>CP125975.1:178588921-188588921 GCA_030063025.1 Avena longiglumis | reverse complement strand
ATCCGGCTTATGTTTCAAACTAATCAAGGAAAAGACTAAGGTCAAAGCAAAACATATACGACTCAATTAACTCGGAATACTACATTACTGAAAGAAGTTTTCGGGAACCCTTCAAGATTCCCAACGGCTTAGAGCTTTGCTTCACGGGCGGCCCAGTCAGAGAAAGAGGAGGAGCCAGTTCTGGCTACGACAAGGCCCAGAAGAGTTACCGACTTAGGCCTATACTATTACTTGTAGTCCAAGCTGTATCTAGTTACTGACTTTGTAATGTAGCAAGATAGGTCTCTCCTGTAACCCTAGGCCCCGGTGACTATATAAACCGGCCCTATGGGAGCCTTTAGGACACACACAACCACAAACAACTCGCACAGGCGAACCTCTCTTGTAATCCACTATAACATCCGGCTTACGCCGATATTACTGGGTTGCTAGCAGGAGTAGGATCTGATCACCGCAGTCGGATCTGAACCTGGGTAAACTTGTGCTCACCGCTCCTGGAACATCCGATGTCTCACGCCCCATCCTTCCAACGCCACTAGGACCCCCTATGGCGTACTTTTCGACAATCCGACGACATGTGCCTTCCTTGGGATAGACCAGGTATACCAATGTTATGTACCTATGGGTATATCCATGTCAGTAGCACCCGAGTGTTTATTCAAATTGTAGATTCGGCTGGAGACTCTTCAATCTTTCAGGTGCTATGTAGTTGAGCCTGCTTTTTGAGGAGAAAAGTTTTGTTTATAGGGATTGTTGATGCGTGTGCCTGCCTCACCCGACGGATCAGGGCCAGTTAACTGTCATAGGACAAAACAACACGATCTTCGTCAAACTCGAGTCCCCGGACTCGAATTCGGAACGATTGCTGGTGTGATTCGACTCAGGCCATTGTGGTCTTATAGGAGTCGAATCCCAGTAATTTTCAAGTGATGTGCCCAATGCATCCGTCGGGATTTTCATCGTGCCTATTGACACGGAAGTTTACTGGCAGAGCGCAGTCAGGCTCATTACTAAGCCATCAAATGATATCTGTAGGGCTTATCTTTGCGTCGTAGACACAACATCCAAAGTTTTATCAACGCGGAGGTGTTTCAGGTGGCCAAGGAGACTGCTTCTCACTTAACGTTGGTTTGGGAAAATTGCCAAAAAGATTTTGTCGTATTTGATCTAAAGGATCGCAGTTAAAGAGTTATTAGGGTGCGCGGCCAGCGCTCCCTATGGGAGTAGCCCCTGAGTGTCTGTTCGAGTCATAAACTCGAGCAAAGACTTTTGTTCAGTTGTTTTCAGCGTCAGTCCGAAGTACACAATTTTTTCTGATACTAAACCAATGCTCCCTATGGGAGTATCCCCTCAGTCCATAGTGGAGTCGCACACTCGACGTAAGACTCGAAGATAATTGCGAGGTGTAGTCACCTTAGTCGTTTCTTAGGTGCGCGGCCAGCGCTCCTGATAGTAGTAGCCCCCAAGTAGTTTATTGAATCGTAGATTCGGGCAAGTACTTGTATGATCACCCGAAATCTTCGAGCCGTTGTTGTCCTTGCCTTGATGACGTCAGTGCTGACGATTGGTGATCTCAACCGTCTGCAGCAGCAGAGGTGATGCAACAAGATGATCGTGGGTACCTCTGCCTGACTTGAAGTTGACCAGTCACGCATAGACATGGCGAAAATTACGGCATCTCCTCGGTTTCCATGCGTAGTGGACGGCGTGTTCGTGACGGTTCGGTGTGGTGCTAACACGTGTATGGTTTGATTTGAGTGGCACGCTAGGGCTTCTCGATCGACGGCTCGTGTGCATTGTCCTCCTCCTTTTATACCGCAGGGAAATGGTAGTTTCTATTTTACCCTTCGCCATTTGTTCATATTTGCCTCCATTTTTACGAGCTTCGCTGCCCTCTGTTGCACACTGGACATTCTGCACACCTTTCCCTCTTCATTCTTGCGCTCGCACCGCCGCCATCGCTGCTGCAAGATGGGAAAGCTAAAGAATACATCTGGTTCGAGTGCCGCCAGTGGCGGAAATAAGGTCGCCACCATGGCCCGCGCGACTAACGGCGGGTGGAAGCGCACGGACATGCGCAATGGGGATTTGCGCAAGCTGCGCGATGCTGGGTTGATCCCCAAGAACAAGGAGGACGCCATTTTCCCCAACGACGAGGTAATCCCACGCCCACCCGAAGGTTTTTGGGTGACGTTCTATGCCTTTGTTGTCCGTAGTCTTTCTCTTCCTGTCCATGATTTCCTTCGTGGACTCCTCTTTTTCTACGCGATTCAGTTGCATCATCTGTCTCCCAATTCTCTACTCCATATTGCTTGTTTCATCAGGCTTTGCGAGTGCTGGCTCGGTATCGAGCCGCACTTTGGCCTCTTCCGGAATCTCTATTTCATGAAGAGGAGGTCCGGCACCGGCGGTGTTTATCCGCTCAGAGGCTGCATCATCTTCATTCGCACTTCTATCTTGTTCTTCTCCTTTTCCATGTGCAAGTTCGTACAATATTGGCAGAAGAAATGGTTCTATATCCGTGATGCCAATTTGGACGGACAAGAATATGGTCTCGCCCCTTTCGACTCCGCTTAGAAAATCGTCCCGAAGAGGTCGTGGAAGAACCACGTCTTGGAGGGTGAAATGGCGAAGGTGGAGGATCTCTACCGTCGCGTGGAGGCACTCCATCTGGTGGTCGACAAGGAGGTCAATGGTGTCGATATCATTCGCACCTTTCTCAAGCGTCGGGTGCAGCCGCTCCAAGCGAGAGCGCACCCGATGTTTCTATATGCTGGCTGCAGCGACCCGACGATGGTCTCACCTGAGGAGTTGTCTTCGGGTGACCTTGATAGAGCTCTTCGGCCCCTGCTAAAGTTCAAGGCCGACGAGGACCTCCCAGGGAAATCCTTGACCCCCCCGGTTCAGGGCCAAAAATGTAGTTTCGTAGGTGGAAACTTGTAGCTTGCGCGTTGCGCTTCTTCGAGTACTTTGCTTCTTGTTAATATCACTAACCCTGATCTCTTCTATCTTTTGTTTGTAGGGCCTCAAGGTAGCTGGCATGATGCCCCCTCTACCTGAGAAATTTCTTGTTGCGTCAGATAACGAAGTTGTGGATTCTGAGTCTGAGCTTCCTCCGGTGCAATATCTTACCTTGGAAGCCCCGAGCCGAGCGAAGGGCGTACCCGAAATCGCTCTCAGAGTGAATCTTCGGATGGGTCTGTTATCGCCATATTTTGGCCAACAAAGGAGATGGGCCGTGATCAAGATGGGCTTGGAAGATGTGTATATTCTACGTGTTGTTGGATCGGCCTAGTACGTAGAATTGGGCTAAACTGCCCGTGTATCTTGTATCATAGTAGGTTTCGTTTTAGTTTAGGTTCCGTTTCAGTTTAGGTAAAGATAGAGTTGTAGAGTTATTCCAAAGTAGAGAGTCTCCGGACTATAAATATGTACCTAAGGTTATCGAGAAAAGGAGGACAATCACGTTCACAACAAACACAATCTCGGCGCATCGCCACCCCTTGTTTCTAGGGTTTCTTTCGGGTAATGTTGCCTAGATCGCATCTTGCGATCTAGGCGATTCACTATCGTTACCTGGTTTTACTCGTACTGAAGCATTGTTGATGGCGAGTAATACTATTATCATAGATTGTTTGAGGCTAGCATCGGTGTTTTTTTCATTATTATCGTCGAAGTTATGCTACCTCTAGTTATCTCGCTACCTTTGCACCTTTTCCCAAGTGTAAGGGTAGCATCTTGCTTGATCTTTATTTAGCTGATTCGATCCGTTACGGTTACACCTTGCTCACCAAGGTTTAGTTTGATATCTACGTAGCCAGGCCTTACAAACGGGTTGAATGATCCAGTAGTACGTAGGGACGTGGCTTATTCGTTCTAGAGAAGTTGTTCCGGTAATTGACTTTACGTTGGTTATTAGGCCTCCTCTAGGGTTAATATTCCTCATCTTTTGTACATACCAGGCTCAATTACGTGTAGGACGTTCCAGTTACGTGGTGAAAACATTAAACTGTCGTAGATCGATTTAACTTGTAGTGATCAAGCAAAACCCCATGTTATCGTAAATCTAATGCAGAACCATGGGGCAATCGGCTCTAGGAGCCGATTTACGGAAACTCAGGAGCCGTCACGGCTCAATTTTACGATACTTGTTTACCATGCAGAAATCAATCGAGCAATCCTTCACCTTCCGACCAGGTATAGGTCAGTGGCACGCCTCGAACCAAGCCGGGACGTGTCGGAGTTTTGCGGGCCGTCGCCCGAGGGACCAGGCCCACCAGCGATTAAGGAGCCTCCGGCTCTTCGTGTTGCTCGTCGCTGCTCGCCGGTGAGTTTTGGCAGCAACACATTCTCGCACGCCCGTGGGACATTCAACAACGTCTACATCAACATCCGACGCTGCGATGGAGAATGGACCAGTCACTACGACGATCTACCCGACGAGCACAAGGCCAAGTATGACGAGATCAAGGCTCTCTTGAAGAAGACCTCATCGGCTCTTTGAGAGGACCCGTAAGCATGGCATCAAGTGGAGGGGTTCTCCCCGAGGGTGCTCTTGATGAGGTAGATCTGCTGTTCCTTCGAGGAACGCACTGAGCTCTACGACAGAAGTCAACTACATGGTGGCTCATTCTCGCACCGCCATTCCGAGAGCCCGTGAACGCTGAGCGGGTCGCGTTCGCGTAGTTCGTGAGATCATGAAACATCGTACTCTCCGTGGGGCCTACTTTAGGGACTCACCAGGAGAAAGACCGCCTGCACGGCCACCACTTCCATTCGCACTTGTAGCCCGAACCGCCAGAGCAGCGCTTACGTCGTCTACAAGGCTGGAGGCGACCCAGCATTGCCACCCTGTTTGAGCCACCTAAGGAAATCCCACACGGATATATATGCGCCCACGCCGGATCGCAACAACCGCCACGCACCACCAGATTGCAACCGCAGGAGTTTCGCGGTAGGGGTTCTGGGCAGATCTTCGTGAGCGGCTCGAGCAGACGCGCAGGATAGACGCCGACAAACAAAGCGTGGCTAGCCAAGTATGCCATCGAACAAGTCATGAGAATCTAGCCCTGCAGCTCAAGCGAAGGAGCAAATCAGATGCCATCTGAGAGACTGGGCTTAAACGCGTCAAGAGAAGGACAATCGGCTATTCAAAGCCGTACCCCAACGAGTTTGATCTGATTCGCTGCCATCCAAGTATCGACTCCGAGTTCTCGAGGTTTAGGGTCGGAAGGGTCGAGCTCAATCGAGCACGTAGCCGATACCTAGCACAGCTAGGCATAATTTCGCCGATCGATGCGGGTAAGGTTTTTTGCAATCACGACAGACCAGCTTTTGGGTGGTACACCTCGCCACCGATTCGATTCATACCGAAGCAACCGAGGAGCAGTTCACATCCGATTACCATTCGAGGCTACCGAGGTGGCATTGCAGACTGGCGCGCGTAAGGGGAGAAATCAGAAAGTACATCCAGCGCTTCAGGACCGTCAAGAACCGATGTTACTCCGCTCGTTTAACTGAGAAGGAAGCGGTCGAACTGGCAGTGTTGGGTCTCTCAGCACCCATCAAGGATCTGGCTTTCCAGGTAGAGTACAACTCATTGGCGCACATGGCCCAGAAACTGACGATGTATGAACAGCGCCACCCTGAGTTATACCAAGACAAATTCAAGCGTCCGATAGGCCTGGTCGATACAGAAGAAGGTGATCCTACGCAAGACCAGGAGGTGGCCGTAGCTGAATGGGCTCGGGGGGCAGATCCTGTAGCCTGCAAATGGGTGAAACAGCAAGGGCCTGCAAAAGGGTTCGACTTCGATGTGAGCAAAGCCGAGCAGATATTCGATTTGCTGCTGAAGGAGAAGCAGCTGAGGTTACCCGAAGGCCACAAAATCCCTACGGCTCAGGAAATGAACGGGAGACCATACTGCAAGTGGCATCATTCGTTCACCCACACCACCAATGAGTGCAAAGAGCTTCGCCGCCAAATCCAAATGGCGATAGAACAAGGCCGTCTGATCCTTGGGCAGTTCGCCATGAAAGTGGACACAAACCCATTTCCCGGCGTCAACATGGTAGAACTTCGATGAGGCGTCAGCTGGATTTCTCGTTCGGCGTTAATATGGCAGGGTCTGGGTACCACCATGACACATACAAGCAGGAAGGAGGTCGCTCTCGGGGCAAAGAGAGAGAGGAGGCTAGTCCACGCGACCGGCCCAGCCACAATGACAGGCGGTACTTAACAGAGGAACAAGTGAGGAGAGTGCGATATCAGAAGCCACATTCCACGCATCTCCTTAACAAGTATGAGCGCCAGTATGACCAATGTCGCCGGCGCGACAGAGACGACGAAAGATATGAGCACCTTGCTAGGGGACCGTCAAAAGAAAAGAAGGCGCAGACAAACATTGGGATTGTCCTTTCTTCAAGTATTGCTGGGACGCGGGAATGAGCCGATTGCCTACAGGCGACAACTTCCCGGAATGCGGTCAGCAGAAGGAGGACACGAGGCCAGTGTCAGTGTTCAAACGTCTAGGGCCTCTTCCACCCCGAGCCCATAGGAGTCCGCTCGGCGAAGACCTCGAGAAGCCAAAGAATGACAAAGACGAAGAGTATCACCGTCCAAGGTGGTGTCCCGACTCAGACACACCCAAAAGCGTGAGTGCAAGCTGCGTAACGGAGGAAGTCAAGCAGATTCCACGCTTTAAAGAAAGCACGGCCTGATCTGGCCGTCAAAGTGAGGCGAGACTTTGGAAACGGAAGATCACCCGGGAAGGAAGGAGTGGCGCCCCAAACCGGTAAAAGCCGATGCAAAGACATCGGCTGGCACAAACATGGTGTTCATACTTCCGTCAGAATTCTGCGCACCAAGAACCAATGAGCTACCAAAGGGTACGCTCGATCATTGCGCCCACACTGGTTATCTTTGAGAAGCCACGTGAGAAGGGTTACAAACATCTGAAAGCCCTGTACCTACGAGGTTACATCAATGGGAAACCTGTCAGCAAGATGTTGGTGGACACCAGAGCGGCAGTCAACATCATGCCGTACTCCATGCTACGACGTTTGGGACGCCCACGCAGATCGATCAAAACCAACGTCACGTTAAGCGACTTCAACGGTCGACTTGAAACGCAAGGCGTCTTGAACGTAGATCCGACCGTGGCGAAAAACCATCCCCACGTCATTCTTCGTCAGGACAAAAAAAGCACTTACACTGTCTTGCTAGGAAGGGATTGGATTCACGCTAATTGCTGCATCCGTCCACAATGCACCAAAGGTTTAATCCAAAGGATGGAGATGAAGTGGAGGTCATCCACGCAGATGATTCTATCGAGATCTCCATAGCTGGCATGAACGTCAGGAAGAAGACCAAGAGCCGATCTCGAATCAGTCTAGACGGCTGTGAGCGTATTGAAGCTACAAAAAACGGGTGAGGCTGGTCTTATCCATCGCCTTACAGAGTAGAAAAGCCCACGATCATCAGGGTACGGCCGATCCCGCGATCGCCACAAAAATAAAAAGCAGCGATCATACGACAAGCGGCTCATGTAGCAGAGAGATGCTCGCCATCGTAAAACAATAAGGTGTAAACCGTCCTTGACTAATGCAAGCAAGGGGCCGATTCAAGCAATCGCCCAAATTATTTTTGTTATCCTCACCTACCGCTTGCCCCTGTGTTTAGTATCGATTTGACAGGTGACGGGAAGCTAGGGTACGGGTTCACATCCGCTGATGAACTAGAAGGAATCGACATTGGTCCTGGGGATAAGCCACGACGAACATTTATCAGCAAGAAGTTAGATCCGAGGCTGCTGGGCCCGATGATAGCCCTGTTGAAACATTATCCGATCGCCGCTCAGGACTACACAGAGATGCCTGGGTTAGACAGGAGCATCATCGAGCATCGACTCCCGCTCAAAAAAGGATTTCGGCCATTTCAACAGCGAGCACGACAAATGAAGGCCGAAATCTTGGAAGAAGTCAAGAAAGAGGTCGAGAAAATGTTGACAGCCAAGTTAATCAGGCCATGCAGGTATGCTGAGTGGATTTCTAGTATCGTACCTGTAGAGAAAAAGGATGGCCGGTGGCGTGTTGCCATAGATTTTCGAGATCTCAACAGGGCTACCCCAAAGGATGAGTATCCGATGCCGGTGGCAGAAACATTAATCAATGCAGCAGCTGGTCATAAGATTTTGAGCTTCATGGACGGCAATGCCGGTTACAACCAGATCTTCATGGCTCCAGAAGACATACACAAGACTGCATTCAGAGTCCCAGGGTCCGTGGGGTTATTTGAATATGTAGTCATGACGTTTGGGCTAAAAAATGCCGGCGCCACGTACCAAAGGGCCATGAATTATATTTTTCATGATCTGATCGGCAACCGGTGGAGATTTACATCGACGTGGTGGTCAAGTCTGCCTCAGCACACGGACACCTGGACGATCTGCAACGCGTCCTGGACCGAACAAGAAAATTCGGCCTACGGATGAATCCAAAGAAGTGTGCCTTCGGGGTGACGGCCGGTCAGTTCTTGGGTTTTTTGGTCCATGAACGGAATTGAAATCGGCCCGAAAAGTCGGGAGGCAACGAGCGATGAAGCCACCCACCACGAAGAAAGAACTGCAGTCCCTCATCGGCAAGATCAACTTCGTCAGAAGATTCATCTCTAATCTGTCAGGAAGGATAGAGCCGTTCATGGGACTAGTAAAAATCAAATCTGACGAGGAATTCCGCTGGGGGGAAGAACAACAACGAGCCTTCGACGAGATCAAAGAATATCTGACAAAGCCGCCAGTGTTGGTTCCACCCCAGCCGGACAGGCCATTCTACATTTACTTGTCAGTAGCCGACACGTCCATTGCCTCGGTGGTGGTGCAAGTTTATGATGGGCTGGAGCGAGTCGTATTTTACATAAGCAGAAGGATGCTGGACGCGGAGACAAGGTATCCCGATATCGATAAGTTGTGCCTCTGCCTGTTTTTCACCTGCACCAAGCTGCGCCACATTTTGCTATCAGCAGAGATCATCATCATATGCATCGACGTCATAAAGCACATCTTGTCGGCTCCTATGTTAAAAGGCCGACGGGCAAATGGATGTTTGCATTATCGAGTTTGACATCCGGTATCAACCCGCGAAAGCAGTTAAGGGACAGGCGCTGGCCGATCTTATCGCTGAAAGGATCAACACTAACATAGCAGCCCTGTCCATAAGAGCGTGGGCTATGTTTTTCGACGGATCAGTTTGTGACGATGGCTGCGGCATCGACATTTTACTCGTGTCGCCCCAGGGGGCAACGTTTTCCTTCTCCATCAGATTGTCTACCTCTCGCACCAACAATGTAGCCGAGTACGAGGCGATACACAAGGGAATGGAGTTACTCCTCGAAGCCGGAGCAGAAGCAGTGGAAATTTTTGGAGACTCCAAATTGGTGATTTCCCAACTCACGGAGGAGTACAAGTGTGAGAGCGAGTCCCTCTTCCCATTATGGTTGCACTGCCGTGAGCTGATGGCGCAGTTCCGGTACATAAACTTCACCTGGATCCCATCGCGAGAATCACGAGGCAAATGATCTTGCACAAATGGCTTCAGGCTACAAGGATGTAGCAGAAGGAGCCGATGTTCAGGTACAGTTCCTGGAAGCTGACGACTGGAGAGCCGATATCTTCAATTATTTGAAGGATTCGGCTCGGGGGGCACCTAAACGGATAAGATACAAGGCCATGAAGTACGTGCTTATTGGGGATGACATGTTTTACAGGACTCTGGAAGGGCTATTGCTCAAATGCCTGGGGACAGCCGAGGCCAATCGGCTCCTACACGAGGTACACGAAGGCGCCTGTGGAACTCACCAATCGGCTCATAAGATGAAATGGTTGATCAGGCGATCAGGGTTTTATTGGCCCACCATGCTTGAGGACTGTTTCAAGTACTACAAAGGGTGTCAAGCATGCCAGAAATTTGGAAAAATTCAGATGGTACCCGCGTCAGCAATGAACCCCATCATCAAGCCTTGGCCATTCCGAGGTTGGGGCATGGACATGATCGGCAAAATCAATCCTCCATCAAGCAAAGGCCACATGTGGATTTTGGCCATCACTGACTACTTCACAAAATGGGTGGAGGCTGTCCCGATGAAGTCAGTAAACTCGAAGGATGTGATCAATTTTGTGAAAGAACATGTCATCCATAGATTCAGGATTCCCCAAACTATCACGACCGATGGAGGTTCGGTCTTTATTTCTCAGGAGTTTAGAAAGTTCTGCGAGGACATGGGGATTAAGCTGATTAGATCATCTCCATACTATGCTCAAGCAAATGGGCAAGCTGAAGCATCCAACCAGAGCCTCATCAAACTGATCAAGAGAAAAGTCGATGAGCACCCTAGGCGTTGGCACGAGGTTTTGTCAGAGGCGTTATGGGCTTATCGCATGTCATGCCATGGAGCAATAAAAACCTCGCCATACCATCTAGTATATGGACAAGAAGCCGTACTACCCTGGGAAATTACGGCTGGATAGAGACGCGTCACTTTTCAGGACGATCTAACAACCGAAGAATACGCAGCCCTGATGAGTGACAGTGTGGAGGATTTAACCGAGCTCAGGCTATGTTCACTGGAGAAAATCAAAGAGAACAAGGCCAAGGTAGCTCGTGCATATAACAAGAAAGTGAGGCCAAAGGAGTTCCACGTTGGTGATCTAGTATGGGAAGCTGTGTTGCCCTTGGGGACTAAGGATGCAACATATGGTAAATGGTCTCCAAATTGGCACGGGCCGTACAGGGTCGATCAAGTTTTAAGAGGGAACGCATACATGCTCGGCAATGGACGGCGTAAAATTCCCGATGGCGGTCAACGGTCAACATCTCAAGAAATATTTCCCAAGCATGTGGGATGTTGGACAAGAACTTGAGGGCCGATACATGAAATCGGCTAAGTAAAAGCACGTGACGATGACGATGGGCCGTAAAAATGTGGGGCCGATGAAAATCGGCGAATAAAACAAAATGTATAGCCGATGCACGGTCATCGACTCTAGAGGTTCACACATGTTACGAGAAAGTGCCATTTACATACGAAGCCATCAAGAAATGCCTCGAAGGCGTGAAGGGCGTCAGCACGGACACGATCCACCTCGGCGATCTCGGCTTCGTCATCGTCATCCTTACCCGTCACTAGCTGCTTGCTCAGGGCACGTATGTCTGCCAGATCGGTTTTCAGTTGAGCTTTGAGGCCTTCCGCCTCGTTTTGGGAACGGGCTATGGATTCTTCCTTGTCGCGGATGAGCTGTTTGGTCACCCGGACCTTCTCCTCAAGATCTTCCAGCTCCCTTTTCAAGGATGCGAGCTCGGCGGTACTGACGGAGGTGTCCGTTTTAGCATCCAGAGACGCCTTTTTCTCGTTGAGCTGCTGACATCTGTCTGCAATATCGGCTTTCAACGGAAGTTTGGCGTGGCGCAGGTTGATCCTTTCACGTGCTGACTTCACCGTGGGTCAAGAAGGACAGACGGTAACGACCAAAGCTTCACTTGCAATGCTACTGGAAGATGGTCCTGAATTTCGGCAAGAACGCTCTTCACTTCCTCAGAACCCTCGATCAACTCCTCGATCGGGGAGGACATCAAGGTTTTAAGACGCTGCAATTGAGGTAGAGCAACCCTGGCTTGTGGTTCAGCGTGGGCAACGAGGGAGTTGGTTCGATGGATTCAGGTCGAACGACAAGAAACCTGAAGATCACAACTCGCAGCCGAAAAGCGTCAAGATGCATCCAAACGTAAGGATGAGCCGAAGAACCTAAACGTACCTCTCCTAAGATCGAGGATAGCCGCGAGGAGACCATCGGCTTGTGTGGTTGCCGGAGGCTTGGCAGTAGTAGCCGCTTTCACTGCACCTTCGGGATTCCTGATCCGGCGTTAACACCGCCCGCTTTCCCATCGAAACGCCAGCCCGCATGAAAGGTGTTCTTAGCCGGTGTAAGTAACGATAAATCGGCAGACCAAAAAAGGGTGGTGATTTTCAAAACCTCCTGACTCGACGAAGAAGCTTGTAGTCCTTTGCAAGCTCTCTTAGGACCCGCAGTTGGCCCCGCCTCGACTGGTGCTCGGGGGGCAGCAGGTTCAGGGGCCGGCCTTTTTCTGGAAGCCGATGGCGGTGAATCTGGCGGGTTCGGTGTGATGGTCCTCTCAGAATCCGTTGGACCTAGTTCTCCTCGATTAGTCTGGGTATCCTCACTGGAGGTGTCTTCGATGGAAGCCTGTAAAAAAAAGGAGAACCAGTGAGTACAAGCAGGTCCGCATAGAAGAATTAGAAGGATCGATCAAGGCAAAGATCACCCTACGTGCGAACTTTCTGGAGAAGGGCTCCGGCGCTTCAAGGTCTTCCTGGCAGCCACCTTCCTCGTCGTCGTTCTTGTTTTATTTGGAACTCGAGGGGCAGCTGGCTTAGAGGTAGATGGGTTCTTGGAAGCCGATTGAGGTGATATCGGCTGTTTCTGCATTATGACCTTTTTTAGAGGTGGCGAGTTTTTGCAGAAAAGGACCACAGGAGCTGGCGGAAAGAACTCGAAGGGGAGCCATCATCGCGTAGGCTCAGGGCCATCTTGTTGCTGCAAAGAGAAAGAATGGATTAATAAAAGGATCAATTGCAGGCTGCATCGAGAAAATTTTCAAGTAGTGGTACCTGGTCCACGGGGATGTCATAGTCAGCATCGAGCTGTTTCAGCAACGGTCCCAGAGCTCTCCTGAAGACGTGAGTCTTCCATATCGACCACCAGTCTTCAAAGCCATCGGTTGAGGCAAAGGTGAGGTCGTTGGGAATTGGGATGGTCGAGCATCAAAGAAGGAATAACACCTTTGGTGGTGAGAGGATCAGCAGATCGGCTCGCTCTCCGTAAGGTGATGGAGAAAGAAGTGGGAGCTACTTGTCCAAGGCCAATTGGCGAGCCACTACGATCGGGTCGGTAGAATTCATACCAGGTTTGATTATCTGTTGGATGTGCTCATGCCAACCGGAAGGAAACAGGACGAATAACGGTGGAAAAGAGCTGCCGAGTGCTAGTGTCATCGGCAAAATTGTCCACCAAGGAGAGTGGATTTTCAGTGTTCGCTTCTTCCATGTAAGGGAAGAAGGTGGGGTTATCCGCCTTGGAAGAAAATGCTGAACCACTTAGACGCCTCCGAGGGGCCATCGCCTGGCACGATACAAAGCTTGGCCATAGCCGGTGCATCGGATCCGCTTCCTTTCACATCTGGAAAGGTGCATTTCGCCAAAAGGGGAAGTTTGGGATATGATTTTTGAAATACAAATGGGCCCATAGCTGAATAAACCACCAAGGACCACCTGCTTTAACTGCTATGCCAGAACAGCTTGATGTACATCAATTGGAGGTATCGATAGACTTCTCCAAGAAACAATTTGCGAGGCTAAGTTGAGTACCTTTGGCCAGTTCATGGGCTAAGGAGGTAGTTTTGGTTGGAGCAAGGGAAGGGCCACGAAGATGAAATTCTAGCCGAAGTTGAGAAAGGTATGTTCTTTCTCCGAAATAGGCCCTTTGTTTTCATATGGCGTTGGAGATAAGCACCCCAACTTGTACAAATTGCTTTGGAAGACAGCTTTGTAGGGGACTTTGGTCTTGAAAGCGGAGGGCTGGTGATGTAACATCCGCAGACCTGATCATCACCATGTCTAGCAAGGTTGGTGACATAGGGCCATGGCGAACATAAAGCGATGAGCATCGCACCAGAAATAGCCGATGGTTTTGAGAAGATTCTCGTGTTTCTCAAGAGGAGACAACGATAGATGCAAGGCATCGGCTATTCCCAAAGTTTCCCATTGGGATTGGTAAGCTCTAGCTACCCCATGAACCAACAAACCCGGTGTTCGGGGATTAGGCCAGGCTCAAGGCATCGGCCCAAGAGTTCAGATCTAGGTCTTGGCTTACGAAGGGGATTCTATTTGCTTCGCAAGAAATCAGATGGGCAGGACTAGAATCTGTACGAGGGCCAAGACAGAGAGAATTTGGGAGAGAAGGATGCGGCAGCAGGATGTCTGAAACCTAGAAAGTTTAATGGTGGAATAAAGGCATTAATTCAGGTGTTCGCCATTAAAATTCTAGCATCATGCTCGCATCGCGAGGGGTAGGCGTACCTTCAGACCGGAGACCTCTGGGTTGGTGTTGGACGATTCTGCCATCTGGTTTGCCGGCGGAGATGGATCTATGCAGATTGAGGATTGAGGGTTCTTGTTGCTGTGAGCTCGATCTGGTCGGTGGGCAATTGGGGATCTAGGTCGCCCTTTTTGAAGAGAGTCGCAGGTTACCGTTGGAACTAAGAAGTGGCCGTTTAGGTTTGCCTAAGTATGCGACTGAGTTGACCTTGTCAATGATTTCGGGAAAGCCGATGTGCATCGGCTCTTTGAGTTATAGCTTGGTTGACTGTGAGAACGTAACAAGGTGAAAGCCGATACGTTGCTATCGGCTCCTGGAACATCGACTTATTTGTGTGATCGAAAAAATTGGGGCGGAAAGACAATCTGCGAGAAACGGATTTTTCATTCATTCATTCAAAAGCAGATTGCTTACAAGCGACTGATGGATTACAAAAGGGGGCCTACTACTACTACGGCTACTACTACTGGTTCCTAATCTAGGCCGAGGTCGTCGTCGCTGCCGTCGCCGCCGTCTTGTTCGCTATCCTCGGTACGCTGCGCCAAGCCGTCTTCGCCGCTTTGAAGAAGCCAGGGCCTCCTCGCCGTCGTCCGGTGTCTTTTGGACCCGTGCGGAAGTACTTCACCGGCTGGTACTCCTCGGAGGAGGTGTCCTCCTTCCTCCTCTTCTTCGAGGAGTCGACGCCATCCGTGACATGGCGTCGCCGATGTCGCCTCGCTTCCCCATCAGCAAGGAACTGCAGGTCTTCTTCGCCGTCGGTTAAGGACGCGTCGTCCTCCGACCAGACGGCGAAATCCCAACCCCTCTCGTCCCACCATTGTGGGGCGAGAGGGTTGTACGCCGCCATCGGCGGGTGCTCCGGCATTGGCTCTCGGTCACTCATTGAGTTGGAGGCGTGGGAGGACAGGCCAGAGGAAGCAGAGGAGGCCATGGCGAAGAAACAGGGTTTTTTCGGCGGAGGAAGAAGGGTTTTCTGGCTACTGGGAGAAGATGGGGACTGCGAATCGCTCGCATTTAATTTAAATAAGGGGAATAGTAGAGAGACGGTTCAATGCCATAGCGGTTTCCCAGATTGTGCTGCCAAAATCGTCAAATCATGCACTGCAGAGGAGTTGAGAAGACAGGGCATCATGATGAAGGGGTAGCGTGACGATTCTGTTCTTCCACGCATTCTGTCAACGTGCAGCCCGATACAAAAAAAAGGAGGAGAAGAGGAAAAAAACACAGAGTGGTTTTGGAATTATCATTGCCAAAACCAGGGGGGCATGTGTTATCGCCATATTTTGGCCAACAAAGGAGATGGGCCGTGATCAAGATGGGCTTGGAAGATGTGTATATTCAACGTGTTGTTGGATCGGCCTAGTACGTAGAATTGGGCTAAACTGCCCGTGTATCTTGTATCATAGTAGGTTTCGTTTCAGTTTAGGTTCCGTTTCAGTTTAGGTAAAGATAGAGTTGTAGAGTTATTCCAAAGTAGAGAGTCTCCGGACTATAAATATGTACCTAAGGTTATCGAGAAAAGGAGGACAATCACGTTCACAACAAACACAATCTCGGCGCATCGCCACCCCTTGTTTCTAGGGTTTCTTTCGGGTAAGTGTCATGCTGCCTAGATCGCATCTTGCGATCTAGGCAGTATCTACTTATGCGTTACCTGATTTTACTCGTACTGAAACATTGTTGATGGCGAGTAATACTATTATCATAGATTGTTTGAGGCTAGCATCGGTGTTTTTTTCATTATTATCGTCGAAGTTATGCTACCTCTAGTTATCTCGCTACCTTTGCACCTTTTCCCAAGTGTAAGGGTAGCATCTTGCTTGATCTTTATTTAGCTGATTCGATCCGGTTATTTACCTTGCTCACCAAGGTTTAGTTTGATATCTACGTAGCCAGGCCTTACAAACGGGTTGAATGATCCAGTAGTACGTAGGGACGTGGCTTATTCGCTCTAGAGAAGTTGTTCCGGTAATTGACTTTACGTTGGTTATTAGGCCTCCTCTAGGGTTAATATTCCTCATCTTTTGTACATACCAGGCTCAATTACGTGTAGGACGTTCCAGTTACGTGGTGAAAACATTAAACTGTCGTAGATCGATTTAACTTGTAGTGATCAAGCAAAACCCCATGTTATCGTAAATCTAATGCAGAACCATGGGGCAATCGGCTCTAGGAGCCGATTTACAGGGAAACCTGGGAGCCGGTCACGGCTCGAATTTTACGTATACTTGTTTACCATGCAGGAAATCAATCGGAGCAATCCTTCACCTTCTTGACCAGGTATAGGTCAGGTGGCACGCCCTCGAACCAAGCCAGGACGTGTGCCGGAGTTTTGCGGGCCGTCGCCCGAGGGACCAGGGCCCACCAGCAGTTCTGGGAGCCTCCCGGCTCTTCGTGTTGCTCGTCGCTGCTCGCCGGTGAGTTTTGGCAGGCAACAGGGTCTAAGCCACCCACTACAAGGGGCCCGTCATTCCTTGAGCAGCACGGCGAGGAAGAAGGTGTGTCGTCTGCGCCTTACCCTGCCGTGCCCTTTCGTGCAGTGGCTCTACAGCCGCCGGCCAAGAAGAAGAAGGAGAAGGCAACTCCTGTCTTCAATTTGTCGGACATCGAGTCATAAGTCACTCTGCTTGAATCTTTTTCTATTGTTCGTTTGCGTAGTTATTGCTGATCTGATAGTTGCTTATAGCAATCCTTCGGAGGAGTACCTTGACGGGGACACTCAAGAAGTTATGGTGGAATCGAAGCCGACGACTTCTATCCCCCAGGTGGTGGCCGACTCCGAGGACGATGACCCAAACCCCATTAGGCGGGAGGCGAGGGCAGTCTTAACTTGAAAGGCAACATGTGAACCTTCGGAGTCCACACCTGAACACGTAAGTATTTCCTGTTTTACTCCGTGGGGGGAGCCCCCCGAGTCCTTTTTGTCTGTCATGTTGGCCTTTCACTTTGCGGGGGAGCCCCCGAGCACTTTATTCATCGGCTTTGTTTTGTTTCTTCTATAGCCTTTTGTGCATAGCGCCAACCTCCTCATCCAGTAGCATCTGGCACTGGACGGTCAGCTGAAGTAGCTTCAAGGTGTGTAGATGTCTTTTGGGTTGTTGTTCGAATTTTGCCAAGTGTGTTGTCTGTGTTCACCCGAAACTTCTTCATGATGTAGATGATAATAATGCTGGGCTCCGAAGGCTGAATGCTCTCGAAAAGAGTCTTGGTCAAGCGGAGAAGAAGGCTGTGGATGCTGCGGAGGCCAAGGAGCGCTTGTAGAAGGAGGCTGAAGATCACGAGCAGCAGCTCACGACCGTTGCAGCCAAGCGGGAGAAGGAAATGGCCGACAAGGTCATGGCTGCTGCCAAGGCTATTTTTGGTAAGTTTTTGTTTTACCCTTTGGGTGTTCTGAGTGAGTTTTATCCTTTCTCATTCGAGTATTCTTGTCTTCGTCTTGTCAGATGCTTCTGGCATCACGTTTGATCGTGGTGTGCTGGAGCACGGAGATGCTTTGGTTGATTCTGCTGCTGCGATCGAGGATCGCTGCTCCACTACCGCCGGCACCTTGGAGAAAGCTAATAATGTGCTCACACGCTTCGACAAGGAGGTCGTCCCCAAGGGCATTTCCCTCGATGACGTCAACTCCCTTGCGGATGCTCTCTTAGAGGAAGCTCCGGTGGAGTACAAGCGCAAGCAGAAGGGCATTGGCGCTTCTATGGGGCTGGCCATGGCAATGGCGTCCGGATCCGAGTTGGAGCTGCCTCAGGTCACGTCTAGGATGCCGACGGCGGCGGATGGCTCTGAGGTAGCTTTTGCCCTCTTTTATTCTCGATGTAAGCGTTATGGGCCTAAGCTCATCGACCTCCAGGCTGATTATGCGGCGAAGCAGCAACATGAGGCCAAGAGCAGGCAGTCTGGCTCTAAGGCTGCTGCGGATGCGGATGCTTAGGCCTTTGTACTATAGCTAGTGTAGCTTTTTGTTTTGCTACTTTTTGTAACATCCTGCTGATGAACAAGTCCAACTTTGCCACGAGGTGGCTTTATCTATGTATATAAGTCTATCTTTGAGCTGCTGCCAAAAGTACTTGTGATGTTTATACTTGCTTATTTTCCTTTAGGGTCCTTTGGGTGAGGCTCCAGGTGTCACTCCGACTGCTCCAGAGCCGCGACCATCTTTGGATGATGCGTCGCAATTGACCTTTCTGTGTGATCACGTCCGCAGCCTAGAAAAGGATATCCTTAGCATTCGAGGCCACGCGGATGTGTGGAAGTCCAAGGCTAAGCGAGCCACTGCCAGGGAGGAGTTCTTGCTTGGGGAATTGCGGCAGATGAGTGAGCAACTTCAATGTGATTCTTCGTGAACCGATGTTCTTTCGGGTGCAGTCTATTTGTATGCTGGCTCTTCCCTGATTTGTGCAGATGTGAATCTCATTCTGAGGGAAGAGAAAGAGCGCGTCGCAGTTCGGATGAACTGCCTGACGCAACAAGACCTAGAAGTTGGTGGCTTCTTTTGGATGGATCGTGATCGAGCCATCGTCCTTGCGACGGTGCAAGATCGCGTACACCAGATTCTTCGGGTTTTGAAGCAGGCGAGGTCATCACTTGTGGCCATTTGGTCTGTCATGTTCCCTTTGGACACTACGCCTTCTACTTTTCTGGGTCTTCTTGGAAAATTTAGGAATGTAGGCCACGTCAAGGAGTTGGTGCGTCATCAGCTGATTGCTGGGGTCAAGGTAGCCTTGTCTCTCGTTCGATTGCATCGTCATGATGTCAACCTTACAAAGGTTGCGATTGGGCCGCCTCTTCGACCAGATGGTAGTTTATGGGACATGCGCCCTCATTATGCAGCTATGGTGCAACACGCCGAAGAGATTGTAGATTTGTTCGAGCAGCGGGCGAATGTTGTGCTCCTGAAAAATTAGGTCCTGTAAATAAAATAAGATGATGTAAAATTTGTATTTATTCGAGTGGGATTGTAATGCCCTTTGTAAAGTTTATATGTATTGACACGTGGTGCTTTTGTAATGTGCATGTCCTTTTCGTTAGCCTGACGTGGTCAACTACTCATGTTGTATGCATTGTTTTCAGTCGACGAAGTCGTGAGGTGAGGCGTAGCCCCTGAGTGTATGTTGCAAGAAGTAATGTAAGGGAAAAGGATATTTGGGCCAATGAAATTAGCTTTTATTCATAGAAAATGAGGAGGTACATTGTTCGGCTGAGTAGCCTTGGCTGAATAGCCTTATTGAAAGTAAAAGGTAACTAGGGGTAGAAGCGTCGCAGTCGTGCGACATTCCAGGGGTTGGAGTATTCGACTCCTGATGCAACGTCCATGAGGCGGTAGGCGCCACCTTTGATGACTTCGGTGACGATGTAGGGTCCTTCCCAGGGTGACTCGAGCTTCTTGTGCCCTTCTTGCTTGAGTCGCAGGACAAGGTCTCCTTCGACGAAGGACCTTGGGCGCAGCCGGCGGCTGTGGTAGTTGTGGAGGCTCTGCTGATAGACCGTTGAGCGAGCCGCGGTGATGTCGTGTGCCTCGTCGAGTGTGTCGACAGCGTCTTCGAGTGTTGCCTATGATTCGGCTTTGTTGTAAGAGACAACCTGTGGGGCCTTGTGGCGTACCTCGATGGGTAGCACGGCTTCGACTCCGTGCACCATGAAGAAGGGCGTGTAGCCAGTTGAGCTTTTTGGCGTTGTGCGTAGGCTCCAGAGGACGGAGGTTAGCTCGTCTGCCCAGGCTCCCACAAGCCTTTCGAGTGGGCATAGCAGTCGTTTCTTGATGCCACTGCTTATGAGGCCGTTGGCCATTTCACCTATCCGTTGGTATGCGGGTGTGTCACAGAGGCGTAGGATATGTTGATGCCGAGGTTCGCGTAGAAAGCTCGAAATTCCTTCGAGATGAAGTTCGAGCTGTTGTCCATTATGATGTAGTGAGGAATGCCGAACCTGTAGACGATGGACTCGAAAACTTGATGGTAGTTTTGCCGCTTTGGTTGGTGACGGGCATGGCCTCGATCCACTTGGTAAACTTGTCGACTGTGACCAGGAGGAAGACGTGGCCTCCTGGCGAGGATTTTTGGTAGTTTGCCGATCATGTCGAGGCCCCACTAGGTGAAGGGCTAGACCAGCGGTATGGGCCTCAGCTCGGATCCTGGCGCGTGTGGCTTTTCCGCGTATCTCTGACAGGCGTTGCACCTCTGGATGATGTCTTTGGCGTCGTTCATGGCGGTTGGCCAATATAACCCAGCTCGTAGAGCTTTGGTGACTAGGGCGCGGCCGCCTGCGTGATGGCCGCAGATACCCTCATGGATGTCTTGGAGGATGCTTTTGCCATCACCTATGGTGACGCACCGTTTGAGCACACCCGAAATGTTGTGCTTGTACAACTCGCCATTGATTATGGTGAAGGCTTTTGACCGGGAGATATGCATCGGGCATCTGTCGGGTCATCGGGCAGTTGATTGTTTATCGGGTACCGAAGGTACGGCTGCGTCCATGTCTCTTCAAACACCATGACCTGCATTAGGCTGACTAGCTCGGCCTCGGTGTCGAGCTTTTCAGGTCCTTCCTGTCCTCCGGATAGCGCAGCCCCCGAGTGCTCTGCTTCTTCGGCTGAGCCTTTTTGGGAATTTCCTCTTGATAGAGGGTACGCAGATTTGTTCGAGGAACACTCCTAGTGGCACCCGTGCACAGGTGGAGCCAATATTGGCGAGCCTATCAGCTTCTTCGTTGCTTTTCCCTTCCGACGTGTCGAAGTTCACAGCCATCAAAGTCTCCTTCGAGTGAGTTGTAGAGCATGCGGTATGTGATCATGTTGGCGTTGTGAGCGTCGCACTCGTTCATCATCTGCTGGACAACAAGGTTCGAGTCACCGTAGATGATGAGGCGTGTTGCACCGCAGACTTTGGCCATCCTCATGCCATGGATGAGGGCCTCGTATTTGGCCTCGTTGTTGGAGGCATGAAATTTCATATGAAGGACGTACTTCATCTTGTCGCCTTGAGGGGATGTCAGTATGACGTCGGCCCCTGCTCTAGCCTCACGCTTGGAGCCGTCGAAGTGCATCGTCCAGGACTGCGACATGTCCGAAGTATCCGGCAGCTAGAGTTCCATCCAGTGGACAAGGAAGTCAGGGAGGACCTGAGACTTGATAGCGGTAAGCCGCTCGTAGATTATGTCGAGGGGGGACAATTCGATGCCCCATAAGGCTACGCGACCTATGGCTTCGGGGTTGTTCAGGATGTTTGATAATGGGGAGTCGTTGACGACCATGATCTAATGCTCCTAGAAGTAGTGGCTCAGCCGACGCGCCGTCATCAATACGCCGTAGGCGAGCTTCTGGTAGTGAGGATACATTTTCTTTGTCGGGGTCAGTACCTCGCTGATGTAGTAGATTGGGCGTTGGACCCCGTGGGTCTTGCCATCTTCGGGTCGCTCGACCATGAGTATGGTGCTTAACACCTGATGTGTAGCTGCAATGTATAGCAGCAGAGGCTCTCGTTCCTTTGGCGTGTCCAAGATAGGTGATGTTGAGAGCAGCCGCTTGAGGTCCTCGAACGCGTTGTCTGCTTTGGGTGTCCACTCGAACTTGTCTGCCTTGCGCAGTAGCTAATAAAAGGGTAGGGCCTTCTCGCCCATGGGGCTGATGAATCTGCTCAGCACTGCAATCCGCCCAGCTAGCTGCTAGACGCCCTTAAGGTTTTTTGGCTTCTCCATGGCCAGTATGGCCCTGATTTTCTTCGGATTCGCCTCAATCCCCCATTGGGAGATGAAGTAGCCGAGTAACTGTCCAGACGGGACGCCGAAGGCACACTTGTCTGGGTTTAGCTTGATCTTGTAGCGATCAAGGTTATCAAACGTCTCGCGGAGATCGTCGATAAGCGTCTTGTCCTCCCTGGTCTTGATTACTATGTCGTTGACATAGACTTGGATGTTGCGACCGATCTGGTTTTTCAGGCACACCTGCATGCACCTCTGGTTTGTGGCACCTGCGTTCTTCAGCCTGAAGGGCATGGTGTTGTAGAAGAACACTCCGAACGGCGTGATGAATGTTGTTTTCTCCTGATCTTCGACCTTCAGCCGAACCTGGTTGTAGCCTGAGTAGGCATCGAGGAAGGAGAGTTTCTCGCATCCTGCAGTCGAATCGATGATTTGAAAGATTCGCGGTAGAGGGAAGTGGTCCTTGTGATAGTGCTTGTTGAGTGATGTGAAGTCCACACACATCCGCAGGATGTCCGTGTCCTTTTTGGGGACCAGCATGGTGTTGGCCAGCCACTCGCACTCCTTGATTTCCCTGACGAAGTTGGCATCGAGCAGTCTGTTGACTTTGATTCCAATGGCTTTGGCTCTTGGTTCGAACAATCGTCGGAACAACTGCTTGACTAGATTCGCGTCCGAAAACACATTGAGTGTGTGCTCGGAGAATTCCCTGGGAACTCCTGGCATGTTCGCGGGACACCAGGCGAAAATTTTCCAGCTCTCACGGAGGAATTCGACGACCGTGCTTTCCTATGCGGGACTCAGGTCGTTGGCGATCAACGCCGTCTTGGAGGCGTCTGTCGGCTGTACATGCACCTTCTTCGTGTTGACCATGGAGTCGAACGACATATTAGGTGTGTTTTGTCTGGCGACTGGGGGTGCCCCGTTGTCTGTCACCTCTCTGAGCCTCGTGAGCTCCTCCTGCATGCCGAACGACTGGGAGATTCTGTTGAAGTCTCTGTCATAGTGATTGGACCTGGTGAAGCTTCCTTGGATGGTGATGACGCCCCTAGGTATTGGCATCTTCAGTGGCAGGTACGTGTAGTGTGGTACTGCTAGGAATCTTGTGAATGCCACGCGCCCGAGGATGGCGTGGTATTGTGATGGCCAGTCCACCACTTCGAACTCTAGCCACTCGCGCCTGAAGTTTTTGGGTTGTCCGAAGATGACGTCGAGCCATATCATGCCCAGGGGTATATGCCCTTCCCTGGGACTATGTTGTGGAACGTCGTGTCCGATTGCTCCAGGCTGCACAGCGAGATCCGCATCACTGCGAGAGTGCTGACAAACATCAGGTTGATGCCGCTGTCGCCGTCCATGAAGACATGGCTCATCTCAAATCCCCCGATCTGGGCCTCGACACCAGGGTAGCATAACCTGGGCGAGGGATCTGGCATGGGTGATCCGAACGATCGAACATGATGTAGGACTCCGAGCCGTTGAGGTACTCAGGTATGGCTGGCGGAGAGGTCACGGCCAGGCTGACTTGGCGGGTGATCTTCTTTTGTACCCTGTTTGTTGGATGCCCCTTCTATATCATTAGGTCCCTTTTGGTGGTGGGTACCCTCTTGCACCATTATTTGGCGCTGGTGCGACCGGCGGCTACGATGGTCCAACGGGTGGTGGTGGAGGAGCTCTGTGGGCGATGTCACCCGGTGCGGGTGCGGGCCCGAATCCAGGGTTCACGGTCTGGCGCCGCATTTGGGTGAAGCCCTCGTTGAGCTTCTAGAACTCTCAATAGTCCTTGAGCATGTGGTTTGCCTTCTTCTTACCATCTTGTTTGTCGATGTAGAAGTGGATGGTGCAAGGACCAGACAGCTTTCCGTATGCCGAAGGCTCGTCATCGTAGTTGTGACATTGCCACGTTTGCGTGGGTCGCCCGCCGTCACGGTAGTTGTTGGCGCGGTGTCCGCTTTTGCAGTTGTCGTCATCGCGTCGATCAGCGTATCCAACCGCAACTATGTCGACTCCGTCGCGATTGTCGTAGATGCGCGATCTTCTCTTGCTGCGACGCTCGTGCCTGTGGCCGTAGTCGTCTTCGTCATCCGAATGCGCTCAGTTGACGGAATCATCACCACCTGCCCATCGGTTGGCGATGTCAATGAGGTGGTTGAGTGTCTTGGGCTTGACGCGCCCAAGTTCCTCCTTGAAATCCGGGCGCCTGGCACCATCCTTGAAGGCGTCGATTCCCCTTTCTTCGGAGATGTGTGCGGCAGAGTTCTTGATGTGGGACCAGCGGAGTATGTACAAGAGGATGGACTCGTTGGTCCGTTGGGTGCACGCCCCCAGGACCTCGATTGATGCTGGCCTCTTGCTGGTGCCCTTGAAGTTGCGGATGAAGCTGTACGCCAGCTCTTCCCAGCTTCGGATGGAGCCAGAGGATAGGCTGCTGAGCCAAACCCTGGTCGCGCCTGTCAGCCTCAGCTAAAGGCATTGTAAGGCAGTGTTCTTGTTTCCACCATGGGGCTTGGCCGACGATAGGTGATCGTCGAACCAAGCCTTTGGCTCCTGCATGTCGTCGAACTTTGGGTTGTCCGAAGGGATCTTGAAATATTTCGGCATCCGCATTCGCCGAACGGATCTACTGAAGCATCTGGCTCCGCACAGCTCTCCGTCGTCTTATTCTTCGGACTCAGTTGAGCATGCGCGTTTAGCACGTGCCTTGTCGATATTGTGTTGGGTGAGCTCGCTATGAGCACCATAGTTGCTGCTACGGCGTCGTGGACTCTTGCGGCGCCAGGGCAGGTCGTGCTCGTCTTCCTCAGATGAGGGTGTAGGGCTTCGGTTGAACTTGACCGTAGCTTTTTTCTTCGGCTCCATAGGAGCATCATCGTGGAGCGCAGCTCCAACGAGTCTGAGGCCTACTAGCGCGGACTTGTGCATGGCACTCTTCGGGTCGCCCACCGGGGGTAGATGGGACGCGAGATAGGTAGTGGCCGCCATGATCATAGCCTACGGCGTTTTCGGCATGACATTATCGTGCGATTCCATCGTCATGAAGGACGTGTTGAGGGCCCTAGTAACCTCCTGTCGTGCGGCTCGGTCCATGCGCTCCGTGCAGGAACGATACTTGTTGGCACTGTTGCCATGCAAAGTGGAACCGTCAGCGGCGGAGAGCACAGCTTGTCGCGTGCTAGATTCTGCACCTGCCTTCTTGCGCTTGTCGAGCTCCTCCATTTGCTTCACCTGCAGTTTGTGCTCATCGATGAGTAGGAGGTGGTAGGACATCAGTAGATCTCGGGAGGCATTCACAGGCAGGATTATGTTGCCTGCCACGGCCTCATGTTCTTGGCGCCAGCCTTCCTCGTTGAGGTTGATCTGGTTGTAGGCGTGAGCGTCGCCTTCGTTGGGCCTATTAGGCAGATATCCCTCGTTTCCTTCGTTCCTAGTTTGCGGGTTGGGAGGGGGATTGGTTGTTTGCTGCGCACTCGAACCTGACGGCAGGTCCATGACTTTGTTGATGATGACGGCGGATAGATAGCATCCGCGGAGTGCGTCGTTGCTGCCGCAGCTTTCGGATCCGGAACCGTAGGTTCCTTCATCCGAAGGGGGCCGCACAGATTGGAGTTGCAGTTCTTGTTGTTGTCATCCGAGTCATCTGTCAGCGCTGACGCGTGTAATGAGCTAATGGGTGGGACCCACTGAAAGTACAAAGGAAGTCGCCTAGAGGGGGGTGAATAGGCTTTTAAAAATATTACGGTTTAGGCTCAAGTAAATGCGGAATAAAACTAACGTTTAATTTATTGAGAACAAAACCTAGCCACTAAGTTTACCTAAGTGCACCAACAACCTATGCTAAGCAATACAAGCAACAAGGTGATAGCAAGAAATAAATACTTCAAGCACGATGGCTATCACAATGTAAAGTGCATAAGTAAAGGGCTCGGTTGAGAGATAACCGATGGGCCGGAGGCAGATTTGTTTCCCGAAGTTCACTTCCAAAGAAGCTACGTCTCCGTTGGAGAGGTGTGATGGCGAAATACTCTCCGAACGCCACAAATGGCTCACCTCGAGGTGTGGTGGCTCGATGCTCACCCAATGCCACAAAAGGCCTCACCCCGGATGCGGAAGCACGCAACTCACCGACGCCACAAAAGGCTCACCCTATTCTCCCAAGTGCGCACCACAAAAGGCGGGCACTTGCTCCACTATGGGACGCTTGAGGGCGGTCACCGAACCCGTACAAGATTGGGGCTAACTCCACAACTCAATTGGAGGCTCCCAACAACAAAGCCACAAAAGGCTACAATGCCACAAAAGGCCAACAAAGCCACAAGAGGCTATAAGACCACAAAATGTCAACAAGACCACAAAAGGTCAACAATCCAACCACACAACCGTCTAGGGTTCCAAGAACCCAAGAGTAACAAGCCCACAAGCTTGTACTCGCCGAATCTCCGAGGAGAACTCAAACCTATGCATCAAATGCAAGGGCAAGTCCTTCTCTCCCAAATTCCAACAAAGCTACAAAAGCTATTGGAGGAATAAGGGAGGAAGAACACGAGAGGAGATCTCAAACATATGCACCAAATGCAAGGGCAAGTCCTTCTCTCCCAAATTCCAACAAAGCTACAAACGCTATTGGGGGAATAAGGCAGGAAGAACACAAGAGGAGAACACAAAACTCTCCAAGATCTAGATCCCAATGATTCCTTCACAAAAAGGGATTTGACTTGGTGGGATTGTAGATCTAGATCTCCTCTCACTTTTCCCTCAAAAAGATGTAATAATCATGGGAGGGAGAGGGAGTAAGAGAGCTCAAATAGGTCAACAATGGTGGGAAAAAACGAGCTCAAAAGATACGGAACCATTGGGGAAGAAGCCCCCCTTAAATAGGACAAGGAAAAACATACCGTTTGGGCCAGATTCGCGCCCCCACCGGAACTTCCGGCCTCCCACCGGAACTTCCGGCAAATAGAAACACAAGTTACAGAACCTGACCGGAACTTGGGTCGGAACTTGGGCCGGAACTTCCGCTCAAGCAAAAACACAGGACAACATTGCACGAAAACTTCAATAACTTGTGATCCCGGACTCCGTTTTTGATGATCTTGGGCTCGTTTTGAAGGGAACGAAAAGTTTTACAAGATTATGCAAAGAAAAATAATAGTACATCATGGAAGTATAAAACCAAATTGAGAAATATATGACCTCTATAGAAGCGATGAACCGGTAAAACCTCCAAAACCCATAACGCAAGAAGTTGAGCTTGGAAACTCCGATTGGGATGAAACCAATTTTGTTGGAAAGATAAAACCAAGTAGAACCCAACAAAATGTGAAATATTGGATACCACCAAGGGAGAAAATATCAAGTATATATATGTGATGTATCTCCCAAGGTGTGGAGCCGGAAAACTCGCAAGATCAAAAACCGCAATAAGATATGCAAGTGAAATCCTTATTTGATGAACTAGAGCTTGTTATGATGATGATCACAAGCTCTAGATCCTCTCATGTACAAGAACCAAATAACAACCAAGAAAGATGATTCTATGAATGCAAAGGTTTGAGCTCTCTAGGAGCGATGCGATCGAGACACCCGCTTGAGAGCCCCTCTTTATAGAACGGCTATCTATCCTAAACCTAGTCTCGCAACTAACATCACGAGACCGACAAAAGAGAAGCCCTATCAAGATCATACCTTTGCCTTGAGCATTCCACTTGAACTTGATGTAGACCGTCTTGTTCTTCTCAAGTGGGAACACCTTTCTTGTTTGCTCTTGCTCGCTCTTGCTTGATGAAGACTTGCAAATTGCTCCCCCATACTCCATGGGGAAACCTCTTCTTGAACTTGTCTTCATCACTCGATCATCACGAGGATGGCAAGCTTCAAGCATGAGATCTACTAGATATGGCGCATCTTGAGCTTGCCCTTCTTCATCCCTTCTTGAGGTTGATCCATCTTGATGCAACTCTTTGCACTTGTCTTGATCAACCTTCAAGCTCCTTCTTTCTTCATGAATCCAATGGCACAAAGCCCTTGGACATTTCTTCATCTTTCAACCTTGAGACCAACACATGGCCCAAGTGATGACAATGGAAAAACCTACAAGTGAAACTCAATTTACACATTAGTCCATAGAGATTGTCATTAATTACCAAAACCACATATGGGGGCATGCATGCCCTTTCAATCTCCCCCATTTTGGTAATTGATGACAATCCCTTAGTGAGGGTTTAAATATGACAATTAATGACCAAAGCGGTTGCCCCAACATCAAATACTACATAAGTATGTGATGTTGGTACAACCACAATATATAGAGCAAACTCCCCCACAATCTATGCATGTGTGATGAACTTGAATTTCATTGCATAGATTGCCAACCGTTACCGTTGGTTGAGATTCCTCTATATATTCAACATGCAAAGAAACCACAAAGATGCAAGAGCATGAGAGGCAAATGCTTAAGAACACACCCAAATCAAAGGCCGACTTCCCTTAAACCCTCCTAAACTTCTCCCCCATTGGCATCGATTGCCAAAATGGGTGAAAATTTCTAGACGACCAATATAGTGAGAATTCCTCCAAAGGTGTGCATATGCACAAGTCAAATGATGAGAACTTGGGAGGAAGTAACACTATATTGAGGACCCAAAGAAAGCAAAAAGAAAAGAAAAAGAAATAAGCTTCAACAAATGAAGCGAGCAATCAAAAGATCCAAATGAAGCAATTGAAACACCAACAAATGATGTCAAATGGAAGCAACAACCAAGAGTGTTTAAATGAGAATAGAGAAGCTCCCCAAAAATTTGTGCAAAGTTTGGAATATTTGTATTGAATACAATATGCGCAAATATGGAATCCTTGCTCCCCCATAAGCATTTAATCCACAAGAAATGAGAAAGAAGGAAATTGTGCACTATTAAATGAATTAGAGAAGCTCCCCAAATATTGTGCACCAATTATAGTAATTGTATTTGGAAACAACATGCACGACCATGGACTCCTCACTTCTCTAAACTCATTTAATGAAATCAAAGGTCAAAAAATTGGAAGCCACCGAAGAATCAAAAATAAATAAGAGGTGGTTTCCAAGAAATGCAAAAAGCAACCAAAGAATGATCTACTCTTGTGTGTATAAATTTCTAGGTGGAAAATATCACAAACACAAGTGCCCACAAAGCAACATTCACACATAAAATAGATACTCAAGAAAGCACATGAAAACCAAAAAGAAGTCATAGAATACCAATAAGATGTTTTGCTTGAAAGCATGCCCAAGGGCTTAAATATATCTTATTGTAGATCAATGAGCTTCAAACACCAACATAACCCATACAATACAACTATTCACAAGGGAAGAAGGGGATAGATGGAATATATGGAGAAAGGCAACAAGTACCATAAGATAGGAATCAACTTTGAAAAAAAACTCACTATTGCACATGAGAGATATTGAGGAAATGATATGCAACAAAATTTCTAGATTGACATATTTGGGATAGGTGAATCATGAGCATGATTTAGTATAGTACCCAATATATGCACTCATCTCAACATACACACATTTGCAATAGAGAGAACTTCTTCAAAACCAAAGCAAGAAATCCAACATATGCAAGTACACAAATTCTTGCCAACAAGCAACCTACAAAAGGTTGGGAACAAGATAAGTAGCATGAGAGAGATACTTGTTACCGAGATATAATTGGTAGGATGAAAAAGATGTGAATTCGTTGATCATCCTAGATTGCATCCAATTGACATGTAGATGCCACTCCTTCCTTTTTCAAGATACAAGCACCCAATATATATCTCCAATGTACCTAAAACACAACTAATTACACTATGGTCCCCAAACAAATTGGATACAAAGTAGTTAGTGCAACTACAATACATAGGAGAACCTCCACACAAACATGTGCATATTGATATGAAATGGAATTTCATGTACATCTTAGACCTTTAGGATTTGATGGAGTTTCCCTTATATATTGGATCAAAGAAAGCAAGCATGCCATAATATATACAGGAAGTAAAAATGAATGCATAGACTTTCAAGAACCAAAAGGAGATACAATTTGAACAAAACACCAAGTAAACCAATAAGACACACACAAAGGTGTGACTCAATAAAAAGTGTCTAAATTGTATCAAAGAACCAAATCAACACATGAAAGGTCACAAGTTGAACAAATGAACTAGAAAGAGTCAAAGAAGAAGGATAAGAAAAATACCAAGGCTCAAGGATTTATCTCATCCTAAAAAAACAAAACAAGTGAAAAGGAATGAGATAAAACCAACTCCCAACAAGAGCAAGGAAGCAACAGCTAAAACAAACTCTTCACACTTTTCATGATGGCACACAAAGTACCAACAGAAAAAAAGGATCTTCCAAGCAAAATGGATCAAATCAAGAAGCATAAAACAATGTTCTAGATAATATAGGAGAGCTCCCCCATAAGTAGAGCATTATATATAATTTTGCCTTTGAATGCAAAATGCCCACAAATGAGATCATCACTACTACCTACACTAAATAAAACACAAGGGGATACAATCAAAATAAGAAGATCCACAAGAGGCAAGGAAAGGTTGGGAGCAAATAGAAAAACATTTTATTGTCCAAATATAAGGCAAATAAGAAAATGAAAAAGTGAGTATGATCAATAAAATCTACCAAATATGGAGTACCAATTGTCCAAAGACAATAAATATAAGGGAAATTTTCCCTAGGTATTTTGCAAGGATATCACGATCATATTCACCAAGAAGCATATAACAAGATATAAGAATTAGGCTTGATGCTTCGAAAGAGATTCTTGATAGCTTCAAATAGTCACACAATCACTAGTTATTAGATTAAATAGAAGCAAGTGGTTCCCATGAGGATATATAGATCCAAATATGAGGAAACACATACCAAGAATAACTCTCACAAACAATATCCAAAATATGAGAAATAAAAGCATACAAGCAAATAGGAACTTGTATGAGCCATTGTGCCACATAGGAGCTAGATAATTTTCATTATCAATTCTAAGTGGCACTACCACAAATGTTCACATTTTCTAGGTTTTTAGTATGCACAAAGCATATGACTCCCCCATAATGTGATAAACCAAGAAATCTCAATAAGAGGCAAAAAGATCAAGCTAGAAGTATTAATGGACATTATTGAAAAGATTTTATCATGAGAAAGACATACCACAAAGAGACTTAATAACCAAACAATATAACTACTAAGTGGTTTTCCTCATGTACACACATTTTAGGATTGTGGAATGCCCAAGCATGACACTCCCCCAAAATGGAATAGTCCATTAATCCCTCATAAGAGCCAACTAGGATATCAACTAGAATCAATAAAGGCTCAAAACCAAGAAACACAAATACATGGTGTGACAACCAACAAACACAAATATAACTCATAGAACGATATAAGTAAGTGGGAAGCACAACATGTACACACATATGCAAGGTAGGAAACCAACATCTGCACAAGGGAGAAAGTAACTATAATGTAAAGGAGTTTAGCACAAGTTACCAGAAGGAGGAACATTGGATAAGGGATAGAAGCATGATAACCAATGACTTGAATTTGATAACAAGAAAATGATGAAGATCCCTCAATTCTTCATAATGTAGCCAAGTCACCAGTGTCCTCCAAAGACACCTATTGATCAAGTTTTAGCTTGTTGGTACCCAACCAAGTTGGGTCCTAAGAAGTTAGTCACAATAGGTTTGGCGAACCAAATGGATCTTCTCTTGACACCACTTTGGGAACCAACAAATTTGGCAAACACATTGCCCATCTCATCCTTACGAAGAAAATAAGCATCATCAATCAAGATAGGATGAGATGAGGAGATACCCATGGTGCATGAGGAAGAAATGTGCCCCTTTTCACGGCATATGTAGCAAGTTCTTCTCTTGCCATCTTTCTTCTTGAGAGGAGTTGCGCCATGAAGAAGAGCTTGAGGCTTCTTGGGAAGTGGCCCATCTTGAGCTTGTGGAGGAGCTTGAGGCCGCTTCCCTCGTTGCTTCTCACTAGGAGGCTTATTCTTAAATGGGCAATCCCTCACATGATTCCCTTCTTCCTTGCATCTGAAGCACACAATGTTGGTCGGATTCTTCACTTGTCCTTGGCCCTTCTTCTTGTTGTCCTTGTGCTTCAACAAGTTAGTGGGCTTGCTCTTGGTGTTGGAGTTGAATCCAAGCCCACTCTTGTCACTTGGGGGTCGTCGCACACTCAACATCTTATTGAGTGTGGTCTTCCCTTCATGCCCTTTTCAAGTCATTCTTCAAAGAAGTGACTTGAGCCTTGAGCTCTTTGACTTCCTCTACATGGTTAGTATCAACAACAATACTAGAGGAAGTAGAAGCTTCATTGTTAGAGCAACAAGGCAAGGAATGCAATTCATCACTAGATATAACATGGTTATGAGTGGATGAATTACAAGGACTAGCACATGGCAATATAACATTAGGAGTAGATATAGTGCTAATGTCCACATGAGGCCCACTAGGTGATACCTTTGACACATTGGCCTCATGAGCTAACCTTAGCCTACCATGGGAGACTAGAAGATCCTCATGCGAGCTTGAAAGCTTGGCATGACTTTCTTCTAATTTCCCATAGTTGCTTGTTAGCAAAGCAAGTTGAGCCTTTAGCTCAACATTATCCTTCAAGATAGATGCTTCACAAGAAATAGAGTTAGTAGCACAAGCATCATCATTTAAACAAGAGGTGAGGCCAACTTGGAAAGCTCTTTGGAATAAGAAGTTTTAAGTTGCTCATGTAACTCGGTGAGTTTGATGAGCTCACCCTTGATGACCCTGGAGCCATTGTTGAGGTGCTCAAAATCCTCAAGGAGTTTGGCATAAGCAACTTCAAGTTCATCATTTTTAATTTGAAGGGTGTAACACCCTCAGAATCGTCCCTATGCAAGTCTTAGCGAATCTCGCCAAACCCGCATAGAAACGATTCAAAGGTGCCCACCAGGCACTTGCGTGCGGGTGGAAAACAAAGTAATACCATTACACAATAGTTCACGATGGAACCCACAGAACATACAACAACGACTCCATGAGTCAAGAATACAATATACAGTACAAATATCCAAATCACCTTGAAAACGATACAGCGTCCGAGTATGGACAAGATGCAAATTGAGCTAAGAGCCCTGAAGAATAACCAATGGAGTCCATAACCCTGCCCATGCCAAGCCGGAAGGGTAACCCTGCTAACGACGTCGATCTCAAAACCTGCTTAAACAAAAGGGGTGCCTGCAAATGGCAAAGGAAAAAGAGAGCGGTCGATCGAGGTCAAGACAGCGAGACTAGAATTCAAGGTCCTCGCCTACATAGGTATGGTGGACTGAAGCGGCAGCGCAGCATGCACTAAACAACCTATAGAGACTCAATACAACTGGCGGATATCAGATAGGGATAAGAAAGACCTATTCGGAACCAACCTAATACTACCACCAAACATACCCATCCTGGTATTTCCCCCTCGAGACCAAACGAGGAAGTCAACCGAGGAACTCACACAGTTGGCAGTTTTATTTATTCAGTTATCGTTGCAGCAACTACTAGTCTGGTCTAGATAGTCATCCTGATATAATAAGAAGTGGGCACTTTTAGTTAACCATTCCGTTGTAGTTGTAGTACTTACTAGTCAAATACATATAGCATGAGGCATCCCAAAACCCAACAGTTGTTGGTAATTTTATTTAGCCATTCCGTTGTAGTTGCAATACTTACTAGTCAGATACAATGGTAATAGGTAATAACCCAAACAAGCAATTGTTGGCACTTTTATTTAGCCATTCCATTATAGTGAAGCTGATTACTAGTCATTATAAAGTCAAATTTATAGCACTACTTTAGTTATAGTTGTCTATGATCGAGATACTGTGCTCCAAGTCGTCCATAACCGCGGACACGGCTTTGAAGTTTTACCTGCAGGGGCACAAATAGCAACACACGCATACGATCAACCTCGAAAAACCAATAAAACCCAACGAGGCATCACGACAGAGCAATTGGAAGATTCATATAAATTTCAGGGGCCACCCCACCAAGCTACCATGAAGTTGGCGGCTCCGAGACGGAGGTTTGTGCCAATGGTCAGAACGACCGGGAACCCGAAAGTGTGACTGAGCTTGTCGACCGCGAAAACATTCCACATTTGTTCCTAAAGATGCAGGCGCTCACGCAATCGTAAATAAAGCAGTAAAGCATGGCATGAGTACAGGATAGTAATAAATCCCCAAACTACTTTGTGGCCCCAAGAAATAAATATGACTCAAGCTCTGGCTAGGGGGATTCATGGTCCCACATGCGGATAGTGCGAATATTCAAAGAACAGGTATCAAGTACTCGGGGTCCTACGGGACACAAGTGGATGGTTAAAAACCAAATAACATCTATTGCCCACCTGTGCCTCTGTATTATTTACTTACTTCAATTTTAGTTATTAAACGGTAATTAAAGTCATGATCAACTCTAATATTAAGCATATGACAGTCTTCCAACAACTGTGGTACTTGACGACACACAACATCACTTGAGCAAGCAACTACGACACGCAAGGCCGACTATCTACCAAACAACAGGTAATAGGATGTGTCCAAGGCAATATAAGGCTGCAAGGGATATCACGAGTACGAAAACTAGAGCATCGCAACACAGATAGCAATAGATCAACAGGAGGAAATAAAGACTAGAAAGGTAAAATAGGTAGAAAGGGGGAGAATGCTCGCCTAAAAACATTGCCGAAGATTCATCCGAAGATCGGGTCGGCTCTCGCATCAAATCATCGGCCTAATCCGTGAAGAAGCAAAGCACTAGAAGAAACACCGGATACACTATTTAATTTTATGACATAAGAACGGGCATGATGCATGTATGATGTTTGACATGGCAAAGATGCGATGTAATTAGGCAAAATTAAGCGGAATCGGGGTCCCGACAATTAAATAGATGGTTCATGTTGTTTAGATACCCCGCAATTTAAATGTTGTCTTAACAAGGAAAAACATAGTATCGGTTCGCTACACAAATTTAAATGAAGCCAATATTAGACTAGAAAAGCCCGCATATAGCCTCCATATTTAATTATGAGGTGAATCGACTATACAACCCGGACCCGCAAAACATGTGTGCAAGTATGAATGGTTTATGCAACAAGGTATATAATATTTATTCAAGAAAATAGGGATTAGGTTAGGATCTCACGGTTCGAATCGGAGAGGCCAAGAAATGATATTCGGATTGCAGTTGAAGTAGCGGGATAGCCGACGTCGCGGAAATAACCGAAGCCTAGGATCTTAGGGTCCATGTCGTCATCTTAGAAATGTATGAAAAGTAGGCGAGGTAGCACTCGAATTCCAACTAGACCACTCGGAGACGGTGAAGATCATGAGAAGCAACCACTATACTCCTGAGATAAAATAGCAGGACGTAAAACTCTAACAGAACTTTTATCAAACACCTCATAGGAAGAAGGGTTACTGGAGACAAAACAAGTAGATATGTACTGAAGCTTGGCGCGTTTGATGCCGATGGATAAATCAGAGCTGAGTTTGCGCCGCTCGAGAGAAAGGAAAAGGACGGCGCGGCTGGCTGGCGCACACGCATAAAACAAGTGAGCGGCGCTGCTGCCAAGGACCTGGTCGGCCGGCTCCTATGCGCAAGCGGGAGGATCAAGGGACAGGGGTGCGCGCTGTACTCGCTATCGCATTATTTGTCATTGCGAGGACAAGGAAAGAAATTGAACACCGGCCGGGCGGATATTTATGCATGCGTTGGAGGTTAGCCCTTCAATGGAGCGAAGGTCAAAGCATCTTCTCATGGTGTGGAATTAGATCGATGGGGATTTTGCTATCTATTGGATGAAGAAAAAGAGCAAGGATTTGGTGTGTAGAAATCTGGTGTCTTTGGTGGCGCCGGAAGCAAAAGCGGCAGTGCGAGCGCATGGTCAGCCGAAAACAATGGAGAAAAGGCGGCTCTGGGAATTTGATCTGGACACAAAGTTGCTGTTGTACTAGAGACGAAGTACGTCCAGGAAAAAGAATGGCACGCCGGCGATGGAAGAAAGAAAATATCTATGGGGGTGAAAAGACTCTTTCAGATCTAGATACAGACTAAGATTTGGGGATTAGGGTTTGGAGAGAGAGGGATCTACGGTCAGGATTTAACCGGATGATAGGCTGTTGGTTTGCTGGGCTTTTGGGCCTGGCCTGATTGGGCAGCCTCCCCATAAAAAATGGTTTTTATTATATATTTAGTTGTAAATATTATTTTGTAATTAATTTTTAGACAAAACAAAATATTCAGATCATAGACCGGATTTTGCAGTTGAAATAAAGGAGGTAAATAGAAAACAAATAGATTTTTGGAGAAATAGTTTTTAGGTTAAAAGATGCATGATAGTGTCATGATGATGCAAAAATAAAATAACAAACATTTTCTAGTAGTGGTTTTTACCCGGGTGCTACAATTCGACACCTCTAACAATGGATCTCGCCCTCGAGATCCGCCTCATGGTATGGGGAAAAAGGCCGACGCTCTGAATCTTCTTGCTTAATGTAGATCTTCGCGACACCACTAACAAAGATTATTTCTCCATCTTGAAATCGGCGACACCACCAACGAGCGGTCGTTGATCATCTGTGTCGACGGAGTACTCCGGATAAACAAAAGACGAAAATAGAGGCATCAAAAGATAAGGCCACCTCTAACTTCGACAGAAGACGAGAAAAGGTGCACTCTAATCCACTTCAATGTACAAGAGAAAATAGATTGAGTAGTCGGCATGGGGGCCAATCCATCACGCACCCAAACTATTACTTCGCACATGCAGTAGAAAATCACGCATCCCATTCTCGGAATTAGGCTGAAGATCTCGACAAGCGAGGTTCGGAATCAAAGGAGGGATGGAGATTCTCATCAGATCTGATGTAGATGACTTCGTCGTATCGGAAAACATCGGAGGATAGAAAGAAAAAATAGTGAATTTTTGGTCCACTGAAAGGTACAATAGATGAAAGATTCATCAAATAGCGTGAAGGTCGGATGTCGAAGCACCGTTACAAGAGGAGGAAGTGAAACCCTGAAGGTACGACGGAAACCCAACCACGAGAAATCCTGGACTCGAAGAAAAGATAAGAGAGTAGATTCAAAACACGTCGAGATAAGAGAAGAATAGCAGAGGGGTAAGAAGTAAAAGCAGACCTAATCAGATCTATCCAACCGATTTTTCAAAATAGTTTTGACACTCTACAACGTCTGTTAGCTAGGTTATCCTACATTTGGACCGATGGGTATCAGAAAGCTACGAGCTCTGATACCACTCTTTAACACCCTCAGAATCGGCCCTATGCAAGTCTTAGCGAATCCCGCCAAACCCGCATAGAAACGATTCAAAGGTGACCACCAGGCACTTGCGTGCGGGTGGAAAACGAAGTAATACCATTACACAATAGTTCACGATGGAACCCACAGAACAGATATATACAACAACGACTCCATGAGTCAAGAATACAATATACAGTACAAAGATCCAAATCACCTTGAAAACGATACAGCGTCCGAGTACGGACAAGATGCAAATTGAGCTAAGAGCCCTGAAGAATAACCAATGGCGTCCATAACCCTGCCCAGGACAAGCCGGAAGGGTAACCCTGCTAACGACGTCGATCTCAAAACCTGCTTAAACAACAGGGGTGCCGGCAAAGGGCAAAGGAAAAAGATAGCGGTCAGTACTGAGGCCAGTACACGGCGAGACTAGAATTCGGCGGTCCTCACCTACATAGGTATGGTGGACTGAAGCGGCAGCGCATCATGCACTAAACAACCTATAGAGACTCAATACAACTGGCGGATATCAGATAGGGATAAGAAAGACCTATTCGGAACCAACCTAATACTACCACCAAACATACCCATCCTGGTATTTCCCCCTCGAGACCAAACGAGGAAGTCAACCGAGGAACTCACACAGTTGGCAGTTTTATTTATTCAGTTATCGTTGCAGCAATTAAGAGTCAGGTCTAGATAGACATCCTGATATAATAAGCAGTGGGCACTTTTAGTTAACCATTCCGTTGTAGTTGTAGTACTTACTAGTCAGATATATATAGCATGAGGCATCCCAAAACCCAGCAGTTGTTGGTAATTTTATTTAGCCATTCCGTTGTAGTTGCAATACTTACTAGTCAGATACAATGGTAATAGGTAATAACCCAAACAAGCAATTGTTGGCACTTTTATTTAGCCATTCCATTATAGTGAAGCTGATTACTAGTCATTATAATGTCAAATTTATAGCACTACTCACTACTAGGAAAACGGCCTTTAGTGGCGCACCTGAAACCATCATCTGTGGCGCACTGCGATGCCTTGCGCCACTGGCTATCTCTCGGCCGTGGCGCCTTGCCTAATCTTGCGGTTGTGTAGAGATAGGCGTAGCGCACCTCCTAGTGCGCCACAGAAGTTTGGCGTGGTGCGCTACCCCTTGGATCTTCTATGACGCACTACCTAGTGCGCCACTAAACATCCATGGTGCGCTTTAGGTGTAGTGCGCCACAGAAGGTAGACCATTTGCGCCACAGATGTATTTTTTGTTTTTTTTTTAATTTCCAAGCCAGATTATATGCAATACAGATTATATACAATATTACAGCAGATATACGTACACAGATACAAGATATACAATTATATATATAAATAATCAATATGAAAAACAAGATTGAAACAAATACATATAGATAAGTCTCATACATGAATACATAGTCCAAGTTACATTGTTTTGATCATGTTACAAAGTAGTAGTTGGTGACATTCGAATACATGTGTCGATCGAACAAGTTAGAGCTCGGAAGCTCGCCTAGACATCGAAACTAGCTAGCTAGACACAAACGCGGGATAAATAACCAAAGAAGATAAGCATGATCACCGCCGCGACGAAGGTGTAGGTCTTCATCCGGTTCCTTGTCCTAACTACCGCTAGATAGCGCGTGTATCTAGCTTCCGCCTCCGCCATAGTGTTGTACCCTTTGTAGATATTGCCGCTGAAATGGTGCACCTGTCTCCGGCAGTCTTCCCAATCATCGTAGGCTCCGGGAACCCGTCCCTTGTACACGACGTACCACGTCATCTACAAGTTGACAATAATAACTAACCGTGATTGAAAAACATGTATAATTAAAAGTCGCATATGAAGATACACTTATAGAAAGTACTCTTAAATCAAAAGAGCAAACTCAAAAGCATGCCTCATATATAACTAGGTTGTTGGACACGAGAATATGCTTATGACGGGACTGTTAGCCAAGTAGGATGCACAATTCTGGACTTGTGCATATCACAAGGCTAACAATCCCGTCATAGCACATTCACATATATATTGTGCCACGACATTTCAATCATCGACATATTCTCGAAAAGACAAAAATAACTCAAAAGCATGCCTCATATATAACTAGGTTGTTGGACACGAGAATATGCTTATGACGGATGTTAGCCAAGTAGGATGCACAATTCTGGACTTGTGCATATCACAAGGCTAACAATCCCGTCATAGCACATTCACATATATATTGTGCCACGACATTTCAATCATCGGCATATTCTCGAAAAAGACAAAAATAACTCGAAAAGCATGCCTCATATATAACTAGCTAGGTCGTTGGACACAGGAATATGCTTATGACGGGCTGTTAGCCAAGTACGATGCAAAATTCCTAGACTTGTGCATATCACAAGGCTAACAATCCCGTCATAGCACATTCACATATATATTGTGCCACGACATTTCAACCATCGGCATATTCTCGAAAAAGACAAAAAAAACTCACACTTGTCGTCCGAGAACCAAAGAGTAAGCAAAAAAACCAAAGAGTAAGCAAAAAAACCAAGCATTGATTGATATATAATAATAATAAGCAAAATAAGTAAGCGGTGATTCATAAACCTAATAAGATAAGTACACTTGTCGTCCACACACACACACAAAGGTCATCTATAGTTTGCAACTACAACTAGGCCAACATCAAGCCTTCTGGCTCGGCTTAGGAACGGAGGACGCCGCCTCATGAACTTCCTATAGTCACCCTGCATCTCTAGGCAATCTTCTATGTCACGGTTATTCGGATATTTCCTCCGTAGAAGATCCCCAAGTCATTACATCACGAAGATGATTGCCCCAAACGCTGCTGGATGCGATACATCTCTTGTCTAATATCCGAATCATTGATCTTGGCCTTTGCTTCGCCCACTGCTTGAGATGATCCGCAGCGTAGAATTCTGCTGGTCAAGTAGGAACGCCTCATGTGATGGAGTGCGTGGTAGGCTTCCTTCTTCGTTTTCCGGCTGCTTCACGCAGGGAACTCTGTACGTGGTTGAAGACGTGCTGCCGAACTTGACCTTCTTACGCACGGGTCGGTGCCTTCCGTCGAGGCAAAGCCGTGAGAGCATCATCCGAACTTCCTTGATCTTGTCGTAGTTTTTCTTCTTTTCTAGACTCCCAAGTCGAAATATGTGGCGTGGGAATGCTTGGCGATAAGGAGATGAGCGCAGTGTTCATCTCTCAAAAAAATTCAAATGGAATGTGTTGAAAAAGAATGATGATGATCTAATAAAGCCAATCGACGGTGGCATGAATAACGACTTACTCGGAAAGTAAGGCACGAGAATGTATTCCTTTGTCTTGTTCGCCACGAGGATTCTTTTTAGGCACGAGGCCAATACGCTCGTTGGGGAACCCAAGCAGTCACGCATGTAGTAGGGGTCCACTATAGCGATGCCCGGTTAGTTCGCTCTAATGAGCGGCGTGGCCAGGCGGAGAGAAAAGAGACGGACCATGGTATAGTGCAGCGGTTATAGGTGGAACATATTGAAGATGTCCTCGAACCGTAGGAAGAACAGATCCATGAAGCGTGTCGACGAAGCCCAAGCCTGGTGGCACCTTAACCACGAATACCGGTGCGAGGATCTTTCTCCGATAGAAGGCGTCTCTCTATCGTCAAGACGTCATGCACACTCTGCAGTTCGAATCTGGCGAGCTTCCGCAAATTTAGGTAGCATGGGATCACCCGCCACATGAATCCTCCACATAATACCCTCGGGTCTTGGTGGCCCGTCGAAACCTGATCGGATTCGCGATTGTTGACGCCACCCGGCTCGATTGCTAGATTTTATTTTCCTGCCTTTTTTCCTTTTGGAGAGCGGTGCACCATAATCTGAGCACCGCCGCCCTATGTAGTGTGTCAGGCTTAGAATAAAGGGCGGTTGGTTGTATCACCGGCTCGTAAAGGCGCAAGCCGGAGGCGTCTCGAGAACCAAGCAGACGCTTGGTGATAGTGGCTTTCTGTGGGGCCACCAGCTAGGTCTTCTTCATTGCCAAACCGAGTCTTGAAGAAGTGATCATTCCAGTCTTCGCGTCCCTGGCGGATCTGCGCCATGTGCATATCATCAACATGATCATCCGACCCACCGCGTGGAGGTGACGGCGAGGGGTTTTGCCACCGCTTGTCGCCGCACGACAGCGGTGTTGTTCTGTGGCGTGATGGCCCCGCCGTCCCCAAACGGATCATGCTCTTTGGCCATAGCAAGAACAAGCCAAGCAACTTCGAGACGTACGACTCTTCTTCATCCGCCTCGGGGTTGAATGGGAGGTTCCGTGTCCGCAGCCCCTTAGCACCGACTAATTTTAACCACATGCACGCTTATCCGCATCGGTTTTGAGTGGAACGTCTTGCTGCAAGGGTTGAACGATGGTACCTTGGCAACATCCTCATTTCGTTGTTCACGTAGCATAAGAGAGTGCAAGGAACATCCGTCTGCGAGAAAACATGTACGGGCGTCGAGCGAGATGCCACAAGAGTAATATATAGATGGCATGAAAGGCGGTAATTAAAGCAATTTGTTTACCGTGATGGCGTCGAGATCGGCTAATGTCGACGCACTTGCATGCGACGGGCGTGCAAGAGACGGAAGGGCTGCTTGATGGCGCGTGCTGGCCGTCGGTGTATTCTCCCTACCGAAGGTGCTTGAGCTCGGTGCCGCCGCGATGGCGTGGGGCACCAACATGTACTCCGCGCCGCGGTGATGGCGAAGTCACCAACACTTGCGGCGCCAGGTGCTAGCGGGCGGAGTAACGAACATGTAGTTCGCCTGATTCGTTGGCGCCACGTGGTTTGAGTGGCTGCTGACCCTGCTTGGAATCGGGCACGGCCCTACTCGACCACCCGTACTCCAGTTCGCTATTGACTCCACCAAGGTAGGCGGGAAGGATGTAAGGGTGATTGCCGAGTTGTCTTGGACGATCTGCGGGATCCGTGCCACTTGTGCCTTAAGTTCTTGAACCTCTCTGCTTTCCTCCTCGCTCCTTCCCGGCGCCACATGCGTCCTCGGCGGTGGACCAAAATGATCCACCCAATTCTTACCCCGAGGCGGCCAGACGGCCACCGACGACGGCTTCTTCAGAATCGCTCTATTTTCTTGGCCCGTTCATTGCCCTATTAAAAGGGTTATCCCACGGGTGGCCGTCGACCCACAGGATGAGGAACCCAGGATCCAGGACTAGCAACAATTTCCTCCTCCCGCGGAAGAAGTAATGAATCATTTAGATCATCGATTAGATTGCAATCGTGTTGATCATGGTAATTAGATTATACTTACCACAATTTCCTCGAATTCCTACACCGCAGATCCGGTGAGTTGTTTGGTTTTGGGTCCACATGGTAACGGGCCTGATGAAGTTTCAACCTGCCCGGTTCGAATTTAGCAAAGGGTTTTCTATCCCTTGGATCTATACTCTTCGTCCTCCTTATTCCATTTGGCCTCGGTTACGTATCCACCAGATCCGAGATGGTGATGACCTATATTCATCGCTGCGCGCCTTTCCCCGATTACTATTGGCGTGGCTCTTCGATTCACACCTCTCCTTGAACTCCCGAACTGATCTTCGTGATCTGCGGGTCAATCTTCCGGATCTCCTCGAGACTTTTGCCTTCTTTATAGATCTTCTTCTTTATCCGGTTCTCCACCGGCCAGCGGTGCTCATCTTTGTGAGCCTGGATTTGTTTACTTCGTCCCATGATAATTTGTGTTCGATACTTAGCGGGAACTTGTATCTTGCAGCTTACGGAAGAGGAGTTTGCATAAGTGGCCATTATCTTTATGCCGAGATTCGGTGTTGATCGAGATGGTTGTCCGGTGATCGCCGCCACTTGCCCACCGCACTTTGACGACAAGGTCGGGCTCCAAAGGAACCCTGTTGGGCTCACTTGTAATTTCCTCCGACCGTGCGACCGTGTTGAGCCGGTCCTTGGCTTCTTCTTCTTAGGAGGGTTGCTACCACTCACGTGCCCTCGCCGCCATCGGTGGTTTCATCGTCCGCCGTTCCTTGGCTTCTTCCTCCGTCTTCCATCTCATCATCCTCGCTCTCCGAAGGATGGTATTCTTCATCGTCTTCTAGCCACCGGGCCGCCTCGTAATGTCAATTGTTTATTCGAGGTCTGAGTTCTCCTTCACTGATGCGCTTAGAACATCCAAATCGTTGTCACACATCTTTGCACTAATAAAAACAAATAATTGGTTAAATGCACGGAAAAATCCGGCATGACCTTTGCTAATTTTCTTAAACTAGAGTGCCCGATTTACCGAAATGGAAGTTAATCAACATTCCGCAAAATCGACTCATTCATACAAGAACAGATATATATGGCCAAGATAGCTAGCACACAATAAATGGCCATCATAGCCAGCACAACCAGCACACAATAAATGGCCAACACAGCCAGCACATAATCTGGTCACATAGGATAATCTGGCCAACATAACCAACACATAAACATCTAGGTAGAAAACACATTGGTTAAGAATGCATCAACATGCCCAGCCACATCAAGCAATGGGCTTTTACAGTTATCATCTGGATTCACCAGGCACCAAGCATATGATGGAAAGAAAATAACTAAAGCCTGCTAGGTCTCTTGAAAAAAGAAAATAACACATATGAGCATACACAGCAGCAACTAAAACCCAAGGATACATGTTTCTGTCAACTAAAGCCTGCTAGGTCTCTTGAAAAAAGAAAATATCATTCAGTTGTGCTCATATGATGGAAATAACCTGAACAGAGAAAATAACTTATTCTTTTAGTTCCCAGATGCTAATTCATGCCACTACTTCTACTCTCTTTCTAATTACTCCACCACTTATCAACCATCATTAGTATTATAATCCACCTATATGGGGTGCAAGATGTTGATCAGATACACGAATATTTTCTTATCGCAACTTGTGCAATTTGCAAGTATTGTAAAGCATGCCCAAGAAAGACTTTAGTTCTCAAATATTGCACCTGATGAAGACCTATTACGCATACTTACGAAACCAGCTAAGCTAGAATCGACACCATTTGAACTTGTAGTGATTTAGTACTCGATTTTCACAAGAGTTTAGTAATCAGATTTTTACAACTTGAATCGACACCATTTGAACTTGCGGTGATTTCAAGAAATCTTGGTGAGCATGTGCTCATCACCCAATACAAATGCATAATGTAATCACCACTTATCTGTGTTCTAAAAAAGTACTACACACAATGTGAAAGTTTCTTTGTGTACGAGTCAACCTTCCTGGAAATTATCCAGTCATACCACATATATTTTACCCTGATGGTGTCAGTTATAGTTGAAGATTTATTTACCATGGTTGGGACTTGGGAAGTGATCAAATTAAAGATGCACTACTAAAACAAATGAGGATATAATGGTATCATGCCAATAATCATTGTATCTTGTTATACAAAGAAGCTAAGAATTCAAAGTAACGGTGATTTGTTGATGTACTTAAGCTGTTACTGTTGGCAACCTTCCAGGGTGATAATAACGTTTTTCAGTTATGTTCAATGTTGGTCTCTTTCATGCAGTAAACCTATATCTGAATTCTTAGCTTCTGGTTCTGTACTTGCATTTTAGTAGCAGAAATTCAGCGTGGCATCCTTCGTGGTGATATCATGAACTCTGATCCCGAAAAACAGAGGCTTTGATCCGAGGCAACATTCCTAGTGATCCTATGTGAAGCTTTTAGGTAACCAAATTTGTAAATTAAAAATTCTAACATGACTTTTAAAACTTGTATCTGCTCGGATAAAATGTTACTTACCGGATTTATTTTTGGAAATACGTGTTAATATTTTATTTGCGTAACAAAATATCTATCAAAAGAATTATATGACCAGAAGAAATGAATCTATACAAGTGTAACATTACATCAAAAGAGTACTACTTTCCTAGAAGAATTCCTATTTTCTTTGAAGTTAAGTTTGTGCTTGTCAATTGTGTGGCGAGCATGATAAGCAATTACAAACCAGCCCAGTTTTGTGTCTTTCAAATCAAGCGATGAAATGTATTGATGTACGGTGAAAGGGACCAGAAGTTAAGCGTGGATCGCATATCAGATTATTCAAACTCCATCAACCAACACTAGCAACACAATAGCGATTTAGAAAAGGAAAGTGACCACAATGCCAAATCATCACAAAAAATAAAGAGACCACCATGCCAAAGATAGAGATTACCAACGATGCAATATCTTTCATAGCCACAAAACAACCACATTACAAGTTGAAAACCAGAAAGGCTTAATAGAATGCACAGAACCAACATACTAAGTTCAGATTTGACAATTGCTCGGATGCACGGAAGTATGAGCACCCAAGTTAAAACCTTCCGTAACACATTTCACGGCGAGCATGGGAACACCGAACACCCATCATCCACCATATATACCAGCGAGCAGCTTGCAAAATAACCACTGAACTACATCATCTACAACATGGTCAGTTAACCTTAGAGCAGCTTGTAAAGCAATAGGCCAACAGCAGTATAAGACCTTGGCTTTAGTCCTAAGGGAAGAGCCATGCTGCCACAGGCATCTCCCTGCAGCGCCTCTAGGAAATCATTGGATAAGGGGAAGATACCTCGTCGAGTATCATGTCATAGGCGCCGCAGGAATAGAGGGAGAGAGGGGAGAGGAGATGCTCACCTCTGATGGGCGGACGACGGGCGGACGACGACGGGCGGACGACGGCGGCCTCCACCTCCTGAGACGCGGCGGCTGCTCCTCCTCGGACACGGGCCTCCTCCTGAGACGCGGGCGGACCTCCTCCTCGGACACGGGCGGACCTCCTCCTCCTCGGGCGCGGGCAGGCCTCCTCCTCGAGCCTTGGGCGGATTGAGAGCGGCGGCGGTCCTTGACGGCTGAGAGAGATGGAGAGATGGGGATGAGAGGGGTCAGCGCCACACGTGTGGATAAAGACTTAGGCGTGCGCACCGAGCCATAGTGCGCTACGGATATCTCAGAGCGCAAGATGGGCTAGTGCCACGCCTATCGGCTTCTAACTCTTTGGATAAGAGAACTAGACCCACTAGCTAACAACTATACTAGCCTATCCCACTGGTTACGCCCACTACTCTATTCTAAACTGAGAGCACCGGTTGAATCACAGTGCCCCAATTTTTGTTTTGATTTTAAAAACACTTCTAAATATTCCAAAAATGCCCAAAAGTGGTGATATATGCCATAGAAGTTTTATTTTGATTTTAAAATACTTTTAAATATTCCAAAATGCCCAAAAGTAATAATATTCCAAAATGCCCAAAATATGATTTAAAGTATAACTAAATTTCATAATACTTTGTTCATGAATATTACAATCTTTTTTTGACCACGTTTACAATATTTTTTGAGCTAGCGTTTTACAATCTTTTTCCCTTCTTTGTCGCGGTTGAATAATTTAGCCCCGCATTTTAATGTTTCTTCTTCGAACAGGCTACCTTTTTGGGTAGGGTTGTCCTTTTCTTCTTGTGATGTATGTTGCTTTGCATCGTAGTCGCCGTCATCTTCAATCTTTGGATCGCCGCATCTGGTCAAGTCTTGCTCGTTGGCGACTCCATCCATTCCGATGATGTTTCATTTTCCTCTCCTCACGACAACACGGCTAGGCTTTGTCGGGTCGGTAATGAAAAACATTGGTCCACTTTGGTAGCCGTACCCACGGTTCATTTTTCGCGCCACGTTTGCTCGGCCTTGGATTTGGCTGCCGGGTATAACCATGGTTGTGAAATACCGTCTTCTCTTCGACGCTCTTTGCCCATCGACCACGACACGAACATCGACCTTTTCTCCCACGAAGTCGAGCTCCCATCTCCTCGATTCTTCCGTAGAATCTTTCCTTCACGTTGTCATCGGTGTAGAATTCGACGTTACGCTGAGTTCGATAATCACACTTGTTGTCCTTTTCCTCCGTGTAGAATGTGTAGCCGTTGATATCATCGCTGATAGGTCACCAGGTTTTGCATCGGTCCTGCGACAAGGTGAATATGATCTTTCCGTGTCGGAAGAATGCGAGCGGGGATTATCAAGGAGCGTCTGCCTAAACCAACGCGTGAAATCTGAGTTGTGCTCTTTGATTATTTCTCCTCGTCCTCTGTATGCCCGGTCACCGTACTTCTTCTCGATTAACCTTTTGTGCTGCACTCCAAGGATCGACCGGTTCTAAATGATGTAGCGCCGAGGTTTGCTCGATCAAAGTCTGTAGCGTCAAAAATCGAAGTCTGATGCGCATTTACGACCCTCTCGTGACCAGATCCGTCGAGCTTGCCAAGGTGTACATTGACGGGAAGACCGGCGGGGTTCTCGATGTCTAGATAATTCGTGCGAAAGAGATACACTCTTCGCCGAAAGCCCTTGGCTATGCTTCCATCCGACGGGACCTGTTATAACGTATCCTTTGATGTGTCCGTCATCCTTTCGACGCCATCATCATGCGGAGAAACATCGGCCCGAGTTGTACGATGTCCTCCACGACATGGACCAGCAGATGCACCATAATGTCGAAGAATGCGGGTGGGAAGTAGACCTCAAGCTCACATAATATCACCACGATCTCCTCCTGTAGCCTTCCGAGCTGATTCAAGCCAATCGACTTCCTAGAGATGACGTCGAAAAACTTGCATAGGCCAAATAACGTTTCACGGACGTGCTCGTCCATTATCCCTCTTAGTGCGACCGGAAGTACCCGCGTCATTAGCACGGCACAGTCGTGAGACTTCATGCCACTGAACCTCTGCTTCGCCTCGTCTAGGTATCTGCTTATCTTGCCCGCGTAGCCGTAAGGAAATTTGACTCCTAGAAGGCACTTGAAAAACTGTTTGATCTCATCCTGGCTTAGAGTGAAGCAAGAAGGAGGGCAGTAATATTCGTTCTTCTTGAACTTTTTACCCTTCCGACGACCTTGTGTCGTCTCCGACTCATGATCATCGTCATCTCCGACTCATGATCATCTCCGACTAATATTCGTTCTGCACGGACATCTTATATCTGTCTTGTTATTTCGTATCATGTCGGCCGTCGCACATTTCAAAAATCTAGCCACAATGCCTTCGCTCATTATGCGGACCATTTTTGCCTGTACGATGTACACGGTACAATTTTGAAGTCTATTAGAACCACATAATGAATGCATGCATGCAATGGTCGATAGAAAATTTCGGCATGACCTATCCTAAAATTAGGACCTTTGCGAAATGCCAAAGTCTTGCCAAAATGGAAATGAATCAATATTTTGGCAAAACAAATGGCAACTTGTTCACATACAAACACAAGAGAGAGAGAGAGAGAGACCGATCCATACACACATGAACATATCATTATCCTCTCCATACACACATGCATGAGCATCATCGATACTCTCCATATACACACACATATGACCATCGATCCTCTCCACACATACACACATCATGAGAATCGATCATCTACATACATATGAGCACATGCATCATCCATATACACATGAACACATCCTTACATGGACAACTTACCGAGATGAGAGACCGATCGCGAGAAAGATGGAAAGGAGAGGTCTTGGCGTCGACCAGGAGACGGATAGATGAGAGACCGGAGACCTCCTCTATTACTTATGTAACATCCAAAGCAAGTTTTACATGCTAAAAATGGTGAATGTATGGAGAAATTGAGGTGGGAAGGAGAAGATCCCGACTAGATCTAAGGAGGAAGAAGAAGGGGAAAGTGAAGTGTGGGCACACATGTGCACATAAAGTGCTGTCCTAAAAGAATCGACACATCCGTGGCGCACACGGCCCTAGTGCACCACAGGGAGTACAAACTTCTATGGCGCACTAGGCCGAGTGCGCCACAGATGCTCCTAGTCCCTGTGGCGCACTAGGCGGAGTGCGCCACAGAAGTTTGTGGCCGTTTCAGAGCAGAGGTGGGCATGCGCTCAGGCGTAGCGCACCAGGCACACGTGCGCCACAGATGACCCTAACAACCGTGGCGCACATGACTATAGTGCGCTAAAGATGTTTGGCGTGTGGCCAACAGGGCCCTGGCCCACACACATCTGTGGTGCACTATAGTCATGTGCGCCACGGTTGTTATAGTTATTAGTAGGGCACTGCCCACAGGTGAGCCACGCCTATTTTAGCCGTGCGGCACTTCAACCATGTGAGCCACGGATGTGCTGATTACCTATAGCTGTTTTCCTAGTAGTGACTTTAGTTATAGTTGTCTATGATCGAGATACTGTGCTCCAAGTCGTCCATAACCACGGACACGGCTTTCAGAAAGTTTTACCCTGTAGGGGGGCACAAATAGCAACACACGCACGATCAACCTCGAGAAAAACCAATAAAAACCCAACGAGGCATCATGACAGAGCAATTGCAAGATTCATGTAAATTTCAGGGGGCCACCCCACCAAGCTACCCGCAACGAAGTTGGCCGGCTCCGAGACGGACCCAGAGGTTTGTGCCAATGGCTGTAAACGACCGGGAACCCGAAAGTGTGACTGGGCTTGTCGATACCGCGAAAACATTCCACATTTGTTCCTAAACAGTACAGGCGCTCCACGCGCAATCGTAAATAAAGCAGTAAAGCATGGCATGAGTACAGGATAGTAATAAAGCCCCAAACTACTTTGTGGCCCCAAGAAATAAATATGACTCAAGCTCTGGCTAGGGGGATTCATGGTCCCACATGCGGATAGTGCGAATATTCAAAGAACAGGTATCAAGTACTCGGGGTCCTACGGGACACAAGTGGACGGTTAAAAACCAAATAACATCTATTGCCCACCTATGCCTCTGCATTATTTACTTACTTCAATTTTAGTTATTAAATGGTAATTAAAGTCATGATCAACTCTAATATTAAGCATATGGCAGTCTTCCAACAACTGTGGTACTTGACGACACGCAACATCACTTGAGCAAGCAACTACGACACGCAAGGCCGATTATCTACGAAACAACAGGTAATAGGATGTGTCCAAGGCAATATAAGGCTGCAAGGGATATCACGGGTACGAAAACTAGAGCATCCAACACAGATAGTAATAGATCAACAGGAGGAAATAAAGACTAGAAAGGTAAAATAGGTAGAAAGGGGGAGAATGCTCGCCTGAAAACATTGCCGAAGATTCATCCAAAGATCGGGTCGGCTCTCGCATCAACTCATCGGCCTAATCCGTGAAGAAGCAAAGCACTAGAAGAAACACCGGATACACTATTTAATTTTATGACATAAGAACAGGCATGATGCATGTATGATGTTTGACATGGCAAAGATGCGATGCAATTAGGCAAAATTAAGCGAAATCGGGGTCCCGGCAATTAAATAGATTGTTCATGTTGTTTAGATACCCCGCAATTTAAATGTTGTCTTAACAAGGCAAAACATAGTATCGGTTCGCTACACAAATTTAAATGAAGCCAATATTAGACTAGAAAAGCCCGCATATAGCCTCCATATTTAATTATGAGGTGAATCGACTATACAACCCGGACCCGCAAAACATGTGTGCAAGTATGAATGGTTTATGCAACAAGGTATATAATATTTATTCAAGAAAATAGGGATTAGGTTAGGATCTCATGGTTCGAATCGGAGAGGACAAGAAATGATATTCGGATTGCAGTTGAAGTAGCGGGATAGCCGACGTCGCGGAAATAACCGAAGCCTAGGATCTTAGGGTCCATGTCGTCATCTTAGAAATGTATGAAAAGTAGGCGAGGTAGCACTCGAATTCCAACTAGACCACTCGGAGACGGTGAAGATCATGAGAAGCAACCACTATACTCCTGAGATAAAATAACATGACATAAAACTCTAACAGAACTTTTATCAAACACCTCACAGGCAGAAGGGTTGCTGAAGACAAAACAAGTAGATATGTACTGAAGCTTGGCGCGTTTGATGCCGATGGATAAATCAGAGCTGAGTTTGCGCCGCTCGAGAGAAAGGAAAAGGACGGTGCTGGTCGGGCGCTACGCATAGAAAAAGTGGAGCTGCTGCTAAGGACCTGGTCGGCCCGGCTCCTATCTTGTGCGGAGGATCAAGGGACAGGGGTGCGCGCTGTGCTACTTCTATCAGCATTCGTTGTGCCGCTGCAGGGGACAAGGAAAAGAAATTGAACACCAGCCAAGCCAGATATTTATGCATGCGTTGGAGGTTAGCCCTTCAATGGAACCAAGGGTCAAAGCATCTTCTCATGGTGTGGAATTAGATCGATGGGGATTTTTGCTATCTATTGGATGAAGAAAAAGAGCAAGGATTTGGTGTGTAGAAATCTGGTGTGCTGGTGGCGCACGGGAAGCAAGGCGGCCAGGTGCCAGGCGCATGGTCAGCCGAAAACAATGGAGAAAAGGCGGCTCTGGGAATTTGATCTGGACACAAAGTTGCTGTTGTACTAGAGACGAAGTACGTCCAGGAAAAAGAATGGCACGCCGGCGACGGAAGAAAGAAAATATCTGTGGGGGTGAAGAGACTCTTTCAGATCTAGATACAGACTAAGATTTGGGGATTAGGGTTTGGAGAGAGAGGGATCTACGGTCAGGATTTAACCGGATGATAGGCTGTTGGTTTCTTTGGGCTTTTGGGCACGGCTTTGATTAGGCGACCTCCCACAAAAAATGGTTTTTATTATATATTTAGTTGTAAATATTATTTTGTAATTAATTTTTAGACAAAACAAAATATTCAGATAGACCGGATTTTGCAGTTGAAATAAAGATGGAGGTAAATAGAAAACAAATAGATTTTTGGAGAAATAGTTTTTAGGTTAAAAGATGCATGATAGTGTCATGATGATGCAAAAATAAAATAACAAACATTTTCTAGTAGTGGTTTTTACCCGGGTGCTACAAAGGGAACGTGCCACTTCAAGATCTCTATCATGAGATTTCTTCACTCTAGATAGCTCTAGAGCAAATGTCTCCTCAAGGGATTCCTTAGTGGTTTGTTCCTCTTCAGGAGCTTCATTTAGGTTGGCAATGTCATTAGCATACTCACGCTCAAGAAAACCCATTTTCTCAATAGTATTCTCGTGCTCATCAATACGTTGCCTACTTTCTATAGCAAAGGTTAATATTTCAATCAAAGTAGAGCAAGCATTTTTATTTGGATGAAGAGCATGAAGAACTAGCCTCCCCCCTTCTCTTTTAAAGAAGCTACATCATCATCTACTTCTACATGATCAACATTCACATCATCATGAGATATATTGGAGTCCAAAGGAGAGGTTACCTTTGAACCCTTAGCCATGAGGCACAAGTGATCATTGGAAGAAGATGATGATGGGGGAACACATGAAGCTCCAATCGCAACCTTGCCTTGGCCCACAATATCTCCGATTTACTCTACATGGTTAGAAATACAAGTACTAGAGGAAATGGAAGCACATTTATCATGGCAACAAGGCAAAGCAAGCATATCATCATGAGATATATTCAATTCATTTCTACAAGATATGCAAGGGCAATCAACACTAGTATGTAAATCACATATGGTCCTACAAGTGTTCATGCCCAAAGATACAACATTGCAATGAGATAGAGACAAAGAATCATGAATGGAAATCTCACTATCTACATTGCAAGTTCTATCAGCACTCACCATATCATTACCTTGTGACAACTCACATGTTGGTGTAGTGGAAGAAGATGAGAACTCTGAAGGGAATATGCCCTGAGAGGCAATAATAAATTGTTTATTATGTGTATTCCAAGTATATGATAGATGTTTATTTTGCATGCTATAATTGTATTAATACGGAAACGTTAATACATGTGTGTTTAATAAACAAACAGAAAGTTCCTAGTTAAGCCTCTCTCATAAACTAGCTCGTTGATTAACAAGATGATCAAGGTTTCCTGATCATGGACATTGGATGTTGTTAATAACGGGATCACAACATTAGTGTAATGATGTGATGAACATTCATCCGAAGTATAGCATTACGATCAAAGTCATTGAGTCTATATTGCTATAACAACTTACGAAGTGATCCTAATCCTTAGACCATGAGATCATGTCAATCACTAACACCGGAAGAGTTTCTTGATAACATCAAACGTCACACCGTAACAGGGTGATTATAAAGATGGGTTCGTAACTAATAAAGTGTTATGTTGAGGCTCATGGATCGAGTGGAATTTGTTCATCCCAATGACGGATAGATTTACTGGGCCCTCTCGGTGATATCACATTGATTAGCTTGCAAGCAAGTGATTTGATCACTAGAATGTTATATCACGGAACGAGAAAGAGTGCATGTCGATGCGAGATCAAACTAGGTATGGAGATACCGATGATCGAATCTCGGACATGTAATATATCGTGAGACAAAGGGATTAAGATACTAGCGTAAAAGGTTCCGACGATCACAAGAAAGTCATCGTTGAATGTGTGGGAGTCGAGATGGGTCTCCGGATCCCGCTTCGATTATTGATCGAGAGGGTCTCGATCATGTCCGCATTATTCACGAGCGGTAGGGTGACACACTTAAGAGACACCGACATCCAATTGGAGCAAATGTTTCATGCGAAAAGAATAAACAAGCGCAGGAATTTATTTCACTAGATACAAACAGGTTTTGGGTGAAATTGCATAAAGTGGTTATGCATGTGAAATAGAATTCTAGCAAGGGTTATTTGTGAATGTTTGTCATTAAAGTAATTGACAAAATTCTGAATAAAATAAAAGAGTTTTATTTAATGAGAGTTTGCATTAAATTTGGTGGAAATTTAATGGGATTTTTGAGTGGGTTTTGAGTGGAGAATTTTGAAGGGCCATTTTGTGAGTGGAGTGTCCACCACATGAATGAGGAGAGGTGGGGGCACCCTCCATGGCGGCCATGCCCCTTGGGTTGCCCCTCTCTCCTATAAAAGGCCCCTCCTCTCACTTCTCACTCACACCTCCTCGTGAAGGATCTCTCTCCCTCTAGAATTTATCCCCCATGGTCTCGGACTAGCGAGATACATGTTCCCGGTGGCTATTCGGCAAGAAAGAGTTGTTCTTCCGCTGCATCGCTGGAGCGAGGAGGCGGAGGTTTCTCGGTGCCTCGAACGTGTGTGCGAGCACGGATGCGCTGCTGATTTGCGGCGCTAGGACTTCCTCTCGATCTTGAGATCGGCAAGAGATCGTCTACATCAACCACGAGTTGAACTCGTTAAGCTTTGTCGGTCTTCAAGGGTATGTTCTCTACGGATATACATCCGCCCGTTGTTTGTATCTAGTATAAATAGATCTTGGTATATAGTTCACATCGTAGGAAAATTTTTGTTTTCTATGTTGCGAACCCTTCAAAGTATCGAGCGGATCTATGCGTAGATACTTTACGGGTAGTACACATATGAGTATGTGGCGATGATGATCATGTTGTTGCTCCTTTCTTGTGATTTTGGATATTGGTGGCATAGTGGGATGAAGCGGCCGGACAAACTTTACATGTCCTCGCACATGAGACCTGTTCCACGCTTGACATGCAACTAGTTTGCATAAGTGGCTAGCGGGTGTCTCTCTCCTAATATAGTCAATATCTATTTTGCAAGCGAGTTGTCAACAATTTGATTATCCTCGTTGTGGTTCATGTTCGTAGGTAAGAACGGTTCTATCTCGAAAGCCCTAAGCCACGTAAAACTTGCAATGGATAAATTAGAGGCGTCTAGTTTAGATTGTTCTTTGGGCTAGTGTTATGATATGGTAGTGTTGTAAGTAGAAGTATGAGATGATACTCTTACAACACACATAGCGTTGAATAGCTATAGACTGTGGATTTACACATATAGGTATGATAGTGATCATACCACGATGCACATGATAGAGATCATCTGCGGGAACCATATAATTTCACTAATAAACATATGATGTTTGATTACATCTTATATTGCTTGTTTAGCGCTTTGTTAAGCATAATAAGATGATCCCTCATTTAAATATCAAGATAAGAATGTGTTCTTCCTTTAGTATGCACCGATTATGTTTTCGTCGCTCCAAGACATCACGTGATGATCGGGTGTTCTTGGATCCACGACCATACTTCGGGTGTAAAAGCATTACACGCAAATACTAAGGTTCTAACTTGGAGAGCCTAGCATGTACAGACATGGCCTCGGACAGACCGAAAGGTTAAGCATGAGTCATATAGTTGATATGATGCCCATTTGATGCTCGCCTTTGAAGCTATACCGACTCACGTGATGATCGGACTTGGTGTAGTGGATTTGGTTCATGTAATCACCAAAAGGACACGAGGGATGTCGCTTTTGAGTGGGAGTTCATTCGTAATATAGATTAGTTGAACTCAATCTATCATACACTTAGTCTAAACTTTACAAATTCTGTTGTAGATGGCACCACCGCTTTTAATTTCAATGCGTTCATGGAGAAAGAGAAACTAGCAACGAGCGGTAGCAACTTTCTTGAATGGGCCATGAATTTGAGGATTCTCCTCTCTGCACAAAAGCAATATGTGCTAGAAGCGCCATTAGGCCCCACCTTTTGATGATGCCCCGACGAGGAGAAGAATGTCTATCGACTCGTCGGGAGGACCACAACTTAGTTCATTGCGGCATATTGTATGGGCTAGAGCCGAACTTCAAAGCGTTTAACGGCAATGCTTTTGATACAATGGGTGAGTTGAAAATGATTTTCGACACACATGCTGTAGAAAGCTACAATGCTTGAGAAAAGTTCTTTAGCTGCATGATGGAAGAGCACATCGTTAGTGAGCATGTACTCAAGATGTCGGTTCTGCCGATAAGCTTGTGTCCTTGGGAATAACGATTCCCATTGACTTAGGCATACATCGTGTTCAGTCTCGCCACCTAGCTATAAGAGCTTCGTGATGAACTATAATATGCAAGGCATGAAGAAGTCTCTCCCGAGCTTCGCCAATGCTTAAAAGCTGCAGTGGAGATCAAAAGGAACATCAAGTGTTGATGATCAATAGGAACACTGGTTTCAAGAAAGACAAGAAGGAAAGCGGAAGGAAGTAAGGGCGGCAAGCCTGTTGCAGCGCTGAAAAAACCCGAGTTGGACCTAAGTCCGATCGAAAGTGCTACTATTGTAAGGGGATCCCATCGGGCAAGCGCCCCAAGTATCTGGCGGACAAGAAGGCCGGCAAGGCAAACAAAGGTATATATGATATACATGTTATTGATGTGTACTTGACTAGTGCTCAGTAGCACTGGGTATTTGATACCGGTTCGTTGCTAATATTTGTAACTCGAATCGTGCGGTCAGCGACCGCTAGCAAGGGGTGAGGTCAAGATGCGTGTCGGCAATGGATCAAACGTTGATGTGATCGCCGTCGAACGCCTCTCCACTTACCCGGGATTAGTCATAAACTTAAATAAATGTTATCGGTGCACCTTGAGCATGAACATTGTATCTGGATCATGTTTGATGCAAAGTGGTTATTCATTTAAATCGAGAACAATGGTTGTTCCATTTATATGAATGAAATCTTTTATGGTCATGCACCGATGATGAATGGTTTATTTCTTAGATCTCGATGATAATGTTACACATATTCATAATGTTGATGCTAAAAGGATTAAACTTAATGATGATATATCCGATATATGTGTAATCGCCGTCTAGGTCATATTGGCATTAAGCATGAAGAAACTCCATTCGGATGGACTTTTGGAATCACTTGATTATGAATCATTTGATACATGTGAGCCATGCCTTATGGGCAAGATGACTAGAACGCCGTTTTCGGTTCAATGGAGCAGGCGACGATTTATTGGAAATCATACATTCGATGTATGTGGTCCAATGAGTGTGTCGGTGAGGTGGATATCGTTATTTTGTTACTTTCACGGATGATTTGAGTAGATATGGTTATATCTACTTGATGAAACACAAGTCTGAAACCTTTGAAAAGTTCAAGGAATTTCGAATGAAGTGGAAAATCATCGTAATAGAAAGATCAAATTTCTACGGTCCGACCGTGGAGGTGAGTATCTAAGTTCTGAGTTTAGCACTCACATGAAAGAGTGTGGAATTGTTTCACAACTCACACTGCCGAACACCACAATGAAATGGTGTGTCGGACGTCGTGTCGTACTTTATTAGATATGGTTCGATCTATGATGTATCGACGGACTTGCCATTGTCTTTTGGGGTTATGCACTAGAAACCGCTGCATTCACTTTAAATCGGGCACCATCTAAATCCGTTGAAAAGACACCGTATGAATTGTGGTTTGAAACAAACCTAAGCATCATTTCTTAAAGTTTGGGGTTGCGATGTTTATGTGAAGAAACTTCAACCGGATAAACTCGAACCCAAAGCGGAAAAATGCGTCTTCATAGGATACCCTAAAGAAACTATTGGGTATTCCTTCTATCACGAATCCGAGGGCAAGGTTTTTGTTGCCAAGAATGGATCCTTTCTAGAGAAAGAGTTTCGCGAAAGGTGTGAGTAGTCGGAAGGTAGAACTCAAGAGGTTGTGGAACCTTCTCTTCAAAGTATGGCGAGTAGCCTTGCGGCGGAAGTTCGGAGTTGGCTCCACTGTTGAAGAAGGAACTAATGATAATGATCATGAAACTCGAAGAGAGTACTACCGAACCTCGCAGGTCAAGCAGACGCAGCGTCGACTCGATGACGGAAATCCTGTCATAAATTTCATGGTTGATGAAAATAATGACCCTGCAACGTATGAAGAAGCGATGATGATCCCGGATTCCAACAAATGGTTAGAAGCCATGAAATCCGAGATGGAATCCATGTATGAAAATCAAGTTTGGAACTTGGTGGAATTACCTCACGACCGAAAGGCCGTGGAGAACAAATGGATTTTCAAAAGGAAAACTAATGTTGATGGTAATGTGACCATCTATAAAGCTCGACTTGTCGCAAAGGGGTTTCGACAAATTCAAGGAGTTGACTACAATGAGACTTTCTCTCCGTGCGATGCTAAAGTCGATTAGGATTATGTTAGCAATTGCTGCATATTTCGATTATGAAATATGGCAGATGGATGTCAAAACCGCGTTTCTCAATGGTAATATTGAAGAAGAGTTGTATATGATACAACCAAAGGGTTTTGTCGATCCTAAGGATGCTAACAAGGTGTGCAAGCTTCAGCGATCCATCTATGGATTGAAGCAAGCATCCGAAGTTGGAATCTACGCTTTGATGAGGTGATCAAAGAGTTTGGATTTGTCCAAACTTATGGAGAAGCTTGTATTTACAAGAAAGTGAGTGGGAGCAATGTGGCATTTCGATATTATATGTGGATGACATATTATTGATCGAAATGATATAGATCTTTTAAACAGTGTTAAAAGTTATCTAAACAGCAAATTTTCAATGAAGGACCTAGGTGAAGCGTCATACATATTAGGCATAAAGATCTATAGAGATAGATCTAGGCGCCTAATAGGGCTATCGCAAAGTACATACCTTGATAAGATTTTAAAGAAGTTTAAAATGGACGGAAGTAAGAAGGGGTTCTTACCTATGTTGCAAGGCAAGACATTGAGTAAGACTCAAAGTCCGGCTTCAGCGGAAGAAAGAGAGATAATGGACAAAGTCCCCTATGCTTCGGCCATAGGCTCTATAATGTACGCCATGCTATGTACCAGACCGGATGTGGCACACGCTATTAGTTTGACTAGTAGGTACCAATCGGATCCGTGTTCGAACCTTTGGATAGCGGTCAAGAATATCCTTAAGTACTTAAGAAGAACTAAGGATATGTTTCTTGTATCTGGAGGTGAAGAAGAGCTCGTCGCTAAGTGTTATGTCGACGCTAGCTTTGACACCGATCCGGATGACTCTAAGTCTCAATCCGGATCGTATTTCTCATGAATGGCGGAGCGGTTAGTTGGAGGAGCTCCAAACAACTGTGGTAGCGGGATCAACAACGGAGGCCGAATATGTTCTTTGCTTGAGCGGCTCGAGAAGCGATTTGGATGAAGGAGTTCATATCCGAACTAGGAGTTGTGGCAAACGCGTTGGACCCAATGGTGATCTATTGTGACAACAATGGTGCCATTGCCAATGCCAAAGAGCCAAGGTCTCACAAGCATTCCAAGCATATTAAGCGCGGTTTCACTCCATCCATGAGCATGTCAAGGATGGAGATATAAAGATTTAGAAGTACATACGGATCTCAATGTAGCGATCCGTTGACTAAAACTCTCCCTAGAGCAAAACATGATCAACATCGAACTCAATGGGTGTTAGATATATCACTATGTAACTAGATTATTGTCTCTAGTGCAAGTGGGAGGATCAAGGGAATATGCCCCGAGAGGCAATAATAAATTGTTTATTATGTGTATTCCAAGTATATGATAGATGTTTATTTTGCATGCTATAATTGTATTAATACGGAAGCGTTAATACATGTGTGTTTAATAAACAAAGCGAAAGTTCCTAGTTAAGCCTCTCTCATAAACTAGCTCGTTGATTAACAAGATGATCAAGGTTTCACGATCATGGACATTGGGTGTTGTTAATAACGGGATCACAACATTAGTGTAATGATGTGATGAACATTCATCCGAAGTATAGCATTACGATCAAAGTCATTGAGTTTATATTGCTATAACAACTTACAGTGATCCTAATCCTTAGACCATGAGATCATGTCAATCACTAACACCGAAGAGTTTCTTGATAACATCAAAGCGTCACACCGTAAGGGGTGATTATAAAGATGGGTTCGTAACTAATAAAGTGTTATGTTGAGGCTCATGGATCGAGTGGAATTTGTTCATCCCAATGACGGATAGATATACTGGGCCTCTCGGTGATATCACATTGATTAGCTTGCAAGCAAGTGATTTGATCACTAGAATGTTATATCACGAACGAGAAAAGAGTGCATGTCGATTGAGATCAAACTAGGTATGGAGATACCGATGATCGAATCTCGGACATGTAATATATCGTGAGAGAAAGGGATTAAGATACTAGCGTAAAAGGTTCCGCGATCACAAGAAAGTCATCGTTGAATGTGGGAGTCGATATGGGTCTCCGGATCCGCTTCGATTATTGATCGAGAGGGTCTCGATCATGTCCGCATTATTCACGAACCGTAGGGTGACACACTTAAGAGACACCGACATCCAATTGGAGCAAATGTTTCATGCCGAAAGAATAAACAAGCGCAGGAATTTATTTCACTAGATACCGAAACAGGTTTTCGGGTGAAATTGCATAAAGTGGTTATGCATGTGAAATAGAATTCTAGCAAGGGGTTATTTGTGAATGTTTGTCATTAAAGTATTTGACAAAATTCTGAATAAAATAAAAGAGTTTTATTTAATGAGAGTTTGCATTAAATTTGGTGGAAATTTAATGGGATTTTTGAGTGGGTTTTTGAGTGGAGAATTTTGAAGGGCCATTTTGTGAGTGGAGTGTCCACCACATGAATGAGGGAGGTGGGGCACCCTCCATGGCGGCCATGCCCCTTGGGTTGCCCCTCTCCTATAAAGGAGCCCTCCTCTCACTTCTCACTCACACCTCCTCGTGAAGGATCTCTCTCCCCTCTAGAATTTATCCCCATGGTCTCGGACTAGCGAGATACATGTTCCCGGTGGCTATTCGGCAAGAAAGAGTTGTGCTTCCGCTGCATCGCTGGAGCGAGGAGGCGGAGGTTGCTCGGTGCCTCGAACGTGTGTGCGAGCACGGATGCGCTGCTGATTTGCGGCGCTAGGACTTCCTCTCGATCTTGAGATCGGCAAGAGATCGTCTACATCAACCACGAGTTGAACTCGTTAAGCTTTGTCGGTCTTCAAGGGTATGTTCTCTACGGATATACATCCGCCCGTTGTTTGTATCTAGTATAAATAGATCTTGGTATATAGTTCACATCGTAGGAAAATTTTTGTTTTCTATGTTGCGAACCCTTCAAACTCATCGCGACCGGAGGTGGATGGAACACAATCATCCTCATTAAGCTTGGACACATCATATTTTGCTTGAATCTTGGTCCATATATCATGAGCGTTCCGGAAAGGCATGATTGAGGAAAGAACTGCAAATCTCACAACATTAACAAGCACATTAGATGCTTAAGCTTCGAGATAAGAGTTTGTATCCTCCTCCAAAGATAGATTTTGGGGATCCTTAGGAGGAGACAAGCCCATATCTATAATTCGCTCAATGTTTGGGTCAATGGCCCGGAAATGACTAAGCATGCGGATACGCAAAACATCATAATTTGTTTCATCAAATGTAAATGTGTGAGAGTGCACTAAACCCCTAGGAGACATATTTACTCTCGAGGCGGTGAAGCCTAAAAGCGAGAGACCTCACTCTGATACATATTGAAAGTACAAAGGAAGTCGCCTAGAGGGCGGGTGAATAGGCTTTTAAAAATATTACGGTTTAGGCTCAAGTAAATGCGGAATAAAACTAACGGTTAATTTATTGAGCACAAAACCTAGCCACTAAGTTTACCTAAGTGCACCAACAACATATGCTAAGCAATACAAGCAACAAGGTGATAGCAAGAAATAAATACTTCAAGCACGGTGGCTATCACAATGTAAAGTGCATAAGTAAAGGGCTCGGTTGAGAGATAACCGATGGACGCGGAGACGAAGATTTGTTTCCCGAAGTTCACTTCCAAAGAAGCTACGTCTCCGTTGGAGAGGTGTGATGGCGCAATGCTCTCCGAACGCCACAAATGGCTCACCTCGAGGTGTGGTGGCTCGATGCTCACCCAACGCCACACAAGGCCTCACCACGGATATGGAAGCATGCAACTCACCGACGCCACAAAAGGCTCACCCTATTCTCCCAAGTGCGCACCACAAAAGGCGAGCACTTACTCCACTATGGGACGCTTGAGGGCGGTCACCGAACCCGTACAAGATTGGGGCTAACTCCACAACTCAATTGGAGGCTCCCAACAACAAAGCCACAAAAGGCTACAATGCCACAAAAGGCCAACAAAGCCACAAGAGGCTACAAGACCACAAAAGGTCAACAAGACCACAAAAGGTCAACAATCCAACCACACAACCGTCTAGGGTTCCAAGAACCCAAGAGTAACAAGCCCACAAGCTTGTACTCACCGAATCTACGAGGAGAACTCAAACCTATGCACCAAATGCAAGGGCAAGTCCTTCTCTCCCAAATTCCAACAAAGCTACAAAAGCTATTGGAGGAATAAGGGAGGAAGAACACAAGAGGAGAACTCAAACCTATGCACCAAATGCAAGGGCAAGTCCTTCTCTCCCAAATTCCAACAAAGCTACAAAATCTATTCGGGGAATAAGGGAGGAAGAACACAAGAGGAGAACACAAAACTCTCCAAGATCTAGATCCCAATGATTCCTTCACAAAAAAGGGATTTGACTTGGTGGGATTGTAGATCTAGATCTCCTCTCACTTTTCCCTCAAAAAGATGTAAGAATCATGGGAGGGAGAGTGAGTAAGAGAGCTCAAATAGGTCAACAATGGTGGGCAAAAACGAGCTCAAAAGATAGGGAACCATTGGGGAAGAAGCCTCCCTTAAATAGGACAAGGAAAAACGGACCGTTTGGGTCAGATTTGCGCCCCCACCGGAACTTCCGGCCTCCCACCGGAACTTCCGGCAAATAGAAACACAAGTTACAGAACCTGACCGGAACTTGGGTCGGAACTTGGGCCGGAACTTCCGCTCAAGCAAAAACACAGGACAACATTGCACGAAAACTTCAATAACTTGTGATCTCGGACTCCGTTTTTGATGATCTTGGGCTCATTTTGAAGGGAACGAAAAGTTTTACAAGATTATGCAAAGAAAAATAATAGTACATCATGGAAGTATAAAACCAAATTGAGAAAGATATGACCTCTATAGAAGCGATGAACCGGTAAAACCTCCAAAACCCAAAACGCAAGAAGTTGAGCTTCGAAACTCCGATTGGGATGAAACCAATTTTGTTGGAAAGATAAAACCAAGTAGAACCCAGCAAAATGTGAAATATTGGATACTACCAAGGGAGAAAATATCAAGTATATATATGTGATGTATCTCCCAAGGTGTGGAGCCGAAAAACTCGCAAGATCAAAAACCGCAATAAGATATTCAAGTGAAATCCTTATTTGATGAACTAGAGCTTGTTATGATGATGACCACAAGCTCTAGATCCTCTCATGGACAAGAACCAAATAACAACCAAGAAAGATGATGCTATGAATGCAAAGGTTTGAGCTCTCTCTAAGCGATTCGATCGAGACACCCGCTTGAGAGCCCCTCTTGATAGAACGACTATCTATCCTAAACCTGGTCTCCCAACTAACAAGACGAGACAGGAAAAAGTGAAGCCCTATCAAGATCATACCTTTGCCTTGAGCATTCCACTTGAACTTGATGTAGACCGTCTTGTTCTTCTCAAGTGGGAACACCTTTCTTGTTTGCTCTTGCTCGCTCTTGCTTGATGAAGACTTGAAAATTGCTCCCCCATACTCCATGGGGAAACCTCTTCTTGAACTTGTCTTCATCACTCGATGATCACGAGGATGGCAAGCTTCAAGCATGAGATCTACTAGAGATGGCGCATCTTGAGCTTGCCCTGTTGGGAATATGCCCTAGAGGCAATCATGTATGATGATATTTCCCATTGTATTCATAAAGTTATTAAGTAGTCCTTGTATAAACATCTGATGTGTATCATTGAATATGTGATTCAGTTGTGGAACTATGCATTCATGTTGTTTGTACTAAATATCCTTGGTCATTGAGGTTGTGCTGGACACACAACCTAGACCAATGTGAAAGTTGGCTTGATGACTCGGTTCCACTTGTCATGGGCATGGAGATGCTATTCCAACTTGCACAGACTAGGCTAAAGAGTTTAGCGAGTCGGATTGACCCATATTGAGGTACAACGAACTAAGTTGTCATTTGTATATCTCAATCAATGTAATCCTTAGACCTGAGGTTGTTGCATAGTCCTAGTTGAGGATCACCGACTTAGGTTTTGTCAAACGCTGATCCGTAACTGGGCAGTTATAAAGGCAGGATTCGGGTCGACTGAGAATCAAGCTGCGTGATGTGAATAACCAAGACGGGATTTTGCCCCTCCACTCGGAGAGATATTCTCTGGGCCCTCTCGTGAGATATGATTCGGAAAGCATGGCCATGCACGACTCGGTTAAGTGTTAACCGAGGCAATCGACTAAGAGTTAGTCGGGTGAATCACTTATCTCGGATCGAGAAGAGAGTTGGACTATTTAAGGGATGACATATATTCGCCTATAGTCTGACAAGGTATATCGTGAGGCAAAAGGGACTCAGACGTAAGTCGCATTGGAAAGGCAAGTCGTCATGACTCTTTGGTACTTGGGAATCGGTACGTTCTGCTAGGAGCCGATGCCGATTGATCGATTGTGAGTTGGACTCTAATCGTGTCCAAGTAACCATGAGCCTGCGGGGTCACACACTTAAGAGCGGGAGCAGGTTCGGATTGGATCCGAATCATATAATCTGGTTGGGTTGGACCTAAACCAGATTAGGACTGAGTTAGTGAGTTGGACTCACGGTGACTAATGTTATATGGGCTTTAGTGAATGGGTCGCGCGAGCAGAGCCCACGTTCACTCCCTATATATAGTGGAGCACAGTAACCCAGAAAGGTTAATCGTTGTTCGGTTAGGTCATTCCATGTGTTGGAAACCCTAGCTCCACAGCAGTCCAGCCGCCGTAACGAACCTAGCGATTGCCACGCCTCCTCCTTATAATGTGGATACCAAAGAGGTGCTTTGTCGATCGCACCGTGACGATCGGATCGTGAGGACTGCATCGCATCAACCGACGCGCTTCATCGCGAATCCGCAACCGCGTCTAGTGGTAAACCTCGTGGCCTTCTACCTCGCTAGGTCTTGGGATCACCGCGTTAGAGGAAAAGTTTTGTTTTTCTCTGCGTAGCCCAACAAAGGGTATCGAGCGATAGCTTCGGTTTTAGGTTTCGAGATCTCGCATATGTGATATGCGTAGGTTGTAGATGAGATCTATGTGTTGTTTGGTGGTCGGTCTATGAGATAGATCGGTTTTGTACGAGGTTGATTGGATCAACTGCATCGGGAATGGTAGATCGATTTCGTGATCATACTATCGAGGTCGGAACGACATACCCTACCGTCGGCTTCCGCCATCGGGTAGACCGTGACACGTAAATCCAGAGCGGTGATCGAAGATCAAAAGTTTGATCGAAACGGAACGATGGTCGGAATCCATGTTCGGATCGTAGATGAGATCTACGCTGAAAATCGTCGCCGCACCGCCGGGCCGCCACCGTCAGAGCGCCTTAGATGTCGCTATGCAGTTTCACAACGCCGTAGATATTGTATCTATGCATAACTTGTTTTTGCAGGAAGTTGTGAATGGTATGGTTCATGTGCATGTGATGTATGTGTGTAATCCATACGTGATCTGCGAATCACGGTTTTTGTCAGCCGGCTGGAGCCTAGGTGCTGTCTTTTTATTGTATAACGACCTGCGTGTCGGATTCTCTATGTAATTTACTTTACTAAGCTAGTGTAGCTGTTTGAGAACCCGGAAGGCATGCAAGGCGTTGTACATGTCGGCGACATGGAGTAAGACGGCAAGTGACAAGAGTTGGCACGAGTCGGATTACAAGCTTTGTGGAGATGGAGATCGCCATGAAGAGAGCCATACCATTTCACATTATAATTGCTTTATTTTGTGTTATTGTTATGTCTCAGTTTTACCTCTATTAGATAGTCGGTAAAATTTAATCCCTCAAAGAAGGTCTAGTCGGTTTTCCCGCCAGTGTTTGCACCATCACAAGTCGGACATTTTTGGTAGTGGGCTCATAAAATTGAGGTGATGCCAATTATTTTCGACTAGGTGGGTTCGAGTCGGACTCTTACTGCAGAAACACTTGGTAAGCTAGACGGGTCTATCACAACGGTTGTGGGACTCGGGGAAAGGTCGGATGGGAGCCGGGGCATGTGATGCCACCTGTCCAATAGGAGTCGCATGAGATGCGATTGACAAGGAGTTGTCTACCTAGATCACTTGACGGCTATCGGTGATGCTAAAGCTCACTAGCCGACTTGCTTATTTAGGATCCTGAATCACTAAGTAACCATCGGAGGGATGTTGGTTCTAGTGGGAGCATAAAATATTAAAATGTTTAATATGCTTGCTCTTTTATGAATACATGTCTTAAGTGTTTTGCATATTTTCTGTTGTAGATCATGGCACCAAGTAGCAGTCACTCTCAGTTATCCGGTTTTGCGTTGAGAACCATTCTTGAGAAAGATAAACTGAACGACACTAATTTTACCAACTGGTATCGAAATCTGAGAATTGTTCTCAAACAAGAAAAGAAGGACCATGTCCTAGACAACCCACTTCCAGATGAGCCGAATGAGAATGCGATCGTCAGCCACCAATGCCTACCGTCGGGCTAAAGATGAGTCCACGGATATTAGCTGTCTTATGCTTGCTCACATGGAACCGTACTTGCAAAAGCGATTCGAGCATGTTGAGGCCTACGATATGATCGAAAGCCTCAAAAGTATGTTCCGTGCTCGAGGAAGACCGAGAGGTATCAAGTCTCTCGTGCTTTGCTGAGTTGCAAGCTTAAGGATGGTGATCCACCGAGTCCGCATGTGATCAAAATGGTTGGTTACGCAGTCTCTGGAAAGGCTTGGCTACCCCATAAGCGAAGAGTTCGCTATGATATAATTGAACTCTTCCTAGTGCATATGGGCAGTTCATTTCAACTACCACATGCATGGTATGGATAAGAAGCTCACCGAATTGCATGGGATGCTCAAGCAGAGGCGGATCTCAAGAAGGGCACCATCAAGTGTTGATGGTGCGAATAAGGCTAAGTTCAAGAAGAGTTCTTGGACTAAGAAGAAGGCTAAGTCGAGGAAAGCAGGCTCGGGACCAGGTCCCAAGCGCTTCCTCGTGGACTAAGCCATCTCCTTCACCGGATCCACTTGCTTCTACCGCAAGGCGGATGGCCATTGGAAGAGGAATTGCAAAGTACTTGGCCGACAAAGCCAAGAGTGGAGGTATGACTTCCGACTCAGGTACACTTGTTTGCAATGTTATAGACATATATCTTCGATGCACCTAATAGTTCTTGGGTATATGATACCGGATCAAGATTCACATCTGCAACTCGTTGCGGGACCGTAAGAACTAGGAGCGTAGCAAGAGGCGAGGTTGATATTCGAGTCGGCAACAAAGCAAGAGTTGCGTTGGAAGTCCACGATGCAACTTCATTTACCTTCCGGATTCATTATGGAACTAAATAATTGTTATTATGTTCCGGTTTCATCGAAACATTATTTCTGCTTCATGTTTGATGAGGCAAGGCTATGAGTCGAATATCAAGAATAATGGTTGTTCTTTGTATTTGAATGATATGTTTCACGGCTTTGCACCCGTCCAGGACGGGTTATTTATTTTGAATCTTGATGGTGAGTCGGTTTATAACATAAATGTTAAAAGGTTGAAACCAAATGATCTGAATATGACTTACTTTTGGCACTGTCGGCTTGGTCATATAAGTTGGAAACGCATGAAGAAGCTCCATGATGATGGACTCCTAACTTCGTTCGACTTGGAGTCGTTCGAGACATGTGAATCTTGCCTACTAAGAAATGACCAAGACACCTTTTGCAAAGAGTTGCGAAAGGGCGTCCGACTTGTTGGGACTAGTACATAGTGATGTATGTGGACCAATGAGCACGATAGCCAGGGGTGGTTATGAGTACTTCATTACCTTCACTGATGATTTGAGTAGGTATGGATATATCTACTTGATGAAACATAAGTCGGAAGCCTTTGAAAAGTTCAAAGAATTCCGAATGAAGCACGTAATCAACTCGGCAAGAAAATAAAGTTTCTTGGCCGGACCGAGGAGGCGAGTACATGAGCCATGAGTTTGATGACCATCTAAAAGTTGTGGAATAGTTCCTCAACTTACTCCGCCAGAACGCCACAAAGGAATGGTGTTTGAAAGGCGGAATCGGACCTTGTTGGACATGGTACGATCAATGATGAGTCGGAGATCTGCCTTTATCATTTTGGGGTTATTGTCTAGAAACAATGGCGTTCACACTAAACAAAGTACCATCAAAATCGGTAGAGAAGACACCGCATGAGATGTGGACAGCAAAAGCCGAGTGTCTTTTCTTAAGATTTGGGGTTGTGAAGCTTTTGTCAAGCGACGGTCGGACAAGCTTACGCCAAGTCGGATAAATGTATTTTCGTTGGGTATCCGAGGGAAACCTTGGGTTACTACTTCTGCAACCGAGAAGAGGGCAAAGTGTTTGTCGCTCGGAACGGTGTCTTCCTTGAGAAAGAGTTTCTCAGTCGGGGAGTAAGTGGGAGCACGGTGCAACTCGAAGAAATTCGAAAGGAATCGGCTTATAGCGAATCGGCAAAAACCTTAGAGGATGAGCCGATCGTGTATGAGCCGATAGCAAGACTGTACTACGAAGATCGGCAAGATTACGAAGTGTTCGTGATGTGTTACCGTTAGGCGGTGATGAGCCGCAAATTATTCTAAGCGATGGTGGGATCTGAGTCAGTCATGGCTTGGAGCCATGAGATCCGAGATAAAGTCCATGGATGAAAATCAAGTTTGGAACTTGGTTGATCGCGCTGACGGTGCAAGACCCGTTGAGTGCAAATGGGTCTTTAAGAAGAAAACTGATATGGATGGAAATGTTTCAATCTATAAAGCACGCCTTGTCGCGAAGGGGTTCCGACAAGTTCAAGGAGTTGATTACGACGAGACTTTCTTACCTGTAGCGATGCTTAAATCAGTTCGGATCATGTTAGCTATAGGAGCCTATTTCGACTACGAGATATGGCAGATGGATGTCAAAACGGCTTTCCTTAACGGAAATTTAACCGAGGACGTGTATATGATACAGCCCGAGGGTTTTGTTGATCCGTCTAATGCTGACAAGGTGTGCAAACTTCAGAAATCCATTTATGGGTTGAAGCAAGCATCTCGGAGTTGGAATATTCGCTTTGATGAGGTAGTCAAATCGTTTGGCTTCATCAAGAGTGATCATGATTCTTGTTTGTACAAGAAGTTTAGTGGGAACAAAGTAAATTTTCTAATCTTATATGTGGATGACATATTACTGATTGGAAATGATGTCCAGATGTTGCAAGAAACCAAGGAATCATTGGAAAGGAGTTTCTCAATGAAAGACTTGGGTGAGGCAACATACATCCTAATCCGGATCTATAGAGATAGATCAAGGAGGCTCATTGGATTGAGTCGAGTACTTATTTGGACAAAGTGTTGAAAAGTTCAACATGGAATCGCCTAAGAAGGGGTTCTTACCGATGTCCCATGGTGTAAAACTTAGCAAGACTCGGTCCTTCGACAACCGATGAGCGAAGTCGGATGAGTGCGATTCCATATGCTTCTAGCTGGATCCATCATGTACGCCATGATTTGTACTAGGCCGGATGTTTCCTATGCTCTAAGTGTTGTGAGCATACCAGTCGATCTGGAGAGATCCATCGATGACTAAAAATATCCTAAAGTACTTGAGAAGGACTAAGGATATGTTCTTGGTTTATGGTGGTGAAGATGAACTCGGTGTAAGGGTTACACGGATGCGAGTTATCTAACCGACTCGATGATTCTCGCTCGCAATCCGGATACGTGTTTATTATAAACGGAGGTGCCGTGAGTCGGAAAAGTTCCAAGCAAGAGGCGTTCTGCGTCACAATGTAGGTTGAGTATATTGCCTCGGAGGCAAAGGAAGCTGTTTGGATGAGGAATTTCCTCATGGATCTTGGTGTGGTTCAGGCTCGTCAACCCGTTGGACGTGTATTGTGACAACAATGGTGCTATTGCACAAGCCAAGGAACCTAGACAACACGTAAGAACAAGCACATACTCATGCGGTACCACGATTCGCCATTCGTGGATCGGGTGATATCAAGTTATGCAAGGTACACACGGATGCAAATATTGCGGATCCGTTGACAAAGCCGTTACCCACCGAAGCATGAGGCGCACTGAAGCCATGGGCATTAGATGCTTAGACATGTGATGTCAAGATTGACTCTAGTGCAAGTGGGAGACGTTGGGAATATGCCCTAGAGGCAATCATGTATGATGATATTTCCCATTGTATTCATAAAGTTATTAAGTAGTCCTTGTATAAACATCGATGTGTATCATTGAATATGTGATTCAGTTGTGGAACTATGCATTCATGTTGTTTGTACTAAATATCCTTGGTCATTGAGGTTGTCCGACACACAACCTAGACCAATGTGAAAGTTGGCTTGATGACTCGGTTCCACTTGTCATGGGCATGGAGATGCTATTCCAACTTGACCAGACTAGGCTAACGAGTTTAGCGAGTCGGATTGACCCATATTGAGGTACAACGAACTAAGTTGTCATTTGTATATCTCAATCAATGTAATCCTTAGACCTGAGGTTGTTGCATAGTCCTAGTTGAGGATCACCGACTTAGGTTTTGTCAAACGCTGATCCGTAACTGGGCAGTTATAAAGGCAGGATTCGGGTCGACTGAGAATCAAGCTGCGTGATGTGAATAACCAAGACGGGATTTTGCCCCTCCACTCAGAGAGATATTCTCTGGGCCCTCTCGTGAGATATGATTCGGAAAGCATGGCCATGCACGACTCGGTTAAGTGTTAACCGAGGCAATCGACTAAGAGTTAGTCGGGTGAATCACTTATCTCGGATCGAGAAGAGAGTTGGACTATTTAAGGGATGACATATATTCGCCTATAGTCTGACAAGGTATATCGTGAGGCAAAAGGGACTCAGACGTAAGTCGCATTGGAAAGGCAAGTCGTCATGACTCTTTGGTACTTGGGAATCGGTATGTTCTGCTAGGAGCCGATGCCGATTGATCGATTGTGAGGTGGGCTCAAATCGTTTCCAATTAACCATGAGCCTGAGGTCACACACTTAAGAGCGGAGCAGGTTGGATTGGATCCGAATCATATAATCTGGTTGGGTTGGACCTAAACCGATTAGGATCGAGTTAGTGAGTTGGACTCACGGTGACTAATGTTATATGGGCTTTAGTGAATGGGTCGCGAAAGCGAGCCCACGCTCACTCCTATATATAGTGGAGCACAAGAACCTAGAAAGGTTAATCGTTGTTCGGTTAGGTCATTCCATGTGTTGGAAACCCTAGCTCCACAAAGAGTCCGGCCGCCGTAACGAACCTAGCGATTACCGGCGCCCTCCTTATAATGTGGATACCAAAGAGAGGTGTTGTGCGATCGGCACCGTGACGTCGGATCGTGAGGGACTGCATCGCATCAATCGACGCTTCATCGCAGAATCGCAACCGCTGCCTAGTGGTAAACCTCGTGGCCTTCTACCTCAGCTAGGTCTTGGGATCACCGCGTTAGAGGAAAAGTTTTTGTTTTTCTCTGCGTAGCCCAACATGCCCTTCTTCATCCCTTCTTGAGGTTGATCCATCTTGACGCAACTCTTTGCACTTGTATTGATCAACCTTCAAGCTCCTTCTTTCTTCATGAATAAAATGGCACAAAGCCCTTGGGCATTTCTTCATCTTTCAACCTTGAGACCAACACATGGCCCAAGTGATGCCAATGGACAAACCTACAAGTGAAACTCAATTTACACATTAGTCCATAGAGATTATCATTAATTACCAAAACCACACATGGGGGCATACATGCCCTTTCACCCACGAAGCGGGCCTGATGGATGGTGGTGGCACCTGCTCTGGTAGGTGAAGGGTGCCAGTCTGCCCCACCTGGAAGCAGAAGCTCCCGAACAGCATCTCCAGTCCATCACCGACGGACTCGAAATCCTTCAGGGTGGCCGACGAGTGGGCGGTGAAGTCGAAGGCGCCAAAGAGGAGATGACTCTTCATTGCCGATGAGTTGTAGATCGCTCCGGATGGAACCATCACGACCGCATGATCAGCGTCCCCGCTTCCCACAGATGGCACAAATTGACGAGGTTCGATCTCATTAATGCCCATTGTTATGGACTTGGGTTTTGGAGAAGAAGGGGATGCTGGAAGTTGCGGAACAGTTAACAGACAAGCAATACGGGGACATGAGGTTTACCCAGTTTCAGGCCCCCGGAGGTAAAACCCTACTCCTGCTTGTCTGCTCTTGATTACGACGGAACCGAAGGTTACAGGGGTGCGTAGATGCAATCTGGCGTGAGGTGCGTATGTGGTGGTTGAGAGATATCCTTCTCGCTGTACCCTCCTAGTCTTTATATAGATAGTCAAGTCCCAGGTTAGGTCGAGTCGGTTACAAATTAGGGTTGGTACCCTTTGAAATTCTATCTAATCTAGACTTGTCCTCCAAGGAGTCAAAAACGCCATGGGCTTGGGCCACCCGAAGTCTTCATGGGCTGTGTGTCCTGACGTGGGCCTTCCTTGGGCTGGACCAGGTATACCAATGTTATGTACCCGTGGGGTATATCCATTGAAAGAACATGTTGGGCCCCCATGTGTGGTTTTGGTAATTAATGACAATCTTTATGGACTAATGTGTGTATTAAGTTATACTTGTAGGATTTGTCCATTGGCATCGCTTCGAGCATGTGTTGGCTTCAAGGTCAATGAAATGCAAATAAGATTTGTTGGGCAAGCTCAATATGCGAGGTCGATGATGAGGAATTAAGGAAGGCGTTCCATATTGAGAAGGGCAAGATCGTCTACATCGAGCTCAAGTGGAATGCTCAAGGCAAAGGTATAATATTGATAGGTTTTCCCTTTTGCCGGTCTCACGTTGTGTGTGTGAGACCGGTTTTAGTATAGATAACCGTACTATCAAGAGGGGCTCTCGTATGAGTAATTCGGTCACATCGTTCGGAGAGAGCTCAAACCTTTGCATACTTGCATCATCATATTTGGTTGTTATTTGGTCCTATCCATGTGAGGATATAGATCTTGTGGTAATCTCCATAACAAACGCTTGTTCATCAAAATCGGATCTCCCATTTGTATCTTGTTGCGATTTTGATTTATGCGGCTTTTCGGTTTCTCACCAAGTGAGGTATATCACATTATTCTACTTGATACTTTCTCACTTGGTGATAATCAATATTTCCACTTTTTATTGGGAAGCCCTTGTCGTCCTCTATCCAACGCAATTTGAATCGGGTCAATCGGAGCTTCCAGTCAAAAGTTATAGCAGTTTGAATATTTGCCAGTTTGTCTGTTTTCTGGGTCCAGCGGTAGTACCGCCCGGACGGGCCGGTAGTACCGCACGGGCCTGAAAACGGCCCGTTTTCTTTCTATCCGCTAGATACCTAAATCCGGTACTATCGGCCGGCCCGGTAGTACCGTCCGGTGGGCCGGTAGTACCGGCCGATACATTTTATTTCCCAGATCCAGTCTGCGCATCGCGCGCCGCTGCGTTGACCTGCTGCTGCGCGCCTCTCGTCCGCTTGCCTGCCGCCCGCTGCTGGGCTGCATGCGACGCTACTTCGCGCCTACACTGGGGCCAGCCTGGCTGCATGCGTGGCTGCATGCGCGCCCGCGCTGCCCCCCCTTGGCCCCCGCGCGTGGCCTGGCGCGCTGCGATGCGTTGCTCGCTGTGGCCGCTGCTGCTTGGTTGCTTGCGGCGGGCCCCCTGCTGCATGCGATGCTGCCGCACCTGGCTCGCTGCGCTGCTGCCGCTGCTGCTGCTACGCGCCTGCTGCCAAGGGCCCCGCATGCTCCAGCTGTTGCCTGCGCGTTGACCCGCCCAGGGCCGGCTCTATACTTTACTGGACCCTAGGGCGAAGTTGATAAATGGGCCTCTAAGGATAATATATGTCGCTAGGGACGCAGGCAACGATTTTTAGCTCGTACTAACTATAATATATATTGTAGAAATTTTCCTTAGTAAAAATGATAATTGACAATTTATCATAATAATAAATCAAAATCTGACTATAGAACTGGTCCATTACACCGGTAATTTGAATTGATGAAAATAGAAGTCCGGAAGCAAATGATGTACTCACATAGATGCCGCGAGTTTGTCAAATTTGAATGAATTTATATCTTAAATAGTATCTAGATTTAACAATTTTTCATAAATCTGCGACATATATTTTAAGACAGAGGGAGTAGTTATTCATGATTTTTTTTGAATAGTTAGACATAATTTAGTATGTAAATACATGTGAATCTAGATAAACCTAAGTCACTTATTTTGGTTGGAGAGCGTATATTGTTATGTAACACCACCTTCACTATTTTCATTGCCAAAAAGCACATTTGCACTAGGCAGAGCAGTCTGCCTTCGTCTAGTTCGTTCCAAACTAGCAGGCGATGTGCTAATCATGAATTCCGCGAGCGACCAAAGCGGCGAGGCCTATATTATGTCTACAAAAGTCGCATACGAACAAATCAACTCCATTGCTCAGGTTTCGCAGGCCTAGCGTTTCAACAACATGTTTTATGCTCACGATTGCTGACCCTGTGCTAGTTTGATGGCGTGCTTCCGGTACCTTTTTTCTATCCCAACATAAATACGTATGTGTATAGATGAGGATGCAATCATGGGCTCCCCAAAGACGTGGGCCCTAGGGCGCTGCCCATGTTGGCCATGGGTCAGAGCCGGCCCTGGACCCGCCACACCGCCTGCCATCTGCTTTCTCTTTTCTAGCTCGCTCATTGCGGTTTCTTTGGTCATGCGTAGTACTGTGTTTTTGCGGTACTACCGGACCGTCCAGAAAAACACCCCAACGGCCAGATTTTGGCCGTCCCTTTAAATAGCTTTGCCCCATTTTCATTTAGGGTAACTTCTTCCTCCTTTTCTTGTCCAAGCTTTGCCCACATTTGCTCTACTCTTTAAGCTTGATTTCTACACACCCCTCCATTGATTCTTGCAAATATTTGAGGGGTTGTTTGAGGAGATCTAGACCCACGTTTTGACCTAACCGATTCATCTCTTTGTGAGTGCATCTTTGGGGATCTAGATTTTGGGGGATTTTGTGTCTCTCTTTGATTCCTCCTCTCTTGTTCCCCCATTAGCTTTAATAGCTTTGTTGGAACTTGAGAGTGAGGGATTTGAGCATCTTTGTGGTGTTCTTGCCATTTGCATTTGGTGCATCGGTTTGAGTTCTCTTTGGAGGATTTGGTTTGAATTGCTCATTGGAGCTTGTCCCTCTTGGGTTCTTGGAACCCTAGACGGTTTTGTGGCCTTGGTGGCATTGTGGCCTTTTGTGGCATTTGTTGGGAGCCTCCAATTAAGTTGTGGAGTTGTGCCCCAACCTTGTGAGAGGTTCCGGTTGCCACTGACAAGTGCACCGATAGTGTAAGCGTGGATCGATCCCATTGGGTGAGATTCACCGGAGAATAAGGGAGGCCTTTTGTGGCGTTGGTGGTTTGATACTACCCCCTCTCCAAACGAGACGTACTCCATGTTGGGAGGAACTCGGTAAAATATCGGTGTCCCCGCGTGCCTCGGTTATCTATATACCCGAGCTCTTTACTTATGCACTTTACATTGTGATAGCCTTCGTGCTTGAAGTAATATATATATTGCTATCACTTTGTTGCTTGTATTGCTTAGCATAAGTTGTTGGTGCACATAGGTAAACCTTAGTTGTTTCTAGGTTGTGCTTTACAAAGTAAACACTAGTTTTATTCTGCCTTTGTTGAGCCACTCTAGGAAAAGTTTTAATCACCTATTCACCCCCCCTCTAGGCGACATCTGTATCCTTTCATCCATGTCAGTAGTAAACATTTTACCTACATCGTCTATTCATCCTTATCATAAAAACTTTCATGATCTAGCTACTAAAGCTTATAAAGGTGAAACGTGAGTATAAAGTTTCTTTCCAAAACCTTTTGGAGGATTAGGATGTCAAGCATGTCCAACCTTCGCAAATTCTCATGAAATATGAGAACATAAATTTTTCCAAATTATACTCTATCATCTTGCAACCAAAACATTTTCTTAGATAGCATAATATTTTACACACATGATGGTTTCTGAAATAATTCTTTCAGCTCCTAGATAACCTTGATATTAAAACAAACTTTTGAATATCAAGAATCATGGAGGCAAACATGATACTTTAGATACTAACACTAGAATTGTTACTCTTGATTTAAAACTAATTATTAAACTTCATGGAGTAAACAGAGTTTGCTGAAGTTTGCAACATGACTTTTGATTTTTAGATTGACATTCAGAACAAAACAATACCAGTTCATAAAGTAACAATCCAGAATTCTGTAGTTCTATTATCTCAATTATAACTAAGCGTAAGGTGGTGAATGGATGCCAATGACTACAACAATTATGCAAATGCACTTTGATTAAATTTATGATAAATTGTGTTCAACTTTAATCATATTAATATTTGAAATCCCACTCAAAACAACATTCCTCGAGTCGTTTTGGTGATTACATGAACCAAATCCACTACACCAAGTCCGATCATCACGAGAGATGATGTAGCTTCAAAGGTGAACAATCAACATGTTCATCATATCATCCATATGACTCATGCTTTACCTTTCGTTATTCCGTGTTTCGAGGCCATGTTTGTACATGCTAGGCTCGTTAAGATTAATCTTAATATTTGCATGTTCAAATTTGGATTGCACCTGTTGTATGCACATGTAGAATCTATCACACCTGATCATCACGTGATGCTTTGAAACGACGAGTCTTAGCAACGGTGCCTACCAAGGACGAACACTTTATTACTTGATATTTAGTGAGAGGGATCATCTTATAATGCTACCGTCGCGATCTAAGAAATACAAGATGCATAAAAATGATTAACATCACATGCAATTCATTATATGTGATATGATATTGCCTTTATTCTTGTGCCTTTGATCTCCATCTCCAAAGCACGAACATGATCTCCATCATCATCAGCATGATGTCAAGGTCAATGGCGTCGCTTCATGGTTGTCCATCACCAATAGAAACTATTACAACTACTTGGAATAAATATATTACATGACGAATAGACACGCGGGTCTTAACGAATTTAAAGAAAACATAAGGCTCATGTCGGTTGCCAACTTACAATAAGGATCATTGCATACATAAAATATAATCACAATCACATCATGGACATATCAAATCGCATCACATGCCCTGCAAAAACAAGTTAGATGCCTCTAATTTTCTTTGCATGTTTTACGTGGCTTGGGGCTTTCGAATAAGAACCGCTCTTACCTACGAACAAGAACCACAACGCGGATACAAGTATTGTCAAGTTCCCGTTGTAAACTGAATCTTAACTATGGTGGTAGAGACAGACACCCGCAAAGCCACTTGTGCAATGCAAGTTGCACGTTGAGCGTGGAGAAAGTCTCATGTGCGACTACATGTAAGGTTATCCCGATCCGCTTCATCCCACCATATCGCAAGATGCAAAGTACACGAAAATCAAGCGACAACAAAATCATCAATGCCCACAAAACCATTGTGTTCTACTCGTGCAACAGATCTACGCATAGAGTCGGCTTTGATACCACTGTAGGGTTTGTTGCATGGAAAAAAATCTATCGCAAGAACACATAAAACCAAGATCCAATCTACGAAAAAGTCAAGATCTAATCTATGAGATCGGTGCAATGAGATTGTATAGAACTAACCCTCGTAGATCCAAAGCGTTTAATGAGATCAGATTCTCATGGTTGATGTAGTCGATCACCTGCCGATCTCAAGATCGTGTAGAGGATCCTTCCGGCTCCGTGTTCCGGCAGCACTTCCACAGTCGGTCACACGTACGGTAGTCGATGAAGACCTTCCTCTCCCTTATTCCAGCAGGGCAGCGGAGGTTGTAGATCTCCTCGGAATCCCAACAGCACGACAGTGTTGAAAGGATCGTATGGGCACCTAGAGGGGGGGGTGAATAGGTGCTACTTCAAATTTTACTCTTTTTCAAATTAGGGTTTGACACAAGAGGTAAATTCTCTAGATTATGCAACTAAGGTAAATTTACCTATATGTCAATCTAGCACATACACTAAGCAAGAACAACATAAATAAAGTGCGGTAAAGGATAGAAGTAACCAAAGTGGAGCACACGGAGACACAAGGTTTTTTTAGTAGTTCCTTCCTTTTGAGGGGAAGTACGTCTACGTTTGTAGAGGGGCTAGTTTCAAACCACCAATGCCACGAGAGGCCTCCCTTGTTCTCCGATGAACCTCACCCCAAAGGGTTCGATTCACCTCGTCCACTATAAGGGCAACCTTCGAGGTGGAAGCTGGCACCTTTACAACAAGTTCGAGGCACATATCCACAACCTAATTGGAGGCTCCCGAATACAAGCAAGCTTTCAAACAATCAAAGACAAGCTTGTAAGAACCAAATCAAAAGATAGGGTTTCCAAAGAAACACTAGAGCAAGGGGCCCTCAAGTGAATGAGAGGGAAATGAAGATCTCTCTTGGTGAAGCTATAGATCAAGGCCTCCTCCTTCGATTCTCCAAATATCAATGACTTTGGATGGTTGGATGAAGAGATCTTATTAATTTGGTGGCTCAAATGGTGGTGGAGTTCATGAGTGGGCCGAGCAGCTGGAGGAAGGGGATAAGGTCCCCTATTTATAGGCCACCACTCATTGAACTGTTTTCTGACCGTTGGGTGACTTGTCAGACCGGAGACTCCGGACCGCAGACCAGAGACTTTGGTCTACACCGGAGACTCCGGCCAATCTCCGGGCTGAGCTCCAGACCACCATACAGACTGTCCTAGTGGTCCTAGGAAAATCTCCTCCGGAGACTCTTCAAATATTCCGGTCCCTGTGCACCGGAGACTCCGGTCTGAGTACTTGGACCGGAGACTCCGGACTTTCTTTGGTTGATCTCCGGACCCCTTGTAGTACGTCTGGGATGATTTGTGGAGCCCCCTCCGGAGATTCCTAGGGAAACTCTGGACCACACCGGAGACTCCAGTCCAGTCAGACTGGAGACTCTAGTCTGGAGTTCCCAGAAACCTGCATATTTTGCAGGGACAATTCTGCAGGACAAGGTCCTTTTTCACTTTTCATTATATCAACATGTAGACATTAGAATATTATAAAATGATCTATGAGTTGTTAACGAACACCAAAACAGATTAAGACAGTAAATGTCCTTTCAATCTCCCCGTTTTTGGTGTTCGATGACAACAAGTGATTTTTCATGGAAATATTTGCAATGAGATATAATAGTGTATAACAATATAATAATGCTCCCCATGACTATGTGCACTAGGATAAACAAGTAAATCATGCACGGCAGGTAATAGATGCTAAACATAGTTCTCACACAGATTATAATAGCATAGGAGCAAACATGTCCTCACACACATAGTATCTCACAAACCAAGGCAACACAAAGAATATAAAAGTTCGAGGTTAAAACAACAAGCATAAAATAAACCAAATCCAAGAGCCCATGCAAATCTCGATGGCAATGTCTTCTCCCCCTTTGGCATCGAAACATCAAAAAGGGAAAATACCTAAGCTAGCACCCCAAAGGATCACTTGGAGTCCTCATCGTCATCATCCTCATCCATGTCCTGATCATCGTCATCCTCATCCTCATAGTCATCATCACCATCTGTAGCTACATGCCCTTTGCCATGAGGGAAAGAAGATGACGTACCCTGGTCCAAAACCTGAGGTGACATCAGAAAAGGTCTGCCAATCCACCAAGATGTCCTGTTGGGCATTCCATGCGCCAAAGGAGAGTGTGTAGTCAGACTCTATGCAAGGGTGAGCTCCATGCTCATCGGTGTACTCATCCTCCACTTCTCCTTGAGCCTTGATTTCCTTAAGTAGTTTCTCCATGCGACGGTTGCTCTTGTAGGAGGCATGTTGTTCCTTGCATATTTCCACATTCATGCAATAGAGGGTCCTCTCCCAGAATGACGTCTTCTTGACCTTCTCCTGTACATACTCGCGTGCCATGGGAGGCATAGGTGCATTGGAGGCATTCTTCCTCCGAGCCCTAGGAGGCGAGGGGGGCCTCTCAGCCTCAAAAATCTCATCCTCCTCTTCCTGAGCCAATGAGTGTCTAGGGGTTGGCCCCATGTGTCCTTTCTTCTACAGTGATACAAGAGTATGCTCTGTAAGATTGGAAGCATAGCAAGCGGAGAACCATGAGCCTGGGTGTTGATGGGCCTCATGGAAAGTGGTGCATAGGGAGGGGACTTCTTGTACAATATGGCATGATACATCTCAAATATGAAATCCATGATGTCAATAGGAGCCTCGTATGCCTCGGGGCCAGCTAGGTGAATCTTGTGGGTATGGTATAGTAGGCTGACCAACCCACATTTGATGGCATCATCATTTCCAGCACTGGGGGAAATGGTATGGCGGAAGATCCTCAACATCAGATTGTAAAGGGGCTTGCGGCCCTTGGACCCGCCCACAACTCTCGTGCTTCCATACAAAGGTGCAAGCTTATTCTTGTTCTCCCCAAGGGATGCAGAGTGCATACGGTGCCCAATATGAGTGGACACACCCTGAAAAGTCTCGGAGATAGCCTCAGCAAAGTTAAAGAAGGTTGCAGTACATCGGTGATCTCCAGTCATCCAAGTCATTGTCCTTGCTTGGTCAGTCCCACCACAGTTGCATAGAACTGCTGCACAAGAGTGATGTTGTTATCATGTGGAGCTCCATCAGACCGAACAACCCTAGCTTCTCAGAAATCCACAGTGCATCAGTGAAGTATGTGTTGTTCCGCATCTGCTCAATACTCATATACTTCTGGGGGCACATAGGTGACTTGGTGAGCTTGTTGTAAATTTCCTTCATGAACACTGCTTGCTCATTCCTCCAATAACATGGATCATCACTAGTCTGTGGCAAGTCATAGAACGGTGTCTTGTGCAACTCACGGTACTCTTTCTTTGCCATGTGAGAAAAATATTGTAGATTGTCGTAATTTGCCCTCTTGGCATGGTTCTCTTCCTCAATACGGTCATGCTCCCACCTCATATATGCTGCATCACGGGATTGCTGCTTCCGGTTGGACGGGGGCACAATAAACTGACCCTCTATCTCATCATATCGCCGATCTGCCTTCTTTTACTTGGCCTTGGTGCGAGGAGGACGACGAGAACTAGAGCCACCTATGAAAAGCAATGGAGGTTAGCATATATGTCCTAGAAATGTAAAACAAGACCCTCGAGTCTTTGCTGGATGTGCCAGAGTCACTCCACACCGGAGTCTTCGTAGGGCACACCGGAGTCTCCGGCCTGGACCGGAGTCTCCAGTCGGGAGAGTCGGGCATGCACAGTGAGGCTTCAGGAGGTCGTGATTCTAATAGATCGGTCAAGGAAACGATACTAATGTCATAGTGTGCATGCATACAGGTGATTCCAGTGCGCAAAATCAGTCTAAATCCTCAAAACATATCAAGGGATGAACCCTAAGTGCAATAAGAGGAAGAAAGGTACCAGATCTGTCCATTGGATCGATTCCACTAGTGGGAAGGGCCTAATGGTGGAGGGGAAGATGTTGGCTGGCGGCATGGAGGATCTCGGGGGCTTCGTGACCTCTAGGGAGGTGATTTGGAAGGGGAGGCGACATGGTTGAGTGGAGAGGTCAGGGTGGAATAATGAAACTGTTCGTTTCAGTTCACCCTGGCCTCTCTTAAGTGGAGCCCGAAAACCGTCTGGACCGGAGACTCCGGTCCTCCTCGACCAAAAACACCATGTTTCATTGTTTGGGGACATATATGAGAGATAGAAGGTTTAAGACAAGGGATAGGCTTGGGTTAATATGTCACTCTGTGAAGAATCAAGAAAAACCATAGAAATCCACTAAAATGTTCAACAGAGCTGCAAATAAACACGAACCAAGGACCAAATCTTCAATAAGAAGAGGGCTATGGCCGAGGCCACCATGTATGAGTTTGTGGCATGACACCATGAAGAATTATCCTTGGGTCCATAGCCACTACTCATCAATGAAGCTCACATATCACAAAATGATATTAAGAGAATTGAATTTCTTTTAGTGTTGGCATTATGGGGGGAGGGATAGTCCAATGTATTAGGACCGCACTCCCCCTATCTCCATGCATATACCTAAACCAAATAAAGGTCAAGACATAGGTGAGTATGCAAGGTGATCAAGCCAAGCTCCTTGAATCTATGATATTTAGTTCATTCCTCAAATGGCAAAATCTTACTTCATCAAGTGGCTTCGTGAAAATGTCGGCAAGTTGGTCTTTGGTTTACACATAAGATATCTCAATATCACCTCGAGTAACATGGTCTCTAATGAAGTGATGACGAATCTCAATATTCTTTGTCCTTGTGTGATCCACCGGGTTGTAGGCGATCTTGATAGCACTTTCATTGTCACATAGCAGAGGCACTTTGTCACAATGGACACCATATTCCTTTAAAGTTTGCCTCATCCATAGCAATTGCGTACAAGCACTAGCAGCTGCAACATACTCGGCTTCGGCAGTGGAGAGAGATATAAAATTTTGCTTCTTAAAAGACCAACACACCAAGGACCTACCAAGGAATTGGCAAGCCCCGGAGGTTGATTTTCTAGCATCCTTATCACCAGCCCAATCCGAGTCCATGTATCCACAAAGTGATAATTTTGAGCCCCAAGGATACCAAATACCATAGTTTGGGGTATGAACCAAATATCGAAAGATTCTCTTGACCGCCATCAAATGGCTTTCTTTAGGAGCCTCTTGATATCTTGCACACACTCCTACACTCAACACAATATCGGGTCTAGATGCACAAAGGTAAAGAAAAGAACCAATCATAGACCGGTAAACCTTTTGATCCACATCTTTACCATATGGATTTAGTTCAAGATGAGTCTTTGTTGCCATGGGAGTAGGATCTCCATTTAAATCTTTCATGTTGAATCTCTTGAGCATATCTTGAGTATACTTGTCTTGGTTGAAAAATGTTCCTCCTCTTACTTGCTTGATCTCAAAACCAAGAAATACTCTTAATTCCCCCATCATAGACATCTGGAACCTATTAGTCATAAGCTTTGAGAATTCATCATTAAAAGCTTTGTTGGATGAGCCAAATATAATATCATCAACATATATTTGGCATACAAAAAGCTCCCCATTGACCTTCTTTCTAAAAAGAGTGGGATCGATTTTCCCAACCTCAAACCCACGGTCTAACAACAACTCTCTAAGGTGCTCATACCACGTGTGTGGGGCTTGTTTGAGCCCATAGAGCTCCTTATCAAGTTTGTAGACATGGTTTGGGAAGTTAGGATCCTCGAACCCTGGGGGTTGCTTCACATATACCAACTCATGCAATGGACCATTAATAAATGCACTTTCTACATCCATTTATTGCAATTTATAGTTGTGATGTTCCGCAAAAGCAAGAAGGATACGGATGGACTCAAGGCGAGCCATGGGTGCATATGTCTCTCCATAATCAATCCCTTCAATTTGAGAGAACCCTTGTGCAATCAATCTTGCCTTGTTCCTTACAACAATTCCATGCTCATGTTGCTTGTTCTTGAATATCCACTTGGTGACTATAATATTGCTGAAATCTTTTGGCTTTTCAACTAACTTCCATACTTTGTTTCTCTCAAAGTTGTTGAACTCTTTATGCATTGCTTCCAACCAATCCGAATCTTCAAGAGCTTCCCATACTTTCTTGGGTTCTATCATGGAAATGTGTGCTTGGTGTTCACTAAACTTCTTCAATTGATCTCTAGTGTACATTCCTCTTCTTAGATCCCCAACCACATTCTCTAGAGTGTCGTCTCTTAATTCCAACATTCTATCCACTCTAGCTTGGCGACGAGTTTCGATCTCCTTGTTGTTTCTTGTGGGGATCTCTTCATCATTTTGGTCCTCGTCTTGACAATTAACTTGACCTTGATCATCATCGAAATCATTCTCTTCATCAAGAGGAAAATATTGACCTTTGTCTTGATCAGGCACACTTCTAGATAGGCATTGAGCTGATCTTATGGCAGATTGTACAGATCTTCCTTGTGTAATAGACCGAGCAGCACTACACATTCTAGAGAATGGAGACTCAAGCTCCTCCTGGCTAGAGGTTTCTCCCTGATCAACTTGTTGAGGGTCCACAACTTGTATTTGGCTTGGGTCATTGTCCTCCTCGACAGAAGGAGCTTGTTGATATTATGAAGATGAGGGCTCCACTTGAGTAGAGCATAGTTCTTCTCGATCCGCCATAAGGGGTTCCTCAACGGGGCGGATGAATCCCGCACCCATTCTTCCTATGGAATCCTAAGGCATTTCATAATCTACATCACAAACATCAACACGCCCCCTTGGGAACCATCATATTCTTCGAAAACCACACTACAAGATTCTATGACAGTTCCGGAGAGCTTATCATAGATTCTATAAGTGTGGGATTTGAGACCATAGCCAACAAAAATACCCTCTAATGCTTTGGAATCAAATTTGGACAACCGAACACCCTTTATGCGATTGAAACACTTACAACCGAACACCCGGAAGTATGAAACTTTGGTCTTGTTACCGGTAATAATTTCATATGGAGTCCTGATCAATTCTTTGCGGAGGCAGAGCCAGTTTGATGCATGGCATGAGGTGGAGATTGCTTCGGCCCAAAAATTGTATGTAGATTTAAACTCCGCCAACATGGTACTTGTCATATCAATAAGAGTCCGGTTCTTCCTCTCAGCAACATGATACGTCAGAAACGTATCTATAATTTTTTATGTTCCATGCTTGTTTAGTATCTACTTTGCTTTTCTTTGTCCACACTTTGAGGTGCTTTTCATATGTTTTATGGTACTAACCTATTAACAAGTTGCCACAGTGCCAGTTGCTTGTTTTTTGTTGTTTTTGGTTCCAGAAAAGCTAGTAAGGAAATAATCTCGGAATTGGAAGGGACAAAATCCAAATTCGATGTTTCACTTAGGAGAACACGGAGTCAAGAGGAGAGACGGAGGGGCACCACAGGGCGGCTTCACCCCCCCCAGGCGTAGCCTAGGGTGGGCCCGTGCCTGGGTAGGGTGTGGGCCCCCTGGCCGTTCCCTGCTTCGCCTCTTTGCCTATAAGAAGCCCCTGATGCCTAAACCCTAAGAACCCAATCAATATCCCACGAAACCGTTTGTAGCCACCGCCACCATCGTCCCTAGATCGGAGGGATCTGAAGCTCTTCCCGGCACCCTGTCGGAGAGGAGATCATCCCGGAGGCCTTCTTCTTCATCATGCCAGCCTCCGGTATGAAGCGTGAGTAGTTCCACCTTGGACTACGGGTCCATGTAGTAGCTAGATGGTTGTATCTCCTCCTTGTGCTTTCATGTCTAGATCATGTGAGCTCCGTTCATGATCAAGATCTCATCTATTTGTAGTCATGCATGTTGTGTTTGCGGGGATCCGAAGGATATTGAGATTACTATGTCAGATTGATTAATGGTTTTGTCTTATTGATTCTATCATGTCTGTGTTGCCTGTGATCTTGCATGCTTTCCGTTTTTATTAGCTATCTTGGACAAGTAGTTGCTAGTGACTCTAACACTACTAGGAAAACGGCTATAGGTAATCAGCACATCCGTGGCTCACATGGTTGAAGTGCCCCACGGCTAAAACAGGCGTGGCTCACCTGTGGGCAGTGCCCTACTAGTAACTAGAACAACCGTGGCGCACATGACTATAGTGCACCACAGATGTGTGTGGGCAGGGCCACATTGGCACGCCAAACATCAGAAGACTATAGTCATGTGCACTTGTTAGTGTCATCTGTGGCGCACATGGGGGTGCGCTAAGCGCACGCCTCTCGGTGTGAACCATCCGCAGCATCTGTGGCGCACATGGCATAGTGCGCCATGTGTTTGTACGTGGCGCACTATGGCATGTGCGCCACAGATGTAGTGGCATGCACCAACTCCACCCCCGTGGATCGCCTTTTTAGGGTTTGCAAAAATAAAAGAAAATGATAAACACTTCAAAAATTAAATCCTTTCATATTTAGGTAGGTAATGTGGTATAGCTTCTAGTAAAATTAACAAAAATGAGTTTCGACTTTATTTGCAAAAAAAAGTTATGCCACGGTAAAAAGGCCGTAACTTTTGCATACGATATCGAAAAAAATCGTATAATATACCAAAATGACGAGAACGAGATTTCGCATCTGCTCGCAACCACCTATGGTCGTTTAGCGATTTTTTAGATTTTTAAAATTCGAAAAGAGTAAAAAGTTACGGTCAAAAAACCGTTTTTTCCTGCAGAAAAAAAAATACAGGGCGACTTATCCGTAGCGCACCTACACCTAGTGCGCCATGGATAAGCTTGGGCGGGATTCAAATTTGAATCCCCACCCCGACCTCCTCCTCCCTTTCCCCTTTTCCCTCTTCCTCTCCCTTTCCCTTCCCCTTTTCCCTCTTCATTTCCCTTTCCCTTCTCCTTCTTCCTTCTTCCTTCTTCCTTCTTCCTTCTTCCTTCTTCCTTCTTCCTTCTACCTTCTCCTCCTTCCCCTTCTCCTCTTCTTGCAGTGATGGCACGTCGTCGACCTCCTTCTCCTCCTCCTCGCAGTGACAACGGGCGACGGCGGTGCAACGGCGGCCTCCTTCTCCTCCTCCTCGCGACGGCGGTGCAACGGCGGCCTCCTTCTCCTCCTCGCGACGGCGGTGCAACGGCGGCCTCCTTCTCCTCCTCTTCCTCCTCTGCCTCCTGTTCTTCTCCTCCTCTTCCTCCTCTGCCTCCTCTTCTTCTTCTCCTCCTCTTCCTCCTCTTCTCCTCCTCCTCCTCTTCTTCTCCTCCTCTGCCTCATCTTCTTCTCCTCCTCTTCCTCCTATTCTCCTCTTCCTCCTCCTTGCAGTTCCAACGACGACACCGACGCTTGACCGACGCCGGCGATGGCGACCTGCACGACGCCATGACGACCGACCAGAGATCCAGACCGCTGCTTTTTGAATTTTGAAATTTACATCCATGGCGCATGCACCTAGTGCGCCACGGTTATCGTTCATCATACGTGGCGCACCTTCCCAAACTTCGTGGCGCCTGGCATGTGCGCCACTGCCTCTAAACTTCTGGCATACTAGGCGGCGCCACGGTTTAAACTTCTGTAGCGCAAGGCACATGGCGCACTGCTAGTGCGCCACAGATGATGTTTCATGGTGCGCCACTAAAGGCCATTTTCCTAGTAGTGTAAGAGGGGGTATTTATGCTTGATAGTGGGTTCATGCCTCTATTTAATCAACGGAAGTGATAGAAATCTCTAAGGTTGTAGATGTGCTATTGCCACTAGGGAGAAAACAATGGTCTCTTGTTCATGGAACAAGTGGATTGTTTACCTTACACACTTTGCTTAAAGCAGTTGTCTGTTGCTTGCAACTTAATGCTGGAGGGGGTTCAGATGATAACCCAAAGGTTGAATTCTAGTCATAGATGCAGTTGGATGGAGGTCTATGTATATTGTTGTATTGCCCAATCGATTCTCATAGGATCTTTTTGTCTAGTATTGCATTGTTATGCCTTGCTCAGTCCTGTCAATTGCCCTGATGTAATTTGTTTACCCAGCATGCCATGTTTGTTTATCTAAGGAGAACACCTCTAGTGAACTAAGGACCCCGGTCCAATCTTTACCATTGATACATATTCCACTGTTACTTTTTATTTGTTGCAAACCATCATCACCTTCCACACCATGTAGTTAATCCTTTGTTGAAGCAACCGGTGAGATTGACAACCTCACTGTTAGTTGGGGCAAAGTCTTGAGTTTGTGTTGTGCAGGTTTCCACGCTTCTTGCAACACCTTTGAGACGTTTCCTTCCTCCTACTGGTTCGATAACCTCGGTTTCTTACTGAGGGAAAACTTGTTGTTGTGCTGCATCATACCTTATTCTTGGGGTTTCCCGATGAGGCGTCAACACGCATTAAGACTTTCTAGCGCCGTTGCCGGGGAGGCTAAGGACGTCATCACAAGGGGAGTCCTTCTCAACCTTTCTCTTTACTTTGTTTTTGGTTTGCTTAGTTTCTTTTGTTTGGTTTTGTTTGCCTCTTTTTATCAAAAACTCCAAAAAAATATTTTAGTTTGGTTTGCTATCTCTTATCAAAAACACAAAAAAATAGTTCCTACTCTAGTTGCCACCTTGCTCTAGCTCACCATGTTGTTCCCCAAGTTCGCACTGAAGGGCCTTTTGATAGGTAGTGGCTCTATAATTGGGAAATAAAATATTGAAGAATTCTTTAACCATGTTAGCAAGCATGAGGATATTGAGGATAGATCTATAGCAGAAATTTCTCCTAATTATGAAATTGCTATAGCTTTTTTAGTTCATATGTTGGAGGCTAGGTTTGTTAGCCTTAACCCCATGATGAAAATTCTGTACCTAGAACTAAAAGAAGAAAAGAATGCTGAAAAGAGAGAATTTATTCTTGAAACTTTACTAAAAGAGTTCCATGATGTTGCTAAGGAAGCCAAAAAGGTCTTTGAGCGTTTTAATATGCTAGGCTCATGTGTATATGTTGTGGGTACTTCAGATAAAACCAAACCTAGAGAGAAATTTAAGATACCCATACCCTTTAAGCTTGTTGGGATGCATGAAGCTTTTGAAAAGAATTTTGATTGGACTGTTCCTGAAAATCCTTTTGATAAAAGTAGTGAACCAAAGAGAGACGAGAAGGGATCCTCCAAAACTCATTTGGATGAGATACCTTTCATAGTTAAAGACTTTGTAAGTATTGATGTTAATGCTTCTTCATTTGAAAATACTTGATTTCTTGCTTCTTGTGCCTAACTTAAAGGCGTTAAAGAAAAGTACTTGTTGGGAGATAATCCAAGAGTTTCCTTGAGTCTTGGAAGTTATTACTTCAGTAATGACCTCTCCTTATCCTTTTTGTTTGCTTTTTTGTGCCAAGAGTGACCTCTAATGAGAGGTAAGTAAGATTTGGGGAGTTGCTGTCCCGAAATAGATTTTTGTCCTCCACCATAAAAAATTCGTGAGGAGTCTCTGTAAGTCGGATTGAGCTGAAAATTTACGAATAAATCCCCCAGTATGTTATCTCAATTTAGTTAGTTCAACACTTTTTGATTTGAGCAACAAAAGGTCTTCAAAAAAATCAGTTTCTACATGTTGGTCTGTTTTGACATATTTCTGCCATTATTTGCATTTGCTTCTTATTGATTCCTTTTTGGGTTCTTTTTGGGAAATTGAGATTTTTGAAGGATTTGATACAGTAGCTTGTGTTTTTAGTGAAATTTTGGCTATTCTAAACCTAAACGCAAGGGTCTATTATCTTTTGAATACATTAATGTTGCTAATGAAGATTGTGTGAAGTTTTGTATGAAGGAAAATTCAGGTGTAGAGAAAGAATGATATAATGAGATGAAGAATGGACAAAAGACAAGATTGGGGATGCCACACCGGTGTCACCCCAAGAAATATCCAAAAAGTACAAGCGTCAAAGCTTGGGGATGCCCAAGGCATCCCCTTCTTCATCAATAAAAAGCTCAGGTCTTTCTAGACACTTCTTTTTTATTGTTTCATGCACTGTTGTGTTGTTCTTGGAGTGTCTTAGTTTACGTTTGCTTTGCTTAGTTTGTTTAGTTTGCTTGAATAAAGTAGTTTGGACCCCCATTCTCGCTGTGTTATTTCAAATAAGTTGATTGGTGTTGGAAAGGAGTAGAAAGTTCTTGCTTGAAAGTGCAAGAGGAGCTTGCATTGACTGTGACTTAGACTTTAGCATGCTAGGTGTCGTTTTTACCTTATGCTTAGTGATTATTGCTGTAGCATGACTTGTTCCAAACAATTGGGATTGCTTAGTGTGCCTTGAAGGAATCATGCGTTGTTTTAGCATGCAAAAGCATAGTATTGTGGTATTCTCCTTTGATGCTTTGTTTGGGTTGACTTGGCACATGCTCACACCATTCTATGACTATGAAAAATTCTCCATAGCCTCTATGATCATTTAGTCCTTGACTTGTAGTACCACTCTATGCTTTGATTAGTAATGTTTTGTCGCTCTGCATGATTATGGCCATTATTGCTCTCTTAGTTGGTTGCTCCCAGTCTTTTGTTAGCCTCCACTTGTATGAGTAAGCTCTACTCATCCTTCCACCTCCCAAGAAACCAAGTTATTCCAAAGTGTCCACTATAAATTCCTATGCATGGTGTGTTACACCATTCCAAGTATATTCTTGTTTTTAGCTATCTTCCAATTAAAAAGTATTTTGTTGTGTGAAAACTTAGTGATTAAAGCTCTCACGAACTTGATGGAACACTTTATATTCCTTCCCCCTAATAAACTTGAACCATTGTGTCATCTATGTTGTATATGCTTGCACTTATACGTCGGAATTAGCAGAACCATGTTTTCATGGGTAACGTTTTCAACATTGCACTTGTACTTTGTACACAGTTGATATCATGCTCTTTTGTCTATGGATGTCGCCGCTGTGAAATAAAAAGGGAGCTTGTAAGTCCATGGAGTTATGTATTTTGTGTTAGAGAAACGCCTGGGCCGCTAGCCTAAGCCATGCCTAATCATGGTGGAAACTTGCAGTATCACCATAATGAGCAATCTATGAAGCATCCTCAATAAAAACCTATGCAAATAGAAAATAAAAAGATTGTTGAGATGCTCATTGTCTGCTTGCCTTGTCATTTTGGTTATGGGATAGCTCCTGTACCATGTGTAAGGGGTACCCCATTGGCGTTTCTCTATGATACACATATACTTACTATGACAGGAACTTACAGGTGAACAAAGTTGTGTAGCATGAGGTGCGGCCCTCTTATTAAAGGGACATGAGATTGCCAACTTATACTTTGTCAAGCATATACTCCATAGTTTGTTCACTTTAACCTTAATCACTTCAAGATGCTTATGATAGGGGCAATGAGAGCTGAAAGCTAACCAGTACCATAATTTTTGGAAGATCTTTTTGAAACTTGGAATCCCTGCTTCTCTTTATGAAGGGCCTTTCTTCCACTATTATATTGAGTCTCCAACTTCTACCTTTAGGCACTAGTTAAGAGAGCATAGTTGCCATTTTTAGTTCTATGTGCAGTGTCCCTAAACTTATTGATTGATGCATATTGTTGATATTGCTTGTTCTTGTGCTATTTGTATCTAGTCACTCTTATGAACTTTGAAGGTGTCATATGCATCTATTTGCTAATCTATGAGTGACAAGCTGATTGCCACTATGCCATGTTTTCTCTATGTGAAACAAACAAACATTTTTCAATGCATGTTATTCATGATCTTTGTTTGTAGCCTTTCATGTTGCATGCATAGTTACTTTGTCTTACTATTAGAACTCCAACTTTCATGCACATTTTTAGAGCTCTTTGATCCCAGCTTTCAATGCTTGCAAATGGTTTGATCTTGGTTTTGATGGTGCATGTCACCTCAAAAATTATTCTTTTATCACTTACCTACTCGAGGACGAGCATGAGTTAAGATTGGGGATGCTTGATACGTCGGAAATGTATCTATAATTTTTTATGTTCCATGATTGTTTAGTATCTACTTTGCTTTGCTTTGTCCACACTTTGAGGTGCTTTTCATATGTTTTCTAGTACTAACCTAATAACAAGTTGCCATAATGCCACTTGCCTGTTTTCTGTTGTTTTTGGTTCCAGAAAAGCTACTAAGGAAATATTCTCGGAATTGGACGGGAAAAAAGCCAAAGTCAATATTTCACCGAGGAGAACATGGAGTCCAGAGGAGAGACGGAGGGGCTCCATAGGGCGGTTGCACCCCCTAGGCGCGGCCTAGGGTGAGCCCGCACCTGGGCAGGGTGTGGGCCCCCTGGCCGCCCCCTGCCTCTCCTCTTCGCCTATAAGAATCCCCCGATGCCTAAACCCTAAGCATCCGATCAATATCCCATGAAACCGTCTGTAGCCGCCGCCACCATTGTCCCTAGATCGGGGGGATCTAAAGCTCTTCTCGGCACCCTGTTAGAGGGGAGATCATCCCAGAGGCCTTCTTATTCATCATGCCAGCCTCTAGTATGAAGAGTGAGTAGTTCCACCTTGGACTACGGGTCCATGTAGTAGCTAGATGGTTGTATCTCCTGCTTGTGCTTTCATGTCTAGATATTGTGAGCTCCGTTCAAGTTAAAGGTATCATCTATTTGTAATCTTGCATGTTGTGTTTGCGGGGATCCGATGGATAATGAGATTACTATGTCAGATTGATTAATGGTTTTGTCTTATTGATTCTATCATGTCGTATTTTTTGTGATCTTGCATGCTCTCCGTTGTTAGTAGCTATCTTGGCCAAGTAGTTTCTAGTGACTCCAAGAGGGGGTATTTATGCTCGATAGTGGGTTCATGCCTCTATTTAATCAAGGGAAGTGATAGAAATCTCTAAGGTTGTAGATGTGCTATTGCCACTAGGCATAAAACAACGGTCTCTTGTTCATGGAACAAGTATATTATTTACCTTGCACACTTTGCTTAAAGCAGTTGTCTGTTGCTTGCAACTTAATACTGGAGGGGGTTCGGATGATAACCCAAAGGTGGACTTCTAGTCATAGATGCAGTTGGATGGCGGTCTATGTATGTTGTTGTATTGTCCAATCGAATCTCATAGGATCTTTTTGTCTAGTATTGCATTGTTATGCTGTAGTGGTGGTGGCACGGCAGATGCCATGGGTAGGCTTAAGTTGGGGGCCGAATGGGTGCTTGTGGTCACCGGGGATGGAGTGCACGGTCGAGCCATGCACGAAGAACAAGAAGAACTCTCCAGACTTGGCAATTTGATTGATCCCCCAAAGATTACAAGTGATCCTTGAGCTGTATAGGCTTGAGTACGCAGCACTAGTTCCCTACTTCGTCCAACCTCCTTCTACTACTGCTATGCCATTCCTTATATAGGCAGTGCTAGATAGCTAATACCCCTTTGCGTTCTAGGGTTTACTGTTTGGATCATGGTCCCTACAATATGGGTCGGGTCATGGGCTTGCCCTAAGCCCAGAGGCCCGATCCACAAAGCTTGACGGCTAACGGTCTTCTGGTACGCTGCTTCTTGTTCTTTTTGGCGTCACACTGTTACTTTGTACGTCAGCGCGTGCTTTGGGCATCACCCGGCTCCATTTTGTGTCACCCGGTGTCGCCCTTCTATTTTGACCATGCTTTACCATGTTCCCTCCTGAACCTTACTCGGAAAGGTGCCACGTGTCCTCCTTGACTCGGCCCTTCATCGGTTGACTCGTCTTGTTGGTTCCTGCAAGGGTTACAACTTTGTCCTATGCGGGCCGACATAGTTTGTATGTCGGCTTTCATGCTTATCTTACCCGGTTGTTCTTACCCGTCCTGGTTCGTTCTTTACTCGGAGCCAACCCAGCTGCGCTATGTTTCCCCTCTCATGACCCTATCGGGGATTATCCCCCCGACATCAGTCCCCGAAGCTGGTGAGGTCTAGCAGTTCAAGCTGTTAGGCGTCTCCAGGTTCCTTTTGTGTCAATGGAACTTAGTTTTTGTCTTTATCTATCTCAATTTCGCACCTTGCCGGGTTAGTCTGACAATTCTGGGTCAATTCTTTGACTTCTTAGCTCATTCTTGCCTCGAGCCGAGTTAGTTTGGCCAATTCTGAGTCATTTTCAGTGCCCTTTAGTCACTGATAACTGGTAATCATGATTACTTGCCTCAATTTTTGTTCCAAGCTCTGGCGCTTGATGGTCAGCTTATTCCCCACATCGTGGCAGCCCCATCAACCCACGCCTCTTGTCGTGGGAATAGTCACGGCATGCCGAATCGGCAATGAGTAGTAGAACGAGGGCAAGGGCGGCCAGCCATCTCAGGGAGATGAGGGCAAAGACACAGGTTTTACCAGGTTCGGCCCGGAGGGTAAAGACCTACCTGCTAGATTGTATTATGGAGGTGTTACAATGGGCGAGCTCGGCTAGGCGTGAGTCGCTTGGGTGTATGATGGAACGTGTCTCTACTCGCCCTATAGGGAGGTTTATATAGGCTCACCTCCCTAGGGTTTACATATCGCAACCGATTCAAAAGCTTCGTAGTCGTTTAACCTAATCCGATTGGGCCTATTACTCTACTTTGGCCTTGACTTCGATCGCTCGGTGCCTTGCTGGGCTTTAATCCACTCGCCGTTATGCAGTCCCACTCGCCAGCTCACGGGCCAGTCGGAAACGTCCTGCTGGGTATACCCTAGTAGGCACATCCCCATCAGTAGTCCCCGAGGCCGTCGTCGATTAGGCGTAGGTGGCTGCCGCGATCGAGTATGCGGCTTCAGAGTAGGCATCCAGTCGAATCGTCGGCGGGCTCCTGTACTAAGGAGAAAACCAGTGATCCAAGTCGCGGCTTTGGCGAGTCGAGCCGGCGAATCACTGTCATAGTGATTGGGTCGGCGAGCCGAGTGGCCGGAGTTGGACCGTCAGGCGTGGTCAAACTAGCCGTTGGGGTAATCCAACGGTAACTTTTGGCGTAATCATCGCGCGGTAACGGCTTCCTGATTTGGCGGGTAACACCCACTATATAAGGGGAATGGCAGGCGATTGTAAAGCCAACTTCTCGCCACTTCTTCCGACTGCGCGCATTTTCCTTCCCTCGCATCGCGATCCATCCGACCCCCAACCAACCCCTCGGCCATGGCCCTCTCCACCGAACCGTGGGGTAGATCCAAATGCACGAGGGCGCAGCTGGCCTCTTTCGAGGAGGCCGGGATCTTGCGAGCCGGCTGTTGGCGTATTCCAGCAGCCGGAGAAACGACCCCAAACCCGCGAGAGAGGGAATTCATCTGTTTCACCAGTCATCTCGAGCGGGGGCTAGGGTTTCCTACGTCCCTGTTCTTCCGGCGCTTCTGCGCCTACTACGGGATCCAGCCTTCAGATCTGGGTCCCCACAGCATCGAGCAGCTCGCCATTTTCATGGCGTTCTGCGAATGCTACTTGGGCTGCCGGCCCTACTTCCCCTTGTGGCAAGATCTGTTCCACGGACGGATCAGCCGCGAGGAAGCAGGCGGCCCAATGCTAGCCGCGGGCGGCCTGACATTCCAACTCAAGTCCAAAGCCTCATTCTTTGATCTAATGCTGCCCGCCAAGGCAGCGAGCGACTGGAAGAAGTCGTGGTTCTACGTGGCCGAGGCGACTCCGGAGGACGAGGCGGCGATCCCGCGGTACTCCGCCAATCGGTCCGAGCCGCGCCATCTCCAAGTCGGCAAGCTTCCCAACGACCAGCGGATGGTCGTCGACGAGATGCCCTGACCATCCGTGGTCCGAAAAGAAGGGCCTCGGGCGATAAATCTGTACAACTGCTGGCTCGGGCGGCGGCTCGTCCCGCTCGCCCAGCGTGACCACTACATGTACCAGTACATGGGTCGGGGAGACTCGACGAAGGCCTGCCTCGACGAATGGAAACTGGAGGACTACCTCCCGGCGAAGAAGATTACCCGGTGTACCGACGCCGCAGTCGGGTCGCCTTCATACCGCTGGCGTCCAGCTCCAACGGTAACCACCTTACTTTTCTCGCAGTTGCAGTCTATGCAGTCGCGGTAATTCTGATTCATTATGTATTCGTTGCAGCTATTCCAAGTGGTGGAAGGGTGGCTCCCTCCTTCGGACGACGAGAGCTCGGGCTCATCCGCCCAGGATGTGGGCGAGTCGCCGCCCGCCAAGGGCGACAAGGACGACAACGACGAGTCCGAGGAGGAGGTCGCCCCGCTGGTCCGGATGTCCCAGAGGCTCCGGCTGCGGCCTCAACGACGAAGAAGCCGTCCGTGTCTTGGGCACGCGACGTCCTGGAGATAGGGTTCAGTCGCCGATCGGGCCTCGAATCGAAAACCGCCGCCTCCGTGCGGGCTACGTTTCATCGATCGCCAAGTGAGTGCACTCACCCTTCCTTTCCTTCCATAACTATCTCGCTTGTTTTTGCTTATTCGATTGATGCACAGGACTGGAGTGAAGAGGATGGGCCATCCAACCGTGGCTAAGGTGCCACCCGTCGTTAGCGAGGAGGAACTCTCCCGCAAGAGGAAGGCGGACAAGGTCGTCGCCTCGGCGGATGGCAGCAAGAAGGCCAAGGGTGATGACGTCGTCACGGTTTCGGACGATACGGCGGTCGCGCCGGCCGGGAACGCGACGGAGGCAGCCGCGTCTACGAAGGAGGGCGCTTCCTTGCCTGGAACGGCGGAGGCGACCTCCCTTGGGGCGGGTGCCTCTATCGCTACCTTCCCACGCTTCGTGACCAAAGCGGCCACGGCGAGTGGAGCTGCGCCCTCGAGCCACGCTCCTGGGACCGCCGATGCTGAAGTTGACCAACTCCGTGGACACACGCCGGCGCTACTCGCGTCCGTGGACGCGATACAACTCCATGGCATGCTTGGCGCAGCCATCCAGGTACATCCAGTCCCCGAGGATCAGGTCGGTGCTTTGCAGCGGCCTGATTCTTATAATTTTTCGCATCCAGTCCCCGAGGATCAGGTCGGTGCTTTGAAGCGGCCTGATTCTTATAATTTTTCGCATCCAGTCCCCGAGTGCGCACGCGCTAAATTTTAGCGGGTGGGCACTTTGGAATTTCTTGATCGCCAGTCCCCGAGTGCGCACTCGCTGAATTTCAGCGAGTGGGCACTTAGGAATTTCTTGATCGCCAGTCCCCGAGTGCGTACTCGCTGAATTTCAGCGGGTGGGCACTTAGGAATTTTGCTTTGACTAACTTTTTCAGTGATGTGCAGGGTCTGCAGCTTGAGTTAGCGGACCGATTGGCTGCGAAGCAGCGCGCGGAGAAGGAGCTGGACATCGTCCAGGAAGCAAACAAAGGGCTTCAAGCTTTTGCTGCGAAGGCAGAGGAAGCTCGCTAGGGGCTTGTCCCAGCTGGTGAATTAGCGGCGGCACAATTGGCCTTGAGTGCCGCTGAACAGCAGATCGCCAACCTCGAGCGCGAGCTGCGGTAAGCGAAGGAAGAAGCGAGCTAGGCTGACGAGCGAGCTAAGGCCGCCATTGCAGCCGCTGAGGAGGATCGCAAGGTGTCGGAAGTCCTCATTGCTGGGCTTCAGGACGACCATACAACGCTTCAATGCTTCATCACGGAACTCGCCCGTCCGCTGCTTGGTGAGTACTCCTTCCTTTCCGATGGTTGTCTCTTTTGTAGTGTACGTCGTATTCATTGTTGTCTTCTACTCGCAGGTCGCATCATCGATAGCGGCGAGAGGCGAGCTTCGCCGACGCCAGTAAGGCGTATATGCTCGTCGACTCAGCGACATTGTCGGCGACGTGCATCCGTGCCTATCTCCAAGAGATATCGCCCACGGAGGTGATTCCCCGACCTCGTTGAGGTGTGGAAATATTTGGAGAAGGCGCCCTTGATCGTTGAATACATGACGGTCGGCGTTTCGGCGTGAGCGTCGACGCCCTGAGCCTTGACTCCCACTTCCCGAAGATTTCGACATCGGCGATGTGATGAGTGGATATCCATCGCCGATCGGGCGCGGTGGAGCTGTCCGAGGTCCTTAAGTTGCGGGACCGTGCCGCCACGCATTTTAACGGTTCGGGCAATGGGCGACCTTCCGCACCATGAGACGGTCGTCGCTACCGAACGACCCGAGCCGCATTGTGACTTCAAGGTCGAGCAGCCTTTTTCGCGGCGATGGCGGGTGAACCGACGATGTATCCATCAACCCGACACGGCATTCATCCGCAATCGCCGAGGATGTTGGCGAGTCCATCAAGCTTCGAGTAAGGTAGTTTGCCTTGTGGCGTTAGCAGCAGGTCTGCCACGCGGGCATATTTTGTAGCATGAAACAATGCATTACGCGAATGAATGAGACGTTGTGTCTATTTTAGTATTTGTTGTGTGTTTGTGATTGATTTTTGAATGAGTCCCCGAGCGCGTCCGCCCTTTTTATGGGGTTTACCTCGTATATGATGTATGTGTTGTTGTCTTGTGTTTTGATGTTTTGGTCGACTCGCCCGAGCTCGAAGAGCCAGTCGCTAGGCGACTCCCTTGAGTGCTCTGTACTTTACCGTTTTCCCTTGCGCGAACGAGGTCGGGTGGCCGAGTCCCCGAGCGTGGTACTTGGTTGTTCTAGGCGCGACTCGAGGGTGGTTGAGGACTTAGCGCGTTGGTTTGGCGTCACTCCGCCTGGCCCGTGGGGTCAGCGTGGCGAGTCCCGGCATGCTCTCTTACTTGGCGTTTTCTGACCGCTTTAACTGGTCTTCATCCCGGCGTGGTACTTAGCTCGAGTCGCAATGCCGGGATGCGGAGGACCAAGGTCGCTGTGAGAAGCGAGGCTTGTCTTGGCTCAGAGAACCGTCGAGCTAGGCGACTCAATGGGGCTCCGGTGGGCGTTTTTGTGGACGATGCAAGACTGAGGTGATTCAAGGTTTTACACCGCACTACTTAGCCGTTCGATCGCTGTACCAAAGGTTGACTTCAGTTAGCTTAACGCTGTTATTACGAAAAGTCTGAGTGGCACAAGTTATGGAGAGTAGGCGCAATTTATGTAACCGTTTTTTTATTTCATAGCGACTGGAAAGTACATGTGGGGTTCTAGGAGTAGAACTTCCGTAGGAGGTTTACATTCCATGGTCGCTGACGTCGAGTTCGCCGCCCCGCAGACGTCGATGAGGTAGTAGGCTGCGTCTGCACGCTACCGATAGCGAATGGGCCTTCCCACGGAGGAGAGCTTGTGCATGCCCTTCTTGTCCTGGATGAGGCGTAACACCAGGTCGCCTTCCTAGAAGGTGCGAGCTTTCACCCGCCGGTTGTGGTAGCGGCGGAGTCCTTGCTGGTAGATGGCAGTGCGTGACCGAGCGAGGTCACGTGCTTCATCTATTTGGTCGATCCCGTCTTGGCGGGCAAGCTGCTTGCAGCCTCCAGATAGTGGACGACCAAGTAGTCGTGTTCGAGGTCGGTGGGCATGACTGCTTCGGCACTGTAGACCATGAAGAAGGGAGTGAATCCCGTCGATCTGTTGACTGAGGTGTGGATCCCCCAGATGACAGAGGGCAGCTCTTTGACCCAGCACCCGGCGGTCCGAGTGGTACTTGGAGTCGCGCTTCAGCCGTGGAGGATGCTTTGGTTGGCCCGTTCTGCCTGGCCGTTGGATTCCGGGTGGGCGACTGACGCGAGGTCGAGCCGGATATGATGCTCTTCGCAGAATTCGGCCATGGCTCCCTTGGCGAAGTTGGTGCCGTTGTCCGTGATGATGCTGTTTGGAAACCTGTAGCGATATATTAGCTCGCGTAGGAATTTAGTGGCGGTCTTCCCGTCGCATTTCCGGACTGGCTTGGCCTCCACCCACTTCGTGAATTTGTCGACGGCGACTAGCAGGTGGGTGTAGCCAGAGGGGGCCTTCTTGAAGGGGCCTACCATGTCCATGCCCCACACAGCGAATGGCCAAGTGATGGGGATTGTTTTGAGCGCCGAGCTCGGTACATGCGTCCTGACATGATTTCGGCACCCGGCGCATCGCTGGACGATATCGACAGCGTCGGCGTGGGCGGTGGGCCAGTAGAAGCCATGTCGCATAGCCTTGGCGACCAGGGATCGAGCGGCGGCGTGGTGGCCGCAGTCACCACAGTGAATATCGTGGAGGATCTTGCGTCCTTCAGCTGGTTGGACGCAGCGTTGGAACACGCCGGTGACGCTGCGCTTGTGGAGCTCGCCGTCGATGACGGTGTAGGACTTGCATCGACGAGCGATCATCCGAGCGTCTGTCTCGTCTGCCGGCAGGGTGCCGGCTTCTAGGTAGGCGATGTAGGGCTTGGTCCAGTCGTCTGGCTCGTTGACGAGTGCGACCAAGGCTGCCTCTGGTTGGAGTGGGACCCCGATGTCAATCTCCCTCGGGGGAGAGACTGATGGCTTGGTGATAGTGTCGAGGAAAACGCCGGCGGGTGGTGCGAGTCGGGCCGACCCGATGCGAGAGAGTGCGTCGACCTCCTCGTTCTTCCGTCTGTCGATCCACTCGATGGAGTAGCCGGTGAAGTGTCCGCCCAGCTTGTCCACTGCCTGGCGGTACGCCGCCATGGTAGGGGAGACGGTGTCGCAGGTGCCAGCGACTTGCCCCGCGACGAGGTCGGAATCTCCGTAGCAGCCGAGGCGATTGGCGTTCATCTCCTTGGCGGCTCTCATGCCGTGGAGTAGGGCCTCATATTCAGCCATGTTGTTAGTATAGGGCGTAAAGTCAAGGCAGAGGATTTAGCGGAGCTTGTCGCCCTTTGGTGAAGTCAAGACTATCTCGCGCCGCACCGTCCGCGTTCTTGGAGCCGCTGGGCGCGTGCTCCAGTAATGGAGGTACGGCAGCTTCTCTGGTTGCTGGGCCTCTTCCCAGTCGGCGATGAAGTCCGCCAGTGCCTGCGACTTGATCACTTTTCGTGGCTCGTATTTGATGTTATGGACGCCAATCTCGACGGCCCACTTGGCGACCCGCCCGGTCGCCTCGCGGTTGCGGATGATGTCTTGCAGTGGTGCTGAGGAGACGACCGTGATCGGGTGCTCCTGGAAGTAATGCGGCAGGCGCCGCTGAGCTCTGAAGACCGCGTATACTAGCTTTTGGTACTGTGGGTACCGCTGGCGTGACTCGGTGAGGACCTCGCTGATGTAGTACACCGGCCGCTGGACTGGGCGCTCCTTTCCTTCCTCTGGTCGCTCGACGACCATCACGGCGCTGACGACGCGCTCGGAAGCAGCCACATAAACCAGCATGGGTTCTTTGTCGGCGGGGGCAGCGAGTAGTGGTGCGGCGAGTAGCACCTTTTTGAGGTCGCGGAGCGTGTCGTCCGCCTCCTTATCCCACTGGAAGGTGGGGTTCTTGCGCATCAGGCGGTATAGGGGCATCGCCGCCTGTGCAGGGATGAAGCGATCGAGAGCCGCTACTCGCCCGCCAGCTCGACGCCGCGCAGCACTCGGGTTTGCCGAGGCGATCGTTCGATCTTCGTGGTTCGCCTCGATCCCTCGTTTGAGACGACGTCAAGAATTGTCCGCAGTACACAAGGTGCATTTGCCTGGGTTGAGCTTTATCTTATATCTTCGCAGGTTGGCGAATGTTTCCGCCAGGTCGGCGAGTAGGTCGCCTTGGCGAGCGGATTTCACGACCACGTCGTCGATGTAGACGTGGATGTTGCGGCCAATTTGGCTCGCGAGGCATTCTTGCATGCACCGCTGGTAGGTCGCCCCGGCGTTCTTGAGGCCGAAGGTCATGGCGGTGTAGCAGAAGGCTCCGAATGGCGTGATGAACGCCGTCTTCTCCTCGTCTTCGACAGCCATCTTGATCTGGTTGTACCCAGAGTAGGCGTCGAGGAAACATAGCGACTCCGAGCCCGCGGTTGAATCGATTATCTGGTCGATCCGCGGGAGGACGAACTGCTCTTTTGGGCAGGCGTTGTTCAGGTTTGTGTAGTCGATACACATTCTCCAGGTCCCATTCTTCTTCTCGACCAGGACTGGGTTTGCCAGCCACTTGGAGTATTTGATTGGCCGGATGAAGCCGGCAGCGAGTAGGCGCTGCACCTCCTCGGCGATTGCTCGACGGCATTCTTCATTGAAAGGCCGCAGCGACTGCTTGACAGGTCGCACTTTGGGATCGGCGTTTAGCTTGTGCTCAGCGAGCTCCCTAGGGACACCGGGCATGTCAGAGGGTTTCCATGCGAAGATGTCCCTGTTCTCACGGAGGAACTCGATGAGCGCCTTTCCTATCTTTGGGCTCATGCCCGTCCGATCGTCACCGTCTGGCCGAGTCGCCGGGACCAGCTCGGCGTGCGGGTGTGCGTCGTGGCCTCAAAGGTTGAGGTGTTTGCGCCCGAGTTGGGCTTCTTGAGTATGGTGGGTCGTCGTTGTTGACCCCGCCGCGTGCTTGGCGAGCTCGTCGCGTGGTTGGTCTCCGCCCGCGATGACGGCGTCGAAGCCTTTGGCTCGCACTCGGCGGCCATGTCGGGTCGCCGTGGATGGTGATGACGCCTGCGGCCGGGAGCTTCATCGCGTTATCTGAGCGTGGCGCTGCCATAAATTTGGCGAACGCGCCTGTGACGCAGCGGTATGCTGTCGAAGGGCACCAGCTCAAGACGATCCGCCGTGCGGAAGTTTGCGGTGTCTTGAAGGTGACAGCGTGACTTGCCGATCGGGTACGCCTTCCGACCGGGACGATGCGTGGAATGTGGTGTGGTCGCGATCATCGATCGCGGAGCCGCATGACCTGAAGGTGTCGAGGTATAGGATGTTGATGGAGATGCCTCCGTCCATCAGTGTCTTGGGCAGCCAGTAGTCGCCGACCTTGGCCTTGACCACCAGGGTGACTCGTCCTGGGTACTCGATGCGTGGCGAGTGATCTTGGCGGCTCCAGGTGATGGGCTGCTCCGACCAGTTTAGGAACTGGGGGACGTCTATCTGGGCCACCGCGTTGACGGATACAGCGCGGGCGATGACCTTCTTCTCGCACTTCGTGTTGAAGCCTGTGAAGGTGTGGAGCGAGCCGGCTACTTTGCCGAATTTTCCGCCGTTTGGCGGGTCGTTGTCGGGGTCCTCCCGCGCTTGCCGTGCCTTCTCGATTTCCCTGAGGGTGTGGCAGTCGGCGGTGGTGTGCGTTGCGGGCTTCCCTTCCCTGCTATGGAACGCACATGGTTGTTTAAGGAGGGCCGCGGGGTCGAACCTTGGTTTGCTCTTGTAGTTGCCGCTGTCGCGGCGTTGTCCTCCGTCATGGGCGGAAGCTCTTGGGCTCAGGCTGCGTGCGGCGTTGGCGGCAAGTCGACTCGCCCGTCGCGGGCGCTTGCGGTGAGGCGAGTGCCAGAAGGTAGGGTCGGGTCGGCTTCGCCCGTCGTTGCCGCTCGTCTGCGTTGACCTCTGACTCGTCGTCTGCTTCCTGGTTTGGATCTTCCTCGGCACTGCTTGGCGATCTCGAGGAGGTCGGGATGTTGTCGAGTGTGCGGGAGTGTCGCTGAGCTTGGTGACTAGGGGCTCGTGGCGGCACGAGGTCTTGAAGCAATGGATCGCGTGTCCGGTGGATGCCGACCGCGTTGTACCAAAGCTCTTGCCACCGTTGGGCCCTGGGCCAGGTTGACTCGCGGGGTCTCGGACGCACCGCCCAGGTCCTCGATAGTGGTGGCGCGTGTAGGAGCACTCGAAGTGCCCGACGTCGCGCATTTCCTCCTGTGAGTCGATCATGTCACGGGAGGGTGTTGATCCACCGTCGCACGCCCTTCCATCATCAGGGGGAGGTAACGGGCGGCGAGCAGGTCAGTGTGGCCCGCGATCCCCATCTCCATGAGGTATGTGTCGAGCCATACGGCGGGGTCGTACGAGGAGTCGTACTTTTCTATTTCTTTTGGCGCCTTGAAGTTTGGCGGATACTTCTCGCCTCGGATCATTGGTCCGAAGCACTTGGGCCCGAGTCGACTGAGCGACCCCATGGGCTCGTCGTCGCGTCGATTGGTTAGGGTATGTCACAGGTCGTCGGGCTAGCGTGCGCGCCAGCTTTGGTTGTTGATGATGTGGGTGCGGGCGTCGATGGGTTGCCCGTTGGCGGCGACAAGGTTGGTTGCCGGCCTGGGGTCGTTGGTGGAGAGTGCCGCATTCGTGGGTCGGTATTGGAGCTGTAGTGGCTCTGGTGGCGCGCAGTTGAGGGTGTTTGCCGCCGCTGGGCGGCCGCTGGAGGCCGCTCTGCTTCCCGAGGAACGCGAGTATACTCGACCTGCCGAGTCGGCGCCCGCTCTTTGCTGCTCGACGACCTTCGCGAGCAGGGCCCTGACGTATTGGATCTCAGGCCGCCGGTGGCTGTGATGATGTCGGCTGCTGCTCGGCCTGCCACGAGGTTGTCCATTGGGGTGGAGAACAGTGGGAGGCCGTTTGCGTCTCGCTCCCGTGAGGAGACTACTATTCTCGGCTGGTCCCTGGGAGGGGTGCGGTTGGGTGGAGGTGGGGCGCCCCTCGCCGTTGATCCTGGCGGGGGCCGGGCACTTCCTCCTGGTGGCGCGTTCTCGCAGATCGCGCTCTCGGCCACGCGGGCCGGGTCGTTTTCGTCGTCGAAGTTCAGGGCACGCCCCTGAACGGTGGGGTTCAGGCGTGACCTGATCCGCTACTGGTGGTAGCGTGACAGCTCATGCGCAGTCACCTGCTCGAGGCGAAATTTTTCGCGCTCGGCTTTCTCTTTGCGTACCGCCTCCGCCAGTTTCAAGCGGAGTTCCTCGACCTCCGTTGCTGTGGCGTTAGGAGGGATTGGGGTGGAGAAGGGGTCCTCCGGCGGATCGGTGCCGGTCGCCATGTAGGTCGCGGTGTGGCGACCGGTTCCGTCGCCGGGGTCGCCGGAGTTCTCCGATCCGGAGTCAAACTCGAAGATCCCGAGGATGGAGGGATCCTCGAAGTCTCCGCTGGAGACTGGCGATGGAGCCAGCGGACGGCCGCGGTGATGGATCCGGCGAGTGACTCCGGGGTCGCCGAGTCGGCGTCGTCGGTGAGGGCTGCATCCTCTGCGGCCGCTGAATTCCCGGCCACGTTGCTGTGGGCCGAGTTGTACTCGGAGACGAGGCGATGGATCATGCGGATCTGGCTCTCGGAGAGCCGATCGCTGGGCGCGATCATGGATGCGATCCGAATCCTCCGAGACGGCGACGTCGGTGAGACCGACGAAGAGGCTGATCGTGATCGGCAGATCACGCCAGGCGTGACGGGTCGCGCCGGACGTAGCTGCTCGGCAGGATTTGGAGCATCTCGCCGATCGCTATCATGCGGCGGTGGCGACCATCTCGTTGATGGGCAGATTGATCTCGCCGCAGAACACCGGCCGACCGTCCAGCCCCACGGTGGCGCCACCGCCGTGGGAATAGTCACGGCGGATGTGCAATCGGCGAGTAGTAGAACGAGGGCAGGCGGCAGCCATCTGCGGTGCGAGATGAGTGCAAAGACACGTGGTTTTACCCGGTTTCGCCGGAGGGTAAAGACCTACTCGCTAGATTGTATTATGGAGGTGTTACAATGGGCGAGCTCGGCTAGGCAGAGTCGCTTGGGTGTATGATGGAACGTGTCTCTACTCCCCCTATAGGGAGGTTTATATAGGCTCACCTCCCCTAGGGTTTACATATCTCAACCGATTCAGTTAAAGCTTCGGTAGTCGTTTAACCTAATCCGACTGGGCCTATTACTACTTTGCCTTGACTTCCGCCGCTCGGTGCCTTGCTGGGCTTTAATCCACTCGCCGTTATGCAGGCCCACTCGCCAGCTCACGGGCCAGTCGGAAACGTCCTGCTGGGTTTACCCTAGTAGGCACACCCCCATCACCTCTTGTCCTTCTAGCCATGACGTGGCACGGGATTTTTCGTGCATCATTGGCTACGTGGCGCTCGCTGACTGGCTTTCCCAGCCTGGTACACGGCCACACGCTGGCCGCACGGCCACACGCTGGCCGCACGGCACAGTTAGATCCCACGACCGGGGTTTTTACTGCCCTTAAGTAGGGGTTGGGGGTTTCCACTTCCCCCACGCCCGTTTAGTTTTCTCTTGGCCTTTCTTCTTCCTTGCGCCCGCAAAATCAAACTGCCCCCTTTGCGGTTCCTTCTTCCTCTTGCTCTTGTGTTGCAATTGCCCCTTTCTACTTTCCATTCCAGCACGGGTCCTCGTTGTTCCAAGCCTCTCCTTACCGTGGAGGAGACAGACTCTGCCGATCTCATGGACCCTCGCGACGGCGCTGATGGTGCTGAGGAGCAGGAGATTCCTGCCGGCGAGCGCGGTGGCTGGGAAGGCTCGGAGGTCTCCACCGAAGAAGTGGAGTGGCTTGTCTCCACCAGACGCATTCCACTGCAAGTGGATTTCCGTCTCCCCTTCGGTGAGATCCCCCCAAACCTCAAGCCGGCGAGCGGGTGGTTTTCGTTTCCCACTTTGAACGCGGTTTTGCTCTTCCTATGAGCACCTTCTTTTCCTTGTTTCTTTCTACCTTCCATCTGCAGACCCACCATCTTCCTGCCAATGTGATTGGCTCTCTTTCTTGCTTCGTCTCTGCTTGTGAAGCCTACCTTGGGATTTGGCCTACAGTTCTTCTGTGGGCCAAGTATTTTCTCTTTAAAGTTCAGGTTGTTCCCCAGCCTGAAGTTCCCCGTGCCGAGAAGAAGCCAACTTGGTGCGGTGCTGCCAGCATCACGCCCAGGAGGGATTCTATCTTTCCTCGGGTTGCTGGTATTGATTCTTGCAAGAAGTGGCATAGAATGTTTTTCTATGTCAAAAACAGCGGGTCCACTGATAACATCCGGCATCCCCCTTTATCGGATGAGGTCCCCCATAAGAAGCACTGGCAGCTTGACCCGCGCGACCAAGATGCTGCGGTGAACGAAGCCAACGCTATCCTGGAAAGGTTGCTGTCGCCGGATGAAAAATTTCATTTCGCTGATTCTGACCTCATGTGCACCTTCATCTCACGCCGGGTAAGCCCCATCCAAGCGAGGAGCCACAATATGTTCTTCATGAGCGGGTCCCATGATCCCACTCGGCATTCCACTAAGGATCTCACCCATGACTCCATTGCCCGCCGAGTAAGCTCAATCTTTAAATTGAACTTGGCGGATGATTGGGCTTGGAGTTGCCCACCGTTTAGTCGGGTCAGGCGTGTCCCCTGGGTAAGTTTTCCGGATTACTTTCTCGCCGAGTAGGCTTTAGCTCTTTTGCCACTCTTTAGTTTAGTTTTTTAGTTTCTCATTCTGTTTTTCCTTCGCAAAATCTCCTTCACCAGGTTGATGACAGTACTGTCCCTCCTGCTGGCTATAACGGGGATCGCTCTGACTCGGATGAGTTCGAGTATGACCTGGAGTGCTTCATGCCCATTCTGCACAATGCGGCTGCTTCAGCTTCGGGTAAGAGTCAATCTCGCAATCCCTTACAATATTGGTCTGACGATGATGAGGATGATGATTGTACGCTTTTGGAGGTATATGCCTTGTGAGCTTAATCTCTTTGCTTATCCGAGTAAGCCCGTTATTTACTTATGCAGCTGGCCAGGTACATGACATTCCTCCTCTCGCTGTGGGTGGATTCGGCAAGATCCCCGTCGCTAAGCCGAAACGACGCGGAGCCTCCTCCAGCACTCAGTCGGCCAAGAAGAACAAGCCCACTCCGGTAGCTCCTGCTGCTGCCAGCCTGGGTGAGACTCGTCAAGCTGCTGGGCGCCGAGTCACACGCCGAGTCGCCCGTGACCCGGTTGTCACCGGGTAATTTTTTGTACTTTGCCTTCTCTGTTCTTTTCTTTTTCATCACTGTTGTTCTCTTATATATGTCTTGTTGTTTTCAGTGTTGCACCTTTGACGGCGAATCGGACTGCTTCTAGCATTGCCTCGCCGCTTAGGACTGCACCTCCTCCAGCTGACTCGGCGGCGCCGAGTCCCGTCCGGGTTGAGGCTCGCACTGTTGAGGCTCACGCTTCTCAGTGTCAGTTAGACCCGGTGGCTCATTCGGCTGACGCCCCTGGCGCTGGCTAGGAAAAACTTCTTGATCTTGGTGCTCGTGACTCTGGCGCCAAGAAAGCTTCTGCCACCATTTCCTCTGGCATCAGCCCTCAAGCTGATGTGAATGAACAACTTCCTGATCTTGGAGCCAGCAAAACTGCTGAGCCCAGTCAGGGGGCTCCAAGTTCTTCTCCAAATCCTTCTGCTCGCTCTCCAATTGTGTCAAAGCGCCAGACTCAACCCAAGGCTTCTGGCTCTACTCTCCCCTCATCTGGCAAATCCACCTCTTCCAAGAAAACAACTCTAGTCTGCGCTCCGGGTTCTGCTCCTCGGATCTGGCCTCCAACGTCGGCGACAAAGTTCGCTTCAATGGGTAAGGGGGACGAATCCGCGGCTACTGGGTCAGGTGATGACTCCAGGGCAGTTACCCTCCATACTTCTACTGCTGCGACCCGTGCCACTGTGGGAACCGCCCTGAAAACGGGTCGAGTTCTCACTCAGACGCTTAGTGGCAAGAGCCTTGGTTCGACTAAGCCTTACTCCGTGGCATGGAATGAAGCAGGCGAGCAGGAGTTCAGCACTCGTGCTGGCAAGAAGCTGAAGCTGGGCCCCAAGGCTGTCTCCGACATGACCCAGCAGGCCATTGCTCTGATGGCCCACGCCGATGAAGTAAACGAGGTAAAGCAACTTCTTAATCTTTTTGCACTATTGAGTATTTCCTTTATACATATCACCTAGTCCCAGAGGTTGCAGTCGAGTAAGAAACTTACTCGGTTGTAAGCTCTTCAATAGTCACTTAGTCTTTAAATCCTTTACTCCAAGCTTGTATGTTAGAACTTCGATCCCTAGCCCTCGAGGTTACTGCCGAGTAAGGAATTTACTCGGCTGTAAGATCTTAAGCTCTTTGATTCCTTTATGCCAAACTCATGTTAGAGCTTCAATCCCTAGCCCTCGAGGTTACTGTCGAGTAAGGAACTTACTCGGGTGTAAACTCTTGAGCTTTTTTATTCGGCAGGTTGCCTGACCTGACTCTTCCTTATTGTTTGTCTTCTTCGATTAGCTCACGCATAACGAGCGCACCAAAGTGCATCAAGCTCTCGTCTGGCGCATCGCAAGCTCGAACTTGCGTACGAGAAGCTACAGACTGACACCCACAGCCAAGGTAATATCTTTGCTCTTCCTTTTTTCTATTCGGTATAATCTTCCCTGGTTCATCTTTTCATTTTTCCCCTCGCTCTTGTTCCACAGCCACTGCTCAGTCTACCATCAATGATCTTCACTCGCAAATCAGCGAGGCCGACAGTAAATTTCTTGCCTCCCTAAGCCAATAGCTGAAAGATTTATGTTGGTACTGACAAATATTTGTTCCGAATAAGCAGAGAAGCACCAAGCTGAACTCTAGAAGGAGCGAGATGAGGTGACTCGGCTGAAGAATCTGATGGCTGAGACGCAGCAGAAACACTTGGCCGAGGTGAAGGGGCTGAGGGAGAAGCTTGCCGAGAAGAGCGAGCAACAGGCTGCCAACGCCGAGAAGACCAAGAGGTTGCGCGACGAGGCCGAGTCATAGGTTGAGTCGGCAAACCTGAACTTTCACGCCCTTCAAGCCAAGACCAAGACTTGGCATAGCAAACTCGCCGCCATCAACTTCTTCCTCGGTAGTGAGTTCTTACTCTTTTTGCACTGTATAAGTCACTCTAGACTTCTTCCATCTGCCCTTGTTATTTTCTAACTTTCTCTTTTGCTTGCAGAGAATTTTCCCGAGGTCAACATGTTTGCCATCCGGGCCATGAAGAAAGTGAGAGTCGAAGATGGTGCTGCTGCTGACGGCGAGGTGTCCATGGAGGAGCTTCTCGCAGCGGTGTCTGAACGGGTCAAGACCCTCAGGTCTTGAAGTGTGGACTTTCTCAAATCGGCTATCCATGTGTTTCGCATGCTCTGGACGGATGAAGACCCACCCGAACTCATCGAGCCACTTGCCGACAGATTGCTCCTTACTGAAGACCGGCTGGATCAATCGCGTGATTCGGATGGCCGAGCTGCAGCGGACAAGGCTCTCTCCTTCGGGCTTTCATGGTACGAGGACATTAACCTCGATGTTCTTGCTCGCATAAGGGGGGATGGCAAATGGCTGAATCACCCGGAGCTGATCAAGAAGCGGCAGGAGCGAGCTTATGCCATGATCGAGTACACCATGGTGCACGCTTGGTGTGAAGGGCCTAGCTTCCTCGACCTTGGCGACCCCTCGTCGAAGTTGCTGATGAAGAGGGTGGCGACAGCAAAGCAACCGAGTTAGATGATCCGGATGACCCAGCCCCAGATGCCCCTCACTCGGCCGATGCTCCAAGTACTACTCCTGGCTCCGAGAATGCTCCTCCGAATTCTTCTGCTCCTTAGGACAACAAATACTCGAACTTTTATTAGATCCCCGGTATGCCAGGTACAGATGTAACATACATTACACTTAAGTTTGGTTTTGCGCCTGTTAATGGGCTTTATATATTTGCGTTATGATCTGAGTGCGAATCACTCAAGGACAAGTCCCCGAGTTTCATTTTGCTGTGTCACATTTCCTTGCCTTTGGCCCTTATCTACCTTTTTCGGTGTTCGACATTAGGATCTTAAAGTACGAAGGATATAGTTAGCGGGTATGAAACTTGGATAACTTGTCCGAGATTACTCGACACGTAGTATAACACGACCTGTAGAGAGTTAGGCAAAAACTAAAGCCGACTCGCGTTTCTCCCTTGTACTTATCCGGCATTCATGTTTACCCATCTTACATCTTTTTCTCTTTCTTGCCATGAAGCCGTGTTTTCGGACAACAACATAGTCGAAGAGTTGATTTCTTCCGAGTAAACACTACTTGTTCTGAGATAAATTTCGGGTATCACGCCAGCCGACATAAAATAATTGAAATGGAAAACCCAATGGGTAGTCCCCGAGTCAGTTTTTCGAATCATACCATTTTATTATTAGCACATAGCCGGCAAACACGTCCGACCTATGAGAGTTCGAGTGATACATGCACTTCTTCTCCTAAGTATAGAAGGGACGAAGAAGTGCCACATTCCATGGACTTTTGGTTTCATCTCCTGACCTGTCCGCCTTGTTCTTTTGCGCTTCACGAGCGTCTATGAGATAGTAGGAATCATTGTGCAATGCTTTGCTTACAATGAATGGACCTTCCCATGGAGGTGATAATTTATGGATTCTGGCATGTATTTGCCTTATAGCACCATATCTCCTTCTCGAAAAACACGAGGTTGCACTTTTCGGCTATGGTAGCGTCGGAGATTTTGTTGATATATAGCGGATCTGGAGAATGCAAGTTCCCTTGCTTCTTTGAGTAAATCTACTCCATCTTCTCGGGCCTCTTTTACCTCGGGTTCCGAGTATTGCCTTATCCTTGGCGAGTCATATTCTATGTCGGCAGGCAAAACTGCTTCAGCCCCATATACAAGGAAAAATGGCGTATAACCAGTTGATCGATTCAGAGTTGTTCTTAGGCTCCACAGTACTGAGGGTAGTTCCTCTATCCAACAACCAGGTGATCTCTGGAGTGGTTCCATTAAGCGGGGTTTTATCCCGAACAGAACTAAGCCATTAGCCCGTTCAACTTGTCCATTTGATTCTGGATGGGCGACTGATGCTACATCGAGCCTTATTCGGTGTTTCCCACAGAAGAGAGCAAAAGCTCCTTCGGCAAAGTTCGTGCCATTGTCCGTGATCACACTGTGTGGGTAACCGTATCTGAGGATTATATCTCTTAAGAATGTAACAGCTGTTTTACCATCCAATTTCTTGATTGGTTTAATTTCTATCCACTTAGTGAACTTATCAATCATGACCAAGATATGAGTCATGCCTCCCCTTACTGGTTTGAATGGTCCTACCATATCTAAGCACCATACTGCAAACGGCCAAGTGATTGGTATAGTATTTAATTCAGACGCTGGTAAATGCGACTTGGACGCATAGTGTTGACAACCACTACATCTTCCGACTAACTCTTGTGATTGTGCCAATGCGCTTGGCCGGTAGAATCCATGTCGGAATGCCTTGGCTACCAATGCTCTTGATGACGCATGGTGCCCGCACTCTCCTTGATGGATATCCAATAAGATCTCCTGGCCTTTCTCTGAGCTGATACAACACTACAGTACACTTGTCACACTTCGCTTGTAGATTTCCTTGTTGATTATGGTGTACGCTTTTGCCCTTCGTGTTGTTTGCTTCGCCAATGTTTCATCACTCGGCAGGGTCCCATCCTTCAAATAGCTGAATATTGGTTGTGCCCATGTTGGTATTAGTGGTTCCGGGTATGCTTCAACATCAATGTCCATTGGTTCCGCTGACATATGCTCTGCCGACATAACCTGAGGAGTCCCCGAGTGTGATTCGGCGATCCCTGAATTGAACGGATCAGTCCCTGAGTGACTCGAACCTACCCCTGAGTCGATGTCCATTAGCACTGCCTCTGATTCCTGACTCGCCGGGATGACCCTGATTGATACGGACTCTGGTGACGGCTTGATCGATGGCTTCCAGAGATGCTCCAACGCTACTCCTGGTGGTATTGCTTGCCTAGATGATCCTAGTTTGGATAGTACGTCTACTGCCTCATTTTCTGCTCTAGGAATGTGATGAAATTCACAACCGTCAAAATATCCCGAAATTTGTTGTACGTGAAAACGATATAATGCCATGTTTGTGTCCAGCGCATCCCAATGTCCAGACACTTGCTGAATCACCAAATCCAAATCACCAAAACACATGATCCTTTTGATACCAATTTCCTTGGCTACTTTAATGCCATGGACAAGTGCTTCATACTCGGCAACGTTGTTAGAAGCGGCAAAATGAATCTGCAACACATACCTCAGTTGATCTCTCTTTGGAGATGCGAGCACTATCCCGGCGCCCAGACCCATTTTCGTCCTAGACCCGTCAAAATGCATTTTCCAGTAATTCGGATCTGGCAGTGGTGGTTCGTACTGCATTTCCATCCATTCGACAAAGAAATCTGTAACAACTTGAGATTTTATTGCATCTCGCCTATCATATTGTAGAGTGTATGGTGCCAGTTCGATGGCCCATTTGGCGACTCGGCCGCTGGCATCTTTGCTGCCCAATATATCCGAGATTGCCTCGCATATTACCCGGATTGGGTGTTCTTGAAAATAATGTTTCAGCTTCTTTGCTGCCATATATACCCCATATGTCATCTTCTGATAATGCAGGTAATTCTGTTTCGAGACAGAGAGCACTTCGCTCAATTAATACACTGGTCTTTGGACTGATTTGTCCCCTTCTTCACGTTCAACCACTATTACTGCACTTACAACTCTGTTGGTAGCGGCGACATAGAGCAACATTGGCTCCTTGGATAGTGGTGATGATAATATTGGTGCTGTTGCCAACATTTTCTTTAATTCATGGAAAGCGCTATCAGCTTGCTGTGTCCATGTGAATTTGTCTGATTTCTTCATCAGCCGATATAGTGGTAGGGCTTTTTCGCCTAGCCGACTAATAAACCTGCTCAACGAGGCCAGGCATCCAGTAAACTTCTGGACATCATTGAGGGTTTTTGGCAATTCCATTCTTTCGATGGCCCTGATCTTTGTCGGGTTAGCTTTGATTCCTCGGCTGGATACAAGGAATCCGAGTAACTTGCCAGCCGAGACACCAAATATACATTTTTCCGGGTTAAGCTTCATCCGGAATCTTCTCAAGTTTGTGAATGTTTGACGCAAGCCATCAATTAGAGTATGACTTTGTTTGGTTTTTATTACCACGTCATCGACATATACTTGAACATTTTATTCCAATTGATCTTGCAAGCATTTTTGCATGCATCTTTGATATGTTGCGCCTGCATTCCTCAATCCGAATGGCATGGTGCGATAGCAATAAGCCCCGTACGGGGTGATGAAAGCTGTCTTTATTTGATCATTTGGATTTAGTGGAATCTGATGGAATCCTGAATACGCATCCACAAACGACGACAACTCACACCCAGCAGTAGAATCTATGACTTGATTGATCCGAGGCAGAGGAAATGGATCTTTTGGACACGCCTTATTAAGGTTCGTGTAATCAATACACATGCGCCATACCACTGCCACGTTCGGGTCATCTTTTTTCTTCTCGACGAAGACTGGGTTTGACAACCAGTCCGGGTGCAGTACTTCCATGATGAATCCAGCAGCTAAAAGTCTTGCAATCTCGGAAGCTATTACTTTCCTCCTATCTTCGGCGAAGCGGCGGAGGGGTTGCTTCATCGGCTTTGCATCTGGCCTTACATGAAGAGAGTGCTCAGCCAGCTCCCTCGAAAGTTCTTGGAGATCTTGAGTGGACCATGCAAATATGTCCCAATTCTCACGGAGGAAGCTGGTGAGCTCGTTTTCCTATTTGTCTGTAAGGCTAGCCCCAATGGTAACTGTGCGCTCTGGGAAAGTTTCATCCACTTGCACCTTCTTGGTTTCCTTGGTAGCTTGAAATGACACACTGCCATGCGGGTTGGTGAGTGTCGGCATGGACATTTGTGCTGCTTTGGCCAATGCTGCCACTTCCAACATCTGACTTTTCTCTTGTGCTATGACGAGTGACTCGGCCAGTGAAGATCCGGCTGAGGCACAAGCAATAGATCTTTTGTAATCTCCTTCAACTGTGATCACCCCACATGGGCCTGGAAGCTTCATGTTTAAGTAAGCCATATGGGTAGTAGCCATGAATCTTTCCATAGCCGGCCTACCGAGTAAGGCATGGTATGAGCTGACCAAATCTACCACCTCGAACTCTATAGCTTCAGTGCGACAATTCTCTCTGTTGCCGAATAACACGTCGACCCAGATCTTACCAATTGGCTCACAGGACAATCCTGGCACAATACCGTGGAAAGTGGTCTTAGTCGGCTCCAGTATGTTCATGGTAATGCCTAACTTGAGCATTGTATCCTTATACATGATGTTGATGCTACTGCCACCGTCAATCAATACTTCTGAAAACTTCACGTTGATATCTAGGCCTATGAATCTTGGGTCCAAAACCAGAGCGTATCCTCCAGGGGTTGGCATAATATTGGGGGTGATCTTTTATACTCCAAGTTATTTCTTGCTCAGACCAATGCATGTACTTGGGAATTGCCAGCATCGTGGCATTCACTTCCATCATTTGTCGCTGCTGGCTCTTCTTGTCATTTGGATCTGTGACAAAGACTACATAGCTCTGGTGATGTTCTCTGTACTCATTTCTGGTTCCGTGGCCGACGTGAGCGTCGTCACCTCTTGTATTGTGCACCTAATGCACAGCTTCTCTTCTTTCTTGATTCTGATACCTCGACTGCCTGTTTTCATATATGTTATCTGCCCCTACTGCTTGAGCATTTCCTCCTATAAGTGGTGGAGGGGGAGGTGGTGGGAGCTGCTTATTTGGCGAGTCCACTCTATCTCCTTTCTGAAACCAAGTGCATTGCCTTGTTGTATGATTTGCCGGCTTACTCGGACTAGGCATGTGAAACTTACACGTCTGATCCAGCATCATCTCATAGGTGTATTTTTGTCGGTCCTGATACTACTTCCTCTGATCGTATGGCCTTTTGCCGTCATTCTTTGGCACCCATTGTTGTTGTCCATTTGTCCTTTGACACTGACTTCTTCCAGCATCTGGATGATCCTAACTCACAGCCGCAACCTGAGTCGAACCATATCTGTAATCCGGCCTCTCGTATCTTCTCTTGCTTCTGTATTCGGATCTTTCCTGGCGCCTTTGCGACCCGGCAGCGTCATAGATTTGAGTCTTAGTCATGCCGTTTGCCGACATGAGCAGCAGCTGAGTAGGATCTCCTAACACATACGAGTCGGCGATTCTTATCGTCTCTGCCAGGCTTTCCGGCATATCTCTTTGTAACCTTTGCCACAACACACTTCCATGTCTACATCCTTGTGAAACCATGTGATTGTTTGTGACTCGATTACCCCTTCACAAGAGTTACGCATCGTACACCACCTTGTGAGGAATTCCCTGTCCGTCTCATTCGGTCTTTGCTTGCACATTGCTAGTTGTTGTGGGTGATTCAGCCTCTTGTAAGTGCTCATAAAATTGCTCACGAAAGCGTCATGAAAATCGATCCAACTGTTGATGCTTACGGGTGGCAAATTGTTCAACCATACCTGAGCTGGTCCTTCCAGCATCTGCGGCATGTAACGTACTGCCCATCTCAAGTTTCCCTGCGCGATCTTCACAGCGGTTCCATAATCTATGAGCCAGTCTTCTGGCTTTGTGCTTCCATCATACGTTTTTGTCCCTTTGGCCAGCTGGAAATTTGGCACCAGTGGCTCCTTCATGATCCTTGGGCCAAAACACGGTGGACCCTATGGACCCTGCGATTCAATTATCTCTGCCATTTGTATGCGGTCAAGATTCAGCCTGGCATCATCCGGCTGAAGGTTCCTGCCTCCAAATCTTGCTCCCATTGCTTGATATGCATGATCCGGCAGTTCATACCCGTCATTTACCATAGCCGAGTAACCGTCATTATACTTATTCGCGTTCAGGTCAGCAAGCTGTTGAACTTCTTTTCTCGTGCTTTGCTGTCTTCTTTCCGGCTGAGCTGGTGCGTTATTCGGAGCTGGATTTCCTCCTCCTGTCGAGTGAGTTCCGCGCCTAGCATGAGGCGCAAAATTTTGCCCTCCGTTGTCATTTCTCTGCCCAATTTTTTCCTGGTTTTTATTTTCCCGGGGATTATTTCTTTTTGCCCCTTGCGTATGCGCCGGGTTTCCTTGAACCACTGCCAGATCATAGGAGACCATCTGCTTGTTTCTTCCAGAATCCACACTTTTTTCTTTTCTCGTCCTGGGCGCCGCTCCGGGTGAGGATGCTGTGTGCCCAGCCAATCTTGCCGGGACAGGAGTCGCCGAGTGAACCAACTGTGACCTCCCTGCTATACCCGGATTTGCTCTGTAATACGCCTCATTCAGCATGCTGGCTGCTTTTACTAACTCATTGACTCGCTCTTGCTGCCTTTTCTTTGCTTCCCCCTCCAAGTGGGGTAATTCTGCCATTGCTGCTTTTGCTGCTTGCAGATTAGCTGTTGATGTGTTATACGTTGGACGCATGGCCATCTCATTGTTGTTCTCCGGTGTTATCTTGGATGTCGCATCTGCCAGCTCTTCGTTGAGGTTCCTTCCTCTCAATCTCGTTGCATCAAGCCGGGTCTTTGCGCCCTTGACTCGATTTGCCGAGTTAAGCTCTCGGATGGTGATATCCACGTCCTGCTGTAACTGTGCTAGATCTTCGGCTTTCTCCAGGACTTTTATCCTGGCTTCCTCCAACTCGGCTTGCACACGTGTCGGGTCAGTTGCATGTGCCACTGGCTCTGCCAACTTGTCTATCGCTTCCTGCAGCTCCTTAGACCTCTTGCTCCTAGCTATGTTCTCTGGTTTTTCCAGCGGCGCCTTTGCTGTTCTTGCAGCTCTTGGAGTTTCCTCTTTATTTCCTCCCTCCGCGTTCTCATTCACCACTGGAACTACTGGAGGATCTGTGGGGTTCGGGGCTGTCATCATTACCTCCATGGAGACGAGTTGGTGAGGTTTCATAGCGACAAGAGCCGTCGGGGGATTTGGCGCCAGGACGATGTGCTCAGGATATGCGTGCTCCACGCGCACCACGATGCAGACCTGGTGCTCGCCGAACTTGATGAAGCGACCACCCCTAGGGAACGTCTTGGTCACCCCTAGGGAACGGCTTGGTCCCGAAGCATCCCGCGTTGTCGCTGACGAAGTTGAGCACTCCAATCCTCTGGATGAGGCCGGAGTAGACGCGCTCGCCGGTCTTGGCGATGATGTTGCCCGTCTGGATGAAGACTCCATCAAGCACCTGCTTCTGCCCCACGGTGGGCGCCAACTGTCGTGGTGGTGGCATGGCAGATGCCATGGGTAGGCTTAAGTTGGGGGTCGAATGGGTGCTTGTGGTCACCGGGGAGGGAGTGCACGGTCGAGCCATGCACGAAGAACAAGAAGAACTCTCCAGACTTGGAAATTTGATTTATCCCCCAAAGATTACAAGTGCTCCTTGAGCTGTATAGGCTTGAGTACACAGCACTAGTTCCCTACTTGGTCCAACCTCCTTCTACTACTGCTATGCCCTCCCTTATATAGGCAATGCTAGCTAGCTAATACCCCTTTGGGTTCTAGGGTTTACTGTTTGGATCATGGTCCCTACAATATGGGCCGGGTCATGGGCTTTCCCTAAGCCCAGAGGCCCGGTCCACAAAGCTTGACAACTAACGGTCTTCTGGTACGCTGCTTCTTGTTCTTTTTGGCATCACGCTGTTACTTTGTACGTCAGCGCGTGATTTGGGCGTCACCCGGCTCCTTTTGTGTCACCCGGCGTCGCCCTTCTCTTTTGACCATGCTTTACCATGGTCCCTCCTGAACCTTACTCTGAAAGGTGCCACGTGTCCTCCTTGACTCGTCCCTCCATCGTTTGACTCAGCTTTTTGGTTCCTGCAAGGGTTACAACTTTGTCCTATGCGGGCCAACATAGTTTGTATGTCGGCTTTCATGCTTATCTTACCCGGCCGCTCTTACCTGGCCTGGTTCGTTCTTTACTCAGAGCCAACCCAGCTGCGCTATGTTTCCCCTCTCGTGACCCTACCGGGGGTTATCCCCCAGACATATGCCTTGCTCAGTCCTATCAATTGCCATGTTCTAATTTTTTTACCAGCATGTCATGTTTGTTTATCTAAGGAGAACACCTCTAGTGAACTATGGACCCTGGTCCAATCTTTACCATTGATACATCTTCCACTGTTACCGTTTACTTGCTGAAAACCATCATCACCTTCCACACCATATAGTTAATCCTTTGTTACACCAACCAGTGAGATTGACAACCTCACTGTTAGTTGGGGAAAAGTCTTGAGTTTGTGTTGTGCAGGTTTCCACGTTTCTTGCAACACCTTTGAGACATTTCCTTCCTCCTACTGGATCGATAACCTTGGTTGAAAACTTGCTAGTGTGCTGCATCATACCTTTCTCTTGGGGTTTCCCAACGAGGCGTCAACACGCATCACTACACCATTTTTTAGGGGTAAATACAGCGGAATATTGATGTTTTATCCCCTCATCACTAAGAAATCCATTTAAGGTGTAGTTCTTGAACTCGGTGTCGTTGTCACTCCTTATTATCATCACGGGGACATTGTGTTGACGTTGAGCCATGTTGATGAAGTCAATGAAGTTTTATTGGGTCTCACTTTTCAACTTGAAAAAATATACCCATGTGTATCTTGAGTAGACATCAACAATCACCAAACAATATTTCTTCCCACCAAGACTAGCATGAGATAGAGGAACAAAAAGATCCACATGAAGGAGCTCCAAGATCCTCTTGGACTTGATGTAGTTCTTAGGCTTGTGGGGAGAATCATGCATCTTTCCTTCAACACAAGCCCTGCAAACATGATATTTGGCAAAGCAAACATTTTATTTTAGTCCAACAATATGGCCATCCTTGTCGAGACTTTGTAAAGTTCTCATGTTGACATGGGCTAGACGGCGATGCCATAACCAACCCACATCGGCCTTTCCGAATAATCACATCGCACTTGTAGTGGTTTTCCCCGAAAAGTCCACCACATATAAGTCATTTTCGACGTAACCAACAAAAGCGACCTTTAGAGACTTGCTTCATATGAGGACCACTATATCATTATCAATAAAGACGACAAAGCCCCATCTTTCCAAGAGCATGGACTGAAAGTAAATTATAGCCAAGGGTCTCAACAAGCATGACATCCATGTGAGTAATATCGTGGGCAAAAACAACCTTGCCGAAACCCATTACCTTAGACTTTGACTTGTCGGCATATGTCATGGATATTTGATCATCATTTGGTCTTAACTCCTTGACAATAGATGTGCTTCCGGTCATATGACTTGTGCGTCCACTATCAAGCACCCATTTTGACCCTCCGGAAGCATAGGTCTACAAAAGATCAAACTAGTTCTTAGGTACCCATTTTTCAATGGGTCTTCTTTTGTTAACAACAAGGGTCTTGGGCACCCAAATAGACCAAGCAATATAACCATCAAATGGGCCAATACATATTTTGCATACACATCACCATAATAGTCATGCATTAAAACATAGTGAGGGTTAGCACTTCCCGCAAAGTCATCATGAGACATAGTTTTGCCACTTGTGGTCTTACTACCCACAATGGACTTGTCTTTTTCTTGTGCGGTCTTGGCCTTCTTCTTATTGTTGTTCTTCTTCTTGGCTTTGGAGACATAGCCAATGCCCCCTTTCTCACCATTTGGCCTCTACTTACTCAATAGGTCATTAATGGCCTTTTTTCCTTTGGGAAAGGTGGCCTTAGCTAGCTCCCCCTTAAACCTAGCATTTTCTTCAAGTATATTTGTACAACTAGAAGGAATGAAAGTACTAGGTGAAGAAGTATTGTTCAATTGAGTTTGAAGATTTTCACGAGACTTTCTGAGTGACAAGAGTTCACTCTCCAAGGCCTTGTGAGCCTTGTCAAGCATCCTAAAGTCCTCGACAAGTTTTTCTTGAACAACACCAAACTTGATGGGGATATGCCTACTGGGGTATACCCAGCAGGACGTTTCCGACTGGCCCAAGAACCGGCGAGTGGGCCTGTAGAACGGCGAGTGGATTGAAGCCCAGCGAGGAACCGAGGCTGGAAGTCAAGGCCCAAAGTAGTCGATAGGCCCAGTCGGATTAGGTTAAACGACTACCGAAGCTTTAACTGAATCGGTTGAGATATGTAAACCCTAGGGGAGGTGAGCCTATATAAACCTCCCTATAGGGCGAGTAGAGATACGTTCCCTCATACACCCAAGCGACTCGCCACCTAGCCGCCAAGTTCGCCCATTGTAACACCTCCATAATACAATATAGCAGGAGTAGGTCTTTACCCTCCGGGGGGCCGAACCTGGGTAAAACCCTGTGTCTTTGCCCTCATCTCGCACCGCAGATGGCTGGCCGCCCTTGCCCCTCGTTCTACTACTCGCCGACAAAGATCTGCCGTGACTATTCCCACGACAGTGGCGCCCACCGTGGGGCCTGGCCGGTCCGGCCGGTGTTCTGCGGCGAGATCCATTCTTCCCATCAACGAGACGGTCGCCACCGGCCGCATGATAGCGATCGGCGAGATGCTCCAAATCTTGCCGAGCAGCTATGTCCCGGCGGCGCGACCCGTCACGCACAGCGTGATCCTGCCGATCGGCACGATCAGCCTCTTCGTCGGTCTCACCGACGTCATCGTCTCGGAAGATTCGGCTCGCATCCGCGAGTCGCCGCCACGCGATCGGCTCTCCGAGAGCCAGATCCGCACGATCCATCGCCTCGCCTCCGAGTACAACTCGGCCCACAGCAACGTGGCCGAGAACTCAGCGGCCGCAGAAGACGCGGCCCTCACCGACGACGCCGACTCGGCGACCCCGGCGTCACTCGCCGGATCCATCACCGCGGCTTCATCCGCGGCCTCCATCGCCCAGGTCTCCAACGCTGGAGACTTCGTGGACCCCTCCATCCTCGGGATCTTTGAATTCGACTCCGGGTCGGAGAACTCCGCTGACCTCCGCGACGGAACCGGCCGCCACACCGCGACCTACATGGCGACCGGCACCGATCCTCCGGAGGATCCATTCTCCACCCCAATCCCTCCAAACGCCACGGCCACGGAGGTCGAGGAACTCCGCCTGAAACTGGCGGAGGCGGTGCGCAAGGAGCAAGCCGAGCGCGAAAAATTTCGCCTCGAGCAGGTGACGGCGCAGGAGCTATCGCGCTACCACCAGCAGCGGATCAGGTCGCGCCTGAACCCCACCGTTCAGGGGCGCGCCCTGAACTTCGACGACGAAAACGACCCGGCCCGCGTGGCCGAGCGCGCGATCTGCGAGAACGCGCCACCAGGAGGAAGCGCCCGGCCCCCGCCAGGATCAACGGCGATGGGCGCCCCACCTCCACCCAACCGCACCCCTCCCAGGGACCAGCCGCGGATAGTAGTCTCCTCACGGGAGCGAGACGCAAACGGCCTCCCACTGTTCTCCACCCCGATGGACAACCTCGTGGCAGGCCGAGAAGCAGTCGACAGCATCACGGCGACCGGCAACGGTGCCCTACAGATCGAATACGTCACCCTGATCGCGAAGGCCGTCGAGCAGCAAAGAGCGGGCACCGACTCGCAAGGACGAGTATACTCGCGTTCCTCGGGAAGCAGAACGGCCTCCAGCGGCCGCCCCGCTGCGGCAAACACCCTCAATTGCCCGCCACCAGAGCCGCTGCAGCTCCAACACCGACCCGCGAACGCGGCACTCTCCACCAACGACCCCAGGCCGGCAACCAATCTTGTCGCCGCCAACGGGCAACCCATCGACGCCCGCACCCACATCATCAACAACCAAAGTTGGCGCGCACGCCAGCCCGACGACCTGCGACATACCCTAACCAATCGCCGCGATGGCGAGCCCATGGGGTCGCTCAGTCGACTCGGACCCAAGTGCTTCGGACCAATGATCCGAGGCGAGAAGTACCCGCCAAACTTCAAGGCGCCAAAGGAAATAGAAAAATACGACTCCTCGTACGACCCCGCCGTCTGGCTCGACACATACCTCATGGCGATGGGGATTGCAGGCCACACCGACCTGCTAGCCGCCCGTTACCTCCCCCTAATGATGGAAGGGACGTGTAGGCAGTGGATCAACACCCTTCCCGAGATGCGATCGACTCACAGGAGGAGATGCGCGACGCCTTCGAGCACTTCGAGTGCTCCTACACCGCGCCACCACTATCGAGGACCGGAGCGTCGTCCAGGGACCCCGCGAGTCGACCCGCAACTGGGTCCAACGGTGGCAAGAGCTTTGGTACAACGCGGTCGGCATCCACCCGGACACCGCGATCCATTGCTTCAAGACCTCGTGCCGCTACGAGCCCCTGGTCGCCAAGCTCAAGTGACACTCTCGCACAATCGACAACATCCCCGACCTCCTCGAGATCGCCAAACGGTACGCCGAGGAAGATCCAAACCAGGAAACTGACGACGAGTCAGGAGGTCAACGCCGCACGAGCGGCAACGACGGAGGACGCCGATCCGACCTATGTTACAGCAGCACTCGCCTCACCGGCAAGCGCCGCAGTGACGGGCGAGTCGACTTCATCGCCAACGCCGGGCACGCGCAGCGCGAGCCCAAGAGCTTCCGCCGCGACGGAGGACAACGCCGCGATGGCGGCAACTACAAGAACAAGCCAAGGTTCGACCTCGCGGCCCTCCTTAACCAACCATGTGCGTTTCATAGCAGGGAAGGGAAGCCCGCAACGCACACCACCGCTGACTGCCACACGCTCAGGGAAATCGAGAAGGCACGGCGGGCGTGGGAGGACCCCGACAACGACCCGCCAAACGGCGGAAAATTCGGCAAAGTGGCCGGCTCGCTCCACACCTTCACAAGCTTCAACACGAAGCGCGAGAAGAAGGTCATCGCTCGCGCTGTCGCCGTTAACGCGGTGGCGGTGGGCGTTCCCGTTCTAAACCGGGTAACAGCCCATCACCTAGAGCCGTCAAGACCACTCGCCACGCATCGAGTACCCAGGACGAGTCGCCCTGGTGGTCAAGCCCAAGGTCGGCGACTACTGGCTCCCCAAGACATTGATGGACGGCGGCAGCTCCATCAACATCCTGTACCTCGACACCTTCAGGCGGCTGCGGCTCCCACAGTCAATGATCGAGACGACCCACACCACGTTCCACGGCATCGTCCCTGGTCGGAAGGCGTACCCGATCGGCAAGGTCACGCTGCCAGTCACCTTCGGCACACCGGCAAACTTCCGCACCGAGCGGATCGTCTTCGAGCTGGTGCCCTTCGACAGCCCCTACCACTGCGTCCTGGGGCGCCAGGCGTTCGCCAAATTCATGGCAGCACCCCACTACGCGTATAACGCGATGAAGCTCCCCGGGCCGTGCGGCGTCATCACCATCCACGGCGACCCCGACATGGCCGCCGAGTGCGAGGCCAAAGGAGCCGAGCTCGCTGACGCCGTCATCGCGGCGGAGACCAACCACGCTGACGAGCTCGCCAAGTACACGAGCGGGGTCAACAACAACGACCCCACCATACTAAAGAAGCCCAACTCGGAGGGCGCAAACACCTCAACCTTTGAGGCCACGACGCACACCCGCACCGTCGAGCTGGTCCCAGGCGACTCCAGCCAGACGGTGACGATCGGGACGGGCATGAGCCCAGCATAGGAAGGCGCGCTCATCGAGTTCCTCCGTGAGAACAGGGACATCTTCGCATGGAAACCCTCTGACATGCCCGGTGTCCCTAGGGAGCTCGCTGAGCACAAGCTAAACGCCGACCCCAAAGTGCGACCTGTCAAGCAGTCGCTGCGGCCTTTCAATGAAGAACGCCGTCGAGCAATCGCCGAGGAGGTGCAGCGCCTACTCGCTGCCGGCTTCATCCGGCCAATCAAATACTCCAAGTGGCTGGCAAACCCAGTCCTGGTCGAGAAGAAGAATGGGACCTGGAGAATGTGTATCGACTACACAAACCTGAACAGCGCCTGCCCAAAAGAGTAGTTCGTCCTCCCGCGGATCGACCAGATAATCGATTCAACTGCGGGCTCGGAGTCGCTATGTTTCCTCGACGCCTACTCTAGGTACAACCAGATCAAGATGGCTGTCGAAGACGAGGAGAAGACGGCATTCATCACGCCATTCGGAGCCTTCTCCTACACCGCCATGACCTTCGCCCTCAAGAACGTCGGGGCGACCTACCAGCGGTGCATGCAAGAATGCCTCGCGAGCCAAATTGGCCGCAACATCCACGTCTACATCGACGACGTGGTCGTGAAATCCGCTCGCCAAGGCGACCTACTCGCCGACCTGGCGGAAACATTCGCCAACCTGCGAAGATATAAGATAAAGCTCAACCCAGGCAAATGCACCTTCGGTGTACCTGCCGGACAATTACTGGGGTACGTCGTCTCCAAACGAGGGATCGAGGCGAACCCCACGAAGATCGAAACGATCGCCCGGCTCGGCAAACCCGAGTGCCTGCTGACGCCCGAGCTGGCGGGCGAGTAGCGGCTCGGCCGCTTCATCCCCGTCACGAAAAGGCGATGCCCCTATACCGCCTGATGCGCAAGAACCCCACCTTCCAGTGGGATAAGGAGGCGGACGACGCGCTCCGCGACCTCAAAAAGGTGCTACTCGCCGCACCACTACTCGCTGCCCCCGCCGACAAAGAACCCATGCTGGTTTATGTCGCTGCTTCCGAGCGCGTCGTCCAGCCGTGATGGTCGTCGGCGACCAGAGGAAGGAAAGGTGCCCAGTCCAGCGACGGTGTACTACATCAGCGAGGTCCTCACCGAGTCACGCCAGTACCCACGCACCAAAAGCTAGTATACGCGGTCTTGAGCTCGTGGCGCCGCGATTACTTCCAGAGCACCCGATCACGGTCCTCCTCAAGACCACTGCAAGACATCGTCAACGCGAGGCGACGGGGTCGCCAAGTGGGCCGTCGAGATTGGCGTCCACAACATCAAATACGAGCCACGAAAAGCGATCAAGTCGTAGGCACTGGCGGACTTCATCGCCGACTGGGAAGAGGCCCAGCAACCAGAGAAGCTGCCGTACCTCCATTACTGGAGCCTGCACTTCGACGGCTCCAAGAACGTGGACGGTGCAGGCGCAGGGATAGTGCTGACTTCACCAAAGGGCGACAAGCTCCGCTACATCCTCTACCTTGACTTTACGCCATGTACTAACAACATGGCTGAATATGAGGCCCTACTCCATGGCATGGGAGCCGCCAAGGAGAAGAACGCCAATCGCCTCCGCTGCTACGGAGATTCCGACCTCGTCGCGGGGAAAGTCACTGGCACCTGCGACGCTGTCTCCCCTACCATGGCAGCGTACCGCCAGGCAGTGGACAAGTTGGGCGGACACTTCACCGGCTACTCCATCGAGTGGATCGACAGACGGAAGAACGAGGAGGTCGACGCACTCTCTCGCATCGGGTCGGCCCGACTCGCACCACCCGCCGGCGTTTTCCTCGACACTATCACCAAGCCATCAGTCTCTCCCCCGAGGGAGATTGACATCGGGGTCCCACTCCAACCAGAGGCAGCCTTGGTCGCACTCGTCAACGAGCCAGACGACCGGACCAAGCCCTACATCGCCTACAGAAGCCGCACCCTGCGGCAGACGAGATGACGCCGGATGATCGCTCGTCGATGCAAGTCCTACACCGTCATCGACGGCGAGCTCCACAAGCGCAGCGTCACCGGCGTGTTCCAACGCTGCGTCCAACCAGCTGAAGGACGCAAGATCCTCCACGACATTCACTCCGGTGACTGCGGCCACCACGCCGCCGCTCGCTCCCTGGTCGCCAAGGCTATGCGACATGGCTTCTACTGGCCCACCGCACACGCCGATGCTGTCGATATCGTCCAGCGGTGCGCCGGGTGCCAGAAGTACGCCAATCAGACGCACGTACCGAGCTCGGCGCTCAAAACAATCCCCATCACCTGGCCATTCGCTGTGTGGGGCATGGACATGGTAGGCCCCTTCAAGAAGGCCCCCTCCGGCTACACCCACCTGCTAGTCGCCGTCGACAAATTCACGAAGTGGGTGGAGGCCAAGCCAGTCCGGAAATGCGATGGGAAGACCGCCACTAAATTCCTACGCGAGCTCATATATCGCTACGGGTTCCCAAACAGCATCATCACGGACAACGGCACCAACTTTGCCAAGGGAGCCATGGCCGAATTCTGCGAAGAGCACCACATCCGGCTCGACCTCGCGTCAGTCGCCCACCCGGAATCCAACGGCCAGGCGGAACGGGCCAACCAAAGCATCCTTCACGGCCTGAAGCCGCGACTCCAAGTGCCACTCGAGCGCACCGCCGGGTGCTGGGTCGAAGAGTTACCCTCTGTCATATGGGGAATCCGCACCTCAGTCAATAGATCGACAGGGTTTACCCCCTTCTTCATGGTCTACGGCGCCGAGGCAGTCATGCCCACCGACCTCGAGCACGACTCGCCGGGTCGCCCACTATACGGAGGCTGCGAGCGAGCTTGCCCGCCAAGGCGGATAGACCAACTCGACGAAGCCCGTGACCTCGCGGTCACGCACCGCTATCTACCGGCGGGGACTCCCGCTACCACAGCCGCGGGTGAAAGTCGCACCTTCCAGAAGGCGACCTGGTGTTACGCCTCATCCAGACAAGAAGGGCATGCACAAGCTCTCCCTCCGTGGAAGGCCCATTCGCTATCGGGCGCAGACCGCAACGACGCCTACTACCTCATCGACGTCCACGGGGACGGCGAACTCGACGTCAAGCGACCATGGAATGTAAACCTCCTACGGAAGTTCTACTCCTAGAACCCCACACATGTACTCTCCAGTCGCTATGAAATAAAAAGGAAACGGTTACCGCAAATTGCGCCTACTCTCCATGACTTGTGCCACTCGCACTCGTAATAATAGCGTTACGCTAACTGCAGAAGTCAACCTTTGGTACAGCGATCGGCACGGCCAAGTAGTGCGGTGTAAGAGCCCTGAATCACCTCAGGTCTTGCATCGTCCACGAAGAACGCCCACCCGGAGCCCCATTGGAGTCGCCTAGCTCGACTGGTTCTACGAGCCAAGACAACTGCCCTCGCTTCTCACAGCAACCTTGGTCCTCCGCATCCTCGGCATAGCGACTCGAACAGCTAAGTACCACGCTCGGGGACTGAAGACCAGTTCGTCGCGAGCGGTCAGGGAAAACGCCAAGTAAGAGAGCATGCCCAGGACTCGCCACGTGACTGACCCCACGGGCCAGGCAGGAGTGACGCGCTCACACCAACGCGCTAAGTCCTCAACCACCCTTGAGTCGCGCCTGAAACAACCAAGTACCACGCTCGGGGACTCGGCCACCCGACCCCGTTCGCGCAAGGGAAAACGGTAAAGTACAGAGCACTCAAGGGAGTCGCCTAGCGACTGGCTATCCGAGCTCGGGCGAGTCGACGAAAACAACAAAACACATGACAACAACACATATATCATATACGAGGTAAACCCCACAAAAAGGGCGGACGCGCTCGGGGACTCGTTCAAAAATCAATCACAAACACACAACAAATACCAAAATAGACACGACGTCTCATTCAATTGGATATTGCATTGTTTCACGTTACAAAATATGCCCGCGTGACAGACCTGCTGCTAACGCCACAAGGCAAACTATCCTACTCTCTAGCTTCGATGACTCGCCAACATCCCGGCGATTGCGGATGAACGCTGTACGGGTTACGGATACGTCGTCGGTTCACCCGCCATCGCCGCGAAAAGGTTGCTCGACCTTGAAGTCACGATGCGCGCTCGGGTCGTTGCGCGACGACCGTCTCCTGCACGGAAGGAGGTCGCCCATTGCCCGAACCGTTACGAATGCGTGGCACGGTCCTGCAACTTGAGGACCTCGGACAGCTCCACCGCGCCAGTCGACGATGGATATCCACTCGTCACATCGTCGATGTCGAAATCTTCGGGGAAGTGGGCGAGTCCAAGGCTCAGTGTTGTCGACACTCCGCGCCAAAACGCCGACCGCGTCATGAACTCAACGACCGCGGGCACCTTCTCCAAATACTTCCACACCTCAACGAGGTCGCTGGGAATCACCTCCGTGGGCGATATCTCTTGGAGATAGGCGCGGATGCACGTCGCCGACAGCGTCGCCGAATCGACGAGCATGCTTACGCACTGCCTCGCGTCGAGCGAGCTCGCCTCTCCTTCACTATCGATGATGTGACCTGCGAGTAGAAGACAATAATGAGTACGACAGACACCACAAAAGACACAACCACTGGAAAGGGAAGATGTACTCACCAAGCAGCGGGCGGGCGAGTTCCGTGATGAAGCATTGAAGCGATGTATGGTCGTCCTGAAGCCCAACAATAAGGACTTCCGACACCTTGTGATCCTCCTCAGCGGCCGCAATGGCGGCCTTAGCTCGCCCGTCAGCCGAGCTCGCTTCTTCTTTTGCTTCCCGCAATTCGCGCTCGAGGTTGGCGATCCGTTGTTCAGCGGCACTCAGAGCAGATTGCGCCGCCACCACCACCGGGACAAGCCTCGACGAGCTTCCTCGCCGCAGCAACATCACGAAGCCCTTTGTTCGCGGGACGATGGCCAGCTCCTTCTCCACGCGCCTCGCGCCAATCGTCCGCCGACTCAAGCCGCAGACCGCACATCACCGAAAAGTTAGTCAAAGCAAAATTCCTAAGTGCCCACCCGCTGAAATTCAGCGAAAGTGCGCACTTTCGGGACTGGCGATCAAGAAATTTTAAGTTCTCACCGCTGAAAATCAGCGAGTGCGCACTGGGACTGGCGATCAAGAAATTTTAAGTGCCCACCGCTAAAATTTAGCGGCGCGCACTCGGGGACTGGATGCGAAAAATAAAAAGATGAGAAATTATAAGAATCAGGCCGCTGCAAAGCACCGACCTGATCCTCGGGGACTGGATGTACCTGGATGGCTGCGCCAAGCATGCCATGGAGTTGTATCGCGTCCACGGACGCGAGTACCGCTGGCGTGTGCCCACGACGTTGGTCGACTTCAGCGTCGGCGGTCCCAGGAGCGTGGCTCGAGGGCACAGCCCCACTCGCCATGGCCGCCTTGGTCACGAAGCGTGGGAAGGTAGCGATAGAGGCACCCGCTCCAATAGAGGTCGCCTCCGCCGTTCCAGGCAAGGAAGCGCCCTCCTTTGTAGACGCGGCTGCCTCCGTCACGGGCCCGTATGGTGCAATCGCCGTGTCATCAGAGATAGTGACGGTACGTCACCCTTGGCCTTCTTGCTGCCATCCGCCGAGACGACGACCTCGTCCGCCTTCCTCTTGCGGGAAGGATCCTCCTCGCTAACGGCGGATGGCACCTTAGCCACGGTCGGATGGCCCATCCTCTTCACTCCGGTCCTGTGCATCAATCGAATAAGCAAAAACAATTGAAGTAACTATGAAAAACAAGGATGGGTGAGTGCACTCACTTGGCGACTGGGATAAAACGTAGCCCCGTATAGAGGCCGGCTGGTTTTTCCAGTTCGGGGCCCAGTCGGCGACTGAGCCCCATCTCCAGGACGTCGCGTGCCCAAGACACAGACGGCTTCTTCGTCGTTGAGGCCACAGCTGGAGCCTCTGGGATATCTTTGGCAGGAGCCTCCTTGCGGCGGCCAGAGTATGAGCCTCCCCAGCCCGTAGGCGAATGGCGGAGGCATTGAAGCCAGCAGCACTTCCTCGGTCGCCGCGTCCAGTTCGGCTGCCACTGGCGGCGCGTCCTCACCGGCCGGGCTGGGAGCATCAGAGCTTCTCGCCGAGTGCGGCGGCGAGGCCGGCTTGGATGGCTTCGTATTCTTCTTCGGGGGGCCCTTGCCTCCCTTTCTTTCTTCTTCTTCTTCGACGGAGTGGCTTGACGGCGCGAGGTGGTCTCTGGGAGCTCGTCGTCGTCATCGTGACGCTCAAGGCTTCTGCTTGCCTCGATCTCGCGTTGTCGTTGTCCGCGGGTCTTTCGGACCAGTGGGGCGACCTCCTCCTCGGACTCGTCATCGTCGTCCTCGTCGCCCTTGGCAGGCGGCGACTCACCTACGTCCTGGGCGGATGAGCCCGAGCTCTCGTCGTCCGAAGGTGGGAGCCACCCTTCCACCACTTGGAATAGCTACGACGAATACAGAATGGAATCAGAATTACCGCGACTGCATAAACTGCGACTGCGAGCAAAGCAAAGTGATTACCGTTGGAGCCGGACGCTTCGCGGTATAGGGGGCGACCCCAGCCTGCGCATCCAGGTACATCGCCTGGGTAATCTTCTTCAGCGTTGGGAGGTAGCCCTCCAGCTTCCACTTGTCGAGGAAGTCCTTCGTCGAGTCTCCCCGGCCCGTGTACTGGTACATGTAGTGGTCGCGCTGGGCGAGCGGGACGAGCCGCCGCCCGAGCCAGCAGTTGTACAGATTTATCGTCTGGAGGCCCTTCTTTTTCAGACCGCGGATGGTCTGGAGCATCTCGTCGACGACCATCCACTGGTCGTTGGGGAGCATGCCGACTTGGAGATGGCGCGGCTCGGACCGATTGGTGGAATACCGCAGGATCGCCACCTCGTCTTCTGGGATCGCCTCGGCCACGTAGAATCACGACTTCTTCCAGTCGCTCGCTGCCTTGGTGGGCAGCATCAGATCGAAGAATGACGCTTTGGACTTGAGCTGGAACATCAAGCCGCCCGCGGCTAGCATTGGGATGCCTGCCTCCTCGCGGCTGATCCGTCCATGGAACAGATCTTGCCACAAGGGGAAGTAGGGCCGGCAGCCCAAGTAGCATTCGCAGAACGCCACAAAGATGGCGAGCTGCTCGATGCTGTGGGGACCCAGATCTGAAGGCTGGATCCCGTAGTAGGCGCAGCGCCGGAAAACAGGACGTGAAACCCTAGCCCCGCCGAGATGACTGGTGAAAGATGAATTCCTCTCGCGGGTTTGGGGTCGTTTCTCCGCGGAATACGCCAACATCCGGCTCGCGGGATCCCGGCCTCCTCGAAAGAGGCCAGCTGCGTCCTCGTGCATTTGGATCTACCCCACGGTTCGGTGGAAAGGGCCATGGCCGAGGGGTTGGTTGGGGCTCGGAGGATTTCGGGTCGGTTGGATCGCGATGCGAGGGAAGGAAAATGCGCGCAGTCGGAAGAAGTGGTGAGAAGTTGGCTCAATCGCCGCCATTCCCTTATATAGTGGGTGTTACCCGCCAAATCGGGAGCCGTTACCGCCGATGATTACGCCAAAGGTTACCGTTGGATTACCCAACGGCTAGTTTGACCACCGACTTCAACTATGGCCACTGGCCGCCGACCCAATCACTACGATGTTTCGCCACGACCGACTCGCCAAAGCCGCGACTTGGATCACTAGTTTTCCTTTATACAGAGCCCGCCGATTCGACCGGATGCCAACTCAAGTCAGATACTCGACTGCCAGACCACCACGCCTAATCGCCGACGGCCTCGGGACTCGATGGGGATATGCCCTCCGGGTATACCCAGCAGACGCTTCATCGCCCAAGAACCGAGTGGGCTGCAGAATCGAGTGGATTGAAGCCCAGAGAACCGGCGATCGAAGTCAAGGCCCAAGAGAGTCGATAGGCCCCGGATTAGGTTAAACGACTCAAGCTTTAATGAATCGGTTTAGATATGTAAACCCTAGGGAGGTGAGCCTATATAAACCTCCCTATAGGGCAGTAGAGATCGTTCCTCATACACCCAAGCGACTCGCCACCTAGCCAAGTTCGCCATTGTAACACCTCCATAATACAATATAGCAGAGTAGGTCTTTACCCTCAGGGGCCGAACTGGTAAAACCCTGTGTCTTTGCCCTCATCTCGCACCGCAGATGGCTGGCCGCCCTTGCCCCTCGTTCTACTACTCGCTGCCGATTGCAGCATCTGCCGTAACTATTCCCACGACAAAACTCAATCTTGTCCTTTTTAGCCTTTTTATATTTATCAATAGCATGTTTGTAACACCCTCAGGATCAGCCCTATGCAAGTCTTAGCGTCTCCCGCCAAACCCGCATAGAAACGATTCAAAGGTGCCCACCAAGCACTTTCGTGCGGGTGGAAAACAAAGTAATACCATTACACAATAGTACACTATGGAACTCACAGACAGATATATACAACAATGACTTAAGGAGTCAAGAATACAGATATACAATGCAAAGATCCAAATCACCTTTAAAACGGTACATCGTCCGAGTACAGACAAGATGCAAATTGAGCTAAGAGCCCTGAAGAATAACCAATGGCGTCCATAACCCTGCCCAGGCCAAGCCGGAAGGGTAACCCTGCTAACGACGTTGATCTCAAAACCTGATTAAACAAAAGGGGTGCCGAAAAAGGGCAAAGGAAAAATAGAGCGGTCAGTACTGAGGCCAGTACACGGCGAAACTAGAATTCGGCGGTCCTCGCCTACATAGGTATGGTGGACTGAGGCGGTAGCGCAGCATGCACTGAACTCCCTATAGAGACTCAATACAACTGGCGACTATCAGATAGGGATAAGAAAGACCTATTCGGATCCAACCTGAAACTATCACCAAGCATACCCTTCCTGGTATTTCCCCCTCGAGACCAAATGAGGAAGTCAACCGAGGAACTCACACAGTTGGTAGTTTTATTCATTCTGTTATAGTTGCGGCAATTACTAGTCAGATATAGATAGCATGAGTCATCTTCATATTATAAACAGTGGGCAGTTTTAGCTAACCATTCCGTTGTAGTTGCAATACTTACTAGTCAGATACAATGGTAACAGGTGACAACCCAAATCTAGCAGTTGTTGGCACTTTTATTTAGCCATTCCATTATAGTGAAGTTGATTACTAGTCATTATAAAGTCAAATTTATAGCACTACTTTAGTTGTAGTTGTCTATGATCGAGATACTGTGCTCCAAGTCGTCCATAACCGCGGACACGGCTTTCAGAAAGTTTTACCCTGCAGGGGGCACAAATAGCAACACACGCACGATCAACCTCGAGAAAAACCAAATGAAAACCCCAACGAGGCATCACGACAGAACATTCGCAAGATTCATATTTGATTTCAGGGAGCCACCACACCAAGCTACCCGTGACGAAGTTGGCCGGCTCCGACACGGACCCAGAGGTTTGTGCCAATGGTTGTAAACGACTGGGAACCCGAAAGTGTGACTAGACATGTCAATACCGTGAAAACATTCCACATTTGTTCCTAAACAGTACAGGCGCTCCACACGCAATCGTAAATAAAGCAGTAAAGCATGGCATAAGTACATGATAGTAATAAAGCCCCAAACTACTTTGTGGCCCCAAGGAATTAAATATGACTCAAGCTAGGGTTAGGGGGATTCATGGTCCCACATGCGGATAGTGCGAATATTCAAAGAACATGTATCAAGTACTCGGGGTCCTATGGGACACAAGTGGACAGTTAAAAGCCAAATAACATCTATTGCCCACCTGTGCCTCTGCATTATTTACCTACTTCAATTTTAGTTAATAAACCATAATTAAATCCATGATCATCTCCAACATTAAATATGCGGCATTACTCCAACAACTGTGGAAGACCGAAGACGCGACACATCACCTGCGCAAGAAACTACGACTCGCAAGGCCGACTATCTACCAAACAACGGGTAATAGGATGTGTCCATGGCAATATAAGGGCTGCAGGGAAGTATAACGGGATACTGAATCTATAGCATCGCAACACAGATAGCAATAGATCAACAGGAGGGAATAAATACTATAAAAGTAAGATAGGTAGAAAGGGGGAGAATGCTCGCCTAGAAAACTGTCACATCCCAAGATTTTCCAAATCTTGTAATGTGAAAAATAAAGGAATAAAATAAAACTTTGTTGATTTTCAGGGTGAGAAGAAACTTTTTGTTTCCAATTGGGAACTTTCAAAACCTATTTGGATCAAATAAAATCCTAAAGGAATTTAAAAAGATATTTAAACAATAAAAATTAAAAATATTTAAAATTACTATTTTTGGATCTTTTAATAAAAGATTTGGTTTCCAAAAGAAAAGGTAGATTTATAAATAAGGATTATTTTATAAGCCAAATTAAAACTTGGCCAAGCCTTTGAAATAAAATATTTCTATTTGATAAAAATAGTAAAGGTTTATTTAAAATAAATTAATAAGGATTTAATATCCAAGTTTTATAAATAAAGGTTTTACTATTTTAATTAACCATCAAAACTTATTTATTTAATTCAAATAAGTTTTCCAAGTATTTTATATTCTCAAATAAAACCTACTGATTTGGTTTTGTTATTGTTTTAGATTTCAAAATGGAGTTTTGAATAAATCAAAATCTATTTGATTTAATAACAATGGTCTATTTATTTAATTAATAATGGACCCTAAAATAAAAATATTATTTTGATCTTTGGACTTTGGTTTATGTTGTTAAACAGAACCAAATTCAATTGTAATGTTTGGTGGAAGTTTGAATTGATTTGAATGCTTGAATTGTTGTTTGGAAATTGAAAACAGGAAAATAGATTTGGAAAAAGATAAAACTTTCAGGAAGAAAAAAATAAGAATCGAACCTGACCCGGTCGACAAGCCCACTACACAAGCATCAGCCCACTCCCACTCTCCTCTGCGAACGCTTTTCCACCTATTAAGCGCCCAGTAACCGATCGGTGGCCCCTTCTTCCCTCTCTCACTCCGCTGACCAACCGACCCCACCCCTCCAGCTCATCTTCTTCCTCGCGCAGACGACGCCCGGCTGTTGCAGCAGGTAACGCCGGCGATCAATTCGCGTAAATGGCCGCATTAATCCACCCCGCGACCACGCCCATTTAACCGCCTGTATATCCTCTTCCTTTCCCCTCAGACGCCACGCCCTGAACGCCACCAGGCTGCCCTGAATCGAGCTCGCAGCACTACTGCTCCGACCACCGTCCCCATTGATTCCGGCCCAACCTCGCCACCCCTTGCCTCCCCGAGCACACGAGCACACCCCCCACTCCCAGACGCTTCTCCCCGTACCTCCCATTCAACATGGGCGCCCAGGCGTCAAGAACCACTCCGACTGAGCGCCGCCGTGTCTGCCTTCTTCTCCGGCGAAATTCCCTGGTAAGAACAGACCACCCCGCGCCTTCTCGTTCACGCACGCGTCATCGCCTCGACCATGCGCATCTAACCATGCTCTTTGTTTGCCCTCTCGTGACCCGTAGCACCGTCCTCGACCACGACCGCGTGCAACCGTCGCCAGACCTAACTCCGGTGAGCGATTCCTCCTGTCCCCGTGCGCCCCTTTCCAAAACGACTCCACGTTGAGCTTCCCCAGGCTTCTGCGATCACAGTAAGCATACTCACCTTCCTTCTAGCTTCCTGCATCGCCAGTTTCACCGGCGTCTGACCGTCGCCGCCGCGCGCAGACGTCGAGCGCCGCCAGTTAGTGGCAATTAGACAGTAGCTGTTAGATCATTATCGCGTGGATAAGATTAGAACTGAGCGAAGCGGTATGAGCTATCCTGAGCCGTGCGATCTGCTTAGATCCAACGAACCGCAGAGCACGATCCACTCGAACCGGTACCGTCCAATCAAAACGCGACGCGTGGCCAATTTTTGTTTAAAACAGATTTTGAAAACAGATTTGAGTTGCAAATTTAAACCCTTGTAACTTTTGATCCACACGTCAAAAAATTACAAACTTTATATCGTTGGAATCAGTGGAACAAGCCCTAGCCAACCATGTAATATGTTTAGTAAAAAGTTTCTGTTAAAATGTTTGTTTTTGCAGAAACATTTGGATGCTTGTTTAGATTAGAAAAATTGTTCAAAAATGTTTTTGAGGTTGAAATCTTGGCAAATTAGTTGGTGGTGAACTTACTGACCCTAGGAACCAACCCATGGTTTTTAAAATGGATTTGGTGAAGTTTAGGATGGATTAATTGATTTAGCCCATTTTTTAGCCTAATAAAAATAATGATTTTTTTATGAAAATGTTTTTGAAGTAAAAACTTGGGGAAAATGATTTGGATCAAACCTACTGACCCTAAACACCAAGTTGTGAGAAACAACAACTTATTTGGTGAACAACTTAAAGTTGTTGCTTTGATAAAAATATTTTCCACCACATAAAATAATGATTGAATTTAAAAATGGTTTATAGACAAAACCCTTTTGCAAATGACTTGGCCACTTTGGAAAATGACCACTTTTGAACCATACAAATTTTTAGAAGCCTAGTGGATACCACCTTTGCAAATAAACCTATCTTTGCTTGCTTGCATGACTTAGTTTCTCTTGTTTTATCTGTGTGAATTGTTTGATTGGTTATTGGTTTGGAATGCTAGTTGATATTGTGTTTGCTTGATTTATTGTAGTGAAGTTAGAAAAGTGTGAATCTAGAAAGATCAAGAAGTGAACCAACATTCCCTACCAAAAGAAAGTCAAGTGACACTATCATCTAAAGTCCTACTATTTTCATTATACTTAGTGGATTTTGAAACATGCATGAAAAGAATTTCTATACTTATGCTATGCTAAATCCTAATAGGATACCCTATACATTCCTTAGTGAAAACAATGTAGTTGTTACATGCTTAGCCATGCTATATTTTGAAAAGAGATACATGTTGAGATTTTATGAAGTTGAGAAAAGGAATTGTGTTTTTATATAATAAAACAAGGACTCAATGAACCACCTGGGTGGCCAAGGATACTTTGAGTTTTGGAAAAGGTGGCAACAAAAGGAACCATGTCTATGGCAATCTCTTTGTGTTGTGCTCCAAAAGAAAACCACCCAGGAAAATTAGAGATTGAACATGTTTCTCCAATTGTGGCTTTCGTGTGCAACCACATGCTATTTATGGCTCTGGCTTAGTCAACTACATTGGGAAGACCCATGCATTGTCTTCAGGTTACTGAAAATGAGGACCTGGAATCCTACATGGGTACTGAAGACAAGCTAGCAATGGTGTATGGGAGGACCCTCTGGAAAGACTTCGTCGCATTCTCAATCTGCCGGTACTCCATCTTGGTGAGCACCAATCCAGTGGCCACTGGTGGCAACAAGATGAGATTGTGACATGTGGGTAAAGTCTATAACTTCTGCAGAAGAAAATAAAAATCTAAGTACTTAGCCGTGTCCCCGGTTATGGAAAATACTGAGCAACTAAAGTTTGAAGCTATGGGAGATCTCGACATTCCAATTTCTAAAAGAAAAACTTTTAAGTGACAACAAAAGACTTGATGCACTTGGGGTTACCAAGGAGCTCAAGAGATTTGGATAAAAACTTGATGCACTTGGGGGTACCAAGGAGCTCAAGAGATTTTGATAAAACTTGATGCACTTGGAGGTACCAAGGAGCTCAAGAGATTTTTGACAAGGACTTGAATACTTGGGGATACCAAGGATTTCAAGGGATTTTGATAAAGAGATTTGACAAAGGAAAACAAAACCATTTGAAAAGATAGGATAAATTATTGCTTTCTCCAAATGAGCCTAAAACCCTACTTAGCCAAATATGCATGTAATGATAGGATCCACTTATATTCTACATAGTAGTGAAACTTGCCAATACAATTCAAATGTATTGAACCTTGTGGCTGTAACTTGTAATGTTGCAGGTTTGATTGATTTTAGTGAAGATTGATTGATTAGGATTACAAAGTCTACAACCAACATGTTTGCCTGTGGCACTTTGAAGATGAAGGACCCCATGATTATAGTTATTCCGCTGCAATGTAATGTAATAGCCAAATGAGCTATGTAAGATGTAATAAAATTATGTTATTCCTGGTTATAAAGTTATATTATGACCTTTGTTTCTTGATATTACATCTTGACTGTGGATGCTAGCTATTGATCCAGGGACTAGCATTGTAAACACAGGGGACTCTACCTTATTTAAAGGTTGGGACCCTTTCAAAAACATTGCCAAAGATTCATCCGAAGATCGGGTCGACACTCGCGTCAACTCATCGGCCTAATCCGTGAAGAAGCAAAGCACTAGAAGAAACACCGGATGCACTATTTAATACTACGGCAGAAGATCGGACATGATGCATGTATAATGGATGACATGGCAAGGATGCCATGCAATTAGGCAATATTAAGCGGAACCTGTTGGGAATATGCCCTAGAGGCAATCATGTATGATGATATTTCCCATTGTATTCATAAAGATATTAGTCCTTGTATAAACATCTGATGTGTATCATTGAATATGTGATTCGGTTGTGGAACTATGCATTCATGTTGTTTGTACTAAATATCCTTGGTCATTGAGGTTGTGCTGGACACACAACTTAGACCAATGTGAAAGTTGGCTTGATGACTCGGTTCCACTTGTCATGGGCATGGAGATGCTATTTCAACTTACACAGACTCGGCTAAAGAGTTTAGCGAGTCGGATTGACCCATATTGAGGTACAACGAACTAGCTGTCATTTGTATATCTCAATCAATGTAATCCTTAGACCTGAGGTTGTTGCATAGTCCGAGTTGAGGATCACCGACTTAGGTTCTGTCAAACGCTGATCCGTAACTGGTCAGTTATAAAGGCAGAGTTCGGGTCGACTGAGAATCAAGCTGCGTGATGTGAATAACCAAGATGGGATTTTGCCCCTCCACTCGGAGAGATATTCTCTGGGCCCTCTCGTGAGATATGATTAAGAAAGCATGGCCATGCACGACTCGGTTAAGTGTTAACCGAGGCGATCGACTAAGAGTTAGTCAGGTGAATCACTTATCTCGGATCGAGAAGAGAGTCGGACTATTTAAGGGATGACATATATTCGTCTATAGTCTGACAAGGTATATCGTGAGGCAAAAGGGACTCGGACGTAAGTCGCATTGGAAAGGCAAGTCATCATGACTCTTTGGTACTTGGGAGTCGGCACGTTCTGCTAGGAGCCGCTACCGACCGATCGATTGTGAGTCGGACTCCAATCGTGTCCAAGTAGCCATGAGCCTGTGGGGTCACACACTTAAGAGCGGGAGCAAGTTCGGATTGGATCTGAACATGTAATCTGGTTGGGTTGGACCTAAACCTGATTAGGACTGAGTTAATGAGTTGGACTCACGGTGACTAGTGTTATATGGGCTTTAGTGAATGGGTCGCGTGAGCAGAGCCCACGTTCACTCCCTATATATAGTGGAGCACCTTAACCCAAAAAGGTTAATCGTTGTTCGGTTAGGTCATTCCATGTGTTGGAAACCCTAGCTCCACAGCAGTCCAGCCGTCGTTACGAACCTAGCAGTTTGCCGCCGGCGCTCCTCCTTGTATGTGTGGATACCAGCAGAGGTGTTGTGCGATCAGCACCAGGACGATCGGATCATGAGGATCTGCTTGCATCAACTGATGCGCTTCATCAGTAATCCGCAACTGCGCGTCTAGTGGTAAACCTCGTGGCCTTCTACCTCAGCTAGATCTTGGGAGCACCACGTTAGAGGAAATATTTTTGTTTTATCTCTGCGTGGACCAACAGTCGTATCAGAGCGATAGCTTCTGGTTTTAGGCTCGAGATCTCGCATATGTGATATGCGGTAGGATGTAGATGAGATCTATGTGATGTTTGGTGGTCGATCTATGAGATAGATCAGTTTTGTACGAGGTTGATTGGATCAACTGTACTCGGGGAATGGTAGATCTGATTTCCGTGATCATACTGCTGAGGTCGTGGAACGACATACCCCTACCGGTCGGCTTCCGCCATCGGGGTAGACTGTGACACGTAAATCTAGAAGCGGTGATCGAAGATCAAAGAGTTTGATCGAATCGGAATAATGGTCGGAATCCATGTTCGGGTCATAGATGAGATCTACGTTTTTGGAAAAATCGTCGGGCGCTGCCCCTTCGATCCCCGCCCGCTATCCGGCTAGCGGGACCGCCGGCTTCGCCCTGTCGTAGCGCCTTAGATGTCGTTGCGAGTTTCACAACACCGGTAGATATTGTATCTATGCATAACTTGTTTTTGCAGGAAGTTGTGAATGGTATGGTTCATGTGCATGTGATGTATGTGTGTAATCCATACGTGATCTGCGAATCACGGGTTTTTGTCAGCCGGCTGGAGCCTAGGTGTTGTCATTTTATTGTATAACAACCTGCGTGTCGGATTCTCTATGTAATTTACTTTACTAAGCTAGTGTAGCTGTTTGGAGAACCCGGAAGGCATGCAAGGCGTTGTACATGTCGGCGACATGGAGTAAGACAGCAAGTGACAAGAGTTGGCACGGGTCAAATTACAGGCTTTGTGGAGATGGAAATCGCCATGAAGAGAGCCATACCATTTCACATTATAATTGCTCTATTTTGTGTTATTTTTATGTCTCAGTTTTACCTCTATTAGATAGTCGGTAAAATTTAATCCCTCAAAGAAGGTCTAGTCGGTTTTACCGCTAGTGTTTGCACCATCACAAGTCGGACATTTTCGGTAGTGGGATCATAAAATTGAGGTGCTGCCAATTCTTTCCGACTAGGTGGGTTCGAGTCGGACTCTTCTTTGAAACACTCGAGAAGCTAGACGGGTCTATCACAACGGTTGTGGGACTCGGGGAAAATTCGTATGGGAGCCGGGGCATGTGATGCCACCCGTCCAACAGGAGTCGCATGAGATGCGATTGACAAGGAGTTGTCAACCTAGATCACTTGGCGGCTAGCGGTGATGCTAAAGCTCACTAGCCGACTTGCTTATTTAGGATCCTGAATCACTAAGCAACCATCGGAGGGGTGTTGGTTCTAGTGGGAGCATAAAATATTAAAATGTTTAATATGCTTGCTCTTTTATGAATACATGTCTTAAGTGTTTTGCATATTTTCTATTGTAGATCATGGCACCAAGTAGCAGTCACTCTCAGATATCCAGTTTTGCGTTGAGAACCATTCTTGAGAAAGATAAAGCGACACTAATTTTACCAAGCTGTATCAAAATCAGAATTGTTCTCAAACAAGAAAAGAAGGACCATGTCCTAGACAACCCACTTCGGATGAGCGAATGAGAATGCGTATGCAGCCACCAATGCCTACCGTCGGGCTAAGGATGAGTCCACGGATATTAGGCATCTTATGCTTGCTCACATGGAATCGGACTTGCAAAAGCGTTCGAGCATGTTGAGGCCCTACGATATGATTGAAAGCCTCAAAAGTATGTTCGAGGCTCGAGCGACCGAGAGGTATCAAGTCTCTCAGGCTTTGCTGAGTTGCAACCTTAAGGATGGTGATCCACTGAGTCCGCATGTGATCAAAATGGTTGGTTACGTGTAGTCTTTGGAGAGGCTTGGCTACCCCATTAGCGAAGAGTTTGCTACGGATATAATTCTGAACTCTCTTCCTAGTGCATATGGGCAGTTCATTTCGAACTACCACATGCATAGTATGGATAAGAAGCTCACTGAATTGCATGGGATGCTCAAGAAGGCAGAGGAGGATCTCAAGAAGGGCACTAGTCAAGTGTTGATGGTGCAGAATAAGGCTAAGTTCAAGAAGAGTTCTTGGACTAAGAAGAAGTCTAAGTCAGGAGGAAAGCAGACTCAGGACCCGGTCCCAAGCGCTTCCTCAGGGACTAAACCATCTCCTTTAGCCGGATCCACTTGCTTCTACTACAAGGCGGATGGCCACTGGAAGAGGAACTGCAGCAAGTACTTGGCCGACAAAGCCAAGAGTGGAGGTATGACTTCCGACTTAGGTACACTTGTTTGCAATGTTATAGACATATATCTTGTTGATGCACCTAATAGTTATTGGGTATATGATACCGGATCAGTTATTCACATCTGCAACTCGTTGCAGGGACTGGTAAGAACTAGGAGTGTAGCAAGAGGCGAGGTTGATATTCGAGTCGGCAACAAAGCAAGAGTTGCTGCGTTGGAAGTCGGCACGATGCAACTTAATTTACCTTCTGGATTCATTATGGAACTGAATATTTGTTATTATGTTCCAGTGCTCAGTCGAAACATTATTTCTGCTTCATGTTTGATGAGGCAAGGCTATGAGTCGAATATCAAGAATAATGGTTGTTCTTTGTATTTGAATGATATGTTTCACGGCTTTGCACCCGTCCAGGACGGGTTATTTATTTTGAATCTTGATGGTGAGTCGGTTTATAACATAAATGTTAAAAGGTTAAAACCAAATGATCTGAATATGACTTACTTTTTGGCCTTTGTCGGCTTGGTCATATAAGTTGGAAAGCATGAAGAAGCTCCATGATGATGGACTCTAACTTCGTTCGACTTGGAGTCGTTCGAGACATGCGAATCTTGCCTACTCGGCAAAATGACCAAGACACCTTTTGCAAAGAGTTGCGAAAGGCGTCCGACTTGTTGGGACTAGTACATAGTGATGTATGTGGACCAATGAGCACGACCGAGGGTGGTTATGAGTACTTCATTACCTTCATCGATGATTTGAGTAGGTATGGATATATCTACTCGATGAAACATAAGTCGGAAGCCTTTGATAAGTTCAAAGAATTCCAGAATGAAGCAGAATCAACTCGGCAAGAAAATAAAGTTTCTTCTTGATTAGGACCGAGGAGGCGATACATGAGCCATGAGTTTGATGACCATCCGAAAAGTTGTGGAATAGTTCCTCAACTTACTCCGAGAGCCATACAAAGGAATGGTGTTTCGGAAAGGCAGAATCGGACCTTGTTGGACATGGTACGATCAATGATGAGTCGGACAGATCTGCCTTTATCATTTTGGCGTTATTATCTAGAAACAGCGGCGTTCACACTAAACAGAGTACCATCAAAATCGGTAGAGAAGACACCGCATGATATGTGGACAGGCAAAAAGCCAAGTTTGTCTTTTCTTAAGATTTGGGGTTGTGAAGCTTTTGTCAAGCGACTCCAATCGAACAAGCTTACAACCAAGTCGGATAAGTGTATTTTCGTGGGGTATCCGAGGGAAACCTTGGGTTACTACTTCTACAACCGAGAAGAGGGCAAAGTGTTTGTCGCTCGGAACGGTGTCTTCCTTGAGAAAGAGTTTCTCAGTCGGGGAGTAAGTGGGAGCAGGGTGCATCTCGAAGAAATTTGAGAGGAACCGGCTAGTAGCGAGTTGGCAAAAACCTTGGAGGTTGAGCCGGTCGTGGCAGCTGAGCCAGCAGCAGCACCTGTACTACGAAGATCGGCAAGATTACAAAGTGTTCGTGATGTGTTACTGTTAGACAGTGATGAGCCGGAAAATTATTCAGAAGCGATGGTGGGATCTGATTCTGAGTCATGGCTTGGAGCCATGAGATCCGAGTTAAAGTCCATGGATGAAAATCAAGTTTGGAACTTGGTTGATCTGCCAGACGGTGCAAGACCCGTCGAGTGCAAATGGGTCTTTAAGAAGAAAACTGATATGGATGGAAATGTTTCAATCTATAAAGCACGCCTTGTCACAAAGGGGTTCCGAAAAGTTCAAGGAGTTGATTACGACGAGACTTTCTCGCCCGTAGCGATGCTTAAATTAGTTCGGATCATGTTAGCTATAGCAGCCTATTTCGACTATGAGATATGCCAGATGGATGTCAAAACGGCTTTCCTTAACGGAAATTTAACCGAGGACATGTATATGATACAGCCCGAGGGTTTTGTCGATCCGGCTAATGCTGACAAGGTGTGCAAACTTCAGAAATCCATTTATGGGTTGAAGCAAGCATCTCGGAGTTGGAATATTCGCTTTGATGAGGTAGTCAAATCGTTTGGCTTCATCAAGAGTGATCATGATTCTTGTTTGTACAAGAATTTTAGTGGGAACAAAGTAAATTTTCTAATCTTATATGTGGATGACATATTACTGATTGGAAATGATGTCCAGATGTTGCAAGAAACCAAGGAATCATTGGAAAGGAGTTTCTCAATGAAAGACTTGGGTGAGGCAACATACATCCTCGGAATCCGGATCTATAGAGATAGATCAAGGAGGCCATTGGATTGAGTCAGAGTACTTATTTGGACAAAGTGTTGAAGAAGTTCAACATGGAATCGTCTAAGAAGGGGTTCTTACCGATGTCCCATGGTGTAAAACTTAGCAAGACTCAGTGTCCTTCGACAACTGATGAGCGAAGTCGAATGAGTGCGATTCCATATGCTTCTGCAGTCGGATCCGTCATGTATGCCATGATTTGTATTAGGCCGGATGTTTCCTATGCTCTAAGTATTGTGAGCAGATACCAGGCTGATCCTGGAGAGATCCACTGGACAGCGGCTAAAAATATCCTAAAGTACTTGAGAAGGACTAAGGATATGTTCTTGGTTTATGGTGGTGAAGATGAACTCAGTGTAAAGGGTTACACGGATGCGAGTTATCTTACCGACTCTGATGATTCTCGTTCACAATCCGGATACGTGTTTATTACAAACGGAGGTGCTGTGAGCTGGAAGAGTTCCAAGCAAGAGACTGTGTCTGCGTCTACAACAGAGGCTGAGTATATTGTCGCCTCGGAGGCAGCAAAGGAAGCTATTTGGATGAGGAATTTCCTCAAGGATCTTGGTGTGGTTCAGGGCTCGTCCAATCCGTTAGACGTGTATTGTGACAACAATGGTGCTATTGCACAAGCCAAGGAACCTACACAACACCAGAAGAACAAGCACATACTCATGCGGTACCACCTGATTCGCCAGTTCGTGGATCAGGGTGATATCAAGTTAGGCAAGGTACACACGGATGCAAATATTGCGGATCCGTTGACAAAGTCGTTACCACAGCCGAAGCATGAGGCGCACCTGAGAGCCATGGGCATTAGATGCTTAGACATGTGATGTCGGAAGATTAACTCTAGTGCGAGACTATTGGGAATATGCCCAAGAGGCAATCATGTGTGATGATATTTCCCATTGTATTCATAAAGATATTAGTCCTTGTATAAACATCTGATGTGTATCGTTGAAGATGTGATTCGGTTGTGGAACTATGCATTCATGTTGTTTGTACTAAATATCCTTGGTCATTGAGGTTGTGCTGGACACACAACTTAGACCAATGTGAAAGTTGGCTTGATGACTCGGTTCCACTTGTCATGGGCATGGAGATGCTATTCCAACTTACACAGACTCGGCTAAAGAGTTTAGCGAGTCGGATTGACCCATATTGAAGTACAACGAACTAGCTGTCATTTGTATATCTCAATCAATGTAATCCTTAGACCTGAGGTTGTTGCATAGTCCGAGTTGAGGATCACCGACTTAGGTTCTGTCAAACGCTGATCCGTAACTAGTCAGTTATAATGGCAGATTTCGGGTCGACTGAGAATCAAGCTGCGTGATGTGAATAACCAAGATGGGATTTTGCCCCTCCACTCGGAGAGATATTCTCTGAGCCCTCTCGTGAGATATGATTCGGAAAGCATGGCCATGCACGACTCGGTTAAGTGTTAACCGAGGCGATCGACTAAGAGTTAGTTGGGTGAATGTGGCATCCCGCAAAACCACTACTAGAAAATCGCGTTAAATTCGTGCATCGCATCGTCATAATCGCATGTCTTGTCTCGGTGCATCAGCATAACATCAGCATGCATCTATCTGTTTGAAACCATTTTGCTAAAAACCCTATTTTTGTTTTCTATATTGAACGCCCCGTCTTTATTCTAAACCCAAAACCCGGGCTTGTCCGGATTATTTTATTTTGTCTTGCATTGGATTGCAAAGGCCATGTTTTAATCAAATAAAAATATTAAATTATTTTAAGAAGCGGCAGACAGGCCAAATGACCCGAACGACCACCCCAGAAAATACAAAACGGACCACCCATAATTCCTAAACTTACCCAGCTATCCTACCCACACCCCTGTCCACCTCACCCCACCCAATCGGATCCCGCCACCTCACCTCCCCAACTCCCTCAACCAACCACACCCTGCCATGTCACCCCTCACCCCTCTCTCTCACCCCTCAGCCAGCACACACAAGCACACATGCGCACTACCCGCACGCACGCCATCCCGTTCCCCTGGCCCACCCGTGTCCGGCCCCACCACCCCCACTCACACGCAGCCCACAACCTCCCACCAACCGCACGTGCCCCACCACAGGACCCACCTCACACGCAGCCACGCTCTCCCCGCTCCCCGAGGCCCCCTGTCCCCGTCCTCATCTCTCCCTCCCCGCGTCTCCTTCTTCCTCCCTCAGCCTCCTCCTCCGCCCGTCGCTCACGCCTCATGGCGTCACCTGCTAGCTCCTCGCGTCGCCCCTCCTCCACCTCCGCTCCCTCGGTTCGCAGACACCGAGCCAGGCCCCTCCTCCGCTCCGCCTCTCTCCTTTTCCCCTCCTCTGGCGCCCGCCGTCGCCAGCGAAGCTTCGCCCGCGCCCGCTTAGCCCCTTCCGCGCCCGCCTGGCTCCGCCTCCGCAGAGCTTCCCGCGCCGCCTAGCTCGCGCCCAGCCTCGCCACCTCCCTCCTCCGCTGCCCCTTGGGCTCGTCCCGGCAGCCGCTCCGCCTCACCGCGGGCCCCGCCGCCCGGCCCTCCTCCCGGCAGCCGCCCGCCCGCCCGCGTCGGGCCCTGCCCGGCCTCCTCCTCGCCGTTCCGCCGCCAGCGACGACCTCCGTCCGCCCCCAGACCTCCTGCGCTCCGCCGCTGCTGCGGACGCGGCCACCGCCTCTCCCCTTCGTCCCCTGGCCGTCGGGCCCTCCCCACCGCCTCGCCTGGGCCGCATCCGGCCAGAGCCCGTCGCCGGTCCCAGATGCCACCGTCCTCGACGCCGGCCTCGCCTCTCCGCTTCGGTTCCGCCCCGGTAGCCGTATGTTTTCCTGGATGCATCCATGGACGTGGTCTGGCTACTCCATCGCGTCTCAGGCACATGTTTGGCCGTTAACGTGGGTTCGTTCGACACTGGGCGCCGAGTACCACTCCAAGATCGGCATCGGCTAAACCAAGAGGGGACCCCGAGATCTTCGGGAAAAACTCGACTTAGACCAAGTGCACCAACCACACCGAGAAACCACGGAACCCGGAGATCGACACAGGACTGAAGCACCAAGGCCTTCATGGAATCGACAAGATCCACCGGCGCCAAGCCCAAGACCGATCCCGGCGCCCGAAGCCGAGAACCCCGACAAGAACCACGCCACGGATACGCCGAGTTCGCCATCGTGGAAACCAAGGTCGTCGACATGGAACCGATGGACGCCAAGTACTCCTTCTCGGATGCAATGCTCGAGAACCCGGACGATAAGAACATCGACGCAGAACGCCAAGTGCTTCGCCCCGAACGCCAAGACCCACCGACGCGGACGGCGAGATCCTCATAGCGATAAGAACGGCACCGACGCAAAACGCCAAGTACTTCTTCCCGGACGCGCCAAGATCTACCCCGATCCGAGACCCTAACCCCGGAGTCCGAGAACGACCCTGGACCCCGAGACCGACCCCGCACCCCGAACCCCGGAACCCCAAGATCGTCGAGAACCCTAAAGTGTGACCCTTATCCGAGAACCTATTTTATAAGATAATAACAACTCGTGCATATTAAATTGTCATACTTGCTTGCATCTTGTCATGTGGTTTGGGGGCCTTATGCCGATTCACCTAATAATTAAATATGGGGCCCATATGCGGGCAAATCTAGTCTCATATCGGCCTCATTTAAACTTGTGTAGCGAACCGGTATCTTATCTTGCCTTGATAAACAACATTTAAAATGCGGGGTATCTAAATAACATGAACCACCTAATTAAATTGTCGGGACCCCGGTTCCACTTAATATGACCTAATTGCATCGCACCTTTGCCATGCCATACATCATTCATGCATCATGCCGGTCTTCTGCCCTTGTATTAAATATTGCATCCGGTGTTTATTCTAGTGTTTTGCTTCTTCGCGGATAAGGCCGTTGAGTTGATGTGAGCTTCGCCCCGATCTTCGGGGAAAACCCTTCGGCAATGTTTTCAGGCGAGCATCTCCCCTTTCTACCTATCTTACTTTTATAGTCTTTATTCCCTCCTGTTGATCTATTGATATCTGTGTTGCGATGCTCTAGTTTTCGTACCCGTGATATCCCCTGCAGCCTTATATTGCCTTGGACACACCCTATTACCTGTTTTTGGTAGATAGTTGGACTTGCGCGTCGTAGTTGCTTGCTCAAGTGCTGATGTGTGTCGTCATATGCCACAGTTGCTGATGTATTGCCGCATGTTGATGTTGGAGATGATTCTAGTTTTACTTATCGTCACTTTAATTTCTGTTTAACAACTAAAATTGAAATAAGCAGAGGCATCGGTGGGTGATAGATAATATTTGGTTTCGAGCCCACTTGTGTCCGTAAGACCCCGAGTACTTGATACTGTTCCTTGTTTTATCGCTATCCACATTCGGGAGTATGGGATCCCCACGAGCGAGCTTGATTCCGTCTTATTTCTTGGGGCCACAACTAGTTTGAGGTGTTTTTACTATCTGTACTTATGCCATGCTACTTTGTATTTAAATTGTGCGAGGCACCTTTCTTGTTAGGATCGGGACACGATTCGCGGTGTCGACAAGCCCAGCCACACTTTCGGGTTCCCGATCGTTCACAAGCCGTATACCCAAACCTTGAGCCCGTCTCGAGTCACTGGATTCGCTATGGATCTACTTAAGGGTGGCCCCTGAAATATTTCTGAATCTTGTGATTGTTCAATGTGAAAGCCTCGTTGGGTTTTGATTTGGTTTTAAATTCGGAGGCGTGTGTTGCTATTGGTGCACCCGGGTAAATCTTTTAAAGCCGTGTCCCGCGGTTATGGACGACTTGGAGCACTGATCTCGATCATAGACAAGCATAACTAAAGTTCTTGCTATAAATTTGACTTATAATGACTAGTAATCAGCTTCACTATAATGGAATGGCTAATTAATACTGCCCACAATTGCTTGTTTGGTTGTCGCTTGCGACAATTATACCTGACTAGTAAATCTTGCAACTACAACGGAATGGCTGAATAAAAGTACCAACAACTGCTGGGTTTTAGGGTTATCTCATGATAAATGTATCTGACTAGTAAGTGTTGCCACTATCACGGAATGGTTAACTAAAAGTGCCCACTGCTTATTTTTATCAGGACGGTTATCTCTACCTGACTAGTAAGTGCTGCAACGATAACTGAAATAAATAAAACTGCCAACGGTGTGTGTTCCTCGGTTGACTTCCTCGTTTGGTCTCGAGGGGGAAATACCAGGATGGGTTTGTTTGGTGTTAGCTTCAGGTTGGATCCGGATAGGTCATTCTTACCCCTCTCAGATAACCGCCAGTTGTATCGAGTCTCTATAGGTTGTTTAGTGCCTGCTTGCTGCCTCGATCCACCATACCTATGTGGCGAGGACCGAATTCTAGCCTCGCATGTGTCTTGGCCTCGATCTTGGCTCCTCTTTTTCCTTTGCCCTTTGTCGGCACCCCTTTTGTTTAAGCAGGTTTTGAGATCGACGCCGTTAGCAGGGTTACCCTTCCGGCTTGGCCTGGGCAGGGTTATGGACGCCATTGGTTATTCTTTAGGGCTCTTAGCCCCATTTGCTTCTTGTCCGTAGTCGGACGCTCTACCGTTTTCAAGGTGATTTGGATCTCTGTATAATATATCTGTATTCTTGACTCTTTGAGTCGCTGTTATATATATATCTGTTCTGTGGGTCCCATCGAGGACTGTTGTGTAATGTTATTACTTCGTTTTCCACCCGCACGAAAGTGCCTGGTGGGCACCTTTGAATCGATTCTATGCGGGTTTGGTGAATTTTGCCCAAATTTGCATAGGTCCGATTCTGAGGGTGTTACAGTGAATCACTTATCTCGGATCTAGAAGAGAGTCGGACTATTTAAGGGATGACATATATTCGACTATAGTCTGAGAAGGTATATCGTGAGGAAAAAGGGACTCGGACGTAAGTCGCATTGGAAAGGCAAGTCATCATGACTCTTTGGTACTTGGGAGTCGGCACGTTCTGCTAGGAGCCGCTAGCGACTGATCGATTGTGAGTCGGACTCCAATCGTGTCCAAGTAGCCATGAGCCTGCGGGGTCACACACTTAAGAGCGGGAGAAAGTTCAGATTGGATCTGAACATGTAATCTGGTTGGGTTGGACCTAAACATGATTAGGACTGAGTTAGTGAGTTGGACTCACGGTGACTAGTGTTATATGGGCTTTAGTGAATGGGTCGCGCGAGCAGAGCCCACGTTCACTCCCTATATATAGTGGAGCACCTTAACCCAAAAAGGTTAATCGTTGTTCGGTTAGGTCATTCCATGTGTTGGAAACCCTAGCTCCACAGCAGTCCATCCGCCGTTACGAACCTAGCAGTTCGCCGTCGGCGCTCCTCCTTGTACGTGTGGATAGCAGCAGAGGTGCTGTGCGATCAGCACCAGGATGATCGGATCGTGAGGACTACACTGCATCAACTGACGCGCTTCATCAGTAATCCGCAACTGCGCGTCTAGTGGTAAACCTCGTGGCCTTCTACCTTAGCTAGATCTTGGGATCACCCCGTTAGAGGAAAAGGTTTTGTTTTATCTCTGCGTGGCCCAACAGAACCGGGGCTCCGACAATTATTTATAAGGTTCATATTGTTTAGCTACCCCGCAATTTAAATGTTGTCTTAACAAGGAAAAGCATGGCATCGGTTCACTACGCAAATTTAAATGGGTCCAATATAAGACTAGAAAAGCCCGTATATGGTCCACATATTTAATTATGAGGTGAATCGGCATAAGGCCCCCAAACCAATATGTATGCGACATGGACAATTTAATATGCACAAGTATATGTCATTTATAAAAATAAGGGATCGAAAAAGGGTCACATATTAAGGAGTTCGGATGATCCTGGGGCTCGGGGAGGCTCGGGGGATCGGGAAGGCGACCTTGGAGCTCGGGTTCGGCGGTATCGGTCTTCGGACCCCGTGAACGGGGCATCGGATCCGCATCTGTGAAGAAGATCTTGGCGACGGCTCCAATGAGCTTAGTCAACTCCTTGTTCTTGTCCGCTCTGAGGAGGTAGCCGAGATTGTCCCATCTTATTTGTCGGTGATAAACATGGACGACGTCGGTTCCGCGAGTTCCATGTAGGAGACCTTGAATTGGCAAGGGTTACTTCGAGTGGCATCTCGGTGGTTCCTGTAACTTGCCGTCGGGGACAAGCCGACAACAGAACACGTTGACGGCCTACTAGCTTCACTGAACTCCAGGGAGGTGTCAACTCTTCCAGACCAAAACACAAACACCTGTGAGGCACAGTGCGACCGAAGAAAGGCGATGGCGTGGGTGAGGAGGGTGCTGGCGGTAAGAGCCACGAGGCAACCGTTGGCTGCCATACGAGGTGGCACGGCACAACATGGGACGGTGCAGGTCGAGGACGGACACCAGCGAGGAGAAAGGCCGTGGCAGGACGTGCAGGGTCCAGGGACGAGGCCACTGAAGGCAGAGGTCCTGGCCAGGGGACCCAGGGTCGACGACAAGAAGGGGACGGGCCCTTGGCGACAGGCCGACTAGAGAGGGCGCCGATCTTGTGGTGGTGAGCAGAGGTGGCGGCCAGGCGACGCGGTTGTAGCACCCCGGGTAAAACCAGTACTAGAAAATCGCCTGTTGTTCATATTTTGTGCATCATCATGCATGCCTGGTCATAAAAGTATAATACAAAAGCCTATTTTGTTTTCTATAATACCGCCCTTCTTTATTTCAAAATATAAACCCCTGGTTTATCTGAATATTTTATTTATCTAAAAACTAATTACAAATGTCTTTTAAATATGAAATAAAAAGTTTATATTATTTTTGGGAGGCATCCAGCCAGTCCCAAAAGCCTAGCCGGCCACCTCCAACCAAACCCTAGATCTAATCCTATCTACCCCTCAAACCTAACCCTAACTCTATCCCCAAACCCCCATATACTCCCTCTCCCCCTTGTGGACACCACAGACTCACCCACCCTATCGCTAGGCTCCACCCACCTAGAACCAAACCCACTCACCACTCACGCCCCGACCCTGCCCTGGACCCACTCCCGGCCGCATGCACCCCACCCAGTCACGCGACTCTCCGCACTTTGACCCCACCAGCGTGACCCCTGCGCGTCGCCAAACTCCCGTCCCGCACCCACCCGCGTGAACCCCTCCCTCGCCTCTGCCCTGTTTCGATTGTCCCCAGAGCTCGCTGCCGCCTCGCCGTTTTTTGGCCGCCCACCTGCGTCCGGCCCCTCCGCCCTGCAAGCCGAGCCCGCGTCTCCGTGGCCTTCTGCCCCCGCCCGCCGCGCATGCCGTGCCCTTTCCTCGAGCCATGCTCCCCGTCGCCCCGAGGATCCTCGTGCCAGCCGCCTTTTGCCCGGCCTCTCTCTGCTTCCGCGCCGACCGCCTTCCTCCTTGTCGCGGCCGTCCGTGCCCGTCTCCGGCGCTCCCCGCCTCCTACCGCGGAGCTCGCTGCCGGCCAGTGTCCCCGCCATGCCACCTCTGGCCCGTCTTTGCTGTAGGCCGTGACCCCTGGCCCGAGCTGCGGCCGCTTCTCCTCGGCCTTCTAGAGTCATCCGACATCAACACTCTCATCTCCGGCCGCCCTTTGAGTTAAATCACGCCATGACCTTCGTCCTCCGGGCAGCGCCCCTATCTCTGCAACGTGCACGACCTCCTGTTTTTCGGTGCAGGTGTTTGCCCTATATAGCCCTTTCCCCTATATCCCGTGTGCGGAGCTGGATGTTTTGCTAGCTGCTTGTAATTCTTGTCTCGTGGTTGTTTGTATTCATCCAGTTGTTCTCGCAGGCACAAACCGCATCTCTGTTTTTGGTTGAGTTCGCCTAAGTGATCTCTCGATTCTCGGGGGTGGTGGGACGATGTTGATGTGAAGCGTTGCCATCGACAAGATCTTCTTGAAGCTGGAATAACAAGAACTTCTCTGGTCCGAAGCCTGATTCCGAAGAACCGAAGACCAAAACCTCTGCACTGGGTCGTGTTCTTCTTCACAGACGCCAAAACATGAAGCCTTGATCCGAAGACCGAACCCGAACCCCTCCGAGCCCCAAGATCTTCGATCCGAGATGTGTGACCTTTTTCCGAGCCCCTATTTTATAAATTACCAACTATATAAACTGTTGCATATTTAATTGTCATACTCGCATGCATATTGGTGTGGTTTGGGGGCCTTATGTCGATTCACCATATAATTAAATATGGAGGCCATATACGGACAAAGCTAGTCTAATATTGGCTTCATTTAATTTGTGTAGAGAACCGATGCTAAGTTTTGCAATGTTAAGACAACATTTAAATTGCGGGGTATCTAAACAACATGAACCTTCCAAGTAATTGTCGGGACCCTGGGTCCGCTTAATATTGCCTAATTGCCTTGCATCATTGCCATGTCATACATCATACATGCACCATACATGATCTTTCGTCGTAGTATTAAATAGTGCATCCTGTGTTTGTGCTAGTGTTTTGCTTCTTCACGGATTAGGCCGATGAGTTGATGCGAGTGTCGACCCGATCTTCGGATGAACCTTCGGCAATGTTTTCAGGCGAGCATTCTCCCCCTTTCTACCTATCTTACTTTTATAGTATTTATTCCCTCTTGTTGATCTATTGCTATCTATGTTGCGATGCTCTAGTTTTCGTGCCCGTGATATCCCTTGCAGCCTCATATTGCCTTGGACACATCCTATTACCTGTTGTTTGATAGATAGTTGGACTTGCGCGTCGTAGTCGCTTGCTCAAGTGTTGTTGTGTGTCGTCCAGTACCACAGTTGTTGGAAGGTTTTCATATGCTTTATGTTGGAGATGATCATGGCTTTAATTATTGTTTAATAACTAAAATTGGAAGTAGGTAAATGCAGAGGCACCGGTGGGTAATAGACAATATTTGGATTTTAACCGCTCACTGGTGTCCCGTAGGACCCCGAGTTCTTGACACCTGTTCCGAGATCGAGCGCGCTAACCACAGGTGGGGTGTGTGGGCACCCCCATCGATTTAGTACCTGATTCCAAGTAATGTACTGGGGGCCACAAAGTAGTTTGGGGCTTTATTACTATCCTGTACTTATGTCATGCTTTACTGCTTTATTTACGATTGCGCGTGGAGCGCCTGTACTGTTTAGGTAAGCGGAGTGTTTTCGCGGTATCGACAAGCCCAGTCACACTTTCGGGTTCCCAGTCGTTTACAGCCATTGACGCAAACCCTGGGTCCGTCTCGGAGACCGGCCGACTTCGTTACGGGTAACTTAGTGGGGTGGCCCCCTGTGCTTGCTTTGGGTCTGGGAAACGTCGTGTCCGAAACCCCGTCGACATACCGTTGGGTGTATGTTTTGTGATCTTGTACCTACCTGATCTGACAACAAGGGTGTAGGTGCGTGTGGGAACTTCGGTGCACCCCTGCAGGGTTAAATATTTTCGAGAAGCCGTGTCCGCGGTTATGGACGACTTGGAGCACAGTTCTTGATCATAGACAACTATAACTAAAGTTTATTGTTATAATTTGACTTGTATCCGATATGACTAGTAATCAGCTCCACTACAACGGAATGGCTAAATAAAAGTGCCAACAACTGCTGGGTTTTGGGATATCTCATGCTAATTGTATCTGACTAGTAAGTGTGCAACTACAATGGAATGGTTAACTAAAAGTGCCCACTACTTATTATATCAGGATGACTATCTATACCTGACTAGTAATTGCTGCAACGATAACTAAAAAAAATAAAACCGCCAACTGTTTGAGTTCCTCGGTTGACTTCCTCGTTTGGTCTCGAGGGGGACATACCAGGATGGGTATGCTTGGTGGTAGAATCAGGATGGTTTCGAATAGGTCTTTCTTATCTCTCTCGATGGCCGCTAGTGGTATCGAGTCTCTATAGGTTGTTTAGTGCATGTCGCGCTGCGCTTTAGTCCACCATACCTATGTAGGCGAGGACGCGAATTCTAGTCTCGCCGTATCGGCCTCGATTAACCGCTCTCTCTTTTTCCTTTGCCCTTTGTCGGCACCCCTTTTGTTTATGCAGGTTTTGAGATCGACGTCGTTAGCAGGGTTACCCTTCCGGCTTGGCCTGGGCAGGGTTATGGACGCCATTGGTTATTCTTCAGGGCTCTTAACTCAATTTGCATCTTGTCCGTACTCGGACGCTGTATCGTTTTCAAGTTGATTTGGATCTTTGTATTGTGTATTTGTATCCTTGACTCATGGAGTCGTTGTTGTATATATCTTTCTGTGGGTTCCATTGTGGACTATTGTGTAATGATATTACCTCGTTTTCCACCCGCATGCAAGTGCCTGGTGGGCACCTTTGAATCGTTTCTATGCGGGTTGGCGGGAATCGCTGAAACTTGCATAGGGCCGATTCTGAGGGTGTTACAGAGTGGTATCAGAGCTCAGCAGTTACGATACCCCACTGGTACAGCCTGTTGGTTAACCTAGCTAATGGACGTTGTAGAGTGTCAAAACTATTTTGGAAAAATCGGTTGGATAGATCTGATTAGGTCTGCTTTTACTCCTTATCCCTTTGCTATTCTTCTCTTACCTCGACGTGTTTTGAATCTGCTCTCTTATCTTTTCTTCGAGTCTAGGAATTCTCGTGGTTGGGTTTCCGTCGTACCTTCAGAGTTTCACTTCCTCCTCTTGTAACGGTTCTTCGACATCCGACCTTCACGCTATCTGATGAATCTTTCATCTGTTGTACCTTTCAGTGGACCGAAAATTCACTAAAAAAATTTCTTTCTATCCTCCGATGTTTTCCGATGCGACGAAATCATCTACATCAGATCTGATGAGAATCTCCATCCCTCCTTTGATTCCGAACCTCGCTTGTCGATATCTTCAGTCTAATTCCGAGAATGGGTTGCGTGATTTTCTACTGCATGTGCGAAGTAATAGTTTGGGTGCGTGATGGATTGGCCCCCATGCCGACTACTCAATCTATTCGCTCTTGTACATTGAAGTGGATTAGAGTGCACCTTTTCTCTCCTTCTGTCGAGGTTAGAGGTTGCCTCATCTTTTGATGCCTCTATTTTCGTCTTTTGTTTATCCGGAGTACTCCCTTGACGCACATGATCAACGACCACTCGTTGGTGGTGTCGCTGATTTCAAGATGGAGAAATAAACTTTGTTAGTGGTGTCGCGAGGATCTACACGAAGTGGGAAAAATTTGGAGCGTCGACCTTCTTCCATGTACCATGAGGCGGATCTCGAGGGCGAGATCCACTGTTAGTGGTGTCGAATTGTAGCACCCCGGGTAAAACCAGTACTAGAAAATCACCTGTTGTTCATATTTTGTGCATCATCATGACATCATCATGCATGCCTGGTCATAAAAGTATAATACAAAAGCCTATTTTGTTTTCTATAATACCGCCCTTCTTTATTTCAAAATATAAACCCCTGGTTTATCTGAATATTTTATTTATCTAAAAACTAATTACAAATGTCTTTTAAATATTAAATAAAAAGTTTATATTATTTTTGGGAGGCAGCCAGCCAGGCCCAAAAGCCCAGCCGGCCACCTCCAACCAAACCCTAGATCTAATCCTATCTACCCCTCAAGCCTAACCCTACTCTATCCCCAAACCCCCATATACTCCCTCTCCCCGCCGCCGGACACCACCAGACTCACCCCACCCTATCGCTAGGCTCCACCCACCTAGAACCAAACCCACTCACCACTCACGCCCCGACCCTGCCCTGGACCCACTCCCCGCCCCATGCACCCACCCGGTCACATGAAACTCCTGCGCCCCAGACCCCACAGCGACCTGCTGCCGTCGCCAAACTCTTGTCCCGCACCCACCCGCGTGAACCCCTCCCTCGCCTCTGCCCTGTTTCGATTGTCCCTAGAGCTCGCTGCCGCCTCGCCGTTTTCCGGCCGCCCGCCTGCGTCCGGCCCCTCCGCCCTGCAAGCCGAGCCCGCGCCTCCGTGGCCTTCTGCCCCCGCCCGCCGCGCGTGCCGTACCCTTTCCTCGAGCCATGCTCCCCGTCGCCCCGAGGATCCTCGTGCCGGCCGCCTTTTGCCGCCTCTCTCGCCGACCGCCTTCCTCCTCGCGCCGCCGTGCCGTCTCCGGGCTCCCGCCTCCTGGAGAGCTCGCTGCCGGTGTCCCGCCATGCCACCTCTGTCGCCCCGTGCTGCTGTGTAGGCCGTGACCCCGCGGGCCCGAGCTGCCGGCCGCTTCTCCCTCGGCCTTCTAGAGTCATCTGACATCAACACTCTGTCTCCGGCCGCCGCCTGAGTTCGTCACGCCATGACCTTCGTCCTCCGGGCAGCGCCCCTATCTCTGCAACGTGCACGACCTCCTGTTTTTCGGTGCAGGTGTTTGCCCTATATAGCCCTTTCCCCTGTATCCCGTGCGCGGAGCTGGATGTTTTGCTAGCTGCTTGTAATTCTTGTCTCGTGGCCGTTTGTATTCATCCAGTTGTTCTCGCAGGCACAAACCGCATCTCTATTTTTGGTTGAGTTCGCCTAAGTGATCTCTCGATTCTCGGGGGTGGTGGGACAATGTTGATGTGAAGCGTTGCCATCGACAAGATCTTCTTAAAGCTGGAATAACAAGAACTTCTCTGGTCCGAAGCCTGATGTAACTACCTCGGTGAATTACGCTCCTAGATACAAGCCTGGATGGGCGGTAGTGGTTGAAATAGTACGGTGGGGCCCCAAAAGCCACTCACGGGTAGACCTTTCGGCCGTGCCAACCACTACCAACTCAACGGGACTGTCAGGCGGCGTGTCGGCGAAGGGATCAACTACATACACAAATGAGTATGTATGCAAGCCACCATACAAGAGTACATCAGAGCCATACCATCTAGAAAGAAAGGAAATATAGCAACGCCATACGGCAAGATTCAAATGACCTAGATAGATATAATATATTAGGATAATTTCTCATACATCACACATCAGAGTATCAAGCGGAAGTGGCAAACAAAGTCCGAGTACGGATAAGAAGCAAATCGGCATAAGATGCCATAGAACTAAGCACATCCCGCCCACAGATCTCACGGATCCCCGTTCCCGGAATCTCTACACCGAGCGATCGCCCACATCATCAGCCTCTTCCACCCAAAGATCCGTCCTGCGAGGGTACATTCATCCAACCAATAATTTATCGTGTGAGACCCTACGGGTACTTCGGCAAGTCTTAATGCCTCTAAAGGGGACACACGGGAGACGAATTGCAGCAAAATATAAACCCTAGCAGTTCTATAGATACTGCTAACCATCCCTAACCAATGATGAGCGGATGTCCGTGAATTAAAGACAACAATTATATGTAATTTCATCAGATCCATCCTCCTCGCTTACCGACGAGGAAGCGGACGAACAACCCCCCATCCGTTGGCAATTTTATTAACCATTCCATGAGTATTGCACTATTTACTAGTCATTTACTTAGTCAGATTAAAGCGGTACTTTAGTTATGCTTGTCTATGGTCGAGAAACTGTGCTCCAAGTCGTCCATAACCGCGGACACGGCTTTCAGAAAGTTTTACCCTGCAGGGGTGCACAAATAGCAACACACTCGATCAACCTCGGAAAACCAAATCAAAACCCAACGAGGCCTTCACGACAAAGCAATCACAGATTGAAGTATTGCAGGGGCCACCCCATTAAGCTACCATACGAAGTTAGTGACTCAAACGGACTCAAGGTTTGGGTATACGGTGTGAAACATCGGGAACCCAAAAGCTGGGCTTGTCGACCGCGAATCGTGTCCCGATCCTAAACGATGCAGTGCTATCGCACAATTTAAATAAAGCGATAAGCATGGCATAAATGCAGACAATAAATAAAACCTCAAACTAGTTTGTGGCCCCAAGAAATAAGACCGAATCAAGCTCGCTCAGGGGTCCCATAAGCCTCCGGATGTGGATAGCGAATAATCTTGGAACAGGAATCAAGTACTCGGGGTCTTACGGGACACAAGTGAGCAGGAAAAACCAAATAGATGTTGCTCACGGTGCCACTTTCATTAGTTATCCCATTACTACTCGTTAAGTTGTTTAGGTACCTCGTTATCCATCAGACACTCACAAACCCTACACATGCTGTTCTACGACTCGCATGGCTCAAACAACTCCTGTAGTAATGGCTCATGGGATGGAGGAACAAGCTCGGTGGATTTTAAAGTAAAGGCTATGCAATACTTGGGATTCAATTTAATGCAATCGCGACTCGATGATGCAAGAATAAGATAGAGGCAATAGGTACTGTATGTATGCAAGCATGTGGTAGTGCTTGCCTGGCAACTCAGTTGAAGCGAGAGCGGATCAGGTAGTGCTCTGGTTCTCTTGATATATCCCACCGAGGTCTATTCGAAGAAGAACCAAACAAACAAAGGCCAACACAAATAAAGTGCGCAAGCATATGAGTAAAATGCATCAAGCAAACAATCATGCCATGATGAATGATGCACAAGTTGCATCGCAATAATGTAGCCTGGCATGGGTGAGGTGTGGAAGGCAAGAAATAACGTTTTAATGGGGTTTTGGATCACATTTTGTTGTCATAATAGTTGCTGTACACTATATATTTATATGATGCATGCTGCAATTGAAGTCATGGATAGCATAAACAGAAAGGTCTCGTCGAGCTGATCATTTTAGACATATCATTTGCTAAATTCGGAGTTGTAAAACAAAAGTTATTAATTTATTAAGTTCCAGTGGCATTTGTTGTAATTTACTCAACTTGGAATTTTAAATGTGCAAAAGGTAATTTAAATAGCATATTTGAAATCCTCACATTTTTCTGATCTCAAAACATATATCATTTGTTTAATTTGGATTGGTAGTTTAAAAGTTATTAAAAACTGATTGAATTTGAATTTAAAACAATTTGTAAAGATTTAATTCGAAAAAGAAAACAGGAAACCTTTTTCACCCATACCAGACCTAGCCACAGTCCCTGGCGAGTGGGCCTGAGGCTGACTGGGCATGGCCTGTGTGGTTGGGGACCGCGGGTTGGGAAAGGGGTTCCTGGTTTTACAAAGAAGCCCGAATTTGGATCAAGGGTTGGGGCTTTAAAAGGAAAAAGGGCTTTTTTGCAAAACAACTAGGAGCTGTCGGTTGAGTCTGACGAAACTGAACTTTGCGCTCGCAGAAACGCCTAGTTGGTTCCATCTTCGGGCGACGATGGCGATTGATCTAGGCGGTATCTAGGGATCGTGTAAAAACGAAAAGTGCAGACCGAACTTAGGCCTAAAATTCTTGTAAACAAGGTTTCTCCAACGGAGGGCTACCGAGGCCGGGATCTGGCGAGGAACAGAGGTACTAGGAGGCGCGCGAGACTGACGGATAGACAGGGTCAGAGCAGCAGTGCCGATGATGTTGTCCGATCTTCGGTGGACGCTGGCGACGAATCCTTAGGGAAAACCGGCATCCCACCAAAATGAAAAACGGAGAGGGATGATAGGGATACACTTTTCGTCAAGGGGGCATCACCATAGGAGGCTTACAGCGCGCGGGGCACGTCTAGGATCAGAGGCGGAAAACGATGTTGCTGCTGCTCGATGTCACTGCTGCTGCTGCTGCCTGACGCGCGCGGCGAGGAACACGGCGAAGCTGCGCGGGAGGGCGGCGGTTGATTCCGGCGACACGATGCAGAGCGGAGGGTAAAAGGGAAGGGGAACAGGAGGGGGTTGCTCACCTCGGCCGATTCCCAGAGGAAACGAGGAAGCGGAGGGACGGAGGTGATGTCGGCGATGGTGGTTTGGTTCGATGCCTGGCCAGGAAGAAGAGAGAACAGCGGCGCCATGTCCAGCTCCTGCTCGAGTTCAAGAGGGGGTCGTCGGGGGCTGCCTGCACGCTCTCCTTCTCCAGTAGAGGATCAAGACGACGGCGCGGCGTCGCACTCCTCGCCGACGCTCTCGGACAGGGTCAGAGCATAGGCGGGCGCAGAGGTAGGGGATGGCGGCGGAGAGGAGGGGAAGGAGGACTAGGGTTGCAGGGGCCTCCGCGGCTTGGGCATAAGAAGAGGAGGGTAGGGTGACGCGGCTGACGGCGGAGACGGCCACCTGCTCCCCTGCTGCTTTCCGTCTGCTGCCGAGGCGCACGGTCGAACGGCGTCAGGTGACTAGAGAAGAAGAACAGGGCGAGCGACGGCTGAAGCGGTACTGGTCCGGGGAAGGCGAGTTGGGCCGGGGAAGGTTTGGTTTGACGGGCTGCTTCTTCTTGTTGGGCTGCTGCGGCTGCTCCAGGTATGGTTTCTCCCTTTTTTTTTCTCTTATTTGTCTTTTAGACATTTGTTTGTTATTTTATTCTATTTCAATTTTCAAACTAGTTTATAATTTCAAAAATCTTTGGAACATTTTTACCAGGAGGTTTTGAATAGGGGCTCGACTAAGGGAGAGGCAAAAAGAGGTCAAGACACATAAAGAGAGAAAGCACACATGATCACATGATCATGCATGGAAGGTAAAAGGGGATTGGGGGATAAGGTTTAAAGATTAGCTAGAGAGGTAGAGAGGGAGGGTGAGAGCTAGGGTTTTAAACAAGTAAAAACAAGATCAAGCAAAGGAAGGAGTGATCCATGCAAGCTTTACAAATAAAATTCAAATGGCAAGAGAAAAGTGGTACTTGCATGGCCCTAGCTAGACCAAGCAAAAGAAGGAGAGAGAGAGAGAGAGAGAGAGAGAGAGAGAGAGAGAGAGAGAGAGAGAATGATCCACCCAAGAACTTCAAATGAAAAACCAAAAGACCTAGATGTGGTGGAGTTGCATGGCCCATGCAAACAATAAATGCCCTGTGTTCATATTGTGAAAACAACATAAAATCATGGGGCATTATTCCATGCATTCCCAAAAGGTGGGAAAGGCCAAGCAAAAGATTATGAGTGGAATCCACCCAACCCACATGATCTAGAGGTAAACTCATTTAAAATGCCAAGCTCATGTTAGTTGGATGTGGAATTACAAGGTGGTGAAGAAAAGGTGGTGGAGTCAATAAGAGATATGCCCCCAAATCAACTTGGGCATTTAACAATATAACAAGAACCAAATACAATATCAAGAGGCAAATACAATTAAGAATGCACATGAGATAAGAACCAAACAAGAAGGGGTTTTATATGATGCTCAAATGCAAGGTGACATGATGACATGAGCATGATATGATGATGATGCAACAATTTCATGTAGGAAGTGGTCCTTTTATTACTAGATCAAGTAGCATTACAGGTGTTAGACAACTGGGATGCTACAACTCTCCCCCACTAAACAGGAATCTCGCCCCGAGATTCTAGGAAGAAGAAGACACAAAGAGGGTAGGATAGTTGGCACGGAGTTCATCTTCACGTTCCCAAGTGGCTTCATCAACAGAATGGTGTGACCACTGCACCTTGCAGAACTTGATGGACTTGTTGCGAGTCCTTCTTTCTGCGGTCTCAAGGATTTTGGTGGGGTGTTCTTTATAAGATAGGTCTTCTTGGAGATCGATAAGCTCATGATCCACGGTCCTGCCGGGATCTTTGAAGCACTTCTTGAGCTGAGAGATGTGGAAAACATCATGGACTTTGAGTTTTTCCGGAAGCTCAAGTGCATAAGCAACTTCTCCTCTTCTACCACGAATCTTGAAAGGACCGATGTATCTAGGAGCCAACTTTCCTTTGATACCGAAACGGTGTGTTCCTCTCATGGGAGTGACACGAAGGTAGACGAGATCACCAGGGGCATACACCATATCCGTGTGCTTCCTGTCATAATTGCTCTTCTGACGACTTTGAGCAATCTTCAGGTTCTCAAGAATGATATGCACCTTCTCCTCTGCTTGAGTTACAATGTCAGGGCCAAACCAGATTCTTTCTCCTGCACCTGACCACCCAATCGGAGTTCTGCACTTGCGACCATAGAGAGCCTCAAATGGTGCCATCTTCAGACTCTTCTGGAAGCTGTTGTTGTAGGAGAATTCAGCATAAGGTAGACATTCCTCCCACTTCATGCCAAAAGATGACGCAAGCCGAAGCATATCCTCCGTAATCGATTGATCCTTTCACTTGTCCTTGCGTGAGGGTGATAAGCAATCTGAAGTTCAACTTTGTTCCCAAAGCATTTTGGAAACTCTCCCGAACTTTGAAGTGAAGATGCTTCCAGTCTGAACTGATTTCAAGCGGAACCCCATACGGAGAGACAATTACTGATATAGAGCTCACCAATGAATTCCGTAAATTGTTTCCTTGACGGGAAATGAGCCACTTTAGAAAGCCTGTCGATGACAACAAAAATTGCATTGTTGCCCTTCTGCGACCTTGGAAAGCCAGTGATGAAATCCATCTCTACTTTCTCCCATTTCCATTCCGGACGTTTCAATGGCTGTAGAAGACCGAATGGTTTCTGATGGACAGCCTTCACTCTGCGGTAGACATCACATTCTGAGACATACTTGGCACAAAACCGTTTCAAACCAGGCCACCAATATTGTGTTTTCAAGTCCATGTACATCTTTGTGCTGCCAGGATGGATAGAAAGAATCATCATGCCTCCTTGAGAACTTGCTCTCTCAAACCCGGGTAGTTTGGAACAAACATCCGGTGTTCAAAGAAAAGCGTGCCTTGATCATCCACGTGGAAGGACTCATACTTCGGAAGCTCAAGTTTAGAGATGATCTTTTTAGTGTGCGGATCACCAAGCTGACGAGAGCGAATCTTTTCTTCCAAGAGGAGTAGCGGAAGGTTCGAGGAGATGCCCTGGGTCCACGATTTCCAGGTTGAGCTGACGGAATTGCTCGCACAAGAGAGGCTGTTGTTCTTCCATCATGAGGTTGTTGACATAAGCTTTACGGCTAAGCGCATCGGCCATGACATTAGCTTTGCCCGGAGTGTAGTTGATGGTCACATCAAAGTCATTGATTGCTTGATCCATCTCCTCTGCCAAGGTTGAGATCAGGTGAGTGAAGATATACTTCAAACTCTTGTGGTCGAAAAGATCTCTAGCGGTTGCCAAGCAAGTAGTGCCTCCATAGCTTCAAAGCAAAGACAACTGCTGCTAGCTCGAGGTCATGTGTGGGATAGTTGATCTCATGCGTCTTCAACTGACGAGAGGCATAAGCAACCACCTGTTTCTCTTGCATAAGGACCGCACCCAATCCTTGCAAAGAGGCGTCACAGAATATCTGGAAAGGCTTAGATGTATCCGGAGGAACCAAGACTGGTGTGGAAGTGAGCTTCTCTTTGAGTGTCTCAAAACTTGCTTGACACGCAGGAGTCCACAGGTATTTCTTGCCTTTCTTGAGGAGATCGGTAAGAGGCTTCGCTATCTTCGAGAAGTTCTGAACGAAGCGACGGCAATAACTAGCCAAACCAAGAAAACTCCGCACTTCTTTGACATTAGCAGGAGGAAGCCATTCAACAATTGTCTTCACAGTTTCCGGGTTGACTGCAATGCCCTTGGCAGAGATGACATGACCAAGATAGGTTACTTCAGGCAGCCAAAACTCACACTTTGAGAACTTTGCATACAAGCGGTTCTCACGAAGCTTGTTTAGGACACACCGCAGGTGTTCTTCATGCTCTTCCTTAGACTTGGAATAGACCAGGATGTCATCCAGATAGACCACAACGAACTTATCAAGATACTCCATGAAAACCGAGTTCATCAGCCTCGAGAAGGTAGCAGGTGCGTTGGTGAGTCCGAAAGACATGATCGTGTACTCATACAGGCCATAGCGGGTGGTGAAAGCTGTTTTGGGCACATCTTCCTTGCGAATCTTGATTTGGTGATAACCACTTCTCAAGTCCAGCTTAGAGAACACCACAGCTCCAGCTAGCTGATCGAAAAGATCATTAATCCGCGGGAGGGGATATTTGTTCTTGATGGTTTTAGCATTGAGAGCCCGGTAGTCAACACATAGTCTATCGGTCCTGTCACGCTTCTTCACAAAGATTGTTGGGCTACCCCAAGACGATGTACTGTGTTGAATGAAACCCAACTTCTCTTGTTCATCAAGTTGTCGTTTGAGTTCAGCCAACTCAGAAGGACCCATTTTATAAGGCCGCTTGGAGATAGGAGCCGTTCCAGGTTCAAGCTCAATCACAAACTCAACCTCACGATCCGGAGGCATACCCGGCAACTCTTCAGGAAAGACATCTGGGAACTCACAGACCACCGGTACACTCTAAATAGCTTCCATAGCATCATCATTCAGAGCCGCCAAAGAGAAGAGCTGGACAGCAGGAGTCAGACTTGGAGAAAAGACTATATGGCCTTCAGGAATCTTCAGAGAAACTGAGCGTTCAGCACAATCAATCACAGCTGCATTGGTTGTTAACCAATCCATGCCCAAGATGACATCAATGTCAGAATTGCCCAGAACAATTAAAGAAGCCGAGAATGAAGAACCACCAATCTCAATTTGATTGCCATGACTGATCTTAGATGCTATCATATTTTCTCCAGGAGAAAGGACCATTAACCGCTTAAGAATAGGATCCATTGCTAACTCATTCTCATTTGCAAACTTGTGAGAAACAAAAGAATGCGATGCACCAGAATCAAACAGAACTCGTGCAGGGACTGAGTTAACGGAAAGCATACCCATCACAACTCCAGGTGCATGCTCACTTGAGGCGTTGACCTGATTAGCACGAACAACCGAGACCGGGCTTGGTGTTGATGTTGAGAGGTGGTGGTGCACGAACCATAGGAGAGCTTGCTGCAGATCTTGGCGGGGGTGGAGGGAGAGCTTTGTTCTTCATCGGACAGTTCCAGTTGAGATGTCCAGGATCTCCACACGTGAAGCAGGCACCAGGTGGACGTGGAGCAACATAGCCAGGGACTCCGCCAGGCGCTCCAGGGTAGTGGTGGTTGTAGCCCCTGGGAGCCGCAGTGGTGAAGTTTGGTGGCCTTGACGCGTAACTTGCAGGTCTTGGTGGAGCCGGGAGCGACGGTGGGGTGTTAGGAACCCAGACACGCCGCTTAGAAGGAGCTGCCATAACTGCAGAGCTTGATGCATCCCTGTTGTGTTTCTTGGACTCCTCAAACACTTGCCGACTTGCTTCCTCTTGCAGGGCTGTGTGCTGTAGTTCCAGGAAAGATGTCGGCCTTGCATGTGTGATTGCATACTTGATCGATGCATTGAGCCCTTGCCTGAACCTCTTCTGCTTCTTCTTGTCATCAGATACCTCATCGCCACCATAACGAGAGAGATTCATGAAGTTCCTGATGTAGGTGTTGACGTTATCATTTCCTTGCTTCAGGTTGAGAAATGCTTCCTTCATCCTTTCCATTACAATTTCTGAGAGAAACTGCTCTTTGAACGCTCCAGTGAACCTTTCCCAAGTAGGCTGAAAACCAGTGCAGCTTGCCTTCAAGTAATTTTCCCACCAGAGAGCTGCATCTCCCTTCAGAAGGTGAGTAGCACACTTGACCCACTCCTGCTCCGGAACATCAGCAGTCTCGAGCAACCTTGACATCTCACGCAGCCAATCATCCGCGTCCAGTGGTCGATCAGAAACATAAAACTGACGAGGGTTGAATTTTAGGAAGCTCTTGATGTCTCCTCGCTTGGGAGGTGGAGGTAGTGGAGCAAACTCGTTCCTCCTGACACTTTCCTCAAAGCGCTGCTGGTTCTCCTGCATTGCTGCCAAAGCATTGGCGATGTTCGACAGCGCGAAGCCCAGTTCAGGTGGTATGTCCTTATCAGTACGGAGTGGTGGAGCCATCCTGTGATTGATATAAAACTCAAGTCAGTACTATAATGGAGAATAATAATAATCCAAAATAGTACCAAGATGGAATTAACCAAGATTAAAGGATACAATTTACTAAGATGATATTAAAATATCAACAAAGTTCAAAGCACCTAAAATATATTAATCATATCGCACACGACTGAAAAGGAGTGTGGTACACAAATATATCAAAGAAAAATTTTCCACAAATTTCGGCATTAAAATACCAATAGATGCGCAAAATTACTTAACGAATCAAGATTAGTGAATCTACCGATTCAATATACAAAAGCGAATGATAAGAGTAGTGGTATGGTCGCGACTCCATCCCGCACTCAAATCATTACTCCGCACATGAACAAGTGGAACACATATCCTAACCCCTTCTTCTCATGACGAAACCTAAAGATTGGTAACTACGGAAACGAACACCCCAAACAAGATAGCGTCGGATACAAAGAGTAAGATGATGTCGGTTTGCAAAATCCTGTCGGTATGGAATGTACCAACAGTTGATAACCAAAGGCTGATTAGATAACAACTTGGATGCAACAGATAGACAAGGGATTACACACACACACACAACCTATGGTACTACGGAAACCCAGAACACGTGAATCCTAGTTTGAATTTTAAGAAGAGGATTGAAAACGGTGCACTTCCTTACCAGAAAAGGGTGGGTGGGTGGGTAAGAAGAAAAGTGGAAGCAGTCCTACTCTCGCGTTTTGGTTTTCCCTAGTATACATAACTACCAAAAATATTTGCTAGACTGACAACGACCGTTTGGCTGAGACCCTGAAGGTCGGGATGACTCTGATACCAATTGTAACTACCTCGGTGAATTACGCTCCTAGATACAAGCCTGGATGGGCGGTAGTGGTTGAAATAGTACGGTGGGGCCCCAAAAGCCACTCACGGGTAGACCTTTCGGCCGTCCCAACCACTACCAACTCAACGGGACTGTCTGGCGTAGTGAATCGGCGAAGAAGGGATCAACTACATACACAAATGAGTATGTATGCAAGCCACCATACAAGAGTACATCAGAGCCATACCATCTAGAAAGAAAGGAAATATAGCAACGCCATATGGCAAGATTGAAATGACCTAGATAGATATAATATGTTAGGATAATTCCTCATACATCACACATCAGAGTATCAAGCGGAAGTGGCAAACAAAGTCCGAGTACGGATAAGAAGCAAATCGGCATAAGATGCCATAGAACTAAGCACATCCCGCCCACAGATCTCACGGATCCCCGTTCCCAGAATCTCTACACCGAACGATTGTTGCCCACATCATCAGCCTCTTCCACCCAAAGATCCGTCTGAGGGTACCTGTTCATCTGAACCAATAATTTATCGTGTGAGACCCTAAGGGTACTCAGCAAGTCTTAATGCCTCTAAAGGGGACACAACCTGGGGTGACGCAATTGCAGCAAAAGATAAACCCTAGCAGTTCTATAGATACTCGCTAACCATCCGCCTAACCAATTATAGATGGATGTCCGTGAATTAAAGACAACAGTTATAACAATAATTTCATCAGATCCATCCTCCTCCCCGCTTACCAACGAGTAAGCGGACGAACAACCCCCCCCCCAATCCGTTGGCAATTTTATTAACCATTCCATGAGTATCACTATTTACTAGTCATTTACTTAGTCATATTAAAGCGGTACTTTAGTTATGCTTGTCTATGGTCGAGAAACTGTGCTCCAAGTCGTCCATAACCGCGGACACGGCTTTCAGAAAGTTTTACCTAGGGTGCACAAATAGCAACACACACTCGATCAACCTCGAAAACCAAATCAAAACCAGAGGCCTTCACGACAAAGCAATCACAGGATTCGAAGTATTGCGAGGCCACCCCATTAAGCTACCATACAAAGTTAGCCGACTCAAAGCGGACTCAAGGTTTGGGTATACGGTGTGAACGATCGGGAACCCAAAACTGGGCTTGTCGACACCGCGGAATCGTGTCCGATCCTAAAGATAGGTGCTATCATGCACAATTTAAATAAAGCGTAAAGCATGGCATAAGTGCAGGACAATAAATAAAACCTCAAACTAGTTTGTGGCCCCAAGAAATAAGATGAATCAAGCTCGCTCGGGGGTCCCATAAGCCTCCCGGATGTGGATAGCGCGAATAATCTTGGAACAGGAATCAAGTACTCGGGGTCTTACGGGACACAAGTGAGCAGGAAAAACCAAATAGCAGATGTTGCTCACCAGTGCCACTTTCATTAGTTATCCCATTACTACTCAGATTAAGTTGTTTAGGTACCTCGTTATCCATCAGACACTCACAAACCCTACACATGCTGTTCTACGACTCGCATGGCTCAAACAACTCCTGTAGTAATGGCTCATGGGATGGAGGAACAAGCTCGGTGGATTTTAAAGTAAAGGCTATGCAATACTTGGGATTCAATTTAATGCAATCGTGACTCGATGATGCAAGAATAAGATAGAGGCAATAGGTACTGTATGTATGCAAGCATGTGGTAGTGCTTGCCTGGCAACTCAGTTGAAGCGAGAGACGGATCTGGGTAGTGCTCCTGGTTCTCTTGATATATCCCCGCCAAAGGTTCATTCAAGAAGAACCAAACAAACAAAGGCCAACATAAATAAAGTGCGCAAGCATATGAGTAAAATGCATCAAGCAAACAATCATGCCATGATGAATGATGCAAAAGTTGCATCGCAATAATGTAGCCTGGCATGGGTGAGGTGTGGAAGGCAAGAAATAACGTTTTAATGGGGTTTTGGATCACATTTTGTTGTCATAATAGTTGCTGTACACTATATATTTATATGATGCATGCTGCAATTGAAGTCATGGATAGCATAAACAGAAAGGTCTCGTCGAGCTGATCATTTTAGACATATCATTTGCTAAATTCGGAGTTGTAAAACAAAAGTTATTAATTTATTAAGTTACAGTGGCATTTGTTGTAATTTACTCAACTTGGAATTTTAAATGTGCAAAAGGTAATTTAAATAGCATATTTGAAATCCTCACATTTTTCTGATCTCAAAACATATATCATTTGTTTAATTTGGATTGGTAGTTTAAAAGTTATTAAAAACTGATTGAATTTGAATTTAAAACAATTTGTAAAGATTTAATTCGAAAAAGAAAACAGGAAACCTTTTTCACCCATACCAGACCTAGCCACAGTCCCTGGCGAGTGGGCCTGAGGCTGACTGGGCATGGCCTGTGTGGTTGGGGACCGCGGGTTGGGAAAGGGGGTTCCTCAGGGGTTTTTTACAAAGAAGCCCGACGGACTGGACTGCGGGTTGGGGCTTTAAAAGGAAAAAGGGCTTTTTTGCAAAACAACTAGGAGCTGTCGGTTGAGTCTGACGAAACTGAACTTTGCGCTCGCAGAAACGCCTAGTTGGTTCCATCTTCGGGCGACGATGGCGATTGATCTAGGCGGTATCTAGGGATCGTGTAAAAACGAAAAGTGCAGACCGAACTTAGGCCTAAAATTCTTGTATACAAGGTTCTCCAACGGAGGGCTACCGAGGCCGGGATCTGGCGAGGAACAGAGGTACTAGGAGGCGCGCGAGACTGACGGACGGACAGGGTCAGAGCAGCAGTGCCGATGATGTTGTCCGATCTTCGGTGGACGCTGGCGACGAATCCTTAGGGAAAACCGGCATCCCACCAAAACGAAAAACGGAGAGGGATGATAGGGCTACACTTTTCGTCAAGGGGGCATCGCCGTAGGAGGCTTACAGCGCGCGGGGCATGTCTAGGATCAGAGGCGGAAAACGTTGCTGCTGCTGCTCGATGTCACTGCTGCTGCCTGACGCGCGCGGCGAGCGACACGGCGAAGCTGCGCGGGAGGGCGGCGGTTGATTCCGGCGACACTATGCAGAGCGGAGGGAAAAAGGGAAGGGGAACAGGAGGGGGTTGCTCACCTCGGCCGATTCCCAGAGGAAACGAGGAAGCGGAGGGACGGAGGTGATGTCGGCGACGGTGGTTTGGTTCGGTGCCTGGCCAGGAAGAAGAGAGAACAGCGGCGCCACGTCCAGCTCCTGCTCGAGTTCGCGAGGGGGTCGTCGGGGGCTGCCTGCACGCTCTCCGTCTCCAGTAGAGGATCAAGACGACGGCGCGGCGTCGCACTCCTCGCCGACGCTCTCGGACAGGGTCAGAGCATAGGCGGGCGCAGAGGTAGGGGATGGCGGCGGAGAGGAGGGGAAGGAGTACTAGGGTTGCAGGGGCCTCCGCGGCTTGGGGATAAGAAGAGGAGGGAAGGGTGACGCGGCTGACGGCGGAGACGGCCACCTCCCCGCCTGCTTTGCCGAGGCGCCGCAGTCGAGCAGGCAGTGACTAGAGAAGAAGAACAGGCGGCGACGGAAGCGATCTTGGCAGGGAAGGCGAGTTGGGCCGGGGAAGGTTTGGTTTGACGGGCTGCTTCTTCTTGTTGGGCTGCTGCGGCTGCTCCAGGTATGGTTTCTCCCTTTTTTTCTCTTATTTGTCTTTTAGACATTTGTTTGTTATTTTATTCTATTTCAATTTTCAAACTAGTTTATAATTTCAAAAATCTTTGGAACATTTTTACCAGGTGGTTTTGAATAGGGGCTCGACTAAGGGAGAGGCAAAAAGAGGTCAAGACACATAAAGAGAGAAAGCACACATGATCACATGATCATGCATGGAAGGGAAAAGGGGATTGGGGGATAAGGTTTAAAGATTAGCTAGAGAGGTAGAGAGGGAGGGTGAGAGCTAGGGTTTTAAACAAGTAAAAACAAGATCAAGCAAAGGAAGGAGTGATCCTTGCAAGCTTTACAAATAAAATTCAAATGGCAAGAGAAAAGTGGTACTTGCATGGCCCTAGCTAGACCAAGCAAAAGAAGGAGAGAGAGAGAGAGAGAATGATCCACCCAAGAACTTCAAATGAAAAACCAAAAGACCTAGATGTGGTGGAGTTGCATGGCCCATGCAAACAATAAATGCCCTGTGTTCATATTGTGAAAACAACATAAAATCATGGGGCATTATTCCATGCATTCCCAAAAGGTGGGAAAGGCCAAGCAAAAGATTATGAGTGGAATCCACCCAACCCACATGAGCTAGAGGTAAACTCATTTAAAATGCCAAGCTCATGTTAGTTGGATGTGGAATTACAAGGTGGTGAAGAAAAGGTGGTGGAGTCAATAAGAGATATGCCCCCAAATCAACTTGGGCATTTAACAATATAACAAGAACCAAATACAATATCAAGAGGCAAATACAATTAAGAATGCACATGAGATAAGAACCAAACAAGAAGGGGTTTTATATGATGCTCAAATGCAAGGTGACATGATGACATGAGCATGATATGATGATGATGCAACAATTTCATGTAGGAAGTGGTCCTTTTATTACTAGATCAAGTAGCATTACAGGTGTTAGACAACTGGGATGCTACACCAGATTCCGAAGAACCGAAGACCAAAACCTCTGCACTGGGTCGTGTTCTTCTTCACAGACGCCAAAACATGAAGCCTTGATCCGAAGACCGAACCGGAACCCCTCTGAGCCCCAAGATCTTTGATCTGAGATGTGTGACCTTTTTCCGAGCCCCTATTTTATAAATTACCAACTATATAAACTGTTGCATATTTAATTGTCATACTCGCATGCATATTGGTGTGGTTTGGGGGCCTTATGTCGATTCACCATATAATTAAATATGGAGGCCATATACGGACAAAGCTAGTCTAATATTGGCTTCATTTAATTTGTGTAGAGAACCGATGCTAAGTTTTGCAATGTTAAGACAACATTTAAATTGCGGGGTATCTAAACAACATGAACCTTCCAAGTAATTGTCGGGACCCTGGGTCCGCTTAATATTGCCTAATTGCCTTGCATCATTGCCATGTCATACATCATACATGCACCATGCCTGATCTTTCGTCGTAGTATTAAATAGTGCATCCGGTGTTTGTGCTAGTGTTTTGCTTCTTCACGGATTAGGCCGATGAGTTGATGCGAGTGTCGACCCGATCTTCGGATGAACCTTCGGCAATGTTTTCAGGCGATCATTCTCCCCCTTTCTACCTATCTTACTTTTATAGTATTTATTCCCTCCTGTTGATCTATTGCTATATGTGTTGCGATGCTCTAGTTTTTGTGCCCGTGATATCCCTTGCAGCCTCATATTGCCTTGGACACATCCTATTACCTGTTGTTTGATAGATAGTTGGACTTGCGCGTCGTAGTCGCTTGCTGAAGTGTTGTTGCGTGTCGTCCAGTACCACAGTTGTTGGAAGGCTGTCATATGCTTTATGTTGGAGATGATCATGGCTTTAATTATTGTTTAATAACTAAAATTGGAAGTAGGTAAATGCAGAGGCACCGGTGGGTAATAGACAATATTTGGATTTTAACCTCTCACTGGTGTCCCGTAGGACCCCGAGTTCTTGACACCTGTTCCGAGATCGAGCGCGCTAACCACAGGTGGGGTGTGTGGGCACCCCCATCGATTTAGTACCTGATTCCAAGTAATGTACTGGGGGCCACAAAGTAGTTTGGGGCTTTATTACTATCCTGTACTTATGCCATGCTTTACTCCTTTATTTACGATTGCGCGTGGAGCGCCTGTACTGTTTAAGTAAGCGGAGTGTTTTCGCGGTATCGACAAGACCAGTCACACTTTCGGGTTCCCAGTCGTTTACAGCCATTGACGCAAACCCTGGGTCCGTCTCGGAGACCGGCCGACTTCGTTACGGGTAGCTTAGTGGGGTGGCCCCCTGTGCTTCCTTTGGTTCTGGGAAACGTCGTGTCCGAAACCCCGTCGACATACCGTTGGGTGTATGTTTTGTGATCTTGTACCTACCTGATCTGACAACAAGGGTGTAGGTGCGTGTGGGAACTTTGGTGCACCTCAGGTTAAATCTTTTCGAGAAGCCGTGTCCGCGGTTATGGACGACTTGGAGCACAGTTCTCGATCATAGACAACTATAACTAAAGTTTATTGTTATAATTTGACTTGTATCCGATATGACTAGTAATCAGCTCCACTACAACGGAATGGTTAAATAAAAGTGCCAACAACTGCTGGGTTTTGGGATATCTCATGCTAATTGTATCTGACTAGTAAGTGTGCAACTACAATGGAATGGTTAACTAAAAGTGCCCACTGCTTATTATATCAGGATGACTATCTATACCTGACTAGTAATTGCTGCAACGATAACTGAATAATAAAACTGCCAACTGTGTGAGTTCCTCGGTTGACTTCCTCGTTTGGTCTCGAGGGGAACATACCAGGATGGGTATGCTTGGTGGTAGAATCAGGATGGTTTCGCATAGGCCTTTCTTATCTCTCTCTGATAGCCGCTAGTGGTATCGAGTCTCTATAGGTTGTTTAGTGCATGTCGCGCTGTCGCTTTAGTCCACCATACCTATGTAGGCGAGGACCGCCAAATTCTAGTCTCGCCGTGTACTAGCCTCAGTACTGACCGCTCTCTCTTTTTCCTTTGCCCTTTGTCGGCACCCCTTTTGTTTAAGCAGGTTTTGAGATCGACGTCGTTAGCAGGGTTACCCTTCCGGCTTGGCCTGGGCAGGGTTATGGACGCCATTGGTTATTCTTCAGGGCTCTTAGCTCAATTTGCATCTTGTCCGTACTCGGACACTGTATCGTTTTCAAGTTGATTTGGATCTTTGTATTGTGTATCTGTATCCTTGACTCATGGAGTCGTTGTTGTATATATGTTTCTGTGGGTTCCATTGTGGACTATTTTGTAATGATATTACCTCGTTTTCCACCCGCACGCAAGTGCCTGGTGGGCACCTTTGAATCGTTTCTATGCGGGTTGGCGAGAATCGCTGAAACTTGCATAGGGCCGATTCTGAGGGTGTTACAGAGTGGTATCGGAGCTCAGCAGTTACGATGCCCCACTGGTACAGCCTGTAGGTTAACCTAGCTAACGGACGTTGTAGAGTGTCAAAACTATTTTGGAAAAATCGGTTGGATAGATCTGATTAGGTCTGCTTTTACTCCTTATCCCTTTGCTATTCTTCTCTTACCTCGACGTGTTTTGAATCTTCTCTCTTATCTTTTCTTCGAGTCTAGGAATTCTCGTGGTCGGGTTTCCGTCGTACCTTCAGAGTTTCACTTCCTCCTCTTGTAACGGTGCTTCGACATCCGACCTTCACACTATCTGATGAATCTTTCATCTGTTGTACCTTTCAGTGGACCGAAAATTCACTAAAAAAATTTCTTTCTATCCTCTGATGTTTTCCGATACGACGAAATCATCTACATCAGATCTGATGAGAATCTCCATCCCTCCTTTGATTCCGAACCTCGCTTGTCGATATCTTCAGTCTAATTCTGAGAATGGGTTGCGTGATTTTCTACTGCATGTGCGAAGTAATAGTTTGGGTGCGTGATGGATTGGCCCCCATGCCGACTACTCAATCTATTCGCTCTTGTACATTGAAGTGGATTAGAGTGCACCTTTTCTCTCCTTCTGTCGAGGTTAGAGGTTGCCTCATCTTTTGATGCCTCTATTTTCGTCTTTTGTTTATCCGGAGTACTCCCTTGACGCACATGATCAACGACCGCTCGTTGGTAGTGTCGCTGATTTCAAGATGGAGAAATAAACTTTGTTAGTGGTGTCGCGAGGACCTACACGAAGTGGGAAAAATTCGGAGCATCGACCTTCTTCCATGTACCATGAGGCGGATCTCGAGGGCGAGATCCATTGTTAGTGGTGTCGAATTGTAGCACCCCGGGTAAAACCAGTACTAGAAAATCGCCTGTTGTTCATATTTTGTGCATCATCATGACATCATCATGCATGCCTGGTCATAAAAGTATAATACAAAAGCCTATTTTGTTTTCTATAATACCGCCCTTCTTTATTTCAAAATATAAACCCCTGGTTTATCTGAATATTTTATTTATCTAAAAACTAATTACAAATGTCTTTTAAATATTAAATAAAAGTTTATATTATTTTGGGAGGCAGCCAGGCCCAAAAGCCCAGCCGGCCACCTCCAACCAAACCCTAGATCTAATCCTATCTACCCCTCAAGCCTAACCCTAACTCTATCTCCAAACCCCCATATACTCCCTCCCGCACGACACCACCGACTCACCCCACCCTATCGCTAGGCTCCACCCAGAACCAAACCCACTCACCACTCACGCCCAACCCCACCTGGACCCACTCCCCAGCCCCGCATGCACCCCACCCCGGTCACGCGAAACTCTCCCGCGCCCCCGACCCCACCAGCGCGACCCCTGCGCGTCGCCAAACTCCCGTCCCGCACCCACCCGCGTGAACCCCTCCCTCGCCTCTGCCCTGTTTCGATTGTCCCTAGAGCTCACGCTTGCTGCCTCGCCAGCCGTCTCGACCCTCCGCCTCGCAAGCTGATCCCGCCTCCTCGGGCCTTCGCCCCGCCACGCTGCGTTGCACTTTCCTCGAGCCATGCTCCCCGTCGCCCCGAGGATCCTCGTGTCGGCCGCCTTTTGCCCGGCCTCTCTCTGCTTCCGCGCCGACCGCCTTCCTCCTCGTCACGGCCGCCCGTGCCCGTCTCCGGCCTCCGCCTCCCTACCCAGGAGCTCGGCTGCCAGTGTCCCCGCCATGCCACCTCATCGCCCGTGCTGCTTTGTAGGCGTGACCGCTGGCCCGAGCTGCCGCCGCTTCTCCCTCGGCCTTCTAGAGTCATCTGACATCAACACTCTGTCTCCGGCCGCCGCCTGAGTTCGTCACGCCATGACCTTCGTCCTCCGGGCAGCGCCCCTATCTCTGCAACATGCACGACCTCCTATTTTTCGGTGCAGGTGTTTGCCCTATATAGCCCTTTCCCCTGTATCCCGTGCGCGGAGCTGGATGTTTTGCTAGCTGCTTGTAATTCTTGTCTCGTGGCCGTTTGTATTCATCCAGTTGTTCTCGCAGGCACAAACCGCATCTCTGTTTTTGGTTGAGTTCGCCTAAGTGATCTCTCGATTCTCGGGGGTGGTGGGACGATGTTTATGTGATGCGTTGCCATCGACAAGATCTTCTTGAAGCTGGAATAACAAGAACTTCTCTGGTCCGAAGCCTGATTCCGAAGAACCGAAGACCAAAACCTCTGCACTGGGCCGTGTTCTTCTTCACAGACGCCAAAACATGAAGCCTTGATCCGAAGACCAAACCCGAACCCCTCCGAGCCCCAAGATCTTCGATCTGAGATGTGTGACCTTTTTCCGAGCCCCTATTTTATAAATTACCAACTATATAAACTGTTGCATATTTAATTGTCATACTCGCATGCATATTGGTGTGGTTTGGGGGCCTTATGTCGATTCACCATATAATTAAATATGGAGGCCATATACGGACAAAGCTAGTCTAATATTGGCTTCATTTAATTTGTGTAGAGAACCGATGCTAAGTTTTGCAATGTTAAGACAACATTTAAATTGCGGGGTATCTAAACAACATGAACCTTCCAAGTAATTGTCGGGACCCTGGGTCCGCTTAATATTGCCTAATTGCCTTGCATCATTGCCATGCCATACATCATACATGCACCATGCCTGATCTTTCGTCGTAGTATTAAATAGTGCATCCGGTGTTTGTGCTAGTGTTTTGCTTCTTCACGGATTAGGCTGATGAGTTGATGCGAGTGTCGACCCGATCTTCGGATGAACCTTCGGCAATGTTTTCAGGCGAGCATTCTCCCCCTTTCTACCTATCTTACTTTTATAGTATTTATTCCCTCCTGTTGATCTATTGCTATATGTGTTGCCATGCTCTAGTTTTCGTGCCCGTGATATCCCTTGCAGCCTCATATTGCCTTGGACACATCCTATTACTTGTTGTTTGATAGATAGTTGGACTTGCGCGTCGTGGCCGCTTGCTCAAGTGTTGTTGCGTGTCGTCCAGTACCACAGTTGTTGGAAGGCTGTCATATGCTTTATGTTGGAGATGATCATGGCTTTAATTATTGTTTAATAACTAAAATTGGAAGTAGGTAAATGCAGAGGCACCGGTGGGTAATAGACAATATTTGGATTTTAACCTCTCACTGGTCTCCCGTAGGACCCCGAGTTCTTGACACCTGTTCCGAGATCGAGCGCGCTAACCATAGGTGGGGTGTGTGGGCACCCCCATCGATTTAGTACCTGATTCCAAGCAATGTACTGGGGGCCACAAAGTAGTTTGGGGCTTTATTACTATCCTGTAATTATGCCATGCTTTACTGCTTTATTTACGATTGCACGTGGAGCGCCTGTACTGTTTAAGTAAGCGGAGTGTTTTCGCGGTATCGACAAGCCCAGTCACACTTTCGGGTTCCCAGTCGTTTACAGGCATTGACGCAAACCCTGGGTCCGTCTCGGAGACCGGCCGACTTCGTTACGGGTATCTTAGTGGGGTGGCCCTGTGCTTGCTTTGGGTCTGAGAAACGTCGTGTCCGAAACCCCGTCGACATACCGTTGGGTGTATGTTTTGTGATCTTGTACCTACCTGATCTGACAACAAGGGTGTAGGTGCGTGTGGGAACTTTGGTGCACCTCAGGTTAAATCTTTTCGAGAAGCCGTGTCCGCGGTTATGGACGACTTGGAGCGCAGTTATCGATCATAGACAACTATAACTAAAGTTTATTGTTATAATTTGACTTGTATCCGATATGACTAGTAATCAGCTCCACTACAACGGAATGGCTAAATAAAAGTGCCAACAACTGCTGGGTTTTGGGATATCTCATGCTAATTGTATCTGACTAGTAAGTGTGCAACTACAATGGAATGGTTAACTAAAAGTGCCCACTGCTTATTATATCAGGATGACTATCTATACCTGACTAGTAATTGCTGCAACGATAACTGAATAAATAAAATTGCCAACTGTGTGAGTTCCTCGGTTGACTTCCTCGTTTGGTCTCGAGGGGAACATACCAGGATGGGTATGCTTGGTGGTAGAATCAGGATGGTTTCGCATAGGCCTTTATTATCTCTCTCTGATAGCCGCTAGTGGTATCGAGTCTCTATAGGTTGTTTAGTGCATGTCGCGCTGCCGCTTTAGTCCACCATACCTATGTAGGCGAGGACCGCCAAATTCTAGTCTCGCCGTGTACTGGCCTCAGTACTGACCGCTCTCTCTTTTTCCTTTGCCCTTTGTCGGCACCCCTTTTGTTTAAGCAGGTTTTGAGATCGACGTCGTTAGCAGGGTTACCCTTCCGGCTTGGCCTGGGCAGGGTTATGGACGCCATTGGTTATTCTTCAGGGCTCTTAGCTCAATTTGCATCTTGTCCGTACTCGGACGCTGTATCGTTTTCAAGTTGATTTGGATCTTTGTATTGTGTATCTGTATCCTTGACTCATGGAGTCGTTGTTGTATATATCTTTCTGTGGGTTCCATTCTGGACTATTGTGTAATGATATTACCTCGTTTTCCACCCGCACGCAAGTGCCTGGTGGGCACCTTTGAATCGTTTCTATGCGGGTTGGCGGGAATCGCTGAAACTTGCATAGGGCCGATTCTGAGGGTGTTACAGCGGTCATGGGCGGTGCAGGCGAGGACGGCAAGCCACACGAGCAGGGGAGGAGGTGGTAGATGGAGGCGGCGCACGTCGCCAAGAGGTCGAGGCCGGCATGGTCCTCTAGTGGCAGAGGAAGGGGCCGTGCACGGAGAGGAGAGCCGGTAGGAGGCGGGGGAGACATGGGCGAGGGGAGGGCCCGGTCGGCGACAGCGTTGGAACAAGCAGAGGGCCACGGGGCCAGAGGTGGAGGGGGTCACGAGCGAAGGCAGCAGAGGGTGGTCGCGAGAGCGTCGGGGAGGGGAACCAGCAACGACGGTGCTCTAGGGTTGCTGGCGAGGGAGAGGGAAACAAACTGGAGGTGGGAGTGGTTTGCGTGGAGGAGACGCGGAGGTAGGGCTGGTTGCGTGAGAAACGTGGGGAGGCCGGGTCGGGGCAGGAAATCGCGAATGGGGTCCCTTGAGAGGATGCTGGGCGTGTGGGTGTTTGGTGGGTGGCAGCCGAGAGGATGTAGGGGGAGCGTGCGAGTGGGTCCCGGGGTGGGACCTGGGATGCATACGGCTTGCGGGGTGGCAGTTGCGGGTGCGTCGATCACGATGGGGTGGTTCCGCGTAGGCTAGTTGGTGCCTGGCGGCGGTAGGGAGGGAAGTGGAGTGAGGTTAGGGTTAGGGTTTGAGAAGGGTAGTTCTAGGGTTTGACTAGGGTTAGGTTAGGGTAGTAGGTGGTCTGGCCGGTTGGGCTTTTGGGCCGGCCGGCTGGACCGCCTCCCCATAAAAAATAGTTTTGTTATTTCTTTTGTTTTAAAATAAACTTTTGTAAACAGTTTTAGATAAATAAAAGATCCGGCTGGACCAACGGTTTTGGTTTGAACAAGGAGGGGCGGATATTAATATAGAAAACAAAGTAGGTCGTTTAGCAAAATAGTTTTAGTCAATTAGATGCATGCTGATGTCATGATGATGCATAGAGACAAGGCATGCGATTTTCTAGTAGTGGTTTTAGCCGGGGTGCTACAATTCGACACTATTAACAATGGATCTCGCCCTCGAGATCCGCCTCATGGTACGGGGAAGAAGGCCGACAATCTGAATATTCTCGCTTAGTGTAGATCCTCGCGACACCACTAATAAGGGTTCTTTCTCCATCTTGAAATCAACGACACCACCAACAAAGGTCGTTGCTCACGTTCGTCGAGGGAACACTCCGGACAAACAATAGAGGAGTTAAAGGTAAGGCCATCTCTAACTTCCATGGAAGGAGTAAGAATTGCATCAATCCACCATTCAGTGTACAAAAGCGAATGATAAGAGTAGTGGTTTGGTCGTGACTCCATCTCGCACTCGAAGCATTACTCTGTACACGAATAGAACAATCATGCAACCAACTCTCGGATTTCAGATTAAATATCTCGACAAGCGAGGTTCGGAAAACTTCAGATACAAAAGGGTGATGTAGGCTCTTCATCGGATCGGATTGTAGATGATGTCGTTGTGTTGGAAAACACCGGAAGATATAAAGAAAAAATTTAGTGAATTTTGGCCCACTGAAAGGTACAACAGATGAAAGATTCATTAGATAGCATGAAGCACTAGTAGGAAAACAGCTATAGGTAATCAGCACATCCGTGGCTCACATGGTTGAAGTGCCCCACGGCTAAAACAGGCGTGGCTCACCTGTGGGCAGTGCCCTACTAGTAACTAGAACAACCGTGGCGCACATGACTATAGTGCGCCATGATGTGGTCCAGGCCTGACGCCGCCAAACATCTGTGGCGCACTATAGACATGTGTGCCACGGTTGTTAGTGTCATCTGTGGCGCACATGGGGGGTGCGCTACGCCTAAGCGCATGCCCCCTCTGCTCTGAAACGGCCACAAACTTCTGTGGCGCACTCGGCCTAGTGCGCCACAGATGTACAAACTTAGCCGTAGGGCACTGCGCCTAGTGCCCACGCCTAAGTGGCATGCACCAACTCCACCCCGGTGGATCGCCTTTTAGGGTTTGCAAAAATAAGCGAAAATGATAAACACTTCAAAAATTAAATCCTTTCATATTTAGGTAGGTAATGTGGTATAGCTTCTAGTAAAATTAATGTAAATGAGTTTCGACTTTATTTGCAAAAAAAAGTTATGCCACGGTAAAAAGTAGTAACTTTTGCATACGATATCGAAAAAATCGTATAATATACCAAAATGACCGAACGACATTAGATCCGCTTGCAACCCCTTTAGGTCGTTTAGCGATTTTTAGATTTTAAAATTCGAAAAGAGTAAAAAGTTATGGTCAAAACCGTTTTCTGCGAGAAAAAAAGCAGGCGACTTATCCGTAGCGCACCTACACCTAGTGCGCCACGGATAAGCTTCTTGAGATTCAAATTTGAATCCCACCCGCCTCCTCCTCCCTTTCCTCTTCCTCTCCTTTCCCTTTCCACTTTTCCTTCCCTTTTCCCTCTTCCTCTCCCTTTCCCTTTCCCTTCTCCTTCTTCCTTCTTCCTTCTTCCTTCTTCCTTCTTCCTTCTCCCTTCTCCTCCTTCCCCTTCTCCTCTTCTTGCAGTGATGGCACGACGTCGACCTCCTTATCCTCCTCCTCGCAGTGACAACGGGCGACGGCGGTGCAACAGCGGCCTCCTTCTCCTCCTCCTTGCGACGGCGGTGCAATGGCGGCCTCCTTCTCCTCCTCTTCCTCCTCTGTCTCCTGTTCTTCTCCTCCTCTTCCTCCTCTTCCTCCTCTTCCTCCTCCTCTTCTTCTCCTCCTCTTCCTCCTCTTCTCCTCCTCCTCCTCTTCTTCTCCTCCTCTGCCTCATCTTCTTCTTCTCCTCCTCTTCCTCCTATTCTCCTCTTCCTCCTCCTTGCAGTTTCGACGACGACACCTGCGTGGCCGCACTGACGACGACGACACCTGCGCGGCCGCACTGACGACGAGATCTAGATCTGCTGCTTTTTTTTTGAATTTTGAAATTTACATCTGTGGCGCACAGCACCTAGTGCGCCACGGTTATCGTTTCATACACGTGGCGCACCTGCCCAAACTTCTGTGGCGCACCGGCATGTGCGCCACGCCTGTCTCTAAACTTCTGTAGCGCAAGGCACGTGGCGCACTGCTAGTGCGCCACAGATGATGTTTCATGGTGCGCCACTAAAGGCCATTTTCCTAGTAGTGAAGGCCGCATATTGAAGCACCGTTACAAGAGGATGGAAGCGAAACCCTGAAGGTACGACGAAAATCCAACCACGAGAAATCCTGGACTTGAAGAAAAGATAAGAGAGCAGATTCAAAACACGCCTAGATAAGAGGAGAATAACAGAGGGGTAAGAAGTAAAAGCAGACCTAATCAGATCTATCCAACCAATTTTTCCAAAATAGTTTTGACACTCTACGATGTCCGTTAGCTAGGTTATCCTACAGGCTGGACCAGTGAGGTATCGTAACTGCTGAGCTCTGATACCACTCTGTAACACTCTCAGGATCGGCCCTATGCAAGTCTTAGCGTCTTCCACCAAACCCGCATAGAAACGATTCAAAGGTGCCCACCAAGCACTTTCGGGCGGGTGGAAAACGAAGTAATACCATTACACAATAGTCCACAATGGAACCCACAGAATAGATATATACAACAATGACTTAAGGAGTCAAGAATACAGATATACAATGCAAAGATCCAAATCGCCTTTAAAACGGTACAGCGTCCGAGTACAGACAAGATGAAAATTGAGCGAAGAGCCCTGAAGAATAACCAATGGCGTCCATAACCCTGCCCAGGCCAAGCCGAAAGGGTAACCCTGCTAACTACGTCAATCTCAAAACCTTCTTAAACAAAAGGGGTGCCGACAAAGAGCAAAGGAAAAAGAGAGCGGTCAGTACTGAGGCCAGTACATAGCGAGACTAGAATTCGGCGGTCCTCGCCTACATAGGTATGGTGGACTGAGGCGGCAGCGCAGCATGCACTGAACACCCTATAGAGACTCAATACAACTGGAGACTATCAGATAGGGGTAATGAAAGAACATGTGTGCCCCCATGTGTGGTTTTGGTAATTAATGACAATGTTTTATGGACTTATGTTTGCATTGAGTTTTACTTGGAGGATTTGTCCATAGACAATGCTTGAACCATATGGTGGATTCAAGGTTGGAATAAGAATAAAGTGAAGAAGATCAAGTGTTGATCAAGGTTTCTTAAGATGATCTCAAGTGTATCGTGCCATCCTTATGGTGATCATGGATATGTGAAGATATGCCTAAAAGAGAGGCTCTTCCATAGTGGAGTATGGGGGAGCATCTTCACCAAGCTAGTGCAATCAAGAAAGGTGCTCCATCCTAAGGTGTGGAATATACAAGGCAAAGGTTTGATTTTGATAGGGTTTCTTTCTAACTGGTCTCGTGGTGTTAGTTGGAGAGACCGGTTTATAGGATAGATAACTGTACTATCAAGAGGGGCTCTCAAGTGAGTAACTTGATCATATCCCTCGGTGAGAGCTCAAACCTTTGCATACTTGGCATCATATTTCTTGTTTCTTATTTGGTTCTTATCCATGAGAGGATTTAGATATTGTGTCAATCTCTATGACAAGCTTAAATCCATCGAAAACAGATTTCTTATGCATTCTCTATTGTGTTTTCGATATTGGAGGTTTTACCGGTTTGTCTTTTATAGATAGGTTAAATCTTTCATCATTTGGTTCTATCCTCCATTGCTGGACTATGATGTTTCCCTGCATGATCTTGTAGAGATCGTTACTATCTTCGAAACGAGCCCAAGATCATCAAAATCGGAGTCCGAATGAAAAAGTTATGATGGTTTCAGTTTTGTTGTTCCTGCCAGTTTTCAGAGGGGCGGATTATCCGGCCATGGGGGAGGATTATCCGTCCCAAAAATCCGCCCCTATATTGAGGGTCGCGCCGCAAAGTCCTTAGCCCTTTTTTTGGTCCGGGGAACCCGGAATATCCGGGCGAGGGGCGGATTATCCGTCCTGGAAGGTCCCAAACGGTCATATTTCGTTGGGGAGGGGTATAAATAGACCCCTTCTTCCTCCTTAGGCATGTGTCTTGCATTCTCTCCCTCCTCCATTGTTTTGACCTTCAAGAGCTTGCAAATACTCTCAATCCCTCCCATATTTCTTGAATCTTTTTGGGGGATTTGAAAGGGGAGATCTAGATCTACAACTCCACCAATCCATCTCTCCTCTATGTGAGGGGAACATATTGGGATCTAGATCTTGGGGTTTCTTTTGTGGATTTCCTCGTGTGTTCTTCCTCTCTTATTCTCCCACTAGCTTTTGTAGCTTTTGTGGAATTTGGGTGAGAAGTACTTGAGCACTTCCTGTGTTCTTGCCATTGCATTTGGTGCATAGGTTTGAGTTCTCCTCGGAGGATTTGGTGAGTGAAAGTTGAGAAGCTTTTTACTCTTGGGTTCTTGGAACCCTAGACGGTTTGTTGGTGTTGCAGGTTGTGGCCTTGGTGGCGTTTGTTGGGAGCCTCCGATTAAGTTGTGGAGAAGTTTCCCAACCTTGTGAGAGGTTCCGGTTGCCACCGACAAGTGCACCGATAGTGGAAGTTTGGATCGATCCAGTTGGGGTGAGATACACCGGAGAATAAGGGAGGCCTTTTGTGGCGTAGGTGGTTTGATACCACCCCCTCTCCAACGAGACGTACTCTTTTTATGGGAGGAACTCGGTAATAAATCATCGTCTCCGCGTGCCTCGGTTATCTCTATACCCGAGCTATTTACTTATGCACTTTACTTTGTGATAGCCTTCGTGCTTGATTTCTTATATCTAGCTATCACATAGTTGCCTGTTTTGCTTAGCATAAGTTGTTGGTGCACATAGGTGAACCGTAGTTTATATAGGTTTTGTGCTTGACAAAGTAAACGCTAGTTTTATTCCGCCTTTGTTAAGCCCATCTCGTAAAAGTTTTAAACCGCCTATTCACCCCCCCCCCTCTAGGCGGCATCTGTATCCTTTTCAGGTAAGAAAGACCTATTCGGATCCAACCTGAAACTATCACCAAGCATACCCTTCCTGGTATTTCCCCCTTGATACCAAACGAGGAAGTCAACCGAGTAACTCACACAGTTGGTAGTTTTATTCATTTCATTATAGTTGCAGCAATTACTAGTTATATATAGATAGCATGAGTCATCCTGATATTATAAACAGTGGGCAGTTTTAGTTAACCATTCCGTTGTAGTTGCAATACTTACTAGTCAGATACAATGGTAACAGGTGACAACCCAAATCCAGCAGTTGTTGGCACTTTTATTTAGCCATTCCATTATAGTGAAGTTGATTACTAGTCATTATAAAGTCAAATTTATAGCACTACTTTAGTTATAGTCGTCTATGATCGAGATACTGTGCTCCAAGTCCTCCATAACCGCGGACACGGCTTTCAGAAATTTTTACCCTGCAGGGGGGCACAAATAGCAACACACGCACGATCAACCTCGAGAAAAACAAAATGAAAAACCAACGAGGCATCACGACAGAACATTCGCAAGATTCATATTTGATTTCAGGGGGCCACCCCACCAAGCTACCCGCGACGAAGTTGGCCGGCTCCGAGACGAACCCAGAGGTTTGTGCCAATGGTTGTAAACGACTGGGAACCCGAAAGTGTGACTGGACATGTCAATACCGTGAAAACATTCCACATTTGTTCCTAAACAGTACAGGCGCTCCACGCGTAATCATAAATAAACTAGTAAAGCATGGCATAAGTACAGGATAGTAATAAAGCCCCAAACTACTTTGTGGCCCCAAGGAATTAAATATGACTCAAGCTAGGGTTAGGGGGATTCATGGTCCCACATGCGGATAGTGCGAATATTCAAAGAACAGGTATCAAGTACTCGGGGTCCTACGGGACAGAAGTGGATGGTTAAAAACCAAATAACATCTATTGCCCACCTGTGCCTCTGCATTATTTACCTACTTCAATTTTAGTTATTAAACGGTAATTAAAGCCATGATCATCTCCAACATTAAATATGCGGTATTACTCTAACAACTGTGGAAGACCGACAACACGACACATCACCTGCGCAAGCAACTACGACTCGCAAGGCCGACTATCTACCAAACAACGGGTAATAGGATGTGTCCATGGCAATATAAGGGCTGCAGGGAAGTATAACGGGGTACGGAATCTATAGCATCGCAACATAGATAGCAATAGATCAACAGGAGGGAATAAATACTATAAAATTAAGATAGGTAGAAAGGGGGAGAATGCTCGCTTGGAAAACATTGCCGAAGATTCATCTAAAGATCGGGTCGACACTCGCATCAACTCATCGGCCTAATCCGTGAAGAAGCAAAGCACTAGAAGAAACACCGGATGCACTATTTAATACTACGGCAGAAGATCGGACATGATGCATGTATAATGGATGACATGGCAAGGATGCGACGCAATTAGGCAATATTAGCGGAACCGGGGCCTCGACAATTATTTAGAAGGTTAATATTGTTCAGCTACCCTGCAATTTAAATGTTGTCTTAACAATGAGAAGCATGGCATCGGTTCACTATGCAAATTTAAATGGGGCCAATATAAGGCTAGAAAAGCCCGTATATGGTCCACATATTTAATTATGAGGTGAATCAGCATAAGGCCCCCAAACCAATATGTATGTGACATGGACAATTTAATATGCACTAGTATATGTCATTTATAGAAAAGGGTCACACATTAAGGATTACGGACGATGTTGGGGCTCGGGGAGGCTCGAGGGATCGGGAAGGCGACCTTGGAGCTCGGGTTTGGCGGTATCGGTCTTCGGACCGCATGAACGGGGCATCGGATCCGCATCTATGAAGAAGATCTTGGCGACGGCTCCAATGAGCTTGGTCAACTCCTTGTTCTTGTCCGCTCTGAGGAGGTAGCCGATATTGTCCCATATTATTTGTCGGTGATAAACATGGACGACGTCGGTTCCGTGAGTTCTGTGTAGGAGACCTTGAATTGGCAAGGGTTACTTCGAGTGGCATCTCGGTGGTTCCTGTAACTTGCCGTCGGGGACAAGCCGACAACAGAACACGTTGACGGCCTACTAGCTTCACTGAACTCCAGGGAGGTGTCAACTCTTCCAGACCAAAATACAAACATCCGCGAGGCACAACGCGACCGAAGAAAGGCGATGGCGTGCGTGAGGCGGGTGCTGGCGGTAAGAGCCACGAGGCAACAGTTGGCTGCCATACGAGGTGCCACGGCACAACATGGGACGCTACAGGTCGAGGACGGACACCATGGAGGAGGAAGGCCGGGGCAGGACGTGCAGGGTCCAGGGACAAGGCCACTGGCGGTAGAGGTCCTGGCCAGGGGACCCAGGGTCGACGATGAGAAGGGGACGGGCCCTTGGCAACGGGCCGACTAGAGAGGGCGCCGATCTTGCGGTGGTGAGCAGAGGTGGTGGCTAGGCGACGCGGTCACGGGTGGTGCAGGCGAGGACGGCAAGACACACGTGCAGGGGAGGAGGTGGTAGAGGGAGGCGGCGCACGTCGCCGAGAGGTCGAGGCCGGCATGGGCTTCTAGCGGCAGAGGAAGGGGCCGCGCGCGGAGAGGAGATCCGGTAGGAGGCGAGGGAGACACGGGCGAGGGGAGGGCCTGGTCGGCGGCAGCGTTGGAAGAAGCAGAGGGCCACAGGGCCAGAGGTGGAGGGGGTCACGAGCGAAGGCAGCAGAGGGTGGTCGCAAGAGCGTCGGGGAGGGGAACCAGCGACGGCGGTGCTCTGGGGTTGCTAGCGAGGGAGAAAGTAACGAACGGGAGTTGGGGTGGTTTGTGTGGAGGAGACGCGGAGGTGGGGCCGGATGCGAGAGAAACATGGGGAGACCGGGTCGGGGCAGGAAATCGCGAACGGGGTCCCTTGCGAGGATGTTGGGCATGTGGGTGTTTGGTGGGTGGCGGCTGAGAGGATGTGGGGGGAGCGTGCGAGTGGGTCCTGGGGTGGGACCTGGGATGCAGACGACTTGCGGGGTGGCAGTTGCGGGCGCGTCGATCACGATGGGGTGGTTCCGCGCAGGCTGGTTGGTGCCTGGCGGAGGTAGGGAGGGAAGTGGGGCGAGGTTAGGGTTAGGGTTTGAGAAGGGTAGGTCTAGGGTTTGACTAGGGTTAGGTTTGGGTAGTAGGTGGTCTGGCCGGTTGGGCTTTTGGGGCGGCCGGCTGGACTGCCTCCCTAAAAAAATAGTTTTGTTATTTCTTTTGTTTTAAAATAAACTTTTGTAAACAGTTTTAGATAAATAAAAGATTCGGCTGGACCGACGGTTTTGGTTTGAACAAGGAGGGGAGGATATTAATATAGAAAACAAAGTAGGTCTTTTAGCAAAATAGTTTTAGTCAATTAGATGCATGTTGATGTCATGATGATGCATAGAGACAAGACATGCGATTTTCTAGTAGTGGTTTTAGCCGGGGTGCTACAATGTTCACGTTCCTTGACGAGTCTATTAAAAATTAGGTCATTTGCCCCATCAAGCCCTTCAAGTTTTAGTTCAAGAGACATCCTAGTCTCTTATTCTTCTTCTAGAGCATTATTTAGAGCTTCTACCTTAATCATATGCTCTCTCCCTAGTTTGCATCTCTCATCAAGAAGAACTTGTGTGTGAGCAAGTTGATCTAGGAGGTCCACAAAATGTCTCTTGTGTTCCCCTTGCAAGTTATTCATGAACTCATCAAAAGCAACTAATTCCTTTTTAACCTCAAGAGATATCTCATCATCAAATTCATCAACAACCAAGGAGGAGGGGTGTGATGATGATAATACCTTCGTTCCTCTTGCCATAAGGCAAGTGACATTCTTTTTGGAGATATTCTCATTTGGGGAGTCGAAGAGGGAGAATGTGGGGGTAGAAGTAGTGGCAAGATTAGCCACACCACTTGATGTTTCCTCTTCATCATCTTCATTGTCGGAGGAGAATTCTTCATGAGTGATCAAGACAATTTCACCCAACTTCTTGTTGGTGGGATTCTTCTTGATGAAGGGTTTCTTGAAAGGGGCTTTGGAGGTTTTCTTCAACACAAATTTACCTCATGATCTTATCTTTTCTCATAGGGACAACCCGCCACAAAGTGATAGCGGTCACCACAATTGAAGCAAGTTCTCAATTTAGTGACATTGTCTCTTCTCCCATTTGGGTTGCTTCTTCGTTGCACTTCCATCTTGGCCTTGGCGGGATCTTTCCAAAAAAAATAGCATAGAAGGCCATATATTCACCATGAGCAAACTTGATATCATCGGGATGGCTCATAGATAAGCCTTCATAACTTTCATCTTCATCCACATACTCCACAAATTTGTCCTTTAAGGCAAGGTTGACACAATTGCTCATTCCAAGGGCTCGAGAAGGGGCATCTTTGGCATTCTTGGCGGCAACCTTGAAAGAGGCCATCTCTTGCATAACTTCATTGGAGGTCATAAGATGGTAATTGTGTCTTCCTTGTAGGCTCTTCAAGTCAGTGGGCTCAAAGGGCATAAGTGCACTCACATATTTCCTTTTTATCCAAACATCATCCACATGTGAGGCACTCACATTCCTAAAGGTAGTGGCAGTGGACTTGAACCTTCGATACATGTCTTCATGATCTTCACCATCCTTCATATAGAAGCCTTCGGCTTCATTGCTTAGTGCATCATACCGGTTCCTTCTCATGCTCTCATTTCCAACATATAACTCTGTGAGAGCATCCCAAGCTTCATTGGCGATGTTGAGGTGTTCAATGTGAGGGTAATCATTTGTACCCAATCCTTGTTGAATCATGTGCAAATCGGTGACATTGAGTCGACTATTGAAAACTTCTCTTATTGTCAAGTTGGTTGGATCCACAATACAGAATCCTTCTTCAATGATATTCCATAACTCAATACAAGAGTTATGCACATGAGATTTCATTAGTGATTGCCATAGAGCAAAAGTAGATGCAGGAAGCTTAGGTGGGTCTCCTCTATTGTTTATATGAGGGTGAGGAATTGGAGGGTCAGGAGAGTACCATCCTTGAGCCTCATGGTGCTCTCCCTTTCCACCATCCTTTTTGGTGGAGGGATTAGCGTTTTCATTTTCCCCCACCAACACACAACTGCGAGTGATGACGAGGAATTCACCTTTGGGGGTGGTGGTAGTCCCTCTTGAGGTGAGGGAGGAGATGAGGCTTTAACAAATTGCTCGAACAGATCATGCAATTATTTGATCTTGTTGCCCAAGGTGGAGCTCAAGTTTGTTTCCAAATTCTTGAGTTCCGCCATGGACACCGTGGTACTAGCATCATCCCCTACCTCATCCCCTTTGCTACCCATTTACTCTTAGGCGGTAAAGCCCGAATAAAGATCCGAGGCTCTGATACCAATTGAAAGGATCATATGGGAACCTATAGGGAGGTGAATAGGTGCTACTTCAAATTTTACTCTTTTTCAAATTAGGGTTTGACACAAGAGGTAAATTCTCTAGATTATGCAAATAAGGTGAATTTACCTATATGTCAATCTAGCACATACACTAAGCAAGAACAAGATAAGTAAAGTGCGGTGAAGGATAGAAGTAACCAAAGTTAAGCACACGGAGACACAAGGGTTTGTTTCTCGTAGTTCCTTCCTTTTAATGGGAAGTACGTCTACATTTGGAGAGGGGGTGGTTTCAAACCACCAACGCCACGAGAGGCCTCCCTTGTTCTCCGATGAACCTTACCCCAAAGGGTTCGATTCACCTCTTCCACTATAACGGCAACCTTCGATGTGGAAGCCGACACCTTTACAACAAGTTCGAGGCACACATCCACAATGTAATTCGAGGCTCCCAAATACAAACAAGCTATCAAACAATCAAAGACAATCTTGTAAGAACCAAATCAAAATCTAGGGTTTCCAAAGAAACACTAAAGCAAGGGGCCCTCAAGTGAGGGGGAAATGAAGATCTCTCTTGGTGAAGCTATAGATCAAGGCCTCCTCCTTCGATTATCCAAAGATCAATGACTTTGGATGGTTGGAAGAAGAGATCTTGTTGATTTGGTGGCTCAAATGGTGCTGGAGTTCATGAGTGGGTCGATCAGATGGAGGAAGGGGATAAGGTACCCTATTTATAGGCAACCACTCACTGAACCGTTTTTTGACCATTGGGTGACTTGTCAGACCGAAGACTCCGGACCGCAGACCAGAGACTCCGGTCTACACCGGAGACTCCGGCCAATCTCTGGACCAAGCTCCGGACCACCATAAAGACTGTCCCAGTGGTCCTAGGAAAATCTCCTCCGGAGACTCTTCAAAGATACCGGTCCATGTGCACTACAGACTCCAGTCTAGCCACACCGGAGACTCCGGTCTAAGTACTTGAACCGGAGACTCCGGACTGTCTCCGGTTGATCTCTGGACCCTCATGCAGTATGACCTGTGCTGATTTCTGGAGCCCCCTCCGGAGATTCCTAGGGAAACTCCCACACCAGAGACTCCGGTCCAGTTAGACCAGAGACTCCGGTCTGGAGTTCCTAGAAACCTGCATATTTTGCAGGGACAATTCCTCAGGCCAAGGTCCTTTTCACTTTTCATTATATCAACCTTTATACATTAGCATACTGTAAAATGATCTACGAGTTGTTAACGAACACCAAAATGGATTAAGACAATAAATGTCCTTTCAGGTGTGGTGGTGGTGCAGGATGAGGAGAGATTTCCGTAGGGCTTCGCCTAAGCCTGGAGAAGGACGGTGGACGAGAGAGAAGAGAGGGGCGGCTAGGGTTAGGCGCCAATGTACAAGGGTTAGGCGCCAATGGAAAAGGGTGTGTGGGGGGGTGCGCCCCACCCCTCATTATCTAGGTGGGGCCAGTCGGCCAAGGGTTCCCAGCCCAGGTCGTGTCCCCCTCCCCCAACTCGGCCACCAAGGGAAGATCTTGAAAACTTTTCCACCAAGTCTTCCTTCTTACCAAAAACTAGAATTTGACTTTTCGAACTAGAATTTGACTATTCAAACTAGGGTTTGACCCTTTTACTAGTCTTGGCCAAATTGGCTCTTTCGGTTTGGTGCGGTTGGACCATAGGGAATGCCACTGCCCAAGTGACCCCCTCCCGGGGTGGTGGAACCACTGGTGGTCCCTCTAGAACATTCTAGAAGTATCCGGTCAAAACACCAAAACTTTTTCTGAACCCCGGAAAACCAATTTCCTTGTATGAATCCTATTCTTCGAACCATTCTGGATCTCCTCGGGATGTCCTGGATCCAATCCGAGACTCCGAACAACATTCGGTCTTCAACTCATATTCCATATCTACTTAAACAACATCGAATCCTTAAGTGTGTCTCCCTACGGTTTCTGAACTATTCAGACATGATCGAGACACCTCTCCGATCAATAACCAATAGAGGGATCTGTCAATCCATATGGCTCCCACATATTTCAACGATGAATTCGTGATTGAATAAACCATTTACATATGATACCAATTCCCTTTGTCGCGTGATACTTTATTTATCCAAGGTTCGATCGTCGGTATCTCTTATACCCAGTTTAACCTTGTTACTGATAAGTACTCTTTACTTGTATTGTGATGTGACATCCCCTGCGACCTAGTCACATGCTTGCAAGCCAATTGGATGACACTCCACCGAGAGGGCCCAAAGTATATCTATCTGTCATATGGATGGACAAATCCCACTCTTGATCCATGTGCTTCAACGCATACTTTCATAATACCTAATGCCACCTTTATAACCACCCAGTTATGGAAGTGGCGTTTGATGTCATCAAAACACTCATCTGGTGATGGTGATTAACATGATATCATGGTCAAAGGATTAGATTACTATGTATCTGAAACCTTGTAGCAAACAAACTCTAAATGACTTGATCTTATGCTATGCTAACTATAGGAGTGTGTCCATCACATCATTATCCTAATGATATGATCTTGTTTTTAATAACATCTAATGTCCATGATCAGGAAACCATGATCATCTATTAATCAACAAGCTAGCTTAACAATAGGCTTACTAGGGACTCTTTTATGTTTATAAAACACACAAGTATTAATGTTTCCTGTTAATACAATTATAGCATGGGATGTAAACATTTATCATAAACACAAAGATATAATAATAACCACTTTATTATTGCCTTTTGGGCATATCTCCAACAAAGTTTCCTTCCTCAAGGGCTAACTGATTCATGATGGGATCATGATCCTCCATGATATCATTCACGAGGTGAAAACCAAGAGGACGACGAGGGTCTTCCTGAAATTAGATTTTCAGAAGGCATATGACCACATGGACTGGAGGTTCCTGAGACAGGTACTAATCGGGAGGGGCTTTGATGACCATTATTTGTTATGAGCGGCAACACTGCGATCAACATATGGGTCCCTACTTTTGCCCCACCCGTGGAGTGAGACAAGGGGAACCCATCCCCCTGCTATTTAACTCAACGGTAGATGCCCTTGCAGAGATCTTAGAGAAAGCTAAGATCGCCGCCACATCACTAGAGTGGTAGGACACCTTATCCCGAGTAGGGGGGTAACACATCTACAATACGTTGACGACACAATGATCATGATAGAAGTTTAGGACCGAGACATTGCTAATCTGAAGTTCTTACTTCTCTGCTTCCAAGAGATGTTGGGACCAAGGATTAAATTTGACAAGAGCGAGGTGATAGCGGTGGGTTTTCTCCAAAGGATAGCCGACAATCTGAATTGTCGGCTAACATCATTCCTGTGGCATCCCGCAAAAAAACCACTACTAGAAAATCGCGTGTTATTTTATTCATGCATCACCATGACATCACCATGCATCTTTTTGCCTAAAACTATTTTGCTAGAAGCCCTATTTTTGTTTTCTACAAATACCCCTTCTCGAATTCAAATATAAAACCATGTACCTCTCGACTCCTTATTTTTGCCTAAAACATATTTGTAAATGTTTTGTTTTAAATAAAAGAAAAGAAAATATATATTATAAATATTTTATTAGGGGGAGGCAGTCCATCCTGTCAGGCCCAAAGGCCCAACTAGACAGACCACCTACAACCCCAGTCAAACCCCAGCCCAAACCACCTAAACTACCCAAACCCTAAATCCCTTGCAAACCCTAACCCCCTACCCCGCCGCCGCCAGGTGCAAGGCACGCACACAGCGTGCGCGGTACCCCACCCCTGCCCCGCTCCACTCCCACACCCCGATCCTGCGCGCGACCCCCCGTCACCACTCACACCGCACGCTCCCCGCTCGCTGGGTCCCTCCCCACCGATCTCTCCCTGCTTGACCCAGTCCACCCACCATCGTGTGGTCGCCTCCCCAACCGCCTGACCCCACCTCGACACCGCACACACCTGGGACGCGCACGGAACCCCATCCCCCTCGCAATCCCGTCTTGCCTCCTTCCTCGTTCCCAATCACCCCGCCTCCATCCTCGCCACGCGCGCCGCCAGTCCTCTTGCGCTGCCGCCGGGTTCCTCTCTCCCGCCGGCCGGCCTCGCTCCTCCTCCACAACCACCGCTCCGCTCCGGCCCTCTCCCCGACCACCACCCTCCCGCCGCCAGGCGCCGCTCTCGCGAGCGCTTCCCTCTCTGGCCCTCCGCCGCCGCCAGCGCGGGCCTCGCCTCCATCCGGCGTCCCCATCGTCGGCCCTCCCTCTCCTCCTTGTCCCGGCCGCATCGATTTGCCGCCTGTCGCTGCCTCCCTCTGCAGAGGCACCACCTAGCTTGCCGCTGACGGCGCCCTTCTCCCTGACTCACCGCCGCTTGGCCGAGCCACAGCCACGCCCGACAGTGCTCCTCCCCGCCTCCCCCTCATCTCGGGGTGCAGCACCGCCACCGCCGCCATGTTCCCGCCCCCGCCTTCCCTATCGCCTTTCCACAGTGCTCCCCGCCGGCTGCCAGAGAGCCTCGCCCACTGCTTTCTCTCTCGCGGGACACCGGTGCTCCTCTTCCCCCTCTACAGCACACCGACAATGTCTCCCTCGCTCTGAACCCCTGTTTAGGAATAGGTGGATCTCCCATGAGAGGCCATGGCCTCCCTCCGTTCATGCCGAGCCCACTCACCTCCGGCCAACGTTGTCTGCTCTAAAGCCCCTGTCGTCGCGCTGCCTGCCCTTCCTCTGCCTTGCCGTGTGCACCTCACTACCCGTTGACCCGTGTGCGCAAGCTGGCGATGCTAGTGCCGTCTCTACAAGTTTTCTGGCCGCCTAGTATCTATGTGTCGAAGCTCGCTCGCCCTATATCCTTTGGTTAGCATGTTGCTAGCTGTGTTTCTTTTTTTTTCATCTCCCTGTGGTGGTCAGAAGGCTCCCTCCGTTTGAACCTTGTGTTGCGTGGATGCCTTTTGGTACTGAGGTGCTCGCGTGCATCATGTTCTTGACACAAGTTTTGCATCGCTGAGATCTTCCGTAGATAAAGTGCCACCAAGACGCTCGTGAACGCCTAACGGGACTACATCGACAAGTTCGCCTCTAGAAGCCACATGAACTCGAGGATCCCGACAAGACCTTCCTCACCGACGAAACCGATCTCAAAGACCGATCCAGAGATCCTCGAACCCCCGGAACCCCAAGATCGCCTTCCCGGAATTTGACGCCTCGATCCTGCGGGCCCGAATACCACGGATGCGACAAGGTCTACCTCACGGAACACCGAGAACTTCCCCCCCTGAACGCCAAGGTCGCCGACACGGATGCGCCAAGTGCTTCCTCGAGGACGCCCAGTTCTTTACCCGGACACCGAGACCCCGGTGAGACAAGTACTCCTTCCCGGATGCGTTGCTCGAGAACACGGACGGTAAGGACACCGACGCAGGACATCAAGATCTTCGTCCCCGAACGTCAAGACCGGCCTGATACACGGGCCCGACAAGAGCGACACCGACCAGGGCGAGTCCGGTGCGCCCCAGACGCCGAACCAAGTCCTGCTTCCCGGATGCGACAAGATCTACCTCCATTATCTGAGAACGATCCCGAAGTCCGAACCTCGATCCCGTCGAACCCTGAACCCTGAGACCGGACCCCGAACCCCGGAACCCCAAGATCTGCCGAACCCTAATGTGTGAACCTTTTCCCGAGCCCCTATTTTATAAATGCCATAATCATAAATTGTTGCATATTGAATTGTTCTCGCATGCATGTTGTCATGTGGTTTGGGGGCCTTATGCCGAATCACCTCATAATTAAATATGGGGCCCATATGCGAATCTAGTCTCATATTGGCCTCATTTAAATTTGTGTAGCGAACCGGTACTATATTTGGCCATGTTAAGACAACATTTAAATTGCGGGGTAGCTAAATAACTTGAACCGTTTAATTAATTGTCGGGACCCCCGGTTCCGCTTAATTTTGCCTAATTGCATCGCAACTTTTCCATGTCATACATCATACATGCATCATGCCCGATCTTCTGCCGTTGTATTAAATATTGCACCCGGTGTTTATTCTAGTGTTTTGCTTCTTCGCGGATAAGGCCGTTGAGTTGATGTGAGCTTCGCCCCGTTCTTCGGATGAATCTTCGACAATGTTTCCAGGCGAGCATCTCCCCCTTTCTACCTATCTTACTTTTATAGTATTTATTCCCTCATGTTGATCTCTTGCTATCTGTGTTGCGATGCTCTAGTTTTTCGTACCCGTGATATCCCTTGAAGCCATATAATGCCTCGGACACATCCTATTACCTGTTGTTTGATAGATAGTTGGACTTGCGTGTCGTAGTCGCTTGCTCAAGTGCTGTTGCGTGCCGTCAAGTACCACAGTTGTTGGAGCCTTGCCGCATGTTTGTTGTTGGAGATGATCATGGCTTTATTTATCGTTCACTTTAATTACTGTTTAACAACTAAAATTGAAGTAAGTAAGCAGAGGCATCGGTGGGTGATAGATAATATTTGGTTTCCGATCACCACTTGTGTCCGTGGGACCCCGAGTACTTGATACTGTTCCTTGATTTATCGCTATCCACATCCGGAGGATTATGGGACCCCGAGCGAGCTTGATTCAGTCTTATTTCTTGGGGCCACAAACTAGTTTGAGGTTTTATTTACTATCCTGTACTTATGCCATGCTATGCTTTATTTACGATTGTCGAGGAGCACACTGTATCTTTTAGGATCGGGACACGCTACGGTGTCGACAAGCCCAGTTTGGGTTCCTAGTCGCTCACCGTCCACCCAAACCTCGGGTCCGTCTCGAGTCGATAACTTGCTTGGGTGTACTCAAGGGTGGCCCCCTGAAATATTTCTGAATCCTGTGATTGCTTTGTCGTGAAGGCCTCGTTGGGTTTTGATTTGGTTTTTCCGAGGTTGATCGAGTGTGTGTTGCTATTTGTGCACCCCAGCCGGGTTAAAACTTTCTGAAAGCCGTGTCCGCGGTTATGGACGACTTGGAGCACAGTATCTCGATCATAGACAAGCATAACTAAAGTAGTGCTATAAATTTGACTTTATAATGACTAGTAATAAGCTTCACTATAATGGAATGGCTAAATAATACTGCTCACAATTGCTTGTTTGGAGTGTCGCTTGCGACCATTGTACCTGACTAGTAAGTATTGCAACTACAACGGAATGGCTAAATAAAAGTATCAACAACTGCTGGGTTTTGGGATATCTCATGCTAATTGTATCTGACTAGTAAGTGTTGCAACTACAATGGAATGGTTAAATAAAAGTGCCCACTGCTTATTTTTATCAGGATGACTATCTATACCTGACTTGTAATTGGTGCAACGATAACCGAATGAATAAAACTGCCAACCGTGTGAGTTCCTCGGTTGACTTCCTCGTTTGGTCTCGAGGGGGAAACGCCAGGATGGGTTTGATTGGTGGTAGTATCAGGTTGGTTCCGAATAGGTCTTTCTTCCCCATCTCTGATTGCCGTCAGTTGTATCGAGTCTCTATAGGTTGTTTAGTGCATGATGCCGCTGCCGCTTCAGTCCACCATACCTATGTAGGCGAGGACCGCCGAATTCTAGTCTCGCCGTGTACTGGCCTCAGTACTGACGCTCCTCTTTTTCCTTTGCCCTTTGTCGGCACCCCTTTTGTTTAAGCAGGTTTGACATCGACGTCGTTAGCAGGGTTACCCTTCCGGCTTGGCCTAGGCAGGGTTATGGACGCCATTGGTTATTCTTCAGGGCTCTTAGCCCCATTTGCATCTTGTCCGTAGTCGGACGCTCCATATTTTCAAGGTGATTTGGATCTTTGTACCGTATATCTGTATTCTTGACTCATGGAGTCGCTGTTATATATATATCTGTTCTGTGGGTCCCATCGAGGACTGTTGTGTAATGTTATTACTTCGTTTTCCACCCGCACGAAAGTGTCTGGTGGGCACCTTTGAATCGTTTCTATGCGGGTTTGGCGAGAATCGCTGAAACTTGCATAGGTCCGATTCTGAGGGTGTTACAGAGTGGTATCAGAGCTCAGCAGTTACGATACCCCACAAGTCCAGCCTGTAGGATAACCTAGCTAACGGCCGCAGTAGAGTGTCAAAACTATTTTTGCAAAATCGGTTGGATAGTTCTGATTAGGTCTGATTTTTATTCCTTACCCCTCTGCTATTCTCCTCTTACCTCTACGTGTTTTGAATCCGCTCTCGTCTATTTCTTTGAGTCCGGGAATTCTCGTGGTTGGGTTTCCGTCGCACCTTTAGGGTTTCGCTTCCTCCTTTGATAACGGTGTTCTACCATTCGGTGTTCAAGCTGCCGGAGGAATCCGTCTACCGTGGTACCATTCTGTGTTCCTTGTTTGTGCTTTCCGGTGTTTTCCGACGCGACGACATCATCTACGTCAGATCCGACGCAGAGTCTGCAACACCTCTTTGTTTCCGAACCTCGATTGTCGAGATCTTCAGTCTGATTTCGTGAGTTGGTTGCATAACCGGCCTATTCGTGTGCAGAGTAATGGTTTGGGTGCGCGATGGACTGATCACCATCCGACTACTCTTATCATTCGCTCTTGTACATCGAATCAGTGGGTCCAGCAATTTTACTCTGTCCACGGAAGCTAGAGGTGGCTTTATTGGTTGATACCTCTACCTTCGCCTTTGTTTCCCGGAGTGTTCTCTCGACGATCACGGACAAAAACCCTTGTTAGTGGTGTCGCGAGGATCTACACGAAGCGCGAAGGATCAGACCGACGGCCTTCTTCCCGGTACCATGAGGCGGATCTCGAGGACGAGATCCATTGTTAGTGGTGTCGAATTGTGGCATCCCGCAAAAAAACCACTACTAGAAAATCGCGTGTTATTTTATTCATGCATCACCATGACATCACCATGCATCTTTTTGCCTAAAACTATTTTGCTAGAAGCCCTATTTTTGTTTTCTACAAATACCCCTTCTCGAATTCAAATATAAAACCATGTACCTCTCGACTCCTTATTTTTGCCTAAAACATATTTGTAAATGTTTTGTTTTAAATAAAAGAAAAGAAAATATATATTATAAATATTTTATTAGGGGGAGGCAGTCCATCCGGTCAGGCCCAAAGGCCCAACTAGACAGACCACCTACAACCCCAGTCAAACCCCAGCCCAAACCACCTAAACTACCCAAACCCTAAATCCCTTGCAAACCCTAACCCCCTACCCCGCCAGTGCAAAACACACAGCGTGCAGTACCCCACCCCCTCCTCCCACACACCCCGATCTCTTGCGACCCCGTCACCACTCACACCGCACGCTCCCCGCTCGCTGGGTCCCTCCCCACCGATCTCTCCCTGCTTGACCCAGTCCACCCACCATCGTGTGGTCGCCTCCCCAACCGCCTGACCCCACCTCGACACCGCACACACCTGGGACGCGCACGGAACCCCATCCCCCTCGCAATCCCGTCTTGCCTCCTTCCTCGTTCCCAATCACCCCGCCTCCATCTCGCACGCCCTTGATCCTCTTGCCGCCCGCGGGTTCTCTCCGCCCGGCCTCGCTCCTCCTCCACAACCACCGCTCCGCTCCGGCCCTCTCCCTGACCACCACCCTCCCGGCTGCGCTCATGCGCCTCCCTCTCAGCCCTCCGCCCGCCAGGCCTCGCCTCCATCCGGCGTCCCCATCGTCGGCCCTCCCTCTCCTCCTTGTCCCGGCCGCATCGATTTGCCGCCTGTCGCCGCCTCCCTCTGCAGAGGCACCACCTAGCTCGCCGCTGACGGCGCCCTTCTCCCCGACTCACCGTCGCTTGGCCGAGCCACAGCCACGCCCGACAGTGCTCCTCCCCGCCTCCCCCTCATCTCGGGGGTGCAGCACCGCCACCGCCGCCATGTTCCCGGCCCCCCCTTTTCGCCTTCCCTCGCAGCGCGCATCCCTGGTGCTCCCCGCCGGCTGCCAGAGAGCCTCGCCCACTGCTTTCTCTCTCGCGGGACACCGGTGCTCCTCTTCCCCCTCTACAGCACACCGACAATGTCGCCCTCGCTCTGAACCCCTGTTTAGGAATAGGTGGATATCCCGTGAGAGGCCATGGCCTCCCTCCGTTCATGCCGAGCCCACTCACCTCCGGCCAACGTTGTCTGCTCTAAAGCCCCTGTCGTCGCGCTGCCTGCCCTTCCTCTGCCTTGCCGTGTGCACCTCACTACCCGTTGACCCGTGTGCGCAAGCTGGCGACGCTAGTGCCGTCTCTACAAGTTTTCTGGCCGCCTAGTATCTATGTGTCGAAGCTCGCTCGCCCTATATCCTTTGGTTAGCATGCTGCTAGCTGTGTTTCTTTTTTTTTCATCTCCTTGTGGTGGTCAGAAGGCTCCCTCCGTTTGAACCTTGTGTTGCGTGGATGCCTTTTGGTACTGAGGTGCTCGCGTGCATCATGTTCTTGACACAAGTTTTGCATCGCTGAGATCTTCCGTAGATAAAGTGCCACCAAGACGCTCGTGAGCGCTAGGGACTACATCGACAAGTTCGCCTCTAGAAGCCACATGAACTCGGATCCGACAAGACCTTCCTCGCCCCGAAACCGATCTCAAAGACCGATCCAGATCCTCGAACCCCGGAACCCCAAGATCGCCTTCCGAATTTGGCGCCTCGATCCTGCGGACCCGAATACCACGGATGCGACAAGGTCTACCTCACGAGAACTTCCTCCCCTGAACGCCAAGGTCGCCGACACGGATGCGCCAAGTGCTTCCTCGAGGACGCCCAGTTCTTTACCCGGACACCGAGACCCCGGTGCGACAAGTAATCCTTCCCGGATGCGTTGCTCGAGAACACGGACGGTAAGGACACCGACGCAGGACATCAAGATCTTCGTCCCCGAACGTCAAGACCGGCCTGATACGCGGGCCCGACAAGAGCGACACCGACCAGGGCGAGTCCGGTGCGCCCCGGACGCCGAACCAAGTCCTGCTTCCCGGATGCGACAAGATCTACCTCCATTATCTGAGAACGATCCCGGAGTCCGAACCTCGATCCCGTCGAACCCTGAGACCGGACCCCGAACCCCGGAACCCCAAGATCTGCCGAACCCTAATGTGTGAACCTTTTCCCGAGCCCCTATTTTATAAATGCCATAATCATAAATTTTTGCATATTGAATTGTTCTCGCATGCATGTTGTCATGTGGTTTGGGGGCCTTATGCCGAATCACCTCATAATTAAATATGGGGCCCATATGCGGGCAAATCTAGTCTCATATTGGCCTCATTTAAATTTGTGTAGCGAACCGGTACTATATTTGGCCATGTTAAGACAACATTTAAATTGCGGGGTAGCTAAATAACTTGAACCGTTTAATTAATTGTCGGGACCCCCGGTTCCGCTTAATCTTGCCTAATTGCATCGCAACTTTGCCATGTCATACATCATACATGCATCATGCCCGATCTTCTGTCGTTGTATTAAATATTGCACCCGGTGTTTATTCTAGTGTTTTGCTTCTTCGCGGATAAGGCCGTTGAGTTGATGTGAGCTTCGCCCCGTTCTTCGGATGAATCTTCGACAATGTTTCCAGGCGAGCATCTCCCCCTTTCTACCTATCTTACTTTTATAGTATTTATTCCCTCATGTTGATCTCTTGCTATCTGTGTTGCGATGCTCTAGTTTTTCGTACCCGTGATATCCCTTGCAGCCATATAATGCCTCGGACACATCCTATTACCTGTTGTTTGATAGATAGTTGGACTTGCGTGTCGTAGTCGCTTGCTCAAGTGCTGTTGCGTGTCGTCAAGTACCACAGTTGTTGGAGCCTTGCCGCATGTTTGTTGTTGGAGATGATCATGGCTTTATTTATCGTTCACTTTAATTACTGTTTAACAACTAAAATTGAAGTAAGCAGAGGCATCGGTGGGTGATAGATAATATTTGGTTTCGACCGCCCACTTGTGTCCGTGGGACCCAGTACTTGATACTGTTCCTTGATTTATCGCGCTATCCACATCCGGGAGGATTATGGGACCCCAGGCGAGCTTGATTCAGTCTTATTTCTTGGGGCCACAAACTAGTTTGAGGTTTTATTTACTATCCTGTACTTATGCCATGCTACTGCTTTATTTACGATTGTGCGAGGAGCACACTATACTGTTTAGGATCGGGACACGTTTACGCGGTGTCGACAAGCCCAGTTTTGGGTTCCCAGTCGCTCACAGCCGTCCACCCAAACCTCGGGTCTGTCTCGGAGTCAGCTAACTTCGTGCGGGTGTACTCCAAGGGGTGGCCCCCTGAAATATTTCTGAATCCTGTGATTGCTTTGTCGTGAAGGCCTCGTTGGGTTTTGATTTGGTTTTTCCGAGGTTGATCGAGTGTGTGTTGCTATTTGTGCACCCCGGCCGGGTTAAAACTTTCTGAAAGCCGTGTCCGCGGTTATGGACGACTTGGAGCATAGTATCTCGATCATAGACAAGCATAACTAAAGTAGTGCTATAAATTTGACTTTATAATGACTAGTAATCAGCTTCACTATAATGGAATGGCTAAATAATACTGCCCACAATTGCTTGTTTGGAGTGTCGCTTGCGACCATTGTACCTGACTAGTAAGTATTGCAACTACAATGGAATGGCTAAATAAAAGTATCAACAACTGCTGGGTTTTGGGATATCTCATGCTAATTGTATCTGACTAGTAAGTGTTGCAACTACAATGGAATGGTTAAATAAAAGTGCCCACTGCTTATTTTTATCAGGATGACTATCTATACCTGACTAGTAATTGGTGCAACGATAACCGAATGAATAAAACTGCCAACCGTGTGAGTTCCTCGGTTGACTTCCTCGTTTGGTCTCGAGGGGGAAACGCCAGGATGGGTTTGATTGGTGGTAGTATCAGGTTGGTTCCGAATAGGTCTTTCTTCCCCCTCTCTGATTGCCGTCAGTTGTATCGAGTCTCTATAGGTTGTTTAGTGCATGATGCACTGCCTTGATCCACCATACCTATGTAGGCGAGGACCGAATTCTAGTCTCGCTGTCTTGGCCTCGATCGACGCTCCTCTTTTCCTTTGCCCTTTGTCGGCACCCCTTTGTTTAAGCGGGTTTGAGATCGGCGTCGTTAGCGGGTTACCCTTCCGGCTTGGCGGCGGTTATGGACGCCATTGGTTATTCTTCAGGGCTCTTAGCCCCATTTGCATCTTGTCCGTAGTCGGACGCTCCATCTTTTCAAGGTGATTTGGATCTTTGTACCGTATATCTGTATTCTTGACTCATGGAGTCGCTGTTATATATATATATCTGTTCTATGGGTCCCATCGAGGACTGTTGTGTAATGTTATTACTTCGTTTTCCACCCGCACGAAAGTGCCTGGTGGGCACCTTTGAATCGTTTCTATGCGGGTTTGGCGAGAATCGCTGAAACTTGCATAGGTCCGATTCCGAGGGTGTTACAATTCCCCATCACTTATCTAGGGATGTCGGTTAGGGCTACCAGTATCCTCATTAGGGACCTAGAGCCCCTAGTGGGTTGTGTGAGAGAGAAAGAAGAACCCTGGTGTGGGAAGTTTACCTTGAAAGGTAGCAAGACGGTCCTCATCGACTCACGCCTCTTTAGCTTACCTATGTAAATTATGGGGTTGTACTTGCTGCCAGAAGGGGTTCATGATTCCTTCGATAAGGAACTGTCTCGCTTCTTCTGGTAGGTCCCCAATGACCACCAAAAATATCATATGGTGAAATGGACAGACATTTGCGCCCCCATGGAGGTTGGGGGCATAGGTATCTTAGCCTCACACCAATTTAATATGGTGTTGATGCTAAGCTGGGTTTGGCAGATTCTAAAGGGAGAGGGAGGATTATGGATTCAACTCGTAGAAGCTAAATACCTCAGGGGACGGACACTCCTGGAATGTGACCGCCGAGACGGCTCACAGTTTTGGCGGTCGGTACAGGAGATCAAACATGAGATATGACGGGGAGTGAACTTCACCATTGGCAATTGTGAAGGTACACACTTCTGGCTAGATCCATGGCTTGACGGACGTCCGCTGCGAGAATCCTAGGCTCTCCTCTTTGTGATCTATGCAAAATCGACGGCGTCTGTCGCCGAGGTGGCCCGGGAAGGGATGTCGCTCATACCCTTCCCTTGGATCTTTAACCCAGGAGAAGCGGATGTGTGGCAGGCTTTGTGAGCTATCTTGCCAACATCTCTCTTCGCGGAGGTGGACTCAGTGACCTGGAGACTGTCTCATTAGGGACCTTCTCTGTTAGCTCGACATATAGGTCGGTATTTAGAAGGGCCACCTTATCATGGGCCAAACACGTGTGGAAAGCCCCTCTACCACTAAAGACATAGATCTTTGTGAGGCAACTGCTCCACGATCGCCTTCCTTCGAGGGTAGAGCTTCAACTGCGACATGGGCCGAGGGACGGGTTATCTCCATTATGTGCAGTCCCGGAGACCGGATCACACATAATGTTCACATGTCCCGTGGCCCGGTTTCTATGAAACTTGTCTCTTCTGGCTTTTGTTTGCTGCGATGTCCTAAACCATGTGGACATTGCAAAATAAAATGGTCATCGAAAAAGTCTTTCTTTGGCGTGCTACTGACTAAGTATTCAATTTTTTTGTTTTTTTGCAGCAGTGACACCCGCTTTATAGGCGCTGGGACAGGGAGAGGCTTGGTGGCATGCTCGCTAGCCTGATCGAGGAGGCTCGTCGCATCTCTCCCCGTGTGTGTTGTACCTCTGATGTTTGGGCTGATGTGTGATGTGGCCCCAGCGTTTATTGTTTCGTGCTGACATACAAGTTCTCCATTTCACAGTAACATAAGTACAACAATTTACATATCCACTGAATAGTTGAACACATTTTAACGACTTCCACTTAAAATGTCAGCATCCTGCTTCGAGCTCATCAGTCCCAGCCTCCCAGGAACTGATAAAAATCACCTGTATCAAACAATGCCATACTACAATGTGCAGGTGCAATTACAGATGAAGAAAATTTCTTCATTTCATAACTATGACAGAGATCACAGTGACCTTAGTGAGCTCTGGAACATACATAAATCGAACCACAAATAAGCCACGGACCCATACAACTAACAAAATTTTGACAACATTATATACCATAACACATCATAAAAAAAAACACGGGAGAACCAAGCAGCCATCGCATCATGATGGCTCCTTCCTAATCCCCTTCCTTTACACAAAGGAGTAGTATATACTTAAATACGATTTGGAACACAGACAAGCAAACAAAGAAAAGAAAGCTACCTATGACCACCGTGTTGCCCGATGGAAGGAGAGACTTGAATTGATGAGATCAATCGGCATTGTGCATGGACGAATCAAGGCCCTCGACGCGGCTGCGCACGATGCGGTGGAATACCTCGCGCACCTGCTTCTCCAGTGGCTCGAGTCCTTCCCTCATGGCTGCACATATGGCGGAAAGCTCGGCCGCAGCCTCCCGTAGATCGACCTCCCTGTCCCCGAAGAGAGGAATGGGGGCCGCGTCGATCGCGTCGGCAAGCTTCTGTGTGGCTTTCTCGAGCACATGGATTTCCTTGAGCAGGCCGCAGGAAGAGCGCCTGTCCTTACGCTTCCCTTCCTCGGTTAAGCGTTCTTGCAAGGTAAGGAGAGGCGGCGCCCAGGGGAATGCAGAGCGCGCCGGCGCCACGGGCAGGTGGTGCGCTAGGAGCGCGCTGGACCGGTCCGGGCACGGGACGGCCGTGACGAGAGCCCACGACGCGAAGTGGAGTATGCAGCCCATTGCGTACACCGGCGCCGCAAGCCCTCCTTCGTGCGCGCGCGGTGCGGTCAGGCCGGTCCCGATGGCCTGTAGCTGCCGCGACGCCGACCACGTGCGGGACACGCTCCAGGAGAGGGACCGGAAATGGGATGCGGAAGCGGAGGAGCCGACGACCGCGGCGCCGGCGCGGGAAGGGGACGCGCGCGCTCGGCTGAAGGAGCGGTTTCGGTGGGAGGCGAGGAAGGAGGCGACGCCGCCGCTCGCGGCCGCGGTGGTGTCGTCGACGAGGAGGATGGATAGGTCGGAGATTGCCTTCCGAGAGCGGCGGAGCTGCCCTTCGTGGATCTCCCCGGGTGCGAGCAGCACCGAGGCCGCGATATCTGCCAGGCGCTCGAAGCGGCGCACCTGGTCGACGCCGTCGCGAGCCGCGTTGCAGATGTCGAGCGCCTTCACCGCCCTGTCGTGGAACTCGGAGACAAGCTTCTCCGCGGCAGCCGGAAGCGCCCCACGGCGGCGCGCTTGGGCCACCACCACCCGGAACTCCTCCTGGCAGAGGATGAAGGCGTCCAGGAGCCGGCGGATCCACGCGACGGAGAGGATCTCCTCCACGGATCCCTCGCCCCCCTCCCCGGGCAGCAGGTCGCTGAGGTTGGCCGCCAGGTGGCGCTGGAACTGCTCGAGGTCGGCCTCCTCGCCCGTCGGCATGGTCGCGTGGTCCCGCCGAAGCGAGAGGAGCGAGCCGAAGGAGAAGGGCGACGGGGACGCGGACGTCCCCTGGTAGTCCGTCACCGGCATGGCCTCCGGCGGGGTCGCCGGCCGGAGGCGAAGCGGATCTCGCGCGCGCGGGCGGGTTTAGCGGGCTAGCGGGTGCGGGGCCCGGCGCATCTGTCGCGGTGGATGGAGAAGGAATGTGGGTGACGGGGAGGAGGTGGTGGAGTTTTATACGAAGGCGTGAGATTAGGAGGTTCCCTAGTTAAATTAGGATTGATAATAATTAGTTTATTTTTGGGAGGTAGGGATAGCAGGAGTGCGCTAATCATGAAAGGAGAGAAATTGTTTAGATGATACTACTATACCGTAGTATACTAGTATTTATTTTGAGAATTCTTTTGTGCTTGGAATGTCTTCCGGCGACTCTCACGTTTTTTTGGGTTGCTTTACTTTCAAGTCCTTCATGATGTTGATATTCTTTTACGGTTAGCCTTTGCTTTTTATAGTTTACATGTGTTCTTGCATGGTTTTGTTGTGGTTGTTGCATTTCCTTTCTTAGAAAAATAACTCAACTCTAGGATGACAATGTAAGGGTTCTTCACGCTATTATAATTTTAGAGGCAATTCAACAAAACTCATGAAATGCGTAGAGCTTTAGAAATTTCAGATTCACAAATCTCTCAAGATAGAAAGGTCGACGAATGACTATGGTAGAGACAATCGACTAGCGTTCGGTAAGAAAACGCCATATTATAATAAAAGTTGGGAGAAATAGGGAGAAGAGCTTTTTTTGGCCAGCACACCTACTTGATGGAAATGTAAAGGGACATAAGTGGAGCACGACGTCGGCAAGAAGTAAATGAAAATAGAGAAAAAAAGATAAGTACCCCCTCTTTTTCAAACAAATCAGTCAACAAACTATTTATATTACTCTTCCATAAGTATTCTCTTGTAATCTTAGAGTGCACATAATTAAAAAGAACATATATCTGGTGAGCCTATGTTAAGTGTTAGATCTGATTGTCAGAATATAAGAATTAAGAAACACAACCGAACGACACATATAGGGTGTGTTTGGTAGGGTGCATCACTGTTTCTCGCACTTGACCAGAAGAAAAATGGGATGTTTGGTTGCTCACACAAAAAATATTCCTTGCATAGCACGAGTTTTAAAGCAGAAAAAAGTTGGCTCTAGAGGAACGCCGATTTTGGGCGTTTTCACGGAGCCAGACTCGCATCCATAAAAAGGGGAACGCTGCTTCTCGCTGGGTACAAGTCCGTGGACCTCCACAAGCAGGCATATTCCTTAATCGCTACTACTAATCGTGTTCATTTTCTGTGCTATCACCACCTCTGCTGATTAGGATCGGCGGCCCAGCGCGCGGTGAGATGGAACGCCTCGGTGACGACGGAGAGGCTGAAGTTTGAGACCTTGAGATTGCTGGCCTCGTCGATGAGGAGGTTCTCTATCTTGAGGTACCGGCAGAGGACCCCGCGGGCGTGAAAGAAGCCGAAGGAGGATATGAGGTGTTGGAAGTATCGGCGCACGGTGTCCTCCTTGAGGCGACGCTTGGAGACGCGGGAGAAGAGCTCGCCGCCACGGACGAGCTCCATGATGATCTCGCGCTTGATGTGCAAGACGAGCCCGCTCCTGGCGGAGCACGGTGATCTCGCGCTTGATGTGCGAGACGAGGCCGCTCTGCACGGCCTTCTCCTGTCGAGCACCTTGATAGCCACGCTCTCGCCCTTCTGGTGTCGCTCGTGGTACACCTTGGTGAAGGTGTCATGGCCTAGGACGCAACCCAGCTCGTACTGCCCCATGAGCACACCGCAGGAGCCGCCTGTCGTGCCTCGCTTGGCCGCTTCCACCACGGCTGAGGAGGGGTACAGAATCTGTGCGGCCTACGGGGACTGGTCAGGCGGCATCGGCTTGACGGCCGCCATCGACTGGTGGTGGTGGATGGGTAGGCAAAGCGGAGGTGATTAGGTGGATCAGCTGGCGAGATGATGGAGGAGCATACGGCGAGGATCGGGCCCCTAGGCGGGTTTTCTCCTTCGGCGTGTCCGCATGGATTGATTTGGACAGCCCGTGGTCGAATGGGTCAACCCGGTGGAGATGCCCTTAGAGCAACTCCAACGAACCCTCGCAAACGGACCGAGCAGGTCCAAATCTGTCCTTCCGGACCAATACCATGGCCCAACGGCCACCCGCAAACGGAGTTGGACCCACAGGGCGGTTCATTTCAGCATATCCACGACCCAAACTTGGGCCGCGTTTCCAGGGATCCTCCACCGCCACCGCCAGCAGGACCTAAAGGCGGCATCATTGCCGCTGTCGGCGCTACGAGGGTGAAATGGGAGCTCACGACTAAGTAGCGATCGGAGGAGTCGAGAAAGAGGGGCATACACCAAGACAAGCAAAGGGCTCGCGTAGTTGCGGCTGCCCTCGCCGAAGAAAGAGCCAAGCACCTCGACGTCGCCTCGACCATTCATGCCAAGGCCAATGCCGAGGCCCTCGCCACGCAAGGTGCCCAGCAGGTCACGGCATGCGCAGCGGCAGCGAGTTCCCACTCATCAGCCAACAAGTCATCGGTGCCCCGCATGGACGTGGGCGATGCGGTCCCGTCCCTGGTCTGCAACTCGCGGGAATCCTCATTGAAGATGGGCGAGTCCTTCCCTACGCCACCGGTCATTGATATGAACGTGACGCCAGTGGGCAGCGATGGGTCCTCGACAAGCATCAAAACCCCAAGGACCATTCCCGTCAGCAGCATGCCAGCATGCCCGCTCCCCACGCACTGTTCGACGAAACGCCAACCCCAACTCCTGTTCAGGTATGATTCTAGTCCCTTTGTATGATGCAGTCCCTGCACCTATAGTTTGTCAATCAACACGACGGGCTTGGTTCGAAAGGAGGAGGAAGTTGATCCTTGATTGAGATGCATGATTTTTGATCTTTTATTTCGTGCATGTATAAACTAAGTATGCGATCCTTTTGGGTTTGCGAGACAAAGGACAAATACTGGTAATGGGTGGTCCTTATTTCGAGTGTTTAATTGTGCCATGGTATTTTTAGACATGTAAAAAGGAAAAATGGCCAATGGACCGAACCGATGCGGGTCACCGTTGAAGAGAGTGACATCGTCAGCGCGGACTTAGAATGGACATCTGTCCTAAATCCTAAACCCTAAACTCCAATCCTCCCGTCTTGTAAATGGATCAAAACAGTCAAAAGGACTCTACGAAATACAGAGTGTAGTTGGAGTTGTCCTTAGACTAGCTCCAATAGGGGTATCATAGATGGTATCATGCACCACATACATGCAAAATGCTTATGTGCCATAGCAATAAGATATTTTGTCGGTATCATAGATAGATACGGTATCATAGCACATAAAACTAGAAAAACTAATTCTAAACAAATCTTGTTTATAATTTTACATTAAGATTCTACAAAACAATAAAGATATACTAAAATTATGATATTACTATATGATACTATGCATTATAAAGATAATATCATATACTAATAGCATATAATGATACTCCCTTCGATTCAAATTAATTGACTCGAATTTGTCTAAATTCGAATGTATCTAAACATGTTTTAGAATTATTAAATCATTTGAATCTAGACAAATTAAATCAATTAATTTGGAGTAATATTATACGATATTTTCCATTCTGACTAGTCTTACTCGTCACTACGATAGTATTCCTCAACGTGATCGTTGGTCCAGGCTTTGACCAATGGGTCCCATGGCAAGGCAAGGTAGGACAGTTATGTCAGTTGCAATTGTCAGCTTGCGGCTGCATGTGCTGCTTACAGGTACTGCCAGGGCCCATACACCGTTGAGGCGACAATCTCTTTCCGGCGAGCTGAGCTGGCAGAGAAGCCGTATTCTAACGATTTCTTTCAATGCTGCTCGTTTGTACAAGTGGCAGCACAAAAACAAGTCGCCTCGCTTTGGATTTGCCGACTGGCTGTTGAAAGTTGTACTACTCATGTGGCAGTTGCCTCTGTTGAGATACGTGTTGTAGTATGTATGGTCTTCTTATAATCTAAGGATTGTATCCTATAATTATCTATATATACATAACAGCCGATTCTATTGTAACTAGTTCTAATATCATGTAGAAGGATTACATGAAATTGCACAGCTTCAATATAGCCGCCTGTCATGCATATATATATATAGACAATTACCAGATATAATTCTTAGGTCATAAGGAGACCAAACAGACTACAATACCGGCTTCTATCTGGAAAATGTGGCCTGCCGAACCAGCTTCACCCTCCTTATTTTGCATCACAAAAGAATTTACATTTTAGCTGCGTCGCAGCTTCCAAATTATAGCGTCTGCTGTGGCTGAAAATTTTAAACTATAGGCAACGGACGCCAGAAAATGGTCAACGTTACCTGGCCCAACTCGCAGGATATGCCTCGCCTTCGCACTCCACGTTCAACCTACGATTATATAGCATGGTGGGCTTGTGGCATGGTCAAGGTTCCACTCGTGCCACCAACAAGTAACATTTCGTTCTCATCATTGTCGTATCTCCAATTTGTTTATCTGCTAAGAGCATCTCTATTCATGACCCACGCCCAATGAAAACGTCGGATTGGTCGTTTAGACACGATGCTCGGCCGTGCCACGTTTGAGGCACGACTGTTGCCAGTCGCGTGTCCTAAATGGTGTTCCAAACAAAAAATATTTTATTTTAGTTGAATTTTGCAAAGTTTGGTACATGGAAGAAATAGAAATGCGACTAGAAACAACAACCAATGAGACCTAAAGTAGAGGCTTCTTACTAGTGATACGTCGTAAACGTATCTATAATTTTTGATGCTACATGCTTGTTTTATATCATTTGTCTTATATTTTGTCTACACTTTGAGATATTTTTATACACTTTCTAGAACTAACCTATTGACAAGATCTTGCAGTGCTGCATTTTCTGTTTTGGTTTGAAAAGCTAAAAATAAATATTCTCGAATTGATGGACAAAAGCCAATCACCTATTTTTTCCAGAGCAATACAGCCAAGCGAGAGGGGGGCACCAGGGTGGGCTCACCCTAGGGTGGCGCATGCCCACCCTGGCCACCCCACCACCAGGTGTGGGCCACCCTGGCGGCCACAGACGTCCCCCTTTCGCCTATAAAAGCCTCCCGACTCAGAACCCTAAAACATCGGGGAGAAAGCCACGAAAACTTCCACAGCGCCCCCACCACCGAAGGGGAGATTCGGGGGACAAAAGTCTTTGTTCCGACACCCTGCCGAGACGGGGAATTTCCCCCGGAGCCATCTACATCGACTCCACCACCATCTCCATCGCCGTTGCTGACTCCCATGATGAGGAGGGAGTAGTTCTTCCTCGAGGCTAAGGGCTCTACCGGTAGCTATGTGTTCATCTGTCTCTCTCTATGCGTGATCTTATTGTGGTCATGAGCTTTGTAATCAAGTAGATCTACTCTGCTACTCAAGTGCTTTAATAGATCTCCGGCTATCCCCACGTGTGTGAAAGTGACAGCGTGCACACCGTGTGGCACTTAGGCTAAAGATTACATAAATACTTATCATGAGTATATTTTGAGTTGGTTGTCTCTATGAAATTGTGGTGTTTGTTGGAACCATCTAGCGCTCAAAGTGATAGTGTGGGGTTATCTAGATGGGGAAAGCGGACTTTGAGGTGTGTTTTTATAGCCCTAGCGTGGATTAGAGTTGTCCAACCAGAGAGTAGTTCAGAGTAGTATCATGAAGAGAAGATATTTATTTGAGAGTGTCCACTAGTGAAAGTATGATCCCTAGGCCTTGTTTCTAAGCATTGAAACACCGTTTACAACTAGATCTGTTGCATGTTTGCTTGCTTCCATCTTTGTTTCAGATTGCCTTTAGTCTCTTCCATGCCATCAAAGTCTTTTCTGGCACCATTACCACTTATAATCATCTATACCACTTGTATTTCACTATCTCTTCGCCGAACTAGTGCACCTATACACCCAACAAGTGTATTGGGTGTGTTGGGGACACAAGAGCCTTCTTGTATCTTGATTGCAGGGTTGCTTGAGAGACTTGTTTTGCGCACACAACCTCCCTAGAACTTTCTGACCTGGATCCAACCAATGAAGGAAGATGTATGGCCTCCCTCAAACAAAAGAAGGGAGTATGGGAGTTCACCGGTAGGCAATGACCACTGCCGAAGTCAAGTGCTCAGCTCAAAGAAAGAAGAAGTTGGTCTATAAGATTCACCTCCGACCTGTGCTATCCATTCTAGTGCACCGCTTTTCCCAACTCCATGGTTCCTCTCATCTTTCTTGTCGGAGAAAGCCAGTCATCCCCGAAAAATACGCTCTTCCTCAAGAAAATCACATTTCTCTTAAAAACTTGATTCCTTGTTGGTTCGACAAACCTTGGGTAATCCACTTAAGGGAAACTTGTTGCTGTTCTACAAACCTCTGCACTTGAAGGCCCAACAACTGCTTCTACAAGAATAGAAGTGCGTAGACATTAGCCAGCAGTGTTGCTCTCGTTAATGTCGTCATTGTCGTCGATGTCCATGTGATAGTGCCAACATGAAATCATCTGTCAAACATCTTCATGTCAAGCACGCCATCGTCTTCATGCGTGAAGTTCAGAATGCAGTCGAGCTGCACATTATGCACGCGGGCGAACTGCTCCCAGCCGTTGTGAGGTACATGCGGTCTTGCTCATCAAACAACACTACCACGCGTCAGAGGGAAGCACCGCGGCCTGCTCGCAGCTTCACCTCGGTGGGCTCTTGCATGTCAAGAAGTTGTGTGAACTTGCCCTGGAGCCTCTTCTTGCTCAAAGGTTCTTCATAGATGGTGACATGGATATGACCTACGGGTACCTGACTTTGGCCTTCCCGGTCTGGCCCAGCGGAGGCCCACACAGAGACTTGCTGCAAATGTAAATCCCAAAGAGATTCCGGATGGCCCAAGCCCGGGGAAAGTTTGACTCCTTGGAGAACATGACTAAGCTGTAGATAGAATCTTAAAGGGTCAAACCCTAATTTGTAACCGACTCGACCTACCCGATACCTGGCCTCCCCATATAAATACTAGGAGGGAACGACAATCAGGCTCTCTCCCAACTCTCATACACACACCTCATGCCAGATTGCATCTGCGCACCCTTGTAACCTTCGGTTCCGCCATCAATCAAGAACAGACACATGTGCGCGGCCATCCACTATGGAAACATCGACAACGGAGTCGATCCATCGAATCCCCTCTCAACCCGCAGGCTTCCAATGCCACAAACAGAGGAAACATACCACCCCAAGCCAATCCTAATGGGAACAGGGCACCTGACAACGCTGAGGGTATCAATCGCGTACATCACGAGATCGACCTCAATGATGATCAATGGGCGAGGGTGCGAGAAGCTGTACGAGGTACCAATCCTCTGCCGATCGACGCACCCCACGACATACTGGTGGGCTACCACTGGCTCCTCATAGAGGAGCACAATCGATAAATCAAGCAGCAACATGAGCTCGAGCAGCGCGGGAGAGTGGCTGACGAATCAAGCATGCGGCAAGCTATGCTCTCCTCCGCTGGTGGCTCTTCCTCGAAAGGCTACGACGGCCGCAAGTACCTCTCCCGCATGGAGCGCATGGATCCCGCTGCACGACGTGAGGCCACCAAGGCACTTGACCTGTCCTTCATGTTGATGGACTCGCATTGAAATATCATGCCCAAAACTCCGCATGTCGCGGTCATGGCGACCACCACCTACTTGGCAGCAAACCCACCACCGACGGGAGATCCGCGGTACACAATCCAAAAATCCGTGATTGCAGGTCTCAGACTTGTCGGAGCCGCGCTGCACGATGAGCTGACACCGAAGCCAAAGGAAAAGGCCGCGGTAAAATTCACCAGAATCCGCACACCCTCATCCAACGAGGAGGATCATGACCTACTACGGCATCGCCGCAACCCATGGCATAGGATCCGCAACTACGATGCCCGTGACGAGCTCACACAGCGCAAGATTAACAAATTGCGTGCAAAACGCGCGTGCTCCACAAAGTCCGAAGAGAAAGACATGGAGCTATGCGGCGCCAGGTGCTTTAGCAGGGCCGTACGACGATCGTGGATGCCTAAGGGATTCAAGCTTCCTTCGGACAACCCGAAGTTCGACGACATGCAGGAGACGAAGAGATGTCTCGACGACCATCTGTCGTTATTCAAACTCCATGGCGGGAGTAAAAACACAGCCACGCAATGCCTTCAGTTGCAGCTGACAGGCGTGGACAGAGCCTGGCTCAACAGCCTTCCTTCCGGATCCATCTGCAGCTGGAAAGAGCTGGAATACTGCTTCATCCGCAACTTCAAAGGCACTATCAAGAGATCGGCTTCAATCGAGGAGCTACGAGCCTATTGCCAGTAGTCCAATGAGTCCATCTGCTCGTACATACAGCGTTGGTCTGTCATCAACAATTCCGCCAAGAACATCTTGGAGAAAAGGGCAATCGACGCCTTTAACGGTGGCGTAAGGCGCCGCGAATTCAGAGAGGAGATCAGGCGCGTCAAGCCCAAAACTATTGATCACTTGATGGACATCGCCAATCATTAGGCCGATGGCGAGGATGCCGTCAACCAAACATGTTCAAATGACGAAGACGACTTTGGCCGCAGACGCGATCGCCGAGGGAAAAGAAGAAAATGCGTCTATAACGAGCGCGACAGAGGTCGATATGGCCACGGATGGCTACGCCGATCGCCACGAGGACGGAAACCACAACAGCGGGTATCGTAGTGGAAACTACCATGAAGGTGGGAGGCCAACACAAACATGGCAGCGCCGCAACCGCGATGACGAGCCATCCACCCTCGACAAACTATCGGGTCCCTGCACCATCCACTTCTACATCGACAAGCGGGATGGGGCAAAAGGAAGGCCAGCCACATGCTCAAGTACTATAGGGAGTTCCAGACACTCCATGAGGGCTACACCCAGATGCGCCGCCAGGCGGTGAATCTAGGATTTTCCCCCACCCTAGGAGTCGTTGCACATGGGGCTCCGCTGCCCGGAGCACCCGCACAGCCTGCCGCTGCGCCGGCCCAGAATAACAGAGCAGATCCATACCCGCCACCGTTGGGGGCGATGATGATAAAAAGGGGCATCCAACCAATAGGGTGCAGAAAACGATCACTCGCCAGGTCAACCTGGCAGTCACCTCTCCGCCAGCCATACCTGAGTACCTCAGCGGCTCGGAGTCATGCATCACATTCGATTGTTCGGATCACCCACGCTAGATACCTCGCCCGGGTCATTTTGCCCTGGTGCTCGAGGCACATATTGGGGGATTCGAGATGAGTTGCATCTTCATGGACGGCGGCAGCGGCATCAACCTAATGTTCGCCAGCACACTCGCGGCTATGCGGATTCCGCTATGCAGCTTGGAGGCGTCAGACACGACATTCCACGGCATCGTCGCAGGGAAGGGAATATACCTCCTGGGCAAAATATGGCTCGACATCATCTTCGGCACCCCCCAGCAACTTCAGGCGCGAGCGACTCGAGTTCGAGGTGGTGGACTGGCCCTCACAGTACCACGCCATCCTCGGGAGGGTGGCATTCATAAGATTCCAGGAAGTGTTGCATTACGTGTACCTTCTGCTAAAGATGCTAGGGCCCAATGCTGTCATCATCATCTTAGGAAGCTTCGCCAAGTCAGACAGCTGCGACAGGGAATTCAACAAAATCTCCTAGTCCTTCGGCATGCATGAGGAGCTCACAAGGCTAAAGGAGTCAACAGACAACAACCTACCCCAGTCACCAGGCAAAATGCACCTGACATCTCGTTCAACTCCACAGTCAACACCAAAAAGTTCCAGGTCCACCCAACGGACCCTACCAAGATGGCCTTGGTCGCCAACGACCTGAGTCCCGCATAGGAACTTGCGCTCGTCAAATTCCTCCATGAGCTCTGGGAAATCTTCGCCTGGTGTCCTGCGGACATGCCAGGAGTTCCCAGGGAATCCGCCGAGCACGCACTCAATGTGTTTCCGGATGCAAAGCCGGTGAAGCAGTCAATGCGTCGGATGTTCGAGAAAAAGGCTGAAGTGGCCAACATCAAAGTCAACAGACTCCTCGACACCAACTTCATAAGGGAGATAAAATAAGCCATTTGGGTACATAACCCCGTGATGGTCTCTAAGAAGGACTCGGACATCATGCGGATGTGTGTGGACTTCACGGCGCTTAACAAGCATTGTCCTAAGGACCACTTCCCCTACCACGGATCGATCAAATCACCGACTCCACTACATGATGCAAGAGACTCTCCTTCCTTGACGCCTACTCAGGCTACAATCAAATTCGACTGAATGTCAAAGATCAAGAGAGGACGGTGTTCATCACACCGTTCGGGGTGTTCTACTACAACACAATGCCTGTCGGTCTCAAGAACACAGGCGCCACCTACCAAAGGTGCATGCAGGCATGCCTGAATATCCGGATTGGTCGCAACATCCAGGTCTATGTCGACGACATAGTAATCAAGACAAAGGAGGCTCGAACAATGATTGAAGACCTCTGCGAGACGTTCGATAACCTTGATCGCTACAAGATCGAGCTAAACCCGGAAAAGTGTGCCTTCAGCATCCCGTCCGGGCAACTACTAGGGTACTTCATCTCTCAAAGAGGCATCAAGGCTAACCCGAAGAAAATCAGGGCTATACTAGCCATGGAGAAGGAAAAGAACGTCAAAGGAATCTAGCAGCTAGCTGGGCAAATCACAGCGCCTAGTAGATTCATCAGCCGCATGGGCGAAAAGGCTCTCCTGTTCCACCAGCTGCTGCGCAAGGCCGAGAAATTTGAGTGGACGGCTGAAGCCAATGAGGCATTCGAAGACCTCAAGGGATTACTCTCTACATCTCCAGTACTGGTAACGCCAAAGGAGAGGGAGACCATGATGATATACATCGCAGCCACACACCAGGTGGTCCACACTGCCCTCGTGGTCGAACAACTCGAAGACGGCAAAACCCATGGGGTACAACGTCCAGTCTGCTACCTTAGTGAGGTACAAACGCCTACAAAGCAAAGGTATCCCCACTATCAAAAACTCGCCTACAGCATGTTCATGACGGCGCGTCGATTGTGCCACTATTTTCAGGTGCATCAGATCATGGTCGTCAATGACACACCACTGTCAAACATCCTGAACAACCCCTAAGCTACAGGGCGAGTAGCCTTATGGGGCATCGAGCTATCCCCTTGGGACATCATCTACGAGCATCGCACAACTATGAAGTCTTAGGTTCTCCCTGAATTCTTCGTCTACTGGATGGAGCTCCATCTACCGGACACTCCGGACATATCCCGGTCCTAGACAATGCACTTAGACGGCTCCAAGCGCGAAGCCGGAGCAGGAGCTGGAGTGATCTTGATGTCCCCTCAAGGGGATAAGATGAGATACATGCTGCAGATGAAGTTCCGTGTATCCAACAACGAGGCTAAGTATGAGGCACTCCTGCACGGCATGCGGATGGACAAAGTGTGTAGAGACACGCGCCTCGTCATCTATGGTGACTCCAACCTTGTCGTCCAACATACGATGAATGAATGCGACGCCCATAGCGCCAACATGATCACATACCGTGCGCTCTACAACTCACTCAAAGGAGACTTTGACGGTTGCAAACTCTAGCACGTCGGCAGGGAAAGCAATGAAGAGGCTGACAAGCTCGCCAACATCGGCTCCACCCGCGCCCCAGTGCCACCAGGTGTGTTCCTCGAGCAAATCTGCATGCCCTCCATCAAGCGAAAACTCCCGAAGGACACAACCTACGCCACGGGACACACAGGGGCTACGCCACCCAAGAAAGCCGAAGCACCCAAAGAACTAGACACGGAAGTCGAACTGGTGAGACTAATGTAGGTCCTGGCAGTCGAGCAAACATGGACTCAGTCGTACGTCAAGTACCTGGTGAGCAAACAACTTCCCGAGGACCCGATGGACACCCGGCACATCGCTCGGTGATCAAAGGCCTTCACCATCATCAACAGCGGGTTGTACAAGTGCAGCATTTCGGGTGTGCTCCAGCGATGCATCACCAATAGTGATGGGAAGAGCATCCTCCTTGACATCCATGAAGGCATCTGTGGCCACCATGCAGGCAACCGCGCCCTCATCGACAAGGCTCTGCGAGCTGGCTTCTACTGGCCAACCGCGATGTGTGATGCCAAGGACATCGTCAAGAAGTGCAATGGCTACCAAAGGTTCATGGACAAGCCGCACGCGCTAGTCTCAGAGCTACAGCCCATACCACTGGCATGGCCCTTCGCCCAATGGGGACTCGACACGGTCGGCAAGCTGCAGAAGTCCTCACCCGAAGGGCATGTCTTCCTCCTGGTGGCAGTCGACAAATTCACGAAGTGGATTGAGGCCATTCCCGTCACTAACCAAACCGGTGCTTCCGCCATTAAGTTCTTTCAATCCATTGTCTACAGGCTCGGAGTGCCTCACAACATTGATGACCCACAATTATAGGGGGTGTATCGTAGTACTTTTGATAAATAGGAGTGTTGATCCCAATGAGGAGCAGAAGGTGTTGACTAGTTGTATGGAGCAGGTAATCTCTGTAAATACTTAGCAACCGGATTTTTAGGGGTTTTCTGATAAAGCAAAGAAATAAAGTGCAAGTAGTAAAGACAGTGAACAATTGCATCAAGTGGCCCAATCCTTTCTTAGCAAAGGGCAAGCCGGTGGGAATACTAATGAGGACCAAACGTTCTCGAGGACACATGGGAATACTGTCAAGTGCTTTCACTTCATATAGTTAAGTAGTCTTCTTTGGTTTTATAAGTGTTGTGTGGGTGAACCTGTGCTAATGTACCAACCTTACTTGGACTAATACATACTCGTGATTAAACCCCTTGCAAGCATCTGCAACTACAAGAAAGAAATTAAGGTAAAAACCTAACCACAGCCTTAAACTCTGAGATCATACACTCCCTTGTGCAATGGTTTCCTAACGGGTGTTCAGGTTTCTGTCACTCCGGCAACCCCACAATTAGTAGTCAAATACACAATGCATTCCCCTAGGCCCATAAATGGTGAAGTATCATGTAGTGGACATTCACATGACACCACTAGAAGAATAGCACCACAACTTAAATACTAAACCACTGAATAATATCTCAACACAAATCCACTACTAACAACATGACTTCTCCCATGTCCTCAAGAACTAAACGAACTATTCACGAGACATCATATGGATCAAGATCAAATATGATATGGTGATGAATAACAATCTGAACATAAACAATAATCTAATGGTTCCACTCACAAGCATCAACTACAATAGTAATCAACACCGAGAAAGTTTTCCCTAAGAACTATGCAAGTATTCAACACGATTGTTACATCGGGATGTAGTGGTGATGATGGTGCTGGTGGAGATGATGGTGTGGATGATGATGATGATCCCGATGAAGTCTAGCTTGATGATGGTTGATACGTCGGAAACGTATCTATAATTTTTTATGTTCCAAGCTTGTTTAGTATCAACTTTTCTTTGCTTTGTCTACACTTTGAGGTGTTTTTATATGTTTTCTTGTACTAACCTATTAACAAGATGCCACAGTGCCAGTTGCCTGTTTTCTTCTGTTTTTGGTTCCAGAAAGGCAGAAAATCAATATTCTTGGAATTGGACGGGACAAAAGTCAAAGTCAATATTTTACTGTGGGCAACACGAAGCCAGAATACGAGAAGGAGGAGGCTCACCAGGGGGCCACACCCCCTGGCCGCGCGGGTGTGCCCACCCCGCGCCTGGGGGGTGCAGCCGCCCTGGTGGCCCCCCTGTCTCGCCTCTTTGCCTATAAAGTCCCCCGATGCCGAAACCCTAAGCACCCAATCAAAATTCCACGAAACCATCTGTAGCCGCCGCCACCATCGTCCCTAGATCGGGGGGATCTGAAGCTCTTCCCGGCACCCTGCCGGAGGGGAGATCATCCCGAAGGCCTTCTTCATCATGCCAGCCTCCAGTATGAAGCATGAGTAGTTCCACCTTGGACTACGGGTCCATGTAGTAGCTAGATGGTTGTATATCCTCCTTGTGCTTTCATGTATAGATCTTGTGAGCTCCATTCATGATCAAGATCTAATCTATTTGTAATCATGCATGTTGTGTTTGCGGGGATCCGATGGATATTGAGATTACTATGTCAGATTGATTAATGGTTTTGTCTTATTGATTCTATCATGTCTGTGTTGTTTGTGATCTTACATGCTCTCCGTTGTTAGTTGCTATCTTGGCCAAGTAGTTGCTAGTGACTCCAAGAGGGGGTATTTATGCTCGATAGTGGGTTCATGCCTCTATTTACCAAGGGAAGTGACAGAAATCTCTTTGGTCGTAGATGTGATGTTGCCACTAGGGAGAAAACAACGGTCTCTTGTTCATGGAACAAGTGGATTGTTTACCTTACACACTTTGCTTAAAGTAGTTGTCTGTTGCTTGCAACTTAATACTGGAGGGGGGTCGGATGATAACCTGAAGGTGGACTTCTAGTCATAGATGCAGTTGGATGGCGGTCTATGTATATTGTTGTATTGCCCAATCGAATCTCATAGGATCTTTTTGTCTAGTATTGCATTGTTATGCCTTGCTCAGTCGTGTCAATTGCCCTGCTGTAATTTGTTTACCCTGCATGCCATGTTTGTTTATCTAAGGATAGCACCTCTAGTGAACTATGGATCCCGGTCCAATCTTTACCATTGATACATCTTCCACTATTACTGTTTACTTGATGCAAACCATCATCACCTTCCACACCATACATTTAATCCTTTGTTATAGCAAACCGGTGAGCTTGACAACCTAACTGTTCGTTGGGGCAAAGTCTTGAGTTTGTGTTGTGTAGGTTTCCACGTTGCTCGCAACACCTTTGAGACGTTTTCTTCCTCCTAGTACTGGTTCGATAACCTCGGTTTCTTACTGAGGGAAGACTTGCTGTTGTGCTCTTCACACCTTGCTCTTGGGGTTTCCAACGAAGAGCTCCCACGTCAACACCGGGCGCCATCAAGTTTTTCTGGCGCCGTTGCCGGGGAGGCTAAGGACGTCTTCACAAGGGGAGTCCTCCTCAACCTTTCTCTTTAATTTGTTTTTAGTTTGCTTAGTTTCTTTTGCTTGGTTTTTTTGGTCCCTTTTTATCAAAAACTCCAAAAAAATTAGTCTAGTTTGGTTTTATTTTTCTTATAAAAAACACAAAAAAAATTAGTTCCTGCTCTAGCTGTTGCTGCTGTTTTTGGCTTGCTCCACTTTTGCCAAAATGTATTTTGCTAAGAACACCAAGTTGTGTGACTTCACTAGAACAAACAACAATGATTTCCTTAGCACTCCTATTGCTCCACCTGCTCCTGATGCTACCTTTTATGAAATTAAGCCTGCTTTGTTGAATCTTGTGATGAGAGAGCAATTTTCTGGTGCTAGTTCTGATGCTGCTGATGCCCATCTCAATAGCTTTGTTGAACTTTGTGAGATGCAACAGTATAAGGATGTATATGGAGATATTATTAATCTCAAGATGTTTCCTTTTTCCTTGAGAGGAAAAGCTAAAGAATAGTTTTTATCCTTGCCTAGAAATAGTATTGATTCTTGGATTAAGTGCAAAGATGCTTTTATTGGAAAGTACTACCCTCCTGCTAAGATTATATCTATGAGAAGTGATTATTATGAAATTTAAACAACTTGATAATGAACATGTTGCTAAAGCTTGGGAAAGAATGAAATCTTTGGTTAAGAATTGTCCCACTCATGGACTCACTGCTTGGATGATTATCCAGACTTTTTATGCAGGTTTGAATTTCTCCTCAAGAAACCTGTTGGATTCAGCTGCTGGAGGTACCTTTATGAGCATCACTTTGGGTGCTGCAACTAGACTCCTTGATAATATGATGGTTAACTACTCTGAATGGCACACTGAGAGAGCTCCACATGGTAAGAAGGTAAATTCTGTTGAAGAAACCTTCTCTTTGAGTGATAAGATTGATGTTATTATGGCTATGCTTGTTAATGGGAAAGCTCCTTTAGATTCAAATAATGTTCCCTTAGCTTCTTGGCTTGCTCAAGAAGAGCAAGTTGATGTGAACTTCATTAGAAACAACAATTTTGGCAACAATACTTATGGTAACAACTATAGGCCTTATCCTCCTAATGGAAATACTTATCATGGTAGATCTGGAATGCCTAGTGAAGAGAGGATTATAGAAGTTGAAATATCCACTAAGAACTTTATGCAGATGCAATATGAGCAAAACAATATATTCACTAAAACTATGGAAGAACAATCTGTTATCTTGAAAAATATTAGTCATCAGCTTGAGAATTTGAATAGAGAAATTCCTAGTTTATAGTCAAAAAAATTGAGTGCTGAGAAAAATATTTCCTCTTTGTCTGAAGCACAGTCCTCTTTGATTAATAAAATGGCTGCTAAACCTGAAACCATGGAAAGTACCTTTGCTGCCACTCATGCCATACAAGTTACTATTGATGAAAATGTTAGACTGTTAGCCCAACTTCATGCTAAGTGGGAAAGGGAAGCTGAAATTGATAGAAACAATAGTGTGTGCACCATCACTAGAATGGATACCACTAAACCACAAGAAGCCATATTCCTCCTCCTACAATGCCTAAGCCTAATGAGTCTACTACTAGTGATGCTAAGTTTGATTTTGATATAGATGGTTGCAATATTTTTGAAGTGATTATGTTCCTGCAAAAGCTTGCTAGAAGTCCTGATGCTAGTGATATGCATGTTGCTTTCACCAAACACATTACAGATGCTCTTTTTAAGATCAAGGAAGAGAAGTTAAAACACAAAGCTTCTATTCCAAGGAAAGTAGAAGATAGTTGGGAACCCATTATTAATGTGCAAGTGAATGACTTTGATCTCAAAGATTCATGTGATCTTGGTTCTAGTGTCTCTATTATGCCTAGGAAGATTTATGAAATGCTTGATTTGCCACCTTTGGAAGATTTTTATTTGGATGTCCCACTTGATGATAATGCTAAGAAAAAACTCATGAGGAGTATTAATGATGTTCTCATTATGGTTAACAATGCTTATGTCCCTATTGATTTCTATGTTTTGGATGTCGAATAGAATGCTTCTTGTCCTATTACTTTGGGAAGACCTTTTCTTAGAACTATTGGTGCTGTCACATCCCAAGATTTTCCAAATCTTGTAATGTGAAAATAAATTAATAAAATAAAACTTTGTTTGATTTTCAGAGCCAGAAGAAACTTTTTGAATTCAATTGGAACTTCAAACCCATTTGAATTAAAATAAACCTAAAGAGATTTAAAAAGAAAAAAAAAAGGAAAAAAATAAAAACATTTGGAAATACTAATGAAAAGATTTATTTTCAAATGAAATAGAAGTTTTATAAATAAAGATTATTAAATAAAGGAAAATTAAACCTTGACCAAACTTTGGGAATTAAAAACATTTAGTTTTGAATAAAAACAACAAAGGTTTATTTAAAATAAAATAATAAAGAATTAAAATCCAAACTTTATTAAAATAAGAAGTTTTACCAAATTAATTAAAACATCAAAACATATTAAATTGTTTTAAATAGGTTTTCCAAATACTTTATATTCTCTAATAAAACCTACTAAAGTGTTTTGGCTTTATTTTAGATTCAAAATAAATATCTCAAATAAAATAAATCCTATTTGAACTAATAATGAAAGTCTATTATATTAATTAATAATGGACCCTAAAATAAAATGTTATTTTATTTTAAAACAAATCTCCAAGTATTCTATATTTCCCAAATAAAACCCACTAATTTGGTTTTGAAGATATTTAGTTTCAAATAAAGATTTTATTAATAAAATCAAACTCTAATTGATTTAATAACTAAGGCCCATTTTATAAAATTATCATTGGACCCTAAAGTAAAATAATATTTAGTTTTAAACAAGTATCCAAGTACTATTTATTTCCAAATAAAACCTACTGATTTGTTCTGAAAATATTGGATTTAAAATGGTGATTTTATCAAATAAATCAAACCCTATTAAAAATAAATAACTAAAGGTACATTTTATTTAATTAATGAATGGATCCTAAAATGAATAAAAATATTATTTATTTTGGAATGTTGGTTTATGTTGATAAACAGAACCAAGTTCAAAGAATTGAAATGTGGTGTTTGTATGAATTTATTTGGATGGATTGAATTGTTGTTTGAAATCCAAATCAGTAAATAGAAATAGAAAAAGAAAAGGAATCAGAAAACAGAAAAAAAAAAATAAAAGAAAACCAACCCAACCCAGCAGCCCACGAAGCCCACCAGCGGCCCAGCTCTTTTTCCCTCCCCGAACCGTTTTTCCCTCACTACTGAAACAGCCCGTGGAGTCAATGACATGTGGACCCTCCCTTTCCCTCTTTTTCCCACTGACACAACGACCCCACTCTACTGCTCTTCTTCTCCACCCGCAGCGACCGTTCCTCGCCGTTTATTGCCGTTGAATGCCGGCGTAAATCCTCTTTACTGGCCGAGTAATCCTCACCAGCGACCACTCCCTCTTAATCGCCTCTTTCCCCTCTTCTGTTTCCCTCAGACGCCATCCTCTATCCGCCTCCAGGCTGTTGCCATTTCCTTCTGCACCACCTCTGACTCCGGCGACCTTCTCCAGCGAAATCCGACCAGCACACACCACCCAGAGCCTCCCCGATCACCCTGGCAGCTTCCCCACTCCCTGTCGCACCTCCCTGTACCAACCGTTCATCCGCGGGCTTCCCAGGAATTGGTCTTCGACAAAGAACAGAAGCGCCGCCGCCTGTCTTTTCCTCCGGTGACGATCCCTGGTAAGAGCCAACCACCCCAAGTCCCCTTGATCACGCTCACAGCTCCGCCATGATTTTCCGCGACTAATCATGCTCTCGGTTTGCCCTCTCGAGACCTACAGCGACGACAACGTCGACAACCTGCATCACCGCCGTCTGCCTTCTTCTCCGACGAGCCCCGCAGGTAGAACCTAGTCGCCCCTCTTCTTCTGATGCATGCTCACATCATCTCCGTGACCTCCTGCGTCTAACTCAGCCATTCGTCTGTACTCTAGTGGACCACAGCAACGTCCCCGTCGTCGACCAGAGCCGACCGTCGCCAGTAACAACTCCGGTGAGAAATTCTTCCCAACACTGTGCGCCCCGAACCACGCCAACCACACGACGTGCTTCACCTCAGCCTCGCGACCTCGGTGAGCTTGTTTTCCCTCTTCTTCGCGTCCTGTTTCATCAGCGCCGCCGCCGTCTGTCCGTCACCACCGTTCCCCGTCGCGCAGCGCCGCCCATCCGTGGCCGGTCAGTAGCAACCGTTAGATCGAGATCGGACGAATAGGATAGATCCACTTATTCGCGAAGGGGTACTCGATCTGAGCCACTCGATTTAACTTAATCCAACGCATCTGGGCGTGATCCGCAGCGAAGCGGTATCCGCGAGTAGAAACACGCCGCGTGTCCAGTGTTTGATTTAAATCAGAAATTTGAATCAGATTTAATTGCAAACTTCAAACCTTTGTAACTTTTGATCCACACGTCCAAATTTGGCAAATTTTATATCAAAAGATTCAGGAGAACAAGCCCTAGCCAACCCTACCCTTAGTTTAGCAAATAGTATTTGATAAATTGTTTGAACTTGCAGAAACTTTTGTGAGCTTGTTTAGAGTATAAAAATTGTGTAAAATTGAATTTAGGAGTAAAACCTTTGCAAAATGTTTAGTTGTGACCTTACTGACCCTAGGAACCAACCCATAGAACTAAAAATGATTTTGGTGGAATTTAAGTTGAATTATTTAACTTAGCCATTTTCTAGCCAAATAAAATTAGTGATTTTATTATGGAAATGTTTAAAGGAAGAAAACTTTGAGTAGATGGTTTGGACCAAACCTACTGACCTAAAAACACCAAGTTTTGCAATAGCAACTCATTTGGTGAACCCTATGGGAAAATGCCTTAATAAAATAATTCTACACCACATAAAATAACACTTTGTTTTGAAAATGGTTTTAAAGTGAAACCTTTACAAATGACTTAATCACTTTAGGAAATAACCATTAGATGTACCCAAATGACTATGACCCACTAGGAATCACCTTTTCAAACAAAACAAAACATGGCATGCTTGCATGCATTTCTTTGATTTTGTTATTTATGTGTTGTTTTGCTTGATTGGTAGATTGAGTTTGTACCTTGCTTGATTGATTTGTAGTGACTTGAAGAGTGTGATTGTTGCAAAGATCAAGAAGTGAACCTATACTCTACCAAAAGGCAAGTGATGCTTCATACTTTCTATCCCATTACTTTCACTATGCATTAGTGATTTTGCTAAGTAAACTTGCATGGATTTTGCTAAGTATAGATCTTGCTATAGGAAAATCTAGTAGATGAATCCTTAGTAGGATTTTCCTAAGTTAGAGATTCCTACTACTACCAAGCTTAGCCTAGCTACTAGAAAACATGGGTGGAATATATATTCACACTATGGAAAAATAATCTAAGTCTAAAGGACTTATGTTTTGTTTAATAAAACAACTAAGTTAATGGATCACCTGGGTGGAATGGAAAGATTGGGTTATGTTGAGTGGTTCACAAGGCCCATATTTATGGTTAACCTTGTGTATCTCACTTGTGGATGGCCACCCAGGAAACAAAGAGATTTGAGATGTCAAATGTTGAGAAGCTTCAAGTGCAACCACTTGGCAATATGGGCTCTGCCATGATCATATAGGTTGCAAGAACTTAGCCAAATGGACAGAGGGTGGTAGTGTTTGATAGGTTGGAACGCGTCCATATTGGTCTAAGGGAAGGCTTCTGAAAGATTTTGTCTTGGGAAACCAAGTCTTGTGGGTAAAGTGCACCACCTCTGCAGAGTGTAGAACCTAAGTACTTAGCCATGTCCCTGGTAAAGGACAATTTGAGCATCAAGACATGGAAACAATCAAGAATCTCATCATTCCAATTTCTAAATAAAAACTTGTGGGTGAACAAGGGATTGTGTGTATTCTTCAATCTTTGATGGAAAGATGGCTTGATATAAGGATCTTGAAATCTTGGATTGAAGAAAATGATTTTACCAAGCACTTCAGTCTTTGATTTGTAGATGCCTCGATAAGGATCTTCAGTCTTTGATTGTGAGAAGCATTGGAAAAGTTTTTGACAAAACTAATTATTTTCAAACGTTAAGGAAAAATCTATTTTGAGCAATGCAAGCCTCAACTCCACTTAGCCAAATGCATGTAGATGATAGATTCCACTATACTACATAGAATCACTTGCCAATACAATTCAAATGTATTGACCCTTTGTGGCTGTAACTTGTATGTTGCAGGTTTGATTGGTTTTAGTGAAGATTGATTGTTTAGGATTACAAAGTCTACAACCAACATCTGCCTGTGGCACTTTGAAGATGAAGGACCCATGACTATATTTATTCCGCTGCAATGTAATGTAATAGCCTAATGAGCTATGTTTGATGTAATAAAATTATGTTATTCCTGGTTATAAAGTTATATTATGACTCTTGTTTCTTGATATTACATCTAAACTGTGGATGCTAGCTATTGATCCAGGGACTAGCATTGTAAACACAGGAGGGATCAATCTTATTAAAGGTTGGGACCCCTAACAGATGGTATCAGAGCATTGTGTTGCCTGTAGGATTTGTAAACCCTAGGATTGGACAAAAACCCTTAGAAAAATAGGAGTGATATTTTGTTCCAAAAACTTATTTACAAAACACTTGTAAACTCTTTCCTCAACCATTTTGGTTTCAGCTCTACATCTCTTCTACTTCAACTTGATAGAAAAGCCTACCCCATGACCAAAGACTACCCCATGACCAAAGACTACCCCATGTGCAAAAGACTTCTTCAACATCTTCAGCTCTAATGACTTCAACATCTTCAGCATTCTCACCAAGGACTTCTAACTTGGAAACTACTAAGGACTACAAGTGAGACAAGGAAATCTTACTCAAGATTTAGAGACTGAGGGAATGCAAAAATTAGAAGGAGCCTACATCATTTGAAGTAGTGTAACCAAGAGTTTATCTCAAGGAAACCAAGATATCATGCAAGAAGAATCAACCAAGAAGGAAAGGAAATCACAAGTAAACCATATAGATGGACCACCATATTTTAGTTAAGTCAAACACACCAACTTATGTGGTGTAACAAAAATATTTTGTTGCCTAAGTATGTGCTTGAACCTTGTTTGAGTGAAATGTTTGGTTTGTGATTGCATGCACATTGTTTGTGTGAATTGTGATGTGTGTGATTAGAAAAATTTCCTTAGAAATATCTTGCCTACTCTAATCTCCCTTCAACCCAAAACAGATGACTACTCCAAGAGACACCAACAACAACCAAGAAGACAACATGAGAGAACTTATAGCAACCCAAAACCAGTTGAGCCAAGAGACAACTCAGCTTTTAGCCAACAACAATGGACTAGACCCAGCTATACAAAGGATTTTCAAACTTCAATCCCAATTGTTGCAAGGAATCATTACTCAAATGATCAACATGAGAGAAAACTTTTCCCAAAGAGCTAATGACAACAAGGATGACAAAGATGTTATACTAGAAGGAACCCAAGCTAGCAATGTTTTTAGAGACAAGGATCATGCATCCAAGGAACATGAAGATCAATACCCCAAGAAGAGAGAAAGATCTCCCACTCATGAAGAACATGAACTAGAAGAACTCCTAGCTTTGGAGAGACCCAAGAAGAAAAAGAAATTTCCCAACACTAGCAAGAAGGATATTACTCAAGAACAATGTTACACTTGCAAAGAGATGGGGCACTATGCCAATGAATGCCCAGAAAAGAAGAAGAACCAAAGAAACAAACAAAAGGTAATGATACCAAAGGAAAAGAAAGATATCAGCCAAGTGATGTGTTTCAAATGCAAGGAACTAGGCCACTATGCAAGCAATTGTCCAGAGAAGATGAAAAACAAGTTAAACAAGTCTATGAAGGATCTCAACCTTGGCCCATGAGTCAAGAATGGAAACCAAGGAAACCATACCAAAGTTTGCTTAGAGAAATTTCCCCAGAATCCCAAGAAGGACAATGTGTAATTTTTGTTTGAAAAATTTTAAGGGTGGTAGTACCCTAGTTGTTTTGAACTTGCTTGTAACCCCAGCCTTCCCAAATCTCGGGACGAGATTTATTTTAAGTGGTAGAATGTCACATCCCAAGATTTTCCAAATCTTGTAATGTGAAAATAAATTAATAAAATAAAACTTTGTTTGATTTTCAGAGCCAGAAGAAACTTTTTGAATTCAATTGGAACTTCAAACCCATTTGAATTAAAATAAACCTAAAGAGATTTAAAAAGAAAAAAAAAAAGGAAAAAAATAAAAACATTTGGAAATACTAATGAAAAGATTTATTTTCAAATGAAATAGAAGTTTTATAAATAAAGATTATTAAATAAAGGAAAATTAAACCTTGACCAAACTTTGGGAATTAAAAACATTTAGTTTTGAATAAAAACAACAAAGGTTTATTTAAAATAAAATAATAAAGAATTAAAATCCAAACTTTATTAAAATAAGAAGTTTTACCAAATTAATTAAAACATCAAAACATATTAAATTGTTTTAAATAGGTTTTCCAAATACTTTATATTCTCTAATAAAACCTACTAAAGTGTTTTGGCTTTATTTTAGATTCAAAATAAATATCTCAAATAAAATAAATCCTATTTGAACTAATAATGAAAGTCTATTATATTAATTAATAATGGACCCTAAAATAAAATGTTATTTTATTTTAAAACAAATCTCCAAGTATTCTATATTTCCCAAATAAAACCCACTAATTTGGTTTTGAAGATATTTAGTTTCAAATAAAGATTTTATTAATAAAATCAAACTCTAATTGATTTAATAACTAAGGCCCATTTTATAAAATTATCATTGGACCCTAAAGTAAAATAATATTTAGTTTTAAACAAGTATCCAAGTACTATTTATTTCCAAATAAAACCTACTGATTTGTTCTGAAAATATTGGATTTAAAATGGTGATTTTATCAAATAAATCAAACCCTATTAAAAATAAATAACTAAAGGTACATTTTATTTAATTAATGAATGGATCCTAAAATGAATAAAAATATTATTTATTTTGGAATGTTGGTTTATGTTGATAAACAGAACCAAGTTCAAAGAATTGAAATGTGGTGTTTGTATGAATTTATTTGGATGGATTGAATTGTTGTTTGAAATCCAAATCAAAATAGAAATAGAAAAAAAGGAATCGAAAAAGAAAAAAAAAAAAGAAAACCAACCCAACCCAAGCCCCACGAAGCCCACCAAGCTCTTTTTTTTCCCTCCCGAACTGCTTTTTCCTCACTCTGAAACAGCCCGTGGAGTCAATGACATGTGGACCCTCCTTTCCTCTTTTTCCATCGACACAACGACCCCACTCATCGCTTCTTCTCCACCAGCCGACTGCTCGCCGTTTATTGCCGTTGAATGCCTACAGAAATCCTCTTTACTGCCGAGTAATCCTCACCATGACCACTCCCTCTTAATCGCCTCTTTCCCCTCTTCTGTTTTCCCTCAGACGCCATCCTCTATCCGCCTCCAGGCTGTTGCCATTTCCTTCTGCACCACCTCTGACTCCGGCGACCTTCTCCAGCGAAATCCGACCAGCACACACCACCCAGCCTCCCGATCACCTGGCAGCTTCCCACTCGTCGCACCTCCCCTGTACCAACCGTTCATCCGGGCTTTCAGAATTGGTCTTCGACAAAGAACAGAAGCGCCGCCGCCTGTCTTTTCCTCCGGTGACGATCCCTGGTAAGAGCCAACCACCCCAAGTCCCCTTGATCACGCTCACAGCTCCGCCATGATTTTCCGCGACTAATCATGCTCTCGGTTTGCCCTCTCGAGACCTACAGCGACGACAACGTCGACAACCTGCATCACCGCCGTCTGCCTTCTTCTCCGACGAGCCCCGCAGGTAGAACCTAGTCGCCCCTCTTCTTCTGATGCATGCTCACATCATCTCCGTGACCTCCTGCGTCTAACTCAGCCATTCGTCTGTACTCTAGTGGACCACAGCAACGTCCCCGTCGTCGACCAGAGCCGACCGTCGCCAGTAACAACTCCGGTGAGAAATTCTTCCCAACACTGTGCGCCCCGAACCACGCCAACCACACGACGTGCTTCACCTCAGCCTCGCGACCTCGGTGAGCTTGTTTTCCCTCTTCTTCGCGTCCTGTTTCATCAGCGCCGCCGCCGTCTGTCACCACCGTTCCCCGTCGCGCAGCGCCGCCCATCCGTGGCCGGTCAGTAGCAACCGTTAGATCGAGATCGGACGAATAGGATAGATCCACTTATTCGCGAAGGGGTACTCGATCTGAGCCACTCGATTTAACTTAATCCAACGCATCGGGCGTGATCCGCAAATGGTATCCATGATAGAAACACGCGTGTCCGATGTTTGATTTAAATCGTAAATTTGAATCAGATTTAATTGCAAACTTCAAACCTTTGTAACTTTTGATCCACACGTCCAAATTTGGCAAATTTTATATCAAAAGATTCAGGAGAACAAGCCCTAGCCAACCCTACCCTTAGTTTAGCAAATAGTATTTGATAAATTGTTTGAACTTGCAGAAACTTTTGTGAGCTTGTTTAGAGTATAAAAATTGTGTAAAATTGAATTTAGGAGTAAAACCTTTGCAAAATGTTTAGTTGTGACCTTACTGACCCTAGGAACCAACCCATAGAACTAAAAATGATTTTGGTGGAATTTAAGTTGAATTATTTAACTTAGCCATTTTCTAGCCAAATAAAATTAGTGATTTTATTATGGAAATGTTTAAAGGAAGAAAACTTTGAGTAGATGGTTTGGACCAAACCTACTGACCTAAAAACACCAAGTTTTGCAATAGCAACTCATTTGGTGAACCCTATGGGAAAATGCCTTAATAAAAATAATTCTACACCACATAAAATAACACTTTGTTTTGAAAATGGTTTTAAAGTGAAACCTTTTACAAATGACTTAATCACTTTAGGAAATAACCATTAGATGTACCCAAATGACTATGACCCACTAGGAATCACCTTTTCAAACAAAACAAAACATGGCATGCTTGCATGCATTTCTTTGATTTTGTTATTTATGTGTGTTGTTTTGCTTGATTGGTAGATTGAGTTTGTACCTTGCTTGATTGATTTGTAGTGACTTGAAGAGTGTGATTGTTGCAAAGATCAAGAAGTGAACCTATACTCTACCAAAAAGGCAAGTGATGCTTCATACTTTCTATCCCATTACTTTCACTATGCATTAGTGATTTTGCTAAGTAAACTTGCATGGATTTTGCTAAGTATAGATCTTGCTATAGGAAAATCTAGTAGATGAATCCTTAGTAGGATTTTCCTAAGTTAGAGATTCCTACTACTACCAAGCTTAGCCTAGCTACTAGAAAACATGGGTGGAATATATATTCACACTATGGAAAAATAATCTAAGTCTAAAGGACTTATGTTTTGTTTAATAAAACAACTAAGTTAATGGATCACCTGGGTGGAATGGAAAGATTGGGTTATGTTGAGTGGTTCACAAGGCCCATATTTATGGTTAACCTTGTGTATCTCACTTGTGGATGGCCACCCAGGAACAAAGAGATTTGAGATGTCAAATGTTGAGAAGCTTCAAGTGCAACCACTTGGCAATATGGGCTCGCCATGATCATATAGGTTGCAAGAACTTAGCCAAATGGACAGAGGGTGGTAGTGTTTGATAGGTTGGAACGCGTCCATATTGGTCTAAGGGAAGGCTTCAAAGATTTTGTCTTGGGAAACCAAGTCTTGTGGGTAAAGTGCACCACCTGCAGAGTGTAGAACCTAAGTACTTAGCCATGTCCCTGGTAAAGGACAATTTGAGCATCAAGACATGGAAACAATCAAGAATCTCATCATTCCAATTTCTAAATAAAAACTTGTGGGTGAACAAGGATTGTGTGTATTCTTCAATCTTTGATGGAAAGATGGCTTGATATAAGGATCTTGAAATCTTGGATTGAAGAAAATGATTTTACCAAGCACTTCAGTCTTTGATTTGTAGATGCCTCGATAAGGATCTTCAGTCTTTGATTGTGAGAAGCATTGGAAAAGTTTTTGACAAAACTAATTATTTTCAAACGTTAAGGAAAAATCTATTTTGAGCAATGCAAGCCTCAACTCCACTTAGCCAAATGCATGTAGATGATAGATTCCACTATACTACATAGAATCACTTGCCAATACAATTCAAATGTATTGACCCTTTGTGGTCAGTAACTTGTATGTTGCGGTTTGATTGGTTTTAGTGAAGATTGATTGTTTAGGATTACAAAGTCTACAACCAACATCTGCCTGTGGCACTTTGAAGATGAAGGACCCATGACTATATTTATTCCGCTGCAATGTAATGTAATAGCCTAATGAGCTATGTTTGATGTAATAAAATTATGTTATTCCTGGTTATAAAGTTATATTATGACTCTTGTTTCTTGATATTACATCTAAACTGTGGATGCTAGCTATTGATCCAGGGACTAGCATTGTAAACACAGGAGGGATCAATCTTATTAAAGGTTGGGACCCCTAACAGGTGCCATCATTGATATGAAAGAAGGCACCATTAAATATCAATTTCCATTCAAGAAAGGTATTGAACACTTCCCTATGAGGAGAGAGAAGTTTCTTTTTGCTCCTCCTTTGAAAGCAAGGTTTGATGTTAATGCTTCTTCATTTTAAAATACTTGATTTCTTGCTTCTTGTGCCTAACTTAAAGGCGTTAAATAAAAGTACTTGTTGGGAGATAACCCAAGAGTTTTCTTGAGTCTTGGAAGTTATTACTTCAGTAATGACCTCTCCTTATCCTTTTTGTTTGATTTTTGTGCCAAGAATGACCTCTAATGAGAGGGAAGTAAGATTTGGGGAGTTGTTGTCCCGAAACAGATTTCTGTCCTCCACCATAAAAATTCGTGAGGAGTCTCTGTAAGTCAGATTGAGCCGAAAACAACGGTCTTTGTTCATGGAACAAGTGGATTGTTTACCTTACACACTTTTCTTAAAGAAGTTGTCTGTTGCTTGCAACTTAATACTGAAGGGGGTTCGGATGATAACCTGAAGATGGACTTCTAGCCATAGATGAGGTTGGATGGCGGTCTATGTATCTTGTTGTATATCCCAATCGAATCGCAAAGGATCATGAGTGTCTAGTATTACATTGTTATGCCTTGCTCAGTCTTGTCAATTGCCCTAGTGTAATTTGTTTACCCAGCATGCCATGTTTCTTTATCGAAAGGAGAGAACCTATAGTGAACTATGGACCCCGGTCCAATCTTTACCATTGATACATCTTCCACTGTTATTGTTTACTTGCTGCAAACCATCATGTAACACCCTCAGAATCGGCCCTATGCAAGTTTTAGCGAAACCCGCCAAACCCGCATAGAAACGATTCAAAGGTGCCCACCAGGCACTTTCGTGCGGGTGGAAAACGAAGTAATAACATTACACAACAGCCCTCGATGGGACCCACAGAACAGATATATATATAACAGCGACTCAATGAGTCAAGAATACAAATATAATATACAAAGATCCAAATCACCTTGAAAACGATAGAGTGTCCCGCTACGGACAAGATGCAAATGGGGCTAAGAGCCCTGAAGAATAACCAATGGCGTCCATAACCCTGCCCAGGCCAAGCCGGAAGGGTAACCCTGCTAACTACGTCGAGCTCAAAACCTGCTAAAACAAAAGGGGTGCCGACAAAGGGCAAAGGAAAAAGAGGAGGGTCAGTACTGAGGCCAGTACACGGCAAGGCTAGAATTCGGCGGTCCTCGCCTACATAGGTATGGTGGACTGAAGCGGCAGCGGCAGCATGCACTAAACGACCTATAGAGACTCGATAAAACTAGCGGCGATCAGAGAGGGGTAAGAAAGACCTATTCGGAAACAACCTGATACTAACATCAAACAAACCCATCCTGGCGTTTCCCCCTCGAGACCAAACGAGGAAGTCAACCGAGGAACTCACACAGTTGGCAGTTTTACTTATTCCGTTATCGTTGCAGCAATTACTAGTCAGGTTTAGATAATCATCCTGATAAAGTAAGCAGTGGGCACTTTTAGTTAACCATTCCGTGATAGTTGCAACACTTACTAGTCAGATACAATTAGCATGAGATAACCCCAAAACCCAGCAGTTGTTGGTACTTTTATTTAGCCATTCCGTTGTAGTTGCCATACTTACTAGTCAGGTACAATGGTCGCAAGCGACACTCCAAACAAGCAATTGTGGGCAGTATTATTTATCCATTCCATTATAGTGAAGCTGATTACTAGTCATTATAAAGTCAAATTTATAGCACTACTTTAGTTATGCTTGTCTATGATCGAGATACTGTGCTCCAAGTCGTCCATAACCGCGGACACGGCTTTCAGAAAGTTTTACCCGCCGGGTGCACAAATAGCAACACACACTCGATCAACCTCGAAAACCAAATCAAAACCCAATGAGGCCTTCACGACAAAGCAATCACAGGATTCAGAAATATTTCGGGGCCACCCTTGAGTACACCAAACGGCAGTAAGCTAGCTCTGAGACGGACCCGAGGTTTGGGTGGACGGTGTGAACGATCGGGAAACCAAACTGGGCTTGTCGACACCGCGGAATCGTGTCCCGATCCTAACAAGACAAAGCAGTGTGCTCGCACAATCGTAAATCTGTAGTAGCATGGCATAAGTACAGGATAGTAAATAAAACCTCAAACTAGTTTGTGGCCCCAAGAAATAAGACTGAATCAAGCTCTGGCTCAGGGGGTCCCATAATCCTCCCGGATGTGGATAGCGCGATAAATCAAGGAACAGGTATCAAGTACTCGGGGTCCTACGGGACACAAGTGGGCGGTCGGAAACCAAATATTTTCTATCACCCACTGATGCCTCTACTTACTTCAATTTTAGTTGTTAAACAGGAATTAAAGTGAGCGATAAGTAAAACCATGATCATCTCCAACCTCAAACAGGCGGCAATTCTCCAACAACTGTGGCACTTGACAACACGCAACAGCATTTGAGCAAGCGACTACGACGCGTATGTCCAACTATCTACCAAACAACAGGTAATAGGACGTGTCCACGGCAATATGAGGCTGCAAGGGATATCACGGGTACGAAAGCTAGAGCATCGCAACATAGATAGCAATAGATCAACAGGAGGGGAATAAATACTATAAAAGTAAGATAGGTAGAAAGGGGGAGATGCTCGCCTGAAAAACATTGTCGAAGGTTCAACCGAAGATCGGGTCGACACTCGCATCAACTCATCGGCCTTATCCGCGAAGAAGCGAAACACTAGAAGAAACACCGGATGCAATATTTAATACTACGGCAAAAGATCGAGCATGATGCATGTATGATGAATGACATGGCAAAGGTGCAATGCAATTAGGTCATATTAAGCGGAACCGGGGTCCCGACAATTAGTTAGGTGGTTCATGTTATTTAACTACCCCGCAATTTAAAATGTTGTTTAACAAGGCCTAATATATCACCGGTTCGCTACACAAATTTAAATGAGGCCAATATGAGACTAGACTTGCCCGCATATGGGCCCCATATTTAATTATTAGGTGAATCGGCATAAGGCCCCCAAACCACACAGATATGCATGCAAGATGAATGATTAAAATGCAACAGGTTTTATGTATAGCATTTATAAAAATAGGGGTCAGAAAAAGGTTCACACATTAGGGTTCGGCGATCTTGGTGTTCCGGGGTTCGGGGTTCGGTCTCAGGGTACAGGGTTCGACGGAAACGTTCTCGGATTCCGGGATCGTTCTCAGATAACGGGGTAGATCTTGGCGCATTCGCGGTGGTCGGACCATGTTGCCGGCGGTCCAGGCGTTCCGAGGAGAAGATCTTGGCGGGCCGAGGTTTCGGTCTCGGGGATTGGTCTTCGGGGTGGAGAACTTTACGTCCGTGTAGACGATCTTGTCGGATCCTTGCCGAAGGTCATGGCGCTTCGGATCGGTCTTCGGTTCGGGGCCTCAGGGTCTTGGGGTTCGCGTCCGTGTGGCGGTCTCGTTGTTCCGTGTAGGCGTTCTCGAGGTCGATGGCGAACTTGTCCGGTACCGGGGTTCGGGTCCAGGAAGGAGTACTCGTCGCGTCGGGGTCTCGTCCATCGGGACGATGACGAAGATCTTGTCAACCCGAGGGGTTCGGTGTGGATGATCTTTTAGCTTTCATGCAGATGGTTCTTCAACTTGTCGACACCAGAGTAGATGATGCGGTAGCACATGGCCACAGGTGTCAACGACGGTGATCCTCAACATACTGCTCTTGTGCGCACACGCGAGGCGGTCGGGCTCCTTGGCGGTACAGAACCTGCAGGCGACAGGGACTTCGCGACCGAGACGCTGCAGACCGTGGCACGATGGCGGAGGCGAGGAAGGTTGCCGACGAAGAGGCACAGCGGCCACGGCTCGCGGATGGAAGCCGGCAGGGGCGACGGCGGAGCTTGGCATCGGAGGGGCCGCCGAGGAAGGTCGGCCGGATGCAGGACCGAAGGCGGCGGGGAGGCTCGAGGTCGACGGCGGGTGAGGCGCAGACGGGGTCGAGAGGGTGGGTCCGCAGGAGGGAGAGGCCGGCGACGAGCTCGGGGTTCGGGCGGCTGCAGAGGAGAGGGCGGGCGGCACAGACGGGAGCCGGGCGGGAGGAGGAGGCGGCGGAGGGCCACGGGAGCGGAGAGCCGGACGCCGGGCCGGAGCTCATGGACGGAGGCGGGCCATGGAGGTTGGGAGGAACGCTGGGGGCGCGATCTGGGCGTCGGTGAGGGAGGCGAGCTCGGGGAGGAAGGGCGCGAGGTCGCCGGTGAGGCCGAGGCCACGGTCGGGAAGCTGCTGGCCAGGAGGCGGAGGCGGGACCAGAGCGGAAAGGGATGCGAGGTGGGGCGCAGAGGGCGGGAAGGAGGAGGGAGGACAGGGAGGCGGGCTCCAAGTGAGGGTGAGGAAGGAGGCGTCGGGGTGGGGAAGGGGAGAAGAGGAATAGAGGAGAGGTCTTGGGACGGGTGAGACTCATGCGGTGGGGTCAAGGCGGGTGAGGTGGGACCGGAGTGGCCAGGGACGCGTGTGTGCGTGTGTTTGCTGTGGGTGGGAGTGAGTGGCTGTGGGGTGAGAGGAGAGTGGGGTGGCTGGGTGACGTGGCAGCTGGGGGTTGGCTGGAGGGAAGGAAGAGGGTGAGGTGGCGTCTCGCGATAGGAGGGGGTGATGTGGAGGGGTTGTGGGTAGATTAGGTTGGGTAGCTTTAGGATTATGGGTGGACCGTTTTGAACATGGGGGTGGTCGACTGGGTCGGGTCGGCCCGTTCGACTGCCCCCACTAAAAATAATTTAATATTTTATTTGTTTAAAACAAAGTTTCTGCAAACTGATAGCAGACAAAACAAAATAATCCGGAGACCCGGGTTTGCGTGTTGAACAAAGGCGGGGCGTTTAGAAAACAAAACTAGGTTTTTCCGAAAATAATTTTATGCAAGCAAATGCAAGATGATGACGATACTCAAATGCAATGTGGCATGATGACATGAGCATGCGGTCATGATGATGCAATGCACAAAAACAACGCGATTTTCTAGTAGTGGTTTTGCGGGATGCCACACATCATCACCTTCCACACCATACATTTAATCCTTTGTTACAGCAAACCGGTGAACTTGAAAACCTCACTGTTCATTGGGACAAAGTATTGAGTTTGTGTTGTGCAAGTTTCCACATTGCTTGCAACACCTTTGAGACGTTTCCTTCCTCCTAGTACTGGTTCGATAATCTCGGTTTCTTACTGAGGGAAGACTTGATGCTGTGCTCTTCACACCTTGCTCTTGAGGTTTCCAACGAAGCGCTCCCACATCAACACCGGGCGCCATCAATGGTGTTGATGGCGACGATCTCCCCTCTCCGGGAAGGAATTTCCCTGGGAGAAATCTATCTACCAGAGAGCTCTTTCTCTCTCGGTGTTTTGTTCCCCACAGAGGCGGAGAAATCTTTCTATGGTTGCTCCCCGTGTATTAGGGTTTCGAGGAAAAGATATAGGCGAGAGGGCGGAGCCAGAGATGGTCCAGGTAGGCCACACCCCCTATAGGAGCGGCCTAGGGTGGCCCACGCCTGGGGGGTGTGGGCCCCCTGTGGCCCATCTCCGCCTCCCCTTCTAGCTTCCTTCGTCTTTTGGGAAAATAGGATTTTCCGTAGTTTTTTGGTATTTTTCTGATCTTCGCAAAATTGCATCAAAACACCTCTTCTTCCATCAGAATCTTGACTCCGACAGTTCATCCTCCAAAAATCATCCAACATGCAAAAACAGATGAAAAGGCATAAGTATCACCTCTTAATAAGAAATATATCAATGAATATAGGCAAATTATGATATAGAATGGTGATGCAAATTGGACGTATCAACTCCCCCAAGCTTAGACCTTCGCTTGTCCCCAAGAGAAAACTGAGGTCGCTAAACATGTCGACAGGTTTATGGACTGAAGTGTCGATAAAAAGAATATGGACAAGAAGCATCACACTTACCAATACATAACTCATAGAAGAAAGCAACTCACCATTATATAACTTAGCTTGCAACAATTATAGGAGCCACAATAGAGATGCATAAATATAAATCATAATTGGAATTGGCAAACTTTGTTCTTGGTCAGAGAACAATTGGCAAACAGTTTTCAAGCAAAGCTTTTGTAAAGAACTTTACAACAGGAATTTTTTTCTAAAACATAAAAGGTTTTTCATAATGATAGCTTTCAAAGTAATACTCATTAAATAAGAGTCTTGTGCAAACAAGGAAGATGAAGAACATGATTGAATAAATCATCATATGAATGCTTGAAACACAACAACTCAAATGCTTGCTGGAGATGGAGAGGAAGTAGGTTTACTGACTCAACTTAAAAGTAGGAGAAAGGGCCCTTCATAGAGGGAAGCAGGGATTTCAAGTTCATAAAGAGCTTTCAAAAGATTATGGTACTTACTAGCTTTTATCTCTCATTGCCCTATCATAAGCATCTTGAGGTGACTAAGGTTAAGTGCACAAAGATGGAGTATATGCTTGACGAAATATAAGTTGGCAATCTCATGTCCCTTGAGTACGAGGACCACTCCTCATGCTACTCAACTTTAGTTACCGGTAAGTTCTTGTCATAGTAAGTACATGTGTATCATAAAGAACCGCCAACGGGGTACCCCTTGCACATGATACAAGAGCTATCCCATAATCAAAATGACAAGGCAAGCAAACAGTGAGGATCTCAGCGATCTTTTTATTTGCTATTTGCATAGGTTTTTATAGAGTATGCTTCATAGATTGCTCACTATGGTTATGTTGCAAGTCTCCACATTGATTAGCCATGGCTTAGGCTAGCGGCCCAGGCGTTTCTCTAACACACATACATAACTCCATGGACTTACAAGCTCCCCTTTTATTTCACACCGACGACATCCGCAAACAAAAGAGCATGATATCAACTGTGTACAATGTATAGGTGCAATGTTGAAACCGTTCCCCATGACAACACGGTTCTGCTAATTCAAACGTATAGGTGCAAGCATATCCAACTTCGATGACACAATGGTTCAAGTTTATTAGGGGCAAGAAAATAAGGCGTGCCATCATGTTCTTGAGAGCTTTACTAACTAGTTTTCACGTAAAAAAATAATTTTTAATTCGAAAGATAGATGAAGCTTGAGAATTTACTTGGAATAGAAATAATGCTAATAGGTAGATATGGTGGACACAAATGGCACGGGTTTTGGTTTAAGGGATTGGAATGCATGAGAAGTATGCCTTATCAAAACAGGTTTTTGGCTAGCAAGGCTGGGTAGCAAGCAAAAGAGTTGAAGGAAACAAGTAAACCTACAAGTGATAAAGCCAAACATGCAATCTTCCTTGAAGACACAAAAGATATTAAATAAAGAATACCAAGCTTATGGCCAATCAAGAAAATAAATGATACAAAATACATGTAAGCTTTTTATCTTTTCCTTTCAAACCTCAAAAGGTGTTGCTACTGACCAGAGATCGGTTTGCCAAAACCAATTTAGATTTACTTGATGCACACAAACAAGCCAAGATCTATCTACTAGATTGTAGCATCGAGTCGATAGAAGCACTCACCCTTGAAGATTCCAAAGTGGTTAACGAGAGCAGATTCTCGTGGGTGATGTAGTCGTACACTTGCCGATCTCAAGATCACGTAGACGATCCTTCCGGCGCTGCGTTCCGGCAGCGCTTCCACAGTCGGTCACACGTTCGGTACTCGATGAAGACCTTCCTCTCCCTTGTTCCAGCAGGCACCAGAGGTTGTAGTTCCCCCCTCGTGATTCCGTCAGCATGATGGCGTGGTGTCGGAAGAAGAGGGAAGATCCCGTAGGGCTTCGCCTAAGACGGTGCGAGTTATGGTGGATTAGGGTTTCCAGGAGATCTAGGGTTTAGAAGTCCGGGAAGAGGAGGAGGTGTCGGTAGCGTCTAGGGCGTGACAGACAGACCAAGCGAGAGGCAGCGGGGAGGCGGCGATGGGGCTGCATGGCGGCGACTGAAAGTCTTGGGGAGAGGGGCTAGGGCTTGTGTGCTTTGGGGCAGCCCTCCCCCTCTATTTATGAGAGGGGGGCATCCTTGGGAGGGGTGGGTTTGAATCCAAACCCAAACCCAAGTTGGATTGAGAGAAGGACTTGTTTCTTCTCCCACTAGGAAACCATTTTTCCAGTTTGACTTTCAATTTAGAGCTTTAATTATCTCTTACAAATGCACACACCATATGACCTAGGATATGATCCAATCATTGCACTTACCCATGACACATTCATGGACCATTCTCCTTCCGGACTGGTGAACCTTCTAGACCCTTCTAGAACCTCTCCGATGAAAACATCGGAAACTTTTCCGAACTCCGAAATAGGACTTTCCTTATATAAATCTTATTCTCCAGACCATTCTGGATCTCCTCATGATATCCCGGATCCCATCCGAGACTCCGAACAACATTCGGTATCCCTACTAACATTCCATATCTACTAAACAACATCGAATCCTTAAGTGTGTCTCCCTACGGTTCATGAATTATGCGGACATGACCGAGACACTTCTCCGATCAATAACCAATAGAGGAATCTGGAAATTCATATGGCTCCCACATATTTCTACGATTACTTTGCAACGAATGAACCACTTACGATACCAATTTCCCTTTGTCTCTCGATAGTTTACTTATCCGAGGTTTTGATCGTCGGTATATCTGCATACCTAGTTCAACCTCGTTACCAATAAGTACTATTTTCTTGTTCCCGTGATATGTGATCCTTTGTGAGCCAGTCACATGCTTGCAAGCCAATTGGATGACATTCCACCAAGAGGGCCCAGAGTATATTTATCCGTCATATGGATGGACAGATCCCACTCTTGATCCATGTGCTTCAACACATACTTTCCGAACACTCAATGCCACCTTTATAGCCACCCAGTTACGGTGTGGTGTTTTATGTCATCAAAGCATCCTTCCGGTGATGGTGATTTGCATGATCTCATGGTCGAAAGAATTAGGTTACTATGTATTAGAAAGCTTATAGCAAACGAACTATTAAAATGACTTGATCTTTATGATACGCTTATCTATAGGACTATGTCCATCACACCATTCTCTTAATGATATGATCTTGTTGTTAATAACATCTCAATGTTCATGATCGAGAAACCACGATCATCTATTAACCAACAAGCTAGTATTATAAAGAGGCTTTACTAGGGACTCTAATTTAGTTTACAAATCACACAAGTATTAATGTTTCCGTTTAATACTATTATAGCATGAATGTTAACATTTATCATAAATACAAAGATATAATAATAACCACTTTTATTATGGCCTCTAGGGCATATCTCCAACAGTCTCCCATGTGCACTAGAGTCAACTAATCTAGATTACATGGTAATATACCGAACACCCCTGGCGGTTTGGTGCTGGTCATGTTTTGCCCTCGGGAGAGGTTTAGTCAACGGATCTGCCACATTCAGATCTGTGTGTACTTTGCAAATCTTTATGTCACCATCTTGGACATGCTCTCGAATAGCGTGAAAACATAGCTTGATGTGCTTTAGCTTCTTGTGTGACCTTGCTTCTTGCGCATTAGCTATGGCGCCCATGTTATCACGGTAGATAGACATTGGGTCCAGCGCACTTGGAACCACACCGAGCTTTGTAATGAACTCCTTCATCCATATCGCCTCTTGTGAAGCCTCCGAAGCAGCTATGTATTCCGATTCAGTTGAAGATCTCGCCACAACGCTTTTCTTTGCACTCCTCCAGCTAACTGCTGCACCATTCATAGTAAATACGTATCCGGATTGAGATTTGGAATCATCCGGATCGGTGTTCCAACTAGCATCGGTGTAACCATTAACAACGAGTTGTTCAGCACCTCCATAAGAAAGAACCATATCCTTAGTTCTTCTCAAGTACTTAAGGATGTTTTTGACCGCTACCCAATGATCCACTCCTGGATCACTTTGATAACTGCTAGTCAAACTAACATCATATGCAATGTCGGGTCTAGTACATATCATGGCATACATAAGAGATCCTACGGCTGAGGCATAGGGAGTCTTACTCATTCTTTCTCTATCTTCTGCCGTTACAGGACTTTGAGTTTTACTCAAGGTCGTATTGGGCAACATGGGCAAGAACCCTTTCTTGCTATCTTCCATTCCAAACCTCTTTAGAACTTTGTCCAAATATGTACTCTGTGACAATGATATTAGGCGTCTCGATCTATCTCTATAAATATTTATGCCTAATATATAAGTTGTTTCGCCAAGATCTTTCATTGAAAAACTATTATTCAAATAATCCTTGACACTATTAAGAAGGTCTACATCATTCCCAATCAATAATATGTCATCTACATATAGTATTAATAATGCTACAGAGCTCTCACTCACTTTCTTGTAAATACAAGCTTCTCCATAAGTTTGTATAAAACCAAAACTTTTGATTACCTTATCAAAACATTGATTCCAACTTCGGGATGCTTGCTTCAATCCATATATGGACCGTTGAAGTTTGCATACCTTGTTAGCATCTTTAGGATCGATAAAACCTTTGGGTTGCATCACATACAACTCTTCATCAATGTCTCCATTGAGGAACGTCGTTTTGACATCCATCTGCCATATATCATAATCATAATATGCAGCGATTGCTAACATAATCCTCACAGACTTTAGCTTTGCTACTGGTGAGAAAGTCTCATCGTAGTCAACTCCTTGAATTTGTCGAAACCCTTTTGCGACAAGTCGAGCTTTATAGACAGTAACATTACCATCAGCATTTGTTTTCTTCTTGAAAATCCATTTGTTCTCAACAGCCTTCTGGCCATCCAGTAAGTCCACCAAAGTCCATACTTGGTTTTCGTACATGGATCCAATCTCGGATTTCATGGCTTCTTGCCATTTATTGGAATCTGGGCTCATCATCGCTTCCTCATATGTCACAGGGTCATCGGTGTTGTCCACCAACATGACACTCATAACGGGATCATACCAATCAGGAGTGGTACGAGTTCTCATCGACTTGCGAGGTTCTGTAGCAAATTCAACCGAAGTTTCATGATCAACATCATTAGCTTCCTCTCTTATTGGTGCAGGCGTCACAGGAACTACTTCCGGTGCTGCGCTACTCGCAAGTTCGAGAGAAGGTTCAACAACCTCGTTGAGTTCTACTTTCCTTCCAGTCACTTCTTTCGAGAGAAACTCCTTCTCTAGAAAGGATCCATTCTTGGCAACGAATATCTTGCCCTCGGATCTATGATAGAAGGTATACCCAATAGTTTCCTTCGGGTATCCTATGAAGACGCATATTTCCGCTTTGGGTTCAAGCTTATCCGGCTATAACTTATTTACATAAGCTTCACAACCCCAAACTTTAAGGAACGACAATTTAGGTTTCTTCCCAAACCATAATTCATACGGTGTCGTCTCAACGGATTTAGATGGTGCCCTATTTAAAGTGAATGCGGCTGTTTCTAATGTATAACCCCAAAACGATAGCGGTAAATCTGTAAGTGACATCATAGAACGAACCATATCTAAGAGAGTTCGATTACGATGTTCGGACACACCATTACGCTGTGGTGTTCCCGGCGGTGTCAATTGTGAAAGTATTCCGCATTTCTTCAAATGCTCGCCAAACTCGTAACTTATATATTCACCTCCACGATCAGATCGTAGAATTTTAATCTTCTTGTTATGTTGATTCTCTACCTCACTTTGAAATTCCTTAAACTTCTCGAAAGTTTCGGACTTATGTTCATGAAATAGATATACCCATATCTACTCAAGTCATCCATGAAGGTAAGAACATAACGATAACCACCGCGCGATGCTACACTCATTGGGCCACACACATCGGTATGTATGATTTCCAACAAGTCCGTAGCTCGCTCCATCATACCAGAAAATGGAGTCTTAGTCATTTTACCCATCAGACATGCTTCGCATCTCTCAAGTGATTCAAGAAGTCCATCAAAATGGAGTTTCTTCATACGCTTCACTCCAATATGGCCAAGACGATAGTGCCACATATAGGTCGAGTTATCGCTCAATTTCAAACGTTTAGCTTCAATGTTATTAATGTGTGTATTTCCACAATCGAGATTCAATAAGAATAGACCATCTATTAAAGATGCATGTGCATAAAACATATTACTCATATAAATCGAACAACCATTATTCTCGGACTTAAACAAGTAACCATCTCGCAATAAACATGATCCAGATATAATGTTCATGCTCAACGCAGGCACCAAATAACAATTATTTAAGTATAAAACTAATCTCGATGGTAGATGAAGAGGTAGCGTGCCGACCGCGATCACATCAACCTTTGATCCATTTCCTACGCGCATCGTCACCTCGTTCTTCGCTAGCTTCCATTTATTCTGCAGTACCTGTTTCGAGTTACAAATATGAGCAACCGAACTAGTATCAAATACCCAGGCACTACTACGAGTACTAGTGAGATACACATCAATAACATGTATATCGGATATACCTTTCATCTTGATGTTGCCGTTCTTCAAATCCGCCAAGTACTTTGGGCAATTCCGCTTCCAGTGACCTTCTCCCTTGCAGTAAAAGCACTCAGTATCAGGCTTAGGCCCAGCCTTGGTGTTCTTTGCCGGCGCGGTAACTTTCTTACCGCCCTTCTTGAAGTTTCCCTTTTTCTTAGACTTGCATTGCTTCTTGAATTTGGTGGTCTTATTGACCAACAACACTTGGTGCTCTTTCTTGATCTCCACTTCTGCATATTTCAACATGGAGAAGAGTTCTGGCAACGACTTGTCCATGTTTTGCATATTGTAGTTCATCACAAAGTTCTTGTAACTTGGTGGTAGTGATTGGAGGACACGGTGAATCCCCAAAGCATTAGGAATCACTATTCCCAAGCTTTGAAGCTTTCTTGCGTGCCCAGACATCTTAAGCACATGCTCACTGACGGAGCTGCCCTCTTCCATCTTGCAGCTAAAGAACTTTTCAGAAGCCTCATAACTCTCAACTGCCGCGTGAGCCTCAAATATCATTTTGAGTTCACGGACAATATCATGTGGGTCATGGTTCTCAAACCTTTTCTGAAGCTCCGATTCCAAACCATACAAGATAGCACACTGAACTGTGGAGTACCGATTCTTCCGAGCAAGGAAAACATTCTTTACCTCATCGGTAGTAGTAGCTGCAGGCGGGTCACCCAGCGGTGCATCCAGCACATAGGTCAAATTTCCAGCATTGAGGACAATCCTCAAATTGCGGAACCAATCCGCGAATTTGCTTCCATTGTTTTTCAACTTTTCTTTCTCTAGGAACGCATTAAAATTGATGGTAGGGGCCGACATTGATCTACAACATATTTGCAATAGTTTAGACTAAGTTTATGACAAATTGAGTTCTAATTAATAGTTAAATTAATCTAGGTGAACTCCCACTCAAAACAATATCCCTCAAATTGTTTTAGTGATCACACGAACCAAATCCACCACATCAAAACCGATCATCACGAGAGTTGATGTAGTTTCAATGGCGAACAATCAACATGTTCATCATATATACTATATGACTCATGCTTTACCTTTCGGTGATCCGTGTTCCGAGACCATTTCTGTACATGATAGGCTCGTCAAGATCAAACCTTAGCTTCCGCATGAGCAAATATGGCTTGCTCACGTTGTATACACTCGCAGAATCTAACACACCCGATCATCATGTGGTGCTTCGAAACAACGAGCTTTAGCAACGGTGCTTACTAAGGATGAACACTTTAAAACTTGAAATTGTGTGCATGAGGGATCATATTATAATGCTACCGTCGCAAACTAAGCAATACAAGATGCATAAAGTATTAACATCACATGCATTTCATAATATGTGATATGATATGGCCTTTCTTCTTGTGCTTCCGATCTCCATCTTCAAGCACGAACATGATCTCCATCATCACCGGTATGGCGTCAAGGTCAATGGCACCGTTTCATGGTCGTCGTACACCAGCTTCAACTATTACAACTACTTTGAATAGACACGAAGGTCTTAACGGAATTCAAAAGACAACCATATGGCTCCTGCCGATTACCAACTTACAATAAGGAACATTGCATACATCATATATAATCACAATCATGGCCATATCACATCACAACACACCCCTGCAAAACAAAGTTAGACGCCTATAATTTTCTTTGCATATTTTGCGTGGTTTGGGGCTTTCAATAAGTGTCGTTCTAACTTACGAACAAGAACCACAAATGTTGATGCTTGAACTATCAAGTGCCCATTGTAAATTAAATCTATACTATGATAGGAGAGACACACACTCACAAAGCCACTTATGCAATACAAGTTGCATGTTAAGCATGGATCAAGTCTCATGAACGATGTCATGTAAGGTTAGCCCGGGCCGCTTCATCCCATCATAGTGTTGAAGGGTTTCGCAGCATAGTAAATAAAAAAAATTCTACGGATGCAACGGGAAAGCCAAGATCTAATCTAGGAGATGCAAACAACTTGGGAGGATAGATGAGATCTTCATACCCTTGAATATTCGCACAGCGGAACATTCAATGGAACGCGGTTGATGTAGTCGTACTAGCTTCTCCTCCTCGAGATCCGATCCGATCCAACACCACAAGTGGCGATGCCTCCGAGAGATGCACACGCACGGCACCACGACGTCTCCTCCTTCCTCGGTCCAGCAAGTGGGGTGGAGAGATATATTGGATCTACAACACGACGGTGTGGTGCAAAGGTGGAGAGTTTCTGCGGCAGGGCTTCGCCTACGCATAGTCGGGAGAGAGAGAGAGAGAGAGAGAGCGAGAGAGAGAGAGAGAGAGAGAGAGAGATCTGGAGGGCAGCAGTATGGTGGCTAGGGTTGAAGGAGTGGGGGAGGAGGGCTGCGCCCCTGCCCTCTATATATAGGGGCTGGCCGGCCCCCTTGGCCCCTCCTCCAAGCCCTAGGGCGGCGGCCCCAAGGGTTGGAGTGGGGGGCAAGTTTTCCCCCTTCTTCTAGAAGGTTTCCCTAGGGTTTTGGCCGGTTGGGCCTATGGGGCCTTGTGCCCCTGGCCCAAAGCGGCCAGGGCACTCCCTCGTAGGCCCACGCCCCCTCCCGACAAGTGGTGCCACGTTGGTCCCACTCCGGAAGGTTCTAGAAGCTTCCGGTACAATACCGAACAATCCGAAACAATTCCGAAATCCAAAAACTGCTTTCCCTTATATGAATCTTATTCTCTGGACCATTCCGGAACCTCTCGTGAGGTCCTGGATCTCATCCGAGACTCCGAACAAAAACTCATAAAACAATTATCCATTCTATCCTAGCGTCGAGGCACGTTAAGTGTGTGACCCTACGGGTTCGAGAATATGCAGACATGATCTTCTATCAATAATCAACAATGGGTCCGAAACCCATATTGACTCCCACATACTCATCGATGATCATATCGGATGAACCACGATGCCGGATTCAATTAATCCCATATATATATTCCCTTAAATCACGATATTTTACTTGCCCGAGATTCGATCGTCGGTATCGGCATACCTAGTTCAATCTCGTTCACAGCAAATACTTTACTCGTTCTGTAATCCGATATCACTTTGTGATTAACTCCTTAACCACGTGCTTGCAAGCGGTGTTGATATTGATTACCGAGTGGGCCCGAAGTATATCTCTCCGACTTGGGAGGGACAAATCCCATCTCGATACATACAACCCAACAAGTACTTTCCGATCACCTGAGAGACACCTTTATGATCACCCGATACCAGCGAGTTGCATTATCTCATGGTCTAAGGAATACAATATTTGACATAAGAAAAAGCTTCGCAAAGATGAACACGATGACACGATCTAATTGCTCTGCTTGATTTGGGTATGTGCATCATATCATTCTCCCAATGACATGATCTCATTATTAATTGACAACTCATGTCTATGGTTAGGAAACCTTAACCATCATTAATCAATGAGCTAGTCCATAGAGGCATACTAGGGACACGGCTTTGTTCACAAACCACACAAGTATCAAAGTTTCCGTTTAATACAATTCGAGCATGGAATATAAACTTTATCATGAACAAGAATTATAATAATAACATCTTTATTATTGCCTCTAAGGCATAATTCCAACAACTGCAAGATGCAAAGTACACAAAAAGCAATTGATAATAAAATCACCACCGCCCACAATGACCATTGTGTTCTACTCGTGCAACAGATCTACATATAGACACGGCTCTTATACCACTGTAGGGGTTCGTAGCATGGAAAACAAAAAAATTCTACTACATGCACACAAACAAGCCAAGATCTATCTACTAGATTATAGCAACAAGTCGATAGAAGCACTCACCCTTGAAGATTCCAAAGCGGTTAACGAGAGCAGATTCTCGTGGGTGATGTAGTCGTACACTTGCCGATCTCAAGATCGCGTAGATGATCCTTCCGGCATGCTCCGAAGCGTTGCTTCCATGATCACACGCTTGGTACTCGATGAAGACCTTCCTCTCCCTTGTTCCAAAGAAAATGGAGGTTGTAGTTCTCCCCTCGTGATTCCGGCAGCACGACGGCGTGGTGTCAGAAGTAGAGGGAAGATCCCGCAGGGCTTCGCCTAAGCCGGTGCGAGTTATGGTGGGTTAGGGTTTCCCAGAGGTCTAGGGTTTAGAAGTCCGGGAAGAGGAGGAGGTGTCGGTAGCGGCTAGGGTGGTGGCGACGGACCGGCGGCGGCGACACGGCGGCGCAGGGAGGCGGCGTGGCGGCGGGGCTGCGACGGCGGTGGCTCGAGTGCGGGGAGAGGGGCTAGGGCTTGTGTGCTTTGGGGCAGCCCTCCCCCTCTATTTATGAGAGGGGGCAGCCTTGGGAGGGGTGGGTTTGAATCCAAACCCAAACCCAAGTTGGATTGAGAGAAGGACTTGTTTCTTCTCCCACTAGGAAACCATTGTTCTAGTTTGACTTTCAATTTAGAGCTTTAATTCTCTCTTACAAATGCACACACCATATGACCTAAGATATGATCCAATCATTCCACTTACCCATGACACATTCATGGACCATTCTCCTTTTGGACCGGTGAACCTTCTAGACCCTTCTAGAACCTCTCCGATGAAAACATCGGAAACTTTCCCGAACTCTGAAATAGGACTTTCCTTATATGAATCTTATTCTCCGGATCTCCTCGTGATATCTTGGATCCCATCCGAGACTCCGAACAACATTCGGTATCCCTACTAACATTCCATATCTACTAAACAACATCGAATCCTTAAGTGTGTCTCCCTACGGTTCGTGAATTATGCGGACATGACCGAGACACTTCTCCGATCAATAACCAATAGAGGAATCTGGAAATTCATATGGCTCCCACATATTTCTACGATTACTTTGCGATCGAATGAACCACTTACATACGATACCAATTTCCCTTTGTCTCTCGATAGTTTACTTATCCGAGGTTTTGATCGTCGGTATATCTGCATACCTAGTTCAACCTCGTTACCAATAAGTACTCTTTTCTTGTTCCCGTGATATGTGATACTTTGTGAGCCAGTCACATGCTTGCAAGCCAATTGGATGACATTCCACCAAGAGAGCCCAGAGTATATTTATCCGTCATATGGATGGACAGATCCCACTCTTGATCCATGTGCTTCAACACATACTTTCTGAACACTCAATGCCACCTTTTAGCCACCTAGTTACGGTGTGGTGTTTGATGTCATCAAAGCATCCTTCTGGTGATGGTGATTTTCATGATCTCATGGTCGAAGGAGTTAGGTTACTATGTATCAGAAAGCTTATAGCAAACGAACTATTAAAATGACTTGATATTTATGCTACGCTTATCTATAGGAGTATGTCCATCACACCATTCTCCTAATGATATGATCTTGTTGTTAATAACATATCAATGTTCATGATCGAGAAACCACGATCATCTATTAACCAACAAGCTAGTATTATAAAGAGGCTTTACTAGGGACTCTAATTTAGTTTACAAATCACACAAGTATTAATGTTTTCGTTTAATACTATTATAGCATGAATGTAAGCATTTATCATAAACACAAAGATATAATAATAACCACTTTTATTATTGCCTCTAGGGCATATCTCCAACAATCGCTAGGCCTAGGGTCGCACCCACACCCTTATGGGCCTTCTTGTAGTCCGCATGGGCATCGCCCACCAAGGCCTTCGCCAGGGAGTCAACGTCGTCAAGAGCGACGCCCTTCGGGGTGATCTCCCGATAGAAGCGGGCGAGGATCTCCTTGGCCTTGCCTAGCGTCTCGACGGTCGAGATGCAGCAGTCTTCGACCGCCGCAACAGCGTCCGCCATGGGATCCCCATGCTCCAGGGCACCGCGATCAAACACGACGCCTGTAGCATCTTCAAATTTTGACAAAGAAAATTCGGATGAGCCAAAGAAAACACACCAGAAGAAAAGCTCAAGCGGGGGAACATATGGTAACTCACCGGACAGCGCTTTGGCAGCGGCCATAAGCTGCTCCGCCATGGCCTTCTCCCGAGACGTCGCGGCAGCCGCAAGCTGCTGCTCACGATCCTGGGCCTCCTCCCGGTAACGTTGAAGGGCCTCCACGGCATCCTTTGCCTTGGTCTCCGCTTGGCCGTGACTCTTTTTGAGTGCGTCCAGCTTGCGGAGAGCCTCATTGTTCTCTGCTACGGCAGTCAACAAGAAAGGGATCAGTAAAAATAGTACACACGGACAAATAGAAGAAGTACACGCACCTCGAAGCTGCTGAAAGTCGTCCTCCAAGGCGAGGTATTGATGTCACGGATGAAGGGCTACAAAGAAGAAATAGGCAAAGTCATTCAAACAAAAGGGCTCGAGGGTTCGCACGTGTCAATTGTAAAAGCACTTACGTGGCCACCCGAAGACTCCGAAGGAGTAGCTTGCGTCTTCCGGGTGAAGACCATTCGAGTTCTCGGATTCGAGGAGCTCGATGCGGCATCACCGGAGTTGTCTGGTATCTTTGGGAAGGCAGTTGCAGGATCCTCCTACAGCATCTTCGACTCCACAACAACCTCTTTAGTCTCATCCTTTACAGATTCGGCAGAGGAAGACTTCCTGGTATGACAGGAATGACCAAGTCAATCTAAACGTCAATAACATAAAGCACAATCAAACCATATAAGTCATCAAATAATGACGACGGGATGTCATAGAGGTTGAAGACCAGCGTCTCCTTTTTATTCTTGGCCGACGACTGAGGAGCCACGGCCTGGAGGGGATCAGCGGGAATGGGGGAGGTAGCACCTTCATCCCCAGTGTGTCGCTCGAGGAAGACGGGTCCCCCTCGGCGTCAGCAGCGTCGCCTCATCCAAACTTTAGCTTCGGGTCCTCTTGCGAAATATCCCTTCCCTATGCTCGGGGGCTTCCATCGTTGGCGACTACGAGGGGGAAGCATGGAATCAGACTCCGCGTCCCCGCCATCTGGTGCAACCATATATTTTTTAGGAAGGGGAGGCATCAATCTCTCCACCTTAAGCTCCTGCGGATCAAAGGATACACATCTCAAGGTCAAAAAAACAAAAGATACAAACAATCTAAAACGCACAACATGGAAGCAAGAGATTAACCTGCGGAACTTCCTGCCAGAAAAGGGGCAGTCAGAGATTTCCCTGGTAGCTCCTCGTCCGCCTTATGCTTCAGCAGGGGACGAAGCGCTTGGTCGAGGTCGGCTGAGGACATCTCATCCAACACTCTCGTCGGGTCGATGGCACCGGAGTATAAAAACATTGGGTATTCCCTCGCTTGGAGAGTCTTCACACGACGCTTGAGAAACGTCTGGATGATGTCGACACCACATACTTCATTCCCTCGCACCAGCGGGAGCTCCTTCACTCGCTGGTATAGCTTCTCCACCACCTCGGTCTCACCCTCCATGATGTCGTTCGACCAGGAGCGCTTTCGGGTGACCACCTTGCTGGCGTCGAAGGGGGCTAGCCCATAATGCTGGCCAGCGAGCTTGGAATCAAGAATGTAGAACCACTTGTTCCTCCATCCTTGGACGGATTCATAGAGGTGGAAGGAGAAAAATTGGACGGTAGGGCGGATGGATACCCCGCACCCACCCAACGCGTAAACTCCGTTGGTACCAGATTGCCTCTTTAAGAAATAGAGCTTCCAGAATAGGCCGAAGTGTGGCTCAATACCGAGCCAACACTCACAAAGCATGATAAAACACGAGATGTGCAAAATGGAATTGGGCGACAGCTAGTGGAGTTGTAGCCCATAGAGAAAGAGAAGCCAACGAAGAAATTCGTGGGAAGGAAGAGAAAGCCCTCGGACGACCAAAGCATAAAACATAACCCTAAAACCTCCGGGTGGGTCCGGGGTTACCTCCTTGCCGAGAATGATGATGTCACCTTTATCCTTCGAGATGAGGCTGGACTCGTGTAGGCGGTGCAGGTCCGCCTCCCTGATCACCGTCGGTGACGCGGTCGGCGGTGGAGGTCTTCTTGGTAGCGCCAGCGGCGCTCGTTCCCGCTGAAGTGGAAGCGGACTTCTTTGACTTGACCATCTTGGCGGCGCGGCGCGCGGTGCGATGGGCAGGATGAAAGATGATGGAAAAACACGAAGAATGTCTAGTGTGCAGTATGAGCGAATTCTGGAAATGGCGAAGGCAGAAAGATGAAAGCAAATGGCAAGGGGAAAATTACCCTGGTCCCTCTGCAGTATAAAAAGACGAAGACGATGAAGCAGAACCGTCGATTCACATGCCCTAACGCATGTCCTCCATTGCACGGTACACATGGCGAGCATCTACCAAACCGTCGCGAGCACGCCGTCCATTATGCACGGAAATCGAGGAGACGCAGAAATTATCGCGTAAACTAAGCATGACTAGTCAAATCCAAGTCAGAATGTGGGACCAATGATCATCTCGTCATGTTGCCTCTGCTACCATATATGGTTGAGCTCACCAAGCGTTAGCAATGACGTCATCAAAGCAAAGGCTAGCAACGGCTAAAAACTTTCGACTACACATAAAATTACTTACTCGAGTCTATGACTCAACCAACTACTCAGGGGCTACTCCTATTAGGAGCGCTGGCCGCGCACCTAAGAAATTGACATGGTTCCTGTGTCAGTTGGAACACTTCTTCAAAAGCTTCGAGTCCTTCGTCGAGTCTGCGACTCCACTACAGACTCGGGAGCTACTCCCATAGGGAGCACTGATCGCGCATTCGAAAAAGCATTGGCGTTGATGGCATCCACAAAATTAAAGTCTCGGCTCGAGTCTACAACTTGAACAGACACTCGGGGGCTACCCCCATAGGGAGCGCTGGTCATGCACCCTATGAACCATCCGGATGAGATCCTTCAGATCACATATGACAAAAAAATTACCTTGGCAACTTTGCCCAAATTAATGCTAAGTGAGATACCGTCTCCTTGGTCACCCGAAACACCTCCACGGTGATAAATTTTCGGATGTTGTGTCTACGACGCAAAGATAAGACCTATAGATATCATGTGATGGCCTGGTATCGCACCTGACTGCGCTCTTCCAGTAACATACTATGTCAGCGGGCACGATGAAAAATCCTGACGGACACGTTGGGTACATAACTTATAACACTGGGATTTGACTCATGTAAGACCCCTATGGCCTGAGTCGAATTACGCCGGCATTTTTCCGGATTCAAGTTCGGGGACTCGAGTCTGAAGTAGATCGTGTTGTTTTATCCAAAGACAGTTAACTGACCCTGATCCGTCGGGTGAGTCAGGCACACGTATCAACAATCCCTATGAACCAATGTATTCACCCGAAAACTTGTTCGGATGAGAGCACTCGGAAGACTATAGAGTCTCTAGTCAAATCTATGATTCGACTGAACACTCGGGGGCTACTGAAATGGATATGCCCTATGGGTACCTGTTTGTCCTACCCGGTCTAGCCTAGAGGAGGCCCACACAAAGACTTGCTGCAAACGTAAAGCCCAAAGAGATTCCGGATGGCCCAAGCCCAGGGAAAGTTTAACTCCTTGGAGAACATGGCTAAGTTGTAGATAGAATCTTAAAGGGTCAAACCCTAATTTGTAACCGACTCGACCTACCCGAGACATGGCCTTCCCATATAAAGACCAGGAGGGCATGGCGACAAGGCTCTCTCCCAACTCTCATACACACACCTCATGCCAGATTGCATCTGCGCACCCTTGTAACCTTCGGTTCCGCCATCAATCAAGAACATATAAGCAGGAGTAGGGTTTTCCCTCTATGGGCCTAAACCTGGGTAAACACCATGTCCCCTTGTTGTGTGTCTGTTAACCGTCTCGCGATCTCCAGCCTCCCCATCTTCTCTAAACCCAAGTCCATAATAATGGGCATTGACAAGTTGAACCCTCGTCATATGGGATGAAGAACTTGAAGTCCGAGGTGTCCTCTATCGGCGATGTCAAGCATGAATGCGTCGTTGATCGACCATGACCGCATCCATGACCATAACCACAGTCCACAACCACGGCCCCTGCCTCGGCCACGATCGTGGCCGCGGCCCCTTCCCCTAGAACATGCAATCGTAGAGCGCAGGTGAAGCTAAATACAATCGGCAATGGAGCTCTTGTGAGGAAATGCGGCTTGCGCGACCTTCTTATAGAAAATGTAGCCATAGAATGCAGGGCTCAAGCGACTGGCATTTAATCGGTGCTGGAGAAACCAAACCGTCTCGTACATCAATGACAATGCATGATGCACTGGCCATGTGCCACTGCGGCGATGGGTCGACTCCCTACGCCTACCACGCGCTACTGCAGCGACTAGACGACTACCAGTGTCAGCTAGATGAATCGACACCGCCATTATGTAGTCGCACGAAGATTTGCGGCGACATAATAAATGGTACTGTTGCTGACGAGGGGTAACCTCGGCAATGCCCGTTGTTATAGACTTAGGGTTTTGTGGAGAAGAGAGCGTTGGAGATTTCGTCTGCTGATCAGACAAACAAGTAAGTCGATGTAGTCTAATTATTGAGAAAGCTCGGTTACAAATTCGTCGGTTTGCTAGTTGCGATCTAGCTTACGGCGGATTGCTGAAAAACTAAGGTGCCCTCTCCATCAGGTCCTCCTAGACTTTATATGAGAGGCTGGGTCCTGGATCCGTAGACGAAGAGGTTACAAGTTAATGTTTACAATGCGAACTCTATGTTGGCTCCTTAATATTCTTTAATGAACAAGGAAAATCTTTATTCTATGAGGTGCTTCTTGGACTTCGTTGGGCCTTCGTGGGCCATAAGCTTTAATGCACCTAGGGTAACTAATCATAGGGACCCGATAGGCCATACCCATGTCAGTAGCCCCCGACACTCTATCTGAATCGTAGATTTAGATCGAGTCTCAATTTTCTGTTTAACTGTTTTAGCCATAGTTTTTTGTTGTAAGCAGATGTTTTATTTAAGCTCTGTAGGGATTTGGTACAACGAGTCTGGTGCATCCGACGGACAGAGAACCAGTTAATTGCACTTGGGAAAAAACAACGTGAACCTTCATAAAATTCAAGTCCCTCTGAGAAAAAATTATCGACTACTTTGTTTGGCTGTTGGAATAGCTGAAGTTATCAACTTCTTTAGTATTTTATCGGGTGCTCCCGATGGGATTAGCCATATGAGGATACAAGGTTATAATACTCATAGGTTTGCTTAAGAATATCTATCGGGTGCGTACAGTGCTACTGATGGGAGTAGCCCCCGAGGATACAGACGAATACTTGGATTCGTGTAGGCTCAAATTTTATACTTTTCTCATGCTAAAAAATATTGAATCCGTAGGATTATTTGTTTTATCGGGTGCGCGACATATCTCTCGATGGGAGTAGCCCTCGAGGATATGTTGCGGTACTTGCATCAGACCATAGGCTCAAAATAAATCCGTTATCTGAGGAATGTACTAAGTAGAATTTTTATTGGGTGCGCAACAGCGTTTTCGATGGGAGTAGCCCCGAGTCTATGTTCGGGTGCATGTGTAGGGGTTCGTAGCATGGAAAACAAAAAATTTCTATCGCATACAAACAAACATGCCAAGATCTATCTACTAGATTGTAGCAACGAGTCAATGGAATAACTTACCCTCGAAGATTCCAAAGTGTTTAACGAGAGCGGATTCTCGTGGGTGATGTAGTCGTACTCTTCCCGATCTCAAGATCGTGTAGACGATCCTTCCGGCTGCGTTAAGCAGCGCCCCGCCGTCGGTCACACGTTCGGTACTCAGCAATACCTTCCTCTCCTTGTTCCAAAGAAAATGGAGGTTGTAGCACTCTCCTCGCGATTCCGGCCAAGACAACGTGCAGGTACCTAAGTAGAGGGGAGATCCCGCAGGGCTTCGCCTTAAGCCGGAGCGAGTATGGTGGAGTATCGAGAGATCTATTAGTGGTCTAGAGATTAGACACACCAATTAGAAGGCTCTAAAACGAAGGCTAGTGCAATTAGAAGCTCTAAACCAAAGTGGCTCTAAACCGGAGATTAGAGGATAGGAACTTGTGTGTCTAGAGGAGGAGGCCCTGCCCCTCCTTTTATAGGTGGGAGGGGCGCTGGGAGGGAGTCCCTCCCAAGTCGGCCTTGGTTGGCCCGGCTTGAGAGGACTCCTCCCCAAGTCGGTTCCAACCACCTCTTGCTTGTTTCCCACAGTTTCTGTTTCCCACAGTTTCGCTTTTCCAGCTTCCTGTTTTCCACAGCTCGTTTTTAGCCGTTGACTTTCAAACCGGGTTTGACTTTTCAGTTTTGGAACAGCAAGAACACTTAGTACATGATTCAATCATTCAATGACACATTCATGTACCCCCGGAGTGTCGGACAATCCGAACCTTCTAGAACATTCCCGATGAAAACACCGAATCATTCCCGAACTCAAACGGACTTTCCTTATATGAATCTTATTCTCGACCATTCCGGATCACCTCGTGATATCCCGGATCCCATCCGAGACTCCGAACAACATTGGTCTCTTTCTCATAATACCATAACTACTCAAACAACGTCAATCCTTAAGTGTGTCTCCCTACGGTTCGTGAATTATGCGGACATGATCGAGACACTTCTCCGAACAATAACCAATAGAGGAATCTGAAATTCATATGGCTCCTACATATTTCTACGGTTACTTTTGCGATCGAATGAACCACTTACATACGATACCAATTTCCCTTTGTCTCACGATAGTTTACTTATCCGAGGTTATGATCGTCGGTATCTCTCGCATACCTAGTTCAACCTTGTTACCGATAAGTACTCTTTTCTCGTTCGTGATATGTGATCCCTTGTGAGCCACCACATGCTTGCAATCTAATTGGATGACATTTCACCGAGAGGCCCAGAGTATATCTATCCGTCATATGGATGGACAAATCCCACTCTTGATCCATGTGTTTCAACCAATACTTTCCGAACACTCAATGCCACCTTTATAGCCACCCGCCACGGTGGTGTTTGATGTCATCAAATCATCCATCCGGTAAAGGTGATATGCATGATCTCATGGTCGAAGGAATTAGGTTACTATGTATCAGAAAGCATATAGCAATTGAACTATTTAAATGACTTGATCTTTATGCTACGCTTATCTATAGGAGTATGTCCATCACATCATTCTCCTAATGATATGATCCTGTTGTTAATAACATCTCTATGTTCATGATCAGGAAACCATGATCATATATTAACCAACAAGCTAGTTTAACAAGAGGCTTTACTAGGGACTCTTATTTTAGTTTACAAATCACACAAGTATTAATGTTTTCGGTTAATACAATTACAGCATGGTATGTAAACATTTATCATAAGTGTGAAGATATGATAATAACCACTTTATTATTGCCTCTTGGGTATATCTCCAACAGTCTCCCACTTGCACTAGAGTCAATAATCTAGTTTCAAACCATTGTGTATTCAACACCTATGGCTTTCCGGTGTTGTATGTACACGATTGCTAGTGGTCAACTGATCTTCGGATCTGACACTTCCAGGTCTGTGTGTAATTGTGTGTCTTTGCGTCTCTACGCATCACTCATTCTCTAATGAGATGGCTTTGTATAAATTTGGTCTTTCGGTGTGACCTTTAGCTCTTTGGGGTTAAAACATGTTGATAATATTGTCGTACAATATATCTTCATAGTATTATCCCGCTGTGAACTACACCTAGTTTGATAACAAACTACTTGACATAAATGCCCTCTTTAGCTTCTATTATAGCAGTCATATACTTAGCCTTTTGTTGTAGTATCTGTCACAATGTCTTCACTTTGGAACTCATCCAAATCCATTATGGAACTTACTTTCCATTATATTGTGCCACCCTTAGTTTAGATTGAGATAAACTTAATTTGTATTTTGTGACAAAACTAGTATCAATGTAGTACTTTTACAATGAACTAACCATCTATTTGTCACTTCTACAAATAATATACTCTTAGTTCTTCCAAAAGATCATAAGAATATCCTTACTATTGTCCAACGATCATCTTATGAATTATTCCGGTATATGCTCATAACATTTAGAGCATAGGACATATCTGGATTTGTACATATCACAGTATGATTGATATAAATATTCTTTGTGATTTCATACATCAAGTATCAATCTATACTTGAATCTTTGTTTCACTTACCAAATGTCAATACACTTGAATATATCATCAATATTGAACTCATTCAATCCTTTCTGTGCGACAAGAACCTTTCTTGTAGTTTCTATATTGAACTCATTCAATATCTCATCTATGTACTTCTGGCACAACCATATTAGCATCTATTGATGCCAAATATTTGGGTTTTTCCTAAGTCTTTCATCGGGATGAAATTCTTAATATGTGTTAATAAAAGATACATTATTTCCAATCAACAATATGTCTTCCACATAATGTATTAGAAACATGTCTTAGCGCTCCCACTTAATTTCTTGCAAATGCAAGCATCTTCATTGTCTCCGATGAATTTAAACTCTTTTAACAGTTTCATCATAGTGAAGATTCCAACTCCGCTATGCTTACTTCAACCATTGAAGTTTGCATATGATTTTAGCATCCTTGAATTAACAAAACCCTTTGGACCATGTTATGTACATGTCCTAGGTAACAATTCTATTAGAAGAACTTGTTTTTGTTTATTCAACTACCACATAACAAAATTATATGTAGTCGTTGCTACATTAATCCGTCTAGACTAAATATCGCTAATGAAAGATCAAATCTTGTCATAGTCAACCTTTTAACATTGTTGTGAGCTCTTTCCCAACATGTCGACTATTTCATAGATGTGCAACATCCATGTCTATTTCTTTTATAGATCCAAACACAACTGTAAGGTCTTACACCTTTCTCGAGGGTCCTTCAAGTTCAAAACTTGATTTCTCATGTATGGAACTATCACGGATTTTATGGCTTCAAGCCATTTGACGGAGTCAGGGCTCATCAGCGCTTCTTTGCACGTAGTCGGATCATTATTGTCAAATAATGATTTAACTCTCAAATCTTGGTATTCGATTGTTCATCTGACCTACTTGTTTCAATAGGAACTTGGATCTCCGTGACCACAACATTTGAGGTACGTGAGCCATGAGCATTGTTGCTACTTCCGGAACACTTTTCGGCGCTGCGCAACTTTGCACATATAGCTAAGGTTCTTTTAACCTTATCAAAGTTCTATTGTCCTCCCACTTAACTTTTCACAAAAAATTCCTTCTAAAAGAAACTTGACGTTCTAAGTGACAAACACTTTTGTCTCTGGTGTTATGGAGGAATACTTAACAAAGACAGGTTCATCCGACTTTGGTTGCAAACATCTTTCTTATGCATAGCATACCAATGTTTAAGAAAGGACAACTTGGGTTTTATCCCAAACCATAACATATGGTGTCATTTCAACGGATTATGATGGAGCTCTTTTCAGTGGAAAAACTGTAATCTCTAAAGCTTTTAATCTTTAAAATATAATGGCAGTTTTATGAATTATACCTTTGATCTTACCATGTCAAACAAGGTTTAATTACATATCTCGAATGCTCCATACTCTTATGGTGTTTCGGGAAATGCAAATCCACGGAACGATTCCATAAATCTTAGGTATTATGCTAAACTTTGTAACTCAAATATCTTCCTTTATGATCTTTATCATAAACTGTTTATATTCTTGTTACAATGATTTTGCACTTCATCTTGAAAGTCTTTGAACTTTTCAAATGTTTCATACTTCATCCATATTAAGTAAATATTCATATATTCACTCAAATTTCGAGAAAGCATATGAAGTTGAAATCCATCGCTCTTGACTACACATAATGGACTTCGTACAACAATATGTACAAGTTCCAATAAGCTAGTCATTCGTTCCTTTTTGGCCTATGAACGAAGTTTTAATTATCTCTAGGAAAGTTTCACAAGCGTCATTTGATCAAAATCAAAAAGACTCTAAAATTCCATCCACATGGAGTTTCTTCATGTTTTCTTTCCAATATAATTTAAATGGCGATGTCACTTCCTAAGTGATCTTTCAATCAATTTGTCTTTCGACATTTTTAGCACAAGTTTTATGGATGTGATTTCTCCAACGAGATTTGTGAATCATCCATCTTTTATAGATTACGGCAATTATTTGAACAACCCTTTTGTTCTCATAATACCTGATAAAACAAATCTTGAAGGCAAGCTTTGATGTTTAACGAGCAACACAATAACCCTTTATTTTGTTCTCGATGAACATCATCACATATTCTTCTGCTAGTTACTTAGGCCATTGTAGTTCATGAATTGTGTTGTTTTGTATGACGATTCACACCAACAAATTCAGTATCAAATACTTAAGAACCACATTGTTTAATAAGCAAAGAATATAGCCATAACATGTATATCATCTATATACTTAAACTGAACAATTCTAGTCTTTTCTTTTTTGCCATATACTTATGAGATTCTCTTTCAGTATTTCCTTTTCTGTTTGGAAGAATCTATCAACATCAATTAGTGGAGTCATACATATGACACATAGTCCAAAGCGTGTATAGTTAAATACCAATGTCTTTGGACTTGCACTTTGAAGTAGATCACCATTATCAAATGTTTGGTGTTCTTTCAAATTCCTTTCTTTAGTAATCTCTTGGTGTAGTAAAAATTTTACCTATATCAAATATTCACCCTCATCATGGATTTATCCATGATCAAGCTACTTTTATCTTGTAACGGTGAATCGCGAGTGTAATGTTGCTCTCCAAAACCTTTTGGGAGGATTAGCACAACTAGTGTCTCCAACCTTTTGCAAATTCTCATCAAATATGAGAACATGACTTTTGCCATATTATACTCTATCATGTTGTAACCAATACTTCGTTTCAGATATCACAATATCTTCCACACATCATGGTTTCTGAAACAACTCTTTCAGATCCTAGATGACCTTGATATTAAGAGAATCCTTTGAATATCAAGAATCATGGAGACAAACATGATACTTATATACTAACACTTGGAATTGTTACTCTTGATTTAATACTAATTATTAAACTTCATGGAGTAACCGAACTTCTTGAAAGTTTGCAATAGGACTTTTAAACTTTAGATTAACACTTCAAAACAATACGATACCAGTTCGTAAAGTAACTAACGAATTCTATAGTTCTATCATCTCAATTATAACTAAGCGCAAGGTGGTAAACGGATGCCAATGACTACAACAACTATGCAAATTCACTTTGATTTAGTTTATGATAAATTGAGTTCTAATTAATAATTAAATTAATCTAGGTGAACTCCACTCAAAACAATATCCCTCACATTGTTTTAGTGATCACGAACCAAATCCACCACATCAAAACCGATCATCATGAGAGTTGATATAGCTTCAATGGCGAACAATCAACATGTTCATCATATCTACTATATGACTCATGCTCTACCTTTCGGTAATCCGTGTTCCTGAGGCCATGTCTGTACATGCTAGGCTCGTCAAGATCAAACCTTAGTTTCGCATGAGCAAATCTGGCTTGCTCACATTGTATACACTTGTAGAATCTAACACACCCGATCATCACGTGGTGCTTCGAAACAACAAGCTTTAGCAACGGTGCTAACTAAGGGTGAACACTTTATGACTTGAAATTCATGTGCATGAGGGATCATCTTATAATGCTACCGTCGTCTAATAAGCAATACAAGATGCATAAAGGATTAACATCACATGCAATTCATAATATGTGATATGATATGGCCTTTCTTCTTTGTGCTTCCGATCTCCATCTTCTAGCACGAACATGATCTCCATCATCACCGACATTGCATCAAGGTTAATGATGCTTCTCCATGGTTGTCGCCCACGGCTTCAACTATTACAACTACTTTGAATAGACACGCGGGTCTTAACAGAAATTAAAGACAACCATATGGCTCCTGCCGGTTGCCAACTTACAATAAGGAACATTGCATACATCAAATATAATCACAATCATGGCCATATCACATCACTGCACACCCCTGCAAAACAAAGTTAGACGCCTCTACTTTCTTTGCATATTTTACGTGGTTTGGGGCTTTCAATAAGTGTCGTTCTAACTTACGAATATGAACCACAACATTGATACTAGTATTGTTAATCACCCGTTGTAAATTGGATCTTAACTATGCTAGGAGAAACAGGCACCCGCAAAGCCACTTATGCAATACAAGTTGCATGTCAAGCGTGGAGCAAGTATCATTTACGATGTCATGTAAGGTTAGCCCGGGCCGCTTCATCCCAACATACCGCAAGATGCAAAGTACACAAGAAGCAATCGACAATAAAAGCATCAACGCCCACAATGACCATTGTGTTCTACTCGTGCAACAGATCTACATATAGACACGGCTCTGATACCACTGTAGGGGTTCGTAGCATGGAAAACAAAAAATTTCTATCGCATACAAACAAACAAGCCAAGATCTATCTACTAGATTGTAGCAACGAGTCGATGGAATAACTTACCCTCGAAGATTCCAAAGTGTTTAACGAGGCGGATTCGTGGGTGATGTAGTACTCTTCCCGATCTCAAGATCGTGTAGACGATCCTTCCCGGCTGCGTTCGGCAGCGCTCCCTTGATCGGTCACACGTTCGGTACTCGACGAAGACCTTCCTCTCCCTTGTTCCAGCAGGCAGCGGAGGTTGTAGCACTCTCCTCGCGATTCCGGCAGCACAACGGCGTGGTACCGGAAGTAGAGGGGAGATCCCGCAGGGCTTCGCCTTAAGCCAGAGCGAGTATGGTGGAGTATGAGAGAGAGCTATTAGTGGTCTAGAGATTAGACACACCAATTAGAAGGCTCTAAACCGAAGGCTAGTGCAATTAGAAGCTCTAAACCAAAACGGCTCTAAACCGGAGATTAGAGGATAGGAACTTGTGTGTCTAGAGGAGGAGGCCCTGCCCCTCCTTTTATAGGTGGGAGGGGCGGCCAAGGGGAGGGGAGTCCCTCCCCAAGTCGGCCTTGGTTGGCGCGCCGGCTTGGAGGGACTCCTCCCCCAAGTCGGTTCCAACCACCTCTTGCTTGTTTCCCACAGTTTCCTGTTTCCCACAGTTTCCTGTTTTCCACAGTTTCTGTTTTAGCGTTTGACTTTCAAACTGGCAGTTTGACTTTTCAGTTTTGGAACAGCAAGAAAACTTAGTACATGATGCAATCATTCAATGACACATTCATGTACCCTCCCCCAGTCTTGGGACAATCAGTAACCTTCTAGAACATTCGATGAAAACACGGAATCATTCCCGAACTCGAAACGGACTTTCCTTATATGAATCTTATTCTCCGGACCATTCCGTATCACCTCGTGATATCCCGGATCCCATCCGAGACTCCGAACAACATTCGGTCTCTTTCTCATAATACCATAACTACTCAAACAACGTCGAATCCTTAAGTGTGTCTCCCTACGGTTCGTGAATTATGCGGACATGATCGAGACACTTCTCCAACAATAACCAATAGAGGAATCTGGAAATTCATATGGCTCCCACATATTTCTCGATTACTTTGCGATCGAATGAACCACTTACATACGATACCAATTTCCCTTTGTCTCACGATAGTTTACTTATCCGAGGTTATGATCGTCGGTATCTCGCATACCTAGTTCAACCTTGTTACCGATAAGTACTCTTTTCTCGTTCGTGATATGTGATCCCTTGTGAGCCAGTCACATGCTTGCAAGCTAATTGGATGACATTCCACCGAGGGCCCAGTATATCTATCCGTCATATGGATGGACAAATCCCACTCTTGATCCATGTGTTTCAACCAATACTTTTCGAACACTCAATGCCACCTTTATAGCCACCCAGTTACGGTGTGGTGTTTGATGTCATCAAAGCATCCATCCGGTAAAGGTGATATGAATGATCTCATGGTCGAAGGAATTAGGTTACTATGTATCAGAAAGCATATAGCAATTGAACTATTTAAATGACTTGATCTTTATGCTACGCTTATCTATAGGAGTATGTCCATCACATCATTCTCCTAATGATATGATCCTGTTGTTAATAACATCTCTATGTTCATGATCAGGAAACCATGATCATATATTAACCAACAAGCTAGTTTAACAAGAGGCTTTACTAGGGACTCTTATTTTAGTTTACAAATCACACAAGTATTAATGTTTCCGGTTAATACAATTATAGCATGGTATGTAAACATTTATCATAAGTGTGAAGATATGATAATAACCACTTTATTATTGCCTCTTGGGCATATCTCCAACAGCATGTATCGGAGCATAGAATCCATGTTTTTTATTTGGATGAACTTTGCTTCTTTAACCGATCGTGATGTCATAGATGACGAAGATGGCATGCCGGAGTTCTGTCGATAGGACGTATCCTTTTGTGGGCCCTATTTTTCAGTGCATGCTCATGCGTGGGCGGCATAGCGGTGCTACTGCTACCGTGTGACCCCACATCTAGCATATAAATCGAGGTGTCGTGCAGCCTCCAGCGGATTTACCGTGATATTTTTTAACTGCACAAGATTTTCCCTTTCCCATTGCTGCCACGTGTATGCATCTTGTTTCCTCTGGTGTTTCATAACTCTTAATCGACGGTGCATAATGTCGCTACACTTCTTTATATTGACTGAGTTAGGTATTTACTGCCCTTCTTCCTCGTTTTCCATCATCTTACTCCTCTTTTCCGTTGTTCAGAGCATCGTCCGATGTTAATGCCACCGCGAAGAAAACGCGGGTTGTTGGGTGAATTCCATCGAAGTGCACGGCTTGCGATCTGCGCGAGGCCCACAACTTTCACCTGCTGGAGGAGGGCTCCTGCAAGCTGACCGACGACGAGAGTGCGCCCGCGCTGGAAGCGGGATGGCATGTAATGTTCCTGTCCTTCCTCTTCCGTTGTCTCTCTCTTCCTTCCCACGAGTTCCTTCGTGGGCTTCTCTTTGTCTATGACTTACAGCTCTATCAGCTTACGCCTAACTCTATCCTCCACATAGCCTTTTTCATCGCCTTGTGCAAATGTTTTCTCGGGATCCACCCCCACTGGGGGCATGTGGAAGCATTTCTATTTCGTTCATCCCAATGCCACTGATACTGTTGTCCATGACGTCGGAGGTGCAATAATTTCCATGCGCTCAGTCGTAGAGTACTTTGATTTGAAAACTGCAGATTCTGTCCAAGGTTGGAAGACAAAGTGGTTTTATATCAAGGACCAGCAAGTCGAGGGTCAGAAGTTCGGGTTGGCCCCCTTCGAACTGACAAAAACTTGCCGGAGGCTTGCTTCCTGGGAGGAGCGCCCATCAGCCAAAGAAATGAAAGAGATCAAGCCTCTGCTGGGAGATATGCTGGCAGAAAAGATCCAATGAGAATTACACCCAAGGATCTTACACTTAAGGTTCTATAGAAAAGGGTGAGCTTGTTCACAACACTGACAAATAAAAGCTATGTTCCCACTGATTGTCGTGTGAAGCCCTTTACCAAAAAGCATGCTTTTCCTGAGTCAAAGCCTTTGTTGCGTTTATATATATTTGTTTTGTCATATCTCAAGTTGACCTTTCTCAACTTAAATTTATGCTTTTGCACTTTTCTCTTGCTAATGGTCAACATTACCTGGCCCAACTCGTAGGATATGCGGCGCCTTTGCACTCCACGTAAAACCTAGGAGTATATAGCATGGTGGCATGGTCAAGGTTCCACTCGTACCACCGACAAGTAACATTCCGTCTCATCATCTGTTGTCGTATCTCCGATTTGTTTATCCGCTAAGAGCATCTCCACTCGTGACCCACACCCGATAAAAACGTCGGACTGATCATTTAGGCACGACGCTCGGCCGTGCCATGTTTGGGGCATGTATGTTGCCAGTCGCGTGCCCCAAATGGTGTTCCAAACAAAAAACATTTCATTTAAATTTAATTTTTCAAAGTTTGGTACATGGAAGAAATAGAAACGCGACTAAAAATAACAACCAATGAAACCTAAAGTAGAGGCTTCTCGCCAGCAGTTGTAACATCCCAAAAATACTAAGCTTCGATCATCAAATTCTAATCATCAAAATTAGGGTTAACAAAAACTTTTCTAAATGAAATCATGAATGCATGCATATGTGTATGCATGGATTTTGAAATCCTTTAAAACCACTTGTTTGTTTGTTTCATTGCTTGTAAAATGTTTCTTAGGTGAAATAAACATCATCTAAAACATTTCCCACACCTTTCCAAAAGACAAGTAAATCAAAACACATATATGAAATGAATGGTCATTTTGGCCAATTTAACTCCCATGCCTACTTTGGCTGTCTCAAACTTTCAGAACCTAACAGAAACTTTTCTGGATCTTTGCAACCCTTGAATTTACTCATAACAAGTGTTGGAGATATGCCCTAGAGGCAATAATAAATATAGTTATTATTATATCTTTGTGTTTATGATAAATGTTTATATTCATGCTATAATAGTATTAACAAGGAAACATTAATACTTGTGTGATTTGTAAACTTAATTTGAAGTCCCTAGTAAAGCCTCTATATAATACTAGCTTGTTGGTTAATAGATGATTGTGGTTTCCCTATCATGAACATTGAGATGTTATTAACAACAAGATCATATCGTTAGGAGAATGATATGATGGACATACTCCTATAGATAAGCGTAGCATAAAGATCAAGTCATTTCAATAGTTCAATTGCTATATGCTTTCTGATACATAGTAACCTAATTCCTTGAGATCATGCATATCACCTTTACCGGATGGATGCTTTGATGACATCAAACACCACACCATAACTGGGTGGCTATAAAGGTGGCATTGAGTGTTCGGAAAGTATTGGTTGAGACACATGGATCAAGAGTGGGATTTGTCCATCCATATGACGGATAGATATACTCTAGGCCCTCTCGGTGGAATGTCATCCAATTAGCTTGCAAGAATGTGACTGGCTCACAAGGGATCACATATCATGGGAACGAGAAAAGAGTACTTATCGGTAACGAGGTTGAACTAGGTATGCAGAGATACCTACGATCATAACCTCGGATGAGTAAACTATCGTGAGACAAAGGGAAATTGGTATCGTATGTAAGTGGTTCATTCGATCGCAAAGTAATCGTAGAAATATGTGGGAGCCATATGAATTTCCAGATTCCTCTATTGGTTATTGTTCGGAGAAGTGTCTCGATCATGTCCGCATAATTCACGAACCGTAGGGAGACACACTTAAGGATTCGACGTTGTTTGAGTAGTTATGGCATGATGAGAAAGAGACCGAATGTTGTTCGGAGTCTCGGATGGGATCCGGGATATCACGAGGAGATCCGGAATGGTCCGGAGAATAAGATTCATATAAGGAAAGTCCCGTTTCGGAGTTGGGGAATGGTTCCGGTGTTTTCATCGGGAATGTTCTAGAAGGTTCCGGAATGTCCGGCACTCCGGAGGGGAAGGGGTACATGAATGTGTCATTGAAAGTTGGAATGATTGCATCATGTACTAAGTGTCTTCGCTGTCTAAAATAAAGGGTTTATTCAAATCCTAAATTGAAAAGTCAAACGGCTAGTTTGAAAGTCAAACGGCAAGTTTTGGAAAGAGGAGGAGGAGTGGGAAACCGAGTTGGGGAGGGAATCCCTCCTCCAACCGGCGGCGCACCACCCAATCCGAGTTGGGGAGGGACTCCCCTCCCTCCCCTTGGTCGGCCGGCCCCTCCACCTATATAAGGAGGGGCAGGGCTCCCTCCTAGGACACACAAGTACCTCTCCTCCAAACCCTAGCTTGGCGCCACCACCTCCTGCAGCTGCCGCCACCTCCTAGGGTTGCCCTAGCCGCCGACTTGGGGTGCCCAAAACCCTAGCCGCCGGCTCTAGCACCTCCTCCTTGGTGTGTCTAAAACCTAGATCGCCGAGGAGCTCTCTCATACTCCACCATACTCACTCCGGCTTAAGGCGAAGCCCTGCGAGATCTCCCCTCTACTTCCGGTACCACGTCGTTGTGCTGCCGAAATCGCGAGGAGAGTGCTACAACCTCCGCTGCCTGCTGGAACAAGGGAGAGGAAGGTCTTAAATCGTACCGAACGTGTGACCGATCAGGAGCGCCGCTGGAGCAGCCTTGGGAAGGATCGCTCTACGCGATCTTGAGATCGGAAGAAATCGACTACATCACCCACGAGAATCTACTCTCGTTAAACACTTTGGAATCTTCGAGGGTGAGTTATTCCATCGTCTCGTTGCTACAATCTAGTAGATAGATCTTGGCTTGTTTGTTTGTATGCGATAGAAAATTTTTGTTTTCCATGCTACGAAAACCCTACAAAGGGTATCGAGCCGTGTCTATATGTAGATCTGTTGCGAGTAGAACACAATGGTCATTGTGGCGTTGATGCTTTTATTGTCGATTGCTTCTTGTGTACTTTGCATCTTGCGGTATGTTGGGATGAAGCGGCCCGGGCTAACCTTACATGACATCGTTCATGAGACTTGCTCCACGCTTGACATGCAACTTGTATTGCATAAGTGGCTTTATGTGCCTGTTTCTCCTAGCATAGTTAAGATCCAATTTACAACGGGTGATTAACAATACTAGTATCAATGTTGTGGTTCTTGCTCGTAAGTTAGAACGACACTTATTGAAATCCCCAAACCACGTAAAACATGCAAAGAAAGTAGAGGCGTCTAACTTTGTTTTGCAGGGGTGTCTTTGTGATGATATGGCCATGATTGTGATTATATTTGATGTATGCAATGTTCCTTATTGTAAGTTGGCAACCGGCAGGAGCCATATGGTTGTCTTTAATTTATGTTAAGACCCGCATGTCTATTCAAAGTAGTTGTAATAGTTGAAGCCGGTGGATGACAACCATGGAGAAGCGTCATTAACCTTGATGCAATGCCGGTGATGATGGAGATCATGTTCGTGCTAGAAGATGGAGATCGGAAGCACAAATAAGAAAGGCCATATCATATCACATATTATGAATTGCATGTGATGTTAATCCTTTATGCATCTTGTATTGCTTAGTAGACGACAGTAGCATTATAAGATGATCCCTCATGCACATGAATTTCAAGTCATAAAGTGTTCACCCTTAGTTAGCACCGTTGCTAAAGCTTGTTGTTTTGAAGCACCACGTGATGATCGGGTGTGTTAGATTCCGCAAGTGTATACAACGTGAGCAAGCCAGATTTTCTCATGCGGAAACTAAGGTTTGATCTTGACGAGCCTAGCATGTACAGACATGGTCTCGGAACACGGATCACCGAAAGGTAAAGCATGAATCATATAGTAGATATGATGAACATGTCGATTGTTCGCCATTGAAACTATATCAACTCTCGTGATGATCGGTGTTGATGTGGTGAATTTGGTTCGTGTGATCACTAAAACAATGTGAGGGATATTGTTTTGAGTGGGAGTTCACCTAGATTAATTTTATTAATATGAACTCAATTTGTCATAAACTTAGTCTAAACTATTGCAAATATGTTATAGATCAATGGCAGCCCCTACCATCAATTTTAATGCGTTCCTAGAGAAAGAAAAGTTGAAAAACAATGGAAGCAACTTCGCGGATTGGTTCCGAAATTTGAGGATTGTCCTCACAGCTGGTAATTTGACCTATGTCTTTGGATGCACATTGGTGACCCATGCGGTGATCTTTGCCGATGAAGTAAAGAACGTTTACCTCACTCGGAAGACTCGGTACTCCAAGTTCAGTGTGCTATCTTGTATGGTTTAGAATCGAGCTTGGAAAAGGTTTGAGAATTCAGACCCATATGATATTGTCGAGGATCTCAAATTGATCTTTGAGACTCATGCGGCAATTGAAAGCTATGAGGCTTCTGAAAAGTTCTTTAACTGCAAGATGGAAGAGGGCAGCTCCGTCAGTGAGCATGTGCTTAAGATGTCTGGGCACGCAAACAAACTTCAAAGCTTGGGTATAGTGATTCCTAATGCTTTGGGGATTTACCGTGTCGTCCAATCACTACCACCAAGTTACAAGAACTTTGTGATGAACTACAACATGCAGAACATGAACAAGATGTCGCCAGAACTCTTTGCCATGTTGAAGTCTGCAGAAGTGGAGATCAAGAAAGAGCACTAAGTGTTGTTGGTCAATAAGACCACCAAATTCAAGAAAGGCAAGTCTAAGCAGAAGGGACACTTCAAGAAGGGTGGTAAGAAAGTTACCACGCCGAGGAAGAAGACCAAGGCTGGACCTAAGCCTGATATTGAGTGCTTTTACTGCAAGGGAGAAGGTCCTTTGGGCGGAATTGCCCAAAGTACTTGGCGATTTGAAGAACGGCAACATCAAGAAGAATGGTATATCGATATACATGTTATTGATGTGTATCTCACTAGTACTCATAGTAGTTCCAGGTATTTGATCTTTGGTTGGTTGCTCATATTTGTAACTCGAAGCAGTCTTTGAATAAACGGAAGCTAGCGAAGAACGAGGTGACGATGCGGCGTGGAAAGCGGATCAAAGGTTGATGTGATCGCGGTCGGACGCTACCCCTTCATCTACCATCGGATTAGTTTTATACTTAAATAATTGTTATTTGGTGCTGCGTTGAGCATGAACATTATATCGGGATCTTGTTTATTGCGAGGCGGTTACTTGTTTAAGTCCGAGAATAATGGTTGTTCGATTTATATGAGTAATATGTTTTATGCACATGCACCTTTGATATATGGTCTATTCTTATTGAATCTCGATAGTGGAAATACACATATCAATAACATTGAGGCTAAATGTTTGAAATCAGCGATAATTCGACCTATATGTGGCTTTGTCCTCTTGGTCACATTGGAGTGAAACGTGAAGAAACTCCATTCGATGGACTTCTTGAATCACTTGATTTGAATCACTTGATAGATCTGAAGCATGTCGATGGGTAAAATGACTAAGATTCCATTTTACGGTATGATGGAGCGAGCTACGGACTTATTGGAAATCATACATACCGATGTGTGTGGTCCAATGAGTGTAGCTTCGCTCGATGGTTATCGTTATGTTCTTACCTTCACGGATGACTTGAGTAGATATGGGTATATCTATTTCATGAAACATAAGTCCGAAACTTTCGAGAAGTTTAAGGAATTTCAAAGTGAGGTAGAGAATCAACGTAATAAGAAGATTAAATTTCTACGTTCTGATCGTGGAGGTGAATATCTAAGTTACGAGTTTGGCGAGCATTTGAAGAAATGCGGAATACTTTCACTGATTGACACGCCGGAACACCACAGCGTAATGGTGTGTCCGAACGTCGTAATCGAACTCTCTTAGATATGGTTCGTTCTATGATGTCACTTACAGATTTACCGCTATCATTTTGGGGTTATGTATTAGAAACAGCCGCATTCACTTTAAATAGGGCACCGTCTAAATCCGTTGAAACGACACCGTATGAATTATGGTTTGGGAAGAAACCTAAATTATCGTTCCTTAAAGTTTGGGGTTGCGAAGCCTATGTAAAGAAGTTACAGCCGGACAAGCTTGAACCCAAAGCGGAAAAATGCGTCTTCATAGGATACCCAAAGGAAACTATTGGGTATACCTTCTATCATAGATTCGAAGGCAAAATCTTCGTTGCCAAGAATGGATCCTTTCTAGAGAAGGAATTTCTCTCGAAAGAAGTGACTGGAAGGAAAGTAGAACTCGACGAGGTTGTCGAACCTTCTCTCGAAATTGCGAGTAGCGCAGCACCGGAAGAAGTTCTGTGTTGCTGCACCAATTAGAGAGGAAGCTAATGATGGTGATCATGAAACTTCGGTTGAAGTTGCTCTGAGCCTCAGTCAACGAGAACTCGTACCACTCCAGTTGGTATGATCCCGTTATGAGTGTCATGTTGGTGGACAACACCGATGACCCGAGACATATGAGGAAGCGATGATGAGCCCAGATTCCAATAAATGGCAAGAAGCCATGAAATCGAGATTGGATCCATGTACGAAAACCAAGTATGGACTTTGGTGGACTTAGGATGGCCGGAAGGTCATCGAGAACAAATGGATTTTCAAGAAGAAAACATATCGATGGTAATGTTCGTCTATAAAGCTCGACTTGTCGCAAAAGGGTTTCGACAAATTCAAGGAGTTGACTACGATGAGACTTTCTCACCGATGCGAAGCTAAAGTCTGTGAGGATTATGTTAGCAATCGCTGCATATTATGATTATGAGATATGGCAGATGGATGTCAAAACGGCGTTCCTCAATGGAGACATTGATGAAGAGTTGTATATGATGCAACCCAAAGGTTTTGTCGATCCTAAAGATGCTAACAAGGTATGCAAACTTCAACGGTCCATCTATGGATTGAAGCAAGCATCCCGAAGTTGGAATCAACATTTTGATAAGGTGATCAAAAGTTTTGGTTTTATACAAACTTATGGAGAAGCTTGTATTTACAAGAAAGTGAGTGGGAGCTTTGTAGCATTCTTAATACTATATGTAGATGACATATTGTTGGTTGGGAATGATGTAGACCTTCTTAATAGTGTCAAGGAATATTTGAATAATAGTTTTTCAATGAAGGATCTTGGCGAAGCAGCGTACATATTAGGCATAAAGATTTATAGAGATAGATCAAAACGCCAAATATCATTGTCACAAAGTACATATTTGGACAAAGTTCTAAAGAGGTTTGGAATGGAAGATAGCAAGAAAGGGTTCTTGCCCATGTTGCCCAATACGACCTTGAGTAAAACTCAAAGTCCGACATCGGCAGAAGATAGAGAAAGGATGAGTAAGACTCCCTATGCCACAGCCATAGGATCTCTAATGTATGCCATGCTATGTACTAGACCCGACATTGCATATCTTTGTTAGTTTAACTAGCAGATATCAAAGTGATCCAGAGTGGATCATTGGACAATGATCAAAAACATCCTTAAGTACTTGAGAAGAACTAAGGATATGGTTCTTTCTTATGGAGGTGATGAGCATTTCGTTGTTAATGGTTACACCGATGCTAGTTGGAACACCGATCCGGATGATTCTAAATCACAATCTGGATACGTATTTATTTTGAATGGTGCAGCAGTTAGCTGGAGGAGTGCAAAGCAAAGCGTTGTGGCGAGATCTTCAACTGAATCGGAATACATGGTCGCTTGAGGCTTCACAAGAAGCGATATGGATGAAAGAGTTCATTACAGAGCTGGGTGTGGTTCCTAGTGCGCTGGACCCAATGTCTATCTACTATGATAACATGGGCGCCATAGCCAATGCGCAAGAACCAAGGTCACACAAGAAGCTGAAGCATATCAAGCTACGTTTTCACGCTATTCGAGAACATATCCAAGATGGGGATATAAATATTTGCAAAGTACACACAGATATGAATGTGGTGGATCCGTTGACTAAACCTCTCCCGAGGGCAAAACATGACCAGCACCAAACTGCCATGGGTGTTCAGTATATTACCATGTAATCTAGATTAGATGACTCTAGTGCAAGTGGGAGACTGTTGGAGATATGCCCTAGAGGCAATAATAAATATAGTTATTATTATATCTTTGTGTTTATGATAAATGTTTACATTCATGCTATAATAGTATTAACAAGGAAACATTAATACTTGTGTGATTTGTAAACTTAATTTGAAGTCCCTAGTAAAGCCTCTATATAATACTAGCTTGTTGGTTAATAGATGATTGTGGTTTCCCTATCATGAAGATTGAGATGTTATTAACAACAAGATCATATCGTTAGGAGAATGATATGATGGACATACTCCTATAGATAAGCGTAGCATAAAGATCAAGTCATTTCAATAGTTCAATTGCTATATGCTTTCTGATACATAGTAACCTAATTCCTTCGACCATGAGATCATGCATATCACCTTTACCGTATGGATGCTTTGATGACATCAAACACCACACCGTAACTGGGTGGCTATAAAGGTGGCATTGAGTGTTCGGAAAGTATTGGTTGAGACACATGGATCAAGCGTGGGATTTGTCCATCCATATGACGGATAGATATACTCTGGGCCCTCTCGGTGGAATGTCATCCAATTAGCTTGCAAGCATGTGACTGGCTCACAAGGGATCACATATCACGGGAACGAGAAAAGAGTACTTATCGGTAACGAGGTTGAACTAGGTATGCAGAGATACCGACGATCATAACCTCGGATGAGTAAACTATCGTGAGAAAAAGGGAAATTGGTATCGTATGTAAGTGGTTCATTCGATCGCAAAGTAATCGTAGAAATATGTGGGAGCCATATGAATTTCCAGATTCCTCTATTGGTTATTGTTCGGAGAAGTGTCTCGATCATGTCCGCATAATTCACGAACCGTAGGGAGACACACTTAAGGATTCGACGTTGTTTGAGTAGTTATGGTATGATGAGAAAGAGACCGAATGTTGTTCGGAGTCTCGGATGGGATCCGGGATATCACGAGGAGATCCGGAATGGTCCAGAGAATAAGATTCATATAAGGAAAGTCCCGTTTCGGAGTTGGGGAATGGTTAGGTGTTTTCATCGGAATGTTCTAGAAGGTTCCGGAATGTCCCACTCGGAGGAAGGGGTACATGAATCTGTCATTGAAAGTTGGAATGATTGCATCATGTACTAAGTGTCTTCGCTGTCCAAAATAAAGGGTTTATTCAAATCCTAAATTGAAAAGTCAAACGGCTAGTTTGAAAGTCAAACGGCAAGTTTTGGAAAGAGGAGGAGTGGGAAACCAAGTTGGGGAGGGAATCCCTCCTCCAACCGGCGGCGCACCACCCAAGCTGTAACACCCTCAAAATCGGCCCTATGCAAGTTTTAGCGAAACTCGCCAAACCCGCATAGAAACGATTCGAAGGTGCCCACCAGGCACTTTTGTGCGGGTGGAAAGCAAAGTAATAACATTACACAACAGTCCTCGATGGGACCCACGAGCGAATATATATACAACAGTGACTCAAAGAGTTAAGAATACAAATATACGGTACAAAGATCCAAATCACCTTGAAAACGATGGATACGTCCGACTACGGACAAGATGCAAATGGGGCTAAGAGCCCTGAAGAATAACCAATGGCGTCCATAACCCTTGTGCCAAGCGGAAGGTGACCACTAACGGCGTCGATCTCAAGACCTGCTTAAACAAAAGGGTGCCGACAAAGGGCAAAGGAAAAGAGGAGCGTCGATCTGAGGCCAAGACAGCGAGGCTAGAATTCGGCGGTCCTCGCCACATTGGTATGGTGGATCGAGCGGCAAGAAGATGCACTAAACAACCTATAGAGACTCGATACAATGGCGGATGTCGAGAGGGAACAAAGACCTATTCGGATCCAACTCGATACTAGCATCAAACAAACCCATCCTGGCGTTTCCCCTCGAGACCAAACGAGGAAGTCAACCGAGGAACTCACAGCTGGCGCTTTACTTATTCATTATAGTTGCCGCAATTACTAGTCGTGTAGATATTCATCCCGATAAAGTAGCGATGGCACTTTTAGTTAACCATTCCGTTATAGTGGCGTCACTTACTAGTCGGATACATTTAGCATGAGATAAACCCCAAAACCCAAAGCTTGTTGGTACTTTTACTTAGCCATTCCGTTGTAGTGGAGCTGATTACTAGTCAAATCGGATACAAATCAATTTATAACGATAAACTTTAGTTATAGTTGTGTATGATCAAGCACCTTTGTCCAAGTCGTCCATAACCGCGGACACGGCTTCGAAAAGATTTAACCCAGGGTGCACCAAAGTATCCACAGCACTTGACCCTTTTGCCGGATCGTTAACATACACCCATCGGTATGTCGGCGGGGCCTAAGTCACGACGTTCCGGAACAAAGCAAGTACATGGGGCCACCACCAAGTCGACACCATAGCGAAGTCGGCCGGTCTCCGAGACGGACTTGGGGTTTGGGAAGACGGCTGTGAACGACAGCAAATCCCCAAACGGGGACTGTCGACACCGCGAAATCGTGGCCCGATCCTAAACAGTACAGTGTGCTCCTCGCACAAACGTAAATAAATAAATCCTCAAACTAGTTGTGGCCCCCAGTACAATACTTTGAAATCAGGTAATAATCAATGGGGGGCCCATATCTCCCCACCTGTGGTTAGCGCGCTCGATCTCGGAACAGGTGTCAAGAACTCGGGTCCTACGGGACACAAGTGGGCGTTCGGAAAACAATCTTACCTATCACCCACCGATGCCTCTGCTTAATTCAATTTTAGTTGTTAAACGGGAATTAAAGTGAACAATAAGTAAAGCCATGATTATCTCCAACGTCAACATGCGGCAAACCTCCAACAATTGTGGTACTTGACGACAAGCAAAACACTTGAGCAAGCGACTACGTCACGCGGGTCCCACTATCTACCAAACAACAGGTAATAGGATGTGTCCAAGGCTATATATGGCTGCAAGGGATATACGAAATCTAGAGCAACGCAACACAGATAGCAATAGATCAACAGGAGGGAAGTAAATACTATAAAAGTAAGATAGGTAGAAAGGGGGAGATGCTCGCCTGAAAACATTGTCGAAGGGTTCAACCGAAGATCGGGGCGAAGCTCACATCAACTCAACGGCCTTATCCGCGAAGAAGCAAAACACTAGAAGAAACACCGGATGCAATATTTAATACACGGCAGAAGATCGGCATGATGCATTCATGATGGATGGCATGGCAAGGTGCGATGCAATTAGGTCAAGATTAAGCGGAACCGGGGTCCCGACAATTAGTTAGATGGTTCCAGTTGTTTAGTTACCCCGCAGTTTAAATGTTGTTATAACAAGGCAAGATACGATACCGGTTCGCTACACAAGTTTAAATGAGGCCAATATAAGGCTAGATTTGTTCGCATATGGGCCCCATATTTAATTATTAGGTGAATCGGCATAAGGCCCCCAAACCACAGATATGCATGCGAGTATGACAATTCAATATGCATCAAGTTGTTATGTTATAAAATAGGGTTCGAGGAAAAGGGGTCACACATCAGAGGGGGCTCGACGATCTTGGGGTTCCGGGGTTCGGGGTTCGACAGGGTCCAGGGTTCGACGGGATCGACGAGGTTCGACGGAAGCGTTCTCAGATAACGGGGTAGTTCTTGTCGCACTCGCGGTCTTGGGGTCATGTTGTCGGTCTTGTCGTCTCTCGCGGGGTCCTTGGCGTTCCGGGAGGGCGTACTTGGTTTGGCGTCGGGGAACCGGACTCGCCCTGGCCGGTGTCGAACTTGTCGGGTTCTTGTGTCGGTTCGGTCTTGGCGTCGGGGTGAAGCACTTGGCGTTCTGCGGCGGTGTTCTTGCCGTTCGTGTTCTCGAGCATCGCCTCCGGGAAGGAGTACTTGGCGTCCATCGGTTCCATGTCGACGACCTTGGTCTCCTCGATGGCGAACTCGGCGTATCCATGGCGTGGTCCTTGTCGGGGTTCTCGGCTCCGGTTCCACGACGGAGATCCTGAGGATCCATGCCGGCACACTTGGCGCCTTCTAACCCGACGATCGGTCTCATGTCCAGGTATGGGTGCTTGATGGTCCGAGAGGGGTTCTTGTCCGCGATTCTTCGAGCACTGCCGCCGTGGACTGCGGTTACTCCCGGAGGCGCCAAGGCGAGGCGGTTGTCGCGGGCTCGGCGGAGGGGCCGGCTTGCTGCGGGCGAGCTGGTCGCGAGGCGCGGAGGCGCGGGAGGCGGTCGCAGACGGAGGTGGTGGCAGAGGAGGCGGTGGCGTGGCGGCGAAGCGTGCGGGCCCGCACGGGTCGCGGCGGGCTGGCGGGCTGTGGCGGCGAGGTCCGGGCGGAGGCTGACGGGCTGCTGGCGGCAAGGCGAGGCAGCAGCGCAGGACTGGCGGCGGCGGGCTCGGCGGGCGCTGACGAGGTGGAGACGGTTGGCGGTGATGCGGGTGGAAGGCGATGGCGGCGCGGCGCGAAGCGGGCGGCGGCGGGCGCGGCCATTGCGGAGGTCGGAGGCGAGGGCGGCAGCCTGCTGGGAAGACGGGGTCGCGAAGGGCAGCGAAGCTGGCGCCCGGCCGTGAAACCGAGGCCTGGAGCGGGCAGCGAGGAGCGGCAGTGGGGCGGGAGGGTTGTCTTGGCGTGGAGGAAGAGGCGGGTGGAGTTCGGCGTCTGCGGGGTCGCCGAGCGCGTGGTCTGGCGCTTGGCGGCGAGCGAGGTGGCGGAAGGGTCGCGGCCTTGGGAGGCGCTGGCGGAGGCGGTGTAGGATCTGGCGGCGGCGGCTAGCTGGAGGAGGAGGAGGACGGCAGTGCTGCCCAGCGGGCGGGGGAGGGCAGTCTGGCGGGCCGGGCGAGCGAGGCGTGGCGGTCTCGGCGGGGACGTGAGGGAGGAGCTGGGGAGAGGGACGCGGTAGGTGGGGCGTGGGGCCCAGGGTGGGTCCCGCGGGGGCGGCTGACACGTGGGCCAGGGGTGGGGGTTGAGGCGTGGGCGCGCGCGGCTCTGCGTGTGGTGCGTGCTGTGAGGGGTGGGATGGGGAGAGAGATGAGAGAGAGAGGAGGCTGATGTGGCAGGGGGGGATTGGGTAGAGGGAAGGGCAGGGTCACGTGGCGGTCTAGGATAGGTGGGAGTGAGGTGGAGGGTTGGACTGGGTAGAGTTTTAGGTAGCTGTAGGATTTCAGGGGTGGACCGATTTAATTTCTGGGGGTAGTCGTTCGGGTCTATTCGGCCCGTTCGACTGCCCCTACTGAAAATAATTAAACTTTTTATTTATTTTAACGGGCCATATGCAAACCGATAGCGGCCAAAACAAAATATTCCGGGGACCCGGTTTTTGCTGTTTGAATAAAGAGGGGCGTTTAGAAAACAACACGGGCTTTGCAAACATAGTTTTATGCGAACAATGCATGATGATGACGATGCAATGCACAAATTCAACGCGATTTTCTAGTAGTGGTTTTGCGGGATGCCACACAAGCCGAGTTGGGGAGGGACTCCCCTCCCTCCCCTTGGCCGGCCGGCCCCTCCACCTATATAAGGAGGGGCAGGGCTCCCTCCTAGGACACACAAGTACCTCTCCTCCAAACCCTAGCTTGGCGCCACCACCTCCTGCAGCTGCCGCCACCTCCTAGGGTTGCCCTAGCCGCCGACTTGGGGTGCCCCAAACCCTAGCCGCCGGCCTAGCACCTCCTCCTTGGTGTGTCTAAAACCTAGATCGCCGAGGAGCTCTCTCATACTCCACCATACTCGCTCCGGCTTAAGGAGAAGCCCTGCGAGATCTCCCCTCTACTTCCGGTACCACGCCGTTGTGCTGCCGGAATCGCGAGGAGAGTGCTACAACCTCCGCTGTTTGGAACAAGGAGAGGAAGGTCTTCGTCAGTACCGAACGATGTGACCGATCATGGGCGCCGGAACGCAGCGCCGGAAGGATCGTCTACGCGATCTTGAGATCAGGAAGAGTACGACTACATCACCCACTAGAATCTGCTCTCGTTAAACACTTTGGAATCTTCGAGGGTGAGTTATTCCATCGACTCGTTGCTACAATCTAGTAGATAGATCTTGGCTTGTTTGTTTGTATGCGATAGAAAATTTTTGTTTTCAACCCTACAACAAGGTATCAAGGCCCACTTTGTGATCATCCAGAAACTTTCAAATGCATAGTGTAAATGATAATTCAAAATTGAATCTTTATCATATGGGAAGATCCCACTTTTTCAAAAACCACTCAAACAAGCTCAACTTTCAAAACCCAAGCATCTGTAGACTCACCAGCACCAATCTAGCAAACCCACCAAAAATCTTTTCAAAATTCAAAACTTGATTTCATGCGGCCATTTCATCAAACAGGTTGCAGACACAAATCAAACAAACATCAAACACTATAGTATGCAGTAAAATTGGCCTAACTTGTTCCCTAGTTAGCTCACACACAGCTCAGTAGATCATCTAGGAAGTTTAACTAAGGACTAGCACCCCTGTGACCTTGCCATTGCCATCAATGGTGAACAGCCGAGCACCCCCTTGTCACCCCATTGTGGACAGCAGTCTAGAGGAAGAACTAGACTTGTCAACCTTGTCTGGGAGGTAGCCCACCGTCCACCGCCACTACCTGTCCTAGCCGCGAGCGTTGCCAAGCCCTGGACCACGCGCACAAGACGCGCCCAGACCGCCAGAGGCCATGCCTAGCATGCGCCAGAGCACGACCCTCGACCGAAGCCCACAGACCACGCGCCGCCCTCGCCGCGTGCATACACAATCCCCACCGACCCAGGAGACCGCCAGACATCCCCGTTTGCCGCCCCATGCCGCACAGCCACCGCCCGCCGTCAAAGACGCCGCCTCTGCCGTGCAGAGCACCGCCCGTTCCAGACCAAACCACACCGCCCCATGCCTCGAGACCATGTCGTTGAGCATCGCCAGGAGACACCGCACCGTCCCCTACCCTTTCCCATGCCATTAGCCGCCTGTAACCTCGCCCCCGACGATCTCACAGTGCGCCCCGACGGTCCCCTCGCTCGACTATAAATAGAGGCCACCCCCGCACGATTTATTCACACCATCTCACTCCCCTCTCATCATTGATCGTGCCACACCGTTCTCAGAGCAAGGCAAGCACCACCCCGCCGGAATTTCACCGGAGCCCGCCGCCTCTGGAGAAGAAGGGAGCCAGCGATTGGAGCCGCCCAGGAGAAGCCACCGGTACTAGGAGATTCGCCGTCGTCAACTTCGTCGTTCGCCCGCCTCGCCGACCCTCGCCAATACCCGGTGAGCCCCCAACAACCCTCACTGGCCGCGCTAGGTTTCGTTCTCGCCGGCGTTGTCTCGCGTCGACGATGACTCACAGCCGTTAGATTAGAACTAGATCGAACGATCCACGTCGCCCCATACCGCTTCGCCCAGCCCCGTGTCACTGACGAGTGGGGACACCCACTTAAGCAGCCCGCGGGAGCACTGCGCTTAGCAGGCCGGCCCAGTAACTTTTCCCGCGCAGCCCAGTTATTCAAATTAAACCTTTTTCTATTTTAATTCAAACACACTTCTGTACCCAACTTCAAAAATCAACCCAGATCGATTCGGTGCACCAAATTGAATGAAACCAATTTTGTTGGAAAGGCCTATGAATGATGAATCCAAGCCCGTTGGATTCAAGTCATTTGGATCTATAGATCACCCATGGTAAAAATAACAAGGCAGAAGATTTTCTGCATTCAAACATTTTTCAAATTTAAACCATAATGGATTTTGAGTTGATTCCAACTCTCAAAAATCACACTTAACCATACCTTTCAGAATATATAAAAATATATAGGTTTACTTGGAGAAATAATGTTCAAGTAATAAAAGAATGCTACATAAGCATTTCTAGCCACTTTAATTAATTAAAATAAAAGGGTAAAACCTTATTAAATTGTGACACCACTTTAAATCACATTCCCATGGACTACAATATGTGGTTATGACATGTGTCAACATGATCCCATGTTGGGTTTGGAGAATATTAAATCTTAAGTAGTTTTTCAATGAGTAGAAATTACTTTTCTAAAAATAAAAGGATTTAATCAAGCCCTAACCTTGTAATATTAGGGATGATGCTAGACCATCCATAGGACCCTTGTGTGTGATGATTGCAAGTAGTTAAGTATTGTTTGGTGATTGTGTACCTCGTATTTATTCATAGACGCTAGTACCGACCAAGGATACGAGGAGGAAGGAGGATACTACGAAGAAGAAGCCGAGGAGAACTTCAACCACTGCTCTGCACAAGGCAAGCCTAATACTACTAGTGAATGTGCAACCTTATACTGATATTGATGCAAGCTGATACAATACCTATGCAAGCCTTACTAATCATGTGACATATGCAAGCTAAACCTTGCAAGATACCCTACTGATGCAACAAACCCATACTTGTTCTATGACTACTATATGCCTTAAGCATATGTGATCATACCCACTTGATAAATCAATCCTAGTTTTATGTGCAAGCTTCTTACTCTATTTCTTATCAAAGCTTACTTAGAGTTTACTTAAGTGACTGGTAGATATTGGAAAGATGCTGAAGGTTGCATAAAGAGCATAAAATTTGGCCTAAGTTAGAAACCTTGACATCAGCCTGAGACATGAGGTTGTACTTAGTTGAAACTCCACTAGTTACCACCCCTCATTAGTACTACCCCCACCTGTAGATGTTAGTGCTAAGCATAAAACTTGATCAACTTTTAGATGGGAATACTTGGTGGAAAAATGGTTATGAAAACCTTGGAATGATGGATCATTCCATTGAAATGTTTTGGACATGTGTTTCCAAACACTTGAGAATTTTGGTGATATAAATGTTGAGGCATGAGCCTTAACCCCTTTATAAAACTGATGGTTGTCTGGATGCGATACCATTCCAATTTTATCGTACAACCACAATACCCGAATATTGGGTAGGGCTTGACTGGAAACTTATATTCCTTAGTATTAGTTCCCTCACGGCCAAGGTCTGAGCTGAGGCTACCTTATGAAGATTGTCCACCTGTGCAGTACCCAAGATGACAGTTGGTCATGGTTGGGAGGCCAAACTCACAGGAGAGGTGCTTATACTAGGGCGTGTAATCAAAAGGTTAGGATTGATTATCCGCATACTGAGTATGGTGAATTCAGGATTTGTTCCTGACGGATGTATCGAATGTTTTGGTGAAAGTGTACAATCTCTGCAGAGTGTCAAACTATTTGAATAGCGCGTCCATGATTATGGACGATTAGAGTGGCCATCTTTTCCCCGTCAGACTTTTCAAAATGACCTGTGAAATGAACTAAGACTTTGACTTGACCACAACAGAGTTGTGATATGAAATACAAGTTCCCAATTAGGAGTTATAAAATTGTGACCAGCTTTAGAACTTGGTAGAGATAAATCTGGCTTTTGCAAAACAACCCTAGAGTCTAGTGTCCTATTATCCAAAAAAAACCTTTTCCTATTAGTATTAGTTTGCGAGTACTTAAAGAGTACTCATGGCTTTGTCCCTGGCTATTCCCATGGCCAGACTATGAAGAGGAGTACCTAGAAGATGGACCCCAGGAAGGTTACGACAACTAGGATCATCTCCCATCGTCAACATTGCATGTGATCCCAAAGATGGAGCTTCGCCTACGCTGCCGTTATTATTACGTATTCCGCTGCTTGATGTTGTATTAAGAACTGGATCATGAGATCCCTATTTGTGTAAGAACTTATGTATCGTTTGTAATGGATGATGTACTATGGTATCCAATCCTGTTATGCCTCGTAAAAATGGTAATCCTGGGATTGCGATGTATGGCATAACAGGCATCTAGGATTGAAAAATCCGGGTGTTGATAGCAGTGTTGCTCCCGTCGATGTCGTCATCATCGTCGATGTCCATGTGATAGTGCCTACGACAAATCATCTGTCAAACATCTTCACGTCAAGAACACCATCGTCTTCAGATGTGAAGTTCAGGATGCAGCCGAGCTGCACATCGTGCGCCCAGGCGAATTGCGGCCTTGCCTGTCGAACAACACCTCCATGCGCTAGTAAGGATGGCAATTTTACCCATGGATATAGGTACCCGCGGGTACCGTACCCGTATGGGTAGGGTATGGGCACACTTTTATACCCATAGGTAATACCCATACCCTATCCATTAAGCTACGGGTACGGGTATGGGTATAGACTTGTACTCATGGGTATATCCCCCATTTAAACTGACATGGCAAACTTACCTGTAGAGTGTCAACCTATGCAACCAAGAAGCCTAGAGGCAAGTATGTGATTGCGGATTCTAAACTTAGATACTTTCATGTAGTCGTCAACCTATTATTAAGTAATGATAATTGTATTTTTTTGAAATATATGTTATTGATCAACGTAAAATTGTGAATAACTTGTGTACTATTGAATCTATCCATCGGGTATCCAATGGGTATGGGTACCTGACGAGTATGGGTATGGGTAAAATTTTATACCCTCGGATACGGGTATGGGTAAACTTTTGTATCCATTGACTACACGGGTATGGATATGGTATTGCTCTACCCTGCCCATTTCCATCCTTATGCGTTAGAGGGAAGCACTGCGGCCTGCCCATAGCTTCACCTCGGTGGGCTCTTGCCTGTCGAGAAGTTGCGCGAACTTGCCTTGGAGTCTCTTCTTGCTCAAAGGTTCTTCATAGATGGGATGAAGAACTTGAAGTCCGAGGTGTCCTCCTCCATCAGCGATGTCAAGTGTGAAGGCTTCCTTGATTGACCATGACCGGATCAACGACCACGGCCCCTTCCCCTAGAACATGTAGCCGTAGAGCGCAAGTGAAATACAATCGGCAATGGAGTGCCTGTGAGGAAATGCGGCTCGCGCGACGTGCTTATATAAAGACAGAGTAGACGAGCAGTCATTCCATTGATCCAAGCGCAGGACTCGAGCGACCAGCATTTAATCGACGCTAGAGAAACCAAATCGTCTTGTACATCAATAACGACGCATGCTGCACTGGCCATGTGCCAATGCGGTAACCGGTCGACTCCCTGGGCCGACCACGCGCTACTGCGGCGACCGGATGACTCCCTGCATCGGTCAGATGAATCGACACCGCCATTATGCAATCACACAAAGATTAGCGATGACATAATAAATTATATTGTTGTCAATAGGCCTGGAATTCAAGTCGAGCCAAGCCAGCTCGGCTTACTAAAGCTCGTTCAACCAGCCGAGTTAGCTCGACTCGACTTGTTTAACAATCAAGTCCAGAAATGAAACTTGGCTTTGACTCGCAAAACCCGCGCATGTCGCCTGCTGTTGTGTCCGGCACACTTACAGCGAGCGTGTGTCCTTATCCAGCGCACTCCAAGGTCGTCGGGGGACAGGACTGGAGATACTCTAAGCCATGTCCAACGCGGACACTAGGCGCTAGGGAATAAAATCCCAGCCGTTACGGGCCCCGTGAGCTCTAATCCTGGTGATTTGGCTAGCGTCGACACTTTGTTTTGGGACGGACGCTTGATGTATCCGCATGTGGCCGAGCGATTCTACTTAGTGCTCTTTCCTACAGTTTTAAATTGGTCTTAAGCCTCTGTGGGTTGGAAGCTGCATCAATTCGACGAGAGCTTCATTAGTTTTTCTTTTCCAAGCGTCTATGTAAAGCGTCTCTGATTGAACATGCCCTAAGCAACAGTCGCCAACTCGCGTCTTTACTACTACGTACTTGATGTGATAATCCAAGAGAATCTGGATCCGTATGTTAAATCCAACAAGAACGATATCTCTGATGCGAACATGGACCAGTCCACACTTACATCGTGCAGCATAAGACTAGTCATAGTGGGAATAACTAAGATGGTAACATGCATCCACATGCAATGCCAACTAGACATTTTGATGATGTATCATGTCATTAAATGATGAAAAAGAGGCTTGGAGTAAATGTTACCATAACATCACACACTCCAAGACAAGATAAGTCTATAAGCTAATAAATAAGCCTTGCATGTTACTAGACACAAGTTACTATCCACTATAAAGGTGGTAACTTAGACTAGTGTCATTTGCATGACACTAGATCAAATTACTCCCCACTATGACCAGCCTAAGAGTCCACAAGTAATGCAACCCAGGTCCAAGGGCGAGCCACAAAGAACCAGTACCACAGAAAACCCGTGATATTGTTAAACAAAATAAAATATATATACTACAGTACTACATTAAGCTTTCACGCATCAGGGTGCAACAGTGGTATGTGAAGAACAATCAACCGTGCGTGTAGCAAATGTAAGAATCAACAACAGGCATTGCATCAAAGAATTCAGAAGCTAATTATTTTTTCTCTCGCATGATGTAGCAGAAACTCACCTTATCAAGTCAACTAGGAAGCTAACTGCTGTGCTCCTCGATAGTAGTTAACCCTCACCAAAATAAACTTAATGACCGTAAAATCATAAAAATACCCTCTTCAAACTAAAATGTATAGCTCACTAACATAACCTATTGCTTTGAGGAGCTGATGATGAACATAACCAGAGCAAGGAGCATGTCAGCTTTCACTACGGTAACGGGCCAGCTGCTGCAGTTTTTTTTTGCCAAAAGAAAAGAAGAAATGAAAGCTGCAATTACCAGCTCATCAATTAGGCAACTTCACACCCCGTGCTTTCTGCAGGCTGCCCAAGACGCTCTCCACAAGCTTATCCTTGTTCCCGCCTTCACCCTCCGAGTCGGAAGAAACAAAACTGTACTGATTCTGCGGAAGCCTTGCAGCAGCCTTCAGAGTGTCGAGGTAGCCTGGACTGTTCCTGGAACAATCCACGAGCCCGTCCATCTCTTGAGGTTTCCTGCTAGAGCCATCGTCCTTGCTGCTGCTGTTCCAGGAATCGATGATTGAAAGGAGTGAGCTCTGCTTGGTTCTGACCCGTTGGTCTGCCTGCTTGTCATTATCATCAGAGAATTCATCTTCTGAACCATTTGGAGCCTGGTAGCATGTTTCCTCACCAACCCCTTCAGCAGCTTTGGCAGTGCCAGAGACGGGACCGAGTTCCTCCCAGATGAAATCGTCACCATTACGTTGATTCCCACCGCCCTTGCTGCCACCCTGACCGTTCCCGTTCTCTGCGGGTACAACCCTTGGAAACTTCACTGTTACGCCAGGCATAATCTGCAACAGTGACTCGATGTCTGAGTAACCAAGCTTCTTGTGGTCAAGCTCGTACCCGTGCCTCTGAGAAAACTGACGCTTGAAGATGCTCATGTTAAAACCATGTTTGTATTCCACAAGAAGCTCCTTTAAAAGCTTGTGGCAATCAGACAATACTTCCTCCCTCGTGAGACTTCTGTTTCTCCTGCCTTTGTCACCGGCATCTTTACCAGGCTCCAAGGGCTTCCCCTTGGAAAAGAGAGAACTCAGATCAAACTTGCTAGAATTTGATGGAACACATGTTCTCTTTCGAGGGAGTGTAAGACGAAAAGGAAAATTGCTGGAAGGAGTTTCCTCGATCCATTTCTTTTCTGAAACCAACAACTCTACCAGCTGATTGAGATCTTTCTCGACAAGGCCATTGAGAGGCCAGCAATCTAACTTCTGCAATCCATGGACCAATTCCTCCCTGCCGATAACCAGTAACCATGTAAGAAATATCATCTCTTCAACTGATCAAGCCAAACATGATTTGTCATATTATCTCATATGAATCTGGGTGGGATCCATTTGTTTGCCCGTAATTAGTTCTGGAGTAGACAAAACACGCTCACGATAGACATAGGTGTTCCAGCTACTAAACTAACCGTGTGAGCAACAATATATACTGCAACATTATGATGGCACATTCAGACAATACAGATATAATCAAAGTTTTTCAAGCAGCAAGGCGAAACTGCAGAGCTATGGCTTATCAGGCTACAAGATATCATGCAAGCAAACCTAAAGAAGGGCACATTTATTGGCAATACCATATATATATCTGTTGGCAACGAATAATATTTTCTTCTTATTAGTTGATACTGGGCGAGTCTACATACTGTCATAGTACTTCGGACATGCAAACAGAACCCTAGAAATCTACATAAAAACGTCAGATCCAAGGCTTGACTTCATATTGCACAATTTTTAGTTGCTAGTGAAATCTTCAACAGTTTCTATTTATCCTTTATAATAAGTAACATAGAGAGATAACCAGAAGGCATAGAATAAAATCATCAGGATTAACAATTTTACCTCGTCTTGGCTTTTGAAACAAGTTCAGATGCAAGGGGCTTCGATAGGTGTTTTCCTAAAACATCCCAAAAGTAAAATTTGGTGAATATTTTATTAACCACCTGCTGCTCACTTCCACAAGTTGAAGCCTTCAAAGAATCGGATCCATCAGTCATGTCTGTATTTGCTTCATCAGTGACACTTTTATTGGTTATACTGTTATCTGTATCTGATTTTTCAGTTTTCCACCACCCCGTTAGCCAGCTAAATAAGCCCTTGCTCATCTTTGAGGTATCATCTCCAGCTTTACACAATGGAACAGATGCAGGTCCACTACATGGTTTTGAGTTCTGGAGAATTGATGGAGCACTCTTTAACGTTTCAATCTCTTCTGCGTGTTTTTCAGAATGGTCATGGTCAGACAAAGTTGAAACATTATCAGGCATCACCGCAGAGCTATTGGTTCCATCTGAGCTTCTGTTAAGGGAAGAGGTCTTACAGATCCCATTCAGAAGCATGCTATGTTGATCAGTACTGTGATCTTGATGAGGAGTTCGCAAATCAACCACTTCAGCCAAAGTGCCTTCATGACATGAAGAAACCTCAAGCTTAGAACTCTCAGGGCCGTTCCATAGTACCCAGATCCTTTTCAATAGCCCATCGCTGTTAACAGTGTTTTCCACCCCTAAAGAAGAGGGAGTTCTTGAGGCATCAAATTCCATGTGGTTGGCGGGTGATTCTGTCCGCTCAGCTGCTGGGGACTTCTTTTGAGCCTCAGACAACACATCTTGTGGGGAAGATGAGACAGCAGAAGCAGCTGGGTTCTCATATACGGTCTGCTTGAAGCTTCTGTCCCCAGCAATACTTTCAGAACTTAAGGTTTCACAATTTTGTTCAGAAAAAGAAGTTGACACAAAGGATGGAGGTTGCTTGTCATTGTGTGCTGCTCGATCAAGGTTATTGTTCTTGACATCAATTTCAGCAGAACTCGGGGGCTTCAAACTTTGTTCAGCAGGCTTCAGTAACCTTTTCTTGACCATTAATGTATGTGACTCTCCAAAAAGTTCCACAATATCTGGCATCGTATGGAGAAGACAAGAAAACTTTTTGTGGCCATAGAAATCAGAATCAATAGAAACATTGTTCTTTTTGAGTTTTTCCATGAGAACTGAAAGCATCACCCCATTAGGATATGAATCTAGCGCCTCTTGTATCCCATTAAACACATATTGAGGGATCCCATTTGAATTAACTGCAGTTTGGGGCTTTTGGCACAATTTTAGGTCAGATGGCACTGGTGTTGCAATTTTTTCTTCTGATTCAGCCTCCACGAAGGGGTCATCAAGGGCTCCTTTGTAGTGACCATACCAAGATCCAGATAAACCATCTGGTGGGTGGTTAAAACGTTTTGGTGAGAATTTTTCTCCTTTCACTAAAGCTTCCCAAGGCCACATAATTGTCGCTGCATTGCAGAGTACACTGGTGGTCTTACTACCAGGACAAGCAAGCAATATGTTATAGTTGCTCATTCGCAAACGATACAAAATGTTTGCGAAATCTCTATCCCCAGATATGAGGAAAAAATGAGCTGGTGGGGGATTCTGAGCAACCCAGTAAACAAGATCAGCCAGAAATGACCGGTCAGAACTATTCTTTCCACCTACATTATCGAAATAGCATTATTAGTAGAGCGAGAGAAACTACAACAAATACAAACAAGAATAAAAGATAATACAGAACGCCTAATTTGAATATTACGAGGAGCATCAATGAGGAATGCAACTGATATGACCGAAATATTAGCCGACATGCACGATATTGCCGCAATATGACCGCTAAATCAGTCAATTACTTTGTATCCGCAGACAGCTGTAGCTGCAAAAGTCCCTATTTAGAACGATGCTCCAATGTCGTCCATGCAGTAAACCAGCAACCTAATCACCCGACACCGCAGTTTCATATACTCTATAAAAATTGGGGCAACACTGCTTACAGTACTAACTAATTTTTATTAATCCAAAATATGTATAAGAGAAATAATGTTTTTTTAATAAACTACAGATTACAAAACCAATGATAACATCCATCCAGAAAATGCTTCTAAAAGATCATCAGACCGTGAAGATGTTATCCAACCGAGTCAACATAAATCAAATAATTATTTCTCATAATCTCCAGATGTTGCTCTACTATGAAAATGAAGCACATTTCCCACAAATCTGAAGCCATGTCTAAATAAAGTTCTAACCTTTCTCGTAACTACTACACAAAAGGAACACACATGTTTTTAATTGTTCCGGTCCAATTTATATCCTTTATCTGTCTCTAAATATGCTTGACTATTGAGAAGGCAACATAAACTCCAGAGCAGACAAGTGAAAAAACAAGTAGCATGCTAGCTATGATGTACCATGCCAAAATTACCCCAAATTTCACAGGGAGAAAGCCACACTGTTTGAAGAGCAGCAAAAAAAAAAACCTGTGATGTACTACTATCAGTGATACCAAAACTCAAAAATAAAAATCACATGCAATTGCATTCTAACCAACCCAAAGTGTAACTTCCATCCTGTCAAGGCCGCTCATTTGTGCTAGTATTCAATTATGCGAAATAGTACAAATAAACAAAACTATCAACTGATCAAGCACACTAAAAGAATGCAGAACCTGGCAATGCATCGCAAATCACCAGCACAAGAAGAAAAATGCACACGAAATGCCTAATAATACTACACAGATTGTTTGCATCCAGATCCTTCCCCACTACATACATCTACACCAAAATGGTAAAACAATTTCCTAGGATATGACACGGATAATCAGAAATTCGCACAGAACGGAATGGAAGAGATGTTTGGGAAAGGTGGGAGGGGGGATGACGCAACTGCTTGGGACGTGGGAGATGGCAACGCCAGTGGCAGCGAGCGCCTCCTGCGTCCCGCGGGAGAGCTGGATGACGTCCCCGAAGGCGGTGATGGAGAGCGGGCCGCGGACGCCGGCGGCGCGGAGCGCGGCGGAGACGCGCTGGGCGACGCGGCAGACGTTGACGTTCTGGGGGATTTGGCAGTTCTCGAAGTCCCACCACACCGACACCTTCACCGCCTTGCTCTCGTCGTCGTGCAGCGGGACCCGCCGCATCTCGCCGCCGTAGTTCCCCGCTCCCGACGCCGAGCTGAGGCGGCGGAAGTGTCCGTGTACCTGGCGGTGGGCGCCGACGACGCGGCGGAGGAGGAGCTGCGGCAACATGGCTGGAGTTGAGCTGAGCTGGGGTTCGGATCGGCGCCGCCTCTCCCTCTCGGCCGGGGTGGGCTTGCGGTTCGTTCCAGGGTTTTGTTTAAACCCTTTTAACCTTGGCCGAAAAACGTCCACCGTCCGATGCGCTCTGGCGGAATGGTCACAACTCCGCTCACCTTGGTGGACAAATGTTCACCGTCCACTGGTCTCCAAGCCTCCAACGGCCTTGATCTAGCGAAATGGTCACGACTCCGCTCGCCGTCACCGGAGCCGAACTTCCACAGGCGGCATTTCCCTACTGGAGGAGGTCAGGAAACCAATGGGGAAATCAGCTCGCAACCCGCCGCTGGTTAAAGCAAGTTCAATAATATAGCCTGCGTTAGTTAGAAAGTGTCATCTATAACCAGTTTTATAATTTATTTATACAATAGATATAAAAGGCTACTACTTAATTAATACTCCCTTCGTTTCAAAATATAAGATGTTTTAGGTTTGTGAAGAAATGAATCTAGACTTTTTTTAGTGTGTAGATTCACCCCAAGTTGAGTGAACCCACATACTAAAACAAGTCTAGATTCATTTTCTTCACAAACCTAAAACATCTTATATTTTAGAACGGAGGGAGTATGATGGTCCATATTTTATTCACATGTTTAAGAGCATGTGCTACAGTCGCTTGTTAAATTACAGCCCACTTAGAGCAAGTTGTTGCCTGCCAAAACCCACCGGCGAGCAGCGACGAGCAACACGAAGAGCCGGGAGGCTCCTAGGACTGCTGGTGGGCCCTGGTCCCTCGGGCAACGGCCCGCAAAACTCTGGCACACGTCCTGGCTTGGTTCGAGGGCGTGCCACCTGACCTATACCTGGTCAGGAAGGTGAAGGATTGCTCCGATTGATTTCCTGCATGGTAAACAAGTATACGTAAAATTCGAGCCGTGACCGGCTCCCAGGTTTCCACAATCGGCTCCTAGAGCCGATTATCCCATGGTTCTGCATTAGATTTACGATAACATGGGGTTTTGCTTTATCATTACAAGTTAAATTGATCTCTGACGGTTTAACGTTTTCACCACGTAATCGGGCGTCCTACACGTAATTGAGCACGGTATATACAAAGATGAAGAATACTAACCCTAGAGGAGGCCTAATAACCAACGTAAAGTCAATTACCGGAACAACTTCTCTAGAACGAGTAAGCCACGTCCTTACGTACTACTGGATCGTTCAACCCGTTTGTAAGGCCTGACTACGTAGATATCAAACTAAACCTTGGCGAACAAGGCATAACCATAACAGATCGAATCAACTAAATAAAGATCAAGCAAGATGCTACCCTTGCACTTGGGAAAAGGTGCAAAGGTAGCGAGGTAACTAGAGGCAACATAAGTCAAACAATTATAACGAAAAGCACCGATGCTAGCCTCAACAAATCCATGATAGTAGTGTTACTCGCCATCAACAAGGCTTCAGTACGAGTAACACTAAATAACGCATAAGTAAAAATACTGCCTAGATCGCAAGATGCAAGGGGTGGCGATGCGCCGAGATTGTGTTTGTTGTGAACGTGATTGTCCTCTTTCTATAGATACCCTTAGGTACATATTTATAGTCCGGAGACTTTCTACCTTTGGAATAACTCTACAACTCTATTTTTACCTAAACTGAAACGGAACCTAAACTGAAACGAAACCTACTATGATACAAGATACACGGCCAATTTAGCCCAAATCCACGCACTAGGCCGATCCAACAACACGTTGAATATATGTATCTTCCAAGCCCATCTTGATCACGGCCCATATCCTTCTTTGGCCAAAATATGGCGATAACACATGCTCCCCTGGTTTTGGCAATAATAATTCCAAAACCACTCTGCTGATTTTTTTTTCTTCCCCCTTTTTTTTTGTATCGGGTTGCGCGTTGTGATGCGTTGCGAGCAGGATCGTCACGCCACCCCTTCATCATGATGCTCTGTCTTCTCAACTCCTTTGCGATTGCATGATTTGGATTTTGGCGGCACATTAGGAAACCGCTATGGCATTGAACCGTCTCTCCACTATTCCCTTATTTAAATTAAATGAGCGATTCGCAGTCCTCATCTTCCTCCGAGCGAAAACCCTCTTCCTCCGAAAAAAACCTCCTTCTCCGCCATGGCCTCTTCCTCTTCCGCGCCCGTTCCTCCCGTCTTCCATGACAAGCCGATGGCCGAAGGCGCGAGCACCCGCCCACGGCGTCTGATACTTCGCCCACGATGGTGGGGCGAAGGGCTGATTTCGCCGTCTGGTCGGAGGACGATGCGTCCTGACGGCGAGAGCCTGATTCCTCGTTGGCGAGGCGGAGGCGAAGCAGCAACGCCTTTGGTCTTGGGACGGCGTCGAGTCCTCCAACGATGAGGAGGAATCGGAGGAGGACACCTCCTCCGACGAGTACCCGCCGACGAAGCGCTTCCGCGCCGGGTCCAGCGAGGACACCGAAGACGACGACGAGGACGAGGAGGCCCCCGCTGGCTTCTTCAAGGCGGCGGCAACGACAGCGGCGTGAAGGCGAACAAGGCATGACGACAGCGGCGACGATCTCGGCCTTTAGATTAGGAACCAGTAGTAGTAGTAGTAAGCTCCCTTTTGTAATCAATCTTTTGTAAGCACTCGGCTTCTAAATGAATGAATGAAAATCCGTTCCTCAAAGATTGTCTTCTTCGCCCTAATTTCGCCGATAGCCACAATAGGTCGATGCTCCAGAAGCCGATAGCAACGTATCGGCTTTCACCTTGTTACGTTCATACAGTCAACCAAGCCACAGCTCAAAGAGTCGATGCACATCGGCTTTCCCAAAAACGTTGACAAGTTCAAAACTTGGTCGCATACTTAGGCAAACTTAAACAGCCACTTCTTAGCTTCAAACGGTAACCTGCGACCTTCTTCAAAAAGGGCGACCCAGATCTCCAATTGCCCATCGAAATACGTGCCCTGAACAAACAGCTAGTGACGGGCAAGGATGAAGATGACGAAGCAGAGATCGCCGAGGTGGACCATGTCCGTGCTGACGCGCTCCACGCTTTCGAAGCATTTCTTGATGGCTCGTATGTAACCGGCACCTGTTTGTAACATGTGTGAACCTCTAGAGTCGATGACCGTGCATCGGCTATATATTTTCGCTTTTATTCGGCCGATTTCCAGTATCGGCCCCACATTTTGTTTTGTTCTACCGATTTCGATGTCGGCCCCACATTTTGCTTTTATTCGGCCGATTTCGATGTATTTACATTTTTACTGTCCAACGTCTCACATGCTTTTTACTTGGCCGATTTCATGTATCGGCCCCCATGTTTTACTGTCCATCATCCCACATGCTTGGGAAATATTTCTTGAGATGTTGACCGTTGACCGCCACCGGGAATTTCACGCCGTCTAGCTCCTCAAGCATGTATGCGTTTCCTCTTAAAACTTGATCGACCCTGTACGGCCCGTGCCAATTTGGAGACCATTTACCATATATTGCATCCTTAGTCCCTAATGGCAACATAGCTTCCCATACCAGATCACCAACGTGGAACTCCTTTGGCCTCACTTTCTTGTTGTATGCACGAGCTACCTTGGCCTTGTTCTCTTTGATCTTCTCAAGCGACCACAGCCTGAGCTCAGTTAAATCCTCAACACTGTCACTCATCAGGGTTGCATATTCTTCAGTTGTTAGATTGTTCTGAAAAGTGACACGTCTCGATCCAGCCGTAATTTCCCAGGGCAATACGGCTTCTTGTCCATATACTAGATGGTATGGCGAGGTTTTAATCGCCCCATGGCATGACATGCGATAAGCCCATAATGCCTCTGACAAAACCTCGTACAACGCCTAGGTGCTCATCGACTTTTCTCTTGATCGACTTGATGAGGCTCGTTGGATGCTTCACTTGCCCATTCGCTCGAGCATAGTATGGAGATGATCTCGACTTAATCCCGTGTCCTCGCGAACTTTCCAAACTCTTTGGAAATAAAGACCGAACCTCCATCGGTCGTGATAGTTTGGGAATCCGAATCTATGGATGACATGTTCTTTCACAAAATTGATAACATCCTTTGAGTTTATCGATTTCATCGGGATGCCTCCACCCATTTAGTGAAATAATCGGTGATGGCCAAAATCCACATGTGGCCTTTGCTTGATGGAGGATTGATTTTGCCGATCATATCCATGCCCCAACCTCGGAATGGCCAAGGCTTGATGATGGGGTTCATTGTCGACGTGGTACCATCTGAATTTTCCCAAATTTCGACATGCTTGACACCCTTTGTAGTACTTGAAGCAGTCCTCAAGCATGGTGGGCCAATAAAACCACGATCGCTGATCAACCATTTCATCTTGTGAGCGATTGGTGAGTTCCACAGGCGCCGTGTACCTCGTGTAGGAGCCGATTGGCCTCATGTCCCAGACATTTGAGTAATAACCCTTCGAGTCTGTAAAACATGTCATCCCCAATAAGCACATACTTCATGGCCTTGTACCTTATCCGTTTAGGTGCCCCAGCGAATCCTTCAAGTAATTGAAGATATCGGCTCTCGATCGTCGACTTCGAGGCGTACGAACATCGGCTCCTCTGCTACATCCTTGTAGCCCGAAGCCATTGTGCAAGATCGTTCGCCTCAGATTCTGCGACCGTGGGATCCGGTGAAGTTTATGTAGGAACTGCGCCATCACTCACGGCGATTACAACCATAATGGGAAGAGGGACTCGCTCTCACACTTGTACTCCTCCGTGAGTTGGGAAATCACCAACTTGGAGTCTCCAAAAATTTCCACATACGCTCGGCGGCGAGGAGCAACTCCATTCCCTTGCATATCGCCTCGTACTCGGTGACATTGTTGGTGCGAGGTAGACAATCGATGGAGAAGGAAAATGTTGCCCAGGCGACACGAGTAAAATGCCGATGCGCATCGCGTCACAAACCGATCCATCGAAAAACATAGCCCACGCTCTTATAGACAAGGTCTTTATGTTAGTGTTGATCCTTTCAGCGATAAGGTCGTACGCCTTTGTCCCTTAATCGCTTTGCGGGTTGATACGGATGTCAAACTCGATAATGCAAACATCCATTTGCCCGGTCGGCCTTTCAACATAAGAGCCGACAGATGTGCTTTATGACGTCGATTTGCATATGATGATGATCTCCACGATAGCAAAATGTGGCGCTTAGTGCGGTGAAAAAGCAGAGGCACAACTTATCGATATCGGGATACCTTGTCTGCGTCCGGCATCCTACGCTTATGTAAAATATGACTCGCTCCGGCCCATCATAAACTTGCACCACCACCGAGGCGATGGACGTGTCGACTGCGACAAGTAAATGTAGAACGATGCAGTCAGTGGCGGAACCAACACCGCGGCGGCTGTCGATATTCTTTTATCTCGTCGAAGGCTCGTTGTTGTTCGCCCCAATGAAATTCCTCGTCGATTTAATTTTCACCGGTCCATGAAGCGGTTCTATTCTTCCCGAGTTGGAGATGAATCTTCCGAAGTTGATCTTGCCGATTAGAGATGCAGTTCTTTCTTTGTGGTAGGTGGCTTCATTGTTCAGACTTGCCTCCCGACTTTTCGGGCCGATCTCAATTCCTCGTTCATGTACCAAAACCCAAGAACCGGCCGTCACCTCGAAGGCACACTTCTTTGGATTCATCCGTAGCCGAATTTTCTTGTTCGGTCCAGGGGCCGCGTTGCGATCGTCCAAGTGTCCTTGCCTTGAGCGGACTTGACCACCACGTCATCGATGTAAATTTCCACCAACTTGCCGATCGGATCATGGAAAATGTAATTCATGGCTCTTTAGTGCGTGGCGCGGCATTCTTGATCCAAACGTCATGACTACATACTCGAACAACCCACGAACCGGGACTCACGCGCCGTCTTGTGTATGTCTTCCTGAGCCATAAAAATTTGGTTGTAACCGCATTGCCATCCATGAAGCTCAAGATCTTATGACCAGCTGCGTTGATTAACGTCTACGCCGGCGCCGGATACTCATCCTTTGGGGTAGCTGTTGAGATCCCGAAAATCTATGGCAACATGCCAACGGCCATCCTTTTCTCTACCGTGCGATACTAGAAATCCATTCAGATACCAGAGGGGGCTGATTAACTTGGTCATCAACATTTTCTCGACCTCCTTCTTGAATTCTTCCGAATTTGCCTTCATCTGTCGTGCTCGCTGGAATGGCGAAACCCTTTTAAGCGGAGTCGATGCTCAATAATGCTCTGTCTACCCGGGCATCTCCGTGTAGTCCTGGTGCGATCTGGATATTTTTTCAACAGCTATCATCGGACCCGCAGACTCGGATCTAACTTTTGCGATAAATGTTGGTCGTGGCTTATCCCGGGACCAATGTCGATCTCTTCTAGTTCATCAACGGATGTAAACCCATACCCTAGCTTTCCGTCACTGTCAAATCGATGCTACACAGGGCAAAGCGGTAGGTGAGGGTAACAAAAATAATTTGGGCGATTGCCCTAGATCGGACCCCTTTTGATTGCATTAGTCGTGATGGTTTACACCTTATTGTTTACAATGGCGGGCATCTCCTGCTATGACTACGTGATCGCTTGTCGATGATTGCTGCTTTTATTTTTGTGGCCGATCGCATGGATCGGCGTACCTGATGATCGTGGTCTTTTTACTCTGTCGGGCGATGGATAAGACCAGCCTCACCCGTTTTGTAGCTTCAATGCGCTCACGGCCGTCTAGGCGATTCCGAGATCGGCTCTTGGTCTTCGCTTCCTAGACGTTCATGCCAGCTATGGAGATCTCGATAGAATCATCTGCATGGATGACCTCCACTTCATCTCCATCCCATTGTAGGAAACTTTGGTGCATTGTGGATGGAATGCGAGCAGCGTGAATCCAATCTCTCCCTAGCAAGACAACGTAGGTGCTTTTGCATCCACGACGAAAAATGACGTGGGTATGGTTTTCCGCCCATCGGATCCACGTTCGACGCCTTGTGTTTCCAGTCGACCGTTGAAGTCGCTTAACGTGGCGTTGGTTTTGATCGATCTGCGGTGGGCGTCCCAAGCGTCGTAGCATGGAGTATGGCATGATATTGATCCGCTCCGGTGTCCACCAACATCTTGTGACAGTTGCCCATTGATGTAACCTCGTGATGCAGGTGGCTTTCGGTGTTTGTAACCCTTCTCACGTGGCTTCTCAAAGATAACCGGCCGTGGGCGCGATCGAGCGTGCCGATAGCTCATTGGTTCTTGGCGCGGAATTCGGCGAGTATGAACACCATGTTTGTGCCAACCGATGTCGTGCATCTGCTTTTCTTGGTTTGGGGCGCCACTCTTTCCTTGTCGGCGGTCTCCGTTTCCAAGGTCTGCCTAATTTTGACGGCTAGATCGGGCGCTTTCTTTAAAGCGTGGAATCAAGGCTTGACTTCCTCCAATTCTGCAGCTGCACTCTACGCTTTTGGGTATGTCAGTCCGTCGGGACACCACCTTGACGGTGATATCTCTTCTTCTTTGTCATCCCTTGGCTTCTCGAGGCCCTTTGCTCGGCGGACTCCTATGTGGCTCGAGGTGGAGAGGCCCTAGACGTTTGAACACCGGCCTCGTGTCCTCCTTCTGCCGTCCGCATTCAGGCGATTGTCATTGTAGGTAATCGGCTCATTCCGTCCAGCAATACTTGAAGAAGGACAATCCCAATGTTTGTGCGCCTTCCTTTGCTTTTGACGGTCCCCTAGCGAGGTGCTCATATCCCTCATCGTCTCTCGCGCTGGCCGTTGGTCACTGACGCTCATATTTGTTAAGGAGATGCGTGGAATGTGGCTTCCGATGCACTCTCTTCACTTCCTCTGTTAAGTACCGCTTTGTCATTGTGGCTGGGCGGTCGCATGGACCAGCCTCCTTATGCGTGTCATGGTGGTACCCGACCGCCATATTAACACCGAAGCGAAAATCCAGGTGGCGCCTCGATGAGTTCTACCATGTTGGCCGGAAATGGGTTTGTCTCCACTTTCATGGAAAAGCGCCCAAGGATCGAACGGCCTTGTTCTATCGCCGTTTGGATCTGGGCGTAACTCTTTGCACTCATTGGTGGTGTGGGTGAGCAGTGATGCCACTTGCAGATGGTCTCCGTTCATCTCTGAGCTGGGATTTTGTGGCCTTCGGCAACTTCACTTTTCTTTTCAAAGACAAATTGAAGATCTGCTCGGCTTTGCTCACGTCAAGTCGAACCCTTTTGCAGCCTTCTTTGTTTCACCCATTTGCGGATACGGGATCGCCCCGAGCCCATTCGCCACGGCCACCTCCTGGTCTTGTGTAGGATCATCTTCTTACATGTCGACCAGGCCTATCGGACGTTTGAACTTGTCTTGGTACAACTCGTGGTGGCTGTTCATACATCGTTAGTTTGGGCCATGTGCGCCAATGAGTTATACTCTACTTGAAAGCCGGATCCTTGATGGGTCTTGAGACCCAACACCACCGACTGCTTCCTTCTCGCTTAAGCGGTGAATAACATCGGTTCTTAGCGGTCTGGCCGGATGTACTCTCTGATCTCTCGCTTCTCCCCGCTTTGCCAGTCTGCAATGCCACCTCGGTAGCCTCTGAATGATATTGGATGTGGAACTGCTCTTCCGGTTGCTTCCAGTGTCTGAATCGAATCGGTGGCGGCGGTGTACCACCCAAAAGCTGGTCTGTCGAGATTGCGCAAAAAACCTTACGCGAATCGATCCGATGTCGAAATCATGCCTAGCTGCGCGGTATCGGCTTACGTGCTCGATCGAGCTCGACCCTTCGACCGCTAAACCTTGAGAACTCGGGGAGCCGATACTTGGGTGGCGGCGGAATCGAGATCAAACTTCGTTTGGATGCGGCTTTGAATAGCCGATTGTCCTTCTCTTGACGGCCGAACTGGTCTCTCAAGATGGTACGGATTTGCTCCCGTTTGAGCTGCAGGGCTAGATTCGTGACTTGTTCGATTGGCATACTTGGCTAGCACGCCTGTTTGTCTGCGTCCATCCCGGACATATCGCTCGTAAGCGCTTTGCTCGAAGCTCCCGCCTCAGAACCCCCGCAGAAACTCCTGCGGTTGCAATCTGTTGGTGCGCGTGTCGGTTGCGATCCACCACGTAGGTGCATACATATCCGTGTGGGATTTCCTTAGGTGGCTCAAACAGAATTGGCATCGCTGGTCGCCCAACCTTGTAGACGACGCCGCGCCGCCTCCCGGCGCTCTGAGCCGCAAGTGTGAATGGCGATGTGGGCCGTCTGGCGGTCTTTCTCCTGGTGAGTCCCTAAAGTAGGCCCCGACGGAGAGTACCGATGTTTCATAATCTCATAATCTCGAACCGCGAACGCGACCCGCCGAGCGTTCACGGTGCTCTCGAATGGCGGTGCGTAGAATGAGCCACCATGTAGTTGACTTCCGTCAGAGCTCGTGCGCCTCCGTGCGCTCCTCATGCATCCACCTCATCAAGAGCACCCTCGGGAGAACCCCTCCACTTGATGCCATGCTTACGGGTCCTCTCAAAAGCCGATGAGATCGGCTTCAAGAGAGTTCGATCTCGTCATACCGCCTTGTGCTCTTGAGCGATTCGTCATCGTGGCTGATCCCCCGTCTCGGCGTCGGATGTTGATGCAGATGTTGTTGAAGGTCCCACGGGCGTGCGAGAATGTGTTGCTGCCAAAACCCACCGGCGAGCAGCGACGAGCAACACGAAAGCCGGGAGGCTCAGGCTGTTGGTGGGCCTGGTCCCTCGAACGCGGCCGCAAAACTCCGACACGTCCCGGCTTGGTTCGAGGCGTGCCACACGACCTATACCGTCGAAGGTGAAGGATTGCTCGATTGATTTCTGCATGGTAAACAAGTATCGTAAAATTCGAGCCGTGACCGGCTCCCGTGTTTCCACGTGAATCGGCTCCTAGAGCCGATTATCCCATGGTTCGCATTAGATTTACGATAACATGGGGTTTTGCTTTATCATTACAAGTTAAATTGATCTCTGACGGTTTAACGTTTTCACCACGAATCGGAACGTCCTACACGTAATTGAGCCTGGTATATACAAAAGATGAAGAATACTAACCCTAGAGGAGGCCTAATAACCAACGTAAAGTCAATTACCGGAACAACTTCTCTAGAACGAGTAAGCCACGTCCTTACGTACTACTGGATCGTTCAACCCGTTTGTAAGGCCTGACTACGTAGATATCAAACTAAACCTTGGCGAACAAGGCATAACCATAACAGATCGAATCAACTAAATAAAGATCAAGCAAGATGCTACCCTTGCACTTGGGAAAAGGTGCAAAGGTAGCGAGGTAACTAGAGGCAACATAAGTCAAACAATTATAACGAAAAGCACCGATGCTAGCCTCAACAAATCCATGATAGTAGTGTTACTCGCCATCAACAAGGCTTCAGTACGAGTAACACTAAATAACGCATAAGTAAAAATACTGCCTAGATCGCAAGATGCAAGGGGTGGCGATGCGCCGAGATTGTGTTTGTTGTGAACGTGATTGTCCTCTTTCTCTAGATACCCTTAGGTACATATTTATAGTCCGGAGACTTTCTACCTTTGGAATAACTCTACAACTCTATTTTTACCTAAACTGAAACGGAACCTAAACTGAAACGAAACCTACTATGATACAAGATACACGGCCAATTTAGCCCAAATCCACGCACTAGGCCGATCCAACAACACGTTGAATATATGTATCTTCCAAGCCCATCTTGATCACGGCCCATCTCCTTCTTTGGCCAAAATATGGCGATAACACAAGTACAATAATAATAGGCTATAAGCCTGTTGACATGGCATTTTGGTCTATGTGGAAGGCATTTTGGTCTATGTGGAAGAAAGGGATAAAAAAAAGAGGAAGTGGACTCTAATGCAAGAGTTAGCTTTACACGTGCACCTAGGTAGAAACATTAAACGAAAGAGAGAAAATGACAAGTAGTATTAATCTGGCCAACCTTAGAATTAACACTAAAACTAACTTTTGGTGACATAGCAATTTACTTTTGGTGACATAACAATTTTTATAGCCAACTGCTAGCTATACTATCTTTCTTCCTCTTATTTCTCTCTCATCTTATCATAGCAATTTTTATAGCCAACCGCTAGCTATACTATCTTTCTTCCTCTTATTTCTCTCTCATCTTATCTCTCCTCCATATTATGTATCTTATTATACTTGGTCTTAGTTGTTACTGAAGCCGAACTGGCGTGGTCTGCTTCTCAAGGCAAAAAAAAATCCACTAGTCACCACCAGAGGCAGGAAATCTTTTTTTTTTAAGTAAATTTTATTTTGAAGTAACAGAGGCAAGAAATCTGAACCTTAGCAACAGATGAATACAAACTCTTCTAAGTTAACACGGTGCAAAGTATCAACAACCCGATTAAAGTTTGCTAGTTATTACAGGAAGACAAAGATGCTAGAAAAGCAAGCTGCAAAAAGCAAAATAAATGGGGGATACAACAGCTCAACAGCAGTGGCAGCAGCTAAACAAAATCAGGAGAAACCGGCTAATCCACGGTTTTTCTAGCAACAGCTACAAGTTAATAGAGCATCAACAACAACAGACAACACTGTGGTGGCCCCAGATAGGGGGCCACCGGTCTATTACAAAATCGACGGACCAAGCTGCGGCAGCCGACGATCTCATTCGCAGGCCAGCTTGGTGTCGAAGCTGCTCAGGCAGATGGCGAATGCCTGGAAGGCTGAGAGCGGGTAACGGTAGTCCATCGTGAACATGTCCTTCGCAACCTTCCCAAACTGCAGTATCACCTTGTCATGCTCAGATGGGGGTGGCGGGGCAGGCTGTGACGGGGTCGGTGCTCCAGCAGAAGGAGGCTGTGTCGCAGCAACAAGTTGGAAATTCTTGACAGACGCAACGGTCACCCTGCCCTTAAAGTTGAGACACCAGCACTGCAACTGCTCGTGCCATCGTGGGGCCTTGTTGCGCAGAATCAATGGCAAATCCGTGCACTCATCGGTATCACCCAATGACTGTCCTCCGTTCCTGGAGCTACCAGTTGAGATGTCAGAGAATCGAGTGCTGCTGAACCGAATGGAACGGTCCCTTATTGATGACTTCAAGAAGGAGATGCTGCCAAATGACTCATCAACGGAGCGCGCAAGGGCACTGTCCGTCTGGGATGGGACAGTGCCACCAGCCTCAATGGACGAGGCAGGTATGGAGTGCATCACACAGTTCATCCGCCTAGGGCCCCGAGTCCCCAAAACGTTCAGCTCATATGAAACCTGCGCTATACTGTAGGTGTTGGATGGGGCCTTCGGTGACACCTTCCTAGAGTAGAATCTACGGCTTGTTTTCCCTGACTGTGAAACATTGGGTACGTTGCATGGAGGCTGGGTATCATATATTACAAACTTTGTGCCGAGGAGATTTGACCTATAAGTCCAACGTTAGCGCGACCAGATAAAAATGAAGATGATGTAATATTTCAAAACAAAGCTGCAACTATTTGAGTTAGTACCTCAATTTTCCAATATACATGTTGCTTGACCTAGATGTATTGTCAGCATTCATAAATATTGTATATTCTGTACAGGTTGGACGGGAGTATCTTTTCGCCAATAGAAGAAACTTGCCACTTTCGACGAGCACAGCTGTACAAAATATGTTATGCCATGTTAAATAGCAGCTGATATTAATGAATACTAAAAATGTGTTATGATTTGTTAAATAGCAGCTGATATTAATGAATACTAACAAGTACACTGGCACAAGGAATATGTGATCTTCCTCTAAGGGATGAGTTGAGGACAGAAGAATAGTTGACAACTGAAAGAAGTATGCCAGCACTAGTTACCGTAGATGCTGGAATACCAGCCAAGCTAATGCAGATGCTGTAGTGCATTCGATTCTAGCAAATTCATATTTACAGAGTTGGCTTCATGAAGAGACATGCTTGACCTCAGATGAATGGCATTCCTTTAGCAATGTTAGTCAACCAACAACAACTGTCATTTGTATTTGGGTTCTGCAGTGTATCTTCTTAAAGCAAACTGAGAGTATACTCTACAACAGTACTACGGAGGAACCGATTCTCTAGATTTGTGAGATAGGAGCCAAGGATACACCAGCCATGTATACTAAGAAAATAAGGAGCAAAATGAGTACACATTAGGCATAAATAACTGGCACCACTGGAGCACAACAGTTTAATCATACAACACCTAAACTAACACAAACTATAACTGAATACAACGATCAGTATGGTCAATTAAATTCCTGCAATATTTCATAGATTTGTTATAATGCGGCAACTGCACCCCACTTTGGTTTTTATTTTGAACTAAACATGGTTCTTGATCGTGCATTCTTTTGAATATAACTCTATATATAAACTTCCGAGAGAAATTGATGACTGTTAAGATGCAGTGAAAGGAATTGCAGTAAACACAAGGAAACAAAATAGTTGGAACAAGCTTACCTGAGCTAAGACACAGATACAGGTAGTAAGTTTGGGTAGATTTATCCCTTTTAATGAAGCACTGGATGGTTCCATCTCGAGGTCCAGGCTGAAGACCGGCCAACAAAAAGCATATCAGTGAGTAGATGAACGTGTTTCTACTGTGCTATTTATTTCACAGAGCATATAAGATAAAATTATGTTAACTGTGATCTACAATGATTATGAAACATGAAAATAAAGACTAAGAGGGCATCATCACCTGCTTCAAGGAAACAGGAAAAGTAAATTTTCCACAGAACTCTGGGTTCTTAACAATCTCTTTACACATCTCTCTCCAGGTTCGACAGACACCTGCACAAGCGACTACATGCTTCCTGGAAGGCCATGCAGCCTCACTGGCCTCCAATCTCTCAATCACATCACGAAGCAATTCTGGAGGCAAGTTAGCCCAGCAACTGCTCTGGATCACTGGGGCTGGGTCATGCAACTCATGGACAGCACTATGAGATTTCCCTCTGCGATGGCCAAGAAGCCTCACCTCAAACCCTCTTCGAGATAAGCTCCCAAAGCCATCCCTTACGTCCCGCACAATGCTACGAAACGACATCTACTCCAAAAGCCAATAGAAGTAAACACAATCGTGCTGAAATACCAAAAATTCCTCCTATGGTTGTACAAATAGCATCTCAACTCCGAAATACTGTCAACATAAACGGAACACAAAGAGCCTGCAAAATAAAATTACTTAGCTGATGTTAGCCTGTGAAAGTTCTTTCCAGAAAATAATATAGATTTGTGCTGATTGCCTAGTAACATAGTTATCAAATTTCCTCCATTCTGATTTCTAGCAATCTCCACACAAGAACTTTCCATCTACGCAACACCGAAACATGCCTGCGTAGTTTCAGAAAATGCAATATGTGGCCAACTGCCCATATTGGCTTTACTGCTTTAGTAGCTACTCTAGAGTGCATCAAGGACTTCGTTGGAGCCTTTGGACTTTGGAGGTGTTTTGATGTGCTTAGGAAAATAGAAAACAACGTAATCACAATCCCTAACGTCATTAAAGATGCATTTTGAACTCACTATCGTTAAAGATGCATTTCCCCACATTGGCAGCCGACTAACTAATGTTGTAATCTTATCAGCCTAAAATCGATGAAACTGTGGTAAACTAATTTGGTTAGCAAGTCGCAACACATGACTCTAGGCAATATCCACGAGCTACGCAAGCATGTAAAAGAATGGCACATCGAATTACAGAGGGGAAACTTTAAGAAAGGATTACATGTGCATCCACAAGCAATGATTACCGGTTGCATTGCATTGCCCAATCCAACAAAGGTTCGCCCCCGGGACAATCACCGACGAAAGCCACCCCCAAATCCGACGGATTTCAATCCCAAAAAACAGCTAAATTCGCCGCATTCCCACCAAATCCCAGGAAATCAAGCTAGAAACAAGTGTATATCACCTCCTAGAAGCTAAATTTCCCTTCGTTCCGCCTATAGCAGATCCAATCCCTTATCCAGCAACGCGGAGATCCCGATAATCACCCAGACGCGGTCGAGGGAGAGAGAGAGAGCACGGATCCGGGCGGCACGCACCTAGAACTGAAGCGAACCGCGCAGCCGATGCGGGGGGCGGGGGACGAGCCGAGGCTAGGGGAGGCCGCCGGGAGCGGATTGCGGAGGCTCCATTTGGATCGGAGGAGAGGAATGGAGGGAGGGAAGGAATGGAGGGGAGGTGAGGCGGAGAAGGAAAGAACAAGTGGTGGTGCCGAGGCGAGTGTAGGGGCACGCGAGCTCACGTGCCCGCTGAAAGATAGGTAAGTCATCCACAAGACAATTAACTAATTGGTAAAATATTTATTTATTCATCGTTTCAAAATTTCCACACAGCCCATACGAATGACTAGATGTTTGTTTGATTTCTGTGCATAAGAATCTCGTTGCAATTTGATTACTACAGTGTTTCACCCGTTTTTAAATATAATAATATTTGATTTAAACTATCAAAATGTACTCGCCCGGTTTAAGATGTTTTAACTTTTTTAAGGAAAATCGTGTCCTCCCGGAGACGCATCCTCTGGGTCGCTCGACTCGCTAGGAACGACACGATGTGTATTGGGCCCACCTTATCACTTTATCGTCTTCGTCTGCTTAGGCTTTGTCGATCGTCCCGTCCAACCCCGTCGTCGCGCGCAGCCCTGCTAGCCGCCGCGTCCAACCCCGCCGTCTCCCGGTGAGCTGTTGTTGTGCCCCAAACCCTCTACTGCCGCCTCCCATCCCCTACTATGGTCGGTGCCCCGCGGACGAGCCCGCCTGGTTCCTGTCGCCTCATGTTTTTTTCGGCCACGGCCCTAGCGTCTGCATCATTGCGAGCTCCACCAAGGTCCCTGCGTTTCTCGGCTCGATCCCGATGCTACAAGGAGCAGCGGTTCTCTGCTACTGCGGCGGTCACGCTTGCCATAGCGGTGGTGGTGCTCTGCTACATCGGTGTTGCGCTCTGCTGCAAGCGTCTGCGAGCTTGCTATAGCGGTGGCGGGGTTTGCTACAAGCGACCTGGTGCTTGCTATAGCGGCGGCGCCGCTCTGCTACACGTGGTGGTGCTCTTCTACAAGCGATTGAGACCCTTGCTATAGTGGCGGTAGGGGTCTGCTACAAGCGACCGTGGTGCTTTCTACAGCGGCGACAACGCTCTACTACAAGCGACCTTGCTACATGGGCACAACGGTCCCGGCATGACAGCCTTTTGCTACCCAGGCACGGTGGCCTTGCTGCAAACTCACTTCACAGTTGGTACAAGCCCTACCACAGTTTCGGCATCACCGGAGCTACAAGCACGCCGTCGGTAGCATCGCCGCTGCAAGTCGTTGCTCATCTCTACTTGCGTGTGCGGTGGATTTTTTCTATGTTTTCTTTGTCGCGCGTCACTGCTGGCGCCGTGCGCCGTCACGCGTTGCTGATGTGTCGAGTGCCTTCGTTGTGTTGACCATCGTGCGGTCGGGAAGCATTGAATCGGATGGCTCCGGACAAAGGGGATCGGGGCGTCGAATCTCCCGGAGGACGCTCAGCACAGCCCTTTTCTGAAACACATATATTTAGACTCTTTTTAATGGGTAGATTCGGAGTAAAATTGGTCTAACATAAAAGACACATATGTTTTAGAAAAACTAAAATATTTTATATTTTGAAACAAAAATATTATTAATTAAGAAACTAGGTTTTGAAATTTTATCCTGTCAACTCCTTTTTTAGGATGCATGCCTTCATCTATCAAACAATGTTGGCTCGTTGTTGAGTTGCACACCTCTAAGAATCTACTCGCTAAAAGATATTTTAATCCATGTGTTTCAAAAAAATAGAATAATTTATATTTTGTAACGAATGAAGTATTTATTAATATACACTAAGCTAATAACATAGATTTTAACATTTCACATGCCAATTCTTTTGTAGGATGAATACCTTCATTTATCAAATAGTGTTGGCTCCTTGTCTACACCCGCTATCTCATGGAGTGAGGGCATCTCCACTAGCGTGAAAACGGTCCAATCAGGCTATTTTTTTAAAATAATGTGCTTTTAATTATTTCGGAATTTTGCAATTCTAGCACATGGTTCAGTTGGGCAAAGCGTCACTATGCGTGGGCCACGTCGACTGACCCTTGGTAGCGGGCCTCACAGGCCAATGGTGACACCAAGCTACGTGTGTACCAACTCGTTGGGACTTCAAGCGCAGAATAATATAACAAATGTATATTCCCTACAAGGGTGATTCGGGTTTAAATCAAACTTTCAAGATCTACTTGTAGTAGTTCTTCTTATCCTCTTCAACCAATTTATAAAGCAAAATACAAAAGTTTTGTGTTCCTAACTCACCATGTAGTTGTCAAGCACAAGGTTTAGTGTAAGTAAAATAAAACTAGAATTAAATAATCAAAAAAAGTAATACAAATAAGAAAAGTAAATCTAATTATGGAAAGCAATCTAAAATAAAAATAAAGGTAAAAACAATTAAAGGAAAGATGTTTGGGGTTTTTTGGTACGATTTGCAAGAATTGCATACTTTTGTTATTTTGAAATTAATTAAGACAAAAATTGTGAAGACAAATAAAAGGTGTTTCTTATGATTAAAAAGGACAGGTGTTCATAGTTTCACTTGTCTACTCTCTCGATATGGTGGACATAAAACAACTCACATATATAATGATATAGATGTCATTGTAAATTTATAGAGTGTTTGATTTGCATTCATATGGGCATCACGTCCTAATTTAAATATGATGTAACACATCTCACTTATACTCCTCTAGAAAGGGAAAACTCCATGCTATCTAGATTTAGTTCCAATAGTATAGCTTTAGGTACTTTGATATGGTGTTTAGATATCAAATATGCTACCTTAAACAAACAAGAATCATTTATTGCTGTTACTATATGGTTGTAGCACATACATCTACTTTCTCCCCAGTGAAATAACAAAAGAAAGTAAAAAACCATAATGGATCTCAGATTTGTTGTCACTACTCAATAACCACTACCATGTTACTCCATCTAGTACACACGTTCTCCCACACACGCTCTCGCATACAAGTATAATAAGACAAGTAATTAATAACGGGATAGTAATAAGCATTTATTCATACATCACTCGTAATAAGAATTGCAATCTCAAATATCATATCATAAGATCAAGATACACCACATAGAAATTAGACATATATGTCCATGATCATGTTATGCAGCTCACATGGATCTAATACAATCATAGCACGAGAGAGAGAGAGAGATGTAGATCAAGCTACTCCCATAAAATTGTAGTCCAGGGTGGACTACTCCCTTCTCATCATGGAGGCGCCGGTGGAGATGTTGGAGAGGATGGAGATGCAAGTGGAGATTGGATCCGGTGATGTTGCCTCTCCAATCTTCGTCGGTTCTGGCTCTATTTCACGCTTTTTGTGTTTTCGCCGCCTCTTTTTTCGAGAATGCCTCGGGGGGTCTTTTTATAGGCAGTTTTAGGTCAAGACGAAGATCCTGAGATGAAGACGGATGGCTGCGGAGGCTCGAGGCCCCAGATGGACCAGGTGGCGCGTCCAGGGGTGGGGCCACGCCAGTTGGGCCAACCTGGCCCTCGTATCTCCCTCTGCTGCTCCAAAATGTCATGCCCTTCTCCTCCGATAAAAAATGCTTCAGAAAAAATCCTAGTCCAATTTGACTCTGTATCTGGCCATGAAACATAAAAATACGAAAAACACGGTTTTCTGCCTATGCAATGTTATAAACCAAATAAAGGGGGAAATAAGTAATTCCCCATAAATCAATGCAATACATGTTTATAACAGTAGATAACATGATAATATGTTGGAATATGTGATAATAAACTACAAATTTCATGTATATATTTTACATGCATCAGCTGACAACCTCGAATAGTTGGCATGGACATAGCAACTCAGTGTTGTCGACACCGACTGAGCCACTTGGCCACACGGCGATCGGCAGGCATAGTCTTCGTCGCAAACACCGACTGAGGCCTAGGAAATATTGCGTCGTCATCCGACGCACACGCTCCTCTCATCTTCCTCCTCCCGTTTTCCTCTTCTTTCCCCCACCCCATGGCCAGCCTCCACTTTTGCTCCATTTAGCCAAGTTTTTCTCCAAATTTTCACATAATAGTTAGTACGTGAAAGTGCAAAGGACGTCGCCTAGAGGGGGGTGAATAGGCTTTTTAAAAATATTACGGTTTAGGCTCAAATAAATGCGGAATAAAACTAAATTTTAATTTATTGAGCACAAAACCTAACTACTAGGTTCACCTAAGTGCACAAACAACCTATGCTAAGCAATACAAGCAACAAGGTGATAGCAAGATAAATACTTCAAGCACGATGGCTATCACAAAGTAAAGTACATAAGTAAAGGGCTCGGTTGAGAGATAACCTATGGACGTGGAGACGAAGATTTGTTTCCCGAAGTTCACTTCCAAAGAAGCTACGTCTCTATTGGAGAGGTGTGATGGCGCAATGCGCTCCGAACGCCACAAGTGGCTCACCTCGAGGTGTGGTGGCTCGATGCTCACCCAACGCCACACAAGGCCTCACCCCGGATGCGGAAGCACGCAAATCACCGACGCCACAAAAGGGTCACCCTATTCTCCCGAGTGCGCACCACAAAAGGCGGGCACTCGCTCCACTATGGGACTCTTGAGGGCGGTCACCGAACCCGTACAAGATTGGGGCTATCTCCACAACTCAATTGGAGGCTCCCAACAACAAAACCATAAAAGGCTACAACGCCACAAAAGGCCAATAAAGCCACAAAAGGCTACAAGACCACAAAAGGTCAACAACCCAACCACACAACCGTCTAGGGTTCCAAGAACCCAAGAGAAACAAGCCCACAAGCTTGAACTCACCGAATCTCTGGGGAGAACTCAAACCTATGCACCAAATGCAAGGGCAAGTCCTTCTCTCCCAAATTTCAACAAAGCTACAAAAGCTATTGGGGGAATAAGGGAGGAAGAACACAAAACTCTCCAAGATCTAGATCACAATGATTCCTTCACAAAGAAGGGATTTTACTTGGGGGGATTGTAGATCTAGATCTCCTCTCACTTTCCCTCAAAAAGATGTAAGAATAATGGGAGGGAGAGGGAGTAAGAAAGATCAAATAGGTCAACAATGGTGGGCAAAAAACGAGCTCAAAAGATGGGGAATCATTGGGGAAGAAGCCCCCCTTAAATAGGACAAGGAAAAACTGACTGTTTGGGCCAGATTCGCGCACCACCGAAACTTCCGGTAAATAGGAACGCAAAATACATAAGAAAACAGACGTTCACCAGAACTTGGGTCGGAACTTGGGCCGGAACTTCCGCTCAAGCAAAAACGCAGGATATCATTGCACGAAAACTTCAATAACTTTTGATTCCAGACTCCGTTTTTGATGATCTTGGGCTCGTTTTGAAGAGAACAAAAATCTCTTGAATATTATGCAAATAAAAATCATAGTCCAGCATGGAATTATAAAACCAAATTGAGAAAGGTATGACCTCTCTAGAAGCGATGAACCGGTAAAACCTCCAAAACCCAAAACACAAGAAGTTGAGCTTGGAAACTCCGATTGGGATGAAACCAATTTTGTTGGGAAGATACAACCAAGTAGAACCCAACAAAATGTTAAATATTGGATACCACCAAGGGAGAAAATATCAAGTATATATATGTGAGATATCTCCTAAGGTGTGGAGCCGGAAAAACCAGCACGATCAAGAATGCAATAAGATATGCAAGAAAAATCCTTATTTGATGAACTAGAGATTGTTATGATGATAACCACAATCTCTATATCCTCTCATGGATAAGAACCAAATAACAACAAAGAAATATGATGCTATGAATGCAAAGGTTTAAGCTCTCTCCGAACGATGTGATCGAGACACCCGCTTGAGAACCCCTCTTGATAGTACGGCTATCTATCCTAAACCCGACCTCCCAACAACACGAGATTGGCAAAAGAGAAGCCCTATCAAGATCATACCTTTGCCTTGAGAAATCCACTTGAACTTGATGTAGACCGTCTCGTTCTTCTCAAGTGGGAACACCTTTCTTGATTGCTCTTGCTTGAGGAAGATGAGGACTTGCAAATTGCTCCCCATACTCCATGTGGAAACTTCTTCTTTGAACTTGTCTTCATCACTCCATGATCGCGAGGATGGAAAGCTTCAAGCATGATGTGGCATCCCGCAAAACCACTACTAGAAAATCGCGTTGAATTTGTGCATTGCATCGTCATCATCATGCATAGTTTGCATAAAACTATTTTGCAAACCCCGATTTGTTTTCCAAACGCCCCATCTTTATTCAAACGCAAAACCCCGGGTCTCCGGATTATTTTGTTTTGTTGCTATCGGGTTGCAAACGGCCCAATTAAAGCAAATAAAATATTAAGTTATTTTAGCAGATCGAATCGGGCCGATTGACCAACGACGCCAGGAAATAAAACGGTCCACCCCAACCAGCCCCTCTTAATCCTATAGCTACCCAAATTCCTACCCACACCCAACCCTCCACCTCACCCTGGCCACTCCCCTTGCGCCACATCACCCTCTCCCCTCCCCTCTACCAATCCTATCCTGCCACCTATCCCTCCCTCTCTCCCTTCCATCTCTCTCCCTCTCAAACACACACACACACACACTGCCACGCACGCCACACACGTCCCTCACCTTCCCTCCACACAACAACCACACAACGCACTACACGCACGCGCCTAACCTCGGTCTCGCCACTGCCCCACTCCGACCCAGTGGCCGCCTGTTCATCCTTTCTCAGACGCTAGCAGCCCCAGATCCATTGCGCTCTCCTGGCCAGCCTTCTCCGCCAGCCTTAGCTCGCCGCCCACCCCTGCCTGTCGCCTCCTCGCAAGCGGCCCTCCTCTCGTCAGCAGCCGCCCGCCGCTCACCGGCTCGACCCTCCTTCCCGGCGTCCTGCGTGCGCCTACAACAACCCCGACCTGCCGCCGCCAAGCCCTCGCAGCCAAGCGCCTCCTTCTCCTCGCCGGTGCCCGCCAGCGACCACCGCCCGCTGCGCCACCGCCCGCATCCACCGCCCACACCCGCCTGGCTCGCCCGGCCCAGCGTCGTCCTCGCCAACTCCGCCGCTTCCACGGCCGAGCTCTGCAGCTCGCCGCCGCACACACCCGTGCCTCCCGACCTCGCCCGAGTTGCCACTGCTCGCCTGCTCGCCCGACGCGAGCCGCCGCCTGGCCCACCAGCCCGCTGCCCCCGACCAGCCGCCACGCCGGCCACGAGCCGCCGACTCGCCTCCTCCACCTACCCGCCCGAGCCGTCCGGCCTCAGAAGAAGCCGCTCCGCCGCCAGGCCGCCTCCTCGCCGGAGGACCGCCGCCGCCGACCCTGCGCCCGGCACGTCCCCGCCGCCCTGGTCCCTCTCATCCAGCCGCCGGTCGCCCTCGCTGCCACCGCCTCGGCAGCCCGACGCCTCCACCGCCCTTCTCGGCGGGCCCCACGAGCGTCACCCCCCCTTCCCTGCGGGCCGCCGAAGTCAGCCTCGCCCGTCCCCGACTCCGAGCGCCGTTCCCCGTCCGTTCGTCCTCGCCCTGTATTCACGTTCGTTTGTTGGGTTGTGCTTTTGGTACTACAATGGACTCGTGCAGACGTGTGTGACCAAGTTAAGAATGTCGATGTGCTCTGAGGTGAAGAGGTTGCTGCGTGTGTTTCCACTCAAGGTCTTCATCCTTGCGGTGTTTGCTTCGACAAGATTGTCGAGAGGGAACGCGGACTCGGCCACGAGGATCCGAAGCTCCGAACCAAGATCTCCTTCGCGGACCGAAGACCGATCCCGGCGCCCCGACCCCGCACCCTCGCCAAGATCTTCGTCAAAAACCCCGAGAATTCCGCCGCGAACCCCGGAATCTCCTACATGGAACCATCGGGCCACGTGAGACCATCGACGTCACCCCGAGTCCGACACCCGACAACCCCGATATATGACGCCCAGATCGCCTCACGGACGCCATGACCTCCTTCAAAGATCCGATGGCCGAGACCCCGACGCGACGAGTGCTCCTTCCCGGACCCGCACCCCGGTACCGAACAAGTTCGCCATCAACCTCGAGTTCTCCTACACGGATGCCAAGCGGCATGATCCCCTTCGTGGATACGACAAGTACTTTTCCCCGGACGCCAAGTCCGACCCGAGGACCGCGAATCCGACAAGATCTGCGCAACGACAAGAACGGCATCCGACCGGAAGAACCCGATGCGCCCCCGGCACCGACCCAAGTCCTTCTTCCCGGAACCCCAAGATCCACCCCAGTAATCTGAGAGCGACCCCGGAGTCCAAGAACGATCCCGTCGAACCCCGGAACCCCAAGTCCGTCGAACCCTGGACCCTGTCGAACCCCGAACCCCGGAACCCAAGATCGTTGAGCCCCCTCTGATGTGTGACCCCTTTTCCTCGAACCCTATTTTATAACATATCAATTTGTTGCACATTAAATTGTCATTCCCGCATGCATAACATTGGTTTGGGGGCCTTATGCCGATTCACCTAATAACTAAATATGGGGCCCATATGCGGGCAAATCTAGCCTTATATTGGCCTCATTTAAACTTGTGTAGCGAACCCGTATCATCTTTTGGCATGTAATACAACATTTAAATTGCGGGGGTTTAGACAACTTGAACCATATATTAATTGTCGGGACCCCGGTTCCGCTTAATATGACCTAATTGCATCGCACCTGTGCCATGCCATCCATCATGCGTGCATCATGCCGATCTTCTGCCGTTGTATTAAATAGTGCATCCGGTGTTTCTTCTAGTGTTTTGGTTCTTCGCGGATAAGGCCGTTGAGTTGATGCGAGTATCGCCCCGATCTTCGGTTGAACCTTCGACCATGTTTTCAGGCGAGCATCTCCCCCCTTTCTACCTATCTTACTTTTATAGTGTTTTATTCCCTCCTGTTGATCTACTGCTATCTGTGTTGCGATGCTTTAGTTTCCGTACCCGTGATATCCTTGCAGCCCTATATATTTGCCTTGGACACATCCTATTACCTGTTGTTTGGTAGATAGTTGGACTTGCGCGTCGTAGTTGCTTGCTCAAGTGCTGATGTGTGTCGTCATATGCCACAATTGCTGATGTATTGCCGCATGTTGATGTTGGAGATGGTTCTAGTTTTACTTATCGTCACTTTAATTTCTGTTTAACAACTAAAATTGAAATAAGCAGAGGCATCGGTGGGTGATAGAGAATATTTGGTTTCCGAACGCCCACTTGTGTCCCGTAATACCCCGAGTACTTGATACCTGTTCCTTGATTTATCGCGCTATCCACATCCGGGAGGTATATGGGACCCCCCTGAGCCAGAGCTTGATTCAGTCTTATTTCTTGGGGCCACAAACTAGTTTGAGGTTTTATTTACGATCCTGTACTTATGCCATGCTACTCGTATTTAAATTGTGCGAGGTCTGCACCTTGCATCTTTTAGGTAAGCGGGATGTTTTCATGGTATCGACAGCCCCCGATTGGGACCTCGTCGTTCTGACCATCGACGCAAACCTTGAGTCCGTCTCGAGCTTGCTTACTCCGTTTGGTGTACTCAAGGGTGACCCCTGAAATATTTCGAATCGTGATTGTTCACCGTGAAAGCCTCGTTGGGTTTTGTTTGGTTTTTCCGAGGTCGATCGGCGTGTGTTGCTATTGGTGCACCCGCCGGTAAAACTTTCTCAAAGCCGTGTCGCGGATATGGACGACTTGGAGCACAAGATATCTCGATCATAGACAAGCATAACTAAAGTTTACTGCTCTAAATTTGACTTATAATGACTAGTAATCAGCTTCACTATAATGGAATGGCTAATTAATACTGCCCACAATTGCTTGTTTGGATGTCGCTTGCGACAATTGTACCTGACTAGTAAATCTTGCAACTACAACGGAATGGCTGAATAAAAGTACCAACAACTGCTGGGTTTTTGGGTTATCTCCTGCTATCTGTATCTGATTAGTAATTGTTGCAACTATAACGGAATGGTTAACTAAAAGTGCCCACTGCTTATTTTATCAGGACGATTATCTAAACCTGACTAGTAAAGTGCCACAACTATAACTGTATAAGTAAAACTGCCAACTGTGTGAGTTCCTCGGTTGACTTCCTCGTTTGGTCTCGAGGGGAAAACGCCAGGATGGGTGTGTTTGGTGTTAGCTTCAGGTTGGATCCGGATAGGTCATTCTTACCCCCCTCTGATATCCGCCAGTTGTATCGAGTCTCTATAGGTTGTTTAGTGCATCTTTGCCACGCCGCATCCACCATACCTATGTAGGCGAGGACCGCCGAATTCTAGCCTCGCCGTGTCTTGGCCTCGATCGACGCTCCTTCTTTTCCTTTGCCCTTTGTCGGCACCCCTTTGTTTAAGCAGGTTTGAGATCGGCGTCGTTAGCGGGGTTACCTTCCGCTTGGCAGGCAGGATTATGGACACCATTGGTTATTCTTGTGGCTCTTAGCCCCATTTGCATCTTGTCCGTAGTCGGACGCCTATCATTTTCAAGGTGATTTGGATCTTTGTATATTATATTTGTATTCTTGACTCTTGAGTCATTATATATATATATCTGCCGTGGGCCCCATCGAGGACTGCGTGTAATGTTATTACCGTTTTCCACCCGCAAGTGCTAGTGGCCGAAGTAGAGTGTCAAAACTATTTTGCAAAATCGGTTGGATAGTTCTGGTTAGGTCTGATTTTACTTCTTACCCCTCTGCTATTCTCCTCTTATCTCTACGCGTTTTGAATCCGCTCTCTTCTCTTTCTTCGAGTCCAGGAATTCTCGTGGATCGTTTTCCGTCGTACCTTCAGGGTTTCGCTTCCTCCTCTGTTAACGGTGTTCTACCATCCGGTGTTCAAGCTGCCGGATGAATCCGTCTACAGTGTTATCATTCTTTGTTCCTTGTTTGCGCTTTCCGGTGTTTCCGACGCGACAACATCCTCTACGCCAGATCCGATGCAGAGTCTGCATCACCCCTTTATTTCCGAACCTCGCTTGTCGAGATCTTCAGTCTGATTCCGAGAATGGTTGCACGCTCTTCTACTGATTGTGCGGAGTAATAGTTTGGGTGCGTGATGGATTGGCCCCCATGCCGACTACCCTTTCTATTCGCTTTTGTACATTGAAGTGGATGAGAATGCATCGGTTCCCTTTTCCATCGAAGCTAGAGGTGGCTTTATTTGTTGATGCCTCTACCTTTGCCCTTTTGTTCCCGGAGTGTTCTCTCGACGATCACGGACAACGACCTCTTGTTAGTGGTGTCGCGAGGATCTACCCGAAGCGAGAAGATGCAGATCGCCGACCTTCCTTCCGGTACCAAGAGGCGGATCTCGAGGGCGAGATCCCTTGTTAGTGGTGTCGAATTGTGGCATCCCGCAAAACCACTACTAGAAAATCGCGTTGAATTTGTGCATTGCATCGTCATCATCATGCATAGTTTGCATAAAACTATTTTGCAAACCCCGATTTGTTTTCCAAACGCCCCATCTTTATTCAAACGCAAAATCCCGGGTCTCCGGATTATTTTGTTTTGTTGCTATCGGGTTGCAAACGGCCCAATTAAAGCAAATAAAATATTAAGTTATTTTAGCGGGGCAGTCGAACAGGCCGATTGACCCGAACGACCGCCCTAGGAAATAAAACGGTCCACCCCAACCAGCCCCTCTTAATCCTATAGCTACCCAAATTCCTACCCACACCCAACCCTCCACCTCACCCTGGCCACTCCCCTTGCGCCACATCACCCTCTCCCCTCCCCTCTACCAATCCTATCCTGCCACCTATCCCTCCCTCTCTCCCTTCCCTCTCTCTCCCTCTCAAACACACACACACACACACACTGCCACGCACGCCACACACGTCCCTCACCTTCCCTCCACACAGCAACCACACAACGCACTACACGCACGCGCCCAACCCCCTGGTCCCGCCTGCCAGCGGCCCCACCCGACCCAGCGCGTGGCCGCCCTGTTCATCCCTTTCCCCGCACGCGCAGCAGCCCCGCATCCGGCGCTCTCCCTGGCGCCGCTCAGCCCTCTTCCGCTTAGCCGCCGCCCACCCCTGCCGCCTCGCCTGCCCAGCCCTCCTCTCCGTCGAGCAGCCGCCCGCCACCGCTCGGCTCGACCCTCCCTTCTCCAGCGTCGCCGCCAGGCGCCTACAACAACCCGACCTGCCGCCGCAAGCCCCCTCGCCCCGCCGCCGCCTCCTTCTCCTCGCCTGCCGCCCCAGCGACCACCGCCGCCCGACGCGCCACCGCCGCATCCACCGCCCACACGCTGCCGCTGCCCGGCGCCAGCGTCGTCCTCGCCAACTCCGGCCGCTCCACCGGCGGAGCCTGCAGCTTCGCCCGCCGCACACACCCACGCCCGCCTCCCGACCTCGCCGCCGGATCCGTCACTGCCCGCGGCCTCGCCCGACGCCGGCCGCCGCCCACCAGGGCCCGCTGCCCCGACCAGGCCGCGCTTCGCCGACGAGCCGCCGACTCGCGCCTCCTCCACCTACCCCCGAGCCGCGTCCGGCCTCTGCAGCCGCCGCCCGCTCCGCCGGAGGCCGCCTCCTCGTCGCCGGAGGACCGCCCGTCGCCGACCCCTCTGCGCCGGCACGTCCCCGCCGCCCTGGTCCCTCTCATCCAGCCGCCGGTCGCCCTCGCTGCCACCGCCTCGGCAGCCCGACGCCCTTCTCGGCCCCGCGGCGTCACCCCCTTCCTGGGCCGCGGTCGCCGTCCCGCCCGTCCCGACTCGGCCCCGTCCGTTCGTCCTCGCACTGTATTCACGTTCGTTTGTTGGGTTGTGCTTTTGGTACTACAATGGACTCGTGCAGACGTGTGTGACCAAGTTAAGAATGTCGATGTGCTCTGAGGTGAAGAGGTTGCTGCGTGTGTTTCCACTCAAGGTCTTCATCCTTGCGGTGTTTGCTTCGACAAGATTGTCGAGAGGGAACGCGGACTCGGCCACGAGGATCCGAAGCTCCGAACCAAGATCTCCTTCGCGGACCGAAGACCGATCCCGGCGCCCCGACCCCGCACCCTCGCCAAGATCTTCGTCAAAAACCCCGAGAATTCCGCCGCGAACCCTGGAATCTCCTACATGGAACCATCGGGCCACGTGAGACCATCGACGTCACCCCGAGTCCGACACCCGACAACCCCGATATATGACGCCCAGATCGCCTCACGGACGCCATGACCTCCTTCAAAGATCCGATGGCCGAGACCCCGACGCGACGAGTGCTCCTTCCCGGACCCGCACCCCGGTACCGAACAAGTTCACCATCAACCTCGAGTTCTCCTACACGGATGCCAAGCGGCATGATCCCCTTCGTGGATACGACAAGTACTTTTCCCCGGACGCCAAGTCCGACCCGAGGACCGCGAATCCGACAAGATCTGCGCAACGACAAGAACGGCATCCGACCGGAAGAACCCGATGCGCCCCCGGCACCGACCCAAGTCCTTCTTCCCGGAACCCCAAGATCCACCCCAGTAATCTGAGAGCGACCCCGGAGTCCAAGAACGATCCCGTCGAACCCCGGAACCCCAAGTCCGTCGAACCCTGGACCCTGTCGAACCCCGAACCCCGGAACCCAAGATCGTCGAGCCCCCTCTGATGTGTGACCCCTTTTCCTCGAACCCTATTTTATAACATATCAATTTGTTGCACATTAAATTGTCATTCCCGCATGCATAACATTGGTTTGGGGGCCTTATGCCGATTCACCTAATAACTAAATATGGGGCCCATATGCGGGCAAATCTAGCCTTATATTGGCCTCATTTAAACTTGTGTAGCGAACCCGTATCATCTTTTGGCATGTAATACAACATTTAAATTGCGGGGGTTTAGACAACTTGAACCATATATTAATTGTCGGGACCCGGTTCCGCTTAATATGACCTAATTGCATCGCACATGCCATGCCATCCATCATCGTGCATCATGCCGATCTTCTGCCGTTGTATTAAATAGTGCATCCGGTGTTTCTTCTAGTGTTTTGGTTCTTCGCGGATAAGGCCGTTGAGTTGATGCGAGTATCGCCCCGATCTTCGGTTGAACCTTCGACCATGTTTTCAGGCGAGCATCTCCCCCCTTTCTACCTATCTTACTTTTATAGTGTTTTATTCCCTCCTGTTGATCTATCGCTATACGTATGTTGCGATGCTTTAGTTTCGCATCCGTGATATCCTTGCAGCCCTATATATTTGCCTTGGACACATCCTATTACCTGTTGTTTGGTAGATAGTTGGACTTGCGCGTCGTAGTTGCTTGCTCAAGTGCTGATGTGTGTCGTCATATGCCACAATTGCTGATGTATTGCCGCATGTTGATGTTGGAGATGGTTCTAGTTTTACTTATCGTCACTTTAATTTCTGTTTAACAACTAAAATTGAAATAAGCAGAGGCATCGGTGGGTGATAGAGAATATTTGGTTTCCGAACGCCCACTTGTGTCCCGTAAGACCCCGAGTACTTGATACTGCCTTGATTTATCGCGCTATCCACATCCGGGAGGTATATGGGACCCCCGAGCGAGCTTGATTCGTCTTATTTCTTGGGGCCACAAACTAGTTTGAGGTTTTATTTACGATCTGTACTTATGCCATGCTACTTTACGTATTTAAATTGTGCGAGTCACTGCATCTTTAGGTAAGCGGGATGTTTTCGGTATCGACAGGTCCCGATTGGGGACTCTTTGTCGTTCTGACCATCGACGCAAACCTTGAGTCCGTCTCGAGCTTGCTTACTCGCTATGGTGTACTCAAGGGTGGCCCTGAAATATTTATGAATCCTGTGATTGTTCAGTCGTGAAAGCCTCGTTGGGTTTTGTTTTGGTTTTTCCGAGGTCGATCGGCGTGTGTTGCTATTGGTGCACCCGCCGGGTAAAACTTTCAAAGCCGTGTCGCGGATATGGACGACTTGGAGCACGATTCGATCATAGACAAGCATAACTAAAGTTTACTGCTCTAAATTTGACTTATAATGACTAGTAATCAGCTTCACTATAATGGAATGACTAATTAATACGCCCACAATTGCTTGTTTGGATGTCGCTATGCAATTGTACTGACTAGTAAATCTTGCAACTTCTAGCGGAATGGTGAATAAAAGTACCAACAAGCTGCTGGGTTTTGGGTTATCTCATGCTATCTTATGTCGATTAGTAATTGTTGCAACTATAACGGAATGGTTAACTAAAAGTGCCCATCGCTTATTTTATCGACGATTATCTAAACTCGACTAGTAAAGTGCCACAACTATAATCATAAGTAAAGCGCCAACCTGTGAGTTCCTCGGTTGACTTCCTCGTTTGGTCTCGAGGGGAAACGCCGGGATGGGTTTGTTTGGTGTTAGCTTGGTTGGATCCGGATAGGTCATTCTTACCCTCCGATATCCGCCATTGTATCGAGTCTCTATAGGTTGTTTAGTGCATCTTTGCCGCTTGATCCACCATACCTATGTAGGCGAGGACCGCCGACTAGCCTCGCCGTGTCTTGGCCTCGATCTTGACGCTCCTTCTTTTTCCTTTGCCCTTTGTCGGCACCCCTTTGTTTAAGCAGGTTTGAGATCGGCGTCGTTAGCGTGGTTACCCTTCCGCTTGGCACAGGGTTATGGACGCCATTGGTTATTCTTCAGGGCTCTTAGCCCCATTTGCATCTTGTCCGTAGTCGGACGCCCTATCATTTTTAAGGTGATTTGGATCTTTGTATATTATATCTGTATTCTTGACTCTTGAGTCGCTGTTATATATATCTGTTCTGTGGGCCCCATCGAGGACTGCTGTGTAATGTTATTACTTCGTTTTCCACCCGCACGAAAGTGCCTGGTGGGCACCTTTGAATCGTTTCTATGCGGGTTTGGCGAATTTTGCTCAAACTTGCATTGGTCCGATTCTGAGGGTGTTACACATGAGGTCTTCTAGAGATGGTGCATCTTGAGCTTTCCCTTCTTCATCCCTTCTTGAGGTTGATCCATCTTGATGCAACTCTTTGCACTTATCTTGATCAACCTTCAAGCTCATTCTTTCTTCATGATTCCAATGGCATAAAGCCCTTGGACATTTCTTCATCTTTCAACCTTGAGACCAACACATGACCCAAGCGATGCCAATGGACAAACCTACAAGTGAAACTCAATTTACACATTAGTCCATATATATTGTCATTAATTACCAAAACCACACATGGGGGCATACATGCCCTTTCAGTACGGCTATAGTGTAACCCCTGCTTTGTGTATGGGTTAGATAGGGAGGCAATTTGGCGGTGTTTTTTTGGAGGAATGGTGGCGGTGGTGGTCTTGTGGAGCAATGGCAATGATGGAGGCTGGTGTTGGAGTAATGTGAGCTGCGTGGTGGTGCTAACCCGGTGACTTAAAACCACCGGACGGAAGGGTTTCACATGCTTCAAGGGTAAACCACTAATCTATTTCTAATTACTGTTTTTATACAAGCTTATGCGATGCAGGTGGATATCGTTAGTTAGTTGTACACATATTGGTCCGAGCAGATTAGTAATTGTCTTACAGTATTATTTATGTAGATAACCGTGGAGTCTTTTTTTACACTATATTATGTCATGCTACTTATTTTTTGATGAGTATCAGTATTTTTTAGGTTGGCAGATATTTCAGATATAGTGAAGTTTGTTTTTACTACGGTCATGGTCATGTCAGAAAAAATCAGCATGGAGTTGATCTAAGTGAGTTTCAGGATATAGAGTTGGAATTGACGACCCCTCTAACATGGAAGTTTAGGACTGCCTAATGCATATACCATTGGTGTGCATGCATTTTGGACGGATGGCAACAACTCCGTGTGTACCAACTCGTTGGGACTCCAAGTGCAGAGTGTTATAGCAAGCATTTTCCCCATAAGTGTGACTCGAGGGTTTATATCGAACTTCTCGAGGAATTGGCTCAGAGGTTATTCTTCATCTCCTCTTCAAGCAACCTACAAAGCAAAGTTTTATCTTGTGTCCCCAACTCTGTCGTGTGGTTGTCAAGCATAGGTTTTGTATTAGTAATATGAAATAACAATAATAAATAAAGTAAAACAAAACAAATAAAAACTAGGCAAGCAAGATAAAAGCAATAAAGATAGCTGTTTTTGGGTTTTGTGTGTGTTTGCAAGTGAAGAAAGTATTTTGGTATTTTCGAAATAATAAATTGCAGAAAGTATAAAGTGTGATAGTGGTGTTGGAAAGGTGTTTCTTATGGTTTAAAATGGACAGTTCACTTGTCTACTCTCTTTTTGGGCTGTGATGGACGCAAACAATTCATCAAAGGCATAATATTGGTGCAACTTCAACATGTGTTTGATAATCATTCATATGGGCATCACGTCCTAACACAGAGATGATGTAACACATATCTCTTATACTCCTCGAGAAAGGAAAAACTCCAAGCAATCTTGAATTAAGAATCAATAGAGTATAGCCTTAAGTAATTTGACATGATGTTTGGATCACAAATATACTACCTTGACCAAACAAGATTATCAAGCTATCACAAGATAATTATAGCACATGGATTCACTTTATCCTAGTGAGGTAGAAAAATAAAGGTAAATACCATAGTAGATCTCGAATTTGTTGTCACTATTCAATCACTACCACCATGCTACTCCATCTAATACACACTTATCTCCACACATGATCTTGCATACAAGTTGGATCAGAACAAGTACTTAGGAATAGGGTACATGATATGCATCTATAAATGCATCTTACACATAATAGGTTCCAATCTCATATATCAAATCATAGAATAAAGATCCACAACATAGGAATTACAAATATGACCATAATCATGTTGGGCAGCTCATATGGTATTAGATCTATGAAAAAAGAGAAATAGATCAATCTACTACCACAAACCCATAGTATAGAGGTGGAATACTCCCTCTTCATCATGGTGATGATGGTGGATATGTTGGATAAGGTAGAGATCCCTTCGACGGCGGCTCCGGTGGAGTCTTCCCCTCCAATTTTTGTTGGTTCTGTCTCTGTTTTGGTGTTTTGGTGTTTCTGCAGGCCTCCTTCCAGGAACTCTCGAGGGACCCTTTATACAGTGGTTTTTAGGTTAAACAGAGGCGGTGGGCGAAAGATCAAAGAAAATCGACGGTCGAGGAGGAAAAGAACATGGGTGGCGTGACCACCCTTACTAGACACGCCACCTGGTCTCTTTTGGGCCTCCTAGCTCATCTGGTGAGGTACAAGTGCTCCAGGTGCTTCTCTTGATGAAATATTAACGCCCCCGAAAGCCCAGCTCCAATTGACTTCGTTTAGGCCCCTGAAAGGTAAAAATACACAAAACAGGGTTTTTCTGTCTTGCAGAGTTATAACCAAAATAAAGTGAATTATTGGTAAATCTCCATAAATCAATGTAAAACATGGATATAACATCATATATGTAGCAAATATATGAGAATTCATATCGACAAACTACAAAGTTCATGTATGCATTTTACATGCATCAACATCCCCAAGCTTAACCTATGCTCGTCCTCGAGCATGAAGGTGATAAAACTAATATGGGCTTTGGAGTTTGGTGCTTATTTTCACTAGAAAGTATCACAAAAAGTTAAACAATTCATTGGTTTTAGAGAATAACAACAATCAAGCATACCATAAAGTGATACTTCTTATAACATCATACTTGATAACACAATGTTTATAATGACCAACACAAATTCATATAGTATTATGAGGCAATAGTGCATTCTTCGCATAGAGAAAAGTATATATATATAGTGGCGGTCCTATGGTTAGAGTATTTGGCAAAGGAGGTTGGAAAGAGTGTATGGCTGGCGAGCACGAAATATCATATGTGAGACACAAGCTATCTTCCAAACACTATCCATTAAGTTGATGGTTGAAGTGTAGTTCATCATTAGTGTTTGGTTCCATTCCCCCTCATTACCTAATTCTTTTTGTCACTATTTTTTGGCACTTTTTGCTTATTTCCTCTTTTTTTTTTTTTCTATGTCACTTTTTGCTTCTTTTGATTTTTGGGAAGGCCTAGCCTTTGCATACTCGCTATTTTCACATTTTTATATCATATAAATACTTGGAGGGTTTTTGCCCTCATATTAGCGGTGGTACCCCTTCTATGGAGGGTTTTTATCCTCGTCTTTAAGTGTATGCATCCTCTTCTTTCTTTTTGGGAAGGGTATTCTATGCCCAATGAGTTCATGGTCACCCCACAACTTACTTCTCCATGTCACTCATACCCATAATAATAGTATTTGGAAGCTAAATAATGACTCACACATAATAGTATACTTAGGGATATAGCTTTAGCTATTTGGGTAGGTATTTCCTATATAAATACTAAGTTTGTTTTGCTAAAGGAGGTTGTTTCTTTTGCATGACGGCATGGTGGTGGTGGTGGAGGAGAGAATCCTGCAAGGCTTCGCGTAAGCCGGAGCAGGAAGACAGAGGAGGAGGAGAGGTGGCGGCTAGGGTTAGGAAGAAGGGACAGGGGTGCACCCTCCCCTCCCCTTTTTATATAGAGGGGGTGCAACTAGGATTCCCCCCTTGGCCACCTCCTCCTAGGTATGGCGCAAGAGGGAGGGGGAGGGAAACTTGCCCCCCAAGTTTCTCCCCCAAAACCCTAGGCTGGCCGGTTTGGCCCCTTGGGCTTGGTGCGGCTAGCCCATGAGCCCCCGCAGCATTGCCTCAGCCCATGTGGCCCCTACCGGGGTGGTGGACCCACTAGTGTCCCCTCTAGAACATTCTAGAAGCTTCGGTCAAAACATCGAAAACTTTTCTGAACCCCGAAAGATGACTTCCTTTATATGAATCTTATTCTCCGAATCATTCCGGATATCCTCATTATGTCCTGGATCCAATCCAAGACTCCGAACAACATTCAGTCTCATCCTCACATTCCATATCTACTTAAAACAACATCAAACCTTAAGTGTGTCACCGTACAGTTCGTGAACTATGCAGATATGATCGAGACACCTATCCGATCAATAACCAAAGCGGGACCTGGAAATTCATAATGGCTCCCACATATTCAACGATGACTTCGTGATCGAATGAACCATTAAGATACGATACCGATTCCCTTTGTCGCGCGATACTTTACTTATCTAAGATTCGATCATCGGTACCTCCATACCTAGTTCAACCTCATTACCGATAAGTACTCTTTACTCGTACCGTGATATGACATCCCTTATGACCTAGTCACATGCTTGCAAGCCAATTGGATGACATTCCACCAAGAGGTCCCAGAGTATATATATCCGTCATTTGGATCGATAAATCCCACGCTTGATCCATGCGCTTCAACACATACTTTCAGAATACTCAATGCCACCTTTATAACCACCCAGTTACGAAGTGGAGTTTTATGTCATCAAAGCACTCATCCGGTGATGGTGATTAACATGATATCATGGTCGAAGGATTAGGTTACTATGTATTTGAAATCTTGTAGCAAAACAAACTTAATGACTTGATCTTATGCTATGCTTACTATGGGTGTGTGTTCATCACATCATTCTCCTAATGATATGATCTTGTTATTAATAACATCCAATGTCTATGATCAGGAAACCATGATCATCTATTAATCAACAAGCTAGTTTAACAAGAGGCTTACTAGGTACTCTTTTATGTTTACAAAACACGCAAGTATTAATGTTTCCTATTAACACAATTATAGCATGGGATGCAAACATTTATCATAAACACAAATATATAATAATAACCACTTTATTATTGTCTCTTGGGCATACCTCCAACAGTCTCCCACTTGCACTAGAGTCAATAATCTAGATTACATGGTAATATACCTAACACCCATGGCGTTCTGGTGTTGGTCATGTTTTGCTCTAGGGAGAGGTTTAGTCGGCGGATCTGCCACATTCAGATCTGTGTGTACTTTGCAAATCTTTATGTCACCATCTTGGACATACTCGTGTATTGAATGAAAATGTAGCTTGATGTGCTTCAGCTTCTTGTGTGACCTTGGCTCCTGTGCATTAGCTATGGCACCCATGTTGTCACAATAGATGACCATCGGGTCCAATGCACTAGTAACCACACCAAGCTCAGTAATGAACTCCTTCATCCATATCGCTTCTTGTGAATCCTCCAAAGCAACTATGTATTTCGATTCAGTTGAAGATTTTGCCACAACACTTTGCTTGGCACTCCTCCAGCTCACTGCTGCACCATTCAAAATAAATACGTATCCAGACCATGATTGAGAGTCATCCAGATCGGTGTTCCAACTAGCATAGGTGTAACCTAATGAGTGCAGCAGCACTTCGTTGGGCGACCCCAAGCGGAAGGTATGATGCAGTACATCAGGAAATTTTCCCTTAGTAAGAAACCGAGGTTATCAAACCAGTAGGAGGAAGGAAACGTCCCAAAGGTGCTGCAAGCAACATGGAGACCTGCACAACATAAACTCAAGACTTTGCCCCAACTAACAGTCAGGTTGTCAATCTCACCGGTTGCTGTAACAAAGGATTAACTGTATGGTGTGGAAGGTGATGATGGTTTGCAGCAAGTAAACAATAACAGTGGAAGATGTATCAATGGTAAAGATTGGACCGGGGTCCATAGTTCACTAGAGGTGCTCTCCTTAGATAAACGACATGACATGAAGGGTAAACAAATTATAGCAGGGCAATTGACACGAACTGAGCAAGGCATAACAATGCAATACTAGACAAAAAGATCCTATGAGATTCGATTGGGCAATACAACAATATACATAGACCGCCATCCAACTGCATCCATGACTAGAAATCCACCTTCAGGTTATCATCTGAACCCCCGCCGGTATTAAGTTGCAAGGAATAGACAACTGCTTTAAGCAAAGTGTGTAAGGTAAACAATCCACTTGTTCCATGAGCAAGAGACCGTTGTTTTCTCCCTAGTGGCAACAACACATCTACAATCGAAGAGATTTTTGTCACTTCCCTTGGAAACTAGAGGCATAAACCCACTATCGAGCATAAATACCCCCTTTTCGAGTCACTGGCAACTACTTGGCCAACATAGCTACTAACAACGGAGAGCATGCAAGATCACAAACAACATAGACATGATAGAATCAAATAGACAAAACCATTAATCAATCTGATATAGTAATCTCAATATCCACCGGATCCCCGCAAACACAACATGCATGATTACAAATAGATTAGATCTTGATCATGAACGGATCTCACAAGATCTATACATGAAAGCACAAAGGAGGAGATACAACCATCTAGCTACTACATGGACCCGTAGTCCAAGGTGGAACTACTCACGCTTCATACCGGAGGATGGCATGATGAAGAAGAAGGCCTCCGGGATGATCTCCCCTCCAGCAGGGTGTGCCGGGAAGAACTTCAGATCCCCCTCGATCTAGGGACGATGGTGGCGGCGGCTATAGACGGTTTCGTGGAGTTTTGATCGGGTTCCTAGGGTTTCTGCATCGGGGGCTTCTTATAGGCGAAGGGGCGAGCTAGGGGGCCACCAGGGCGGCTGCACCCCCCAGGCGCGGAGTGGGCCCACCCGCGTGGCCAGGGGGTGTGGTCCCCGTGTGAGCCTTCTCCGTCTCATCTTCAGGCTTTGTGTTGCTCACGGCAAAAAATTGACTTTGGCTTTTGTCCCATCCAATTCCGAGAATATTGATTTTTTGCCTTTCTGGAACCAAAAACAGAAGAAAACAGGCAACTGGGACTATGGCAACTTGTTAATAGGTTAGTTCCAGAAAACATATAAAAATACCTCAAAGTGTAGACAAAGCAAAGCAGAGTAGATACTAAGCAAGCATGGATCATCAAAAATTATAGATACGTTTCCGACGTATCAAGCATCCCCAAGCTTAACTCCTTCTCGTCCTTGGGTAGGTAAGTGATAAAAATAATAATTTTTGAGGTGACATGCACCATCAAAACCAAGATCAAAGCATTTGCATGCATTGAAAGCTGGGATCAAAGAACTCTAAACATGTACATGAAAGATGGAGTTCTAACAATAATACAAAGTAACTATGCATGCAACATGAAATGCTACAAACAAAGATCATGAATAACATGCATTGAAAAATGTTTGTTTGTTTCACATATAGAAAACATGGCATAGTGGCATTCAACTTGTCCCTCATAGAGTAGCAAATAGATGCATAGGACACCTTCAAAGTTTATAAGAGTGACTAGATACAAGTAGCACTAGAACAAGTAATATCACAATATGCATCAATCAATAAGTTTTGGGACACTTCACATAGAACTAAGAATGGCAACTATGTCTCTTAATGGTTCCTAAAGGTAGAAGGTCGAGACTCAACATAATAGTGGAAGAAAGGGACCTTCATAAAGGGAAGCAGGGATTTCAAATTTCAAAAAGATCTTCCAAAAATTATGGTACCTGTTAGCTTTCAGCCCTCATTGCCCCTATCATAAGCATCTTGAAGTGATTAAGGTTAAAGTGAACAAACTATGGAGTATATTCTTGACAAAGTATAATTGGAAATCTCATGTCCCTTGAATACGAGGGCCACACCTCATGCTACTCAACTTCAGTCACCTGTAAGTTCTTGCCATAGTAAGTACATGCGTATCATAGAGAACCGCCAACGGCTACCCCTTGCACATGGTACAGGAGCTATCCCATAACCAAAATGACAAGGCAAGCAGACAATGAGCATCTCAGCGATCTTTTTATTTACTATGTGCATAGCTTTTTATTGAGGATGCTTCACATATAGCTCATTATGGTGATGCTGCAAGTTTCCACTATGATTAGGCATAGCTTAGGCTAGCGGCCCAGGCGTTTCTCTAACATAAAATAAATAACTCCATGGACTTACAAGCTCCCTCTTTATTTCACACTGGTGACATCCATAGACAAAAGAGCATGATATCAACTGTGTACAAAGTACAAGTGCAATGTTGAAAACGTTCCCCATGACAGCATGGTTCTGCTAATTCCAACGTATAAGTGCAAGCATATACAACATAGAGGACACATGGTTCAAGTTTATTAGTGGCAAAGAATATAAAGTGTGCCATCAAGTTTGTGAGGGCTTTAATCACTAAGTTTTCACATAACAAAATACTTTTTAATTGGAAGATAGCTGAAAACAAGAATATACTTGGAATGGTGTAACACACCATGCATAGGAGTTTATAGTGGATACTTTGGAATAACTTGGTTTCTTGGGAGTTTGAAGCATGAGTAGAACTTACTCATACAACTGGAGGCTAGCAAAATACTGGGAGCAACCAACTAAGAGAGCAATAATGGCCATAATCATGCAGAGCGAAAAAACATTACTAATCAAATCATAGAGTGGTACTACAAGTCAAGGACTAAATGATCATAGAGGCTATGGTGAATTTTTCATAGTCACAACATGGTGTAAGAATGTGCCAAGTCAACCCAAACAAAGCATCAAAGGAGAATACCACAATACTATGCTTTTGTATGCTAAAACAACACATAATTCTTTCAAGGCACACTAAGCAATCCCAATTGTTTGGAACAAGACATGATACAGCAATAATCACTAAGCATATGGTCAAAACAACACCTAATATGTCATGCTAAAGTTTAAGTCACAGTCAATGCAATCTCCTCTTGCACTTCCAAGCAAGAACTTTCTACTCCTTTCCAACACCAATTGACTTATTTGAAACAACACATCGAGAGCAGGGGTCCAAACTAGTTTATTCAAGCAAACTAAACAGACTAAGCACCGCAAACAAAAACGAAGACGCTCCAAGAACAACACAACAGTGCATGAAACAATAAAAACAAAGTGTCTAGACAGACCAGAGCTTTTTATTGATGAAGAAGGGGATGCCTTGGGAATCCCCAAGCTTTGATGGTTGTACCTCTTGGATATTTCTTGGGGTGACACCGGGGAGGAATCCTAAAGCTTGATCTTTTGTCCATTCTTCATCTCATTACATCATTCTCTCTCTACACCTGAATTTTTTCCTTCATACAAAACTTCACACAATCTTCATTAGCAACATTAGTGTATTCAAAGGATAATAGACCTTTGGGTTTTGCTTTGTAACAGAATTGTGTTTACTAAAAACACAATATACTGTAGCAACTCCTTCAAAAATCTCAATTCTCCAAAAGACAACTCAAAAAGGAATCAATAAGAAGCAAATGCAAATAATGGCAGAAATCTGTCAAAACAGACCAGTAGGTAGAAACCGATTTTTTAGAAAATCTTCGGTTACTCAAATCAAAAAGTTTTGAACTAACAAAAGTTATCTAACATATTGGAGGATGTATTCGTAAATTTTCAGCTCAATTCGACTTATAGAGACTCCTCACGAATTGTTATGGTGGAGGACATAAATCTATTTCGGGACAACAACTCCCCAAATCTTACTTCCCTCTCATTAGAGGTCATTCTTGGCACAAAAGGCAAACAAAAAGGATAAGTAGAGGTCATTACTGAAGTAATAAATTCCAAGACTCAAGAAAACTCTTGTGTTATCTCCCAACAAGTACTTTTCTTTAACGCCTTTAAGTTAGGCATGATAATTTGAGAAGATGCTCTCATAGGAAATATGAATTGAAGTAAAAGAGAGCATCAAGAAGCAAATGCAAAACACATTTAAGTCTAACCCTCTTCCTATGAATAGGAATCTTGTATGCAAATAAATTCATAAAAAACAAAGTGACAGGCATAGGAAGATAAAACAAGAGTAACTTCAAAACTTTCAGCACATAGAGAGGTGTTTCAGTACCATGAAAACTTCTACAACCATATTTTACTCTCTCATAATAATTTTCAGTAGACTCATGAATAAACTCAACAATATATCTATCACATAAATCATGCTTTTCATGATCTACAAACACATAATTTCTATCAAGCTCAAAAATAGTGGGATTAAAACCTTCACAGGTTTTACCCAAAGTAGATATTTCAAACGGATCCACATGAACATAACATTCATCCTCCTTTGGTAAGCATGGGGGACAATCAAATAATGTAAGGGATAAATAGTTACTCTGATTAGAAAGTAGACATGGGTATATAATACATTCTTCCTCCTTTTGTTCATCACTCTCCTCCTCTTTTTCATCTAATGAGCTGCCAGTTTCAACAATTTCTTCTTCCATAGGCTCCTGCAAGGCATTAGTCTCTTCCATTTGTGGAAAGCATCTATTAAAATATTCAAGAATATAGCCATTTTATTCCTTGTAATTATCAAAGCAAAATTTAAGTATCTCATAAACCTCATATTCATAAGGTGCATCATTAGTATTTTCAATCAAACTGGCAAGTTCAAATGCACCCTTGAAGGCAATAAATTCTTTAATTTGTTCCACATCATAAAAGTCATAATTTCCTTTAACATAAGAAGATATGGTAACATTATCATTATACTCACATTGAAAAGGGAGGTGTTTATACCTCCTACAACAACAAGCTTTATCAAAGCAATAAGTAACATTATAAGTAGAGCACACCTCTCTAGCAATAGTATTCAATTTATCAATTTGTTCCCATAGGTGTTTCCCTTTTTTTGACAAACGGTGCTCCTTATAATAATTCTTTTGTTCTTCTGTGAACCCACCTTGCCAATAATAACTAGTTTCAAAGAAACCATCCATTAATAGAAAGCATGACCAAGCAAGGCAATAACAGACCAACAACTAGAGCAGGAACTATTTTTTTGTGTTTTTGATAAGGGAAATCAGACCAAACTAAACTATTTTTTTTTGAGTTTTTGATAAAAAGAGGCAAACAAAACCAAGCAAAAAAAACTAAGTAAACCAAAAACAAAGTAAATAGAAAGGTTGAGGAGTACTCCCCTTGTGAAGACGTCCTTAGCCTCCCTGGCAACGGCACCAGAAAAAGCCTTGATGAGTGCAGCAACACTTTGTTGGGAGACCCCAAGCGGAAGGTATGATGCAGTACAGCAGGCAAGTTTCCCTCAGTAAGAAATCGAGGTTATCGAACCAGTAGGAGGAAGGAAATGTCCCAAAGGTGCTACAAGCAACGTGGAGACCTACACAACACAAACTCAAGACTTTGCCCCAACTAACAGTGAGGTTGTCAATCTCACCGATTGCTGTAACAAAGGATTACCTATATGGTGTGGAAGGTGATGATGGTTTGCAGCAAGTAAACAGTAACAGTGGAAGATGTATCAATGGTAAAGATTGGACCTGGGTCCATAGTTCACTAGAGGTGCTCTCCTTAGATAAACATCATGGCATGAAGGGTAAAAAAATTACAACAGGTCAATTGACAGGAACTGAGCAAGGCATAACAATGCAATACTAGACAAAAATATCCTATGAGATTCGATTGGACAATACAACAATATACATAGACCGTCATCCAACTGCATCTATGACTAGAAGTCCACCTTCAGGTTATCATACGAACCCCCTCCGGTATTAAGTTGCAAGCAATAGACAACTATTTTAAGCAAAGTGTGTAAGGTAAACAATCCACTTATTCCATGAACAAGAGACCGTTGTTTTCTCCCTAGTGGCAACAACACATCTACAACCGAAGAGATTTCTGTCACTTCCCTTGGAAACTAGAGGCATGAATCCACTATCGAGCATAAATACCCCCTCTCGAGTCACTAGCAACAACTTGGCCAAGATAGCTAAACAACGGAGAGCATGCAAGATCACAAACAACACATACATGATAGAATCAAATAGACAAAACCATTAATCAATCTGACATAGTAATATCAATATCCATCGGATCCCCGCAAACACAACATGCATGATTACAAATAGATTAGATCTTGATCATGAACGGAGCTCACAAGATCCATACATGAGAGCACAAAGGAGGAGATACAACCATCTAGCTACTACATGGACCCGTAGTCCAAGGTGGAACTACTCACGCTTCATACTGGAGGCTGGCATGATGAAGAAGAAGGCCTCCAGGATGATCTCCCCTCCGGCAGGGTGCCGGGAAGATCTTCAGATGTCCCGATCTAGGAACGATAGTGGCGGCGGCTATAGACGGTTTCGTGGAGTTTTGATTGGGTTCCTAGGGTTTCTGCATCAGGGGCTTCTTATAGGCGAAGGGGCGATCCAGGGAGGCCACCAGGTCGGCTGCACCCCCCTAGGCACGGGGTGGTCCCACCCGCACGGCCAGGGGGTGTGGCCCCCTGGCGAGCCTTCTCCGTCTCGTCTTCTGGCTTCGTTTTGCCCACGGGAAAATTTTGACTTTGGATTTTGTCCCGTCCAATTCCGAGAATATTGATTTTCTGCCTTTCTGGAACCAGAAACAGAAGAAAACAGGCAACTGGCACTATGGCAACTTGTTAATAGGTTAGTTCCAGAAAACATATAAAAACACCTCAAAGTGTAGACAAAGTAAAGCAAAGTAGATACTAAACAAGCATGGAGCATAAAAAATTATAGATACGTTTCTGAAGTATCATAACCATTTAGAACGAGATCTTTTTCACCTCCATAAGAAAGAACCATATCCTTAGTCCTCTTCAGGTACTTTAGGATATTTTTGACCGATGTCCAGTGTTCCACTCCTGGATCACTTTGATATATACTGGTCAAACTAACAGCATGTGCGATATCCGGTCTTGTACACAGCATGACATACATGATAAAATCTATGGCCGAGGCATAGGGGATTTTGCTCATCCTTTCTATATCTTCTGCTGTAGTTGTACTTTGAGTCTTACTCAAGGTCTTACCTGGCAACATGGGCAAGAACCCTTTCTTGCTTTCTTCCATTCTAAACATCTTTAGAACCTTGTCCAGTTATGTACTTTGTGAAATCTCTATTAAGTGTCTTGATCATCTCTATAAATCTTGATGCCTGAAATGTATGCTGCTTTTCCAAGATCCTTCATTAAAAACTATTAATCAAATAGCCTTTGACACTTTCAAGAAGTTATATATCATTCCCAATCAACAATATGCCATCCACATATAGTACTAGGAATGCTAGAGAGCTCCCACTCGCTTTCTTTTAAATACAAGCTTCTCCAATAGTTTGTATAAATTAGTAGTTTTTGACCACCTTATCAAAGCATTGATTCCAGCTCCGGGATGCTTGATTTGGTCCATAAATGGAGCGTTGAAGTTTGCATACCTTCTCAGCATCTTTAGGATCGACAAAACCCTTGGGTTGTACCATATAAAACTCTTCCTCAATGTCACCATTAAGGAATGTCGTTTTGACTTCCATCTGCCAAATCTCATAATCGAAAAATGCAGCGATTGCTAAAAAAAAATCCTCACAGACTTTAGCTTTGCTACCGGTGAGAAACTCTCATCGTAGTCAACTCCTTGAATTTGTCGGAACCCTTTCGCGATAAGTCGAGCTTTATAGACAGTAACATTACCATCAACGTCTGTTTTATTTTTAACATCCATTTGTTCTCGACAGCCTTGCAGCCTTCAGGTAGGTTCACCAAAGTCCACACTTGGTTTTCATACATGGATCCAATTTTGGATTTCATGGCTTCTTGCCATTTGTTGGAATCTGGGCTCATCATTGCTTCCTCATACGTCGTAGGGTCATCAGTGTTGTCCACCAACATGACATTCAAGATAGGGTCATGGCAATCAGGAGTGGTACGAACCCTCGTCGACCTGCGAGGTTCAGCTGCAACTTCGTTCGAAGTTTCATGATCACCATCATTAGCTTCCTCTCTTATTAGTGCAGGCGGTGTAGGAACATATTCTGGTGCCGCACTACTCTCAAATCTGAGAGAAGGTTCAACAACCTCATCGAGTTCTACTTTCCTTCCAGTCACTTCTTTTGAGAGAAACTCGTTTTCAAGAAAGGATACATTCTTGGCAACGAAAAATTTGCCTTAGGATCTATGATAGAAGGTATACCCAATTGTTTCTTTAGGGTATCCTATGAAGACACATTTTTTCGCTTTGGGTTCAAGCTTGTCGGGTTGTAACTTCTTTACATAAGCTTCACAACCCCAACTTTAAGGAACTACAACTTAGGTTTCTTACCAAAACATAATTCATATGGTGTCGTTTCAACGAATTTATATGGTACCCTATTTAAAGTGAATCCAGCTGTCTCTAATGCATAACCCCAAAACGATAACGGTAAATCTGTAAGAGACGTCATAGAATGAACCATACCTAAGAGAGTTTGATTATGACGTCCGGACACACCATTACGCTGTGGTGTTCCTGGCGGTATCAATCGCGAAAGTATTCCGCATTTCTTTAAATGCTTGCCAAACTCATAACTTAGATATTCACCTCCGTGGCCAGAACACAGAAACTTAATATTCTTGTTACGTTTATTTTCTAATTCACTTTGGAATTCCTTAAACTTCTCGAAAGTTTTGGATTTATGCTTAATAAAGTATATATATCCATATCTACTCAAGTCATCCGTGAAAGTAAGAACATAACAATATCCACTGTGCGATGCTATACTCATTGGACCGCACACATCGGTATGTATTATTTCCAATAAGTCTGTAGTTCGCTCCATTATCCTAGAGAATGGAGTCTTAGTCATTTTTCCCATTAGACATGCTTCGCATCTTTAGTGATTCAAAATCAAGTGATTCAAGAAGTCCATCGGAATGGAGTTTCTTCATGCACTTCACTCCAATGTGACCAAGATGACAGTGCCACATGTATGTGGAATTATCATTCAATCTCATTCATTTAGCATCTATGTTATGAACATGCGTATCAGTAATATCGAGATTCAATAAGAATAAACCATTTATCTCAGGTGTATGATCATAAAATATATTACTCAACCATTATTCTCAGACTTAAACGAGTAACCGTCTTGCAATAAACAAGATCCAGATATAATGTTCATGCTTAACGCATGCACCAAATAACAATTATTCAAATTTAAAACTAATCCTGAAGGTAGATGAAGAGGGAGCGTGCCGACGGTGATCACATCAACCTTCGAGCCATTTCCAACATGCATCGTCACCTTATCTCTCGCTAGTCTTCATTTATCCCGTAGTTCCTATTTTTAGTTAAAAATATGAGCAACCGAACCAGTATCAAATACCCAGGCACTACTACGATTTCTAGTAAGATACACATCAATAACATGTATATCAAATATACCTTTCTTCTTGATGTTGCCGTTCTTTAGATCTGCTAGGTACTTGGGGCAATTCCGCTTCCAGTTCCCATCACCCTTGAAGTAAAAGCACTCAATATCAGGCTGAGGGCCAGCCTTGGGCTTCTTAGGCGCGACAACTTTATTTTATCCCTTCTTGAAGTTGCCCTTATTCTTAGGCTTACCCCGCCTCTTGAATTTGGTGGTCTTATTGACCATCAACACTGGGTGCTCTTTCTTAATCTCCACTTTAGCAATTTTCAGCATGGAGAAGAGTTCATGCAATGTATTATTCATCCACTTCATGTTGTAGTTCATCACAAAATTCTTATAACTAGGTGGTAGTGATTGGAGGACAAGATGAATCCCCAGCACATTAGGAATCATTATTCCCAAATCTTGGAGTTTGTTTGCATGCCCAGACATTTTGAGCGCGTGCTCTCTAACGGAGTTGCCCTCTTCCATATTACAGTTAAAGAACTCCTCGAAAGCTTCATAGCTTTCCACGACCGCATGGGTCTCAAATATAATTTTGGGATCATTGATTATATCATGAGGTTAGCGATTCTCAAAGCGCTTCTGGAGCTCCGATTCTAAACCGTACAGGATGGCACACTGAACTGTGGAGTAGTGATTCTTTCGAGTGAGGTAAACATTTTTTACCTCATCGGTAACATCTTGTGTAAATGGGTCACCTAGCGGTGCATCAAGCACATAGGTCATGTGACCAGCATTGAGGACATTCCTCATGTTATGGAACCAGACAGTGAAGTTGCTTCCATTAATTTTCAAGTTTTCTTTCTCTAGGAACGCATTAAAGTTGATGGTAGGGGCCGCCATGATCTACAACATATTTGCAAAGAATTTAGACTAAGTTTATGATAAATTGAGTTCAAATTTAATTCTTAAATTAAATAGGTGAACTCCCACTCAAAACAACATACCTCATGTTGTATTAGTGATTACACAAACCAGATCCATTACACCAAGTCCTATCTTCACGAGAGAAGATGTAGCTTCAAAGGCGAACAATCAACATGTTTATCATATCATTTATATGACTCATGCTTTACCTTTCGGTATTCTGTGTTCTGCGGCCATGTCTGTACATGCTAGGCTCGTCAAGGTTAACCTTAGTATCCGCATGTGCAAATTTGGCTTGCACCCGTTGTATGCACACATAGAATCTATAACAGCTAATCATCATGATATGCTTCGAAACGATGAGTCTTAGCAACGGTGCCAACTAAGGACGAACATATTATTACTTGAATTTTAGTGACAGGGATCATATTATAGTGCTACCATCACGATCTAAGCAATATAAGATGCATAAATGATTAACATCACATGTGATTCATAATATGTGATATGATATGGCATTTCTTATTTTGCCTTTGATCTCCATCTCCAAAGCACGGACATGATCTCCATCATCACCAGCATGGCGTCAAGGTTAGTGGCGTCGCTTCATGTTTGTCCATCACTAATAGCAACTACTACAACTACTTGGAATAAAGCTATTACATGATTAATAGACACGTGGGTATTAACAAATTTAAAGACAACCATTAGGCTCCTGTCGGTTGCCATATTACAATAAGGATCATATCATACATTAAATATAATCACAATCACATCATGGCCATATTACATCACATGCCCCTGCAAAAACAAGTTAGACGCCTCTAATTTTCTTTACATGTTTTACGTGTCTTGGGGCTTTCGAATAAGAACCGTTCTTACCTACAAAAAAGAACCACAATGCTGATACAAGTGTTGTAAAGTGTAGATTGTAAGTTATATCTTAACTCTGGTGGGAGAGATAAACACCCGCAAAGCCACTTGTGCAATGCAAGTTGCACGTTGAGCATGGAGAAAGTCTCATGTGCAATGATATGTAAGGTTAGCCCGGGCCGCTTTATCCCACCATCCCGCAAGATGCACAGTACATGAGAAGCAAACGACAACAAGAGAATCAACGCCCACAAAACCATTGTGTTCTACTCGTGCAATAGATATACAGATAGATTCAACTCTGATATCACTGTAGGGTACGTTGCATGAAAAAAAATTCTATCGCAAGAACGAACAAAACAAAGATCCAATCTATAGAAAAGACAAGATCTAATCTACGATATAGGTGCAACGAGATAGAAGAGAACTAACCCTCGAAGATCCAAAGCGTTAACAAGATCTAATCTCGTGGTTGATGTAGTCGATCACTTCTCGATCTCAAGATCGAGATGACGATCCTTCCGGCGCCGCGTTCCAGCAGCGCTTCCGCAATCGATCACACATACGGAGTCAGTGAAGAACTTCCTCTCCCTATTCTAGTCGGCAACAGAGGTAGTAGATCCCCTCGGAATCCCAGTAGAACGACGGCGTGGTGGTGGTGGACAAGAGAATCCTGCAGGGCTTCGCCTAATCCGGAGCAGGAAGATAGAGGAGGAGGAGAGGTGGTGGCTAGGGTTAGGAAGAAGGGGCAGGGGGTGCGCCCTCCCCTCCCCTCTTATATAGAGGGGGTGTGGCTAACCGGGGTGCCAAGGTATCTTGGAGGTGGTCAAGGAAGCACCTAGAGGTGGCAATGAAGAGGGCACCTGGGGGCGACATCAAGGTAGATCACTGATGCGGCTAGGGGTGTCGAGGTGGCCCAAGAGTTACCGGGAGACTAGCCGAGACCAACCGAAGTCGGCCCAGGCAGAAGGTGTAAAGGGGACTAGCTGGGGTGAACCGAACTTGGCCCAGGAAGAAAGCATAAGGGAGCTCATCCGGGGTCAACAATGACGCGGGGTGAGGTGGCGAGGAGAAGCTAACTGGGACAAGGAAGTGGCATCAAGGTGGAGGTGATCCCGGCCTGTCCGGGACCGGGGTGAAGTCGGCCCAGGGGGAGTGGCGTTGAGGTGACAAGGTAAGCCATCGCAGTGGTAACTGCCCAGCAGTGAGCGTGATGGTGCGGGGATGCTTCCGGGGTGACGAGGTGGTGTGGCGAGAAAATGGCCAGGGTTGCGTTGTGTTGGCCCTAGGAAGGGTCGATGCAGTACGGGCCTCTGGCCCAGCCGGATAGAATGCATGCCAACCTAGCCGGGGTTTAGTTATCTGGTGGTTTTAAGTCGGCCTGGGAGGATTTGGAACAGGCCTAGTTTTATATATGTCGGCCCAGCTGGATTTTTCTCTCTTCTTTTTACTTAATTATTTTTATACTTCATTTTATACCTTCTATGTATATGTGTCTTCTATCGAATCACTTATACTTCCAACTATGTGGTATCCTAGGTCATATCCCCAACACGGTGTGATGTTGGAATCAAAGTACTCTTCCGGTGTTAGTGATTGATGTGATCTCATGGTCCAAGGATTAGTGTTACTTCGAGTGATATAACAATATAAACTTAAAGACATGATTATATTGCTAAAACTAATATGGGTGAATTTTCATCACATCATTATCCAATGACATGACCTTGTTATTAACAACATCCAATGTTCATGATCAGGAAACCTTGATCATATGTTAATCAACAAGCTAGTATAATGAGAGGCATTACTAGGAACCATTTTATTTGTTTATTAATCACACATGTATTAATGTTTCCAATTATATCATGAGAAATAAACATCTATTATAAACTTGTAATAAAAAACCACTTATTATTTCCTCTTGAGAATATTCCTTTCACCAATCTCATATATCAAATCATAGATAAATATCCATCACATAGGAATTACAAATATGACCATAATCATGTTGGGCAACTCATATGGTACTGCCACAAACCCATAGTCTAGAGATGTACTACTCCCTCTTCATGATGGTGATAATGGTGGAGACATTGGAGAAGGTAGAGATCCCTCCGGCGGCACCTCTGACGGAGTTTCCCCTATAATCTTTGTTGGTTCTGGATCTATTTTGGTGTTTCGATGTTTCTGAGGCGCCTCCTTCCAGGAAGTCCCGAGGGACCCTTTATATAGTGTTTTTTAGGAAAAATGGAGGCGATGGGCGAAAGATCGAAGCGATCGACAACCAAGGAGTAAAATACCATGGGTGGCATGCCTACCCTTACTGGGCGTGCCACTTGTCTCTTTTGGGCCTTCTGGCTCATCTAGTGAGGTCCAAGTGCTCCAGGGGATTCTCTTGATGAAATACTAATGCTCCCGAAAGCCCATCTCCATTTGACTTCTTTTAGGTACCTAAAAGGTAAAAAATACACAAAACATGGTTTTCCTATCCTGTAGAGTTATAACTCAAATAAAGATGATCATTGGGTAAATCCCCATAAATCAATGTAAAACTTGGATATAACATCATATATGTAGCAAATATGTGGGAATTCATATCAACAAACTACAAGGTTCATGTATTGCATTTTACATGCATCATGGACAAATTCAAGGTAAAACATTTTATTTTCTTTGAGGCCGATAGATCAGAACTCTAAGTGAGTGGGATTGTTAAAAGGTTCTGGGCCAGGGAGTTAACCATGTCGCCTTAGTGCTTCATGTGGCGAAGTAGGTTAGTTTGCCTAGAACAAGAGGTGGATATGCTCATGGACAGAGCAGCCAGGCACAAGCTGGAGGTGGTGGTTATGAATCAGGGCAGAGTAGCCATGCACACACTGGAGCTGGTGGTTATGATTCAGAGCAGAGCAATAAGTCAACAAGAGGAAATCTTTGGCGTGGAAAGGCAGACTCGAACGAGAGAGATGGTCATCTGCAAGAGCAAATGGAAGAGGAAGATACATACGATGATATTGATATTGCATCTGATTCTGATAAGTCAGATGAGGTACCGATTCTTGCATCGTGGAATCAGGACTTCTCGACAACAATGACTGTGAACGATGGACATGATTCTGCCTGGCAGTATCACAAGAACACCATCGCCTTGGGTTCCTAGTATCCGAGTAAGAAACATCACAGGAAGCAACCGTAGCATGGGCAATGTCCATGCAAAGGGTTTTTAGAACTAAGGTGTCATCTAAAAAATGCTTGACAATGAAATGCGACAAGGACGGCTGTCCCACAGGGGATACATGGCCACTGCCCTAAATATGACACAAATTGGAAGGTGAGCGACTTTGTGCCACACACAGGTCAACTTCATAGTATCCTTCAAGATCATCGAAACCTGACGTCTATGATCCTAGCTCGATTGTTATACATGGAGATTTTGGAGACCAAATCAATGGAAGTTAAAGCTATCATTAATAAAGTTAGGGCCAGATTTGACTACAACATCTCTTATGGCAATGTTTGGAGGGCTAAGCAGAAGGCACTCGAGGAAAGATTTGGTTCATTTCTAGATGAATATGACTACATTGTTCGGATTCTCCACACGTTGTAGGAGAGGAATCCATGAACCTATGTCGACATCCCGCACTTCGTGTTGCCAGAGTACCCAACTTGAGTGTGCTGCTGAAGGGAATATGCCCGAGAGGCAATAATAAAGTGGTTATTATCTTATTCCTTGTTTATGATAAATGTTTATTTCTCATGCTATAATTGTGTGAATTTGAAAGATCAATACATGTGTGTTTAATAAATAGATAAGAGTTCCTAGTTATGCCTCTCATATAAACTAGCCCGTTGATTAACAAGATGATCAAGGTTTCCTGGTCATGGACATTGGATGTTGTTAATAATGGGGTCACGACATTGGTGGAATGATGTGATGAACACTCACCCAAAGTATAGCAATACGATCAAAGTCATTATGTTTACATTTCTATAATAAGTCCTACGAAGTAACCCTAATCCTTAGACCATGAGATCATGTTAATTCCTAACACCGGAAGAGTACTTTCATAACATCAAACGTCACACCGTAACAGGGTGACTATAAAGGTGGGTTTGGGTAATATGGAAGTGTTATGTTGAGGCACATGGATCAAGAGTGGGATTTTTCCATCTCGATGATACATAGAGATATAATCTAGGCCCTCTCGGTGATATCACATTGACATAGCTTGCAAGCAAGTGATAAGATCACTAAAATGTTATATCACGGGAACGAGAAAAGAGTACTTGTCGGTAACGAGATTAAACTAGGTATGGGGATACCGATGATCGAATATCAGACATATAATATATCGCGTGACAAATGGATTTAGTTACGACGTTAAAGGTTCACAGAATGACAAGAGTCATCGTTGAATGTGTGGGAGTCAGTACGGATCTCCATGTCCTGCTGCTGATTATTGACCGGAAAGGGGTCTCGATCATGTCTGTATTATTCGCAAACCGTAGGGTGACACACTTAAGATATGCCGACACCATTTGGAGCAAATAAGATGCCAGAGAAATAAAATGAAAGCGCTGGAATTATTTCAATGGACACGAGAATTGTTTCGGGTGAAATTGCTGAAATTGGTTCTACATGTGACATTGAAATTTTGCAAGGGTTTTTATGTGAATGTTTGTTAATTAAAGTAATTAAAAAATATGAATAAATTTAATAAAATGGTTTTATTAATTTAGAGATACATTAATTTTGGTGGAAAATTAATGCATGTGAGTGGAATTTTGAGTGGAGGTGTGTTTATGTGAGTGGGTGCTCCACCCACATGAATGAGGAAGAGATGGGGGCACCCAGAATGGACACCACACCACGACCTTGGGGCTGCCCCTCTCCCTCCATCTCATTGACACCTCCTAGCAAAGGATATCTCTCCCCCTCTAGAATATTCCCCATGGCCTCGGACTAGCGAGGTACATGTTCCCGGTGGCTTTTTCTGGAAGGATTTGCTGCTTCCCTGAAGTGAGGACTCGGAGGTTATAGGGGTACCAGACGTGTGTGCGATCATGGATGCACCACTGTTTTGTGGTGCTGGACTTGCTGCTATTGGACTTGCTGGACGTCATCATGATCTTTAGATCGGCAAGTGAACGACTACATCATCCACGAGAACTGATCTCATAACGCTTTATCAATCTTCGAGGGTAAGTTCTTTATGGATGTATATCCACTTGTTTCTTGTATCTAGATAGATAGATCTTGGTGCTTAGTTGTTCATATCGTAGGAAATTTTTTGTTTTCTATGGTGCAAACCCAACAGTGGTATCAGAGCTGGATCTATGCGTAGATACTTGTACGAGTAGAACACATATGAGTATGTGGGTGCTGATGATCATATTATTGCATCCTCTTGTGTAATTTGGATATTAGTGGCATAGTGGGATGAAGCGTCTCAGACTAACTTTACATGTCCTTGCACATGAGACATATTCCATGCTTGACATGCAACTAGTTTTTCATAAGTGGCTAGCGGGTGTCTGTCTCTCCCACTATAGTTAATATATGATTTACAATGGGTTGCTAATAATTTGATTATCATTGTTGTGGTACCAGGTTCGTAGGTAAGAATGGTTCTATCTCCGAAAGCCCAATACCACATAAAATATGCAAAAGATAAAATAGAGGCGTCTAGTTTTATTTTTGCTAGGCAAGTGTCATGATATGGTAATGTTATAATTTTAAGTATGGTTGATACTCCTGGAAATTATAACTTACCAAAGTGTAAACACCATAGACCTTAGTACTACACAAATGGAATGATAGAGATCATGCCATGATGCACAAGATAGAGATCAAGTGCAAGATCCATATCATATCACTTTTTGCATATGATGTTTGTTTGCATCTTATTTTGCTTGTATGGTGCTTTAGTAGCATTATAACATGATCCCTCATTTAAAATATCAAGACAAAAATGTGTTCTTCCTTTAGTATGCACCGTTAAGAAAGTTCGTCATTTCGAGACACCACGTGGTGATCGGGTGTGATAGACTGTATGTTCACATACAACGGGTCTAAGATAGCTTTACACATGTAGGTACTAAGGTTCTTACTTAGCGAGCCTAGCATGTATAGACATGGCCTCGGAACACGAACCGAAAGGTAAAGCATGATTCATATAGTTGATATGATGCCCATATTGATGCTCTCCTTTGAAGATACGCCAATTCACGTGATGATCGGTCTTCATGTAGTGGATCTGGTTCATGTTGAGAGATGTTGCATAATTTGTTGAGAGATGTTGCATAATCACCAAAACGACTTGAGATATGTTGGTTTTGAGTGGGAGTTCAAGTAGTAATATGATTAAAGTTGAACTCAATTTATCATGAATTAAATCAAAGTGAATTTGCATAATTTGTTGTAGTCATTGGCATTCGCTTACTACCTTGTGCTTAGTTATAATTGAGATAATAGAACTATAGAATTCTAGATATTTACTTTACGAACTGGTATCATATTGTTTTTGAGTATCAATCTAAAGTTTAATAGTCATATTGCAAAATTTCAGAAAACTCCATTTACTCCATGAAATTTAATAAGTAGTATTAAATCAAGAGTAACAATTTCAGTGTTAGTATATAAATATCATGTTTGCCTCCATGATACATGATATTAAAAAGTTGATTTAGTATCAAGGTTATCTAGGACCTGCAAGGATTATTTAGGAAACCATCATGTGTGAAATATATTGTGATATCTGAAATAATGTTTTGGCTGCGACATGATAGAGTATAATTTAGCAAAACACATGTTCTCATATTGTATGAGAATTTTCGAAGGTTGGAGACGCTAGGCATCCTAATCCTCCAAAAGGGTTTTGGGAAGTAACATTATACTCGCGATTCACCTTTATAAGCTATGGTATCTTGATCATGAAAGTTGTCATGATAAGGATGAGTAGAAGATGTAGGTAAAATGTTTACTACACTAAAAGATTACTAAAGAATGGATTTTTGAAAGAACGTCAAACATTTGATGATGGTGATCCACTTCAAAGTGCAAGTCCAAAGGTATTAGTATTTTACTATAAACGCTTTGGACTATGTGTCATGTGTATGATGCTACTATTGATGTTCATAGATTCTTCTAAATGGAAAGGAAATGCTGAAAGAGAATCTATAAATTGTTTGGCAAAAAGAAAAGGCTAGAAATATCTAGCTTAGGTATATAGATGATATACATGTTCTGGTTGTCTTCTTTTCTTGTTAAACAATGTGGTTCTTGGGTATCAGATACCGAATTTGTTGGTATGAAGTGTCATACAAAATAACACAATTCATCAACTGCAATAGCCTAAGTAACTAGCAAGAGAATATGTGATGATGTTCATAAAAAACAAATAAAGTGTTGTTGTGTTTCTCGTTGACATCAAAGCTGGCCTTCAATGTTTGTTTTAATAATTGTTATTTTGATCAGGTATTATGAGAACAAAGGTTGTTCAAATAATTAATGTATACCATAGAATATGGATGATTTACATGTATAGTTGGAGAAATCACATCCATAAAAACTAATGCTAAAAATGTCGCAAGACAAACAATTGAAAGATCATTTACGAAGTGACATCACCGTTTCAATTATATTGGAAAGAAAAACATGAAGAAAATCCATGTTGATGGATTTTTGGAGTCTTTGTTTTTTTGATCAAATGATGCTTGTGAGGCTTTTGTCCTAGAGATAATTAAAACACCGTTCATAGGCCAAAGAAGAACAAATGACTAACTTATTGGATATTGTACATGTTGATGTATGTAGTCCATTATGTGTAGTCGTGAGCGATGGATTTCAACTTCATATACTTTCTTCAGAAATTTGAGTGAATATATGTGTATATTTACTTAATAAGGAAGAAGTGTGAAATATTTGAAAATGTTCAAAGACTTTCAAGATGAAGTGGAAAATCATTGTAATAAGAAAATAAAGAATTTATGATTGGATCATAAAGGAAGATATTTGAATTACAAGTTTAGCAAAACACCTAAGATTTGAGGAATTGTTCCATGGATTTGCATTTCCCGATAAACCATAGGAGTATGGAGTGTTCGAGATATGTAATGAAACCTTGTTTGACATGGTAAGACCAAAGGTGTCATTTATAAAACTGCCATTATATTTTAAAGATTAAAGCATTGGAGACTATCACTTTTACACTGAAAAGAGTGCCATCATGATCCGTTGAAATGACACCATATGAGGTATGGTTTGGGATAAAAACCGAGTTGTCTTTTCTTAAATTTTGGTATGCTAGGCATAAGTAAAATGTTTACAACCAATGTCGTATAAACAAGTATTTGTAGGTTATCCCAAAGAATTTGTTGGGAATTGCTCCATAACAACGAGGACACAAGAGTTTGACGCTTGGAATGTCAAGTTTCTTGAGAAGGAATTTTTTGTGAAAGTTAAGTGGGAGGACAATAGAACTTTCATTAGGTTGATGAACCTAAGCAACATGTGCTAAGTAGCAAAACACCAAAAAGTGTCCCAGAGGTGGCCACAACACTCATGGTTCTCTTGGTTACAAAGGTTTCGATCTCGGATATTTGAGTTTCTATTGAACCGTGTAGGTCGGGTGACAATCATATAGTAAGATTTGAAGAACAAGTCATTATTGTTTAGACAATGATGAACTGACTACATGCAAAGAAGCGATGATGGGCCCTGACTCCATCGAATGACTAGAAGTCATAAAGAATCCGTGATAGTTTCCATACACGAGAATTCAAGTTTTTTAAAACTTGGAAGACCCTCCAAAAAGGTGTAAGGACTATTGGTCATATTTGGATCTATAAAAAATAGACAGGGATGTTTCACATCTATGAAATATTCGACATGTCGGAAAAGAGTTTACGACAATGTTCAAGGAGTTTACTATGACAAGATTTGATCTTTCACAGCGATATTTAGTCTGGACGGATTATTATAGCAACCACTATATATAATTTTGGTATATGGTAGTTGAACAAACAAAACAAAGTTCTTATAATATAATGGTTACCTAGGACGTGCAGATGACACATTCCAAAGGGTTTTTTTAATTCAAAGGATGCTAAAAGGGCATGCAACCTTCAATGGTTGAAGTAAGCATAGCGGAGTTAGAATCTTCACCATGATGAAACTATTAAAATAGTTTAATTTCATTGGAGACAATGAAGATGCTTGCATGTGCAAGATATTAAGTGGGAGCGTTGAGACATATTTCTAATACATTATGTGAAAGACATATTGTTGATTGGAAATGATGTATCTTTTATTGACACATGTTAAGAATTTTATTAAAATTTTATTTCTATAAAAGACTTAGGCAACACCCGAATATTAGGAATCGATGCCTATATGGATAGATTGATGCGCTAATATGGTTGTGCCAGAAGTACATAGATGAGATATTGAAAGAGTTCAATATGGAAACGACAAGAAAGGTTCTTGCCACATGGAAAAGGTTGAATAATATTCAAGTGTATTGGAACTTGGTGAAGTGAAACGAGATTCGGGTGTTTTGACACTTGGTGAGTAAAATCACATGAATATTTTGATCAATCATATATACCGTGATATGTACACATCTAGATATGTCCTATGCTCTAAATGTTATGAGCATATACCAGGGGGTGACTCATAAGATGATCATTGGACAATAGTAAGGATATGCTTATGATCTCTGGAAGAACTAAGAATATATTTATGTAGAGGTGAAAATAGTTACAAATAGTTCATTATAAAGGGTTACATTGATACTAGTTTTGTCACAAAATTCAAGTTAAGTTTATCTCAATCTAAACTATGGGTGGCACAATGTAATGGAAAGGAGATTTCATAATGGATTTGGATGAGTTCAAAAGTTAATACACTATGAAGGATACTACAACAAAATACTAAGTATATGACTGCTATTGTAGCAGCAAAAGAGGGCATTTGTGTCAAGTAGTTTGTTATCAAACTAGGTGTGGTTCATAGTGGGCTAACACTATGAAGATATATTGTACGACAATAGTATCAACATGATTTAAACCCAAGGAACTAAAGGTCTCACAAAAGGACTAAATTATACAATGCCATCTCATTAGAGAATGAGTGATGCGTAGAGACGCAAATACACACGGACCTGAAAGTGTCAGATCCAGAGATTATATTTACCACTCGAAAACGCATATATACAACACCAGAAAGCCATAGGTGTTGAATGCGCAAGTTTTTTAAACTATATTATTGACTCTAGTGCAAGTGGGAGACTGAAGGGAATATGCCCGAGAGGCAATAATAAAGTGGTTATTATCCTATTCCTTGTTTATGATAAATGTTTATTTATCATGCTATAATTGTGTTAATTGGAAACATTAATACATGCGTGTTTAATAAGAGATAAGAGTTCCTAGTTATGCCTCTCATATAAACTAGCTCGGTGATTAACAAGATGATCAAGGTTTCCTGATCATGGACATTGGATGTTGTGAATAACGGGGTCACTGTTGGGGATATGCTAAATGAATCACCATTGCATGTCTCTAATTCGGATAACCCGGGTGGCCCACAGTTGGTAGCAGAGCCTATGGCCTGCTGGGCGGCCCAGTTAGATGGATCCATAAGGGAGTCCCATGCCGGATGAAGGAAGGGTACGGTGGAGTCACCAGCGTACCCGAAGCCTTGGAGTGCAAGACACGTTAGGCTAGTTGTATACCGTGTAGGACTCTATAACTTGTCCAGCTAGGACTTTCCCTGTAACCCTAGGATCTAGTGTCTTTATAAGACGGACCTAGAGGAGCCTTTAGGGCAATAATCAGATAACTTAACTCATATCGCGCACATCGAACCAATCTCTGTAACTCGGCGTATTGCCATTATAGTGATTTATAGCAGGAGTAGGATTCTGCCACCATCGTGGGATCTGAACTTGGGTAAGCTGTGTTACCTCGTACCCTCCAACCTTCCGCCTTACCCCACGTCTCTAAACACGCACTATGAGGACCCCTCCATGGCGTACTCGTCGGCAATACCACGACAGTTGGCGCCCACCGTGGGGCAAGAGGCGCTTTAGGCTCTACAACTGGCTAGGTCAAAGCTCTTCACGGGAATCGGCAAAACCATAGCCATCGGCCATGTTCTCTTCTCTGGAAACATTCCAATCGTCCCTCCCGACGAGTTCTGGATCCTGGCGAAGACGAACCCCACCCGCTTCTCGATCGTCCCAATCGGGGACATCCACATCTTCATCGGCGAAACCGACTCGGTCACTAGTTCACTGGGAGTCGGAGGATCGTCGCACGGACCGCCTACGGGCAGGATACGTGTGCGGAAGGATCGAAGTCAGGTCTCTCTTTGAAGTTTTCCGGCTTAGATCGGAAAAATTCAAGGCCCACCCAAACCACCCCTGTGCAGGATATAATGGTGGAAGATCGCTGCAAATCCGCCGGCTTTGCCCATGCGTCTGGAAAGCATAGATCACAGTTTGTTGGCATGGTGACTATCTTCGATCTGGCGCGTTGCATTCAAAGAGAAGGGGAAAACCCCCACGACTACCTAGCCAGATGGCTTCGTATATGGGCCGATCTAGAGCACTAGCCCAGTGATGATGCTATCTATCACTTTGTGGAAGGGCTGGACCGCGATGCACTTCTCCGGCATACACTAAGGCAGCAACATGCTGCGGGTCTCCTCACCTTCGAGAGCATGATCATCATCATCAACAACTATGCGGCCGCTGATGCAGCTTCTCAGGCCGAGATCGCTGCCATACCCGGGCCACCGCCGCCACCGCCTCCAGTCAACATCCCTACGGCCTCAGCATCTTCTTCCGTCTTCGAGGAAGCCCCCGCACCCTCCGACTCTATTTTGGACGCGCTCTATACCGACATCAGCGTGGACTCGAAGGAGATGGATATCAACCCGAAGGAACTTGACTCTGCTATGCAAGAGATGGAAGAGGATATCAAGCACAAGGAGCAGGCCGACAAGGCCATCACATCCCGAGAGGTGTTTGTCGCCATTGGGTGTGTGATGGAATAAGACCAACCCAGACAAGCTCTGCCTAAGACGCTGGACAAGGGGAAGGGACCAGCTGATGCTGCCGACAATGATTGCGCAAAGGCCATGCCCCCTCCGCCTAACCCAGCGCAGCAGCCGCAAGAATTCAATATCGGTCCGAGTAACCCCAACACCGCAAATCCGCCGCCTCCAGCATCTACATCTGTGGCCACCCAAGTCACCCCAGCTGATAGAGTGATGTACGACAATTTGCTTGTCGAGCCCATGACTGTGGTTCATATACGGTACGTAGTCTAGCTTGATGAGAAGCGCCAGCAGCTACTGGAGGAAGCGCAGGCCATCGCGGAGCAGGGCGCAAAGCTCGATCGAGATTTGGCCAAGGCGCAAAAATCAATCGAGGCAGCTAGAGCCATGGAGGCCGAGTACAAGACTTTGCTCAAGCAGCAGAAGGCTAGGAAAGCTCCGTCTCGCGTTATCAACGACCCTGGTGTACGACGCAACCTAGGATGGGCTCCCTCGAAGCCGCCACAAGCCAAGCCATACATTGACAATGAAGGCAGGCAGGTCATGCCCACTCCTATCCTCAACTTGGTTGTCGCCAAGACCCTACTAGAGAAGGATAGATCACCCGCAGCTGTGGAATAGGTCTATGACCTTGTAGCAAAGGCTGTCAAACAACAGGAAAAGGCCACCTCTCAGAGGCTTGAGTCCTACCAAGCATATTGCCAGTCTAGCAACCCTAAGACACCAAGGGAGAGATCTACTCACGATGTCGGGTCCCAGACGGATTCGTCAGAACGAATCCGGAGGGATGTGCGCAACAGGAAGGAAGCTATCCCCATATCCTCCAACCACGGAGGCAAGGCTCATCCTCGTTGCCCATCTCCTCCGCCCCGGTCCCCCCGACATCTCGAAGACCCAAGATCTCACCACCATATGAGCATGCCTCCGCCAAGAGACACCCAGGGTGGCATCGTCATCTGCGAAAACACGGAGCAACCCCGTCACGGTGGGGAGCACAGTGGCAACCAAGGACACAAGAGTAGATCATGCCATGACCCCCCGCATCTGACAAACAACCACGACAGACGCGAGGATTCGCAGGAGGGACACAACAATAAAGCTAACCCACCGCCACCTCCGCCTCTGTTGCCACCTAGCATCCACCATGGCGGAGGAGGGACGCGTCGCTCACGTAGCCCCTCCCCTAATGGAAAGAAGAAGAAAGCAAGCCCGAAGCCATATGATGCATGCTCTGGACAAGATTCACGAGGCTTGGGAAGGACAGTACCTGGGACCATGTTGCTTTGGACCTGTAATACGGACCGCAACTTACCCCAAGGGTTTACGGATAGACAAGACGATGAAGCCCTATGACGGTACCGCCAAACCAGCTACGTGGTTGCAGGATTACGGCAACACGGTGGAGATCGCTGGGGGAAACACCAGCGTTTCCATCAAGTACCTCCCACTGATGTTGATGGGCATGGCCCGCCAATGGAGTGATGACTTGCCGGAAAAGTCCATATGCAACTAGCTGGACATGCAAGAAGCATTCACCAAAAACTTTGAGGGCACGTACAAATGACCCCTACACTGTTGGCGATCTACAGCGGTGCATGCAAGATAAAGACAAGACATCTCGAGCCTACCTCTCCTGCTGGCTCGATATGAAAAATTCCTGCGTAGGAGTGCACGATCAGACCGCTATGGCAGCCTACATTGACGGCTTGGAAAAGGGTACATTGCTCTGACATAAGTTGAAGCGCCTGCAGGACAATCATAGGCTAGATCTCAGTCAGATGATCTTGCTCGCTAGTGAGTTCACGGCTGCCGATGATGATGCTCGCGGCTCCTTGCCAGAAATTGCCATCCCAACCCAAGCCAAGAGGTATAACAACACCAAGCGGAAGAGTTCGCCAAAATAAAAGCCAGCCTCCGACATGGTCACGATGATGTCTGCTGGAAGGGGTGATGGCGGACAGCGTGGCCGATGATGGGGGGCTGATCATGGACAACAGTGAGGCAGTGAAACTACCCCGGCAGTGCCCCGTGTTCCCCAAAAGTACGAGGAGTACCGTGATATGCCATGCCTTGTACAACTCGACACCAATGGAAAATCCACCCACACCAATCGCCATTGCAAGTTTGTCAACGACCTCAAGGAATACACGGAGTCCGGCTACAAACTAAGCCAGAAGAATAAACCGCGAGGCAAGGGCAAAGGGAAGAAGAAGGAAGAGGAGTCCAAGGATTCAAGTGACATAGACGAGGACGTTGACCCCAAGCACGCCGACAAGGGAGATGGCAAAGGAAAGAACCCCTTCGAGAAGAAGGCCCCCATCTACCACACTTTCCTTAGCATCCCAATAGTCCGGGCACAGAAAACCTTGCTGAGGACACTGATGGCCACCCTACCCCCAGTTCCCCAATACCTGCACTGGTTGGAAGTTCCAATAACTTGGGATAGGAAGGATCACCCAGACCTCGTTCCAACGGAGAACCAATATGCCATGGTCATCAACCCTTTGATTGATGGCAATGAGTTCACTAAATGCATGGTGGATAGTGGAAGCAGCATCAATATCTTGTACCTAGATACACTGCACAAGATGAACTTGACGGAGACCAACCTAAGGTGGACCAGCACCATGTTCCACGACGTAGTTCCTGGCCGGGAGGCTTGGTCCCTTGGGTGCATCACGCTTCTGGTCGCTTTTGGTGATGTTAACAATTACCGCCAAGAACGCATGACCTTTGAAGTGGTTCGCTTCAAGAGCGTGTACCACATCATAATCGGACGCGAAATCTTCCACGCCTTCATGGCCAAGCCATGCTTCGTCTAAAACAAGCACAAGATACCCGGACCAAATGGTGTCATCACCGTATCTGGAAGCTTTACAAAGGCAAGGGACTGCGAGATTGGAGAAGCAGCCTTTGCACAAGCTGTCCTCTATAGCGAAGAATTCAAGGAGATCCAGATCAAGGTCGACGTCTCGGAGATGCCGGCATCGAAGAAGCAGAGTTCTAACTCCGATCCCGCCTTCACGGCCGCCATCGATACCAAGTCGGTGGAACTTGTGGTAGGCGATGCCTCCAAGGTCACCGCCATTGGGACGAACCTGGACCCTAAATAGGAAAGCGCGCTCGTCGAGTTCCTCAGTGGAATAGGGACATCTTCGCTTGGCAACCTGCCGACATGAAAGGTGTACCTAGGGAACTTGCTGATCATAGCTTGAATATTGATCCAAAATGCAAACCGGTGAAACAACCTCTATGACGCTTCGGAGACGAGAAGAGACGCGCCATAGGCAAAGAGATAGCTAGGTTACTTAAGGCTAGTTTTATCCGAGAAGTCCTTCACACCGATGGGTGGACAATCCTGTACTCGTCCCCAAAAAGGGAACCAAAGAATTAAGAATGTGCATTGGTTACACCGGCTTGAACAAAGAGTGTCTGAAGGATCCGTTTGCTTTGCCTCGCATTGACCAAGTCATTGAATCGATGGCTGGCTCTGAACTTCTGTGTTTTCTAGATGCATACTCAGGATACCACCAGATAAAGATGAGGAAGTCAGACCAATTGGCCACTTCGTTCACCACATCTTACCACACGTTTTGCTACGTCACGATGCCGTTTGGGTTGAAAAACGCAGGTGCTACGTACCAGCAGACTGTTGCCTACACAACCAAATTGGTTAGAACATTCACGCCTATGTGGAAGATATCGCGGTGATGTCAAAAAAATCAAATGACTTAATCTTCGACTTAAAGGAAACCTTTGATAATCTCCGAAAATACAACATGATGCATAACCCAAAGAAGTGCGTCTTCGGGGTTCCAGCTGGCAAATTGTTGGGCTTCATCATTTCCCAGCGTAGAATCAAGGTAAACCCAGAGAAGATCAAGGCCATCCTAAACATAAACCGTCCGACATGCCTGAAGGACATCCAACGGCTCACAGGTTGTGTTGCAGCGGTAAGCCGGTTCATCAGCCGACTTGGAGAGAAGGCTCTGCTGCTGTACAAGTTGCTGAAGAAGGCGGAAAAGTTTGTATGGACGGACGAGGAAGATGCTGCGCTTAAAGATCTAAAGGGGATACTCTCCTCGGCGCATGTACTCGCAGCTCCCGAGCCTATGGAGCCTATGTTGATTTACATGGCGACCACCAACCGGGTAATCATCATCGTCGTCATGGTGGAGCGGAAAGAACCAACGCATGAGTATGGAGTGCAAAGACCAGTTTACTATGTAATCAAGGTCTTGATGGAGTCCAAGCAACGTTACCGCACTACCGGAAGCTAGATTATGGAGTGTTCCTTGCTTCTCGGAAGGTAAGGCACTACTTCCAGGAGCACCCTATCATAGTTGTGAGCAAGACTCCATTGTTCGACATCATAAATAATAGTGACGCTACGGGAAGGGTCGTGAAGTGGGGCATTGAACTTGCCGCCTTCAAGATCACCTACAAGAGACGCGACACTATCAAATCACAAGTCTTGGTGGATTTTATTACAGATTGGATAGAGATGCCGGATGCTACCCCTGTACTAGAGCCAGAATATTGGGTGATGCACTTTGACGGATCAAAGCTACTCAACGGCTCGGGGCTGTTGTACTGCTACAGTCACCAATAGGGAAAAAACTGCACTACGTTCTGCAGATCCACTTTGAGGCTACAAATAACATGGCGAAATATGAAGCACTCATTCACGGACTTCGCGTAGCCAAGGATATTGGCATCAAGCACATAATTTGCTGTAGAGATTCTGACTTGGTTGCCCAGCAGGTGGCTGGCACCTATAACGCTTGGAACCCTATGATGGTGGCATATCGAGACGAAGTAGACGAGATAGCCAAGTGCTTCGAGGGCTACGAAGTCAAGTATGTCAAAAGGGAGGAAAATGAGGCGGCTGATCTACTGTCAAAGCTTGGATCAGGGCGCAAACCAATTCCGACTGGCGTGTTTCTGGAGCATCTACAGACACCATCCGTGAAGGGAGCGCACCCCGAGAACCCAGATAGAGTTCACTCTTTTGTTCATACAGTAACAAAGGTCCCTCCGGCTTGGACAAACCGTTCGTGGAATATCTCGTACATGGAACTTTGCCCATCTACAAAGTCGAAAGTCGGCAAATAGTACGTCGATCAAAGGGCTATACCATAATAAATGGACATCTCTATAAAAGAAGCACAACTGGTGTATACCTGAAGTGTGTCTCCTAGCAAGAAGGTATTGAAATCCTTCGTGAGATCCATCTCGGATATTGCGGGCATCACGCCGCTCCTCGATCATTGGTCTCCAAAGACTTCCGGCAAGGATTCTACTAGTTGACCGCGAAGGTGGACGCCGACAAGTTGGTTGAGACATGCATGGGATGCCAGTACTATGCCCGACAACCACATGTACCATCTCAAGAATTGTGAACAATCCCAATAACTTGGCCATTTGCAGTCTGGGGGCTGGACAGGGTTGGTCCATTACATATGGCACCTTGTGGGTTTACGCATCTGCTAGTAGCAGTTGATAAATTCACAAAATGTATAGAAGCTAAACCCATTAGAAAGCTTGATGGGGCAACTGCCCTTAGGTTTGTCCGGGATCTAGTGGTGAGATTTGGTCTCCCACATAGCATTATCACCGACAATGGTAGCAAATTGTCACTCGGAGAAGTGGAAGATTATTGTTGGGAGAAGGGCATCTGACTTGATTTGGCTTCTATGGCACATCCACAGTCCAATGGGAAAGTTGAGCGAGCCAATGGATTAATTCTACAGGAAATCAAGCCACGTTTAGAGGAACTGCTACATAGAGCAGCTGGAGCCTGGGCAGAGGAATTACCATCTATTTTGTGGAGTTTTACAAACTACTCCTAACAGATCCACTGGATACACCTCTTATTTCATGGTGTATGGAGCAGAAGCCATCCTGCCTTCCGACATGCTTCATGATTCACCAAGAGTTGCGCCTACGACGAGGATGACGCTGAAAAATCCAGACGCCTAGATGTGGACCTTCTCAAGGAAGAGCGTGTATTGGCATGCCAAAGATATGCCATCTACCAGCAGAAGCTACATAGCTACCATAGTCGCCACATTCGACATTGCTCGTTTAAAGAGGGGGGTCTGGTGCTCCGACTTAAGCTGAAGAAGTCACACAAATTATCCCCACCATGGGAAGGACCGTTCATCATAAGCAAGGCGCTACTCAGTTAGTACTTAAGTAGCAAGAAACATATAGCTATTGTTTTCCGCCTTAAGGTTAACCCATTGTTTTCCGAATACATACAAAACAACCAAAGTAAACAAATATTACATAGTGTTTTCATTCCTCTGGTGCAGGAGACTTCGAGGTAACGTCATCGACCGCAGGAGAGCCATCTGGCCCATCAGTGAAGTCGGCAGTCTTGAGGGACTCGAAGGAGCTGGCTTGGTCGGCGTCAATTACCTCAAGGGGCACAAACATGTTTGCATCCACCAACTGGGCGACCCTGGTGTCGTAGCCGGCGAGCGATGCCCAGATAGCTCCGTGATCGATCTTCTGGCCGTCATCGTCTATGTCGGGCAAGCCGGAGGTCACCTTGTCGATGTCAGCATCATCATAGTGGGCCTTGACCATGGCTAGCGCCATCCTTGCACCAACCGGGGTACAGTAAGCTTTCCATCTTACGATACGCTTGGGGGTGTGGCGCAGGATCTCCGGGTACTTCATTGCGGAGTCCACTGTTTTGATATTAATGACTATGATGCGGATATGCCAAGTGGAGTATACCCAGCAGGACAATTCCCATTGGCCCATGATGCCAGCGAGTGGGCCTGCAAGATGGCAAATGGATCAAAACCCAACAAGGAGCCAGGCGACTGGAAGCTGAAGGCCCAGAAGCGTAGCTAGGCCCAGTCGGATTAGGTTAAACACCCTCCGAGTCCTTATCCAACTCGGTTGTCGATTTGTAAACCCTAGCGAGGCGACTCTATATAAACCTCCCTAGGGTACGCATAGAGGAAACGTTCCATCATACACCCCCTGCGACTCGCCGCCTAGTCGTCGAGCTCGCCCTTGTACTCTCTCATCAATACAATCTAGCAGGAGTAGGTCTTTACCCTCCGGGGGCCAAACCTGGGTAAAACTCTTTGTCTCCGCCCTCATCTCGCACCGCAGATGGCTGGCCGCCCTTGCCCCTCGTTCTACTACTCGTCGTCGATTGCAGCATCTGCCGTGGCCATTCCCACGACAGTGGCGCCCACCATGGGGCCTGGCCGGTCAGGCCTGTGTTCTGCAGCGAGATCCAATCTACCAATCAACGAGACGATCGCCACCGGCTGCATGATCGCCATCAGCGAGATCCTCCAGATCTTGCCGAGTAGCTACGGCCCGGCGGCATGCCCCGTCACGCACAACGTGATCATGCCGGTCGGCACGATCAGCCTCTTCATCGGCTTCACCGACGTCATCGTCTCGGAGGACTCGGCTCGCATCCGCGAGTCACCACCGCGCGATCGGCTCTCTGAGAGTCAGGTCCGCACAATCCACCGCGTCGCCTCCGAGTACGGCTCGGCCAACAGCAACATGGCCGAGACCAGCATGGCCCCGGACGACGCGGCGCTCAATGACGATGCCGACTCGGCGACCCCGGCGTCAGCCGCCAGATCCATCATCGCCGCGTCACCCGCGGGGACTTCAAGGATCCTTCCATCCTTGGGATCTTCGACTCCAACTCCGGGTCGGAGAGATCCGGCGACCTCCACGCTGGATCGGGTCGCTTCGTCGTGACCTACATGGCGAGCGGCACGGGCGCCCCGCTATACCCCTTCTCTACGCTGATCCCGCCGATCGCGATGGCGACAGAGGTCGAGGAACTCCGCTTGCGACTGGAGGAGGCAGTCCGCAAGGAATATGTCGAGCACGAAAAATTTCGCCTCGAGCAAGCAACAGCGCAGGAACTCTCGCTCTACCACCAGCACTGCATCAGGTCGCGCCTGAACCCCACCGTTCAGGGCCGCGCCCTGCACTTCAATGACGAGAATGACCCGAACCGCATGGCCGACCTCGTGGCCTACGAGAACGCGCCACCAGGAGGAAGTGCCCGGCCACCACCAGGCACGACGGCGAACGGAGCCCCACCACCCCCGCACGATCACACGTCCCCCCGGACTAGCCAAGGATCATGATCTCCCCGCAAGAGCGGGACGTGAACGGCCTCCCGTTGTTCTCCACTCCAATGGACAACGTCATCGCGAGTCGAGCCGCGGTCGCTAGCCTCAATGTGACGGAGGAAGGCGCGCTGCAGATCCATTACGCCAAGTCCCTACTCGCCAAGGCCGTCGAGTAGCAAACCGCAGGAGCCGATTCGCGGGGATGCATGTACTCCCGTTCTTCAGGAACCAGGGAGGCCTCAAGCGGCCGCCCAACTACGGAAAATACTCTCAACTGCCCACCCCCCGAGCCCCTGGAGCTATAGCCACGACCTGCGAACGCGTCACTCTCCACCAACGACCTGCGACCGACGAACAACATGGTCGCTGCCAACGGGCAGCCCGTCGATGCACGGACTGATGACCCACAAGTGTAGGGGATCACAACAGTCTTCGCGGGTAGTATTACCCAATTTATTGATTCGACACAAGGGGAGCCAAAGAATACTTACAAGCCTAAACAACTGAGTTGTCAGTTCAGTTGCACCTGGAAATAGTTCTTGCTCACAAAAGTTTATCAGTAGCAACAGTTTGGTAGTAGCAACATCAAAGCAACAACAACAGTGAAACAGGAGCAATAGTAACAGTAACGGTAATAGTGGGATTCGAGTGCGGTAGGCATAGGGATGGATGGACGGGCGTTGCATGGACGAGTCTAAACATGTAACTTCAAGATCTAGGGCATTGCAGATAAATAATAACAAGCATCCAAGTAATAAACAATCCTAGGCATGTTCTCCAAATATAGTCATACATGCTCGCAATGAGAACTTGCACAACATCTTCTGTCCAGCCAGCCGTTGGCAGCGGGGCCTCTAGGGAACTACTGGCAATTAAGGTTCTCCTTTTAATAGAGAACTGGAGCAAAGCAGTAACACTCCGTGAACACATGTGATCCTCAAACCACAGCCATCCCCTCCAGTTGTCCCAATTATTGTCACTTTGGGGCCTTTGGATCAGGACAATGATATGTGTACACAACTTGCAGATAAGACCACAAACAATACTATCATAATGATTCAATAATAAGTTCAGATATGAGATCATGGCACTCATGCCCTAGTGACAAGCATTAAGCACAACAAGTTGCAACAAAGTCAAATAGCACTAATAGAGATACTAGGCACTATGCCCTAACAATCTTATTCGATTACATGATAGAACTCATCCAATCCCTACCATCCCCAAGCCTACAGCGGGGGATTACTCACTCATGGATGAGGGAAACATCGATGGTTGATGGAGATGCGTTGGTGATGCTGATGGCGATGATCCTCTCCAAATTCCCCGTCCCGACAGGGTGCCAGAACGGAGTTTCTGGATCCGAATCTTGGTTTCTGGTGGCGGCGGCGGAGCGGAACTCTTTCTGGAAAACTATCAAACCCCCCTCGGTTTTTAGGTTGATAGGCAACTTATAGGCGCAGAGGGAGGCCGAGAGGGTGCCTAGGGTGGCTACACCCCCTAGGTGCGGCTAGAGGTGGGCCCGCGCCTGGCAGGGGTGTGGCCCCCCAGGCCCCTTCTCCGTCTCGTCTTCTGGCTCCGTGGATCTTCTGGTGAAATATAATTTTTGGCATATTTTCCGGGATTTTTCCTGATAGTTGATTTTTATGCACAAAAACTAGACACCAAGGTAATTCTGCTGAAAACAACGTCAGTCCATGTTAGTTGTATCCAAATCACACAGGTTTAGAGGAAAAACAATAGCAAAAGTGTTCGGGAAAGTAGATACGTTTTGGACGTATCAAATCCCCCAAGCTTAGCTTATTGCTTGTCCTCAAGCAATTCAGTTGAAAACTGAGTGCGATAAAAGAACTTTCATGAACACATTTGCTTCATATAATGTATATATTCTCAGCACATGAGTATATGCTTAAACCATTCATAATAAAGAGTATGCAACTAAGTCTACTCAGTAGTCATTGCAAGCTATGAAGAGAAACTAACTCAATAATAATAAGTAGCATGAAGCATAAACATAAGCAACATTGCAATGCTCATAGTAAGGTATGATAGAGTGATATCTCGCTTGCCTTTGTTTGTAGAGCACAATATAAATGCCAAGGCACCTCTGGAGTTAAAAGGAAGACTAGAAGTAAAGATAGAAGAGATACAAGCATCAAAGTCATGACATAATTAACCAAGTTTTGGAACAAGCACAAGAATGACAACTATGCTCTCAAGAAGGTTCTCATAGAATAAGTGGTGACTCAACAAGGGAGTGAAAATGGTTTTGAAAAGTTTGAAAGGCTTCCCAATGCTGAAAGGAAGGTACTCATTAGCTTTGAGCTCTCATTGCCCCTATCACAGGCATCTTCATGTGGCTAAGGTGAAAGTGAGGTCCAATCTTAGTTATATGCTTGACAGACCATAAAATGGAAATCCCAAGTCCCTTGAGTATGAGGGCCGCTCCGCATGCTACACAACTTTGGTTACCTGCAAGTTCTTGTCATTGTAAATACATGCATATCATAGAGAACTGCCAACGGGGTACCCCTTGCACATGATACAGGAGCTATCTCGTGATCAAAATGACAAGGCAAGCAGACAATGAGCATCTCAGCGATATTTTTATTTACTATATGCATAGTTTTTTTATTGAGGATGCTTCACAGAATGCTCATTATGGTGATGTTGCATTTTTCCAGGCATGGCTTAGGCTAGCGGCCCAGGCGTTTCTATAACACAATGTATAGACTCCATGAACTCACAAGCTCCCCTTTTATTTCACATCATCGACATCCGTAAACAAAAGAGCAAAGTATCAACTAGATAGGATATCCAAAAAGTGTTGAAAGCGTTCCCCGTGACAACACGGTTCTGCTGACTCCCAACATATAATTTGCAAGAATATAAATTTCATGGACAAGTCACAATGGTTCAGGATTATTAAGTGCAAGGAATAAAGAGTGCCATCAAGTTCATGAGATCTTTACTAACTAACTTTCTCAAAATAGACAAACATTTTATTTGGAAGAAAACAAGGCATATTGAATGTGCACTGAAATAACAAACGATGCTAATAGGTAGGTATGGTGGACACAGTTGGCAATATTGATTTTGGGGAGTTGGAAGTACAGGCAGAGCTCATACTCAGTGCAAGTGAAGGCTAGCAAAAGAAAGGGAGCGACAAACTAGAGAGCAATAATTGTCATAACCATGCTTGCAACAAAACATGACTAATTATGGCATGAAGTGATACTAGAACTCTGAGGCAAAATAAATCATCGAGGCTTACTGACTATTGTTTAGTCATATGCATGCGTGAGCATGTGCCAAGTCGATTCACATGAAACTTTCAGAGGAGAATACCACAATATCATACCAAAATATGAATAAAACAATGCAAGCAAACATTCATATGACATGCTACAAACAATTAGCAAGATGGAGCTAATCATAGACAAGTAAGAACTACTAAGCATCCATTAGTAGCATATGCCTTACAATGAACAGACTAAGCATGCTCACAATGAAGAGTATATGTACAAAAATGAAAACAAATAGAGTTCGTTACCAACCTCTTACCACACCTCAAGTTGTCTTAATCTTCATTATTGCCCTTCACTTGTGTGACTTGAATAATAACATGAAACCAAAATCCACCGAGGACGGCTGAACCCTGAAAAGAACTCAAAAAACCAAAGAAGAACAACAAATATTTTTGGTGTTTTCGAATTTTTTAAAGAAAGCAAACAAAGGCAAAAACAAACAAAGCAAAATCTTTTTGTATTTTTCTTTGAGGCAAATCAAAACCAAAAAGCAAAGAAACAAACCAAGAGAAACAACGAAAATATTTTTGGTATTTTTGTGTTTTAAGAAAGCAACAACAAAAACCAAAAAGAAAGCCAAACGATGGATATACAAAGAACCGACGAAACATGATATATATATGAGTGTGATGTCGGTATACCTCCCCCAAGCTTAGGCTTTTGGCCTAAGTGGGTCTCAATCCCATGGTGTCCAAGTAGGTGCACCTTCATAGTATGACGAGGAGGCTCCCTCGTCGTGATATGAGCTCGAGAACTCCCCTATGTAATACATAGAGGGGTCGTATGATGGTGCTTCCTCCTGATAGTGCCCATGGAAGTTAAGAGAGCGCAACTTGTCATCCATCTCCTCCTTTGAGCGTGACAAAGGTCCCTGGGAAATACTGAACAAAGTGGTTTGGGGTAGAGGGATCTCTCTCTCTTCCCCGTGAATAAACATCATTCTATAAACCAAGTTCTCAAGGGTAGAGCCATTAGTGACAGAGTGGTGCACCTTCATGGCAGCAAGATCAAGCCTCTGAGGAGCCAAAACTATATCATTTGGATCAACAATAATGTCCAAGGCAGTAGCAACACGCATAGCAATAATTCCCCCATAAATGGGTCCCTTAGAAGTTAAGCGACGAGCAATGAGAGAACCAAGATTATACTTAGTTTCATTGTTGAGCGCAGCAGCTAAGAAAGCCAAATGATAGCTGGAAATATTACTAGTGTTCTCCCTACCAAGAACACTAGTGGCAAGATAGTAAGTGAAGTACCTGATGGCTAGAAGCTGAATGTTTCTTATCTTTCCCCGTTGAGCTCTACGGTTATCATCATTGGTTATTCCGCGGTAGAGCTCCAACAAATCAGCGGGTTGAGCTGGAATTTTCTTTGCTGAGCCAGTTATACCAAGTCCTAGAGCTTCATAAAATTTCTTCAATGACATATGGTAAGACCTGCCATAAACTTTGAAAGAAACATTAGGATTGAACATGCTGTTAGTGAAGGATAAGACTTGTTAGACCAGCCCTCCGAACCAAGGTCATAAAATCATCAAGAATCCCAACAGCCCGCAAGAAGGTTTGGCAAGTAAAGGCGGAGGGATGCGCATCCCCCTCATCTCCCTCATCACCAAATCGTGGAGTAATGAGATCCTCATTGTATGAGGGCCTGACACTGTGGATGATCTTGGAATCCTTGCCCTTCTAGGTGCATAACCCTCAAATATTTCACCAAATGTGTGGTGGTCCATGATCTCTCTTTTCTGAAATTTTTAGACAAGCATCAAACCAAGTGATTTCCAAGCTGATAAATGATGAGAAACTACTATAGGAACTTGCTAGAGGACTACACATGCATCAAAATAAAGTTTCTAAGCATAGAACAAGCATGCAAGCTCAAACAACCTGTCACCTATAGCAGAAAAATACTCAAGATACAATCTACCAATCATAAATCTAATTGGACAAGTGGAGGAGGCACATACCAAGGAGCAATCCCTCCAAAAATCAGCAGCAAAGATGGGATGAGCAAGGAGATCGAAAATCGCGAGCAAGAACAGCAAGAACTCGAGCTTGAGCAAGTTTTACGGTGTTTTTCAGGAGAGAGAAAGAAGATGGCTGTGCAGGGGCACCTTGAAGGGGCCCAGGTGGGCCAGACCCCCTAGGCACCACCCATAGGTAGGTCGCGCCTACCATGGGTGTGGTGGCCTGGGGTGGCCCCCTAGGTCACTTCAGGTGTCCCTCTGCCCCTTTTTTCGAGGAAAAATTTATTTTGAATTTTCTGGGATTTTTTGGGAAACTTTATTTTTGGCCAATTTTCAGGGTATGAAAATTGATTTTCTCACAGAAACAATTTTTTTCAGAAGAAGAAAAAGAAAACCAAAAGCCAAACTACTGAGCTTCTAAGACAAACTAACAAGCAAATAACTAACAAAACCAAAGCTAGCAAAAGAAAAGAAAATACTAGGAAGGAGAAAAAGTAAAAGGAAGCGAGTATAACCATAGTGAAAACATTATTTTTTCATTAAAATCCTTTTGTTAAAAAGGTTGATCAAGTCTTGTTACCTAAACAATCTTATATGAAACAAAACTTTGCATTTCACAAGGTGATTATGTTACCTCGTAATTGATAGCAATGGTCCCAATCATAATAGTTTCAAAATTTTCTTGTGGAACGGGAAAATATATTTCTCCAACCTTGATGCTCTCAATATTTTCAATGGAATTCATGCAATAGCTTTTAGCAACCTTCTTGGGGAAATAGATAGTATGCTCTTTGTCATTAATATTGAATGTTGGTTTTCCTTGATTACAATTAATGACAGCACCTTCAGTATTAATAAAAGGTCTCCCAAGAATAATAGACATATTATCATCTTCAGGCATTTCAAGCACAACAAAATCAGTTAAAACCAAGCAATTATGAACCACTTGAACAGGAACATCCTCACGTATACCAACAGGAATAGTAGTTGACTTATCAGCCATTTACAAAAATATATCAGTGGGTATCAACTTTTCTAGCTGGAGTCTCTTGTAGAGAGAAAAAGGCATAACACTAACTCCAGCTCCCAAATCACATAAAGCAGTTCTAACATAATTATTCTTAATAGAGCAAGGAATAGTTGGTATACTTGGATCACCAAGTTTCTTTGGAACCTTAGCATTGAAGGAGTAATTAACAAGCAAAGTAGAAATCTCCTCATTAGGAATCTTCCTTTTATTAGAGACAATATCATTCATATACTTTGAATAAGGAGGCAATTTAATAGCATCAGTCAAAGGAATTTGCAAAAATAAAGGTTTCATCCACTCACAAAACTTGTTGTAGTGTTGTTCCTCCTTTGACTTGTGTTTCTTACCTGGAAAAGGCATAGGTTTCTACACCCAAGGTTCTCTCTCTTTACCATGTTTATTAGCAATAAAATCTTCCTTTGTGTACCTAGTGTTCTTAGTGTGCTTCTCAGGTTCTTATTCACCTTCCTCCTTATCAGGAGCATCATTTTTATCATTACCACTCTTAGTTTCAGCATCAGAGACAGATATACTATTAGGATCTACAACAGGTTCAAGGGGTTCCTCAACTATTTTGTGTTTCTTTTTCTTTCTCTTACAAGGACTACCACTACTCTCACCTTGCTGAGAATCCTGCTCAATTCTTTTAGGGTGTCCTTTAGGATATAAAGGATCTTGAGTAGTTATACCACTCTTAGTTCTAATTCCATAAGCATGTTTATCTCCTGAGGCATTGACTAGCTTATCTTTTTGTACCATAGCAAGTTGATCAAGTTGGGTTTGAACCATTTGAATTTTTTTACAAAGCATTTTAGTATCATTTAAAGTTCTTTCCACAATATCTTTCAACTCATTGATAGCTCTAGAGTTTTCCAATAAATGATTCTGAACTTGTTTATTAAAATGACCTTGTTTAACAATAAAAACATCAAGTTCCTCCAAACATTGATCAGGAGGCTTACCATAAGGAATATCACCTTCATCAAAGTGTTGGAGAGAGTGTACCTCAATAGTATATGAGTGGGGAATTGGCTTACATAATTCTTCTATAGGAGGTAGATTCTTCACATCTTCATCTCTAATACCTTTCTCCTTTAGACATTTCTTAGCTTCTTTCATCACTTCATCATTTAATGCAATAACTCCCCTCTTCTTTGGTGTTGGTGTTGGAACTGGTTCAGGCACAACTGGTTCAGGAGTAATAGGCTCAGGTGCATTCAACTCAGTTGAAGTCCAATCATCATAATTCTTGCTTATCTTAGCCATTAATGCTTCAGCATCTGTAGGAGTTCTTTTCCTGGAAACACAATTGACAAAGCTATCTAGGTATGTCCTAGAATCATCAGTTAGTCCATTATAATAAATATCAAGAAGCTCATTCTTAGGTAATGGACATCCAGGATGTGCATGAATCAAGGCACAGAACCTTGTCCGACTTAGGCAATTTATCTTCTTCTCCCTGTTTAAAATAAAAAAGTCTCTGCAAAGCAGCATGTCTAGCATTGGGAGGAAAATATTTCTGGAAGAAAGAAGCAATCAAGCAATCAGGGCTATCAATGGAACCAGGAGGTAATCTATTAAACCAAGCCCTAGCTTCTCCTTTTAGTGAAAAAGGGAAGATCTTTGTAACAAAGTACTTGCGCATCTTAAAATCATCAGAGAATAAAGCACTCATAGTAGAAAGCTCATACATATGAGCCACAACACTCTCATTTTCAGTCCCACGGAAAGGATCTTTCTCAACAATATCTAAATAGGACAAATCAAGAGAGAAATCATAATCTTCATCTTTAATATCTATGGGAGAGGTGGCAAACTTTGGATCAGAGGACAATTTAGGCATAATAGTATGTCTAGCAAGGATACTCTTAATAGCACTAGTACCATGTGTGTTTCGGCACTGTTCAACAAATTCATTAGTGAACTCAATGTAACCATCATTAATATCATAACTCTCACTAAACTCAGGTGAGCTAACAGGTGTAACAGTGTCTTCACTAGGAGTTTCGGTATTTCCTAGACTAGCCATAGTAGCATCTAGGAAAGGAACTAATGAACCACTCGCATCAAGCACAGTAGAAGTAACATCATGAGCATCAAAAGCAGTTTCAGACTCAACAGTAGTAGCAGTGTGCGTAGCATGAGTATGTGGTGTTGGTGTGACAAGCTTACTTATAACAGACGGTGAATCAAGAGCAACAGAGGTGTTTAGGACTGTACCTCTTCTTGTAATGGATGGTAAAATAGGAAACTTTCCATCACGAGACTTCCCCATGATGAAAGGAGTAGCAGTGAACAATAATAGATCCAAGTGAACTTACAAATAAAGCTATGCTCCGAACGGGCGCTTAAAATAGTCTTGATGACCCACAACTGTAGGGGATCGCAACAGTCTTCGTGGGTAGTATTACCCAATTTATTGATTCGACACAAGGGGAGCCAAAGAATACTTGCAAGCCTTAACAACTGATTTGCCAGTTTAGCTGCACCTAGAAATAGTTCTTGCTCACAAAAGTTTATCAGTAGCAACAGTTTGGTAGTAGCAACATCAAAGCAACATCAACAGTGAAACATGAGCAATAGTAATAGTAACGGTAAAAGTGGGATTTGAGTGCGGTAGGCAAAGGTATGGATAGACGGGCATTGCATGGACGAGTCTAAACATGTAACTTCAAGATCTAGGGCATTGCAGATAAATAATAACAAGCATCCAAGTACTAAACAATCCTAGGCATGTGCTCCAAATATAGTCATACGTGCTCGCAATGAGAACTTGCACAACATCTTCTGTCCAGCCAGCCCGTGGCAGCGAGGCCTCTAGGAAACTACTGGCAATTAAGGTGCTCCTTTTAATAGAGCACCGAAGCAAAACATTAACACTCCATGAACACATGTGATCCTCACACCACATCCATCCCCTCCGGTTGTCCCAATTATTGTCACTTTGGGGCCTTTGGATCTGGACAATGATATGTGTACACAATTTGCAGATAAGACCACAAACAATACTATCATAATGATTCAATAATAAATTCAGATCTGAGATCATGGCACTCGAGCCCAAGTGACAAGCATTAAGAACAACAAGTTGCAACAAAGTCAAATAGCACTAATAGAGATACTAGGCACTATGCCCTAACAATCTTATTTGATTACATGATAGAACTCATCCAATCCCTACCATCCCCAAGCCTACAGCGGGGGATTACTCACTCATGGATGAGGGAAACATCGATGGTTGATGGAGATGCGTTGGTGATGACGATGGCGATGATCCTCTCCAAATTCCCCATCCCGGCAGGGTGCCAGAACGGAGTTTCTGGATCCAAATCTTGGTTTCTGGTGGCGGCAGCAGAGCGGAACTCTTTCTGGAAAACTATCAAACCCCCCTCGGTTTTTAGGTCGAGAGGCAACTTATAGGCGCAGAGGGAAGCCTAGGGCGTGCCTGGGGTGGCTGCACTCCCTAGGCGCGGCCAGAGGTGGGCCCACGCTTGGAAGGGGTGTGGGCCCCCAGGCCCCTTCTCCGTCTCGTCTTCTGGCTCCGTGGATCTTCTGGTGAAATATAATTTTTGGCATATTTTCCGGGATTTTTCCTGATAGTTGATTTTCTGCACAAAAACTAGACACCAAGGTAATTCTGCTAAAAACAGCTTCAGTCCATGTTAGTTGTATCCAAATCACATAGGTTTAGAGGAAAACAATAGCAAAAGTGTTCGGGAAAGTAGATACGATTTGGACGTATCACGGACCCACATCATCAACAACCAGAGTTGGCGCGCATGACAGCCCGACGACCTGAGGCACACCCTCACGAACCACCACGACGGCGAGCCAAGGGGCTCGCTCAGCCGAGTCGGCCCCCAGTGCTTCGGACCAATGATCCGAGGCGAAAAATACCTTGCGAACTTCAAAGCGCCAAAGGAGATCAAGAAGTATGATCTCTCATACGACCCGTCCGTGTGGCTGGACACGTACCTCATGGCGATGGGAATCGCCGGCCACACCGACCTACTTGCCGCTCGCTACCTCCCCCTGATGATGGAGGGAGCGAGCCGGCAATGGATCAACACCCTCCCCGCGGACAACATCGACTCCTGGGAGGATATGCGCAACACCTTCGCCAGGCATTTCGAGGGTTCCTACACCCGCGCCACCACCATCGAGGACCTAGAGCGATGCGTCTAGGGACCCCGCGAGTCAACCCGCAGCTGGGTCCAGCGATGGTAGGACCTGTGGTTCAATGCGGACGGTATCCACCCGGACAAAGTGATACACTGCTTCAAGACCTCGTGCTTCTACGAGCCCTTGGTCACCAAGCTCAATCGGGTGCACAAAACACTCGACAACATCCCATACCTCCTCGAGATCGCCAAGCGGTACACGGAGGAGGACCCAAACCAAGAAACCGACGATGAGTTGGGTGGAAACCGCCGCCCAAGCGGCCACGACAACGGGAGGCGACCCGAGCTACGCTATAGCAACACTCGCCTCACCGGCAAGCGCCGTGGTGACGGGCGAGTCGACTTCGTCGCAAACGCTGGCTACGCGCCACACGAGTCCAAGATCTTCCGCCGCGACGGAGGCCAGCGCCGTGACAACGGAAACTACAAGGCAAGGCTGAAATTCGACCCCGCGACTCACCTCAACCAGCCTTGTGTGTTCCACAGCAGGGAGGGGAAGCCCGCCACGAACACGACCTCCGACTGCGACTCCCTGAAGGAGATCAAGATGGCACGGCGTGCACGGGAGGACCCCAAAAACCACCCGCTAAGCGGTGGGGCATTTGGAAACGACGTGGGATCGCTCCACACCTTCACCGGGTTCAGCACCAAGCGTGAGAAAAAGGTCATCGCCCGCGTCGTCGCCGTCAACGCGGTATCCCAAGTCGACGTCCCTCGCTTCCTCAACTGGTCTATGCAGCGGATCACCTAGAGCCACGAAGACCACTCGCCACGGATCGAATATCCGGGGAGAGTCGCCTTGGTGGTCAAGCCCAAGGTGGGCGACTACTGGCTTCCCAAGACACTGATAGACGGCGGGAGCTCCATCAACATCCTCTACATGGACACGTTCAGGCGACTGTGGCTCCCGCAGTTGATGATCGGGACAACCTACACCACCTTCCACGACATCTTCCCCGGTCGGAAGGCATACCTGATCAGAAAGGTGACGCTGCCAGTCACCTTCAGCACACCAGTGAACTTCCGCACTGAGCGGATCGTCTTCGAGCTAGTGCCCTTCAAGAGCCCTACCATTGAGTCTTGGGGCGGCAAGCGTTCGCCAAGTTCATGGCAGCGCCACATTACGCGTACAACACGATGAAACTCCCAGGGCCGTGCGGTATCATCACCGTCCACGGCGACCCCGACATGGCCGTAGAGTGCGAGGCCAAAGGCGCCAAGCTCTCCGACGCCGTCATCGCCGTAGAATCCAACCATGAAGATGAGCTCACCAAGTACACGAGCGGGGTCAACAACGACGACCCCATAATACTCAAGAAGCCCAACTCGGAGAACGGCGGCCCGACCGCGTTCGAGGCAACCACGCACACGTGCTCGGTCGAGCTTGTCCCAGGCAACTCCAGCCAGACTGTGATGATCGGGACATGCATGATGCTAGCATAGGAAGATGCGCTCATCGAGTTCCCACGTGAGAATCGGGACATCTTCGCATGGAAGCCATCCGACATGCTTGGTTTCCCGAGGGAACTCACTGAGCACAAACTCAACACTAACCCCAAAGCATGACACATCAAGCAGTCACTGCGGCCTTCAATGAAGAGCGCCGGTGAGCAATCACCGAGGAGGTGTAGCGCCTACGCTGCAGGCTTCATACGGCCTATCAAATACTCCAAGTGGCTGGCAAACCCAGTCCTGGTCGATAAGAAGAACGGGACCTGGAGAATGTGGATCGATTACACAAACCTCAATAGCGCCTGCCGAAAGGAGCAGTTTGTCCTCCCGCGGATCGATCAAATCATCAACTCTACCGCGGGCTCGGAGTCTCTGTGTTTCCTTGACGCCTACTCTGGCTACAACCAGATCAAAATGGCAGTCGAGGACGAGGAGAAGACGGCGTTCATCATGCCATTCGGAGCATGCTGCTACACCGCCATCACATTCAGCCTCAAGAACGCTGGAGCGACCTACCAGAGGTGCATGCCGGAGTGCCTTGCGAGCCAAATTGGCCGCAACATCCACGTCTACATCGACGACGTGGTGGTGAAGTCTACTCGCCGACCTGGCTAAAACCTTCGCAAATCTTTGGAGGTACAAGATCAAACTAAACCCAGGAAAGTGCACCTTCGGTGTACCTACTGGATAGCTGCTGGGGTACGTAGTCTCCAAATGATGCATCGAGGCGAACCCCACCAAGATCAATACGATCGCCTGGCTCGGCAAACCCGAGTGCCTGCGCGACGTCCATAAGTTGGCAGGGCGAGTCGCGCCTCTTAGTCGCTTCATCCCTCCACTAGGCGAGAAGGCAATGCCCCTCTACCTCCCGATGCGCAAGAACCCCACGTTCCAGTGGGACATGGAGTCAGACGACGCACTCCACGCGCTCAAGGAAGTGCTACTCACGGCCCCGCTACTCGCCTCCCCCGTCGACAAAGAGCCCATGCTCGTCTATGTCGCGGCTTCCGAGCGAGTCGTCAGTGCTGTCATGGTCGTCGAGCAACCAAAAGAGGGCAAGGAGCGCCCTGTGCAGCGACCTGTCTACACATCACCGAAGTCCTAACCGAGTTGCGCCAGCGCTACCCACATTACCGGAAGCTGGTATATGCGGTCTTCCGAGCCCAGTGGCGAATACCGCACTACTTCCAGGAGCACCCAATAACAGTCGTCTCCTCAGCGCCGTTGCAGGACATCATCCGCAACCGCGAGGTGAATAGGCGAGTCCCCAAGTGGGCCGAGATCGGTGTGCACAACATCAGGTACGAGCCCCGCAAGGGAATCAAGTCGCAGGCCCTGGCGGACCTCCTCGTCGATTGAGAGGAAGCGCAGCAGCCGGAGAAGCTGCCGTACCTCCACTACTGGTCGCTACACTTCGAAGGGTCCAAGAACGCGGATGGCACAGGGGCAGGGATCGTCCTCACGTCTCCCAAGGGCGACAAGCTGCGCTACGTCATGTACCTCGACTTCACCCCCTGCACCAACAACATGGCCGAGTACAAGGCCCTCCTTCACGGCATGTGAGCGGCCAAGGAGATGAACATTAATCGTGTGCACTGCTACGGCGACTCCAACCTGGTCGCCGCACAAGTCGCCGGTACCTGCGACGTCGTATCCCCCACCATGGCGGCATACCGGTAAGCAGTGGACTAGCTAGGGGCCACTTCGCCGGCTACTTTGTCGAGTGGATCGACCGACGCAAGAACAAGGAGGCCTATGCCCTCTATCCCATTGGGTCGGCTCGCCTCACGCCACCCGCTGGCGTCTTCCTCGACACCATCACCAAGCCGTCCATCTCTCCCCTGAGGGAGATCGACATCGGGATACCACTGCAACCAGAACCAGCCCTGGTCGCAATGGTCGCGGAGCTAAGCGACTGGACCACGCCATACGTTGCTTACCTGGAGGAAGGGACCCTACCCGCAGACGAGACGGAGGCCCGGATGATAGTACGCTGCTGCAAGTCCTTCATCATCATCAACGGCGAGCTCCACAAGCGCAGCGTGACTGGCGTGTTCCAACGTTGCGTACAACCTGCCGAAGGTCGCAAAATCCTCCAAGACAACTGTAACAGCCCAAGTTTGTCACATATGTAATTAGTACCTAAGCATTGCATGCATCTGTTTAAATCAATAAAATGTATGCATAAGTTCAAGTGTGTGGTTTAAGAAATGCAAATTCAAAACCCTAAAACCCTATGTTCCCTCCCTCTTTGAAATTTATTCAAACTAGTTTTGAATTTTGAAATGACAAAAATATTTGGAGCCCAACTTGGTTAAAAGGGCCCCACAAATGATATATATTTCACAAAACCTCTCTGGTAATTTTGAATGATTCAAAACAGATTTGGAATTCAAAACTTAAAATAGAAATCAAAATCAGAAAAAGAAAAGGGTTTCTAAAGAAAAAAATAGAGTCAGAGCCTTATCAGGTCGCAGCCCAACAACCTTCTCCCCTCTCTCCCTCTCCCGCGGCCCAGCACCCGGCCCACGCCAGCCAGCTAGCAGCCCGGTACCGCTTCACCCGCTCCCCTGTCTTCTTCCCATCGACGGCAGCTTGCCGTCGCCATTGCCGCCTGATGCCGCCTGCCAGGATGCGCGCCACCGACACTCGCAAGGATAAGACCCTCCGGCGCTGTGCTCCGTTTTCCCTGGACCTCACTTTCCCCTCTCTCTCCCTCTATGCACAGCGACATCCCGAACCCTAGCCGCCATGGACACCGGCTAGCCGCCGTTCCCGGCCTCCCCGAGCCCATCCGACACTTCCACGAGCTTCGCCTCTCTCCGCTTCGTCCTCGTGCAGAAGGAATCGACAAGGGGCGCCGGGATTCGTCGCCATCGACCACTTCCTCTCCGACTCCGTCGTGCTCAGTCACATGACTCGCTGCCATTCCGGTCACCGCCTCGCCTTGCCGCCGCTCCGGTCACCGCCTCGCCTCGCCGTCGACACCAAACGCCTTGGGGTGAGCTCCTGGTGCTCAAGGCACCCTCCTTTCCCCCTCTATCCCTCTGTGTCGCACGCCGTAGTTCGCCCTCCTCCGCCGTCTGGCCTGTTGGCCGGCGAGACAATGTGGCCCCTGCGTGGCGCTCGCGTGGCTTGCTTGCGTGGACCAACCCCACCCGTCATCCTCTCTGGCTAGAACCACCCCGGTGAAAAATGTCTCTGAATCCGCCTGGCCAACATGGTTGCTGAGGTGGCCAGACGCCCACCTGTCTATGACTGTGGCTAGCCCACCCTACGGTGTAAAAAGTTTTCAGTTTCTTTTATTTCCAGAAAAATGTAATAAAAGGGTTTAATAATTTCATAAATTGTTTTGAATATTATAAATTCAATAACTTTTAATCTATTATTCAGAAAAATAGAAATAATATATCAAAATGTTCAGAAAAATTAGAACTATCTAACTAACCTATAATCATGCATTGTTCAACAACTTTAATGACAAGTTTAATTAGAACAACATAGTAACCCCTCTCACATGTTTCCGGAGTTTTCTGAGTTAGGGTTTTCAACCCTCGGAACCCCATTTAAGTTGTCAAGCATGCCTTAGGGTTTCATTTCAACGCAAGTTAACTTGTCATATCATCCATATTGATTGAGCATTGCACATGCCATGTATTGAATGTTGCTTCTCCCTTTTCGGTATTTGGTTCTTCGCGATAGGATCCGGAACCGAAGTTGAAGTCAACAACACCGAAGATCTGTACCTGTCTATTGACGGACAAGGCAAGCGTAGCCTCTCATTCTGAACCTACTTTTATAAATTATATTACTTTCGCGCTATGATGCACACGATTCCAAATGTGGTCTTTTGTCAGCAGTTAGTGTTACCTATCTGCTGCATAAGTTTCACTATTGTATCCTTATACTCCCGATCCACTGCTCCTAGCATACCTAGGTTTGGCATCTGAGCGTTGCTAGAGCTTCTAAGACCGACATCTTAGCCAAGCATAGAAACAACGTCTGATCTATTCAATGGCGGATCAGAGGTGCCAAACAAGGTAGTGAGGTAGGATATGGTGACATCATCGAAGGAGTTAACTAAACATGATAAGGCTTGTATGGGAGGCCACGTTGGGTGTGGTTTTTGTAGTCCCATGCTCGCCACCACTAGGAACTGAGTTCTTACCTTTGGAACCAAGACGAGCGTACAACCACACGTGATGGGGATGTGCCTACTGGGGTATACCCAGCAGGACGTTTCCGACTGGCCCGTGAGCTGGCGAGTGGGCCTGCATAACGGCGAGTGGATTAAAGCCCAGCAAGGCACCGAGCGATCGAAGTCAAGGCCCAAAGTAGTAATAGGCCCATGGATTAGGTTAAACGACTCAAGCTTTAACTGAATCGGTTGAGATATGTAAACCCTAGGGAGGTGAGCCTATATAAACCTCCCTATAGGGCGAGTAGAGACACGTTCCATCATACACCCATGCGACTCACGCTAGCCGCCGAGCTCCCATTGTAACACCTCCATAATACAATCTAGCAGAGTAGGTCTTTACCCTCCGGGCCGAACCTGGTAAAACCACGTGTCTTTGCCTCATCTCGCACCGCAGATGGCTGGCCTCCCTTGCCCTCGTTTCTACTACTGCTGCCGATTGCAGATCTGCCGTGACTATTCCCACGGCGTGGCGCCCACCGTGGGGCCGGTCCGCCGGTGTTCTGGCGAGATCCAATCTGCCCATCAACGAAACGGTCGCCACCGCCGCATGATAGCGATCAGCGAGATGCTCCAAATCTGCCGAGCAGCTACGTCCCGGCGCGACCCGTCACGCAAGGCGTGATCGCCGATCGGCACGATCAGCCTCTTCGTCGGTCTCACCGACGCCATCGCCTCGAGGATTCGGCTCGCATCCGCGAAGTCGCCGCGCCGCCATCGGCTCTCCGAGAGCATCCGCACGATCCATCGCCTCGCCCGAGTACAACTCGCCCACAAAGAACGTGGCGGGAATTCAGCCGCAGAGGATGCAGCCTCATCGACGACGGCGACCCCGGAGTCACTCGCCGGATCCATCACCGCGGCTTCGTCCGCGGGCTCCATCGCCCAGGTCTCCAACACGGGAGACTTCGAGGATCCCTCCATCCTCGGGATCTTCGAGTTTGACTCCGGATCGGAGAACTCCGGCGACCCCCGCGACGGAACCGGTCGCCACACCGCGACCTACATGGCGACCGGCACCGATCCGTCAGAGGTCCCGTTCTCCACCCCAATCCCTCCTAACGCCACGGCAACGGAGGTCGAGGAACTCTGCCTGAAACTAGCGGAGGCGGTACACAAAGAGCAAGCCGAGCGCGAAAAATTTCGCCGAGGTGTGATCGCAGGAGCTGTCACGCTACCACCAGCAGCGGATCAGGTCACGCCTGAACCCCACCGTTCAGGGGCGCGCCCTGAACTTCGACGATGAAAATGACCCGGACCGCGTGGCCGAGCGCGCGATCTGCGAGAACGCGCCACCAGGAGGAAGCGCCCGGCCCCCGCCAGGATCAATGGCGAGGGGCGCCCCACCTCCACCCAACCGCACCCCTCCCAGGGACCAGCCGCGGATAGTAGTCTCCTCACGGGAGTGAGACACAAACGGCCTCCCACTGTTCTCCACCCCAATGGACAACCTCGTGGCAGGCCGAGCAGCAGCCGACAGCATCATAGCCACCGGCGACGGCGCCCTACAGATCCAATACGTGAGGGCCCTGCTCGCGAAGGCCGTCGAGCAGCAAAGAGCGGGCGCCGACTCGGCAGGTCGAGTATACTCGCATTCCTCGGGAAGCAGAGCGGCCTCCAGCGGCCGCCCAGCGGCGGCAAACACCCTCAACTGCCCGCCACCAGAGCCACTGCAGCTCCAATACCGACCCGCGAATGCGGCACTCTCCACCAACGACCCCAGGCCGGCAACCAACCTTGTCGCCGCCAACGGGCAACCCATCGACGCCCGCACCCACATCATCAACAACCAAAGCTGGCGCGCACGCCAGCCCGACGACCTGCGACATACCCTAACCAATCGACGCGACGGCGAGCCCATGGGGTCGCTCAGTCGACTCGGGCCCAAGTGCTTCGGACCAATGATCCGAGGCGAGAAGTATCCGCCAAACTTCAAGGCGCCAAAAGAAATAGAAAAGTACGACTCCTCGTACGACCCCGCCGTATGGCTCGACACATACCTCATGGCGATGGGGATCGGGCCACACCGACCGCACGCCTGCTACCTCCCCTCGATGATGGAGGGACGGTGCAGTGGATCAACACCCTCCCCAGGACAGTATCGACTCCTGGGAGGAAATGCGCGACGCCTTCGTCAGGCACTTCGAGTGCTCCTACACCCGCGCCACCACTATCGAGGACCTGGAGCGGTGCGTCCAGGGACCCCGCGAGTCGACCCGCAACTGGGTCCAACGGTGGCAAGAGCTTTGGTACAACGCGGTCGGCATCCACCCGGACACAGCGATCCATTGCTTCAAGACCTCGTGCCGCTACGAGCCCCTAGTCGCCAAGCTCAAGCGACACTCCCGCACACTCGACAACATCCCCGACCTCCTCGAGATCGCCAAACGGTACGCCGAGGAAGATCCAAACCAGGAAACCGACGACGAGTCAGGAGGTCAACGCCAAGACGAAGCGGCAACGACGGCGGACGCCGACCGACCCACGCTGACAGCACTCGCCACCGCAAGCGCCAGAGTGATGGGCGAAGTCGACTTCGCCGCCAACGCCGCACGCAGCAAGCTGAGCCCAAGAGCTTCCGCCGCGACGGAGGACAACACCGCGACAGCGGCAACTACAAGAACAAACCAAGGTTCGACCCCGCGGCCCTCCTTAACCAACCATGTGCGTTCCATAGCAGGGAAGGGAAGCCCGCAACGCACACCACCGCCGACTGCCACACCCTCAGGGAAATCGAGAAGGAACGACAAGCGCGGGAGGACCCCGACAACGACCCGCCAAACGGCAGAAAATTCGGCAAAGTAGCCGGCTCGCTCCACACCTTCACAGGCTTCAACACGAAACGCGAGAAGAAGGTCATCGCCCGCGCTATCGCCGTCAACGCGGTGGCCCAGATAGACGTCCCCCAGTTCCTAAACTGGTCGGAGCAGCCCATCACCTGGAGCCGCCAAGATCACTCGCCACGCATCGAGTACCCAGGACGAGTCGCCCTGGTGGTCAAGCCCAAGGTCGGCGACTACTGGCTCCCCAAGACACTGATGGACGGCGACAGATCCATCAACATCCTATACCTCGACACCTTCAGGCGGCTGCGGCTCCCGCAGTCGATGATCGAGACGACCCACACCACATTCCACGGCATCGTCCCCGGTCGGAAGGCATAGCCGATCGGCAAGGTCACGCTGCCAGTCACCTTCGGCACACCGGCAAATTTCCGCACCGAGCGGATCATCTTCGAGCTGGTGCCCTTCGACAGCCCCTACCACTGCGTCCTGGGGCGCCAGGCGTTCGCCAAATTTATGGCAGCGCCCCACTACGCGTATAACGCGATGAAGCTCCTCGGGCCGTGCGGCGTCATAACCATCCACGGCGACCCCGACATGGCCGCCGAGTGCGAGGCCAAAGGAGCCGAGCTCGCTGACGCCGTCATCGCGGCGGAGACCAACCACCCCGACGAGCTCGCCAAGTACGCGAGCGGGGTCAACAACGACGACCCCACCATACTCAAGAAGCCCAACTCAGAGGGCGCAAACACCTCAACCTTTGAGGCCACGACGCACACCCGCACCGTCGAGCTGGTCCCAGGCGACTCCAGCCAGACGGTGACGATCGGGACGGGCATGAGCCCAGCATAGGAAGGCGTGCTCATCGAGTTCCTCCATGAGAACAGGGACATCTTCGCATGGAAGCCATCCGACATGCCTGGTGTCCCGAGGGAGCTCCGAGCACAAGCTAAATCACCCCAAAGTGCGACTGTCAAGCGATCATGCGGCCCTTCAATGAAGAACGCCGAGAAATCGCCGAGGAAGTGCAGCGCCTACTGTGCCGGCTTCATCCGCCAATCAAGTACTCAAGTGGTTGGCAAACCCAGTCCTGGTCGAGAAGAAAACAGGACTGGAGAATATGTATCGACTACAAACAACAAATACCGCCTAAAAGAGCAGTTCGTCCTCCCGCGGATCGATCAGATAATCGATTCAACCGCTGGCTCGGAGTCGCTATGTTTCCTCGACGCCTACTCCTGATACAACCAGATCAAAATGGCTGTCGAAGACGAGGAGAAGACAGCGTTCATCACGCCATTCGGAGCTTTCTGCTACACCGCCATGACCTTCGGCCTCAAGAACGCCGGGGCGACCTACCAGCGGTGCATGCAAGAATGCCTCATGAGCCAAATTGGCCGCAACATCCATGTTTATATCGACGTGGTTGTGAAATCCGCCAAGGCGACCTACCGCCGACCGGCGAAACATTCGCCAACTTGCGGCGGTATAAGATAAAGCTCAACCCAGCAAATGCACCTTCGTGTACCGCCGGACAACCATCGGGTACGTTGTCTCCAAACGGGGATTGAGGCGAACCCCACGAAGATCGACACGATCGCCTGCTCGGCAAACCCGAGTGCTCGCGCGACGCTCGTGGTCGGCGAGTAGCGGCTCTCGCGCTTCATTCCCCGTCACGGTAAAAGGCGATGCCCCTATACCGCGAAGAACCCCACCTTCCAGTGGGACAAGGAGGCGGACGACGCGCTCCGCAACCTCAAAAAGGTGCTACTCGCCGCACCACTACTCGCCGCCCCCGCCGACAAAGAACCCATGCTGGTTTACGTTGCGGCGTCCGAGCGCGTCGTCAGCGCCGTGATGGTCGTCGAGCGACCAGAGGAAGGAAAGGAGCGCCCGGTCCAGCGGCCGGTGTACTACATCAGCGAGGTCCTCACTGAGTCGCGCCAGCGGTACCCACAGTACCAAAAGCTAGTATACGCGGTCTTCAGAGCTCAGCGGCGCATGCCGCACTACTTCCTGGAGGACCCGATCACGGTCGTCTCCTCAGCACCACTGCAAGACATCATCCGCAATCGCGAGGCGACCGGGCGGGTCGCCAAGTGGGCCGTCGAGATCGGCGTCCACAACATCAAATACGAGCCACGAAAGGCGATCAAGTCACAGCACCGCAGACTTCATCGCCGGGAGGAGGCCCAGAACCGAGAGAAGCCGTACCTCCATTACTGGAGCCTGCACTTCGACGGCTCCAAGAACACGGACGGTGCAGGTGCAGGGATAGTGCTGACTTCACCAAAGGGCGACAAGCTCCGCTACATCCTCTGCCTCGACTTCACGCCCTGCACCAACAACATGGCTGAGTACAAGGCCCTACTCCACGGCATGCGAGCCGCCAAGGAGATGAACGTTAATCGCCTCCGCTGCTACGAAGATTCCGACCTTGTCGCGGGGCAAGTCGCCGGCACCTGCGACGCCGTCTCCCTACCATGGCGGCGTACCGCCAAGCGGTGGACAAGTTGGGCGGCCACTTTACCGGCTACTCCGTCGAGTGGATCAACAGGCGGAAAAACGAGGAGGCCGACGCACTCTCTCGCATCGGGTCGGCTCGACTCATACCACCAGCCGGCGTCTTCCTCTCAAACGATCACTGCCATCGTCTCCCCGAGGGAGATCGACATCGGAGTCCCACTCCAACCAAAGGCAGCCTTGGTCGCACTCGTCAACGAGCCAGACGACTGGACCAAGCCCTACATCGCCTACCTGGAGGCCGGCACCCTGCCGGCAGACGAGACAGACGCTCGAATGATCACTCGTCGATGCAAGTCCTACACCATCGCCGACGGCGAGCTCCACAAGCGCAGTCCCCCCGTGTTCCAATGCGCCCAACCATGAAGGACGCAAAATCCTCCACGACATTCACTCCGTGATCGCGCCACCACGCCGCCGCCGCCTCGGTCGCCAAGGCTATGCGACATGGTTTCTGGCCCACCACCCACGCCGACGCCGATATCGCCCAGCGATGCGCCGGTGCCGGCACGCCAATCGACGCACGTCGAGCTCGGCGCAAAACAATCCCCATCACTTGGCCATTCGCGGTGGGGCATGGACATGGTAGGCCCCTTCAAGAAGGCCCCCTCTGGCTACACCCACCTGCTAGTCGCCGTCGATTAATTCACGAAGTGGGTGGAGGCCAAGCCAGTCCGGAAATGCGACGGGAAGACCGCCACTAAATTCCTACGCGAGCTCATATATCGCTACGGGTTCCCAAACAGCATCATCACGGACAACGGCACCAACTTCGCCAAGGGAGCCATGGACGAATTCTGCGAAGAGCATCATATCCGGCTCGACCTCGCGTCAGTCGCCCACCCGGAATCCAACGGCCAGGCGGAACGGGCCAACCAAAGCATCCTCCACGGACTGAAGCCGCGACTCCAAGTACCGCTCGAGCGCACCGCCGGGTGCTGGGTCGAAGAGCTGTCCTCTGTCATCTGGGGGATCCGCACCTCAGTCAACAGATCGACGGGATTCACTCCCTTCTTCATGGTCTACGGTGCCGAAGCAGTCATGCCCACCGACCTCGAACACGACTCGCCGCGGGTCGTCCACTATACGGAGGCTGCAAACGAGCTTGCCCGCCAAGACGGGATCGATCAAATAGATGAAGCACGTGACCTCGCTCGGTCACGCACTGCCATCTACCAGCAAGGACTCCGCCGCTACCACAGCCGGCGGGTGAAAGCTCGCACCTTCCAGGAAGGCGACCTGGTGTTACGCCTCATCCAGGAAAAGAAGGGCATGCACAAGCTCTCCCCTCCGTGGGAAGGCCCATTCGCTATCGGGCGTGCTGCAACGACGCCTACTACCTCATCGACGTCCGCGGGGACGGCGAACTCGACGTCAAGCGACCATGGAATGTAAACCTCCTACGGAAGTTCTACTCCTAGAACCCCACACATGTACTCTCCAGTCGCTATGAAATAAAAAGAAACAGTTACCGCAAATTGTGCCTACTCTCCATAACTTGTGCCACTTGCACTCGTAATAACAACATTAAGCTAACTGCATAAGTCAACCTTTGGTACAGCGATCGGAACGGCTAAGTAGTGCGGTGTAAGAGCACTGAATCACCTCAGGTCTTGCATCGTCCACGAAAAACGCCCACCCGGAGCCCCATTGGAGTCGCCTAGCTCGACTGGTTCTACGAGCCAAGACAACTGCCCTCGCTTCTCACAGCGACCTTGGTCCTCCGCATCCCCAGCATTGCGACTCGAACAGCTAAGTACCACGCTCGGGGATCAAGACCAGTTAACGCGAGCGGTCGAGAAAACGCCAAGTAAGAGAGCATGCCCAGACTCACACGCGATCGACCCCACGGGCCAGCAGGAGTGACGCGCCCAAACCAACGCGCTAAGTCCTCAACCACCTCGAGTCGCCTAGAACAACCAAGTACCACTCGGGACTCGGCCACCCGACCTCGTCACAAGAAGGGAAAACGAAAGCAGAGCACTCAAGGAGTCGCTTAGCGATGGCTCTTCGAGCTCGGTAGTCGACCAAAACATCAAAACACATGACAACAACACATACATCATATACGAGGTAAACCCCACAAAAGGGCGGACGCCGGGGACTCGCTCAAAAATCAATCACAAACACACAACAAATACTAAAATAGACACAACGCCTCATTCATTCGCGTAATGCATTGTTTCATGTTACAAAATATGCCCGTGGCGTACTGCCGCTAACGCCACAAGGCAAAGTACCTTACTCTACAGGCTTCGATGATGACTCGCCAACATCCTGGCGATTGCGGATGAATGTCGTTTACGGGTTTGACGGATACGTCGTCAGTTCACCCTCCATCGCCGCGCGAAAAGGCTGCTCGACCTTGAAGTCACGATGCGGCGGCTCAGGGTCATTCGGCGCGACGACCGTCTCCTGGTACGGAAGGAGGTCGCCCATTGCCCAGACACGTTCTGAGTACGTGGCGGCACGGTCCTGCAACTTAAGGACCTTGGACAGCTCCACCGCGCCAGTCGATGATGGATATCCACTCGTCACATCGTCGATGTCGAAATCTTCGGGGAAGTGGGAGAGTCCAAGGCTCAGGGCCGTCGACGCTCCACGCCGAAACACCGACCGCGTCATGTATTCAACGACCGCAGGCGCCTTCTCCAAATATTTCCACACCTCAACGAGGTCGTTGGGAATCACCTCCGTGGGCGATATTTCTTGGAGATAGGCACGGATGCACGTCGCCGACAATGTCGCCGAGTCAACGAGCATACTTACGCACTGCCTGGCGTCGAGCGAGCTCGCCTCTCCTTTGCTATCGATGATGCGACCTGCGAGTAGAAGACAACAATGAATACGACGGACACTACAAAAGAGACAACCATCGGAAAGGAAGGAGTACTCACCAAGCAGCGGACGGGCGAGTTCCGTGATGAAGCATTGAAGCGCTGTATGGTCGTCCTGAAGCCCAGCAATGAGGACTTCCGACACCTTGCGATCCTCCTCAGCGGCTGCAATGGCAGCCTTAGCTCGCTCGTCAGCCGAGCTCGCTTCTTCCTTCGCTTCCCGCAGCTCGCGCTCGAGGTTGGCGATCCGCTGTTCAGCGGCACTCAAGGCCGATTGTGCCGCCGCTAATTCACCAACTGGAATAAGCCCCTGGCGAGCTTCCTCTGCCTTCGCAGCAAAAGCTTGAAGCCCTTTGTTCGCTTCCTGGACGATGGCCAGCTCCTTCTCCGCGCGCTGCTTCGCGGCCAATCGGTCCGCCGACTCAAGCTGCAGACCCTGCACATCACCGAAAAAGTTAGTCAAAGCAAAATTCAGCGAGTACGCACTCAGGGACTGGCGATCAAGAAATTCCTAAGTGCCCACTCGCTGAAATTCAGCGAGTGCGCACTCGGGGACTGGCGTTCAAGAAATTCCTAAGTGCCCACCCGCTAAAATTTAGCGCGTGCGCACTCGGGGACTGGATGCGAAAAATTATAAGAATCAGGCCGCTGCATAGCACCAACCTGATCCTCGGGGACTGGATGTACCTGGATGGCTGCGCCAAGCATGCCATGGAGTTATATCGCGTCCACGGACGCGAGTAACGCCGGCGTGTGTCCACGGCGTTGGTCAACTTCAGCATCGGCGGTCCCAGGAGCGTGGCTCGAGGGCGCAGCTCCACTCGCCGTGGCCGCTTTGGTCATGAAGCGTGGGAAGGTAGCGATAGAGGCACCCGCCCCAAGGGAGGTCGCCTCGCTGCCGCAAGGAAGCGCCCTCCTTCGTAGACGCGGCTGCCTCCGTCGCGGGCCCAGCCGGCGCGACCGCCGTATCATCCGAAATCGTGACGACGTCATCACCCTTGGCCTTCTTGCTGCCATCCACCGAGGCGACGACCTCGTCCGCCTTCCTCTTGCGAGAGGGGTCCTCCTCGCTAATGACGGGTGGTACCTTAGCCACGGTTGGATGGCCCATCCTCTTCACTCCAGTCCTGTGCATCAATCGAATAAGCAAAAACAAGCGAGATAGTTATGGAAGGCAAGGAAGGGTGAGTGCACTCACTTGGCGACTGGGATGAAACGTAGCCCCGTACGGAGGCCGGCCGCTTTTTCGATTCAGGGCCCACGGATCGAGCCCCATCTCAGGACGCCGTGCCCAAGACACGGACGGCTTTTTCGTTGTTGAGGCCGCAACCGGAGCCTCTGGGACATCCTCGTCAAGAGCCTCCTTGCGAGGCGGTTCTTAGCCGAGCCTCCTTGAGGCGGTTGGCCGCAGCTGGAGCCTCCCCAGCCCCCAGATCGGGCGAATGGCGGAGGCATTGAAGCTAGCGGCACTTCCTCGGCCGCCGCGTCCAGTTCGGCTGCCACTGGCGGCGCGTCCTCACCGGCCGGGCTGGGAGCATCGGAGCTGCTCGCCGAGTGCGGCGGCGAGGCCGGTTTGGATGGCTTCGTCTTCTTCTTCGGGGGAGCCCTCGCCTTCATTTCCTTCTTCTTCTTCTTCTTCTTCGACGGAGTGGCTTGACGGTGCGAGGTGGTCTCTGGGAGCTCGTCGTCGTCGTCATCGTGACGCTCGAGGCTTCTGCTTGCCTCGATCTCGCGCTGTCGTTGTCCGCGGGTCTTTCGGACCAGCGGGGCGAGCTCCTCCTCGGACTCGTCGTTGTCGTCCTCGTCGCCCTTGGCGGGCGACGACTCGCCCATGTCCCGGGCGGATGAGCCCGAGCTCTCGTCGTCCGAAGGAGGGAGCCACCCTTCCACCACTTGGAATAGCTGCAACGAATACAAAATGAATCAGAATTACCGTGACTGCATAGACTGCGACTGCGAGCAAAGTAAGGTGGTTACCGTTGGAGCTGGACGCCAGGTATAGGGGCGACCCCAGCCGCGCCTGTGCACACACCGGGTAATCTTCTTCAGCGCCGGAGATAGTCCTCCGTTCCATTCGCCGAGGCAGGCCTTCGCGAGGCAGGCTCGCCGAGTCTCCCCGCCCGTACTGGTACATGTAGTGGTCACGGGAGAGCGGACGCCGCCGCCCGAGCCAGCAGTTGTCAGATTTATCGTCAGAGGCCCTTCTTTTTCGCACCACGGGGTGCTACAACAACCACGCCGGCGACTGCGGCCACCACGCTGGCGCTCGGTCCCTAGTTTCCAAGGCCATGCGACATGGCTTCTACTGGCTCACCACACACACCGACACGGTCGACATCGTCCAATGCTGCGTCGGGTGCCAGAAGTACGCCAATCAGACCCACATGCCAAGCTCGGCGCTCAAGACCATCCCCATCACCTGGCCATTTTCCGTGTGGGGCATGAACATGGTGGGCCCTTTCAAGAAGGCCCCCTCCAACTACACCCACCTCCTAGTCACAGTCGACAAATTCACTAAGTGGGTGGAGGCCAAGCCAGTTCGCAAGTGCGACGGGAAGACCGCCACCAAGTTCCTACGTGAGCTCATCTATCGCTACGGGTTCCCGCAAGCATCATCACGGAAAATGGCACCAACTTCGCCAAGGGGACATGGCCGAATTCTATGAGGAGCACAACATACGACTCGACCTCGCCTCAGTCGCCCACCTCAAGTCCAACGGCCAGGCAGAACGCGCTAACTAGAGCATCCTCCACGGCCTGAAGCCACGACTACAAGTTCCCCTTGAGCGAACACTGGGGTGCTGGGTCAAAGAGCTCCCCTTCGTCATCTAGGGCATTCGCACCTCCATCAACGGGTTGACTGGGTTCACCCCCTTCTTCATGGTGTACGGTGCTGAGGCCGTCATGCCGACCGACCTCGAGCACGACCCACATCGGATCGTCAACTACGCGGTGGTCGACAACGAGATCGCACTCCAGGATGGAGTGGACCAGCTCGACAAATCATGCGACCTAGCTCGCTCCCGCACTGCCATCTACCAGCAAGGACTCCGCCGTTACCATAGCCGCCGAGTCTGAACTCGCACTTTCCAGGAAGGCGACCTGGTCCTACAGTTGATCCATGACAAGAAGGGCATGTACAAGCTCTCTCCCCCGTGGGAGGGACCATTCGCCATAGGGCGAGTCCTGGGCAACACGCCTACTACCTCATCGACATCCGAGGAGACGGACAACTCGACGTCAAGCAGCCATGGAATGTAAACCTCCTAAGGAAGTTTTACACCTAGAACTCCAGACATGTACTCCCTCCCCGCTATGAAATAAAAAAGACCGGTTCGCACAAATTGTGTCCACTCTCCATACCTTGTGCCTCCGGATGGCACCCGCCGTGTTCGGGTCCGGGTTTGGCCCCCCATACCCGCACCCGACCCTCCGCCCCACCCCCGCGACCGGCGACCCGCCCCCTAACCCGTCAACGGGTCAGAATCTCCACTAGACCCGGCCCCCGCCAGGTACCCGTCTTGCTCCATGCCTTTTGTGTCTGCTGGGCGTTGGCCATCGACAGAGAGAGAGAGGCGGCACCAGATGGGAGGCAGCGGCGGCGCCAGATGGGAATAGGAGGCGGCGACGCCAGATCGGCGAGCAACCGTGCTTGGCGGCGACGCCAGATAGGTAGGCGGCGACGAGCGACCCATGCTTGGAAGGACCAGATCGATGAGAGATGGGGCAGCATGACACGGCGGTGCCTGGCGATGACTGGATGCAGTAGACGGGGTGCAAGGGTAGGAGGAACAGAGAGCGGCCGGGAGGAAGAGGGCGTCGAGGGTTGGTGGCGATTGGGGAACTGGTGATGGGTTGGGGATTGGTTCATGTGTGGTGCGATGCGTGCGGCGTGCGTATGTGTGGGGTATGTTGTGCATGTCCATGTGCTGTGCGTGCCTAGTGTGCCGTGTGCGTATTAGTCTAGGAAATATAGATTAGTGTAATTATTCTAGGAAATATAGGTTAGTGTGATTTGTCGGGTCTGCGGGTATACGGGTACGGGTTTGGCACCCCCATACCCGCCTCCGTTAGACCCGATGGGTCTAGTTTTTTCCTGCTAAGAAGCCACACGAGTTATTTCTTTACCAAACCCTACCCATTTAATGCAGGTACCCGTCGGGTTATCGGGTTTCGGGTACCCATTGCCATCCGTACTTGTGCCACTCGCACTCGTATGAACAGCATTATGCTAACCGCGGGAGTCAACGCTTGGTCACGCGACCGGCATGACTAAGTAGTGCGATATGAGGGTATCGATAATTTCAGGCCTTGTATCGTCCATGAAAACGCCAACCCAGAGCCCCATCGGAGTAGCCTCGCTCGACTGGCTTTCCGAGCCAAGAAGACCGCATTCGCTTCCCACAGCGACTCAGTCCTCCACATCCTTGGCGCAGCGACTCGAACGGTCAAGTACCACGCTCGGGGACTGACGCTAGCCCACACCCAAGCGGCTAGGGAAAACACCAAGTATGAGAGCGCGTCCTGGACTTGCCATGCGACTGATTCTCCGAGTCAGGTGGAGCGACGTGCCAAACACAACGCGCTTCGTCCACACCTACCTTGGGCATGCGACTAGAACGGCTAATGTAACACCCTCAAAATCGAGACCTATGCAAGTTTGAGCAAAATTCGCCAAACCCGCATAGAAACGATTCAAAGGTGCCCACCAGGCACTTTCGTGCGGGTGGAAAACGAAGTAATAACATTACACAACAGTCCTCGATGGGACCCACAGAACAGATATATATATAACAACGACTCCATGAGTCAAGAATACAGATATACGGTACAAAGATCCAAAACACCTTGAAAAGATGGAGCGTCCGACTACGGACAAGATGCAAATGGGGCTAAGAGCCCTGAAGAATAACCAATGGCGTCCATAACCCTGCCCAGGCCAAGCCGGAAGGGTAACCCTGCTAACAGCGTCGATCTCAAAACCTGCTTAAACAAAAAGGGGTGCCGACAAAGGGCAAAGGAAAAAGAGGAGCGTCGATCGAGGCCAAGACACGGCGAGGCTAGAATTGCGGTCCTCGCCACATAGGTATGGTGGATCGAGCGGCAAAAGCATGCACTAAACAACCTATAGAGACTCGATACAATCAAGGTTATCGAGAGGGGTAAGGATGACCTATTCGGATCCAACTCGATACTATCATCAAACAAACCCATCCCGGCATTTCCTCGAGACCAAACGAGGAAGTCAACCGAGGAACTCACACGTTGGCAGTTTATTTATTCGATTATAGTTGCGGCACTTTACTAGTCGTTTAGATAATCACGATAAAGTAAGCGAAGCACTTTTAATTAACCATGCCGTTATAGTGGTAACTCTTACTAATCAGATATGAATAGCATGAAATAACCCTTAAACCCAGCAGTTGTTGGTACTTTTAATCAGCCATTCCGCTAGAAGTTGCAATACTTACTAGTCAGTACAAGGTCGCAAGCGACACTCCAAACAAGCAATTGTAGGTATTATTAGCCATTCCATTATAGTGAAGCTGATTACTAGTCATTATAAAGTCAAATTTATAGCAGAACTTTAGTTATGCTTGTCTATGATCGAGATATCAGGTCCAAGTCGTCCATATCCGCGACACGGCTTTCGTAAAGTTTTACCCGCCGGGTGCACCAATAGCAACACACGCCGATCAACCTCGAAAACCAAATCAAAACCCAACGAGGCTTTCACGATCGAACAATCACAGATTCGTAAATATTTCAGGGGCCACCCCTTAAGTAGATCCCGCAACGAAGCTAGCTGACTCCGAGACGGCCTCAAGGTTTGGGTGGACGACGGTAAACGACTGGGAACCCGAAAGTGTGGCTGGGCTTGTCGATACCGCGTAAACGTGTCCCGATCCTAAACAGTACAGTGTGCTCCTCGCACAATTAAAATACAGAAAGTAGCATGGCATAAGTACAGGATCGTAAATAAAACCTCAAACTAGTTTGTGGCCCCAAGAAATATGATCAATCAGGGCTCGTGGGGGTCCCATATACCTCCCGGATGTGGATAGCGCGATAAATCAAGGAACAGGTATCAAGTACTCGGGGTCTTACGGGACACAAGTGGGCGTTCGGAAACCAAATATTTTCTATCACCCACCGATGCCTCTGCTTATTTCAATTTTAGTTGTTAAACAGAAATTAAAGTGAACGGTAAGTAAAACTAGAATCATCTCCAACAGCAACATGCGGCAATACATCATCAACTGTGGCATATGACGACACACATCAGCACTTGAGCAAGCAACTACGATGCGCAAGTCCAACTATCTACCAAACAACAGGTAATAGGATGTGTCCAAGGCAATATAGGGCTGCGCGGTATATCACAGGTACGGAACTAAAGCATCGCAACACAGATAGCAATAGATCAACAGGAGGGGAATAAAGACTATAAAGTAAGATAGGTAGAAAGAGGGAGATGCTCGCCTGAAAACATTGTCGAAGGGTTCAACCGAAGATCGGGGCGAAGCTCACATCAACTCAACGGCCTTATCCGCGGAGAAGCAAAACACTAGAATAAACACCGGATGCAATATTTAATACAACGGCAGAAGATCGGCATGATGCATGTATGATGCATGGCATGGCAAAGTGCGATGCAATTAGGTCAAATTAAGCGGAACCGGGGTCCCGACATTATTTAGGTGGTTCATGTTGTTGAACTACCCCGCAATTTAAATGTTGTTTAACATGGCAGGCGATAGCACCGAGTTCGCTACACAAATTTAAATGAGGCCAATATGTGACTAGATTTGCCCGCATATAGGCCCCATATTTAATTATTAGGTGATTCGGCATAAGGCCCCCAAACCACATGATATGCATGCGACATGAATGATTTAATGTGCAACAATTGGTATGATATTATAAAATAGGGTTTTCGGGAAGGGGTTCACACATTAGGGTTCGACGATCTTGGGTTCCGGGGGTTCGGGGTTCGGTGGGGTCGTTCTCGGACTCCGGGGTTAGGGTCGTCGGATCGGGGTATAAGATCTTGTCGCACGAGCGTCAATGCTTCCGGGAAGGAGAACTTGGTTCGGTGTCGGGGCGCATCGGATTCTCCTGGTCGCTGTCGGTCTTGTCGTCATGCGGATCTTGTCGGAACCGGGTAGAAGAACTTGTCGTCCTCGTGGCGATCTCGGCGTTCTTCAGGTTCGGGTTTTGGCGTCCGAGGGAAGTACTTGGCGCGGCGCCGGGTTCGGACTTCGCCTCCGGGAACGGGTCTTCAGGGTCTCGACGAACTTGGTGTTTCCGGCATCTCCGAGTCGAGGATCTAGGCATCCGGGTTCTCGATCTCTGTCGTTGATGACGATCTTGGCTTCGGGGGGGGGGGGGGGTTGGTGCGGTCTCGATGCCGGGAACGGTCCTCCGGGTCTTCGGTTCCATGAAGGAGATCGAAAAGCGTCGTGGCTTCGATTGTCGATGGCGACCTTGGGTTCAAGCTTCTCGCATCGGTTCCATCCACGACAGATTGCGTCAAATATCTTGCGAGTCTTGGGTAGATCTTGGCGATGTCCTTGTCCGACTTGTGGTGCATTTCCGAGGTAGATCATGGGGAAAAACCGCACCGATTATGAACGAGGCAGGGGCGGGCTGGCAGGCTACAAGGCCTCGCGTGTACTCTCACGTGCAGAGCAACAGAGGCCCACCAGGACAGGCAAGGCTGAGGCCGACGACGAGGTAGGGAGGCGGCCACGGCGGTCTTGGCAGCAGGACACGCGGGCAGAGGAGAGCTGGCGACAGAGCGGCTCGGCGACCGACGCAGGCGGAGGCGGCGGAGCAAGGCGGGGTGGTGCCGGCGACGGGGACGGGGAAGACACGCGGGCAAAGGAGGGGGAGGCCGCGGAGGGGCGAGGGGGAGGAGCCGGGCGCGGAGGCGGCGGTTGGCCGGCCGGAGACGGGGAGCTCGGGCTCGGGCGGAGGAGCTGGCGGGGCAACGCCGCGGAAGGGTCGGGGTGGCTGGGCTCGCGTGGGGGAGGCGCTGGCTGGCTCATGGGCGGAGAAGAAGGCAGCTAAGGCGACGCTGTGGAGGCGGCATGGATGGCGAGCGGGCGAGCGCAGAGAGGGAGGCGCAAGGAGGGAGCTCACTGGAGGCGGCGGAGCGTGAGGGCGGCGCGAGGCGGCCAGGCGAGGCGGGCGGAGGCGCAGCGCCGACGCGAGAGCTGAGGCAGCCACGGGAGCCCCGGGCGGAGGGGAGAGAGAGGCGCGGGCGGGGGTGGGGCCGCACGGACAGGTGGGGTCCAGGGGTTGGGGCCGGACGCGGTAGAGAGGGGTGTAGTCAAGTGGTAGGGGGGCCTGTGGTGTAAGGTGGGAGAGGGAGGGGTTGGGTCGGGTCATGGGTGAGAAAAGAAGGGGCTGCGGTTTAGGTGGAGAGAGGGGGAAGAGAGAGAGGGAGTGGGGTAGCTAGGTGGCAGATTTTGATAGGCTAGGGGGAGGGGAGAGGGTGATGTGTCACTAGGGGATTGGGTGGGGTGATGTGGCCAAAGGGGTGTGGGTAGATAGTTTGGTAGGAATAGGAAATGGGTGGACCGATTTAAAAACCTGGGGGTGGTCGTTCGGGTCGATCCGCCCGCTCGACCGCCCTCACTAAAAATAATATAATTTTATTTGTTTTGTTAATACCGCTTGCAAACCGATAGCACTCAAACAAAATAATCCGGAGACCGGCTTTGCATTTGAATTAAGATGGGCGTTTAGAAACAAAACGGGCTTGCGAAAATAGTTTTATGCTAACAATGCATGATGATGACGATGCAATGCACAAATTCAACGCGATTTTCTAGTAGTGGTTTTGCGGGATGCCACACCGACACCACTAACAATGGATCTCGCCTCGAGATCCGCCTCATGGTACCGGGAAGAAGGGCGGCGATCTGAATCTTCACAGAGATCCTCGCGACACCACTAACAAGAGGTCGTTGTCCGTGATCGTCGGGAGAACACTCTGGAAACAAAAGGTCGAAGGCAGAGGTATCCACAAATAAAGCCACCTCTAACTTCGACGGAAAGAGGGAACCGATGCATTCTCATCCACTGCAATGTACAAAAGCGAATAGAAAGGGTAGTCGGCATGGGGGCCAATCCATCACGCACCCAAACTATTACTCTGTACAATCAGTAGATAAGCGTGCAACCATTCTCGGAATCAGACTGAAGGTCTCGACAAGCGAGGTTCAGAAACAAAGGAGTGATGCAGACTCTGCATCGGATCGGGCGTAGAGGATGTCGTCGCGTCGGAAAACACCGGAAGGCACAAACAAGGAACAAAGAATGGTACCACAGAAGACGGACTCCTCAGGCAGCATGAACACCGGATGGTAGGACACCGTTAACAGAGGAGGAAGCGAAACCCTGAAGGTACGACGGAAACCCAACCACGAGAATTCCTGGACTCGAAGAAAAGATAAGAGAGCAGGTTCAAAACACGTAGAGGTAAGAGAGGAATAGCAAAGGGGTAAGGAATAAAAATCAGACCTAATCAGACTATCCAACCGATTTTGCAAAATAGTTTTGACACTTCTACTACAGCCGTTAGCTAGGTTATCCTACAGGCTGGACTTGTGGGGTATCGCAACTGCTGAGCTCTGATACCACTCTGTAACACCCTCAGAATCGGACCTATGCAAGTTTGAGCAAAATTCGCCAAACCCGCATAGAAACGATTCAAAGGTGCCCACCAGGCACTTTCGTGCGGGTGGAAAACAAAGTAATAACATTACACAACAGTCCTCGATGGGACCCACAGAACAGATATATATATATAACAACGACTCCATGAGTCAAGAATACAGATATACGGTACAAAGATCCAAAACACCTTGAAAAGATGGAGCGTCCGACTACGGACAAGATGCAAATGGGGCTAAGAGCCCCAAGAATAACCAATGGCGCCCATAACCTGCCTGTGCCAAGCCGGAAGGGTAACCGCTAACGACGCCGATCTCAAAACCTGCTTAAACAAAAGGGTGCCGAAAGGGCAAAGGAAAAGAGGAGCCAAGATCGAGGCCAAGACACCGAGGCTAGAATTCGGCGGTCCTCGCCTACATAGGTATGGTGGACTGAGCGGCAGCGACAGCATGCACTAAACAACCTATAGAGACTCGATACAACTGGCGGTTATCAGAGAGGGGTAAGGATGACCTATTCGGATCCAACCTGATACTATCATCAAACAAACCCATCCTGGCGTTTCCCCCTCGAGACCAAACGAGGAAGTCAACCGAGGAACTCACACAGTTGGCAGTTTTATTTATTCAGTTATAGTTGCGGCACTTTACTAGTCAGGTTTAGATAATCGTCCTGATAAAGTAAGCAGTGGGCACTTTTAATTAACCATGCCGTTATAGTGGTAACTCTTACTAATCAGATATGAATAGCATTTGATAACCCTTAAACCCAGCAGTTGTTGGTACTTTTAATCAGCCATTCCGTTGTAGTTGCAATACTTACTAGTCAGGTACAAGGGTCGCAAGCGACACTCCAAACAAGCAATTGTAGGCAGTATTATTAGCCATTCCATTATAGTGAAGCTGATTACTAGTCATTATAAAGTCAAATTTATAGCAGTAAACTTTAGTTATGCTTGTCTATGATCGAGATATCGTGCCAAGTCGCCCATATCCGCGACACGGCTTCGAAAGTTTTACCCGGCCGGGTGCACCAATAGCAACACACGCCGATCAACCTCGAAAACCAAATCAAAACCCAACGAGGCTTTCACGATCAACAATCACAGGATTCAGAAATATTTCAGGGGCCACCCTTAAGTAGATCCCGAACGGTTAGCCGACTCGAGACGGCCTCAAGGTTTGGGTGGACGCGCAAAACGATCGAACCCGAAAGTGTGGCTGGGCTTGTCGATACCACGTAAACGTGTCCCGATCCTAACAAAGATAAAGGTGCTCTCGCACAATTAAAATACGTAAAGTAGCATGTCATAAGTACAGGATCGTAAATAAAACCTCAAACTAGTTTGTGGCCCCAAGAAATATGACCTAATCAGTGCTCGTGGGGGTCCCATATACCTCCGGATGTGGATAGCGCGATAAATCAAGGAACAGTATCAAGTACTCGGGGTCTTACGGACACAAGTGGGCTCGAAACCAAATATTTTCTATCACCCACCGATGCCTCTCGCTTATTTCAATTTTAGTTGTTAAACAGAAATTAAAGTGAACGGTAAGTAAAACTAGAATCATCTCCAACAGCAACATGCGGCAATACATCATCAATCGGCATATGACGACACACATCAGCACTTGAGCAAGCAACTACGACGCGCAAGTCCAACTATCTACCAAACAACAGGTAATAGGATGTGTCCAAGGCAATATAGGGCTGCGCGGTATATCACAGGTACGGAACTAAAGCATCGCAACACAGATAGCAACAGATCAACAGGAGGGGAATAAAGACTATAAAGTAAGATAGGTAGAAAGAGGGAGATGCTCGCCTGAAAACATTGTCGAAGGGTTCAACCGAAGATCGGGGCGAAGCTCACATCAACTCAACGGCCTTATCCGCGGAGAAGCAAAACACTAGAATAAACACCGGATGCAATATTTAATACAACGGCAGAAGATCGGCATGATGCATGTATGATGCATGTCATGGCAAAGTGCGATGCAATTAGGTCAAATTAAGCGGAACCGGGGTCCCGACATTATTTAGGTGGTTCATGTTGTTTAACTACCCCGCAATTTAAATGTTGTTTAACATGGCAGGCGATAGCACCGGGTTCGCTACACAAATTTAAATGAGGCCAATATGTGACTAGATTTGCCCGCATATAGGCCCCATATTTAATTATTAGGTGATTCGGCATAAGGCCCCCAAACCACATGATATGCATGCGAGATGAATGATTTAATGTGCAACAATTGGTATGATATTATAAAATAGGGTTTTCGGGAAGGGGTTCACACATTAGGGTTCGACGATCTTGGGTTCCGGGGGTTCGGGGTTCGGCGGGGTCGTTCTCGGACTCCGGGGTTAGGGTCGTCGGATCGGGGTATAAGATCTTGTCGCACGAGCGTCAATGCTTCCGGGAAGGAGAACTTGGTTCGGTGTCGGGGCGCATCGGATTCTCCTGGTCGCTGTCGGTCTTGTCGTCGTGCGGATCTTGTCGGAACCGGGTAGAAGAACTTGTCGTCCTCGTGGCGATCTCGGCGTTCTTCAGGTTCGGGTTTTGGCGTCCGAGGGAAGTACTTGGCGCGGCGCCGGGTTCGGACTTCGCCCGGAACGGGTCTCGTGGTCTCGACGAACTTGGTGTTTCCGCATCTCGAGTCGAGGATCTAGGCATCCGGTTCTCGATCTCCGCTGATGACGATCTTGGCTTCAAGTGCGGTCTCGATGCCGGGAACGGTCCTCCGGGTCTTCGGTTCCATGAAGGAGATCGAAAAGCGTCGTGGCTTCGATTGTCGATGGCGACCTTGGGTTCAAGCTTCTCGCATCGGTTCCATCCACGACAGATTGCGTCAAATATCTTGCGAGTCTTGGGTAGATCTTGGCGATGTCCTTGTCCGACTTGTGGTGCATTTCCGAGGTAGATCATGGGGAAAAACCGCACAGATTCTGAACGAGGCAGGGGCAGGCTGGCAGGCTACAAGGCCTCGCGTGTACTCTCACGTGCAGAGCAACAGAGGCCCACCAGGACAGGCATGGCTGAGGCCGACGACGAGGTAGGGAGGCGGCCACGGCGGTCTTGGCAGCAGGACACGCAGAGGAGAGGCGGCAGAGCTGGCGACCGACGAAAGTGAGGCGGGCGGAGCAAGGCGGGGTGGTGCCGGCGACGGGGACGGGGAAGACACGCGGGCAAAGGAGGGGGAGGCCGCGGAGGGGCGAGGGGGAGGAGCCGGGCGCGGAGGCGGCGGTTGGCCGGAGACGGGAGCCTGGGGCGGATGAGCTCAAGGAGGCGACGCCGCGGAAGGGTCGGGGGCGCGGGCTCGCGTGGGGAGGCGTCGGGCGAAGCATGGCGGAGAAGAAGGCTGGGCCATGACGCCAGGGAGGGGCGCATGGATGGCGAAAGGGGGCGAGCAGAGAGAGGGAGGCGCAAGGCTGAGGGAGCTCATTGGGCGGCGCGCAAGTGAGCGTGAGGGCGGCGCGAGGCGGCGGGCGAGGCGCAGGCCACGCGAGAGAGCTGGAGGCGAGCGCGGCCGGGAGCCCTGGCGGCGGAGGGGGGAGAGAGAAGGAAGAGGTGGCGCGTGGTGGGGGTGGGCCGCACGGACAGGTGGGGTCCAGGGGGTTGTGGGGCCGGACGCGGGTAGAGAGGGGGTGTAGCTGGCGGGTAGTGGGGCGCGGGCCCAGGGGTGAGGGAGAGGAGGTTGGGTCGGCTGCGGGTGAGAAAAGAAGGGGCTGCGGTTTAGGTGGAGAGAGGGGGAAGAGAGAGAGGGAGTGGGGTAGCTAGGTGGCAGATTTTGATAGGCTAGGGGGAGGGGAGAGGGTGATGTGTCACTAGGGGATTGGGTGGGGTGATGTGGCCAAAGGGGTGTGGGTAGATAGTTTGGTAGGAATAGGAAATGGGTGGACCGATTTAAAAACCTGGGGGTGGTCGTTTCGTCGATCTGCCGCTCGATCGCCCCACTAAAATAATATAATTTTATTTGTTTTGTTAATACCGTTTGCAAACCGATAGCACTCAAACAAAAATAATCCGGAGACCGGCTTTGCATTTGAATTAAGATGGGCGTTTAGAAACAAACGGCTTAGAAAATAGTTTTATGCGAACAATGCATGATGATGACGATGCAATGCACAAATTCAACGCGATTTTCTAGTAGTGGTTTTGCGGGATACCACAGCTAAGTACCACGCTCGGGGACTCGTCCAGACGACTCTGTTCGCGTCCGGGAAAACAGCTAAGTATAGAGCACACCTTGGGGTCGCCATGCGACTGGCTTTCCAAGCCACGGCGAGTCGACCTAAATTAACTAACAGTACAACAACAAACATACACAATGAAACAAGGTAAACCCCGCAAAAGGGCGGACGCGCTCGGGGACTCGCACAACCAAACAATCCAAAATCAAAACATTAACAAAAGCATCCATGCATTCCTTATGGCCCAAAAACTTGTTCGCTTACAAGGGCAGGCACATAGTTTTTACAACTAATGCCAATTGGCAAACTAATTTACTCCGCAGGCTTCAATGACGATGTTCCACCACCTCCACGGACACGAATGAAGGGCACCGACGGGTTAGACGGATATGTCGTCAAGGTGCCCGCCATCACCGACCGGAATGGCTGCTCCACCTTGAAGTCACGGTTCACCGGCTCGGGGTTGTTCGGGGCGACGATCGTCTCCTGATACAGCAAGAATTCGCCCATCGCCAACACCCGATTGGAGTAGACCACGGCCCGATCAGTCAGCTTCAGCACGTCGGAGATCGCAACCGCGCCCGTCGACGAAGGATATCCGCTGGTGACATCGTCAAGGTCGAAATCGTCGGGGAAGTGTGCGAGCCCAAGATTCGGCGCAGTCGCTGCCCCATGGCGTAACGCCGACCGTGACATGAACTCCACAACCACCGGAGCCTTATCCAGATAGCGCCAGACCTTAGTTAGCTCGCTGGGGATCACCTCTGTCGGCGACATCTCCTGGAGATACGCGCGAATGCAAGTCGTCGACAGAGCGGCAGAGTCCACCAACTTGGTGACACATTGCCGCGCCTCGTACGACTGCACCTCGGACTCGTCGTCAAGGATCTTCCCTGAGAAGCACAAGATTACAATCAGAAAGGCAAAAAAAAACATAAAGGCAATCCGCGCGCTCGGGGACTCGCTAGTCACACGAAGGTCAAAGGAGCTCACCAATCAAGGGACGGCAGATCCCCGTAATGAAATCCTGCAGACCCGAGTAGTTAGTCAGCAGCCCGAAAACGAGTGCATTTGACACCTTCCGCTCCTCGGCAGTAGCTGCAACGGCCGTCTTAGCTCTTTCATCTGCCGATCTCGCCTCCGCCTTCGCGGCCTTGCGCTCTCACTCCAGTTCGACGACCCGCTTCTCCACGGTGCTCAAGGACGACTGGGCAGCCGTCAGGTTATTCGCAGGGACCAAACCCTCACGAGCCTTGTCCACCGCGGCCGCATGACTCTCTGCATCATCACAACTGTAAGCACGACATAAAAGGACATCACTGACCAAGGGCACCTCAAGATCTTACCAGCAGTCGCTCGAAGCTGCTCGTTCACTTCCCGGATGGAGTGACATTCCTCTTCTAGATGCTCCTTGGTGGCCAACCGCTTCGCCGACTCGCGCTGAAGGCCCTGCAAAACCATGGCAAACATCAGCGAAAACTCAAGAAGAACTTCCTAAGTGCCTAGTCGCTAAAATTCAGCGACTAGCCACTCAGGGACTGGATAAAGAAAAAATAAGGATCTACCCGCTGAAATTCAGCGACTAGATCCTCGGAGACTGGACATACCTGAATGGCCGCACCCAACATACTATGGAGTTCAACCGTGTCCACCAACGGGAGCACAAGAGGTGTGCGCCCGCAATGTTGCTCGACCTCCGCCGATTGCACTGAAGCACTCGCCGCGGAGCTCGCCACCAAGCGAGGGAAGGTCGCCACCGCCGCCCCCGCAGCACTCGCCGTCGGGCCCGTTGCCCCAACCGGCACCGCAGGCTCTATCCACTACGACTCCGCATCCACTACAGCCTTCGTGGCCGCGCCCCCTCTAGTCGGATCCTTGCTTGGGGCAACAACTGGTTCGTCCGAGATCGTGACAACCTCGTCAGCCTTCGCCTTATTCACGCCCTCAGTAGGCGCTTCGAATTCATTGCTCTTCCTCATCTTTCGGGGATCAACTTGTGCCCCCCGTGGTACCCAATGGGACCTTAGACACCGAAGGGTGACCTATTTTATCCACACCAGTCCTGTAATACGACGTCGTTAGCGAGTTCACCAGATAAATACAAAACAATCGCTCGAAGAAATACACCAGCGATACTTACTTGGCGACTGGGAAGAAGCGAAGGCTGGTGCGAATATGCGCCGGCTTCTCCAACTCTGGCCCCAGCTTCTGGCTGAGGCCCGTCTCAAGCATGCTCTGAGCCCAATACATAGAGGGATTCTTCGAGGATAAGGCCGCGGCAGGAGGATCCGCGGTGATCGACGTAGGTGCTTCCCTCGGTGGCGAGGCCCCCGCGGATGGAGCGGCCCCGAGCTCGGTGACTGTGGCGAAGGGTGGTGGAAGCGAAGCCAATGTCACTTCATCTTCTACCACGACCGCATCAGCTGCCGCAGTCGCCCGTGCGGCACGCTGGCCCCAGCCTCGTCGGCCATGTTGGTAGCTTCGGAGCTACTCGCAGACCGAGGCGGCGACACCGCTTTGGCCGGCCCCTTCTTCTTCTGCGACGACTTCCTTTTTGAAGGCGTGGCCACGCGCCGCAAAGTGTGTTCAGGGACCTCGTCTTCACCCCCGTCGTTAGCCTCAAGGCTCTTGCTGGCCTCGAGTTCATGCTGTCGTTGCCCGCGGGTCTTCCGAGCCGTGGGCGCGACGACCTCCACGGCCTCGTCTTCGTCGTCATCGTCATCGTCGCCTCCAACATTGTCCTTGTCAGAGGAAGACTCTCTCTCATCCTCAATGGACTCATTCGAGCTCTCATCATAAATAGGAGGAAGCCAACCATCCACCACTTGGAACAACTACGCAGACAAACACAATTAGCAAAACCACGAGTACATATATGCGACTGCGAAATGGACAAGGAAGTGATAACTTACTGGTGGAGCCTTGCGCTTTGCAGTCTATGGGGGAATCCCGGCCTTCGAGTCAAGAAATTCTGCGTCGATGATTTTCTTCGGGGTGGAGGCGTAGTCGTTGAGTTTCCACTGGGCGGTGCAGGACTTGGTCGCGTCGTCCTTGCTCGTGTACTCGTACATCCAATGGGCGCGGTTGGCCAAAGGCACCAACCGCCGGCCGAGCCAGCAGTTGTATATGTTGATGGTCTGGAGGCCGTCTTACTTTAACTGACGAATCTTCTTCAACATTTCATCGACCACCATCCGCTGATCGAGCGGAAGCTTGGCGACCTGAAGCCGACGCGGCTCTGGCTGGTCGGCAGAGTACATCGACAGCGCCACTTCATCGGCCGGGGTCGATTCATTGACGTAGAACTAGTGCTTCTTCCACTCGTTCACCGCCTTCTTCAGCAGCATGAGGTCGAGGAAGCAAGCCTTGGACTTCAGTTGGAAGGTGAGGCCACACGCTGCCAGCATCGGGCTGCCTGCCCCTTCACGTCCGACCCACCCGTGGAATAGCTCTTGCCACAGGGGGAAGTACGGGCGGCAGCCCAAATAACACTCGCAAAACGCCACAAAAATGGAGAGTTGCTCGATGTTGTGCGGCCCTAGATCCGACGGTTGGATGTCGTAGTAAGAGCAGAAGCGGCGAAATAAGAGCGAGGTGGGGAAGCCGAGCCCCCTCTCTAGGTGACTAGTGAAGCAGATGAATTCCCCGGCACGCGGATCCGGCACCACCTCTCCTACCGCGGGGATTCACCATCTACCGGCGCGAAGAATTCCCGCATCTTCAAAGGATTTCAACAGAACTTTCGTGCACTTGGATCTCCCCCACATATCTGTTGGCGGGGCCATCGATCGGAGGATCCAGGGTTGCAAGATCGCTCTGGATTGCTCTGGTCGCTACGAAGGAATGGAAGACTGGGAGGTGCACAAGGTTGGAGGAAGTATGGGGAATGATCGTTCCACGCCTGTCACTCTCCTTATATAGCGGTTGCTACCCGCCATTTTTGGGGAGCTGTTACCGCACGGTGATTACGGCGATATTACCGTTGGATTACCCAACGGCTAGTTTGACCAAGAATTGACGGTCCAACTTCGTCTACTCGACTCGTCGGCTACAGCGACCCGACTAATCGCTGACCCAATCGCTTTAGCTGCAATTCGACTACTCGCCGACCCAATCGCCTTAGCTGCGATTCGACTACTCGCTGACCCATTCACCATCTTGCGATTCGACTGGTCTCATTTATTGCGACTAAGATGACATGCTCCCTCTTTCATTGAAGGAGTCCACCGATTTCTCTCAAGGCCCAAATTGTGTACCCGAATACTCCAACCGCCAAAGAACACGCCAGAATCAACGATGGCCTGGGGGGGATGGGGGATGGGGATATGCCGAGTGGGTATACCCAGCAGGACGATTCCCATTGGCCCATGCTACCAGCGAGTGGGCCTGCAAGACGGCGAATGGATCAAGACCCAACAAGGAGCCAGGCGACTGGAAGCTAAAGGCCCAGAAGCGTAGCTAGGCCCAGTCGGATTAGGTTAAACACCCTCCGAGTCCTTATCCAACTTGGTTGTAGATTTGTAAACCCTAGCTAGGCGACTCTATATAAACCTCCCTAGGGTACGCATAGAGGAAACGTTCCATCATACACCCCCTGCGACTCGCCGCCTAGTCGTCGAGCTCGCCCTTGTACTCTCTCATCAATACAATCTAGCAGGAGTAGGTCTTTAGCCTCCGGGAGCCAAACCTGGGTAAAACTCTTTGTCTCCGCCCTCATCTCACACCGCAGATGGCTGGCCGCCCTTGCCCCTCGTTCTACTACTCGTCGTCGATTGCAGCATCTTCCGTGGCCATTCCCACGACAGTGGCACCCACCATGGGGCCTGGCCGGTCAGGCCTGTGTTCTGTGGGGAGATCCAATCTACCAATCAACGAGACGATCGCCACCGACCGCATGATCGCCATCGGCGAGATCCTGCAGATCTTGCCGAGCAGCTACGTCCCGGCGGCATGCCCCATCACGCACAGTGTGATCATGCCGATCGGCACGATCAGCCTCTTCATCGGCTTCACCGACGTCATCGTCTCGGAGGACTCGGCTCGCATCCGCGAGTCGCCACCGCATGATCGGCTCTCTGAGAGTCAGGTCCGCACAATCCACCGCGTCGCCTCCGAGTACGGCTCGGCCAACAGCAATGTGGCCGAGACCAGCATGGCCCCGGACGACGCGGCGCTCAATGACGATGCCGACTCGGCGACCTCGACGTCATCCGCCGGATCCATCGTCGCCGCGTCACCCGCGGGGACTTCAGGGATCCTTCCATCCTTAGGATCTTCGACTCCGACTCCGGGTCGGAGAGTTCCGGCGACCTCCACGCCGGATCGGGTCGCTTCATCGTGACCTACATGGCGAGCGGCATGTACTCCCGTTCTTCAGGAACCAGGGCGGCCTCGAGCGGCTTCCCAACTACGAAAAATACTCTCAACTGCCCACCCCCCGAGCCCCTGCAGCTCCAGCCACGACCCGCGAACGCGTCACTCTCGACCAACGACCTGCGACTAACGAACAACATGGTCGCTGCCAACGGGCATCCCGTCGATGCACGGACTGATGACCCACAAGTGTAGTGGATCACAACAGTCTTCGCGGGTAGTATTAACCAATTTATTGATTCGACACAAGGGGATCCAAAGAATACTTGCAAGCCTAAACAATTGAGTTGTCAGTTCAGCTGCACCTGGAAATAGTTCTTGCTCACAGAAGTTTATCAGTAGCAATAGTTTGGTAGTAGAAACAGCAAAGCAACAACAACAGTGAAACATGAGCAATAGTAACAGTAACGGTAATAGTGGGATTCGAGTGCGGTAGGCATAGGGATGGATGGACGGGCGTTGCATGGACGAGTCTAAATATGTAACTTCAAGATCTAGGGCATTGCAGATAAATAATAACAAGCTTCCAAGTAATAAACAATCCTAGGCATGTGCTCCAAATATAGTCATACATGCTCGCAATGAGAACTTTCACAACATCTTCTGTCCAGCCAGCCGTTGGCAGCGGGGCCTCTAGGGAACTACTGGAAATTAAGGTGCTCCTTCTAATAGAGAACTGGAGCAAAGCAGTAACACTCCGTGAACACATGTGATCCTCACACCACAGACATCCCCTCCAGTTGTCCCAATTATTGTCACTTTGGGGCCTTTGGATCCGGACAATGATATGTGTACACAACTTGCAGATAAGACCACAAACAATACTATCATAATGATTCAATAATAAGTTCAGTTATGAGATCATGGCACTCGTGCCCTAGTGACAAGCATTAAGCACAACAAGTTGCAACAAAGTCAAATAGCACTAATAGAGATACTAGGCACTATGCCCTAACAATCTTATTTGATTACATGATAGAACTCATCCAATCCCTACCATCGCCAAGCCTACAACGGGGGATTACTCACTCATGGATGAGGCAAACATCGATGGTTGATGGAGATGCGTTGGTGATGACGATGGAGATGATCCTCTCCAAATTCCTCGTCCCGGCAGGGTGCCAGAACGGAGTTTCTGGATCCAAATCTTGGTTTCTGGTGGCGGCAGCAGAGCGGAACTCTTTCTGGAAAACTATCAAAACCCCCTCGATTTTTAGGTCGAGAGGCAACTTATAGGCGCAGAGGGAAGCCTAGGGCGTGCCTAGGGTGGCTGCACCCTGTAATACCTCGGAAACTACGCTCTAAGTAACAAGCCTGGAATGAACCCAAAATGCATGTCCTACCGAGGAGGCCGGGGCCACCCACGGGTAGGTCCCGTTTGAGCGGAACAGGGCACGGTACCGGCCAACACCCCATCCACTTTGCAAGAACATCGTGACAAGTACGAGTGGCGTAGTCGATAGGCATGCGAGAACATAACATACACAATTGTGTATGTTAGCGACATACAAGAGTACATCAGAGCCAGACCATCTAAAAGAAATAGAAATATGCAACGCCATACGACAAGATTCAAATTACTAGATAGTTCCAATAGTTTAGGATACATTCTCAAATAGCATACATTAGAGTATCAAGCGGAAGCGGAAGACAAGATCCGAGTACGGATAAGAAGCAAATCGGCGTAAGGCGCCCTAAAAGTAAGCACACCCCGCCCACAAGATCTCATGATCTCCAAACCCCGAAAACTCTACACCTGACGGTCGTTGCATCCATCATCGGTGTCCTCAACCCAGTAGCCTTCCTGTGGGTAAACCTGTCCATCTGATCCAAATATTTATCGTGTGAGACCCTAGGGGGCTTAGCAAGTCTTTATGCATCTAAAGGGAACAACCCGGGGTGACGCAATTGCAGCAAAACTTAAAGCCTAGCAATTCTATAGAGACACGCTATAACATCCGCCTAACCAATGATAGACGGACGCTCTTTAAGTAAACAACAGTTAATTTCCCGTCAGATATATTTCAACATAAATAAACATCGCTCTTTCATCTGTTGGCAGTTTTATTAACCATTCCATGAATATTGCACTATTACTAGACAAGTTTTAGTCAAGTTAAAAAAATGGTACTTTAGTTATGCTTGTCTATGATCGAGAAACGGTGCTCCAAGTCGTCCATAACCGCGGACACGGCTTTCAGAAAGATTTACCCTGCAGGGGTGCACAAATAGCAACACACACACGATCAACCTCGGAAAAACCAAATGAACACCCAACGAGGCATCACGACAAAGCATTCACAAGATTCATATTTGATTTCAGGGGGCCACCCCGCTAAGCTACCCGCTACGAAATTGGCCGGCTCCGCGACGGACCGAGGGGTTTGCGAGAACGACTATAAACGACTGGGAACCCGAAAGTGTGACTGGGCTTGTCGATACCGCGAAATCGTGCCGCGATCCAAAACAGTACAGGCGCTCCACGCGCAATAGTAAATAAAGCAGTAAAGCATGACATAAGTACAGGATAGTAATAAAACCCCAAACTACTTTGTGGCCCCAAGAAATTAAGTATGACTCAAGCTAGGATTAAGGGGATTCATGGTCCCACGTGCGGATAGCGCGATAGTTAAGGAACAAGAATCAAGTACTCGGGGTCCTACGGGACACTAGTGGGCGGATAAAAACCAAATCTCAGCTATTGCCCACCGGTGCCTCTTTCTTTAGTTATCCCATTACTACTCAATTCAGTTGTTTAGGTACCTCATTCTTCAAATACACTCACAAACCCTACACATGCAATTCTACGACCCGCATGGCTCAACCAACTCATGTATTAATGGCTCATAGGATTGAGGGAACAAGTTTCGGTGGGGTTTAAAAGTAAAGGCTATGCAATACTTGGGATTCAATTTTAATTCGGATCGTGACACATGATGCAAGAATAAGATAGCTGCAATAGGTACTATATGTAGTGCAAACATGGGGAAATGCTTGCCTGGCAGTTCAGTTGGAGAATAAGATGGCTCCGGGTAAAACTCCTGGGTCTCCTTGTAAGATCCTTGCTCGGCGTCTATCCGGATAAAAACCAAACACACAAGGGGCCGAAATAAATACATTGTGCAATCATATAAATTATATGCAACAAGCAAACAAGGTATGCCATGATGATATGATGCACAGTTTACATGGTATAACAAAGCATGGCATTGGTAAGGTGAGAAAACAATAAGAAAGCACTTTATTAATTTATTTAGGCATGTTTTACTCCCATAAGCAGTTCTGATTATTCAATAAAGATATGATGCATGCTTCAATTCATATAATGGGATGCATAGTTAGAACGGCTCGTCGAGCTAATGAAGTTAGACATATAATTTTTATAATTTGGATTTAGAAATCAAAAGATACAAATTATTCAAGTTGAATTAATTATAAAAACACAATATTGTTTGTTGGCATAATTTACTTACCCAAAACAGTAATCGCTTGGAAAATTCTTGATGTACATAGTTTTCTGATACACTTTTCCAATAGAGCTACGGGTTAACATATTTACAAAATTAAACAAGTTGGAAAAAAATCTTGCATAAGTCGTTGACTGTTCACCACAAACAATGATTGGATGGATAAATTTTAGAGTGCTTAAAACTTTTACATAACTGAACTCCTCCTTTTGTTCTTATTTCAGACTCATAACATTTATTAAAAATTGGAATTGTCTGCTCAAATTTTAGCTTATTTCCTAAGTAGAACTAGTATATGTTCCTGAACTTTTAAACAGTCAACAGGCCCACAGATCGGACAGATGACAAGAAATAGCCACGATCGATCCATCCTATGCATATATAGCTAAGCTAACAACCAAGCAGCTGAATCAAAAGATCTAGTGCAAAACATGCCAGCTAATTGAATCCGGAATGTGCAGTGTGGCGGTTGCAAACAAATAAAAGAAGCTAGAGCTTGCAATGTGTGTGCGTCTGTGTTATGCACAACAGATCAACCGAGACATTTGATAGGCTGCTGGATCAATCGATCCAGGCGAAGCAAAATTAGCTAGCTAAAGCGAGCTAGCATCCAGGCAGGAAAACAAAACGCAAACCAACAAACCAGCTAGCTGTTCTGAACGGACATACGCGCAAGCGGCCGCCGGCTGACGAGACATCCTCATGCAGGTGCAGAGAGCCGATGAGCAGAACGTGCAGGTCAGGGACATATCGTCCGCTGGCGTGGTTACGGTGCCGTAAAACAACAAGGAAGAGAGGGTTATGAGGCGGCGCTCACCCTTGACGACGTTAGCGAAGAAGCAGAACTCGACAAAGACTGAGGACGCCGGGAGTCGTAGGAGATCTCCGCGATGAACTCCAGGACGGCGCTCGGGAGGTGGAGAAGACAAAGGGGGAGAGAGATCTGTGGAGTTAGGGTTCGAGCGGGGCCCACAGGAGGGGGATAAGGAGGCGGGCTGGCGCAGAGCAGGTGCGGGTCGGAGACGCCCCGGTCGGAATAAAGTAGGGGTGTGGCTCGGTCAATGTACAGAGCAAGAAGAAGACATAGGAGGTGCCGATGCTTCTGCTCTCACTACTGAAGGAGGCAAAAACTAAACCTGACGAGGCTGTTGTGCTTAGCTGACAAAACACTACTGTTGTTGCTATATTTTTCCTGAACTGGACTGAATGAAAACTTGCTGCTGGCGCTGGTCCCTCTGCTCCCTGTAGCTTGTTTTTGAACTCCTCGCAGATTTTGGATCCAATCAAACCTCAGCTATTCCCAGAATTTGGAACAAGTAATTTTGAACAGGGACAAGGAACTATAATTTAATAGGATGTAAGAAGAGTATAGCATCAGCAAAAATAGTACCTAGGATCCCTCTTGGGCATGATACAAGATTTAAAGGAATAGGTGAATATATATATATATATATATATATATATATATATATATATATATATATATGAAGATATGGGAGGAAAAAATGTAGATGGAACAATATCCAACACATATTTAAAATATTGTCTCGTCCATATAACAAGAAGGTTGCCAAGTTGGCCAAACAAGAATATGCATGAGGATAGAGGGGAGTAGAACAACACGTGAGAACGGATACACATTAAACCAAAGTTTAAATAGGACAGGAGAGGGAATTAGCAATTAAGCAAAGGCGATGCACACATATGGAAGATATGGTAGAGATAGATGGTATCCAAAGAAAGTTGGCATTATCAAGTTAGTAAGTGGAAGGATTTTAAAAGAGATGCCCTCAACTCAAATTGGGCATGTAACAATAATCAACAACCAAATGCAACATATATCAAGAGGCAACTATATTAATAACGATACTAGTGCATATGAAAGAAGAACCAAATAAAGGGTTTATATGATGCTCAAATGCAATGTGGCATGATGACATGAGCATGCTATAATGATGATGCAGTGCAAAATAATATGTAGGAAGTAGCTTTTATTATGATTGATGTAGCATTACGGATGTTAGACAGATGGGATGCTACAACTCTCCCCCACTAAAGAAGAATCTCGCCCCGAGATTCTAGGAAGACTAAGACTGGAACAAGGTAGGATACTCGGAACGGAGGTCATCCTCTCGCTCCCAAGTTGCTTCATCAACGTAATGGTGCGACCATTGCACCTTGCGGAATTTTATAGACTTGTTGCGAGTCTTTCGTTCTGCGATTTCAAGAATTTTCACGGGGTGTTCTTTATAAGAGAGGTCTTCTTGGAGGTTGATGAGCTCGTGATCCACGGTCTTGCCGGGGTCTTTGAAGAACTTCTTGAGCTGGGAGACGTGAAAGACATTGTGCACCTTGAGTTTTTCAGGAAGCTCAAGTGCATAAGACACTTCTCCTCTTCTTCCACGAATTTTGAAAGGATCGATGTATCGCGGAGCGAGCTTGCCCTTGATACCAAACCGGTGTGTGCCTCTCATGGGAGTGACACGAAGGTAAACCAAATCACCAGGAACATATTCCATAGCCACATGTTTCTTGTCATAGTAGCTCTTCTGCCGACTCTGGGCAACTTTCAGGTTCTCAAGAATGATAAGAACTTTTTCTTCTGCTTGGGAGACGATGTCAGGGCCAAAGAAATTCCTTTCACCTGCACCTGACCAACCAATAGGGGTACGGCACTTGCGGCCATATAGAACCTCAAAGGGTGCCATCTTGATACTTTTCTGGAAGCTATTGTTGTAGGAAAACTCAGCATATGGAAGGCATTCCTCCCACTTCATGCCGAACGAGATGACACAAGCACGAAGCATATCTTCTAGAATTTGATTGATTCTTTCCACTTGTCCTTGAGACTAAGGGTGATACGCGGTGCTGAAGTTTAGCTTTGTGCCCAAGCCTTGTTGGAAGCTTTCCCAGAACTTGGAAGTGAAGATACTCCCACGATCTGAGCTGATTTCTAGAGGAACACCATACAACGAGACAATCCTGTTGATATAGAGCTCGGCCAATTTGAAGGGTTTCGCGGCATAGTAAATCAAAATTTTCTACGGATGCAAACAGAGGGAAAGCCAAGATCTAATCTAGGAGATGCAAACAACGAGAGAGATTGGATTAGATCTTCATACCCTTGAAGATTCGCACAGCGGAACGCTCATCGGAACGTGGGTGATGTAGTCGTACTCGCTTCTCCTCCTCGCGATCCGATCCGATCTAGCACCACAAGTGGCGGTGCCTCCGTGAGATGCACACGTGCAGCAACTCGACGTCTCCTCCTTCCTTGGTCCAGCAAGTATGGTGGAGAGACGGATTGGATCTACAACACGACGGCGTGGTGTATATGGTGGAGAATTTCTACAGCAGGGCTTCACCTACAAACAGTCGGGAGGGAGAGAGGAGGGCAGCAGGGCGGCTAGGGTTGGAGGGGAAGGTGTAGGGGGTTGGTGCGCCCCCAGCCCTCTATATATAGAGTGGTGGGCGCAGCCCTAGCCCCTCCCCCAAGCCAAGGCCGGCGGCCCCAAGGAGGAAGAGTGGGGGGCAAGGAAACCCCCCCTTCTAGAAGCTCTATCTAGAGTTTAAACCTCTCTTGGCCGGCTGGTACCTATGGGGCCTTGTGCCCCTGGCCCAATGCGGCCAGGGCACTCCCTCATAGGCCCATTCCCCCTCCCGGAAGGTGTGGCCACGTTGGTCCCCTTCCGTAAGGTTCTAGAAGCTTCCGGTACAATACCGATTAACCCGGAACAATTCCGAACTCAAAAACTGCACTGCCTTATATGAATCTTATTCTTCGGACCACTCCAGAACCTCTCGTGATGTCCCGGATCCCATCCGAGACTCCGAACAAAAACTCATAAACCAATTATCCAATCTATCCTAGCGTCGAGACACGTTAAGTGTGTGACCTTGCGGGTTCGAGAATATGCAGACATGATCTTCTATCAATAATCAACAGCGGGGTCTAGAAACCCATATTGACTCCCACACATTCATCGATGATCATATCGGATGAACCATGATGCCAGGATTCAATCAATCCCATATATATTCCCTTCGTCTCGCGATATATTACTTGCCCGAAATTCGATCGTCGGTACCGTCATACCTAGTTCAATCTTGTTCACAGCAAGTAATTTACTCGTTCCGTAATCCGATATCACTTTGTGATCAACTCCTTAACCACATGCTTGCAAGCGGTGTTGATATCAATTACCGAGTGGGCCCGAAGTATATCTCTCCGACTTGGGAGGGACAAATCCCATCTCGATACATACAACCCAACAGATACTTTCCGATCACCCGAGAGACACCTTTATGATCACCCTCTCATAGGATGACGTTTGATGACCTCAAAGCTTTCTTCCGATACCAGGGAGTTGTATTATCTCATGGTCTAAGGAATACAATATTTGACATAAGAAAAGCTTCACAAAGACGAACACGATGACACGATCTAATTGCTTCGCTTAGTTTGGGTCTGTCCACCATATCATTCCCCAATGATATGATCTCATTATTAATTGACAACTCATGTCCATGGTTAGGAAACCTTAACCATCATTAATCAATGAGCTAGTCCATAGAGGCGTACTAGGGACACAGTGTTGTTCACAAACCACACAAGTATTAAAGTTTCCGCTTAATACAATTCTAGCATGGCATATAAACATTATCATGAACAAAAATTATAATAATAACATATTTATTATTGCCTCTAGGGAATAATTCCAACAGTCTCCCACTTGCACTAGAGTCAATAATCTAGTTTACATTTGGCAACAATCTCACACCCATGGCACTGAGGTGCTGATCATGTTTTACACGTGGAAGAGGTTTAGTCAATGGATCTGCGACATTCAGATCTGTATGTACTTTGCTAATCTTCAGATCTCCATCTGCTATATAATCTCGGATTATATGAAACTTGCGGTTGATATGCTTGGTCTTTGGATGATATCTTGGTTCCTTAGCGAGTGCTATGGCGCCAGTGTTGTCTCACAATATCTCTAGTGGGTCCAATGCACTTGGAACCACGCCAAGCTCAGTGATGAAGTTCCTGATCCAAACTCCTTCACTTGACGCTTCTGCAGCAGCCATGTATTCCGCTTCTACTGTAGATCCCGCGATCACGCTTTGCTTGCAGCTTCTCCAGCTCATAGCTCCTCCATTAAAAATATACACGTATCCTGTCTGAGATTTAGAATCATCCTTGTCGGTGTCAAAACTAGCGTCGACGTAACCTTTTACAACGAGCTGTTCATCACCCGCATAGACTAAGAACATTTCTTTAGTCCTATTTAGGTACTTTAGGATGTTCTTCACGGCTGTCAAGTGTTCCACTCCTGGATCACTCTGATATCTGCTCGTCAAAATAAGAGCATTGGACACATCCGGTCTTGTACACATCATGGCATACATGATGGAACCTATGGACGAGGCATAAGGCACTTTGCTCATAGCTTCCCTATCATTTACCGTAGCTGGACACTGAGCCTTGCTCAATATCTTACCTGACAACATAGGCACTGAACCTTTCTTTGCCTTATCCATTCTGAATCTTTTCAGAACTTTGTCTAGGTATGTACTCTGGCTTAAAGCTATCAGGCGTCTTTTTCTATCTCTATAGATTTTGATGCCCAATATATAAGAAGCTTCACCTAGGTCTTTCATTGAAAAACACTTGTTCAAATAACTCTTCACATCGTTAAGCATGTTGATGTCATTTCCAATAATCAATATGTCATCCACATATAGTACCAGAAACATCACCGAGCTCCCACTCACTTTCTTGTAGATGCAAGCTTCGTAGCAATTTGGAACAAATCCAAAGCTCTTGATCACTTGATCAAAACAAAGGTTCCAACTCCGAGATGCTTGCTTCAGTCCATAAATGGAACGCTGAAGTTTGCATACTTTATCAGCATCCTTAGGATCGACAAAACCTTCGGGTTGCATCATATACAACTCTTCATCAATGTTGCCATTAAGGAACGCATGATTGACATCCATCTGCCATATTTCATAATCATGAAATGCAGCAATTGCTAATAAAATCCGAATGGACTTAAACATCGCTATGGGAGAGAAAGTCTCATCGTAGTCAACACCTTGAACTTGTCGAAAACCTTTCGCAACAAGCCGTGCTTTATAGTCGCTAACATTACCATCCGCGCCCGTTTTCTTCTTGAAGATCCATTTGCACTCAACGGCCTTTCGATTGCTAGGAGGGTCCACCAAAGTCCATACTTGGTTTACTCTCATGGATCCCAATTCGGATTTCATGGCTTCTAGCCATTTCTCAGAGTCTGGGCTCATCATCGCTTCCTCATAGTTCGTAGGTTCACTGTCTTCTACTAACAAGACAGTCAAGACAGGGTTGCCGTACCACTCAGGAGGGGCACGTGACCTTGTCGACCTGCAACGCTCGATGGCAAGATCGTCCAAGCTTCATGATCCTTGTCATTAGCTTCCTCTATTGTTGGTGCAGGCAATCGAACAATTTCAGGTGCGCGCTACTCTCCAATTCAAGAGAAGGTTCAATAACCTCGTCTAGCTCTACTTTCCTCCCACTCACTTCTTTCGAGAGAAACTCCTTCTCAAGAAAGGAACCGTTCTTCATGACAAACACTTTGCCTTCGGTTCGTGATAGAAGGTATACCCAATAGTTTCCTTAGGGTATCCTATGAAGACGCATTTCTCCGCTTTGGGTTCGAGCTTGTCCGGCATCAACTTCTTGACGTAAGCTTCGCATCCCCAAACTTTAAGAAACGACAACTTAGGTTTAGCACCAAACCACAGTTCATACGGTGTCGTCTCAACGGATTTAGATGGAGCCCTATTTAAAGTGAATGCAGTGGTTTCTAATGCATAACCCCAAAATGATAATGGCAAATCAGTAAGAGACATCATTGATCGGACCATGTCTAATAGGGTTCGATTCCGGCGTTCAGACACACCATTGCGCTGTGGTGTTCCGGGTGGCGTGAGTTGTGAAACGATTCCACTTGCTTTAAGATGCGTGAGAAAATCATAACTCAAATATTCACCTCCACGATCGGATCGTAGAAACTTAATCTTTCTGTTACGATGGTTCTCCGCTTCATTCTGAAATTCTTTGAACTTTTCAAACGTTTCAGATTTATGTTTCATTAAACAGATATACCCATATCTACTTAAATCATCGGTAAAAGTGAGAAAATAGCGATATCCACCGCGCGTCGAAACACTCATCGGTACGCATACATCGGTATGTATGATTTCCAACAAGTCCGTTGCTCGCTCCATCATACCGGAGAACTGGGTTTTGATCATCTTTCCCATGAGGCATGGTTCGCATGTGTCAAATGATTCAAAATCAAGAGACTCCAAAAGTCCATCAGAATGGAGTTTCTTCATGCGCTTTACACCAATATGACCTAGACGACAGTGCCACAAATAAGTAGTATTATCACTATCTACTTTGCATCTCTTAGCCTCAATGTTATGGATGTGTGTTTCATCCCTTTCGAGATTTAGAAGAAATAAACCATTCACAATAGGTGCATGACCATAAAAGATGTTACTCATATAAATAGAACAACCATTATTCTCCGATTTAAATGAATAACCGTCTTGCAATAAACAAGATCCAGAAATAATGTTCATGCTCAACGCAGGCACATAATAACACTTATTAAGGTTTAAAACTAATCCTGAAGGTAAAACTAAGGAGAGCGTGCCGACGGCCATCACATCAACTCTTGATCCGTTGCCAACGCGCATCGTCACCTCATCCCTCGCAAGTCATTGCCTATTCCGTAGCTCCTGCTTGAGTTACAAATATTAGCAACCGAACCAGATCAAATACCGTGCACTACAACGAGGGCTAGTAAGGAAAACATCAATAACATGTACATCAAATATACCTTTGATGGTGCCAGCCTTCTTGTCCTCTAAGTACTTCGGACAGTTGCGCTTCCAGTGACCCTTTTCCTTGCAATAGAAGCACTCAGTGTCCGGTTTAGGACCAGACTTGAGCTTCTTCTCAGCAGGGGCAACGCGCTTGCCGCCGCCTTTCTTGAAGGGCTTCCTTGCACCCTTACCTTTCTTGAAGGTGGGGGGCTTGTTTACCATCAACACATGATTATTCTTTTTGATGTTCACCTCCGCTACTTTCATCTTAGCAAAGAGCTCAGCGATCATATCAGTGGAACCAATCTGATTGTGATCAACTACAAAACTTTTGTAGCTAGGAGTGTCAATCTTGAGCTCCTCTGGAATCTTGCAGTCCAGTTGCTCAAGGCGTTGAGTGTAGCCCGTCATCTCAATGGCGTGCTCACTAACGGAACTCCCTTCCTCCATCTTGTAGTTAAAGAATTTCTTAGAGAGCTCATATCTCTCAGAACGGGCTTGAGTCTGAAACATGTTTTTCAGCTCCTCGAGAATCTCAAAGGGCCCGGTGAACTCCTCAAAACGATTTTGAAGATCCGATTCCATAGCATACAACATGGCGATCTTAATCAAATCATAATCATCCTTGCGCGACTGATAAACAGCTTTTTCATCACCAAGCATCTATAGTAGGGCGCCACTGGCGCTTTCTCAAGGACATAGTCCTTTTGTCCGCCAATGAGAATGATTCTCGAATGCGAAACCATTTGGTGAAGTTAGACCCATTGTTTCTAAGCTTTTCTATCTCAAAGAAAACGTTGAAGTTGAAGTTGGACTTGGCCATGTGATCTACAGTATTTGCAAGTACAATTTAGACTATGTTCATGATAAATAGTTCAACTTAATCAAATTACTAGATGAACTCCCACTAAATTCAACATCCCTCAAGTTGTTTAGTGAACATGATCCAAATTCACCACACCTAATCCGATCATCACTAGAAGAGATGTGGTTTCAATGGTGGACAACGAAGTGTCGATCATATCATTCATATGACTCATGCTTAACCTTTCGGTTCTTGTGTTCTGAGGCCATGTCTGTACATGCTAGGCTCGTCAAGTTAGACCCAAGTATTTCCGCGTGTGCAAAACTGGCTTGCACCCGTTGTATGTGAGCATAGAGTCTATGGCACCCGATCATCACGTGATGCTTGAACACGACGAACTTTCTCAACGGTGCATACTTGGGGAGAACACCATTTTTATCTTGATCTTTAAGTGAGGAATCATCTTATATTCCTACCGTCGCGATCTAAGCATAATAAGATACATAAAAGGATAAACATCACATGCATATAACTTTATGTGACATGGTATAGCCAATCTTCGCGCAATGATCTCCATCTTGTGCGTGCCGGCATGATCTCCATCACTCCATCATGATTGCCTCCACCACGAATAGCAACTAGAACTATTGCTAACTACTTAGCGATAAAGTGAAACTATTACATGGCGCATAAGAAGTTGACACACAGGTCATACACAATTATAAAGACAACCATATGGCTCCTGCCGGTTGTGTACTCATCGACATGCAAGTCGTGAAACATTACAAAACATGATCATCGCATACATTATACTCATCACATCTTGGGCCATACCATATCACAGAAAACACTCCCTGTAAAAACAAGTTAGACGCCTCTACTTTGTTATTGCATGTTTTACGTGGCTTATGGGAGTAGATTCTAAGAACGATTCTTACCTACGGAAAGCCACAACGGTGATATTATGGTTGCCAAACTCCGGTGTTAATCCCATGACAACTATAGTGAGAGAAACTGACATCCACCAGCCGCATGTGTGGAACAAGCCACACGTCAAGTGCGGAGCCGGTCTCGCGAACGACGTCGCGTAAGGTTGGCCTGGACCGCTTCAATCTCACTATCCCGCGTCATAAGAAGAACACAGACAAGAGGCTTGCAACAGAAAACATCAACGCCAGCAACAACCATGTTGCGTTCTACTCGTGAAACACATATACGCATAGATCTAGCTCTGATACCACTGAAGGGTTTCGCGGCATAGTAAATCAAAATTTTCTACGGATGCGAACAGAGGGAAAGCCAAGATCTAATCTAGGAGATGAAAACAACGAGAGAGATTGGATTAGATCTTCATACCCTTGAAGATTCGCATAGCGGAACGTTCGTCGGAACGTGGGTGATGTAGTCGTACTCGCTTCTCCTCCTCGCGATCCAATCCGATCTAGCACCACAAGTGGCGGTGCCTCCATGAGATGCACACGTGCAGCACCTTGAAGTCTCCTCCTTCCTTGGTCCAGAAAGTATGGTGGAGAGACGGATTGGATCTACAACACGACGGCGTGGTGTATATGGTGGAGAATTTCTGCAGCAGGGCTTCACCTACAAACAGTCGGGAGGGAGAGAGGAGGGCAGCAGGGCGGCTAGGGTTGGAGGGTAAGGTGTAGGGGGTTGGTGCGCCCCCAGACCTCTATATATAGAGGGGTGGGCGCAGCCCTAGCCCCTCCCCCAAGCCAAGGCCGGCGGCCCCAAGGAGGAAGAGTGGGGGGCAAGGAAACCCCCCCTTCTAGAAGCTCTATCTAGAGTTTAAACCTCTCTTGGCCGGCTGGGCCCTATGGGGCCTTGTGCCCCTGGCCCAATGCGTCCAGGGCACTCCCTCATAGGCCCATGCCCCCTCCCGGAAGGTGTGGCCACGTTGGTCCCCTTCCGGAAGGTTCTAGAAGCTTCCGGTACAATACCGATTAACCCGGAACAATTCCGAACTCCAAAAACTGCACTGCCTTATATGAATCTTATTCTCCGGTCCACTCCGGAACCTCTCGTGATGTCCCGGATACCATCCGAGACTCCGAACAAAAACTCATAAACCAATTATCCAATCTATCCTAGCGTCGAGACACGTTAAGTGTGTGACCCTACGGGTTCGAGAATATGCAGACATGATCTTCTATCAATAATCAATAGCTGGGTCTGGAAACCCATATTGACTCCCACACATTCATCGATGATCATATCGGATGAACCACGATGCCAGGATTCAATCAATCCCATATATATATTCCCTTCGTCTCGCGATATTTTACTTGCCCAAAATTCGATCGTCGGTACCGTCATACCTAGTTCAATCTTGTTAACAGCAAGTACTTTACTCGTTCCATAATCCGATATCACTTTGTGATCAACTCCTTAACCACATGCTTGCAAGCGGTGTTGATATCGATTACCTAGTGGGCCCGAAGTATATCTCTCCGACTTGGGAGGGACAAATCCCATCTCGATACATACAACCCAACAGATACTTTCCGATCACCTGAGAGACACCTTTATGATAACCCTCTCATAGGATGACGTTTGATGACCTCAAAGCTTTCTTCTGATACCAGGGAGTTGTATTATCTCATGGTCTAAGGAATACAATATTTGACATAAGAAAAGCTTCGCAAAGACGAACACGATGACACGATCTAATTGCTTCGCTTAGTTTGGGTCTGTCCACCATATCATTCCCCAATGATATGATCTCATTATTAATTGACAACTCATGTCCATGGTTAGGAAACCTTAACCATCATTAATTAATGAGCTAGTCCATAGAGGCGTACTAGGGACACGGTGTTGTTCACAAACCACACAAGTATTAAAGTTTCCGCTTAATACAATTCTAGCATGGTATATAAACATTATCATGAACAAGAATTATAATAATAACATCTTTATTATTGCCTCTAGGGCATAATTCCAACACAATTCACTAGCAGAAATAGTCTCCTTGACCGGAAATAAGTGGGCAACCTTGGAAAGCCTGTCGATGACAACAAAGATAGCATTGTTGCCTTTCTGAGACCTCGGAAAACCAGTGATGAAGTCCATCTCTACTTTCTCCCATTTCCATTATGGAGGCTTCAAAGGCTAAAGAAGACCAGATGGTTTTTGATGGACAACTTTCACTCTGCGGCAGACATCGCACTCAGAGACATACTTGGCACAGTCATTTTTCATTCCTGGCCACCAATACTGTGTTTTTAGGTCCATGTACATCTTTGTGCTGCCGGGGTGGATGGAAAGAACAGAATCATGAGCTTCTTTCAGAACTTCTTCCCTCAAGCCTGGAAGTTCAGTAACAACCATCCTGTGATCATAGAACAAGGTGCCTTGATCATCGAGGTGGTATGCTTCATATTTTGGATTCTGGGATTTTATTGCATACTCTTTACAAAAGAGATCCTCCAGTTGAGCAGAACGAATCTTTTCTTGCAAGGAAGGAGTAGCTACCAAGGTCGCAAGGTAGCCTCTAGGAATAAGGCCAAGGTTGAGCTGGTCGAATTCCTCACACAGCTGAGGCTCATACTTCTTCACCTTGAGATTGTTCACATAAGCTTTACGACTCAAGGCATCAGCCATGAAATTTGCTTTGCCCGGAGTGTAGTTTATTGTGAGATCGAAGCCGTTGATTGTTTCAATCCATGTCCTTTGCCGAAGGTTAAGTTCCGGCTGAGTGAATATATATTTGAGGCTTTTGTGATCCGAGTAAATCTCACATTTGTTGCAAAGAAGGTAATGCCTCCATAACTTCAAGGCAAACACAACAACTGCAAGTTCTAGATCGTGAGTAGGATAGTTGACTTCATGAGTTTTCAATTGACGAGAACCATATGCAACGACTTGCTTATCTTGCATGAGAACGTCACCAAGCCCTTGGAGTGAAGCATCACAGAAGATCTGAAAGGGCTTCGATGTATCAGGAGGAATCAAGACAGGAGTGGAGGTCAGTTTTTCCTTGAGAGTTTCAAAGCTTGCTTGGCACGCCGGTGTCCAAAGATATTTCTTGCCTTTCTTGAGGAGATCGGTAAGAGGCTTGGCAATCTTGGAGAAGTTTTGGACGAATCGTCGACAATAACTCGCCAATCCGAGGAAGCTGCAAACTTCTTTCACATTTTTCGGAGGAAGTCACTCCACTATTGTCCGAACAGTTTCTGGGTTGACAGAAATGCCTTCTGCAGAGATGACATGCCCCAGGTAGGTGACTTTTGGCAGCCAGAATTCACATTTGGAGAACTTTGCATAGAGACGGTTCTCGCGAAGCTTGGTGAGGACGCAACGGAGGTGTTCAGCATGTTCCTCTTGAGACTTGGAATAGACAAGAATATCATCAAGATAAACCACCACGAACTTGTAGAGGTACTCCATGAAGACCGAGTTCATGAGCCTAGAGAATGTAGCAGGTGCATTGGTGAGACCAAAGGACATGACCGTGTACTCATACAGGCCATAGCGAGTCGTGAACGCCGTTTTGGGAATATCTTCTTTGCGAATCTTGATTTGATGGTATCCACTCCTCAAATCAAGCTTAGAGAACACCACAGCTCCTGCGAGTTGATCGAATAGATCGTTGATTCGAGGCAGAGGATACTTGTTCTTGATTGTTTTTGCATTGAGAGCCCGGTAGTCAACGCAAAGTCGATCAGTCCGGTCTTTCTTCTTGACAAAGATTTTTGGGCTACCCCATGAGGAAGTGCTGTGTTGGATAAACCCCAATTTTTCTTGCTCATCTAGTTGTCGCTTGAGTTCAGCTAGCTCATTAGGTCCCATTTTATAAGGCCTCTTGGAAATAGGAGCGGTTCTAGGCTCTAGCTCAATAACAAACTCGACCTCACGATCAAGAGGCATACCTGGCAGCTCTTCAGGAAAAACATCCGGGAACTCGCAAACCACCGGTACACTTTGTAGAGAATCCATAACATCCACGTTCTGAACTCCCAGAGAATAAAGATGAATTGAGGGATTCTGTCTTGGAGAATAGACAATGTGGCCTTCAGGAATTTTTAGAGAGACCGAGTGCTCAGGACAATCAATGATGGCTCCATTGGCATTTAACCAATCCATACCAAAGATGACGTCAATATCTGCGTTGCCCAATTCAATGAGAGAAGTCGTGAACGTTTGATTCCTAATCGCAATTTGATTGCCATGACTTATTTGAGAAGCTTTCATTGTAATTCCTGGTGATTGCACTCTGAGAACCTTGGACAAAGGCTGAATAGGAAGACCTTGTTCTTGCAAGAACCTCTGAGACACAAATGAATGCGATGCACCCGTATCGAATAAAACCCATGCAGAGATAGAGTTAACGAAGAGCGTAGCCAGCACAACTCCCGGTGCGTGCTCCGCCTGTGCAATGTTGACGTTGTTGGCGCGAGCAACAGCTGACCCGGGCTTGGTGTTGATGTTGAGAGCCCGTGGAACAGGTGCCCGAACCAACGCAGTAGTCGAAGCAGGTCTTGGCGGGGGTGGAGGAAGAGACTTGTTGTTGTTCATTGGGAAATTCCACTGTTGATGCCCAAAGTTCCCACAGGTGAAGCAAGCGCCACTTGGGCGTGGAGCCGAGTAACCACCATATGGCGCCCTGGGGTAGTTGCTGTTGTAGTCCCCAGGTGCGGCGTTGTAAGAGTGTGGTGGCCTTGGAGAGAAACTTGCAGGTCTTGGAGGAGCGGGGAGCGACGGTGTAGTTGTAGGAACCCACACGAGGCGCTTGGAAGGAGTGGCCCCAGAGGGAGACCCAACATCACGGCTATGCTTCTTGGATTCTTCATAAGCCTGTTTGCTCGACTCCTCTTGGAGAGCCGCTTGTTGAAGCTTGAGCAGAGAGCTGGTGTTTGCATGAGTCAAAGCATACTTGATTGCAGGCTTGAGACCTTGACGGAACCTCTTCTGCCTCTTTTTGTCGTCAGACACTTCATCGCCTCCATAGCGAGAGAACTTAGTGAAGTTCCTGATATAGGTGTTGATGTTGTCGTTGCCCTGCTTCAGGTTGAGAAACACCTCCTTCATACTTTCCATCACAATCTCAGGCAGGTACTGTTCCTTGAAGGCATCAGAGAACTGCCACTAGGATGGCTGAAACCAGGCGGACTTGACCTCAGGTAGTTCTCCCACAAAAGTGCGGCCTCTCCACGCAGCAAGTGAGTAGGATACTTGACCCTTTCCTGCTCAGTCACATCAGTGGTATCCAGCAGCTTTGTGGTCTCGCGGAGCCAATCGTCCGCATCGAGTGGCTCGACCGTCATCTCAAACTGTTGAGGGTTGAACTTTAGAAAGTCCTTCAGGGTGCCACGTTGTGGAGGTGGAGGAGGAGGAGGAGGTGGAGCAAACTCGTTTCTCCTGACGCTTTCCTCGAACCTCAACTGGTTCTGCTGCATTGCCCCCAGTGTAGTAGCAATGCTAACAAGAGCAGCTCCCAACTCTGGTAATCCGGGAGCTTCTTATTCCACATTTTTACGCGGTTGAGGCGCCATCCTGTTACAGATGCAAGAGCTTACATTAGTACCATAATGGAGAATGTTTAGTAATCTAGAACAGTACTAAAAATCGAATTAACCATGATTAAAGGATACAATTTACTAAGATGATATTAAAATATCAAACAAAGTTCATAGCACCTAAGAGATTGTTAGCATATCGCACACGACTGAAAGGAGTGTGAAACACGAATCAACCAAAGAAATTTTTTCCGCAATTTTTAGCATTGTAATATTCCATTGAGCATAGTAAAATCACATTAATCCACCAATTCAATGCAAGAGAGCGAATGCTAAGAGTAGTGGTATGGTCATGACTCCATCCCGCACTCGAAGCATTACCCCATACATGAATAGGAAAACTCGTGCGACCCAAACCCAACAATAGTATCACTCAAATGCGCAAAATCACTTAACAGATAAAAGTTAGCAATTCCACATCACGTGAAAACATACTTAGATATCGAACACCCCTAACTAGATTACGTCGGGAACAAGGAGTAAGACAGATCGCATCGGTTTACAAAGAGTCGGATAGATCGCGTCGGTTTATAAAAGCCCGTCGGTATGGAATGTACCGGCAGTTGATAACCAAAGGTAGATTACGATAACAAATTGGATGCAACAGATAGACAAAACGATTTAACAACACACATCCTATGGTACTACGGAAACCCAGAACACGCGAATCCTAATTTGATTTTTTAGAAGAGGATTGATGAACGTTACACTTCCTTACCAGAAAAAGGGTGGTGGGTGGGTAAGAAGAAAAATGGAAGCAGTCCTACTCTCACGTTTAGTTTTTCCCCAATATACATAACTACCAAAATATTTCTAGACTAACAACGACCATCTTGGCTGAGACCCTGAAGGGTGGAATGGCTCTGATACCAGATTGTAATACCTCGGAAACTACGATCTAAGTAACAAGCCTGGAATGAACCCAAAATGCATGAGGTGTCCTACCGAGGAGGCCGGGGCCACCCACGGGTAGGTCCCGTCTGAGCGGAACAGGGCACAGTACTGGCCAACACCCCATCCACTTTGCAAGAACATCGGGACAAGTACGCGCGGCGTAGTCGATAGGCATGCGAGAACATAACATACACAATTGTGTATGTTAGGGACATATAAGAGTACATCAGAGCCAGACCATCTAAAAGAAATATAAATATGCAACGCCATACGGCAAGATTCAAATTACTAGATAGTTCCAATAGTTTAGGATACATTCTCAAATAGCATACATCAGAGTATCAAGCGGAAGCGGAAGACAAGATCCGAGCACGGATAAGAAGCAAATCGGCTTAAGACGCCCTGAAAGTAAGCACACCCTGCCCACATGATCTCATGATCTCCAAACCCCGGAAACTCTACACCTGACGGTCGTTGCCTCCATCATCGGTCTCCTCAACCCAGTAGCTTTCCTGTGGGTAAACCTGTCCATCTGATCCAAATATTTATCGTGTGAGACCCTAGGGGGCTCAGCAAGTCTTTATGCATCTAAAGGTAACAACCTGGGGTGACGCAATTGCAACAAAACTTAAAGCCTAGCAATTCTATAGAGACACGCTATAACATCCGCCTAACCAATGATAGACGGACGCTTTAAGTAAACAACAGTTAATTTCCGTCGATATATTTCAACATAAATAAACATCGCTCTTTCATCATTGGCAGTTTTATTAACCATTCCATGAATATTGCACTATTACTAGACAAGTTTTAGTCAAGTTAAAAAGGTACTTTAGTTATGCTTGTCTATGATCGAGAAACGGTGCTCCAAGTCGTCCATAACCCATGACACGGCTTTCAGAAGATTTACCTAGGGTGCACAAATAGCAACACACGCACGATCAACCTCGGAAAAACCAAATGAACACCCAACGAGGCATCACGACAAAGCATTCACAAGATTCATATTTGATTTCAGGGGGCCACCCCGCTAAGCTACCCGCTACGAAGTTGGCCGGCTCCGCGACGGACCGAGGGGTTTGCGAGAACGGCTGTAAATGACTGGGAACCCGAAAGTGTGACTGGGCTTGTCGATACCGCGAAATCGTGCCGCGATCCAAAACAGTACAGGCGCTCCACAAGCAATAGTAAATAAAGCAGTAAAGCATGGCATAAGTACATGATAGTAATAAAACCCCAAACTACTTTGTGGCCCCAAGAAATTAAGTATGACTCAAGCTAGGATTAAGGGGATTCATGGTCCCACGTGCGGATAGCGCGATAGTCAAGGAACAAGAATCAAGTACTCGGGGTCCTACGGGACACAAGTGGGCGGATAAAAACCAAATCTCAGCTATTGCCCACCGGTGCCTATTTCTTTAGTTATCCCATTACTACTCAATTCAGTTGTTTAGGTACCTAATTCTTCAAAGACACTCACAAACCCTACACATGCAATTCTACAACCCGCATGGCTCAACCAACTCTTGTATTAATGGCTCATAGGATTGAGGGAATAAGTTTCGGTGGGGTTTAAAAGTAAAGGCTATGCAATACTTGGGATTCAATTTTAATTCGGATCGTGACACATGATGCAAGAATAAGATAGCTGCAATATGTACTATATGTAGTGCAAACATGGGGAAATGCTTGCCTGGCAGTTCAGTTGGAGAATAAGATGGCTCTGGGTAAAACTCCTGAGTCTCCTGGTAAGATCCTTGCTCGGCGTCTATCCGGATAAAAACCAAACACACAAGGGGCCAAAATAAATACATTGTGCAATGATATAAATCATATGCAACAAGCAAACAAGGTATGCCATGATGATATGATGCACAGTTTACATGGTATAACAAATCATGGCATTGGTAAGGTGAGAAAACAATAAGAAAGCACTTTGTTAATTTATTTAGGCATGTTTTACTCTCATAAGAAGTTCTGATTATTCAATAAAGATATGATGCATGCTTCAATTCATATCATGGGATGCATAGTTAGAACGGCTCGTCGAGCTAATCGAGTTAGACATATCATTTTTATAATTTGGATTTAGAAATCAAAAGATACAAATTATTCAAGTTGAATTAATTATAAAAAGACAATATTGTTTGTTGGCATAATTGACTTACCCAAAACAGTAATCTCTTGGAAAATTCTTGATGTACATAGTTTTCTGATAAACTTTTCCAATAGAGCTACGGGTTAACATATTTACAAAATTAAAAAAGTTAGAAAAAAAACTTGCATAAGTCGTTGACTGTTCACCACAAACAATGATTGGATGGATAAATTTTAGAGTTCTTAAAACTTTTACATAACTGAACTCCTCCTTTTGTTCTTATTTCAGACTCATAACATTTATTAAAAATTGGAATTGTCTGCTCAAATTTCAGCTTATTTCCTAAGTAGAACTAGTATATGTTCCTGAACTTTTAAACGGTCAACAGGCCACAGATCAGACATATGACAAGAAATAGCCATGATATATAGCTAAGCTAACAACCAAGCAGCTGAATCAAAAGATCTAGTGCAAAACATGCCAGCTAATTGAATCCGGAATGTGCAGTGTGGCGGTTGCAAACAAATAAAAGAAGCTAGAGCTTGCAATGTGCGTGCGTCTGCGTTATGCACAACAGATCAACCGAGACATTTGATAGGCTGCTGGATCAATCGATCCAGGCGAAGCAAAATTAGCTAGCAAAAGCGAGCTAGCATCCAGGCAGGGAAACAAAACGCAAACCAACAAACCAGCTAGCTGTTCTGAACGGACATACGCGCAAGCAGCCGCCGGCTGATGAGACATTCTCATGCAGGTGCAGAGAGCCGATGAGCAGAACGCAGGTGTCGGGACATATCGTCACGGCGTGTATACGGTGCCGTAAAACAACAAGGAAGAGAGGGTTATGAGGCGGCGCTCACCCTTGACGACGTTAGCGGAGAAGCAGAACTCGAAAAAGACTGAGGACGCCGGGAGTCGTAGGAGATCTCCGCGATGAACTCCAGGACGGCGCTCGGGAGGTGGAGAAGACAAAAGGGGAGAGAGATCTGTGGAGTTAGGGTTCGAGCGGGGCTCACAGGAGGGGGATAAGGAGGCGGGCTGGCGCAGAGCAGGTGCGGGTCGGAGGCGCCCCGGTCGGAATAAAGTAGGGGTGTTGCTCGGTCAATGTATGGAACAAGAAGAAGACATATGAGGCGCCGATGCTTCTGCTCTCACTACTGAAGGAGGCAAAAACTGAACCTGACGAGGCTGTTGTGCTTAGCTGACAAAACACTACTGTTGTTGCTATATTTTTCTTAAACTGGACTGAATGAAAACTTGCTGCTGGCGCTGGTCCCTCTGCTCCCTGTAGCTTGTTTTTGAACTCCTCGCAGATTTTGGATCCAATCAAACCTCAGCTATTCCCAGAATTTGGAACAAGTAATTTTGAACAGGGACAAGGAACTATAATTTAATAGGATGTAAGGAGAGTATAGCATCAACAAAAATAGTACCTAGGATCCCTCTTGGGCATGATACAAGATTTAAAGGAATAGGTGAATATATATATATATATATATAAAGATATGGGAGGAAAAATGTAGATGGAACAATATCCAACACATATTTAAAATATTGTCTCATCCATATAACAAGAAGGTTGCCAAGTTGGCCAAACAAGAATAGGCATGAGGATAGAGGGGAGTAGAACAACACGTGAGCACGGATACACATTAAACCAAAGTTTAAATAGGACAGGAGAGGGAATTATCAATTAAGCAAAGGCGATGCACACATATGGAAGATATGGTAGAGATAGATGGTATTCAAAGAAAGTTGGCATTATCAAGTTAGTAAGTGGAAGGATTTTAAAAGAGATGCCCTCAACTCAAATTGGGCATGTAACAATAATCAACAACCAAATGCAACATATATCAAGAGGCAACTATATTAATAACGATACTAGTGCATATGAAAGAAGAACCAAATAAAGGGTTTATATGATGCTCAAATGCAATGTGGCATGATGACATGAGCATGATATAATGATGATGCAGTGCAAAATAATATGTAGGAAGTAGCTTTTATTATGATTGATGTAGCATTACGGATGTTAGACAAATGGGATGGTACACACCCCCCCCTAGGCGTGACCAGAGGTGGGCCCGCGCTTGGCAGGGTTGTGGGCCCCCAGGCCCTTCTCCGTCTCGTCTTCTGGCTCCGTGGATCTTCTGGTGAAATATAATTTTTGGCATATTTTCCGGAATTTTTCCTGATAGTTGATTTTCTGCACAAAAACTAGACACCAAGGTAATTCTGCTGAAAACAGCGTCAGTCCGTGTTAGTTGTATCCAAATCACACAGGTTTAGAGGAAAAACAATAGTAAAAGTGTTCGGGAAAGTAGATACGTTTTGGACGTATCACGGACCCACATCATCAACAACCAAAGCTGGCGCGCATGCCAGCCCGACGACCTGAGGCACACCGTCACAAACCACCGTGACGGCGAGCCAAGGGGCTCGCTCAGCCGAGTCGTCCCCCAGTGCTTCGGACCAATGATCCGAGGCAAAAAATACCTTGCGAACTTCAAAGCGCCAAAGGAGATCGAGAAGTATGATCCCTCATACGACCCGTCCGTGTGGCTGGACACGTACCTCATGGCGATGGGAATCGCCGGCCACACCGACCTACTTGCCGCTCACTACCTCCCCCTGATGATGGAGGGAGCGAGCCGGCAATGGATTAACACCCTCCCTGCGGACAACATCGACTCCTAGGAGGATATGCGCAGCACCTTCGCCAGGCTTTTCGAGGGTTCCTACACCCGCGCCACCACCATCGAGGACCTAGAGCAATGCGTCTAGGGACCCCGCGAGTCAACTCGCAGCTGGGTCCAGCGATGGCAGGACCTGTGGTTCAATGCGGACGGCATCCACCCGGACATAGTGATACACTACTTCAAGACCTTGTGCTGGTACGAGCCCTTGGTCACCAAGCTCAAGAGTGTGCACAAAACACTCGACAACATCCCAGACCTCCTCGAGATCGCCAAGCGGTATGCGGAGGATGACCAAAACCAGGAAACCGACGATGAGTCAGGTGGAAACCACCGCCCAAGCGGCCACGGCAATGGGAGGCGACCAGAGCTACGCTATAGCAACACTCGCCTCACCGGCAAGCGCCGTGGTGACGGGCGAGTCGACTTCGTCGCCAACGCCGGCTACGCGCCACACGAGTCCAAGAGCTTCCGCCGCGACGGAGGCCAGCGCCGTGACAACGGAAACTAGAAGGCGAGGCTGAAATTCTACCCCGCGTGTAGCATCCAATTTGTCTAACAATTGTAATGCTACTTGATCTAGTAATATAATGGCTACTTCATATAGATAATTGTTGCATCATCATTATATCATGCTCATGTCATCATGCCACCTTGCATTTGAGTATCATATAAAACCCTTTTTGGTTTGGATCTTCTCTCATATGCATTGTGAATTGTATTTGCCTCTTGATATTGTATTTGGTTCTTGATATATTGCTTAAATGCCCAAGTTGAGTTGGGGGCATATCTTTTATTCTACTCCACCACCCTTTCTTTCACCACCTTATAATTCCACCATCCCTTTATCCATGAGCTATTATTATATTTTCTTTTGGTATTTGATCTAGCTCATGGGAGATAGGATGGAACTACTTCTACAAATTCTTTTGCTTGGCCTTTATTCCACTTCTTGGGAATGCATAAGGATAATGCCATGCTATTATTTTGTTTTCACAAGAATTAATCATGGCATTTATTAAAGTGCATGGGCCATGCAAGAGTACCATCACCTTTAGCCAATTGTTTCTCTCTTGGTTTTTAATGGGTTTTCTCTTTTGGGATCATCTCCATCCCTCACCACCTTTCCTCTCAACCTTTCTTTTTCTTGTCTAGCTCTTGCTTGCTATTTGCTTGATCTTGCTTGAGCTTGACAAAACCATATACCTCACCCCCTCATCCCTCTCTATCCCTCATCTTCCCCTTCCTTTTACACCTCCAAATATGCATGATCAAGTGTGATCATAATCCACCCCCTCATCTAAACCCCTAACTCTAGTATCCTCTCTTCTAAACCTAGAATTCTAAATTATAATCCTATCTCACCTCCCTTCCTCACCCTCACTCTACCTAGCTTGACCCCACATGATCTACCCCTCCTCCTAGTCAAACCCTAACCCGAGCACCTCATCTAAGCTAACCCCAGTTCCCCTCTCCCTCTCTCTTGGCTTCCCCTTCCTCTCTCGCCAGAAGCCCCACCGACCACCTGGAACCACCCCATCCCATGTGCCTCCCCCTGGTCCCCCTCTCTCCAAACCCTAGCTCTAACCCGAGCCACCCCTTCTCTCTTTTGCATAAAGGAGACCACCACCCCATGTGCCTCTCCCCTCTCTCCCTTATCACCTCAACCACCCCAGGCATCCCAGATCAAGATCTGGAGGCCCCCAGATCCTCTCCATCCTCCCTTCTTCTTCCCCCTCCCCACCATGATCGCCACCATGCCCCAAAACCCTAGCCTCGGCCACCTCTTCCTCTAGACGTTCCCGAGCACGCCAAGCTGTACCAGGAGCACCAGGACCTCCCTCTGCTTCCTCTTCGACGCCCAGTACGCGGGGTAGCACCAGGACCACGCCGGAGCAGCCTAGCGCTGCGTGCCCCGCCTCAAAGCCGAGCTCAACGTCCATGAGCCGCCGCCAGATCCGCAACCTCGGCGCCTAACGATCACTGGCGACCTGGTGAGCCTTGACCTCCCCAGACATGCCCCCCTTCCCTCTCGTCCACCGTAGCGCCGCCACCGTCCGTCGAACACCCAGACGCACGCCGCTGCCACAAGCAGACAGCGAAGAAGAATGCAGCAGCCTCAGACCGCCTCTGCTCGTCGTCAAGCCAGCAGCCACCCCAGTAGATGCTACCTGAACGAAAGTTGTAGCCCTTAGTCGTATCTGTGTTTTATGTTTCTAGGGTTTAGCCAGATTCTCTCTAGATTCTTCGCCATCGATCTCCAAACTTGGCTCCAGATGTTGTTCTTCCTGCATAGTGTTTCAGCCATCGACCTGCGCAGACGCTTTTCTGGAAAACACCCTGGCCTTTTTCCCGCCTCAACCCGCCGTCCGCGAAGCCCCACCGGTCAGCCTCCCGTTCCATTTTGCAAATAGCACCCCCAGATTTTCACCACCTCAACCCGCAGTACCTGGATCCACCACGTGTCAGCGCCCGATAGCCGCGCGCGTGCGTGGCCCCTATTCTGTCCCTGGCCCACATGTCATCCTCTACGGCTAGGTGAACTCAAGGTGTAAATAGAATTGTCACTGAGTTGCCGAAGTCAAGATTGACCCCACTGCTGTGACTGTGGCTAGATTTGCCTGAGTAAGAAAAGTATTTTCTGTGATCTGTTTTAAATTCAAACCTTTTCAAATTTAATTCAAATTCAAATTTTCAATCTGTTTAAATCTAAACTAATTCATAACTTTCAAATGGTTTGGAATTTGAATTCAAACTTTATATGAAATATGTTTTGTTTTTGAATGTTAATTCAAATCTTTAATCAAATATTTTTCAGAATTAATTTAAATAGTCAACCTTTGACTTTGACCCTATTTAATAATTTTGACTTTAAAATAAATTTAAATTCATAATTCCAAATAATACAAATAATATATGTTTTAAAATCAGAAAAATGTGAGGAATTCAAATATGCTATCCAAAATATATTTTGAACACTTTAAATTTCCAAGTTGATTAAAATTACAATAAAATGCCCTTTTGCCTTAATTAATTAATAACTTTTGTTTTATAACTCCGAATTTGGCAAATGATATGTCTAAATCGATCAGCTCGACGAGAACTTTCTGTTTATGCATTCCATGTTCTGAATTGCAGCATGCATCATATAAATATAAAGTATACAGCAACTAATATGAGGTTAAAATGTGACCAAAACTCAATAAAAGGCTTTAATCTTGTATTCCACATCTCACCCATGCCATGCTACTTTATTGCCATGCAAATTGTGCATCATTCATCATGGCATGATTGTTTGCTTGTCGCATTTTATTCCTATGCTTGTGCACTTTATTTATGTTGGCCCTTGTTTGTTTGGTTCTTCTTCGAATAGACGCTGAGCAGGGGATATACCAAGAGACCTAGGAGCACTACCCAGATCCTTCTCTCGCTTCAACTGAGCTGCCAGACAAGCACTACCACATGCTTGCATACATATAGTACCTATTGCCTCTATCTTATTCTTGCATCATTGAGTCACGATTGCATTAAATTGAATCCCAAGTATTGCATAGCCTTTACTTTTAAACCCCACCGAAGCTTGTTCCTCCATCCCATGAGCCATTACTACAGGAGTTGTTTGAGCCATGCGAGTCGTAGAACAGCATGTGTAGGGTATGTGAGTGTCTGATGGATAACGAGGTACCTAAACAACTTAACCTGAGTAGTAATGGGATAACTAATGAAAGTGGCACCGGTGAGCAATATCTGCTATTTGGTTTTTCATGCTCACTTGTGTCCCGTAGGACCCCGAGTAATTGATTCCCGTTCCTTGAATATTCGCGCTATCCACATCCGGGAGGATTATGGGACCCCCCTGAGCCAGAGCTTGATTCATTCTTATTTCTTGGGGCCACAAACTAGTTTGAGGTTTTATTTACTATCTTGTACTTATGCCATGCTTTACTTCTTAATTTACGATTGTGCGAGGAGCACCTGTAATGTTTAGGTAAGCGGAGTGTTTTCGCGGTATCGACAAGACCAGTCACATTTTCGGGTTCCCAGTCGTTTACAGCCACTGACGCAAACCTTGAGTCCGTCTCGAAGTCAGCTAACTTCGTTGCGGGTAGCTTAATGGGTGGCCTCAAATATTTCAATCTCGTGATTGCTTTGTCGTGAAGGCCTCGTTGGGTTTTGATTTGGTTTTTCCGAGGTTGATCGAGTGTGTGTTGCTATTTGTGCACCTGCAGGTAAAACTTTCTCAAAGCCGTGTCATGTTATGGACGACTTGGAGCACAGTTTCTCGATCATAGACAAGTATAACTAAAGTACCGCTTTTAATTTGACTAAGTAACTGACTAGTAAATAGTGCAATACTCATGGAATGGATAATAAAACTGCCAACGGATGGGGGGTTGTTCGCCCGCTTCCTCGTTGGTAAGCGAGGAGGAGGATGGATCTGTTAATATTACCGTTATAATTGTTGTCATTAATTCACGGACATCTGTCTATCTTTGGTTAGGTGGATGGTTAGCGAGTATCTATAGAACTGTTAGGGTTTATCTTTTGCTGCAATTCGCCAACCTGTGTTGTGTCCCCTTTAGAGGCATAAAGACTTGCCGAGTACCCTAGGGTCTCACACGATAAATTATTTGATTCAGATGAGCAGTTACACTCACAAGATGGATCTTTGGGTGGAGGAGGCGACGATGTGGGCAACGATCGCTCGTGTAGAGATTCCGAACGGGATCCGTGAGATCCGTGGGCGGGTTGTGTTTATTTATGGGGCATCTTATGCCGATTTGCTTCTTATCCGTACTCGGATCTTGTTTGCCGCTCACTGATACTCGATGTTTGATGTATGAGGAGATATCCTAAACTATTATATCTATCTAGGACATTTGAATCTTGCCGATGTATGCTGCTATATTTCCTTTCTTTTAGATGGAATGGCTCGATGTACTGTTGTATGGTGGCTTGCATACATACTCACTTGTGTATGTAGTTGATCCTTCGCCGATTCACGCCCGTTCTTGTCCCGATGTTTGGAAATGGTTGGGACGGCCGAAAGGTCTACCTGTGAGTGGCATTTGAGCCCCACCGTACTATTTCAACCATTTCCGCTCATCCAGGCTTGTAACTAGGAGCGTAATTCACCGAGGTAGTTACACCGCGGCTCTCCTCAACCAGCCCTGTGTGTTCCATAGTAGGGAGGGGAAGCCCGCCACGCACACGACCTCCGACTGCGACTCCCTGAAGGAGATCGAGAAGGCATGGCGTGCACGGGAGGACCCCAACAACCACCCGCTAAATGGTGGGGCATTCGGAAACGACGTGGGATTGCTCCACACCTTCACCGGGTTCATCACCAAGCATGATAAAAAGGTCATCGCCCGCGTCGTCGCCGTCAACGCGGTATCCCAAGTCGACGTCCCTCGCTTCCTCAACTGGTTTGAGCAGCGGATCACCTAGATCCGCGAAGACCACTCGCCACGGATCGAATTGTTGGAATTATGCCCTAGAGGCAATAATAAAGATGTTATTATTATAATTCTTGTTCATGATAAAGTTTATATTCCATGCTAGAATTGTATTAAGCGGAAACTTTAATACTTGTGTGGTTTGTGAACAACACCGTGTCCCTAGTACGCCTCTATGGACTAGCTCATTGATCAATGATGGTTAAGGTTTCCTAACCATAGACATGAGTTGTCAATTGGTAATGAGATCATATCATTGGAGAATGATATGATGGACAGACCCAAACTAAGCAAAGCAATTAGATCGTGTCATCGTGTTCGTCTTTGCGAAGCTTTTCCTATGTCAAATATTGTATTCCTTAGACCATGAGATAATGCAACTCCCGTACCGAAGAAAGCTTTGAGGTCATCAAACGTCATCCTATGAGAGGGTGATCATAAAGGTGTCTCTCAGGTGATCGGAAAGTATCTGTTGGGTTGTATGTATCGAGATGGGATTTGTCCCTCCCAAGTCGGAGAGATATACTTCGGGCCCACTCGGTAATCGATATCAACACCGCTTGCAAGCATGTGGTTAAGGAGAAGTGATATCGGATTACGGAATGAGTAAAGTACTTGCTGTGAACGAGATTGAACTAGGTATGACGGTACCGACGATCGAATCTCGGGCAAGTAAAATATCGCGAGACGAAGGGAATATATATATGGGATTGATTGAATCCTGGCATCGTGGTTCATCCGATATGATCATCGATGAATGTGTGGGAGTCAATATGGGTTCCCAGACCCCGCTGTTGATTATTGATAGAAGATCATGTCTGCATATTCTCGAACCCGCAGGGTCACACACTTAACGTGTCTTGACGCTAGGATAGATTGGATAATTGGTTTATGAATTTTTGTTCGGAGTCTCGGATGGGATTCGGGACATCACGAGAGGTTCCGGAATGGTCCGGAGAATAAGATTCATATAAGGTAGTGCAGTTTTTGGAGTTCGGAATTGTTCTGGGTTAATCGGTATTGTACCGGAAGCTTCTAGAACCTTCCGGAAGGGGACCAACGTGGCCCCACCTTCCGGGAGGGGGCATGGGCCTATGAGGGAGTATCCTAGTCGCATTGGGCCAGGGGCACAAGGCCCCATAGGGCCCAGCCGATCCTAGAGAGTTTAAATCATTTAAACTAGAGATAGGGTTTCTAGAAGAGGGGAGAGTCCATGCCCCCCACTCCTTATCCTTTGGGCTTGGGGGAGGGGCTAGGGCTGCGCCCCCCCTCTATATAAAGAGGGGTGGGGGCGCACCAACCCCCCACACCTCTCCTCCAAACCCTAGCCGCCTTGCTAGCTTTCCTCTCTCCCTCCCGACTGTTTGTGGGAAGCCTCGCAGAAATTCTCCACCATATACACCATGCCGTCGTGTTGTAGATCCAATCTATCTCTCCACCATACTTGCTGGTCCGAGGAAGGAGGATACGTCGAGGTGCTGCACGTGTGCATCTCACGGAGGCACCGCCACTTGTGGTGCTAGATCGGATCGGATCGCGAGGAGGAGAAGGGAGTACGACTACATCACCCACGTTCCGACGAATGTTCCGCTGTGCGAATCTTCAAGGGTATGAAGATCTAATCCAATCTCTCTCGTTGATTGCATCTCCTAAATTAGATCTTGGCTTTCCTTCTGTTCGCATCCGTAGAAAATTTTGATTTACTATGCCGCGAAACCCTTCACGAATATCCCGGGAGAGTCTCCTTGGTGGTCAAGCCCAAGGTGGGCGACTACTGGCTCCCCAAGACGCTGATGGACGGCGGGAGCTCCATCAACATCCTCTACCTGGACACGTTCAAGCGACTGTGGCTCCCGCAGTTGATGATCGGGACAACCTACACCACCTTCCACGGCATCTTCCCCGGTCGAAAGGCATACCCGATCAGAAAGGTGACGCTGCCAGTCACCTTCAGCACACCAGCGAACTTCCACACCGATCGGATCGTCTTCGAGCTAGTGCCCTTCAACAACCCTACCATTGCGTCTTGGGGCGGCAAGCGTTTGCCAAGTTCATGGCAGCGCCACATTACACGTACAACACGATAAAACTCCCAGGGCCGTGCGGTATCATCACCGTCCACGGCGACCCTGACATGGCCGCAGAGTGCGAGGCCAAAGGCGCCAAGCTCTCCGACGCCGTCATCGCCGTAGAAGCCAACCATGCGGATGAGCTCGCCAAGTACACGAGCGGGGTCAACAACGACGACCCCATAATACTCAAGAAGCCCAACTCGGAGAACAACGGCTCGACCGCGTTCGAGGAAACCACGCACACGCGCTCCGTCGAGCTTGTCCCAGGCAACTCCAGCCAGACTGTGACGATTGGGACAGGCATGAGCCCAGCATAGGAAGACGCGCTCATCGAGTTCCCACGTGAGAATCGGGACATCTTCGCATGGAAGCCATCTGACATGCTTGGTGTCCCGAGGGAACTCACTGAGCACAAACTCAACACCGACCCCAAAGCGTGACAAATCAAGCAGTCACTGCGGCCCTTCAATGAAGAGCGCCGGTGAGCAATCGCCGAGGAGGTGTAGCGCCTACTCGCTGCAGGCTTCATACGGCCTATCAAATACTCCAAGTGGCTGGCAAACCCAGTCCTGGTCGATAAGAAGAACGGGACCTGGAGAATGTGTATCGATTACACAAACCTCAATAGCGCCTGCCGAAAGGAGCAGTTTGTCCTCCCGTGGATCGATCAAATCATCGACTCTACAGCGGGCTCGGTGTCGCTGTGTTTCCTTGACGCCTACTCTAGCTACAACCAGATCAAAATGGTAGTCGAGGACGAGGAGAAGACGGCGTTCATCACGCCATTCGGAGCATGCTGCTACACCGCCATGACATTCAGCCTCAAGAACGCTAGAGCGACCTACCAGAGGTGCATGTCGGAGTGACTTGCGAGCCAAATTGGCCACAACATCCACGTCTACATCGACGACGTGGTGGTGAAGTCTACTCGCCGACCTGGCTAAAACCTTCGCAAATCTTTGGAGGTACAAGATCAAACTAAACCCGGGAAAGTGCACCTTCGGTGTACCTACTGGATAGCTTCTGGGGTACGTAGTCTCCAAATGATGCATCGAGGCGAACCCCACCAAGATCAACACGATCGCCTGGCTCGGCAAACCCGAGTGCATGCGCGACGTCCAGAAGTTGGCAGGGTGAGTCGCGGCTCTTAGTCGCTTCATCCCTCGACTAGGCGAGAAGGCAATGCCCCTCTACCGCCTGATGCGCAAGAACCCCATGTTCCAGTGGTACAAGGAGGCAGACAACGCACTCCACGCGCCCAAGGAAGTGCTACTCACGGCCCCGCTACTGGCCCGCTCCCGTCGACAGAGAGCCCATGCTCGTCTATGTCGTGGCTTCTGAGCGAGTCGTCAGCACTGTCATGGTCGTCGATGCACCAAAAGAGGGCAAGGAGCGCCCGGTGCAGCGACCTGTCTACTACATCAGCGAAGTCCTAACCGAGTCGAGCCAGCGCTACCCGCAGAACCAGAAGCTGGTATATGCGGTCTTCCGAGCCCAGCGGCGACTACCGCACTACTTTCAGGAGCACCCAATCACAGTCTTCTCCTCAGCGCCGTTGCAGGACATCATCCGCAACCGCGAGGCGAATAGGCGAGTCGCCAAGTGGGCCGTCGAGATCGGTGTCCACAACATCAGGTACAAGCCCCGCAAGGCAATCAAGTCGTAGGCCCTGGCGGACTCCCTCGTCGATTGGGAGGAAGCGCAGCAGCCGGAGAAGCTGCCGTACCTCAACTACTGGTCGCTACACTTCGACGGGTCCAAGAACGCGGACGGCACAGGGGTACGGATCGTCCTCACGTCTCCCAAGGGCGACAAGCTGCGCTACGTCATGTACCTCGACTTCACCCCCTGCACCAACAACATGGCCGAGTACAAGGCCCTCCTTCACGGCATGTGAGCGGCCAAGGAGATGAACATTAATCGTCTGTGCTACTACGGCGCCTCCAACCTGGTCGCCGCACAAGTCGCCGGTACCTGCAACGTCGTATCCCCCACCATGGCGGCATACCGGCAAGCAGTGGACCAGCTAGGAGCCACTTCGCCGGCTACTCCATCGAGTGGATCAACCGGCGCAAGAACGAGGAGGCCTATGCCCTCTCTCGCATTGGGTCAGCTCGCCTCATGCCACCCGCTGTCCTCTTCATCGACACCATCACCAAGCCGTCCGTCTCTCGCCTGAGCGAGATCGACATCGGGATACCACTGCAACCAGAACCAACCCTGGTCGCAATGGTCGCGGAGCCAAGCGACTGGACCACGCCATACGTGGCCTACCTGGAGGAAGGTACCCTACCCGCAGACGAGATGGAGGCCCGGATGATAGTACGCCGCTGCAAGTCCTTCATCATCATCAACGGCGAGCTCCACAAGCGCAGCGTGACCGACGTGTTCCAACGCTGCGTACAACCTACGGAAGGTCGCAAAATCCTCCAAGACAACTGTAACAACCCAAGTTTGTAACATATGTAATTAGTACCTAAGGATTGCATGCATCTGTTTAAATCAATAAAATGTATGCATAAGTTCAAGTGTGTGGTTTAAGAAATGCAAATTCAAAACCCTAAAACCCTATGTTCCCTCCCTCTTTGAAATGTATTCAAACTAGTTTTGAATTTTGAAATGACAAAAATATTTGGAGCCCAACTTGATTAAAAGGGCCCCACAAATGTTATATATTTCATAAAACCTCTCTGGTAATTTTGAATGATTCAAAACAGATTTGGAATTCAAAACTTAAAACAGAAATCAAAATCAGAAAAATAAAATGGTTTCTAAAGAAAACAAATAGAGTCAGAGCCTTATCAGGCCGCAGCCCAGCAACCTTCTCCCCTCTCTCCCTCTCCGCTGCCCAAAGATTTCGCCCACGCCAGCCGCTAGCAGCCCATCGCTTCGCCGCTCTGTCGTTTCCTCACGACGGGCAATCATTGTCGCCAAGATCCGCCCGATGTCGCCTTGTCGTTGCGAGACGTGCCGCCGACACTCGCAAGGATAAGACCCGCCGGCGCTGTGCTCCGTTTTCCCTAGACCTCACTTTCCCCTCTCTCTCCCTCTATGCACAGCGACAACCCGAACCCTAGCCGCCATGGCCGCCGGCTAGCCTCCGTTGCCGGCCTCCCCGAGCCCATCCGACACCGCCACGAGCTTCGCCTTGCTCCGCTTCGTCCTCGTGCAGAAGGAATCGACAAGGGGCGCCGAGATTCGTCGCCATCGACCGCTTCCTCTCCGACTCCGACGTGCTCAGTCACATGCCTCGCCGCCGCTCCGATCTCCGCCTCACCTCGCCGCCGCTCCAGTCACCGCCTCGCCTCGCCGTCGACACCAATCGCCTTGGGGTGAGCTCCTGGTGCTCAAGGCACCCTCCTTTCCCCCTCTATCCCTCTATGTCACGCCCGCGCCGGAGAGCAGAGAACACCGCCGCCGTTCGTCGCCGTTGACCAAGGTTCGGTGACCAATAAACGGAGGCGCCGCCGCTATTAGGTTCGTCTCGCAGTGCTGGTTCGAGCAGCCCTAGTCGCACGCCGTAGTTCGCCCTCCTCTAGCGTCTGCCACCGTCATCTGGCCCGTTGGCCGGCGAGCCAATGTGGCCCCTGTGTGGCGCTCGTGTGGCTTGCTTGCGTGGACCGGCCCCACCCGTCAGCCTCTCTGGCTAGAACCACCCCGGGGAAAAATGTCTCTGACCCTGCCTGGCCAACGTGGTTGCTGAGGTGGACAGAGGCCCACATGTCTTTGACTGTGGCTAGCCCACCCTGCGGTGTAAAAAGTTTTCAGTTTCTTTTATTTACAGAAAAATGTAATAAAAGGGTTTAATAATTCCAGAAATTGTTTTGAATATTGTAAATTCAATAACTTTTAATATATAATTCAGAAAAATACAAATAATATATGAAAATGTTTAGAAAAATGAGAACTATCTAACTAACCTATAATCATGCATTGTTCAACAACTTTAATGACAAGTTTAATAGAACAACATAGTAACCCCTCTCATGTGTTTCTAGAGTTTTCCGAGTTAGGGTTTTCAACCCTCGGAACCCCGTTTAAGCTGTCAAGCATTCCTTAGGGTTTCATTTCAATGCAAGTTAACTTGTCATATCGTCCATATTGATTGAGCATTGCACATGCCATGTATTGAATGTTGCTTCTCCCTTTCCGGTATTTGGTTCTTCGTGATAGGATCCGAACCCGAAGTTGAAGTCAATAACACCGAAGATCCGTACCTGTCTACTGACGGACAAGGCAAGCGTAGCCTCTCATTCTAACCTACTTTTATAAAGTATATTACTTTCTCGCTATGATGCACACGATTCCAAATGTGGTCTTTTGTCAGTAGTTAGTTGTAGAGGTCCCAACCTTTAATAAGGTAGAGATCCCTGTGTTTACAATGCTAGTCCCTGGATCAATAGCTAGCATCCACAGTTAAGATGTAATATCAAGAAACAAAGGTCATAATACAATTTTATAACCAGGAATAACATAAATTTTATTACATCTTACATAGCTCTTTTGGCAATTACATTACATTGCAGCAGAATATCTATAAGCATGGGGTCCTTCATCTTTAAAGTGCCACAGGCAAACATGTTTGTTGTAGACTTGTAATCCTAATCAATCAACTTCACAAATATCAATCAAACCTGCAACATAACAAGTTACAGCCAGAAGGGTCAATACATTTTGAATTGTATTGGCAAGTTTCACTACTATGTAGAAATAAGTGGATCCTAACATTACATGCATATTTGCTAAGTAGGGTTTTAGGCTCATTTGCAGAAAGCAATAATATTTTTCCTATCTTTTTCAAAACACTTTTGATCTTTTGTCAAAATCTTCCTAAGCTCCTTGGTACACCCCAAGTTCTTCTTTGTCAAAATATTTTGAGCTCCTTGGTACACCCCAAGTGCTTCAAGTCTTTGTCAAAATCTTTTGAGCTCCTTGGTACACCCCAAGTGCTTCAAGTCTTTGTCAAAATCTTTTGAGCTCCTTGGTACACCCCAAGTGCTTCTTTGTCAAAATCTTTTGAGCTCCTTGGAACACCCCAAGTGCTTCAAGTCTTTGTCAAAATCTTTTGAGCTCCTTGGTGCTTCAAGTCTTTTGTTGTCACTTTCAAGTTTTACTTTTAGAAATTGGAATGTCGAGATTTCCCATAGCTTCAGGCCTTAGTTGCTCAGTATTGTCCATAACCGGGGACACGGCTAAGTACTTAGATTTTTATCTTCTGCAGAAGTTGTACACTTTACCCACATGACACAATCTCATCTTGTTGCCACCAGTAGCCGCTGGATAAGTACTCACCAAGATGGAGTACTGGCAATTGAGAATGTGACGAAGTCTTTCCATAGGGTCCTCCCATACACAATGCTAGCTTGTCTTCAGGCACCAATGTAGGGTTCCAAGTTCCCTCATTCCAGTAACCTGAAGGGCCAATGCATGGGTCTTCCACAATGTAATTGACTAAGCCAGTGCCCATTTAGCATGTGGCTGTACACGGAAGCCATTGTACGAGAAACATGTTCAATCTCTAAGTCCCTGGGTGGTTTTCATCTGGTGCACAACAAAAAGAGATTGCCATATAAACATGGTTCCTCTTGTTGCCACCTTGTTCAAAACTTGAGTATCCTTGTCCACCCAGGTGGTTCATTGAGTACTTGTTTTATTATATAAAACATAAGTCTTTTCCCAACTTCATATAATCTCAACATGTATCCTTTTTCAAAAAATATGGCAGGGCTAAGCATATTGCAACTACATTGTTTTCACTAAGGAATGTATAAGGGTATCCTATTAGGATTTAGCATAGCATATAGTATAGAAATCCTTTTCATGCATGTTTCCAAAAATCCACTAAGTATAATGAAAATAGTAGGACAGGGATGATAGTGTCACTTGCCTTTTTGGTAGAGGATGTTGGTTCACTTCTTGATCTTGCTAATTTCACACTCTTGTAACTACAAGTCAATCAAGCAAACATAGATTCAACTAGCATTCCAAACAATATTCAAACAATCTAACACACATGAAATAATGGAAACAAAGTCATGCATGCAAGCATGCAAAAGTTAGTTTTATTTGCAAAAGTGGTTTCTACTAGGCTCTATACATTGTAAGGTTCAAATTGGTCATTTTACAAAGTGTCAAACCCATTTGCAAAAGGGTTTTATCTATAAACCATTTTTAAATCCAATCATTATTTTATGTGGTGGAAAATGTTTTTAGCAAAGCAACAATTTTTATATTGTTCACCAAATAAGTTGTTAATACACAAAACTTGGTGTTTAGGGTCAGTAGGTTTGATTCAAATCATTTTCCCAAAGGTTTTACTCCAAAAATCATTTCCATATCAAAATCAATGTTTTTATTTGACTAGAAATGAGTTAATTCAATTATTCAATCCTAATCTTCACAAAATACATTTTTAAATCCATGAGTTGGTTCCTAGGGTCAGTAGATTCACAAAAAACCATTTTGCAAAGATTTCATCCCAAAAATCATTTTGGAATAAATTTTATATCCTAAACAAGCATACATATGTTTCTGCAAAAACAAACATTTTAACAGAAGCTTTTTACTAAACAAATGGCATGGTTGGCTAGGTCTTGATCCACTGAATCCATTGATATAAAATTTGCAAATTTTGGATGTGTTGATCAAAAGTTATGAGGTTTACAAATTTGCATATCATTCTGATTCAAAAATTTGTTTTAAATCATCTAGTGCCACGCGGCGGCTTGCTATTGGCTGATACCGGTTCGCACGGATCAGCCTCTGTGAGGCGATGGATCTAAACAGATCGCGTGGCTCAGACTGCTTCTTACCCTTTCATTTAAGTTCTAATTCTAGCCACAGGATCAAGATCTAACGGTGTAAATCTAATTGACCATACTCGAGCGGCGCTGACGGTGGCTGGCGGCGGCGGCGTGTCGGGCTACGGCGGAGCTGGTGCTAGAGGAAGCAGGGAGGGTAACGGAGATGCTGACCGTGTTCGCAAGGTACTGGTGAAGCTCAAGGTGTTGCTGGCTTGGCGGGGGGCGCGCTGGAGCGGAGGGGATTGCTCGCCGGAGTTCTTGTCCGCGTCGGGTGCGCTCAGTCGATGTTGTAGGCGAGGCTACGGGTCACTAGGAAACAAATGGGAAGCACGGTTAGACGCGCAAGGTCATGGAGATGATGCGTGCGTGAAGGAGGAGGAGAGGGGCGGTCAGGTGCTTACCAGAAGCTTCGCCGGAGAGGAAGCAGACAGTGGCGACGGTGGTCGTCGTTGTTGCCGAGTGTTCTGGGCGCGCGGGGATGAGTCCGAGACACTGGCAGATGCGCCTGGGGGTGGAGATCACGGCTGTGTGCTCGAGGAGTCAAGGGGCGGCAGTGGTTCGCCGGAATTGGCTGGAGAGGCTCGCCGGAGCAGCGGCGGTGCAAAATCGATTCAGGCAGCCTGGTGGCTCTCGTGCAGTGGTTTCTGAGAGGAAATGGTGAGGAGTGTCAGGTGATTAAGAGGGCGTAGACATTGGAGAGATTAACGCCTCCATTTATGCGAATTTGATCGCCGCAATCAAGACAGAAACAGCGAGGAGTAATCGCCGTGGGTTTGAAGACGATGCACAGTGATGTGGGGTCCTGACGTCAGTGAGTGAGAGAGATAGGGAGAGGGTCCACTTGTATGTGACTGCGCGGGTGCGTTTCTGAGTGGAAAACGATTCGCGCGTGGGGAAAGAAGTTGGGCTGGAGATGGGCTTGCTGGGCCAAGTGGGTTGGGTCAGGTCTGATTCTATTTTTTTTCTTTCTGAATGCTTTATCTTTTTCTATTTCGATTTTCTGTTTTGAAATTTCAAACAACAAACCAAACACTCAAATCAAATCAAACTTCCACCAAACTTTGTATTGTGTTTAGTTCTGTTTAACAACACAAATTCAAAGTTCAAAACAAAATAATATTTTTATTCTTTTTAGGATCCATTTATTTATTAAATAAAATAGTCCTTAGTTATTAAATCAAATAGGATTTGTTTTATTAAAATCTTGATTTTGAAATCTAAAAATAAAACCAAAAACACTTCAGTAGGTTTTATTTGAGAATATAAAATACTTGGAAAACTTATTTAAGATAAGTTTTAGTGTTTATTCAAAATGGAAAAGTCTTGGTTTTAATAAAATGGGATATTAATAAATCCTCATTATTTCATTTAAATAAACTTTTACTCTCTTTATTAAATAGAAATATTTTTATTTCAAAAGCTTTGGCCAAGATTTAATTTGGCTCTATAAAATAATCTTTATTCATAATTCTATCCTTTTCTTTGAAACCAAATCTTTTTATTAAAAGACCCAAAAATAGTAATTTCAAATATTTTTGACTTTATTGTTTATTTATCTTTTTAAATCCCTTTAGGATTTTATTTGATCCAAATAGGTTTGAAAGTTTCCAATTGGATTCAAAAAGTTTCTTCTCACCCTGAAAATCAACAAAGTTTTATTTTATTCATTTATTTTTCACATAACAAGATTGGAAAATCTTGGGATGTGACAGGCTACCACCCTTAAAATAAATCTCGTCCCGAGATTTGGGAAGGCTAGGGTTACAAGTTGGCTCAAAGCATCTAGGGTACTACCACCCTTAAAAATTTTCCAACTAAATTACATATTGGCTTCCTTGGGATCTTGGGGAAACTTCTCTGGGCAAACATCTACATAGTGTCCTTTGTTTCCACACTTGAAACATGTGACAAGGCTGAGATCCTTCATAGGCTTGTTTATCTTGTGCTTCATCTTTTCTGGACAGTTGCTTGCATAATGCCCTTGGTTACCACAATTGTAACAGGTGATAAGTTTGAGTTCTTCACGTATCTCTTGTGGACAGGTTGCTGCATAATGGCCTAGCTCTTTGCAGTTGTTGCACCATACTTGGCCAATCTCCTTATATTTCTGTTTCTCTGGACATTCACTGGAATAGTGTCCCATTTCTTTACAATGATTACATTGTACATGGCTTTTGTCCTTCTTTTTCTTGGGTTTCTCCAAAGCTAGGAGTGCTTCTAGTTCATGTTCTTCATATGTTATCTCATAGGTAGGAATGTCTACTGGTTTATTTGACCTTCTATTGCTCTTTGGATAGTTCATATGTCTCTTCCTTGGTCCTTTAAATTGGGTTGTATTGCATGGAGGTATAAGTGGAGATTTTCCTTTGTCCTCATCCTTCTTGGTAGACTTGGATCCCTCTTGATAGTTTGCAATAAGTTGTTGCACTCCACCTTGTTTCCTTTGTTCAACTATGGAATAGATGGGGCATTGGATAGGGACATGATTATTTCCTTCACAAGTAGCTTGAGATGTGGGACATTGGCCAACTGGGTGTTTCTCTTCACAGTTGGGGCATTGATATCCATGCTCCTTGGAAGTGTGATCCTTGTCTCCACAAATATTGCAAGCTTTGGTTCCTTCTAGAATAACATCTTTGTCATCTTTGTTGTCACAAACTCCTTTGGAAGAGTTGCCTTCCATGTTGATCATTTGATCTGTCACCTTATGCAAGATTTGGGCTTGGTTTTCCAAAAATCCTTGCAGGGTTGGACCTTCCCAACTGGTGTTGGCTATGAATTGAGCTGTCATTTGGTTCAACTGGTTTTGGGTTGGTATGAGTTCTCTCATGTTGTCCTCTTGGTTGCTGTTGGTGTCATCAACCTTGATGTTGGAGTCTCTTGGAGTAGTCATCTGTTTGGGTTGAATTTGGGTTAGAATAGGCAAGATATTTCTAAGGAATCAATTCTAATCACACACATCACAATTCACACAAGCAATGTGCAAGCAATCACAGCCAAACACTCCTTTCAAACACAAGTTTCCAAGCATATTCTTAGGCAATCCAAAAATATTTTTGTTACACCACATAAGTTGGTGGGTTTGGCTTAAACTAAATATGGTGGTCCATCTATATGGTTCACTTGTGATCTTTCCATCCTTCTTGGTTGATTCTTTTTGCATGAGATCATGGTTTCCTTGGGAAAATTGTTGGTCACAAACTTCAAGGTGATGATGGCTCCTTCTAGGTTGTGTTTCCTTAGTCTCTAAATCTTGAGCAAGATTTCTTGTCTCACTTGTAGTCCTTAGTGATATCCAAGGTTGAGGTCCTTGATGAAAAATGCTGAAGATGTTGAAGTCTTTAGAGTTGAAGATGTTGAAGTCATTAGAGTTGAAGATGTTGAAGTCATTAGAGTTGAAGATGTTGAATTCATTAGAGTTGAAGATGTCCTTTGCACATGGTGAAGTCTTTGGCCATGGGGTAGGCTTTATCCATCAAGTTGAAATAGAAGAGAGGTAGAATCAAAACCAAAAATGGTTGAGGGAAAGAGTTTACAAGATTGTTTGTAATTAAGTTTTGGAACAAATACAACTCCTATTTTTCTAAGGGGTTTTGTCCAATCCTAGGTTTACAAATCCTACAGGCAACACAATGCTCTGATACCATCTGTAGAGGTCCCAACCTTTAATAAGGTAGAGATCCCTGTGTTTACAATGCTAGTCCCTGGATCAATAGCTAGCATCCATAGTTAAGATGTAATATCAAGAAACAAAGGTCATAATACAATTTTATAACCAGGAATAACATAAATTTTATTACATCTGGCATAGCTCTTTTGGCTATTACATTACATTGCAGCAGAATATCTATAAGCATGGGGTCCTTCATCTTTAAAGTGCCACAGGCAAACATGTTGGTTGTAGACTTGTAATCCTAATCAATCAACTTCACTAATATCAATCAAACCTGCAACATAACAAGTTACAGCCACAAGGGTCAATACATTTTGAATTGTATTGGCAAGTTTCACTACTATGTAGAAATAAGTGGATCCTAACATTACATGCATATCTGGCTAAGTAGGGTTTTAGGATCATTTGCAGAAAGCAATAATATTTTTCATATCTTTTTCAAAACACTTTTGATCTTTTGTCAAAATCTTCCTGAGCTCCTTGGTACACCCCAAGTGCTTCTTTGTCAAAATCTTTTGAGCTCCTTGGTACACCCCAAGTGCTTCAAGTCTTTGTCAAAATCTTTTGAGCTCCTTGGTACACCCCAAGTGCTTCAAGTCTTTGTCAAAATCTTTTGAGCTCCTTGGTACACCCCAAGTGCTTCAAGTCTTTGTCAAAATCTTTTGAGCTCCTTGGTGCTTCAAGTCTTTTGTTGTCACTATCAATTTTTACTTTTAGAAATTGGAATGTCGAGATTTCCCATAGCTTCAGGCCTTAGTTGCTCAGTATTGTCCATAACCGGGGACACGGCTAAGTACTTAGATTTTTATCTTCTGCAGAAGTTGTACACTTTACCCACATGACACAATCTCATCTTGTTGCCACCAGTGGCCGCTGGATAAGTACTCACCAAGATGGTGTACTGGCAGATTGAGAATGTGACGAAGTCTTTCCATAGGGTTCTCCCATACATAATGCTAGCTTGTCTTCATGCACCAATGTAGGGTTCCAAGTTCCCTCATTCCAGTAACCTGAAGGGCCAATGCATGGGTCTTCCACAATGTAATTGACTAAGCTATTGCCCATTTAGCATGTGGCTGTACACGGAAGCCATTGTACGAGAAACATGTTCAATCTCTAAGTCCCTGGGTGGTTTTCATCTGGTGCACAACAAAAAGAGATTGCCATATAAACATGGTTCCTCTTGTTGCCACCTTGTTCAAAACTTGAGTATCCTTGTCCACCCAGGTGGTTAATTGAGTACTTGTTTTATTATATAAAACATAAGTCTTTTCCCAACTTCATATAATCTCAACATGTATCCTTTCTCAAAAAATATGGCAGGGCTAAGCATATTGCATCTACATTGTTTTCACTCAGTAATGTATAAGGGTATCCTATTAGGATTTAGCATAGCATATAGTATAGAAATCCTTTTCATGCATGTTTCCAAAAATCCACTAAGTATAATGAAAATAGTAGGACAGGGATGATAGTGTCACTTGCCTTTTTGGTAGAGGATGTTGGTTCACTTCTTGATCTTGCTAATACCACACTCTTCTAACTACAAGTCAATCAAGCAAACATAGATTCAACTAGCATTCCAAACAATATTCAAACAATCTAACACACATGAAATAATGGAAACAAAGTCATGCATGCAAGCATGCAAAAGTTAGTTTTATTTGCAAAAGTGGTTTCTACTAGGCTCTATACATTGTAAGGTTCAAAGTGGTCATTTTCCAAAGTGTCAAACCCATTTGCAAAAGGGTTTTATCTATAAACCATTTTTAAATCCAATCATTATTTTATGTGGTGGAAAATGTTTTTAGCAAAGCAACAATTTTTATATTGTTCACCAAATAAGTTGTTAATACACAAAACTTGGTGTTTAGGGTCAGTAGGTTTGATTCAAATCATTTTCCCAAAGGTTTTACTCCAAAAATCATTTCCATATCAAAATCAATGTTTTTATTTGACTAGAAATGAGTTAATTCAATTATTCAATCCTAATCTTCACAAAATACATTTTTAAATCCATGAGTTAGTTCCTAGGGTCAGTAGGTTCACAACAAACCATTTTGCAAAGGTTTCATCCCAAAAATCATTTTGGAATAAATTTTATATCCTAAATAAGCATACATATGTTTATGCAAAAACAAACATTTTAACAGAAGCTTTTTACGAAACAAATGGCATGGTTGGCTAGGGCTTGATCCACTGAATCGATTGATATAAAATTTGCAAATTTTGGACATGTGGATCAAAAGTTATGAGGTTTACAAATTTGCATATCAATTTGATTCAAAAATATGTTTTAAATCATCTAGTGCCACGCGGCGGCTTGCTATTGGCTGATACCGGCTCACACGGATCGGCCTCTGTGAGGCGTTGGATCTAAAAAGATCGCGCAGCTCAGACTGCTTCTTACCCTTTCATTTAAGTTCTAATTCTAGCCACAGGATCAAGATCTAACGGTGTAAATCTAATTGACCATACTCGAGCGGCGCTGACGGCGGCTGGCGGCAGCGGCGTGTCGGGCTACGGTGGAGCTGGTGCTAGAGGAAGCAGGAAGGGTAATGGAGATGCTCACCGTGTTCGCAGGGTACTGGTGAAGCTCAAGGTGGTGCTGGCTTGGCGGGGGGCGCGCTGGAGCGGAGGGGATTGCTCGCCGGAGTTCTTGTCCGCGTCGGGTGCGCTCAGTCAACGTTGGAGGCGAGGCTACGGGTCACTAGGAAACAAACGGGAAGCACGGTTAGATGCGCAAGGTCATGGCGATGATGCGTGCGTGAAGGAGGAGGAGAGGGGCGGTCAGGTGCTTACCAGAAGCTTCGCCGGAGAGGAAGCATACGGTGGCGACGGTGATCGTCGTTGTTGCCGAGTGTTCTGGCGCGCGGGGACGAGTTCGAGACACTGGCAGATGTGCCTGGGGGTGGAGATCACGACTGTGTGCTCGAGGAGGCAAGGGGCAGCAGTGGTTCGCCGGAATTGGCTGGAGAGGCTCGCCGGAGCAACGGCGGTGCAAAATCGATTCAGGGCAGCCTGGTGGCTCTCGTGCAGTGGTTTCTGAGGGGAAATGGCGAGGAGTGTCAGGTGATTAAGAGGGCGTAGACGTTGGAGAGATTAACGCCTCCATTGATGCGAATTTGATCACCGCAATCAAGACAGAAATGGGTAGGAGTAATCGCCACGGGTTTGAAGACGATGCACAGTGATGTGGGGTCCTGGCGTTAGTGAGTGAGAGAGATAGGGAGAGGGTCCACTTTTCTGTGACTGCGCGGGTGCGTTTCTGAGTGGAAAACGATTCACGCGTGGGGAAAGAAGTTGGGCTGGAGCTGGGCTTGCTGGTCCAGGTGGGTTGGGTCAGGTCTGATTCTATTTTTTTCTTTCTGAATGCTTTATCTTTTTCTATTTCGATTTTCTATTTTGAAATTTCAAACAACAAACCAAACACTCAAATCAAATCAAACTTCCACCAAACTTTGTATTGTGTTTAGTTCTGTTTAACAACACAAATTCAAAGTTCAAAACAAAATAATATTTTTATTCTTTTTAGGATCCATTTATTTATTAAATAAAATAGTCCTTAGTTATTAAATCAAATAGGATTTGTTTTATTAAAATCTTGATTTTGAAATCTAAAAATAAAACCAAAAACACTTCAGTAGGTTTTATTTGAGAATATAAAATACTTGGAAAACTTATTTAAGATAAGTTTTAGTGTTTATTCAAAATGGAAAAGTCTTGGTTTTAATAAAATGGGATATTAATAAATCCTCATTATTTCATTTAAATAAACTTTTACACTCTTTATTAAGTAGAAATATTTTTATTTCAAAAGCTTTGGCCAAGATTTAATTTGGCTCTATAAAATAATCTTTATTCATAATTCTATCCTTTTCTTTGAAACCAAATCTTTTTATTAAAAGACCCCAAAATAGTAATTTCAAATATTTTTAACTTTATTGTTTATTTATCTTTTAAAATCCCTTTAGGATTTTATTTGATCCAAATAGGTTTGAAAGTTTCCAATTGGATTCAAAAAGTTTCTTCTCACCCTGAAAATCAACAAAGTTTTATTTTATTCATTTATTTTTCACATAACAAGATTGGAAAATCTTGGGATGTGACATTAGTGTTACCTATCTGCTGCATAAGTTTCACTATTGTAGCCTTATACTCCTGATCCACTGCTCCTAGCATACCTAGGTCTGGCATCTGAGCGTTGATAGAGCTTCAAAGACCGACAGCTTAGCCAAGCATAGAAACAACGTCTGATCTATTCAATGGCGGATCAGAGGTGCCAAAGAAGGTATTGAGGTAGGAGATGGTGACATCATCGAAGGAGTTAACTAAACATGATAAGGCTTGTATGGGAGGCCACGTTGGGTGTGGTTTTTGTAGTCCCATGCTCGCCACCACTAGGAACTGAGTTCTTACCTTTGGAACCAAGACGAGCGTACAACCACTCGGGGCATGGACAACCCCTCGACTAACTAACTTGCCTAGTAGATTCCATGAGTCACATAGTTCGGGATTTCCATTTGGCATACGCATTGAAAACATTTTCAAAAGAGGAGGTGATGGAGGTGCATCATAACAGGTAGGGAAGCATGGACCAGGTTTCTTGGGGTAGATAGCTCCCCTGGTAAACCAACCTCGCCTCACATCTTTAAGTACCGGCTTCGGGATTTGACCCTTTATGGTGGAATCATACTTATAGCGTGACTCATGGTCTCGGCGAAAGTAAGGTAAAGGTCATGGTTAACCACCCTCTGCCGGCCTTCCAAGGAAGAGGGCTAATAATTTGGCATTATGAGTCGGTTGGTGCGTGTGGCTAAAGTTGTACACCCTTGCAGGGTTAAATCTTTTCGAAAAGCCGTGTTCACAGTTATGAACGACTTGGTGACCGGACTTAAGATCATAGATAACATTAACCACTATAAAACATGCTGATCCACGTGTGCTTAAGGATGCTTCCTCCGGGTCGAGGGGGTGATCCTACATAGGAGGTTCTGATGAAGCTGGTGGTTACCGAGATGTGATGAACAAGATGAAGAAGTCACTATCTTATCCCTTTTAAAAGATTCTGAGTAGACGAGCCTCTTCTCTCTCTTGTTTACAAACAAATATTGCTTTCCGCAAAATAAAATCTAGAGAAAGCCTTTCTAGCCAGAGCATGTAGATACTAGGTTATCTAAGTCTTGCGGAGTACATTCTCGTACTCAGCCTTGCGCCATTGTTGTTTTTTCTACAGAGGATCTGGTTGCAACTGAAGGTGGCTTCTACGTTGACATCGACGAGTAGTTGGGGGTCCCAGGTAGCAGCCTGATGACTATGGGATGGACGTCACCTTTGTTAATGGCCTCTTAGGCCTTTTGCTAAGCTGTTATGTAGAACAACATAATTTTCTTTTGTTGTGTGATATAATGTTGGGTATATGACCTCTAGTTTATAATAACTCTAATATCTCACTCTGCTAAGAGTTTAAACTTATGTTATTGAATCCCCGTGTTCTGTAATGTTACCGAATCATACTGTGATCTTCCGTGTTTGGATTTGAACTTATCTTAGATCGTGATCTGAGGTTATTTTAACCCTAACCCCAGGGGGTGCTACAGGTTTTGGTATCAGAGCCGGACTGCCTGTAGGAAACCCTTTTATTGGTTGATGTTGAGTCTAGAAGTTGACAAAACTATTTGAAAGTTAAAAACTATTTGTAGAAACTCTGACTAGGATTCTTTTTACTCCTTCTCTGGTGTGTTTCTGATGCTGGAGTTTCTCTTACCTTATTTGGTTTGAAAAGGTTTTCATTCCTTACCTTATATCTCAAAACTTTTGGGGTCGTGGTTTTGGGGTTATTTTTCTAAATTACTCCGTACTTGGTTGCTACTCTCAGAGTTCTAAGACATCTCAGTTTTGCTTGGTGTGTAAAATCTTAGCATTCCATTGTCATGGTTTGTAAGTCAGCTGGTTAGTGTATACATTAGTGTGCTTTAATACTACCATGCTTGATAAGATGATACTTTTAAATCAAGTACTCTTTGTTCATATTTTTGTCTTGCTCCTTTGAATCCTTTGTCTAATATCCTTTTGTTCTTTCAGGATGGGTGATACCTCTCGTGCCCGTACCCGTGCTCATGCTCGGGGTGCCGCAAATGAGGGTGAATCTTCCAACCTTCCTCTGCCATTGTCCATGGTTCAACTCATGGACATGTACGAAACCAACCGTGCTGACAACATGAGGCTCCTTGAAAGAATTGAGCGCAACACTGCTCAACACCAGAACAATCAAGTTGGAATCAAGGACTTCACACGTCTCACTCCGCCAGTTTTCAGCTATTCCACTGAGCCACTTGATGCAGACTACTGGCTCCACACCATGGAGCGCAAACTTCAGGTTGGTCATGTTGCTCAAGCTGATTGGGTGACTTTTGCTGCCTATCATCTGGAGGGAGCAGCCAACTCCTGGTGGGAAAATTTCTTGGCTATGCAAGAAGCTCAACATGTTGTTACATGGCAAAAGTTCACTGAAACCTTCTGAGCTTACCATATTCTGGAGGGCCTGATGGATCAAAAGAGGGAGGATTTCCTCAAGCTTAAGCAGGGCACTGGTTCCGTGTGTGATTACCAGCGCAACTTCAATCGTCTTGCCTGCTATGCTACTGAAGAGGTCTCGACTGATGTTAAGAAGCAAGCTCTGTTCTGCAAGGGACTAGATCCTGAGGTTCGCCGTGATATCCATCTCATGGACTTTGTTAACTTCCAAGGTCTTATCAACAAGGCTATAAAGGCCGAGAGTGGAAAGTTGGAGCATTAAGAAACTCGTAAGAGTCCTCAGGAGGGGTACAACAAGGCTGGTTCTGGTAATAAGAAGCATCGTGTCTTCGTGCCTTATAGTGTTGTGCCACGTGCTCCTTATACTCCAAGGACTTCTGGATATGCACCTCGTCCGAATGCTACTGCAAACAATGCTGGTGGATCAAATTATCCTACTGCTGGTACTGGATCAGGCCTCATATGTTTCAACTGTCGCCAGCCTGGCCACTATGCAAGAGACTGTCCTCAAAAGAGTGCTGCTGAGAAGACACAACCATCAAAGAAGAATGATAAGTACCAAGGTTCTAGAAAAGGATGCCTGGACCATATCTCTGCTGAGGAGGCTCAGGAAGATCCAAGCGTCATCATGGGTACGCTTCGTATCAATCAAATTCCAGCAAAAGTGTTGTTTGATTCTGGAGCATCGCATTCATTCCTATCACAAGCTTTTGCTCAAATGCATGGGATAAGTTTTGAGGGGTTATTTGTTCCTCTGCTAGTTCAGCCTCCTGGTTCTAGGTGGGGTTCCACCATGGTTAGTCATGGGAATCTAATCGAAGTTGCATTTCAACTTTTCCCCACTTCTTTGATTGCCCTTAAGTCAATTGATATTGTCATCATTTTGGGCATGGACTGGTTGACCCGTTATCAAGCTATTCTCGATTGTACAACCAAGTTTGTGACTCTGACTAGTCCTGCTGGCATAACAGTCAAGTACTGGACCGTAGGGTCACTATCTCCTTTAGCTGCTTCTATTCCTAAAGAAGATTTGTAGGCCCTTGAAGTTTTACCTCCGCTAGAGATCGAAGATGTTTCCGTGGTCTATGAATTCCTGGATGTCTTTCCCGAGGAGTTGCCTGGCATGCCACCTGATCGAAGTGTGGACTTTGTCATAGAGCTAGTTCCTAGAACTGCTCCTATTTCTAAAAGACCCTATCGTATGCCTCCTCATGAGCTTGTGGAGTTGAAGAAGCAATTAGAGGAGTTAGAAGGAAAAGGATACATTCAGCCCAGCACATCTTCTTGGGGATGTCCTACCATCTTTGTCAAGAAGCGGGATACCAATATACCGCGTCTGGTTGTGGATTATCACCCACTCAATGATGTGACTATCAAGAACAAGTATCCTCTCCCTAGGATCAACGATCTCTTTGATCAGTTAAGTGGTTCCACTGTCTTTTCCAAAATGGATCTAAGGTCAGGGTATCACCAGATAAAGATCCGTAAGGAAGATATTCCAAAGACTGCTTTCACCACTCGTTATGGTCTTTACGAGTATACAGTCATGTCCTTTGGTCTTACCAATGCTCCAGCCACTTTTATGCGGCTTATGAACTCTGTCTTCATGGTCTACCTTGACAAGTTCGTCGTGGTCTACATCGATGATATTCTATTCCAAGACTGAAGAAGAGCACGCTGAACATCTTTGTTTGGTGTTGACAAAACTTCGAGAACATCGTCTCTATGCCAAGTTTTCCAAATGTGATATTTGGTTACAAGAGCTCGTTTTTCTTGGTCATGTTGTTTCCGCTCAAGGGGTTGCTGTTATCCCCGATAAGGTTCAAACTATCCTCGACTGGGATTCTCCTAAATCTGTGAAGGATGTCCGAAGTTTTCTCGGGATGGCTGGTTATTACCGTCGGTTCATTGAGAACTTCTCCAGGATTGCAAAGCCAATGACCGATCTTCTTAAGAAGGATAAGAAGTTTGAATGGTCTGATAAGGCTGAAGAAAGCTTCCAGATGTTGAAAACTAAGTTAACAACTGCTCCGGTGCTGGTTCTCCCAGACACTAGCAAAGACTTTGTCGTCTTCTGTGATGCTTCCCACCAAGGTCTCGGATGTGTGTTGATGCAAGATGGGCATGTGGTGGCTTATGCTTCCCGTCATCTAAAACCACATGAGAACAACTACCCAACTCATGATCTTGAGCTTGCAGCTGTTGTTCATGCTCTTAAGCAATGGCGACATTACCTTCTTGGTAGCCGTTGCGAGTTATACTCGGATCATCAGAGACTGAAGTACCTTTTCACACAACCTGATCTGAATCTTAGGCAAAGAAGATGGTTGGAACTCATCAAGGACTATGATTTGGGTCTCAACTATCAACCTGGGAAAGCCAATGTCGTTGCTGATGCGTTAAGTCGTAAGTCTTATTGCAACAATTTGATGATCAAACAATCTCAACCTTCTCTTCATGAGGAATTTGCTCGATTGAATCTTGAAGTAGTTCCTCGTGGATTCCTTTCTACTCTTGAAGTGAATTCTTCTATAGAGGGTGACATCAAGCTTGCTCAGAAACATGATTCTGAAATTGCTGAGATCAAAGGGAACATTGCTAGCGGAGTTGCTAAGTGTTTCTCTGTTGATAATCAAGGTATTGTTTACTTTGGTAACCGTCTGGTAGTGCCGAAGAGAACAAAATTGAGGGATTTAATTCTCCAAGAGGCTCATGAATCACCTCTTTCTATCCACCCTGGAAGTACCAAGATGTATCGGGATCTTCGCCAAAGATTCTGGTGGTCTGGTATGAAGAAGGACATCGCTCGTTTTGTAGCTGAATGTGACGTTTGCCATCACGTCAAAGCTGAGCACCAAAGACCCGCTGGTGTACTGCAACCACATAAAATACCTGAGTGGAAATGGGATGAAGTTGGTATGGATTTCATCACTGGTCTCCTGAAGACTCAGAAAGGAAATGATGCCATCTGGATAATCGTTGACTATCTGTCCAAGGTTGCTCACTTTCTACCTGTTCGCGAGAGTATCAATGCTAGCCAGCTAGCAGATCTTTATATCTCTCGAATAGTTGTTCTTCATGGGATTCCGAAGAAAATTGTCTCTGACCGTGGAAGTTTGTTCACCTCCAAGTTCTGGGAAAGTTTCCAAACTGCTATGGGAACTCTCCTTTCCTTCAGCACAACCTATCATCCTAGTACCGGTGGCCAGACCGAAAGAGTGAATCAAATCCTTAAAGACATGCTTAGAGCGTGTCTCATATCTTTTGGCAAGAACTGGGAGAAATGCCTTCCTTTTGTTGAATTCTCCTACAACAACAGTTATCAGTCCAGTATAGAAATGGCACCTTTCCAGTTCTTATATGGAAGAACCTGTCGTACTCCTTTGAACTGGTCAGAAACCGGCAAAAGAAAGTTCTTTGGTCCGGATATGATCCAGGAAGCAGAAGATCAAGTTCGTATCATTCGAGATTGTTTGAAAACTGCTCAGTCTCGCCAGAAAAGCTATCATGATCGTCACCATCAACATATTGAATATGAAGTCGGTGATCAAGCCTATCTCCGGGTCACTCCTCTGAAGGGTGTCCATCGTTTCGGCATCAAAGGCAAACTAGCTCCTCGCTATGTTGGTCCTTTTCGTGTTCTATCCAGGCAAGGTAACTTGCATACAAGTTGGAGTTGCCTGCAAAATTTCCCGAGGTGCATGACGTCTTTCATGTGTCACAACTTAAGCGTTGCTTCAAAGACCCTGTCCGTGGTGTTGATCACCAAACTCTTGATCTTCAGAAGGATCTGACTTATCGTGAGTATCCTGTTTGTATCCTTGATGAAGCCGAGCGCAAAACTCGTCGTAAAAACATCAAGTTCCTGAAAGTTCAGTGGTCTCATCACTCTAAGGACGAAGCAACATGGGAACGAGAAGATCGTCTTAGATCTGAGTACCCTGCCTTCTTTTCTGAAACTTAGGAATATCGGGTCGAGATTCTTGTAAGGGGGGTAGAGCTATAACAACCCAAGTTTGCAACATATGTAATTAGTACCTAAGCATTGCATGCATCTGTTTAAATCAATAAAATGTATGCATAAGTTCAAGTGTGTGGTTTAAGAAATGCAAATTCAAAACCCTAAAACCCTATGTTCCCTCCCTCTTTGAAAATTATTCAAACTAGTTTTGAATTTTTAAATGACAAAAATATTTGGAGCCCAACTTGATTAAAAGGGCCCCACAATTTTTATATATTTCACAAAACCTCTCTGGTAATTTTGAATGATTCAAAACAGATTTGGAATTCAAAACTTAAAACAGAAATCAAAATCAGAAAATGAAAAGGGTTTCTAAAGAAAAAAATAGAGTCAGAGCCTTATCAGGCCGCAGCCCAGCAACCTTCTCCCCTCTCCTCTCCCAAAGTCCGGCCCATGTCGGCCCGCTTAGCAGCCAGTACCGCCCGCCCCTCTGTCTTCTTCCCGGCGGCAGCTGTCATTGCCGCCCACGGCCGCCCGATGTCGCCTCGTTGTTGCGATGCACGCCGCCGATGCTCGCAAGGATAAGACCCGCCGACGCCGTGCTCCGTTTTCCCTGGACTTCACTTTCCCCTCTCTCTCCCTCTCTGCACAGCGACAGCCCGAACCCTAGCCGCCATGGCCGCCGGCTAGCCGTCGTTTCTGGCCTGCCCGAGCCCATCCGACACCGCCACGAGCTTCGCCTCGCTCCGCTTTGTCCTCCTGCAGAAGGAATCAACAAGGGGCGCCGGGATTCGTCGCCATCGACCGCTTCCTCTCCGACTCCGACGTGCTCAGTCACATGCCTCGTCGCCGCTCCGGTCACCGCCTCGCCTCGTCTTCGACACCAATCTCCTTGGGGTGAGCTCCTGGTGTCACGCCCTCCTTTCCCCCTCTAGTCCTCTGTGTCACGCCCGCGCCGGAGAGCAGAGAACACCGCCGCCATTGACCAAGCGCTGGTGACCAATAAACGGAGGCACCGCCGCTATTAGGTTCGTCTCGCAGAGCTGGTTTGATCAGCCCTAGTCGCACACCGTAGTTCGCCCTCCTCCGTCGTCTGCAACCGTCGTCTGGCCCATTGGCCAGCGAGCCAATGTGGCCCCTGCGTGGCGCTCGCGTGGCTTGCTTGCGTGGACAAACCCCACCCGTTAGCCTCTCTGGCTAGAACCACCCCATTGAAAAATGTCTCTGACCCCGCCTGGCCAACGTGGTTGCTGAGGTGGCCAGAGGCCCACCTGTCTGTGACTGTGGCTAGCCCACCCTGCGGTGTAAAAAGTTTTCAGTTTCTTCTATTTCCAAAAAAAGTAATAAAAGGGTTTAATAATTTCAGAAATTGTTTTGAATATTGTAAATTCAATAACTTTTAATCTATAATTCAAAAAAATACAAATAATATATCAAAATATTCAGAAAAATGAGAACTATCTAACTAACCTATAATAGGCATTGTTCAACAACTTTAATGACAAGTTTAATTAGAACAACATAGTAACCCCTCTCATGTGTTTCCGGAGTTTTCCGAGTTAGGGTTTTCAACCATCGGAACCCCGTTTAAGTTGTCAAGCATGCCTTAGGGTTTCATTTCAACGCAAGTTAACTTGTCATACCATCCATATTGATTGAGCATTGCACATGCCATGTATTGAATGTTGCTTATCCCTTTCCAGTATTTGGTTCTTCGTGATAGGATCCGAACCCGAAGTTGAAGTCAACAACACCGAAGATCCGTACCTGTCTACTGACGGACAAGGCAAGCATAGCCTCTCATTCTGAACCTAATTTTATAAAGTATATTACTTTCACGCTATGATGCACACGATTCCAAATGTGGTCTTTTGTTAGCAGTTAGTGTTACCTATCTGCTGCATAAGTTTCACTATTGTAGCCTTATACTCCTGATCCACTGCTCCTAGCATACCTAGGTCTGGCATCTGAGCATTGCTAGAGCTTCTAAGACCGACAACTTAGCCAAGCATAGAAACAGCGTCTAATCTATTCAATGGCGGATCAGAGGTGCCAAATAAGGTAGTGAGGTAGGATATGGTGACATCATCGAATGAGTTAACTAAACATGATAAGGCTTGTATGGGAGGCCATGTTGGGTGTGGTTTTTGTAGTCCCATGCTCGCCACCACTAGGAACTGAGTTCTTACCTTTGGAACCAAGACGAGCGTACAACCACACGGGGCCTAGACAACCCCTCTACTAACTAACTTGCCTAGTAGATTCCATGAGTCACATAGTTCGGGCTTTCCATTTGGCATACGCATTGAAAACATTTTCAAAAGAGGAGGTGATGGAGGTGCATCATAACAGGTAGGGAAGCATGAACCGGGTTGCTTGGGGTAGATAGCTCCCCTGGTAAACCAACCTCGCCTCACATATTTAAGTACCGGCTTCGGGATTTGACCCGTTATGGCGGAATCATACTTATAGCGTGACTTATGGTCTCGGCGAGAGCAAGGTAAAGGTCGTGGTCAACCACCCTCTGCCAGCCTTCCAAGGAAGAGGGCTAATAATTTGGCATTAAGAGTCGGTTGGTGCGTGTGGGTAAAGTTGTACACCCCTGCAGGGTTAAATCTTTTCGAAAATCCATGTTCACGGTTATGAACGACTTGGCGACCGGACTTAAGATCATAGGTAACATTAATCACTATAAAACTTGCTGATCCACGTGTGCTTAAGGATGCTTCCTCTTGTCGAGGGGGTGATCCTAGATAGGAGGTTCTGATGAAGCTGGTGGTTACCGAGATGTGATGAACAAGATGAAGAAGTCTCTATCTTATCCCTTTTAAAAGATTCTGATTAGACGAGCCTCTTCTCTCTCTTGTTTACAAACAAAGATTGCTTTCCACAAAATAAAATCCAGAGAAAGTCTTTCTAGCCAGAGCATGTAGATACTAGGTTATCTAAGTCTTGCGGAGTACATTCTCGTACTCAGCCTTGCGCCATTGTTGTTTTTTCTACAGAGGATCTGGTTGCAACTGAAGGTGGCTTCTACGTTGACATCGACGAGTAGTTGGGGGTCCCAGGTAGCAGCCTGAGGACTATGGGATGGACGTCACTTTTGTTAATGGCCTCTTAGGCCTTTTGCTAAGTTATTGTGTAGAACAACATAATTTGCTTTCGCTATGTGATGTAATGTTGGGTCTATGACCTCTGGTTTGTAATAACTCTAATATCTCACTCTGCTAAGATTTTAAACTTATGCTGTTGAATCCCTGTGTTCTTTAATGTTACCGAATCATACTGTGATCTTCCGTGTTTGGAGTTAAACTTATCTTAGATCGTGATCTTAGGTTAGTTTAACCCTAACCCCGGGGGGTGCTACAATAACCATGCCGGCGACTGCGGCCACCACGCTGGCGCTCGGTCCCTGGTTGCCAAGGCCATGCGACATGGATTCTACTGGCTCACCTCACACGCCGACACGGTCGACATCGTCCAACGCTGCGTCGGGTGCCAGAAGTACGCCAATCAGACCCACGTGCCAAGCTCATCGATCAAGACCATCCCCATCACCTGGCCATTCGCCGTGTGGGGCATGGACATGGTGGGCCCCTTCAAGAAGGCCCCCTCCAGCTACACCCACCTCCTAGTCACAGTCGACAAATTCACAAAGTGGGTGGAGGCCAAGCCAGTTCGCAAGTGCGACGGGAAGACCGCCACCAAGTTCCTACGTGAGCTCATCTATCGCTACGGGTTCCTGCAAGCATCATCATGGAAAACAGCACAAACTTCACCAAGGGGCCATGGACGAATTCTGCGAGGAGCACAACATACGACTCGACCTCGCCTCAGTCGCCCACCTCGAGTCCAACGGCCAGGCGGAACACGCTAACCAGAGCATCCTCCATGGCCTGAATCCACGACTATAAGTTCCCCTTGAGCGAACACCGGGGTGCTGGGTCAAAGAGCTCCCCTTCGTCATCTAGGGCATTCGCACCTCCATCAATAGGTCGACTGGGTTCACCCCCTTCTTCATGGTGTACGGTGCTGAGGCCGTCATGCCGACCGACCTCGAGCACGACTCACCTCGGATCGTCAACTACGTGGAGGCCGACAACGAGATCGCACGCCAGGATGGAGTGGACCAGCTCGACAAAGCACGCGACCTAGCTCGCTCCCGCACTGCCATCTACCAGCAAGGACTCCGCCGTTACCATAGCCGCCGAGTCCGAACTCGCACTTTCCAGGAAGGCGACCTGGTCCTACAGCTGATCCAGGACAAGAAGGGCATGTACAAGCTCTCTCCCCCGTGGGAGGGACCATTTGCCATAGGGCGAGTCATGGGCAACGCGCCTACTACCTCATCGACATACGAGGAGACGGACAACTCGACATCAAGCGGCCGTGGAATGTAAACCTCCTAAGGAAGTTTTACACCTAGAACTCCAGACAGGTACTCCCTCCCCGCTATGAAATAAAAAAGACCAGTTTGCACAAATTGTGTCCACTCTCCATACCTTGTGCCTCCGGATGGCACCCGCCGGGTTCGGGTCCGGGTTTGGCGCCCCATACCTGACCCAACCCTCCGCCCCGCCCCCGCGACCGACGACCCGCCCCCGAACCCGTCAACGGGTCAGAATATCCACCAGACCCGGCCCCCGCTGGGTACCCGTCTTGCTCCATGCCTTTTGCGTCTGCTGGGCGTTGGCCATCGACAGAGAGAGAGGCGGCACCAGATGGGAGGCAGCGGCGGCGCCAGATGGGAATAGGAGGCGGCGGCGCCAGATCGGCGAGCAACCGTGCTTGGCGGCGGCGCCAGATAGGCAGGCGGCAACGAGCGACCCATGCTTGGAAGGACCAGATCGAGGAGAGATGGGGCAGCATGACACGGCGGCGCATGGCGATGACTGGCTGCAGTAGATGGGGTGCAAGGCTAGGAGGAACAGAGAGCGACCGAGAGGAAGAAGGCGTCGAGGGTTGGTGGCGATTGGGGAACTGGTGATGGGTTGGGGATTGGTTCATGTGTGGTGCGATGCGTGCGGCGTGCGTATGTGTGGGGTATGTTGTGCGTGTCCATGTGATGTGCGTGCCTAGTGTGCTGTGTGTGTATTAGTCTAGGTAATATTGATTAGTGTAATTAGTCTAGGAAATATAAGTTAGTGTGATTTGTCAGGTCTGCGGGTATACGGGTACGGGTTTGGCACCCCCATACCCGCCTCCGCTAGACCTGATGGGTCTAGTTTTTTCCTGCTAAGAAGCCCCACGGGTTTTTTTCTTTACCAAACCCTACCCATTTAACGCGGGTACCCGTCGGGTTATCGGGTTTCGGGTACCCATTTACATCCGTACTTGTGCCACTCGCACTCGTAAGAACAGCATTACACTAACCGCGGGAGTCAACCCTTGGTCACGCGACCAACATGACTAAGTAGTGCGATATGAGGGTACCGATAATTTCAGGCCTTGTATCGTCCATGAAAACGCCAACCTAGAGCCCCATCGGAGTCGCCTCGCTCGAATGGCTTTCCGAGCCAAGAAGAGTCAGGTGGAGCGACGTGCCAAACACAACGCGCTTCGTCCTCACCTACCTTGGGCATGCGACTAGAACGGATAAGTACCACGCTCGGGGACTCGTCTAGACGACTCTGTTCGCGTCCGGGAAAACAGGTAAGTATAGAGCACCCCTTGGGGTCACCATGAGACTGGCTTTCCAAGCCACGGCGAGTCGACCTAAATTAACTAACAGTACAACAGCAAACATACACAATGAAACAAGGTAATCCCCACAAAATGGCGGACACGCTCGGGGACTCGCAGAACCAAACAATACAAAATCAAAACATTAACAAAAGCATCCATGCATTCCTTATGGCCCAAAAACTTGTTCTCTTACAAGGGCAGACACATAGTTTTTACAACTAATGCCAATCGGCAAACTGATTTACTCCGCAGGCTTCAATGACGACGTGCCACCACTTCCACAGACACAGATGAAGGGCACCCACGGATTCGACGGATATGTTGTCAAGGTGCCCTCCATCACCGACCAGAACGGCTGCTCCACCTTGAAGTCGCGGTTCGCCGGCTCGGGGTCGTTCGGGGCAACGACCGTCTCCTGATACGGCAAGAAGTCGCCCATCGCCAGCACCCGATCGGAGTAGACCGCGGCCCGGTCGGTCAGCTTCAGCACGTCGGAGACCTCAACCGCGCCCGTCGATGAAGGATATCCGCTGGTGACATTGTCAAGGTCGAAATCGTCGGGGAAGTGTGCGAGCCCAAGGTTCGGCGCAGTCGCTGCCCCATGGTGTAATGCCGACCGCGACATGAACTCCAGAACCATCGGAGCCTTATCCAGATAGCTCCAGACCTCGGTGAGCTCGCTGCGGATCACCTCTGTCAGCGACATCTCCTGAAGATACGCGCGAATGCAAGTCGTCGACAGAGCGGCAGAGTCCACCAACTTGGTGACACACTGCCGCGCCTCGTACGACTGCACCTCGGCCTCGTCGTCAAGGATCTTCCCTGAGAAGGACAAGGTTACAATCAGAAAGGCAAAAAAACATAAAGGAAATCTGCGCGCTCAGGGACTCGCCAGTCACACGAAGGTCAAAGGAGCTCACCAATCAAGGGACGGCAGATCCCCGTAATGAAATCCTGCAGACCCGAGTAGTCAGTCTGCAGCCCGGAAATGAGTGCATTTGACACCTTCCGCTCCTCGGCAGCAGCAGCAACGGCCGCCTTAGCTCTTTCATCTGCCGATCTCGCCTCCGCCTTCGCGGCCTTGAGCTCTCACTCCTATTCGGAGACCCGCTTCTCCGCGGCGCTCAAGGATGACTGGGAAGCTGTCAGGTCGTTCGCAGGGACCAAACCCTCATGAGCCTTGTCCACCACGGCCGTATGACTCTCTGCATCATCACAACTATAAGCACGACATAAAAGGACGTCACTGACCAAGGGAACCTCAAGCTCTTACCAGCAGTCGCTCGAAGCTGCTCGTTCACTTCCCGGATGGAGTGACATTCCTCTTCTAGATGCTCCTTGGCGGCCAACCGCTCCGCCAACTCGCGCTGAAGGCCCTGCAAAACCATTGCAAACATCAGCGAAAACTCAAGAAGAACTTCCTAAGTTCCTAGTCGCTAAAATTCAGCGACTAGCCACTCAGGGACTGGACAAAGAAAAAATAAGGATCTACCCACTGAAATTCAGCGACTAGATCCTCGGAGACTGGACATACCTGAATGGCCGCACCCAACATACCGTGGAGTTCAACCGCGTCCACCAACGGGAGCACAAGAGGTATGCGCCCGCGATGTTGCTCGACCTCTGCCGATTGCACTGAAGCACTCGCCGCGGATCTTGCCACAAAGCGAGGGAAGGTCGCCACCGCCGCCCCCGTAGCACTCGCCGTCGGGCCCGTTGCCCCAACCGGCACCCCAGGCTCTATCCACTACGACTCCGCATCCACTACAGCCTTCGCGGCCGCGCCCCCTCCAGTCGGATCCTTGCTTGGGGCAACAACTGGTTCGTCCGAGATCATGACAACCTCGTCGGCCTTCGCCTTCTTCACGCCCTCAACAGGCGCTTCGACTTTGTCTCTCTTCCTCTTCTTCGAGGGATCAACTTGTGCCCCCTGTGGTACCAAATGGGACCTTAGACACCGAGGGGTGACCTATTTTCTTCACACCAGTCCTGTAATACGACGTCATTAGCGAGTTCACCAGATAAATACAAAACAGTCGCTGGAAGAAATACACCAGAGATACTTACTTGGCGACTGGGATGAAGCGAGGGCTGGTGCGAATATGCGCCGGCTTCTCCAACTCTGGCCCCAGCTTCCAGCTGAGGCCCGTCTCAAGCACGCTCTAAGCCCAAGACATAGAGGGCTTCTTCGAGGATGAGGCCGCGGCAGGAGGATCCGCGGCGATCAACGTAGGCGCTCCCCTCGATGGCGAGGCCCCCGCGGATGGAGCGGCCCCGAGCTCGGTGACTGCAGCGAAGGGTGGTGGAAGCGATACCAATGGCACTTCATCTTCTACCACGGCCGCATCAGCTGCCGCAGTCGCCCGCGCGGCATGCTGGCCCCAGCCTCATCGGCCATGCTGGTAGCTTCGGAGCAACTCGCGGACCGAGGCGGCGACACCGCTTTGGCCCGCCCCTTCTTCTTCTGCGATGACTTCCTTTTAGAAGGCGTGGCCACGCGCCGCAAAGTGTGTTTGGGGACCTCGTCGTCACCCCCGTCGTGAGCCCCAAGGATCTTGCTGGCCTCGAGTTCCTGCTGTCGTTGCCCACAGGTCTTCCGAGCCGTGGGCGCGACGACCTCCACGGCCTCGTCTTCGTCGTCATCGTCATCATCGCCTCCAACATTGTCCTTGTCAGAGGAAGACTCGCTCTCGTCCTCAATGGACTCGTTCGAGCTCTCATCATCAGTAGGCGGAAGCCAACATCCACCACTTGGAACCACTACACAGACAAACGTAATTAGCAAAACCACGACTACATATATGTGACTGCGAAATGGACAAGGAAGTGAGAACTTACTGGCGGAGCCTTGCGCTTCGCGGTCTATGGAGGAATCCCGGCCTTCGCGTCAAGATATTCTGCGTCGGTGATTTTCTTCGGGGCGGAGGCGTAGTCGTCGATTTTCCACTCGGCGGTGCAGGACTTGGTCGCGTCGTCCTTGCCCGTGTACTCGTACATCCAATGGGCGCGGTTGGCTAAAGGCACCAACCGCCGCTCGATCCAGCAGTTGTATATGTTGATGGTCTGTAGGCCGTCTTTCTTTAACTGACGAATCTTCGTCAACATTTCCTCGACCACCATCTGCTGATCGAGCGGAATCTTGGCGACCTGAAGCCGACGTGGATCTAGTCGGCGGAGTATATCGGCAGCGCCACTTCGTCGGTCAGGGTCGATTCGTTGACGTAGAACTAGTGCTTCTTCCACTCGTTCGCCGCCTTCTTCAGCAGCATGAGGTCGAGGAAGCAAGCCTTGGACTTCAGTTGGAAGGTGAGGCCACATGCTGCCAGCATCGAGCTGCCTGCCCCTTCACATCTGACCCACCCGTGGAATAGCTCTTGACAAAGGGGGAAGTACGGGCGGCAGCCCAGATAACACTTGCAAAACGGCACAAAAATGGCGAGTTGCTCGATGCTGTGCGGCCCTAGATCTGACGGCTGGATGTCGTAGTAAGAGCAGAAGCGGCGAAAGAAGAGCGAGGTGGGGAAGCCGAGCCCCCTCTCTAGGTGACTGGTGAAGGAGATGAATTCCCCGGCACGCGGATCCGGCACCACCTCTCCGACCGCGGGGATTCGCCATCTACCGGAACGAAGAATTCCCGCATCTTCAAAGGATTTCAACAGCACTTTCGTGCACTTGGATCTCCCACACGGATCTATTGGCGGCACCATCGATCGGAGGATCTAGGGATGCAAGATCGATCTGGATTGCTCTGGTCGCTATGAAGGAATGGAAGACTGGGAGGTGCACAAGGTCGGAGGAAGTATGGGGAATGATCGCTCTGGATTGCTCTGGTCACTCTCCTTATATAGCGGTTGCTACCCGCTATTTTTGGGGAGCCATTACAGCGCGGTGATTACGGAGATATTAACGTTGGATTACCCAACGACTGTTTGACCAAGAATTGACGGTCCAACTTCGTCTACTCGACTCGCCGGCTACAGCGACCCGACTACTCGCTGACCCAATCGCCTTAGCTGCAATTTGACTACTCGCCGACCCAATCGCCTTAGCTGCGATTAGACTACTCGCCGACCCATTCACCATGCTGTGATTTGACTGGTCGCCGTTATTGCGACTAAGATGACATGTTCCCTCTTTCATTGAAGGAGTCCACCGCCGATTCGACTGGGCGTCCAAATTGGACCCGAATACTCCAACTGCCAAAGAACACCTGCGACGAATCAACGATGGCCTTGTGGACTACTGATGGGGATATGCCGAGTGGGTATACCCAGCAGGACGATTCCCATTGGCCCATGCTTCCAGCGAGTGGGCCTGCAAGACGGCGAATGGATCAAGACCCAACAAGGAGCCAGGTGACTCGAAGCTGAAGGCCCAGAAGCGTAGCTAGGCCCAGTCAGATTAGGTCAAACACCCTCGAGTCCTTATCCAACTCAGTTGTAGATTTGTAAACCCTAGCGAGGTGACTCTATATAAACCTCCCTAGGGTACGCATAGAGGACATGTTCCATCATACACCCCCTGTGACTCGCCGCCTAGTCGTCGAGCTCGCCCTTGTACTCTCTCATCAATACAATCTAGCAGGAGTAGGTCTTTACCCTCCGGGGGCCGAACCTGGGTAAAACGTCGTGTCTCTGCCCTCATCTCGCACCACAGATGGTTGGCCGCCCTTGCCCCTCGTTCTACTACTCCCTGCCGATTGCAGCATCTGCCATGGCCGTTCCCACGACAGACTAAGGGCTTGGCAATTTCCTTTGCTTGGGTGATGGCAGTGCTGATGAAGTTGTCGGCAAGAACCATGAATTCCTTTGGCGGAGGAGGATTATTGGTCAAACCAATAGGAGCTGCATTTATGGCCAAATGATTGAGTACATGGGTTCAACACAACATAAGTTCAGAGTACCTGGTTTACAGAAGTACAAGACGGAGATTGCTTACCAAAGATGCTATCCTCGGCTTGCTGGAGAGTCCCGTTCTTGTCGGAGGGCCTTATAACCTCAAGGTTCCAATTATTCTGCTCGGCGTCAGCTTTGTTCTGTTCCTTGAGGACTGCAATTTTCTCCTTTAGACGGTTGATCTCCGTGTTTGCGAATTCTTGCACGGCGGCCAGGGCGTCTTCATGCATTTTTAGCGAATCGGCTCTTGCCTGCGTAAGGATTTTGTTTTTGCTATCCAGCATTTGTATGTGCTTGGATTGCTCGAGAATGTCCTTGGCCTTGGCGATGGCTTCTGCAAGTCGGAAAAATAACAAAGCACAATGAGTAGTCGGAAGTTAATGGTGCAAGACCAAGATTGAGTGTGAAATTGAGAAGAAAAACAGACTCTTGCTCTTGGTGACTTGATCCTTCAAGAAGGCAGTTTTACCCTTTTTCAGCTTCAAGGTCTGCAGTTCTGCACGCATCTTCTGGAACTTGTCATTGGAGACGTTCCTCCGAGCATTCTCATTCTGCAACAAAAGAGCAAAGTTACTTAGTCTACTTGGAGCATCTAGCCGGATAAGTATCCACCTAGAGGCTTGGGGGTTACAGTACGAGTTTTTAACTCAGAATATGCTTGGTCCTCCTTTAAGCATCTAGTCGGAACTATTTCGGTTTCAACTAGAGGCTTGGGGGCTACAGTATTGAAAACTACTACTGCATATGCTACTCTAAAAGTATCTAGATGGAATAATTCATTCAAACTACATACTTGGGGCTATAGTGCAAAGTTTCTAGCTTAGTCACTCTTAGAGCATTCAGACCCAAAGACCTATGTTTTTTCGTCTAAATCCTCGGGGGCTACAGTGGGATATTACATATGAAATGCAAAAGGCATATAAAACTTACTAGTGCAATGAACTTGGGGTTGCTGGCGCTCTCGAAGAATATCTTGCTAAAAGCAAGACTGTTTACACGCAGGATCTCCGCTTGCTTGAGCAGCTCCTCAAGACCACACGTGGGAGAAGTCGGCGCTGCACCAGGAGCCAGAGCTGAGCTACTTGGTGTAAGCACTGGGTAGACGATCTTTGGGAGCTCTATTGGCGTCTTGGGTGCAACGGCTCCGCCTACGGCAGAAGTTCTGCCCTCTACCATCGCCTTACCGCTACCAGTGGCATCCTTAGCCAGAGCTTCAGCCACTTTAGAGGACATGCTCTCCTGCATCGCCTGCTCACCGACAATGTGGGGATCTGCGGCAACATCTAGGACCTCCTGAGAAGGAGTAGGGTCCACTTCCATGGCGGAAGGTTCAGACATTACCTTTGCCTGAAAACTTGTCGGTTGTAACATCCCAACATTTAGGAACCAACGAAGGGTAGAACTAGGATTTTGTGCATAAGCATGCATTCATCTGTAAAATGCGGGTAAATTTTTCGCCAAAATAAAAACCTAAAGTGATCAGAGTTTCTTTCACTCTCTGTGTGTAGGAATAGCTATTGAGAGTGATCGTTATAAATTCTGACATTATCTTTTTGAGTCTATGTATTTTGGGGGGAATAATTTGAATTCAAATTTGAAATTTGAACTTACATTTAAAAAGTTAAGATTTGGTATTTTGAAATGATTTTCAAAATGATTTAGTAATATCATTTGTTATAATAATGAGATAATAAATAATAATAGAATTCAATATAAAGTAATTCAAATAAGAAATGACTCTTTATTACTTATCATTATTCCATACACATTTTTACAATGATGAACTCATTCAACTAAGGAAGGGGTTCATAACAGTAAAGGGATTGCAATATATGGAATTCAAATAATAAACTATTACAAGATTGTTACAAAAAGAGTAAAATAAAAGTACAATATAAATGTATCTATCTATCTGATCCTATTCTAAATCTTGCATATCCTAAATCTTGTACCTGCAACAAAATTCCAAACAAACAAAATGAAAATAAAAGATTAGTTGTTAGGATTACTCCCAGTGGAGAGCAGTGAAGTGCACTGCTCATGTTACATCATTGAGTAATTGTTAAATTCACCACAAGTCAGATATTAGTAGCAAGTAAAAGGGGCAAGTTTCATTAGGTAAGTGAAATGTAAAAGGTCAAAATGTAAAACACATCATCGATCTGATACAAACCATGCACCAAGCAGCCAGAGCAGCACAATCACCTAACTACATGGTGTGTGTTGTCAACACAGCAGCAACAGCTACACAAGCAAAAGGGAAAGAGCTCAGCCGTGGCAAAGCTTCTAGCAAGCTCATTCTCACTTTCAAACACCAAACCAGGAACACAAGAAGCTTATCAGAGCCAAGCAAACCATCAACCCAACCATACACCAGATCATCCAAGTACTCACCAGATGGTGACATAAGGAGGGGGTGGATAGCAAGGTCAAGGCCAAGCTTACAGGAAACAGAAGGTGAAGGGCAAGGTCAAGGCCAAGCTTATAGGAACCAGAAGGTGAAGGACAAGATCAAGCCAGCAGCACCATCAGCAAGATCTAGCCATCCAAATGAATTAGCCACAACACCAGTGATGGGGATATGCCTACCGGGGTATACCCAGTAGGACGTTTCCTACTGGCCCAATCATCAGCGAGTGGGCCTGCAAGACGACGACTGGATCAAGACTTGGCGTGGACTCAAGTGACTGGAAGCTGAAGGCCCAGAAGCGTAGCTAGGCCCAGTCGGACTAGGTCATAGAATCTCCGAATCCTTAACTAATTCGGTTGAGATCTGTAAACCCTAGGGAGGCGAGTCTATATAAACCTCCCTGGAGGACCCATAGAGGATACGTTCCATCATACACCTTAGCGACTCGCCGCCAAGCTTGCCCCATTGTACTCTCACCATAATACAATCTAGCAGGAGTAGGTTTTTACCCTCCGGGGGCCGAACCTGGGTAAACCCTTGTGTCTCAGCCCTGGTCTTGCACCGCAGATGGCTGGCCGCCCTTGCCCCATGTTCTATTACTCGCTGCCGATTGCAGCATCTGCCGTGGTCATTCCCACGACAGTGGCGCCCACCGTGGGGCCTGGCCGGTCAGGCCGGTGTTCTGCGGCGAGATCCAATCTGCCAATCAAAGAGTCGATCGCCACCGGCCACATGATCGCGATCGGCGATATGCTCCAGATCTTGCCGAGCAGCTACGTCCGGGCGGCGCGACCCGTCACGCATAGCATGATCCTTCCGGTCGGCACGATCAGCCTCTTCGTCGGCCTCACCGACGTCATCATCTCAGAGGACTCGGCTCGCATCCGCGAGTCGCCTCCACGCGACCGGCTCTCTGAGGGCCAGGTCCGCACGATCCACCGCGTCGCCTCCGAGTATGACTCGTCCCACAGCAATGTGGCCGAAACCACCGTAGCCGCGAAAGAAGCGGCCCTCAACGACGATGCCGATTCGGTGACCCCAGCGTCACTCGCTGGATCCATTGTCGCCGCGTCACCCGCGGGCTCCATCACCCAGGTCTCCAACATCGGAGACTTCGAGGATCCCTCTATCCTCGGGATCTTCGACTTCGATTCCGGGTCGGAGAACTCCGCCGACCTCCGCGACTGAACCGGTGGCCACGCCGCGACCTACATGGCAACCAGCGCCGACCCGCCGGAAGATCCATTCTCCACGCCGATCCCTCCAAACGCGACGGCGACGGAGGTCGTAGAACTCCGCCAAAAGCTGGCGGAGGCAGTCCGCAAGGAACAAGCCGAGCGCGAATTTTTTTGCCTCGAGCAGGTGACAGCGCAGGAGCTGTCGCGCTACCACCAAATCCGAATCAGGTCGCGCCTGAACCCCACCGTCCAGGGGCGCGCCCTGAATTTCGACAACGAGAACGACCCGGCCCGCGTGGCCGAGCGCGCGATCTACGAGAACGCGCCGCCAGGAGGAAGCACTCGGCCCCCACCAGGAGCAACGGCCAATGGCGCCCCGCCACCACCCAACCACGCACGCCCCAGGGACCAGCCAAGGATCGTGGTCTCCTCACGGGAGCAAGACGCGAAGGACCTCCCGTTGTTCTCCACCCCAATGGACAACCTCGTCGCAGGCCGAGCAGCAGTCGACAACATCGCAGCCACTGGTGAAGGCGCGCTGCAGATCCAATACGCCAAGGCTCTACTCGCCAAAGCGGTCGAGCAACAAAACGCAGGCGTCGACTCACAGGGTCGGATGTACTCGCGTTCATCGGGCAGCAGAGCGGCCTCAAGCGGCCGCCCCATGGAGGCGAAAAATCTCAACTGCCCGCCACCCGAACCCCTACAACTCCAACACCGACCCGTGAACGCGGCACTCTCCACCAACGACCCCAGGCCGACGACCAACTTCGTCGCTGCCAACGGACAACCCGTCGACGCCCGCACCCACATCATCAACAACCAGAGCTGGCGCGCACGCCAGCCTGACGACCTGCGGCACACCCTCACCAACCGCCGTGACGGTGAACCGAGGGGGTCGCTGAGCCGTATCGGGACCCAGTACTTCGGACCGATGATCCGAGGCGAAAGGTACCCGACGCACTTCAAAGCGCCGAAGGAAATAGAGAAGTACGACCCCTCGTATGACCCCTCCGTGTGGCTGGATACCTACCTCATGGCGATGGGGATCGCAGGCCACACCGACCTACTAGCCGCACGCTACCTCCCCCTGATGATGGAGGGGGCGTGCATGCAGTGGATTAACACCCTTCCCGCGGATACCATCGACTCCTGGGAGGAGATGCGAGAGGCTTTCGTCAGGCACTCCGAGGGTTCATACACCCGCGCCACCACCATCGAGGACCTAGAATGGTGCGTCCAGGGACCCCGCGAGTCGACCCACAGCTGGGTCCAACGGTGGCAAGATCTGTGGTACAATGCGGTCGGAATCCACCCAGACACCACGATCCGCTGCTTCAAGACCTCGTGCCGCTACGAGCCCCTGGTCGCCAAGCTCAAACGAGCGTATCGCACACTCGACAACATACCAGACCTCCTGGAGATCGCAAAAAGGTACACAGAGGAGGACCCAAACCAAGAAACCGACGACGAGTCGGGAGGACACCGCCGCACGAGCGGCCACGACAACGGGAGACGACCCGACTTACGCTACAGCAACACTCGCCTCACCGGCAAGCGCCGCAGTGACGGGCGAGTCGACTTCGTCGCCAACGCCGGATACGCGTAGCGCGAGCCCAAGAGCTTCCGCCGCGACGGGGGACAACGCCGCGACGGCGGCAACTACAAGGCGAAGCCGAGGTTCGACCCCGCGGACCTTCTTAACCATCCTTGTGTATTTCACAGCAGGGAAGGGAAGCCTGCCACGCACACGACATCCGAGTGCCACTCTCTCAAGGAGATCGACAAAGCATGGCGCGCGCGGGAATACCCCGACAACAACCCGCCAAACGGCGGAAAATTCGGCAGCGTCGCCGGCTCGCTCCACACCTTCACAGGCTTCAACACGAAGCGCGAGAAGAAGGTCATCGCCCACGCCGTCGCTGTCAATGCGGTGGCCCAGATAGATATCCCCTAGTTCCTCAAATGGTCTGAGCAACCAATCACTTGGAGCCGCGCGGACCACTCGCCACAGATCGAGTATCCAGGCCGAGTCGCCCTGGTGGTCAAGCCCAAGGTGGGAGACTACTGGCTCCCCAAAACATTGATGGACGGCGTCAGCTCCATCAACATCCTGTACCTGGACACCTTCAGGCGACTGCGGCTCCCGCAGTCGATTATCGAGACGACCTACACCACGTTCCACGGCATCGTCCCTGGTCGGAAGGCATACCCGATCGGCAAGGTGACGCTGCCAGTCACCTTCGGCACACCGGCAAACTTCCGCACCGAGCGGATCGTCTTCGAGCTGGTGCCCTTCGACATCCCCTACCACTACGTCCTGGGGCTCCAGGCGTTCGCCAAGTTCATGGAAGCACCCCACTACGCGTATAACGCGATGAAGCTACCCGGGCCGTGCGGCGTCATCACCATCCACGGCGACCCCGACATGGCCGCCGAGTGCGAGGCCAAAGGAGCCGAACTCGCCGACGCCGTCATCGCGGCAGAGGCCAACCACGCCGAGGAACTCGCTAAGTACGCGAGCGGGGTCAACAACAATGACCCCACCATACTCAAGTAGCCCAACTCGGAGGGCAGCAACCCCACCGCCTTCGAGGAAACGACGCATACCCGCACCGTCGAGCTGGTCCGAGGCGACTCCAGCCAGACGGTGACAATCGGGACGGGCATGAGCCCATCATAGTAAGGCGTGCTCATCGAGTTCCTCCATGAGAACAGGGACATCTTCGCGTGGAAGCCCTCTGACATGCCTGGTGTCCCGAGGGAACTCGCTGAGCACAAACTCAACGCCGACCCCAAAGTGCGACCTGTCAAGCAGTCGCTGCGGCCCTTCAATGAAGAGCACCGCCGAGCCATCGCCGAGGAGGTGCAGTGTCTACTCGCTGCAGGCTTCATCCGGACAATCAAGTACTCCAAGTGGCTGGCAAACCCAGTCCTGGTCGAGAAGAAAAACGGGACCTGGAGGATGTGTATCAGTTACACAAACTTAAATAGCGCCTGCCCGAAGGAGCAATTCGTCCTCCCGCGGATCGACCAAATCATCGATTCCACCGCGGGCTCGGAGTCGCTATGCTTCCTTGACGCCTACTCTGGGTACAACTAGATCAAAATGGCCGTCAAGGACGAAGAGAAGACGGCGTTCATCACGCCATTCAGAGCCTTCTGCTACACTGCCATGACCTTCGGCCTCAAGAACGCCGGGGCGACCTACCAGCGGTGCATGTAGGAGTGCCTTGCGAGCCAAATTGGCCACAATATCCACGTCTACATCGACGACGCGGTGGTGAAGTCCGCTCGCCAGAACAACCTACTCGCTGACCTGGCGAAAACATTCGCCAACCTGCGGAAGTACAAGATAAAGCTAAACCCAGGCAAATGCACCTTCGGTGTGCCAGCTGGACATCTACTGGGATACGTTGTCTCCAAGCGCGGGATCAAATCAAACCCCACCAAGATCGACATGATCGCTCGACTCGGCAAACCCGAGTGCCCGCGTGACGTCCAGAAGCTAGTCGGGCGAGTCGCGGCTCTCAATCGCTTCATCCCCCGGTTGGGCGAAAAGGCGATGCCCCTCTACCGCCTAATGCGCAAAAACCCCACCTTCCAGTGGGACAAGGAGGCAGATGACGCGCTCCGTGACCTCAAGAAGGTGCTACTCGCAGCACCGCTACTCGCCGCCCCCGTCGACAAGGAACCCATGCTGGTCTACGTCGCGGCTTCCGAACGCGTCGTCAGCGTCGTCATGGTCGTCGAACAACCAGAGGAAGGAAAGGAGCGCCCGATGCAGCGACATGTGTACTACATCAGCGAAGTCCTCACCGAGTCGCGCCAGCGCTACCCGCAATACCAGAAATTGGTATACGTGGTCTTCAGAGCACAGTGGCGATTGCCGCACTACTTCCAGGAGCACCCGATAACGGTCGTTTCCTCAGCACCGTTGCAGGACATCATCCGCAACCGTGAGGCAACCGGGCGAGTCGCCAAGTGGGCCGTCGAGATCGACGTCCACAACATCAAGTACGAGCCGCGCAAGGCGATCAAGTCACAGGCTCTCGCAGACTTCATCGCCGACTGGAGGAGGCCCAACAGCCAGAGAAGCTGCCATACCTCCGTTACTAGAGCTTACACTTCAACGGCTCCAAGAACGCGGACGGTGCAGGAGCAGGGATCGTGTTAACTGTTGGAGATATGCCCTAGAGGCAATAATAAATATAGTTATTATTATATCTTCGTGTTTATGATAAACGTTTACATTCATGCTATAATAGTATTAACAAGGAAACATTAATACTTATGTGATTTGTAAACTTAAATTGAAGTCCCTAGTAAAGCCTCTTCATAATACTAGCTTGTTGGTTAGTAAATGATTGTGGTTTCCCTATCATGAACATTGAGATGTTATTAACAACAAGATCATATCGTTAGGAGAATGATATGATGGACATACTCCTATAGATAAGCGTAGCATAAAGATCAAGTCATTCTAATAGTTCAATTGCTATATGCTTTCTGATACATAGTAACCTAATTCCTTCGACCATGAGATCATGCATATCACCTTTACCGGATGGATGCTTTGATGACATCAAACACCACACCGTAACTGGGTGGCTATAAAGGTGGGATTGAGTGTTCGGAAAGTATTGGTTGAGACACATGGATCAAGAGTGGGATTTGTCCATCCATATGACGGATAGATATACTCTGGGCCCTCTCGGTGAAATGTCATACAATTAGCTTGCAAGCATGTGACTGGCTCACAAGGGATCACATATCATGGGAACGAGAAAAGAGTACTTATCGGTAACGAGGTTGAACTAGGTATGCAGAGATACCGACGATCATAACCTCGGATAAGTAAACTATCGTGAGACAAAGGGAAATTGGTATCGTATGTAAGTGGTTCATTCGATCGCAAAGTAATCGTAGAAATATGTGGGAGCCATATGAATTTCCAGATTCCTCTATTGGTTATTGTTCGGAGAAGTGTCTCGATCATGTCCGCATAATTCACGAACCGTAGGGAGACACACTTAAGGATTCGGCGTTGTTTGAGTAGTTATGGAATGATGAGAAAGAGACCGAATGTTGTTCGGAGTCTCGGATGGGATTCGGGATATCACGAGGAGATCCGGAATGGTCCGGAGAATAAGATTCATATAAGGAAAGTCCCGTTTCGGAGTTGGAGAATGGTTCCGGTGTTTTCATCGGGAATGTTCTAGAAGGTTTCGGAGTGTCCGGCACTCCGGAGGGGAAGGGTACATGAATGTGTTATATCAAGTTGGTATGATTGCATCATGTACTCAGTGTCATCGCTGAACAAAATAGAGGGTTTATTCAAATCCTAGTTTGAAAAGTCAAACGCCAAGTTTGAAAGTCAAACAGCTATTTTTGGTTAGTGGAGAGAGAGGTGGAAACCGACTTGGGGGAGGAGTTCCTCTTCCCACCGCCGGCGCACCACCAAGCCGAGTTGGGGAGGGACTCCCCTCCCCTTGGCCGGCCCCCTCCACCTATAAAAGGAGGGGCGGGGCTCCCCTCCTAGACACACAAGTTCCTACCTCTAAACCCTAGCCCCAAGCCGCCGCCGCCCTCCATAGTCGCGGCCTGCCCTAGGGCACTCGCCGCCGCCGCCTAGGTCAAACCCTAGCCGCCGGCCCAAGCCCCTCCTCGGCGTGTCTAAACCCTAGATCGTCGAGGGACTCTCTCATACTCCACCATACTCGCTCCGGCTTAAGGCGAAGCCCTGCGAGATCTCCCCTCTACTTCCGGTACCACGCCGTTGTGCTGCCGGAATCGCGAGGAGAGTGCTACAACCTCCACTTCTTTGGAACAAGGGAGAGGAAGGTCTTCGAGTACCGAACGTGTGAACGATCGCGGGCCGCTAACGCAGCCTTGGAAGGATCGCTCACGATCTTGAGATCGGGAAGAGTACGACTACATCACCCACGAGAATCCGCTCTCGTTAAACACTTTGGAATCTTTGAGGGTGAGTTATTCTATCGACTCGTTGCTACAATCTAGTAGATAGATCTTGGCTTGTTTGTTTGTATGCGGTAGACATTTTTTGTTTTCCATGCTACGAAACCCTACAGTGGTATCATAGCCGTGCCTATATGTAGATCTGTTGCACGAGTAGAACACAATGGTCATTATGGGCGTTGATGCTTTTATTGTCGATTGCTTCTTGTGTACTTTGCATCTTGCGGGATGTTGGGATGAAGCGGCCCGGGCTAACCTTACATGACATCGTTCATGAGACTTGCTCCACGCTTGACATGCAACTTGTATTGCATAAGTGGCTTTGCGGGTGCCTGTTTCTCCTAGCATAGTTAAGATCCAATTTACAACGGGTGATTAACAATACTAGTATCAATGTTGTGGTTCTTGTTCGTAAGTTAGAACGACACTTATTAAAAGCCCCAAACCACGTAAAACATGCAAAGAAAGTAGAGGCGTCTAACTTTGTTTTGCGGTGGTGTGTGATGTGATATGGCCATGATTGTGATTATATTTGATGTATGCAATGTTCCTTATTGTAAGTTGGCAACCGGCAGGAGCCATATGGTTGTCTTTAATTTATGTTAAGACCCGCATGTCTATTCAAAGTAGTTGTAATAGTTGAAGCCGGTGGACGAAAACCATGGAGAAGCGTCATTGACCTTGATGCTATGCCGGTGATGATGGAGATCATGTTCGTGCTTGAAGATGGAGATCGGAAGCGCAAAGAAGAAAAGCCATATCATATCACATATTATGAATTGCATGTGATGTTAATCCTTTATGCATCTTGTATTGCTTAGTTAACGACGGTATCATTATAAGATGATTCCTCATGCACATGAATTTCAAGTCATAAAGTGTTCACCCTTAGTTAGCACCGTTGCTAAAGCTTGTTGTTTCGAAGCACCACGTGATGATTGGGTGTGTTAGATTCCGCAAGTGTATACAACGTGAGCAAGCCAGATTTTCTCATGCAGAAGCTAAGGTTTGATCTTGACGAGCCTAGCATGTACATACATGGTCTCGGAACACGGATCACCGAAAGGTAAAGCATGAATCATATAGTAGATATGATGAACATGTCGATTGTTTGCCATTGAAACTATATCAACTCTCATGATGATCGGTGTTGATGTGGTGGATTTGGTTCGTGTGATCACTAAAACAATGTGAGGGATATTGTTTTGAGTGGGAGTTCACCTAGATTAATTTAACTATTAATTAGAACTCAATTTGTCATAAACTTAGTCTAAACTATTGCAAATATGTTGTAGATCAATGGCGGCCCCTACCATCAATTTTAATGCGTTCCCAGAGAAGAAAAGTTGAAAAACAATGGAAGCAACTTTGCGGATTGGTTCCGCAATTTGAGGATTGTCCTCACAGCTGGTAATTTGACCTATGTGCTGGATGCACCGCTGGGTGACCCGCCTGCAGCTGATGCTACCGATGAAGTAAAGAACGTTTACCTCGCTCGGAAGACTCAGTACTCCACAGTTCAGTGTGCTATCTTGTATGGTTTAGAATCGGAGCTTCAGAAAAGGTTTGAGAATTCAGACCCACCTGATATTGTCCGTGAACTCAAATTGATCTTTGAGACTCACGCGACAATTGATATCTATGAGGATTCTGAAAAGTTCTTTAACTGCAAGATGGAAGAGGGCAGCTCCGTCAGTGAGCATGTTCTTAAGATGTATGGGCACGCAAGCAAACTTCAAAGCTTGGGTATAGTGATTCCTAATGCTTTGGGGATTTACCGTGTCCTCCAATCACTACCACCAAGTTACAAGAACTTTGTGATGAGCTACAACATGCAAAACATGAACAAGCAGTTGCCAGAACTGTTTTCTATTATGAAATCTGCAGAAGTGGAGATCAAGAAAGAGCACCAAGTGTTGATGGTCAATAAGACCACCAAATTCAAGAAAGGAAAGTCTAAGCAAAAGGGACACTTCAAGAAGGGTGGTAAGAAAGTTACCACACCGACGAAGAAGACCAAGGCTGGACCTAAGCCTGATACTGAGTGCTTTTACTACAAGGGAGAAGGTCACTGGAAGCGGAATTGCCCAAAGTACTTGGCGGATTTGAAGAACGGCAACATCAAGAAGAAAGGTATATCTGATATACATGTTATTGATGTGTATCTCACTAGTACTCGTAGTGGTGCCTGGGTATTTGATACTGGTTCGGTTGCTCATATTTGTAACTCAAACAAAAGCAGTATCAAATAAGCTAGCGAAGAACGAGGTGATGATGCGTGGAAACGGATCAAAGGTTGATGTGATCGCGTCGACGCTACCCCTTCATCTACCATCGGGATTAGTTTTATACTTAAATAATTGTTATTTGGTGCCTGCGTTAAGCATGAACATTATATCGGGATCTTGTTTATTGCAAGACGGTTACTTGTTTAAGTCCGAGAATAATGGTTGTTCGATTTATATGAGTAATATGTTTTATGCACATGCACCTTTGATAGATGGTCTATTCTTGTTGAATCTCGATAGTGGAAATACACATATCAACAACATTGAGGCTAAAAGTTTGAAATCGAGCGATAACTCGACCTATATGTGGCACTGTCGTCTTGGTCACATTGGAGTGAAGCGTATGAAGAAACTCCATTCCGATGGACTTCTTGAATCACTTGATTTCGAATCACTTGAAAGATGCGAAGCATGTCTGATGGGTAAAATGACTAAGACTCCATTTTCTGGTATGATGGAGCGAGCTACGGACTTATTGGAAATCATACATACCGATGTGTGTGGTCCAATGAGTGTAGCATCGCGCGGTGGTTATCGTTATGTTCTTACCTTCACGGATGATTTGAGTAGATATGGGTATATCTATTTTATGAAACATAAGTCCGAAACTTTCGAGAAGTTTAAGGAATTTCAAAGTGAGGTAGAGAATCAACGTAACAAGAAGATTAAATTTCTACGTTCTGATCGTGGAGGTGAATATCTAAGTTACGAGTTTGGCGAGCATTTGAAGAAATGCGGAATGCTTTCACAATTGACACCGCCGGGAACACCACAGCGTAATGGTGTGTCCGAACATCGTAATCGAACTCTCTTAGATATGGTTCGTTCTATGATGTCACTTACAGATTTATCGCTATCATTTTGGGGTTATGCATTAGAAACAGCCGCATTCACTTTAAATAGGGCACCATCTAAATCCGTTGAAACGACACCGTATGAATTATGGTTTGGGAAGAAACCTAAATTGTCGTTCCTTAAAGTTTGGGGTTGCGAAGCCTATGTAAAGAAGTTACCGACAAGCTTGAACCCAAAGCGGAAAATGCGTCTTCATAGGATACCAAGGAAACTATTGGGTATACCTTCTATCATAGATCCAAAGGCAAAATCTTCGTTAAGAATGGATCCTTTCTAGAGAAGGAATTTCTCTCGAAAGAAGTGACTGAAGGAAAGTAGAACTCGACGAGGTTGTCGAACCTTCTCTCGAAATTGCGAGTAGCGCAGACCTAAGAAGTTCTGTGGTGCCTATAAGAGAGGAAGCTAATGATGATGATCATGAAACTTCGGGTTGCAGTTACAGAGCCTCGCAGTCAACAAGAACTCGTACCACCTGCAGTTGGTATGATCCCGTTATGAGTGTCATGTTGGTGGACAACACCGATGACCCGAGACATATGAGGAAGCGATGATGAGCCCAGATTCCAATAAATGGCAAGAAGCCATGAAATCCGAGATTGGATCCATGTACGAAACCAAGTATGGACTTTGGTGGACTTACCGGATGGCGGAAGGCTCGAGAACAAATGGATTTTCAAGAAGAAAATGATGTCGATGGTAATGCTACTGCCTATAAAGCTCGACTTGTCGCAAAGGGGTTTCGACAAATTCAAGGAGTTGACTACGATGAGACTTTCTCACCAGTAGGGAAGCTAAAGTCTGTGAGGATTATGTTAGCAATCGCTGCATATTATGATTATGAGATATGGCAGATGGATGTCAAAACAGCATTCCTCAATGGAGACATTGATGAAGAGTTGTATATGATGCAACCCAAAGGTTTTGTCGATCCTAAAGATGCTAACAAGGTATGCAAACTTCAACGGTCCATCTATGGATTGAAGCAAGCATCCCAAAGTTGGAATCAACGTTTTGATAAGGTAATCAAAAGTTTTGGTTTTGTACAAACTTATGGAGAAGCTTGTATTTACAAGAAAGTGAGTGGGATCTCTGTAGCATTCTTAATACTGTATGTAGATGACATATTGTTGATTAGGAATGATGTAGACCTTCTTAATAGTGTCAAGGAATATTTTAATAATAGTTTTTCAATGAAGGATCTTGGCGAAGAAGCTTACATATTAGGCATAAAGATTTATAGAGATAGATCGAGACGCCTAATATCATTGTCACAAAGTACATATTTGGACAAAGTTCTAAAGAGGTTTGGAATGGAAGATAGCAAGAAAGGGTTCTTGCCCATGTTGCCCAATACGACCTTGAGTAAAACTCAAAGTCCGACATCGGCAGAAGATAGAGAAAGGATGAGTAAGACTCCCTATGCCTCAGCCATAGGATCTCTAATGTATGCCATGCTATGTACTAGACCCTACATTGCATATGATGTTAGTTTGACTAGCAGATATCAAAGTGATCCAGGAGTGGATCATTGGACAGCGGTCAAAAACTGAGAAGAACTAAGGATATGGTTCTTTCTTATGGAGGTGATGAACATCTCGTTGTTAATGGTTACATCGATGCTAGTTGGAACACCGATCCGGATGATTCTAAATCACAATATGGATACGTATTTATTTTGAATGGTGTAGCAGTTAGCTGGAGGAGCGCAAAACAAAGCGTTGTGGCGAGATCTTCAACTGAATCGGAATACATGACTGCTTCGGAGGCTTCACAAGAAGCGATATGGATGAAGGAGTTCATTACAGAGCTGGGTGTGGTTCCTAGTGCGCTGGACCCAATGTCTATCTACTGTGATAACATGGGCGCCATAGCCAATGCGCAAGAACCAAGGTCACACAAGAAGCTGAAGCACATCAAGCTACGTTTTCACGCTATTCGAGAACATGTCCAAGATGGGGACATAAATATTTGCAAAGTACACACAGATCTAAATGTGGCGGATCCGTTGACTAAACCTCTCCCGAGGGCAAAACATGACCAGCACCAAACTGCCATGGGTGTTCGGTATATTACCATGTAATCTAGATTAGATGACTCTAGTGCAAGTGGGAGACTGTTGGAGATATGCCCTAGAGGCAATAATAAATATAGTTATTATTATATCTTTGTGTTTATGATAAATGTTTACATTCATGCTATAATAGTATTAACAAGGAAACATTAATACTTATGTGATTTGTAAACTTAAATTGAAGTCCCTAGTAAAGCCTTTTCATAATACTAGCTTGTTGGTTAATAAATGATTGTGGTTTCCCTATCATGAACATTGAGATGTTATTAACAACACGATCATATCGTTAGGAGAATGATATGATGGACATACTCCTATAGATAAGCATAGCATAAAGATCAAGTCATTCTAATAGTTCAATTGCTATATGCTTTCTGATACATAGTAACCTAATTCCTTCGACCATGAGATCATGCATATCACCTTTACCGGATGGATGCTTTGATGAAATCAAACACCACACCGTAACTGGGTGGCTATAAAGGTGGCATTGAGTGTTCAGAAAGTATTGGTTGAGACACATGGATCAAGAGTGGGATTTGTCCATCCATATGACGGATAGATATACTCTGGGCCCTCTCGGTGAAATGTCATCCAATTAGCTTGCAAGCATGTGACTGGCTCACAAGGGATCACATATCACGGGAATGAGAAAAGAGTACTTATCAGTAACGAGGTTAAACTAGGTATGTAGAGATACCGACGATCATAACCTCGGATAAATAAACTATCGTGAGACAAAGGGAAATTGGTATCGTATGTAAGTGGTTCATTTGATCGCAAAGTAATCGTAGAAATATGTGGGAGCCATATGAATTTCCAGATTCATCTATTGGTTATTGTTCGGAGAAGTGTCTCGATCATGTCCGCATAATTCACGAACCGTAGGGAGACACACTTAAGGATTCGACGTTGTTTGAGTAGTTATGGAATGATGAGAAAGAGACTGAATGTTGTTCGGAGACTCGGATGGGATTCGGGATATCACGAGGAGATCCGGAATGGTCCGGAGAATAAGATTCATATAAGTAAAGTCCCGTTTCAGAGTTGGAGAATGGTTCCGGTGTTTTCATCGGTAATGTTCTAGAAGGTTCCGGAGTGTCCGGCACTCCGGAGGGGAAGGGTACATGAATGTGTTATATCAAGTTGGTATGATTGCATCATGTACTCAGTGTCATCGCTGAACAAAATAGAGGGTTTATTCAAATCCTAGTTTGAAGAGTCAAACGCCAAGTTTGAAAGTCAAACGGCTATTTTTGGGAAGTGGAGAGAGAGGTGGAAACCGACTTGGGGGAGGAGTTCCTCCTCTCACCGCCTTTCACCAACTGCCGAGTTGGGAGGGACTCCTCCCTTGGCTGGCCCCCTCCACCTATAAAAGGAGGGGCAGGGCTCCCCTCCTAGACACACAAGTTCCTACCTCTAAACCCTAGCCCCAAGCCGCCGCCGCCCTCCATAGCCGCCGCCGGCCCTAGGGCACTCGCCGCCGCCACCGCCTAGGTCAAACCCTAGCCGCCGCCCCAAGCCCCTCCTCGGCATGTCTAAACCCTAGATCATCGAGGGACTCTCTCATACTCCACCATACTCGCCTCGGCCAAGGCGAAGCCTCAGAGATCTCCCTCTACTTCCTGCACCACGCCGTATGTCTTTGGAATCACGAGGAGAGTGCTACAACCTCTGCTGCCTGCTGGAACAAGGGAGAGGAAGGTCTTCGTCGAGTACCGAACGTGTGACGATCATGGAAGCCGCCGAACGCAGCTAGGAAGGATCGTCTACGCGATCTTGAGATCGGGAAGAGTACGACTACATCACCCACGAGAATCCGCTCTCGTTAAACACTTTGGAATCTTCAAGGATGAGTTATTCTATCGACTCGTTGCTACAATCTAGTAGATAGATCTTGGCTTGTTTGTTTGTATGCGGTAGAAATTTTTTGTTTTCCATGCTACGAAACCCTACATTAACATCTCCGAAGGGCGACAAGCTCCGCTATGTCCTCTACCTCGACTTCACACCCTGCACCAACAACATGGCCGAGTATGAGGCGCTACTCCACGGCATGCGAGCTTCCAAAGAGATGAATGTCAACCGATTGCGCTGCTACGGAGACTCCGACCTCGTCGCCGGGCAAGTCGCTGGCACCTACGACGCTGTCTCCCCCACCATGGCGGCATACTGCCAAGCAGTGGACAAGCTGGGTGGATACTTTGCAGGCTACTCCGTCGAGTGGATTGATAGGCGGAAGAACGAGGAGGCAGACGCCCTCTCTCGCATCGGCTCGGCTCGACTCGCACCACCCGCCGGTGTTTTCCTCAACACCATCACCAAGCCTTCCGTCTCTCCCCCAGGGAGATCGACATCGGAATCCCGCTGCAACCAGAAGCAGCCCTGGTCGCACTGATCGCCGAGCCAGACGACTGGACCACGCCATACGTCATCTACTTGGAGGAAGGCACGCTGCCAGCGGATGAAACGGATGCCCGGATGATAGCACGCCGCTGCAAATCCTTCGTCATCATCAACGGCGAGCTCCACAAGCGCAGCGTGACCGGCGTGTCCCAACGCTGCGTTCAGCCCGCTGAAGGACGAAAAATCCTCCAAGACATTCACTCCGGCGACTGCGGCCACCACGCCGGCGCCCGTTCTCTGCAAAGGCTATGCGGCACGGCTTCTACTGGCTCACCGCACACGCAGACGTTGCCGACAATGTCCAGCGGTGCGTCGGATGCCAGAAATACACCAATCAAACCCACGTTCCAAGCTCGGCGCTCAAGACAATCCCCATCACCTGGACGATCGCCATATGGGGCATGGACATGGTAGGCCCCTTCAAGAAGGCCCCCTCCGGCTTCACGCACCTCCTAGTCGTAGTCGACAAGTTCACAAAATGGGTGGAGGCCAAGCCAGTCCTCAAATGCGATGGGAAGACCGCCATCAAGTTCCTACGCGAGCTCATCTATCACTATGGGTTCCCAAACAGCATCATCACAGACAATGGCACCAACTTCGCCAAAGGAGCCATGGCCGAGTTCTGCGAGGAACACCACATTCGACTCGACCACGCCTCAGTCGCCCACACGGAGTCCAACGTCCAGGAGGAACGCGCCAATCAGAGCATCCTCCATGGCCTGAAGCCACGGCTCCAAGTACCACTCGAGCGCACCGCTGGGTGTTGGGTTGAGGAGCTACCCTCCTTCATCTGGGGCATCCGCACCTCCGTCAATAGGTCGACAGGGTTTACCCCCTTCTTCATGGTGTACGGCGCCGAGGCAGTCATGCCCACCGACCTCGAGCATGACTCGCCAAGGATGGTCAACTACACGGAGGCTGCAAACGAACTCGCACGCCAAGACGGAGTCGACCATCCCGACGAGGCACGCGACCTAGCTCGCTCCCGCACCGCCATCTACCAGCAAGGGCTCCGCCGCTACCACAGCCGCTGAGTAAGGACCCGCACCTTCCAGGAAGGTGACCTGGTACTGCGTCTAATCCAGGACAAGAAGGGCATGCACAAGCTCTCCCCCCTTGGGAGGGACCATTCGCCATCGGGCGAGTCCTGGGCAACGACGCCTACTACCTCACCGACGTCCGAGGCGATGGAAACCTCAACGTCAAGCGACCGTGGACTGTAAACCTCCTACAAAAGTTCTATTCCTAGAACTCCATACATGTACTCCCCACCCGCTATGAAATAAAACAGTGGTTACCGAAAGTTGTGTCTACTCTCCGTGTCTTGTGCCACTCGCACTCATAATGACAGCGCTATGCTATTCGCAGAAGTCAACCTCTGGTAAAGCGATCGGCACGGCCAAGTAGTGCGGTACGAGGGCACTTGGAAACCCCAGGCCTTGTAACGTCCACAAAAAACGCCAACCCGGAGCCCCATTGGAGTCGCCTAGCTCGACTGGCTTACCGAGCCAAGACAACTGCCCTCGCTCCTCACAGCGACCAAGGTCCTCCACATCCGTGGCACAGCGACTCGAACGACCAAATACCACGCTCGGAGACTGACATCCACTCAAATACGAGCGACTAGGGAAAAACGCCCAGTATGAGAGCGTGCCCAGGACTCGCCATGCGACTGATCCTTCGGGTTAGGCAGGAGTGACGCGCATACTTTAACGCGCTTAGTCCTCACCTACCTTGGAGCTGCGACTAGAACCACCAAGTACCACGCTCGGGGACTCGGCTACCCGACCTCGTTCGTGCACGGGAAAACGGTCAAGTAAAGAGCACCCATGGGAGTCGCCCTGCGACTGGCTCTCCGAGCCCTGGAGAGTCGACCTTAATCCATTAAAAATTCGAAAACACATAACAAACGAGGTAAACCCCATAAAAAGGGCAGACGCGCTCGGGGACTCATTCAATCAAAATCCAAAGTCGCAAAGCAAATGACAAAACAACACGAATTTCCTTTATAGCAGCACAAAGTTGTTCCAAAATACAAGGAAAATTCAATAGCTATTTTGTACTAATACCCAAGGGCACAACGCTTCTACTCCGCAGGTTTTGACGCTGACTCGCCGCCACCCCTGCGGTTACGGATGAAGGGCACGTACGGGTTCGACGGGTACGTCGTCAACTCGCCTGCCATCGCTTCCCGGAACGGCTGCTCAACCTTGAAGTCCCGATGCTTCGGCTCAGGATTGTTGGGTGCAACAACCGTCTCCTGATAGGGGATGAGGTCGCCCATCGCCCAAACATGGTCGGAGTACACCGTGGCCCGGTCCGTCAGCTTCAGCACCTCGGTAATCTCCACCGAACCCGTTGACGAGGGGTAGCCGCTCGTGATATCGTCGAGGTCGAAGTCTTCCAGGAAGTGGGCAAGCCCAAGGCTGAGCGCCGTCGCTGCCCCACGCCGGAAGGCCGACCGCGTCATGAACTCGACCACCGACGGAGCCTTCTCCATATAGCGCCATACCTCGACAAGGTCACTGGAGATCACCTCCGTGGGCGATATCTCCTGAAGATATGCTCGAAGGAAAGTCGCCGACAACGCGGCCGAGTCGACCAGAGTGGCCACGCACTGCCGCGCGTCATACGACTGCGCTTCTTCCACGTTGTTAGTAACCTGGCCTGCAACACATCAATAAACAGTAAGCGACTCGTCGACATCACAGTAAAGTTAGTACCATCGAGAATTGGGTGAAGGAGAATTTACTAATCAGTGGGCGGCAGAGGTCCGTGATGAAACGTTGAAGAGAAGAAAGGTCGTCCTGCAGCCCAGCAACGAGCGTGTCAGATAATTTCCGCTCTTCAGCGGCAGAAGTGACAGCCGCTTTCGCACGCCCCTTCACTGAACTCGCTTCCGCCCTCGCTTCCTTGAGCTCACGCTCCAGGTCAGCGACCCGCTTTTCGGCCACGCTCAAAGCAGATTGAGCCGCTGTCAAATCACCCACCCGGACAAGGCCCCGGCGGACCTCCTCCGCCTTGGCTGCAATTGCTTGAAGCCCCTTGTTCGTCTCTTAGAGGTAATGAGTTCCTTCTCCAAGCGACACTTTGCAGCAAGCCGATCGGCCGATTCGCACTGCAGGCCCTGCGCACAAACTGCAACGTCAAGAACAACGAAATTCCTAAGTGCCCACCCGCTGAAATTCAGCGACTAGGCACCCGGGGACTGATTGAAAATCCTAAGTGCCCACCCGCTGAAATTCAGCGACTAGGCACTCGGGGACTGGACATTGAAAATCCTAAGTTCCCACCTGCTGAAATTCAGCGACTAGACACTCGGGGGCTGGACGATAAAAAACATTAAGAATCCGACAACTGAAATTTAGTGGCCCGATCCTCGGGGACTGGACATACCTGGATGGCAGCTCCTAGCATGCCATGAAGCTCCAGCGCGTCCACAGATGCAAGCACGACCGTAGTGTGGCCGCGACGCTGTTCGACCTCCACCTCGGCGACCCCAGGCATCCGACTCGTTGGCGCCGAGCCACTCGCTGCTGCCGCCTTCGCCATGAAGCGAGGGAAGGTCGCTACAGATGTCGCGGCGCCACTCGGAGCCGGCTCGGCCACGTCGGGTGAGGCAACAGCCTCCTTGGTCTTCGAGGCCACTTCCGCCGCAGTCGGAGGTTCGCTCGGAGCAACCGCCGGGTCATCAGAGACCGTGACAACGTCGTCGCCTTTCACCCTCTTGACACCTTCGGCGAGAGCAGCGACTTCTTCGGTCTTCCTCTTCCGCGAGGAGTCCACCTCGGTGACGACTGGCGGAACCTTGGCCACAGAAGGATGGCCGATCTTTTTAACACCAGTCCTGTGAAGCAACGATATGAATAAGACTGTCCGACTACAACGAAAACAGGCAGATGAACAACACTCACTTGGCGACTGGTATGAACCGCAGTCCGGTGCGGATGCTAGCCGGCTTTTCCAACTCGGGCCCCAACCTCCGAGTGAGGCCCGTCTTGAACACATCGTGTGCCCAAGACACTGACGGCCTCTTTGAAGACGAAGCCGTGGCAGGAGCCTCCGCGATAATTGCCGCGGGAGCCTCCCTTGGAGGCGAGGCCCCTGCGGCTGGAGCATCGACCAAACCAGCGATTACGGTGAATGGAGGGGCGCCTCGTCCCTCGGGGCGGTAGCATCTGGCGCCACGGTCGCGTGCGCCTCCGCGTCCCTAGCCGAGCTGGTGGCATCAGAACTGGTCGCAGATCGGGGCGGAGATATCCGCTTTGCTGGTTTCGCCTTCTTCTTCGGCGGAGCCGTCTTCTTCTTCTTCGACGGCATGGCCTCACGATGTGAGGTGTGCTCGGGAAGCTCGTCGTCGTCATCTTCGTGAGGCTCGAGGCTTTTACTCGCTTCGAGCTCGCACTGGTGTTGCCCGCGGGTCTTGTGAACTGTGGGGGCAGCGACTTCCACGGGTTCGTCTTTGTCGTCGTCGTCATCATCACCCTCATCGCTCTCGGCGTCGCCTTTGATGGGTGACTACTCGCTCCCGTCTTGGATGGACGAGCTCGAGTTCTCGTCGTCTACGGGTGGAAGCCACCCTTCTACCACTTGGAACAACTGCAATAAAAAGAAAACAACGTCAGCACAACCGCGAATGCATCATCTGCGACTGCGAGTGGTGACGAAATGACGGCTTACCGTCGGAGCTGGGCGCCTTGCAGTGTAGGGGGCGACCCCGGCCTTCGCGTCAAGATACACTGCCTGGGTGATCTTCTTCAGGGCCAGGGTGTAGTCTTCAAGTTTCCACTCAGCGAGGGAGGACTTCATCGGATCGTCCTTACCCGTATACTCGTACATGTAGTGGTCGCGGCAGGCCAAGGGCACAAGCCGCCGCCCGAACCAGCAGTTGTAGAGGTTGATGGTCTGGAGGCCCTTCTTCTTCAGGCCGCGGATGGTCTGCAGCATTTCATCGACAACCATCCGTTGATCCAGCGGGAGCTTGACGACCTGGAGCCGACGCGGTTCGGGCCGATCGCCGGAGTACCTTGGAAGCGCCACTTCGCCGTCTGGAGTCGACTCGGTGACGTAGAACCAGGACTTCTTCCATTTGTTCTCCGCCTTGGCGAAAGCATCGGTCAAACGGCGCCGACTTGATTGGAATGTCAGGCCGCCCGCACCTAGCATCGGGCCGCCTGACTCTTCGTGGCTGATTCTCCCATGGAACAGATCTTGCCACAGGGGGAAGTAGGGCCTGCAGCCCATATAGCACTCGCAGAACGCCACGAAGATGGCGAGCTGCTCGATACTATGCGGACCTAGGTCCGATGGCTGGACCCCCTAGTAGGCGCAGAAACGCCGGAAGAACAGGGAAGTAGGAAATCCCAGCCCCCGCTCCAGGTGGCTGGTGAAGTAGATAAACTCTCCCTCATGCGGGCCCGGAGTCACTTCTCCGGCCGCGGGGATGCGCCATCTGCCGGTGTGGAGGATCCCGGCCTCCTCGAAGGATTCCAGTAGCGCCTTGGTGCATTTGGATCTGCCCCATGGCTCGGTGGAGGGGGCCATCGGTTGGAGATTCGTGGGGGTCGGAGCTCTCTGGATTGTTCAGATCGCTGTGCGGAATGGGGAAACGGAGACGAGCGAGATCGGAGGAAGAAAGAAGAATCGTTTCCCTACTCGCCTATCATTCTCCTTATATAGCGGTTGCTACCCGCCAGTTTCGGGAGCCGTTACTACGCGGTAATTACGCCAAATTTACCGTTGGATTACCCAACAGCTAGTTTGACCCCGATTGGCGGTCCAACTTCATCCATTCGACTCGTCGCTCCCAGCGACTCGACGACTCGCCCACCCGATCACTATGACAGTGACTAAGTATTCGCCGACCCGCTCGCCGAGCTGCAACACGATTGGTCGCCGTTATTGCGACTGAAATGACTAGTTCTTCCCTTTGTTCAGGAGGCCGCCGCCGATTCGACTGGACGTCCGCATTGGATCCACATACTCCGACTGCCAGCAAACGCCTGTGACAAATCGATGACGGCCTCGGGGACTACTGATAGGGATATGCCTACCGGGGTATACCCAGTAGGATGTTTCCTACTGGCCCAAGCGTCAGCGAGTGGGACTGCAAGACAGCGACTGGATCAAGACTTGGCCTGGACTCAAGTGACTGGAAGCTGAAGGCCCAAAAGCGTAGCTAGGCCCAGTCGGACTAGGTCATAGAATCTCCGAATCCTTAACTAATTCGGTTGAGATCTGTAAACCCTAGGGAGGTGAGTCTATATAAACCTCCCTGGAGGACGCATAGAGGATACGTTCCATCATACACCTTAGCGACTCGCCGCCTAGCCGCCGAGCTCGCCCCATTGTACTCTCACCGTAATACAATCTAGCAGGAGTAGGTCTTTACCCTCCGAGGGGCCGAACCTGGGTAAACCCTTGTGTCTCAGCCCTCATCTCGCACCGTAGATGGCTGGCCGCCCTTGCCCCATGTTCTACTACACGCTGCCGATTGCAGCATCTTCCGTGGTCATTCCCACGACAACCAGCAAACTAACAGTTGTGGTGAGTAAGATAAAACCCTCACATGATCTAATCATCTCCTCTAGACTAAGATTCATGTGTTATTTTATATCTAGATCTCTCAGAAATCACCCAAGTGGGGTGAATCCATAACAGATGATCTTTTAAATAAAGAGTATGCTAAAATTTTACAAATCAAACCAGGATCTCAGACCAGCATCATAGATCCTGGATATGATAGCCAAATCTTATATTCCAACATGTACATAGCTTAGCTTATGAATTCTGGGCACATCTCCTAGTGGAGTAGCACCTCAGAATTCATAAATCTTATGAACCCATATAAAACCATGAGCACCCCAACCATCTTAGCCAAAAGGATTCAAGATCCAGTAACTAATGATAATACCAGAACATATCGGTGGGGGACAACATGAAAGGAATCTACTTCCTAAGCCTCAGACCAACATCATAGGCTATCCGGTTTAAAAAGGAAGCTTTCAACTCATCTTTTGCATTAGTGCAATCTTGAACACCATTAGAATAAAGCCAGTAGTAGAACCTAGACTTGTGTGCCATTTTAAGATGGTGTCACAAGAATGGATTCTAAATCAAGCAGATCCATTACTTAGCTTTCATAAATAAACTTGTAAGACACTAAATATCATCTTCCTAGAATCAAACCAGGAATCATTACCAAGTCTATATCCATCCACATAATCAGAGTATCACTATACTCACATTATTAACCTAATTCTGAATATAATCTCACAAGTGAGAGCTCAAAAATTCAGTGGGTAATTGCTGACAATACTACTACCAGTACTAATATTTTGACAGTGGTGAACTCACAAATCACCAACACCACCAGTAAAACTCCAAAGTAGCATTACCATTTTGGCCATGCTCAATTATCAATTGGAATCGGTACTATAAGGCCACTAGAATCATATAAATCAAATGAAAATAATGATCAATTTAGTGTATTTGATCACCATCCTCACTAATTATCACCATTAGTTCCAATTCATCATATATAACCAAATCAGAGGGAGGAACCCGAAAACAGGACATGAACCCTAAATAGGGATGCACACGTGAGTCACATAGATAAGATTGAGGTAGATAGAAGACAACAGACACAAGGCGAGATCAGGATTAGAATCACTTAGGGTCCTCGTTGCAGTTTAGAAGAGTAAGTAGAGGGATCGACGAGCACTACTAGGAAAATGGTCGTTTGTGGCGCACCTGAAAGGCCCATCCGTGGCGCATTGGTAGCCGCAGACGCGCTTCTGACTATCTCTGCCGTGGCGCATTGCCTAGTGCGCCACGGTTGTGTAGAGATAGGCGTGGCGCACTAGTGCGCCACGAAGTTTGGCGTGCGCTACCTTTTATCTTGTGGCGCTACCGGCGCCACTAAACATCCATGGTGCGCTTTAGGGTAGTGCGCCACGAAGGTAAAACATGTGCACGGATGTATTTTTGTTTTTTTTAATTTCCATGCCAGATTATATGCAATACAGATTATATACAATATTACAGCAGATATACACACACGATACAAGATATACAATTATATATATAAATACTGATATGAAAAACAAGATTGAAACAAATACATATAGATAAGTCTCATACATGAATACATAGTCCAAGTTACATTGTTTTGATCATGTTACAAAGTAGTAGTTGGTGACATGCGAATACATGTGTCGATCGAACAAGTTAGAGCTCGGAAGCTCGCCTAGACATCTAAACTAGCTAGCTAGACACAAATGCGGATAAATACCCAAAGAAGATAAGCATGATCACCGCGACGAAGGTGTAGGTCTTCATCCGGTTCCTTGTCCTAAATCCCGCTAGATAGCGCGTGTATCTATCTTCCGCCTGCGCCATAGTGTTGTACCCTTTGTAGCTATTACGCTGAACGGTGCACTGTCTCGGCAGTCTTCCCAATCATCGTAGACTCAGGAACCCGTCCCTTGTACACGACGTACCACGTCATCTACAAGTTGACAATAATAACTAACGTGATTGAAAAAACATGTATAATTAAAGTCGCATATGAAGATACACTTATAGAAAGTACTCTTAAATCAAAAGAGCAAACTCAAAAAGCATGCCTCATATATAACTAGCTAGGTCGTTGGACACGGGAATTGCTTATGACGGGACCGTTAGCCAAGTAGGATGCACAATTCACGGACTTGTGCATATCACAAGGCTAACAATCCGTCATAACATTCACATATATATTGTGCCACGACATTTCAATCATCGGCATATTCTCGAAAAGACAAAATAACTCGAAAAGCATGCCTCATATATAACTAGCTAGGTCGTTGGACACAGAATTGCTTATGACGGGACTGCTAGCCAAGTAGGATGCAATTCACGGACTTGTGCATATCACAAGGCTAACAATCCCGTCATAGCACATTCACATATATATTGTGCCACGACATTTCAATCATCGGCATATTCTCGAAAAAGACAAATATAACTCGAAGAGCATGCCTCATATATAACTAGCTAGGTCGTTGGACGTACGAATTGCATATGACGAGACTAGTAGGCAAGTAGGATGCACAATTCACGGACTTGTGCATATCACAAGGCTAACAATCCCGTCATAGCACATTCACATATATATTGTGCCACGACATTTCAATCATCGGCATATTCTCGAAAAAGACAAAAATAACTCGAAAAGCATGCCTCATATATAACTAGCTAGCTAGGTCGTTGGACACAGGAATTGCTTATGACGGGACTGTGAGCCAAGTAGGATGCACAATTCCTGGACTTGTGCATATCACAAGGCTCACAATCCCGTCATAGCACATTCACATATATATTGTGCCACGACATTTCAATCATCGGCATATTCTCGAAAAGACAAAAATAACTCGAAAAGCATGCCTCATATATAACTAGCTAGCTGGGTCGTTGGACACAGGAATTGCTTATGACGGGACTGTGAGCCAAGTAGGATGCACAATTCTGAACTTGTGCATATCACAAGGCTCACAATCCGTCATAGCACTCACATATATATTGTGCCACGACATTTCAATCATCGGCATATTCTCGAAAAGACAAAATAACTCGAAAAGCATGCCTCATATATAACTAGCTAGCTAGGTCGTTGGACACAGAATTGCTTATGGCCGGGAATTGTCGGCCAAGTAGGATGCACAATTCTGGACTTGTGCATATCACAAGGCGACAATCCCGTCATAGCACATTCACATATATATTGTGCCACGACATTTCAATCATCGGCATATTCTCGAAAAGACAAAAATAACTCACACTTGTCGTCGTCCGAGAACCAAAGAGTAAGCAAAAAAACCAAAGAGTAAGCAAAAAACCAAAGAGTAAGCAAAAAACCAAGCATTGATTGATATATAATAATAATAAGCAAAATAAGTAAGCGGTGATACATAAACCTAATAAGATAAGTACACTTGTCGTCCATGTACACACACAAAGGTCATCTATAGTTTGCAACTACAACTAGGCCAACATCAAGCCTTCTGGCTCGGCTTAGGAACGGAGGGCGCCTGCCTCGTCATGAACTTCCTATAGTCACCTGCATCTCTAGGCGATCTTCTATGTCACGGTTATTCGGGATATTTCCTCCGTAGAAGATCCCCGAAGTCATGACATCACGAAGATGATTGCCCCAAAGCTGCTGCTGGATGATACATCTCTTGTCTAATATCCGAATCATTGATCTTGGCCTTTGCTTGACCTTGTTTGAGATGATCTGGCGTAGAATTCTGGTCAAGTAGGCAGCCCTCATGTGATGGAGTGCGTAGTAGGCTTCCTTCTTACTGTTTTCCGCTGCTTCACGCAGGGAACTCTATTCGTGGTTGAAGGCGTGCCGAACTTGACCTTCTTACGCACGGCTGGTGCCTTCCGTCGAGGCAAAGCCGGTGAGAGCATCATCGAACTTCCTTGATCTTGTCGTAGTTTTCTTCTTTTCTAGACTCCCGAGTCGAAATACGTGTGGGAATGCTTGGCGATAAGGAGATGAGCGCAGTGTTCATCTCTGCATAAAAATTCAAATGGAATGTGTTGAAAAAGAATGATGATGATCTAATAAAGCCAATCGACGGTGGCGTGAATAACGACTTACTCGGAAAGTAAGGCGAGAATGTATTCCTTTGTCTTGTTCGCCATGAAGATTCTTTTTTAGGTACGAGGCCACGTCGTCGTTCGGGGAACCCAAGCAGCCGTCACGCATGTAGTAGGGGTCCACTATAGCGATGCCGGTGTGTTCTCTCTAATGATCTGCGTGGCGGTGAGAGAAAAGCGGACCATGGTATAGTGCAGCGGTATAGGTGGAACATATTGAAGATGTCCTCGAACCGCAGGAAGAACAGATCCATGGGGAAGTGTCGAAGCCCAAGCCTGGTGGCACCTTAACCACGAATACCGGGTGCGAGGATCTTTCTCCGATAGAAGGCGTCTCTCTATCGTCGACGCCGTCATGCACTCTGCAGATTCGAACTGGCGAGCTTCGCAAATTCTTAGGTAGCATGGGCTCACCGCCACATGAATCCTCCACATAATACCCTCGGGTCTTGGTGGCCGTCCGAAACCTGATCGGATTCGCGATTGTTGGCGCCACCGGTGGCTCGAGCTGCTAGATTTTCTTTTCCTGCCCTTTTTCCTTTTGGAGAGCGGGCAGCACATATCTGAGCACCGGCCGCCCTATGTAGTGTCGGGGCTTAGAATAAAGGGCGGTTGGTTGTATCACGGCTGTAAAGGCGCAAGTCGGGCGTCTCGAGAACCAAACAGACGCTTGGTGATAGTGGCTTTCTGTGGGGCCACCAGCTAGGTCTTCTTCGTTACAAACCGAGTCTTGAAGAAGTGATCATTCCAGTCTTGAAGTCCTCGGCGGATCCTGCGCCATGTGATCATCAACATGATCATCCACCCACCGCGTGGAGGTGACGGCGAGGGCGGTAGGGGCCTTGCCACCGCTTGTCGGCCGACGACGGTGCTTTGTCTGGCGTGATGGCCCCGCCGTCTAAGCGGATCATGCTCTTTGGCCATAGCATGAACAAGAAGCAACTCGAGGCGGACGACTCTTCTTCATCCGCTCTCGGGGTTGAATGGGAGGTTCCAGTCGTCGTAGCCCTTAGCACCCGACTAATTTTAACCACATGCACGCTATCGCGCCGGCTTTGAGTGGAACGTGCGCTGCAAGGGTTGAACGATGGTACCCTTGGCAACATCCTCAGCTCGTTGTTCACGTAGCATAAGAGTGCAAGGAACATCCGTCTGCGGAAAACATGTACGGCGTCGTCGGGCGAGACGCCACAAGAGTAATATATAGATGGCATGAAAGGCGGTAATTAAAGCAATTTGTTTACCGTGATGGCGTCGAGATCGGCTAATGTCGACGCACGCATACGGTGACGGGCGTGCAAGAGGCGGAAGGGCTGCTTGATGGCGGTGCGGCCGCGGTGTATTCTCCCTACCGACGGGTGCTTGGAGCTCCGGTGCCGCGCGGCGATGGCGGGGGCACCAACATGTACTCCGGCGCCGCGGTGATGGCAGGGAGTCACCAACACTTGCGGCGCGCGGTGCTGGCGGAGTCACGAACACGTAGTTCGCCTGATTCGGCGCGCGTTGTTCGAGTGGCTGACCATGCTTGCTTGGAATCGCACGGCCCTACTCGACCACCCGCACTCCGATTCGCTATTGACTCCACCAAGGTAGGCGGGAAGGGCGTAAGGGTGATTGCCAGTTGTCTTGGACGATCTGCGGGATCCGCGCCACTTGTGCCTTAAGTTCTTGAACCTCTCTGCTTTCCTCCTCGCTCCTTCCGCGGCGCCACATGCGTCCTCGTCGGTGGACCAAAATGATCCACCCAATTCTTACCCGAGGCGGCCAGGCCAGACGACGACGGCAACTTCAGAATCGCTCTATTTTCTTGGCCCGGTTCATCGCCTGTTAAAGGTTATCCCACCGGGTGGCCGCCGTCGACCCACAGGATGAGGAACCAGGATCCATGACTAGCAACAATTTCCTCCTCTGTAAGAAGTAACGTGAATCATTTAGATCATCGATTAGATTGCAATCGTGTTGATCACCGTAATTAGATTATACTTACCACAATTTCCTCGAATTCCTTCACCGCAGGATCCGCGGTGAGTTGTTTGGTTTTTGGGTCCACATGGTAACGGGCCCTGATGAAGTTTCGAACCTGCCCGGGTTCGAATTTAGCAAAGGGTTTTTCTATCCCCTTGGATCTATACTCTCCGTACTCCTTATTCCATTTGGCCTCCGCGATTCTGTATCCACCAGAGCCGAGATGGTGATGACCTATATTCATCGCCTGCAGCACGTTTCCCCGATTACTATTGGCCAGGCTCTTTCGGATTCACACCTCTCCTTGAACTCCCGCAACTGATCTTCGGTGATCTGCGGGTCAATCTTCTGGATCTCCTCGAGACTTTTTCCTTCTTTATAGATCTTCTTCTTTATCGGGTTCTCCGGTGGCCAGGCGGTGCTCATCTTTGTGATTTGTTTACTTCGTTCCCATGATAATTTGTGTTCGATACTTAGCGGGAACTTGTATCCGGCGGCTTCTCGAAGGAGTGTGCGCAAGTAGCCGTATCTTTATGCCGAGATTCTCGGTGTTGATCGAGATGGTTGTCGGGTGATCGCCGCCACTTGCCCGTGCCCTTTGACGACAAGGCGGGCTCCAAAGGAACCCCGATGGGCTCACTTCGTAATTTCCTCCCGACCGTGCGACCGTGTTCGGGCGCCTTCGGCTTCTTAGGAGGTTGCTACCACTCACGTGCCCTCGCCGCCATCGGTGGTTTCATCGTCCCGTTCCTTCTTCTTCCTCCGTCTTCCATCTCATCATCCTCGCTCTCCGAAGGATGGTATTCTTCATCGTCTTCTAGACGCTGGGCCTCCCGAGAATGTCAATTGTTTATTCGAGGTGAGTTCTCCTTCACGATGCGCTTAGAACATCCAGCCTCGTCGTTATCACACATCTTTGCACTAATAAAAACAAATAATTGGTTAAATGCGGAAAAATCCGGCATGACCTTTGCTAATTTTCTTAAACTAGAGTGCCCGATTTACGCCAAAGCGGAAGTTAATCAACATTCCGGCAAAATCGGGACTCGTTTCATACAAGAACCTGCATACACACATAATAAAGTGCTTCATATACAAGCACAAGCACAATTTCAAGGTGCTATGATTCCAATGAAGCAATGTCATTGTTCTAACCACAATGGATGCCCACAATCTGTGCTACAATAAGCCCAAGACCATAGCTAAAAATATAAGCCCACAATCTATGCTACAATAAGCCCAAGACCATAGCTAAAAATATAAACCCATGATATATGCTGATACATCAAGGATCAGGATTTATAACTATAACCAATCAGTTACCTATAACTCGAAAGTGGATTTATAACTATAACTGAATCAAAAGGACCATGTAACATTGTCCATATGCACAAAAGGAAATGCACTTTCTTACAAGTAAAAAGGAACTTGGTTTCATGAAACCTTCAGGTTACAGGTTCATAGTTAGTGAGTGCAATGTTACACAGGTTTTGACTTGCAACAACAACTAGCTCAAGCTACAACTAGTCTTGAAACACGAATGACTTCATTTCTGTTAAGTTCATTTCAAACAGAATGACTTCAATGAAACACGAAACAACTAGTTAAGTTCATTTCTATGAACAAATGACAAAGCAAATGAGAATACAACAATCCTTGTAGATAAAGCACCAAGGATTTGGAATATACTACATCGGACTAAGGACCAAGGATTTCTATACTATATAAAGCAAATGACAACAAATCCTTGCAGATAAAGCAAACCCTTGAGATAAATCCTTGCACTAAGAACCAAGGATTTCTATACTACTTCAGACTAAGCAACAATCCTTGCGAGATAAAGCAAATGACAAGAACGACATGTTTGCTTGCAGATAAAGCAAACATGTTCTACTTGGACTAAGGACCAAGGATTCGTATACTAGAAGATCATTACAAAGCATATTTGTAGAAAATAGAATTCAGATAGAGAACCAAGGATTTGGAATCCAGGTGCACGCCACACTAAAAATACACAACATGTTAACAAGATACATATATCCAAGCATCAATCTTAATTCAATCATTTTCTAGGAATCAATCATAAATGATTTTCCTAGTTTAAATATAAAAATCACTCTATACTTATAGCTAGGCTAGCTTTTTCTCATATTATCTTTATATGTATCGGCATATTATACTACCAAAATCATTTTTCTAGGAATCAAGCATATTATACTATATATGTATACCGCAATAGCTCTCATCTCATATTCTTTGGCGCTAGGCTTGCCATATTTTCTCTATATATGAAAATTAAAGTTTCAGTGCTTGGCTTGCCATATTTACTGCCATATGAAAATTAAAGTTCCATATCCTTGTTTATGTATGATGACATGATAGAAACCATGTAATGGATAGAAACCATCCAAACCAACAGAACCTATCAGCCTTTAAATCTATATATCGTGGCATGCTTTATTTTGCTAAACCACAATCAACCCTAACCATGGAGTTATCTTCGTTCAACACCATGGCTTGTCTTGAAACTTATATTCTGAAACTTGTACTGAAACTAGGAGTAAGTAAACATGCAAGAAATTTTCCATGGCAAATCTGAAACTTGTCTTGAAACTTGTTTGAAACTAGGAGTTATCTTGATTCAACACAATCAACCCTAACCCTCCGAGGAGAGAGAGGGAGAAGGATAGAGGGGAGGCGAGCTCACCTCAGATTGCTCGAGGAGAGGGGAGATGACGACGGCGAGGGCTGGTGGATGCGTGGCGTGGCGGCCTCCTCCTGGCGTGGCGGCGGCCTCCTCCTCCTGGCGTTCGTGGCGGCCTCCTCCTCTGGCGTGGCGTGGCGGCCTCCTCCTCCTCTTGGCGTGGCGTGGCGGCCTCCTCCTCTGGCGTGGCGGCGGCCTCCTCCTGGCGTGGCGCGGCGCCTCGATGCGGGATGGGGATGGGGATGGACGATGTATGATGCGGGATGGGGATGGGGATGGGGATGCGGTTGACTAGTCCAACCCACACGCGTAGCTCACCGGCTAAGTGCGCTACGGATAACGTAGCGCACTTAGCGTGAGGGCTGCGTGTGGGTTGGACAATCGATAAGTACTTGGTCGTCCCACTAGTTAACACTAGTACTCACTTACCCCTTGGTTCGCCCTTAGCTCTATTCTAACGATGAGCACCTGTGTTCAATCCTGGTGCTCCACTTTTTATTTTTACTTTAAAAATACTTTAAAATGTTCCAAAAATACTTTAAAATGTTCCAAAAGTGGTGATACATGCCATACAAATTTTGTTTTGTTTTTAAAATACTTTTAAATATTCCAAAAATGCCCAAAAGTGGTGATATATGCCATAGAAGTTTTATTTTGATTTTAAAATACTTTTAAATATTCCAAAATACCCAAAAGTAATAATATTCCAAAATGCCCAAAAATATGATTTAAAGTATAACTAAATTTCATAATAATTTGTCCATGAATATTACAATCTTTTTTCGACCACGCGTTTACAATATTTTTTGAGCTAGCGTTTTACAATCTTTTTCCCTTCTTTGTCGCGGTTGAATAATTTAGCCCGCACTTTAATGTTTCTTCTTTCGAGCGGGCTACCTTTTTGGGTAGGGTTGTCCTTTTTCTTCTTGTGATGTATGTTCTTTGCATCGTAGTCGTCATCTTCAATCTTTGGATCGTCTTGGTCAAGTCTTGCTCATTGGCGACTCCATCCATTCCGATGATGTTCCTTTTTCCTCTCCTCACGACAACACGGCTAGGCTTTGTCGGGTCGGTAATGAAAAAACATTGGTCCACTTTGGTAGCCAGTACCCACGGTTCATTTTTCGCGGCCACGTTTGCACCGGCGGCCTTGGATTTGGCTGCCGGGTATAACCATGGTTGTGAAATACCGGTCTTCTCTTTCGACGTTCTTTGCCCATCTGACACGGAACATCGGCACCTTTTCTCCACAGTAGTCGAGATCCCAGATCTCCTCGATTCTTCGTAGAATCTTTCCTTCACGTTGTCATCGGTGTAGAATTCGACGTTACGCTGAGTTCGATAATCACACTTGTTGTCCTTTTCCTCCGTGTAGAATGTGTAGCCGTTGATATCATCGCCGATAGGTCACCAGGTTTTGCATCGGTCCCGATAAGGTGAATATGATCTTTTCCGTGTCGAAGAATGCGGCGGGGGATTATCAAGGAGCGTCTGCCTAAACCAACGTGAAATCTGAGTTGTGCTCTTTGATTATTTCTCCCTGCGTCCTCTGTATGCCCGGTCACTGTACTTCTTCTCGATTAACCTTTTGTGCTTCTGTACCCAAGGATCGACCAGTTCTAAATGCTGTAGCGCGACGAGGTTTGCTCGATCAAAGTCTGCGCGTCGAAAATCGGGTTCGCATGCGTATCGGCGACCCTCTCGGTGACCAGATCCGTCGAGCTTGCCAAGGTGTCTCATTGACGGAAGACCGGCGGTTCTCGATGTCTAGATAATTCGTGCAGAAAGAGATGCACTCTTCGGCCAGAAAGCCCTTGGCTATGCTTCCATCTGGACGGGACCTGTTGCGAACGTATCCTTTGATGTGTCCGTTCATCCTTTCGACGCCATCATGCTGCGGAGAAACATCGGCCGAGTTGTACGATGTCCTCCACGACATGGACCAGCAGATGCACCATAATGTCGAAGAATGCGGGTGGGAAGTAGACCTCAAGCTCACATAGTATCACCACGATCTCCTCCTGTAGCCTTCCGAGCTGATTCAAGCCAATCGACTTCCTAGAGATCACGTCGAAAAACTTGCAGGCCAAATAACGTTTCATGGACGTGCTCGTCCATTATCCCTCTTAGTGCGACCGGAAGTACTGCGTCATTAGCACGCATACCGTGAGACTTCATGCCATGAACCTCTTCGCCTCGTCTAGGTATCTGCTTATCTTGCCCGCGTGGCCGTAAGGAAATTTGACTCCTAGAAGGCACTTGAAAACTGTTTGATCTCATCACGGCTTAGAGTGAAGCAAGAAGGAGGCGATATTCGTTCTTCTTGAACTTTTTACCCTTCCGACGACCTTGTGTCGTCTCCGACTCATGATCATCGTCATCTTCCTGATCATCAGGAGTAGTGCGTCCTCCGTGAAGCTCCTTCCGGATACCCAAGCATATCAGGTCGTGCCTTGCTTTCAGACCAGCTTTCGTCCTATCTGGCATGTTGATTATGGTGGCGACCAAACTCTCGCACACGTTTTTCGTGATATGCATGATGTCGAGGCTATGAGGCATGCGGAGAAACTTCCAGTATGGAAACTCCCAGAAAACAGACCTTGTTTTCCATACCTTCATCAGCGGCTTGTCTTGCTGCCTCTTTCGCTTCTTTCCAGGCTTAGGACAATCTTTCCAGTTTTTCAAAAACTCTTCCACTTCTTCGCTGCTCCTACGCTCTGGGATTCCTCGGGTCTCGGATTTGCCATCGAATAGGTCTCCACGTTTTCTCCATGGATCATTCTTGCCGAGCCACCTCCGGTGCGCCATGAACACGGTTTTCGATGACCCTGGATCTTTCTCTAGTTGGAGATAGCTTGTGTTATCCATGCACCTAACAAATGCGCAGAATCCTTGTATAACCTGCCCCGAGATATACCCGCAACCTGGATAGTCTTGCACCGTAGTGACCAACGCGGCTCTCATAGTGAAATAATCTTGTGCGACGGCGTCGTAAGTATTGGCTCCAGATTCCCATAACGTGGCTAGCTCCTCTTTCAACAGCCCGAGATACAGATTGATGTCGGTACCAGGTTGTTTCGGCCCTTGAATTAGCATACTCATTTGTATGTACTTCTTCTTCATGCACAACCATGGAGGGAGGTTGTACATCCATACAAACAGGCCAAGTCTGTGCGTCTGCTCGCTACCGAACGGATTGAGTCCATCGTGCTCGCACCAAGCGATGTTCCTCGAATCTCCACCGAATTCGAATTCGAGGTCCAATGCTTTCAAGCTAGCATCCGGGTGCGTCGGCAGCTCATCCTTTTCGGGTCCTCATCATCTCCTGGCTTCTTCCTTTCCGCATGCCATCGCATGAGCTTCGCTTCCTTAGGGTCCGCGAAATAGCGCTGTAGACGAGGGGTAATAGGAAAGTACCATACCACTTTTCGAGGTGCTTTCTTCCCTTTCTTGTATCGACTCACGCGCACCGGACATGTGGTTTTCTCCGTCCTCGCCCGATAAATGATGCAATCGTTGATGCATACGTGATATCTAACGTCGGTAGATCGAGAGGATGACGATTTTCTTGGCATCCTCGATACTAGTTGGACATGTGTTCCCCTCCGAGGACGATCGTGCTGAATGCCATCATATCGTCAAGCTTGCGTCGCTCAATTTGTGCTTTGCCTTCATCTCCATAGCCTTGAGCGTTACATTCAACCGGTATCATCGGGCTGCATCCTTCATACAATGGAGTAACCGTCTTTCTCAAGTTGCGCAAGCTTGGCTTTCTCTCTAGCGGCAGCCCTGGCGTTACTAAATGCGCTTGAGAAGCAGCTCTTGCACATAAGGGTCCCGCACCCAGCCTGACGTTGTTCCATCGTCGTCTGCTCCTCCGCCATCTAGATCATCATCATCCCGGTCTGCTTCCGTACCTTCACCATCTCCAAGAGCCTCTTCATCATCTCGCCCGTTCTCGCCGTGATGATGATCACCGTCTCCATCATCTACGCCATCGCTTATCCAACGAGTGTATCCATCCATGAAACCATGGCGGAGCGAGTGCGCAGATTCCCGGAATCTGGTCGATCACCCGATTGAGTTTGCATCTTACGCACGGACATCTTATATCTGTCTTGTTATTTCGTATCATGTCGGCCGTCGCATTTCAAAAATCTAGCCACAATGCCTTCGCTCATTATGCGGACCATTTTTTATGCGATGTACACGGTACAATTTTGAAGTCTATTAGAACCACATAATGAATGCATGCATGCAATGGTCGATAGAAAATTTCATGACCTATCCTAAAATTAGGACCTTTATGAATGTTAAAGTCTTGCCAAAATGGAAATGAATCAACATTTTGGCAAAACAATGGCAACTTGTTCACATACAAACACAAGAGAGAGAGACTGATCCATACACACATGAACATATCATTATCCTCTCCATACACACATGCATGAGCATCATCGATACTCTCCATATACACACACATATGACCATCGATCCTAGCTCTCACACATACACACATCATGACATGAGCATCGATCATCTACATACATATGAGCACATGCATCATCCATATACACATGAACACATCCTTACATGGACAACTTACGAGATGAGAGACCGTCGCGAGAAAGATGGAAAGGAGAGGTGCGCGTCGGACGGAGACGGATAGATGAGAGACCGGAGACCTCCTCTATTACTTATGTAACATCCAAAGCAAGTTTTACATGCTAAAAATGGTGAATGTGTGGAGAAATTGAGGTGGGAAGGAGAAGATCCCGACTAGATCTAAGGAGGAAGAAGAAGGGCAAAGTGAAGTGTGGGGTGGTGGATGTGGTCACACATGTGCACATAAAGTGCTGTCTTAAAAAAATCGACACATCCGTGGCGCACAAGGCAACAGTGCGCCACAGGGAATACAACTCGTGGCGCACTATGCAGAACACAGATGCTCCTCGTGGGCGGAGTGCGCCATGAGATTAGTGGCCGTCTCGAGCAGAGGTGGGCATGCGCTCATCGTGAGCACCATGCACAAGTGCGCCACAGATGACTAACAACCGTGGCGCGGGTGCATGGTGCGCTGAAGTTTGGCGTGTGGCCAACAAGGCCTGGCCCACATATCTGTGGCGCACTAGGGTCATGTGCGCCACGGTTGTTCTAGTTACTAGTAGGGCACTGCCCACAGGTGAGCCACGCCTGTTTTAGCCGTGGGGCACTTCAACCATGTGAGCCACGGATGTGCTGATTACCTATAGCCGTTTTCCTAGTAGTGGAGCACACAGCGGCACGGGGAGCACCCAAGGGGTGCTGAAACCCGCACCGAGCCGAGGCGGCGGCCACAGTAGTGCTTGAGCGTGAGCAACACCACTAGAGCAACGGTGGTCACATCACGGGCATCACCCCAAACCCTAGGGTTCGGGATGGAGCCAGCCTGGCCGTAGGAGAGCCCCAGAACCAAATCAAAATGGAACAGATGAAGGAGCGGAGTCCATAACCTTGCCATGCGCTACGGCGGCAGCCAGGGAGGATCAGGGCAGCGAGAATCGCACGACAACGGTGTCGGCAACCCAGTGGACGAGGAAGAAGAAGAGGTGAGAACGAGAGAGAGAGGATATAGTGTACTGGGCCAATAGAGCCAGTACCACTTCAGGAAGATATTTTGACCAGACCAATTGGGCCAAGAGTGGCCCAAAGAGCTCATAGGGTAGGACCAAATGTTAATGAAATTTTTAATAATTTAAGAAAAAGACCAAAATACCTCTAGGATTCAATAAATCCTAGAAAATAAAATAAAATCCTTAAAAATGCAAACAATATATATTTAGACTCATAATAAAATAACCTAGTAAATTAAATTAAGAAACCTATTTTTAATAAATAAATTTTAGGTTAAAGATTTTATAATATATATTCCTTATGGAGTTTTATAAAAATAAAGAAAATACAAAAAATAAATAAAAATAACTTTTATCATATTTAGTTATCATAGTATTTTAGAAAAATACTAATTTAATATTTAAGATACCAAAATAAAATCTTCTTAATTAAAATGCTTATTCTTAAAAAGAATTATTAAGAAAATAATTATAAGAGTTAAAATTAAATAAAAATTAGTTTTTAACTCCATTAATAATTATAAAAATAGTGAATATAATATTTATAAAATATTTAGGTTATTCTTTAAAATGAATTTCTTAATTACCTAAAGAAATTCCAGAAAAACTAAAATATTGGGTAAAACACATAAAGAAACTAAATAACAAATGATGCATTACATTACTATGCATGTTCATTTTTGCTTCTTTAAATATTGTCCTTACCGGGATATAATGGTGTTTTGTAGACATAGAAGCTCAAGGTCCAGTGCAAGCATCTGACTTCACTACCTTGCAATCCGTTCATCACTTGCTCATGTCCTTTGAAGAGTCTTTATCAAAGTATTTATAAATTGTGTGATATCATCTATGTTTCAGAGAAAGAAATTATTATTTTCTCAAAACAAATAGATGTGATATCATACTAAGTGATGATGATATGGAGCAATGGCACCTAGGTTTCCATTTGCAATAAGATTAATCACCTAGGACTTAATAACCCATGCCATCATTGATTCTAGCGTCGTATATTACACGTTAACCATGAGATTTGGAATGGGACGGAGAAGTCAGTTGTATATTATTCATCTCGCATATAGCTAGATGTGCAGGTCATGTCTGATATCCTCGTAGCATGCATTAATTCGTAATTCATAGAGGATATGCAGCATAGGGGTAGGAACCCTCAACGTCCCATGATAGTTCTGGCATCTAATGGTCTGTACTAACCATTGCCATAATTCAATGGGTGGGCATGGTGTACACCAAGGAGACATGCGGGTTCGTGAAGGGGGCAGTGATTGGCTTGAATCACCTACTGGGCCCCAAATCATGGAATTGTGGACGGGAAAGTACGCCCTGTTGTGCAACAAGGAGGTGATCTCTCATGGGTAAAGTAACACACCTCTGCAGAGTGTAAGAATTGTAACTTGTTAATCCCTATTCCGGGAAGGAGCTACGAATGCGGCAGGAAAGGAACTCCATGAAAGTTCTGGTCAACCTGTGAAGGCTGATGGGCATAGTTTTTTAACAATAAAATCAATCTTTGAAGAAAGATTTACGAAAATTACATAGTGCCAAGGAATAATAATCTGAGGTGGTAGATAGAGCATCAAACTTCCCACCTTGCATATAATGAACTTGTTGGGTAACGCTCTTACTCACCCTTTCCTTTGATCACCTGCTTAGACTCTGAGGATCCAGAAGAAACCCCTATGTACGCAGCAGAATGTCAAGATGATGTCTTCTACGAAGAGCCTGGCCTGTCGGATGGTGTGGAAGGGGTGGACTACGAGATCAGATATGGTATGGGCGGCAGCGAGTCAGACTAGTTGCATTAGTTATTAATAACCAATTGAGCCGAACATCATGAACCATATATTATAAGTTGTTGAGCTCAATTAGAGTTGAAGTTCCATCTTTAAAACTTCCGCTGAAATAGTTTATATTTGGTTTGTAAGTTGAATCTTTTGAAGTCTCAAACTTATGGTATTGTAATAATAATAATAATAATCATGTGTGTATGTTTGTAATTTGGACACGCAATGTTTCTGTTGTACGACTCTAAGGGATGTGATATTTACGAAACGGTGTTTTGTGGATGTCATGTCAATGACTATAGTGTACTACACATGTGGTGGTATGCTGGGTCACCACTGTTGGTATCAGAGCAATTTCTTTTACCTTAGGTTCGAAAACTAGTAAAGGGTATTACTTGTAGGAGTTTATAGCAACGATAAAGAATTCTCTAAAATGGTATAATAGGTACTCAAATGAGAATATTCCGTTATATATTTTAGTGCGATAATTCTTTGTTATGATGCAATATTTATTGATTACTAATAAAAATTTTTGTTATACAAAATTATGGCACCAAAGTTTCCAAAACAAACTTTGGTAAGGAAAGAGGAGACTCTCGATGATTATCAAGGATCATTCACTGATCAGCTTCGTCAACTCTTAAGGATTTTTAGGTGTCCAACTAAGATCCCAGTGAATACCATAACCTATTATGATGGCCGTATCTTATCCAAGTATCGTGTGAGTATCCAACTTCCAGAGGAGCTTGCATTATATCACGATCTACCTATAGGTGAAGGTAGGAGTCATTTAGCAGCATACCATGTTGTTGTTTTGGAGGCGGTAACCAATATCCGGGAGCACAAATCCCAGGAGTTAGAAGGCAGCACATTTTCTATGATTCCTCATGATTCTATAGACTCGGAGCCAGTACCGGATCATCTTACTTTAGTAAAGAAGCATCCTAATTTAGCTTCCAAGTTTATGGATCGATATCCACTGATTATTGGGTCTTTGTATAAGACACATCAAGTCATAGTAGAGGATAAAAATGACATGTTAGAGGATTTAACTGATCTAGAACAAAGGAACCAGTTAGCATCTCAGTTAGAGAATGAAGCAAGGAGTAGTGCGAGACCAATCTTTAAGGATATACCTATAGATCCCGAATCATTTACACCATATACTTATTCACCCAGACCAGAACCTACCTATAATCCTAATTTAGATATGAGGTATTTTGTATCATAGGCTTCTGAGGAAAGATCCGATTCAGAACTTCCTATTGAGAATTCTGATGGATGGAGGATAGGGTCACCTGAGGGATCCCGAGGAAATCAAATGTCAGTGGATGGGTCTGCCAGAGATGTTGGACAATCCAGCTGGATGGGTGCGAGAACCAATCCTAATGATAGTAGTAGAAATACCATATTTGTAGGAAGTTAGGATGAGTAAGAAGATCCTAAGGAGAGGGTGTTCGAGTCACCAATATCTTATCAAAACCCAGGTAATGTACATTATCCAGTGTTTAACTATCTTGCCCAACATAGCACCTGGGGGCAGCGGAATCTGGGTATTCTGTTGACAACTCTAGGAATGAAGCTCAGGAGATGCAAGTGGGTAATAGTGTTGAACAGGTTTATGAAGACCTTTCAGCTGAGTGATACGTCCAAAACATATCTACTTTCTCGAACACTTTGCTATTGTTTCTTCTCTAAACTTGTGTGATTTGCATACAACTAACACGGACTGACGCTGTTTTCAGCAGAATTACCTTGGTGTCTTGTTTTTGTGCAGAAAATGAACTATCAGGAAAAATCCCAGAAATTATGCCAAAAATTATATTTCACCAGAAGATCCACGGGCGTAAGGCGAGGCGGAGGGCACTGGGGGCCCACACCCACCCTAGGCACGGTCCCACCACTGGCCGTGCCTGGAGGGGGTGCAGCCACCCCAGGCACCCCCTCGGCCTCCCTCTGCGCCTATATGTTGCCTTTCAACCTAAAAACCGAGGGGGGTTTGATAGTTTTCCAGAAAGAGTTCCGCTCCGCCGCTGCCACCAGAAACCAAGATTCGGATCCAGAAACTCCGTTCTGGCACCCTGCCGGGACGGGGATTTTTGAGAGGATCATCGCCATCGTCATCACCAACGCATCTCCATCAACCACCGATGTTTCCCTCATCCATGAGTGATTAATCCCCCGTTGTAGGCTTGGGGATGGTAGGGATTGGATGAGTTCTATCATGTAATCGAATAATATCTGTTAGGGCATAGTGCCTAGTATCTCTATTAGTGCTATTTGACTTTGTTGCAACTTGTTGTGCTTAATGCTTGTCACTAGGGCCCGAGTGCCATGATCTCAGATCTGAACTTATTATTGAATCATTATGATATTATTGTTTGTGATCTTATCTGCAAGTTGTGTACACATATCATCGTCCGAATCCAAAGGCCCCAAAGTGACAATAATTTGGACAACCAGAGGGGATGGCTGTGGTGTGAGGATCACATGTGTTCATAGAGTGTTAATGCTTTGCTCCGGTGCTCTATTAAAAGGAGTGCCAGTAGTTCCCTAGAGGCCCCGCTGCCACGGGCTGGCTGAACAGAAGATGTTTTGCAAGTTCTCATTGCGAGCACGTATGACTATATTTGGAGCACATGCCTAGGATTGTTTAGTACTTGGATGCTTGTTATCATTTATCTGCAATGCCCTAGATCTTGAAGTTACATGTTTAGACTCGTCCATGCAAAGTCCGTCCATCCATCCCTATGCCTACCATACTCGAATCATACTGTTACTATTACTATTGCTCTTGTTTCACTGTTGCTGTTGCTTTGCTGTTGCTACTACAAACTGTTACTACTGATAAACTTCTGTCAATAAGAACTATTTCCAGGTACAGTTGAACTGACAACTCAGTTGTTAAGGCTTGCAAGTATTCTTTGGCTCCCCTTGTGTCGAATCTATAAATTGGGTAATACTACCCGCGAAGACTGTTGCGACCCCTATACTTGTGGGTCATCTAGACTATTTTCTGGCGCCGTTGCCGGGGAGCATAGCTTTATTTGTAAGTTCACTTGGATCTATTATTGTTCACTGCTACTCCTTTCATCATGGGGAATTCTCGTGATGGAAAGTTCCCTATTTTACCATCCACTACAAGAAGAGGTACAGTCCTAAACACCTCTGCTGCTCTTGATTCACCGTCTGTTATAAGTAAGCTTGTTACACCATCACCACATACTCATGCTACACACACTACTACTACTGCTGAGTCTGAAACTGCTTTTGATGCTCATGATGTTACTTCTACTGTGCTTGATGCGAGTGGTTCATTAGGTCCTTTTCTAGATGCTACTATGGCTAGTCTAGGAAATACCGAAACTCCTAGTGAAGACACGGTTACACCTGTTAGCTCACATGAGGCTAGTGAGAGTTATATTAATGATGGTAACATTGAGTTCACTGATGATTTTGTTGAAGAGTGCCGAAACACACATGGTACTAGTGCTATTAAGAGTCTCCTTGCTAGACGTATTATCATGCCTAAGTTGTCCTCAGATTCTAAGTTTGCCACTTCTCCCATAGATATTAAAGATGAAGACTATGATTTCTCTCTTGATTTGTCTAATTTAGATATTGTTGAGAAAGAACCTTTTTATGGGACTGAAAATGAGAGTGTCGTGGCTCATATGAATGATCTTTCTACTATGAGTGCTTTGTTCTCTGATGATTTTAAGATGCGTAAGTACTTTGTTACTAAGATCTTCCCTTTCTCGCTAAAAGGAGAATCTAGAGCTTGGTTTAATAGATTACCTCCTGGTTCCATTGATAGCCCTGATTGCTTGATTGCTTCTTTCTTCTAGAAATATTTTCCTCCCAGTGCTAGACATGCTGCTTTGTAGAGACTTTTTAATTTTAAACAGGGAGAAAAAGAGAAATTGCCTAAGTCATGGACAAGGTTTTGTGCCTTGATTCATGCACATCCTGGATGTTCATTACCTAAGAATGAGCTTCTTGATATTTATTATAATGGACTAACTGATGATTCTAGGACATACCTAGGTTGCTTTTCTGATTGTGTTTTCAGGAGAAGGACTCCTACAGATGCTGAAGAATTAATGACTAAAATAAGAAAGAATTATGATAATTGGACTTCAACTGAGCTAAATACACCTGATCCTATTACTCCTGAACCAGTTGTTCCTGAACCAATTCCAACACCAACAACAAAGAAGAGGGGAGTTATTGCATTAAATGATGAAGTGATGAAGGAAGCTAAGAAGTTTCTAAAGGAGAAATGTATTAGAGCTGAAGATGTGAAGAATCTACTTCCTATAGAAGAATTATGTAAGACAATTCCCCACTCATCTACTATTGAGGTACACTCTCTCCAAAACTTTGATGAAGGTGATATTCCTTATGGTAAGCCTCCTGATCAATGTTTAGAGGAACTTGACACATTTATTGTTAAGCAAGGGTATTTTAATAAACAAGTTCAGGATCATTTGTTGGAAAACTCTAGAGCTATCCATGAGTTGAAAGATATTTTGGAAAGAACTTCTAATGATATTAAAATGCTTTGTAAACACTTTCAAATGGTTCAAACCCAACTTGATCAACTTGCTAAGGTACAAAAGGATATGCTAGTTAATGCTTCAGGAGATAAACATGCTTATGGAATTAGAACTAGGAGTGTATAGCTACTCAAGATCCTTTATATCCTGAAGGACACCCTAAAAGAATTGAGCAGGATTCCCAACTAGGTGAAGATAGTGGTAGTCCTCGTAAGAGAAAGAAAAAGAAACATAAAGTAGTTGAGGAACCACTTGAACCTGCTGTAGATCCTAATAGTATATCTATCTCTGATGCTGAAACTGAGAGTGGTAATAATAATGATGCTCCTGATAAGGAGGAAGGTGAGGAAGAACTTGAGAAGCACACTAAGAACACTAGATACACAAAGGAAGATTTTATTGCTAATAAACATGGTAAAGAGAGAGAACCTTGGGTGCAGAAACCTATGCCTTTTCCAGGTAAGAAACACAAGTCAAAGGAGGAGGAACACTACAACAAGTTTTGTGAGTGGATGAAATCTTTATTATTGCAAATTCCTTTGACTCATGCTATTAAGTTGCCTCCTTATTCAATGTATATGAAGGATATTGTCTCTAATAAAAGGAAGATTCCTAATGAGGAGATTTCTACTCTACTTGCTAATTACTCCTTCAATTGTAAGGTTCCAAAGAAACTTGGTGATCCAGGTATACCAACTATTCCTTGCTCCATAAAGAATAATTATGTTAGAACTGTTTTATGTGATTTAGGAGCTGGAGTTAGTGTTATGCCTTTTTCTCTCTACAAGAGACTCTAGCTAGAAAAGTTGATACCAACTGATATATCTTTGAAAATGGCTGATAAGTCAACTACTATTCCTGTTGGTATATGTGAGGATTTCTTGTTCAAGTTGCTCATAATTGCATGGTTTTAACTGATTTTGTTGTGCTTGAAATGCTTGAAGATGATAATATGTCTATTATTCTTGGCAGACCTTTTCTTAATACTGTAGGTGTTGTCATCAATTGCAATCAAGGAAAAGTAACATTCAATATTAATGACAAAGAGCACAATGTCTATTTCCCCAATAAGGTTGTTAAGAGATATTGCCTGAATTCCATTGAAAATATTGAGAGCATCAAGATTGGAGAAATATATTGTCCCATTCCACAAGAAAATTTTGAAACTATTATGATTGGGACCATTTGTATCAAGTATGTGGTAACATAATCACCTTGTGGAATGCAAAGTTTTGTTTCATATAATATTGTTTTGGTAACAAGACTTGATCAACCTTGTTAACAAAAGGATTTTTATGAACAAAATAATGTTTTAACCGTGGTTATACTTGCTTTATTTTTACGTTTCTCCTTCCTAGTCTTTGCTTTAGCTTTAGTTTTGCTAGTTGTTTGCTTGTTAGAGTTTCTTAGAGCTCCTGTAGTTTGGCTTTTGGTTTGCTTTTGCTTCTTCTGAAAAATTGTTTATGCGAGAAAATCAATTTTCATACCCTGAAAATTGGCCAAAAATAAAGTTTCCCAAAAAATCCCAGAAAATTCAAAATAAATTTTCCTCGGAAAAAGGGGAAGAGAGGCACCTGAAGTGACCCAGGGGGCCACCCTAGGCCACCACACCCATGGTAGGCGCGGCTACCAGGGGTGGCGCCTAGGGGGGTTTGGCCCACCTGGGCCCCTCTAGGCTGCCTCCTCAAAGCCACCTTGTTTCTCTCTCACGAAAAACACCGGAAAACTTTCTCAAGCTCGAGTTCTTGCTATTCTTGCTCGCGATTTTCGATCTCCTTGTTAAGCCCATCTCAAGTGCTGATTTTTGGAGGGATTGCTCCTTGGTATGTGCCTCCTCCACGTGTCCAATTAGATTTGTGATTGGTAGATTGTATCTTGAGTGTTTTGCTGCTATAGGTGACAGGTTGTTTGAGCTTGCATGCTTGTCCTATGCTTAGAAACTTTGTTTTGATGCATGTGTAGTCCTCTAGCAAGTTCCTTTAGTAGTTGCTCATCATCTATCAACTTAGAAATCACTTGGTTTGATGGTTGCCTAAAAATTTCATCAAGGAAGATGAGTGCTTATCCATTGAATCAATATGACTTGATGGTGTATGATCCAATGAAGGTTCATCGTGAGGAGGCAGTTTTTCCTTCCACATATCCATGCCATGAATTTATGAGAGCTGCGGGGATCCTCCAAGATTTCCAAACTATGGTTACAAATGCAGGGTTGGAACACTTTGTTGAAGGTGAACCATTCCAATATGTTAAGCTAACCATGGATTTTGTGCAGGACTTCTGGTTCACTTGGTATACTTCTAATCCCATGGTCCATTACAAAATATATAATATACCCGTTGACCTGCCTTTTGTTGATTTCTATGCAGGAATTAGAGTACCTCAATGGGGATCTTGCGAGAAGATCAAGGAGAGGCCCAAGGAACTTATGGATTTATATGCTTAGATTTTCCAAGGTTTCGACTTCTCAAAGGAAAGTGGTAAAATTCGGAACATTCAGCTCCCAGTTATTAGATACTTTGCCTATTTCATTACCAAGTGTGTTCTTGCTAGGAAGATTGCTAGAAAGTTGTCTTATTTTGATCTAGCTTTTATTGTAGCTGCTCTGAATAGGAATAGGTCCTATAGTTTGGGTGCGCTGATAGCTCACCGTCTCACCACCAATCGTGAGAAGGGTGGAATTTGTGGAGGTCTCATTGCTTCTCGGTTACTAGCTTTCCATGGTTTAGAGCCTCACTATTCGGATTTTCAGTTCCCCGTAGAGAGGCTTGATATTGAATCCATGATTCAGCATGGTTTTTTTCCCTTGGGGGCTAATGTGAGAAGTTTACCATTTGAATTATCTTTTGCCCAGTAAGGCCGGAGAAAGGGTAGGACTGAGAAAATAGTTTATTTGCCTGCACCTGCTTTGTTTAACTTTGATAGCAGGCAAGGATGGTCACTTACGGAAGAGGAGGTTGACTCTTATGTGGGGGAACTCTCCCATAAAGAGGAGAATGTTGAGTAGGATGACGAAGACAATTCGGTTCAGCCCTCCAACTTGGGAGAGTCTTCATACCAGCAGCCCTCATTTGATTGGGGCGCATCTTCATCTTCATCACAGGTGACTGACTATGATCATTCCTATGATGACCCACCAGCATGGAGGTACTATCCACGCTATTGAGCCCCACTTATGACAAAAGCCTAAGCTTGGGGGGAGGTATACTGACATCACACTCATATATATATATATATCATGTTCGGTCGGTTCTTTATATATCCATTGTTTTGCTTTCTTTTTGGTTCTTGTTGTTTCTTTCTCAAAAACACAAAAATACCAAAAATATTTTTGTTGTTTCTCTTGGTTTGTTTATTTGTTTCTTTGCTTTGCTTTGCCTTAAAAGAAAATTCCAAAAAGATTTTGCTTTGTTTGGTTTGCTTTGTTTTTGTTTGGTTTTTCTTTGTTTGCTTGTTTCTAAAAAACTGAAAACACCAAAAATATTTGTTGTTCTTCTTTGGTTTTGTGAGTTCTTTGCAGGGTTCAGCCGTCCTCAGTGGATTTTGGGTTTCATGTTAATTATTCAAGTCACACAAGTGAAGGGCAATAATGAAGATTAAGACAACTTGAGGTGTGGTAAGAGGCTGGTTACAAACTCTATTTGTTTCATTTTTGTACATATACTCATCATTGTGAGCATGCTTAGCCTGTTTGTGTAAGGTGTATGTCATTATGGATGCTTAGTAGTTCTTGCTTGTATGTGATTAGCTCCAGCTTGCTAATAGTTTGTAGCATGTCATATGAATGTTTGCTTGCATTGTTTTATTCATATTTTGGTATGATACTGTGGTATCCTCCTCTGACTGTTCATATGAATCGACTTGGCACATGCTCACGCATGCATATGACTAATCAATAGTCAGTAAACCTCGATGATTTATTTTTCCTTGGAGTTCTTGTATCACTTTCATGCCATAATTAGTCATGTTTTGTTGCAAGCATGATTATGACAGTTATTGCTCTCTCGTTTGTCGCTCCCTCTATATTGCTAGCCTTCACTTGCACTGAGTATGTGCTCTACATGTGCTTCCAACTCCTCAAAACCAATATTGCCAGCTGTGTCCACCATACCTACCTATTAGCATCATTTGCTACTTCAGCGCATATTCTATATGCCGTGTTTTCTTCCAAAATAAAATGTTTGTCTGTTTTGAGAAAGTTAGTTAGTAAAGATCTCACGAACTTGATGGCACACTTTATTCCTTGCGCTTAATAATCTTGAACCATTGTGACTAGTCCATGAAAGTTATATGCTTGCTTATTATATGTTGTGAGTCAGCAGAATTGTGATGTCACGGGGAACGCTTTCAACACCTTTTGGATATCCTATCCAGTTGATACTTTGCTCTTTTGTTTACGGATGTCGACAATGTGAAATAAAAGGGGAGCTTGTGAGTTCATGGAGTTTATACATTGTGTTACAGAAATGCCTGGGCCGCTAGCCTAAGCCATGCCTAATCATGGTGGAAACTTGCAGCATCACCATAATGAGCATCTATGAAGCATCCTCAATAAAAATCTATGCATATGGTAAATAAAAAGATTACTGAGATGCTCATTGTCTGCTTGCCTTGTCATTTTGGTTATGGGAAAGCTCATGTACCATGTGCAAGGGGTACCCCGTTGGCGGTTCTCGATGATATGCATGTATTTACAATGACAAGAACTTTTAGGTGACCAAAGTTGAGTAGCATGCGGAGCGACCCTCATACTCAAGGGTCTTCGGATTTCCAGTATGGTCTGTCAAGCATATGATTCAGAGTGGACCTCACTCTCACCTTAACCACATGAAGATGCCTATGATATGGGAAATGAGAGCTCAAAGCTAATGAGTACCTTCCTTTCAGCATTGGGAAGCCTTTCAAACCTTCACAAAACCATTTTCACAATTTTGTTGAGTCACCACTTATTCTACGAGCACCTTCTTGAGAGCATAGTTGTCATTCTTGTGTTTGTTCCAAAACTTGGTTAATAATGTCATGAATTTGATGCTTGTATCTCTGATATCTTTATATCTAGTCTTCAATTGAACTTCAGAGGTGCCTCAGCATTTATATTGTGCTCTTCAAACAAAGGCAAGCGAGATACCACTCTATCATACCTTATTATGAGCATTGCAATGTTGCTTATGTTTATGTTTCATGCTACTTATTATTATTGAGTTGATTTCTCTTCATAGCTTGCAATGACTATTGAGTAGACTTAGTTGCATACTTCTTATTATGAATTGGCTAAGCATCTACTCTTGTGCTGAGAATATTTAGATCATATGAAGCAAAGTGTTCGTGAAAGTTCTTTTATCGCACTCAGTTTACAACTGAATTGCTTGAGGACAAGCAATAAGCTAAGCTTGGGGCAGTTGATACGTCCAAAATGTATCTACTTTCTTGAACACTTTGCTATTGTTTCTTCTCTAAACTTGTGTGATTTGGATACAACTAACACTGACTGACGATGTTTTCAGAAGAATTACCTTGGTGTCTTGTTTTTGGCAGAAAATGAACTATCAGGAAAAATCCCGGAAATTATGCCAAAAATTATATTTCACCAGAAGATCCACGGAGCCAGAAGACGAGACGGAGAGGAGGCCTGCAGGGCCCACACCCACCCCAGGCGCGGGCCCACCACTGGGCGCGCCTGGAGGGGGTGCAGCCACACCCCAGGCACCCCCTCGGCCTCCCTCTGCGCCTATATGTTGAATTTCAACCTAAAACCCGAGGGGGGTTCGATAGTTTTCCAGAAAGAGTTCCGCTCCGCCGCTGCCACCAGAAACAAAGATTCGGGTCCAGAAACTCTGTTCTGGCACCCTGCCGGTACGGGGAATTTGGAGAGGGTCATCGCCATTGTCATCGCCAATGCATATCCATCAACCATTGATGTTTCCCTCATCCATGAGTGAGTAATCCCCCGATGTAGGCTTGGGGATGGTAGGGATTGGATGAGTATCATGTAATCGAATAAGATCTGTTAGGGCATAGTGCCTAGTATCTCTATTAGTGCTATTTGACTTTGTTGAACTTGTTGTGCTTAATGATTTTCACTAGGGCCCGAGTGCCATGATCTCAGATCTGAACTTATTATTGAATCATTATGATAGTATTGTTTGTGATCTTATCTGCAAGATGTGTACACATATCATTTTTCGGATCCAAAGGCCCCAAAGTGAAAATAATTGGGACAACCGGAGGGGATGGCTGTGGTGTGAGGATCACATGTGTTCACAGAGTGTTAGAGGCCCCGCTGCCACGGGCTGGCTGGACAGAAGATGTTGTGCAAGTTCTTATTGCGAGCACGTATGACTATATTTGGAGCACAGGCCTAGGATTGTTTAGTACTTGGATGCTTGTTATTATTTATCTGCAATGCCCTAGATCTTGAAGTTACATGTTTAGACTTGTCCATGCAACGCCCGTCCATCCATCCCTATGCCTACCGCACTCGAATCCTACTGTTACTGTTACTATTGCTCATGTTTCACTGTTGCTGTTGCTTTGTTGTTGCTACTACAAACTGTTACTACTAATAAACTTATGTGATAAAGAACTATTTCCAGGTGCAGCTAAACTGACAACTTAGTTGTTAAGGCTTGCAAGTATTCTTTGGATCCCCTTGTGTCGAATCAATAAATTGGGTAATACTACCCGCAAAGACTGTTCGATCCCCTATACTTGTGGGTCATCACTGAGTTGGATGGAGTCGATGCACTCACACTGAGTAATAACTCAAGTCCTGATACTTCAGATACCGAGTATGTTCCATCTGGAAGGCCATTTGTTCCACAAACTATGCGACGGACGTCGCGTCATCACGGTTGGACTTCAGGCATGTATGATGTAGAGTTCCCAACCTTTAATAAGGTAGAGATCCCTGTGTTTACAATTCTAGTCCCTGGATCAATAGCTAGCATCCACAGTTAAGATGTAATATCAAGAAACAAAGGTCATAATACAACTTTATAACCAGAAATAAAATAATTTATTACATCTTACATAGCTCATTTGGCTATCTCATTACAATGCAGCAGAATATATCAATAGCATGGGGTCCTTCATCTTCAAAGTGCCACAGGCAGTCATGTTGGTTGTAGACTTGTAATCCTAATCAATAAACTTCACTAACATCAAACAAACCTGCAACATAATAAGTTACAGCCACAAGGGTCAATACATTTGAATTGTATTGGCAAGTGATACTATGGTAGTATAGTGGAGTCTATCATCTATATTCATTTGGCTAAGTGGAGCTTAGGCTTTCATTGCTCAAAATAGATTTTCCTTATCATTTGAAAACACTAAGTCTTTGCTTGACAAAATCACCCAAGGCATCTCCCAATAGAAATTGGTGATCCTTCAACCCTTGTTCAACCGCAAGTTTTAACTTAGAAATTTGGATGAGGAGATTCTTGATATCTTCCATGTCTTGATGCTCAAATTGTCCTTTACCAGGGACATGGCTAAGTACTTAGATTTTACACTCTGCAGAGGTGGTGCACTTTCCCCACAAGACTTGGTTTCACCAAGACAAGATCTTTCAGAAGCCTTCCCTTAGACCAGAATGGACGCGTTCCAACCTATCATCCCCTACCACCAACTGTCCATGTGGTTAATTTATTGTAACCTATATGATCCAGGCAGAGCCCATAATGCCAAGTGGCTGCACTTGAAGCTTCTCAACATTTGACATCTCAAATCTCTTTGTTCCTGGGTGGCCATCCACAAGTGAGATGCACAAGGTAAACCATAGAAATGGTCCTTGTGTAACCACTCAACACAAACCATTCCTTCCATTCCACCCAGGTGATTCATTCACTTAGTTGTTTTATTAAAACAAAACAAAGTTCCTTGACTTAGAAATATTCCATAGCATGAATATAATCCACCCTTGTTTTCTACTAGCTAAGCTAATCATGAGGAATCTTAACTTTAGGAAATTTTCTACTAAGGTTTCATCTACTAGGATTTCCCATGTCATAGTTTATACTTAGCAAAAATTCCATGCAAGTCCTACTTTAGAAATATCACTAATGCATAGTGAAAATAATGGGACAAAAGTATGAAGCACCACTTTCCTTTTTGGTTGAGAATATAAGTTCACTCCTTGTCCTTGTAATATTCACACTCTTCAAATCACTACAATTCAATCAAGCAAGGTACAATTTCAATCTATCATTCAAGCAAATATCACATAAAATAATAGAAACAAAACAATGCATGCAAGCATGCCAAAGATTGTTTTATTTGGAAAAGTGGTTTCTAATAGGTTATAAACATTCTAAAACACCTATTGGTCATTTTATAAAAGTGGCAAAACCATTTACAAAAGATTTTAACTATAAACCATTTTTAAATCAAATCAATATTTTATGTGGTTGAAAAATGCCTTTACAAAGCAATAATATTTATAGGGTTCACCAAATATGTTTTCAAATCATAAAACTTTGTGTTTAGGGTCATAGAGTTTAAATCAAAACATTTCCCAAAGGTTTTCTTCCAAAAGCATTTTTAACATATAAACAATATTTTTATTTGACTAGAAATGTTTTAAATCAAAGATTTATTCTTTGCTTCTCCAAATATATTTTTGAAACCACAAATTGATTTCTATGGTCAGTAGGTTCAAAACAAACCATTTGCTAAAGATTTTATCCACAAAATAATTTTAGAAAGAATTTTATATTCAAAACATGCCTACACAAGTTTCTGCAAAAACAATCTTTTTACCAGACGCAATTTACTAAACAAAGGGCATGGTTGGAAATTACTTGTCTTGCTGATTCCATTGATATAAAATTTGCAAAATTTGGACTTGTGGTTTGAAAGTTATGCAATTTTCAAAATTGAACATCTAATAGAACAAATCCTGTTTTTAAAACAGACTCTGGGACACGCGTCTTGTTTTGATTGGACAAAAACGGTTCAGCTGGATCGCGTTCTGTGAGACGTTGGATCAAAATGAAATCGCATGGTGCAGATGGCCCCATACCGCTTCGGTTAGTCATTCTATCGCATCTCTCGGATCTAGATCGGACGGCTATCATTGTCTTGCCACTAACTGGCGGCGCGACGATGGTGGCGCGCGGCGGCGGCGCTCTGGCTACGGCGTAACGGCCAGAACAGGAAGCGAGAGGAGTAGGGGAGATGCTCACCAGAATCGCCACGACGTACTGATGCTCAACGTGGTCTTTTCCATCGAAGGGGCGCTCGGGGTGGACGACAATCGCTCGCCGGAGTTGCTCCTGGCGACGGTTGCGCTCAGGCGTCATCAGGGATGGGGCTACAGAGCACGGGAGATAGAACAGAGGTTGTGGTTAGCTTCATACGCGAGTCACTGACAAGCGAGCATCAAAAGGAGGGCAAGGAAGGGTCTATGCTCACCAGGGAGACTCGCCGGAGTTGGAGCAGACGGTGGCGATGCTCTATCGAGGTCGTTGCCGAGGATAGGGGGTACGCGCGAGCGAGCTGAGGCCACTGGGAGATGCGTATGGAAGAGGGGAGCAGGCTCGTGTGGTCGAGGAGGCAAGGCGCGGCCTGGGTTCGCCGGAATCGGCCGGAAAAGCCATCGGAGACAGAGGCGATGTCGCAAGCAATACAGGCAGCCTAGGGGCTCCGGTGGTGTGAGGACTGGGGGGAAATGGAGAGGAGGGAGAGGCGAGTTAACGAGAGTAATCACGGGTGTAATTGCTGCAGCGTTTAAGACGAATTTACTCGGTGAATTTTCGGGCAGAAACAGCGAGGAGGGGAGGAACGGGTCGCGCTGGGGAAGACGCTGACGTGGTCGTGGGGTCCACCTGTCGGTTAAAGAGAGAAGGGGAAAGTGGGTCCAGTTAGTCAGTGTGCAGGTCAATTCATGAAAGTGAAAACGATTCACTGCGGGTGGGGAGATGGGCTTCTTTGGGTCTTCTTGGGTCTTTGGGTCGCTTGTTTTATATATATATTCTTCTCCTATTTATTTTTCTTTTTCCAGTACTTTTATTCTGTTTTGATTTTGTTTAAACAATTTAAACATTCATTTGAAATCAAACTTTTGCCAAACTTTGTGAATAATCAAGCACTGGTTATTAACACATTCTGAAATCAAATTTAGAATAATTCTTTTATTCTTTTAGGATCTATTAATTTTTAAAACAAACCTTTACTTTAAATTCAAATAAGATCAAATATATTTTGAATCCTTATTTAAATTTCATTTTTCCACAAAACTTTTTCAGTAGTTTTTTATTCATTGATTATGGTGTCAAATAATTCACCTTGAATTATTTGGAATGTTTTTAATATGATTTATTAATCATTTTAATTTGGGTACTTGTCTTTATTCCAATGAAATTAAATATAGTTTTAATTCCAATGAAATTAAATATATTTTTAATTCCATAAATTTTATTTGACTTCTTTGATCCCATTTAATTTAATTAAACAACTTTTATTCCCCTTGGGTAAATTCCAAATTCTATTTTTCCCATGATTTAATTAATTATTTCTTAATAGGGATTTTGTCTTTATTCAAATAGAAATAGAATTTTGGCTAATGCCATTTTATTTTATTTGGAAAATTCTTTATCCATTATTTTATTTGGATTTGGATTATATTTATTCCATTTGCTTATGGATTTAGCCAAGATTTAATTTGGTCTTTAAATATTCCTCATTTAATATTTCTTTCTTTATCCTATAAAATCCATATCTTTTTATTTATAGATCCAAAGTTGGTGATTCCAATTTGTAAAATCTTATTTAATATTTAATTATCCTTTTAAATCCCTTTAGGATTAATTTCTCACCATTTGGTATGGATTTTTAGATAGATGCTTTATTAGCTTTGGAAATTCAATTTCCTTATCTTATTAAATTCATAAGATTTTATCTATGGCTCCAATTTAAGTGAAACCAATTTCTATGGTTTTATATTATTTCTATTTGTCATTCTTGATCATTTATAAATGTTTATTGACAAATTTTTATATGGATCAAATCCATAGGCTTGGAGATAACTTGGAAATGATTTTATTCTATTAGGGTTTAGGGTTTTGGTTTAACTTTTCAAAGTGTTTAAATTTCAAGATACATTCATTGAGGAATGCATTTCACTTGATTTGGATTTTGTTGGATTCAAACTTTAATTAAAGTTTGTTCAAGATGGGATTTTAAGTTTCTTTTTAGAAACAAAAGTTTCTTTTCACCCTAATTTTCAACAATCATTTATTTTGTTTATTTATTTATTTTCACATTACAAGATTTGGAAAATCTTGGGATGTGACATATGATGAGCGTCGCGGGTCATCACTTATTAGGAAGTAGCTGGTATTGTGTATTGTAGTACGAGAAAAAGATGTATCTAAATAAGCGTGTCAGTGTTTTTATGTGATATGGTACCTATATGGTACAGGTTTGTAATGACTTTGTATTACTAAGTTGTTTGTAATGTATAATATGTGAAATGTATTTTTGGATCTTATTTGGTTTTTGTTTTCCATTGTGTGACTAGTTCTATGCATGAAGTTGAGCTTAGAACACATGTGCATGATGTAAATATGAGTATTCGCTTTATGTTGCAGGACTTGGGGGTCATGGAATCAGGTGTAGAAACTGAATCTGAACAGCAGCGCGTGGAGCATGAGGCTAAGGAGAAAGCAGATATAGATGTTGGAAATCAAAGAGCATTACCACCACCACCAATAAGGCCACTAATCGAGCAGAACTTTATGCAATACATGCAAATGATGCAAGAATCCCAGAACAAATTCATGGAAGAGTTGTTGGGGCGAGCTGGAAATTAGAGGGCACCCGAAGGAGGAGGAGTGAGTCTTTCTGACTTCTAGAATGCAAGACCGTTACCTTTTGCATCAGCTCCAGAACCAATGGATGCTGAGGATTGGCTAGCGGATACTGAGAGAAAGTTAAAGACTGTAGGTTACAATGATGAAGAAAAGTTGAGGTATGCAACCCATCTCTTGACTGGACCTGCAGCATCGTGGTGGGAGAATCAGTTAGCAATGCAACCGCCAGGGAGAGAGTATACCTAGGAGGAGTTCAAGCAGAGTTTCTGTGAGTACAATGTTCCTAAAAGTGTGATGGAGTTGAAGCATAGGGAGTTTGAGGAGTTTTAACAAGGATATACCAGTGTCATGAAGTACATCCGAGAGTTTAGAAAACTATCTCGCTATGCTGAGGACGAAGTAAGCACTGAGGAAAAGAGAAAGAAGCGTTTTCTGCAAGGGTTAAATCCATTCGTGAAGATGCAGTTGAGGTTGGCCAATAAACAAACTTTTCAGCAGTTACTGGATGCATCCATCACTTTTGAATATGACTATAAGAATGTTCAAGAGGACCGAAGGAAAAGAGCCAAGAAGGAAACAAAGAGGATTCAGGCAAGTAAACCAAAAACCAATCTGGAGTTCAAACCCAGAAACAAAACTTATAACAATAACAACAAGAACAGCAATGGAAGTCAGGCCAATTCACGGAGGAATATCATCTGCAATAATTGTGGAATTCTAGGGCATATCCAAAGAGAATGCAAAAAGCCAATAGTTATATGTTATGGTTGTAGGCAAAAATTTCATATCAAGCCTGATTTTCTGAATAAACCACCGGGTGGTTGGCCTACTAAGGGTGGAGGACAAGCTAGTGGAGGCAATGGACAACCCAATACAGGAGGAAATTTTTTCAAGAACAACAATGGCAAAAGGAGCAGGCCTACTGGAAAACTAAATTGTGCAACCTTGGAGGAGGTGGATAACTCCAAGCACGCAGTGATAGGTACGCTCAATATCTTTACCAATCCTGGAAAAGTTTTATTTGATACCGGTGCAACTACTTCATTCATATCTGAAGAATTCTGTGATAAATTTGGGATTAGAAGGTTAACGTTAGAAAACCCTATGACCGTGGTGACGGCAGGGGGAAATGTAGTAGTACGTCACATTAAAAAGATCAGGTTATCTCGATCTATGGTTGTACATACTTTGCAGATCTTTATGTGATACCTTTGAAGGGAATTGCAATAGTGCTGGGTATGGACTGGATGACTAAACATGGAGCCCAGATAAATTGCAAGGATAAAACTGCCTTAATCAAGACTCTAAGTGGAGCAAGGATAGTATATCAGGCTGATAAACATAGTCATATTATGGTAGATATTCAGTTGAACTCAATGAAGGAGGTCAAGTTGGAGGATATTCCTTTAGTAAAATGAGTTCCAGGATGTTATCCCAGCAGAGTTACCAGGAATGCCACCGGATAGAGAAATAGAATTCACTATTGATCTAATTCCTGGTACACCACCAATAGCTCAAGCACCATACAAGATGGGTCGAAAGGAATTAAAAGAGCTTAAGGAGAAAATTGATGAGTTAGCTAGAAAGGGATTTATCCAAGAAAGTGTATCTCCATGGGGAACTCCGGTGATATTTGTAGATGAAAGAGATGGAGGACGAAGGATGTGTGGGGACTATAGAAATCTCAACAATGTTACCATCAAGAATAAGTACCCATTGCCAAGAATTTAAGATCTATTTGATCAAGACAAGGGAGATGGAGTATTTTCCAATATTGATCTAAGATCAGGATACCATCAAATAAAAATCAAACCTAAAGATGTTCCAAAGACAACATTTGTGTCAAGATATGGACATCATGAGTATCTCGTTGTACCTTTTGGGTTAACCAATGCACCAACAATATTCATGAATCTGATGAACAAAATCTTCATGAAATACTTAGAAAAGTTTGTCATAGTATTTATTGATGATATTTTGATATATTCAAAGGATAAGGAAGAGCATGCAGATCATTTGAGAATAGCATTGCAAATCTTAAGAGAACATAAGCTTTACGCTAAGTTTAGTAAGTGTGAATTTTGGTTGGATGAGGTAGGATTTCTTAGTCATGTGATCAGTAAGGATGGAATTGTTGTAGATCCATCCAATGTTTAATCAGTGCTAGAGTGGACTGCACCAACCAATGTAAAGCAAATCCGAGGTTTCTTGGGAATGGCTAGTTATTATCGGAGGTTCATTGAAGGTTTTTCCAAGATAGCTAGACCGATGACCAAATTGCTAAGAAAGAATACACCATTCATCTAGGATGAGAAGTGTGAGGCAAGATTTCAAGAATTGAAAACTAGACTAACTACCGCCCCAATCTTAGCAGTTCTTGAAACAGGAAAGGATTACACAGTATATTGTGATGCATCCAAAGAAGGTTTGGGTTGTGTGTTAATGCAAGATCGTAAAGTAATTTCTTATGAACCAAGACATCTGAAACCACATGAAGTCAATTATCCAACACATGATTTGGAGTTAGTAGCAGTAGTCTTTGCCTTGAAAGGATGGAGGCATTTTCTCTATGGAGCAAGGTGTGAGTTATACACTAACCACAAAAGTCTCAAATATTTCTTCGCCCAAAAGGAATTGAATATGAGACAAAAGCGTTGGTTGGAGCTAATCAAAGATTATGATCTAACAATCAATTATACCCCTGGAAAGGAAAAAGTTGTGGCCGATGCTTTAAGCCGAAAGAGCACAGACAAAAGAGCTGCAGATGGATTTGGAGAGGTTGGAACTTCAATTCATAAGAACAGAGAATCTTGGAGGACTAGCTACCATGCAAGTAGTTGCAGAATAGAGTAGTAATCTTAGGCATGAAATTTTTAGACATCAAGATGAAGATCCTTTTATTGCTAAAGAAATTCGAAGAATATCTCAAGGTCAAGCGTCAGTCTTTCGCCTAGGAGATTATGGATCTTTATGGTTCCAAGATCGTCTTTGTGTTATAGATGTGTTAGAAATTCATAAAGTGATACTCCGAGAGGCACATGAGACGCCATATTCGATTCATCCAGGAAGTACCAAGATGTAGATGGATTTGAAAGAATTATTCTGGTGGAATAACACGAAAAGAGCCATTGCAAAATATGTGTCGGAATGCCATACTTGCCAAAGGGTAAAAGTTGAACATCAAAGTCCAGCCGGACCGTTACAACCTTTGGAAATTCTAGAGTGGAAATGGGAGGAAATTGGTATGGATTTCTTCACAGGATTACCCATGACACCAAAATGAAGGATATGGTATGGGTGATTGTAGATAGACTCACAAAAAGTGCACATTTTATTCCGGTAAATCAAAAAGATAATGCCGGGAAGTTAGTAGAAGTATATGTCAAGGAGATAGTAAGTAAGCACGGAGTGCCCAAGAAGATCGTATCTGATAGAGGATCTGTGTTTACTTCAGCATTTTGGAAACAATTACATGAATCACTTGGTACAAAGTTAGATTTCAGCACAGCCTATCATCTAGAAACTGGGGATCAGACTGGACGAACCAATCAAATATTGGAAGACATGCTGAGGGCTTGTGCATTAGACTTTGGAGGTTCTTGGGAAGATCATATACCTTTGGCAGAATTTTCCTATAAAAACAGCTATCAGAGTAGTCTGAAGGCAGCCACATATCAAGTACTTTATGGGAGGAAATGTAGATCACAAATATGTTTGTATGAGCCTGGTAGTAGCAAGGAATTTTCACCAGACTATATCAAGGAAAGGCAAGATATCATCGATATCATCAGAGATAGATTAAAGATAGCTCAAAGTAGACAGAAAAGTTATGCTGATCAAAGTCGAAGATCATGGCATCCTGAAGGTATGGTATACCTCAAGGTAAGCCCAATGAAATGAGTTAAGAGGTTCAAAGTTAAAGGAAAATTGAGTCCCAGATATATAGGACCATTCAAAATACTGAGTCAGAACAGGACTACAGCTTATGCTTTAGAGTTACCACAAAGACTGGCTCAAGTCCACAATGTTTTCCAAGTGTCACAACTCCAGAAATGTCTTAAGGTTCCTGATGATGCAATCACATATCAAGAAGTGGAATTACAAGAAGATTTGACATATGTTGAGAAACCCTGTAAAATCTTAGAAGAGAACTGGAAAAGGTTGAGAAATAGGGAAATCAAGTACTGCAAAGTAAAGTGGGAGCATCGCCCTGAGAGAGAAGCCACATGGGATAAAGAGGATGACTTAAAAGAAGCCTATCCAGAACTATTCAGGTACACTTCGGCAAACTTCGGGACAAAGTTTAATTTAAGGGGGGAAGTCTGTAACATCCTAGCATTTAGGAACCAACGAAGGGTAGAACTAGGATTTTGTGCATAAGCATGCATTCATCTATAAAATGCGGGTAAATTTTTCGCCAAAATAAAAACCTAAAGTGATCAGAGTTTCTTTCACTCTCTGCGTGTAGGAATAGCTATTGAGAGTGATCGTTATAAATTCTGACATGATCTTTATGAGTCAATGTGTTTTGGGGGGAAGAATTTGAATTCAAATTTGAAATTTGAACTACATTTAAAAAGTTAAGATTTGGTATTTTGAAATGATTTTCAAAATGATTTAGTAATATCATTTGTTATAATAATGAGATAATAAATAATAATAGAATTCAATATAAAGTAATTCAAATAAGAAATGACTCTTTATTACTTATCATTATTCCATACACATTTTTACAATGATGAACTCATTCAACTAAGGAAGGGGTTCAGAATAGTAAACGGATTACAATATATGGAATTCAAATAATAAACTATTACAAGATTGTTACAAAAAGAGTAAAATAAAAGTACAATATAAATGTATCTATTTGATCCTATTCTAAATCTTGCATATCCCAAATCTTGTACCTGCAACAAAATTCAAAACAAACAAAATGAAAATAAAAGATTAGTTGTTAGGATTACTCCCAGTGGAGAGCACTGAAGTGCACTGCTCATGTTACATCATTGAGTAATTGTTAAAAGGGGCAAGTTTAGAAGAGGAAGCACCTAGGGTTAGATCAGGATTAGACTTGCCTAGGGTCATCGCTGTAGTTTAGAAGAGGAAGCAGAGGGGACGACGAGCACACGACGGCACGGGGAGCACCCAAGGGGCGCTGCAACTCGTACCGAGCCGAGGCGGCGGCCACAACAACGCTTGAGGGCGAGCAACACCACTGGAGCAGCGGCGGCGGCATCACCGGCATCACCCCAAACCCTAGGGTTCGGGACGGAGCCAGCCTGGCCGCAGGAGATCCCTAGAACCAAATCAAAATGGACCAGATGAAGGAGCGGGGTCCACAACCTTTCCATGCGCTACGGCGGCGGCTAGGGAGGATCAGGGCGGCGAGAATCACACGGCGGTAGTGTCGGCAACCACGGGAACGAGGAAGAAGAAGAAGAAGAGAGAGAGAGAGAGAGAGAGAGAGAGAGAGAGAGAGAGAGAGAGAGAGAGAGAGAGAGAAGATAGTGTACTGGGCTGATAGGGCCAATACCACTTCGGGAATATATTTTGACCACGCCAATAGGGCCAAGAGTGGCCCAAAGATCCCAAAGGGTAGGCCCAAATGTTAATGAAATTTTTAATAATTTAAGTAAAAGACCAAAATATCCCTAGGATTCAATAAATCCTAGAACATAAAATAAAAGCCTAAAAAATGCAAACAATATATATTTAGACTCATAATAAAATAACCTATTAAATTAAATTAAGAAACCTATTTTTAATAAATAAATTTTAGGTCAAAGATTTTATAATATATATATATTCCTTATGGAATTTTATTAAAATAAAGAAAATCTAAAAAAAAATAACTTTTATCATATTTAGTTATTATAGTATTTTATAAAAATACTAATTTAATATTTAAGATACCAAAATAAAATCTTCTTAATTAAAATGCTTATTTTTAAAAAGAATTATTAAGAAAATAAATATAAGAGTTAAAATTAAATAAAAAATAGTTTTTAACTCCATTAATAATTATAAAAATAGTGAATATAATATTTATAAAATATTTAGGTTATTGCTTAAAATGAATTTCTTAATTACCTAAAGAAATTCCAGAAAAACTAAAATATTGGGTAAAACACATAAAGAAACTAAATAACAAATGATGCATTACATTAGTATGCATGTTCATTTTCGCTTCTTTAAATATTGTCCTTACCGGGCAATAATGGTGTTTTGTAGACATAGAAGCTCAAGGTCTAGTGCAAGCATCCGACTTCACTACCTTGCAATCACAAGGCAAGTTCATCACTTGATCATGTCTTTTGAAGAGTCTTTATCAAAGTATTTATAAGTCGTGTGTTATCATCTATTTTCTCAAAACAAATAGATGTGATATCATCCTAAGTGATGATGATATGGAGCAATGGAACCTAGGTTTCCATTTGCAATAATATTAATCACCTAGGACTTAACAACCCATGTCATCAGTGATTCTAGCGTTGTATATTACGCGTTAAGCATGAGATTTGGAATGGGACGGAGCATGTAGCTAGATGTGCAGGTCGTGGCTGATATCCTCGTAGCATGCATTAATTGGTAATTCATAGAGGATATGCAACATATGGGTGGGAACCCTCAATGTCCCACGATAGTTCTGGCATCTAACGGTCTGCACTAACCATTGCCGTAATTCAATGGGTGGGCATGGTGTACACCAAGGAGACATGCGGGGTCGCGAAGGGGGTAGTGATTGGCTTGGATCACCTACTGGTCCCCATATCATGGAATTATGGACGGGAAAGTACGCCCGGTTGTGCAACAAGGAGTTGATCTCTCATGGGTAAAGTAACGCACCTCTGCAGAGTGTAAGGATTGTAACTTGTTACTCCCTGTTCCGGGATGGAGCTACGAATGCGGCAGGAAAGGAACTCCATGAAAGTTCTGGTCAGCCTGTGAAGGCTGATGGGCATAGGTTTTTAACAATACAATCAATCTTTGAAGAAATATTTACGAAAACTGCATAGTTCTAAGGACTAATATTTTTGCTACACCACATAAGTTGGTGGGTTTAAACTAACCATTAGTATGGTGGTCCAACTATATGGTTCACTTGAGATCATTCCATTCTTCTTTGTTGTTTCTTCTTGAACAAGATCATGGTTTCTTTGGAAAAATTCTTGCATCTTGGTTTCAAAACTTCAAAGGTGATGATGGTTCCTTCTAAATTGTGTTTCCTTAATCTTCAAGTCTTGAGTATTGTTCTTGTCTCACTTGTAGTCCTTAGTGATGTCCAAGTTGAAGTCCTTGATGAAACTAAGGTTGAAGCCATTGGTGATGTTGAAGTTGAAATCATCTGAGTTGGTGAAGTCCTTGCTCATGTTGAAGTCTTTGTTCATGTTGAGGTTTTGTCCATCAAGTTTGAAAAGGAAGAGATGTAGAATCAAAACCAAAAGGTTGAGGAAAGAGTTTACTAGATTGTTTGTAAATAAGTTTTGGAAGAAATACAACTCCTATTTTTATAAGGGGTTTTGTCCAATCCTAGGGTTACAATCCTACAGGCAACACAGTGCTCTGATACCATCTGTAGAGGTCCCAACCTTTAATAAGGTAGAGATCCCTGTGTTTACAATGCTAGTCCCTGGATCAATAGCTAGCATCCTTAAGATGTAATATCAAGAAACAAAGGTCATAATACAACTTTTTTTAGGGTAATAACAGTAGGAAAGGCTCCTACTGCCTCATTTTCATTAATAAAAGGTCAGAGTCTATAAAGTTACATATTTACATAGAGACAGAGGGGGGGAGTCTCTAAAAGTCAGAACAGATAAGTCTAGGATCACAAGAAGGTTTACAAACTATGAATAATGCTCTTGATAAGTGGATGTAGATCCTCTTTTTTCCTATGAATCAGCAATGACAGATCAGCAGCTAATCTTGACTTCCAAACCTAAACTTAGGGTTGTATGTTATTAAACCAGAGGTTGTTTCTCTCATTCCAGATGTTCCAAGAGCCCAGCAAGGTAATTTCCATAAATAGCTTTTTATTCCAGCTCTTTTTTCCTTGCTCAATGATCTGAAGTCTAGAGTTAGTCATAGACCAAAAGATGTTAATTGAACTCCAGCAAGCTTGGCTAAAGGGGCAATGAAAAAGCAAGTGTTCAATTGTTTCCTCAGTATTGTGATTACACATAAAACAGTCATATCCAGTCCCCAGTGCATAATGTCTTCTTCTTAGCATGTTTCTTGTATTCAATCTGTCAGACAGAATCAGCCACCCAAAGAACTTCACTTTTGCAGTGCACTTCGATTTCCACAGCCATTTAAAGGATATGTGTGGATTTATATTTCTGAAATTATATTGGTAATATTTGCTGGAAGTGTAATCTTTGGCCCCCCAAACATAGCTCCAAGTGTCATGTGAATGCTCTCTTAGTTGAATTTCTCTATAGCTAATATGAATGTCTCTCAATTCAGCTAGTGCTTCAAGTGATAAAGGGAGATAGAAAAGTTGTGTCAAACTATCAGCTGTAAGAAACTCCTGTGTAGAGATGTCTTCCTTCCTAGCATAGGAATAAATGGTCGGGTGACTCTCTTCTAAGATAGTTGCAGACAATTGATCCTTCCAAAACAGTGTGGTAGCCCCATTACCAATAGAGCTTTTAGCTATTCCTCTGAATAAATGTGAAAGTCTAGAGACATCTCTCCACCAGAAAGAGCCACAAGGTCCAGAAGCATGAGGAACATTGTTGCTGTAATATGCATTCCATACTAGGGAGACCCATGGTGTGTCATCCTTATTATAGAACTTATGCAGGAATTTAAGCATCAGGCCTTCATTCTGAATTCTAAGGTTGATAATGCCAACACCTCCTCTACATTTTGGCCTGCAAATCATATCCCAAGCAGCTAGAGAATTGCATTTTTCACCCTCTTCAGTTTTCTTGTTCCACAAACAGTGTCTCTGAATTTTTTCTATATGCCCCACTATCTTATCTGGCAATTTGATTGCACACATTGTGAAAGTTGCAATTGAAGCCAGTAAAGAATTAATCATAGTTACTCTCCCACTATAAGACATCATCATGAATGAAGCGGAAACCTTTCTTTCAACTCTGTCAATCAGTGGCATAAGATCATAAACTGTGGGTTTAGTGGTGCCAAGAGGAAGCCCCAAATAAGTGAAAGGAATTTTGGCAATTGCACATCCCAATATATCTGCAAATTCCTTAGAGAAGTTATCAGCCAGATTTATTGGTATTAGGTGTGACTTGTGAAAATTAATTTGTAAACCAGTAGAAACAGCATAATTCTGAAGAATCCCTTTCATTATATGTATTTGATCTTTGTCTGCTTGCATTATAATCAAACTGTCATCTGCATATTGAACAACTGGAAAATCCTGTCCAAAATCAGGGGAGAAAGGGGCCCTGAGTATGTTTTCTCTGAATGCCTTATTGATTGTAGATTGTAGTAAATCAGCAGCAAGCACAAAAATAAGGGGGGACAGAGGGTCTCCTTGTCTAACTCCTCTTTTGCAATGAAATTGCCTCCCAGGTACTCCATTGAGCAAAACAGCAGACTTTCCAGTACCAAAAATAATTTCAATCCATTTCAGCCACTTATCATCAAAACCCATCTGTTTCATAATTTTCATCATAGCCATATGATCAATGGTATCAAATGCTTTGGAAATATCCAACTTGAGTAAAATGATCTCTTTCTTAGAAGCTTCACATTGATACAGAAATTCAAATGCCCAAGCAAGGCAATCCTGAATGTTTCTGCCTTTTAAAAAACCATATTGATTTCTATGAATAATCTTCAATATAACCTTCTGTAGCCTATTAGCCAAGATTTTGGTTATAAGCTTCATAACACAATTTAGTAGAGTTATTGGCCTGAAATCATTGATAGATTCAGGTGAACCTATCTTTGGAATGAGTGTAATATGACCCATATTTATACTTTCTAGATTCAGATCTCCTTCATAGAATTGAAAACATAAAGAATAGATGTCCTCCTTGATGATGTGCCAACAACTTTTTAGGAAGAGACCATTAAAACCATCTGGGCCTGGGGCTTTATCACTTGGAATCTCTTTCACCACCTTGTCAATTTCCTCTCTGGTAAATGGTATGGATAGAACCTCAAGGCCCTCAGTTGGAGTAATCATATGTTGAAGATTAAAAAGCATCTCAGGCTGAGTAGATGTGCCCAATCTTTCTTTATAGGCTTGATAAATAGCATTTTCTTTATCAGCATGCTCAATGACAAAAGAACCATCTGAGAGTTTGAGGAAGGCAATATTGTTCTTTCCATATCTTTCAGTAGCAAAATTATGAAAGAATTTTGTGTTTTCATCTCCAAACTTTGTCCATCTAACTCTGCATCTTTTCTTCCAATAAGCATTTTGGTATTGTAATAGTCTTACTAGATGAGCTTTTAGAATTCTCCTAAAATTTGCTTCTTGACAGAATAAAGGCCTTTTGTCCTCCAGATTATCAAGTTCAGAGAGAACTCTATTGGTATTTTCAATGCAAGTGGACAACTTTGAGATTGATTTGCTCCAAAATTTCAAATCATATCTCAGCTTTTTTAGCTTTGCATTAAGATTTGCAGCACTGTTAGATTTGTGAGTTGGCTTACTCCAGCATTCTGCAACCACTTCCAGAAATCCAGGATGGGCAACCCAAAAGTTTTCAAATCGAAAAATCCTACTACCAAGGATCTTAGTCTGAATAGAGACAACACAGGGAGTGTGATCAGAGGTTGGTTTGCCTTGTGTGGAAACAACTGTGTTAGGAAAACTAGTTGTCCAGTGAATGGAAGTGAAAAACCAATCAAGTTGCTCCAACAGAAGATCTTGTTGCATGTTACTCCAAGTATATTTTCTTCCTTTAATTGGCAGTTCAGTGAGATGTTGTTCTCTAATGAAGTCATTGAAGATGAGCATGTCATTAACATTCCCCCCAAGTTTATTCCTATTTGCAGGGGACCTAATAAAATTAAAGTCCCCCATTAGGATCCAGTCTTCATCATCAGGAATATGCACCTCAAACATCCATTCAATAAATTTCTCCCTCAATTCACCATTACAAGGGCCATAAATGTTAATTAAGGTCCAAGACTACCCAGAATGTGTTGAAGTGAAATGAACAGAGAGAGCAAATTTTTCACAATGCATGACCATTCCAGAAAAAATTGAACTATTCCATATAATAATGAGGCCACCAGAAGCCCCCACAGAAGGCACAAAGACAAAGTCATCAAATTTTGCTGGACAACAGGATTTAATAAATTGCAGATCAAAATCCTCCTTTTTTGTTTCTTGAAGGCAAATAACTGAACATCCACTTACATTAATAGCATTCATTAAGGCTAATTGTTTTTATCTAGCATTAATCTCTCTGATGTTCCAGCACAAAATAACCCATTGTTTGACTAGTTACATTATTATAACTCAAAAATAAAGAACCCAAAGTAGAAATAGACAGGCACTAGGCACTGTCAGCATTTTCCTTCTCCTGCCAGCCTTCCATAAGCTTCAGAGGAGTGAGATCTTCCTGAGGCACCCCACAAATAGATATTCCAATAGACTGGAGCACTGGGATTGGTGTTGCAAGGAGAGTCCTATCAGAAATCATGCCAACCTGACCAGGATTTATCTGAGCAATTTCTTCTATGACTTCAACCGCCTTAACCTCTGGAATCTTCCTTTGTTTCACTTTAGATTTAGTGGGCTTGGAGTCACAAATGATTTTAGGCTTAAAGCCCTTGTATCTAGTAGACCTTGAGCTTCTTCTGACTTGATTAGTAGAGATAGGTGTCCCAAAAGAAATCACACCACTATCATAAAACTCAGGAATCTTCCTTTTGGTGCCAGCTTGAGTAATATCAGGATACCCCAAAGTTCTTTTATAGTTCATTTCCTGCTTCTTCCTTTAATGGAGCAATAACTCCCATTCATCCACCAACTCAAATTGCATAAACTTTGGCATAGGAAGAGTGAAATAAAGGAGCTTGGCATTATCCAGAGCAAAGTTAGGGAAGCAAAACTCCTTAAATGCAGATTTAGCAAAGTTCCTTGTCATCCAGATTTCAGAACTGACATCCAAGAGATGGTCATCAACCAGAGCAAAGTTGATGGATAAAGTGGTATAAACCTGCATCAAATCTGAACAAGAGGAATTTCCATCAGAAACATCAGAAATACTATCATGCCAAGCTTGCATAGGACTGTCCTGGACATTGGTGGTAGGGGTGGCACACCATCCTGAAAAGAAACCCCCTGTGCAGCTAGGATCTGCTGAAAGTTGATCAAAGGAGGGTTGGGAACTACTACAGCCTCCTCTACTACTGGTGCAACAATATTTTCATCTTGTGCAACATTATTATCAAAAAGTGCAGCAATGACCTGAGCAGGGACAAAATGTCCAGGTTGATGAAACAGAGCAACATTGTTCATTCCTCCAGCATTTCCTCCTTGAGCATGTCCCCCTCCAGGCATCTGATTCTGCTAATTCCAATTTTTAAGCTGCTGTTGGTAGAGCTGTTCAGCAGATAAACCTTCACCATGCATGGGATGGGGATTGCCATCATCAGGTTCAGGGTCTTCAGGAGGTGGCAGAATTTCAGGCAAATGAGCATTCCAGTCAGCACACCTGAGTAAGATAACAGGGACAGTCCAGGAGTGTCTAGCCCCCCCAAGCTGATGAATAACCAAACTTTTGGGCACAAACTCAGGATGCACCTTGACCAAAACAGTTTTATCATCCCCTCTTGGGTTATGCCACATGGACAACAGACCAAACTCTTGAACAGCACTATGAATATAATGGCTAGTCTGATAATCAAGGGGAAAAGCTAAAAATTGTATCCAGGTTTCCCTGCCAAAAGCAGTAAGACGCATATTTCTGGCTTCATTGTGTTTCACAAATGTGACAATGGTAATTTCATCAATCTCAAAGGTAGTTCCAACTGTAGCATCCGCAATCAGGGTTTCAGTCATAGTAAAAATGCCAAGCCCTAAAGGATGATCATCAAAGCGACTGACAAACAGCTGAGACTCATTGAGAAGATTCATCACCTGAACCCTATAATCTTCTCTAAGCTGAATCGGAATAAATCTGTTGGTCTCAGCAATTACCTTTTGGTCATGTTGCAGAGGAGCCTCAGCAGGAACCACCATGTGAGACCTCACCAAGCGATCAACTGGCCCTGGATCAATAGTCAAGCCATTGGGGAGAAAAGCTAAGGGATTCACAGGAAAGTTGGCCATTGTTGAGGTGGAGAGAGAAACTTCGGCGGTCGGCGGAGAAGGAGATGAAGCGGCAGGAGAGGGAGGGGGTGAAACTCCAGGTGAAAAAACTAGCTGCTTCTTAACTACCCATATATTCCGACCAGAAATATCGGCCTGATTGTTTAATGCAGTTTTCTTTTTTTGCCAAACTCTTCGTATCCTTTTTGGGAAACTCCTGGCCCAATGGCCCAATAAATGACAATTCCGACAACGCCAGCCCAAGACACATTTATTCGCCAGGTGACCAGAAATTAAACATTTAACACACCATTGGCTGCGCATAGAAAGGCAATTCGAACATTTATGACCTAGAGAAATAATACATTCACAACTTTTCTGGCAAGAATCCACAAGATGATCATGATCTCCACAATTTGAGCAGCGTCCCAGAATTTCAAAAACCATAGCTTTGGTAGGAACAAATTTCAAGTCCAAGGCATGCATGATGTCTTGGTCAGAGTATAGGGCCTGTCTCATATCTTCAATCTTCTCTAACGTGACAGAAGGCAGTTGCATGCAATAATGACGTACAAACGTTGAACCAGTAAAAACTTCCTTATGATCACGTTCATGATCCACCAAAATAGGATCAAAGAAACTTCCAAAAAACAGATGTCTAGCCTGATCAGATCCATCCGAAGAAAACACAGGAGATCCTTGTTGATGAAAACCAAATTTAGCCAATTCATGTGATGAATCCGAATGAAGATCTTGTGCAAAACTTTTCTTGAGGAAGTCCAAATTTAGCTTAAAACGAACAGGATTAGTTGGAGAACTCTTCACAGAATTATCAAAGGGCAAACCAGAGCACGAGTGATCATGTGTGAAGCCAGAGATATGAGGATGGTAACCTCGAAACAAACTGAAATGGCACACAAAATTAGGCCAGACTCTATCTCTCAAACTATAGATGAAGTGCCCCACTTTATTTGAAGCAACAGAGAACCAAAATCTTCGATCACTTAATTGAAAAACCCTGAATCTAGCCGCAATTCCACCAATGCAACATTGAAGAGAAAGACCCACAGATTCAACATTCAGAGAAAAAGAGGACGAGGAGAAGGAAACCACCAATAAGAACTCATTGGCAGTCGAGGAAGGGAGAAAGTGCACCGTAGATCCAAAGCGTCGATGCACCTGATTATCCATTGCCTGGCCAGGAGAGAAATCCCAATGGAGTAGAGTTTCCATTGTCGTGGAGAGGGAGAGAAAACCCTAGATCGCCAAGGAGTCACCATGGGTGGGTGGGTGGGTGGGTGAGAGAGTCGCCATAGATTTCATAGGCTCTTTTATGTCCGTTTTCATGAGCTATTGCACATAGATTTGTTCAACTTTATAACTAGGAATAAAATAATTCATTACATCTTACATAGCTCATTTGGCTATCTCATTACAATGCAGCAGAAATAACTATATAGCATGGATTCCTTCATCTTCAAAGTGCCACATGCAATCATGTTGGTTGTAGACTTGTAATCCTAATCAACAAACTTCACTAACATCAAACAAACCTGCAACATAATAAGTTACAGCCACAAGGGTCAATACATTTGAATTGTATTGGCAAGTGATACTATGGTAGAATAGTAGTATCTATCATCTATATGCATTTGGCTAAGTGGAGGTTAGGCTTGCTTTGCTCAAAATAGATTTTCCTTATCATTTGAAAACACTAAGTTTTTGTTTGTCAAAATCACCCAAGGCATCTACCAATAGACATTGGTGATCCCTTAACCCTTGTTCAACCACAAGTTTTTAACTTAGAAATTGGGATGAGGAGATTCTTGATAGCTTCCATGTCTTGACGCTCAAATTGTCCATTGCCAGGGACACGGCTAAGTACTTAGGATTTACTCTCTCGAGAGGTGGTGCACTTTTCCCACAAGACTCGACATGCATCAAGACAAGATCTTTCAAAAGCCTTCCCTTAGACCAAAATGGACGCGCTCCAAACCTATCATCCCCTACCACCAACTGTCCATTTGGCTAAGCTATTGCAACCTATATGATCCAGGTAGAGCCCATAATGCCAAGTGGCTGCACTTGAAGCTTCTCAACATTTGACATCTCAAATATCTTTGTTCTTGGGTGGCATTCCACAAGTGACATACACAGGGTAGGCCATTGAAAAATGGGCCCTGGTAGTCACTCAACAAAAATCCATCCATGCAAGTCCCTTTCCACCCAGGTGATTCATTCACATAGTTGTTTTATTAAACAAAACACAAGTCCTTGACTTAGAAATATTTCATAGCATGTATATAATCCACCCTTGTTTTCTATTATCTAGGATAAGCATGATAGTAGTAGGAATCTTAACTTAGGGAAAATTCTACTAAGGTTTCATCTACTAGGATTTCCCATGCCATAGCATTCTTAGTAAAATTCCATGCAAGTCCTACTTAGAAATATCACTAATGCATAGTGAAAATATTAGGACAAAAGTATGAAGCACCACTTGCCTTTTTGGTAGAGAATATAAGTTCACTCCTTGATCTTGCAATAGTCACACTCTTCAAATTTCACGACAATTCAATCAAGGCACAAATTCAATCTACCATTCAAGCAATTCATCACATAGAATAATAAAAACAAAGCAATGCATACAAGCATGCCAAATATTGTTTTATTTGGAAAAGTGGTTTCTAATAGGTTATAAACATTTTAAAACACCTATTGGTCATTTATAAATGTGGCAAAACCATTTGATATCAAGTTAGTGAGAATGGCCACTTTAAATCACTTTTGTTTTGCTAGAATTGATTTAAATCAAAGTAATAATTTCTAGTGCTAGCCAAAATGTTTTTTTAAACACTAATATTAATTCTTATGGTCATAATGTTTTTAAAAAATTCCATTTGTAAAGGGTTTCATCCAAAATCCATTTTTAAAACAAAGCAACATTTTATTTTGTTAGAAATGCCTTTAAACAAAGCAATAATTTTCTAGAGTTAATCAAATATATTTTTAAATCCAAAACATGGTGTTTAGGGTCAGAGAGTTTAATTCAAACCATTTTCAAAAGGTTTTACTCAAAAAGCATTTTTAAACCATAATCAATATTTTTATTTAGCTAGAAATGCTTTTATTCAAAGATTTATTCCTTATCCTCAAAAATATGTTTTTGAATCCAAAAGTTGGTTTCTATGGTCAGTAGGTTCAAAACAATCCATTTACAAAATATTTTACCCTAAAAACATTTCTAGAATAATTTTTATATTCAAAATATGCCTACACATGTTTCTGCAAAAACAACAAATTTTCCAGAATCAAATCACTAAACAAAGTGCATGGTTGGATAGAATTCTTTTTTGTGAATCCATAGATATAAAATTTGTAAAATTTGGACGTGTAGATCAAAAGTTATGGAATTTACAAATTCAAACATGTAATAGACATATTTCTGTTTTTAAAACAAACTATAGGCCACGTGTCACGTTTCTACTGGCTGGTACCGGTTCGCGTGGATCGCGCTACATGGAGTGTTGGATTTAAAACAGATCGTGCGGCTCAGAGTGCTACGTACCCCTTCGGGTTAAAATTCTATCGTGTGCATAGGATCTAGATCTAATGGCCTGAACGCATTGACCAAACTCTGGCGGCGCGGAGACGGTGGCTGGCGGCGGTGCGGCTCTGCCAGCAGTGGTACGGCGAGTACAGGAAGCGCGGGGAGAGGGGGAAGATACTTACTGAGTTCGTCGCGTCGTGCTGAAGCTCGAGGTGGTCGCTGTTTGTCGAGGGGCACACGGCGTCGTCCAGAATCGCTCGCCGGAGTTCGCGACAGCGTCGGGCTCCTCTGTTCGTTGTCGGAGACGAAGGTACGGGTCACGCCAAACCAAACAACCCATGCAGTTAGATGCGTACGATAAAGGTGAACACGGGAGTAATGATTGGAGGAGGCGTCGATGCTACCAGGTGTCACCGAGTGGAGGCGAGCAATGGCGGCTCTCGGTTGTCGTCGTTGCCGACGTTTCAAGGCGCTCGCGAGTGAGTGGGTGGTACGGGGAGATGCAGGGGATAATGGGGATCACACTCGTGTGCTCTGGGGGCAGTGGGGAGGTTCGTGCTCGCCGGAATTTGGGCGGAGGCTCGTCGGAGCAGAGGATGGTCTCGGGCAAAATCGGAGCGGCCTGGTGGCGATCTGGTGGGAGCGAGAGAGGGGAAATGCAGAGGGGAGACAGGCGCTTAAGAGGGCAGTGATTGTTGGGGATTTAACCGCTGCATTCGATTGAATTTTAATCCGCAGATTTACTGCAGAAACGGCGAGGGGAGAGCGTGGTCAGCGGCGGTTGAGGAAGATGGTCTGGCATGTGGGGTATCGTTGTCAGCGTGAGAAAGAGAGAAACGGTAGGGTCCAATGGTCATTGATCATGGTGCGGGTGCAGGTGGAAAAAGAAAAGCGATTCGAGGGGAGAGGGTGAAATTCTTTGGACTGGTGGGCTTATTTCCAATTTTTCCGCTTTCTTTTTCTTTTTCCTTTACTATTTTTCTGTTTTGATTTTATTTGAATGAATCAAACACTTGTTTGAATTCAAAATTTTCTTAACTTTTAGTAAGCTTTATAGTAGTTTATTATTTTATTTTAAATACCATTTTTGGAATAATTCCTTTATTCAATTATGGTTTATTCTTTATTTAAATTAGGCACTTGATTTTATTCAAATAAGATTTTAATCATATTTTCAATCTCTTATTTGAATTCTAATTTTTCACCAAACCTTTTTCAGTAGGTTTTGTTTATTCAATAGGGTGTTAAAGAATTCACTTTGAATTATTTAAAGTATTTCAATATGATTTATTAATCATTTAAATTGGGCAATTGTCTTTATCGCAATAAAATCAAACATGGTTTTAATCCCATTTAAATTTTATTCATTTAATTCTTTTAAGTTAATCAGATAACTTTACAATCCACTTTGGTAGGCTGGACGCTTGATGTCTACGCACTTCTATTCTTGTAGACAGTTGTTGGGCCTCCAAGTGCAGAGGTTTGTAGAACAGCAGCAAGTTTCCCTTAAGTGTATTACCCAAGGTTTATCGAACTCAGGGAGGAAGTGGTCAAAGGTATCCCTCTCAAGCAACCCTGCAATCAAGATACAAGAAGTCTCTTGTGTCCCCAACACACCCAATACACTTGTCAGGTGTATAGGTGCACTAGTTCGGCGAAGAGATAGTGAAATACAAGTGGAAACGTTTCCAGAAAAGAGCTTCTGATGGGAAGGATATCCCTGGCAACTGCCACTGAAAACACTTTGGTTGCATGGAAGAGACTAAAGGAAAACTGAAACAAAGGTGGAAGCAAGGAAACATGTAATAGGTCTAGATGCAAACGGTGTTTCAATGTTTAGAAACAAGGCCTAGGGATCATACTTTCACTAGTGAACACTCTCATATAAATTTATTCTTTTCATGATACTACCCTGAACTACTCTCCGGTTGGACACTCTAATCCATGGTAGGGCTACAAAAGCACTCCTCAAAGTCTCCCTTCCCCAACTAGATAACCCCACACTGCCACCTTGAGCGCTATATGGTTCCAACAAACACCACAATTTCATAGAGACAACCAACTCAAAATATACTCATGATAAGAATTTATGAACTCTAGCCTAAGTGCCACCACGACGTGCACGCTGTCACTTTCACACACGTGGGGAGAGCAGAGATCTATTAAAGCACTTGAGTATTTATGTAAACTCTAGCCTAAGTGCCACCACGGTATGCTTGATGTCACTTTCACACACGTGGGGAGAGCAGAGATCTATTAAAGCACTTGAGTAACAGAGTAGATCTACTTGATTACAAAGCTCATGATCACAATATGATCATGCATAGAGAGAGATGAACACATAGCTACCGGTAGAGCCCTTAGCCTCGAGGAAGAACTACTCCCTCCTCATCAGGGGAATTAGCAACGGTGATGGAGATGGTGATGGAGATCGATGGAAATGGTGGTGGAGATCGAAGGAGATGGCTCCGGGGCCACTTCCCCATCCCGGCAGGGTGCCGGAACAGAGACTTCTGTCCCCCGAATCTCCCCTTCGGTGGCGGCGGCGCTGCGAAGGTTTTCATGGCTTTCTCCCAGATGATTTAGAGTTTCTGAGTCGGGAGGCTTCTTATAGGTGAAGAGGCGAGGAGGCATCCAGGGAGCATACCCCTAGTGGCGCGGCCTAGGTGGGCCTGCGCCACCCTAGGGTGTGCCCACCCTGGTGCCCTACTCCATCTCTACTTTGATTTTCCGTATCGTTCTGGGAAAAATATTGACTTTGGATTTTGTCCCGTCCAATTCCAAGAATATTTATTTTTAGCTTTTCCGAAACCAAAAATAGCAGAAAACAGGCAACTGGTACTGCGGCATATTGTTAATAGGTTAATTCTGGAAAACATATGGAAATACCTCAAAGTATAGACAAAACATAAGACAAATGATATAAAACAAGCATGGAGCATCAAAAATTATAGATACGATTATGACGTATCAAGCATCCCTAAGCTTAACTCATGCTCGTCCTCGAGTAGGTAAGTGATAAAAATAATAATTTTTGAGGTGACATGTACCATCACAATCAAGATCAAACCATTTGCAAGCATTGAAAGATGGGATCAAAGTACTCTAAACATGAGCATGAAAGATGAAGTTCTAACAATAAGACAAAGAAACTATGCTGCAACATGAAAGGATACAAACAAAGATCATGAATAACAATGCATTGAGAGACGTTTGTTTGTTTCACATATAGAAAACATAGCATAGTGGCATTTAGCTTGTCCCTCATGGAGTAGCAAAACATAAATGCATAGGACACCTTCAAAGTTCATAAGGGTGACTAGATACAAATAGTTCAAGAACAAACAATATCAACATTATGAATCAATCAATAAGTTTTGGGACAATGCACATAGAACTAAGAATGACAACTATGCTCTCTTAATTGGTTCCTAAGGATAGAAGGTGGAGACTCAATATAAAAGTGGAAGAAATGCCCTTCATAAAGGGAAGCAGGGATTTCAAGTTTCATAAAGAGCTTCCAAAAATTATGGTACTTATTAGCTTTTAGCTCTCATTGCCCCTATCATAAGAATCTTGAAGTTATTAAGGTTAAAGTGAACAAAATATGGAGTATATACTTGACAAAGTATAAGTTGGCAATCTCATGTCCCTTGAGTACGAGGGCCGCTCCTCATGCTCCTCAACTTTAGTCACCGGTAAGTTCTTGTCATAGTAAGTACATGTGTATCATAGAGAACCGCCAACGAGGTACCCCTTGCCCCATGATACAGGAGCTATCCCATATCAAAATGACAAGGCAAGCAGACAATGAGCATCTCATGGTGTTTTTTCTCTCTTTCCTCTTTTCAACGTCTCTCTTTTTTTTCTCAATCTCTTTTTATATCTATTTTTTATAATAAGAATGCTTCATAGATTGCTCACTATGGTGATGCTGCAAGTTTCCACCATGATTAGGCATGGCTTAGGCTAGCGGCCCAGGCGTTTCTCTAACACACATACATAACTCCATGGACTTACAAGCTCCCCTTTTATTTCACACCGACGACATCCATAAACAAAAGAGCATGATATCAACTGGGTAGATATTTACAGGTGTTGAAAGCATTCCCCGTGACAGCACGGTTATGCTAATCCCAACTTATAAGTGCAAGCATATACAACATAGATGACACAATGGTTCAAGTTTATTTAGGGGCAAGAAAAATAAAGTGTGCCATCAAGTTTGTGAGAGCTTTAATCACTAATTTTCACATAACAAGTTTAATTTGGAAGATTGGTAAAACAAGAATATACTTGGAATGGTGTAACACACCATGCATAGGAATTTATAGTGTAAACTTTGGAATAACTTGGATACTTGGGAGTTCGATGCATGAGTAGAGCTTACTCAATACAAGTGGAGGCTAGCAAAAGACTGGGAGCGACCAACTAAGAGAGAAATAATGGCCATAATCATGCAGAGCGACAAAACATTACTAATCAAAGCATAAAGTGGTACCACGAATCAAAAACTAAATGATCATAGAGGCTAACGTGATTGGTTCATAGTCATAACATGGTGTGAGCATGTGCCAAGTCAAACCCAAACAAAGCATCAAAGGAGAATACCACAATATTATGCTTTTGTATGCTAAAACAACACATGATTCTTTCAAGGCACATTAAGCAATCCCAATTGTTTGGAACAAGTCATGCTACATAAATAATCACTAAGCATAAGGTCAAATCAACATCTATCATGACATGATAAAGTCTAGGACACAGTCAAAACAAGCTCCCTTTTGCACCACTTAAGCATGAAGCTTCCTACTCTTTTTCCAACACCAATCGACTTATTTGAAACAACTCACAAATATAATCATGAATAAAGATCAGTGAGCTTGTCTCACAAATCCACAAAGAAGAACTAAAAAGTTCTAAGCTGAAAGCACAAGAAAACTAAGGCTAAACACAGTGCTAGCAAAAGTGAACACTCACAGAACAATAAGAATGGAAACTAGAGCGTTCTAGGAAATGAAAAAAAGTGTATCTCTCAAAAATAAGTGTGCTAGGATCCAACCAACTTATTGCAGCAAACAAAGAAAAATAAAAACAAAAACAAAAACTAAGATGCTCCAAGAACAACATAATAGTGCATGAAACAATAAAAATGAAGTGTCTAGAAAGAGACCTGAGATTTTTATTGATGAAGAAGGGGATGCCTTGGGCATTCCCAAGCTTTGACGCTTGTACCTCTTGAATATTTCTTGGGGTGAAACAGGGTGGCATACCCAAGCTTGAGCTTTTGTCCATTCTTCATCTCATTACATCATTCTTCCCTTACACTTGAAAATTTTCCTTCATACAAAACTTCACACAATTTTCATTAGCAACATTAGTGCATTCAAAAGATAATAAACCTTTGGGTTTAGTTTCAAAACAGCAAAACTTTCATTAATAACACAAGCTACTGAAGCAACTCCCTTAAAAATCTCAATTCAGCAAAAAGAACTCAAAAAGAAATCGATAAGAAGCAAATGCCAATAATGGCAGAAATCTGTCAAAACAGACCAGCAGGTAGAAACCGATTTTTTCTAAGACCTTCTGTTGCTCAAATCAAAAAGTGTTGAACTAAATAAAGTTACATAATAACCTGGGGGATTTATTCAGAAACTTACAGCTCAATCTGACCTACAGAGATTTTTTACGAATTTTTACAGTGAATCACAAAAATCTGTTTCGGGACAGCAACTTCCCCAAATCTTACTTCTCTCTCATTAGAGGTTATTCTTGGCACAAAAATCAAATAAAAAGGATAAGGAGAGGTTATTACAGAAGTAATAACTTCCAATACTCAATAAATCTATTGGGTTATCTCCCAAGAAGTACTTTTCTTTAATGCCTTTAAGTTAGGCTTGATAGTTTGAGAAGATGCTCACATAAGAAATATGAATTGAAGTAAAAGAGAGCATCAAGAAGCAAATTAAAAACACATTTAAGTCTAACCCACTTCCTATGCATAGGAATCTTGTAAAGAAACAAGTCATGAAAGCATCAAGCAGCAAGCATAGGAAAGCAAAACAAGTGCAACTTCAAGATTTTCAACATAAAGAGGGGAAATTTAATATTATTGAGATGCATAAAACCATGTTTCCCTCTCTCATAATAACTTTCAGTAGCATCATGAATAAAATTAACAATATAACTATCACATAAAACATTCTTATCATGATCCACATGCATATAATAATTATTACTCTCCACATAAGCATTGTCATTCTTATTAATTGTAGTGGGAGCAAATTCAACAAAATAGCTATCATTATTATTCTCATCACCATAATCATCAAATATAGGAGGCATATTGTAATCATAATTAATTTTCTCCTCAATAGTAGGTGGACTGAAAATATCATATTCATCATTGTAATCATCATATATTGGAGGTTTGGTATCATCGTGAGCAATAGAATAGCTATCTTCCAAAGCTGGGGGACTAAAAATATCATTTTCATAAAAACTAGCCTCCTCAAGCTTAGACGTTTCCATAGCATTAGCAATAATGGTGTTCAAAGAATTCATACTAATAACATTGCTATTAGCATGCAAATAAAGTTCCATAGGTTTTTTAATTTTCTCTTCAAACACTTCATGTCCTAACTCAAGATAAATGCTATAAAGCTCTCTAATTTTGTTGTTGTTTTCCATTAGGCCTAACTAGTGAAAACAAGAAACAAAAAGACAAAATTGCAGAATCTAAAGGAAATAGCTTGGATCACTCACATCGGAGGATGTGAGTACCTTTTACCTTACCTCCCCGGCAACGGCGCCAGAAAGTAGCTTGATGTCTACGCACTTCTATTCTTGTAGACAGTTGTTGAGCCTCCAAGTGCAGAGGTTTGTAGAACAGCAGCAAGTTCCCCTTAAGTGGATTACCCAAGGTTTATCGAACTCAGGTAGGAAGTGGTTGAAGGTATCCCTCTCAATCAACCCTGCAATCAAGATATAAGAAGTCTCTTGTGTCCCCAACACAACCAATACACTTGTCAGGTGTATAGGTGCACTAGTTCGGCGAAGAGATAGTGAAATACAAGTGGTAACGGTTCCAAAAAAAGAGCTTCTGGCGGGGAGCATATCCCCGACAACTGCCCTAGAAAAGACTTTGGTGGCATGGAAGAGACTAAAGGAAAACTGAAACAAAGGTGTAAGCAAGCAAATATGTAACAGATATAGATGCAAACGGTGTTTTAATGTTTAGAAACAAGGCCCAGGGATCATACTTTCACTAGTGAACACTCTCATATAAATATATCCTTTTCATGATACTACCCTAAACTACTCTCCTGTTGGACACTCTAATCCATGGTAGGGCTACAAAAGAACTCCTCAAAGTCCGTCTTCCCCATCTAGATAACCCCACACTATCACCTTGAGCGCTAGATGGTTCCAACAAACACCACAATTTCATAGATACAACCAACTCAAAATATACTCATGATAAGAATTTATGAACTCTAGCCTAAGTGCCACCACGACGTGCACGCTGTCACTTTCACACACGTGGGGAGAGTAAAGATCTATTAAAGCACTTGAGTATTAATGTAAACTCTAGCCTAAGTGCCACCACGGTATGCACGATGTCACTTTCACACACGTGGGGAGAGCAGAGATCTATTAAAGCACTTGAGTAACAGAGTAGATCTACTTTATTACAAAGCTCATGATCACAATATGATCATGCATAGAGAGAGATGAACACATAGCTACCGGTAGAGCCCTTAGCCTTGAGGAAGAACTACTCCCTCCTTATCATGGGAATCAGCAACGGTGATGGAGATGGCGATGTAGATCGATGGAATGGTGGTGGAGATCGAAGGAGATGGCTCCGGGGGCACTTCCCCATCCCGGAAGGGTGCCGGAACAGAGACTTATGTCCCCCAAATCTCCCCTTCGATGGTGGTGGCGCTGCGGAGGTTTTCGTGTCTTTCTCCCAGATGATTTAGGATTTCTGAGTTGGGAGGCTTCTTATAGGTGAAGAGGCGAGGCGAGGAGGCAGCCAGGGGGGCCACACCCCCTAGTGGCATGGCCTAGGTGGGCCCGCGCCACCCTAGGGTGTTCCCACCCTGGTGCCCTACTTCGTTTCTGCTTCGATTTTCCGTATCGTTCCGGGGAAAATATTGACTTTTGCTTTTGTCCTGTCCAATTCCAAGAATATTTATTTTTTACCTTTTCTAAAACCAAAAACAACAGAAAATAGGAAACTGGCACTGGGGCATCTTGTTAATAGGTTAGTTCTGTAAAACGTATGAAAATACCTCAAAGTGTAGATAAAACATAAGACAAATGATATAAAACAAGCATGGAGCATCAAAAATTATATATACGTTTACGACATATCAACACTCGGAGTTAGAGGGTCGATGGTGGGAGATGGTTGGTTAAACATTTCTTTGATGTTTTTAGAAGCCCCCGATGTTTTGGAGGTCTTCTTCAAACTCATACTAGCCTTCTTCCTGAAACATGCAAAAAGTGTAAGTACAGGAATAAGACGAGCAAGAGACAATGTGGGATGTTAAGAAGCTTACACAACGGTTGGTTCCTTGGTTAACAGGATACTGGTAATTCTTATTTTCTCCGCCTCCAGGAAGGCGGTGGATATCTTGGAGGCTCCACCCTCTGTCTTCTTCTTCTTGCCTCCGTCGGCAGCGTCAGAAGTGGAGCTAGTGGGACCTCGTCGTCGGACACGACGGTGACTTCCTTCATCTTGGGATTGTAGACTTGGGCAGCCATGCTACCTTCGTCTAGATTCTTCAGCTGTTAAGTGAATCCCAAAGTGTTAGATGCAAAGGTTAGGGCAAGACGGAAGAACTGGAGTATATGTCATACACAGAAAATAAATAAGTACCTCTGGGCACATCCTGCCCTCAAACATTTCATAGGTGATAGTGAATCCACGCTTCCTATCCTTCACCTTGACTATGTATTTGAGGCGAAGCTTGAAGGAGTCACTCGAAAAGTTGTCCTCAGAGATACGGAGGCTATCCTTCCTGTCCTTGGTATACTTGTGCATGAGCTTCGCACGGTGTTGCAAAGGCTAAATCTGCCTAATGAACCAGCACATGGCTAGGTCCAGCCCGGTCAGACCCATCACTACGAACCAATCTGTCCGCCTTATGGCGCGAGAGGCTTCGTCGTTGGAGGGGAGGAGGGATTGGGATCTCCATGTCGGGGCTTCAGCGGCAGCTCCGTCGACAAAGTCCGGGTACATTTTTTCTCGTCTAGCCAGAGGGATATCTGGGCCGTAGAAATACGTCTTGTGCCAATTTTTGAAGGATCCATGGCCTACGATGTCGGGGAACCTCCGTCCAGGCCAGATCTTGAAGCTAATGGTTCCACAATTCCTAAGCTCCTCCTTGCTCACCCCGGCATCCCTTTTCACGGTGAAGAAATAAATAAACAGATCTAACCTAGGCCTAATTCCTAGGTAACCCTCACAAAGCACCGTGTAATTGCTAAGCGCGATGATGCTATTCGTATATAGGTTCTGAGGTTGAAACCGGAAGTGGCTGAGGACTTCTATGAAGAAGTTGGAGATTGGGAGGGCGACGCCATGCACCAGTTGGGCTTTGAGGTATACCTTTTCTCCGGATTGGGGAGAAGGGACGACCTTGCCGGACGGCATCGCCCACCAGACCAGACCCTCCATCGCAGGAAGGTACCCCTCAGTGAGCATCTCCTTGATGTCATTTCCGGTGATGTCCGAGCCGCGCCACTCCCCCTTATGGGAGTCACCTTCCTCCTCCAGTGGTTCCAGTCCCGCTAGAACATGGTTGCCTCCGGTGGATTCCGCCACTACGGAAGGAGGCACCACCATGCCCTCAGGTGGGACGTGGACTGAGCCCATCGACTTGGCCGCTGCCTCGCCCGCCGCCGCCATGGACGGAGTGCTATTGCTGCTAGCCATTGGTATGGATGGAAGGTGACTATGGAGTTGGAGAAAAGCTAGGGTTTTTCTCTGTGCACGCAGAGAGCTCGAGGATATGTTGGCTAGAGGAAGAAGACAATGCGAGTAAGAATGAGGTGAAAAGATAAAAATCACCAAGGTTTTAATATATAGTACTCAGCGTCAAGATTCATGCAAAATGATCAAAGGGTTTCTGCGTGGACAGCGCGTGCGCGGAAATTTCGCCACGTTCCCGCCGCCACCGCCAACTTTTCGTATCCTTCGCGTAGGAAAAATGGCTATCATTACGTTCTCTACATGTGTGAGTTATGAGGCGTCGCTGACCTATGGTCTACTTCACTTTACTGGCATAGGCAGGTGAACAATCCCATCTGAATATTCCGGCATGGACGGATCTCGTCCGGCTTCGAGAAGAGTACGATGGAAGATTCAGCAGTTATCTGACTTACATGATTGAAAACGGAGAAGCATCGCAGGGTTCTTAGGAGGACTACAAGATATTGCTTGACGATTTGCCGACATCCATCTAGACAGTGCATTCAACTTGAAGAGGCAAGACGGCGCAAGATCTCGGAGTTCTTTGGGGGCTACTGTTGGGTATATGCTAAATGGGTATCACCATTGCATGTCTCTAATCAGGATAACCCGGGTGCCCACAGTTGGTAGCATAGCCTATGGCCTGCTAGGCGGCCCAGTTAGATGGATCCAGAAGGGAGGCCCATGCCGGATGAAGGAAGGCTATGGTGGAGTCACCAGCGTACCCGGAGCCTTGGAGTGCAAGACACGTTAGACTAGTTGTATACCGTGTAGGACTTTGTAACCTGTCTGGCTAGGACTTTCCCTGTAACCCTAGGATCAGGTGTCTTTATAAGCTGGACCTAGAGGAGCCTTGATACGTCGTAAACGTATCTATAATTTTCGATGCTCCATGCTTTTTTATATCATTTGTCTTACGTTTTGTCTACACTTTGAGGTATTTTTATATACTTTCTGGAACTAGCCTATTGACAAGATGCCACAGTGCTAGATGCCTCTTTTCTGCTGTTTTTATTTTCAGAAAATCTAAAAAATGAATATTCTCGGAATTGGACAGGACAAAATCTAATCTTCATATTTTTTCCTAAACGATACAGAAAATCCAAGAAGAGATGGAGTAGGGAACAAGGGTGGGCACACCCTAGGATGGCGCGAGCCCAACCTGGCCGCGCCACCAGGGGGTGTGTCCCTCCTGGCTGCCTCCTCGCCTTACCTCCTTCGCCTATAAGAAGCTCCCAACTTACAAACCCTAAATCATTGACCAAAAAAGCCATGAAAAGTTCTGCAGCGCTGCCGCCACCGAAGGGGAGATACGGGGGACAGAAAGTCTCTATTCCGGCACCTTGTCGGGATGGGGAATTGCCCCTAGAGCTATCTCCATCGATCTCCACTACCATCTCCATCGTTGTTGCTGATTCCCATGATGAGGAGGGAGTAGTTCTTCCTCGAGACTAAGGACTCTATCGGTAGCTATGTGTTCATCTCTCTCTATGCATGATCATGTTGTGGTCATGAGCTTTGTAATCAAGTAGATCTACTTTGCTACTCAAGTGCTTCAATAGATCTCTGCTCTCCCCATGTGTGTGAAAGTGACAGCGTGCACAGCATGGTGGCACTTAGGCTAGAGTCAACATATTTACCCATCATGCTTTAATAGATCTATGCTTTTCCCCACGTGTGTTAAAGTGACAGCATGCACACAGCGTGTGGCACTTAGGCTAGATTACATATATATTTATCATGAGTTATATTTGGAGTTGGATGTCTTAATGAAATTGTGGTGTTTTTTGGAACCTTCTAGCGCTCAAGGTGACAGTGTGGGGTTATCTAGATGGGTAAGGCGGACTTTGAGGTATGCTATTATAGCCCTACCATGGATTAGAGTGTCCAACTGAAGAGTAGTTAAGAGTAGTATCATGAAGAGAATATATTTATATGAGAGAGTGTTCACTAGTGAAAGTATGGTCCCTAGTCCTTGTTTCTAAGCATTGAAACACCGTTTGCATCTAGATATGTTGCATGTTTGCTTGCTTACATCTTTTTGCCTTTAGTATTTTCCTCTCTGTCAGAATCTCTTTTCTGGCACCGTTACCACTTATAATCATTCATACCACTTGTATTTCACTATCTCTTCGTCGAACTAGTGCACCTATGCACCTGACAAGTGTATTGGGTGTGTTGGGGACACAAGAGACTTCTTGTATCTTGATTCCAGGGTTGCTTGAGAGGGATACCTTTGACCACTTACTCCCTAAGTTTGATAAACCTTAGGTAATCCACTTAAGGGAAACTTGCTACTGTTCTACAAACCTCTGCACTTTGAGGCACAACAACTGTCTACAAGAATAGAAGTGCGTAGACATCAAGATCTTTTCTGGCGCCGTTGCCGGGGAGGTAAGGTAAAAGGCACTCACACACTCTATCCCATGTCAACAACAAGCCATAAAGCTCTTTTCTGGCGCCGTTGCCGAGGAGGTATGGTAAAAGGTAGTCACATCCTGGTGTGTGAGTGCTCGAAGTTATTTCCTTTAGATTCTGCAATTTTGTATTTTTGTTTCTTATTTTCACTAGTTAGGTTTAATGTAAAACAATAAAAAATTAGAGAGCTTTATAGTATTTATCTTGAGTTAGGACATGAAGTGTTTGAAGAGAAAATTAAAAAATCTATGGAACTTCATTTGCATGCTAATAGCAATGTTATTAGTATGAACTTTTTGAACACCGTTATTGCTAATGCTATGGAAACGTCTAAGCTTGGGGAAGCTGTTCTTTATGAAAATGATATTTTTAGTTCCCCAGCTTTGGAAGATAGTTATTCTATTGGTTATGGTGATACCAAACCTCCAATATATGATGATTACAATGATGAATATGATATTTTTAGTCCACCTATTATTGAGGAGAAAGTTAATTGTGATTACAATATGCCTCCTATATTTGATGATTATGGTGATGAGAATAATAATGATAGTTATTTTGTTGAATTTTCTCCCACTATAATTAATAAGAATGACTATGCTTATGTGGAGAGTAATAATCATTTTATGCATGTGGATCATGATAAGAATGTTTTATGTGATAGTTATATTGTTAATTTTATTCATGATGCTACTGAAAGTTATTATGAGAGAGGGAAACATGGTCTTATGTATCTTAACAATATTAAGTTTCCCCTCTTTATGTTGAGAATCTTGAAGTTACACTTTTTTTGCTTTGCTATGTTTGTTGCTTTGTGATTTCATGACTTGTTTCTTTACAAGATTCCTATGCATAGGAAGTGATTTAGACTTAAATGTGTTTTGAGTTTGCTTCTTGGTGCTCTCTTTTACTTCAATTCATATTTCTTATGTGAGCATCTTCTCAAACTATCAAGTCTAACTTAAAGTCATTAAAGAAAAGTACTTCTTGGGAGATAACCCAATAGTTTTATTGAGTCTTGGAAGTTATTACTTCTGTAATAAACTCTCCTTATCCTTTTTGTGTGATTTTTGTGCCAACAATAACCTCTAATGAGAGGGAAGTAAGATTTGGGAAAGTTGTTGTCCCGAAACAGATTTTTGTGCTTCACTGTAAAAACTTCTGAAAAAATATATATAAGTCGGATTGAGCTGTAATTTTCTGAATGAATCCCCCAGGTTGTTAGATAACTTTCGTTATTTCAACACGTTTCGATTTGAGTAACAGAAGGTCTTTGAAAAAATCGTTTTTTACCTGCTGGTCTGTTTTGACAGATTTCTGCCATTATTTGCATTTGCCTCTTTATCGATTTCTTTTTGGGTTCTCTTTGGTAAATTGAGCTTTCTGAGGGAATTGCTATAGTATATTGTGTTTTTAATGATAGTTTCTCTGTTTTGAAACTAAACCCAAAGGTCTATTATCTTTTGAATGCACTAATGTTGCTAATGAAGATTGTGTGAAGTTTTGTATGAAGGAAAATTTTCAGGTGTAAGGGAAGAATGATGTAATGAGATGAAGAATGGACAAAATCTCAATCTTGGGGATGACACCCCGTGTCACTCCAAGAAATTCAAGAGGTACAAGCGTCAAAGCTTGGAGATTCCCAAGGCATCCCCTTTTTCATCAATAAAAATCTCAGGTCTCTTTCTAGACACTTCATTTTTATTGCTTCATGCACTATTGTCTTGTTCTTGGAGCATCTTTGTTTTTGTTTTTAGTTTTATTTTTCTTGGTTTGCTGCAATAAGTTGGTTGGATCCCAGCACACTTCTTTTGGAGAGAGACACACTCTGTTTTCATTGCTTAGAACACTCTAGTTTTCATTCTTACTGTCTTGTGAGTGTTCTCTTTTGCTAGCACTGTGTTTAGCTTTAGTTTTCTTGTGATTTTTGCTTAGAACTTTTTAGTTCTTCTTTGTGGATTTGTGAGACAAGATCACTGGTCTTTATTGATTATTATCTTTGTGAGTTGTTTCAAATAAGTCGATTGGTGTTGGAAAAGAGTAGAAAGTTTCATGCTTATAGTGGTACAAAAGGGAGCTTGTTTTCACTGTGGCTTAGACTTTATCATGTCATGCTAGATGTTGATTTTACCTTATGCTTAGTGATTATTTCTGTAGCATGACTTGTTCCAAACAATTGAGATTGCTTAATGTGCCTTGAAAGAATCATGCATTGTTTTAGCATACAAAAGCATAGTATTGTAGTATTCTCCTTTGATGTTTGTTTGGGTTGATTGGCACATTCTCACACCATTTTATGACTATGAACCAGCCACCTTAGCCTCTATGATCCTTTAGTTTTTGACTTGTGGTACCACTTTATGCTTTAATCAGTAATGTTTTGTCGCTCTGCGTGATTATGGTCATTATTGCTCTCTTAGTTGGTCGCTCCTAGTCTTTTGCTAGCCTCCACTTTATTGAGTAAGCTCTAATCATGCATCCAACTCCCAAGAAACCAAGTTATTACAAAGTGTCCACTATAAATTTGTATGCATGGTGTGTTGCACCATTCCAAGTATATTCTTGTTTTATCTATCTTCCAAATTAAACTTGTTATGTGAAAAATTAGTGATTAAAGCTCTCACAAACTTGATGGCACACTTTATTTTCTTGCCCCTAATAAACTTGAACCATTGTGTCATCTATGTTGTATATGCTTGCACTTATAAGTTGGGAATTAGCAGAACCATGTTGTCACAGGGAACGCTTTCAACATTGCACATGTACATTGTACCCAGTTGATATCATGATCTTTTGTTTGCGGATGTCGTCGGTGTGAAATAAAAGGGGAGCTTGTAAGTCCATGGAGTTATGTATGTGTGTTAGAGAAACGCCCGGGCCGCTAGCCTAAGCCATGCCTAATCATGGTGTAAACTTGCAGCATCACCATAGTGAGCAATCTATGAATCTCTCTTCTTATAAAAAAGAGACATATTGAAAAGAGGAAAGAGAGAAAAAAGAACCATTTTCCCATGGTAAATAAGAAGATTGCTGAGATGCTCATTGTCTGCTTTCCTTGTCATTTTGATTATGGGATAGCTCCTGTATCATGTGCAAGGGGCACCCCGTTGGCGGTTCTCTATGATACACATATACTTACTATGACAAGAACTTACCGGTAACTAAAGTTGAGTAGCATGAGGAGCGGTCCTCGTACTCAAGGGACATGAGATTGCCAACTTATACTTTGTCAAGCATATACTCCATAGTCTGTTCAGTTTAACCTTAATCACTTCAAGATGCTTATGATAGGGGCAATGAGAGCTGAAAGCTAACAAGTACCATAATTTTTGGAATCTCTTTATGAAACTTGAAATCCCTGCTTCCCTGTGAGGGGCCTTTCTTCCACTTTTATATTGAGTCTCCACCTTCTTTCCTTAGGCACCAGTTAAGAGAGCACAGTTGGCGTTCTTAGTTCTATGTGCATTGTCCCAAAAATTATTTTTTGATTCATTTTGTTGATATTGCTTGTTCTTGAACTATTTGTATCTAGTCACCCTTATGAAATTTGAAGGTGTCCTATGCATTTATGTTTTGATACTCCATGAGGGACAAGCTGAATACCACTATGCTATGTTTTCTATATGTGAAACAAACAAACGTTTTTCAATGCATTGTTATTCCTGAATCTTTGTTTGTATCCTTTCATGTTGCAACATAGTTTGTATGTCTTATTGTTAGAACTACATCTTTCATGATCATGTTTAGAGTACTTTGATCCCAGCTTTCAATGCTTTGCAAATGGTCTGATCAAGATTGTGATGGTGCATGTCACCTCAAAAATTATTCTTTTTATCACTTACCTACTCGAGGACGGGCAAGAGTTAAGCTTGGGGATGCTTGATATGTCGTAAACGTATCTATAATTTTTGATGCTCCATGCTTGTTTTATATCATTTGTCTTATGTTTTGTCTACACTTTAAGGTATTTTTATACACTTTCTAGAACTAACCTATTGACAAGATGCCATAGTGCCAGTTGCCTGTTTTATGTTGTTTTTGCTTTCAGAAAAGCTAAAAAATGAATATTCTCGGAATTGGACGGGACAAAAGACAATCTTCATATTTTTCCCTAAACGATACGGAAAATCGAAGAAGAGACGGAGTAGGGCATCAGGGTGGGCACACCCTAGGGTGGCGCGGGCCCACCCTGGCCGCGTCACCATGGGGTGTGGCCCCCCTGGCTGCCTTCTCGCCTTTCCTCCTTCGCCTATAAGAAGCTCTCGACTCAGAAACCCTAAATCATCGACCAAAAAGGCACGGAAAGTTCTATAGCGCTGCCGCCACTGAAGGGGAGATTCGGGGGACAGAAAGTCTCTGTTCCAGCACCCTGCTGGGATGGGGAATTGCCCCCGGAGCTATCTCCATCGATCTCCACCACCATCTCCATCGCTGTTGCTGATTCCCATGATGAGGAGGGAGTAGTTCTTCCTCAAGGCTAAGGGCTCTACCGGTAGCTATGTGTTCATCTCTCTCTCTATGCATGATCATGTTGTGGTCATGAGCTTTGTAATCAAGTAGATCTACTTTGTTACTCAAGTGCTTCAATAGATCTCTGCTCTCCCCATGTGTGTGAAAGTGACAGCGTGCACGCCCTGGTGAAACTTAGGCTAGAGTCTACATAAATACTCATCGTGCTTTAATAGATCTATGCTTTTCCCCACGTGTGTGAAAGTGACAGTGTGCACACCGTGTGTGGCACTTAGGCTAGATTACATATATATTTATCATGATTTATATTTGGAGTTGAATGTCTTTATGAAATTGTGGTGTTTGTTGGAACCTTCTAACGCTCAAGGTGACAGTATGGGGTTATCTAGATGGGAAAGGCGGACTTTGAGGTGTGCTTTTATAGCCCTACCATGGATTAGAGTGTCCAACCGGAGAGTAGTTAAGAGTAGTATCATGAAGAGAATATATTTATATGAGAGAGTGTTCACTAGTGAAAGTATGGTCCCTAGGCCTTGTTTCTAAGCATTGAAGGACCGTTTGCATCTAGATTTGTTGCATGTTTGCTTGCTTACATCTTTTTGCCTTTAGTCTTTTCCTCCCCGTCAGAAGCTCTTTTCTGGCACCGTTACCACTTATAATCATTCATACCACTTGTATTTCACTATATCTTCGCTAAACTAGTGCACCTATACACCTGACAAGTGTATTGGGTGTGTTGGGGACACAAGGGACTTCTTGTATCTTGATTGCAGGGTTGCTTGAGAAGGATACCTTTGACCACTTCCTCCCTGAGTTCGATAAACCTTGGGTAATCCACTTAAGGGAAACTTGCTGCTGTTCTACAAACCTCTGCACTTGGAGGCCCAACAACAGTCTACAAGAATAGAAGTGCATAGACATCAAGCCTTTAGGGCAACAATCAGATAACTCAACTCATATCGCGCACAGCGAACCGATCCATGTAACTTGGCGTATTGCCATTATAGTCATTTATAGCAGGAGTAGGATTCCGCCACTGTTGTGGGATCTGAACCTGGGTAAGTTGTGTTACCTCGTACCCGCCAACCTTCCACCTTGCCCCACATCTCTAAACATGCACTGTGAGGACCCCTCCATGGCGTACACGTCGGCAATACCACGACAGTCACAACATTGGTGGAATGATGTAATGAACACTCACCCGAAGTATAGTAATACGATCAAAGTTATTATGTTTACATTTCTATAATAAGTCCTACGAATTAACCCTAATCCTTAAACCATGAGATCATGTTAATTGCTAACACCAGAAGAGTACTTTGATAACATCAAACGTCACACTGTAACAAGGTGACTATAAAGGTGGGTTTGGGTACTCTAAAAGTGTTATGTTGACGCACATGGATCAAGAGTGGGGTTTGTCAATCCTGATGATGGAGAGATATACTCTAGGCCCTCTCGATGGTATCACATTGACATAGCTTGAAAGCAAGTGATAAGATCACTAGAATGTTATATCACGGGAACAAGAAAAGAGTACTTGTCGGTAACAAGGACAAACCCCACTCTTGATCCATGTGCCTCAACATAACACTTTTAGAGTACCCAAACCCACCTTTATATTCACCTTGTTAACCCTAATCCTTAGACCATGAGATCATGTTAATTGCTAACACCGGAAGAGTACTTTGATAACATCAAACGTCACACCATAACAAGGTGACTATAAAGGTGGGTTTGGGTACTCTAAAAGTGTTATGTTGAGGCACATGGATCAAGAGTGGGGTTTGTCCATCCTGATGACGGAGAGATATACTCTGGGCCCTCTCGGTGGTATCACATTGACATAGCTTGCAAGAAAGTGATAAGATCACTAGAATGTTATATCACGGGAACAAGAAAATAGTACTTGTCGGTAACGAGATTAAACTAGGTATGGGGATACCGATGATCGAATCTTGGACATGTAATATATCACGAGACAAAGGGATTTAGTTATGACGTTAAAGGTTCACAAGATCACAAGAGTCATCGTTGAATGTGTGGAAGTCAGTACGGATCTCCAGGTCCCGCTGCTGATTATTGATCGGGGAGGGGTCTCGATCATGTATGCATTATTTGTGAACCGTAGGGTGACACACTTAAGGGATACCGACACCATTTGGAGCAAATAAGATGCCAGAGAAAGAAAATGTCAGCGCTGGAATTATTTCAATGGACACCGGAATTGTTTCGGGTGAAATTGCTAAAATTGGTTCTGCATGTGATATTGAAATGTTGCAAGGGGTTTTATGTGAATGTTTGTTAATTAAAGTAATTAACAAAATTCTGAATAAAATAAATAAACTGGTTTTATTAATTGAGAGGTACATTAATTTTGGTGGAAAATTAATGCACGTGAGTGAAATTTTGAGTGGAGGTGTGTTTTATGTGAGTGGGTGCTCCACCCACATGAAAGAGGAAGAGGTGGGGGAACCCACCATGGCCTTGGGGCTGCCCCCTCTCCTATAAAATACACCCTATTCCTCAATTTCACTCACACCTCCTCGCGAACGATCTCTCTCCCCTCTAGAATATTCCCCATGGCCTCAGATTAGCGAGGTACATGTTCCTGCTGGCTTTTTCTGAAAGGATTTGTTGCTTCTGCTGCTTCGCTGGAGCGAGGACTCAGAGGTTGTCAGGATACCAAACGTATGTGCGATCACGGATCCACCACTGCTTTCGGTGTTGGACTTGCTGGACTTCATCACGATCTTGAGATCGGCAAGTGAACAACTACATCATCCACGAGAACCAATCTCGTAATGCTTTGTTGGTCTTCGATGGTAAGTTCTTTATGAATATATATCCACCCATTTCTTGTATCTTAATAGATAGATCTTGGTGCTTAGTTGTTCATATCGTAGGATTTTTTTGTTTTCTATGCTGTGAATCCAATAACTGCATCGAGTGTTCTTCTCTTTTGCTATATGCATCCAAGCCTTCGGTCACTATCAACTAGTTATATGTGTAGATGGGACATTTCTCATTGGAAAGTACAGGGGTAAGATCCCGACCGCCATTGTTCAAGATGGCAACAATCAAATCGTGCCTCTCGCATTTGCTTTCGTGGAGAGCAAGAACACTGAGAGTTGGACATGTTTTTTCAGGCAGCTGAAAATAGTAGTTATTCAGGATAAGCCACACATGTGCATCCTTGATGATAGACATGCGGGTATACTCAACATGATTAAGGCACTGAAGAAACCTTGGCCTGATTAAGCTACCCCATGGATGGACTTGCAAAGTCGGTGGTGCATGCACCCTCTTAGGACAAATTTTTACTAGTAGTTTAGGAATAAAGACCTCATGAATCTATTCAAAAAACTCTACAAGTAGAACCAACAATTTTAGTATAACAAATCGCGTGAATATCTTGACAGGTTCACTATAAAACAAGTGCGGGAGAGTAAATAGACACAAGACGTAGCAGTGTCATCTCATGTACCGGTGGACGCTGCACAGACAGCTACATGAGCAGCATCAGTGGAGGAAGAACCTAGTGCTCATTGTGATATGCCAGGATTTGACCCACCGATTACTAGGAGAAAGCCTGGGAGACAGATTAATTTTTTTGAACAATGGATACAACATGAGCCTTTAGAGAGATGGTCTTTGCTGCACGATACACATGGAGCTAGGTTCGGTGTCATGACTACAAACCTCACTGAAACATATAACTTTTTCCTTAGAGGAAACATGGCATTACCGCTTACGGCCATTGTGGAGGGTATTTTCCATGGAACTCTAAATTATTTTAGAGATTGACGCCAGAGGGTTAAGATGCATATCATGAATAATCCAAACACACGCTACTGTGAAAAAATATGAAGTACATGCAGGACAATATGGAAAAGTCTCGGTCATTCACTGTCGTTGCCACCAGTAATCAAGAAAGGAGGTTCCATTTGTGCACTTACTTACCGACAAGTTCAGATGCGGAAACATGCTAAGGACGTAAGAGGTGAAGATTGTAAATGAAGACTGGCCAACATGTGAGTGCACCTGTAACAAACCAAAATTGCTTCACCTACTGTGCTCCTGTGTAATTTCTCCTTGCGGAGAACTGGGGATAGACGCAATCTCATTTGTGTCTCCCTATTACCCTAAATAATCTATGGTCAATACATGGACGGGTGAGATGCTGGGATTTTGAGCAATGGGAAATTTCAACAATGTGAACCAAGGTGAAAGGTTGTACATCCCCGAACTCGAGCTAATGCGGAAAAGAAGAGACATATGCCAATGTAGACGCATCCAGAATGATATGGATGAATCTGAAGCCGGAGGCCCAACCAGGCAATGTTTCCCATGCAATCATTTTAGCCATAGGGACACTAATTGTCCCACATATGGTACTGGAGGAGATACTAAGCATGGACGAGGCTCACGGGGATGAGGAAGAAACTAGTAATATGTGTGGAACTATGTCTTAAATTTTTAATATGTGTGGAACTATGTCTTAAATATATAACTTGTTCGGAACTATGTCTTAAATTTACAATATGTCTTAAATTTGTAACTTGTGTTGAATTATATCTTAAATTTGTAACTTGTGTTGAACTATGTCTTAAATTTGTAATATGTACTAAACTATGTCTCACATTTGTGCAGATGTGAGAAGAAATATCGTTGCTCAATCCTGAAATTGCTAAAAAGCATCGTTCTGTGGTATTTGAGAATGCACCGGGAAGGCTGGATATGCTTATCACTCGGACTCCTGAAGAGTAATGGATGATACACACCCCGATTGGGTGCAGAGTTACATGTTTTATGAATTCCTTCATGTACCTATCTATGTACGCGAGAGGCACATTACTATTATTTCACATTGTTATTCATCAAATATTTCACTAGTAAACTGCAACAGATAAGATACAAACATGAACTGAATTAAACTTAGATAACCTAACTACATGAAGTCATCATCATTGTCCTGCGATGATGCCTCTGTCTTGCCCTTCAACGATGTCGCGTGCTTTGACGATGAAGCACTCTTGGCCTTCTCCCAGACAGCTCTCTTGTTGCTTGGCGGCATGCTATCTTCGTCCTCGCTACCTTCTTCCCACAACCAACTGTTATTTGCCATAAACTCCTTCCTGGATGGATGTTTTAGTTTTACCTTTGTGCACCTTGCATTCAGCCAAAGAAGTTATTGCCGTATTTCCCCGGGGCTCCTCCATGGCCACCCTGTCCCATGTAAAGCCTCACCCAACTCATTGAGGAGGATGTCACTATCAATGAGTTCCTCCCATGTAACCAGAGTATTGTCTACCCTAAACTCTCTGGCTAATTCCAAAAGGTTCTCACCCATGAACTTATGAAAACTATGATCCACAGGAAAACACGATATTTTTTGTAGAAAACACTTGCCTGCTTGCACACCTCGGTGATGAGGGTTTTTTATAGGATGAGAAGAGAGAAAATGCCAGGAATAAGTTAGCGGAAAGAAATATGGTGGAAAATATAACACATCTGAAATTAGGATACATCTCTACACTAAAACTAAAATTAAGATACATATCTACACTACTACTTGTAGGGGTTCGTAGCATGGAAAACAAAAAATTTCTATCGCATGAACACACACAAGCCAAGATCTATATACTAGATTGTAGCAACAAGTCGACAGAGTACTAACCCTCGAAGATCCAAAGCGGTTAACGAGATCGGATTCTCGTGGGTGATGTAGTCGTTCACTTGCCAATCTCAAGATCGCATAGACGATCCTTCCGGCACTGTGTTCTGGCAGCTCTCCCGCAGTCGGTCACACGTACGATACTCAATGAATACCTTCTTCTCCCTTGTTCCAGCAGGTACTAGAGGTTGTAGCTCTCTCCTCGCGATTCCAGCAACACGACGGCGTGGTGTCCAAAGTAGAGGGGAGATCCCACAGGGCTTCGCCTAAGCCGGTGAGAGTATGGTGGACTAGAGGGAGCCCCGACGGTCTAGGGTTTAGAGGGCCAAGGTTTAGATGTGGCTAGCAACTAGGGTTTAGCTAGTCAATAGTTGTTTAGAGGAGGATCTATAGGCGGTGACTTTGGGGGACCAAGGGTCGATGGCTAGGGTCTTTATTGTGGGTTTCAAGGGGGGCTCCCCTATATTTATGAGAGGGAGGGGCGGTTTGGGGAGGGGAGTCCTCCCCAAACTCCACCTTGTGGCCGGTGGCAAGGGAGAGGGAAGAATCCTCCCTTAGGTAGGATTCCTTCCCTCCCTCCACTAGGCAATGTTGGGATTTGACTTTTTCAAATTGGTGTTTGACTTTTCAAACTAGAGTTTGATTTCTCTCTTCCCATTGCCTAGCCAAGTGACCTAGGACATGATGCAACCATTCCACTTTGTCATGACACATCCATGTACCCTTCCCACTCCGGATCGGTGGACCTTCTAGACCCTTTAAGAACATTCCGATGAAAACACCAAAACCATTCCCGAACTACGGAATTGGACTTTCCTTATATGAATCTTATTATCCGGACCACTCCAGATCTCCTCGTGATATCCCGTATCCTCGAGACTCCGGATAACATTCGGTCTCTTTACTCACATTCCATATCTACTAAACAACATGGAGTCCTTAAGTCTGTCTCCCTACGGTTCGTGAATTATGAAGACATGATCGAGACTCTTCTCCGATCAATAACCAATAGAGGAATAAATAAATTCATATGGCTCCAACATATTTCTACGATGACTTCATGATCGAATGAACCATTTACATACGATACCAATTTCCCTTTGTCTCATGATACTTTACTTATCTGAGGTTTGATCGTCGGTATCTCTGCATACCTAGTTCAACCTAGTTACCGACAAGTACTCTTTACTCATTCATGTGATCTGTGATCCCTTGTAAGCCAGTCACATGCTTGCAAGCCAATTGGATGACATTCCACCGAGAGGGCCCAGAGTATATCTATCCGTCATATGGATGGACAATTATAACATGGTATGTAAACATTTATCATAAACATAAAGATATTATAATAACCACTTCATTATTGCCTCTTGGGCATATCTCTAACACTACTGAAATTAAGATACATCGTAGCTGAGGTACAAATCTAATTTTCTTAAGTCTAGAATGGGTACTTTCCAGTCTTGTTGCCACGTTCTTCTACTTCCTGCGCCTCAACAACCCTTTCTCTTAATCTCTGCTTTTCCGCCTCACAGACTACCTTGCGCCTCTCTTCTTCCGCCTCAAGGGCCTCCAGCCTCTTTCGATTGATCTCATAGTTTTGATCTTTCTCTGCTCTTAATTTCTTCATTGCACTCTCTTCCTCTTCTTTGTCCCGAGCAACAACCTTTTCTACACACTCCAGAGCGTAAAAGCGCTCCCATGCATGGGCACTCTTATCCTTGATCTCCTATAGCGGCCATGCCAGCTGTTCAGTGTCGATCCAATGGTACCACTTACATAGGGTAGGAGGAGACTACAACGAAAATAAGAACATTAGTAAAAGAACAACGATGATATCGAAACTCCATCCATGATGCTTTTAGAACATACCGGAGGCCTCTCAAACTACGATTTTGCTTGTCGGGGTGGATCATTGTCATGGTTGGCACGCATGAAAAGCTTCATTCCCAACTTATCAGAAAAAATCCTCGCTCTCCTTCAGCTTGGCAAGATGGCCACACCAACACCGCTCCACTCTCACCCTCGATGGCAACATTGCATCTTTCATCTTTCTCGGCCTATAGTCAGGGTCCGAGCAAGGCACACTCATGGTGGAATATCGTTGGTGAGAAAAAGAGGAGGAAGAGGTGAACTGGTACTTCAAAACACATTCATGCCCGGATTTATAGAAGCATTCAGAAGAATTGGCGGAAAACGATGACGGAATAAAATAGCGGGAAACAATGGAGGGAGAAATTCGTGGGAAATGGTGGCAGCAAAAACTCGCACAATAAAATAGGGCGAGAGAAATAGCTATTAAGCTTTGTCAGGGGAGGTAACCGTGATCATGCAGTCAGTTGGATAGGATTAGGCTGACAGGACCAGTTGGCTTGGCCTTGACCAACTAGTCCAGTCAGCTTGGGTCAGACAGACTAGAACCTGACACAATGCACATGTCAGGGTGGCAGCACCAGTCGGCCTTCACAAAGCCGACTAGACCACTCGGCTTGTCTCAGACCAACTGAGTCCGTATAAGTGCAAAAATTTAAAATTTGCGTATTATTTTTCGAATTAATTAATAAAAATGTACTATTTAAATGAATACATTTGTTTATCAAATAGTGTTGACTCGTTGTCGAGTTTTACGCCTCTACATCCGTTATCTCATGTATGAGGGCATCTTCACTGGCGTGACTCAAAAGGTCTGACTAGATCCATGCTGACATGTGAACAGGACATCGCATGCTCCATCGTTAAGATCCAAATAGACCTACACGTCTAGATCGATCTATTCCCTCACCAAATTTGTATCGTGAATGCGTCTGGCCGAATGCACCATCGAACGTGTGCGCGTCCAAACTTTGGTTGTTTGGCCGTGTGTAAGTGGAACATTAACATACATAATTTTTCCATTTCAATTATACATCAAGCCTACAACTAATTAAACTAAATGACAATGATGCATCTATTCCTCACCGTCATGCGTCTATGCTGTGTGTCTATTCCTCATCGTCATCGGCCTTCGTCCTCAGCCCATTGTGGCCAAAGGGTTAGACCCCGTCGATTGTGAGATGCTCTCTCCGGATTAGAGGTGGAATCGAGCCGAGCCGAGCCGGCTCGAGGCTCGGCTCGTTAAGGCTTGAGAACATTCGAGCCGAGCTAGGCTTGGCTTGATACAGGTTGTAAACTGAAAAGTAGGCTCGAGGCACGGCTCGGATGGCTCGGAGCTCGGCTCGAACGGCTCGCTGAGCCTTTTCCGCGGAAACCCAGCCCTGCTGGTCAAACCCCCACCCAGGCCTAGCGACCAAACGCATTGCTCGACCATGACCGCGATTCCCCTCCTCCAGCAGAGACGCAAGGTTAGCGCCGCCGCTCGCCGGCCGCCCGACCCGCCACCACCAATCTCCAGCAGTATCCTCCACATGTGGCTCCCGCTCCCCACCACATGCTCCTCCCTGATTAATGGTTAGGACGTGCTCATCAGTCTAGGGGTTAGGGGAGGCCTCCGCCCGCCGGCCTTCCGCTCGCCGGCCTTCTAATCGCCGGCCCTCCCGCCCGCTGGCCCTCCTCCTTCCGTCTTTAGGGATGGTGATATCTTATGACCAACAGAGTTGTTCTCTGCTGAAGTAACTTGTTCTTGTTTCCTCTCCGATCTTTTGGTTTGCTAGTTTATCTGGCCACCGTTTGCTGTATTGTTTATAACATGCTATGATTCCAATTTTAATCTATCTGCCTGGTGCTACCATATGTCATACTGGTCCGTGGATCTGCTGCCCGGATAACATGTAAGGCCTTTCTGTACTAAACCTATGTTGTCTTCGGTTGACGATCGAATATTTCTGTCTGGACATGTGCTGAATATATTGTCCTAGTAATCATTTACTTGTGTTCCAGTGTGTAGCACCAAAATTAGGACTAGCTTCGCTCTTGAACCGTTCCAGTCCATTCCTGGCACGCTATGATTAGTACTAGGATCACCACTTGCACGCTATAATTAGTACTAGGATCACCACTTGCATTTTCTTATGAACAGTTTGCACTCGACACAAATTTGCCGCAGCGTTTATTAATTTGTACAGGCTACAAATTTGTGAATTGTCCGAGCATTTCTTTCTTTGAAATTTGTACCAGTTAGATGATGTTGTGCTCCTAGTAACATACATTTTCTTATAATCTGTATTCTAGTCAGATGATGTTGTGCTCCTAGTAACATACATTTTCTTAATCTGTATCCTAGTCAGAGCTGTTGTGTATCATGCTCTCAGTTGGATATGAAAATCTTCTAGAGTATTCAAACTGTTGACGTCGAGGCGAAATGGTTAAGGTCAACTTGTGATACATGCTATTGTTGTCGTTATTAGTAGTTTGTGAAACTTGTTAGACAATGTTATGAATGTATTATGTATTCATGCTGAATTGTTGTTTATAATTGTGAAATATTACATTTTTAGCAAAGGTTATGGTTGTTATTTTTATTACATCGAGCTTTCGAGCCGGCTTGCAAGCTTCATCGAGCGGGCTTGTCGAGCCTCGAGCCTTGGTCAGAAGGTTTAGGCTTGGCTTGTCCGACCTCCGAGCCGAGTCAAGCCCGAGCCAAGCCTTGTCGAGCCCGAGCCAAGCCTCGAGGCTCGAGCTTCAAGTCCACCCCTACTCCGGATGATGCATTCTTGTAGGTGTTGCACGACGGTGACGCGATGATGGCCTCTGCTGCCATCACGGTTCCACCGCTGCCAGATCGTCTTCTCATGTGCGTCATCCCGATGGGTCAACGTTGCCTCCACCTCGACCGCCCAGTGGTCCCTTCCATTCAGCGCTACTCGCTTGGCCTCCACCGCGGCGCGTACCTCTGTCTCGCACATCGCTGCCTCCATTTCGGTCGCCCAATGGTCCTTCCCCTCCTGTGCTACCTGCTCGGCCTCCACCGCAACGCGCACCTGCATCTCGCTTACTGTTGTCGCAGTGTGTGCCGCTGTCTCACGCGCCTCCCTATAGTGCATTTCCGCCAGCGCGTGTCTCCGCGTCCTCTCCTCGAGCCCCACGCTGCTAGCCAACGCCGTCGTTATGGCTGACCGCTCGACAACCATGAACACATGACCATCGACGTCGCAGTGTGTTGTCTGATAGAACTCGATGATAGCTTGTTGCTCGTTGGCCCTCGCCTGCACGGCGGCCTCGTCCTCTTCGCTGAAGTCATCTAGGCCATCATCATTGTCGTCCATGTTCGCCCACGCCGCTGCCACTACAGCCGCCTCAACCACGCGGTCCAGCTTTGCTGCCTCGCCCGCCATGCATTCATGCACCTCTCGCGCCGCGGTATCCAACGTCTCCTAGGCTGCAATGTGGCAGAGCTCGCGCACCGCAGCATGGCGTAGCTTGCGCACCACGGCTATGGACACCTTGCACGCCACCGTCTCCAACGTCTTCTGGGCCTTCATGCCTTGGCGCTCAAAACCTTCTACCTCCTCTTCAGCGTATTGTCAGGCCAGCTCCGTGGCCTCCACCTCCACATCGTGCTCGGAGCGCTCCAGAAAATGGGTGTGCGTCATTTCCTTAAGCCGAGATTAGATGATGATCTTACGGCGAGGCATGATTGTTGTGCTTGGGTTGATGCACCTCCCGTGGCATATGGACGGAAAATGCCCGTCCGAATGCGAGAGATTTTTGGCCGTGAAAAATACTAGAGCCAATGTGGGCGGGAAGCCGAAGGCGGTTGGCAACGGGACGTCGTTATTAACTCCGCCGCATCAATTCTGCAAGTTCTTTATTTTGTGACAAGTCACTTCTGACACGTGCCACGTTAAGAGTTGCGACACATGAGCTTTTTTGGTAGATCTTTCTCACCCATTTCACGATGTTAAATTTTTACCGTAGGGAGCATCAACATTTCCGCAACATGCACGTTTCTTTCTATTGAAAAATGCTCAAACTCAAGATTATTTCGATGTAAAGGAATTCCATGGGAATTTTGGAAGATTCGATTGCGTGAGAATTTATCCTACACAGCTTGTTTCATATGTACTCCCTCTATTTTAAAATATAAGATGTTTTAGATTGTAAAGAAGATATATCTAGACTTTTTTTAGTGTGTAGATTCACTCCAAATTTGAGTAAATCTACATACTCCCTCCGTCCATAAAAAGATGTCGCAACCCTCCCTTCCTTTAGTTCATTCTTTTTTTGCAAAAACCTCCCTAACAAAGACAGATCAATTGAAATCCGGGCTTTAATTTCAAAATTCAAACACAATTCTTGTTGATCGAGGTCTCTCCTGCCGCCGGCCTCCCGCCAGAGCTCACAGACGCGCAGGAGGTCCCGCTCGCAGCTGCCGTGCAAGAGGGAGGCGCACAGAAGCTCGCAGCCGCCGACAAGGAGGAGCTTGTGTACGCGCAGGAGGTCGCGTCCACCGACGCGCAGACGCTCGCTGGCGCCGTGCAGGAAGGCGCGCAAGAGCTCGCAACCGCCGACAGGGAGGAGCTCGCAGACGCGCAGGAGGTTGCGGCCGCCCGCATCGTGCAGGAGGTCACGGACGCGACACGCAGGAGGTCGCGGACGCGCGGGAGGTCGCAGACACGCAGGAGGTCGCGGCCGAACAGGGAGGATCGCGCAGCTTCCTCTAGCCCCCGTCATCGTTCCCCCGCCTTCGCAGCTCGTCACCGTCCGCCGCCCCGCCGCCGAGGAAGGAGGTCGCGGACGCCCGCGGCCGTCGTGCAGGGAGGCGCTCAGGAAATCGAGGCCGCCGGACAGGGAGGATCGCACAGCTTCCTCTAGCCCCCGTCGTCGTTCCCCACCTCCGCAGCTTGTCACCGTCCGCCGCCCCTCCGCCGAGGAAGGAGGTCGTCGACGAGGAGGTCATCGCCTTCTTCTGAGGACGAGGACAAGGTAACTGAAACAGAAACAGAAACTGCCATGTTATTCATGTAATCTTGCTAGCTTCTGACTCAAACTGGCTAAGGAAAACGGTGCTGTGTTAACTCCTGAATTTTCTACTCGTGCATTGTGTTGTGTCAAAAGGAAATATGCAAGTTGATCTGAACCTGTCACTTGCTATTTTGTGCATCGCCTGAATCTTGACCAGATGACAGGAGATGTTTGCATGTTGATGATTTATCCCTCTGGGTCTGTGTAAGGGGCTGCTAGATCTCTCGGATAATTTGGTGGGATTGTTCACGCTCGTTCCTCCCAACCACCCACCGAGCGAGTTCAAGGTACATACGGCACTGCCGTCCAATTCCAGCCAAGCCAAAGCCAACTACTCCCGACTCTAGTCCTGCTATTTATCGACGACGCTAATTACATGGGCTCAACCCAGTTCATGGCCTGCAAGCCAGCTGGGTAGCTTCCTTGGTCTTGTGGGCCTGGTTCGTGGGCCAGCGTCGGAGACAGGAGAGGTGCTCCCAGGGTCGCTGACATCCCCTCCTCCTTGTGAACCTGCTTGTACCCAAGCAGGAGCTCGAGGAAAACGCTGCTTCAAGGCTTCGAGGTCTTCCCAGGTAGCCGCTGCCTCCGAAGAACCACTCCACTGCACCAAAACTTGAACCACCGTAGCCAGGCCACAAGAACGCACCTGCCGCTGCAAGACCAGAACAGGGACCTGGAATGCTGCATCAGATTGAGGAAGGGTCGGAATTACCTACTGTCCGGGGCCCAGGCATTGCTTCAGTTGCGAGACATGAAACACAGGATGAACTCTGCTAGATGCCGGCAAATCAAGTCTGTAAGCCACAGTGCCCACCTTCTCGATGATACAAAAAGGCCCGAAGAACTTAAAGGCCAACTTGTGATTAGCACGATGTGCGACAGAGGACTGAATGTAAGGCTGAAGCTTCAAGAAAACCCGGTCTCCAACTGCAAATGTACGTTCAAACCTCCTTTTGTCAGCTTGATGCTTCATTCGCTATTGCATACCCACGAGATGCTGCTTGACAGATGATAGAACCAATTGCCTCTCCTGGAGCCACTCCTGCACATCCAACGGGGCAATATGATCTGATGCTGAGATGCCAAAGTACCTAGGTTGCCGGCCATACAGGACTTCAAAGGGTGATTTCTCCAAGGACGAGTGCCAATTCGTGTTGTACCAGAACTCGCAAAGCGATATCCATTTGGCCCACTTCGTCGGGTGTGCACTGATAAAGCACCGAAGAAAGCACTCAATAGACTGATTGACCCTCTCATTATGACCATCCGTTTCAGGATGATACGCTGTGCTCATGCGCAATTGCGTACCGGTGGATTTGAACACTGCCTGCCAAAATTGACTCGTGAAGACGGGATCTCTGTCTGATACTAGGGACTGAGGCATGTTGTGGAGCTTGTACACATTGTCAACGAAGAGCTCTTCCACCTTGCTAGCAGTATAAGGATGACGAAGAGGGATAAAGTGGGCGTACTTAGTCAGCTTGTCCACCACCACCAGCAGACAATTAAAATGGCGCGATGTTGGCAACCCATCAATGAAATCCATCGTCGCCATCTCCCATGGTTCTGAAGGAATCGGAAGTGGCTGCAACAACCCCGGAGGAAGAACACGCTCGGGTTTCGCCTGCTGACAAGTGTGGCACACACGAACATAATCTTTGACGGCTTGCTTCATTCCTTTCCACTTGAACAAGGAGACGAGACGGCGATACATTACTGGAAACCCAGAATGCCCGCCGACCGGACTATCATGAAAAGCAAAAATGATCAACCGTTGCAACGCCGCATCAACACCAACCCAGACCCTTTTTTTGTAACGAAGGATGCCCGCACTCAACGAGTAATCAGGGTGCGACCGAGGATTCAGGGCTACCTATTGTAACAACCGTTGCGCCTCCTCATCATGGCTGTAACTCGCGATGACCTGCTCCAACCAGATTGGCTTAACATCTAAGACGGCCATCAGTTGATTAGCATATATGGGTTTCCTTGACAGTGAGTCGCAGCCCCATTCAGCGTCCCTTTCTTGTACACAACTCGGAACTGCAGTCCCATCATCTTGGTCAGAGCTTTCCTCTGCCACTCTGTATGTAGCCGTTGATCTGTTAGGTGGATCAAACTCTTATGGTCAGTTCGTATCAGAAATTCCCCAGTCTGAAGATATTGCCGCCACTGTTGGACTGCCAACAAAATCGCCAAGTACTCCTTTTCATACACAGACAACCCACGATTACGCGGACCAAGGGATCTTCTAACATAAGCGAGAGGATGACCATGTTGCGACAGAACTTCTCCAATGCCAGTGTCCGACGCATCTGTCTCCACCACAAACTGGGCAGAAAAATCAGGCAGTGCCAAAATCGGAGCCGTCATTAGTGCCGTCTTCAGGGTCTGAAAAGCTTCCTCCACCACAGCAGTCCAGATAAACAAGGCTCCTTTCTTCAGCAACGCTGTTAAGGGTTGACTGATCATAGCATACTGGCGAATAAATTTGCGATAATATCCAGTGATACCCAAGAATCCTCGCAGTTCCTTCAAATTCTGAGGAACAGGCCAATTTTTGATTGTCTCAATCTTGGAATCATCAGTGGCCACCCCTTCTCCAGAGATCACATGGCCCAGATAAGCAATTCTGTTCTGCGCAAACTCACACTTGGTGGGCTTCACCTGCCATTTATCTCTTTGCATAATCTCCAACACAGCCGCCACATGATCAAGATGCTCCTCATACATTGAACTGTATATCAGGATATCATCAAAGAAGACAAGTGCAAACTTACGCAAAACCGGCGCTAGCGATGCATTCATAGCGTGTTGAAATGTCGCAGGAGCGCCGGTGAGGACAAACGCCATGACTCTGAACTCAAAGTGGTCACTATGCGTCTTAAATGCAGTCTTAAATTCCTCCCCTGGAGCGAGTCTGATCTGATGATACCCCGCGCGCAAGTCGAGCTTAGAAAACCAGCGCGCACCCGCCAACTCATCAAGGAGCTCATCAATCACCGGAACTGGATATTTGCCTTTGACGGTCAACGCATTGAGGTGGCGATAATCGACCACCAGACGCCAAGCTTTTGTATCCATCCCTTTCTCCTCCTTTTTAACCAACAAAACCGGAGAAGAAAACGAACTATTACTATGTGTAATCACACCTTGTGCTAACATGTCCTGTACCTGGCGCTCAATCTCGGTCTTCATAGCTGGTGCCACACGGTATGGTCGCATGGACACTGGCCGAGCTCCCGGAATCAAGGGAATCTGGTGATCATACTGTCGCCGCGACGGTAGCCCCTGCGGCTCTGCAAACACCTCCGCAAATTGCTGCAACAATGCACGAATCTCCGGAGGCTGCTCCTTCGGTTGTTCCTCTGGCATAGCCTGCACCAGATGTAATTCCAACAACGCATGTGTCACAACTGGTGTGCCCTCACCATGGAGTACGACCAGATCACCTCTGTGCATAAAGGCCAACCACTGTTGTGCCCAATGCGTGATCATAGGACTATACTGAGCAAGCCAATCTAAACCAACAACGCCATCATAACTGTAACACCCTCAGAATCGGCCCTATGCAAGTTTTAGCGAAACCCGCCAAACCCGCATAGAAACGATTCAAAGGTGCCCACCAGGCACTTTCGTGCGGGTGGAAAACGAAGTAATAACATTACACAACAGTCCTCGATGGGACCCACAGAACAGATATATATATAACAGCGACTCCATGAGTCAAGAATACAGATATAATATACAAAGATCCAAATCACCTTGAGAATGATATAGCGTCCGACTACGGACAAGATGCAAATGGGGCTAAGAGCCCTGAAGAATAACCAATGGCGTCCATAACCTGCCTGAGCCAAGTCGGAAGGGTAACCACGCTAACGGCGTCGATCTTAAAACACCTTAAACAAAAGGGGTGCCGACAAAGGCAAAGGAAAAAGAAGGGCGTCGATCTTGAGGCCAAGATGCAGCGAGGCTAGAATTCGGTCCTCGCCTACATAGGTATGGTGGATCAAGGCGGCGGATGCACTAAACAACCTATAGAGACTCGATACAACCTGGCGGTTATCGAGAGGGTGAGAATGACCTATCCGGATCCAACACGAGGCTAACACCAAACAAACCCATCTGGTGTTTCCCCTCGAGACCAAACGAGGAAGTCAACCGAGAACTCACACCGTTGGCGATTTATTTATTCGATTATCGTTGCGGCGATTACTAGTCGGTTTAGATAATCATCCGATAAAGTAAGCAGTGGGCACTTTTAGTTAACCATTCCGTGATAGTGGCAACACTTACTAGTCGATACATTTATCATGAGATAACCCAAAAACCCAAAGCTTGTTGGTACTTTTATTCACCATTCCGTTGTAGTTGCAAGATTTACTAGTCGGTACAATTATCGCATGGCGACAACCAAACAAGCAATTGTGGGCGTATTAATTAGCCATTCCATTATAGTGAAGGCTGATTACTAGTCATTATAAGTCAAATTTATAGCGATAAACTTTAGTTATGCTTGTCTATGATCGAGAATCGTGCTCCAAGTCGTCCATATCCATGGACACGGCTTTCGGAAAGTTTTACCGGCGGGTGCACCAATAGCAACACGCTCGATCAACCTCGGAAAAACCAAATCAAAACCCAACGAGGCTTTCACGATCGAACAATCACGAGATTCGAAATATTTGGGGCCACCTTAAGTAGATCCCATAGCAAGCGGTGACTCGAGACAGGCTCAAGGTTTGGGTAGACGGTACGTGAGCATTTGGGAACCCGAAAGTGTGGCTGGGCTTGTCGACACCGCGGAATCGTGTCCCGATCCTAAATGATGCAGTGTGCTCCTCGCACAATTTAAATCTGAAAGTAGCATGGCATAAGTACAAGATCGTAAATAAAACCTCAAACTAGTTTGTGGCCCCAAGAAATAAGAATGAATCAAGCTCGCTCAGGGGTCCCATATACCTCCCGGATGTGGATAGCGCGATAAATCAAGGAACAGGTATCAAGTACTCGGGGTCTTACGGGACACAAGTGGGCGTTCGGAAACCAAATATTTTCTATCACCCACCGATGCCTCTGCTTATTTCAATTTTAGTTGTTAAACAGAATTTAAAGTGACGATAAGTAAAACTAGGATCATCTCCATCATCAACATGCGGCAACACATCAGCAACTGTGGCATATGACGACACACATCAGCACTTGAGCAAGCAACTACGACGCGCAAGTCCAACTATCTACCAAACAACAGGTAATAGGATGTGTCCAAGGCAATATAGGGTTGCACGGTATATCATAGGTACGGAACTAAAGCATCGCAACACAGATAGAAATAGATCAACAGGAGAGGAATAAAGACTATAAAAGTAAGATAGGTAGAAAGGGGGAGATGCTCGCCTGAAAACATTGTCGAAGGGTTCAACCGAAGATCGGGGCGAAGCTCACATCAACTCAACGGCCTTATCCGCGAAGAAGCAAAACACTAGAAGAAACACCGGATGCACTATTTAATACAACGGCAGAAGATCGGCATGATGCATGCATGATGGATGACGTGGCAAAGGTGCGATGAAATTAGGTCATATTAAGCGGAACCGGGGTCCCGACAATTAATTAGATGGTTCGAGTTATTTAGAAACCCCCGCAATTTAAATGTTGTATTAACATGGCAAATAATAGCACCGGGTTCGCTACACAAATTTAAATGAGGCCAATATAAGGCTAGATTTGCCCGCATATAGGCCCCATATTTAATTATGAGGTGAATCGGCATAAGGCCCCCAAACCACACAATATGCATGCGAGTATGGCAATTTAATATGCAACAAGTTTTATGTTTGGCATTTATAAAAATAGGGGTTCGGATAAGGGTCACACATTAGGGGTCTCGACGAACTCGGGGTTCCGGGGTTCGGGGTCAGGGTCCGGGGTTCGACGGGGATCAGATCTCGGGGTTCAGGGTTCGACGAACTTGACGGGATCGTTCTCGGACTCCGGGGTTAGGGTCTTCGGATCGGGGTAGTAGATCTTGGCGCATCCGTGGTCTTCGGGTCATGTCGACGGTCATGGCGTTCAGGGGGAAAGTTCTCGGAGTCCGGGGTGAAGCGCTCGGCGTTCTACGGTTCCACGTCGACGGCCTTGGTTTCCTCGAGGGAGAACTTGGTGTGTCCGTGTCGGGGTTCTCGGCTTCGGTCGCCGGGCGTCAGTCTTCGGGATTGGGTTCGGGAAGAAGACCTTGGCATCGGATGGTCCTTGTTGGAGTTCTTGTCGCGTCTACCGTCTTCGGGTTTGCCTCACCCGGGCCCATGACGAAGTACTTGTCGTCCCCTGTTGATGTGGTGCACCTGTAACCTCAAGGATCCTGGCATGACCAACGACATCTGAACCTCCCAATGGAACGAACCTCCCTTGGTGGAGCCCAGGCCTGTTGGCTGTCTCCCGGAGGCCGTCCATCTCCGGCCGTGGCGGTGGTTGATGGTCGAAAAGCTCACTCCTTCTCTCATCATTTTCCCGCTCATCCGACGGCGCCTTGGACTTGGCCTTCTCCGACAAACAAATAGTTCAACGGACTCGACGCGCCTTGAGATAAGAAGCACCCGCCCGGGCGGTTGGGATGTACTACTTGACGTCACGCCCGAATCGAAACCCGTCTCGACGAGCACCTTCGAACTTGCTCTTGGGCGGAAAAGCGAAGGCAGAAGTCGATGAAGGTTGCCGACGAAGGGAGAAAACCACCTGCGGCGTCGCGCTCGGCCACGGAGGATATGTCGACGCCGTTAGGTACCGAGGCGGTGAGGAGGTGTGGGCGAAGGGTTGGCAGCGTCGTCGGCCCTCGGCTTTGGGCGTAAGGCGGCGGAAAAGCGGCGCGGCTGCGGCGAGCTCGGCTGGCGAACCCACGGCCTTTCAGCGAGGAGGGAGGCGGATCGAAGGCGGCGCTCGGGCAGCCGGGCCGAGCCGAGGCGGCGGAGGCGGTCGCCTTGAAGGGCATGGCGTCGCCAGCGAGGACGTATGGCGGACAGAGGCGGGCGAGGTGGAAGCGAAGCTTGATGGGAGGCGTCGCGAGAGAGAGGCCGGCGCCTTGTGGTGGCGGTGGGGCGCCGTGGCGGTGGCAGAGGAGGAAGGTTGGGGAGAGGCCACGCGATGAGAGAGAGAGATCTGGCCTTGGTGGGGAGAGGCTGGGGTCAGGCGTGGGAGGCCAGGGCTCGGTCGGTTGGGTCCATGTGAGGCCAGAGACAAGCGTGGTGGCTGGTGCGTCTTGGGCTTGGGCTGGCGTGTGTGTTTAATGGGTGCGGAGAGAGAGTGGGGGAAAGGGAGAGAGGGATGAGCCAAGTGGCGGTTCTGGTAGGCTAGGGGAGAGGTTGATGTGGCGCAAGGGGAGTGGCCGGGGTGAGGTGGCTGGGGGAGAGAGGGTAGAATTTTAGGTGGGATTAGGATTTAGATGGGGCTGGCAGGGTGGACCGATTTAAAAACAGGGGTGGTTCAGATTCTACTCGGCTCGATTCGCCCACTAAAAAATAATATAATATTTTATTTGTTTTAATTACACCATTTGCAAACAGATAGCAACAAGCAAAAATATTCCGGGGACCCGGTTTTGGTGTTTGAATAAGAGGCGGGGCGTTTAGAAAACAAACCGGGCTTTGCGAACATAGTTTTTATGCAAACAATGCATGATGATGACGATGCAATGCACAAATTTAACGCGATTTTCTAGTAGTGGTTTTGCGGGATGCCACAATAACTATGGAGATCCAACACTTTGAATGAATCTGAAAACACATGCCCCTGCAGCTCCAATCAAGCGTTGGGAAGAACTGATTGCAACCTAAAATCTCACCACCAGCAACTTGAACCTTAACAGGCATAGACAACTTCTCTTGTCCCTTCAACAGCTAAGCTTGTTTGCTATCAATGAAGCATGCCGAACTACCAGAATCAACGAGAAACACCAATTCCCGCCCTTGGACTTCAACCAAAAGTTCCAGTGCTTTCGTTGCGACAACAGACGGATTGATGGCCGCAGAGGACAGCAGTAGCAGATGTTGCTGAGAATGCTCCTCTTCCTGGTCAACTAATTCATCCGAGTCCTACTCCTGTAAACAATCCAACATCTCCTGCACAATATGCAACTGGATTGACTTACTACAGACGTGTTCCTTACCCCAGCGCTCTCCACGGCGATAACACAATCCTTTAGAACGACGATATTCCTTCAAACTAGGCCGCCCCCTTCTAACTGTTTCTTCTCCTCCACTGATTTAGAGACCCAGCGAGCCGGCGGCGGTGGTGGTGTCGCAACAGGCTCGGCTTGGTGATACTGCAAAATGGATTTCCTCGGCACCGAACTGTAACCAGGCGAGACAGTCAATTGATCCCCTCCATCAGCCAACTCCTCATATAGCAATGCCAGCGATGCAGCCTCATCTAAATCGTCAGGTTTTTGGATAGCCACCAACACGCGTACCGCCGGTTTAAGACCATCAAGGAACCTCGTCAGATAATGCAAAGGATCAGGATGAGAATCATACGCGGAAATGCGATCAATCAAATCAGAAAACCGCTGCACATAGTCTTCAACTAAACCCGTCTGCTTGATGTGGTACAGCCTTCGTAACAGCACCTGGTGTTGATTCCTCATGAATCGGCCCTGCACAACCTTCACAAACTCCACCCAATTGGACTGAGGAGATTTGTTCAGATAAGCCTCCAACCAAGTCGCTGCAGCACCCTCAAATTGGCTCGACCCATAAGAAATCCAGAGTGATTCAGGTGTGCCCCATCGCTGAAAATACTCCTCGCATCGCCGTTGCCAGAGCCGAGGATTGGACCCCTCAAACGACGGCAATTCGACGCGCGGAGCCGAAGCAGACTTGTCATGATTCAGGTACGAACAACCAGGGGACTGAACTAAAGACGATGTGTGGAAGCAGTTCATACCTCCTCCCGGAGGAGGCGAGTGAATCTCACAGGCTTGCCCCGGGGTCGCAGATGCAGAGTGGTGCCCATGAGGGCCTGGCGGAACGCCACTTTGTTGCCCTCGAGGAATCGCCTGGATGGCGCGGTCCAGCAAAGATGCAAGGCGAGCGATCTCAGCACGGATCTCCCCTTTCGCCGCCTCCAGCTCCGATCCGAGCCCCGACTTGACCTCCGCCAACTCCGCACCCACATCAGCGTGGACTGCGTCGATGTTGCGGTTGATCTCACGAATCTACCGGCCGGTGTCCTCCGCAGCAGCCCGAACGGCATCCATGACCTCCTTCTTATGCTCGAGGAAGCGGGCCTCATACTCCTCCCTCGACGAAGACTTGATGATCTCGTACAGGGCGCGGGATTCCGCCGATAGCTCCTCCATCACCGCAGCCCAGCGGCGCTCGGCGTAGCGGGTGCGACGATCGTGGGCAGGGAAATCCAGACTGGATCGTGGTTGTCTCTGATACCAAGTGTAAGGGGCTGCTAGATCTCTCGAATAATTTGGTGGAATTGTTCACGCTCGTTCCTTCCAACCACCCACCGAGCGAGTTCAAGGTACATACGGCACTGCCGTCCAATTCCAGCCAAGCCAAAGCCAACTACTCCCGACTCTAGTCCTACTATTTATCGACGACGCTAATTACATGGGCTCAGGCCATGAGTTCATGGCCTGCAAGCCAGCTGGGTAGCTTTCTTGGTCTTGTGGGCCTGGTTCGTGGGCCAGCGTCGGAGACAGGAGAGGTGCTCCCAGGGTCGCTGACAGTCTGATTCTCACTTGTGATCTGTAACTCTTCTCAAGATCCTTTTCCTCTCTCTGCACTTGTTGGAAGATGATGATTCAGTGTTGTGGTCAATCTTTTGCCAGTCAGTAGTTGCTCTTTGTTCTACTGCCAATCTTCTGCCAGTCGGCAGTTTTCAGAGGTATTCTTGTTACTGGAAGTTTGGAGTGTCCAGCAATACTTCAGATTGCGAACTCAGTCAGATTTCTCGGTGGCAGCGACAAACTGGAAAGATCTCAGATGTAATTGCCCATGTTTCCCTCATCTGTTCATGATCTCAGATTTCTCGATTTTTCATGATCTGAAACTGACACTGAAACTGAAACAAGTACATGATCTGCTTGTAAAACCTGCAAAGTTTGTTTGAATTTTAATCCACACTGACATTGCATTTTCTTGTGTATATACGAGTCACCCATCAATGGAAGTTCTAGACTTACTTTCTATTTTTCTTGTGCCATGACAGGTTGGCATGATGACGATGGTGTATTATAAGATGAATATGAAGACGGTGTCTGCTGATGCTGCCAAGAAGTTAAACATCAATTATTAGGATAGCAAAAGGAGAGGATATGCATATTAGTAGTGTGATACGCAAAAAGAGAGGATATGCATATTAGTAGTGTGATGCTAGTAGTGTGATATGCAAAAAGAGAGGATATGCTAGTGTGATGCATATTAGTAGTGTAATGCTGAACCAATAAAGTATTTACTGAAATTACTGATATGCATTTACTGGAAATTCAGTATTTACTTTGAAATTTAGACAAGCTACTCATATGCATTATTCATGTTGCAGAGAAGAAGATACCATCCATTCACGACAATGCTGAAAATTGATAAGAAAATAGTGCTCTCCAATGTGTAAGTGTCAATTGTCCGTGACCTACAAGGACGAATTAATAATGTCAATAATATTTAATCTTCTCTTTGCACAGCTATATGAAAAAACAAATTAAAGATGAAACACAACTATGTAAACTGGTTTCCAAGAGGAAGGAGGCACCCCATAGTGCATTGGATGTGTGGAAATATAATAGGATGCGTCAAAAGGACATCTTCTCTGAACCTTTGGTACATGGTAAGTTACTATGCTAGATTCATCTAGTGTATTCTTGTTCTCAAAACAAACAATGTCGTTCTTTTTACAGGAATGTGTACTATGCTAAATATCGTTCTTTTTACAGGAATGTGTACTGCCCTGCATGATACCTACTCCCTCAAGATTCCTCTACAAGTTGTCGCTCTCGGCTTGAACGAGATCCCTCAAGTTGCTGCCCAAGAAGATGTTGCTATTGATTTTGCTCCCCAAGAAGTTGTTGCTATTGATTTGGATGCCCAAGAAGTTGTTGTTCTCGACTTAAACGAGATCCCTCGAGATTTTGCTGCCCAAGAAGTTGTTGCTCCTGATTTGGATGCCCAAAAAGTTGTCGCTCTCGACTTGAACGAGATCCCTCGAGATTTTGCTACCCAAGAAGCTGTTGTTCCTGATTTGGATGCCCAAGAAGCTGTCGCTCTTGACTTGAACGAGATCCCTCGAGATTTTGCTGCCCAAGAAGATGTTGTTCCTGATTTGGATGCCCAAGAAGCTGTCGCTCTTGACTTGAACTTGAACGAGATCCCTCAAGTTTTTGCTGCCCAAGAAGATGTTGCTCCCGATTTGGATGCAGAAGAAGAAGAAGATACTCAAGATGTTGGTCATCCAAAACCAGAACTAACAAATGAGCAAAGGTTTGGTGTATATTTTGCGTTGGAAGTAATTAAGAGTAGAGATGGAGGAATAGAAACAACGGACAAGGACCTCATTGCATGTATGCTAAATACAAGTGTCAGAACTGTTGAAAGAATATGGGCCAAAGCCGAGGCGAGATTGAGCAAACGAAGAAGTTGATGTTTCAAACCAGAAGAAGGGCAATGTTGGCCGAAAAAAGAAAGATCCGGATCTGCCGAGGGTGGCGACAATACCACTCAACAAAAGGAAGACCATTCGAGGTCTAGCAAGATCATTGGGTGTGAGCCACTCAACTTTACACCTTAGGTTCCAGTTGGGAGACCTAACACGCTAACCCAATTGACCTTGAAGCCTTTGATTACGCCAGCAAACAAGCTCAAGAGACTGGAGTTCTGCGTCTCAATGCTTGACGAGGACCAATTGACAACTCCTCGTCCTTTCTTCAAGAAAATGGACAACATTGTCCATATTGACGAAAAATGGTTCTACATGACAAAGGAAAATAACAACTACTACCTACTTCCCGACGAACCTCGACCATTCCGCACGGTGCAGAATAAGAACAACATTGGAAAGGTGATGTTCTTGACAGCTGTGGCAAAGCCAAGGTATAATGAAGTTGGAGAGGTCACGTTCGATGGAAAGATTGGTACTTGGGCCTTTGTTCAAGAGACACCGGCTCAAAAGAACAGTAAAAACAGAGATAAGGGGACACTTGAATTGAAACCGGTGAAAGTTACACGTGATGTTATGAGGGAGTATCTTTGTCAGAAAGTAATTCCAGCAATCCAAGAAAGGTGGCCTGACGAGGATATAGGAAGAACACTCTATATACAACAAGACAACGCAAAACCTCATCTCCTCCCTAGTGATGAGGTTTTTCGACAGGTAGTAGCCGAGACAGATCTGGACATCGAGTTGATACAACAACCTCCAAACAGTCCGGACATGAATGTCCTGGACTTGTGTTTCTTTAGGTCGCTCCAGTCTCTCACTGATAGCAGAGCACCGGCAAGTATCAAAGAATTGATAGAGGATGTAGAGGAAGAATATCACAACTATGATGTTGACAAACTAGCTCGAAGCTTCATAACGCTGCAGTACTGTATGGCTGGGGTTATGAAGGTAGGAGGAGCAATACGCTACGACCCCCCGCACAACAAGGAACGCCAACAAGAAGACGTCAGGCTACCATATGCTATATCTATCACCTCAGAGCTACTTGCACAAACCAAAGCACTTATAGAAGGAGGAGAGATAGAAGCATGAGAGGTATAGGAGACTATCTTTTATAGGAGAGGAATGTCAAACAATTGTATAGGAGAGTACAATTCTTGGCCCCTGCTGCTGATGTTTCTCCCCTGCTACCTTTGAACAATACTTGTGTGTGTGCTTGTGTATAATATGATCAAGAGCAGAGATGATTTGTTGTTGTACTTACTACTGTGATACTGTGTGTGTACTGAATATTGGCCCACTGCTGCTTCTCTGAAGAAGAAGAAATCTACTTATTGTAATTACACTAGATGATGCTCTTGTTTCAGTGTGCCATTCAATCATAAATCCATACTCTATTGTAGCTACAGGTTGTAATGAAACATGACAAAAAATGCAGTATTTATTTATAGGAGATGAAGCATGCAACATATGGTTCTCAGACTTGACAAAACAACTTGTAATATTCAGGAAGAAAAACATGCGTATATTGTAATAACATAGCAGTACCATATTGCAAGAAAAACAAGCATTTAGTTTCTCAGATTTACTTGCAAGGAAAACAAGCATTTAGTTGCACTTGAGAGTAATTTTGACAGTTACAGAAACTCCATCTAGATCATGCAACTCATCTAGGAGTAGCAGCATCTTACTTGATCCATAAAATTGTACGTAAAATCCACCAAAATCCACCGTACTTCTCCAACTCCACAACAGAACCGACAATCAAGTAAAACTAGTTTTTGTTTATACTCCAAAACCTACAAAAATCCATAGATTTGAAATCCATTATAGTTCAAACAAAAGTAAGCTAAAGTTCCTTGCAACCAGACATCAACATATTATACCATAAGACAAATACAAAATTCCAGTAGACATACACTGACGTTCACATGCTACTCCAGCTACTCAGCTACTCCTAAATTCTCTCCCAAGCATCTGACAGTCAACTAAATTCTCTCCCAAGTAGTACAAGCCCTTGCTAAACCTCACTTGCAAAAGAGCCGAATTCAGCAAACACAAGAACTTCCTGAACTTGCTTGTTTAGCTGTTCGATTAAATGTCTGAAGAACACAACAATCTCCTAAGTAGTACTGTTCTGAACTTCCAACTGGAAGATTACACGGTGCTAACACCAACACTGAACCATGAGGCCAACACAGGCTTACCCGATCGGCGAAAATCCGAGCTTTATCAGAGGTGTCGATGCTGATGGCAATCAGTTTAGCCCTTGCAGACTCGAATTTCTTCATGGAGTTATTCGGGTCAGGGGCCAGCTCCCAGCTGTAGGCATGGCGAACGACAAAGATTATTCACATGCTACTAGCACTGACAACAAGAATTAGCAACAGTCAATTTCAGTGAATATTGTACAAATGAACTAAGTCAACTTTGATTACTAAGCCTCTAATCTTACAAGAGAAATGATATTGATTTTGATTATCATTGCAATAAGCCAGAAAATTAGACAATTTTCAGCAGAAAACATTCATAAGATGATTCAAAAGGTGCTATTCAGACATTCTAATCTTACATAGGATGATCAACATTGAGATCTATCCATCAACACCACTCTAATCATATATGTACTAGTACAAGGAACAGAGTCATTTGTATTGATTCCACACCATCCGGAGTACTTATCTGAACTGACCTGGACAGAGTCATTCCTAAAATCGCTACTTATTTATAAAATCTTTTTCAAAATCCTGATTTTAACTTACCATTGCTATTGGTCATCCCCGTCGTGATTCCTGCCGGCGGCCATCGGGGAGAGGCACAACCGCGCCGCCCTGGTCATCCCCGTTGGCCACTAGGGCAATCCCTGGAGCTCCAGGACTCGGGCGGCGACCAACACGCGCACGGGCTCCAAGGCTCGGGCGGCGGCTGGATCCAAAAATCCGACCTTGAGCGGTGGCTGGCGGTGATCCTCGTCCGTGGCGGCGCTGTGGGAGAGGAGACGAGGAGGAGGCGGCTAGACCGAAAATCCGACCTTGGGCACGGTGTATTCGCAGTCGGCGGCGTCGGGCTGGGAAGGAGGGGAGCAGCATCGTCGGTCGGCGAGGTGAGCGGAGCAAGCGAGGGAGGAGAGGGGAGCGGAGCAAGCGAGCGCGAGAGGATGATGATCCTGAGGACTGCGGGTTTGGTCAGAATTTCTACAAGGGCTTTTTTGAAAATTTACCCCTCCGTCGGAGGGAGTACTAAATGTAGTCTAGATACATTTCTTCACAAAGCTAAAACATCTTATATTTTAGAACGGAGGGAGTCTATTGAGAACCATAGATTTTTTTCCTTAGAATATATTCTATGCAGTTCCAAATAAGTTTTTTGATTGACTCCAAACCTCATGAGAAAAATATTTGTTTCTAATGAAAATAATCCATCGAGGAATTCTCTCCTTTTTCCTAGTGGAGCAACCAAGCAGACGGCTTCACCCTAAATTACAGTTACATTTATGCGAAATTAATCATTTTTTGCAAAAATAAAAATTATAACAAGATAAAATAGAAACCAAATCCTCATGCCGTCATTCTTTTTCACAAATAATTGTACAGGAGAACAAGGAGAAGGTGCTCGAACTGAACTACAGCTCAAACTCTTGATGGACAATCTGAATCTATTTCACGGAAGTGCATATAAAACTTATGGCAACTACAGCTCAAACTCTTGATGGACAATCTGAATCTATTTCACGGAAGTGCATATAAAAACTTATGGCAGCACTTGGCGGCATATAGCAATCTCTTGGGGCTTTACATAAGGTATATGTGCTCAGCAAGACTTCCACTCAATTTGGTACTGGCACACATCGACATCACTGAAGCAAAGAATTTACGACAAAACACAAAACCTGAAGAGGCAAAACTCATAGGCCTCAAACAATACGCGAGAAGGTTCCGAGACTCATTTCGACCTTAATTTAAGAAGTGCGGGAAATAAATCCGTTCCCTGGCATCTCGACGAAAATGCATCATCAGATCCAATTCTTGTGCAACGAGATAGGGTAGCCGTCTAGCAATATTCTACCCTACAACATCAGAAGCCATCAGAAACCTGAAATAACAATAAGCATTGTGAATTCAAGAGAAGAAGAAACACCTACTATTTAACTAAATGATATCCGACCACAAGATACTTTCATGTCAGTTAACAAGTAAGGTCAGCATGTTGAAAGCTTCCTTAGAGCCTTTAAATAATTAATACTCCCTCCGACCCATATTAATTGACTTGGATTTGTCTAAATTTAGATGAATCTAGACACTATTTAGTATATAGATTCATCCAAATTTTGAAAAATCCAAGTCAACTAATATGGGTCGGAGGGAGTACTTGTTTTCCCTAGCCCCCTTAAAGGTGGAAATAAGATCTTGATAACACCGCTGCCAACAGGATATTACTGGCTAACTCAAGTACAAAGACCAGAATGCGAAGGGACCTTGCCATGTGCGCTAAACTGGAGATAAGGTTAACACCACGTTCAAAAGTATGACCAGTCTATAGTAAGTGGCCTAATGCAATGTAACATTTGTATTTACAGCCTAGTATGTCAAAGGCCAGGTCTAGAATAAAACATGGAAAAAATTTAGTCCTATGAAATTGTGCCAGAAGTGAGAAACCTCCAGCCGTTACTTTTGCTAAAATATATAAATATACTAAAAAACTATATGCAGAAAATGGTTATTTACAGCGCATAAATTCTGGAAAACAGTACGCTATAGCCAGCAAATTCCTAAGAAAACTTTGGTTGCTTCCTACCCAGAAGCCACCTTAAAGGGGTAAAAGAGTCACAAAGCCCACATGCCACCAATGAAATGAAACGCAACAGTCTGTTGCGTTTTCGCGAAAAAAAAAACACTCCAATACAGGATAGCACCATAAAACTCCAGGGAATAGGTTGTTTGTCAGCTTTCTGTTGGTCAATCTGTAAACGTTGTAATATTTTCTGCCAGTCTTTATACCGGTTATAAGTGTTGAAGTATATGCGATTGCCCAACTTTCTCTCCAATGGTTAAAAGAGGCGCGCCTACGCGCTAGGCGAGAGCAAACACGTTTAATCGTGCTTTGCGTGCGCTTAAGCGACATAAGCGCTAGGCAGTGGCAAAACTAGGAATTAATGCCTAGCACGCTTCTGAACCTTATCTCCATCAGTTTGGACTTTTGATTCTACTGGTTGGTGCATGAAGCTTAATATGGTATCAGAGCAGAGGTCTTGGGTTCAAGTCTCGGCCCTTCGCAATTTAATAAATATAAACTCCTTGCCCTCTTTCTATCACGTTTAGGCCTTATCGAGCCACACGTGAGAGGGGTGTTGAAGTATATGTGGATTTCCCAACTTTCTCTCCATCAGTTAAGACTTACAGTTCTACTGGTTGGTACATGAAACTTAATACTCCCTCTGTTCCGAACTAGATATCGCGGGTTTCTCTAGATTCATATGTATCTGTACACTAAAAAGCGTCTAGATACATGCGTATCTAGACAACTCTGCGACAAGTAATTCGGGATAGGGAGTAACAAGTTGGGCACCTCTCCTTCGCATTTTTGGAAACCAACAGAATTGACATCAGGTACCAACAACAGCAGGCAGAAAATAACCAAGATTCAGGACACAACTATTATTTATAGTACAGTGGTTTCCCTTTGTTTTACAAAAACTAATATTTTCAAATCAGTGGTGCATCTTTTCCATTTTATTAGATAGCACCAGCAAGGGTCTATTGATAAGTTGTAACTATTATGGACCATAAAAGGCATGGGGTACAGCCACCATACCATTCAAAACAGTGATCCAATACACAGAGAACATGAATATACTAACGTTTATATGGCAGCAAGCAATAGTACAGTTGCTCTAACGAACTAATGATGCAAGCAATTCATATTCCACATTAATTAAGAACTACAGAAATCTAATGAATTACAAGGCTCCTAAGAAAAGATCAATCGTTTGAGCTCTTGCCAAACTTCCAAACAGTTATAGCGTTATGTAATAAATTACTATAAAGTGTTCATTTGTGATCAAACAACACCTAGCAGCGTAGAAATACCAGACTGGAGGGAAAAAATTGCACCAGTGATTGATGTTGAGCTTTCTCTATGTAATGTTAATGTATTGGTAGCTTACCATCTTACAGGTCAGTCTTGATCGCACAAATAAATGTCATGAATGGTTGCCATTTCCTTTCAGCTTAAGTTCGAGCTCTAATTCTTTCTGCCTTACCACCAGCGCCAAGCGTTTATTCGCAATCCTCATTTGTTCGTTCTCCTGTCTCATCCTTTCCAGTTCCTTATCCTTCTTTTTACGTAACTGTTCCCACTTGAGGTGTTGCTCTGCAAGCTCCAGCTTCTTAATTTCAATTTGCATGTGATATTTCTGAAGCTCTGCAGATTGTGACACTATGTCCTTTTGTGCGAAAGCCAAGCTAGTTCCATCTGGAAAAACTTTGTTGATATCTAGTGTGATGCCATGGGGACCAGACCTCTGGCTACAGTGATGTGAGCTCGAAGAGTTGCCAAAACCTACATCCTCGTCATCCGCCATATACCGCATCCTTTTTTGCATGGGTAGGGCCTCCTTATTGCTATGTGTTGAGTGATGCTCCTCATAATTATCCTCCTCGTAATCAGACTCTGCACTCTGTTCATCTTCATCAGCATCTGCACTTGCTCCTCTCATCAGATCATTTTCCTCTTTGCACCTAAGAGCAAGCTGCAGTGAGCGCTGAAGTGCAGGATCTTCAGGCAAACTAATCCGGTTATTATTATGATAGGAGCACATCTCCTCATAGAACAAGTGCTTTGAGTTCAATATCTTCCTCGCGTCATCTTTCAACTTGTCAGAGAGATTATCCATGCGGTCCAGAAGTGCTGGATTCTCCACAACCTTGCAAGTTGTACCCCGACCAAGGATTTCTGTAAGCCTTTTGTATCTCTTATTCAGGTCATTGAACTTGTCCTCGCACTGCTGCGGTGACACACTGCAGCCTCGCTCGCCCATGACCTTTGATATTGCCTTCCACTTGCCTTTCTTCTGCATCATTGCACAGTTCCTCTTCCCACCTCCTAAATCAGTTCCTGGATCCTCCCCAGTGTAAGACGCAGCAGTAATTAAAATCTTAACCATTGAATCAGTCCACTTCATCCGGTGCCACGTAGAGCCCTTCTTTCCCTTGCCGCTCTGGCTATCAGTTGTATCCTCGTTCAGACCATGTTCCTCATCATCACTCATGGTCACGGAGTCCTTCGTTTGATAGTGGTGGTGGAGGACCTGGTGGTGATCAGTCTTCCTGCGTTCTCCAAATTGAAATTCTGACATGTGACCAGGATCTGTGACCTGGTTCATAGGCATGGGGAAATGGCCAGGTATCTGAGATTGGTTGAAGACCTGATTACCCGAGTTTGGAGCACGCATTTGCATGGGGTTATGATGCAAGTCTGAACTGCCATAAGTTGCTCCATGCATAAACTTTCCACAGGGTGGATTATTGCCTTCCATGCTCCCTAAGTACCAGCCCACTACCGACACTTCACATTAATACCATATACAGATGTATAGAATTTGTCACAGTTACGTCTTCAATCTGCAATCCCGCCCAAGAAAGTAATTCAGAAAAACAGTCAATACAAATCACACATTTGGGAACTTCTAAATGATCTTAGAATTTTCAATAAATTACGGATTGCCATTAAACAATAAAATCACCTATATGGTGACCTAAGATAGTTTAAGGGTTCCATTTATCCTAATACTTTTAACCAGAGTCTCCAAGTTAATGTTCAAGCAAATGGTTTATTCAGCACATTTCCATGGTACACTAGCGAAAATTGCAGCCTCCTACATCAGAGTACAACTCACTCCGTGCTTAAGTGAGACCGCCTAAACGACCACCGACATGATTAAGAGTTTTTATTGGTTGAACTGCGTCAAAAAAAAGTAATAGAACTATGGAACTAGTTGAAGTAGCATAAGGGTCACATAGGTAAAACAGTTCCCATCAGACCCAAGCTACTAGCGGTTGCCTGGTTGGTACTGTAGCATTTGCCACTAGTTATTCACGGAACTCATCTTTTTTCGTGATTCAACATGGAATTCAGATTTCAGATAAGACTATCTGAAGAATTCCTCGAGAATCGCCATATGATGGATGAAACACGGGTGTTCGCCGATTAATGGAAAGGGGTCGACCGAGTCCGACCTTGAAGAATAAAGATCTGGCTGAACAGGAACGTTCACAGCGAAGAGAATACACACTGGAAACGGAAGAACAATCTGAGCAAGACAGGGCTGCCTTACCAAGAAAAAGGAATTGTGCCCGCGTAGGTAGGACTTCACTCACTCCACTGCTCGACCATAAGAGAGGAGGAGCCAGAGGGGGAGTTTCCAGGCGCGGTTCGGCGGGAGGAGGGGGAGGGGACAAGAGGCGGTCTAGGCGACGCCGGTGAAGGGCGTTTCGGCGGCGCCGGCGATGGAAACGAGGTTTTTTTTTTAGGGAGAGACGAGGGCTTGTTTGTTTCCTTTGGGACAATTGTGTATTCTATAACTAGTGTATTCTATTAATGTATTTCATTAATGTCAAAAGATATAACAAAAGATCCTCATGAATCTTTTAAGTAATTGTATGTATATTTTATTAGTGTATTCCATTAATGTAAAAATATATAACAAAAGATTCTCACAAAAACTATCAATGACATTGTTCAAAGAAAATTGCCTCGAGAACTTCTAGAAAGAACCCTCATTCAAAAAAATAGCAACAATGTCCTTAGAGGTCCTTGCACATACTGATACTATTGACCATTGCCAATCACCGGAGCTGGCCACCACGACACTCAATGGCGGACCCAGAAATTTCTTAAAGTTTGGACAGAATTATGTAAAATCATTTTTTTAATAAAATAGGATACAAGGCATGACGGCATGCCTGGGACGGCCGCCTGACGGTGGTCAGTATGGTGGATCTCGACACCATCGCCGCGAGAAGGAGAAAGACCATCCATCGAAGCGCATCGAAAGACCATCGACCATCGCCATCTCGACAAGGCACATATTGGTGAAGGCACGATGTGGGATCTTCGACGGGCGGCCGGGATACCGGGGCCTCTCTATCGACGTATTTAAGAGATCACATCAGATCCACCATCCATGGACCACCTTCCATGCTCCAGGGTCGCCATCTTCAACCACACGCCGCGTCGCCACAAAAACACGTCGTGTCGCCACAAACACACGCCGCGGCAACCGGGAATGTCCTAAACAAATCCTCCATGCTTCACCATAGCGTTAGAGACAACACCCATATCAGGGATAGAGCAGGAGGGCAAACACATCTAATGGAGTCGTCGTTGCCGCCTAGCCTACGCCATCCACAAACCCTAACACTGTTGATGTGGGAGTAGAGTTAACACAGATCTATTCGCATGGACGCCGCTCCCAGCACCCAACAGCGCACCACGACATACTAACCATAATCCTAACTACAAAGCAAGAATGGAGGAACGGGCCCCTGCCCGCCGCTAAAAGCCAGAGCATGGGGAGAAGAGAAGGGAGAAAATTTAACGGGTATATATAATAGGAATTCAATGGAGAGTTGGACACAATCTTCTATTGCTGACTCGGCAATAGAATTCAATGCATCGTCATTTGGATACAGTCATAATTATTGATAATTTCACCATTTACCACACGATGTGGTGAGCTCATGTATCATTTGTCTTGTTTTTCCTCAAAATTTGGAAGAAACACTAACTTTTAAGGATGAGTGGATACATACCAATAATTTCCCATCGTACTACATTGGCGGCCATTTTGTTTTAAAACATGTCAAGTCGAAAAACCCATATGATACTATACGTGGACCACTTGACTATGATTATGAACATTGATTGGTGATAAATCCTACCCTATTTTGTCAATGACCTTAGAGGCAAGAGCCATGGTTTTCTTGAATGTGATAAGTTTGCTCTCAAAATATCTATGGTTGCATCCCTTTCATTTGTTTCAAATGAAGTACAATGGTTGTCCACCTTCTATTCGCAGGAGAGGATCGAGTAGCACGTATCACCGAGAGAGGCAAAGGTCGAGATTGGTTAGTAGTTAAACAATGATGAATTCAATGTTTGGTAATTCTCTATACCATTTTCAAAACACAAGACATGCATACACAAACCACCACAGAGCAAACATGTACATCCAAGTGAGTACATTCTCATGACAAATTCACGAGTTATACAAATTTTCACACTCTTATGAATACATATAAATTCACTAAAAATACACATAAATTCTACAAATGATGTAGACTTTAGTGTTTTGAATTTTCTGTACATAGTTTATTAAAAAAGGTGACACAAAATCTTCTCTATGCAGATCCAAAAGTTAAATCATGAAGTATAGATTATACCACCCTAGATTGATGGATGTCCATTTCCGATGCATCTTTTTGCGGTTTTGCAGCCATTTTGGATTTTCTTCTTGTTGCTTCTGCTCGCCCACAAATGGATCTCTAATTCTTCCATCCAATGTTATGGCACTACTGCTAGGCTAGCTGGTGATAGATGTAGTGCTATAGAACATGGCGTATTTTGTAGCTAACCACACTTGAGAAGCAAGTATCTTAAGAGGCTCTCATGTGATGGTGAGTGTAGGATGCCCACACAAAACTGCTAATCCACTTTGTACTCTTCACGCCATGGTCCTAAGAGAATAATGTCGCTCGATCAAGGGGAAAATTGAATAGCACGCGAGTACATCTAGCTTGGGGTCTACAGTTAAATATATTCTCATCTTCACATGAGACACCACCAACAACAAATGTGCCTCTTCATAGGCCATCAAAGGTGTCTCTATCATGAAACTAAGTGTCATGTGTGAGATGAGGCGGAACTAGACAGCTAGGAATGAGGCATTTGATTTCTAAACTTAGAAATCAAGAGATCAACTCTACTATTTTTAGCCCGGAGAAAATAGGGATGCTTATTTTCTTTGTGCTTGGTGTCATCAACCTTACTTTAATAAAAACTTTAACCGCCAATTAAATCAACAACATATGAATAATACACCACAAAAGGTATATTATCCGATTTAGATTTTAAAAAGTTTCCAATGGCGCATTTTTATGGCATATAGCTTGTATTATGTTGATCAAAATGATGGTCATATTTTCCTAAAATACGCGTGTGCCTTAAATAAATTGAGAGGGCGGGGGGCAAGGGGATGGGAGGAGAAGGGAGGGGAGGGAGGGCCGGTGATGGAAACAAGTTTTTTTAGGGAGATACGACAGCTTGTTTGTTTCCTTTAGGACAATTGTGTATTCTATTAATGTATCCCATTAATTTCAAAATATATAATAAAAGATTCCCACGAATCTTTTAAGTAATTGTGTATTCTATTAGTGTATTCTATTAATGTATTCCATTAATGTAAAAATAGATAACAACAGATCCTCACAAAAACTATCAGTGTCACCGTTCGAAGACAATTGCCCTGAAAACTTTGCAGAAAGAACCCTCATACAAAGAAAATGGCAAAAAAGTACTTAGGGGTCCTTTCACATACTGATACTATTGGCCATTGCCAATCACCAGAGCTAGCCACCACGACACTCGATGGAAGAAGAGTAGATATACCTCCATCGTCCCAAGAACCAGGGCAGCACCATCGCAAAGGCTTTTTGAGCCGAAGACCTAGGCCTACATGACTGAAAAGGCACATATCACTGCGGCATGTCAGTCAAGGATCTTCGATGTGCCCTCCAGACCCTATATAGGTCGTCTCCTTTCGAAATAGTTAAGAGATCACAACATATCCACCATCCATGGACCACCTTCCATGCTTCAGGGTCGCCATCTTCAACCACAAGTCGCGTCGCCACAAACACACATTGATCAAAAGATATGAATAATACACCACAAAATTTATATCATCTGATTCACATTTTAAAAGTTTCCAATGGCACATAGTTGGTATTTCATTAATCAAACATATGGTCATTTTTTCTAAAATACTTATGGGCCTTCAAAAGGTGGAGAGTACGAGAGGGAGGGGGAGGGCCGGCGATGGAAACAATAACTTTGTTTAGGGATAGACGAGGGCTTGTTTGTTTCCTTTGGGACAATTTTGTATTCTATAACTAGTGTATTCTATTAATGTCAAAAGATATAACAAAAGATCCTCACGAATCTTTTAAGTAATTGTGTATTCTATTAACGTATTCCATTAATATAAAAATATATAACAAAAGATCCTAACGAAAACTATCAATGGCACCATTCAAAGACAACTGCCCTAAAAACTTTGCAGAAAGAACCCTTATACAAAGAAAATAGCAACAAATCCCTTAGGTGTCCTTGCACATACTAATACTATTGGCCATTGCCAATCACCGGAGCCGGCCACCGTGACACTCACCAACAGAAGAGGAGAAATACCTCCATCGTCGCAAGAACCAGGCAACACTATCGCAATCGAGGCTTTTGAGATGAAGATCTAGGACTACGCGATTGACAGGGCACATATTAGTGTGGCATGTCGGTAAGGGATCTTCGACGTGCCTTCCAGACCCCATATCAGTCGTGTCTTGTCGATGCAGTTAAGAGATCACATTAGATCCACCATACATGGACCACTTTCCATGCTTCTGGGTCACCATCTTCAACCACACGTCGCGTCGCCACAAACACATGTCACGGGAATTAGACAGGTCCTAAACAAATCCTCCCTGCTCCACCATGGCGTCGGATACAATGCCCATAGCAACATGCATAGAGTAGGAGGGCAAAAACATACAATGGAGTCGTCGTTGCCGCCTAGCCTACGCCATCCGAGAATCCTAAAACTGCTGGTGTGGGAGTGGAGTTGACATAGACTTATTTGCCCAGACGCCAATCCCACCACCCAACAATGCACCACGACATACTAACACTAATGAAAGGGAATTTATGCCTTTCATATTATTTTGATGTTTGTTGACAACACTTGAAATGGTTTAATGCTTTGTTGAATGTTTCAGGAGATATGAGATTTATTGTGGGCAATTTATACATATGGGAAAAGGACCTGACAGGAACATTTACACGGGCAAAAATCAGGATTTGGCCGGACTGTCCGGCTGATATGCACCAGATTGTCCGGCCCGCCCGGAGTTTCCGCCCCTCTATCACCGGAATGTCCGGACGAGATTTTTCGCCAGGTTTTCTCCTCGGCTATGGACAATCATTAAGGAAAATCGGACACCACCCGGACACTGGCCGGACTCTGGCCGGAAACTTGTCCAGGCCGGAGTGTCCTAGACAGCCGGACTGTCCGGCTTAAGTGGTTCCAACGGCTCTAAATTCTGGAGCCCTATAAAATGACCCCTTCTTCTACCTTGGAACCTGCTCGTCCAGTTCAAGAACAGCAACACATTTTGAGCCACCACTCATCCATCCAAAGTCCTTGATCTTTGGAGAATCGAAGGAGGAGGCCTTGATCTATAGCTTCACCAAGAGAGATCTTCATTTACCCCTCATTCATTTGAGGTCCCCTTGCTCTAGTGTTTCTTTGGAAACCCTAGCTTTTGATTTGGTTCTAACAAGCTTGTCTTTGATTGTTTGACAACTTGCTTGTATTTGGGAGCCTCCAATTAGGTTGTGGATGTGTGCCTCGAACTCGTTGTAAAGGTGTCGGCTTCCACCTCAAAGGTTGCCGATATAGTGGAAGGTGAATCGAACCCCTTGGGGTGAGGTTCATCGGAGAACAAGGGAGGACTCTCGTGGCATTGGTGGTTTGAAACCACCCCCTCTCCAAACGTAGACGTACTTCCCCTCAAAAGGAAGTAACTACGGGAAACAAATCCTTGTGTCTCCGTGTCCACCACTTTGGTTACTTCTATCCTTTACCGTACTTTACTTACTTGTTCTTGCTTAGTGTTGTGCTAGTTTTTGCTTTTTTGACATATAGATAAATTCACCTTAGTTGCATAATCTAGAGAATTTACCTTTCTTGGCAAACCCTAATTTGAAAAAGAAGAAAATTTGAAGTAGCACCTATTCACCCCCCCTCTAGGTGCCCATATGATCCTTTCAATTGGTATCAGAGCCTCGGCTATTTATTCGGGCTTTGCCGCCTAAGAGTATATGGGTATCAAAGAAGGGGAAGTGGATGGTGAGTCTACTGCCTCAGTGACCATGGAGGATCTCAATAACTTGGAAACAAGATTGAGCTCCACCTTGGGCAACGAGATCAAACAGTTGCACAAGCTACTTGATCAACTTTTTAAAGATAAAGGTGTCTCATCATCCCCTTCTCATCAATAGGAACTTCCACCATTACCCAAAGGGAATGCCCCGGCACCACCCACGGGTAAGGTGGTGGGGGATAATCAAGACAACACTGATTCCTCCACAAAAAGGGATGGTGGGAAGGGAGAGCACCATGACTATCATGGATGGTACACTCCCGACCCTCCAATCCCTCACCCTCATATAAACAATAGAGGAGACCTACCAAAGCTAGAAGCATCTACTTTTTCTCAATGGCAATCTCTAATGAAAACTCATGTGCGCAGCTCTTACATTGAACTATGGAACATCATTGATGTAACATCCCAGGTTTAGCACCTAGAAATAGTGAGGCCACATGTGTGTGCATTGCATTCATGCATAAGAAAATCCAGGGAATTTTCGCGCAAAACGCAAAGAGTCGTAGAGGGATCGGTATCTCTCTTGTTCTGATGAAAACGTCAGCTCAAGTGTATGGATTTAGACATGACCTCTACTAGATTCTTGTGTCTTTGGAAAGCAATTCAATTCATGTTTGAAACTAAGAATTGAAATTCAAATTTGAATATTTGGGAATATTTCCATGTTAAGTAAATAATATATAAACAATAAAATAAAAATTGTGATATAAAATATATTCAATAATATAAGAGATGAACATTAAAAATTTAGTGGAATAAGAATTGCAAACAGGGAATAAAAGTATTTCTTATTATAATAAATACATGTTACAACCTTATTTATAATAAAGGTATTACAAAAATATAATACAAAAGAATTCTTATATTTAAAATAAATATGAATATTTATTGTCCTTTATATAATACACAAAAGAATATTTCTTATTATGTTCCTTATCCAGTAACAACAAATCAACTAGAATAGAATTAGTAACATATTACCTCACAAGAATAATCTCAAATGAAATATAAACTTTATTACATAAAAGAAGGTTCTTACAAGGAGTCTTTACAAGATAATAAATAAAATATTACATTGAAGATTAAATCCTAAACAACCATCTAACTATTTCCTAATCTAGTCTTCATTGATCTTCCATCAGTAGTTTTGTACCTGCAACACAACACAAAAAGGAACAAATAAAAAGTAAAATAGGGGTTAGTGTGTTAGTGTTTTACTCTCAGAATTGCAGTGAAGTGCAGTGCTAGATCATCACTGAGTAATTTGAATAGGGCCAAAAATATAAGATTTGTTCTTATCAGTAGATTTTTCCTCAGACTGATTCATTAGTAAGGGGCAAGTTTTACCAAAGCCAGATAAAATGGTAAAAAGGTAAATCAACAGCAAATATCAAGTTTCCACTTGATCTGATCCACATATGACACAATCAGGCACACAACACAGTCACTGCATGCAGCAGATGTGGTGCCAACACAGCAAGGAGAGTCTGGGAAGTAGATAAGGGAGGGAGCATCCGTAGCACAACTGCTAGTGTACTATTTGCTTCTCCACCCAAGCAAGGACTCAAGAACTGCACCTAATCCATCAAAGCACACAAGAGATAGAGCACCAGCCACAATACAACACTAGCACCAGAGGTATCCATTTCACTCCATAGACAAAAAAGCACACCACCACATCACCACCATCTGGTTGCTAGGAAATCCATCCAAGAGCTAGGAGGTGAGGAGTTCCACAGGGAAGGCAGTATCTCAGGAGGAACTGGCTAGAAGTTAAACAAGGAGCACAAGCAAGGTGATCAAGATCAGCACTAGCCCAACAACAACCACAACTCTACAAGCAACTGGTTTATATACTAAGATCATAGCAATGCCTCTCATTAGTTTCAATTCAAGCAATAGTTGCACCAAATTCCAAAAAGGAGTAGAAGTAAGGGTGCTCTCAAATTAGCATAGATGCTATGCTAGTCACATCATAGAGCTAATAGGCAACAGTAGTATCTATTCTCATCTTAATTGGGGCCTCAGCCTTTGCATCATAGGCTACATCTCAATCCACAACAAAGTTATTCCAACATGATGTTTTCATCCACCAGTCATTTCCAATGACAACATGTGTATTTAGAAAAAATGATCATATGGTTGTGTACCTCCAGGGAGGCATCACAATAACATGACCAAGCCACAAGGTACTCTATCATCCAAGCAATCAATAGCTAACTAATTCAGCAACAGATCATAATACTAGAAACACCACTGTGCACACTCCAGATGGAGGCACCACAGTAGGAAGATTCCAATATTAGAAGCCACTGAAATCACTAGCTAAGATTAACATCAAATACCCATGTTGAAAGAATGAGTTACATCCATAGGGTATTATTTCAAATCATTTTCCCAAAATTATCCTTTCTAGGAATCATTTGTCTAGATATCAAGCCATTAAGTAGCCAAAGAGGATCTACTTTGCATATTCCAATTCTTGTCTGGCCCAAGATCATGCATGTGCATGATCTGATCCACATCAACTCATTCAAAACCATCTGCAAGTAACCAAACAAGAATCTAAATCATTTTCCTAGCTATCTTTTGCTAGGAATCATTTAAAAATGATGCAACTATATTCAATAGAGGATCAAGATCATCAATGAATCAGATTCAGAGCATAAAATATATCTCTTATAAGATTAAAGCCTAGCCACCAATCTAGGAATCATCAAGTAAGATCAATGATCTGTCAAATAGACAGTAACATTTAGTGACAACATCACATCTAGATAACTTAAATTACTTTAGCAAATAGCTTCAGTATAAAGAACCATCTAGCAATCTCAAAATTGCTAATACATGGACAGTACCACAAAAGGCCATTATCCATAATTCAAAGAACTGAATTTGTATCAACATTACTTGCAGCATACAAAATCAAATAGCAGAGCCTATTATTTAATCAGGCATAGCCAGCATCAAAAGTACAGGTTTAGGAGAACATCTGCCAGCAATCTCATAGTAACCAAACATCACTACAGAGGGTATGAACCCTAGTTATAGAGATGTAACCTAGACATGGGTAATCACAGCAAGCACGCTTGACATGGCAAGGTAGATAGAGCATGGAGAGAAACACAGTAGGGGAAGCACACTTACCCAAGGTCCTCACAAGAAGTTAGAAGAGGAAGTAGAGGAGTGGCCGACGGCGATGAAGAGGGGGTAGCACAGGGAGCACCCCCGGAGGGGAGCTGCAACCCGCGCCTGCAGCTCGACAGGAGCAACCGAAGGAGAAGAGATGAGCACCGTGTGCAAACCAACACGGCATTGACGAAGCACCAAGGCGGCCGAACCCTAACCCTATCCTCGGGCGAGGGTCAACGCGGTCGGGAGAAGAACCCATAGAGGAATCGGCTTGGACAGGACCGTGTGGCGGCGTCGACTCAGTAGTATTGCACCGCGGCATGGCCACGGCAGAGTCACTTCTTGGATTGGCAGCGACAAGACGCTGCTACCAAGATCCGTGAGGGAACGCAGCGGAGTGCGATGAGAACGAGGGAGAAGATAAGGATCTACTGGGCCGAATTGGACCAAATCGGCCTATGGGCCAGAGTGACTTGTGGGCCAGGCCCAATAAGGGAATAAAAAGAATAAGTCAAGAAAAAAATATATAAAAAAATTACCAAAATACCCTAAGCTTATTTTAGATCTACTAAAATATAGAAAATCTTAAAGAAAAATGTATATATTTTTTAAATCATCACAACCATAAGATCTACCTAATAAAAATATAACTTTATTTGTTTAAGATTTATATAAAGCAAATAAATATTAACACCATTAAATCCTAAGTGAAATTTCATAAAATAAGGAAAAATCCTAAAATGAATAAAAATCATATTTGTGTATAAAAATAAATTTACTATTTTATAAAAATACTAACTTAATTCTATTATAAATAAAATTAGAAGTAAGTATTCAAAGACATTTAAATCTTTAAAGAATTTTATAAACATAAGACCAATATTTAAAAAATAAATAAAAATCACTTTTAAGATCTTAAATAAATATACTAAACTATAAAAATACAAATATACCATTAGAAAAGTTTTAAAGATTATAAAAAATAATAAATCCTTATGTATTACCTAGTTTATCATAATGAGACAACTGTTTTGTTAATTCATGAAAAAATATTTCCTAAGTAAGAAATAACCACATTTCCTTATAAGACACTAAATTCTTTAAGATTAATTACTAAGTCCAAACCCATAATTATGATTCATAATAAAACTTAAATGTAAACTATTAACTCTATAATACCCTTTTGAAACCTTTAATCAAATTTAAACCAATCATTCACTTAAATACCAAATAAATTATCTCATACCCTAATCACACTTATCATAAATCTAAAATTTGGTAATAATTAAAACATATTACACCTTAAGTTTCTTTACCTTTTTAAAGTTAACTTTAGTCTCAAAATTTATAATCACCATGTCTAATAAACTACTTATGTTTTTATAGTTAACTTTGATCTAGTTAGATTAAGACATAAAGCATCTCAAGTCCAAACTAATCAATCACACACAAAAGACATTAATCACATCCTATTAACAATAAAGATTGTTTAAACCTTAGAAAGGAAATATTTTCTTCAAACGTTATTCTTTTTGCCACTTCAAACAACAATCTCATAATAAGTTCTCCAACTCTTAACAACTCAACCCAAAGACTTTTATCATAGTCACCAAATAACAATTAACTATAATCACATTATTTTGTACTTTACTTGTATATTTTGGGTTGTTAACACTTAAGTTCCTTATAAAGGTCATTACTTATAAAGTAAAATTTGAAGATAAATCAACTCTTAAAAAATCACCTAAATTCAAATCACTCAAAGTATTGGGTATTCACTCTGGGAGTTTTACAAAATGCATAGCATTACTTATGCATAACTATATATTGCTTATATAAACATTAGTCCTTACCAGACCAATGATGTTGTTTTCAGATATTGGATCTTATATCATCTCGAAGACCGTGATTATATAATCTTGTCATCACAAAGGCAAGTTCACACTTGCTCATGTCCTTTGATTATTTTTTATAAAGTATTTTGCAAATCAAGTGTTGTCATCACCTGCATTTCAAAAAGGTCAGAAAACACTATTTTCATAAAATAATATGATTATGGGATTATTTACCCTGAGGTAATAACCTACTATAAAAGTTCCGGTGGTAAAGGAACATATTATCTAGGACTTAACAACCAATGTCGCTAGTGATTCTTGCGCCGTATATTACGCGTTAACCATGAGATCTATATGTCTCTGGGGAAGTCAGCTGGATCGGCTCCCTCTCGCATGCATCGGACACTGTCCTGGGAATTTGTAAGTTGCAGATAGTGGGTATAGCCGTTTTATACGAGGAAAATTCTACCATGGATCTAGGCTTACAAAAGACAGATTTCTAGTATTAATGGTTGTTGTGTGTATCCAACTAAGGTATAGCTGTTTTAAACGGGGAAAAGTCTACCTTGAGTGTGGACATACAACAATTGCGCTATATGGGGGGTCGCGGAGAAGGGCAGTGATTGGCTTGGATCTTAGACTGGGCCCCATACCAAGGAAGTATGGACAAGGTCATGACTTGGTTGTGCAATAAGGCTAAGGTCTCTCATGGGTAAAGTAATGAAGGGAATATGCCCTGAGAGGCAATAATAAAGTGTTTATTATGGGTATTCCAAGTATATGATAGATGTTTATTTTGCATGCTATAATTGTATTAATACGGAAACGTTAATACATGTGTGTTTAATAAACAAACAGAAAGTTCCTAGTTATGCCTCTCTCATAAACTAGCTCGTTGATTAACAAGATGATCAAGGTTTCCTGATCATGGACATTGGATGTTGTTAATAACGAGATCGCAACATTAGTGTAATGGTGTGATGAACATTCATCCGAAGTATAGCATTACGATCAAAGTCATTGAGTTTATATTGCTATAACAACTTAGGAAGTGATCCTAATCCTTAGACCATGAGATCATGTCAATCACTAACACCGGAAGAGTTTCTTGATAACATCAAACGTCACACCGTAACAGGGTGATTATAAAGATGGATTCAGAACTAATAAAGTGTTATGTTGAGGCTCATGGATCGAGAGTGGAATTTGTTCATCCCGATGACGGATAGATATACCCTGGGCCCTCTCGGTGATATCACATTGATTAGCTTGCAAGCAAGTGATTTGATCACTAGAATGTTATATCACAGAACGAAAAGAGTGCATGTCGGTAACGAGATAAAACTAGGTATGGAGATACCGATGATCGAATCTCGGACATGTAATATATCGTGAAACAAAGGGATTAAGATACTAGCGTAAAAGGTTCCGATGATCACAAGAAAGTCATCGTTGAATGTGTGGGAGTCAGTATGGGTCTCCAGATCCCGCTTCTGATTATTGATCCGAGAGGGGTCTCGATCATGTCGCATTATTCACGAACCGTAGGGTGACACACTTAAGAGACACCGACATCCAATTGGAGCAAATGTTTCATGCCGAAAGAATGAACAAGCGCAGGAATTTATTTCACTAGATACCGAAACAGGTTTTTGGGTGAAATTGCATAAATTGGTTATGCATGTGAAATAGAATTCTAGCAAGGGGTTATTTGTGAATGTTTGTCATTAAAGTAATTGACAAAATTCTGAATAAAATAAAAGAGTTTTATTTAATGAGAGTTTGCATTAAATTTGGTGGAAATTTAATGGGAATTTGAGTGGACTTTTGAGTGGAGGGATTTTAAAGGGCATTTTGTGAGTGGAGTGTCCACCCACATGAATGAAGGAGGAGGGACAGCCCCATGGCGGCCACCCCTTGGGTGCCCCTCCTCCTATAAAAGGAGCCCCTCCTCACTTGTCTCTCACACCTCCTCGTGAAGGATCTCTCTCCCTCTAGAATTTATCCCCATGGTCTCGGACTAGCGAGATACATGTTCCCGTGGCTATTCGGCAAGAAAGAGTTGTGCTTCCGCTGCATCGCTGGAGCGAGGAGGCGGAGGTTGCTCAGTGCCTCAAACGTGTGTGCGAAAGCACGGATGCGGCTGGCGATTTGCGGCGCTAGGACTTCCTCTCGATCTTGAGATCGGCAAGAGATCGTCTACATCAACCACGAGTTGAACTCGTTAAGCTTTGTCGGTCTTCAAGGGTATGTTCTCTACGGATATACATCCGCCCGTTGTTTGTATCTAGTAGATAGATCTTGGTATATAGTTCACATCGTAGGAAAATTTTTGTTTTCTATGCTGCGAACCCTACAGTGGTATCAGAGCCGGATCTATGCGTAGATACTTTACACGGGTAGTACACATATGAGTATGTGGGAGATGATGATCATGTTGTTGCTCCTTTGTTGTAATTTTGGATATTGGTGGCATAGTGGGATGAAGCGGCCCGGACAAACTTTACATGTCCTCGCACATGAGACCTGTTCCACGCTTGACATGCAACTAGTTTGCATAAGTGGCTAGCGGGCGTCTGTCTCTCCTACTATAGTCAATACCTATTTTGCAAGCGAGTTGTCAACAATTTGATTATCCTCGTTGTGGTTCATGTTCGTAGGCAAGAACGGTTCTATCTCGAAAGCCCTAAGCCACGTAAAACTTGCAATGGATAAATTAGAGGCGTCTAGTTTAGATTGTTCTTTTGTCGGGCTAGTGTTATGATATGGTAGTGTTGTAAGTAGAAGTATGAGATGATACTCTTACAACACACATAGCGTAAAATCCATAGACCTTGGATTTACACATATAGGTATGATAGTGATCATACCACGATGCACATGATAGAGATCATCTGCGGAACCATATCATTTCACTAATAAACATATGATGTTTGATAGCATCTTATATTGCTTGTTTAGCGCTTTGTTAGCATAATAAGATGATCCCTCATTTAAATATCAAGATAAGAATGTGTTCTTCCTTTAGTATGCACCGATTATGTTTTCGCCGCTCCAAGACATCACGTGATGATCGGGTGTTCTTGGATCCACGACCATATTTCGGTGTAAAAACAGCTTACACACGCGAATACTAAGGTTCTAACTTGGCGAGCCTAGCATGTATGCATGGCCTCGAACACGGACTAAAGGTTAAGCATGAGTCATATAGTTGATATGATGCCCATTTGATGCTCGCCTTTGAAGCTATACCGACTCACGTGATGATCGGACTTGGTGTAGTGGATTTGGTTCATGTAATCACCAAAAAGGCACGAGGGATGTCGTTTTTGAGTGGGAGTTCATTCGTAATATAGATTAGTTGAACTCAATCTATCATACACTTATTCTAAACTTTACAAATTCTAATGTAGATGGCACCACCTGCTTTTAATTTCAATGTGTTCATGGAGAAAGAGAAACTAGCAACGAACGGTAGCAACTTTACCGAATGGGCCATGAATTTGAGGATTCTCCTCTCTGCTGCACAAAAGCAATATGTGCTAGAAGCACCGTTAGGCCCCCCACCTTTTGATGATGCCCCTGACGAGGAGAAGAATGTCTATCAGACTCGTCAGGAGGACCACAACTTAGTTCATTGCGGCATATTGTATGGGCTAGAGCCGGAACTTCGAAAGCGTTTCGAAAACGGCAATGCATTTGATACAATGGGTGAGTTGAAAATTATTTTTTCACACACATGCTATCAGAGAGCTACAACGCTCGTAAAAGTTCTTTAGTCTGATGATGGAAGAGCACATCTCCATTAGTGAGCATGTACTCAAGATGCTCGTTACCGATAAGCTTGTGTCCTTGGGAATATCGATTCCCATTGACTTAGGAATCCATCGTGTTCTCGCAGTGCCACCTAGCTATAAGAGCTTCGTGATGAACTATAATATGCAAGGCATGAAGAAGTCTCCCCGAGCTTCACAATGCTTAAAACTGCAGAAGTGGAGATCAAAAGGAACATCAAGTGTTGATGATCAATAGGAACACTGGTTTCAAGAAAGACAAGAAGGAAAACGGAAGGAAGTAAGGCGGCAAGCACGCTGTCGTCAAAAGAAACCCCGAGTTGGACCTAAGTCGATTCCGAAGTGCTACTTTTGTAAGGGGACTGCCATCGGAAGCAATCGCCCCAAGTATCTCGCGCATAAGAAGGCCGGCAAGGCAAACAAAGGTATATATGATATACATGTTATTGATGTGTACTTGACTAGTGCTCGCAGTAGCACCTGGGTATTTGATACCGGTTCAGTTGCTAATATTTGTAACTCGAATCAGGGGCTGCGGAACAAGTGACCGCTAGCAAGGGGTGAGGTCAAGATGCGTGTCGGCAATGGATCAAGCGTTGACGTGATCGCCGCCGAACGCCTCTCCACTTGCCGTCGGGATTAGTTATAAACTTGAATAAATGTTATCTGGTGCCTGCACTGAGCATGAACATTGTATCTAGATCGTGTTTGATGCGAAGTGGTTATTCATTTAAATCCGAGAACAATGGTTGTTCCATTTATATGAATGAAATCTTTTATGGTCATGCACCGATGATGAATGGTTTATTTCTATTAGATCTCGATGATAATTTTACACATATTCATAATGTTGATGCTAAAAGGATTAAACTAAATGATGATATATCCGCATATATGTGTAATCGCCGTCTAGGTCATATTGGCGTTAAACGCATGAAGAAGCTCCATTCGGATGGACTTTTGGAATCACTTGATTATGAATCATTTGATACATGTGAGCCATGCCTTATGGGCAAGATGACTAGAACTCCGTTTTCCGGTTAAATGGAACGGCGATGATTTATTGGAAATCATACATTCCGATGTATGTGGTCCAATGAGTGTGCCGCAAGGTGGATATCGTTATTTTGTTACTTTCACGGATGATTTGAGTAGATACGGTTATATCTACTTGATGAAGCACAAGTCTGAAACCTTTGAAAAGTTCAAGGAATTTCGAATGAAGTGGAAAATCATCGTAATAGAAAGATCAAATTTCTATCCGACCGTGGAGGTGAGTATCTAAGTTACGAGTTTAGCACTCACATGAAAGAGTGTGGAATTGTTTCACAACTCACACTGCCGAACACCACAAATGAAATGGTGTGTCAACGTCGTAATCGTACTTTATTAGATATGGTTCGATCTATGATGTCTCTCGGACTTGCCGTTGTCATTTTGGGGTTATGCACTAGAAACCGCTGCATTCACTTTAAATCGGGCACCATCTAAATCCGTTGAAAAGACACCGAGATGAATTGTGGTTTGGAAACAAACCTAAGTCATCATTTCTTAAAGTTTGGGGATGCGATGTTTATGTGAAGAAACTTCAACCGATAAACTCGAACCCAAAGCGGAAAAATGCGTCTTCATAGGATACCCTAAAGAAACTATTGGGTATTCCTTCTATCACGCATCCGAGGGCAAGGTTTTTGTTGCCAAGAATGGATCCTTTCTAGAGAAAGAGTTTCATGAAAGGTGTGAGTAGTCGAAGGTAGAACTCAAGAGGTTGTGGAACCTTCTCTTCAAAGTATGGAGAGTAGCGCAGGAAGTTGTTCCGGAGTTGGCTCCACTGTTGAAGAGGTAACTAATGATAATGATCATGAAACTCCGAAGAGAGTACTACGAACCTCGCAGTCAAACAGACGCAGCCCCGAACAGACGGAAATCCTGTCATGAATTTCATGGTTGATGAAAATGATGACCCTGCGACGTATGAAGAAGCGATGATGAGCCCGGATTCCAACAAATGGTTAGAAGCCATGAAATCCGATATGGAATCCATGTATGAAAATCAAGTTTGGAACTTTGTGGAATTACCTCACGACCGAAAGGCCGTGGAGAACAAATGGATTTTCAAAAGGAAAACTGATGCTGATGGTAATGTGAACGTCTATAAAGCTCGACTTGTCGCAAAGGGGTTTCGACAAATTCAAGGAGTTGACTACGATGAGACTTTCTCTCCCATAGCGATGCTAAAGTCAGTTAGGATTATGTTAGCAATTGCTGCATATTTCGATTATGAGATATGGCAGATGGATGTCAAAACCGCGTTTCTCAATGGTAATATTGAAGAAGAGTTGTATATGATACAACCAAAGGGTTTTGTCGATCCTAAGGATGCTAACAAGGTGTGCAAGCTTCAGCGATCCATCTATGGATTGAAGCAAGCATCACGAGGTTGGAATCTCCGCTTTGATGAGGTGATCAAAGAGTTTCGATTTGTCCAAACTTATGGAGAAGCTTGTATTTACAAGAAAGTGAGTGGGAGCAATGTGGCATTTACGATTATATGTGTATGACATATTATTGATCGGAAATGATATAGATCTTTAAATAGTGTTAAAAGTTATCTAAACAAAGAAATTTTCAATGAAGGACCTAGGTGAAGCGTCATACATATTAGGCATAAAGATCTATAGAGATAGATCTAGGCGCCTAATAGGGCTATCGCAAAGTACATACCTTGATAAGATTTTAAAGAAGTTTAAAATGGATGGAAGTAAGAAGGGGTTCTTACCTATGTTGCAAGGTGAAAGGGCATGTATGCCCCCATGTGTGGTTTTGGTAATTAATGACAATCTCTATAGACTAATGTGTAAATTGAGTTTCACTTGTAGGTTTGTCCATTGGCATCGCTTGGGCCATGTGTTGGTCTCAAGGTTGGAAGATGAAGAAATGTCCAAGGGCTTTGTGCCCATTGGAATCATGAAGAAAGAAGGAGCTTGAAGGTCGATGAAGAAGGACGAGCTCAAGATGTGCCATCTCTAGAAGATCTCATGCTTGAAGCTTGCCATCCTCGTGCTCATGGAATGATGAAGACAAGTGCAAAGAAGAGGTTTCCCCATGGAATATGGGGGAGCATTTTGCAAGTCTTCATCAAGCAAGAGCGAGCAAGAGCAAACAAGAAAGGTGTTCCCACTATAGAAGAACAAGACGGTCTACATCAAGTTCAAGTGGGACGCTCAAGGCAAAGGTATGTTGATAGGGATTCTCTTTTGCTGGTCTCGTGTTGTTAGTTGGGAGACCGGGTTTAGGATAGATAGCCGTACTATCAAGAGGGGCTCTCAAGCGGGTGTCTCGTTTGTATCGTTCGGAGAGAGCTCAAACCTTTGCATTCATAGCGTCATCTTTCTTGTTTGTTATTTGGTTCTTGTCCATGAGAGGATCTAGAGCTTGTGGTCATCATCATAACAAGCTCTAGTTCATCATCTAAGGATTTCACTTGCATATCTTATTGCGGTTTTTGATCTTGCGAGTTTTCCGGCTCCACACCTTGGGGGATACTTCACATATATATTTATGATATTCGTCGTTATCTTTCCAACAAAATTGGTTTCATCCCATTTGGAGTTCGGATGCAAAAGTTATTGCGTTTCTGGTTTTCTGGTTTCTGGAATTTCTTTGACCGGAAGTTCCGGCTTCCCACCGGAAGTTCTGCTAGGGCATCTTTGCCGCCGAAAGTTCCTGTGGAAGTTCCGGGTCTTCTTCCGCTCACGCTCAGTAACCTTCTATTTTGAAGCGTTCTATTTGCCGGAACTTTGTCGGAACTTGCTCGGAAGTTCACCGGAACTTCCGGTCTGTTTTGACCGGAACTTCTGGTTGCGCTTACGAGGCGCCAACGGTCCGATGACCGTTGAGCTAAGTGGCGGAACTTCCGCAGAGCCAAGTTCGCCATGTTTCGCTTTCAGTTTCTCGCTCCGTTTAGATTGGCTGGGTGCCACTGAACTTCCGCCTCCCACCGAAGTTCCGGTCAGGGTCGTGAATTCCCATAACGGGCAGATCTGGGAGCCCTTTAAAGGGGCTCCTCTCCCTTCGTGGGTACTAGCTTTTCTTCTTGGTTCTTGGCTTTCTCTCTCCTCCATTGTCAACCTTGAAGAAGCTTTCCTCTCCCTTTCCCTCCTATGATTCTTGCATCTTTTGAGGATTTGAGAGAGGAGATCTAGATCTACAATCCCCCAAGTCAAATCCCTTCTTTGTGAAGGAATCATTGGGATCTAGATCTTGGAGAGTTTTGTGTTCTCCTCTTGTGTTCTTCCTCCTTATTACCCCAATAGCTTTTGTAGCTTTGTTGGAATTTGGAGAGAAGGACTGCCCTTGCATTTGGTGCATAGATTTGAGTTCTACTCTTGTGTTCTTCCTCCTTATTCCCCAATAGCTTTTGTAGCTTTGTTGGAATTTGGGGAGAAGGACTTGCCTTGCATTTGGTGCATAGGTTTGAGTTCTCCTCGGAGATTCAAGAGTTCAAGCTTGAGAGCTTGTTTCTTGGGTTCCTTGGAACCCTAGACGGATGTGTGGTTGGATTGTTGACCTTTTGTGGTCTTGTTGACCTTTGTGGTCTTGTAGCCTTTTGTGGCGTTGTTGGCCTTTTTGTGGCATTGTTGGCTGTTGTGGCTTTGTTGTTGGGAGCCTCCAATTGAGTTGTGGAGTTAGCCCCAATCTTGCACGGGTTCGGTGACCGCCTCAAGCGTCCCATAGTGGAGCAAGTGCCCGCCTTTTGTGTGCGCACTTGGGAGAATAGGGTGAGCCTTTGTGGCGTCGGTGAGTTGCGTGCTTCGCATCCGGTGAGGCCTTGTGTGGCGTTGGGTGTGCATCGAGCCACCACACCTCGAGGTGAGCCATTTGTATGCGTTCGGAGAGCATTGCGCCATCGCACCTCTCCAACGGAGACGTAGCTTCTTTGGAAGTGAACTTCGGGAAACAAATCTTCGTCTCCGCTTCCTTCGGTTATCTCTCAACCAAACCCTTTACTTATGCACTTTACATTGTGATAGCCATCGTGCTTGAAGTATTTATACCTTGCTATCACCTTGTTGCTTGTATTGCTTAGCATAGGTTGTTGGTGCACCTAGGTGAACTTAGTGGCTAGGTTTTGTGCTCAATAAATTAAACGTTAGTTTTATTCCGCATTTACTTGAGCCTAAACCGTAATTTTTTTAAAAAGCCTATTCACCTCCCCTCTAGGCGACTTCCTTTGTACTTTCACAAGGCAAGACATTGAGTTAGACTCAAAGTCCGGCTTCGGCGGAAGAAAGAAAGATAATGGACAAAGTCCCCTATGCTTCAGCCATAGGCTCTATAATGTACGCCATGCTATGTACAAGACCGGATGTGGCACATGCTATTAGTTTGACTAGTAGGTACCAATCGGATCCAGGTTCGGAACACTGGATAGCGGTCAAGAATATCCTTAAGTACTTACGAAGAACTAAGGATATGTTTCTTGTATACGGAGGTGAAGAAGAGCTCGTCGCTAAGTGTTATGTCGACGCTAGCTTTGACGCCATATATTACGCGTTAACCATGAGATCTATATGTCTCTGGGGAAGTCAGCTGGATCGGCTCCCTCTCGCATGCATCGGACACTGTCCTGGGAATTTGTAAGTTGCAGATAGTGGGTATAGCCGTTTTATACGAGTAAAATTCTACCATGGATCTAGGATTACAAAAGACAGATTTCTAGTATTAATGGTTGTTGTGTGTATCCAACTAAGGTATAGCTGTTTTATACGGGGAAAAGTCTACCTTGAGTGTGGACATACAACAATTGCGCTGTATGGGGGGTCACGGAGAAGGGCAGTGATTGGCTTGGATCTTAGACTGGGCCCCATACCAAGGAAGTATGGACAAGGTCATGACTTGGTTGTGCAATAAGGCGAAGGTCTCTCATGGGTAAAGTAATGAAGGGAATATGCCCTGAGAGGCAATAATAAAGTGTTTATTATGTGTATTCCAAGTATATGATAGATGTTTATTTTGCATGCTATAATTGTATTAATACGGAAACGTTAATACATGTGTGTTTAATAAACAAACAGAAAGTTCCTAGTTATGCCTCTCTCATAAACTAGCTCGTTGATTAACAAGATGATCAAGGTTTCCTGATCATGGACATTGGATGTTGTTAATAACGGGATCGCAACATTAGTGTAATGGTGTGATGAACATTCATCCGAAGTATAGCATTACGATCAAAGTCATTGAGTTTATATTGCTATAACAACTTACGAAGTGATCCTAATCCTTAGACCATGAGATCATGTCAATCACTAACACCGGAAGAGTTTCTTGATAACATCAAACGTCACACCGTAACAGGGTGATTATAAAGATGGATTCAGCACTAATAAAGTGTTATGTTGAGGCTCCTGGATCGAGAGTGGAATTTGTTCATCCCGATGACGGATAGATATACTCTGGGCCCTCTCGGTGATATCACATTGATTAGCTTGCAAGCAAGTGATTTGATCACTAGAATGTTATATCACAGGAACGAAAAGAGTGCATGTCGAATTGAGATCAAACTAGGTATGGAGATACCGATGATCGAATCTTGGACATGTAATATATCGTGAAACAAAGGGATTAAGATACTAGCGTAAAGGTTCCGACGATCACAAGAAAGTCATCGTTGAATGTGTGGAGTCAAGATGGGTCTCGGATCCCGCTTCGATTATTGATTCGAGGGGTCTCGATCATGTCCGCATTATTCACGAACCGTAGGGTGACACACTTAAGAGACACCGACATCCAATTGGAGCAAATGTTTCATGCCGAAAGAATGAACAAGCGCAGGAATTTATTTCACTAGATACCGAAACAGGTTTTCGGGTGAAATTGCATAAAGTGGTTATGCATGTGAAATAGAATTCTAGCAAGGGGTTATTTGTGAATGTTTGTCATTAAAGTAATTGACAAAATTCTGAATAAAATAAAAGAGTTTTATTTAATGAGAGTTTGCATTAAATTTGGTGGAAATTTAATGGGAATTTGAGTGGACTTTTGAGTGGAGGGATTTTAAAGGGCATTTTGTGAGTGGAGTGTCCACCCACATGAATGAAGGAGGGGAGGGGCAGCCCCCATGGCCGGCGGCCACCCCCTTGGGTGCCCCCCTCCTCCTATAAAAGGAGCCCCCCTCCTCACTTGTCTCTCACACCTCGTGAAGGATCTCTCTCCCCCTCTAGAATTTATCCCCCATGGTCTCGGACTAGCGAGATACATGTTCCCGGTGGCTATTCGGCAAGAAAGAGTTGTGCTTCCGCTGCATCGCTGGAGCGAGGAGGCGGAGGTTGCTCGGTGCCTCGAACGTGTGTGCGAGCACGGATGCGCTGCTGATTTGCGGCGCTAGGACTTCCTCTCGATCTTGAGATCGGGAAGAGATCGTCTACATCAACCACGAGTTGAACTCGTTAAGCTTTGTCAGTCTTCATGGGTATGTTCTCTACGGATATACATCCGCCCGTTGTTGTATGTAGTAGATAGATCTTGGTATATAGTTCACATCGTAGGAAATTTTTTGTTTTCTATGCTGCGAACCCTACAAGTAACGCACCTCTGCAGAGTGTAAGAACTGTAACTTGTTACCCCCTGTTTCGGGAAGGAGCTGCAAACGCTGCAGGAAATGAACTCTGAAAGAGCATTTTCCTATCCCTCTGATTTTGATGTTTGATAACAACACACTTATCGGTTTAACTGTGTGCTAAGTGTATCACAGGTTTGATAAGGAGTGGCACAAATATTGGCATATCAATTCCCTTTGTGAAAAACCATTGTGCCAACCGGTAGTACCGGAACTACGACCGGTACTACCGGTTCCAGTACCGGTTGGCACCGTTCAAAACTGATAAGGGTGTGTGCTAGTCAGCACCACCCGGTACCACGGAGCGACACTACTGAAAGTACCGACTTTATACGACTAGAGGGGGGGGGGTGAATAGGCGTCTACCCAATTTTAATTTGTTTCTCACTTTTAGGCTCAACAAGAAAGGAAGTTATCTAGAGATGCAACTAAGTGAACAACCTAAATGCAAGGAAACAAACACCAACAACAAAAACAGTAAATAGCAAGGAGTAAAGGAGGGGAACGAAGTAACCAGAGAGGGGACACGGAGATGTAATTCCCGTAGTTCACTCCCACGGAGCTACGTCTACGTTGGAGAGGTGTCGGGGCCACACAAGGTCACCCGAGCGCCACAAAGGCCTCACCTTCTTCTCTGGTGAGCTCCCCCACAAAGGAGACCTCACAATCCACTAACCGGTGACCTTGAAGGCGCCAACCGAAACCTTTACACCAAGGTTGAGGGGGAGGCTCCACAACTCAATTGGAGGCCCTCAACGACACCTCGAAGCTTTACAACGCAAGCCTTAGCTCCGAGGATGCCCTACACCGTCTAGGGTTCTAAGAAACCCAAGAGCAACAAGATCCACAAAGGATGGGTGGGGGAAATCAAATCTTCTTTGGTGGAAGTGTAGATCTAGATCACCTCCCTCACCTCCCAAAAGATCAAGTCATTTGAGTGGCTAGAGAGAGAGAGAGATCTAGTGAGGTGAAGCTCAAGCATTAATGGAGGAGAGAGAAAAATTCGAGAGAGAGTGGGAGGAAGAAGAGGGGTGCCTTAAATAGGCCCCTCACTGAACTGCATAGCCCATGACCACCGGAAGTTCCGGTGAGAGGCCGGAAGTTCCGCCCAGCCTGGATCCAACGGTCATCAGACCGTTGACGTCCGCTCCAGAAGCGCAACCGGAAGTTCCGGTCAAAACAGAGCGGAAGTTTCGGTGAACTTCCGATGGTAGTTCCGACCAAGTTCCGGCAAATAGAACGCTTCAAAACAGAAGGTTACTGAGCCGCCACCAGAACTTGGAGCGGAACAAGGGGCGGAACTTCTGGGTCGCGAACCGAGTCTGGCCGGAAGTTCCGCGTCAAGGTAAGTTCCGCCAGATCTTTTGGCAGGACAAGTTCCGATGCAAGTTCCGCCAAGTTAAAGAATAGAACACTTCATACAGAAGGTTACTGATTCACCATCGGAACTTGGGGCGGAACTAGCGTCAGAATAAAGTGTAAAACAGCCCGCAGAAAAGAATCTGAGCGGAACTTCCGGCCTTGGACGGAAGTTCCGGTTAGACACAAAAGGCTCCAACAGAATAGGAAAAACGCTCTCTCACGGGATAATGGGATGGCTGTGGCGGTGCATATAGGTTTGTGCAAGAACAGGTGATTTCCCACAGCCTTCCAAAATGGACCCCCTCTTAATAGTACGGTGACCTAAAAAAAACAATCGGAGAGAAACTAGGAGAAGACTAAAAGGCCACCGTCTTCATGAGATCACAAGAGATCATCCACCACTATAGAAGGAGACATCAACAACGTTTCCCCTGAAACACAAGCGCACAATTAAAAACACAGTTGGGATTATCATTAACACCAAAAACATCACGGGAAGATATAGTCCTTTCAATCTCCCCCTTTTTGGTGTTAGATGACAATCCCAAAGATTTGCATAGAATCAAAGCAATCTTTGCAATGGACGGGACAAGCTCCGCCTGTATGTGTGCAAGGTAGAGAAGAAGAACTCTAAGGAAAAGACTGGCACACATACACGGAGGCTCCCCCTACCAATTGCAAAGATAGCACAAGTGCAAGGTACAAGAAAGGATAGTGATCATACCAGAACCAACCAAATGTGGTGGAGACAAAGGGAGTAATAATAACAATAAGAGCAATGAGGCTCCACCACCATATGCATGAGCTCATAAGATGACAACAAGATACCACACTCACGACAATGTATAAGATACCACAAAGATACCACATAGTCTCAAACATAACATACCACATGGTCCACAAGCACACATAAGTTCACGGACATAAAACCACAAGCACACAAATAAACTAGAGAGTTCGCGAGCAAGAAAAGATCAAAGGCAAGAACATGCTCGCGACTCAACCCATGCAAATCCCGTAGACAACCTAATAGACATATTTCTCCCCCTTTGGCATCGAGACACCAAAAAGGAAGAGAAGATCAAGCTAATCGTCCCAGCCACGAGAGGGATAAGGAGCAGACTCAGGGACACAAGGACCCCACTCAGGCGGACCAGTGGCCTCCTCCTCAGACTCATCCTCGGACCAGTGGCAGTTGTCGCGAATCCAATCATCCTTGGGAACAGTGACAGAGCTAGAGATCGGTGAGCTAGGAATGTTGAGAGCGGTCATGATGGCCTTCTGGCGCTAAACATTGTGACGCTGATCAACATAGGCCTGATACTCGCGGTCCTGCAGAAAGCAGAAAGTTTTCTTTACTTTCCCAAGCAGCTGCTTTCCCCAAGACGGTTGCCTCTAGAGAGAAGGACCACCAGCACTAGAGCCACCAGGAGCAGAGGAGGGACCACCAGCAACATCTCGAGCCTTCTTGAGTGCAGCTTCCTTTTCTTCTTGAGAATGAGGCTTTTGGTGCTTCATCACACGTAGCTTCTTCTCCTCATGAATGGTGATGTTGTCTTGAGGAAAGCGGGTGCCAGTCGTCTCAAGCCACTTGTGATTGATGAGAGTCTGTATGTAGGGAGCATAGATGCAGGAGCGCTTTTCAATGAGAGCCGCCCACATCTCTGAGTAGATGAAGTGCATAATATCCATTGACCTGTCAGAGTCCCGGCGAAGATAAGTTTGATGCATGAGGTCAACCTGATAGCCATGAAACTGATCAAAGTTGCCAGCCTTGGGAGCGATGGTGTTCAAGTACACCCTGCGCATGATGTCAAAAACTGGTAGCAGATGATTCACAAACCCAACAGTTCCCCACCCTTCAATGTAGAGAGGCTCCAGGACCTTAGGATCAGCAGCTTCAGGACCATGAACACGCCAACCATTTGCCCCGTGGCCAGGCTGAATGGGATAGCCAAGAAGCTCAGCAAACTCAGACCAAGTGGCGGTTAGCAACACGTCCCTGGTCATCCACTTCATCACACCTTCAGTAGAGGACTGCATGTGAATAAACAGAGTTGAGAAAAACTGAGCAATAGGAGTCACATCAAAGTTCTGACGGTGCTCCATTAGGGGAACCAGCCCAAACTTCTGGCAAATATCAAGAGCCTCGCCAAAGTAAACTTGCTTCTCTTCCATGTGAGCCACATTGATGTACTTTTGAGGAGCAACCACGAACTTCTTCTTCGATGCATAAATTTCTTCATATATCTGTTCCTGACGGCAGGTGTGGAAGTGTGGGTCCAAGCAAAGACGATCACGAGGCACGAGGTAGGGATCCGTAGCCCTAAAAGCAGAGTAAGCTTTCTGAGAACACTTGGAAATCTTGGCTTTGGTCATGTCTGGCCCAGCAGCAGTGGCCTTCTGAGCAAGAGCAGACCTTTTCCTACTGACAAGGCGAGCAGCAGCAGCCTTCTGACGAGTAGTCTGAGTGGTCGGACGCACAACCTCAACATCTTCTTCATCAATCTCAGGATGAATGTCAGAGGATGGTCGGCGGGCACGCTTGCCTTGGCGGGTATCTCCTTGCCCTGAGAGGAAAGCATAAGAGTAGGGAGGGAAGGTGGGGTAAGTGCACAAGTTCAGAAGAGGAAACAAAAGAGATAGATTGGAAAAATACAACCAGGAAAACAAATTGCATTGTTGCCGGAACTTCCGCTGAATTTCCGGAACTTCCGGTGAAAATAGTACACCGGAAGTTCCGGTCGTGGCTCACCGGAAGTTTCGGTGAGACCACGAACTGACGGTTCCAAACAAAAGTTCACTAGATCTAGATCTAAAAGCCACAAGTGCAAAGATTTTCAAGAATGTATTGGACCAATCTACTCTAGCATGATACCCTAGGCCTACCAAGATCTTCCAACAAGTTCTAGCCAAAGAACTAGCCTAGACAAGGTGTGCCCTAACTCAAGCCATGGTGAGAGCAATATCTCCATTAATGGAGGGAGTTGAGGGAAAATACCGGAGTCCATGGCGGCAGATCGAGGTGGGGAAGGATCCCACGGAGCAGATCTGCGGAGGAGTGGTTGGAGACGAAGGGGCCGGAGCACCTTCGTGGAGAGGTCCTGGCCGGCGGCTGCTCCAAATAGAGGATGGGTCTTGGGGGAAAAAGGAAGAAGATCCCGTTTTCCCCCAGGGCCCACCTTATATAGGACGGGGAACACCACCGGAAGTTCCGGTCGAGGACGGAAGTTCAGTGGACTGTAACTTCCGGTCGGCCACCGGAAGTTCCGCTGACGCCAGGAAGACCATCTCAGGTTTGGAAGATAACAAGGAAGAACTTGTGTAGGGAATAGAGAGGGATTGTGGTAAGGAAAGGCTTAGGATAGAGGACTCAAACTGTGAAGAACCAACCAACAAAAACCAAGAAAAACAAAAAGGTCAAAGACACAAATAAAAACGGGTCGGTGGCCGAGGCCACCTTATATAAGAGTAAATGGCTTGACACCGCGAAGATATATCTTGGGTTCATTACCAACACTCATCATGAAGCTCAAATGGTCTCCTTTAGAGACTATAGAGTATGAAAACTTTAATGTGCGCATAATAGGGATAGCGTTTGTTCATAAGAGGAACTACACTCTCCCTAAATCCATGCCTACATCCAAACAAGATACACATTGAGACGCGGGTAGGTGTGCAAGGTACTCAAGCAACATTTCTTGAATCAATGATATTTAGCTCATGCCTTAACTCCCGGAACCTTGCTTCATCAAGAGGCTTCGTGAAAAGATCCGTAAGATTTGCCTTGGTGGGAACATACTCCAAAGAAATGTCTCCTCTAGCAACATGGTCCCGAATGAAATGATGACGAATCTCAATGTGCTTGGTCCGGTTGTGTTGCACGGGATTGTGAGCAATAGCAATGGCACTCTCATTTTCGCAAAGAAGAGGCACCTTGTCAAAAGATAGTCCAAGATCCTTCAAAGTTTGCTTCATCCATAGCAATTGAGCACAGCAGCTTGCGGCAGAGATGTACTCAGCTTCAGCAGTGGACATAAACACACATTTCTGCTTCTTCGAGGACCAACAAACCAAAGATCTTCCGAGAAACTGACAAGCTCCGGAGGTTGACTTTCTTCCCACTTTGTCGCCAGCCCAGTCCGAGTCCGTGTAACCAATGAGATCAAAGCTGGCTCCCTTGGGGTACCACAACCCAAAGTTTGGGGTATGAACTAAATATCGAAAGATTCTCTTGACCGCTACCATGTGAATTTCCTTTGGCGCGGCTTGAAATCTTGCACACGTACCCACACTCAACATAATATCCGGTCGGGATGCATAAAGATAGAGCAAAGAACTAATCATAGATCGATAGAGTTTTTGATCCACCTCCTTACCCTTGGGATCGAGATCAAGATTAACCTTAGTTGGCATGGGAGTCTTGGCACCTTTGACTTGATCAAACTTGAAATTCTTGAGCATGTCTTGGATGTACTTGGCTTGGTTGATGAAAGTCCCTTTCCTCAATTGCTTGACTTCAAACCCAAGGAAAAACTTCAACTCCCCCATCATGGACATCTCGAAGCGATCGGTCATGAGCTTGGCAAAATCCTCATTAAAAGTTTTGTTAATAGACCCAAAGGTAATGTCATCAACATAGATTTGGCATACGAACAAGTGGCCTCCAACTTTCTTAGTAAAAAGAGTGGGATCAATGAGGCCCACTTCAAAGCCACGGTCTAACAAGAGCTCCCTAAGGCAATCATACCATGCACGTGGGGCTTGCTTGAGGCCATAGAGTGCCTTATTGAGCTTGTAGACATGGTTCGGAAAAAGTGGATCCTCAGAACCCGGAGGTTGCTTGACGTATACCAACTCTTTCAAAGGACCATTAAGAAAATCACTCTTAACATCCATTTGATGCAACTTAAAGTTATGATGGGTAGCGAAGGCAAGAAGCATACGAATGGATTCAAGGCGAGCAACAGGGGCGTAAGTCTCACCGTAGTCGATGCCCTCAACTTGTGAGTATCCTTGGGCAACTAACCTTGCCTTGTTGCGCACGACAATTCCATTCGCATCGCACTTGTTTTTGAAGACCCACTTGGTTCCAATAACGTTTTGACAGTCTTTGGGCCGCTCAACCAATGTCCAAACATTGTTCCTCTTGAAGTTGTGAAGTTCCTCGTTCATAGCATCAAGACAATCATCATCTTCAAGAGCTTCGAAGACTTTCTGTGGTTCCACAAGAGAGATAAACGCATGGTGAGAGCTAAAGGAAGCTAGTTGCCTCCTAGTAGTGGAACCTTTATTGAAATCTCCATAGACATTATCAAGGATATGGCCATATCGAACAAGCTTGGCGAGATGTTAGGCTTGACGGCGGGCTTGTGATTCAACTCGAGATTCTTGAACTACCACTTGGTCATTGCCACCAATTGAGCCACCGCCTTGACTATAAGCACGAACACGAGGGTCATCTTCATCAATTTCCACTTCGGGGGAGTCATCACTTGGAGAGGATCCTTGAGGATCATTGACTTGCTCTTGATCTCGACGAGCTTGACCTTGGGGAGAGCCGTGACCTTGAGGAGGAGCCCCATCTTGGGGAGGTTGATGAAGAGCTTGTCCGTGGGAGGTGCCTTGAGGAGGAGCCCCATCGTGGGGAGGTTGATGTTGTTGATGAAGAGATTGTTCTTTGGAGATTGGAGAGTCATGAGCATGGGAAGCTTCGGAAGAGCTTGTGCCAAGAAAGTAGGTCCTTCAGGGGCAAGATGATCTTGTGAAAGTGAGGGCTCCACTTGAGTAGAGCTTGGTCCTTCTCCTTCGTCCATAAGGGGATCCTCATTGGGGAGGTGGAAGCCCACACCCATTCTTCTTATGGCCTTGGGAGGAATTTCATCACTTGGATCACAAACACCATCTTGCCTAACAAGAGACTCATGATTTTCATCAAACTTTACGTTGCTCGTTTCTTCAACTCTTCCATTGGCTTTGTTGTAGACTCTATAAGCATGGGACTGATTTGAGTAGCCAACGAAAATTCCTTCTTGAGCCTTTGATTCAAACTTGGACAAACGAACTCCTTTCTTGAGAATGTATCACTTGCAACCAAACACCCGAAAGTAGCTAACATTAGGCTTTTTTCCGGTGAGAAGTTCATAGGGGGTCTTGTTCTTTTTATTGCGGAGATAAAGCCGGTTGGTTGCATGGCAAGCGGTGGAGATGGCCTCAGCCCAAAAGTTGTATGGAGACTTGAACTCAGCTAGCATAGACCGAGCCGCATCCATCAATGTGCGATTCTTCCTTTCGGCAACTCCGTTTTTTTGAGGGGTGTAGGGAGTGGAGTATTAATGCTTGATTCCTTCATCACTGAGAAACTCGTCCAAGGTATAGTTTTTGAACTCGGTGCCATTGTCACTTCGAATTGAGAGAATAGTTGCATTGTGCTTCCGTTGAACCTCATTAGCAAAGTCAATGACGGTTTGTTGAGTCTCACTTTTGTACTTGAAAAAGAACACCAAAGTGTATCTTGAGAAATCATCCACAATAACCAAGCAATACTTCTTTCCTCCAAGGCTATCATGAGAGGGAGGACCAAAGAGATCCATATGCAAGAGCTCCAAACACCTCTCGGTAGTGATCTGATTGAGTGCTTTGTGAGGAGTCTCATGCATCTTTCCTTCAATACAAGCCCTGCAAACACGATCTTTGGCAAAAGAAACATCGTTAATTCCAAGGATGTGGCCCTCGGAGTGAAGTCTTTGCAAAGTTATCATGTTAACATGGGCTAGGCGGCGATGCCACAACCAGCCCTTGTCGGCTTTAGCATAGTGACATAGAGCATGAGGAGTAGTGGTCCTTGAAAAGTCCACCACATACAAGTCATGTTATACATATCCTATAAAAGCCACCTTGAGAGACTTGCTCCACATGAGGACCACGGTATGAGAATTAAAGGAAGAAGAAAGACCCATAAGAGCAAGAGCACGAACTGAGAGTAAGTTGTAACCAAGAGTTTTGACAAGCATGACGTCAACCAAGGATACATCCGGGGTTACCACCACTTTGCCAAAACCCAAAACCTGAGAGCTTGTTTTGTCACCGTAGGAGACCATGGTGTCGGCAATATTGGGCCTCAATTCGGTCATGATAGACTTGCTTCCGGTCATATGACTCGTGGCACCACTATCAAGCACCCATTTTGATCCACCGGAAGCATAGTCCTACAAGAAATTCAAGCCTTGGTTTTAGGTACCCATTTTGCAATGGGTCCCCTTTTGTTAGTGACAAGAGCCTTTGGCACCCAAATGGCCCAATGATAATCATGCGTGTAAGACGTTACCACATATCTAGCATATACATGACCATCATAAGATTTGCAAAGAATATAATAGGGATTGTTCTTTCCGGCAAAGTTGTCACTTTGCAAGAGGGTTAGGCCATTTGGTACCCCTTGGGCCATGCCCTTGTTCTTTTTCTTCTTCTTGTTCTTCTTCTTCTTCTTCTTCTTCTTCTTCTTCTTAGTCTTGGCAAGTTGATCCTTCAACACCTTGACTTCCTCTATGAGATGCTCATGCTTGCAACAAGGGTTAGGAGAGCTAGACAAGTCTATAATTTGCACAACGGAAGACTTAGAGAGATCACAAGTTAATTGAGTTTGAAGCTGTTCATGGGCTTCAAAAAGATTTGAGAATTTACTCTCCAAGGCTTTGTGTTCCTATTTGAGTTTCTCAAGATACTTTTGAGTCCTATCATGACCACCCACAAACTCAGCATTTTATTTCTTGAGAACCTTAACCAAAGCAAGAGCATGGTCACGTTCTTTAATTGTAGAGAACAAAGTGTTGTTATGATCATCTACAAGCTTAGACACATTTTCTTCAAGATTAATTCTCATATTTTGTTCATCCTCAAGACTTTGAGTGAGAGAGGCAATTTCATCGGCGACATCTCTTTCATTTTTACTTAGCAAGTCAAGAAGTTCTTCCTTTTCATCTAAGGCATCTCTAGCATTGTCAAGTTGTGCAAGTAAGGACTCAAAGCAGTTTTTAGTTTCTTCATCTAAGGTAGCAACAAATACACACATGTCAATCATCTCTTTCTTCACCTCTAGACCAACAAGATCAAGAGAGGAAGGCTCACTAGAGATAGGTTGAGGAGTGGGTTTTGGTGTTACCTCGGTGGCCTTGGCCATGAAGCACTTTTGGTTGGAGAAGATGACATTTTCATTTGGCGAGTCGAAGAGGGATAGACGTGGAGTTGAGGTAGTGGCAATAGCAGCAACTCCCACAATCTCTCCACCATGAACTTCATCATCATCATCTTCATCCGTGCCCGAAAGATATTCTTCATGGACCACAATTGCTCGTTCCTTATTAGTGGCGTTCTTGACGGCGTAGTTCTTGTTCAAGGGATGAGGAGGTCTTGACTTGATCTTGCGAATGAGACGACCACCATTGTCTTCACGGTTCTCAAAGGGACACTTGGCCACGAAGTGACTCTTGTCGTTGCAATTGTAGCACGACCTTGCCTTGGGAGACTTGTTGGGTGAGTTGAATCTTGAGTTGTCCCTTGATCTTGACTTGAATCCGGACTTGTTCCAAAAGGCCCTTGAAGCGAGAGCAAGATGTTCGTTGAAGGAACATTTGAGTTCCTCTTGAGACCACTCACTTGATGTATCATCATCATCAACTTCAATAGCCTTGGCCTTCAAAGCAAGATTCACTTTGGTTGACCCAATGGCTCTAGCTCGAGCGGACTCCGCATTCTTCTTGGCAATAGTCATGGCAATTACTTCACTCAAGACTTCTTGGGAGGTCATTAGGTGAAAGTTGGTTCTTCCCTTGATAGAGTTGAGATTTTGTTCTTCAAATGGGAGGAGAGCTTGAATGAACTTCCTCTTCATAAACTTGTCATCAACATAGTGAGCCCCAAGGTCCCTCATAGTGGAACAAAGGACCTTAAGGCGCCTATACATGTCTTCGGGGGTCTCATCATCTTGCATTGTGAAACCATCGCACTCATTGTTGATCTCATCAAACTTGGAGCTTTGGATGCTTGCATTCCCAACAAAGAGCTCGGTGAGTTGATCCCAAGCTTCCTTGGCGGTGTCAAATTGGCGAATGTGAGCAAAATCCTTTGGAGTCAAGGCCTTTTGAATCATTCCCAAAGTTGTGGCATTGAGTTGCTTGTCCACCACTTCACCTCGTGTCAACTTCTTTGGGTCATATGGAGAGAATCCATCCTCCACAATCCTCATTAACTCAATAGACGAGCTGGAAATATGTGAGCGCATTAGATATTGCCAATTGGCAAAATTAGAAGTATCTAGCATGGGTGGTGCTCCTTGAGGTATAATGTGTGGCATGGAGATGGGTGGATCCGGAGTGTACTTCGGCGGTGGGGGTACCACCGAGTAGACCTTTCCTCCATTTTCCTCTTTGGAAGTTGGGTTCTCGGGCTCCTCGATGTTCTCACTTGGAACCTTGGTAGAGGTTTGAGCAACAAAACCAAGTCCCAAGTGAGTGGTGGCAACCGCGGGAGTTACCCCGGGGGCAGACACCGTAACGGTGGGAGGAACCTCGTTGGGTTGTGGTGTGTCAATAGCAACCATGGGGTTTGGCTTGAGAGACTGCAAGAGAGTCATCATTTCCTCGAATTTGGACATCATGGATGACTCCAATTGCTTGAGGTCATCCATAGTGGCCAAGTTCTTGGATTTTTCGGTTTCACTACCCCCTTCGTCGGCCATAGTCTCTTAGGCGGTAAAGCTCGAAATAAGAGCCTTGGATCTGATACCAATTGAAAGTACCGACTTTATACGACTACAGGGGGTGAATAGGCGTCTACCCAATTTTAATTTGTTTCTCACTTTTAGGCTCAACAAGAAAGGAAGTTATCGAGAGATGCAACTAAGTGAACAACCTAAATGTAAGGAAACAAACACCAACAACAAAAACAGTAAATAGCAAGGAGTAAAGGAGGAGAACGAAGTAACCGGAGAGGGGACACAGAGATGTAATTCCCGTAGTTCACTCCCAAGGAGCTACGTCTATGTTGGAGAGGTGTCGGGGCCACACAAGGTCACCCGAGCGCCATAAAGGCCTCGCCTTCTTCTCCGGTGAGCTCCCCCACAAAGGAGGCCTCACAATCCACTAACCGGTGACCTTGAAGGCGCCAACCGAAACCTTTACACCAAGGTTGAGGGGGAGGCTCCACAACTCAATTGGAGGCCCTCAACGACACCTCGAAGATTTACAACGCAAGCCTTAGCTCCGAGGATGCCCTACACCGTCTAGGGTTCCAAGAAACCCAAGAGCAACAAGATCCACAAAGGATGGGTGGGGGAAATCAAATCTTCTTTGGTGGAAGTGTAGATCTAGGTCACCTCCCTCACCTCCCAAAAGATCAAGTCATTTGAGTGGATAGAGAGAGAGAGATCTAGTGAGGTGAAGCTCAAGCATTAATGGAGGAGAGAGAAAAATTCGAGAGAGAGTGGGAGGAAGAAGAGGGGTGCCTTAAATAGGCCTCGCTGACTGACATAGCCATGACCTCACCGGAAGTTCCGGTGAGAGGCCGGAAGTTCCGCCCAGCCTAGATCCAACGGTCATTAGACTGTTGACGTCCGCTCCAGAAGCGCAACCGGAAGTTCCGGTCAAAACAGAGCGGAAGTTCTGGTGAACTTCCGATGGTAGTTCCGACCAAGTTCCGGCAAATAGAACGCTTCAAAACAGAAGGTTACTGAGCCGCCACCGGAACTTGGAGCGGAACAAGGGGCGGAACTTTTGGGTCGCGAACCGAGTCTGGCCGGAAGTTCCGGCGTCTGGACGGAAGTTCCGCTCAGGATATTTTGGCAGGACAAGTTCCGATGCAAGTTCCGGCCCAAGTTCCAGCAAATAGAACACTTCATACAGAAGGTTACTGATTCACCATCGGAACTTGGGGCGGAACTAGCGTCGGAACAAAGTGTAAAACAGCCCGCAGAAAAGAATCTGAGCGGAACTTCCGGCCTAGGCCGGAAGTTCCGGTGAGACACAAAAGGCTCCAACAGAATAGGAAAAACGCTCTCTCACAAGATAATGGGATGGCTGTGGCGGTGCATATAGGTTTTTGCAAGAACAGGTGATTTCCCACAGCCTTCCAAAATTGACCCCCTCTTAATAGTACGATTACCTAAAAACAACAACCGGAGAGAAACTAGGAGAAGACTAAAAAGCCACCGTCTTCATGATATCCCAAGAGAGCATCCACCACTATAGAAGGAGACATCAACAACATTTCCCCTGAAACACAAGCACACAATTAAAAACACAGTTGGGATTATCATTAACACCAAAAACATCATGGGAAGATATAGTCCTTTCAAGTACCGGGACAACCGCTAGTACCGCTTGAGACAAGCGGTACTACCGCTGTACATGGTCGCATCACGGCTGTTAGATCTTGTTTGAAGATTTAAGTCAAACCACCTCCTCATACCTCATGGTGTGGCAAGGTAGGTGGTTTGACTTAAATGAGCTGAGCAGTTTGTCCCAAGGTAGGTGGAGGGGTATTTATACCCCTCCACGAAATATGGCCGTTGGAGTCATTAATGCACCGGTAGTACTGTTCAAGCCGGTAGTACGCTTGCAAGCGGTACTACTGATCAAGTACCGGACCAGTAATCGAGATGCTTCATTGCCTAGCCTTCTTCAGATTTGGGATCGCTTTTGCAAGATTACCTCAAGCGGTAGTACTGTCAGATGACGCCGGGTATCACTGGTCGGTAGTACCGGTCCCAAGTACCGCTTGGTACTGACCAAAACAGAGAGGAGTGGATGAAACTTCTCATGGTGTGGCTGCTCTAGCCACCACCTCTAATCCGACATTCTCACTCTTCGATTTTCCAAATGAGAACTCTTCCAAAAAGAACGCCACTTGCCTTATGGCAAGAGGAACAGAGGTATCTTCATCATCCCGCTCTACTCACTTAGATAACAATGAAATTGATGATGAGATGTCTCTTGATGTTAAAAAGGAATTAATTGCCTTTGATGAGTTTATGACTAACCTAGAAGGTGATGCTAAGCTACATTTTGGAAACATCTTAGATCAACTATCACATACTCAAGAGCTTCTAGATGTAATATGTAAACTTGGGCATGAACATATGATTGAGCTAGAGGCTTTAAACAATGCTCTAGAAGAAGAAAAAGAAACTAGGTTGTCACTTGAATTAAAACTTGAAGGGCTTGATGAGGCAAATGACATCATTGTTAACAAACTCATCAAAGAGCGTGATCATGCTATTGCTAAATACAAAAGGGCTAAAAAGGACAAAGTTGAGTTTGGTGTGGTTCATGAAAAACTTGCCGAGGACTTTAGTTTGCTTAACAAGGCTCACAAGGCCTTGGAGAGTGAACTCCTGTCACTCACAAAGTCCCATGAAACACTTCAAACTCAATTGGCCAATATTCCTTCACCTAGTAACTTCATTCCATCTAGTAGCACAACTATTCTTGAAGAGAATGCTAGGTTGAAGGGGGAGCTTGCTAAGGCCACATTTCCACAAGGAAACAAGTCCATTGATGATCTTTTGAGCAAGCAAAGGCGTATTGGTGATAAAGGGGGCATTGGTTTTGTTTCCAAAACCAAGAAGAAGAACAATAAGAAGAAGAAGGACAAGCCCGCACAAGAGACCAACAAGACCATTGTGGAAAGTAAGACCACAAGTGGTAAAACTATGTCTCATGATGATTTTGCGGGAAGTGCTAACCCTCACTATGTTCTAATGCGTGATTATTATGGTGATGTGTATGCACAATATGTTGGTCCTTATGATGGTTATATTGCTTGGTCTATTTGGGTTCCGAAGACCCTTGTTGCTAACAAAAGAGGACCCATTGAAAAATGGGTACCTAAAAACTAGCTTGATCTTTTGTAGACTTATGCTTCCGGAGGGTCAAAATGGGTGCTCGATAGTGGTTGCACAAGTCATATGACCGGAAGCTCGTCTATTGTCAAGGACTTGGTGCCAAATGATGATCAAATCACCATCACATATGCCGACAAGTCAAAGTCTAAGGTAATGGGTTTCGGCAAGGTAGTGGTGGCTTACGACATTACACTCGTGAACGTCATGCTTGCTGAAACCCTTGGATACAATTTACTTTCAGTCCATGCTCTTGGAAAGATGTGCTTTGCCGTCTTTGTTGATGATGATATTATGGTCCTCATGTGGAGCAAGTCTCTCAAGGTCGCTTTCATTGGGTACGTCGAAAATGACTTGTATGTGGTGGACTTTTCGGGGCAAGCCACTGCAGGTCCGATGTGCTTATATGGAAAGGCCGATGTGGGTTGGCTATGGCACCGCCGACTAGCCCATGTCAATATGAGAACTTTGCAAAGTCTCCATAAATAGGGCCATATAGTTGGACTAAAAGAAAATGTTTCCTTTGCCAAAGATCGTGTTTGCAGGGCATGTGTTCTAGGGAAGATGCATGACGCTCCTCACAAGCCCACGAACCAAATCAAGTCTAACAAGATCTTGGAACTCCTCCATGTGGACCTATTTGGTCCTCCATATCATGCAAGTCTTGGAGGGAAGAAATATTGTTTGGTGATTGTTGATGACTTTTCAAGATACTCTTGGGTTTATTTCTTTAAGTTGAAGAGTGAAACTCAAAAGACCTTTATCGACTTCATCAACTTGGTTCAACGGCAACACAATGTTCCCGTGTTGATTATAAGAAGTGACAACAGCACCGAGTTCAAGAACTACACCTTGAATGATTTCCTTAGTGATGAGGGGATTAAACATCAATATTCCGCTGCATACACCCCTCAACAAAATGGTGTGGCCGAAAGGAAGAACCGGACTCTTATTGAGATGTCTAGGACCATGTTGGCAGAGTTTAAATCTCCATACAACTTTTGGGCCGAAGCCATCTCCACCGCTTGACATGCTTCAAACCGACTCTACCTCCGCAAGAAAATCAACAAGACTCCATATGAGATACTACCGGTAACAAGCCCAACATATCTTATTTCCGGGTGTTCGGTTGTAAGTGTTTCTATCTCATCAAAGGTGTTCGTTTGTCTAAATTCGAGTCTAAAGCATTAGAGGGTATTTTTGTTGGCTATGGTCTCGAATATCAGACTTATAGAATCTATGACAAGCTCTCCGGAGCCGTCATAGAATCTTGTAGTTTGACCTTCGAAGAATATGATGGTCCCCAAGGGGGGCGTGTTGATGCTTGTGATGCAGATAATGAAATGCCTCAGGAAGCCATAGGAAGAATGGGTGTGGGATATATCCGCCCCATTGAGGAACCCCTTATGGCGGATCGAGAAGAACTATGCTCCACTCGAGTGGAGCCCTCATCTTCACAACCTCAACATGCTCCATCCACCGAAGAGGACATTGACTCAAGCCAAAGACAAGATGTGGACCCTCAACATAGTGATCAATGTGTGAACTATAGTCAAAAGGATCTTGGTCCATTCGATGGGTTGTCAAGTGGTGCCAAGTCAATTTGTCAAGGAAGATCCATCCAAAATATTTTGAGACAAGCTCAAATTGATTCTAGAAGAGCTCTTGATCAAGACCAAGGTCAATCCTTGACTCCCAATGTAGAGGATGACTCCAATGATGATCAAGGTCAAGTTGATGGTCAAGACGAGGATCAAAATGATGAAGAGGGTCCTCCAAGAAACAACGTTGAGATCCACGCTCGTCGCGAGGCTAGAAAGGAAAGAATGTTGGAACTAAGAGATCACACTCTACAAAATGTAGTTGGTGATCTAAGGAAATGTATTTCCACAAGAGCACAATTGAAGAGGTTCAGTGAACACCAAGCTCACATCTCCATGATTGAACCAAAGAAAGTGTGGGAAGCTCTTGAAGACTCGGATTGGTTAGAAGCTATGCACAAAGATCTCAACAACTTTGAGAGAAACAAAGTGTGGAAGTTAGTTGAGAAGCCAAAGGATTGCCGCAATGTTATTGGAACAAAGTGGATATTCAAGAACAATCAAGATGAGCATGGAATTATAGTAAGGAACAAGGCTAGATTGGTTGCACAAGGGTATTCTCAAATTGAAGGCATTGATTATGGAGAGACTTATGCACCCGTGGCTCGCCTTGAGTCCATCCGTATCCTTCTTGCTTATGCGGCACATCATAACTTTAAGTTTCAACAAATGGATTTAGAAAGTGCATTCCTTTATGGTCCTTTAAATGAATTGGTATATGTTAAGCAACCCCCGGGATTTGAGGGCCCCAACTTCCCAAAACATGTCTACAAACTTGATAAGGCGCTCTATGGGCTCAAGCAAGCCCCACACACGTGGTATGATCACCTTAGAGAGTTATTGTTTGACCTTGGCTTTGAGGTTGGGAAAATCAATCCCACTCTTTTTACTAAGAGGGTCAATGGGGAGCTTTTTGTATGCCAAATATATGTTGATGATATTATCTTTGGCTCATCTAACAAAGCTTTTAATGATGAATTCTCAAAGCTTATGACTAGTAGGTTCCGGATGTCTTTGATGGGGGAGTTGAAAGTATTTCTTGGCTTTGAGATCAAGCAAGTTAGAGGAGGAACATTCTTCAACCAAGACAAGTACACTCAAGATATGCTCAAGAGAATCAAAATGCAAGATTTGAATGGAGCTCCTACTCCCATGGCTACAAAAACTCATCTAGAACAAAATCCAAATGGTAAAGATGTGGATCAAAAGGTATACCGGTCTATGATTGGTTCTTTGCTTTACCTTTGTGCATCTAGACCCGATATTGTGTTGAGTGTAGGTGTGTGTGCAAGATATCAAGCGGCTCCTAAAGAAAGCCATTTAATGGCAGTCAAGAGAATCTTTCGATATTTATTTCATACCCCATTTTATGGTCTTTGGTATCCTCAAGGATCAACATTTGCTCTTTGTGGATACACGGATTCGGATTGGGCAGGGGACAAGGATGATAGAAAATCTATATCCGGGGCTTGCCAATTCCTTGGTAGGTCCTTGGTATGTTGGTCTTCTAAGAAGCAAAATTGTATATCTCTCTCAACCGCCGAAGCCGAGTATGTTGCTGCCGCTAGTGCTTGCACTCAATTGCTATGGATGAGGCAAACTTTAAAGGAATACAGTGTCCATTGTGACAAAGTGCCTCTTCTATGTGAAAATGAAAGTGCCATCAAAATTGCATACAACCCGGTGGATCACACAAGGACAAAGCATATTGAGATTCGTCATCACTTCATTAGATATCATGTTGCTCGAGGTGATATTGATCTATCCTATGTTTCTACCAAAGATCAACTTGCCGATATCTTCACGAAGCCACTTGATGAAGCAAGGTTTTGCTACTTGAGGAATGAACTAAATATCGTAGATTCAAGGAGCTTGACTTGATTATCTTGCACTCTCACCTAATACTTGACCCATATTTGGCTTAGGTGTAGGCATGGACATAGGGGGAGTGCGGTCCTAATTGATTGGACTATCCCTCCCCCCATTATGCGCAAAGTAAACAAAATCATTCCTCTTAATATCATTTTGTGATATGTGAGATCAATGATGAGTTTCGGTAATGGACCCAAGATATATCTTCGTGGTGCCAAGCCGAGTATACTCAAACATGGTGGCCTAGGCCACCGCCCCCTCTCAATCGAGAGGTTGATGTGCGTACTCGTGTTTGTCATTTTTTGATTTGATTTGTACTCATGATTGTCATCTTGTGAATTGCCTTCATTGCTCTTAGTATCATGCACTCTAGTTTGGTTTTGAACTTCCTTTTTCTCGATTTTTAGAGTGCATGTGCTTCCCAGCTCACTTGTCTTAACCCAAGCCTCCTTACTCCCTCACAAAACCCTCTCTCTATCTGCACAAGAACCACCTTTGTTTCCTGGCATTTGTAATCAGATGGGACCGGTACTACCGGATGTCGGAGCGGTACTACCGGACCTGGCTAGTTCCCAGGTCATCTCCTAGAAGAACTGCTCCAGGAACGGTACTACCGCCCACATGTCCGGTACTACCGGTCACCGGTACTACCGGTTGGGGAACCGGTACTACCGCTTACGAGCGGTACTACCGCTTCAGCAACCGGTACTACCGGTCGACGTTTTCCAGGTATATATTGGATGCGCGTGGGGAGGAACCACTTAGTGCCTCATTCATCCCCACGCCCTCCATTCATACCCGCGCCGCCGCTGGAGACCTTGAAGCCGCCGGAGCCCTGCCGCGCCCTCCTCTCCCCGGATTCCCCTTGGATTCGGCCTCTTGGCGGGCTCCCACCTCTTTCCACCGCCATGGATCCCGGTACAACCGCTCTTTCTCTCTCCGTTTGATTTTCTCCTTAGATGTAGGTTTTGGCTTAGATTTGTGGATAAATTGACATATTGAAAGGTTGTACTGCCATATGCTTCCCTTGTTACCGAGTAGAATCATCTATTTACAGTTTAATGCCGTCAATTTGGTCCGTTTCCATCAGATCTGATGAACTTGTGCCACTCAACCGGTAGTACCGGAACTTTTTCTGGTACTACCGCTTGCAAGCGGTACTACCGGTCGTCAGGTCCGGTAGTACCGGCCCAAACTGACCGCATTTTTCTGCTTCATATTGGATTCTCTCGTTTGCTCCTTGATTCTTGTGCCCTTACTCCCTTGCTATCCTCCCTCGTGCTTTCACAGATGCAGGTGGTTCTCGGGGTGCGTGCAAGCGTTCCAAGACAAGCCGTGAGATTGTTGAGGAAGAGACGGAGTCTGAGGAAGAGGTTATGCCACAGCCAAGACACCGTTCCAAGTTGCCTGCCACTCGAGGTGGTCGTGGGGGTCGTGAAGGGGTTACCAAGCGCTCTGCCGGGCGTGGCAGTGCCCCTCCCTCTCGCCCCCCTTCCACGGGGCGTACCAAAAGTCTCAGCTTAGGGCCATCTGGGCCAAGGAAACTGTCAGACATCTCTGAGTCAGAGTTTAGGGCTCTCCGGATTGAAAATGCATACTCCCGCAACCGGAGCGAGGCCAGGGAAGACAGTCTTTTATATGATGATTTCCAAGAGCATGTTTATCATGAGGTTCTTTTGACCAATATCCAGATGGTGGTGCCTCAGCAGTGGATTGACATGGGGCACATTGAAAAGAATCTTGACTACTTTGCTGAATCTAAAGAAATCTGCTCTCACCTTGGCTTGTTCCCCATTATGGAGTTCCAGTATGACTATGATCCCCTCCTTATTTGCCAGTTTTATGCCACTGCACATTTCCACACTGGCCGAACTCGGAAGATTACCTGGATGACTCAAGGTGCTGTCAAGGAAGCTACACTTGCGGAGTTTGCTGCCATCTTGGGGTATGAAGATCGCGGCCGGGACGTTCCTTGTGGTTTTCGCTGTCACATGCGGGATCATCCCTCCAAAAAGGATGTCCTTACACCTTTGTATATTCGGGGCCGTGGGGTCGCTGGCAAGATCAAGGATCTTCTCCCCACATATGACATTCTCCATCGCATTTTCCGTGAGACTGTTTCTCCTCGTGCAGGCAACAAGGATGAGATACATGGGTTCTCTGTTGACTTGCTGTTCAACACCTTCCTCAACCGAGACTCAGGCACTCCTCTTGATGTGTCAGACTTCATATGGAATGAGATGGTTGCTGCTGCACACTCTCAGAGGGTTCCACCATTTGCTCCTTATATTATGGCCCTCATTGTGTCAAAGTGCCCCGTCATTGCTAGGACACTCTCCACTCGCTCTCTCATTGTGCATAGGCCAAAGGCACTCAAGATCAAGACACATGTTAAACCTTGCGTTGCGGCGGGTGAGGAGGATGAGGATGCTGACAGTGGACATGACACTGACTATGTTGTCTCTCGTCACAAGAATGCTAAGCCCTCTTGGGCCAAAAGGATGGAGGTCAAGCTCAAGAAGATCTTCTGCTTCCAGGTTGACAACCAGAAGCGCATGTATGAGGCGCATGTGTATTGTGGCATCCCGCAATTACCACTACTAGAAAATCGCGTTGAATTTGTGCATTGCATCGTCATCATCATGCATTGTTTGCCAAAACTATTTTCGCAAAGCCCGTTTTGTTTTCTAAAACGCCCCATATTAATTATCGCGCAAACCCGGGTCACCGGAGTATTTTGTTTTGTCCGTTGTCAGTTTGCAAAAACGCTGGTTGAGATAAATAATTTAATTAATTATTTTAGCGGGGGCAGTCGAACGGGCCGTTTCGACCCGCACGACCACCCCAGGTTTTTACAAACGGTCCACCTACACCGCCCTTCTAAATCCTACATCTACCAATCTACCTACCCAACCCGCTGGCCACATCACCCCCTCCAATAGCCATGTGCCACCTCGCCTCTCCCCATCCCCCAACCAACCAGGTGTTGCCACCTCACCCCCATCTCTCTCTCCCTCTCTCCCAACCACACAACACCCCACCACTCAGCCCACCTCCTGGCCCCACTACCCAACCCACACACACACCACACAGCACACACCACCACGCCACGCACGCCCTCACACGCCCACACACCTGCACTTCCTGCCACCACACTGGCCACGTCGCTGCTGTGCCACCATGCCTCCTCTCTCTCTTCTTCCCTCCTCCTCGCACCCGACGCACCCCACCCCTCCTCTGCGTCCTCTCTGGCCTCGCCGCCGCCTCCGGCGAGCCCCCACGCTCCGAGCGCCCCTCCTTCCTCTCCGACAACCAGCGCTCGCAGCTCTCGCCTCCGCCGCCCAGTAGCGCCTTGTGCTCCGCAGCTCGCCTCCGCCGCTTGGCAACCGCCGCTCACCTCCCGTGGCGCCGCCCTCGCTTTCGCCCGGCGTCCCTCTCCGCCGTCGCTTCGCCACCTCGGGTCCCTTGAGCTCCACCCATGCCGCCCGCTGCCGCTGCCCGCTGACCGGCCTCGCCCGACCTCCCGCCTGGCCCGTCTCCCCAGCGCCCGTCTCCCGAAGCGCCGCCTCAACCTGGGCGGCCGTCCCTTCTCGCGTCGGCCCTCCGCCTCCGATGCGCCTCTCCAGCCAAGGCGTCCCTGGTCCTCTTCCTCACTTTGGCGCGCCGCTCTCGGCTCGCCCGAAGCTTCGCTGTCGTGCCTCGGTTCGGCTTGCTCGCGTCGCGATGTTGTGCCTGTCTTGGTTGCTTGAGTGAAGATGCCGGATGTGGTGGCGTGTGGAGATGATGGCCGCCTCGGCTCTTCGGCTTTCACTTGGGGTTAATCATGGTATACTGCAGAAGACCGAGGACGGCAGTGACGATGTAACCGGGTAGCCCATCTTGACGCCGAGGCCTGGACACCAAGTTCCCCGGTTTTGAAGCCGTTCCCAAGATCTTCTCGCCAACAAGGCCATCGCTAAGACCTGCCCTTGCAAGATCGACGGGACATTGGTCATCTCAAGACCGTTCACGGATCCGAAGACCCAAGTTCTACTACAAGGACACGAAGATCTCCTTCGATTCGATGACCAAGACCGATCCGCGCCGAACCCGTCAAGACCGAACCCCTCGGATCCGAGGACCGAAGATGGCGAACGCCAAGACCCGATACACGGGCCGACAAGACCCTCATAGCGGCAAGATCGGCCCCTGGGGCCCGACAAGATCTCCGACGATGACAAGAGCGGCAACAGGCGAAGTTCAAGCCCCGCGGACCAAACGCCGTCCCGAACGCCATAACCGTCAACATGACCCGAAGACCACGGATGCGCCAAGACCTACCTTGGTTATCCGAGAACGTTTCCGTCGAACCCTGGACCCTGAGACCGAACCCCGAACCCCGGAACCCCAAGTTCGTCGAACCCTAACAAGATCGTCGAGACCCCTAATGTGTGACCCTTATCCGAACCCCTATTTTTTATAAATGCCAAACATAAAACTTGTTGCATATTGAATTGTCATACACGCATGCATATTGTGTGGTTTGGGGGCCTTATTCCGATTCACCTAATAATTAAATATGGGGCCCATATGCGGGCAAATCTAGCCTTATATTGGCCTCATTTAAATTTGTGCATCGAACCGGTACCATATCTTGCCATGTTAAACAACATTTAATTGCGGGGTAGCTAAACAACATGAACCACCTAATTAATTGTCGGGACCCCGGTTCCACTTATTACTGACCTAATTGCATCGCACCTTTGCCATGTCATACATCAGGCATGCATCATGCCGAACTTCTGCCGTTGTATTAAATAGTGCATCCGGTGTTCTTCTAGTGTTTTGCTTCTTCGCGGATATGGCCGTTGAGTTGATGTGAGCTTCGCCCCGATCTTCGGTCGGACCTTCGACAATGTTTGAGGCGAGCATCTCCCCCTTTCTACCTATCTTACTTTTATAGTATTTATTCCCTCCTGTTGATCTATTGCTATCTGTGTTGCGATGCTCTAGTTTTCGTACCCGGAATATCCCTTGCAGCCATATATTGCCTTGGACACATCCTATTACCTGTTGTTTGGTAGATAGTTGGACTTGCGCGTCGTAGTCGCTTGCTCAAGTGCTGTTGCGTGTCGTCAAGTGCCACAGTTGTTGATGTATTGCCGCATGTTTGTTGTTGGAGCTGATCATAGTTTTACTTATCGTTCACTTTAATTCCTGTTTAACAACTAAAATTGAAGTAAGCAGAGGCATCGGTGGGGGATAGATAAGATTTGGTTTCCGAACGCCCACTTGTGTCCCGTAGGACCCCGAGTACTTGATACATGTTCCTTGATTTATCGCGCTATCCACATCCGGGAGGTATATGGGACCCCCCTGAGCCAGAGCTAGATTCAGTCTTATTTCTTGGGGCCACAAACTAGTTTGAGGTTTTATTTACGATCCTGTACTTATGCCATGCTACTTATGTATTTACGTTTGTGCGAGGAGCACACTGTACTGTTTAGGTAAGCGGAGTGTTTTCGCGGTATCGACAAGCCCAGCCACACTTTCGGGTTCCCGATTCTGACCAGCAGCGCAAACCTTGAGTCCGTCTCGGAGTTAGCTAGCTTTGTTGCGGGATCTACTTAAGGGGTGGCCCCCTGAAATAATTCTGAATCCTGTGATTGTTCAGTCGTGAAAGCCTCGTTGGGTTTTGATTTGGTTTTTCCGAGGTTGATCGAGCGTGTGTTGCTATTGGTGCACCCCGGCCGGGTAAAACTTTCTGAAAGCCGTGTCCGTGGATATGGACGACTTGGAGCACAGTATCTCGACCATAGACAAGCATAACTAAAGTTTATTGCTGTAAATTTGACTTTATAATGACTAGTAATCAGCTTCACTATAATGGAATGGCTAAATAATACTGTCCACAATTGCTTGGTTGGAGTGTCGCTTGCGACCATTGTACCTGACTAGTAAGTGTTGGGCCACGCAGAGATAAAACAAAAAATTTCCTCTAACGTGGTGATCCCAAGACCTAGCTGAGGTAGAAGGCCACGAGGTTTACCACTAGACGCGCGGTTGCGGATTACTGATGTAGCACGTCAGTTGATGCGATCGATCCTCACGATCCGATCGTCACGGTGCTGATCGCACAACACCTCTGTGGTATCCACTGCATTACAAGGAGGCGCCGGCGAATCGCTAGGTTCGTTACGGCTGGACTCTTTAATGGAGCTAGGGTTTCCAACACATGGAATGACCTAACCGAACAATGATTAACCTTTTACGGGTTCTTGTGCTCCACTATATATAGGGAGTGAGCGTGGGCTCTTTCATGCGACCCATTCACTAAAGCCCATATAACATTAGTCACCGTGAGTCCAACTCACTAACTCAGTCCTAATCTGGTTTAGGTCCAACCCAACAGATTATATGTTCGAATCCAATCGAACATGCTCCGCTCTTAAGTGTGTGACCCAAGAGGCTCATGGTTACTTGGACACGATTAGAGTCCGACTCACAATCGATCAATCGGCTCCTAGCGTAACGCATTCCCAAGTACCAAAGAGTCATGACGACTTGCCTTTTCAATGCGACTTACGTCTGAGTCCCTTTTGCCTCACGATATACCTTGTCAGACTATAGGCGAATATATGTCATCCCTTAAATAGTCCAACTCTCTTCTCGATCCGAGATAAGTGATTCACCCGACTAACTCTTAGCCGATCGCCTCGGTTAACACTTAACCGAGTCGTGCATGGCCATGCTTTCCGAATCATATCTCACGAGAGGGCCCAGAGAATATCTCTCCGAGTGGAGGGGCAAAATCCCATCTTGGTTATTCACATCACGCAGCTTGATTCTCAGTCGACCCGAACTCTGCCTTTATAATTGCCCAGTCACGGATCAGCGTTTGACAGAACCTAAGTCGGTGATCCTCAACTCGGACTATGCAACAACCTCAGGTCTAAGGATTACATTGATTGAGATATACAAATGACAACTTAGTTCGTTGTACCTCAATATGGGTCAATCCGACTCGCTAAACTCTTTAGCCTAGTCTGTGTAAGTTGGAATAGCATCTCCATGCCCATGACAAGTGGAACCGAGTCATCAAGCCAACTTTCACATTGGTCTAAGTTGTGTGTCCAGCACAACCTCAATGACCAAGGATATTTAGTACAAACAACATGAATGCATAGTTCCACAACTGAATCACATATTCAATGATACACATCAGATGTTTATACAAGGACTACTTAATAACTTTATGAATACAATGGGAAATCTCATCATACATGATTGCCTCTAGGGCATATTCCCAACAGTCTCCCACTTGCACTAGAGTCAATCTTCCGACATCACATGTCTAAGCATCTAATGCCCATGGCTCTTAGGTGCGCCTCATGCTTCGGCTGGGGTAACGGCTTTGTCAACGGATCCGCAATATTTGCATCCGTGTGTACCTTGCATAACTTGATATCACCCTGATCCACGAACTGGCGAATCAGGTGGTACCGCATGAGTATGTGCTTGTTCTTCTGGTGTTGTCTAGGTTCCTTGGCTTGTGCAATAGCACCATTGTTGTCACAATACACGTCCAACGGATTGGACGAGCCCTGAACCACACCAAGATCCATGAGGAAATTCCTCATCCAAACAGCTTCCTTTGCTGCCTCCGAGGCAGCAATATACTCAGCCTCTGTTGTAGACGCAGACACAGTCTCTTGCTTGGAACTTTTCCAGCTCACGGCACCTCCGTTTATAATAAACACGATCCGGATTGAGCGAGAATCATCAGTCGGTGAGATAACTTCCATCCTGTAACCCTTTACACTAAGTTCATCTTCACCACCATAAACCAAGAACATATCCTTAGTCCTTCTCAAGTACTTTAGGATATTTTTAGCTTGTCGATGGATCTCTCCAGATCAGCTGGTATCGCTCACAACACTTAGAGCATAGGAAACATCCGCCTAGTACAAATCATGGCGTACATGATGGATCCAAGCTATGGAAGCATATGGAATCGCACTCATCCGACTTCGCTCATCGGTTGTCGAAGGACACCGAGTCTTGCTAAGTTTTACACCATGGGACATCGGTAAGAACCCTTCTTAGACGATTCCATGTTGAACTTTTCAACACTTTGTCCAAATAAGTACTCGACTCAATCCAATGAGCCTCCTTGATCTATCTCTATAGATCCGGATTCGAGGATGTATGTTGCCTCACCCAAGTCTTTCATTGAGAAACTCCTTTCCAATGATTCCTTGGTTTCTTGCAACATCTGGACATCATTTCCAATCAGTAATATGTCATCCACATATAAGATTAGAAAATTTACTTTGTTCCCACTAAACTTCTTGTACAAACAAGAATCATGATCACTCTTGATGAAGCCAAACGATTTGACTACCTCATCAAAGCGAATATTCCAACTCCGAGATGCTTGCTTCAACCCATAAATGGATTTCAAGTTTGCATACCTTGTCGGATTAGCCGGATCACCAAAACCCTCGGGCTGTATCATATACACGTCCTCGGTTAAATTTTCGTTAAGGAAAGCCGTTTTGACATCCATCTGCCATATCTCATAGTCGAAATAGGCCGCTATAGCTAACATGATCCGAACTGATTTAAGCATCGCTACGGGCGAGAAAGTCTCGTCGTAATCAACTCCTTGAACTTGTCGGAACCCCTTCGCGACAAGGCGTGCTTTATAGATTGAAACATTTCCATCCATATCAGTTTTCTTCTTAAAGACCCATTTGCACTCGACGGGTCTTGCACCGTCTGGCAGATCAACCAAGTTCCAAACTTGATTTTCATCCATGGACTTTATCTCGGATCTCATGGCTCCAAGCCATGACTCGGAATCAGATCCCACCATCGCTTCCGAATAATTTGCCGGCTCATCACTGTCTAACAGTAACACATCACGAACACTTCGTAATCTTGCCGATCTTCGTAGTACAGGTGCTGCTGTCGGCTCAGCTGCCACGATCGGCTCAACCTCCAAGGTTTTTGCCGATTCGCTATTAGCCGATTCGCTATTAGCCGATTCCTCTCGAATTTCTTCGAGTTGCACCGTGCTCCCACTTACTCCCTGACTGAGAAACTCTTTCTCAAGGAAGACACCGTTCCGAGCGACAAACACTTTGCCCTCTTCTCGGTTGTAGAAGTAGTAACCCAAGGTTTCCCTCGGATACCCCACGAAAATACATTTATCCGACTTGGCCGTAAGCTTGTCCGACTGAAGTCGCTTGACAAAAGCTTCACAACCCCAAATCTTAAGAAAAGACAAACTCGGCTTTTTGCCTGTCCACATCTCATGCGGTGTCTTCTCTACCGATTTTGATGGTACTTTGTTTAGTGTGAACGCCACTGTTTCTAGACAATAACCCCAAAATGATAAAGGCGGATCTGTCCGACTCATCATTGATCGTACCATGTCCAACAAGGTCCGATTCCGCCTTTCCGAAACACCATTCCTTTGTGGCGTTCCTGGCGGAGTAAGTTGAGGAACTATTCCACAACTTTTCAGATGGTCATCAAACTCATGGCTCATGTACTCGCCTCCTCGGTCCGACCGAAGAAACTTTATTTTCTTGCCGAGTTGATTCTGTGCTTCATTCTGGAATTCTTTGAACTTTTCAAAGGCTTCCGACTTATGTTTCATTAAGTAGATATATCCATACCTACTCAAATCATCAGTGAAGGTAATGAAGTACTCATAACCACCCCTGGCTGTCGTGCTCATTGGTCCACATACATCACTATGTACTAGTCCCAACAAGTCAGACGCCCTTTCACAACTCTTTGCAAAAGGTGTCTTGGTCATTTTGCCGAGTAGGCAAGATTCACATGTCTCGAACGACTCCAAGTCGAACGAAGTTAGGAGTCCATCATCATGGAGCTTCTTCATGCGTTTCCAACTTATATGACCAAGCCGACAGTGCCAAAAGTAAGTCATATTCAGATCATTTGGTTTCAACCTTTTAACATTTATGTTATAAACCGACTCACCATCAAGATTCAAAATAAACAACCCGTCCTGGACGGGTGCAAAGCCGTGAAACATATCATTCAAATACAAAGAACAACCATTATTCTTGATATTCGACTCATAGCCTTGCCTCATCAAACATGAAGCAGAAATAATGTTTCGACTGAGCACTGGAACATAATAACAATTATTTAGTTCCATAATGAATCCGGAAGGTAAATGAAGTTGCATCGTGCCGACTTCCAACGCAGCAACTCTTGCTTTGTTGCCGACTCGAATATCAACCTCGCCTCTTGCTACGCTCCTAGTTCTTACCAGTCCCTGCAACGAGTTGCAGATGTGAATAATTGATCCGGTATCATATACCCAAGAACTATTAGGTGCATCGAGAAGATATATGTCTATAACATTGCAAACAAGTGTACCGAGGAAGTCATAACTCCACTCTTGGCTTTGTCGGCCAAGTACTTGCTCAGATTCTGTCCGGTGGCCATCCGCCTTGCAAGAGAAGCAAGTGGATCCGTGAAGGAGATGGCTTAGTCCCCGAGGAAGCGCTTGGGACAGGTCCCGAGCCCGCTTTCCTCGACTTAGCCTTCTTCTTGGTCCAAGAACTCTTCTTGAACTTAGCCTTATTCTCGCACCATCAACACTTGACGGTGCCCTTCTTGAGATCCGCCTCTGCTTGAGCATCCCATGCACCAAAGTGAGCTTCTTATCCATACCATGCATGTGGTAGTTCAAAATGAACCCCATATGCACTAGGAAGAGAGTTCGAATTATATCCGTAGCGAACTCTTCGCTTATGGGGTAGCCAAGCCTCTCCAGACCGCACGTAACCAACCATTTTGATCACATGCGGACTCGGTGGATCACCATCCTTAAGCTTGCAACTCAGAAAGCCCGAGAGACTTGATACCTCTCGCCTGAGCCTGGAACATACTTTTGAGGCTTTCGATCATATCGTAGGCCTCAACATGCTCGAACTGCTTTTGCAAGTCCGGTTCCATGTGAGCAATCATAAGACAGCTAATATCCGTGGACTCATCTTTAGCCCGACGGTAGGCATTGGTGGCTGCGACAGTCGCATTCTCATTCGGCTCATCTGGAAGTGGGTTGTCTAGGACATGGTCCTTCTTTTCTTGTTTGAGAACAATTCTCAGATTTCGATACCAGTTGGTAAAATTAGTATCGTTCAGTTTATCTTTCTCAAGAATGGTTCTCAACGCAAAACCGGATATATGAGAGTGACTGCTACTTGGTGCCATGATCTACAACAGAAAATATGCAAAACACTTAAGACATGTATTCATAAAAGAGCAAGCATATTAAACATTTTAATATTTTATGCTCCCACTAGAACCAACACCCCTCCGATGGTTACGTAGTGATTCAGATCCTAAATAAGCAAGTCGGCTAGTGAGCTTTAGCATCACCGCTAGCCGCCAAGTGATCTAGGTAGACAACTCCTTGTCAATCGCATCCCATGCGACTCTGTTGGACGGGTGGCATCACATGCCCCGCCCCATCCGACCTTTCCCCGAGTCCCACAACCGTTGTGATAGACCCGTCTAGCTTACCGAGTGTTTCTGCGAAGAGTCCGACTCGAACCCACCTAGTCGAAAAGAATTGGCAGCACCTCAATTTTATGAGCCCACTACCAAAAATGTCCGACTTGTGATGGTGCAAACATTGCGGGAAAACCGACTAGACCTTCTTTGAGGGATTAAATTTTTACCGACTATCTAATAGAGGTAAAACTGAGACATAACAATAACACAAAATAAAGCAATTATAATGTGAAATGGTATGGCTCTCTTCATGGCGATCTCCATCTCCACAAAGCCTGTAATCCGACTCGTGCCAACTCTTGTCACTTGCCGTCTTACTCCATGTCGCCGACATGTACAACGCCTTGCATGCCTTCCGGGTTCTCAAACAGCTACACTGGCTTAGTAAATTAAATTACATAGAGAATCCGACACGCAGGTCGTTATACAATAAAATGACAGCACCTAGGCTCCAGCCGGCTGACAAAAAACCGTGATTCGCAGATCACGTATGGATTACACACATACATCACATGCACATGAACCATACCATTCACAACTTCCTGCAAAAACAAGTTATGCATAGATACAATATCTACCGGCGTTGTGAAACTCGCAACGACATCTAAGGCGCTACGACAGTAAGCCGCGGTCCCGCTTAGGATAGCCGGGCGGGGATCGAAGGGCAGCGCCTCGATTTTTTTCCGAAAACGTAGATCTCATCTACGATCCGAACATGGATTCCGACCATCGTTCGATTCGATCAAACCTTTTGATCTTCGATCACCGCTCTGGATTTACGTGTCACGCTTCACCCCGATGGCGAAGCCGACCGGTAGGGGTATGTCGTTCCACGACCTCAGCAGTATGATCACGGAAATCAGATCTACCATTCCCCGAGTATAGTTGATCCAATCAACTTCATACAAAACCGATCTATCTCATAGATCGACCACCAAAACAGCACATAGATCTCATCTATAGCCTACCACATATCACATATGCGAGATCTCGAGCCTAAAACCAGAAGCTATCGCTCTGATACCACTGTTGGGCCACGCAGAGATAAAACAAAATTTTCCTCTAACGTGGTGATCCCAAGACCTAGCTGAGGTAGAAGGCCACGAGGTTTACCACTAGACGCGCGGTTGCGGATTACTGATGAAGCGCGTCAGTTGATGCAGTGCAGTCCTCACGATCCGATCGTCCTGGTGCTGATCGCACAACACCTCTGCTGGTATCCACACGCATAAGGAGGCGCCGCGGCGAATCGCTAGGTTCACATACGGCCGGACTGTCAGGAGCTAGGGTTTCCAACACATGGAATAACCTAACAGAACAACGATTAACCTTTTCTGGGTTACTGTGCTCCATAATATATAGGGAGTGAACGTGGGCTCTGCTCGCGACCCATTCACTAAAGCCCATATAACATTAGTCACCGTGAGTCCAACTCACTAACTCTCCTAATCTGGTTTAGGTCCAACCCAACCAGATTATATGTTCGATCCAATCCGAACATGCTCCCGCCTAAGTGTGTGACCTCAGGCTCATGGTTACTTGGACACGATTAGAGTCCGACTCAATCGATCAATCGGCATCGGCTCCTAGCGTAACGCATCGATTCCCAAGTACCAAAGAGTCATGACGACTTGCCTTTTCAATGCGCCTTACGCCTGAGTCCCTTTTGCCTCACGATATACCTTGTCAGACTATAGGCGAATATATGTCATCCCTTAAATAGTCCAACTCTCTTCTCGATCCGAGATAAGTGATTCACCCGACTAACTCTTAGCCGATCGCCTCGGTTAACACTTAACCGAGTCGTGCATGGCCATGCTTTCGAATCATATCTCACGAGAGGGCCCGGAGAATATCTCCGAGTGGAGGGCAAAATCCCATCTTGGTTATTCACATCACGCAGCTTGATTCTCAACGACCAACTCGCCTTTATAACGCCGCCACGGATCAGCGTTTGATGTAACCTAAGTCGGTGATCCTCAACTCGGACTATGCAACAACCTCAGGTCTAAGGATTACATTGATTGAGATATACAAATGACAACTTAGTTCGTTGTACCTCAATATGGGTCAATCCGACTCGCTAAACTCTTTAGCCTAGTCTGTGTAAGTTGGAATAGCATCTCCATGCCCATGACAAGTGGAACCGAGTCATCAAGCCAACTTTCACATTGGTCTAAGTTGTGTGTCCAGCACAACCTCAATGACCAAGGATATTTAGTACAAACAACATGAATGCATAGTTCCACAACTGAATCACATATTCAATGATACACATCAGATGTTTATACAAGGACTACTTAATAACTTTATGAATACAATGGGAAATCTCATCATACATGATTGCCTCTAGGGCATATTCCCAACAGTAAGTATTGCAACTACAACGGAATGGCTGAATCAAAGTACCAACAACTGCTGGGTTTTTGGGTTATCTCATGATATCTATATCTGATTAGTAAGTGTTGCAACTATAACGGAATGGTTAACTAAAAGTGCCCACTGCTTACTTTATCAGGATGATTATCTAAATCTGACTAGTAATTGCTGCAACGATAACCGAATAAATAAAACTGCCAACTGGGTGAGTTCCTCGGTTGACTTCCTCGTTTGGTCTCGAGGGGGAAACACCAGGATGGGTTTGTTCGGTGGTCGCATCAGGTTGGTTCCGATTAGGTCCTTCTTACCCCTCTCTGATAACCGCCAGTCGTATCGAGTCTCTATAGGTGGTTTAGTGCATGTTGCCGCTGCCGCTCAGTCCACCATACCTATGTAGGCGAGGACCGCCGAATTCTAGCCTCGCCGTGTACTGGCCTCAGTACTGACGCTCCTCTTTTTTCCTTTGCCCTTTGTCGGCACCCCTTTTGTTTAAGCAGGTTTTGAGATCGACGCCGTTAGCAGGGTTACCCTTCCGGCTTGGCCTGGGCAGGGTTATGGACGCCATTGGTTATTCTTCAGGGCTCTTAGCCCCATTTGCATCTTGTCCGTAGTCGGACGCTCCGTCTTTTCAAGGTGATTTGGATCTTTGTACCGTATATCTGTATTCTTGACTCTTTGAGTCGCTGTTATATATATCTGTTCTGTGGGTCCCATCGAGGACTGTTGTGTAATGTTATTACTTTGTTTTCCACCCGCACGAAAGTGCCTGGTGGGCACCTTTGAATCGTTTCTATGCGGGTTTGGCGAATTTTGCTCAAACTTGCATAGGTCCGATTCTGAGGGTGTTACATGTATGCCAAGAAAGCCAGTGCTCGGCAGAAGGAAATGATGGCTGCTAAGGGTTTGACTGTCTCCGAGGGGTCCGAGAACAACATCACTCCAGAAGATCAGTGGGTCTCTCAGCACAGCCGTTGGGATGATGATGTCTCTTCCTCGCACCGCGCCCCACCCACTTACGAGGATGAGGAGGACCTTGAGGATGAGGAGGAGGAGGATGATTGACCGTTGGGACGGTAGTCTTGCACTTGTTCCTTTTTGGCGTCTTGATGCCAAAGGGGGAGAAGTTGCACTTTAGGCATGGGTGTTGCATGGGAAGTCACAAGCTCGTTCTTACTTTGATCCTTTTATTGCTTGTGAACTTCGATTTCGAATTTCCTCTAGTTATGTATGAGACTATGTGGTTATGTCTTGGATCCATCTTATGAGACTAAGTGGTTTATTTAATTGGTCCTCTTGTGATGATATGCGTTATCCATTGTGTATATATTTCTCATCACATGTTATTATGCAAAGGTATGATTTCACATGCTAGTATCGATATTTGTGCACCCATGTTGGGTTTGTAAAATAGAGGGGGAGGTTTGTATCTAGGCCTCTAGGGGGAGCCCCGTCTCTATTTTAAAAATTCCATATGTTTTCTATTAAAATCATCTTGCAAAAGTGTATTGTCATCAAACACCAAAAAAGGGGAGATTGAAAGAGCATTTTCCTATCCCTCTGATTTTGATGTTTGATAACAACACACTTATCGGTTTAACTGTGTGCTAAGTGTATCACAGGTTTGATAAGGGGTGGCACAAATATTGGCATATCAATTCCCTTTGCGAAAAACCATTGTGCCAACCGGTAGTACCGGAACTACGACCAGTACTACTGCTTGACACCGGTACTACCGGTTCCAGTACCGGTTGGCACCGTTCAAAACTGATAAGGGTGTGTGCTATTCAGTACCACCCGGTACCACGGAGCGGCACTACCGGGACAAGCGGTACCACTTGAGACAAGCGGTACTACCGCTTGACACAGTCGTACCGCTCGACAGTACCGGGCTGTTCTAAAGAACATCCACTCCTCTCTGTTTTGGTTAGTACCAAGCGGTACTTGGGACCGGTACTACCGCCCAGACTGGTAGTACCGCGTCATACGACCGGTACTACCGCTTGGGGGTAGTATTGCAAGGGCGATACCGCCCAAATCTGAAGAAGGCTAGACGAACTGAAGCATCTCCGGTACCTGGTCCGGTACTTGCCGGTAGTACCGCTTGCAAGTGGTACTACCGCTTGAGGACCGGTACTACCGGTGCATTAATGACTCCAACGACCATATTTCGTGGAGGGGTATAAATACCCCTCCACCTACCTTGGGACAAACTGCTCAGCTCATTTAAGTCAAAGACCACCATTGGAGTCCATTGGAGCCACCCAATCTTGAAGATCTCCTCATTCAACCACCCAAAGTCCTTGATCTTTGGGGAATCGAAGGAGGAGGCCCCGATCTACTACTTCACCAAAAGAGATCTTCATTTCCCCCTCATTTCATTGAGGGCCCCATTGCTCTAGTGTTTCCTTGGAAACCCTAGTTCTTGTTTTGGTTCTTACAAGCTTGTCTTTGATTGCTTTGACATCTTTCTTGTATTTGGGAGCCTCCGATTAAGTTGTGGATGTGTGCCCCAAACTTGTAACGGTGCCGGCTTCCACCTTGAAGGTTGCCGATATAGTGGAAGGTGAATCGATCCCGTTGGGGTGAGATTCATCGGAGAACAAGGGAGGCCTCTCGTGGCGTTGGTGGTCTGAAACCACCCCCTCTCCAAACGTAGACGTACTTCCCCTCAAAAGGAAGGAACTACGGGAAACAAATCCTTGTGTCTCCGCGTCCACTTTTTGGTTACCTCTATCCTTTACCGCATCTTACTTACTTGCTACTACTTTGTGTTGTGGTAGTCCTTGCATAATTGCCATATAGGTAAATTCACCATAGTTGCATTATCTAGAGAATTTACCTTATTGTCAAACCTTAATTTGAAAAAGAAGAAAATTTGAAGTAGCACCTATTCACCCCCCCTCTAGGTGCCCATACGATCCTTTCAAACTCCACGAAAGTTCTGGTAAACCTGGGAAGTCTGACGCACATAGCTTTTCAGAATAAAAGCAACCTTTGAAGAAATGTTTACAAAAACCTGCATGGCCTACGACCTTTGGTCTGTGGCTGTAGATAGTGCATCAAACACTCCTTTTTAGTGAACTTGCTGAGTACGCTCGTACTCAACGTATCTTCTTAAACCTTGCTAGATTTCGGATCAACAAACGATGAACCTAGAAGAGAAGCTCTTCTGAAGAATTAAAGGTATCCAGTGGAGATCAACAGGAGTCAACGACTACATCAGAAGTTTATGAAGTCAAGATGGAACGTTCTATATAAATAAATCCCTAAATAGTAGAACCTACTTCTGGAGGGCATTACTTTAGTAGCAACGCCAAGCCATAGATAAATAGTAGCAGTGTTCTTGCATAGTCGTTAAGTTGTTATCTTTGGTTGTCTTCTGTATGATATCTTCCTCACTGTCTCGAGGAAGCTCTCTGGATCTTTTGTAATGTGTCATATGTAATCTATAGTCATGTCTTGGACCTGTTGTGTTTCTGTTGTACCACTCTGAGTTATGTAATACTAGTGAATGGTGTTTCATTGGTGTTATGTCAACGACTATAGTGTACTACATCATGTAGTGGTATGCTGGGTCACCGCAGTTGGTATCAGAGCATATGCTTTGACCTTAGGATTAAAACCCTTTTTGGAAGATCTGTAGGTTGGATAGTGACTATAGGAAGCCATCTTATCTAAACCAAATGTTCTTATGGATTGTGATGAGTATCCACTTGAGGATAACTTTGTCACCAGATGCGTTAATCATCCTATTTAGGAGTAGTTACTTATATTTTCTCGGTATAGTGCTAGTTCAAAGAAGGTAGAACACCATTAAGATGTCTTAAGTAAGTCCAAATTAAGTAGCTTATGATATAGTAAGGATATCTTGGGGAGTAGTTTAAATGGTGTAGTCTATCCATAGAAGCCATGTAAGATAGCAGAATCTTATTGTTAGTTGATAACAATAGATAACATAATGAGGGCATCAGGGCATGTATAAAGGTAATGGATATGTAAATCATGAAAAGATCATGGTGAGATTAGCTCCGAAACCATGATATGTGTATAAGAATGTTAAGTATTTGGTAAATAGTCATGAAATAGAGTAAGAAAGACATAGAATAGGACCATGCTAGAGGTCATGACTGTTACAAATCTATGATAATCTTTGGTTTTTAGGTATTACGTAGAATTTGATTAGTTGTTTGAAGAGAATATGTAAGAATAATTTATCACAAAATAGGAGTTTCGCGGTAAATTTTAGGTCCAAAGGGGAGGTCAGAGATTAGTCAAAAACCAATTTGAGACCACTTTGTTCAAAAATTATCCAGTTGCAACTGAGTAGCGTGGGTAAATATTAAGGTAGGTGTGGTATGATCCACATAAGTTGTTTAGAACCCTAGAGACTTATGCATTAATTCATATAAAGATTGAAGTGTATAACATCAAACCTGGAGTACGAGAGATGCTTTACTCAAAGTACTAATTATACAGGTTTTGATGTATGTTTGTTAGTTATACTATTTGGATTTCTTGGATTTCATTGGATTTTTTGTGTGGCTAGATCTATGCATGAAGTTTTAACTTGATGAGCATATGCATGATGTTACATGTAGTTCTTACTTAATGTTAGAGGTCTAGAGGTAAAAATGGGATCGCGTGAGGGAGAGATGAGTTATCATCGAGAAAAAGTAGAAATGAAGGCTCATATGATGATGGATGACAAACCAAAGGAGGTCATCTACACAACTCTGAAGGAAAGATCAACTCTGAGACCATACTCACCCACCAATGGAGAGTTTATTCAGTATTTGAGGGGTATGGAGGAAGGAAGTAGGATGGACTTAGAACCTCAAAATAAATCTTATAGTAAGATAGAACAGAGAATGCATGAGAAGTCATCTAAAGAACTTCAACCAAGAAATAAACTGGTGGAATTCTTGCAAACCAAACCCTAGAGTTTCTCTATGACTGAAGATCCTATGGAAGCAGAAAATTGGTTGATGGACACATCCCGTAAGCTTCATAGTGTGGGGTGTAAGGATGAAGAGAAAGTACGTTATGCTGTTACTTCGACCACCATGGACGCGTTCCATCCTATCCCCCTACCACCAACCGTCCATCTGGCTAAGTTCTTGCAACTATTTGGTCAAGGCAGAGCCCATATGCCATGTGGTTGCACAAGAAGCTTCTCAACACTAAACATCTCAAATCCCTTTGTTCCTGGGTGGCAATACACAAGTGAGATACACAAGGTAAACCATATACATGGGCCTTGTGTAACCACTCAACATAAACCAACCATACCATTCCACCTAGGTGTTTCATTCACTTAGTTGTTTTATTAATCAAAACACAAGTCACAGACTTAGTAGAATTTCATAGCATGAATATTCCACCCTTGTTTTCTACTAGCTAGGATAAGCATGATAACATAACAAGTTTTTTCTTAACTTAGGAAAAAATATACTAAGACTACAACTACTAGGATTTCCCAAGGCATAGCATAGTATATACTTAGCAAAAATCTCCATGCAAGTCCTACTCAAAATATCACTAATGCATAGACAAAATGATAGGACAAAATATATGAAGCACCACTTGCCTGGATAGTTGGGGGAGTAGAAACAGTCCTCACAATCATAATCACCACTATCACCAAAATCTACACATAAAATCATAACACCAAATTCACATTCAAATATTCAAACAAAAACATATATGAAATGCATGCAAATGCAATAGAATGATTTTTCTATACAACCAAGTCAAACTAAACAGTAATGAACTCAAAATAAACTTTCTAAAGTCTAAACAAACTCAAAATTACTTTAAAAACCTTTTCTAAATAATTTTTATATGCAAAATAGGCCTACAAAAGGTTCTTCAAATAATCCTATTTTTCCAGAAGCAAAATAATAAAACAAGGCCATAGGAGTGTAGGGCTTATTTTTCTGAATCCATTGATATATTACTTGCAAATTTTGGACAAACAGAAATAAACTTATGAATTTAACAAGTTTAAACATTTAATAGATTCAAAACAGATTTTTAATCTAAACTAGAGACGTGTGGCAGCGCCTGATTGGCTGATACCGCTTCACGCGGATCACGCTTCCGCGCCGTTGGATCAAGTCAGATCCAACATGCCAGATCTAAACAAAACAGTTCACTAAAAGATCTAATCTACAGTGCACGTTTTAGATCTAACGGCCCTGGACCAAGCGACCATACGCGAGCGGCGCTGATGGTGCTGATGGTGCTGGCGGTGCTTCTGCCGGCGATGTTCCGGTGAATCCAGAGGGGGCTAGGGGTGGTGGCGTGGCTTAACAGGTTCACACAGACGCGAGGAAGCTCAAGGCGCATTTGGTTTGGACAAGGGCGCACGGGCATAGGCGTAGGAGCTCGTCGGAGTTGCTGCTGGAGTCGGGCTCTCGCAAACAGCGACAGAGGCGACGACCTAGGTCATGAGAAGGCAAGTGAAGGGCATCAGGATTTGCGCACGGTCATGGCGCACATGTTGGTTTGAAACAGAGGGCAAGAGGCGCACAGACCTGAACGGAATTACTCGCCGGAGTCGTGGACGGCGTGGGGTGCTTGCAGCGGTTGACAGGGACGATGTTCTGGGTCACAAGTAGACAAATAGAGAGCATGAGGAGAAGCGCAAGAACAAGAGGAGCACACTCGCATGAACGAGAAGTAGAGGGGCGCGCTATACTCACCGGAATAGCTCGCCGGAGTGCGTCGGACAGCGTCGGAGCGATCTTGATTGTGGGAAGCCTGGTGGCGATTAGATAGTGGCGAGTGAGGGTAAATGACCGCGAGGCAGAGGGGTTTAAGTAGCCATGGCTGGGCGGCAGTCACGCGAGCAATAAACGTGAATTCATCGTGGCAGTGATGGGGAGGAAATGGGCGGCGACGTCATCGTCTGCGTGCAGGGTTTGGGGACGATGGGGTGAGCTGGCGTTGGGCCCAGTGGCGGCGAGTGCGGGGTAAGGTTCACGCGGGTGAGAGAGGGGGCAGAGGGAGAGAACCCCAGGTGGGATTATTGGGCTAGAAGAGCTGCTGGGCTGAAAGGGTAGCGCAGGTTTTATTTTTTTCTTTTATCCTTTTTCAATTCTGTTTAGATTTTCAGGAATGGTTTTAAAACCCTAATTCAAATATGTTTGAATTTAAACCTTTTCCAGATTTTTGTACTGTGATCCTAGCTTTCAAAAGTGTCTCAAACACAACTTTCCAGTCAAAAACACTTTGGTCTTTTGAAAATAAAAATAAAACCATGCCTCATATGTATATAGTAGAAAGGCATACAAATGGTTTTATTTGATTTCAAACTTTGAAATTTTTTATGCAAGCTCTAAATGCTATGATGATATGAATGCAATACATGATTTTGCATTTGACGAAATTTGGGATGTTACAAATCTAAACCCCTTAAGATGAATCTCGCCCTCGAGATTCGATTTGGCTAGCAAATAGGTGAGGGTGATCTTTCCGAAGGTCATCTTCTCTTTCCCAAGTTGCTTCTTCTTCGGTATGATGGTTCCACTGTACTTTGCAGAATTTGATAGTCTTAGTACGAGTGACTCTTTATGCAGTCTCATGAATCTTGATAGGTTTCTCTTCATAGGTGAGATCACTCTCTAACTGAACCTCTTTCAAAGGTATAGTGTCCTTCAATGAAGTTTCTTCCATCTCCGGATGACACTTCTTCAACTGACTCACATGAAACACATTGTAAACAACAGAAAGTGTTTTGGGCAATTCAATCTCATAAGCCACTTCTCCTTTGCGGCTCAAAATCTTGAATGGTCCAACATATCTTGGTGCCAATTTTCCTTTGACTCCAAATCTCTTCACACCACGAAGTGGTGAGACTCTAAGATAGGCTCTATCACCTACCTCATAGGTGACTTCCCTACGCTTTGGATCTATGTAGCTCTTCTGTCGAGACTGGGCTATCTTCAACCCGTCCTTTACCAATTTAACTTTCTCTTCAGCTTCCTCAATCAGTTCTGGTCCCAACAAATTTCTTTCTCCTACACCACTCCATAGCAATGGCATAGTACATTTCCTTCCATACAGAAATTCAAATGGTGCCATCTTAATGCTTGCTAGATAGCTGTTATTGTAAGAGAATTCTGCATAAGGCAGACTTTCGTCCCAACTAGCACCATAGTCTAGGGCACATGCCCTCAACATATCCTACAAAATCTGATTGGTCCTTTCTATCTGTCCATCAGTCTGGGGGTGAAAAGTTGTGCTGAACTCCAACCTTGTTCCCAATGATTCATGTAGTTGTCGCCAAAAATGCGAAGTGAATTAAGTTCCTCTATCAGACACAATACTCTTAGGTACTCCATGCAGGCATACAATCCTATTCATATAGACCTTAGCTAATTTAGCACTTGTATAGGTAGTCTTCACGGGTATGAAATGAGCCACTTTGGTTAGGCGGTCCACAACAACCCAAATAGAATCATATCCAGACATGGTCCTTGGCAAACCGGTGATAAAGTCCATACCAATCGTATCCCACTTCCAATCAGGAATAGGTAGTGGTTGCAATAACCCTGTCGGTTTGTGATGTTCCGCTTTCATTCGACTACACACATCACACAAGGCAATATGTTCCGCGATATCTTTCTTGAGATTGTTCCACCAAAATCTTTCCTTCACATCCTGACATGGTTATACCCTATGGGTACACGACATTAGCATACCTAGTCCAGACCAAGGAAGGCCCACGAGAATATACGCGGCCCATGAAGATTTTTGGGTGGCCCAAGCCCATGTCGTCTTCGGATCCTTGGAGAGCAAGACTAGAACAGATAGAATATTGAAAGGGGCAAACCCTAAACTTGTAACCAACTCGATTTGTGCCCGGGACTTGCCTACCTCTATATAAAGTCTAGGAGGGAACGACGAGGAGGATATCTCTCTCACCTCACCGCATACACACCTCCACGCCAGATTGCATCTGCGCACCCCTGTACTTTTTTGGTTCCGCCATAATCAAGAGAAGAAAAGCAGGAGTAGGGTTTTCCCTTCGGGGGCCTGAACCTGGGTAAATCTCGTGTCCCTTGGTTGCTTGTATGTTAACCGTTCCGTGATCTCCAGCACCCCCATCTTCTCCAAAACCCAAGCTCATAACAATGGGCATTGACGAGATTAAACCTCGTCAATTGGTGCCGTCTGTGGGAATCGGGGGAGCTGATTGTGCGATCGTGATGGTCCCGACCAAAGCAATCTACAACTCCTTGGCGACGGAGAGCCATCTCCTCTTCGGCGCTTTCGACTTCATCGCCCACTCGCCAGCCACCATGAAGGACTTCGAGCCCGTAGGCGACGGGCTCGAGATCCTGTTCGGGAGCTTCTGCTTCCAGGTGGGACAGACCGGCACTCTCCGCCTCCCAGAGCGGGTGCCACTGCCATCGATCAGGCCCACCTCATGGGCTCCACATCCCAGCATGCTACGCACGTCAACATCGACAGATGAGTCATACGACAGCAACAACTGTAACTCAGATCTGTGCGATCCCCAGTCGGATGAAGGGACCTACGGTTCCGGATCTAAAAGTTGCGGCAGCAGCGATCCAACCTACGGATACTACCAATGCGCCGTGGTCATCCAAAGCGATGTGGACCAACAACCACCAGGTTCGGGTGCCCACATACCGCCACCCAACCAGCATGGTAGAAATGGCGAAAACAGGAGGCAACCATCCCCCCCGCCCAACGAGGACGACCCCGATGCCAATAGAGTAATCCACCTCAACGAGGAAGGATGGAACCAGGCATGTGAAGCCGTGGCAGGCAACAAGATCCTACCTGTGGGTGCCTCACGGGACCTACTGATGGCATACCACCTGCTCCTCATCGAAGAGCACAAAAAGCAGGTGAAGATGCAAGAAGTACTCTACAAACGCAAGCAAGCGGCCTCGGAGTCCAGCGCGTGGCGAGCTACGCTCTGCGCTGTTGGCGGCTCTAGCTCGCACGACAACAATGCCAACAAGCATCTCTCTCGCGTAGAGAACATGGATCCCGCTGCACGTCGTGAGGTGACTCGAACCCTCAACAAGTCCTTCATGGAGATGGACGCCAACGACAACATCATCCCGAAGACGCCACAAGCTGCGATCATGGCAGCCACCACATATCTTGCGTCCCATCCACCTTCGGTGAGGGACCCGAAGAGAGCTATGCACAAGGTCGACAAGGCACGCGCTAAACGCGTGTGCTCATCCGAATCCGAAGAGGATGACGACGAAGGAGAACTCTGCGGAGCTCGTAGCTTCAGCAGATCTGTTTGGAGGACATGGATGCCGAGAAACTTCAAGCTTCCTTCAGACACTCCAAAGTTCGATGGCATGCAGGACCCCAAGGCATGGCTCAGCGACCACCTGTCGTCCGTCAAGCTGCACGGCGGAAACAAAAACATCACTCTACAATGCCTTCAGCTACAGCTGACAAGCGCAACCCGGATCTGGCTCAGTAGCCTGTCCTCAGGCTCCATCCGAAGCTGGGAAGAACTGGCCTACAGTTTCATTTGAAACTTTAAAGGTACCATCAAGAGGCTAGCCTCGATCGAAGAGCTACGGGACTGCACTCAACGAACGGGCGAATCCATTCGCTCGTACATACTATGCTGGTCCAATATCAAGAACTCCACGACACACATCTCCGAGGAGAGAACAATCGACGCCTTCAAAGATGGCGTCAAGTGCCAGGACTTCAAGGAAGAACTTGGGCGCGTCAAGCCCAAGACGCTTGACCACCTCATGGACATCGTCAACAGGTGGGCAGATGGCGAGGACTCTGTCCACCGAGCACACTCGGATGAGGAATATGACTACGGCCGCCTATGCGAGCGCCGCAGCAAACGAAGATGGCGCGTCTATGACGATCGCGACAGACCCGACATGGTCGCGGCTGGCTACGCTGATCGCTGCAACGAAAGCAACCGCAACAGCGGCGGATACCGTGGAAACAACTTCCGCGATGGAGGACGTCCAACGCAAACGTGGCAATGCCATGGCCGCGACGACGAGCCCTCGGCATATGACAAGTTTTCAGGCCCATGTACCATCCACTTCTACATCGACAAGCAGGATGGCAAAAAGAAGGCCAGCCACATGTTCAAAGACTACCGCGAGTTCCAGAAACTCAGCGAGAGCTTGTCCCAGATGAGACAACAGATCCCAAACCCTGGGGTCGGACAAGCACCTACACCAGGTGACATAGCCCATGGAGCTCCTCCACCACCACCCGTGGGACCTTCGAATCACCCGGTCGCATCGACGTAGAACAACGGCGTAAATGGGTACCCCACGCCAAAAGGGTCATTGATGATCCAAAAGGGGCGCCCAACAAACAGGGTGCAAAAGAAGATCACCCGCCAGGTTAGCTTGGTTGTGACCGCTCCACCCGCTATCCCTGAGTACCTCCGTGGTTCGGAGTCCTGCATCACATTTAGCCGTTCAGAGCACCCCCGCCAGATCCCTCGCCTAGGTCATGCTGCCCTGGTGCTCGAAGCGCAGATCAGAGGATTAGAGATGATCCGCGTCTTCATGGATGGCGGAAGCGGCATCAATCTGATGTTCGCTAGCACCTTAGCAGCAATGCGGATCCCGCTGTGCAGCCTGTAACAATCTGACATAATGTTCCACGACATCATCCCAGGGAAGGGCATATTTCCCCTAGGATAGATATGGCTTGACGACATCTTCGGCAAGCCCAACAAATTTCGGTGTGAACGGCTCGAGTTTGAAGTGGTGGACTGTCCATCACAATACCACGCCATCCTCGGGTGCGTGGCATTCGCAAGATTCTTGGCATTACCGCACTACGTGTACCTGCTACTCAAGATGCCAGGACCTAGGGGCGTCATCACGGTCCACGTGAGATTCACCCGGTCCGACCACTGCGACAGGGATTTCAACAGAATCTCCTAGTTATTCGGCATGCAGGGGGAGCTCACAAGGCTCCGAGAGGTGAAAGACAACGATGCACCCCCAGTCTCAAGGCAAAACACACCTGATATGTCGTTCGACTCAACATTCAACACGAAAAAGGTGCAGGTCCACCCGACGGACGCCTCCAAGATGGCACTGATCGCCAACGACCTCAACACCGCATAGGAAGGCGCGCTCGTCGACTTCCTCCGCGAGCACTGGGAAATCTTCGCCTGGTGTCCTGCGGACATGCCAGGAGTGTAGGGGTTCGTAGCATGGAAAAACAAAAATTTTCTACCGCATGCAAACAAACAAGCCAAGATCTATCTACTAGATTGTAGCAACGAGTCGATAGAGGAACTCACCCTCAAAGATTCCAAAGCGATTAACGAGAGCAGATTCTCGTGGGTGATGTAGTCATACTCTTGACGATCTCAAGATCGCGTAGACGATCCTTCCGGCGCTGCGTTCCGGCAGCGCTTCCGCAGTCGGTCACACGTTCGGTACTCGATGAAGACCTTCCTCTCCCTTGTTCCAGCAGGCAGCGGAGGTTGTAGCAGTCTCCTTGTGATTCCGGCAGCACGACGGCGTGGTGTCGGAAGTAGAGGGGAGATCCCGCAGGGCTTCGTCTTAAGCCGGAGCGAGTATGATGGAGTATGAGAGAGGCCTTGGTGATCTAGGGTTTAGAGGCACCAAGGGGGGGAGCTTGGCCGATGGCTAGGGCTTGGAGAAGCCCCAAGTCGGTGAGTTGGAGAAACCCTAGGAGGGGGCGGCAACTTGGAGGAGGCCGGCGGCTAGGGATAGGGTTTTGGGTGTGTTGGGTGTGAGTGAGAGGGGCAGCCCTACCCCTCCTTATATAGGTGGGAGGGTGCGGCTTGGGAGGAGGGAGTCCTCCCCCAAGTCGGCCTCCTTGGCCGGCGGGTGGAGGGAGGAGACTTTCTCCCCAAGTAGGTTTCCTACTCTCCCTCCACCAAGCAAACTTGCCGTTTGACTTTTTCAAATTGGCGTTTGACTTTCAAACTAGGATTTGATTTCTCCCTTTATTTTGCCCAGCCAAGAAACCTAGTACATGATGCAACCATTCCACATTGTTATCACACATTCATGTACCCTTCCCCTCCGGAGTGTCGGACCTTCCGGACCCTTCTAGAACATTCCTGATGAAAACACCGGAATCATTCCCCAAATCCAAAACAGGACTTTCCTTATATGAATCTTATTCTCCGGATCTCCTCGTGATATCCCGGATCCCATCCGAGAGTCCGAACAACATTCGGTCTCTTTCTCATCATTCCATAACTACTCAACAACATCGAATCCTTAAGTGTGTCTCCCTACGGTTCGTGAATTATGCGGACATGATCGAGACACTTCTCCGATCAATAACCAATAGAGGAATCTGGAAATTCATATGGCTCCCACATATTTCTACGATTACTATGTGATCTAATGAACCACTTACATACGATACCAATTTCCTTTTGTCTCACGATAGTTTACTTATCAGAGGTTTTGATCGTCGGTATCTCTGCATACCTAGTTCAACCTCGTTACCGATAAGTACTCTTTTCTCGTTCCCGTGGTATGTGATCCCTTGTGAGCCAGTCACATGCTTGCAAGCTAATTGGATGACATTCCACCGAGAGCCCAGTATATCTATCCGTCATATGGATGGACAAATCCCACTCTTGATCCATGTGTCTCAACCCATACTTTCCGAGCACTCAATGCCATCTTTATAGCCACCCAGTTACGGTGTGGTGTTTGATGTCATCAAAGCATCCTTCCGGTGATGGTGATAAGCATGATCTCATGGTCGAAGGAATCTGGTTACTATGTATCAGAAAGCTTATAGCAGTTGAACTATTAAAATGACTTGATCTTTATGCTACGCTTATCTATAGGAGTATGTCCATCATAGCATTCTCCTAATGATATGATCTTGTTGTTAATAACATCTCAATGTTCATGATAGGGAAACCACAATCATCTATTAACCAACAAGCTAGTATTATGAAGAGGCTTTACTAGTGACTCTAATTTAGTTTACAAATTACACAAGTATTAATGTTTCCTGGTTAATACTGTTATAGCATTAATGTAAACATTTATCATAAACACAAAGATATAATAATAACTACATTTATTATTGTCTCTAGGGCATATCTCTAATAGTCTCCCACTTGCACTAGAGTCAACTAATCTAGATTACATGGTAATATACCGAACACCCATGGCAGTGTGGTTTTGGTCATGTTTTCCCCTCGGGAGAGGTTTAGTCAACGGATCTGCCACATTCAGATCTGTGTGTACTTTGCAAATCTTTATGTCACCATCTTCGACATGTTCTCGAATAGCGTGAAAACGTAGCTTGATGTGCTTCAGCTTCTTGTGTGACCTTGGTTCTTGCGCATTGGCTATGGCACCCATGTTATCACAGTAGATAGACATTGGGTCCAGCGCACTTGGAACCACACCGAGCTCTGTAATGAACTCCTTCATTCATATCGCTTCTTGTGAAGCCTCCGAAGCATTTATGTATTCCGATTCAGTTGAAGATCTCGCCACAGCGCATTGCTTTGCACTCCTCCAGCTAACTGCTGCACCATTCAAAGTAAATACATATCCAGATTGAGATTTAGAATCGTCTGGATCGGTGTTCCAACTAGCATCGGTGTAACCATTAACAACGAGTTGTTCATCACCTCCATAAGAAAGAACCATATCCTTAGTTCTTCTCAAGTACTTAAGGATGTTTTTGACCGCTGTCCAATGATCCACTCCTGGATCACTTTGATATCTGCTAGTCAAACTAACAACATATGCAATGTCGGGTCTAGTACATAGCATGGCATACATTAGAGATCCTATGGCTGAGGCATAGGGAGTCTTAATCATCCTTTCTCTATCTTCTGCCGTTGCTGGACTTTGAGTTTTACTCAAGGTCGTATTGGGCAACATGGGCAAGAACCCTTTCTTGCTATCTGTCGGGGGGTTAACCTCGGGTAGGTCAGAGACGGGGAAAGACAGAGGTACAGTCCCCGTCTGGCTTCCGAGCTACGGCCTAGGTCGGCCGAATCATGGATATGTCGGCCGATGAGCGGAGGCAAGAAGCCCATGTATATGTATCAAGTGGTTACCCGGCCGAGTTAACGAGAGAATCGGCCGGGTTATCCGAATGATCTTCGTGCAGGTGAGGAGCGAGCCGAGTAACACAAGGTAAGGCCGAGTGATACGAAGCTTGTAGGAGAAGGAGAAGCCCAAGGTCAACTACAGCTGCAGGCTAGAAGGAATCGAGCAGGCCAAGCACAAGAGACAAGGATGCACAGCGGCGAGAAGGAGGTCACGGAGGTGATCCACGGAGCCCGAGGCACTGGGGCCACTGGAGCCTTGCCGTCATTAGAAGGGCAACAGGGAAAGGAGGCCGCCGAACTACTATTTTGGGACAAGCATATTCCACGAATATGCTTGCCTCGTCAGCCCTAAGGGCACCCAAGGCACCCCTTTATAAGGGGAGGTTTGGACCCTGAGGGAGGGATCGATTTTCTTTTGAGCACCGTTAGGCTGGGGAGATTCATCTTGTCCCCCTGGATACAGCTCAAGGAGCACTTGTAACCCACCAAGAGAGAAATAAAGTTCATCACTTTGGCAACTTAGGTGTAAAGACAGTTGCATCTTCCCTCCCCAGATCCCACTAGCATCCATTGGCCCCGTACTTTAGCCTACCCATGGCATCTGCCGTGCCACCACCACGACAGTTGGCGCCCACCGTGGGGCCAGCGGTGCTAGCTGGAGTTGTGATCCGGACGGGAAACTTCATCAACACCGGCGAAGCGTTGTTTAGCTTGGTCCAGATTTGGTCTCGCGACTATGTCGAGACAATGCAGGAGCTTCGGGAAAACCCCGCAAGCGGGATCTTCATCGGCTGGCGAGCACGAGTCTCGTCGGCGTCGACATCACCGACATTTATCCTCACCAGTTGTTGTTGCGGAGCCACCTCGGCCGACGAGCTGTCCGTCAGAGAGCATCTGGCAAAAGCGTCGAGGTGATGGTCGCAGCAGGGACACAAGTGGGAGCAGCATTAGCCGGGTCAAGCAGAGAACCCGCCGCAGGCGCACAGGGTCCGCCCAAGCAGAACACACTGCAAACCACCGAGGTAATTCCGCCGGTGACAAACCCGGCCGAACTACATGACACCACCCCAAAGGCACCAAGAGTGAGAGGACCACCTCTGGAGAGACCAGAGAACATTCTTCAGGCAACTATAGAGAACTTAACCACACCTGTAGCACCGATACTTGATCCGGCAAATGCTCAGGCGGAGTTAGAGGAAACCAGGCAAAAGGTGCTGGTAGAGGCCAAAAAAGTATCAGCCCTGCGAGAATCCTTGAACAGGACCCTGAGAGAATATGCAAAAGCTAATAAGCTTGAAATCGCACCCGAGCGGGTGGACGAACTGAGATTAAGAGGAAAGAACCTCATGAATGATATTAACAAAGAGCATGAAGCTCACAGGGCCGAATCAGGCGATTTGGGTTTGCCGAGGTACAATACCCCGGCGAAAAACCTAAGAGCAGCAAATGCCGCAGCATTAGAACTAGAGGGGTTAACAGGGGAAGCTCGGCAGAAGCAACAAGAAAGAGTGAATGAGCTGGTGCGCATCGCGAACCAGCAAAATGAGGAGATGCTCAGAGCTAACCCGGCAAGACCAGGGGCTTCACGGATGGTTCATTCGGAGCGGCACACTGCTTTATCATGGCGTGCATCTTCACCGAAACAACGCTAGAAAAGAAAAGAAAAGCAGTAACCTCAGGGAAGAGGAACAAACAAATTGTTCCATATGATCCGGCAATAGCTGGGAAGGTGAATGAGAACAGAGGCAATGCAAGCCGAGGTAATAGTGGGGAGAGAAACCACGGCCGTATGGAAAAGGACGGCGACGGCCGAGGTAATGGGGAGCACGGCAGGAAAGAACCCGCAAGAGACAATCATGAAAACCAAACCCCGGCCGGAGTAAGGAGAGAAGTGCCGCTCAACCCGCAACCAAGACCTGAGCCTCGGCAGGAAAGAGAAGTGAGGCTAGCTCGTTATAATCAGATGAATGAAAGGTATAATGATGGATATTCTGAGGTAGAATATGCAAACCAAGGTGGAGGCAATCACTATGGGATGCAGGATAGAATCCTGTACAGAGACTTGCCAGCAAGTGATGCAAGAGTAAAATTGGATCGGTTATACCGGTCCGAGCTATTGGAAGAGCAAGGTCCACCAGGTCCGGCATGTTTTGGACCACGGATCATGGGCGAACCACCAGTGCCAAATTTTCAGTTGGCGAGGGGCACAAAAACGTACAATGGAAGTACCAAGCCACAAGACTGGTTGATTGATTATGCCACCGCGGTGAAAATAGCGGGTGGCAACCTAAGATGGGCTGTGCGGTATGTCCCAGATGTTGGAAGGACCAGCCAGAGTATGGTTGAATAATCAACCAAGCGAGATCAAGCTGGTTGGATTTCGAAGAGATGTTCAAATCGACTTTACCGGCACATACAAGAGACCGAATAGACCACGAACTAGCCATGTGCAAGCGAGGCGAATGAAACAGATAGAGAGTTTTTAACTCGATGGTGTAACTGAGAAACTCATGTGAAGGAGTTATCGAATCGGCGATAAACTTGGTTCGCGCAAGGCTGCCGTTACGGCGGTGTCTTGTAACGCAACGCGCAGAGATATGCCACCACACCGGCGAGACTATCAGAATAGCGGACTCCTATGCATTGGGTGACCCAACCCAACCGGAGTTAATGTCGGCAGATCATCGTGAGCAACAAGACCAGTACACGAGAGAGTTGGCCGGGTCATCTAGGCGTGATTTCAGAGGAAGAAGAAGAGAAGAGAGGCCGGATTATAGGTATAATTCGGCCCAGGTGGCGGCTGTAGTGCAAGATCAGCCGAATCACAGAACAACTCAACGACAGAAAAATGGACCTCAACAGTGGACCGCAAGAAATGATGGAAAGAGGCAATGGACCCCAGAGCAAAAGAAGCAGTGGCAAGAGAGGCCGAAGTATACGTTTGAATCCATGTTGGATCAGCCGTGTAAATTTCACACGTCAAACCCATCAAGACCAGCCAATCATACAACCCGGCAATGCGCCTGGATGAAAAATGCGATGGGGAACCCGGCAGGAGTTCAGGCTCCCCATCAGGTGCAACAGCAGCATCAACCGCAGTTAACTGGAGCAAATACACAGCAACTGATGCTACCGCCCCCTCCCCCGAGGTACGATAACTTGGATCGGAGGGATGTAGTGCATCAAGTAATGAACCAGGGGCAGGACGGAAGGATAAATCTGGCAAATGCTGGACGTAATGATTACAGAGAACATCACCAGTCTTATTGTGTGTTCACGACAGAACAGCAAGACAAGCAGAGTGTGCAGCGCCGGCATATGGAAGTGAATGCAGTTGTACCAGCAGTACCAAGATACCAGCCATGGTCTGATCAGGAGATGACTTGGAGCATGAAAGATCACCCCAGAATAATGCCGAGTCCAGGGTCATACGCACTTGTGTTGGATCCGACGTTTGTGGGACCAAGCATCAATGTGAAATTCTCAAAAGTACTCATCGACAATGGAAGCAGTATTAACATCATGTACAAAGATACCATGCACAAGCTCGGTATATCACAGAACATGCTACAGTCCACGAGGACAACTTTCCATGGGATAGTGCCAGGGCTTTCATGTGAGCCCATCGGCAAAGTCCGAGTGGACGTATTATTCGGTACAAGAGATAACTGCAGAGCAGAAAATCTGGAATTTGAGGTGGTCGATCTGGAAAGTTGTTATCATGCTCTACTCGGACGTGACCCATGCCAAATTCATGAGCAGTCATATAGGTTATCTAAAGATGAAGTTACCCGGACCACAAGGGGTGATAACAGTCGCAGGGGATTACAAGAAGTCAATGGAGTGTGCCTCGGCCGGGTCAAATTTGGCCGAGTCATTGGTTATAGCAAGAGAAAAGAAAAGGATTCAGGAGGTAGCAGCCCTCGCACAGTCAGCACAGTTAAGCATGCCGGCACTGGCCAACCCTCATGGCAGTGTTTCTTTTCAACCGACCAAAGAGACGAAGAAATTTCAGATTGATGAGCAATTCCCAGAGCGCACTGTTACTATTGGTGCAGGCCTTGACGCTAAATAGGAAGGCGAGCTCACCAACTTCCTCCGTGAGAATCGGGACATATTTGCATGGTCAACTCAAGATCTGCAAGGTGTGCCGAGGGAGTTGGCTGAGCACTCTTTAAACGTCAGGCCAGGAGCAAGGCCGGTGAAGCAACCTCTCCGCCGCCTCGCCGAAGACAGGAGAAAAGTAATAGGATGAAATAGCTCGGCTTCTCGCCGGGTTCATCATGGAGGTGCTTTATCCGGATGGTTATCAAATCCGGTGCTAGTAGAAAAGAAAAAGATGACCCCAATGTAGCCATTGTATGGCGAATGTGTATCGACTACACTAACCTGAACAAGGCGTGTCCGAAGATCCTTTTCCATTGCCTAGAATAGACCAAGTCATTGACTCGACCGCTGGTCAGTGCTGTTATCATTTGTAGACGCGTATTCGGTTTCCACCGGATACCGTTAAATCCGCCGATCAAATAAAGACTGCATTTATTACCCGTCACGGGCTTATTGTTATCACACAATGCCATTCGCCTGCGAAATGCAGAGCAACATATCAAAGATGCATGCAAAAGTGTTTACATGATCAGATAGGAAAAAATGTACAAGTATATGTGGATGACGTAGTCATCAAAACTAAGGAGAGCAAAACCTTGCTGGAAGATATACGACAAACTTTCGCGAACCTGAGAAGGTTCCGAATGAAACTTAACCCAGAGAAGTGCACATTTGGCGTGCCGGCAGGAAAATTACTCGGTTTCCTTGTGTCCAGCCGAGGTATCGAGGCTAATCCAACCAAGATAAGAGCGATAGAAAGAATGGAATTGCCAAGATGCTTGAACGATGTACAAAAATTCACGGGCTGTCTAGCCTCGCTTAGTCGATTTGTATGTCGGCTAGGAGAAAAGGCACTACCACTTTATCAGCTGATGAGAAAGTCGGACAAATTCAGCTGGACTCCCCAGGACCTTGCATTTCACGAATTAAAAAAGATGCTAGTTCTGCACCCATTTTAGCTTCTCCATTATCGAAAGAACCTATGCTACTCTATGTAGCGGCTACCAATCGAGTAGTTAAGCTTGTGGTGGTAGTGGAACGACTTGAAGAGGGTAAGTCAGTCCAGAGGCCAGTATACTATCTGAGTGAAGTATTATCCGCTTCAAAGCAGAATTATCCGCACTATTAGAAGATGGCTTATGGAGTATATATGTCGGCAAAAAAGCTCAAGCATTACTTTGAAGAGCACCCCATCAAAGTAATCTGTGAGGCACCCATAGCCGACATATTGAACAACAAAGATGCAAGTGGCCGAATAGCAAAATGGGCGATCGAGTTATCACCATATGCTCCACAATTTGATAGAAGAGATGTGATCAAATCTCAGTCGTCAGCCGACTTTCTCAGAGATCGGGCCGAGGTGCAATATGAGCCACCACTGCCAGATCCAAATTACTGGACAATGCATTTTGATGGTTCCAAACTAAGGAACGGTTTGGGAGCAGGAATAGTGCTGACCTCGCCTAAAAAGATCAGTTGAAATATGTCCTGCAAATACATTTTGCCGCATCCAACAATGTAGCTGAATATGAAGCACTAGTTCATGGATTGAAAGTAGCAAAAGAGATTGGTATACGCCGGATCTTATGCTACGGTGACTCGGATCTGGTAGTACAGCAAGTATCGGGCAGTTGGGACGCATTAGATGCTAATATGGCCTTATACAGATTCCATGTGCAAAAGATAAGTGGGTATTTTGAAGGATGTGAATTCCACCACATACCACGAGCAGAAAATGACGCTGCTGACACATTGTCAAAATTGGGATCAACTCGGCAATCAATCCCGCCAGGTATTGCACTGGAGCACCTCAGGAAACCGTCAATAAACCCGTCACCGGAGTCCGAATCAATCTTTATCCCGGCAAGTTCTGCAGAAAATCAGACGCCAATGGAGGTAGATCCGCAGAAAAATTCAGAGTCCCTGAAGAGAGGGACAGCCGAGGTAATAGCAATCATGGAGAGAGCCGAGGTATATACGTCGGCAGAAAACATGGAGAGAGACAGTGAAATCACTGCAGAAAGAGCAGCGCCGATATGGGCGCAACCCATATTTACGTACCTAAAAAAGGCAGGTATTGCCGAGTAATGAAATATTAGCCAGACAAACAATCAGAAGAGCAAAAGCCTACACGATCATAAACAATGAGTTATATAAGAGAAGCGTAACAAACATATTGCATAAATGCGTGAGTTCCACAGAAGGGCAGGAAATCCTTCTAGACATACACCAAGGAGAATGTGGGCACCATGCCTCATCTCGCGCTTTAGTAGCCAAGGCTTTCAGGCATGGATTTTACTGGCCAACGGCGTTAAGAGAGGCAGAAGAATTAGTTAAGAAGTGCAATGGGTGTCAGAGATATGCAACCAGAATACATATGCCGTCGGCCGAATTAAAAACAATACCCATCACTTGGCCATTTTCTGTATGGGGTTTAGACATGGTGGGACCTTTCAAGCCCGCGAGAGGAGGAATGACTCACATCTTGGTTATGGTCGACAAGTTCACAAAATGGATTGAAGTAAAACCAATTAAGAAATGTGATGGGCACACAACAGTGAAATTTCTCAAGGACATCATCTTGAGATACGGATACCCTGACATTATTACGTATAATGGCACGAATTTTGCGAAGGAGCCTTCGCCGATTTTGCCAAGAGAAGCACATAAGACTAGATGTTGCCTCGGTGGCCCACCCAGCATCCAATGGGCAGGTTGAAAGATCTAATGGACTGGTGTTATCAGGAATAAAACCACGATTGGTTGAACCATTGCAGCGGTCGGCAGGATGTTGGATAGAAGAAATCCCGGCCGTGTTATGGAGTCTCCGGACTACTCCGAATAGATCAACGGGTTATACCCCATTCTTTACGGTATCACGGAGGCCGTACTCCCAGCCGACATAATCTATGATTCGCCAAGAGTTGCTCAGTACACAACCTCAGAAACAAATGAATTAGCTCGGCAAGATGCCGTAGACCTGTTGGAAGAAGCCAGGGAGTTGACATTATCACGATCGGCCATTTATCAACAGAACTTACGGCGATATCATAGCAAGAAAGTGAACCCAAGAGTATTCAAGGAAGGAGGTCTAGTCCTCCGGCTGGTACAGCGCACGGCCGACATGCACAAATTATCACCCCCATGGGAAGGACCATTTATCGTGAGCAAAGCATTGCACAACGATGCATATTATCTGATTGATGCTCAATCCCCTGAAGAGAACAAGGCGGACAAAGCTGGTGAAGAAACAAAGCGCCCCTGGAATGTGGCTTTACTTCGGCCATTTTACTCGTAGCGTTACATCTCAAAGTCAAAATCCAATGGTGTATTTGCATCTCGGCACCCAGAGCAGTTACTCGGGGACTACAATATGTTATGTTATTTCATGTTAGATGTGTAAACCTCGGAACCCAGAGCGGTTACTCGGGGACTACAATATGTTATGTATTTTCATGTTAGATGTGTAAACCTCGGAACCCAGAGCGGTTACTCGGGGACTACAATATGTTATGTTATTTCATGTTAGATGTGTAAACCTCGGAACCCAGAGCGGTTACTCGGGGACTACAATATGTTATGTTATTTCATGTTAGATGTTTAAACCTCGGCACCCAGAGCAGTTACTCGGGGACTACAATATGTTATGTTATTTCATGTTAGATGTTTAAACTTCAGAACCCAGAGCGGTTACTCGGGGACTGCCATACGTAATGATTATTTCGTATTATATGTTTGAACCTCGACACCCAGAGCAGTGACTCGGGGACTGCCGTTTGTTGTGTTCCTTTCATGTTACGAATATATACCTCGGTGCCAAAAGCATTGACTCAGGGATTATCATATGATATGTCAAATGCGTATTGACACTTAAATCTCGGCATCTAAAGCAATGATCCGGGGACTACCGTATGATACCTCGAACCTATGCCAAAGCAATCATATCGGTTTATACCACCTCCAAACGTGATTTATATAAAGAAGTTCGGACGATGGCACGATCCAGTGATTGTTGCTTGCTCCCACAACGGAGTAGTTAATTTATATTCGAAATAGATCAATAATGTAGATATTCAGCGCTGATGCCTGGATAAGACCATCAAAATAGCGGCAAAAGATAAGGAAATTACGAGCCAGCAAAACAAGAATTCGGACGAGCATCCACTTAATGAATAATCTCAACAACACATAGCAAAAGAAGTTCGAATCATACGAGTCGACAAATTTTTCGTCTACATTGTACGCCCGGCATACCAGGGATCACAGATAACTTAGGCGTTGTTCGGTGGAGGGGCAGCTCCTTGCTCAGGTACGGGGCACTCCGCTGTAGGAGGAACTTCGACTGAGGTCGCCTCGCCCTCCGCCGACCCAGGTGTAACTTCGGCGGTATCACGGGGTTGTTCAGGAGCATCAGTACGCGCGGTAGAATGCCCGGTGCCTTTTGAGGAAGACCGCGCGTCGCCGTTGCTATCTGAGCTTGAGCTGGAGCTATCGGAGGTGGCCGAATCATCCTCACCTTCCCCGTGCTCAGCCGAATCATCACCCGAAGCATCTTCAGCCGCGACCTCCTGATCCGGATCTGGGAGAAAACTCGGCCCTTCATTCCAAGTATGCACATCGGCATACTCGACGAGCTGGAAAGCCCGAGCTTGCCGAAGAGCAACAAAGGTGGGATCTTCAACCCAGCGGGAGCCAGTGCGCAGATTCCTCAGAATGTCAAGAGAAATGTCTTCATACCATGACATGATTACAGTAAGGGCCATGTCGGCACCAGCACGCGCAGCAGATTCTCTCCAAAGACTCAACTGTCTCTCAGATGCCATCAGTCTGGTCACCAATAACTTAACCTCGTTGATATCAGGAGTCCCTGAGGTATTCGGCCAGAGTACATGGTAAGCTCGGATAGCGGCCTGCACCAAGTCCCGGCCCATAATTTTCATCGGACCAACTGCAGCACCAACAGCAACCAAGAAATCCTCCATAGAATATTCAAAGTCAACGAATAAGGTTCACCTCGTGACGCGAGCTGCAAGAACAGCTTTAGAACTCACGGGTTTGGCTTCGGGGAAGTGATCTGCGCAAAACATGGACGTGTCAAAAGATAGCAATGACGACAAAGAAAAAAAAACATAGTTCGGCCAGGCCAACTAACTTACGATGAATGTAATGCATCATTATCTGAAGGTCTTTGGCCCAAGCAGTTTTACTCTTCTCAAAACGAGCAAGTTCCTCGCTCAAACCACGAGTGTTAAGTTCGGCTTGAGGAGCTCTTTGCTCTTGTAAATCCGAGTAAGACGATTCTTCTCCTCGGCAAATTCTTGTCGACCTTTTCTAGCTCGGATTTCGAGAGAGCTTGAGTGTATTCACCTCGGATTCAGCGAGCTATCTCATCATCTTTCTCTTGTAGTTGCGCCGAGTGAACTGCGCTTTGTTCTAAAAAATGAAGCATCACGTCAGGCATGGGCATGCAATCTTGTTGCGACACTGCAAAGTCTTGCAACTCGGCTTTGCCACAGCCCAACGCAATAAGGAAATTTAGTATAGATACTAAAAGGAGAAGGAAGGAAGTAGAAAGGAAACTAACCTTCCAAGCTCTTGATCTTCTTTTCAAGGCGGATATTGAGGTTATTAATATTACCTATTCAACAAGAAGTGAGCCGGCATTTCGCGGACGAGTATATGAGTAAGGTGGAAATAAGGAAAACGAACTATCGACTTACCGGCCTTCTTTGCCACGGGCAGAACTTTCTCGTACTTCTCTTCCAGCTTACGGTGCGAAAAAAGCAACCTCTGGAACTCGGCGGTCCGTCGGTCATGTGCAACCTGAGCAATGAAGCAAAGTCATAAAACAACAAGTACAAGCTAAGCTGGATCCGAATCAAGCAAAGCTTAATTCGGCTCTAGATGTTACTAACAAAACGTAGAAATAAAATTAAGTCAAACTTCCAAGCAGACAACAAGTTATCTCCTTGCAAGTTTCGGGGACTAGGAGATATGGTAACATCTGGAGAATAATTTAAGACTCGGAGATAAAATAATTACCGCATTCATCTTGTTGGTATCAATGATATACTGGGCAGCATGATCAAAACGGCCACTGATGTCAGAAAGCTGGAAAGGTTGGTTGACTGGATTGCCCTCAAAATGATCAGCAGCATTCCAGTTATTGGCATACTCAACTAGCGCTCCAAGGCTGTTCCCGCTAGCAGTCCGAGTTAAAACTTTACCGGGCGGGCGGTCACCATGGCGATCGCGGGCTCTTATGAAGAGCAAGGCGATTGCCGGTGGCGAGGTAACGATAACTTTGGCGATCGGCTCCTTGCGTGGCGTCCCAATACTCGGTGAGAAGAGCCGGCAAGACCTTTCTCGAGAGGAAGTCTTGACGGCGATAGAACGTTCTCCTTAGAGGCGTCGGCAGGAAGTTGCGCCTCCGTGGGGGGACGAGTCCTTAGGATCAGCGGAAGATAAGCTCGCAGAGCGCCGGGCAACGACCTTCTCGGCCAAGGTCGGGATGACCGTAGAAACTGCTGCGATAGATGGAGGTTCAATGGAAACTGGGACCCATAGAGGGACAGTGGCTCAACGAAAACATCGGAGGGCCGGATCGGATCCAGATCAATGGGAGAAGTCTCAGGGGCATCACGACGAGCAGGCGACGTATTTGGAGCGGGGGGAGAAGCAGGACGAATAGGACTAGGAATTCGACTATCATCAGCGGGAGGAGGAGATGGCGGCCGAATCGGACGGCTAGTCATACTAGGACCGCCGGGTTTAACAGACAGAGGAGCACTGCCAAAATAAGAAAGAAGATTCGTCAGTATGGGAAACAGAAAGAGAGAAACAAGAAATTTAGGCAAAAGAACTTACCCAGCAACCCCAGGCATGGTCTTGCACCTGGGAGGATTCAGAGAGGATTTCTTTATTCGTTTCTTAGGAACTGCCTCCGAGGCACTAGCAGGAGCCCCGCGCTTCCCCGAGGTAACAGGAGGCCGGGAAGCAATAGGTTCGGCGTCGTGAACCTGACCGGCCGGATTAGCTGGGAAAGTAGAAGCCGGAAATGCATAAGAAATAGGCATGGCGGCAACTACCTCAAGAACTTGGACCTCGTCCGAATCACCTTCTTCCTCTTGCTGGAGTTTTGCATGAGCTCGGCCGGAGCAGGATCCGACTTAGGGCGAACTCCTCGAGTCCGGCTCACCGAAGATCAGGGCACTCCTGTCTGCGGGCCAAGGGAGCTGCAGAACCTCGGCGTCCTCGTTCTTCTGCTCTGCAAACCTCTGCAGGACGAGGAGAAAGAAAATCATGTAAACCAGTCTCTAGGAATTAAGGAGAAATAGAATAATGAGGATTAGGCATACCTCGGGAGGCGGATTGTCGCGGGTAAATGGTTTTAACCCCCAAGACCAATCCTCAGGCATCTCGGTCTTGAAGATAGCTCGGACGCGCTTATGAATAAGATAGTTGTCCAACTCCACGGTCGAGACTCGGTTCGGATCGAGAGGACCACTCATATAGCAAAGCTTGTGGGTCCGCTGCTGGAAGGGGCAGATCCGGCTACTGATAAAAGTTGCCATCAGGTCTTCGCCGCACAGCCCGGCCCGGATCAACTCTTTTAGCCGAATCTCGAAAGCCTCGGCCAAGGCATGAGTTTTTCTCGGATTATATAGCCAGTTCACTTTGGAAGGGGGGCCGATTGAGAACGGTGGGAGCCGAATCTTGTCTTCCGCCCCTCTGTTCTTGACATAGAAGAATGATTTATGCCATTTCTTGCATGACTCCAACCCAGTTACACAGGGGAACACGGATTTCCTCCGAGGTGTAATAGACGCCGCCCCACATTGGGTGAGCAGCTTCTCGGAAGGATGCAGAGATTTGTCAGGAACGACGTTGGAGCGGATCTGGAAGAACTTCGACCAGACGTGCACTGATGGCCACAGGTCAAGTAACCCTCCGATGCGGAGATAAAAGCAGAAAGAGAAGCTATGGCGTTCGCAGGAAGGTGGTGCGGCTGAAGGCCGAAGTAATCAAGGAATTCTCTAGCGAAATCGCTGAGAGGGAGACCGAATCCACGGGCGAAATGAGACATGAAAACCACATACTCGCCCTCTCTGATAACTGGAGAGGATTCGCTGCCGGGTAAACGGCGAAACCTCGGCAGAATCCGGCAGTTCGGATGTGCCATTCAATCTCACGGTAGCGTGGTGAGGAGCCCTGCCACGATCCACGCTCGGGCCGAGCCAGCGTCATCGTCTTCGACAAAACCGCTAAACGAGCTAGACATGGGTGCGCGGAGAGATCGCCGGAGAAGAACTGGCGGAGGGGAGCTTAGAGCTACAAGGCCCGTCGGAACTTAGCAAAAACAATGGCGAAGAGAGGAAGAACCGCCGCTGACGGCAAGCAGATTGATCTAGGGCAAGATCTGGGCAAGATGGCGGAAAAGAACTCACGTGGCGGACCCACAGCCGTAGGGCGAACGACGCGCGACGAGTCCTCACCGGCGGAGGCTCTGGCGGATGAACGCGGCGGAGCGGGGAGAGCACGCAGCGACGGGAAGAAGGAGAAGACGCGGCGATAAGGAAAGATGAACCCTGCGGGCACGTTTTCCCTCTTTATAGACGAGCCACGCACAGGGAGTGGGATCGTGGGTGTGGCAGTTACCCGTGTATATCGTGGAAACGGCACGAACACACGACGGTAAGTGGAGCCACACCAACGACCACAGACAAAGAAAAGTTGTTACGATCCCGAGGGGAGCGGTACACGAGGCGTCGCGGCGGCGGCGCAGCAGGAACAGAATTCACTGTAGCTTGTCAGTAAGCACTGTAGAAGGACCTAAAAACTAGAAGAGCAATGATGAGGTGACACGTAGGACATGGCGTACAATGGAAGGAACAAGGAAACCTCGGACGAGGACAAAGCTCGGAAACAAAACTCAAGAAAGTAATGAAGCTGATATAACCCGGCCAAAGCTATTGACAGGGCCACACCAGCTTCGGGGACTAATGTCGGGGGGTTAACCTCGGGTAGGTCAGAGACGGGGAAAGACAGAGGTACAATACCCGTCTGGTTTCCGAGCTACGGCCTAGGTCGGCCGAATCATGGATATGTCGGCCGATGAGCGGAGGCAAGAAGCCCATGTATATGTATCAAGTGGTTACCCGGCCGAGTTAACGAGAGAATCGGCCGGGTTATCCGAATGATCTTCGTGCAGGTGAGGAGAGAGCCGAGTAACACAAGGTAAGGCCGAGTGATACGAAGCTTGTAGGAGAAGGAGAAGCCCAAGGTCAACTACAGCTGCAGGCTAGAAGGAATCAGAACAGGGCCAAGCACAAGAGACAAGGATGCCTGCAGTCGGAGGCGAGAAGGAGGTCACGGAGGTGGCAGTCCTGGAGCCCGAGGCACGCAGGGGCCTTGGAGCCTTGCGTCATTAGAAGGGCAACAGGGAAAGAAGGCCGCCGAACTACTATTTTGGGACAAGCATATTCCACGAATATGCTTGCCTCGTCAGCCCTAAGGGCACCCAAGGCACCCCTTTATAAGGGGAGGTTTGGACCCTGAGGGAGGGATCGATTTTCTTTTGAGCACCGTTAGGCTGGGGAGATTCATCTTGTCCCCCTGGATACAACTCAAGGAGCACTTGTAACCCACCAAGAGAGAAATAAAGTTCATCACTTTGGCAACTTAGGTGTAAAGACAGTTGCATCTTCCCTCCCCAGATCCCACTAGCATCCATTGGCCCCGTACTTTAGCCTACCCATGGCATCTGCCGTGCCACCACCACGACACTATCTTCCATTCCAAACCTCTTTAGAACTTTTTCCAAATATGTACTTTGTGACAATGATATTAGGCGTCTCGATCTATCTCTATAAATCTTTATGCCTAATATGTAAGCTTCTTCGCCAATATCTTTCATTGAAAAACTATTATTCAAATATTCCTTGACACTATTAAGAAGGTCTACATCATTCCCAATCAACAATATGTCATCTACATATAGTATTAAGAATGCTACAGATCTCCAACTCATTTTCTTGTAAATACAAGCTTCTCCATAAGTTTGTATAAAACCAAAGCTTTTGATTACCTTATCAAAACGTTGATTCCAACTTCGGGATGCTTGCTTCAATCCATATATGGACCGTTGAAGTTTGCACACCTTGTTAGCATCTTTAGGATCGACAAAACCTTTGGGTTGCATCATATACAACTCTTCATCAATGTCTCCATTGAGGAACGCTGTTTTGACATCCATCTGCCATACCTCATAATCATAATATGCAGCGATTGCTAACATAATACTCACAGACTTTAGCTTCGCTACCGGTGAGAAAGTCTCATCGTAGTCAACTCCTTGAATTTGTCGAAACCCTTTTGCGACAAGTCAAGCTTTATAGACAGTAACATTACCATCAACATCTGTTTTCTTCTTGAAAATCCATTTGTTCTCGACAGCCTTCCGGCCATCCGGTAAGTCCACCAAAGTCCATACTTGGTTTTCGTACATGGATCCAATTTCGGATTTCATGGCTTCTTGCCATTTATTGGAATCTGGGCTCATCATCGCTTCCTTATATGTCGCAGGGTCATCGGTGTTGTCCACCAACATGACACTCATAACGGGATCATACCAATCAGGAGTGGTACGAGTTCTCATTGACCTGTGAGGCTCTGTAGCAACTTTAACCGAAGTTTCATGATCATCATCATTAGCTTCCTATCTTATTGGTGTAGGCGCCATAGGAACTACTTCCGGTTCTGCGCTACTCGCAAGTTCGAGAGAAGGTTCAACAACCTCGTCGAGTTATACTTTCCTTCCAGTCACTTCTTTCGAGAGAAATTCCTTCTCTAGAAAGGATCCATTCTTAGCAACGAAGATTTTGCCCTCGGATCTATGATAGAAGGTATACCCAATAGTTTCCTTCGGGTATCCTATGAAGACACATTTTTCCGCTTTGGGTTCAAGCTTGTCCGGCTGTAAGTTCTTTACATAAGCTTCGCAACCCCAAACTTTAAGGAACGACAATTTAGGTTTCTTCCCAAACCATAATTCATACGGTGTCATTTCAACGGATTTAGATGGTGCCCTATTTAAAGTGAATGCGGTTGTTTCTAATGCATAACCCCAAAACGATAGCGGTAAATCTGTAAGTGACATCATAGAACGAACCATATCTAAGAGAGTTCGATTACGACGTTTGGACACACCATTACACTGTGGTGTTCCTGGCGGGGTCAATTGTGAAAGTATTCCGCATTTCTTCAACTCGCCAAACTCGTAACTTAGATATTCACCTCCACGATCAGATCGTAGAAATTTAATCTTCTTGTTACGTTGATTCTCTACTTCACTTTGAAATTCCTTAAACTTCTCGAAAGTTTCGGACTTATGTTTCCAGAAATAGATATACCCATATCTACTCAAGTCATCCGTGAAGGTAATAACATAACGATAACCACCGCTCTATGCTACACTCATTGGTCCACACACATCAGTATGTATGATTTCCAATAAGTCCGTAGCTTGCTCCATCATCCCAGAAAATGGAGTCTTAGTCATTTTACCCATTAGACATGCTTCACATCTTTCAAGTGATTCGAAATCAAGTGATTCAAGAAGTCCATCGGAATGGAGTTTCTTCATACGCTTCACTCCAATGTGACCAAGACGACAGTGCCACATATAGGTCGAGTTATCGCTCAATTTGAAACGTTTAGCCTCAATGTTATTTATGTGTGTATTACTACAATCGAGATTCAATAAGAATAGACCATCTATCAAAGGTGCATGTGCATAAAACATATTACTCATATAAATCGAACAACCATTATTCTCGGACTTAAACAAGTAACCGTCTCACAATAAACATGATCCCGATATAATGTTCATGCTCAACGCAGGCACCAAATAACAATTATTTAAGTATAAAACTAATCCCGATGGTAGATGCAGAGGTAGCGTGCCGACCGCGATCACACCAACCTTTGCTCCATTTCCAACGCGCATCATCACCTTGTTCTTCGCTAGCTTCCGTTTATTCTGTAGCACCTGTTTCGAGTTACAAATATAAGCAACCGAACCAGTATCAAATACCCAGGCACTACTACGAGTACTAGTGACATACACATAAATAACATGTATATCGGATATAACTTTCTTCTTGATGTTGCCGTTCTTCAAATCCGCCAAGTACTTTGGGCAATTCCGCTTCCAGTGACCTTCTCCCTTGCAGTAAAAGCATTCAATATCAGGCTTAGGCCCAGACTTGGTCTTCTTCGCCGGCGCGGCAAATTTCTTACCGCCCTTCTTGAAGTTTCCCTTTTGCTTAGACTTGCCTTTCTTGAATTTGGTGGTCTTATTGACCAACAACACTTGATGCTCTTTCTTGATCTCCACTCTACAGATTTCAACATGGAGAATAGTTCTGGCAATGTCTTGTTCATGTTTTGCTTATTGTAGTTCATCACAAAGTTCTTGTAACTTGGTGGTAATGATTGGAGGTCACGGTAAATCCCCAAAGCATTAGGAATCACTATACCCAAACTTTGGAGTTTGTTTGCGTGCCCAAACATCTTAAGCACATGCTCACTGACGGAGCTGCCCTCTTCCATCTTGCAGTTAAAGAAATTTTCAGAAGCCTCATAACTCTCAACTGCCGCATGAGCCTCAAATATAATTTTGAGTTCACGGACAATATCATGTGGGTCATGGTTCTCAAACCTTTTCTGAAGCTTCGATTCCAAACCATACAAGATAGCACACTGAACTGTGGAGTACTGATTCTTCCGAGTGAGGTAAACATTCTTTACTTCATCGGTAGCATCAGCTGCAGGCGGGTCACCCAGCGGTGCATCTAGCACATAGGTCAAATTACCAGCATTGAGGATAATCCTCAAATTGCGGAACCAATCCGCGAAGTTGCTTCCATTGTTTTTCAACTTTTCTTTCTGTAGGAACGCATTAAAATTGATGGTAGGGGCCACCATTGATCTACAACATATTTGCAATAGTTTAGACTAAGTTTATGACAAATTGAGTTATAATTAATAGTTAAATTAATCTAGGTGAACTCCCACTCAAAACAATATCCCTGACCTTGTTTTAGTGATCACACGAACCAAATCCACCACATCAAAACCTATCATCACGAGAGTTGATGTAGCTTCAATGGCGAACAATCAACATGTTCATCATATCTACTATATGACTCATGCTTTACCTTTCGGTGATCCGTGTTCCGAGACCATGTCTGTACATGCTAGGCTCGTCAAGATCAAACCTTAGCTTCCGCATGAGCAAATATGGCTTGCTCACGTTGTATACTTGCAGAATCTAACACACCCGATCATCACGTGGTGCTTCGAAACAACAAGCTTTAGCAACGGTGCTTACTAAGGATGAACACTTTAAAACTTGAAATTTGTGTGCTTGAGGGATCATCTTATAATGCTACCGTCGTTAACTAAGCAATACAAGATGCATAAAGGATTAACATCACATGCAATTCATAATATGTGATATGATATGGCCTTTCTTCTTGTGCTTCCAATCTCCATCTTCAAGCACTAACAAGATCTCCATCATCACCGGTATAGCGTCAAGGTCAATGGCGCCTCTTCATGGTTATCGTCCACCAGCTTCAACTATTACAACTACTTTGAATAGACACGCGGGTCTTAACGGAAATTAAAGACAACCATATGGATCCTGCCGGTTGCCAACTTACAATAAAGGACATTGCATACATCATATATAATCACAATCATGGCCATATCACATCACAACACACCCCTGCAAAACAAAGTTAGACGCCTCTAATTTTCTTTGCATATTTACGTGGTTTGGGGCTTTCAATAAGTGTCGCTCTAACTTACGAACAAGAACCACAACGTTGATGTTTGAACTATCAAGTGCCTGTTGTAAATTGGATCTATACTATAATGGGAGAGACAGACACCCGCAAAGCCACTTATGCAATCCAAGTTGCATGTTGAGCGTGGAACAAGTCTCATGAACGAGTCAATAGAAGCACTCACCCTCGAAGATTCCGAAGCAGTTAACGAGAGCAGATTCTCGTGGGTGATGTAGTCGTACTCTTGCCGATCTCAAGATCGCTTAGACGAGCCTTCCGGCTGCGTTAAAAAGCACTTCCATGATCGGTCACACGTTCGGTACTCGATGAAGACCTTCCTCTCCCTTGTTCCAGCAGGCAGCGGAGGTTGTAGCACTCTCCTCGTGATTCCGGCAGCATGACGGCATGGTGTCGGAAGTAGAGAGGGGAGATCCCGCAGGGCTTCGTCTTAAGCCGGAGCGAGTATGGTGGAGTATGAGAGAGGCCTTGGTGATCTAGGGTTTAGAGGCACCAAGGGGCGAGCTTGGCCGGCGTCTAGGGCTTGGAGAAGCCCCAAGTCGGCGAGTTGGAGAAACCCTAGGAGGCGGAGGCAACTTGGAGGAGGCCGGCGGCTAGGGATAGGGTTTTGGGTGTGTTGGGTGTGAGTGAGAGGGGCAGCCCTACCCCTCCTTATATAGGTGGGAGGGTGCGGATTGGGAGGAGGGAGTCCTCCCCCAAGTCGGCCTCCTTGGCCGGCGGGTGGAGGGAGGATACTTCCTCCCCAAGTAGGTTTCCTACTCTCCCTCCACCAAGAAAACTTGCCATTTGACTTTTTCAAATTGGCGTTTGACTTTCAAACTAGGATTTGATTTCTCTCTTTATTTTGCCCAACCAAGAAACCTAGTACATGATGCAACCATTCCACATTGTTATGACACATTCATGTACCCTTCCCCTCCGGAGTGCCAGACCTTCCGAACCCTTCTAGAACATTCCCGATGAAAACACCGGAATCATTCCCCAACTCCAAAACAGGACTTTCCTTATATGAATATTATTCTCCGGACCATTCCGGATCTCCTCGTGATATCCCGGATCCCATCCGAGACTCCTAACAACATTCGGTCTCTTTATCATCATTCCATAACTACTCAACAACATCGAATCCTTAAGTGTGTCTCCCTACGGTTCGTGAATTATGCGGACATGATCGAGGCACTTCTCCGATCAATAACCAATAGAGGAATCTGGAAATTCATATGGCTCCTACATATTTCTACGATTACTTTGCGATCGAATGAACCACTTACATACGATACCAATTTCCCTTTATCTCACGATAGTTTACTTATCCGAGGTTTTGATCGTCGGTATCTCTGCATACCTAGTTCAACCTCGTTACCGATAAGTACTCTTTTCTCGTTCCCGTGGTATGTGATCCCTTGTGAGCCAGTCACATGCTTGCAAGCTAATTGGATGACATTCCACCGAGAGGGCCCAGAGTATATCTATCCGTCATATGGATGGACAAATCCCACTCTTGATCCATGTGTCTCAACCCATACTTTCCGAGCACTCAATGCCATCTTTATAGCCACCCAGTTACGGTGTGGTGTTTGATGTCATCAAAGCATCCTTCCGGTGATGGTGATAAGCATGATCTCATGGTCGAAGGAATCAGGTTACTATGTATCAGAAAGCTTATAGCAATTAAACTATTAAAATGACTTGATCTTTATGCTACGCTTATCTATAGGAGTATGTCCATCATACCATTCTCCTAATGATATGATCTTGTTGTTAATAAGATCTCAATGTTCATGATAGGGAAACCACAATCATCTATTAACCAACAAGCTAGTATTATGAAGAGGCTTTACTAGGGACTCTAATTTAGTTTACAAATCACACAAGTATTAATGTTTCCTGGTTAATACTGTTATAGCATGAATGTAAACATTTATCATAAACACAAAGATATAATAATAACTACATTTATTATTGCCTCTAGGGCATATCTCCAACAAGGAGTTCCCATGGAATTCGCCGAGCACGCACTCAATGTGTTCCCAGATGCCAAGCCCGTCAAACAGTCCATCCGACGATTGTTCGAGCCACGTGCCAAAGCCATAGGAGTCGAAGTCAATAGACTGCTCGACGCTGATTTCATCAAGGAGATCAAGGAAAGCGAGTGGCTGGCCAACACCGTGATGATCCCTAAAAAGTACACGGATATCCTGCGGATGTGCGTGGACTTCCTCGCTGAACAAGCACTGCTCGAAGGATCACTTCCCTCTCCCTCGGATCGATCAAATCATCGATTCAACTGCAGGATGCGAGAAACTCTCCTTCCATAATGCCTACTCGGGCTACAATCAGATTCGACTGAAGGTCGAAGATCAGGAGAAAACGACGTTCATCGCGTCGTTCGGAGTATTCTGCAACAACACAATGCCCTTCGGGCTGAAGAACGCAGGTGCCACGTACCAGCGGTGCATGCAGGCATGCCTGAAGAGCCAGATCAGCCACAACATACAGGTTTATGTCAATGACATAGTAGTCAAGACAAGGGAGGCCAAGACATTGATCGAAAATCTCCGCGAGACGTTCGCCAACCTTGATCACTACTAGATCAAGTTGAACCGAGAAAAGTGCACCTTCGGTGTCCCATCTGGACAACTGCTTGGCTACTTCATCTCCCAGCGAGGAACTGAGGCGAACCTGAAGAAAATCTGGGCCATACTGGCCATGGAGAAACCGAAGAACCTCAAAGGTGTCCAGCAGCTAGTTGGGCGCATCGCGGCGCTGAGAAGATTCACCAGCCGCATGGGTGAGAAGGCCCTGCCTTTTTATCAGCTGCTACGCAAAGCAGACAAATTCGAGTGGACACCAGAAGCTGAGGACGCATTCGAAGATCTGAAGCGGCTGCTCTCAACCTCGCCCGTCCTGGTCACGCCAAAGGAACGCGAGCCTCTGCTGCTATACATAGCAGCCACATATCAGGTGTTAAGCACCGTGCTCATGGTCGAACGACCTGAAGATGGCAAGACCCATGGGGTCCAATGCCCTATCTACTACCTCAGCGAGGTATTGACTCCAACAAAACATAGGTACCCTCACTACTAAAAACTTGCCTACGGCGTGTTCATGACGGCTCGTCGGCTGAGTCACTACTTCCAAGAGCATCAGGTGATGGTCGTCAATGAGGCACCTCTGAACATCATCCTGAACAACCCGGAAGCCACAGGACGCGTAGCCCTGTGGGGTATCGAGTTGTACCCTCTAGACATAGTCTACGAGAAGCGCCATGCGATCAAGTCTCAGGTCCAACCAGACTTCCTCGTCCACTGGATGGAGCTGTAGCTGCCGGACACCCCGGATATGACACAGTCATGGACGATGCACTTCGATGGCTCCAAGCATGAGGCTGGAGCAGGAGTCGGGGTCATACTGACATCCCCACAGGGCGACAAGATGAAGTACGTCCTCCGGATGAAATTTTGAGCTTCCAACAATGAAGCCGAATACGAAGCCCTCATCCACGGCATGAGGATGGCCAATATACGCGCAACGCGCCTGGTCATCTATGGTGACTCGAACCTCGTCGTCCAGCAGAGGATGAATGATTTCGACTCACACATTGCCAACATGATCGCGTACCGTGCGCTCTACAACTCACTCGAAGGAGACTTTGACGGCTGCGAGCTTCGACCCGTTGGAAGAGAAAGCAACAAAGAAGCCGACAGACTCGCCAATATAGGCTCCACCTACGCACGGGTGCCACCAGGTGTGTTCCTCAAACAAATATGCGTGCCATCCATCAAAATGAAATTCCCCAAGGGATCACCCGAAGAGGCAGAGCACTCGGGGGCTGCGCTACCCGAAGGACAGGAAGGACCCAAAAAGCTCGACACAGAGGTCGCAGTGGTCAACCTGATGCAGGTCATGGCAATCGAAGAAACATGGACGCCTTACTGCAGTACTGCGATGCATAAGCGAGGAACCGCACGATGACCCGACAGATGCCCGACGCATATCTCGCCGGTCCAAGTCCTTCACCATCATCAATGGCGAGCTGTACAAGCGCAACATTTCAGGTGTACTCCAACGATGCGTCACAATCGGTGATGGCAAAACCATCGTCCAAGACATCCACGAGGGCATCTACGGCCATCACACAGGCAACCGCTGTAACATCCCAAAAATACTAAACTTGGATCATCAAACTTTAATCATCAAATTTAGGGTTAACAAAAACTTTTCAAATTAAAAATATGAAAGAATGCATATGTGTAGGCATGACAATTTGGATTCTTTTGAATTGCCATGATTGTGTGTTTCTTTGCTTGTAAAATGATTTTTAGGTGAAATAAACATCATCTAAACAATCCCCACACTTTTCCCAAAGACAAATAAATCAAAACAAACAAAATAATGGAATGGTCACTTTGGCCAAATTAACTCCCATGCCTACTTTGGATATCTCTAACTTTCAGAACTTAACAGAAACTTGTTTGGATCTTTGAACCCCTTGATAGTACTCATAACAAAGTATCAAGGCCCACCTTGTGATCATCCAGAAACATTCAAAGGCATAGTTTAAATGACAGTTTAAAATTGAATCTATAGCATATGGGAAGATCCCACTTTTTCAAAAACCACTCAAACAAGCTCAACTTTCAAAACTCAAGCATCTACAGACTCAACAACACATGCCTAGCACACCCACCAAAAATCTTTTGAAAATTCAAAACTTGAATTCATGCGGCCATTTCATCAAACACCTTGCAGATTCAAATCAACAAAATCACAAACACTATAGTGTGCAGTGTTTTGGGCCAAACTTGTTCCCTCTCTAGACACCACTAGCCTTAGTAGATCATCTAACCAACTTAACTAATCACTAGCACCACTGTGAGCTCACCAATGTCATCAATGGTGAACAGCCGAGAGCACCCATGTCACCCCAGTGTGGACAGCAAGCTACAAGCAGCACTAGCCTCGCCAACCTTGTCTGGGAGGTAGCCCATGCCTCACCGCCCCCTCTCGACCAGCCCTGCCTCGCAGACAACAGCCAGGACCGCCAGGAACGCCGCGCCCATGCCGCTGTCGACCATGCTGAACCTCGCCGTAGAGCACGCGCCGTTCCCATTTAACCAGACCATCTCGAGCCCTCGCCGACCGCCAACATGCTCCCCACCGTCCCAAGAGACCGCCAGACATGCCCATTTCACCGCCCGTACCCCGTAGCCACCGCTCGCCGTCGAAGACGCCGCCTCTGCCTCGCAGAGCATCGAGCGTTTCAGACCGTTTGCCACTGCCCCTACACACGCATTAAAGCCATAGAGCATCGCCAGGAGACCACCGATTGATCGCCACCCTCGGACATGCCTCTAGCAGCCCGTAGCTGTGTCGCCACCATCGTCTTCCCATCCCGTTCGGTCTCACCGTCGAGCCTATAAAAGGAGACGACCCCCAGCCGAATTGAGCACACCATCTCACTCCCCTCTCCTCACTGATCGTTCCCGGAGCAAAGCGAGAAGCGCATCACCGGAATTTGGCCGGAGCCCGCCGCTGCTGGAGAAGAAGGGAGCCAGCGATTGGAGCCGCCCCAGGAGAAGCTGCCGGTACCAGGAGGTTCGCCGTCGTCGACTTCGTCATTCGCCCGCCTCGCCGACCCTCGCCTGAGCCCCGGTGAGCCCCCAACGACCCCCACCTGCCGCGTTAGGTTTCTGTCTCGCCGGCGCTTCCCGACGTGGACGATGAACCAGAGCCGTTAGATTAGAACTAGATCCAACGCACCACGTTTCCTCGTACCGCTTCGCACCCCCATCTCACTGACGTGTGGGGACAGTAACTTAACCAGCCTGCGTAAGCGCTGTGCGTAGCAGGTCGGCCCATTAGCAGTCCCCCCGCAGCCCAGTCGTTTGAATTTGGATTTTTCCATTTTCATTCAAACACAGTTTTGTACCTAGTTTCAAAAATCAACCCAGCTCGATTCAGTGAACCAAATTGAATGAAACCAATTTTGTTAGAAAGATATTGAAATGCTGAATCCAAGCCCGTTGGATTCAAATCATTTGAATCTATAGATCACCCTTGGTAAGAATAACAAGGCAGAAGCTTTTCTTCATTCAAACATTTTTCAAATTTAAACTATAATAGCTTTTGAGTTGATTCCAACTCTCAAAAATAACATTTGATCATACCTTTCAGCATATATAAAAATATATGGGTTTACTTACAGAAATAATGTCCAAGTAATAAAAGGATGCCACATAGGCATTTCTAGTCACTTTATTTAATTAAAATAAAAGGTTAAATCTTATTAAATCGTGACACCACTTTAAATGTGTGCTGATGACATGTGTCAACATGATCCCATGTTTGGTTTGGAGAAAATTAAATCTTAAGTAGTTTTTCAATGAGTAGCAATTACTTTTCTAAAAATAAAAGAAATTAAACCAAGCTTTAATTTGGTAATGTTAGTGATGATGCTAGATCATCTATAGGACCCCTTTTGTGTGATGATTGAAAGTATTTAAGTATTGTTTGGTGATTGTGTACCTCGTATTTATTTATAGATGCTAGTACCAACCAAGGATACGAGGAGGAAGGAGGATACTACGAAGAAGAAGTCGAGGAGAACTTCAACCACTGCTCTGCACAAGGCAAGCTAACACTTGCAATTTAGCAAGCTGATACTATACCTGTGCAAGCTAACACTTGCAATTTAGCAAGCTGATACTATACCTGTGCAAGCTAACACTTGCAATTTAGCAAGCTAATACTATACCTGTGCAAGCTAACACTTGCAAGATATTATACTTTAGCAAGCCTTACCATGCCAACCATATGCCTTGAGCATATGTGGTTATACCCACCTGATAAACCAATCCTAGTTTTACTTACAAGCTTTATACTTTATTGAAGGGTTCGCAGCATAGAAAACAAAAATTTTCCTACGATGGGAACAACTATGTACCAAGATCTATCTACTAGATACAAACAATGGGCGGATGTATATCCGTAGAGAACATACCCTTGAAGACCGACAAAGCTTAACGAGTCCAAACTCGTGGTTGATGTAGACGATCTCTTGCCGATCTCAAGATCGAGAGGAAGTCCTAGCGCCGCAAAACAGCAGCGATCCGTGCTCGCACACGTTCGAGGCACCGAGCAACCTCGCCTCCTCGCTCCAGCGATGCAGCGGAAGCACAACTCTTTCTTGCCGAAAAGCCACCGGGAACATGTATCTCGCTAGTCCGAGACCATGGGGATAAAATCTAGAGGAGAGAGATCCTTCACGAGGAGGTGTGGTGTGAGAGGAGGAGAGGGGGCCTTTATAGGAGAGGGGGCACCCAAGGGGCCATGCGCCCAGCCATGGGGCTGCCCCACCTCTTCCACATTCATGTGGGTGGAGCTCCCACTCAAAATGAAAAGCCTCCACTCCCATTAAAAGCCTCCACTCAAAATCCACTCACATGCATTAAATTTCCACCAAATTTAATGCAAGCTCTCATTAAATAAAACTCTTTTATTTATTTATTCAGAATTTTGTTAATTACTTTAATTAAAAACATTCACATAAAACCCTTGCTAGTATTCTATTTCACATGCGTAACCCAGTTTGACAATTTCAACCCAAACAGTTTGTGTCTAGTGAAATAAATTCCGCGCTTTCCTTTTCTTTTCGGCATGAAACTTTTGCTCCAAATGGATGTCGGTGTCTCTTAAGTGTGTCACCCTACGGTTCGCGAATAATGCGGACATGATCGAGACCCTCTCGGATCAATAATCGAAGCGGGATCCGAGACCCATCGACTCCCACACATTCAACGATGACTTTCTTGTGATCGTCGGAACCTTTACGCTAGTATCTTAATCCCTTTGTTTCACGATATATTACATGTCCGAGATTCGATCATCGGTATCTCCATACCTAGTTTGATCTCGTTCGACATGCACTCTTTTCTCGTTCGTGATATAACATTCTAGTGATCAAATCACTTGCTTGCAAGCTAATCAATGTGATATCACCGAGAGGGCCCAGTATATCTATCCGTCATCGGGATGAACAAATTCCACTCTCGATCCATGGGCCTCAACATAACACTTTAGTAGTTACGAACCCATCTTTATAATCACCACATTACGGTGTGACGTTTGATGTTATCAAGAAACTCTTCGGTGTTAGTGATTGACATGATCTCATGGTCTAAGGATTAGGATCACTTCGTAAGTTGTTATAGCAATATAAACTCAATGACTTTGATCGTAATGCTATACTTCGGATGAATGTTCATCACACCATTACACTAATGTTGTGACCTCGTTATTAACAACATCCAATGTCCATGATCAGGAAACCTTGATCATCTTGTTAATTAACGAGCTAGTTTATAAGAGAGGCATAACTAGGAACTTTATATTTGTTTATTAAACACACATGTATTAACGTTTCCGTATTAATACAATTATAGCATGCAAAATAAACATTTATCATAAATAAGGAATACGATAATAACCACTTTATTATTGCCTCTCGGGCATATTCCTTGATCTCCCACTTGCACTAGAGACAATAATCTAGTTTGAGAACTTTGCGTATTGAACACCTATGGCTTTCCGGTGTTCCATATACACAATTACAAGCGGTTAACATAATCTCTGGATCGGCGCTCGGTCCGTGTGTATTGCATGTCTTTGCGTCTCCACGCATCACTCATTCTCCAATGAGATGGCATTGTATAAATTTGGTCTTTTGGTGAGACCTTTAGTTCCTTGGGGTTAAAACACATCGATACTATTGTCATACAATATATCTTTAGTGTTAGCCCGTTGCGAACCACACCTTAGTTTGATAACAAACTACTTGACACAAATTCCCTCCTTTGTTGCTACTATAGCAGTCATATACTTAGCCTTTTGTTGTAGTATTCGTCACAATGTCTTAACTTTGGAACTCTTCCAAATCCATCATGGAATCTCCTTTCCATTACATTGTGCCACCCATAGTTTAAATTGAGATAAACTTAATTTGTATCTTGTGACAAAACTAGTATCAATGTAACGCTTTACAATGAACTATTTGTAATTGTTTGTCACCTCTACACAAATATATTCTTAGTTCTTCCAAAAGATCATAAGAATATCCTTACTATAGTCCAATGATCATTTTATGATTCATTCTGGTATATGCTCATAACACTTAGAGCATAGGACATATCTGGATGTGTACATATCATGGTATGATTGATCAAAACATTCTTGTGATTTCACTCATCAAGTGTCAAACACTTGAATCTTGTTTCACTTATCAAGTGTCGATACACTTGAATCTTGATTCAATTCCTTTCCATGTGACAAGAACTGTTTCTTGTCATTTCTATATTGAACTCCTTCAATATCTCATATATGCGTTTGGCATAACCATATTAGCGTCGTACATCCACTATAGACATTCATGCTGAATATTCGGGTTTTGCCTAAGTCTTTCATCGAAATGAAATTCTTAACCATTGTCAATAAAATATACATCATTTCTAATCAACAAGATGTCCTCCACATAATGTATTAGAAATATGTCTTAGCGCTCCCACTTAATTTCTTGCAAATGCAAGCATCTTCATCGTCTCCTGATGAAAACTCCTTTTCATCACGGTGAAGATTCCAACTCCGCGATGCTTACTTCAACCATTGAAGTTTGCACGCCCTTATTTAGCATCCTTTGAATTAACAAAACCCTTTGGATCGTGTCATGTACACGTCCTAGGTAACCATTCTATTAGAAGAACTTTGTTTTGTTTATTCATCTACCATATACCAAATTATATGTAGTGGTTGCTACTTTAATCCGTCCAGACTAAATATCGCTATGAAAGATCAAATCTTGTCATAGTCAACTCCTTGAACATTGTCGTAAAATACTTTACAACATGTCGAATATTTCATAGATGTGAGACATCCATGTCTGTTTCTTTATAGATCCAAATACGACCGATAGATTTTTACACCTTTCCGGAGGGTCTTCCAAGTTCAAAACTTGATTTCTAGTATGGAACTATCACGGATTTTATGGCTTCAAGCCATTTGTGGTCGGGGCCCATCATCGCTTCTTTGTATATTCGGTTCATCATTGTCAAACAATAATGATTTACTCTCAAATCTTAGCATTTGATTGTTTAACCGACCTTCTTGATTCAATAGGAACTTTAGACCTCGTGACCACAACCTTTGAGGCACATAAGCTATGAGCATTATGGCAGCCTCGAGCGATTTCCGCTGCTTAACTCGGCACATTTAGCTAAGGTTCGTTAACCTTATCAAAGTTCTATTGTCCTCCCACTTAACTTTTATGAAAAATTCCTTCTTCAAGAAACTTCACATTTCAAGCGACAAACCCTTTTTGTCCTTGGTGTTAAGGAGGGATAACCAATTGTTATTGAAATAACCTACAAAGACATGCTCATCGACTTTGGTTGTAAACATCTTACTTATGTTTAGTATACCAAAATTTAAGAAATGACAACTTGGGTTTTACCCCAAACCATAACTCATATGGTGTCATTTCAACGGATCAAGATGGAGCTCTTTTCGATTAAAAGCGGTAGTCTCTAAAGCTTTAATCTTTTAAAACATAATGGCAGTTTTATAAATAACACCTTTGATCCAACCATGTCAAACAAGGTTTCATTACAAATCTCAAACACTCCATACTCCTATGGTGTTTTGGGAGATATAAATCTAGGTGTTTTGCTAAACTTGCAACTCAAATAAATCCCTTTATGATAAAATCATAATTCATTTATTTTCTTGTTACACTTGTAACTCAAATAAATCCCTTTATGATCAAATCATTATTTATTTTTCTTGTTACAATGATTTTCCACTTCATCTTGAAAGTCTTTGAAACATTTTCAAATATTTCATACTTCTTTCTCATTAAGTGAACATTCACTCAAAATTTCCGGAGAAAGCATATGAAGTTGAAACCCATAAACTTCTGTTGCACATAATGGACTACATACATCGATATGTATAAATTCCAATATTTTAGTCGTTCGTTCTTCTTTGGCCTTTGAACGAAGTTTTAATTATCCCGAGGAAAGTCTCACAAGCGTCACTTGATCAAATCAAAGACTCCAAAAATCCATGAAAATGGAGATTCTTCATGTTTTCTTTCCAATATAATTTAAATGATGTCACTTCATAAGTGATCTTTCAATCATTTGTCTTGCAACATTTTAGCATTAGGATTTATGGATGTGATTTCTTCAACTAGATTTGTAAATCATCCATCTTATATGGAATACGGTAATTATTTGAACAACCTTTGTTCTTATAATACTGATTCAAATAACAATTATTAAAACAAATCTTGAAGTCTTTCTTCAACTAGATTTGTAAATCATCCATCTTATATGGAATACGGTAATTATTTGAACAACCTTTGTTCTTATAATACCGATTCAAATAACAATTATTAAAACAAATCTTGAAGTCAAGCTTGATGTCAACGAGAAATACAAACAACGGTTTGTTTGTTTTCGATGAACATCATCACATTTTCTCTTGCTAGTTACTTAGGCCATTGTGGTTCATGAATTGCGTCATTCGTATGAAATTTCATACCAACCAATTCGGTATCCAATACCCAAGAACCACATTGTTTAACAAGCAAAGAATACAACCATAACATGTATATCATATATATACCTAAATTGGATATTTCCAATCTTTTCTTTTCGCCAAATATATTTTATAGATTCTCTTTCAGCATTTCCTTTTCCTTTTAAAAGAAACTATCAACATCAACGGGCGCCATACACATGACACATAGTCCAAAGCGTGTATATTCAAATAATAATACCTTTGGACTTGCACTTTGAAGTAGATCACCATCATCAAAATGATCGGTATTCTTTCAAAATCCATTCTTTAGTAATCTTTTAGTGTAGTAAACACTTTACATACATCTTCTATTCATCCTTATCATGACAACATTCATGATCAAGCTACTTTAGCTTATAAAGGCGAATCGTGAGTATAACATTACTTTCCAAAACCCTTTTGGATGATTAGGATGTCTAGCATCTCCAACCTTCGCAAATTCTCATCCAACATGAGAACATATATTATACTCTATCATATTTCAACCAAAACATTGTTTCAGATATCGTTATATCCGCCACATGATGGTTTCAAACAATTCTTTCAGCTCCTAGATAAACTTGATGTTTAAATCAAGAATCATGGAGGCAAACATGATACTTAAGATACTAACACTGGAATTGTTACTCTCGATTTAATACCAATTATTAAATTTCACGGAGTAAATAGAATTTTGCTGAAAGTTTGCAATAGGACTTTAAACTTTAGATTGACACTCAACACAATACGATACCAGTTAAGAAAGTAAATATCCGAATTCTATAGTTCTATTATCTCAATTACAACTATGCATAAGGTGGTGAGCGAATGCCAATGACTACAACAAATTATGCAAATTCACTTTGATTTAATTTATGATAAATTGAGTTCTACTAATCCAAATTAGAAATGAACTCCCACTCAAAAACGACATCCCTCGTGCCTTTTGGTGATTACATGAACCAAATCCACTACACCAAGTCCGATCATCACGTGAGTCTGTAGCTTCAAAGGCGAGCATCAAATGGGCATCATATCTACTATATGACTCATGCTTAACCTTTCGGTCCGTGTTAGAGGCCATGTCTGTACATGCTAGGCTCGCCAAGTAAGAACCTTAGTATTCGTGTGTAACTGTCTTACACCGAGTGCTCGAGGATTCAAGTACACCGATCATCACGTGATGTCTTGAAGCGATGAAACATTGTCGGTGCATACTTAAGGAAGAACACATTTTTATCTTGATATCTAAATGAGGGATCATCTTATTATGCTAATAAACGCCAAACAAGCAATATAAGATGCTATCAAACATCACATGTTTATTAGTGGAATGATATGGTTCTCGCATATGATCTCTATCATGTGCATCGTGGTATGATCACTATCATACCTTTATGTGTAAGTCCAAGGTCTATGGAGATTACACGTTATGTGTGTTGTAAGAGTATCATCTTATACTTCTACTTACAACATCACCACATCATAACACTAGCCCAGCAACAATCTAAACTAGACGCCTCTAATTTATCCATTGCAAGTTTTACGTGGCTTAGGGCTTTCGAGATAGAACCGTTCTTACCTACGAACATGAACCACAACGAGGATAACCAAATTGTTGACAACTCGTTGCAAATTAGATATTGACTATAGTAGGAGAGACAAACACCCGCTAGCCACTTATGCAAAACTAGTTGCATGTCAAGCGTGGAACAGGTCTCATGTGCGAGGACATGTAAAGTTTGTCCGGGCCGCTTCATCCCACTATGCCACCAATATCCAAAGTACAACTAAGAAGCAATAAAATGATCATCATCGCCCACATACTCATATGTGTACTACCCGTGCAAAGTATCTACGCATAGATCCGGCTCTGATACCACTGAAGGGTTCGCAGCATAGAAAACAAAAATTTTCCTACGATGGGAACAACTATGTACCAAGATCTATCTACTAGATACAAACAATGGGCGGATGTATATCCGTAGAGAACATACCCTTGAAGACCGACAAAGCTTAACGAGTCCAAACTCGTGGTTGATGTAGACGATCTCTGCCGATCTCAAGATCGAGAGGAAGTCCTAAGCGCCAAGAAAAATGAAGATCCGTGCTCGCACACGTTCGAGGCACCGAGCAACCTCCGCCTCCTCGCTCCAGCGATGCAGCGGAAGCACAACTCTTTCTTGCCGAAAAGCCACCGGGAACATGTATCTCGCTAGTCCGAGACCATGGGGGATAAAATCTAGAGGGGGAGAGAGATCCTTCACGAGGAGGTGTGGTGTGAGAGGAGGAGAGGGGCCTTTATAGGGAGAGGGGGCACCCAAGGGCCATGCGCCCAGCCATGGGGCTGCCCCCACCTCTTCCACATTCATGTGGGTGGAGCACCCACTCAAAATGAAAAGCCTCCACTCCCATTAAAAAGCCTCCACTCAAAAATCCACTCACATGCATTAAATTTCCACCAAATTTAATGCAAGCTCTCATTAAATAAAACTCTTTTATTTATTTATTCAGAATTTTGTTAATTACTTTAATTAACAAACATTCACATAAAACCCTTGCTAGTATTCTATTTCACATGCGAACCAGTTTCGGCAATTTCAACAAACAGCTTTGTGTCTAGTGAAATAAATTCCTCGCTTTCCTTTTTTTCGGCATGAAACTTTTGCTCCAAATGGATGTCGGTGTCTCTTAAGTGTGTCACCCTACGGTTCGCGAATAATGCGGACATGATCGAGACCCTCTCGGATCAATAATCGAAGCGGATCCGAGACCCATCGACTCCCACACATTCAACGATGACTTTCTTGTGATCGTCAACCTTTTACGCTAGTATCTTAATCCCTTTGTTTCACGATATATTACATGTCCGAGATTCGATCATCGGTATCTCCATACCTAGTTTGATCTCGCATCGACATGCACTCTTTTCTCGTTCCGTGATATAACATTCTAGTGATCAAATCACTTGCTTGCAAGCTAATCAATGTGATATCACCGAGAGGGCCCAGAGTATATCTATCCGTCATCGGGATGAACAAATTCCACGCTCGATCCATGGGCCTCAACATAACACTTTAGTAGTTACGAACCCATCTTTATAATCACCACATTACGGTGTGACGTTTGATGTTATCAAGAAACTCTTCCAGTGTTAGTGATTGACATGATCTCATGGTCTAAGGATTAGGATCACTTCGTAAGTTGTTATAGCAATATAAACTCAATGACTTTGATCGTAATGCTATACTTCGGATGAATGTTCATCACACCATTACACTAATGTTGTGACCTCGTTATTAACAACATCCAATGTCCATGATCAGGAAACCTTGATCATCTTGTTAATCAACGAGCTAGTTTATAAGAGAGGCATAACTAGGAACTTTATATTTGTTTATTAAACACACATGTATTAACGTTTCCGTATTAATACAATTATAGCATGCAAAATAAACATTTATCATAAATAAGGAATACGATAATAACCACTTTATTATTGCCTCTCGGGCATATTCCCTTCATTTATTTCTTTATCAAAGCTCTTACTTAGAGATTACTTGAGTAAATTTAGATATTAGAAAGATAATTGAAGGTTGCATAAAGAGCATAAAACTTGGCCTAAGATAGATAATCTTTATGTCATCCTAAGGCATGAGATTGAACTTAGTAAAACTCCACTAGTTTACCACCCCTCATTAGTACTTAATCCCACTTGTAGATGCTAGTGCTAAGCGTAAAACTTGATCAACTTTAGATGGGAATCCTTGGTGAAAATCGTTATGAAAACCTTGGAATGATGGATCATTCTATTGAAATGTTTTGGACATGTGTTTCCGAACACCAAATGATTTTGATGATGAAAATTTTGAGGCATGAGCCTTAGCCCTTTTTAAAACTGATGGTTGTTTGGATGTGATACCATTCCAATTTTACTGTACAACCACAATACCCGAGAATTGGGTAGGGCTTGACTGGAAACTTATATACCTTAGTATTGGTTCCCTCATGGCCAAGGTCTGAGCTGAGGCTACCTTGTGAAGATTGTCCACCTGTGCAGTATCCAAGATGACAGTTTGTCATGGTTGGGAGGCCAAACTCATAGGAGAGGTGCTTATACTAGGGCGTGTAATTGAAAGGTTAGGATTGATTATCCGCATACTGAGTATGGTGAATTCAGGATTTGTTCCTGACGGATGTATCGAATGTTGTGGTGAAAGTGTACAATCTCTGCAGAGTGTCAAACTATTCGAATAGCCGCGTCCGCAGTTATGGACAGTTGGAGTGGCCATATTGTTCCCCCGTCAGATGTTTTCAAAATGACTTGTGAAATGGATTGAGATTTGGACTTGACCACAACAGAGTTGTGATATGAAACACAAGTTCCCACTTAAGTGTTATAAAACTTCAACTAGCTTTTTTTTCATTTCTGAACTTAGTAGATGTAAATCTGGCTTTTTGCAAAACAACCCTAGAGCTTAGTGTCCTACTACAAAAACCACCTTCACTTGTTAGTAATAGTTTGCGAGTACTTAAAGAGTACTCATGGCTTTGTCCCTGGCTATTCCCGTGGCCAGACTATGAAGAGGAATACCAGGAGGACGTACCCCAGGAAGGTTATGACAACTAGCATCATCTCCCATCGTCAGCATTGCCTATGACCCCAAAGATGGAGCTTCGCCTACGCTACCATTATTATTACGTATTTCCGCTGCTTGAGTTGTATTAAGAACTGGATCATGAGATCCTTATTTGTGTAATACCTTATGTATGGTTTGTAATGGATGATGTACTGTGGTATCCAGTTCTGTTATGTCTAGCAAAAATGGTAATCCTGGGATTGCGATGTATGGCATAACATGCATCTGGGATTAAAAATACGGGTGTTGACAGCCGCGCCCTAGTCGCCAAAGCTCTACGAGCTGGGTTCTACTGGCCAACGGCCATGAACGATGCCAAGGACATCGCCTGAAAGTGCAACGGCTGCCAGATGTTTGCAGATAAACCACACGCACCAGGATCAGATCTCAGGCCCAAACCCCTGGCCTGGCCCTTTGCCCAATGGGGCCTCGACATGATCGGCAAACTTCCCAATTCCTCGAAAGGAGGCCACGTCTACCTCCTGGTCGCACTCGACAAGTTCACCAAGTGGATAGAAGCCATGCCCGTTACCAACCAGAAGGGTAAAACGACCGTGAATTTCTTCGAATCCATAGTCTACAGGTTCGGCGTGCCACACAACATCATCACGGACAACGGATCGAACTTCATCTCCAAATAATTCCAGGACTTCTGCGAAGGCCTCGGGATCAACATATCCTATGCCTCCATGGTACACCCGCAAACCAATGGGCATGTCGAAAAGGCCAACGACCTCATAGGCGGCGGCATCAAGAAACGCCTACTGAGCCCACTCGAATGGCTTGTGGGAGCATGGGCAGAAGAGCTACCCTCCGTCATCTAGAGCCTGCGCACAACGCCAAACAGCTCAACCGGCTACACGCCTATCTTCATGGTGCACGGAGCTTAAGCCGTGTTGCCTACGGAAGTACGCCATAAGACCCCACGGGTCGTCGCGTACAGCGAAGCCGAATCTACGGCCGCACTCAAAGACGCCGTCGACACACTCGACGAGGCACGCGACATCGCCGCAGCTCGCTCGGCGGTCTACCAGTAGATCCTCCGCAACTATCACAGCCGTCGGCTGCGCCCAAGGTCCTTCGTCGAAGGAGACCTCGTCTTACGACTAAAGCAAGAGCGGCCGAAAAAGCTCGAGTCACCCTGGGAAGGACCATACGTCGTCACCGAAGTCATCCCAGGTGGCGCCTACCGCCTCAAGCACGTGGAGTCTGGAGTCGCATACTCCAACCCATGGAACGTCGCACAGCTATGACGCTTCTACCCCTAGCTATCCTCCTTTACTTTCAATAAGGCTACTCAGCCAAGGCTACCTAGCCGAACAATGTACCTCCTCATTACGATATGAATAAAGCTAAGTGTCTCGCCCAAAAAAATTATCCTTTCATCGTATTTCTTTTAACACACTCGGCGGCTCCCCCTCACCTCACGACTTCGTCGACTGAGGATAACACATGTACACCTGAGTAGCTGATCACGTCAGGCTAACGAAAAGGGCATGCATACAACCAAGCACCACGTGCTAATACAATCAACCTTTACAACAAAGGGCACAACATGCCCAGTCAAAATACATACAAGTTTTACATCTATCTTTTACAGGTCCTACCTATTATGAAGGATCACCTGCGCACGATGCTCAAAGAGATCTACAACTTCTTCGGCATACTGTCTTACAACTGCATAGTGCGGGCGCATGTCCCATAGGACACCATCTGTATGAGGGGGCGGCCCAGCCGCCATAGCCACAAGGTTCACATCAGGACGATGCAGCCGCACGAGGGAAAGAGCGGCCTTCACCCCCGCAACTAACTGGTGCCGCACCAACTCCCTGACGTGACGCACGTCTCGAAACTTCGCCAGCACGCCCCAGAGAGTCGATGGCGCTTCATCAAGGGGAAACATGACGTGCAGAGTCGACGCCAGGGAAGTCTTCACCTGCCGCAACACTCGCGACACCTGATTAGCACGATCTTGCATAGTCACAAGGACCATGGCACGGTCGCGATCCATCCAGAAAAAACCATCGCCTTCCATATCCTGCTGGGTCAAGCAGTTGATCCAAACTGCAACACGCTCCTTCTCCTCCCTCGGAACAAGGTTGGCACCTGCAACAACTACAAAGTAAGATGACCCGCAAACTGCGCATCCTAAAATGAGCAGTAGCTCGAAAAAACTTACACTGCATATGCTCGAACAACTGCCACAGTTTCCCCATCAGATATTCCTCTCTGGCGGTACCTCGCTACGCCTTTGACTTCCAAACGTCCGCATGACCTCGGATGCGAAGTACCTCCTTCTCAAGACCGCGGACGCGGTCACGAAGAAAAATAAGATGCGACGCATCATCCAAGGATGGCCGCGAATGCGGAGCAAACGAAGTATCGACGGGGTCCTCACCAGAAGGTCCCTAAAGGAAAACAGACAAGGATATGAACAACACACGACTGGGCAAGAGCTCAAAGGCTCATTATATACAACAAAAAGCCACTGCGTGGCACAAGAAACTATTCATCAAGATATTACAACAAAAGTAGAAGACAACTATCCTACAACTACAACGACAAAGCCTAAGCAGCCGCATCCTGAGTGGCCTTGGAGCCAGAGTGCCTGCCCTTGACCTCCTCCTGCTGCCTCGTCGCATACTCCTCCAGAAGTTCAATAAGCTTCAGCCCATAGCGCTTACAACGAGCAGCGTAGAGAGCGAAGGCTACCTCAGAACCGTCGGGAGTCGTTGGCATCTGGGAGGTGACCTGGTGAAGATCTAGCTCCGCCACGGACGCCATGGCCATGGCCAGGCCCATGGAAGCACCGATGCCCTTCTGCTTGCGCTTGTAGGCCGTAGGCGCATCCGCTGTCAGCGCGTCCGCCAAAGAGTCAATATCCTCAAGGGCAGCGCCCTTGGGAACGAGCTCCTTGTAGAATCACTCGAGGATCTCCTTGGCCTTGGCAAGGAGCGATGCCGATACTCTGACGGTCTTCGACGCCATGGCAAGTCGTCGAGCACTCCCGTGCTCCAAGGCGTTGTGATTAAACTCGATGCCTGAGGCATCTGGAGCCAAAGGTAGCAAAGGAATCGAATATGGGAAGGGAGACAAAGCAGCCGAAATAGAAAAAACAGGCAAAAGCACTCACCTGAAATAGCCTTGGCAGCAGCCATATGCTTCTCGGCTACCTCCTTATCGCGCAAAGCCATAGCAGTGGCAAGTTGCTCCACGCGATCCGTAGCTTCCTACCGCAGGCGCTCCTTAGCCGCGACTGCGTCAACTAACTCCTGCTCGAGGCGCTCCTTCGCCCCAACGGCGTCCTCGACTTTCTTCTCCGCTCGCCCAAGGCTCTTTTTGAGAGCATCAAGCTCGCGGAGGGAAGTGTTATTCTCATCTGCAAAAAGCACCAAAGAACATACATGAGCTTCACAAGCTAGCAAGAAGAAGAAAAAGAACAGGATCAATTTAACCTATACCTTGAAGCTGCCGCATGCTGGCCTCCAGTGCCAGATGCTGCTGCACAAGCAGGTTCGCACCTTGCACAAAGGGCTGCAAGAAGAAACAAAGCATCAGAAAAAGGGCTCAGGGCCTGCGCCCAAGAAATGAGCAGAGACATCAAACACATGAAAAATACTCGGGGGCTCCCCCCAAGACATGCAAAAAGGAAGCAAAGATCAGCAGATCACACGAAAATATAGCTTGGGGGATCCCCCAACAACAAGAGAGAAAACACTTACATGCTCAGACGGAGACTCCAAAGGTCTGGCTGTAGTCTTCTGGGAGACGATTGTTGGAATTATGCCCTAGAGGCAATAATAAAGATGTTATTATTATAATTCTTGTTCATTATAATGTTTATATTCCATGCTAGAATTGTATTAAGCGGAAACTTTAATACTTGTGTGGTTTGTGAACAACACCGTGTCCCTAGTACACCTCTATGGACTAGCTCATTGATTAATGATGGTTAAGGTTTCCTAACCATGGACATGAGTTGTCGATTAATAATGAGATCATATCATTGGGAGAATGATATGATGGACAGACCCAAACTAAGCGAAGCAATTAGATCGTGTCATCGTGTTCGTCTTTGCGAAGATTTTCTTATGTCAAATATTGTATTCCTTAGACCATGAGATAATACAACTCCCTGGTATCGGAAGAAAGCTTTGAGGTCATCAAACGTCATCCTATGAGAGGGTGATCATAAAGGTGTCTCTCAGGTGATCGGAAAGTATCTGTTGGGTTGTATGTATTGAGATGGGATTTGTCCCTCCCAAGTCGGAGAGATATACTTCGGGCCCACTCGGTAATCGATATCAACACCGCTTGCAAGCATGTGGTTAAGGAGTTAATCACAAAGTGATATCGGATTACGGAACGAGTAAAGTACTTGCTGTGAACGAGATTGAACTAGGTATGATGGTACCGACGATCAAATCTCGGGCAAGTAAAATATCGCGAGACAAAGGGAATATATATATGGGATTGATTGAATCCTGGCATCGTGGTTCATCCGATATGATCATCGATGAATGTGTGGGAGTCAATATGGGTTTCCAGACCCTGTTGATTATTGATAGAAGATCATGTCGCATATTCTCGAACCCGCAGGTCACACACTTAACGTGTCTCGGCGCTAGGATAGATTGGAGAATTGGTTTATGATTTTTGTTCGATTCTCGGATGGGATCCGGACATCACGAGAGGTTCCGAGTGGTCCGAGAATAAGATTCATATAAGGCGGTGCAGTTTTTGGAGTTCGAATTGTTCCGGTTAATCGGTATTGTACCGAAGCTTCTAGAACCTTCCGGAAGGGGACCAACGTGGCCCCACCTTCCGGGAGGGGCATGGGCCTATGAGGGAGTTCCTGGCCACATTGGGCCAGGGCACAAGGCCCCATAGGGCCCAGCCGCCAAGAGGTTTAAACTCGAGATAGACCTTCTAGAAGGGGGGGTTTCCTTGCCCCCCACTCCTTATCCTTTGGGGCCGCCGGTTTGGGCTTGGGGGAGGGGCTAGGGCTGCGCCCCCTCTATATAAAGAGGGGTGGGGGTGCACCAACCCCCACACCTTCCCCTCCAACCCTAGCCGCCCTGCTGCCCTCCTCTTTCCCTCCCGACTGCTTGTAGGCGAAGCCCTGCTGCAGAAATTCTCCACCATATACACCACACCGTCATGTTGTAGATCCAATCCGTCTCTCCACCATACTTTCTGGTCCGAGGAAGGAGGAGACGTCGAGGTGCTGCACGTGTGCATATCACGGAGGCACCGCCACTTGTGGTGCTAGATCGGATCGGATCGCGAGGAGGAGAAGCGAGTACGACTACATCACCCACGTTACGTGAGCGTTCACTGTCTTGAATCTTCAAGGGTATGAAGATCTAATCCAATCTCTCTCGTTGTTTGCATCTCCTAGATTAGATCTTGGATTTCCCTCTGTTCGCATCTGTAGAAAATTTTGATTTACTATGCCGCGAAACCCTTCAGTGGTATCAGAGCTAGATCTATGCGTAGATGTGTTTCACGAGTAGAAGGCAACATGGTTGTTGCGGCCGTTGATGTTTTCTGTTGCAAGCCTCTTGTTTGTGTTCTTCTTATGACGCGGGATAGTGAGATTGAAGCGGTCCAGGCCAACCTTATGCGACGTCGTCATGAGACCGGCTCCGCACTTGACGTGTGGCTTGTTCCACACATGCGGTGGTGGATGTCAGTTTCTCTCACTATAGTTGTCATGGGATTAACACCGGAGTTTGGCAACCATAATATCACCGTTGTGGCTTTCGTAGGTAAGAATCGTTCTTAGCATCTACTCCCATAAGCCACGTAAAACATGCAACAACAAAGTAGAGGCGTCTAACTTGTTTTTGCAGGGAGTGTTTTCTGTGATATGGTATGGCCCAAGATGTGATGTGTATAATGTATGCGATGATCATGTTTTGTAATGTTTCACGACTTGCATGTCGATGAGTACACAACCGGCAGGAGCCATATGGTTGTCTTTATAATTGTGTATGACCTGCGAGTCAACTTCTTATACGCCATGTAATAGCTTTACTTTATCGCTAAGTAGTTAGCAATAGTTGTAGTTGCTATTCGTGGTGGAGGAAATCACGGTGGAGTGATGGAGATCATGCCGGAACGCACAAGATGGAGATCATTGCGCGAAGATTGGCTATACCATGTCACATAAAGTTATATGCATGTGATGTTTATCCTTTTATGTATCTTATTATGGTTAGATCGCGACGGTAGAATTATAAGATGATTCCTCACTTAAAGATCAAGATAAAAACTGTGTTCTCCCCAAGTATGCACCGTTGTGAAAGTACGTCGTGTCCAAGCATCACATGATGATCGGGTGCTATAGACTCTACGCTCACATACAACGGGTGCAAGCCAGTTTTGCACACGCGGAAATACTTGGGTCTAACTTGACGAGCCTAGCATGTACAGACATGGCCTCAGAACACAAGAACCGAAAGGTTAAGCATGAGTCATATGAATTATATGATCGACACTTTGTTGTCCACCATTGAAACCACATCTCTTCTCGTGATGATCGGATTAGGTGTGGTGAATTTGGATCGTGTTCACTAAACAACTTGAGGGATGTTGAATTTAGTGGGAGTTCATCTAGTAATTTGATTAAAAGTTGAACTAGTTATCATGAACATAGTATAATTTGTACTTGCAAATATTGTAGATCAAATGGCTAAGTCCAACTTCAACTTCAACGTTTTTGCTGAGAAGGAAAAGCTTAGAAACAATGGTTCTAACTTCAACAATTGGTTCCGCAATCTAAGAATCATTCTCTCTGGCGGTCAAAAGGACTATGTCCTTGGGAAAGCGTTAGGTGACCCTCTTGCAATGCGCTACTGATGAGAAAGCTGTCTATCGGCAAGAAAGATGATTATGGTGTGATTAAGAGCACCATGTTGTTTGCTATGGAACCGAACTTCAAAATCGTTTGAAGACTATCCTGCCCTTTGAGATTCTCGAAGAGCTGAAAACCATGTTTCAGACTCAGGCCCGTTCTGAGAGATATGAGATCTCTGAGAAGTTCTTTAACTGCAAGATGGAGGAAGGGAGTTCCGTTAGTGAGCACGCCATTAAGATGACGGGCTACACTCAACGCCGTGAGCAACTGGAATGCACGATTCCAGAGGAGCTCAAGATTGACAGGGTTCTGCAATCACTCCCTCCCAGCTACAAAAGTTTTGTAGTGACTCATAATCAGATTGGTTCCACTGATACGATCACCGAGCTCTTCGCAAAGCTGAAGGCCGTGGAAGTGGACATCAAAAAGGATAATCATGTGTTGATGGTCAACAAGCCCACCTTTAAGAAAGGTAAGGGAGCAAAGAAGCCCTTCAAGAAGGGCGGCGGCAAGCGCACTGCCCCTGCTGAGAAGAAGCTCAAGTCTGGTCCTAAGCCGAACACTGAGTGCTTCTATTGCAAGGACAAGGGTCACTGGAAGCGCAACTGTCCGAAGTACTTAGCGGACAAGAAGGCTGGCACCATCAAAGGTATATTTGATATACATGTTATTGATGTTTTCCTTACTAGCCCTCGTTGTAGTGCCTGGGTATTTGATACCGGTTCAGTTGCTAATATTTGTAACTCGAAACAGGAGCTACGGAATAGACGGCGGCTTGCGAGGGATGAGGTGACGATCTTGGCGTTGGCAACGGATCAAGAGTTGATGTGATGGCCGTCGCACGCTCTCCTTAGTTTTACCTTCGGATTAGTTTTAAACCTTAATAAATGTTATTATGTGCTGCGTTGAGCATGAACATTATTTCGGATCGTGTTTATTGCAAGACGGTTATTCATTTAAATCGGAGAATAATGGTTGTTCTATTTATATGAGTAACATCTTTTATGGTCATGCACCTCTTGTGAATGGTTTATTTCTTCTAAATCTCGAAAGGGATGAAACACACATCCATAACATTGAGGCTAAGAGATGCAAAGTAGATAGTGATAATACTACTTATTTGTGGCACTGTCGTCTAGGTCATATTGGTGTAAAGCGCATGAAGAAACTCCATTCTGATGGACTTTTGGAGTCTCTTGATTTTGAGTCATTTGACACATGCGAACCATGCCTCATGGGCAAGATGATCAAAACCCCGTTCTCCGGTATGATGGAGCGAGCAACAGACTTGTTGGAAATCATACATACCGATGTATGCGGACCGATGAGTGTTTCGACGCGCGGTGGATATCGCTATTTTCTCACTTTTACCGATGACTTAAGTAGATATGGGTATATCTATTTAATGAAACATAAATCTGAAACATTTGAAAAGCTCAAGGAATTTCAGAATGAAGTGGAGAACCATCGTAACAGAAAGATTAAGTTTCTATGATCCGATCGTGGGGGTGAGTATTTAAGTTATAATTTTCTCACGCATCTCTAAGCAAGCGGAATTGTTTCGCAACTCACGCCACCCGGAACACCACAGCGCAATGGTGTGTCTGAACGCCGGAATCGAACTTTATTAGATATGGTCCGATCGATGATGTCTCTTACTGATTTGCCGTTATCATTTTGGGGTTATGCATTAGAAACCGCTGCATTCACTTTAAATAGGGCACCATCTAAATCCGTTGAGACGACACCGAATGAACTGTGGTTTGGTGCGAAACCTAAGTTGTCGTTTCTTAAAGTTTGGGGATGCGAAGCTTACGTCAAGAAGTTGATGCCGGACAAGCTCGAACCCAAAGCGGAGAAATGCGTCTTCATAGGATACCCTAAGGAAACTATTGGGTATACCTTCTATCACAGAATCGAAGGCAAAGTGTTTGTCGCAAAGAACGGTTCCTTTCTTGAGAAGGAGTTTCTCTCGAAAGAAGTGAGTGGGAGGAAAGTAGAGCTAGACGAGGTTATTGAACATTCTCTTGAATTGGAGAGTAGCGCAGCACCTGAAATGGTTCCAGTGCCGCCTGCACCAACAATAGAGGAAGCTAATGACAAGGATCATGAAGCTTCAGACGATGCTGCTACTGAACGTCGCAGGTTGACAAGGTCGCGTGCCCCTCCTGAGTGGTATGGCAACCCTGTCTTGACTGTCTTGTTAGTAGAAGACAGTGAACCAACGAACTATGAGGAAGCGATGATGAGCCCAGACTCTGAGAAATGGATAGAAGCCATGAAAACCGAATTGGGATCCATGAGCGAAAACCAAGTATGGACTTTGGTGGACCCTCCTAGCGACCGAAAGGCCGTTGAGTGCAAATGGATCTTCAAGAAGAAAACGGACGCGGATGGTAATGTTACCGTCTATAAAGCACGGCTTGTCGCGAAAGGTTTTCGACAAGTTCAAGGTGTTGACTACGATGAGACTTTCTCTCCCGTAGCGATGTTTAAGTCCATTTGGATTTTATTAGCAATTGCTGCGTTTCATGATTATGAAATATGGCAAATGGATGTCAAGACTGCTTTCCTCAATGGCAACATTGATGAAGAGTTGTATATGATGCAACCCGAAGGTTTTGTCGATCCTAAGGATGCTGATAAAGTATGCAAACTTCAGCGTTCCATTTATGGACTGAAGCAAGCATCTCGGAGTTGGAACCTTCGTTTTGATCAAGTGATCAAGAGCTTTGGATTTGTTCCAAATTGCTACGAAGCTTGTATCTACAAGAAAGTGAGTGGGAGCTCGGTGACATTTCTAGTACTATATGTGGATGACATATTGATTATTGGAAATGACATCAACATGCTTAACGATGTGAAGAGTTATTTGAACAAGTGTTTTTCAATGAAAGACCTAGGTGAAGCTGCTTATATATTGGGCATCAAGATCTATAGAGATAGATAGAGACGCCTGATAGCTTTAAGCCAGAGTACATACCTAGACAAAGTTCTGAAAAGGTTCAGAATGGATAAGGCAAAGAAAGGTTCAGTGCCCATGTTGTCAGGTAAGATATTGAGCAAGGCTCAATGTCCAGCTACGGTAAATGATAGGGAAGCTATGAGCAAAGTGCCTTATGCCTCGGCCATAGGTTCTATCATGTATGTGATGCTGTGTACTAGACCGGATGTGTCCAATGCTCTTAGTTTGACGAGCAGGTATCAAAGTGATCCAGGAGTGGAACATTGGACAGCCGTGAAGAACATCCTAAAGTACCTAAATAGGACTAAATAAATGTTCTTAGTCTATGGGGGTGATGAACAGCTCGTCGTAAAAGGTTACGTCGATGCTAGTTTTGACACCAACAAGGATGATTCTAAATCTCAGACAGGATACGTGTATATTTTGAATGGAGGAGCCGTGAGCTGGAGAAGCTGCCAGCAAAGCGTGATTGCGGGATCTACAGTAGAAGCGGAATACATGGCTGCTGCAGAAGCGTCAAGTGAAGGAGTTTGGATCAGAAACTTCATCACTGAGCTTGGCGTGGTTCCAAGTGCATTGGACCCACTGGAGATATTGTGTGACAACACTGGCGCCATAGCACTTGCTAAGGAACCAAGATATCATCCAAAGACCAAGCATATCAACCGCAAGTTTCATATAATCCGAGATTATATAGCAGATGGAGATCTGAAGATTAGCAAAGTACATACGGATCTGAATGTCGCAGATCCATTGACTAAACCTCTTCCACGTGTAAAACATGATCAGCACCTCAGTGCCATGGGTGTGAGATTGTTGCCAAATGTAAACTAGATTATTGACTCTAGTGCAAGTGGGAGACTGTTGGAATTATGCCCTAGAGGCAATAATAAAGATGTTATTATTATAATTCTTTTTCATGATAATGTTTATATTCCATGCTAGAATTGTATTAAGCGGAAACTTTAATACTTGTGTGGTTTGTGAACAACACCGTGTCCCTAGTACGCCTCTATGGACTAGCTCATTTATTAATGATGGTTAAGGTTTCCTAACCATGGACATGAGTTGTCGATTAATAACGAGATCATATCATTGGGAGAATGATATGATGGACATACCCAAACTAAGCGAAGCAATTAGATCGTGTCATCGTGTTCGTATTTGTGAAGCTTTTCTTATGTCAAATATTGTATTCCTTAGACCATGAGATAATACAACTCCCTGGTATCGGAAGAAATCTTTGAGGTCATCAAACGTCATCCGATGAGAGGGTGATCATAAAGGTGTCTCTCAGGTGATCGGAAAGTATCTGTTGGGTTGTATGTATCGAGATGGGATTTGCCCCTCCCAAGTCGGAGAGATATACTTCGGGCCCACTCGGTAATCGATATCAACACCGCTTGCAAGCATGTGGTTAAGGAGTTAATCACAAAGTGATATCGGATTACGGAACGAGTAAAGTACTAACGTGAGCGAGATTGAACTAGGTATGATGCAAACAATCAAATCTCGCAAGTAAAATATCGCGACGAAGGGAATATATATATATATGGGATTGATTGAATCTGGCATCATGGTTCATCCGATATGATCATCGATGAATGTGTGGAGTCAATATGGGTTTCCGGACCCTGTTGATTATTGATAGAAGATCATGTCTGCATATTCTCGAACCGCAGGTCACACTTAACGTGTCTCGACGCTAGGATAGATTGGATAATTGGTTTATGAGTTTTTGTTTGGAGTCTCGGATGGGATCCGGGACATCACGAGAGGTTCCGGAGTGGTCCGGAGAATAAGATTCATATAAGGCAGTGCAGTTTTTGGAGTTCGGAATTGTTCCGGGTTAATCGGTATTGTACCGGAAGCTTCTAGAACCTTCCGGAAGGGGACCAACGTGGCCCCACCTTCCGGGAGGGGCATGGGCCTATGAGGGAGTGCCCTGGCCGCATTGTTCCAGGGGCACAAGGCCCCATAGGGCCGATCCGTCCAAGAGAGGTTTAAACTCGAGATAGACCTTCTAGAAGGGGGGGTTTCCTTGCCCCCCACTCCTTATCCTTTGGGGCCGCCGGTTTGGGCTTGGGGGAGGGGCTAGGGCTGCTCCCCCCTCTATATAAAGAGGGGTGGGGGCGCACCAACCCCCCACACCTTCCCCTCCAACCCTAGCCGCCCTGCTGCCCTCCTCTCTCCCTCCCGACTGCTTGTAGGCGAAGCCCTGCTGCAGAAGTTCTCCACCATATACACCACGCTGTCGCGTTGTAGATCCAATCCGTCTCTCCACCATAGTTGCTGGTCCGAGGAAGGAGGAGACGTCGAGGTGCTCCACGTGTGCATCTCACGGAGGCACCGCCACTTGTGGTGCTAGATCGGATCGGATCGCAAGGAGGAGAAGCGAGTACGACTACATCACCCACGTTAACGCGTTACATTGTGCGAATCTTCAAGGGTATGAAGATCTAATCCAATCTCTCTCGTTGTTTGCATCTCCTAGATTAGAACTTGGCTTTCCCTCTGTTCGCATCCGTAGAAAATTTTGATTTACTATGCCGCGAAACCCTTCAACGATCACTCGAGCCTCCTGCGGAGAGGGGTTCGGAGCTACGCCCCCAGAGGTGGCCACCGTCTGAGAGGGAGGAGGCATCACCTTCGACTCCCCCACAGTTTCCTGAGTGGACTCACTAAAAGATCCCTCGGAGGAGTGGCTTCAAGGAAAGCACCAACCATAAGCAAGAAGACATAAGGACAAGAAAAGTAGCGATAGGCATCCGAAGGCACTTACGAGTCCATGTTGCTCAAGTCAAAAACAGGCAGGGCCCTCTTGCCTTTCTTCTGTTCCTTCTTCCTCTTTGCCGGTGGCTACGGTGCTACAGCCCGCACCAGAACGGACAGGATGGGAGAGGAAGAAGAATCGTCACCTCCACTGTGGCGGACAAGGAACGGCGGGTCCCTAGGTGTTGGCGGAGTCGAGGCATCCGAAGATTCGCTCGAGCTCCGTGCTCGCTTTCGGGTTTGTCCCTCGCTTGCCTCGGGAGCTTCCTCGGTTGGCGACTGCGCCAATGGAAGCTCGGACTCGGAGTCCACAACTTCATTGTCGGGTGCAATCGTAAACCTTTCGGGTATCGGAGGCACCATGCCATCCACCGTGAGCTCCTACACAATGAAAAATAAAGGATAAGTACAAGCAATTGCAAGGAAACGCACTCGAAAATAAGGCGCTACACGCACGTCGCAAATCTACACCTGCGGAACTGGTCTCGCGGCACTGAACGGGGGCGTTAGCGACTTCCCCAGAAGGTCCTCATCGGATTTGTACTTCAGCAGGGGCCGAAGAACTCTGTCGAGGTCCCCCTGGAAATCTCCTCAGCCGAAACTCTTGTCGTGTCGTGGCGGCCAGAATAAAGGAACATCGGATGCGCCCTCGCTTCGAGCGGCTGCAGCCGACGTTTGAGGAAGGTGCGGATGATGTCCACACCGTTTACCTCTTTCTCCGCAACCACCTGGAGAGCCTCCACCCGATGGTAGAACTCCTCTACCGCCTCCACCTCGCCCTCCAGGATATGATTCTTCCAAGATCTCTTCTTCAAGATCTCCTGGGTGGAGTCGAAAGGGGCAAGGCCGAAACTTTGCCCGCCCATTGTGGAGTCACGAATATAAAACCACTTCCTCCGCCAGTATTGGACAGACTCAGACATGGATAAGGAGAAGAAAAGAACAGTAGATCGAAGAGAAATAACACAGCCTCCGATCTGATAAACTCCATCGGAGCCGAATTGCCTCTTCACGAAATAGAGCTTCCGGAAAAGGCCAAAGTGTGGCTCGATACCGAGCCAGCACTCGCAAAAAGCGATGAAGCAGGCGATGTGGAGTAGAGAATTGGGCGAAAGATGGTGGAGTTGTATGCCATAGAAGAACAACAGTCCATGGAGAAAATCGTGGACTGGGAGCGAGAGGACCCGAAGAACAAAGCAACGAACATGACCCGAAACCCTGCGGGTGGACGGGGAATTACGTCATCACCAGGGATCTTAACGGCCTCCTTGTCCTGCGGGATTAAAGCCCGCTCATGAAGCTTGCGCAGGTCGCCCTCGCGCGTCTCCGTGCGCCGCCACCCACCTTCGGTGACACGAGTGGCGACGCTGCTCTTCTTGCCGTCGGCAGCAGCACTGGTGATGGGGATATGCCTACCGGGGTATACCCAGCAGGACGTTTCCGACCGGCCCAGGAACTGGCGAGTGGGCCTACAGGACGACGACTGGATCAAGGCCTGGCGTAGTTTCAAGCGACTGGAAGCCGAAGGCCCAGGAGAGTAGATAGGCCTAGTCGGATTAGGTTAAACGATTACCGAAACCTTAACTGATTCGGTTGATATATGTAAACCCTAGGGGGTGAGTCTATATAAACCTCCCTAGAGGGCGTGTAGAGGATACATTCCATCATCCACCCAAGCGACTCGCCGCCTAGCCGTCGATCTCGCCCCATTGTACTTCCATCATAATACAATCTAACAAGAGTAGGTCTTTAACCTCAGGGGGGCTGAACCTGGGTAAAACCCTGTGTCTCCGCCCTCATCTCGCACCGCAGATGGCTGGCCGCCCTTGCCCTATGTTCTACTGCTCGCTGCCGATTGCAGCATCTGCCATGGTCATTCCCACGACAGTGGCGCCCACCGTGGGGCCTGGCCGGTGTTCTGCGGCGAGATCCAATCTTCCCATCAATGAGTCGGTCGCCACCGGCCGCATGATAGCGATCGGCGAGATGCTCCAGATCTTGCCGAGCAGCTACGTCCCGGCGGCGCGACCCGTCACGCATAGCATGATATTTCCAGTCGGCACGATCCGCCTCTTCGTCGGCCTCACCGACGTCATCGTCTCGGAGGACTCGGCTCGCATCCGCGAGTCGCCACCACGCGACCGGCTCTCCGAGAGCCAGGTCCGCCCGATCCACCACCTTGCCTCCGAGTACAACTCGGCCCACAGCGACGTGGCCGAAACCACCGCAGCCGCGGAAGACGCGACCCTCAACGCCGACGCCGACTCGGCGACCCCGGCGTCACTCGCCGGATCCATCATCGCGGCTTCGCCCGCGGGCTCCATCACCCAGGTCTCCAACGTTGGAGCCTTCGAGGATCCATCCATCCTTGGGATCTTCGACTTCGACTCCGGATCGGAAAACTCCGACGATCTCCATGACGGGACCGGTCGCCACGCTGCGACCTACATGGCAACTGGCACCAACCCGCCGGAGGATCCCTTCTCCACCCTGATCCCTCCCAACACAACGGCAACGAAGGTCGAGGAACTCCGCCTGAAGCTGGCGAAAGCAGTCCGCAAGGAGCAAGCCGAGCGTGATTTTTTTTGCCTCGAGCAGGTGACGGCGCATGAGCTGTCACGTTACCACCAGCAGCGAATCAGGTCACGCTTGAACCCCACCATCCAGGGGTGCACCCTGAACTTCGACGACGAGAACGACCCGGCCCGCGTGGCCGAGCGCGCGATCTGCGAGAACTTGCCACCCAGAGGAAGCGCCCGCCCCCCACCAGGGTCGACGGCGAATGGCGCCCCACCTCCACCCAACCGCGCACCCCCCAGGGACCAGCCGCGGATCGTGGTCTCCTCACGGGAGCGAGACGCGAACGACCTACCACTGTTCTCCACCCCGATGGACAACCTCGTGGCGGGCCGAGCAGCGGACGACAACATCATGACCACTGGTGACGGCGCCCTACATATCCAGTACGTCAAGGCCCTGCTCGCAAAGGCGGTCGAGCAACAAAACGCAGGGGTCGAATCTCAGGGCCGGATGTACTCGCGTTCATCGGGCAGCAGAGCGGCCTCAAGTGGCCGTCCATTGGCGGCAAACACCCTCAACTGCCCGCCACCTGAACCACTGCAGCTCCAACACCGACCCGCGAACGCGGCACTCTCCACCAACGACACCAGGCCAGTGACCAACTTCGTCGCCGCCAACGGTCAGCCCGTCGACGCCCGTACCCACATCATCAACAACCAGATCTGGCGCGCACGCCAGCCCGACGACCTGCGACACATCCTAACCAATCGCCGCGACGGCGAGCCGATGGGGTCGCTAAGCCGACTCGGACCCCGATGCTTCGGACCGATGATCCGAGGCGAAAAATACCCGGCGAACTTCAAAGCGCCGAAGGAAATAGAGAAGTACGACCCTTCGTACGACCCCTCCGTGTGGCTGGACACCTACCTCATGGCGATGGGGATCGCTGGCCACACTGACCTGCTAGCCGCCCGCTACCTCCCCCTGATGATGGAGGGAGCGTGCAAGCAGTGGATCAACACTCTCCCCCCGGATATCATCGACTCCTGGGAAGAGATGCGCGATGCCTTCGTCAGACACTTCGAGGGTTCATACACCCGCGCCACCACCATCGAGGACCTAGAACGATGCGTCCAGGGACCCCGTGAGTCGACCCGCAGCTGGGTCCAACGGTGGCAAGAACTATGGTACAACACGGTCGGCATCCACCCGGACACCGCGATCCACTGCTTCAAGACCTCGTGCCGCTACAAGCCCTTGGTCGCCAAGCTCAAACGAGCATACCGCACACTCGACAACATACCGGACCTCCTTGAGATCGCCAAAAGATACGCGGAGGAAGACCCAAACCAGGAAACCGACGACGAGTCGGGAGGTCAACGCCGCATGAACGGCAATGACAACGGACGACGGTCCGACCTACGCTACAGCAACACTCGCCTCACCGGCAAGCGCCACAGTGACGGGCGAGTCGACTTCGTCGCCAACGCTGAGCGCAGCGGCTGAGCCCAAGAGCTTCGCGCGACGAGGCAACGCCGCGACGGCGGCAACTACAAGGCGAAACCAAGGTTCGACCCCGCGGCCCTCCTCAACCAACCTTCTGCGTTTCACAGCAGGGAAGGGAAGCCCGCCACGCACACGACCGCCGACTGCCACTCTCTCAAGGAGATCGAGAAGGCACGACGAGCGCGGGAGGACCCCGACAACAACCCGCCAAACGGCAGAAAATTCTGCAGCGTGGCCAGCTCGCTCCACACGTTCATAGGCTTCAACATGAAGCGCGAGAAGAAGGTCATCGCCCGCGCCGTCGCCGTCAACGCGGTGGCCCAGGTGGACGTTCCCTAGTTCCTCAACTGGTCGGAGCAACCCATCACCTGGAGCCGCCAGGACCACTCGCCACGCATCGAGTACCCAGGCCGAGTCGCCCTGGTGGTCAAGCCCAAGGTACGAGACTACTGGCTCCCCAAGACATTGATGGACGGCGGCAGCTCCATCAACATCCTGTACCTGGACACCTTCAGGCGACTGCGGCTCCCGCAGTCGATGGTCGAGATGACCTACACCACATTCCACGGCATCGTCCCTGGTCGGAAGGCGTACCCGATCGGCAAGGTCACGCTGCCAGTCACCTTCGGCACACCAGCAAACTTCTGCACCGAGCGGATCGTCTTCGAGCTGGTGCCCTTCGACAGCCCCTACCACTGCGTCCTGGGGCGCCAGGTGTTCGCCAAGTTCATGGCGGCGCCCCACTACGCGTACAACGCGATGAAGCTCCCCGGGCCGCGTGGCGTCATCACCATACACGGCGACCCCGACATGGCCGCCGAGTGCGAGGACAAAGGAGCTAAACTCGCCGACGCCGTCATCGCGGCTGAGGCCAACCATGCTGACGAGCTTGCCAAGTACGCGAGCGGGTTCAACAACGACGACCCCACTATACTCAAGAAGCCCAAATCGGAGGGCGGAAACACCTAAGCCTTCGATGCAACGACGCACACCCGCACCGTCGAGCTGGTCCCAGGCGACTCCAGCCAAACGGTGACGATCGGGACGGGCATGAGCCTAGCATAGGAAGGCACGCTCATCGAATTCCTCCATGAGAACATGGACATCTTTGCATGGAAGCCCTCTGACATGCCTGGTGTCCCTAGGGAACTTGCTGAGCACAAACTCAACGCCGACCCCAAAGTGCGACCTGTCAAGCAGTCGCTGCGGCCCTTCAATGAAGAGCTCCGCCGAGCCATCGCCGAGGAGGTGCAGCGTCTACTCGCTGCAGGCTTCATCCGGCCAATCAAATACTCTAAGTGGCTGGCAAACCCAGTCTTGGTTGAGAAGAAAAATGGGACCTAGAGGATGTGTATCGACTACACAAACCTAAACAGCGCCTGCCCAAAGGAGCAATTCGTCCTCCCACGGATCGACCAAATAATCGATTCCACCGCGGGCTCGGAGTCGCTATGTTTCCTCGACGCCTACTCTGGGTACAACCAGATCAAAATGGCTGTCGAGGACGAGGAAAAGACGGCGTTCATCACGCCATTCGGAGCCTTCTGCTACACCGCCATGACCTTCGGCCTCAAGAACACCGGGGCGACCTACCAGCGGTGCATGCAGGAATGCCTTGCGAGCCAAATTGGCCGCAGTATCCATGTCTACATCGACGACGTGGTAGTGAAGTCCGCTCGCTAGAGCGACCTACTTGCCGACCTGGCGGAAACATTCGCCAACCTGCGGAAATACAAGATAAAGCTAAACCCAGGCAAATGCACCTTCGGTGTACCAACAGGGCAACTTCTGGGATACGTCGTCTCCAAGCGCGGGATCGAGGCGAACCCCACCAAGATCGACACGATCGCTCGACTCGGCAAACCCGAGTGCCTGCGCGGCGATCCGAGAAGCCGGCAAGTCATGCTCTCAGTCGCTTCATCCCCCGATTGGGCGAAAAGGCGATGCCCCTATACCGCCTGATGCGCAAGAACCCCACCTTCTAGTTGGACAAGGAGGCGGACGACGCGCTCCGCGACCTCAAGAAGGTGCTACTTGCAGCACCGCTACTCGCCGCCCCCGTCGACAAAGAACCCATGCTGGTCTACATCGCGGCTTCCGAGCGCGTCGTCAGCGCCGTCATGGTCGTCGAGCGGCCAGAGGAAGGAAAGGAGTGCCCAGTACAGCGACCGGTGTACTATATCACCGAGGTCCTCACCGAGTCGCGCCAGCGATACCCGCAATACCAGAAACTGGTATACGCGGTCTTCAGAGCACAACGGCGACTGTCGCACTACTTCCAGGAGCACCCGATCACGGTCGTCTCCTCAGCACCGTTGCAGGACATCCTCCGCAACCGTGAGGCGACCGGGCAAGTCGCCAAGTGGGCCGTCGAAATCGGCGTCCGCAACATCAAGTATGAGCCACGCAAAGTGATCAAGTCGCAGGCTCTCGCAGACTTCATTGCCAACTGGGAAGAGGCCCAACAGCCGGAAAAGCTGCCGTAACTCCACTATTGGAGCCTGCACTTCGACGGCTCCAAGAATGCAGACGGCGCAGGAGCTGGGATCGTGCTGACTTCCCCGAAGGGCGACAAGGTCCGCTACATCCTCTGCCTCGACTTCACCCCCTGCACCAACAACATGGCCGAGTATGAGGCACTAGTCCATGGCATGCGAGCCGCCAAGGAGATGAATGTCAACCGCCTACGCTGCTACGGAGACTCCGACCTCGTCGCTGGGCAGGTCGCTGGTACCTGCGACGCCGTCTCCCCCACCATGGAGGCATACCGCCAAGCGTGGACAAGCTGGGCGGACACTTCGCAGGCTACTCCGTCGAGTGGATCGACAGGCGAAAAAACGAAGAGTCCAACGCACTCTCTCGTATCGGCTCGGCTCGACTCGCACCACCCGTCGGCGTCTTCCTCGACACAATCACCAAGCCGTCCGTCTCTCTCCCAAGGGAGATCGACATCGGAGTCCCGCTGCAACCAGAGGCAGCCCTGGTCGCAATCATCGCCGAGCCAGACGACTAGACTACGCCGTACATCACCTACCTGGAGGGAGGCACCTTGCCGGCTGACGAAACAGACGCCCGGATGATAGCGCGACGCTGCAAATCCTTCGTCATCATCGACGGTGAGCTCCACAAGCGCAGCATGACCGGCGTGTTCCAACGCTGCGTCCAACCCGCTGAAGGACGCAAAATCCTCCACGACATCCACTCTGCCGACTGCGGCCACCACGCCGGCGCCCGCTCTCTGGTCGCAAAGGCTATGCGGCACGGCTTCTACTGGCCCACCGCACACGCAGACACCGTCGATTTTGTCCAGCGGTGCGCTGGGTGCCAGAAGTACGCCAACCAGACACACGTGCCGAGCTCAGCGCTCAAGACAATCCCCATCACCTGGTTGTTCGCCGTGTGGGGTATGGACATGGTAGGCCCTTTCAAAAATGCCCCCTCCGGCTTCACCCACCTCCTGGTCGCGGTCGACAAATTCACAAAGTGGGTGGAGGCCAAGCCAGTCCGGAAATGCGACGGGAAGACCGCCACCAAGTTCCTACGCGAGCTCATATATCGCTACGGGTTCCCAAACAGCATCATCACGGACAACGACACCAACTTCGCCAAAGGAGCCATGGCCGAGTTCTGCGAGGAACATCACATCCGACTCGACCTTGCCTCAGTCGCCCACCCGGAATCCAACGGCTAGGTGGAACGGGCCAACCAGAGCATCCTCCACGGCCTGAAGCCACGGCTCCAAGTACCACTCTAGCGCACCGCCGGGTGTTGGGTCGAGGAGCTACCCTCCGTCATCTGGGGTATCTGCACCTCGGTCAACAGGTCGACAGGGTTCACCCCCTTCTTCATGGTGTATGGCGCCGAGGCAGTCATGCCCACCGACCTAGAGCACGACTCGCCAAGGGTCGTCCACTACACGGAGGCTGCGAACGAACTCGCACGCCAGGATGGAGTCGATCAACTCGACGAGGCACGCGACCTAGATCGCTCCCGCACTGCCATCTACCAACAAGGACTCCGCCGCTACCATAGCCGGAGGGTGATGACTCGCACCTTCCAGGAAGGCGACCTTGTGCTACGCCTCATCCAGGACAAGAAGGGCATGCACAAGCTCTCCCCGCGTGGGAGGGACCATTCGCCATCGGGCGAGTACTTGGCAATGACGCCTACTACCTCACCGACGTCCGCGGAGACGAGAAACTCGACGTCAAGCGACCGTGGAATGTAAACCTCCTACGGAAGTTCTACTCATAGAACTCCATACATGTACCCTCCACTAGCTATGAAATAAAATATATCGGTTACCGCAAATTGCGTCTACTCTCCGTGTCTTTTGCCACTCGCACTCGTAATAACAGCGTCAAGCTAACTGCAGAAGTCAACCTCTGGTATAGCGACCGAACGGCCAAGTAGTGCGTTACGAGGGCACTGGGTTACCCCAGGACTCGTAACGTCCACGAAAAACGCCTACCCGGAGCCCCATTGGAGTCGCCTAGCTCGACTGGCTTAACGAGCCAAGACAACTGCCTTCGCTCCTCACAGCGACCGTGATCCTCCGCATCCTCGACACAGCGACTCGAACGGCCAAGTACCACGCTCGGGGACTGACGACCAGTTAAGCACGAGCGACTAGGGAAAAACGCCAAGTACGAGAGCGTGCCCAGGACTCGCCACGCGACTGACCCGACGGGCCAGGCAGGAGTGATGCGCTCACTCTAACGCGCCCAGTCCTCACCCACCCTAGAGCCGCGACTAGAACCACCAAGTACCACGCTCGGGGACTCGGCTACCCGACCTCGTTCGCGCAAGGGAAAACGGTCAAGTAAAGAGCACTCATGGGCGTCGCCCAGCGACTGGCTTTCCAAGCTCGGGCGAGTCGACCTCAATAACAAAACAACTGACAAAACGTTTAAAACTACAAACACATAACAAACGAGGTAAACCCCATAAAAAGAGCGGACGCGCTCGGGGACTCGTCCAATCATCAATCAAAATCGCAAGACAACTGACAAAATAACGCGAAATTCCATTATAGCATAACAAAGTTGTTACAAATACAAGTTGAGCCCAATGGCCAAATTACTACTAACGCCCTAGGGCACAATGTTTCTATTCCGCAGGCTTCGACGACGACTCATCGTGACCCTTGCGGTTGCGAATGAAGGGAGTGTACGGGTTCAACGGGTACGTCATCAACTCACCCGCCATAACCGCACGGAAGGGCTGCTCGACCTTGAAGTCCAGATGCGGTGGCTCGGGATCGTTGGGCGCGACAGTCGTCTCCTGATAAGGGAGAAGGTCGCCCATCGCCCAGACGCGATCGGAGTATACCGCGGCCCGGTCCGTCAGCTTCAGCACCTCGGAAATCTCCACCGATCCCATCAACGAGGGGTAGCCACTCGTCACGTCGTCAAGGTCGAAGTCCTCCAGGAAGTGGGCAAGCCCAAGGCTAAGCGCCATTGCCGCCCCGCGCCGGAACGCCGACCGCGCCATGAACTCGACGACTAACGGCGCCTTCTCCAGATACCGCCAAACTTCGACGAGATCGCTGGGAATCACTTCCGTGGGTGACATCTCTTGAAGATAAGCTCGAATGCAAGCCACAGACAACGTGGCCGAGTCGACCAGAGTGGCCACGCACTGCTGCGCGTCATACGTTTGCGCCTCCTCCGAGCTGTCGATAATCCGACCTGCGGACAGGGGCCGACAGTAAATACAACGATGATTCCATAACATCGCTACTACAAGCAGAGGCAGGAAAGCTTACCAATCAAAGGACGGCAGAGACCCGTGATGAAGCTTTGAAGAGAGGAGAAGTCATCTTGTAGGCCAGCAACGAGGGCGTCAGAGACCTTCCGCTCCTCAGTGGCAGCCGTAACAGCAGCTCTGGCTCGCCCATCCGCCGCACTCGCTTCCATCTTCGCTTCCTTAAGCTCGCGCTCAAGATCAGCGATCCGCTGCTCAGCCGTACTCAAGGCAGACTGAGCCGCTGACAGTTCACACGCCGGAACAAGACCCTGGCGGATCTCCTCCGCCTTGGCAGCAAGGGCTTGGAGTCCCTTGTTCGTTTCTTGGACGGCAACAAGTTCCTCCTCCGTGCGAAACTTCGCGGCAAGCCGATCGGCTGAATCACGTTGCAAGCCCTGCGCACAAATCAAACAGTCAACAATAATCAAATCCTAAGTGCCCACCCGCTGAAATTCAGCGACTAGGCACTCAGGGACTAGAGATCAAAAATCCTAAGTGCCCACCCGCTGAAATTCAGCGACTAGGCACTCGGGGACTGGGTGCTACAAATAAAAGCAAACACTATAAGAATCTGACCACTAAAATTCAGTGGCCCGATCCTCGGGGACTGGACATACCTGGATGGCTGCGCCCAGCATGCTGTGAAGCTGCAGCGCGTCCACAGATGCGAGAAGAGCCGGAGTGTGTCCGCGATGATGCTCGACCTCCGTTTCCGCGACCCCAGGCGCGAGGCTCGATGGCGTTGTACCACTCGTCGTGGCCGCTTTGGCCATAAAGCGGGGGAAGGTCACGGTGGACGCTCCAGCACCAAGAGGACCCGGCTCGGCCGTCCCAGGTGAGGAAATATCCCCCTTGGTCTTCAAGGCCGCCTCCGTCACAGTCGGAGGATCACTCGGAGCAGCCGTCGTATCGTCAGAGACCGTGACGACATTGTCACCCTTGGCCTTCTTAGAATCGTATGCGGGGGCAGCAACCTCATCGGCTTTCCTCTTCCATGAGGCGTACTGCTCGGCGACGACTGGCGGCACCTTGGACACGGACGGGTGGCCTATCTTCTTAACTCCAGTCCTGCAAATTGATTATATGAGCAAAGTGGTCCAAATACAATGAAAGGCAAGCAGACGAATGAAACTTACTTCGCGACTGGTATGAACCGCAGCCCCGTGCGGATTCTAGACGGCTTCTCTAGTTTGGGGCCCAGTTTCCGACTGAGGCCCATCTCCAAAACATCACGTGCCCAAGACACGGAAGGCCTCTTCGATGACGAGGCCGCGACAGGAGCTTCCGGAACAACTTCGGCAGGAGCTCTCCTGGGAGGTGAAGCTGCTGCGGCTGGAGCAACCCCCAACCCGGAGACTGGGGCGAATAGGGGGGAAGCGAGGCCAGAGGTACCTCATCTAGAGCGGCAGCGACATCTGGTGCTGCTGTCGTCCGCGGCGCATCATCCTTGGCCAAGCTGGTGGCGTCGGAACTACTCGTCGAACGAGGCGGAGACGCCTGTTTCGCCGGCCTCGTCTTCCTCTTTGGTGGAGCCTTAACTTCTTTCTTCTTCTTTTTCGACGGTGTAGCCTCCCGACGCGAGGTGTGCTCGGGAAGCTCGTCTTCATCATCGTCGTCATGACGTTCGAGGCTTCTACTCGCCTCGAGTTCGCGCTGATGCTGCCCGCGAGTTTTGCGAACCATTGGTGCGACTTCTTCCCTGGGTTCGTCGTCATCGTCACTCGCGTCGCTCTCGACGCCGCCCTTGGCAGTAGGCGACTCATCCCCGGGCTGGACGGACGAGCTCGAGTTCTCGTCGTCCGCGGGTGGGAGCCACCCTTCCACCACTTGAAATAACTGCAGCAGGCACGAGATAATATCAGTATAACCGCGACAGCAACAATTGCGACTGCGAATGGTAGTGAAAACATCGACTTACCGTTGGGGCTGGATGCTTCGCGGTGTAGGTAGCGACCCCGGCCTTCGCGTCCAGGTATGCCGCCTGGGTGATCTTCTTCAATGCCGGGACGTAGTCTTCGAGCTTCCACTCGGCGAGGCAGGATTTCGTCGAGTCCTCCCTGCCCGTGTATTCATACATGTAATGGTCACGACGGGCTAGGGGAACGAGTCGCCGCCCGAGCCAACAGTAGTACAAGTTGATGGTCTGAAGACCCTTCTTCTTCAGGCTGCGGATGGTTTGAAGCATCTCATCCACGACCATCCACTGGTCTACTGGGAGCTTGCCGACTTGGAGTCGGCGCGGTTCGGGCCGATCGGTGGAGTACCTTGGGATCGCCACCTCGCCGTCTGGAGTCACCTCGGTGACGTAAAACCAGGACTTCTTCCACTCGCTCGCCGCCTTGGCAGGTAGCATCAGGTCGAAGAAGGAGGCCTTCGACTTCAACTAAAAAGTCAGGCCACACGCAGCAAGCATTGGGCCGCCTGATTCTTCGCGACTGATCCTCCCGTGGAACAGATCTTGCCATAGGGGGGAGTAGGGCCTGCATCCCAGGTAGCACTCGCAGAACGCCATGAAAATGGCGAGCTGCTCGATGATGTTAGGGCCTAGGTCCGACGGCTGGATCTCGTAGAAGGCGCAGAAGCGCCGGAAGAAGAGAGACGTGGGGAACCCCAGCCCCCGTTCTAGATGGCTGGTGAAGCAAACAAACTCTCCCTCGCGCGGATCCAGAGTCACCTCTCCGGCCGGGATCGCCACCGCCGGGCCAAGAGATCGGCCTCCTCGAAGGAGGCCAGTAGCGCCCTGGTGCACTTGGACCTGCCCCATGGTTCGGTGGAGGGGGACATTGGCTGAAAGGTTCGTGGAGTTCGAAGGTTTCTGGATCGATTGGATCGCGACGCGGGGGAAAACGGAGGTGCGCGAAATCGGAGGAAAGGCGAAGGAGTGTCTTCCCGATCGCCTGCCATTTCCCTTATATAGCGGTTGCTACCCGCCAATTTTGGGAGCCGTTACTACGCGGTGATTACGCCGAAAGTTACCGTTGGATTACCCCAACGGCTAGTTTGACCTCATCTAACGGTCCAACTCCGTCCATTCGACTCGCCGACCTGATCACTACAACAGTGACTGAGCATTTCGCCGACCCGTTCGCCGAGCTGCGACTCGATTGACCGCTGTCATTGCGACTAGAATAACTGGTTTTTCCTTTATTCAGGAGTCCGCCGCCGATTCGACTGGGCGTCCGCATTGGACCCGTATACTCTGACTGCCAACGAACACCTGCGACCAATCAACAACGGCCTTGGGGACTACTGATGGGGATATGCCTACCGGGGTATACCCAGCAGGGCGTTTCCGACCGGCCCAGGAACTGGCGAGTGGGCCAGCAGGACGGCGACTGGATCAAGGCCTGGCGTAGTTTCAAGCGACTGGAAGACGAAGGCCCAGGAGAGTAGATAGGCCCAGTCGGATTAGGTTAAACGATTACCGAAACCTTAACTAATTCAATTGAGATATGTAAACCCTAGGGGGTGAGTCTATATAAACCTCCCTAGAGGGCGTGTAGAGGATAAGTTCCATCATCCACCCAAGCGACTCGCCGCCTAGCCGTCGAGCTCGCCCCATTGTACTTCCATCATAATACAATCTAGCAGGAGTAGGTGTTTACCCTCTGGGAGGCCGAACCTGGGTAAAACCCTGTGTCTCTGCCCTCATCTCGCACCGCAGATGGCTGGCCGTCCTTGCCCTATGTTCTACTACTCGCTGCCGATTGCAGCATCTGCCGTGGTCATTCCCACGACAACTGGTGACCACTATGGTGGAGGCCTTCTTCGGTTTCCCCATCGCGGCGCGACGATGGCGGCAGTGCGAGCACAAGAACGAGGAAGGAAACGATCGGAGAATGTCCAGCGCGCGACGGAAAAGCTCAAGGAAATGAAAGCAGTAGAAAGCAAATGGCTAGTGTGAAAACAAACAACAGTTCTTCCCACTGTTATAAGGAAGAAGATGATGAATAGGGACCGTTCATCTGGAAGCCCTAACGTCAGAATCAAATCCAACCATCCACGTGTTGGCACAGCAGCGAACCGTTGCTCGCACGCCGTCCACTACGCACAAAAATCAAGGAGACGCCATAATTCTCGCCATGTCGCGCATGACCAGTCTACTCCAAGTCAGAAAATGGGACCCACGTTCGTCCAGTCACGTCACCTCTGGCGCCGCAGACGACTGAGGTCACCAATCGTCGACACTAACGTCATCAAAACCACACTAGCAATGGTCACAAATCTTTGGCTAAACAACTAAATTACTCACTCGAATCTACGATTCGAGCAACTATTCGGGGGCTACTCCTATCAGGAGCGCTGGCCACGCACCCGAAGCATGAATAAAGTACTATGCCAATGATCTATTCTTCGAGTCCTACGTCGAGTCTATGAGTCCACTACGGACTCGGGGGCTACTCCCATAGGGAGGATCGATTCAGGCATCCGAAAAAATTGTGTCCTACGGACCTGAAGCCAACAAACGGCTAAATTAAAGTCTATGCTCGAGTCTACGACTCGAACAGACACTCGGGCTACTCCCATAGGGAGCGCTGGTCGCGCACCCTATGAATTTTTCGACTGCGATCCTTCGGATCAGAATGCAAAAACTTTTTGGCAACTTTTCCCCAAACAAATTCTAAGTGAGCAACATCCTCCTTGGCCACCTGAAACACCTCCGCGGTGATAAAATTTCGGATGCTGTGTCTACAACGCAAAGATAAGACCTACATATACCATATGATGGCCTGGTAACGCACCCGACTGCGGTCTGCTAGTAAAATCCGTTCCAATAGGCGCGATGAAAATTCCAACGGACGCGTTGGGTACATCATTTGAAAACTACCGGGATTCGATTCCTATAAGAACTCAACGGCCTGAGTCGAATTACGCCAACATCTGTTCCGGGTTCGAGTCTAGGGACTCGAATCTGAAGAAGGTCATGTTATTTTGTCCTAAGACAGTTAACTGACCCTGATCCGTCAGGAGAGTCAGGCACACGCATCAACAATCCCTACACACTAAAACATTCTTTTCTGAACAGAAACATCTGCGATTCAACTGAACACTCAGGGGCTATTGACATGGCTATACCCTACGGGTAGATGACATTAGCATACCTGGTCCAGCCCAAGGAAGGCCCACGAGAATATACGTGGCCCATGAAGATTTTCGGGTGGCCCAAGCCCGTGACGTCTTTGGATCCTGGGAGAGCAAGACTAGAACAGATAGAATATTGAAAGGGGCAAACCCTCAAGTTGTAACCGACTCGATCTATGGTCGGGACCTGCCTACCTCTATATAAAGTCTAGGAGGGCACAACGAGGAGGATATCTCTCTCACCTCACCGCATACACACCTCCACGCATGATTGCATCTGTGCACCCCTGTACTTTTTCGGTTCCACCGTAATCAAGAGCAGACAAGCAGGAGTAGGGTTTTCCCTCCGGGGGCCTGAACCTGGGTAAATCTCATGTCCCCTGGTAGCTTGTCTATTAACCGTTCCGCGATCTCCAGCACCCCATCTTCTCCAAAACCCAAGCTCATAACAATGGGCATTGACGAGATTAAACCTCGTCACATCCATGTACATTTTGGTGTTACATGGATGAATGGAATATGGTGAGTTGTGTGCTTCTTGCAGTATCAATTTCCGAAGCTCCGGATCTTGTGGAATGCATATACATTTTCCATACCATAAAGTACCTTGTTAATCTTTATGGAATCCTTTAGCCTTCCCTTTACTAATTTTACTCTTAATCTCCTCTATTTCTTTGTCCAACTTTTGGGATTCTTTGATCTTGTCCAACAATGTGGGTTAAACATCTAATGACATGAGATATCCTTCAGGCACTATCTACAATCCTAGATCTTTGAATTGGGCACATAGATCATCTGGCAATTCTCCTTTAGTAAGGCCATTCACATAAACCTTATGGCTTAAAGCATCCGCTACAACATTTCCTTTACCGGGGTGGTATTGCAAACTCAAGTCATAGTCCTTAATGAGCTCTAGCCACCTTTTTTATCTCATATTGAGTTCCTTCTGGGTGAATATATATTTCAAACTCTTGTGATCCGTGAACACTTCACAACGCTTTCCCAAAAGATAGTGTCTCCATGTTTTGAGTGCATGGTCAATAGAGGCTAACTCTAAATCATGAGTAGGATAATTCACATCATGAGTTTTGAGTTGTCTCGAGGCATAATCCACAACTTTACCTTCTTGCATCAAAACTCCACCCAATCCCTAGTGAGATGCATCACAATAGACTTGGAAATCCTTCTCCAAATCGGAGACATAAGACCGGTGCTGATACAAGTCTCTTCTTCAATTCTTGGAAACTGATTTCACATCCTTCAGTCCAATCAAACTTTTCCTCTTTCTTAAGTAACTCCGTCATTGGTTTAGCTACCTTTGAGAAATTCTCAATGAACCTTCTATAGTATCTTGCTAAGCCTAGGAAACTACGAATTTCCTTAACTGACTTGGGAGATTCCCACTCAGTTGCAGCTGACACCTTTGCGGGATCGATAGCTATACCATCTCCCAACACAATATGTTTGAGAAATCCAACTTCATTCAACCAGAATTCACACTTGCTGAACTTGGCATACAACTTGTGCTCGTGGAGCTTATCAAGTATCAAACACAAATGTTCTTCATGCTCTTCTTTGCTCTTGCAATAGATCAAAATGTCATCGATGAATACGACAACAAACTTGTCAAGAAACTCCATGAACACCTTGCTCATCATGTTCATGAAATAAGCCGGTGCATTTGTTAATACAAATAGAATCACGGTATACTCATACAATCCATACCTAGTGGTAAAAGCAGTCGTAGGTATGTCTTGCTCTCTAATCTTTAGCTGGAAATAGCCCGACCGGAGATCAATCTTTGAGAACACACAGGCTCCTTCTAGCTGATCAAATAGATCATTGATTCTAGGCAAAGGGTACTTGTTCTTTATAGTCACCTCATTGAGTGAACGGTAATCTGTGCATAGGCTTTGACTTCTATCCTTCTTCTCAACAAACAAAACTGGTGCACCCCAAGACGAAGAACTTGGTTGGATAAATCCTTTCTGCAACTGTTCTCCAAGTTGTTTCTTGAATTCTTTCAACTCATCAACTGACATCTTGTAGGGTATCTTTGCTATTGGTCCAGATCGTGGCAGCAAGTCAATCAGAAACTCCAAATCTCTATATGGTGGAATTCCTAGCAATTCTTTCGGAAACACATCCGGATACTCCTTCACAACTAGTACACTGTCTAGGCTAACCCTCTTAAGAGAATTTAGCTTACTCCCTTTAGATTCAAAGTTAGACTTGAACCTAATCTGTTTCTTATCCGAGGTTGTGAGTGTAACAGTACAATTGGCACAATCTATTACTCCTTCATACTTAGTTATCCAATCCATGCCCAAAATTACATCCAATCCTTGGGAATCTAGGATTATCAGACTAACTGGAAACTTATACTTTCCAAATTCTATCACTAGATCAATACATCCAAAATTCACTATCAACTCTCCACCGGGAGAGCTTACATTAATTGGACACCCAATAGTTTCAGTTGGAAGTCCATTTTATCAACAAATTCTCTTGATATGAATGAATGAGATGCGCCGGTATAAAAAATAACAAGTGCTGGAAAAGAATTAAGCTTGAACTTACCAGCCACAACATCAGATTCCTCATAGATTTCCTCCACATTGGTGTGGTTCACTTGACCCTTCTGAAATGGGTTTGGCTTGTTGGCTCCATCAGCCTTCTTTTCTGGACATTCATTTGCATAGTGCCCAGTTTTCTTGCACTTGAAGCACTCAACCTGACTGATGTCTCTCTTAGCAGGCCGACTTCCATTGTTATTCCCACTATGGTGGCTCTTGTGTCCACTCTTGTGGTTCTTATATCTATCATTGTCATGACTGTGGTGGTGCTTGTTGTCATGGTGACGGACTGTTGTGGTGGCTGTTATACTTCCCATGCTTGTGGGACCCAGAACCTCCACTATCATCACAATGGGAACGCTTGTGAGACGATCTCGAGCTGTGTTTGTCAAAGTGACGCTTCCTCTTCCTGTTCTGAACCTGCTTCATCTTGCTTTCCAAGATGGTGGCCTTGTCACACAGTGATTGATAAGTTGGGACATAGGCAAAGGATAGCTGCATGTTCATCTCATCATTCATCCCTTCAAGGAATTTTTCCTTCCTCTTAGCATCAGTGTCAACCTCATCCGGTGCATAGCGTGCCAAATTATTGAACTCCTCAATATACTCTGCCACACTGAGGTGACGCTGCTTAAAATTGTGGAACTCTTTCTTCTTCAAACTCATCACTCCTGATGAGATATGGGCAGTGCGGAAACCATCCTCAAATATTGCCCAAGTCACATCCTTAAAAGGAGTGGTGATCTGGAAGTTATCCCACCATGTGGCTGCTGGTCCTTCAAGCAAATGTACTGTGAATCTGACCTTCTCTTCATCAGTGCAGCCCACGGTGACCAAGTCCTTGTCCACAGAATGTAACCAGTCATTGTCTACCATAGGATCAGTGGTTCCCGAGAACTTGGCAGGCCTCAACCTCAAAAACCTTGTAAGCATATCAAAGGCTGGTGGGTTGTTTTGGTTGTTGTTGTTGTTGTTATTGTTGTTGTTATTGTTTTTGTTTTGATTCTAATTCACCATGAACTGGGTCATCATCTGCATCAACTGAGTTTGGGCTGTCATCAGCCGTTGCATCTCATTGCCATTGTTGTTACTGTTGTTTTGGTTAGGACTGGCACAACGGGGAGGCATATGTGGTTTCAATAAGGATAAGTAATGAGATATAACCCATAGATGCTAACATGCACAATACATCACATCGAAACAATCACAACTAATCAAGCACAAAACAAACTTAGAGTTTGAACAATGTAAACAAAAAGTTTTGGAAAAATAAACACACTAGCAAAGCCATCCACATGTTGGATGATCATTGTGACTCGATAAATAAAGGATGATAGATAAATAGATAGCCGAGTAATAAAAACTACTCCTCCATGTCGACCTCCGCGTCCACTAGAGTAAGTCCGGCTGTCTCCGTGGCTGTCTTGTACTCCTCCATGTTGGTGGGAGCCTTGACCTTCGCCCGGAGGGCTCTCTTCTACGAGCACAGTCTCTCTATCACTCCCTACTAAGTCTCTAGATCAAGATCATTGAGCTCTATCTCGGCCCTCATGTCCTTGATCTTCTTGTTTCTATCCTACACCCTCTTATCTTGATTCTTGAACTTCTTGTCTTGGCTCTCGAATCTAACCTCCATCTCCTTGATGATCTCGTCCTGCTCCACGAATATCTTGTCCTTCTCCCTCAACTGAACCTAAATCTCGTCATTGCTAAGCATGACGTTGGTACTATCAGTGTCGAGGTGTCTAACGAGGCTCTCTATGTCCTGAAGGTAGAGACGAACAGACTTGATAGTCTCTCTAGTGACGTCGTCATACGCTACATCCTCTCCCTGCTCGTCACGTCTCCCGAATGGGTGGAAGTAGAGGCCCTTGAGCTCGGTGGAGTGACGTCCGCAGAGGCGTCCAAGTAGCTCCTGCATGACTACGTCAAGTCCCTTCTACGTATCATCATGCATCAACTTGAAGGTAATCTCCTCGGTGAGTGGTTCCGTCAGGCGTCCTAGCTGCGAGACTCTAAAGCCCCAAAAATCCTTCCTCTCGAACTTTGTGAGATGAAGTGCCTTAATACTAGGGAGTGATAGATTGAGCACACTAGTGAGCTCCACAAGATGAGAACCGAAACGAGTTCCCTTGAACTCCTCGACAGTGCTGACAACAAAGCTAGGCATCTATTGCATAATATAGAGAAAAATTAGAAATAATAAAAGTAGAGAGAAAAACACAAGATAGTGAAACAAAAGCCAAAAGCATACATTCAACAATAAAAACATACAAGTCATGGCATACAAAAATCTACCACAAACACTAAGGTTCAAACATAACTTAGACAAAAACTTGCCATACCACATAGGTTGGTATGATCAAATTATTATCGCGAGAAAAACGACAAGTGTGGTGGTCCAACTATCGGAGTACGTGACAATTCTCACTCATATGCTAAGTCTATGATATCTTCCCTTAGACGTTTTATGGCGGTCTCTAAGTCTTGGGTATATTTCTTCTCTTCCCTAAGGTCATTTTGAGTGTTGAGCATTCTACACTTGATTCTGTCACCAAGCTCCTTGATAGCATTCCAAGTTGCATTTCTTGCAGAGTCAAAGAATGACATATACATTTCTAAGTTGGTGACCATGCAGAATCCCGACTCTTTGTGGTTGTCTCCCTTGTTTTTGTACAAGTGGAGTTGTACCCACCAATATTCTTCTCCTTCATCCATCATTGGAAATCCCTTGTACACGGCTTCACCATGTATTCCCAAGCTAACCATGAGGTTTTTGAGTGCCTTGGGAAACTCCGTCTCACATTCTAAGGTCATGGTCATGAGTGGTCCCTTCTTGACGGCTTCTTTGATGGCGGGCATCTACAAATAGAGATGAGAAAGAAGATTAGGAGAGGTTTACAAGAAGAAAAAGACAAGTGTGGAATTTGCAAAGAGTTGCATTTTTTCCTAGTGGTTCCTTAGTCTAATCCAACTTAGGGTAAAAATCCTACAGGAAACACAGTGCTCTGATACCATCTGTAAGACCCCACCTTTTAAGGTAAAGGTCCCTGTGATTGCAATGCTAGTCCCTGGATCAAATGCTAGCATCCACAGTTTAAGATAAGTACACAGATACAAAGGTCGTTATTACATCGTCATTCCAGAGATAACATAGTCCTTACAACTCAATAGCCCAAGGCTAATACATAGAGTTCATATCATAAAGTAAATAACTATAAGTCTTCATCTTCATGTGCCACATGCAAGCATGTTTAGTGTAGACCCACAACCCTAATCTCCATCAGAGTAACCTGCAACACCATAAGTTACAGCCACAATGGGTCAATACATTTGGAATTTTATTGGCAATTGATACCATAGTAGAAAAGTAGTATCTAACATCTATATGAATTTGGCTAAGTGTATCTTAGGCTTTCTTTGGTCAAAATAAGGTTACCCTTATTAGTTGAAAACACTAAGTTTTTTTTGTCAAAACACCCAAGGAACCACCAATAGACATTGGTGAACCTTTACCCTTGTTCAACCACAAGCTTTTAACTTAGAAATTGGGATGAGGAGATCCTTCATTGCTTCAATGTCTTTGATGCTCAAATTGTCTGTTTCTGGGGACACGACTAAGTACTTAGGTTTTACCCTCTCGAGAGGTGGTGCACTTTCCCCACAAGACTCGACATGCATCGAGACGAGACTTTTCAGAAGCATTCCCTTAGACCACCATGGGTGCGTTCCATACTATAACCCTACCACCAACTGTCCATCTGGCTAAGTTCTTGCAACCTATCTGGTCAAGGCAGAGCCCATATGCCATGTGGTTGCACTAGAAGCTTCTCAACTCTAAACATCTCAAATCCCTTTGTTCCTGGGTGGCAATCCACAAGTGAGATACACAAGGTAAACCATAGACATGGGACTTGTGTAACCACTCAACATAAACCAACCATATCATTCCACCCAGGTGTTTCATTCACTTAGTTGTTTTATTAATCAAAACACAAGTCATAGACTTAGCAAAATTTCATAGCATGAATATTCCACCCTTGTTTTCTACTAGCTAGGCTAAGCATGATAACATAACAAGTTTTCTCAACCTAGTAAAAAATCTACTAAGACTACAACTACTAGGATTTCCCAAGGCATAGCATAGTATATATTTAGCAAAAATCTCCATGCAAGTCTTACTAAAAATATCACTAATGCATAGACAAAATGATAGGACAAAATATATGAAGCACCACTTGCCTTGATAGTTGGGGGAGTAGCAATAGTCCTCACAATCACAATCACCACTATCACCAAAATCTACACATAAAATCATAACACCAAATTCATATTCAAATATTCAAACAAAAACACATATGAAATGCATGCAAATGCAATTAAATGATTTTTCTATACAACCAAGTCAAATTAAATAGTAATGAACTCAAAATAAACTTTCTAAAGTCTAAACAAACTCAAATTTACTTTAAAAACCTTTTCTAAATAATTTTATATGCAAAATAGGCCTACAAAAGGTTCTGCAAATAATCCTATTTTCCCAGAAGAAAAATACTAAAACAAGTCCATAGGAGTGTAGGGCTTACTTTTATGAATCCATTGATATATTATTTGCAAATTTTGGACAAATAGAACTAAAGTTATGAATTTTACAAGTTTAAACATTTAATAGATTCAAAACAGATTTTTAATCTAAACTACAGACGTGTGCAACGCCTGATTGGCTGATACCGCTTCGCGCGGATCACGCTTCCGCGCCGTTGGATCAAGTCACATCCAACACGCCAGATCTAAACAAAATGGTTCACTAAAAGATCTAATCTACAAGGCACGATTTATATCTAATGGCCCTGGACCAAGCGACCATACGCGAGTGGCGCTGATGGCATTGGCGGCAGCGGCGCTTCTACCTGCGATGTTCTGGCGAATCCAGAGGGGGATAGGGGTGGTGGCATGGCTTACCAGGTTTGCACAGATGCGAGGAAGCTCAAGGCGCAGTTGGTTTGGACAGGGCACACGGGCGTAGGCGTAGGAGCTCGTCGGAGTTGCTGCTAGCGTCGGGCTCTAGCAAACGATGACGGAGGTGACGACCTAGGTCACGAGAAGGAAAGTGAAGGGCATCAGGAGTTGCGCACGGTCACGGAACACATGTTAGTTTGAAACAGAGGGCAAGGGGCATGGAGACCTGAACGGAATTACTCGCCGGAGTCGTGGACGGCGTAGGGTGCTTACAACGGTTGACAAGGACGACGTTCTAGGTCACAAGTATACAAACAGAGAGCATGAGAATAAGTGCAAGAACAAGAGGATCACACTCGCATTAACAAGAGGTATAGGGGCGCGCTATACTCACCAGAATAGCTCACCGGAGTGCGTCGGACAGCGGCGGAGCGAGCTTGATTGTGGGCAGCCTGGTGGCGATTAGACGGTCGCGAGTGAGGGGAAATGACCGCGAGGCAGATGGGGTTAAGTAGCCCGGGATGGGGCGGCATTCACGCGAGCAATCAATGCAAATTGAAGCGAATTCATCACGGCAGTGAGGGGGAGGAAACGGGCGGCGACGGCGTCGTCTACGCGCGAGGTTTCGGGATGATGGGGTGAGCTGGCGTTGGGACCAGTGGCAGCGAGTGCAGGGTAAGGTTCGCGCGGGTGAGAGAGTGGGCAGAGAGAGAACCCTGGGTGGGCTTATTGGGCCAGAAGAGCTGCTGGGCTGAAAGGGTAGCGCAGGTTTTATTTTTTCTTTTATCCTTTTTCAATTCTATTTGGATTTTCAGGAATGGTTTTAAAAACCTAATTCAAATATGTTTGAATTTAAAACTTTTCCAGATTTTTGTACTGTGATCCTAGATTTCAATAGTGTGTCAAACACAATTGTCCAGTCAAAAACACTTTAGTATTTTAAAAATAAAAATAAAACCATGCCTCATATGTATATAGTAGAAAGGCATACAAACTGTTTTATTTGATTTCAAACTTTGAATTTTTTTATGCAAGCTCTAAATGCTATGATGATATGAATGCAATACATGATTTTGCATTTGATGAAATTTGGGATGTTACATGAAGTTTGAGTCATTGACTACTCTGGATGATTTGGGTACTGAGGAGTATGTGGAGATGAGACTCCAGCAATTCTATTCCCTGGCTCGCACCTCAACTGATGAGCGCTTACGGAGGACGAAAGCGAGTTCCGCCACCTTTTTGAGCTCTATGGTACCTTCCAGACTCCTACTTGTCCCATGCAGTGGTTGGACCTTGAGAATATTCGTGCTCACAAGTACTTTGAGGATGCTCATTGGATGACTGAGAAGATGGGGCCGCACACCATGTTTCGGGCAAAAGAAGACTACAATGTTGAGTTGGTCCAGCAGTTCTATGCCACGATGGTCTTTGGGGATACTACTGACATTCCTCTTGAGTGGATGTCTGGTACTACCAGGATTTGCTCCAACATGGTTCAGTTTGCTCACATTCTTGGATTGCCTTTCAATCCCAATGGCCCCAGTGGTATCCAGATGCATGTACATGGACAGTCATATGATAAGAATTGGTTGGATCCTATTTATGCTCCGAATGGTGTGGTTGGGCAAACCACCAATATCAAGATCATTTACAACATTTTGCTTCGCATGTTCCGCCACACTCTCACTCCCAAGGCTGGCAATAAGGATGCGATGAGAGGCGCTGAGATCAACCTGATGGCCCATGCTCACACTGTGTACATTCATGGTCCAGCTCATCCAGGTGGTGCTATTGATGTTATGGACTTCATCTATCAGGACTTGTACAAGTTCATCACTGACAAGAAGTGCCCTCTGTATGCCCCCTATGTGATGAAGCTCATTGCTGCCCACACTCCAGTCACTCCCTTGCTCTATTAGGATATTGTTCCCCACACTACTGCCAAGCAACAGAGGAAGGGGGCCCTACCACCAAGGTTCCTCGAGGCTACCCTCCAGCTCAGGAAATTTTTGAGGATGATGAGATTGAGGATGATGACTCTGACAGTGACAGTTCTGAGGAGGTACAGGCACCACCGTATAGTGGCCCTAGGATGAAGCATGCTATCAATGCATATCGCTTCAACACCTCTAAGGAGGAAGTGCACAAGAAGGTGAAGAAGGCCTCATGGTGGAAGAAGCTCCTCCTATGCCAGAACATTGACATTCGCCATTGACAGTATGAAGCATACAAGGCTAACAGGAATGTCATGAAGGAGCTCAAGCGGATCAACCAGCCCATGGATGTTGATCCTTCTCAGCAGCATACGTCAGATGGCACTCTCTCTTATGGGAACTGGAGTCAGGGACGTGTGGACTGGTCCATGTTTGAGGATGTGTCCTCTTCTTCTTGCCCTCACGGCCAGCGCTCGACTCAGGATGACGATGATGATGAGGATGGTGACGAGGATGAGGAGGATGAGTATGCCGATGAGGACTTCAGTGGCTAGTGTCTTGGGGCATTTTAGTAGTGCTCTTTCCCTTTTTGGCGTCTCAATGCCAAAGGGGGAGAACCCCATATTAGGTTGCCATCGGGATTTGCATGGGTCCACGGGCTTTACTTTATCTCGATTTGCCTCTTTGAAGCTCCGTGTCTTTATCTTATTTGTTTGAGATTGGTTTGAGAACTATGCGTTATGTGTGTTATGACTTGTGTACCCGGTTATGTTTAAGACTATGCTTTATCTAGCTTATCTATCTAGTCTTTATCATATCTTGTCATAACTTGTTTAACAATCTAGTAAGGAAATGATCCTAGGATGTGTGATCGTGTATGTGACACCCCTGGGATCAGGGCTAAACAAATCCCAGACCTCTGTCTGACATAAGCTTAACCTTGAGCTCGAGGATATCCAATGAAGAATCGAGAACACATCAGTGACCCTATGACATAAAAAATATTACAGCAAGCTCATAACTGAGCAGAGAACCAAATTATTACAAGCAGAGGTCATTGACCACAAACATCAAACAACGGAAGGAAAATTATGCTATTATGTATAGAAAACTTAACAAATGGCCTAAGAGGCCTGAAGCATAACGATGACGTCCTAGCCCATAGATTCCAGGCTGCCGGCCGGGAACCCCAAGCTACTCGTCGGTGTCGATGTAGTATCAAGCTGATCTTCAGGGAAACTCTTACTCTTCCAAAAGTATCAACAAAGCAAGGGTGAGTATAGGGTGTACTCTGCAAGACTTATGGCTGGTGGAGTTGTTTTGCATAAAGCCATATTTGTTTATAAAACAAGAGAGAGAAGAAGCTCGTCTAGTCAGAGTATTTTAAAAGGGGATAAGAGAGCGACATCTCTGAAATATTGATCATCTTCTTTTGATATCCACCAAATGATCATCATCTCCTGAACTAGGATCACCCCCTCGTACCCATGAGGAATCATCCTTAATCACACGTTGATCTGGCAAGTTTTACGATTAGTTTCATGTTCTCTATGATCTCACATCCGTTCCCAAGTCCTCCATAACTGTGGACATGGATTTCCGAAAGATTATTACCCTGCAGGGGTGTACAACTTTACCCACATGTACTAACCTTATCTTAATGCCACTTAAGATTAGCCCTCTTCCTTGGGAGGCCTGTAGAGGGTGGTTAGACACGACCTTTACCTTGCTTTCGCCGAGACCATGAGACACGCAATAAGTATGGTTCCGCTGTAACAGGTCAAATCTCGAAGCCGGTACTTAAAGATGTGAGGCGAGGTTGGTTTACCAAGGGCTCCATCCATCCCAAGCAACCCCGGCCACACTTACCTACCTGTTATGAATGCACCTTCACCCGCTAAATCTTTCAAAACATTTTATATGCATATTTTGAATGGAACGCCCGAACTATGTGACTCATGGAATCTACTAGGAAAGTCAGTCAATCAGGGGGTCCCCATAAACCCCGTGTGGTTGTATGCTCGTCTTGGTTCAAGAGGCAAGAACTCGGGTCCTAGTGGTGGCGAGCATAGGACTGGAAAAACCACATCCCACCGTGGCCTCCCATACAAGACTTAGCATGTTTATTCTCATATCACCTCTGATATCATCTTATCATGTTCTCCTGTCATACTAGATTATCTGCATCTGATACATCATCTGGATGAACCAGAACTGACGGCTATGCTTGGCTAAGCAGGACACATATATAAGCTCTAGCAGTGCACACAAGCCAAACCTAGTTATTCTAGGAGGATTGGATCGGGTAATATAATCTCAAAGGGAGTAATTCAACAGATAGGATACTTTATCTATCGATAAAAGACCACAGTAGAATCGTATGCATCATGGCAAGAATTGAAATACTTTCGTAAACATAGGATTGTATCATGGTGGGGCTATGCTTGCCTTTGCTAGTTGATAACCAATAAGCAGAGCTTCGGAAGCCTCATACTTGAATTGTTACGGTTGTTCAAGTATTGGTCTGCGAGCTTCATCGGTGTTGATCTCTAACTTCGATCTCGAGCTCGTATTCTACCGAGAAGAACCAAACACCGGAAAGAGAGGGAAACAATCAACACATGGCATCGATGCAATGCTCAAGAAAGGATGATGATATGACAAGCTAAATTTTATTGAAATGAAACCCCAAGGCATGCTTGGCAGTTTAATCAGGGTTCCGAGGGGTGCAAACCCTAACTCGGGAAAACTCCGGATGTATATGAGAGGGGTTGGTTTGTTCTTCTATTTAAACTTGTCATGAAAGTTGATTAACAATTCATGATTATAGCTTAAATAGTTAGCTCTCATTTTTATAAACATTTTGATATATTATTCATAATTTTCTGACTTATAAATAATAAGATATTGAATTTACAAGATTTATTCAATTTTTCTGGAATTATTTAAATCAATTAAAATGTTTTACTGCGTCATTATGATGTCAGCACATGGGTGGGGGTCGATGGCGAAGATAAAGAGCACTCCGCGTTGATTCTATTGGCGATGAGGGATCTGGCATCACGGCGGTGCTCTTGGTGGTCTCTGTGTGGCGAGGGAGCATGCAGCGGTGTGGCGCGCATCGCAAGCTAGGGTGAGAGGAAGAAAGCATGGAGGAGAGGAGCTCGGTCCTTATCCGAGATCATCGGCGGCGATGACTTGTCGCTTGGGGAAGGCAAGGGTATGGGACGCCCCGAGCTGACAGGAAAGAAGAGGAAGAATGAACGAATGCAGCTGCTAAGGGTCTTTTGCTTTTAATTTTATCTTTTTCTGTTTTGTATTTTCCCTTTGTAAAACCATTTCAAAATTGTTTTAGGGTATTTCAAAAATACCAAAAGGTTTTCAAAATATATAGAATACTACAGGGACCCTTTTATACAATTTGGGATCCGATAATTTTGTACTTCTCAAATTCATGCAATTTTGAATGGATTTGCAAATATAAAGAGAGGGATTAGGGTTTAGGTTTTTTGCATTTCTATTTTATCCAATGCATTTTTAAGAGATGATGCTTATGCAATACACAATCAAAACCCTAATATATAATTATGTAAAAGTGGGGTGTTACAGTGTATTCAATTGCAAAGCCAAAGTTGGTCACACATCTAGGGGGAGCCTTGCTATGTTGTGTAAAATTATCAATAGTGAACTTTTTATCTATCCCATATGCAAATCCTTGGGTTGTCATCAAACACCAAAAATGGGGATATTTAAAGGGCATTTATGACTTTCATATTATTTTGATGTTTGTTGACAACACTTGGATTGGTTTAATGCTTTGCTAAATGTTTCAGGAGATATCAGATTTATTGTGAGCAATTTATACATATGGGAAAAGGACCTGACATGAACATTTACAGGGGGCAAAAATCAGGATTTGGCCGGACTGTCCGGCTGATATGCACCAGACTGTCCGGTCCTCCTGGAGTTTCCGCCCCTCTGTTGCCAGAATGTCCGGCCGAGATTTTTCACCAGGTTTTCTCCTCAGCTGTGGACAATCAGTAAGGAAAATCGGACACTGGCCGGACTCTAGCTAGAAACTTGGCCAGGCCGGAGTGTCCGGCTGGTTCTCACCGGAATGTCCGGCCGGGCCGGACTGTCCGACGCAGACAGGTCGGACTGTCCGGCTTAAGTGGTTCCAACGGCTCTAAATTCTGGGGACTTATAAAAGAAGCCCTTGTTCTACCTTGGAACCTGCTCGTCCAGTTCAAGAACAGCAGCACATTTTGAGCCACCAAATCCACAAGATCTCTTCACTCATCCATCCAAAGTCCTTGATCTTTAGAGAATCGAAGGAGGAGGCCTTGATCTATAGCTTCACCAAGAGAGATCTCCACTTCCCCCCTCATTCATTTGAGGGCCCCTTGCTCTAGTGTTTCTTTGGAAACCCTAGCTTTTTATTTGGTTCTTACAAGCTTGTCTTTGATTGTTTGACAGCTTGCTTGTATTTGGGAGCCTCCAATTAGGTTGTGGATGTTTGCCTCGAACTCATTGTAAAGGTGTCGGCTTCCACCTTGAAGGTTGCCGATATAGTGGAAGGTGAATCGAACCCCTTGGGGTGAGGTTCATCAGAGAACAAGGGAGGCCTCTCGTGGCGTTGGTGGTTTGAAACCACCCCCTCTCCAAACGTAGACGTACTTCCCCTCAAAAGGAAGGAACTACGGGAAACAAATACTTGTGTCTCCATGTCCACCATTTTGGTTACTTATATCGTTTACCGCACTTTACTTACTTGTTCTTGCTTAGTGTTGTGCTAGTTGTTGCTTGTTTGACATATAAGTAAATTCACCTTAGTTGCATAATCTAGAGAATTTACCTTTCTTGTCAAACCCTAATTTGAAAAATAATAAAATTTGAAGTAGCACCTATTCACCCTCCCTCTAGGTGCCCATACGATCCTTTCAACTAATCCTATCTACAAATCAAGAATAGAGTAACAGGGCCCCCCTTACTCCTGCCGCTGGAGCAGCAAGCGGAGGGAGTGGGACTAGCACCCTCGCCGGTGAAGATGGTGGCGGGGAAGGGAACGGTGTCACCTATCTCATGGGGAGAAGATAATGGGAGAACAATTCACCAGGTATATATAATAGAAATTCAATGGAGAGATAGACATAATCTTCTATTCCTGACTCGACGAAAGAATTCAATGCATCATCATTTGGATACAGTCAGAAATAGTGAGAATTTCACCGTTTACCACCCGATGTGCTGAGCTCATGTATTATTTGTCTTGTTTTTTCCTCACAATTTGTAAGGAACACTAACTTTTAAGGATGATTGGATACATAAAAATAATTTACTATGGTACTACATCGATGGGCGGTTTTTTTTAAAACATGTCAAGTCAAAGAAACCATATGATACTACACGTGGACCACTTGACTATAATTATGAACATCGATTGGTGATAAAGCCTATCCTATTTGGTCAATGCCCTTAGAGGCAAGAGCCATAGTTTTCTTTAATGTGAGAAGTTTGCTCTCGAAAAATCTATGGTTGCATCCCTTTCATATGTTTCAAATGAAGTACAATGGTTATCCACCTTCTATTCCCAGGAGAGGATCGAATAACACATATCCTCGAGAGAAGCAAAGGTCGACATGTATTGGTTAGTAGTTAAACAATGATGAACTCTATGTTTGGTAATTCTCTAGACCATTTTTAAAACACAAGAGATGCATGCACAAACAACCACAAAACAAACATGCACATCCAAGTGAGTACATTCTCATACAAATTCACAAGTTCTACAAATGTTTCACCCTCTTATGAATACATATAAATTCACTAAAAATACACATAAATTCTACAAATGATGTAGTTTTAGTGTTTTGTATTTTATTTACATAGATTATTAAAAAAGTTGATACAAATTCTTATCCATATGTAGATCAAAAATTTAAATTGTGAAGTATAGAGTATACCATAATTTAAATGGTATACTCTACCATGGCAGGGACGGAGTGGGGCCAGAACCCTGATACATCAGAAACGTATCTATAATTTTTGATGCTCCATGCTTGTTTAGAATCTACTTTGCTTTGCTTGTCTACACTTTGAGGTGCTTTTTACATGTTTTCTGGTACTAACCCACAAACAAGTTGCAACCGTGCCAGATGACTGTTTTCTGCTATTTTTGGTTTCAGAAAAGTTAGTAAAGAAATATTCTCGGAATTGGATGGGACAAACGTCAAAGTTAATTACTTTCTGTGGGGAACAAGAAGTCCAGAGGGGAGACAAGGAAGCGGGCCAGGGCAGCAAGACCCCCCCAGGCGCGGCTAGGGGTGGGCCCGCGCCTGGCTAGGGTTTGGCCCCCTGGTCGCCTCCTCGCCCTCCCCCTTCGCCTATAAGAAGCCCCCAATGCAGAAACCCTAAGCACCCGATCAAATCTCCAGAAACCTTCTGTAGCCGCCGCCACCATCGTCCCTAGATTGGGGGGATCTAAAGTTCTTCTCGGCACCCTGCCGAAGGGGAGATCATCCCGGAGGCCTTCTCTCCGGTATGATGCGTGAGTAGTTCCACCTTGGACTATGGGTCCATGTAGTAGCTAGATGGTTGTATCTCCTCCTTTGTGCTTTCATGTATAGATCTTGTGAGCTCTGTTCATGATCAAGATCTAATCTATTTGTAATCATGCATGTTGTGTTTGCAGGGATCCGATGGATATTGGGATTATTATGTTGGTTTGATTAATGGTTTTGTCTTTATGATTCTATCATGTCTGTGTTGTTTGTGATCTTGCATGCTCTCCGTTGTTAGTAGCTATCTTGGCTAAGTAGTTGCTAGTGACTCCAAGAGGAGGTATTTATGCTCGATAGTGGGTTCATGACTCTAGTTTCCAAGGGAAGTGACATAAATCTCTTCGGTTGTAGATGTCTTGTTGCCACTAGGGATAAAACAACGGTCTCTTGTTCATGGAACATGTGGACTGTTTACCTTACACACGTTGCTTAAAGCAATTGTATGTTGCTTGCAACTTAATACTAGAGGGGGTTCGGATGATAACCTGAAGGTGGACTTCTAGTCATAGATATAGTTGGATGGTGGTCTATATATCTTGTTGTATTGCCCAATCGAATCTCATAGGATCTTTCTGACTAGTAATTGCATTGTTATGCCTTGCTCAGTTCCTGTCAATTGCCCTGCTGTAATTTGTTTACCCTTCATGCCATGTTGTTTATCTAAGGAGAGCACCTCTAGTGAACTATGGACCCCGGTCCAATCTTTACCATTGATACATCTTCCACTGTTACTTGTTTATTTGCTTCAAACCATTACCTTCAACATGGTATGTTTAATCCTTTGTTACAGCAAAATAAAATTTATCCGGACCGAGTCCAGCAACACGATGGTGTGCATATGGTGGAGAAATCCCTATCCCCGTATGAAGTTCCAAACTTGGGAACCACACATGAGGGAGAGAGAGAGAGAATAGGAAAATCCAATGCATGAGATGGATTTGGGTAGAGGAGTGCCCCTCTTTATATAGGTGGAGGGGAGGCACCACTTCCCTCAAAGTCCTGGGGTTGGACTAAATAGGAGGGAGGATGTGGGGAGGCGCCACCAGCCAGTCCCCACCATGGTCCCCACATGGGAGGAAATCTTACTAGGGCCGCCGACCCCTCCTTGGCCCTTCCTAGGGCGGCCCCCTCTTGGGCCTCCTCCGGTGAGGCCCCAATTAGGTGGGCTGCCCCATAATCCATTTTTAATAATATTCTTAATATTAGTTCATTTAATTAATATTAAATATATATTATTTAATACCTATCATTCGGAAACACCTTTCGGACCCCTCCGATCATCATCGGATATCCCTAGAACCATTTCGGTATCATCCGGGAACAATTTTGGAGTCTTCTCTCTTTTCTCCTACGATCTCAAATCAATCACTAAGCTTCTCTACCCTTAAGTGTGACACCCTACGACTCGGAAATACATTAACATGATCGAGATACCTCTCCAATCAATGACCAACAACAGTATCTTGAAACACGTGATGGCCCCATGCTTCCATGAATAACTTAATCGCTTGAACCTTGAACGTCGAGTCTCATTCCCTTTGTTCTATGATCCCTGGTTTGTCCAAGATCTAACCTTTGTTATTGAAATACCTTGTTCGACCTTGTTACCGATAAACACATTTACTCGTTCCCGTGGTATCCCCGTGACCTAGTCACATGTTTGCAAACTTGTAGATGTAATCTCACTGAGTGGGCCCAGGGTATCTATCCATCACTCGGATGGGCAAATCCTGGTATTGATACATAGGCCTCAAAAGTTCCTCTGGAATACCTGACACGTACCTTTATGGTCACCCAGTTATGATCATGACGGTTTATGTGATCAAAACAACCTCGGGAGACAGTGATTAATATTATCTCACGGTTAAAGGACTGAATCACTATGATTTGCTAGATATCGCAATGTTGAACTTTTTGACCGGATCACATTGCAATACTAGGGTTGGGTATTATCCATCACATCATTCATCTAATGAAGTGACCTCGATGTCAGTTGACGTGTTAAAGTCCATGATCGGTGAAAGGGCATTTATTGTCATAATCACTTTTGGTGTTTGTTAACAACAAGTATATCATTTTATAGTTTGTCATTGTCCACAGGTTGGTACTATGATAGATGAACAACACCCTCACTCTTGGGAAAATACCACATTCATATGCCACTATTCTGGAAACTCCAGACCGGAGTCTCCGGTGTGGTCCGGAGTTTCCGGTTCTGGCTCCAGTGGTGCCTCCCAGGATCTGGCTGGGTCATTTTGTCTGGGGGTCTGGAGCCTGCACCGGAGGATAAACCAGAGTCTCCGGTGTTGGACAAGTCCGGAGTCTCCGGTGTTGGAAGACCGGAGTCTCCGGTGTTGCTGGGGCAAGATTGGTCTGGGTCAGTCAGATGGGAAGTCCGGAGGCTGGTCCGGAGATTGGCCGGAGTCTCCGGTGTAGACCGGAGTCTCCGGTCTACAGACCGGAGTCTCCGGTCTGACTTTTCTACAACGGTCAGAAAACGGATCGTGGAGGGGGCTGCCTATAAAAAGGGACCCTTATCTTCTTCCTCCAGTTGCTCGAGCTGCTCAAGAACACCAACCCCATTAGAGCCACCAAATCTACAAGATCTCTTCATCCAACCATCCAAAGTCATTGATATTTGGAGAATCGAAGGAGGAGGCCTTGATTTACATCTTCACCAAGAGAGATATTCATTTCCCCCTCATTCACTTGAGGGCCCCCAAGCTCTAGTGTTTCATTGGAAACCCTAACTTTGATTTGGTTCTTACAAGCTTGTCTTTGATTTGTCTTGACAGCTTGCTTATATTTGGCAGCCTCCAATTCAGTTGTGGATGTGTGCCCCGAACTTGTTGTAAAGGTGTCGGCTTCCACCTCGAAGGTTGCCGATATAGTGGAAGGTGAATCGATCCCGTTGGGGTGAGGTTCATCGGAGAACAAGGGAGGCCTCTCGTGGCGTTGGTGGTTTGAAACCACCCCCTCTCCAAACGTAGACGTACTTCCCCTCAAAAGGAAGGAACTACGGGAAACAAATCCTTGTATCTCCGCGTCCACTCCTTTGGTTACTTCTATCCTTTAACGCACTTTACTTACTTGTTCTTGCTTAGTGTTGTGCTTGCTTGTGCTTGATTGACATATAGGTAAATTCACCATAGTTGCATATTCTAGAAAATTTACCTTTCTTGTCAAACCCTAATTTGAAAAAGAGTAAAATTTGAAGTAGCACCTATTCACCCCCCCTCTAGGTGCCCATACGATCCTTTCAATTGGTATCAGAGCCTTGGCTCTTTATTTGGGCTTTACCGCCTAAGAGAATATGGGTAGCCAAGAAGGGGATGGTGGTAGTGAGCCGACCCCGGTGACCATGGAAGATCTCAGAAACTTGGAAACAAGATTGAGCTCTTCCTTGGTCAACGAAGTCAAGAAGATGCTTGAGCAACTTCTTAAAGACAAAGATGGCTCATCACCCCCATCTCCTCAAGAGGATCTACCATCTGTTGTACCTAAAGGGAATACTTCGGTATCCCCCGAGGGTATGATGGTGGGGGGTAAACAAGACAACGCTAATTCCTCCACACACAATGATGGTGGGAAGGGTGAGCACCGTGATTCATGGTACTCTCCCGACCCTCCAGTCCCTCACCCTCATGTGTACAATAGAGGTGACCCACCTAAGCTTGAAGAATATGCTACTTTTGCTCAATGGCAATCACTAATGAAAACTCATGTGCGCAGCTCATGCATTGAACTATGGAGCATCATCGAGCATGGACTCTTTATTGGGGATCCAAACAACTTGACAAGAAGAGAGGTTGTCAATAGTCAACTCAATGCCACTGCTTTGCATATGATTCAACAAGGATTGGGAACAAAGGATTACCCACACATTGAGCACCTTAGCATTGCCAAGGAAGCTTGGGATTCTCTCATTGTGTTGTTTGTTGGAAATGAGAGTATGAGGAGGAACCGATATGATGCTCTAAGCAATGAAAGAAGGTGAAGATCACGAAGACATGTACCAAAGGCTCAAGACCACCGCCACCGCTTTTAGAAATGTGGGTGCCTCACATGTGGATGATGCATGGATAAAAAGGAAATATGTGAGTGCACTCATGCCTTTTGAGCCCACCGACTTGAAGAGCCTACAAGGAAGACACAACTACCATCTCATGACCTCAAATGAAGTTATGCATGAGATGGCCGCTTTCAAGGTTGCCGCCAAGAATGCCAAAGATGCCCGTGCTCGTGCCCTTGGTATGAGCAATGTTGTCAATGTTGCTTTGAAGGCCAAAGTTGTGGATCATGGGGATGAAGATGATAGTGATGAAGGGCTCTCCATGGACCACCCCGATGAAGTCAAGATTGCTCATAGTCAATATATGGCCTTCTATGCAAAGAACTTTTGGAAGAACCCCGCCAAGGCCAAGATGGAAATGCAAAGAAAAAGCAACCCAAATGGGAAAAGATAAAATACAACGAGATTGAGAACTTGCTTCAATTGTGGTGACCGCTATCACTTTGTAGCAAGTTGTCCCTATGAGAAGAGAGAAGATCATGGGGGTAAGCTTGGGTTGAAGAAGACTCTCAAGGCACCTTACAATAAAACTTTCATCAAGAAGAATCCCATCAACAAGAAGTCGGGAGAAATTGTCTTGATCATTCATGAAGAATACTCCTCCGACAATAAAGATGATGAAGATGAGGAAGAGGAAACTTCTCATGGTGTGGCTGCTCTAGCCACCATCTCTACTCCGACATTCTCACTCTTCGATTCTCCAAATGAGAACTCTCCCACCAAGAACGTCACTTGCCTTATGGCAAGAGGAACAGAGGTATCCTCATCATCCCGCTCTACTCCCTTAGATAATGATGAAATTGATGATGAGATGTCTCTTGATGTTAAAAAGGAATTAATTGCCTTTGATGAGTTTATGACTAACCTAGAAGGAGATTCTAAGTTACATTTTGGAAACATCCTAGATCAACTTTCACATACTCAAGAGCTTCTAGATGTAAGATGTAAACTTGGACATGAACACATGATTGAGCTAGAGGCTTTAAACAATGCTCTAGAAGAAGAACAAGAAACTAGGTTGTCACTTGAGTTAAAACTTGAAGGGATTGATGAGTCCAATGACATTATTGTTAACAAACTCATCAAAGAGCGTGATCATGCTATTGCTAAATACAAAAAGTGCTAAAAAGGACAAGATTGAGTTTGGTGTGGTTCATGAAAAACTTGCCGAGGACTTTAGGTTGCTTAACAAGGCCCACAAGGCTTTGGAGAGTGAACTCTTGTCACTCACAAAGTCCCATGAAACACTTCAAACTCAATTGGCCAATATTCCTTCACCTAGTAACTTCATTCCATCTAGTAGTACAACTATTCTTGAAGAGAATGCTAGGTTGAAGGGGGAGCTTGCTAAGGCCACATTTTCACAAGGAAACAAGTCCATTGATGATCTTTTGAGTAAGCAAAGACCTAGTGGTGATAAAGGGGGCATTGGATTTGTCTCCAATTCTAAGAAGAAGAAGAACAACAAGAAGAATAAGGCCAAGCCCACACAAGAAACTAACAAGGCCATTGTGGGTAGTAAGACCACAAGTGGTAAAACTATGTCTCATGATGACTTTGCGGGTAGTGCTAACCCTCACTATGTTATAATGCGTGATTATTGTGGTGATGTGTATGCACAATATGTTGGCCCATATGGTGGTTATATTGCTTGGTCTATTCCCAAGACCCTTGTTGCTAACAAAAGAGGACCCATTGAAAAATGGGTACCTAAAAATTAGCTTGATCTTTTGTAGACTTATGCTTCCGGAGGGTCAAAGTGGGTGCTTGATAGTGGTTGCACAAGTCATATGACCGAAAGCTCATCTATTGTCAAGGACTTAAAGCCAAATGATGATCAAATATCTGTCACTTATGCCGACAAGTCAAAGTCTAAGGTATTGGGTTTTGGAAAAGTTGTGGTTGCTCACGACATTACACTCGTGAACGTCATTCTTGTTGAGACCCTTGGGTACAATTTACTTTCAGTCTGTGCTCTTGGAAAGATGGGTTTTTCCGTATTTTTACATAATGATCTTGTGGTCCTCATGTGGAGCAAGTCTCTCAAGTTCGCTTTCGTTGGGTATGTCGAACATGACTTGTATGTGGTGGAATTTTCGGTGCAAGCCACTACAAGTGCGATGTGCTTATTCGGAAAGGCCGATGTGGGTTGGTTATGGCATTGCCGACTGGCCCATGTCAATATGAGAACTTTGCAAAGTCTCCACAAGGAGGGCCATATTGTTGGACTAAAAGAAAATGTTTCCTTTGCCAAAGATCGTGTTTGCAGGGCATGTGTTCTAGGGAAGATGCATGATGCTCCTCACAAGCCTAAGAACCGCATCAAGTCCACCAAAATCTTGGAGCTCCTCCATGTGGACCTCTTTGGTCCTCCATCTCATGCAAGTCTTCGTGGGAAGAAATATTGCTTGGTGATTGTTGATGACTTTTCAAGATACTCCTGGGTTTATTTCTTCAAGTTGAAGAGTGAGACTCAAAAGACCTTCATCGACTTCATCAATTTGGTCCAAAGCCAATACAATGTTCCCGTGTTGATCATTAGAAGTGACAACGGCACCGAGTTCAAGAACTACACCTTGAATGATTTTCTTAGTGATGAGGGGATTAAACATCAATATTCCGCTGCATACACCCCTCAAAAAAATGGTGTGGCCGAAAGGAAGAACCGGACTCTCATTGAGATGGCTAGGACCATGTTGGCGGAGTTTAAATCTCCATACAACTTTTGGGCCAAAGACATTTCCACTGCTTGCCATGCTTCAAACCGGCTCTACCTCCGCAAAGAAATCAACAAGACTCCATATGAAATTCTTACCGGTAACAAGCCCAACATATCTTACTTCCGGGTGTTCGGTTGTAAGTGTTTCTATCTCATAAAAGGTGTTTGTTTGTATAATTCGAGTCTAAAGCATTAGAGGGTATTTTGTTGGCTATGGTCTCGAATCTCACACTTATAGAATCTATGATAAGCTCTCCGGAGCCGTCATAGAATCTTGTAGTGTGACCTTCGAAGAATATGATGGTCCCCAAGGGGGGCGTGTTGATGCTTCTGATGCAGATGATAAAATGCCTCAGGATGCCATAGAAAGAATGGGTGTGGGATATATCCGCCCCGTTGAGGAACCCCTTATGGCGGATCGAGAAGAACTATGCTCCACTCAAGTGGAGCCCTCATCTTCACAACCTCAACATGCTCCATCCACCGAAGAGGACATTGACTCAAGCCAAAGACAAGATGTGGACCCTCAACATGATGATCAAAGTGTCAACTCTAGTCAAGAGGAGCTTGATTCATTCGCTAGGATGTCAAGTGGTGCCAAGGCAATTACTCAAGGAAGATCCTTACAAACTTCCTTGAGACAAGCTCAAATTGATGCTAGAAGTGCTCTTGATCAAGACCAAGGTCAATCCTTGCCTCTAGATGAAGAGGATGATTACAATGATGATCAAGGTCAAGTTAATGGTCAAGACGAGGATCAAAATGATGAAGAGGGTCCCCCAAGAAACAACACGGAGATCCACGCTCGTCGCGAAGCTAGAAAGGAAAGAATGTTGGAATTAAGAGACCACTCTCTACAAAATGTTGTTGGTGATCTAAGGAAAGGTATTTCCACAAGAGCACAATTGAAGAGGTTCAGTGAACACCAAGCACACATCTCCATGATTGAACCAAAGAAAGTGTGGGAATCCCTTGAAGATTCGGATTGGTTAGAAGCTATGCACAAAGAAATCAACAACTTTGAGAGAAACAAAGTATGGAAGTTAGTAGAGAAGCCAAAGGATTGCCGCAATGTTATCGGAACAAAGTGGATATTCAAGAACAAGCAAGATGAGCATGGAATCATAGTAAGAAACAAGGCTATATTGGTTGCACAAGGTTTCTATCAAATTGAAGGCATTGACTATGGAGAGACATATGCACCCGTGGCTCGCCTTGAGTCCATTCGTATCCTTCTTGCTTATGCGGCACATCATAACTTCAAGTTGCAACAAATGGATGTAGAAAGTGCATTTCTTTATGGTCCACTAAATGAATTGGTATATGTTAAGCAACCCCCGGGATTTGAGGACCCCAACTTTCCAAACCATGTCTACAAACTTGATAAGGCGCTCTATGGGCTCAAGCAATCCCCACGCACGTGGTATGAGCACCTTAGAGAGCTATTGTTTGACCGTGGTTTTGAGGTTGGGAAAATCGATCCCACTCTTTTTACTAAGAAAGTCAATGGGGAGATTTTTGTATGCCAAATATATGTTGATGATATTATCTTTGGATCTTCTAACAAAGCTTTTAATGATGAATTCTCAAAGCTTATGACTAGTAGGTTCCGGATGTCTTTGATGGGGGAGTTGAGAGTATTTCTTGGTTTCGAGATCAAGCAAGTTAGAGGAGGGACATTATTCAATCAAGCCAAGTATACTCAAGATATGCTCAAGAGATTCAAAATGCAAGATTTAAATGGAGTTCCTACTCCCATGGCTACAAAGACTCATCTAGAACAAAATCCAAATGGTAAAGATGTGGATCAAAAGGTATACCGGTCTATGATTGGTTCTTTGCTTTACCTTTATGCATCTAGACCCGATATTGTGTTGAGTGTAGGTGTGTGTGCAAGATATCAAGCGGATCCTAAAGAAAGCCATTTAATGGCGGTCAAGAGAATCTTTCGATATTTGGTTCATACCCCATTCTATGGTCTTTGGTATCCTCGAGGCTCAACATTTGCTCTTTGTGGATACACGGATTCCGATTGGGCGGGTGACAAGGTGTTATCGCCATATTTTGGCCAAAGAAGGAGATGGGCCGTGATTAAGATGGGCTTGGAAGATACATATATTCAACGTGTTGTTGGATCGGCCTAGTGCGTGGATTTGGGCTAAATTGCCCGTGTATCTTGTATCATAGTAGGTTTCGTTTCAGTTTAGGTTCCGTTTCAGTTTAGGTAAAGATAGAGTTGTAGAGTTATTCCAAAGGTAGAAAGTCTCCGGACTATAAATATGTACCTAAGGTTATCGAGAGAAAGAGGACAATCACGTTCACAACAAACACAATCTCGGCGCATCGCCACCCCTTGTTTTCGAGGGTTTCTTTCGGGTAAGTGTCATGCTGCCTAGATCGCATTCACGATCTAGGCGATTTTTACTTATCGTTATTTAGTGTTACTCGTCTTGAAGCCTTGTTGATGGCGGTAACACTACTATCATAGATTTGTTGAGGCTAGCATCGGTGCTTTTCGCTATAATTGTTTAAAGTTATGCGCCTCTAGTTACCTCGCTACCTTTGCAATCCTTTCCCAAGTGCGAGGGTAGCATCTTGCTTGATCTTTATTTAGTTGATTCGATCTGTTATGGTTGTGCCTTGCTCACCAAGGTTTAGTTTGATATCTACGTAGTCGGGCCTTACAAACGGGTTGAACGATCCAAGAGTACGTAAGGACGTGGCTTACTCGTTCTAGAGAAGTTGTTCGTAATTGACTTTACGTTGGTTATTAGGCCTCTAGGGTTAGTATTCTTCATCTTTTGTATACCAGGCTCAATTACGTGTAGGACGCCCAGCCACGTGGTGAAACGTTAAACCGTCAGAGATCGATTTAACTTGTAATGATAAAGCAAAACCCCATGTTGTCGTAAATCTAATGCGTAACCATGGGATAATCGGCTCTAGGAGCCGATTCACGGGAAACCAGGAGCCGGTCACGGCTCGAATTTTACGATACTTGTTTACCATGCAGAAATCAATCGAGCAATCCTTCACCTTCCCGACTGTATAGGTCAGGTGGCACGCCCTCGAACCAAGCCAGGACGTGTGCCGGAGTTTTGCGGGCCGTTGCCCGAGGGACCAGGGCCCACCAGCAGTTCTGGGAGCCTCCCGGCTCTTCGTGTTGCTCGTCGCTGCTCGCCGGTGAGTTTTGGCAGGCAACACATTCTGGCACGCCCGGTGGGACATTCAACAACGTCTACATCAACATCCGACGCTGCGATGGAGAACAGACCAGTCACGTACGACGAGCTGCCTGAGGAGCACAAGGCGAAGTATGATGACATCAAAGCTCTCTTCGAAGCCGATCTCATCGGCTCTTTTGAGAGGACTCGTAAGCATGGCATCAGGTGGAAAGGGTTCTCACCCGAGGGTGCTCTTGATGAGGTGGATCTGTCTGTTCCTTCAGAGGAGCGCACCAGAGCTCTGCGACAGGAAGTCAATTACATGGTGGCTCATTCTCTTCACCGCCATTCTGAGAGCCTGGTGAACGCTTTCGAACGGATTGCAGTTCGCGTAGTTCAGGAGATCATGAAACATCGCATTTCCATCGGGGCCTACTCTGGGAATCACCAGGGGAAAGACCGCCTGCACCAGGCCGCCGCCGCTCACACCGCAGCTCCGAGCCACCGTGGGCAGCGGCATACGTCGTCTATAAGGTCGGAGGCGACCCAGCGATTGCCGTTCTGTTTGAACCACCTAAAGAAATCCCACATGGATACGTGTGCACTTACGCGTCGGATCGCAACAGCTTGACGCCAAGACGAACCAGATTGCAACCGCAGGGATTGCCGCTTTAGGAGTTTCGAGCAAGTGGCTTCGGGGCAGGTGTTTCCGAGCAGAATCTCAGGATGGACGCCGACAAACAGGCATGGTTAGCCAAGTATGCCATCGAACGAGTCATGAGAATCTAGCCCTACAGCCCAAACAACGGAACAAATCCGTACCATCTTGAGAGACTTCGGCTGCGTCAAGAGAAGGACAATCGGCTATTCAAAGCCGCACTTAACGAAGTTTGACCTGATCCCGCCGCCACCCAAGTATCGACTCGAGTTCTCAAGGTTCAGCGGATCGAAGGATCGAGCTCGATCGAGCACGTGAGCCGATACCGCACAGTTGGGCATGATTTCAGATCGGATCACCGCCAGAAGGTTCTTTGCGCAATCTGTCGGGACCAGCTTTTGATGGTACACCGCTGCCACCGATTCGATTCAGACTGAAGCAATTGGAAGAGCAGTTCCACATTCAAGATTCATTCGAGGCTACCGAGGTGGCATTGCGGACTGGCGCAGTGCGGCGCGGGAGAAATCTGAGCCGAGTACATCCAGCGCTTCAGACCGCTAAGAACCGATGTTACTCACTGCTTAATCGAGAAAGAAGCAGTCGAGCTAGCAGTGTTGGGTCTCTCAGCACCCATCAAGGATCTGGCTTTCCAGGTAGAGTACAACTCGTTGGTGCACATGGCCCAGAAGCTGACAATGTATGAACAGCGCCACCCTGAGTTGTACCAAGACAAATTCAAACGTCCGATAGGCCTGGTCGACACAGAAGAAGATGATCCTACACAAGATCAGGAGGTGGCCGTAGCTGAATGGGCTCGGGGGGCAGATCTTGTATCCTGCAAATGGGTGAAACAGCAAGGGCCTGCAAAAGGGTTCGACTTCGATGTGAGCAAAGCCGAGCAGATATTCGATTCTTCACTGAAGGAGAAGCGGTGAGGTTACCCAAGGCCACAAAATCCCCACGGCTCAGAAATGAACGGAGACCATACCGCAAGTGGCATCACTGCTCACCCACACCACCAATGATTGCAAAGAGCTACGTCGCCAAATCCAAACGGCGATAGAACAAGGCCGTCGATCCTTGGGCAGTCGCCATGAAAGTGGACACAAACCCATTTCCGGTGTCAACATGGTAGAACTCGATCGCCCATGAGGCGTCAACTGGATTTTTCGTTCGGTGTTAATATGGCAGGGTCTGGGTACCACCATGACACGTACAAGGAGGAAGGTGGTCGCTCTCGGGGCAAAGAAAGAAAGGAGGCTGGTCCATGCGACCGGCCCAGCCACAATGACAGGCGGTACTTAACAGAGGAACAGGTGAGGAGAGTGCGGTATCAGAAGCCACATTCCACGCATCTCCTTAACAAGTATGAGCGTCAGTATGACCAACGGCGCCGGCGCGATGGAGACGATGAGGGATATGAGCACCTCGCTAGGGGACCGTCAAAAGAAAAGGAAGGCGCAGACAAACATTGGGATTGTCCCTTCTTCAAGTATTGCTGGGACGCGGGAATGAGCCGATTACCTACAGTCGACAACTGCCCGGAATGCGGACAGCAGAAGGAGGACACGAGGCCAGTTTCAGTGTTCAAACGTCTAGGGCCTCTCCCACCTCAGAGCCGTTACAGGGAGTCCGCTCGAGCAAAGGACCTCGAGAAGCCAAGGGATGACAAAGAAGAAGAGATATCACCGTCAAGGTGGTGTCCCGACGGACTCGTACATACCCAAAAGCGTAGAGTGCAGCGGCAGAATTGGAGGAAGCTGGCGCAGATTCCACGCTTTAAAGAAAGCGCCCGATCGCCGTCAAAATTAGGCAGACCTTGGAAACGGAGACCCCGACAAGGAAAGAGTGGCGCCCCAAACCAGTAAAAGCCGATGCACAGACATCGGCTGGCACAAACATGGTGTTCATACTTCCGTCAGAATTCTGCGCGCCAAGAACCAATGAGCTACCAGTGGCACAGTTCGACTGCGGCCCACGGCCGGTTATCTTTGAGAAGCCACGTGAGAAGGGTTACAAAGGTTACATCAATGGGCAACCTGTCATCAAGATGTTGGTGGACACCGGAGCGGCAGTCAATATCATGCCATACTCCATGCTACGACGTTTGGGACGCTCCACTGCAGATCTGATCAAAACCAACGTCACGTTAAGCGACTTCAACGGTCAGACTTCGGAAACGCAAGGCGTACTGAACGTGGATCTAACAGTGGGCAGGAAAACCATACCTACGTCATTTTTCGTCGTGGATAGCAAAAGCACCTACGCTGTATTGCTAGGGAGAGATTGGATTCACGCGAACTGCTGCATTCCGTCCACAATGCACCAGTGCCTAATACAATGGGATGGAGATGAAGTGGAGGTCATCCATGCAGATGATTCTATCGAGATCTCCATAGCTGGCATGAATGTCTGGGAAGCAGAAGACCAAGAGCCGATCTCTGGAATCAGTCTAGACGGCTGTGAGCGCATTGAAGCTACAAAAAACGGGGTGAGGCTGGTCTTATCCACTGGCCTGATAGAGTAGAAAAGACCACAATCATCCGTGGTACGGCCGATCCCTGCGATCGGCCACAAAAAATAAAAAGCAGCAATCATACGACAAGCAGATCACGTAGTCGTAGCAGGGAGATGCCCTGCCATTGTAAAACAATAAGGTGTAAACCATCCTTGACTAATGCAATCAAAGGGGCAATATTCAGGCAATCGGCCCAAATTATTTTTGTTATCCTCACCTACTGCTTGCCCTGTGTTTAGCATCGATTTGACAGGTGACGGAAAGCTAGGGTATGGGTTTACATCCGCTGATGAACTAGAAGAAATCGACATTGGTCCTGGGGATAAGCCACGGCCAACATTTATCAGCAAGAAGTTAGATCCGAGTCTGCGGGGTCCGATGATAGCCCTGTTAAAAAAGTATCCAGACTGCTTCGCCTGGGACTACACGGAGATGCCTGGGTTAGACAGGAGCATTATTGAGCATCGACTCCCGCTTAAAAAAGGGTTTCGGCCATTCCAGCAGCGAGCACGACAGATGAAGGCCGAAATTCTGGAGGAAGTCAAGAAGGAGGTCGAGAAAATGTTGACAGCCAAGTTAATCAGGCCATGCAGGTATGCTGAGTGGATTTCTAGTATCGTACCTGTAGAGAAAAAGGATGGCCGTTGGCGTGTTGCCATAGATTTTCGGGATCTCAACAGAGCTACCCCAAAGGATGAGTATCCGATGCCGGTGGCAGAGACGTTAATCAACGCAGCGGCTGGTCATAAGATCTTGAGCTTCATGGATGGCAATGCCGGTTACAACCAAATTTTTATGGCTCCGGAAGACATACACAAGACTGCGCTCGAGTCCCGTGTTCGTGGGGTTGTTTGAGTATGTAGTCATGACGTTTGATCAAGAATGCCGCCACGTACCAAAGAGCCATGAATTATATTTTCCATGATCTGATCGGCAAGCTGGTGGAAATTTACATCGATGATGTGGTGGTCAAGTCTGCTTCAGTGCAAGGACATTTGGACGATCTGCAACGCGTCCTGGACCGAACAAGAAAATTCGGCCTACGGATGAATCCAAAGAAGTGCGCCTTCGGGGTGACGGCCGGTCAGTTCTTGGGTTTTTTGGTCCATGAACGAGGAATTGAGATCGGCCTGAAAAGTCAGGAGGCAGTACGAACAATGAAGCCACCTACCACAAAGAAAGAACTGCAGTCTCATCGGCAAGATCAACTTCGTCAGAAGATTCATCTCCAATCTGTCAGGAAGAATAGAACCGTTCATGGGACTGGTGAAAATTAAATCTGACGAGGAATTCCGCTGGGGGGCAGAACAACAACGAGCCTTCGACGAGATCAAAGAATATCTGACGAAGCCGCCAGTGTTGGTTCCACCTCACAGCATCGTTCTACATTTACTTGTCGAGTCGACACGCCCATCGCCTCGGTGGTGGTGCAAGTTTATGATGGAGCGAGTCGTATTTTACATAAGCGTAGGATGCCGGACGCAGACAAGGTATCCCGATATCGATAAGTTGTGCCTCTGCCTGTTTTTCACCTGCACCAAGCTGCGCCACATTTTGCTATCAGCGGAGATCATCATCATATGCAAATCAGACGTCATAAAGCACATGCTGTCGGCTCCTATGTTGAAAGGCCGACTGGGCAAATGGATGTTTGCATTATCAGAGTTTGACATCCGGTATCAACCCGCGAAAGCAGTTAAGGGACAGGCGTTGGCCGACCTTATCGCTGAAAGGATCAACACTAACATAGCAGCACTGTCTATAAGAGCGTGGGCTATGTTTTTCGATGGATCGGTTTGTGACGATGGTTGCGGCATCGGCATTTTACTCGTGTCGCCCCGGGGGGCAACATTTTCCTTCTCCATCAGATTGTCTACCTCTCGCACCAACAATGTCGCTGAGTACGAGGCGATACGCAAGGGAATGGAGTTACTCCTCGAAGCCGGAGCAGAAGCAGTGGAAATTTTTGGAGACTCCAAGTTGGTGATTTCCCAACTCACGGAGGAGTACAAGTGTGAGAGCGAGTCCCTCTTCCCATTATGGTTGCACTGCCGTGAGCTGATGGCAGTTCCGACATAAACTTCACCTGGATCCCGCGGTCGCAGAATACAGAGGCAAATGATCTTGCACAAATGGCTTCAGGCTACAAGGATGTAGCAGAGGGAGCCGATGTTCAGGTACAGTTCCTAGAAGCTGACGACTGGAGAGCCGATATCTTCAATTACTTGAAGGATTCGGCTCGGGGGGCACCTAAACGGATAAGGTACAAGGCCATGAAGTATGTGCTTATTGGGGATGACATGTTTTACAGGACTCTGGAAGGGTTACTGCTCAAATGTCTGGGGACAGCCGAGGCCAATCGGCTCCTACACGAGGTACACGAAGGCGCCTGTGGAACTCACCAATCGGCTCACAAGATGAAATGGTTGATCAGGCGATCAGGGTTTTATTGGCCCACCATGCTTGAGGACTGTTTCAAGTACTACAAAGGGTGTCAAGCATGTCAGAAATTTGGGAAAATTCAGATGGTACCACAAGAATGAACCCCATCATCAAGCCTTGGCCATTCCGAGGTTGGGGCATGGATATGATCGGCAAAATCAATCCTCCATCAAGCAAAGGCCACATGTGGATTTTGGCCATCACTGATTATTTCACTAAATGGGTGGAGGCTGTCCCGATGAAATCAGTAAACTCAAAGGATGTTATCAACTTTGTCAAAGAACATGTCATCCATAGATTCGGGATTCCCCAAACTTAGAGTTTGCACTGATCGGCTTGACTATCCTTTCTGACATGTCTTCTCCTGCTGGTTCATCTGAAAGTTAGGGATTTCAGCAATCCAGATCTGGGTAAACTACATAAAATTGAGGACAAACCTTTTGACCAGGAAAAGGCATACCAAAGATTTTTGGAAAGACACATTGAAATGGAAGCTCTCGAACCTATTCCGAAGTAAGTTTAGGTCGTCGGGTTGATTGGGGGCTGCTCCGGTCGTCGTTGCGCGCAGTATTTCTGTGTCTCGTCGGAAGCTTCATTTCCTTTTCTTGGATGATAAGCTGAACACGAGAAAAAAGAACGATCACGACCGATGGAGGTTCGGTCTTTATTTCTCAAGAGTTTAGAAAGTTCTGCGAGGACACGGGGATTAAGCTGATCAGATCATCTCCATACTATGCTCAGGCGAATGGGCAAGCTGAAGCATCCAACCAGAGCCTCATCAAGCTGATCAAGAGAAAAGTCGATGAACACCCTAGGCGTTGGCACGAGGTTTTGTCAGAGGCATTGTGGGCTTATCGCATGTCATGCCATGGGGCGATTAAAACCTCGCCATACCATCTAGTATATGGACAAGAAGCCGTATTGCCCTGGGAAATTACGGCTGGATCGAGACGTGTCACTTTTCAGGACAATCTAACAACTGAAGAATATGCAACCCTGATGAGTGACAGTGTTGAGGATTTAACTGAGCTCAGGCTGTGGTCGCTTGAGAAAATCAAAGAGAACAAGGCCAAGGTAGCTCATGCATATAACAAGAAAGTGAGGCCAAAGGAGTTCCACGTTGGTGATCTGGTATGGGAAGCTGTGTTGCCATTAGGGACTAAGGATGCAACATATGGTAAATGGTCTCCAAATTGGCACTGGCCGTACAGGGTCGATCAAGTTTTAAGAGGAAACGCATACATGCTTGAGGAGCTGGACGTGAAATTCCCAAAGGCGGTCAACGGTCAACATCTCAAGAAATATTTCCCAAGCATGTGGGATGATGGACAAGAAAACATGGGGGCGATACATGAAATCGGCCAAGTAAAAGCACGTGAGACGTTGGACAAGAAAATGTGGGGCCGATCTGAAATCAGCCGAATAAAAGGGAAAATATATAGCCGATGCACGGTCGTCGACTCTAGAGGTTCACACATGTTACAAACAGGTGCCATACATACGAAGCCATCAAGAAATGCTTCAAGGCGTGAGCGCAAGACGGACACGATCCACCTCGGCGATCTCGGCTTCGTCATCTTCATCCTTGCCCGTCACCAGCTGCTTGTTCAGGGCACGTATTTCTGCCAGATCGGTCTTCAGTTGGGCTTTGAGGCTTTCCGCCTCGTCTTGGGAGCGGGCGATGGATTCTTCCTTGTCGCGGATGAGATGTTTAGTCGCCCGGACCTTCTCTTCAAGATCTTCCAACTCCCGTTTCAAGGATGCGAGCTCGGCGGCACTGACAGAGGTGTCAGTTTTGGCATCCAGAGACGCCTTTTTCTCGTTGAGCTGCTGACATCTGTCGGCGATATTGGCTTTCAGTGGGAGTTGGGCGCGGCGCAGGCTGATCCTCTCGCGAGCTAACTTCACCCTTGGCCCGTAGAAAGACAGGGTCACAACTGGCCAAAGCTTCACCTGCAAAGCTACTGGGAGATGGTCTTTTATTTCAGCCAGAACGCTCTTCACCTCCTCAGAACCCTCGATCAACTCTTCGATTGGGGAGGACAGCAGGGCTTTAAGACGCTGGAATTGAGGTGGAACAACCCTGGCTCGTGGTTCATCAGCAGCAACGGAGGGAGTTGGTTCAATGGATTCAGGGTCGAACGTCAGCAAACCTGAAATATCACAACTCTGGCAGCCCGAAAAGGCGTCAGCATACATCCAAACATGTAAGGATGAGCCGAAAGGAGCTAACGTACCTCTCCTAAGATCGGGGGGAGAGCCGATGAGGAGGCGATCGGCTTGTGTATGGTTGCTGGGGGCTTGGCCGGAGTGGTAGCCGTTTCATCTGCACCTTCGGGGATTGCTAGGTCCGGTTTGGCTAAAGGCATCGGCACTGCCCCAGCTTTCCCACTAGAAACATCGACCGTCGTGGAAGGTGTTTAGCCGATGGAAATAAGGATTAATCGGCAGATCAAAAGAAACAAGTAGTAAGAGAGTAAAGGATGATGATTTTCAAACCTCCTGCTCGACGAAGAAGCTTGCGCCCTTGCGAGCTCTCTTAGGACTCCATACCGCCCCGCCGACCGGTGCTCGGTGAGGTTCAGGAAAAGACCTTTTCCTGGAAGCCGATGGTGATGAATCTGGCTGGCTCGGTGTGATGGTCCTCTCAGAATCTGTGGGGTCCAGTTCTCCTCGATTGGTCTGAGTGTTCTCGCTGGAGGTGTCTTCGACGGAAGCCTGTAAAAAAGGAGAACCAGTGAGCACAAGCAGGTCTGCAAAGATGGAAGAATTAGAAGGATCGACCAAGGCATAGATCACCCTACATGCGAGCTTTCTGGAGAAGGGCTCCGGCGCTTCAAGGTCTTCCTGGCAGCTACCTTCCTCGTCGTCGTTCTTGTTTTAGTTGGAACTCGAGGGGCAGCTGGCTTAGAGGTTGCTGGGTTCTTGGAAGCCGATTGTGGTGATATCGGTTGTTTCTGCATTATGACCTTTTTTAGAGGTGGCGAGTTTTTGCAGAAAAGAACCACAGGAGCTGGCGGAAAGAACTCGAAGGGTGAGCCATCACTGTGCATAGGCTCAGGGCCATCTTGTTGCTGCAAAGAGAAAGAATGGATTAATAAAAGGATCAATTGCAAGCTGCATCAAGAAAATTTGCAGGTAGTGGTACCTGTTCCACGGGGATGTCATAGTCAGCGTCGAGCTGTTTCAGCAACGGTCCCAGAGCTCTCCTGAAGGCGTGAGTCTTCCACATCGACCACCAGTCTTCAAAGCCATCGGTTGATGAGGCAAAGGTGAGGTTGTTGGGAATTGGGATGGTCAGAGCATCAAAAAAGGAATAACACCTTTGGCTGGTGAGAGGATCAGGCAGGTCGGCTCTGCTCTCTATAAGGTGATGGAGAAAGAAGTGGGGAGCTACTTGTCCAAGGCCAAATTGGCGGGCCACTACGACTGGCTGGTAGAATTCATACCCAGGTTTGATTATTCTGTTGGACGTACTCATGCCAACTGGAAGGAAACAGGGACGAATCACGGTGGAAAAGAGCTGTCGAGTACTAGTGTCATCGGCAAAATTGTCCAGCCTGAAGGAGAGTGGATTTTCAAAGTGTTCAGATTCCTCCATGTAAGGGAAGAAGGTAGGGTTGTCCAGGCCTTGGAAGAAAGTGCTGAACCATTTGGATGCCTCCTGAGGGGTCAGTTTACTGCCTGGCAGTCGATACAAAGCTTGGCCATAGCTGGTGCATCGGATCTGCTTCCCTTTTACATCTGGAAAGGTGCAGCTCGCCAAAAGGGGGAAGTTTGGGATGTGATTTTGAAAATACAGCTGAGCCCATAGCTGAATAAACCACCAAGGACCACCTGTTTTGACGCTACACGGAGAACAAATTGACAGAGATCAACTGGAGGTATCGATAGACTTCTCCAAGGAACAGCAGTTTGAGGCCAGGTTGAGTACCTTTGGCCAGGTCATGGGCTAAGGAGAGATAGTTTTTGGTGGGAGCAAGGGAAGGGCCACAAAATATGAAATGCTCCAGCCAGAAGTTGAGAAAGGCTGTGTGTTCTTTTTCTGAGACAGGGCCCTTTGTTTTCATATGGCGTTGGAGGTAGGCACCCCAGGCAAATTGCTTTAGAAGACAGCTTGTAGGGGACTTTGGTTAGTTTAAAGGCGAAGGGCTGGGTGATGTAACATCCGCACAGTAATCATCACCACGTCCAATGAGTTGGTGACATGGGGCCATGACCGAACATGAAGCAGTTCAGAGCGTCAGACCAGAAATAGCCGATGGTTTTGAGAAGATTCTCGTGTTTCTCAAGAGGAGACAATGATAGATGCAAGGTATCGGCTATTCCCGTAGTTTCCCATTGGGATTGGTAAGCTCTAGCTACCCTACTGAACCAAGAAACCCAATGTTCGGGGGGATTAGGCCAGGCTCGCAAGCAGTCGGCCCAAGAGTTCAGATCTAGGTCTTGGCTTACGAAGGGGATTCTATTTGCTTCGCAAGAAATCAGATGGGCAGGACTAGAATCTGTACAAGGGCCAAGACAGAGGGAATTTGGGAGAGAAGGATGCGGCAGCAGGATGTCTGAAACCTAGAAAGTTTAATGGTGGAATAAAGGCATTAATTCAGGTGTTCGCCATTAAATTCTAACATCGCGTTCAGACTGCGAGGAGTAGGCGTACCTTCAGACCGGAGACCTCTGGATTGGTGTTGGACGATTCCGCCGGCGGAGATGGATCTATGCAGTTGAGGATTGAGGGTTCTTGTCGCTGTGAGCTCAATCTCGTCGGTGGGCAATTGGAGATCTGGGTCGCCCTTTTTGAAGAGGGTCGCAGGTTACCGCTTGAAACTAAGAAGTGGCCGTTTAGGTTTGCCTAAGTAGGCGACCAAGTTTGACCTTGTCAACGTTTTGGGAAAGCCGATGTGCATCGGCTCTTTGAGCTGTGGCTTGGTTGACCGTGGACCAGAATAGGTGAAAGCCGATACGCTATCGGCTCGGAGCATCGACCTATTGTGGCTATCGGCAAAATTAGCGAAAAATACAATCTTCGAGAAACGGATTTTCATTCATTCATTCGAAGCGAGTGCTTACAAAGATTGATTACAAAAGGAGCTTACTACTACTACTACTATCGGTTCCTAATCTAAAGGCCGAGATCGTCGCCATTGCCGCCGCCGCCGCCTTGTTCGCTATCTTCGGCCACGCCGCCGTCTTCTTCGCCGCCGCTGAAGAAGCCAGGGGCCTCCTCGTCCTCGTCGTCTTCGTGTCCTCGCTGGACCCGGCGGAAGCGCTTCGTCGGGTACTGCCGGAGGAGGTGTCCTCCTCCGATTCCTCCTCCTCGTCGGAGGACTCGGCCGCCCCAAGACCAAAGGCGTCGCTGCTCTTCGCCTCCAGTTCCCCGTCAACAAGGAACTGTAGGCTCTCCTCGCCGTCAGTCAGGGACGCATCGTCCTCCGACCAGATGGCGAAATCCCAGTCCCTTTCGTCCCACCATCGTGGGCGAAGTATCAGACGCCGCGGTAGTGCTCTGGCCGGCTCTCGGTCATCTTTGTTGGAAGACGGGAGGAACGGCGGAAGAGGAAGAGGCCATGGCGGAGGAGGAGGGTTTTTCGGTGGAAGAGGGTTTTCGCTCTTGGAGGAAGATGGGGACTGCGAACTGCTCGATTTAATTTAAATAAGGGGAATAGTGGAGAGACGGTTCAATGCCATAGCGGTTTCCCAGAATGTGCTGCCAAAATCGTCAAATCATGCACTGCGAAGGAGTTGAGAAGACAGGGCATCATGATGAAGGGGTAGCGTGACGATCCTGTTCTGCAACGCATTCTGTCAACGCACAACCCGATACAAAAAAAGGAGGGGGAAGAAGAAGAAAAAACATCAGCAGAGTGGTTTTGGAATTATTATTGCCAAAACCAGGGGGCATGTGTTATCGCCATATTTTGGCCAAAGAAGGAGATGGGCCGTGATTAAGATGGGCTTGGAAGATACATATATTCAACGTGTTGTTGGATCGGCCTAGTGCGTGGATTTGGGCTAAATTTCCCGTGTATCTTGTATCATAGTTGGTTTCGTTTCAGTTTAGGTTCCATTTCAGTTTAGGTAAAGATAGAGTTGTAGAGTTATTCCAAAGGTAGAAATTCTCCGGACTATAAATATGTACCTAAGGTTATCGAGAGAAAGAGGACAATCACGTTCACAACAAACACAATCTCGGCGCATCGCCACCCCTTGTTTTCGAGGGTTTCTTTCGGGTAAGTGTCATGCTGCCTAGATCGCATCTTACGATCTAGGCAGTATTTTTACTTATGCGTTATTTAGTGTTACTCGTACTGAAGCCTTGTTGATGGCGAGTAACACTACTATCATAGATTTGTTGAGGCTAGCATCGGTGCTTTTTGCTATAATTGTTTAAAGTTATGCCGCCTCTAGTTACCTCGCTACCTTTGCAATTGCTCCCAAGTGCGAGGTAGCATCTTGCTTGATCTTTATTTAGTTGATTCGATCTGTTATGGTTGTGCCTTGCTCACCAAGGTTTAGTTTGATATCTACGTAGTCGGCCTTACAAACGGGTTGAACGATCCAAAGAAATGCGTAAGGACGTGGCTTACTCGTTCTAGAGAAGTTGTTCCGTAATTGACTTTACGTTGGTTATTAGGCCTCCTCTAGGGTTAGTATTCTTCATCTTTGTATATACCAGGCTCAATTACGTGTAGGACGCCCGATTACGTGGTGAAAACGTTAAACTGTCGTAGATCGATTTAACTTGTAATGATAAAGCAAAACCCCATGTTATCGTAAATCTAATGCAGAACCATGGGATAATCGACTCTAGGAGCCGATTCACGGGGAAACCTGGGAGCCGGTCACGGCTCGAATTTTACGTATACTTGTTTACCATGCAGGAAATCAATCGGAGCAATCCTTCACCTTCCTGACCAGGTATAGGTCAGGTGGCACGCCCTCGAACCAAGCCAGGACGTGTGCCGGAGTTTTGCGGGCCGTTGCCCGAGGGACCAGGGCCCACCAGCAGTTCTGGGAGCCTCCCGGCTCTTCGTGTTGCTCGTCGCTGCTCGCCGGTGAGTTTTGGCAGGCAACACAAGGATGATAGAAAATCAACATCCGGGGCTTGCCAATTCCTTGGTAGGTCCTTGGTATGTTGGTCTTCCAAGAAGCAAAATTGTATATCCCTCTCCACCTCCGAGGCCGAGTATGTGGCAGCTGCTAGTGCTTGCACCCAATTGCTATGGATGAGGCAAACTTTAAAGGAATACGGTGTCCATTGTGACAAAGTGCCTCTTCTATGCGACAATGAGAGTGCCATCAAGATTGCCTACAACCTGGTGGATCACACAAGGACAAAGCATATTGAGATTCGCCATCACTTCATTAGAGATCATGTTGCTCGAGGTGATATTGATCTATCATATGTACCAACCAAAGATCAACTTGCCGATATCTTCACGAAGCCACTTGATGAAGCAAGGTTTTGCTACTTGAGGAATGAACTAAATGTCGTAGATTCAAGGAGTTTGACTTGATATTCTTGCACTCTCACCTATGTTTCATCTCATATTTGGTTTAGGTGTAGGCATGGATATAGGGGGAGTGCGATCCTAATTGATTGGATCATCCCTCCCCCCATTATGCCCAAAGCAATCAAAATCATTCCTCTTAATATCATTTAGTGATATGTGAGCTTAATGATGAGTTTTGGTAATGGACCCAAGATATATCTTCGTGGTGCCAAGCCAAGTATACTCAAATATGGTGGCCTAGGCCACCGCCCTCTCTCATTTGAGAGGTTGGCACTTACTCATGTTTGTCATTTGCTTGATTCTAGTCTCTTGGAGCTTTTCTGAACATTTTTGAATCCCTATGGCTCTTGTTGGTTCTTCACAGTTTGATGTCTCAACCCAAGCCCTATACCTATCTTAAAAACCATATATCTCTCATATATGTCCCCAAACACTTTTCCTGAAACTTTTGGTCGAGGAGGACCGGAGTCTCCGGTGTACAAACACCGGAGTCTCGGGTGTAGGATGGAGTCTCCGGTGTAAACCGGAGTCTCCGGTCCAGACGGTTTCTGTCACTTAAAGAAGGGGTGTCGGGGTGAACTAGGACAACAGTTCACCATTCTTCACCCCGTCCCCTACCTCCAACCCCGTCGCCCCCTCTTCCAAAAATCCTCCCCGGAGATCAAGAAGCCCCCGGGATCTGCCGTGCCGCCAGCCAACCTTCCCCTCTCCTCCATTGGATCATTCCCACCGGACGAATTGATCCCATGGACAGATCTGGTACCTCTCCTCTATTTTTCTCCTAGGGTTCATCTCTAGATGTGTTTTTTGAGGATTGTTGCTGATTTGACCATTGGAATCACTTGTTTGCGTGCACTCTAGTACTTTAGCCTTGTTGCATTGCCCGATCTACTAGATTCACCCTCACCGGCATCTTCCCATCTCATACCCGAGCCCCCTGACCGGAGATTCCGGACTTAGGTCCGGAGACTCCGGTCCAGGCCGGAGACTTTGGTATAAGGTGCGGAGACTCCGGTGTTGGGTGAATCAAAATAGTCCAGAAATGCATCAAAGCTCTTGTACTGCATCTTTGGGACATATATACTCATCTCCATGCTATCTCCCTCACTGCTGTTCACAGGTGATGGTTCTAATCGTCCTCGTCGTACCAAGGCCAAGTCCTAAAGGGGCAATCCTCGCTATGATGAAGCTCAGGGTCAGTTTATCGTGCCTCAGTCCAACCGAAAACAGCGAGCACGTGATGCAGCTTACACGAAGAGGGATCAGGAGAGGGCTGAACGGGAGGACCGTGCCAAGAGGGCCAAGTATGACAACCTGCAGACCTTAGCCAAAATGTCTAAAGAGGAGTACCGTGAGCTGAGAAAGACAGATTTCTACGCGCTCCCTCGTACCAGTGAGGACCCTCATTACTGGAGGAAAGAACAGGCTGTTTTCATGAAGGATGTGTATGGTGTACTCACCAAATCACCTGTCTGCCCTCAGAAGTTCATGAGTGTTGAGCAGATGTGTCAGAGCCCTTACTTCAATGATGCACTGTGGATCTATGAGAAGCTGGGTCTCTACAACTTGATGGATCTGCGTGAAGACTACAATGTCCACCTTGTACAGCAGTTCTATGCCACAGTTGTGTTTGGGTCTGATCTTGACCGGACCATGGTGTGGATGTCTGGCACCACTCGCTGCACGGCTACATTTCATGACTTTGCCAACGTCATCTTTGAGACCTTCCATGGAGTATCCACTCCTATGGGACTGCACATGCACTCAGCTGCTTTGGGTGAGAACAAGTTGAAGCTGGCACCTCTGTATGATGATGGTATTGTGGGGGGTTCCAAGGGACTCAAGACCCTCTACAACCTTATGCTGAGGATCTTCCATCACACTATTGCACCAAGTGCTGTAAATGATGATGAAATTTGGGGTGGGCTTGTCAACCTCCTGTACCATACTCACCGGACCTTCAATGCTGAACCTGAGGCAGATGCTGCACCTATTGACGTGATGGAATTTATTTTCGAGGAGATGTTTCATTCCATACTGTACAAGAAATCTCCTCCGTATGCACCCTTGGTCATGAGGCTCATCAACTCCCAAGAGCATGATTCTCCACTTGGCATACCACCACACCTCACTGTGCACACTCTGGTCTCACTGCAGCAGAAGGGGCATATGGGGCTTGCTCCGAGGCGTCGCTATGGGGATGATGATGAGGAGATTGAGACGGAGAGGGCTCCCTCACCACCTAGAGTTCGGAGTAAGAATGCCTCCAATGCCCCTATGCCTACTATGACTCGAGACTATGTGCATGAGCGGGTCAAGAAGGCCAGCTTTTGGGAGAGGACCCTTTGTTGCATGAATGTCGACATACGCAAGCAGCAGCATGCATCCTACCAAAGCAACCGCCGCATTGAGAATCTCCTCAAAGAGATCAAGGAACAGGGTTCTGAGGATAATGAGGAAGGTGAAGATGAATACAATGATGAGCATGAAGCTCAGCAGTCCACCGAGTCTGATCATACACTCTCATTTGGGGCATGGAATGCCCAACAGGATAGTCTGGTGGATTGGAAGACGTTTTCTGATGTCACCTCAGGGTTTGGGTACCAGGATACTTGTAACATCCCTAAAATCATGATTTCAAAGATTGCATACCATTCATTCATGCATATAGAATTGAGATCAATTTCAAAACTTATTTCAGAAAACAGAAGCACATAGTGCTATCATTTTATGTGAACAAACTTATATCAAATGGCCATTCCCATTTGAGAGTTTGAATGTTTTAAACCTAGAGTGTTTATCTCCTTTGTTGAATGGATTGAGTGTGGATTTTGAACCAAGCTTTACAAAATGGAAATGGTTTAAAAAACCATTTTTCAAAACATTTGCAAACCAAGTGCAAAGTCCGTGTTATTTTGTTTCTCCAAAATGACCAAGCCTTTACAAAAGTAACCACTTGGTTTTATGCCTAGATTTGAGACTGTTGCACACTGCAAAAACCCCAGAAAGATTGGAATTCAAAAAGAGTTTGAATTCATTTGAAAACCATTCCTGAAAATCAAAAACAGAAAAAGAAAAGGAATAAAGAAAGGAAAAGGGCCGGGCGCTCCTATTCTAGCCCAGCAGCAGAACCGGCCCAGCTAGCCCACCCGGCCACTCTCTCGCTTTCGCCTTGTGACACACACCTTGATCGTGACACCCCACCCCCCCTCTCCGTCTCACTCACTGACTGGTGGACCTCGCCAACTCACCCTCGTCTTCACCAAATCGCGCCTGACCCCGTCGCCGGCCGTTTCCTCCGCCCATCACTACCGCGATTGATTCCTCGCTTAATTGCCCTTGATTCCGCGCTTAATCGCCGCTCCCCTCTCGCCTATAAGAACCCCTCGCCGCCGCGGTCATTTCCCCCCACTCTCCTCGCTCACTCCGCCACCAGGCTACGCGCATTTGACCTCAAAACCCCGCAGTACCGACGACTCCGGCGACTAATTCCGATGAGCCTCGACCGCCCCCTCCCTCTGGTTCAAACTGTCGTGTCCAGCGTGGTCTCGTGAATCCCCTGACACCTTTCTTTTGCATTCTCGTGATCCAGAACGCCGTCCCCGTTCGTGCCCGCAACCGACCGAGCCGCCGCTCAACTCCGGCGACCAATCGCAGGCGACACAAAACCTCGCCAACCAACTCGACAGCAACCTCCCGACGCCGCGCACGACTCCGACGAGCTCCAGCAGCCCCTGCCGTGCGGCCCTTGCCCAGCCACCACCACGTTGAGCTTCGCCTCGACCTTGCGGATCTGGTAAGCACACCCTTTCCTCCCCGAGCGATCTAGAACGCTAGCGCCCGACGTGACGCGCTCACGCCGCTGCCGCCGCCAGAACATGGTCGCTTGATCGAGAGCCCTTGGATCTAGATCCAACGCATAGGAGTAGCCCACTTAACGAACCGTTATGTTTCGATCTGAACTGTGCATCGCCACTTAGATCCTACGGCTCTCGTGCGTGATCCGGTGTGAAGCGGTACGCGCCAATAGAATTAAGACGCGTGGCTAGGGTTTGTGTTTAAAACAGAATTCAAAACAGATTTAGATTCAAATTTGAATAGGCTATAACTTTTGATTCCCACGTTACATTTTTGCAAATTTTATATCGTTGGAATCAGGGAGGCAAGCCCTTTCTGTTTATGCAATGTGTTTAGTGAAAAGTTTCTGTTAAAATAACTTTTTATGCAGAAACTTGTTTAGGACTATTTTGAGTATAGAATTTGTTTAGTAATTTGTTTTAGTGCTAAATAAGTTTGGTTTAGCAAGTTTTTGACTTAATTGTGATTCAGTATCTTGCACTTGCTTGGTTGGGCTTTAAAATCATCACTTAGCATTCTTGCATGCATGCATACATATTTTTGTTTGTATATGAATTGTATGTGATTGTGGTTATAATCTTTGTGTAGATTTTGGTGCTAGTGATTGTGATTGTGAAGAGTGCTACTCTCCCCATTACCAAGGCAAGTGGTACTTCATGAATATTTCCATCCCTATATTTTGTACAAGCATTAGAAATATTTTGCTAAGTCTTGCATGTTACTATTTTGCCAAATGCTATGTTGGGAAATCCTAAGTAGTTGTAGAATTGCTAGGAAATTTCCTAAGTTAAGTTCTATGCCATGCTTAGCCTAGCTAGTAGCAAACAAGGGTTGGTAAAGTATATACATGCTATGATGAAAATATTTTCTAAGTCTTTGGACTTATGTTTTTCTTAATAAAACAACTAAGTCAATGAATCTCCTGGGTGGAATGGGACTTCAATGGTGGTTTTTGGTTGAGTGGTTACACAAGGCCCATGGACATGGTTTACCTTGTGTATCTCACTTGTGGTATGCCACCCAGGCACAAAGGGATTTTGGAGGCCAAGTTTTGAGAAGCTTATAGTGCATCCACTTGGCAATATGGGCTCTGCCTTGATCACATAGGTTGCTAGAACTTAGTCATTTGGACAGTTGGTGGTAGTGGGAATGATAGGTTGGAACGTGTCCATTTGACTAAGGGAAGGCTTCTGAAAGGTCCTGTCTTGGGAAACCAAGTCTGGTGGGGAAAGTGCACAACCTCTGCAGATGGAAAATCTAAGTACTTAGCCAAGTCCATGGCAATGGACAACTTGAGCATCAAGACATGGAAGCTATCAAGAATCTCATCACCCCAACTTCTAAGTAAAACTTGTGGGTGAACAAGGGTGAAGGACCTCAATGTCTATTGAAGGTTTCTTGGGAAAAGTTTTGACAAAGAAAAACTTAGTGATTTCAACTAATAGGAAAAACCTATTTTGAGCAAAGCAAGCCAAGCTACACTTAGCCAAAATGCATATAGTAATATAGTACACTTAAAAATTTACTAAGGTATCACTTGCCAATACTATTCCAAAGTATTGACCCACTATGGCTGTAACTTGTGATGTTGCAGGTTACTCCGACGATGATTAGCTGTCATGAGTCTACACTCAACATGCTTTCCTGTGGCACATGAAGATGAAGACTTATGTTTATTTACTTATTCCAAACTCTTGTATTAGGCCTGTGGCCTTGAGTTGTAAAAGACTATGTTTTATCTCTGGAATGGATGTAATAAATGACCTTTGTATCTGTGTACTTCATCTTAAACTATGGATGCTAGCAATGATCCAGGGACTAGCATTGCAATCACAGGGATCCTTTTCCTTTACAAAGGAGGGATTTTACAAATGGTATCAGAGCACTGTGTTTCCTGTAGGATTATGACCCTAGGATTGGAAACCACTAAGGAAAATTTTTCAACTACTTCTACACTTGTCTATTCTTCTCGTAAACTTATCTAATGTTCTCATTCTCATCTCTATTTGTAGATGAACTCCATCAATGAAGCCATAAAGAAATGACCACTCATGACCATGACCTTGGAGTGTGAGACTGAGTTTCCCAAAATTCTCAAGGACCTCATGGTGGCAATGGAAATACATGGTGCAGCTATGTACAAAGGCTTTCCAGTAATGGATGAAGGAGTTGAGCACTGGTGGGTGCAACTTCACTTGTACAAAAACAAGGAAGACAACCACAAAGAAAAAGGATTCTGCATGTACACCAACACTATGGTGCACACCACATTCTTTGAGTCAGCAAGAGAAGCAGCTTGGAGGACTATCAAAGAACTTAGTGCTAGAGTCAAGTGCAGAATGCTCAACCTCCAAAAAGACTTAGAGAAAGAGAAGGAACATACCCAAGAGTTGGAAGCTACCAACCAAACCTTAAGAGGAGATATTATAGACTTAGTGATGGAATCATGTGAGCAAGATAGGTTGATTGCCTCTAGGAACATTGTGTTAGCCAACAGATCCAGTGAGATAGGATTGTAAACGTACTTCGTTAGTTGGACCACCACCTATCACCTTATTTTCCAAATTTTTACCTTAAAATAAGATTGGACCTTGGTTGATGTAATGGATCCATGTATGCATGACTTGTGTGATTTTGTTTTCCAAAGGATATGTATGTGTTGTTTGTCTTTGTTTTATCTTAAATTGTGTTGTTCTAACTTTTCTATCTTATAAACAGATGCCTATTACCATCAGCACTGTTGAGGAGTTCCAGGTTACCCGTTTTGGTCCTCGTATCGTTGAGCTTACCACCTTGCTCAATCTCCCTCTTCCCACCATCATGGTGCATCCACTCACCAAGTTCGAGAGGAAGGACCTCTGGGGCTTCAAGGTGAACCAGCCGGACGCCTTTGCAGCCTACTACGGAGGCCATCGTCTTCAAGCTTATGCGATGGCAGGGAGAGAGGCATGGAGGTAGTTATGCAGACCGATAGGGGCGTCAGCTAGGTCGACACTCCCGACAGGTTAGAGGCACCCACTTCCACGTCTTCGGAAGACGTGATGAGGATGGAGAGTCCATCGACTTCGAGGACGACTCGAGGGACACCGCAGAGCCGATACGTCTGTATCTCCAGGACTTAGAGTCTCTCATTAGGCACGTGGACACGACAGACCAATGTCATGCTCGGAATGACGAAGCTCAGTGCAGCTTCGAGAAGGACAAGCTTTTCACGCAGCAGGCGAGATAGTCAAGGAAATGGAGGCGAAGTTCGAGACCAGGCGAAGTTCAAGAGTCAGGAGAAACGTGTCCAGGATAGGAACAAGAAGATCCGGGACATGACTGAAGAACTGCAGTCCAAGGACTTCGAGCTAGAGCAGCAGCAGACGGTGATAGAGAGGCTTCGTTCCCAGAAGAGGGCTCTTGTAACTACCTCGGTGAACTACGCTCCTAGATACAAGCCTGGATGAGAGATAGCGGTTGAAATAGTACGGCGGGGCCCCAAAAGCCACTCACTGGTAGTCCTTTCAGACGTCCCAACCGCTAACCTCTCAACGGACTGTCAGGCGGGCGTCGGCAGAAGGATCAACTACACACAAGTGGGTATGTACGCAAGCCACCATACAAGAGTACATCGAGCCACACCATCTAGAAAGAAAGGAAATATACCAACGCCATACGGCAAGATTCAAATGACCTAGATACATCTATAATTTAGGATAACTCCTCATACAAAGACACATCGAGTATCATGCGGGCAAACAAGATCCGAGTACGGATAAGAAGCAAATAGGCATAAGATGCCAGAGAAAATAAGCACATCCCAACTACAGGTCTCACGGATCCCCGTGCCCAGAATCTCTACACCATACGGTCGTTGCCCACATCATCGGCTTCTTCCACCCAGTATCCGTCCTGAGAAGGTACCTGTTCATCTGAATCAAGAATTTATCGTGTGAGACCCTAAGGGTACTCAAAAGTCTTAATGCCTCTAAAGGGGACACAACCTGGGGTGACGCAATTGCAGCAAAAAGTAAACCCTAGCAATTCTACAGATAAACGCTAACCATCCGCCTAACCAATGATAGACGGATGTCCGTGAATTTAAGTACAACAGTTATAAAGGTAATCTCATCCGATCCATCCTCCTCCCTGCTTACCGACAAGGAAGCGGACGAACAACCCCCCCTTCCGTTGGCAACTTTATTAACCATTCCGTGAGTATTGCACTATTTACTAGTCAAGTTGCTTAGTCAAGTTAAGGCGGTACTTTAGTTTTGCTTGTCTATGATCAAGAAACTGTGCTCCAAGTCGTCCATATCCGCGGACACGGCTTTCAGAAAGTTTTACCCGCGGGTGCACCAATAGCAACACACGCCGATCAACCTCGGAAAAACCAAATCAAAACCCAACGAGGCTTTCACGGTGAACAATCACAAGATTCAGAAATATTTCAGGCCACCCTTAAGTAGAACCCGCGAAGTAAGCAAGCTCGAGACGGCCTCAAGGTTTAGCGGGGACGGGTGTGAGCATTGGAACCCCAAAGCGGGGCTTGTCGACACCGCGGAATCGTGGTCCGATCCTAAGCGATGCAAAGCGTTACCTCGCACAATCGTAAATAAAGCGGTAAAGCATGGCATAAGTACAGGATCGTAAATAAAACCTCAAACTAGTTTGTGGCCCCAAGAAATAAGAATGAATCAAGCTCGCTCGGGGGTCCCATATACCTCCGGATGTGGGACAGCGATAAATCAAGGAACAGAATCAAGTACTCGGGGTCTTACGGGACACAAGTGAGCAGGAAAAACCAAATAGCGATATTGCTCACCGGTGCCACTTTCTTTAGTTATCCCGAACTACTCGAGTTAAGTTGTTTAAGTACCTCGTTATCCATCGACTCTCAAACCCTACACATGCTGTTCTACGACTGCATGGCTCAAACAACTCCTATAGTAGTGGCTCATGGGATAGAGGAAAACAAGCTTGGTGGGGTTTAAAAGTAAAGGCTATGCATACTTGGGATTCAATTTAATGCAATCGCGACTCGATGATGCAAGAATAAGATAGAGGCAATAGGTCTTTGTATGTATGCAAGCATGTGGTAGTGCTTGCACAGTGTCTCTGTTGAAGCAAAGGACGGTTACGGTAGTGCTCGGTTCTCTGGATACAACCGCCGGTGTCTATCCGAGAAAAACCAAACAAACAAGGCCAACATGAATATAGAGCACAAGCATATGAATAAGATGCGTCAAGCAAACAATCATGCCATGATGAATGATGCACATTTGACATGGCAAGTAAAGTAGCATGGCATGGTTGAGGTGTGGGGAACAAGAATATAACATTTAGTGGGTTTTGGAACCACATTTGTTGCCATAACAGTTGTTATTCATGATATAGTTATATGATTCATGCTGCAATTGAAGTCATGGATAGCATAAACAGAAAGGTCTCGTCGAGCTGATCGATTTAGACTATTTACTTGCTAAGTTTGGATTTACAAAACAAAAGTTATGGTTTATTGAAAATCTAGTGGCATTTGATGTAATTAACATGAATTTGGAATTTACTTGAGCAAAATACAAAACAGATGGCATATTTGAATTCCCCTCATCTTGCTGATATCCAAACATATATTGTTTGCCTAATTTGGATAAAGTATGCAAAAGTTATTAAAAACTGAATTAGAAAAGAATTTGAATTTATTTGAAATAAGTTTGAATTTTAAAATCAATCTGAAACGTTTTCTACCCAGCCTAACCTATCCTGAGCCGCAGACAGGTGGGCCAGGGGGTTCTCTGGCCCACACGCCGTCTGAAAGCACGTTACGGACCGGGTTGATTGAAACAATCAACAGCGCCTAAATGCAAAAGATACACGATCAGCGACAAGTGGGCTCTCGAGACCGCGGGTTGATGCAAACAAACGGCCAGGATTTCTGCAACGCACGCTGCCAGGTGGGTGGGTTGAGTCCGGGGTCTTGCGGGAGCCTTTTAGAAAAAGGCCACCGCCCGTGACGATGGGGCCTCGAGGGTTGCGGGTTGCTAAAAGAAAGCTAGGGGGTTTTTCGCAAAAGGACAGGGCGCACTGTGGATCTTCCCCATCTACGAACAGCGTGTATGCATCGCGATGCTGGCGCAGAGGGTTCGAACCACGACCGGCGCTGCGGGGACGCGGAGCTATGATGGATGTGGTTGATGCTAGGAGGGCGTCTGCGTCTAGCTAAGGTGGTGGCATCTGTTGGAGCAGCGACGGCGACACCCACCGCACCGAGTGTGCTCGACGGCGTGACCAGCGCATCCGAAGCGATCAAGACGGGACTATGTGCAGGGGATCGGGGACTTACCGGCGTGTCGGCGTGCTCGAAGCAGGCAGGGTGGTCGCGATCCACAGCGAGGGCGGCGGCCGTAGCTAGGGTTTGCGCGGCGTCTTGTGCAAGGCGTGCGCGTCTCCTCCTCGTCTCGGCTCCAGGCGTCGCAGCGAGCTCCGGGCCTCCTTGACAACACGCAGCGACTCGCCTCGGCTAGAGTATCTGGGGCGAGGGTAGGCAGCGGTGTGGCGGCGAGGCGATGGGGTGGTGTGGAGGAAGGGGGATGCGAGGCAAGCCTCGGGAGGATCTGGGAGAGGCCAGGAGGGCAGGAGAGGATAAGAAGGAAGAGGAGGCAGGTGTGGCGTGGGGAGGAAAGGCTGGGGCACGTCGGCCTCCTCCTTCACTCGGCATGGGCCAGGGGTGGCGTGGTGGGCTGGGAAGGGAGGGTGGTGGCGTGTGGGACTGGGAGGCTCGTGGCAGGTTAGGCTAGAGGGCCCTTGGCCAGGGAGAGAGAGAAGAGAGGAGAGAGGGGTTCGGCTAAGCTAGGGTTAGGGTGGTCTTGGTCACGTGTGGGCGGATAGAGGGTGGCGGTGGGGGGTAGGAGGGTTCCTGGCGTGTGGGGCATGCATGGAAGGGAGAAGGGTCGAGCTAGGTGGGTTAGGGGCATGAGGGTTTTAGCTAGGGGAGAGGGGTAGATTAGGGTGTAGTTTAGAATAGATGTAAAAATAGGTTTTTGTTTTAGGGTAGAAAAGAGAGAGAGGGAGCACTTTGTTGTGTAGACTAGATGGGGTTTTGGGTTTAACTAGTAGGGGGTTTGGGTTAGAAGAGGTGAATATGGTACTAAACTTGGCAAAGCAAGCTTCATCTGGCACTAGCAAGATTAAGCAAGAAAAGAGGGAGAGGAGGAGAGATGGTCAAGGTTGGTGATGGGGGTTTTTGGGTTCATGCATGATCCAACATAGGTCAAGCAAGAACAAAGAAAGAGGGTGGTTTAAGGTTTATCATTGCTCATTAGCACAAGTGGGTGCAAGGTGCAAGGGGTTTTGATGTAGCCAAAGGAGAAGGAGAGCGCCGTTTTAGCACTACCACCACAAGATCAAACAAGAAAGCAGGGATCCATTTAGAATTCCAACAAAACCAAAAGCTAGGAAAAGGATACTTGCATGGCCCATGCAAGACAATTAAAGCCAAAGGCCATATTGTGAAAACAACATTATTTCATGTGGCTTTTAATCCTTGCATTCCCAAAAAGGTGGGCAAAGGCCAAGCAATAGATTAGGAGTGGATCCAACCAACAACATGGGCTAGGGAAACTCAATAAAAGGCCAAGCCCATATTATTGGATGGTGGAAAAATAAGGTGGTGAAAGAAAAGGTGGTGGAGGCCAAAGAGAGATGCCCCAAACTCAACTTGGGCATTTAACAATTTAGTAAGAACCAAATACAATATCAAGAGGCAACTACAATTAATAAAGCACATGAGATAAGAAGCCAACAAGAAAAAGGTTTTATATGATGCTCAAATGCAAGGGGACATGATGACATGAGCATGATATGATGATGATGCAACAATTATATGTTGGAAGTGGCCCATTTTATTATTAAGACATGTAGCATTACGGGGTTAGACAATGGGATGCTACAACTCTCCCCACTAAACAGAATCTCGCCCCAAGATTCTAGGAAGAAGAAGAAGACACAAAGAGAGAAGGATGGTTGTACGGAGTTCATCTTCACGCTCCCATGTTGCTTCATCACAGAATGGTGTGACCACGCACCTTGCAAAACTTGATGGACTTGTTGCGAGTCCCACGTTCTGGTCTCAAGGATTTTGGTGGGGTGTTCTTGATAAGAGAGATCTTCTTGGAGGTCTATTAGCTCATGATCCACGGTCTTGCCGGGTCTTTGAAGCACTTCTTAAGGAGAGATGTGGAAAACATCATGGACTTTGAGTTTTTCGGAGCTCGAGTGCATAAGCAACTTCTCCTCTTCTACCACGTATCTTGAAAGGACCGATGTATCTAGGAGCCAACTTTCCTTTGATACCGCGGTGTGTTCCTCTCATGGGAGTGACACGAAGGTAGACTAGATCACCAGGCATATACCATATCTGGTGCTTCTGTCATAGTTGCTCTTCCACGACTCGAGCAATCTTCGTGTTCTCCGAATGATATGCACCTTCTCCTCCGCTTGGGTTACAATGTCGGGGCCAAACCAGATTCTTTCTCCGCACCGACCAACCAATGGGAGTTACGCACTTGCGTCCATAGAGAGCCTCGAATGGTGCCATCTTGAGACTCTTGGAAGCGGTTGTTGTAGGAGAATTCAGCATATGGAAGACACTCTTCCCACTTCATGCCAAACGAGATGACGCAAGCTCTAAGCATGTCCTCGAGAATCGATTGATCCTCTCCACTTGTCCTTGAGGCCGAGGGTGGTAGCAGTCTGAAGTTCAACTTTGTTCCCAAAGCTTTTGGAAACTCTCCCAGAACTTTGAGGTGAAGATGCTCCCACGATCGAACTGATTTCAAGTGGAACCCCATACAAAGAGACAATCCTGTTGATATAGAGCTCACCAATCAAGTCCGAAATTGTTTCTTTGATCGAAGAAGTGTGCCACTTTAGAAAGCCTGTCGATGACAACAAAAATTGCATTGTTGCCCTTCTGCGACCTAGGAAAACCCGTGATGAAGTCCATCTCAACTTTCTCCCATTTCCATTCCGGAGGCTTCAATGGCTGTAGAAGACCAAATGGTTTCTGATGAACAGCCTTGACTCTGCGGCAGACATCACATTCTGAGACGTACTTGGCACAATACCTTTTCAACCCAGGCCACCAGTATTGTGTTTTCAAGTCCATATACATCTTTGTGCTGCCAGGATGGATAGAAAGAACCGAATCATGTGCCTCCTTGAGAACTTGGTCTCTCAGACCCGGGTAGTTTGGAACAAACATCCGGTGTTCGAAGAAGAGCGTTCCTTGATCATCAACATGGAAGGATTCATACTTCGGAGTGCCAAGCTTAGCGATGAGCTTTTTAGTGTGCGGATCACCAAGCTGACGAGAGCGAATCTGTTCTTCCAAGAGAGGAGTAGCCAGAAGGTTCAGAAGGTGCCCTTGTTCCACAATCTCCAGGTTGAGCTGACGGAATTCCTCGCACAAGAGAGGCTGCTGCTCTTCTACCATGAGGTTGTTGACATAAGCTTTTCTGCTAAGCGCATCTGCCATGACATTTGCTTTGCCTGGAGTGTAGTTGATGGTCACATCGAAGTCATTGATGGCTTCAATCCATCTCCTTTGCCGAAGATTGAGATCCGGTTGAGTGAAGATGTACTTCAAACTCTTGTGGTCCGAGAAGATCTCACAACGGTTACCCAGCAAGTAGTGCCTCCACAGCTTCAAAGCAAAGACCACTGCTGCTAGCTCAAGGTCATGTGTGGGATAGTTGACCTCACGCGTCTTCAACTGACGAGAGGCATAAGCAACCACCTGTCTCTCTTGCATAAGGACCGCACCCAATCCTTGCAAAGAGGCATCGCAGAAGATCTGGAAAGGCTTAGATGTATCCGGAGGAACCAAGACTGGTGTGGAAGTGAGCTTCGCTTTGAGTGTCTCAAAACTTTCTTGACAAGCGAGTCCAGATACTTTTGCCTTTCTTGAGGAGGTCGGTAAGAGGCTTTGCTATCTTCGGAAGTTCTGCACAAAAACGCATTTACAATAGCTAGCCAAGCCGAGGAAACTCCGCACTTCCTTGACATTAGCGGGAGGAAGCCATTCAACTATTGTTTTCACGGTTTCGGGTTAAGCGCAATGCCCTTGGCGTAGATGACATGGCCCGGATATGTTACTTGGTGTAGAACTCACACTTAGAGAACTTTGCATACAAGCGGTTCTCCAAGCTTGTTCAGACACATCGCAGTGCTCTTCATGCTCCTCCTTGGACTTGGAATAGACGAATGTCATCCAGATATACCACCACAAACTTGTCCGGTACTCCATGAAAACGGAGTTCATCAGCCTCGAGAAGGTAGCAGTGCGTTGGTGAGGCGAAAGACATGACCGTGTACTCATACAGGCCATAGCGAGTGGTGAAAGCTGTCTTGGGCACATCCTCTTTGCGAATTTTGATTTGGTGATAACCACTTCTCAAGTCCAGCTTAGAGAACACCACAGCTCTGCCGGTGATCAAATAGATCATTTATCCGAGGAAGAGGATATTTGTTCTTGATGGTTTTAGCATTTAGAGCCCGGTAGTCACACATAGCCTATCGGTTACATCACGCTTCTTCACGAAGATTGTTGGACTACCCCAAGAAGAAGTGCTATCTTGAATGAAACCTTCTCTTGTTCATCAAGTTGTCGTTTGAGTTCACCCACTCGGAAGGACCCATTTTGTATGGCCTCTTGGAGATAGGCGTTCGGGTTCAAGCTCGATCACGAATTCAACCTCGCGATCCGGAGGCATACCAGCAACTCTTCAGAAAAACATCCGAAACTCACGGACCATCGGTACCTTCCGAATAGCTTCCATAGCATCATCATTCGAGCAGCCAAGGAATAGAGCTGGACATCCGAGTCGACTTGGAGAAAAGACTAGATGGCCTTGAGGATCTTCAGAGACACCGGCGTTCAAGACAATCAATCACAGCTGCATTTCTTCAACCAATCCATGCCCAAGATGACATCAATGTCGAGTCGCCCGAACAATCAAAGAAGCCAAGAAGGAAGAACCACCAATCTCGATCCGATTGCCATGGTGATATACTCCGCCCTCATGTTTGCCCTGGGAGAAAGAACCATTAACCGCTTGGGAAGAGGATCCATGACTAACTCATTCTCACTTGCAAACTTTACAGAGACAAAAGAATGCGATGCACCAGAATCAAAGAGAACTCGTGCAGGGACTGAGTTAACTGAAAGCATACCCATGACAACTCCAGGTGCGAGCTCAGCTTTAGAGGCGTTGACGCAGTTGGCGCGAACAACCCGAACCGGGCTTGGTGTTGATGTTGAGAGCCCGAGGCGGTGGCGCACGAACCGAAGGAGAGCTTGATGCAGATCTTGGCGGGGGTTGAGGGAGAGCTTTGTTCTTCATTGGACAGTTCCAGTGGGAATGTCCAGGATCTCCACATGTGAAGCAGGCACCAGCTGGACGTGGAGCAGAGTAGCCAGGGACTCCGCCAGGCGCTCCAGGGTAAGGGTTGTTGTAGCCCCTGGGAGCCGCAGTGGTGAAGTTTGGTGGCCTTGACGTGAAGCTCGCAGGTCTTGGTGGAGCCGGGAGCGACGGTGGGGTGTTAGGAACCCAGACACGCCGCTTAGAAGGAGTTGCCATTGCTGCCGAGCTTGATGCATCCCTGCTGTGTTTCTTGGACTCCTCGAACATCTGCCTACTAGCCTCCTCTTGTAGTGCCATATGCTGCAGTTCCAGGAAGGTTGCCGGTCTTGCATGCGTGAGTGCATACTTGATCGACGCATTGAGCCCTTGCAGAATCTTCGCTTTTTCTTGTCATCGATACCTCATCACCACCATAGCGAGACAAGTTCATAAAGTTCTGATGTAGGTGTTGGCGTTATCATTGCCTGCTTCAAGTTGAGGAAAGCATCCTTCATCCGTTCCATCACAATCTCTGAGAGAAACTGCTCCTTGAAGGCTGCGGTGAACCTCTCCCAAGTGGGCTGGAACCCAGTGCAGCTAGCCTTCAAGTAGTTTTCCCACCATAGAGCCGCATCTCCCTTGAGCAGGTGAGTAGCACACTTGACCCACTGCTCGAACATCGCAGCCTCAAGCAGCCTTGAGATCTCGCGCAGCCAATCATCAGCATCAAGAGGTCGGTCAGACACATCGAACTGGCGCGGGTTGAACTTGAGGAAGCTCTTGATGTCACCACGCTTGGGAGGTGGAGGAAGTGGAGTGAACTCGTTCCTTCGGACGCTCTCCTCAAAGCGCAGCTGGTTCTCTTGCATGGCTGCCAAAGCATTAGCTATGCTTGTGATCTTGAGCCCGATTCGGAGGAATGTCCTCCTCGGCGTGGGGGAGCCATCCTGTCATTGATGTAAAACTCAAGTCAGTACTATAATGGAAGATGATAATAATCCAAAATAGTACCAAGATGGAATTAACCAAGATTAAAGGATACACTTTACTGAGATGATATGAAAATATCAACAAAGTTCATAGCACCTCAAAGATATTAAACATATCGCACACGACTGAAAAGAAGTGTGGTACACAAACATATCAAAGAAAAAATTTTCCACAAATTTCGGCATTAAAATACCCATAGATGCGCAAAATTACTTAACGAATCAAGATTAGTGACTCTACCGATCCAATATACAAAAGCAAATGATACAAGTAGTGGTATGGTCGCGACTCCATCCCGCACTCAAATCATTACTCCGCACATGAACAAGTGGAACACATATCCTAACCCCTTCTTCTCACGACGAAACCTAAAGATTGGTACTACGGAAACGAACACCCCAAACAAGATAGCGTCGGATACAAAAGGAAGATAGATTGCGTCGGTTTACCAAAGCTTGTTGGTATGGAATGTACCAACAGTTGATAACCAAAGGCCGATAAGATAACAACTTGGATGCAACAGATAGATAAAGGACTACACACACACACACACACACATCCTATGGTACTACGGAAACTCAGAACACGTGAATCCTAGTTTGAACTTTGAGAAGAGGATTGAAAACGTTGCACTTCCTTACCAGAAAGGGTGGGAGGGTAAGAAGAAAATGGAAGCAGTCCTACTCTGCTTTGTTTTTCCCTATATACATAACTACTAAAATATTTGCTAGACTGACAACGACCGTTTGGCTGAAACCCTGAAGGTCGGGATGGCTCTGATACCAATTGTAACTACCTCGGTGAACTACGCTCCTAGATACAAGCCTGAATGAGAGATAGCGGTTGAAATAGTGCAAGGGCCCCAAAAGCCACTCAGGTAGTCCTTTCAGACGTCCCAACCGCTAACCTCTCAACGGGACTGTCTCAGGCGGCGTGAGTCGGCGAAGGGATCAACTACGTACACAAGTGGGTATGTCGCAAGCCACCATACAAGAGTACATCGAGCCACACCATCTAGAAAGAAAGGAAATATACCAACGCCATACGGCAAGATTCAAATGACCTAGATACATCTATAATTTAGGATAACTCCTCATACAAGACACATCGAGTAACATGCGGAAGCGGCAAACAAGATCCGAGTACGGATAAGAAGCAAATAGGCATAAGATGCCAGAGAAAATAAGCACATCCCAACTACAGGTCTCACGGATCCCCGTGCCCGGAATCTCTACACCATACGGTCGTTGCCCACATCATCGGCTTCTTCTACCCAGTATCCGTCCTGAGAAGGTACCTGTTCATCTGAATCAAGAATTTATCGTGTGAGACCCTAAGGGTACTCAGCAAGTCTTAATGCCTCTAAAGGGACACAACACAGGGTGACGCAATTGCAGCAAAAGTAAACCCTAGCAATTCTCAGATAAACGCTAACCATCCGCCTAACCAATGATAGACGGATGTCCGTGAATTTAAGTACAACAGTTATAAAGGTAATCTCATCCGATCCATCCTCCTCCCTGCTTACCGACAAGGAAGCGGACGAACAACCCCCCCTTCCGTTGGCAACTTTATTAACCATTCCGTGAGTATTGCACTATTTACTAGTCAAGTTGCTTAGTCAAGTTAAGGCGGTACTTTAGTTTTGCTTGTCTATGATCAAGAAACTGTGCTCCAAGTCGTCCATATCCGCGGACACGGCTTTCAGAAAGTTTTACCCGGCCGGGGTGCACCAATAGCAACACACGCTCGATCAACCTCGGAAAAACCAAATCAAAACCCAACGAGGCTTTCACGACTGAACAATCACAAGATTCAGAAATATTTCAGGGGGCCACCCCTTAAGTAGAACCCGCAACGGAGTAAGCAAGCTCCGAGACGGCCTCAAGGTTTGGCGGGCCGGTGAACGATCGGGAACCCCAAAGCGGGGCTTGTCGACACAGCGGAATCGTGGTCCGATCCTAAACAATGCGATTGCCTCGCTGTCGTAAATAAAGCGGTAAAGCATGGCATAAGTACAGGATCGTAAATAAAACCTCAAACTAGTTTGTGGCCCCAAGAAATAAGAATGAATCAAGCTCTGGCTCAGGGGGGTCCCATATACCTCCCGGATGTGGACAGCGCGATAAATCAAGGAACAGGAATCAAGTACTCGGGGTCTTACGGGACACAAGTGAGGAAAAACCAAATAGCGATATTGCTCACCGGTGCCACTTTCTTTAGTTATCCCAGAACTACTCAGGTTAAGTTGTTTAAGTACCTCGTTATCCATCAGACTCTCACAAACCCTACACATGCTGTTCTACGACTCGCATGGCTCAAACAACTCCTATAGTAGTGGCTCATGGGATAGAGGAAAACAAGCTTGGTGGGGTTTAAAAGTAAAGGCTATGCATACTTGGGATTCAATTTAATGCAATCGCGACTCGATGATGCAAGAATAAGATAGAGGCAATAGGTACTGTATGTATGCAAGCATGTGGTAGTGCTTGCACAGTCTCTGTTGAAGCAAAGGACGGTTCTGGGTAGTGCTCCTGGTTCTCTGGATACAACCCCTGCTCAGTGTCTATCCGAGAAAAACCAAACAAACAAGGCCAACATGAATATAGAGCACAAGCATATGAATAATATGCGTCAAGCAAACAATCATGCCATGATGAATGATGCACATTTGACATGGCAAGTAAAGTAGCATGGCATGGTTGAGGTGTGGGGAACAAGAATATAACATTTAGTGGGTTTTGGAACCACATTTGTTGCCATAACGGTTGTTATTCATGATATAGTTATATGATGCATGCTGCAATTGAAGTCATGGATAGCATAAACAGAAAGGTCTCGTCGAGCTGATCGATTTAGACTATTTACTTGCTAAGTTTGGATTTACAAAATAAAAGTTATGGTTTATTGAAAATCCAGTGGCATTTGATGTAATTAACATGAATTTGGAATTTACTTGAGCAAAATACAAAACAGATGGCATATTTGAATTCCCCTCATCTTGCTGATATCCAAACATATATTGTTTGCCTAATTTGGATAAAGTATGCAAAAGTTATTAAAAACTGAATTAGAAAAGAATTTGAATTTATTTGAAATAAGTTTGAATTTTAAAATCAATCTGAAACGTTTTCTACCCAGCCTAACCTATCCTGAGCCGCATGACGGTGGGCGAGGGGTTCTCTGCCCACACGCCAGCGTCGAAAGCACGTTACGGACCATGGGTTGATTGAAACAATCAGCGCCTAAATGCAAAAGATACACGATCAGCGAAGTGGGCTCTCGAGGACCGCGGGTTGATGCAAACAAAGCGGCCAGGATTTACGCAAACGCACACGCGGCCAGGGTGGACTGCGGGTTGAGTCCGGTCTTGCGGAGCCTTTTTAGAAAAAGGCCACCGCCGCTGACAGTGGGGCCTCGAGGTTTGCGGGTTGCTAAAAAGAAACTGCAGGGGGTTTTTCGCAAAAAGGACATGGCGCACTGTGGATCTTCCCCCATCTCTGAACATGGCGTGTATGCGGCGCGATGCTGCGCAGAGGGTTCGAACCGCGACCGGGCGCTGCGACGGGAGCCGCGGTAGGATGTGGTTGATGCTAGGAGGACGTCTGCGTCTAGCTAAGGTGGTGGCATCTTGCTGGAGCGGCGACGACGACACCCACCGCACCGAGGGTGCTCGGCCGGCGTGACCGCGCATCCGAAGCGATCGAAGACGGGACTATGTCCGGGGATCGAGGACTTACCGCGGCGTGTCGGCGTGCTCAAAGCAGGCAGGGTGGTCGCGATCCACAGCGGTGGCGGCCGTAGCTAGGGTTTGCGCGTCTTGGCGTGCGCGCGTGCCGCGTCTCCTCCTCGCGTCTGGCTCCAGGCGTCGCAGCGAGCTCCGGCCTCCTTGACAACACGCCGACTGCCTCCGGCTAGAGTATCTGGGCGGGTAGGCAGCGGTGTGGCGGCGAGGAGATGGGGTGGTGTGGAGGAAGGGGGATGCGAGGCAAGCCTCGGTGGATCTGGAGAGGCCGGGAGGCGGGAGAGGATAAGAAGGAAGAGGAGGCAGGTGTGGCGTGGGAGGAAGGCTGGCAGGCACGTCGGCCTCCTCCTTCACGTGCTCGGCATGGGCCAGGGGTGGCGTGGTGGGCTGGGAAGGGAGGGTGGTGGCCAGGTGGGACTGGGAGGCTCGTGGCAGGTTAGGCTAGAGGGCCCTTGGCGAGAGAGAGAGAGAGAAGAGAGGGGAGAGGGGTTCGGCTAAGCTAGGGTTAGGGTGGTACTGGTCACGTGTGAGGCGGATAGAGAGAGGGTGGCGAGTGGGGTAGCTAGGAGGGTTCTGGCGTGTGGGGCATGCATGGAAGGAGAAGGGTCGAGCTAGGTGGGTTAGGGGCATGAGGGTTTTAGCTAGGGAGAGGGTAGATTAGGGTGTTTAGAATAGATGTAAAAATAGGTTTTTGTTTTAGGGTAGAAAAGAGAGAGAGGGAGCACTTTGTTGTGTAGACTAGATGGGGTTTTGGGTTTAACTAGTAGGGGGTTTGGGTTAGAAGAGGTGAAGATGGTACTAAACTTGGCAAAGCAAGCTTCATCTGGCACTAGCAAGATTAAGCAAGAAAAGAGGGAGAGGAGGAGAGATGGTCAAGGTTGGTGATGGGGTTTTTGGGTTCATGCATGATCCAACATAGGTCAAGCAAGAACAAAGAAAGAGGGTGGTTTAAGGTTTATCATTGCTCATTAGCACAAGTGGGTGCAAGGTGCAAGGGGTTTTGATGTAGCCAAAGGAGAAGGAGAGAGAGGTTTTAGCACTACCAACACAAGATCAAACAAGAAAGAAGGGATCCATTTAGAATTCCAACAAAACCAAAAGCTAGGAAAAAGGATACTTGCATGGCCCATGCAAGACAATTAAAGCCCAAAGGTCATATTGTGAAAACAACATTATTTCTTGTGGCTTTTAATCCTTGCATTCCCAAAAAGGTGGGCAAAGGCCAAGCAATAGATTAGGAGTGGATCCAACCAACAACATGGGCTAGGAAAACTCAATAAAAGGCCAAGCCCATATTATTGGATGGTGGAAATATAAGGTGGTGAAAGAAAAGGTGGTGGAGGCAAAAGAGAGATGCCCCCAACTCAACTTGGGCATTTAACAATTTAGTAAGAACCAAATACAATATCAAGAGGCAACTACAATTAATCATGCACATGAGATAAGAAGCAAACAAGAAAAAGGTTTTATATGATGCTCAAATGCAAGGGGACATGATGACATGAGCATGATATGATGATGATGCAACAATTATATGTTGGAAGTGGCCCATTTTATTATTAAGACATGTAGCATTACAGGGGTTAGACAACTGGGATGCTACAGCTCTCAAGGCCAAGATTGAGTCCTTGACCACTACCATTGAGGAGAACAAGACCTCGATGGAGAACGCAGGTCTTACCTTTGTCGAGGAGGAGATTGATGCTGATGAGTAGATTTGACTACTCGTTTATCTTTTATCATCGTACTTGTTATTTGAGAACTTGTTATTGGACCATCCGACATGTGGATGGCTTGCTACTTGTGTGTTTTACTTTGTGAACTTGTTATCTTGTTGTTGAACTTTTATCTTGTGTTGCATGCTATGTGTTTGCTTATGTGATGTAATGTGCATGAAAACATCTATGGGTATCTCATTCTTATCTCTATTTGAACAAACCACAGATGCCTCCCCGGCCGTCGCGCAAACCCCAACCCCAACAACAACAACATCACACCAGAAATGCAACAAATGATGACTGCTCAAACACAGCTCATGCAGATGATGACAACATTCATTCAGAACCAAAACAACAACAACAACAACCCCAATAACAACAACAATAACATCAATAACAACTACAACCCTCCAGGTTTTGATATGCTCACCAGATTTTTGCGATTGAGGCCAGCTAAGTTCTCGAGGACGACTGATCCCATGGTGGCCAATGATTGGCTACGATCTGTAAACAAGGATTTAGTAACCGTGGGCTGCACGGATGCTGAAAAAGTCAGATTTGCAGCACACCTGCTGGAAGGGCCAGCCGCCACTTGGTGGGACAACTTTCAGATCACCACTCCTATAGATTAGGTGACTTGGGCTATCTTTGAGGATAGCTTTCGCACTGCTCATATCTCATCAGGAATAATGAGCCTGAAAAAGAAAGAGTTCCACAATCTGAAGCAGCGCCACCGCAGCGTGGCTGAGTACATTGAAGAGTTCAACAATCTAGCGCGTTATGCACCGGATGAGGTTGACACAGATGCCAAGAGAAAGGAAAAATTTCTGGAAGGATTGAATGATGAGCTGAATCTGCATCTGGCTGTGGCATATGTTCCCACTTATCAGTCGCTCTGTGACAAGGCTGCTATATTGGAGAACAAAATGAAGCAAGTCGAGAGTAGAAAGAGAAAGCACTCCGACAAGCACAACTCGGGATCGTCTCACAAACGATCTCACTATGATGACAGTGGAAGCTCAGGATCCCACAAGCATGGGAAATTCAACAAGCACCACAACCACAACCGTCATGACAACAAGCATCATCGCAGTCATGACAATGACAAGTACAAGAACCACAAGAGTGGACATAAGAGCCACCACAGTGGTAATGGTAGTGGGAGTGGAAGTCAGCCTGCTAAGAGAGACATCAGCCAGGTTGAATGCTTCAAATGCAAGAAGATGGGACACTATGCAAACGAGTGCCCCGAAAAGAAAGTTGAAGGACCTGTCAAGCCCAATCCTTTTCAAAAAGGTCAGGTGAACCACATCAATGTGGAGGAGGTCTGTGAGGAGCCTCACGCTGTTGCTGGTAAGTTCAGACTCAATTCTATTCCAGCATTTGTACTCTTTGATACTGGTGCATCGCATTCATTCATATCAAGAGCATTTGTTGAAAGAAATGAACTACCGGTAGAAACTATTTGGTGTCCTATAAAAGTAAGTTCTCCTGGTGGAGAAATGATAGTGAATTCAGGATGCCATGATCTAGTCATAGAATTTGGGAAGTATAAGTTTCCCGTTAACTTGATAATACTAAACTCCCAAGGATTGGATGTTATTCTGGGAATGGACTGGATGACTAAGTACAAAGGAGTGATAGATTGTGCCAACCATACTGTCTCACTCACAACTCCAGAAAATAAAAGGATCAGATTCAAGACCAATTTTGAAGCAAAAAGGAGTATGCTTAATTCTCTTAAGGGGGTTAGCATAGACAGTGTGCCAATTGTGAGTGAGTATCCGGATGTGTTTCCGGAAGAACTGCCGGGAATGCCACATGATAGAGACGTGGAGTTTCAGATAGATTTGGTACCAGGGTCTAGACCAATAGCAAAAAGACCGTATAAAATGTCAGTTGATGAACTGAAAGAACTCAAGAAGCAACTAGGAGAACAGTTGCATAAAGGATTTATTCAACCAAGTTCTTCATCTTGGGGAGCCCCAGTCTTATTTGTGGAGAAGAAAGACAGAAGTCAAAGGTTATGCATAGATTACCGTTCACTCAACGAGGTAACTATCAAGAAAAAATATCCTTTGCCTAGAATCAATGACTTATTTGATCAGCTTGAAGGAGCATGTGTGTTCTCAAAGATTGATCTAAGGTCAGGCTATTTTCAACTCAAGATAAGAGAACAAGACATACCTAAAACAGCATTCACCACAAGGTATGGATTGTATGAGTATACCGTAATGCCTTTCGGCTTGACCAATTCTCCAGCATACTTCATGAATATGATGAACAAGGTGTTCATGGAATTTCTTGACAAGTTTGTTCTCGTTTTCATCGATGACATCTTAGTCTACTCCAAGAGAAAGGAAGAACATGAAGGACACTTGCGTTTGATACTTGAGAAATTAAGAGAGCATAAACTGTATGCCAAATTCAGCAAGTGTGAGTTCTGGTTAGAGGAAGTTGGTTTTCTTGGTCATGTTATGACAAAGGATGGTGTAGCAGTTGATCCTGCTAAAGTTTCATCTGTGACTGAATGGGAATCTCCCAAGTCCGTGAAAGAAGTTCACAGTTTCCTTGGCTTAGCAGGTTACTACAGAAGGTTTATTGAGAATTTCTCTAAGGTAGCTAAGCCCATGACTGAATTGTTAAAGAAAGACAAGAAGTTTGCTTGGTCTGAAGTTTGTGAACTCAGCTTTCAGGATTTGAATTAGAGACTTGTGACAACACCAGTCTTGTGTCTGCCAGACTTGGAAAAGGATTTCCAAGTATATTGTGATGCATCTCATCAAGGTTTGGGTGCAGTACCTATGCAAGACGGTAAAGTTGTGGCCTATGCCTCGAGACAACTCAAAACTCATGAGGTGAACTATCCCACTCATGATTTAGAGTTAGCCTCTGTCGTCCATGCACTCAAAACATGGAGGCATTATCTTTTGGGAAAGCGTTGTGAAGTGTTCACTGATCACAAAAGTTTGAAGCATATCTTCACCCAGAAGGAAATTAATATGAGACAAAGAAGATGGCTAGAGCTTATCAAGGACTATGACTTAAGTTTGCAATATCACCCCGGTAAAGCAAATGTTGTAGCAGATGCTCTAAGTCGTAAGGTATTTGTGAATGGCCTTACCAAAGGAGAATTTCCGGATGATTTGTGTACCCAATTCAGAAACTGAGATTGGAGATTGTGCCTGAAGGACATCTCATGTCTTTGGATGTTCAACCCACTTTTTTGGACAAGATCCGAGAAGCTCAGAAGACTGATAAGGAAATTGAAGAGATTACGGAAAAGATTGGCCAAGGGAAAGCTAAAAATTTCCATGAAGACGAACAGGGTACTTTATGGCATGGGAAACGTATCTGTGTTCCACAAGATCCGGAGTTGCGGAAACTGATTTTGCAGGAAGCACACAACTCTCCGTATTCTATTCACCCGGGTAACACCAAAATGTACATGGACATGAAAGAAAGATTTTGGTGGAACAATCTCAAGAGGGACATCGCCAAACATATTGCTTTGTGTGATGTGTGTAGTAGAGTGAAAGCGGAGCATCAGAAACCAGCAGGTTTGCTTCAACCACTACCTATTCCTGATTGGAAGTGGGACAAGATTGGTATGGATTTCATTACCGGATTACCAAGGACCAGATCAGGATATGATTCCATATGGGTAGTAGTGGATCGCCTAACTAAAGTGGCTCATTTCATACCCGTGAAGACAACTTATACAAGTGCAAAGTTAGCCAAAATCTACATGAGTAGAATTGTATGTCTACATGGTGTGCCCAAGAGTATTGTGTCTGATAGGGGAACTCAATTCACTTCCCATTTTTGGAGACAGCTACACGAGTCATTGGGAACGAGGTTGGAATTCAGCACTGCTTTTCATCCTCAAACCGATGGACAAACAGAAATAACAAATCAAATCCTTGAAGACATGTTGAGGGCATGTGCCCTAGACTATGGAGCCAGTTGGGATGAAAGTCTGCCTTACGCAGAGTTTTCTTATAACAATAGCTATCAAGCCAGCATTGAGATGGCACCGTTTGAGTTTCTCTACGGAATAAAGTGTACCACCCCATCGTTATGGAATGGTGTGGGAGAAAGAATTTTATTCAGGCCAGATCTTATCAAAGAAGCCGAAGAGAAGGTCAAATTGGTTAAGGATAGGTTGAAGATAGCACAGTCCCGACAGAAAAGCTACGCAGATCCTAAGCGTAGAGAAGTCACCTACGAAGTTGGTGATAGAGCTTATCTTAGAGTATCACCACTTCGCGGAGTGAAAAGATTCGGAGTCAAAGGAAAATTGGCACCAAGATATGTTGGGCCATTCAAGATCTTGAGTCGCAAAGGAGAGGTTGCCTATGAAATTGAATTGCCAGAATATCTATCAGCTGTTCATAATGTGTTTCATGTGAGTCAGCTTAAGAAATGTCACCCAGAAATGGAGGAAACTTCCTTGAAGGATACTATACCTTTGGAGGAAGTTCAACTAGAAAGTGATCTCACTTATGAAGAGAAACCTATCAAGATTCTTGAGACTGCAGAAAGAGTCACAAGGACAAAGACTATCAAGTTTTGCAAAGTGTAGTGGAATAATCATTCCGAAGAGGAAGCAACATGGGAAAGAGAAGATGATCTTCGGAAAGACCACCCTCACCTATTTGCTAGCCAATCCGAATCTCGAGGGCGAGATTCACCTTAAGGGGGTTAGATTTGTAACATCCCTAAAATCATGATTTCAAAGATTGCATACCATTCATTCATGCATATAGAATTGAGATCAATTTCAAAACTCATTTCAGAAAACAGAAGCACATAGTGCTATCATTTTATGTGAACAAACTTATATCAAATGGCCATCCCCATTTGAGAGTTTGAATGTTTTAAACCTAGAGTGTTTATCTCCTTTGTTGAATGGATTGAGTGTGGATTTTGAACCAAGATTTACAAAATGGAAATGGTTTAAAAAACCATTTTTCAAAACATTTGCAAATCAAGTGCAAAGTCCTTGTTATTTTGTTTCTCCAAAATGACCAAGCCTTTACAAAAGTAACCACTTGGTTTTATGCCTAGATTTGAGACTGTTGCACACTGCAAAAACCCCAGAAAGATTTGAATTCAAAAAGAGTTTGAATTCATTTGAAAACCATTCCTGAAAATCAAAAACAGAAAAAGAAAAGGAATAAAGAAAGGAAAAGGGCCAGGCGCTCCTATTCTAGCCCAGCAGCAGAACCGGCCCAGCTAGCCCACCCGGCCACTCTCTCGCTCGCTCGCACGCGCGGACACACCCACGCGGTCGCTGACACCCTGACCCCACCCCCTCTCCGTCTCACTCACTGACTGGTGGACCTCGCCAGCTCACCCTCGTCTTCCCCAAATCGCGCCCGACCCCGTCGCCGGCCGTTTCCTCCGCCCATCACTGCCGCGATTGATTCCTCGCTTAATTGCCCTTGATTCCGCGCTTAATCGCCGCTCCCCTCTCGCCTATAAGAACCCCTCGCCGCCGCGGTCATTTCCCCCCACTCTCCTCGCTCACTCCGCCACCAGGCTGCGCGCATTTGACCTCGAAACCCCGCAGTACCGACGACTCCGGCGACTAATTCCGGTGAGCCTCGACCGCCCCCCTCCCTCTGGTTCAAACTGTCGTGTCCAGCGTGGTCTCGTGAATCCCCTGACACCTTTCTTTTGCATTCTCGTGACCCAGAACGCCGTCCCCGTTCGTGCCCGCAACCGACCGAGCCGCCACTCAACTCCGGCGACCAATCGCGGGCGACGCAAAACCTCGGCAACCAACTCGACAGCAACCTCCCGACGCCGCGCACGACTCCGACGAGCTCCAGCATCCCCTTGCCCAACCACCACCACGTTGAGCTTTGCCTCGACCGTGCGGATCTGGTAAGCACACCCTTTCCTCCCCGAGCGATCTAGAACGCTAGCGCCGCCGCTGACAGAGCGCTCCGCCGCTCGCCGTCGCCGCGTGCCGCCAGAACATGGTCGCTTGATCGAGAGCCCTTGGATCTAGATCCAACGCATAGGATTAGCCCACTTAACGAACCGTTATGTTTCGATCTGAACCGTGCATCGCCACTTAGCTCCTACGCTCTCGTGCGTGATCCGGTGCGAAGCGGTACGCGCCAATAGAATTAAGACGCGTGGCTAGGGTTTGTGTTTAAAACAGAATTCAAAACAGATTTAGATTCAAATTTGAATAGGCTATAACTTTTGATTCCCACGTTAGATTTTTGCAAATTTTATATCATTGGAATCAGGGAGGCAAGCCCTTTCTGTTTATGCAATGTTTTTAGTGAAAAGTTTCTATTAAAATAACTTTTTATGCAGAAACTTGTTTAGGACTATTTTGAGTATAGAATTTGTTTAGTAATTTGTTTTAGTGCTAAATAAGTTTGGTTTAGCAAGTTTTTGACTTATTTGTGATTCAGTATCTTGCACTTGCTTGGTTGGGCTTTAAAATCATCACTTAGAATTCTTGCATGCATGCATACATATTTTTGTTTGTATATGAATTGTATGTGATTGTGGTTATAATCTTTGTGTAGATTTTGGTGCTAGTGATTGTGATTGTGAAGAGTGCTACTCTCCCCATTACCAAGGCAAGTGGTACTTCATGAATATTTCCATCCCTATATTTTGTACAAGCATTAGAAATATTTTGCTAAGTCTTGCATGTTACTATTTTGCCAAATGCTATGTTGGGAAATCCTAAGTAGTTGTAGAATTGCTAGGAAATTTCCTAAGTTAAGTTCTATGCCATGCTTAGCCTAGCTAGTAGCAAACAAGGGTTGGTAAAGTATATACATGCTATGATGAAAATATTTTCTAAGTCTTTGGACTTATGTTTTTCTTAATAAAACAACTAAGTCAATGAATCTCCTGGGTGGAATGGGACTTGAATGGTGGCTTTTGGTTGAGTGGTTACACAAGGCCCATGGCCATGGTTTACCTTGTGTATCTCACTTGTGGTATGCCACCCAGGCACAAAGGGATTTTGGAGGCCAAGTTTTGAGAAGCTTATAGTGCAGCCACTTGGCAATATGGGCTCTGCCTTGATCACATAGGTTGCTAGAACTTAGTCATTTGGACAGTTGGTGGTAGTGGGAATGATAGGTTGGAACGTGTCCATTTGACTAAGGGAAGGCTTCTGAAAGGTCCTGTCTTGGGAAACCAAGTCTGGTGGGGAAAGTGCACAACCTCTGCAGATGGAAAAGCTAAGTACTTAGCCAAGTCCATGGCTATGGACAACTTAAGCATCAAGACATGGAAGCTATCAAGAATCTCATCACTCCAACTTCTAAGTAAAACTTGTGGGTGAACAAGGGTGAAGGACCTCAATGTCTATTGAAGGTTTCTTGGGAAAAGTTTTGACAAAGAAAAACTTAGTGATTTCAACTAATAGGAAAAACCTATTTTGAGCAAAGCAAGCCAAGCTACACTTTGCCAAAATGCATATAGTAATATAGTCCACTTAAAAATTTACTAAGGTATCACTTGCCAATACTATTCCAAAGTATTGACCCACTGTGGCTGTAACTTGTGATGTTGCAGGTTACTCCAACGATGATTAGGTGTCATGAGTCTACACTCAACATGCTTGACTGTGGCACATGAAGATGAAGACTTATGTTTATTTACTTATTCCAAACTCTTGTATTAGGCCTGTGGCCTTGAGTTGTAAAAGACTATGTTTTATCTTTGGAATGGATGTAATAAATGACCTTTGTATCTGTGTACTTCATCTTAAACTGTGGATGCTAGCAATGATCCAGGGACTAGCATTGCAATCACATGGATCCTTTTCCTTTACAAAGGAGGGATTTTACAGTACTTCCTCTTCTCGCCCTCACGGCAAAGGGCCTGCTGTCCCTGAAGACGATGCTGATGACTATGATCAGGATGATGGTGACCAGGAGGAGGATGAGGATGCCGAGGATGACGATGACTACTGAGCGGTTGGGGGCGCTAGTGTAGGTCTTTTCCCTTTTTCGGTGTTTCGATGCCAAAGGGGGAGAAGACATTCTCATCGGTTTGCATGGACTTGGGGATTTGGGATTTGCGACTATATGCCCTTATTTGCCTTTTATCTTCCCTTATTTGTCTTTTATTTGCCATTTTCGAACTTGAACTTTATGTGTGTTATCCGTTGTTCATGTGTGTGACTGACTATGTGCTGGTGTGCACCATCTATTGTACTCATGTGAGACTTATGTGTGCTATCATTGATACTATCCAACTTACAAGTTTTACTTAATTATCTTGCTGCACATAGTCAGGGGGAGCCACATTTATATGTTATTCCATGCAAATCACTTGTTGTCATCGAACACCAAAAAGGGGGAGATTGAAAGGGCATTTATTATCATAATCACTTTTGGTGTTCGTTAACAACAAGTAGATCATTTTACAGTTTGTCATTGTCCATTGGTTGGTATTATGATAGATGAACAACACCCCCACTCTTGGGAAAAGACCACATTCATATGCCACTGTTCTGGAAACTCCAGACCGGAGTCTCCGGTCTGCCAAGACCGGAGTCTCCGGTGTGGTCCGGAGTTTCCGGTTCTGGCTTCGGTGGTGCCTCCCAGGATCTGGCTGGGTCATTCTGTCTGGGGGGGTCCGGAGCCTGCACCGGAGGATACACCAGAGCCTTCGGTGTTGGACAAGTCCGGAGTCTCCGGTGTTGGAAGACCGGAGTCTTCGGTGTTGCTGGGGCAAGATTGATCTGGGTCAGTCAGATGGACAGTCCGGAGGCTGGTCCGGAGATTGGCCGGAGTCTCCGGTGTAGACTGGAGTCTCCGGTCTACAGATCGGAGTCTCCGGTCTGACTTTTCTACAACGGTCAGAAAACGTTTCGTGGAGGGGGCTGCCTATAAAAAGGGACCCTTATCTTCTTCCTCCAGTTGCTCGAGCTGCTCAAGAACACCAACCCCATTAGAGCCACCAAATCTACAAGATCTCTTCATCCAACCATCCAAAGTCATTGATCTTTGGAGAATCGAAGGAGGAGGCCTTGATTTACATCTTCACCAAGAGAGATCTTCATTTCTCCCTCATTCACTTGAGGGCCCCCAAGCTCTAGTGTTTCATTGGAAACCCTAACTTTGATTTGGTTCTTACAAGATTGTCTTTGATTTGTCTTGACAGCTTGCTTGTATTTGGGAGCCTCCAATTCAGTTGTGGATGTGTGCTCCGAACTTGTTGTAAAGGTGCCGGCTTCCACCTCGAAGGTTGCCGATATAGTGGAAGGTTAATCGAGCCTGTTGGGGTGAGGTTCATCGGAGAACAAGGGAGGCCTCTCGTGGCGTTGGTGGTTTGAAACCACCCCCTCTCCAAACATAGACGTACTTCCCCTTAAAAGGAAGGAACTATGTGAAACAAATCCTTGTGTCTCCGCGTCCATTCCTTTGATTACTTCTATCCTTTACCGCACTATACTTAATTGTTCTTGCTTAGTGTTGTGCTTGATTGACATATAGGTAAATTCACCATAGTGCATATTCTGGAGAATTTACCTTTCTTGTCAAACCCTAATTTGAAAACGAGTAAAATTTGAAGTAGCACCTATTCACCCCCCCTCTAGGTGCCCATACGATCCTTTCAATCGGGAAACTTCGATCATCAACTACCCAACGAACTAGTCTAGAGGATACTAGGGACCTGCTTTGTTTATTTATCACACATATATTAATGTCTTCACTTAATACAGTTATAGCATGATACAGAACTATTATGGACTAATGAGATATGTCAATAAAAACATCTTTATTATTGGCCTCTACATATCTCCTTCCGATACTACGTGGACCACTTAACTATGATTATGAACATCGATTGGTGATAAAGCCTACTCTATTTGGTCAATGCCCTTAGAATCGGCTACGCATTCAGTTAATTTGGTTAATTTGGTTCGTTTAATTCAGTTATATGATTAATGCGGTTTCAATACTTCGGTAAATACGGTTTTATACGAAAATACGGTTTCGGGTTTCGATAATAACCATTAAATATCGGTTCAGTTTCGGTAATAGCCAAATTAACCATAATTGACGTGATTTTTTCAATAACGTCTAATTTATGTGTGGCCTATGTTTCAGTTTAACATTTTCTACAACAGGACTAGACGTGTTGCATGAGATAAATAAAAATACGATGAGTTTTGGCCAAAATAAAATAGTTTACTACTTTGTATTACCAAATGCGTGTGTTGTAAGAGAAAAATAAAACCAAATAGTAATAAAATTTAGTGTACATATAAGGAGTTGAACTCGCTTTCGGCCAAAATAAAATAATTTACTACTTTGTATGACCAAACTACGTGTATTGTAAAATAAAAATACAAACAAAAAATATTAAAATTTAGTCTACATATAAGGAGTTGAACTCACGTGCTATGGCAAGAAAGCACAAGTCCGCACGGATGGTAACCAATACGATTGCAACAAGTTTACTGATATAAAAGCACTTGGGCCTTATATAACTAGTTTGGGCGAGGTTGGGCTGGGTCTATTACGAAATTTATTTTGGCAATGTGACTATTCGGTTATTTTCAGTAATAACCGCGGTTTTTTGGGTTTAAAACTGAATTAACCGAAGGTCAAACGGTTAGCAAATTTGTTAACTGAAACCTTAACTACAAACTGGAAAAACTGAAATTTTGGTTGTAGTTAGGTTTTCTTTGGTTCGGTTTTCGGTTTTGGTTTGGTTATGTGCGGCCGGACCTTAGAGACAAGAGCCATGGTTTTCTTGAATGTCAGAACTTTGCTCTTGAAATATCTACAGTTGGATCCCTTTCATATGTTTCAAATGAAGTACAACGTCTATCCACCTTCTATTCCCAGGAGAGGATCGAATAGCACATATCGTTGAGAGAGGTAAAGGTCGAGATATATTGGTTAGTACTTAAATAACGACGAATTCAATGTTTGGTAATTCTCTATACTATTTTCAAAACACAAGACAGGCATACACAAACCACCACAAACCAAACATGCACATCCAAGTTCTACAAATGTTTCACTCTCTTATGTATACATATAAAATCACTAAAAATACACATAAATTCTACAAATGATGTATATTTCAGTGTTTTGGATTTGCTATACATAGTTTATAAAAAAGGCGACTCAAAATTTTCTCCATATATAGATAAAAAAATTTAAATCATGAAGTATAGAGTATACCATGATTTAAATGGTATACTCTACCATGGCAATGAGGGAGTGGGACTAGCACCCTCGCCGACGAAGATGGGGGCGGGGAGGGGAATGGTGTCGCCTGTCTCATGGGGAGAAGCGAAGGGGTGAACAATTCACTATGTAAATATAATAGGAATTCAATGGAGAATTAGTGAGAATTTCATCGTTTACCACCCGATGTGGTGAGCTCATGTATCATTGTCTTGTTTTTTCCTCAAAAGTTGGAAGGAACACTAACTTTTAAGGATGAGTGGATACATGCCGATAATTTCCTATGGTACTACATCGATGGGTGGTTTGTTTTAAAACATGTCAAGTCGAAGAAACCATATGATACTACACATGGACCACTTGACTATGATTATGAACATCGATTGGTAATAAAGCCTACCCTGTTTGGTCAATGCCCTTAGAGGCAAGAGCCGGGAGGGAAGGGGGAGGGAGAGGGAGAGGGGGAGGTTAAGGACACCCCAATAATGCTATGTATATCCTTTCCTAGAGGTTACATTGTGCCGTGAGGATAAAAAGGGAAAATGAAAGTAGGATGTATGATACAAGTTGTTCTTAATTGAGAAAAATAGCCCATGACAAGTAAAAAGATAGTAAGAGGTAGATTGTTGGAAAGTACCTCAACATCTTTCCTTGGACATCTGGAACCGGAAAAGAAGTTCTTTGCCATGGCTATCCATAGAGCAGGAACAAATAAGTTCCAGCAATGGGATATTCCACATTCTTCCTTTTTTTTGTTGCAAGTACTCCCTCCATCCTAAAATAGATGTCTCAGATTATTAAAATTTAGATGAATCTATATTCTAAATAGTGTCTAGATTCATTCAAATTTTATCAAATCTAAGACATCTATTTTAGGACGGAGGGAGTATTTGATTTCCTTTTGTTGCTTGGTTTTGTTTGTTCATCCATATTATATGCAGCAGTATCCGTTTCTAGTGTTCAAAGAAAAAAGAATGCAGAGTTCTCTACCTGTAAAAGAACATGCTATAGGAAGAGACGGCATATGGTGTTTTCGTATGATCGCCTATTTGTAAGCATTTGGATACAGGACAAGTGTATACCTCAAGAAAGTAGTAGTGAAAAAAATTCTTATTATAACAATATTATTAAACAGATAGCTACCCAGTTACAACTTCACAAAAAATTAGTTCCATTGTAAACAAATGCACATGGTCAAGTGAGATGATTGATCAAATTAATTTGAATAAGTATTAAAGTTAGAGTAAGCTCAATCCAAAGATAGGGTCAGTTTCTACAAGCACATCAATTCTCTGAACAGTGTGTTGCATGATAACAGTCACCCGGATATCTATATGAAGGGAATCTGCCAATGTTCTTTTCCTCCTCTAACACAAAGTTCACACCCACTTTTTAGCTTTGAATCACCAATAGTCATTGCAAGAACATGACCCCATCCTGAAGTGATGGAATCTATTCAGATCTCTAACAACAAACTCTCTCTCCATAATGCCACTTATGAGCTTGAACCCGTCATGGCAGTCACATCACATCCTCAGGTTCTTCATCACCCTGATGGCCATCCCCTTGGGGATAACCAGCAAACCAAACCCTAATGCCAACATCTCACTGTGCACTCCAACCATTACACCTTTCCCATCCTCTTCATAAGCATCAAAGACTCTAGTACTACCTAGTCTACCATTGTAACCCTTCTCCCGCATCTTACCCTCTAACTCATCAAGAAAAATCATCACTTCATCTGCCCTTGTACCGGCGGGTGATACCAGACCAGCGTAGAACACATAGGGGATGTCCTTTATCTCAATCCAGCTGCACCCAGGATCTTTACGTATGCCTTGCTGTCTCATGTTCAACCATACAGCGGCAGCATTGTCAGTCTGACCGGCTGAAGTGTATGCGTTTGACATCACTACCAATGCACCTGCTACATCTTGGTTGAACTCTGACACTCTGTGGCCAGCTCTGGTGGCTAGATCTAAGCGCCTGTGAGTCCGGCAGGCTGACAGCAATGAACTCCACAACATGAGGGCGTCACGGTCTTCAGCCTGCACTTTGTTGGCAAGCTCAAATGCCTCATCAAGCCGTCCTGCTCGGCCGAGCATGTCAACCGCACAAGTGTAGTGGCTGGCTCATGGACTGATGCCATATTTGCTCTGCATGAACTGGAGGAGATGGAGGCCGGTGTCAACGAGACTTGAATGGCTGCAAGCGTGCATGACACCAAGCAGTGTAACACTGTTTGGTTGCATATTTCGATCGATCATCTCATTAAACAAAGTGAGTGCGCACCTACCAAGACCATACTTTGCTGCTGCCACAATTATGGAGGTATAGCAGATGACTGACGGCTGCACAATCCTGTCGAACACCTTTCTTGAGTACTCATAGAATCCACACTTGGAGTACATATCAACCAAAGCCACATCAATCACATCATTGCATCCATGCCCAAACCGAAGGACTGCTCCATGCAGAGACTTGCCGACTCCAAGCCGCCCAACGCCTGCGCACGCGTTCAGGACGCTTGACAGCATGAAGTGGTTGGGCGCCATGACATTTCTTTTCGTTCTCATCTCGGCGAAGAGTTGAATGGCCTTGCGCGCAAGCGCATTCTGTGCGTACACAGACAACATTGAGCCCCACGATACCACATTCCTCACTGGATCAGACATACCATCAAACACTGCACGTGCACCCTCAATACTTCCGGCCTTGCCATACATGTCGACGAGCGCGGTGGCAACAACAGCGTCGGACGCGTACCCCACGACTTCGGCACGGGCATGCACTTGCCGCCCAAGTTCGGCATCAGCAAGGCGTGCACACGCGCTGGCAGCAGTCGAGAAGGTGAAGGCGTTCGGTGGCACGCCGCTGTGAGACTTGGAACGGAGGAGGGAAACATCCACGCGGGGTCGTCCGGCGCTGGAGTAGCCGGACATGAGGGCCGTCCAGGAGACGACGTCCTGGTCGCGCATTTCGTCGAACAGGTAAGTGGCGTGAGCGGTGGCGCCGCATCTGCAGTACGCGGCGATTATGTGGTTGCAGGAAGAGACGGCGGACGCGATGCCGACCTTGAGGAGCTTGCCGTGCGTGGCAGCAACAGAGGCGTGGTCGGAGGCGCCGCGTAGCAGGTGGATTAGCAGCGGGGTGAGCGTGGCTATGCTGGAGGTCGCCGCCGTGGGAACGGGTTGTCATGGCTGGGTCATGCATATAGAACACAGTGTGTGGACGCGTGTGCTAAAATCTTGAGTCTACTTTTTTTAGAGCAATCTTGAGTCTACTTGAGAAAGGGAATTGATCAGAATCAACTAAAAAAAATTGGCAATATTTTTAGGAAAATGATACGGATCCTCCGCGAGATCGCGCATCCTGATCCCCCGGCTCGTTCGAACGAGACGGTGGCCCACTCCTTACCTTCTCCTCTTCCATAAACAGAAGGACAGACGGTTCTGCAAAACTCTCCCATCGCCGCGCGTCTCTGCTGCTGCACGGCTCCGCCGCGCGCGCCTCTCCGCTGATGAACGAATCCGGTGCCACGTCCCTGAAAGAGCCACGGGGCAGTCCCCTGCCAGCCGACGCTCCACCATGGACCAGCCCCTGTGCCCTTCGCTGCGTTCGTGAGAGCCATGAGGCCATCACAGTCAGCCATCTCGCGACAATGGACTAGCTCCTGCTGCTCCCTACGCCCTCCGCCGCGCCGGCTGCCGTGCCACCATGGACGAACTCTTGAGCTGCACCTCTCCCCCACCATGGACGGACCCTCCGCCTCCATCCCTCCACCAGAGAAGGCAGCCGCTGCCGCCGGACTAGGTCGCCGTTGTTGGAGAAGGTACTCGCCATAGTCCGCCCCGCCATCGTTGTCGCTACCTATGCCGTCGAGGGTTGCTACATGGGGTTTGTTAGGCGGCTACGTGCAGCCGACGGCGATGCTACAAGTGGTGTGGGGTTTTGCTACAAATGCTTTGTTATTTTGCTATGAGATCTACGACGAGATCTCCGACGAGGTCTCTTACGAGATTGGATTTGCTACAATATGACTTTTTTTTTCTACATACATTTTGTACTCTTGCTACAATAGAATAAAATTTTTGCTACACGGTCTCCAGCGAGGTCTCCGGCGAAAGTCTCCGGTGAGATCTCCGGCGAGGTCGGTTTTGCTACATTAGCACACATTTTTTGCTACACGGTCACCGGCGATGTCTTTGGCGAACTCTCAGGCGAGGTCCAGTCCATTTTCTATTTTCTGGGTCAAACCGTTTTTTGCTACGTTGTAGCAAAAGCGGGACTATTTGTAGCAAAAACGAGTATGTCTGTAGCAAAAGCGGGATTTTGACCCAAAAAAGAGGACACGTGGTTGGCCGGGGACCCGGGGAATAAAAAACACAAATCCCGCGGGGGACGCGTAGTACTGCCCATATTTTTACTCATAAATTGACACTTGAAATATGCTGCAATTTAAATTTGATTTTACTCAATTCCGAAAAGATGGGACTCGATTAGGTTGAATTTGAAAATAACATTCACCTTCCCTGATGGCTTCATGAGGCCCCCGTGCGACATGTGCATGTGCCAAGGCTCTCCATGATCATGTGAATTCGTTCTTTTTTATGCGTAACTTTAATATTTTTTAATGGCTTGCTATTTCATATAAATATATTTGGTATGCTCGGTATAAGTTCCAAATCACCGTCAAGATATTGAAGGAGAACATCCACCCGGACATGACGCTACTGGAAAAACTTGGAGTCTCCGGCCATGGAAGACCGGAGTCTCCGGCCCTAGCATCGAAGTCTCCGCCATAGATCAGAGTCTTCGCCCCCCTTCCCAAGCCCGGAGTCTCCCCCTCCCAAACGGAACCAAAATACTAGGAGCTACTGGACCCTCGGTCGAAGTCTACCCGGAGGCCACCCCGAAGTCTTCACCCCTAACAACCGGAGTCTCCGGCCTAAGTGAATCTAGAACGCCAACGTTAGCTTGGCCTCAGCCCATATAACACTCCAACTATGTTTTGATGCCTAAACTACTTGTTGATTCATGGATATATATATGCCCCCACCCTCCATTGTAAACCATAAATTGATTTGAGAATTGTATTGGCTTAGCCTCCACTTTCTCTTAGGGGAACCTCTCTTTAGATCTGGATCTAGACTACAGGTTGTACAGGGCCCTCCTTGTTTGAGATGAATCTTTCTATTTTGTGAACTCTATTGCGTTGATCTCTCCTATTGGGTCTCTATCAATTGCAATCTATTCACAAGAAAATTTATCCGCCCCGAGTCGATCTTCCTAATGTGGATCTCTACCTAGCGGTCTCCTTCATGTGGATTCTATCGAGTTGGTGATTCGGGCCAACGAAGGAAACCGGAAACATGTGTGTGTATGTTTAGTTTGTATCTTTACCTTGCATTTCATCATGTTTATCGAGTTCATCATGTTTATCACCCCTCCCCTTGATTCTCCTCCAAATATGTGATGACCGGGTCACCCCACGAGGGTAACCCTCATCATAATGGTATCAAGAGCCTTTGGTTGCCACGGATTTGACTTCGTTCATTGATTTCCACCATAAATTCAAAAATACCAAAAGTATTCCCCAAAAAATTTGTTGGTATCTATCTCTCCATTTGGTGAGTTTTTTGTGGTTTTAATCCATGGAATACTAGTCTTAGGACTTGGTCCACCTTTGCATGCATTTTCATAGCCCAATTTGGCCAATTCCCCACGGATTTGAGGTTTGAGGCCCGGATTTCCTCCAAGAGGATGAAAAGCTCTTGAGGCCCTAACTTGGAGTCTCTGGCTCATAAGCACTGGCCTCCTTACAATCTTTGGCCTATAACCATATTTATTGCCTCATTTTCCCGTTTGGACAGCTTCCTTTGGTGTTTGTGTTTCGTTTGTGTGTCATAACATAACAACAAGCTTACTCATCACCACCCGCGCTCTACGACACCATGATACATTCAATTTGCATCACCATTCTATATTATAATTTGCCTCTATTCATTGATATATTTCATATTAAGAGGTGATACTTATGTCTTTTCATCTGTTTTTGCATGTTGGATGATTCTTGGAGGATGAACTGCCGGAGTCAGGATTCTGATGGAAAAAGAGGTGTTTTGATGCAATTTCGCGATGATCAGAAAAATACCAGAAAAACTACAGAAAATCCTGTTTTCCTAGAAGACGAAGAATGCCAGAAGGGGAGGCGGAGTTGGGCCACAGGGGCCCCACACCCTCCCAGGCATGGTCCACCCTAGGTCGCGCCTACAGGGGGTGTTGCCCACTTGGCCTACCTTTGGCTCCACCCTCTCGCCTATATATTCTCCTTGAAACCCTAATACACGGGGAGTGACCATAGAAAGATTCAGCCGCCTCTGTGGGGCGGAAAACACCAAGAGAGAAAGAGATCTCCGGCAGACAAATTTCTCCCGAGGAAATTCCTTCCCGGAGAGGGGAGATCGTCGCCATCAACACCATCATCAAGCTAGAATTCATCGGGATCATCATCATCCACACCATCATCTCCACCAGCACCATCATCACCACTCCATCCCGGTGTAACAATTGTGTTGAATCTTGCATAGTTCTTAGGGGAAACTTTCCCGGTGTTGACTACTATTGTAGTTGATGCTTGTGAGTGGAACCATCGGATTATTGTTTATGTTCAGATTGTTATCCATTACCATATCATCTTTGATCTTGATCCATATGATGTCTAGTGAGTAGTTCGTTTAATTCTTGAGGACATGGGAGAAGTCATGTTGTTAGTAGTGGATTTTTGTTGAGATATTATTCAATGGTTTAATATTTAAGTTGTGGTTCTATTCTTCTAGTGGTGTCATGTGAACGTTGACTACATGATACTTCACCATTTATGGGCCTAGGGGAATGCATTGTGTATTTGGCTACTAATTGTATGGTTGCCGGAGTGACAGAAACCTGAACCCCCGTTAGGAAACCTTTGCACAAGGGAGTGTAGGATCTCAGAGTTTAAGGTTATGGTTAAGTTTATATCTTAATTTATTTCTTGTAGTTGCGGATTCCTGCAAGGGGTTTAATCACAATTATGTATTAGTCCAAGTAAGGTCGGTATATTAGCACAGCTTCACCCACACAACACTTATGAAACCAAAGAAGACTACTCAGCTATATGAAGCGAAAGCACTTGACAGAATTCCCATGTGTCCTCGATAACGTTTGGTCCTTATTAGTATTTCCACCGGCTTGTCCTTTGCTAAGAAAGGATTGGGCCACTTGCTGCAATTGTTTGCTATTTTATTTACTCGCACTTTATTTCCTTGCTTTATCAGAAACCCCTAGAAATCTATTTTCTAAGTATTTACATAGATTTCCTGCTCCATACCACCAGTCAACACCTTCTTCTCCTCGTTGGGATCGACACTCCTATTTATCGAAAGTACTATGATACACCCCCTATACTTGTGGTAAATCCAGACTATTTTTTGGCGCCGTTGCCAGGGAGTGAAGTGCTATTGAAGAGTGGAACTGGTAAAGGAAACTTCTACCATGAGTATTGTTTTTATTTCTGTTTGTTACTTTGTTTCCAATATGGATAACCCACTTTTTTTTATGTTTGGGAAAACCACTAACACTGTTAGGGTAGTAGATGAACCACAACTTGTTGAGACAGATCCTTTTAAGATACCTACAAGTATTGTTGATCGTGTTATGGATAATTATTATTTAGGGGATGGAACTGTCCACCTTGGTGATCACTTGCTTTTTATCCATGAATTATGCGGGTTGTTTAAGTGTGCATGTATCACAACTGAACAGGTGAAGAAGAAGTTAATCTCTATATCATTGAAAGGAAGAACTGAAGAATGGTATAAGCTGCTGAAGAATGGACAATCCATGGAATGGGAGGAAATAGTACCTCTCTTTTATTCTAAATTCTATCCTCCCAGTGAGATTCATAAGGATAAGAATCTAATATATAACTTTTGGCCTCGTGATGGAGAGAGTACAGCTCAAGCTTGGGGGAGATTGAAGTTACTAATGCTTAAATGTCCTATTCATGAACACCCTAACAACATTATTATCAATAAATTTTATGCTAGGCTTTCTCTTCATGATAAAGATTTACTAGATGCTTCTTGTGCTGAATCATTCACACGTATGAAGGAAGAAGCTAAATGGGATCTCCTAGACCGTATTCAAGAGAACACTGAAGCATGGGAGAATGACAAAGGAAGAAATTCAAGTATAAATTATGATTATGAATGCATTAAATCCTTTATGGGAACTGATGACTTCTGTGATATTAGTACTGAGTATGGTCTTGATTCTCAAAGTATTGCCAATTGTTTTAAGTCCTTTGCCTCTTACATAGAAATTCCTAAAAAGAAGTGGAATAAGTACCATGCACCTTATAAATATGTTGTTAATCATGTTCCTGCTAGAAATACTGAAGTTTGTAACATTAAGCATACTTTGACTGAACCTTATGTTGAGAAAACACCTTTCACAGCTAAGGTAAAGGAGTATTCTATGATAGTTAGTGCAAATAACAAAGGTACAAAGAAAACTGTGGAACCTGATGAGCAAATAAACATTGAACCTGTAGTAGCCATTGAGAAAGATGTTGTTACTAAAAACATAGAAGTTGGGAACATTTTCTTCTGTGAAGACGCTTCTAATATTGTCTCTTATCCTAGTAAAGCTAGAAAAGCTAGTGTCCCTACGCTTTATGTTAGAATTGGTGATCATTGCTACTATGTGATATTGGTGCTAGTTCTAGTGCTATTCCTTATGAGCTTTACAGGGAAATTATGCATGAAATTGGCCCTTGTGAGCTTGAGTACATTGATGTGGTTATCCACCTTGCTAATAGAGAGATAGTTTGTCCAATTGGCATTGTAAGAGATGTGGAAGTCCTTTGTGGTAAGATTAAGTATCCTGCTGATTTTCTAGTGCTTAGTTCAGCAGCTAGTAAAACTTGTCCTACTATCTTTGTAGACCTTTCTTGAACACTTGTGGAGCTATTATAGATTGTAAAAAGGATAAAGTTTTAACTAAGTTTTATGGAGATTCTTATGAGTTTAACTTTTCCAAATTTTCTAAAGCTCCTTATAAAATTAGCTTGCCTAATGAAGATTTCAGGGTGGAACAACTTGCTTCTATTGATCCAGTTTATGACCTTGGACCTCTTTTTGATGATTTTAAGTATGCTCATTCTGATGGTAAAGTTGTTTCTTGTGACAGTTATATTGTTAGCTTTATTCAAAGTGCTACTGAAAGTTATTATGAGAAACAGAAACATGGTTTTATGAATCTCAATAATGTTAAGTTTCCTCGTTTTATGTTAAAAGCTTTGAAGTTGCATTTGTTTTGTCTTCCTATGCTAGTGTCCTTTTGTTTCAACAATTTGTTTTCTCATGAGACCCCCTTGCATAGGAAGTGGGTTAGACTCAAATGTTTTGGATATTTGCTTCTTGATGCTCTCTTTCACTTCAAATCTATATCTCCTATGTGAGCATTTTTGAAATTATCAAGCCTAACTTAAAGGCATTAAAGAAAAGTACTTCTTGGGAGATAACCCGATAGTTTTGTTGAGTCTTGGAAGTTATTACCTTAGTAATAACCGCCCCTTATCTTTTTTGTTTTGGTTTTTGTGTCAATATCAACTACTTTTGAGAAGTAGAGGAGTTGTGAAAAGTGGCTATCCTGGGACAGATTTTTGTGCGGCATTGTAAAAATTCGTGAAGGAGATCAGTACAACGTATGGAGCTGAATTTTGCTGAGCTTATTCTCCAAGTTGTTTATCCAACTTTCATTAGTTTTGCACTTTTTGATTTGAGCAACAGAAGGTTTTTGAAAAAAATCAATCTTTGTCTGCTGGTCTGTTTTGACAGATTTATGCCATCATTTGCATTTGCCTCTTATATTGATCCCTTTCAGATTCTTTTTGGGCTTTTGGAAAGGAGTTGCTACAATAGCTCTTGTTTTGATGGATTTCAGTTGAAGTTTGAACCTAAAGGTTTATTTTTTTTTGCATACACTAATGTTGCCATTGAGGTTTGTCTAAGGCCTTGTATGAAAGAAATTTTCAGGAGAAGGAGAGAAGGAATCTGCAGAGTTTGTCTTTGAGTAGGTAAAAGTGCTACAAACTGAAGGTTCGTGAAAAACCCTTTTCTTTATATTTTTGATGTTTTGATTACATATGGAAGGTTACGAGACGAAACGAAGGAGGAAATGGAGGCCAGGTGGGCCACACCCAGCCTAGGCGCAGGCCCTAGCTGGCCACGCCTACAGGGGGTGTGAGCCCCCTGGAGTCCGTCTCTGCCTCGTTTTCACACAGTACCTTCCTTATGCATTAAAACTTCGTAATATATAACCTCCTGGATCCCCCGAGGTTCGTATATCGTGTTCTCGTCGTGTTTTTGTTTTGATCTGTTTCTGTCAGAAAATCTTCTCAAGTTTAGAGCACCATGGTTTTCGCCAACGTTAAAGGCTAGGGGCCCGTGGAATAAGAAAGGATCACTGCCAGGCACGGAGACATGGATTGGAGCATCGAGGAGGAAGTAAAGAACATGTCAGCAGGAATTAAGGAACAAACCGTCGTAGGGTCAAGGGCAAGGAAACCTACTTTTGTAGGATCAATTAACACTGGACGTGCTTTTTCTCGTAATATGCAGGGGATGATGACCTCCATTCAAAACTTCAGATGTTGCCCTGAGGCAGTGGAAGTCCTTTGAACCACTGATGAGTTTTTTGATAAGTACCGTGCTCTAAGGATGAAGGTGGATATACTTCAAGAGGAAAATAATAGGCTTCGTAAGATGCTGGAGGGTTTTTTGACCCTAAACAATGGAACACCACCGCCATCGAAGGAGTAATTCGTCATCAGGTTTGGCATCCCCTTGGCTTCTTCCAAGTTTGGGGGAGTGCCGCGGTATCACATCATTATCTTTTATCTTTTACCTTTTTAGTAGATTCATATCTTGGGTAGAGAAGTTATCTTATAGGTTGGTTTGCATATGGAAGTATCTCTCCTTTAGTTTGTTATCTATGTATCCCTTGGTGTGAGTGCATTTATGGAATATTAATGAGAAGTTTCACCTTTTACTTTTTGCACTTCTTATTTTAGTTTGCAATCTCTATTATATGATTGATCTTGTTGATCAGTATTGGTATCACTTTGGGAGCATCAAGTAGATATAAATTGGTTTTGGCAAACCAAGCTCTGGTCACTAGCAACAACTTTTTGAGGTTTGAAAGGAAAAGAGAAAAAGCTTACATGTATTTTGTATCATTTATTTTCTTTGTTGATTGGCTAATAATCTTAGTATTCTTTATTTAAGATATTTTGTGTCTTCAAGGAAGATTGCATGTTTCTCTTTATCACTTGTAGGTTTGCTTGTTTCCTTCAACTCTTTTGCTTGCTAGCCAGCCTTGCTAGCCAAAAACCTGTATTGAGAGGGCATAACCCCTTTGATCCAAAACCTGTGCCATTTTTCTCCACCATATCTACCTATTAGCATTATTGCTATTCCAAGAAAATTCTCAACCTTCATCTATCTTTCGAATTAAAAATTATTTTGTTATGTGAAAACTAGTTAGTAAAGCTCTCACGAACTTGATGGCACACCTTATTTTCCTGCCCCTAATAAACTTGAACCGTCGTGTCATCGAAGTTGTATATGCTTGCACCTATACATTAGAATTAGCAGAACCATGCTGTCACGAGGAACGCTTTCAACATTACACCTGTACATTGTACACATTTGATATCATGCTCTTTTGTTTGCGGATGTCGTCGGTGTGAAATAAAAGGGGAGCTTGTAAGTCCATGGAGTTATGTATGTGTGTTAGAGAAATGCCTGGGCTGCTAGCCTAAGCCATGCCTAATCATGGTGGAAACTTGCAGCATAACCATAGTGAGCAATCTATGAGGCATCCTCAATAAAAACCTATGCATAGGAAATAAAAAGATCGCTGAGATGCTCACTGTCTGCTTGCCTTGTCATTTTAATTATGGGATAGCTCATGTATCATGTGCAAGGGGAACCCCGTTGGCGGTTCTTTATGATACACATGTACTTAAAATGACCAGAACTTACCGGTAACTAAAGTTGAGCAGCATGAGGAGCGGCCCTCGTACTTGTAACACCCTCAGAATCGGACCTATGCAAGTTTTAGCGATTCCCGCCAAACCCGCATAGAAACGATTCAAAGGTGCCCACCAGGCACTTTCGTGCGGGTGGAAAACGAAGTAATAACATTACACAACAGTCCTTGATGGGACCCTCAGAACATATATATATATAACAGCGACTCGAAGAGTCAAGAATACGGATATAATATACAAAGATCCAAATCACCTTGAAAAGATGGAGCGTCCGACTACGGACAAGATGCAAATGGGGCTAAGAGCCCTGAAGAATAACCAATGGCGTCCATAACCCCTGCCAAGCTGGAAGGGTAACCACGCTAACGGCGTCGATCTCAAAACCTGCTTAAACAAAAGGGTGCCGACAAAGGGCAAAGGAAAAAGAGGCGTCGATCTTGAGGCGATGCAGCGAGGCTAGAATTGCGGTCCTCGCCTACATAGGTATGGTGGATCGAGCGGCAAAGATGCACTAAACATCCTATAGAGACTCGATGCAACTGGCGGTTATCAGAGAGGGGTGAGAAAGACCTATTCGGAACCAGACTGATACTAACACCAAACAAACCCATCCTGGTGTTTCCCCCTCGAAACCAAACGAGGAAGTCAACCGAGGAACTCACACCGTTGGCAGTTTTATTTATTCAGTTATCGTTGCAGTAATTACTAGTCAGGTATAGACAATCATCCTGATAAAATAAGCAGTGGGCACTTTTAGTTAACCATTCCGTTATAGTTGCGACACTTACTAGTCAAATACAATTAGCATGAGATTACCCAAAAACCCAGCAGTTGTTGGTACTTTTATTTAGCCATTCCATTGTAATTGCCATACTTACTAGTCAGGTACAATGGTCGCAAGCGACACTCCAAACAAGCAATTGTGGGCAGTATTGTTTAGCCATTCCATTATAGTGAAGCTGATTACTAGTCATTATAAAGTCAAATTTATAGCAATAAACTTTAGTTATGCTTGTCTATGATCGAGATACTATGCTCCAAGTCGTCCATATCCGCGGACACGGCTTTCAGAAAGTTTTACCCGGCCGGGGTGCACCAATAGCAACACACGCTCGATCAACCTCGGAAAAACCAAATCAAAACCCAACGAGGCTTTCACGACAAAGCAATAACAGGATTCAGAATTATTTCAGGGGGCCACCCCTTGAAGTCTTACCCAACTTAAGTAAGCTAGCTCCGAGACGGACCCAAGGTTTGGGTGGACGGCTGTGAACGACTGGGAACCCAAAACTGGGCTTGTCGACACCGCGAAAACGTGTCCCGATCCTAAACAGTACAGTGTGCTCCTCGCACAATCGTAAATACATAAGTAGCATGGCATAAGTACAGGATAGTAAATAAAACCTCAAACTAGTTTGTGGCCCCAAGAAATAAGACTGAATCAAGCTCTGGCTCAGGGGGGTCCCATATACCTCCCGGATGTGGATAGCGCGATAAATCAAGGAACAGGTATCAAGTACTCGGGGTCCTACGGGACACAAGTGGGCATTCGGAAACCAAATGTTATCTATCACCCACCGATGCCTCTTCTTACTTCAATTTTAGTTGTTAAACAGGAATTAAAGTGAACGGTAAGTAAAGCTATGATCATCTCCAACATCAACATGCAGCAATACATCAACAAGCGTGGCCTTTAAACGACATAGCACTTGAGCAAGCGACTACGACGCGCAAGTCCAACTATCTACCAAACAACAGGTAATAGGGTGTGTCCAAGGCAATATAGGCTGCAAGGGATATCACGGGTACGAAAACTAGAGCATCGCAACACAGATAGCAATAGATCAACAGGAGGGAATAAATACTATAAAAGTAAGATAGGTAGAAAGGGGGAGATGCTTGCCTGAAAACATTATCGAAGGTTCAACCGAAGATCGGGTCGACACTCGCATCAACTCAACGGCCTTATCCGCGAAGAAGCAAAACACTAGAAGGAACACCGGATGCACTATTTAATATTACGGCAGAAGATCGGCATGATGCATGTATGATGTATGACATGGCAAAGTGCGATGCAATTAGGTCATATTAAGTGGAACCGGGGTCCCGAAAAATAATTAAATGGTTCATGTTATTTATCTACCCCGCAAATCAAATGTTGTTTGGACATGGCAAAAGATAGTACTGGTTCGCTACACAAGTTTAAATGAGGCCAATATGAGATTAGATTTGCCCGCATATGGGCCCCATGTTTAATTAGAGGTGAATCGGCATAAGGCCCCAAACCACAGACAAGGATGCATGCATGAATGACAAATTAATATTGAACAATTTATATATATGGCATTTATAAAATAGGGTTCGGGAAAAGGTTCACACATCGGGGTTCGGCAGATCTTGGGGGTTTCGAGGGGTTCGGGGTTCGACAGGGTCCAGGGTTCGACGGGTCGGTCTCGGCGGAATCGTTCTCGGATGCAGAGTAGATCTTGGCGCATCCGGGTGCAGGACTTGGGTCGGTGTCATTATTATCGTCGCGAAGATCTCGTCGGGTCCGCGCTTCGGATTCCGTGAGGCGATCTTGACGCTCCGTGCCCATGAAGCAGAACTTGTCGTCCGGCGGTAGATCTTGTCGATTCCATTCCAACGGACTTGTTGTTCTGCGGCGAAGATCATGGGGTCTCCGGGGTCCGGGGTCTCGGCGTCCGGGGCGAAGTACTTGGCGCACTAGGGTTCGATCTTGGCCGGTCGGTCTTGAACTCCGGTTCGGTCTTGGTATATGGTAAGATCTTGTCGGGTTCTCGGCTTCGGTTGTCCGTGAAGGTGATTATGGCGTTCGAGATGAAGACCACCGGTTAACTTCAATTATCGGTGTCGAGGATGGACTTGTGTTTTCACTAGGTTCGATGTGGTGAAGACTTGTTCAACACCGATGGCCTTGTCCGACTTGTCGCGCTTGTCAAACGGAAGAACTTGGCCTTGGTCTGCTCAACCGATCACGCAGAGGTCGCAGCGCATGGGGACCTGCAGGAAGACGACAGCGCCCAGAGAGGCGCGAACTCCAGCCCACGGTCGAGGCTCAAGGGGTGTCGCCCTTGACGGAGCTGCCGTGCCGCAGGGGTCGTGAGGCGAGGAGGCAGACGGCAACGAGGAGGCAGCGAGGAGGAGGACGGTTGGGCCATCGGGGCCCGCGGGAGGCGGTGGAGCAGCCCGGCAGGCGCCAGGAGGAGGGATGCGGTCATGGGTGCGTGGCTCGGGGCAGCGGCGAGCGGCGGCAGGGCAGCCAGGCTCGCAGCGGCGGAGGCCGACGGGACTCGAGCGTGGGGAAGAGGTGGAGGGCCGGGCCTTGGATGGTGGCGGTTGGAGGCGGTTGCAGGAGAGGTGGGCGAGCGCAGACGGGCAGAACAGCAGACGGGTGAGGCAGGCCTTGGCCGGCCTTGCGGAGGAGCAGAGCGGCGAGGAGCTCCGGTGGACGGCGAGGAGAGGCCAAGAGCGTCGAGGCGGCGGCGGCACCGAGGGAGGCGAGGCAGTGGGCGGCGGTTGGTGGCGGGCTCAAGGCCGGGAGTCATGGGGAGAGGCGGAGGAAGAAGGGAGGGAGGCGAACGCCGCTGGGTGGCAGGCAGCGAGGGAGGCGGGGAAGGCGGTCGACGAGGCGGGCGCGTGAGGCTCGCCGGGCGGAAGGCTTCGGGAGGTTCAGTGGGGTGGGCGCGTCAGGGACGGGGCTGCTGGGAGGTTCCAGTGGGGTGGCGCGTCTTGACGGGCAGCTGCCGGTGGGTCCCAGGAGGCGCGGGCCAGCGCCGAGGAGGGAGTGGATTGGCTCGGTGGGTGGGGTGAGAGGAGTGGGTTGACAAGGGTGGGACCAGCTGATGTGGCGGGGATTGGGTGGTGAAGAGGGAGGTGAGGTGGCACGAGGGGAGTGGCCAGGGTGAGGTGGAGGGGGTGAGGGTAGACTAGGTTGGTGTAAAAAGGGGTTTAGACGGACCGATTTTTATTCTGGGGGTGGTCGTTCAGGTCGAATCGGCCCGTTCGACTGCCCCCACTAAAATAATTTAATATTTTTATTTGTGTTAAACGGACCGTTTGCAAAACATAGTCAGTCAAAACAAAATATTCCGGAGACCCGGTTTTGGTTTTGAATTAAAGACGGGGCGTTTAGAAAACATAAACCGGTTTCCACAAATAGTTTAATGCAAGCAAATGCAAGATGATGACGATGCTCAAATGCAATGTGGCATGATGACATGAGCATGCGGTCATGATGATGCAATGCACAAAAACAACGCGATTTTCTAGTAGTGGTTTTGCGGGATGCCACAATTCGACACCACTAACAATGGATCTCGCCCTCGAGATCCGCCTCATGGTACAGGAAGGAAGGTCGGCGATCTGCATCTTCTCGCTTCGTGTAGATCCTCACGACACCACTAACAAGAGATCGTTGTCCGTGATCGTCGGGAGAACACTCCGGAAACAAAAGGTCGAAGGTAGAGGTATCAACAAATAGATCCACCTCTAGCTTCCGATGGAAAGGGGAACCGATGCATTCTCATCCACTTCAATGTACACAAGCGAATAGAAGGGGTAGTCGGCATGGGGGCCAATCCATCACGCACCCAAACTATTACTCTGCACAATCAGTGGAAAAGCGTGCAACCATTCTCGGAAACAGACTGAAGATCTCGACAAGCGAGGTTCGGAAACAAAGGAGTGGTGCAAACTCTGCATCGGATCTGGCGTAGATGATGTCGTCGCGTCGGAAAACACCGGAAGGCACAACAAGGAACAAAGAATGGTACCACAGTAGACGGATTCCTCAGGCAGCATGAACACCGGATGGTATAACACCGTTATCAGAGGAGGAAGCGAAACCCTGAAGGTACGACGGAACCCAACCACGAGAAATCCTGGACTCAAAGAAAAGCTAAGAGAGAAGATTCAAAACACGTCGAGATAAGAGGAGAATAGCAGAGGGGTAAGAAGTAAAATCAGGCCTAATCAGAACTATCCAACCGATTTTGCAAAAATAGTTTTGACACTCTACTTCGGCCGTTAGCTAGGTTATCCTAATTTGGACTTGTGGGGTATCGTCACTGAGCTCGATACCACTCTGTAACACCCTCGAATCGGACCTATGCAAGTTTTAGCGATTCCGCCAAACCCGCATAAACGATTCAAAGGTGCCCACCAGCACTTTCGTGCGGGTGGAAAGCGTAATAACATTACAACAGTCCTTGATGGGACCCTCGGAACATATATATATATATGACTCAAGAGTCAAGAATACGGATATAATATACAAAGATCCAAATCACCTTGAAAGATGGAGCGTCCGACTACGGACAAGATGCAAATGGGGCTAAGAGCCACGAAGAATAACCAATGGCGTCCATAACCCTGCCAAGCCAAGGAAGGGTAACCCGCTAACGGCGTCGATCTCAAAACCTGCTTAAACAAAAGGGTGCCGACAAAGGGCAAAGGAAAAAGAGGAGCGTCGATCGAGGCCAAGACAGCGAGGCTAGAATTCGGCGGTCCTCGCCTACATAGGTATGGTGGACTGAGCGGCAGGGGGCAGCATGCACTAAACATCCTATAGAGACTCGATACAACTGGCGGTTATCAGAGAGGGGTGAGAAAGACCTATTCGGAACCAGACTGATACTAACACCAAACAAACCCATCCTGGTGTTTCCCCCTCGAAGCCAAACGAGGAAGTCAACCGAGGAACTCACACCGTTGGCAGATTTATTTATTCAGTTATCGTTGCAGTAATTACTAGTCAGGTATAGACAATCATCCTGATAAAATAAGCAGTGGCCACTTTTAGTTAACCATTCCGTTATAGTTGCGACACTTACTAGTCAAATACAATTAGCATGAGATTACCCAAAAACCCAGCAGTTGTTGGTACTTTTATTTATCCATTCCATTGTAATTGCCATACTTACTAGTCAGGTACAATGGTCGCAAGCGACACTCCAAACAAGCAATTGTGGGAAGTATTGTTTAGCCATTCCATTATAGTGAAGCTGATTACTAGTCATTATAAAGTCAAATTTATAGCAATAAACTTTAGTTATGCTTGTCTATGATCGAGATACTGTGCTCCAAGTCGTCCATATCCGCGGACACGGCTTTCAGAAAGTTTTACCCGGCCGGGGTGCACCAATAGCAACACACGCTCGATCAACCTCGGAAAAACCAAATAAAAACCCAACGAGGCTTTCACGACAAAGCATTCACAGGATTCAGAATTATTTCAGGGGGACACCCCTTGAAGTCTTACCCGCAACGAAGTAAGCTAGCTACGAGACGGACCCAAGGTTTGGGTGGACGGCTGTGAACGACTGGGAACCCAAAACTGGGCTTGTCGACACCGCGAAAACGTGTCCCGATCCTAAACAGTACAGTGTGCTCCTCGCACAATCGTAAATACAGAAGTAGCATGGCATAAGTACAGGATAGTAAATAAAACCTCAAACTAGTTTGTGGCCCCAAGAAATAAGACTGAATCAAGCTCTGGCTCAGGGGGGTCCCATATACCTCCCGGATGTGGATAGCGCGATAAATCAAGGAACAAGTATCAAGTACTCGGGGTCCTATGGGACACAAGTGGGCATTCGGAAACCAAATGTTATCTATCACCCACCGATGCCTCTTCTTACTTCAATTTTAGTTGTTAAACAGGAATTAAAGTGAACGGTAAGTAAAGCTATGATCATCTCCAACATCAACATGCGGCAATACATCAACAACTGTGGCACTGGACGACACGCAACAGCACTTGAGCAAGAGACTACGACGCGCAAGTCCAACTATCTACCAAACAACAGGTAATAGGGTGTGTCCAAGGCAATATAGGCTGCAAGGGATATCACGGGTACGAAAACTAGAGCATCGCAACATAGATAGCAATAGATCAACAGGAGGGAATAAATACTATAATAGTAAGATAGGTAGAAAGGGGGAGATGCTCGCCTGAAAACATTATCGAAGGTTCAACCGAAGATCGGGTCGACACTCGCATCAACTCAACGGCCTTATCCACGAAGAAGCAAAACACTAGAAGGAACACCGGATGCACTATTTAATATTACGGCAGAAGATCGGCATGATGCATGTATGATGTATGACATGGCAAAGTGCGATGCAATTAGGTCATATTAAGTGGAACCGGGGTCCCGACAAATAATTAAATGGTTCATGTTATTTATCTACCCCGCAAATCAAATGTTGTTTGGACATGGCAAAAGATAGTACTGGTTCGCTACACAAGTTTAAATGAGGCCAATATGAGATTAGATTTGCCCGCATATGGGCCCCATGTTTAATTAGAGGTGAATCGGCATAAGGCCCCAAACCACAGACAAGGATGCATGCATGAATGACAAATTAATATTGAACAATTTATATAGATGGCATTTATAAAATAGGGTTCGGGAAAAGGTTCACACATCGGGGTTCGGCAGATCTTGGGGGTTTCGAGGGGTTCGGGGTTCGACAGGGTCCAGGGTTCGACGGGTCGGTCTCGGCGGGATCGTTCTCGGATGCAGAGTAGATCTTGGCGCATCCGGGTGCAGGACTTGGGTCGGTGTCATTCTTATCGTCACGAAGATCTCGTCGGGTCCGCGCTTCGGATTCCGTGAGGCGATCTTGACGCTCCGTGACCATGAAGCAGAACTTGTCGTCCGGCGGTAGATCTTGTCGATTCCATTCCAATGGCCTTGTTGTTCTGCGGCGAAGATCATGGGGTCTCCGGGGTCCGGGGTCTCGGCGTCCGGGGCAAAGTACTTGGCGCGCTAGGGTTCAGTCTTCGGCAGGGTCGGTCTTCGAACTCCGGGTTCGGTCTTCGGGTATGGCACCGGAAGATCTTGTCAGGGTTCTCGGCTTCGGTTGTCCGTGAAGGTGTTATGGCGTTCCGAGATGAAGACCCTGGCGGTTAACTTCAATTATCGGTGTCGAGGATGGACTTGTGTTTTCACTAGGTTCAGTGTGGTGAAGACTTGTTCAACACCGATGGCCTTGTCCGACTTGTCGCGCTTGTCAAACGGAAGAACTTGGCCTTGGTCTGGTCAACCGATCACGCGCAGAGGTCGCAGGCGCGCATGGGGACCTGCAGGAAGACGACGGCGCCAGAGAGGCAGGGAGCGCGAACTCCAGCCCACGTTCGAGGCTCCAAGGGGTGTCGTCCTTGACGGGAGCTGCCGGTGCCGCAGGGGGTCGTGGGGGCGAGGGCGAGGAGTAGGCAGACGGCAACGAGGAGGCCGGCAGAGGAGGAGGACCGGTTGGACGCGTCAGGGCCCGCGGGAGGGCGGTGGAGCAGGCCGACGAGGGCGCCCAGGGAGGAGGGATGCGGTCGCGGGGTGCCAGGGCTCGGGGACGGCGAGCGGCGAGCAGCAAGGCCAGCCAGGGCTCGCAGGGCGGCGGAGGCCGACGGGGACTCGAGCGGTGGGGAAGGGGTGGAGGACGGCCGGCGCGGGATGGTGGCGGTTGGAGGCGGTTGCGGGAGAGGTGGGCGAGCGCGGAGACGGGGCACGGCGGCAGACGGGGTCGGGGGAGGCGCGGGCGCAAGGCCAAGTGGCGGAGGAGCAGAGCGGCGAGGGGAGCTCCGGTGACGGCAGGACTGCGAGGAGAGGCCCGGCGAGAGCGTCGGGGAGGCGGCGGCGCGGAACCGAGGGAGAGGCGAGGACGGCGGGGCGGCGGTTGGTGGCTGGGCTCAAGGCCGGGGAGTCGCGGGAGAGGCGGAGGAAGAAGGGAGGAGGAGGCGACGCGGCCGCGGGGTGGCCGAGGCCGGCGGGAGCGGAGGCGGGGGAAGGCGGTCGACGAGGGAGAGCGGGGGCGCCGGCGGGGGCTCGCCGGGGCGGAAGGGAGGCGCTCGGGGGAGGTTCCAGGTGGGGTGGGCGCGTGCGGGGACGGGGGCTGCTCGAGGGAGGTTCCAGGTGGGGTGGGCGCGTGCGGGGACGGGGGCTGCTCGGGGTGGGTCCCGCGGGGAGAGGTGGGCGCGGGCCCAGCGGCCAGGGAGGGAGTGGATTGGCTCGGTGGGTGGGGTGAGAGGGAGTGGGTTGACAAGGGGTGGGACCAGGCTGATGTGGCAGGGGGGGATTGGGTGGTGAAGAGAGGGGAGGTGAGGTGGCACGAGGGGAGTGGCCAGGGTGAGGTGGAGGGGGTGAGGGTAGACTAGGTTGGTGTAAAAAGGGGTTTAGACGGACCGATTTTTATTCTGGGGGTGGTCGTTCGGGTCGAATCGGCCCGTTCGACTGCCCCCACTAAAATAATTTAATATTTTTATTTGTGTTAAACGGACCGTTTGCAAAACATAGTCAGTCAAAACAAAATATTCCGGAGACCCGGTTTTTGTTTTGAATTAAAGACGGGGCGTTTAGAAAACATAAACCGGTTTCCACAAATAGTTTAATGCAAGCAAATGCAAGATGATGACGATGCTCAAATGCAATGTGGCATGATGACATGAGCATGCGGTCATGATGATGCAATGCACAAAAACAACGCGATTTTCTAGTAGTGGTTTTGCGGGATGCCACAGTACTCAAGGGACATGAGATTGCCAACTTATATTTCGTCAAGCATATACTCCATTTTTGTTCACTTTAACCTTAATCACCTCAAGATGCTTATGATAGGGGCAATGAGAGCTCAAAGCTAGTAAGTACCATAATCTTTTGAAAGCTCTTTATGAACTTGAAATCCCTGCTTCCCTCTATTGAGGGACTTTCTTCTACTTTTAAGTTGAGTCGGTAAAGCTATTCCTCTCTATCTCCAGCAAGCATTTGAGTTGTTGTGTTTCAAGCATTCATATGATGATTTATTCAATCATGTTATTTATCTTTCTTGTTTGCACAAGACTCTTATCTAATGAGTATTACTTTGAAAGCCATCATTGTGAAAAGCCTTTTATGTTTGAGCAAAGAGTACTCGTGTTGTAAACTTCTACAAAAGTTTTATTTGAAAAATGTTTGCCAACTGTTCTCTGACCAAGAACAAAGTTTGCCAATCCCAATTACGATTTATCTTTATGCATCTCTATTGTGACTCCTATACTTGTTGCAAGCTAAGTTATATAATGGTGAGTTGCTTTCTTCTATGAGTTGTGTATTGGTAAGTGTGATGCTTCTTGTTCGTATTATTTTTATCGACACTTCACTCCATAAACCTGTGGACATGTTTACTGAGCTTAGTTTTCGCTTGGGGACAAACGAAGGTCTATGCTTGGGGGGATTTAATACATCCAATTTGCATCACCATTATATATCATAATTTGCCTCTATTCATTGATATATTTCATATTAAGAGGTGATACTTATGTCTTTTCATCTGTTTTTGCATGTTGGATGATTCTTGGAGGATGAATTGTCGGAGTCAGGATTCTGGTGGAAAAATAGGTGTTTTGATGCAATTTCGCGAAGATCAGAAAAATACCAGAAAAACTAAGGAAAATCCTATTTTCCCAGAAGACGAAGAATGCCAGAAGGTGAGGCGGAGTTGGGCCACAGGGGCCCCACAAGCCCCAGGCGCGGGCCACCCTAGGTCGCGCCTACAGGGGGTGTGGCCCACCTGACCCACCTCTGGCTCCGACCTCTCGCCTATATCTTCTCCTCGAAACCCTAATACAAGGGGAGGGACCACAAAAAGATTCCGCCGCCTCTGCAGGGCGGAAAACACTGAGAGAGAAAGAGCTCTCCGGTAGATAGATTTCTGCTGGGGAAATTCCTTCTCGGAGAGGGGAGATCATCGCCATCAACACCATCATCAAGCTAGACTTCATTAGGATCATCATCATCATCCACACCATCATCTCCACCAGCACCATCATCACCACTCCATCCCACTGTAACAATTGTGTTGAATCTTGCATAGTTCTTAGGGGAAACTTTCCTGGTGTTGATTACTATTGTAGTTGATGCTTGTGAGTGGAACCATTGGATTATTGTTTATGTTCAGATTGTTATCCATTGCCATATCATCTTTGATCTTGATCCATATGATGTCTCGTGAGTAGTTCGTTTAGTTCTTGAGGACATGGGAGAAGTCATGTTGTTAGTACTGGATTTTTGTTGAGATATTATTTAATGGTTTAATATTTAAGTTGTGGTGCTATTCTTCTAGTGTTGTCATGTTAACGTCGACTACATGATACTTCACCATTTATGGGCCTAGGGGAATGCATTGTGTATTTGGCTACTAATTGTGGGGTTGCCGGAGTGACAGAAACCTGAACCCCCGTAAGGAAACCTTTGCACAAGGGAGTGTATTTTAAGGCCGCGGTTAGGTTTATATCTTAATTGCTTTCTTGTAGTTGCGGATGCTTGCAAGGGTTTTAATCACAAGTATGTATTAGTCCAAGTAAGGTCGGTACATTAGCACAGGTTCACCCATACAACACTTACGGAACCAAAGAAGACTACTCAGCTATATGAAGCGAAAGCACTTGACAGAATTCCCATGTGTCCTCGAGAACGTTTGATCCTCATTAGTATTTCCACCGGCTTATCCTTTGCTAAGAAAGTATTGGGCCACTTGATGCAATTGTTTGCTGTTTTATTTACTCGCACTTTATTTCCTTGCTTTATCAGAAAACCCCTAAAAATCCGTTTGCTAAGTATTTACAGTGATAGTCTACAGGTTCGGCGTGCCACACAACATCATCACGGACAGCGGATCGAACTTCATCTGCAAAGATTTCCAGGACTTCTGCGAAGGCCTCGGAATCAACATATCCTATGCCTCCGTGGCACACCCGCAAACCAATGGGCAGGTCGAAAAGGACAACGGCCTCGTAGGCGGCGGCATCAAGAAATGCCTACTGAGCCCACTCGAATGGCTTGTGGGAGCATGGGCAGAAGAGCTACCCTCCGTCATCTGGAGCCTGCGCACAACGCCAAACAGCTCAACCGGCTACACGCCTATCTTCATGGTGCACGGAGCCGAAGCCGTGTTGCCTGCGGAAGTACGCCATAAGGCCCCACGGGTCGTCACCTACAACGAAGCCGAATCAACGGCCGCACTCGAAGACGCCATCGACACACTCGACGAGGCACGCGACATCGCCGCAGCTCGCTCGGTGGTCTACCAGTAGAGCCTCTGCAACTATCACAGCCGTCAGCTGTGCCCAAGGTCCTTCGTCGAAGGAGACCTCGTCTTACGACTCAAGAAAGAGCGGGCGAAAAAGCTCGAGTCACCCTGGGAAGGACCATACGTCGTCACCGAAGTCATCCCAGGTGGCGCCTACCGCCTCAAGCATGTGGAGTCTGGAGTCGCATACTCCAACCCATGGAATGTCGCAAAACTGTGACGCTTCTACCCCTAGCTATCCCCCCTTTACTTTTAATAAGGCTACTCAGCCAAGGCTACGTATCCGAACAATGTACCTCCACATTACGATATGAATAAAGCTAAGTGTCTCGCCCAGAAAAATTATCCTTTCATCGTATTTCTTTCAACACACTCGGGGGCTCCCCCTCACCTCACGACTTTGTCGACTGAGGATAACACATGTACACCTGAGTAGCTGATCACGTCAGGCTAACGAAAAGGGCATGCATACAACCAAGCACCACGTGTTAATACAATCAACCTTTACAACAAAGGGCACAACATGACCATTCGAAATACATACAAGTTTTACATCTATCTTTTATAGGTCCTACCTATTCTGAAGGATCACCTGCGCATGATGCTCAAAGAGATCTACAACTTCTTCGGCATACTGTCTCACAGCTGCATAGTGCGGGCACATGTCCCATAGGCCACCATCTGGCTGAGGGGGTGGCCCAGCCGCCACAGCCACAAGGTTCACATCAGGACGATGCAGCCGCACGAGGGAAAGAGCGGCCTTCACCCCCGCAACTAACTGGTGCCGCACCAACTCCCTGACATGATGCACGTCTCGAAACTTCGCCAACAGGCCCCAGAGAGTCGATGGCGCTTCATCAAGGGGAAACATGACATGCAGAGTCGACGCCAGGGAATTCTTCACCTGCCGCAGCACTCGCGACACCTGATGAGCATGATCTTGCACAGTCACAAGGACCATGGCATGGTCGCGATCCATCTAGAAAAAGCCACCGGCTTTAAGGATGGCAATTTTACCCATGGGTACGGGTACTCGCGGGTACCGTACCCGCATGGGTAGGGTATGGGCACACTTTTCTACCCATGGGTAATACCCATACCCTACCCATTAAGTCACGGGTACGGGCACGGGTATAGACTTGTACCCATGGGTATACCCATACTCTGCCCGTTTAAACTGACATGTCAAACTTAACTATACAGTTTGAACCTATGCGACCGAGAAGCCTAGGGACAAGTATGCGATTTCCACTTCTAAACTTTAATTTCATACTTTCATGTACTCATCTACTATTAGTAAGTAGAGATTATTGTCTTTTTCAAATATTCTATTGATGAAAGTAGAATTTTGAATAACTTATATACTATTGGATATACCCATTGGGTACGGGTACCCGCCGGGTATGGGTATGGGTAAAGTTTTATACCCGCGGGTACGGGTATGGGTAAGCTTTTGTACCCATTGGCTACACGGGTATGGGTATGGTATTGCTCTACCCTGCCCATTGCCATCCTTAACCGGCTTCCATATCCTGCTGGGTCAAGTAGTTGATCCGAACTGCAACACGCTCCTTCTCCTCCCTCGGAACAAGGTTGGCACCTGCAACAACTACAAAGTAAGATGACCCGCAAACTGCGCATCCAAAAATGAGCAGTAGCTCGAAAAAACTTACACTGCAGATGCTCGGCCAACTGCCATAGTTCCCCCATTAGATATTCCTCTCTGGCGGTACCTCGCTACGCCTTCGACTTCCAAACGTTCGCATGACCTCGGATGCCAAGTAACTCCTTCTCAAGACCGCAGACGCGGTCACGAAGAAAAGTAAGATGCGACGCATCATCCAAGGATGGTCGCGATTGTGGAGCAAACGAAGTATCGACGGGGTCCTCACCAGAAGGTCCCTAAAGGAAAACAGACAAGGATATGAACAACACACGACTGGGCAACAGCTCGAAGGCTCATTATATACAACAAAAAGCCACTGCGTAGCACAGGAAACTGTTCATTAAGATATTACAACAAAAGTAGAAGACAACTATCCTACAACTACAACGACAAAGCCTAAGTAGTCGCATCCTGAGTGGCCTTGGAGCCAGAGTGCCTGCCCTTGACCTCCTCCTGCTGCCTCGTCGCATATTCCGCCAGAAGGTCAATAAGCTTCGGCCCATAGCGCTTACAACGAGCAGCGTAGAGAGCGAAGGCTACCTCGGAACCGTCGGGAGCCGTTGGCATCTGGGAGGTGACCTGGTGAAGATCTAGCTCCGCCCCGGACGCCATGGCCATGGCCAGGCCCATGGAAGTACCGATGCTCTTCTGCTTGCGCTTGTAGGCCGTAGGCGCATCCGCTGACAGCGCGTCCACCAAAGAGTCGATATCCTCAAGGGCAGCGCCCTTGGGAACGAGCTCCTTGTAGAATCACTCGAGGATCTCCTTGGCCTTGGCAAGGGATCCAGCAGCAGTACTGTAGCGGTCTTCGACCGCCGCGGCGGCATCGTCCAGAGCACTCCCGTGCTCCAAGGCGTTGCGATTAAACTTGATGCCTGAGGCATCTGGAGCCAAAGGCAGCAAAGGAATATAATATGGGAAGGGAGACAAAGAAGCCAAAATAGACAAAACAGGTAAAAGCACTCACCCGAAATAGCCTTGGCAGCAGCCATCAGCTTCTCGGCTACCTCCTTCTCGCGCGAAGCCGCGACAGTGGCAAGTTGCTCCTCGCGATCCGTAGCTTCCTACCGCAGGCGCTCCTTAGCCGCGGCTGCGTCAGCCAACTCCTGCTCGAGGCGCTCCTTCGCCCCAATGGCATCCTCGGCTTTCTTCTACGCTCGCCCAAGGCTCTTTTTGAGAGCATCAAGCTCGCGGAGGGAAGTGTTATTCTCATCTGCAAAAAGCAACATAGAACATACATGAGCTTCACAAGCTAGCAAGAAGACGAAAAAGAACAGGATCAATTTAATATGTACCTTGAAGCTGCCGCATGCTGGCCTCCAGTTCCAGGTGCTGCTGCACAAGCAGGTTCGCACCTTGCACAAAGGGCTGCAAGAAGCAACAAAGCATCAGAAAAAGGGCTCGGGGGCTGCGCCCAAGAAACGAGCAGAGACATCAAACACATGAAAAATACTCGGGGGCTCCCCCCAAGACACGCAGAAAGGAAGCAAAGATCAGCAGATCACACGAAAATATAGCTCGGGAGATCCCCCCACAACAAGAGAGAAAACACTTACATGCTCAGACGGAGACTCCGAAGGTCCGGCTGTAGTCTTCTGGGAGACGATCACTCGAGCCTCCTGCGGAGAGGGGTTCAGAGCTACGCCCCCATAGGTGGCCACCGTCTGAGAGGGAGGAGGCATCACCTTCGACTCCCCCACGGTTTCCTGAGTGGACTCACTAAAAGATCCCTCGGAGGAGTGGCTTCAAGGAAAGCACCAACCATAAGAAATAATACATAAGGACAATAAAAGTAGCGAAAGGCATCTGAAGGCACTTACGAGTCCATGTCGCTCAAGTCAAGAACAGGCAGGGCCCTCTTGCCTTTCTTCTCTTCCTTCTTCCTCTTTGCCGGCGGCTACGGCGCTATAGCCCGCACCGGAATGGCCAGGATGGGAGAGGAAGAAGCATCGTCACCTCCATTGTGGCAGACAAGGAACGGTGGGTCCCTAGGCGTTGGCGGAGTTGAGGCATCCGAAGATACGCTCGAGCTCCGTGCCCGCTTTCGGGTTTGTCCCTCGCTCGCCTCGGGGGCTTCCTCGGTTGGCGACTGCGCCGGCGGAAGCTCGGACTCGGAGTCCACAACTTCGTTGTCGGGCGCAATCAGAAACCTTTCGGGTAGCGGAGGCACCATGCCAGCCATCGTGAGCTCCTGCACAATGAAAAATAAAGGATAAGTACAAGCAATTGCAAGGAAACGCACTCGAAAATAAGGCGGTACGCGCACGTCGCAAATCTACACCTGCGGAACTGGTCTCGTGGCATTGAACGGGGGCGTTAGATACTCCCCCGGAAGTTCCTCGTCGGATTTGTACTTCAGCAGGGGCCAAAGAACTCTGTCGAGGTCCCCCCAGGAAATCTCCTCAGCTGAAACTCTTGTCGGGTCATGGCGTCCAGAATAAAGGAACATCAGATGCGCCCTCGCTTCAAGCGGCTGCACCCGACGTTTGAGGAAGGTGCGGATGATGTCCACACCGTTTACCTATTTCTCTGCAACCACCTAGAGAGCCTCTACCCGACGGTAGAGCTCCTCTACCGCCTCCACCTCGCCCTCCAGGATATGATTCTTCTAGGATCTCTTCTTCAAGATCTCCTAGGTGGAGTCGAAAGGGGCAAGGACGAAACTTTGCCCGCCCATTATGGAGTCACGGATATAAAACCACTTCCTCCGCCAGTATTGGACGGACTCAGACATGGAGAAGGAGAAGAAAAGAACAGTAGATCGAAGAGAAATAACACAGCTGCCGATCGGATAAACTCCATCGGAGCCGGATTGCCTCTTCACGAAATAGAGCTTCCAGAAAAGGCCAAAGTGTGGCTCGATACCGAGCCAGCACTCGCAAAAAGCGATGAAGCAGGCGATTTGGAGAAGAGAATTGGGCGAAAGATGGTGGAGTTGTATGCCATAGAAGAACAACAGTCCATGGAGAAAATCGTGGACTGGAAGCGAGAGGCCCCGAAGAACAAACGCAACGAACATGACCCGAAACCCTGCGGGTGGACGGGGAATTACCTCATCAATTGGTATCTTAACGGCCTCCTTGTCCTGCGGGATTAAACGCCGCTCATGAAGCTTGCGCAGGTCGCCCTCGCGCGTCTCCAGGTGCCGCCACCCACCTTCGGTGACACGAGTGGCGGCGCTGCTCTTCTTGCCGCCGGCAGCAGCAATGGTGCCTACTATGGTGGAGGCCTTCTTCGGTTTCCCCATCGCGGTGCGACGATGGTGGCAGTGCGAGCACAAGAACAAGGAAGGAAACGATAGGAGAATGTCCAGCGCGCGACGGAAAAGCTCAAGGAAATGAAAGCAGTAGAAAGCAAATGGCTAGTGTGAAAACAAACTACAGTTTTTTCCACTGTTATAAGGAAGAAGACGATGAATAGGGACCGTTCATCTGGAAGCCCTAACGCCAGAATCAAATCCAACCGTCCACGTGTTGGCACAACAGCGAACCGTTGCTCGCACGCCGTCCACTACGCACAGAAATCAAGGAGACGCCGTAATTCTCGCCACGTCACGCATGACCAGTCAACTCCAAGTCAGAAAATGGGACCCACGTTCGTCCAGTCACGTCACCTCTGGTGCCGCAGACGACAGAGGTCACCAATCGTCAGCACTGATGTCATCAAAACCACACTAGCAACAGTCACAAATCTTCAGCTAAACAACTAAAGTACTCACTCGAATCTACGATTCGAGCAACTATTCGGGGGCTACTCCTATCAGGAGCGCTGGCCACGCACCCGAAGCATGAATAAAGTACTATGCCAATGATCTATTCTTCGAGTCCTACGTCGAGTCTACGACTCCACTACGGACTCGAGGGCTACTCCCATAGGGAGGATCGATTTAGGCATCCGAAAAAATTGTGTCCTACGGACCTGAAGCCAACAAACGGTTAAATTAAAGTCTCTGCTCGAGTCTACGACTCGAACAGACACTCGGGGGCTACTCCCATAGGGAGCGCTGGTCGCGCACCCTATGAATTTTTCGACTGCGATCCTTCGGATCAGAATGCAAAAACTTTTTGGCAACTTTGCCCCAAACAATTGCTAAGTGAGCAACATCCTCCTTGGCCACCTGAAACACCTCCGCGGTGATAAAATTTCGGATGTTGTGTCTAGGACGCAAAGATAAGACCTACATATACCATATGATGGCCTAGTAACGCACCCGACTGCGCTCTGCTAGTAAAATCCGTGCCAGCATGCACGATGAAAATCCCAACGGACGCGTTGGGTACATCATTTGAAAACTACTGGGATTCAATTCCTATAAGACCTCAATGGCCTGAGTCTAATTACGCCAGCATCTGTTCCGGGTTCGAGTCTAGGGACTCGAATCTGAAGAAGATCGTGTTATTTTGTCCTAAGACAGTTAACTGACCCTGATCCTTCAGGAGAGTCAGGCACACGCATCAACAATCCCTACACACTAAAACATTCTTTTCTAAACAAAAATATCTGCACCCGAAAGATTGAAGAGTCCTCAGCCGAATCTGCGATTCGACTGAACACTCGGGGGCTATTGACATGGTTATACCCTACGGGTACATGACATTAGCATACCTGGTCCAGCCCAAGGAAGGCCCACGAGAATATACGTGGCCCATGAAGATTTTCGGGTGGCCCAATCCCATGACGTCTTCGGATCCTGGGAGAGTAAGACTAGAACAGATAGAATATTGAAAGGGGCAAACCCTAAACTTGAAACCGACTCGATCTGTGGTCGGGACCTGCCTATCTCTGTATAAAGGCTAGGAGGGCACGACGAGGAGGATATCTCTCTCACCTCACCGCATACACACCTCCACGCATGATTGCATCTGTGCACCCCTGTACTTTTTCGGTTCCGCCGTAATCAAGAGCGATACAGGAGTAGGTTTTTCCTCCGGGGGCCTGAACCTGGGTAAATCTCATGTCCCCTGGTAGCTTGTCTATTAACCGTTCCGCGATCTCCAGCACCCCATCTTCTCCAAAACCCAAGCTCATAACAATGGGCATTGACGAGATTAAACCTCGTCACATCCATGTACATTTTGGTGTTACATGGATGAATGGAATATGGTGAGTTGTGTGCTTCTTGCAGTATCAATTTCCGAAGCTCCGGATCTTGTGGAATGCATATACATTTTCCATACCATAAAGTACCTTGTTAATCTTTATGGAATCCTTTAGCCTTCCCTTTACTAATTTTACTCTTAATCTCCTCTATTTCTTTGTCCAACTTTTGGGATTCTTTGATCTTGTCCAACAATGTGGGTTAAACATCTAATGACATGAGATATCCTTCAGGCACTATCTCCAATCCTAGATCTTTGAATTGGGCACATAGATCATCTGGAAATTCTCCTTTAGTAAGGCCATTCACATAAACCTTATGGCTTAAAGCATCCGCTACAACATTTCCTTTACCGGGGTGGTATTGCAAACTCAAGTCATAGTCCTTAATGAGCTCTAGCCACCTTTTTTATCTCATATTGAGTTCCTTCTGGGTGAATATATATTTCAAACTCTTGTGATCCGTGAACACTTCACAACGCTTTCCCAAAAGATAGTGTCTCCATGTTTTGAGTGCATGGTCAATAGAGACTAACTCTAAATCATGAGTAGAATAATTCACATCATGAGTTTTGAGTTGTCTCGAGGCATAAGCCACAACTTTCCCTTCTTGCATCAAAACTCCACCCAATCTCTGGTGAGATGCATCACAATAGACTTGGAAATCCTTCTCCAAATCCGGCAGACATAAGACTGGTGATGATACTAGTCTCTTCTTCAATTCTTGGAAACTGATTTCACATCCTTCAGTCCAATCAAACTTTTCTTCTTTCTTAAGTAACTCCGTCATTGGCTTAGCTACCTTTGAGAAATTATCAATGAACCTTCTATAGTATCCTGCCAAGCCTAGGAAACTACGAATTTCCTTAACTGACTTGGGAGATTCCCACTCAGTTACAACTGACACCTTTGCGGGATCGACAGCTATACCATCTCACAACACAATATGTCCGAGAAATCCAACTTCATTCAACCAGAATTCACACTTGCTGAACTTGGCATACAACTTGTGCTCCTGGAGCTTATCAACTATCAAACACAAATGTTCTTCATGCTCTTATTTGCTCTTGCAATAGATCAAAATGTCATCGATGAATACGACAACAAACTTGTCAAGAAACTCCATGAACACCTTGCTCATCATGTTCATGAAATAAGCCGGGGCATTTGTTAATCCAAATGGCATCACGGTATACTCATACAATCCATACCTAGTGGTAAAAACAGTCTTAGGTATGTCTTGCTCTCTAATCTTTAGCTGGAAATAGCCCGACCGGAGATCAATCTTTGAGAACACACAGGCTCCTTCTAGCTGATCAAATAGATCATTGATTCTAGGCAAAGGGTACTTGTTCTTTATAGTCACCTCATTGAGTGAATGGTAATCTATGCATAGGCTTTGACTTCTATCCTTCTTCTCAACAAACAGAACTGGTGCACCCCAAGACGAAGAACTTGGTTGGATTAATCCTTTCTGCAACTGTTCTCCAAGTTGTTCCTTGAGTTCTTTCAACTCATCAACTGACATCTTGTAGGGTATCTTTGCTATTGGTCCAGATCGTGGCAGCAAGTCAATCAGAAACTCCACATCTCTATCTGGTTGCATTCCTAGCAATTCTTTCGGAAACACATCCGGATACTCCTTCACAACTGGTACACTGTCTAGGCTAACCCTCTTAAGAGAATTTAGCTTACTCCCTTTAGATTCAAAGTTAGACTTGAACCTAATCTGTTTCTTATCCGGGGTTGTGAGTGTAACAGTACAATTGGCACAATCTTACTCCTTCATACTTAGTCATCCAATCCATGCCCAAAATTACATCCAATCCTTGGGAATCTAGGATTATCAGACGAATTGGGAACTTATACTTTCCAAATTCTATCACTAGATCATGACATCCAAAATTCACTATCATCTCTCCACCGGGAGAGCTTACTTTAATTGGACACCCAATAGTTTCAGTTGGAAGTCCATTTTTATCAACAAATTCTCTTGATATGAATGAATGAGATGCGCCGGTATAAAAAATAACAAGTGCTGGAAAAGAATTAAGCTTGAACTTACCAGCCACAACATCAGATTCCTCATAGATTTCCTCCACATTGATGTGGTTCACTTGACCCTTCTGAAATGGGTTTGGCTTGTTGGCTCCATCAGCCTTCTTTTCTGGACATTCATTTGCATAGTGCCTAGTTTTCTTGCACTTGACGCACTCAACCTGACTGATGCCTCTCTTAGCAGGCTGACTTCCATGGTTATTCCCACTATGGTGGCTCTTGTGTCCACTCTTGTGGTTCTTATATCTATCATTGTCATGACTGCGGTGGTGCTTGTTGTCATGGTGACGGACTGTTGTGGTGGCTGTTATACTTCCCATGCTTGTGGGACCCAGAACCTCCACTATCATCACCATGGGAACGCTTGTGAGACGATCCCGAGCTGTGTTTGTCAAAGTGACGCTTCCTCTTCTTGTTCTCAAACTGCTTCATCTTGCTTTCCAAGATGGTGGCCTTGTCACACAGTGATTGATAAGTTGGGACATAGGCAAAGGATAGATGCATGTTCATCTCATCATTCATCCCTTCAAGGAATTTTTCCTTCCTCTTAGCATCAGTGTCAACCTCATCCGGTGCATAGCATGCCAAATTGTTGAACTCCTCAATATACTCTGCCACACTGAGGTGACGCTGCTTAAAATTGTGGAACTCTTTCTTCTTCAAACTCATCACGTCTGATGAGATATCGGTAGTTGGGAAACCATCCTCAAATATTGCCCAAGTCACATCCTTAAAAGGAGTGGTGATCTAGAAGTTATCCCACCATGTGGTTGCTGGTCCTTCAAGCAAATGTACTGTGAATCTGACCTTCTCTTCATCAGTGCAGCCCATGGTGACCAAGTCCTTGTCCACATAATGTAACCAGTCATTGGCCACCATAGGATCAGTGGTTCCCGAGAACTTGGCAGGCCTCAACCTCAAAAACCTTGTAAGCATATCAAAGGCTGGTGGGTTGTTTTGGTTGTTGTTGTTATTGTTATTGTTGTTGTTGTTGTTACTGTTTTTTCTTTTTTTATTCTGATTCACCATGAACTGGGTCATCATCTGCATCAAATGAGTTTGGGCTGTCATCAGCCGCTGCATCTCATTGCCATTGTTGTTACTGTTGTTTTGGTTGGGACTGGCACAACGGGGAGGCATCTGTGGTTTCAATAAGGATAAGTAATGAGATATAACCCATAGATGCTAACATGCACAATACATCACATAGAAACAATCACAATTAATCAAGCACAAAACAAACTTAGAGTTTGAACAACGTAAACAAAAAGCTTTGGAAAAATAAACACACTAGCAAAGCCATCCACATGTTGGATGATCATTGCGACTTGATAAATAAAGGATGGTAGATAAATAGATAGCCGAGTAATCAAAACTACTCTTCCATGTCGACCTCCACGTCCACTAGAGTAAGTCCATCTGTCTCCATAGCTGTCTTGTACTCCTCCATGTTGGTGGTCAAAGCCTTGACATTCGCCCGGAGGGCTCTCTTCTACGAGCACAGTCTCTCTATCACTCCCTACTAAGTCTCTAGATCAAGATCATTGAGCTCTATCTCGTCCCTCATGTCCTTGATCTTCTTGTTTCTATCCTACACCCTCTTATCTTGATTCTTGAACTTCTTGTCTTGGCTCTCGAATCTAACCTCCATCTCCTTGATGATCTTGTCCTGCTCCGCGAATATCTTGTCCTTCTCCCTCAACTGAACCTGAATCTCGTCATTGCTAAGCATGACGTTGGTCCTATCAGTGTCGAGGTGTCTAACGAGGCTCTCTATGTCCTGAAGGTAGAGGCGAACATACTTGATAGTCTCTCTAGTGGCGTCGTCATACGCTACATCCTCTCCCTGCTCGTCACGTCTCCCGAATGGGTGGAAGTAGAGGCCCTTGAGCTCGGTGGAGTGACGTCCGCAGAGGCGTCCAAGTAGCTCCTACATGACTACGTCAAGTCCCTTCTCCTTGTCATCATGAATCAACTTAAAGGTAATCTCCTCGGTGAGTGGTTCTGTCTGGCGTCCTAGCTGCGAGACTCTAAAGCCCCAAAAAACCTTCCTCTCGAACTTTGTGAGATGAAGTGCCTTAATACTAGGCAGTGATCGATTGAGCACACTAGTGAGCTCCACAAGATGAGAACCGAAACGAGTTCCCTTGAACTCCTCGACAGTGCTGACAACAAAGCTAGGCATCTATTGCATAAGATAGAGAAACATTAGAAATAATAAAAGTAGAGAGAAAAACACAAGATAGTGAAACAAAATCCAAAAGCATACATTCAACAATAAAAACATACAAGTCATGTCATACAAAAATCTACCACAAACACTAAGGTTCAAACATAACTTAGACAAAAACTTGCCATACCACATAGGTTGCTATGATCAAATTATTATCGCGAAAAAAACGACAAGTGTGGTGGTCCAACTATCGGAGTACGTCACAATTCTCACTCATATGCTAAGTCTATGATATCTTCCCTTAGACGTTTTATGGCGGTCTCTAAGTCTTGGGTATATTTCTTCTCTTCCCTAAGGTCATTTTGAGTGTTGAGCATTCTACACTTGATTCTGTCACCAAGCTCCTTGATAGCATTCCAAGCTGCATTTCTTGTAGAGTCAAAGAATGACATATACATTTCTGAGTTGGTGACCATGCAGAATCCCGAATCTTTGTGGTTGTCTCCCTTGTTTTTGTACAAGTGGAGTTGTACCCACCAATATTCTTCTCCTTCATCCATCATTGGAAATCCCTTGTACACGGCTTCACCATGTATTCCCAAGCTAACCATGAGGTTTTTGAGTGCCTTGGGAAACTCCGTCTCACATTCTAAGGTCATGGTAATGAGTGGTCCCTTCTTGACGGCTTATTTGATGGTGGGCATCTACAAATAGAGATGAGAAAGAAGATTAGGAGAGGTTTACAAGAAGAAAAAGACAAGTGTGGAATTTGCAAAGAGTTGCATTTTTTCCTAGTGGTTCCTTAGTCTAATCCAACTTAGGGTAAAAATCCTACAAGAAACACAGTGCTCTGATACCATTTGTAAGACCCCACCTTTTAAGGTAAAGGTCCCTATGATTGCAATGCTAGTCCCTGGATCAAATGCTAGCATCCACAGTTTAAGATGAAGTACACAGATACAAATGTCGTTATTACATCGTCATTCCAGAGATAACATAGTCCTTACAACTCAATAACCCAAGGCTAATACATAGAGTTCATATCATAAAGTAAATAACTATAAGTCTTCATCTTCATGTGTCACATGCAAGCATGTTGAGTGTAGACCCACAACCCTAATCTCCATCAGAGTAACCTGCAACACCATAAGTTACAGCCACAATGGGTCAATACATTTGGAATTGTATTGGCAAGTGATACCATAGTAGAAAAGTAGTACCTAACATCTATATGAATTTGGCTAAGTGTAGCTTAGGCTTGCTTTGGTCAAAATAAGGTTTCCCTTATTAGTTGAAAACACTAAGTTTTGTTTGTCAAAACACCCAAGGAACCACCAATAGACATTGGTGAACCTTTACGCTTGTTCAACCACAAGCTTTTAACTTAGAAATTGGGATGAGGATATCCTTGATTGCTTCAATGTATTTGATGCTCAAATTGTCCGTTGCCGGGGACACGACTAAGTACTTAGGTTTTACCCTCTCGAGAGGTGGTGCACTTTCCCCACAAGACTCGACATGCATCGAGACGAGACTTTTCAGAAGCATTCCCTTAGACCACCATGGGCGCGTTCCATCCTATAACCCTACCACCAACTGTCCATCTGGCTAAGTTATTGCAACCTATCTGGTCAAGGCAGAGCCCATATGCCATGTGGTTGCACTAGAAGCTTCTCAACTCTAAACATCTCAAATCCCTTTGTTCCTGGGTGGCAATCCACAAGTGAGATACACAAGGTAAACCATAGACATGGGCCTTGTGTAACCACTACCAACCATATCATTCCACCCAGGTGTTTCATTCACTTAGTTGTTTTATTAATCAAAACACAAGTCATAGACTTAGAAAAATTTCATAGCATGAATATTCCACCCTTGTTTTCTACTAGCTAGGCTAAGCATGATAACATAACAAGTTTTCTTAACCTAGGAAAAAATCTACTAAGACTACAACTACTAGGATTTCCCAAGGCATAGCATAGTATATATTTAGCAAAAATCTCCATGCAAGTCCTACTAAAAATATCACTAATGCATAGACAAAATGATAGGACAAAATATATGAAGCACCACTTGCCATGATAGTTGGGGGAGTAGCAATAGTCCTCACAATCACAATCACCACTATCACCAAATCTACACATAAAATCATAACACCAAATCCACATTCAAATATTCAAACAAAAACACATATGAAATGCATGCAAATGCAATGGAATGATTTTTCTATACAACCAAGTCAAATTAAATAGTAATTAACTCAAAATAAACTTCCTAAAGTCTAAACAAACTCAAATTTACTTTAAAAACCTTTTCTAAATAATTTTATATGTAAAATAGGCCTACAAAAGGTTCTGCAAATAATCCTATTTTTTAGAAGAAAAATACTAAAACAAGTCCATAGGAGTGTAGGGCTTAATTTTATGAATCCATTGATATATTATTTGCAAATTTTGGACAAACAGAACTAAAGTGATGAATTTTACAAGTTTAAACATTTAATAGATTCAAAACAGATTTTTAATCTAAACTACAGACGCGTGTCAGCGCCTGATTGGCTGATACCTCTTCGCGCGGATCACGCTTCCGTGCCGTTGGATCAAGTCACATCCAACACTCCAGATCTAAACAAAATGGTTCACTAAAAGATCTAATCTACAAGGCACGATTTAGATCTAACGGCCCTGGACCAAGCGACCATACGCTAGCGGCGCTGATGGCGTTGGCAGCAGCGTCGCTTCTGCCGGCGACTTTCTGGCGAATCCAGAGGGGGCTAGGGGTGGTGGCATGGCTTACCAGGTTCGCACAGACGCGAGGAAGCTCAAAGCGCAGTTGGTTTGGACAGGGGCGCATTGGCGTAGGCGTAGGAGCTCATCGGAGTTGCTGCTGGCGTCGGGCTCTAGCAAACGATGATGGAGGCGACGACGTAGGTCATGAGAAGACAAGTGAAGGGCATCAGGAGTTGCGCACAGTCACGACGCACATGTTAGTTTGAAACAGAGGGAAAGGGGCATGGAGACCTGAACGGAATTACTCGCCGGAGTCGTGGACGGCGTCGGGGTGCTTACAACGGTTGACGGGAACGACGTTCTAGGTCACAAGTAGACAAACAGAGAGCATGAGAATAAGTACAAGAACAAGAGGAGCACAGTCGCATGAACGAGAGGTATAGGGGCGCGCTATACTCACCAGAATAGCTCACCGGAGTGCGTCGGACAGCGGCGGAGCGAGCTTGATTGTGGGCAGCCTGGTGGCGATTAGACGGTGGCGAGTGAGGGGAAATGACCACGAGGCAGATGGGGTTAAGTAGCCAGGACTGGGGCGGCATTCACAAGAGCAATCAATGCAAATTGAAGCGAATTCATCACGGCAGTGATGGGGAGGAAACGGGCGGCGACGGCGTCATCTGCACGCGGGGTTTGGGGACGATGGGGTGAGCTGGCATTGGGACCAGTGGCAGCGAGTGCAGGGTAAGGTTCGCGCGGGTGAGAGGGGGGCAGAGAGAGAACCCTGGGTGGGCTTATTGGGCCAGAAGAGCTGTTGGGCTAAAAGGGTAGCGCAAGTTTTATTTTTTTGTTTTATCCTTTTTCAATTCTATTTGGATTTTCAGGAATGGTTTTAAAACCCTAATTCAAATCTGTTTGAATTGAAACCTTTTCCAGATTTTTGTACTGTGATCTTAGCTTTCAAAAGTGTGTCAAACACAATTGTCCAGTCAAAAACACTTTAGTATTTTGAAAATAAAAATAAAACCATGCCTCATATGTATATAGTAGAAAGGCATACAAACTGTTTTATTTGATTTCAAACTTTGAAATTTTTTATGCAAGATCTAAATGCTATGATGATATGAATGCAATACATGATTTTGCATTTGATGAAATTTGGGATGTTACATGAAGTTTGAGTCATTGACTACTCTGGATGATTTGGGTACTGAGGAGTATGTGGAGATGAGACTCCAGCAATTCTATTCCCTGGCTCGCACCTCAACTGATGAGCGCTTCTGGAGGACTGAGCAGGCCCTGCTATTTTTGAGCTCTATGGTACCTTCCAGACTCCTACTTTGTCCCATGCAGTGGTTGGACCTTGAGAATCTTCGTGCTCACAAGTACTTTGAGGATGCTCTTTGGATGACTGAGAAGATGGGGCCGCACACCATGTTTCGGGCAAAAGAAGACTACAATGTTGAGTTGGTCCAGCAGTTCTATGCCACGGTGGTCTTTTGGGAGACTACTGACATTCCTCTTGAGTGGATGTCTGGTACTACCAGGATTCTCTCCAACATGGTTCAATTTGCTCACATTCTTGTATTGCCTTTCAATCCCAATGGCCCCAGTGGTATCCAGATGCATGTACATGGACAGTCATATGATAAGAATCGGCTGGATCCTATTTATGCTCCGAATGGTGTGGTTGGGCAAACCACCAATATCAAGATCATTTACAACATTTTGCTTCGCATGTTCCGCCACACTCTCACTCCCAAGGCTGGCAACAAGGATGCGATGAGAGGTGTTGAGATCAACCTGATGGCCTATGTTCACACTGTGTACATTCATGGTCCAGCTCATCCAGGTGGTGCTATTGATGTTATGGACTTCATCTATCAGGACTTGTACAAGTTCATCACTGACAAGAAGTGCCCTCTGTATGCCCCCTATGTGATGAAGCTCATTGCTGCCCACACTCCAGTCACTCCCTTGCTCTATCAGGATCTTGTTCCCCACACTGCTGCCAAGCTACAGAGGAAGGGGGCCCTACCACCAAGGCTCCTCTAGGATACCCTCCATCTCAGGACATTTTTGAGGATGATGAGATTGAGGCTGATGACTCTGACAGTGACGGTTCTGAGGAGGTACATGCACCACCGTATCGTGGACCTTGGATGAAGCATGCTATCAATGCATATCGCTTCAACACCTCTAAGGAGGAAGTGCACAAGAAGGTGAAGAAGGCCTCATGGTGGAAGAAGCTCCTCCTATGCCAGAACATTGACATTCACCATTGACAGTATGAAGCATACAAGGCTAACAAGAATGTCATGAAGGAGCTCAAGCGGATCAACCATCCCATGGATGTTGATCCTTCTCAGCAGCAGACGTCAGATGGAACTCTCTCTTATGGGAACTGGAGTCAGGGATGTGTGGACTGGTCCGTGTTTGAGGATGTGTCTTCTTCTTCTCGCCCTCACGGCCAACGCTCGACTCAGGATGACGATGATGATGAGGATGGTGACGAGGATGAGGAGGATGAGTATGCCGATGAGGACTTCAGTGGCTAGTGTCTTGGGGCATTTTAGTAGTGCTCTTTTCCCTTTTTGGCGTCTCAATGCCAAAGGGGGAGAAGTAGCCCCATATTAGGTTGCCATCGGGATTTGCATGGGTCCACGGGCTTCACTTTATCTCGATTTGCCTCTTTGAAGCTCCGTGTCTTTATCTTATTTGTTTGATATTGGTTTGAGAACTATGTGTTATGTGTGTTATGACTTGTGTACCCGGTTATGTTTAAGACTATGCTTTATCTAGCTTATCTATCTAGTCTTTATCATATCTTGTCATAACTTGTTTAACAATCTAGTAAGGAAATGATCCTAGGATGTGTGATCGTATATGTGACACCCCTGGGATCAGGGCTAAACAAATCCCATACCTCTGTCTGACATAAGCTTAACCTTGAGCTCGAGGATATCCAATGAAGAATTGAGAACACAGCAGTGACCCTATGACACAAAAATTATTACATCAAGCTCATAACTGAGCAGAGAACCAAATTATTACAAGAAGAGGTCACTGACCACAAACATCAAACAACGGAAGGCAAATTATGCTATTATGTATAGCAAACTTAACAAATGGCCTAAGAGGCCTGAAGCATAACGATGACGTCCCAGCCCATAGATTCCAGGCTGCCGGCCGGGAACCCCAAGCTACTCGTCGGTGTCAATGTAGTATCAAGCTGATCTTTAGGGAAACTCTTACTCTTTCAAAAGTATCAACAAAGCAAGGGTGAGTATAGGGTGTACTCCGCAAGACTTGTGGCTGGTGGAGTTGTTTTGCATAAAGCCATCTTTGTTTATTAAACAAGAGAGAGAAGAATATCGTCTAGTCAGAGTATTTTAAAAGGGGATAAGAGAGCGACATCTCCGAAATATTGATCATCTTCTTTTGATATCAACCAAATCATCATCATCTCCTGAACTAGGATCACCCCCTTGTGGTGGGGCTATGCTTGCCTTTGCCAGTTGATAACCAATAAGCAGAGCTTTGGAAGCCTCGTACTTGACTTGTTACAGTTGGTCAAGTATTGGTCTTCGAGCTTCAACGGTGTTGATCTCTGACTTCGAACTCGATCTCATATTCTACCAAGAAGAACCAAACACCGGAAAGAGAGGGAAACAATCAACACATGGCATCAATGCAATGCTCAAGCAAGGATGATGATATGACAAGTTAAATTGTATTGAAATGAAACCCTAAGGCATGCTTGACAGTTTAATCGGGGTTCCGAGGGGTGCAAACCCTAACTCGGGAAAACTCTGGATGTATATGAGAGGGGTTGGTTTGTTCTTCTATTTAAACTTGTCATGAAAGTTGATTAACAATGCATGATTATAGCTTAAATAGTTAGATCTCATTTTTCTAAACATTTTGATATATTATTCATAATTTTCTAACTTATAAATAATAAGATATTGAATTTACAAGATTTATTCAATTTTTCTGGAATTATTTAAATCAATTAAAATGTTTTACTGCGTCATTATGATGTCAGCACAGGGGTGGGGGTCGTTTTTCAGTTAGGCAGAGCCTAGCCGTAGTGGCTGACGTGTGGAGCCAAAGACACATCAGCATCCACGCAGCCAAAGTGGGGCCCGGCCTGGTTTGACCGGCGCTGACCAGGCGCGGTGACGCTCGGGTGACGTCATAGTGACATCACCGACGACATTGAGCTGCAGAACGGCGTCGGGGCCGGCGGTAGGTGGCTCGAGGGGCTGCGCGGTTAGGCGGGTTCGACGCAGGGGAACACGATAAACCAGAAAAGGGCGGCGCCGCTAGGTATAGGTCGCTAGAGCTAGGGGAACAGCGCCACATGGCGTCGGAGCTTACGGGTCGAAGGCGAGAGACGACTACATAGCGAGAGGGGGAGGATGGAGGGGTCCAGAGGAACCGCTAGATCACCCTGAGCGTGCTAGAGTGGTCGGTGAGGCCGACAGAGGACTAGAACGACGGCAGGGTCGACGGCGGAGCTCGTAAGGCTCGGAGAAGAAGACGTCGAAGGCGAAGATACAGAGCACTCCGCGTTGATTGCATTGGCGATGAGGGAGCTGGCATCACGGCGGTGCTCTTGGTGGTCTCAGGTAGGCGAGTGGAGCATGGCAACGGCGTGACGCCGACGGCATCTACAAGATAGGGTTCGGTCTCGCTGGAGGAGAGAGGAAGAAAGCACGGGAGAGGAGTGAGAGGAGCAGGAGAAGAGCGCACGGCTCGGCGAGGTCCTTATCCCCTCCAGAGATCAGCGGCGGGCATCGCGATGCGGCGATGGCATCGGGCGGCGGCGGCACAGGCACGCAGCTACTTGTCGCTTGCGGGGAAGACGACGAACAGGAAGGGTGAAGGGGTATGGGCCAGAGAGGCCGCGCTGGGCTGCTGCAAGCTGCGTCTGAGCGACAGGGAAAGAATGGGAAGGGAATGGGCAGGCCTGCTAAGGGTCTGGCTGCTATTTTTATTTTGTAACAGATTTTATCTTTTTCTGTTTTGTATTTTCCCTTTGTAAAACCATTTCAAAATTGTTTTAGGGTATTTCAAAAATACCAAAAGGTTTTCAAAATATATAGAATACTGCGGGGACCCTTTTATACAATTTGGGCTCCAATAATTTTGTACTTTTCAAATTCAAGCAATTTTGAATGGATTTGCAAATAGAAAGAGAGGGATTAGGGTTTAGGTTTTTGCATTTCTATTTTATCCAATGCATTTTTAAGAGATGATGCTTATGCAATGCACAATCAAAACCCTAATATATAATTATGTAAAAGTGGGGTGTTAAAGTGTATTCAATTGCAAAGCCAAAGTTGGTCACACATCTAGGGGGAGCCTTGCTATGTTGCGTAAAATTATTAATAGTAAACTTTTTATCTATCCCATATGCAAATCCTTGGGTTGTCATCAAACACCAAAAAGGGCGAGATTTAAAGGGCATTTATGCCTTTCATATTATTTTGATGTTTGTTGACAACAATTGGATTGGTTTAATGCTTTGCTAAATGTTTCAGGAGATATCAGATTTATTGTGAGCAATTTATACATATGGGAAAAGGACCTGACATGAACATTTATAGGGGGCAAAAATCAGGATTTGGCCGGACTGTCTGGCTGATATGCACCGGAATGTCCGGTCCGCCCAGAGTTTCCGCCCCTCTGTCGCCGGAATGCCCGGCCGATATTTTTCGCCAGGTTTTCTCGTCAGCTGTGGACAATCAGTAAGGAAAATCGGACACTGGCCGGACTCTAGCTAGAAACTTGGCCAGGCCGGAGTGTCCGGCTGGTTCTCACCGGAATGTCCGGCCGGGCCGCATTGTCCGGCGCAAACAGGCCGGACTGTCCGGCTTAAGTGGTTCCAACGGCTCTAAATTCTGGGGACTTATAAAAGAACCCCTTGTTCTACCTTGGAACCTGCTCGTCCAGTTCAAGAACAGCAGCACATTTTGAGCCACCAAATCCACAAGATCTCTTCAGTCATCCATCCAAAGTCCTTGATCTTTAGAGAATCGAAGGAGGAGGCCTTGATCTATAGCTTCACCAAGAGAGATCTCCATTTCCCCCTCATTCATTTGAGGGCCCCTTGCTCTAGTGTTTCTTTGGAAACCCTAGCTTTTGATTTGGTTCTTACAAGCTTGTCTTTGATTGTTTGACAGCTTGCTTGTATTTGGGAGCCTCCAATTAGGTTGTGGATGTTTGCCTCGAACTCGTTGTAAAGGTGTCGGCTTCCACCTTGAAGGTTGCCGATATAGTGGAAGGTGAATCGAACCCCCTGGGGTGAGGTTCATCAGAGAACAAGGGAGGCCTCTCGTGGCGTTGGTGGTTTGAAACCACCCCCTCTCAAAATGTAGACGTACTTCCCCTCAAAAGGAAGGACTCTCATTGATATGGCTAGGACCATGTTGGCGGAGTTTAAATCTCCATACAACTTTTGGGCTGAAGCCATTTCCACTTCTTGCCATGCTTCAAACCGGTTCTACCTCCGCAAAGAAATCAACAAGCCCAACATATCTTACTTCCGGGTGTTCGGTTGTAAGTGTTTCTATCTCATAAAAGGTGTTCGTTTGTCTAAATTCGAGTCTCACACTTATAGAATCTATGATAAGCTCTCCGGAGCCGTCATAGAATCTTGTAGTGTGACCTTCGAAGAATATGATGGTCCCCAAGGGGGGCGTGTTGATGCTTGTGATGCAGATGATGAAATGCCTCAGGATGCCATAGGAAGAATGGGTGTGGGATATATCCGCCCCGTTGAGGAACCCCTTATGGCGGGTCGAGAAGAACTATGCTCCACTCAAGTGGAGCCCTCATCTTCACAACCTCAACATGCTCCATCCACCGAAGAGGACATTGACTCAAGCCAAATACAAGATGTTGACCCTCAACATGATGATCAAAGTGTCAACTCTAGTCAAGATGAGCTTGATTCATGCGCTAGGATGTCAAGTGGTTCCAAGGCAATTACTCAAGGAAGATCCTTACAAACTGCCTTGAGACAAGCTCAAATTGATGCTAAAAGTGCTCTTGATCAAGACCAAGGTCAATCCTTGCCTCTAGATGAAGAGGATGATTCCAATGATGATCAAGGTCAAGTTAATGGTCAAGACGAGGATCAAAATGATGAAGAGTGTCCCCCAAGAAATAACACGGAGATCCACGCTCGTCGCAAAGCTATAAAGGAAAGAATGTTGGACTTAAGAGACCACTCTCTACAAAATGTTGTTGGTGATCTAAGGAAAGGTATTTCCACAAGAGCACAATTGAAGAGGTTTAGTGAACACCAAGCACACATCTCCATGATTGAACCAAAGAAAGTGTGGGAAGCCCTTGAAGATTCGGATTGGTTAGAAGCTATGCACAAAGAACTCAACAACTTTGAGAGAAACAAAGTTTGGAAGTTAGTAGAGAAGCCAAAGGATTGCTGCAATGTTATTGGAACAAAGTGGATATTCAAGAACAAGCAAGATGAGCATGGAATCGTAGTAAGAAACAAGGCTAGATTAGTTTCACAAGGGTTCTCTCAAATTGAAGGCATTGACTATGGTGAGACATATGCACCCGTGGCTCGCCTTGATTCCATTCGTATCCTTCTTGCTTATGCGGCACATCATAACTTCAAGTTGCAACAAATGGATGTAGAAAGTGCATTTCTTTATGGTCCACTAAATGAATTGGTATATGTTAAGCAACCCCCGGGATTTGAGGAACCCAACTTTCCAAACCATGTCTACAAACTTGATAAGGCGCTCTATGGGCTCAAGCAAGCCCCACGCACGTGGTATGAGAACCTTAGAGAGCTATTTTTTGACCGTGGTTTTGAGGTTGGGAAAATCGATCCCACTCTTTTTACTAAGAAAGTCAATGGGGAGCTTTTTGTATGCCAAATATATGTTGATGATATTATCTTTGGCTCTTCTAACAAAGCTTTTAATGATGAATTCTCAAAGCTTATGACTAGTAGGTTCCGGATGTCTTTGATGGGGGAGTTGAGAGTATTTCTTGGTTTCGAGATCAAGCAAGTTAGAGGAGGGACATTATTCAATAAAGCCAAGTATACTCAAGATATGCTCAAGAGATTCAAAATGCAAGATTTAAATGGAGCTCCTACTCCCATGGCTACAAAGACTCATCTAGAACAAAATCCAAATGGTAAAGATGTGGATCAAAAGGTATACCGGTCTATGATTGGTTCTTTGCTTTACCTTTGTGCATCTAGACCCGATGTTGTGTTGAGTGTAGGTGTGTGTGCAAGATATCAAGCGGCTCCTAAAGAAAGCCATTTAATGGCGGTCAAGAGAATCTTTCGATATTTGGTTCATACCCCGTTCTATGGTCTTTGGTATCCTCGAGGCTCAACATTTGCTCTTTGTGGATACACGGATTCCGATTGGGCGGGTGACAAGGATGATAGAAAATCAACATCCGGGGCTTGCCAATTCCTTGGTAGGTCCTTGGTATGTTGGTCTTCCAAGAAGCAAAATTGTATATCTCTCTCCACCGCCGAGGCCGAGTATGTGGCAGCTTCTAGTGCTTGCACCCAATTGCTATGGATGAGGCAAACTTTAAAGGAATACGGTGTCCATTGTGACAAAGTGCCTCTTCTATGAGACAATGAAAGTTCCATCAAGATTGCCTACAACCCGGTGGATCACACAAGGACAAAGCATATTGAGATTCGCCATCACTTCATTAGAGATCATGTTGCTCGAGGTGATATTGATCTATCATATGTATCAACCAAAGATCAACTTGCCGATATCTTCATGAAGCCACTTGATGAAGCAAGGTTTTGCTACTTGAGGAATGAACTAAATGTCATAGATTCAAGGAGCTTGACTTGATATTCTTGCACTCTCACCTATGTTTCATCTCATATTTGGTTTAGGTGTAGGCATGGATATAGGGGGAGTGCGATCCTAATTGATTGGATCATCCCTCCCCCCCATCATGCCCAAAGCAATCAAAATCATTCCTCTTAATATCATTTAGTGATATGTGAGCTTAATGATGAGTTTTGGTAATGGACCCAAGATATATCTTCGTGGTGCCAAGCCAAGTATACTCAAATATGGTGGCCTAGGCCACCGCCCTCTCTCATTTGAGAGGTTGGCACTTACTCATGTTTGTCATTTGCTTGATTCTAGTCTATTGGAGCTTTTCTGAACATTTTTGAATCCCTATGGCTCTTGTTGGTTCTTCACAGTTTGATGTCTCAACCCAAGCCCTATACCTATCTTACAAACCATCTATCTCTCATACATGTCCCCAATCACTTTTCCTGGAACTTTTGGTCGAGGAGGACCGGAGTCTCCGGTGTACAAACACCGGAGTCTCTGGTGTAGGCCAGAGTCTCTGGTGTAGACTGGAGTCTTCGGTCTAGACGGTTTCTGTCACTTAAAGAAGGGAAGTCGGGGTGAACTGGGACAGTAGTTCACCATTCTTCACCCCGTCCCCTACCTCCAACCCCGTCGCCCCCTCTTCCAAAAATCCTCCCCGGAGGTCAAGAAGCCCCCGGGATCCGCCGTGCCACTGGCCAACCTTCCCCTCTCCTCCATTGGGTCATTCCCACCGGAGGAATTGATCCCATGGATAGATCTGGTACCTCTCCTCTATTTTTCTCCTAGGGTTCATCTCTAGATGTGTTTTTTGAGGATTGTTGCTGATTTGACCATTGGAATCACTTGTTTGCGTGCACTCTAGTACTTTAGACTTGTTGCATTGCCCGATCTACTAGATTCACCCTCACTAGCATCTTCCCATCTCATACCTGAGCCCCCTGACCGGAGATTCCGGACTTAGGTCCGGAGACTCAGGTCCAGGCCGGAGACTCAGGTCCAGGCCGGAGACTCCGGTCCCCAGGACCGGAGACTCCGGTATAAGGTGCGGAGACTCCGGTGTTGGGTGAATCAAAATAGTCCAGAAATGCATCAAAGCTCTTGTACTGCATCTTTGGGACATATATACTCATCTCCATGCTATCTCCCTCACTATTGTTCACAGGTGATGGTTCTAATCGTCCTCGTCGTACCAAGGCCAAGTCCCAAAGGGGCAATCCTCGCTATGATGAAGCTCGGGGTCAGTTTATCGTGCCTCCGTCCAACCGAAAACAGCGGGCACGTGATGCAGCTTACATGAAGAGGGATCAGGAGAGGGCTGAACGGGAGGACCGTGCCAAGAGGGCCAAGTATGACAACCTGCAGACCTTAGCCAAAATGTCTAAAGAGGAGTACCGTGAGCTGAGAAAGATAGATTTCTATGTGCTCCCTCGTACCAGTGAGGACCCTCGTTACTGGAGGAAAGAATAGGCTTTGTTCATGAAGGATGTGTATGGTGTACTCACCAAATCACCTGTCTGCCCTCAGAAATTCATGAGTGTTGAGCAGATGCGTCAGAGCCCTTACTTCAATGATGCCCTGTGGATCTGTGAGAAGCTGGGTCTCTACAACTTGATGGAGCTGCGTGAAGACTACAATGTCCACCTTGTACAGCAGTTCTATGCCACAGTTGTGTTTGGGTCTGATCTTGACCGGACCATGGTGTGGATGTCTGGCACCACTCGCTGCACGGCTACATTTCATGACTTTGCCAACGTCATATTTGAGACCTTCCATGGAGTATCCACTCCTGTGGGACTGCGCATGCACTCAGCTGCTTTGGGTGAGAACAAGTTGAAGCTGGCACCTCTGTATGATGATGGTGTTGTGGGGGGGGTTCCAAGGGACTCAAGACCCTCTACAACCTTATGCTGATGATCTTCCATCACACTATTGCACCAAGTGCTGTAAATGATGATGCAATTCGGGGTGGGCTTGTCAACCTCCTGTACCATACTCACCGGACCTTCAATGCTGGACTTGAGGCAGATGCTGCACCTATTGACGTGATGGATTTTATTTTCGAGGAGATGTTTCATGCCATACTGTACAAGAATCTCCTCCATATGCACCCTTGGTCATGAGGCTCATCAACTCCCAGGAGCATGATTCTCCACTTGGCATACCACCACACCTCACTGTGCACACTCTGGTATCACTGCAGCAGAAGGGGCATTTGGGGCCGGCTCTGAGGCGTCTCTATGGGGATGATGATGAGGAGATTGAGACGGAGAGGGCTCCCTCCCCACCTAGAGTTCGGAAGAAGAATGCTTCAATGCCCCTATGCCTACTATGACTCGAGACTATGTGCATGAGTGGGTCAAGAAGGCCAGCTTTTGGGAGAGGACCCTTTGTTGCATGAATGTTGACATACGCAAGCAGCAGCATGCATCCTACCAAAGCAACCGCCGCATTGAGAAGCTCCTCAAAGAGATCAAGGAACAGGGTGCTGAGGATAATGAGGAAGGTGAAGATGAATACAATGATGAGCATGGGGCTCAGCAGTCCACCGAGTCTGATTATACACTCTCATTTGGGGCATGGAATGCCCAACAGGATAGTCTGGTGGATTGGAAGACATTTGCTGATGTCACCTCAGGGTTTGGGTACCAGGGTACTTCCTCTTCTCGCCCTCACGGCAAAGGGCCTGCTGTCCCATAAGACGATGATGATGACTATGATCAGGATGATGCTGACCAGGAGGAGGATGAGGATGCCGAGGATGATGAGGATGACAATGACTACTGAGCGGTTGGGGGCGCTAGTGTAGGTATTTTCCCTTTTTCGGCGTTTTGATGCCAAAGGGGGAGAAGACATTCTCATCAGTTTGCATGGACTTGGGGATTTGGGATTTGCGACTATCTGCCCTTATTTGCCTTTTATCTGCCCTTATTTGCCTTTTATTTGCCATTTTCGAACTTGAACTTTATGTGTGTTATCCGTTGTTCATGTGTGTGACTGACTATGTGCTGGTGTGCACCATCTATTGTACTCATGTGAGACTTATGTGTGCTATCGTTGATACTATCCACCTTACATGTTTTACTTAATTATCTTGCTGCACATAGTCAGGGGGAGCCACATTTATATGTTATTCCATGCAAATCACTTGTTGTCACCGAACACCAAAAAGGGGGAGATTGAAAGGGCATTTATTGTCATAATCACTTTTGGTGTTCATTAACAACAAGTAGATCATTTTACAGTTGTCATTGTCCACAGGTTGGTATTATGATAGATGAACATCACCCTCACTCTTGGGAAAAGACCACATTCACATGCCATCGTTTCGAAACTCATCGGAGTCTCCGATGCGCCAAGACCGAGTCTCCTGTGGTCCGAGTTCCTGCCTGCCGGTGGTGCCTCCCAGGATCTGGCTGGGTCATTCTGTCTGGGGGTCCGGAGCCTGCACCGGAGGATACACCGGAGTCTCCGGTGTTGGACAAGTCCGGAGTCTCCGGTGTTGCTAGGGCAAGATTGGTCTGGGTCAGTCAGATGGGCAGTCCGGAGGCTGGTCCGTAGATTGGCCGGAGTCTCCGGTGAAGACCGGAGTCTCCGGTCTAACTTTTCTACAACGGTCAGAAAACGGTTCGTAGAGGTGGCTGCCTATAAAAAGGGACCCTTATCTTCTTCCTCCAGTTGCTCGAGCTGCTCAAGAACACCAACCCCATTAGAGCCACCAAATCTACAAGATCTCTTCATCCAACCATCCAAAGTCATTGATCTTTGGAGAATCGAAGGAGGAGACCTTGATTTACATCTTCACCAAGAGAGATCTTCATTTCCCCCTCATTCACTTGAGGGACCCCAAGCTCTAGTGTTTTATTGGAAACCCTAACTTTGATTTGGTTCTTACAAGATTATCTTTGATTTGTCTTGACAGCTTGCTTGTATTTGGGAGCCTCCAATTCAGTTGTGGATGTGTGCCCCGAACTTGTTGTAAAGGTGCCGGCTTCCACCTCGAAGGTTGCCGATATAGTGGAAGGTGAATCGAGCCCGTTGGGGTGAGGTTCATCGGAGAACAAGGGAGGCCTCTCGTGGCGTTGGTGGTTTGAAACCACCCCCTCTCCAAACGTAGACGTACTTCCCCTCAAAAGGAAGGAACTACGGGAAACAAATCATTGTGTCTCCGCGTCCACTCCTTTGTTTACTTCTATCCTTTACCGCACTTTACTTACTTGTTCTTGCTTAGTGTTTTGCTTGCTTGTGCTTGATTGACATATAGGTAAATTCACCATAGTTGGATATTCTAGATAATTTACCTTTCTTGTCAAACCCTAATTTGAAAAAGAGTAAAATTTAAAGTAGCACCTATTTCCCCCCCCCCCCCCCGCCCCCCTCTAGGTGTCCATACGATCCTTTCAATTGGGAAATCTCGATCATCAACTACCCAACGAACTAGTCTAGAGGATACTAGGGACCTGCTTTGTTTATTTATCACACATTTATTAATGTTTTCAATTAATACAGTTATAGCATGATACAAAACTATTATGGACTAATGAGATATGTCAGTAAAAACATCTTTATTATTGGCCTCTACATATCTCCTTCCGATACTACACGTGGACCACTTAACTATGATTATGAACATCGATTGGTGATAAAGCCTACCCTATTTGGTCAATGCCCTTAGAATCGGCTACGCATTCAGTTAATTTGGTTAATTTGGTTCGTTTAATTCAGTTATATGATTAATACGGTTTCAATACTTCGGTAAATACGATTTTATACGAAAATACGGTTTCGGTTTTGATAATAACCATTAAATATCGGTTCAGTTTTGGTAATAACTAAATTAACCATAATTTACGTGATTTTTTCAATAACGTCTAATTTATGTGTGGCCTATGTTTCAGTTTAACATTTTCTACAACAGAACTAGACGTGTTGCATGAGATAAATAAAAATACGATGAGTTTTAGCCAAAATAAAATAGTTTACTACTTTGTATTACCAAATACGTGTGTTGTAAGAGAAAAATAAAACCAAATAGTAATAAAATTTAGTGTACATATAAGGAGTTGAACTCGGCCAAAATAAAATAATTTACTACTTTGTATGACCAAACTACGTGTATTGTAAAAGAAAAATACAAACAAAAAATATTAAAATTTAGTCTACATATAAGGAGTTGAACTCACGTGCTAAGGCAAGAAAGCACAAGTCCGCATGGGTGGTAACCAATACGATTGCAACAAGTTTAGTGATATAAAAGCACTTGAGCCTTATATAACTAGTTTGGGCGAGGTTGGGCTGGGTCTATTACAGAATTTATTTTGGCAATATGACTATTCGGTTATTTTCAGTAATAACCGCGGTTGTTTGGGTTTAAAACTGAATTAACCGAAGGTCAAACGGTTAGCAAATTTGTTAACTGAAACCTTAACTACAAACTGGAAAAACTGAAATTTCGGTTGTAGTTAGGTTTTCTTCGGTTCGGTTTTCGGTTTTCGGTTTTGGTTTGGTTATGTGCTGCCGGACCTTAGAGACAAGAGCCATGGTTTTCTTGAATGTTAGAACTTTGCTCTCGAAATATCTACGGTTGGATCCCTTTCATATGTTTCAAATGAAGTACAACGTCTATCCACCTTATATTCCGAGGAGAGGATCGAATAGCACATATCGTTGGGAGGTAAAGGTCGAGATGTATTGGTTAGTACTTAAATAACGACGAATTCAATGTTTGGTAATTCTCTATACTATTTTCAAAACACAAGACAGGCATACACAAACCACCACAAACCAAACATGCACATCCAAGTGAGTATATTCTCATGAAAAATTCACAAGTTCTACAAATGTTTCACTCTCTTATGTATACATATAAAATCACTAAAAATACACATAAATTCAACAAATGATGTAGATTTCAGTGTTTTGGATTTGCTATACATAGTTTATAAAAAAGGCGACTCAAAATTTTCTCCATATATAGATAAAAAATTTAAATCATGAAGTATAGAGTATACCATGATTTAAATGGTATACTCTACCATGGCAATGAGGGAGTGGGACTAGCACCCTCGCCGACGAAGATGGGGGCGGGAGGGGAATGGTGTCGCCTGTCTCATGGGGAGAAGAGAAGGGGTGAACAATTCACTGGGTAAATATAATAGGAATTCAATGGAGAATTAGTGAGAATTTCACCGTTTACCACCCGATGTGGTGAGATTATGTATCATTGTCTTGTTTTTTCCTCAAAATTTGGAAGGAACACTAAATTTTAAGGATGAGTGGATACCTCAACATCTTTCCTTGGACATCTGGAACCGGAAAAGAAGTTCTTTGCCATGGCTATCCACAGATCAGGAACAAATAAGTTCCAGTAATGGGATATTCCACATTCTTCCTTTTTTCTGTTGCAAGTACTCCCTCCGTCCTAAAATAGATATCTCAGATTTATAAAAATTTAGATGAATCTATATTCTAAATAGTGTCTAGATTCATTTAAATTTTATCAAATCTAAGACATCTATTTTAGGACGGGGGGAGTATTTCATTTCCTTTTGTTGCTTGGTTTTGTTTGTTCATCCATATTATATGCAGCAGTATCCGTTGCTAGTGTTCAAAGAAAAAAGAATGCAGAGTTCTCTACCTGTAAAAGAACATGCTACAGGAAGAGATGGCATATGGTGTTTTCGTATGATCGCCTATTTGTAAGCATTTGGATACAGGACAAGTGTATACCTCAAGAAAGTAGCAGTGAAAAAATTTCTTATTATAACAATATTCTTAAACAGATAGATACCCAGTTACAACTTCAGAAAAAATCAGTTCCATTGTAAACAAATGCACATGGTCAAGTGATATGATTGATCAAATTAATTTGAATAAGTATTAAAGTTAGAGTAAGCTCAATCCAAAGATAGGGTCAGTTTCTACAAGCACATCAATTCTCTGAACAGTGTGTTTCATGATAACAGTCACCCGGATATCTATATGAAGGGAATCTGCCAATGTTCTTTTCCTCCTCTAACACAAAGTTCACACCCACTTTTTAGCTTTGAATCACCAATAGTCATTGCAAGAACATGACCCCATCCTGAAGTGATGGAATCTATTCAGATCCCTAACAACAAACTCTCTCTCCATAATGCCACTTATGAGCTTGAACCCGTCATGGCAGTCACAGCACATCCTCAGGTTCTTCATCACCCTGATGGCCATCCCCTTGGGGATAACCAGCAAACCAAACCCTAATGCCAACATCTCACTGTGCACTCCAACCATTACACCTTTCCCATCCTCTCCATCCTCTTCATGAGCATCAAAGACTCTAGTACTACCTAGTCTACCATTGTAACCTTTCTCCCGCATCTTACCCTCTAACTCATCAAGCAACATCATCACTTCATCTTCCCTTGTACCGGCGGGTGATACCAGACCAGCGTAGAACACATAGGGGATGTCCTTTATCTCAATCCAGCTGCACCTAGGATCTTTACGTATGCCTTGCTGTCTCATGTTCGACCATACAGCAGCAGCATTGTCAGTCTGACCGGCTGAAGTGTATGCGTTTGACATCACTACCAGTGCACCTGCTACATCTTGGTTGAATTCTGACACTCTGTGGCCAGCTCTGGTGGCTAGATCTAAGCGCCCGTGAGTCCGGCAAGCTGACAGCGATGAGCTCCACAGCATGAGGGAGTCACGGTCGTCGGCCTGCACTTTGTTGGCAAGCTCAAATGCCTCATCAAGCCGTCCTGCTCGGCCGAGCATGTCAACCGCACAAGTGTAGTGGCTGGCTCATGGACTGATGCCATATTTGCTCTGCATGAACTGGAGGAGATGGAGGCCGGTGTCAACGAGACCTGAATGTCTGCAAGCGTGCATGACACCAAGCAGTGTAACACTGTTTGGTTGCATATTTCGATCGATCATCTCATTAAACAAAGTGAGTGCGCACCTACCAAGACCATACTTTGCTGCTGCCACGATTATGGAGGTATATCAGATGATTGACGGCTGCTCAATCCTGTCGAACACCTTTATTGAGTACTCGTAGAATCCACACTTGGAGTACATGTCAACCAAAGCGACAGCAATCACATCATTGCATCCATGCCCAAACCGAAGGACTGCTCCATGCAGAGACTTGCCAACTCCAAGCCGCCCAACGCCTGCGCACGCGTTCACGACGCTTGACAGCATGAAGTGGTTGGGCTCCATGACATTTCTTTTCGTTCTGAACTCGGCGAAGAGTTGAATGGCCTCGCGCGCAAGCGCATTCTGTGCGTACACAAACAACATTGAGCCCCACGATACCACATTCCTCACCGGATCAGACATACCATCAAACACTGCACGTGCACCCTCAATACTTCCGGCCTTGCCATACATGTCGACGAGCGCGGTGGCAACAACAGCGTCGGACGCGTAGCCCACGACTTCGGCACGGGCATGCACTTGCCGCCCAAGTTCGGCATCAGCAAGGCGTGCGCACGCGCTGGCAGCAGTCGAGAAGGTGAAGGCGTTCGGTGGCACGCCGCTGTGAGACTTGGAACGGAGGAGGGAAACAGCCACGCGGGGTCGGCCGGCGCTGGAGTAGCCGGACATGAGGGCCGTCCAGGAGACGACGTCCCGGTCGCGCATTTCGTTGAACATGTAAGTGGCGTGAGCGGTGGCGCCGCATCTGCTGTACGCGGCGATTATGTGGTTGCAGGAAGAGACGGCGGACGCGGTGCCGACCTTGAGGAGCTTGGCGTGCGTGGCAGGAACGAAGGCGTGGTCGGAGGCGCCGCGTAGCAGGTGGATTAGCAGCGGCGTGAGCGTGGTTGTGCTGGAGGTCGCCGCCATGGGAACGGGTTGTCATGGCTAGGTCATGCATATAGAACACAGTGTGTGGACGCGTGTGCTAAAATCTTGAGTCTACTTTTTTTTAGAGCAATCTTGAGTCTACTTGAGAAAGGAAATTGATCAGAATCAACTGAAAAAGAAAATTGTCAATATTTTTAGGAAAATGATACGGATTCTCCGGGGATCGCGCATCCTGATCCCCCGGCTCATTCGAACGAGACGATGGCTCACTCCTTACCTTCTCCTCTTCCGTAAACAGAAGGACAGACAGTTCTGCAAAACTCTCCCGTCGCCGTGCGTCCTTCCGCCGCCGCGCGTCTCTGCTGCTGCACGGCTCCGCCGCGCGCGCCTCTCCGCTGATGCGCGAATCCGGCGCCACGTCCCTGAGAGAGCCATGGGGCAGTCCAATGCCGGCCGGCGCTCCACCATGGACCAGCCCCTACGCCCTTCGCTGTGTTCCTGAGAGCCATGAGGCCATCACAGTCAGCCATCTCGCGACAATGGACTAGGTCCTGCTGCTCCCTATGCCCTCCGCCACGCCAGCTATCGTGCCACCATGGACGAATTCCTGAGCTGCACCTCTCCCCCACCATGGACGGACCCTCCGCCTCCATCCCTCCACTAGAGCAGGCAGCCGCTGCCGCCGGACTAGGTCGCCGTTGTTGGAGCAGGTACTCGCCATAGTCCGCCCCGCCATCGTTGCCTCTACCTATGCCATCGAGGGTTGCTACATGGGGTTTGTCAGGCGGCTACGTGCGGCCGACGGCGATGCTACAAGTGGTGTGGGGTTTTGCTACAAATGCTTTCTTATTTTGCTATGAGATCTCCGACGAGATCTCCGACGAGGTCTCTTACGAGATTGGATTTGCTACAATATGACATTTATTTTGCTACATACATTTTGTACTCTTGCTACAATAGCATAATTTTTTTGCTACACGGTCTGCGGCGAGGTCTCCGGCGAAAGTCTCCGGTGAGATCTCCGGCAAGGTCGGGTTTGCTACATTAGCACAACTTTTTTTCTACACGGTCACCGGCGATGTCTTCGGCGAACTCTCGGGCGAGGTCCAGTCCGTTTTTCTATTTTCTGGGTCAAACCGTTTTTTGCTACGTTGTAGCAAAAGCGGGACTATTTGTAGCAAAAACGAGTATGTATGTAGCAAAAGCGGGATTTTGACCCAAAAAAGAGGACACGTGGTTGGCTGGGACCCTGGGGATAAAAACACAAATCCCCCGGAAAACGCGTAGTACTGCCCATATTTTTACTCATAAATTGTCACTTGAAATATGCTGCAATTTAAATTTGATTTTACTCAATTTCGAAAAGATGGGACTCGATTAGGTTGAATTTGAAAATAAGATTCACCTTCCCTGATGGCTTCATGAGGCCCCCGTGCGACATGTGCATGTGCCAAGGCTCTCCATGATCATGTGAATTCGTTCTTTTTTATGCGTGACTTCAATATTTTTTAATGGCTTGCTATTTCATATAAATATATTTGGTATGCTCGGTATAAGTTCCAAATCACCGTCAAGCTATTGAAGGAGAACATCCACCCGGACATGACGCTACTGGAAAAACTTGGAGTCTCCGGCCATGGAAGACCGGAGTCTCCGGCCCTAGCATCGAAGTCTCCTCCATAGATCAGAGTCTTAGCCCCCCTTCCCAAGCCCGGAGTCTCCCCCTCCCAAACGGAACCAAAATACTAGGAGCTACTGGACCCTCGGTCGAAGTCTACCCGGAGGCCACCCCGAAGTCTTCACCCCTAACAACCGGAGTCTCCGGCCTAAGTGAATCTAGAACGCCAACGTTAGCTTGGCCTCAGCCCATATAACACTCCAACTATGTTTTGATGCCTAAACTACTTGTTGATTCATGGATATATATATGCCCCACCCTCCATTGTAAACCATAAATTGATTTGAGAATTGTATTGGCTTAGCCTCCACTTTCTCTTAGGGGAACCTCTCTTTAGATCTGGATCTAGAATAAAGGTTGTACATGGCCCTCCTTGTTTGAGATGAATCTTTCTATTTTGTAAACTCTATTGCGTTGAACTCTCCTATTGGGTCTCTGTCAATTGCAATCTATTCACAAGAAAATTTATCCGCCCCGAGTCGATCTTCCTAATATGGATCTCTACCTAGCGGTCTCCTTCATGTGGATTCTATCGAGTTGGTGATTCGGGCCAACGAAGGAAACCGGAAACATGTGTGTGTATGTTTAGTTTGTATCTTTACCTTGCATTTCATCATGTTTATCAAGTTCATCATGTTTATCACCCCTCCCCTTGATTCTCCTCCAAATATGTGATGACCGGGTCACCCCACGAGGGTAACCCTCATCATAATGGTATCAAGAGCCTTTGGTTGCCACAGATTTGACTTCGTTCATTGATTTCCACCATAAATTCAAAAATACCAAAAGTATTCCCCAAAAAATTTGTTGGTATCTATCTCTCCATTTGGTGAGTTTTTTGTGGTTTTAATCCATGCAATACTTGTCTTAGGACTTGGTCCACCTTTGCATGCATTTTCATGGCCCAATTTGGCCAATTCCCCACGGATTTGAGGTTTGAGGCCCGGATTTCCTCCAAGAGGATGAAAAGCTCCTGAGGCCCTAACCTGGAGTCTCTGGCTCATAAGCACCGGCCTCCTTACAATCTTTGGCCTATAAACCTATTTATTTCCTCATTTTCCTATTTGGACAGCTTCCTTTGGTGTTTGTGTTTCGTTTGTGTGTCATAACATAACAACAAGCTTACTCATCACCACCCGCGCTCTACGACACCATGATACATCCAATTTGCATCACCATTATATATCATAATTTGCCTCTATTCATTGATATATTTCATATTAAGAGGTGATACTTATGTCTTTTCATCTATTTTTGCATGTTGGATGATTCTTGGAGGATGAATTGCCTGAGTCAGGATTCTGATGGAAAAAGAGGTGTTTTGATGCAATTTCGCGAAGATCAGAAAAATAACAGAAAAACTAAGGAAAATCCTATTTTCCCATAAGAAGAAGAATGCCAGAAGGTGAGGCGGAGTTAGGCCACAGGGCCCCCAGACCCCCCAGGCGCGGGCCACCCTAGGTCACGCCTACAGGGGGTGTGGCCCACCTGGCTCACCTCTGGCTCCGACCTCTCGCCTATATCTTCTCCTCAAAACCCTAATACAAGGGGAGGGACCACAAAAAGATTCCGCCGCCTCTACAGGGCAAAAAACACCGAGAGAGAAAGAGCTCTCCGGTAGACAGATTTCTGCCGAGGAAATTCCTTCTCGGGGAGGGGAGATCGTCGCCATCAACACCATCATCAAGTTAGACTTCATCGGGATCATCATCATCATCATCCACACCATCATCTCCACCAGCACCATCATCACCACTCCATCCCGATGTAACAATTGTGTTGAATCTTGCATAGTTCTTAGGGGAAACTTTCCCGGTGTTGATTACTACTGTAGTTGATGCTTGTGAGTGGAACCATCGGATTATTGTTTATGTTTAGATTGTTATCCATTACCATATCATCTTTGATCTTGATCCATATGATGTCTCGTGAGTAGTTCGTTTAATTCTTGAGGACATGGGAGAAGTCATGTTGTTAGTAGTGGATTTGTGTTGAGATATTATTCAATGGTTTAATATTTAAGTTGTGGTTCTATTCTTCTAGTGGTGTCATGTGAACATCGACTACATGATACTTCACCATTTATGGGCCTAGGGGAATGCATTGTGTATTTGGCTACTAATTGTGGGATTGCCGGAGTGACAGAAACCTGAACCCCCATTAGGAAACCTTTGCACAAGGGAGTGTAGGATCTCAGAGTTTAAGGCTATGGTTAGGTTTATATCTTAATTTCTTTCTTGTAGTTGCGGATGCTTGCAAGGGGTTTAATAACAAGTATTTATTAGTCCAAGTAAGGTCGGTACATTAGCAGAGGTTCACCCATACAACACTTACGGAACCAAAGAAGACTACTCAGCTATATGAAGCGAAAGCACTTGATAGAATTCCCATGTGTCCTCGAGAACGTTTGGTCCTCATTAGTATTTCCACCGGCTTGTCCTTTGCTAAGAAAGGATTGGGCCACTTGCTGCAATTTTTTGCTGTTTTATTTACTCGCACTTTATTTCCTTGCTTTATCAGAAACCCCTAAAAATCTGTTTGGTAAGTATTTACAGAGATTTCCTGCTCCATACCACCAGTCAACACCTTCTTCTCCTCGTTGGGATCGACACTCCTATTTATCAAAAGTACTATGATACACCCCCTATACTTTTGGGTCATCCAGACTATTTTCTGGCGCCGTTGCCAGGGAGTGAAGTGCTATTGAAGAGTGGAACTGGTAAAGGAAACTTCTACCATGAGTATTGTTTTTATTTCTGTTTATTACTTTGTTTCCAATATGGATAACCCACTTGTTTTTCTGTTTGGAAAAACCACTACCACTGTTAGGGTAGTAGATGAACCACCGCTTGTTGAGATAGATCCTTTTAAGATACCTACAAGTATTGTTGATCGTGTTATGGATAATTATTATTTAGGGGATGGAACTGTCCACCCTGGTGATCACTTCCTTTTTATCCATGAATTATGCGGGTTGTTTAAGTGTGCATGTATCACAACTGAACAGGTGAAGAATAAGTTACTCTCTATATCATTGAAAGGAAGAACTAAAGAATGGTATAAGCTGCTGAAGAATGGACAATCCATGGAATGGGAGGAAATAGTACCTCTCTTTTATTCTAAATTCTATCCTCCTAGTGAGATTCATAAGGATAAGAATCTAATATATAACTTTTGGCCTCGTGATGGAGAGAGTACAGCTCAAGCTTGGGGGAGATTGAAGTTACTAATGCTTAAATGTCCTATTCATGAACACCCTAACAACATTATTATCAATAAATTTTATGCTAGGCTTTCTCTTCATGATAAAGATTTACTAGATGCTTCTTGTGCTGGATCATTCACACGTATGAAGGAAGAAGCTAAATGGGATTCCTAGACAGTATTCAAGAGAACACTGAAGCATGGGAGAATGACAAAGGAAGAAATTCAAGTATAAATTATGATTATGAATGCATTAAATCCTTTATGGGAACTGATGACTTCTGTGATATTAGTACTGAGTATGGTCTTGATTCTCAAAGTATTGCCAATTGTTTTAAGTACTTTGCCTCTTACATAGAAATTCCTAAAAAGAAGTGGAATAAGTACCATGCACCTTATAAATATGTTGTTAATCATGTTCCTGCTAGAAATACTGAAGTTTGTACCATTAAGCATACTTTGCCTGAACCTTATGTTGAGAAAACACCTTCCCCAGCTAAGGTAAAGGAGTATTCTATGATAGTTAGTGCGAATAACAAAGGTACAAAGAAAACTATGGAACCTGATGAGCAAATAAACATCGAACCTGTAGTAGCCATTGAGAAAAATGTTGTCACTAAAAACATAGAAGTTGGGCACATTGTCTTCTGTGAAGACGCTTCTAATATTGTCTCTTATCCTAGTAAAGCTAGAAAAGCTAGTGTCCCTATGCTTTATGTTAGAATTGGTGATCATTGCTACTATGTGATATTGGTGCTAGTTCTAGTGCTATTCCTTATGAGCTTTACAGGGAAATTATGCATGAAATTGGCCCTTGTGAGCTTGAGGACATTGATGTGGTTATCCACCTTGCTAATAGAGAGACAGTTTGTCCAATTGGCATTGTAAGAGATGTGGAAGTCCTTTATGGTAAGATTAAGTATCATGTTGATTTTCTAGTGCTTAGTTCAGCAGCTAGTAAAACTTGTCCTACTATCTTTGGTAGACCTTTCTTGAACACTTGTGGATCTATTATAGATTGTAAAAAGGATAAAGTTTTAACTAAGTTTGATGGAGATTCTTATGAGTTTAACTTTTCCAAATTTTCTAAAGCTCCTTATAAAATTAGCTTGCCTAATGAAGATTTCAGGGTGGAACAACTTGCTTCTATTGATCCAGTTTATGACCTTGGACCTCTTTTTGATGATTGTAAGTATGCTCATTCTGATGGTAAATTTGTTTCTTGTGACAGTTATATTGTTAACTTTATTCAAAGTGCTACTGAAAGTTATTATGAGAAACAGAAACATGGTTTTATGAATCTCAATAATGTTAAGTTTCCTCGTTTTATGCTGAAAGCTTTGAAGTTGCATTTGTTTTGTCTTCCTATGCTAGTGTCCTTTTGTTTCAACAATTTGTTTTCTCATGAGACCCCCTTGCATAGGAAGTGGGTTAGACTCAAATGTGTTGGATATTTGCTTCTTGATGCTCTCTTTCACTTCAAATCTATATCTCCTATGTGAGCATTTTTGAAATTATCAAGCCTAACTTAAAGCATTAAAGAAAAGTACTTCTTGGGAGATAATCCGATAGTTTTGTTGAGTCTTGGAAGTTATTACCTTATTAATAACTGCCCCTTATCCTTTTTGTTTTGGTTTTTGTGTCAAGATTAACTACTTTTGAGAAGTAGAGGAGTTGTGAAAAGTGGCTATCCTAGGACAGATTTTTGTGCGGCATTGTAAAAATTCGTGAAGGAGATCAGTACAACGTATGGAGCTGAATTTTGCTGAGCTTATTATCCAAGTTGTTATCCAACTTTCATTAGTTTTGCACTTTTTCATTTGAGCAACAGAAGGCTTTTGAAAAATATCAATCTTTGTCTGCTGGTCTGTTTTGATAGATTTATGCCATCATTTGCATTTGCCTCTTATATTGATTCCTTTCAGATTCTTTTTGGGCTTTTGGAAAGGAGTTGCTACAATAGCTCTTGTTTTGATGGATTTCAGTTGAAGTTTGAACCTAAAGGTTTATTGTTTTTTGCATACACTAATGTTGCCATTGAGGTTTGTATAAGGCCTTGTATGAAAGAAATTTTCAGGAGAAGGAGAGAAGGAATCTACAGAGTTTGTTTTTGAGTAGGTAAAAGTGCTACAAACTGAAGGTTCGTGAAAAACCCTTTTATTTATATTTTTGATGTTTTGATTACATACGGAAGGTTACGAGACGAAACAAAGGAGGAAATGGAGGCCAGGTGGGCCACACCCACCCTAGGCGCAGGCCCTAGCTGGCCACGCCTACAGGGGGTGTGAGCCCCCTGGAGTCCGTCTCCGCCTCGTTTTCACATAGTACCTTCCTTATGCATTAAAACTTCATAATATATAACCTCCTGGATCCCACGAGGTTCGTATATCGTGTTCTGGTCGTGTTTTCGTTTCGATCTGTTTATGTTAGAAAATCTTCTCAAGTTTAGAGCACCATGGTTTTCGCCAACGATAAAGGCGAGGGGCCCGTGGAAGAAGAAAGGATCACTGCCAGGCGCGAAGACATGGATTTGAGCGTCGAGGAGGAAGTAAAGAACATGTCAGCAGGAATTAAGGAACAAACCGTCGTAGGGTCAAGGGCAAGGAAACCTACTTTTGTAGGAGCAATTAACATTGGACGTGCTTTTTCTCGTAATATGCAGGGGATGATGACCTCCATTCCAAACTTCAGATCTTGCCCTGAGGCAGTGGAAGCCCTTCGAACCACTGATGAGTTTTGTGATAAGTATCATGCTCTAAGGATGAAGGTGGATATACTTCAAGAGGAAAATAATAGGCTTCGTAAGATGCTGGAGGCTTTTTTTACACTACACAATGGGACACCACCACCATCGAAGGAGTAATTCGTCATCAGGTTTGGCATCCCCTTGGCTTCTTCCAAGTTTGGGGGAGTGCCGCGGTATCACATCATTATCTTTTATCTTTTACCTTTTTAGTAGATTCATATCTTGGGTAGAGAAGTTATCTTATAGGTTGGTTTGCATATGGAAGTATCTCTCCTTTAGTTGGTTATGTATGTATCCCTTGGTGTGAGTGCATTTATGGAATATTAATGAGAAGTTTCACCTTTTACTTTTTGCACTTCTTATTTTAGTTTGCAATCTCTATTATATGATTGATCTTGTTGATCAGTATTGGTATCACTTTGGGAGCATCAAGTAGATATAAATTGGTTTTGGCAAACCAAGCTCTGGTCACTAGCAACAACTTTTTGAGGTATGAAAGGAAAAGAGAAAAAGCTTACATGTATTTTGTATCATTTATTTTCTTTGTTGATTGGCTCATAAGCTTAGTATTCTTTATTTAAGATCTTTTGTGTCTTCAAGGAAGATTGCATGTTTGTCTTTATCACTTGTAGGTTTGCTTGTTTCCTTCAACTCTTTTTCTTGCTAGCCAGCCTTACTAGCCAAAAACCTGTATTGAGAGGGCATACTTCTCATGCATCCAACCCCTTTGAACCAAAACCTGTGCCATTTGTGTCCACCATATCTACCTATTAGCATTATTGCTATTCCAAGCAAATTCTCAAGCTTCATCTATCTTTCGAATTAAAAATTATTTTGTTATGTGAAAACTAGTTAGTAAAGCTCTCATGAACATGATGGCACACCTTATTTTCCTGCCCCTAATAAACTTGAACCGTTGTGTCATCGAAGTTGTATATGCTTGCACCTATACGTTGGAATTAGCAGAACCATGCTGTCATGGGGAACGCTTTCAACATTGCACATGTACATTGTACACATTTGATATCATGCTCTTTTGTTTGCGGATGTCGTCGGTGTGAAATAAAAGGGGAGCTTGTAAGTCCATGGAGTTATGTATGTGTGTTAGAGAAATGCCTGGGCTGCTAGCCTAAGCCATGCCTAATCATGGTGGAAACTTGCAGCATAACCATAGTGAGCAATCTATGAGGCATCCTCAATAAAAACCTATGCATAGGAAATAAAAAGATCGATGAGATGCTCACTGTCTGCTTGCCTTGTCATTTTGATTATGGGATAGCTCATGTATCATGTGCAAGGGGTACCCCGTTGGCGGTTCTTTATGATACACATGTACTTAAAATGACAAGAACTTATCGTTAACTAAAGTTGAGCAGCATGAGGAGCGGCCCTCGTACTCAAGGGACATGAGATTGCCAACTTATATTTCGTCAAGCATATACTCCATTTTTGTTCACTTTAACCTTAATCACCTCAAGATGCTTATGATAGGGGCAATGAGATCTCAAAGCTACTAAGTACCATAATCTTTTGAAAGATCTTTATGAACTTGAAATCCCTGCTTCCCTCTATTGAGGGCCTTTCTTCTACTTTTAAGTTGAGTCAGTAAAGCTATTCCTCTCTATCTCCAGCAAGCATTTGAGTTGTGTTTCAAGCATTCATATGATGATTTATTCAATCATGTTCTTTATCTTTCTTGTTTGCACAAGACTCTTATCTAATGAGTATTACTTTGAAAGCCATCATTGTGAAAAGCCTTTTATGTTTGAGCAAAGAGTACTCGTGTTGTAAAATTCTACAAAAGTTTTATTCGAAAACTGTTTGCCAACTGTTCTCTAACCAAGAACAAAGTTTGCCAATCCCAATTACGATTTATCTTTATGCCTCTCTATTGTGACTCCTATACTTGTTGCAAGCTAAGTTATATAATGGCAAGTTGCTTTCTTCTATGAGTTGTGTATTGGTAAGTGTGATGCTTCTTGTGTGTATTCTTTTTATCGACACTTCACTCCATAAACCTGTGGACATGTTTACTGAGCTTAGTTTTCGCTTGGGGACAAGCGAAGGTCTAAGCTTGGGGGGAGTTAATACATCAAATTTGCATCACCATTATATATCATAATTTGCCTCTATTCATTGATATATTTCATATTAAGAGGTGATACTTATGTCTTTTCATCTGTTTTTGCATGTTGGATGATTCTTGGAGGATGAATTGCCGGAGTCAGGATTCTGATGGAAAAAGAGGTGTTTTGATGCAATTTCGCAAAGATCGGAAAAATACCAGGATTTTCCCAGAAGACGAAGAATGCCAGAAGGTGAGGCGGAGTTGGGCCACAGGGGCCTGTCACATCCCAAAATTCTCCTAATTTTGGAATGTGAAATAAATAAATAAGTTTGATTGATTGTTTGACTATGTTGAAAATTCTCAAACATAAGGAACTTTTTGAATAGAAAATCCTCTCAACCTTGAATTCAAAATCTTATATTCTTTTGTTATGACCTAAGTAGCCATATAGGCAAAAGGGCATGGATTGATTATGGATTGTAGAATTGGTGTGCAAGATTTCAAAATGAAAATCATGAAGCATTCATAAGCATTTCATTACATCCATGCAAAGTTCTCACAAACTGAATCCAAATCCTCGTATCTAAATCCTATAGTTGATTTGCCCAAATGCTCCTCAAGGAAATTAAATTGACTTTACAAAACCCACTGTTTCTAAGGCATAAATTATTAATAATTATAGCCTAAAGAGATCCAATTAATATTACAAAAATTTAGAAACAAAATTGAGCTCATTTGGAGATATTATAAAAAAGTTATGGAATAAATACAAACAAATAAAGATATAAATAAAATGGAATATACAAGGATTTATAAACCCACTACTTGCAAACTATTAAAAAGATTACAAATATGATCCTACAATGATCTATTCGATTTTAGAAAAAAGTAGAAAGAAGAATCGTGAAATTTGAAGTTCGTATGCAAAAGATATGAGGAAAACAAGTAAATAGAAAAAGAAAAAAAACTGGGCCGGCCGAGCCAACCGCCAGCCCAGCAAGCAGCCGACCAACCAGCCAGCATACAACCCTAGGTTTGCTTTAAAAAGCGTGAGAAACAGTTTTTGTCAAAACTATCTCTACTCAAACTCTTATAACTTTTTATCTACAACTCCGAATCAACTTCCGTTTGTTTCTACTTGTTCCCTACTCCAAGACCTATCTCTACACCATCCTAGATCTCCATATAAACTCGTGGAGCCATAGCTATACGAGTTTCTCTCCTCGAAATCCCGAATCTACACATGCCCGAATTTTATTTCGCTTTTTAACCCATCTAGACTTCGTTGTTTGCCTTCAGCCAAAAACCGAAAGTTATAGAACTCATCAAAATCTTTCAGCTCGACAAAACTCACCTCTTTTTATCCACCACAGCCACAGAATTTCGTACCGCAATATTTTAGATATGACGATGTAAATCCCAGATGTACTCGCGCTCGTTTCTTCAAATCCAAATTCCTTTGGTGGGAAGGTAGGACTAATAATTTCTCATAACTTTTATGTTTTAAGTTTTTCAATTTGACCTACGGATTTGTCTCTCTAACACAGATCTATTTCTTGTCTATTCTGAGCCAAAATCGGGTCAATCTTCTCTCCTAACCACTTGATCTCATCCCAACGGCCAGGATTAGATCGATTATGTCAAGGGGTACGAGCCAACAGGATCTCGCCACGTGTCAACACCAGGTCAGCCCCGCGTCCCAGTCAGCATAGAATATTCCCTGTAGATTTGAAATTGAATTTAATTTGCAGAAAATTGTGTAAACTTATAAAAATCATATAAAAAGATTCGTATATCCAAAAATAGCAAATTATATATCAATGGATTCAGAAAAACGCGTAGAATATTATTACGGCACTAGATCTAACTTTTACTGTATGTGGTTACTGCAGTAATTTAATTAGTTTTAATGGTCTTTTGGGTTAATAAATTCATAGGAAATTATCTGTAACTCCGAAAAATATGAACAATATATCAAATTGAAGCTACTATAATGTAGATTAATAATATCTGGTTGGATACAGCTTTTGCGGACTATTTACCCCGTAGAAATTTAATTAGTTTTAATGGATTTATAAATCATTAAATTCATAATAAATTAGTTGCTTGTCACAAAATATAAATGATATAACGATGGAAAGCTGGTTCCATGTAGATCATCAATATGCAAATGGTTCAGGCAAATACTGTAAGGTTTCGCAGCAAATAAATAAAAATATTGATGGTTTATTTAGAGTAATAAATTCATAAGAAAATAAATACTGCTCAGAAAATTACAAATAATATGTCCCTGGAATCACAATTCCGTGGAGATTTCAAATAAATTTTAGTTTGATTTTTAGGCAACAGAAACTATATGAATCGTTTAAAACCCATTAAACACTATTTAAATCATACAAAAAGATCTATAACTCCGATTAGGGTGAATACAACGCCTACTGGTTCGTATTAACGTCTTCTATCCAGTAAACGCAAGAAACAAATTTAATTCGACAGTTAGAATAGGCGTTACAATAGAACTATTAAAAACCCTATATTGGCAAGTAATTATTAATAACAAGTACTCCATTGCATTAATTGGCCTCTTGCATGCATCATATACTTCAACATTGTTTAGATAACTAAAGTAACAACCATTGTGACTTATTAACTTGTCATGCATGCATTTGTTGCATTTTTTTGATCTCTATGTGCTATTGTTTATGATTGTATGAAATTGTTTGCTCGATAGATTGCGAGGAGTGTAACCTGTGTGATTGCAACTACTATGATTGCAAGTATTGTGGTTATGACGAGTGCAACCATTATATCTATGAGGATTGTGAGGATTATCTAATCGACTACATCTACAACAAAGTCAAGTGGTGCTATCTTGGTCATAAATGTCCTATTGTTTTCCTATGCATTGTAGATGCTTTTGTAGAATTGTATCTGTAGGAATTGATGTGTATATGCTATGCTATATCCCATATTATTCCCTAGTATTCCTTGTTTATGAGCCATCGTATTGGTTGATTTCTTAGCTATGCTATTTAGATGAGGAAGAGAATCACATCATGAAAAGTTATATGTTTTTAAAGGATTATGTTTTGCTAAATGACAAACCAATATTTTTTAATGAACCACCTGGGCGGAATGGCATTGATTGGGTCATCGAGTGTGGATTTATGGTGGGGAATGCCGCCCAGGACACTGATAAAGGATTGATTTCTTTATTTGGTAACTTACGTGTACAACCATGTGTCAATAATGGAATGGTCGGTTGGTTGGACTCAGTAGGTTGTGGTAATTCGAACCCACGTATCCATAGATGTAGAATAATGTAGATTGGACCGGTGCGTGTCGGGTTTGGGGAGCTACTTCCCGAACGGTTCCTTCTTGGACTTCTCCCTATCATCACCCAATATGAGAGTGGTGGTACGAGGTGGGCTGGCCAAGTCACATGGGTAAAGTGTACTAACCCCTGCAGGGTGTATAAACTAAGTGCTTAGCCGTGTCCCCGGTTATGGACAATTTGAGCGACCTGATACTGATGCTATGATATTTCTCAATCATCCTTATTTCTTAATTACATAAAACTTGTTGGGTGAACATAATTGGGTAGGAGCACCTGGGAGTGAACCAGAGTGTCCTATTTATCGTATTGGAAAACTACTTTGCTACAAATGTTAGGATAAAATTGTTGCTTTATGCAAATGAGCCTGAACTCCACTTGGCCAAATAAGCATGTAGTTAATAGATCTGTTGTTAACCACTTTAGCCTACTTGCCATACATTCAATGTATTGACCATTCGTGGCTGCAACGTTTCATGTTACAGGTTATATCGTATCTGAGTGATCGTTCATAGGTCGCGAGAATCTACTCAACAATTGTTTTCCTGTGGCACATTTGAAGGATGGAGATCTACCTTGTATTGGTTTTCTGCTGTGTACTTGAATAAATAATGTAAATTCTGGATCATATTCGTTGTATTTATGATGCACAGTTATATTTGGTATCATTTTGTACTATGTGTGCCAGTGAACCGATCCGGGGATTGACACTATACACATGAACTCAGCCTTATCAGGCGAGGGTGTTATAAGATGGTATCAGAGCTGTGTGTTGACTGTAGGATCATGACCTTAGAAATGGATTAGCAATAGGATACCTCTATTAGTAGAACTATCATATTTTAAACTTATTAGAGTTCTTATATTCCTTGTCTATCATTTTCCAACACCTCTCCTTGTTCAAACTTGTAGATGTCCATTCATATGATTAGTAGAAGAAGTGATCTACCATAAAAACTACAAGAATTGGAAAATGTTATTAGTAGTTTTCTATAAAGCAAATCACTATATGAGAGTTGGCCTACAAGTAAAGAACAAATAACATGACATAAATGAACATCTCACCAAGTTTGGGTAGGCCTGGACCACCATATTTTATCTCTTTAGGAGATCATCGCTATCGTGTTAGCATATTGTTCTTACCAACTTATGTGGTAAGACAATATAGGTTGCTTGCTTGTTTGTAATGAACCATATCGTGTGATGCCTTGTTTAGGATCTTTTGTTTTGAAACTCTAAAGTTGCTGAAGTTTTTGTGTGGTTTTAAGATTAATTTAATGGTGTGAATTGATTAAAATTCATGGAATTACTGCTGTAGTTTTCTGCCTGACCTGTTGTACCGCGCGATTTTTCATAATTTATTGGTAACTCAGAAAAATCTGAAAAAATAGGATCTGGAGCTTAATTACCTGTAGTACATGCAAAAAAATTGTATAAAATTCCTGACGAGTTTAAGTCGGTCATAAAAATTCGTGAAACCTGTTGTACCGTTTTGACAGATTTTGTTTATTGCTTATATGTTGCTCTATTTTACTCTAGTATTTTTCCCAATGCTTTCAAACTATTTTGTGGTTATATAATACTAAGTTTATACACCTGTAATGTTATTATACAAGTGTTTGTTTGTGTGTTGATTTCCTTATGATTGTTTGCTTGTTTGTGACATTGATTGCTTCATATAGTTATGGGTAGGATTATTTTCTTAGTCGTTTCTTTCCTATAGAATCTATTCTTCCCTATGTTGAACCCTTGGAGATATAATGATGTGTTAAGTGGAAGGTTTGTCAACACAATGCATTTAGTAAGGAGAATGCTTTATCTAATGGAAAAAAAGAGATGTGGGAGTATGAAGTGTTGAAATGATGTTATGTAGTAGATTACGCAACCTGAAAGTTGAAGTATCGATAGTTTAGTTTTAGTAGTAGCTTTGTTGATTGAATACATTGGAGTATACATAGAGCATTAGTTCGTGCCCATGGAAACATTCTTAAAGGCAAGTGAGAATGCCCGAGTGATAGAAAAACGTGATTCACCTATCCTCATACAGGGTAATGATTTGGGTGCAGGATGGATTGATCACCATTCCTAATACTCTTATTATTTGCTCTTGTACTGTTGGCTTTGCGAATCTTGAGTGCCCTTTTCAACCTTAGCAGAGAGTCGGCGTTGAGCCTAAACCCTAGAATGGTATATTGTTACACCCTTCTAAAAGCATCCATTGCTAAGCATAGGAATGTAGGGTAAGGATGAATCCCAACCGTGAATTATGGGCACCGTGAAGTAAACGTTCCCTATTTTTTCACCATGAGAGTTTTGCTAGTTTAAGAAGTGCTTTATCGGAAACTATCAATCATGACGTTTAGAATGTGCTAGAGACATTGTGCCAATAAAAGTCTAAAGGAGAACCAATTTGAGCTAAGTGAACCCTCAAGAAGTGACCTAGTCAATTTTCTTTTAAGGGTGGTAGCACCCTAATGGATCCCGAACCTTTCTTTCTTTCTAGCCTTCCCAATTCTCAGGACGAGATTTATTTTAAGGGTTGTAGTCTGTCACATCCCAAAATGCTCCTAATTTTGGAATGTGAAAGAAATAAATAAGTTTGATTTATTGTTTGACTATGTTGAAAATTCTCAAAGATAAGGAACTTTTTGAATAGAAAATCCTCTCAACCTTGAATTCAAAATCTTATATTATTTTGTTATGACCTAAGTAGCCATATAAGAAAAAGGGCATGGATTGATTATGGATTGTAGAATTGGTGTGCAAGATTTAAAAATGAAAATCATGAAGCATTCATAAGCATTTCATTACATCCATGCAAAGTTCTCACAAACTGAATCCAAATCCTGGTATGTAAATCCTATAGTTGATTTGCCCAAATGCTCCTAAAGGAAATTAAATTGACTTTATAAAACCTACTGTTTCTAAGGCATAAATTATTAATAATTATAGCCTAAAGAGATCCAATTAATATTACAAAATTTTAGAAACAAAATTGATTCATTTGGAGCTATTATGAAAAAGTTATGGAATAAATACAAACAAATAAAGATATAAATAAAATGGAATATACAAGGATTTATAAACCCACTACTTGCAAACTAGTAAAAAGATTACAAATATGATCCTACAATGATCTATTCGATTTTAGAAAAATTTAGAAACAAGAATCGTGTCATTTGAAGTTCGTATGCAAAAGATATGAGAAAAACAAGTAAATAGAATAAGAAAAAAAACTGGGCCGGCCGAGCCAGCCGGCGGCCCAGAAAGCAGCCGACCAACCAGCCAGCGTACAACCCCACGTTTGCTTTAAAAAGCGTGCGAAATAGTTTTTGTCAAAACTATCTCTACTCAAACTCTTATAACTTTTTATCTACAACTCCGAATCAACTTCCGTTTGTTTCTACTTGTACCCTACTCAAAGACCTATCTCTACACCATCCTAGATCTCCATATAAACTCGTGGAGCCACAGCTGTACGAGTTTCTCTCCTAGAAATCCCGAATCTACGCATGCCCGAATTTTATTTCGCTTTTTAACCCATCTAGATTTTGTTGTTTGCCTTCGGCAAAAAAATGAAAGTTGTAGAACTCGTCGAAATATTTCAATCCCGACAAACCTCACCTCTTTTCATCCACCACAGCCATAGAATTTCGTACCGCAATATTTCAGATATGACGGTGTAAATCCCAGATGTACTCGCACTTGTTTCTTCAAATCCAAATTCCTTTGGTGGGAAGGTAGGACTAATGATTTCCCATAACTTTCATGTTTTAAGTTTTTCAATTTGAACTACGGATTTATCTCTATAACACAGATCTATTTCTTGTCTATTCTGAGCCAAAATCGGGTCAATTTTCTCTCCTAACCACTGGATCTCATCCCAACGGCCAGGATTAGATCGATTCTGTCATGGGGTACGAGGCAACCAGATCTCGCCACGTGTCAACACCAGGTCAGCCCCGTGTCCCAGTCAGCATAGAATATTCCCAAGGAATATTCCCTGTAGATTTGAAATTGTATTTAATTTGCAGAAAATTGTGTAAACTTGCAAAAATCATATAAAAAGATTCGTAGATCCAAAAATAGCAATTTATATATCAATGGATTCGGAAAAATGTGTAGAATATTATTACGGCACTAGATCTAACTTTTGCTGTACGTGGTTACTGCAGTAATTTAATTAGTTTTAATGGTCTTTTGGGTTAATAAATTCATAGGAAATTATCTGTAACTCCGAAAAATATGAACAATATATCAAATTGAAGCTACTGTAATGTAGATTAATAATATCTGGTTGGATACAGCTTTTGCGGACTATTTACCCCGTAGAAATTTAATTAGTTTTAATCGATTCATAAATCATTAAATTCATAATAAATTAATTGCTTGTCACAAAAATATAAATGATATACCGATGGAAAGCTGGTTCCATGTAGATAATCAATATGCAAATGGTTCAGCCAAATACTGTAAGGTTTCGCAGCAAATAAATAAAAATATTGATGGCTTATTTAGAGTAATAAATTCATAAGAAAATAAATACTGCTCAGAAAATTACAAATAATATGTCCCTGGAATCACAATTCCGTGGAGATTTCAGATAAATTTTAGTTTGATTTTTAGGCAATAGAAACTATATGAATCGTTTAAAACCCATTAAACACTATTTAAATCATACAAAAAGATCTATAACTCCGATTAGGGTGAATCCAACGCCTACTGGTTCGTATTAACGTCTTCTATCCAGTAAACGCAAGAAAAAAATTAATTCGACAGTTAGAACAGGCGTTACAACAGAACTATTAAAAACCCTATATTGGCAAGTAATTATTAATAACAAGTACTCCATTGCATTAATTGGCCTCTTGCATGCATCATATACTTCAACATTGTTTAGAGAACTAAAGTAACAACCATTGTGACTTATTAACTTGTCATGCATGCATTTGTTTGATCTCTATGTGCTATTGTTTATGATTGTATGCAATTGTTTGCTCGATAGATTGCGAGGAGTGTAGCATGTGTGATTGCAACTACTATGATTGCAAGTATTGTGGTTATGACGAGTGCAACCATTATATCTATGAGGATTGTGAGGATTATCTAATCGACTACATCTACAACAAAGGCAAGTGGTGCTATCTTGGTCATAAATGTCCTATTGTTTTCCTATGCATTGTAGATGCTTTTGTAGAATTGCATCTGTAGGAATTGATGTGTATATGATATGCTATATCCCATATTATTCCCTAGTATTCCTTGTTTATGAGCCATCGTATTGGTAGATTTCTTAGCTATGCTATTTAGATGAGGAAGGGAATCACATCATGAAAAGTTATATGTTTTTAAAGGATTATGTTTTGCTATATTTTTTTAATGAACCACCTGGGCGGAATAGCATTGATTGGGTCATCGAGTGTGGATTTATGGTGGGGAATGCCGCCCAGGACACTGATAAAGGATTGGTTTCTTTATTTGGTAACTTACGTGTACAATCATGTGTCAATAATGGAATGGGCGGTTGGTTGGACTCAGTAGGTTGTGGTAATTCGAACCCACGTATCCAGAGATGTAGAATAATGTAGGATGGACCGGTGCGTGTCGGGTTTGGGGAGCTACTTCCCGAACGGTTCCTTCTTGGACTTCTCCCTATCATCACCCAATATGAGAGTGGTGGTACGAGCTGGGCTGGCCAAGTCACATGGGTCAAGTGTACTAACCCCTGCATGGTGTATAAACTAAGTGCTTAGCCGTGTCCCCGGTTATGGAAAATTTGAGCGACCTGATACTGATGCTATGATATTTCTCACTCATCCTTATTTCTTAATTACATAAAACTTGTTGGGTGAACATAATTGGGTAGGAGCACCTGGGAGTGAACCAGAGTGTCCTATTTATCGTATTGGAAAACTACTTTGCTACAAATGTTAGGATAAAATTGTTGCTTTATGCAAATGAGCCTGAACTCCACTTGGCCAAATAAGCATGTAGTTGATAGATCTGTTGTTAACCACTTTAGCCTACTTGCCATACATTCAATGTATTGACCATTCATGGCTGCAATGTTTCATGTTGCAGGTTATATCGTATCTGAGTGATCGTTCATAGGTCGCGAGAATCCACTCAACAATTGTTTGCCTGTGGCACATTTGAAGGATGGAGATCTAGCTTGTATTGGTTTTCCGTTGTGTACTTGAATAAATAATGTAAATTCTGGATCATATTCGTTGTATTTATGATGAACAGTTATATTTGGTATCATTTTGTACTATGTGTGCCAGTGAACCGATCCAGGGATTGCCACTATACACATGAACTCAGCCTTATTAGGCGAGGGTGTTATAGGGCCCCACACCCCCCAGGCGCGGGCCACCCTAGGTCGCGCCTACAGGGGGTGTGGCCCACCTGGCCCACCTCTGGCTTCGACCTCTCGCCTATATCTTCTCCTCGAAACCCTAATACAAGGGGAGGGACCACAAAAAGATTCCGCCGCGTCTGCAGGGCAGAAAACACCGAGAGAGAAAGAGCTCTCCGGTAGACAGATTGCTGCCAGGGAAATTCCTTCTCGGAGAGGGGAGATCGTCGCCATCAACACCATCATCAAGCTAGACTTCATTAGGATCATCATCATCATCCACACCATAATCTCCACCGGCACCATCATCACCACTCCATCCCACTATAACAATTGTGTTGAATCTTGCATAGTTCTTAGGGGAAACTTTCCTGGTGTTGATTACTATTGTAGTTCATGCTTGTGAGTGGAACCATTGGATTATTTTTTATGTTCAGATTGTTATCCATTGCCATATCATCTTTGATCTTGATCCATATGATGTCTTTTGAGTAGTTCGTTTAGTTCTTGAGGACATGGGAGAAGTCATGTTGTTAGTAGTGGATTTTTGTTGAGATATTATTTGATGGTTTAATATTTAAGTTGTGGTGCTATTCTTCTAGTGTTGTCATGTGAACATCGACTACATGATACTTCACCATTTATGGGCCTAGGGGAATGCATTGTGTATTTGGCTACTAATTGTGGGGTTGCCGGAGTGACAGAAACCTGAACCCCCGTTAGGAAACCTTTGCACAAGGGAGTGTAGTTTAAGGCTGCGGTTAGGTTTATATCTTAATTGATTTCTTGTAGTTGCGGATGCTTGGAAGGGGTTTAATCACAAGTATGTATTAGTTCAAGTAAGGTCGGTACATTAGCACAGGTTCACCCATACAACACTTACGGAACCAAAGAATACTACTCAGCTATATGAAGCGAAAGCACTTGACAGAATTCCCATGTGTCCTCGAGAACGTTTGATCCTCATTAGTATTTCCACTGGCTTATCCTTTGCTAAGAAAGTATTGGGCCACTTGATGCAATTGTTTGATGTTTTATTTACTCTCACTTTATTTCCTTGCTTTATCAGAAAACCCCTAAAAATCCGTTTGCTAAGTATTTACAGTGATTTCCTGCTCCATACCACTAGTCAACACATTCTGCTCCTCGTTGGGATCGACACTCCTATTTATAGAAAGTACTACGATACACCCCCTATACTTGTGGGTCTTCAGACCACGAAATTCAAGATATCCCCCACCACCGATTGCAAGTCAATCTTCCATAAGATACCAATGGTATAACTTGCGTCACCTTGTTAACCCCATTTCTTCCTTTTTATGTTACATATCCTATCGATTGTAGATCATTTTGTTTGCCCAAGCATTGTGCACTTGTCCTTGGATAGTGATAGTGTGTAAGTAATAGCAAAAGTTGACTTGCTAGCATAAAGGGGGAGCAATTTTTTAAAGTAAAGTCTCATGACGTGCTCACTGGAGATTTCAAGAAGGAACCCACCAAAGATTTGAACATATTAAAGTAAGATTTGATGAACAATTTGATGATGCAAACAACGACTTCAACTTGTTGCGACGCCAAATGTCGAGAATGCAAGATGTCATCACCAATCTAGCCAATTGGCATGGAAATCACTCAAGCTCTTCAGTTTGTCCCGTACTCGCTCCTCAAGTCGTCATGGAAAGTCCTCAAGCTCAAACTCCCGGCATGAAGCACCCCACCGCCATAATGGGTCAAGGCAAGATCGTCACTGACATGAAGAAGAGATTGATACTCAAGTCCACCAACTACATCAAGAAAGACATCATTGGCTCCACACTCATAACAATCAACTTCAACAACAACCACAAGAAAATCATCACTATCATCAAGAGCATGAGCCACACCTAGTTTAATAATTGTCCAAGTTCAACCTCCCAACAAATATCAATGGAATCATCATCCTCACAACTTCAATGCAAGACAAAACTTCCAAGGTGAACCAAATTGTTATCCAAGCAATGATGCTGATGGAGAGCCACATGGTTGGCGCCCAAATCGCTATGCCCATGTTGGGTACGCATCATAGAAAACAAAATTTTTCCTACAATGAGAACTGTATACGCCACGATCCATCTATCTAGATACAATCAACGGGTGGATATACATCCAGAATACATACCCTTGAAGACTGACAAAGCTTTACGAGTATGGAATCATTGGTGATATAGTCGATCTCTTGCCTATCTCAAGATCGTGTAGAAGTCCGACAATCCTGCAACTTAGCGAAGCATCCATGATCACACATACGTCTGGAACCCTGAAAACCTCTGTGCCCTCGCTCAAGCAAAGCATATGAAGAAGCAAATCTTTTCTCCAGAAAAAGCCACTGGGAACATGTATCTCGCTAATCCGAGACCATGGGGATATTCTAGAGGGGGAGAGAGATCATTCGCGAGGAGGTGTGTGTGAGAGGGAGGGAGAGGGAGAACTTTTACAGGGCGAGGGGGACAGCTCCTCCCATGGCCGACGGCCAAGGTGGTGCCCCCATCTTTTCCCTCATTCATGTGAGTGGAGCTCCCACTCACAAATTTGACTCTCCATTTCCTCCACTCAAAATCTCACTCAAATCCCATTAAACTTCTACCAAATTTAATGTAATATCTCATTAAATAAAACTCCTTTTATTTATTTATTCAGAATTTTGCCAATTACAATAATTAACAAACATTCACATATAACCCCTTGTAACATTTCAATTTCACATGCAGAACCAATTTCAACAATTTCACCCGAAACAATTTCTGTGTCCATTGAAATAATTCTAGCATTTTGATATTTTTTCTGGAAACTCATTTGCTCCAAATGGTGTCGATATCCCTTAAGTGTGTCACCCTATGGTTCGTGAATAATGCAGACATGATCGAGACCCCTCTCCGATCAATAATCAGTAGCGGGACCTAGAAATCCGTACTGACTCCTACACATTCAATGATGACTTCTTGTGATCGTGAGAACCTTACCATTGCAACTAAATCCTTTTGTCTTGCGATATTTTACATGTACAAGATTCGATCATCAATATCCCCATACCTAGTTTGATCTTGTTACCTACATGTACTCTTTTATCGTTTCGTGATATAACATTCTAGTAATCCCCATCACTTTCTTGCAAGCTATATGGATGTGATATCACCGAGAGGGCCCAGATTATATCTCTCCGTCATTTGGATGTACAAATCTCACTCTTTATCCATGAGCCTCAACATAACATTATCGGAGTATCTAACCCCACCTATATAGTCACCTAGTTATGGTGTGATGTTTGATGTTATCAAGCTACTCTTCATATATTATGATTGACATGATCTCATGGTCTAAGGACTAAAGTTACTTGTAATGATGTTATAGCAATTTAAACATAATGACTTTGATCATATTACTATACTTCGGATGAATGTTCATCACATCATTCCACTAATGTTGTGACCTCGTTATTAACAACATCCAATGTCTATGATCAGGAAACCTTGATCATCATGTTAACCAATAAGCTAGTTTATATGAGAGGCATAACTAGGAACTCTTATTTGTTTATTAAACACACATGTATTAATGTTTCCGATTAATACAATTATAGCATGCAAAATAAACATTTATCATAAACAAGGAATACAATAATAGCCACCTTATTATTGCCTCTCGGGCATATTCCCTTCAGTCTCCCACTTGCACTAGAGTCAATAATAATCTAGTTTGAAAAACTTGCGCATTCAACACTCATGGATTTTTGGGGTTGTATATACGCGTTTGCTAGCAGTAAACATAATGTCCGGATCTGACACTTTCAGGTCCATGTGTATTTGCATGTATTTGCGTCTCCACGCATCACTCATTCTCTAATGATATGACATTGTACAAATTTGGTCTTTTGGTGAGACCTTTAGTTCCTTGGGGTTAAATCATGTCGATACTTTTGTCGTATAATATATTATTATAGTGCTAGCCCGTTGTGAACCATGCCTTAGTTTGATAACAAACTAATTGGCACAAATTCCCTCATTTGCTGCTACAATAGCAGTCATATACTTAGCATTTTGTTGTAGTATCCATCACACTGTCTTAACTTTAGAATTCATCCAAATCCATCATGGAATCTCCTTTCCATTACATTGTGCCACCCATAGTTTACATTGAGATAAACTTAATATTGTGACATAACTAGTATCAATGTAACACTTTACAATGAACTATTTGTAATTGTTTGTCACCTCTACATAAATATATTCTTAGTTCTTCCAAAGGATCATAAGAGTATACTTACTATCGTCCAATGATCATCTTATGAGTCATTCTGGTATATCCTCATAATATTTAGAGCATAGGACATATCTGGATGTGTACATATCACGATAGGATTGATCAAAATATTCTTGTAACTTCACTCATCAAGTGTAAAAAACACTTGAATCTCGTTTCACTTACCAAGTGTCAATACACTTGAATGTTGATTCAATACTTTTCCATGCGTCAAGAATCTTTCTTGTCATTTCCATATCGAACTCATACAATATCTCATTATGTACATTTGACTCAACCATATTAGCATCTCAATATATCCATATAGACATTGATGCCCAATATTCGGCTTTTGCCTAAGTCTTTCATCGAAATGAAATTCTTAACATGTGTCAATAAAATGTACATAATTTCCAATCAATAATATGTCCTCCACATAATGTATTAGAAATATGTCTTAGCACTCCCACTTAATTTCTTGCAAAATCGTCTACGATGAAATTAAACCTTTTAACAGTTTCATCACGGTGAAGATTCCAACTCCGTGATGCTTACTTCAACCATTAAAGTTTGCATGTCCTTTTAGCATACTTTGAATTAACAAAACCCTTTGGATCGTGTCATGTACACGTCCTAGGTAACCATTCTATTAGAAGAACCTTCTTTTTGTTTATTCAACTACCATATACAAAAATTATATGTATTGGTTGCTACATTAATCCGTCTAGACTAAATATCGCTATGAAAGATCGAATCTTGTCGTATTCAACTCCTTGAACATTGCCGTAAAATATTTTACAACATATTGATTATTTTATAGATGTGAAACATCCATGTATGTTTCTTTATAGATCCAAATACGACCGATAGGTTTTACACCTTTTCGGAGGGTCTTCCAAGTTCAAAAAACTTGATTTCTCATGTATGGAACTATCATGGATTTTATGGCTTAAAGCCATTTGATGGAGTCAGGGCCCATCATCACTTATTTGCATGTAGTCAGTTCATCATTGTTAAACAATAATAATTTACTCTTAAATCTTAGTATTTGATTGTTTACCCGACCTACTTGGTTCAATAGGAACTTAGACCTCCGTAACCTTTGAGGCACGTGAGTCATGAGCATTTTGGCTGCCTCTAGAACATTTTCTAGCGCTGCGCAACTCAGCACATATAGCTAAGATTTAATAACCTTATGAAAGTTCTATTGTCCTCCCACTTAACTTTTCACAAAAAATTATTTCTCAAGAAACTTGACATTTAAAGCGACAAACACTTTTGTCATTGGTGTTATGGAGGAATGCCCGACGGTTATTTAAAATAAACTACAAAGACATGCTCATCCGACTTTGGTTGTAAACATTTTACTTATGACTAGCATACCAAAATTTAAAAAAGGACAACTTGGGTTTCATCCCAAATCATAACTTATTTGGTGTCATTTCAATGGATCACGATGGAGCTATTTTCAATGTAAAAGCGGTAGTCACTAAAGCTTTTATATTTAAAATATAATGGCAGTTTTATAACTGACACCTTTGATCTCACCATGTGAAACAAGGTTTCATTACATATCTCGAACACTCCATATTCCTATGGTGTTTTGGGAAATGCAAATCTATGGAACGATTCCTCAAATCTTAGGTGTTTTGCTAAACTTATAACTCAAATATCTTACTTGATGATCAAGTCATAAATTCTTTATTTTCTTATTACAATGATTTTCTACTTCATCTTGAAAGTCTTTAAATTTTTTCAAATATTTCATACTTCTTCCTCACTTAGTAAATATACACATATATTCACTCAAATTTCGAACAAAGCATATGAAGTTGAAATCCATCGCTCACAACTACACATAATGAACTACATGCTTCCATATGTACAAATTCCAATAATTTAGTCATTCGTTTTTCTTTGGCCTTTGAACAAAGTTTCAATTATCTCCAGGAAAGTCTCACAAGCGTCATTTGATCAAAATCAAAAGATTCCAAAATTCCATCAACATGGAGTTTCTACATGTTTTTCTTTCCAATATAATTTAAACAGTGATATCACTTCGTAAGTGATATTTCAGTAATTTGTCTTACGACATTTTAGAATTTAGTTTTATGGACGTGATTTCTCCAACTAGACTTGTAAATCATCCATATTTTATGGCAAATGGTAATTATTTGAACAACCCTTTTGTTCTCATAATACCTGATCAAAATAACAATTATTAAAAAAAATCTTGAAGTCAAGCTTTGATGTCAATGAGAAATACAACAACACTTTGTTTGTTTTCGATGAACATCATCACATATTCCCTTGCTAGTTACTTAGGCCATTGTAGTTCATGAATTTGTATTGTTCTGTATGACACTTCACAACAACAAATTTGGTATCCAATACCCAAGAACCACATTGTTTAACAAGAAAGGAATACAACCATAACATGTATATCATCTATATACCTAAGCTGGACATTTCCGGTCTTTTTTTTACCAAGTATTTCTGAGATTCTCTTTCAGCATTTCCTTTTCCTTTTTAAAAGAATCTATCAACATCAATAGTGACTCCATACACATGAAACATAGTCCAAAGCGTGTATAGTAAAATACTAATACCTTTGGACTTGCAATTTGAAGTGCATCACCATCATCAAATGTTTGGAGTTCTTTCAAAATCAATTATTTAGTAATCTTTTAGTGTAGTAAACATTTTACCTACATCTTCTATTCATCCTTATCATGATAAACTTTCATGATCAAGCTAATATAGCTTATAAAGGAGAACCGCAAGTATAATGTTACTTTCCAAAAACCTTTTTGGAGGATTAGGACGTCTAGCGTCTCCAACCTTCACAAATTCTCATCCAATATGAGAATATATATTTTGCTAAATTATACTTTATCATATTGCAACCAAAACATTGTTTCAGATATCGTAATATCTTCCACACATGATGGTTTATGAAACACTCCTTTTAGCTCCTAGATAACCTTGATATTAAAATAATCTTTTTAATATCAAGAATCATGGAGGCAAACATGACACTTTAGATACTAACACTGGAAATTGTTACTCTTGATTTAATACTGATTATTAAACTTCATGGAGTTAACAGAGTTTTCTAAAAGGTTGCAATGGGACTTTTAAACTTTAGATTGACAGTCAAAACAATATGATACCAGTTCGGAAAGTAAATATTCAGAATTCTATAGTTCTATTATCTCAATTATAACTAATCATAAGGTAGTGAACGGATGCCAATGACTACGACAAATCATGCAAATTCACTTTGATTTAATTTATGATAAATTGAGTTCGACTAATCCAAATTAGAAATGAACTCCCACTCAAAACAAACATCCTCTAGTTGTTTTGGTGGTTACATGAACCAAATACACTACACCAAGACCGATCATCATGTGAGTTGGTGCAGCTTCAAAGGCGCGCATCAATATAGGCATCATATCAACCATATAACTCATGCTTTACCTTTCGGTCCGTGTTCCGAGGACATGTCTGTAAATGCTAGGCTAGCCAAGTAAGAACCTCAGTATTCGCGTGTGTAAAACTGTCTTACACCCATTGTATGTGAACGTTGAGTCCATCACACCCGATCAGCACGTGGTGTCTCAAAACGACGAACTTTTCAACGGTGCATACTAAGGAAGAACACATTTTTATCTTAATATTTAAAAAAGGGATCATCTTATAATGCTACTAAAGAGCCATACAAGCAAAATAGGATGCAAACAAACATCATATGCAAAAAGTGATATGATATGGTTCTTGCACTTGATCACTATCTTGTGCATTGCTGTATGATCTTTATCATTCCTATGTGTGTAAGGCCAAGGTCTATAGAACTTACACTTTGGCATATTATAATTTTCAATAGGATCAATACATACTACAAATTATAATACTATCATATCATAGTACTTGCCTGGCAAAACCAAAAACTAGACGCCTCTAATTTATCTTTTGCATGTTTTACGTGGCTGGGGGCTTTCGGAGATAGAACCGTTCATACCTACGAACATGTAACCACAATGATGATAATCAAATTATTGACCACTCGTTGTAAATCAGATATTGACTATAGTAAGAGAGATAGACACCCGCAAGCCACTTATGCAAAACTAGTTGCATGTCAAGCGTGGAACAGGTCTCATGTACGAGGACATGTAAAGTTTGTCCGGGACGCTTCATCTCACTATGCCACCAATATCAAAAATACACATAAGAATCAATAACGTGACCATCAACTCCCACATACTCATATGTGTACTACCCGTGCAAAGCATCTACGCATAGATCCGACTCTCATACCATTGTTTGGTTCGCGACATAGAAAACAAAATATTTCCTACGATGGGAAATGTATACGCCACGATCCATCTATCTAGATACAATCAACAAGTGGACATCCATCCAAAATACATACCCTTGAAGACTGACAAAGCTTTACGAGCATGGACTTGTTGGTGATGTAGTCGATCTCTTGCCGATCTCAAGATCATGTAGAAGTCCGACAACCCCGCAACTTAGCAGAGCATTTGTGATTGCACACACGTACGGAACCCCGACAACCTCCATGCCCTCACTCCAACAAAGCAGCGGAAGCAGCAAATCCTTGCTTTAGGAAAAAGCCACCGGGAACATGTATCTCGCTGATTCGAGACCATGGGGAAATTCTAGAGGGGGAGAGAGATCCTTTGCAAGGAGGTGTGTGTGAGAGGGAGGGAGAGGGAGTACTTTTACATGGGGAGGGGGGAATCCCCTCCCATGGCCGGCGGCCAAGGTGGTGCCCCCACCTCTTCCCTCATTCATGTGAGTGGAGCTCCCACTCACAAATTTGACTCTCCATTTTCTCCACTCAAAATCCCACTCAAATCCCATTAAATTTCCACCAAATTTAATGCAATCTCTCATTAAATAAAAATGCATTTATTTATTTATTTATTCAGAATTTTGTCAATTACATTAATTAAGAAACATTCCCATATAACCCCTTGTAACATTTCAATTTCACATACAGAACCAATTTCAGCAATTTCACTCGAAACAATTCCGGTATCCATTGAAATAATTCCAGCGCTTTGGTATTCTTTTTCTCGCAAATCATTTACTCCAAATGGTGTCGATATCCCTTAAGTGTGTCACCCTACGGTTCACGAATAATGTAAACATGATCGAGACCCCTCTCCGATCAATAATCAGCAGCGGGACCTGGAGATCCGTACTGACTCCTACACATTGAACGATGACTTCTTGTGATCGTGAGAACCTTAACATTGCAACTAAATCCTTTTGTCTCGCGATATTTTACATATCCTAGATTCGATCATCGGTATACCCATACCTAGTTTGATCTCGTTACCGACATGTACTCTTTTCTTGATCCCGTGATATAACATTCTAATGATCCCCATCACTTGCTTGCAAGCTATATCAATGTGATATCACCGAGAGGGCCCAGAGTATATCTCTCCGTCATTTGTATAGAGAAATCCCACTCTTAATCCATGAGCCTCTACATAACATTATCAGAGTATTTGAACCCACCTTTATAGTCACCCAATTACAGTGTGACGTTTGATGTTATCAAGCTACTCTTCATATGTTAGTGATTGACATGATCTCATGGTCTAAGGACTAAAGTTACTTGTAGTGATGTTATAGCAATTTAAACTTAATGACTTTGATCGTATTACTATACTTCAGATGAATATTCATGACATCATTCCACTAATGTTGTGACCTCGTTATTAATAGCATCCAAGTCTATGATCAGGAAACCTTGATCATCATGTTAATCAACGAGCTAGTTTATATGACAGGCATAACTAGGAACTCTAATTTGTTTATTAAACACACATGTATTAATGTTTCCGATCAATACAATTATAGCATGCAAAATAAACATTTATCATAAATAAGGAATACGATAATAACCACCTTATTATTGCCTCTCGGGCATATTCCCTTTAGCTCAACCACACCACCGACACCGGAAAGAAATGAATGAAAATGATGGAGAGCAGAGGTATCAAAGGGACCACGAGCGAGTCCACTAAACTTCTCTCCCTCCTCCTCAACCACTATGTGAAACAAGTCAAGTGAGCATGAGGCAAGAACGCCACAACAACAACCGTGATCATGATGAAGGCAGTTTGGGAAGCCCAAGTTTGTTATGACAAAATTCAAGGGAGAACAAAATGTTGATGCATATATTGAATGTGAACTTAAAGTTGATAAATCTTCCAAGTACGCAACTACTCCTAAGATAAGAAAGTGGTCGTGGCATCTCTAGTTTGAAGATTACACCAACGTTTTGGGGGAGATTACCAAATCTTCCATGAGAAACAAGAACAACCACTGGTTGCCACTTGGCTGGAAATGAAGAAAGTAATGTATGCAGGGTTCATCCCCGAACATTACTGACAAGATCTCTTCGACAAACTTTAAAACTTGAAGCAAGGCACAAACTCAATTGAAGAATACTACAAGGCGAAGCAAATGACCAAGATGAGAGACGATGTGAAATAGCTAGAGGAGCAAACAATGGCAAGATTCCTCAATGGTTTGAGTTTCCCAATATGGAAAATAGTTGACTTCCAACCTTACAAGAACCTCATAGAGATACTACTCCAAGCACGAAGGCCGAGTGCCATGTGAAAATGGAAACAGTATATGAGAAGACCAAGGCATACTTTTCTACAAGGAATGCGACCACAAATGCCTTATCGATGCCAATAAATCAAGCACCAAGCTCATCCAAGGAAACAACAAAAACTCCAATGGAATAACTAGGAACTCTTATTTGTTTGTTAAACACACATGTATTAATGTTTCCAATTAATACAATTATAGCATGCAAAATAAACATGTATCATAAACAAGGAATACAACAATAACCACATTATTATTGCCTCTCAGGCATATTCCCTTCAGGTCAACCACACCACCGGCACCGGCAAGCAATGAATGCAAATAATGGAGAGCAGAGGTGTCGAAGGGACCACGAGCGAGTCCACTAAACTTATCTCCCTCCTCCTCAACCACTATGTGAACCAAGTGAAGCGAGCATGAGGCAAGACCGCCATAACAACATCCGTGATCATGATGAAGGCGGTTTGGGAATCCCAAGTTTTTTATGACAAAATTCACGGGAGAACAAAATGTTGATCCATATATTGAATGTGAACGTAAAGTTGATAAATCTTCCGAGTACACAACTACTCCTAAGAGAAGAAAGTGGTCGTGGCATCTCTCGAGTTTGAAGATTACACCAACGTTTTGGCGGAGATTACCAAATCTTCTGTGAGAAACAATAATAACCACTAGTTGCCACTTGGATGGAAATGAAGCAAGTAATGTATGCAGGGTTCATCCCCAAACATTACTGACAAGATCTCTTCGACAAACTCTAAAACTTGAAGCAAGGCAAAAAGTCAATTGAAGAATACTACAAGGCAAAGCAAATGACGAAGATGGGAGACGATGTGAAATAGCTAGAGGAGCAAACAATGGCAAGATTCTTCAATGGTTTGAGTTTCCCAATATGGAAAATATTTGACTTCCAACCTTACGAGAACCTCGTAGAGATACTACACCAAGCACCAAGGCCGAGCGCCATGTGAAAATGGAAACCGTATATGAGAAGAACAAGGCATACTTTTCTACAAGGAATGCGACCACAAATTCCTTCTCCATGCCAATAAACCAAGCACCAAGCTCATCCAAGGAAACAACAAAAACTCCAATGGCATAACTAGGAACTCTTATTTGTTTGTTAAACACACATGTATTAATGTTTCCGATTAATACAATTATAGCATGCAAAATAAACATTTATCATAAACAAGGAATACGATAATAACCACCTTATTATTGCCTCTCAGGCATATTCCCTTTAGCTCAACCACACCATTGGCACTGACAAGCAATGAATGCAAATGATGGAGAGCAGAGGTGTCGAAGGGACCACGAACAAGTCCACTAAACTTCTCTCCCTCCTCCACAACCACTATGTGAACCAAGTGATGCGAGGATGAGGCAAGAACGCCACAACAATAACTGTGATCATGATGAAGGAGGTTTGGGAAGCCCAAGTTTTTTATGACAAAATTCAAGGGAGAACAAAATGTTGATGCATATATTGAATGTGAACTTAAAGTTGATAAATCTTCCGATTACACAACTACTCCTAAGAGAAGAAAGTGGTCGTGGCATATATCGAGTTTGAAGATTACACCAACGTTTTGGGGGAGATTACCAAATATTCCGTGAGAAACAAGTGTAGGGTTTGCAGCATAGGAAACAACGACGGGAACAACTATGTACCAAGATCTATCTACTAGATACAAAAAAGGGTGGATATACATCCATAGAGAACATACCCTTATAGACCGACAAAGTTTAACGAGGTTGTACTCGTGGATGATGTAGACGAACACTTGCTGATCTCAAGATCAAGAAGAAGTCCAGCACCGCAAATCAGCAGCGCATCCGTGCTCGCACACACGTCCAAGCCACCGAGCAACCTCCGCTTCCTTGATCCAGCGATGCAGCGGAAGCAACAACTCTTTCCAAACGAAAATCCACTAGGAACATGTATCTTGCTAGTCCGAGACCATGGGGTATAAACTAGAGGGGCAGAGAGATCCTTCACGAGGAGGTGTGAGTATGGGAGAGGGGTAGGGGGCCTTTCTATAGGAGGAGGGGGCACCCCAAGGAGCATGGCTGGCGCCATGGGGCTGCCCCCACCCCTTCCTCCATTCAAGTGGGTGGAGCTCCCACTCACAAAATGACCCTTCATTTCTCCACTCAAAATCCCACTTAAAAATCCCATTAAATTTCCACCAAATTTAATGTAATCTCTCTTTAAATAAAACTCATTTTATTTATTTATTCAGAATGATGTCAACTACATTAATTAACAAACATCACATAAAACCCCTTGCTAGTATTCTATTTCACATGCAGAAACAATTTCAGCAATTTCACCCGAAACAATTCTGGTGTCTAGTGAAATAATTCCTGTGCTTTGTAATTCTTTTTGTCTAGAAACTATTTGTTACAAATGGTGTCGGTGTATCTTAAGTGTGTCACCCTATGGTTCGCGAATAATGCGGACATGATCGAGACCCCTCTCAGATCAATAATCACAAGCGGGACCTGGAGATCCATACTGACTCCCACACATTCAACGATGACTTTTTGTGATCGTGAGAACCTTTTATGCTAGTAACTTAATCCCTTTATGTCGTGATATATTACATGTACGAGATTAGATCATTGGTATCTTCATACCTAGTTTGATCTCGTTACCGACATCTACTCTTTTCTTGTTCCCATGATAAACTAGTGATCAAATCACTTTCTTGCAAGCTAACTAATGTGATATCACCGAGAAGGCCCAGAGTATATCTCTCCGTCATCGGGATGGACAAATTACACTCTTGATCCATGAGCCTCAATATAACACCTTCGTAGCACCAAACCCATCTTTATAGTCACCCTGTTACGGTGTGACGTTCGATGTTATCAAGATACTCTTCTAGTGTTAGTGATTGACATGATCTCATGGTCTAAGGATTAGGATTACTTCGTATGATGTTATAGCAATATAAACACAATGACTTTGATTGTAGTGCTATACTTCGGATGAATGTTCATCACACCATTCCAATAATGTTGTGACATCGTTATTACCAACATCCAATGTCCATGATCAGGAAACCTTAATCATCTTGTTAATCAACGAGCTAGTTTATAAGAGAGGCATAACTAGGAACTTTCCATTTGTTTATTAAACACACATGTATTAACATTTCCGTATTAATACAATTATAGCATGTAAAATAAACATTTATCATAAGCAAGGAATATGATAATAACCACCTTATTATTGCCTCTCGGGCATATTCCCTTTAGCTCAACCACACCACCGGCACCGGCAAGCAATGAATGCAAATGATGGAGAGAAGAGATGTCAAAGGGACCATGAGCGAGTTGACTAAACTTCTCTCCCTCCTCCTCAACCACTATGTGAACCAAGTGAAGCGAGCATGAGGCAAGAACGCCACAACAACATCCATGATCATGATGAAGGCGGTTTGGGAATCCTGAGTTTTTTATGACAAAATTCAAGGGAGAACAAAATGTTGATGCATATATTGAATGTGAACTTAAAGTTGATAAATCTTCCGAGTACACAACTACTCCTAAGAGAAGAAAGTGTTCGTGGCATCTCTCGAGTTTGAAGATTACACCAACGTTTTGGGGGAGATTACCAAATCTTCCGTGAGAAACAAGAACAACCACTGGTTGCCACTTGGATGGAAATGAAGAAAGTAATGTGTGTAGGGTTCATCCCCGAATATTACTGACAATATCTCTTCGACAAACTCTAAAACCTGAAGCAAGGCACAAAGTCAATTGAAGAATACTACAAGGTGAAGAAAATGACCAAGATGAGAGACGATGTGAAATAGCTAGAGGAGCAAACAATGGCAAGATTCCTCAATGGTTTGAGTTTCCCAATACTGAAAATAGTTGACTTACAACCTTACAAGAACCTCGTAGAGATACTACACCAAGCACATGAAGGGATACGGGTAGGCTACACTAGCGCAAATAAAAAAATCTACCGCGTAAACCAGGAATACTGTTGTCATAGATCTCGGGATTACCACTACACGCGCAGTTGTGTAACTTGATGAAGCGCGTCGAGGCAGTGTAGATGTTTTACGTCTCCTCCTCGTCCTCGTCCCACGAGCAGCTCCCCTTTGCACGGCTTGTCAAAGTGCTACAGCTGCAGCACCTCCGAGGAATCCACATGTCCGGGGTGGAAGCTTCAGAAGCCTGACTGATAGGTCCGCGCGTGCAACACATGCATGAGAGGAGTGGCGGCTGGGTGGAATGCTCAACCCTAGTTAGCTCGCCTCACCCTCTCTTATATAGGCGTGCCTGGTGGGCTTCTACATTAGCAGGCCATTAGTATCCCAAGCCTGGTCTAATTCGGATCCAATCCTGATTAGGCTTCCAACGCCTTAAGTGTGTGACCCTATATGTTCATACACGTATATACATGACACGATTACTCTTACTCCGCCAATAGTTGGTAGCGGCCTCTAGCAAGACGTGTCGACTCCTAAACGCATATAAAGATCATTCGGATGAACCATCACAAGGTTAAGTACATGTATTTCCCTTTGCCTCACGATATCTGGTATAGCTCCAAGCTGACCTCTCTTTCTCGATACTGTGATTCGGAATCCCTTTACCATGTTAACTCTTAACCATATGTAGCATGGTCATGCATTTCTGGATCCGATCACTCGAGGGGCCCATAGATATCTTTCTCAAGTAGAGAGGGGCAAATCCCATCTTGATTGACCAATGTCTTGCAGCATGCTTCAGGACAAACCCGAAAGCTACCTTTATAACTACCCAGTTACGGAGTAGTGTCTGGTAGCCCCAAAGTAGGTCGATCCATGTCTCAAGTACATGCGACAATCTCAGGTCTAAGGACAAAACGTACACGATGTGTAGAGAGAGGTGCAAGTATAATTGCCAGTCTCATGTTGGGTCAGTCCAACCCCATGTTCATAACATGTGTCCACATCATTGGTTTGACATCTCCATGTCTATGACTTGCGAAGCATAGTCATCAACCAATCGATGTGCTAGTCTAATATTCATGTGTGTTCTCACATGACCTCCGACTAGGGACAACTATTAGATAACCATACAAGTAAAGAGTTTCACAAACAATTCACATAATTCCCAATCAATACAAGTTGCCTGATATATGGATATTCAAGGAACATTATAATAACTCATGGATACATATGAAATATAATCATCTCTATGATTGCCTCTAGGGCATATTTCCTTCAGCACCAACGCCGAGCGCCATGTGAAAATGGAAACCGTATATGATAAGACCAACACATACTTCTCTACAAGGAATGCGACCACAAATTCCTTCTCCATGCCAATAAACCAAGCAGCAAGCTCATCCAAGGAAACAACCAAAACTCCAATGGCATCAACCTCCAAGACTACAACGGAAAATAGTCAAGTCACTTGTTACAAGTGTAGTAGTAAAGTACACTAGTCCTGTGAGTGCATCAACACAAGAGCTATGTTCATGGATGAAAATGGTGATACACATTCCATGAGTGAAGAAGAATATGAAGCATTGGCATATGTTTCTATCTCCAAAGAATCTGCCATGAGAGAACAAGAAGAGCTTATATGCGAACATGATCCAAGCCCTTCAGTAGTTATCACAAAGTTTTTTACAACTAACTCCAACCCAAGCTAAGACCAGCAACTCAAATATCTTCCAAACTTGATCTAAATTGATGGCAAGTCCATAAAAGTGATCATTGATGTGGAAATTGCCACAACCTTGCAAGCACCAAACTTTACACCAAACTGAAGATCCCCATTTTCAAAGCACCTAAACATGTATCATGTACAATGGTTGAGTGACTCCAAAAATGTCAAGATTCAACAGAACGTATCGGTATCCTTCAAAATTTGACCATATGAAGATACTGTCGAATGAGACATGTTGACAATGACGGTATGACATATGCTACTTGTTCGTACATGGAAATATTACAAGGCATCTCTTCATGATGGTCGCAAAAATGTTTATAGGTTCGAGAACAATGAGAAAACTTCTGTCTTGTACCCAATGATTCCTAGCCAAATCAATGCGGATAATGCAAAGTATTTAGTGAGGTAAAAAAAGAAAAACAAAAGAGTGATATGAGTGGTGATAAAGTGATCCACCTAAATGTGAGTAAGTGCCAAAAGCCCAAATTGAGTCGAAAATTGAGAGGAACCTCATTGACACCAAAAGTGAGTGGCGAGAGTTGCAAGAAAACCCATCTAGGATGCACTGCATGTTAATATACAAGGCCGAACCCATCACTAATGACTTAAAAAATAATTCCTTCTTGGTTAATGTCTATTTTGCAGGAATTTGCTGATGGCTTCCCCCAACGAGCTACCTCCCAGACTTCCTCCTCTACATGGCATTGCACACCTAATTGATCTCATATCCGGCGCACCACTACCCAACTGTGCCGGATACCGTACCAACCCAGAGGAAATTGAACACCAAATTCAAGAAGTTCTCTCCAATGGTTTATTCGCGAGAGTCCTAGTCCATGTGCCTTACCCGTGATTTTAGTCCCCGAAAGTGATGAAACTTTATGGATGTGTATGGATTGTTATCGTATCATTCCATCACCGGATGATATCTTCATCCAATTCCTTGTCTTGATGATATGCTAGATGAACTTCGTGGTTCCACTATATATTCAAAAATATATCTTCATAGTGTATATCATCAAATACGTATGTCCTCGAGACGAATGGAAAATACCTTCAATACCAAACTTGACCTATATTAATGGTTAGTCATGCCATTTGGTATATCCAATGCTCCTTCCACATTCAAGAGGTTAATGAACCATTTTTTGAGACCTCTCATAGGTAAATGTGTTGTTGCTTACTTAGATGACATCATTGTTTATAGCAAGTCCATTGAAGATCATGCAATTCACATCAAACAAGTGTTGTCAATTCTTTTTGATGAAAATCTATTTGCAAATCTTCCAAAGTTTTACTTTGCTCGAGGTAAATTTATTTTCATTGGATTTGTTTTTTCTTCCAAAGGCATTGCAGTGGATAACTCCAAGATTTAGGAAATTAATGATTGGCCTACACCGACCACGTGGTTGGTAAAATTCGGAGTTTTCACGGTCTTGCTGGATTTTACCGTCACTTTTTGAAGGATTATTAATCATCATTTGACCTTTAAACAAACTAATAGGAAAGAATGTCCTTTCGTTTGGATAAAATCACAACAAAATACATTTAATGAACTAACAAAATAGGTTAATCGAAGATCCTCTACTTGTTTTACCGGATTTCTCCAAAATGTTTTAAATTGAATGCGATGCAAGTGGACTTGGCATTAGTGGCGTACTCATGCAAAACAGACACACTGATGCCTATCATAGTGAGAAGTTGCAAGATCCTCACCTCAACTATCACATCTATGAAAAGGAACTGAATGCTATTGTCCAAGTCTTGCAAGTTTGGCAACACTATTTTGACCTAAATAATTCATAATTCACTCTGATCACGAGTCTTTGGAATACTTGAAAGGTCAATCACACTTGCGCAAGCATCACACTAAGTGGGTAGAGTTCATGAAAGCTTTTCCCTATGTAATCAAATACAAAAAGGGTAAAAAAATGTGGTTGTTGATTCTCTTTCCCACAAAAATACCATACTCAAACCCAACTTGAAATCCATGTGCTTGGACTTAACATAATAAAATATTTAGGGATTTCTATTTTCATGCCCTTGCTTCATTAGCTGTACTCACTTTTCCCCAACTGCTTAACCTTTTCTAACTTTTTCCCATCTCCTACTATGGAACTCTCACATGGTCTGAAACTTGATGTCCGTCAGCCTTGCCATTACATGCTGACAAATGGTGCCGGATTCAGTCGGGTCCCGTAGTGGACCCTTGTTGTTACATGCTGACAAGTGGAGCCGCGCTAAGTTGGTTCTCATAGTGGACACCTCTCTCCACTTATCCAGATCAGCATGTGACCCACAGCTTATCCACGTGAGCATCAGACACACAACTTATCCACGTGAGCCAGCCCCGTGCCCGTGCCCATGCCGCTGCCTCCCCTTTCTTCTTTTTCTTCTTATTCTTCTTCTTCTTATTCTTCTTCTCCGGTGACGGCGACCCTTCTCCGGCAACGGTGGCCCTTTATCGAGCTTCACTTAGGCCTACCATTCATCCTGGCCGCAGTATGGTGTCGTCCTGTTGACCTATATGAAGAATGACAATAGCAACCGTGCGCAGAGAAGGTTAGATCTCGCACCAAAATGTTCCGATTAGATGGGGGCACTTGTTGTGGAGAATGCGGCTGATGACCCACAAGTATAGGGGATCACAACAGTCTTCGAGGGAAGTTAAACCTAATTTATTGATTCGCCACAAGGGGAGTGTAACATCCCAAAAATATTATTCAAGGTTATTAAATTCTAATCACCCAAGATTAGGGTTAACAAAAAAATTGTGAATTAAAATCAATATGAATGCATGTGTGTATGTGGTGAATGCATGAATGCTTGCAATGAATTGTGTGATTGTTATGAATAGAAAGGATTGGTTTAAAGATGAAAACACATCATCTAAATCATTTCCAAGCAGAATCAAATCAATAGAAATCCAAATACAAACAATATGAGCTAATGGTCATTTTGACCAAAGTTAACCACTAGACCACTTTAAGTGTTTCTAGTCGAAGATTTCTAACAGAAACGAATCCAATTCTTTTCACCCCTTGCTATGCCAAGTAAAAGTGAACCCAAGCCCACCTTGCAAACCCACAGAAACATTTTGCAAATCTATGCCAAGGACAATTCAAAATTGAATCTAGTTCATATGGTAAGATCACCATTTCTCAAAACCCAACCAAACCAGTTCACCTTGACAAATATAAACAACCAGGTACTACCCAGTGTGTGATCAATGCACCAAAAAAATTTCATCCAAAAATTCAATTATAATTTTCTTTCGGCCATTTCATCAAACACCCGGAGACACAAATCCAACTCGGCCTAACTACACTGTTTTGAGTAGTGATCATTCACAACCTTGTCTCCCTTTGATCACACTTGTCTCTCCCAATGACAAACACTGCATTAAACCAGCTAGGAACCTACCCTTGCACCAGTACTGAGCCACCCCGAGCACCCCCTTGCCAGCCGACCATGGCAAGCTAACAGGAGCTTTCGCCGTGCCTAGCCACCATGTCCAGGAGGCAGGCCACCATCCACCGCCACCCCTTGTCCAGCCCTCGAGCACTGCCAAGCCATGGACCACAGAGAATGCACCATGCCCAGCTCGTCCCTGCCATGCCGATGCGCACCATAGTTCACGCGCCGTTCCCACTCAACCCGACCACCTCAATCTCTCGCCGCCCGTCTACACGATCACCACCGTCCTAGGAGACCACCAGACATGCCCATTTCCTCGACCATGCCCCATAGCCGCCGCACGCTATGAAGTTCATTGTCAGTACCGTGTAGAGCACCGCACATTCCCGACCAAACCACACCGCCCCTTGCCGTGCCATCAAGTTGTTGAGCACCGCCAGGAGACCGCGCACCGTCCTAGCCCCCGCGCCATGCCAGTAGCTTGCTGTAACGTCGACCCCGACGAGCTCTTCCCATGTCGCTCGGCCTCTCTCGCTCGCCTATAAAAGGAGGCCTCTGCGGTGACCCAGCATACCACTACATGTGTAGTACACTATAGTCATTGATATGACATTCACAGAACACCGTTCCATAAATATCACATCCCTCAGAGTGGTACAACAGAAACATTGCATGTCCATATTACAAACATACACATATTATTATTACAATACTAGAAGTTCAAGACTTCAGAAGATTCAACTTACAAACCAAATTATAAAGTGTTTCAGCAGAATATTTAAAGTAACGACTTAAACTCCAAGTTGAGCTCAACAACTTATTGCTATATATTGTTTATGTTGCTAGGCTCAGTTGGCTCATAGTACTATTGTAATTATTTTGAATCCTGGTGCTCTCCTCCATAGACGACATCATAGTCCACTCCTTCCACTGCACCGTATATATTGGGCTCTTCATAGAAGACGTCCTCTTGGATTTCAACTGCATACATTGGGGTTTCTTTGGGATCCTCAGAGTCTAAGCAGGGGATCAAAGGAAAAGGTGAGTAACAGTGTTACCCAGTAAGTTCATTATATGCAAGGTGGGAAGTTTTATGCTCTATCTACCACCTCAGACTATAAGTCCTAGACACTATGCAGTTTTCATAAATCTTTCTTCAAAGATTGCTTTTATTACGAAAATCTATGACCATCATCCTTCACAAGTTGACCAGAACTTTCATGGAGTTCCTTTCCTGCCACGTTCGTAGCTCCTTCCCGGAACAGGGAGTAACAAGTTACAATTCTTACACTCTGCAGAGGTGCGTTACTTTACCCATGAGAGATCAACTCCTTGTTGCACAACCGGGCGTACTTTCCTGTCCACAATTCCATGATGTGGGACCTAGTAGTTGGTCCAAGACAATCACTGCCCTCTTCGCGACCCCATATGTCTGCACGATCCTTTGGGGCTGGCTCATCTCCATTAAGCCTCCTTTCGGGCAGGCTAAAACTATGATGAGTTCCCAAAGACTCTATGAACTGGTGTTGCCCTGGCAAGTGCCATATCAAATGGACTATACTACTAAAAGCCACTCATAGATAATCTAGACACCAAACATGTGGGGCATAAGGGTGCCCACCCATATGTTGGATCCACACAAGGAATCACAACGTCACTTTAAGGTCGTCTTGCCTCCATACGAGAGGAAAAGGATACAGCTGACTTCTTTGTCCCCTTCCAAATCTCATGGCTAACGCGGTATATACGGTGCTAGAATCACTGATGTCATGGGTTGTTAGGTTCCTAGTTGATTATCATTATTGCAAATAGAACCTAAGTTCTTTTGCTCCATTTTATCATCACTTAGGATGATATCAACAATTTATTTATTTGAGAAAATAATATTTTCTTTCCTTGGCACATAGATGATAACACACAATTTGCAAATACTTTGATAAAGACTCTTCAAAGGACACGAGCAAGTGATAAACTTGCCTTGTGATTGCAAGATAGTGAAGTCGGATGCTTGCACTGGACCTTGAGCTTCTATGTCTACAAAACATCATTATTGCCCGGTAAGGACAATATTTAAAGAAGAAAAATGACTATGCATAGTAATGTAATGCATTATGTATTATTTATTTTTCTTTGTGTGTTTTACCCATTACCTTAGTTTCAAGAATTCCTTTAAGTAATAAAGGATTTCAAAAAAAACTTTAATAATTGTTGTACATTATATTTGTTATTATATAAGATAATAAATTATTTTTAAATTTAAAGTTTAATATAAATTCCCATATTTATTCATTTTATAATTCTTTTAAGGATTGATATTTAAATAAAGGAATTTCTTTTTATGACCCAAAACATTTATTTAGCATTTTTCTTAAATACTAGGATAATAATATATAATAAAAGTGATTTCTATTTATTTTTATCTTCATTCTTTAATTTTATAAAATTCCATAAAGCATAATTATTTTATAAAATTCTTGACCAAATATTATATACATCAATATTTATTTCTTAATTTAATTAAATAGGTTGGATTATTATGCATCCAAAAATATATTATTTGTAATTTTTAAGCTTCTATTTTATTTTTAGAATTTTTATTTAACTCTAGGGGTATTTTGGTCTCTTATTAATTATTACATTTTCATTTAGATTTTGGGCTGGTTCCATTGGATTATTGGGCCAATTTGGCCCAAGTGGCCGTGACCAAAAGGACACCCGAAGGGGTTCTGGCCCTACTGTCCCACTCTCTCGGTTCCTCTCTCTCTCTCGTCCTCACCTCCTCTCCTCCTCGATCCCATGGGGTGCTGGCACCGCCGTCGTGCGGTGCTCGCCGCCGTGTTTCTCCTTGGCCGCTGCCCTGGTGCAGGGCAAGGTTGTCGACTATGCTTGTCCATCTCCTCCGCTTCGATTTGATTTTAGAGCCGTCCTGTGCCCAGGCTCGCCCTATTCCCGAACCCTAGGGTTTGGGGCTGGGTGCTGCCATCGTTGTCGCTGATCCTCCTATGGTGGTGTGCGGTGTTCTTGTTCCGCTGTGGCCGTCGTGGTGGTTGGTGTGGGTTGCAGCGCCCTTTGAAGTGCTCCCCATGCCGCCACGAGCTCGTCGGCCCTTCTGCTTCCTCTTCGTTTCTTCAGCGAGGACCTCTGGTGAGTTGTGCTCCTGTGAATTCTAGTGGATCTAGCTATCTCGAGTCCCACTGTGTGTCTAGTGGCCAATCTCTATTCTATGTTTGTACTATTATTAGGGTTCATCTCTGGTGCTTATGTGATGATGCTATGGTCTGATATTGATGCTTAGTGAAGATTGTATTCTCTGTCCTTAGTGATTCTTGTCATCCTTAGATGATGTGATACTGTGGTTAGTCTGATTTAGTGATGTTGTAAATTGATCTGTTCATCTTCTGTCAGTACCTTGATACTGATAGTATCACTGTTAGTGATGACTCACTGCATTAGTGTTTGTGACTTGCCTGTTTATTCATAGTATGAATTTTTATTCAACAGATTTTGATGATCCTATGAAAGTAAATAGATATATATGGTATGATCTCTGAATCTGGTCTCAGGGAAATGATTTGCTAGTTGATTTATAAAAAACCGGACTATCTGGTTGTCTTAGTAGTGAGATCAGTGCTTGTGATGTAGGGTTCGCAGCATAGAAAACAAAAATTTTCCTACGATGGGAACATCTATGTACCAAGATCTATCTACTAGATACAAGCAACGGGTATATATACATCCATAGAATACATACCCTCGAAGACCAAATAGCGTTAATGAGGTTGTACTCGTGGATGATGTAGACGAACGCTTGCCGATCTCAAGATCGTGATGAAGTCCATCTGGTCCAGCCGATCCAGCACGATCAAGTCCAGCACCTCAAAGCAGTGGTGCATCTGTGATCGCACACACGTACGGGTACCCCGACAACCTCCGCGCCCTCGCTCCAAATGAGCAATGAAGTAACAAATCCTTCCAGAAAATCCACTGGAACATGTATCTCACGATCCGAGACCATGGGGAAATTCTAAAAGGGAGAGAGATCCTTCATGAGGAGGTGTGCTTTGAGAGGAGGAGAGGGGGCCTTTAGAGGGAGAGGGGGCACCCAAGGGCATGGCGCCTGCCATGGGGCTGCCCACACCTCTTCCACATTCATGTGGGTGGAGCTCCCACTCAAAATGAAAAGCCTCCACTCCCATTAAAAAGTCTCCACTCAAAAATCCACTCACATGCATTAAATTTCCACCAAATTTAATGCAAGCTCTCATTTAAATAAAACTCTTTTATTTATTTATTCAGAATTTTGTTAATTACTTTAATTAACAAACATTCACATAAAACCCCTTGCTAGTATTCCATTTCACATGCAGAACCAGTTTCAGCAATTTCAACCGAAACAGTTTCGGTGTCTAGTGAAATAAATTCCTGCGCTTTCCTTTTATTTTCTGGCATATCATTTGCTCTGAATTGTGTCGGTATCCCTTAAGTGTGTCACCCTACGGTTCACGAATAATGCAGACATGATCGAGACCCCTCTCCGATCAATAATCGAGCGGACCGAGATCCGTCGACTCCCACACATTCAACGATGACTTTTTTGATCGTGTGAACCTTTTACGCTAGTATCTTAATCCCTTTGTTTCACGATATATTACATGTCCGAGATTCGATCATCGGTATCTCCATACCTAGTTTGATCTCGTTACCGACATGCACTCTTTTCTCGTTCCCGTGATATAACATTCTAGTGATCAAATCACTTGCTTGCAAGCTAATCAATGTGATATCACCGAGAGGGCCCAGAGCATATCTATCCGTCATCGGGATGAAAAAATTCCACTCTCGATCCATGGGTCTCAACATAACACTTTAGTAGTTCTGAAGCCATCTTTATAATCACCCAGTTACGGTATGACGTTTGATGTCATCGAGGAACTCTTCTGGTGTTAGTGATTGACATGATCTCATGGTCTAAGGATTAGGATCACTTCGTAAGTTGTTATAGAAATATAAACTCAATTATACTTCGGATGAATGTTCATCACATCATTACACTAATGTTGTGACCTCGTTATTAACAACATCCAATGTCCATGATCAGGAAACTTTGATCATCATGTTAATCAACGAGCTAGTTTATAAGAGAGGCATAACTAGGAACTTCCTTTTTGTTTATTAAACACACATGTATTAAAGTTTCCGTATTAATACAATTATAGCATGTAAAATAAACATTTATCATAAATAAGGAGTACGATAATAACCACTTTATTATTGCCTCTCGGGCATATTCCCTTCAGTCTCCCACTTGCACTAGAGACAATAATCTAGTTTGAAAACTTTGCGTATTGAACACATATGGATTTCTGGTGTTCCATATACGCAACTTCAAGTGGTTAACATAATCTACGGATCTGACACTTTCAGGTCTGTGTGTATTTGCATGTCTTTGCGTCTTCACGCATCACTCATTTTCCAATGAGATGGCATTGTATAAATTTGGTCTTTTGGTGAGACCTTTAGTTCCTTGGGGTTAAACCATGTCGATACTATTGTCGTACAATATATCTTTAGTGTTAGACCGTTGCGAACAACACCTTAGTTTGATAACAAACTACTTGACACAAATTCCCTCCTTTGCTGCTACTATAGCAATCATATACTTAGCCTTTTGTTGTAGTATTCGTCACAATGTCTTAACTTTGGAATACATCCAAATACATCATGAAAACTCCTTTCCATTTCATTGTGCCACTCATAGTTTAAATTCAGATAAACTTAATTTGTATCTTCCGACAAAACTAGTATCAATGTAACGCTTTACAATGAACTATTTGTAATTGTTTGTCACCTCTACACAAATATATTCTTAGTTCTTCCAAAAGATCATAAGAATATCCTTACTATAGTCCAATGATCATTTTATGATTCATTCTGGTATATGCTCATAACACTTAGAGCATAGGACATATCTGGATGTGTACATATCATGGTATGATTGATCAAAACATTCTCGTGATTTCACTCATCAAGTGTCAAAGCACTTGAATCTTGTTTCACTTATCAAGTGTCGATACACTTGAATCTTGATTCAATTCCTTTTCCATGCGACAAGAACCTTTTCTTGTCGTTTCTATATTGAACTCCTTCAATATCTCATATATGTACGTTTGGCACAACCATATTAGCGTCAGAGTCTATCCACTATAGACATTCATGCTAAATATTCGGGTTTTTCCTAAGTATTTCATCGAAATGAAATTCTTAACCTTTGTCAATAAAAGATACATCATTTATAATGAACAAGATGTCTTCCACATAATGTATTAGAAATATGTCTTAGCGCTCCCACTTAATTTCTTGCAAATGCAAGCATCTTCATCGTCTCCTGATGAAAAACTCCTTTTTCATCATGGTGAAGATTCCAACTCCGCGATGCTTACTTAAACCATTGAAGTTTGCATGCCCCTTTTAGCATCCTTTGAATTAACCAAACCCTTTGGATCATGTCATGTACACGTCCTAGGTAACCATTCTATTAAAAGAACTTTGTTTTGTTTATTCATCTACCATATACCAAATTATATGTAGTGGTTGCTACTTTAATCCGTCCAGACTAAATATCGCTATGAAAGATCAAATCTTGTCATAGTCAACTCCTTGAACATTGTCATAAAATACTTTACGACATGTCGAATATTTCATAGATGTGAGACATCCATGTCTGTTTCTTTATAGATACAAATACGACCGATAGGTTTTTACACCTTTCCGGAGGGTCTTCCAAGTTCAAAACTTGATTTATCCTGTATGGACTTATCACGGATTTTATGGCTTCAAGCCATTTGATGGATTCAGGGCCCATCATCGCTTCTTTTTATGTATTCGGTTCAATATTGTCAAACAATAATGATTTACTCTCAAATCTTAGCATTTGATTGTTTAACCGACCTACTTGGTTCAATAGGAACTTAGATCTCTGTGACCACAAACTTTGAGGCACGTAAGCTATGAGCATTATGGCAGCCTTTAGAACGATTTCCGGTGCTGCGCAACTCAGCACATATAGCTAAGGTTCGTTAACCTTATCAAAGTTCTATTGTCCTCCCACTTAACTTTTACGAAAATTCCTTCTCCAAGAAATTTCACGTTTCAAGCGACAAATCCTTTTGTCCTTGGTGTTATGAAGGAATAACCAATTGTTATTCGAAATAACCTACAAATACATGCTCATCCGACTTCGGTTGTAAACATCTTACTTATGTTTAGCATACCAAAATTTAAGAAATGACAACTTGGGTTTTACCCCAAACCATAACTTCCATGGTGTCATTTCAACGGATCAAGATGGAGCTCTTTTCAGTGTAAAAGCGGTAGTCTCTAAAGCTTTAATCTTTTAAAACATAATGGCAGTTTTATCAATAGCACCTTTGATCCAACCATGTCAAACAAGGTTTCATTATAAATCTCAAACACTCCATATTACTATGGTGTTTCGGGATATGTAAATCTAGGTGTTTTGCTAAACTTGCAACTCAAATAAATCCCTTTATGATAAAATCATAATTCATTTATTTTCTTGTTACACTTGTAACTCAAATAAATCCCTTATGATAAAATCATAAACCATTTATTTTCTTGTTACAATTATTTTCACTTCATCTTGAAAGTCTTTCAACATTTTCAAATATTTCATACTTCTTTCTCATTAAGTGAACATTCTCTCAAAATTCCGGAGAAAGCATATGAAGTTGAAACCCATCGCTTACGACTACACATAATGGACTACATACATCGATATGTATAAATTCCAATAATTTAGTCGATCGTTCTTCTTTGGCCTTTGAACGAAGTTTTAATTATCACGTGGAATTTCTCACAAGCGTTACTTGATCAAATCAAAGACTCCAAAAATCCATGAATATGGAGATTCTTCATGTTTTCTTTCCAATATAATTTAAACGGCGATGTCACTTCGTAAGTGATCTTTCAATCATTTGTCTTGCGACATTTTAGCATTAGGCTTTATGGATGTGATTTCTCCAACTAGATTTGTAAATCATCCATATTATATGGAATACGATAATTATTTGAACAACCTTTGTTCTCATAATACCTGATTCAAATAACAATTATTAAAACAAATCTTGAAGTCAAGCTTTGATGTCAACGAGAAATACAAACAACGGTTTGTTTGTTTTCGATGAACATCATCACATATTCTCTTGCTAGTTACTTAGGCCATTGTGGTTCATGAATTGCGTCGTTCCGTATGAAATTTCATACCAACCAATTCGGTATCCAACACCCAAGAACCACATTGTTTAACAAGCAAAGAATACAACCATAACATGTATATCATATATATACCTAAATTGGACATTTCCAATCTTTTCATTTCTGCCAAATATATTTTATAGATTCTCTTTCAGCATTTCCTTTTCCTTTTTGAAAGAATCTATCAACATCAAAAGTGGTGCCATATGCATGACACATAGTCCAAAGCGTGTATATTCAAATAATAATACCTTTGGACTTGCACTTTGAAGTAGATCACCATCATCAAAATGATCGGTATTCTTTCAAAATCCATTCTTTAGTAATCTTTTAGTGTAGCAAACACTTTACATACATCTTCTATTCATCCTTATCATGATGAATTTCATGATCAAGCTACTTTATCTTATAAAGGAGAATCGTGAGTATAACATTACTTTCCAAAACCCTTTTGGATGATTAGGATGTCTAGCATCTCCAACCTTTGTAAATTCTCATCCTATATGAGAACACATATTATACTCTATCATATTGCAACCAAAACATTGTTTCAGATATCGTTATATCTGTCACACATGATGGTTTCTGAAACAATTCTTTCAGCTCCTAGATAAACTTGATATTAAAATAATCAAGAATCATGGAGGCAAACATGATACTTAAGATACTAACACTGGAATTGTTACTCTCAATTTAATAGCAATTATTAAATTTCACGGAGTAAATAGAATTTTGCTGAAAGTTTGCAATAGGACTTTAAACTTTAGATTGACACTCAACACAATATGATACCAGTTCGTAAAGTATATATCCAGAATTCTATAGTTCTATTATCTCAATTACAACTATGCATAAGGTGGTGAACGAAAGCCAATGACTACAACAAATTATGCAAATTCACTTTGATTTAATTTATGATAAACTGAGTTCTACTAATCCAAATTAGAAATGAACTCCCACTCAAAAACGACATCCCTCGTGCCTTTTTGGTGATTACATGAACCAAATCCACTACACCAAGTCCGATCATCACGTGAGTCGGTGTAGCTTCAAAGGCGAGCATCAAATGGGCATCATATCTACTATATGACTCATGCTTAACCTTTTGGTCCGTGTTCCGAGGCCATGTCTGTACATGCTAGGCTCTCCAAGTAAGAACCTTAGTATTCGCGTGTGTAAATGTCTTACACCCGAGATATGCTCGTGGATTCAAGTACACCCGATCATCACGTGATGTCTTGAAGCGACGATACATTGTCGGTGCATACTTAAGGAAGAACACATTTTTATCTTGATATCCAAATGAGGGATCATCTTATTATGCTAATAAAATGCCAAACAAGCAATATAAGATGCAATCAAACATCACATGCTTATTAGTGAAATGATATGGTTCCCGCATATGATCTCTATCATGTGCACCGTGGTATGATCACTATCACATCTTTATGTGTAAATCCAAGGTCTATGGAGTTTACACGTTATGTGTGTTGTAAGAGTATCATCTCATACTTCTACTTACAACATCACCATATCATAACACTAGCCCAGCAACAATCTAAACTAGACACCTCTAATTTATCCATTGCAAATTTTACGTGGCTTAGGGCTTTCGAAGATAGAACTGTTCTTACCTACGAACATGAACCACAAAGAGGATAACCAAATTGTTGACAACTCGTTGCAAATTAGATATTGACTATAGTAGGAGAGACAGACACCCGCTAGCCACTTATGCAAACTAGTTGCATGTCAAGCGTGGAACAGGTCTCATGTGCGAGCACATGTAAAGTTTGTCCGGGCCGCTTCATCCCACTATGCCACCAATATCCAAAGTACAACTAAGAAGCAATAAAATGATCATCATCGCCCACATACTCATATGTGTACTACCCGTGAAAAGCATCTACGCATAGATCCAGCTCTGATACCACTATTGGGTTCGCAGCATAGAAAACAAAATTTTCCTACGATGGGAACATCTATGTACCAAGATCTATCCACTAGATACAAGTAACGGGTGGATATACATCCATATAATACATACCCTCGAAGACCGAATAGAGTTAACGAGGTTGTACTCGTGGATGATGTAGACGAACGCTTGCCGATCTCAAGATCGTGATGAAGTCCATCTGGTCCAGCCGATCCTGCACGATCAAGTCCAGCACCTCAAAGCAGTGGTGCATCCGTGATCGCACACACGTACGGGTACCCCGACAACCTCCGCGCACTAGCTCCAGCGAAGCAACGGAAGCAACAAATCCTTCCAGAAAAAGCCACCGGGAACATGTATCTCGCTGATCCGAGACCATGGGGAAATTCTAAAAGGGGGAGAGAGATCCTTCGCGAGGAGGTGTGCTTTGAGAGGAGGAGAGGGGGGCCTTTTATAGGGGAGATGGGGGGAACCCAAGGGGCATGGCGCCCAGCCATGGGGGCTGCCCCCACCTCTTCCACATTCATGTGGGTGGAGCTCCCACTCAAAATGAAAAGCCTCCACTCCCAATAAAAAGCCTCCACTCAAAAATCCACTCACATGCATTAAATTTCCACCAAATTTAATGCAAGCTCTCATTTAAATAAAACTATTTTATTTATTTATTCAGAATTTTGTTAATTACTTTAATTAACAAACATTCACATAAAAACCCTTGCTAGTATTCCATTTCACATGCAGAACCAGTTTCAGCAATTTCAACCGAAACAGTTTCGGTGTCTAGTGAAATAAATTCCTACGCTTTCCTTTTCTTTTATGGCATATCATTTGCTCCGAATGGTGTCGGTATCCCTTAAGTGTATCACCCTACGGTTCGCGAATAATGCAGACATGATCGAGACCCCTCTCCGATCAATAATCAGCAGCGGGACCTGGAGATCCGTACTGACTTCCACACATTCAACGATGACTTCTGTGATCGTGTGAACCTTTTATGCTAGTATCTTAATCCCTTTGTTTCACGATATATTACATGTCCGAGATTCGATCATCGGTATCTCCATACCTAGTTTGATCACATTACCGACATGCACTCTTTTCTCGTTCCCGTGATATAACATTCTAGTGATCAAATCACTTGCTTGCAAGATAATCAATGTGATATCACCGAGAGGGCCCAGAGCATATCTATCCGTCATCGGGATGAAAAAATTCCACTCTCGATCCATGGGTCTCAACATAACACTTTAGTAGTTTTGAAGCCATCTTTATAATCACCCAGTTATGGTGTGACGTCTGATGTCATCGAGAAACTCTTCCGGTGTTAGTGATTGACATGATCTCATGGTCTAAGGATTAGGATCACTTCGTAAGTTGTTATAGCAATATAAACTCAATGACTTTGATCGTAATGCTATACTTCGGATGAATGTTCATCACATTATTACACTAATGTTGTGACCTCGTTATTAACAACATCCAATGTCCATGATCAGGAAACTTTGATAATCATGTTAATCAAGGAGCTAGTTTATAAGAGAGGCATAACTAGGAACTTCCTTTTTGTTTATTAAACACACATGTATTAACGTTTCCGTATTAATACAATTATAGCATGTAAAATAAACATTTATCATAAATAAGGAATACGATAATAACCACTTTATTATTGCCTCTTGGGCATATTCCCTTCATGTGAAACCTTCTTGGAGTGGTACACAAGTAGATATTGTTGCTGGCTTCACCTATGGTCATTATTGGAACTTGATAGATGCTTATTCATAAGTGTAGAGGGAGTGTCCCAACCTTTAAACAATATAAGGTGGAGTCCCCTGTGTTTACAATGCTAGTCCCTGGATCAAAAGCTAGCATCCACAGTTTAGATGTAATATCAAGAAACAAAGGTCATAATATAACTTTATAACCAGGAATAACATAATTTTATTACATATTACATAGCTCATTTGGCTATTACATTACATTGCAGCGGAATAACTATAAGTATGGGTCCTTCATCTTCAAAGTGCCACAGGCAGATGTTGGTTGTAGACTTTGTAATCCTAAACAATCAATCTTCACTAAATTCAATCAAACCTGCAACATTACAAGTTACAGCCACAAGGGTCAATACATTTGAATTGTATTGGCAAGTTTCACTACTATGTGGAAAATAAGTGGATCCTAACATTACATGCATATTTGGCTAGGTAGAGTTTTAGGCTCATTTGCATAAAGCAAAATTTTTATCCTATCTTTTCAAAATGGTTTTGGTCCTTTGTCAAATCTCCTTTTCAAAAATCCCTTGAACTCCTTGGTAACCCCAAGTGTTCAAGTCTTTGTTAAAAATCCCTTGAGCTACTTGGTAACCTCAAGTGCATCAAGTCTAATAAAATTCTCAGGAGTTCCTTGGTAACCCCAAGTGTTCATGTTTTCAACAAAATCTCTTGAGTTCCTTGGTAACCCCAAGTACATCAAGTTTTTTCAAAGTCTCTTGAGATCCTTGGTAACCCCAAGTGCATCAAGTCCTTAAAAGTTTTCTTTTAGAAATTAGAATGTCGAGACCTCCCATAGCTTCAAACTTTAGTTGCTCAGTATTGTCCATAACTGGGGACACGGCTAAGTACTTAGATTTTATTATCTTCTGCAGAAGGAGTACACTTTACCCACATGTCACAATCCCATCCTTTTGCCACCAGTGGCCGCTGGATTAGTGCTCACCAAGATGGAGTACTGGCAGATTGAGAATGTGACGAAGTCTTTCCAGAGGGTCCTCCCATACATCATTGCTAGCTTTGTCAACAGCACCCATGTAGGATTCCAGGTCCCCATGTCCAGTAAACTGAAGACAATGTATGGGTCTCCCCAATGTAGTTGACTAAGCCAGAGCCATAATAGCATGTGGTTGCACACGAAAGCCACAATTGGAGAAACATGTTCAATCTCTAAGTTTCCTGGGTGGTTTCCTTTGGAGCACAAAACAAAGAGATTTCCATAGACATGGTTCCTTTTGTTGCCACCTTCTCCAATACTCAAAGTATCCTTGGCCACCCAGGTGGTTCATTGAGTCCTTGTTTTATTATATAAAATCACAAGTCCTTTTCTCAATCTTCATAAAATCTCAACATGTATCTCTTTTCAAAAATATAGCATGGCTAAGCATGTAACAACTACAATATTTTCACTAAGGAGTGTATAGGGAATCCTATTAGGATTTAGCATAGCATAAGTATAAAATTATTTTCATGCATGTTTTCAAAATCCACTAAGTATAATGAAAATAGTAGGACTTTAGATGATAGTGTCACTTGCCTTTTTGGTAGGGAATGATGGTTCACTCCTTGATCTTGCTAGTATCACACTTTGCTAATTTCACTACAATCAATCAAGCAAACACCAAATCAACTAGCATTCCAAATAATCAATCAAACAATTCACACACATAAAACAATGGGATCTAAGATTTAAGTCATGCATGTGAGCATGCAAAAGATGGTTCTATTTGTAAAGATGGTCTCCACTAGGCTTCTAAACTTTGTAAGTTCCAAATTGGTCATTTTCCAAAGTGGCAAAGTCATTTGCAAAAGGGTTTTATCCAAAACCATTTTTAAATCCATTCATCATTTTATGTGGTGAAAAATGTTTTTATCCTCTCAAAACTTTTTAAGTCTTTCACCAAATGAGTTGCTAATCCACAAAACTTGGTGTTTGGGTCAGTAGGTTTGATCCAAGGCATTTTCCCAAAGTTTTTACTCAAAATCATTTTCATAACAAAAACCATTATTTTCATTTGGCTAGAAATGACTAAATCAAGTTTTCCATCCTAAACTTTACCAAATCCATTTTCCAAACTATGGGTTGGTTCCTAGGGTCAGTGAGTTTACAACAAACCAATTTGCCAAGGTTTCAAACTCAAAATAATTTTTGAATCATTTCTCTAATCTAAACAAGCACACAAAAGTATCTGCAAAAACAAGCAAACTAACAGATACTATTCACTAAACCAAAGGCATGGTTGGATAGGTCTTGTTCCACTGATTCCAACGATATAAAATTTGTAATTTTTGGACGTGTGGATCAAAATTTACAAAGGTTTGAAAATTGAATCTATAACAGATTCAAATCTATTTTTAAAACGAAACCTGGCCACGCGGCGCGTTCTGGTTGGATGATACCGGTACAGGATCGATCTTACCCTTTCGATAAGTCATTCAATCGTGTGACTCGGATCTGGATCGGACGGCTGTTAATGCCTGGCCAAGAACTGGCGGCGCAACGATGGCGGCGCGCGGCGGCGGTGCTCTGGCTACGGCGTAACGGCGAGAACAGGAAGCGAGAGGAGTGGGTAAAATGCTCACCAGATTCGCCGTGGAATGCTGGTGCTCAACGTGGTCGTCTCCGTCGAAGGGGCGCTCGGGGTAGTCTTGAATCGCTCGCCGGAGTTGCTCCTGGCGTCAGATGGTCCTGCTCGTGGTCGGGGTGGGTGCTACAGATCGCAAGGAAGCAAACCGAGGGTACGGTTAGACGCGCTAGGACATGGTGTAGGTGTGTGCGTGAACGAGAGGAAGAGGGGCGGTCGGAAACTACCTGTGGGGCTCGTCGGAGTTGGAGCGGACGGCGGCGTCGTTCAGAGCTTGTTGCAGACCTTGCTCTGGGGCGCCCGCGGTCGTATGGGTGGTACGGGAAGAAGCGTCTGGGAGTGGGGAATCTCCTAGTGTGCTCAGGGAGGCACGGGGCGGTGTTGAGTCGCCGGAATCGGAACCGGAGTGTCGTCGGAACAGAGGGAGTGCCAAGCCAAATTGAGGCAGCCTCGGGGCAGAGAGGGAGTGGCGACAGAGGGGAAAGGAGGAGAAGACGCTGGCGTTTTAACGTGCATGGTCAAGGCGCGTAATGGTGGCCGCGTTAAGATGAAATAAGACCGCGGAATCACTGGAGGAAACGGCGACGAGGGGAGGAAGAACAGGTCGTGCGGGTGGAAACGACGACAGCGTTTGTGGAGCCTACCTGGCAGTGAGGGGAGAGAGAGGGTTTGGGGCCACCAGTCATTCACTGCACGGGTCAGGAAACGAGTGCGAAGCATTTTCTTCGAGGAGGGAAAGCTGGGCTGTTTGCTGGGCCTAGTTGGGCTTCTGGGTTGGGTTAAGTCTGGCTTCTATTTTTTTTCTTCCTGAAACTTTTTCTTTTTCTGTTTCCAAATTCTGTTTTGAAATTCAAACAAACAAGCAATATTCAAATCCAATTCAAACAACCGCCAAACTTTGTAACACTGAATTTGGTTCTGTTCAGTAACATAAACCAAAATCCAAAATGAAATAATATTTTAAATCTTTTTAGGTTCCATTCATTAATTAAATAAAATGGACCATGGTTTATTAATCAAATAGGATTTGATTTATTTAATAAAATCTCTATTTGAAATCCAAATATTTTCAAAACCAAATCAGTAGGTTTTATTTGAAAATATAAAATACTTGGAAAACTTATTTGAAATAATTAAATAAGTTTTGATGTTTTGGAAATAGTAAAAACCTTTATTAATAAAACTTGGATATTAAATCCTTATTAATTAATTTTTATAAACCTTTACTATTTTTATCAAAACAAAAATGTTTTATTTCAAAAACTTGGCCAAGATTTAATTTGGCTTTATAAAATAATCTTTATTTATAAAACTTCCATTTTATTTGAAAATCAAATCTTTTTATTTAAAAGATCCAAAATAGTAATTCAAAATATTTTTAATTTCCTTTATCAAATGTTTTTTTTAAATCTCTTTTAGGATTTTACTTGATCCAAATTGGTTTGAAGATTTCCAATTGAATTCAAAAAGTTTCTTCTCACGCTGAAAATCAAACAAAGTTTTATTTTATTCATTTATTTTTCACATTACAAGATTTGGAATATCTTGGGATGTGACAATAAGTTGGAAAGCTTATTGTTTGATCATTCCTATGATGCTGGTCTGAGGCTCTAGGATCTAGGGTCCTAGTTGGTTAAGTGATTGGGTTTGTTTGTAACTTATAAGATCTGAGGTGCTACTCCCTCTTGGAGATGTGCCCTGATCTTGCAAGAACAAATGATAGATTGCAAAAGTTGCCTTTGATATCACCAATTATGTGAGGATGGTCTGAGAACGTGGTGTTTTTGCTAGAGTTTAATTCTGTTCTTTAAATTTAAAACCTCTAGGATAGATTCACCCCACCAGGGTGATCATTGAGAGTTTGTTTGATGAAACAACACATGATCCTATGTGGATAAGATGAATAAATCATGTGGTGGTTCATGACACTCACCACAAACTGATGATCGTAGTAGTTTGTTGTGATGTTGGGTTGATGGTTGGATCTTGTCCTTCACCTCCTGATGTTGTTCTTGTTTCCCAGGTTTCCTGTGCTTGGCCTTGATCTAGCCTACTCCTCCTAGATCATGTGGCTTGGCCTTGCTATCCACCTGATTCTTCCCCCTCCTTATGTCACCATCTGGTGATGTTTGGTTTGATCAAGTGTGGAGTTTTGCTTGCTGGTTTTGCTGGGCTTTGGCTAAGCTACTGGTTCTGATGTGGTGTGAGCAATGAAGATATGCACTAGTGCTTCCCCATGGCTGTGCTTGGTCCTTTAACTTGATTGGACTGCTTGGGCTGTGTTGACAGCACACCCATGAATTTAGATGACTAAGCTGTTTGTGTGACTGCTGCATGGTTATGAATATGCTCAATGAGGTGTCTACCCTTTTACCTTGTTACCATTAATCTGCCTGGTGAAACTTGCCCCTTTTAGTGATTGGAATTATTTGACTTATGGCTTATCTGTTATGAAAGATTTGATTCTTTCATATTCGTGAAACTTGCCCCTTAAAGATTTACTCAATGATGTAAAATGGAGCAGTGCAACTCACTTCTCTCTATTGAGAGTAAAAATTAATAACTTAACCTTTGTTTTCCTTTTTGTTAGTTCTTTGTTTTACAGGTACAAGATTTGAAGATTCAAGATTAGAATAGGTTTACTTTTAGATAGAATAGATCCTTTGTAATTTTTATTTTATTCTTTTGTAATAAAGATGTATTAGTTTAATAATAAATGTACCTTCCTCTTTTTGTAATTTCACTTTTGTAAAGATTCTTTATTAACTTTATAAGTTACATTTTGTAATTTATTCATTGAATAAATATATAGAATAAATATTCATTTGCTTAATTGTATTATTTTATTTAAAGTTTCAGTTACTAAAATATTATTTCTTGATTAAATAATATTACTAAAGCCTAATTTTAATATTTTTAAAATATAAATCCAAATCTCAAGTTGGAATTCAAATTCCTTTCCCCAAAACATACTAAGTCATAAAGATCCTGTCAAAATTTATAATGATAACTCTCCCAAAGCTACTCCTAAACTTAGAGAGTGAAAGAAACCTTGATCACTTTAAGTTTTTATTTGGCGAAAAATTTACCCACATTTTGCAAATGAATGCATGCAAATGCACAATTTCCAAAATCTACCCTTCATTTGTTCCTAAATGCTGGGATGTTACAGACTTCCCCCCTTAAATTAAACTTCGTCCCGAAGTTTGCTGAAGTGTACCTGAATAGTTCTGGATAGACTTTCCTTAAATCATCTTATTTTTCCCATGTGGCTTCTCTCTCGGGATGATGTTCCCGTTGTACTTTGTAGTACTTGATTGCCCTATTCCTCAACCTTTTCCAGTTTTCTTCCAGAATGTTACAGGTTTTTTCAACATAAGTCCGGTCTGCTTGTAACTCTATCTCTTGATGTGTGATTGCATCATCAAGAACTTTAAGATATTTCCGGATTTGTGACACATGGAAAACATTATGAACTGGAGACAATCTTGAGGGTAGCTCTAAAGCATAATCTATAGTCCTGTTCTGACTCAGTACTTTAAATGGTCCTATGTATCTTGGACTCAGTTTTCTTTTAACTCTGAACCTTTTAACTCCTTTCAGTGGGCTTACTTTCAGATATACCATGTCTCCCACTTCAGGATGTCATGATCTTCGACTTAGATCAGCATAACTTTTCTGTATACTTTGGGTTATCTTCAATCTATCCTTGATTATATCAATGATATCTTGCCTTTGTTTGATATAATCGGGCACAAATTCTTTGCTACTCCCAGGCTCATACCAACATATTGGTGATCTACATTTCCTTCCATAGAGTACTTGATATGGAGCTCCCTTCAGACTACTCTGATAGCTGTTATTGTAGGAACAATCTGCCAATGGTAAATGATCTTCCCACGAACCTCCAAAATCTAATGCACAAGCCCTAAGCATGTCTTCCAGTATTTGATTTGTTCTTTCAGTTTGACGCACTGTCTCTGGATGATAAGCTGTGCTAAAATCTAATTTTGAACCAAGTGCTTCATGTAGTTGCTTCCAAAATGCTGAAGTAAACACTAATCCTCTGTCAGTTACAATCTTCTAGGGCACTTCGTGCTTACTTACTATCTCCTTGATGTATACTTCTACTAACTTCTCGGCATTATCCTTATGATTCACCGGAATAAAATGTGCACTTTTAGTGAGTCTATCAACAATTACCCATATCATATCCTTCCGTTTAGGTGTCATGGGAAATCCCGTGATGAAGTCCATACCAATTTCCTCCCATTTCCATTCGGAAATTTCCAAAGGTTGTAGTGGTCCTGCTGGACTTTAATGTTCAGCTTTTACTCTTTGGCAAGTATGGCATTCTAACACATATTTAGCAATATCTCTTTTCATGTTATTCCACCAGAATAATTCTTTCAAATCCATGTACATCTTAGTACTTCCTGGATGAATGGAATATGGTGTCTTATGTGCCTCTTGGAGTATCACTTCACGAATCTCTGGCACATCTGGAACACAAAGACGATCTTGGAACCATAAAGACTCATAATCTCCTAAGCGAAAAACTGATGTTTGTCCTTGAGATATCCTTCGAATTTCCTCAGCAATAAAAGGATCTTCTACTTGATGCCTAAAAATTGCCTGCTAAAGATCACTATTCTATTCTGCAACTACCTTCATAGTAGCTAATCCTCCCAGAATCTCTGTTCTTATAAATTGAACCTCCAATCTTTCCAAATCCATCTGTAACTCTTTTGGTAGCTCCCTATTGCTTGGCTGAATATCGGCACTTTTACGACTTAAAGCATCTGCTACAACATTGGATTTTCTAGGGGTATAGTTGATTGCTAAATCATAATATTTGATTAGCTCTAACCAACGCTTCTGTCTCATATTCAATTCCTTTTGAGTGAATAAATATTGAGACTTTTATGGTCAGTGTATAACTCACATCTGGCTCCATAAAGAAAATGCCTCCATCCTTTCAGAGCAAAAACTACTTCTGCTAATTCCAATCATGAGTTGGATAATTGATTTCATGTGGTTTCAGTTGTCTTGATCCATAAGCAATTACTTTCCGATCTTGCATTAGCACACAACCTAAGCCTTTGTTAGATGCATCACAGTATACTGTAAAGTCTTTCCCTATTTCAGGAGCTGCTAAAATTGGAGCGGTAGTTAATCTGGTCTTTAACTCTTGAAAACTAGCTTCACACTTCTCATCCCAAATGAATGGTGTATTCTTCCTTAAAAATTTGGTCATTGGTCCAGCTATCTTGGAGAAATATTCAATGAACCTCTGATAATAACCAGCCATTCCCAAGAAACCTCTAATTTGTTTCACATTGGTTGGTGCAGTCCATTCTAATACTGATTGAACCTTGGATGGATTTACAGCAATTCCATCTTTACTGATCACATGACCAAGGAATTCTACCTCATCTAACCAGAATTCACACTTGCTGAACTTAGCATAAAGCTTATGTTCTCTTAGGATCGGCAATGCTATTCTCAAATGATCAGCATGCTCTTCCTTATCCTTGGAATATATCAGAATATCGTCAATAAAGACCATGAAAAACTTGTCCAAGTATGGCATGAAAATTTTGTTCATCAGATTCGTGAATATCTTCTTCATGGTGTCAATACCTTGAGAAAAATGCGATCTTTGGAACATCTTCTGGTTTGATTTTTATCTGATGGTATCCGGATCTTAGATCAATCTTGGAAAATACTCTAGCTCCTTTAACTTGATCAAACAGATCCTGGATTCTGGGTAAAGGATACTTATTCTTGATGGTAACATTATTGAGATTCCTATAGTCTCCACACATTCTTCTTCCTCCATCTCTTTTATCCACAAAAATCACTGGTGTTCCCCATGGAGACACACTTTCTTGAATAAATCCTTTTCTAGCTCACTCATCAATTTGTTCTTTGAGTTCTTTTAATTCTTTTGGACCCATCTTGTATGGTGCTTGAGCTATTGGTGTTGTTCCCATAATTAGATCAATAGTGAACTCTATCTCCCGATCTGGTGGCATTCCTGGTAGCTCTGCTAGAAAAACATCTGGAAACTCATTTACTACAGGAATATCTTCCAACTTGACCTCCTTCATTGAGTTCAACTGAAGATCCACCATGATATGACTGTTCTTATCTGCTTGATAAACTATCCTTGCTACACTTGGATTTTTGATTGAGACAGTTTTATCCTCACAATTAATCTGGGCTCCATGTTTAGTCATCCAATCCATACCCAGCACTGATGCAATTCCCTTCAAAGGAATCACATAAAGGTTCGCAAAGTAGGTACAACCACAGATCGAGAGAACCTGATCTTTTTTAATGTGGCGTACAACTACATTTCCCCCTGTCGTCACTACTGTCATAGGGTTTTCTAATGTTGCCCTTCTAATCCCAAATTTTCCACAGAATTCTTCAGAAATGAATGAAGTAGTTGCACTAGTATCAAATAGAACTTTGTCGGGATTGGTAAGGATATTGAGCATACCTATCACTGCATGCTCTGAGTTATCCTCCTCCTCTAAGGTTGCGCAATTCAGCTTCTCGGTAGCTCGTTCCTCTTGCCATTATTATTCTTGACAAAATTTCCTCCTTTATTGTGTTTCCCATTGCCTCCACTAGTTTGTCCTCCACTTTTAATAGGCCAACCACCTTGGGGTTTGCTTGGACAATTTGGCTTTATGTGAACCCTCTAGACACAAGCATGGCACACTATTATTGGTTTCTGGCAATCCCTGCTCAAATGTCCTGGAAGTTTGCAATTATGGCATATAATATTTCTTCCAGTTGGATTTGCACTCCGGTTGGAATTATTATTGTTATAAGGTCGATTACTTGGCTTGAATTCCAGATTTGACTTGGGTTTACTTGTCTGTATCCTCTTAGTTTCCTTCTTAGCTCTCTTCCTTCTATCCTCTTGGACATTTTTGTAGTCATCTTCAAAAGTGATAGCTGCATCTAGTAACTGCTGATATGTTTGTTTATTTGCCAATCTCAACTGCATCCTCACAAATGGATTTAACCCTCATAGAAAACGCTTCTTCCTCTTTTCTTCAGTACCGAATTCTTCCTCTGCATAACGAGACAGTTGGCTAAACTCCCGAATATACTTTATGACACTAGTATATCCTTGCTGAAGCTCCTCAAATTCTCTCCGTTTCAACTCCATAACACTCTCCCGCACATGATACTCACGGAACCTCTTCTTGAACTCTTCCCAAGTATACTCTCTTCTTGGTTGTTGCATGGCTAACTGATTTTCCCACCATGATGCTACAGGTCCTGTCAGAAGATGAGTTGCATACCGCAGTTTTTCCTCATCATTACAACCTAAAGTCTTTAGCTTTCTCTCTGTATCTGCTAGCCAATCTTCTGCATCCATTGGTTCAGGAGCTGATGCAAAAGGTAACGGCCTTGCATTCTGGAAGTCGGAAAGACTCACTCCTCCACCTTCAGGTGCTTTCTGGTTTCCAGCTCTTCCCAGCAACTCTTCCATGAACTTGTTCTGGTTTTCTTGCATCATTTGCATATACTTCATAAAGTTCTGCTCCATTAACGGCCTCATTGGTGGTGGTGGTAATGTTCCCTGATTTCCTGCATCTGCATCGGCCTTCTCCTTGGCCTCACATTCCATTCGCTACTGCTCAGATTCGGTTTCTACACCTGTGTCCATGACCCCCTAGTCCTGCAACATAAAGCGAATACTCATAATTACATCATGCACATGTGTTCTGAGCTCAACTTTATGCACAGAAATAGTCACACAATGAAAATCCAAATAAAATCCAAACATGCATTTCACATATTATACATTACAAGCCTCATAACAAAGTACAAAGTCGTCATACTTGTACCATATAGATACAATAACAACTTAACAACACTTCCTTATTTATCTATCTACATCATTTTCTCGAATTACAATACGCAATACACGATACTTCCTAATAAGCCGCCTGCTTCTAGTATCCATGACGCTCATCATACATGCCTGAAGTCCAACCGTGATGATGTGACGTCCGTCGCACATTTTGTGGAACAAATAGCCTTCCAGAAGGAACATACTCAGTATCTGAAGTGTCAGGACTTGAGTCATTACTCAACCTGAGCGCATTGACTCCCTCCAGCTCAGCTAAAAAGTCTTCAGAAACATGTTCAACATAATCACCCACTTCCATCTCCTCATGTAACATCCCTAAAATCATGATTTCAAAGATTGCATATCATTCATGCATGCATATAGAATTGAGATCAAATTTCAAAACTCATTTTCAGAAAAACAGAAGCACATAGTGCTATCATTTTATGTGAGCAAACTTAAATCAAATGGCCATCCCCATTTGAGAGTTTGAATGTTTTAAACCTAGATTGTTTGTCTTCCTTGTTGAATGGGTTGAGTGTGGTATTTGAACCAAGCTTTACAAAATGGAAATGGTTTCAAAAATCATTTTTGCAAACATTTGCAAATCAAGTACAAGCTCGTGTTATTTTGTTTCTCCAAGAGTGACCAAGCCTTTGCAAAGTAACCACATGGTTTTAGGCCTATATTTGAGACTATTGCACACTGCAAAAATCTCAAATTGATTTGAATTCAAATGGGACTTAAATTCATTTGAAAACCATTCATGAAAATCAAAACAGAAAAAGAAAAGGTTAAAAGAAAAGAAAAAGGCCAGGCGCTTCTAATCTAGCCCAGCAGCAGAACCGGCCCAACTAGCCCACCCGGCCACTCTCTCACTCGCTCGCACGCGCGGACACACCCACACAGACGCTGACACCCAGACCCCACCCCCTCTCCGTAGCACTCGTTGACCGGTGGCCCTTTCCACGTCACACCTTCTTCCCCAAAACACGCCCGCAGACCACGTCGCCGCTGCTGTTGATGCCGGTAATGGCGCGGCGTAATTAGCCTTGATGCCGCAGGCGTTTCCTGTCGCGCTTGAGCCTATTTAAACCACACCCCGCCGCGGTCATTTTCCCCCACTCTCCTCGCTCACTCCGCCACCAGGCTGCGCGCATTCGACCTCGAAGCCCCGCGGTACTGACGACTCCGGCGACTAATTCCGGTGAGCCTCGACCGCCCCCCTTTCTCTGGTTCAAACAATCGTGCCCAGCTTGACCTTGCGCAACTCCTGATACCCTTCGTTTGCATTCTCGTGACCCAGGCCGTCCCTGCTCGTGCTCAAGAATCGATCGCACCGCTTGACTTTGGCGATCAATTGAGGTAAAACCCGAGCGCCCCTTGCCCCCTCTTTCATACGATAATCTTCTCCTTCGTCTTGTGCATCTCCTGACCCCCTGTTTCGTTCTAGGGCGACGCCACACCTCGGCAACAACCTCGACCGCAAGTGACAGACGCCGCCCGCAACTCCGACGAGCCCCAGCGACCGTACCCGTGCGCCCCTTCCCAAGCCATCGCCACCTTGAGCATCAGCAGCCCCCTGCGGTTCTGGTAAGCACACCCTTTCCTCCCCGGGAAACCTAGAACGCCAGCGCCGCCGCTGACAGATGCGCCGCCGCCAGTCGCCGCCGCTAGCGCCGCTCGTATTTGGTCAAAGCGATTAGGTTCGTTAGATGCAGATCCTGCGGCTGAAATTAGAACTTAAGCGAAGAGGTAAGCGCGCATCTGAGCCACCAGATCTCACTTAGATCCTACGGCCCATAGAGCTCGATCCGTCCGAACCGGTACGCGCCAGTAGCGTTAAGACACGTGGCTAGGTTTTGAATCAAAAACAGATTTAGATTCAGTTTTGAAATGGCTATAACTTTTGATTCCCACGTTAGATTTTTGCAAATTTTATATCATTGGAATCAGGGAGACAAGCCCTTTCTGTTTATGCAATGTGTTTAGTGAAAGGTTTCTGTTAAAATGACTTTTTATGCAGAAACTTGTTTAGGACTATTTTGAGTATAGAATTTGTTTAGTAATTTGTTTTAGTGCTAAATAAGTTTGGTTTGGCAAGTTTTCAACTTGATATTGGTTCAGTACTGTGCACTTGCTTGGTGAAGTTTTAAAAATCATCATTTAGCATTTTTCATGCATGCATATATTTATGTTTGTATATGAATTGTGTGTAATTTTGTGCTACCAATTTTTGTGTAGATTTTGGTGCTAGTGATTGTGATTGTGAAGAGTGCTACTCTCCCCATTACCAAGGAAAGTGGTACTTCATGAATATTTCCATCCCTATATTTTGTACAAGCATTAGAAATATTTTGCTAAGTCTTGCATGTTACTATTTTGCCAAGTGCTATGTTGGGAAATCCTAAGTAGTTGTAGAATTGCTAGGAAATTTCCTAAGTTAAGTTACTATGCCATGCTTAGCCTAGCTAGTAGCAAACAAGGGTTGGTAAAATATATACATGCTATGATGAAAATATTTCTAAGTCTTTGGACTTATGTTTTCTTAAGAAAAGAACTAAGTCAATGAACCTCCTGGGTGGAATGGGACTTGAATGGTGGTTTTTGGTTGAGTGGTTACACAACGCCCATGTACATGGTTTACCTTGTGTATCTCACTTGTGGTATGCCACCCAGGCACAAAGGTATTTTAGAGGCCAAATGTTGAGAAGCTTATAGTGTAGCCACTTGGCAATATGGGCTCTGCCTTGATCACATAGGTTGCTAGAACTTAGTCATTTGGACAGTTGGTGGTAGTGGGAATGATAGGTTGGAACGCGTCCATTTGACTAAGGGAAGGCTTCTGAAAGGTCCTGTCTTGGGAAACCAAGTCTGGTGGGGAAAGTGCACAACCTCTGCAGATGGAAAATCTAAGTACTTAGCCAAGTCCATGGAAATGGACAACTTGAGCATCAATACATGGAAGCTATCAAGAATCTCATCACTCCAACTTCTAAGTAAAACTTGTGGGTGAACAAGGGTGAAGGACCCCAATGTCTATTGGTGGTTTCTTGGGAAAGTTTTTGTCAAAGAAAAACTTAGTGATTTCAACTAATAGGAAAAACCTATTTTGAGCAAAGCAAGCCAAGCTACACTTAGCCAATTGCATATAGTAATATAGTCCACTTAAAAATTTACTAAGGTATCACTTGCCAATACTATTCCAAAGTATTGACCCACTGTGGCTATAACTTGTGATGTTGCAGGTTACTCCGATGATGATTAGGTGTCATGAGTCTACACTCAACATGCTTGCCTGTGGCACATGAAGATGAAGACTTATGTTTATTTACTTATTCCAAAAACTCTTGTATTAGTCTTGTGGCCTCGAGTTGTAAAATACTATGTTTTATCTCTGGAATGGATGTAATAACTGACCTTTGTATCTGTGTACTTCATCTTAAACTGTGGATGCTTGCAATGATCTAGGGACTAGCATTGCAATCACATGGATCCTTTTCCTTTACAAAGGAGGGATCTTACAGATGGAACAATGTCCATGCTAACCCCCTTAAGAGAATTAAGCATACTCCTCTTTGCTTCAAAGCTGGTCTTGAATCTGATCCTTTTATTTTCTGGAGTTGTGAGTGAGTATCCGGATGTATTTCCGGAAGAATTGCGAGGAATGCCACCGGATAGAGATGTGGAATTTCTGATAGATTTGGTACCAGGGTCTGGACCAATAGCAAAGAGACCGTATAAAATGTCAGTTGATGAACTGAAAGAACTCAAGAAGCAACTAGGAGAAACGCGAGAAAGGATTTATTCAACCAAGTTCTTCATCTTGGGGAGCCCCAGTTTTGTTCGTGGAGAAGAAAGATAGAAGTCAAAGGTTATGCATAGATTACCGATCACTCAACGAGGTAACCATCAAGAACAAATATCCTTTGCCTAGAATCAATGACTTATTTGATCAGCTTGAAGGAGCATGTGTGTTCTCAAAGATTGATCTAAGGTCAGGCTATTTTCAACTCAAGATAAGAGAGCAAGACATACCTAAAACAGCATTCACCACAAGGTATGGATTGTATGAGTATACCGTAATGCCTTTCAGCTTGACCAATGCTCCAGCCTACTTCATGAATATGATGAACAAGGTTTTCATGGAATTTCTTGACAAATTTGTTGTCATTTTCATCGATGACATCTTGGTCTACTCCAAGAGCATGGAAGAACATGAAGGACATTTGCGTTTAATACTTAAGAAGTTAAGAGAGCATAAACTTTATGCCAAATTCAGCAAGTGTGAATTTTGGTTAGAGGAAGTTGGTTTTCTTGGTCATGTTATGACAAAGGATGGTGTAGAAGTTGATCCTGCTAAGGTTTCAGCTGTGACTGAATGGGAATCTCCTAAGAACGTGAAAGAGGTTCGTAGTTTCCTTGGCTTAGCAGGTTACTACAGAAGGTTCATTGAGAATTTCTCAAAGGTTGCTAAGACTATAACTGAGTTGTTAAAGAAAGACAAGAAGTTTGTTTGGTCTGAAGGTTGTGAAGTCATCTTTCAAGAGTTGAAGAAGAGACTTGTGACAGCACCAGTTCTATGTCTGCCAGATTTGGAAAAGGATTTCCAAGTATATTGTGATGCATCTCATCAAGGTTTGGGTGCAGTACTTATGCAAGACGGTAAAGTTGTGGCTTATGCCTCGAGACAACTCAAAACTCATGAGGTAAACTACCCTACTCATGATTTGGAGTTAGCCTCTGTCGTCCATGCACTCAAAATGTGGAGGCACTACCTTTTGGGAAAGCGTTGTGAAGTGTTCACAGATCACAAGAGTTTGAAGTATATCTTCACCCAGAAGGAAATCAATATGAGGAAAAGAAGATGGTTAGAGCTTATCAAGGATTATGACTTAAGTTTGCAATACCACCCCGGTAAAGCAAATGTTGTAGCAGATGCTCTAAGTCATAAGGTATTTGTGAATGGCCTTACCAAAGGAGAATTGCCAGATGATTTGTCTACCCAATTCAGAGAACTCAGATTGGAGATTGTGCCTGAAGGACATCTCATGTCTTTGGATGTTCAACCCACTTTGTTGGACAAGATCCGAGCAGCTCAGAAGACCGATAAGGAAATTGAAGAGATTAAGGAAAAGATTGGCCAAGGGAAGGCTAAAAATTTCCATGAAGACGAACAGGGTACTTTATGGCATGGGAAACGTATCTGTGTTCCACAAGATCCGGAGTTGCGGAAACTGATTCTGCAAGAAGCACACAACTCTCTGTATTCTATTCACCCGGGTAACACCAAAATGTACATGGACATGAAAGAAAGATTTTGGTGGAACAATCTCAAGAGGGACATCGCCGAACATATTGCTTTGTGTGATGTGTGTAGTAGAGTAAAAGCGGAGCACCAGAAATCAGCAGGTTTGCTTCAACCACTACCTATTCCTGATTGGAAGTGGGACAAGATTGGTATGGATTTCATTACCGGATTACCAAGGACCAGATTAGGATATGATTCCATATGGGTAATAGTGGATCGCCTAACTAAAGTGGCTCATTTCATACCCGTGAAGACAACTTATACAAGTGCTAAGTTAGCCAAAATCTACATGAGTAGGATTGTATGTCCACATGGTGTGCCCAAGAGTATTGTATCTGATAGGGGAACTCAATTCACTTCCCATTTTTGGAGACAACTACATGAGTCATTGGGAACGAGGTTGGAATTCAGTACTGCTTTTCATCCTCAAACCGATGGACAAACGGAAAGGACTAATCAAATTCTGGAAGACATGTTGAGGGCATGTGCCCTAGACTATGGAGCCAGTTGGGATGAAAGTCTGCCTTACGCAGAATTTTCTTATAATAATAGCTATCAAGCCAGCATTGAGATGGCACCGTTTGAGTTTCTCTACGGAAGAAAGTGTACCACCCCATTATTATGGAATGGTGTGGGAGAAAGAAGTTTATTCGGGCCAGATCTTATCAAAGAAGCCGAAGAGAAGGTCAAATTGGTTAAGGATAGGTTGAAGATAGCAGTCGATGTAAAAGCTACGCGGATCCTAAGCGTAGAGAAGTCACCTACGAAGTTGGTGATAGAGCTTATCTTAGAGTATCACCACTTCGTGGAGTGAAAAGATTCAGAGTCAAAGGAAAATTGGCACCAAGATATGTTGGGCCATTCAAGATCTTGAGTCGCAAAGGAGAAGTTGCCTATGAAATTGAACTGCCAGAATCTTTGTTAGCAGTCCATAATGTGTTTCATGTGAGTCAGCTTAAGAAATGTCACCCAGAAATGGAAGAAACTTCTTTGAAGGATACTATACCTTTGGAGGAGGTTGAAACCTATCAGGATTCTTGAGACTGTAGAAAGGGTCACAAGGACAAAGACTATCAAGTTTTGCAAAGTGCAGTGGAATCATCATTCCGAAGAGGAAGCAACATGGGAAAGAGAAGATGATCTTCGGAAAGACCACCCTCACCTATTTGCTAGCCAATCCGAATCTCGAGGGCGAGATTCACCTTAAGGGGGTTAGATTTGTAACATCCCTAAAATCATGATTTCAAAGATTGAATATCATTCATGCATGCATATAGAATTGAGATCAAATTTCAAAACTCATTTCAGAAAAACAGAAGAACATAGTGCTATCATTTTATGTGAGCAAACTTAAATCAAATGTCCATCCCCATTTGAGAGTTTGAATGTTTTAAACCTAGATTGTTTGTCTTCATTGTTGAATGGGTTGAGTGTGGTATTTGAACCAAGCTATACAAAATGGAAATGTTTTCAAAAATCATTTTTGCAAACATTTGCAAATCAAGTACAAGCTCCTGTTATTTTGTTTCTCCAAGAGTGACCAAGCCTTTGCAAAGTAACCACATGGTTTTAGGCCTATATTTGAGACTATTGCACACTGCAAAAATCTCAAATTTATTTGAATTCAAATGGGACTTGAATTCATTTGAAAACCATTCATGAAAATCAAAACAGAAAAAGAAAAGGGTAAAAGAAAAGAAAAAGGCCAGGCGCTTCTAATATAGCCCAGCAGCAGAACCGACCCAACTAGCCCACCCGGCCACTCTCTCGCTCGCTCGCACGCGCGGACACAACCACACAGACGCTGACACCCAGACCCCACCCCTCTCCGTATCACTCGCTGACCGGTGGCCCTTTCCACGTCACACCTTCTTCCCCAAAACACGCTCGCAGACCACGTCGGTGCTGCTGTTGATGCCGGTAATGGCGCGGCGTAATTAGCCTTGATGCCGCAGGCGTTTCCTGTCGCGCTTGAGACTATTTAAACCACACCCCGCCACGGTCATTTTCCCCCACTCTCCTCGCTCACTCTGCCACCAGGCTGCGCGCATTCGACCTCGAAGCCCCGCAGTACCGACGACTCCGGCGACTAATTCCGGTGAGCCTCGACCGCCCCCTTTCTCTGGTTCAAACAATCGTGCCCAGCTTGACCTTGCGCACCTCCTGATACCCTTCGTTTGCATTCTCGTGACCCAGGCCGTCGTCCCCGTTCGTGCCTGCAACTGACTGCGCCGCCGCTTGACTCCGGCGATCAATTGAGGTAAAACCCGAGAGCCCCTTGCCCCCTCTTTCATACGAGAATGTTCGCCTTCATATTGTGCATCTCCTGGCCCCCTGGTTCGTGCTAGGGCGACGCCACACCTCGGCAACAACCTCGACCGCAGTGATGACGCCGCGAACTCCGACGAGCCCTCCGACTGCACTGCAGCCCTTCCCAAGCTATCTCCACCTTGAGCATCAGCAGCCCCCTGCGATTCTGGTAAGCACAACCTTTCCTCCCCGGGCAACCTAGAACGCCAACGCCGCCGCTGACAGACGCGCCGCCGCCAGTCGCCGCCGCTAGCGCCGCTCGTATTTGGTCAAAGCGATTAGGATCGTTAGATGCAGATCCTGCGGCTGAAATTAGAACTTAAGCGAAGAGGTAAGCGCGCATCTGAGCCACCAGATCTGATAGATCATACGGCCCGCAGAGCTCGATCCGACCGAACCGGTACGCGCCAGTAGCGTTAAGACACGTGGCTAGGTTTTGAATCAAAAACAGATTTAGAATCAGTTTTGAAATGGCTATAACTTTTGATTCCCACGTTAGATTTTTGCAAATTTTATATCATTGGAATCAGGGATACAAGCCCTTTCTGTTTATGCAATGTGTTTAGTGTAAAGTTTCTGTTAAAATGACTTTTTATGCAGAAACTTGTTTAGGACTATTTTGAGTATAGAATTTGTTTAGTAATTTGTTTTAGTGCTAAATAAGTTTGGTTTGGCAAGTTTTCAACTTGGTATTGGTTCAGTACTGTGAACTTGCTTGGTGAAGTTTTAAAAATCATCATTTAGCAATTTGCATGCATGCATATATTTATGTTTGTATATGAATTGTGTGTAATTTTGTGCTACCAATTTTTGTGTAGATTTTGGTGCTAGTGATTGTGATTGTAAAGAGTGCTACTCTCCCCATTACCAAGGCAAGTGGTACTTCATGAATATTTCCATCCCTATATTTTGTACAAGCATTAGAAATATTTTGCTAAGTCTTGCATGTTACTATTTTGCCAAGTGCTATGTTGGGAAATCCTAAGTAGTTGTAGAATTGCTAGGAAATTTCCTAAGTTAAGTTACTATGCCATGCTTAGCCTAGCTAGTAGCAAACAAGGGTTGGTAAAATATATACATGCTATGATGAAAATATTTCTAAGTCTTTGGACTTATGTTTTCTTAATAAAACAACTAAGTCAATAAACCTCCTGGGTGGAATGGGACTTGAGTGGTGGTTTTTGGTTGAGTGGTTACACAAGGCCCATGGACATGGTTTACCTTGTGTATCTCACTTGTGGTATGCCACCCAGTCACAAAGGGATTTTAGAGGCCAAATGTTGAGAAGCTTATAGTGCAGCCACTTGGCAATATGGGCTCTGCCTTGATCACATAGGTTGCTAGAACTTAGTCATTTGGACAGTTGGTGGTAGTGGGAATGATAGGTTGGAACGCGTCCATTTGACTAAGGGAAGGCTTCTGAAAGGTCCTGTCTTGGGAAACCAAGTCTGGTGGGGAAAGTGCACAACCTCTGCAGATGGAAAATCTAAGTACTTAGCCAAGTCCATGGTAATGGACAACTTGAGCATCAAGACATGGAAGCTATCAAGAATCTCATAACTCCAACTTCTAAGTAAAACTTGTGGGTGAACAAGGGTGAAGGACCCCAATGTCTATTGGTGGTTTCTTGGGAAAGATTTTGACAAAGAAAAACTTAGTGATTTCAACTAATAGGAAAAACCTATTTTAAGCAAAGCAAGCCAAGCTACACTTAGCCAATTGCATATAGTAATATAGTCCACTTAAAAATTTACTAAGGTATCACTTGCCAATACTATTCCAAAGTATTGACCCAGTGTGGTTGTAACTTGTGATGTTGCAAGTTACTCCGATGATGATTAGGTGTCATGAGTCTACACTCAACATGCTTGCCTGTGGCACATGACGATGAAGACTTATGTTTATTTACTTATTCCAAAAACTCTTGTATTAGGCCTGTGGCCTTGAGTTGTAAAAGACTATGTTTTATCTCTAGAATGGATGTAATAAATGACCTTTGTATCTGTGTACTTCATCTTAAACTGTGGATGCTAGCAATGATCCAGGGACTAGCATTGCAATCATAGGGATCCTTTTCCTTTACAAAGGAGGGATCTTACACCTGAGCTTCATTCCTTGAGTTGCCAACAGAATACACAGATTCTGCTGCTCCCGAAGTGCTCTGTTGGGAAAGATAATTAAACACCGGATAATGTATATTCCCTGGGTTTTGAGAAGATGTTGATGATTCAAACACTCTCTCCTCAGGATCTTCTTCTTCATCCTGATCGGTTATAAATATAGTATTTCTACTACTGTTACTAGTATTGGTTCTTGCACCCATCCAACTGGATTGTCCGACATTCCTATCAGACCCATCGATGGACATTTGATTACCTTGGGATCCTTCATATGATCCCATTCTCCAACAATCAGAATTTTCAATAGGAAATTCTGAATCAGAACCTTCCTCTGAACCCTATGGTACAGCATACCTCATATCTAGGGTATGATCATAAGTTGGTTCCAGTCTAGCTGAATAAGGATATGGTGTGAAAGATTCAGGATCTATGGTTATATCCTTAAAAATTGGTTTAGTGCTACTACTTGCTTCCTTCTCCAACTAGAATGCTAACTGCTTCCTTCTCTCTGGATCAGTTAGATGCTCTAACATGCCATTTTTATCTTCCACAATAACTTGATGTGTCTTATAAAAAGACGCAACAAGTGTTCGGTATCGATCCATAAACTTGGAAGCTAACTTAGGATGCTTCTTTACCAAAGTAATATGATCCGGTACTGGCTCTGAGTCTATAAAATCATGAGGAATCACAGAAAATGTGCTCCCTTCTAACTTCTTGGCTTTATACTCCCGGATATTAGCTATTGCCTCCACAACAGCAACATGATATGCTGCTAAATGACTCCTACCTTCTCCTATAGGTAGATCGTGATATAATCAAAGCTCCTCTGGAAGTTGGATACTCACACGATACTTGGATAACATCCGACCATCATAATAGGTTATGGTATTCACCGGAATTCTAGTTGGACAACTAAAAATCTTTAAGAGTTGACGAAGCTGATCCGTGAATGATCCTTGGTAGTCATCGAGAGTCTCCTCTTTCCTTACCAAAGTCTGTTTTGGGAACTTTGGTGCCATAACTCTGTATACCAAAAATATTCTTATTAATAACCAATAGTACATTGCATCATAACAAAGAATTATCACACTAAAACATATAACGGAATATTCTCATTTGAATACCCATTACATATTTTTAGAGAATTCTTTATCGTTGTTATACTCTCCTATAGGTAATACCCTTTACTAGGTTTCCAACCTAAGGTCAAAGCAATTTTCTCTGATACCAACTGCGGTGACCCATCATACCACTTCATGAGTAGTATACTATAGTCGTTGATATGACATTCACGGAACACCGTTTCTTAAATATCACATCCCTCAGAGTGGTACAACAGAAACATTGCGGGTCCATATTACAAACATACAAATATTATTATTACAATACCAGAAGTTCAATACTTTGAAAGATTCAACTTACAAACCAAATTATAAAGTCTTTTAGTGGAATATTTAAAGTAACGACTTAGACTCCAAGTTGAGCTCAACAACTTATTGCTATATATTGTTTATGTTGCTAGGATCAATTGGCTCCTAGTACTATGGTAATTATTCTGAATCCTGGTGCTCTCCTCCGTAGATGACATCATATTACACTCCTTCCACAGCACCGTACATATTGGGATCTTCATAGAAGACCTCCTCTTGGCTTTCAACTGCATACATTGGGGTTTCTTCGGGATCCTCAGAGTCTAAGCAGGGGATCAAAGGAAAAGGTGAGTAACAATGTTATCCAGCAAGTTCATTATATGCAAGGTGGGAAGTTTGATGCTCTATCTACCACCTCGAACTATAAGTCCTAGGCACTATGCAGTTTTCATAAATCTTTCTTCAAAGATTGATTTTATTATGAAAATCTATGACCATCAGACTTCACAGGTTGACCAGAACTTTCATGGAGTTCCTTTCCTGCCGCTTTCATAGCTCCTTCCCGGAACAGGGAGTAACAAGTTACAATTCTTACACTCTGCAGAGGTGCGTTACTTTACCCATGATAGATCAACTCCTTGTTGCACAACCGGGCGTACTTTCCCATCCACAATTCCATGATGTGGGGCCCAGTAGTTGGTCCAAGCCAATCACTATCCTCTTCGCGACCCCATATGTCTGCACGATCCTTTGGGGCTGGCTCATCTCTGTTAAGCCCCCTTCTGGGCAGTCTAAAACCCTGATGAGTTCCCAAAGACTCTATGAACTGGTGTTGCCCTGGCAAGTGCCATATCAAATGGACTATACCACTAAAAACCACTCATAGATAATCTAGACACCAAAAGTGTGGGGCATAAGGGTGCCCCCCATATGTTGGATCCAGACAAGGAATCACAATGTCACATTAAGGTCGTCTTGCCTCCATACGAGAGGAAAAGGATACAACTGACTTCTCTGTCCCATTTCAAATCTCATGGCTAACGCAGTATATACGGCGCTAGAATCACTGATGTCATGGGTTGTTAAGTTCCTAGTTGATTATCATTATTGCAAATAGAACCTAAGTTCTATTTGCTCCATTTTATCATCACTTAGGATGATATCAACAATTTATTTATTTGAGAAAATAATATTTTCTTTCCTTGGCACATAGATGATAACACACAATTTGCAAATACTTTGATAAACACTCTTCAAAGGACATGAGCAAGTGATGAACTTGCCTTGTGATTGCAAGGTAGTGAAGTCGGATGCTTGCACTGGACCTTGAGCTTCTATGTCTACAAAACATCATTATTGCCCGGTAAGGACAATATTTAAAGAAGCAAAATGACTATGCATAGTAATGTAATGCATTATGTATTTATTTTTCTTTTTGTGTTTTACCCATTACCTTAGTTTCAAGAATTCCTTTAAGTAATAAAGGATTTCAAAAAATCTTTAATAATTGTTATACATTATATTTGCTATTATATAAGATAATAAATTATTTTTAAATTTAAAGTTTAATATAAATTCCCATATTTATTCATTTTATAATTCTTTGACGGGTTTATATTTAAATAAAGGAATTTCTTTTTATGACCCAAAAAATTTGTTTAGCATTTTTCTTAAATACTAGGATAATAATATATAATAAAAGTGATTTTTATTTATTTTTATATTCATTCTTTAATTTTATAAAATTCCATAAAGCATAATTATTTTATAAAATTATTGACCAAATATTATATACATCAATATTTATTTCCTAATTTAATTAAATAGGTTGGATTATTATGGATCCAAAAATATATTATTTGTAATTTTAAGCTTCAATTTTATTTTTAGAATTTTTATTTAAATCTAGGGGTATTTTGGTCTCTTATTAATTATTACATTTTCATTTAGGTTTTGGGTTGGTTCCATTGGCTTATTGGGCCAATTTGGCCCAAGTGGCCTTGACCAAAAGGACACCCGAAGGGGTTTTGGCCCTACTGGCCCACTCCCTCGGTTCCTCTCTCTCTCTCGTCCTCACCTACTCCCGTCCTCGACCCTGTGGGGTGCTAGTGCCGCCGCCGTGCGGTGCTCACTGCCGTGGCCCTCCCTAGACGCTTCTGTGGTGCAGGGCGAGGTTGTCGACTACGCTTGTCCATCTCCTCCGCTTCAATTTGATTTTGGAGCCTTCCTGTGGCCAGGCTCGCCCCGTTCCCGAACCCTAGGGTTTGGGGTTGGGTGCTGCCATCGTCGCCGTTGATCCTCCTATGGTGGTGTGCGGTGTTTGTGTGCCGCTGTGGCCACCGCCGTGGCTGGTGCGGGTTGCAGCACCCTCTGGGGTGCTCCCCATAGCGCCACGAGCTCGTCGACCCCTTTTCTTCCTCTTCGTTTCTTCAGTGAGGACCTCTGGTGAGTTATGCTCCTGTGAACTCTAGTGTATCTAGCTATCTTGAGTCCCACTGTATGTCTAGTGGCCAATCTCTATTCTATCTGTGTACTGATATTAGGGTTCATCTCTGGTGCTTATGTGATGATGCTATGGTCTGATATTGATGCTCGGTGAAGATTGTGTTCTCTGTCCTTAGTGATTCTTGTCATCCTTAGATGATGTGACACTGTGGTTAGTCTGATTTGGTGATGTTGTAAATTGATCTGTTGTTCTTCTGTCAGTACCTTGATACTGACAGTATCACTGTCAGTGATGACTCACTACATTAGTGTTTGTGACTTGCCTGTTTATTCATAGTATGGATTTTTATTCAACAGAGTTTGATGATCCTATGAAATTAAATAGATATATATGGTATGATCTCTGAATCTGGTCTTAGGGAAATTATTTGCTAGTTGATTTATAAAAACTGGACTATCTGGTTGTCTTAGTAGTGAGATCAGTGCTTGTGAAACCTTCTTGGAGTGGTACAAAAGTAGATATTGTTGCTGGCTTCACCTATGGTAATTATTGGAACTTGATAGATGCTTATTCATAAGTTGGAAAGCTTATTGTTTGATCATGCCTATGATGCTGGTCTGAGGCTCTAGGATCTAGGGTCCTAGTTGGTTAAGTGATTGGGTTTGTTTGTAACTTATAAGATCTAAGGTCCTACTACCTCTTGGAGATGTTCCTTGATCTTGCAAGAACAAATGATAGATTGCAAAAGTTGCCTTTGATATCACCAATTCTGTGAGGCTGGTCTGAGAACTTGGTGTTTTTGCTAGAGTTTAATTCTATTCTTTAAATTTAAAACCTCTAGGATAGATTCACCCCACCAGGGTGATCATTGAGAGGTTGTTTGATGAAACAACACATGATCCTATGTGGATAAGATGAATAAACCATGTGGTGGTTCATGACACTCACCACAAACTGATGATGGTAGTAGTTTGTTGTGATGTTGGGTTGATGGTTGGATCTTGTCCTTCACCTCCTGATGATGTTCTTGTTTCTCTGGTTTCCTGTGCTTGGCCTTGATCTAGCTTGCTCCTCCTAGCTCCTGTGGCTTTTCCTTGCAGTCCACCTGATTCTTCCCCCTCCTTATGTCACCATCTAGTGATGTTTGGATTGATAAAGTGTGGAGTTTTTCTTGCTGGTTTTGCTGGGCTTTGGCTAAGCTACTGGTTCTGATGTGGTGTGAGCAATGAAGATATGCACTAGTGCTTCCCCATGGTTGTGATTGGTCCTTTTACTTGCTTGGACTGCTTGGGCTGTGTTGACAGCACACCCATGCATTTAGATAACTAAGCTGTTTGTGTGACTGCTGCATGGTTATGGATATGCTCAATGAGGTGTCTACCCTTTACCTTGTTACCATTAATCTGCCTAGTGAAACTTGCCCCTTTTACTAATTGGTATTATTTGACTTATGTCTTATTTATTATGAAATATTTGATTATTTCATATTGGTGAAACTTTCCCCTAAAAGATTTACTCAATGATGTAAAATGGAGCAGTGCAACTCACTGCTCTCTACTGAGAGTAAAAATTAATAACTTAACCTTTGTTTTCCTTTTTGTTAGTTCTTTGTTTTGCAGGTACAAGATTTGAAGATTCAAGATTAGAATAGGTTTACTTTTAGATAGAATAGATCCTTTGTAATTTTTATTTTATTCTTTTGTAAGAAAGATGTATTAGTTTAATAATAAATGTAATTTCCTCTTTTTGTAATTTCACTTTTGTAAAGATTCTTTATTAACTTTATAAGTTACATTTTGTAACTTATTCATTGAATAAATATATAGAATAAATATTCATTTGCTTGACTATATTATTTTATTTAAAGTTGCAGTTACTAAATATTATTTATTGATTAAATAATATTACTAAAGCCTCATTCTAATCTTCTTAAAATATAAATCCATATCTCAAGTTTGAATTCAAATTCCTTTCCCCAAAACATACTAAGTCATAAATATCCTGTCAAAATATGTAACAATCACTCTCGCAAAGCTACTCCTAAACTTAGAGAGTGAAAGAAACCTTTATCACTTTAAGTTTTTATTTGGCAAAAAATTTACCCACATTTTGCAGATGAATGCATGCAAATGCACAATTTCCTAAATCTACCCTTCGTTTGTTCCTAAATGTTGGGATGTTACAGCCTCCCCCGCACCATTTCTTCACACCATCTCACTCCCCTCTCTCTCAGAACCACCCCACCTCTTCCCCGAAGCAAGGCGAGCACCAGGCCACCAGAATTTCATCGGAGACCACCGCTGCTGGAGGAGATAGGCGCCATCAATTGCGGCCACCCCAGGAGATGCCGCCAGTACCAGGAGAACCGCTATCGTCGACAACCTCATTCGCCCATGTCGCCGACCCTCGCCTAAGGCCCGGTGAGCCTCCCTAGACCCTCACTGGTCATGCTAGGGTTCGTCCCCATCATGTCATGTTCGGATGAGGACGATGGCCATGAGCCGTTGATCTTCCATCTAATCCTACGGTCGTAATCAACCCATACCCCTTCTCCACCCCCTGTCTCACTGATGAGTGGGGACACCACTTAAACCAGCCCGCGCTAGCGCTGTGTGTAGTGGGCCGGCCCAACTAGCTCTACCGCGCAACCCAGTAGTTTAAATTTATATTTTTCATTTTAGTTTCAAACATAGTTCAGACAATAACTTCAAAAATCAATTGAGAGAGTTCTACTGAACCAAATTGCATGAAACTAATGTTGTTAGAAAGATATGGAAATTCTTAATCCAAGCCCGTTGCATTCAAATCATTTGAAATTATAGATCACCTATAGTTAAAATAACAATGCAGAGACTTTTCTGCATTCAAACATTTTTCAAAAATCAACCATAAACGCTTTTGAGTTGATTCCAACTCTCAAAAATCACATTTGATAAGACCTTTCTGAATATATTAAAATATCTAGGTTTACTTGCAGTAACAATGGACAAGTAATAAAATAATGCCCCATAAGCATTTCTATTCACTTTCATTAATTAAAATAATAAGGTTAAATATTATTAAATTGTGACACCACTTTAAATCACATTCCCAAGTATTAGAATATGTGGTGATGACATATGTCAACATGATCCCATATTTTAATTAGAGAATATTAAATCTTAAGTAGTTTTCAATGAGTAGAAATTACTTTTCTAAAATAAAATAATTAAGACTAGGTCTTTAATTCTTGTGATGATTGTGATGATGCTAGATCATCTAGTGTGAACCTTTGTGTGCCAAATAGAAGTAGTTAAGTATTGTTTGTTGATTGTGTACTTCGTATTTATTTATAGATGCTAGTACCGTCCAAGGATACGAAGAGGAAGGAGACTACTACGAAGAAGAAGCAGAGGAGAACTTCAACCACTGCACTACTCAAGGCAAGCTATCTAATGCAAGCCATCCTAGCAAGCTAACACTTGCAACTTTGCAAGCTAGATAACTTATGCAGTGCATTAGGCATGCTTTGGTTATGCAACTTTGATTATACCAAATCCCAGTTTTACTTGCAAGCTTTATTGTTTTTATTTTCTTTATCAAAGCTCTTTATTTAGGTTTACTTAGTGACTTGTGAATTTTGGAAAGATATTATAGGTATCATAAAGAGCATAAAACTTGGCCTAATTTAGATAGAATTAGATGTCATCCTAAGGCATGAGATTAGATTTAGATAAGTCACACTTGATTATCACCCCTCATTAGTGATTACCCCCAACGGTAGTGGCTAGTGCTAAGCATAAAACTTGATCACCTTAGATGGGAATACTTGGTGAAAATGATTATGAAAACCTTAGAATGATGAGTCATTCTAATGAAATGTTTTGACATGGGTTATGAACACTAGACGATTTGATGATGAAAATGTTGAGGCATGAGCCTTAGCCCTTTTTGAAAAAACTGATGGTTGTGTTCGGATGCGATACCATTCCAATTTTACTGTACAACCACAATACCCGAATTTAGGTAGGGCTTGACTGGAAGTTTATATATCTTAGTATGGGTTCCCTTGCGGCCGAGGTTTGAGCTGAGGCTACCTCGTGATGATTGTCCACCTATGAAGTTCCCAAGATGACAGATGGTCATGGTTGGGAGGCCAAACTCATAAGGGAGGTGCCTATACTAGGGTGTGTAATTGAAAGGTTAGGATTGATTATCCGCATACTGAGTATGGTGATTCAGGATTGTTCCTGATTGATGTATCAAATATTGTGGTGAAAGTGTACCACCTCTGCAGAGTGTCAAACTATTCGAATAGCCGCATCCATGGTTATGGACAGTTGGAGTGGCCATACTATTCCGTCGTCAGATGTTTTCAAAATGACTTTTGAAATGAATCATGACTTTGACTTGACCACAACAGGGTTGTGAAAGTGAAAGCCAAGTTCCCACTTAAGTGTTGTAGAGCACTAAACTAGTTTTATTTACTTCTGAACTCAGCTAGAGATAAACCTGGCTTTTTGCAAAATAACCTAGAGCTTAGAATTCCTACTTGAACCACCTTACTTGTTAGTATTAGTTTGCGAGTACTTAAAGAGTACTCATGGATTTGTCCCTGGCTATTCCTATGGCCAGACTATGAGGAGGACTACCAGGATGATGGACAACAGGAAGTCTACGACAACTAGGATCGTCTCCCATCGTCAGCATTGTTTGTTATTAATTATTCCACTGCGTTGATTATATTAAGATTGTATCATGAGATCCTTTAATATTAAGACCTTTATTATGGTTTGTAATGGATGATGAACTATGGTACCAATCTGTTATGTCTCGCAAAAAAGGTAATCCTGGGATTGCGATGTATGGCATAACAGGCATCTGGGATTAAAAATCCGGGTGTTGACAAGTTGGTATCAGAGCCATCCCGACCATAGGAGATCCTAGTTAGAATGGACGCTTGAATCAAAAACTTAGTTTCAAAACAAAAGAAGTGAGTATTTATGAAAACCTATTCTCATTCTTATCACTTAGAATCTTTCAAGAAAATTCATGATTCCTCAAAAATTCTTGCAAAATCTTACATCAAATTTGACACACTTGATCACTCTAATAACTTACTCATCCTACATTATTATAGATGGACATGAGGTATAGCAAGTTCTATCAGTTGGGCAATGGAGGAGAGCTCATCTTTGAGCATGATTTGGACCAACTCTCGGAACTTCTGAAGCGCCCGCACCCCAAGTTCTTCGGAGCCCGGCTCAACTATTAGCAAGGAAGAGAATTGCAATGGATGATTGTTGCAAGTCTTAGAGGGAAGATTGAAGCCCCCACCTCAGAGGGAATCCAGTTCACCTTAAGAGAGAACAACTGGCTAGATGGACTCGCCAGGGCCATGCAGGAAGCTCTTCCCCGTTTGTGTGGGCAAAGCATCAATCAGAACAAGTGCACCCGCTTTGAGTTCTACGCAAGGCGTGATGCTATGGGACAACCATTGGAGGTGCCATACCACCCCGAGCTGAAGCATCGGGTGGATCATCTCAGCTTCATGTTGTATGATAGGCAGAAGGAGTTGGACAATTCCCGCTCCTACGCCAACCACATATATGCCATCACAGTCAAGAAGGACCATACCATCACCATCCTTGCAAAGGAGCGCAAGACCTTTCGCCGTCTTCGTGACAAGAAGGATCGCATTATTGCTCGCCTTCGTCACAGAGTGACAGACTTGGAGGAGACCATCCATGAGCGGGACATGCAGCTTGAGGAGAGGGAGAATGCAAGGGAGGATATCTGTGGAGACCCCTACTCCTACCTCAATGATGATGATGACTTCCTGGAGGACCAAGCCATGGACTTGCACTCTAATGATGATGACTCCGCCTTCATTGATGATGAAGCCACTGATTTCGAGGAGTAGTAGCACTTGAGCACTAGCGTTAGAGAGTTGTATCCGGTCCCATTGTATCGTAGTTTCACAGAATGGTTCTTAAAACCATCTGTTTCCTTGTTGTGGTGTGTGTTTGTACTATGTGCTATGAATGAATGAAAAGCAAGTTTCTAGTTGGCAAAACCTGAGTCAAAACTCAAAATTTAAAAACTTTTCAGAAACAAATCCATGAACCTTAGAAAATTCCCTCTTGTCTCATGATCTATCTCAATCTTCTGATGCCTCGTGGAGGAAGCAGTTCATCTCCGGACACAATGCTGCAAATCTTGCAAATGTTGGTTTTAGACCGTGAAGCTGAAAGAGCCGAACGTCAAGCCAACTTAGCCACCCTTCAACACATAGCTTAGATGGCCAACAACAATCAATGCCATGGAAACCAGGACAACCATGGATCCAAGCTCAAGAACTTTCAGAACACCAATCCACCCATTTTTAGTAAGTCTGAAGAGCCCTTAGATGTGGATGACTGGTTGTAGACTATGGAGAACAACTTAGAAGTCACAGGAGTGGAGGCCAACGAGAAAGTACTGTTTGCCACCCACTGTCTGGCAGGAGATGCAAGATCTTGGTGGAATAGCGTTCGCACCATGAATGGAGGACAAATGATGACTTGGGATGAATTCAAACTCAAGTTCAGCAGAAACCACGTGCCACCGAGTTTAATCAAGAGGATGAGGGATGAATTCAGAGAATTGAAGCAAGGGAGGATGACAGTAGTTGAGTACCGTGACACATTTCTGTCATTAGATAGGTATGCACCAGATGAGATTGACACTAAAGCCAAGAAGAAGGAGAGATTCTTGAATGGTCTGCATGATGAGATGCAGACAGTGTTAGTCAATATTCCATTTGCTGACATTGAAGCCTTAGTGAATTCTGACATTCAGTTGGAAGGCAAGATCAACCAAGCCAATGAGAACCGCAAGCGTCGAATGATGCATCAACCAGGAACCCACCATACCCCAAAGTATCGCCCCAACCCATCTGTAGGATTTACCCCAAGGAACAATAGACCCCCGATGACCCGTCCAAACTATCCCAACCGTGGAGGAAACCCAAGGCCAGGAGGAAACCATAACAACCCCAACAATTTCAACCGTGCACCACCCAAGTTCAACAACAACAATGTCGCCAACAACACCAATACTGCCCCAAGGACTGGAAGCAATGTTGTGCCTGTTGCAGGAAAGGACAAGTCTCAGGTGACTTGTTATGAATGTGTAACCAAGGGTCACTACTCCAATGAGTGCCCCAATAAGCTTGTAGTATCCCCCAACATGAATGCCCCATCTCAAAAGCAACGTCGTGTTCATCCTGGAAGGAGATTTGCCCCAGGGAATTCGCTCAATCGCAACGGCCATCTGTTTCACATGAATGCTGAAGAAGCCCAAGAAGATCCAGATGTCATGCTGGGTATGTTTTCTGCTAAATCAGTACTTGCAAGAGTGTTGTTTGATTCTGGAGCATCGCACTCATTTGTTATAGAAGAAGTTGCATGCACTAGTAAGATTCAACCAACAAAATTGAAGCATGTTATGATTTTTCAAATACCTAGTTCAACCACCAAAGCTAGACAAATTTGCAAGGCCGTACCTATCAAAATCCATGGAATAGACGTGTATGCTAATCTAATAGTACTTGGAACTAAAGGTTTGTAAGTAGTACTAGGAATGGATTGGATGTCAAAACATAAAGGATTAATCGACTGTGCCAAGAAAGCCATAACCATGACCAGTACCACTGGAGTATCAGTAGAGCATGTATCTGAGACCTTGCCCTGTCAATTCAAGTGCAACAAGAGTCTAGCCCAACCAACCATTGACCCATTCAGAGTAGTCTGTGAATACCCTGACATATTCCCAGATGTATTGCCCGGTATGCCCCCAGATCGGGATATTGAGTTTATCATTGAACTAATCCCTGGAACCGGATCCATAGCTTAGAGACCTTATAGTATGAACCCGTATAAACTAGTGGACCTGAAGAAGCGACTGGATGTTATGCTGGACATAGGCATGATTCAACCAAGTGCGTAGCCATGGAGATCACCTGTCTTGTTTGTGGATAAGAAAGATGGAGGTAACCGTTTGTGTACGGATTATCGGAAGCTGAATGATGTCACCATCAAGAACAAGTACCCACTACCGAAGATAGAAGACATGTTTGACCAGTTGACCGGTGCTAAAGTGTTTTCTAAGATTGATCTTAGAACTGGTTAACATCAACTCAAGATTCATGCAGAGGATATTCCAAAGACTGCCTTTACCACCAGATATGGGTTGTATGAGTACACTGTCATGTCTTTTGTATTAACCAATTCCCCCGCTTATTTCATGAACCTCGTGAATAAGATTTTTATGGACTTCCTGGATAAGTTTGTCGTTGTTTTCATCGACAACATTCTGCTCTATTCCAAATCAGAAGAAGAACATGAGCTACACCTAAGGACCATCCTTGGAACCCTTAGGAGCATCAGTTGTATGCCAAGTTTAGCAAATGTGAATTCTGGTTATAGGAAGTAGGATTCCTCGGACATATCGTGTCGGCCGGAGGAATTGTTGTTGACCCTGCCAAGGTTAAGGATGTTGAAGAATGGAAATCCCCAACCACTCGAACCCAAGTTCGTGCATTTCTCGGATTAGTAGGATATTACCGCAAGTTCGTAGAAGGATTTTTGAGCATCGCAAGACCCATGAACCAATTGTTGAAGAAAGATAAGAAGTTTGAATGGACAGACAAATGTGAAGCGAGTTTTCAAGAGCTCAAGAAGAGATTGATCTCAGCCCCAATCTTGATTATGATGGATATCACGAAGCCTTTTGATGTGTATTGTGACGCATCCAAGATCGGTCTCGGGTGTGTTGATGCAAGAAGTCAAAGTCATATCTTACCTATCCTGACAACTGAAGCGACATGAGAAGAATTACCCTATCCATGATCTTGAACTAGCAGCCGTAGTTTTAGCCTTGAAGACATGGCGACATTACCTCATGGGAAACCGTTGTGAGATTTATTCGGATCTTAAGAGCCTGAAGTATATTTTCACCCAGAAGGAGTTGAATATGAGGCAAAGGAGATAGATAGAGATAATCAAGGACTGTGATCTTGACATTCACTATCACCCCGGAAAAGCCAATGTGGTAGCAGATGCCCTTAGAAGATTGCCGTGTCGCTTGAACACCATGATTCTGAAGGAGCAACCAAGTTTGCACAAGGAGTTGGAAGATTTTAGAATGGAGCTAGTAAGTGAAGGATTTTTGGCTAGCATAGAACTTCAACCCACTTTGATCACTGAGATCAAGGAGGCGTAGAAAGGAAATGCTAGTATCGACGGAATCAAATGTCGTATCGATATAGGTTAGGTACCCGGATTCACCGAAGATGAAGAAGGAGTTTTGTGGTACAAAGGACGTATCTGTGTGCTAGCAGATTCAGAGTTGAAGCAAGCTATTTTGAAAGAATCCCATGATAATCTTTATTCTATCCACCCCGGAGGAACGAAGATGTATCAGGATTTGAAGGAGCAATTTTTGTGGCATAAGATGAAGAGACAAATCGGAAGCTACATAGCCAAGTGTGATATCTGTCAGAGAGTCAAGGCAGGACATCATAGACCCACTGGACTGTTGCAACCATTGCAGATTCCGGAATGGAAATGGGATTCAGTTGAAATGTATTTTATCACCGGTTTGCCTACATCTGGTAGGGGAAATGACTCTATTTGGGTCATAGTGGATAGACTGTCCAAAGTCGCCCATTTCTTACCAGTCAAGACCACCTATCAGAGTTCAAAGTTAGCAGAGTTGTACATTGCTAGAATCATCAGTTTGCATGGAATCCCCAAGAACATCGTGTCGGATCGAGGAACCCAGTTTACCTCGAAGTTTTGGAAGAAAGTCCAAGAAGGATTAGGAACCAGACTGGATTTCAGCATAGCTTATCACCCTCATACTGATGGACAAACGGAGCGAGTAAAACAATTACTCAAAGATATGTTGAGAGCTTATGTGTTGGAATATGGATCTAAATGGGAAGACTGTCTGCCTGTCGTACAACAATTACTCAAAGATAAACTGAACAATTCTAGTCTTTTCTTTTCTGCCATATATTTATGAGATTCTCTTTCAGTATTTCCTTTTCTGTTTGAAAGAATCTATCAACAGCAATAGTGGAGCCATATACATGACACATGGTCCAAAGCATGTATAGTAAAATACCAATGTCTTTGGACTTGCACTTTGAAGTAGATCACCATCATCAAACGTTTGGTGTTCTTTCAAAATCCTTTCTTTAGTAATCTCTTGGTATAGTAAACATTTTACCTACATCAAATATTCACCCTTATCATGGAATTATCCATGATCAAGCTACTTTTAGCTTATAACGGTGAATCGCGAGTATAGTGTTGCTCTCCAAAACCTTTTGGAGGATTAGGAAAACTAGTGTCTCCAACCTTTTGTAAATTCTCATCAAATATGAGAACATGACCTTTGCCATATTATACTCTATCATGTTGCAACCAAAACTTCATTTCAGATATCACAATATCTTCCACACATCATGGTTCTGAAGAAACTCTTTCAGATCCTAGATAACCTTGATATTAAGACAATCCTTTGAATATCAAGAATCATGGAGACAAACATGATACTTATACACTAACACTTGAAATTGTCACTCTTGATTTAATACCAATTATTAAACTTCATGGAGTAACCGGAACTTACTGAAAGTTTGCAATAGGAATTTTAAACTTTAGATTAATACTTCAAAACAATACGATACCAGTTCGTAAAGTAACTAACCAAAATTCTATAATTCTATCATCTCAATTATAACAAAGCGCAAGGTGGTAAACGGATGCCAATGACTACAACAATTATGCAAATTCACTTTGATTTAATTTATGATAAATAGTGTTCAACTTTTAATCATATTGCCGTTGAACTCCCACTCAAAACAATATCCCTCACATTGTTTTAGTGATCACACGAACCAAATCCACCACATCAAAACCGATCATCACGAGAGTTGATGTAGCTTCAATGGCGAACAATCAACATGTTCATCATATCTACTATATGACTCATGCTTTACCTTTCGGTGATCCGTGTTCCGAGACCATGTCTATACATGCTAGGCTCGTCAAGATTAAACCTTAGCTTCCGCATGAGCAAATCTGGCTTGCTCATGTTGTATACACTCGCAGAATCTAACACACCCGATCATCACGTGGTGCTTCGAAACAACGAGCTTTAGCAACGGTGCTTACTAAGGATGAACACTTTAAAACTTGAAATTGTGTGCTTGAGGGATCATCTTATAATGCCACTGTCGTGAACTAAGCAATACAAGATGCATACAAGGATTAACATCACATGCAATTCATAATATGTGATATGATATGGCCTTTCTTCTTGTGCTTCCGATCTCCATCTTCAAGCACGAACATGATCTCCATCATCACCAGTGTGGCGTCAAGGTCAATGGCACTACTTCATGGTTGTCTTCCACCAGCATCAACTATTAAAACTATCTTGAATAATAGTCACGCAGGACTTAACGGATTTAAAAGACAACCATATGGCTCCTGCCGGTTGCCGACTTACAATAAGGAAAATTGCATACACCATATATAATCACAATCATGGCCATATCACATCACAGCACACCCCTACAAAACAAAGTTAGACTCCTCTAATTTTCTTTGCATATTTTACGTGGTTTGGGGCTTTCAATAAGTGTCGTTCTAACTTACGAACAAGAACCACAACATTGATACTAGTATTGCAATCACCCGTTGTAAATTGAATCTTAACTATGTTGGGAGAAACAGGCACCCGCAAAGCCACTTATGCAATACAAGTTGCATGTCTAGCGTGGAGCAAGTCTCATGAACGATGTCATGTAAGGTTAGCCCGGGCCGCTTCATCCCACCATCCCGCAAGATGCAAAGTACACAAGAAGCAATTGACAACAAAAGAATCAACGCCCACAATGACCATTGTGTTCTACTCGTGCAACAGATCTACATATAGACCTGGCTCTGATACCACTGTAGGGGTTCGTAGCATGGAAAACAAAAAAATTCTACCGCATGAACACACAATCAAGATCTAATCTATGATCAAGCCAAGATCTATCTACTAGATTGTAGCAACGAGTCGATAGAATACTAACCCTCAAAGATCCAAAGCGGTTAACGAGAGCAGATTCTCGTGGGTGATGTAGTCGTATACTTCTGATCTCAAGATCGCGTAGACGATCCTTCCGGCGCTACTTTTTGGCAGTGCTTCCGCAGTCGGTCACACGTTCGGTACTCTATGAAGACCTTCCTCTCCCTTGTTCTAGCAGGCAGCGGAGGTTGTAGCACTCTCCTCGCGATTCCGGCAGCACGACGGCGTGGTACCGGAAGTAGAGGGGAGATCTCGCAGGGCTTCGCCTTAAGCCGGAGCGAGTATGGTGGACTATGAGAGAGGCCTTGGAAATCTAGGGTTTATAGGCACCAAGAAGAGAGGGCTAGGCTGGCGGCTAGGGCAAGGGGAGGGCTCCAACTCGGCGGCTAGGCAAACCCTAGGGGTGGCGGCGACTTGGTGGAGGCCGGCGGCCAGGGCTAGGGTTTAGAGGAGAGAGGTGTGTGTCTAGAGGGGCACACCTGCCCCTCCTTTTATAGGTGGGAGGGCACCGGCCAGGGGAGGAGAGTCCTCCCCCAAGTCGGCCTCCTTGGCCGGCGGGTGGAGGGAGAGGAACTCCTCCCCAAGTAGGTTTCCTACTCTCCCTCCACCAAGCAAACTTGTCGTTTGACTTTTCAAATTGGCGTTTTGACTTTTCAAACTAGGATTTGATTTATCCCTTTATTTTGCTCAGCGATGACACCTAGTACATGATGCAACCATTCCACATTGTTATGAAACATTCATGTACCCATCCCCTCCGGAGTGTCGGACCTTCCGGACCCTTCTAGAACATGCCCGATGAAAACACCGGAATCATTCCCCAACTCCGAAACAGGACTTTCCTTATATGAATATTATTCTCTGGACCATTCTGGATCTCCTCGTGATATCCCGGATCCCATCCGAGACTCCGAACAACATTCGGTCTCTTACTCATCATTCCATAACTACTCAACAACATCGAATCCTTAAGTGTGTCTCCCTACGGTTCGTGAATTATGCGGACATGACTGAGACACTTCTCCGATCAATAACCTATAGAGGAATCTGGAAATTCATATGGATCCCACATATTTCTACGATTAATTTGCGATCGAATGAACCACTTACAAACAACAAGATCTGAGTGTGGTAGGCATATGGATGGATGGGCGAGTGTTGCATGGACAAGACTATTCATGTAATAACAAGATCAAGGGCATTTGCAGATAAATAAGATAAAGAATTCAAGTACTAAATAATCATAGGCATGTGTTCCATATATAGTCATACGTGCTCGTAATGAGAACTTGCACAACATCTTTTGTCCTGCTAGCCCGTTGCAGCGGGGCCTCAAGGGAATCTACTGACAATTAAGGTACTCTACAGTACCAGAGCAAAGCATTAACACTCCATGAACATACGTGATCCTCATATCACAGCCATACCCTTTGGTTATCCCGATTTCTATCACTTCGGGGCCTCGGGTTCCGGATAATAATATGTGTAAACAACTTGCAGGTAAATCACAAACAATAATATCATCATGAATCAATAACATGTTTAGATCTAAGATCATGGCACTCGGGCCCTAGTGACAAGCATTAAGAATAACAAGTTGCAACAATGTCAAAAATCACTAACAAAGATACTAGGCACCATTCCCTAAGAATCTTATGCAATTACATGATAGATCTCATCAAATCCCTACCATCCCCATAGCCTACTGCAGGGGATTACTCACTCATGGATGGGGGAAACATGGATGGTTGATGGAGAGGCGTTGGTGATGATGATGGCGATGATCTCCTCCAATTCCCCATCCTGGCAGGGTGCCAGAACAGAGTTTTCGGTTCTGAATCGTGGTTTCTAGTGGTGGCGGAGTAGCGGAACTCTGTCTGTAAAAACGTCAAACCCCACTGTGTTTTTAGGTCAGGGGGCTTATGTAGGCAAAGGGAGAGGTCGAGGTGGTGCCCAAGGTGGCCACACCACCCCCTGGTGTGGCCTGGACTGGCCCGCGCCACCAGGTGGTGTGGGCCCCTCGTGGCCCTTCTTCGTCTTGTCTTTTGGCTCCGTGAGTCTTCTGGTAAAATAGGAGTTTTGCGATATTATCCGGGATTTTTCCTGAAAGTTGATTTCCTGCACAAAAACGATAAACCAAAGCAATTCTACAGAAAACAGCGTCATTCCATGTTAGTTGTATCCAAATCACACAAATTAGAGGAGAAACAATAGCAAAAGTGTTCGGGAAAGTAGATACGTTTTGGACATATCAGCGGCCGCCGAGCCGTTCCGATGATTTAATTGGTTTATCGAGTTAATGTCTCTGCTACAATCAAGTGAATCTATGAGGTGAAAGTCAAAATTTGAGATTTAGGGAGATGGATGTATAAGAAATAAGAAAATGACACAACTCTTGAACACTTTCAAATTAAAAAAATTATACAACTCTTAATATAAAAGAGTGTTTATAATTGACACAATTCTTGAACACTTTCAAATTAAAAAAATTATACAAATCTTAATGTAAAAGAGTGTTTATAACTGACACAACTCTTGAACACTTTCAAATAAAAAATTATACAACTCTTAATGTAAAAGAGTGTTTATAATTGACACAACTCTTGAACATTTTCAAATTGAAAAAATTATACAACTTTTATTGTAAAAGAGTGTTTATAATTGACACAACTCTTGAACACTTTCAAATTGAAAAAAATGTACAACTCTTAGTGTAAAAGAGTGTTTATAATTGACACAACTCTTGAATACTTTCAAATTACAATTTGGACATGATAACATTGTCCTAAGAAAATCTTGAGAGTTTACCATTTTTAGAGCGTGAAAAGTGATCCCTAAAATAAAATCTTTATGCCTCATGCATATACGAAAATTATACACCTTTGAACTCTTTGAAATCACTTAGGACATGATAATGTTGTGCTAATAAAATCCTGATCATTTATAATTTTGATGGAGTGAAATATAATGCATAAACTTGCGTATACAAAAAGTATAAATCTTTGGACACTTGAAATCGCACTTAATACATGATAATGATGTGCTAATTTTTTTGAGAGATTATCATTTTCTCCCCATTTTCATAGAGTGGAATGTAATGCATAAACTTGTATATACAAAATCACACTTAGGACATAATAATGTTGTGCTAATAAAATTTTGAGAGATTTTCATTCATAGAATGTAATGCATAAACTTGCATATGGCAAAAATTATACACCTTTGAACTCTTTGAAATCGTACTTAGGACATGATAATGTTGTGCTAATAAAATCCTGATCATTTATCATTTTCATGGAGTGAAAATAATGCATAAACTTGCATGTATCAAAATTATACAACTTTGAACACTTTCCCTTCAAATTATATTCAAAATCATTTGTTTATGGAGTTAAAGTATCTGTGGAAAACTCGTTATTTTGCATGGATAGAGGGGTGCCCCGACAGATATAGGGTTTGTCCTTTCCGCTAGATCATATAGGATCAACGGTTGGTGGGTACGATCCACGTGACAACTATCTCAACCAATCATAGTGATGAGGGTTTGACTCGTCAATTCTCATTGTTATGGACTTGGGTTTTGGAGGAGATGGGGATGCTGGAGGTTGCGGAACGGTTAACAGACAAGCAACACAGGGACATGAGATTTACCCAGGTTCAGGTCCCCGGAGGGAACACCCTACTCCTTCTTGTCTGCTCTTGATTACGGCAGAACCGAAGGTTACAAGGGTGCGCAGATGCAATCTGGCGTGAGGTGTGTGTGTGAGGTGTTCAGATCTATTGTGGCATAGCCTATCCTCCTCGTTAGACCCTCCTAGCCTTTATATATGGGGAGGCTAGGTCTCAGGTACCGATATGAGTTGGTGACAAGTTGTATTCAAAATCTAATCTTGAGCTTTCTTTATCTTATGTGCTTGGGAGTTCGTTTCCATATGGGCTTCATAGCAGCCGAAACATCATAGGCGTCATGGACCCTGGCAGGTCGTCGAGTGGGCCTTCCATCGGGATGGACCAGGTAGGCTAACATCGGGTACCCGTAGGGCATATACATGTTAGTATCCCCCGAGTGTTTAGTCAAATCGTAGATTTGACTGGAGACTCTATAGCCTTTTGAGTTCTTCCCATCCGAACATGTTTTGTGTGGAGACTTAGTTGTCTCGAACCTTGCATTTAGATGTCGGAGTCAAAAGTTGTGTCGAGTGTGAATCACTTCACCTGAAATTTTTTCGGGTCAGCTGAATTTGTTCGGTTGTTGTAAAGGAGTCAACATTATGGACATAGTCAACACACTGAACTATAGGGTGTGCGACCAGCGTTCCCTATGGGAGTATCCCCGAGTTTCTGTTCGAGTCGTAGACTCAAGCAAAAACTTATAGCCGTCAGTTGCGCATTACGGCGATCCGGAAGTTCTTCGGATGATCTTGCGAATACCCTGAATGCCTTCATTTTTTCGAATGCGTGGTCAACGCTCCCTATGGGAGTACCCCCCAGTGTCTGGCGGAGTCGTAGACTCGGGCAGAGACTCGAGTCTTGTATCATGGAGTTGTAGTCGACAATATTGTGGGCGTACCGTTGATCCAAAAGTATATCGGGTGCGCGACTAGCACTCCTGATAGGAGTAGCCCCCGAGTGTCTAGTCGAGTCGCAGACTCGAGTGGAGACTCATGCAAGGAGAAACCACTGATCCGGAAGTGCATCGAATCAGCGTCTCATGCATAAGGAGCCAGGAGTCGACGTAGCGGAGTCGTGCGATGTTTAGCCAGAAGGACTCGATGTTTCGGATGAAGTCGATGTCGTTGCTCCTGTCGGGTGCACGGCCGGTGTCGTGTCTGTTGGGTACGTGGCCAGCATCGCGTCTGTCGGGTGCATGGCCAGCGTCACGTCTTTGTAGCATCAAGAGATGCAACCATCCGAGGAGTGACTCGACTCAGGTCTTGGGTGTGTGGCGTAGCTAGTTGTTTTGTCGACTCCTGTTGGAGGACCTAATAGAATATCCCGACGCAGTCAACGTCCTTGTAAGCTGCAGAAAACATAAAGAATTGTGAAGTACTTGTATCTTGTAAAGAATATTTGCCTTTCGGCTTGTAAAGTAAAATTCTGGAACCAATCGAGTCGATACTTTTGCACTGTTTGCTAGGCCTTTTCGTTAGCCTGATTACCTTTAGTCTCAGTACCTTGCTGAGGCACTCGGAGTTCAAGGATTCGACGGTCAGGCAAAATCAGCTACTCGAGCTGTCACGTATGAGGTGCTCGAGTCCGTGGAGCCGATGGCACATTAGGTTACTCGAAGAGGGCACAGCCCCCGAGTGTTTTAAGTGTGATTAAAGTAAGAAAGAAAATCAATTTTGAGTAGAGAACTTAGCTTTGTTCGTTGTCGTGGCAAAGTTGATGCGCTAGCGGGTTACACGGAGGACGTAGTCGACGCGAAGGACCATAGTTCATAGCAGCGACGAGTTCCTAGGGTCGATGGCGGTAGCGAGTTCCACATCCGAAGATTGTTACAATCAAAGACCACACTGGGTCGTCTCACCCGAACAAAGTAGTGTTTCACCACATTCGAAGAATGCAACGGGTCGTCGTAGCCAAATATTGTGGAAGGTCTCGTGGCGGAGTTGTCACCGCCCCTAGGTTAATGGAGCCGAAGGACGCGGCAGGTCGTTGGAGTAGAAGGAGCCCTCAAGTGTAGAGCCGACGCGGTCGATGAAGGATGTATGGTCGAGATAGTAGACCGGAGTCGACACAACAATGAGTCGTATGGTGGATGAAGTTGACGCGATTGATGAGTCGTCGAATTTTGGTCATCCGTATATAAGGTTGACGCAGGGGACAATGTGGGTCTGCTTGCTCTGTGAATAGAAACGGTGGAATTGACCGTGACATCCGTCGCTCCGATCGCACACCAAAGCGAAGTAGGCCTGCCTCGGGACTTTGATTGAGCGACAAGACTAGGCGTCTTGGAGTTTTCTCGCCTGAAGGCATGTCCGCACGTACGAACGTAGCATTTTGATTAATTAATCTCCTCAATTGCTGAATACTAGCAGTTTATAACCAATGACGCGAACTAGTGCTAGTAGTTTTCCAGATCACTTTGTGGCTTCACGTGAACATGCAGTTAATTGCTTGGTATGGTCTTGTCTTTAGACTTGGTCTGATTTAATCGGAATCAACTATGGCATCGAATCAATCTAGCGAGGTGGACGAAAGTGGTACACGCCATGCCATGTGCTTCCCCGTCCGGCCGCCAGAGCAAGGTCTCGAATCAACTTGACGGAAGCACCTGTGAAGTACCAAGCTAGTCTAGCTTTCATTGATCTCTGTTTTTTGCAGTAGTAAAGTTGAGCACCGCTCTGCTCTTTGGATCGATCCGAGCGCCCCGGCCATCAATCATCTGGGTTTGTCCAAGGCTTCGGCCATCAATTCTGCTAGGACTCAGGTGTCGTACGTTGCCAGGTCGTCGAATTGTTTGCAAAAATCTATTGAGGCAGATGGTGACGAAGCCGCCGACTTTTTTGATGACGACGTTCAGACTGCCTCGACATAGATGAGACGATCGGATGCAAACCGTATGTCATTGTCAGATGAAACAGCCGAAGCAAATTTAGCCTTCAGTAGCCGATGAATCATAGATTGCTGGAGATGGGACCGTCACGACCGCACGATCAGCGTCCCCAGTCCCCACAGACGGCGCCAATTGACGAGGCTTCGACTCGTCAATGCCCATTGTTATGGACTTGGTTTTGGAGAAGATGGGGATGCTGGAGGTCGCGGAACGGTTAACAGACAAGAAACACATGGACACGAGATTTACCCAGGTTTAGGCCCCCGGAGGGAAAACCCTACTCATGCTTGTCTGCTCTTGATTACGGCAGAACCGAAGGTTACAGGGGTGCGCAGATGCAATTTGACGTGAGATGTTTGTATGAGGTGTTCAGATCTATTGTGACGTGGCCTATCCTCCTCGTTGGACCCTCCTAGCCTTTATATATGGGGAGGCTAGGTCTCAGGTGCCGATATGAGTTGGTTACAAGTTGTATTCAAAATCTAATCTTGATCTTTTCTTATCTTATGCGCTTGGGATTCTGTGTCCATATGGGCTTCATAGCAGCCAAAACATCATAGGCGTCATGGACCCTGGCAGGTCGTCGAGTGGGCCTTCCGTCGGGATGGACCAGGTAGGCTAACATAGGGTACCCATAGGACATATCCATGTCACATAGTGTAGTAGCCAAGATGAGAATAGGTGTGAGACTTTATGACTAAGAGAGAGGGCAAAGATGAGTAGAACTTAAAAACCAAGGGCAAAACTGACAAAAGGATTCAAATAGAAAACAGAGAGAGATTTAAAAAAAATGGAAAATGCTTCTTTTATACAATAAAATACATCTTAGCATGCAATTCAAATATACAGTAGTTTGACAATTATTGCCTCATTCAGACAAACTATATTTTGGGGAGGGATGTTTTGGGAAGAGGCTTGAGTAGAAAGCCATGAACCTTCATAAATAGTAGGTGATTTGAGAAGTGGTGATTTAGGTTAAAACTTGATTTATATATATTTCTTATGGTGGCAGGTCACATAATAAGACTCCCTGGATACATGCCACTATGTTTTGATCTTTTTGAATTTGTTGTGGATAAAATGACTCAATTAGCTAGCTAAAACCCATTCGTTGACTCTCAGTTGACCAGCCACCGGAGGATAAAAGTGAGTATATTGCACACGGCAGTGCTAGTACTGGAGGGAAAAACTAAGTACAACCAAACTGTCAGTGTTATACACAAGGGTATAACTGAGCACAACTAAGTGGCCAGGGTTAGACACGAGGGAGAAAACGTGATGCATGGTACATGTGTGGTGGTGCATGGGGCGGTAGCGGATGCATTTGGTCGTGCATGGTGAATTATCATACGCGGTTACACGGTGCATGGTGGTGCAACAAAAGGTCTCCTCCCTTCACCTTTATAGAGGCCTCCTCACTCTCACTCATTACTCACTTGCTCACTCACTCACACAACCGTCTCCACTGTCCCATCACCTTCTACAAACCCCCAAGAAAAACCCAACCACGCCGGCGATGGAGAAGAACGGCGTGGTGGCAATCATCGCCTCCAAGGCCACCGGCGAGGAGGCCCCCATCCCCGTACAGGCCCCCGTCGAGGCATCGAAGGCAGCCACCGTCCCTTTCCAGACCCCCATCCCTGCTTCCACCGTAGCCGCCGGCGAGGAGGCCCCCGCCGGTCTCGGGCAGATCCCGCACGGTTGGGACCGCTACAAGGAGGAGGATTACATCAGGCCAGAGAACCCCTACGACACCAGCATCGCCGACCCATGGTCGGAGGTAACTAGGGTTTTCTCCCCTTCCTTTGTTCTTCACCCATTCCCATTGTTGGATGCTAGATCGTGTGTTATTAGGGTTTGGTTATTCGTATTTTCAATTGTTGGATGCTAGGTATTTCTAAAGTAGCTAATCCTCTTGTGTTAGATCTCGTATTTTGATGAATGCCCCTGTTCATATTTCAGTCCTATTTTATTTGTCCTCTGAGTTGCAGTTAAGGTATTCCATAGGTAGTACTAGCGTCGATCTGTAGTTGGGATCAGTATTCGATTTAGTTTGAGATTTGGGGATTGAGGAAAAATCAGGGGATCTCAATCGGTTAATTTATGCAAGTAATCAATCCTGATAATCAAGGTATCTCAATCATGTCCTTACTGCACTCTACTATTTTTCCAATAGGTGGATAGCAGCAACCTCTGCAGCGACAACGAGTCCATGGACACCAAGACTCGTCAGATGCTAAGGAGGCTGAAGTCCGGCCAGTACGACAACTTCTTCGCCGGCGACATCTACAGGTGCCCCTTATACACCAGGAGCATCGCCACCAACTTCAACTCCCTCGTGAATCATGCTGAGGACATGAAGACCTGCGGCCTGTCCGTGAACATCAACAACTTTAGAGACAAGCACCAGACGCTCGGTTTTCACATCCGCAACCTTCAGAAGGTGGCCATCTAGGAGGTTCGCATGCCCCCGATCAAGCCCAAGGCACCAAAGGTCAAGGGACTGGGCAAAAACAAGTGGAGGAAGCGCCAAAGGGAGGAGGCAGAGGCCCTCCTAGCGGAGGCCATGAGGGGGCCACTGATCTTGTGATGCTGCTGCTGTAAAGCAGCTTCTTTTGCATTGTTTGTGTTGAACTTGTCCATTGATGCTGATGAGCAACCTAATTGTCGAACCTCGTTTAAGTATCATACTATATATCCTATATTAGTTGCTTTATCTACACCTGCTCTATTTACTGAATGTAATTATGGTGCTGGTTAGATTTGCTGCTCTAGATTTGCTATTGGGAAAAAATGAGGGTCAAAAGGTACCATGAATGAAGAGAGAAGCTGCTCTAGATTCGCTATATTTTTGGGCAAGAAAACACAACTGTTAGCGAGATAAAGGGGAAAATGCGCTCTTAAAAAGACCAATCATAAAAATCAAAAAAGAAAACTTCCAATTTAGGCATTCCCAACAAGTCGGCCCCACGTAGTCCAATATGGCATGGCCCCACACGTCAGCATAATGCATACCTGACCAACTGGTCCCACTTGTCAGCACGTAATGAATCGTCAGCATGTAACGGCGAGGATCCACTACGGGACCCTACTAAACGCGGCCCCACTTGTCAGCACGTAATGGAAAGGCTGACGGATAGCGAGTTTTAGACCGTGTGAGAGTTTCGTAGTAGAAGACAGGCAGAAGTAAGGAAAAGTTAAGCGGGCTGGGGCAAAGTGAGTACAGCTAACGAACCAGGGGCATGGAAATAGAAAGCCCAAATATTTATACCCATTGGATGATTTATTTGCTCCAATCTTTGCAAAGTGTTCCGTTGAAAAAGGATTTTATGATTTTTATTTGTACAAGGGATTTCTATTAAAAAACAATATTTGCATACCAAAGTCTTCACTTCAGTTTCTACTACAATATATCATGGGGATGCATTAATGGGACACTTAGGTCATGAAAAAACATACTCCATACTCGTAACACACTACTATTGGCGCAAGATGAAAAGTGTAAGGGTGTTTTACCCTTAACCATTATTTTGGTTAATAATGAGGTTTTAGCAAGTGATGATGGAAGGTAGAGAGAGACCCCCAATTCACTATTCAGAAGAAGAGCTAGTGTTTTGGTTTCATTTCTCTTTAGTTATGTTTGAGTCAAATAGTAAACACTGCACTATTAAGAGAGATGGTCTCGATAAGCTTAATGGGGATGTTTACCTAAGCCAAAAACACATCCTACCACCATATTTTGCCATCGCACAAAGAGAGAAAGGTTTAGCTTTTTGAAGAAACTGCTTCTTAAGACATTATCGCGAGTTCGGTCCCTCCATCAGTGCCACCGATTCTTGGACCGGAAATTTTTTTCGCCACCAATTCCCCTGCTTTTGTTCATCAAAATCCCATCTGGTACGCATTTTTGGTTGAACCTGATTGTGGAATCGGTTCCACCGAAACTTTCAGTGAGGGAATTGGTCCATCGACCCTGGCACCAAAATGATTGGTCTGGCTATCGGTCTAACCGACTTGCCATCGATTTGCTCGCAAGATTTCCCTAAACGGCTAGTTTCTTCCATGATCTATAAATACCTTTCTCTCTCCATGAGGTAGATAACTTGATAGCTATATTTCATATCCTTGAGAGCTCTCTCTCTCACGATTGTTGAAACACCAAATCTTCATGATCTCTCATTCTACTCAACCAAAGCCAAATCCCTTTGGTATAAAGAAAGGGGAGATCCTGATCTATGTTTCCACCAAGCCATATTTCATTCCCGCTTGAGTTCATCGAGTTTTCCTATTAGTCTTGGGTTCATGGGAAACCCTAGGCGGCAAGGGTCGCCCAAAGGCATACGGATTATGATTTTCCCTATGGAATGTTTGCGAGGGTTTGGAAACTACCTTAAATTCCACCACGAGTAAGTGAGCCATTCCTTTGTGGGATTGGGTTGGAGAAGAAGGTGAGACTTCATGGTGTTGGGGAATCCTTTGTAGGACCTCACACCTCTCCAACATGATGTACCTCCCCCCAAGGAAGGGAACACGGGAATAGACCTTCATCTCTTCACTTGTATTCTTACTTTTGTGATAGCCTTCATTCTTGAAGTACCTTGTATCATCATATAGGTTGTCTCACCTAGTTTTCATCTAGTCACACTTACGTTCCGCAAAGCCTAAAAGTTACAAAAGAAGTTAAAGAATTTTGTAGAACCTATTCACCCCCTCTAGGTAACCATCTCTATCCTTTAAAGAAGTGACGTGGAATGACTCATCCAACGATGCACGACTTGAATTGAAGCTAAGCCATCAACCCATACTTTTGGTCTTTATACTTCCTTGCCAATTTCACATGCACCTTGGTATGACAATAGTATGGATTTTGTGTTAGGATTTCCTACATCAAAATATGGACATGATTCAATCTTTGTTGTTATTGATAGATTCTCTAAAATGGCACACCTTATTCCATTCCACCAAACGGATGATGTTTCACATATTACTAATTTATCTTTCATAGAAATTGAGGGTCTACATGGTGTGCCCAAGATTATTGTCTCTGACTGCGATGTTAAGTTTATGAGCTCCTATGAAAGACACTTATCGACAAGATCAACATAAAGTTACTATTCTCCTCTACCTTGCATCCTCAAATCGACGACCAAACTTAATTGGTCAATCGAAGCCTTGGAAATCTTCTTCTAGTGTTGATTAAGAAAACTTGAGGAGTTGGTAAGATTGCATCCCGCACGTGGAGTTCGTGTACAACCGTGCCACCCAACGCATGACAAATAAGAGCCCGTTCATGATCATCTATGACTTCGAACCGTACACCGCCCTTGATCTACTACCACCCCCACTCCACGAGTGTGTCAACATGGACGTCGACAAATGAGCCAAAACAATGAAAAAGTTCCATAAAGAAACAAGAGCTACACTTGAAGAACAAGTACAATGTCAAGCATCAAGATTGAACGAAAGCAAGAAGAAGTTGCTCTTTGATGAAGGCGACCTTGTGCGAATACATCTCTGCAAGGATAGATTCCCTCAAGAAAGGAACTCCAAGCTAAATCCACGTGGTGATGGTCCATTCAAGGTCCTCAAATGCATGAACAATAATACCTACGTCATTGACATACCAATCCAAGTACATGGTGAGCAACACCTTCAACATGGTGGACTTATTTCCATGTCATGGTCATGACAAGAGCGTAGAGTCGAGGACGAATATTTTCCAAGGGGAAGATGATGTAGCCCACCCTAAAGGTCGACTCCACTACAACACCGCTAAGTCCTCCCGAGTGGACCAATGACATGTGCACACGCCAAGGCTCTCCATGATTAGGTGAATTTGCTCCTCTCCATGTGTGACTCCGATATTCCTTTGATTCGCTTACTACTTCATGCAAAGACATTTTGTATACTAAGGTATGAATCCCAAGATCACCGTAAAGCTATTGGAGAAAGAGAACATCCACTCGGGCCCGATGTTGCTGGAAAGACCCGGAGTATCCGGCCCTGCAAGACCGGAGTCTCTAGCCTTGGCACCGGAGTCTTCCAAACACACCCGAAGTCTCCAGCCTAGATCAGAGTCTCCGTCCCACAATCCTGGAGTCTTTGCCCTCCCAAACAGAATCAAAATACCAGGAGCTACTGGACCCTCGCCCCGAGTCTACCCGGAGGGCACCCCAGTGTCTCCAGACTAAGTGAATCCAGAACGTCGGTGTTAACTAACGTTCGAACTATGTTTTGATGCTTAAACTACCCTTTGATTCATGGCTGGCTATATATAGTCCCACCCTCTATTGATTTTATAATTATATTGGCTTAGCCTCCACTTCCCATAGGGGGACCTCTCTTTAGGTCTGGATGTAGACTAAAGATTGTACAATGCCCTCATCGGTTGACATAGATCTCTCTACCGTGCGCTCTCTATTGCGTTGATCTCTCCCATTGTATCTCTAGCAATTGCAATCTCTTCACAAGAAGATTTTATCCTCTCCGAGTCAATTTGTCTATCGGGAATCTCTACCTTGCGGTCTTCCACGTGGATTCTATCGAGTTGGTGATTCAGGCCAACAAGGAAGTTGGTGACAAAATTATGTCATGGAATAAGAAAGAAAATACTTCGAATATTTGCTTATTTCTATTAGGCTATTTCGTAATCGATTGTGACAACTCATGTATCTCTACCATTTATTATTCACTTAAATATTGTTATCGCCATATTTTGGCCAAAGGAGGAGATGGGCCGTAATCAAGATGGGCTTGGAAGATACATATATGCAACGTGTTGCTGAATCGGCCTTGTACGTGGATTTGGGCTAAATTGTCCGTGTATCTGTATATTGTAGTAGGTTACGTTTCGGTTTAGGTAAGAGATAGAGTTGTAGAGTTATTCCAAAGATAGAAAGTCTCCGGACTATAAATATGTACCTAAGGTTATTGAGAAAAGGAGGACAATCACGTTCACAACAAACACAATCTCGGCGCATCACCACCCCTTGTTTCTAGGGTTTCTTTCGGGTAAGTGTCATGCTGCCTAGATCGCATCTGGCAATCTAGGCAGTATTTGCTTATGCGTTATTTGGTGTTACTCGTACTGAAGCCTTGTTGATGGCGAGTAATACTATTATCATAGATTTGTTGAGGCTAGCATCGATACTTTTCGCTATGATTGTTTAAGTTATGCTACCTCTAGTTACCTCGCTACCTTTGCACCTTTTCCCGGGTGTAAGGGTAGCATCTTGCTTGATCTTTATTCAGTTGTTTCGATCTGTTATAGTTATGCCTTGTTCTCCAAGGTTTAGTTTGATATCCACGCAGTCAGGCCTTGCAAACGGGTTGAACGATCCAGTAGTACGTAAGGATATGGTTTGCTAGCTCGAGAGGAGTTGTTCCGGGAATTGACTTTACGTCGGTTGTTAGGCCTTCTCTAGGGTTAGTTTTCCATCATCTTTTGTATCTACCAGGCTCAATTACGTGTAGGACGTTCCAATTACGTGGTGAAAACGTTAAACTGTCGTAGATCGATTTAACTTGTAATGATGAAGCAAAACCCCATGTTATCGTGAGATCTAATGCGTAACCATGGGATAATCGGCTCTAGGAGCCGATTCACGTGGAAACTCGAGCCGGTCACGGCTCGAATTTTACGTATACTTGTTTACCATGCAGGAAACTGATCGAAGCAATCTATCACCTTCCTGACCAGGTATAGGTCAGGTGGCACGCCCTTGAACCAAGCTAGGACGTGTGCCGGAGTTTTGCGGGCCGTTGCCCGAGGGACCAGGGCCCACCAGCAGTTCTGGGAGCCTCCCGGCTCTTCGTGTTGCTCGTCGCTGCTCGCCGGTGGGTTTTGACAGGCAACACATTCTGGCACGCCCGGTGGGACCTTCAACAGCATCTGCATCAACATCCGACGCTGAGATGGGGGAGACGGACCGATCACGTCTGACAGGCTGCAGGAGCACAAGGCGGTATGATGACATCAAAGCTCTCTTCGAAGCCGATCTCATCGGCTCTTTTGAGAGGACCCGTAAGCATGGCATCAGGTGGAAAGGGTTCTCACCCGAGGGTGCTCTTGATGAGGTGGATCTGTCTGTTCCTTCAGAGGAGCGCACCAGAGCTCTGCGACAGGAAGTCAACTACATGGTGGCTCATTCTCTTCACCGCCATTCTCGAGCCCGTGAACGCTTTCGGCGGATCGCGATTCGCGTAGTTCAGAGATCATGAAACATCAGTACTCTCCGTCGGGGCCTACTCGGGGACTCACAGGAGAAAGACCGCTCGAGGCCAGGCTGCCATTCACACTTGCAGCTCGGAGCCACCGGGGGCAGCGGCGTACGTCGTCTACAAGGTCGGAGGCGACCCAGGCGATTGCCAGTTCCTGTTTGAGCCACCTAAAGAAATCCCACATGGATATGTGTGCACCTACGTGCCGGACTGCAATAAACCCGACACGCACCAACAGATTGCAACGCAGGATTTCTGCGGGGGTCCCCTGAGCGGGCTTCAGGAGGCGGCGTTTCGAGCAGCGATGTGCAGGATGGACGCCAAACAAGCAGGCGTGGCTAGCCAAGTATGCCATGGAACGAGTCATGAGAATCTAGCCCTGCAGCTCAAACGAAGGAGCAAATCCGTACCATCTTGAGAGACAGTTCGGCCGTGCGAGAGAAGGACAATCGGCTATTCAAAGCCGTACCCAACGAGTTTGATCGATTCGCCGCCACCCAAGTATCGGCTCCCTGAGTTCTCAAGGTTTAGCGGGTCAGAAGGGTCGAGCTCGATCGAGCACGTGAGCCGATACCTGGCACAGTTAGGCATGATTTTAGCATCGAATCAGTTGCGCGTAAGGTTCTTTGCGCAATCTCTGACAGGACCAGCTTTTGGGTGGTACACCTCGCGCCACGATTCGATCGGACACTGAAGCAACTGGAAGAGCAGTTCCACATTCAGTATCATTCAGAGGCTACCGAGGCTGGCATTGCAGACCTGGCACAGGTGCGGCAAAAGCGGGGAGAAACTGTAGCCGAGTACATCCAGCGCTTCAGGACTGTCAAGAACCGATGTTACTCAGCTCGTTTAACTGAAAAAGAAGCAGTCGAGCTGGCCGTGTTGGGTCTCTCACCACCTATCAAGGATCTAGCTTTCCAAGTAGAGTACAACTCATTGGCGCACATGGCCCAGAAGCTGACGATGTATGAACAGCGCCACCCTGAGTTGTATCAAGACAAGTTCAAACGTCCGATAGGCCTGGTCGATACAGAAGAAGAGGATCCTACACAAGACCAGGAGGTGGCCGTGGCTGAATGGGCTCGGGGGGTAGATCTTGTGTCCTGCAAATGGGTAAAGCAGCAGGGGCCTGCAAAAGGGTTCGACTTCGACGTGAGCAAAGCTGAGCAGATATTCGATTTACTGCTGAAGGAGAAGCAGCTGAAGTTGCCCGAAGGCCACAAAATCCCTACGGCTCAAGAGATGAACGGAAGACCATACTGCAAGTGGCATCACTCGTTCACCCACACCACCAATGACTGCAAAGAGCTACGTCGCCAGATCCAAACGGCGATAGAGCGAGGCCTCGATCCGGGGCATTCGCCATGAAAGTAGACACCAACCCGTTTCCGGCGTCAACATGGTAGAACACAGCCACTCCACGAGGCGCCGGTTGGATTTCTCGTTCGATGTCAACATGGCAGGCACATGTACAACCATGGCACATATATAAGGAGGGCGGTCGCTCTCGGACCAAAGAAAGAGAGGAGGCGGTCCACGTGACCGGCCCAGTCGATAAAGCGGTATTTAATCGAGCAACAGTCAAGCGCGATATCGAAGCCACACTCCGCATCTCCTTAACAAGTATGGGCGACAAGATGATCGGCGTCGTAGCGATAGAGACGATGAAGGATATGAGCACCTCTCTAGGGGAACGTCAAAAGAAAAGGAAGGCGTAGACAAGCATTGGGATTGTCCTTTCTTCAAGTATTGCTGGGATGCGGGAATGAGCCGATTGCCTACAATCGATAACTGCCCGGAATGTGGACAGCAGAAGGAGGACACGGGGCCAGTTTCAGTGTTCAAGCGTCTAGGGCCTCTCCCACCTCAGAGCCGATACAGGGAGTCCGCTCGAGCAAAAGATCTCGAGGAGCCAATGGATGACAAAGAAGAAGACAGATATCACCGTCCAAGGTGGTGTCCCGACGGACTCAGACACACCCAAAAGCGTAGAGTGCAGCGGCTGCGTAACTTGGAGGAAGCCGAAGCGCAGTACCTCCACGCTTTAAGGAAAGCACGGCCCGATCTGGCCGTTAAAATTCAGCAGACCTTGAAACGGAAGATCGCCGAAAAGGAAAGAGTGGCGCCCAAACCGGTAAAAGCCGATGCAAAGACATCGGCACAAACATGGTGTTCATACTTCCGCCGAGTTCGCGCTCAAGAACCAACGAGCTACCGGTGGCGGTTTGATCGCGCCCACGGCGGTTATCTTTGAAGCCACGTGAAAAGGGCTACAAACATCCGAAAGCCATGTACCTCGAGGTTACATCAATGGGCACTGTCGGCAAGATGTTGGTGGACACCGGGCGGCGATCAATATAATGCCATACTCCATGCTACGGCGTTTGGGGCGCTCCGCAGACTGATCAAAACCAATGTCACGTTAAGCGACTTCAGGCCAAACTTGAACGCAAGGCGTACTGAACGTGGATCTGACCGTAGGCAGAAAAACCATCCCTACGTCATTCTTCGTCGTGGACAGCAAAAGCACCTACGCTGTCTTGCTAGGGAGAGATTGGATTCACGCTAACTGCTGCAGTCCATCCATGATGCACCAGTGCCTAATATAGTAGGATGGAGATGAGGTGGAGGTCATTCATGCAGATGATTCGATCGAGATCTCCATAGCTGGCATGAACATCTGGGAAGCATAAGACCAGGAGCCGATCTCTGGGATCAGTCTAGACGGCTGTGAGCGCATTGAAGCTACAAAAAACGGGGTGAGGCTGGTCTTATCCACTGGCCTGACAGAGTAGCAAAGTCCACGATCGTACGTGGTATGGCCGATCCCTGCGATCGGCCACAAAAAATAAAAAGCAGTAATCTTACGACAAGCGGGTCATGCAGTCGTAGTAGGGAGATTCCCTGCCATTGTAAAGCACAAATAAGGTGTAAACCGTCCTTGACTAATGCAATCAAAAAGGGGGCCGATTCAGGCAATCGGCCCAAATTATTTTTGTTGTCCTCACCAACTGTTTGCCCTGTGTTTAGCATCGATTTAACAGGTGACGGAAAGCTAGGGTATGGGTTTACATCCGCTGATGAACTAGAGGAGATCGACATCGGTCCTGGGGATAAGCCACGACCAACATTTATCAGCAAGAAGTTAGATCCGAGTCTGCGGGGTCCGATGATAGCTCTGTTGAAAAAATATCCAGACTGCTTCGCCTGGGACTATACAGAGATGCCTGGGTTAGACAGGAGTATCATTGAGCATCGACTCCCGCTTAAAAAAGGACAACGAGCACGACAGATGAAGGCCGAAATTTTGTAAGAAGTCAAGAAAGAGGTCGAGAAAATGTTGACAGCCAAGTTAATCAGGCCATGCAGGTATGCTGAGTGGATTTCTAGTATCGCACTGAGAGAAAAGGATGGCGCTGGCGTGTTGCCATAGATTTTCGGGATCTCAGAGCTACTCAAAGGATGAGTATCCGATGCCTGGTGCGAGACGTTAATCAACGCAAGGCTGGTCATAAGATCTTGAGCTTCATGGATGGCAATGCCGGTTACAACCAAATTTTATGGCTCGGAAGACAAACACAAGATGCGTTCGAGTCCTAGGTTCGTGGGGTTGTTTGAATATGTAGTGATGACATTTGGATCAAGAATGCGCCACGTACCAAAGAGCCATGAATTACATTTTCCATGACCTGATCGGCAAGCTGGTGGAAATTTACATCGATGACGTGGTGGTCAAGTCTGCTTCAGTACAAGGACACTTGGACGATCTGCAACGCGTCCTGGACCAAACAAGAAAATTCGGGCTACAAATGAATCCAAAGAAGTGTGCCTTCGGGGTGACGGCCGGTCAGTTCTTGGGTTTCTTGGTCCATGAACGCGGAATTGAGATCGGCCTGAAAAGTCAGGAGGCAGTGCGAACAATGAAGCCACCTACCACGAAGAAAGAACTACAGTCTCTCATTGGCAAAATCAACTTCGTCAGAAGATTCATCTCCAATCTGTCAGGAAGAATAGAGCCGTTCATGGGACTGGTGAAAATTAAATCTGACGAGGAATTCCGTTGGGGGGCAGAATAACAACGAGCCTTCGACGAGATCAAAGAATATCTGACGAAGCCGCCAGTATTGGTTCCGCCCCAGCCGGATAGGCCATTCTACATTTACTTATCAGTAGCTGACACGTCCATCGCCTCAGTGGTGGTGCAAGTTTATGATGGCTGGGCGAGTTGTATTTTACATCGCGAAGGATCTTTGGATGCGAGACAAGGTATCCGAGATCGATAAGTTGTGCCTTTGCTGTTTTTTCACCGCACCAAAAGCGCCACATCTTGCTATCAGGAGATTGTCATCATATGCAAATCGGATGTCATAAAGCACATGCGGCTCCTATGTTGAAAGGCCGACTCGGCAAATGGATGTTTGCGTTATCGGAATTTGACATCCGGTACCAACCCATAAGCGGTTAAGGGTCGCATTGGCCGACCTTATCGCTGAAAGGATCAACACTAATATAGCAGCCGCCTATAAGAGCGTGGGCTATGTTTTTCGATGGATCGGTTTGTGACGATGGTTGCGGCATCGGCATTTTACTCGTGTCGCCCGGGCAACATTTTCCTTCTCCATCGGGTTATCTACCCTCGCACCAACAACGTCGGCGAGTATGAGGCGATACGCATGGGAATGGAGTTGCTCATCGTGGAGCGAGCGGTGGAAATTTTGGAGACTCCAAGTTGGTGATTTCCCAACTCACGGAGGAATACAAGTGTGAGCGAGTCACTCTTCCCATTATGGCTGCCGTGAGCTGATGGCAGATTCGGTACATAAACTTCACGGATCGCGATAATACCGAGGCGAATGATCTTGCACAAATGGCTTGACTCTGAGGCGTAGCGAGGGAGCCGATGTTCGTGCATTCACAGGCGAACGATCGAGAGCCGATATCTTCAATTACTTGAAGGATTCTCGGGGGCACCTAACGGATAAGGTACAAGGCCATGAAGTATGTGCTTATTGGGGACGACATGTTTACAGGACTCGAGGGTTATTGCTCAAATGTCTGGGGACATCCGAGGCCAATCGGCTCCTACACGAGGTACACGAAGGCGCCTGTGGAACTCACCAATCGGCTCACAAGATGAAATGGTTGATCAGGCGATCAGGGTTTTATTGGCCCACCATGCTTGAGGACTGCTTCAAGTACTACAAAGGGTGTCAAGCATGTCAGAAATTTGGGAAAATTCAGATGGTACCCGCGTCAGCAATGAACCCCATCATCAAACCTTGGCCATTCCGAGGTTGGGGCATGGATATGATTGGCAAGATCAATCCTCCATCAAGCAAAGGCCACATGTGGATTTTAGCCATTACTGATTATTTCACTAAATGGGTGGAGGTTGTCCCGATGAAGTCAGTGAACTCAAAGGATGTTATCAATTTTGTGAAAGAACATGTCATTCATAGATTCGGGATTCCCCAAACTATCACGACCGATGGAGGTTCGGTCTTCATTTCTCACGAGTTTAGAAAATTTTGTGAGGACACGGGGATTAAGCTGATTCGATCATCTCCATATTATGCTCAAGCAAATGGGCAAGCTGAAGCGTCCAACCAGAGCCTTATCAAGCTGATCAAGAGGAAAGTCGACGAGCACCCTAGGAGTTGGCACGAGGTTCTGTCAGAGGCTTTATGGGCTTATCGCATGTCATGCCATGGAGCGATAAAAACCTCGCCATACCATCTAGTCTATGGACAAGAAGCCGTATTGCCTTGGGAAATTACGGCTGGATCGAGACGTGTCACTTTTTCAGAACAATCTAACAACTGAAGAATATGCAACCCTGATGAGTGACAGTGTTGAGGATTTAACTGAGCTCAGTCATGCCGCTTGAGAAAATCAAAGAGAACAAGGCCAAGGTAGCTCGTGCATATAACAAGAAAGTGAGACCAAAAGAGTTCCACGTTGGCGATCTGGTATGGGAAGCTGTGTTGCCATTAGGGACTAAGGATGCAACATATGGTAAATGGTCTCCAAATTGGCACGGGCCATACAGGGTCGATCAGGTTTTAAGAGGGAACGCGTACATGCTTGAGGAGCTGGACGGCGTAAAATTCCCAGTGGCTGTCAACGGTCAACATCTCAAGAAATATTTCCCAAGCATGTGGGATGATGGACAGTGAAATGTGGGGGCCGATACATGAAATCGGCCAAATAAAGAAGAAAATATATAGCCGATGCACAGTCATCGACTCTAGAGGTTCAACTGGTACAAGCAGATGCCAGTTTACATAAACGAGCTACTGAAGAAATGCCTCGAAGGCGTGGAGGGCGTCAGCACGGACACGATCCACCTCGGCGATCTCGGCTTCATCATCTTCGTCCTTGCCCGTCACTAGCTGCTTGTTCAGGGCACGTATTTCTGCCAGATCGGTTTTCAGTTGAGCTTTGAGGCTTTCTGCTTCGTCTTGGGAGCGGGCGATGGATTCTTCCTTGTCGCGAATGAGCTGTTTAGTCGCCCGGACCTTCTCTTCAAGATCTTCCAACTCCCTTTTCAAGGATGAGAGCTTCGTGATGCAGAGGTGTCGGTTTGGCATCCAGACGCCTTTTTCTCGTTGAGCTGCGACATCCGCTCGCGATATTGGCCTTGATGGAAGTTGGCGCGGCCTTCGATCCTCTCACGAGCTAACTTCACCCTTGACCCGTAGAAAGACGAGTTACAACCGCCAAAGCTTCACCGTAATGCTACCGAGTTGGTCTTTATTTCAGAAGAACGCTCTTCACCTCCTCGAACCCTCAATCAACTCTTCGATCGGGAGGACAATGCAGGGCTTTAAGACGCGGAATTGAGGTGGAACAGCCACGGCTCGTGGTTCATCATCGGCAATGAGGGAGTTGGTTCGATGGATTCGGTCGACGTCGGCAAGCCTGAAATATCACAACTCGCAGCCCGAAAAGCGTCGATATCGTCCAACGTGTAAGGATGAGCCAAAAGAAGCTAACGTACCTCTCCTAAGATCGAGGGGATAGCAGATGAGGAGACGATCGGCTTGTGTGTGGTTGCTGGGGGCTTGGCCAAAGTGGTAGCCGTTTCATCTGCACCTTCGGGGATTGCTAGATCCGGCTTGGCTAAAGGCATCGGCACTGCCCCAGCTTTCCCACTAGAAACGTCAGTCGTCTGCATGGAAGGTGCTTAGCCGATGTAAATAATGATAAATCGGCAGACAAAAAGAAACAAGTGGTAAGAGCATGAAGGGTGGTGATTTTCGAAACCTCCTGGCTCGACGAAGAAGCTTGCAGTCCCTTGCGAGCCCTCTTGAGACCCACAGATGGCCCCGCCTCGACTGGTGCTCGGGGGCAGTAGGTTCAGGAACCGACCTTTTCCTGGAAGCCGATGGTGGTGAATCTGGCTGGCTCGGTGTGATGGTCCTCTCAGAATCTGTTGGGCCCAGTTCTCCTCGATTGGTCTGAGTGTCCTCGCTGGAGGTGTCTTCGACGGAAGACTGCAAGAAAGGAGAACTAATAAGCGCAGCGATTTGCAAGGTGAGAAAGATCGACCAAGGCATGGATCAGCGTATGCGAACTTTCTGGAGAAGGGCTCCGGCGCCTCAAGGTCTTCTGGCTACCTTCCTCACCATCATTCTTGTTTTAGTTGGAACTCGAGGCGGTGACTTAGAGGTTGCTTGGTTCTTGGAAGCCGATTGTGGTGATATCGGTGGTTCGCATTATGACCTTTTTCAAAGGTGGCGAGTTTTTGCAGAAAAGAACCACGTGAGTCAAGGAAAGAACTCGAAGGGGGAGCCATCACTGTGCGTAGGTTCAGAGCCATCTTGTTGCTGCAAAGAGAAAGAATGGGTTAGTAGAAGAATCATTTGTGAGCTGCATCAAGAAAATTTACAAGTAGTAGTACCTGTTCCACGGGGATGTCATAGTCAGCATCGAGATGTTTCAGCAACGGTCCCAGAGCTCTCCTGAAGGCGTGAGTCTTCCACATCGACCACCAGTCTTCAAAGCCATCGGTTGATGAGGCGGAGATGGATCTATGCAGTTGGGGATCGAGGGTTCTTGTCGCTGTGAGCTCGATCTGGTCGGTGGGCAATTGGAGATCTGGGTCGCCCCTTTTGAAGAGGGTCGCAGGTTACCGTTTGAAAGCGAAAGTGGCGCCAGTTGTCTAAGTATGCGACCAAGTTTTGACCTTGTCAACGTTTTTGGGAAAGCCGATGTGTTGCCATCGGCTCTTTGAGCTTTGACTTGGTTGACTGAATGAGTGCAGTGTGGTGAAAGCCGATACAGTATTATCGGCTTCTGGAGCATCGACCTATTTTGACTATCGGCGAAATTGGGTCGAAAAAAGCAATCTTCGAGTTGGAAAATCAATCTTCGTTCATTCAAAAGACGATTATTTACAGTGGAGCTGATTGCTTACAAAAGGAAATCTACTACTACTACTAGTTCCTAATCTAGAGGCCGAGGTCGTCGCCGCTGTCTTCGTCGTCGTCTTGTTCATTTGTCATCGCCTTGCCGCGTCGTCTTCGTTCTTCTTCCGAAGATGCGGGGCCTCCTCGCCTCGTCGCGTCTTCGTGTCCTCTGGACCGGCGAAGCGCTTCACCGGTGGATACTCATCGGAGGATTCGACGCCGTCCTCCTCCTCGTCGGAGGATTCGACGTCGTCCCAGACCAAAGGCGTCAAGCTCTCGCCTCGGTTCCCGTCGACGAGGCTGCGCAGCCCTCCTCGCCGTCGATCGAGGACGTCGTCCTCCGACCAAGCGGCGAAATCCCAATCCCTCTCGTCCCATCATTGTGGGGCGAGAGTCTCGTACGCCGCCGTGGGCGGGTGCTCCGGCGTCGGCTCCCGGTCGCTAATGGTGTTGGAAGACAGGGAGGTAAGGGCGGAGAAGAGGAGGCCATGGCGGAGGAAGAGGGTTTTTCATGGAGGAAGAGGGTTTTTGGCTCGGAGGAAGATGAGGACCGCAAACCGCTCGATGAATTTAAATAAGGGGAATAGTGGGAGGCGGTTCAATGCGTAGCGGTTTCCCGAATGTCTTCGAAATCGTCAAATCATGCACTACGAAGGAGTTGAGAAGACAGGCATCATGATGAGGGGTGGCGTGGCGATTACCTTTCTGCAACGTAACGATGTAAAAAAAAGGAGAAGGGAAGAAAAACATCAACATAGTGGTTTTGGAATTATTATTGCCAAAACCCGGGGGCATCGTTATCACCATATTTTGGCCAAAGGAGGAGATGGGCGTAATCAAGATGGGCTTGGAAGATACATATATGCAACGTGTTCTTGAATCGCCTTGTCGTGGATTTGGGCTAAATTGTCCGTGTATCTGTATATTGTAGTAGGTTACGTTTCGGTTTAGGTAAGAGATAGAGTTGTAGAGTTATTCCAAAGATAGAAAGTCTCCGGACTATAAATATGTACCTAAGGTTATTGAGAAAAGGAGGACAATCACGTTCACAACAAACACAATCTCTAGATCGCCACCCCTTGTTTCTAGGGTTTCTTTCGGGTAAGTGTCATGCTGCCTAGATCGCATCTTGCGATCTAGGAAGTATTTGCTTATGTGTTATTTGGTGTTACTCGTACTGAAGCCTTGTTGATGACGAGTAATACTATTATCATAGATTTGTTGAGGCTAGCATCGATACTTTTCGCTATGATTGTTTAAGTTATGCTACCTCTAGTTACCTCGCTACATTTGCACCTTTTCCCGGGTGTAAGGGTAGCATCTTGCTTGATCTTTATTCAGTTGTTTCGATCTGTTATAGTTATTCCTTGTTCTCCAAGGTTTAGTTTGATATCCGCAGCAGCCTTGCAAACGGGTTGAACGATCCAAATGCGTAAGGATATGGTTTGCTAGCTCGAGAGGAGTTGTTCCGGAATTGACTTTACGTCGGTTGTTAGGCCTTCTAGGTTAGTTTTCCATCATCTTTGTATCTACCAGGCTCAATTACGTGTAGGACGTTCCAATTACGTGGTGAAAACGTTAAACTGTCGTAGATCGATTTAACTTGTAATGATGAAGCAAAACCCCATGTTATCGTAGATCTAATGCGGAACCATGGGATAATCGTCTGTAGGAGCCGATTCACGAGAAACACGGGAGCTCGAATTTTACGTATACTTGTTTACCATGCAGGAAACTGGTCGAAGCAATCCATCACCTTCCTGACCAGGTATAGGTCAGGTGGCACGCCCTTGAACCAAGCTAGGACGTGTGCCGGAGTTTTGCGGGCCGTTGCCCGAGGGACCAGGGCCCACCAGCAGTTCTGGGAGCCTCCCGACTCTTCGTGTTGCTCGTCGCTGCTCGCCGGTGGGTTTTGACAGGCAACAAATATATCACGGTATTGATTGTCAAAATATCATTAAAAACTGGATGAAACTCGATACATTTAGGAACAAACACACTCGAACTCTAATACAATTAGGGCCAAGCACACTCTCATGGATGCACATCAGATACAACAAAAGACACCAGCCTCGCATGCACAAATCAACTGGAACAACTCTATCAAAAGTACTACGGAAAGGGCAGTTCGGGGATTCTCCCGCAGAGATGGAAAAGTAAGAAATCCTACCATGTTCTGAGTCCACCACCCCGACATACACAACGTCGCACAACCCATGGCCCATGCTACAGTGCTACAACTCATGGACCACAAGCATCTTACCATGTTCGGGGTCATCACCTTGACATACTGTCCAACCATCCCCTCTAGGGCATGCCAATCGAGCCGACTACCCTACCGCCTCCACGGATCAAGTTCAACACCCAAACTCGTGCCAAGCTATGAGTTTATGTGTCTCGGCGATTTTATAGCAATCGCATGAGAACCCCTGTATTTCTCTCTTATCATTATTTCTAGGGATATAGACATAAACACACTTCTAGAGATCCCACGTCCTATAGTTACCTCAAGTAAGGATGGGTAATTGGCAATGTATTGGGATTGGCCAGGTAAATCATCATTAGATCCATACACATATGCAGTAATATGCACGAGGATATTCATGTGGAAAATTTCTGCTCATTGCCTCACCTGCCAAATATTTGACAATTAATTTATGGAGAAAACAAAACAACGGCGGCAATAATTTCTACATAAACACCAAGAAAAAAGGCAAACTTGTTGGATGGGTATCCAACGATTAGACTTCGAGTTTGGGGCTTTCTGGTTATATTGGGTCCATGTGTCATGTGTGCGTACCTATCAAACCAGTATCTTTCTTTGGAGATTACCGGTTTGATAGGTAGGCCCACCTAAGTTTGTATCCATGTCAAACCCGTGAGTTCACAAGTATCCACCCGCTAAAATCCATAGAGAGAAATACCCTCCAGCCCCTTGCTCCATGAATTAGATATGCAATAGTACCCTTATCCATGGATATTACCGCCATCATGTTCAAAGTTCTCCCAAATCAAGCTCGAGGTCCCCTGCTCAGATGGTTTTATCTTACTTGCAAGTGTTAATCATGATATTGATTGATGTTTTGATATCAGTCAGTACCATTAGTTTGCTAAACGTGTACTTGTTAAATACAAATTACAAGTATGACTTGTTAATTAAAAAATACGAGTACATTGTATTATACTGAAAAATGGGAAATAAGATGGGTATCAGCTAGACTAGGAGAAACATAGGGGCAGAATATTTTTTGAGGAAAACCACTATTTGGAGATACAAGGGATAAGATTTGTGGGATCTACTCGAGTTGTTTGTATGGTGTATTTTTGGTGTTCGCTGAATTTCCTTTCAAATAAACCAAAAAGAAAACTTTTTTCATAGTCAAAGTTCTAAACAAATTACAAAATAAGTCTGACACATTATAATTTAGCATCGGCAAACCAATTTATGTCAATAGTTCCATGGACTAACAATAAAATAAGAATGTGAGTTAAGTGACTGTCATGAAACACAAGAACATATCTAGAGCTACCACAACTTAGATGTGCAAAAGAACTACCGAGGGAAACTATAGTGTCACTAGATGATAGCTTCTCTTCGTGGCTCCCATAAGCTTTCTCCCCTCCCCTTATTAGTGTGATTGAACTGCTTGGTGCATATACCCTTCCAACGTTATGCTATTTTGTAGTAGTTCTTTTGGCAAACATAATCATTTTTACATATAGCTAACTTGGCTACATCATGAGCTACTATCAGGAGTCAGAACAGTGCTTTTCGCAAATTTGTTTTAAAAAATACTTTATACACTTAAACAATCGCAATATGTTGCAATGTGTTCTCTAAGAACTGACGTGGTGTTTATTTTTATAAAAAATGATACTTCCTTTGGTCCATAATAAATGCCGTCCATCTAGTACAAAGTTTGTACGGTGCAAAATAAGCGACACTTATTATGGACCGAATGGAGTAGTATATTTCAGCAGACCTTGTTTCAATAGGCCAGGCCGTGATCATGCAATGGGCCAGGCCGTGATCAAGCCTCGCGGTAGAAGCCACAGGTTGACGATTTGATCCATAAACACAACAGCAGAGCCAGACCACACAAACTTCACTCGATACTCAAACAATGTCAGGCCAATGGTTCTTCCTTCCGCAGATCCCAATCCACGTTCAACTTGTCCACATATCCATACCTGCTATCTCTTCTCTGGTGTGAGATTCATAGCACAAAAGCACCACAAAAATCACAGAAACACCATCAGCCAATGCACGTGAATACATTCCATCCACACACCAAAAAAGGCAGTTTTTTCTTCACAAAAGTGGACTGAAGCATAGCCAGTGGCTTTGGTGTGCTGATATGCCCTCGCCATTGGAGCCTCAATGCTCGCATTCCCAGTGCGTAGGGACCTATTTCTTGTTTAGACATCTGAAAGGTAAGGCCACAACAGAGGCCCAAAGGCATCCAAACCACATGAAGCAATCAATGGTTGCACATGACAAGGTTTTAAAACCAAAAAATGGCCCACTGCCTCCTGCTAACAGAGCAGCAACCCATGTTCTCCAGGTAGTACATTACTATGTTCCTGCCTTGATCGTGCATTCAGTAATCTGTAGCACTAGGGGTGGGCAAAATCTGACACCGTGCAAACCGGCCAGAGCAAAGCTGGCTCATTTCTCTTCACAAACTCAATCGGGATGTCAAATCTAGTTATAATATTTGAACTGAGCCAAACCGGTCAAACCACTAGTTATAATATTTGAACTGAGCCAAACCAGTCAAACCGGCTAAACCGTATTTGCCCACCCCTAAGCACCAACATGCTATGTTTTCTGTGGTAGTACATACTACCAACCAAAGAAGCAGCGTTCCTGGCATTGAATTTCGACAGCAAACAGCAAAAAGGGCAGATCGGCTAATAATGGGTAATGATCATCATAATGTTCGCGCAAATGCTAGGAACGGGAACACGGTATTTGGCCATCAAGTCAAAATTAGAACCAAGAACCATGAATCAAATTTGCAACCTGACAGATTATATATCTCAGAACCCAGAAATGAATGTACAGGAGAAAAGAAAATGATAATGGGACACACACGAAAACTCTTACAAAAGTTTGTGGTAGATACTTTTTGACACTTTTAACGCTACTAGTAGTACCAATCTTGGCATGACGAAAACTGGAACGTGCAGCATATGATTCAGTACTAGTCAAATATAGCAGCCCACTGAACGTATTACGAGAAGGTACATAATCTTGATCCAACAAATAAATCCGGCAATACAGCTCAATGGTACCCCACAATCTCAAACATAGTAGCTTACATGGCAAGAACTTGAGAAAAGAACAGCCAGAATAGAGTGGAAAGACCCAGACAACTCCGAGCTTAGAAGCACTTCCTGTGAACAATCGCTGGGCCTGACTCATCATACTCGCCCTTCGAGATCCACATCTGTAGCATAGAATCAGATTGCGCTGTTAGTATGACAAACAGGGAATATAGAGAGAGAGTATATCAAGACGTATATAGTTGCTATTTGAGAAAAAACAAATGTGCAAGATTCACCTGTTGGAAGGTGCTAAGGGAGGCAAGGATGGACCCTCCGATCCAGACACTATACTTCCTCTCGGGCGGTGCCACCACCTTAATCTTCATGCTGCTTGGTGCAAGGGCAGTGATTTCCTTGCTCATGCGGTCAGCAATACCAGGGAACATGGTTGAGCCACCACTGAGCACAATATTACCGTACAGGTCCTTCCTGATATCCACATCACACTTCATGATAGAGTTGTAGGTGGTCTCATGGATTCCAGCAGCTTCCATACCAATGAAGGATGGCTGGAAAAGGACCTCAGGGCAACGGAACCTCTCTGCCCCAATGGTGATCACCTGCCCATCAGGCAGCTCATAGCTCTTCTCCACAGAGGAGCTGCTCTTGGCATTCTCCAGCTCCTGTTCATAGTCAAGAGCCACATATGCGAGCTTCTCCTTGATGTCCCTTACAATTTCCCGCTCGGCAGTGGTGGTGAAGGAGTAACCTCTCTCGGTAAGAATCTTCATCAAGCAGTCAGTTAAGTCACGTCCAGCGAGGTCAAGACGAAGGATGGCATGCGGAAGGGCATATCCTTCATAGATTGGCACTGTATGGCTGACACCATCACCAGAATCCAACACAATACCTGCAAAAACAACAATTATTTCCCAGCAAAAAACAAGGATGAAGCTTACATTTGCGAATGCTACATGGTGTGTCGGACAATTACCTGTTGTACGTCCACTAGCATAGAGGGAAAGCACAGCCTGGATGGCAACATACATGGCTGGAACATTGAAGGTCTCAAACATGATCTGGGTCATCTTCTCCCTGTTAGCCTTGGGGTTCAGGGGTGCCTCGGTCAGCAGCACAGGGTGCTCCTCAGGAGCGACACGGAGCTCATTGTAGAAGGTGTGATGCCAAATCTTTTCCATGTCGTCCCAGTTGCTGACGATGCCATGCTCGATCGGGTACTTCAAGGTGAGGATACCCCTCTTGGACTGGGCCTCATCACCAACATATGCGTCTTTCTGCCCCATCCCCACCATCACACCTGTGTGGCGGGGGCGCCCCACGATACTTGGGAAGACGGCCCTTGGCGCATCATCCCCAGCAAAACCGGCCTGTGAAGAATACCAGAGGGCGCCTATAGTGAGAACCATGAAGGCCCAGAATGAGGATTTTACTTACACCATTGGACCAGAGGGAGCAGTACAAACCTTGACCATGCCAGTTCCATTGTCACACACAAGGGGCTGGATGTCCTCACCGTCAGCCATTTGATCAAGTGATTATGCTGCACAAAATTTAGAAGAAGTCTATTAACCAGATCCCAAAGCATAAATCACAGGAGCAAATTAAATACACCGTAAGAAATCTCAATGTTACTACCGTGCAGAAGCAATCTTAGCACCTATAGGCTACATCATCTGATTTCTAGATTCTTTTTTCTTTCTCCTATACCCTATTAGTAAGCAAAAACAGAATATTTAGCTTCGAAAATATGTAAGCAGATCGATCTACGAATCAATTCATGGCCGATTCATCACGTTCTGGTCAAGAAACGCACAAGAACATCCACAAGTCCACTCGCCGACGCCCTTCTCTTGGCCGTTCTACTCTACTGGGAGAGAATCTAAGCGCACATCACAGTCCATCAGTTCCAAGTCCTAACTGGTAAAAACTCCGGGACCGGGAAAAATGGCTTAGCGGGAACCGCACGTACATGAGCGTTTCCTGGGTAGACATCAGATCTAGCACGCCCGGGAAATGGATCTACGGTTCTCGAGAACCCCCTGCCCCAACCACGTACAAACCGCATGCTTCCATGACCAAATTTAGGATAGATAATCCGGGGGGGAAAGAGAGAGCGCAAAAGGGTGCGAGGATGTCTGGCCGTGCTTACCGGGGGATCTAGGGGAACCTGCCGGCCTGAAGACCTCCCACCGAGATGAGCGGAAGCTGCGAGAGCGGAGGAAGAGGAGGATGAGGGGGTGGGTGGCGGCTGTGGTGGCGAACTAGGCAGAGGCAGGAGAACCAGGTGCTAGCCTTGGCCTTGTACCCTATTTTATATGGACGTCTTTTTTCTCAACCCCCTCGTGATTTTCCTGAGGAAAATAACGTATTTCTTTTTTTTTGCCCGTTTTGATATGAAATGAAAGAGATAAATTGGTTGGCATGGGATTACACCATTTAAGACCTTGTATTTTTTCCAGCACGTATTTGAGCAAGGTTTGAATTAGAGTTTGTATACGACTACTCCTCCGTCAATATTAATACTCAAACAGTTTTTTTTGTCTTCTTCGGGATGGTACGGCGATAAGTGTATCCTAGAGTTAGAATAAAATCCTCTTCGCTCTATACTCAGTTCGGTGGTGCGGCTAGCGCTTTTTGAGGCGTGTGGAGTCGATCTCCAGAGATCTGGTAGGTTTTTGTGTTCTTTGTCGTGGTTTCGCGTCAATCTCTTTCGATCTACGATTTACATCATTGGCGATGATTGTTGCTCTGGTCTGTTGGTTCTTTGGGACATTAGCACGACCGTGTCTACTATAACATGCTCTATTATGACAAGTTTTGGCCGGCTCTAGTGATGGAAGGTCAAAGACGACATCACGTCTTCGGCTCGTGTTACTGTTTGTAATCGTCGCTAGGTGGTTCATGGATCTATTTGTAATTTTTATTACTTTTAAGCTTCTTTGTACTTATGTTGATGATTATTAATAGAACGGTTGAATTTTCACAAAAAAAACTTTGTCTAGATTAATACGTAATTAGATAAAGTCGAGTCTATTAATATGGGCCAAATAGAGCAGTATTTTTTGTGAGTTGGAATCAGTTTTGTCTGAATAACACAAGGAATTTATGTTTACAAGTACTATATATTCTTGAGATACCCAAACATGCATTAAATAAACTCACAAAGTGTTCTTCGAACTTGCGCACAAAAAGAAAAATGCATGAATCCTATCCACTCCGTTTTAAAATATAAGATATGTTAACTTTGTGAAGCAAATATATCTAAACTTTTTTTAGTATGTAAATTCACAGGTTTTTCTTCACAAATCTAAAACAACTTATATGAAACGGAGGGAGTACATGCAAAAGTGCATCAAAGAAATCCTTTGAAACTTTTTTCGTTGGCCCTAACAACAGCGTGGAACACCTATATTTTGAATTATTAAAACAAACATTTCATCATACCTTAATAAAACCCATAATTTCATGTTTATTGATATATACAACTCACACGGATGAATTATTTGATATGTCCTCCCCAACTGTTTTAGTAGATGGACACTTTAAAGAAAGAAATAACCGACCAAAATAATTGGTAAGGGACCCAATGACATCTCATGTCCAGTGATGAATCTCCTGCTAGGCAGATGATTTGATGGATTTGCAAATCCCAACTAAGGCAGGGAGTAAATCGATAATGTTGTCTGATTTATTTTCAGAAGGAAAATCCCATTTCAATCAATTATTTCCTTCCGCACAAATAATATGTGGTCCAAAAAAACAGCGAGATAAATAAGAGAATCTGTTTTTAAGATCCTGGGGCTGGAATGAGCTGGCGGTGGATAGAGAACGTGGCCGCACGAAGGGTGACGTGGGGGTAGTTCAGCCGCCGGATTGAATCTAATGGCCCCCAGGAAGCGGTGCGCTGCACGACCGTCCCGGGTCCAACTCGCTTCGCTGGTTACTTCTTGGGCCTGGGCCAACTGGAAGGAAGGCCCAGCTTACCTAATAATATTCCATCGGTTTCTTTCCTTCTCTTTTTCTTTTATTTTTATTTTATATAACTCCAGCTTTTGTATCTGGAACTTTTTAGAAGACCACACGGGAAAGAAGCTAGTTGTTCCTTTAGAGTACCTGATTAACTTATTGGCAACTTAACGTAGTGATGAATTTCAAGCATTTTCTTTATTTTTTATGAATGCATTGAGGTGTACCTGAAACTCTTTTGATATACCGAACGGGAAAGAAAGACAGCTTGTTCCTTTGAAGCATCCTGATTAATCTAACCGCAACTCGGCGTAGTTTTTAATTTCAAACATTCCGTCTGGACTAGTCCTTTCTATTGGGTTAAACCATCTTAAAGCCGATTTTGCAAAGTCCGGATGGATATCCATAGATATCAACGTTTTTAGAGACGCTATGGGGACGCCAGCACGATATTGGCTATAGGTCACGCTGACACGATATTGGCTAGGTCTTCGCATGTCTCGATACTTTTTTCTAATACGATGAAATGTCCCAAAGATGAACTAATACGGCGAAAATCATTCAAACTTAGCGATTGTTTTATAAACTACTTGAACGAAATACGGTAGAAAACTGAACTAATCTAGATGCCTAGGTGGTCGTAGAAGCTAGTGTACTCACTATCGTCGTTGTCGCTCGGTGGTTGTAGCCCTGGCCGCCGCCATGCCACCCACTCAGGCGGGCCTCGTCGTCGCTGTCGAGGTCGACGGAGTTCCTGAAGTGATGCGCGTGCTCTGCTGCCTTCCTCACCACCTCATCCCTCGATCGGGCAATGGTGAACTTCTCTGTCGTCGGCGCACCATCTTGAAGGACTCTTGCATGACCATCTTGAGGCTGGGGAACTCCTCCAGGTCGCCGTCGGGCCGGAGCTAGCGATGCAGGCGCTCGTACTCCGGTGATGGGGTCCACACCGACGCCTCCTCTGTCCTCTCCTTCTTCACCCAGAACGCGACGGGCTCCTTCTTTGGCTTGATGAGGTGAAGGCGGCCACGCAGAGGTCGGAACGTTTGCATGACATCTCCTCGTACTCTTCCTTTACACGGGCGAGGGGAAAGAGAAGCCTGACCTAGGTGTTGTCGGCGCAGAGGATGACGTCCTCGATGAAAAAGACGACTAGGGCACTGACCTCCTCGCCGTCCACGTGTCGTGGCGTTGGGGAAGAGGGTAGCGCAACGTGGGTGGTTCCTCGTGGTGATGTAGTTCAGCACGACGGCCAACGCGCGCCCCGGTGCGCCCCACCAGAGCATGCGCCCGTCCACGTTCTTGTCCGTCGATGGTGGGTCGTCGCCATCGTACTTGGCGAGCTCTCGGTCTTGCGGCAATAAACATGGAGTCGGTGGCTCTATCCAGGGACCAAAATTGTTCGTCTCATTGGGTGCAGTGACCTTGCTTGAGTAGACAAAGGCCCCATTGTTGTCTGCGGGCTACCAAAAATGGATCGATTTAGATAGAATGGTGTCCAAAGTGGGGGTGTCCCGTTGAAGTTGCCCTTAGTCAAACTTATAAAGTATTGTAGATTTCTGTATATTTGTATATAACTTATAATATGTTTTTTTTAGAAAAGGAGATGTTGACTTTTTTCTAAACTAGCACAAATGCCCGTGCGTTGCACCGGAGTGAAAAAAAACTTTTGATTGAAAATTGTCGGCATGACCAAATATTGCCCCAAAGTCGGTCGGCTTGTAACCCTGATCTCAGTTTCTATACTTTATTTTTTTATTTAAAATATTATTTGGAGCAAGATGAATGATACATTTTTGTTTTGCCCGACAAGAGGTGTATTAGCAATCTATTTTCAAGTAGTACTTCCTATCAGGAGAAAGGCTTTCACATGCTCATGTTTCTTTAGAGAGTCAGTATTGTCAAAGGTAGCGCACAAATTCCGTTAATTAGCCCACAATCTCATGTTTAATTAGGCAACCATATATTCACTCAGCCTCACACAGATCCCATTTAATTTGTGCGGACAAATCCCTGTCTCTCACGCACGAGCTCCTAGCAAAACTTCAATGGCTCAATCTCGCACAGAACCATCGCAGACAACCCTCTCAAACTCGAACGGTGTGTATGAGATGAATATCTGTGCCACCAGTCTGATTTTCGCTTGTCAGTCTCACGGACTGCGATGGTGACCATCGAATAAGCAACCGCTATGCTATTTGTTAGAAGTTCCAACCACATCGTAGCTTCAAAAGTACTAACAGCAGAGCAGGGCGAAAGCAGCGGGAAAGGCTGGACTCGCTGTCGCTGCTGCAGCGTGAGTCCTTGGCTGCCCTGTAGCCACCACTAAGGGTCGCGTGCTGGCCGTAGGCCATCGGTGCCGATGCAGGGAAGCCGCGCCTGAGGGCACCATCTTGACAGTCATAACACAGATGCAGAGTTAATTAGTCTGTTGGCGTGCTTGAACCGGAGGCCGTTGACTACAATGTGACTGAACTGACGGGAGAAAAATAAAAGCTGATATTGTATGCATGAAATTCGTCAGATTTTTTCATGGCTGCCGTACATAACTTGTGTCTCCTTCAAAAGCATTGGAGCTTGGATTAGAACAACTCCATGCCGCATGGGATTTAGCTTGTGAGAGACGACAGAACATAATAGAATTTTGGGAACGCATGACATAGATGCAGTTACTTATAAATTAATCAGTACAGGACGGTGTAGAATCTCTGAAGAAAAAAGGGGACGTATGCATCTCTTCTTACGAAATTCAAACGTGCATTTCTAGATTGGAGCTTGTGAGTCTGGAAAGAGGACAGGACGTATGCTCGCTCACCCATTGATCCGCGTGGTGTTTTTGTGCCGGCACGGCGTCTTCGTCCTTGTGTGCATCCAATCCAGCCTCAGCCTCGTCTTGAACGTGGGCCGGGAGTCTCGTGAACTGCCAGGTCGCGCGAGGTGGTCTTCCCACCGCGGCTGCTTGGGGCAGCCGGATCCGCTAAGCGGGACTCCCTGTATGGCGCAGTCGACTCCTGTGGCGGGGGCATCTTAGGTGGCCAAGGGAGGTCCTCACCGACGGAGCGAGAGGCGGAGGCAAGAGTTGACGTCTGCTCAGGGAGGCGGTGTGGGGCGGGGACTCCCCGGGACGGTGCGGTCTGGACGGTAGCGAGGATCAGAGTCAGTTTTTTTTTCAAAGGAACTGTTCGGTTTGACTATGCGGTGGCAAAACCCGTAGTATCTTAGAAAAACTAGGGACAAAAGTGTCCAAGTGACGGACTGTGGACATAAACCTTACGTTCTTTATTATTAGGTATAGATTTACATGATCTATATTTTACGATGGAGGGAGTATATCTATACTATTATTAAACAAGTAAACTTTATCTTTCTTAAGTACATCCCGTTAAACGCACATACTAGAATAACCACCGCTAGATCAGCCCATTTAATTAAGTCTAACCGCCTGGATTGATCATATTTTTTGTACAACGTGCATTTAGCAATTAGCAGGAAGCGGAAGCACTCCACCGAGCAGAGCAAAAGATTCAAGCCCCGGCGTTCCTGGCGCGCTCCGCGACGATGTCGGCATGCTCATCACCTCGCCCCGCCCTGATGCGCTCCTCACCTGCGACGCGCTCCCTTCCTAGGCGCCTCTGCCACTATGAACAACGCGTGGATGCATCGATTTGGATGCTGCCACCGCTCTACAACTTGGGCGAACATGATCCAGATCCGCCGCTTCAACATCTCCTCGCGTCTTCCTCTCCACAGATCGATTTCGCGCTACACTCTATGTACAGTGCGTGCAAGGTTTGCACTCTCCTATGCAAGAGCGGGATGCTGTGCAGATTCTCATTCTCTTCCCGAGCCATACTCTCCATGTATTCTTATGCACACATATTACATGTTCCAGATTTTGAATTTGTGCAATTGCATTGTATTTGGTTGCCTATTATGGATTTCAGTTGTTCCACTCAACAGTCAAAGCAAGATGGACTAGCCGATGGACTGCAAAAGCCGGCGGCGAGGCTAGATCCAATCTTGTTGTGGGCAGGCGTTCGATCTCTACAGGATGACAGTGATGGTAATGAAATTATGGCGTACCTTAGGGCATTTGGATATATTTTCTTATGTTGTCTGCGTAAGCCACTACCATGCATACACGTTGTGTTTGATATGTACAAGCAATGATCTCTAAAGCATCGCAGGGATCATAATGAAATTCATTACTTGATCGATCACCTGTTCTTGGTTATAGTTTACAAAAGAACTTATAGACAGAGAAAGGCCCCAAACGAGTACCTTTTACCTTGGGATTCATTAAATCTTTGGTTCACAAGTTTCTTCTCTCTTTTTCTACGTCAGAAAGTTGTGCAAATCTGATGCTCTTATTTGAGTCCAAAGTGCAATGGCATGTTCTCATGGATCATTTTAGTAGATTTACATTGTGAAGAAGAGAACAAATAGAAAAGGATGGACAGATTGTTTCTTACTTTTTATAAGGCTGCAGCCAAATTCCTAAAGCGTAATATATTTAGCAAATAACATGCTATTTTTGGTACCTATTTTGCACGTACAAATTTTGGTTGCATGATGAGTATATGTGCTAGCAATCAGTTTATCATTAGCATTTATACTAAAGACCTAGCTATCATGATTCTTGTTCTTAGGTTAGTACAAATTTTACCTTTATGCCATTTACAGGTAGCTATCCTGATTTGTTTTCTTTCTTTATTCTCATGCATCTTAAGATTTCTGAAATCTGTAGAAGCTTATGAACTGAACTAAGCCGTTGAAAATTTTGCAAAGGTAAGACCGATTTTAGCATGAATCCTGGGCACTCATGGAATTTGATGAACATGCACAGTGTAAATTCAGGTTTTTCTTCTATCTTTGAGATTTGAAAAAAAATTCTCTTCTCATCATATTGGAGCATGATTTATTTTTCAATTTTAGTTTAAAAAATGTTTGTTTGCAATTAACTATCTATACGTGGGTTTATCTCTAAAATAGTTGTTTAATCATCTTCTCTTATTGATAGATGCCAAACTCTTTTGTGGATGAAATGGAATGCTTATTTATCCATTTATTGGGTTTGGTAGCTTATTATGGCACAAATTAATTGTGAAAAGTCTCTGATTATACCAGGTATGTTAGCAATACTCACTATCAAAATGCACATGTGACATACCGGTTTCGACACGAGAGAACAAGACCCGAAAGAACTCATATATGATGTACTAGATCGCATTTTAGATTATTAGTGAATACTCTTGATTGTTTTCAGTTATTTAAACTAGGATAAAAATTATTGTATGCTAGAAAAGTTGGCTAGTTGCAGCTACTGTTTACAAATATATGTTATGAAACTGTCTGTGATTTAACTAGAAATATTTTAAATTTATTCAACAGGTCTTTCTGTGGATCAATATTAATTTGAGTACTTAAACATACTCGAATTTGTGTGCAGGGTGAAACCACCCATAGGAACCTGTCGCTGGCCAACTCTTCAGTTAATGTGAATGTGACTACGAAACCTGAAATGGAATATTCGCCAACAAGCACACACTGACTTTTAGTTACAGGCTCAGGAGCTGCAGGAAACGATTAGCTCTGCTAGAAGATGGCTTAGTCGTATCATTGTATTGAAATCAACTTTTGTACCAGAGAACTTTTCTATGTTCATACAAATGAGTTCACTTACTTTTGATTCATAGAAAAGGTCTTGTTAAACAGTTCCTTCCACACGTGATGGCACAAGAGTAGCCTTTGTGATATGTCTGGCCTTTAGCTAGGCTTTGGTTTGCAATATCATCTCTTAAACTCCTTTATCAATAAAAATAGCAAGTCTTTTGTCTTGTTTTAAAAAAATTGCATTGAAAAAAGTTGATTGCACCTATCAAAATCTTCACAACATAAAGGTCACAAAAAATGATGATTAAATTGTAATATTTCATAGCTATATAAAAAAGATACTTATCTAGATTCCAGACAGAATGGGTTGTGCTGCGTGCACGTGCAATCTTACTAGTATACTAGTATTATCAAAAAATTGCCATGAAACAAATTGGGTTTGCTTTGCTCACACGTGCAGGTGGCAAGTACCTTGCACATCAATCTCGCGATTTTGAAGCGAGACCCCATGCTGTTGGAGGGGGTTATTAGACTCCACTAATTCCCCTATGTACATGCACGGAAGGAAGATTCTCCTTTTCTTACGGTTCATCCATGATCCATCGCAAGCACGAAAGGAGTTTGAGGCCGGACCAGGTGATATTTTGTGTGGTGAATCAAGAGTACAGCAAAGTCCCTCGTGAGACTGGCTCCTCACGTTAGTTTGTCCATGGATGCGAACGATTGCTGTCTATTGAGATCTCTGACTAGTTTTTTCCTAAAATTTCTTCTAACTCCCATGTTACTGTCCAACAGCTAGATAATCCAAAAAAATAAGTATGTCGAATGTGAGGAACCTTTGAGAATCAAATGTAGGTTAGAGAAAATGGGATTAAATCTAACAATTCTCATGTCAGGTGTCGTTTTTCGGAATTCATGTTTCATGCCTTTTGCCTTCAATAAACACTTTGTGGTAGTATGTGTTTGTTCTAAAAATTATGGGAATTCCTTGACAAACAAAATTGGGCACATTAGTCCCTTCCACATAGAAATCAACTTGTTTGAGTTAGCCAAAAAGAATGTTTGTGAACGGCGAAGCAAAGATAAACATTGATGGAGCCTACACGGAGCGGAGCGCGGGTAAATGAATGGTCATGCACGACAAAGGAGAGGACATTTTTTCTGCGTGCCGATCGCTACAACGATGTAACGATGGAACTGAAGCAGAGATCATGACGATTGAGTAAGGGTTGCGCCTTGCGCTGCATTGGTCTCAACTGAACTTCACGGTTGAGATAGACTACTCTGAAGCGGCGGAGCTGATCAAGGAGGGCACCCCAAATACCTCGTCTTATGCATTTAGAATCAGGGCTACCTTGAACTTCTAAGGGGGAGGAGTATTATAGTGGTCAAGATAAGCCGTGAGGAAAATGTAATTAGTCATGAGTTAGCTAAGATGGGTAGAACCCAGGGTAGAACGGAGGTTTGGCTGAGGAATTCTCTTCAGGAAATAGCTGAGGCACTCGCAAACGATTGTATCACCATTCCTGATTAATATATGGAAAATGATACGTATTCCCCGGAGGATATCGTGACTCCCATCCTCTGGGTCTGGAGGCAAACCTGTTAGCCTAATCTTGCTCTAGATCTAGTCGGTAGTGCTTTGCTATAGGACTCGATCTTGTAGAGGGAGAGAAAGGAGATATTATACCTTCTCCGGTGATGGAACTCGAGGACCCGTTGGCCATCTTGGTCGACGGCGAGAGCGTGTCTAAAGCAGCTAGGCAGAGTGGCGGCGGTGCTTCCCGTGACTAGCGCTAACCCTAGATCGGTAGGGATTGTAGGTGGAGGGAGCGGCGGCGCGACGAACCTCATGTTGTGTGCCCTGGCCCCCACCTCCTCTTTATAGCACTGCCATAGGGTCCCACCAACCATATGAGGGTTGGGCGCCCCCGATCAGGGCACGAATAAGGGTCCGACGAACCGTTGGGTTCGTTCTGAGGAGAGGTCAAACTAACATTCTCCCCCTTGATCTAGACTTTACTTTTTACTTTTTACTTTAAACTTATACTTCGGCACCCATTTCATTACAGATCAATATATAGAGCATGTCTCGTCATAATGGTCAGTTACACACCATAGATTCAATAGCCACTATACACCTCTCTATTTTGAAACAGATTCTTGTTCTAGGCCCTTAATATCCAGGTATCATAGTCTTTCCCTTAAACCCATGCCGGCTAAGTGTTCTCTGAACACACTGGATGATAAGACTTTTGTGAGCAGATCCGTGAGCATTTCTTTTGTACTTATATGCTCTAAACTTATGGTATGATCCTGGATTCTTTCTTTCACAACATAAAACTTAATGTTAATGTGTTTGGCAGCAACACTTGACTTATTGTTGTGAGCATAGAATACTGCTGGCTCATTGTCACAGTAAATTTTGAGTGGTCTTTCAATGCTGTCTACCACTCTCAACCCGGGTATAAACTTCTTTAACCAGTCTACATACTCAGCTACCATCGTGGACGATGCCGTGATGGTTTGCTTGGAGCTTTTCCACGATATATCTCCACCTGCGAGAGTAAATATATATCTTGACGTGGATTTTATTTCATCTACATCTCCCGCATAGTCTGCATCTGAATACCCTTCTATCTCAAGAGAATCAGTTCTTCTGTATGTTAACATGAGGCCTTTTGTGCCTTTTGCATAATGCAATGCCTTCTTTACCATTTTCCAGTGATCTATACCTGAATTGCTTTGAAATCTGCCAAGTACCCTGGTAACAAAAGCAAAGTCAGGGGGTGTACATACTTGAGCATACATCAAGCTTCCGACAACAGAAGCATATGGAACCGCTTTCATTTGATCAATCTCATATTGGTTCCTGGGACACTGAAAATTCCCAAATCTATCACCCTTGACTATAGGAGCAGGCGTAGGATTACTCGCATGCATACTATACTTCTTCAGAATCTTCTCTAAGTATGCCTTCTGCGATAGCCCTAAAGCCCCATTTTCTCTATCTCGGAGAATTTCAATTCCTAGAACGAATGAAGCTTCTCCAAGATATTTCATATCAAAGTTCGAGGACAAGAACTTCTTTGTCTCCAATAGTAGACTAACATCACTACTAGCGAGTAGAATGTCATCCACATACAGGATAAGGAAAATAAATTTCCCATTCTTTAAATTAGCATATACGCAATTGTCCTCCTCATTCTCATCGAACCCAAACTTTCTTATTGTTTCATGGAACTTTAAGTACCATTGCATGGAGGCCTGTTTTAATCCATAAATCGATTTCTTTAGACGAAATCCCACACGTTGTTTTCCTTCCACGACAAAACCCTTGGGTTGTGCCATGTAAACCTTTTCTTCCAAGTATCCATTTAGGAAAGTCGTCTTTACATCCATCTGATGCAATTCTAAATTATAGTGTGCCACTAAAGCCATTATAATTCTAAAAGAATCCTTACTTGAGCCTGGAGAAAATGTCTCATTGTAATCTATTCCTTCTCTTTGGGTGAAACCCTTAGCAACAAGTCGTGCTTTATATCTTTCAATATTCCCTCTTAGAGTCACATTTTGTTTTGTAGACCCATTTACAACCTACTATTTTGGCTCCTTTAGGAATTTCTTCTAAGTCCCAGACTCTTTTGCTACTCATGGATCTCATTTCATCTTCCATGGCTTCAAGCCACTTCGATGAGTGAGCACTTTTATTGGCTTCTTCAAATGTGGTGGGATCACCCTCCATTTGAACTTATTCACTGACATAGATCTCAAAATCGTTAGAAATAACTGGCTTTCTAGTTCTTTGAGACCTTCTAAGGGTCTCGCCTTCTGGTACATTCACTGTGTGGGGCTGTTGTGGCTCTCCCTAATGTGTGGTAATAGGGTCTTCATTTTCATTCATTGTTGTCATAGGAGAACTAACAACCGGTGTCACATCGACATTGTCCTATGTTGGTGCAGTAGCAGGTATCGAGAAAAATGGTTCCTGAATTATCGGAGTGGGTGCATGCACCTGCTTCTCCTCAAGGTTGATTTCTCGGCATACCGTGCTCCCCCTGATCATCTGATCCTCCAGAAACACAGCGTGTCTCGTTTCTACAAACTTAGTAATTTTGTTTGGACAATATAAACAATAACCTTTCCACTTCTCTAGATAGCCAATGAAGTGGCAACTCACTGTCTTAGGATCTAACTTCCCAAGGTTTGGGTTGAAGAGTTTTGCCTCAGCTGGACAGCCCCACACGCAAATAATTGAGTGAAGGTTCACGACTAGTCCATAACTCATATGGTGTTTTAGACACCGATTTACTAGGAACTCAATTAAGTATGTGAATGGCGGTTTTTAATGCCTCCATCCACAAACCAACCGGTAAGGTGGAGTAACTTAACATGCTTCTCACCATATCCACCAAGGTACGATTTCGTCTTTCAGCTACTCCATTCTGCTGAGACTCGCTCGGTGTTGAATAGGGCGACTATACCATGTTCCTGTAAAAACCTTGCAAAGGGTCCAGGAACTTGGCCATATGGGGTATGTCGACCATAGTATTCGCCTCCAAGGTCGACCTAACTACTTTAATCTTTAAACTATGCTGATTTCAACTTCAGCCTTAAATATCTTGAATTTATCCAATGCTTCTGAACGCTCTTTAATTTGATAAATATAACCATAACGCGAATAATCATCCGTGAATGTTATGAAAGAGTCATAGCCATCCACAAATGTCACAGGAAACAGACCGCATATATCAGTATGAATTATTTCTAAAACTCATGTGCTTCTTTTGGCGCCCTTCTTAATATTCTTTACAAACTTTCCTTTGATGCAATCGATGCATTGCTCTAAATTTGAAAATTCTAGACGCTATTGTCCCCGTGGAGAAGAAGAGAATTCAAGAACCGGCTCAAACGGCCACTCTTGTAGGCCGGCAGGTGACTGGGCAAGAGTTCTTCCGGCTGCATCCGAAGATGCCATCAGGGCAATGGTTTCTCATCAGGACCATCGTCGGCAAAACAACCGCTATAGAGAAGACCCGGAAACACGTCACCAGGGAGAGGAACAAGATCGGCTAAGGATGCCACCACCGAGCCATCCGGTTGGAAATGCCAGACGAAGAGATGACTCGGACCGGCCTGAATCAAGTAGGGACGGTGCCCGAATAAACATGCATCGAAGTCAGCATAATGAGGCTCCACCGCCACCACCAAGAAACCCAGCCGGAAACAATCCACCAGGACCACCATCGCCTCCCAGCAGCGACCATGAAGGATCACGTCGTAGCCATGGGAGCCGCAGGGGTGGAGGCGGCAATGGTGAGAGGAGAAGCAGAAATCCAACTCCACCACGCAGAAGCCACGAGCCTCCAAGACGCAGATATCTCTCGCCAAACGACGCTCGCCATTTCATCGAATCAAACATAGAAGCGTGACGATACGAGGAAGAAGATGTATACGTGGGACCCAAGTGCTTTGGTCCACGTATACGTCAGACCAAATTTCTGGTTGACTTTGGCATTGCCAAACATATTCAGCCCTATGACGGTGCGGCTCGGCCAGATACTTGGCTCCAGGATTTTTTCCAGGCTTGCTGCATCGCCAAAGGCGGAAACATCCTGGTTGCAGTCCGATATCTTCCACTAATGTTGAGGAAGATGGATCGATCATGGCTCAATGAACTGCCAGAAAATTCAATTCATACTGGTACAATATGCAAAGTGCGTTCTTTTCAAACTTCGAGGGAATATATAGTAGGCCCTGCACAGTCGGAGACTTGCAGCGTTGCACCCAAAGACCTAGAGAAACCTGCCGGGATTACCTCGGACGCTGGATCGATACGAAGAACTCCTGCGAAGGAGTAAACGAGCAAACTGCGATAGAAGCTTTTATTGCAGGACTTCTAGTCAGACTTTTACGTCACAGGCTGAAGCGTGACCACGTCATAGATTTGGGAGAAATGATAGAGATGGCAAGCAAATATGCTCACACCAACGATGATTCAGAAGGGCTGTTAAATATCATGGCCAATCCCAACACGGCCAAACATCCAAAGCAAACTCAGAAGCGCAAGAACACCTCAGACGAAAAGCCGGCTTCGGACAACGCAGTTGTCAACGCAACGTTCGGATCCGGAGGAAGAGGAGGACGCTCGGAGGCGGCCAGGGTAGAGGCCGAGGAACTTCCCGAATCCAGGGAAGAGGAGATCAGCAACCCGAAAGAACCTATACCTGTGCTGACATTGCCAACAATCCTTGTGTCCACCACTTAGATAGTAACAAAGGATCTACCCACACAAATCCCGATTGTCTTTTCAATGACGACGTCAAGAAAGACGAATCCGCTGGCTACAAAGCGAAGCGACGAAAAGGAAAGAAAAATTCCGAGAAAGAAAGGAGCCCAAGGAAGATTCCGACATGGAAGAGGCGGAGGACACGGCAGAACCCAAGCCGGATGGAAAGAAAACTTTTTGACTAAGAAAGACGCATACGTATGCTTCCTTGGATCCCAACCAGCTAAGGACAAAAAGGCGGTTCTTCGTGAGCTCAACGCCACGGTTTCGGCTGTCCCACAGTTCCTAGATTGGTCAGAGTAACAATCACCTTTGATCATTCAGATCACCCGAGGAAAACACATCGTAGAAGAAAGTATCCTCTAGTCGTCAATCCTCTTATTGATGGCTATGAGTTCTCTAAAACACCTTTGATCATTCAGATCACCCGAGGAAAACACATCGTCAGGGAAAGTATCCTCTGGTCGTCAATCCTCTTATTGATGGCTATGAGTTCTCTAAAACACTCATGGACGGTGGGAGTAGCATTAATATCCTCTACATTGAGACGCTCCACCGCATGAAGCTACACGAGAGCCAGTTGAGTTACAACAGTGTAACTTTCCATGGCATTGTACCAGGGAGACATGCGGATTCTCTGGGTGAGATTACTCTGGACGTGACATTCGGAACCCGAGACAATTATCGGACCGAGCCACTCTCTTTCGAGGTGGTACCGTTCAAAAGTGCTTACCACGCCATCTTTGGGCGTCCGGCTTACTGGGCGTTTATGGCCTGTCCCTGTTACATCTATAACATGATTAAACTTCCAGGTCCAAGGGGCGTAATCACCGTACGAGGAAATCCGAGGAAGGCGCGAGAGTGCGACAAAGGATCTGCTACCTTCGTCGAAGCCGTGCTACATGCCCATGAGTACCAGGGGATCAAGAAGAGCATCAATCCGTCCGAGATGCCCGCTACGAAGAACGAGGTGCTGAAGCCAAGTTTGCAGTTCAAGGCGTCAGAAGAGACGAAGAAGACGTCGCTGAAGGAAGATGATCCCTCCAAGACGACAAACATAGGGGTAGTCTTAGGCCACGCATAGGAAAGCGCGTTCATCGAGTTCCTCAAAGCTAATAGTGATATCTTCGCATGGCAGCCATCTGACATGACCGGAGTACCTAGGGAACTTTCCGAGCACTCTCTTAATGTGTACCCAGACGCTAAACCCGTCAAATAGTCCTTACAACAGTTTGGTGATGAAAAGCGCAAAGCAATAGCCAAGGAATTAGCTCGCCTAGAGTTAGTGGATTTCATAATAGAGGTCATCCATACAGATTGGGTGGCAAATCCTATAATCGTCCCTAAAAAGGACACCATTGATTTAAGGATGTGTGTTGATTATACCGCTTTGAACAAGGCATGCCCAAAAGATCCATTTCCTTTGCCAAGAATCTATCAAGTTATCGACTCAACGGTAGGGTCGGAATTACTCTGTTTTCTCGACACATATTCCGGATATCACCAAATACCGATGAAAAAGTCAGATCAAATTAAGACGTCTTTCGTCACTCCTTTCGGAACATTCTGCTATAAAACTATGCATTTTGGCTTAAAGAATGCAGGAGAAACATATCAATCTACCATGCAACGTTGTCTTAACGACCAAATCGGACGCAACGTCCATGTATACATAGACGACATAGCAGTTATGTCCAAAAAGAAGGAAACTTTAATTTCCGACTTGGATGAAATGTTTGCTAGTCTATGAAAATTCAATATGATGCTAAATCCGAAGAAGTGTTTCTTTGAAATTCCAGTCGGAAAATTGTAAGGTTTCATCATCTCTGAGCGAGGCATAGAGGTGAACCGGGACAAAATAAAGACTATCTTAAACATTATCAGGCTGACTCGCCTGAAGTACGTACAACGCCTCACTGGTTGCATTGCAGCAATGAGTCGGTTCGTTAGTCGGCTCGGTAAAAGAGCCACACCTTTGTACAAACTCTTGAAGAAAACCGACAAATTTGTCTGGACCCCAGAAGCCGAAACTACCCTGCAAAGTTTGAAATATTTGCTTTCAAATCCACTAGTTCTCGCAGCGCCAGAACCTCAGGAACCTATGTTACTCTACATTGTAGTGACCAACAAGGTCATAAGCATGGTGACAGTAGTTGAGCGCGGGGAAGAAGGCCACGAGCATAAGGTGCAGCGGCCAACTTATTATCTAAGTGAGGTCCTGACAGAATCGAAGCAACGATATCACATCATCAAAAGCTATCCTATGGAGTGTTCTTTGCATCCAGAAAGCTACGTCACTATTTTTAAGAGCACAAGATCATAGTAGTGAGCACGGCTCCTCTGAGAGATATAATCAACAACCGCGACGCCACAAGATGTGTCATAAAATGGGGAATAGAGCTTGTAGCTTTCGACATTGAGTATAAACACGTACAACAATCAAGTCCCAAATTCTCGCCGACTTTGTTGTTGATTGACAGAAACGGCAGAAAACTCAGGCCCTCTAGACTCAGAATTTTGGACCCTTCACTTCGACGGATCAAAAGCACGAGGAGGCTCGGGGGCTGGCGTGGCGCTCAAATCACCCCAAGGAGATAAGTTGTTCTATGTGTTACAAATACACTTCACGGCAACCAATAATATTGCCGAGTACGAAGCACTGCTACATGGAATACGCATGGCAAAGAACATTGGCATATCAAGACTCATGTGTTACGGAGACTCGGATTTAATTGCTCGGCAAGTATCCGATATCTGCAACGCAAAAAAGCACATGGCAGCATACAAAGATATTGTGGATGAACTATCCAAATCGTTCGACGGTTTTGAGGTTCAACACATCTCTCGAGCAGAAAATGAGGAAGCAGATGCACTATCAAGAATAGGCTTTGCACAGAACAAGTACCGGATGGAGCTTTTTTAGAGCATTTAAGGGTCCCCTCCATAGTCGGAGTTGATGAGGACTATCCGACGAAATCCGACTCACCTTTAATAGCAATTCTGGCTGTCATTCCCAGCTGGACAAAACCCTATCTGGATTTCCTGATAGACGGAAAACTACCCGAAGATGAAGTCTTGAGCCGGCAGATTGTCTGACGAGTAAAAGACTACACTATAATAAATGGTGAGCTCTATAAACGGAGTGTTTCTGGCGTGTTTCAGAGATGTATTTCTTCGGAAGAAGGAGTGGAAATCTTAAGAGAAATCCACGAAGGCGAGTGTGGTCACCACGCTGCAGCCAGATCCTTAGTGCCAAAAGCTTTTCGACACAGATTTTTTGGCTTATAGCTAAGGCATATGCCGACAAACGGGTCAAAACGTGCAAGGGCTGCCAAAAGTACGCTCATCAGGCACATGTTCCGGCTGAACAGCTGCGAACAATCCCTATTACATGGCCGTTCGCGGTCTGGGGGCTTGATATGGTAGGTCCGTTTTGCACGGCAAAATGTGGATTTACTCACCTACTAGTGATGGTGGATAAATTTACAAAATGTATTGAGGCTAAACCCGTAACAAGTTGCGATGGAGCCACAACCAGAAGATTCATCGAGGACGTAATCATCAGATTCAGATGTCTGCGCAGTATATTTACTGACTACGGGAGCAACTTTTCCATGGTGAACTAGCCGAATTCTTCGAAGAACAAGGGATCCGACTTGATATTGCATCAGTCGCACATCCACAAGCCAATGGACAAGTCGAAAGAACTAATGACATTATTCTACAAGGAATCTGACCTCGCCTCGAGGCACTGCTTCGTCGGGCCACGGGGGCTTGGGCAGAAGAATTACCGTCTGTGATATAGAGCTTACGTACAACTCCTAACAGGTCAACCGGCTATACTCCTTTCTTCTTGGTCTATGGTGCAGAAGCAGTTCTTCCAAGTGATCTAATTCATCAGGCTCCACGAGTAAAGGCGTATACCGAAGAAGATGCAAAAGTTTCTCGGCAAGATGATCTTGATATAATTGAAGAAGTATGCGTCGTTGCTGAGAAGAGATCTACAGCCTATCAGCAGAAGTTACGCAAGTATCATAGTCGGAGAGTGCAAAACCATTCTTTTAGAAAAGGCGATTTGGTTCTCCGACTTGTGCAAAAGAGAAAGCACAAACTTTCCCCAATTTGGGAAGGACCTTTTATGGTTAGCAGAGTTCTGCATAATGGGTCATATTGTTTAACCGACATGAGACCAGTCAAGGAAAGACCAGATACTCGGAAAAGAAAGAGAGCTGGTGATAGCATAGACCCGGATGAAATAGACCGTCCATGGAATATTGCACAACTACATCCTTTCTATTCTTAGTTATATTTCCTTGTAACCATATATGTACATGTTTAAAAGTGAAATAAAGTTTAATTTCCTCATATTGTTATCTTGGAGACGTTTTTGCCATCTTATTTCCAAAAGAGCATGTAATTTTTTCAAAAATCCCAGAATACTTGAAAGTACTTTATGCTCATGTTTGTTCTGGTTATGATTTTTAAATAGTCTAAAAATGTTACCTTAGGATACAAAGTTTAAATTATTGTCTATACTTTGATTCTTTATCTGATTGCTTAGACGCGGGAATTTTCCGAGTAATGAGTTGTTGATACTAGAAGCCAGCTTTGTTTCCGAGTTTAAACTGGTTTAGCAATTGCGCTCCGTTGTTCGGCGAAGTTTCCGTGCTGAAGTTTCGCTGACCCATGAAAGGGATGAGGCAGAGAGCCAGATAAACTGATAAGTGTAGGCATAACTAAAAAAGAGTGCTTCAGAAAATTTTCAAGCACATGCATAAAAACATATAAGCAAAAGTGCTAAGATAGTAAAAGCATCAGTTTTTACAGACCAACACAAAATAAACATTGTATCCATCATTACATTGCCGTAAGTTTAAGATAATGCATAGAAATTGTTTATGCTGCAGGCGGTGGTGATGAAGCAGGTGGAGCATTGGAGTCAACAGCAGTGTCGCCCTCGATCTCAGTCTTGGAAGCATTACTGATCTCTGGCTCTTGAGGCGAAGGAGGCGCGACGACGGATTCGAAGAATAGCGTCGTGTAGTTGGTCATCTCCGCCACCCGACAAGGGTAACCTGCACAAGATTCTTGGATGGCCTTTATATCTTGCGGGTTGCCCTCATCATCCTCCTCGACAATGCCCTTGGTGACATGCCAAATTTCCATCTCGCTATAGTGGCTCATCACCATGGTCAGAAATGTTTGTGCAGCAGTCCGAGCATAGGAGATCTTCCAGACCTCGATCAACTTCAGAATCTCCTTAACTTTGTCCCTCACCTCATGCACTGACATTGTGTGCAAGTCGGAAAGCTTGACGATTTCGCCAGCCTATTCTAGAGTTTGGCGGAAGTCGAACAAGACATCTCCAACGAGCTTAATGCGCTCGAGGCGAGGTTTAGAAGTGGAAGAGTCGGAAAGATTCAGGGGGGCTGGGAAAGAACCAAAAAGTCAAAATTCGGCTAAAACGAAAGTCGAAAAATGAACAACACAAAGTAAAAAAGATTCGGAAATCTTACCAAGCACGGAGTGATTCCATTCAGCATGCTCCTTACGGAGGCTGTCTAGTTCACTAGATGAGGCTTGGGCAAGATCCCTCTGGATATCAAAGTCCTTCTTGAGATCAGCAAGTTCCTTGTCTCGGAGGGCTAGGAGCTTCTCGAGCCTCACGGTCTCGTGGTTGCTTGACTCCAGGACTACGGGTACGGATTTCTCCGATTCCACAGTTAGCGTCTTAAGATTTTCCCAGAGTTCAGCATTCTCTGCATGCAAGACCTTGAAGTTTTCGGCTTGCTCCACAATCTTGCTGGATTGACATAACAATTCTGCAAAAACAAAAATATCAGTCGGATAAAGCAAATTCACTATGATAAAATAGATAACTGACAAAGAGGAAGCCGGAAAAATTTACCTTCTGCTTCATCTTTCTCAATTTTTAACTTTGAATTTTCAAGGCGCAAAGCTTTGATTTCTTTGAGCTTATTGGAAATATTCTTAAGTAATTCCTGGTTGGAAGATGCAATTTTCTGTAAGTTTAGAGACGGAATGCCATCAGATGGCTACTAAGACTCGGGCTGCAAATTTAACTAAGTAAAATTACAGCACGAGCCTTGGGGGCTACACTACATCGTTCTTTTGCAACCTAAAAGCATCAACTCGGATCCAGCAATGTTTATTCGACTTTATGCTGGGAGGGCTAGAGGATATGATAATAAATGCACATAAGAATCGGAAACTTACAATGTGTTCCATGTGCATATTTTCAAATCCGAGTTTGGTGCTGTGAAACACCTTCTCGGTAAGGGTGAGGGACGGAACATCCGTCGCTGGAAGTTCGCCGGATGCGATTTTAGCATCCCAGACCAAAATTTGGTCCAGGAGGCTAACCAGCTTGACGTCCACCTCTTCTTGCCTCGCTGCCTCTGGAGTCAAGGTTTGCTTCTCAAGACTGGATTGGGCCAGCCTGAGAATCTCTTCCTTTTCTTTCCTCTTGAGGCCAGGGACAGCTGAGTAAACCACCTTATCCACCATTCTTGTGGTCATTACCATGGGATCATTACCCTTTACGGGTTCACCCTTGTTAGTTGCCTGGTCATCAACGGTGACCAGGGCTTTCGAGATCTTGCTAGCATCAGGGGATGCAAAAGCTCCCTGCGCTGACGAGGTATTGGATGGAGTTGACGGCAGCACAACAGGGGAGATAACAAGCTTCTGCTGACGCATCTTATTGCCCGGCTTGCTGTCCGGATTTATCTTGCTCTTCAACACTGATTTATCTCTAGAACACGAGATTCCTAAATATTAGGTATGTTCTGGAAATAAAGGTACATGAGTACTAAAAATGAAAGGTGAGGTGCTTACTTTTTAACTACTAGCAGCACTTGGCTACCAGCAGCAACAACTTCCTTCACCTTGCGCTTCTTGGAGGCAGGGGCGGCAACTTATTGCACCTCATCATACTCCGACACCTCCGGGTCGTCTGAAGCATAGCCCTCTAGTGGAGCTAGCTCGGACTCAGAGAGTTTCTTGAGCTGACAAAGTCAAAAATCATCGATGAAAATAGAGTCGGAGAAAGAACAGAAAAGAACGATGAAACGTGAAAGCAGAGTCGAAATATTTACCGGAGTTAGAGGACGGTTGGTCGTATACATCTTCAGGGAAACTTCCGGAACTTTCCGTTCCACCATTTCCTTGATCAAATATTGAATGAGAGTCTTGTAGTCCTTCGGCGCGAGCCAGCTAGAACTAACCCTCATCTTGTCCTTCTTGTCGCTCGTGATCTGGTGCATGAGGCGGTCTCTGTGGTGCTGGAGAGGCTGAATCCGGTGCTCCAGCCAGCAGTGGATCAAGTCGGATCCACGGAGTCCCTCATGCTTCATCAAATACTCGATCCGCCTCTTGGAAAGGATCAAAATATCCGACAGCTCCGGCGCCTCTGCGTCCCATGAATCTTGGTGGGGAGCGGCGTTGTTGATGAACGCCGGAAGACCTTCCACCTTTCCTGGAGCCGGAATATCCTTATGATAGAAGAAATTTCTGGCCGAGCGTTTGACGGACTCACTAGCGTTACTTGGATAGATCCGATTCCTCCTAAGGACTAAGCTAAGAGTGTCGGTGACATAAGGCACACGGACACTGATGGAATTCTTTTGGGTACCACAATAGTACATGAAAAGGGTGAGACTTGGCCTAATTCCAAGAAATCCCTCGCACAGAGCTGCATGAGCACTAAGCTCAAGTAGAGATTTGGGAGGGAGATTATGGAGTTGCACACCGAAGTAATTGAGGACCTAGACGAGGAAGTCCGACGGTGGCAATCTAAGGCCATGGTTGATGTGAGTGCCGAACAACGCCCTCTCGCCATCGAGCAGTGCGGGGATGGCGTGTCCTAAGGCGCTCCGCCATGCACCGGCGATGATGAACCCCTCATCCTCCATGACTTGGAGCTCCGCGGTATCCATGGCGCTAGGGATCCAAAGACCCGCATCTTCTTCTCTTCCTCCGCTGACGAACCCACCGCTGCCACTTCAGAGGTTGAGGCAGAAGCCATAGATCTTGGAGGAAGAAGGGTTGGTGGGGGAAGGAGAGATTTTTTCTAAAACGGTGCATAGATGGGAACTGGTGCGGAGAGCTCGAGGAGTACGAGGAAGCAATGAATGAATCGATGGAGAGGTGAATCTGAGAAGAAGGGTTTTCTCTCCTCTTTATTTGTTTCTGCGTCAAGATTCTTGCGGTGGGACGCGCGACTATCGCCACGCGTATAGGAGAGGGGGAGTTAGCTTCATCGCGACTCTGCCGCCCCCTCGATTTTCGCGTAGGTATTGAAACAACGTTCTGTTCCGTAAGGAACAGACCCAACAACGGTCGTGCTGATGGAAATCCTGTCAGTGACAGGACCTGGCCTGTAAAGTTGTCAGTCAGTACGCCGCTGAAAAATCCGGCTTATGTTTCAAATCAAGCAGGTAAAAGACTAAAGTCAGAGCAAAATATATCCGACTCGTTTGACTCGGAATCCTACAACAATGAAAGAAGTTTTCGGGAACCCTTCAAGATTATCAAGATAAAGAAACCATCAAGCTAGACGATTTATCTGACTTGAGATCTTGGAGACTTCTGGGGGCTACTGTTGGGGATATACTTTCCGGGTATACCCACATGACTTGTTGACCAGGGTGGCCCACTGCGGTGACCCAGCATACCACTGCATGATGTAGTATACTATAGTCGTTGACATAACACCAATGAAACACCGTTCACTAGTATTACATCCCTCAGAATGGAAAAACAGAAACACAAGGGCCCAATACATGGCTAAAGGTTACAACTCACTCTTTACACAAGATCCAGAGAACACTCTAGGTTAAAGAGAGAGAAAGAACTTCTTACAAAGAAGGATCAAAGATGAACAACACAAGAACTAATATGCCACTAAGAATGGTATCTTAACTAAAGGGATGACATTGCTGTTACTGCAATGCACTACAGAAATAGGTTCTTTGGTTAGAGAGTATATTCCTATTTAATCAGTAATTTCGTCTTCACTTGAGTTGAGGTATTTATTGACTTCCTTGTCTTTATTGAAGAGCTTTAGCTTTGGATGATGATTCCTGGAGCATAACTTGATGTAGATGTTGTCTATCTTGGCTTCAGAATCTAGCAAGGGTTAAGAAGATACTTTGAGTACAAGCATACTCAGCAAGTTCACTAGAAAAGGAGTGTTTGATGCACGATAACTACAGCCACAGACCATAGGTCATAGGCAATGCAAGTTTTAATAAACATTTCTTTAAAGGTTGCTTTTATTCTGAAAGACTATGTCCGTCAGCCTTCACGGGTTTACCAGAACTTTCATGGAGTTCCTTTCCCGCCGCGTTCGCAGCTCCTTCCTAGAACAGGGAGTAACAAGTTATAGTTCTTACACTCTATAGAGGTGCGTTACTTTACCCATGAGAGATCAACTCTTTGTTGCACAATCGGGCAGCTTATTCCCGTCCACAATTCCATGATGTGGGGCCCAGAAGATGATCCAAGCCAATCACTGCCCCCTTCGCAACCTCGTATGCCTCCTTGGTGTACACCATGCCCACATATTCGATTACGGCAGTGGTTTGTACAAACTGTTAGATGCCAGAACTATCGTGGGACGTTGAGGGTTCCCACCCACATGCTGCATATCCTCTACGAATTTCTAATTAATATGCACGCTATGAGGATAACAGCCACGACCCGCACATCCGGCTTCATGTGAGAGGAAGAAGATACAACTGACTTCTCCGTCCCATTCCAAATCTCATGGTTAACGTGTAATATACGGCGCAAGAATCACTGGCGACATTGGTTTTTAAGTCCTAGATAATATGTTCCTTTACCACCGGAACTTTTATAGTAAGTTATTACCTCATGGTATAACCTATAATCACATTATTATGAAAATAGTGTTTTCGGACCTTTTTCAAATGCAGGTGATGTCCACATTATGAAAATACTTTACAGAAAATAACCAAAGGACATGAGCAAGTGTGAACTTGCCTTTTGTGATTGCAAGATTATGCACTCACGGTATTCAAGATGATATAAGATGCAATATATGAAATCAGCATCATTGGTCTGGTAAGGACTAATGTTTAAAGAAGCAATATGTTCTTATGCATAAGTAATGTGATGCATTTTATAAACGTGAATCCCGGGGATAACGTTGTTTTAGTGTTTGGGTACTAGAATTGATGTATTTGAAATGTGTTGTACTTTTGGATGAGTTTTATACTCGTGCTTCTTATTAAGTCTTGTGAGTGTGTGTGAAACAATCATATAATTACAATATCATAAAACAATAGGACACACACAAATGTGAGATGCTACTCAGGATTGCTTATATAAGAGTTCTTGTTTGAAGTGGCAAAAAGAATAACATTTGAAGAAAATATTTCTTTTCTACGGTCTAAACAACCTTTGTGGTTAGTTGAGTCTGGTTGATGTTATTTGTGCTTGCTTGAATAGTTTGGGCTTGAGATGCTTTATGACTTAACTATATCAAACCAAACTTAACTATAAAACATCTAACAATGTTTATAGTATTATATTTAGAGTCTTGTAGACTAAAGTTAACTTTAAAACATAGATAGTTTGAAAGTATAATGCTTATAACATTTGTACTTTGTGTACTTGGTAATGTTGCCTTAAGGTTACTTAAGAATGGTTATATTTTTCTTTGATGTGGTGGTTTTCTTGATTTTATAATGGAATAGTATCACTTACCCCTTTTATGGATGAGTGGTTATAGTTTGTAAATCATGGAGTAATGTTAGTTAATTGCTTATGAGTTCACTATAGTGTTTTAGTATGTTGATAAACTTGTGATTAAAGTAAAGGAAATAAGTTTTTATTTAACTACAAATTATTCTTGATGATTTTATATTTGATAAGGATTCTCTTTAGAAAATATTACACAACTATGGTTGAGGAGAATTCAATAAAATTGTAATTAAAATGTGTTAAACTATTTGAACTTCATATTATTAATGTTGAAGACTAATACTATTTATTAGACTCAATTGGTTAATTTTAGACATATTAGCAATTTTTATTTACCTTTATATGAATTATCAATCAAATAAATAAGTTTAAATTTGAGTTATTAAAGTATTTGAATTTTTATTTTACTCAAAAGTGGAATATTATATTTTTTAACATGTAGATATTTTTTTTGATCATTTTGGTATATTACATTTATTTTTTTGATTTATAAATAATAAGATATGATTTTGACAATTCTTATTACTTTATAATTACTTAATAAATAATAAGTATTTAATTAAGTGAAATAATAATACATGATTATAGTTTTTAAAATATTGTTTTTATTTTTCCAAGATTTTTGGTATTTATTTATATTCTTAACATTTATCATTATTAAAATAGGAATTATCAAAGTTTTATTACCCTTAAAATACTTATTAAATAATAATTATTTAAATTGTTAACATAATAATGTTTAATAATAGTTTTAAGTTATAGATTTTATTTTTCTAAACATTATCATATATTATACATATTTTTCTGAACTACAAATCAAAAGTTATAGTTTTAACTAGTTTTAATCACTTTATTTATTTTCTGGAATATGTATATTTGGATTTATATCTTTTATTCTTTCTTAAACATGAAATAACTTTTTACACCGCACCCATACCTAGCCCTAGTCACTTACTAGTGGGCCAGAGGCCACCTCAGCTGTCAGATTAATAAATGTGTTTGTTACTGACCCTAGTTCTACTCCTGGACAATGACATATGGGCCATAGGCCATGTCATCGGCCAACCGAGACAAAGACTGGGTCAAACAGGATGACGCGACAAGGGTGATCTCATCCTGACGTCACCTCGCCGGTGGCATGGCAGACAACGACGAGGAGGGAAGTAGCGGGCGAGTGAGCGTGTGTGCAGGGGCTTGTTCGAACCGGAACAACAAGGCGAGTAAAATAGTGGTGGCGCCGCTGGTTTTTGGTCATCAGAGAGTAACCGGCGACGAGCTCATGCGGCGGTGCTTGCGGGTGATCATGGTGGCGTGGATTTAGGAAGCAAACAAAGCATCTATGCATGCAAGGAGATTCAGTGACTCACCAGGAACACGATGGTGTGGTCGATAGGGCGAGGCGAAGTCGGAGACGATGGTGAGGTCGACGAACAACGCCGGGAACCGAGGGTGCGATTGAGTTGATTTGTGCCACCTCCACTAGTCCGAGTTGGGGCAATCGAACGAGAGGAGCACGGCGGTCTCCACCGTGGTCTTATTTGGCCGATGTGAACACAGAATCGCCGGCACCGGCTCACCTCCGAGCTAGGTTTTTGGTGAAGAAGAAGAAATCGAGAGAGAGAGAGAGGATTTCAGAGGGGGAAATGGGGATGAGGATGAGCAGGGACGTCGTCGTGGCCTCCTTATCCACTCCTGGCGACGGCAGCATGGATCTTGGCGCAAGGACGACGGCGGACGGCCTCAACATCACCACCGAGCTGCTTCCAGCTGGAGGAAGATGATGACAATGGTTTAGCAGTAAACCCCTTTGGCATTTCTTTCCTCTCAACCCGCGATCCTGCTTTGGTCCCACCTGTCTGTCACTGAAGAGAACGAGTTGGGTTGGCTGTTGGGCTTTTGTGGGATGCATATGTGTGTCAGATAAGGAAAGAGGAGTTGGGCCACGGCCAGGTTTTGTTTTTTATTTGTTTTCCCTTTTTCTATTTTCTGTTTTCCTTTTCAGATTTGTATATAATCTTTAATTTGAACTTTTCTTATTTGAATTAATTTGCTGGATAATTGTAGTAATACTAAAATGTATTTAGTATCATTTGTGAACTTTTATTATATAATGTTATGTTTTCTTTATTTTCTTTGTGAATATACTTTTCCTATTATTATTTGTAAGGCTTTTAATATGCATTTAATCGAGCTAATATCCATAAACTTATTATAGGATGCATTATTATTAACTCATGAGATTTGATTCTCATTAACTCATAATATTTAGGAGATTTTTATACTGTGGTCCTTTATTTTTATTTGATAAATAGAATTCTAGGGAATTAATATGATTAATATTATTCCCATGAATTTAGGAAATAGCAATGGATATATATTTTATTATAATTAACACAGAAGTTAGGGTTTGAATTGGAAGTGCTTACCCTAGAGTTTAGGATTCTTAATTTACTTATATTCCCTTATTGATGTGAGTAAAGGTTTAATAGCTAAGCATATTGTCTTCTGTTTGTGATCTTTAATGATAACACCTTTTAAAATAGACAGTTACTGTCACATCCCAAGATTTTCCAAATCTTGTAATGTCAAAAATAAATAAACAAAATAAATAATTATTGAAATTTAGAGTGAAAAGAAACTTTTGTTTCTAAATGGAAACATAAAATCCCATCTTGAAAAAACTTTGGTTAATGTTTGAATCTAACTAAATTCAAATCAAGTGGAATGCATTCCTCATAAAATGCATCTTGAAATTTAAACACTTGGAAAATAAACCAAAACTCTAAAACCCTAATGGAAGAAAATCATTTCAAAGCTATCTCTAAACCTATGGATTTGATCCATATAAAAATTGTTCAAACAAACATTTCAAAATGATTAAGGATGACAAATAGAAATATTATAAAAACCATGTGAATTTAATTCACTTAATTTGGAGCCATGAATAAAATCCTATGAATTTAATGAGCTAAGGAAAAGTAGATTCCAAAGCTAATAAAGCACTTATCTAAAATCCATACCAAATGGTGAGTAAATAATCCTAAAAATATTTAAAAGGATAAATAAATATTAAATAAGATTTTATAAATTGGAATCACCAAGTTTGGATCTCTAAATAAAAAGATATGGATTTTATAAGATAAAGATAGAAATATTAAATAAAGAATATTTGAAGGCCAAATCAAATCTTGGCCAAGACCATAAGCAAATGGAATGATTATAATCCAAATCCAAATAAAATAAAAGGATAAAGAATTTTCCTAATAAAATAAAATGGCATTTAACCAAATTCTATTTGAATAATGATAAAATCCCTATTAGAAAGGATTAATTAAAACATAGGAAAATAATATTTGGAATTTACCCAAGTGGAATAAAAGTTGATTAATTAAACTTAAATAAGATAAAAGAAATCTTCTAAATAAAAATTATGGAATTAGAACTATATTTAATTTCATTGGAATAAAGACAAATATCCAATTTAAAATGATGAATAAATCATTTTCCAAATAAGTCAAGGTGAATTATTTGACACCCTATTAAATAAATATACCTACTGAAAAGGTTTTGTGAGAATTTAAATTAAATAAGGGTTTAAAATATATTTGTTATTAATTGAATTTAAATGCATGGGCCTACTTTTAAATAATTAAAAGACCCTAAAAGAATAAAAGAAATATTCTAATTTTGACTTTAAAATGTATTATTAATTAGTATTTGATTGCACACAAAGTTTGAGAGAAGTTTGAATTTAAATAGTTGTTTGAATTGATTAAACAAAATCAAAACAGATTAATAGAAAAAGAAAAAGGGAAAACATTCAGATAAAAAAAATGAATCTAGCCAGCCCAGCCCACTAAGCCCAGTCTAGCCCATCTCCCTCTCCCGCGAGAAAAACGCTTTGTACTCGGAATTCTACCCACAGAGGCAATGGCTACTGGACCCCACCCCACACTCTCTCACTCGCTGACTAACCAGGCCCACGGCCACATCGTCATCGTCCTCACCCGCCGCTGACCGTGCCCCCCTATCTGGCCATTACTACCGATTGAATGCCGGCGTGAATTCGAGTTAACCGCGCCATGAAACGGCCCCACGATCACGCACACTAAAGCTCCTTCTCCCCCTCTCTCTTTCCCCTCACTCGCCAGATCCTCTACGCCCCCAGGCCGCCATAATTTCGAGCTCGTGCCTCACTGCTCCGACGAGCTCGCCGACAAATTCCGACGAACACGTCCCACCCCACCGTCCCTGCTTCACACTATCCTGCTCACCAGAACCTTGCACACCTACTCGTATCATCAGCCTGGCCGCTTTCTGCAGGCGTCGAAGGACGACATCTCGCACGCCGTTGCTCGCTACCTCTCCGGCGAACCCTACTGGTAAAATCTGACCTCGCCTCTCCATCTCTGTGATGCTCATGTACTCAGCATCGTCTTGTGCATCTAACGAGCTCTCTGCCTCTCCTTCCCGAGCCGTGTAGCCTCGCCTTCGACCATAGCATAGCGGACCCGACGCCAACGACAACACCGACGAGCAATCACCAGCAGCACCGTGCGCCCCTGTCCCTATGGCGACCACGTCGAGAATCAGCGCAACCCTGCGAACCTGGTGAGCCTCTCCCCACCATCTCTTTCTTCCTAAATCGCCGGGAACACCCTCGTCTGAGCGTGCCGCCGCCTGTTGCCACCGCCAGCGCCGCCCACTTTTGGCCAGCACCTATGCACCGTTCGATTTCGATCCAACGTGTGTGATAGAATCATTAACCGAAGAGGTATGGAGTGTTGCCAGCCGTGCGATGCACATTAGATCCAGCGGCCCACAATAGCCGAGCCACACGAATCGTTTTTAGCCAATCATAGCCCTCCACGTGGACAAGGTTTGAATTAAAACAGGAAATAGAATCTATTAGATATGCAAACTTGAAAAAATCATAACTTTAAAACCACACGTCCAAAATTTTCAAACTTTATATCAATGGAATCATCAAGACAAATCCTACCCAACCATGCACTTTGTTTATTAAAATGCTTCTGTTAAATTGATTGTTTTTGCAGAAACTTGTGTAGGAATATTTAGAATATAAAATTTGTTCTAAAATTATTTTGGTGATAAAATCTTTGGGAAAATGGATTGTTTGAACCTACTGACCATAGAAATCAATTTGTGGTTTCAAAAACATATTTGGTGAAGCAAAAGAATAAATCTTTGATTTAAAGCATTTCTAGTCAAATAAAAATAATGTTTATTTATTAAAAATACTTTTGGGACTTGGGGAAATGTTTTGGAATAAACTCTCTGACCCCAAGCACCAAGTTTTATGATTTAAAAATGTATTTGGTGAACCCTATAAAGTTTGTTACTTTGTTAAAGACATTTTCAACCACATAAAATAATGCTTTGGTTTAAAAATGGTTTATAGGTAAAATCTTTTGCAAATAGTTTTGCCACTTTATATAGTGACCAATAAGTGTTTTAGAATGTTTATAACCTATTATAAACCACTTTTGTAAATAAAACAAAGTTTGGCATGCTTGCATGCATTTTTTTGTTTCTATTATTTTACGTGATGTTGCTTGAATGGTAGATTGAAATATTGCTTGCTTGATTGAGTTGTAGTGAAATTTGAAGAGTGTGATTGTTTCAAGATCAAGGAGTGAACTTATACTCTCTACCAAAAAGGCAAGTGTTGCTTCATACTTTTGTCCCATTATTTTCACTATGCATTAGTGATATTTCTAAGCAGGACTTGCATGGAATTTTGCTAAGTGTAAACTATGCCATGGGAAATCCTAGTAGATGAAACCTTAGTAGAATTATCCTAAGTTAAGATTCCTACTACTATCATGCTTAGCTTAGCTAGTAGAAAACAAGGGTGGATTATATTCATACTATGGAATATTTCTAAGTCAAGGACTTGTGTTTTGTTTAATAAAACAACTAAGTGAATGAATCACCTGGATGGAATGGAAGTAATGGTTTTGTTGAGTGGTTAACAAGTCCCATTTCTATTGTTTACCTTGTGTATCTCACTTGTGGAAAGCCACCCAGGAACAAAGAGATTTGAGATGTCAAATGTTGAGAAGCTTCAAGTGTAGCCACTTGGCATTATGGGCTCTGCCTGGATCATATAGGTTGCAATAACTTAGCCAAATGGACAGTTGGTGGTAGGGATGATAAGTTGGAACGCGTCCATTCTGGTCTAAGGGAAGGCTTCTGAAAGATCTTGTCTTGGTGAAACCAAGTCTTGTGGGGAAAGTGCACCACCTCTGTAGAGTGTAAAATCTAAGTACTTAGCCATGTCCCTGGTAAAGGACAATTTGAGCATCAAGACATGGAAGCTATCAATAATCTCCTCATCCCAATTTCTAAGTAAAAACTTGTGGTTGAACAAGGGTTGAAGGATCACCAATTTCTATTGGGAGATGCCTTGGGTGATTTTTGACAAACAAAAACTTAGTGTTTTCAAATGATAAGGAAAATCTATTTTGAGCAAAGCAAGCCTAAGCTCCACTTAGCCAAATGCATATAGATGATAGACTCCACTATACTACCACAATATCACTTGCCAATACAATTCAAATGTATTGACCCTTGTGGCTGTAACTTATTATGTTGGAGGTTTGTATGATGTTAGTGAGATGTGTTGATTAGGATTACAAGTCTACAACCAACATGTTTTCCTATGGCACTTTGAAGATGGAGGACCCCATGCTATTGATATATTCTGCTGCATTGTAATGAGATAGCCAAATGAGCTATGTAAGATGTAATAAATTACTTTATTCCTGGTTATAAAGTTGTATTATGACCTTTGTTTCTTGATATTACATCTTAACTGTGGATGCTAGCTATTGATCCAGGGACTAGCATTGTAAACACAAGGATTCTTACCTTATTAAAAGTTGGGAACCTTACGGATGGTATCAGAGCATTGTGTTGCCTGTAGGATTTGTAAACCTAGGATTGGACAAACCCCTTAGAAAAATAGGAGTTGTATTTGTTCCAAAACTTATTTACAAACTATCTTGTATACTCTTTCCTCAACCTTTTAGGTTTTGATTCTACACCTCTTCTACTTCAACTTAATGGACAAAGTCTACCCCATGGCCAAGACTTCAACATGAGCAAAGGACTTCACCAACTCAAGTGATTTCAACCTTATTCTCAACAAGGACTTCAACTTGGATATCACTAAGGACCACAAATGATACAAGAAATGTTACTCAAGAATTGAAGACTAAGGAAACACAACTTAGAAGGAACCATCATCACCTTTAAGTTTTGAGACCAAGATGCAAGAAATTCTCTAAGGATACAAACATCTTGTTCATGAGGAATCAACTAAGAAGGAAGGAATGATCTCAAGTGAACCATATAGTTGGACCACCATGTTTAGTTTAAATTAAACCCACCAACTTATGTGGTGTAACAAAAATAGTTCTGTTTCCTAAAAATGTGCTTGAACTTTGTTGTTTGAGTGGAATGTTTGTTTGTGATTGGTTGCACATTGCTTGTGTGAATTGTGATGTGTGTGATTAGAACTATTTCCTTAGAAATCTTTTGCCCACTCTAATCCCAATCCAACCCAAACAGATGACTACTCCAAGAGACTCCAACATCAAGAATGGTGACAACAAAAACCAAGAGATCAACATGAGGGAACTCATAGTAACCCAAACCCAGTTGAACCAAGTGACAGCTCAATTTTTAGCCAACACCAGTGAGGTAGATCCAACCATGCAAAGGTTTTTGGAAACCCAAACCCAATTGTTGCATAAGGTGACAAATCAAATGATCAACATGGGAGACAACTCATCCCAAGGAGTTTGTGACAACAAGGATGTCAAGGATGATATTCTAGAAGGAACCCAAGCTTGCAATATTTGTGGAGACAAGGATCACACTTCCAAAGAGCATGGGAATCAATGCCCCAATTGTGAAGAGAAACATCCAGCTAATCAATGCCCCACAACCCAAGCTACTTGTTTCCTATGTGAAGGAAATAATCATGTCCCTATCCAATGCCCCATCTACTCCATAGTTCAACAAAGGAAACAAGGTGGAGTGCAACAACTGATTGCAGACTACCATAAGGGAACAACTTCTACCAAGAAGGATGAAGACAAAGGAAAATCTCAGCTTGCACCTCCATGCAATATGACTCAATTTAAATGACCAAAGAGGAGACATATGTATTATCCAAGGAAAAGGTCAAGGAGACCAGGAAACTTTCCCACCTTTGAGATAATATATGAAGAGCATGAACTAGAAGCACTCCTAGCTTTGGAGAAACCCAAGAATAAGAAGGACAAAAGTCAAGTGCAGTGTTGCCATTGCAAAGAGATGGGACACTATGCCAATGAATGTCCAGAGAAGAAGAAGAAGTATAAGGAGATTAGCCAAGTATGGTGCAACAACTGCAAAGAGTTAGGCCATTATGTGTCAACTTGTCCACAGAAGATACGTGAAGAACTCAATCTTATCACATGATACAATTGTGGTAACCAAGGACACTATGCAAGCAATTGTCCAGAAAAGATGAAGCACAAGATAAAGCCTATGAAGGATCTCAGCCTTGTCACATGTTTCAAGTGTGGAAACAAAGGACACTATGCATCGAGAAGAAGACCAGTAGAGCTGCAGTTCGGATTTTTGAATGTGACAATGGCTCTCTCCACCTCTCCTATCTGCCACCACCTCTCCACCTCTCTTCTCATCAGCGGCCATGGATCTCTATCTGATGATCTCTTCTAGACTCTTCTTCCTGGGTGTTTGTATTAGTCATCATGTATTCACTACTCCTTTGGGATTTTTCAAATGGATCCAGGGTGGCTCATCAGGTACGTCATCGTTTTAGATCCTCTGTTCACTTTGATGGAGGTCCTTCGGCAGAATTCTATTTGGTGGTCAGATTTCTGGATTTCAACTTCTCTCTGTCCACTGTCAATGTGGCTCTAGCATTGGAATCATGTTTGGGTGGATCTGCTCAGAAATTCAAAGTTTGTTGGCTCGATGAAAGAAACTTTCATTTCTCTGTGGCTTCAAATCGTGTGGGTCATTTTATTCATGTGTTAGAGTTCTTCAAATGTGAGGATTTTCACTGCTTGTTTCTGTTATATCATGGAAAATCCCCAACACAATCAACTATTTTTGATCGGATTGAGGACTGCGTGTATGATAATGATGATCATTGGAAGGTTGGTGTTAATGCCAGAGCTAGATCGGTTCCATTTTATCTTAGGAATATTCCTGGTAATCTCAGGGGGAGTTCTTCTCTTGATTCATCAAAGAAATTGGCGATCAAAACGGATTTGAATTTCTGGCGAAGCTCTTCCAATCATTCTAATAAGGATTTCAATTATTTTCTTAAATTGGGATGTCTGGAATTTTCCTTTGATCCTGTTTCCTATCTGATATGGAATTCAAATTCGAATTCTATGCCGTTGAAGTTTGGTCATGGCCTCTCTGATACTCGGTTGTCTCGTGAGATTTTTACGCTCAGTCATATTGAATATCTTATCGAAGCGAAACTCACACCTTCATAAATTATCAGGTACGTTCAAACTTTCAAACATGCATGCACACGTTGTCTTTCCTTATATCACGTGGTGTCGTTATGTCAGAGTCAACCGAGATGTCTGGGTTGTTTAAAACTGGGTCATGTTAAATCTGATTGTTCTTTTGTCCCTAAGAATCTGGAGTCCAATTCGGTTAAGAAAGATTTCTTGGTTGTTAAGGCCGATCAAACTAGCTCTGAGGTGTCTCTATCCTCTTCGGTTTTCAAGCGTCCTGTTACAAAAATCTGGGTTCGAAAATCTCCTAGCAAGTTTTGCATTAGGTGTCTGACAGAGGGGCATGTTTCAAACTTTTGTTTCAATGTCCCACGTTGTCAGTTTTGTTGGAGATATGGGCATTCAGTTACTGGATGTAAACAAGATAAACTGCGTTTGTGGAAAATCTGGGTGCCAAAGGTAAAAACTGTGAAATCTGACGAAGTCTGTTTGCTTTCCACCTTCAACTCACAGCTTTCGTTACCTCTCCATTATCTCAAACTTGTTCCCGGACTGAACCTTGATCGCATCATGGCCAACTATCACTGCAATCCACTAGCCTTTGTGCCAACTAGGTTGGCGATTGATAATGGCCCTCAGGGACGCAGAGTTCGTGTTGATCTTGCTGTCAGCGCTGAGGCACCTTTGAACCACGACAACTATGCAATCGCCGAGACAGATGTGCAAGTGCCAATTCATCAAAGGTATCATGCTCGCATAGAATTATGTTGTCGCTTAAATCAGCAAGGTTTTCATGTCCGTAGTATGGAGGATTACCCTATTGGATTAGGACTTTTTAGCTTTGCAAATTCTTTTGTCAGAGATAGAGTTGTTGGCAGAGCTTATACTATTGATGATTGGATAGGAATCACCTTTTTTAAGCATGATGAAGGTTTGAATATGAGGATTGCCTCTTTAGGTAGAGAGAAGTGGGTAATGTTTCTGAATTTCCCTCTGGATTACCAAACTGAATATTGGATAGAAAAGGCAGTTTCTTTATTTGGAAAACTTCAGATTTGGTACAATATTAGTGAAGAGGACCATGCTTGCATTCTGGTCAAAGTTTGGATAATGAATGATGCTTTAGTTCCAAAAAGTTTGGTTTTAAGGCAAATGGGTGGTCATAGAAGGGCTTGGGCTGTTCCTGTTTATTTACTTCGCAGTGACCAATGGAATGCACACATGCATATTATTCTTGAGGATACTGAAGATGAGCCACCTGCTGATGGTGAGCCTCACCCTTTTTATGGTGCACACACATCTGCTGAGCAACGCTTTCAACAGCGGTTTCAGGGTTGGTTACAGAGGAATGGGATTTTTGCCCAGGGTAATGGAATCAATGCAGCTAATACTGGTAGAAATATCCACAGAGAAGCCAGAGACTCAGTAAGGAGAAACCTGGGTTTTGACAGTTCCAAATCAGCTCCATTGATGATTTTGCCAAGTAGGGGACAAGTGAATTATCAAGCCCTTGCAAGGGAACAGGGGGTTCATTTTTCTGCTGGAGTTCATCCATCTCCCAATAGTTTGACTGACAGTCCTTTATTTGCATGGAATGATATGATTTCTGATTACAATAGTAGCTCAACTGAATCAATGCAAATTATAGTGAATGATTCTTATATGGCTGAATCCTCAGCTCAAGGAGCTGCTAGAGGGTCAATTTAGCAGGAGATACCTCCTTCTTTTATGATTGCAAGGACAGTCTTAATCAATTGGCAACAGCCAGACATTTTCTGGGGAGCTAAGTCATTGTTTGGATCAATGTTTCCATCGCCAAGTTTGATTAAAACAGACTTTTCTGCTGAAAATATCCTCTGTCATAGTGAGGTTGATGACAGCTTTAGGACCAGAAGGGTGGCTAGGAAGCTGTTTTTGGATGATTCTCCTAATCTTGGGGAGGAGTGTTTTATTTCTGAGGTGCAGAATACTGCTGGGAGACATTCAGATTCAGAGGATTCTGGGATGGTAGTGCAGAAATATTTGGGAAAGACAAAAGGAAAAGGGAAAAAATCTGTCTCTGTAGTGGCTGTGTGTAGGAGTCCAAGAAATAACATTTATAATGGATTCAAGGTTGATATGCCTACCGACTCAAGGAAAAGGAAATCCAAGGTCAAGGACAGAGTTGTTACTGGATTCAGGAATAATAGTGGATTGGATCATGGGTCTGATGACAACAGCTCTGCTGATTCTGAACTTTCTGAAATCAATAACCCAGCCTCTCCCATTCCTCCTGCCACTCCCATTTCAGTGCTTCAGAAGATTGGTGTTAACATTTGTGGCATTCCTCCAGAGGAACTCCAGGAGGACAAGCTTGAGAAGGACCATGATGAAGAGGAATAAGCTTAACTGCTTTTATGCTCTTTCAAATAAATTTGCATCATCTTTTATTCAGAACCTATCTGTTATTGTAATAAGGATTCCCTTTAGAAATTATTCACAGGTGTGCCTACCTGTTTTATTCATTTGCTATTTGTTATGAATTACTATCTAAGACAGTGGAACATTCTCTGTTGGAATGTTAGAGGTTTAAATTCTGAGGGTAAACATAATGCTCTTAGAAATCATATTGATTCCTCAGGTTGTGCAATCATTTGTCTGCAAGAGACAAAAAGAGAACTTTTTGATCATTCTTATATCAGGAAATTTTGTCCTAGAAGATTTTATAAATTTGTCTCTTATCCTTCAGTTGGAAATTCAGGGGGACTGCTGGTAATCTGGAATAGTGCAATTTTCAGTGGGCAAGTTAGTGAAAATTTAACTTGGGCAATAACTATTAAGTTCACTTCTTTGCAAACAAACTGTAGTTGGTTTATATCAAATATTTATGGGCCATGTGATGGTGTGGAGAGACAGGAATTTGTGAATTGGTTATATAATCTGCAAATTGATAGTATGACCAATTGGCTACTCATTGGTGACTATAATTTTTATAGATCACAAAATGATAGAAACAGACTGGGAGGAAACATTGATGACATGATACTTTTTAATGATATTATTAGAGCTTAAAATTTGGGTGATCTTCCTTTACAAGGTTCTTCTTATACCTAGAGTAACATGCAATTAGAGTTATGTCAAGACCAGTATCTGATCATGTGCCTTGTCTTATTTCTATTCAGTCTTCAATCCCAAAATGTAGATTATTCAGGTTTGAATTTTTTTGGATTCATCATCCTGGATTCAGAGAAACTGTTATTGCTGCCTGGCAAATTCCAGTTTATAGTAATAATCCTGCAGTGGTTCTGAATGGTAAATTAAAAAATACCAGAAGGGCCTTAAAATTGTGGAGTAAGAATATTTCCAAATTATCACTTCTCATTGAAAACTGTCAGAAAGTATTAAAGAAAGTGGATGATTTGGAATAGATAAGAAGATTGATAAGGGCAGAGTGGAATTTCAGGATGATTCTTAAAAATCATATTGTAAGATTACCGTCTTATCAACAACAGTATTGGAAAAAGAGATGCATTGAAAGATGGATTAAGTATGGTGATGAAAATTCAAGGTTTTTTTATAGAGTGGCTACTGAAAGGCATAGGAAGAATTCCATTGCAGTGCTTCATTCAGAGCATGACTCAATCATTATTGACCATGATGGGAAAGCTCAGCTGCTCTTCCAAGCTTATAAATTGAGATTGGGAATTTCTGAACCCCATGAGATGAAATTCAATCTGCAAAGTTTGTTCTCACCTTTAACTGATCTTCATGAGATTTGTTCACCTTTTTCAAAGAATGAGATTGATAAGGTGGTTAATAAAATACCTTTGGATAAAAGTCCTGGTCCTGATGGCTTTAATGGATGCTTTCTTAGAACATGTTGGGATATTATGGCTGCTGATTTTTACAATCTTTGTGAGCAGTTTTATCAAGGAAAGGCCAATCTGGACAGTATTAATAGTTCATTTATAACTCTAATCCCAAAAAAGAGTTCTCCAACTGGTGTGAATGATTTTAGGCCAATCTCTTTGCTAAATAATTCATTGAAATTACTGACAAAAATCTTAGTAGACAGACTACAGATTTGGCTTCCAAGATTGGTCAGTGAAAATCAGTATGGTTTTATAAAAGGAAGAACTATCCAGGATTGTTTAGCTTGGACTTTTGAGTATATCTATCAATGTCAAGCTTCCAAAAAAGAAATTGTGGTGTTAAAACTAGATTTTGAAAAAGCTTTTGATATGGTGGAACATGATGCCATAATTGACATCCTTAAAGGCATGGGTTTGGATGAGCTATGGCTAAAGTGGATAAGATGTTTACTTTCATCTGGGCACTCTTCAATTTTACTAAATGGAGTTCCAGGGAAGAGTTTCAAATGTAAGAGGGGAGTCAGGCAGGGGGATCCTCTATCACCTTTATTATTTGTGGCTGCTTCTGAATTACTCCAAAAGGTGATTAATAAGGAAATGCTGAATCGAAACTTGAATCTTCCAATTCCTTGTGGGGGTAAATTTCCTATCATTCAATATGCTGATGATACTATTTTGGTTCTCAAAGCCTCAAATGAGGAAGTTATCCATCTGAGAAATATATTATTGGACTATGCTACATCAACTGGGCTGAAAATTAATTTCCATAAATCCAGCCTAATTCCAATCAATATTACTGAGGCTAGGGCTCAAGAATTAGCTACTATCTTTGGATGTGCTATTGCAAAAATGCCTTTCACATATTTAGGACTGCCTATGGGGACTACAAAGCCTGTAATTACAGATTTATTACCTTTGGTTGACAGAATTGAGAGGAAAGTGACAAGTGTTACTCTTTTAATGTCTCATGCTGGGAAACTAGCTTATGTCAATGCAATTCTATCTTCAATAGCTACATATTCAACGTGTACTATTGAAATCCATCCTAAGATTCTAGAATATGTGGAGAAGATCAGAAGAAGATGTTTATGGACAAAAAACACTGATAATGGTGAAAAGTGTGTTTCTTTGGATGCTTGGGAGATGGTTTGTAAGCCTAAAAATAAAGGAGGTTTAGGAGTCTTAAATATGAAGCTACAGAATCAAGCTCTACTGCTTAAATTTTTAAATAAGTTTTATAATCATCAGGACATTCCCTGGGTGAATCTTATCTGGTCAACTTACTATCAACATTCAGTCCCTCATGCTACTAATCCAGTGGGATCTTTTTGGTGGAAATCTGTTCTGAAATTATCCCCTATTTTCATAGAATAACATCATGCACAGTTAAACAAGGAAATAATGTGCTTTTTTGGAAGGACAAATGGAATGATGAGATTAAACAGCAGTCTTATGCAAGATTATTTTCTTATGCACTGAATGAGGATATTACTGTCAGAGAATTTTGTTCTGCAGAGGATTATCAAAATATGTTTCACAACCCACTTTCCTTACAAGCCTCACAGGATTTACATCAAGTTCAAATGGAAATTTCTAATCTGAGCTTGACTGAACAGTGTCAAGATGAATGGAAATTTATTTGGGGAGACAATTATACTTCACATAAATATTATAAATTTTGATTTAGGCTGCTTCAACCACCTGTGCAATTTTCATGGATATGGAAATCTAAACTATGGCAAAATCTGAAGGTATTCTCCTGGTTATTGCTCTCAGACAGATTAAATACCAATGATATGCTTCAAAGAAGAAATTTCAATGTGGGTCAAGGCCAAAATCACAATTGCCCTCTGTGCAACCTTAATACTGAAGAAACCCTGGAGCATTTATTCTTTCACTGCCCATTCAGTATAGCTTGCTGGCTCAGATGTAATATCACTTGGATGGGTACAGGAAGCAGATTCCAATTACTGAATCAAGCTAAACAAAATTTTGAGGAACATCTCTTCTTTGAACTGTTTGTTATTTCAGCCTGGGGAATTTGGAAAGAAAGGAACAATCTTATATTTCAAGGAATTGCACCATCAATTCAAGCTTGGAGAGCTAGGGTGAAATCAGACTTACAATTGCTTAGGTTCAGGGTTAACCAAAACCAAAACCTGGAACAAACCATAGATTTTTTTATTGATACAATTTAGTTATTCCTGATTTTATATTTCTTTTGCTGCCATGGCAGCTCTTTGTATATATGTAACTTTTATCTGATCAATATAGTACCACAGTAGGAGCCTCTCGTACTGTTTATGGTCAAAAAAAGGACACTATGCAGATGTTTGCCCAGAGAGGTTTCAACAAGATCCCAAACAAGCCAAGATGTAATCTAGTTGGAAAATTTTTAAGGGTGGTAGTACCCTAGTTTCTTTGAGCCAACTTATAACCCCTATCCTTCCCAAATCGCGGGACGAGATTTATTTTAAGGGTGGTAGCCTGTCACATCCCAAGATTTTCCAAATCTTGTAATGTGAAAAATAAATAAACAAAGTAAATAATTGTTGAAATTTAGAGTGAAAAGAAACTTTTGTTTCTAAATGGAAACATAAAATCCCATCTTGAACAAAATTTGGTTAATGTTTGAATCTAACTAAATTCAAATCAAGTGGAATGCATTCCTCATAAAATGCATCTTGAAATTTAAACACTTGGAAAATAAACCAAAACTTGGTTATATCCACTACTCTACTGTTGATAACCTTCCATCCAACAAGTAGTTCCTTCAAACTCCACTCATAATCTTCCTTAATCATCCATCACTAATATATCTCTAATAGATGTATGCATCCAACTACCTTTCTCTAAAGCTTAATATCCTTTAAGATGAATAACAGTACTTCCATAACTCCATGCTATACTAGCTTTAATTGAATCATACTATCTTACATTTACTTTACTCTAATAACTTACACTCCAACCTCACATTATATTAATGTGGCTTGTAATGACTACTCTAGGATAACTTATCTATACTTGGGTTTTAATCATGTTCTACCCACCAATATCACTTATACTTTATATAAGTATCCAATCTTGGTGATCAAGTATGATCATTATAATACTTTAATCATTTATATCTTAGGTTTACAATTGGCTAATCAAGACTTCATTAATACAATCTTACATTTGTATTGAAATTATCTTCTCAATATCTCTAATTGGATTAAGGCTGTTATTCATGGACTATGCCCACTTGGTCTAATAGAATTACTACTGGTAACTATCTTCAGGGTTCATCCTAGTAATCTTCTTTACTACCACCTATAACTCATTTCAAATAACTCTTCTATCCAACCAGGAGTGAGTTTAACTCCTTTAATTATCACATTGATTTTGTTCTTCTTCAATCACTCCCATCCTATAGATAATATCTAAGACTAGCATTACTATTTACCTCTACTTAGTTGTTTCTTTATAGGCACTTAAGTGTAAACTATGATATGGTCCAGAGTTGATAGATTGAGATCTGATGAATCAATAGTTGATTTCTCAACATTGATGAACAATAGATAATGGAATATAACTCAATAGAGATGATAAGGATTTATACAGAAAGAAAGATATATGGTGAATGATCTAGACTTAGTTTCTTCCCTTCCCAATCTTACTAAAGAGTTAAGGTTAGGTATTACCATGATACCCATAGTAAGAATAGATAAGAATAAGGTAAGTCAGAATTGGTCATTACATTTTTATTACTTTAGTTGTAATATTAACTTGGCACTTATGAGTTGTTGTGCTGAATATTATGGTATGATCCCTTAAGGATCAGATATTAATTATTTAATCAATGTATTATGAGTAACATTTTATTATATCTGATCTACCCTTAGATCAAATCATGTTTTCCCAAATAAGGTTTTAGCAAAGGTTATATTGAAACTTATCACAGTCAACTTTATGATCAACTTCAATTCCATAAAGTTGAGAGAAGCTTCAATCACTTTGACAAGTTTTGTTTAAAAACGCGAAAATTATTCGAATTTTCTATGCATGAATGCAATGCACATATCTGGGTTCAACTTATTTCTAAGCTCTAATGCTGGGATGTTACACCCACCAAAGGGTTAGAGCTTTGCTTCACGGGCGGCCCTGTCAGAGAAAGAGGAGGAGCCAGTGCCGGCTACGACAAGGCCTAGAAGAGTTACCGACTTAGGCCTGTAGTATTACTTGTAGTCCAAGCTGTATGTAGTTACCGACTCTGTAACATAGCCGGATAGATCTCTCCCTATAACCCTAGGCCCCGGTGACTATATAAACCGGACCTATGGGAGCCTTTAGGGCCTAACGCAACAACTCAATAGACAACAACAATCAACTCGCACAGGCGAACCTCTCTTGTAATCCACTATAACATCCGACTTACGCCGATATATTACTGGGTTGCTAGCAGGAGTAGGATCCAATCACCGCAGTCGGATATGAACCTGGGTAAACTTGTGCTCACTGATCCTAGAACATCCGACATCTCACACCCCATCCTTCCAACGCCACTAGGACCCCCTATGGCGTACTTGTCGACAATCCGACGACACTCCACTCACATAAACATGCCTCCACTAAAATATCCACTCACATGCATTAAATTTCCACCAAATTTAATGCAAGCTCTCATTTAAAAAAAACTCTTTTATTTATTTATTCAAATATTTGTTAATTATTGTAATTAACAAACATTCACATAAAACCCCTTATAACATTTCAATTTCACATGCAGAACTAGTTTCAACAATTTCAACTGAAACAGTTCCGGTGTCTAGTGAAATAAATTCCTGCGCTTTCCTTTTTCTTTCTCTGGCATATTATTTGCTCCAAATGGTGTCGGTATCCCTTAAGTGTGTCACCCTACGGTTAATGAATAATGTATACATGATCGAGATCCCTCTCCGTTCAATAATTAGCAGCGGGACCTGGAGATCCGTACTGACTCCCACATATTCAACGATAACTTCTGTGATCTTGTGAACCTTATACTTATGTAACTAAATCCCTTTGTCTCTCTATATATTACATGTCCGAGATTCGATCATTGGTATCTCCATACCTAGTTTGATCGCATTACCGACATGTACTCTTTTCTCGTTCCCATGATATAACATTCTAGTGATCAAATCACTTGCTTGCAAGCTAACTAATGTGATATCACCGAGAGGGCCCAGAGTATATCTCTCCGTCATCGGGATGGACAAATTCCACTCTTGATCCATGAGCCTCAACATAACACCTTCGTAGCACTAAACACATCTTTATAGTCACCATGTTACGGTGTGACGTTTGATGTTATCAAGATACTCTTCCGATGTTAGTGATTGACATGATCTCATGGTCTAAGGACTAAGATTACTTCGTATGATATTGTAGCAATATAAACACAATGACTTTGATCGTAATGCTATACTTCGGATAATTGTTCATCACACCATTCCAATAATGTTGTGACCTCATTATTAAAAACATCCAATGTCCATGATCAGGAAACCTTTGATCATATTGTTAATCAACGAGCTAGTTTATAAGAGAGGCATAACTAGGAACTTTCTTTTTATTTATTAAACAAACATGTATTAACGTTTCCATATTAATACAATTATAGAATGCAAAATAAACATTTATCATAAATAAGGAATACGATAATAACCACTTTATTGTTGCCTCTCGGGCATATTCCCTTTAGTCTCCCACTTGCACTAGAGACAATAATCTAGTTTAGAAACTTTGCGTATTGAACACCTGTGGCTTTCTGGTGTTCCATATACGCAATTGCAAGTGGTTAACATAATCTACGGATCTGACGCTTTTAGGTCCGTGTGTATTTGCATGTCTTTGTGTATCCATGATGACCCACAAGTATAGGGGATCGCAACAGTCTTCGAGGGTTGTATTATCTAATTTATTGATTCGACACAAGGGGAGCCAAAGAATACTTGCAAGCCTTAACAACTGAGTTGTCAATTCAGCTGCACCTGGAAATAGTTCTTGCTCACAGAAGTTTATCAGGAGAAACAGTTTGGTAGTAGCAACAGCAAAGCTGCAGCAAAACAAGAGCAATAGTAACAGTAGTAGCAAACAATAGGATATGAGCACGGTAGGCATAGGGATGGATGGACGGGTGTTGCATGGATGAGTCTAAACATGTAACTTCAAGATCTCGAACAATTGCAGATAAATAAGAATAAGCATCCAAGTACTAAACAATCATAGGCATGTTCTTGCTCATAGAAGTTTATCAGTAGCAACAGTTTGGTAGTATCAACATCAAAGCAGCAGTAAAACAAGAGCAATAGTAACAGTAGTAGCAAACAGTAGGATATGAGCACGGTAGGCATACGGATGGATGGACATGCGTTGCATGGACGAGTCTAAACATGTAACTTCAAGATCTAGGGCAATTGCAGATAAATAAGAATAAGCATCCAAGTACTAAAGAATCATATGCATGTTCTCCATATATAGCCATGCATGCTCGCAATGAGAACTTACACAACATCTTTTGTCCTGCTAACCCGTTGCAGCGAGGCCTCAAGGGAACTATTGACAATTAAGGTGCTCCTTTTAATAGAGCACCGGAGCAAAGCATTAACACTCCATAAACACATGTGATCCTCACATCACAGCCATACCCTCCGGTTGTCCCAATTTCTGTCACTTCGGGGCCTTTGGATCCGGACAATGATATGTGTACACAACTTGTAGATAAGATCACAAACAATACTATCATAATGATTCAATAATAAGTTCAGATCTGAGATCATGGCACTCGGGTCCTAGTGACAAGCATTAAGCACAACAAGTTCCAACAAAGTCAAATGGCACTAATAGAGATACTAGGCACCATGCCCTAACAATCTTATTCGATCACGGGATAGCTCTTGTATCATGTGCAAGGGGTACCCCGTTGGCGGTTCTCTATGATACACATGTATTTACAATGACAAGAACTTACATGTAACTAAAGTTGAGTAGCATGAGGAGCGGCCCTCGTACTCAAGGGACATGGGATTTCTAGTTTATGGTTTGTCAAGCATATAACTCATATTGGACCTCACTTTCACCATTAACCATATAAAGATGCCTATGATAGGGCAATGAGAGCTCAAAGATAATGAGTACCTTACTTTCATCATTTGTAAGCCTTTCAAACTTATTCAAAACCTTTTTCACTTCCTTGTTGAATCACCACTTATTCTATGAGAACCTTCTTGAGAGCATAATTGTCATTCTTAGTTTAATGTGCTTGTCTCAAAACTTGGTTAATTATGTCATGACTTTGATGCTTGTATCTCTGATATTTTTACTTCTAGTCTTCACTTGAACTTCAGAGGTGCCTTGGCATTTATTTTGTGCTCTACAAACAAAAGCAAGTGAGATACCACTCTATCATACCTTCTTATGAGCATTGCAATGTTGCTTATGTTTATGTTTCATGCTACTTATTATTATTGAGTTGGAATCTCTCCATAGATTGCAATGACTATTGAGTAGACTTAGTTGCATACTTCTTATTATGGATGGTTTAAGTACCTACTCATGTGCTGAGAATATATACATCATATGAAGAAAATGTGTTCGTGAAAGTTATTTTATCGCACTCAGGTTTCAACTGAATTGTTTGAGGACAAGCAATAAGCTAAGCTTGGGGGAGTTGATACGTCCAAAACGTATCTACTTTCCCGAACACTTTTGCTATTGTTTCTCCTCTAAACTTGTGTGATTTGGATACAACTAACACGGACTGACGTTGTTTTCAGCAGAATTACCTTGGTGTCTAGTTTTTGTGCAGAAAATCAACTATCAGGAAAAATCCCGGAAAATATGCCAAAAATTCTATTTCACCCGAAGACTCACGGAGCCAGAGTACGAGACGGAGGGGAGGCCCGAGGGGCCCACACCCCCTGCCGCGCGGGTGGGCCTAGCCCGTGCCTGGAGGGGGTGTGGCTGCCCTAGGCACCCCCTAGGCCTCCATCTTCGCCTATAAGATGCCACTTGACCTAAAAACCGAGGGAGTTTCGATGTTTTTCCAGAAAGAGCTCCGCTGCGCTGCCACCACCAAAAACCGCGATTCGGAACCAGAAACTCTATTCTGGCACCCTGTCGGGACGAGGAATTTGGAGAGGATCATCGCCATCGTCATCACCAACGCCTCTCCATCAACCATCCATGTTTCCCTCATCCATGAGTGAGTAATCCCCCGCTGTAGGCTATGGGGATGGTAGGGATTGGATGAGTTCTATCATGTAATCGAATAAGATTGTTAGGGCATGGTGCCTAGTATCTCTATTAGTGCGATTTGACTTTGTTGCAACTTGTTGTGCTTAATGCTTGTCACTAGGGACCGAGTGCCATGATCTCAGATCTGAACTTATTATTGAATCATTATGATAGTATTGTTTGTGACCTTATCTGCAAGTTGTGTACACATATCATTGTCCGGATCCAAATGCCCCGAAGTGACAGAAATTGGGACAAACGGAGAAATGGCTGTGATGTGAGGATCACATGTGTTCACGGAGTGTTAATGCTTTGCTCCGATGCTCTATTGAAAGGAGCAACTTAATTGCCAGCAGTTCCCTTGAGGCCCCGCTGCAACGGGCTGGCAGGACAAAATATGTTGTGCAAGTTCTCATTGTGAGCACGCATGACTATATATGGAGCACATGCCTATGATTGTTTAGTACTTGGATGCTTATTCTTATTTATCTGCAATTGTTCGAGATCTTGAAGTTACATGTTTAGACTCATCCATGCAACACCCGTCCATCCATCCCTATGCCTACCGTGCTCATATCCTATTGTTTGCTACTACTGTTACTATTGCTCTTGTTTTGCTGCAGCTTTGCTGTTGCTACTACCAAACTGTTTCTCCTGATAAACTTCTGTGAGCAAGAACTATTTCCAGGTGCAGCTGAATTGACAACTCAGTTATTAAGTCTTGCAAGTATTCTTCGGCTCCCCTTGTGTCGAATCAATAAATTGGGTAATACTACCCTTGAAGACTATTGCGATCCCCTATACTTGTGGGTCATCAAGACTATTTTCTGGCGCTGTTGCCGGGGAACATAAATTTATTTGTAAGTTCACATGGATCTACTATTGTTCACTGCTACTCCTTTCATCATGGGGAAGTCTCGTGATGTAAAGTTTCCTATTTTACCATCCACCACAAGAAGAGGTACATTCCTAAACACCTCTGCTGCTCTTGATTCACCGTCTGTTATAAGTAAGATTGTTACTCCACCACCACATACTCACGCTACACACACTACTACTACCGCTGAATCTGAAACTGCTTCTGATACTCATGATGTTACTTCTATTGTGCTTGATGCGAGTGGTTCATTAGGTCCTTTCCTAGATTCTACCATGGCTAGTCTAGGAAATACCAAAACTCCTAGTGAAGACACTGTTACACCTATTAGCTCACCTGAGTCTAGATAGAGATATGATATTAATGATGGTTACATTGAGTTTACTGATGAATTTATTGAATAGTGCCGAAACACAGATGGTGCTAGTGCTATTAAGAGTCTCCTTGAGAGACGTACCATTATTCCTAAACTGTCCTCTGATCCTAAGTTTGCCACCTCTCCCATAGATATTAAAGATAAAGATTATGATTTCTCTCTTGATTTATCCTATTTAGACATTTTTGAGAAAGAACCTTTTTGTGGGACTGAAAATGAGAGAGTTGTAGCTCATATGAATGATCTTTCCACTATGGGTGCTTTATTCTCTAATGACTTTAAGGTGCGCAAGTACTTTGTTACTAAGATCTTCCCTTTTTCACTAAAAGGAGAAGCTAAAGCTTGGTTTAATAGATTACCTCCTGGCTCCATTGATAATCCTGATTGCTTGATTGCTTCTTTCTTCTAGAAATATTTTCCTCCTAGTGCTAGACATGCTGCTTTGCAGAAACTTTTTGATTTTAAACAGGGAGACGAAGATAAATTTCCTGAGTCATGGACAAGGTTGTGTGCCTTGATTCATGCACATCCTGGATGTCCATTACCTAAAAATGAGCTTCTTGATATTTATTATAATGGACTAACTGATGATTCTAGGACATACCTAGATAGCTTTGCTGATTGTGTTTTTAGGAAAATAACTCCTACAGATGTTGAAGAATTAATGGCTAAAATAAGCAAGAATTATGATGCTTGGACTTCAACTGAGCTATATACATCTGAGCCTATTACTCCTAAACCAGTTCCAACACCAACACCAAAGAAGAGGGGAGTAATTGCATTAAATGATGAAGTGATGAAGGAAGCTAAGAAATGTCTAAAGGAGAAAGGTATTAGAGTTGAAGATGTGAAGAATCTACCTCCTATAGAAGAATTATGCAAGCCAATTCCCCACTCATCTACTATTGAGGTACACTCTCTCCACTTCGATGAAGGTGATATTCCTTATGGTAAGCCTCCTGACCAATGCTTAGAGGAACTTGACACATTTATTGTTAAACAAGGTAATTTTAATAAACAAGTTAAGAATCATTTATTGGAAACTCTAGAGCTATTAATGAGTTGAAAGATATTGTGGAAAGAACTGCTAATGATAGAGCTATTAATGAGTTAAAAGATATTTGCTTAATTTGTTGTCGTCATTGGCGGAACTCTTTCTGGAAAAACATCGAAACCCCCTCGGTTTTTTAGGTCAAGTGGCATCTTATAGGCGAAGATGGAGGCCTAGGGGGTGCCTGGGGCAGCCACACCCCATCCAGGCACGGGCTGGGCCCACCCGCGCGGTAGGGGTGCGGGCCCCTCGGGCCTCCCCTCCGTCTCGTTCTCTGGTTCCGTGAGTCTTCGGGTGAAATAGAATTTTTGGCATATTTTCCGGGATTTTTCCTAATAGTTGATTTTCTGCACAAAAACTAGACACCAAGGTAATTCTGCTAAAAACAACGTCAGTCCGTGTTAGTTGTATCCAAATCACACAAGTTTAGAGGAGAAACAATAGCAAAAGTGTTCGGGAAAGTAGATACGTTTTGGACGTATCAATTCCCCCAAGCTTAGCTTATTGCTTGTCCTCAAACAATTCAGTTGAAAACTGAGTGCGATAAAAGAACTTTCACGAACACATTTTCTTCATATGATGTATATATTCTCAGCACATGAGTAGATACTTAAACCATTCATAATAAGAAGTATGCAACTAAGTCTACTCAATAGTTATTGGAAGCTATGGAGAGATTCCAACTCAATAATAATAAGTAGCATGAAATATAAACATAAGCAACATTTCAATGCTCATAAGAAGGTATGATAGAGTGGTATCTCACTTGATTTTGTTTGTAGAGCACAAAATAAATGCCAAGGCACCTCTGAAGTTCAAGTGAAGACTAGAAGTAAAAATATCAGAGATACAAGCATCAAAGTCATGACATAATTAACCAAGTTTTGAGACAAGCACATTAAACTAAGAATGACAACTATGCTCTCAAGAAGGTTCTCATAGAATAAGTGGTGATTCAACAAGGAAGTGAAAAAGGTTTTGAATAAGTTTGAAAGGCTTACAAATGCTGAAAGTAAGGTACTCATTAGCTTTGAGCTCTCATTGCCCTATCATAGGCATCTTTATATGGTTAATGGTGAAAGTGAGGTCCAATATGAGTTATATGCTTGACATACCATAAACTGGAAATCCCATGTCCCTTGAGTACGAGGGCCGCTCCTCATGCTACTCAACTTTAGTTACCTGTAAGTTCTTATCATTGTAAATGCATGCGTATCATAGAGAACCACCAATGGGGTACCCCTTGCACATGATACAAGAGCTATCCTGTGATCAAAATGACAAGGCAAGCAGACAATGTGCATCTCAGTGATCTTTTTATTTGCTATTTGCATAGGTTTTTATTGAGGATGCTTCACAGATTTCTCATTATGGTTATGTTGCAAGTTTCCACCATGATTAGGCATGGCTTAGGCTAGCGGCCCAGGAATTTCTCTAACACATATATAAAACTCCATGAATTCACAAGCTCCCCTTTTATTTCACACCGACGACATCCGCAAACAAAAGAGCATGATATCAACTGGATATGTATCCATAAGTGTTGAAAGCGTTCCCCGTGACAACATGGTTCTGCTAACTCCCAACCTATAAATTGCAAGCATATAACTTTCATTGACAATCACAATGGTTCTAGTTTATTAAGTGCAAGAAATAAAGTGTGCCATCAAGTTCATGAGAGCTTTACTAACTAACTTTCTCAAAACAGACAAACATTTTATTTGGAAGAAAACAAGGCAGAATGAATATGCACTGAATAAAAAATGATGCTAATAGGTAGGTATGGTGGAAACTGTTGGCAATATTGGTTTTGGGGAGTTGGATGCACAAGTAGAGCTCATACTTAGTGCAAGTGAAGGCTAGCAATAGAGAGGGAGTGACAAACGAGAGAACAATAACTGTCATAATCATGCTTGCAACAAAACAGGACTAATTATGGCAAGAAAGTGATACAAGAACTCTAAGGCAAAATAAATCATCGAGGCTTACTGGCTATTGTTTAGCCATATGCATGCGTGAGCATGTGCCAAGTCAATTCACATGAAACATTCAGATGAGGATACCATAATATCATACCGAGTTATGAATAGAACAATGCAAGCAAACATTCATATGACATGCTACAAACTATTAGCAAGCTGGAGCTGATCACAAGAAAGCAAGAACTACTAAGCATCCATAAACAACATACACCTTACATGAACAGACTAAGCATGCTCACAATGATGAGTATATGTACAAAAATGAAAACAAATAGAGTTCATTACCAGCCTCTTACCACACCTCAAGTCGTATGAATATTTATTATTGCCCTTCACTTGTGTGACTTGAATAATAACATGAAACCAAACTCCACTGAGGACTGCTGAACCCTGCAAAGAACTTCACAAAACCAAATAAGAACAACAAATATTTTTGGTGTTTTCGATTATTTGAAGCAAGCAAACAAAGCAAAATCTTTTTGGAGTTTTCTTTAAGGCAAACCAAATCTAAAAAGCAAAGAAACAAACCAAGAGAAACAACGAAAATATTTTTGGTCTTTTTGATTTTTAAGAACGCAGAAACAAAAACCAAAAAGAAAGCGAACCAATGGATATACAAAGAACTGACGAAACATGATATATAGATGAGTGTGATGTCGGTATAACTCCTCCCAAGCTTAGGCTTTTGGCCTAAGTGGGGCTCAACTCCATGGTGACCAAGAAGGTGCACTTCCGTAGTATGACGAGGAGGCCCCTTCGTCCTGGTACGAGCTCGAGGACTCCTGATGACTCCTTGGTGGCACCAGAGAACTTGGTGCTTGATGTGGAGTCTTGTTGGGAACCCCAAGAGCAAGGTGTGAAGAGCACAACAGCAAGTCTTCACTCAGTTGAGACCGAGGTTATCGAACCAGAAGGAGGAAGGAAATGCCACACCTGTGTTGCAAGCAACGCGGAGACCTGCCCAACACAAACTCAAGACTTTGCCCCAACGAATCAGTGAGGTTGTCAAGCTCACCGGTTTGCTGTAACAAAGGATTAAACATATGGTGTGGAAGGTAATGGTTTGCAGCAAGTAAACAAGTAACCGTGGAGGATGTATCAATGGTAAATATTGGACCGGGGTCCATAGTTCACTAGAGGTGCTCTCCTTAGATAAACAACATGGAATGAAGGGTAAACAAATTATAATCGGGCAATTGACATGAACTTAGCAAGGCATAACAATGCAATTACTAGCCAGAAAGATCCTATGAGGTTGATTGGGCAATACAACAATATACATAGACCGCCATTGTCACATCCCAAGATTTTCCAAATCTTGTAATGTGAAAAATAAATAAACAAAATAAATTATTGTTGAATTTTAGGGTGAAAAGGAACTTTTGTTTCCAAATGAAAACATAAAATCCATCTTGAACAAACTTTAATTAAATTTGAATTCAACAAAATCCAAATCAAGAGAAATGCTTTCCTCATAAAATGCATCTGGAAATTTAAACACTTGGAAAATAAAACCAAACCCTAAACCCAAAACCCTAATGGAATAAAAATCATTTCCAAGTTATCTCCAAGCCTATGGATTTGATCCATATAAAAAATTGTCAACAAACATTTACAAATAATAAAAAATGACAAATAGAAATATCATAAGACCATATAAATTGGGTTCACTTAAATTGGAACCATAAATAAAATCTTATGAATTTAAATAAGATAAGGAAAAGTAATTTCCAAAGCTAATAAAGCACTTATCTAAAATCCATACAAAATGGTGAGCAAATAATACTAAAAATATATTTAAAAGGATAAATAAATATCAAATAAAATTTTACAAATTGGAATCACCAAGTTTGGATCTCTAAATAAAAAGATATGAATTTTATAAGATGAAGAAAGAAATATTAAATAAGGATTATTTAAAGACCAAATTAAATCTTGGCCTAATCCATAAACAAGTGGAATGATTATAATCCAAATTCAAATAAAAGGATAAAGAATTTCCAAAATAAAATAAAATGGCATTAACAATTCTATCCCTATTTTTAATAAAGACAAATCTCTAATAAGAATAATTATATAATTCATGAGAAAATAGTATTTTGGAATTTACCCAAGTGAAATAAAAGTTGTTTAATTTAACCTAATTAAGATTAAATAAAGCTTCCAAATAAAAATTAGGGAATTAAAACTATATTTAAATTCCATTGGAATTAAAATAAATACCCAATTCAAATGATTTATGAATCATATTAAATTATTCCAAATAATTCAAGATGAATTATTTGACACCCAAATAATCAAATAAAAACCTACTGAAAAGATTTGGAAGATTTTGGAAAATCAAATGGTGTTTAGAAATATTATTAAATCTTATTCGATTTGAAAACAAGGCCTTATTTGAATAATTAAAAAGCCCCAAAAAGAATAAGATTTTATTCCAAAAATTGATTTCAGATTATATTACTAATCAATATTTAAACCTACACAAATTTTTGTTGAGTTTTGAAATCAAATTGAGGTTTGAATTGATTAAATAAAATCAAAACAGAATATTAGAAAAGGAAAAAGAAAAACAAACAACAAAAAAATGTGAAAAGGAAGCCATTTCAGCGTCAGCCAGTGCCCAGCAGCCCACCTCACCCCACTCTCTCGCGAAACGTTTTCTCACCGCAGAACTCACCCACTCCGCCACTGACCGCCAGGACCCACCTTCCCCTCTCTCTCAATCACTGTCAAACGGGCCCTGCGACCACGTCATCTTCTTCCTCCCCGCGATGAACTCGCCTGACCGTTTTCTACCGTTGATTGCTCGAATCAATACGCGTAAATGGCCTAGTGAATTCCCCCTGCGACCACGCCTTCTTAATCGCCAGCCTTCACTCTCTCTTTCCCCTCCGTCGCCTCACCCTAGCGCGCCCCCAGGCTGCTGAATTTCGCCCTTCACCACCACTGTCTCCGGCGAGCACTACCTCCGATTACGACCACACCTCACCACCTCGCCTTGACCACACGGGCGTGTTCCCTGCACCTGCGTCTCCTAGTAGCCTCCGCTTGCTCGCGCTGAACGATGCGTCGGAAAGGACAACCATCGACCGCCACCGTTGCGCAGCACCGGCGAAGCATCGACGCCCAACCTGTGCCCCTCGCTCGGTGAGTACTTACAACCCCAAACCGTGCGCATCCTCCGATGCTTTTCCTCGCTTGCTTGCATCCTGTGCGCCGTCTTCGACCACGATCAGCACTGAGGCGCAGCTCAACTCGGCGAGAAATTGCCTTCGTAATCGTGTGCCCCTGCTTCCCCGAGAGCACGTTGAGCATCAGCATCATTCAGCGAATTAGGTGAGCCCCCTCTCTCTCTTTCCCGCTTCCTGCATCGCCGCCATCGCCAGCCAGGCCATAGTCCAAATCGCCAGCCGTTCTAGGTCATTAGACTAGGACCGTTGGATCTTGATCCTGAGGCTTATATAGAATCACTTAAAGCCGAAGGGGTATGCGATATGTGTCGCACGGTCTTTTTAGATCTAACGCCTCTCGTTGCGCGATCCGGCCGAAGCGTCACCGACGAATTAAAACACGCCGCGTGTCACAGAGTCTGATTTAAAAACAAGATTTGATCTATTTGTGATTCAATTTTGTAAAATCCATAACTTTCAAAACACACGTCCAAATTTTGCAAATTTTATATCAATGGATTCAGCAAGACAACCCCTAGCCAACCATGCACTTTGTTTAGTAAAAATCTTCTGTTAAATTGTTTGTTTTTACAGAAACTTGTGTATGCATGTTTAGGATATAAAATTTATTCCAAAATGATTTTGAGGATAAAATCTTTGGCAAATGGTGTGTTTTGAACCTACTGACTATAGGAAACAAATTGTGGTTTCAAAAATGTATTTGGTGAAGCAAAAGAATGAATCTTTGATTTAAACCATTTCTAGTCAAATAAAAATATGGTTTAATTATTAAAAATGGTTTTGGAAGAAAACCTTTGAGAAATGTTTTGGAAATAAACTCTCTGACCCTAAACACAAGGTTATATGGTTTGAAAACATATTCTATGAAACCTATAGAATTTTTCCTTATTAAAAGCATTTCTTCACCACATAAAATAATGACTTGATCTAAACATGGTTTATGAAGTAAAATCTTATACAAATGATTTTTCCACTTTATAAAATGACCATTAGGTGTTTTCAAATGTTTATGAACCATTAGAAACCACTTTTTTCAAATAAAACAATCTTTGACATGATTCCATGCATTGCTTTGTTTTTATCATTTTATGTGATGAATTGCTTGAATGGTAGATTGAAATATTGTTTGCTTGATTGAATTGTAGTGACTTGAAGTGTGTGAACATTGCAAAGATCAAGGAGTGAACTTATACCCTCTACCAAAAAGGCAAGTGATGCTTGTAACATCCCTAAAATCATGATTTGAAAGTTGCATATCATTCATGCATGCATATAGGTTTGAGATCAATTTCAAACTCATTTCAGAAAAACAGGAGCACTTAGTGCTATGATTTTATGTGAACAAACTTAAATCAAATGGCCACCCCCATTTGAAAGTTTGATTGTTTATGAACCAGGTTTGATGCCTTCTATGAGGAAAGGTTTGAGTGTAGATTTTAAACCAAGATTTACAAATTGGGAATAGTTCAAAAACCCTTTTTCAAATTTTTGCAAACCAAGTGCCAAGTCTCTGATATTCTGTTCTCCAAGCTTGACCAAGCCTTTGCAAACCACATGCTTTTGTGCCTTTATTTGGGACTACTGCTCACTGCAAAAATTCCAAGAAGTTTTGAATTCAAATGGAACTTGAATTCATTTGAAAATCAATTCAGAAATTTTAAACAGAAAAAGAAAAAAAGAGAAAGAATTAGAAAAGGGCCGGCGCCAAGATTCCAGCCCAGCAACAGAACTGGTCCAAATAGCCCACCCGGGCCATTCCTCTCCCTCTCGCACGCGCCAACGCACCCAGACAGTCGCTGACGACCAGACCCCACCTCCACTTCGCGCGTTTCGCTGACGAGTGGGCCCTCTCCACGTCACCCTCGTCTTCCCCAAACCGCGCCCGCGACCACGTCGCCGCTGCTGTCAAGGCCGGTAATGGCTCGACGTAATTAGCCTTAATGCCACAGGCGTTTCCTGTCGCGCCTGGGCCTATTTAATACCCTCTGCACCGTGAGCATTTCCCCCCACTCTCCTCGCTCACTCTGCCACCAGGCTGCGCGCATTAGCTCTCGAAGCCCATTGTCGACGACTCGGCGATCGATTCCGTGAGCCTCGACCCCTCTCTCTGGTTCAAACAATGATGCTCAGCATGACCTTGTGCACCTGCTGACACCTTTCTTTTGCCTGCTTGTGACCCAGGTTGTCGTCTCCGTTCACGACCAAAACCACCTGCGCCGCCGCCTGACTCCGGCGACCAATTAAGGTAAAACCCGAGCGCCCCTTGCCCCCTCCTTCACGCGAGTTTGTTCGCCTGCGTCTTGCGCAACTCCTGATGCCTCTGGTTCATGCTAGGGTGACGCCAAACCTCGCCAGTGATCTCATCTGCAAGCAACCGACGCCGCCGCAACTCCGACGAGCCCCTGAGACCGTGCCAGCGCGCCCCTTCGCAAACCAACGCCACCTCGAGCTTCAGCACGCCACCTCGGTTCTGGTAAGCCACTTCCCCCACTTCCGCGCGACCTAGAACGCTAGCGTCGTCGCTGTCAGACGCGCCGCCGCCAGTCGCCGCCGCTAGCGCCGCTCGTGTTTGGTCATAACGATTAGGAGCGTTAGATGCAGATCCTGCGGCTGAGATTAGAACATGAGCGAAGAGGTAAGCGCGCATCTGAGCCGCCAGATCTCACTTAGATCCTACGGCCCGCAGAGCTCGATCCGGCCAAACCGGTACGCGCCAATAGAAACGCGACGCGTGGCTAGGGTTAGATTCAAAAACAGAATTCAAATCAGATTTAGATCCAAATTTCAAATGGCTATAACTTTTGATTCCCACGTTAGATTTTTGCAAACTTTATACCGTTGGAATCAGGGGGACAAGCCCTTTCTGATTCTGCAATGTTTTTAACAAAAAGTTTCTGTTAAAATGACTTTTTATGCAGAAACTTGTTTAGGACTATTTTGAATATAGAATTTGTTTAGTAAATTGTTTTAGTGCTAAATAAGTTTAGTTAGCAAGTATTTGACTTGGTTTTGTTTCTGTATCATGCACTTTCTTGGTGGAGTTTTCAAAAAATCATCACTTAGCATTTTATTGCATGCATGCATTCATATTTTTGTTTGTATATGAATTGTGTGTAATTTTGTGCTACAAATTTTTGTGTAGATTTTGCTAGTGACTGTGATTGTGAAGAGTGCTACTCTCCCCATTACCAAGGCAAGTGGTACTTAAAGAATATTTCCATCCCTATATTTTGTATAAGCATTAGAAATATTTTGCTAAGTCTTGCATGTTACTTTTTGCCAAATGCTATGTTGGGAAATCCTAAGTAGTTGTAGAATTGTAGAATTGCTAGGAATTTTCCTAAGTTAAGTTACTATGCCATGCTTAGCCTATCTAGTAGCAAACAAGGGCTGGTAAAGTATATACATGCTATGATGAAAATATTTCTAAGTCTTTTGGACTTATGTTTTATTAATAAAACAACTAAGTCAATGAACCTCCTGGGTAGAATGGGACTTGAATGGTGGTTTTTGGTTGAGTAGTTACACAAGGCCCATGGATATGGTTTACCTTGTGTATCACACTTGTGGTATGCCACCAGCACAAAGGGATTTGGAGGCCAAGTGTTGAGAAGCTTATAGTGCACCACTTGGCAATATGGGCTCTGCCTTGATCATATAGGTTGCTAGAACTTAGCCTTTTGGACAGTTGGTGGTAGTGGGAATGATAGGTTGGGCGTGTCCATTTGGCTAAGGAAACGCTCGAAAGGTCCTATCTTGGGAAACCAAGTCTGGTGGGGAAAGTGCACAACCTCTGCAGATGGAAAACCTAAGTACTTAGCCAAGTCCATGGCAATGGACAACTTGAGCATCAAGACATGGAAGCTACAAGAATCTCATCACTCCAACTTCTAAGTAAAACTTGTGGGTGAACAAGGGTGAAGGACCCCAATGTCTATTGGTGGTTTCTTGGGAAAGTTTTTGACAAAGAAAAACTTAGTATTTTCAACTAATAGGAAAAAACTATTTTGAAGCAAAGCAAGCCAAGCTACACTTAGCCAAAATGCATATAGTAATATAGTCCACTTAAAAATTTACCAAGGTATCACTTGCCAATACTATTTCAAAGTATTGACCCACTGTGGCTGTAACTTGTGATGTTGCAGGTTACTCCGATGATGATTAGGTGTCATTAGTCTACACTCAACATGCTTGCCTGTGGCACATGAAGATGAAGACTTATGTTTATTTACTTATTCCAAAACTCTTGTATTAGGCCTGTGGCCCTGAGTTGTAAAAGACTATGTTTTATCTCTGGAATGGATGTAATAAATGACCTTTGTATCTGTTACTTCATCTTAAACTGTGGATGCTAGCAATGATCCAGGGACTAGCATTGCAATCACAGGGATCCTTTTCCTTTACAAAGGAGGGATCTTACAATGCTTCATACTTTTGTCCCATTATTTTCACTATGCATTAGTGATATTTCTAAGTATAGGACTTGCATGGAATTTTGCTAAGTATAAAATATTCTATGGGAAATCCTAGTAGATGAAACCTTAGTAGAATTTCCTAAGTTAAGATTCCTACTACTATCATGCTTAGCTAATAGAAAACAAGGGTGGAATATATATTCATGCTATGGAAAAATTTCTAAGTCGAGGACTTGTGTTTTGTTTAATAAAACAACTAAGTTAATGAATCACAGGTGGAATGGAAGGAATGGTTTGTGTTGAGTGGTTACACAAGGCCAGGGGACTGGTGAACCTTGTGTATCTCACTTGTGGATGGCCACCCAGGAACAAAGAGATTTGAGATGTCAAATGTTCAGAAGCTTCAAGTGCAGCCACTTGGCATTATGGGCTCTGCCTGGATCATATAGGTTGCAATAACTTAGCCAAATGGACAGTTGGTGGTAGGGTTTGATAGGTTGGAACGCGTCCATTCTGGTCTAAGGGAAGGCTTCTGAAAGATCTTGTCTTGGTGAAACCAAGTCTTGTGGGGAAAGTGCACCACCTCTGCAGAGTGTAAAATCTAAGTACTTAGCCATGTCCCTGGCAAAGGACAATTTGAGCACCAAGACATGGAAGCTATCAAGAATCTCATCATCCAAATTTCTAATTTAAAACTTGTGGTTGAACAAGGGTTGACGGATCACCAATTTCTATTGGGAGATGCCTTGGGAAAGATTATTTTTGTCAAGCAAAAACTTAGTGTTTTCAAATGATAAGGAAAATCTATTTTGAGTAATGCAAGCCTAAGCTCCACTTAGCCAAATGCATATAGATGATAGACTCCACTATACTACCATAGTATCACTTGCCAATACAATTCAAATGTATTGACCCTTGTGGCTGTAACTTGTTATGTTGCAGGTTTGTTTGATATTAGTGAAGTTTAATGATTAGGATTACAAGTCTACAACCAACATGTCTGCCTGTGGCACTTTGAAGATGAAGGACCCCATGCTATTGTTATATTCTGCTGCATTGTAATGAGATAGCCAAATGAGCTATGTAAGATGTAATAAATTATTTTATTCCTAGTTATAAAGTTGTATCATGACCTTTGTTTCTTGATATTACATCTTAACTATGGATGCTAGCTATTGATCCAGGGACTAGCATTGTAAACACAGGGATCTCTACCTTATTAAAGGTTGGGAACCTTACAGATGGTATCAGGGCCTGTAGGATTTGTAAACCTAGGATTGGACAAAACCCTTAGAAAAATAGGAGTTGTATTTGTTCCAAAACTTATTTACAAACAATCTTGTAAAATCTTTCCTCAACCATTTTTGGTTTTTGATTCTACATCTCTTCTATCTCAAACTTGATGGACAAAGCCTACCCCATGGCCAAAGATTTCACCATGTGCAAAGGACTTCATCAAATCTAAGGACTTAAACATCTTCAACCTTGGATATCAACTCTAATGACTTCAACATCTTCAACTCTAATGACTTCAACATCTTCAACCCTAATGACTTCAACATCTTCAACATTTTCACCAAGGACTTCAACCTTGGATATCACTAAGGACTACAAGTGAGACAAGAAATCTTGCTCAAGACTTGAAGACTAAGGGAACACAACTTGGGAATCATCATCACCTTTGAAGTTTTTGTGACCAATAATTTTCCCAAGGAAACCATGATCTCATGCAAGAAGAATCAACCAAGAAGGATGGAAAAATCTCAAGTGAACCATATAGATGGACCACCATATTTAGTTTAAGTCAAACCCACCAACTTATGTGGTGTAACAAAAATATTTTTGGTTGCCTAAAAATGTGCTTGAACTTGTTGTTTGAAATGTTTGTTTGTGATTGCTTGCACATTGCTTGAGTGAATTGTGATGTGTGTGATTAGAATTGATTCCTAGAAAATCTTTTGCCTATTCTAATTCCAATCCAACCCAAACAGATAACTACTCCAAGAGACTCCAATATCAAGGATGGCAACAACAACAACCAAGAGGTCAACATGAGAGACCAACTGCTTGGAAGACAAAACCAGTTGAACCAAGTGACAACTCAGTTTTTAGCCAACAACAATGAGTTAGACCCAACCATGCAAAAAGTTTTGGAAACTCAATCCCAATTGTTGCAAGGGATGGCCACTCAAATGATCAACATGGGAGACAACTCTTCCAAAGGAGTTTGTGACAACAGACAAAGATGATATTTTAGAAGGAACCCAAGATTGCAATATTTGTGGAGACAAGGATCATACTTCCAAAGAGCATGAAGATCAATGCCCCAATTGTGAAGAGAAACATACAGTTGATCAATGCCCCACAACCCAAGCTACTTGTTACTTGTGTGAAGGAAATAATCATGTCCCTATCCAATGCCCCATCTATTCCATAGTTCAACAAAGGAAACAAGGTGGAGTACAACAACTGATTGCAGACTACCATGAGAGAGCCAAGTCTACCAAGAAGGATGAAGACAAAGGAAAATCTCAGCTTGCACCTCCATGCAACATGAATCAATTTAAAGGACCAAAAAGGAGACATATGTATTATCCAAGGAATAATAGAAGGTCAAAGTGACCAGAACTGTTCCTACCTTTGAGATAACATATGAAGAACATGAATTAGAAGCACTCTTAGCCTTGGAGAAACCCAAGAAAAAGAAGGACAAAAGCCATGTGCAATGTGGTCATTACAAAGAAATGGGACACTATGCCAGTGAATGTCCAGAGAAGAAGAAGTATAAGGAGATTAGCCAAGTGTGGTGCAACAACTGCAAAGAGCTAGGCCATTATGTCGCAACTTGTCCACAGAAGATACGTGATGAACTCAATCTTATCACATGTTACAATTGTGGTAATCAAGGACATTATGCAAGCAACTGTCCAGAAAAGATGAAGCACAAGATAAAGCCTATGAAGGATCTCAGCCTTGTCACACGTTTCAAGTGTGGAAACAAAGGACATTATGCAGATGTTTGCCCAGAGAGATTTCAACAAGATCCCAAGCAAGCCAAGATGTAATTTAGTTGGAAAATTTTTAAGGGTGGTAGTACCCTAGTTGTTTTGAGCCAACTTGTAACCCCTAGCCTCCCCAAATCTCGGGACGAGATTTATTTTAAGGGTGGTAGCCTGTCACATCCCAAGATTTTCCAAATCTTGTAATGTGAAAAATAAATAAACAAAATAAATTATTGTTGAATTTTAGGGTGAAAAGAAACTTTTGTTTCCAAATGAAAACATAAAATCCCATCTTGAACAAACTTTAATTAAAGTTGAATTCAACAAAATCCAAATCAAGAGAAATGCATCTGGAAATTTAAACACTTGGAAAATAAAACCAAACCCTAAACCCTAATGGAATAAAAATCATTTCCAAGTTATCTCCAAGCCTATGGATTTGATCCATATAAAAATTTGTCAACAAACATTTACAAATAATCAAGAATGACAAATAGAAATATCATAAGACCATATAAATTGGGTTCACTTAAATTGGAACCATAAATAAAATCTTATGAATTTAAATAAGATAAGGAAAAGTAATTTCCAAAGCTAATAAAGCACTTATCTAAAATCCATACAAAATGGTGAGCAAATAATACTAAAAATATATTTAAAAGGATAAATAAATATCAAATAAAATTTTACAAATTGGAATCACCAAGTTTGGATCTCTAAATAAAAAGATATGAATTTTATAAGATGAAGAAAGAAATATTAAATAAGGATTATTTAAAGACCAAATTAAATCTTGGCCTAATCCATAAACAAGTGGAATGATTATAATCCAAATTCAAATAAAAGGATAAAGAATTTCCAAAATAAAATAAAATGGCATTAACAATTCTATCCCTATTTTTAATAAAGACAAATCTCTAATAAGAATAATTATATAATTCATGAGAAAATAGTATTTTGGAATTTACCCAAGTGAAATAAAAGTTGTTTAATTTAACCTAATTAAGATTAAATAAAGCTTCCAAATAAAAATTAGGGAATTAAAACTATATTTAAATTCCATTGGAATTAAAATAAATACCCAATTCAAATGATTTATGAATCATATTAAATTATTCCAAATAATTCAAGATGAATTATTTGACACCCAAATAATCAAATAAAAACCTACTGAAAAGATTTGGAAGATTTTGGAAAATCAAATGGTGTTTAGAAATATTATTAAATCTTATTCGATTTGAAAACAAGGCCTTATTTGAATAATTAAAAAGCCCCAAAAAGAATAAGATTTTATTCCAAAAATTGATTTCAGATTATATTACTAATCAATATTTAAACCTACACAAATTTTTGTTGAGTTTTGAAATCAAATTGAGGTTTGAATTGATTAAATAAAATCAAAACAGAATATTAGAAAAGGAAAAAGAAAAACAAACTGAACAAAAAAAATGTGAAAAGGAAGCAGCCCAGCTCGGCAGCCCAGTCCAGGCCCAGCAGCCCACCTCACCCCACTCTCTCGCGAAACGTTTTCTCACCGCAGAACTCACCCACTCCGCCACTGACCGCCAGGACCCACCTTCCCCTCTCTCTCAATCACTGTCAAACGGGCCCTGCGACCACGTCATCTTCTTCCTCCCCGCGATGAACTCGCCTGACCGTTTTCTACCGTTGATTGCTCGAATCAATACGCGTAAATGGCCTAGTGAATTCCCCCTGCGACCACGCCTTCTTAATCGCCAGCCTTCACTCTCTCTTTCCCCTCCGTCGCCTCACCCTAGCGCGCCCCCAGGCTGCTGAATTTCGCCCTTCACCACCACTGTCTCCGGCGAGCACTACCTCCGATTACGACCACACCTCACCACCCCTCGCCCCCTTGACCACACGGGCGTGTTCCCCAGACCCCTGCGCGTCTCCTAGTAGCCTCCGCTTGCTCGCGCTTGAACGACAGCGTCGGAAAGGACAACCACTGACCGCCACCGTCGTCTGCACCAGCTCCGGCGAGCTACTGACGCCCAACCTGTGTGCCCCTCGCGTTCTGGTGAGTACTTCTACAACCCCCGAAACCGTGCGCATCCTCCTGATGCTTTTCCTCGTTTGCTTGCATCCCAGGCGCTCGTCTTCGACCACGACCGCGCGCACCCGAGGCGCAGCTCAACTCCGGCGAGAAATTGCCTTCGTAATCGTGTGCCCCTGCTTCCCCGAGAGCACGTTGAGCATCAGCATCATTCAGCGAATTAGGTGAGCCCCCTCTCTCTCTTTCCCGCTTCCTGCATCGCCGGCGACGCCACTGCCAGGCCGCCGCCGCGCGTCATAGTCCAGCGTCGCCAGTTCTAGGTCATTAGACTAGGACCGTTGGATCTTGATCCTGAGGCTTATATAGAATCACTTAAAGCCGAAGGGGTATGCGATATGTGTCGCACGGTCTTTTTAGATCTAACGCCTCTCGTTGCGCGATCCGGCCGAAGCGTCACCGACGAATTAAAACACGCCGCGTGTCACAGAGTCTGATTTAAAAACAAGATTTGATCTATTTGTGATTCAATTTTGTAAAATCCATAACTTTCAAAACACACGTCCAAATTTTGCAAATTTTATATCAATGGATTCAGCAAGACAACCCCTAGCCAACCATGCACTTTGTTTAGTAAAAATCTTGTTAAATTGTTTGTTTTACAGAAACTTGTGTATGCATGTTTAGGATATAAAATTTATTCCAAAATGATTTTGAGGATAAAATCTTTGGCAAATGGTGTGTTTTGAACCTACTGACTATAGGAAACAAATTGTGGTTTCAAAAATGTATTTGGTGAAGCAAAAGAATGAATCTTTGATTTAAACCATTTCTAGTCAAATAAAAATATGGTTTAATTATTAAAAATGGTTTTGGAAGAAAACCTTTGAGAAATGTTTTGGAAATAAACTCTCTGACCCTAAACACAAGGTTATATGGTTTGAAAACATATTCTATGAAACCTATAGAATTTTGCCTTATTAAAAGCATTTCTTCACCACATAAAATAATGACTTGATCTAAACATGGTTTATGAAGTAAAATCTTATACAAATGATTTTTCCACTTTATAAAATGACCATTAGGTGTTTTCAAATGTTTATGAACCATTAGAAACCACTTTTTTCAAATAAAACAATCTTTGACATGATTCCATGCATTGCTTTGTTTTTATCATTTTATGTGATGAATTTCTTGAATGGTAGATTGAAATATTGTTTGCTTGATTGAATTGTAGTGACTTGAAGTGTGTGAACATTGCAAAGATCAAGGAGTGAACTTATACCCTCTACCAAAAAGGCAAGTGATGCTTGTAACATCCCTAAAATCATGATTTGAAAGTTGCATATCATTCATGCATGCATATAGGTTTGAGATCAATTTCAAACTCATTTCAGAAAAACAGGAGCACTTAGTGCTATGATTTTATGTGAACAAACTTAAATCAAATGGCCACCCCCATTTGAAAGTTTGATTGTTTATGAACCAGGTTTGATGCCTTCTATGAGGAAAGGTTTGAGTGTAGATTTTAAACCAAGATTTACAAATTGGGAATAGTTCAAAAACCCTTTTTCAAATTTTTGCAAACCAAGTGCCAAGTCTCTGATATTCTGTTCTCCAAGCTTGACCAAGCCTTTGCAAAGCAACCACATGCTTTTGTGCCTTTATTTGGGACTACTGCTCACTGCAAAAATTCCAAGAAGTTTTGAATTCAAATGGAACTTGAATTCATTTGAAAATCAATTCAGAAATTTTAAACAGAAAAAGAAAAAAGAGAAAGAATTAGAAAAGGGCCGGCGCCAAGATTCCAGCCCAGCAACAGAACTGGTCCAAATAGCCCACCCGGGCCATTCCTCTCCCTCTCGCACGCGCCAACGCACCCAGACAGTCGCTGACGACCAGACCCCACCTCCACTTCGCGCGTTTCGCTGACGAGCGGGCCCTCTCCACGTCACCCTCGTCTTCCCCAAACCGCGCCCGCGACCACGTCGCCGCTGCTGTCAAGGCCGGTAATGGCTCGACGTAATTAGCCTTAATGCCACAGGCGTTTCCTGTCGCGCCTGGGCCTATTTAATACCCTCTGCACCGCGAGCATTTCCCCCCACTCTCCTCGCTCACTCTGCCACCAGGCTGCGCGCATTAGCTCTCGAAGCCCCGCTGTACCGACGACTCCGGCGATCGATTCCGGTGAGCCTCGACCGCCCCCCTCTCTCTGGTTCAAACAATGATGCTCAGCATGACCTTGTGCACCTGCTGACACCTTTCTTTTGCCTGCTTGTGACCCAGGTTGTCGTCTCCGTTCACGACCAAAACCACCTGCGCCGCCGCCTGACTCCGGCGACCAATTAAGGTAAAACCCGAGCGCCCTTGCCCCCTCCTTCACGCGAGTTTGTTCGCCTGCGTCTTGCGCAACTCCTGATGCCTCTGGTTCATGCTAGGGTGACGCCAAACCTCGCCAGTGATCTCATCTGCAAGCAACCGACGCCGCCGCAACTCCGACGAGCCCCTGAGACCGTGCCAGCGCGCCCCTTCGCAAACCAACGCCACCTCGAGCTTCAGCACGCCACCGCGGTTCTGGTAAGCCACTTCCCCCCACTTCCGCGCGACCTAGAACGCTAGCGTCGTCTGTCGACGCCGCCGATCGCCGCGCATTCGTGTTTGGTCATAACGATTAGGAGCGTTAGATGCAGATCCTGCGGCTGAGATTAGAACGTGAGCGAAGAGGTAAGCGCGCATCTGAGCCGCGAGATCTCACTTAGATCCTACGGCCCGCAGAGCTCGATCCGGCCAAACCGGTACGCGCCAATAGAAACGCGACGCGTGGCTAGGGTTAGATTCAAAAATAGAATTCAAATCAGATTTAGATCCAAATTTCAAATGGCTATAACTTTTGATTCCCACGTTAGATTTTTGCAAACTTTATACCGTTGGAATCAGGGGGACAAGCCCTTTCTGATTCTGCAATGTTTTTAACAAAAAGTTTCTGTTAAAATGACTTTTTATGCAGAAACTTGTTTAGGACTATTTTGAATATAGAATTTGTTTAGTAAATTGTTTTAGTGCTAAATAAGTTTAGTTAGCAAGTATTTGACTTGGTTTTGTTTCTGTATCATGCACTTTCTTGGTGGAGTTTTCAAAAAATTATCACTTAGCATTTTCTTGCATGCATGCATTCATATTTTTGTTTGTATATGAATTGTGTGTAATTTTGTGCTACAAATTTTTGTGTAGATTTTGCTAGTGACTGTGATTGTGAAGAGTGCTACTCTCCCCATTACCAAGGCAAGTGGTACTTAAAGAATATTTCCATCCCTATATTTTGTATAAGCATTAGAAATATTTTGCTAAGTCTTGCATGTTACTTTTTGCCAAATGCTATGTTGGGAAATCCTAAGTAGTTGTAGAATTGTAGAATTGCTAGGAATTTTCCTAAGTTAAGTTACTATGCCATGCTTAGCCTATCTAGTAGCAAACAAGGGCTGGTAAAGTATATACATGCTATGATGAAAATATTTCTAAGTCTTTTGGACTTATGTTTTATTAATAAAACAACTAAGTCAATGAACCTCCTGGGTAGAATGGGACTTGAATGGTGGTTTTTGGTTGAGTAGTTACACAAGGCCCATGGATATGGTTTACCTTGTGTATCACACTTGTGGTATGCCACCCAGGCACAAAGGGATTTGGAGGCCAAGTGTTGAGAAGCTTATAGTGCAGCCACTTGGCAATATGGGCTCTGCCTTGATCATATAGGTTGCTAGAACTTAGCCTTTTGGACAGTTGGTGGTAGTGGGAATGATAGGTTGGAGCGTGTCCATTTGGCTAAGGAAACGCTTCTGAAAGGTCCTGTCTTGGGAAACCAAGTCTGGTGGGGAAAGTGCACAACCTCTGCAGATGGAAAACCTAAGTACTTAGCCAAGTCCATGGCAATGGACAACTTGAGCATCAAGACATGGAAGCTACAAGAATCTCATCACTCCAACTTCTAAGTAAAACTTGTGGGTGAACAAGGGTGAAGGACCCCAATGTCTATTGGTGGTTTCTTGGGAAAGTTTTTGACAAAGAAAAACTTAGTATTTTCAACTAATAGGAAAAAACTATTTTGAAGCAAAGCAAGCCAAGCTACACTTAGCCAAAATGCATATAGTAATATAGTCCACTTAAAAATTTACCAAGGTATCACTTGCCAATACTATTTCAAAGTATTGACCCACTGTGGCTGTAACTTGTGATGTTGCAGGTTACTCCGATGATGATTAGGTGTCATTAGTCTACACTCAACATGCTTGCCTGTGGCACATGAAGATGAAGACTTATGTTTATTTACTTATTCCAAAACTCTTGTATTAGGCCTGTGGCCCTGAGTTGTAAAAGACTATGTTTTATCTCTGGAATGGATGTAATAAATGACCTTTGTATCTGTTACTTCATCTTAAACTGTGGATGCTAGCAATGATCCAGGGACTAGCATTGCAATCACAGGGATCCTTTTCCTTTACAAAGGAGGGATCTTACAATGCTTCATACTTTTGTCCCATTATTTTCACTATGCATTAGTGATATTTCTAAGTATAGGACTTGCATGGAATTTTGCTAAGTATAAAATATTCTATGGGAAATCCTAGTAGATGAAACCTTAGTAGAATTTCCTAAGTTAAGATTCCTACTACTATCATGCTTAGCTAATAGAAAACAAGGGTGGAATATATATTCATGCTATGGAAAAATTTCTAAGTCTGAGGACTTGTGTTTTGTTTAATAAAACAACTAAGTTAATGAATCACCTGGGTGGAATGGAAGGAATGGTTTGTGTTGAGTGGTTACACAAGGCCAGGGGACTGGTGAACCTTGTGTATCTCACTTGTGGATGGCCACCCAGGAACAAAGAGATTTGAGATGTCAAATGTTCAGAAGCTTCAAGTGCAGCCACTTGGCATTATGGGCTCTGCCTGGATCATATAGGTTGCAATAACTTAGCCAAATGGACAGTTGGTGGTAGGGTTTGATAGGTTGGAACGCGTCCATTCTGGTCTAAGGGAAGGCTTCTGAAAGATCTTGTCTTGGTGAAACCAAGTCTTGTGGGGAAAGTGCACCACCTCTGCAGAGTGTAAAATCTAAGTACTTAGCCATGTCCCTGGCAAAGGACAATTTGAGCACCAAGACATGGAAGCTATCAAGAATCTCATCATCCAAATTTCTAATTTAAAACTTGTGGTTGAACAAGGGTTGACGGATCACCAATTTCTATTGGGAGATGCCTTGGGAAAGATTATTTTTGTCAAGCAAAACTTAGTGTTTTCAAATGATAAGGAAAATCTATTTTGAGTAATGCAAGCCTAAGCTCCACTTAGCCAAATGCATATAGATGATAGACTCCACTATACTACCATAGTATCACTTGCCAATACAATTCAAATGTATTGACCCTTGTGGCTGTAACTTGTTATGTTGCAGGTTTGTTTGATATTAGTGAAGTTTAATGATTAGGATTACAAGTCTACAACCAACATGTCTGCCTGTGGCACTTTGAAGATGAAGGACCCCATGCTATTGTTATATTCTGTCACGCATTGTAATGAGATAGCCAAATGAGCTATGTAAGATGTAATAAATTATTTTATTCCTAGTTATAAAGTTGTATCATGACCTTTGTTTCTTGATATTACATCTTAACTATGGATGCTAGCTATTGATCCAGGGACTAGCATTGTAAACACAGGGATCTCTACCTTATTAAAGGTTGGGAACCTTACAGATGGTATCAGGGCCTGTAGGATTTGTAAACCTAGGATTGGACAAAACCCTTAGAAAAATAGGAGTTGTATTTGTTCCAAAACTTATTTACAAACAATCTTGTAAAATCTTTCCTCAACCATTTTTGGTTTTTGATTCTACATCTCTTCTATCTCAAACTTGATGGACAAAGCCTACCCCATGGCCAAAGATTTCACCATGTGCAAAGGACTTCATCAAATCTAAGGACTTAAACATCTTCAACCTTGGATATCAACTCTAATGACTTCAACATCTTCAACTCTAATGACTTCAACATCTTCAACCCTAATGACTTCAACATCTTCAACATTTTCACCAAGGACTTCAACCTTGGATATCACTAAGGACTACAAGTGAGACAAGAAATCTTGCTCAAGACTTGAAGACTAAGGGAACACAACTTGGGAATCATCATCACCTTTGAAGTTTTTGTGACCAATAATTTTCCCAAGGAAACCATGATCTCATGCAAGAAGAATCAACCAAGAAGGATGGAAAAATCTCAAGTGAACCATATAGATGGACCACCATATTTAGTTTAAGTCAAACCCACCAACTTATGTGGTGTAACAAAAATATTTTTGGTTGCCTAAAAATGTGCTTGAACTTGTTGTTTGAAATGTTTGTTTGTGATTGCTTGCACATTGCTTGAGTGAATTGTGATGTGTGTGATTAGAATTGATTCCTAGAAAATCTTTTGCCTATTCTAATTCCAATCCAACCCAAACAGATAACTACTCCAAGAGACTCCAATATCAAGGATGGCAACAACAACAACCAAGAGGTCAACATGAGAGACCAACTGCTTGGAAGACAAAACCAGTTTAACCAAGTGACAACTCAGTTTTTAGCCAACAACAATGAGTTAGACCCAACCATGCAAAAAGTTTTGGAAACTCAATCCCAATTGTTGCAAGGGATGGCCACTCAAATGATCAACATGGGAGACAACTCTTCCAAAGGAGTTTGTGACAACAGACAAAGATGATATTTTAGAAGGAACCCAAGCTTGCAATATTTGTGGAGACAAGGATCATACTTCCAAAGAGCATGAAGATCAATGCCCCAATTGTGAAGAGAAACATACAGTTGATCAATGCCCCACAACCCAAGCTACTTGTTACTTGTGTGAAGGAAATAATCATGTCCCTATCCAATGCCCCATCTATTCCATAGTTCAACAAAGGAAACAAGGTGGAGTACAACAACTGATTGCAGACTACCATGAGAGAGCCAAGTCTACCAAGAAGGATGAAGACAAAGGAAAATCTCAGCTTGCACCTCCATGCAACATGAATCAATTTAAAGGACCAAAAAGGAGACATATGTATTATCCAAGGAATAATAGAAGGTCAAAGTGACCAGGAACTGTTCCTACCTTTGAGATAACATATGAAGAACATGAATTAGAAGCACTCTTAGCCTTGGAGAAACCCAAGAAAAAGAAGGACAAAAGCCATGTGCAATGTGGTCATTACAAAGAAATGGGACACTATGCCAGTGAATGTCCAGAGAAGAAGAAGTATAAGGAGATTAGCCAAGTGTGGTGCAACAACTGCAAAGAGCTAGGCCATTATGTCGCAACTTGTCCACAGAAGATACGTGATGAACTCAATCTTATCACATGTTACAATTGTGGTAATCAAGGACATTATGCAAGCAACTGTCCAGAAAAGATGAAGCACAAGATAAAGCCTATGAAGGATCTCAGCCTTGTCACATGTTTCAAGTGTGGAAACAAAGGACATTATGCAGATGTTTGCCCAGAGAGATTTCAACAAGATCCCAAGCAAGCCAAGATGTAATTTAGTTGGAAAATTTTTAAGGGTGGTAGTACCCTAGTTGTTTTGAGCCAACTTGTAACCCCTAGCCTCCCCAAATCTCGGACGAGATTTATTTTAAGGGTGGTAGCCTGTCACATCCCAAGATTTTCCAAATCTTGTAATGTGAAAAATAAATAAACAAAATAAATTATTGTTGAATTTTAGGGTGAAAAGAAACTTTTGTTTCCAAATGAAAACATAAAATCCCATCTTGAACAAACTTTAATTAAAGTTGAATTCAACAAAATCCAAATCAAGAGAAATGCATCTGGAAATTTAAACACTTGGAAAATAAAACCAAACCCTAAACCCTAATGGAATAAAAATCATTTCCAAGTTATCTCCAAGCCTATGGATTTGATCCATATAAAAATTTGTCAACAAACATTTACAAATAATCAAGAATGACAAATAGAAATATCATAAGACCATATAAATTGGGTTCACTTAAATTGGAACCATAAATAAAATCTTATGAATTTAAATAAGATAAGGAAAAGTAATTTCCAAAGCTAATAAATCACTTATCTAAAATCCATACAAAATGGTGAGCAAATAATACTAAAAGATATTTAAAAGGATAAATAAATATCAAATAAAATTTTACAAATTGGAATCACCAAGTTTGGATCTCTAAATAAAAAGATATGAATTTTATAAGATGAAGAAAGAAATATTAAATAAGGATTATTTAAAGACCAAATTAAATCATGGCCTAATCCATAAACAAGTGGAATGATTAAATTCCAAATTCAAATAAAAGGATAAAGAATTTCCAAAATAAAATAAAATGGCATTAACCATTCTATCCCTATTTTTAATAAAGACAAATCACTAATAAGAATAATTATATAATTCATGAGAAAATAGTATTTTGGAATTTACCTAAGTGAAATAAAAGTTGTTTAATTTAACCTAATTAAGATTAAAGAAAACTTCCAAATAAAAATTAGGGAATTAAAACTATATTTAAATTCCATTGGAATTAAAACAAATACCCAATTCAAATGATTTATGAATCATATTAAATTATTCCAAATAATTCAAGATGAATTATTTTACACCCAAATAATCAAATAAAAACCTACTAAAAAGATTTGGAAGAATTTGGAAAATCAAATGGTGTTTAGAAATATTATTTGATTTGAAAACAAGGCCTTATTTCAATAATTAAAAAAACCCCAAAAGAATAAGATTTTATTCCAAAAATTGACTTCAGATTATATTACTAATCAATATTTAAACCTACACAAATTTTGGTTGAGTTTTGAAATCAAATTGAGGTTTGAATTGATTAAATAAAATCAAAACAGAATATTAGAAAAGGAAAAAGAAAAACAAACTGAACAAAAAAAATGTGAAAAGGCAATTTCGGCTGATCAGCCCAAGACCCACCTCACCCCATGTGGCATCCCGCAAAACCACTACTAGAAAATCGCGTTGATTTGTGCATTGCATCGTCATCATCATGTGTTGTTTGTCTAAAACTATTTTCGCAAAGCCCGTTTTGTTTTATAAAACGCCCCATCTTTAATCAAATATCAAACCCCGGGTCTCCGGATGATTTTTGTTTGTCTGCTGTCGGTTTGCAAACGGTGTTTGTAAAACAAATAAAAATATTTATTATTTTTAGCGGGCAATCGAGCAGGCGTTTGACCCAACGACCACCCAGAAATAAATCGCCCACTCCTAAAATCCTCTGACTACCAACTAACCTACCCAGCCCTCCCCTCCACATCACCCCACCCAATAGAAACCTGCCACCTCAACCTCTCCCCTCCCCCTAGCCTACCAGACGCTGCCACCTAATCCTACCCCACTCCCCATCCCCAGCACCCAACCCACACCACACACTCCCTCTCCTCTCAGACCACGCCTGAACACACCGCACCCACCGTCCCCATCTGCCACCACGACCGGCCCCCACCTCCTTCTCCTTCCCCCACGCGCCGCCTGCAGACCCTCCCCAACCGCCTTTGGACGCCGCCTTCTCCCCTATAGCTCGGTCCAAAGACCACCACGGCCGCGCTCGCCCCCACGCCCCAACCTCCCCCCGAACCCGTTCTCCTTCTCCTCCGGCTGCCTCGCCACCATCCAGCGCCCCGTCGTCCCCACCTCCCTCCTCTCCCCCCACGCGAGCAGCCCTGCCCTCCTCTGCCTCGCCAACGTCTGCCCTCCTCCTCTCAGCGTTCTCCGCTCGTCCGGCCCCCTCGCTGACCTCTCCGGAGCAGCTCCCACGCCAGCCCGCGGCCTTCCCGAGCCGCCGCGCCGTCCTCCTCGTCGCCGGTGCCCGCTGGCCTTCTCCCGGCTGCGCCGCCCGCCTCCCCGCCGCTCAGCCGCTTGCCTGCCCGCCCTGCCGGTTGGCCTTCGCCCCCTTCGCCGGAGCGACCTGCTGCCACTGCGCAGCCTCGCCCGCCTCGCCCTCCGCTCGCGGCTCCTCCCAGCGTCGCCTCCCCACCTGTGCCGTCCTCGAGCTCCGCCGTCACCTCCGCCGCCCTCGGCCCGGTCGCGAGCCTGCCCCGATCGAGCCGCTGCCGGCCACCTCTGCAGGCTCTGCCGGGCCTCCATCCGTGCGGGCCTTCGAGCTCCTGTGTGCATGTTCCTGTAGGAGCCTGCGTGTTTGTATGTTTAATCAGTTTTCGACACCTACCTTTGTGCATGTGTGCTATGTGAACCAGGCCTATTCTAGCAAGTGCAGCTACGACATGTTCTGCTGACAACGTCCTCATTCAAACTCCGTTCCTCGCCAAGCTCTCCATCTTCGGTGCTTTCATCTCGTCCACTCTAGCCAAGTTTCCCTCGTCACAAGATCTCCAAGGCGATGCCACTCGGAGAGCTCCAACATGGAAACCGGAGGCGATGATGTCGGATGCGACCAGTCCTTCTTCTCGGAACCGAAGACCGTGGACGCCAAGTCCCCGGGTTCAAAGGCGACAAGAACCCCGATCCGGAACGCCAAGTACTACCCACGGACGCGGAGAAACCCTCGGACGTCAAGATCTTCTCCACGGAACATCGGGAATTCCCCCGGACGCCAAGACCGACTCGATGGCGCGGACCCGACAAGAGCTTCGCAACGACAAGCACGACACCGACCCGGGCGAGTCCGACGCCCGACGCCAGACCAAGTACTTCATCCCGAACGCCATGACTGTCAACATGACCCGAAGACCCCGGATGCGCCAAGACCTACCTCTGTTATCCGAGAACGTTTTCGTCGAACCCTGGACCCCGAGACCGACCCCGAACCCCGAACCCCCCGGAACCTCAAGTCCGTCGAGAACCCTCTAAAGTGTGCACCCCTTCCCGAAACCCTATTTTATAACATAATAACAACTTGTTGCATATTAATTGCCATACTTGCATGCATGATCATGTGGTTTGGGGGCCTTATGCCGATTCACCTCATAATTAAATATGGGGCCCATATGCGGGCAAATCTAGTCTCATATTGGCCTCATTTAAATTTGTGTAGAGAACCGGTGCTATCTTTCGCCATGCTAAAACAACATCTAATTTGCGGGGTATCTAAATAACTTGAACCATTTAATTAAGTGTCGGGACCCCGGTTCCGCTTTAATATGACCTAATTGCATCGCACCTTTGCCATGTCATACATCATACATGCATCATGCCGATCTTCTACCGTTGTATTAAATACTGCATCCGGTGTTTATTCTAGTGTTTTGCTTCTTCGCGGATAAGGCCGTTGAGTTGATGTGAGCTTCGCCCCGATCTTCGGATGAACCCTTCGACAATGTTTTCAGGCGAGCATCTCCCCCTTTCTGCCTATCTTACTTTTATAGTATTTATTTCCCTCCTGTTGATCTATTGCTATCTGTATTGCGATGCTCTAGTTTTCGTACCCGTGATATTCCCTGCAGCCTTATATTGCCTTGGACACATCCTATTACCGGTTGTTTGGTAGATGGTTGGACTTGCGCGTCATAGTCGGTTGCTCAAGTGCTGTTGCGTGTTGTCAAGTGCCACAGTTGTTGATGAATTGCCGCATGTTGATGTTGGAGATGATCATAGTTTTACTTATCGCATACTTTAATTCCTGTTTAACCACTAAAATTGAAATAAGCAGAGGCATCGGTGGGTGATAGATAATATTTGGTTTCCGAACGCCCACTTGTGTCCCGTAGGATCCCGAGTACTTGATACCTGTTCCTTGTTTTATCACGCTATCCACATCCGGGAGGTATATGGGACCCCCCTGAGCCAGAGCTTGATTCAGTCTTATTTCTTGGGGCCACAAACTAGTTTGAGGTTTTATTTACGATCCTGTACTTATGCCATGCTACTTTCTGTATTTAAATTGTGCGATGATAGCACACTATACTGTTTAGGTAAGCGGAGTGATTACGCTGCATCGACACCCAGTTTTCGGTTCCCGATCGCTTCTGACCATTGTCGCAAACCTTGAGTCCGTCTCGAGCTTGCTTGCTTCGTTGGGTAGACTCAAGGGTGGCCCCAAATATTTCTGAATCCTGTGATTGTTCACCGTGAAAGCCTCGTTGGGTGTTGATTTGGTTTTTAGGTTGATCGGCGTGTGTTGCTATTGGTGCACCCGGCGGGTAAAACTTTCTCAAAGCCGTGTCCGCGGATATGGACGACTTGGAGCACAGTATCTCGATCATAGACAAGCATAACTAAAGTTTATTGCTGTAAATTTGACTTTATAATGACTAGTAATCAACTTCACTATAATGGAATGGCTAATTAATACTGCCCACAATTGCTTGTTTGGAGTGTCGCTTGCGACCATTGTACCTGACTAGTAAGTATGGCAACTACAACGGAATGGCTAAATGAAAGTACCAACAACTGCTGGGTTTTGGGTTATCTCATGCTAATTGTACCTGATTAGTAAGTGTTGCCACTATAATGGAATGGTTAACTAAAAGTGCCCACTGCTTACTTTATCAGGACGATTATCTAAACCTGACTAGTAAAGTGCCGCAACTATAACCGAATAAGTAAAACTGCCAACCGTGTGAGTTCCTCGGTTGACTTCCTCGTTTGGTCTCGAGGGGGAAACGCCAGGATGGGTTTGTTTGATGATAGTGTCGTTGGTTCGGATAGGTCCTTCTTACCCTCGATTGCCGCCCTTGTATCGAGTCTCTATAGGTTGTTTAGTGCATGCCGCCGCCGCTTGATCCACCACACCTATGTAGGCGAGGACCGGAATTCTAGTCTCGCCGTGTCGGCCTCAAGATCGACGCTCCTCTTTTTCCTTTGCCCTTTGTCGGCACCCCTTTTGTTTAAGCAGGTTTTGAGATCGACGTCGTTAGCAGGGTTACCCTTCCGGATTGGCCTGGGCAGGGTTATGGACGCCATTGGTTATTCTTCAGGGCTCTTAGCCCCATTTGCATCTTGTCCGTAGCTGGACGCACTATCGTTTCAAGGTGATTTGGATCTTTGTATATTATATCTGTATCCTTGACTCATGGAGTCGCTATTATATATATCTGTTCTGTGGGTCCCATCGAGGACTGTTGTGTAATGTTATTACTTCGTTTTCCACCCGCACGAAAGTGCCTGGTGGGCACCTTTGAATCGTTTCTATGCGGGTTTGGCGGGTTTCGCTAAAACTTGCATAGGTCCGATTCTAAGGGTGTTACACCCCACTCTCTCGCGAAACGTTTTCTCACCGGAGAACTCACCCACTCCGCCACTGACTGCCAGGACCCACCTTCCCCTCTCTCTCACTCACTGTCAAACGGGCCCTGCAACCACGTCATCTTCTTCCTCCCCGCGATGAACTCGCCTGACCGTTTTCTGCCGTTGATTCCTCGAATCAATATGCGTAAATGGCCCAGTCAATTCCCCCTGCGACCACGCCTTCTTAATCGCCAGCCTTCCCTCTCTCTTTACCCTCCATCGCCTCACCCTAGCGCGCCCCCAGGCTGCTGAATTTCGCCCTTCACCGCCACTGTCTCCGGAGAGCACTACCTCCGATTACGACCACACCTCACCGCCCCTCGCCCCCTTGACCACACGGGCGTGTTCCCCAGACCCCTGCGCGTCTCCCAGTAGCCTCCGCTTGCTCGCGCTTGAACGACAGCGTCGGCAAGGACAACCACTGACCGTCACCGTCGTCTGCACCAGCTCCGGCGAGCTACTGACGCCCAACCCGTGTGCTCCTCGCATTCTGGTGAGTACTTCTACAACCCCCGAAACCGTGCGCATCCTCCTGATGCTTTTCCTCGTTTGCTTGCATCCCAGGCGCTCGTCTTAGACCACGACCGCGCGCACCCGAGGCGCAGCTCAACTCCGACGAGAAATTGCCTTCATCCTCGTGCGCCCCCTGCTTCCCCGAGAGCACGTTGAGCATCAGCATCGTTCAGCGAATCAGGTGAGCCCCCTCTCTCTCTCTTTCTCGCTTCCTGCAACGCTGGCGACGCCACTGCCAGGACGCCGCCGCCGCGCGTTAGAGTCCAGCGCCGCCAGTTCTAGGTCATTAGACTAGGACCGTTGGATCTTGATCCTGAGGCTTAGATAGAATCACTTAAAGACGAAGGGGTATGTGATCTGTGCCGCACGATCTATTTAGATCTAACGCCTCTCATTGCGCGATCCGGACAAAGCGGTACCGACGAATTAAAACACGCCGCGTGTCACAGAGTTTGATTTAAAAACAAGATTTGATCTATTTGTGATTCAATTTTGTAAAATCCATAACTTTCAAACCACACGTCCAAATTTTGCAAATTTTATATCAATGGATTCAGCAAGACAAGCCCTATCCAACCATGCACTTTGTTTAGTAAAAAGCTTATGTTAAATTGTTTGTTTTAATATAAACTTGTGTATGCATGTTTAGGATATAAAATTTATTCCAAAATGATTTTGAGGATAAAATCTTTGGAAAATGGTGTGTTTTGAACCTACTGACCATAGGAAACAAATTTTGGTTTCAAAAATGTATTTGGTGAAGCAAAGGAATAAATCTTTGATTTAAACCATTTCTAGTCAAATAAAAATATGGTTTAATTATTAAAAATGGTTTTGGAAGAAAACCTTTGAGAAATGTTTTGGAAATAAACTCTCTGACCCTAAACACAAGGTTATATGGTTTGAAAACATATTTTGTGAAACCTATAGAATTTTGCCTTATTAAGAGCATTTCTTCACCACATAAAATAATGACTTGATCTAAAAATGGTTTATGAAGTAAAATCTTATACAAATGATTTTGCCACTTTATAAAATGACCATTAGGTGTTTTCAAATGTTTATGAACCATTAGAAACCACTTTTTTCAAATAAAATAATCTTTGACATGCTTGCATGCATTGCTTTGTTTTTATCATTTTATGTGATGAATTTCTTGAATGGTAGATTGAAATATTGTTTGCTTGATTGAATTGTAGTGAATTGAAGTGTGTGAACATTGCAAAGATCAAGGAGTGAACTTATACCCTCTACCAAAAAGGCAAGTGATGCTTCATACTTTTGTCCCATTATTTTCACTATGCATTAGTGATATTTCTAAGTATAGGACTTGCATGGAATTTTGCTAAGTATAAACTATGCTATGGGAAATCCTAGTAGATGAAACCTTAGTAGAATTTCCTAAGTTAAGATTCCTACTACTATCATGCTTAGCTTAGCTAATAGAAAACAAGGGTGGAATATATATTCATGCTATGGAAAAATTTCGAAGTCTGAGGACTTGTGTTTTGTTTAATAAAACAACTAAGTTAATGAATCACCTGGGTGGAATGGAAGGAATGGTTTGTGTTGAGTGGTTACACAAGGCCAGGGGACTGGTGAACCTTGTGTATCTCATTTGTGGATGGCCACCCAGGAACAAAGAGATTTGAGATGTCAAATGTTAAGAAGCTTCAAGTGCAGCCACTTGGCATTATGGGATCTGCCTGGATCATATAGGTTGTAATAACTTAGCCAAATGGACAGTTGGTGGTAGGGGTTTGATAGGTTGGAACGCGTCCATTCTGGTCTAAGGGAAGGCTTCTGAAAGATCTTGTCTTGGTGAAACCAAGTCTTGTGGGGAAAGTGCACCACCTCTGCAGAGTGTAAAATCTAAGTACTTATCCATGTCCCTGGCAAAGGACAATTTGAGCATCAAGACATGGAAGCTATCAAGAATCTCATCATCCAAATTTCTAAGTTAAAACTTGTGGTTGAACAAGGGTTGACGGATCACCAATTTCTATTGGGAGATGCCTTGGGAAAGATTATTTTTGTCAAGAAAAAACTTAGTGTTTTCAAATGACAAGGAAAATCTATTTTGAGCAATGCAAGCCTAAGCTCCACTTAGCCAAATGCATATAGATGATAGACTCCACTATACTACCATAGTATCACTTGCCAATACAATTCAAATGTATTGACCCTTGTGGCTGTAACTTGTTATGTTGCAGGTTTGTTTGATATTAGTGAAGTTTAATGATTAGTATTACAAGTCTACAACCAACAAGTCTGCCTGTGGCACTTTGAAGATGAAGGACCCCATGATATTGTTATATTCTGCTGCATTGTAATGAGATAGCCAAATGAGCTATGTAAGATGTAATAAATTATTTTATTCCTGGTTATAAAGTTGTATTATGACCTTTGTTTCTTGATATTACATCTTAATTGTGGATGCTAGCTATTGATCCAGGGACTAGCATTGTAAACACAGGGATCTCTACCTTATTAAAGGTTGGGAACCTTACAGCCATCCAACTGCATCTATGACTAGAAATCCACCTTCAGGTTATCATCCGAACCCCCTCCAGTATTAAGTTGCAAGCAACAGACAACTGCTTTAAGCAAAGTGTGTAAGGTAAATAGTCCACATGTTCCATAAACAAGAGACCGTTGTTTTATCCCTAGTAGCAACATCACATCTACAACCGAAGAGATTTTTGTCACTTTCCTTGGAAACTAGAGGCATGAACCCGCTATCGAGCATAAATACCCCCTCTTGGAGTCACTAGCAACTACTTGGCCAAGATAACCACTAGCAACGGAGAGCATGCAAGATCACAAACAACACATACATGATAGAATCATAAAGACAAAACTATTAATCAAACCAACATAATAATCTCAATATCCATCGGATCCCCGCAAACACAACATGCATGATTACAAATAGATTAGATCTTGATCATGAACGAAGCTTACAAGATCTATACATGAAAGCACAAAGGAGGAGATACAACCATCTAGCTACTACAAGGACCCATAGTCCAAGGTGGAACTACTCACGCATCATACCAGAGAGAAGGCCTCCGGGATGATCTCCCCTCCGGCAGGGTGCCGGGAAGAACTTCAGATCCCCCCCGATCTAGGGATGATGGTGGTGGCAGCTATAGACGGTTTCGTGGATTTCTGATCGGGTACTCAGGGTTTCTGCATCGGGGGCTTCTTATAGGCAAAGGGGCGAGACCGGGAGGCGGCCAGGGCCACCAAACCCTAGCCAGGCATGAGCCCACCTGCCCCCGCGCCTGGGGTGGGTCTGTCCCCTGGCTGGCCCCTCTGGCTCTCCTCTGGACTTCTTGTTCCCCACGGAAAGTAATTGACTTTGACGTTTGTCCCGTCCAATTCCGAGAATATTTCTTTACTAACTTTTCTGAAACCAAAAACAACAGAAAACATGCATCTGGCACTGTTGCAACTTGTTAATAGGTTAGTACCAGAAAACATGTAAAAAGCACCTCAAAGTGTATACAAGAAAAGCAAAGTAGACACAAAACAAGCATGACGCATCAAAAATTATAGATACGTTTCCAACGTATCAGCATCCCCAATCTTAACTCCTGCTGTTCCTCGAGTAGGTAAGTGATAAACAGAATAATATTTGAGGTGACATGCACCCTCACAATAAAGATCCAACCATTTGCAAACATTGAAAACTGGGATCAAAGTACTCTAAACATGTGCATGAAAGATGGAGTTCTAACAATAGCACATAGTAACTATGCATGCAACATGGCAAGCTATAAACAAAGATCATGAATAACATGCATTGAAAAACGTTTGTTTGTTTCACATGCAGAAAACATAGCATAGTCGTAATCAGCTTGTCTCTCATAGAGTATCAATATAATGCATAGGACACCTGCAAATTTCACAAGGGTGACTAGAAACAAGTAGCACAAGATCAAGTAATAACACAATATGTATCAATTAATAAGCTTTGGAACACTACACACATAATGACAACTATGCTCTCTTAATGGTGCCTAAAGGTAGAAGGTGGAGACTCAGTAATGGTGGAAGAAAGTCGTTTTTGTAAAGGAAGCAGGGATTACAAGTTTCAAAAAGATCTTCCAAAAATTATGGTACTTGTTAGCTTTCAGCCCTCATTGCCCCTATCATAAGCATCTTGAAGTGGTTAAGGTTAAAGTGGCAAAGCTGGAGTATATGCTTGACGAAGTATAAGCTGGCAATCTCATGCCCCTTGAATACAAAGGCCACACCTCATGCATACTCAACTTTGGGTCTAGGTAAGTTCTTGTCACTGTAAGTATTTGTATATCATTGAGAACCGCCAACGGGGTACCCCTTGCACATGGTACAGGAGCTTTCCCATAACCAAAATGACAAGGCAAGCATATAATGAGCATCTCAGCAATTCTTCTTATGTACCATGGGAATATGGTGCTTTTCTCTCTTTCCTATTTTCTCAATGTGTCTCTTTTTTTAAGAAGAATGCTTCATAGATGTCAGTATGGTGATGCTGCAAGTTTCCACAATGATTAGGCATGTCTTAGGCTAGTGGCCCAGGCATTTCTCTAAGACAGGATACAAACTCCATGGACTTACAAGTTCCCTCTTTATTTCACACCGGTGACATCCATAGACAAAAGAACATGATATCAACTGAGTACAACAAGGTACAAGTGCAATGTTGAAAACGTTCCCCGTGACAACACGGTTCTGCTAATTCCAACTTATAAGTGCAAGCATATACAACAAAGTTGTCACAATGGTTCAAGTTTATTAGGGGCAAAGAATAAAGTGTGCCATCAAGTTCGTGAGGGCTTTAATCACTAAGTTTTCACATAACAAAATAATTTTTAATTAGAAGATAGATGAAAACAAGAATATACTTGGAATGGTGTAACACACCATGCATAGGAGTTTATAGTGGACACTTTGGAATAACTTGGTTTCTTGGGAGTTGGAGGCATGAGTAGAACTTACTCATACAAGTGGAGGCTAGCAAAAGACTGGGAGCAACCAACTAAGAGAGCAATAATGGCCAAAATCATACAGTGCAACAAAGCAAACTAATCAAAGCAAAGAGTGGTACTACAAGTCAAGGAATAAATGATCATAGAGGCTAATGGTGACTTGTCATAGTCATAACATGGTGTGAGCATGTGCCAAGTCAACCCAAGCAAAACATCAAAGGAGAATACCACAATACTATGCTTTTGCTTGCTAAAACAACACATAATTTCTTCAAGGCACACTAAGCAATCCCAATTGTTTGGAACAAGACATGCTACAACAATAATTACTAAGAATAATGCTAAAACAACACCTAGCATGTCATGTTAAAGTCTAAGTCACAGTCTATGCAATCTCCTCTTGCACTTCAAGCAAGAACTTACTACTCCTTTCCAAACACCAAGCAAACTTATTTGAAAACAACACAGCGAGAACGCGGGTCCAAACTAATTTATTCAAGCAAACTAAACAAACTAAGCAAAGCAAAGTAAAACTAAGATGCTCCAAGAACAACACAACTGTACATGAAACAATAAAAACGAAGTGTCTAGACAGACCTGAGCTTTTTATTGATGAAGAAGGGGATGCCTTGGGCATCCCCAAGCTTTGACGCTTGTACCTCTTAGATATTTCTTGGGGTGACACCATGGTGGCATGCCCAAGCTTGAGCTTTTCTCCATTCTTCATCTCATTACATCATTCTCTCTCTACACCTGAAATTTTTCCTTCATACAAAACTTCACACAATCTTCATTAGCAACATTAGCTTATTCAAAAGATATTAGACCTTTGGCAAAGCTTTGGAACAGCAAGTATTTTCACTAAAAACACAAGCTACTGTAGTAACTCCTTCAAAAATCTCAATTTAGCTGAAGAGAACTCAAAAATGAATCAATAAGAAGCAAATGCAAATAATGGCAGAAATCTTTCAAAACAGACCAGCAGGTAGAAACGAATTTTTTCGAACATCTTATGTTGATCAAATAAAAAAGTGTTGAACTAACGAAACTTATCTAACATACTGGGGGATGTATTCACAAATTTTGAGATCAATCCGAGTTACAGAGCCTTCTCACGACTTTTTTTGGTGGAGGACAAAAATCTGTTTCGGGATAGCAACTCCCCAAATCTTACTTCCCTCTCATTAGAGGTCATTCTTGGCGCAAAAAGCAAACAAAAAGGATAAGAAGAGGTCATTACAGAAGTAATAACTTCCAAGACTCAAGGAAACTCTTGGGTTATCTCCCAACAAGTACTTTTCTTTAACGCATTTAAGTTAGGCACAAGAAGCAAGAAGAATCAAGTATTTTCAAATGAAGAATTGCCCCTCTTATTCCTTCTTTTCTTACCTTTCTTTTTCTTCTTAGGGAAGATATGATTGCTTACCGGGGGAGTAAAGTGGATGATGCCTTCTCCCACATCTATTACTGCCCTAAGGTGTTTTAGTAGAGATCTTCCAAGTGTGATTTGTCCTTTGCCTACACATTCAATAACAAGATAATCAGTAGACATCATTTTCCCTGAGATTTTTGTAAACACACCTTCAACTATTCCATTGGGCAATATAGTAGCATTGTTGGTAAGAGAGATTTCCTCTCCTCCTTCAATAAGCCCCCAAAGACTCAAGGAATCAAAAATATCTTTAGGCATGAGACAAAATTCAGACATGATATCACAGCGAGCATCAAAAAGTATAGTGTTTATTGAAACTTTAATTGTGGGAAACCAATTTGAAGACTCAGAATTTATGGGAACATAATCATGGTAAGCCCTAAGAGTGTGATAACAACTATTCATGGCAGCAATACTGGTCTCAAGATGGTTCAACCTAGCAAAAATACTTGTGAAAGAGGAATCAGACTTGCCAGGTGTACCATAGATCATAATTAATTTCCTTATAGCATCATAAGCTTCATCCTCAGTACAAAGCAAAAAATCTTTTTCAGCCACAGCATCCAAAGCATATCTATAACAAAGAGCAATACCGCGGTAGAAACTATCAATAACCAGGCTGGGGCTTACCTCAGGCTCAGTTTCCCTCTGGAAAGCAGAGATTCTAGACCAAGCTTCCTTAAAACTTTCTTCACTTTTTTGCTTAAAAGTATAGATTTCTACCATAGGGGAAATAAAGGCAGACCCCAACATGGCAGCAACTAGAGCAGAAACTAATTTTTTTGTGTTTTTGAATAAGGCAAGCAAACCAAACTAGACTATTTTTTTTGGGTTTTTTGAAAAGAGGCAAACAAAACCAAGCAAAAGAAACAAAGCAAATTAAAAACAAAGTAAAGAGAAAGGAAGTGAAGGACTCCCCTAGTGAAGACGTACTTAGCCTCCCCGGTAACGGCGCTAGAAAACTTGTTGATGACTTCTTGGTGGCACCAGAGAACTTGGTGCTTTATGTGGAGTCTTGTTGGGAGCCCCAGGAGCAAGGTGTGAAGAGCACATCAACAAGTCTTCCCTTAGTTGAGACCAAGGTTATCGAACCAGAAGGAGGAAGGAAACGTCACACGGGTGTTACAAGCAACGCAGAGACTTGCACAACACAAACTCAAGACTTTGCCCCAATGAATTAGTGAGGTTGTCAAGCTCACCGGTTTGCCGTAACAAAGGATTAAACATATGATGTGGAAGGTAATGGTTTGCAGCAAGTAAACAAGTAACAGCGGAGGATGTATCAATGGTAAAGATTGGACCGGGGTCCATAGTTCACTAGAGGTGCTCTCCTTAGATAAACAACATGGCATGAAGGGTAAAAAAATTACAGCAGGGCAAATGACAGGAACTGAGCAAGGCATAACAATGCAATTACTAGTCATAAAGATCCTATGAGATTCGATTGGGCAATACAACAAGATACATAGACCGCCATCCAGCTGCATCTATGATTAGAAGTCCACCTTCAGTTTATCATCCGAACCCCCTCCAGTATTAAGTTGCAAGCAACAAACAACTGCTTTAAGCGAAGTGTGTAAGGTAAACAGTCCACATGTTCCATGAACAAGAGACCGTTGTTTTCTCCCTAGTAGCAACAGCACATCTACAACCAAAGAGATTTCTGTCACTTCCCTTGGAAACTAGTGGCATGAACCCACTATCGAGCATAAATACCCCCTCTTGGAGTCACTAGCAACTACTTGGACAAGATAACCACTAGCAACGGAGAGCATGCAAGATCACAAACAACAAAGACATGATAGAATCATAAAGACAAAACCATTAATCAAACCAACATAATAATCTCAATATCCATCGGATCCCCGCAAACACCACATGCATGATTACAAATAGATTAGATCTTGATCATGAACGGAGCTCACAAGATCTATACATGAAAGCACAAAGGAGGAGATACAACCATCTAGCTACTACATGGACCCATAGTCCAAGGTGGAACTACTCATGCATCATACCGGAGAGAAGGCCTTCAGGATGATCTCCCCTCCAGCAGGGTGTCGGGAAGAACTCCAGATCCCCCAATCTAGGGACGATGGTGGCGGCGGCTACAGACGGTTTCGTGGATTTCTGATTGGGTACTCAGGGTTTTTGCATCGGGGGCTTCTTATAGGCGAAGGGGCGAGACCGGGAGGTGGCCAGGGCCACCAAACCCTAGCCAGTCGCGAGCCCACCTGCCCCCGTGCCTGGGGTGGGTCTGGCCCCCCTGGCTGGCCCCTCCGGATCTCCTCTAGACTTCTTGTTCCCCATGGAAAGTAATTGACTTTGATGTTTGTCCCTTCCAATTCCGAGAATATTTCTTTACTAACTTTTCTGAAACCAAAAACAACAGAAAACAGGCATATAGCACTGTTGCAACTTGTTAATAGTTTAGTACCAGAAAACATGTAAAAAGCACCTGAAAGTGTAGACAAGCAAAGCAAAGTAGATACAAAACAAGTATGGAGCATCAAAAATTATAGATACGTTTCCAACGTATCAACTCCCCTGTGTAGTGCATAGAGGGGTCGTATGGGGGCGCGTCCCCCTGGTAGTGTCCATGGAAGCCAAGAATGCGCATCTTCTTGTCCATCTCCTCCTTGGAGCATGACCAAGGTCCCTGGGTAATACAGAACAAAGTGGTTTGGGGAAAAGGGATCTCTCTCTTCCCTGTTAGTAAAAAACATTCTATAAACCAGACTCTCAAGGGTGGAGCCAGCAGTGACAAAGTGATGCGCTTTCATGGTAGCAAGATCAAGCCTCCGAGGAGCCAAAACTTTATCATTTGGATCAACAACAAGGTCTAAAGCAGCAACAACACGTGCAACAATAATTCCCCCATAAATGGATCCCTTAGCAGCTAAGCGGCGAGCAATGAGAGAACCAAGATTGTACCTGGTTTCATTGTTGAGTGTAGTAGCTAGGAAGGCCAAATGATAGTTGAAAATATTGCTAGTGTTCTCTCTACCAAGAACACTAGTGGCAAGATAATAAACAAAGTACCTGATAGCTGGGAGTTAAATATTTCTTATCTTTCCCCGCTGGGATCTACGGTCATCATCATTAGTTATCCCGCGGTAGAGCTCCAACAAATCAGTGGGTTGAGATGGAATCTTCTTCACCGTCCCAGCTGTACCAATACCCAGGATCTCACGGAATTTCTTCAATGTCATGGAGTAAGGCCTGTTATAGATTTTGAAAGACACATGTGGTTTGAACGGGCTGTTAGAAAAAGAGAAGCTCTACACAAAGGTTTTAGTGAGCGTTGCATACTGTACACTCTCATCCTGCATATAACTCGTTAGTCCAACCCTTCGAACCAAGGTTAGAAAATCATTGAGAATCCCAGCAGCCCGCAAAAAGGTTGGACAAGGAAAGGTAGAAGGGTGCGCATCCCCCTCATCTCCGCCAAATCATGGTGTAATGAGATCCTCATTGTATGAGGGCCTAGCTCGAGAGGATGATCTTGAAGGCCTTGTCCTTCTAGGTGCATCACTCTAAAATATTTCACCATAGGTGTGGTTGTCCATGACCCCTTTTTTCTGAATTTTTTAGACAAACATCAAACCAAGTGATTTCCAAGTTGGTAAATGATGAGAAACTACTATAGGAACTTGCTAGAGGGCTACACATGCATCAAAATGAAATCTCTAAGCATAGAACAAGCATGCAAACTCACACAACCTGACACCTATAGCAGCAAAATACTCAAGATACAATCTACCAATCACAAATCTAATTGGACAAGCGGAGGAGGCACATACCAAGGAGCAATCCCTCAAAAAATTAGCATCAAAGATGGGCCGAGCAAGGAGATCGAAAATCAGGAGCAAGAACAGCAAGAACTCGAGCTTGAGAAAGTTTTCCGGTGTTTTTGGGAGAGAGAGAAAGAAGGTGTCTGGGAGGATGCAACTTGGAGGGCCTCAAGTGGGTCCCACCCATGCTAGGCGCGCCCCTGGGGCTGGACGCGCCACCAGGGGGTGTGCTGGCCTGGGCCCCCCTAGGCCACTCCAGGTGTCCCTCTGCCCCTTTTTTCGAGGAAAAAATTAATATGAATTTTCTGGGATTTTTCGGGAGACTTTATTTTTGGCCAATTTTTAGGGTATGAAAATTGATTTTCTCACAGAAAAGATTTTTTTAGAAGAAGCAAAAGCAAACAAAAAAAAAACTACAGAAGTTATAAGACACTCTAACAAGAAAACAACTAGCAAAACTAAATCTAACAAGAAGAAGAACAAAGACTAGGAAGGAGAAAAATAAAAGTGAGCAAGTATAACCACTGTGAAAGCATTGTTTTGTTCATTAAAATCCCTTTTTTAACAAGGTTGATCAAGTCTTGTTACCAAAACAATCTTATATGAAACAAAAATTTGCATTCCACAAAGTGATTATGTTACCTCAAACTTGATAGCAATGGTCCCAATCATAATAGTTTCAAAACTTTCTTGTGGAATGGGACAATATATTTCTCCAACTTTGATGCTCTCAATATTTTCAATGGAATTCAGGCAATATCTCTTAGCAACCTTCTTGGTGAAATATAAAGTATGCTCTTTGTCATTAATATTAAAAGTTACTTTTCCTTGATTACAATTGATGCCAGCACCTGCAGTATTAAGAAAAGGTCTCCCAGGAATAATAGACATATTATCATCTTCGGGCATTTCAAGCACAACAAAATCAGTTAAAACCAAGAAATTATGAGCCACCTGAACAGGAACATCCTCACATGTACCAACAGGAATAGTAGTTGACTTATCAACCATTTGCAAAGATATATCAGTTGGTATCAACTTTTCTAGCTGGAGTCACTTGTAGAGAGAAAAGGCATAACACTAACTCCAGCTCCCAAATCACATAAAGCAGTTCTAACATAATTATTCTTAATGGAGCAAGGAATAGTTGGTATACCTGGATCACCAAGTTTTTTGGAACCTTACCATTGAAGGAATAATTTGCAAGCAAAGTAGAAATTTCCTCATTAGGAATCTTCCTTTTATTAGAGACAATAACCTTCATATACTTTGAATAAGGAGGCAACTTAATAGCATCAATAAAAGGAATTTGCAAAAATAAAGGTTTTATCCACTCACAAAACTTGTTGTAGTGTTCTTCCTCCTTTAGCTTGTGTTTCTTGTTGGGAAAAGGCATAGGTTTCTGCACCCAAGGTTCTCTCTCAATACCATGTTTTTTAGCAATAAAAACTTCCTTAGTGTATCTAGTGTTCTTAGTGTGCTTCTCAGGTTCTTCCTCAACTTCGTCCTTATCAGGAGCTTCATTTTTATCATTACCACTCTTAGTTTCAGCATTAGAGACAAATATACTATTAAGATCTACAGTAGGTTCAAGTGGTTCCTCAATTATTTTATGTTTCTTTTTCTTTCTCTTACGAGGACTACCACTACTCTCACCTTGTTGAGAATCCTGCTCAATTCTTTTTAGGGTGTCCTTCAGGATATAAAGGATCTTGAGTAGCTATACCACTCCTAGTTCTAATTCCATAAGCATGTTTATTTTCTGAGGCATTAACTGGCATTTCCTTTTATACCTTAGCAAGTTGATCAATTTGGGTTTCAACCATTTTAAAGTGTTTACAAAGCATTTTAATATCATTAGCAGTTCTTTCCACAATATATTTCAACTCATTAATAGCTCTAGAGTTTTCCAATAAATTATTCTTAACTTGTTTATTAAAATTACCTTGTTTAACAATAAATGTGTCAAGTTCCTCTAAGCATTGGTCAGGAGGCTTACCATAAGGAATATCACCTTCATCAAAGTGGAGAGAGTGTACCTCAATGGTAGATGAGTGGGGAATTGGATTGCATAATTCTTCTATAGGAGGTAGATTCTTCACATCTTCAACTCTAATACCTTTCTCCTTTAGACATTTTTTAGCTTCCTTCATCACTTCATCATTTAATGCAATTACTCCCCTCTTCTTTGGTGTTGGTGTTGGAACTGGTTTAGGAGTAATAGGCTCAGATGTATATAGCTCAGTTGAAGTCCAAGCATCATAATTCTTGCTTATTTTAGCCATTAATTCTTCAACATCTGTAGGAGTTATTTTCCTGAAAATACAATCAGCAAAGCTATCTAGGTATGTCCTAGAATCATCAGTTAGTCCATTATAATAAATATCAAGAAGCTCATTTTTAGGTAATGGACATCCAGGATGTGCATGAATCAAGGCACACAACCTTGTCCATGACTCAGGCAATTTATCTTCTTCTCCCTGTTTAAAATCAAAAAGTTTCTGCAAAGCAGCATGTCTAGCACTGGGAGGAAAATATTTCTAGAAGAAAGAAGCAATCAAGCAATCAGGATTATCAATGGAGCCAGGAGGTAATCTATTAAACCAATCTTTAGCTTCTCCATTTAGTGAAAAAGGGAAGATCTTAGTAACAAAGTACTTGCGCATCTTAAAATCATTAGAGAATAAAGCACCCATAGTGGAAAGATCATTCATATGAGCTACAACTCTCTCATTTTCAGTCCCACAAAAAGGTTCTTTCTCAAAAATGTCTAAATAGGATAAATCAAGAGAGAAATCATAATCTTTATCTTTAATATCTATGGGAGAGGTGGCAAACTTAGGATCAGAGGACAGTTTAGGAATAATTGTACGTATCTCAAGGAGACTCTTAATAGCACTAGCACCATCTGTGTTTCGGCACTATTCAATAAATTCATCAGTAAACTCAATGTAACCATCATTAATATCATATCTCTCTCTAGACTCAGGTGAGCTAATAGGTGTAACAGTGTCTTCACTAGGAGTTTTAGTATTTCCTAGACTAGCCATGGTAGCATCTAGGCAAGGACCTAATGAACCACTTGCATCAAGCACAATAGAAGTAACATCATGAGTATCAGAAGCAGTTTCAGATTCAGCAGCAGCAGTAGTATTAGTGTGTGTAGTGTGAGTATGTGGTGGTGGAGTAACAATCTTACTTATAACAGACGGTGAATCAAGAGCAGCAGAGGTGTTTAGGAATGTACCTCTTCTTGTGGTGGATGGTAAAATAGGAAACTTTCCATCACGAGACTTCCCCATGATGAAAGGAGTAGCAGTGAACAATAGTAGATCCAAGTTAACTTACAAATAAATCTATGCTCCCCGGCAACAGCGCCAGAAAATAGTCTTGATGACCCACAAGTATAGGGGATCGCAATAGTCTTCAAGGGTACTATTACCCAATTTATTGATTCGACACAAGAGGAGCCGAAGAATACTTGCAAGCCTTAACAACTGAGTTGTCAATTCAGCTGCACCTGGAAATAGTTCTTGCTCACAGAAGTTTATCAGAGCAACTGCTTTAGTAGTAACAAAAGTGCTGACAAAACAAGAGCAATAGTAACAGTAGTAGCAAACAATAGGATATGAGCACGGTAGGCATAGGGATGGATGGACGGGTGTTGCATGAACGAGTCTAAACATGTAACTTCAAGATCTAGGACAATTGCAGATAAATAATAATAAGCATCCAAGTACTAAACAATCATAGGCATGTGCTCCATATATAGTCAAGCATGCTCACAATGAGAACTTGCACAACATATTTTGTCCTACCAGCCCGTTGTAGCGGGGCCTCAAGGGAACTGCTGGCAATTAAGTTGCTCCTTTCAATAGAGCATCGGAGCAAAGCATTAACACTCCATGAACACATGTGATCCTCACATCACAGCCATCCCCTCCGGTTGTCCCAATTTCTGTCACTTTGGGGCCTTTGGATCTGGACAATGATATGTGTAAACAACTTGCAGATAAGGTCACAAACAATACTATCATAATGATTCAATAATAAGTTCAGATCTGAGATCATGGCACTCGGTCCCTAGTGACAAGCATTAAGCACAACAAGTTGCAACAAAGTCAAATCGCACTAATAGAGATACTAGGCACCATGCCCTAACAATCTTATTCGATTACATGATAGAACTCATCCAATCCCTACCATCCCCATAGCCTACAGCGGGGGATTACTCACTCGTGGATGAGGGAAACCTGAATGGTTGATGGAGAGGCGTTGGTGATGACGATGGCGATGATCCTCTCCAAATTCCTCGTCCCTATAGGGTGCCAGAACAGAGTTTCTGGTTCCGAATCGCGGTTTTTGGTGGTGGCGGCGCAGCGGAACTCTTTCTGGAAAAACATCGAAACCCCCTCGGTTTTTAGGTCAAGAGGCATCTTATAGGTGAAGAGGGAGGCCTAGGGGTGCCTGGGGCAGCCACACCCCCTCCAGGCGCGGGCTGGGCCCACCCGCGCGGCAGGGGGTGTGGGCCCCTCGCCCCCCTCCGTCTCGTACTCTGGCTCCGTGAGTCTTCTAGTGAAATAGGATTTTTGGCATATTTTCCGGGATTTTTCCCGATAGTTGATTTTCTGCACAAAAACTAGACAGCAAGGTAATTCTGCTGAAAACACTGTCAGTCCGTGTTAGTTGTATCCAAATCACACAAGTTTAGAGGAGAAACAATAGCAAAAGTGTTCGGGAAAGTAGATACGTTTTGTACGTATCACTCCACACATCACTCATTTCTCCAATGAGATGGCATTGTATAAATTTTGTCTTTTGGTGAGACCTTTAGTTCCTTGGGGTTAAAACATGTTGATATTATTGTCGTACAATATATCTTTAGTGTTAGCCCATTGCGAACCACACCTTAGTTTGATAACAAACTACTTGACGCAAATGACCTCCTTTGCTGCTACTATAGCAGTCATATACTTAGCGTTTTGTTGTAGTATCCATCACGATGTCTTAATTTTGGAATTCATCCAAATCCATCATGGAATCTCCTTTCCATTACATTGTGCCACCCATAGTTTAAATTGAGATAAACTTAATTTGTATATTGTGACAAAACTAGTATCATTTTTCAATGAACTATTTTTCTCTTATACAAATGGAATATATTCTTAATTCTTTCAAAAGATTATAAGAATATCCTTACTATCGTCCAATGATAATTTTATGATTCATTCTGGTGTATGCTTATGACACTTAGAGAATAGGAAATATCTCGATGTGTACATATCATGGTATGATTGATGAAAACATTCTTATGATTTCACTCATCAACTGTCAAAGCTTGAATCTTGTTTCACTTATCAAGTGTTGATACACTTGAATCTTGATTCAATTCTTTTCCATGCGACAAGATCTTTTTCTCGCCGTTTCTATATTGAACCCCTTCAATATCTCATATTTGTACGTTTGGCACGACCATGTTAGCGTCACTGTCTATCCATGTAGACATTCATGCTAAATATTCGGGTTTTGCCTAAGTCTTTCATCGAAATGAAATTCTTAACCTTTGTCAATAAAAGACACATCATTTCCAATCAACAAGATGTCCTCCACATAATGTATTAGAAATATGTCTCAGCGTTCCCACTTAATTTCTTGCAAATGCAAGCATCTTCATCGTCTCCTGATGAAAACTCCTTTAACAGTTTCAACACGGTGAAGATTCCAACTTCGCGATGCTTACTTCAACCATTGAAGTTTGCATGCCCTTTTTAGCATCCTTTGAATTAATAAAACCTTTTGGATCGTGTCATGCACACGTCCTATGTAACCATTCTTTTAGAAGAACTTTGTTTTGTTTATTCATCTACCATGTACCAAATTATATGTAGTGGTTGCTACTTTAATCCGTCCAGACTAAATATTGCTATGAAAGATCAAATCTTGTCATAGTCAACTCCTTGAACATTGTCGTAAAAAACTTTACAACATGTCGACTATTTCATAGATGTGAAACATCCATGTATGTTTCTTTATAGATCCAAATATGACCGATAGGTTTTTACACCTTTCTGGAGGGTCTTCCAAGTTCAAAAAACTTGATTTCTCGTGTATGAAACTATCACGAATTTTATGGCTTCAAGCCATTTGATGGAGTCAGGTCCCATCATTGCTTCTTTGCATGTATTCGGTTCATCATTGTCAAACAACAATGATTTACTCTCAAATTTCAGCATTTTATTGTTTATCCGACCTACTTGGTTTAATAGGAACTTAGACCTGCGTGACCACAACCTTTTAGGCACGTGACCCATGAGCATTGTGGCTGCCTCCAGAACGTTTTCCGGCGCTGTGCAAATCAGCACATATGTCTAAGGTTCGTTAACCTTATCAAAGTTCTATTGTCCTCCCACTTAACTTTTGCAAAAAATTCCTTTTTCAAGAAACTTCACGTTTCAAGCGACAAACCCTTTTGTCCTTCGTGTTATGGAGGAATACCCAATGGTTATTTGAAATAACCTACAAATAAATGCTCGTCCGACTTTGGTTGTAAACATCTTACTTATGGTTAGTATACCAAAATTTAAGAAAGGACAACTTGGGTTTTACCCCAAACCATAACTTACATGGTGTCATTTCAACGGATCAAGATGGAGATCTTTTCAATGTAAAAGCGGTAGTCCCTAAACCTATTAATCTTTTAAAACATAATGGCAGTTTTATAAATAACACCTTTGATCCAACCATGTCAAACAAGGTTTCATTACAAATCTCAAACACTCCATATTCCTATGGTGTTTCAGGAGATGTAAATCTAGGTGTTTTGCTAAACTTGCAACTCAAATAAATCCCTTGATGATAAAATCATAAATCACTTATTTTCTTGTTACACTTGTAACTCAAATAAATCCCTTTATGATAAAATCATAAATCATTTATTTTCTTGTTACAATTATTTTCCACTTCATCTTGAAAGTCTTTGAACGTTTTCAAATATTTCATACTTCTTTCTCATTAAGTGAATATTCACTCACATTTCCGAAGAAAGCATATGAAGTTGAAATCCATCTCTTACGACTACACATAATGGACTACATACATCGATATGTATAAATTCCAATAGTTTAGTCGATCGTTCTTCTTTGGCCTTTGAACGAAGTTTTAATTATCCCGAGGAAAGTCTCACAAGCGTCATTTGATCAAATCTAAGACTCCAAAAATCCATAAAAATGGAGTTTCTTTATGTTTTATTTCCAATATAATTTAAACGACGATGTCACTTCGTAAGTGATTTTCCAATCATTTTTCTTGCGACATTTTAGCATTAGTTTTATGGATGTGATTTATCCAACTAGATTTGTAAATCATCCATCTTATATGGAATACAGTAATTATTTGAATAATCTTTGTTCTCATAATACCTGATTTAAAAACTATTATTAAAACAAATCTTGAAGACAAGATTTGATGTCAACGAGAAATACAAACAACGGCTTGTTTTTTTTCGATGATCATCATCACATATTCTCTTGCTAGTTACTTAGGCCATTGTAGTTCATGAATTGCGTCGTTCTGCATGAAATTTCATACCAACCAATTCGGTATCCAATACCCAAGAACCACATTGTTTAACAAGCAAAGAATACAACCATAACATGTATATCATCTATATACCTAAACTGGATATTTCCAGTCTTTTCTTTTCTGCCAAATATATTTTATAGATTCTCTTTCAGCATTTCCTTTTTCTTTTAAAAGAATCTATCAACATAAACAGTGGTGCCATATACATGACACATAGTCCAAAGCATGTATATTCAAATACTAATACCTTTGGACTTGCACTTTGAATTAGATCACCATCATCAAATGATCGGCATTCTTTCAAAATCCATTCTTTAGTAATCTTTTAGTGTAGTAAACACTTTACATACATCTTTTATTCATCCTTATCATGCCGAATTTCATAATCAAGATAATGTAGCTTATAAAGGAAAATCGTGAGTATAACATTACTTTCCAAAACCCTTTTGGATGATAAGGATGTCTAGCATCTCCAACCTTTGCAAATTCTCATCCAATATGAGAACATATATTATACTCTATCATATTGCAACCAAAACATTGTTTCAGCTAACGTTATATCTGCCACACATGATGGTTTCTGAAACAATTCTTTTAGTTCCTAGATAAAATTGATATTAAAACAATCAAGAATCATGAAGGCAAACATGATACTTAAGATACTAACACTGGAATTGTTACTCTCGATTTAATACAAATTATTAAATTTCACGGAGTAAACAGAGTTTGCTGAAAGTTTACAATAGGACTTTAAACTTTAGATTGACACTCAACACAATACGATATTAGTTCATAAAGTAAATATCCAGAATTCTATAATTCTATTATCTCAATTACAACTAAGCATAAGGTGGTGAATGAATGCCAATGACGACAACAAATTACGCAAATTCACTTTGATTTAATTTATGATAAATTGAGTTCTACTAATCCAAATTATAAATAAACTCCCACTCAAAAACGACATCCCTCGTGTCTTTTTGGTGATTACATGAACCAAATCCACTACACCAAGTCCGATCATCACGTGAGTCGGTGTAGCTTCAAAGGCGAGCATATATATGGTCATCATATCAAAACATATTGTTGGAATTATGCCCTAGAGGCAATAATAAAGATGTTATTATTATAATTCTTGTTCATGATAAAGTTTATATTCCATGCTAGAATTGTATTAAGCGGAAACATTAATACTTGTGTGGTTTGTGAACAACACCGTGTCCCTGGTACGCCTCTAAGGACTAGCTCATTGATCAATGATGGTTAAGGTTTCCTAACCATAGACATGAGTTGTCAATTGATAATGAGATCATATCATTGGGAGAATGATATGGTGGATAGACCCAAACAAAGCAGAGCAATTAGATCGTGTCATCGTGTTCGTATTTGCGAAGCTTTTCCTATGTCAAATATTGTATTCCTTAGACCATGAGATAATGCAACTCCCTGGTATTGGAAGAAAGCTTTGAGGTCATCAAACGTCATCCTATGAGAGGGTGATCATAAAGGTGTCTCTCAGGTGATCGGAAAGTATCTGTTGGGTTGTATGTATCGAGATGGAATTTGTCCCTCCCAAGTCGGAGAGATATACTTCGGGCCCACTCGGTAATAGATATCAACACCGCTTGCAAGCATGTGGTTAAGGAGTTAATCACAAAGTGATATCGGATTACGGAACGAGTAAAGTACTTGCTGTGAACGAGATTGAACTAGGTATGACGCACCGACGATCGAATCTCGCAAGTAAAATATCGCGAGACGAAGGGAATATATATATGGGATTGATTGAATCCGGCATCGTGGTTCATCCGATATGATCATCGATGAATGTGTGAGTCAATATGGGTGCCTGCACCCAGTTGATTATTGATAGAAGATCATGTATGCATATTCTCGAACCCAGGTCACACACTTAACGTGTCTTGACGCTAGGATAGATTGGATAATTGGTTTATGAATTTTTTGTTCGGAGTCTCGGATGGGATCCGGGATATCACGAGAGGTTCCGGAATGGTCCGGAGAATAAGATTCATATAAGGCAGTGCAGTTTTTGGAGTTCGGAATTGTTCCGGGTTAATCGGTATTATACCGGAAGCTTCTAGAACCTTCCGGAAGGGGACCAACATGGCCCCACCTTCTGGGAGGGGGCATGGGCCTATGAGGGAGTGTCCTGGTCGCATTGGGCCAGGGGCACAAGGCCCCACAGGGCCTAGCCGATTCTAGAGAGATTTGACTCGTTTAAATCTCGGGATAGGATTTCTAGATAAGTGAGAGTTTAAATCGTTTAAACTAGAGATAGGATTTCTAGATAAGGGAAAGTTTAAATTGTTTAAACTAGAGATAGTCTTGGAGGAGGGGCAAGGGCTGGCCGCCCCCCTCTATATATAGAGGGGTGGTGCGCCCCCTCCCCCTACTACTCCACACCTTCCTCCAAGCCCTAGCAGCCTTGCTACCTTCCTCTCTCCCTCCCGACTGTTTGTAGGCGAAGCCCTGCAGCAGAAATTCTCCACCATATACACCACGCCGTCGTGTTGTAGATCCAATCTATCTCTCCACCATACTCGCTGGTCCGAGGAAGGAGGAGACGTCGAGGTGCTGCACGTGTGCATCTCACGGAGGCACCGCCACTTGTGGTGCTAGATCGGATCGGATCGCGAGGAGGAGAAGCGAGTACGACTACATCACCCACGCCCGATTTAACGCTCACTGCGAATCTTCAAGGGTATGAAGATCTAATCCAATCTCTCTCGTTGTTTGCATCTCCTAGATTAGATCTTGGCTTTCCCTCTGTTCGCTCCGTAGAAAATTTTGATTTACTATGCCGCGAAACCCTTCAGTGGTATCAGAGCTAGATCTATGCGTAGATGTGTTTCACGAGTAGAACGCAACATGGTTGTTGCGGGCGTTGATGTTTTCTGTTGCAAGCCTCTTGTTTGTGTTCTTCTTATGACACGGGATAGTGAGATTGAAGCGGTCCAGGCCAACTTTACGCGACGTCGTTCGCGAGACCAGCTCCGCACTTGACGGGTGGCTTGTACCACACATGCGGCTGGTGGATGTCAGTTTCTCTCACTATAGTTGTCATGGGATTAACACCGGAGTTTGGCAACCATAATATCACCGTTGTGGCTTTCCGTAGGTAAGAATCGTTCTTAGCATCTACTCCCATAAGCCACGTAAAACATGCAACAACAAAGTAGAGGCGTCTAACTTGTTTTTGCAGGGAGTGTTTTCTGTGATATGGTATGGCCCAAGATGTGATGTGTATATTGTATGCGATGATCATGTTTTGTAATGTTTCACGACTTGCATGTCGATGAGTACACAACCGGCAGGAGCCATATGGTTGTCTTTATAATTGTGTATGACCTGCGAGTCAACTTCTTATACGCCATGTAATAGCTTTACTTTATCGCTAAGTAGTTAGCAACAGTTGTAGTTGCTATTCGTGGTGGAGGCAATCATGGTGGAGTGATGGAGATCATGCCGAACACAAGATGGAGATCATTGCGCGAGGATTGGCTATACCATGTCACATAAAGTTATATGCATGTGATGTTTATCCCTTTATGTATCTTATTATGCTTAGATCGCGACGGTAGCATTATAAGATGATTCCTCACTTAAAGATCAAGATAAAACTGTGTTCTCCCCAAGTATGCACCGTTGCGAAAGTTCGTCGTGTCCAAGCATCACGTGATGATCGGGTGCTATAGACTCTACGCTCACATACAACGGGTGCAAGCCAGTTTTACACACACGGAAATACTTGGGTCTAGCTTGACGAGCCTAGCATGTACAGACATGGCCTCGGAACAAAAGAACCGAAAGGTTAAGCATGAGTCATATGAATGATATGATCGACACCATGTTGTCCACCATTGAAACCACATCTCTTCTCGTGATGATCAGATTAGGTGTGGTGAATTTGGATCGTGTTCACTAAACAACTTGAGGGATGTTGAATTTAGTGGGAGTTCATCTAGTAATTTGATTAAGTTGAACTATTTATCATGAACATAGTCTAAATTATACTTGCAAATACTGTAGATCACATGGCCAAATCCAACTTCAACTTCAACGTTTTTGCTGAGAAGGAAAAGCTTAGAAACAATGGGTCTAACTTCACCAATTGGTTCCACAATCTAAGAATCATTCTGTCTGGCGGACAAAAGGACTATGTCCTTGGTAAAGCGTTAGGTGCCCCCTACGCAAATGCTACTACCGATGAGAAAGCTGTCTATCGATCAAGCAAATATGATTATGGTGTGATTAAGAGCACCATGTTGTTTGCTATGGAACCGAACTTCAAAATCGTTTTGAAACCTATCCCGGCCCTTTGAGATTCTCGAGGAGCTGAAAACCATGTTTGAGACTCAAGCCCGCGAGAGATATGAGATCTCCGAGAAGTTCTTTAACCGCAAGATGGAGGAAGGAGTTCCGTTAGTGAGCACGCCATAAAGATGTCGGGCTACACTCAACGCTTGAACAACCGGAATGCACGATTCCGGGGAGCTCAAGATTGACAGGTTCGCAATCACTCCTCCCAGCTACAAAAGTTTTGTAGTGACTCATAATCAGATTGGTTCCATCGACACGATCACCGAACTCTTCGCAGTCAAGGCTGCGGAAGTGGACATCAAGAAGGATAATCATGTGTTGATGGTCAACAAGCCCTCCTTTAAGAAAGGTAAGGAGCAAAGAAGCCCTTCAAGAAGGGCGGCGTAAGCGCAATGCCCTCGCCGAGAAGAAGCTCAGTGTCCGTCCTAAGCCGACACCGAAGTGCTTCTATTGCAAGGACAGGGGTCACTGGAAGCGCAACTGTCCGAAGTACTTAGCGGACAAAAAGGCTGGCACCATCAAAGGTATATTTGATATACATGTTATTGATGTTTTCCTTACTAGCCCTCGTTGTAGTGCCTGGGTATTTGATACCGGTTCAGTTGCTAATATTTGTAACTCGAAACAGGAGCTACGGAATAGACGGCGGCTTGCGAGGGATGAGGTGACGATGCGCGTTGGCAACGGATCAAGAGTTGATGTGATGGCCGTCGGCACGCTCTCCTTAGTTTTACCTTCGGGATTAGTTTTAAACCTTAATAAATGTTATTATGTGCCTGCGTTGAGCATGAACATTATTTCCGGATCATGTTTATTGCAAGACGGTTATTCATTTAAATCGGAGAATAATGGTTGTTCTATTTATATGAGTAACATCTTTTATGGTCATGCACCTCTTGTAAATGGTTTATTTCTTCTAAATCTCGAAAGGGATGAAACACACATCCATAACATTGAGGCTAAGAGATGCAAAGTAGATAGTGATAATACTACTTATTTGTGGCACTATCGTCTAGGTCATATTGGTGTAAAGCATGAAGAAACTCCATTCTGATGGACTTTTGGAGTCTCTTGATTTTGAATCATTTGACACATGCGAACCATGCCTCATGGGCAAGATGATCAAAACCCGTTCTCGGTATGATGGAGCGAGCAACGGACTTGTTGGAAATCATACATACCGATGTATGCGGACCGATGAGTGTTTCGACGGTGGATATCGCTATTTTCTCACTTTTACCGATGACTTAAGTAGATATGGGTATATCTATTTAATGAAACATAAATCTGAAACATTTGAAAAGTTCAAGGAATTTCGAATGAAGTGGAGAACCATCGTAATGTAAAGATTAAGTTTCTACGATCCGATCGTGGGGACGAATATTTGAGTTATGATTTTCTCACGCATCTTAAAGCAAGTGGAATCGTTTCACAACTCACGCCACCCGAACACCACAAGCAATGGTGTGTCTCGACGAATCGAACCCTATTAGATATGGTCCAATCAATGATGTCTCTTCGATTTGCCGTTATCATTTTGGGGTTATGCATTAGAAACCGCTGCATTCACTTTAAATAGGGCTCCATCTAAATCCGTTGAGACGACACCATATGAACTGTGGTTTGGTGCTAAACCTAAGTTGTCGTTTCTTAAAGTTTGGGGATGCGAAGCTTACGTCCAAGAAGTTGATGCCGACAAGCTCGAACCCAAAGCGGAGAAATCGTCTTCATAGGATACCCTAAGGAAACTATTGGGTATACCTTCTATCACGAACCAAGGCAAAGTGTTTGTCATGAAAGAACGGTTCCTTTCTTGAGAAGGAGTTTCTCTAAAGAAGTAAGTGGGAGGAAAGTAGAGCTAGATGAGGTTATTGAACCTTCTCTTGAATTGGAGAGTAGCGCAAGACCAAATTGTTCAGGTCATTGCACCAACAATAGAGGAAGCTAATGACAAGGATCATGAAGCTTGGACGATGTTGCTCTTGAATGTCGCAGTCGACAAGGTCGCGTGCCCCTCCGAGTGGTACCAGAACCTGTCTTGACTGTCTTGTTAGTAGAAGACGGTGAACCTACGAACTATGAGGAAGCGATGATGAGCCCGGACTCGAGAAATGGCTAGAAGCCATGAAATCCAATTGGGATCCATGAGCGAAAACCAAGTATGGACTTTGGTGGACCCTCCTAGCGGCCGAAAGGCCGTTGAGTGCAAATGGATATTCAAGAAGAAAACGGACGCAGATGGTAATGTTACCGTCTATAAAGCACGGCTTGTCGCCAAAGGTTTTCGACAAGTTCAAGGTGTTGACTACGATGATACTTTCTCTCCGTGGCGATGTTTAAGTCCATTCGGATTTTATTAGCAATTGCTGCGTTTCATGATTATGAAATATGGCGATGGATGTCAAGAGCTTTCCTCAATGGCAACATTGATGAAGAGTTGTATATGATGCAACCCAAGGTTTTTTCAATCCTAAGGATGCTAGTAAAGTATGCAAACTTCAGTTCCATTTATGGACCGAAGCAAGCATCTCGGAGTTGGAACCTTCGTTTTGATCAAGTGATCAAGAGCTTTGGATTTGTTCCAAATTGCTACGAAGCTTGTATCTACAAGAAAGTGAGTGGGAGCTCGGTGACGTTTATGGTACTATATGTGGATGACATATTGATTATTGGAAATGACATCAACATGCTTAACGATGTGAAGAGTTATTTGAACAAGTGTTTTTCAATGAAAGACCTAGGTGAAGCTGCTTATATATTGGGCATCAAAATCTATAGAGATAGACAAAGACGCCGATAGCTTTAAGCCGTAGTACATACCTAGACAAAGTTCGAAAATGTTCGTAATGGATAAGGCAAAGAAAGGTTCAAGGCCTATGTTGTTAGGTAAGATATTGAGCAAGGCTCGGTCCATACGGTAAATGATAGGGAAGCTATGAGCAAAGTGCCTTATTCCTCGCCATAGGTTCCATCATGTATGCCATCTTGTGTACTAGACCGGATGTGTCCAATGCTCTTAGTTTGACGGCAGATATCAAAGTGATCCAGAGTGGAACATCGACAGCCGTGAAGAACATCCTAAAGTACCTAAATAGAACTAAAGAAATGTTCTTAGTCTATGGGGGTGATGAACAGCTTGTCGTAAAAGGTTACGTCGATGCTAGTTTCGACACCGACAAGGATGATTCCAAATCTCAGACAGGATACGTTTATATTTTGAATGGAGGAGCTGTGAGCTGGAGAAGCTGCAAGCAAAGCGTGATCGCGGGATCTACATTGGAAGCGGAATACATGGCTGTTGCAGAAGCGTCAAGTGAAGGAGTTTGGATCAGAAACTTCATCACTGAGCTTGGCATGGTTCCAAGTGCATTGGACCCACTGGAGATATTGTGTAACAACACTGGCGCCATAGCACTCGCTAAGGAGCCAAGATATCATCCAAAGACCAAGCATATCAACCGCAAGTTTCATATAATCCGGGATTATATAGCAGATGGAGATCTGAAGATTAGCAAAGTACATACGGATCTGAATGTCGCAGATCCATTGACTAAACCTCTTCCACGTGTAAAACATGATCAACACCTCAGTGCCATGGGTGTGAGATTGTTGCCAGATGTAAACTAGATTATTGACTCTAGTGCAAGTGGGAGACTGTTGGAATTATGCCCTAGAGGCAATAATAAAGATGTTATTATTATAATTCTTGTTCATGATAAAGTTTATATTCCATGCTAGAATTGTATTAAGCGGAAACATTAATACTTGTGTGGTTTGTGAACAACACGGTGTCCCTGGTACTCCTCTAAGGACTAGCTCATTGATCAATGATGGTTAAGGTTTCCTAACCATAGACATGAGTTGTCAATTGATAATGAGATCATATCATTGGGAGAATGATATGGTGGATAGACCCAAACAAAGCAGAGCAATTAGATCGTGTCATCGTGTTCGTCTTTTTGCTTTTCCTATGTCAAATATTGTATTCCTTAGACCATGAGATAATGCAACTCCCTGGTATCGGAAGAAAGCTTTGAGGTCATCAAACGTCATCCTATGAGAGGGTGATCATAAAGGTGTCTCTCAGGTGATCGGAAAGTATCTGTTGGGTTGTATGTATCGAGATGGAATTTGTACCTCCCAAGTCGGAGAGATATACTTCGGGCCCACTCGGTAATCGATATCAACACCGCTTGCAAGCATGTGGTTAAGGAGTTAATCACAAAGTGATATCGGATTACGGAACGAGTAAAGTACTTGCTGTGAACGAGATTGAACTAGGTATGACTGCATCGACGATCGAATCTCGCAAGTAAAATATCGCGAGGCGAAGGGAATATATATATGGGATTGATTGAATCTGGCATCGTGGTTCATCCGATATGATCATCGATGAATGTGGGAGTCAATATGGGTGCCTGCACCCATTTGATTATTGATAGAAGATCATGTCGCATATTCTCGAACTCAAGGTCACACACTTAACGTGTCTTGACGCTAGGATAGATTGGATAATTGGTTTATGAATTTTTGTTCGGAGTCTCGGATGGGATCCGGGATATCACGAGAGGTTCCGGAATGGTCCGGAGAATAAGATTCAGATAAGGCGCAGTTTTGGAGTTCGAATTGTTAAGGTTAATCGGTATTGTACCGGAAGCTTCTAGAACCTTCCGGAAGGGGACCAACGTGGCCCCACCTTCCGGGAGGGGGCATGGGCCTATGAGGGAGTGTCCTGGTCGCATTGGGCCAGGGGCACAAGGCCCCATAGGGCCCAGCCGATTCTAGAGAGATTTGACTTGTTTAAATCTCGGGATAGGATTTCTAGATAAGGGAGAGTTTAAATCGTTTAAACTAGAGATAGGATTTCTAGATAAGGGAAAGTTTAAATTGTTTAAACTAGAGATAGGCTTGGAGGAGGGGCAAGGGCTGGCCGCCGCCCTCTATATATAGAGGGGTGGTGCGCCCCCTCCCCCTACTACTCCACACCTTCCTCCAAGCCCTAGCAGCCTTGCTACCTTCCTCTCTCCCTCCCGACTGTTTGTAGGCAAAGCCCTGCAGCAGAAATTATCCACCATATACACCACGCCGTCGTGTTGTAGATCCAATCTATCTCTCCACCATACTCGCTGGTCCGAGGAAGGAGGAGACGTCGAGGTGCTGCACGTGTGCATCTCACGGAGGCACCGCCACTTGTGGTGCTAGATCGGATCGGATCGCGAGGAGGAGAAGCGAGTACGACTACATCACCCACGTTCCGACGAACGTTCACTGTCTTGAATCTTCTAGGGTATGAAGATCTAATCCAATATCTCTCGTTGTTTGCATCTCCTAGATTAGATCTTGGCTTTCCCTCTGTTCGCTCCGTAGAAAATTTTGATTTACTATGCCGCGAAACCCTTAACATATGACTCATGCTTAACCTTCCGGTCCGTGTTCTGAGGCCATATTTGTACATGCTAGGCTCGCCAAGTAAGAACCTTAGTATTCGCGTGTGTAAAACTGTCTTACACCCGAGATATGCTCGTGGATTCAAGTACACCCGATCATCACGTGATGTCTTGAAGCGACGAAACATTGTCGATGCATACTTAAGGAAGAACACATTTTTATCTTGATATCTAAATGAGGGATCATCTTATTATGCTAATAAAACACCAAACGAGCAATATAAGATGCAACAAAACATCTTATGTGAAAAGTGAAATGATATGGTTCTTGCACTTGATCTCCATCATGTGCATCATGGTATGATCTTCATCATTCCTTTATGTGTAAGGACAAGGTCTATGGAACTTACATATTATGTGTGTTGTAAGAGTATCGACTTATACTTTTACTTACAACATCACCATATCATGACACTAGCCCAGCAACAATCTAAACTAGACGCTTCTAATTTATCCATTGCAAGTTTTACGTGGCTTAGGGCTTTCAGAGATAGAAGCGTTCTTACCTACGAACACGGAACCACAACGATGATAATCAAATTATTGACAACTCGTTGTAAATCAGATATTGACTATAGTAGGAGAGACAGACACCCGCCAACCACTTATGCAAAACTAGTTGCATGTCAAGCGTGGAACGAGTATCATGTGCGAGGACATGTAAAGTTTGCCCGGGCCACTTCATCCCACTATGCCACCAATATCCAAAGTACAAGGAAGAGGTAATAACATGACCATCAGCGCCCACATATTCATATGTGTACTACCTGTGCAAATCATCTACGCATAGATCCGGCTCTGATACCACTAAAGGGTTCGCAGCATAGAAAACAAAAAATTTCCTACGATGGGGACAACTAAGTACCAAGACTATCTACTAGATACAAACAATGGGTGGATATACATCCATAGAATACATACTCTCAAAGACCAAATAGCATTAAAGAGGTTGTACTCATGGATGATGTAGACGAACGCTTGCCGATCTCAAGATCGTGATGAAGTCCATCTGGTCCAGCACCATCAAGTCCAGCAATGCAAAGCAGTGGTGCATCCGTGATCGCACACATGTCCGGGACCCTAACAACCTCCACGCGAAGCAGCGAAAGCAACAAATCCTTCCAGAAAAAGCCACCGGGAACATGTATCTCGCTGATCCGTGACCATGGGTAAATTCTAAAAGGGGGAGAGAGATCCTTCACGAGGAGGTGTGAGATGAGAGGAGAGAGGGGAGGCCTTCTATAGGGATAGGGGGAGCACCCAAGGGGCATGGCACCCAGCCCATGGTGGCTTCCCCCACCTCTTCCACATTCATGTGGGTGGAGCTCACACTCAAAATGAAAAGCCTCCATTGACATAAACATGCCTCCACTAAAAAATCCACTCACATGCATTAAATTTCCACCAAATTTAATGCAAGCTCTCATTTAAATAAAACTCTTTTATTTATTTATTCAGAATTTTGATAATTACTCTAATTTACAAACATTCACATAAAACCCCTTATAACATTTCAATTTCACATGTAGAACCATTTTCAGCAATTTCAACTGAAACAGTTCCAGTGTCTAGTGAAATAAATTCCTGCGCTTTCCTTTTTCTTTATCTGGCATATTATTTGCTCCAAATGGTGTCGGTATCCCTTAAGTGTGTCACCCTACGGTTCTCGAATAATGTATACATGATAGAGACCCCTCTCCGATCAATAATCAGCAGCGGGACCTGGAGATCCGTACCGACTCCCACATATTCAACGATGACTTCTGTGATCGTGTGAACCTTATACGTATGTAACTCAATCCCTCTGTCTCGCGATATATTACATGTCTGAGATTCGATCATCGGTATCTCCATACCTAGTTTGATCTCATTACCGACATGTACTCTTTTCTTGTTCCCCTGATATAACATTCTAGTGATCAAATCACTTGCTTGCAAGCTAACTAATGTGATATCACCGAGAGGGCCCAGAGTATATCTATCCATCATCGGGATGGACAAATTCCACTCTTGATCCACAAGAATGTAAGGAGTTTTGAGTGCTAGAAGTATTAATGTCCAAACATAGATCATTGCAACTAGATAGATATGAGGGATTATAAATAGTGAACACACTATCCATATTGCAATTTCTATCACCACTCACCATATCATTACCTTTTGAAAAGTCACATGTTAGTGAAGTGGTAGAGGATGAGAACTCATCTCGACCGGAAGTGGAAGCAACACAATTATCCTCAATAATGTTGGACACAACATATTTATCTTGAAGTTTTGTCCATCACTCATGAGCGCTCCAAAAAGGAATGATTGAAGAGCTAACTACATAACTCAAAGCATTAACAAGCACATTACAAGCTTGAGCATCGAGATATATGTTTTTCTCATCCTCACGGTATAGATTTTTGAAATCCATAGGAGGAGAAAAACCCATATCTATAATACGCTCCAAATTTGGGTCCATGTCCCAAAAATGAATGAGCATGCGATTTTTCCATGTATCATAATTTGTGCCATCAAATATGAACATGTCATTGTGCACTAATCCTCTAGCCGACATCTTTACTCTCAAGGCGGTGAAGCCTAAAATGAGAGACCGGGCTCTGATACCAATATAAAGGATACGGATGTCGCCTAGAGGGGGGGTGAATAGGCGATTAAAACTTTTCCTAGAGTGGCTCAACAAAGGCGGAATAAAACTAGTGTTTACTTTGTTAAGCACAACCTAGAACAACTAAGGTTCACCTATGTGCACCAACAACTTATGCTAAGCAATACAAGCAACAAAGTGATAGCAAGATATATATTACTTCAAGCACGAAGGCTATCACAATGTAAAGTGCATAAGTAAAGAGCTCGGGTATAGAGATAACCGAGGCACACGGGGACAACGATATTTTACCGAGTTCCTCCCAACATGGAGTATGTCTCGTTTGGATAGGGGGTGGTATCAAACCACCAACGCCACAAAAGGCCTCCCTTATTCTCCGGTGAATCTCACCCCAACGGGATCGATCCACGCTTCCACTATCGGTGCACTTGTCGGTGACAACCGGAACCTCTCACAAGGTTGGGGAACTTCTCCACAACTTAATTGGAGGCTCCCAAAAAATGCCACCAAGCCCACAATGCCACCAAGGCCACAAAACCGTCTAGGGTTCCAAGAACCCAAGAGGGACAAGCTCCAATGAGTAACACGAAGCAAATCCTCCGAGGAGAACTCAAACTGATGCACCGAATGCAAATGGAAAGAACACCACAAAGGTGCTCAAATCCCTCACTCTCAAGTTCCAACAAAGCTATTAAAGCTATTGGGGGAACAAGAGAGGAGGAATCAAAGAGGGACACAAAATCCTCCAAAATCTGGATCCCCAAATATACACTCACAAAGAGATAAATCGGTTAGGTCAAAACGTGGATCTAGATCTCCTCTCTCTTCCACTCAAATATGGGCAAGAAACATCGGAGGGAAAAGATTAGGTAAGCTTCAAGATCTAGAGCAAGTGTGGACAAAGCTTAGCCTAATAGAAGAGAAAGAAGCAAACTAAACTGAAAATGGACAAAGCCTTAAATAGGGGGCCCAAAAATCTGTCCGTTGGGATTTTTCCTGAACGGTCTGGTACTACCGGATTTAACCGATAGTACCGCACCAGTTGAAAAACAAGGTAGCAGCAGAGCCAGAGGGCAGCAGCGCGCGCAGCAAGCGGGCAGCAGTAGTAGCGCTCTCGCGGGTCAACGCGCTCGCGTGGCAGCGTGCGGGCCGAGCAGCAAGAACGCGAGATGGCGTGCAACATGCGGCAAAGCAGCCGCAACAGTTGCGTGCGGTGAGCAGCCGCGGCCCAGAGCATGCGCCGGTAGCGCGAGCAGCATGCAGGGAGGCCAGCTAGCGGGAGCTGCGGGGCCGCGGCGAACGAGCGGATCTGGCGGCTGCGGGCGGCGTGACGCGAGGCAGAGCGAGTGGCTGCGGGGAGAAGCTAGGCTGGGGTTTTCTGGGCAGATATTTCTGGGCCGGCCGGTACTACCGGCCCACCCGGGCGGTACTACCGGGCCGGCCGGTAGTACCGGATTTGACTACCTAGCGAGGCAGAGAATAGTTGGGGCACGCTCAGGTGCGGGCGGTAGTACCGGCCCGCCCGGGCGGTACTACCGCTCGGCCCAAAAAACAGATTTTTCCTTTTCTTTTTAAATAATACCGGCAGATATTCAAATGACCATAAGTTTTGATTGGTAACTCCGATCGACCCGATTCCAATTGCGTTCGAAAGAGGACGACATGAGCTACCCTATAAAAATATTGGTTATCACCAAGTGAGAATGTATTGAAGGGTTTCGCGGCATAGTAAATCAAAATTTTCTACGGAGCGAACAGAGGGAAAGCCAAGATCTAATCTAGGAGATGCAAACAACGAGAGAGATTGGATTAGATCTTCATACCCTTGAAGATTCGCACAGCGGAACGTTCATCGGAACGTGGGTGATGTAGTCGTACTCGCTTCTCCTCCTCGCGATCCGATCCGATCTAGCACCACAAATGGCGGTGCCTCCGTGAGATGCACACGTGCAGCAAGACTCGACGCCTCCTTCCTCGGACCAGAGAGTATGGTGGAGAGATAGATTGGATCTACAACACGATGGCGTGGTGTATATGGTGGAGAATTTCTGCTGCAGGGCTTCGCCTACAAACAGTCGGGAGGGAGAGAGGAAGGCAGCAGGGCTACTAGGGCTTGGAGGGAGGTGTGTAGGGGGGAGGGGGCGCACCACCCCTCTATATATAGAGGGGGGCGGCCAGCCCTTGCCCCTCCTCCAAGACTATCTCTAGTTTAAACAATTTAAACTCTCCCATATCTAGAAATCCTATCTCTAGTTTAAACGATTTAAACTCTCCCTTATCTAGAAATCCTATCTCTAGTTTAAACGAGTTCAAACTTATCTAGGATCGGCTGGGCCCTATGGGGCCTTGTGCCCCTAGCCCAATGCGTCCAGGACACTCCCTCATAGGCCCATGCCCCCTCCCGGAAGGTGGGGCCACGTTGGTCCCCTTCCGGAAGGTTCTAGAAGCTTCCGGTACAATACCGATTAACCCTAACAATTCAACTCCAAAACTGCACGCCTTATATGAATCTTATTCTCCGGACCATTCGAACCTCTCGTGATATCCCGGATCCCATCCGAGACTCGAACAAAATTCATAAACCAATTATCCAATCTATCCTAGCGTCGAGATACGTTATGTGTGACCTCGGGTTCGAGAATATGCGACATGATCTTCTATCAATAATCAACAGCGGGTCAGGCACCCATATTGACTCACACATTCATCGATGATCATATCGGATAAACCACGATGCCAGGATTCAATCAATCCCATATATATATTCCCTTAGTCTCGCGATATTTTACTTGCCGAGATTCGATCGCTACCGTCATACCTAGTTCAATCTCGTTCACGAAGTACTTTACTCGTTCGTAATCCGATATCACTTTGTGATTAACTCCTTAACCACATGCTTGCAAGCGGTGTTGATATCGATTACCGAGTGGGCCCGAAGTATATCTCTCCGACTTGGGAGGGACAAATTCCATCTCGATACATACAACCCAACAGATACTTTCCGATCACCTGAGAGACACCTTTATGATCACCCTCTCATAGGATGACGTTTGATGACCTCAAAGCTTTCTTCCGATACCAGGGATTTGCATTATCTCATGGTCTAAGGAATACAATATTTGACATAGGAAAAGCTTCGCAAAGATGAACACGATGAAACGATCTAATTTCTTCGCTTAGTTTGTCTCATCCATCATATCATTCTCCCAATGATATGATCTCATTATCAATTGACAACTCATGTCTATGGTTAGGAAACCTTAACCATCATTGATCAATGAGCTAGTCCTTAGAGGCGTACCAGGGACACCGTGTTGTTCACAAACCACACAAGTATTAATGTTTCCGCTTAATACAATTCTAGCATGGAATATAAACTTTATCATGAACAAGAATTATAATAATAACATCTTTATTATTGCCTCTAGGGCATAATTCCAACAGTCTCCCACTTGCACTAGAGTCAATAATCTAGTTTACATCGCAACAATCTCACACCCATGGCACCGAGGTGTTGATCATGTTTTACACGTGGAAGAGGTTTAGTCAATGGATCTGCGACATTCGATCCGTATGTACTTTGCTAATCTTCGATCTCCATCGCTATATAATCTCGATTATATGAAACTAGGTTGATATGCTTGGTCTTTGGATGATATCTTGGTTCCTTAGCGAGTGCTATGGCGCCGGTTGTCACACAATATCTCCAGTGGGTCCAATGCACTTGGAACCACGCCAAGCTCGATGATGAAGTTTCGATCCAAACTCCTTCACTTGATGCTCAGCAGCCATGTATTCCGCTTCATGTAGATCCCGCGATCACGCTTTGCTTGCAGCTTCTCCACTCAGCCTCCATTCAAAATATACACGTATCCACGTCCGAGATTTAGAATCATCCTTGTCTTGTCGAAACTAGCGTCGACGTAACCTTTACGACAAGTCGTTCATCACCCCATAGACTAAGAACATTTCTTTAGTTCTATTTAGGTACTTTAGGATGTTCTTCACTGTCCAAATGTTCCACTCTGGATCACTTTGATATCTGCTCGTCAAACTAAGAGCATTGGACACATCCGGTCTAGTACACAGCATGGCATACATGATGGAACCTATGGCCGAGGCATAAGGCACTTTGCTCATAGCTTCCCTATCATTTACCGTAGCTGGACACTGAGCCTTGCTCAATATCTTACCTAACAACATAGGCACTGAACCTTTCTTTGCCTTATCCATTCTGAACCTTTTCAGAACTTTGTCTAGGTATGTACTCTAGGTTAAAGCTATCAGGCGTCTTTGTCTATCTCTATAGATCTTGATGCCCAATATATAAGCAGCTTCACCTAGGTCTTTCATTGAAAAACACTTGTTCAAATAACTCTTCACATCGTTAAGCATGTTGATGTCATTTCCGATAATCAATATGTCATCCACATACAGTACCAGAAACGTCACCGAGCTCCCACTCACTTTCTTGTAGATACAAGCTTCGTAGCAATTTGGAACAAATCCAAAGCTCTTGATCACTTGATCAAAACGAAGGTTCCAACTCCGAGATGCTTGCTTCAGTCCATAAATGGAACGCTGAAGTTTGCATACTTTACTAGCATCCTTAGGATCGACAAAACTTTCGGGTTGCATCATATACAACTCTTCATCAATGTTCCCATTGAGGAAAGCAGTCTTGACATCCATCTGCCATATTTCATAATCATGAAACGCAACAATTTCTAATAAAATCCGAATGGACTTAAACATCGCTACGGGAGATAACGTCTCATCGTAGTCAACACCTTGAACTTGTCGAAAACCTTTTGCGACAAGCCGTGCTTTATAGACGGTAACATTACCATCCGCGTCTGTTTTCTTCTTGAATATCCATTTGCACTCAACGGCCTTTCGGACGCTAGGAGGATCCACCAAAGTCCATACTTGGTTTTCGCTCATGGATCCCAATTCGGATTTCATGGCTTCCAGCCATTTCTCAGAGTCTGGGCTCATCATCGCTTCCTCATAGTTCGTAGGTTCACTGTCTTCTACCAACAAGACAGTCAAGACGGGGTTGCCGTACCACTCAGGAGGGGCACGTGACCTTGTCGACCTGCGACGTTCAGTAGCAGCATCGTCCGAAGCTTCATGATCCTTGTCATTAGCTTCCTCTATTGTTGGTGCATGCAGCACTGGAACAATTTCAGGTGCTGCGCTACTCTCCAATTCAAGAGAAGGTTCAATAACCTCGTCTAGCTCTACTTTCCTCCCACTCACTTCTTTTGAGAGAAACTCCTTCTCAAGAAAGGAACCGCTTCATGACAAACACTTTGCCTTCGGTTCTGTGATAGAAGGTATACCCAATGGTTTCCTTAGGGTATCCTATGAAGACGCATTTCTCCGCTTTGGGTTCGAGCTTGTCCGGCATCAACTTCTTGACGTAAGCTTCGCATCCCCAAACTTTAAGAAACGACAACTTAGGTGTAGCACCAAACCACAGTTCATACGGTGTCGTCTCAACGGATTTAGATGGAGCCCTATTTAAAGTGAATGCAGCGGTTTCTAATGCATAACCCCAAAATGATAACGGCAAATCAAGAAGAGACATCATTGATCGGACCATATCTAATAGGGTTCGATTCCGCTCGTACACACCATTGCGCTGTGTGGTGTTCCGGTGGCGTGAGTTTTGAAACGATTCCACTTGCTTTAAGATGCGTGAGAAAATCATAACTCAAATATTCACCTCCACGATCGGATCGTAGAAACTTAATCTTTACATTACGATGGTTCTCCACTTCATTCTGAAATTCTTTGAACTTTTCAAACGTTTTAGATTTATGTTTCATTAAATAGATATACCCATATCTACTTAAGTCATCGGTAAAAGTGAGAAAATAGCGATATCCACCGCGCGTCGAAACACTCATCGGTCCACATACATCGGTATGTATGATTTCCAACAAGTCCGTTGCTCGCTCCATCATACCGGAGAACGGGGTTTTGATCATCTTGCCCATGAGGCATGGTTCGCATGTGTCAAATGATTCAAAATCAAGAGACTCCAAAAGTCCATCAGAATGGAGTTTCTTCATGCGCTTTACACCAATATGACCTGAGCACGATTGCCACAAATAAGTAGTATTATCACTATCTACTTTGCATCTCTTAGCCTCAATGTTATGGATGTGTGTTTCATCCCTTTCAAGATTTAGAAGAAATAAACCATTCACAAGAGGTGCATGACCATAAAAGATGTTACTCATATAAATAGAACAACCATTATTCTCCGATTTAAATGAATAACCGTCTTGCAATAAACACGATCCAGAAATAATGTTCATGCTCAACGCAGCACATAATAACATTTATTAAGGTTTAAAACTAATCCGAAGGTAAAACTAAGGAGAGCATGCCGACGGCCATCACATCAACTCTTGATCCGTTGCCAACGCATCGTCACCTCATCCTCGCAAGCCGTCTATTCCGTAGCTCCTGTTTCGAGTTACAAATATTAGCAACTGAACCGGTATCAAATACCCAGGCACTACAACGAGGGCTAGTAAGGAAAACATCAATAACATGTATATCAAATATACCTTTGATGGTGCCAGCCTTCTTGTCCGCTAAGTACTTCGGACGATGCGCCAGTGACCATCGTCCTTGCAATAGAAGCACTCAAAGGTCCGGCTTAGGACCAGACCTGAGCTTCTTCTCAGCAGGGGCATTGCGCTTGCCGCCGCCCTTCTTGAAGGGCTTCTTTTCTCCCTTACCTTTCTTAAAGGAGGGCTTGTTGACCATCAACACATGATTATCCTTCTTGATGTCCACTTCCGCAGCCTTCAGCTTTGCGAAGAGCTCGGTGATCGTATCAGTGGAACCAATCTGATTATGAGTCACTACAAAACTTTTGTAGCTGGGAGTGTCAATCTTGAGCTCCTCTAGAATCATGCAGTCCAGTTGCTCAAGGCGTTGAGTGTAGCCCGACATCTTAATGGCGTGATCACTAACGGAACTCCCTTCCTCCATCTTGTAGTTAAAGAATTTCTTAGAGATCTCATATCTCTCAGAATGGGCTTGAGTCTGAAACATGTTTTTCAGCTCCTCGAGAATCTCAAAGGGCCCGGCGAACTCCTCAAAACGATTTTGAAGATCCGATTCCATAGCATACAACATGACGATCTTAATCAAATCATAATCATCCTTGCGCGACTGATAAACAGCTTTTTCATCAGCCGGCACATCTACGGCAGGGGGGTTACCTAACGATTTCTCAAGGACATAGTCCTTTTGTCCGCCAGACAGAATGATTCTTAGATTGCGGAACCAGTTGGTGAAGTTAGACCCATTGTTTCTAAGCTTTTCTTTCTCAGCAAAAACGTTGAAGTTGAAGTTGGACTTGGCCATTGGATCTACAGTGTTTGCAAGTACAATTTAGACTATGTTCATGATAAATAGTTCAACTTAATCAAATTACTAGATGAACTCCCACTAAATTCAACATCCCTCAAGTTGTTTAGTGAACACGATCCAAATTCACCACACCTAATCCGATCATCACGAGAAGAGATGTGGTTTCAATGGTGGACAACAAAGCGTCGATCATATCATTCATATGACTCATGCTTAACCTTTCGGTTCTTGTGTTCCGAGGCCATGTCTGTACATGCTAGGCTCGTCAAGCTAGACCCAAGTATTTCCGCATGTGCAAAACTGGCTTGCACCCGTTGTATGTGAGCGTAGAGTCTATAGCACCCGATCATCACGTGATGCTTGGACACGACGAACTTTCGCAACGGTGCATACTTGGGGAGAACACAGTTTTTATCTTGATCTTTAAGTGAGGAATCATCTTATAATGCTACCGTCGCGATCTAAGCATAATAAGATACATAAAGGGATAAACATCACATGCATATAACTTTATGTGACATGGTATAGCCAATCCTCGCGCAATGATCTCCATCTTGTGCGTTAAGCATGATCTCCATCACTCCACCATGATTGCCTCCACCACGAATAGCAACTACAACTATTGCTAACTACTTAGCGATAAAGTAAAGCTATTACATGGCGCGTATAAGAAGTTGACTCATGGTCATACACAATTATAAAGACAACCATATGGCTCCTGCCGGTTGTGTACTCATCGACATGCAAGTCGTGAAACATTACAAAACATGATCATCGCATACAATATAGACATCACATCTTGGGCCATACCATATCAAAGAAAACACTCCCTGCAAGAACAAGTTACACGCCTCTACTTTGTTGTTGCATGTTTTACGTGGCTTATGGGAGTAGATGCTAAGAACGATTCTTACCTACGGAAAGCCACAACGGTGATATTATGGTTGCCAAACTCCGGTGTTAATCCCATGACAACTATAGTGAGAGAAACTGACATCCACCAGCCGCATGTGTGGTACAAGCCACACGTCAAGTGCGGAGCCGGTCTCGCGAACGACGTCGCGTAAGGTTGGCCTGGACCGCTTCAATCTCACTATCCCGCGTCATAAGAAGAACACAAACAAGAGGCTTGCAATAGAAAACATCAACGCCAGCAACAACCATGTTGCGTTCTACTCGTGAAACACATCTACGCTTAGATCTAGCTCTGATACCACTGAAGGGTTTCGCGGCATAGTAAATCAAAATTTTCTACGGAGCGAACAGAGGGAAAGCCAATATCTAATCTAGGAGATGCAAACAACGAGAGAGATTGGATTAGATCTTCATACCCTTGAAGATTCGCACTGGAACGCTCGTTAAACGTGGGTGATGTAGTCGCTTCTCCTCCTCGCGATCCGATCCGATCTAGCACCACAAATGGCGGTGCCTCCGTGAGATGCACACGCAGCACTCGGCGTCTCCTCCTTCCTCGGACCAGCGAGTATGGTGGAGAGATAGATTGGATCTACAACACGACGGCGTGGTGTATATGGTGGAGAATTTCTGCTGCAGGGCTTCGCCTACAAACAGTCGGGAGGGAGAGAGGAAGGCAGCAGGGCTACTAGGGCTTGGAGGGAGGTGTGTAGGGGGGAGGGGGCGCACCACCCCTCTATATATAGAGGGGGGGCGGCCAGCCCTTGCCCCTCCTCCAAGCCTATCTCTAGTTTAAACAATTTAAACTCTCCCTTATCTAGAAATCCTATCTCTAGTTTAAACGATTTAAACTCTCCCTTATCTAGAAATCCTATCTCTAGTTTAAACGAGTTTAAACTTATCTAGGATCGGCTGGGCCCTATGGGGCCTTGTGCCCCTGGCCCAATGCGGCCAGGACACTCCCTCATAGGCCCATGCCCCCTCCCGGAAGGTGGGGCCACGTTGGTCCCCTTCCGGAAGGTTCTAGAAGCTTCCGGTACAATACCGATTAACCCGGAACAATTCCGAACTCCAAAAACTGCACTGCCTTATATGAATCTTATTCTCCGGACCATTCCGGAACCTCTCGTGATATCCCGGATCCCATCCGAGACTCCGAACAAAAATTCATAAACCAATTATCCAATCTATCCTAGCTTCGAGATACGTTAAGTGTGACCTCGGGTTCGAGAATATGCATACATGATCTTCTATCAATAATCAACAGCGGGTCTGGCACCCATATTGACTCCCACACATTCATCGATGATCATATCGGATGAACCATGATGCCATGATTCAATCAATCCCATATATATATTCCCTTCGTCTCGATATTTTACTTGCCCGAGATTCGATCGCTTGCATGCCATACCTAGTTCAATCTCGTTCACAGCAAGTACTTTACTGTTCCGTAATCCGATATCACTTTGTGATTAACTCCTTAACCACATGCTTGCAAGCGCTGTTGATATCGACACGAGTGGGCCCAAGTATATCTCTCGGACTTGGGAGGACAAATTCCATCTCGATACATACAACCCAATGATACTTTCCGATCACCGAGAGACACCTTTATGATCACCCTCTCATAGGATGACGTTTGATGACCTCAAAGCTTTCTTCCGATACCAGGGAGTTGCATTATCTCATGGTCTAAGGAATACAATATTTTACATAGGAAAAGCTTCGCAAAGATGAACACGATGAAACGATCTAATTGCTTCGCTTAGTTTGTCATCCATCATATCATTCTCCCAATGATATGATCTCATTATCAATTGACAACTCATGTCTATGGTTAGGAAACCTTAACCATCATTGATCAATGAGCTAGTCCTTAGAGGCGTACCAGGGACACCGTGTTGTTCACAAACCACACAAGTATTAATGTTTCCGCTTAATACAATTCTAGCATGGAATATAAACTTTATCATGAACAAGAATTATAATAATAACATCTTTATTATTGCCTCTAGGGCATAATTCCAACATGTATCATGTATTATAATGTGAGATACCTCACTTGGTGAGAAACCGAAAAACCGCCAAGATCAAAATCGCAACAAGATACAAACGGAAGACCCGATTTTGATGAACGAGAGCTTGTTATGGATATTACCACAAGCTCTATATCCTCACATGATAAGACCAAATAAAAACCTAATACGATGATGCAAGTATGCAAAGGTTTGAGCTCTCTCCGAACGATGTGATCGAGTTGCTCATTCGAGAGCCCCTCTTGATAGTACGGTTATCTATCCTAAACCCGGTCTCCCACACACAACATGAGACCAGCAAAAGAGAAAACCAGCAAGATTATACCTTTGCCTTGAGCATTCCACTTGAGCTCAATGTAGACGAACTTGACCTTCTCAAGATGGAACACCTTTCTTGATTCCTCATCATCGATCCATGATAACCGAGGATGGCAAGCATCAAACATGAGATCTACTATAGATGGCGCATTTTGAGCTTGCACAACACATATTCTTCTCATTCCATCGATCTTGAAGACAACACATGCTTCAAGCGATGCCAATGGACAAATCCTACAAGTGCAACTTAATACACACATTAGTCCATAAATATTGTCATTAATTACTAAAACCACACATGGGGGCCCACATGTTCTTTCAATAGTTGTTCCCATCGTTGGGCAGGGGGTTGATGAAACGAACGGAGTGAGAAGAAAGGATTTAGTTGGGGGAGTGAGAATCAGGTAGCGCGAAGAGATATCTGATTACTATGACCCCTGGGAAGCCAGCATTCTGAGCGAGCTACTTGTGAAAGAGCGAGGGAAAATGCGCAGTCGATACATCTAGACCACTTAAGTAAAGTGAGCGGTCGTAATGGATCGAGAGTCGGAGAGATGCCTCATCTCGGAGCGTCACGAAGTGCCTTCCAGGGGAGGCCGACTTGGGAGGCCGTAATAGGAAGAAGATATATCTTTAAGTGGACTGATTCAAGCGGGGGGTAGGCTCGGGAGCATAAGACTGAAGAAAACGGAGAGAGGAAAACCTGTCTTTTGTTTATAAATAGTCTCTTCCTTACCTTGTTCCTCTTGTTCTAGTGTTTTCTTTTCCTTTCTCTTCTTGTCTTTTGTCCTTAGGGAAGCCCCTTGCTAGGGGTTGGGGTAGTCAAGCGAATGAAAACTCCACTCCGTTTCGTTTAAAAGTATATGTCTTTATTTTCTATGGTGCGAACCCTTCAGGATTTGCTACATACATATATATTTTTGAATGGAATATGCCTGAGAGACAATAATAAAATGGTTATTATCTTATTACATATTTATGATAAATGTTTATTTCTCATACTATAATTGTGTTAACCAAAAATGATAATACATGTGTGTTTAATAAACAAAGAAAACATTCCTAGTAATGCCTATCATTATACTAGCTTGTTGATTAACAGATGGTCAAGGTTTTCCGATCATGAATATTGGATGTTATTAATAACAAGGTCATGTCATTAGAGAATGATATGATGAACATTTACCCATAGTAGGTTTAGCAATACGATCACGTCATCAAAGTTTATATTAATATATCAATCTCACACGAAGTAACACTAATCCTTAGACCATGAGATCACATCATGACTAACACTAAACGAGTACTTTGATTCCATCAAACATCACACCATAACAAGGTGATTATAAAGATGTTATTGGGTACTTAGAAAGTCTTAGTTGAGGCTCATGGATCAAGGGTGAGATTTGTCCATCCCAATGATGGAGAGATATACTTTGGGCCCTCTTAGTGATATCACATTAATACCATCTTGCAAGCAGGTGATTTGATCACGAGGAATGTTATATCACGGGAACAAGAAAAGAGTACTTGTTGGTAATGAGATTGAAATAGGTATGTATGATACCAAATGATCGCATCTTGGACAAGTAAAATATCACGAGACAAAAGGAATTGGTTACTACAAAAAAGGCTCACACGATCGCTAACTCATCATTGAGTAATTGTGAGTCGTTATGGATCTCTAGATCCCGACGGCTAATGATTATTGATCGGAGAGAGTCTCGATCATGTACACATCATACGTAGGGTGACACACTTAAGGCTCGTCGGCGCATTTGAGTGGATACGAAACGCAGGAGAAAATACTAGACAACGCAGAAACTATTTTAATAAAACTGCCAGAATAGTTTCGGTGTATTGAAACATTACAAGTGGGTGAATTATTAATGTGTTCATTAAATGAAATACTTATTAAATGAAATATTCATTAAATTAAGTGGCATTAAACCAAGTGAATTAAAGTGCTTTAATATTAATACCTTTGATTTCTTGAGTGGAAATTTAATGGGAGAAAGTAGACTTGAATTTTTGTGAGTGGAGTGTCCATGCACATGAATGAGGGAAGAGGTGGGGGCACCTCCTTGGCCGCCGACCATAGGAAGGGGCTGCACCCTCCCCCTATAAAAAAGGTGGTGTAGACCCCTCCCTCACACACCACTCCATTCCTCTCATATGCCCTTTGGTTGACATTTCCCCCCTTGCTAGACGATCCACTATCGCGAGTATGGTGCTTAGGTGAAGCCCTTCTCAAGAACTTATCCACCACCACCATGTTGTAGTGCTGCTGGAGTTTCCGAGGATCCATTGCTTCCGCTGTGCAACTAGAGCAAGGGACGGAGGTCGTTGTCATGCTGGACGTGTGACCGATTATGGAAGCGTTGCTCGATTATGGTACTGATAGTATCCATGACCTTCGAGAACGAACATGTACATTCTACATCAACCATGTTTATTTGCAGAAACATTATCCTGCTTTCGGTCTTTGAGGATAAGTCCTTCTGAAACTGTTACAAGTATCACCTAGATTTGATCTTGGTAGTTGAAACCGTAGGAAATTTTTTGTTTTGTATGCAACAAACCCACAGAAAGCACACAACCACGTAAAATATGCAAAAATAAATTAGAGGCATTTAACTTGTTTTTGCAGGGCATGTGATGTGATATGGTAATTGATGCAAAAATTGTTGTATGCAATGAGACTTATTGTAAGTTATACAACTGAGAGAAGCCATATGGTTGTATTTTTCCTTTTATGGCATGTGTGCTATATATATCAATGAGATATATTGTAATGGTGGAAGACGACCATGATGGTGACGCCATGGACCTTGGTGACTGATGTGCTCAGTTGATGTAGAGCCCGTTGGGAACCCCAAGAGGAAGGTATGATGAGCACAGCAGCAAGTTTTCCTCAGTTATAGAACCAAGATTATCGAACCAGTAGGAGAAAAAACCACTTCCGAAGGTGTTCCTCGCAACTTGGAACTTGCACACAACACAACCCAACATACTTTGCCCCAACTTATCAATGAGGTTGTCAATCTCACTGGTTTTGCTGAAAATAAAGGATTAAACGTATAGTGTGGAAGATAGTAATTTCTTTTGGTAATTGCAGAAAGAAAATAGTAACAGTAGATAGAATATCAATGGGAAGGAATGGAATGGGGTCCATAGTTCACTAGAGGTGTTTTCTCCATAAGATAAATAACATGCTGGATGAATACATTACAGTGGGGCAATTAACAAATAGAGAATGCATAACAATGCATGTACATGACATGATGATCACTATGAGATTCATTTGGGCATTACAACATGATACATAGACCGTAATCCAACTGCATCTATGACTAATAATCCACCTCCGGGATATTATCCGAACAACCCTCGGGTATTAAGTTGCAAGCAACAGATAATTTCATTAAGCAAAGTATGTAATGTAAATAATACAATTGCCCTTGGGCAAAGGATTGTTGTTTTCTCCCTGGTAGCAACAACATATATACAATCTTAGAAGTTCCTGTCACTCTCCAAGATTACTAGAGGCATGAACCTACTATCGAGCATAAATACCCCCTCTTGGAGTCACAAGCAAATACTTGGCCAAAGTAACTACTAGCAATGAAGAGCATGCAAGATCACAAATAACATAGACATGATAGTACAATAATCAATCTGACATAATATCAATATCCATCAGATCCCTGCAAACACAACATGCAGAATTACAATAAGATGATCTTGATCATGATAGGCAGCTCACAAGATCTAAACATGGTAGCACAAATAGGAGAAACAACCATCTAGCTACTGCTATGGACCCATAGTCAAAGGATGAACTACTCACACATCACTCCGGAGGCATGCATGGTGATAAAGAAGGCCTCTGGGATGATCTCCCCTCTCCGGCAGGGTGCCGGGAAGAGCTTCAGATCCCTCCTGATCTAGGGACGATGGTAGAAGCGACTATGGAATTTTTTCATGGAATTCTGATCGGGTACTTAGGGTTTTTGCCTCGGGGGTTATTTAGGCGAAGGGGCAAGGTCGGTGGACGCCCGAGGGGCCCACACCATGGCCAGGCACGACCTAGGGTGGGCCCGCGTGGCCACCTGGTGTGGATGCCTTGCAGCGCCTCTTCGTCTCTCCTTTGGACTCCGTGTCGTGTTGGGAAAATAGGAACTTTGGCTTTTGTTTCATCCAATTTTGAGAATATTTCTTTACTAGTTTTTCTGAAACCAAAAATAGTAGAAAACAGGAAATGGCACTATGGCATCTTGTTAATAGGTTAGTTCCAGAAAATTCATAAAAATGCCACAAAGTGTGGACAAAACATAATATAAATGGTGCAAAAAAAGCATGGAGCATCAAAAATATAGATACGTTTGCAACGTATCAGCATCCCCAAGCTTAACTCCTGCTCGTCCTCGAGTAGGTAAGTGATAAAAAGAATAATTTTTGAGGTGACATGCACCATCAAAATCTTGATCAAGGTATTGCAAAGCATTGATAGCTGGGATCAAAGTACTCTAAATATAAGCATGAAAGATATATTTCTAACAATAAGACATAGCAACTTTATTGCAACATGAAAGGTTACACAAACAAAAGATCATGAATAATGCTTTGAAAGACATTTGTTTGTTTCACATATAGAAAACATAGCAAGAGTGATATCCAGCTTGTCCTTCATGGAATAGAAAAACATAAATGCATAGGACACCTTCAAAGTTCATAAGGGTGACTAGATACAAATTATTTAAGAACAAGAAATACCATAATTATGAATGAATCAACAAGTTTTGGGACAATGCACATTGAACTCAGAATGACAACTATGCTCTCTTAACTGGTGCATAAAGATAGAAGATGTAGACTCAACAAAAAGTAAAAAAGAAAGGCCCTTCGTAGAGGGAAGTAGGGATTAAATGGTTTTATAAAGCTTCCAAAAATTATTGTACTTATTAGCTTTGAGCTCTCATTGCCCCTATCATAAGCATCTTGAAGTGATTAAGGTTAAAGTGAGTGCAAATATGAGTTATATGCTTGAAAAATCACAAGATTAAAATCTCATGCCCCTTGAGTACGAGTACTGAAACCTCATGCTACTCAACTTTGGTCACAGGCAAGTTCTTGTTATTGTAAGTATATGTGTATCATAGAGAACCGTCGATGGGGTACCCCTTGCCCCATGACACAGGAGCTATCCCATATCAAAATGACAAGGCAACAGACAGTGATCATCTCAGCGATCTTTTTATTTGCTATTTGCGTAGGTTTTTATTGAGGATGCTTCATAAAATTCCACTATGGTTTCGCTGTAAGTTTTCACCATTATTAGGCATGGCTTAGGCTAGCCGCCCAAGCGTTTCTATAACACATATACATACTCCATGGACTTACAAGCTCCCATCTTATTTCACACCGCCCGGGATCCATAAGCAAAAGAACAAGATATCAATTAAATAGAATAAGTGCAATGTCGAAAGCGTTCCCCATGAAAACATGGTTCTGCTAATTCCCAACTTATAATTAGCAAGCATATAAGCATCATAAGATAGTCACAATGGTTCAAGTTTATTAAGTGCAAGAACTAAAATGTGCCTTCAAGTTTGTGAGAGCTTTAATCACTAATTTTCACATAACAAAAATTTAATTTGGAAGATATATAAAAACATGAATATACTTGGAATGGTGTAACACACCATGCATAGGATTTTATAGTGGACTCTTTGGAATAAATTGGTTTCTTGGGAGTTGGATGCACGAGTAGATCTCATACTCAGTATAGGTGGAGGCTAGCAAAAGACTAGGAGCGACCAACTAAGAGAGCAATAATGGCCATAATCATGCAGAGCGATAAAACATTATTAATCAAATCATAAAATGATATCAAAAGTCAAAAACTGAATGATCATAGAGGATAAGGTGACTGGTTCATAGTCATAACATGGTGTAAGCATGTTCCAAGTCAACCCAAATAAAGCATCAAAGGAGAATACCACAATATTATGCTTTTGTATGCTAGAACAACGCATGATTCTTTCATGGCACATTAACCAATCTCAATTGTTTGAAACAAGTCATGCTACAACAATAATCACTAAGCATATGGTTAAGGCAACATCTAACATGACATGATAAAGTCTAAGTCACAGTCAAAACAAGCTTCTTTTTGTACCACCATAAGCATGAAACATTCCACTCTTTTCCAAAACCAATCGACTTATTTGAAACAACTCACAAAGATAATAATCAATAAAGAACATAGAGCATGTCTCACCTAATGTCACATCCCAAGATTTTCCAAATCTTGTAATGTGAAAAACAAATGAATAAAATAAAACTTTGTTGATTTTCAGAGTGAGAAGAAACTTTTTGAATTAAAATGGGAACCTTCAAACCTATTTTGATCAAGGTAAATCCTAAAGAGATTTATAAAGATAAACATTTAATAAAGGAAAATAAAAATATTTGGAATTACTATTTTGAAATCTTTTTATAAAAGATTTGAATTTCAAATGAAAAGGTAGAAATTTAAATAAGGATTATTTTATAAGCCAAACTAAAACTTGGCCAAGCTTTTGAAAATAAAATATTTCTATTTGATAAAAATAGTAAAGGTTTTTTTTTTAAATAAAATAATAAGGATTTAATATCCAAGTTTGTTAAAAATAAAAAGGTTTTACTATTTTAAATAAACACTAAAACTTATTTATTTATTTTAAATAAGTTTTCCAAGTATTTTATATTCCCAAATAAAACCTACTGAAGTGTTTTGGTTTTATTTTAGATTTCAAAATAAAGTTTTTAATAAAACAAATCCTATTTGATTTAATGACTAAGGTCCATTTGATTTAATTATTAATGGACCCTAAAATAAAATGTTATTTTATTTTAAACAAGTATTTCAAGTATCTTATATTTTCAAATAAAACCTACTGATTTGGTTTTGAAAATATTTAGTTTCCAAATGGAGATTTTATTAAATAAATCAAAACCTATTTGAATTAATAATTAAAGGTCTATTTTATTTAATTATTAAATAGATCCTAAAAAGAATAAAATTATTTTATTTTATTTTTGGACTTGGGTTTTGTGTTGCTAAACAGAACTAACACAATACAAAGTTTGGAGAGTGTTTTGATTTGATTTGGTTGTTTGAATTGATTTGTTTGATTGAATTTCAAAATAGTAAATAGAAATAGAAAAGGATAAATCAATCAGACAAAAAAAAAAATGAAACGGCCCAGCCCAACTATCCTAGCCCACTAAGCCCAGCAGCCCACCTCGTCTTTCCCCCTGAAGCGTTTTTCCTCACTCATGAACGACCTTTGAACACCGCCCCCACTCCCTCCTTTCTTTTGCCACGAGCAGGCCCCCGCCACCAAAGATCGTCTTCACCCCGTGACGACCACGCCGGCCGTTTCCTGCCACTAACGCCGTGGTTGAATTCGCTTCAATGCCGCGCCTTAACCTCGCTGCGACCACGCCTCCTTAAACGCGTCCCTCTCCTCCCCAGTTCCCCTCTGTTTCCAGCTCCTCTCCGCCCCAGGGCTGCTCGAATTGCTCGTGGCAAGCCCACTGGCTCCGACGAGGTCCGGTGCAAATTCCGGCGACCCCATGCCGCCCCTTGCCTCATCGACCATGCACACATACTCCCCACCTCCTGGCGCATCTGTCTGTGCCTTTCGTTCAACTGCGGGCGCCCCAGAATGTCGTCTTCGACAAGCTCCGAGCGCCGCCGCGTCTGGTTCTTCTCCGACGACCTCCCCCTGGTAAGCTAGACCACCCCGTTCCTTCTCGATCATGCTCGCGTATACACCACACCCTCCCGCGTTTAACCATGTACTTATTTTGCTTCGGCACGAATCGCAGCCTCGCCCCCAACGTCGACCAGAGCATGTCCGACGCCGAGCGAACTCCGGCGAGCAATCCACCCCGTTCCCGTGCGCCCCTCGACGAGATACTGCCACGTTGAGCTTCCCCGGGCGTCTGCGAACACGGTGAGCATATTCTTTTCCTCCCTCGCTTACTGTAGCATCGGCTCCGCCGTCGTCTGACCGTCGCCGTCGAGCGCCGCCCGTCCTTGGTCTAGATGCTTTGAGCCATAGGATGCGAAACATCTGGCTAGGATTAGATCCAATCGAAAAGGTACGCGTCCATCTGTGCCGCACGTTTTCAGTTAGATCCAACGCACCCCGTAGCCGATCCGGGCGAACCGTTATTGTCCAATCAGAAACAGCCACATGGACTGGATTCGATTTAAAACAGATTTTTGATCTGATTAGAATGCAAATTTGTAATTGGTATAACTTTTGATCCACACGTCCAAAAATTACAAATTTTATACCAATGGAATCAGTGGAACAATCCCTAGCCAACCATGCCATTTGTTAAGTAAAAGCTTCTAGAAAAATGATTGTTTTTGCAGAAACATTTGTATGCTTGTTTAGGTTATAAAAATTGTTTAAAAATGATTTTGGGGATAAAATCTTTTGAAAATAGAGTAATTTGAACCTACTGACCATAGGAAACACATTGTGGTTTCAAAAATGTATTTGGTGAAACAAAAGAATGATTCTTTGATTTAAAACCCTTTCTAGTCAAATAAAAATATAGTTTATTTATTAAAATGGTTTTGGGAAGAAAACCTTTGGAAAATGTTTTGTTTTAAACTCTTTGAACCCAAACACCAAGTTTTATGAGTTGAAAATGAATTTGGTGAACCTTAGAGATTAATGCCTTAGTAAAAATATTTCTACACCACATAAAATGATACCTTGTTTTGAAAATGGCTTTTGAAGTGAAACCTTTTGCAAATGACTTTGCCACTTTACAAAATGACCATTAGGTGCTTTCAAATGTTTATGACCCATTAGGAACCACTTTTTCAAACAAAACAAAGCTTGGCATGCTTGCATGCATTACTTTGACTTTGTCATTTTATGTGATGTTTTGCTTGATTGGTAGATTGAGATTGTGCCTTGCTTGATTGACTTTCAGTGACTTGAAGAGTGTGATTGTTGCAAGGACAAGGAGTGAACTCATACTCTACCAAAAAGTCAAGTGATGCTTCATACTTTTTGTCCCATTACTTTCACTATGCATTAGTGATTTATCTAAGTAAAACTTGCATGGAATTTTGCTAAGTATAAACCTTGCTATAGGAAAACCTAGTAGATGAAACCTTAGTAGAAATTTTCCTAAGTTAAGATTCCTACTACTATCAAGCTTAGCCTAGTTAATAGAAAACAAGGGTGGAATATATATTCACACTATGGAAAATTTCTAAGTCTGAGGACTTGTGTTTTTGTTTAATAAAACAACTAAGTTAATGAATCACCTGGGTGGAATGGGACTTGATTGGTGGTTTTTGGTTGAGTGGTTCACAAGGCCCATGTTTATGGTTGACCTTGTGTATCTCACTTGTGGATGGATACCCAGGAATAAAGAGATTTGAGATGTCAAATGTTAAGAAGCTTCAAGTGCAGCCACTTGGCATTATGGGCTCTGCCTGGATCATATAGGTTGCAAGAACTTAGCCATATGGAAAATTGGTGGTAGAGTTTGATATGTGGGAATGCGTCCATTTTGGTCTAAGGGAAGGCTTCTGTAAGATCTTGTCTTGGGAAACCAAGTCTTGTGGGGAAAGTGCACCACCTCTGCAGAGTGTAAAATCTAAGTACTTAGCCATGTCCCTGGTAAACGACAATTTGAGCATCAAGACATGGAAGCAATCAAGAATCTCATCATTCAAATTTCTAAGTTAAAACTTGTGGTTTGAACAAGGGTTAAAAGATCTTCAATCTTTGATTGAGAAAAATGATTTTTTTCAAACAAAAACTTAGTATTTTCAAATGTTAAGGAAAAATCTATTTTGAGCAAGGCAAGCCTCAAATCCACTTATACAAATGCATATAGATGATAGACTCCACCATACTACCATAGTATCACTTGCCAATACAATTCAAATGTATTGACCCTTTGTGGCTGTAACTTGTTATGTTGCAGATTTGATTGTTTTAGTGAAGTGTGTTGATTAGGATTACAAAGTCTACAACCAACATGTCTTCCTGTGGCACTTTGAAGATGAAGGACCCCATGCTTATAGATATTCTGCTGCAATGTAATGTAATAGCCAAATGAGCTATGTAAGATGTAATAAAATTATGTTATTCCTGGTTATAAAGTTGTATTATGACCTTTGTTTCTTGATATTACATCTTAACTGTGGATGCTAGCTATTGATCCAGGGACTAGCATTGTAAACACAGGGGACTCTACCTTATTAAAGGTTGGGACCCTTACAAATGGTATCAGAGCATTGTGTTGCCTGTAGGATTTGTAAACCTAGGATTGGACAAAAACCCTTAGAAAAATAGGAGTTGTATTTGTTCCAAAAACTTATTTACAAACAATCTTGTAAACTCTTTCCTCAACCATTTTGATTTCAACTCTACATCTCTTCTACTTCAACTTGATGGAAAAACCTACCCCATGGCCAAAGACTTCACCATGTGCAAAGGACTACATAAACTCTAATGACTTCAACTTCTTAAACTCTAATGACTTCAACATCTTCAGCATATTCACCAAGGAACTTCAACCATGGTTGTCACTAAGGACAGTGAGACAAGAAATCTTGCTCAAGATTTGGAGACTAAGGAAACACAACTTAGAAGGAGCCATCATCACCTTTGAAGTTTTGAGGCCAAGAATTTTTCCTAAGGAAATCATGATTTCATGCAAGAAGAATCAACCAAGAAGGATGGAAAGATCACAAGTGAACCATATAGATGGACCACCATATTTAGTTTAAGTCAAACCCACCAACTTGTGTGGTGTAACAAAAATATTTTTTAATGCCTAAAAATGTGCTTGAACTTTGTTGTTTGAGTGGAATGTTTCTTTGTGATTGCTTGCACATTGCTTTTGTGAATTGTGATGTGTGTGATTAGAATTATTCCCTTAGAAATCTTTTGCCTATTCTAATCCCTACCAACCCAAACAGATGACTACTCCAAGAGACTCCAACATCAAGGATGGTGACATCAACAACAACCAAGAGGACAACATGAGAGAACTTATAGCAACCCAAAACCAGTTGAGCCAAGAGACAACTCATCTTTTAGCCAACAACAATGGACTAGACCCAGCCATACAAAGGATTTTGAAACTTCAATCCCAATTGTTGCAAGGATTGGTTACTCAAATGATCAACATGAGAGAAAACTTTTCCCAAAGAGCTAATGACAACAAGGATGACAAAGATGTTAATCTAGAAGGAAACCAAGCTAGCAATACTTGTGGAGACAAGGATCATATATCCAAGGAGCATGAAGATCAATGCCCTAATGGTAAAGAAGAAAGTCATATATCTACTAACTGCCCCAAGAAGAGAGAAAGATTTCCCACCTTTGAGGTGAGGTATGAAGAACATGAACTAAAAGAACTCCTAGCTTTGGAGAGACCCAAAAAAGAAGAAGAAGGTCATAAGCCAGTTGCAATGCTACAATTGCAAAGAGAAGGGACACTATGCCAGTGATTGCCCAGAAAAGAAGAAGAACCAAAGAAACAAACAAGAGGCAATGATATCAAAGGAAAAGAGAGATATCAGCCAAGTGACATGTTTCAAATGCAAGGAACTAGGCCACTATGCAAACTTCTGTCCAGGAAAGTTACACCAAGACCCCAAGTGAGACAAGATGTAATATAGTTGGAAAAATTTAAGGGTGGTAGTACCCTAGTTGTTTTGAGCCTACTTGTAACCCTAGCCCTCCCAAATCTCGGGACGATATTTATTTTAAGGGTGGTAGCCTGTCACATCTCAATATTTTCCAAATCTTGTAATGTGAAAAACAAATGAATAAAATAAAACTTTCTTGATTTTCAGAGTGAGAAGAAACTTTTTGAATTCAAATGGGAACCTTCAAACCTATTTTGATCAAGGTAAATCCTAAAGAGATTTATAAAGATAAACATCTAATAAAGGAAAATAAAAATATTTGGAATTACTATTTTGAAATCTTTTTATAAAAGATTTGAATTTCAAATGAAAAGGTAGAAATTTAAATAAGGATTATTTTATAAGCCAAACTAAAACTTGGCCAAGCTTTTGAAAATAAAATATTTCTATTTGATAAAAATAGTAAAGGTTTTTTTTAAAATAAAATAATAAGGATTTAATATCCAAGTTTGTTAAAAATAAAAAGGTTTTACTATTTTAAATAAACACTAAAACTTATTTATTTATTTTAAATAAGTTTTCCAAGTATTTTATATTCCCAAATAAAACCTACTGAAGTGTTTTGGTTTTATTTTAGATTTCAAAATAAAGTTTTTAATAAAACAAATCCTATTTGATTTAATGACTAAGGTCCATTTGATTTAATTATTAGTGGACCCTAAAATAAAATGTTATTTTATTTTAAACAAGTATTTCAAGTATCTTATATTTTCAAATAAAACCTACTGATTTGGTTTTGAAAATATTTAGTTTCCAAATGGAGATTTTATTAAATAAATCAAGACCTATTTGAATTAATAATTAAAGGTCTATTTTATTTAATTATTAAATAGATCCTAAAAAGAATAAAATTATTTTATTTTATTTTTGGACTTGGGTTTTTTGTTGCTAAACAGAACTAACACAATACAAAGTTTGGAGAGTGTTTTGATTTGATTTGGTTGTTTGAATTGATTTGTTTGATTGAATTTCAAAACCGTAAATAGAAATAGAAAAGGATAAATCAATCAGACAGAAAAAAATATGAAACGGCCCAGCCCAACTATCCTAGCCCACTAAGCCCAGCAGCCCACCTCCTCTTTCCCCCTAAAGCGTTTTTCCTCACTCAAAACGACCAAGACAACGATCCTTGAACACCGCCCCCACCTCCACTCCCTTTCTTTCGCTGACGAGCAGGCCCCACCGCCAGCTCAGCATCGTCTTCACCCCGCGACGACCACGCCGGCCGTTTCCTGCCACTAACGCCGCGGTTGAATTCGCTTCAATGCCGCGCCTTAACCTTGCTGCGACCACGCCTCCTTAAACGCGTCCCTCTCCTCGCCAGTTCCCCTCTGTTTCCAGCTCCTCTCCGCCCCAAGGCTGCTCGAATTGCTCGTGGCAAGCCCACTGGCTCCGACGAGGTACGGTGCAAATTCCGGCGACCCCACGCCGCCCCTTGCCTCATCGACCACGCACACATACTCCCCACCTCCTGGCGCATCTATCCGTGCCTTTCGTTCAACTGCGGGCGCCCCAGAACGTCGTCTTTGACAAGCTCCGAGCGCCGCCGCGTCTGGTTCTTCTCCGACGACCTCCCCCTGGTAAGCTAGACCACCCCGAGCCTTCTCATCATGCTCGCGTATACACCACACCCTCCCGCGTTTAACCATGTACTTATTTTTCTTCGGCACGAATCGCAGCCTCGCCCCCAACATCGACCAGAGCGTGCCCGACGCCGAGCAAACTTCGGCGAGCAATCCACCCCGTTCCCGTGCGCCCCTTGACGAGATACTGCCACGTTGAGCTTCCCCAGGAGTCTGCGAACACGGTGAGCATATTCTTTTCCTCCCTCGCTTCCTGTAGCATCGGCTCCGCCGTCGTCTGACCGTCACCGCCGCGCGCAGCCGTCGAGCGCCGCCCGTCCTTGGTCTAGATGCTTTGAGCCGTAGGATGCGAAACATCTGGATAGGATTAGATCCAATCGAAAAGGTACGCGTCCATCTGTGCCGCACGTTTTCAGTTAGATCCAACGCACCCCGTAGCCGATCCGGGCGAACCGTTATTGTCCAATCAGAAACAGCCACATGGACTGGATTCGATTTAAAACAGATTTTTGATCTGATTAGAATGCAAATTTGTAATTGGTATAACTTTTGATCCACACGTCCAAAAATTACAAATTTTATACCAATGGAATCAGTGGAACAAGCCCTAGCCAACCATGCCATTTGTTTAATAAAAAGCTTCTGTAAAAATGATTGTTTTTGCAGAAACATTTGTATGCTTGTTTAGGTTATAAAAATTGTTCAAAAATGATTTTGGGGATAAAATCTTTTGCAAATGGAGTAATTCGAACCTACTGACCATAGGAAACACTTTGTGGTTTCAAAAATGTATTTGGTGAAACAAAAGAATGATTCTTTGATTTAAAACCCTTTTTAGTCAAATAAAAATATAGTTTATTTATTAAAAATGGTTTTGGGAAGAAAACCTTTGGAAAATGTTTTGTTTTAAACTCTCTGACCCCAAACACCAAGTTTTATGAGTTGAAAATGAATTTGTTGAACCTTAGAGATTAATGCCTTAGTAAAAATATTTCTACACCACATAAAATGATACCTTGTTTTGAAAATGGCTTTTGAAGTGAAACCTTTTGCAAATGACTTTGCCACTTTACAAAATGACCATTAGGTGCTTTCAAATGTTTATGACCCATTAGGAACCACTTTTAAAACAAAAAAAAGCTTGGCATGCTTACATGCATTACTTTGACTTTGTCATTTTATGTGATGTTTTGCTTGATTGGTAGATTGAGATTGTGCCTTGCTTGATTGACTTGTAGTGACTTGAAGAGTGTGATTGTTGAAAGGACAAGGAGTGAACTCATACTCTACCAAAAAGTCAAGTGATGCTTCATACTTTTTGTCCCATTACTTTCACTATGCATTAGTGATTTATCTAAGTAAAACTTGCATGGAATTTTGCTAAGTATAAACCTTGCTATAGGAAAACCTAGTAGATGAAACCTTAGTAGAAATTTTCCTAAGTTAAGATTCCTACTACTATCAAGCTTAGCCTAGTTAATAGAAAACAAGGGTGGAATATATATTCACACTATGGAAAATTTCTAAGTCTGAGGACTTGTGTTTTTGTTTAATAAAACAACTAAGTTAATGAATCACCTGGGTGGAATGGGACTTGATTGGTGGTTTTTGGTTGAGTGGTTCACAAGGCCCATGTTTATGGTTGACCTTGTGTATCTCACTTGTGGATGGATACCCAGGAACAAAGAGATTTGAGATGTCAAATGTTGAGAAGCTTCAAGTGCAGCCACTTGGAATTATGGGCTCTGCCTGGATCATATAGGTTGCAAGAACTTAGCCATATGGAAAGTTGGTGGTAGAGTTTGATATGTGGGAACGCGTCCATTTTGGTCTAAGGGAAGGCTTCTGTAAGATCTTGTCTTGGGAAACCATGTCTTGTGGGGAAAGTGCACCACCTCTGCAGAGTGTAAAATCTAAGTACTTAGCCATGTCCCTGGTAAACGACAATTTGAGCATCAAGACATGGAAGCAATCAAGAATCTCATCATTCAAATTTCTAAGTTAAAACTTGTGGTTTGAACAAGGGTTAAAAGATCTTTAATCTTTGATTGAGAAAAATGATTTTTGTCAAACAAAAACTTAGTATTTTCAAATGTTAAGGAAAAATCTATTTTGAGCAATGCAAGCCTCAACTCCACTTAGCCAAATGCATATAGATGATAGACTCCACCATACTACCATAGTATCACTTGCCAATACAATTCAAATGGATTAACCCTTTGTGGCTGTAAGTTGTTATGTTGCAGGTTTGATTGTTTTAGTGAAGTGTGTTGATTAGGACTACAAAGTCTACAACCAATATGTCTGCCTGTGGCACTTTGAAGATGAAGGACCCCATGCTTATAGATATTCTGCTGCAATGTAATGTAATAGCCAAATGAGCTATGTAAGATGTAATAAAATTATGTTATTCCTGGTTATAAAGTTGTATTATGACCTTTGTTTCTTGATATTACATCTTAACTGTGGATTCTAGCTATTGATCCAGGGACTAGCATTGTAAACACAAGGGACTCTACCTTATTAAATGTTGGGACCCTTACACCTAACTAAAAATAAGAACTAAAAAGTTCTAAGCAAAAAGAAGAAGAAAACTAAAGCTAAACGCAGTGCTAGCAAAAGAGAACACTCACAGAATAATAAGAGTGAAAACTAGAGTGTTATAGGCAATGAAGAACGGGGTGTGACTTCTCCAAAAGAAGTGTGCTGGGTTCTGACCAACTTATTACAGAAAACAAAACAAAAGAAAACAAAAAAAGACGCTCGAAGAACAGCACATAGTGCATGAAGCAAAAATATAGTATCTTGAAACAAGACTTGAGATTTTTGTTGATGAAGGGGGTGCCTTGGGAATCCCAAGCTTTGACGCTTGTAACTCTTGAATATTTTCTTGGGATGACACAGGTGGCATCCCCAAGCTTGAGCTTTTGTCCATATTTCATCTCATCACATCATTCTCTCCCTACACTTGAAAACTTCCTTCATACAAAACTTCACACAATCTTCATTAGCAACATTAGTGTATTCAAGAGAATAAGCCTTTGGGTTCAGTTTAAACTCAAGTAAAACTTCCATCAAAACATAATCTACTGTATCAATTCCTTTTAAAATCTCAAGTGATCAAGAAGAACTAAAAAATCAATTAAGAGGCAAATGCAAATAATGGCAGAAATCTGTCAAAACAGACTTGCAGGTAAAGACCAAATATTTTGAAAATCTTCTGTTGCTCAAATCGAAAATTGCAAAACTAACGGAATTTTGGTAAATACCAGGGGCATGCGCACAAACATTTTCAGATCAATACGAAATTTTGGGATTTTTCATGATTTTTTACAGCGAAACACATAAATCTGTTTCGGGAGAGCAACTTTCCCAAATCTTACTTCCCTCTCATTAGAGGCTATTCTTGGCACAAAACCCAAATAAAAAGGATAAGTAGAGGTTATTACAGATACAATAACTTCCAAGACTCAAAAAAATAAAAACTTACTAAAATAAAAATTGGTTTATCTACGAAGAGTGCTTTTCTTTAACGCCTTTTAGCTAGGCACATAAAGCAAGAATCAAGTATTTTCAAATGAAGAAGCATCAACATCAAAGTTTGTTCTAATAAGAGAATATAAAGATAGCTTATTTTTATAGGGAAGTGTTCTATACCTTTATTGAGTGGGAATTGATATTTAATGGTTACTTCCTTCATATTAATAACGGCACCAATAGTTCTAAGAAAAGGTCTTTCCAAAATAATAGGACAAGAGGCATTGTATTCAACATCCAAAACATAGAAATCAATAGGGACAAAGGTATGGTTAACCATAATAAGGACATCATTAATTCTCCCCATGGGTTTCTTTTTAGCATTATCATCAAGATGGACATCCAAATAACAATCTTCCAATGGTGGTAAATCAAGCATATCATAAATTTTTCTAGGCATAATCGAGACACTAGCACAAAGATCACATGAAGCTTTGAAATCAAAATAATTCACTTTCATATTAATGATGGGCTCCCAGCCATATTCTAATTTCCTAGGAATAGAAACTTCATGTTTTTTCTTCTTTAATTTTCATGAGAGCATTTGTAAAAGCCATATTCATAGCACTAGGATTAGGACTTCTAGCAAGCTTTTGTAGAAAAATAATTACTTCAGAAATATTGGAACCATCAAGATCAAAATCAAAATTATCATTCAAGGTAGTAGAACTATTGTATCCCATATTTCAAAAAAAAATCAGCATTTTTATTGGAAAAATATCCAGTGGGTTTAGGCAATGTTGCAAAAGGAATGGGGACTTTGTCTACACCAATTATTTTACCATTAATAGTAGGAGGTTTGCTAGCATTTGAAACTTCAGCATCACTAGTGGTGGTAATGGTACAAACCTTAGTCATACTATTATTTCTAGCAATTTCATCTTCTCTTTCCCACCTAGCATGCAATTCAACTAACATCCTAACATTTTCGTCAATTCTAACTTGAATGGCATTAGTAGCAGCAAAGGGATTATCCATAGTTTCAGGTTTAGCAGCCATTTTATTAATCAAAGAAGATTGTGCTTCAGACAAAGATGAAATTTTATTTTTAGCATTCAAAATTTTGGCTTGCAAACTAATGATTTCCCTATTTAGATTCTCAAGTTGACAACTAATATTTTTCAAAATGGTAGATTGTTCCTCCATGGTTTTAGTGAATAATTTATTCTGCTCATATTGCATTTGCATGAAGTTTTTAGTGGATCTTTCAATTTCCAAAATCCTTTCTTCACTAGGCATTCTAGATTTACCATGATAACTATTGCTATTATTTGGAGGATATGGCCTATAATTATTATTATCAAAATTATTCCTATAAGCATTGTTACCAAAATTATTACTTCTAATGAAGTTCACATCAACTTGCTCTTCTCGAGCAACCAAAGAGTCTAAAGGAACATTATTTGGATCAATATGAACTTTTCCACTAACAAGCATAGACATAATATTATCAATCTTATCACTCAAGGAGGAGGTTTCTTCAACAGAATTTACCTTCTTACCTTGTGGAGCTCTCTTAGTGTGCCATTCAGAATAACTAATTATCATATTATCCAGGAGATTTATTGCAGCACCCAAAGTGATGGACAAAAAGGTACCTCCAGCAGCCGAATCCACCAAATTTCTTGAAGAAAAATTCAATCCTGCATAAAAGGTTTGGATAATCATCCAAGTAGTCACTCCATGAGTGGGGCAATTATTCACCAAAGATTTCATTCTTTCCCAAGCTTGAGAAACTGTTAATGATCAAATTGTTTAAATTTCATTATGTCACTTCTCATGGATGTAATCTTAGTGGGAGGATAATATTTTCCAAGGAAAGCATCTTTGCATTTTATCCAAGAATCAATACTATTTTTAGTCAAAGATAGCAACCAATCTTTAGCTCTTCCTCTCAAAGAGAAAGGAAACAATTTAAGCTTAATAATATCTCCATCTACATCCTTATATTATTGCATCTTACAAAGTTCAACAAAATTATTAAGGTGAGCAGCAGCATCATCAGTACCAGCACCAGAAAATTGCTCTTTTATAACAAGATTTAGCAAATGTAACACCCTCAGAATCGGCCCTATGCAAGTTTTAGCGATTCCCGCCAAACCCGCATAGAAACGATTCAAAGGTGCCCACCAGGCACTTGAGTGTGGGTGGAAAATGAAGTAATATCATTACACAATAGTCCACGATAGAAACCACAGAACAGATATATACAACAGCGACTCAATGAGTCAAGAATACGGATATACAGTACAAAGATCCAAATCACCTTGAAAACGATACAACGTCCGAATACGGACAAGATGCAAATTGAGATAAGAGCCCTGGATAATAACCAATGGCGTCCACAACCCTTCCCAGGCCAAGCCGGAAGGGTAACCCTGCTAACGACGTCGATCTCAAAACCTGCTAAAAACAAAAGGGGTGCCGACAAAGGGCAAAGGAAAAAGAGAGCGGTCAGTACTGAGGCCAGTACACGGCGAGACTAGAATTCGGCGGTCCTCGCCTACATAGGTATGGTGGACTGAGGCGGCAGCGCAACATGCACTAAACAACCTATAGATACTCAATACAACTGGCGACTATCAGATAGGGATAAGAAAGACCTATTCGGATCCAACCTGAAACTATCACCAAGCATACTCATCCTGGTATTTCCCCCTTGAGACCAAACGAGTAAGTCTACCGAGGAACTCACATAGTTGGTAGTTTTATACATTCCGTTATGGTTGCGGCAATTACTAGTCAGATATAGATAGCATGAGTCATCCTGATATAATAAGTAGTGGGCATTTTTAGTTAACCATTCCGTTGTAGTTGTAGTACTTACTAGTCAGATACATATAGTATGAGGCATCCCAAACCCAACAGTTGTTGGCACTTTTATTTAGCCATTCCGTTATAGTTGCAATACTTACTAGTCAGATACCATGGTAACAGATGACAACCCAAACCAGCAATTGTTGGCACTTTTAATTAGCCATTCCCTTATAGTGAACTGATTACTAGTCATTATAAAGTCAAATTTATAGCACTACTTTAGTTATAGTTGTCTATGATCGAGATACTGTGCTCCAAGTCGTCCATAACCGCGGACACGGCTTTCAGAAAGTTTTACCCTGCAGGGGGCACAAATAGCAACACACGCACGATCAACCTCGAGAAAAACCAAATGAAAACCCAACGAGGCATCACGACAGAGCTATTGGAAGATTCATATAAATTTCAGGGGGGCACCCCACCAAGCTACCCGCGACGAAGTTGGCCGGCTCCAAGACGGACCCAGAGGTTTGTGTCGACGGCTGTAAACGACTGGGAACCCGAAAGTGTGACTGGGCTTGTCGATACCGCATAAACGTATCACAATTCCTAAATAGTACAGGCGCTCCACGCGCAATCGTAAATAAAGCAGTAAAGCATGGCATAAGTACATGATAGTAATAAAGCCCCAAACTACTTTGTGGCCCCAAGAAATAAATATGACTCAAGCTCTGGCTAGGGGGATTCATGGTCCCACATGCGGATAGTGCGAATATTCAAAGAACAGGTATCAAGTACTCGGGGTCCTACGGGACACAAGTGGACGGTTAAAAACCAAATAACATCTATTTCCCACCTGTGCCTCTGCATTATTTACCTACTTCAATTTTAGTTATTAAACGATAATTAAAGTTATAATCATCTCCAACATTAAACATAAGGCATTACTCCAACAACTGTGGAACATCGACGGCCCGAAGCAACACCTGCGCAAGCAACTACGACTCGCAAAGCTGTCTATCTACCAAACAACAGGTAATAGGATGTGTCCAAGGCAATTTAATGGCTGCAAAGGATATCACGGTTACGAAACTAGAGCATCGCATCACAGATAGCAATAGATCAATAGGAGGAAATAATGAATATAAAAGTAAGATAGGTAGAAAGGGGGAGAATGCTCGCCTGGAAAACATTGTCGAAGGTTCATCCGAAGATCGGGTCGACACTCGCATCAACTCATCGGCCTAGTCCGTGAAGAAGCAGAGTACTAGAAGAAACATCGGATGCACTATTTAATACTATGGCAGAAGATCGGGCATGATGCATGTATGATATATGCCATGTCAAAGATGCGATGCAATTAGGCAATATTAAGCGGAACCAGGGTCCCGACAAATATTAAGTGGTTCAAGTTGTTTACATACCCCCGCAATTTAAATGTTATATTAACATGTCAAATAATGGCACCGGTTCGCTACACAAATTTAAATGGGACCAATATTAGACTAGATTCGTCCGCATATGGCCTCCATATTTACTTTAGGTGAATCGACATAATGCCCCAAAACCACACAATATGCATGCGACATGAACAATTATATGCAACAGATAGATATTATATATTATAAAAATAAAGGTCTCAAGAAAAGGGTCACACATGGGGAACTCGGCGATCTTGGGGGTTCGAGGTTCGGTCTCGCCGGGATCGATCTTCGGACTTCGGATCCGGGATGGAGAACTTGGCGTCAGACGTCCTTCGGGTCCATGTGTGCTAGCGTCCATTTTTGAGCATCGGGATCTTGTCCGAATTCCAGGTACTAGACAGCGCCGGCCATCAGAATCACAGTCCTCCCATCGATACACCAATCCTTCACCACATCTCACACACATCAGGGACTTACAACAGTGAGCAACACAGAAAGGCATGGTCACTTGTTGATCTCAGGCATGCATCACACTCAAAGGATACAGAGGAAGAGATGGCGTGCTGGCTGCTAACATGGGACGGCCCAACGACGACACGAGGTCAATAAGGAGGCCATGAGTCAAGGAGGGAGGCCTGGCGCTGGGCTCGAACAGAGACCACGAGGTTGGGAGGAGCTCCTGTCAGCGGTGGGCCGAGGACGGCGGCTCCCAGGTGGCCATGGCAGGGGTCCGGGCGAGCACGACCGCGTGCGTGAGATGCAGGAGTAGGCGACCGCGTGACGACGACGGCAGGGCCTTGGGCCGGGTAATATGGAGCTCACGCGGCAACAGAGGGTGCATGTGGGCGGTGGCTCGACGGGGACGGGGAGGGCCAGCTAGCGGAGGAGGGCCTGCCGGTGCTGCAGGCTCGCCATGGCTGCAAGGGGACGGGCCGCGATAGGGAGCAGCCTGGCGATGGAGAGGGGCCCTCGAGGCGGCGCTGGCGGCCAAAGGAAGGCGTCGGGGAGATGACGGCAGGAGAAGTCGACAAGCGACGGCGGGGCTTGCTGGTGTGCTAGCAACATCCAGAGGGCGGCGACCAGGGGTGTTGGGGTTGGCGAGGCAGAGAGGGAGAGAGGCGTAGGCCGGCTTGGGGAGGAGTCGAGCAGGACGGAGAGGAGAGATGAGCGGGCGGCGCCAAGGGACAGCTGGGCGGCGGCAGGACTCGAGCGGAGGGGATCGTCGGGGTGGGAAGGGGTTCACGAGCAGGAAGGCGAGGGGGAATCGAGAGCGTGGTTGCGTGGGGGAGACGGGTGGGTCCGGTAGGAACCGGTCAAGCGGGCAGGTGGCTCGGGCGACGCGATCGGGTTGGGGAGCGCGAGCGAGGCCGGTCCTGCCTAGGAGCGTGCGGGGAGTGTTTGGGTGTGCGTGTGTTGTGTGTTTGCATGTGTGGAGGGAGGGGCGTGTGTGTTCCAGGGAGGTGAGTGGCGGCGGGTGTGGGGAGAAGTGGAGGAAGGGGTTGGTCTAGGTATTAGGGTTAGGGTTTGTAGGTGGGTTGTAGGTAGCCTTTGACTGGGCCTTGGGCCTAGTCATCTGGCTGCCTCCCCACAAAATTATTTATTTATTTATTTTAAAAACACTTTCGTAAATTGTTTTTAGACAAATAAAAGATTCGGTCGGACCGAGGGTTTGATTTGAAATAGAAGGAGGGCTAGTTTAGAAAACAACATAGTCTTTTGCAACATAGTTTTATGCAAAAATAATATGCATGATGATGTCATGATGATGCACAGAGATAAAGACATGCGATTTCTAGTAGTGGTTTTTCCCGGGGTGCTACAGCAAAGCAGGTTTAATTTCATAGAAAGTAGCTTCAGGAACAGGTGGAGCAATAGGTGTGCAAATGAAATCATTGTTATGTGTGCTAGTGAAGTCACACAACTTAGTATTTTCAGGAGTAGTCATTTTTGCAAGATTAAATCTAGCCAGCAAAAATAGCAACTAAAGTAGGAACTAATATTTTTGTGTTTTTAATAAAAAGAAGAAAACCAAACAAAGCAAAACAAAAACAAAGTAAAGATATTGGTAGTGAGAGGCTCCCCTTGCAGAAATCTTCTTTCTCCCTCGCAACGGCGCCAGAAAAAGGCTTGATGTGCTCAGTTGATGTAGAGCCCGTTGGGAACCCCAAGAGGAAGGTATGATGAGCACAGCAGCAAGTTTCCCTTAGTTATAGAACCAAGATTATCGAACCAGTAGGATAAAGAAACCACTTCCGAAGGTGTTGCTAGCAACGTGGAACCTGAACACAACACAACCAAAATACTTCGCCCCAACTTATCAATGAGGTTGTCAAGCTCACTGGTTTTGCTAAAAACAAAGGATTAAACGTATAGTGTGAAATATAGTAATTGCTTGTGGTAATTGCAGAAATTAAAAAGTAATAGTAGATAGAATATCAATGGGAAGTAATGGACCTGGGTTCACAGTTCACTAGAGGTGTTTTCTCCATAAGATAAATAACATGCTGGGTGAACAAATTACAGCGGGACAATTGACAAATAGAGAATGCGTAACAATGCATGTACATGACATGATGATCACTATGAGATTCATTTGGTCATTATAACATGATACATAGACTGTAATCCAACTGCATCTGTGACTAATAATCCACCTCCAGGATATTATCCGAACAACCCTCGGGTATTAAGTTGCAAGCAACAGATAATTGCATTAAGAAAAGTGTGTAATGTAAACAATACAATTGCCCTTGGCAAAGGATTGTTGTTTTATCCCTAGTAGCAATAGCGCATCTACAATCTTAGAAGTTTTTGTCACTCTCCCAAATTACTAGAGGCATGAACCTACTATCGAGCATAAATACTCCCTCTTGGAGTCACAAGCAAATACTTGGCCAAAGTAACTACTAGCAACGGAGAGCATGCAAGATCACATATAACATAGACATGATAGAACAATAATCAATCTGACATAATACTCAATATCCATCGGATCCCCGAAACACAACATGTAGGATTACAATAAGATGATCTTGATCATGATAGGAAGCTCACAAGATCTAAACATGGTAACAAAAATAGGAGAAAAAAACCATCTAGCTACTGCTATGGACCCATAGTCCAAGGATGAACTACTCACACATCACTCCGGAGGCAGGCATGGTGATGAAGAAGGCCACCGGGATGATATCCCCGCTTCAGTAGGGTGCCGGGAAGAGCTTTAGATCCCTCCCAATCTAGGGACGATGGTGGCGACGGCTATGGACTTTTTCGTGGAATTCTGATCGGGCACTTACGGTTTTTGCCTCGGGGGATTATATAGGCAAAGCGGAAAGGTCGATGGACGCCCGAGGGGCCTACACCATGGCCAGGCGTGGCCCAGGGTGGGCCCGCGCAGCCACCTGGTGTGGCTGTGATACGTCCAATTTGCATCACCATTCTATATCATAATTTGCCTCTATTCATTGATATATGTCTTATTATGAGGTATTACTTATGTATTTTCCACTGTTTTTGCATGTTGGATGATTCTTGGAGGATGGATTGCCGGAGTCTGGATTCTGATGGAAAAAGAGGTGTTTTGATGTAATTTCACGAAGATCAGAAAAATACCAGAAAAATATGGGAAAACTATATTTTCCCAGTAGACAGAGGAAGCCAAAAGGGTAGGCGAAGAAGGGACATAGGGGGCCCACACCCCCTAGGCGCGGGTCCCCCCTAGGCCGCACCTAGGGCAGGTGTGGCCCACCTGCTCGGCCTTCGACTCCGCCCTCTCGCCTATATCTTCCTTACGGAACCCTAACACCAGGGGGGCGACCACAGATAGATTTCCGCCGCCTCTGCGGGGCGGAAAACACCGAGAGAGAAAGATCTCTCCGGCAGACAGATTTCTGCCGAGGAAACTCCTTCCCAGAGAGGGGAGATCATCGCCATCAACACCGTCACCAAGCTAGTCTTCATCGGGATCATCATCATCCACACCATCATCTCCACCAGCACCATCATCACCACTCCGTCCTGCTATAACTATTGTGTTGGATATTTCTTTAGTTCTTAGGGGAAACTTTCCTGGTGTTAATTACTATTGTAGTTGATGCTTGTGAGTGGAACCATTGAATTATTGTTTATGTTCAGATTGTTATTCATCACCATACCATCTTTGATCTTGATCCATATGATGTCTTGTGAGTAGTTCGTCTAGTTCTTGAGGACATGGGAGAAGTCATGTTGTTAGTAGTGGATTTGTGTTGAGTTATTATTCAATGGTTTAGTATTTAAGTTGTGATGCTATTCTTCTAGTGGTGTCATGTGAACGTCGACTACATGATACTTCACCATTTATGGGCCTAGGGGAATGCATTGTGTATTTTGCTACTAATTGTGGAGTTGCCGGAGTGACAGAAACCTGAACCCCCGTTAGGACACCATTGCATTGTAGGGGTTCGTAGCATGGAAAACAAAAAATTCTACCGCATGCAAACAAACAAGCCAAGATCTATCTACTAGATTGTAGCAACGAGTCGATAGAGGAACTCACCCTCGAAGATTCCAAAGCGTTTAACGAGAGCAGATTCTCGTGGGTGATGTAGTCGTACTCTTTCCGATCTTAAGATCGCGTAGACGATCCTTCCGGCACTGCGTTCCGGCAGCACTTCCGCAGTCGGTCACACGTTCGGTACTCGATGAAGACCTTCCTCTTCCTTGTTCCAGAAGGCAGCGGAGGTTGTAGCACTCTCCTCGCGATTCCGGCAGCACGACGGCGTGGTACCGGAAGTAGAGGGGAGATCTCGCAGGGCTTCTCCTGCCGAGGCAGTATGGTGGACTATGAGAGAGGCCTTGGCGATCTAGGGTTTAGAGGCACCAAGGGAGGAAGCTTGGCCGGCGGCTAGGGCTTGGGGAGATCCCCAACTCGCCGAGTTGGAGGGGAAACCCTAGGCGGAGGCTGCACTTGGAGGTGGAGGCGCCAAAGCTAGGGTTTGAGGTGTGTAGGATAGGGGCAGCCCTACCCCTCCTTATATAGGTGGGAGGGTGCGGCTTGGGAGGAGGGAGTCCTCCTCCAACTCCTCCTCCTTGGCCGGCGGGTGGAGGGAGGAGACTTCCTCCCCAAGTAGGTTTCCTATTCTGCCTCCACCAAGCAAACTTGCCGTTTGACTTTTTCAAATTGGCGTTTGACTTTCAAACTAGGATTTGATTTCTCCCTTTATTTTGCCCAGCCAAGTTACCTAGTACATGATGCAACCATTCCATATTGTTATGACACATTCATGTACCCTTCCCCTCTGGAGTGTCGGACCTTCCGGACCCTTCTAGAACATTCCTGGTGAAAACACCGGAATCATTCCCCAACTCCGAAACAGGACTTTCCTTATATGAATCTTATTCTCCGGACCATTCCGGATCTCCTCGTGATATACCGGATCCCATCCGAGACTCCGAACAACATTCGGTCTCTTACTCATCATTCCATAACTACTCAACAACATTGAATCCTTAAGTGTGTCTCCCTACGGTTCATGAATTATGCGGACATGATCGAGACACTTCTCCGATCAATAACCAATAGAGGAATCTGGAAATTCATATGGCTCCCACATATTTCTATGATTACTTTGCGATCGAATGAACCACTTACATACGATACCAATTTCCCTTTGTCTCACGATAGTTTACTTATCCGAGGTTTTAATCGTCGGTATCTCTGCATACCTAGTTCAACCTCGTTACTGATAAGTACTCTTTTCTTGTTCCCGTGATATGTGATCCCTTGTGAGCCAGTCACATGCTTGCAAGCTAATTGGATGACATTCCACCGAGAGGGCCCAGAGTATATCTATCTGTCATATGGATGGAAAAATCCCACTCTTGATCCATGTGCCTCAATCCATACTTTCTGAACACTCAATGCCACCTTTATAGCCACCCAGTTACGGTGTGGTGTTTGATGTCATCAAAGAATCCTTTCGGTGATGGTGATTAACATGATCTCATGGTCGAAGGAATTAGGTTACCATGTATCAGAAAGCTTATAGCAAATGAACTATATTATATGACTTGATATTTATGCTATGCTTAACTATAGGAGTATGTCCATCACATCATTATCCTAATGATATGACCCTGTTGTTAATAACATCTCTATGTTCATGATCAGGAAACCATGATCATATATTAACCAACAAGCTAGTTTAACAAGAGGCTTTACTAGGGACTCTTTTATGTTTACAAATCACACAATATTAATGTTTCCGGTTAATACAATTATAGCATGGTATGTAAACATTTATCATAAGTATGAAGATATGATAATAACCACTTTATTATTGCCTCTTGGGCATATCTCCAACAGTCTCCCACTTGCACTAGAGTCAATAATCTAGTTTCAAACCTTTGTGTATTTGACACCTATCGCTTTCTGGTGTCGTATGTACACGATTGCTAGTGGTTAACTGATCTCCGGATCTGACACTTCCAGGTCCGTGTGTAATTGCATGTCTTTGCGTCTCTACGCATCACGCATTCTCTAATGAGGTGGCTTTGTACAAATTTTGTCCTTTGGTGTGACCTTTAGTTCTTTGGGGTTAAAACATGTTGATAATATTGTCGTACAACGTATCTTCATAGTATTATCCCTGCTGTGAACTACACCTAGTTTGATAAGAAACTACTTGACACAAATGCCCTCTTTTGCTACTATAATAGCAGTTATATACTTAGCCTTTTGTTGTAGTATCTGTCACAATGTATTAACTTTGGAACTCATCCAAATTCATTATGGAACTCACATTCCATCATATTGTGCCACCCTTAGTTTAGATTGAGATAAACTTAATTTGTACTTTGTGACAAAACTAGTATCAATGTAATTCATTTACAATGAACTAACCATCTATTTGTCACTTCTACAAAATAATATATTCTTAGTTCTTTTACAAGATCATAAGAATATCTTTACTATCGTCCAATAATCATCTTAAATCATTCTGGTATATGATCCTAACATTTAGAGCATAGGACATATCTGGATTTGTACACATCACAACATGATTGATAAAATACTCTTTGTGATTATATCTATCAAGCATAAAAAATACTTAAATATTTATTCAATCCTTCCTGTGCAACAAGAACTTTTCTTGTAGTTTCTATATTGAAATCATTCAATATCTCATCTATGTACTTCTGTCACAACCATATTGGCGTCACAATTTATCCATATAGACATTGATGCCAAATATTCGGGTTCTGCCTAAGCCTTTCATCCAGATGAAATTCTTATCATGTGTTAATAAAAAGATACATCATTTCCAATCAACAATATGTCTTCCACATAATGTATTAGAAACATGTCTTAGCGCTCCCACTTAATTTCTTGCAAATGCAAGCATCTTCATCGTCTCCGATGAAATTAAACTATTTTAACAGTTTCATCATAGTGAAGATTCCAACTCCGCGACCTCAACCATTGAAGTTTGCATATGCTTTTAGCATCCTTTGAATTAACAAAACCCTTTGTACTGTGTCATGCACACGTCCTAGGTAACCATTCTATTAGAAGAACTTGTTTTGTTTATTCAACACGTAAAAAATTATATGTCGTGGTTGCTTTATTAATCCATCTAGACTAAATATCGCTTGATGAAAGATCAGATCTTGTCATAGTCAATTCTTTGAACATTGTCGTGAACTCTTTCCTGATATGTCGATAATTTCATAGATGTGAAACATCCATGTCTATTTATTTATAGATCCAAATATGACTGTAAGGTCTTGTACCTTTCAGAGGGTCTTTCAAGTTCAAAGCTTGATCTCTTGTATATGGAACTATCACGGATTTTATGGCTTCAAGCCATTTGACGGAGTCAGGGCCCATCATCGCTTCTTTGCATGTAGTCGGATCATTATTTTCAAATAATGATTTAACTCTCAAATCTTGGTATTTGATTGTTTACCCGGCCTACTTGTTTCAATAGGAACTTAGATCTCCGGGACCACAACCTTTGAGGCACGTGAGCCATGAGCATTGTTGCTGCCTCCGGAACACTTTTCGGAGCTGCGCAACTTTGCACATATAGCTAAGGTTCTTTTAACCTTATCAAAGTTCTATTGTCCTCCCACTTAACTTTTCACGGAAAAATTTCTTTCTCAACAAAATTGACGTTCTAAGCGACAAACATTTTTGTCTTTGGTGTTATGGAGGAATACTCAACGATTATTCAAAATATCATACAAAGATATGTTCATCCGATTTTGGTTGCAAACATCTTTCTTATGCATATCATACCAATGTTTAAGAAAGGACAACTTGGGTTTTATCCCAAACCATAAATTTATATGGTGTCAATTCAACGGATTATGATGGAGCTCTTTTCAGTGGAAAAACGGTAGTCTCTAAAGCTTTTAATCTTTAAAATATAATGACAGTTTTATGAATTACACCTTTGATCTTACCATGTCAAACAAGGTTTAATTACATATCTCGAATGCTCCATACTCTTATGGTGTTTCAGGAAATGCAAATCCACGGAACGATTCCTTAAATCTTAGGTATTATGCTAAACTTGTAACTCAAATATCTTCCTTTATGATCTTATCATAAAATATTTATATTCTTGTTACAATGATTTTGCACTTCATCTTGAAAATCTTTGAACTTTTCAAATGTTTCATACTTCATCCTTATTAAGTAAATATTCATATATTCACTCAAATTTTCGGAGAAAGCATATGAAGTTGAAATCCATCGCTCTTGACTACACATAATGGACTTCATACAACAATATGTACAAGTTCCAATAAGCTAGTCATTCGTTCCCTTTTGGCCTATGAACGAAGTTTTAATTATCTCTAGGAAAGTTTCACAAGAGTCATTTGATCAAAAATAAAAAAGACTCCAAAATTCCATCCACATGGAGTTTCTTCATGTTTTCTTTCCAATATAATTTAAATAACAATGTCACTTCCTAAGTGATCTTTCAATCAATTTGTATTTCGACATTTTTAGCACTAGTTTTATGGATGTGATTTCTCCAACGAGATTTGTGAATCATCCATCTTTTATGGATTACAGAAATTATTTGAACAACCCTTTTGTTCTCATAATACCTGATAAAACAAATCTTGAAGGCAAGCTTTGATGTTTAACAAGCAGCACAATAACCCTTTATTTGTTCTCGATGAACATCATCACATATTCTTTTGCTAGTTATTTAGGCCATTGTAGTTCATGAATTGTGTTGTTTCATATGACGATTCACACCAACAAATTCAGTATCAAATACTTAAGAACCACATTGTTTAATAATCAAAGAATATAGCCATAACATGTATATCATCTATATACTTAAGCTGAACAATTCTAGTCTTTTCTTTTCTGCCATATATTTATGAGATTATCTTTCAGTATTTCCTTTTCTGTTTGAAAGAATCTATCAACATCAATATGGAGCCATATACATGACACATAGTCCAAAGCATGTATAGTAAAATACCAATGTCTTTGGACCTGCACTTTGAAGTAGATCACCATCATCAAATGTTTGGTGTTCTTTCAAATTCCTTTCTTTAGTAATCTCTTGGTGTAGTAAACATTTTACCTACATCAAATATTCACCCTTATCATGGAATTATCCATGATCAAGCTACTTTTAGCTTATAACGGTGAATCGCGAGTATAATGTTGCTATCCAAAACCTTTTGGAGGATTAGGACAACTAGTGTCTCCAACCTTTTGCAAATTCTCATCAAATATGAGAACATGACTTTTGCCATATTATACTCTATCATGTTGCAACCAAAACTTCATTTCAGATATCACAATATCTTCCACACATCATGGTTTCTGAAACAACTCTTTCAGATCCTAGATAACCTTGATATTAAGACAATCCTTTGAATATCAAGAATCATGTAGACAAACATGATACTCATACACTAACACTTGGAATTGTCACTCTTGATTTAATACCAATTATTAAACTTCATGGAGTAACGGGAACATACTGAAAGTTTGCAATAGGACTTTTAAACTTTAGATTAACACTTCAAAACAATACGATACCAGATCGTAAAGTAACTAACCAGAATTCTATAGTTCGATCATCTCAATTATAACTAAGCGCAAGGTGGTAAACGGATGCCAATGACTACAACAATTATGCAAATTCACTTTTATTTAATTTATGATAAATAGTGTTCAACTTTTAATCATATTGCCATTGAACTCCCACTCAAAACAATATCCCTCACATTGTTTTAGTGATCACACGAACCAAATCCACCACATCAAAACCGATCATCACATGAGTTGATGTAGCTACAATGGCGAACAATCAACATGTTCATCATATCTACTATATGACTCATGCTTTACCTTTCGGTGATCCGTGTTCCGAGACCATGTCTGTACATGCTAGGCTCGTCAAGATCAAACCTTAGTTTCCGCATGAGCAAATCTGGCTTGCTCACGTTGTATGCACTCGCAGAATCTAACACACCCAATCATCACGTGGTGCTTCGAAACAACGATCTTTAGCAACGGTGCTTATTAAGGATGAACACTTAAAACTTGAAATTGTGTGCTTGAGGGATCATATTATAATGCTACCGTCGTGAACTAAGCAATACAAGATGCATAAAAGGATTAACATCACATGCAATTCATAATATGTGATATGATATGGCCTTTCTTCTTGTGCTTCTGATCTCCATCTTCAAGCACGAACATGATCTCCATCATCACCGGCATAGCGTCAAGGTCAATGGCGTCGTTTCATGGTTGTCGTCCACCAGCTTCAACTATTACAACAACTTTGAATAGACACGCGGGTCTTTCCATAATTTAAAGACAACCATATGGCTCCTGCAGGTTGCCAACTTACAATAAGGAACATTGCATACATCAAATATAATCACAATCATGGCCATATCACATCACAGCGCACCCCTGCAAAACAAAGCTAGACGCCTCTAATTTTCTTTGCATATTTTACGTGGTTTGGGGCTTTCAATAAGTGTCGTTCTAACTTACGAACAAGAACCACAACGTTGATGTTTGAACTATCAAGTGCCCGTTGTAAATTGGATCTATACTATGATGGGAGAGACAGGCACCCGCAAAGCCACTTATGCAATACAAGTTGCATGTTCAGCGTGGAGCAAGTCTCATGAATGATGTCATGTAAGGTTAGCCCGGGCCGCTTCATCCCATCATACCGCAAGATGCAAAGTACACAAAAAGCAATTGATAATAAAAGCACCACCACCCACAATGACCATTGTGTTCTACTCGTGCAACAGATCTACATATAGACACGGCTCTGATACCACTGTAGGGGTTCATAGCATGGAAAACAAAAAAATTCTACCGCATGCAAACAAACAAGCCAAGATCTATCTACTAGATTGTAGCAACGAGTCGATAGAATAACTCACCCTCGAAGATTACAAAGCGTTTAACGAGAGCGGATTCTCGTGGGTGATGTAGTCGTACTCTTGCCGATCTTAAGATCGCGTAGACGATCCTTCCGGCGCTGCTTTCCGGTAGCGCTTGCACAATGGGTCACACGTTCGGTACTCGATGAAGACCTTCCTCTCCCTTGTTCCAGCAGGCAGCAGAGGTTGTAGCACTCTCCTCGCGATTCCGGCAGCACGACGGCGTGGTACCGGAAGTAGAGGGGAGATCTCGCAGGGCTTCGCCTTAAGCCGGAGCGAGCATGGTGGACTATGAGAGAGGCCTTGGCGATCTAGCATTTAGAGGCACCAATGGAGGAAGCTTGGCCGGTGGCTAGGGCTTGGGGAGAGCCCCAACTCGCCGAGTTGGAGGGGAAACCCTAGGCGGCGGCGGTGGCTACACTTGGAGGTGGAGGCGCCAAAGCTAGGGTTTGAGGTGTGTAGGAGAGGGGCAGCCCTACCCCTCCTTATATAGGTGGGAGGGTGCGGCTTGGGAGGAGGGAGTCCTCCTCCAACTCCTCCTCCTTGGCCGGCGGGTGGAGGGAGGAGACTTCCTCCCCAAGTAGGTTTCCTACTCTCCCTCCACCAAGCAAACTTGCCGTTTGACTTTTTCAAATTGGCGTTTGACTTTCAAACTAGGATTTGATTTCTCCCTTTATTTTGCCCAGCCAAGTGACCTAGTACATGATGCAACCATTCCATATTGTTATGACACATTCATGTACCCTTCCCCTCTGGAGTGTCAGACCTTCCGGACCCTTCTAGAACATTCCTGGTGAAAACACCGGAATCATTCCCCAACTCCGAAACATGACTTTCCTTATATGAATCTTATTCTCTGGACCATTCCGGATCTCCTCGTGATATCCTGGGTCCCATCCGAGACTCTGAACAACATTCGGTCTCTTACTCATCATTCCATAACTACTCAACAACATTGAATCCTTAAGTGTGTCTCCCTACGGTTCGTGAATTATGTGGACATGATCGAGACACTTCTCCGATCAATAACCAATAGAGGAATCTGGAAATTCATATGGCTCCCATATTTCTACGATTACTTTGTGATCGAATGAACCACTTACATACGATACCAATTTCCCTTTGTCTCACGATAGTTTACTTATCCGAGGTTTTGATCATCGGTATCTCTGCATACCTAGTTCAACCTCATTACCGATAAGTACTCTTTTCTCGTTCCCGTGATATGTGATCCATTGTGAGCCATTCACATGCTTGCAAGCTAATTGGATGACATTCCACCGAGAGGGCCCAGAGTATATCTATCCGTCATATGGATGGACAAATCCCACTCTTGATCCATGTGCCTCAACCCATACTTTCTGAACACTCAATGCCACCTTTATAGCCACCCAGTTATGGTGTGGTGTTTGATGCCATCAAAGCATCCTTCCGGTGATGGTGATTAACATGATCTCATGGTCGAAGGAATTAGGTTACCATGTATCAGAAAGCTTATAGAAAATGAACTATATTAAATGACTTGATCTTTATGCTACGCTTAACTATAGGAGTACGTCCATAACATCATTCTCCTAATGATATGACCCTGTTGTTAATAACATCTCTATGTTCATGATCAGGAAACCATGATCATATATTAACCAACAAGCTAGTTTAACAAGAGGCTTTACTAGGGACTCTTTTATGTTTACAAATCACACAAATATTAATGTTTCCGGTTAATACAATTATAGCATGGTATGTAAACATTTATCATAAGTATGAAGATATGATAATAACCACTTTATTATTGCCTCTTGGGCTGTTAGACCCATCCTTTATAAAGGAAAGGATCCCTGTGATTGCAATGCTAGTCCCTGGATCAATGCTAGCATCCACAGTTTAAGATGAAGTACACAGATACAAAGGTCGTTTATTACATTCATTCCAGATATAAAACATAGTCTTTTACAACTCAGGGCCAAAGGCCTAATACAAGAGTTTAAGGAAATAAGTAAATAAACATAAGTCTTCATCTTCATGTGCCACAGGCAAGCATGTTGAGTGTAGACTCATGACTCCTATTCATCATCGGAGTAACCTGCAACATCACAAGTTACAGCCACAGAGGGTCAATACTTTGGAATAGTATTGGCAAGTGATACCTTAGTATATTTTAAGTGGACTATATTACTATATGCATTTTGGCTAAGTGTAGCTTGGCTTGCTTTGCTTGAAAATAGGTTTTACCTATTAGTTGAAATCACTAAGTTTTTCTTTGTCCAAAACATTCCCAAGGAACCACCATTAGACAATGAGGTCCTTCACCCTTGTTCACCCACAAATTTTTACTTAGAAGTTGGAGTGATGAGATTCTTGTAGCTTCCATGTCTTGATGCTCAAAGTGTCCATTTCCTTGGACTAGGCTAAGTACTTAGGTTTTCCATCTGCAGAGGTTGTGCACTTTCCCACTGACTTGGTTTCCCAAGACAGACCTTTCGTAAGCCTTTCCTTAGTCAAATGGACGCTCCAACCTATCATCCCAACTACCACCAACTGTCCAAATGACTAAGTTCTAGCAACCTATATGATCAAGGCAGAGCCCATATTGCCAAGTGGTTGCACTGTAAGCTTTCTCAACACTTGGCCTCCAAATCCCTTTGTGCCTGGGTGGCTTACCACAAGTGAGATACACAACCCAAGTCCATGGCCTTGTGTAACCACTCAACATAACCCATTCTTCCCATTCCACCCAGGAGGTTCATTTGACTTAGTGGTTTTATTAGGAAAGTATAAGTCTCATGACTTAAGAATATTTTCATAATGGTAAGTGTAGATTTTCACCAAACCCTTGTTTGCTATATAGCTAGGCTAAGCATAGTAAGGTAACTTAACTAAGGAAAATTCCTTAACAATTCTACAATTCTACACTGCATAGGATTTCCCAACTTAGCATTAGACAAAATAACATGCAAGACTTAGCAAAATATCTAATGCTAGTACAAAACATAGGATAGAAATATTCATGAAAATATCACTTGCCTTGGTAGTGTGGAGAGTAGCACTCTTCACAATCACAATCACTAGCAAAATCTACACAAAATTATAGCATACAATTACACACAATTTTATACAATCAAAAATAATATGAATGCATGTATGCAAGAATTTACTAAGTGGTGATTTTTTTTAAAAAATTCTACCAAGCATGTGCATGATACTGAAACACAACAGGACATAAAATTTTGCCAAAACAAACTTATTTAACATTAAAACCAATTACCAAAACAAATCTATACTCAAAATAGCTTTAAACATGATTCCAAAAATAAAGTCATTTTAATGGTTACTATTTGTTAAACAAATTGGATATTCAGAAAGGTTTTGTTTCACTGAATCCAACGGTATAAAGTTTGTAAAATTCTAACGTGGCATTCAAAAGTTATAGCAGTTTGAAGTTTGGATCTAAATCATGTTTTAAATTCTGTTTTTTTGAATTCAACCTAGCCACGCGTCGCAATCTCACTGGCGCGTACCGGTTCGTGCGGATCGGGTCCTGCGGACCGCACGATCTAAGTGGGATCTGGCGGCTCAGATGCGCGCGTACCTCTTCGATCAAGATCTATCCTAGCCTTACGATGCAGATCCAACGGACCAAACCATCAAGCCACAATCTGGCGGCGCTAGCGACGTTAACTGGCGGCGGCGCGTCTGACTATGGCGGCGCCGACGTTCTACATCGCTCCAGGAAGCCGGAAGGTGCTTACCAGATTCGCCAAGACGTGATGAAGCTTGTCGTGGTACTGGTTTGCGGAGGGGCGCTCGGAGATGGGCTCTGGATCTCGTCGGAGTTGCGTCTGGCGTCGGGTGGATGTTGTCGGAGTCGTTGTCGAGGCTCCGCGTCGCCCTAACACGAATCAGAGGGTTCAGGAAGTGCACAAGACAAAGACACGCTTGTGTGAAGGAAAAGGCAAGGGTGCACGGACTTACTGAAATTGGTCGTCGAGTTGGGGTGGTCGGTGCTTACGCTGCTGCTTAATACGCGACTGGGAAATACAGGATGAGCTAGTGGGGTCAGGAGGTGCGCCAGGAGATTACAAGGTGGCTCGAACAATCCAGAGGGAAAGGGGCGCATGGAGCTCACCTGAATCGATCACCGGAGTTGCTCTGTCTGCGGCGGTTTTGAGCGAGTCGTGGGCAGCCTGGTGGCGTGAGTGCAGAATTGGCTGGGGGAAAATGACTGTGAGGAGGTGGGGATCTTATAGCCGGTGCCTCGACAGGAAACGTCTGAGTTTTAGTGCCCAATTAAGCCTCGCCATTACCGGTAGTGACTGCAGCTGCGACGTGGTCGCGGGCGTGGTTTGGGGAAGACGATGACAGCGTGGACAGGGCCCGCTCGTCAGCGATGTGTGCGAAATGGGGGTGGGGTCCGTCTGTCAGCGACAGCCTGCGTGTGCTCGCGCGTGAGAAAAGAAAAGGAACTCCCCGGGTGGGCTTGTTGGGCTGGGTTCGTTGCTGGGCCAGATATCTGGCGCGTGGCCTTTTTCCTTTGTTTAGTTCTTTTTTCTTTTCTAATTCGATTTTCTGATTAGGTTTACAAATGGTTTCAAAAACAATTTGAATTCAAATTTTCCTGAGGTTTTGCAGGGGTGAATTGGTCTCAGAAATATGTCAAAACTTGTGGGGCTTCCTTGCAAAGGCTTGGTCCAACTTGGATTTCAAACAACAGAGGCTTTGCATCTGTTTTGAAAATGCTTGGAAAAGGGATTTTGAATTTCTTTCTAAATTGAAACTTTGGTTAACCCTTCTCTCCTAAACTTTTCCAACAATGGGGCAAGCAAACAAGTTCCTAAACATTCAAGTTTCAAATGGTGTAGGTCTTTTGAATTAAATCTGTCCACATAAAATCATAACATCAAAAGCTTCTGTTTTTCTGAAATGATTTTGAGAAAATCTCTAAATGATGATGAATGCAAGGATGATATGCATGAGTTTTGGAATATGAATTTAGGGATGTTACAAATCTAACCCCCTTCGGATGAATCTCGCCCTCGAGATTCGGATTGGCTAGCAAATAGGTGAGGGTGGTCTTTCCGAAGATCATCTTCTCTTTCCCATGTTGCTTCCTCTTCGGAATGATGATTCCATTGCACTTTGCAAAACTTGATAGTCTTAGTCCTTGTGACCCTTTCTGCGGTCTCAAGAATCTTGACAGGCTTTTCCTCATAGGTGAGATCACTTTCTAGCTGGACCTCTTCCAATGGTATGGTATCCTTCAGAGAAGTTTCTTCCATTTCTGGGTGACATTTCTTAAGCTGACTCACATGAAACACATTATGGACAGCTGACAGAGATTCTGGCAACTCAATTTCATATGCAACTTCTCCCTTGCGACTTAGAATTTTGAATGGTCCAACATATCTTGGTGCCAACTTTCCTTTGACTCCAAATCTTTTCACTCCACGAAGTGGTGATACTCTGAGATAAGCTCTATCCCCAACTTCGTAGGTGACTTCTCTACGCTTAGGATCTGCGTAGCTCTTCTGTCGGGACTGTGCTACCTTCAACCTGTCCTTAACCAATTTGACCTTCTCTTCGGCGTCTTTGATAAGATCAGGTCCAAATAAACTTCTTTCTCCCACACCATTCCATAGTAATGGGGTGGTACACTTTCTTCCGTAGAGTAACTCAAATGGTGCCATTCCAATACTAGATTGATGACTGTTGTTGTAAGAGAACTCTGCGTAAGGCAAGCTTTCATCCCAACTTGCTCCATAGTCTAAGGCACATGCCCTTAACATGTCTTCAAGAATTTGGTTAGTCCTTTCCGTTTGCCCATCAGTTTGAGGATGAAAGGCAGTACTGAATTCCAACCTCGTTCCCAAAGATTCATGAAGCTGTCTCCAAAAGTGAGAAGTGAACTGAGTTCCTCTATCTGACACAATACTCTTAGGCACACCGTGAAGGCATACAATTCTGCCCATGTAGATCTTGGCTAACTTGGCACTTGTATAAGTTGTCTTCACGGGTATAAAATGAGCCACTTTAGTTAGGCGATCCACTACCACCCATATGGAATCATACCCTGACCTGGTCCTTGGTAATCCGGTAATGAAATCCATACCAATATTTTCCCACTTCCATTCAGGAATAGGCAGTGGTTGAAGTAAACCTGCTGGTTTCTGATGCTCTGCTTTTACTCTGCTACACACATCACACAAAGCAATATGTTCGGCGATGTCCCTCTTGAGATTATTCCACCAAAATCTTTCTTTCATGTCCATGTACATCTTGGTGTTTCCCGGGTGAATAGAATACGGAGAGTTGTGGCCTTCCTGTAAAATCAGTTTCCGCAACTCCGGGTCTTGTGGAACGCATATACGTTTTCCGTGCCATAAAGTACCTTGTTCGTCTATCTGGAAACTCTTAGCTTTCCCCAGATTTATATTTTCCTTAATCTTTTCAATTTCCTTATCAGTCTTCTGAGCTTCTCGGATCTTGTCCAATAAAGTGGGTTGAACATCTAAGGACATGAGATGTCCTTCTGGCACAATCTCCAATCTGAGTTCTTTGAATTGCTTACACAAGTCATCTGGCAATTCCCCTTTGATAAGGCCATTTACAAACGTCTTACGACTTAGAGCATCTCCTACTACATTTGCTTTACCGGGGTGGTATTGCAAACTTAAGTCGTAATCCTTAATAAGTTCTAGCCATCTCCTTTGTCTCATGTTGATTTCCTTCTGGGTGAAGATATACTTCAAGCTCTTATGATCGGTGAACACTTCACATCGCTTACCCAAAAGGTAATGTCTCCATGTTTTGAGTGCATGGACGACAGAGGCTAACTCCAAATCATGAGTAGGATAGTTTACTTCATGAGTTTTGAGTTGTCTCGAAGCATAGGCTACGACTTTACCATCTTGCATAAGTACGGCACCCAAACCTTGATGAGACGCATCACAATATACTTGGAAATCCTTTTCCAAATCTGGCAGACATAGCACTGGTGCTGTTACAAGTCTCTTCTTCAATTCTTGGAAGCTGACTTCACAACCTTCAGACCAAGCAAATTTCTTGTCCTTCTTTAGCAATTCTGTCATTGGCTTAGCAACCTTCGAGAAATTTTCAATGAACCTTCTGTAGTAACCTGCTAAGCCGAGGAAACTACGAACTTCTTTCACATTATTGGGAGATTCCCATTCTGTCACCGCTGAAACTTTGGCAGGATCCACTGCCACACCATCCTTTGTCATAACATGACCAAGAAAACCAACTTCCTCTAACCAAAACTCACACTTGTTGAATTTGGCATAAAGTTTATGCTCTCTTAAATTTTCAAGTATCAAGCATAAGTGTCTTTCGTGTTCCTCCTTGCTCTTGGAGTAGACTAAGATGTCATCGATGAAAACGACCACAAACTTGTCAAGAAATTCCATGAACACCTTGTTCATCATATTCATGAAGTATGCTGGAGCGTTGGTTAAACCAAAAGGCATCACAGTGTACTCATACAATCCATACCTTGTGGTGAATGTTGTTTTAGGTATGTCTTGCTCTCTTATCTTGAGTTGAAAATAACCTGACCGGAGATCAATCTTCGAGAACACACATGCTCCTTCTAGCTGGTCAAACAAGTCGTTGATTCTTGGCAAAGGATATTTGTTCTTGATGGTTACCTCGTTGAGAGAACGATAGTCAATACATAATCTTTGTGTTCTATCCTTCTTCTCCACAAACAATACTGCGGCTCCCCAAGATGAAGAACTTGGTTGAATAAACCCTTTCTGCAACTGTTCTCCTAGCTGCTTCTTGAGCTCTTTCAGTTCATCAACTGACATTTTGTATGGTCTCTTAGCTATTGGTCCAGAACCTGGTACCAAATCTATCAGAAACTCCACATCTCTATCTGGTGGCATTCCTGGTAATTCTTCCGGAAATACATCCGGATACTCACACACAATTGGCACACTGTCCATGCTAACCCCCTTAAGAGAATTCAGCTTACTTCCTTTGGATTCAAAGTTTGACTTGAATTTTATTCTTTTTCCTTCTGGGGTTGTGAGTGCAACTGTACGATTAGCACAATCTAGTACTCCTTCATACTTAGCTATCCAATCCATTCCCAAAATTACGTCTAGTCCTTGGGAATCTAGGATTATCAGGCTCACTGGAAACTTATGTTTTCCAAACTCTATGACAAGATCCCGGCATCCAAGACTTACTATCATGTCTCCACCCGGAGAACTAACTTTTATTGGACACCCAATATTTTCAGATGCAAACCCATTTCTATCAATAAATGCTTTTGATATGAATGAATGAGATGCACCAGTGTCAAAGAGTACAAATGCTGGAATGGAATTGAGTCTGAACTTACCAGCAACGGCATCAGGCTCTTCATAGACCTCCTCCACATTGATGTGGTTAACCTGTCCTTTCTGGAAAGGATTTGGCTTGTTAGGTCCTTCCACTTTCTTCTCAGGGCACTCATTAGCATAATGCCCCAGCTTCTTGCATTTGAAGCACTCAACTGACCGATGTCCTTTTAACATGCCGACTTCCACTTCCACTACCATTCCCCGTGGTGGCTCTTATGTCCACTCTTGTGGTTCTTGTACTTATCATTGTCATGACTGCGATGATGCTTGTTGTCATGACGGTTGTGGTTGTGGTGCTTGTTGAATTTCCCATGTTTATGGGATCCTGAGCTGCCACTGTCATCATAGTGAGATCGTTTGTGAGACGATCCCGAGCTGTGCTTGTCGGAGTGTTTCCTCTTTCTACTCTCGACTTGCTTCATTTTACTCTCCAAAATAGCAGCCTTGTCACACAAAGACTGATAAGTTGGAACATATGCCACAGACAACTATAGGTTCAGCTCATCATTTAAGCCCTCCAGAAACTTTTCCTTTCTTTTGGCATCTGTGTCAACTTCATCCGGTGCATAGTGCGCCAGATTGTTGAACTCTTCTATGTACTCACCACGCTTTGTGGCTGCTCAGTTGTGAAACTCCTTCTTTTCGACTCATCATTCCGATGAGATATGAGCGATGAAAGCCATCTTCGAAGATAGCCCAAGTCACCTCATCAATAGGAGTGGTGATTTGGAAGTTGTCCCACCATGTGGTGGCTGGTCCTTCCAACAGATGTGCTGCGAACCTGACTTTTTCAGCATCCGTGCAACCCACGGTCACTAAGTCCTTGTTCATAGAACGTAGCCAGTCATTGGCTACCATGGGATCAGTTGTTCCCGAAAACTTAGCTGGCCTCAGACGCAGAAATCTGGTGAGCATATCAAAACCCGGAGGGTTGTTGTTGTTGTTGTTGGGGTTGTTGTTGTTGTTGTTGTTGTTATTCTGGTTTTGAATGAATGTTGTCATCATTTGCATAAGCTGTGTTTGCGCATTCATCATTTGTTGCATTTCCGTGGTGATGTCGTTGGGGTTGGGGTTTGCGCGACGGGGAGGCATCTGTGGTTTGTTCAAATAGATAAGAATAAGATACCCATAGATGTTTTATGCACAATACATCATAAGCAAACACATAGCAAGCAACATAAGAATAAAAGTTCAAAAACCACATAATAAGTTCATGAAGTAAAACACACAAGTGGCAAGCCATCCACATGTCGGATGGTCCAATAATAAGTTCACAATAACAAGTACGAATATGAAAGATAAACGAGTAGTCAAGTCTACTCATCAGCATCAATCTCCTCCTCGACGAAGGTAAGACCTGCGTTCTCCATCGCGGTCTTGTTCTCCTCAATCGTAGTGGTCAAGGAATCGACCTTGGCCTTGAGAGCCCTCTTCTGGGAGCGAAGCCTCTCAATAACCATCTGCTGCTGCTCAAGCTCGAAATCCTTGGACTTCAGTTCTTCGGTCATGTCCCGGATCTTCTTGTTCCTATCCTAGACGCGTTTCTCCTGACTCTTGAACTTGCGGTCCTGGGCCTCGAACTTTGTCTCCATATACTTGATCATCTCATCCTGCTGTGCAAAAAGCTTGTCCTTCTCGCGTAGCTGCACCTGAAGCTCGTCATTGCCAAGCATGACGTTCGTCCTGTCCGTGTCCACGTGCCTGAGGAGAGTCTCTAAGTCCTGGAGATAGAGACGTATCGGCTCTGCCGCGTCCCTCGAGTCGTCCTCAAAGTCGATGGACTCTCCATCAACATCACGCCTTCCGAAGACGTGGAAGTGAGTGCCCCTAACCTGTCGGGAGTGACGGCCTAACAGACGTCCTATCAGGTCCTGCATGACTACCTCCATGCCTCTCTCCCTGTCGTCGTGCATCAGCTTGAAGACGATGGCCTCTGTAGTAGGCTCAGTCTGGCGTCCTGGCTGGTTCACCTTGAAGCCCCAGAGGTCCTTCCTCTCGAACTTGGTGAGTGGGTACACCATGATGGTGGGAAGAGGGAGATCGAGCAAAGTGGTAAGCTCAATGATACGGGGTCCGAAACGGGTAACCTGGAGCTCCTCGACTGTGCTGATGGTAATAGGCATCTATTTATAAGATTGAAAAGTTAGAACAACACAATTTAATATAAATACAAGACAACCATCTCATACATAACCATGGAACACAAACATCACACAAGTCATGCATACATAAATCTATTACATCAATCAAGGTCCAACTTATTAAGGTATCATTTTGGAAAATAAGATGATAGATGGTGGTCCACTAACAAAGTGTGCTTATAGGCCTATCTCACTGGATCTGGTGGCTATCACAATGTTCCTAGAGGAAATCCACCTATCTTGTTCACATGACTCCATCACTAAGTCTATTATATCTCCCCTTAACTCTTGGTTGGTGGCTTCCAACTCTTGGGTAAGTTCCTTCTCTTTCTCTAAGTCCTTTTGGAGGTTGAGCATTCTGCACTTGACTCTAGCACTTAGTTCTTTGATAGTCCTCCAAGCTGCATCTCTGGCTGACTCAAAGAATGTGGTGTGCATGGTAGTGTTGGTGTACATGCAGAATCCCCTTTCTTTGTGGTTGTCTTCCTTGTTTTTGTACAAGTGAAGTTGCACCCACCAATACTCCACTCCTTCATCCATCACTGGAAAGCCCTTGTACACAGCTGCACCATGTGCTTCCATTGCCACCATGAGGTCCTTGAGAATATTGGGAAACTCAGTTTCACACTCTAAGGTCATGGTCATGAGTGGTCCTTTCTTCACGGCTTCGTTGATGGAGTTCATCTACAAATGGAGTTGAGAATGAAAAGATTAGAAAAGTTTTACGAGAAGAATAGACAAGTGTAGAAGTAGTTGAAATTTTTTCCTTAGTGGTTTTCAAATCCTAGGGTCATAATCCTACAGGCAACACAGTGCTCTGATACCATCTGTTAGACCCCTCCTTTATAAAGGAAAGGATCCCTGTGATTGCAATGCTAGTCCCTGGATCAATGCTAGCATCCACAGTTTAAGATGAAGTACACAGATACAAAGGTCGTTTATTACATTCATTCCAGAGATAAAACATAGTCTTTTACAACTCAGGGCCAAAGGCCTAATACAAGAGTTTAAGGAAATAAGTGAATAAACATAAGTCTTCATCTTCATGTGCCACAGGCAAGCATGTTGAGTGTAGACTCATGACTCCTATTCATCATCGGAGTAACCTGCAACATCACAAGTTACAGCCACAGAGGGTCAATACTTTGGAATAGTATTGGCAAGTGATACCTTAGTATATTTTAAGTGGACTATATTACTATATGCATTTTGGCTAAGTGTAGCTTGGCTTGCTTTGCTTGAAAATAGGTTTTACCTATTAGTTGAAATCACTAAGTTTGTCTTTGTCCAAAACATTCCCAAGGAACCACCATTAGACAATGAGGTCCTTCACCCTTGTTCACCCACAAATTTTTACTTAGAAGTTGGAGTGATGAGATTCTTGTAGCTTCCATGTCTTGATGCTCAAAGTGTCCATTGCCTTGGACTAGGCTAAGTACTTAGGTTTTCCATCTGCAGAGGTTGTGCACTTTCCCCACCAGACTTGGTTTCCCAAGACAGGACCTTTCAGAAGCCTTTCCTTAGTCAAATGGACGCGCTCCAACCTATCATCCCAACTACCACCAACTGTCCAAATGACTAAGTTCTAGCAACCTATATGATCAAGGCAGAGCCCATATTGCCAAGTGGTTGCACTGTAAGCTTTCTCAACACTTGGCCTCCAAATCCCTTTGTGCCTGGGTGGCTTACCACAAGTGAGATACACAACCCAAGTCCATGGCCTTGTGTAACCACTCAACATAACCCATTCTTCCCATTCCATCCAGGAGGTTCATTTGGCATAGTGGTTTTATTAGGAAAGTATAAGTCTCATGACTTAAGAATATTTTCATAATGGTAAGTGTAGATTTTCACCAAACCCTTGTTTTCTATATAGCTAGGCTAAGCATAGTAAGATAACTTAACTTAGGAAAATTCCTTAACAATTCTACAATTCTACACTACATAGGATTTCCCAACTTAGCATTAGACAAAATAACATGCAAGACTTAGCAAAATATCTAATGCTAGTACAAAACATAGGATAGAAATATTCATGAAAATATCACTTTCCTTGGTAGTGGGGAGAGCAGCACTCTTCACAATCACAATCACTAGCAAAATCTACACAAAATTATAGCATACAATTACACACAATTTTATACAATCAAAAATAATATGAATGCATGTATGCAAGAATTTACTAAGTGGTGATTTTTTTTTTAAAATTCTACCAAGCATGTGCATGATACTGAAACACAACAGGACACAAAATTTTGCCAAAACAAACTTATTTAACATTAAAACCAATTACCAAAACAAATCTATACTCAAAATAGCTTTAAACATGATTCCACAAATAAAGTCATTTTAATGGTTACTATTTGTTAAACAAATTGGATATTCATAAAGGTTTTGTTTCACTGAATCCAACGGTATAAAGTTTGTAAAATTCTAACGTGGCATTCAAAAGTTATAGCAGTTTGAAGTTTGGATCTAAATCAGGTTTTAAATTCTGTTTTTTTGAATTCAACCTAGCCACGCGTCGCAATCTCACTGGCGCGTACCGGTTCGTGCGGACCGCACGATCTAAGTGGGATCTGGCGGCTCAGATGCGCGCGTACCTCTTCTATCAAGATCTATCCTAGCCTTACGATGCAGATCCAACGGACCAAACCATCAAGCCACAATCTGGCGGCGCTAGCGGCGTTAACTGGCGGCGGCGCGTCTGACTATGGCGGCGCCGGCGTTCTACATCGCTCCAGGAAGCAGGAAGGTGCTTACCAGATTCGCCAAGACGTGCTGAAGCTTGTCGTGGTACTGGTTTGCGGAGGGGCGCTCGGAGATGGGCTCTGGATCTCGTCGGAGTTGCGTCTGGCGTCGGGTGGATATTGTCGGAGTCGTTGTCGAGGCTCCGCGTCGCCCTAACACGAATCAGATGGTTCAGGAAGTGCGCAAGATAGTTGCGAACACGCTTGTGTGAAGGAAAAGGCAAGGGGTGCACGGGACTTACTGAAATTGGTCGCCGGAGTTGGGGTGGTCGTCAGGTGCTTACGGCGTCAAGCGAATACGACGACCTGGGGAAATACAGGATGAGCTAGTGGGGTCAGGAGGTGCGCCAGGAGATTACAAGGTGGCTCGAACAATCCAGAGGGAAAGGGGCGCACGGAGCTCACCTGAATCGATCGCCGGAGTTGCTCTGTCTGCGGCGGTTTTGAGCGAGTCGTGGGCAGCCTGGTGGCGTGAGTGCAGAATTGGCTGGGGGGAAATGACTGCGAGGAGGTGGGGATCTTATAGCCGGTGCCTCGACAGGAAACGTCCGAGTTTTAATCCCCAATTAAGCCGCGCCATTACCGGCAGTGACTACAGCTGCGACATGGTCGCGGGCGTGGTTTGGGGAAGACGATGACAGCGTGGACAGGGCCCGCTCGTCAGCGATGTGTGCGAAATGGGGGTGGGGTCCGTCTGTCAGTGACAGCCTGCGTGTGCTCGCGCGTGAGAAAAGAAAAGAAACTCCCCGGGTGGGCTTGTTGGGCTGGGTTCGTTGCTGGGCCAGATATCTGGCGCGTGGCCTTTTTCCTTTGTTTAGTTCTTTTTCTTTTCTAATTCGATTTTCTGATTAGGTTTTCAAATGGTTTCAAAAACAATTTGAATTCAAATTTTCCTGAGGTTTTGCAGGGGTGAATTGGTCTCAGAAATAGGTCAAAACTTGTGGGGCTTCCTTGCAAAGGCTTGGTCCAACTTGGATTTCAAACAACAGAGGCTTTGCATCTGTTTTGAAAATGCTTGGAAAAGGGATTTTGAATTTCTTTCTAAATTGAAACTTTGGTTAACCCTTCTCTCCTAAACTTTTCCAACAATGGGGCAAGCAAACAAGTTCCTAAACATTCAAGTTTCAAATGGTGTAGGTCTTTTGAATTAAATCTGTCCACATAAAATCATAACATCAAAAGCTTCTGTTTTTCTGAAATGATTTTGAGAAAATCTCTAAATGATGATGAATGCAAGGATGATATGCATGAGTTTTGGAATATGAATTTAGGGATGTTACATGGGCATATCTCCAACATGCATAAGGGAGCGTAGGATCTCAGAGTTTAAGGTTGTGGTTAGGTTTATATCTTAATTACTTTCCTGTAGTTGAGGATGCTTGCAGGCGGTTTAATCACAAGTATGTATTAGTCCAAGTAAGGTCGGTACATTAGCACAGGTTCACCCACACAACACTTACAACACCAAAGAAGAGTACTCGGCTATTTGAAGCAAAATCACTTGACAGAATTCACATGTGTCCTCGAGAACGTTTGGTCCTTATAAGTATTTCCACTGGCTTGTCCTTTGCTAAGAAAGGATTGGGCACTTGCTGTGTTTGTTCTTTATTACTTGCACTTTGTTGTGTTGCTTTATCAGAAAACCACTAAAAATCTATTTTCTAAGTATTTACAGAGATTTCCTACTCCATACCACTAGTCAACACCTTCTGCTCCTCGTTGGGATCGACACTCCTATTTATCGAAAGTATTGCGATACACCCCCTATACTTGTGGGTCATCAAGACTATTTTCTGGCACTGTTGCCGGGGAGTGAAGCGCTATTGAAGAGTGGAACTGGTAAGGGAAACTTCTACTGTGAGTATTTCTTTTTGTTTCTGTTTGTTACTTTGTTTCCAATATGGATAACCCACTTGGTTTTCTGTTTTGGAAAACTACTACCACTGCTAGGGTAGTAGATGAACCACCACCAGTTGAGATAGATCCTTTTAAGATACCTACAAGTATTGTTGATCGTGTTATGGATAATTATTATTTAGGGCATGGAACTGTCCATCCTGGTGATCACTTGCTTTTTATCCATGAATTATGCGGCTTGTTTAAGTGTGCAGGTATCACAACTGAACAGGTGAAGAAGAAGTTACTCTTTATATCCTTGAAAGGGAGAGCCAAATAATGGTATAAGCTGCTGAAGAATGGACAATCCATGGAATGGGAGGAAATGGCTTCTCTCTTTTATTCTAAATTTTATCCTCCCAGTGAGATTCATAAGGATAGAAATCTGATATATAACTTTTGTCCTCGTGATGGAGAGAGTGCAGCTCAAGCTTGGGGGAGACTAAAGTTACTAATGCTTAAATGTCTTTTTCATGAACTTCCTAACAATATTATTATCAATAACTTTTATGCTAGGATTTCTCTTCATGATAAAGACTTACTAGATGCTTCTTGTGCTGGATCATTCACACGTATGAAGGAAGAAGCTAAATGGGATCTACTAGACTGTATTCAAGAGAACACTGAAGCCTGGGAGAATGACAAAGGAAGAAATTCAGGTATAAACTATGATTATGAATGCATTAAATCTTTTATGGGAACTGATGACTTCCGTGATATTAGAAATGAGTTTGGTCTTTATTCCCAAAGTATTGCCAACTGTTTTAAGGTCTTTTGCTCTTACATAGAAATTCCCAAGAAGAAGTGAAATAAGTACCATGCTCCTTATAAAGATGTTGTAAGTCATGTTCCTATTAGAAGTGCTGAAGTTTTTACTACTAATAATATGGTGCCTGAACCTTATGTTGAGAAAATACCTTTCCCAGCTAAGGTAAAGGATTATTCTATGATGATTAGTGCATATAATAAAGGTACTAAGAAAACTATGGAGCTTGATGAGCAATTGAATATTGAACTTGTGGTAGCTAATGTGAAAGACCCTGTCACTATAAATATAGAGGATGAGTATATTGTCTTCTGTGAAGACGCTTCTAATATTATCTCCGATCCTAGTAAAGCTATAAAAGCTAGTGTCCATATGCTTTCTATTAAAATTGGTGCTCATTGCTATTATTGTTTATGTGATATTGGTGCTAGTTCTAGTGCTATTCCTTATGAGATTTACAGGGAAATTATGCATGAAATTGGTCCTTGTGAGCTTGAGGACATTGATGTGGTTATTCATCTTGCAAATAAGGAAACCATTTGCCCTATTGGTATTGTAAGAGATATAGAGGTTCTTTGTGGTAAGATTAAATATCCTGCTGATTTTCTAGTACTTAATTCAGTAGAAAGCAAAACTTGCCCTATCATTTTTGGTAGACCTTTCTTGAACACTTGTGGAGCTATTATAGATTGTAAGAAGGAGAAAGTTTTAACTAAGTTTGATGTAGATTCTTATGAGTTTAACTTTTCCAATTTGCTAAAGCTCGTTGTGAAAACAACTTGCCTAATAAATATTTTAGGATGGAACAACTTGCTTCTATTGATCCAGTTTATGACCTTGGACCTCTTTTTGATGACTGTAAGTATGCTCATTCTAATGATAAAGTTGTTGTCAGTGACAGTTATATTGTCAAATTTATTCAAAGCGCTACTGATAGTTATTATGAGAGAGGGAAACATGGTTTTATGCATCTCAATAACGTTAAGTTTCCCCGTTTTATGTTGAAAGCTTTGAAGTTGCATTGGTTTTGTCTTCCTGTGCTAGTGGCTTTTTGTTTCAATAATTTGTTTTCTCATGACACTACCATGCATAGGAAGTGGGTTAGACTCAAATGTGTTGGTTATTTGCTTCTTGATGCTCTCTTTCACTCAAGATTTATATCTCCTTTGTGAGCATCTTTGAAAGTTTCAAGCCTAACTTAAATGCATTAAAGAAAAGTACTTGTTGGGAGATAAGCCAAGAGTTTGGTTTAGTCTTGGAAGTTATTACCTCAGTAATAACCGCTCCTTATCATTTTTGTTTTGGTTTTTTGTCAAGTTCAACTACTTTTGAGAAGTGGAGGAGTTGTGAAAAGTGGTTATCCTGGGACAGATTTTTGTGCTATTTGTAAAAATTCGTGAGGGAGCTCAGTACGTCATATGGAGCTGTATTTTTCTGATCTCGTTCTCCAAGTTGTTACCCAACTATAATTAGTTCTGCACTTTTTGATTTGAGCAACAAAAGGTTTTCTAAAAATCAATCTTTACCTTATAGTCTGTTTTGATATATTTCTGCTCTCATTTGCATTTGCCTCTTACAGAAGCTTTTGTTTTGATGGATTTCAGTTGAAGTGTGAACCTAAAGGTTTATTGTTTTTGCTTATTGAAAGGATCGTATGGGCACCTAGAGGGGGGGGGGCTGAATAGGTGCTACTTCAAATTTTACTCTTTTTCAAATTAGGGTTTGACAAGAAAGGTAAATTCTCTAGAATATGCAACTATGGTGAATTTACCTATATGTCAATCAAGCACAAACTATCACAACACTAAGCAAGAACAAGTAAGTAAAGTGCGGTAAAGGATAGAAGTAACCGAGGGAGTGGACGCGGAGACACAAGGATTTGTTTCCCGTAGTTCCTTCCTTTTGAGGGGAAGTACGTCTACGTTTGGAGAGGGGGTGGTTTCAAACCACCAACGCCATGAGAGGCCTCCCTTGTTCTCCGATGAACCTCAACCCAACGGGCTCGATTCACCTTCCACTATTTCGGCAACCTTCGAGGTGGAAGCCGGCACCTTTACAACAAGTTCGGGGCACACATCCACAACTGAATTGGAGGCTCCCAAATACAAGCAAGCTGTCAAGACAAATCAAAGACAAGCTTGTAAGAACCAAATCAAAGTTAGGGTTTCCAAAGAAACACTAGAGATTGGGGGGCCTCAAGTGAATGAGGGGGAAATGAAGATCTCTCTTGGTGAAGATGTAAATCAAGGCCTCCTCCTTCGATTCTCCAAAGATCAATGACTTTGGATGGTTGGATGAAGAGATCTTGTGTATTTGGTGGCTCTAATGGGGTTGGTGTTCTTGAGCAGCTCGAGCAACTGGAGGAAGAAGACAAGGGTCCCTATTTATAGACAGCCCCCTCCACGAACCGTTTTCTGACCGTTGTAGAAAAGTTAGACCGGAGACTCCGGTCTACACCGGAGACTCCGGCCAATCTCCGGACCAGTCTCGGATCGCCTTCCGACCGGCCAGTTCTTCACCAAGAACACCGAGACTCGGCCTTCCAACACCGAGACTCGGATCGACCAAAGTCCGGAGACTCCGGAGTAACCTCTGGTGCAGCCACCGGACCCCTAGTCAGAATGTCCCCAGGTCACGGAAGCAAGACCGAGCAGGCGGAAACTCCGGACCACACCGGAGACTCCGGTCTTGGCAGACCAGAGACTCCGGTCTGGAGTTTCCAGATCAGTGACAAATGAGTGTGGTATTTTCCCAAGAGTGTGTGTGCAGTTTGTCAATGATAATACCAACCTGTGGACCATAACAAACAGTAAAATGATCTACTTGTTGTTAACGAACACCAAAAGTGATTATGACAATAAATGCCCTTTCAATCTCCCCCTTTTTGGTGTTCGATGACAACAAGTGATTTGCATGGAATAACATATAAATGTGGCTCCCCCTGACTATGTGCAACAAGATAATGAAGTAAATTATGTAAGGAAAATAATATCAACGATAGCACACATAGATATCACATGAGTTACAATAGGTGTTGTACACAAGCACATAGTCATAGACACACATAAGAACAGTAGATAACACACATAAAGTTCAAGTTAGAATATCCAAATAAAAGGCAAATGAAGGCAGATAGTCGCAAATCCCAAGTAAATCCCATGCAAAGCGATGAGAATGTCTTCTCCCCCTTTGGCACCGAAACGCCGAAAAAGGGAAAAGACTTATACTAGCGCCCCAATAACTCAGTAGTCATGTCATCCTCGTCATCCTCATCCTCATCCTGGTCATCCTCATCCTGGTCACCCTCATCCTGGTCATAGTCATCATCATCATCATCCTCAGGGACAGCAGGCCCTTTGCCATGAGGGCGAGAAGAGGACGTACCCTGGTATCCAAACCCTGAGGTGACATCAGCAAATGTCTTCCAGTCCACCAAACTATCATGTTGGGCATTCCATGCCCCAAATGAGAGAGTGTGATCAGACTCTGTGGACTGCTGAGCCCCATGCTCATCATTGTATTCATCTTCACCTTCCTCAGTATCAGCAGCACCCTGGTCCTTGATCTCTTTGAGAAGCTTCTCAATGCGGCGGTTGCTTTGGTAGGATGCATGCTGCTGCTTGCGAATGTCAACGTTCATGCAACAAAGGGTCCTCTCCCAAAAGTTGGCCTTCTTGACCCTCTCATGCACATAGTCTCGAGTCATGGTAGGCATAGGGGAATTGGAGGCATTATTCCTCCAAACTCTAGGTGGAGAGGGAGCCCTCTCCGTCTCAATCTCCTCATCATCATCATTCCCATAGCGACGCCGTGGAGCAGGCCCCATGTGCCCCTTCTGCTGCAGAGAGACCAGAGTGTGCACAGTGAGGTGTGGTGGTATGCCATGTGGAGAATCATGCGCCTAGGAGTTGATGAGCCTCATAACCAAGGGTGCATATGGAGAAGATTTCTTGTAAAGAATGGCATAGAACATCTCCTCGAAAATGAAGTCCATCACATCAATGGGTGCAACATCAGCCTCTGGTCCAGCACTGAAGGTTCGGTGAGTATGGTACAGGAGGTTGACAAGCCCACCCCTGATGGCATCATCATTTCCAGCACTTGGAGCAATGGTGTGACGAAAAATCCTCAGCATAAGGTTGTAGAGGGTCTTGAGTCCCTTGCAGCCCCCCACAACACCACCATCATACAGAGGTGCCAGCTTCAACTTGTTCTCACCCAAAGCTGCTGAGTGCATGCGTTGTCCCACAGGAGTAGATACTCCATGAAAGGTCTCAAAGATGACATTGGCAAAGTCATGAAAGATAGATGTGCAACGAGTAGTGCCAGTCATCCACACCATGGTCCTGTCAAGATCAGACCCAAACACCATTGTGGCATAAAACTGCTGAACAAGGTGCACACTGTAGTCTTCGCGCAGCTCCATCAAGTTGTAGAGACCCAGCTTCTCACAGATCCACAGGGCATCATTGAAATAAGGGCTCTGGCGCATTTGCACAATATTCATGAACTTCTGAGGGAAGACAGGTGATTTGGTGAGTACACCATACACATCCTTCATGAACACACCCTGTTCTTTCCTCCAAAAACGAGGGTCATCACTGGTACGAGGCAGTGCATAGAAATCTGTCTTCCTCAGCTCACGGTACTCCTCTTTAGACATCTTGGCTAGGGACTGGAGATTGTCATACTTGGCTCTCTTTGCACGTTCCTCCCGTTCAGCCCTCTCCTGATCCCTCTTCATGTAAGCTGCATCACGTGCCCGCTGTTTCCGGTTGGACGGAGGCACGATAAACTGACCCTGAGATTCATCATAGCGAGGATTGCCCCTTTGGGACTTGGCCTTGGTACGACGAGGATGACTAGAACCATCACCTGTGAACAGCAGTGAGGGAGATAGCATGGAGATGAGTATATATGTCCCAAAGATACAGTACAAGAACTTTGATGCATTTCTGGACTATTTTAATTCACCCAACACCGGAGTCTCCGCACCTTATACCAGAGTCTCCGGCTCAGACCGGAGTCTCCGGTCCTGGGGACCGGAGTCTCCAGCCTGGACCGGAGTCTCCGGACCTAAGTCCGGAGTCTCCGGTCAGGAGGCTCGGGTATGAGATGGGAAGACGCTGGTGAGGGTGAATCTAGTAGATCGGGCAATGAAACAAGGCTAAAGTACTAGAGTGCATGCAAACAAGTGATTCCAATGAACAAATCAGCAACAATCCTCAAAAACACATCTAGGGATGAACCCTAGGAGGAAAAAGGAGAGGAGAGGTACCAGATCTGTCCATGGGATCAATTCCTCCGGTGGGAAAGACCCAATGGAGGAGAGGGGAAGGTTGGCCGGCTGCACGGCGGATCCCGGGGGCTTCTTGACCTCTGGGGCGGATTTTTGGAGGAGGAGGCGACGGGTTTGGAGGTAGGGGACGGGGTGAAGAATGAGGAACTGCTGTTCCAATTCACCCCGTGCCCCCTTCTTTAAGTGACAGAAACCGTCCAGACCGAAGACTTTGGTCTACACCGGAGACTCCGGCCTACACCGGAGACTCCGGTGTTTGTACACCGGAGACTCAGGTCCTCCTCGACCAAAAGTTCCAGGAAAGGTGTTTGGGGACATATATGAGAGATAGATGGTTTTTAATACAGAGAAAAGGCTTGGGTTGAGACATCAAACTGTGAAGAACCAACAAGAGCCATAGGGATTCAAAAATGTTCAGAAAAGCTCCAAGAGACTAGAATCAAGCAAATGACAAACATGAGTAAGTGCCAACCTATCAAATGAGAGAGGGCGGTGGCCTAGGCCACCATATTTGAGTATACTTGGCTTGGCACCACGAAGATATATCTTGGGTCCATTACCAAAACTCATCATTAAGCTCACATATCACTAAATGATATTAAGAGGAATGATTTTGATTGCTTTGGGCATAATGGGGAGGGGAGGGATGATCCAATCAATTAGGATCGCACTCCCCCTATATCCATGCCTACACCTAAACCAAATATGAGATGAAACATAGGTGAGAGTGCAAGAATATCAAGTCAAGATCCTTGAATCTATGACATTTAGTTCATTCCTCAAGTAGCAAAACCTTGCTTCATCAAGTGGCTTCGTGAAGATATCGGCAAGTTGATCTTTGCTGATACATATGATAGATCAATATCACCTCGAGCAACATGATCTCTAAAGAAGTGATGGCGAATCTCAATATGCTTTGTCCTTGTGTGATCCACCGGGTTGTAGGCAATCTTGATGGAACTTTCATTGTCACATAGAAGAGGCACTTTGTCACAATGGACACCGTATTCCTTTAAAGTTTGCCTCATCCATAGCAATTGGATGCAAGCACTAGCAGCTGCCACATACTCGGCCTCGGCGGTGGAGAGAGATATAAAATTTTGCTTCTTGGAAGACCAACAAACCAAGGACCTACCAAGGAATTGGCAAGCCCCGGATGTTGATTTTCTATCATCCTTGTCACCCGCCCAATCGGAATCCGTGTATCCACAAAGAGCAAATGTTGAGCCTCGAGGATACCAAAGACCATAGAATGGGGTATGAACCAAATACCGAAAGATTCTCTTGACCGCCATTAAATGGCTTTCTTTAGGAGCCGCTTGATATCTTGCACACACACCTACACTCAACACAATATCTGGTCTAGATGCACAAAGGTAAAGCAAAGAACCAATCATAGACCGGTATACCTTTTGATCCACATCTTTACCATTTGGATTTTGTTCTAGATGAGTCTTTGTAGCCATGGGAGTGGGAGATCCATTCAAATCTTGCATATTGAATCTCTTGAGCATATCTTGAGTATACTTGGCTTGATTGAAGAATGTCCTTCCTCTAACTTTCTTGATCTCAAAGCCAAGAAATACTCTCAACTCCCCCATCAAAGACATCCGGAACCTACTAGTCATAAGCTTTGAGAATTCATCATTAAAAGCTTTGTTAGATGAGCCAAAGATAATATCATCAGACCTTCTTAGTAAAAAGAGTGGGATCGATTTTCCCAACCTCAAAGCCACGGTCAAACAATAACTCTCTAAGGTGCTCATACCACGTGCGTGGGGCTTGCTTGAGCCCATAGAGCGCCTTATCAAGTTTGTAGACATGGTTTGGTAAGTTGGGGTCCTCAAATCCCGGGGGTTGCTTAACATATACCAATTCATTTAAAGGACCATAAAGGAATGCACTTTCTACATCCATTTGTTGCAACTTAAAGTTATGATGTGCCGCATAAGCAAGAAGGATATAGATGGACTCAAGGCGAGCCACGGGTGCATACGTCTCTCCATAATCAATGCCTTGAATTTGAGAATACCCTTGTGCAACCAATCTAGCCTTGTTCCTTACTATAATTCCATGCTCATCTTGCTTGTTCTTGAATATCCACTTTGTTCCAATAACATTGCGGCAATCCTTTGGCTTCTCAACTAACTTCCACACTTTGTTTCTCTCAAAGTTGTTGAGCTCTTTGTGCATAGCTTCTAACCAATCCGAATCTTCAAGAGCTTCCCACACTTTCTTTGGTTCAATCATGGAGATGTGTGCTTGGTGTTCACTGAACCTCTTCAATTGTGCTCTTGTGGAAATTCCTTTCCTTAGATCTCCAACAAAATTTTGGAGGGTGTGGTCTCTTATTTCCAACATTCTTTACTTTCTAGCTTCACGACTATCATGGATCTCATCATTTTTTCTTGGAGGACCCTCTTCATCATTTTGATCCTCGTCTTGACCATCAACTTGACCTTGATCGTCATTGGAGTCATCCTCTACATTGGGAGGCAAAGATTGACCTTGGTCTTGATCAAGTGCTCTTCTAGCATCAATTTTAGCTTGTCTCAAAACATTTTGGATGGATCTTCCTTGACAAATTGACTTGGCACCACTTGACAACCCATCAAATGGACCAAGCTCCCTTTGAGTAGAGTTCACACATTGATCACTATGTTGAGGGTCCACATCTTGTCTTTTGCTTGAGTCAATGTCCTCTTAGGTAGATGGAGCATGTTGAGGTTGTGAAGATGAGGGCTCCACTCGAGTGGAGCATGGTTCTTCTCGATCCGCCATAAGGGGTTCCTCAATGGGGCGGATATATCCCACACCCATTCTTCCTGTGGCATCCTGAGGCATTTCATCATCTGCATCACAAGCATCAACACGCCCCCCTTGGGGACCATCATATTCTCCGAAGGTCACACTACAAGATTCTATGACGGCTTCAGAGAGCTTGTCATAGATTCTATAAGTGTGAGATTCGAGACCATAGCCAACAAAAATACCCTCTAATGCTTTAGACTCGAATTTAGACAAACGAACACCTTTGATGAGATAGAAACACTTACAACCGAACACCCGGAAATAAGATATGTTGGGCTTGTTACCGGTAAGTATCTCATATGGAGTCTTGTTGATTTTCTTGCGGAGGTAGAGTCGGTTTGAAGCATGTCAAGCGGTGGAGATGGCTTCGGCCCAAAAGTTGTATGGAGATTTAAACTCCACCAACATGGTCCTAGCCATCTCAATAAGAGTCCGGTTCTTCCTTTCGGCCACACCATTTTGTTGAGGGGTGTATGCAGCGGAATATTGATGTTTAATCCCCTCATCACTAAGAAATTCATTCAAGGTGTAGTTCTTGAACTCGGTGCCATTGTCACTTCTTATAATCAACACGAGAGTATTGTATTGCCGTTGAACCAAGTTGATGAAGTCGATAAAATTCTTTTGAGTTTAACTCTTCAACTTGAAGAAATAAACCCAAGAGTATCTTGAAAAGTCGTCAACAATCACCAAACAATATTTCTTCCCTCCAAGACTTGCATGAGATGGAGGACCAAATAGGTCCACATGGAGGAGTTCCAAGATCTTGTTAGACTTGATTTGGTTCGTGGGCTTGTGAGGAGCGTCATGCATCTTCCCTAGAACACATGCCCTGCAAACACGATCTTTGGCAAAGGAAACATTTTCTTTTAGTCCAACTATATGGCCCTCTTTATGGATACTTTGCAAAGTTCTCATATTGACATGGGCTAGTCGGCGATTCCATAACCAACCCACATCGGCCTTTCCTAATAAGCACATCGGACCTGTAGTGGTTTGCTCCGAGAAGTCCACCACATACAAGTCATGTTCGACGTGCCCAACGAAAGCGACCTTGATAGACTTGCTCCACAAGAGGACCACAATATCTACATCAATGAAGACGGCAAAGCCCATCTTACCAAGAGCAAGGACAGAAAGTAGATTGTATCCAAGGGTCTCAACAAGCATGACGTTCACGAGTGTGATGTCGTGAGCAACCACAACCTTGCCGAAACCCATTACCTTAGACTTTGATTTGTCGGCATATGTCACGGTAATATGATCATCATTAGGCTTTAACTCCTTAACAATAGACGAGCTTCCGGTCATATGACTTGTGCAACCACTATCAAGCACCCACTTTGACCCTCCGGAAGCATAAGTCTACAAAAGATCAAGCTAATTTTTTAGGTACCCATTTTTCAATGGGTCCTCTTTTGTTAGCAACAAGGGTCTTGGGAACCCAAATAGACCAAACAATATAACCATCATAAGTACCAACATATTGTGCATACACATCACCATAGTAATCGTGCATTAGAACATAGTGAGGGTTAGCACTTCCCGCAAAGTCATCATGTGACATAGTTTTACCACTTGTGGTCTTACTCTCCACAATGGTCTTGTTGGTCTCTTGTGTGGGCTTCTCCTTCTTCTTCTTCTTATTGTTCTTCTTCTTGGTTTTGGAAACAAAACCAATGCCCCCTTTATCACCACTACGCCTTTGCTTGCTCAAAAGATCATCAATGGACTTGTTGCCTTGTGGAAATGTGGCCTTAGCAAGTTCCCCCTTCAACCTAGCATTCTCTTCAAGAATAGTTGTGCTACTAGAGGGAATGAAGTTACTAGTTGAAGGAATATTGGACAATTGAGTTTGAAGCGTTTCATGGGACTTTGTGAGTGACAAGAGTTCACTCTCCAAGGCCTTGTGGGCCTTGTTAAGCAAACTAAAGTCCTCGGCAAGTTTTTCATGAACCACACCAAACTCAACCTTGTCCTTTTTAGCTATTTTGTATTTAGCAATAGCATGATTGTAGCATCCCAGTTGTCTAACACCTGCAATGCTACTTGTTATAATAATAAAAGGGCCACTTCCAACATATAATTGTTGCATCATCATCATATCATGCTCATGTCATCATGTCACCTTGCTTTTGAACATCATATAAAACCCCTTCTTGTTTGGTTCTTATCTCATGTGCATTATTAATTGTGGTTGCCTCTTGATATTGTATTTGGTTCTTGATATATTGCTAAATGCCCAAGTTGATTTGGGGGCATATCTCTTATTAACTCCACCACCTTTCTTTCACCACCTTATAATTCCACCATCCAATTAATATGAGCTTGGCATTTTATTTGAGTTATCTCTAGCTCATATTGGTTGGTTGGATTCCACCCATAATCTTTTGCTTGGCCTTGCCCACCTTTTGGGAATGCAAGGAATAATGCCACATGAATTAATGTTGTTTTCACAATATAACTACATGGCAATTATTGTTTGCATGGGCCATGCAAGTACCACCTTTTTCTTGACTTTGGAATGTTATTTGGCTTTGCTTGCATGGATCATCTATCCTTTGTTTCAATCTTGTTTTGGCTTGTAGAATCCTTCACCACATCCTCTACCTCTCTATCCCCATACCCCATGCATGCACATGTGATTATGTGTCTTGCACAAACCTAAACCCCACATCCTTCTCCCTACCTCTTTTCTTTTTGATCTTGCTTGGTCTTTAATTTGGAGCATGCATGAATCAAAATAAACCTTATCCACCTCTCTCTCTAATCATCTATTCTAGTCATCTCTAACACCTACCCCATGCCCATAACCATTCTAGCTAAACTCAAACCCCACCTATCTAGCTAAACCCTAGCTAACTTGTCCCTCCCTCTCTCACCTAAACCTACCACACCCAAAGTACCCCTCTCTCCCTCTCCCCCCCTCTAGCGACCAGGCCCCACCCCAGCTATCTAACCCTTCTATATAAACCTAGCTCGACCTCTAGCTCTCCTCCTCTCTCGGCCACAAGATTCCTCCAACCCGACCCACCCCCTGCTCGACCTGGTCCCATCCCGAGCTCCCCTGGCCCTACCTGGCTGCTAGCCCGTGCCCAGCTTCCCTCCTGGCCGCACCATGCACGTGAGGTGCAAAAGAGGCCGAAGCCACCTCCCTTCCCCCACGCCATCTACCTGCCGTCCTTATCTTCGGCCTTCCCCTCCGCCTCGCCTTATCCCCCTGAGAACCTGCCGCCCTCCTTCCCTCTTTCTTCCCGACGGATCTCCCTCCACCGTAGCCCAAAACCCTAGACGCCTCAGCACCGCGATCTGCGCTTGCTGCTCCCCGAGACCCACGGAGGCGCCGACAAGACCCCCTGCACCTCCCCAGGCGGCTAGTACCAGAGGAGGCAGCTGGGAAGCCACCGAGCACCGCCGCCGTCGCCATGGCCGGAGAGATCTGACGCTGCTCGCCACGAGCCCGCCGGCAGATCCGTACCTTCCCGAGCCTCGCCAACCGCGTCGTCGAGCTGCTGGTGAGCTCCTCTTCTTCCCAGACAAGATCCTCTCCCCTCAAGGCCGTAGCCCGCCACACTGGCCGAGCGCCACAGGCGTGCCGCGCGCCGCTACCGAAAGACGGCCGCAGCAGTAGATCCGACGAAGTTCAACGACCCGCCCCGCTCGCTGTAGTCCTCCGCTGGCGACGCCACCTGTAGGTAATCTGCAGCCCGCGTCGCCCTCTCCACTTTTGGTTTTTGAAGCTCGTCGTTTCATCCAGTGGATCGCTCGCCAACGTCGACCAAACGACGGCCGTTCGCAGTCGCCGGCAGAGCGGCGCGCCGCTGCCGTTCCGACAGAATTTGGCTTTTTGCGCTTAGGTCCTCGCGGATTCTCCCGCCTAAACCCGCACTCCCTCGGAGCCCCACCTGTCTGTGCCCCATGGCGTTTTGCAAAAAGGCTCTCCGGGTATTTAAGCCTCAACCCGCGGTCCCTATCCAACCGCCTGGCAGCCTGCCACCGTGTCCCACTGCACGTGGGTGGACTGGCCCCACCGCTGCCTCGGTATCGGCAAGCCATGGTGACCACTGCTCTCTCACACAGGCGTGCTCAGGCCCCACCTGTAAGCGTCTGGGGTTAATTAGGCTGGGTGTAAAAAGCAATTCAGTATTGTCTGTTTATTTCAAATCTAATTTAATTAATTCAAATTCAAATTCAAATTCAAACCAGTTTTCAAATAACTTTTCAAATATTAATCCAAATAATACAAACAATATATGTTTCTGAACCAGAAAAATGTGAGGATTTCAAATATGCTATTTAAATTACCTTTTGAACATTTAAAATTCCTAGATGAATTAAATTACCACAAATGCCACTGGACTTTAAATAATTAATAACTTTTGGTTTATAAATCCAAATTTGGCAAATGATATGTCTAAAATGATCAGCTCGACGAGACCTTTCTGTTTATGCTATCCATGACTTCAATTGCAGCATGCATCATATAAATATATAGTGAACAGCAATTGTTATGACAACAAAATGTGATCCAAAACCCCATCAAAATGTTATTACTTGTCTTCCACACCTCACCATGCCATGCTACCTTATTGCCATGTAAATTGTGCATCATTCATCATGGCATGATTGTTTGCTTGACGCATCTTATTCATATGCTTGTGCTCTATATTCATGTTGGCCTTGTTTGTTTGGTTTTTCTCGGATAGACACCGAAAGGTGGGTTATATCAAGAGAACCAGGAGCACTACCCAGATCCGTCCCTCGCTTCAACTGAGTTGTCAGGCAAGCACTTCCACATGCTTGCATACATACAGTACCTATTGCCTCTATCTTATTCTTGCATCATTGAGTCGCGATTGCATTAAATTGAATCCCAAGTATGCATAGCCTTTACTTTTAAACCCCACCAAGCTTGTTCCTCCATCCCATGAGCCAGTACTACAGGAGTTGTTTGAGCCATGCGAGTCGTAGAACATCATGTGTAGGGTATGTGAGAGTCTGTTGGATAACGAGGTACCTAAACAACTTAACCTGAGTAGTAATGGGATAATTAATGAAAGTGGCATCGGTGAGCAATATCTGCTATTTGGTTTTTCCTGCTCACTTGTGTCCCGTAAGACCCCGAGTACTTGATTCTTGTTCCTTGATTTATCGCGCTATCCACATCCGGGAGGTATATGGGACCCCCTGGGCCAGAGCTTGATTCCGTCTTATTTCTTGGGGCCACAAACTAGTTTGAGGTTTTATTTACTATCCTGTACTTATGCCATGCTACTGCTTATTTATGTTTGTGCGAGGAGCACACTGTACTGTTTAGGTAAGCAGAGTGTTTTCGCGGTATCGACAAGCCCAGCCACACTTTCGGGTTCCCAGTCGTTTACAGCCATTGTCGCAAACCTTGAGTCCGTCTCGAAGTCAGCTAACTTCGTTGCGGGTCTACTCAATGGGGTGGCCCCCTGAAATATTTCTGAATCTTGTGATTGCTTAGTCGTGAAAGCCTCGTTGGGTTTTGATTTGGTTTTTCCGAGGTTGATCGAGCGTGTGTTGCTATTGGTGCACCCCGGCCGGGTAAAACTTTCTGAAAGCCGTGTCCGCGGATATGGACGACTTGGAGCACAGTTTCTCGATCATAGAAAAGCATAACTAAAGTACCGCTTTAATCTGACTAAGTAATTTGACTAGTAAATAGTGCAACACTCATGGAATGGTTAATAAAATTGCCAACGGATTGGGGGGTTGTTCGTCCGCTTCCTCGTTGGTAAGCGAGGAGGAGGATGGATCTGATGAGATTACCATTATAAATGTTGTTCTTAATTCACGGACATCCGTCTATCATTGGTTAGGCGGATGGTTAGCGTTATCTCAGAGAACGCTAGGGTTTATCTTTCGCGCAATTCGTCACCCAGGTTGTGTCCCCTTTAGAGGCATTAAGACTTGCTGAGTACCCTTAGGGTCTCACACGATAAATTATTGGTTCAGATGAACAGGTACCCTCACAGGACGGATACTGGGTGGAAGAAGCCGATGATGTGGGCAACGACCGTTCGGTGTAGAGATTCTGGGAACGGGGATCCGTGGGATCTATGGTTGGGATGTGCTTATTTCTATGGCATCTTATGCCGATTTGCTTCTTATCCGTACTCGGACTTGTTTGCCGCTTCCGCATGATACTCTGATGTGTGTTGTATGAGGAAGTATCCTAAAATATTAGATCTATCTAGGTCATTTGAATCTTGCCGTATGGCGTTGCTATATTTCCTTTCTTTCTAGATGGTATGGCTCTGATGTACTCTTGTATGGTGGCTTGCATACATACCCACTTGTGTATGTAGTTGATCCTTCGCCGATTACGCCGCCTGACAGTCCCGTTGAGTTGGTAGTGGTTGGGACGGCCGAAAGGTCTACCCGTGAGTGGCTTTTGGGGCCCCACCGTACTATTTCAACCACTACTGCTCATCCAGGCTTGTATCTAGGAGCGTAATTCACCGAGGTAGTTACAATGATCACGCTCTTTGATGAGTTTGTTAACAATATTGTCATTGGCCTCATCAAGCCCTTCAAGTTTTAGCTCAAGTGATAACCTAGTTTCTTGTTCTTCTTCTAGAGCATTGTTTAAATCCTCTAGCTCAATCATGTGTGGAAAATGCCCAAGTTTACATCTAACATCTAGAAGATCTTGAGTATGGGAAAGTTGATCTAGGATGTTTTAAAAGTGTAACTTAGCATCTCCTTTTAGGTTAGTCATAAACTCATCAAAGGAAATTAATTCCTTTTTAACATCAAGAGACATTTCATCATCAAGTTCATCATTATCTAAGGGAGTAGAGTGGGATGATGAGGATACCTCCGTTCCTCTTGCCATAAGGCAAGTGGCGTTCTTGTTGGTAGAGTTCTCATTTGGAGAATCAAAGAGTGAGAATGTCGGAATAGAGGTAGTGGCTAGAGCAGCCACACCGTGTGAAGTTTCCTCTTCCACATCTTCATCATCTTCATTGTCGGAGGAGTATTCTTCATGAGTGATCAAGACAATTTCTCCCGACTTCTTGTTGATGGGATTCTTCTTGATGAAAGGTTTCTTGTAAGGTGCCTTGAGAGTCTTCTTCAACACAAGCTTACCCCCATGATCTTCTCTCTTTTCATAGGGACAACTTGCTACAAAGTGATAGCGGTCACCGCAATTGAAGCAAGTTCTCAATCTCGTTGTATTTTCTCTTTTCCCATTTGGGTTGCTCTTTCTTTGCATTTCCATCTTGGCCTTGGCGGGGTTCTTCCAAAAGTTCTTTGCATAGAAAGCCATATATTGACTATGAGCAATCTTGACTTCATCGGGGTGGTCCATGGAAGGCCCTTCATCACTATCATCTTCATCCCCATGGTCCACAGCTTTGGACTTTAATGCAACATTGACAACATTGCTCATGCCAAGGGCACGAGCACGGGAATCTTTGGCATTCTTGGCGGCAACCTTGAAAGCGGCCATCTCTTGCATAACTTCATTTGAGGTCATGAGATGGTAGTTGTGTCTTCCTTGTAGACTCTTCAAGTCGGTGGGCTCAAAAGGCATGAGTGCACTCACATATTTCCTTTTTATCCGTGCATCATCCACATGTGAGGCACCCACATTTCTAAAGGCAGTGGCGGTGGTCTTGAGCCTTCAGTACATGTCTTCATGATCTTCACCTTCTTTCATGTAGAAGCCTTCGGCTTCATTGATTAGAGCATCATATCGGTTCCTCCTCATACTCTCATTTCCAACAAACAACACAGTAAGAGCAACCCAAGCTTCCTTGGCAATGCTAAAGTGCTCAATGTGTGGGTAATCCTTTGTTCCCAATCCTTGTTGAATCATATGCAAAGCAGTGGCATTGAGTTGACTATTGACAACCTCTATTCTTGTCAAGTTGTTTGGATCCCCAATAAAGATTCCATGCTCGATGATGTTCCATAGTTCAATGCAAGAGCTGCGCATATGAGTCCTCATTAGTGATTGCCATTGAGCAAAAGTAGCAGATTCTTCAAGCTTAGGTGGGTCACCTCTATTGTATACATGAGGGTGAGGGATTGGAGGGTCGGGAGAGTACCATGAGTCACGGTGCTCACCCTTCCCACCATCATTGTGTGTGGAGGAATTAACGTTGTCAGGTTTACCCCCCACCACCATACCTTCGGGGGATACCAATGTATTCCCTTTAGGTAGAATGGATGGTTGATCCTCTTGAGGAGATGGAGGTGATGAGCTTTATTTGTCTTTAAGAAGTTGCTCAAGCATCTTCTTGACTTCGTTGACCAAGGAAGAGCTCAATCTTGTTTCCAAGTTTTTGAGATCTTCCATGGTCACCGGTGTCGACTCACTACCACCATCCCCTTCGTTGCTACCCATATTCTCTTAGGCGGTAAAGACCGAATAAAGAGCCGAGGCTCTGATACCAATTGAAAGGGTCGTATGGGAACCTAGAGGGGGGGTGAATAGGTGCTACTTCAAATTTTACTCTTTTTCAAATTAGGGTTTGACAAGAAATGTAAATTCTCTAGAATATGCAACTATGGTGAATTTACCTATATGTCAATCAAGCACAAACTATCACAACACTAAGCAAGAACAAGTAAGTAAAGTGCGGTAAAGGATAGAAGTAACCGCGGGAGTGGACGCGAAGACACAATGATTTTTTTCCCGTAGTTCCTTCCTTTTGAGGGGAAGTACGTCTACGTTTGGAGAGGGGATGGTTTCAAACCACCAACGCCACGAGAGGCCTCCCTTGTTCTCCGATGAACCTCACCCCAACGGGATCGATTCACCTTCCACTATATCGGCAACCTTCGAGGTGGAAGCCGACACCTTTACAACAAGTTCGGGGCACACATCCACAACTGAATTGGAGGCTCCCAAATACAAGCAAGATGTCAAGACAAATCAAAGACAAGCTTGTAAGAACCAAATCAAAGTTAGGGTTTCCAAAGAAACACTAGAGATTGGGGGGCCTCAAGTGAATGAGGGGGAAATGAAGATCTCTATTGGTGAAGATGTAAATCAAGGCCTCCTCCTTCGATTCTCCAAAGATCAATGACTTTGGATGGTTGGATGAAGAGATCTTGTGTATTTGGTGGCTCTAATGGGGTTGGTGTTCTTGAGCAGCTCGAGCAACTGGAGGAAGAAGATAAGGGTCCCTATTTATAGACAGCCCCCTCCACGAACCGTTTTCTGACCGTTGTAGAAAAGTTAGACCGGAGACTCCGGTCTACACCGGAGACTCCGGCCAATCTCCGGACCAGTCTCCGGACTGCCCTTCTGACTGACCCAGGCCAGTTCTTCACCAGCAACACCGGAGACTCCGGCCTTCCAACACCGGAGACCCCGGACTGACCAAAGTCCGGAGACTCCGGAGTAACCTCTGGTGCAGTCTCCGGACCCCTAGTCAGAATGTCGGCCCAGTCCCGAAGCAAGACGAGCAGAACCGAAACTCCGGACCACACCGGAGACTCGGTCTTGGCGCATCGAGACTCCGATGCAGAGTTTCCAGATCAGTGACAAATGAGTGTGGTCTTTTCCCAAGAGTGTGTGTGCAGTTTATCAATGATAATACCAACCTATGGAAAATAACAAATAGTAAAATGATCTACTTGTTGTTAACGAACACCAAAAGTGATTATGACAATAAATGCCCTTTCACTTATACTAATGTTGCCATTAAAGTTTGTGTATTGCCATTGTGAGGAAAGGAAATTCCAGGAGAAAGGAGAAAAGGAGTCTAAAGAGTTCGTCTTTGAATAGGTAAAAGTGGTGAAAACAGAAGGTTCGTGAAACCCCAATCTTTTTATATTTTTGATGTTTTTAATACATAAGGGAAGTTACGAGATGGAACAAAGGAGGAACCAGAGGCCGGGGTGGCCAAACCCACCCCAGGCGCGGGCCCCAGTTGGCCGCGCCTGGAGGGGGTGTGCCTTCCCCGAGCTTCGTCTCTGCCTCGTTTTCATATCAAAACCTTCCTTATGATTTGAAACTTCATAATATATAACCCCCCGGATCCCCCGAGGTTCGTGCATCGTGTTCTCATCGTGTTTTCGTTTCGATCTGTTTCTGTCAGGAAATCTTCTCAAGTTTAGAGCACCATGGTCTCCGTCAACGACAAAGTCAAGAAGCCCGAGGAAGATGATCTTCAAAAACCCAAGGAGGAGGAGTGTTTGGTAGGTGATGAAGAAGACATGGAGGAGGACAAGCAACCGGATACCCGCGCTACCATCGCAAGCATTGGAGTGGTGGCAAAACCTACCAAGCTTAGGAGGACAACACGGATGTCTACAGGAGGGAAACCTCCACGTCATACCCTCTCTCCACGGTCACCTCCTCCAAGGGAGGAACACACTAAGAAGGAAGAGTGGGGAAAGAATAGCAAGGACTGGAATTCTCAGCCCGATATGATCATGAACGGCATTGAGCAGAATTCGGAGTTGATTCATACTCTAACCTTTGAGATTGAGGAGTTAAGGAAGCTGATTGAGGACCTTATCAAGAGAACACCACCACCACCACCAAAAGAGTAATTCGTCATCAGGTTTGGCATCCCCTTGGCTTGTTCCAAGTTTGGGGGGAGTGTCGCGGTATCACAATCATTATATTTTATCTTTTACCTTTTTAGTGGATTCATATCTTTGGTAGAGAGGTTATCTTATAGTTTGGTTTGCATGTGGAAGTATCTCTCCTTTAGTTGATTATCTATGTATCCCTTGGTGTGAGTGCCTTTATGGATTATTAATGAGAAGTTTCATCTTTTACTTTTTGCACTTCTTATTTTAGTTTGCAATATCTATTATATGATGGATCTTGTTGATCAGTATTGACATCACTTTGGGATCATCAAGTGGATCTAAATTGGTTTTGGCAAACCGATTTCTGGTCAGTAGCAACACTTTTTGAGGTTTGAAAGAAAAAGAGAAAAGCTTACAGGTATTTTGTATCATTTATTTTCTTTCTTGTTGGCTCATGAGATTAGTATTCTTTATTTAAGATCTTTTGTGTCTTCAAGGAAGATTGCATGTTTGGCTTTATCACTTGTGGGTTTGCTTGTTTCTGTCAACTCTTTTGCTTGCTACCTAGCCTTGCTAGCCAAAAACCTATTTTGAGAAGGCATACTTATCATTCTTCCAAACTCTTTTAACCAAAGCCTTTGCCATTTGTGTCCACCATATCTACCTATTAGCATTATTGATATTCCAAGCAAATTCTCAAGCTTCATCTATCTTTCGAATTAAAAAGTATTTTGTTATGTGAAAACTAGTTAGTAAAGCTCTCACGAACTTGACGGCACACCTTATTTTCTTGCCCCTAATAGACTTGAACCATTGTGTCATCAAAATTGTATATGCTTGCATCTATACGTTGGAATTAGCAGAACCGTGCTGTCATGGGGAACGCTTTCAACATTGCACCTGTACATAGTACACAATTGATATAATGCTCTTTTGTTTATGGATGCCGACAGTGTGAAATAAAGAGGGAACTTGTAAGTCCATGGAGTCTGTATTTTGTGTTAGAGAAACGCCTGGGCCGCTAGCCTAAACCATGCTTAATCATGGTGGAAACTTGCAGCATCACCATAGTGAGCATTCTATGCAGCATCCTCAATAAAAAGCTATGAACATAGTAAATAAAAAGATCGCTGAGATGCTCATTGTCTGCTTGCCTTGTCATTTTGGTTATGGGATAGCTCTTGTACCATGTGCAAGGGGTACCCCGTTGGCGGTTCTCTATGATACGCATGTACTTACAATGCCAAGAACTTACCGGTGACCAAAGTTGAGTAGCATGAGGAGCAGCCCTCGTACTCAAGGGACTTGATATTGCCAACTTATATTTTGTCAAGCATATACTCCATATGTGTGCACTTTAACCTTAATCATCTCAAGATGCCTATGATAGGGGCAATGAGGGCTCAAAGCTAGTAAGTACTATAATATTTTGGAAGCTCTTTATGACTTGAAATCCCTGCTACCCTCTATGAAGGTACCTTTCTCCTATTTTCTAAGTTGATTCAGTAAACCTACTTCCTCTCTATCTCCAACAAGCATTTGAGTTGTTGTGTTGCAAGCATTCATATGGTGATTTATTCAATCATGTTATTTATCTTCCCTGTTTGCATAAGACTCTTATCTATTGAGTATTACTTTGAAATCCTTCATTGTGAAAAACCTTTTTGAGCAAAGAGTGCTCCTGTTATAAAAATTCTACAAAAAGATTTTTGAGAAACTGTTTGCCAACTATTCTCTGACCAGGAACAAGAGTTTGCCAATTCCAATTATGATTTAATTTTATGCATCTCTATTATGACTCATGTACTTGTTGCAAGCTAAGTTATATAATGGTGAGTTGTTTCTTCTATGAGTTGTGTAATGGTAAGTGTGATGCTTCTTGTCCATATTCTTTTATCGACACTTTACTCCATAAACCTGTGGACATGTTTACTGAGCTTAGTTTTCGCTTGGGGACACGCGAAGTTCTAAGATTGGGGGGATTTGATACGTCCAATTTGCATCACCATGCTATATCATAATTTGCCTCTATTCATTGATATATGGCTTATTATGAGGTATTATTTATGTCTTTTCCATAGTTTTTGCATGTTGGATGATTCTTGGAGGATGGACTACCGGAGTCTGGATTCTGATGGAAAAAGAGGTGTTTTGATGCAATTTTGCGAAGATCAGAAAAATACCAAAAAAATATGGGAAAATTATATTTTCCCAGAAGACAGAGGAAGCTAGAAGGGGAGGCACAGAAGGGCCATAGGGGGCCCACACCCCCCTAGGCGAGGGTCCCCCTGGGCCGCGCCTAGGGCAGGTGTGGCCCACCTGCTCGGCCTCTGACTCTTCCCTCTCGCCTATATCTTCCTTACGGAGCCCTAACACCAGGGGGCGACCACAGATAGATTTCCGCCTCAAGCGAAAACACCAAGAGAGAAGATCTCTCGCGCATGATTTCGCCGGAAGCTCCTTCCCGAAGAGGGGAGATCGTCGCCATCAACACCGTCATCAAGCTAGGCTACATCGGGATCATCATCATCCACACCATCATCTCCACCAGCACCATCATCACCACTCCGTCCTGCTGTAACAATTGTGTTGGATATTGCTTTAGTTCTTAGGGGAAATTTTCCTGGTGTTAATTACTATTGTAGTTGATGCTTGTGAGTGGAACCATTGAATTATTGTTTATGTTCAGATTGTTATTGACCACCATACCATCTTTCATCTTGATCCATATGATGTCTTATGAGTAGTTCGTCTAGTTCTTGAGGACATGGGAGAAGTCATGTTGTTAGTTGTGGATTTGTGTTGAGTTATTATTCAATGGTTTAGTATTTAAGTTCTGGTGCTATTCTTCTAATGGTGTCATGTGAACGTCAACTATATGATACTTCACCATTTATGGGCCTAGGGGAATGCATTGTATATTTGGCTACTAATTGTGGGGTTGCCGGAGTGACAGAAACCTAAACCCCCATTAGGACACCATTGCATAAGGGAGCGTAGGATCTCAGAGTTTAAGGATGTGGTTAGGTTTATATCTTAATTACTTTCCTATAGTTGCGGATGCTTGCAGGGGGTTTAATCACAAGTATTTATTAGTCTAAGTAAGGTCGGTACATTAGCACAGGTTCACCCACACAACACTTACAACACCAAAGAAGAGTACTCAGCTATTTGAAGCGAAAGCACTTGACAGAATTCCCATGTGTCCTCGAGAACGTTTGCTCCTTATAAGTATTTCCACCGGCTTGTGCTTTGCTAAGAAAGGATTGGGCACTTGCTGCGTTTGTTCTTTATTACTTGCACTTTGTTGTGTTGCTTTATCATAAAACTACTAAAAATCCGTTTGCTAAGTATTTACAGATATTTCCTGCTCCATACCACTAGTCAACACCTTCTTCTCCTCGTTGGGATCGACACTCCAATTTATCGAAAGTACTATGATACACCCCCTATACTTGTGGGTCATCAGGCTGCCTCGCGGCGTCTCTTCGTCTCTCCTTCGGACTCCGTGTCATTTCGGGAAAAATAGGAACTTTGGCTTTTGTTTCATCCAATTCTGAGAATATTTCTTTACTAGTTTTTCTAAAACCAAAAACAGCAAAAAACAGCAACTGATACGGTGGCATCTTGTTAATATGTTAGTTCCAGAAAATTCATAAAAATGCCACAAAGTGTGGACAAAACATAATATAAATGGTGCAAAACAAGCATGGAGCATCAAAAATTATAGATACGTTTGCAACGTATGAGTGCCACGCTGGTGGAATGATGGAGGTCATATCATGATGCACAAGAGGGAGATCAAATGCAAGTGTAACACCCTCGCTTGATAAGGCTGAGTTCATGTGTACAGTGTCAATACCTAGATTAGTTCACTGCACACACACAGTACAAAATGATACCAAATATAATTTTGCATCATAAATTGTCAACACCCGGATTTTTAATCCCAGATGCCTGTTATTCCATACATCGCAATCCCAGGATTACCATTTTTGCGAGACATAACAGAATTGGATACCATAGTACATCATCCATTACAAACCATACATAAGGTCTTACACAAATAAGGATCTCATGATCCAGTTCTTAATACAACTCAAGCAGAGGAATACGTAATAATAACGGTAGCGTAGGCGAAGCTCCATCTTCGGGGTCAAAGGCAATGCTGACGATGGGAGATGATCCTAGTTTTCGTAACCTTCCTGGGGTCCATCATCCTGGTACTCTTCTTCATAGTCTGGCCACGGGAATAGCCAGGGACAAAGCCATGATTACTCTTTAAGTACTCACAAACTAATACTAACAAGTGAAGGGGGGTTTTGTAATAGGACACTAAGCTCTATGGTTGTTTTGCAAAAAGCCAGATTCACCTCTACTAAGTTTAGAAGCAAGAAAAGCTAGTTGAAATTTTATAACACCTAAGTGGGAACTTGTATTTCATATCACAACTCTGTTGTGGTCAAGTCAAATTCTCAAATCATTTCACAAGTCATTTTGAAAACATCTGACGGGGAAACAGTATGGCCACTCCAACTGTCCATAACCGCGGACGCGGCTATTCGAATAATTTGACACTCTGCAGATATTGTACACTTTCACCACAACATTCGATACATCCGTCAGGAACAAATCCTGAATTCACCATACTCAGTATGCGGATAATCAATCCTAACCTTTCAATTACACGCCCTAGTATAGGCACCTCTCCTGTGAGTTTGGCCTCCCAACCATGACCAACTGTCATCTTGGGTACTGCACAGGTGGACAATCTTCACAAGGTAGCCTCAGCTCAGACCTTGGCCGTGAGGGAACCCATACTAAAGTATATAAGTTTCCAGTCAAGCCCTACCCAGTTTTCGGGTATTGTGGTTGTACGGTAAAATTGGAATGGTATCGCATCCAGGCAACCATCAGTTTTATAAAGGGCTAAGGCTCATGACTCAACATTTTCATCACCAAAATCATCTGGTGTTCAGAAACACATGTCCAAAACATCTCAGTAGAATGACTCATCATTCTAAGGTTTTCATAACCATTTTCCACCAAGTATTCCCATCTAAAGTTGATCAAGTTTTATGCTTAGCACTAGCATCTACAAGTGAGGGTGATTACTAATGAGGGGTGGTAAACAAGTGGAGTTTAACTAAGTTCAATCTCATGCCTTAGGATGACATCAAGATTATCTAGCTTAGGCCAAATTTAATGCTCTTTATGCAACCTTCAATTATCTTTCTAGTATCTACAATTTACTTAAGTAAACTCTAAGAGAAAGCTTTGATAAAGAAATAAAGTATAAAGCTTGCAAGTAATACTAGGATGGGGTATCATCAAATGTATCTAAACAAGTATGCTTAGTGCATTGCATGGGTTATCTAACTTTCATAATTGCAAGTGTTAGCTTGCTTAATCAACTAGTAGTATTAGGCTTGCCTTGTGCAGAGCAGTGGTTGAAGTTCTCGGCTTCTTCTTCGTAGTATCATCCTTCCTCCTCGTATCCTTGGTCGGTACTAGCGTCTATGAATAAATACGAGGTACACAATCACCAAACAATACTTAACTACTTTCATTCATCACACAAAAGGGTTCTATAGATGGTCTAGCACCATCACTAATATTACAAGATTAAAGTTTGTCTTATTGATTTTATTTTTAGAAAAGTAATTTCAACTCATTGAAAAACTACTTAAGAGTTAATATTCTCCAACTCAAACATGGGATCATGTTGACACATGTCATCACCACATATTTCAGTACATGGGAATGTGATTTAAAGTGGTGTCACAATTTAATAAGGTTTACCCTTTTATTTTAAATAATTAAAGTGACTAGAAATGCCTATGTGACATTCTTTTATTACTTGAACATTATTTCTGCAAGTAAACCCATATATTTTTATATATTCTTAAAGGTATGATCAAATGTGATTTTTTGAGAGTTGGAATCAACTCAAAAGCTATTATGGTTTAAATTTGAAAAATGTTTGAATGCAGAAAAGCTTATGCCTTGTTATTTTTACCAAGGTTGATCTATATATCCAAATGATTTGAATCCAACGGGCTTGGATTAAGCATTTCAATATCTTTCTAACAAAGTTGGTTTCATGCAATTTGGTTTACTGAATCGAGCTGGGTTGATTTTTGAAACTAGGTACATAACTGGGTTTGAATATAAATAGAAAACGCTAAATTCAAATGAGTGGGCTGCGCGGGAAGGGTTATTCGGCCGGCCCAGTGTCACTCCGCGGCGTGGGGCACAACTGAAAGGGGGTCTACTGGTCAGTGGCTCATTAAACGCGAAGCGGTACGGGGCGATGTGGTGCGTTGGATTAGAATGAAGATCGACGGCTGAGGGTCGTCGTCGACGATGAACAAGTCACCGGCGAGCTCGAACCCTAGCGGCTCAGTGGGGGTGCATAGGGGGCATACCGGGGCTCCATTGACGATGGCGAGGCGGGCAAACGACGAAGTCGACGAGAGGGCGAACTCAGGGGTGGTCGCGGCAGCTTCGGGGGTGGTCGAAATCAACGGCTCCTCTCTTCTCTAGAGGCGGCCTGCTCCGGCGCAATTCCGGCGAGCTGCTGCTCCTCGTGCTCCGGCTAAGGGGTGGAAGGATCAGTGAGGGGAGGGGAGTGAGATGGTGTGAAGAAATCGAGCGGGGGTCGTCTCCTTTTATAGGCTCGACGGCGAGACCAAGAGGGATGGGCAAACGACGGTGGTGACACGGCTACGGGCGGCTAGAGGCATGGCCGAGGTTGGCGATCGACGGGCGGTCTCCTAGCGATGATCTAAGGTTTAAATGCATGTGTAGGGGCGGTGGAAAATGGTCAGGAACGTGCGGTGCTCTGTGAGGCAAAGGCGGCGAACGGGGGTGTCTGCGGGGTTGTTGGGGTGGTGGTGATCACGCGTGCACGCGGTGAGGGCGGCGCACGGTCTATGGGCGTGTGTCGGGGGTGGCGCTCTGGTGCGCTCTCGGCATGCTTGCGGAGCGGCTTGGCATGGCTTGGGCGTGTGGTCCAGTGGCTGGCAGGGTTCAAGCGCTGGACAGGGGGTGGCGGTGGACGGTGGCCTGTGTCCTAGACATGGTGTTTATGCTTGGTGCTTGCTCTGGCTAGCTAGCCATGGTCGGCTGGCAAGGGTTCCTTCGGGTTGGCATGGCATGGTGCAAAGGGTAGGGGCTAGGGGTGGTCAAGGCACTGGTTGGCACTGGGGGAGACAAGTGTGATCAATGGTGAACAATGCTTAGCCAAATTACTACTCAAAACAGTGAAGTTTGGCCAGTTTTATTTGTTGTCTCCAAGTGTTTGATGAAATGGCCGCAAGAACTTGAGTTTTGAATTTTGAAAAGATTTTTGGTGGGTGTGCTAGGAATGTGTTGAGGATTCTGTGGATGCTTGGGTTTTGAAAAATTGAGCTTGTTTGAGTGGTTTTTGAAATAGTGGGATCTTCCCATATGAAATAGATTCAATTTTTAAACTGACATTTAAACTATGCATTCAAATTTTTTTGGATGATCACAAGGTGGGCCTTGGTACCTTGTTATGAGTACTATCAAGGGGTGCAAATATCTATACATGTTTTTGTTAAATTCTGAAAGTTAGAGATAGCCAAAGTAGGCATGGGAGTTAATTTGGCCAAAGTGACCATTCACTTAGTTTGTTTGTTTTGATTGGTTTGTCTTTGGGAAAAGTTTGGGGATTGTTTAGATGATGTTTATTTCACCTAAGAATCATTTTACAAGCAAAGAAACACAGAACCATGGCAATTCAAAAGAATCCAAATTTTAATACATACACATATGAATGCTTTCATATTTTAAATTGGAAAAGTTTTTGTTAACCCTAAATTTGAAGATTAGAGTTTGATGATTTAAGTTTAATATTTTTGGGATGTTACAAACCTTCCCCCCTTAAACAAAATCTCGTACCGAGATTTGAAAAAGGACGAAAAATATTACCTAGGATTTGAAGAGATCGGGAAACTCCGTCCTGATGTGATCTTCGCGCTCCCAGGTAGCTTCCTCTTCTGTGTGGTTGCTCCACTGAATCTTGAGAAACTTGATGCTTAGGGTTCTGGTAGTTATGAAAGCTTCTTACAGAATACGGATGGGTACTTCGGGATAGGTCAGGTCATCGTTGATTTCTATGGTCCGGTGATCGATATTCTTGAACACTTCAGTCTTCTCTGGAACTTCGAGGCACTTGCGACGTAATGATATATGGAACACATTGTGCACGGCTGACATCTCTTCGGGTAGTTCCAATTGATACGACACTTCTCCTCGATGGTTCAGAATCTTGAAGGGTCCGATATATCTGGGGGCTATCTTTCCTTTCAGTTGGAAACGCTGCATTCCTTTCAATGGCGATACCTTCAGATACACAAATTCTCCTATGTTGAAGGCGAGGTCTCGACGTCTCTTGTCGGCGTAACTCTTCTGTCTGTACTGGGCTGTCTTGAGGTGCTCACGAATCTTGTGAACCTTTTCTTCTGCTTCTCGTAGGATGTCAGGGCCGAAAATCTGACTCTCTCCTACTTCCGACCAGTTCAAAGGGGTGCGGCACTTCCTTCCATACATGAATTCAAATGGGGCCATTTGCAAACTAGCTTGATAACTGTTGTTGTATGAAAATTCTACAAACGGCAGACAGTCTTCCCACTTAGATCCATATTCTAACACACATGCTCTCAGCATATCTTCGAGTATTTGATTTACTCGCTCCGTTTGTCCATCGGTCTGAGGGTGATAAGCGGTGCTGAAATCTAGGCGGGTTCCTAAACCTTCTTGGACTTCCTTCTAGAATCCCAAGGTAAACTGAGTTCCTCGATCCGATACGATGTTCTTGGGGACTCCATGCAAACTGACGATTCTAGCGATGTATAACTCTGCTAGCTTCAAACTCTAATATGTGGTCTTGACGGGTAAGAAATGGGCGACTTTGGACAACCTATCCACTATGACCCAGATAGAGTCATTTCCCCTACTAGAAGTAGACAATCCGGTGATAAAGTCCATTCCGACGGAATCCCATTTCCATTCCGGAAACTGCAATGGTTGCAACAATCCAGTGGGTCTTTGATGTCCTGCCTTGACTCGCTGAGATATATCACACTTGGCGATATAGCTTCCGATTTCTCTCTTCATCTTATGGCACCAAAATTGCTCCTTCAAGTCCTGATACATCTTCGTTCCTCCGGGGTGGATAGAATAAAGTGTATCATGAGATTCTTTCAGAATAACTTCTTTCAACTCAGAATCTGCTGGTACACAAAGGTGTCCTTTGTACCACAGAACTCCTTCTTCGTCTTCGGTGAATCCGGATACTTTTCCTGTACCGATATGACGCTTGATTCCATCAATACTAGCATTTTCTTTCTGCGCTTCTTTGATCTGGCTGATCAAAGTGGGTTGAAGTTCTATGCTAGCCAAAAATCCTTCACTCACTAATTCCATTCGAAAATCTTCCGTCTGTTTGTGCAAGCTTGGTTGCTCCTTCAAAATCATGGAGTTCAAGCGGCACGTAAATCTGCTAAGGGCATCTACTACCACGTTGGCTTTACCGTGGTGATAGTGAATGTCCAGATCGTAATCCTTGATTAGCTCAATCCATCTTCTCTGTCTCATATTCAGCTCCTTCTGAGTGAATATATACTTCAGACTCTTGTGATCCGAATAGATCTCACAACGGTTTCCCATCAGGTAGTGCCTCCATGTCTTCAGGGCTAGAACTACGGCTGCGAGTTCGATGTCATGGATTGGGTAATTTTGCTCATGTTGTTTCAGTTGTCGAGATAGATAAGATATAACTTTGCCTTCTTGCATTAGCACACATCCGAGACCGATCTTGGATGCATCACAATACACGTCGAAGGGCTTCGTGATATCCAGCATGATTAAGATTGGGGCTGAAATCAATCTTCTCTTGAGTTCTTGAAAACTCGCTTCACATTTGTCGGTCCATTCAAACTTCTTGTCCTTCTTCAGCAATTGGGTCATGGGTCTGGCGATACTCGAGAATCCTTCTACGAACTTGCGGTAGTATCCCGCCAATCCGAGAAATACACGAACTTGGGTGTGAGTGGTTGTGGCTTGCCAATCTTCGACATCTTTCACCTTTGCAAGGTCAACGGCAATTCCTCCAGCTGATACAATGTGGTCGAGGAATCCTACCTCTTGTAACCAGAATTCACATTTGCTAAACTTGGCATACAACTGATGCTCTCTAAGGGTTCCAAGAATGGTCCTTAGGTGTAGCTCATGTTCTTCTTCCGATTTGGAATAAATCAGAATGTCATCACTGAAAACAACGACAAACTTATCCAGGAAGTCCATAAAAATCTTATTCATGAGATTCATGAAATAAGCGGGGGCATTGGTTAATCCAAAAGACATGACCGTATACTCGTATAATCCATATCTGGTGGTAAAGGCAGTCTTTGGAATATACTCTGTGTGAATCTTGAGTTGATGATAGCCAGTCCTAAGATCAATCTTAGAAAACACTTTGGCACCGGTCAACTGATCAAACAAATCCTCTATCTTGGGCAATGGGTACTTGTTCTTGATAGTGACGTCATTCAACTTCCAATAATCCGTACACAAACGGTTACCTCCATACTTCTTGTCTACGAAAAAGACAGGTGATCTCCATGGTGACGCACTTGGTTGAATTAATCCAATTTCCAGCATGGCATCCAGTTGCTGCTTCAGTTCTGCTAGTTTAGACGGGTTCATACTATAGGGTCTCTGAGCTATGGGTCCTGTTCCGGGCATTAGTTCAATGATAAACTCGATATCCCGATCTGGAGGCATACCAGGAAAAACATCTGGAAATACATCGGGTATTCACAAACTATCCGGACTTGGTCAATGGTAGGTTGGGCTATACTCTTGTTGCACTTGAATTGGCGAGGTAAGGTTTCAGATATATGCTCGACTGATATTCCAGCGGTACTGGTCATGGTTATGGATTTCTTGGCACAGTCAATCAATCCTTTATGTTTGGACATCCAATCCGTTCCTAGTACTTCCAAACCTTTAGTTCTGAGTACTATCAGATTAGCATAAAAATCTATGCCATGGATTCGGATAGGGACGGCTTTGCAAATTTGACTAGCTTTGGTGGTTGAACCAGGGATTTGAACAATCATAAAATGCTTCAGTTTGGTTGGTTGAATCTTACTAGTGCATGCAAATTCTTCAGTGACAAATGAGTGCGATGCACCAGAATCAAACAACACTCGAGCAAGTACTGAATTAATAGAAAACATACCCAGCACGACGTCTGGCGCTTCCTGGGCTTCTTCAGCATGCATGAGAAAAAGATGGCCATTGCGGTTGAGTGAATTCCCTGGGGCAAACCTTCTTCCAGGCTGAACACGACGCTGCTGCTGAGCTGGGGCATTTGTATTGGGGGCTGCGACATTCTTCTTGGGGCACTAATTGGAGTAGTGACACTTATTTCCACAGTCATAAGTCACTTGCGACTTGTCCTTTGCTGCAACAGGCATAACATTGCTTCCAGTCCTCGGGGTGTTGGTGTTGGCGGTAGCATTGTTGTTGTTGAACTTGGGTGGGGCACGGTTGATATTGCTAGATTTGCCAGGGTTGTTGTGGTTTCCTCTAGGCCTCGGGTTTCCACGGTTGGGATAGGTCGTACGGTTCATTAGGGGTCTGTTGGTTCTCGGGGCAAATCCTAGAGATGGGTTAGGGCGATACTTTGGGGTCTGATGGGTTCCTAGCTGATGCATCATGCGACGCTTGCGGTTCTCATTGGCTTGGTTGAGCTTTCCTTCCATATGGATGGCAGAGTCGACAAGGGCTTCAATATCAGCAAAGGGGATATTGACTAACACCGTCTGCATCTCATCGTGCAGACCATTCAAGAATCTATCTTTCTTCTTGGCTTCGGTGTCGATCTCATCCGGGGCATACCTAGCTAATGACAAGAATTTGTCACGGTATTCCACTACAGTCATCCTTCCTTGCTTCAGTTCTCTGAACTCATCTCTCATTCTCTTGATCAAACCCGGTGGCACATGGGTTCTGCTGAACTTGACCTTGGATTCTTCCCAGTTCATTATCTGTCCTCCGGTCATTGCACGAACACTGTTCCACCATGCTCTTGCATCTCCGGCTAGATAGTGGGTGGCGAACAGAACTTTCTCGTTAGCTTCCACTTCAGTGACTTCTAGGTTGTTTTCCATGGTCTGCAGCCAATCATCGGCGTCTAGGGGCTCTTCCGATTTAGTGAAAACAGGTGGGTTGGTGTTCTAGAAATTCTTGAACTTAGATCCATGGTTGTCCTGATTTCCTTGGCCTTGATTGTTGTGGGCTAGCTGAGCTATCTGCTGAAGGGTGGCTAGGTTGGGTTGACATTCAGCTCTTTCGGCTTCGCGGTTAGAAACCAACATTTGCAGGATCTGCAACATCGGGTCCAGGAATGAACCACTTCCTCCGCGTGGCATCTGAAGATTGAGATAGATCATGAGAAAAGAGGGAAATTTCTAAGGTTCCAGGACTTTGAAAAGTTTTTAAAGTTTGACTCAGATTTTTCCAGCAACTTGCTTTTCATTCATTCATTCATAGCACACGATACAAACACACACCACAAAACAAGAAAAGCAGATGGTTTTAAGAACCATTCTGGAAACTACGATACAGTGGGACCGAATACAACTCACTACGCTAGTGCTCAAGTGCTACTATTCCTCGGAGTCGGTGTAGTCGTCATCCTCATCGTCATCGATGAAGGCGAAATCATCCTCATCGATGAAGAAGTCCATAGCCTGATCCTCCAGAAAATCATCATCATCGCTGAGATAGGAGTAGGGGTCTCCACGAAGATCCTCTCCGGCATTCTCCCTTCCCTCCAACTGCATGTCTCTCTCGTGGATGGCCTCCTCCAAATCCGAGATACGGTGGCGAAGACGGGCAATGATGCGCTCCTTCTTGTCGAGCTGACGGCGGCGAGACTTGCGATCCTTTGCTAGCATGGCGATGGTCTGATCCTTCATCTTGATGATGGCATACTTGTGGTTGGAGTAGTCACGACAATTGTCCAATTCCTGCTGACGATCGTACATCATGAAGCTAAGGTGGTCCAACTGAGTCTTCAGCTCGTGGTGGTATGGGGCTTCTAGTGGCTGTCCAATAGCATCACGTCTTGGACAAAACTCAAAGCGGGTACCCTTGATCTGGTTGATACTCTGCCCACACAGACGGGCAAGAGCTTCCTGCATGGCCCTGGCAAGTCCATCGAGCAAGTTGTTCTATCTTAAGGTGAATTGAATTCCCTCGGTAGTGGGAGGTTCAATCTTTCCTCAGAGACTTGCAACAATTAGCCACTACAGATCTTCTCCTCCTTGATCATTGAGCTAAGATCCGAAGAACTCGGGGTGCGGACGCTCCAGAAGTTCCGAAAGCTGGTCCAAATCCCGCTCAAAGATAAGGTCTCCTTCATTCCCCAACTAATAAAACTTGCTGTACTTCACGTCCATCTATAAGAATATAGGATGAGTAAGTTAGTAGGGTGATCAAGTGTGTCGAATTTTAGGTATTTTGCAATAGTTTTTTTGAGGATCATGAATTTTTATGAAAGAAACAAGGTGATAAGAATGGGAATAAGTTTTTGTAAATATTTGCTTCCTTTGGTTTTGAAACTAAGTTTATGATTCAAACGTCCAGGCTAACTAGGGTCTCCTATGGTTAGGATGGCTCTGATACCAACTTGTCAACACCCAGATTTTTAATCCCAGATGCCTGTTATGCCATACATCGCAATCCCAGGATTACCATTTTTGCGAGACATAACAGAATTGGATACCACAGTACATCATCCATTAAAAACCATACATAAGGTCTTACACAAATAAGGATCTCATGATCCAGTTCTTAATACAACTCAAGCAGAGGAATACGTAATAATAGCTGGCGTGAAAGCTCCATCTTCGTGGTCAAAGGCAATCTTGTGATGGGAGATGATCCTAGTTTTCGTAACCTTCCTGGGGTCCATCATCCTGGTACTCTTCTTCATAGTCTGGCCACGGGAATAGCCAGGGACAAAGCCATGAGTACTCTTTAAGTACTCACAAACTAATACTAACAAGTGAAGGGGTTTTTTGTAATAGGACACTAAGCTCTATGGTTGTTTTGCAAAAAGCCAGATTCACCTCTACTAAGTTTAGAAGCAAGAAAAGCTAGTTGAAATTTTATAACACCTAAGTGGGAACTTGTATTTCATATCACAACTCTGTTGTGGTCAAGTCAAATTCTCAAATCATTTCACAAGTCATTTTGAAAACATCTGACGGGGAAACAGTATGGCCACTCCAACTGTCCATCACCGCGGACGCGGCTATTCGAATAGTTTGATACTCTGCAGATATTGTACACTTTCACCACAACATTCGATACATCCGTCAGGAACAAATCCTGAATTCACCATACTCAATATGCGGATAATCAATCCTAACCTTTCAATTACACGCCCTAGTATAGGCACCTCTCCTGTGAGTTTGGCCTCCCAACCATGACCAACTGTCATCTTGGGTACTGCACAGGTGGACAATCTTCACAAGGTAGCCTCAGCTCAGACCTTGGCCGTGAGGGAACCCATACTAAAGTATATAAGTTTCCAGTCAAGCCCTACCCATTTTTCGGGTATTGTGGTTGTACGGTAAAATTGGAATGGTATCGCATCCAGACAACCATCAGTTTTATAAAGGGCTAAGGCTCATGACTCAACATTTTCATCACCAAAATCATCTGGTGTTCGGAAACACATGTCCAAAACATCTCAGTAGAATGACTCATCATTCTAATGTTTTCATAACCATTTTCCACCAAGTATTCCCATCTAAAGTTGATCAAGGTTTATGCTTAGCACTAGCATCTACAAGTGAGGGTGATTACTAATGAGGGGTGGTAAACAAGTGGAGTTTAACTAAGTTCAATCTCATGCCTTAGGATGACATCAAGATTATCTAGCTTAGGCCAAATTTAATGCTCTTTATGCAAACTTCAATTGTCTTTCTAGTATCTACAATTTACTTAAGTAAACTCTAAGAGAAAGCTTTGATAAAGAAATAAAGTATAAAGCTTGCAAGTAAAACTAGGATGGGGTATCATCAAATGTATCTAACCAAGTATGCTTAGTGCATTGCATGGGTTATCTAACTTTCATAATTGCAAGTGTTAGCTTGCTTAATCAACTAGTAGTATTAGGCTTGCCTTGTGCAGAGCAGTGGTTGAAGTTCTCCTCGGCTTCTTCTTCGTAGTATCATCGTTCCTCCTCGTATCCTTGGTCGGTACTAGCGTCTATGAATAAATACGAGGTACACAGTCACCAAACGATACTTAACTACTTTCATTCATCACACAAAAGGGTTCTATAGATGATCTAGCATCATCACTAATATTATAAGATTAAAGCATTAGTCTTATTGATTTTATTTTTAGAAAAGTAATTTCAACTCATTGAAAAACTACTTAAGAGTTAATATTCTCCAACTCAAACATGGGATCATGTTCACACATGTCATCACCACATATTTCAGTACATGGGAATGTGATTTAAAGTGGTGTCACAATTTAATAAGGTTTACCCTTTTTATTTAAATAATTAAAGTGACTAGAAATGCCTATGTGACATTCTTTTATTACTTGAACATTATTTCTGCAAGTAAACCCATATATTTTTATATATTCTAAAATGTATGATCAAATGTGATTTTTTGAGAGTTGGAATCAACTCAAAAGCTATTATGGTTTAAATTTGAAAAATGTTTGAATGCAGAAAAGCTTATGCCTTGTTATTTTTACCAAGGTTGATCTATAGATCCAAATGATTTGAATCCAACGGGCTTGGATTAAGCATTTCAATATCTTTCTAACAAAATTGTTTTCATGCAATTTGGTTTACTGAATCGAGCTGGGTTGATTTTTGAAACTAGGTACAGAACTGGGTTTGAATATAAATAGAAAAGGATAAATTCAAATGAGTGGGCTGCGCGGGAAGGGTTATTGGGCCGGCCCAGTGTCACTCCGCAGCGCGGGGCGCAGCTGACAGGGGGTCTACTGGTTAGTGGATCATTAAATGCGAAGCGGTACGGGGCGATGTGGTGCGTTGGATTAGAATGAAGATCGACGGCTGAGGGTCGTCGTCGACGATGAACAAGTCACCGGCGAGCTCGAACCCTAGCGGCTCAGTGGGGGTGCATAGGGGGCATACCGGGGCTCCAGTGATGACGGCGAGGTGGGCAAACGATGAAGTCGACGACGGCGAACTCTGGGGTGGTCACGGCAGCTCCGGGGGTGGTCGAAATCAACGGCTCCTCTCTTCTCCAGAGGCGGCCTGCTCCGGCGCAATTCCGGTGAGCTGCTGCTCCTCGTGCTACGGCTAAGGGGTGTAAGTATTAGTGAGGTGAGGGGAGTGAGATGGTGTGAAGAAATCGAGCGGGGGTCGTCTCCTTTTATAGGCTCGACGGCGAGACCAAGAGGGATGGGCAAACGACGGTGGCGACACGGCTACGGGCGGCTAGAGGCATGGCCGAGGTTGGCGATCGACGGGCGGTCTCCTGGCGATGCTCTAAGGTTTAAATGACGGTGGAAAACGTTCGGGAACGTGCGGTGCTCTACGAGGCAAAGGCGGCGAACGGGGGTGTCTGCGGGGTTGCTGGGGCGGTGGTGATCACGCGTGCACGCGGCGAGCGAGGTGCGCGGTCTGTGGGCGTGTGTCGAGGGTGCCGCTCTGGCGCGCTCTCGGCATGCTTGGAGAGCGGCTTGGCATGTCTTGGGCGTGTGGTCCAGTGGCTGGCAGGGTTCGAGCGCTGGACAGGGGGTGGCGGTCGACGATGGCCTATGTCCTAGATATGGTGTTTAGGCTTGGTGCTTGCTCTGGCTATCTAGCCATGGTCGGCTGGCAAGGGTTCCTTCGGGTTGGCATGGCATGGTGCAAAGGGTAGGGGCTAGGGGTGGTCAAGGCACTAGTTGGCACTGGGGGAGACAAGTGTGATCAATGGTGAACAATGCTTAGCCAAATTACTGCTCAAAACAGTGAAGTTTGGCCAGTTTTATTTGTTGTCTCCAAGTGTTTGATGAAATGGCCGCAAGAACTTGAGTTTTGAATTTTGAAAAGATTTTTGGTGGGTGTGTTAGGCATGTGTTCAGGATTCTGTGGATGCTTGGGTTTTGAAAAATTGAGCTTGTTTGAGTGGTTTTTGAAATAGTGGGATCTTCCCATATGAAATAGATTCAATTTTAAACTGTCATTTAAACTATGCATTCAAAAAAAATTTGGATTAATGATCACAAGGTGGGCCTTGGTACCTTGTTATGAGTACTATCAAGGGGTGCAAAGATCTATACTTGTTTCTGTTAAGTTCTGAAAGTTAGAGATAGCCAAAGTAGGCATGGGAGTTAATTTGGCCAAAGTGACCATTCACTTAGTTTGTTTGTTTTGATTGGTTTGTCTTTGGGAAAAGTTTGGGGATTGTTTAGATGATGTTTATTTCACCTAATAATCATTTTACGAGCAAAGAAACACAGAACCATGGCAATTCAAAAGAATCCAAATTTTAATACATACACATATGAATGCTTTCATATTTTAAATTGGAAAAGTTTTTGTTAACCCTAAATTTGAATATTAGAGTTTGATGATTTAAGTTTAATATTTTTGGGATGTTACATAAATACAACGAATATGATCCAGAATTTACATTATTTATTCAAGTACAGAGCGTAAAACGAATATAAGGTAGATCTCCATCCTTAAAATGTGCCACAGGTGAATAATTGTTGAGTGGAGTCTCGCGACCTATGAACGATCACTCAGATACGATATAACCTGCAACATGAAACGTAGCAGCCCCGAAGGGTCAATACATGGAATATATGGCAAGTAGGCTAAAGTGGTTAACAATAAACCTAGAAACTACATGCTTATTTGGCTAAGTGGAGTTCAGGCTCATTTGCGAGCTCAATCCAAAACACCGAACAAGCGATTTCACTAAGAGAAATGCCCCTCTGAACCCGTTTTCCACCCGAAGACCCTCACCCCCGGAAAGATATTTTAACAAGCCTTCTTGCTCGCATCTGAAAGTCCTATCTTCCTGAGTAAATATTTACCATGTGGCTAGCTCTAAAAAACCTAAACCCATAGCCTAGCAATTACTCGTGTGGCTCTCCTCTGCTCCAGCAAGCCCCATAAAGCAATAGTTTTATCCTAACATTTATAACAAATTAATTTTCCAATACGATAAATAGGACACTCTGGTTCACTCCCAGGTGCTCCTACCCAATTAAGTTCACCCAACCAGTTTTAAGTAATTGAGAAATTGGGATGAGTGAGAAATATGTCATAGCGTCACTATCAAGTTGCTCAAATTGTCCATAACCAGGGACATGGCTAAGTACTTAGTTTAGACACCCTGCAGGGGTTTGTACACTTTACCGATATCACCTGGCCAACCCAGCTCAGACCACCACACTCATATTGTGTGATGATAGGGAGAAGTCCAAGACGAGACAATTTGGGAAGAGCTTTCCAAACCCATCCACGCACCGTACCAATCTACACAATTCTACATCTCTGGATACGTAGGGTTTGAATCGCCATAACCTACTAAGTCCAGCCAGCCAGCCATTCTTACTGCCACATGGTTGCACATGTAAGCTACCAAACAAAGAAACCAATCCTTTCTCAGTACCTTGGGCGGCATTCCCCACCATAAATCCACACTCGATGACCCAATCAATGCTATTCCGCCTAGGTGGTTCATTAAAATCATGTTGGTTTGCCATTTAGCAAAATATAGGCCTTTCAAAACATATAACTTTTCATAGTGTGATTCCCTTCCTTGTCTAAATAGCATAGCTAAGCAATCTACCAATATGATGGCTCATACAAGGAATACTAGGGAATAATATGGGACATAGCGTAGCATATACACATCAATTCCTATACATGCAATTCCTCAAAAATATCTACAATGCATAGAAAAACAGTAGGACATTTATGACCAAGATAGCACTACTTGCCTTTGTTGTAGATGTAGTCGATTAGATAATCCTCACAATCCTCATAGATATAATGGTTCCTCTCATCATAATCGCAATAGTTGCAATCATATTAGTTACACTCCTCACAATCTAACGTTTGAAACAAGCACAACAAACACACCATTCAAAACATTGCAATCATGCAACAATGCAACAATACAATAAAACAAGGATGAACAAATTCATGCATGATGATTTAAAAGGTCACTCTTATTGTATTTAGTGTTCTGAATATTATTAGATCAAATGATGCACGTGGAGATCATTTAATGCATTAAAGCATTTATTACTAAAGCTATATGGTTTTAATATGGTTTATCTCACTTTAATTCAACTACTCCCTCCGTCCCGGTTTAAAGGGCCTATGTGTATACCTAGATCATTTATTTGACCAATAAAATATAAATTATTTAACACAAATTTTATACCATTAGAAAGTATAACATATAAATTTTCTAATGATACAATTTTTATGTTAAATAATTAATATTTTGTTGATCAAATTAATGACCTAGATATACGCGTAGGCCCTTTAAACTAGGACAGAGTGAGTACTGATGTTCATGTCATATTAAATTATGAATTAAATACTATTGTATAGGTACTGCAATTTAGAGACAGTAGCTATTTTACTTACCCAAAAAGGAGTTATAGATATTTTCTTATGATTAAAATACTATTGCAATGGGTTTAAAGATTTCTGTATGAATTTATATTTTAACAGTAACAAATAATTTGGCACACAAATTATTTGGATATACTTTGCCAAAACAAAATAGTAGCAACTAGTTTGAGTAATTTTGGAGTTCTGGTTAATTTTCTGGTATTTAAATACTAGTTAGAAGGGTTTAAATCATTTAAATTATTTTCTTCAACAAAAATTATATTAAGGCCAGATTAGTGTTCTACATGAAACATGGATTCCATAGAGATATTATTTTATTTTTCTGCTCTAATCCAAAAAGGTCATTAAACCATTTAAATGACTACAGTAATTATTTACTGTAAAAGTTGGATATAAAGGTACGTTAATATTCTCCACAATATTCTGAATCCAAATATATATTATTTGCAATTTTATGAATAGTGGTTATTTTCTTATGAATTTATTACTCCAAAAAGACCATTAATCCATTTAAATAATGACGGCAAAACCTTAAAGTAATTTCATGAACCAATTGCATAAAAGTATTCTAAATGAAATAGCTTTCCATCGGTATATTATATGTGATTTTTTATGCTGCAGAATAATTTCTATAAATTTTACAAGATTCTCTATATTTTCTGCAATTTCTAAATCTTTTCTATTTTTACTGGGGGTCAACTTTGACTGGCCAGTCAGCGCTGACACGGCCAGCGACGTGGCGACGTGCTATTGGATGATACCCCTCCGGGTTTCCGACCTAATCGGGAGCGTCCGTGGTGGATCTAACGGTGTAGAAGGGGTCCGTGATGGAGCTCACCGGTGGGCGGCAGTGGTCAACAGTGGTGGCTCAGACGATGGCAACGGGAGGTGCTCCGGTAGTACCTGACAGTGGAGAAGTAGTCATTGCGAAGCAGGAGATTGCGTCGAGCTTAGAGGTCGACTTTGCAGCGTCTTCCTATTCCTGCAAGGGATGCAGTGTGCGTCTGATCCTCCTCGGTACCGACGGGGTCCGGCGAAGCTCCATCGACAAATTGGCGACGGTGCGTGGCTCTAAACAAGGGGGAAATAGATGAGGTGAGGAGGTTCTTCATAGGTATTGCAATGGAGAATAAACTAGGGAGAGGGGAGCTTGGATACGTCGACGGCGTTGACCTACAGTAGATGCTATGGCGGTGCTCCGTCGAGATTGTCGATTCCGTCAATCTCGGGTGTTTCTTTGCTTAAAAAATATCCTTAGAGAGGCAGAAGGGTGGGCGTTTATATGGAATCAAAAAATTGGAGAGGGGCAAGGGATTCGATGCGGATTCAGCCGCGATTTTCTCGTGCTTTTCGGAGTTCCTCTCCGTCACGGCGAGGAAGATGACTAGGGTGGGGTTCCCGTGTTAGCGAGTGAGGGGAGAGGGGATATGTGGGTGGGCTGGCTGCTACTGCGCTTGGGCCTGCTGGGTTGCCTTGCTTCCGCTGCTGCGCGCGGCAGGTAGAGAGGCGGGTTGGGCCAGGTAGAGTAGATTTAGTTGACGGTTTTTATATATTCTTTTTATTTTAGTGATTTATTTTGTAACTTTTGAAATATAGCAATTAGGTTCAAACTTGTTTGTAAATTTTTCTAAAATTCAGAAGAACATTTTAGGACTCTAGGGAATATATTCCTGTCCATTCAAGGATATCAAAGAGTAGTTTTTTATTTAGAAACCCTAATTGATGCATGCCATATGTCAATCACTCAAACAAAATCATTTTATGCCTTTTTGCCAGATAGGGCTGCTTAGACATTATAAAAAGGGTATAGGGTTTTATGCAATTGGCCTTATATGGCTACTATGAAATATTTCTGAATAATTTCTTAGGGTTTATTTTAACCACTCTAGACACAATGCCAAAAATTCCCGAAACAACAAGTTCAATCATATACCATAATGAACATAGTTTTTAACATCCAATAAAAATGAAGATTTCATGTTATCTTCTCTCTTTTCAAGCAAGTGGTGAAACACATATAGAACGATTTCCAAAATTGAAGTAGAGACTTAAAGAGTTCAATAGGGAAAATTAGAATATCACTTCACTATAATTTGGGGAAAGTCATTTTATTTCCCCTCTTTAATAATTTAAGTATGGTTGGATATTTCAAAAAATACAATTTGAAAAGAAATGCATGCAAGTTGGATAGTCATGTTAAACCTCTCATACAAAAATGTTTTTAAACCATGGTTGAGATAAATTCAACAAGTTCTCAAATGTTTATTTTCACTCATAAATTTCAACAAAGTCAACAATCAACCAAACTTATTTTATTTATTTCACATTCCAAAATCGGGAAAATTTTAGGATGTGACAGACTACCGCCCTTAAAAGGAATCTCGTCCCGAGATTCGGGAAGGCTAGAAAGAAAGAAAAGTTTGGGATCCATTAGGGCGCTACCACCCTTAAAAGAAAATTGACTAGATTGCGTCCGAAGGTTTCACGTGGCTCATATTGATTCTCCTTTGGACATTATTGGTACAATGTCTCTACACCTTATGAACTCCATGATTTTTAGGATATAGGCAACACTGCATGAATTAGGAAAACAGTCATGGTGGTCAACTAGGAAATGTTTGCTTCACAATACCCATACAATGAGCTTCAGGGTTCATCCTTGTCGTACATTCCTATGGTTAGCAACGAATGCTTTTGTAAAGGTGGAACAATATACCATTCTAAGGTCTAGGCTCAATGTCGGCTCTTTGCTAAGGCTGAAAAGACACTCAAGATTCACAAAGCCAACAATACAAGAGCGAATAATAAGAGTAGTAGGAATGGTGATCAATCCATCCTACACCCAAATCATTACCAAGTATGAGGATAGGTGAATCATGTTTTTCTATCACTCGGGCATCCTCACTTTCCTTGTATAATTTTCCATGGGCACGAGCCAAGGTTCAATGTAGATTCCCATGTATCCAATATATAGAGCTACTATAAAAATTAAGCTATCGATACATCAAAACATTCAGGTCACGTAATCTACTACATAACATCCTTTGAAACACTTCATACTTCCACATCCTACAGTTGCATTAGATGAAGCATTCTCCTTTCTAAATACATTGTATTGTCAAATTTTCCACTTAACACATCATTCTATCTCCAAGGGTTCAAGATAGGGAAGAATAGATTCTACAAGAAAGAAACTACTAAGGAAATAGACCAACCCATGCAAACAAGCTCATATAACAACAAACATACAACAAGGCATGTCACATCCCAAATTTTAGATTTGGTCTTGCTTATCATTCATATCATCGCATCATATATTTCCATGCAAAACCGTCGAGTAGAAAGGCTCGGCAAAACACTATTTGCAAAACCCTATTTTGTTTCGTCACGAGGTTCCTGCGGGAAGATTTATAAGGACTTGCGACAACCACCCATGTAGGTTCGATTTTTCATGCAAACCTTGACTGAAGGTTGTTCCCCTCGACGATACGAACCCGTAGGCGCGAGAATCGCTCAAATCGGAGTTCGTATGCAAAAGACTCGGACGTTTTAGTAAACCGCCGGAAAACGGTCCAAAAATCTGGACCGATTTCCGAATCGGAGTCCAACCGCGGACCGATTCTGTTTAGGATTTCCGCGCGCAGGACTATTTAAGCAGGACCCCACCTGGCCCCGTTTTTCGTGCCCCACGCCTGCCCCACGCCCGACCCCGCCGCCATCGATCTCTGCGCCCACGCACGCCTCCCGAGGCCTAGCGCCGCCGCCGCCTCTCGCCTTGGCCGCCGCCGGCCGCCGTCCTACGTCGCCGCCGATCGCCGCCCAGGTGCGCCGTCCGCCTCCTCTCTCTCCCCTCTATCTATTCCCGCCACCAAGACCGCCATCCACCGCCGCCCGCGACGCCTCGCGGCCAGCCGCTGCCGCCTACCATGCGAGCATCACGCCGCCATCGCCGCTTCTGCGTCGCGCGCCCCACGCCTCGGCGCTCGCGCCCGCCTCGCGGCCGCCTCCACCGCATCCGATCACCGCCCGGCGCCGCGCCATCTGCAGCGCCGCCACCCGCCCGCCTTGGCCGCGCGCCGCGCTACTGCCTCGCTGCGCGCTGCTCGCTGCGCCGTGTCGCATTATCGCATGCGATATAGCATGCATGCACGCCCGCATACGTGCACGTACGCGCGCCGTTGTTGCGCGCGATGTTATTTTTCCGGACCGTTAGTTGACCATGTGTGTACGCGCAGGAAAAACCTCGTCGCCGGAAGAGATCGTCGCCGCCGTCCGGAGCTCGCCGGAGTTCGTTTCGCCATCCGTTTCCGGTAAGACAGCAGCCACCGTCAGATCTCAGATCAGCGGCCTAGATCGTTAGTTGACCGGTCAGACTCAGGCGTTGACTAGTCAGACGCCCAGTCAGCGCCCAGTCAGCAGATGCTTTGACCAGTCAACAGACACAATTGACTGGTCAATTTCGTTAATCCCTTTAGTTAGCAGATTTCGGTAGAATTTTGTAAATTGCGTAGAAAATCAACCGCTTGGCCAAAAATTGCAAATAAAATATGTACGGGTTCAGTGAGTCGTGTAGAATCTCGCTGTACCTTTGGTTCAGACTTTTACTGCAAGGTTTAGTACAGTTTAATCAAACTAGTTAGTGGCCTTTTCGGAGTAATAAATTCGTAGAAAAAGATCCGTAGCTCAAAAATCACGTGTGATATGTCCCTGAACTCGTGTGAATGAGGGGAATCTCATCGTGAATTAAAAGGATAGGCTTACAGTAAAAACTTCTGCAGTAATTGTCTAATGGCTTTCTGCAGTGTTTTAATTACTCGAGAAGTTTTATAACTCCTTTTTGAGTAATTCCAATTGGTGTTGTTTCTAATCAGCGATGCCTATGCGGTAGAATTTTCCCAAGATTTTACAAACAGTATAATACCGATAGTGATTTATTTAAGTTCTAGCTCTAGTTTGGAGCATTACTTTTGTCTAGTAGTTTTCCTAGCGCTAAAGCTATTTTCCATGCATGCAATCGGTAGTGTTATGTTATAGGATGTTATGGTGCAGCTGTAGCACCAATTACCTTGTCGTTCTTGCATTCATGCATCATATTTGTTGCATATGCTTGTGCATTGTTTGTTTATGATTCCAATTGTATCGTGTAGATTGTGACGAGTGCAACGCTTGCTCGTGTGTGGATTGTTCTTCCGACCGCTACAACCAAGGCAAGTAGATGCTACCTTATTCATGATATCGTCCTACTATTTTCAATGCATTGTCATGTATTTTGTAGATGCATGTGTAGGATGATACTATCGCTATGTTATGTCCTATTATGTGGTAGGACCCTCTTCGTAGATGAAACACCGTTGGTAGATGTGCTTAGCCATGCTTTGTTGAACGAGGGCTGGGTTACATCAATGATACTTGTTTTCTCAAAGTATTGGTTTGTGAAAACTAAAAACAACTTAATCAATGAACCCCCTCGGTGTGATGGTATTGATAATTTTTGGTGGTTTCATTGCGGAAAGGCACCCAGGTATCAAGAGAGAATGATTGGCTTCTTTATTGTGTAGCTTACGTGTACAACCATGTGCCAATAATGAAATGGGCGGTTGGTTGGACTTAGTAGGTTGTGGTAACTCGAACCCACGTATCCAGAGATGTATAATTTTGGTAGGTTGGACCGGTGCGTGTCGGGATTGAGGAGCTACTTCCCGAACAGTCTCTTCTTGGTCTTCTCCCTATCATCACCCGAAATGAGAGTGATGGTACGAGTTAGGCTGGCCAAGTCACATGGGTAAAGTGTACTAACCTCTGCAGAGTGTATAATCTAATCGATTAGTCGTGTCCCCGGTTATGGACATCTGAGCTGCTAGATATTAATTCCATGACATGTTTCTCGCTCACTCTAATTTCATAATTGTTTTAATCTTGTTGGGTTAACTTAATTGGGATCTTTTCAAAGAAAATCAAAAATGTTTATGAAAGTAGGACAAATGTATTTGCAAATGTAAGCCAGACACAGCTCCACTTGCCAAATAAGCATGTAGATGTTAGTACTATTGTCTCCATTACTAGCTCTACTTGCCATACATTCCATGTATTGACCCTTCGGGGCTGCTACGTTTCATGTTGCAGGTTATTCCGATTCTGATTGATCGTTATAGGCCACGGTACTCCACTCGGCACTTGTTCACTTGTGGGCAATTTGAAGAATGGAGGATTTACTTTATTTATGTTGCTACCTGAATAATTTGAGCTAGCTTTGTGCTAAGCTTTTATTGTAATAATGGTACTCTGGATCTTTGTAGATCATGATACACGGTTATTTTGCTATGTTATCTATCTTACTCTATTGTGGGCCAATGAACCGATCCAGGGATTGGCATGTCACATAGAGGCCACGGTCTTCGTAACCGGTGTTACAGGATGGTATCGAGCCGTGTGTCGACTGTAGGATCGTGACCTAGGATTGGATTAGGAAGCCATAGAATTATTAAGCCTATATTAACTCTGTCTTTCCTCTTATGCCTTTCACCCTCGTAAATTCTTACCATATGCTATTCTCACACTTTCCTCTTTTACTTGATAGATGGGAGACGTCAGGACTGAGTATGTCACCATGGAGTCACCAAGGCCCTTTGCAAGGCAGTTAGCTCAGCTCTCTCAGTCATTGGGATTGCCACTGCCTATGTTCAAGGGAAGAAGGCTGTACACCTATGGATATGGAGAGGATGCATGGGAGATCACTACCTTCATATTCAGAGATGCCGCCTTGCCAAACCCCGCGCACTTGGTCTACACCAAGACATACTGCAACTGGGGACTTGGAATCAACCTGGCCATACATGAAGCCCTGTCTCGCCAGTGCCACTATGTCCGACACCTACTGCCTGAAGATTCACCCTACCGTGACTATGGGAGGCGTGATGAGGATGGGAACATTGTGGTTACCCCGGGTGACAGGAACAACATGCCGCCACGTCGGAGGCACATAGAGGACATGGAGAGGGAGAATGGAGCTCTAGCAGAGAAGGTGAGGATGATAAAGGAGATTGCAGACTTTACTAGCAATGGAATGGTGGTCCAAGGACAGGAGATTGACACTTTGCATGAAGTTGTGGGAGTTCTGGAGAATGCCCTGATAGCCAGAGATGCAACCATAGCACACCTTCATGGCACTGTGCAAGGGAATACCCAGAACATACAACAATTGCAAGGGACAGTCCAGGAAAGGGACCAAACCATTGAAGCTATGACAGCCCAGATTGCCGCTCTCCAAGCGCAGCTGAATCCACCCTCTGATGATGACAATGGAGATGATGGCAACAATGGTGATGATGATGATGACAGTGGAGATGATGATAATGATGATGAGGACGAGGATGATGATGATGGAGACGATGATGGTGGAGGAGATGAAGTTGTTGCAGTTGCAGCTGAGGATGAAGAAGAAGAGGAGGATCCAGAAGAGGTGGAGTTTGAAGTCTCAAGTGATGGTTAAGGAGAGGTGTACACTCCGCCGCCATGGTTGTACCGCGAGCCGAAGCGCCAACGCATGACCGCAAGGACCTACCTCAATCTCTTCAAGAAGTAGATAGAAGTCCACCAATTAGTCCATGTTAGGCAAACTCGTTAGGATTAGTCTCGATCGATGTGAAACTTAGTTCGTGTTAGTTTAAGAGTGATTAGTTGCTTATTTGTGTACTCCAATATCCCAGGAATTATTTGTGCGAATTTTTAATGAAAGAGTTATGGCAATTTGGTTATCATCTGTGTGTTTTTTTCGCTGCAGTTTTTCTGCTGATACAGCAGTACTGCGCGATTTTTCATATTTTTCTGGTAACTCGGAAAAATCTGAAAACAATTGGGCTGATGCGAAACTCTCTGTGCTATATGTGCAAAAATCAGCTAAATTTTCTGACGAGTTTAAGTCAGGCGGAAAAATTCGCGAACGCTGCTGGACAGTTCTGGCAGAATTGCTGATTTGTTGATTAGTTGATCTATTGTTTAGTTAACCATTGCCAACTCTTGCAAAACTATTTAAGTAGTTATATACTGCTAGGATAACCCCTGGGATGTTGCTGGATCGCTTGTTTGGTGATGTGTTGCTTGCTTGTGATTGTCTGCTATTGCTTGTTGTTGTTTGATCATATGCATGGGTAGAATCCTATTATCGTAGTTGATTCTTTCTAAACTTACCTATGCTGAACCGCAGATGCCTCCTCTCCGCCAACCCACTGAGATGGAGCAGCTCATGGCAGCTCGTGCACAATGACCCAAGTGATGACCCAGTTCATGGCAAACCGTAACAACAACAATGGAAACAATCAGCCTCAGGGAGATGTTCTCACCAGATTTCTGAGGTTAAGGCCAGCTAAGTTCTCTACTGCAACGGAACCAATGGTTGCTCTCGACTGGTTGCGTTCAGTCAACAAGGATCTAGTAACTGTCGAATGCACTGATGCTGAGAAGGTGAGGTTTGCCGCTCACCTACTGGAGGGACCAGCCGCTTCTTGGTGGGACACATTTCAGATCACCCACCCGCTGGATACTGTGACGTGGGCAATGTTTGAGGAAGGTTTCAGGACCAACCACGTGTCTTCAGGAGTTCTGAGCCTGAAGAGGAAGGAGTTCCGCAACTTGCGCCAAACCAATCGCACTGTGGCTGAGTATATTGACGAGTTCAACAACATGTCCCGTTATGCACCTGAGGATGTTGACACTGATGCAAAAAGGAGGGAGAGATTCCTGGATGGCCTCAGTGATGAGCTTTCAGTACAGCTACTTGTGGTTTATTGCCCCACTTTCCAGGAGCTTATGGACAAGGCTAGGATCTTGGAAGGGAAGCATAAGCAGGTGGAGAACCACAAGAGAAAGAACAACAATCACCACTCTGGTTCACACCACAAGTCTCGCACTTCATATGATGGATACTCCAAGCATGGGGGGAGTGACCATGGGAGCCATGACCGCCACCACCATGGAGGCTATGGACATCGTCATGACAACCATAGGAGCAGTCACCACAACCACAAGGGAGGACACTCTCACCACTCTGGAGGACACGGTGGACATGATCGCAACCGTGATCGCAACTTCGTGAAGAAGGATCTAAGTGAGGTGACGTGCTTCAAGTGTAAGCAAAAGGGACACTATGCTGACAACTGTCCGGAGAGGAAAGGACTGAAGCCAACCAACGGTGAGAAGGCCACAGTGAACCACATGAATGTGGAGGAGATTCCAGATGAGCCAGACCTTGTGATTGGTAAGTTCCCAATCAACACTTACCCTGCACTTATACTTTTCGATACTGGTGCATCGCATTCATTCATTTCAAGGGCATTTGTGGATAAGTATAAGTTACCTACTGAGTCTATGAAAAGGTCTATTAGAGTGAGTTCACCTGGAGGAGATATGATAGCTAGCGCGGGATGCCACGATTTAACTGTGAGGATTGGAACACACAACTTCATTGCACATTTGGTAGTGTTGGATTCACAGGGATTAGATGTCATTCTGGGTATGGATTAGATGTCTATGCATGGGGGACACATAGATTGTGCACAGCGAGCTGTTTCACTCAAAACCCCGGATGGTAAGAGGATTAGGTTCAAGTCGGCTGCACGACCGAGAAGGTGTAAGTTGAATTCTCTTAAGGGGGTTAGCATGGATACTGTGCTAGTGATTAGGGATTACCCTGACGTGTTTCCGGAAGAACTGCCAGGAATGCCACTTGACAGGGAAGTAGAGTTTCTTATCGACCTGATGCCGGGAACATGACCAATAGCAAAGAAACCATATAAGATGGATGTGGATGAGCTGAAGGAACTGAAGAAGCAATTGAAGGAGCAGCTGGAAAAAGGGTTCATTCAGCCTAGTGCGTCGTCATGGGGAGCACCTGTTCTGTTTGTGGAGAAGAAAGACAGCACCAAGAGATTAGTGGTAGACTATCGCTCGCTGAATGAAGTAACCATCAAGAACAAGTACCCTCTGCCGAACATAAATGATTTGTTTGATCAACTGGAAGGAGCAAAGGTGTTCAGCAAGATTGATCTGCGATCAGGCTACTTTCAATTGAAGATCCGGGAGGAGGACGTACCAAAAACCGCCTTCACCACTAGGTATGGTTTATATGAGTATATGGTTATGTCTTTTGGACTAACGAATGCCCCGGCATACTTCATGACCATGATGAACAAGGTATTTATGGAGTATTTGGACAAGTTCGTGGTGGTGTTTATTGATGACATACTGATATATTCCAAGGATGATGTTGAGCATGAGAAACATCTGAGACTGATTATGGAGAAACTGAGGGAACATCAGCTGTATGCCAAATTCAGCAAGTGTGAATTATGGCTTAACACCGTTGGGTTTCTTGGACACGTAGTGTCAGGAGAAGGAATTGCTGTTGATCCAAACAAAGTGACTGCAGTAACTGAGTGGGAAGCACCCAAGAATGCGGGAGAGATTCGAAGCTTTCTGGGACTTGCTGGATATTACAGGAGGTTCATTGAAAACTTTTCCAAGATTGCTAAGCCTATGACTGAACTTCTGAAGAAGGAGAGGAAGTTTGAGTGGTCAGATGTATGTGAAGCCAGCTTTCAAAACTGAAGCGTCGACTAGTGACCGCTACTGCTTACGGTTTACGGATCTTCAAGGATTTCCAAGTGTACTGTGATGCTTCTCGACAGGGACTTGGTAGTGTGCTGATGCAAGATGGGAGAGTGGTGTCATATGCCTCGCGACAACTCAAGAACCATGAGCGGAATTACCCCACACACGACTTGGAGTTAGCGTCGGTGGTTCATGCGCTCAAGGTATGGAGGCATTACTTAATGGGAAAACACTGTGATGTGTACACCGACCACAAGAGCCTGAAGTACATATTTACACAGAAGGAATTGAATATGAGACAAAGGAGATGGTTGGAGCTTATCAAGGATTACGATATGAATCTACAATACCACCCAGGAAAGGCCAATGTAGTAGCAGATGCTCTGAGCCGGAAGGTTTATGCCAATGGATTGATGATTGGTGAATTGCCTGAGGACTTGTGCAAGCAATTCAAGGACCTTAGACTAGAGGTAGTGTCTGAAGGATACCTAGCAACAATGGAAGTCCAACCAACGCTACAGGACAGGATCATAAAGGCTCAGATAGGAGACAAAGAGATAGATGAAGTTAAGGAAAAGGTGAAGGAAGGTCGAGCAAGGGAATTCCGCGAGGATGAGCAAGGAACCTTGTGGTATGGAGATCGATTGTGCGTCCCCAACGATCCGGAGTTGATGAAGTTGATTCTGCAGGAAGCTCATGACTCGCCATATTCCATACATTCGGGCAATACGAAGATGTATATGGACCTAAAGGACAGATTCTGGTGGAACAACATGAAGGGAGACATCGCGGAGCATATTACCCTATGTGATGTATATAGCCGAGTGAAGGCAGAACACCGTGGTTAGCAGATCTACAGCCATTGCCTGTGCCGGATTGGAAGTGGGATAGAGTGGGAATGGATTTTATCACAGGACTGCCCAGGACCAGGTCAGGATATGACTCCATTTGGGTAGTGGTCGACCATTTGACCAAGGTATCCCACTTTATACCAGTAAAGACGACCTATACGAGTGCAAAGTTAGCCAAGATTTACATGGACAGGATTGTGTGCCTACACGGAGTTCCCAAGAGTATCGTATCTGATAGAGGCACCCAATTTACCTCACACTTCTGGCGCCAGCTGCACGAGTCACTTGGTACTAGATTGGAGTTTAGCACAGCGTTTCACCCACAGACCGATGGACAGACCGAGAGGGTGAATCAGATTTTAGAGGACATGCTGAGAGCTTGCGCCTTGGCTCATGGCTCTAGTTGGGATGAGAATTTGCCGTATGCGGAGTTTTCCTACAACAACAGCTATCAAACCAGCATCAAGACGTCACCGTTCGATGTGCTGTATGGGAAACGGTGCCGTACACCATTGCTATGGGATGGAGTAGGAAAACGTCAGCTGTTTGGACCTGATTTGATCAAGGACGCTGAGGAGAAGGTCGCCTTGATTAGGGATAGGCTGAAGGTAGCACAATCAAGGCAGAAGAGCTACGCCGATGCCAAGCGCAAGGAAGTGGTGTATGAGATAGGTGATAGAGCATACCTCAGGGTATCACCGCTTCGTAGAATCAAGAGATTCGGAATTAAGGGTAAGCTGGCACCTCGATTTATTGGACCGTATCGAGTCTTAGCACGCAAAGGAGAAGTTGCTTATCAGTTGGAGTTGCCAGAGGCTCTGTCTGCTGTTCACAACGTGTTCCACGTGTCCCAACTGAAGAAATGCCATCTGAAGATGGTGGATACACCCTTGAGAGACACTGTACCACTAGAGGAGGTTCAGCTTGAGAATGATTTGACCTATGAGGAGAAACCGGTCAAGATTTTAGAGACAGCAGAGAGGACTACCTGTACCAAGACGATCAAGTTTTGCAAGGTACAGTGGAGCCACCACACCGAAGAGGAAGCCACTTGGGAGCGTGAGGATGACATCCGAGAGGACTACCCACACCTATTTGCTAGCCGCGCCGAATCTCGAGGACGAGATTCATCTTAAGGGGGTTAATCTTGTCACATCCCAAATTTTAGATTTGGTCTTGCTTATCATTCATATCATCGCATCATATCTTTCCATGCAAAACCGTCGAGTAGAAAGGCTCGGCGAAACGCTATTTGCAAAACCCTATTTTGTTTCGCCACGAGGTTCCTGCGGGAAGCTTTAGAAGGACTTGCGACAACCACCCCTGTAGGTTCGAGTTTTCACGCAAACCTTGACTGAAGGTTGTTCCCCTCGACGATACGAACCCGTAGGCGTGAGAATCGCTTAAATCGGAGTTCGTATGCAAAAGACTCAGACGTTTTAGTAAACCGCCGGAAAACGGTCTGAAAATCTGGACCGATTTCCAAATCGGAGTCCAACTGCGAACCGATTCTGTTTAGGATTTCCGCGCGCAAGAATATTTAAGCAGGACCCCACCTGGCCCCGTTTTCCGTGCCCCACGCCTGCCCCACGCCCGACCCCGCCGCCATCGATCTCGCGCCAAGACGCCTCGAGTCCTAAGCGCCGCCGCCTTGGCCGCCGGCCGCCGTCCATCGTCGCCGCCGATCGCCGATCAGGTGCGCCGTCCGCCTCCTCTCTCTACCCTCTATCTATTCCTGTCACCAAGACCGCCATCCACCGCCGCCGCGGGACCCGCCTTCGCGGCCAGCGCCGCTTCGCCGCCCCTACCCGCGAGCATCACGCTGCCATCACCGCCCCTCTGCGTGCGCCACGCCCCACGCCCTCGGCCGCTCGCGCTTCGCCACCTCGCGGTAGCCGCCGCCACCGCATCGATCACCGCCGCGCCACGCGCCATCTGCAGCACCGCCACCCGCCCGCCTTGGCCGCGCGCCGCGCTACTGCCTCGCTGCGCGCTGCTCGGTGCGTCGTGTCGCATTATCGCATGCGATATATCATGCATGCACGCCCGCATACGTGCACGTACGCGCGCCATTGTTGCGCGCGATATTATTTTTTCGGACCGTTAGTTGACCATGTGTGTACGCGCAGGAAAAACCTCGTCGCCGGAAGAGATCGTCGCCGCCGTCCGGAGCTCGCCGGAGTTCGTTTCGCCATCCGTTTCCGGTAAGACAGCAGCCACCGTCAGATCTCAGATCAGCGTCCTAGATCGTTAGTTGACCGGTCAGACTCAGGCGTTGACTAGTCAGACGCCTAGTCAGCGCCCAGTCAGCAGACGCTTTGACCAGTTAACATACACAATTGACTGGTCAATTTCGTTAATCCCTTTAGTTAGCAGATTTCGGTAGAATCTTGTAAATTGCGTAGAAATTCAACCGCTTGGCAAAAAATTGCAAATAAAATATGTACGGGTTCAGTGAGTCGTGTAGAATCTCGATGTATCTTTGGTTTAGACTTTTACTGCAAGGTTTAGTACAGTTTAATCAAACTAATTAGTGGCCTTTTCGGAGTAATAAATTCGTAGAAAAAGATCCGTAGTTCCAAAAATCGCGTGTGATATGTAACTGAACTCGTGTGAACGAGGGTAATCTCATCGTGAATTAAAAGGATAGGCTTACAGTAAAAACTTCTGCAGTAATTGTCTAATGGCTTTCTGCAGTGTTTTAATTACTCGGGAAGTTTTATAACTCCTTTTTGAGTAATTCCAATTGGTACTGTTTCTAATCAGCGATGCCTATGCGGTAGAATTTTCCCAAGAATTTACAAACAGTATACTACCGGTAGTGATTTATTTAAGTTCTAGCTCTAGTTTGGAGCATTACTTTTGTCTAGTAGTTTTCCTAGCGCTAAAGCTATTTTCCATGCATGCAATCGGTAGTGTTATGTTATAGAATGTTGTGGTACAGCTGTAGCACCAATTCCCTTGTCGTTCTTGCATTCATGCATCATATTTGTTGCATATGCTTGTGCATTGTTTGTTTATGATTGCAATTGTATCGTGTAGATTGTGACGAGTGCAACGCTTGCTCGTGTGTGGATTGTTCTTCCGACCGCTACAACCAAGGCAAGTAGATGCTACCTTGTTCATGATATCGTCCTACTATTTTTAATGCATTGTCGTGTATTTTGTAGATGCATGTGTAGGATGATACTATCGCTATGCTATGTCCTATTATGTGGTAGGACCCTCTTCGTAGATGAACCACCGTTGGTAGATGTGCTTAGCCATGCTTTGTTGAACGAGGGTTGGGTTACATCAATGATACTTGTTTTCTCAAAGTATTGGTTTGTGAAAACTAAAAACAACTTAATCAATGAACCCCCAGGGTGTGATGGTATTGATAATTTTTTGTGGTTTCATTGCGGAAAGGCACCCAGGTATCAAGAGAGAATGATTGGCTTCTTTATTGTGTAGCTTACGTGTACAACCATGTGCCAATAATGAAATGGGCGGTTGGTCGGACTTAGTAGGTTGTGGTAACTCGAACCCGCGTATCCAGAGATGTAGAATTTTGGTAGGTTGGACCGGTGCGCATCGGGATTGAGGAGCTACTTCCCGAACAGTCTCTTCTTGGTCTTCTCCCTATCATCACCCAAAATGAGAGTGATGGTACGAGCTGGGCTGGCCAAGTCACATGGGTAAAGTGTACTAACCTCTGCAGAGTGTATAATCTAATCGATTAGTCGTGTCCCCGGTTATGGACATCTGAGCTGCTAGATATTGATTCCATGACATGTTTCTTGCTCACTCTAATTTCATAATTGTTTTAATCTTGTTGGGTTAACTTAATTGGGATCTTTTCAAAGAAAATCAAAAATGTTTATGAAAGTAGGACAAATGTATTTGCAAATGCAAGCCAGACATAGTTCTACTTGCCAAATAAGCATGTAGATGTTAGTACTATTGTCTCCATTACTATCTCTACTTGCCATACATTCCATGTATTGACCCTTCGGGGCTGCTACGTTTCATGTTGCAGGTTATTCCGATTCTGATTGATCGTTATAGACCACGGTACTCCACTCGGAACTTGTTCACTTGTGGCAATTTGAAGAATGGAGGATTTACTTTATTTATGTTGCTACCTGAATAATTTGAGCTAGCTTTGTGCTAAGCTTTTATTGTAAAAATGGTACTCTGGATCTTTGTAGATCATGATACACGGTTATTTTGCTATGTTATCTATCTTACTCTATTGTGGGCCAATGAACCGATCCAGGGATTGGCATGTCACATAGAGGCCACGATCTTTTCAGAACCGGGGTGTTACAAGGCAATCAACACACAAGCAAACACTTGCATAAAAATAAAACAGAGGTCTAAACTTAGCAGTATATAACCAAAAAATAGTTTAAAAACATTGGGAACAATACTAAAGTAAGGTAGAGCAACATATAAACAATAAACAAAATCTATCAAAACAATACAGCAGGCTTCATGAATTATTTTGACCAGCTTAAACTCATCAGAAATTTTAGCCAATTTTTCTGCATGTACTATAGGTAATTACACTCTAGATCCTATTTTTTCAGATTCTTCTGAATTACCAGTAAAATATTTAAAATCGCGCAATACAACAAGTCAGGCAGAAAACTGTAGCAGTAATCTCACGAGTTTTAAATCAAATCACACCATTAAACTAATTTGAAAACCTCGGGAAAATTTCAGAACATTTATAGTTTCAAAAAAACAGATCCTAAATAAGGCATCACACAAAATATCTCAATACAAACAAGCAAGCAACTAATATTGTCATACCACATAAGTTGGTAAGAATATGGTGGTCCAGACCTACTCAAACTTGGTGAGATATTTATTTATGTCATATTATTTGTTCTATTACTTGTAGTTCAACTCTCATGTAGGTATGAAATGAATGGAACTACAAATTTTGAACAAGAAGAGGTTCTAGAAAATATAGGCAAGAAATATAAGAACTCTAATAAGTAGAAAGTATGATAGTTCTCCTAAGAGAGTCCTCCTATTTCTAATATATTTCTAAGGTCACGATCCTACAGTCAACACACAGATCTGATACCATCTTGTAACACCCTCGCCTAATAAGGTTGAGTTCATGTGTATAGTGCCAATCCCTGAATCGGTTCACTGACACACACAATACAAAATGATACCAAATATAACTGTGCATCATAAATACAACGAATATGATCCAGAATTTACATTATTTATTCAAGTACACAACACAAAATGAATATAAGGTAAATCTCCATCCTTCAAATGTGCCATAGGCGAACAATTGTTGAGTGGAGTCTCGCGACCTATGAACGATCACTCAGATACGATATAACCTGCAAAATGAAACGTAGCAACCCCGAAGGGTCAATACATGGAATGTATGACAAGTAGGCTAAAGTGGTTAACAACAAACCTAGCAACTACATGCTTATTTGTCTAAGTGGAGTTCAGGCTCATTGCATAAAGCAATAGTTTTATCCTAACATTTATAACAAACTAGTTTTCCAATACGATAAATGGGACACTCTGGTTCACTCCCAGGTGCTCCTACCCAATTAAGTTCACCAATAAGTTTTAAGTAATTGAGAAATTGGGATGAGTGAGAAATATGTCATAGCATCAGTATCATGTCGCTCAAATTGTCCATAATCGGGGACATGACTAAGTACTTAGTTTAGATACCCTACATGAGTTTATACACTTTATCCATGTGACCTGGCCAACCCAGCTCGGACCACCACACTCATATTGTGTGATGATAGGGAGAAGTCCAAGACGAGACAATTCGGGAAGAGCTTCCCCAAACCCATCCATGCACTGTACCAACCTACACTATTCTACATCTCTAGATAAGTAGGGTTTGAGTCGCCATAACCTACTAAGTCCAGCCAGCCAGCCATTCTTACTGGCACATGGTTGCACATGTAAGCTATCAAACAAAGAAACCAATCCTTTCTCAGTACCCTGGGCGGCATTCCCCACCATAAATCCACACTCGATGACCCAATAAATGCCATTCCGCCAAGGTGGTTCATTAAAATCATGTTGGTTTGTCATTTTGTGAAATATAAGCCTTTCAAAACATATAACTTTTCAAGGTGTAATTCCCTTCCTCGTCTAAATAGCATAGCTAAGCAATCTACCAATACGATGGCTCATAAACAAGGAATACTAGAGAATAATATGGGACATGGCATAGCATATACACATCAATTCCTATACATACAATTCTACGAAAACATCTACAATCCATAGGAAAACAGTAGGACATTTATGACCAAGATAGCACCACTTGCCTTTGTTGTAGATGTAGTCGATTAGATAATCCTCACATATATAATGGTTCATCTCATCATAATCGCAATAGTTGCAATCATATTAGTTGCACTCCTCGTAATCTAACATTTGAAATAAGCACAACAAACACACCATTTCGAACATTGCAATCATGCAACAATGCAACAATAAAATAAAACAAGGATGAAAAAATGCATGCATGATGATTTAATAGGTCACTTTTATTGTATTTAGTGTTATGAACATTATTAGATCATATGATGCATGTGTAGAATCATTTAATGCATTAAATAATTTATTATTTAAGATATATGGATTTAATATGATTTATCTGATTTTAATTCAACTACTGATGTTTCTGTCATATTAAATTATGAATTAAATACTATTGTATAGGAACTGCAATTTAGAGACAGTAGCAATCTGAATCACCCAAAAGGGGGTTATAAATATTTTCTTATGATTACAATACTATTGCAATGGGTTTAAAGATTTCTGTATGAATTTCTATTTTAATAGTAACAAATAATTTGGCACGCAAATTATTTGGATATACTTTGCCAAAACAAAACAGTGGCAACTGGTTTCAGTAATTTTGGAGTTTTGGTTAGTTTTCTGGGATTTAAATACTAGTTAGAAGGGTTTAAATCATTTAAATTATTTTCTTGGACAAAAATTATATCTAAGGCCATATTTGTGTTCTACATGAAAACAGGGATTCCATAAACATATTATTTGTATTTTTATGATCTATAAATAATTTACTATGATTTATTTACTCCAAAAAGGTCATTAAACCATTTAAATTACTACAGTAATTCTATACTGTAAAAGTTGGATACAAAGGTATGTTAATATTCTTCACAACATTCTGAATCCAAATATATATTATTTGCAATTTTATGAATAGTGTTTATTTTCTTATGAATTTATTACTCCAAGAGTCCATTTAAATAATGACGGCAAAACCTTAACGTAATTGCCTAAACCAATTGTATAAAAGTATTATAAATGAAATTATATTTCCATAGATATATTATATGTGAGTTTTGGAGCTGTAGAATAATTTCTATAAATTTTACAAAATTCACTATATTTTCTACAATTTCGAAATCTTTTCTTTTTTACGCTGCCAAAAATGTGGTGGCGTGCTATTGGATGATACCCCTTCGGGTTTCCGACCTAATCGGGAGCGTCCACGGTGGATGTAATGGTGGAGAAGGGGTCCATGATGGAACTCACCGATGGGCAGTGGTGGGTGACAGCGGCGGCTCAGATGGTGGCGACGGGAGGTGCTCCGGTAGTCCCTGGTATTGGAGTAGTAGTCCATGCAAAGCGAGAGATTGCGTCAAGCTCAGAGGTGGAATTTGCGGCGTCTTATCATTCCTGCAATGGATGCGACGTGCGGCTGATCCTCCTCGGTACCGACGGGGTCCGGAGAAGCTCCGTCGACAAATTGGCGATGGTGCGAGGCTCTAAACAAGGGAAAAATATATGAGGTGAGAAGGTGCTTCATGGGTATTGCAATGGAGAAGTGACTAGGGAGAGGGGAGCTTGGATACATCGGCGGCGTTGACCTCCATTAGATGTTGTGGCAGTGCTTCGTCGAGATTGTCGATTCCATCAATCTCGGGTGTTTCTTTGCGAAAAAACATCCTGAGAGAGGCGGAAGGATAGGCGTTGATACATTGGAAACATATCTATATTTTTTTATGCTCCATGCTTGTTTAGTATCTACTTTGCTTTACTTTTCTACACTTTGAGGTGCTTTTTACATGTTTTCTGGTACTAAACTATTAACAAGTTGCAACAGTGTCAGATGCCTGTTTTCTGCTGTTTTTGGTTTTAGAAAAGTAAGTAAAGAAATATTCTCAGAATTGGACGGGACAAACGTCAAAGTCAATTACTTTCCGTGAGGAACAAGAAGTCCAGAGGGGAGACTAGGAAGTGGGCCAAGGCAGCCAGACCCCCCCCCCCCTAGGTGCGGCCAGGGGTGGGCCTGCGCTTGGCTAGGGTTTGGCCCCCCTGGCCGCCGCCTTGTCCTCCCCCTTCGCCTATAAGAATCCCCCGATGCAGAAACCCTAAGCACCCAATCAAATCTCCATGAAACCGTCTGTAGCCTCCGCCACCATCGTCCCTAGATCGGGGGGATCTGAAGTTCTTCCTGGCACCCTGCCGGAGGGGAGATCATCCCGGAGGCCTTCTCTCCGGTATGATGCGTGAGTAGTTCCACCTTGTACTATGGGTCCATGTAGTATCTAGATGGTTGTATCTCCTCCTTTGTGCTTTCATGTATAGATCTTGTGAGCTCCGTTCATGATCAAGATCTAATCTATTTGTAATCATGCATGTTGTGTTTGCGGGGATCCGATGGATATTGAGATTATTATGTTGGTTTGATTAATAGTTTTGTATTTATGATTCTATCATGTCTGTGTTGTTTGTGATCTTGCATGCTCTCCGTTGTTAGTAGCTATCTTGGCCAAATAGTTTCTAGTGACTCCAAGAGGGGGTATTTATGCTCGATAGTGGGTTCATGCCTCTAGTTTCCAAGGGAAGTGACAATAATCTCTTCGGTTGTAGATGTGTTGTTGCTACTAGGGAGAAAACAACGGTCTCTTGTTCATGGAACATGTGGACTGTTTACCTTACACACTTTGCTTAAAGCAGTTGTCTGTTGCTTGCAACTTAAGACTAGAGGGATTCGGATGATAACCTGAAGGTGGACTTCTAGTCATAGATGCAGTTGGATGGCGGTCTATGTATCTTGTTGTATTGCCCAATCGAATCTCATAGGATCTTTCTGACTAGTAATTGCATTGTTATGCCTTGCTCAGTTCCTGTCATTTGTCCTGCTGTAATTTTTTTACCCTTCATGCCATGTTGTTTATCTAAGGAGAGCACCTGTAGTGAACTATGGACCCCGGTCCAATCTTTACCATCAATGCATCTTCCACTGTTACTTGTTTACTTGCTGTAAACCATTACCTTCCACACCATACGTTTAATCCTTTGTTACAGCAAACCGGTGAGCTTGACAACCTCACCGATTCGTTGGGGCAAAGTCTTGAGTTTGTGTTGTGCAGGTCTCCGCGTTTCTTGCAACACCTGTGTGACATTTCCTTCCTCCTTCTGGTTCGATAACCTCGGTCTCTACCGAGGGAAAACTTGTTGTTATGCTGTTTCACACCTTACTTTGGGGTTCCCAACAAGACTCCACATCAAGCACCAAGTTCTCTGGCACCACCAAGGAGTCATCAACAAGTTTTCTGGCGCTGTTGCCGGGGAGGCTAAGGACGTCTTCACAAGGGGAGTCCTTCACTTCCTTTCTCTTTTCTTTGTTTTTAGTTTGCTTTGTTTCTTTTGCTTGGTTTTGTTTGACTCTTTTAAAAAACCCCAAAAAATAGTCTAGTTTGGTTTGCTTGCTTTATTTAAAAACACAAAAAAAATTGTTCCTACCCTAGTTGCCACCTTGCTCTAGCTCACCATGGTCCTCCCCAAGTTCGCCCTGAAAGATATTGCAATAGGTAGTGGCTCCATAATTGGGAAAGATAATATTGAAGAATTCTTTAATTATGTTAGCAAGCAAGAGGATATTGAGGAAAAATCTATAGCAGAGCTTGCTCCTAATTAAGAGATTGCTGCAGCTTCTTTAGTTCATATGTTGGAGGCTAGGTTTGTTAGCCTTAACCCCTTCATACATTTTTTGTTCCTAAAACTAAAAGAAGAGAAGAATGCTGAAAAGAGGTTCATCCTTGAAACTTTATCAAAAGAATCCATGATGTTGCTAGGGAAGCCAAAAAGGACTTTGAGCGTTTCAATATTCTAGGCTCAAGTGTAGATGTTGTGGGTATTTCTGACAAAACTAAGATTAGAGAAGAATTTAAGATACCCATACCCTTTAAGCTTGTTGGAATGCATGAAGCCTTTGAAAAGAAGTTTGATTGGATTGCTCCTGAAAATCTTTTTGATGAAAGTAGTAGACCAAAGAGAGATGAGAAGGGATCCTCCAAAACCCATTTGGATGAGATACCTTTCATACTTGAAGATTTTGCAAGTATGGATGTTAATACTTCTTCATTTTAAAATACTTGATTCTTCTTGCTTCTTGTGCCTAACTTAAAGGCGTTAAAGAAAAGTACTTATTGGGAGATAACCCAAGAGTTTCCTTGAGTCTTGGAAGTTATTACTTCAATAATGACCTATCCTTATCCTTTTTGTTTGCGTTTTGTGCCAAGAATGGCCTCTAATGAGAGGGAAGTAAGATTTGGGGAGTTGCTGTCCCGAAACAGATTTTTGTCCTCCACCAAAAAAATTCGAGAGGAGTCTCATTGACTCGGATTGAGCTCAAAACTTAAGAATAAATCCCCCAGTATGTTATCTAACTTTCGTTAGTTCAAAACTTTTTGATTTTAGAAACATAAGATGTTCGAAAAAATCGGTTTCTACTTGCTGGTCTGTTTTGACAGATTTCTGCCATAATTTGCATTTGCTTCTTATTGATTCCTTTTTGAGTTCTCTTTAGGTGAATTGAGATTTTTGAAGGATTTACTACATTAGTTTGTGTTTTTACTGAAAAGTCTTGCTGTTCCAAAGCTTTGCCAAGAGGTCTAATATCTTTTGAATAAACTAATGTTGCTAATGAAGATTGTGTGAAGTTTTGTATGAAGGAAAATTTTCAGGTGTAGAGAGAAAATGATGCAATGAGATGAAGAATGGACAAAATATCAAGCTTGGGGATGCCACCATGGTGTCACCCCAAGAAATATCCGATAGGTACAAGCGTCAAAGCTTGGGGATGCCCAAGTCATCCCCTTCTTCATTAATAAAAAGTTCAGGTCTGTCTAGACACTTCGTTTTTATTGTTTCATGCACAGTTGTGTTCTTCTTGGAGCCTCTTAGTTTTCATTTGCTTTGCTTATGTTGTTTAGTTTGCTTGAATAAAGAAGTTTGGACCCCCGTTCTCGCTGTGTTGTTTTGCAAATAAGTTTGCTTGGTGTTTGGAAAGGAGTAGTAAGTTCTTGCTTGAAGTGCAAGTGGAGCTTGCATTGACTGTGACTTAGACTTTAACATGACATGCTAGGTGTTGTTTTTACCTTATGCTTAGTGATTATTGTTGTAGCATGTCTTGTTCCAAACAATTGGGATTTCTTAGTGTGCCTTGAAGAAATTATGCGTTGTTTTAGCATGCAAAAGCATAGTATTGTGGTATTCTCCTTTGATGCTTTGCTTGGGTTGACTTGGAACATGCTCACACCATGTTATGACTATGACAAGTCACCATTAGCCTCTATGATCATTTAGTCCTTGACTTGTAGTACCACTATTTGCTTTGATTAGTATGCTTTGTTGCACTGCATGTTTATGGCTATTATGCTCTCTTAGTTGGTTGCTCCCAGTCTTTTGCTAGCCTCCACTTGTATGAGTAAGTTCTACTCATGCTTCCAACTCCCAAGAAACCAAGTTATTCCAAAGTGTCCACTATAAACTCCTATGCATGGTGTGTTACACCATTCCAAGTATATTCTTGTTTTCAATTATCTTCCAATTAAAATAATTTGTTATGTGAAAACTTAGTGATTAAAGCCCTCACGAACTTGATGGCACACTTTATATTCTTTGCCCCTAATAAACTTGAACCATTGTGACAACTTTTTTGTATATGCTTGCACTTATAAGTTGGAATTAGCAGAACCGTGCTATCACGGGGAATGTTTTCAACATTGCACTTGTACTTTGTACTCAATTGATATCATGTTATTTTGTCAATGGATGTCATCGGTGTGAAATAAAGAGGGAACTTGTAAGTCCATAGAGTTTGTATCCTGTGTTAGAGAAACGCCTGGGCCGCTAGCCTAAGCCATGCCTAATCATGGTGGAAACTTGTAGCATCACCATAATAAGATATCTATGAAGCACCCTCAATAAAAAGCTATGCATATGGTAAATAAAAAGATTGCTGAGATGCTCATTGTCTGCTTGCCTTGTCATTTTGGTTATGGGAAAGCTCCTGTACCATGTGCAAGGGGTACCCCGTTGGCGGTTCTCAATGATTTGCAAATACTTACAATGATAAGAACTTACTTGGACCCAAAGTTGAGTATGCCTGAGGTGTGTCCCTCGTATTCAAGGGACTTGAGATTGCCAACTTATACTTCGTCAAGCATATACTCCATCTTTGCCACTTTAACCTTAACCACTTCAAGATGCTTATGATAGGAGCAATGAGGGCTGAAAGATAACAAGTACCATAATTTTTGGAAGCTCTTTTTGAAACTTGGAATCCCTGCTTCCTTTAAAAAAAAGGCCTTTCTTCCACCACTATTGAGTCTCCACCTTCTACCTTTAGGCACCTTTAAGAGAACATAGTTGTCATTTTGTGTGCAGTGTCCCAAAGCTTATTGATTGATGCATATTGTGATATTACTCGTTCTTGTGCTATTTGTTTCTAGTCACCCTTGTGAACTTTGAAGGTGTCCTATGCATCTATATTGCTACTCTATGAGGGACAAGCTGATTGCCACTATGCTATGTTTTCTGTATGCGAAACAAACAAACGTTTTTCAATGCATGTTATTCATGATCTTTGTTTGTAACCTTTCATGTTGCATGCATAGTTACTATGTCCTATTGTTAGAAATCCATCTTTCATGCACATGTTTAGAGTTCTTTGATCCCAACTTTCAATGCTTGCAAATGGTTGGATCTTCATTGTGAGGGTGCATGTCACCTCAAAAATTATTCTTTTATCACTTACCTACTCGAGGACAAGCAGGAGTTAAGCTTGGGGATGCTGATACGTTGGAAACGTATCTATAATTTTTGATGTTCCATCCTTGTTTAGTATCTACTTTGCTTTACTTGTCTACACTTTGAGGTGCTTTTACATGTTTTTTGGTACTAACCTATTAACAAGTTGCAACAGTGCCAGATGGCTGTTTTCTATTGTTTTTGGTTTCAAAAAAGTTAGTAAAGAAATATTCTCGGAATTGGACGGGACAAACGTCAAAGTCAATTACTTTCCGTGGGGAATAAGAAGTCCAGAGGGAAGACGAGGAAGCGGGCCAGGGCAGCCAGACCCCACATGCACGACCAGGGGTGTGCCCGCGCCTGGCTAGGGTTTGCCCCCCTGGCTGCTGCCTCGTCCTCCCCCTTCTCCTATAAGAAGCCCCCGATGCAGAAACCCTAAGCACCCGATCAAATATTCATGAAACCATTTGTAGCCGCCGCCACCATCATCCCTAGATCGGGGGGATCTGAAGTTCTTCCCGGCACCCTGCCGGAGGGGAGATCATCCCGGAGGCCTTCTCTCCGGTATGATGCGTGAGTAGTTCCACCTTGGACTATGGGTCCATGTAGTAGCTAGATGGTTGTATCTCCTCCTTTGTGCTTTCATGTATAGATCTTGTGAGCTCCGTTCATGATCAAGATCTAATCTATTTGTAATCATGTGTGTTGTGTTTGCGGGGATCCGATGGATATTGAGATTATTATGTTGGTTTGATTAATGGTTTTGTCTTTATGATTCTATCATGTCTGTGTTGTTTGTGATCTTGCATGCTCTCTGTTGTTAGTAGCTATCTTGGACAAGTAGTTGCAAGTGACTCCAAGAGGGGGTATTTATGCTCGATAGTGGGTTCATGCCTATAGTTTCCAAGGGAAGTGACAATAATCTCTTCGGTTGTAGATGTGTTGTTGCTACTAGAGAGAAAACAACGGTCTCTTGTTCATGGAACATGTGGACTGTTTACCTTCACACTTTTCTTAAATCAGTGTTTTGTTGCTTGCAACTTAATACTAGAGGGATTCAGATGATAACATGAAGGTGGACTTCTAGTCATAGATGCAGTTGGATGGCGGTCTATGTATCTTGTTGTATTTCCCAATCGAATCTGATAGGATTTTTCTGACTAGTAATTGCATTGTTATGCCTTGCTCAGTTCCTGTCAATTGCCCTGCTGTAATTTGTTTACCCTTCATGCCATGTTGTTTATCTAAGGAGAGCACCTCTAGTGAACTATGGACCCCAGTCCAATCTTTACCATCAATACATCTTCCACTGTTACTTGTTTACTTGCTGCAAACCATTACCTTCCACACCATATGTTTAATCCTTTGTTACATCAAACCGGTGAGCTTGACAACCTCACTGATTCGTTGGAGCAAAGTCTTGAGTTTGTGTTGTGCAGGTCTCTTCGTTGCTTGCAACACCTGTGTGACGTTTCCTTCCTCCTTCTGGTTCGATAACCTCGGTCTCTACTGAGGGAAAACTTGATGTTGTGCTGCTTCACACCTTGCTCTTGGGGTTCCCAACAAGACTCCACATCAAGCACCAAGTTCTCTGGTGACACCAAGGAGTCATCAAGCGTTTATATGGAGTCAGAAATTTTGGAGAGGGGCAAGGGATTCGACGCGGATTCAGCCATGATTTTATCGGGCGGTTTGGAGATCCTGTCTGTCACGGCGAAGAAGATGACTGGGGTAGGGCCCCCGTGTTAGCGAGGGAGGAGAGAGGGGATCTGCGGGTGGGCTGGCTGCTGCTGCGCTTGGGCCTGCTGGACTTCCTTGCTTCCGCTGCTGCGCACGGCAGGTAGAGAGGCGGGTTGGGCCGGGTAGAGTAGGTTTAGTTTAGGTTTTTTATTTGTTCTTTTTATTTTACTGATTTCTTTTGTAACTTTTTAAATATAGCTCCAATTAGGTTCAAACTTGTTTGTAAATTTTCCTAAAATTTAGAAGAACATTTTAGGACTCTAGGGAATATAGTCATGTCCATTCAAGGATATCAAAGAATAGTTTTTTACTTAGAAACCCTAATTGATGCATGCCATATGTCAATCACTCAAACAAAATCATTTTATGCCTTTTTTCTAGATAGGAGTGCTTAGACATTATCAAAAGGGTATAGGGTTTTGTGCAATTGGCCTTATATGGCTACTATGAAATATTTCTAAATAGTTTCTTCGGGTTTATTTAACCACTCAATCAAAACACACAATGCCAAAAATTACCGAAACAACAAGTTTAATCATATACCATAAATGAACTTAGTTTTTAACATCCAATAAAAATGAAGATTTCATGTTATCTTCTCTCTTTTCAAGTAAGTGGTGAAACACATCTAGAACGATTTCCAAAATTGAAGTAGATACTTAAAGAGTCCAATAGGGAAAATTAGAATATCACTCCACTATAATTTGGGGAAGTCATTTTATTTCCTCTCTTTAATCATTTAAGCATGGTTGGATATTTAAAGAATCCAATGATTGAAAAGAAATGCATTCAAGTTGGATAGTCATGTTAATCCTCTCATACAAAAATGTTTTTAAACCATGGTTGAGAGAAATTCAACAAGTTCTCAAAAGTTAATTTTCACTCATAAATTTCAACAAAGTGAACAATCAACCAAACTTATTTTATTTATTTCACATTCAAAAATTGGGAAAATTTTGGGATGTGACAGCGAGAAGGACCATATCAATCACATTTTTCTTGCATGTGATTTTTATCCTTCGATGCATCTTATATTTCTTTGATTTGATCGCCACACTAGCATTATAAGATGATGCTCCCACTAAATATCAAGATAATAATATGTTCTTCCTTAGTATGCACCATTAAGAAAGTTCGTCATTTCGAAGAATCATGTGATGATCGGGTGTGATAGATTCTACGTGCGTATACAACGGGTGACGAGGGGTAACCTTGGCAGTGCCCATTGTTATGGACTTAGTATTTCGTGGAAAAGAGAATTCTAGGGATTTCTGTAGGGGTTCGTAGCATGGAAAAAAAATCTACCGCATGAACACACACAAGCCAAGATCTATCTACTAGATTGTAGCAACGAGTCAATATAGTACTCACCCTCGAAGATTCCAAGATAGCAGATTCTCGTGGGTGATGTAGTCGTTCACTTGCCAATCTCAATATCGCGTAGTCGATCCTTATGGCGCCACGTTCTGGCAGCGCTCCCGCAGTCGGTCACACGTTCCGTACTCTATGAAGACCTTCCTCTCCCTTGTTCTAGCAGGCAGCGAAGGTTGTAGCTATCTCCTCGCGATTCCGGCAGCATGACAGCGTGGTGTTAGAGTTTAGAGGGGGATCCCACAGGGCTTCGCCTTAAGCCGGAGTGGGTAGGAGGAGTATAGGGGTTCCTCGGCAACTAGGGTTTAGAGGTCGAGGGGAGGAGGTGGGGCCGGCGGCGGCTAGGGTGGCGGCGGTGGCGCGGAAGCTTGGGCGGCGGCGGCTTGGGGGCTAGGGTTTGCTTGTGGACTTGAGGGGCAGCCCCCTCCCATCTATTTATGAGAGGGAGGGGTGGCTAGGGGAGGGGGTGGTCGAATCCTCCCCCAACTCCCTCTCCTCCTTGGCCGGCGGTGGAGGGAGAGGAGAATACCTCTCCTCCCTCCACCAGGAACCATTGTCCCAGTTTGACTATTCAAACTTGCCTTTTGACTTTCAATATTGGAGTTTGATTTATCTCTTTTAAATGCCCAACCTAGTGACCTAGGACATGATGCAACCGTTCCACTTTGTCATGACACATTCATGTACCCTTCCCCTTCCGGTTCAGTGAACCTTCTAGACCCTTCTAGATCATTCTGGTGAAAACACCAGAACCATTCCCGAACTCCGAGATTGGACTTTCCTTATATGAATCTTATTCTCCGGACCATTTTGGATCTCCTCGTGATATCCTGGATCCCTTCCGAGACTCCGAACAACATTCGATCTTCTTACTCACATTCCATATCTACTAAACAACATCGAATCCTTAAGTGTGTCTCCCTACAGTTCATGAATTATGCAGACATGACCGAGACTCTTCTCCGATCAGTAACCAATAGAGGAATCTGGAAATTCATATGGCTCCCACATATTTCTATGATTACTTTGTGATCGAATGAACCATTTACATACGACACCAATTTCCCACTACTAGAGAAAAGGCTATAGGAGACATGATTATAGGAGGCACATTTAGACTATATGTGCCTCCTATAAAATAGGCGAGGCACACTTTATTGATATGCGCCTCTAGTATAAAAATAGGCGAGGCACATATGACTAGAATGAGCCTCCTATATTCTCTATACGAACGAAATCTGGTAGCCGCAGATTATACGAGGCACATTCTAATCATATGCGCCTCCTATATATCAAATAGGCGAGGCGCATATGTGAAGAATGCGCCTCGCATAAACTGTGTGGGCCCAGGTGGGGGTCGGTGGTCGAATATGCGAGGCACATATGGTCATATGCGCCTCCTATATTTGATAATATGTGAGGCGCATATAGTCATATGTGCCTCAAGTAACTCCTGCGGGGCCGGATAAAGGTCGGTGGTCAAATATACAAGGCACGTAAGGTCATATGCGCCTCCTATAGCTGATAACATGTGAGGCTCGTGCGCGCAGACTGCGCCTCCTATATTTTCTCGTCGCCTGTTTCTTCCGATTTAATTCAGCTAGACACCACCCAACACACACTTTCTCACGCAACACACACAAAGCATCACCACCAACTCTCGATGTCCCCCTGCAGAGCCGCCGCCAGGGGCGGCCCTCACCCCTATGCCTCCCCGATCAAGATCACGCCGCCAGCGGCCGTGCCCCTCTGCTCCGCTGCCGTACCACGCACCCCTGCCGCCTCGAGCCCCCCCCCCCCCCCGGGTTTTCTTTTCTTGTTCTAATTTTGTGTGGTTGTATCTTTTGTTCTGTAGTTTAAAAGAGAACATGTTATATATGAACTTTTATCAGAGAATGCACTTATATTGATTCTGCCATCCATCCTCTTATTTGCATAATGCATCATATGGTTTGTGGGTAATTCTGTGTATAACTAATAGAGAACATATTGAGTGAATTGGGAATTACTAATTATAATTTCCCTGCTCCATTTAAATTATGTAGCTCACCGATGACATGTTTTTCCTTGTAAATTCAATATTTAAATGGTGGGGTACCTAAATAACTTGAACATTCTATTTAAATGCCGGGATACCGATCCCGCTTATTATTACTAAGATAGATCGCATATTCCCATGTCATTAATCATAGCATAAACATGACGGATCGCATATCGCCTCAAGTCATTCTTGGTTTGCTTTTTTTGGTCTTTCTTCGAAATGTCGATGATTAGATCGTGTTGTGGCGTCATGTGTATGAGATAACTAATATCATATTTCTTGTGTGTAGGAGATGGCAAAGAAGTTCTATGTCGTGTACATCGGTCGGGTTCCAGGTGTGTACGAGGAGTGGAAAGATTGCTAGAAGCAAGTGAACAACTTCTCGGGCAACAACTACCAAGGCTACGAGAGTAGAGAGGTGGCGGTAGGTTATGTGCTCTACTTCATCTAGCTAGAGCTCCGTCGTTGGAGTTGTAATGTGATTGTGAACTTGTACTCGGAGGTATGAACTTGTGGCACAAACACTTGATGTATGAACTTGTATGTCATGATTGATGTGTAATGTATTTGTATTTATGTTGGTTCTATTATGCTTTGGAAAATTGCAAGTTTCTGAAAAATTCTGTGTTGTTTATACTGTATTATGGACTATATTGTATATTTGAATATCTGTATACTATTATTTATAGTGGTCTGTAAAACTTGAATTTCAAAAATATTATAGGAGGCGCATATAGGACACTATAGGAGGCGCATATACTATAAATATATGAGGCGCATTGTGAAACATATGCGAGGTGCATATGATATGCGCCTCCTATACTTCACATATGCGAGGCGCATATCGATATGCGCCTCCTATATATTATAGGAGGCGCATATCGATATGCGCCTCTCATATGTGAACTGTGCCTTGGATGATCCACATCTTCGGGTCAGGCGCCGATGAGAACATTGAACTATCCATGTGGCTGAGAGCCCTCACAGCCCAGGCACAACGACGCAATTATCAGGGGCGCGCTCTACCACTGAGCTAATAGCCCGTCGCGCGGGCCTCCCAAAGGGAGGCCTGCTACGCCAAAAGCGAGAAAAACTCCATCCCTTTCCTTTTGACATCCCCATGCCGCCACACCACAGGGGGGGACATGGGGACGTCAAAAAAGGAATCCTATCACTATCAACTAATTTGTTCCGACCTAGGATAATAAGCTCATGAGCTTGGTCTTACTTCACCCTAAACGAAAGAAGACTTCCATATCTAAGTTTAGCTCAGACGTACACTTCTACCTTTTGGTACACTCCTATACTTCACATATGCGAGGCGCATATCGATATGCGCCTCGCATATGTGAAGTATAGGACGCGCATATCATATGCGCCTCGCATAAAAAATAGGCGAGGCTCAAAGTTAGAGGCGCATATGATATGCACTTCGCATAAGCTTTTAGGTGCGCCTCGCCTAAAGTTTTCTCTAGTAGTGTCCCTTGTCTCGCAATATTTTGCTTATCCGAGGTCTGATCGTCGGTATCTTTGCATACCTAGTTCAACCTCATTACTGATAAGTACTCTTTACTCGTTCCTGTGATATGTGATCACTTGTGAGCCAGACACATGCTTGCAAGCTAATTGGATGACATTCCACCGAGAGGGCCCAGAGTATATCTATCTGTCATATGGATGGACAAATCCCACTCTTGATCCATGTGCCTCAACACATACTTTCTGAACACTCAATGCCACCTTTATAACCACCCAGTTATGAAGTGGTGTTTGATGTCATCAAAGCATCCATCCGATGATGGCGATTAGCATGATCTCAAGGTCAAAGGAATTAGGTTACTATCTATCTGAAAGCTTATAGCAAACGAACTATTGAAATGACTTGATATTTATGCTACGCTTATCTATAGGAGTATGTCCCTCACACCATTCTCCTAATGATATGATCCTGTTGTTAATAACATCTCAATGTTTATGATCAGGAAACCATGATTATCTATCAACCAACAAGCTAGTATTACAAATAGGATTTACTAGGGACTCTAACATGTTTACAAATCACACAAGTACTAATGTTTCCGGTTAATACAATTATAGCATGAATGTAAAAAATTATCATAAACACAAAGATATAATAATAACTACTTTTATTATTGCCTCTAGGGCATATCTCCAACAATTTTGTCAGCCGGTCAGACCAACAAGGGAGTCGATGTAGTCTGATTATGGACAAAGCTCGGTTACAGAGTCGCCGGTTCTCTAGTTTTGATATAGCTTACGGCGGATTAATGAAAAACTAAGTTGGCCTCTCTGTCGGGTCCTCCCAGCCTTTATATGAGAGGCTAGGTCCTAGAGCCGTATCCGGAGAGGTTACATGTTTACAAGTATAATACAAACTCTATGTTGTTTTATATTTCTTTCTTGATCGTCAAGACAAGCTTCTATCCATCAGTTACTTCTTGGATTTCTCTGGGTTTCATGGGTCGTAGGACTTTATGCGCCTAGGGTAACTAATCATAGGTACCGGATAGGTCATACCCATGTTAGTAGCCCTTGAGACTCCACCTAGATCATAGATTCGGGTTGAGTCTCAAAAGCTATGTTTTAGATGTAATCTGAAGTTTTGGTTATTAGAAGATAAGTCTATTCTTTTTTATTGTTGTAGGTATTTGGAATAATGAGCTTGGTGCATCTGACGGATCGGGAATCAGCTAATTGCTCTTGGAAAAACATCGTGAACCTACATCAAATTCGAATCCCCGGGCTTGAACTCAGTATTTACTAGCGTAATTCAGTTCGGATCGTGGAGGTCTTATCGAATACTTAATTCTAGTGCTTTTATTTTGGGTACCTAACGTGTCCATCGGAATTTTTAATCGTATCATGGATACGGATTAAATACTGGCAGAGCATATTCGTGTGCGATTACTAGGCCTCGTAAGACGGACCCTAGGGTCTTATCTTCATGTCGTGGACACGCCATTCAGACATGTTATCACGGTGGACGCGGTCTGAGAAATTTTATCGACTGCCTTGTTTGGCTGTTGAAATATCTGAAGTTATCAACTTCCTTAGTATTTTTTATTGGGTGAAGTGTAGACACTCCCGATAAGAGTAACCGTATGAAGATACAAGTATGTAATACTCATAGGTTTAACTTCTATTTGAGAAGATTGCATTGTTTTCTATCAGGTGCATGATAGCACTCCCGATGGGAGTAGCCCCCGAGGCTATAGATGAATGCTTGAATTCGAGTGTAGGCTCAAAGATTATGCTATGTTCCTGATAATATGTCGACTTATTAGGAGTATTTATTTATCGGGTGTGCGACAAACACTCCTGATGGGAGTATCCCCTGAGGCTATGGTGTGTTGCTTGCATCAGAGCATAGACTCGAAGTAGATACATCATCTGAGGAAATTATTTCCCCCTAAATCTTGTTTTATGCTAAACTCTCTTGGGTGCACGACAACGCTCCCTATGGGAGTAGTCCCGAGTCTATGTTCGACTTCTTGCACCAGAGCATAGACTCAAAGCATATTATTCAGATAAAGATACTTTTGTCTCATTGACTTTTTGACCAATCATAACGTCATTGATGATGAAGATGGCGTGCCACAGTTTTGAGAAGAACGAGACCCGATGGGACGTGACACTGATGGGCCTAATTGTTGCAGTGTATGTTAATGCGTGGGCGGTGCACCGGCGTTAATTTACCGTGTGGCCCCATGTTTGCACGAAAATCAAGGCGGCATGCGGTCACCACCATATTTACCGCGAATGATTTTTTCATGTTTTAGTGTTATAGCCATGTGTCATCATCTCCATCGCCTTGGCACTTCGTTGTCTCTAATCAGCGGTGCATATTTGTCTCCCCCTTTTTATAACTTGAGGGCCAATTTTTTTACTGCCAACCTCTGTTCACAACCATCTTCTTCCACCTTGCGCCATTTCTGAGATCCATTGCGCACTTGCTTCTAGCCCTTTATGAATGACCATCGTTCGTCCCCTCGAGAGTCACTATGGTAAGATCAAGGGGAGCCTCGTCTGCCGCCGATACCACATCCAAGAAGAAGAAAGCCGTCAGTTGGGTGGCTTTGAAGTGCACGTGACATACGCGAAGCGCGCAAGTTCAGTCTCCTGGAAGAAGATGCTTTCAAACTTCCTAGGGATGAGGTCGTGCGTGCACCCGAGTTGGGATGGCGGGTAATGTTCTTATACTTCTTGTACCATGGCCTCTCTCTCCTAGCCCACGAGTTCCTTCGTGGGATGCTCTTTGTCTATGGCGTGCAGCTCTACCAGCTCACGCCAAATTCTATCCTCCATATCGCCTTTTTTTATCATGCTATGCGAGAGTTTCCTCGGGAGCCATCCCCATTGGATCCTATGGAAGCATTTTTTTTGTTTGTCGTAATGCCTCTGACACTATCGTCCACAATGTCAGAGGAGCAATTATCTCCGTCCGTTTCGGCATCAATTACTTTGACTTAAAAACCACGGATTTCGTCCAAGGTTTGAAATCGAAGTGGTTTTACATCAAGGACCGGCAAGTCGAGGGTCAGAAGTTTGGGTTATCCCCTTTTGACCCGAAGAAATCTTGCCGGAGGCTTAGTTTTTGGAGCAGCGTCCTTCTCTGCCTAAGAGATGAAAGATATCCAGCCACTTCTGGACCGGATCAGGGAATTACGCACCATGGAGTTGTCGAGTTTACAGATCCTGGCATACTTTTTGTGGATTCGTATCCAACCTCCTTAGGCCCGGCTAGCCGGCATGTGGACTTATGTGGGAAGGAAGGATCTAATGAGGATTTCACCCCGAAGATCTTCCCCTTGATGTCCCGGAGAAGAGGGTGCAGCTCCTTCACAACGTTGATGAAGAAAAATCCAGTCCCTTATGACTGTCGGGTAAAACCCTTCGACAATAATAATTTGGTGCCTGCAGTAAGTTTTGTGTGTTCCTGTGCTTTGTACTTCATCACCACTCTCCCTGTAGTTTCTTGGCTTGACTCTTTTTCTTGAGTTTTGCTCGGTAGGATCACAACCATTTGTCGTCTATGCCTCCACTGCCTGAGTCTGGTGAGCTGCCTGACAGTACCACCGTGTCCGAAGGATATGATGAAGCCCCAAGTGCAGATGATGATTATGAGGCATCATATGCTAACTCATTGCATGACACAACATCTGTTACCTCTGCCCACTCTGAGGATTTTGAGGTGGTAGCCGTATCCGGGAAGCGGAAATGCGCTGAGCCTGTTGAAACAGTCGAAGATTTCAACGGTTCAATAGGCTCCGAGCCGGAGTACGTCAAACCTATCTCCTTGCCCCTCCTAGGATGGGGATATTCCGGATGCCGCAGGACATCAGCTCGTAAGTTCTTTCCCGCTTATCTTTGTCTATATCATTTAGTCAGAACAATGACTCAATGAAAAATTCTTATTTTCCCCAGGAGTGAAGAGGACAATGAAAACTCTCCAAAGTCACCAGTTGGTGCTTCTACTCAGTCTCCTCTGATCAAATCCGCGGGCCAACCGATAGATTCAGCCGAGCTTCGGAAACAGGCTGCCAAAAACCTGACCCCAAAGGATGCAGCGTCGCCACCTCTAGAGACACCATTGAAGAAGAAGAAAACCGCAAGCAAGGGCATGGCGATATCAGAAAACCCGTCTGAGCCTAATATGAAGGATGTGAGTGCTATTATTTTTAGTTTTGTTGAAAGTTTTATCTACTTTATCCCCCGAGTAGTTTTTGCGCGTCTTGTGCAGCCATTGATGTGTGAGATGGTCGAAATGGCCTCTCGATTATCAAGATTCATCATGAAGCCGAAGAGTCCAAAGGTACTGATTTTTCCTTGCTCCCAACTTCGTATATCCTTTTTTTGACCTACCACTTACCCGATATTTTTCTCATATGCCCGTAGCTGGTGCTAAGGAATCTGCAATTATTCGGGATCAAGCCCTTCAACGGGTGGATGAACTGGAGGCCAAACTCAAGAATATGAAAATCATCCCTTGAGGAAGCCAAATAGAATACTGCTACGGAAGCAAAATATTCTAAGAAGAAAGTCGATGTTGTAGCTGCCCGAGATGAAGATCTTCAGATCCACATAGAGGCCATGACTTATTCCTTGACCAGTAAGATTTGTACCCTATTTTTGTACCACATGTTGGCTGCTCTCTTTTTGTCAGAGTTCTATTAAGTTCTAAGTTTCTGATTTTTCTATGCGGAAATAATCGGCCAGTCGCTGACTTTGGAAGAGGATCAACGACTCGATCCTTTGTTGGATGCGGTTGGGGTCCTGGATGCGCGGGCACAATCTTCTGATTCGCTTGCGCCGTGCCTTCAAAGGTCTTCATGCTGAAATCTTCCCTGACAAGGAAGTACCCGCGGATTTGAATGATCCGGTGACCATCTTTAATGTTGATCCTAACCCATTGTGGCATCCCGCAAAAACCAGTACTAGAAAATCGCGTTGTTTTTATGCATTGCATCATCATGACCGCATGCTCATGTCATCATGCCACATTGCATTTGAGCATCGTCATCATCTTGCATTTGCTTGCATAAAACTATTTGCGAAAAAACCTGTTCTTGTTTTCTAAACGCCCCGTCTTTATTCAAACGCAAAACCCGGGTCTCCGGATTATTTCGTTTTGTCTGCTATCAGTTTGCAAAAGCCCTGTTTGAAATAAATAAAATATTTAATTATTTTTAGTGGGGCAGTCGAACGGGCTAATTCGACCCAGTCGACCACCCCCAGAATAAAATCGGTCCACCTAAACCAGCCCACCCGAATCCTAAAACTACCCAAACCTATCCTACCCACCTATCCCAGCTCGCCACCTCACCCCTCCCCCAATTCCCTACCCACCTTGCCACCTCATCAATCCCCCTCTTTTTCCCCCCTCTCTCTCTTTCTCACACAGCCTCAACTACCCTCTCTCTCTTACACCCCGGTCCCACCGTCCCTGGCCCCACTCTCTCCCCACAGCAGCTCCACTCTCTCTCCCCCGTCTGGACCCCACCCGGCCCCACCTCCCGCGCGGCCCACACGCCACCTGTCCCCGGACCCCACCCCCACTCCCCTGTCCCCGCACGCCAGCCCCAGGCCACCTCCCTCCCCACGCGGCGCGCCCGCGACCCCGTCCTCTCTCCCCGACCCCGCTCCCCCTCTTCCCTCCCCACCAACCGCCTCTTCTTCCTCCCCTCCGGCCACCGCGCCCCCCTTCTTCCTCCTTCCTCCCGCTCGGCCTCCCCTCCTCTCTCTGCTCCGGCCGCCCCGCCTCTCTCCTTCTCCCTTCCCTCCGGCCACCGCTCCTTCCTCCCCTTCTCAGGCCGCCGCTCGCCGGCTCCCCTCCCCACCCTCTCTCCCTCTGCACCTCGCCCTCCCACTCGCCTCCTCCCCCTCAGAGCACCGTCGCCGCCTCCTTCGCCTCCTAGAGCTCCGGCCACACCCTGCCTTCCTCTCGGCTGGCCGCGCAGGACCCGCTTCTCCGCCACAAGACTGCCGAGCATTGCTCCTCCGACGAGCGCCACCTCGGTGTCCCTCCTCTCTGGCCAACCTCTTGGCTGCCACACCGCTAGCATGCTCCCGCTCTTCCTCGGCCTCGGCCTTCGCAGAGCCGAACCTGCATCTCCTCACAGGCTGCCCTTTTCCGGGGTCGCCCGGGCGAGGTCGCCAGGCGCGAGCCGTGGCAAGACTGCCGCTCTTACCTTGTTGAGCACCCAGCCTCCCCTGCCGGTCTGCTCCTCCCGGCCACCAAGATCGCCATCGCCAACGAAGCCGGTGCCCCCCAAGATCTCCAGCATCGAATGTTGAGTTCTTCTTCAAGGAACCTGAAGACACCGATCCGGAATGCCAAGTACTTCCCTCGGACGCAAAACCCGAACCTGAAGAACACCAAGTTTCCCTCCCGGTTTTTGAAGCCCGATTCCGCCAAGATCTTCTCAACATCAGGGCCTTCGATATGGTTCCAACAAGATCGCCTACACGGACATCAAGTTATCCAAACCCAAGATCTGCCTCACGGGACGGAACCCCGGAAACCCGACGCTTTCGACACGGATGCCATGATCTTCGTCACGGACGCCGAGACCCCCGGACCCGAATACCACACGTGCGACAAGTACTCCTTCCCGGATGCGATGCTCGAGAACACGGACGGTAAGGACACCGACGCAGAACGCTAAGTTCTTCACCCCGAACGCCAAGACCGACCCGACACGAGGACACGACAAGATCGACATCGACCAGGGCGAGCCCGATGCGCCCCCGACGCCAACCAAGTCCTCCTTCACTGAACCCTGAGACCGAACCCCGAACCCCCGGAACCAAGATCTGCCGAACCCAGATGTGTGACCCTAAGCCCCTATTTTTATAAATGAGATATCTTGTTGCATATTAAATTGTTCATGCATGCATATTGTCATGTGGTTTGGGGGCATTATGCCGATTCACCATATAATTAAATATGGGGCCATATGCGGGCAAATCTAGTCTCATATTGGTTCCATTTAAATTTGTGTAGCGAACCGGTGTCATTGTTTTGCCTTGTTTAAACAACATTTAATTTGCGGGGTTTCTAAACCACTTGAACCGTTTAATTAATTGTCGGTACCCCCGGTTTCGCTTAATATGACCTAATTGCATCGTATCTTGCCATGTCATACATCATACATGCATCATGCCCGATCTTCTGCCGTTGAATTAAATAGTGCATCCGGTGTTTCTTCTAGTGTTTTGCTTCTTCACGGACTAGGCCGATGAGTTGATGCGAGTGTCGACCCGATCTTCGGTTGAACCTTCGACAATGTTTTCAGGCGAGCATCTCCCCCTTTCTACCTATCTTACTTTTATAGTATTTATTCCCTCTTGTTGATCTATTGCTATCTGTGTTGCGATGCTCTAGTTTTCATACCCGTGATATCCCTTGCAGCCCTATATCGCCTTGGACACCTCCTATTACCTGTTGTTTGGTAGGTAGTTGGACTTGCGCGTCGTAGTCGCTTGCTCAAGTGCTGTTGCGTGTCGTCCAGTACCACAGTTGTTGGAGTATTGCCACATGTATTATGTTGGAGATGATCATGGCTTTACTTATCGTTCACTTTAATTACTGTTTAACAACTAAAATTGAAGTAAGTAAGCAGAGGCATAGGTGGGCAATAGATGTTATTTGGTTGTTAACCGTCCACTTGTGTCCCGTAGGACCCCGAGTACTTGATACCTGTTCCTTGAATATTCGCGCTATCCACATCCGGGAGGAATATGGGACCCCCGAGCGAGCTTGATTCATTCTTATTTCTTGGGGCCACAAACTAGTTTGAGGTTTTATTTACTATCTGTACTTATGCCATGCCCATCGCTTTATTACGATTGTGCGAGGAGCACATCAGCATCATTAGGATCGTGGCACGATTCCGCGGTGTCGACAAGCCCAGTTTTGGGTTCCCAATGTTTCGTACCGTCCCCACAACCTTGAGTCCGCCTCTGAGCCGGCCGGCTTTGTTATGGTCTACTTTAAGGGTGGCCCTCAAATATTTCTGAATCCTGTGATTGCTTTGTCGTGAAAGCCTCGTTGGGTTTTGATTTGGTTTTTCCGAGGTTGATCGAGTGTGTGTTGCTATTTGTGCACCCCGGCCGGGTAAAACTTTCTGAAAGCCGTGTCCGCGGTTATGGACGACTTGGAGCACAGTATCTCGATCATAGACAACTATAACTAAAGTAGTGCTATAAATTTGACTTTATAATTACTAGTAATCAGCTTCACTATAATGGAATGGCTAAATAATACTGCCCACAATTGCTTGTTTGGATTTGTCGCTTGCGACCATTGTACCTGACTAGTAAGTATTGCAACTACAACGGAATGGCTAAATAAAAGTACCAACAACTGCTGGGTTTTGGGTTATCTCCTGCTAATTGTATATGACTAGTAAGTGTTGCAACTGCAACGGAATGGTTAACTAAAAGTGACCACTGCTTATTTTATCAGGATGACTATCTATACCTGACTAGTAATTGCTGCAACGATAACTGAATAAATAAAACTGCCAACTGTGTGAGTTCCTCGGTTGACCTCCTCGTTTGGTCTCGAGGGGGAAATACCAGGATGGGTTTGTTTGATGGTAGTGTCAGGTTATCTCCGAATAGGTCTTTCTTACCCCCTCTGATAGCCGCCAGTTATACCGAGTCTCTATAGGTTGTTTAGTACATGCTGCCGCTGCCGCTTCAGTCCACCATACCTATGTAGGCGAGGACCGCCGAATTCTAGCCTCGCCGTGTACTGGCCTCAGTATTGACGCTCCTCTTTTTCCTTTGCCCTTTGTCGGCACCCCTTTTGTTTAAGCAGGTTTTGAGATCGACGTCGTTAGCAGGGTTACCTTCCGGCTGGGCAGGGTTATGGACGCCATTGGTTATTCTTCAGGGCTCTTAGCCCCATTTGCATCTTGTCCGTAGTCGGACGCCCCATCGTTTCAAGGTGATTTGGATCTTTGTACCGGATATCTGTAATCTTGACTCATGGAGTCGTGTTGTATATATATCTGTTCTGTGGGTCCCATCGAGGACTGTTGTGTAATGTTATTACTTCGTTTTCCACCCGCACGAAAGTGCCTGGAGAGCACCTTTGAATCGTTTCTATGCGGGTTTGGCGGGTTTCGCTAAAACTTGCATAGGGTCGATTCTGAGGGTGTTACACCCATTGACGGGGTATAGAATGACACAGTCGAAGAATGGCGCCAGGATCGCTATGGCTTTAGCAATGGCGCATGGTGAGAAGATCGACTGACGCTGGCCAAGATATCGATCTCAATCCCTTTATAAAGAGGGCAAGACTATTTTCGGGGCTACTTATTTTGATCGGCTTAAGGCAAGGATCTCCTAACGCCAAAGCCTTGATTGACACTCCTTGTCCTAGCGCTATTGCTTCGGCTAATTCTTTAGTTGATGCTCCGTCGGCTAGCGTCACTGCTTATATCGAGAAAACTATTTAGAATTAGGTCTTGCTAGTGCTTTCATTTTGTGTTTTAAGTTGTTGCTCGGGTTGTGTTGTTGAAACAATGTTTCATCCTTGTTGTATATATTGTTCTTCTATTGTTTGAACCTGCCCTGTATCTGAATATCTAAATGTTTGTACATTGTCCATCTTTCCAGATGGCGTCTGACTCCCCTGGTTTCTCGACTGTCCCTCATGACTCTATTGTATGTGCAACACTGTCTGAAACTACTTCTCCTAAAAATGTTATCACTCGCGTTGTGGATCCTCCTTTGTATTCTTAGAAAATTCGACACATAAAGCGGTTGGAAACTAATCTTGGTGCTATGAAAGCCATAGTGATGTTGCCCAGTCAAAGACGCGGAAAACCTTGGACCGTGAAGCCTATCTTCTGGAAGAAATTTCCAGGACGAGCGAGAATATACTTTGTAAGTTCTCTCGCAGAGCCCCCGAGTCTTTTTGCACCGTTGAAAAGAAATGACGTTGAGTCTTGTTTTTTAGGTATCCGATTAAATGAGGTGGAGGAGAGCCATCGACTGCGTATTCGGATGAATGCACTGATAGAAGCCCCTCGGGGTACAAGTGCTGATATTTGGACCGATCACAAATGCGCCTTTACACTTGCCCTTATCCAGGATTGTGTATCCAAGGTGGAGGAATTTTTAGAGTGCTGCCGTAAATCCCTATCCCGTATATATAACACGTTATTCCCTCTAGGTCCCCATCCTCAAGGTCTTGCCGCCTTAATGATGAAATTTCGGCAAGGTGAGAGGATTCATCACTATGTCAAACTCCAACATGTTGTGGCTGCCAAACTGGCGTTCGCCTGGGTGCATGCTCATCACCCGACCCTTGATTTGTATGAGATATCCCTGTATCTTCCTTCTCCACTGGGCGATAGTTTTACTATGGAACCTCATTATGCGGCTTCGCGTCACCTCGCTATTCGGATCATCCGCAAATGCTTGGATGAAGACAAAAAATTCTTCCTCAACTTTTAGGTGTAGATTAGTACTTGCAAAGAACTCCTACATATAAGATGTATAAAAATATGTAAAGCATGTTGCTCTTTGTATGTGATCTTGAAATGTATTTTTGTGCATTTTATAATATTTCTAGGGGGGTTGCCCTGTGCGAGACCCTTTCGGTTGCCTTACGCCCTGGGGCTGAGTCAGTTATTCAGGTCAAAGCTTTTGAGCTGGATGGCGTAGAAAAAATTTTGACGCACTGGATAGCGAAGCCCCTGAGTATCAGGTGTGAATTTTAAATGATTACTGTGATCAGCCCCCGAGTATTTGGTCGAGGATAAGAAACACTAGAAATCTGGAATAATGAGACTAAGTTTTGGGAACTCAGCTTGATTGATCTTCATGTATGTAGGTACATGTGGCGTAGTCGCCTTGCCGTAGGCCTTAATGAAAGTAACATACGAGTCTTTGGCTAGAGATCCTAGTCGTAGGCCTTATTGAATGTAAATTGCAGAAAGTAAAAGATCCTAAGCATAGAAACATCGCAGCTGTGCAACGTTCCATGGATTGGAGTACTGAACTCCGGTCTTCTTGTCTTAGAGACGATATGCCCCGTCGGGGATTACTTCGGTGATGATGAAGGGTACTTCCCATGGCGACTCTAGTTTGTGGTGGTCATCTTGCTTGAGGCGAAGGACCAGATCCCCCACGACGAAGGACCTGGGATGCAATCGACGGTTGTGGTAGTTTTGCAGATTCTGATGATATGTTATCACTCATTGCAGAGCGACAACCCTTGCTTCGTCGAGTGCATCGATGTCGTTTTCAAGTGCTTCTTTAGAGGTTTCTTTGTCGTACGTGATGAACCGAGGAGAATCGTGGGTTATTTCGACTAGAAGCACAACCTCGATGTCGTGGACTAGGAAGAAAGGTGTTTCCTGTGTAGCAGTGTTTGGGGTTGTACATAAACTCCAGAGGGCGGAGGGCAGTTTATCTACCCAAGTTCCTTTATCTCTTTCCAAGGGTGCCAGTAGTCTTTTATTGAGGCCACTAGTGACAAGGTCGTTGGCTTTCTCGACCTTCCCATTTGTTTGCGGTTGGGATACCGAAGCGTAGGTGACGTGTATGCCCATCTCTTTGAAGTAGTCCTTGAATTCATTGGATGTGAAGTTTCTACCATTGTCAATAATAATGCTATGGGGAACTCCAAAGAGAAAAACTATCGACTTGATGAAGTTCACACCCGAGGTTGCATCTTGGCTGGTGACAGGTACTGCCTCGATCCACTTTGTGAATTTGTCGGCTCTGACTAGCAGAAAGACGTGGCTGCCAGGCGAAGATTTATGGATCTTTTCCACCATGTCGAGTCCCCATTGAGCAAACAGCCAAACCATAGGTATGGGATCCAGTTCCGCTACGTTGGGCTTGGTCGCGAAGCGCTGACATGCTTCACATGTTCTCACAATATCCTTTGTGTCCTAGACTGTTGTCAGACAATAGAATCCTGCCAGGAAGGCCTTTGCTGCGATTGATTGCTGGCATCATGTCCGCATATTCCATCATGTATGTCCTTGAGGATGATATTCCCCTCTTCGGGTGTGACACATTGCTGCAGTACTCCTGAGATGCTTCTCTTATAGAGTCTCCGTTGACAATTCTGAAGGCCTTGGAGCGATGCGTGATGTGTTGTGCTTCGACTGTGTCCTCAGGGAGTTCTCTGCGCATCATGTATGCTACATATGTTGCATCCATGCGGATTCTATCATCATGACTTCTGCGGGTTCCTCCTCTTCATCAGGGTGCTTCCTTGTTGCTTACTCTTCTTATATGGAACACCTCGCACCCATCAAAGCGGGATTCCATGATGTTGTACAGGTATCGATATGTGATCATATTATCGTTGACAATGTCGCACTTGTTCATCACTTGTTGAGCCACGAGATAGAGTCACCAATGATTTTGAGGCGAGTTGCACCGCAGGCCCTAGCCATGCGCATGCCATGCAACAGGGCCTCATATCCGGCTTCATTGTTGGATGCATTGGAGAAGCTCATCTGCAAAACGTAGCGCATATTGTCGCCTTGTGGTGACACCAGGATTACTCCTACTCCTGCTCCTTCTGTTTGCTTGGACCTGTCAAAATACATTGTCCATGCACTTGACAGATCTAGGGGGCCCACGCATTGCAGTTCTGTCCATTCCATGATGAAGTCAGGTAATAATTGAGATTTTATAGCTTTTCACTTCTCATATGTGATGTATCGAGGGGATAGTTCAATGCCCCAGAGAGAGACACGCCCTACGGCTTCTGGATTGTTGAGTATGTTAGAGAGAGGGGCTTCATTGACTACCACTATCGGGTGCTTCGATAAATAGTGGTGTAGCTTGCGTGCTGTCATGAAGACACCATATGCGAGTTTCCGGTAGTGCGGGTACCTTTTTTGATATAGAGAGGACCTTGTAGAGGTAGTATACCGGCCTTTGTATGCCGTGGGTTTTACCTTCCCCGGGTCGCTCGACGACCAGAACTATACTGACTACCTGATTTGTGGCGGCTATGTAGAGTAGCAGAACCTCTTTTTCTTTAGGGTAAATGATGACAGGTGATGTCGAAAGTGTCCTTTTGAGTGCTTAAAATGCTCGTCATGCCTCTTTGTTCCACTCGAATTTATCTGATTTTTTATGAGGGCGTAGAACAGAAGCGCCTTTTCACCCAATCGAGCGATGAATCTGCTCAGTGCTGCCATGCGTCTAGCCAACTGTTGGACACCTCGGAGGTTTGTTGGCTTCTTCATTGTGAGTATCTCCTATTTTTTCGTAGGTTCTCCTATATTCCTCTTGCCGATACTAGCTACCCGAGGAGTTTCCCCGCTGGGACTCCAAAGGAGCACTTTGTCGGGTTGAGTTTGATGCGGTATTTGTCGAGATTATTGAATGTTTTTCGAAGGTCATGTGAGATCTAGGCACATGGCTTAATAGGATTGATAGGATACTCATACCAAGAAGTTGTAACTTCTTTTCCTGAATCTTATCTGAAAAGAACTCTGAGGTTAGACGTGCTTGGCCTAGAACAATTTGAGGATGGGTGACCGACCGGGAAGTGGGTACCGGGTGCGCACGAGTGAGGACAAAGTGCGCATAAAATACTAGTGTTGGTCTGTGGGGCCATACTAGAGATCCTATTGAGCTGTCAGGAGTGGCACCCCCGGGGCCAAGAGGGAACGGGGTGCTACAAGTGGTATTAAAGCCAATCCTCATGGTTACACAAGTGTGCGGGTCAGTAGCGGGACATATGGAGCATGGCGCGTGTGGCCCAGAGTGGACACGACATGGCACATGTGACGGCACTGGACGATGTGCCAAGAGGGGACGTTCCTAGGGTATGCTTGATGGATAAGGGCATCAATCTTCTAAAGGGTGGGTGTATGTTAGATCGAGGCACATGGCTTAATAGGATTGATAGGATACTCATACCAACAAGTTGCAACTTATTTTCCGGAAGCTTATATGAAAAGAACTCTGAGGTTAAATGTGCTTAGCCTAGAGGAATTTGAGGATGGGTGACCGACCAAGAAGTGGGTACCGGGTGCGCACGAGTGAGGACAAAGTGCGCAGAAAAGACTAGTGTTGGTCTGTGGGGCCAGTCTAGAGATCCTGTCGAGCTGTCAGGAGTGGCACCCCCGAGGCCAAGAGGGAATGGTGTGCTACAGGTCACTGATAAAAGTCGACTCCTTGGTGGTGATGATGATGTTGTCGATGTAGACTTGAACGTTGTTGCCGATTTGGCTTCCAAGGCAATTTTGCATCATCCGCTGGTAAGTAACACCCGCGTTTTTTAGGCCGAAAGGCATTGTTGTGTAGAAGAATACGCTGTAAGGTGTGATAAATATTGTTTTATCTTGATCTTCTTCTTCCGAATTTGGTGATATCCGGAATATGCACCAGAAAGGAAAGACGTTCGTATCCAGCAGTTGCATCGATAATTTGATCGATTTGCAGGAGCAGAAAGTGATCCTTTGGACAGTGTTTGTTGTGTGCGATGAAGTCGATGCACATACGTAACTCTTTTGTGTTTTTATTCGGGACGCACACAGGATTGGTGACACATAATGCTTTCTTGGTCTCCTTAATAAACTTAGCGCCCATTAGGCGATGGATTTCTCGTCCAATGGCTTGTCATTTGGGTTCCACAAAATGGCGAAGTGATTGCTTCATAGGTCTAGCGTCAGTGTATAAGTTGAGTGCATGCTCAACGATCTCCCTGGGGATTCCATGCATATCTGATGGTAACCATGCAAAAATCTCCCAGTGCTCATGGAGGAACTCGATAAGGGCTTTCCTATGTGGGACCAAGGTTGGAAGCCACAAAGGTCGTTTTCTTTGGGTCTGTGGGGTGTCCCTAGATTTCCCTTGTATCTTTTGCAATGTCAAAAGCTTGGTCGGGCATAACTCGTGATACTGGTAGGAGTTTCATGTCCGTTGATATCTTCAACTACTCAAACTTTGTTTCCATCCCGAAAGATTTAGAGATCTTAATTGTTGAATTCTCAGTCACAGTTGTCGGATCGGGTGAAGATTCCTCTCACTATGATGATCCCATTGGATGCTGGCATTTTCATTACTAAATAGGAATAATGCGGTACTGCCATGAATCTTGCGAAAGCTAGGCGCCCTAGGATCGTGTGGTACTGTGATGGCCAGTTCATAACTTTGAATTCGAGCTTCTCGCGCATGAAATTATCTCATGATCCGAAGACAACATCAAGATAGATTTTTTCTAGAGGAATTTCGAGTTTACCTGGGATTATTCCGTGGAAGGATGTCTCCGTTGGCGCTAGATTCGTCAAGGAGCAGTTCATGGCTCGTAGAGTTTTGGCGTAGATGAGGTTGATGCTGCTACCAGCATCCATGAAGACCTTTCTTGTATCAAACCCGCTAATTTGTGTGTCGACAATGAGAGTCAAATGACCCGGCCAATGTACTCTAAGTGGGTGATCAGCTCTGCTGAATGTGATTTCCTGTTTCGACCAATGAAGGATTTCGGGAGTTGGGGTGGTGCCGTTACTACCATATTGACTTGTCGGGTAATCAATTTTTGGATTCTATTTGATGGGCGCCCTTTCTGGATCATAAACATTGCTCCTCTAGACCTCAGATACTCCTCTTGGTTTTTGTTTCTTGTGGGTTGTGGCTGCCCTACTAGTGTTGGTCCTGGTGGAGGTGGTGGTTTCACGATAGCAAGGGTCCTGGTGCGGCAGTGTACCCAATATTTGTTGCGTCATTCACTTTCGCGTTGCATACTGCCTACATCCCTAGAAAGGTGCGGCAATCCTTCATAAGGGGAGTTGAACGTCGCCTTCCCTCAGAGTCAACATAGAAATGCATATTGCATGGTCCTTCCAACATTTGCATTGGGGACATCGGTGGTTCCTTTGGTCGGTACTGCTGCGTTGGTATACTTTTCCCTACGTCCTCTCGACTGCTGCGGTAACCGCTGTTGCGATTGTCGTTTCTTTGGTTATCGTCCCCAACAAAACCGACCATGACATAGTTTGGCATGTTGTACCCATCGTAATTGCGTCTACTTCTGTTGTCATTGTTATTCCTGTCGCACTCTTCTTTGGGTGACCGCCCGTGCTTGTTTTGCATAGCGTCTTTGCCATCAGCCTAGCAATTTTCCATATCCATCGGTTGATAGATTGTTTTCGGCTTAACACGGCCTAGTTCTTCGATGAACTCCTTTCGGCGTAGACCATCGTTGAAGGCGTCGATTGCCCTTTCATCGGAGATGCTTTAGGCTGAATTTTAATCATATTCCACCTTTGGATATATGTGCATATTGATTCTCTAGGCTTCTGCTTGCATGCTCGCAATTCCTCGATCGATGCGGGTCATTTGAATATGGATTTAAATTTGTGGATGAACTTGTCCTCCAGATCACTCCAGCTATTGATATATTCTTTGGGTAGCTTCCTGATCCACGAGCGCGTTGCACCACTTAGATGTAACTGGAGGCTCTACATAGCCATATCCTGTGAGCCACCTTGAAGTTTGACAATTTGTAGATAGTCGGCTAGCCATGATTCGGGTTCCCATAGTCCATCGTACTTCTAACGGTCATGAGGGAGCTTGAAGTCCTTGGGTACTAGGGTTTTGCGAACCTGGCGGGTAAAGCAACTAGCGCCATAAGGTTTGTGCTCATCCTCGCTCTCTGCATCATAATATCTTCGACTACTGCGCTCTTCCCTAGATCTGTCGACCCTTCTTTGTGTGATAATCGTTTCTTGCATCGTCCCCACACAAGGAATGTTAAAACCGCACATGGTGGGGTGAGCTTGATCTTCGATTGTTCCCCGTGTGCCGAGGGTTGCTGCGACAGCGGGATGATTTGTCAGCTCGCTGCATGACTCCCTGTTCTCCTTGCGCAAGAGTTTCGCCTACCATGCCAAGTCCCATGAGGGTGGAGCAATGAATAGCGACCCGTGGATCGTGGCTGTCAGTTGGGTTGTTAGGAGGTAGGTCTGGGAAGCGACAAGGGAGGGCCTGTGTTGTTTTTGTTTTAATATTTCCCACAGAATCCATTGACATAAATGACAAATCTAGATCTCTTGCCAGCTCGTGCCTTTCAGCTTCAGGAATGCGTTGCAGCAGCGAAGTGCCCCTCTTGGGCTGTGGTCCTCCGGTGACGCTGCCAGAATTTCGAGTAGAGCTGAGCAGTGTCCGGCAGAGGCTGGATTTATCAGCTAGCCTTTTCCTCTCATCTAGAGATCTTTGCAGTCAAAGCAAATCCCTTCTCTTGTGGTGCAACAGATACTGATAAGCCATCAATTCATATCGTGTGGCATCTGTTGTCATTGGTATCGCACCTAAAATTGCGTCTCAGGCCTTTTCTACCAGGTTGCCGGAGGTAGCCGAAGTGTTATGTGCTTGCCCTCGCGTTCCCCATCTCTTTGTATGACATGACGATCTCTCATCGGCAGGTCCTGTCTGTCCTCACCACGTCCTGCGTTGTCATCCAACAAAATATCATCATGGTTAAGGATCGGGTTACCATTGGACTCCACGGGTGCTGAGGTTTCTCCTTCTTTCAGGACCGTGCACACTTGGTGGTGCATGATGTATGATTGGTTGTCATCACTGTCGTATCCGTAGGAGACAGTGAGTTGTGAACCAGCGAAGTCCCAGGGATCTTGCTCTGGGTATGATTCTCCCTTCCTAATTCTAGAGTCAACGCTTTCTTCGGTTTTGTCGGGAACGATGCTTGATGAACTTGGGCTATGCTACAGTGTTGACTGTGAGTCTGATCCGAAAGATAGATCGTCATATAGACCAGCCAAATCTTTCAGATCTATGGAGTTTCCATGGATTTCAACGATGTTTGTCGAGTTGGTTGTGGCCTTTCCTGTTGAGACGATGGAGGATGCGGGTGTCGCCGTGGGTGATGCAGGTGTGGCCGACGGATCTGAGTAGATCGGAGCCGAAAGTCAGAGATTCTCAGATTCTCCCACGCAAAAATGGAAACTTCCAATCATGATATCGGTCTCCTGGTCAAAATTGACGGGAGCCAATAAAGGGGTGGGTGGGTGCGGATCAACGAGATCATGGACCTCGCTGACCTCAATTGTCGGGTTGTTTCTTGGTGAAAGGGAAGCCGCCGAATCCACGTCTCCAGCGCTCAGATTTTTCACAGACGACACCAATTGACGAGGGGTAACCTCGGCAATGCCCATGGTTATGGACTTAGGGTTTCGTGGAAAAGAGAACGCTAGGGATTTTATCGGCTGATCAGACAAACACAGGAGTAGATGTAGTCTGATTGTGGATAAAGCTTGGTTATAGAGTCACCGGTTCACTAGTTTCGATCTAGCTTGCAGCGGATTGCTAGAAAACTAAGGTGCCCTCTCCGTCGGGCCCTCCCAGCCTTTATATGAGAGGCTGGATCTTGGAGCCGTATCCGGAGAGGTTACTTGTTTACAAGTACAATAAAAACTCTATCTCGGTTCATAATTCTTTCTTGATCATCAAGACAAGCTTCTATACGTCAGATACTTCTTCTATTTCTCTCTATTTCATGGGCCATAGGCCTTTATGCGCCTAGGGTAACTAATCATAGGTACCTGATAGGTCATACCCATGTTAACGGGTGTAAGCCAGATTTACACACGCGAATACTAAGGTTCTACTTGGAGAGCCTAGCATATACAGACATGGCCTCGGAACATGAACCGAAAAGTAAAGCACGAGTCATATGAATAATATGATGTCCATATGATGCTCTCCATTGCAGTTGCACCACCTCACGTGATGATTGGTCATGGTGTAGTGAATTTGGTTCGTGTAATCACGAAAAATGACTTGAGGGATGTTGTTTTTGAGTGAGAGTTCATGTTAAAGTTTAAGTCAATTTATCATAAACTAAATCAAAGTGAATTTGCATAGTTTGTTGTAGTCATTTGCATTTGTCTACTACCTTGCACTTAGTTATAATTGAGATAATAGAACTATAGATTTCTAGATATTTACTTTATGATCTGGTATCGTATTATTTTATGAGTGTCAATCTAAAGTATAAAATACTATAACTTTCAGCAAAACCTCACTTACTCTGTGAAATTCGGTAAGTAGTATTGAATCAAGAGTAACAAATTCTAGTGTTAGTATCTAAGTATCATGCTTGCCTCCATGATCTTTGATATTCGAATATTGTTTCAGTATCAAGGTTATCTAGGAGCTGAAAGAATTGTTTCAAAAACCATCATGCGTGAAAGGTATTATGATATCTGAAATAATGTTTGGTTGCAATGTGATAGAATATAATTTTAGTAAGATACATGTCCTTATATTGTATGAGAATTTGCGAAGGTTGGAGATGCTAGGCATCCCGATCTCCCAAAAGGTTTTGGAAAATAACATTATACTCGAAATTCGTTTCTTATAGGCTATAGTAGCTTGATCATGAAAGTTGTCATGATAGGATGGTGTAGGTAAAATGCTTACTACACTAAAATATTACTAAAAATGGTTTTTGGAAGAACGCCAAACATTTGATGATGGTGATTCACATCAAAGTGCAAGTCTAGGGGTATTAGTGTTTGACTAACACGCTTTGGACTATGTGTCATGTGTATGGAACCACTGTTGACGTTTATAAATTCTCCTAATAAGGAAAGGAAATGCTGAAAGAGAATCTGGTGTATATTTGGTAGAAAAGAAAAAGACTGGAAAATGTCCAACTTAGGTATATAGATGATATACATATTGTGGGTATATTCTTTGCTTGTTAAACAATGTGGTTCTTAGGTATTGGATACCGGTTGGTGTGAAGTGTCACACGGGACAACACAATTCATGAACTGCAACAGCCTAAATAACTAGCAAAAGAATATGGGATGATGTTCATTGGAAACAAATAAAGTGTTGTTGTGTTTCTCGTTGATATCAAACCTAGCCTTCAAGATTTGCTTTAATAATTGTTATTTTGTTCTAGTAGTATGAGAACAATGGTTATTCAAATAATTACCGTATTTCATAGCAGATTGATGAAATTTTACAAGTCTAGTTGAATATGTTAAAAGAGTTTTTATAATCATAATCATAAATAACGATGATGTCATAATCATAAAAACTCTTTTAACGACGATGTCACTCATAAGTGATATTCTAATCATTCGTCTTGTGACTTTTTAGCATTAGTGTTATGGATTATGTTCAAGGAGTTGACTATGACAAGATTCGATTTTTCATAGCGATATTTAGTCTAGACGGATTAGTGTATCAACCACTACATATATCAATTTTTGTATATGGTAGTTGAATAAACAAAACAATGTTCTTCTAATAGAATGGTTACCTAGGATGTGTACATGACACAATCCGAAGGGTTTTGTTAATTCAATGGATGCTAAAAAGACAAGCAAACTTCAATGGATGAAGTAAGCATCAAGGAGTTGAAATCTTCACCATGATGAAATTGTTAAAAGGTTTAATTTCATTGGAGATGATGAAGATACTTGCATTTGCAAGAAATTAAGTGGGAGCTCTAAGAAATATTTATGATACATTGTGTACAAGACATGTTGTTGATTGGAAATGATGTATCTTTTATTTACACAAGTTAAGAATTTCATTAAAAATAGATTTAGATGAAAGACTTAGGCAAAACCCGAATATTCAGCATCAATGTCTATATGAGGCGCTAATATGGTTGTGCCAAATGTACATAGATGAGATATTGAATGAGTTCAATATGGAAACGACAAGAAAGATTCTTGGCACATGGAAAAGGCCAAATCAAGATTCAAGTGTATTGACACTTGGTGATTAAAACAAGATTCAATTGTTTTGACACTTAGTGAGTGAAATCATATGAATGTTTTGATCAATCATATTGTAATATGTACATATCCAGATATATCCTATGCTCTAAATGTTATGAGCATATACCAGGATGACTCATAGGATAATCATTTGACGATAGTAAAGATATTCTTATGATCTTTGGAAGAACTAAGAATATGTTCTGTATGTAGATGTGGTAGGTAGTTTATTGTAAAGTGTTACATTGGTACTAGACAAATTGTTCATTATAAAGCATTACATTGGTACTAGCTTTGTCATAAGATACAAATTAAATTTATCTCAATTTAGGCTATAGGTTAAGATGACACAATATTATGGAAGAAAGTTCCATGATGGACTTGGATAAGTTCCAAAGTTAAAGAAGTTGTGATGGATACTATAACAAAGGCTGAGTATATGAATGCTCTAGTAGCAGTAAAGGAGGAAAGTTGTGTCAAGATTTTTTTTAATCAAACTAGGTGTAGTTCCAAACATGATAATACTATGAAGATCTATTGTACGACAATAGTATCAACATGTTTTAACCCCAGGAAACTAAGGTATCACAAAAAGACAAAATTTATACAATGCCATCTTATTTGAGAATGAGTGATGCGTAGAGACGCAAAAAACATGCAAATACATGCGGGGCTGAAAGCATCAGAACTAAAAATTATGTTTACCACAAGAAATGTGTATGAACAACACCGGAATGCCATAGGTGTTAAAAATGTGCAAGTACCAAACTGGATTATTGACTCTAGTGCAAGTGGGAGACTGAAGTAAATATGCTTGAGAGGCAATAATAAAATGGTTATTACCTTATTCCATGTTTATGATAAATGTTTAGTTCCTATGCTATAATTGTGCTAACCGGGAGTGTTAATACATGTGTGTTTAATAAACAAATAATATGTTCCTAGTAATGCCTCTCATTACACTAGCTTGTTGATTAACAGATGATCAAGGTTTCCTGATCATGAACATTGGATGTTGTTAATAACAAGGTCATGTCATTGGAGAATCATATGATGGATATTCACCCACGATAGGTTTAGCAATACGATCATGTCATCAAAGTTTATATTGCTATATTAATCTCACACGAAGTAACACTAATCCTTAGACCATGAGGATCACTTCAATCACTAACACTGAAAGAGTACTTTGATTCCATCAAATGTCACACTATAACAGAGTGATTATAAAGATGTTGTTGGTTAATTACTTAGAAAGTGTTAGCTGAGGCTCGTGGATCAAGAGTGAGATTTGTTCATCTCGATGGTAGATATATATACCCTAGGCCCTCTCAGTGATATCACATTGATAACAACTTGCAACTAGGTGATTTGATCACGAGGAATGTTATATCACGGGAACAAGAAAATAGTACTTGTCGGTAACAAGATCGAAGTAGGTATAGATGATACCGATGATCGGATCTCAGACAAGTAAAATATCCAAGACAAAAGGAATTGGTTAGTACGAAAAAGGTTCACATGATCACTAATTTATCGTTGAGTAAGTGAGACTCGTTATGGATCTCTAGATCATGCTGATGATTATTGATCGGATAGAGTCTCAATCATGTCCACTTAGTTCACGAACCGTAGGGTGACACACTTAGGGCTCGTCGACGCATTTGAGTGGATACGGAATGCGGGAGAAAATACTAGACAACACAGAAACCGTTTTGATAAAACTGCCAGTTTTTTTGAATGGCGGAGTGCCCCAGAAGGGGCTAGAACCATGTATTAATACAACAGTGGAGGGGTACAAATATTACAAAGGGCCTCATGAAATAATAAAATAACACATAGGTCCTTAACACATGTAGAAAAGACCTTGCTAAAAGATTGGGAATTACATTCTAGTCTCCACTGTGGAGCAGCGAGCTCAGCATGTTGCAGCCATGGACAGAGGCGGGGACGCGACCACTTGCCCCTGCCCCGGCAAATCCCTCAACAACTGTGCCCAAAAAGGGCCACTCGGTGGAGGTTGAAGTCTTGCCGGAGCTCACCGACATAAGTAAGGCCTTCTTGGCCAAGGATTTCGGCTTCTTGAAAGATGCAGAGGAGATGCTCCGAAGCAGAATGGTTCTAGAACTCCGACACCACCCCATCTCAACGCCCAATTCGACAGCTTCTTCATTCATCGCCGCCTTGGTGCTTGAAGAGAAGAAGAGAGTCGAATCCAGCAGAAGGACCAGAGTAGCAGAGGCGCACCCACATCGTAGCAAGAAGAATGGTTCATCGTCAGATCCAGAGCTCCTGCCACGGGCTTGGTGTAGCATCCCAGTTGTCTAACCCCTGTAATGCTACATGTCATAATAATAAAAAGGGCCACTTCCAACATATAATTGTTGCATCATCATCATATCATGCTCATACCATCATACCACCTTGCATTTGAGCATCATATAAAACCCTTTCTTGTTTGGTTCTTATCTCATGTGCATGATTAATTGTATTTGCCTCTTGATATTGTATTTGGGTCTTAATAAATTGTTAAATGCCCAAGTTGAGTTGGGGGCATCTCTCTTATTGACTCCACCACCTTTTCTTTCACCACCTTATAAGTCCACCATCCAAATAATATGAGCTTGGCATTTTAGTTTTGAGTATCTCTAGCTCATGTTGTTGTTTGATTCCACCTATTCTTTTGCTTGGCCTTTGCCCACCTTTTGGGAATGCAGATGAATAGTGCCATATTAATATTCTTGTTCTCACAAGGATAATTGTGGCATTAATTATCTTGCATGGGCCATGCAAGTGCCACCTTTTCCAGTTTTGGTTTATCTGGATTTCTAAATGGATCCCTCCTTCATGGCTTGATCTTGTTTTGTGAGTATAAAACCCTAGCTCTCTCCCTCTCTTTTCCCCTTTAGCTAGACCTCACCATGCTCCATGCACACACATGTGCTAATGTGGCATGCACAACCTCTAAAACCACCCCATGCCTCCCTCTTTTCTACCCTAAACCAAAACCCTAATTACATCTATCCTAAAACTAAACCCTAAACTACACCTGTTGGAGATATGCCCAAGAGGCAATAATAAAGTGGTTATTATCATATCTTCACACTTATGATAAATGTTTACATACCATGCTATAATTGTATTAACCGGAAACATTAATACTTGTGTGATTTGTAAACTAAAATAAGAGTCCCTAGTATAGCCTCTTGTTAAACTAGCTTGTTGGTTAATATATGATCATGGTTTCCTGATCATGAACATAGAGATGTTATTAACAACAGGATCATATCATTAGGAGAATGATGTGATGGACATACTCCTATAAATAAGTGTAGCATAAAGATCAAGTCATTTCAATAGTTCAATTGCTATATGCTTTCTGATACATAGTTACCTAATTCCTTCGACCATGAGATCATGCATATCACCTTTACCGGATGGATGCTTTGATGACATCAAACACCACACCGTAACTGGGTGGCTATAAAGGTGGCATTAAGTGTTCGGAAAGTATTGGTTGAAACACATGGATCAAGAGTGGGATTTGTCCATCCACATGACGGATAGATATACTCTGGGCCCTCTCGGTGGAATGTCATCCAATTGGCTTGCAAGCATGTGACTTGGTCACAAGGGATCACATATCACGGGAATGAGAAAAGAGTACTTATCGGTCGAGGTTGAACTAGGTATGCGAGATACCGACGATCATAACCTCGGATAAGTAACATATCGTGAGACAAAGGGAAATTGGTATCGTATGTAAGTGGTTCATTCGATCACAAAGTAATCGTAGAAATATGTGGGAGCCATATGAATTTCCAGATTCCTCTATTGGTTATTGTTCGGAGAAGTGTCTCGATCATGTCCGCATAATTCACGAACCGTAGGGAGACACACTTAAGGATTCGACGTTGTTTGAGTAGTTATGGTATTATGAGAAAGAGACCGAATGTTGTTCGGGGTCTCGGATGGGATGCGGGATATCACGAGGTGATCCGGAATGGTCCGGAGAATAAGATTCATATAAGGAAAGTCCCGTTTTGGAGTTCGGAAATGATTCCGGTGTTTTCATCGGGAATGTTCTAGAAGGTTCCGGATTGTCCCAAGACTCCGGGGAGGGTACATGGATGTGTCATTACATTTTGGAATGATTGCATCATGTACTAAGTGTTCTTGCTGTCCCAAATAAAGGATTAAATTGAATCCTAAACAGAAAAGTCAAATGTCCAGTTTGAAAGTCAAACGGCTAAAACAAGAAACGTGGGAAACAAGAAAGAGGAGTTGAAACCGACTTGAGGAGGAGTCTCCTCCCAAGCCAAGGCCACCAAGGCCGACTTGGGGAGGGACTCCCCTCCCCTCCCCACCCATAAAAGGAGGGGCAGGGCTCCCCTCCTAGACACACAACTTTCTACCTCTAAATCTCCGGTTTAGAGCCGTTTTGGTTTAGAGCTTCTAATTGCTTTAGCCAGCGGTTTAGAGCCTTCTAATTGGTTTAGAGCCTTCTAATTGGTGTGTCTAATTACTAGACCACTAATAGCCTCTCTCATAAGCTCCACCATACTCGCACCGGCTTAAGACGAAGCCCTGCGGGATTTCCCCTCTACTTCCGGTACCACGCCGTTGTGCTGCCGGAATCGCGAGGAGAGTGCTACAACCTCCGCTGCCTGCTGGAACAAGGGAGAGGAAGGTCTTCGTCGAGTACCGAACGTGTGACCGATCATGGGGCGCTGCGGAACGTGGCGGAAGGATCATCTACACGATCTTGAGATCGGAAGAGTACGACTACATCACCCACGAATCGCTCTCGTTAACCGCTTTGGAATCTTCGAGGTAAGTTATTCCAAACGACTCGTTGCTACAATCTAGTAGATAGATCTTGGCTTGTTTGTTTGTATGCGATAGAAAATTTTGTTTTCCATGCTACGAACCCCTACAAAGGGTATCGAGCCGTGTCTATATGTAGATCTGTTGCACGAGTAGAACACAATGGTCATTGTGGGCGTTGATGCTTTTATTGTCGATTGCTTCTTGTGTACTTTGTATCTTGCGGTATGTTGGGATGAAGCGGCCCGGGCTAACCTTACATGACATCGTTCATGAGACTTGCTCCACGCTTGACATGCAACTTGTATTGCATAAGTGGCTTTGCAGGTGCCTGTTTCTCCTAGCATAGTTAAGATCCAATTTACAACGGGTGATTGACAATACTAGTATCAATGTTGTGGTTCTTGTTCGTAAGTTAGAACGACACTTATTGAAAGCCCCAAACCACGTAAAATATGCAAAGAAAGTAGAGGCGTCTAACTTTGTTTTGCAAGGGTGTGTTGTGATGTGATATGGCCATGATTGTGATTATATATGATGTATGCAATGTTCCTTATTGTAAGTTGGCAACCGGCAGGAGCCATATGGTTGTCTTTAATTTATGTTAAGACCCGCGTGTCTATTCAAAGTAGTTGTAATAGTTGAAGCCGGTGGACGACAACCATGGAGAGGCGTCATTGACCTTGATGCAATGCCGGTGATGATGGAGATCATGTTCGTGCTGGAAGATGGAGATCGGAAGCACAAAGAAGAAAGGCCATATCATATCACATATTATGAATTGCATGTGATGTCAATCCTTTATGCATCTTGTATTGCTTAGTAGGCAGCGATAGCATTATAAGATGATCCCTCATGCACATGAATTTCAAGTCTTAAAGTGTTCACCCTTAGTTAGCACCGTTGCTAAAGCTTGTTGTTTCGAAACACCACGTGATGATCGGGTGTGCTAGATTCTGCAAGTGTATACAACGTGAGCAAGCCAGATTTGCTCATGCAGAAACTAAGGTTTGATCTTGACGAGCCTAGCATGTACAGACATGGCCTCAGGAACACGGATTACCGAAAGGTAGAGCATGAGTCATATAGTAGATATGATGAACATGTCGATTGTTCGCCATTGAAGCTATATCAACTCTCGTGATGATCGGTTTTGATGTGGTGGATTTGGTTCGTGTGATCACTAAAACAATGTGAGGGATATTGTTTTGAGTGGGAGTTCACCTAGATTAATTTAATTATTAATTAGAACTCAATTTATCATAAACTAAATCAAAGTGAATTTGCATAGTTGTTGTAGTCATTGGCATCCGTTTACCACCGTACGCTTAGTTATAATTGAGATGATAGAACTATATAATTCTGGTTAATTTACTTTACGAACTGGTATCGTATTGTTTTGAAGTATTAATATAAAGTTTAAAAGTCCTATTGCAAACTTTCAGTAAGTTCCGGTTACTCCATGAAATTTAATAATTAGTATTAAATCAAGAGTGACAATTCCAAGAGTTAGTATATGAGTATCATGTTTGTCTCCATGATTCTTGATATTCAAAGAATTCTCTTAATATCAAGGTTATCTAGGATCTGAAAGAGTTATTTCAGAAACCATGATGTGTGGAAGATATTGTGATATCTGAAACAAAGTTTTGGTTGCAACATGATAGAGTATAATATGGCAAAAGTCATGTTCTCATATTTGATGAGAATTTGCAAAAGGTTGGAGACACTCGTTGTTCTGATCCTCCAAAAGGTTTTGGATAGCAACATTATACTCATAATTCATCGTTATAAGCTAAAAGTAGCTTGATCATGGACGATTCCATGTTAAGGGTGAATATTTGATGTAGGTAAAATGTTTACTACACCAAGAGATTACTAAAGAAAGGAATTTGAAAGAACACCAAACATTTGATGATGGTGATCTACTTCAAAGTGCAAGTCCAAAGACATTGGTATTTAACTATACACGCTTTGGACTATATGTCATATATATGACTCCACTGTTGATGTTGATAGATTCTTTCAAATGAATAGGAAATCTTGAAGAGAATCTCATAAATATATGGCAGAAAGGAAAAGACTAGAATTGTTCAATTTAAGTATATAGATGATATACATGTTATGGCTATATTCTTTGCTTATTAAACAATGTGGTTCTTAAGTATTTAATACTGAATTTGTTGGTATGAATCGTCATACGAAACAACAGAATTCATGAACTACAATGGCCTAAGTAACTAGCAAAAGAATATGTGATGATGTTCATCGAGAACAAATAAAGGGTTATTGTGTTGCTCGTTAAATATCAAAGCTTGCCTTCAAGATTTGTTTTATCAGGTATTATGAGAACAAAAGGGTTGTTCAAATAATTGCCGTAATCCATAAAAGATGGATGATTCACAAAATCTCGTTGGAGAAATCACATCCATAAAACTAGTGCTAAAAATGTCGAAAGACAAATTGATTGAAAAGATCACTTAGGAAGTGACATCGCCGTTTAAATTATATTGGAAAGAAAACATGAAGAAACTCCATATGTATGGAATTTTGGAGTCTTTTGATTTTGATCAAATGACGCTTGTGAAACTTTCCTAGAGATAATTAAAACTTCGTTCATAGGCCAAAAGGGAACGAAAGACTAGCTTATTGGAATTTGTACATATTGTTGTACGAAGTCCATTATGTGTAGTCAAGAGCGATGGATTTCAACTTCATATGCTTTCTCCGAAAATTTGAGTGAATATATGAATATTTACTTAATAAGGATGAAGTATGAAACATTTGAAAAGTTCAAAGACTTTCAAGATGAAGTGTAAAATCATTGTAACAAGAATATAAACAGTTTATGATAAAGATCATAAAGGAAGATATTTGAGTTACAGAGTTTAGCATAATACCTAAGATTTAAGGAATCGTTCCATGGATTTGCATTTTCCGAAACACCATAAGAGTATGGAGCGTTAGATATGTAATTAAACCTTGTTTGACATGGTAAGATGAAAGGTATAATTTATAAAACTGCCATTATATTTTAAAGATTAAAAGCTTTAGAGATTACCGTTTTCCTGAAAGAGCTCCATCATAATCCGTTGAAATGACACCATATAAGGTTATGGTTTGGGATAAAACCCAAGTAGTCCTTTCTTAAACATTGGTATGATATGCATAAGAAAGATGTGCAACCAAAGTCGGATGAACGTCTTTGTATGTTATTTTGAATAACATTAAGTAATCCTCCATAATATCGAAGACAAAAGTGTTTGTCACTTAAACGTCAAGTTTCTTTGAGAAGGAATTTTTCGTGAAAAGTTAAGTAGGAGGACAATAGAATTTTGATAAGGTTAAAAGAACCTTAGCTATATGTGCAGAGTTGCGCAACGCCGAAAAGTGTTCCGGAGGCAGCAACAATGCTCATGGCTCACGTGCCTCAAAGGTTGTGATCACGGAGATCTAAGTTCCTATTGAAACAAGTAGGTCGGGTAAACAATCAAATACCAAGATTTGAGGGTTGAATCATTATTTGAGAATAATGAACCGACTACATGCAAAGAAGCGATGATGGGCCCTGACTCCGTCTAATGGCTTGAAAGCCATAAAATCCGTGATAGTTCCATACACGAAAAATCAATTTTTGAACTTGAAGGACCCTCAAGAAAGGTGTAGGACCTTACAGTTGTGTTTGGATCTATAAAGAAATAGACATGGATGTTTCACATCTATGAAATAGTCGACATGTTGGGAAAGAGTTCACAACAATGTTCAAAGGTTGACTATGACAAGATTTGATCTGTCATAGTGATATTTAGTCTAGACGGATTAATGTAGCAACCACTACATATAATTTGTTATATGGTAGTTGAATAAACAAAACAAGTTCTTCTAATAGAATCGTTACCTAGGACATGTGCATAACACGGTCCATAGGGTTTTGTTGATTCAAAGGATGCTAAAAGCATATGCAAACTTCAATGGTTAAAGTGAGCATCGCGAGTTGGAATCTTCACTATGATGAAACTGTTAAAGGAGTTTAAAAGTTCATTAGAGACAATGAAGATGCTTGCATTTGCAAGAAATTAAGTGGGAGCGCTAAGACATGTTTCTAATACATTATGTGGAAGACATATTGTTGATTGGAAATAATGTATCTTTTATTAACACATATTAAGAATTTCATCCCGATGAAAGACTTAGGCAAAACCTAAATATTTGGCATCAATAGACGCTAATATGGTTGTGCGGAGTACATAGACAAGATATTGAATGAGTTCAATATAGAAACTACAAGAGAGGTTCTTGTCATACGAAAGGATTGAATAAATTCAATGTTGATGATATATTCAAGTGTATTGACATTTGGTAAAGTGAAACAAATAATCAAGTATAGATTGATACTTGATGTATAAAATCACAAAGAGTATTTATATCATCTTGTGATATGTACAAATCAGATATGTCCTATGCTCTAAATGTTGTGAGCATATACCGAATGATTCGTAAGATGATCATTGGACAATAGTAAGGATATTCTTATGATCTTTTGGAAGAACTAAGAGTATAATATTTGTAGAAGTGACAAATAGATGGTTAGTTCATTGTAAAAGTACTACATTGATACTAGTTTTGTCACAAAGTACAAATTAAGTTTATCTCAATCTAAACTAAGGGTGGCACAATATAATGGAAGGTGAGTTCCATAATGGATTTGGATGAGTTCCAAAGTTAAGACATTGTGTGATACTACAACAAAAGGCCAAGTATATAACTGCTATTTTAGCAGCAAAAGAGGGCATTTGTGTCAAGTAGTTTGTTATCAAACTAGGTGTAGTTCACGGTGGGATAATACTATGAAGATATATTGTGCGACAATATTATCAACATGTTTTAACCCCAAAGAGCTAAAGGTCACACCGAAAGACCAAATTTATACAAAGCCATCTCATTAGAGAATGAGTGATGCGTAGAGACGCAAAGACATGCAATTACACGGACACGGAAGTGTCGATCCGAGATCGATTGACCACTAGCAATCGTGTACATACAACCTTGGAAAGCCATAGGTGTTATATACAAAGGTTTGAAACTAGATTATTGACTCTAGTGCAAGTGGGAGATGTTGGAGATATGCCCAAGAGGCAATAATAAAGTGGTTATTATCATATCTTCGCACTTATGATAAATGTTTACATACCATGCTATAATTGTATTAACCGGAAACATTAATACTTGTGTGATTTGTAAACTAAAATAAGAGTCCCTAGTATAGCCTCTTCTTAAACTAGCTTGTTGGTTACTATATGATCATGGTTTCCGATCATGAACATAGAGATGTTATTAACAACAGGATCATATCATTAGGAGAATGATGTGATGGACATACTCCTATAAATAAGCGTAGCATAAAGATCAAGTCATTTCAATAGTTCAATTGCTATATGCTTTCTGATACATAGTTACCTAATTCCTTCGACCATGAGATCATGCATATCACCTTTACGGATGGATGCTTTGATGACATCAAACACCACACCGTATCGGGTGGCTATAAAGGTGGCATTAAGTGTTGGAAAGTATTGGTTGAAACACATGGATCAAGAGTGGGATTTGTCCATCCACATGACGGATAGATATACTCTGGGCCCTCTCGGTGGAATGTCATCCAATTGGCTTGCAAGCATGTGACTTGGTCACAAGGGATCACATATCACGGGAACGAGAAAAGATTACTTATCGAACGAGGTTGAACTAGGTATGCGAGAGATCACGATCATAACCTCGGATAAGTAACATATCGTGAGACAAAGGGAAATTGGTATCGTATGTAAGTGGTTCATTCGATCGCAAAGTAATCGTAGAAATATGTGGAGCCATATGAATTTCCAGATTCCTCTATTGGTTATTGTTCGAGAAGTGTCTCGATCATGTCCGCATAATTCACGACCGTAGGGAGACACACTTAAGGATTCGACGTTGTTTGAGTAGTTATGGTATTATGAAAGAGACCGAATGTTGTTCGGAGTCTCGGATGGGATCCGGATATCACGAGGTGATCCGGAATGGTCCGAGAATAATATTCATATAAGGAAAGTCCCGTTTGGAGTTCGGGAATGATTCCGTGTTTTCATCGGGAATGTTCTAGAAGGTTCCGGATTGTCCAAGACTCCGGGGGAGGGTACATGGATGTGTCATTACATTTTGGAATGATTGCATCATGTACTAAGTGTTCTTGCTGTCCCAAATAAAGGATTAAATTGAATCCTAACAGAAAAGTCAAATGTCCAGTTTGAAAGTCAAACGGCTAAAACAAGAAACTGGGAAACAAGAAAGAGGAGTTGAAACCGACTTGAGGAGGAGTCTCCTCCCAAGCCAGCGCCACCAAGGCCGACTTGGGAGGGACTCCCCTCCCGCGCCTCCCACCCATAAAAGGAGGCAGGGCTCCTCCTAGACACACAACTTTCTACCTCTAAATCTCCGGTTTAGAGCCGTTTTGGTTTAGAGCTTCTAATTGCTTTAGCCAGGTTTAGAGCCTTCTAATTGGTTTAGAGCCTTCTAATTGGTGTGTCTAATTACTAGACCACTAATAGCCTCTCTCATAAGCTCCACCATACTGCAGGCTTAAGACGAAGCCTCATGATTTCCCCTACTTAGGTACGCCGTTGTCTTCAGGAATCGCGAGGAGAGTGCTACAACCTCCATTTTCTTGGAACAAGGGAGAGGAAGGTCTTCGTCGAAATCGAATGTGTGACCGATTGAGCTGCCGGAACGTGGCGGAAGGATCGTCTACACGATCTTGAGATCGGAAAGAGTACGACTACATCACCCACGAGAATCGCTCGTTAACGCTGGAATCTTCGAGGGTAAGTTATTCCAAACGACTCGTTGCTACAATCTAGTAGATAGATCTTGGCTTGTTTGTTTGTATGCGATAGAAAATTTTTGTTTTCCATGCTACGAACCCCTACAACACCTCCCTCTAACAAAACCCAAACAACCTACCCCCTCCTCATCCCCACTACCTAGCATGATCCCCTTGCTCTCCCCTCTCCCCACACGTCCGAGGACCCCACCTGCCTGCCCTAGCCACCCCCCACACGCCAGGGACCCTCTAACCCTAGCCCTAGCCCGACCTTCCCCCTCTCCCCTCTTTTCCTCACCTGCGCCCCAGTCCACTGCCCCTAGCTTCGCCTACCCCACCGCCTCCCCGGTGCCCACGCCACCTTGCCTTGCTCGGCACGGCGTGCGAGCACGTGAACAGAAAGGTGGCGCCGGCCACCTCCTCCCACGCCATCCACGCAACCCCACCTCGCCTGGCGTTCTTATCCTCTCCCTCCCCCTCCTAGCCTTCCCAGATCCACCCCAGCGGCGCCCTGCCCTCTCCCCTCTCTGCCCCATCTCCCTCGTCTGCACCCTCGGCCTCCACCGCGTCCAGGCGATCCAGCCGTCAAGTGCGCCATCGAGGAGGCCTGGAAGACCAAGGCCAGCCATCGACCCAAGACACGCAGAAGCGGAGGAGAAGGACCGGAGCCGCCCGTACCAGCGCCGCCCGAGCCGGAACCCTAGCCTCGCCGTCCGTCTGCCTCGACGCTGATCCTCTGCTCCCCGCCCCGATCCAAGCCCTCCATCCGCCTCGCGGTAAGCCACCGACCCTCCTAGACATGCTCTCCACCCGCTTCTACGGCGTTCGTTTCGTCGAGCGCTCTCTGTGCGGCGGCGGCGAGCGTGTTCCTGCTAGCTCCCAGACGCGACCACCCTATCTAGCGCGCGCCCCCCTCACCAGCACCTACCCCAGCCTAGCCCAGTGGCAGCCGCGTCTGCGCGCGCGCCTCAGATCCCCGGATCGAGCCCCGGCGCGTTCCCCTTTTTCTTCTCTGTCGCGGATGCGTGGTTCAGTTCGTCAGACAGAGGAAGAAGTACAGTGCACCGCGGCCTTTTGCGAAAACCCCCCCAGCTTTTGTTTTGCCAACCCGCGGTCCAGCCGGCCCACTTGTCTGCGTCTGTGTGTTTTTGCAAAAAGGCTCCTGCGTTTTCCTTTAGTCAACCCGCGGTCCCTCTGGTTCCCAGACACTGGCGTGTGGGTCAGCGCACCCCCCTGGCCCCACCTGTCTGCGACACAGACTGGAGTAGGTTGGGTGCAAAACGTTTCAGAGGCTGTTTAAAATTCAAATTCTGTTAAATAATTTCAAAATTCAATTCAAATTCATAATTTCTATAACTTTTTCATACTAAATCCAAATTGGGCAAATAATATATGTTTAGATATCAGAAAAATGAGAGGATTACAAATATGCCATCTATTTTGCATTTTGCACAAGTAAAATTCCAAGTTTAATTAAATTACAACTATTGCCACTAGAATTTAAATATTTAATAACTTTTGTTTTACAATTCCAAAATAAGCAAATGATATGTCTAAAATGATCAGCTCGACGAGACCTTTCTGTTTATGATATCCATGTCTTCCATTGCAGCATGCATCATATAAAAATATAATGAACAGCAACTATTATGGCAACAAAATGTGACTAAAACCCAATTCAAATGTTATTTTCTTGTCCTCCACACCTCACCCATGCCATGCTACTTATTGCCATGCAACTTGTGCATCATTCATCATGGCATGATTGTTTGCTTGACGCATTTAATTCCAATGCTTGTGCTCTATATTCATGTTGGCCTTGTTTGTTTGGTTTTTCTCGGATAGACATCGAGGTGGGTATCAAGAGAACCGTGAGCACTACCTGCACCCGTCCCTTGCTACAACGAGTTGATGACAAGCACTTCCACATGCTTGCATACATACGTACCTATTGCCTCTATCTTATTCTTGCATCATTGAGTCGCGATTGCATTAAATTGAATCCCAAGTATGCATAGCCTTTACTTTTCAACCCACTAAGCTTGTTCCTCCATCCCATGAGCCACTACTATAGGAGTTGTTTGAGCCATGCAGTCGTAGAACAACATGTGTAGGGTTTGTGAGTCGATGAACAATGAGGTACCTAAAAACTTAACCCGAGTAGTTGGGATAACTAAAGAAAGTGGCACCGGTGAGCAACATCTGCTATTTGGTTTTTCCCTGCTCACTTGTGTCCGTAAGACCCCGAGTACTTGATTCCTGTTCCTTGATTTATCGCGCTATCCACATCCGGAGGTATATGGGACCCACAGGCGTAGCTTGATTCCGTCTTATTTCTTGGGGCCACAAACTAGTTTGAGGTTTTATTTACGATCTGTACTTATGCCATGCTACTTTTACGTATTTAAATTGTGCAGGTACCTTGCATTGTCTTGTTAGGATCATGGCACGATTCCGGTGTCGACAAGCCCAGCCACACTTTCGGGTTCCCAGTCGTTCACGGTAGTCCCCATAACCTTGAGCCCGTCTCGGGTCACCGCTTCGCTATGGATCTACTTAAGGGGTGGCCCCCTGAAATATTTCTGAATCTTGTGATTGTTCAGTCGTGAAAGCCTCGTTGGGTTTTGATTTGGTTTTTCCGAGGTTGATCGAGCGTGTGTTGCTATTGGTGCACCCTGGCCGGGTAAAACTTTCTGAAAGCCGTGTCCACGGATATGGACGACTTGGAGCACAGTTTCTTGATCATAGACAAGCATAACTAAAGTACCGCCTTAATCTGACTAAATAATTTGACTAGTAAATAGCGCAACACTCATGGAATGGTTAATAAAATTGCCAACGGATGGGGGGTTGTTCGTCCGCTTCCTTGTTGGTAAGCAGGGAGGAGGATGGATCGGATGAGATTACCATTATAACTGTTGTATTTACATTCACGGACATCCGTATATCATTGGTTAGGCGGATGGTTAGCGTTTATCTGTAGAATTGCTAGGGTTTATCTTTTGCAATTCGTCACCCTGTGTTGTGTCCCTTTAGAGGCATTAAGACTTCTGAGTACCCTTAGGGTCTCACACGATAAATTCTTGATTCGGATGAACAGGTACCTTCACAGGACGGATACTGGGTGGCAGAAGCCGCAGATGTGGGCAACGATCGCTCGGTGTAGAGATTCCGGAACGGGATCCGTGAGACCTGTAGTTGGGATGTGCTTATTTTCTCGGCATCTTATGCCGATTTGCTTCTTATCCGTACTGGATCTTGTTTGCCGCTTCATGATACTCGATGTGTGTTGTATGAGGTTATCCTAAAATATAGATTTATCCAGACATTTGAATCTTGCCGTATGGCATTGGTATATTCCTTTCTTTCTAGATGGTGTGGCTCGATGTACTCTTGTATGGTGGCTTGCGTACATACCCACTTGTGTACGTAGTTGATCCTTCGCCGACTCACGCCGTCTGACAGTCCCGTTGAGAGGGTAGTGGTTGGGACGTCTGAAAGGACTACCAGTGAGTGGCTTTTGGGGCGCCACCGTACTATTTCAACCACTATCACTCATCCAGGCTTGTATCTAGGAGCGTAGTTCACCGAGGTAGTTACAATTGGTATCAGAGCCATCCCGACCTTCAGGGTTTCAGCCAAACGGTCGTTGTCAGTCTAGCAAATATTTTGGTAGTTATGTATATTAGGGAAAAACAAAAACGCGAGAGTAGGACTGCTTCCATTTTTCTTCTTACCCTCCCACCCACCGTTTTCTGGTAAGGAAGTGCAACATTTTCAATCCTCTTCCCAAAGTTCAAACTAGGATTCACGTGTTCTGGGTTTCCATAGTACCATAGGTTGTGTGTGTGTGTATGTGTGTGTAATCCCTTGTCTATCTGTTGCATCCAAGTTGTTATCTTATCTCCCTTTGGTTATCAACTGTTGGTACATTCCATACCGACAGGCTTTTGTAAACCGACGCAATCTATCTTCCTCTTTGTATCCGACGCTATCTTGTTTGGGGTGTTCGTTTCCGTAGTTACCAATCTTTAGGTTTCGTCGTGAGAAGAAGGGGTTAGGATATGTGTTCCACTTGTTCATGTGCGGGGTAATGATTTGAGTGCGGGATGGAGTCGCGACCATACCACTACTTGTATCATTCGCTTTTGTATATTGAATTGGTAGAGTCACTAATCTTGATTCGTTAAGTAATTTTTCGCATCTATTGGTATTCTAATGCCAAAATTTGTGGAAAATTTTTCTTTGATATGTTTGTGTACCACACTCCTTTTCAGTCGTGTGCGATATGCTTAATATCTTTGAGGTGCTATGAACTTTGTTGATATTTTTATATCATCTCAGTAAATTGTATCCTTTAATCTTGGTTAATTCCATCTTGGTACTATTTTGGATTATTATCATTCTCCATTATAGTCGACTTGAGTTTTATATCAATGACAGGATGGCTCCCCACTGGATCAAGAGGACATCCTCCGGACTGGGCTCAGTATTGTCAAGCATAGCTAATGCTTTGGCGGCAATGCAAGAGAACCAGCGCTTTGAGGAGAGCGTCGGAAGGAAGCAGTTTGCTCCACTTCCTCCACCTCCCAAGCGTGGTGACATCAAGAGCTTCCTCAAGTTCAACCTCGTCGGTTTGATGTGTCGACCGACCTCTTGACGCGGATGATTGGCTGCGAGATCTCAAGGTTGCTCGAGACTGGCGATGTTCCGAGCAGTGGGTCAAGTGTGCTACCCACCTTCTCAAGGGAGATGCGCTCTTTGGTGGGAATACTACTTGAAGGCAAGCCGCACTTGGTTCCGACCAACTTGGGAGAGGTTCACTGCAGCTTTCAAAGAACAGTTTCTCTCAGAGATTGTGATGGAAAGGATGAAGGAGGCTTTCCTCAACCTGAAGCAGGGAAATGATAACGTCAACACCTACATCAGGAACTTCATGAACCTGTCTCGCTATGGTGGTGATGAGGTATCTGATGACAAGAAGAAGCAGAAAAGATTCAGGCAAGGGCTCAATGCGTCGATCAAGTATGCAATCACGCATGCAAGACCGGCAACCTTCCTGGAACTGCAGCATATGGCACTACAAGAGGAGGCAAGCAGGCAAATGTTCGAAGAGTCCAAGAAACATAACAGGGATGCATCAAGCTCTGCAGTTATGGCAGCTCCTTCTAAGCGGCGTGTCTGGGTTCCTAACACCCCACCGTCGCTCCCGGCTCCACCAAGACCTGCGAGTTTCACGTCAAGGCCACCAAACTTCACCACTGCGGCTCCCAGGGGCTACAACAACCCTTACCCTGGAGCGCCTGGCGGAGTCCCTGGCTACTCTGCTCCACGTCCTCACGGTGCTTGTTACACATGTGGAGATCCTGGACATCCCCACTAGAACTGTCCAATGAAGAACAAAGCTCTCCCTCAACCCCCGCCAAGATCTGCATCAAGCTCTCCTTCGGTTCGTGCACCACCGGGCTCTCAACATCAACACTAAGCCGGTCTGCGGTTCATTGCGCAATCGTCAACGCCTCTCAAGCCGAGCTCGCACTGGAGTTGTAATGGGTATGCTTCGATTAACTCGATCCTGCGAGTTCTCTTTGATTCGGTGCATCGCATTCATTTGTGTCACACAAGTTTGCATATGAGAACGTGTTAAATGGATCCTCTCCTTAAGAAGCGATGGTCTTATCTCCTGGTTCCAACCTTGAGGGCCGAGTATATCACCATGACAATAAAGTTGAGATTGGTGGCTCTTCATTCTTTGCTTCTTTGATTGTTCGGGCAACTCGACATTGATGTCATTTTGGGCATGGATTGGTTGTGACAAATGCAGCTGTGATTGATTGTCTTTGAACGCCAAGATCTCTCGAAGATTCCTCAAGGCCATGTAGTCTTTTCTCCAAGTCGACTCCTGTCCGGCTCTATTCCTTGGCTGCTCAATAATGATGCTATGGAAGCTATTCGGGTGTACGATGGTCCGTGAGTTCCGGATGTTTTTCCGAAGAGTTGCGGTATGCCTCCGGATCGCGAGGTTGAATTCGTGATTGAGCTCGAACACGGAACGGCTCCTATCTCCAAGAGGCCATATAAAATGGGTCCTTCGAGTTGGTGAACTCAAACGACAACTTGATGAACAAGAGAAATTGGGTTTCATTCAACACAAGACTTCTTCTTGGGGTAGCCCAACAATCTTTGTGAAGAAGCGTGGTAACCGATAGGCTATGTGTTGACTACCGGGCTCTAAATGCTAAAACCATCAAGAACAAATATCCTCTCCCTCGGATAAATGATCTATTTGATCAGCTAGCAGGAGCTGTGGTGTTCTCTAAGCTGGACTTGAGAAGTGGTTATCACCAAATCAAAATTCGCAAAGAGGATGTGCCCAAGACAGCTTTCACCACTCGCTATGGCCTGTATGAGTACACGGTCATGTCTTTCGGTCTCACCAACGCACCTGCTACCTTCTCGAGGTGATGAACTCCGTTTTCATGGAGTACCTGGACAAGTTTGTTGTGGTATATCTGGATGACATTCTGGTCTATTCCAAGTCTAAGGAGGAGCATGAAGAGCACCTGCGGTGTGTCCTGAACAAGCTTCGCGAGAACCGCTTGTATGCAAAGTTCTCTAAGTGTGAGTTTTGGCTGCCTGAAGTAACATACTTGGGTCATGTTATCTCTGCCAAGGGCATTGCGATCAACCCGAAACCGTGAAGACAATAGTTGAATGGCTTCCTCCTGCTAATGTCAAGGAAGTGCGGAGTTTTCTCGGCAGCTAGCTATTGCCGTCGTTTTGTTCAGAACTTCTCAAAGATAGCAAAGCCTCTTACCGACCTCCTCAAGAAAGGCAAGAAGTACTGTGGACTCACCTTGTCAAGAAAGTTTTGAGACACTCAAAGAGAAGCTCACTTCCACACCAGTCTTGGTTCCTCCGGATACATCTAAGCCTTTCCAGATATTCTGCGACGCCTCTTTGCAAGGATTGGGTGCGGTCCTTATGCAAGAGGCAGTGGTTGCTTATGCCTCTCGTCGATTGAAGACGCATGAGATCAACTATCCCACACATGACCTCGAGCTAGCAGCAGTTGTCTTTGCCTTGAAGCTATGGAGGCACTACTTGCTTGGTAACCGTTGTGAGATCTTCTCGGACCACAAGAGTTTGAAGTATATCTTCACTCAACCGGATCTCAACCTTCGGCAAAGGAGATGGATTGAAGCAATCAATGACTTCGATGTGACCATCAACTACACTCCAGGCAAAGCAAATGTCATGGCAGATGCGCTTAGCCGTAAAGCTTATGTCAACAACCTCATGGTAGAAGAGCGACCTCTCTTGTGCGAGGAATTCCGTCACCGAACACGAAATTGTGGAACAAGGGCATCTCCACGAACCTTCGCTACTCCTCTCTTGGAAGAACAGATTCGCTCTCGTCGACTTGGGGATCCGCACCAAAAAGCTCATCGCTAAGCTTGACCTTCCAGTATGAGTCCTTTCATGTTGATGATCAAGGCACGCTCTTCTTTGAACACCGGATGTTTGTTCCAAACTATCCGAGAGACCAAGTTCTCAAGGAGGCACATGATTCGTTCTTTCTATCCATCCGGCAGCACAAAGATGTACATGGACTTGAAAACACAATACTTGGTGGCCAGGTTGAAAAGGTATTGTGCTAAGTATGTCTCGAATGTGATGTCTGCCGCAGGTCAAGGCATCCATCGAAACCATTTGGTCTTCTACCATTGAAGCCTCCGGAATGGAAATGGGAGAAAGTTGAGATGGACTTCATCACCGGCTTTCCAAGGTCGCAGAAGGGCAACAATGCAATCTTTGTTGTCATCGACGTGCTTTCTAAAGTGGCTCATTTCTTCCCATCAAAGAAACAATTTACGGAATTCGATTGGTGAGCTCTATATCAACGATTGTCTCTTTGTATGGGGTTCCACTTGAAATCAGTTCGCACTGTGGAGCATCTTCACCTCAAAGTTCGGGAGAGTTTCCAAAAGCTTTGGGAACAAAGTTGAACTTCAGACTGCTTACCACCCTCGATCGCAAGGACAAGTGGAAAGAATCAATCAGTTGGAGGATATGCTTAGAGCTTGCGTCATCTCTTTTGGCATGAAGTGGGAGGAATGCCTTCCATATGCTGAATTCTCCTACAACAACAGCTTCCGAAGAGTCTCAAGATGGCACCATTCGAGGCTCTCTATGGTCGCAAGTGCGTAACACCGATTGGTTGGTCAGTGCGGGAGAAAGAATCTGGTTTGGCCCGACATTGTGACTCGAGAGGAGAAGGTGCATATCATTCGAGAACCGAAGATTGCTCGAGTCGTCGGAAGAGCAACTATGACAGAAACACGGATATGGTATATGCCCCGGTGATCTAGTCTACCTTCGTGTCACTCCCATGAGAGGAACACACCGCCTTGGTATCAAAGGAAAGTTGGCTCCTAGATACATCGGTCCTTTCAAGATACGTGGTAGAAGAGGAGAAGTTGCTTATGCACTAGAGCTTAGGAAAAACTCAAAGTTCATGATGTTTTCCACATCTCTCAGCTCAAGAAGTGCTTCAAAGACCCCAAGACCGTGGATCATGAGCTAATCGACCTCCAAGAAGATCTGTCTTATCAAGAACACCCCACCAAAATCCTTGAGACCCATGAGCGAAGGACTGCAACAAGTCCATCAAGTTTTGCAAGGTGCGATGGTCACACCATTCGCTGATGAAGCCACATGGGAGCGTGAAGATGAACTCCGTGCCAACCATCCTTCTCTCTTTGTGTCTTCTTCTTCTTCTTCCTAGAATCTCGGGGCGAGATTCCTGTTTAGTGGGGGAGAGTTGTAGCATCCCAGTTGTCTAACCCCTGTAATGCTACATGTCATAATAATAAAAAGGGCCACTTCCAACATATAATTGTTGCATCATCATCATATCATGCTCATACCATCATACCACCTTGCATTTGAGCATCATATAAAACCCTTTCTTGTTTGGTTCTTATCTCATGTGCATGATTAATTGTATTTGCCTCTTGATATTGTATTTGGGTCTTAATAAATTGTTAAATTCCCAAGTTGAGTTGGGGGCATCTCTCTTATTGACTCCACCACCTTTTCTTTCACCACCTTATAAGTCCACCATCCAAATAATATGAGCTTGGCATTTTAGTTTTGAGTATCTCTAGCTCATGTTGTTGTTTGGATTCCACCTATTCTTTTGCTTGGCCTTTGCCCACCTTTTGGGAATGCAGATGAATAGTGCCATATTAATATTCTTGTTCTCACAAGGATAATTGTGGCATTAATTATCTTGCATGGGCCATGCAAGTGCCACCTTTTCCAGTTTTGGTTTATCTGGATTTCTAAATGGATCCCTCCTTCATGGCTTGATCTTGTTTTGTGAGTATAAAACCCTAGCTCTCTCCCTCTCTTTTCCCCTTTAGCTAGACCTCACCATGCTCCATGCACACACATGTGCTAATGTGGCATGCACAACCTCTAAAACCACCCCATGCCTCCCTCTTTTCTACCCTAAACCAAAACCCTAATTACATCTATCCTAAAACTAAACCCTAAACTACACCTCCCTCTAACAAAACCCAAACAACCTACCCCCTCCTCATCCCCACTACCTAGCATGATCCCCTTGCTCTCCCCTCTCCCCACACGTCCGAGGACCCCACCTGCCTGCCCTAGCCACCCCCCACACGCCAGGGACCCTCTAACCCTAGCCCTAGCTCGACCTTCCCCCTCTCCCCTCTTTTCCTCACCTGCCCACGCCCCAGGTCCACCTGCACGCCCGCCTACCCCTGCCAGACTCCCTGGTGCCCACGCCACCTTGCCTTGTTCGCTGGCCGTGCGAGCACGTGAGCAGAAAGGTGGCGCCAAGCCACCTCCCTCCCACGCCATCCACGCAACCCCACCTCGCCTGGCGTTCTTATCCTCTCCTCCCTCCTAGCCTTCCCCAGATCCACCCCTGCCACCGCCTCTCCCTCTGCCCCATCTCCTCGTGCACCCTCGGCCTCCACCGCGTCCGGCCGATCCGGTAGTCAAGTGCGCCATCGAGGAGGCTGGAAGACCAAGGCCGACCCCATCGACCCGTACCTGGCGGAGAGAAGGACCGAGCCGCCCGTACCAGCGCCGCCGAGCGGAACCCTAGCCTCGCCGTCCGCCCGCCTCGACGCTGATCCTCGCTCCCGCCCGATCCAAGCCCTCCATCCTCGCGGTAAGCCACCGACCCTCCTAGACATGCTCGCACCGCCTCGCTTCTGCCGGCGGCGTTTCGTCGGCGCTCAGGCGGCGGCGGCGGCGTGTTCTGCTAGCTCCCGACGCGACCACCCTATCTAGCGCGCCCCCTCACCGGCACCTACCCCTAGCCCGGTGGCGGCCGCGTCACACGTCGCCTCGAATCCCGGATCGAGCCCCGGCGCGTTCCCCTTTTTTTTTTCTTCTCTGTCGCGGATGCGTGGTTCAGTTCGTCAGACAGAGGAAGAAGTACAGTGCACCGCAGCCTTTTGCGAACCCCCCCCCCCCCAGCTTTTGTTTTGCCAACCCGCGGTCCAGCCGGCCCACTTGTCTGCGTCTGTGTGTTTTTGCAAAAAGGCTCCTGCGTTTTCCTTTAGTCAACCCGCGGTCCCTCTGGTTCCCAGACACTGGCGTGTGGGTCAGCGCACTGCCCCACCTGCGACACTGCATGGAGTAGGTTGGGTGCAAAAGCGTTTGTTTAAAATTCAAATTCTGTTAAATAATTTCAAAATTCAATTCAAATTCAGAATTTCTATAACTTTTTCATACTAAATCCAAATTGGGCAAATAATATATGTTTAGATATCAGAAAAATGAGAGGATTCCAAATATGCCATCTATTTTGCATTTTGCACAAGTAAAATTCCAAGTTTAATTAAATTACAACTATTGCCACTAGAATTTAAATATTTAATAACTTTTGTTTTACAATTCCAAAATAAGCAAATGATATGTCTAAAATGATCAGCTCGACGAGACCTTTCTGTTTATGCTATCCATGTCTTCCATTGCAGCATGCATCATATAAAAATATAATGAACAGCAACTATTATGGCAACAAAATGTGACTAAAACCCAATTCAAATGTTATTTTCTTGTCCTCCACACCTCACCCATGCCATGCTACTTATTGCCATGCAACTTGTGCATCATTCATCATGGCATGATTGTTTTGACGATTTAATTCCAATGCTTGTGCTCTATATTCATGTTGGCCTTGTTTGTTTGGTTTTCTCGGATAGACACCGGCGGTGTATCAAGAGAACCAGAGCACTACCTGCACGTCCACAGCTACAACTGAGTTGACAGGCAAGCACTTCCACATGCTTGCATACATACAGTACCTATTGCCTCTACCTTATTCTTGCATCATTGAGTCGCGATTGCATTAAATTGAATCCCAAGTATGCATAGCCTTTACTTTTCAACCCCACTAAGCTTGTTCCTCCATCCCATGAGCCACTACTATAGGAGTTGTTTGAGCCATGCGAGTCGTAGAACAGCATGTGTAGGGTTTGTGAGAGTCTGATGAACAATGAGGTACCTAAACAACTTAACCTGAGTAGTTCTGGGATAACTAAAGAAAGTGGCACCGGTGAGCAACATCTCGCTATTTGGTTTTTCCGCTCACTTGTGTCCCGTAAGACCCCGAGTACTTGATTCTTGTTCCTTGATTTATCGCGCTATCCACATCCGGAGGTATATGGGACCCCCAGGCGAGCTTGATTCCGTCTTATTTCTTGGGGCCACAAACTAGTTTGAGGTTTTATTTACGATCTGTATTTATGCCATGCTACTTTTTCAGATTTAAATTGTGCGTATGCACCTTAATCATGTTAGGATCATGGCACGATTCATGATGTCGACAAGCCCAGCCACACTTTCGGGTTCCTACTGCTCACAAGTCCCCATAACCTTGAGCCCGCCTCGGGTCACCGCTTCGTTGGGATCTACTTAAGGGTGGCCCCTGAAATAATTCTGAATCTTGTGATTGTTCAATGAAAGCCTCGTTGGGTTTTGATTTGGTTTTTCCGAGGTTGATCGGCGTGTGTTGCTATTGGTGCACCCGCCGGTAAAACTTTCTGAAAGCCGTGTCCGCGGATATGGACGACTTGGAGCACAGTTTCTTGATCATAGACAAGCATAACTAAAGTACCGCCTTAATCTGACTAAATAATTTGACTAGTAAATAGCGCAACACTCATGGAATGGTTAATAAAATTGCCAACGGATGGGGGGTTGTTCGTCCGCTTCCTTGTTGGTAAGCAGGGAGGAGGATGGATCGGATGAGATTACCATTATAACTGTTGTATTTACATTCACGGACATCCGTCTATCATTGGTTAGGCGGATGGTTAGCGTTTATCTCAGAGAATTGCTAGGGTTTATCTTTCACGCAATTGCGTCACCCTGTGTTGTGTCCCCTTTAGAGGCATTAAGACTTGCCGAAAATACCCTTAGGGTCTCACACGATAAATTCTTGATTCAGATGAATGTACCTTCACAGGATCTTGGGTGGAAGAAGCCAAGATGTGGGCAACGATCGCTCGGTAGAGATTCCGGAACGGGATCCGTGAGACCTGTAGTTGGGATGTGCTTATTTTCTCTGGGATCTTATGCCGATTTGCTTCTTATCCGTACTCGGATCTTGTTTGCCGCTTCCGCATGATACTCTGATGTGTGTTGTATGAGGAGTTATCCTAAAATATAGATTTATCCAGGACATTTGAATCTTGCCGTATGGCGTTGGTATATTTCCTTTCTTTCTAGATGGTGTGGCTCTGATGTACTCTTGTATGGTGGCTTGCGTACATACCCACTTGTGTACGTAGTTGATCCTTCGCCGACCACGCCGTCTGGTCTCGTTGAGAGGGTAGTGGTTGGGACGTCTGAAAGGACTACCAGTGAGTGGCTTTTGGGGCCCCACCGTACTATTTCAACCACTATCACTCATCCAGGCTTGTATCTAGGAGCGTAGTTCACCGAGGTAGTTACACTTGGAGAGGCGAGCGAAGATGATAGCGATGAAGGCAAGCCGGGTAGAACTGCTTATTGAAGGGGGGCTTCACCAGATACGCACCCACTGCCTAGACACCACCTCGATGGCTTGACCCAGGGCATCTCCGGCGACCGCCTGACACCGCGGTGAAGCGTCAGAACGGACGGCCTCCTAAAAGAGGGGAAGACGACCTTATTGACAGAGATGCCCTGCTCCGAGCTTCCTCCGGGCCACCACTCTTTCCACCAGAGAAGAACGTTGAGTAAGACGAAGCAGTGGATGCACCAGACCCAGCCGATGGAGCCCGGTGACCTACTTCTAGTCGGCACTATGGCACAAAAACTACAACATCTAAACCTATAAACTACTCTACTTAGGCCGGCTCCTCTCCTCCGCCTCCGCCGGCCGGTGATGCTGTCGACGGGAGCTTCAGATCGGGCCGTGGAACGAGAGTCGACTCTCAAGGGGAGGGTTGGTGGAAGGGACGAGAAAGGTGGACAAGTGCTGGACCTTTTAACGAGAATACTCCGCCCCCTTTGGTTATCCTCTTCTTTTCTCTCCTCTCCCAGGCAGCCACTCTGATAAAACTGCCAGAATAGTTTTGGTATATCAAAACATTGCAGGGGGTGAATTATTAATGTGTTCATTAAATGAAGTGTTTATTAAATTGAGTGGAATTAAACCAAGTAAATTAAAGTGCTTTAATGGAAAGACCTTTAATTTCTTGAGTGGAAATTTAATTGGAGAAAGTGGACTTGAATTTTTGTGAGTGGAGTGTCCACCCACATGAATGAGAGAAGAGGTGGGGGCACCTCCTTGGCCGGCGCCCATAGGAAGGGGCTGACCCCTCCCCCCTATAAAAGGAGGTGGTGGAGACCCCTCCCTCACACACCACTCCATTCCTCTCATATGCCCTTTGGTTGACATATTATCCCTCTTGCTAGTTGATCCACTATCGTGAGTATGGTGCTTAGACGAAGCCCTGTTCAAGACCTTCCCCACCACCACCACCATGTCCTAGTGCAGCTGGAGTTCCCGAGGATCCACTGCTTTCGCTGCCCAACTGAAGCAAGGGACGAAGGTCGTTGTCGTGTTGGATGTGTGACCGATTACAAAAGCGCTGCCTGATTGTGGCGCTGATAGTCTTCACGACCTTCGAGGACGAACGTGTACATTCTATATCAACCATGTTTGTTTGCAGGAATCATTATCCCGCTTTCGGTCTTCGAGGGTGAGTACTTCTGAAACTGTTACAAGTATCACCTAGATTTGATCTTGGCAGTCACAACCGTATATTTGTTTTTTCTTATGCAACGAACCCATCAATTTTGTGCTCCAACTATTGTGTGATTTTGCTATAATAGTGTATACTTTTGCTACAAGATGACCGACGATAGTCTTCGGAAAATTCATTTTGCTAGGTAGCAACCTTTTTGCTACAAGGTCTTTGAGGATGTCTATGACAAAATTTATTTTTTTGCTACATTAGCACATTTTGTTTACTATCATCGTTTTGTGGTTTGCTATAATAATGTAAATTTGTTGCTACGAGGTTTCTGACGAGGTTTTTTTTACGAGTATCCAGTGATATTTTCTGGCGAAGTCGGTTTTGCTACATTAGTATTTTTTTGCTACAAAATCTTTGGTTAGTTTTCCGATGAGGTCTCCGACAAGGGTTGTCTTTTTGCTCTGTTTTTATGCAAACCTTTTTTTTGCTACAATATAACAAAACGGGATTTAGTGTAGTAAAAAGGGATTGTGTCAGTAGGAGGACCCGGGGATCGGAAATTTTGATCCCGAAGGATGTGTAGCACCCCCGTATATTCTCTTTTCCCACGCAAAAAAGGAGAACCTGCCAATGTCTTGGACTTGGGGGCAGAGTTTAGGTCTTGGACTTAGTAGCTCCTGGTTTTATTAATTTTCCATGCATTTAGCATACGATTTTTTTCCCATTTCACTGGTTCATATTTTGCACCATTAAATCGATATATATATCCTGCCCGGTCAAGACAAAAAAAAAATGTCAAGAGAAGGATGAACCGATGTAGGAGTATCATTGACTGGGCTGAAGACATGTGAAAGCCCATGGGCCGAACTGTCCCTCGTCGTCGCTCCATCTCCATTCTCGTCTCCGCATTCCACTTGAAACCCTAGTCACCACCCATCAATCGGATCACGTCTTGGCATTTCTGGGCGCAGAAGACCGCCGGAGAGATCTTGCAACTACGATGTATGTATTCTCTCTCTCTTTTTTCTAGCTCTTCGCTGGCCAGTTCGTCCGATCTCTGAACTTCGATTGTTTCTTGATCTGGTGCATATGTTCCCGTCTTTATTTTGCGCCGGAGTTGCGGATTTGTTTTTTAATTTCTCAGTATTAGCGGTGAAATATGGTATGGAACATCGTGTATTTAGCCCTAATATTTTGTCGAGGCGAACGAGTTGGCGATCTGATCGGGCATAAGAAGCTGAGCGAATGGAGTATAAATTTTAAGGCAAGATCGCAATTTTTCACCAGCCTTCCACCGCGAACGAAATGGCGATCTTGTCAGGCGATAAGAAGCTTGATGAATCAGTGTGCTTTGCTAGGCAAGAACACAAACAAAACGTGTAGTGGGTTTGCTAATTCCAGTGCCTGAGGCTGTGGGATGTTCCCTTTACATATTTCATGACTTGGGATCTTGGGATTTTTATTTGGAAAGGTAGATCTTGGGATTATGATTCAAATGCATAGGTGAATTCGAGAATGGGGATCCCCCCATGTATGTTCTTCATGGCGGAAGTACAATTTTATGTTTATGCACTGCAGTGTAAGTAGTTTTATTTATTCAGTTTTACAATCAGGGCCCGTTCGGGACGGAGGAATGCATAACAAAGGAATAGGAAAAATTTAACCGATTAACGCCAATGAACTGGAAAATCGGCCGATTAAATGGAAAATCAGGCAATTAATCGCTACTCAGCAGCCGACCGAGCAGCCACCAGTTACCGAATTCCAGAACAGTGCTAAAACTTGAAGAAGGCAATTATATATGTGACCATGTTGAGGCTATTAATACTTGATTGAACTCCCATTGTATGAATCTGTCTCTATACATAGAACGTGTTGCTATCTTGTCAATTTCAGGAATGCTTGATCTTATATGCGACCACGTTAAACTTTAAGCTTCTTGTTGCCCAGTTAGCTTCAAATTTCTCTAAATGATTGATTGCTGTTGTTCTTTTTGTGGTTCATCACTATTAAAAGATTCTTTGTACAAAATCGTTGCTTGCATTATTCTCAGTATATGTTTGGAAACAGCAACGTTAACCTTTCAGTGTTTTTTTTGGGTTCTGTAAACATGTTCTTTTTCATGGCAGGGCGGATGAACCTGTTGATCCTAAGAACCACCTTGAGCAACGTTGCAAGCCGCAATGTGTGAAATCATTGTATGACTATGAGGTAAGTGCCACATTTCTCATGCCCAGAAGACAAACTAGTACAGTGAATTCTGAAAACCAAGTGGTTGCCATTTCTTGTAATTCGCTTGCTAAACGAGCTTCGACCGGTGTGGGAAGGTGGCTATTTAAGTGTTGGCATTTACACTAAATTGATTTTCCTCAAGCACCCATGGAAGAGCAAATCGTCTGGGCTAATGCTAGCATATTTCTTAGGTGAACAGATATTTGTACCATGTATAGACTAGAGACAGTTCTATCCATAGCCATCTTTTTGAGAGCAACAGTGACCTCGCCCCTGGTTCCATTATATAATAAAGCCCACAACAGGTGAAGCTGGTTACATTGGCATAAGCGTTTGTTAAGGCCATCAAAAGCGCCCATCCTTGGGCAAGTTCTACAGTATCAAGAGCCAGCGCTCAAAATAAGTTTTTTCAGCAGGAAACTATTTTGCTTGGAATGCATAGCCATCTTATAATCACCAGAACCTGTTTAATAATTGATGCTACAAGATTAGAATCTAATCTACCCTGTGTGGCTTGAAAGAAAAACATTTGCTTTTGCTAAGCATTTGCATTATCGAACTGGAAGATTCACGTCTAACCCTCTTTTGCTGGAAATTGGCCAATAGATCATCACCATATTACTGTAAGCTATTTTTATATCTTGACATTTTATTTGATGGAGCTTTAGTTTTGTACTTGGCCGTCTAGGGCACTAGACACTAGTTTTGGTTGCTACTGGTATGTTAAGCGGCAAACAATTCGTATCATATCGCATGGGTGAGGCACTCGACTCATACCCGTGCAAACATTTTTCTGGAGCTGCATGACAGCAGATATGGACTATTATTTATGTTCCGTTTTGCTTGCATTGCTCAATCTTGTATGCATATTTTATTAGTGGCAAATGTAGTCCTCATGAAACATGTGAGTTACTTATCAAGTTGAAACTCATTACCATACGCAGAAATGTGTGAAGAGGGTCGAGGGCGATGAAACTGGGCACAAGCACTGCACTGGGCAATATTTCGACTACTTGTCATGCGTCGACAAGTGTGTAAGTACTTTTGAACATAAAAGTAGCTCGAAAACAACATTCTTCCAGCGGTCCTATACTCCTGTGGTGACTAATGCTTCGAACTTGTGTTTGCAGGTAGCACCCAAGCTCTTTCAGCAGCTCAAGTGATGGCAGGGCGCCGCTGATTGCCTTGGACGCCAATAAATCCATCCGCTGTCTTGCCTTTCCTGTTCATGTTGAACCTGTGACATGGAGCTCTGATTTTGCTATTCATAAAGCTTTGTTAAAACCAGGGCAGCAAACATTGTTTTTTGGGGGGCAGTTGGAACAGCTATTTTGGTATTTTGTTTGAGTTGACATAATGTTCATTTTATGTTACTGTGGTGAATGAAGGCATCTGCTCTACTCGAATTTCATTTTTACAGCAAGGTGTAGAACTTTTGCATGGCACCACACGGAACTTAGTTTCAAACAGATCGGATTATCGAAATGCCAACAACTTTGCTCTCTTTCCTTCCCCCGTACGCTCCACCAAATCTTGCCCACTACTAACCACCACCAGGGCATCTGGCAACAAGGTCGTCCCCAGCTTGTTTTGGCAACGAGGTGGGTGAGGATTCACCCCTGTAGGGTTTATAGCTGATTTTCAGTATTTCGAAATCCCTGGTGGTAATGGTGTCAGTAATTCGAGAAGTTTCACGATATGCGCGGGCCAGATCTACACTCCGTTGCAAATCAACAATGAGCGTGTGCCCAAGCAAGTGGTGGATCCAGGATTGAAGCTGTACCAGGGGCTCCCCCGCCAAGAGCAGTGCAGAAAACGGCCATGAGCAACCTCTAAGGTTTTCAAAGCACAATGGCACAATGATGCACATCTGGTTGGTCTTCCCTTCTTTGTCCGGTGTGCACTCCACAACGAAAATGGACAGCACCTCAGCAGGTCCAGATTATAATTCCGTTTTCTTGGTTATTTTTTCCCATAGTTGCACTAGAACAGCTGCCCAGTGTGCATGTTTCCAAGGTGCTTCTGTGTACTGTACTAGCCTTGCATAGTTTGGAAATGAATGAATGAATTACGCAAACAATAAACACCAACAGTTTTGAACGCACAATCTTCCATTCAATGGTAGTAACCATTGTTGCTTCATTCAGGAACAATTTTTATAATTTGCGCACGGAAATTTCTTGGCAGAAACAGACAACAGATAAGATGAAAAACATAATTGACAATAAGTAATGGACAAAGAGGTAAATCTTGGGCAAAAAGCCATGAACATAGCAAGTTACAACCAGGAGACCAAACATAGAAGCCGAACCAATTTCATCTGTAATAACAACAAGAAATAGGCTGAAAAAAATATTAGGCCTCAAGATAATTGTTCAAAATGTATATAACAAAAAGAGAAACAAAACCAAAAATGATATGCTACATTCCTCAACATTAGTGACCCGAATCCTAGTAAATATAGGCCAATCGGAGAACAAGAAAAATGTCAGGTATGTGCAGAGGGTCAGTTTGTAGAGGGGGAGACATCTTTTGGCTGCTCACTCGTCTCCCCTGAAGTTCCCTGTAAAAGGAGCAAAAGCACCATATTGTCATGGCTCTTTATTTCTTCTTTCTAAGTCTCATTATGGTATATTTCCTAAATACAGGCATCACCACAAAAAAGACAACAAATGTGTGGCTCCAAAAAAGCAGAAAAAAGCGAGTCTATTTTGATCCACAAATTTGTCTTTATTGTGTACACCACAGCTGAAAAGACACATTGATGAAATTTTAGACATGCTACACATCTAAATGTATATGTATAGTCTTCAATTCAGAAAATTTTGAGGTTTCAATATACAGTTTTCACTTTTTTTTTCTAAAGGGCCCTATGTAGTCAGGCTCTGTTTCAAATTTTCACCGATGTAAGAGACTCGTCATGTACCTGAACTTCTTCCAGAAGACCCTCTAGTTCAGTTAAGATATCTGGGAAAGCAGGCCGATTTGATGGGATGGTTTCCCAGCATCTCTGCAGCAAGTCTAATAGCTTGGGATGCGCATTTTTTGGCAGCACTGGGCGCAAACCCTAGTATCAGAATGAAGTGTTAGGATACCTAGCTCATTGTTCGAGGTGCATACTAAAAAGCTAACACATATTACATACCTGCCTCACACCTACAGCTGCTTGCAGAGGGGTCATGGTATCATATGGGATCTGGCAATGCAAGAAAAAATGTATTAACAAGCTTAACACAATGATAAATCACTAGGTAATTACAACTAGTAAAAAATACTCCCTCCGTCCCAAAATGTACCCTCCGTCCCAAAATGTAAGGCGCCTAAGCTTTAGTCAAAAGTCAACATCTTCTAAGTTTGACCAAGTTTATACAAAAAAATATTAATATCTGCAATATCGAATGGACATATTGGGAAACTATAATTCATGGTGAATCTATTGATATTGATTTGATATTGTGGATGTTTATATTTTTACGTATAAATTTGGTCAAACTTAGAATATGTTGACTTTTGACTAAAGCTTAGGCGCCTTACATTTTGGGATAGAGGGAGTATCATACCTTGGACGTCATGAGTTCCCAGAGCACAATAGCAAAACTGAATACATCTGCTTTGTTATCATAGGGTTGATGATTTATAACCTAAGCATAGAGCAGAGGGGATACATTAGCTTATAATTTTATATTTTCATCTCTAATAGTTGTGAGTGTGAAGTTGACTATGTAAATATGATGAATCATAAAACGTTGAATTAATACTCAGATCAATAACATAATATACAAATCACAACTAGTTACTTGGGTAGTAATGATATATTAATGCCATAAGTAACTTATGATATGTTTAGTTATTCCATTCAGGGCATAAAGAACATCAAAGTAACAGGCACATTTGGAACCAAGTAATCTTAGGTTGGTTTTAGTTGATCATCACACCTCAGGCGCCATCCATCTGTATGTTCCAGTTTCAGCTGTCATGATACCTCCTTGATCCTGGAACCGAGCTACACCAAAATCCGCAACTTTCACAACCTAGACAAATAACACCAGAAACATTCATCAGGTTGAATAGTGTTCATCATAAATACAACATGCAATACATGACCCTAAGCCCCCAACACAGAAAGGAGGACATGATATACACAATGTGCAGCAACACTGCAACAGTATCCTCAACATTCCTGGTTGCACTGCACTATTTGTATTTTTTCTGTGCCATTCTTTTCCATCTTTTCTCTAAAGATGCAAGTGGGTCACCATTAGGCTACCCTTTACCCTCTTTAGTTCAAAAAAATGAACTAACCTTTTCAAAATGATGATGTCATCACAAAAGTTAGTTCATTTTGTTGAACTAAAGAGGGTAAAGGGTACCTAACATTGACCCACTTGCATCACTACTTTTCTCCATGTTGATGACGAATAAAGTATTAAAGAGTTATAAGCTACATACATTATCTTTGTCCATTAGAAGATTTGCTGTCTTCAAGTCTCTATGGACAATACCCCTCTGATGCAAGTAACACATCCCTCGGCATATATCACATGCAAACTTCAGCAGAGTTGGGAGATCAAAGACATTACGCTGCTTGTGCACGTAATCATAAAGGCTTCCTCCAGACATGTATTCTGCAATATATGAAAAGAAATGTTGAATAACTCCCAAGGGACCAATTAAGCAGAGACAAAGCACATCCTCTTCATCACCTACCTAGCAAGCATAGTTTTGGGATCTATGAAGTATATTCTGCAAATACTACCAAGATTATAGGGGGTTGTGTACAAAGCACATCCTCTTCATCACCTACCTAGCAAGCATAGTTTTGGGATCTATGAAGTATATTCTGCAAATACTACAAGATTATAGGGGGTTGTGTACAACTGCTATGGATACAGCTACATCACATCAAAGCAGTGGTATACTGGTATTTCGGTTGCAGCTGACAAGAAGGCCAATTCCATGGATGTATTGCAGAAGATGAACACGTATGAAAGGAGGAGAGTTTCTAGGGAACACTATTGTATTAGAAATCTAGGATTGAAGGGATCTAATTTGTTAGGAGTTAGTATTGTGTTAGGAGAAGTCAAAGACCTTAAGCATCCACTTCATAAGGATACCGTGTTTCTAAGCTCGAGACAAGCAAGAACAATCAAACTATTTTCTCCCGGTAGTTTTATCGTCTTAATCTATGTTTACAATCTCTAGCAGCCACAGCATCTGGCTATGTTCAGCACTGTAGTTATCCTGTTCTGAATCAAGGTTCCCAACAAAAACATTCAGATCTAATTTTCTGTGTCACAAACAATTCTCGGTAAATTTTCTATCTGATCATAAAGCTCACCTGTAATTATGCAAAATTTTGGTGGTTTTGTGCATGCGCCAATGAATCGAACAACATTGGTATGGTGAACTTCCCTGAAAAGATGTAGGTAAGGTATACTTAGTTTTGGGTACTTGCAAGGGACAACACTTAACACAGAGTATGATCTGGTCATTTTCTGCATAAGACGAGATAACAGAATATCTTCAACAAATTAATAAGAGGGACATATGTTATTGGTGAACATTATATAACAATGACAATCTTACAGATGTTCCTCAAATGGTAATACCTTAGAATATATACTTCTTGTGTAAACTCATTCCAAACATTCTTATTCAAATGCTCGGCTTTTAAAACTTTAACAGCAACATCCTCGCCAAAGTAAGTCCCATGGAACCTTCAAATAAGCATAATACATCGTCAAGAAAGCACTCCTGGGTACAGAGGGTGAGTAATTCGGTAGTATACAATCGACTCACAGGTCACCACAAGAACCAGAAGCAATCATATCTCCCATCTTCAGAAGTCGTTTATCAATTTCCCATTCACCACCTTTTACCTGGAATGGCAATGTTCTTTCCGCAGCTGAGGAGTGGGATGAACCAGACCATGAACCCTGTACTCCCAAAAAGAACCACCAAATTATATTGCTTCATGTATCGATAGATAGCAGAAACATGACTAAAAATATCTGAGTGCAAACTTCTATCTCCATATATAAATAATCAAGAATGTACCTCATTCCTTAAAACAGATGCTTCAAGCGCCTTCTCTAAACCATCAGTATCCTGATCATACCGTTGCAAAGATGGTATTATTTGAGTAGAATATAAAATATGGTTCACATATAAAAAGAATCAGAACATCCAAGTTAATTTATTGTTATCAGCCATGTAGTTTTAATAGGTATCATATTATCATTCATCCCTGCACCGCGAGGGAGAGAGGCATGCGACAGTGTGGTATCAGTGGTGTTACTTCCATAAGAATGCCGAGGTAGGCCTCAAGAAAATTGCTGTTGAATTCATGGAACTACGAGTATGAGGTGGCAAGTTCATGATGTGACTTGCAACGCTGTACCTGGATATTCCATTACGGCTGGTGCTTCAGGAAGCAAGTTACGTAAGAGCGCAGACTAGATTACTTACTGATGCTAACTTGTTAAAAAAGTTATGTGGTATCAGTTTAAGCTTTTTTTTTGCACTGGTATCAGTTTAAGCCGTGCAATTGTTTTTGCTAATACTACCCCCAGTCAAGTCAAGACTGTACTTTTTCATAGTTAGCAGTGTTAACTTCGTAGCAAGGTGGACTATACTCACTTCTACCAGTGACAGTTAATCGTAGTAGCATATATTTTGTAAGAATAGGCTAGGCCAAGGGAAATACTCCAATACATCAATTCTGAACCTTTTTTAATTCAACAAATGACATGATAAGAACACTAAATATTACCTCAATGGGCCAACCATCAACAACAAAAACATCAAGAGAATAGCCATCCACTGTGGAGAAAACATGTGCTTCCCTGATGTTCAGTCCAATGTCTGATAGCAAGGCAGAGAGCTGGCAGAACAGTGTAGTTAGAATGCATACTGAGGATGAGAGGTCAAGCTCTTACTCGAACCAAAGGAATTATTAGCATGCATATCCAAATACATGGTTGAATGCTGAAAAGTTGTCCCTTACCAAGATGCCTAGTAGAGTATAAGGACAAAATCAGTTAAGCATGAAAGTTCAAATTAGAGTAATATACTCCCTCCGTCTTAAAATAGATGTCTTAGGTTTTTAAAAATTTGGATGAATCTATATACTAAATAGTGTCTAGATTCATCCAAATTTTGAAAAATTTGGGACATCTATCTTGAGACAGAGGGAGTACATGAAATATAAGCTTTTGCAGAACTGAAAAAATATTATCAAGACATGAAAGCTTAAAATGTAGCAGGACTTCAGATTGAAAGGCAGACAAAATTGCTGACCTGACTAAGAAGCTTTGGCTTGTCAATTGTGGAGAAAACTATCTCATGAATATGGGTGTTTGGTGTGTCCTGCCTGTGAGGTATACACAGCCAATATTAGAATATTTGTAAAAGTCTAGATAATAAAATTATCTGGAATAGCATGCACATTGGTGCGCATGGAGGACACACAGTACTACTTATGCAGGTGCAAATGCATGAGTTCTTTCGATTTCATACATGCATATCTGGGGGTTACGCGGGGCATATGTATTTATCTCGATCTTCAATTAATGTGCACTTGCGTAAAATGATGGTGCCACATACAACCTGCGGGGTTAGTTGACCCCACCAGTTTCCAAATCACTGCTATTTGTGTTCCTAGTTGCATCAGCACATGAGACCCCGCAGGGCTCTAGTTCTGACTCTAGTCTCTGTGTTTCTAGTGTACAATAGAAAGTGAGATAGCTACAATGTGGATACACTAGTATTCCCTTGTACCTTCCTTTCTCCATGTACTTGACACTTTTGAGTTTTGATCAAGGCACGCACATACGTAGGCAGTAGGCAATCATTTTCTTTGGTAGAATGTGACCGGATACCATATACCCTACTGTAATATGTCAATCATGTAAAACAACGGATAAATTTGGGGGAAGGCGTACGTTTAATAGAGGTAGAAGTTCATCTCAGGATTGGAAAGTGTCAAGGGTAAAGACAAAAAAATATCAAAAGTGTGAAATATTCAGACAAGGAGGGAGTATATCAAGGGTTACAACTTACAAGGTATTCCAAAACGGAGGGGATATCAAGGGTTACAACTTACAAGGTATTCAGAAACAGAGGAGTATATCAAGGGCTACAACTTACACGCCTTAGGAATTGCAAACATAAGGCAAAGGAAGCAGACAATTACATGGTAAGAACACCAGTTTGTGAATAGGTTGACCACAGCAATTTAATTGTGTACCGATTTTTTGTTTCTACTCCTTTTTAGTAAAGATAGTATATTTGCAAAGCCCCTTTTGCTCCACACGAAAAATGAAGTAAAAGGATTTGATCTACCTTGATATTGAAAAATTAAGTAATCACAAAGGTGTGTTAACTAAAAAGTAACTAACAGAATAGGAAGTGTAATTTGCACCCTCTTACTACCAACCACACTACCAAATTATATACATATGTTCTATAAGTTCCCATATTTTTCTTCATAGTCTAGATGACTCACTGATTCAACTCTAACTCAAATGTAGGTTGTTTTACCAATCGTCCATGAATATAAAGCTATCCAAAGGTCTAGAAACATTGTACAGAAGAACATTAGCCTTAATGAAGACAATAGAAGACACTGTTTTATCAGTTATAACAAACCAGAAATAGCAATCAGACAAATGCTATATTCATCTCAGAGTTCCTATTGAACCAGAAGCAGCATATAACATAGTGCACGAGTACCTTACAGAGAGCTCATCACCATCATCGCCCCCTTCGTCAGATGCATCAGAGTCATACGCGGAATCCGTGTCCTCAACCTTTAATCAAAATTTAAATTCAATTCCATAACTCCGATTTCTAATGGTAATGCTGAAAATTAAAGATCGTGAATGCATGGCACAAGCATATAGCCTCCATGAGAAACGTTCTAAAATAAATGAAGGTCTAGGTTTGTCCTAAGTCAAACTTCGCTAAGTTTGACCGAATTTATAAAAATACATGCCAATATCTACAACATCAAATCTATATACTACGAAAATGTATTGTACGATGAATCTTCTAAAACTAAATTGGTGTTGTAGATCTCAGTACATTTTGGTACCAAACTTGGTCAAACTTAAAATTGTTTGACTTAGGACAAAACTAGAATTTCAATTATTTTGGAACAGAGGGGGTAACCTTCTAGCTTCCTAATCATTATATCTAGATAAAAAAGTTATACTAATTGCACACTATAGCCAATCCAATTCTTCCTAGCCAAGCTAATGTACTTAACAGTAATAATATAGCAGGTATCAAGCTTCACTTGCCACCTGTCCTATGACACTTTTGACCACAAGACAATCTGCTATAGCATATTATGATATCATGGCTTATGTTGCTTATGTGTTCACGTTCATTTGTTACAGAACACGTGCTGTTAGGTACAGACTGAGATATAATGCCAGTGACAATCATTATCTTCTTTTTCAACTAAGCTTAGCCAAATCTGAGATAATGTTTTTGAAGCACCACCATATGTAACTACTAGTTAGAATCCAACAAGCATCCACTAGCCAATAGAGGAAGGTACAGTTGTCTCATAGCACTAATTAGTTGCCTGTAGAACAAACTAATCAACATAAGTAGGAGTTTTACCCTCAAGAAACGGACACGGAACGCAGGGCGCCTCAAAGGATCCTTTGCTTCCACCAAGACCTTCTGATGGACTAAGACATCTGCTGATTTGTCGACATTGATATCAAGTTGATAGCTACATGATGGGAAACGAAAAGAATCATTATTAGCCTTGTGAGTGTACAGAAGACAACTAAGGAATAATATGCTCTAGCACTAGTACTAAATCCGAAAACAGTAATTTCAGCTACCAGCTTCCGTTCCAGACACGAGATATCAGAAGGAGGCGATTCATTCATTTTACTCTATATATCCAAATGCAAAATACCAACTAAAACAATAGGCATAACAGCCAAGTCAAAGACAAGAGTTGCAGAACCAGAACTCCTTTCTGATAAAAGTGGGACACATTACTGTTCACTTCATTTGCATCTAAGCATAGCTTAATCCCACCAGAAGAGAGAGACCAGTTCAAAATCGATTTGAGTACAGTAATCCCAGTGTCAACAACCCTACTGGACGTGAGCGAAGAGGAATCTAACCAAATCGATTGGCCGGGCAAAAATACTGAGTCAATTCAATTCCGTAGCCGAGTCAAACACCAGCTCCCAGCAAATCAAACCCCACTAAGCACTGGAAGCTTAAATGCCACTGCGGCAACAGTTGATATCTTAGCACGATCCTCATCAATAATCTTGGCGAACAAACCCGGAGCAATCCGAGGCGCGATACCGAGCACAGATTCCACGGCCTGAGACCTAAACTAGGCGAAACCTTGGCAGACCTAAGACGCAGGAGCCGGTAGAAGAGAGAGCCAGGCGATCACCTGTACGGGAGGCGCGCGAAATGGGCCTCGAGCTGGACGCGGAAGTCGGGGCCTGCCGCCTCCTCGTTGCCGTCGGCGACGAGCCGCTCGAACACCTGGGCGCAGATGTCGCTGGGGGCGACCCCGCCGCCTCCGCCGTTCCCACCCGATGCCGCGGGCGCGGGCGCGGAGGCGGCGTACCGAGGCGGGGATGAGCTCTCCCCCACGCCCTCCTCTACGGCCCCGCCCTCCGCCGCCACCGCCATCCTCCCCGTAAATCCTCAGCCGCCCGCGCGGGTTACCGGGCGCGCATCTTCCACCCCTCTCGAAGCTCACCTAGGGTTCTCCCTCCAGCTCGGCTGACGGCGTGTTCTAGAAGGTTCACGGGGAGCGGGCGGGCGGGTGGTGGTGGGAAGTACTGGGTAGTTGGAGCACTTAAAAGAGGGAGAAGGATAGGAGTGGGGGAGAAAGGAGAGGAAGACGATGATGGCTCGAGTGACGTAGGCGCGAGGTGTGGGGAAGTAAATTTGGGGCCAGATCAGGGGCAAATTTGTCCTTTCCGTGTCGAGGATGCCCCACGCGCTCCGGCACGCTCTGTACATGCGCGGCCGCCTCCGTGGGCCTTGTTCGCACGGTCCGTCGGACGAGGGACCAGTGATCAGTGAGAAAAGCCCTGTAGACGCTGTGTACTGAAGGGTAGTGTTCGTGCGACGTGGATGTGGCTTCCTACACGGTCGTTGCTACGGTTACCTGAAGCTGAAGATTGGTCATTAGGGCATCTACAATGTTAGAAGCGACGCCTTCTTGGCCTCCACGCCATTTAGAAGCATAATATATAACTCAGACAACGATTATCTCTTATCGCTATCTCTAGAATTAATAGAATTACCTATTTTAGTAAAAAATGGTTGAGTAAGAGAAGGCATATGATACAATGGAGAAAAATAGTCTTCTTATCATGAGATCATCCTTAGGAAGACAACCTCTCTCTTATTTCTCTCCTCCAACCAAGAAAAATCCAACGCCATGAAGATAAGCAGGTACCGACGTCACCGCATCAGACGCGCTCTTACCAGCTAACGTGTGGACCGTTTTGTGTACTACTAGTACCACTCATTAAGAATGGACCCGCTGAGTCAGCATTAGATCATCTTGTCGGGTCAGCTAAATGTATGACCTTACAAATTAAGTTTTTTTTTTTGCGTAATGACCTTACAAATTAAGTTAACCTTGCTTCCATGACCGAGATCCTGGTTCTCTAGGTGGTGCGATTGATACTAGTGCATTTTTTTCTCTTCCTCTTTTGTGAGTAGTCAAACCACGGATTTTTGCAGCTAGATTTAAAATATGAACTTTATTAAGATTTATAGCGCTAACATTGTAAAATAGACTATGTTTTTTCAATTCTAAGTGTATTTTGGAAGTCTCGCGTTACTTACTCTGTTTGAGATTATAAGTTCAATTAGCCAATTTGATAAGACCAAAAAAGTTAATTACTCTCCCTCGTTACTACTGCATGCACTTATAATCCCAAACAGAGAAAGTACATGATAAGGAACGACCTAACGGTGACTAGGTGACTCGCGATGAGAACGTGGACCTGCAGTCAATTAAACCAGGTGAAATCGACAACCACATAGCATTTCCTATAGCACATACGAAAACGACAAGTTTTCATTCGCAGAAAGAAAGAAAAAAAACATGTTGCGACCACCATCTGCTCGAAGTTGCCAAATTGGTATTCTATATATTGTTGATGCTAGGAACATTCTTGAATCTGCCATGCTTCTATTGTAATAGCCGGAAAAATGCGGCGTGTAATCAATGTCCCCATCGGCTTATAGGGAGTAATTCCAAATGTTAGGTCCGTGGAAACCCTGGTATATTCCATCTGATCTTTGGTGTTCATCCTCACAACACAAGTAAGCCTGTTCAAAAGAGGCCACGACTAAAAACCCGGCCACTGTGTACTTTCCGAGGGAAAGGCAATGATGTCTATTTCGTGAGGGAGAAGACGGTGTTGCCCTTTGATGTGGATTGCTCTAATCTTGTTCTTTGCTTTTATCCAAAACGTGGATTAGAACCAATCCGTAGTAGTGCTTGCTGGAATCTGCCTAAAAAGTGGGGAGGAAGGGGAGAACCTAAGATGATGAATCTTTTGCCTTGGGCTCCATGCCTCCATGTCAGGCCTTGGGAATGGCATGTGGTTTTTATCGGAAGCAGAAAATTCAAAGCGACAACACGTACTCCTTAAGCATATATACTTTTGGCGGCAAAGCTAGATCTCTTTTTTCATAAATTGTGTCAAAGCAAGATATTTGGGAACATTCTTAGACCATTACTGAAAATTAGATGATGATTGCCGTTCAATGTGTGTAAGCATCTGCTAATTAAATAAGCGCCTAATGTTCGTAGCGATCTGTTACGTAAGCACGGGCATATAGTGGTCGGCTTGTGATTCAAAGGCTACAATCCAAACACCAATAGCTAACCTAAGTCTATCTTAAATACTCCCTCCGATCCATATTACTTGTCGTTCAAATTGATGTATCTAGCACTAAAACATGTCTAGATATATCCATTTTAGTGACAAGTAATATGGATCGGAGGGAGTAAATAAAAATGAACAGGAGCTCCTCCGGAAGGGTCTCGAAGCCTTTCATTAGAATACAGTGGAGATACAAGTCTATCCTAAGTAAAAAAATGAACAGGAGAGTCCCCTTGGAAGGGTCTCTTTTCATTAAAACACGGTGAAGATACAAGAATACGGGAGAAAGCAATCGGATCCTCCTTCCAACTCATCTCTCCAAATGTTGGGCCTCGTAATGGAGGTTGAAGGTTTGCCGGCAAGCTTGAAGGCCTCAATTTGGCCAGGATAATCGGCTGGCTAACTGCCTCCGATTTAGAACTGCATAATATGTTGGCTTCACTACACCATGGTTGATCGTCACCGTTGCAACTCAGAGAGCCTTCCCTTTCATTCACAACCACTGCGCCCAGGAAGAGAAGACACACCAAAGAACAACAGCAACGAGCAGCCAGGATTCATCGACGCCGCGCAAAGAAACCAAGCTCCCTCCTCAGAGCTCCTGCCCGAGATGAGGAGAAGAAGCCGTAGAAGATGCAACATTAACGAACCCGACAAACAGCCTCCCCCAAAGGAGAGAGCAACAACCATCGGATAGAAGAAGGGGATTGTGCCGCACGCTCCGCCCTCCCTCGCCACCAAGGCCGGCCAAGGGGAAAACAGGAACACCCTCCAGCAGATCGCCACGCCGCTCCTCTTCGCCACCATGGCCGGCTAGGAGCACCGCCGCAACTGCACCTCCTCCGCAACCAAGACGACGAAGGCGCTTATTGGGTGGGGTGGACTATCGGAACACCATCCGCTAAAGTGATAATTTGAGCATTGATGCTGGCTTACCAAGTATTTCTCAAGACAAACCCATGCATATGACTCTCAAGTTCTCGGTCTAAATAGTTAAAGCAATATTGGTGATAAAGTTTTCAAATTTTAATTTTAGGCATGTCCAAAACGTTATTTTTTCGGTGTACCAGAAGAAGTGGTAATAGTCGTTAAAAGCTTGCATGTTTGCATTAGGCCTAGCAGTGGACGAGTATATATATATGATGCCAAGGCGACGAGCACCGATAGCTACAAGGAGTGTATGGGCATTGTCCTTTACCTAAGTAAATGTATAATGACCAACAAAATTACAATTTTTTGAAAGTACTTCCCCAGACAAATTTATGTACTAACATATAGTTTTCGCTTTCTCAATCTAAATAAACAATGGGGCTCAAAAAAAGTCGGATCACTAATAAGAGGTGTAGACTCAACTTGACCCGCAGAGAGTTATAGTTCCATCATCGGCGAGACCATCTTATCCGCAACCGCAACGGTGGCCTGACTTCTGCAAAACATCACCATCACCACCAGAAGAGCAGAGTGACCATGGATGGCCAATACAACGCCTTAGGGAGCGCAAGGCGTCGAAGCACCGTTGCCGTCCGATCAGAAATGGATCTATAGTTTACACCCAGAGTGCCAAGGAGGATGGGTGGCACCTGGCACGTTCAAGAAGAAAACAACATAAAACGTGTGTCACCGCTGTTGGGCAGCCGTGGTTGCAGCGGGCTAGACTTTTGCCCCGACATGATCTCACCACCTCCAGGGCATAGCACAGTGTAACATCCCAACGACCACCACACCCATAGCCACGCAGACAACTTGTTGGCTAAGCACGCATAGTGACACAACATCGCATGAAAACCCTGGCAATAAACCTCCCCTAAACAAGACGAATAGAGACGATAACTCAACTGATGATGTGATAATGAAGGTAGGGTAATCGGACCCTCCCAATCCCGAGTGAAAGTGGCCCTACCCATAGAGTTGGCAACTACGCCGCCTCCGTCCGCTGCAAGTGGCCTTGCTTGCCAGACGGGCTACAACAAGGAGATAGAGAGGGTGTGGGAGACTACCGGCGCATATTGCTATCATTTCGAGTCGTCGACACATAATATTTGAAGATCACAAACTTTCCTCTCAATTTACCACAACCTTAGGAGAAGCCTTCATGCAAATTTTAGGCGTGGTATGAATACCACGGACTGGACATGAGAATGTAGTTATTTTCAAAATCAAAAACTTTAAATCGAGCTCGAGATACAGGAAGTCTGTATTTAAAAAATAAAAAAACGTTTCTTTTGCACTTTAAAAATTAAAAAAATGCACAAGTACACAATATATTTCTAGTATGTACGTTTAAAGTTTCATCGAATTGTCTTTTGAGATGTGACTTACACAACAAAGAGACAAAAATTGACCTTTTCTTTTGCCTATTTAGAGCCATATTATGTTTTTTCTAGCCAAAAATACAAAGCATTATTCAGCAAAAAATGCAAGTTTGTAGAAAACATTTGGAGAAACTTCAGAATTATTTGACACTTTAAATACGATTTTCCATTTTTGTTTCGGAAAAGGTTTCATGAAGTACGTGCTCCATATATGTTGCCCTCTTCTTCAAATTTTGTTGTTTAACTAATTTTCGAATGAGACTTTCCTCACTAATATAGAACATGCCTTCACACACAACCGAAATCGTCTGTCACACACGACACTATGCATGGGTGGGTGATGCGCCTCTACGGCGCACACAATTATCTCTCGAAATAGCTTTCGCCCGCTTTATAAATAAAGCACACGGATAAGATCGTTGCTGGGTGACTGGGTCAGACAGCACAACGCCCAAAGGACAACCACGAGACCAACGCTGGAGCAAACAACACAACAAAGCCTAAAAATAAAGAAAAACAAGATAAAGAGGAAAAGAAAACAATACCGACACCGCATGCGCGACGAAAACGACGATGTCATGCAACCGCTGCACCCATCGGAGGATGACCACCACACTCCTCATACTCTGACACGCCCCGTACCAAGCAACACCTCCAAGAAGGGAAGCGACGATGTCGACGCTGCTGCTCGGACGAATCCTAAGGTTTCCCCCGGTACGCAATGTAAGCAGGTAGAGGGAACACCCAACGCCCTTCAAGAAGGATGGTGGCACCCGCAGGCGTCACCGCATCGGGGCCGGCAAGGCCGACAGGGATTTCGCCCAGTCCCAACAACCACACCCCCGGGCAAGCCGAAGCACACCACCAACCACGCCGCCCACCAACATGCGCCACCACGATCTTGACAACATCATCGCCGCCACACCACGACACTTCCTACGGGGTCGGATGGACCGAAAGGAGGCAATCGAAGGAACGGGGAAGCGGAACTATCACCACGTGGGAGGGCGCAACCTCCACCGCCAAGGACGGTAACTGACCGGACGCCGCGGTCCAAGCACACCAAGCCACAAGCTACTGGAGGGAGGCAGAAGCTTATCCCCCCGGAGGACTTCCTCACCAATGAAGGGTGCCGGCCGAACGCAGCCACAAGAACACACCAGGCCGAAGGCCCGGCCGAGCCCTGGAAGGGTTCGTAAAGTTCTCACGGCCACGCTGCAGCACGAAGAACATCGCCACAGCTACCCCCAAAGAAGCCATAGGTTCGGCCGGGGCGGATGGGCCCGTGAAGCTTTCACCACCGCGCTGCAGAAGGCGTGACATCAGCCCCGTGACCCCCAGCCCAAGACGCTCCGAAATCCATCCAAGACACACCGGTCCGAGCCAGCCCGCTCAAACCCAGATCCGGCCCGAAAGGGCCAGATCTGGGGCGAGCACCGGCCATCGCGGCAGCCATACCGCCAAGGGAAGCGGCCCCGCCACCATGTCGGCCCCGCCACCGCCGACCGACCATCAACGCCGCCTGCCAAGGCCCGCGGTGCCCGGGTCAGACCCGCCTGCCCAGATCTGGGCCAAGCAAAGCCCCTGCCTTGGTAGCAACCACGGGCCAACAGCCCCATGGCGCCGCCATCACAGCCCAGGCACATCGGGAACCGTCGACCAGCCGCCGCCCAGCGCCGGTGAACCGCCGCCACACTGCCGCCATGATCATGCCCCAAAGACGCCCCACGTGCACCACCGCCGCTGTCATACCGACGCCAGAGGAGCTAGCCACGCCGCCTGCGTCCCCATGAAGGACTCCACCAGACGAGAGGTTCGCGACCCTCCCCACCATGCAGAGACGAGCCCGCCGAAGGCACCGGCTCGCCGCCAGCCCCATGGCGGCGGCGAGGAGGAGGAGCTCATGGGAGGATGGCGGCGCGAGGAGCTAGGGTTTCCCCCGGTCGCCGCGCGGGGGCGACGCGGGAGGAGCGGGGGGCTGAGAAAGATTAATCCAGACAAGCGGCGCACACAATTATTGAACTAGTGTACGAAAGGGTTCTACTTCGCACGTGATTTTCTTAAGGCAAGTGTGTACAAATATGAGGGATTTTACAAAAGATTATTTGCAGTTTTGTGTGTGCCTTTTTAAAAGATTGCAAACAATGTTTGTTATTTCATAGTATATGTTCAACTCCTTTCAGACACAATTATATGTTGTTTGATATTGCACATGTTTTTAACTATAGAACCATGATACATGCAGATATATGCCCTGTTATAGCAGCAACACATAATAGTAGGATATCAATTATATTTACTTTCAGTGTTCATACACCATATAAACATGCATTTTGGCATGGATTCAGTGCTAACTATACAAATAAGATACATACACAAAATAGATAATTTAGTTTTCTTGGTTGCGCCTTTGTGTTCGTGAGAGGCTCCAAAAAGGATAATACCGCTACCACCGTATTTGATGGTTTCAACATGAACACCTTGCAACTGATTCTTTCACTTGCAGTTCTGGATCTGCTTAACTGATGTGCGGTTATTCACTTCCTCAAGTGAAGTGCAATTTTTCACTTCTCAAGGGAATACTGCACATAAATATCATCAATATGAGACTATATATACACATTGAAGCTAAAAAACCAATACATATCAAATAGTTAGTGGACTTACGTAGAAATGCAACTATAGGAAGTAGATCGTCACCTACATGGAGAAGTGTTCCTGCAACTCGGGGACGAGGCGGACAAATGTCCCCTCGAGAAGTCCACGAGATGAAGGTGATATGAGTACCTTCTAAGAAAATTGCCTAAGCAAATGCTAGAAGATAGAAATTGCCGTGACCTAACAAACCACTTCATGTTGTAGTAAGCAAGTCATTGATATAACACTTATGGATCACTGTTTCACAAATATTACATCCATCATAGTGCTACAATAAAAACATTGTAGGTCCAAATATTACAAACTTATTATGACAAACCAAAATGTAAAGTGACTTCGAGATCCTCTTCAGTCCACTTAGGATATCTCGATGACTCCAAACTAACTTTACACAACTTAAGAATAAGGTAAAGTAGCAAACTTAACATCACAAGAGCTCAATATCTTATTTAGTAGAGTTCTAGGCTGTTTAGCTCAACTACACTACTCTAGCCTGACTAGTGCTTAGACTCCTCCTCGGCTCTGCAAGCGATGATGTAGTCTACACCCTCTACGCCTTCGGATAAGTCTAGTTCCTCATGGACGATCTCCTCCTTCACTTTGGTTGTGTAGATGGTCGTGTCTTCTTCGTCCTTAGAGTATAGCAAGGGTTAAGAAGGTATGGGTAAGTGCGAGCGTACTCAGCAAGTTCATTAAAGAGGTTGTCTGATGCATTATCTATAGCCACAGACCATAGGTCGTAGGCTAATGCAAGTTTTTAAAGTATTTCTTTAAAAGATTTATTTTATTATGAAAAATTATGTCCATAGACTTTCATAGGTTTACTTGAACTTCATAGAGATCATTTCCTGCCGCGTTCACGACTCCTTCACAAAACAAGGAGTAACATATCATATTTATATACTCTGCGGAGATGCATTGCTTTATCCATAAGAAATCAAAAACCTTTTGGCACAATCGGTCATACTTTACGGTCCACAATCTATTTGGTGTGGGTCCCGGTTGATGATCCAAGCCAATCATTATGCTTATCCATGTCCCTATATGCCTATCCTTTTGTACGTCAAAACCCTAAGGTAGACATTTCCCGTAACTATGGTTTTACCTTAGTATGACACGTACAATCTGTCATAGACACCAAAACATCATTGCAAGGAAATATAGCTACGATAATGTCATCCGTTGACATGTGAAAGGAACAAGATCTAACTAAAGTTCCTGTCCAATTCCAGATCTTATTATTAACGAATAATATATGACATAAGAATCACTAAAACATTTGGTTTTTTTCTAGATAATACTTTTCTATATAATGGAACTTCCACTGACCACATATATCATACAATGGTTCCATTGTCAACCATAATATATTAGCTGACCACTCTGAATCAGTAACCAGTAGTTTAAGTTAAATATCAAACTAAACTTTGCTTTTGGAATGGAGAATAACAGATTGCAAGTATTTTAATAACAATAACCAAATACATGAACAAATATGAACTTGGCTTGAGACTGCGGGGTAAAGTAGTCGGACACTTATGCTTGACCCTGGACCCCAAGTTTTGAAAATAACATCACTGCCTGATAAATAATTTTTTTAAAGAAGCATTTCATGCAATTATACACAACTATGATATGCACTTAGTAGTTTAACTGATTCACCCCTTTTGTGTGTTTTACTTAAGGTTTGGATTTATAGGTATATATTTGTAATTTAAAATTAAATTATTAAAAATCGGTTAAAGGTGTCTTTCTTAAACGATTTAAGAATTATTTCTACTCCTTTTAAAGCAATTATAAATAGTTTTGAGATTCCAATTTGGAATTTCTTTTTAGTAATAAAAACTAAAATAATAATAATTTATTTTCCTTTTGGACGTTAAGTAATGATTTTTAATTATTTTATTGAATTTGTAATTCTCATAATTTAAATTTAACTCAAAAATTATATTTTACTAAAATACTAAGTTAACTTTCATACCCATATTTTTTATTTTTAGGATTTTTTTATTTTTATTAGGAGAGACAGAAAATTAAAGGTTTTTAGTACTCCCTTCGATCCTAAATAAGTGTCACGGTTTTGAGCTAACTCTAGTTCAAAATGGCGACACTTTTTAGGATCGGAGGGAGTATTTATTTTTAACAAAATAAAATAGAAATAGATTGGGGCCCATGGGTCAGACTCGTAGTTGGATATAAACAACCTGGCTCGGTCGGACTGAGCCGGTCAGTTGCCCATGACCCCCGCCCCGCTCTTCCATCTCTCTCTCATGCATATGTGAGAACCCGCTAGTGTCGAAGCTTAATTGTGGCGAGGATCGGACGTTGCGTCCGCCCCGGCAGCGAAAGCTCCTCCATCTAGCCTACACCCCCTCCAATTCGATTTGAGAATGACACTCTATCAAGCCCACCCCTAACTCTTATCCGGCTAGGGTTTCGAGTGCGCCATGCCTCCATGTCTCCAGCTTCCCCTCTGGTGTAGCAGGGCGTTGGGTGGTCCGCGTCGACGTGGAGGTCGCCACAGGTCATAGCTCGGTGTAGAGAAGGTGTCAGTGTTCCCCCTGTGCTGCTGTGTCGTGGCACCGGCGTCGACTTCGCCGGTGCCACGTACACAACCAACTCCTCCTTTCCTATTTTCTCTGATCTCTCGATACACCACTATCCAACATGATTAATGTTGATAATGAGATCATCTGTGAGTTCCTACACCTCTCTGGTGTTACTACTAATTCCCATGATTGTTCAATTATGTTGATGCCTAGTGTTTTTACGTTCGAGTTTTCAGGATGTCAGCGAATTTCTAATAGCATAAAAAGGGTCTTCTGTCCGAAGCATTAGTACCGACCATGATTGGGCCCTGGACTAATGTAGCATTAGTCCTGGTTCCAATGGCTAGTACCTCCGCAGGGGCACAACCAGCTCTAGTTCCGGGCCAAACGGGACATTTAGTCCCGGTTGGAGACTCCAACCAAGACTAAAGATGGACCTTTAGTCCTGGTTGTTGTCTCCAATCGGGACTAATGTTCTTCCTATATCATCTTGCTCCCAACCCCAAGCCATATCTGCTTTCTCCTTTTTGTTTCCTCCCTGATCTCGAGTTCATCCCCATTTTTCACACGATTTTTCAAGATTTGACGACATCCCATCTATCCAAGGGTTCTAAAATGTTAGCAACTTCATCGTTTCATCTTTCATTGCTAGTTTAGCTTATTTCATGCTCTAGAAGTAGAGGGATTTGTGGGTTTAGTTTGGGAATAATTTTTGCAATAATAATATTTGGTCACTACTTTACTTTGGTTTTAATGTCATGAACTTGTATTAATTTGGTCACTTTTCTATTCATGATGTCGTGTAACGGTTTTTTTATATACTTATATAATGCAGATTTGGCCACTCCTCCCTGAGATCGAGTTCATCCCCATTTTTCTCACAATTTATCAAGATTTGTTGGGGCTCCATCTATCCAAGGGTTCTAAAAGATTTGTAACCACTGCATCTTCAAATTCCGGATGGATATAAACAAAATAACATCATCATTATGCATAGACACATATATGTACCATAGTAAATAATAATAATCACAAAATTGTAACAAAAATAGGGTTAATTCCAAAAAGCTTTATAAGAAAACACACTAGCAAAAAACTTAATTGAAAGAGCATGTGTACCCATGTGTGGTTTTAGTAATTAATGACATTCTCTATGGACTAATGCTTGTATCAAGTTGCACTTATAGGAATTGTCCATTGGCATCACTTGGAGCATGTGTTGGCTTCAAGGTAATAGAAATGAAGAAGAAAAATAAAGAAAAGAAGATCAAGGGTGTCTTGAAGAAGAAGATAGAGTTCTTCATGTGTATATTCAAGACATCATCCAAATGGAGTTAAAAGAAATGTTGTGCAAGCTAAAGATGCGCCATATCTAGAAGATCTCATGCTTAAAGCTTGTCGTCGTCGTGATCATGGATCAATAAAGACAAGGACAGAGAAGATGTTTACCCATGGTATATGGGGGAGCAAGGTGCACGTCTTCATCGAGGAAGAGAAATCAAGAAAGATGTTCCATCTTGAGAAGGACAAGATCGCCTTCATCAAGATCAAGTAGAATATGCGCAAGGCAAAGGTATGATCTTGATAGGTTTTCTTTCTTACCAGTCTCATGGTGTTTGTTGAGGAGGCTGGTTTATAGCATACATAACTGTACTATCAAGGGGGGCTCTCAAGTGAGTAACTCGATCATATCTTTCGGATAGAGCTCAAACCTTTGCATACTTAGCATCATCTTTCTTGGTTGTTATTTGGATCTTATCCATGTGAGGTTCTAGAGCTTATGGTAACATTCATAACAAGCTCTAGTTCATCAAAAACGGATTTCCCTTTTATATCTTACTGCGTTTTGATCTTGGAGGTTTTCCGGCTTCTCACCAAGGGAGGTATATCACATTATAATACATGAAATATTCTCACTTGGTGGTATCCAATATTTTCTCATCAAGGTAGCTCTTATCATCCTCTTTCCAACAAAATTGGTTTCGGGTCAATCGGAGTTTCCAAACTCTAGATATCGCTATTTGAAGTTTGCCTCTTATTTGGTTCTATCCTCCCTTGCTATGCTATGATGGTTCCTAGGCCGGATATTGGCCGGACTCTCCGGTGTATACTAATAGACTGGAATCTCCAGAGTGAAAAATTAGGAGTCTCCGGTGTGCTCAGGTCCAGAGTTCCTACCAAATCTCCGAAGGGAGCATCAATACCAGGCCCAGGAGATACTATATGGGGGTCCGGAGATGGACCAGAGACAGACCGGAATCTCCGGTGTGATATGAATGCAGACCAGAGTCTTCGGTCTCCAGACCGGAGTCTTCGGTGTGGAATTCCCCAACGGGCAGAAAACGGTCACAAGAGAGTGGGCCTATATAAGGGGCCCTTCTTCCCCAATGGTTCTACCCCGAGTTTTGCAAGTCTTCCCCTCCATTGTTGACCTTCTTGAGCTTGCTTCCCCTCAATCCCTCCTATGATTCTTGCATATTCTTGAGGGATTTGAAAGAGGAGATCTATATCTACAAACCCCACCAATCAATCTCTCCTCTAAGTGAGGGGAACATATTGGGATCTAGATCTTGGAATCTTTTGTGGATTTCCTCCATTGTTATTCCTATCTTATTCCCCCATAAGCTTTTGTAGCTTTGGTGGAATTTGGGAGAGAAGGACTTGAGCACTTACTGTGTTCTTGCCATTGCATTTGGTGCATCGGTTTGAGTTCTCAGTGAGGATTCAATTGGGTGAAACACGAGAACCTTTTTACTCTTGGGTTCTTGGAACCCTATACAATTTAGTTGTTTTGTAGGTTTGTGGATTACTTGGGGGCTCCAATTAAGTTGTGGAGCTTTCCCCAAGCTTGTTTGTTGGGAGCCTCCAATTGAATTGTGGAGAAGTGCCCCAACCTTGTGAGAGATTCCGGATTGCCATCGACAAGTGCACCGATAGTGGAAGTGTGGATTGATCCCGTTGGGGTGAGATTCACCAGAGAACAAGGAGGCCTTTGTGGTGTTGGTGTTTTGATATCACCCCCTCTCCAAACGAGACATACTCCATGTTTGGAGGAACTCGATAAAACATCATTGAAAGAACATGTAGGCCCCCATGTGTGGTTTTGGTAATTAATGACAATCTTTATGGACTAATGTGTGTATTAAGTTATACTTGTAGGATTTGTCCATTGACATCACTTGGAGCATGTGTTGGCTTCAAGGTCGATGAAATGAGAAAAAGATGTGATGTGCAAGCTCAAAATGCGCCATCTATAGAAGATCTCATTTTTGAGGTGTAACATCCCAAAAATACCAAACTTAGATCATCAACCACTAATCATCAAGATTAGGGTTAACAAAAACTTTTCTAAATAAATTCATGAATGCATGTATATGTGTATGCATGGATTTTTAATTTCTTTAAAAACAACCTTGTTTGTGTGATCCATTGCTTGTAAAATGTTTCCTAGGTGAAATAAACATCATCTAAAACATTTCCCACACTTTTCCTAAAGACAAGTAAATCAAAACAAATATATTAAGTGAATGGTCATTTTGACCAATTTAACTCCCATGCCTACTTTGGCTGTCTCAAACTTTCAGAACCTAACAGAAACTTTTCTGGATCTTTGCACCCCTTGAATGTACTCATAACAAAGTATCAAGGCCCACTTTGTGATCATCCAGAAACTTTCAAATGCATAGTTTAAATGACAATTCAAAATTGAATCTTCTTCATATGGGAAGATCCCACTTTTTCAAAACCCAATCAAACAAGCTCAACTTTCAAAACCCAAGCATCTGCAGACTCACCAGCACCAATCTAGCAAACCCACCAAAATTCATTTCAAAATTCAAAACTTGATTTCATGCGGCCATTTCATCAAACAGGTTGCAGACACAAATCAAACAAAACACCAAACACTATAGTGTGCAGTGTTTTGAGCCTAACTTGTTCCCTAGTTAGCTCACACACAACTCAATAGACCATCTAGAAAGATTAGCCCAACACTAGCACCCCTGTGAGCTTGCCATTGCCATTAATGGTGAACAGCCGAGCACCCCCATGTCACCCCATTGTGGACAACAGGCTAGAGGAAGAACTAGCCGTGCCAACCTTGTCTGGGAGGCAGCCCACCGTCCACCGCCACTCACTGTCCCTGCCACGAGCGTTGCCAAGCCCTGGACCACGCGCACAAGCCACGCCCAGACCATGCCGAGCATGCACCAGAGCGCCACCCTCGACCATCACCCACAGACCGCGCGCCGCCCTCACCGCGCGCACACATGATCACCACCGACCCAGGAGACCGCCAGACATCCCCGTTTGTCGCCCCGTGCCATCTGACCACCGCCCGTCGAAGACGCCGCCTGCCAGCAGAGCACCGCCGTGCATCAAACCACACCGCCCCATGCCTCGCGACCATGTCGTTGAGCATCGCCAGAGACACAACACCGCCCCTACCCTTGCCCATGCCATTAGCACTGTAACGTCTCCGACGAGCTCACCGTGCGCCCGACGGTCCCTCGCCGACTATAAATAGAGGCCACCCGCACGATTTCTTCACACCATCTCACTCCTCTCCTCACCGATCGTGCCACACCATTCTCGAGCAAGGCGAGCACCACCTCGCCGAATTTCACTGAGCTGCCACGCCGGAGAAGAAAGGAGCGATTGAGCCGCCCATGCTGCCGTGACCACCCTCGAGTTCGCCGTCGTCGACTTCGCTGCTCGCCCGCCTCACCCTCGCCTGCACCGGTGAGCCCCCAACACCCCTCACTGGCCGCGCTAGGTTTCGTTCTCGCCGGAGTTGTCTCGCGTCGACGATGACCCTCAGCCGTTGGATTAGAACTAGATCGAACGATCCACGTTGCCACATACCGCTTCGCCCAGCCCCGTGTCACTGACGAGTAGGGACACCCACTTAAGCAGCCCGCGGGAGCACTGCGCTTAGCAATCCGGCCCGTTAGAATTTCCCGCGCAGCCCAGCAATTCAAATTAAAACTTTTCTATTTCTTTTCAAACACACTTCAGCACGCAACTTCAAAAATCAACCCAGATCGTTTCAGTGCACCAAATTGGATGAAACCAATTTTTTTGGAAAGGTCTATGAATTCTTAATCCAAGCCCGTTGGATTCAAGTCATTTGGATCTGTAGATCACCCATAGCAAAAATAACAAGGCAGAAGATTTTCTGCATTCAAACATTTTTCAAATTTAAACCATAAAAGCTTTTGAGTTGATTCCAACTCTCAAAAATCACATTTAACCATACCTTTCAGATTATATAAAAAAATATATAGGTTTACTTGCATAAATAATGTTCAAGTAATAAAAGAATGCTTCATAAGCATTTCTAGCCACTTTAATTAATTAAAATAAAAGGGTAAAACCTTATTAAATTGTGACACCACTTTAAATCACATTCCCATGGACTACAATATGTGGTGATGACATGTGTCAACATTATCCCATGTTTAGTTTGGAGAATATTAAATCTTAAGTAGTTTTTCAATGAGTAGAAATTACTTTTCTAAAAATAAAAAGATTTAAACCAAGCTTTCACCTTGTAATGTTAGAGATGATGCTAGATCATCTATAGGACCCTTGTGTGTGATGATTGCAAGTAGTTAAGTATTGTTTGGTGATTATGTACCTCGTATTTATTCATAGACGCTAGTACCAACCAAGGATACGAGGAGGAAGGAGGATACTACGAAGAGGAAGCCGAGGAGAACTTCAACCATTGCTCTGCACAAGGCAAGCTGATACTATACCAATGCAAGCTTATATTGACATTGATGCAAGCTAAAACTTGCAAGACACTCTACTTTAGCAAGCCTTACTAATCAAGTTGACCTATGCAAGCTCACTCTTGCAAGATACCCTACTGATGCCACAAACCTATACTGGTGACCCTACTTGCTTGTTAAAAACCAATCCTAGTTTTATGTGCAAGCATCTTACTTTATTTCTTTATCGAAACTTACTTAGAGTCTACCTAAGAGTTTGGTAGATACTAGATAGTTGTGCTGAAGGTTGCTTAATGAGCATAAAATTTGGCCTAAGCTAGGAACCTTGATATCAGCCTAAGATATAAGGTTGGACTTAGTGAAACTCCACTAGTTACCACCCCTCATTAGTACTACCCCCCACTTGTAGATGCTAGTGCTAAGCATAAAACTTGATCAACTTTAGATGGGAATACTTGGTGGAAAAATGGTTATGAAAACCTTGGAATGATGGATCATTCTATTGAAATGTTTTGGACATGTGTTTCCAAACACTTGATGATTCTGGTGATAAAAATGTTGAGGCATGAGCCTTAGCCCTTTATAAAACTGATGGTTGTCTGGATGCGATACCATTCCAATTTTAGCGTACAACCACAATACCCGAATATTGGGTAGGGCTTGACTGGAAACTTATATACCTTAGTATTAGTTCCCTCCCGGCCAAGGTCTGAGCTGAGGCTACCTTGTGAAGATTGTCCACCTGTGCAGTACCCAAGATGACAGTGGTCATGGTTGGGAGGCCAAACTCACAGGAGAGGTGCTTATACTAGGGCGTGTAATTGAAAGGTTAGGATTGATTATCCGCATACTGAGTATGGTGAATTCAGGATTTGTTCCTGACGGATGTATCGAATGTTGTGGTGAAAGTGTACAATTTCTGCAGAGTGTCAAACTATTCGAATATAGCCGCGTCCATGATTATGGGATTATTGGAGTGGCCATACTGTTCCCCCGTCAGACTTTTCAAAATGACTTGTGAAATGAATTGAGACTTTGACTTGACCACAATAGAGTTGTGACCTGAATTACAAGATCCCACTTAGGAGTTATAAAATTGTGACTAGCTTTGGAACTTAGTAAAGATAAACCTGGCTTTTTGCAAAATAACCCTAGAGCCTAGTGTCCTATTATCCAAAAACCACTTTACTTGTTAGTATTAGTTTGCGATTACTTAAAGAGTACTCATGACTTTGTCCCTGGCTCTTCCCATGGCCAGACTATGAAGAGGAGTACCTGGAAGATGGACCCCAGGAAGGTTACGACAACTAGGATCATCTCCCATCGTCAGCATTGCCTGTGACCCCGAAGATGGAGCTTCGCCTACGCTACCATTATTATTACGTAGTCCGCTGCTTGATGTTGTACTAAGAACTGGATCATGAGATCCCTATTTGTGTAAGAACTTATGTATCGTTTGTAATGGATGAAGTACTATGGTATCCAATTCTGTTATGTCTCGCAAAAATGGTAATCCTAGGATTGCGATGTATGGCATAACAGGCATCTAGGATTGAAAAATCCGGGTGTTGACACGAGGCTTGCCATCCTCGGTGATCATGGATCGATGATGAAGAATCAAGAAAGGCGTTCCATCTTGAGAAGGGCAAGATCGTCTACATCGAGCTCAAGTGGAATGCTCAAGGCAAAGGTATAATCTTGATAGGTTTTCCCTTTTGCCGGTCTCACGTTGTGTGTGTGAGACCGGGTTTAGGATAGATAACCGTACTATCAAGAGGGGCTCTCGTATGAGTAATTCGGTCACATTGTTCAGAGAGAGCTCAAATATTTGCATACTTGCATCATCGTATTTTGTTGTTATTTGGTCTTATCCATGTGAGGATATAAAGCTTGTGGTAATCTCCATAACAAGCTCTTGTTCATCAAAATCGGATCTTCCGTTTGTATCTTGTTGCGATTTTGATTTATGCGGCTTTTCGATTTCTCACCAAGTGAGGTATCTCACATTATTCTACTTGATACTTTCTCACTTGGTGATAACCAATATTTGGAATCGGGTCGATCGGAGTTACCAAACAAAAGTTACACCCGTTTGAATATTTGTCGGTCTTATTTAAAAAGAAAAAGAAAAATTGGTTTACTAGGCCGGACGGTAGTACCGCCCAGGCGGGCCGGTACTATCGCCCGCCCCTGGGCGTCCCGTAATTTCTCTCTGCATGGCCCAGTACCTATCCACGGTAGTACCGGCCGGCCCGGTAGTACCGCCCGGGTGGGCCGGTACTACCGGTCGGCCCAATTTCTTTTCCCAGATAGATCTGCTTCGCTTCAGCCTCGCCTCCCCAGCTTACTAGACCTGCCGCCAAGCATCTTGTCTCGCTTTCTTGAGCCCCGCGTTGCCCGTCGCTGCGCAAGAAGCTCTCCCGCTAGCTGCCTTGGCCTCGACTTCGCCTCAGCAGCCGTTCCAATTCCCACAAGCTGGCCTTGCTGAGCGCATGCTCACCCGCTTCGCTATTGACCGCTTGCTGCCCCAGCACTGGCCCCGCACATGCCCAGATTCTCGCGCGCGTTCGCCCGCCCGGCGTTGACCAGCCCCGCTGCGTCTGCCGCTGCTGGCTCGCACGCGCCACTTGCGGTGCATCTGCTCGCGTTCGCCATCTGGCTCGACCTGCTCCTGGGCTGTTTGATATTTCGGGCGGTAGTACCCGTCCAAACCGTTACTACCGGTCCAGACCGAAAAATAGCCCAAACGGCTAGTTTTTCTGGGCCTCTATTTAAACCCTTTTCCCGTTTTTAGTTTGGGTGGCTTCTTCCTATTTTATTAGGCTAAGCTTTGTCCACACTTTCTCTAGATCTTGATGCTTGCCTAATCTTTTCCCTCCGATGATTCTTGCCCATATTTGAGTGGAAGAGAGAGAGGAGATCTAGATCCGCATTTTGACCTAACCGATTCATCTCTTTGTAAGTGCATCTTTGGGGATATAGATTTTGGGGGATTTTGTGTCTCTCTTTGATTTCTCCTCTCTTGTTCCCCCAATAGCTTTAGTAGCTTTGTTGGAACTTGAGAGTGAGGGATTTGAGCACCTTTGTGGTGTTCTTGCCATTTGCATTTGGTGCATCGGTTTGAGTTCTCCTCGGAGGATTTGGTTCGTGTGACTCATTGGAGTTTGTCCCTCTTGGGTTCTTGGAACCCTAGACAATTTTGTGGCCTTGGTGGCATTGTGGCCTTTTGTGGCATTTGTTGGGAGCCTCCAATTAAGTTGTGGAGAAGTGCCCCAATCTTGTGAGAGGTTCCGGTTTCCACCAACAAGTGCACCAATAATGGAAGCGTGGATCGATCCCATTGGGGTGAGATTCACCGGAGAATAAGGGAGACCTTTTGTGGCATTGGTGATTTGATACCACCCCCTCTCCAAACGAGACATACTCCATGTTGGGAGGAACTCAGTAAAATATCGGTGTCCCCACGTGCCTCGGTTATCTCTATACCCGAGCTCTTTACTTATGCACTTTACATTGTGATAGCATTCATGCTTTAAGTAATATATATCTTGCTATCACTTTGTTGCTTGTATTGCTTAGCATAAGTTGTTGGTGCACATAGGTGAACCTTAGTTGTTCTAGGTTGTTCTTAACAAAGTAAACACTAGTTTTATTCCGCCTTTGTTGAGCCACTCTACGAAAAGTTTTAATCGCCTATTCACCCCCCTCTAGGTGACATCTGTATCCTTTCAATCATTGTCTCCGCAAGCCTCGGTTATCTCTATATTCGAGCTCTTACTTATGCACCTTACTTTGTGATAGCCTTCGTGCTTGAAGTATATATCTTGCTATCACATAGTTGCTTGTCTTGCTTAGCATAAGTTGTTGGTTGATACGTCCATTTTGCATCGCTATTTTATATCATAATTTACTGTTATTAATTGATATATTTCATATTAAGAGATGATACTTATGCTATTTCATCTATTTTGCATGTTGGATGACTTTTGGAGGATGAACTGCCGGAGTCAGGATTCTGATGGAAAAAACGGTGTCTAGATGCAATATTCGCGAAGATCAGAAAATTCCAGAAAATATACAGAAGTTCCTATTTTCCCAGGAGACAAAGGAAGCTAGAAGGGGAAGTGGAGATGGGCCACAGGGGCCCCACACCACCCCCTGGCGCGCCCCCTAGGGCCGCGCCACCAGGTGGTGTGGCCACCGTGGCCCACCTCTGTCCCAGCCCTTTCGCCTATATCATCCCCCCGAAACCCTAAGACTTGGGAAGCGACCACAGAAAGATTCTGCTGCCTCGGCGGGGAGGAAACTACAGAGAGAGAAAGAGCTCTCCGGCAGGCAGAAATCTGCCGGGGAAATTCCTTCCCGGAGAGGGGATATCATCGCCATCAACACCATCATCAAGCTAGACTTCATCGAGATCATCATCATCATCATCATCATCTCCACCAACACCATCACATTCACCACCACTCCATCCCGCTGTAACAATTGGATTGAATCTTGCATAGTTCTTAGGGGAAACTTTCCCGGTGTTGATTACTTGTTGTAGTTGATGCTATTGAGTGGAACCATTGAATTATTGTTCATGTTCAGATTGTTACTTATCATTATATCATCTCTGATCTTGATCCATATGATGTATCGTGAGTAGTTCATTTAGTTCTTGAGGACATGGGAGAAGTCATGTTGTTAGTAGTGGAATTGTATTGAGAAATATTCAATGGTTTGATATTTATGTTGTGGTTCTATTCTTCTAGTGGTGTCATGTGAATGTCGACTACATGATACTTCACCTTTATGGGCCTAGGGGAATGGATTGTGTATTTGGCTACTAATTGTGGGGTTGCCAGAGTGACAGAAACCTAAACCCCCGTTAGGAAACCTTTACACAAGGGAGTGTAGGATCTCAGAGTTTAATGTTGTGGTTAGGTTCCTATCTTAATTACTTTCTTGTATTTGCGGATGCTTGAAAGGGGTATAATCACAAGTATGTATTAGTCCAAGTAAGGTCGGTACATTAGCATAGGTTCACCCACACAACACTTATCCAACCAAAGAAGAATAATCAACTGTATGAAGCGAAAGCACTTGACAGTATTCCCATGTATCCTCAAGAATGTTTGGTCATCATAAGTTATACAACCAGATTGTCCTTTCCTGAAGAAAGGATTGAGCCACTTTCTGCAATTATTATTATTGTGTTTTATTTACTCGCACTTTATTTATCTGCATTTTCAAAACCCCCTAAAAATCAGTTTGCTAGTATTTACAGTGAATTCCTGATCCAAACCACTTGTTAACACCTTCTGCTCCTCGTTGGGTTCGACACTCTTATTTATCGGAAGTACTACGATACACCCCCTACACTTGTGGGTCATAAAGACTATTTTCTGGCACTGTTGCCGGGGAGTGAAGCGCAATTGCAGAGTGAAACTGGTAAAGGAAATTTCTACTATTAGTATTGTTTTTATTTTTGTTCGTTACTTTGTTTTCAATATGGATAATTCACTAGCTTTCTATTTGGGAAAGCTACTACCAATGCTAAGGTAGTAGATGAACCACCACCTATTGAATTAGATCCTTTTAAAATACCTACAAAAATTGTTGATCGTGTTATGGATAACTGCTATTTTGGAGATGGAACTGTCCATCCTGGTGATCATTTGCTTTTTATACATCAATTATGCGGATTGTTCAAGTGTGCAGGTATTACAACGGAAAAAGTTAAGAAAAAGTTATTCTTTGTATCATTGAAAGGCAGAGCTGAGGAATGGTACAAGCTGCTAAAGAATGGCCAATCTCTTGAATGGGAGGAAATTGTACCTCTCTTTTATTCTAAATTCTATCCTCCTAGTGAGATTCATAAAGACCGGAATCAAATATATAACTTGCAGCATCACCATATTGAGCAATCCATGAAGCATCCTTAGAAAAAAATATAGAAAAAAAAGAGAAGAGAGAAAAAAATATATGCACCATGCTCATGGTAAATAAAAGGATCCCTGGGATGCTCACTGTCTATTGCCTTGTCATTTTGATATGGGATAGCTCCTGTGTCATGGGGCAAGGGGTACCCCATTGGAGGTTCTATATGATACACATATACTTACAATAACTAGAACTTGCTCGTGACTAAAGTTGAGTAGCATGAGGAACGACCCTCGTACTCACGGGACATGAGATTGCCAACTTATGATTTGTCAAGCATATACTCCATATTTGTTTCACTTTAACCTTAATCATTTCAAGATTCTTATGATAGGGGAAATGAGATATGAAAGCTAATAAGTACCATAATTTTTGGAATCTCTTTATGAAACTTTAAATCCCTGCTTCCCTATGAAGGGTCTTTTTTCCTACTTTTATATTGAGTCTCCACCTTCTATCTTTATGCACCAATTAAGAGAGCATAGTTGTCATTCTTAGTTTTATGTGCATTGTCCCAAAACTTATTGATTGATTCATAATGTTGATATTGCTTGTTCTTGAACTATTTGTATCTAGTCACCCTTATGAACTTTGAAGGTGTCCTATGCATTTATGTTTTGCTACTCCATGAGGGACAAGCTGAATACCACTATGCTATGTTTTCTATATGTGAAACAAAAAACGTCTTTCAATGCATTGTTATTCATGATCTTTGTTTGTATGTTTTCATGTTGCAACATAGTTGCTATGTCTTATTGTTAGAACTACATCTTTCATGCTCATGTTTAGAGTAATTTGATCCCAGCTTTCAATGCTTTGCAAATGGTTTGATCAAAATTGTGATGGTACATGTCACCTCAAAAATTATTATTTTATCACTTACCTACTCGAGGATGAGCAGGAGTTAAGCTTGGGGATGCTTGATACGTCATAAATGTATCTATAATTTTTGATGTTCCATGCTTGTTTAGTATCAACTTTGCTATGCTTTGTCTATAATTTGAGGTATTTTTATACATTTTCTGGGACTAACCTATTAACAAGATGCTGCAGCGCCAGTTGCCTGTTTTCTGCTATTTTTGGTTTCAGAAAAGCTAGTAAGGAAATATTCTCGGAATTGGACGGTACAAAAGCCAAAGTCAATATTTTACCGAAGGGGGGCCACGAGGTGGCCACACCCTAGGGCCGCGCGGCCCAGGGGTCACGCCGCCCTATGGTGTGGGCCCCTCGAGCAGCCCCCTGCCTCACCTCTTTGCCTATAAAGTCACCCCGATGCAGAAACCCTAAGCACCCGATCAGATCTCCACGAAACAGTCTGTAGCCGCCGCCACCATCGTCCCTAGATCGGGGGGATCTGAAGCTCTTCCTGGCATCCTGCCGGAGGGGAGAGATCATCCCGGAGGCCTTCTTCATCACCATGCCAGCTTCCGGTATGATGCGTGAGTAGTTCACCCTTGGACTATGGGTCCATACAGTAGCTAGATGGTTGTTTATCCTCCTTTGTGCTATCATGTTTAGATCTTGTGAGCTCCGTTCATGATCAAGATCATCTATTTGTAATCATACATGTTGTGTTTGCGGGGATCCGATGTATATTAAGATACTATGTCAGATTGATTATTGATTCTATCATGTCTGTGTTATTTGTGATCTTGCATGCTCTCAGTTGCTAGTAGCTATCTTGGCCAAGTAGATGCTTGTGACTCCAAGAGGGAGTATTTATGCTCGATAGTAGGTTCATGCCTCTAGTAATATGGGGAAGTGACATAAATATCTAAGGTTGTAGATGTGTTGTTACTACTAGGGAGAAAACAACAATCTTTTGTTCATGGAACAATTGTATTGTTTACTTTACACACATTGCTTAATGCAATTATCCGTTGCTTGCAACTTAATACTGGAAGGGGTTCGGATGATAACCTGAAGGTGGATTATTAGTCATAGATGTAGTTGGATTACGGTCTGTGTATATTGTTGTAATGCCCAATCTAATCTCATAGGAGTCATGATGTCTAGTATTTGCATTGTTATGCTTTCTCAATGTGTCAATTGCCCCGCTGTAATTTGTTCACCCAACATGTTATCTATCTTAAGGAGAACACCCCTAGTGAACTATGGACCCCGGTCCAATCTTTATCATTGATACATCATCTAATGTTATCGTTTACTTTCTACAAGCAACTATTACCTTCCACACCTATACGTTTAATACTTTATTTTCAGCAAACCAGTGAGATTGACAACCTCACTGTAAGTTGGGGCAAAGTCTTAAGTTTTTAACAACACCTTGGAGTTGCTTCCTTGATCGTACTGGTTCGATAACCATCGTTTCTTAACTGAGGGAAAACTTGTTGTTGTGTTCATCACACCTTGCTCTTGGGGTCTCCCAACGAGGATATACAGTCAACTGAGCCCCATCAAGATTTTCTGCCACCATTGCCGGGGAGTTAAGGACAGCTTTGCAAGGGGAGTCTTTCACAACCACTCTCTTTACTTTGTTTTTGTTTTGCTTAGTTTATTTTGCTTTGTTTTGCTTGTTTCTTTCTTTAAAAAATACAAAAAAATAGTTTTGTCTGGTTTGCCTTTTCTTATCAAACACACAAAAAAATTAGTTCCTACTTTAGTTGCTACTGTTGTTGGCTTGCTTCACCTTTGCAAAAATGAATACTGCTGAGAACACCAAGTTGTGTGACTTCACTAGCACAAACAACAATGAATTATTGTGTACACCTATTGCTCCACCTGCTCCTGATGCTACCTTTTATGAAATTAAACCTGCTTTGTTGAATCTTGTTATGAAAGAACAATTTTCTGGTGCTAGTTCTAATGCTGATGTTGCCCACCTTAATAACTTTGTTGAACTTTGTGAGATGCAAAAATATAAGGATGTATATGGAGATATTATTAAGCTCAAATTGTTTCCTTTCTCTTTGAGAGGAAAAGCTAAAGAATGGTTGCTATCCTTGCCTAGAAATAGTATTGATTCTTGGATTAAATGCAAAGATGCTTTTATTGGAAAATACTATCCTCCTGCTAAGATTATATCTATGAGAAGTGAAATAATGAAATTTAAACAACTTGATAATGAACATGTTGCTCAAGATTGGGAAAGAATGAAATCTTTGGTAAAGAATTGTCCCACTCATGGACTGTCTGCTTGGATGATTATCTAAAAAATTTATGCAGGATTGAATTTCTCTTCAAGAAATCTGTTGGATTCTGCTGCTGGAGGTACCTTTATGACCATTACTTTGGGTGCTGCAACAAAGCTCCTTGATAATATGATGGTTAATTATTCTGAATGGCACACTGAGAGAGCTCCACATGGTAAGAAGGTAAATTTTGTTGAAGAAACTTCCTCCTTGAGTGATAAAATTGATGTTATCATGTCTATGCTTGTTAATGTAAAAGCTCATATTGATCCAAATAAAGTTCCTTTAGCCTATTTGGTTGCTCAACAAGTGCAAGTTGATGTGAACTTCATTAGAAATAATAATTTTGGCAACAATGCCTATGGTAATAATAATTATAGGCCTTATCCTCCTAATAATGGCAATACTTATCATGGTAGATCTAGAATGCCTAGTGAAGATAGGATTCTAGAAGTTGAAAGATCCACTAAAAACTTCATGCAAATGCAATATGAGCAAAACAAAATATTCACTAAAACTATGGAAGAACAATATGCTATTTTGAAAAATATTAGTCATCAACTTGAGAATTTGAATAGGGAAATTCCTAGTTTGCAGTCCAAAATTTTAAACGCTGAGAAAAATATTTCATCTTTGTCTGAAGCACAATCCTCTTTGATTAATAAAATGGCTGCTAAACCTGAAACCATGGAGAATACCTTTGCTTCTGCTCATGCTATACAAGTTACAATTGATGAAAATGTTAGACTATTAGCTAAATTGCATGCTAAGTGGGATAGAGAAGATGAAATTTCTATAAAAAATAGTATTTGTACTATTACCACCACCAATGCTAATGCTATCAAACCACAAGAAGTCCCAATTCCTTCTACAACAATGCCTAAACCCAATAAGAATGCTGAAATTTTTTGAACTATGGGAAACAATAAGTCTACTACCTGTGATGCTAAGTTTGATTTTGATCTTGATGACTGCAATATTTCTGAGGTGATTATGTTCCTACAAAAGCTTGCTAGAAGTCCTAATGCTAGTGCTATGAATATGGCTTTCACAAAACACATTACAGATGCTCTCATTAAAAGGAAGAAAAATTGAAACACAAAGCTTCTATTCCTAGGAAGTTAGAAGATGGTTGGGAACCCGTCATGATTTTAATCTCAAAGCTTTATGTGACCTTGGTTCTAGTGTCTCTATTATGCCTAGAAAGATTTATGAAATGCTTGATTTGCCACCTTTGGAAGATTTCTGTTTAGATGTTCCACTTGATGATAATGCTAAAAAGAAACTTATGGGGAGTGTTAATGATGTTCTTACTATGGTAAACAATGCCTATGTCCCTGTTATTTCTATGTTTTGGATATTGAATGCAATGCTTCTTGTCCTATTACTTTGGGAAGACCTTTTCTTAGAACTGTTGGTGACGTTATTGATATGAAAGAAGGCACCATTAAATATCAATTTCCATTCAAGAAAGGTATAGAACACTTACCTATAAGCAGAGATAAGTTACCTTTTTCTCCTCCTTTCAAAGCAAAATTTGATGTCAATGCTTTTTCATTTGAAAATACTTGATTCTTGCTTCTTGTGCCTAACTTAAAGGCGTTAAAGAAAAGTACTTCTTGGGAGATAACCCAATAGTTTTATTGAGTCTTGGAAGTTATTACTTCTATAATAACCTCTCCATATCCTTTTTGTGTGATTTTTGTGCCAAGAATAACCTCTAATGAGAGATAAGTAAGATTTGGGGAAGTTGCTGTCCCAAAACAGATTTTTGTGCTTCACTGTAAAAATTCGTGAAAAGTATCTGTATGTCGGATTGAGTTGTAATATTCTGAGCTTATGCCCCAGGTTGTTATCTAACTTTAGTTAGTTTAACACTTCTCGATTTGAGCAATAGAAGGTCTTCGAAAAAATAGGTTTTTACCTACTGGTATGTGTTGACAGATTTCTTCCATTATTTGCATTTGCCTCTTTATCAGTTTCTTTTTGAGTTATTCATGATCTCTTGAGATTTTTAAAGGAATTGCTACAGTAGCTTGTGTTTTAATAAAAAATTACTTGTGTTGAAACTAAACCCCAAGGTTTATTGTTTTGAATGCACTAATGTTGCCAATGAAGATTGCGTGAAGTTTTGTATGAAGGAAATTTTCAAGAATGATGTGGTGAGATGAAGAATGGACAAAAGCTCAAGCTTGGGGATGCCACCACGTGTCACTCCAAGAAATATTCAAGAGGTACAAGCATCAAAGCTTGGGGATGCCCCCTTCTTCATCAATAAAAATCTTAGGTCTCTCTCTAGACACTTCGTTTTTATTGTTTCATGCACTGTTGTGTTGTTCTTGGAGCGTCTTAGTTTTCGTTTTTGGTTTTCATTTTCTTAGTTTGTTTGAATAAATTAGTTGGACCCCCACATTCGCTGTGTTGTTTCAAATAAGTTGATTGGTGTTGGAAAAGTGTATAAAGTTTCATGCTTTAAGTGGTACAAAAGGGAGCTTGTTTTGACTGTGGCTTAGACTTTATCATGTCATGCTAGATGTTGTTTTGACCTTATTCTTAGTGATTATTGTTGTAGCATGACTTGTTCCAAACAATTGAGATTGTTTAATGTGCCTTGAAAGAATCATGCGTTGTTTTAGCATACAAAAGCATAATATTGTGGTATTCTCCTTTGATGCTTTGTTTGGGTTGACTTGGCACATGATCACACCATGTTATGACTATGAACTAGTCACCTTAGACTCTATTATAATTTAGGTTTTGACTTGTGGTACCACTTTATGCTTTGATTAGTAATGTTTTGTCGCTCTGCATGATTATGTCCATTATTGCTCTCTTAGTTGGTCGCTCCAAGTCTTTTGCTAGCCTCCACTTGTATTGAGTAAGCTCTACTCATGAATCCAACCCCCAAGAAACTAAGTTATTCCAAAGAGTCCACTATAAATTCCTATGTATGGTGTGTTACACCATTCCAGGTATATTCTTGTTTTTTCTATCTTCCAAATTAAACTTGTTATGACAAATTTAGTGATTAAAGCTCTCACAAACTTGATGGCACACTTTATTTTTCTTGCCCCTAATAAACTTGAACCATTGTGTCATCTATGTTGTATATGCTTGAACTTATAAGTTGGGAATTAGCAGAACCATGCTGCCATGGGGAAGGCTTTCAACACCTATACATATTACCTAGTTGATATCATGTTCTTTTGTTTATGGATGTCAGCGGTGTGAAATAAAAGGGGAGCTTGTAAGTTCATGGAGTTATGTATATGTGTTAGAGAAATGCCTGGGTGGATAGCCTAAGCCATGCGTAATCATGGTGGAAACTTGCAGCATCACCATAGTGACCAATCCATGAAGCATCCTCAGAAAAAAATATAGAAAAAAGAGAAGAGAGAAAAAAATATATGCACCATGCTCATGGTAAATAAAAGGATCGCTGAGATGCTCACTGTCTGTTGCCTTGTCATTTTGATATGGGATCGCTCCTGTGTCATGGGGCAAGGGGTACCCCATTGGCGGTTCTCTATGATACAGATATACTTACAATAACAAGAACTTGCTTGTGACTAAAGTTGAGTAGCATGAGGAACGACCCTCGTACTCAAGGGACATGAGATTGCCAACTTATGATTTGTTAAGCATATACTCCATATTTGTTTCACTTTAACCTTAATCACTTCAATATGCTTATGATAGGGGCAATGAGAGATGAAAGCTAATAAGTACAATAATTTTTGGAAGCTCTTTATGAAACTTGAAATCCCTGCTTCCCTGTGAAGGGCCTTTCTTCCTACTTTTATATTGAGTCTCCACCTTCTATCTTTATGCACCAATTAAGATAGCATAGTTTTCATTCTTAGTTTTATGTGCATTGTCCAAAAACTTATTGATTGATTCATAATGTTGATATTGCTTGTTCTTGAACTATTTGTATCTAGTCACCCTTATGAACTTTGAAGGTGTCCTATGCATTTATGTTTTGCTACTCCATGAGGGACAAGATGAATACCACTATGCTATGTTTTCTATATGTGAAACAAACAAACGTCTTTCAATGCATTGTTATTCATGGCCTTTGTTTGTATCTTTTCATGTTACAACATAGTTGCTATGTCTTATTGTTAGAACTACATCTTTCATGCTCATGTTTAGAGTACTTTGATCCCAGCTTTCAATGCTTTTCAAATGGTTTGATCAAGATTGTGATGGTGCATGTCACCTAAAAAATTATTCTTTTTATACTTACCTACTCGAGGACTGATGACGTGTAGCTCATATCACTTTAGAGCTTCGTTGGGAAACCCCAGGAGGAAGGTATGCTGAGCATAGCAACAAGTTTTCCCTCAGAAAGAAACCAAAGTTATCGAACCAGTAGGAGGAAGTAAATGACTCAAAGGTGTTGCTAGCAACTTGGAAACCCGCACAACACAAACTCAATACTTTGCCCCAATGAACAGTGAGGTTGTCAATCTCACCGGTTTGCTGAAAACAAAGGATTAACCGTATGGTGTGGATGGTAATGGTGGCTTGCAGAAAGTAAACAGTAACAATGGAAGATGTATCAATAGTAAATATTGGACCAGGGTCCATAGTTCACTAGAGGTGTTCTCCTCAAGATAAACAACATAACATGCTGGGTAAACAAATTACAGCGGGGCAATTGGCAGGACATAGCAAGACATAACAATGCAATACTAGACATTCATGATCCTATGAGATTTGATTGGGCATTCCAACAATATAAATAGACCGCCATTGTAGAGGTCTCAACCTAATAAGGTAGATTCCTCCTGTGTTTTACAATGCTAGTCCCTGGATCAATAGCTAGCATCCACAGTTAAGATGTAATATCAAGAAACAAAGGTCATAATATAACTTTATAACCAGGAATAACATAATTTTATTACATCATACATAGCTCATTTGGCTATTACATTACATTACAGCGGAATAACTATAGTCATGGGGTCCTTCATCTTCAAAGTGCCACAGGCAGATGTTGGTTGTAGACTTTGTAATCCTAATCAATCAATCTTCACTAAAATCAATCAAACCTGCAACATACAAGTTACAGCCACAAAGGGTCAATACATTTGAATTGTATTGGCAAGTGATACTATGGTGGTATAGTGGAGTCTATCATCTATATGCATTTGGCTAAGTGGAGTTGAGGCTTGCATTGCTCAAAATAGATTTTCCATATCATTTTGAAAATACTAAGTTTTACTTGGCAAAGTCATTTTTCTCAATCAAAGATTTGAAGATCCTTTCAAGGCATCTCTCCATCAAAGATTGAAGATTTCAAACAACCCTTGTTCAAATCCACAAGTTTTAACTTAGAAATTTGAATGATGAGATTCTTGATTGCTTCCATGTCTTGATGCTCAAATTGTCCTTTACCAGGGACATGGCTAAGTACATAGATTTTACACTCTGCAGAGGTGGTGCACTTTCCCCACAAGACTTGGTTTCCCAAGACAAAATCTTTCAGAAGCCTTCCCTTAGACCAAAATGGACGCGCTCCAACCTATCAAACACTACCACCCACTGTCCATATGGCTAAGTTCTTGCAACCTATATGATCAAGGGAGAGCCCATATTGCCAAGTGGTTGCACTTGAAGCTTCTCAACATTTGACATCTCAAATCTCTTTGTTCCTGGGTGGCCATCCACAAGTGAGATACACAAGTTTCACCAGTCCCCTGGCCTTGTGTAACCACTCAACCAAAAACCACCAAGCAAGCCCATTCCACCCAGGGGATTCATTAACTTAGTTGTTTTATTAAACAAAACATAAGTCCTCAGACTTAGAGATTTTTCCATAGTGTGAATATATTCTCCACCCATGTTTTCTATTAGCTAGGCTAAGCTTGATAGTAATAGGAATCTTAACTTAGGAAAATCCTACGAAGGATTAATCTACTAGGTTTTACTATAGCAAGGTCTATACTTAGCATAAATTCCATGCAAGTTTTACTTAGCAAAATCACTAATGCATAGTGAAAGTAATGGGACAAAAAGTATGAAGCATCACTTGCCTTTTTGGTAGAGAATGGTGGTTCACTCCTTGATCTTGCTAGTCTCACACTTCACTACAAGTCAATCAAGCAAACACAAATTCAATTCACATTCCAAACCAAAGTCAAACAAACAATTTTTCATACACAAAGTAATGGAATCTAAGTCATGCATAAGCATGCAAAGGTTGGTCTATTGCAAGGATGGTCTCCACTAGGCTTCTAAACTTTGTAAGATCCAAATTGGCCATTTACCAAAGTGGCAAAGTCAATTGCAAAAGGGTTTTATCTCAAAACTATTTTAAAATCCATTCATCTTTTTATGTGGTGAAAAATGTTTTTATCAAAACAAAACTTTTAAGTTTTTCACCAAATGAGTTGCTATTGCAAAACTTGGTGTTTTTGGGTCAGTAGGTTTGGTCCAAACTATTTTCTCAAAGTTTTCTTTCCATAAACATTTTCATAATAAAATCAATAATTTTATTTGGCTAGAAATTGGCTAAGTCAAATACTCCAACCTAAATTTTACCAAAATCATTTTTAACACCAAGGGTTGGTTCCTAGGGTCAGTAAGGTCACATCAAACCATTTTGCAAAAGTTTTAACCCTAAAATCAATTTTAAACAATTTTTATACTCTAAACAAGATCACAAAAGAATCTGCAAAAACAAACAAACTAACAAATACTATTTGCTAAACTAAGGGCATGGTTGGCTAGGTCTTGCTCTCCTGAATCCAACGACATAAAATTTGTAATTTCTGGACGTGTGGATCCAAAGTTATAAGGGTTTAAAATTTGCAAATAAATCTGATTCAAAACTGATTTTAGATCTGATACAGGCCACGCGTCGCTGTCTCATTGGGCGGTACCGATTCGGCCGGATCACGCGCGGTAGCCCTTGGGTCTAACTAGATCGTGCGGTACTGAGCGCATACCCCTTCGCGGTTTAAGTGACTCTATCGTGCCCGCCCGATCTGGATCGAACGGCTCCTACTGGCTTGCCAAAAGTTGGCGGCGCTAGGATAACGGCGAGCGGCGGAGCGGCCAGTTGGCGGCGGCGCTGGCGAAGCAGGAAGCGAGAAGGAAGGAGAGGGTGCTCACCGAGTTCGTGGAGCGACGCTGATTCTCAACGTGTGGCTCGTCCGTCGAGGGGCGCATGGGGTCAGGTGGAATATTTCGCCGGAGTTGAGAACGGCGTCAGGTGGTCCGGGTTATGGTCGGAGGAGACGCTACAGATCACGCCGAGGCAAGCAGAAGGCAAGGTTAGCTGCGCAAGGTCGAGGCGGTGACGCGTGCATGAAAGAGAAGGGAGGGGCGGTCGGATACAACCTGTGGCCGGAGAAGAGCCGCACGGCAGCAACCGGAGGTTGTCGTTGCCGATGCTCAGGGGCGCCCGCGGTTGAACGGAGGGCACGGGTAGGTGCGTGAGATGATGGGGATCAAGCTAGTGTGAGCTAGGAGGTAGGAGAGGGTCAGGGCTCGCCGGAATTTGACAGGTAACTCGTCGGTGGCAGTGAGGCTTCGAGCAAAAATTGTGGACACCCTGGGGCTCCGGTGGTGTGATGACTGGAAGGAAAGGGAGAGTGGAGGGAGGCGAGTTTACGAGCATCATCACTGGGAGGAATTAGTGCATCATTTAGGCGAATTGAATCACGAGTAACGACGCTGGAAACGGCCGGAGTGAGGAGAAAGATTTGGTCGCGCGGGTGAGAAGGATAAACAGTAGAGCGGGGTCCATCGTCAGTGGGAAAAGAAGTGAGAGGGAGGGTCCACCTGTCAGTTCCTGGGTTGGTGCGGTTCTGAGTGGAAAAGAAAACAGTTCGGGGAAGAATAGGAGCTGGGCTGGACTGGGCTGTTGGGCCATTTTGTTGGGCTGGGTCTGTTTTCATATTTTTTTCCTTCTTGTTGGCTTTTTATTTTTCCAAATCTTTTTCTGTTTTGAAAATTCATCCAACTATTCAAGCATTCAAATAATTCAAACAATTCAAACAATTATAATGAGTTTTTTGTTCTTTTTATCAACGTAAACCAAATCCCAAAATAAAATAATATTTTTATTTATTATAGGATCCATTCATTAATTAAATAAAATGGTTCATTAGTTATTTAATAAAATAGGGTTTGATTTTAATAAAATCCTCATTTGAAATCCAATCACTTTCAAAACCAAATCAGTAGGTTTTATTTGTAAATATAAGATACTTGAAATACTTGTTTAAAATAAATTAACATTTTATTTTAGGGTCCAATACCAATTAAATGAATAGACCTTTATTCATTTAATTCAAATAGGATTTGTTTTATTGAAATCTTTATTTTTAAAACTAAATAGTACCAAAACCATTCAGTAGGTTTTATTTGGAAATAAAGAATACTTGGAAACTTGTTTAAAACAAAATATCCTTTTATTTTTTTTAGAGTCCATTATTAATTAAATTCAATAAACCTTCATTATTAAATCAATTAGGATTTATTTTATTTAAAATATTTATTTTGAAATCTAAAATAAAACCAAAACACTTCAGTAAGTTTTATTTGAGAATATAAAATATTTGGAAAACTTATTTAAAATAAATAAATAAGTTTTAGTGTTTATTTAAAATGGGAAAAGCCTTTACTTAAATAAAATTTGGATATTAAATCCCTATTATTTTATTAAATAAACCTTTGGTATTTTTATTCAAAACAAAATGTTTTAATTTAAAAGCTTGGCCAATGTTTTAATTTGGCTTTATAAAATAATCTTTAATTATAAATCCACCCTTTTCATTTGAAAACAAAATCTTTTATTAAAAGATCCATAATAGTAACACCAAAATATTTTATTTTCCTTTATTAAATGTTTATCTTTATAAATCCCTTTAGGATTTAATTGTTCAAAATAGGTTTGAAGATTCCCAATTAGATTCAAAAGTTTCTTCTGGCTCTGAAAATCAAACAAAGTTTTATTTTATTCATTTATTTTTCACATAACAAGATTTGAAAAATCTTGGGATGTGACAGGCTACCACCCTTAAAATAAATCTCGTCCCGAGATTTGGGGAGGCTAGGGTTACAAGCAGGTTCAAAACAACTAGGGTACTACCACCCTTAAAATTTTTCAAACAAAAATTACACATTGTCCTTCTTGGGATCCTGGGAAAACTTCTCTAAGCAAACTTTTGCATTGTGTTCTTTGTTTCCATACTTGACTCATGAGCCAAGGTTGAGTTTCTCCATAGGCTTGTTCAACTTGTTCTTCATCTTTTCTGGACAATTGCTTGTATAATGTCCTGGATTCTTGCAGTTGAAACAATGGATGTCCTTGAGTTCTTTACGTGGCTCTTGTGGACAAGTTGCTACATAGTGGCCTAACTCTTTGCAGTTGTTGCACCACACTTGGTCAATCTCTTTATTCTTCTTGTTCTCGGGTCACTCACTGGAATAGTGTCCCATTTCCTTAAATTTGCGACATTGCACAAGGTTCATGTCTGGTCTTGGTTTCTTGGGTTTCTTTGATCCTTTGAATTGGGTTGTCTTGTTTGGAGGTATAAGTGGTCCTTTTACTTTGCCATCAACATTCTTGGCATACTTGGATCCTTCTTGTTTCCTTTGTTCAACAATGGCATAGATGGGGCATTGGATAGGGGCATGGTCATTTCCTTCACAAAGGTAACAAGTAGCTTGAGAGGTGGGACATTGTCCAACAGGATGATTTTCTTCACAGTTAGGGCATTGACCTTCATGCTCCTTGGAAGTATGATCTTTGTCTCCACAAATAATGCAAGCTGGTGCTCCATCTAGAACAATATTCTTGTCATCCTTGTTATCATAAACTCTTTTGGGATAGCTTTCTTCCATGCTGATCATTTGATTAGTCACCTTAAGCATCAGTTGGGATTGTTCCTCCAAAAACTTTTGTAGTGCTGGATCTTTATCACTATTGTTGGCTATGAACTGAGCTGTCAGTTGGTTCAACTGGTGTTGGGTTGCTATGAGCTCTTTCATGCTGTCCTCTTGGTTGGTGTTGATGTCATCAACCTTGTTGTTGGAGTCTCTTGGAGTAGTCATCTGTTTGGGTTGAAGGGAGATTAGAATAGGCAAGATATTTCTAAGGAATTCTTTCTAATCACACACATCACAATTCACACAAGCAATGTACATGCAATCACAAACCAAACACTTCACTCAATCAAGGTTCAAGCACATACTTAGTCAACAAAATATTTTTGTTACACCACTTAGGTTGGGTTTTTTGACTTAACTAAATTATGGTGGTCCATCTATATGGTTCACTTGTGATCTTTCCTTCCTTTATGATTCTTCTTGTATGGGATCATGGTTTCCTTGAGAAAAGCTCTTGGTTGCAATACTTCAAATGATGTAGACTCCTTCTAACTTTTGCATTCCCTCAGTCCCTAAGTCTTGAGCAATAATTCCTTGTTTCACTTGTAGTCCTTAGTGGTATCCAAGTTGGAGGTCCTTGATGAATATGCTGAAGATGTTGAAGTCATTAGAGTTGAAGAAGTTGAAGTAGTCCTTTGCACATGGTGTAGTCTTTGGCCATGGGTAGGTTTTTCCATCAAGTTGAAATAGAAGAGAAGTAGAGTTGAAACAAAAAATGGTTAAGGAAAGAGTTTACCAGTGTTTTTGTAAATAAGTTTTGGATCAAAATATAACTCCTATTTTCCTAAGGGTTTTTGTCCAATCCTAGGGTTTACAAATCCTACAGGCAACACAATGCTCTGATACCATCTGTAGAGGTCTCAACCTAATAAGGTAGATTCCTCCTGTGTTTTACAATGCTAGTCCCTGGATCAATAGCTAGCATCCACAGTTAAGATGTAATATCAAGAAACAAAGGTCATAATATAACTTTATAACCAGGAATAACATAATTTTATTACATCATACATAGCTCATTTGGCTATTACATTACATTACAGCGGAATAACTATAGTCATGGGGTCCTTCATCTTCAAAGTGCCACAGTGTATGTTGGTTGTAGACTTTGTAATCCTAATCAATCAATCTTCACTAAAATCAACCAAACCTGCAACATACAAGTTACAGCCACAAAGGGTCAATACATTTGAATTGTATTGGCAAGTGATACTATGGTGGTATAGTGGAGTCTATCATCTATATGCATTTGGCTAAGTGGAGTTGAGGCTTGCATTGCTCAAAATAGATTTTCCATATCATTTTGAAAATACTAAGTTTTACTTGGCAAAGTCATTTTTCTCAATCAAAGATTTGAAGATCCTTTCAAGGCATCTCTCCATCAAAGATTGAAGATTTCAAACAACCCTTGTTCAAATCCACAAGTTTTAACTTAGAAATTTGAATGATGAGATTCTTGATTGCTTCCATGTCTTGATGCTCAAATTGTCCTTTACCAGGGACATGGCTAAGTACATAGATTTTACACTCTGCAGAGGTGGTGCACTTTCCCCACAAGACTTGGTTTCCCAAGACAAAATCTTTCAGAAGCCTTCCCTTAGACCGAAATGGACGCGCTCCAACCTATCAAACACTACCACCCACTGTCCATATGGCTAAGTTCTTGCAACCTATATGATCAAGGGAGAGCCCATATTGCCAAGTGGTTGCACTTGAAGCTTCTCAACATTTGACATCTCAAATCTCTTTGTTCCTGGGTGGCCATCCACAAGTGAGATACACAAGGTTCACCAGTCCCCTGGCCTTGTGTAACCACTCAACCAAAAACCACCAAGCAAGCCCATTCCACCCAGGGGATTCATTAACTTAGTTGTTTTATTAAACAAAACATAAGTCCTCAGACTTAGAGATTTTTCCATAGTGTGAATATATTCTCCACCCATGTTTTCTATTAGCTAGGCTAAGCTTGATAGTAATAGGAATCTTAACTTAGGAAAATCCTACTAAGGATTAATCTACTAGGTTTTACTATAGCAAGGTCTATACTTAGCATAAATTCCATGCAAGTTTTACTTAGCAAAATCACTAATGCATAGTGAAAGTAATGGGACAAAAAGTATGAAGCATCACTTGCCTTTTTGGTAGAGAATGGTGGTTCACTCCTTGATCTTGCTAGTCTCACACTTCACTACAAGTCAATCAAGCAAACACAAATTCAATTCACATTCCAAACCAAAGTCAAACAAACAATTTTTCATACACAAAGTAATGGAATCTAAGTCATGCATAAGCATGCAAAGGTTGGTTCTATTGCAAGGATGGTCTCCACTAGGCTTCTCAACTTTGTAAGATCCAAATTGGCCATTTACCAAAGTGGCAAAGTCAATTGCAAAAGGGTTTTATCTCAAAACTATTTTAAAATCCATTCATCTTTTTATGTGGTGAAAAATGTTTTTATCAAAACAAAACTTTTAAGTTTTTCACCAAATGAGTTGCTATTGCAAAACTTGGTGTTTTTGGGTCAGTAGGTTTGGTCCAAACTATTTTCTCAAAGTTTTCTTTCCATAAACATTTTCATAATAAAATCAATAATTTTATTTGGCTAGAAATTGGCTAAGTCAAATACTCCAACCTAAATTTTACCAAAATCATTTTTAACACCAAGGGTTGGTTCCTAGGGTCAGTAAGGTCACATCAAACCATTTTGCAAAAGTTTTAACCCTAAAATCAATTTTAAACAATTTTTATACTCTAAACAAGCTCACAAAAGAATCTGCAAAAACAAACAAACTAACAAATACTATTTGCTAAACTAAGGGCATGGTTGGCTAGGTCTTGCTCTCCTGAATCCAACGACATAAAATTTGTAATTTTTGGACGTGTGGATCCAAAGTTATAAGGGTTTAAAATTTGCAAATAAATCTGATTCAAAACGGATTTTAGATCTGATACAGGCCACGCGTCGCTGTCTCATTGGGCGGTACCGCTTCGGCCGGATCATGCGCGGTAGCCCTTGGGTCTAACTAGATCGTGCGGTACTGAGCGCATACCCCTTCGCGGTTTAAGTGACTCTATCGTGCCCGCCCGATCTGGATCGAACGGCTCCTACTGGCTTGCCAAAAGTTGGCGGCGCTAGGATAACGGCGAGCGGCGGAGCGGCCAGTTGGCGGCGGCGCTGGCGAAGCAGGAAGCGAGAAGGAAGGAGAGGGTGCTCACCGAGTTCGTGGAGCGACGCTGATTCTCAACGTGTGGCTCATCCGTCGAGGGGCGCACGGGGTCAGGTGGAATCTTTCGCCGGAGTTGAGAACGGCGTCAGGTGGTCCGGGTTATGGTCGGAGGCGACGCTACAGATCACGCCGAGGCAAGCAGAAGGCAAGGTTAGCTGCGCAAGGTCGAGGCGGTGACACGTGCATGAAAGATAAGGGAGGGGCGGTCGAATACAACCTGTGGGCGTCGTCGGAGAAGAGCTAGACGGCGGCGGTACTGGAGGTTGTCGTTGCCGATGCTCAGGGGCGCCCGCGGTTGAACGGAGGGCACGGGTAGGTGCGTGAGATGATGGGGATCAAGCTAGTGTGAGCTAGGAGGTAGGAGAGGTCGAGCTTCGGAATTTGACAGGAACCTGCCGGTGGCGGTGAGGCTTCAAGCAAAATTGTGGACACCACAGGGCTCGGTGGTGTGATGACCGGAAGGAAAGGGAGAGTGGAGGGAGGCGAAGTTTGAGCATCATAATCAGGAATTAGTGCATCATTTAGGCGAATTGAATCACGAGTAACGACGCTGGAACGGAGTGAGGAGAAAGATTTGGTCACAAGGTGAGGAGGATAAATGAGAGCGGGGTCCATCGTCGGTGGAAAAGAAGTGAGATGGAGGGTCCACCGCCGCCTCAGGTGGGTGCGGTTCTGAGTGGAAAAGAAAACGGTTCGGGGAAGAATAGGAGTTGGGCTGGACTGGGCTGTTGGGCCATTTTGTTGGGCTGGGTCTGTTTTCATATTTTTTTCCTTCTTGTTGGCTTTTTATTTTTCCAAATCTTTTTCTGTTTTGAAAATTCATCCAACTATTCAAGCATTCAAATAATTCAAACAATTATAATGAGTTTTTGGTTCTGTTTATCAACATAAACCAAATCCCAAAATAAAATAATATTTTTATTTATTATAGGATCCATTCATTAATTAAATAAAATGGTTCATTAGTTATTTAATAAAATAGGGTTTGATTTTAATAAAATCCTCATTTGAAATCCAATCACTTTCAAAACCAAATCAGTAGGTTTTATTTGTAAATATAAGATACTTGAAATACTTGTTTAAAATAAATTAACATTTTATTTTAGGGCCCAATACCAATTAAATGAATAGACCTTTATTCATTTAATTCAAATAGGATTTGTTTTATTGAAATCTTTATTTTTAAAACTAAATAGTACCAAAACCATTCAGTAGGTTTTATTTGGAAATAAAGAATACTTGGAAACTTGTTTAAAATAAAATATCCTTTTATTTTTTTAGAGTCCATTATTAATTAAATTCAATAAACCTTCATTATTAAATCAATTAGGATTTATTTTATTTAAAATATTTATTTTGAAATCTAAAATAAAACCAAAACACTTCAGTAAGTTTTATTTGAGAATATAAAATATTTGGAAAACTTATTTAAAATAAATAAATAAGTTTTAGTGTTTATTTAAAATGGGAAAAGCCTTTACTTAAATAAAATTTGGATATTAAATCCCTATTATTTTATTAAATAAACCTTTGCTATTTTTATTCAAAACAAAATGTTTTAATTTAAAAGCTTGGCCAATGTTTTAATTTGGCTTTATAAAATAATCTTTATTTATAAATCCACCCTTTTCATTTGAAAACAAAATCTTTTATTAAAAGATCCATAATAGTAACACCAAAATATTTTATTTTCCTTTATTAAATGTTTATCTTTATAAATCCCTTTAGGATTTAATTGTTCAAAATAGGTTTGAAGATTCTCAATTAGATTCAAAAGTTTCTCCTGGCTCTGAAAATCAAACAAAGTTTTATTTTATTCATTTATTTTTCACATAACAAGATTTGAAAAATCTTGGGATGTGACAGCCATCCAACTGCATCTATGACTAGTAATCCACCTTAAGGTTATCATCTGAACCCCCTGATACGTCCAAAACGTATCTACTTTCCCGAACACTTTTTCTATTGTTTCTCCTCTAAACTTGTGTGATTTGGATACAACTAACACAGACTGATGCCGTTTTCAGCAGAATTACCTTGGTGTCTAGTTTTTAGTGCAGAAAATCAACTATCAGGAAAAATCCCGGAAAATATGCCAAAAAACCTATTTCACCAGAAGACTCACGGAGCCAGAATATGGGACGGAGTGTAGGCCTAAGGGGCCCACACCCCCTGCCGCGCGGGTGGGCCCAGCCCGCGCCTGGAGGGGGTGTGGCTGCCCATGCACCCCCTCGGCCTCCCTCTTCTCCTATAAGTTGCCTTCTGACCTAAAAACTCAGGGGGGGTTCGACATTTTCCAGAAAGAGTTCCGCTGCGCCGCCACCACTAGAAACCGTGATTCAGAACCAGAAACTCCGTTCTGGCACCCTGCCGGACGGGGAATTTGGAGAGGATCATCGCCATCATCATCACCAACGCCTATCCATCAACCATCCATGTTTCCCTCATCCATGAGTGAGTAATCCCCCGCTATAGGCTATGGGGATGATAGGGATTGGATGAGTTCTATCATGTAATCGAATAAGATTGTTAGGGCATGGTGCCTAATATCTCTATTAGTGATATTTGACTTTGTTGCAACTTGTTATGCTTAATGCTTGTCACTAGGTCCCGAGTGCCATGATCTCAGATCTGAACTTATTATTGATTCATTATGATAGTATTTTTTGTGATCTTATCTGCAAGTTGTGTACACATATCACTGTCCGGATCCAAAGGCCCCGAAGTGACAGAAATTGGGAAAACCTGAGGGGATGGGTGTGATGTGAGGATCACATGTGTTCACGGAGTGTTAATGCTTTGCTCTGGTGCTCTATTAAAAGGAGTTTCTTAATTGCCAGTAGTTCCCTTGAGGCCCTGCTGCAACGGGCTGGCAGGATAAAAGATGTTGTGCAAGTTCTCATTGCGAGCACGTATGACTATATATGGAGCACATGCCTATGATTTTTTAGTACTTGGATGCTTTATATTATTTATCTGCAATTGCCCTAGATCTTGAAGTTACATGTTTATACTTGTCCATGCAACGCCCGTCCATCCATCCCTATACCTACCGCACTCATATCCTACCGTTTGCTACTATAGTTACTACTGCCTTTGTTTTACTGTTGCTGCTACTTTGCTATTGCTACTACAAAACTGTTGCTACTAATAAACTTCTGTGAGCAAGAACTATTTACAGGTGCAACTGAATTAACAACTCAATTTTTAAGGCTTATAAGTATTCTTTGGCTCCCCTTGTGTCGAATCAATAAATTGGGTAATACTACCCTCGAATACTGTTGTGATCCCCTATACTTGTGGGTCATCACCCCCTCCAGTATTAAGTTGCAAGCAATAGATAACTGCTTTAAGCAAGTGTGTAAAGTAAACAATACAATTGTTCCATGAACAAGAGATTGTTGTTTTCTCCCTAGTAGCAACAACACATCTACAACCTTAGATATTTCTGTCACTTCCCCAGATTCAATAGAGGCATGAACCCACTATCGAGCATAAATATCCCCTCTTGGAGTCACTAGCATCTACTTGCCCAAGATAGCTACTAAAAACGGAGAGCATGCAAGATCTCAATCAACACATACATGATAGAATCATTAACCAATATGACATAGTAATCTCAGTATCCATCAGATCCCCGCAAACACAACATGCATGATTACAAATAGATGATCTTGATCATGAACATAGCTCACATGATCTAAACATGGTAGCACAAAGGGGGAGAAACAACCATCTAGCTACTACATGGACCCGTAGTCCAAGGTGGAACTACTCAAGCATCATACCGGAGGCTGGCATGGTGATGAAGAAGGCCTCCGAGATGATCTCTCCCCTTCGGCAGGGTGCCGGTAAGAGCTTCACATCCCCCCGATCTAGGGACGGTGGTGGCGGCTATGGACTGTTTCGTGGAAGATTGATCGGGTACTTAGGGTTTAGGTATCGGGGGCTTCTTATAGGCGAAGAGGGAGGTCGAGGGGGTGCCCGAAGCGGCTGCACCCCCCCAGGCGCGGGCCAGTCCAGGCCACGCGGCCAGGGGGTGTGGCTGAAGGGAATATGCCCGAGAGGCAATAATAAAGTGGTTATTATCGTATTCCTTATTTATGATAAATGTTTATTGTACATGCTATAATTGTATTAATACGGAAACGTTAATACATGTGTGTTTAATAAACAAACAGAAAGTTCCTAGTTATGCCTCTCTCATAAACTAGCTCGTTGATTAACAAGATGATCAAGGTTTCCTGATCATGGACATTGGATGTTGTTAATAACGAGGTCACAACATTAGTGTAATGGTGTGATGAACATTCATCCGAAGTATAGCATTACGATCAAAGTCATTGAGTTTATATTGCTATAACATCTTACGGTGATCCTAATCCTTAGACCATGAGATCATGTCAATCACTAACACGGAAGAGTTTCTTGATAACATCAAACGTCACACCGTAATGTGGTGATTATAAAGATGGATTCAGAACTACTAAAGTGTTATGTTGAGGCCCATGGATCAAGAGTGGAATTTGTTCATCCCGATGACGGATAGATATACTCTGGGCCCTCTCGGTGATATCACATTGGTTAGCTTGCAAGCAAGTGATTTGATCACTAGAATGTTATATCACGAGAACGAGAAAAGAGTGCATGTCGGTAACGAGATCAAACTAGGTATGGAGATACCGATGATCGAATCTCGGACATGTAATATATCGCGAAACAAAAGGATTAAGATACTAGCGTAAAAGGTTCCGACGATCACAAGAAAGTCATCATTGAATGTGTGGGAGTCAGTATGGGTCTCCAGATCCCGCTTCTGATTATTGATCTGAGAGGGGTCTAGATCATGTCCGCATTATTCGCGAACCGTAGGGTGACACACTTAAGAGACACCGACATCCATTTGGAGCAAAAGTTTCATGCCGAAAAGAAAAGGAAAGCGCAGGAATTTATTTCACTAGACACCGAAACTATTTCGGTTGAAATTGCTGAAACTGGTTCTGCATGTGAAATAGAATACTAGCAAGGGGTTTTATGTGAATGTTTGTTAATTAAAGTAATTAACAAAATTCTGAATAAATAAATAAAAGAGTTTTATTTAAATGAGAGCTTGCATTAAATTTGGTGGAAATTTAATGCATGTGAGTGGATTTTTGAGTGGAGGCTTTTTAATGGGAGTGGAGGCTTTTCATTTTGAGTGGGAGCTCCACCCACATGAATGTGGAAGAGGTGGGGGAAGCCCCATGGCTGGGCGCCATGCCCCTTGGGTGCCCCCTCTCCCTATAAAGGCCCCCTCTCCTCCTCTCACATCACACCTCCTCGTGAAGGATCTCTCCCCTCTAGAATTTATTCCCCATGGTCTCGGACTAGCGAGATACATGTTCGGTGGCTATTCGGCAAGAAAGAGTTGTGCTTGCTGCATCGGAGCGAGGAGGCGGAGGTTGCTCGGTGCCTCGAACGTGTGTGCGAGCACGGATGCGCATTGCTTGGCGCTTAGGACTTCCTCTCGATCTTGAGATCGGCAAGAGATCGTTTACATCAACCACGAGTTTGGACTCGTTAAGCTTTGTCGGTCTTCAAGGGTATGTTCTCTACGGATATACATCCGCCGTTGTTTGTATCTAGTAGATAGATCTTGGTACATAGTTGTTCCCATCGTAGGAAATTTTTGTTTTCTATGTCATGAACCCTACAAAGGGTATCGAGCCGGATCTATGCGTAGATACTTTTCACGGTAGTACACATATGATTATGTGGCGATGATGATCATTTTATTGCTTCTTAGTTGTACTTTGGATATTGGTGGCATAGTGGGATGAAGCGGCGGACAAACTTTACATGTCCTCGCACATGAGACCTGCTCCACGCTTGACATGCAACTAGTTTTGCATAAGTGGCTAGCGGGTGTCTCTCTCCTACTATAGTCAATATCTAATTTGCAACGAGTTGTCAACAATTTGGTTATCCTCGTTGTGGTTCATGTTCGTAGGTAAGAACGGTTCTATCTTCGAAAGCCCTAAGCCACGTAAAATTTGCAATGGATAAATTAGAGGCGTCTAGTTTAGATTGTTGCTGGGCTAGTGTTATGATATGGTAGTATTGTAAGTAGAAGTATGAGATGATACTCTTACAACACACATAGCGTGTAAACTCCATAGACCTTGGATTTACACATATAGGTATGATAGTGATCATACCACGATGCACATGATAGAGATCATCTGCGAGAACCATATCATTTCACTAATAAACATGTGATGTTTGATAGCATCTTATATTGCTTGTTTGGCGTTTTAATTAGCATAATAAGATGATCCCTTATTTAGATATCAAGATAAAAATGCGTTCTTCCTTAAGTATGCACCGACAATGTTTCGTCGCTTCAAGACATCACGTGATGATCGGGTGTACTTGAATCCACGAGCATATCTCGGATGTAAGACAGTTACACACGCGAATACTAAGGTTCTTACTTGGCGAGCCTAGCATGTACAGACATGGCCTCGGAACACGGACCAAAAGGTTAAGCATGAGTCATATGTTTTGATATGATGACCATATGGATGCTCGCCTTTGAAGCTATGCCGACTCACGTGATGATCGGACTTGGTGTAGTGGATTTGGTTCATGTAATCACCAAAAGGACACGAGGGATGTCATTTTTGAGTGGGAGTTCATTTCTAATTTGGATTAGTAGAACTCAATTTATCATAAATTAAATCAAAGTGAATTTGCATAATTTGTTGTAGTCATTGGCATTCGTTCACCACCTTATGCATAGTTGTAATTGAGATAATAGAACTATAGAATTCTGGATATATACTTTACGAACTGGTATCGTATTGTGTTGAGTGTCAATCTAAAGTTTAAAGTCCTATTGCAAACTTTCAGCAAAATTCTATTTACTCCGTGAAATTTAATAATTGGTATTAAATCGAGAGTAACAATTCCAGTGTTAGTATCTTAAGTATCATGTTTGCCTCCACGATTCTTGATTGTTTTTATATCAAGTTTATCTAGGAGCTGAAAGAATTGTTTCAGAAACCATCATGTGTGGCAGATATAACGATATCTGAAACAATGTTTTGGTTGCAATATGATAGAGTATAATATATGTTCTCATATTGGATGAGAATTTGCGAAGGTTGGAGATGCTAGACATCCAAATCATCCAAAAGGGTTTTGGAAAGTAATGTTATACTCACGATTCTCCTTTATAAGCTAAATTGGCTTGATCATGAAAGTCGTCATGATAAGGATGAATAGAAGATGTATGTAAAGTGTTTACTACACTAAAAGATTACTAAAGAATGGATTTTGAAAGAATACCGATCATTTTGATGATGGTGATCTACTCCAAAGTGCAAGTCCAAAGGTATTATTATTTGAATATACACGCTTTGGACTATGTGTCATGTATATGGCGCCACTTTTGATGTTGATAGATTCTTTTAAAAGGAAAAGGAAATGCTGAAAGAGAATCTATAAAATATATTTGGCGAAAAGAAAAGATTGGAAATATCCAATTTAGGTATATAGATGATATACATGTTATGGTTGTATTCTTTGCTTGTTAAACAATGTGGTTCTTGGGTATTGGATACGAATTGGTTGGTATGAAATTTCATACGAATGACGCAACTCAATAACCACAATGGTCTAAGTATCTAGCAAGAGAATATGTGATGACGTTCATCGAAAACAAACAAACCGTTGTTTGTATTTCTCGTTGACATCAAAGCTTGACTTCAAGATTTGTTTTAATAATTGTTATTTGAATCAGGTATTATAAGAACAAAGGTTGTTCAAATAATTACCGTATTCCATATAAGATGGATGATTTACAAATCTAGTTGAAGAAATCACATCCATAAAACCTAATGCTAAAATGTTGCAAGACAAATGATTGAAAGATCACTTATGAAGTGACATCGCTGTTTAAATTATATTGGAAAGAAAACATGAAGAATCTCCATATTCATGGATTTTTGGAGTCTTTGATTTGATCAAGTGACGCTTGTGAGACTTTCCACGTGATAATTAAAACTTCGTTCAAAGGCCAAAGAAGAACGAACGACTAAAATATTGGAATTTATACATATCGATCTATGTAGTCCATTATGTATAGTCGTAAGCGATGGGTTTCAACTTCATATGCTTTCTCTGAAAATTTGAGTGAATGTTCACTTAATGAGAAAGAAGTATGAAATATTTGAAAAATGTTTCAAAGACTTTCAAGGTGAAGTGAAAAATCATTGTAACAAGAAAAATAAATGGTTTATGATTTTATCATAAGGGATTTATTTGAGTTACAAGTGTAACAAGAAAATAAATGAATTATGATTTTATCATAAAGGGATTTATTTGAGTTGCAAGTTTAGCAAAACACCTAGATTTACATCTCCCGAAACACCATAGGAGTATGGAGTGTTTGAGATTTGTAATGAAACCTTGTTTCACATGGTTGGATCAAAGGTGTTATTTATAAAACTACCATTGTGTTTTAAAAGATTAAAGCTTTAGAGACTACCGCTTTTACACTGAAAAGAGCTCCGTCTAGATCCGTTGAAATGACACCATCGAAGTTATGGTTTGGGGTAAAACTCAAGTTGTCATTTCTTAAATTTTGGTATGCTAAACATAAGTAAGATGTTTACAACCAAAGTCAGATGAGCATGTCTTTGTAGGTTATTTCGAATAACAATTGGTTATTCCTCCATAACACCGAGGACAAAAGGGTTTGTCGCTTGAAATGTGAAGTTTCTTGAAGAAGGAATTTTTCATTAAAGTTAAGTGGGAGGACAATAGAACTTTGATAAGGTTAACGAACCTTAGCTAAATGTGCTTTGAGTTGCAGCTTGAAATCGCTCGAGGCTGCCATACTGCTCATAGCTTATGTGCCTCAAAGGTTGTGGTCACGGAGGTCTAAAGTTCCTATTGAACCAAGAAGGTCGGTTAAACAATCAAATGCTAAGATTTGAGAGTAAATCATTATTGTTTGACAATGATGAACCGAATACATACAAAGAAGCGATGATGGGCCTGCTCAAATGGCTTGAAGCCATAAAATCCGTGATAGTTCCATATACGAGAAATCAAGTTTTGAACTTGGAAGACCCTCCGGAAAGGTGTAAAAACCTATCGGTCATATTTGGATCTATAAAGAAACAGACATGGATGTTTCACATCTATGAAATAGTCGACATGTCGTAAAGTATTTTATGACAATGTTCAAAGAGTTGACTATGAAAAGATTTGATCTTTCATAGCGATATTTAGTCTGAACGGATTAAAGTAGCAACCACTACATATAATTTGGTATATGGTAGATGAATAAACAAAACAAAGTTCTTCTAATAGAATGGTTACCTAGGACGTGTACATGACACGGTCCAAAGGGTTTTGTTAAATTCAAAGGATGTTAAAAGGGCATGCAAACTTCAATGGTTGAAGTAAGCATCGCGGAGTTGGAATCTTCACCATGATGAAAAATGAGTTTTTCATCTGGAGACGATGAAGATGCTTGCATTTTCAAGAAATTAAGTGGGAGCGCTGAGACATATTTCTAATACATTATGTGGATGACATCTTGTTGATTGGAAATGATGTATCTTTTATTGACAAAGGCTAAGAATTTCATTTTGATGAAAGACTTAGGCAAAACCCGAATATTTAGCATGAATTTCTATAGTGGATAGACTGTAACGCTAATATGTTTATGCCAAACGTACATATATGAGATATTGAAGGAGTTCAATATAGAAACGACAAGAAACAGTTCTTGTTGCATGGAAAGGAATTGAATCAAGATTCAAGTGTATCGACACTTGATAAGTGAAACAAGATTCAAGTGCTTTGACACTTGATGAGTGCAATCACGAGAATGTTTTGATCAATCATACCATGATATGTACACATCCAGATATGTCCTATGCTCTAAGTGTTATGAGCATATACCAGAATGAATCATAAAATGATCATTGGACGATAGTGAGGATATTCTTATGATCTTTTGGAAGAACTAAGAATATATTTGTGTAGAGGTGACAAACAATTACAAATAGTTCATTGTAAAGCGTTACATTGATACTAGTTTTGTCACAAGATACAAATTAAGTTTATATCAATTTAAACTATGGGTGGCACAATGTAATGGAAAGGAGATTCCATGATGTATTTGGAAGAGTTCCAAAATTAAGACATTGTGACGAATACTACAACAAAAGGCTAAGTATATGACTGCTATAGTAGCAGCAAAGGAGGGAATTTGTGTCAAGTAGTTTGTTATCAAACTAAGGTGTGGTTCGCAACGGGCTAACACTAAAGATATATTGTATGACAATAGTATCGACGTGTTTTAACCCCAAGGAATTAAAGGTCTCACCGAAAGACCAAATTTATACAATGCCATCTCATTGGAGAATGAGTGATGCGTGAAGACGCAAAGACATGCAAATACACACGGACCTGAGCGTCAGATCCGAAGATTATGTTAACCACTTGCAATTGCGTATATGGAACACCGGAAAGCCATAGGTGTTTAATACGCAGAGTTTTCAAACTAGATTATTGTCTCTAGTGCAAGTGGGAGACTGAAGGGAATATGCCCGAGAGGCAATAATAAAGTGGTTATTATCGTATTCCTTATTTATGATAAATGTTTATTGTACATGCTATAATTGTATTAATACGGAAACGTTAATACATGTGTGTTTAATAAACAAACAGAAAGTTCCTAGTTATGCCTCTCTCATAAACTAGCTCGTTGATTAACAAGATGATCAAGGTTTCCTGATCATGGATATTGGATGTTGTTAATAACAAGGTCACAACATTAGTGTAATGGTGTGATGAACATTCATCCGAAGTATAGCATTACGATCAAAGTCATTGAGTTTATATTGCTATAACATATTACGAAGTGATCCTAATCCTTAGACCATGAGATCATGTCAATCACTAACACCGGAAGAGTTTCTTGATAACATCAAACGTCACACCGTAACAGGGTGATTATAAAGATGGATTCAGAACTACTAAAGTGTTATGTTGAGGCCCATGGATCGAGAGTGGAATTTGTTCATCCCGATGACGGATAGATATACTCTGGGCCCTCTCGGTGATATCACATTGGTTAGCTTGCAAGCAAGTGATTTGATCACTAGAATGTTATATCACGAACGAGAAAAGAGTGCATGTCGATATGAGATCAAACTAGGTATGGAGATACCGATGATCGAATCTCGGACATGTAATATATCGCTAAACAAAAGGATTAAGATACTAGCGTAAAAGGTTACGATCACAAGAAAGTCATCGTTGAATGTGTGGGAGTCAGTATGGGTCTCCAGATCCCGCTTCTGATTATTGATCTGAGAGGGGTCTCGATCATGTCCGAATTATTCGCGAACCGTAGGGTGACACACTTAAGAGACACCGACATCCATTTGGAGCAAAAGTTTCATGCCGAAAAGAAAAGGAAAGCGCAGGAATTTATTTCACTAGACACCGAAACTATTTCGGTTGAAATTGTCAAACTGGTTCTGCATGTGAAATAGAATACTAGCAAGGGTTTTATGTGAATGTTTGTTAATTAAAGTAATTAACAAAATTCTGAATAAATAAATAAAAGAGTTTTATTTAAATGAGAGCTTGCATTAAATTTGGTGGAAATTTAATGCATGTGAGTGGATTTTTGAGTGGAGGCTTTTAATGGGAGTGGAGGCTTTTCATTTTGAGTGGGAGCTCCACCCACATGAATGTGGAAGAGGTGGGGCAGCCCCATGGCTGGGCGCCATGCCCCTTGGGTGCCCCCTCCCTATAAAAGGCCCCTCTCCTCCTCTCACATCACACCTCCTCGTGAAGGATCTCTCTCCTCTAGAATTTATTCCCCATGGTCTCGGACTAGCGAGATACATGTTCCAGTGGCTATTCGGCAAGAAAGAGTTGTGCTTCCGCTGCATCGCTGGAGCGAGGAGGCGGAGGTTGCTCGGTGCCTCGAACGTGTGTGCGAGCACGGATCTGCGTGTTGTTTTGCGCTTAGGACTTCCTCTCGATCTTGAGATCGGCAAGAGATCGTCTACATCAACCACGAGTTTGGACTCGTTAAGCTTTGTCGGTCTTCAAGGGTATGTTCTCTACGGATATACATCCGCCCGTTGTTTGTATCTAGTAGATAGATCTTGGTACATAGTTGTTCCCATCGTAGGAAATTTTTTGTTTTCTATGCTGCGAACCCTACAGTGGCCCCCTCGGGGCCCTCCTTCGTCTCGTCTTCTCGCTTCGTGTTCTCCTCGGTAAAATATTAACTTTTGCTTTTGTCTCATCCAATTCCGAGAATATTCATTTTCTGAATTTTCTGGAACAAAAAATAGGCAACTGACACTGTGGAATCTTGTTAATAGGTTAGTCCCAGAAAACTAATAAAAACACCTCAAAGTGTAGACAAAGCAAAGCAACTGACACTGACTCGTCGTAAACGTATCTATAATTTTTTATGTTCCATGCTTCTGTTACTTTGAGGTGTTTTTATGCTTTGCTTTAATTTATCTAAACTTTGAGGTGTTATTATTCGTTTTCTGGGACTAACCTATCAAAAAGATTCCCACAATGTCAGTTGCCTGTTTTCTACTATTTTTGGTTTCTGAAAAGTTAGTAAGAAAATATTCTTGGAATTGGACGGGACAAAAGCCAAAGTCAATATTTTACCGAAGAGAACACAGAGAGCGAAGGGCATCCGAAGGGGGGCCATGAGGTGGACACACCCTAGGGCCGCGTGGCCCAGGGGGGCGTGCCGCCCTATGGTGTGGGACCCTCGGGCGGCCCCTGCCTCTCCTCTTCGCCTATAAAGTCACCTCGATGCAGAAACCCTAAACACCCGATCAGATCTCCACGAAACAATCTATAGCCGCCGCCACCATCGTCCCTAGATTGGGGGATCTAAAGCTCTTCCCGGCATCCTACCAGAGGGGAGAGATCATCCCGGAGGCCTTCTTCATCACCATGCCAGCTTCCTGTATGATACGTGAGTAGTTCACCCTTGGACTATGAGTCCATACAGTAGCTAGATGGTTATTTCTCCTCCTTTGTTCTATCATGTTTAGATCTTGTGAGCTCCGTTCATGATCAAGATCATCTATTTGTAATCATACATGTTGTGTTTGCGGGGATCCGATGTATATTAAGATACTATGTCAGATTGATTATTGATTCTATCATGTCTGTGTTATTTGTGATCTTGCATGCTCTCAGTTGCTAGTAGCTATCTTGGCCAAGTAGATGCTTGTGACTCCAAGAGGGAGTATTTATGCTCGATAGTAGGTTCATGCCTCTAGTAATATGGGGAAGTGACATAAATATCTAAGGTTGTATATGTGTTGTTACTACTAGGGAGAAAGCAACAATCTGTTGTTCATGGAACAATTGAATTGTTTACTTTACACACATTAATTAATTCAATTATCCGTTGCTTGCAACTTAATACTGGAAGGGGTTCGGATGATAACCTGAAGGTGGATTATTAGTCATAGATGTAGTTGGATTACTGTTTATGTATATTGTTGTAATGCCCAATCAAATCTCATAGGAGTCATGATGTGTAGTATTTGCATTGTTATGCTTTCTCAACCTGTCAATTGCCCCGCTATAATTTGTTCACCCGACAAGTTAAATATCTGAAGGAGAACACCTCTAGTGAACTGTGGACCTCGATCCAATCTTTATCATTGATACATCATCAACTGTTATTGTTTACTTTCTACAAGCAACTATTACCTTCCACACTATACGTTTAATACTCTGTTTTCAGCAAACCAGTGAGATTGACAACCTCACTGTAAGTTGGAGCAAAGTCTTGAGTTTGTGTTGTGCAGGATTCCAAGTTGTTAGAAACACCTTGGAGTTGTTTCCTTGCTCCTACTGGTTCAATAACCTTGGTTTCATAACTGAGGGAAAACTTGCTGCTGTGTTCATCACACCTTGCTCTTGGGGTCTCCCAACGAGGCTCTATAGTCAACCGATCCACCATCAGTGACCCATATATAAAGAGGCTTCATGCGACGAGAAATAAGCCCCTGACTCCACAACATCGTTTCTTTCATCCTCAACTCTCCCTGTCGCCATGCCGGAGGGATAGATCTAGATCTAAATCTATAAACCCTTCTTCACCACCATAGCCATCTTCCACCACTTGTAATAGTAGATCTCATCTCCAATTGGCGACATTGTAAGACTATTTGTTATCAACTCTACGATCTCTATTATAATTTTTATGATTGTCAATTTCATCTCTATGTGTGAGTAATTCTCCTTGGGCTAAGGGCTTCGGCCTAGCCATGTAGCTTTTGTACATATTATTTATCATAGATGGGATCATGTATTAGTTTGTATGACATGATGATTGTAGTACCCTCTCTTGCCTCAATATAAGGACTTGTCAGGTACCCAAGACCCCTAGGATTGATCCAGGTAAAGGGAGTGTGAGTAACAACTGATCTGCAGGATAGGAACCCCAGTGACAGAAAGGGTAGTACGGTTGTATGTGAGGAACATACTTGGGATTAACGGTGACATCACTATGCATATCATTAGTTCTCTTTCTTCTATGGATGAGACTAGTAGGTTATTGCCATAAGCGATTGCGGATGTGATAACATTTATGGATGCACTGCCAACATATAATTATCTTGCTCTAACAATTACATGAGTACTTTATTATTATCTATTATTCCCATCAGATGTTTTGCACAGCTACTTGTGACAACCGAAGACCCTAGGCCCTCTCTCTCCATCGACAACAATAAGATCACAAACTCTTGGTCCGGTGAAAATGCAATAGGAATTCTAAAACTCTCGAAGGCCCGTTTAAGTAATCTCACTTTGCTTTCTGCTTCCCGTGGATTCGATAAACCAAGGTCTACTAGGGAAAAAGAGCTATACTACATTCGTAATCCAGATCGAAGGTATCAACCCTTTTTTATGGCGCCGTTGCTAGGGAAGCAATAGCTACCCTGGTGAGGTTAGTAGGAACCTTGCTAGTTTTAATTATCGTTTTTAATTTTGTTAGTTTGCTTTCAGTTTTTATTAGAAAAACCAAAAAAATTAGTTAGTCTTTTTAATTCTTGCTTTATCATCATTAGTACTTGTTTAAGAAAATACAAAAACATGGGAAGTATGGCTGAAAATAAGCTTGGGGAGTTTGCAACTCCTAACAATGATAATTTGCGTACTCATATTACTCAGCCAACAATTGCTGCTAAATATTATGAAATTAAGTCCCACCATTTAAGTTTGGTTCAACATAATCAATTTGGAGGTTCTACTATAGAAGCTGCAGGTATGCATTTAAATACTTTCACTGAAATATGTGATATGATGCGCATTAAAGATGTTGACCCCGATGCGGTCAAGTGGCGCTTATTTCCTTTCTCTTTTAGAGGAAGAGCAAAAGAATGGTTGCTATCTTTGCCTAGAAATACTATTGCATCATGGGTGGCATGTACTTATTTATTTATGACTAAATTCTTTCCACCTGCAAAAACTATGCAACTCAGATCTAATATTACTAGTTTTATACAGGAAGAGCGTGATACACTAGCGCTTGCATGGGAGAGAATGAAAGAATGCATGAGAAACTGTCCCAGCCATGGGATGGAAGATTGGTTAATTCTCCATTTATTTTATAATGCTCTTAACCTTGTTTCTAAGTCTATGCTAGACACTGCAGCTGGAGGAACATTTATGGGTAAGCAAATTACTGAAGCAAAGTAGCTGCTAGACAATATGCAAGAAAACCATGCCCAATGGCACGTGGAAAGATCAAACATAAAGAAGGTGAACTCCATCACACCTCAAGAGAATGAAGAACTCAATGCTAAGTTGGATGATCTTATAATAGCCGTTAAAGGTAAGGAAACCACGGTAAGAACTACTCCTAAACCAACTATTGAAGAAGTAGACTTTATAGCTCATAGTGATTATAACCCTGCTTGGAAGAAGAATTACAATCCAAACTTTCAGAAACATTATTCTAGCCCAGTAGGTAGCTATAATAATAATATGGCATCAAGCAATACTAGTCTCCAAGAAACTCTTAAAGCTTTTATGGACTCACAGAATGAGCAAAACAATATTCTAGTCAAAATTACGGAGAATCATGATGCTATGCTTGGTAAATTATCTAACCAAGTTAGTTTGAGAAACGATTTGCAGGCCCTCCAAGAAAGAACAAGGATAGTTGAGGCACATCTAGGTAAGATAACCGAGAGTCAAACTCTCATTCTAGCAAAATTTGCAGGTAAAGTTGAGCCCAATCCAGTTGAAGATCTCAAGATGATAAGAATCCAAAGGGAGGATCCCAAATAACTTGATTATAACAATGCTCCTTCACCAAATCTTGTAAAAAAGTATCAATGTCAAGATTCTGGTAAGTGAAGGAAATGAAGAATCCATGTATCAACACTTCGTTAATCAGGTAGCAATAAAGGTACGTGAGCTTGAAGAAGAATACAAGAAAATTGCTGAAAAATTGCCTGTTAAGCTAGATGATATATCTGAGCCTACCATTAAGATTAAAATTGGGACTAATGAAATAGGCTTCTCTCTAATTCGTCTAGTACCTCCTCCCATAATCATCTGAGCCTACCATTAAGATATATCTGAGCCTACCATAATCATCCATGTCTTCTCTTCCTTCATCATCTAGTACCTCCTCCCAATTAATTAGGCTTCTCTCTAATTCGTCACGGGGAGTGCTGAAATGAATTGCGGCTAGCTCCGCAATTGTTTTCTCTTATTTGATATCTTCCTCTTCATATGGCCTCTTTTTTAGTTTGGCGAAGTGGAACATCATTTTCTCTTCTCCAAACAATATTGAAATAGTCTCCTTTTTATTATCAATTCGAGCATGGTTATGGAGACAAAAGGCCTGCCTAAAAGGGTAGGACAACAAGAGTCTCGAGGCATATCAACAATATGAAAATCAAGGGGGTACATAAGTGCTCCAATAAACACAAAGATATTCCTAATCACGCCTTCCGATCTTATATTAATTCTATTTGACAGTTTAATAGTAGTGTCTACCGGTTCCACATCTGGATTATTTAAATTGTAGCAAAGTTCCTCATAAAGTGATGAAGGCATAATATTTATAGTGGAAATAGGTTCACAAATTCCATATAAGAAAGTTTCCCCATAATATATAGGATTCATAGGCTTAGAAGTTTCGTTACCTCGTACCTTACCTTCGATGAATTCTGAAGTTTCAAGGTCTAGCGTAACCACTTTATTATTCATGGTTCATGCTTCCATAAGATCCTTCAGTATAATAATATTTGCATTGGCAGCATCGGGGTTCTTTTCTGATTTCTTTAATCTTCTTTTTATGTGTTCTTCCTCTCTGCGCTTTTTCTTGATATTCTCTTGAATAGATTCAGAGGAAAACTCTACTATTGGTGCACTTTTCCTTGCACACTTCTTTTCTTTGGGGGACTTATAGGGTTTCCATTCTATAGGTACCTGAACATGCCCTGCATAATTCTCAATAATTTTCTTTACTGAGTAAGAATAAATACCAAGGGTTTTAATCATTGCACAAGTCTTTTCATATGCAAGAAAATCATTAACATAAGCATACTCAGAAGAATTGTTTAACATAATTCTCTCCTTATCTTTAAGAATTTCTGTTGTCTCCCTCATTTTCATTATTAATTTTCAGGCTTCATCATAGGTATAGGATAGAAAACTACCATTAGAAGCAGTATCTAAACTCATTCTATTTATTATTATTAAGCCCTCCATAAAAAGTGTGAGTGATTAACCAATCAGGCAAACGATGGTAGGGGCAATTATCTAGATAACTTTTATACCTCAGATAGCCTTCATATAAACTTTCATCGGGACTATTTTTGAAACTGATAATAGTACCTCTCATATTGTGAGCTTTGCTTTGAGTAATATTTCGATAGGAAATTGAGTACCAATTCTGTCTAAGTCCTTGGTGCCTCTGCACAAAAAGATCTATACTAGTTGCAAACATTATTTGAGAGTGTTTGTCTAAACAACTGGACTTTAACCTTATCAAGATTACAATTATCAAACATAAAGGAACCAAAAACATCTTCAAAGAATTGTAAGTGTCCATATGGAATCTCTTCATTGGTTCCTGCAAATTTCTTAGAGTGTAGCAATTCAAGTAATAAAGGATGGATCTCAATACCATCAGGATTTATGCTTTTGTTGGCAGCTATGAAAGTGTCCATGGGGAAACCCATTTTCCCGACGGCCTCAAGCTGGATTAAATGTTGAGTATTATCCATTGTTATGGTCCTGCAACTTAAATCAAAGATTAGTACAACGAAAGTAAATAACTAAAAGTAAAGTGACTTATAGCGCAAAGCTCCCCGGCAACGGTGCCAGAAAATAGCTTGATGACTGCAAGTGCACAGATCGTTTGTAGCTAGTTTCGAAATAAAGATATCGATCCCACAGGGAGTAGTATGCGAAAGACTAAAATGCTTTTAACTAAAACTAAACGAAGTACTTAAGAAATAATTTTAAGATGCAAGAAAAATAGAATTGTTTTGGGGTTTTTGATTGAACAAAGCAATTATAATTAAACTAAAGTAAAACTTAATGCAGAAAGTAAGAATCACATATGTAAGAGAGCTTGGAACTGCAATAGGGAAACCGCATTCTTAAGGAGTGGTGGATACACCGCTAGCAATTTAGATGGAGTAATCAAGATTATCATAATGAATATTCTCATGACATATATGTATATGGGAGGAGCTCCATATATGGACGAATAGGCAGCAACCGCTGCTCACATCATCCGTCATAACAACGCAGATAGATAAATGACATCAATCGTATTATCTCGCTATTAAGGGATTTCTCCTGTGACATGGACATGGCTTAATGAGTTCTCCCTACTTCTCCAAGTTAGTATGTAAAGAATGACAACAACTTTATAGTCACAGTAAGTGCTATCATCCCTCCGTCTACCAACAAGTAATCCCCTTCATCGAGTCCCCATAAGAGTCAAATATTAAGAGGTGCACAACTCCCAATATCAAGATGAAGACAATTAACACATACACATAATGATGTATAACATAATAATCTCTATCTTATCTCAATCATATACTAGGGTTTCTCCATCTCTCCAAGAACTAATGATCTACTCAGACATGGAGACAATCAACATCGTAGCAATGATAATGAAAACAATCATAGATGAATAGTACTTGTATAAATTCACAACAAGTATATAAATTACAAAAAGATCTAGATGAGATGTAGATGGGATGGATGGAGATGATGGTTATGCAGCGGTTGATGATGATGAAGATCGATGCCTTGGCCTCCCGGATCTGCGTAGGGCGAAGATGAATCCCTTGGGAAAGTTTCCCCTCCAGATCCCTTCCGGAGGTGAGGTTTCTGTGATTTCTGGTCGTTCTGTATGTCGTCTCTCCTTTCTGTTTGCACGGGGCGAAACTATTTGAGGAGGGCGTGGCGGCGCCAACTATACAGACGGAAAAAGTATTCCTGCCATATAGGTGGTCGTTAAACCTTCTAGATGTTGCGATAGCCGCGTGTTTTCTTCTGGTGTTATTTATATTTCCCAAATTAGATATTTACCCGTTTTGACTCCTTTTCGCTCCAGTACAACTGGTCCAAGAATTGTGTCCATCGTATCCATTATCTGTCCTGATCCTGGTGAAAATAGACATAAAATATGTGCACGAACATCGTAAATACCAAGATCCTACCACTACAATGCAAATAATAATATAAAACATGATGCAAATATGCACTCATTAGCAGTGGGGTCTCGGAGGCCTACTGTCCCTGCTAGCGATGCACGCCATAGGAATGGATAAGAACGGAGCGGTAGCGCAATTCTTTGCAACTGTAGGAGATGTACCGAAGCGTGTCAAAGAAGAGTAGCGACCTCTTACTCTTATAGGCACGAGTAGGCAGGCGAACAGGAAGCATCGAGAGAGGAAACAAACATGCAGCGACCAGAGCCAAACCGCCTCCACTAAGTTCACATTAAATATCCACTGAGTTCATATTAAACACCCACTTATGCAGACTGTTCAGATTTTTAATCCATTCAACCGCGACAAAAATAAAAATAAGCTCTCGGTTCGAGGCATTCCCGCAACCCGTGGCACGCGCACGTGTCATGACGAGGCGAGGCATGGCGTGGAGAGGCAAGCCGGGCGGCAGAGGAGGAGGAGCGCGCGTGTATATGTCTTTTGTTCTCAAGCTCTTACAAGTGGTGGAAGAGCTCTCCTTATAATCCGGTCCAACTTCCACTCAACTAGCAACGTGGGACTAAATTTTTGTCCTAGTTCTTTCCTTGCATGAATGGGCCAAAAGGGCCCCTAGGATTTCAGGAATTTATTGGCATATAATAAATGGGCTGGGCCTATTTAGGCAAAAATTCCAACAATCCTCCACCAGATCCCAGAGGCACATGAAGTTTGCCTTTGGTTCAAAAAAATTATTTATCTATCGGTACTACAGTGAAGACTGTTAAATTGAACTTCCACCTATAGATTTATGTTATACTAGGCTGCAACTTTTACAGTGGACTATGCCTTGAACTACAAGTTTGCTGCAAACCTAACTTTACACAAAGTCTTGACCGATACTAGGCTACCATGGGGCTTCCCTGCAGGTGGAGCTTATGCGTCATACTCCATTGTCTTTCATGAGTTTATTATAGAGCACCCTACTCTTATAGACTGCAATGTTTAACAGTTAGACTCATATATGTGGGTTTTTCAAAAGATATTTCGCAGGACAACGTCTCTTCTTAAGATAAGACACTTATAACACATTAAGATAATAAATCAGTCTGCCGTACAGAATAGGAAAGTATTGCATCTTTATGGAGTGGTGTCTATTAAAGTAGGGATTCTTTCCTCTCAGCCAACCAATAGCTTGCCTCCTAATTCTAATTTACGGTATCTCCAACCACATAGAGTGGTTTACCACTATGGAAAACTCATATTGTGGGTCTCATACCCATTTCCTTTGATGCATTTTCTATCATGTTGCGTGATAGACCCTTTGTGAAGGGATCTGCCAAGTTTTTATATGTTTGGATATAATCCAATGCAATAACTCCGAAGTTTTTAATTTTCCTGACAGATTTCAGTCTCCTCTTCACATGTCTTGATGACTTCATATTATCCTTAGAACTATTTACTTTGAAAATTATAGTTTGATTATCACAGTTCATAAGGATTACGGGTATTAGTTTTTCAACCACATGTAAGTTCATCAAGAGTTCACGAAGTCACTTCGCTTCAACAGTGGTTGTGTCTAATGTTGTGAGTTCTACTTTCATAGTTGACCTCGTTAAGAAGGTCTGCTTGCAAGACTTCCAAGAAACAACGCCACCACGAAGTGTGAATACATATCCACTCATGGCCTTTATCTCTCCAGCATCAGATATACAATTTGAATCACCATAACCCTCTAGTACCTTTGGATACCTGGTATAATGAATGCCATATCTCACAACGCCTTTTATATAGCGCATAACTCTCTCAAGAGAATGCTAGTGATCATCTCCTGGATTTGAAACAAATTGACTGAGTTTGCTTACAGTAAAAGTGATGTCAGGCCTCATGGCACTAGATAAGTACATAAGTGAGCCAATAATTTGAGTGTATCTCAGTTGGTCTCTAGCATTTCCTCGATTATTTTGAAGCAACACACTAGGATCATACAATGTAGGAGAAGACTTACAATCGCTATACCCGAAATGACTCAAGACATTTTCCACATAGTGAGACCGAAGCAACATAATCCCACCTTCATCATCTCTCAATATCTTTATGTTCAGGATAACATCAGCTACTCCTAGATACTTCATCTCAAAAGAACGAGATAAGAAATCTTTGACCTCCTTAATTGCGTTAAGGTTGGTTCCAAAAATCAGTACGTCATCAACATACAAACAAAGGATGACTCCCTCACCCCCACCATGGCGATAGTACAAACATTTGTCATCTTCATTTATAACAAAGCCTACAGTAGTTAAAGTTCTTTCAAACTTCTCATGCCACTTCTTAGGGGCTTGCTTTAGGCCATATAAAGACTTAAAAAGTTGCACACATTTCCTTCTTGACCACTTACCACAAAACAATCTGGATAATCCATGTAAATTTCCTCATCCAACTCTCCATTTAGGAAAGATGTCTTAACGTCTATTTGATGAACGAGAAGACAATGCGAGGCAACCAATGAAAGCAGTACTCGAATGGTGGTCAATCTGGCAATAGGTGAGTAAGTGTCAAAGAAGTGATCACCTTCTTTTTGAGTATAACCTTTGGCCACAAGCCGTGCCATTTACTTCTCAATAGTACCATCAGGCCTAAGATTTTTCTTAAACACTCACTTTCATCCTACAGGTTTGCACCCACAAAGGCAATCAGTCCCAAGTTCCATTATCTAAGATGGAATCGATCTCACTACAGATGACTTCCTTCCATAGTCAGCATCAGGAGATGCATAGGATTATGAAATGTAAGTGTGAGTGTCATCCCCAAGGTACACAATGAAGTCATCACCAAAGGACTTTGCAGTCCTCTGTCTCTTGCTCTTTTTAGGAATTTCATTATCCTCCTCCTTAGGACTTTCAGAGTGTTCAATTGGAATGGTAGGTTTAGAAATTGTAGAAAATTCCTGATTATATGAACTAGGTATCTCCGGATTTGATGAGTTATGATTATCTTTTATAGGAAATATATCCTCAAATAAAGTCGTATCAGTCGACTCCATAATTGTACCAACATGTATGCCAGGTACTTCAGATTTTACTATTAGGAATCTATAACTAATGCTATGGAAAGCATAACCTAGAAGAACACAATCAATGGTTTTTGGTCCAAGCTTGCACTTCTTGGGGATTGGTACATTAACCTTTTGCCAAACAATGGCAAGTACGTAAGTAAGAGAGTTTTAATCTTTTCTTCTCCCATTCTTCGAATGGAGTAATTTTTTTGTTCTTTGTGGGATCTTGGTTTAGAACATGACACGCAATCAATAGGGAGGCATCCTCTCATGAATAATGCTATGTTCCGCACAAAAGGAATCAAACTTTTTGGAAAAATACTCTCCACCATGATCATACCTAAGCCTCTTAATCTTTCGTTCAAGTTGATTTTCTGCTTCAGCTTTATAGATTTTGAAGAAAGTCAAGGACTCATCTTTTGATTTCAGAAGATACACACGAAAGTATCTCGTAGAGTCATAAATCAAAGTCATGAAATATTTCTTTCCACCTTTTGTCAACACACCATTTATCTCACAAAGATCAGAATGTATAAGCTCTAGTGGTGTTAAATTTCTTACTTCTGCGGTCATATGTGACTTGTAATGTTGTTTAGCTTGCACGCAAACTTGACACTTAGAACTCCTTAATAGTAGAGAAATCAGGAATGAAATTTATTTTGGCTAGTCACGTCATACAACCAAAATTAATATGGCAAAGACGAGAATGCGAGGTATTTGATTAAAAATTTGTGTAAATATGATTAACAACTTTATTACAAATGCCTGACAAAGATAAGTAGAACAAGCCTTCGCACTCATAACCTTTACCAACAAAGTTTTCATACTTAGAAATTAAAAATTTATTAGACCCAAATATAATCTTATAGACGTCTCGACACAGAAGAGATCCGCTAACAAGATTTTTATTTATTGAGGGAACATGATGCACGTTCTTCAGGCGCATGGTCTTTCCTAGAGTGAATTTCAGATCGACCGTACCGACACCATGAACATAAGCATGCGAGTTGTTCCCCATCATACAGTTTGAGTCCCTCTAACCTAATATAAAGAAAACACGAAAATATCAGAACAAACATGTACATTAGCGCCCGTGTCAATCCACCAATCAGGAGAATGACATAATGAAAGAATAGTAGGTAATATACCAATACCTAACATCTTTCATATCAGCTTCGCTCATAACAACATTAGCAGTCTTGCCGCCCTTCCCATGCTGGCGCTTGTCAAAACGGTTGGGACAAGTATGAGCCCAATGATTAGGTTCACCACACACATGGCAAGCACCTTTCTTCTTATCAGTATTCTTCTTGAAACTGGTAGACTGTAAGGCCTTGTTCTTTCCATCGAACTTTCCTTTGCAATCAAACTTTCCCTTGTTCTTGAACTTGTGAGGCTGAAAGTTCCTTTTCTGTACCAGATTGGCATTAGAACCTCCCTCGATACCTCGAGCACGTGTGTCTTTTGCTCTTGCCTTCTCTTCCACATCAAGAGTCCCAATGAGGTCCGTCATGGAAAACTCTTGTCTCTTGTGTTTTAGAGAAGTAGCAAAATTCCTCCATGACGGGAAAAGCTTGGCAATAATGCCTCCGGCAACAAACTTGTTCGGTAACACACAAGTGAAGTGCTCGAGCTCCCTGGCAAGTGACTGTATTTTATGAGCCTGCTCCAAAATGGGGCGATCATCAAGACTGTTAAATGACATACAGTCCACTGCCAGCATCGGAGACTCCAAATTTTCTCTCAAGCGCATCCCACATATCCTTGCCATTGCTAAATAACAGGTATGAATCCATAATATTGTCGCCAAGAATGATGATCAAGGCAGCCTTAAAAGTGGTATCAAGCTTTTGAAAGGCCTCTTCCTGAGCAGGATTGAGATCCCCCTCAGATGCGCCATAGATAATGTTATAGCAACTCATGGTTTGAAACTAGAGCACTGCCCTCGCACGCCATCTCTTGTAATTGACACCTTCAAACACATGTGGCTTCATGGATGCAACAAAGCCACTTGGGGCAAATTTCCTATAATAAAGTTTTTGGATTGTTGAGTTAGAGCAATTTACCCAAGATAAACGCTAGATAAAATATGAATATAATAATAGAAATTAAACTAATCATGTGAATTAGTGGATACAAATTAAGGTAGATATCCAAGAAGATTGCAAGGCACACAACTTGAGATAATATTAGAGAAAGGTCTACATCAAACTAAAAGGAACGACATACTATCTGACTGAAATAAACAAGATTGAGAAAGAGGATGTACATCACAGCAGAGAAACTGCCAGGATTGGCATTGGCACCTTCGTCGAGGAAGAGGTTCTTGATGTCGGGTAAGAAGTCGTCGTTGTGAAAGACGTCGGCGCTATCACTCAGAAGATCTCGGCTCAAGGCATTCCCGCAACCTGCGGCGCGCACGCGTGTCGTGACGAGGCGAGGCGTGGCGAGGCGGGCAGCGAAGAAGGAGGAACGCGCGTGTATATGTCTTTTCTTCTCAAGCTCTTACAAGTGGTGGAATAGCTCTCCTTATAAGCTAGTCCAACTTCCACTCAACTAGCAATGTGAGACTAAAATTTTGTCCCATCCCTTGCCTTGCATGAATGGGCCAAATGGGCCTCTAAAATTTCAGGAATTTATTGGCATATAATAAATTGGCTGGGCCTATTTAGGAAAACATTCCAACAGAACCTTTAACTGTGACTAAATGTTAGTATCTCTAATCCCGATTTTGTAGTCCCGGTTGGACAACCGGAACTAAAGGCCATCCAGAATCAGGACTAGAGGCCCTTTTCTACTAGTATTCCGTGGTACACACGCACGAGGACTTTCCTTGTACAATGAGGGTCTTAATGGCATCTCCACCGGGTTGATCCAACCCGTACAAACCCGTCCGCACGGACACACGAAACTTGCGCGGCGCCCCAGCGGCACGACCCATCCAGACGGACGCGTCCGTCTCGACCCATCCGTGCACCGTGCGGGTGTTCGTCAGTCGGCTACTCGGGACCCATATGTAAGTGAAACATTAGTACTTAGACGATAGCTTTTCATTTGATTAGGCCCTACCAACTACAAAAAAGCACATTTAAACAAAATAAAAGAAGTCTACTACTGCTGGAGGAGGCTGTCGCTATGGCTACTCACCACTATTGCCGCGACCACCATAGCCACGACCACCATTGCCGCTGCCGCTGGCCCCATCGATCGCCACCCTAGAGGAACAGATGGCCCGTTGTTGGAGGTGTTCGCGGTGACGGTCGCACGCTTGGCCGCGAACCATCGTCTTGCCCGCCGTCTTCCTGCGGTCCTCCACCGCCCGGTTCGCCAGGTTCTTCTCCATCTCGGCGGTCCAGTGGTCCCTCGCCTCCTGCTCGGAAAGCTCCGTCGCCACCATCGCTACCAAGGCCTCCGCCCGGCGCGCGCGTTCTGCCTCAGCCGGGTTCACCCCCGCCGGAGCCGGAGCCCCGTTGGGGCAAAAGCCCAGCGCCTGTGTGATCTGCAAGGAGTCGGCGATCGCCTCCTCTCCCTCCTTGTTATCCTCCTTCACCTCTGTCTCGTCGCCGTCGACAAGAGCCCACGTGGCCGCGACCTCAGCAGCCATAACCACATGCTCCTCCTCCACCGCTGTGTCATGGCCGCGTGGCCTCCTCCTCCAGCATGGTCATGGCCGCGTGGCCTCCTCCTCCAGTATGGTCATGGCCGCGTCGTAGCGGATCTCACGGAGGGCCGCTAATGCGGCCTCCATGGCCATCGTGTCTACTGCCTCCTTGGCGGCGACGTGGTGTACCTCGCGCACTGCCCATTGGACGACCACCCTTGAGGCCGCCTCCACCACCCGCTCCGGCGCTGCCTCGGCCACACGGCCTTCCTCCTCGAAGGTCAACACATGTGCCTCGGTCATGTGCTTGGCCAGCAATGTGGGCTCGAGGTGGACGACGTCGATCTCCACCTTCGGGTAGTGGGTGCGGCATATCTCCCAGATTTTGGTCCAGTTGGCAATTTTGCGGCGAGACATGGCTACTGGTGATTGGCGCTTTTCCGAGTGATGGTTTGCTCTTGCTTGGGCTTGTTGTCCCTGACGCGCCGACGACGGTCTTTTATTGACCACGACGAAGAAGGGAAACAGCCGGGGAGATGCGAGAAGTTTCTGGCCATGGAAGGCGAGACGCGTGTGGGAAACCAAAAGGTTTGATGACAGAAAATGCCGACCACGCAAGAAGCCGCCTGCGCTGATAGCCGACACCGCGTCATCATTAACGTCCCATCACCGAAGGTGTCAAGCGATGACAGCGGATGGGTTGGACCGCTGACCGCGGTTGGCCGAACATGCTAGACTACGACAAAAAACAATCATAGATCGACCTAAACGGATAAAAACGGACAGTTTGGATCGGCCGGGTGGAGATGCTCTAAGAAGCCCGTTCTGTACTAGTGGCTGTGAAAGAACGAAATGGTCTAGGAGACGGAAGCAAGCTTGAGCCTCGAGTATCCTTCAGCGTGGGTGGAGCAGGCACATGACCGGAGCAGGCTTGCGGCAGAGATGCACGTATGGGTAGCCGAGAAATGCTCATAAGAAGAAAGCTCTCGAGGTTGATGGATGAAAAGCTCGGAACTGAAGCAGCACTAGTGTCGGCCAGTAACGGTTATATCATCATCCATCCGTTCTTCGGCAAAAGGATCGGTGCCACTCCTTGTTGATGTCACTCGAGGTGACAATCCAGCCACTTTCTGGGAGGAGAGATTTACCGCAACTATCTATCTATCCGCGTGAACCACGCAGAGACTTATCCACAAGCTGTCACAAAACGCTGCGGTCTTCCGAGTAATCATCATCATGAGACAAGAGGAACACCCAAGCATGAAGCCCAAGTCTGAATCCTGACGTGGATTCAGATAGACAGACAGCTAGTGCAGTTGCTACAAGGCACTCTCAAGGTGCTGAACAGTAAGTACCCTTTTTTTTTGAACAGAAGTAAGTACCCTTTTAAATACTCCCTTTTCATTACGCACTTGTGCTGAGATCGGATCAAAGAGGAGATCAGAGAGGGTGTTAATTATGAGTAGAGGTAGCTTTCGGCCTAATCCATCCGCGTGTTGGTCTAAATAAATCTTGTTTAGGCGTAAGGTCCATCACGATTAGCACGCATCTTGCGTGTGATCGCACATACCTACACTGCCCGACTCCACCTTCCCATAGGTAGGTTTAACTAATGGATTAATTAGATAGGAGTAGTTGATTTGTTTCAGAGCTGCTTAGCTAGAAGGGTGTGCAGCATAGTTTTTCATTGTTTAGTATACTCCTTAGTACATCTCCAGGCTCCAGCCGAACCACTATAATGCTTTAGCGGAGAAAAATTTCTGGTTTGCTTCTCTGACGTGCACCAAGGCCAACTCGTAAATCTATTAGGACATCTCTAACCCGATCCTCTAAAATCAGTTAGAGGAGTAAAAATTTGGAGATGTTGTACCTAACCGATTTTTAAAACAGTTAGAGGAGTATATTTTTACTCATTGGAGGAGTAAACCGAACGGTCGACTTCTAAATTTACTACTCGGCTCCGAGAAAATCTCCCGCCTCCCAACCGGCCGCACCCATTCCCGCCGGCCTCGCTGCCGGTGACCGCCATACCCCGCCGCCCCCATCCCGGTCCCTGCGCCACCCTCCGGCCTACCTCTCTCTCGCTCGCCACCTCTAGCTCTGGTCGGAATCGACGGGTTGAGCTCGTTTTCGCCGTCCGCCGCCCCGATTTGAAGCAAATCGGGCTCCGCCGGCCTCAATTTGCCACACCTCTGAGCCGTCAAAGTCTAGGAAGGCGGTAGAAGGCAGCCTCCCTCGCCCTAGACGCCTCCTCTACCCTACCCGACGACCGTCCGACCAACCTCGTCACTCTGCCTATGGTCTGCCTTGGAGGTTGTCTGAAGGTTCACAATGGATGTGATTGAGATCTTTGGAGATGAGTACTTGAGGGCACCCAATGATGATGACACCGAGATGCTCTTGGGTGAGAGCCAAGAAGGATGATGGCTGGGGATGCTTGGCTCAATAGATTATATGCATTGGTCATGGAAGAATTTTCCAGCTAGATGGAAAGGTCAGTATAAAGGCCATTGCAACGATCCAACAATCATCCTAGAGGCGGTGGCATCGAAGGATCTATGGATTTGGCATTGCCTTTTTTGGATTTCCTGAGTCTCACAATGACCTCAATGTGCTTTCTAGATCACCAGTTTCCTCTAGGCTTATTGCAGGTGATGCTCCTCGTGTCGGCTATGAAGTCAACAACCATGAGTACACCATGGGTTACTATCTTGCAGATGTCATTTATCCTCCATGGTCCACCTTTGTGAAGACAATCCCAAAGACTCTCATTAACAATCCCAAGAAGGCTCACTTTGCCAAGGTTCAAGAGTCTGCGAGGAAGGACATGGAGTGTGCTTTAGGTGTGCTTCAGAAGAGATTTGGCATAATCAAAGGCCTTGCTGAGCAAATAATAAAGTGTTGCATCATCTTGCATAACATGATCATTGAATATAACGTCCAGCACATCTCCAATGGTAATCTTGTAGAACCAGCACATAATGCCAACAGGATCCATGCCTTCCTCCAAGCCCATGCACACATTGAGAACAAGGAGGTGCATGAACAGCTGCAACATGACCTTGTTGAGCATCATGGGACTATCCATGGTGCTACCTAGTTGTGTTTGACTATTCTCATGATTCGTTAAATTTGAACCCTGCCATGTGTTTTGGCTTTGAATTTATTTGGTTTTTAAACTTAATATTTATTTATTCATAAACATTTTATTTGATTGTATGTGAACTATGCCAAATTTCGGCTATCAATACTTTCATTTCTAGACAAAAAAGCTTTACTCCTAAGTTGAGGGGTTCGATTAGGAACCACCAACCTTTAGAGGAGTACTTTTACTCCTCTAAGGTTTACTCCTCTAAAGTTTAGGGGATCGGTTAGAGATGCCCTTAGATGACTAAAAAATTTAGGAGTAGGCCTTAGCAACTCGTAAATATACTTGGCCGCGAAGAAAAAATCCATTCGCCTCCACCTTTCGCCTTCGCCGAGAGCCTGTACCGTCCTCTGCCCTCTCCTTCCCACTCCATGACGCTCACCGGTGGCTACCATCGCCGAAACCGGGTCTCAGAACTACAATAGCCGTTTTGATCCTACCGCCGATTTAACGTTGTTTCCAGCTGTGGGGAGCTCGGTTTGTTTGTAAATAGGGGCGTCGGGGGATTGAAATGTCATAGCTCGACCGCCCGCGGAGATAGGCATCGCTAGAACTGAGGGCCCAAACCTATTTTCTGAAGAGTAGTCTCCGACCGCGGTGACCTTGTTAATCGACTGGCGACCGACAAGATAGTTGTTTTGCGACTTCTACGCCGTCTTCCGGTTGTTGCGCAACCCCGGTGTTTGTCTCACCCCTCCGCGTCGGATCAACTCCGCCGGCCGCAATTCTCACCTTCTTCGTCCAGGAGGTGTTCGACAAAATAACTAGGTGAGTTTTTTGTGTTTTTCATTTTGGTTTTGAATCGGCTTTAACATAGATCTTCGGTTGTAGATGAAGAGGTTGAGGGATGTGATCTTCGAAGAATCTTCATTGCCGGAGGAGGAAGAAGGTGATGAGGATTTCGAAATGGCTATGATCATGATTTTGAACGAGGATTTTTGTCGTCCATGGCTAGGACCCCAATTCGATCGTTTGTACATCAAGCGAGATAGATCGAAGGGGCATGCAAAACTCATAAGAGATTATTTCAGACCCAATGCAGCCTATCCGGCGAGGTATTTCTGGCGGCGGTTTCAGTTGCACAACAATCTATTTCTCAAAATTGCAAGAGCCATGGAGAAGCATGATGATTGGTTTAAACTTAGGAGAAGTGAATCCGGAGAGATAAATGCAAGCCCTCGATGAAGTGTGTCATGGCTTTTCAAGTGCTTGCCTATGAGTGTTCAGCTGACACCATTGACGATTATGTTCGTATTGGGAAGATACGGTCTTGGAGGCTGCGAGAAGGTTCACACAAGCCATGATTGATGTCTTCGGGCCGGAGTACTTGATGGCACCCAATGAAGATGACACCGAGAGACTCTTGGGTGAGAGTTAAGAACGAGGATGATATGGGATGCTTAGAGCAATCCACTGCATGCATGGACATGGAAGAATTATCTAGGAGGATGGAAAGGACAATACAAAGTGTTGGGATTAGTGCTCTAGAGTCTAGAGTCAGTAACTGGAGTAAATAATAGCGCATGAAAGTTTTGGCCCATTCTGCTATCCACGTCGACCCGACTCTTTCTGGCCGTGAGATGGACGCCAGGGATTATACGCTTCACCATCGCACTGGAGCCCCCTCTCCCAGGGCGGCGGGTCTCGCCTGCCCGTGATTCCCTGGCGCGGGCAGCTCGCACGCCCTTTCCTGCCCCGAGTTGCTAAACAGTGAGCCATGCGCCGTCACCTAGGTCATGTGTTAGTGGCTGTGGGCGATGCTGCTCTTTGTAAGAGGCATATGGAGGGAGACATGGCTCAGTACCCGTCGGTTCATGGGGCCCATCAACACCCGATGTGGAAGCAGAAACCCTTTCCGTCCACGGGTCCTCGCAGCGAAGTCATGCAGTTGGTCTTGTTAGTGTGGGAGAGCTTCTCTCACAGATGGTACCTATATGCGTACTTCCGGCTGCTCCATGCCTCGCGTATCTGTAGAGTGTGGGCGCCGCAGGTTTTTCTAATATGCGCACGCACAACACTCTTTTTTCCTATGCCTTGTATGTCTCTAATTCATGGCTTTCAGGACAGCCCATGGACTATATAACGGTTCTTTCCATTTTTCTCGATGCAATGCGTTGGATAGGCTCTCTCTTTCTTCCACCTTCGTCTCTTTTCGGCTCACTCCAATCACCAGTCATGTGCGTCTGGACGATGAACACACCTGGTGCCGACGATGCGGCTGTCCACGGGTATGACTGATAACACACAGTATCGGCGGTAGACAACGGGATACATGACGAGAACCTAGACTCCCGCACTCTAGTGCTGTCATAGCATGGGTTTCTCTTGTGGTTTCCATCTGATCTAGCTCGCTGGGTGTGGTGCTGGAACTGTCGACCACAGAGCGGGCTGTGGCGATCGAACCGACGATGATGGCACGGACGATAGGTACATATCGCCCTTTTTGCCTTATTTTCTTTTAGTTTTCTTGACATTTTTCATATGCTTACTTGTTTCTGCTTTATGGTTCTTACATGTTGAGGAGTGAAAACGTTGAATGCAAAACCATTGACAGTGAGAATGTTGACTGCGAAACCGTTGAGTGTGAAACCGTTGGATGCAAACACGCTGCACGTGAACACCATCATCATAGGTGAGACACATTGAGAATGGAAATACGTTGAGGGTCTAAAAACTTTGAGGACAAAAAGAACAGATTCTAACAAAGTAAGACGGTGAAGAGAAATCTTTCGAACAATAGATATCCATTCAAAATATGGCCAAACAAGGACCGACTAAGTGAGACGGAAAGAAAGGTTGGATATAAAACTTTGGACTATAACCACTGTACAAATACTACACGTCGTTAATTGTAAAACGAATGATAATATAAAAAGAGTATGCGAAACATTAAAACAAAAGGAAGAGCCTAAGAAAACAAAATAGATTGAGTTGTGTTGCTTTACAATGAAATAGTCGATACGCGCATTGTTGAATGTGAACATTATCGAAAGATAGCAAAAAGAAACAAAGAAAAAATGCCCAAAAATAGATGGTGAAATGTTTTATCGCCATGTTGATGAACTTAAATGATTGATAATATTTTTTGTGAAATTCTACCGATTTATTAATAATCATCAACAACAATATAAAAAGTCCTAAAAGTCATAAAATTTACAAATGAGTCAATGGACCACCTAGCGAAGACCACAAACACTGGCACGAGACAAAGACGCGTCACCGTCCTCGCACCTCCATCACGGGAGCTAGGCAAAACTTACCGTAATAGAGTTTGTTGTGGTAGACGAACGAGAAGTCATCGTGCTAAAGCCCTAAATAACCAGCGTACCAGAGCAGTAATCATCGCCGAAGATAACCAACATAGATCATAAGAGATTGACCTCAAAATACACCAACAAATATGAAAAATGACCGGATCCTAAAAGATCGGACACACGACTCCACACGCTCTTCATCCATACTAGAAGCACCACGAGAGTAAAGACCTTATTCTGACTTTAAGACGTAACCACCGCTTTAACATCCTAAAGAAGACACTAAAAATAGTCTAAACAAAATACTAAGACCTTTCGCCCATAAGGGACCGTGGTCCGCCACGCCTCCCAGACTCTAAGGCTACTGAAGGCAGGATGGACGTGGCGTCGCGGGCAGAGGAAAGGAACCTTAGATGGATTTTGCCGCCTGTTAGAGTATTATGCATATACGGTTATTGTAGTTTAGATAAAGTTAGGATCTGTTTACGTACAATTATAACTTAACTTGTACTCCAAGATGATCTCCTGTATGCCTATATATACTCGTTCATGAGGCTCTGATACCATGAAAGAGTATGAGTTTGGCGGAATATGATGGATGTCATCGACACCCCTCAACAAGCCTATGTACCCTCGGCAAGCTGCCGCATCCCCACGACGACCGCTTCGACACGTCTCCGCCATCCTCCTTGCGCACTATACGCATGCGGCTTCATATGCGGCTACCTCGACATCGGCATTCCCGGCCCTGACATCGACATGGCACCCCCCTTGCAACAGCTATCCTGACATCCAGTGGCGGACCTTGAACAAAATCTTTGGATGGGCGAAACTGCAAAAGAACATCTAAATTTTTTTGGAACACCAAATCATATGGCAGCAACATGCTAGAATCTGTAGCATTTTCTGAAACATGTATAATTAGATTGATCTTGTCCACAAAATACATTTCTAACATCAATGCATGTATAAGCTACTCCGAAACAACAGAACCATATACTACTTAACAATGGATTTTCAATGATCATAGACCTAGGTTCAAATGGTACTATTCCTGTTTCATGAGCTTTTCTTTAAGGGATTGTTTCATGAGCTTCACGTTAACATTTTTTATCCTTAACTATCGCCTTATCACTGGAGATTTAAAAAACCAAGTAAACAACAAATTGACCTAGTTTGAACTTTCCCTAATAAGGTAGGAAAAGCAAAATCAGAACCCAACATTACCAAGATAGGCCGTGCGCTCTAGGAACCTCCAATTTGTCTGCTGGCTCGGCTGCTCACCATGCATGGCACCGGCAACCAGTCTATAAGATTTGAGCGCGGAAGATACGAGCCCACTGGACCACCGGCTGCCTGCCGCCTCCCACACCGGCCACCCTCACGACCCAATAGCAGTGTCGTCCAATCAGTCCAATAGAACATGCTCGTGTCTGTCTTTGGCTTAGTCGTAGACATGGACTAAGTGGGCCATATAGGCTAGAGGCCGAAATATATAAGGGATAGTAGAAAATTTGCATTTTCCCCTGGTGGGGGAGCACGACCCAGGTTGGCCCCGTGATGGTTCGCCAGTGCTGCATTGACACAAGGGCTATGTCAACACCCGGATTTTTAATCCCAGATGCCTGTTATGCCATACATCGCAATTTCAGGATTACCATTTTTACGAGACATACCAGATTGGTACCATAGTTCATCATCCATTACAAATTATAATAAAGGTCTTACAAATAAAGGATCTCATGATCCAGTCTTAATACAATCAACGCAGCGGAATAATATAATAACGGTAGCGTGGTCGAAGCTCCATCTTCAGGATCACAGGCAATGCTGACGATAGGAGATGATCCTAGTTGTCGTAGACTTACTGCTGTCCATCATCCTGGTAGTCCTCCTCATAGTCTGGCCATAGGAATAGCCAGGGACAAAGCCATGAATACTCTTTAATTACTCGCAAACTATCACTAACAAGTAACGTGGTTCAAATAGGATTCCTAAGCTCTAGGTTGTTTTGCAAAAAGCCAGGTTTATCTCTAACTGAGTTTACAAGTAAAGAAAACGTTTAATGTCTTTCAACAACTAAGTGGGAACTTAGCTTTCACTTTCAGAACCCTGTTGTGGTCAAGTCAAAGTCATGATTCATTTCACAAGTCATTTTGAAAACATCTGACGACGGAACAGTATGGCCACTCCAACTGTCCATAACCGCGGACGCGGCTTCGAATAGTTTGACACTCTGCAGAGGTGGTACACTTTCACCACAACATTCGATACATCCATCAGGAACAATCCTGAATCACCATACTCAGTATGCGGATAATCAATCCTAACCTTTCAATTACACAACCTAGTATAGGCACCTCCCCTATGAGTTTGGCCTCCCAACCATGAGCATCTGTCATCTTGGAAACCGCACATGTGGACAATCATCATGAGGTAGCCTCAGCTCAAACCTCTCCTGCAAGGGAACCCATACTAATATATATAAACTTTCAGTCAAGCCTACCCAAATTCGGGTATTGTGGTTGTACGATACAATTGGAATGGTATCGCATTTGAACCCAACCATCAGTTTTATAAAGGGCTAAGGCTCATGCCTCAACATTTTCATCATCAGATTATCTGGTGTTCATAACACATGTCAAAACATTTCATTAGAATGACTCATCATTCCAAGGTTTTCATAATCATTTTCACCAAGTATTCCCATCTAAAGTGATCAACTTTTATACTTATCACTAGCCACTAAGGTTAAGGGTAATCACAAATTAGGGTTGCTAATCAAGTGTGACTTATCCAAATCTAATCTCATGCCTTAGTATGACATCTAGTCTTATTTAACTTAGGCCAAGTTTTATGCTCTTTATGCTACCTCTAATATATTTCCAAAACTCACTAAAAGTAATAAAGAACTTTGATAAAGAAATAAAAGAATAAAGCTTGCAAGTAAAACTGGGGTTTGGTATAATCAAGTGGTATAACCAAATATGCCTAAGGCCTCTAGTTTGCATAGTTATTATGCAAGTGTTAGCTTGCAAAGTTCTAGCTTACTAAGATGGCTTGCCTTAAGTAGTGTAGTGGTTGAAGTCCTCCTCTGCTTCCTCTTCATATCCTTGGTCGGTACTAGCGTCTATAAATAAATGCGAGGTACACAATCACCAAACAATACTTAACTACTTCTATTTAGCACATAAAGGTTCACACTAGATGATCTAGCATCATCGTAATCATCACAAGGATTAAAGCTTTCCTCTTATTTATTTTATTTTGGAAAAGTAATTTCTACTCATTGAAAACTACTTAATATTTAATATTCTCCAATTAAAATATGGGATCGTGTTGACACATGTCATCACCACATATTTTAAATACTTGGGAATGTGATTTAAAGTGGTGTCACAGTTTAATAAGGTTTAACATTATTATTTTAATTAATTAAAGTGACTAGAATTGCCTATGGAGCATTCTTTTAGTACTTGTCCACTATTTCTGCAAGTAAACCTAGATATTTTTATATATTTGGAAAGGTCTTATCAAATGTGATTTTTGAGAGTTGGAATCAACTCAAAAGAATTTATGGTTGATTTTTAAAAAATGTTTGAATGCAGAATAGTATCTGCCTTGTTATTTTTACTGTAGGTGATCTGTAATTCCAAATGATTTGAATCCAACGGGCTTGTATTAAAAATTTCCATACCTTTCTAGAAAAATTAGTTTCATGCAATTCTATTTAATGAATCTCTCTAGATTGATTTTTGAATCTACTGACAGAACTAGAGTTTGAACTAAATGGAAAAATCTAAATTTGAACTAACTGGGTCGTGCGGGAACTAACTGGGCCGGCCCACTGTGCACAGCGCAGCGTGCATGCTGAGTTAAGTGATGTCCCCACACGTCAGCGACTCTAGCTACGCGAAGCGGTAAGGGGCAATCCGGACCCTGCGATTAGCATCTAATATAACGGCTGAGGTGTGTCGTCTCCGTCAGGCAGCGCCGGCGAGACTGAACCCTAATGCGGCGGTGGGGGTCGTGTGAGGCTCAACAGGGCTCCATCTAGGGTCGGTGTTGGGGACGAACAACATTTTCGATGACAGCGGTTCGAACGGTGTCTGCTGCAGCTCCAATCAACGACTCCTCTTCTCCTCCTTCGTGGCAGACTCCGGTGAAATTTCGGCAACCTGGTGCTCGTATTGCTCCGGGGAAGGGTCAGTGGCCTGGGGAGGCCTCCTTGTATAGGTTAGCGAGAGGGGCAGCGCGTCATGGTCGGAGCTCGACGGAGTCCGCTGTGCAGTGAGATAATGGCATGGCGGAGGGTGTAGGCCGGTCCGCGGTCTCCTGGCGATGCTCAAGGACTTAATGGCATGACAAGGGACAGTCGAGGTTGGTCGGGAACGGTCGACGCTCTGTGCGGCACCGACGGTGGTTTTGACGACGCACAAGGTTTTTGACGACGCACGGGAGCTACAGGTCGTGCGGCGGAGAACGGTGGTGTCTGGGAGGTTCCTGGGGTCGTGGTGATTGTAGGCACGGGCGGCGAAGGCAAGGCGCGGCGTGTGCGAGCGTGTCGGGTGCGGCCCTCTAGCGAGTTCTCGACATGGCACAAAGACATTGGGCGTGTCGTGTTCTCTGTGTTCTAGGGCCTGACTGCTTGCGAGGGCTGGACATGGGGTGGCGATGGACGATCAGCTGCCTCCTGGACATGGTGGCTAGGCGCGGCAAAGGCTCCCGCTAGCTAGCCATGGTCGGGTGGCAAGGGGTATCTCGGGTTGGCACGACATGGTGCAAGGGTAGGGGTGATAGGTTGATCAATGCTTGTGTGATCACTAGGGGATACAAGGGGTGAGAGTAGGGTGCAAAGAGGGAACGAAGCATTGATCAAAAACAGTGTTAGTTAGACAGGTTTTACTGTGCTCACAAAGTGTTTGATGAAATGGCCGAAAGAAACTTAGTTTGAATATTTTGAATGAAATTTGGTGAGTGTACTGGTCACATGCTTGGTATTATATGGTTGCTTGGGTTTGTCAAGGTGCATTGGTTTGGTTGGGTTTTGCGAAATGGTGATCTTAGTACCTACACTTGATTCATATTTGAATTGTCATTTGAGTAGAGTTGCCAAATGTTTCTGTTGGTTTGCAAGGTGGGCTTGGGTTCACTTTTACTTGGTATAGCAAGGGGTGAAAAGAATTGGATTTGTTTCTGTTAGAAAACTTGGACTAGAAACACTCAAAGTGGTCCAGTGAACAAGTTTGGCCAAAATGACCATTTTCTTATATTATTTGTTTTTGATTTTCTCTTCAATTGATTCTGCTTGGAAATGATTTAGATGATGTTTTTTCATCTTTAAACCAATCCTTGCCATTCATAGCAATCAAACAAGTCATGGCAAGCATTCATGCATTCATCACATACACACATGCATTCATATTGATTTTAATTAACAAAAGTTTTTGTTAACCCTAAATTTGGGTGATTAGAACTTGATAATCTTGATTAATATTTTTGGGATGTTACAAACCTTCCCTCCTTAAACAAAATTTCGTCCTGATATTTGAGAAAAAGAAAACTAGGATTCAAAGAGATCTGGAAACTCAGTCCTAATGTAATCTTCTCGCTCCCAGGTAGCTTCTTCTTCAGTGTGGTTACTCCACTGGATCTTGAGAAACTTGATACTCTGGGTTCTGGTGGTTCTGAAGGCTTCTTCCTGAATATGGATGGGTACTTTAGGATATGTTAGGTCATCGTTGATCTCTATGGTCCTGTGATCAATATTCTTGAAAAATTCGGTCTTCTCCGGGACTTCTAGGCATTTGCGAAGTAACGATATATGAAACACATTATGCACGACTGACATATCCTCTGGCATTTCTAGTTGATATGATACTTATCCTTGATGATTCAAAATCTTGAAGGATCTGATATATCTAGGGCTAACTTTCCTTTGAGTTGAAAACGTTGCATTCCTTTCAAGGGTGATACTTTCAAATATACAAAATATCCGATATTGAAGGCTAGGTCTCGACATCTCTTGTCGGCATAACTCTTTTGTATGGATTGGGCGGTCTTAAGGTGCTCACGGATCTTGTGAACTTTCTATTTTGATTCTCGTAGGATGTCGGGTCCGAAAATCTGACTCTCTCCTACTTCCAACCAATTCAAAGGGGTACGACACTTTCTTCCATACATAAACTCAAATGGGGACATTTGCAAATTGGCTTGGTAACTATTGTTGTATGAGAATTCTGCGAAAGGCAGATAGTCTTCCCATTTTGATCCATATTCCAACACACAAGCTCTCAACATATCTTCGAGTATTTGGTTTACTCGCTCCATTTGTCCATTAGTTTGAGGGTGATAAGATGTGCTGAAATCTAGTCTTGTTCCTAATCCTTCTTGGACTTTCTTCCAAAATCTTGAGGTAAACTGGGTTCCTTGATATGACACAATTTTCTTGGCCACTCCATGCAAACTTACTATTCTGGCAATGTACAATTCTGCTAGCTTCAAACTCTGATAAGTGGTCTTGACTGGTAAGAAATAGGCTACTTTGGACAGTCTATCCACTATGACCCAGATAGAGTCATTTCACCTACTAGATGTAGGCAAACTGGTGATGAAATCCGTTCCTACAGAATCCCATTTCCATTCTGGAATTTGCAATGGTTGCAACAATCCTGTGGGTCTCTGGTGTCCTGCTTTGACTCTCTGATAGATATCACACTTGGCTATATAGCTTCTGATTTCTCTCTTTATCTTATGCCACCAAAATTTCTCCTTCAAATCCTGATACATCTTCGTTCCTCCAGGGTGGATAGAATAAAGATTATCATGGGCTTCTTTCAAAATAGCTTGTTTCAACTCTAAATCTGCTGGCACACAGATACGTCCTTTGTACCACAAAACTCCTTCTTCATCTTCGGTGAATCCGGGTACCTTTCCTGTACCGATACGATGTTTGATTCCGTCGATACTAGCATTTCCTTTCTACGCCTCTTTTATCTAACTGATCAAAGTGGGTTGAAGTTCTATGCTAGCCAAAAATCCTTCACTTACTAGCTCCATTCTGAAATCTTCCAACTCCTTGTGCAAACTTGGTTGCTCCTTCAGAATCATGGTGTTCAAGTGACACGACAATCTTCTAAGAGCATCTTCTACCACATTGGCTTTGCCGGGGTGATAGTGAATGTCATGGTCATAGTACTTGATTAGCTCTATCCATCTCCTTTGCCTCATATTCAGATCCTTCTAGGTGAAAATATACTTTAGGCTCTTGTGATCCGAATAAATTTCACAACGGTTACCCACGAGGTAATCCCGCCATGTCTTCAAGTATAAAACTACGACTGCTAGTTCAAGGTCATGGGTAGGGTAATTCTGCGCAGGTGATACGTCGGAAACGTATCTATATTTTTTGATGCTCCGTGCTTGTTTAGTATCTACTTTGCTTTGTTTTGTATACACTTTGAGGTGCTTTTTACATGTTTTTGGTACTAACCTATTAACAAGTTGCCACAGTGCCAGTTGCCTGTTTTCTGCTGTTTTTGATTTTAGAAAAGTTAGTAATGAAATATTCTCGGAATTGGACGGGACAAACGTCAAAGTCAATTACTTTTCGTGGGAAACAAGAAGTCTAGAGGGGAGACGAGTAAGCATGCTAGGGCGCCACCACCCCCAGTGGTGGGCCCCGCCTGCAGCCTGGTAGGGTTGACCCAGTCGCCTCCTCGGACTCCCCCTTCGCCTATAAGAAGCCCCTGATGCAGAAACCCTAAGCACCCGATCAAATCTCCATTAAACCGTCTGTAGCCACCGCCACCATCGTCCCTAGATCGGGGGGATCTGAAGTTCTTCCCGGCACCCTGCCGGAGGGGAGATCATCCCGGAGGCCATCTCTCCGTATGATGCGTTAGTAGTTCCACCTTGTACTATGGGTCCATGTAGTAGCTAGATGGTTGTATCTCCTCCTTTGTGCTTTCATGTATAGATCTTGTGAGCTCCATTCATGATCAAGATCTAATCTATTTGTAAGCATGCATGTTGTGTTTGCGGGGATCCGATGGATATTGAGATTATTATGTTGGTTTGATTAATGGTTTTGTCTTTATGATTCTATCATGTCTATGTTGTTTGCGATCTTGCATGCTCTCCGTTGTTAGTAGCTATCTTGGCCAAGTAGTTGCTAGTGACTCCAAGAGGGAGTATTTATGCTCGATAGTGGGTTCATGCCTCTAGTTTCCAAGGGAAGTGACACTAATCTCTTCGGTTGTAGATGTGTTGTTGCTACTAGGGAGAAAACAACGGTCTCTTGTTCATGGAACATGTGGATTGTTTACCTTACACACTTTGCTTAAAGCAGTTGTCTGTTGCTTGCAACTTAATACTGGAGGGGGTTCGGATGATAACCTGAAGGTGAACTTCTAGTCGTAGATGCAATTGGATGGCGTTCTATGTATCTTGTTGTATTGACCAATCGAATCTCATAGGATCTTTCTGACTAGTAATTGCATTGTTATGCCTTGCTCAGTTCTTGTCAATTGCCCTGCTATAATTTGTTTACCCTTAATGCCATCTTGTTTATCTAAGGAGAGCACCTCTTGTGAACTATGGACCCCTGTCCAATCTTTACCATTGATACATCTTCTACTGTTACTTGTTTACTTGTTGCAAACCACCATTGCCTTCCACACCATACGTTTAATCCTTTGTTATAGCAAACCGGTGAGCTTGACAACCTCATTGATTTGTTGGGGCAAAGTCTTGAGTTTGTGTGACGTTTCCTTCCTCCTACTGGTTCGATAACCTCGGTTTCCTACTGAGGGAAACTTGCTGTTGTGCTGCTTCATACCTTGCTCTTGGGGTTTCTAACGAAGTGTCCCACGACAAGTGGTGGGCACCATCATCAGGTTGTTTTAGTTATTGGGATAGATAGGATATGACTTTGCCTTCTTGCATTAGCACACATCCGAGACAAATCTTGGATGCGTCACAATACACATCAAAGGGCTTCGTGATATCCGGCATGATCAAGATTGGGGCTGAAATCAATCTCTTCTTGAGTTCTTGGAAACTTGCTTCACATTTGTCCGTCCATTCAAACTTCTTATCTTTCTTCAACAATTGGGTCATGGGTCTTGTGATGCTCAATAATCCTTCTACGAACTTGCAGTAATATCCCGCTAATCCGAGAAATGCACGAACTTGGGTTTGAGTGGTTGTGGCTTGCCATTCTTCAACATCCTTAACCTTGGCGGGGCCAACAACAATTCCTCCTACCGACATGATATGTCCGAGGAATCCTACTTCCTGTAACCAGAACTCACATTTGCTAAACTAGGCATACAACTGATGCTCCCTAAGGGTTTCCAGGATGGTCCTTAGGTGTAGCTCATGTTCTTCTTATGATTTGGAATAGATCAGAATGTCATCTATGAAAACAACGACAAAATTATCCAGGAAGTTCATAAAAATCTTATTCATGAGGTTCAAGAAATAAGCGGGGGCATTGGTTAATCCAAAAGACATGACAGTGTACTCATACAATCCATATCTGGTGGTAAAGGCAGTCTTTGAAATATCCTCTGCGTGAATCTTGAGTTGATGATAACCAGTTCTAAGATCAATCTTAGAAAACACTTTGGCACCGGTCAACTGGTCAAACAGATCTTCTATCTTCGGTAGTGGGTACTTGTTCTTAATGGTGACATCATCCATCTTCCGATAATCTGTACACAAACGGTTACCTCCATCTTTCTTATCCACAAATAAGACAGGTGATCTCTAGGGAGACACACTGGGTTGAATCAGTCCTATCTCCAGCATAGCATCCAGTTGCTTCTTCAGCTCCACTAATTCAGACGGGTTCATGCTATAAGGTCTTTGAGCTATGGGTCCAGTTCCAGGGATTAGTTCAATGATAAACTCGATATCCCGATCTGGGGGCATACCAGGCAATACATCTGGGAATACGTTGGGGGTATTCACAGACTACTCTGACTTGGTCAATGGTTGGTTGGGCTAGACTCTTGTTGCACTTGAATTGACGGGGCAAGGTTTCAGATACATGCTCTACTGATGCTCCAGTGGTACTAGTCATGGTTATGGATTTCTTGGAACAGTCGATTAATACTTTATGTTTCGACATCCAATCCATTCCTAGTACTACTTCCAAACCTTTAGTTCCAAGTACTATTAGATTAGCATAAAAATCTATGCCATGGATTCTGATAGGTACGGCCTTGCAAATTTGTCTAGCTTTGGTGGTTGAACCAGGTATTTGAACTATCATAACATTCTTCCATTTTGTTGGTTGAATCTTACTAGTGCATGCAAATTCTTCTGTAACAAACGAGTGTGATGCTCCAGAATCAAACAACACTCTTGCAAGTACTGAGTTAACAAAAAACATACCCAGCACGACATCTGGCGCTTCCTGGGCTTCTTCAGCATTCATTTGAAACAGACGGCCGTTGCGGTTGAGCGAATTCCCTGGGGCAAATCTCCTTCCAGGCTAAACACGGCGCTGCTGCTGAGCTGGGGCATTCACATTGGGGGCTGCTGCAAGATTCTTGGGGCACTCATTGGAGTAGTGACCCTTGGTTCCACATTCATAACAAGTAACCTGAGACTTATCTTTTCCTGCAACAGGCACGACATTGCTTCTAGTCCTTGGGGCAGTATTGGTGTTGTTGTTGTTGTTGAACTTGGGCGGTGCATGGTTGAAATTGTTGGAGTTGCCGGGGTTGTTGTTGTGGCTTCCTCCAGGCTTTGGGTTTCCTCCTCCACGGTTGGGATAGTTCAGATGGGTCATCGGGGTTCTATTGTTTCTCGGGGCATATCCTGCGAACGGGTTGGGGTGATACTTTGGGGTATGGTGGGTTCCTGGTTGATTCATCATTCTACGCTTGTGATTCTCATTGGCTTGGTTGATCTTGCCTTCCATCTGGATTACAGAATCCACTAGGGCTTCAAGGTCAGCAAACGGTATATTGACTAACACTGTCTGCATCTCATCATGCAGACCATTCAAGAATCTCTCCTTCTTCTTGGCTTCGGTACTAATCTCATCAGGAGCATACCTAGACAGAGATAGACATAGACATCTGTCACGATATTCTACCACATTTATCCTTCCCTGCTTCAGCTCCTTGAATTCATCCCTCATCCATAGAATAAAACCTGGTGGCACATGGGTTCGGCTGAACTTGAGTTTGAATTCATCCCAAGCCATCATTTGTCCTCCATTCATGGTACGGACGCTATTCCACCAGGCTCTTGCATCTCCTACCAGATAATGGGTGGCAAACGGTACTTTCTCATTAGCCTCCACTCCTGCGACTTCTAAGTTGTTCACCATGGTTTGCAGCCAGTCATCCGCATCTAATGGCTCTTCAGACCTACTAAAAATAGTAGATTGGTGTTCTGAAAGTTCTTGAGCTTGGATCCATGGTTGTTGTGGTGACCCAGCATACGACTGCATGATGTAGTACACTATAGTCGTTGACATAACACCAGTGAAACACCGTTCACTAGTATTACATCCCTCAGAGTGTTACAACAGAAACACAGCGGGTCCAATACATGGCTAAAGGTTACAAATCACTCTATACACAAGATCCAGAGAATACTCTAGGTTAAAGAGAGAGAAAGAGCTTCTTACAAAGAAGAATCAAAGATAAACAACGCAAAAACTATTATACTATTAAGACTAGTATTTTAACTAAAGGGTTGACATTGCTGCTATAGCAATACACTACAGGAATTGGTTCTTTGGCTAGAGAGTATATTACTATCTAATCAGTAACTCTGTCTTCACTTGAGTTGATGCATATGTTGACTTTCTTGTCTTCGTTGAAGAGCTTAGCTTTTGATGATGACTCCTGGAGCATATCTTGATGTAGATGTCATCTTAATGGCTTCAGAATCTAGCAAGGGTTAAGAAGATACTTTGAGTACGAGCGTACTCAGAAAGTTCACTAGAAAAGGAGTGTTTGATGCACGATATCTACAACCACATACCGTAGGTCGTAGGCAATGCAAGTTTTCGTAAACATTTCTTCAAAGGTTGCTTTTATTCTGAAAAGCTATGTCCGTCAGCCTACACGGGTTTACCAGAACTTTCATGGAGTTCCTTTCCCGCTGTGTTCGCAGCTCCTTCCCAGAACAGGGAGTAACAAGTTATAGTTCTTACACTCTGCAGATGTGCGTTACTTTATCCATGAGAGATCAACTCTTTGTTGCACAAACGGGCAGCTTATTCCCATCCACAATTCCATGATGCGGGGCCTAGAAGATGATCCAAGCCAATCACTACCCCCTTCGCGACCCCGCATGCCTCCTTGATGTACACCATGCCCACATATTGAATTACGGCAATGGATTGTACAGACCGTTAGATGCCAGAACTATCGTGGGACGTTGAGGGTTCCCACCCATATGCTGCATATCCTCTACGAATTACCAATTAATATGCACGCTACGTGATAACAGCCATGACCTGCACATTCGGCTGCATGCGAGAGGAAGAAGATACGGCTGACTTCTCTGTCCCATTCCAAATCTCATGGTTAACGCGTGATATACGGCGCAAGAATCAGTGGCGACATTGGTTGTTAAGTCCTAGATAATATGTTCCTTTACCACCGGAACTTTCATAGTAGGTTATTACCTCATGGTAAATAACCTATAATCACATTATTATGAAAATAGTGTTTTCGGACCTTTTTCAAATGCAGGTGATGACAACACTGGATTTTTAAAATACTTTACATAAAATAACCAAAGGACATGAGAAAGTGTGAACTTGCCTATTGTGATTGCAAGATTATGCACTCACGGTCTTCAAGACAGTATAATATCCAATATCTGAAATCAGCATCATTGGTCCGGTAAGGACTAATGTTTAAAGAAGCAGGATGCTCTTATGCATAAGTAATGTGATGCACTTTATAAACGCGGATCCCGGGGATAACGTTGTTCTAGGGTTTGGATACTGGAAATGATTTCTTTAGAATGTGTTGTCCTTTTAGATAAGTTTCACACTTGTGCTTCTTATTAAGGCTTGTGAGTGTGTGTGACACATCATGTAAACATAATGGTGTACAACAATAAGATATACCATTGAGGTACGCTATTCAAGGAATGCTTATATAAGAATTATCTTATCTTCAAGTTTAACCTTGCAAATAATGGAATTTATAAGGAACTTAAGTGTTAACAATCCTAAGTATACAAGCAAAGGATAAAGTAATGCGATCCTGATTAATTGTCATATGTTGACTGAAGTGGCAAAACGAATAAATTTTGAAGAAAAGATTTCTTTATTAAGGTTTAAACAATTTCTGATAGTTTTTAGTATATGATTGATAGAATGTGATTGATATTGTTTATGCTTTTTTGAATAGTCTGGACTTGAGATGCCTTACGACTTAATTATAATAGACCAAATTTAACTATAAACCATATAAAAAAGTCTTTAGCCTTATATTTAAAGTCTTTTTTAGAGGGTAAAACAGTAGGGTAAAGAACCCCACTGTAATTTTTATAAATCATATAGAGTTACAAAGAAATATTTACAAGTTTCAGGCCACCTCAAAAGAGGGATAACATACTGAGAAGCTATATCCTATCTAAATTATTTCTAATCCAATCTTTGAGGCCATAATAATTCTTTTTCTTAATTCTATGCAGGACCCATCTTAACTCCTGGGCGACAATAGCCCTCCATTCCTCAAGAGAAGCATGCTTGTTGTTGAAAATTTCATTGTTTCTGCACATCCATATGCCCCAAGCTCCTAGGATAATAATTTCCATTGCAAAATGGACTTTAAGATCTTTTTTAATACTGGCTAAAGCTTCAAAAAGATTGTGATCAGCCACTTGGACATGGGAAATTTCAGCCTAGCAAGCTTTTGCAAAAGGACAGCCCCAAAATAAGTGTAGAATAGTTTCCTCACTGGTGCAGCCATGAAACACACATTCATATGAAGCCAGAGTAAATTGTTTCCTTTTTAGAAGGTTCTGTGTGTTTAGCCTATCAAGGAGCAAGATCCAGAAGAAGAACTTATGCTTTTGTTGATAGGAGGATTTCCACAACCAGGAAAAATGTGGCTGAATAGGCTGATAACCAGATAATGAATAGTAAGCCTTTTGGACTGAAAAAATATTACTGCCCCAAATATAACTCAGCTTGTCGGGCCCGCATGCCATCACCGAGTATTTGATCAAGGCTTTTATATTCTGGTAAGCTTGTGATGAGGGAGAAAAAGTGATCTTGTATGTTAGTCATGCAGAGAAACTCATGGACAAAGATGTGTGGGTTTTTTGCATAGGAAAGAAGATGAGGAAGCTTATGCTGTAGACATCCATCATTCCACATATCAGACCAGAGAAGGGTGGATTTTCCATCACCCACCGAGCACTTTGCAATTCCTTTAAATATGTCAACCAATTTCAAATGAGCTTTCCACCAAAAGGATCCCTCCGGACTTCTTCCAGGTAGTTTACCATTGCAATAATAAGTGTTCCAGAAAAGGTGAACCCATGGGATATCCTTATGATTGTAAAATTTATCCAAATTCTTCAAAAGAAGTGTTGAGTTTTGAACATTAAGGTCAAGAACCCCCAACCCCCCATGGTTCTTTGGTCTACAAACTTTATTCCATGCAACAAGAGCTTGACCCCTAGATTGAACATTAGATGTTTTCTTTCTCCACAAGCATTGTCTCATATACTTAATCAGCTGATCTTTAATAGCGACAGGAAGATCAAAACAACTCATATAATATATGGGAAGGGATGATAAAACAGATTTAACTAACTGCAATTTCCCCCCATAATTAAGAAAATCAGCAATCCCACACAATCTTCTCTCAACTCTCTGAACAATAGGCAGAAAATGTTCCACTGCAGGCTTATTAAGGCTTAAAGGCAGTCCAAGGTAGGTGAATGGCAATGATCCAGGGAGACATGAGAGTGTATTGGCAAAGTGCTCAAGCCTCACAGTGTCCATATTAATTGGCATCATACTAGATTTAGAATAATTAACTTTGAGTCCAGTGGAGAGAGCAAAAGTATGAAGGAGGGCCTTGAGGCACAATAATTTCTCTGAGTCAGCCTTAAGGATTAATAAAGTGTCATCTGCATACTACACAACAGGGAAATCAGGACAGAACACACCCTCAATGGGAAGGGAGAGAAGACCAATATTCATTGCTTTATTAAGGATTCTTTGAAGAAGATCAGTAGCCAAAATGAACATGAGAGGAGATAAAGGATCCCCTTGTCTTACACCTCTTCTGCAATAAAATTTCTTGCTAGGCACTCCATTTAACAGAACATAGGAGGAAACCGAACCAAAGATTAACTGAATCCAAGAAATCCATCTATCACCAAAAACTTTGGCTTTGAGAATATTGATAATTGTTGAATGCTCAATTCTATCAAAAGCTTTTTCAAAGTCAAGCTTAAGAATTAAAATTTCTTCTTTGGACTTGTGGCATTGATCAAGGAATTCAAATGCCCAACCTAGACAGTCTTGAATAGACCTTTGTTTGAGAAAACCATACTGGTTCTTGTGAACAAGTTTAAGGATTAACTTTTGTAGTCTGTTAGCCAGAATTTTGGTTATAATCTTGAGGACACTGTTTAGCAGAGAAATAGGCCTAAAATCAGCAGGTGTCAAAGGAGCTTCATTTTTTGGAATGAGGGTGATAAAAGAGGCATTAATGCTTTCCAAGGAAGTCTGCCCTGCATAGAAATCCACAAGGAGTTGTTTCACATCATCCTTAATAATAGGCCAACATTGTTTCATGAATTCATTGTTAAAACCATCTGGGCCTGGGGATTTATCATTAGGAAGATATTTAATTACATCTTCAATCTCCTCATCAGAGAAAGGTTTTTCCAAAGCATCCTTGTCCTCTTGCCTTAAACATTCTCCTGCCAAGTCACTAAGATTGAAGTGCATTTCAGGCTTATCAGATGTACCCAATCTATCTTTAAAGGCTTTCCAAAGAAGATCTGCTTTACCATGATGATCTTGAATCTCATCATTCGAATCATCTTTGAGCGTGGAAATGTAGTTATGTCTGAAACTTATGGTAGATTTGGAATGAAAGAATTTTCTGTTCTCATCACCCAGCTTGACCCATTTAATTTTCCCCCTTTGCTTCCAATAAGCATTTTGATCTTGTAAAAGAGAAATTATAAGATTCTTCAGGATATCTCTGAGATTCCATTCTAGGATAGTAAGAGTTCTCATTTCCTCCATAGCATCTAGTAGATCAATGGTGGCATTAACATTGCAGATTTGTGATTTCAGGCAGGGCAGATTTTTTGCCTAGAGCTTTAGTCCCCTTCTTACATTTTTGAATTTAGCATTAATTTTTTTGGCAGAATCCTGAAAACCAACAGGAATGTTCCAGGCATTTTGAACAATTGCTTTAAAATCCTTATGATGCATCCAATAATTTTCAAATCTCAAAACCTGAGCTTTGGGTATCATTGTGCCAATGGAGATGACACAAGGAAATGTAGGGGTTCGTAGCATGGAAAACAAAAATTTTCTATCGCATACAAACAAACAAGCCAAGATCTATCTACTAGATTGTAGCAACGAGTCGATGGAATAACTTACCCTCGAAGATTCCAAAGTGTTTAACGAGAGCGGATTCTCGTGGGTGATGTAGTCGTACTCTTTCCGATATCAAGATCGTGTGGACGATCCTTCCCGCTATGCTCCTGCAGCGCTCATGATCGGTCACACGTCGGTACTCAACGAAGACCTTCCTCTCCCTTGTTCCAGCAGGCATGGAGGTTGTAGCACTCTCTCGCGATTCCGGCAAGACAACGGCGTGGTACCTAAGTAGAGGGAATCCAGCAGGCTTCGCCTTAAGCGAGTATGGTGGATTATGAGAGAGGGCTATTAGTGGTCTAGAGATTAGACACACCAATTAGAAGGCTCTAAACCAGGCTAAAGCAATTAGAAGCTCTAAACCAAACGGCTCTAAACCTGAGATTAGAGGTAGAAACTTGTGTGTCTCAAGGAGGAGCCCCGCCTCCTTATATAGGTGGAGGGCTAGGCGCGCCAGAGGGAGGAGTCCCTCCCAACTCGGCCTAGGGTTGGGCTCACTTGGAGGAGAGGAACCTCCTCCAAGTTGGTTTCAAACTCCTCTTGCTTGTTTCCCACAGTTTCTGCTTCCCACAGCTCGCTTTCCACGCTTTCTGTTTTAGCCGCTTGACTTTCAAACCGCAGTTTTACTTTCAAGTTTTGGAACAGCAAGAACACTTAGTACATGATGCAATCATTCAATGACACATTCATGTACCTCCCACGGAGTGCCGGACAATCCGACCCTTCTAGAACATTCCCGATGAAAACACCTAATCATTCCCGAACTCAAACGGGACTTTCCTTATATGAATCTTATTCTCCGGACCATTCCGGATCACCTCGTGATATCCGGATCCCATCCGAGACTCAACAACATTCGATCTCTTTCTCATAATACCATAACTACTCAAAACAACGTCAATCCTTAAGTGTGTCTCCCTACGGTTCGTGAATTATGCGGACATGATCGAGACACTTCTCCTAACAATAACCAATAGAGGAATCTGGAAATTCATATGGCTCTACATATTTCACGATTACTTTGCGATCGAATGAACCACTTACATACGATACCAATTTCCCTTTGTCTCACGATAGTTTACTTATCCGAGGTTATGATCGCCGGTATCTCCGCATACCTAGTTCAACCTCTACCGATAAGTACTCTTTTCTCGCTCCTGATATGTGATCCCTTGTGACCTAGTCACATGCTTGCAAGCTAATTGGATGACATTCCACCGAGAGGGCCCAGAGTATATCTATCCGTCATATGGATGGACAAATCACTCTTGATCCATGTGTTTCAACCAATACTTTCGAACACTCAATGCCACCTTTATAGCCACCCGATTCACGGTGTGGTGTTTGATGTCATCAAAGCATCCATCCACTAAAGGTGATATGCATGATCTCATGGTCGAAGGAATTAGGTTACTATGTATCGTAAAGCATATAGCAATTGAACTATTGAAATGACTTGATCTTTATGCTACGCTTATCAATAGGAGTATGTCCACCATATCATTCTCCTAACGATATGATCTTGTTGTTGATAACATCTCAATGTTCATGATAGGAAACCACAATCATTTAATCAACCAACAAGCTAGTGAAGTATAGAGGCTATACTAGGGACTTCAAATTAAGTTTACAAATCACACAAGTATCAATGTTTCCTTGTTAATACTATTATAGCATGAATGTAAACATTTATCATAAACACAAAGATATAATAATAACTATATTTATTATTGCCTCTAGGGCATATCTCCAGTCTCCCACTTGCACTAGAGTCATCTAATCTAGATTACATGGTAATATACCGAACACCCATGGCAGTTTGGTGTTGGTCATGTTTGCCCTCGGGAGAGGTTTAGTCAATGGATCCGCCACATTCAGATCTGTGTGTACTTTGCAAATATTTATATCCCCATCCTGGATATGTTCTCGAATAGCGTGAAAACGCAGCTTGATGTGCTTCAGCTTCTTGTGTGACCTTGGTTCTTGCGCATTGGCTATGGCGCCCATGTTATCACAAGAGATAGACATTGGGTCCAAATGCACTAGGAACCACACCCAGCTCAGAATGAACTCTTTCATCCATATCGCTTCTTGTGAAGCCTCCGGGCAACCATGTATTCCGATTCATTGAAGATCTCGCCACAACGCTTTGCTTTGCACTCCTCCACTAATCGCTGCACCATTCAAAATAAATACGATCCAGTTGTGATTTAGAATCATCCGGATCGGTGTTCCAACTAGCATCGGTGTAACCATTAACAACGAAATGTTCATCACCTCCATAAGAAAGAACCATATCCTTAGTTCTTCTCAAGTACTTAAGGATATTTTTGATCATTGTCAATGATCCACTCTGGATCACTTTGATATCTGCTAGTTAAACTAACGGATATGCAATGTCGGGTCTAGTACATAGCATGGCATACATTAGAGATCCTATGGCTGAGGCATAGGGAGTCTTACTCATCCTTTCTCTATCTTCTGCCGATGTCGGACTTTGAGTTTTACTCAAGGTCGTATTGGGCAACATGGGCAAGAACCCTTTCTTGCTTTCTTCCATTCCAAACCTCTTTAGAACTTTGTCCAAATATGTACTCTGTGACAATGATATTTGGCGTTTTGATCTATCTCTATAAATCTTTATGCCTAATATGTAAGCTGCTTCGCCAAGATCCTTCATTGAAAAACTATTATTCAAATATTCCTTGACACTATTAAGAAGGTCTACATCATTCCCAATCAACAATATGTCATCCACATATAGTATTAAGAATGCTACAGAGCTCCCACTCACTTTCTTGTAAATACAAGCTTCTCCATAAGTTTGTATAAAACCAAAACTTTTGATTACCTTATCAAAACGTTGATTCCAACTTCGGGATGCTTGCTTCAATCCATAGATGGACCGTTGAAGTTTGCATACCTTGTTAGCATCTTTAGGATCGACAAAACCTTTGGGTTGCATCATATACAACTCTTCATCAATATCTCCATTGAGGAATGCTTTTTTGACATCCATCTGCCATATCTCATAATCATAATATGCAGCGATTGCTAACATAATCCTCACAGACTTTAGCTTCGCTACTGGTGAGAAAGTCTCATCGTAGTCAACTCCTTGAATTTTTCGAAACCCTTTTGCGACAAGTCGAGCTTTATAGACAGTAACATTACCATCAGCATCTGTTTTCTTCTTGAAAATCCATTTGTTCTCGATGACCTTCCGGCCATCCGGTAAGTCCACCAAAGTCCATACTTGGTTTTCGTACATGGATCCAATCTCGGATTTCATGGCTTCTTGCCATTTATTGGAATATGGGATCATCATCGCTTCCTCATATGTCTCGGGGTCATCGGTGTTGTCCACCAACATGACACTCATAACGGGATCATACCAATCTGGAGTGGTACGAGTTCTCGTTGACCTCCGAGGCTCAGAGCAACTTCAACCAAGTTTCATGATCATCATCATTAGCTTCTTCTCTAATTGGTGCGGGCACCACAGAACTTCTTCCGGCGCTACTACGCAATTTCGAGAGAAGGTTCGACAACCTCGTCGAGTTCTACTTTCCTTCCAGTCACTTCTTTGAGAGAAATTCCTTCTCTAGAAAGGAGCCATTCTTAACACGAAGATTTTGCCTTCGGATCTATGATAGAAGGTATACCCAATAGTTTCCTTCGGTATCCTATGAAGACGCATTTTTCCGCTTTGGGTTCAAGCTTGTCCGGCAGTAACTTCTTTACATAGGCTTCAGATCCCCAAACTTTAAGGAACGACAATTTAGGTTTCTTCCCAAACCATAATTCATACGGTGTCGTTTCAACGGATTTAGACGGTGCCCTATTTAAAGTGAATGCGGTCGTTTCTAATGCATAACCCCAAAATGATAGCGGTAAATGTAAGTGACATCATAGAACGAAACATATCTAAGAGAGTTCGATTCTGACGTTCGGACACACCATTACGCTGTGGTGTTCGGCGGTGTCAATTGTGAAAGTATTCCACACTTCTTTAAATGCTCGCCAAACTCGTAACTTAGATATTCACCTCCACGATCGAGCGTAGAAATTTAATCTTCTTGTTACGTTGATTCTCTACCTCACTTTGAAACTCCTTAAACTTCTCGAAAGTTTCGGACTTATGTTTCATGAAATAGATATACCCATATCTACTCAAGTCATCCGTGAAGGTAAGAACATAACGATAACCACCACGATGCTACACTCATTGGACCACACACATCGGTATGTATGATTTCCAATAAGTCCGTAGCTCGCTCCATCATACCGTAAAATGGAGTCTTAGTCATTTTCCCATCGACATGCTTCGCATCTTTCAAGTGATTCAAAATCAAGTGATTCAAGAAGTCCATCGGAATGGAGTTTCTTCATACGCTTCACTCCAATGTGACCAAGGCAGCGATTGCCACATATAGGTCAAATTATCGCTTGATTTCAAACGTTTAGCCTCAATGTTGTTGATATGTGTATTTCCACTATCGAGATTCAATAAGAATAGACCATCTATCAAAGGTGCATGTGCATAAAACATATTACTCATATAAATCGAACAAGCATTATTCTCTCGACTTAAACAAGTAACCGTCTACAATAAACAAGATCCCGATATAATGTTCATGCTCAACGCAGCACCAAATAACAATTATTTAAGTATAAAACTAATCCGATGGTAGATGAAGGGGTAGCGTGCCGAGCGATCACATCAACCTTTGATCCGTTTCCACGCGCATCGTCACCTCGTTCTTCGCTAGCTTCCGTTTATTCTGCGGCAAGACTGCTTTGAGTTACAAATATGAGCAACCGAACCAAGATCAAATACCGTGCACTACTACGAGTACTAGTGAGATACACATCAATAACATGTATATTAGATATACCTTTCTTCTTGATGTTGCCGTTCTTCGATCCGCCAAGTACTTTGGGCAATTCCGATTCGAGGACCTTCTCCCTTGCGGTAAAGCACTCGGTTTCGGCTTGGGTCCAGCCTTGGTCTTCTTCCGGCGTGGTAACTTTCTTACCACCCTTCTTGAAGTGTCCCTTTGCTTAGACTTGCCTTTCTTGAGTTTGGTGGTCTTATTGACCATCAACACTTGGTGCTCTTTCTTGATCTCCACTTCGCAGACTTTAACATAGAAAACAGTTCGCAACTCTTTGTTCATGTTCGCATGTTGTAGTTCATCACAAAGTTCCTGTAACTTGGTGGCGATGGAGGAGGACGGTAAATCCCCAAAGCATTAGGAATCACTATAACCAAGCTTTGAAGTTTGTTTGCGTGCCCGCACATCTTAAGCACATGCTCACCGACGGAGCTGCCCTCTTCCATCTTGCGGTTAAAGAACTTTTCGAAGCCTCATAGCTTTCAATTGCCGCATGAGTCTCAAAAATCAATTTGAGATCCTCGACAATATCATATGGGTATGACTCTTCAAACCTTTTACAAGCTCGATTCTAAACCATACAAGATAGCACACCACTGAACTATGGAGTACCGATTCTTCCGAGCGAGGTAAACATTCTTTACTTCATCGAAGCATCACCGCAGTGGGTCACCCAGTGCATCCAAAGACATAGGTCAAATTACCAGCTGTGAGGACAATCCTCAAGTTGCGGAACCAATCCGCGAAGTTGCTTCCATTGTTTTTCAACTTTTCTTTCTCTAGGAACGCATTAAAATTGATGGTAGGGGCTGCCACTGATCTACAACATATTTGCAATAGTTTAGACTAAGTTTATGACAAATTGAGTTCAAATTAATTAATGAAATTAAACTAGGTGAACTCCCACTCAAAACAACATCCCTCACATTGTTTTAGTGATCACACGAACCAAATTCACTACATCAACACCGATCATCACGAGAGTTGATATAGTTTCAATGGCGAACAATCGTCATGTTCATCATATCTACTATACGATTCATGCTTTACCTTTTGGTAATCCGTGTTCCGAGACCATTTCTGTACATGCTAGGCTCGTCAAGATCAAACCTTAGTTTCTGCATGAGCAAATCTGGCTTGCTCACGTTGTATACACTTGCAGAATCTAACACACCCGATCATCACGTGGTGCTTCGAAACAACAAGCTTTAGCAACGGTGCTAACTAAGGGTGAACACTTTATGATTTGAAATTCATGTGCATGAGGGATCATCTTATAATGCTACCGTCGTCTACTAAGCAATACAAGATGCATAAAGGATTAACATCACATGCAATTCATAATATGTGATATGATATGGACTTTCTTCTTTGTGCTTCCGATCTCCATCTTCAAGCACGAACATGATCTCCATCATCACCGGCATTGCATCAAGGTCAATGACGCTTCACCATGGTTGTCTTCCACCGGCTTCAACTATTACAACTACTTTGAATAGACATGCGGGTCTTAACATAAATTAAAGACAACCATATGGCTCCTGCCGGTTGCCAACTTACAATAAGGAACATTGCATACATCAAATATAATCACAATCATGGCCATATCACATCATCGCACACCCCGCAAAACAAAGTTAGACGCCTCTACTTTCTTTGCATATTTTACGTGGTTTGGGGCTTTCAATCAGTGTCGTTCTAACTTACGAACAAGAACCACAACATTGATACTAGCATTGTTGATTACCCGTTGTAAATTGGATCTTAACTATGCTAGGAGAAACAGGCACCATAAAGCCACTTATGCAATACAAGTTGCATGTTAAGCGTGGAGCAAGTCTCATGAACGATGCATGTAAGGTTAGCCGGGCGCTTTATCCCAACATACCGCAAGATGCAAAGTACACAAAAGCAATCGACAATAAAAGCATCAACGCCCACAATGACCATTGTGTTCTACTCGTCAACAGATCTACATATAGACACGGCTCGATACCCTTTGTAGGGGTTCGTAGCATGGAAAACAAAAATTTTCTATCGCATACAAACAAACAAGCCAAGATCTATCTACTAGATTGTAGCAACGAGTCGATGGAATAACTTACCCTCGAAGATTCCAAAGTGTTTAACGAGAGCGGATTCTCGTGGGTGATGTAGTCGTACTCTTTCCGATCTCAAGATCGTGGACGATCCTTCCTAAGGCGTTCCGGCAGCGCTTCCGCAGTCGGTCACACGTTCGGTACTCGACGAAGACCTTCCTCTCCCTTGTTCCAGCAGGCAGCGGAGGTTGTAGCACTCTCCTCGCGATTCCGGCAGCACAACGGCGTGGTACCGGAAGTAGAGGGAAATCCCGCAGGGCTTCGCCTTAAGCCGGAGCGAGTATGGTGGATTATGAGAGAGGGCTATTAGTGGTCTAGAGATTAGACACACCAATTAGAAGGCTCTAAACCGCAGGCTAAAGCAATTAGAAGCTCTAAACCAAACGGCTCTAAACCTGAGATTAGAGGTAGAAACTTGTGTGTCTCAAGGAGGCCCGCCCTCCTTATATAGGTGGAGGGGCTAGGCGCCAGGAGGAGGAGTCCCTCCCACCTCGGCCTAGGGCTGGGCGCCGACTTGGAGGAGAGGAACTCCTCCTCCAAGTTGGTTTCAAACTCCTCTTGCTTGTTTCCCACAGTTTCCTGTTTTAGCCGTTTGACTTTCAAACTGGCAGTTTGACTTTCAAGTTTTGGAACAGCAAGAACACTTAGTACATGATGCAATCATTCAATGACACATTCATGTACCCTCCCCGGAGTGCGGACAATCCGACCCTTCTAGAACATTCCATGAAAACACCGAATCATTCCCGAACTCAAACGGGACTTTCCTTATATGAATCTTATTCTCCGGACCATTCCGGATCACCTCGTGATATCCGGATCCCATCCGAGACTCGAACAACATTCGGTCTCTTTCTCATAATACCATAACTACTCAAAACAACGTCAATCCTTAAGTGTGTCTCCCTACGGTTCGTGAATTATGCGGACATGATCGAGACACTTCTCCGAACAATAACCAATAGAGGAATCTGGAAATTCATATGGCTCCCACATATTTCTCGATTACTTTGCGATCGAATGAACCACTTACATACGATACCAATTTCCCTTTGTCTCACGATAGTTTACTTATCCGAGGTTATGATCGTCGGTATCTCGCATACCTAGTTCAACCTCGTTACCGATAAGTACTCTTTTCTCGTTCGTGATATGTGATCCCTTGTGACCTAGTCACATGCTTGCAAGCTAATTGGATGACATTCCACCGAGAGGGCCCAGAGTATATCTATCCGTCATATGGATGGACAAATCCACTCTTGATCCATGTGTTTCAACCAATACTTTCCGAACACTCAATGCCACCTTTATAGCCACCCGATTACGGTGTGGTGTTTGATGTCATCAAAGCATCCATCCACTAAAGGTGATATGCATGATCTCATGGTCGAAGGAATTAGGTTACTATGTATCAGAAAGCATATAGCAATTGAACTATTGAAATGACTTGATCTTTATGCTACGCTTATCAATAGGAGTATGTCCACCATATCATTCTCCTAACGATATGATCTTGTTGTTGATAACATCTCAATGTTCATGATAGGGAAACCACAATCATTTAATCAACCAACAAGCTAGTGAAGTATAGAGGCTATACTAGGGACTTCAAATTAAGTTTACAAATCACACAAGTATCAATGTTTCCTTGTTAATACTATTATAGCATGAATGTAAACATTTATCATAAACACAAAGATATAATAATAACTATATTTATTATTGCCTCTAGGGCATATCTCCAACAGGAAAATGATCAGAGGTAGGCTTTATAAGAGGAGCAACAAAAGTAGAAGGAAAGCTCTGAGTCCAGGAAGCAGAAGTAAAGAACAAGTCCAGCCTTTCCAAAAGGGGTTCTTTTTGCATGTTACTCCAAGTGAACTTTCTACCTTTGAGGGGTAATTCTATGAGACCCAAATTATTAATGGCTTCATTGAAAAGAAGCATACCATTCACATCCCCACCCTGTCTATTTCTATCAGAAGGCTTTCTACAAAAGTTGAAGTCACCCACAATGAGCCAATCCGTATCATCAGGCATATCAATATTTCCAAACCAATCTAAAAAATCTGCCTTTTTTCAGGTAAACATGGCCCATAAATATTGGTGAGGATCCAAATTTCATTGGACAAGAGAGATGTCAAGGTGATGGAGATGGAGAACTCATTGTGAAAGGAAAGATGCCCAGAGAACATAGAACTATTCCAAATGGTGATCAAACCCCCAGAGGCTCCCCTGGAGGGAAGAAATTCAAAATTGGTAAATTTGGGGGCAGAATTTTCTCATGTAAGAGATGTCAAAATCTTCTCTCTTAGTTTCTTGGAGGCAAATAATATCACAGCCAGATTCATCAATTTTATTTCTGAGAGCAACCCATTTTTTCCAGAGTTAATTCCCCTGATATTCCAGTTCAAGATCTTCCAAATTCTTTTGTTATCCATTAAGAAACCAGATGTATGTAGAATGATGGGCTGATATAAGTAATGTAACCACCCAATTGATAAAACTACAGCCACATAGACAAAAGGCAATCCATATCATAACACCACTGACAAATTCAACAATAAGTAACAAACACATCAAAAGACCACTAGTGCATGCTTCAGAACAGGAAGTCAACAAGTCTCCAGCAAAAGACATAGTTTGATACATTAGAACACTTAAGTGGGGGGTTTCTTCTTGGCTTGCTGACCACAGGTCCTAGCAGCCCTAGATTTCTTCTTTCCTCCAATGCTCAAGCTTGATGAGCCAGTTCCTTTGATGATGCCTTTTGGAGGATCCTTTACTGCCACTTCAGTGGCTTTCCCTTTCTTGAGCAACCTCTTCTCCAGGTCACCATCCTTTACCTTGCAGAAAGAGGGAGCAAGATTTTTAACCACTTTAGGATTCAAACAAGGTGGAACAACATTGCAAACCAGGCAATCAACAATTAAGCAGTTTAAGTGGCTTTTAAAACCCCCATTTAGTTCAACAATTCTAGGGCTTCTTCTCACCTCACTGTCAACTAGAGGCTCCTTGCCCTTTCTCTTTCTGGAAGGGGTGGAGGGAGAGCAGGAAGATTGCTTAACTTCAATGCCCAGACAAGGAGGAGCCATCTGAGAAATGCTTTCATTAGGGATGAAGAAAGAAATGGAGTTCTCTTCAGCAATAGGCTCCTTAATAATTTCCCATAAAGGAGAAGTAAGAAATCTCTTGACCCAACTAAACTTCTCAGGAGTAGCAAGCATGAGAGTAATAAAATTAAACCAACTTACAGGGATATCACACATGAGAGAGCCTTTGGAAGAAGAGTTCTTATGAATATGAGGAGCAAAATAACTTTCCCAGAGCTCCAGGCCTTGTTGGGAAAAACCCTGTTTTGCAGCATGCACATCAGGTATTGACACAAAAGTTCTCACCATTCCCACCTGGAGATGTGCTTCATTAGGAGAAAGGAGGTGCTGATCCTCCAACATCCAATCCTCATTTTCAGCAGCCACAGCACCTGAATCCATGGGGCTCTCCACCCTCCCCTCATCATCTGAGTTTACATAATCATCATCAACCAAATAGTTCTATAAAATGTTCGGAAGGCCCTCACCAATACCAACACCTTGAGGCCCAGCAACCACATCCTGATCCTCAGCAACCACAGGCTCAGCATTTATAGACTCATCATCATCTGACTCCCAGTCTTGGACAAGGATGGCACCTGTAACCCCACTGTTAACATCCTGTGGGGGAAGATTATTGTTATACACTGGCATGTCTTCACCAGGAGCAATAACAGGGCCTTGAATAGGACCAGCAGCAGCTTCCCAGGGGCCCCAACCTTCATTATTGTCACCTTCAGGAGCAGGATCCTGCACAGGGGCCAACCACTGACCCCAACCACCCCCAGGAGCAGGGGGGAGGGGGAGGAGGGGGGATCTGGGGCCCAAAGATAGGTGCAGGATGTGGGTCCACATTGTCATCTGGAAGTGGGTCCTCATCAGGTGCCACCCCCAAGCAGGTCACATTGCAGTACTTCAACAGAAAAAGTCCAGGACTCAGACTCCACCAAGTCGCCAATAGTAAACCTGACACTCTTGGGTATATCAACCAGATCAGTAACACGTATCTTCGCAAGAATCCTTCCTTTTTGATCCGGGTCCCTCTCCCATAAAAGGACCTTCCCAATATCAGCAAAAACCGCATTCAGATCCTCAGTATGCTAGTGGTCCAAGGGAGGACCAACTAGCATCACCCAACATTCATTGTTAAATTGAGCCCTCCTCCAATTTTCCCCCTCATTATGCTTAACAAAAGAAACATGCACATCTTGAAACAGAATGGGGCTAGCCGCAATGAGCCTGTCCCTGTCACTGACATGGTGAAATTGCACATATGCAGCCCCAAAAGGACATGCCTGGACATCCCGAAAGTGAACACGAGCCTCATTGTTGAGGAAATCAACCAAGACATCACGAATATTCAAGAAAGGGACTGGACCAAGAGGGAGGGGATTAATGGTAGCGATAGCATACTGTTCATGAGTCCTCGACCTCCGTGGCACCACCACCCTCTTGACACAATTCTTTCCAGCCACTTGCAGAACTTGGAAGCCATTTGGCAAGAAAGGAGCAGGATCAATCGGGATGTTCGCCATTTCGACAGTCTTCACCGGCGACGAGCAAGGGAGGGATGGGGTTTCTGCAGACGGGGGAGTTGAGGAGACAGGGAGAACAGCAGTTGTTTTTTGCAAAGAAATGGTGAACTCGTGAAAACTGTTGTGAACGATGGGCTGAGAAAGAGTATTCTTCTGGGCCTTGAACCACCCCTTGTAAGAATTGTCGGGCCACATGCATTTTGGGAAGGAAGGGAATTTCAAAAAAGGAATGAGACCAGGTAGTTTAAATGTCACGATTGGCGCCTCGATGACCGACCAAGCGTTACTCGATTTAACACCGCCATCAGCGAGAACCTGCGCATAGGATCTATCTTGAATGCTTGATTTGAAATCGCACTTATTATGTTCAGCAGGAGCAGGTGATGAAACCGCAACAGGATTCAGAAATTTGAGCCGATGGAAAACATAAACACCTTTATTGCTAGGCTTTAACGAAGGAGATTTTTTGGAATTTTTCTTTTTGTACGTGACAACTTTCCAATCTCCTGCAGATTCTTTGTAGAACTCCTTTTCTTCGAAGATCCAATTTGGCCCCCCATTACCCCAAAGGTTGACGTGAATCACAAACGACTTGCATGAAAACTTTGAAATATTGCAGATTTCAAAACTCACTGCCCGTGAAGCAACCGAGAAACGAAAAGTTCTATCTTGCAGAAATTTCACTTGGAATTTAGAAGCCTGACCACCAAAACAAGCTTGGAGTGCAAGACTAACCGTATGGAAATCCAACTTAAAATTTGCTCTTCCAAAAGAACAAACCAGGTAGAAAGGTCTCTTTCTGAAGCCACCAAGGAAATTAACTTGATGGCTGAATTTATCAAAAATCTTCTTCTCAAAATCCTGCCCTAATGAAAAATCCAGGGCAGGTCGACTCAAAGATTCATCCTTGATAGCACACTCCATAGGAAGGTCCTCGGTGAAATCCAGTGTTTTTGGCACAATCTTCTCAATATTGAGGGAAAATTTCTTAACCAAAGGGCTGGGCAAAATCTGTGCGCCAACTACAACCCTCTTCACTTGAAGATCAATAGAAATACCCGAGGCCACAACCTCACCTTGAATCAAGTATCTAGCATCAATAAACACCTCATTGTGATTAAGGAGAACCAGCCTTTTTGAACTAGAGAAAAGCATCAAAAAACCTTTAGAAGGCTCAAGATCATCAGCCGACAAAGAGGAGCAAAGGGCATGCCATTTAAAACCAGTGTCCTCATCTGTTCCAGAGATGGTAGGAGATCTACCAAGAAAACCAGATGAAGGATCCAGAGAATCATTAACACGAGAGAGATGAGAGGGGAACCTCAAAACAGATCCAATAGAGATCTACTCCCCCTTTTCCAAACATCTGCCCTCAAGGGGAGAGCCTTTGGCGTTGAGAAGAACCAACCAAGAATCAGCCGAGAGAGTGAGAGAGACCTCAAGAGACTTACCACCCGTGGACACACCAGAGTAGGTGATCTTCCAACAACCCCCTGAGGAATCCATGCAGAGCTATTGCCGGTGAGACACCGGCGAAAGCCGGAGGCCGACCAACGGTCACCTCAGAGGAGCCTCATGCCTCGGAAATCGTGCGGGCTTTCTCCTCTCTAAGTAACTCATTCGAACAAGGAGATCATATATAAAGTCTTGTAGACTAAAGTTAACTTTAAAAACATGGATAGATTTTAGGTGTAATGCTTATGATATTTGTACCTTGTGTACTTTGTAATGTTTTCTTAAGGTTACTTAAGAATGGTTATTCTCCTATTTAAGAATCTTAATCTTATAATGGAACAAGATCACTTATTTCCTTATAAAGGTGTGATTATAGTTTGTGGATACGCAAATAGTACTAGTGACTACTCTTGAATGATCTTTGGATTCAGTCCATTATAAGGTTGTGAGTGGAACAATGGTAAAAGGTTGTATTTGATTAAAATATCATTCTTGAAGATTTTATAATTGTTAAAGATATTTTTAGAAAATAACTACACATATGGTTGAAGGATAATTCAATAAAATTGTATTTATAATGTTTTGAACCATTATGACTTCATAATATCAACACTTAAGACTAATAGTATTTATTTAGATTCCATTGGCTAATTTTTAGAATTATTAGCAATTTTTATTTACCCTTATATGAATTATTCATTGAGTAAATAAGTTTAAATTTGAATTATTAAGTTTTGAATGTTTATTTACTTCAAAAGTGGAATATTATATTTTTAACATGTAGGTATTATTTTTGTGATCATTTTGGTATATTACAATTAGTTTTGTGATCATTTTGGTATATTACAATTATTTTTGTGATCATTTTGGTATATTACAATTATTTTTGTGATCATTTTGGTAATAAATAATAAATATTTAATTAAGTGAAACAATAATGCATGATTATAGTTTTAAATTATAGTTCTTATTTTTTTAAGATTTTTGGTATTTTTATTTATATTTTTAATATTTACCAATATTAAAATATGAATTATCAAAATATTAATACTTATAAAATATTTATTAAATAGTAATTATTTAAATTGTTAACATAATAATGTTTAATAATAGTTTAATGTTATAGATTTTATTTTTCTGAAAATTTTCATATATTAAACATATTTTTCTGAATTATAAAACAAAAGTTATTAATTAAACAAGATTTAATCATTTATTTCGTTTCTGGAATATTGATATTTGAATTTATATTGTTTTATCAATTTACTAAATAGGGAATACTTTTCTTACCGAGGCTAAACCTACCCAAGGTCACTGACTGGTGGGTCACATGCCACATGGCATGCCCAGTTTGATTAATGTTTTTGTTACTAAAGTTGTTTGTACTCTCAGAGAATGACACATGGGACCTGGGGCCATGTCACACGCCACGCTAGCAAGGACTGGTCAAACTAGCTAACGTGGCTAGAACCTGACATAAGCATGACATCATGCTCACATTATACGAGTTGATCCTCACTAGTTAAGGATCGATCGATCGACCTTGTGCGTGCGCGGGGCTGTGGCTAGGTGCGTTAGAAAGAGCATGCACTGGCGAGTTGAACTATGGTCGCGCCGACCCCTAAATGGTCAACGGAGAGCTGTCCACACCGATGACCAACGGTGCATGGCGAAACCTCGATACATGACGCAATCGAATCAACGAAGGCTTCTGGAAGATAGAGGAGCTCACCCTGGTTGTGATGGAGTGCTTGGGGAAGTGAGAGGAGGCGTGTAGACGATGAATCGATGACGATGGCCACGGTGACCGACAAAAGGGAACGCTTGATTCTGCTTGATTCCCGACGCGCCAACCCCCGTTCTTGGTCCTAATTGAACGAGTCCATGATGGAGCTTCTAACGGTGGCTTTGGCGAGGCACGTGGTGGTCGGACATGGCCGGAGCGACTAACACCGACGAGATAGGGTTTCAGCATGGTTGGGGAACGAGACAGGGAGAGTTTTAGAGGGAAAAATGAGGATGAGGACGAGCGGGGACGTTGTCGTGGCCTCCTTATCCTCTCCTGGCGACGACGGCATGCATCTTGACGCACTGACGGCGGCGGACGGCCTCAGCATCGCCACCGAGCTGCTTCCAGCTGGAGGAAGACGACGATGCTATTTTTGCAGAAAACCCCTAGCAAAATTTCAAACTCAACCCGTAGTCCTACAACTGGTCCCACTCGTCAGTCACTGTGTGAATGAGCTGGGCTCGCTGTTGGGCTGAAGAGAGCTGCACGTGAGTGGTAGATAGTGGAGAGAAGAAATGGGCCACGGGCCAGAAACTGTTTCCTCTATTTTTTCTTTCTGTTTGTTTTCCATTTTTTGTTTTATTTTTAGATTAATACTTTAACATTTGTTGAACTTTTCTAACAAAGTTTATTTGCTGAATACTTGCATCAACAATTGATATTATTTGAGTTTCATTTTTGTAGACCTTTATGATAAATATTTTCTTTATTTATTTAGTATATATTCTTTTAATATTTTGGAAGGGCCTTTGTTATTAATTTTTCGGTTCATAATAATCCATGGATGATATTTCTTTATTAAATGATAGAATTCAATTCTAGTTATATTATAGTTTGGAGGGAAGTTCTTATACTATGATCCTATATAATTATTTGTTGTATGAGATATAAAAGAATTAATATAGTTAATATTACTCCCATGAATCTAGGTAATAACAATGTATATATTCTATTATTACTAATATAGAGTTAAGGTTTTGAATTGCAAATGTTTACCCTAAGATTTAGGGTTCTTAATGTACATATTTTCTTTTGTTGATAATAGTTTATGGCTAAGCATATTGTCTTCTTGTTTGTAATCTTTGATGATATCACCTTTTAAAGTAGAAAGTTATTAACTGGAAATGTCTTATGGAAAAGCATTGATAAAAGTAACTCCTAAGCACATATGGTTATGATAATTGGAAATGAAAGAAATATGCTTAAGTGATTTCCTATAGGAAATATTCCTATAAACAATTGTGGAAATAAAATGATTTATCCAACAGATGAGATGGATGTTAAGCTTGATTATGGATTTAGGGTTTAGTTATTACCAAGAATTCCTATCTTATATAATTCTCAATCCTGGACTTCTAATTAAGGAATTCATTTCCTAGATATACTACTCCTTCATATCCATCATCATGTGCTAACATGATGATCTTTACTTCACAAGAATATTCTATCCACCTTTTATTCTTCTAAATCCATTTATAAATCCAATGAGCTTGACACTAAAGCTTACATAATCTTATCATATCCATACTTGGTTATATCGACTACTCTACTGCTGATAACCACCAATCCCACATGTGGTTACTTCTAATTACATTCACACTTTTCCTTAATCATCCATCACCAACATTACTCTAATAGATTTCTATATATATATATATATGTGTGTGTGTATCAAATCCTACTTCACCTTAAGTGTTTAATATTTCCCAAAAGGAAACTACTACTTTAATAACTCCATGCTACTCTAGCTTAAACTTAGTCATACTGTCTTATATCTACTTCACTTCTGTATCTTATATATAAAATTTGCATCATATCATGTGACTTGTCATGGCTATCCTAGAATAACATATCTATTCTTGGTTTAATCATGTTCTACCCACCAATGTCACTTATACATGATATAAGCATTCAATCTTGGTGGCTAAAGAATCATCATTATAATCCTTTGATCCTTTATGGCTTAGGTTTCCAGTTGGCTAATCAAGGCTTTCATCAATACAACACTTACAGTTGTATTATAATTATCTTCTTAATATATCTAGTGGATTAGGGAATGTTATTCATGGACTATACCTACTTAGTCCAATAGTATTACTCCTGGTAACTATCTTCAATAATCATCCTTGTAATCTTTACCTTAGATACCCTTCTATCATTTCAGGAGTGAGTTAACTCCATCAATAATCATATTGATTTTATTCACTTCCAACACTCCCATCCTAAGGATGATATTTACAACTAGCATTACCATCTACCTCTTCCTACTTCTTTTTCTAAAGGTTTTAAATGAATGCTATGATAAGGATAAGAGTTGTTAGATCAAGTATTGAATATTGATAGATTAATAATTGGTGAATCAATAGTTGATTACTCAACATTGATGAACAACAGATATTGAGATAGGATTCTATAAGGATTGATATGGAAAGGAAGGTATATGGTGAATAATCTTGAATTGATTCCCTTGCTACTCAATAAAACTAAAGAGTTAGGGTTAAGTATTACCATGATCCACATGGTAAAAATAAATAAGGATAAAATAGATTAAGAGTTAGTTATTATACTCTTATCATTTGGGTTATATTCTTAATTTGGTATTCATGGGTTGTTGTGATGAATACTAGGATGTGATCACTTAAGGATCAAATTATAATCATTAATCAAGGTGTAATGGTTTAATTCTTTATTACATTTGATCTACCCTTAGGTCAAATATCCCTTACCCAAAATAAGGTTTTAGCATAGATCATATTGAAACTTATCGCAGTCAACTTGATGATCTACTTCAATTCCATCAAGTTGAGAGAAGCTTCAATCACTTTGACAAGTTTTGTTCAAAGGCGCGAAAAGTATTCGGATTTTCTATGCATGAATGCAATGCACACATCTGTATTCAGCTTATTTCTAAGCTCTAATGCTGGGATGTTACAGACTCTCCCCCTTAAAATAAACTTCGTCCTCGAAGTTTGTATACTCTCACGTTTCGGAGTAAGGAATTGACTTGTAGTGGTTACTGCATTTCTCCACTCCATGGTAACCTAAAATGGAAATAATTGTAATATTCCATATCGAGATCGTTTTCTTGTATTCTCATCATACTTGGAATTCTCCAACTTGTTGTCTTCAATACTCCAAATTTCCTTTTACTATCATCCCTTAGGGATATGTTCTCATTATGGAATCCTTAAATTGGAGTTTCTTCTTTAGTTCATTTCCCTTATTAGGTATTCTATTCCAACTCCTTCATTTGATCATCGAACTTCCTTACTATATTGTATAAGGTCTAGGAAGTCTCACTAAAGCAGGTTTAAATTTTTATTAGTCAATAATTGTGGCCAAAAGACCAATCTTTGATTTATTATTGGATGAGTTGTACTGGTAGTCCTTCCGAATATTGCTTTTGAACACATTTAGTCCAAACCGATCAGAATTTCTTGTTCCTCTATACTTGTCCAATTGGATGCGCTTTATTCTCTCTTATGAATCACTTAAGGGTTGTTTCCTCTAGAATTAGTATGTTAGGACTATTCTATTTTATTACTTCAAGCTTTTACCTTATCAAGATTTAGACAATCTATTATTATCACCTTAATTACTTCTTCAACTTCCTTATATTAATTGCCTTAAGGTTTGAGTACTACTACCTTGAAGTACACTTTGATCTTTCATCCAAACATACTTCCGAAAATACTTCAATAATAATGAATCCTTTTAACCTTATGAAAATAAGGCTTAAGTTTTCATAGGTTAGTCCTTCTTTCCTATCCTTTACTCTAGGATTCAGATAACAGTACTTCTGTTTACTGTTGTACTATCGCCCTTAGGGTTTACTAATAGTCTCTAAACTGCATATATAGTAACCATTGGCTTTATAATTAGAATGTTGGTCTTTGTTCAGCTTATATTTTACCTAATTAGGGTCTTATGAAATATTGTGATGTGTATCCTCACAATTGTGGATCTCCGAAGTGAATCTTTCAGCATTATTTGTCTTACTTACTATTTGGACATTTTCGCTTTGATAGGTCTAACTTCTCCTTGGTAAGCTGACTTCGCGAAGCGCTTCGAAAGACGATCGCTTTAAATTTTATACTTCTCCAGGTCTTACTTAACTTAGGCCAAATTTTATGCTCTTTATGCAACTTTTAAAATGATCTGATTAACTATTTTAACCGATACCTGCTGCGGCAAGTTGCCGAGTACGGACTAGCCTAGGGTGTATGTATTACCTTACGATTTCCGACATATTTCTCGCATTCACTCTAACTTATTCGAGTTTGGATACCACCTATTTCTAGTGAACTTAATTTCACTACTTTTTGTTGTTTTATTCTACATGTGAACCTCCTTGGTATATAGAATTCGTCACTCCCTTACACGGATTCCCATTCCTATCTAGGTTTATAACATCAAGTAATAACTGGGTGTTACATCATGCATTTGCACACCTAATTAAACTTCATGTACAGATCAAGCCAATCAAGAAGATTCAAGAAAATCCAAAAGTCGATAAACAACAAAACATATACCATGTATTATATATAGGTTTTTAAATAATTTACAAATGTACTAAACGCTCCAACGGTTTGCCCCTCACATACATTACACAACTACCTTACAAGAACTTCCTAATCTTGTGAGTATATCCTCACTTATTTCGGCAAACCTTTCAAACTACAATACGCATTACCCTTTATGTACATTATTCAAGCACTCATCCCTTGGGATGTCGTTTCTTTCTTACTTTCATCTTCCTCTAGTGCTTCCTGGAGTTCCGTCCATGATGACGTGAAGTCCTACGACTGCCTTCTGGAGCGTAAGAGCATCCAGGAGGTGCATATTCTTGATTAGAAGTACCTAGAGTGAGATTAATCATTGATAAATGACTAGAGTTGGCATAATCTTCTACATGATATACCTGCGTTTCCGGCAATGCTTCGTCAAAGTAAGAGGGTTCTTTCGCCTTTTCTTGGATCCATTCATACATATTGGTATAATAACTACCGGAATACTCTTCTAAGTCGATTGGATTGGTATTTCCTCCATATGGTCCATAAGGCTCTCTATGCTTATAGTTGGTCTCTTCTCCGATACCTATATCACAAGGTATAGGATTTCCTATGGTTCCACCTTGAGATTCTACTCCCCATTCATACTGGTTTTGCTCAGGGTTATTTGGAATAACTCCAGCCCATTCCTTTTGTTCAGAGTTATACTTGGTCCATAGATCTTCAGGTGACTGGGGTTTATTTTGGTAATAGGCATAGTTTTCTAAGTGTGGATCATCAAACTCAGTTTCCTCATATACTTCTCCTGAAGGTATGTATTTGGGATTCCTAGCTTCTTTATCTAACCTCTTCCTATGTGCCATTGCCTTATCAGGATCAGTAAAATCCTCAATGATCGTTTCCAGTTCCTGAACTAAGACTTGGTGAGTGTTATGGTAAGTGTTTAACAAAGACCGACAACGATCCATATACTCTATGGATAGAGTGGGTTCAGTTTGGACTAGAGTAGAGTGATCTAACTCATGCTCCGGGTTTGAGGTTTCATGGGGTATAATGGTGTGAGTACTACCTTCTAGAGCTTGGGATTTCTGTTCTCGGATCATGGTTATGGCTGCTGCTACAGCAATCTGATATGCAGATGCCATGCACCTTGCCTCTCCTAATGGCATTTCTCCCTTAAGTCCTAACTTCTTGGGTAACATGATTATGACACGGTATTTAGCTAATACCTGCCCATCATAGTAACTGTAAATCTTGACCAGAAGTCTCGATTCACATTCCAAACTCCAGAGAAGTTGTCGGAGATTATCTGTCCAATCCCCTCCATAGTCATTCAGCGTCCTGTTCATCACTTGAACATTCCGGGGTGGATACCGAGGTGCCATGTGGAACTGTAGATAAGAAATTATCATCAGCCACATAGAGTTAAAACTCTTGGGTAATGATCGGAATTGCAATCATACTAAAGAATTATCACACTAGCAACATGACAGGATTATTATCAAGTGAATATCCCTCATATCACTAGAGAACTCTTTATTATTGCAGGTATGTGTCCTACAGGTTCTACCCATTTACTAGGTTTCCAACCTAAGGTCAAAGCATATGCTCTGATACCAGCTGCGGTGACACAGCATACCACGGCATGATGTAGTACACTATAGTCGTTGACATAACACCAGTGAAACACCGTTCACTAGTATTACATCCTTCAGAGTGGTACAACAGAAACACAGCGGGTCCAATACATGGCTAAAGGTTACAACTCACTCTATACACAAGATCCAGAGAACACTCTAGGTTAAAGAGAGAGAAAGATCTTCTTACAAAAAAGAATCAAAGGTAAACAACGCAAAAACTATTATACTATTAAGACTAGTATTTTAACTAAAGGGTTGACATTGCTGCTATTGCAATACACTACATGAATAGGTTCCTTGGCTAGAGAGTATATTCCTATCTAATCACTAACTTTGTCTTCACTTGAGTTGATGCATATGTTGACTTTCTTGTCTTCGTTGAAGAGCTTAGCTTTTGATGATGACTCCTGGAGCATATCTTGATGTAGATGTCGTCTTAATGGCTTCAGAATCTAGCAAGGGTTAAGAAGATACGTTGAGTACGAGCATACTAAGAAAGTCCACTAGAAAAGGAGTGTTTGATGCACTATATCTATAGCCATAGACCGTAGGTCGTAGACAATGCAAGCTTTCGTAAACATTTCTTCAAATGTTGCTTTTATTCTGAAAAGCTATGTCTGTCAGCCTTCACGGGTTTACCAGAACATTCATGGAGTTCCTTTCCCGTCGCGTTCACAGCTCCTTCCCGGAACAGGGAGTAACAAGTTACAGTTCTTACACTCTGCAGAGGTGCATTACTTTACCCATGAAAGATCAACTCTTTGTTGCACAACCAGGCAGCTTATTCTCGTCCACAATTCCATGATGTGGGGCCCAGAAGATGATCCAAGCCAATCACTGCCCCCTTCACGACCCCGCATGCCTCCTTGGTGTACACCATGCCCACATATTGAATTACGGCAATGGATTGTATAGACCGTTAGATGCCATAACTATCGTGGGACGTTGAGGGTTCCCACCCATATGCTGCATATCCTCTACGAATTACCAATTAATATGCACGCTACGAGTGATAACAGCCACGACCTACACATCCGGATACATGCGAGAGGAAGAAGATAGAGCTGACTTCTCTATCCCATTCCAAATCTCATGGTTAACGCGTGATATACGACGCACGAATCACTGGCGACATTGGTTGTTAAGTCCTAGATAATATGTTACTTTACCACCAGAACTTTCATAGTAGATTATTACCTCATGGTAAATAACCTATAATCACATTATTATGAAAACAGTGTTTTCGAACCTTTTTAAAATGCAGGTGATGACAACACTGGATTTGTAAAATACTTTACAGAAAATAACCAAAGGACCTGAGCAAGTGTGAACTTGCCTTTTGTGATTGCAATATTATGACCTCACGGTCTTCAAGACAGTATAAGATCCAATATCTGAAATTAGCATCATTGGTCCGGTAAGGACTAATGTTTAAAGAAGCAAGATGCTCTTATGCATAAGTAATGTGATGCACTTATAAACGCGGATCCCGGGGATAACTTTGTTCTAGGGTTTGGATACTGGAAATGATTTCTTTCGAATGTGTTGTCCTTTTAGATAAGTTTCACACTTGTGCTTCTTATTAAGGCTTGTGAGTGTGTGTGACACATCATGTAAACATAATGGTGTACAACAATAATATATACCATTGAGGTATGCTATTCAAGGAATGCTTATATAAGAATTATCTTATCTTCAAGTTTAACCTTGCAAATAATGGAAATTATAAGGAACTTAAGTGTTAACAATCCTAAGTATACAAGCAAAGGATAAAGTAATTCGATCCTGATTAATTGTCATATGTTGACTGAAGTGGCAAAACGAATAAATTTTGAAGAAAAGATTTATTTATTAAGGTTTAAACAATTTCTGATAGTTTTTAGTATATGATTGATAGAATGTGATTGATATTGTTTATGCTTGTTTGAATAGTCTTGACTTGAGATGCCTTACGACTTAATTATAACAGACCAAAGTTAACTTTAAAACATATAACAAAGTCTTTAGCCTTATATTTAAAGTCTTGTAGACTAAAGTTAACTTTAATAACATGGATAGATTTAATGTGTAATGCTTATGATATTTGTACCTTGTGTACTTTGTAATGTTTTCTTAAGGTTACTTAAGAATGGTTATTCTCCTATTTAAGTAGTGGTCTCTTAATCTTATAATGGAGAAAGATCACTTATTTCCTTATAAAGGTGTGATTATAGTTTGTGGATAAGTAAATAGTACTAGTGACTTCTCATGAATGATCTTTGGATTCAGTCCATTATAAGGTTGTGAGTGGAACAATGGTAAAAGGTTGTATTTGATTAAAATATCATTCTTGAAGATTTTATAATTGTTAAATATCTTTTTAGAAAATAACGACACATATGGTTGAAGGATAATTCAATAAAATTGTATTTATAATGTTTTGAACCATTATGACTTCATAATATCAACACTCAAGACTAATATTATTTATTTAGATTCCATTGGCTAATTTTTAGAATTATTAGCAATTTTTATTTACCCTTATATGAATTATTCATTAAGGAAATAAGTTTAAATTTAAATTATTAAGTTTTGAATGTTTATTTACTTCAAAACTGGAATATTATATTTTTAACATGTAGGTATTATTTTTGTGATCATTTTGGTATATTACAATTAGTTTTGTGATTTACAAATAATAAGATATGATTTTTATAATATTTATTATTTTATAAATACTTAATAAATAATAAATATTTAATTAAGTGAAATAATAATGCATGATTATAGTTTTAAATTATAGTTCTTATTTTTATAAGATTTTTGGTATTTTTATTTATATTTTTAATATTTACCGATATTAAAATATGAATTATCAAAATATTAATACTTATAAAATCTTTAGTAAATAGTAATTATTTAAATTGTTAACATAATAATGTTTAATAATAGTTTAATGTTATAGATTTTATTTTTCTAAAAAATTTCATATATTAAACATATTTTTCTGAATCATAAAACAAAAGTTATTAATTAAACAAGATTTAATCATTTATTTCATTTCTGGAATATTGATATTTGAATTTATATTGTTTTATCAATTTATTAAACAGGGAGTACTTTTCTTACCGAGGCTAAACCTACCCAAGGTCACTGACTGGTGGGTCACATGCCACATGGCATGCCCAGTTTGATTAATGTTTTTGTTACTAAAGTTGTTTCTATTCTCAGAGAATGACACATGGGCCATAGGGCCACATCACACGCCACGCTAGCAAGGACTGGTCAAACTAGCTGACGTGGCTGGAACCTGACGTAGGCATGACGTCATGCTGACATTACACGAGTTGATCCTCACTGGTTGAGGATCGATCGATCGATCTAGTGCGCACGCGGGGTTTTGGCTAGGTGCGTTAGAAAGAGCATGCGCTGGCGAGTTGAACTATGGTCACGCCGCCCCTAAATGGTCACCGGAGAGCTGTCCACGATGGTGACCGACGGCGGTGCACGATGGCGCACGGGGAGACCTCGATACAGGACGCAATCGAATCAACGAAGGCTTTTGGGAGATCGAGGAGCTCACCCTGGTTGTGATGGAGTGCTTGGGGAAGTGAGAGGAGGCATGTAGACGACGAATCGACGACGATGGCCACGGTGACCGACAAAAGGGAACGCTTGATTCCTCTTGATTCCCGATGCACCAACCCCCGTTCTTGGTCCTAATCGAACGAGTCCATGATGGAGCTTATAACGGTGGCTTTGGCAAGGCACGGGATGGTCGGACATGGCCGGAACGACTAACACCGACGAGCTAGGGTTTCGGCATGGTTGGGGAACGAGGCAGGGAGAGTTTCATAGGGGTAAATGAGGATGAGGACGAGCAGGGACATCGCCGTGGCCTCCTTATCCTCTCTTGGCGACGGTGGCGTGCATCTTGACGCACCGACGGCGGCGGACGGCCTCGGCATCGCCACCGAGCTGCTTCCAGCTGGAGGAAGACGATGATGCTGTTTTTTCAGAAAACCCCCTAGCAAAATTTCAAACTCAACCCGCAGTCCTACAACTGGTCCCACTCGTTAGTCACTGTGTGAATGTTCTGGGCTCGCTGTTGGGCTAAAGAGGGCTGCACGTGAGTGGTAGATAGTGGAGAGAAGAAATGGGCCAGGGGCCAGAAACTATTTCCTCTATTTTTTTTTCTTTCTGTTTGTTTTCCATTTTCTGTTTTATTTTTAGATTAATACTTTAACATTTGTTTTGAACTTTTCTAACAAAGTTTATTTGCTAAATACTTGCAGCAACAATTGATATTGATTGAGTTTCATTTTTGTAAACCTTTATGATAAATATTTTCTTTATTTATTTAGTATATATTCTTTTAATATTTTGGAAGGGCCTTTGTCATTAATTTTTCGGTTCATAATAATCCATGGATGATATTTCTTTATTAAATGATAGAATTTAATTCTAGTTATCTTATAGTTTGGAGGGAAATTCTTATACTATGATCCTATATAATTATTTGTTGTATGAGATATAAAAGAATTAATATGGTTAATATTACTCCCATGAATCTAGGTAATAACAATGTATATATTCTATTATTACTAATATAGGAGTTAAGGTTTTGAATTGCAATTGTTTACCCTAGGATTTAGGGTTCTTAATGTACCTATTTTCTTTTGTTGATAATAGTTTATGGCTAAGCATATTGTCTTCTTGTTTGTGATCTTTGATGATATCACCTTTTAAAATAGAAAGTTATTAACTGGAATGTCTTATGGAATAGCATTGATAAAAATAACTCCTAAGGACATATGGTTATGATAATTGGAAATGACAGAAATGTGCTTAAGTGATTTGCTATAGGAAATATTCCTATAAAGCATTGTGGAAATAAAATGATTTATCCAACAGATGAGATGGATGTTAAGCTTGATTATGGATTTAGGGTTTAGTAATTACCTAGAATTCCTATCTTCTATAATTCACAACCCTGGACTTCTAATTAAGGAATTCCTTTCCTAGATATACTACTCCTTCATATCCATCATCATGTGCTAACATGATGAGCTTTACTTCACAAGAATATTCTATCCACCTTTTATTCTTCTAAATCCATTCATAAATCCTATGAGCTTGACACTAAAGCTTACATAATCTTCTCATATCCATACTTGGTTATATCGACTACTCTACTACTGATAACCACCAATCCCACAAGTGGTTACTTCTAATTACATTCACACTTTTCCTTAATCATCCATCACCAATATTACTCTAATAGATTTCTATATATATATGTACCAAATCCTACTTCACCTCAAGTGTTTAATATTTCCCAAAAGGAAACTACTACTTCAATAACTCCATGCTACTCTAGCTTAAACTTAGTCATACTGTCTTATATCTACTTCACTTCTGTATCTTATATATAAAATTTGCATCATATCATGTGACTTGTCATGGCTATCCTAGAATAACATATCTATACTTGGTTTAATCATGTTCTACCCACCAATGTCACGTATACATGATATAAGCATTCAATCTTGGTGGCTAAAGCATCATCATTATAATCCTTTGATCCTTTATGTCTTAGGTTTCTAGTTGGCTAATCAAGGCTTTCATCAATACAACACTTACTGTTGTATTATAATTATCTTCTTAATATATCTAGTGGATTAGGGAATGTTATTCATGGACTATACCTACTTAGTCCAATAGGATTACTCCTGGTAACTATCTTCAATAATCATCCTTGTAATCTGTAACATCCCAGATTTTATAATAGGATGTTATTAGTTGCATGCATCATCCTTGCATCATTGCATCCTACAAAGGAAATTGCAGCAAAACCCTAACAACAAAACCTACTAAAACCACTAATAAAAAAATCCATCTATGTGAGCAAGGAAGAAATAACCTTGCTGATCCTTCTAAAAACTATATAAAACAATGTTCTCTGGTCCTATGATGACCACCTCATTTTTTACAAAAATTTAGAAACAAGTTTCACCAGGTTTGGACTTGTTTTGCAGAAGTTATTGGTGTTTTATTAAAAACATAAATTGAAAACTAATAAGGAAAAAAAAGAGGCAGCAGCGAACCTTGCTGGGCCGGCTCGCCAGCCCACCCTGCTCCCGCGCCCACGCAGCAGCAAGCTAACCAGCGCCGCGCCAGCCCACACCGCCGCCTCCGCTGACAGCCGGGACCCACAGGGTCGTCCCCTACCTCGAACAGGAGTCCTCCTGCAGCACGCGTGCGAACCGAATCCGGTAGGATTCGCGGCCGATCTGAGCCCCCTCGCCCAAGTTTCCACCCCCACATAAACCCCGCCACCCTCGGCCTCACCTCGTTCAATTTTCTCCTTGGGAAAACCTAGCCAATCGATATCTCGCACCGCCGCCGTCGGGTCGACCTCACCGAGACGGTTCGGGACCCCCTCTCGCTCCTTCCTTCCCCTAGTGCTATCCCTCGTTCACCACTGATTTGCGCCGTGTGCTTTTCCCCTTCCCTCTCGCAGAAACGCGTCCGCGATTGCTCGCCGGAGCACCGCCAGGGACGGAGAAGGTCGGCGGGACCCTGCCGATGGACGAGGAATCGAGGAGGAACGACGAGTCCACGAGCGTGACCACGAGGACCTGACACACCTCGGCAACCACACCGCTGCCTCCAGGAGCCACCAGATCTCCTCCGAGTTTCACCACCCGACAGCACCGCCGCCGCCTCGCCATCAACACTGTCGCGGTAAGCCACCACCCTCCTCCCGCTGTTGGATCTGCTATCTATGGCCCAGATTAGAAGGGTGAGCGAAGCGGTACACGCCAATCGCGCTGCGCCGCATGGCAAAGCGCGTCGGCACCGCGCCCGCGCCGCGTCACCCCCCACCTTGCCAGCTGGACCAATCGGAAGCTGCCACTTGGCAAGTTTTTAAGTTAGGGCTAGATCTGTTTGCAGATTTAGTTTAAAACTTGCGAAATTCGTATAAAATTAAATACTTGGCCAATTTTAGCTTACAATATACCATTGGATTCATAATTTTATGTAGAACACAGATCTGCAATAAAATTTCAAGTTTACAGCAGGGTTTTTGGTGTAGGTTTTAATCATTAGATTGGAGTATTTAATTCATAGAAAAATAATTAGAACTCCGTTTTAGTTGATTTTTGTTGCGTTGACCTTGTTTCCGCAATACCTACTGAACAAAATTTTCTTAAGATCATTAGATCTAATTTGGGGCTAATTAGATGGTTGGGTCTCCTATTAACCCTATGAAATATATTAGTGACCCAAATTGATTTAAACCTATGGGAAATCAATCCTAGTAACACCCTTAACAAAATTGCAATCCAATTATACTACCTTGGTCAATATAAGACCAATCTTGCATAAATACCATGTTGCATGCATGCATGTTATCCTTGTGGCATATTTTGGTGCAAGTTGTGATTAGACCCTTGTTTTTGTTTTGTTAGATTGTTCGGAGTGCGCTAAGGAGTGCTATTGTGCAGAGTGCTGCTCGGATCAAGGCAAGTTACACCACTTCTTCATAATTTTGTCCCAGTTTTGATTCTATGCATGTGATCTTCAAAATTCTGTAGTATGCATGTGTAGGATGCTCTAGTAGAATTTTTCCTTAGAATTATTTTGCAAGTGCGATGATTTTGTAGTATGCCATGAGTAGCTCTATACTTAGGATTTACCCTCCTAATAGGTTACCCCTGTTTTTACTTGCTTGCTATGCTATATATACAAAGTACCGTTGGGGGGTTCGAAAGACAAAAAAAAATTCTACGTATAAAGGCTCTCTAGAGCAAAATTTTCTTCTCAAATCCACTTCAAAATAAAACTAAGTTTTCTTCTGGGCGGAATGGTTGTCTGGTCAACGAGTGAGATTTTGGTGGAGGACGCCAGAATCAAAGAAGTCTGCCATGTTTCGAATTCGAAGCTTCCAAAGGCAACCACAATACATTATGGGCTCTGTCTTGGCCTAGTACTTTGTGGGAAACCTCACCTGGGTACCAACATTTGGAGGTTCTTGGCACAGTTGGATCCGGAAGGTAGAGGGTCTACTAAGGGAAAGCCTCGCCATGGTCTTGTCTGTAAAAGGGCTTGATCATGGATTGTGGGTAAAGTGCACAAACTCTCGAGAGTATTGCAATCTGATCGAGCAGCCGTGTTCACGGAAACAGAACAACATTGAGCATCTGAAGGATGGAGCCTCTAAAGGATCTTCCTCTCTCTTTTCTAAACAAAAGTTTTTAAAACCCCATGGCGTGAGTAATATCGCCAATGGGTGGGAATTTGGGAACTTGGTGTGTAATATCCAAGTGTTGCTTGGTGCGTAATATCCAAGTGTTTGGTAGTTTGGACACTTGGTGCGTAATATCCTCGTGTGCCATTCGACCTTATTTTATATAAGCAAATGTTTAAAAAGTAGGAAAATCTTCTCTCCTTCTCTCTACTTAAGAAAACTAGCTTTGAGCAAATGAAATCTACAGCCTAAACTAGCCTTGCATGTAGAGATAGTCTTTTCTCTCCTTGGTGTAATTTGCCAGTACATTCAAAGTATTGAACCAACTTGTTGGATGCATGTCTTATGTGCAGAAATCGAAGATTGAAAGGTGCGTAGGGATCGCGAGTCTACACTCGACAAGCCTGGGGCGTTGATGGACTCAAGATGCTTTTATGTTTCCGCAGTTATTTGAGTAAGCTTAATGCTATGCAACTTTGTAATAAATTCATACTCTGAATTCTCCGTGTAATAAGACTTTGTGTTTTACATGATATTTCATCGAATGTGAGTGCTAGCTATTGATCCAGGGACTAGCATGATAATCACAGGGACCTAGGATCCTTACCGATCCGAGGTCACTACATAATCTTTACCTCAGATACCCTTCTATCATTTCAGGAGTGAGTTAACTCCATCAATAATCATATTGATTTTATTCACTTCCAACACTCCCATCCTAAGGATGATATTTATAACAGCATTACCATCTACATCTTCCTACTTCTTTTTCTAAAGGTTTTAAATGAATGCTATGATAAGGATAAGAGTTGATAGATCAAGTATTGATAGATTAAGAATTGGTGAATCAATAGTTGATTACTCAACATTGATGAACAACATATATTGAGATAGGATTCTATAAGGATTGATATGGGAAGGAAGGTATATGGTGAATAATCTTGAATTGCTTCCCTTGCTACTCAATACAACTAAAGAGTTAGGGTTAAGTATTACCATGATCCACATGGTAAAAATAAATAAGGATAAAATAGATTAAGAGTTAGTTATTATACTCTTATCATTTGGGTTATATTCTTAATTTGGTATTCATGGGTTGTTGTGATGAATACTAGGATGTGATCACTTAAGGATCAAATTATAATCATTAATCAAGGTGTAATGGTTTAATTATTTATTACATTTGATCTACCCTTAGATCAAATCTCCCTTACCCAAAATAAGGTTTTAGCATAGATCATATTGAAACTTATCGCAGTCAACTTGATGATCTACTTCAATTCCATCAAGTTGAGAGAAGCTTCAATCACTTTGACAAGTTTTGTTCAAAAGCGCGATAATTATTCGGATTTTCTATGCATGAATGTAATGCACACATCTGTATTCAGCTTATTTCTAAGCTCTAATGATGGGATGTTACAGTTGTCATGGTTTCCATGGCCTTGATTGTTATTGTCCATCTAAGCTATGTGTTGAAGGGTGGCTAAGTTAGCTTGACGTTCGGCTCTTTCGGCTTCACGGTCGGAAACCAACATTTGCAAGATTTGCAGCATTGGGTCCGGGGATGAGCTTCTTCCTTCGCGATGCATCTAAAGATTGAGATAGATCATGAGACAGGGGGAAATTTCTAAGGTTTAGGGGTTTGTTTTCGAAATTTTTTTAAACTTTGAGTTTGACTCAGGTTTTTCCAACTAGCAACTTTCTTTTCATTAATTCATTCATAGCACACAATACAAACACACACCACAATAAGGAATCAGATGGTTTTAAGAACCATCTTGTGAAACTACGATACAATGGCTCCGGATACAACTCACAAATAGTGATCTCTAGCGTAGGTGTGATTTCTACTAAAGTGATCTAGTGCGGCTACTCATCAGAATTAGTGGTTTCATCATCATCATCATCATCAATGAAGGCAGAATCATCATCATCAGTGTGGAAGTCCATAGCTTGGTCCTCCAGGAAGTCATCATCGTCATAGAGGTAGGAGTAAGGGTCTCCACGGATATCTTCCCCTGCATTCTCCCTCTCCTCAAGATGCATGTCCCGCTCATGGATGGTCTCCTCCAAGTGTGACATTCTGTGACAAAGGAGAGCAATGATGCGATCCTTCTTGTCACGCAGACTGCGCAAGGTCTTGTGCTCCTTTGCAAGGATGGCGATGGTCTGGTCCTTATTAATTGTGATGGCATAGTTGTGGCTGGCATATGCGCGGGCGTTGTCCAATTCCTTCTACCTATCATACAACATGAACTCAAGATGATCTACTTGATGCTTCAGCTCCAGGTGACCTGGCACCTCCAATGGTTGTCCCATAGCATCATGCCTTGCGTAGAACTCAAAGCGGGTGCCCTTGATTCGATTGATGCTTTGCCCACACAGACGGGCAATAGCTTCCTGCATAGCCCTGGAGAGTCCGTCTAGCTAGTTGTTCTCTCTTAAGGTGAATCGGATTCCCTCTGAGGTGGGTGCCTCAATCTTCCCTCTGAGACTTGCAACAATCAACCACTGTAATTCTCCTCCTTGATGATTGTTGAGCTGGGCTCTGAAGTACTCGGGGTGTGGGTGCTCAAGGAGTTCCGAGAGTTGGTCCAAATCACGCTCAAAGATGAGCTCTCCTCCGTTGCCCAACTGGTAGAACTTTCTATAATTCACCTCCATCTATAAGAAGATATGATGAGTAAGTTAGTAGAGTGATCGAGTGTGTCAATTTTTATGTAAGTTTGCAAATATTTTTGAAGGACATGAGTTTTCATGACAGAATCTAAGTGATAAGAATTAGAGTAAGTTTTCATAAATACTCAATTCTTTTGGTTTTGAAACTAAGTTTTTGATTCAAGCGTCCATTCTAACTAGGGTCTCCTATGGTTAGGATGGCTCTAAGACCAACTTGTCAACACCCGGATTTTTAATCCAAGATGCCTGTTATGCCATACATCGCAATCACAGGATTACCATTTTTGCGAGACATAACAGATTGGTACCATAGTTCATCATCCATTACAAACCATAATAAAGGTCTTACAAATAAAGGATATCATGATCCAGTCTTAATACAATCAACGCAGCGGAATAATATAATAACGGTAGCATGGTCGAAGCTCCATCTTAAGGGTCACAGGCAATGCTGACGATGGGAGATGATCCTAGTTGTCATAGACTTCCTGATTTCCATCATCCTGGTAGTCCTCCTCATAGTCTGGCCATAGGAATATCCAGGGACAAAGCCATGAGTACTCTTTAAGTACTCGCGAACTATCACTAATAAGTAACGTGGTTTAAATAGGATTCCTAAGCTCTAGGTTGTTTTGCAAAAAGCCAAGTTTATCTCTAACTGAGTTTAGAAGTAAAGAAAACTAGTTTAATGTCTTTCAACACCTAAGTGTGAACTTAGCTTTCACTTTCACAACCATGTTGTGGTCAAGTCAAAGTCATGATTCATTTCACAAGTACTTTTGAAAACATCTGACGACGGAACAGTATGGCCACTCCAACTGTCCATAACCGCGGACGCGGCTATTCAAATAGTTTGACACTCTGTAGAGGTGGTACACTTTCACCACAACATTCAATACATCCATCAGGAACAATCCTGAATCACCATACTCAGTATGCGGATAATCAATCCTAACCTTTCAATTACACACCCTAGTATAGGCACCTCCCCTATGAGTTTGGCCTCCCAACCACGACCATCTGTCATCTTGGGAACTGCATAGGTGTACAATCATCACGAGGTAGCCTCAGCTCAAACCTCGGCCACAAAGGGAACCCATACTAAGATATATAAACTTCCAGTCAAGCCCTACCTAAATTCGGGTATTGTGGTTGTACGGTAAAATTGGAATGGTATCGCATCCGAACCCAACCATCAGTTTTATAAAAGGCTAAGGCTCATGCCTCAACATTTTCATCATCAGATCATCTGGTGTTGATAACACATGTCAAAACATTTCATTAGAATGACTCATCATTCCAAGGTTTTCATAATCATTTTCACCAAGTACTCCCATCTAAAGTGATCAACTTTTATACTTAGCACTAGCCACTAAGGTTGAGGGTAATCACTAATGAGGGTTGCTAATCAAGTGTGACTTATCCAAATCTAATCTCATGCCTTAGTATGACATCTAGTCTTATCTAACTTAGGCCAAGTTTTATGATCCTTATGCTACCTCTAATATCTTTCCAAAACTCACTAAAAGTAATAAAGAACCTTTAATAAAGAAATAAAAGAATAAAGCTTGCAAGTAAAACTGGGGTTTGGTATAATCAAGTGGTATAACCAAATATGCCTAAGGCCTATAGTTTGCATAGTTATTACGCAAGTGTTAGCTTGCAAAGTTCTAGCTTCCTAAGATGTCTTGCCTTGAGTAGTGAAGTGGTTGAAGTCCTCCTCTACTTCCTCTTCACAGTAGTCTCCTTCCTCTTCGTATCCTTGGTTGGTACTAGCGTCTATAAATAAATACGAGGTACACAATCACCAAACAATACTTAACTACTTCTATTTAGCACACAAAGGTTCACACTAGATGTAACATCCCAAAATTTTCCAAATTTTGAAATGTGAAAAATTAATAAACAAAAGAAACAATTGTTGAAATTTAGGGTAAAAAGAAACTTTTTGCTTCTAAATGGAAACATCAAAACCCTTCCTGAACAAATTTTAATGAAAAGGGTATCCAACAAAATTTCAATCAAGTGAAATGCATTCATCAATGAATTTATCTTGAAATTTGAACACTTGGAAAAGTTAAACCAAAACCCTAAAACTCCAATGAAAGAAATCATTTTCAAAATCTCTCTAAGACTATGGATTTGATCCATATAAAAATTTAGCAATAAACATTTATAAATGATCAAAAATGATAAACAAAATATTATAAAACCATGGAAATTGGTTTCATTTAATTTGGAGCCATGGTTAAAAACTTATGAATTTAATAAGCTAAAGAGAAATAATTTCCAAAGCTAATAAAGATCCTAACTAAATTCAACACCAAAATTGTGAGAAAAGTAATTCAAAACGGATTTGAAAAGATAAACAAATATTAAATAAAATTATACCAATTGGAATCACCAATTTTGGATCTATAAATAAAAAGATATGGATTTTATAAGACAAAGAGAGAAATAATTAAATAAATAAGGAATATTTAAAAGGCAAATTAAATCTTGGCCAAATCCAGAAACAAATGAAAGTTTACTAAATAATAAAAAGGAATAAAATATTATTTAAATAAAATCATATGGATTGAACCATATTCAATTTTATTTAAATAAAGACAAATTTCCTAAACTAAATAATAAATTCCAAGAAAATTATTTAGAAGACAATTTAAAACTTGAATTAAATCCATAAGCAAATGGAATAAAGATAATTCAAATAAAATAAAAGAATAAATATTCTTTAAATAAAATCATATGGGCTTTAACCAAATTAAATCCTATTGGAATAAAGACAAAATCCCTAATACAAATGATTAATTAAATCATGAGAAAATAATAAATTGGAATTTGCCAAAGTGGATTAAAATTTATCTAATTAACTTAAAAAGAATAAAGGATTAATTAAATAGAATTATATGGTTTGGAACCATATTTAAAATCTTATTTAAATAAAGACAAATGTGAAATTTAAATAAACAATAAACCATAAGAGAATAAAAGAAATTATTCTAAAATGGACTTTAAAATACATTGTTAAACAGTATAAAAACCTACTAGAAGTTTGGAAAAGTTTTGAATTAAAATGAGTGTTTGAATAATTTAAATAAAAATCAAAATAGAAAAGGAAAAAAGAAAAAGAAAACAGAAGAAAAAAATAGAGAAAGCAAAACCCACCTATTCCAGCCCAACTTGGCCCAGCAAGCCAGCAGCAGCCCACCCGGCACCCTCTCTCTGTCGTCCTTTTCTCACCAGAAAAACGACCCTCAACCCCACTGACTTTACGGGCCAACTTCCACCTCAGCATCGTCGTTCTCACCCACCCCCGCGAGACCAGTTCTTCCCCATTCCCCGTCCGTTTTCTACTTTGATTTCGCGATGTCAATTCACATTGAATGCGCCTGTAACTCACCCTGTGACCTCGCCCATTTAATCACCTCCCTCTTCCCTTCCTTTCCTCTCAGACGCTGTTGCCAGAGAGCCACCAGGCTGTGAGAATTGCTTCCCACACCATCGCTGCTCCGATGTGCTCCGGCCATGATTCCGGCCAGCCCCGATCTCCCCACTACTCCTAACTTCCACGAGCCTGCTCGCCAGCACCAGGCGCACCTGCCCGTATCCCTAACTCGCTCGCTTGCGCCCTAGAACGTCGCCTCCAACGACGCCAACTCTCCACCGTTTTTGGCTCCGACTCCGGCGACCTCTCCTAGTAAGTACTGACCACGCCTCTCCCTCTCAATGATGCTCGTGTTCCCACCTTCGTCTTGCGCGTCTAACGAGCCCTTTGCCTTGCCTTCCCGAGCCGTGTAGCCTCGTATTCGACCACAGCAGAGCATGCCCGACGGAGGCAGGAACTCCGGCGAGCAATTGTCGTCAACACCGTGCGCCCCCTGCCCTCCTACGACAACGTCGAGTATCAGCGCGACCCTGCGAACACAGTGAGCATATCACCTTCCTCCCTTGCTTCCTGGTTGCGCCAAACCACCTCTGGTAGAGCTGCGCCTCCGCTCGCCATTGCCAGTGCCACCAGTTCGTGGTCAGTGCATCCATGTCCGTTAGATCTTGATCGCACGGTGTAAATTAGATCTTATACGAAAGGTTTTTGGGTTGATCTGATCCTTGCATTGCCACTTAGATCTAACGCTCCACATAGCACAATCCTCACGAACCGGTACGGACCAGTAAGAAACAGTCACGTGGATCAGTCTTTGTTTTAAAAACAGAATTAGATCTATTAGATAGTTGAGTTTGAAAAATTCATAACTTTTGTTTTACACGTCCCAAAATTACAAATTTTATATCATTGGAATCAGAAAAATGAAACCTTTGCAACCATACCCTTAGTTTAGTATTTTGATTCTAGAAAATTTAGTGTTTTTGCAGAAATATTATTAGGTCTATTTTCGGTATAAAATTTATTCTAAAAATGGTTTTTGAGTAAAATCTTTTGCAAATGGTTTGATTTGAACTCTCTGACCCTAAACACTCAATTATATATTTAAAAACATATTTTATTAACACTATAAAATTATTCCTTTGAATAAAGGCATTTCTAGTAAAACAAAAATGTTGCTATGATTTAAAAATGATTTTTGGGTGAAACCTTTTGCAAATGGATTTGTTTTAAACACTAACATTTGTTTTTAAAAACATATTTGGCTAACACTAGAAATTATTCCTTTGATTAAAATCATTTCTAGAAAAACCAAAATGATTTAAATGGCCCATTTTCATTAACTTGATTTTAAATGGTTTTGCCACTTTTATAAATGACCAATAGGTGTTTTAAAATGTTTATAGCCTTAGTAGAAACCAGTTTTTCAATAAAACAATATTTTGCATGCTTGCATGCATTGTTTTATTTTCTTTATTTTATGAGATGAATTGTTTGAATGCTAGATTGAATATGTGCCTTTCTTGATTGAAATTGTAGTGAACTTTGAAGAGTGTGACAATTGCAAGATCAAGGAGTGAACCTAGTTTCTCTACTAAAAATGAAAGTGGTGCTTCATACATTTTGTCCTATTATTTTCACTATGCATTAGTGATATTTTGAGTAGAACTTGCATGGAATTTGTACTAAGTATGCTATGCCTTGGGAAATCCTAGTAGATGATGCCTTAGTAGAATTTTCCCTAAGTTAAGATTCTTGCTACTAGTATGCTTAGCCTAGCTAGTAGAAAACAAGGGTGGATTATATTCATGCTATGAAATATTTCTAAGTCTATGACTTGTGTTTTGTTGAATAAACAACTATGTGAATGAATCACCTGGGTGGAATGGTGTGAATGGGTTATGTTGAGTGGTTGCACGGGGCCCATATTAATGGACACCCAGGAACAAAGAGATTTGAGATGTCAAGTATTGAGAAGCTTCAAGTGCAGCCACATGGCATATGGGCTCTGCCTGGATCATATAGGTTGCAATAACTTAGCCAGATGGATAGAAGGTGGTAGGGGGTGATAGAATGGAACGCGTCCATTTGGTCTAAGGAAAGGCTTCTAAAAGATCTTGTCTTGATGCATGTCGAGTCTTGTGGGGAAAGTGCACCACCTCCCGAGAGAGTAAAATCTAAGTACTTAGCCGTGTCCCCGGCAATGGACAATTTGAGCATCAAGACATGTAAGCTATCAAGGATCTCCTCATCCCAATTTCTAAGTTAAAAACTTGTGGTTGAACAAGGGTTAAAGAATTCCAATTTTCAATTGGGAGATTCCTTGGATGATTTTGACAAACAAAAACTTAGTGTTTTCAACTTATAAGGAAAACCTTATTTTGAGCAAAGAAAGCCTAAACTCCACTTAGCCAAATGCATATAGATGATAGATACCACTATTATACCATAGTATCACTTGCCAATACAATTCAAATGTATTGACCCTTGTGGCTCTAACTTATTATGTTGCAGGTTTGTTTGATGTTAGTGAAGTGTATTGAATAGGATTACAAGTCTACAACCAACATGATTGCCTATGGCACTTTGAAGATGAAGGACTCCATGCTACATACTTATATCTGCTGCATTGTAATGAGATAGCCAAATGAGCTATGTAAGATGTAATAAATTATTTTATTCCTGGTTATAAAGTTGTATTATGACCTTTGTTTCTTGATATTACATCTTAAACTATGGATGCTAGCTATTCGATCCAAGGACTAGCATTGTAAACACATGGATCTCTACCTTATCAGGTTGGGACCTCTACTATCGTGGTGGTATCACGACATATGCCATGGGTAGGCTAAAGTTGGGGCCGATGGACGTGGAGGAATCCGGGGAGGGATGATGCAGTGAAGACCGCACTCGTATGAACAAAGAGAAATACAATGTATATTGGATCTAAGCTCTCAAGTGGAGATAACACCTCATTCTACACATCTAATCTCTTATAATCTTGCCATACATGTGGCTACAATCATGCTCCTTGAGCTGTATGTCCTATGCTTCTACCTAGATCTCTCTGTGAGAGTGGAGAAAGAGGAAGAAGGAGAGCTCCTAGTGAGCAGAGAGGGGAGGATCCCCTTCGGGGGGCCTCCCCTGAACGATCCCCCTGGTGCTCCTTATAAAGAAGAGCCCAGGGGACTAATATTGCTCTCTACGATTGGAATCTTCTCAGCATATTCCGGGCATCTTCTTGAGATGCTCAGCATATGCCTTGGCATCTTTGGAGATGCTAAGGCATATTCCTTAGCATATTCTTGGATGCCTTAGGCATATTCCTTACTGCATGTGTCAGTCTGAGCCATGGGCGTCCCAAGACTGGCATGATACTCGCGGAACTCCTCCTGGCTCGATGGCGTGTTCTAGTTGAGGTTGAAGGTGATTTACTGAGTTGCTAGGGTGATAGGAGACCTCCCGAGATGATCTGATTCGGCCTAGGGGGATGGACAGGCCGAATCAACCTCCCATGACTCGGTCTGGGTCGTTCTGCAGGAGAGAAGGGGCCCATCAATTCGAACTGTAGCCCAGCCGAGGTCTGGATGTGGCCTGGCGGGGTTTAACGTCATTCGGCCCAAGCCGATGAGAGCCCAGCCAAAGAGCCTCGTCCTGTAGTGGCTGTTGCCCGTGGTGGGTCGACATATCCCTTGTCGGCCCATCCGGGGCAGGGAGCCTCTCGTGGATCTGCCTTGGAGGAGGCCCGCGGTGGGCCGATGGACGTGGAGTGGGTGCCGGCCCACCCGGGTGAAGCTCCATGCCGGCTGGTGGTGGGTTCCCTGGTGACGAGGCGGGTGTGCCGAGGTGCGCGGGACTGGCGGGAACGAGTGGTGGACTAGGTGATTTAACGTGGGTTTGGTTATTCGGCGGGGATAGGTGAGTCGGTAGGGAGGGAGGCCGGCGATAGCTACACGGGCCGAGTTTGGTGTATGTCGGCCCATATGGCCGAGATATGATGGTCTGTCCAGGTTAGTAGAGGTAATCTAGCTTTGGCAGGCCAAATTCGGTCTGCTGGAATATAATCTGGGGCCGAATTCAGTCTAATTCGGCCCAGAGAACCTTTTTGCCTTTTCTTTTATGGTTTCTCATTTTGTGTCTTATTTCTTATTGTATTCACCCTTTATATCCTCATATTCTTTTATATAGATCTCCACTATTCTTTCCATCAACTCTGGGGTACCTGGGGGTACACCCCCGACATTAGTCCCTGAGGCTATGTGGGACTCGTAGAGTCGTGCATAGGCTTCATACTAAATATTCCTAGAGTTGTCTTCCGACCTATAATCTCTTGGTTATACCGTTCTTTGTCACATAACCTTTTTTGGCAGGGTTATGACATCTGACCATTTTTGGCATTGGTCTCTTAACCTCTTTGGGTAAGTCTACGAGCTCTTGCCTTCTTGGGCACTCCTCTCTTAACCCCTTTGGGTAATATATGAGTTCTGGCCTTCTTGGGCACTCCTCTCTTAACCCCTTTGGGTAATACATGAGTTCTAGCCTTCTTGGGCACTCCTCTCTTAACCCCTTTGGGTTAGTTATGACTTATGACCTTTTTTAGCACTGGTCTTTTAACCTCTTTGGGCAAGTTATGACTTCTGGCAATTTTTGGCACTGGTCTTTTAACTTCTTTGGGCAAGTCATGAGTTTTGGCCTTCTTGGGCACTGCTCTTTCAACCTCTTTGGGTAAGTTATGACTTCTGGCCATCTTTGGCACTGGTCTTTTAACCTCTTTGGGCAAGGTATGAGTTCTGGCCTTATTGGTCTCTGCTCTTTTAACCCCTTTGGGTAAGTTATGAGCTCTGGCCTTATTGGGCACTGCTCTTTTATCCCCTTTGGATAAGTTACGAGCTCTGGCCTTATCGGGCACTGCTCTTTTAACCCCTTTGGGTAAGTTACGAGCTCTGGCCTTATCGGGCACTACTCTTTTGATCCCTTTGGGTAAGTTATGATCTCTGGCCTCATTGGGCACTGCTCTTTTAACTCCTTTGGGTAAGTTATGAGCTCTGGCCTTATTGGGTACTGCTCTCTTAACCCCTTTGGGTAAGTTATTGCCCGAGTCATCTGATTCCAAATCTGAGTTACTTTACTCAAAATTGACTTTATGTCTTAAGTCTGAGTCCTCTGACTCAAATCCGAGTTATATGACTCAAATCCGAGTTATCTCATTCCAAATCTAAGTTATTTTACTCGAAATTGACTTTATGTCTTAAGTCTGAGTCATCTGACTCAAATCCGAGTTATATGACTCAAATTCGAGTTAACTCATCCCAAATCCGAGTTACTTTACTCAAAATTGACTTTATGTCTTGAGTCTGAGTATCTGACTCAAATCCGAGTTATATGACTCAAATCCGAGTTAACTCATCCCAAATCCGAGTTACTTTACTCAAAATTGACTTTATGTCTTAAGTTTGAGTCATCTGACTCAAATCCGACTTATATGACTCAAATCCGAGTTAACTCATCCCAAATCCGAGTTACTTTACTCAAAATTGACTTTATGTCTTAAGTCTGAGTCATCTGACTCAAATCCGAGTTATATGACTCAAATCCGAGTTAACTCATCCCAAATCCGAGTTACTTTACTCAAAATTGACTTTATGTCTTAAGTCTGAGTCATCTGACTCAAATCCGAGTTATATGACTCAAATCCGAGTTAACTCATCCCAAATCCGAGTTACTTTACTCAAAATTGACTTTATGTCTTAAGTCTGAGTCATCTGACTCAAATCCGAGTTATATGACTCAAATCCGAGTTATCTCATTCCAAATCTGAGTTATTTTACTCAAAATTAACTTTATGTCTTAAGTCTGAGTCATCTGACTCAAATCCGAGTTATATGACTCAAATCCGAGTTAACTCATCCCAAATCCGAGTTACTTTACTCAAAATTGACTTTATGTCTTAAGTCTGAGTCATCTGACTCAAATCCGAGTTATATGACTCAAATCCGAGTTATCTCATTCCAAATCTGAGTTATTTTACTCAAAATTGACTTTATGTCTTAAGTCTGAGTCATCTGACTCAAATCCGAGTTATATGACTCAAATCCGAGTTATCTGTTTGCCACGATATAACTTGATTTGGCGTGATGACGATAATTTGCCTTTGATATGGATCCGAGATATAGATCCGAGATTAAGCTTTGGGATATGATAATAGGGCTAACCGCTGAGAGATCTGATTCGATATGTAGATATGAGATATAGATTCGAGATATGATAAGCTGGCCAATAGTCATCCGAGATATGGGATAACTTGGCAAGATAGTGAAATATCAATCTGAGTCATAACATAACCTGGCAATCTGGCGAACTGAATAAAGCTTCGGCCTGAATCAGAGATATGATTAGTACGCCGAGTCTGAATACCAATCCGAATTATAATATATCTTGGCAAGCTAAATCAAATGTTAGTCCGAATCAGAGACAATCTACTTAGCTGAGTTAAAGGTTAATTCGAAGCATAAACAAATTGACTCAAATTATATCCGAATCATCAATAAGCTGGCCTGTAAGCTGAGTTAAAGGACAATCTAAAGCATAAATAAACTGACTCAAATTCTATCCGACTCATAAGTAAGCTGACTCAAATTCTATCTGGATCATAAATAAGCTGATTCAACTTCTGTCCGAGTTATAAATAAGTGGCATGAGCTGAGTTCTGAGGTAATCCAAAGCATAAGTAAACTGACTCAGAATCTATCTGAATCACAAATAAGCAGATTCAACTTATGGCCGAGTTATAAATAAGCTAGCCTGTGAGCCGAGTCACAGGATAGCCCACAACATAAAATAACCGACTCATAATCTATATGAATCACAAATAAGCTGATTCAACTTATGGCCGAGTTATAAACAAGCTGGCTGGAGTACAGATCTAAATCAACTTAATGCTCTCTTAATCTAAAGGTGACTCTACGGATAAGTTGACTAGTCCCCGGGTTAAGTTATTTTCTCCCGGGGGTGAAGGATTGAGTGTAGGTGGATGAGTTATCTGGCACTTACAGTATACTTGGAGAAGTGTTTGGGTGAGTCTTGCTAGGTCATACTTGCCCTGCTGAGTTACTTGGTACTTACAGTAAGCTTGGAGTAGTGCTTGAGTCCTTCTTGCTGAGTCTTACCTGCTTTGATGAGTTAGACTTGGAGAGCATCTGCGCTTACCTCTTTGTTCTCTGTTGGCTTGGTGAAGCTGAATCAGCCCTATGAGGAAGAAGTTGATGAAGATGTTCCCGTCCGTATGGAAACCCAACCAACGCCACTAGAAGTCCCCACGGTGGGCGCCAAATGTCGTGGTGGTATCACGGCATATGCCATGGGTAGGCTAAAGTTGGGGCCGATGGACGTGGAGGAATCCGGGGAGGGATGATGCAGTGAAGACTGCACTCGATGAACAAAGATAAATACAATGTATATTGGATTGAAGCTCTCAAGTGGAGATAACACCTCATTCTACACATCTAATCTCTTATAATCTTGCCATACATGTGGCTACAATCATGCTCCTTGAGTTGTATCTCCTATGCTTCTACCTAGATCTCTCTATGAGAGTGGAGGAAGAGGAAGAAGGAGAGCTCCTAGTGAGCAGAGAGGGGAGGAGCCCCTTTGGGGGGCCTCCCCTGAACGATCCCCCTGGTGCTCCTTATAAAGGGGAGCCCAGGGGACTAATCTTGCTCTCTACGATTGGCATCTTCTCAGCATATTCCGGGCATCTTCTTGAGATGCTCAGCATATGCCTTGGCATCTTTGGAGATGCTAAGGCATATTCCTTAACATATTCTTGGATGCCTTAGGCATATTCCTTACTGCATGTGTCAGTCTGAGCCATGGGCGTCCCAAGACTGGCACGATACTCGCGGAATTCCTCCTGGCTCGATGGCGTGTTCTAGTTGAGGTTGAAGGTGATTTCCTGAGTTGCTAGGGTGATAGGAGACCTCCCGAGATGATCTGATTTGTCCTAGGGGTATGGACATGCCGAATCAACCTCCCATGACTTGGCCTGGGTCGTTCTGCAGGTGAGAAGGGGCCCATCGATTCGAACTGTAGCCCAGCCGAGGTCTGGATGTGGCCTGGCCGGGTTTAATGTCATTCGGCCCAAGCCGATGAGAGCCCAGCCAAAGAGCCTTGTCCTGTAGTGGCTGTTGCCCGTGGTGGGCCGACATATCCCTCGTCGGCCCATCAGGGGCAGGGAGCCTCTCGTGGATCTACCTTGGAGGAGGCCCGCAGTGGGCCGATGGACGTGGAGTGGGTGCCGGCCCACCGGGGTGAAGCTGCATGCCGGCTGGTGGTGGGTTTCCTGGCGACGAGGCGGGTGTGCCGAGGTGCGCGGGACTGGCGGGAACGAGCGATGCACTGGGTGATTCAACGTGGGTTTGGTTATTCGGCGGGGATCGGTGAGTCGATAGGGAGGGAGGCCGGCGATAGCTACACGGGCCGAGTTTGGTGTATGTCGGCCCATATGGCCGAGATCTGATGGTCTGTCCAGGTTAGTAGAGGTAATCTGGCTTTGGCAGGCCGAATTCGGTCTGCTGGAATATAATCTGGGGCCGAATTCAGTCTAATTCGGCCTAGAGAACCTTTTTGCCTTTTCTTTTATGGTTGCTCATTTTGTGTCTTATTTCTTATTGTATTCACTCTTTATATCCTCATATTCTTTATATATATCTCCACTATTATTTCCATCAACTCTGGGGTACCTGGGGGTACACCCCCGACATCTACAGATGGTATCAGAGCACTGTGTTGTCTGTAGGATTGTAACCCTAGGATTGGACAAAACCCCTTAGAAAAATAGGAGTTGTATTTGTTCCAAACTTATTTAGAAACAATCTTATAAACTCTTCCCCAACATTATGGTTTTGAATCTGCATCTCTTATTTTTCTACTTGATGGACAAAACCTTCAACAAGAGCAAAGACTTCAACTTGAGCAAAGACTTCACCAACACCAATGACTTCAACTTTAGTTTCACCAAGGACTTCAACATGGACATCACTAAGGACTACAAGTAAGACAAGAAAGACTACTCAAGATTTGAAGACTAGGGAAACACAACTTAGAAGGAACCATCATCATCTTTGAAGCTTTGTGACCAAGATACAAGAATTTCTCCAAGGGTACCATGATCTTGTTCATGAAGAAACAACCAAGAAGAATGAAATGATCTTAAGTGAATCCTATAGTTGGACCACCATACTAATGTTTAGTTAGATCAATCACACCAACTTAGGTGGTGTAGCAAAAATATTTTGTTGCCAAAAATGTGCTTGAACCTTGTTGTTTGATTGGAATGCATGATTGTGATTGCCTGCACATTGCTTTGTGTGAATTGATGTGTGTGAGTAGAACTTTTCCTCTAGAAATATTTTTCCTAATCTAATCCCAATCCAACCCAAACAAATGACTACTCCAAGAGACTCCAACATCAAGGATGGTGACAACAATAACCAAGAGATGCACATGAGAAAACAACTTCTAGCAACCCAAGCCTAGTTGAATCAAGTGACAACTTAGTTTTTAGCCAACAACATTGAGTTAGACCCAACCATGCAAAAATTCTTGGAAACACAATCCCAATTGTTGCAAAGGATGACCAATCAAATGATCAACATGAGAAGCAACCTTTCCCAAGGAGATTGTGATAACAATGATATCAAGGATGATATTATAGAAGGAATTCAAGCTTGCAAAATTTGTGGAGACATGGAACACACTTACAAAGAGCATATGGATCAATGCCCTAATTGTGAAGAGAAACATCCAACTAGATAATGCCCCACATCTCAAGTTACTTGTTTCCTATGTGAAGGAAATAATCATGTCCCTATCCAATGCCCCATCTATCCTATAGTTCAACAAATGAAACAAGATGGAATGCATCAAATGTTTGGAAAACTCCATAGGGGAACAACTTCTACCAAGAAGGATAAAGACAAAATCAAAACCGTGCCTCATAAGGTCACACCTAAAGTGACCACAAAGTGTTGTTACTCATGTGGAGAAGAAGGTCACATCTCTAGTGAGTGCCCCAAGAAGCGAGAAAGGTTTCCCACCTTTGAGGTGAAGTATGAAGAACATGAACTAAAAGCCCTCCTAGCTTTGGAGAGACCCAAAAAGAAGAAATGTCCCAACCCCAACAAGCAAGACATTAGCCAGGTGCAATGTTACAATTGCAAAGAGATGGGACACTTTGCTAATGAATGCCCAGAAAAGAAGAAGAGCCAAGAAAACAAACAAGCAATAGTGAGACCCAAGATGAAGAAAAATATTAGCCAAGTGATGTGCAACAACTGCAAAGAGCTGGGCCATTATGCATCGTATTGTCTAGAGAAGATACCTCAAGAAATCAACCTTGCCACATGTTTCAAATGTGGAAACGAAGTACATTATGCAAAGAATTGTCCAGAGAAGTTTCATCAAGACCTCAAGTAAGCCAAGATGTAATCTAGTCAAAAATCTTTTAAGGGTGGTAGTACCCTAGTTGTCTTGAAACCAACTTGTAACCTCTAGGCTTCCCAAATCTCGGGACGAGATTTCTTTTAAGGGTGGTAGCCTGTCACATCCCAAAATTTTCCAAATTTTGAAATGTGAAAAATTAATAAACAAAAGAAACAATTGTTGAAATTTAGGGTAAAAAAAACTTTTTGCTTCTAAATGGAAACATCAAAACCCTTCCTGAACAAATTTGAATGAAAAGGGTATCCAACAAAATTTCAATCAAGTGAAATGCATTCATGAATGAATGTATCTTGAAATTTAAACACTTGGAAAAGTTAAACCAAAACCCTAAAACTCCAATGAAAGAAATTATTTTCAAGATCTCTCTAAGACTATGGATTTGATCCATATAAAAATTCATGAACAAACATTTATAAATGATCAAAAATGATAAACAAAATATTATAAAACCATGGAAATTGGTTTCATTTAATTTGGAGCCATGGTTAAAAACTTATGAATTTAATAAGCTAAAGAGAAATAATTTCCAAAGATAATAAAGCTCCTAACTAAATTCAACACCAAAATTGTGAGCAAAGTAATCCAAAAAGGATTTGAAAAGACAAACAAATATTAAATAAAATTATACCAATTGGAATCACCAATTTTGAATATATAAATAAAAAGATATGGATTTTATAATACAAAGAAAGAAATAAATAAATAAGGAATATTTAAAAGACAAATTAAATCTTGGCCAAATCCATAAACAAATGAAAGTTTACTGAATAATAAAAGTAATAAAATATTATTTAAATAAAATCATATGGATTGAACCATATTCAATTTTATTTAAATAAAGACAAATTGCCTAAACTAAATAATAAATCCCAAGAAAATTATTTACAAGACAATTTAAAACTTGAATTAAGTACATAAGCAAATGTAATAAAGATAATTCAAATAAAATAAAAGAATAAAGATTATTTAAATAAAATTATATGGGCTTTAACCAAATTAAATCCTATTGGAATAAAGACAAAATCCCTAATAAAAATGATTAATTAAATCATGAGAAAATAATAAATTGGAATTTGCCAAAGTGGATTAAAAGTTATAAAATTAACTTAAAAAGAATAAAGAATTAATTAAATAAAATTATATGGTTTGGAACCATATTTAAAATCTTATTTAAATAAAGACAAACGTCTAATTTAAATAAAAAATAAACCATAAGAGAATAAAAGAAATTATTCTAAAATGGACTTTAAAATACATTGTTAAACAGTATAAAAACCTACTGAAAGTTTGGAAAATTTTTGAATTAAAATGAGTGTTTGAATCATTTAAATAAAAATCAAAACAGGAAATAGAAAAGGAAAAAATAAAAAGAAAACGGAAGAAAAAAATAGAGAAAGCAAAACCCACCCAGTCCAGCCCAACTTGGCCCAGCAAGCCAGCAACATCCCACCCGGCACCCTCTCTCTGCCGTCCTTTTCTCACCAGCAAAACGACCCTCAACCCCACTGACTTTACGGGCCATCGTCCACCTCAACATCGTCGTTCTCACCCACCCCCGCGAGACCAGTTCTTCCCCATTCCCCATCCGTTTTCTACTTTGATTTCGCGATGTCAATTCACATTGAATGCACCTATAACTCGCCCTGTGACCTCGCCCATTTAATCACCTCCCTCTTTCCTTCCTTTCCCTTCAAATGCTGTTGCCAGAGATCCACCAGGCTACGAGAATTGCTGCCCACAGAGTTACTGCTTCGACGTGCTCCGGCCACAATTCCGGCCAGCCCCGACCTCCCCACTGCTCCTAACTTCCACGAGCCTGCTCGCTAGCACCAGGCGCACCTGCCCGTAGCCCAAACTTGCTCGCGCGCGCCCTAGAACATCTCCTCCGATGATGCCAACTCGCCACCGACTTCGGCTCCGACTCCGGCGACCTCTCCCAGTAAGTACCGACCACACCTCTCCCTCTCAATGATGCTCGTCTGATCACCTTTGTCATGTGCGTCTAACGAGACCTTTGCCTTCCTGAGCCGTGTAGCCTCGCCTTCGACCACAGCAGAGTGTTCCATGTCCGTTAGATCTTGACCACGCGAACACGTTGAGCATCTCCCCTTCCTCCCTTGCTTCCTGGTTGTGCCAGACCACCTCTGACAGAGCCGCGCCGCTGCTCGCCGTCGCCAGCGCCACCAGTTCGTGGTTAGTGCATCCCTGTCCATTAGATCTTGACCACGCGGTGTAAATTCGATCTTATATGAAACATTTTTGGGTTGATCTGATCCATGTGTTTCCACTTATATCTAATGCTCCACGTAGCGCGATCCTCACGAACCGGTATGGACCAGTAAGAAATAGCCACGTGGCCCAGTCTTTGTTTTAAAAATAGAATTAGATCTATTAGATAGTTGAGTTTGAAAAATTCATAACTTTTGTTATACACGTCCCAAATTTACAAATTTTATATCATTGGAATCAGGAAAATGAAACTTTTGCAACCATGCCCTTAGTTTAGTATTTTGCTTCTAGAAAATTTAGTGTTTTTGCAGAAACATTATTAGGTCTATTTTAAGTATAAAATTTATTCTAAAAATGGTTTTTGAGTAAAATCTTTTACAAATGGTTTTTTTTGAACTCTCTAACACTAAACACTAACTTATAGATTTAAAAAGATATTTGATTAACACAAGAAAATTATTCCTTTGAATAAAGGCATTTCTAGTAAAACAAAAATGTTGCTATGATTTAAAAATGATTTTTGGGTGAAACCTTTTGCAAGTGGATTTGTTTTAAACACTAACATTTGTGTTTAAAAACATATTTGGCTAACACTAGAAATTATTCCTTTGATTATAATCATTTCTAGCAAAACAAAAATGATTTAAATGGCCCATTTTCACTAAATTGATTTTAAATGTTTTTCCAATTTTATAATTGACCAATAGGTGATTTAAAATGTTTATAGCCTTAGTAGAAACCACTTCTTCAACAAAACAATCTTGCATGCTTGCATGCATTGTTTTGTTTTCTTTATTTTATGAGATGAATTGTTTGAATGCTAGATTGAATATGTGCCTTGCTTGATTGAAATTGTAGTGAACTTTGAAGAGTGTAACAATTGCAAGATCAATGAGTGAACCTAGTTTATCTACTAAAAATGAAAGTGGTGCTTCATACATTTTGTCCTATTATTTTCACTATGCATTAGTGATATTTTGAGTAGGACTTGCATGGAATTTTTACTAAGTATACTATGCCTTGGGAAATCCTAGAAGATGATGCCTTAGTAGAATTTTCCCTATGTTAAGATTCTTGCTACTAGTATGCTTAGCCTAGCTAGTAGAAAACAAGGGTGGATTATATTCATGCTATGAAATATTTCTAAGTCTATGACTTGTGTTTTTTTAATAAAAAAACTATGTGAATGAATCACCTGGGTTTGAATGGTGTGAATGGGTTATGTTGAGTGGTTACATAGGTCCCATATTAATGGCCTCCCTAGTGTATCTAACTTGTGGAAAGCCACCCAGGAACAAAGATATTTGAGATGTCAAGTGTTGAGAAGCTTCAAGTACAGCCACATGGCATATGGGCTCTGCCTAGATCATATAGGTTGCAATAACTTAGCCATATGGACAGAAGGTGGTAGGGGGTGAAAGGATGGAACGCGTCCATTTGGTCTAAGGGAAGGCTTCTAAAAGATCTTGTCTCGATGCATGTCGAGTCTTATGGGGAAAGTGCACCACCTCCCGAGAGAGTGAAATCTAAGTACTTAGTCGTGTCCCCGACAATGGACAATTTGAGCATCAAGACATGGAAGCTATCAAGGATCTCCTCATCCCAATTTCTAAGTTAAAAACTTGTGGTTGAACAAGGGTTAAAGGATTCCAATTTTCAATTGGTAGAATCCTTGGATGATTTTGACAAACAAAAGCTTAGTGTTTTCAACTTATAAGGACAACCTTATTTTGAGCAAAGCAAGCCTAAACTCCACTTAGCCAAATGCATATAGATGATAGATACCACTATTATACTATAGTATCACTTGCCAATACAATTCAAATGTATTGACCCTTGTGGCTCTAACTTATTATGTTGCAGGTTTGTTTGATGTTAGTGAAGTGTGTTGAATAGGATTACAAGTCTACAACCAACATGATTGCCTGTGGAACTTTGAAGATGAAGGACTCCATGCTACATACTTATATCTGCTGCATTGTAATGAGATAGCCAAATGAGCTATGTAAGATGTAATAAATTATTTTATTCCTGGTTATAAAGTTGTATTATGACCTTTGTTTCTTGATATTACATCTTAAACTGTGGATGCTAGATACTCGATCCAGGGACTAGCATTGTAAACACAGGGATATCTACCTTATCAGGTTGGGACCTCTACACTATATAATCTAGTATCATCCTAATCATCACAAGGATTAAAGCTTTTCTCTTATTTATTTTATTTTGGAAAAGTAATTTCTACTCATTGAAAACTACTTAAGATTTAATATTCTCCAATTAAAATATGGGATCATGTTGACACATGTCATCACCACATATTTTAAATACTTGGGAATGTGATTTAAAGTGGTGTCACAATTTAATAAGGTTGAACATTATTATTTTAATTAATTAAAGTGACTAGATTTTCATATGGTGCATTCTTTTAGTACTTGTCCACTATTTATGCAAGTAAACCTAGATATTTTTATATATTCAGAAAGGTCCTATTAAATGTGATTTTTGAGAGTTGGAATCAACTAAAAATCATTTATGGTTGATTTTTGAAAAATGTTTGAATGCAGAAAAGTCTCTACCTTGTTATTTTTACTATAGGTGATCTGTAATTCCAAATGGTTTGAATCCAACGGGCTTGGATTAAAAATTTCCATAGCTTTCTAGCAAAATTAGTTCCATGCAATTCGGTTTAGTGAATCTCTCTGAATTGATTTTTGAATCTACTGAGAGAACTAGAGTTTGAACTAAATGGAAAAAACCTAAATTTGAACTAACTGGGTCGCGCGGGAACTAACTGGGCTGGCCACTGCGCACAGCGCATCGTGCGGGCTGAGTTAAGTGGTGGCCCCATGCGTCAGCGACTCTAGCTACGTGAAGCGGTAAGGGGCAACTGGACTGTGCGATTAGCATCTAATCTAACGGCTGAGGTGTGTCGTCTCCGTCGGGCAGCGCCGGCGAGAGCGAACCATAACATGGCGGTGGGGGTCGTGTGAGGCTCACCAGGGCTCTAGCTAGGATCGGCGTTGGGGGTGAATGACTTTGTCGACGACGGAGGTTCGAACGGTGGTTGCGGCAGCTCCTGGGAGGCTCCAATCAACGGTTCCTCTTCTCCTTCTCCACAGCAGACTCCGGTGAAATTCTGGCGAACTGGTACTTGCCTTGCTCCGGGGAAGGGTCAGTGGTGATCTGTGAGAGGTGGGGAGTGAGATGGTGTGGCGAATTGGGGCTGGGGAGGCCTCCTTTTATATGCGAGCGAGAGGGGTAGCGCGGCATGGTCGGAGCTCGACGGAGTCGGCTGTGCAGTGAGCTAATGGCATGGCGGAGGGTGTAGGCCAGTGCATGGTCTCCTGGCGATGCTCGAGGACTTAATGGCATGGCAAGGGGCGGTCGAGGTTGTTCGGGAACGGTCAACACTCTGCGTGTCACCGACGGTGGTTTTGACGACGCACGGGAGCTACGGGTCACGCAGTGGCAAACGGGGGTGTCTGGGAGGTTCCTGGGGTCGTGGTGATTGCAGGCACGGGAAGCGAAGGCAAGGCGCGGCGTGTGCGAGTGTGTCGGGCGCGACGCTCTAGCGTGCTCTTGGCATGGCGCAGAGACATTGGGTGTGGCATGTTCTCTGTGGTCAAGGGCCTGGCTGCTTGCGAGGGCTGGGCAGGGGGTGGCGATGGACAATCAACTGCCTCCTGGACATGGTGGCTAGGCGCGGCGAAGGCTCCTGCTAGCTAGCCATGGTCAGCTGGCAAAGGGTAGCTCGGGTTGCACGGCATGGTGCAAGGGTAGGGGTGATAGGTTGATCAATGCTTGTGTGATCACTAGGGGAGACAAGGGGTGAGAGTAGGGTGCAAAGAGGGAACAAAGCATTGATCAAAACAGTGTTAGTTAGGCAGGTTTTATTGTGCTCACCAAGTGTTTGATGAAATGGTCGAAAGAAACTTATTTTGAAGATTTTGAATGAAATTTGGTGAGTGTACTGGTCACATGCTTGGTATTATATGGTTGCTCGGGTTTTTCAAGGTGCACTGGTTTGGTTGGATTTTGAGAAATGGTGATCTTAGTACCTACACTTGATTCAATTTTGAATTGTCATTTGAATAGAGTTGCCAAATATTTATGTTGGTTTGCAAGGTGGGCTTGGGTTCACTTTTACTTGGTCTAGAAAGGGGTGAAAATAATTAGATTTGTTTCTGTTAGAAAACTTGGACTAGAAGCACTCAAAGTGGTCTAGTAAACAAGTTTGGAAAAAATGACCATTGGTTTATATTATTTATTTTTGATTTTCTCTTCAATTGAATCTGCTTGGAAATGATTTAGATGATGTTGTTTTCATCTTTAAACCAATCATTGCCATTCATAGCAATTAAACAAGTTATGACAAGCATTCATGCATTCATCACATATGCACATGCATTCATATTGATTTAAATTAAAAAAAAGTTTTTGTTAACCCTAAATTTGGGTGATTAGAACTTGATAATCTTAATTAATATTTTTCGGATATTACATGCTACCACCTCGCTTAAACACCTCATCAACTTTCTATACAGTCCAAGCATCCACGTCGCGACACGCCGTCTGCGACACTCCCGCTGCTACTGTAGGGGATATCAGTCTACTGGATTCTACTTCGGTTTCTCTCCAGTCTGACCGTCAACTACGTTCTTGTTGTTTACGATGCTACCGCTATGACTGCAGGGGAGTGTTAGAGTATTATGCATATACGGTTGTTATGGTAGTTTAAATAGAGTTAGTATCTGTTTACGTACAATCCTAACTTGACTTGTACTTCAAGATGATTTTCTGTACGCCTATATATACTCGCCCATGAGGATCAATAATACGTTCATCATATTCCGCCAAACTCATACTTTTTCACCGCCGCCTCCTAGGAAGCCCCTCTGTCTTGGTACTGGTTTGGGATTGTTTGAGGCTCGCAGATAAATGATTGACAATATTGTTGGAGAATAATACGGTTTCTATGCCGTATCCTGCTGATAACCGACAGACTCCTGGTTTGTTTAGATTAGAGTCCTAGTATAATTCCTCTTGTAATCAACTTGGCTTGCAAGGCAAGACCACCCATGTAATTCTCTATATAATGCGATGAGAAGGAGGAGGCGTGCGATTTAGCAGCCCCAATTATCATACCGATTTACATGGTATCAAACACCGGTCGGTCCTCCCTCTTCTAAAAACCCTAAAACTCTAGCCGCCGCCTCCCTCTCCCTACCACCACCATGACTCCGGCTCCGTGGCAGCCACGTCCTGGCTCTGGCGTGTGGCATGCCCTAGGCGTGCTCGGTCCTCGCCTCGGCGCTTCGCAAGCATATGCGGCCTACAGTTCCGCCCAGCACCAACACGGCATCAACCAGACTCCATCGACTCCCGTCTATCATGGACCGCCGCAGCACGTCGACCCCGCACAGTGTTCCTATACATGCATGATCTACGGGAAACCCATCTCAACTCCATCAAGTGTATCCTCCGCTATCTCAAAGGCACTCTTGATCTTGCGCTCACCATATTCCCATCCAAAACACATACTCTTATTGCCTACTCTGATGCCGACCGGGCTGGATGCCCAGATACCAGACGCTCTACTTCCGGTTTTTGCATGTTTCTTGGGGACAATTTGATCTTCTGGTCAGCTCAGCGGCAGAACACAGTCTGTTGATATAGTGCGGAGGCGGAATACCGTGCAGTTGCAGCTGCTGTTGCTGAATCTTGTTGGGTTCGGCAACTTCTTGAGGAGCTTCATCGCCCAGTTCGCTCTGCTATTGTTTTTTCTGTGACAATATGAGTGTTGTATATCTTGCTCACAACACAGTTCATCATCGCAGGACCAGACACACTGAGCTTGATATTCACTTTGTACGGGAGAAGGTGGCTCTAGGTGCTGTGTTCTCTATGTACCATAATCGTCATAATATGCAAATATCTTCACTAAAGGACTGCCGACAGCATTATTTCATGAGTTCAAGTCCAGTCTTCACCTTGTTGATCACCCCGGTTCAGCCTACGGGAGCGTGTTGGAGAATAATACGGTTTCTATACCGTATCCTGCAGATAACCGATAGACTCTTAGTTTGTTTAGATTAGAGTCCTAGTCTAATTCCTCTTGTAATCAATTTGGCTTGCAAGGCAATACCACCCATGTAATTCTCTATATAATGTAATGAGAAGGAGGAGGCGTGCGATTCAGCAGCCCCGATTATCATACCGATTACAAACTAAGAGACTATCATACCGATTCAGCATATACATATATATATATATACATATATATATATACATATATATACATATATATATATATATATATATATATATATATATATATATATACACGCGGATGATTTAGAGGCTTCTCAATGTGCCATCTCATATGGTACTATTATATATATATGCGGATGATTTAGAGGCTTCTCAATGTGCCACCTCATATGGTACTATTCATGTCTATTTTCTTCCAATCACAAGATGCCACATCAGCTCCTATGAATAGTATTGTTTTGTTTTGTAGGTATTTTTATGTCCATGTCGTGGATGATTTAGAGCTTCCTCAACGTGGCACCTCATTTGGTACTATCTATGTCCTCATTTGGTACTATCTATGTCTATTTTCTTTCAATCACAAGCTCCCACGTCAGTTCCTATGAATAGTATTGTTTTCTTTTGTAGGTATTTTTATGTCCATGTCTTATCCTTTGAAGAATTGAAGGTGATATTTCGTCCTAACTTTCGCCCATAGTTTTGTGGCACTAACTACCCTATACGTATAATACTAGTTTTTTCATTTATTTTAGTTTTGACGGTAAATTTTGGCGTACCTTTCCGGTGGTAATTTTTCGGTGATAGTTGGCCTACATTTACGATAATATTTTTAACTTCATTTTTCAACTACTCGATGGTCGTTTTTGACACATCTTTTAGACTGTAATTTTCTGAATGTACTTACGCTATGTTTATGGTGCTATCCCTTTGCTGTCATTTTTTTCCGAAGGTAGTTAGCCTACGTCTATGATCATTATTTTAGCTCCTTTTTCAACTATTTGACGATAATTTTTCTACACATCTTTCTAACTGTATTTTTTTGCCGGTACTTATCCCAAGTAACATCTCAAAGGTTAACAATTTTCTAACCATATTTTATGTGTGATATTTTAAAATTTCCTTTCCTATTTTTCAACAGTAATTTTTCTCATACTTTTCAATTATAATTTTCATACTGTAACTGTCGTGGTGGTGTCACGGCAGTTTCCATGGATAGGCTTAAGTTAGGGGCCGAATGGATGCTTGTGGTCACCGGGGAGGGAGTGCACGGTCTAGTCGCGCACGAAGAATAAGATGAACTCTCCACACTTAGGAATTTTATTGATACTAGAAGTTTACAAGTGCTTCTTGAGCTGTTTTCATAGAGCCTCAGGGCACTAGTTTCCTACTTGTCCAACCTCCTCAAACCCTAGCTATGCCCCTCCTTATATAGGCGAAGGCCAGTTAGGTTACAACCCTTTGGGTCCTAGGGTTACTGTTTGGATCTAGGTCCTCACTGTACGGGCCGGGTCATGGGCCAGCCCTAAGCCCTTGACCTAGTCCACAAAGCTAGACAGCTAACTGTCCTCTCGTATGTAGCTTCCAGTTCTTTTGGCATCATGCAGTAAATTTGTGCATCAGCCCTTGCTTTAGGCGTCACCCGGCTCCTTTAGCGTCACCCTTCTCTTTTGATTGTGCTTTGCCATGGTCCCTCCTGATCCTCACTCGGAAAGATGCCATGCGTCCTTTCTGACTCGGCCTTCCCTCATGGGATTCAGATCGCTGCTTCCTGCAAGGCAAGAAAACTTGTCTTATACGGGTCGACATAATTCCTATGTTGGCCGTACACGACCATCTTATCCGGTCGTTGTTTCTCGGCCAGGTTCATTCCTTACTCGGCATAAGCCAAGCTGGTCAATGTTTGACCCCTTATGACCTTACTGGGGGTTATTCCCCCGACATTAGTCCCCGAAGCTGGTGAGGCCTAGCAGTTCTAGCTGTTAGGTGTCACCAGGTTCCTTTAATGTGCTTGAAACTTCTCTTTCTGTCAACATTTACTGCTTAGGGCGCACTGTTTGGCGTAATATCGATCTTTGCCGAGTCTGTTTTGCTCTTTCCAAGTCTTATCTTTGACTTTTTGGCTCACCTTTTCCTCGTGCCGACTCATTTTGGACGCTGTCGAGTCATTTTGGCTTGCCTTAGTCACTGACAGCTTGTAATCATGATGACTTGCCTCAAATTTGTCCCAAATCCTGACCGCACAGTGACGGCGGCGCAGTAACTCCCCGTCACTATGGCAGTCCCATCGCTCAGCTCCTCGTGTCTAGCGCAGCATGACGTGGCAGTGAATTTTCCGTGTATCACCTACACGTGGCGTTCGCTGATTGACTCACTCGGCCGAATACACGGCCACACGCTGGCCGCATGGCGCAGGAGGATCCCACGTTTGGGATTTTTAATCCCCTTAAGTAGGGGTGACGGGAACTTAACTTCCCTCGCCCGTTCAGTTTCCCTTTGCCATCTTCTTCCTCTTTGCGCTCCCAAATCCTAACTTCTCCCTTGCGGTTCTTCTTTTCTGCCGCTTCTTCCCTGCGATTGCTCATTTCCCCTCTCTATTCCATTACGGGTCCTCGCTCCTCCAAGCCTCTTCCAGCGGTGGAAGAGCCAGAGGCCAGAGATATCATGGATGCTCGCGATGTCGCCGAGAGAGCAGATGAACAGGAGGTCGCCGCCGGCGAGCATGGTGGCTGGGAGGGCTCAGAAGTTTCTGCGGAGGAGGTTGAGTGGCTGTGCTCCACCAGGCACCTCGCGCTAGAGGTGGATTGCCGCCTCCCTCTAGGTGAGATCTCTCCTAAGCCTGAGGCGAATGAGAGGGTAGTTTTCCTCTCGCATTTCGAGCGTGGTTTTGCCTTGCCAGTGAGCAAATTCTTCGTTTCTTTCCTCTCCACCTTCCATCTTCAAACCCACCATTTGCCTGCCAATGCAAATGGTTCTTTGTCTTGTTTTATTTCTGCCTGCGAGGGCTATCTCGGCATTTGGACCACTGTTCTTCTCTGGGCCAAATATTTCAGCTTAGGATCCAAGTAGTGCCTGACCCCAGCGTTCCCCGCGCCGAGAAGAGGCCCACCAGGTGCGGTGCCGCTAGCATCACACCCAGGAAATATTCCAGCTTTCCTCGGTTCACCAGCTTAGGCTCTTGCAAGAAATGGCATAGGACTTTTTTCTATGTCAAAAACAGCGGGTCCAGTGACTACATCTGGATCCCCATTTCTCGGACGAGGTTCCCAGCAAGGAGTTCTGGAAGCTTGACCCGCGCGACAAGAATGCCACGGTGAACAAGGCCAATGTTATTCTGGAGAGGCTGTTGTCGCCGAATGATAACTTCCACTTAACAGAGGAGGATCTCATGTGTGCTTTCATTGTACGTCGGGTCAGCCATATCCAAGCAAGGAGCAACAAGATGTGCTTCATGAGCGGCACGTAGGACCCTACTCGACACTCCACGTTGGAGCTCACCCACGACTCCGTGGCCTGCCAGGTCAGCTCGATCTTCAAGATGACTTTGGCGGAGGACTGGGCCTAGAACTGCCCTCCTTTTAGCCTTTGTCTGCCAGCCAGGCTGCCCCTAGTATGGCCTCTTCGCCTTTGATGCCAGTCTCTCCTCCTCGTTCCGATACTGTCGTGTCAAGCCCCGTCCGGGTCACTGTTCCCACTACTGAGACTCACGCATCTCAGAGTGAGGCCGACCCGGCGGCGCAGCCGTCGGAGGATACCCGGCCTAGATCCCCTGCTGCTTTTCCAGAACAAACTCCTAATCCCAGCGCTAGCAATATCGACACAGAGAAGACCCCTGATACCATTTATCCTGCTCCCAGTGCATCAATTGACCCCATTGTTGCTCCTGAGCCTGCTCATTTGGCTCCTGTCTTTTCCAGTCCTAGACCTGATCACTCTCCTCTTCTGTCAAAAGATCAGACCTGTCCCTGCTGCCCAAGGCCAGGCTCACCCCACAACCAGCAAACCCTTATTGACCAAGCAGTTGACCTTGATCCACGCCCCAGGAACCGCACCTCAGATTCGGCCCACGGTAACAACAACGTCACCTGCTCCGGCAGGTAAGTTGGGCGAATCTGTAGCTGCCGGATCAGGCAACACTTCTAGAGCTGGCGGCTTGCATACCAGCGTCGCTGCTACCCGCGCCAAGGTAGGAACTACCCTGAAAAAGGGGAAGTCCTCACTCGGACGCTTAGCGGGAATGGCCTCGGTTCTTTCGAGCGTTATGATGTGTCCTGGGACGCAGCTGGCGAGCAAGAGGTCAACTCCAGTGCTGGTAAAAAGATGATGTTGGGCCCCAAGGCCATTTCTGATATGACCCAGCAGGCCATCGCCTTGATGGACAGAGCAGATGAAGTGAACTAGGTATGTAATCTTCTTACTCTTTTGTGTATTGAGTATCTTTTTGTCATACATGATCCCTAGTCCCTGAAGTTACTGCCGAGTACGGAACTTACTCGGCTGTAATCTCTAAGTTAGAACCCAACTCTTATTAGGCTGCAAGCTTGAGTGCATACCTTCTAACTATATCCTTTTTTTGTGTAGCTTACGCACAATGAGCGCACCAAGGTGCATTAGGATCTCCTCTTGGAGTACCGGAAGCTGGAGCTCGCTCACCAAAATCTGCTAGCTGAGGCTAAGGGCCAAGATACTTTCTTATTCGGCTTCCTTTTATTCGGCACACCTTCTTTGCTTCATCTTGCTGATTTTCTCCGCTACTCTTCCATAGCTTATGCGCAATCCACTATCGATGCTCTGCACCTACAGATCAGCGACACTGAAAGTAAGCTCTTGGAGATTTTGTCTGCTTATCCCTTTTCCATTTTTATCTCGATGGATCCGAGATAGCTTTGTTGTTGCTAACGAGTCATACGCTCCGAATAAGCAGAGAAGCACCGGATCGAGCTCCAAAAGGAGCGAGACGAGGTGACTCAACTAAAAAAGCAAATAGAGGATATGGAACAGAAGCACCAGTCGGAGGCGAAGGGGCTGCGGGAGGAGCTTGCCTAGAAAGATAGCCAACATGCTGCTAGTGCCGACAAGACCAATCAGCTACTCAAAGAAGCCGAGTCGGCGGTTGAGTCGGCTCATCAGGATCTGGACGCTCTTTAGGCCAAGGCTAGGATTTGGCAGAGCAAGCTTGGCGCCATCAAATCTTTCCTCGGTAGTGAGTTCTTACCCTTTTCATTGTACTCATCCCTTTGTCTGCTTTTCCTTGTTTTGTTAATGTTCTTTCACGCTTGTAGAAAATTTCCCCGAGGCCGAGATGTTCGCGATACGGTCCATGAAGAAAATCAGAGCCGAGTCCGGAGCTCCTGCTGATGGCGAAGTCACCATTGATGAGCATCTTGCAGCGCTGTCAGAACACGCAATGACCCTTAAATCATGCGACGTTGACTTTCTCAAATCAGCGATCCACACATTCAGGATGCTCTGGACGGATGAAGACGCGCCTACACTCATCGAGCCTTTGACTGCCAGGCTGCTTCAGACTGAAGACAGGCTGGATCAATGGCGCGAGTCGGATGGCCGAGCTACATCGGACAAGGCTTTTGCCTTTGTGCTTTCAAGGTACGAGGACGTCAACCTTGATTTTCTCGAGCGCATGAGGGCGGAAGGCAAGTGGCTCCACGATCCTGAGCTTATCAAGAAACGCCAGGAGAGAGCTTATGCCATGGTCGAGTATGCTTTGGTGCATGCTTGGTGCGATGGGCCTAGCTTTCTCGACCTTTGCGAGCCTCTACCGAGATCGCCGACGACGAAGGTGTGGATAGCAAAGCCACCGAGTCAGATGGACCTGCAGACTCGACCGCCGACGCACCTGACTCGGCAGACGCTCCCGATGATGCTCCTAGCTCCAGCCCCAAAGACATGCCTCCGAGCCCAGCTGCTTCTTAGGCTAGTTACAAAAACACTTGAATTTCATGAGATCCCCGGTATGCCGGGTGCAGATGTAACATATAATGCACTTATTTTGGGTGTGCGCCTTGTGATAAGGCGTAAACTTTAGCTTTGAATGTGAATTATTCAGGAGCAAGTCCCCGAGTTTCATTTTGTCGTTCCCCTTTTCCTTGAATTTGGCTCTTATCTACCTTTTTTGGCATTCGACATTAGAGTATCAAAGTTCTAAGGATTGAGTTAGCGGATATGAAACTAGGCCACTTGACCTAGGATCATTCGACATACAAAGCAACATAATCTGTAGTGGGTTAGTAAAAAACACACATAGAGTCAACTCGCATATTTCCCTTTACTTATTCGGTGTTCATGTTTACTCGTCATTGATTTTTTCCTCTTGCTTGCCATGAAGCCGTGTTTTCGGACAACAGCATAGTCGAAGAGTCGATTCTATCCAAGTAAACACTACTTCTTCCGAGATAAGTCTTAAGTGTCAACGCCAGCTGACATAGAATAATCAAAGGATAAACAATAGGGGTAGTCCCCGAGTCAGTTTTTCGAGTCATACCATTTTATTATCAGCACATAGCCGGCATAAGCGTCTAGCATATGAGAGTTTGAGAGATACATACACTGCTTCTCCTAAGTGTATAAAGGACGTAGGAGTGCCACATTCCATGGCCTTTTGGTTTCATCGCCTGATTTGTCTGCCTTGTTCTTTTGTGCTTCGTGAGCATCTATTAGGTAATATGAATCATTGTGCAATGCTTTGCTTCCAATGAATGGTACTTCCCATGGGGGTGACAGTTTATGCATTCCATTTGTGCGTTGCACTAGTCTGAGCACCATTGCTTCTTCAAGAAAGTCAACTCCATCTTCTCGGGCCTCTTTTACCTCGGCTTCCGAGTATTGTCTTACTCTTGGCGAGTCATACTCTATGTCGGCAGGCAAAACTGCTTCTGCCCCATACACAAGGAAGAACGGCGTATAGCCTGTTGATCGATTCAGAGTTGTCCTTAAACTCCACAGCACTGAGGGTAATTCCTCTATCCAATAGCCAGGCGATCTCTGGAGTGGTTCCATTAAGCGGGATTTTATCCCGGATAAAACTAAGCCATTAGCTCGTTCAATTTGTCCATTTGATTCTGGATGAGCGACTGATGCTACATCAAGTCTTATTTGGTTTTTTCCACAAAAACGAGCGAAAGCTCCTTCGGCAAAGTTTGTGCCATTATCTGTGATCAAACTGTGTGGGTAACCGTATCTCAAGATTATATCTTTTAGGAATGTGACAGTTGTTTTTCCATCCAATTTTTTGATGGGCTTCACTTCTATCCATTTGGTAAACTTGTCAACCATTACGAGTATGTGGGTCATGCCACCCCTCGCTGGTTTGAATGGTCCTACCATATCCAGGCACCATACTGCACATGGCCAAGTGATTGGTATAGTTTTTAACTCGGACACTGGTAATCTGACTTTGACGTGTAACGCTGGCAACCGTTGCATTTTATCACAAGTTCATGTGCCTCTACCAGTGCACTTGGCCAATAGAATCCATGTCGGAACGCCTTGTCTACCAATGCTCTATACGATGCATGGTGCCCACATTCTCCTTGGTGAATGTCCAACAGTATCTCTTGACCATTCTCTGGACTTATACAACGCTGCAATACACTTGCCACACTTCTTTTGTACAACTCCTTGTTGATTATTGTGTATGCTTCTGCTCTTCTTTCTGTTTGCCTTGCCAGTATCTCGTCATCTGGCAAAGTTCCATCTTTCAAGTAATTGAATATTGGTTGCACCCATGCTGGTATCAGTGGTGCTGGATCTGTTTCCTCATCAATTTCCATTGGCTTAGCCGACATATGTTCTGCCAACATAACTTGAGGAGTCCCCGAGTGTGATTCGGCTACCCCTGAGGTGAGCGGAACAGTCCCCGAGTGACTCGAACCTGCCCCTGAGTCGATATCCATTGGCACAGCGTCTGACTCCTGATTTGCCGAGATGAACCTAATTGACTCGGATACTAGTGACGCTTGATCAATGGTTTCCTGAGATGTTCCAATGCTACTCCTGGTGGTATTGCTTAACGAGATGAGCCTAACTTGGATAGTACATCCGCTGCCTTATTCTCTGCTCTGGGTATGTGATGAAATTCACACCCATCAAAATATCCCAAAATTTGTTGCACATGAAAACGATATAGTGCCATGTTTGCATCCAAGGCGTCCCAATGCCCAGATACTTGCTGGATAAACAAATCCGAGTCACCAAAACACATGATGCTTTTGATGCCAATCTCTTTGGCCACTTTTATGCTATGGACAAGTGCTTCATACTCGGCCACATTATTGGATGCAGCGAAGTGGATCTGCAACACATATTTTGAGTTGATCCCTCTTTGGTGATGTGAGCACTATCCCGGCACCCAGACCCATCTTTGTCTTGGATCCGTCAAAATGCATCTTACAGTAATTCGGATCTGGCAGTGGTGGCTCTTATTGCATCTCCATCCAATCCATGAAGAAATCAGCCATGGCTTGAGATTTGATGGCATCTCGCCTATCATATTGTGGAGTATATGGTGCCAGCTCTATGGCCCATTTTTCCACTCGGCCACTGGCATCTTTGCTGCCCAATATATCCGAGATGGGTGCCTCACATATTACCTGGATTGGGTGTTCTTGGAAATAATGCTTCAGCTTCTTTGCCGCCATATATACCACATACGTCATTTTTTGGTAATGGGGGTAATTTTGCTTTGATATAGAGAGCACTTCGCTCAAGTAATTAACTGGCCTTTGGGCTGATTTGCCCTCTTCTTCGCGTTCTACCACTATCACTGCACTTACAACTCTGTTGGTTGCAGCGACATAGAGCAGCATTGGCTCTTTGGATAGTGGTGACGCTAATATTGGTGTTGTTTCCAACATCTTTTTGAGTTCATGGAAAGCGCTATCAGCTTGCTGTGTCCATGTGAATTTGTCTGATTTCTTCATTAGTTGATATAGTGGTAAGGCTTTTTCGCCTAGCCGACTGATAAATCTACTCAACGAGGCCAGGCATCCTGTGAACTTCTGGACATCGTTGAGGGTTTTTGGCAATTCCATTCTTTCGATGGCCCTGATCTTTGCCGGGTTAGCCTCTATTCCTCGGCTGGATACAAGGAATCCGAGTAACTTTCCAGCCGGGACACCAAACGTGCATTTTTCCGGGTTAAGTTTCATCCGGAATCTTCTTAAGTTTGCGAATGTTTCACGCAAGTCCTCAATTAGAGTGTGACTTTGTTTGGTTTTTATCACCACGTCATCGACATATACTTGAACATTTTTGTCCAATTGATCTTGCAAGAATTTCTGCATGCATCTTTGGTATGTCACACCTGCATTTCTTAATCCAAACGGCATGGTACGATAGCAATAAGCCCCATACGGGGTGATAAAAGCTGTCTTTATTTGATCACTCGGATTTAGTGGTATCTAGTGGAAACTAGAATACGTGTCCACAAACGACAACAACTCACACCCGGCAGTAGAGTCTATGACTTGATCAATCCGTGGCAGGGGAAATCGATCTTTTGGACACACCTTATTGAGGTCGTGTAATCAATACACATACTCCACACCACTGCCACGTTTGGGTCATCTTTTTTCTTCTCAAACAAGACTGGATTTGACAACCAATCTGGGTGCAGTACTTCCATGATAAACCCGGCAGCCAAGAGCCTGGATATCTCGGCGGCTATCACTTTCCTCCTATCTTCGGCGAAGTGGCGGAGGGGTTGCTTTACCGGCTTGGCATCTGGCCTTACATGAAGAGAGTGCTCAGCCAGCTCCCTCAGAACTCCTTGCAAATCCTGTGAGGACCATGCAAAGATATCCCGATTCTCACGGAGGAAGCTGGTGAGCTCGCTTTCCTATTTGTCAGTCAGCCCAGCACCAATGGTAACTGTGCACTCTGGGAAAGTCTCATCCATCTGTACCTTCTTGCTTTCCTTGGTAGCTTGGAATGATACACTGCCATGCGGATTAGTAAGTGCCGGCATGGACATTTGTGTTGCCTTGCCCAATGCTGCCACTTCCATCATTTGATGCTTTTCCTGTGATATGACCAGTGATTCGGCCAGTTAAGATCCGGCTGAGGCACAAGCAATTGATCTATTGTAATCTCCTTTGACTGTGATAACTCCACATGGGCCTGGCAGTTTCATCTTTAAGTAAGCAATGTGAGGAGTAGCCATAAACTTTGCAATAGTCGGCCTGACGAGTAAGGCATGGTATGAGCTGACCAGGTTAACTACCTCGAACTCTATGGCTTCAGTGCGATAGTTTTATCTGTTGCAGAATAAGACGTCAACCCAGATCTTACCAATTGGCTCACAGTACAATCCCGGCACAATGCCATGGAAGGTTGTCTTAGTCGGCTCCAACATGTTCATAGTGATGCCTAACTTAAGCATGGTATCCTTGTACATGATGTTGATGCTGCTGCCATCATCGATCAGCACCTTGGAAAATTTCACATTGATATCAGGGCCCATGAAATTTGGATCCAAGACAAGAGCATAACCTCCTAGTGTTGGCATGATATTGGGGTGATCCTTTATGCTCCAAGTTATCTCCTGTTCAGACCAATGCATGTACTTTGGAATTGCCGGCATTGTGGCATTCACTTCCATCATCGGTCTCTGCTGACTCTTTTTGTCATTCAGCTCTATGACAAATATGACATAGCTCTGGTGGTGCTCTATGTACTCATTTCTGGTTCCATGGCCGACATGCGCATCGTCACCTCTTGGTTATGCACCTGATGCATAACCTCTCTTCTTTCTTGGTTATGATATCTTGGTTGTCTGTTCTCATATCTATGCTCAGCTCCAACAACTTGGGCATTTCCTCCTGTGAGCGGTGGAGGGGGAGGTGGTGGCAGTTGCTTAGTCGGTGAATCCACTCTATCTCCCTTCTGAAACAAAGTGCATTGTCTTGTGTGATTTGCTGGCTTACTCGGACTTGGCATGTGGAACTTACACGGTTGGTCCAACATCATTTCGTAAGTGTATTTCTATCTGTCTTGATATGGTTTTCTTTGTTCATATGGATTCTTGCCATCATTCTTTGGCATCCACTACTGTTGTCCATTTGTCCTTTGACGTTGGCTACTTCCAGCATCTAGATGATCCTGACTCACAGCCACAACTTGAGTCGAACCATACATGTAGTCTGTCCTCTCGTCTCTTCTTTTGCTTCTATACTCGGCTCTTTCCTGGCGCCTTTGCGACCCGGCAGCGTCATAGATCTGAGTCTTGGTCATCCCGTATGCCGACATAAGCAGAGGCCAAGTCGAATCTCCTAACGCATATGAGTCGGCGATTCTTATTGTTTCTGCCAAGCTTGCCGGCATATCTCTCTGTAACCTTTGCCATAATACGCTTCCATGTCTTCATCCTTGTGCAAACCATGCAATGGCTTGAGACTCAATTACACATTCACAAGAGTTGTGCATTGTGCACCATCTTGTGAGGAATTCCCTGTTTGTTGCATTCGGCCTTTGCTTGCACATAGCTAGCTGTTATGGGCGATTCGGCCTCTTGTAGGTGCTTGTGAAATTGCTCACAAAGGCATCCTAAAAATCGATCCAACTGTTGATGCTTCCCGGTGGCAAGTTATTCAGCCACACCCTTGCTGGTCCCTCTAGCATCTGCGGCACATATTGCACTGCCCATCTCAAATTTCCCTGCGTGATTTTTACAGCAGTTCCATAATCTATGAGCCAGTCTTCTGGCTTTATGCTTCCATCATAAGTCTTTGTTCCTCTGGCCAGCTAAAAGTTTGGCACTGGTGGCTCCTTCATGATCCTTGGGCCAAAGCATGGTGGACCCTGTGGACCTTGCGACTCGATCAATTTTGCCATCTTTATTCGATCGAGCTTTACCCTTGCATCATTCGGCTGAAGATTTCTGCCTCCAAGTATAGCTCCCATTGTTTGGTACGCATGATCCGGCAATTCATACCCGTCATTTACCATCGCCGAGTAACCGTCATTGTATATGTTTGTGTTCGGGTCTACAGGTTGTTGTACTGCTTTTCCCGCGCTTTGTTGTCTCTTTTCGGGTTGAGTTGGCGCAGTATTCGGAGCTGGATTTCCTCCTCCTGCCAAGTGAGTTCCTCACCTAGGTTTAGGTGAAAAATTTTGCCCTCCAGTGTCATTTCTTTGTCCTGCTTGCCTTTCTCGGCCTGCATTTTCATTGTTCTCATTTCCCTGAACAATATTCCTTCTTGTTCCCTATGCATGGGTTGGGTTTCCTTGAGCCATCGCCGGGTCATAGGTAACCATTTGCTTGTTCGTTCCTGAATCTACACTCTTTTCTTTTCTCTGCATCGGTGCCACACCCGGTGATGAAGCTCTATGACCTGCCAACCTTGCCGGGATTGGAGTTGCCGAGTGAACCAGCTGTGACCTTCTAGATACACCCGGATTCACCCTGTAGTAAGCCTCATTCAGCATCCTTGCTGATCTCACCAATTCATTGAATCATTCTTGTTGCTTTCTCTTTTCTTCACCCGTCAAATGGGGGAGCTCAACCATCGCTGCCTCTACGGCTCTCAGATTCTCTACTGCAGTATTGTATGTCGGCCGCATGGCTGTTTCGTTGTTGTTTTCTGGTGTTATCTTTGGTGTTATCTTTGGTGTTGCGTGCGCCAATTCTTCGTTGAGGTTTCTCCCTCTCAACCTTGTTGCATCAAGCCGGGTCTTTGCGCCCTTGACTCGATTTGCCGAGTTGAGCTCTCGGATTGTGATATCCACATCTTGTTGTAACTGCGCTAACTCCTTTGCCTTCTCCAGGACTTTTATCCTGGTCTCCTCTAACTCGGCTTGCACGCGCGCCGGGTCTACTGCTTGTGCTACTGCCTCTGCCAATTTGTCTATTTCCTCTTGCAATTCTTTGGCTCTCTTACTCCTGCTATGTTCTCTGGCTTTTCTAGTGGCGCCTTTGTGGTTATTGCCGCCCTTGGCGTTTCCTCTTGATTTCCTCCCTTAGCATCCTCATTCACCACATGGACTACTGGAGGTGGTGCAGGGTTAGGAGTTGTCATCATTACCTCGACGGAGACGAGTTGGTGAAGTTTGCCTGCGGCAGGAACCGCAGGTGGATCCGAGGCCAGGATGACGCTCTTCGGGTACGCGCGCTCCACGTGCACTGCGATGTATACCTGGTGCTCGCCAATCTTGATAAAGTTGAGCGCTCCAAACCTCTGGAATAGGCCAGAGTAGACGCGCTCGCCGGTCTTGGCGATGATGTTGCCCGTCCGGATGAAAACTCCATCAAGCACCTGCTTCTTCCCCATGGTGGGTGCCAACTGTCGTGGTGGTGTCACGGCAGTTGCCATGGGTAGGATTAAGTTGGGGGCCGAATGGATGCTTGTGGTCACCAGGGAGGGAGTGCACAGTCTAGCCGCACATGAAGAACAAGATGAACTCTCCACACTTAGGAATTTTCTTGATACTAGAAGTTTACTAGTGCTCCTTGAGCTGTTTCCATAGAGCCTCGGGGCACTAGTTTCCTACTTGGTCCAACCTCCTCAAACCCTAGCTATGCCCCTCCTTATATAGGCGAAGGCCAGCTAGGTTACACCCCTTTGGGTCCTAGGGTTACTGTTTGGATCTAGGTCCTCACTGTACGGGCCGGGTCATGGGTGTAACACCCTCAGAATCGGACCTATGCAAGTTTTAGCAAAATTCGCCAAACCCGCATAGAAACGATTCAAAGGTGCCCACCAGGCGCTTTCGTGCGGGTGGAAAACGAAGTAATAACATTACACAACAGTCCTCGATGGGACCCACAGAACAGATATATATAACAGCGACTCCAAGAGTCAAGAATACAGATATAATATACAAAGACCCAAATCACCTTGAAAATGTTCGAGCGTCCGACTACGGACAAGATGCAAATGGGGCTAAGAGCCCTGAAGAATAACCAATGGCGTCCATAACCCTGCCCAGGCCAAGCCGGAAGGGTAACCCTGCTAACGACGTCGATCTCAAACCTGCTTAAACAAAAGGGGTGCCGGCAAAGGGCAAAGGAAAAAGAAGGAGCGTCAGTACTGAGGCCAGTACACGGCGAGGCTAGAATTCGGCGGTCCTCGCCTACATAGGGTATGGTGGACTGAGCGGCAGCGGCAACATGCACTAAACAATCTATAGAGACTCGATACAACTGGCGGCAATCAGAGAGGGGTAAGATTGACCTATCCGGATCCAACCTGAAGCTAACACCAAACAAACCCATCCTGGTGTTTCCCCCTCGAGACCAGACGAGGAAGTCAACCGAGGAACTCACACGGTTGGCAGTTTTACTTATTCAGTTATAGTTGTGGCACTTTACTAGTCAGATTTAGATAATCGTCCTGATAAAGTAAGCAGTGGGCACTTTTAGTTAACCATTCCGTTGTAGTTGCAACAATTACTAATCAGATACAGATAGCATGAGATAATCCCAAGACCCAGCAGTTGTTGGTACTTTTAATCAGCCAATTACGTTGTAGTTGCCATACTTACTAGTCAGGTACAAGGGTCGCAAGCGACAAACCAAACAAACAATTGTGGGCAGTATTAATTAGCCATTCCATTATAGTGAAGCTGATTACTAGTCATTATAAGTCAAATTTATAGCAGTAAACTTTAGTTATGCTTGTCTATGATCGAGATACTGTGCTCCAAGTCGTCCATATCCGCGGACACGGCTTTCAGAAAGTTTTACCCGGCCGGGGTGCACCAATAGCAACACACGCTCGATCAACCTCGGAAAAACCAAATCAAAACCCAACGAGGCTTTCACGTTGAACAATCACAGATTCAGAAATATTTCAGGGGCCACCCATTGAGTAGATCCGCAGCAGTAAGCAAGCTCCGAGACGGCCTCAAGGTCTGCGTCAGTGGCTGTAAACGACTGGGAACCCGAAAGTGTGGCTGGGCTTGTCGATACCGCGAAAACACTCCGCTTACCTAAACAGTACAGTGTGCTCCTCGCACAATCGTAAATAAAGCAGTAGCATGGCATAAGTACAGGATCGTAAATAAAACCTCAAACTAGTTTGTGGCCCCAAGAAATAAGACTGAATCAAGCTCTGGCTCAGGGGGGTCCCATATACCTCCCGGATGTGGATAGCGCGCAAAATCAAGGAACAGGTATCAAGTACTCGGGGTCTTACGGGACACAAGTGGGCGTTCGGAAACCAAATATTATCTATCACCCACCGATGCCTCTGCTTATTTCAATTTTAGTTGTTAAACAGAAATTAAAGTGACGATAAGTAAAACTAGAATCATCTCCAACATCAACATGCGGCAAATACATCAAGCGTGGCATGACGACACACATCAGACTTGAGCAAGCAACTACGACGCAAGTCCAACTATCTACCAAACAACAGTAATAGGGTGTGTCCAAGGCAATATAAGGCTGCAGGAATATCACAGTACGGAACTATAGCATCGCAACACAGATAGCAAAAGATCAACAGGAGGGAATAAAGACTATAAAAGTAAGATAGGTAGAAAGGGGGAGATGCTCGCCTGAAAACATTGTCGAAGGTTTTATCCGAAGATCGGGCGAAGCTCACATCAACTCAACGGCCTTATCCGCGAAGAAGCAAATCACTAGAAGGAACACCGGATGCAATATTTAATACCGAGGCAGAAGATCGGCATGATGCATGTATGATGCATGGCATGGCAAAGTGCGGTGCAATTAGGTCAGATTAAGCAGAACCGGGGTCCCGACAATTAATACATGGTTCAAGTTGTTTATCTACCCCGCAAATTAAATGTTGTCATAACATGGCAGAAAATAGTACCGGGTTCGCTACTCAAATTTAAATGAGGCCAATATGAGCCTAACTTTGCCCGCATATGGGTCCCATATTTAATTATTAGGTGAATCGGCATAAGGCCCCCAAACCAAGGAGATGCATGCGAGATGACAATTTAATATGCGACAAGTTGTATTTCAATTATAAAATAGGGTTTGCGGGAGAGGGTTCACACATTAGGGTTCGGCAGAACTTGGGTTCTGGGGTCCGGGGTTCGACAGGGTCCGGGGTCCAGGGTTCGACGGTCTCGGCGGGATCGTTCTCGGACTCCGGGGGTTAGGGTCTCGGATCGGGGTAGGTCTTGGCGCAACCGGGAAGCATGGCTTGGTTGGCGTCAGGGGCGCAGTGCTCGACGTCCTCGGCTCCGGGAGGAAGATCTTGGTGCGTCGGATTCGGTTCTCTAATCCAAGTAGTAGACCTGTTCAGCTCCATGTTGACGACCTTGGAGTGCGGGGCTTCGTTTCCGTGAGGCGACCTTGACGCTCCGCGGTCTTCGGTCACGGGTTCTCCGGGCTCCCATGTAGGAGATCTTGTCGACGCGTCGAAGATCTCGGGCTCGGGCCTTGGCGTTCCACGAGATCGGGTTCCGGTTATGAGGGTCGATGTCGATCTTGGAATGGCGTCGGTGTGGATCTAGTAGATGCTTCATCTATGCAGCAACGCAGTGATCTAGTGCAGACTTTGGTCATCTCATTACCACAATCCCACACACTCACGCATGAGGGAGTGGAACTGCATGGTACTGTAACCGAACTTGGCGGGTTGGGGCTCACGACCTGAAAAGGAACGGCGAGCTTAGGCCGAGGGCGCGCGCGGAGACGGTGGTCGGAGGCTGCTTGCGCGACACCGGCGGAGAGGCGACGTGCGGGCTCGGGGAAACTCGAGGTCGGGGTCGGGCTAGCGCGGGGCGGGGCCGGAGGAGCGCGCGCGGCGGAGAGGAGGACCGCGGGCGGAGCAACGGCCGGGGCGGAGAGGGAGGCGTGGGCGCAGGGTGCAGACGAGGCCCGGCGGCCGGGCGCGAGGTTGGTCGGCGGAGCTCGACGAGATGGAGGGGCAGGGGACAGCGAGACGCGCCGGGAAGAAGACGGGCGCGGCTCGGGCGGCCGACGCCGGGCGAGGAGGCGAGGGCGCGAGGCGAGGCGGTCCGCCGACGCAGCGGAGGAGAGGCAGGGCGCGCGACCGGTCGGGTCGGGGCCGGGCGATGAGGGTCGCTGGCGGGCGCCGCGCGGGCGCCGGGCTAGGGTGCGTGGCGGGAAGGGCACCGCGGCGAGGAGGGCGCAGCGGCTTGCGGAGCGGCTCAGGCGGCGAGAGGGGGGGTCGGAGTAGGGGCGAGCGGCGGGGGTCGCGCGAGGTGAGCGGGGTTGGGGAAGGCCGGGCGGGGTCGCGCGCCGGGTCCGAGGTGAGCTGGGGCGCAAGGCGTGAGAGAGAGATGATGGGAGGAGGGCGACAGGAGGGGTGGTGGGGTCCGCGGTGGGACAGGGCAGGCAGGGGTGGACCGAGTCCGGGGCTGGCGCGTGTGGGGCCAGTGGGACCATGGTCGTATGGGCCGGCCAGGCGTGTAGGGTGAGAGGAGGCTGTGTGGGTGGGGTTGGGGAGTGGAAATGAGGTGGAGGGGAGTGGGGGTGAGGTAGTCTAGGTGGCATAGCCTGATTGGCTATGGGGAAAGGGTAGATGAGGTGGCGGTTAAGGATTGGTCCGGGTGAGGTGGCAGGCTGGGTTGGGGTAGAATAGTGGGTGCGTTTAGGATTTAGATGGGGCTGGATAGGTGAGGTGGCAGGTGGGTATAGTTTGGGTGAGAGGGTGAGGTGGCGGTCTGCCGTTGGTGGGTAGGAATAGATTGGGTGGGACTAGGATTTAGCAAGGCTGGTTTGGGGTGGACCGTTTTAAAAATCTGGGGCGGTCGTTCGGGTCGGGTTGGCCCGTCCGACTGCCCCTACTAAAAATATTTATAAATTTTATTTGTGTTAATTGGACCATTTGCAAACCGATAGCGACAAAACAAAATACTCCGGAGCCCCGGGGTTTTGGCGTTTGAATGAGAGAGGGCGTTTAGAAAACAAAGACGGGTTTGGCGAAAATAGTTTTGGCAAACAATGCATGATGATGACGATGCAATGCACAAATTCAACGCGATTTTCTAGTAGTGGTTTTGCGGGATGCCACAATGGGCCAGCCCTAAGCCCTTGACCTAGTCCACAAAGCTAGACAGCTAACGGTCCTCTCGTACGTAGCCTCCGGTTCTTTTGGTGTCATGCAGTAACTTTGTGTGTCAGCCCTTGCTTTAGGCGTCACCCAGCTCCTTTCGTGTCACCCGGCGTCGCCCTTCTCTTTTTACTGTGCTTTACCATGGTCCCTCCCAATCCTCACTTGGAAAGATGCCGCGTGTTCTTTCTGACTCGAACTTCCCTCGTGGGACTCGGCTCGCTGCTTCCTGCAAGTCAAGCAAACTTGTCTTATACGGGCCGACATAATTCCTATGTCGGCCGTACACGACCATCTTATCCGGTCGTTGTTACTCGGCTAGGTTCATTCCTTACTCGGCATAAGCCAAGCCGGGGCAACCCTTATGACCCTATTGGGGGTTATCCCCTGACAGTAACTATCCTTCAGTAATCTTTTTAGCGTGAGTAATTTCTCGACCGATATTCGCCTTTTTATTTCTCTCACACTAATATTTTGGGAGAATAAGAACTTGTATTGATTTAGACAATATTACAATGTTTATATAGAAGAGAGGAGGAGGGTCGGCCAGCCTAGGATTAGACCCAAACCGACTTAGGCTAGAGTCCTAAGATAACACAAACACAAACTCTAATACCCCCTGTAGTGTTAACATCGGGCGCCACAATGTTGAGACTGGAGCATATGTCGATGAAAGACGTAGGATGGAGTCCTTTGGTAAAAATATCTGCAAATTGTGCACTTGTTGGAACATGTAGAACACGAACTTCTCCAAGAGCAACCTTTTCCCTAACAAAGTGAATGTCAATCTCGATGTGCTTGGTACGGCGATGCTACACAGGTGACGCGGCACTGGAGTTCCACAAGTAGTTGGCGTATCCAAACTGCTTCAGCAACAGCATGCGCAACCACCCTGTATTCCGCTTCAGCCGAAGACCGGGATACCGTAACATGCTTTTTCGATGACCAAGAAACAAGATTATCACCCAAATAAACACAAAAGGCGGATGTGGATCGTCGAGTGTCTAGACATCCTGCCCAATCTGCATCAGAATAAACTGTCAACCTTGTTGGAGAACATGAGTTAATTAATAGACCATGATCAAGAGTTTCTTTTAAGTAGAGAAGAATCTTTTTGACATGAGAAAGATGAGGTAAACGAGGATCATGCATATAGATACATGCTTGCTGGACAAAATAAGAGATGTCGGGTCGGGTGAGAGTAGCGTATTGTAAAGCACCAGTGAAACTACGATATAAGGTTAGATCTGGAACAGGATCACTGTCAGCTGAAAGTTTGGTGCCAACATCAGCCGGTGTACGACAGGGTTGACAGTCAATCATGCCGGCTCGGTTCAAGAGATCAATAATATATTGTCGTTGAGAAAGAAAAGGGGTAGAAGATGTTCTAGTGGCGGTGACACCAAGAAAATGATGAAGTGATCCTAAATTAGTCATAGAAAATTCTTTGTTAAGAAGAGCGATGATATGTTGAAGAAAAGAATCAGAAGAAGATGTAAGAACAATATCATCTACATATAAAATAAGATATGCCGTGTGAGAGGAAGATTGGAAAATAAAGAGAGGTGTCATATTTGGAAGGGATAAAACCAATAGTTTGAATGAATGTAGCAAATCGTTGAAACCAGGCCTGGGGATCTTGTTTAAGACCATAGAGAGATTTCTTTAGAAGACAGACAAGATTTGGATTAGAGGGATCTTCAAATCTAGATGGTTATTGACAATAAACAGTTTCATTCAAAGTACCATTAAGAAAAGCATTTTTTACATCAAGTTGGTGAATAGGCCAGGATGAAGAAACTGCAAGACTTAGGATGATGCGAATAGTGCTTGGCTTGACAACAGGGGAGAAGGTTTCATCAAAATCAATTCCTTGTTGTTGAGAAAAACCTCTACAAACCCAACGGGCCTTGTAGCGAGCCAAAGACCCATCAGAGTTATACTTATGACAAAACACCCACTTCCCCGAGACAATATTAGCGCCAGATGGTTTAGGAACAAGAGTCCATGTATTATTTTGAATAGGAGCATCAAATTCATCTTTCATGGCAGAGTTCCATAGTGGATCAAGAAGAGCACGTTTGTAGGATCTTGGGATAGGTGAGATCGATGGAGTAGCTAAAAGATTGAGAAAACGTCGGGGAATATGGAAAACCTTTTTGCCACGAGTACACATGACATGATCATTGGTGGGAATAGGTATGGGAATGGCATTAGTAGGAAGTTGATTAGTTGTTGAATAAGAAGGTGTGGTTGTTGTGGGAGAGACCGAGCCAGAGGACATGTTGATAGGAGAGTCTACCGCGGCAGGGGAAGGTGACGCGACAGGCTGCTGCGGGCTCTCGGCAGGAGGTGGTGCTGCCGCAGCAGAGGGCTCGACAGCCACGGTAGGGGTGACCGTTGGCACTAAAAATGACGCACTATAGGGGCAGGATATGATTACATAGGTTTAGGGATCGGTGGGGACTGAACGGTTGAAAAGGGGAAAGTATTTTCATCGAAGGTGACATGACAAGATATAAGAACACGACCGTAGGAAGGATCAAAACATCGTGATCCTTTCTGATCATCAGATGGACCTAAGTATATGCATGGCAAAGATCTTGGAGCTAGTTTATGGGCGACGGTAGAGGATGTGTTAGGAAAACATAGACAGCCAAAAACACGCAAATTGGAATAATCAGGGTGAGATAGAAAGAGAGATTGGAAGGGAGAATAAAGAGGACATGTTTTAGTTGGTAGGATGTTTAAAAGATATGTGGCTGTTCGTAGAGCTTCAGCCCAAAAACATGGTGGAAGAGAGGCTTGAATTAGTAAGGTGCGCAATATGTCGTTGATAGAGCAAAGGGAACATTCAGCCTTGCCATTTCGAGAAGATGTGTATGGGAAGAAAAAATGAAAGAGGATACCTTGGGAGAGAAAGAAATTTCGATTTTGGTTATTATAAAATTATTTTCCATTGTAACATTGTATGAAGCGAATTGGGAGACCAAAGTGAGTTAGAACATATTGCCTAAAATTAATGAAGAGTTTGTGAACATCTGATTTGGCACGAAGAGGGAAGGTCCAAACATAATGAGAGTAATCATCTAAAATAAAAAGATAATATTTGAACCCTAAAACACTTGGGACGGGAGAGGTCCACAAATCACAATGTAATAACTCAAACGGAAAAGTACTATAGGTAGTTGATGTGCCAAAAGGTAATCTAATATGTTTATCGCATTGACAGGCATTACAAATAGAGGGATCATGAGAAGAACTAGAACTAGGGATGCTAAACTCTTGCAGCATGGATGACACGGTATTTTTTATTGGGGTGACCGAGACGACAATGCCAAAGATCGACGGAGGAAATCATGGCTTGAGGTGTGGAGGTGGGTGCGCCATGGAGAGGATAGAGATCGCCCGAACTATTGTAACAAGCGAGGATCGTCGCCGTTTTCAGATCCTTCACAGACAAACCAAGGGGATCAAATTCTATGGAAACATTATTGTCAATTCTGAATTTGCGAACAGATATTAGATTTCCAATTAATGATGGAGCAACTAAAATATTTCAAAGGATAAAATTTGTGTTTGGATTAATGATGTAAGAGTGACCTAAGCATGAGATTGGAATATAGGATCCATTGCCAATGGTGATGGTAGAAAAGGGAGAGGAAGAACAAGCTGACAGAAAATCCATATTTGAAGACATATGCGAGGAAGCACCAGAATCAAAAATCCAATCCGTACCTTCGTGATTGTTGAGTGTGAAATTGTTCATGGCGGCGACGAAGGCGGCTTGGTCCCTGCTTGGTGGAGCGGTTGACGGAGCAAGTGATGTAGGCATGCACTAAAGAGCTGTAGGAGCGTGGTACATGTGGGGCAGCGACGTCGGCGGAGCCATGTATTGTTGTGGCGACAGCATGTGTAAGTCGTCGATGGAGCTTGGGCGGTGTAGACCTCCTGCGGAGGACGAGGTGCGAGAGGCCCGAGTGCGCAGATGGAGGGGTGTGATGGCGTTGCGTCAACGTGGGAGTGCTTTGTCGGGTAACCACAAGAGCAAGGTGTGATGCAGCACATCAGCAAGTCTTCCCTCAGTAAGAAACCGAGGTTATCAAACCAGTAGGAGGAAGGAAACATCTCAAAGGTGTTGCAAGCAACGTGGAAACCTGCACAACACAAACTCAAGACTTTGCCCCAACGAACAATGAGGTTGTCAATCTCATCGGTTGCTGTAACAAAGAATTAACTGTATGGTGTGGAATATGTATCAATGGTAAAGATTGGACCGGGGTACATAGTTTACTAGAGGTGTTCTCCATAGATAAACAACCATGGCATGCAAGGTAAACAAATTACAGCAGGGCAATTGACAGGACTGAGCAAGGCATAACAATGCAATACTAGAGATAAAGATCCTATGCGATTCGATTGGGCAATACAACAAGATACATAGACCGCCATCCAACTGCATCTATGACTAGAAGTCCACCTTTGGGTTATCATCCGAACCTGCTCTAGTATTAAGTTGCAAGCAACAGACAACTGCTTTAAGAAAAGTGTGTAAGGTAAACAATCCACTTGTTCCATCAACAAGAGACCGTTGTTTTGTCCCTAGTGGCAACAACACATCTACAACCTTAGAGATTTCTGTCACTTCCCTTGATTAAATAGAGGCATGAACCCACTATCGAGCATAAATACCCCTCTTGGAGTCACTAGCAACTACTTGGACAAGATAGCTACTAACAACGGAGAGCATGCAAGATCACAAACAACATAGACATGATAGAATCAATAAGAAAAAACCATTAATCAATCTGACATAGTAATCTCAATTTCCATCGGATCATCGCCAACACAACATGCATGATACAAATAGATGAGATCTTGATCATGAACGGAGCTCACAAGATCTAGACATGAAAGCGCAAAGGAGGAGATACAACCATATAGCTACTACATGGACCCGTAGTCGTCCAAGGTAGAACTACTCACGCTTCATACCGGAGGCTGGCATGATGAAGAAGAAGGCCTCAAGGATGATCTCCCCTCCGGCAGGGTGCTGGGAAGAGCTTCAGATCCCTCCTAATCTAGGGACAATGGTGGTGGTGGCTACAGATAGTTTCATGGAATATTTATCGGGTGCTTAGGGTTTAGGCATCGGGGGCTTCTTATAGGCGAAGAGGCGAGGCAGGAGGATGGCCAGGGGGCCCACACCCTTCCCAGGCGCGACCTAGGGTGGGACCATGCCTGGGGGGTGCAGTCGCCCTATGGCTCCCCTCTGTCTCTCCTCTTGACTTTGTGTTCTCCTCGATGAAATATTTTCTTTGGCTTTTGTCCCGTCCAATTTTCGAGAATATTTCCTTACTAGCTTTTATGGAACCAAAAACAGAAGAAAACGGGCAACTGGCACTGTGGCATCTTGTTAATAGGTTAGTACCAGAAAACATATAAAAAGCACCTCAAAGTGTGGACAAAGCAAAGAAAAGTAAATACTAAACAAGCATGGAACATCAAAAATTATAGATACGTTTCCGACATATCAAGCATCCCCAAGCTTAACTCCTGCTCGTCCTCGAGTAGGTAAGTGATAAAAAGAATAATTTTTTAGGTGACATGCACCATCAAAACCAAGATCAAACCATTTGCAAGCATTGAAAGATGGGATCAAAGAACGCTAAACATGAACATGAAAGATGGAGTTCTAACAGTAAGACAAAGTAACTATGCATGCAACATGAAAAGCTACAAACAAAGATCATGAATAACATACATTGCAAAATGTTTGTTTGTTTCACATACAAAAAACATGGCATAGTGGCATTCAGCTTGTCCCTCATGGAGTAGCAAATAGATGCATAGGACACCTTCAAAGTTCATAAGAGTGACTAGATACAAATAGCAGAACAACAAGTAATATCAACAATATGCATCAATCAATAAGTTTTGGGACAATCCACATAGAACTAAGAATGGCAACTATGCTCTCTTAACTGGTGCCTAAAGGTAGAAGGTGGAGACTCTATATAACAGTGTAAGAAAGGCCCTTCATAAAGGGAAGTAGGGATTTCAAGTTTCAAAAATATCTTCCAAAAATTATGGTACTTGTTAGCTTTTAGCCCTCATTGCCCCTATCATAAGCATCTTGAAGTGATTAAGGTTAAAGTGAAAAAACTATGGAGTATATGCTTGACAAAGTATAAGTTGGCAATCTCATGGCCCTTGAATATGAGGGCCACACCGCATGCTACTCAACTTTAGTCACCTGTAAGTTCTTGTCATAGTAAGTACATGTGTATCATAGAGAACCGCCAACGGGGTACCCCTTGCACATGGTACAGGAGCTATCCCATAACAAAAGTGACAAGACAAGCAGACAATGAGCATCTCAGCGATCTTTTTTTTTTTTGCTATTTGCATAGTTTTTTATTGAGGATGCTTCATAGATTGCTCATTATGGTGATGTTGCAAGTTTCCACCATGATTAGGCATGGCTTAGTGTAACTACCTCGGTGAATTACGCTCCTAGCTACAAGCCTGGATGAACGGTAGTGGTTGAAATAGTACGGTGGGGCCCCAAAAGCCACTCACGGGTAGACCTTTCGGCCGTCCCAACCACTTCCAATTCATCGGGACCTGTACGGGCGGCGTAATCGGCAGGCGAAGGGATCAACTACATACACAAATGAGTATGTATGCAAGCCACCATACAAGAGTACATCAGAGCCATTCCGTCTAGAAAGAAAGGAAATATAGCAACGCCATACGGCAAGATTCAAATGACCTAGATAGATTTAATATTTTAGGATAATTCCCCATACATCACACATCAGAGTAACAAGCGGAAGCGGCAGAACAAAGTCCGAGTACGGATAAGAAGCAAATCGGCATAAGATGCCATATAAATAAGCACATCCCGCCCACAGATCTCACGGATCCCGTTCCTAATCTCTACACCGAATGATCGTTGCCCACATCATCGCCTCTTCCACCCAAAGATCCGTCCTGCGAGTGTACCTGTTCATCTGAACCAATAATTTATCGTGTGAGACCCTAAGGGTACTCAGCAAGTCTTAATGCCTCTAAAGGGGACACAACCTGGGGTGACGCAATTGCAGCAAAAGATAAACCCTAGCAGTTCTATAGATACTCGCTAACCATCCGCCTAACCAAGGATAGACGGATGTCCGTGAATTAATGACAACAGTGATAACAGTAATTTCATCAGATCCATCCTCCTCCTCGCTTACCAACGAGGAAGCGGACGAACAACCCCCATCTGTTGGCAATTTTATTAACCATTCCATGAGTGTTGCACTATTTACTAGTCAAATTACTTAGTCATATTAAAGTGGTACTTTAGTTATGCTTGTCTATGATCGAGAAACTGTGCTCCAAGTCGTCCATAACCGCGGACACGGCTTTCAGAAAGTTTTACCCTGCAGGGGTGCACAAATAGCAACACACACTCGATCAACCTCGGAAAAACCAAATCAAAACCCAACGAGGCCTTCACGACAAAGCAATCACAGGATTCAGAAATATTTTAGGGGCCACCCTTGAGTACACCAACGAAGTTAGCCGACTCAGACGGACCCGAGGTTTGGGTGGACGGTCAGGAACGATCGGGAACCCAAAACTGGGCTTGTCGACACATGAATCGTGTCCCGATCCTAAAAGATGCAGTGTGCTCCTCGCACAATCGTAAATACAAGAGTAGCATGGCATAAGTACAGATAGTAAATAAAACCTCAAACTAGTTTGTGGCCCCAAGAAATAAGACGAATCAAGCTCGTGGGGGTCCCATAAGCCTCCCGGATGTGGATAGCGCGAATAATCTTGGAACAGGAATCAAGTACTCGGGGTCTTACAGGACACAAGTGAGCAGGAAAAACCAAATAGCAGATGTTGCTCACCGGTGCCACTTTCATTAGTTATCCCATTACTACTCAGGTTAAGTTGTTTAGGTACCTCGTTATCCATCCAACCGTCACATATCCTACACATGCTGTTCTACAACTCGCATGGCTCAAACAACTCCTGTAGTAGTGGCTCATGGGATGGAGGAACAAGCTTGGTGGGGTTTAAAAGTAAAGGCTATGCAATACTTGGGATTCAATTTAATGCCATCGCGACTCAATGATGCAAGAATAAGATAGAGGCAATAGGTACTGTATGTATGCAAGCATGTGGTAGTGCTTGCCTGGCAACTCAGTGGAAGCGAGAGACGGATCTGGGTAGTGCTCCTGGTTCTCTTGATATATCCCCTGCTCAGAGTCTATCCGAAGAAGAACCAAACAAACAAGGGCCAACATAAATAAAGTGCACAAGCATAGGAATAAAATGCGTCAAGCAATCAATCATGCCATGATGAATGATGCACAAGTTGCATGGCAATAAAGTAGCATGGCTTGGGTGAGGGGTGGTATACAAGAATAAGTCATTTTATTAAGGTTTGGCCACATTTTATTGTCATAATAGTTGCTGTATATTATATATTTACATGATGCATGCTGCAATTGAAGTCATGGATAGCATAAACAGAAAGGTCTCGACGAGCTGATCATTTTAGACATATCATTTGTTAAATTCGGAGTTATAGATCAAAAGTTATTAATTTATTAAGTTCTAGTGGCATTTGTTGTAATTTTACTAAACTTGGAATTTTAAATGTGCAAAAGGTAATTTGAATAGCATATTTGAAATCCTCACATTTTTCTGATTCAAATTCATATATTATTTGTCAAATTTGGATTTATATTTTGAAAGTTATTTGAAAACAGATTTAATTTTGAATTTGAATTAATTTGAAAAAGATTTGAAATAAAAACAGACAAGCAGAAAACCTTTTGTACCCAGGCAGACCCAGCCGCACTCACTGACGGGTGGGGCCAGGCTGACTGGACGCCAGACACGCGCACAGGGAAAAGGGGACCGCGGGTTGAGCTCCAGAAAAACACGGGAGCCTTTTTAGAAAACGTCCACCGACGCTGACAGTGGGGCTCCGAGGGACCGCGGGTGGAGGAAAAGAAAGTGCAGGGGGGGTTATTGCAAAACATGCGCCTGCTGATCAGCTTCTCCTCCGCCATGATGACGCAGGCGACGCGCTGCAGCGTCTGAAGCGGGCGGGAGTCGAACGGCCTCGGGCCGGGCGCAGGGGCAAGCTACCGGGCTTGGGTAGATGCTAGGAGGAGGCAGCTTAGTTAGGGTTCGTGGCGTGGGAGCTTGCGGTGTTAGCAACAGCGATTGCACCGAGGGTGCTCGACGTCTGGTCCGGCGTCTACAGGAACCCACGACGACTGCGATGATGTCTAGGGGAAGGGGACGCTCACCGCGAGTGTGCCGGTGCAGATGGTTCGGGCAGGGGCGCGCTTGATCGGCGACGAGGCGCATGGCGGTGCTAGGGTTTCGCGACGTCGTCGACGTGCAGGGCTACTGGGGGCTTCTCCTCCTCGCTGCTGGGTACGGGGGCGACGCAGAGGTCCTCCGCGACCTTGCCGACACGCTCTCTCCCGCATGCGCCTCCTGGATCGTCGGGGGTGGTGGAGGCCGAGAGTTTGGCCGGCGACGGTGGTGGAGAGGAAGCAGGGAGGAAGGGCGAGCCCTGGGGCAGATCTGGGATGCAGGGAGGCTAGAGGCGAGGAAGGGGTAGATAAGGGCAGGTGAGGTTGCGTGGGGGAGGGGAAGGTTGGCTCAGCCACCTTTTTGCACGCCTCCTCCCTCACGTGCTGGGGTCGGCAGGGCAGGCACATGGGGAGGGAGGTGAGGCTGCAGCTGGGCCAGGGCGAGGCTAGGGTGGAGAGGAGGCTCGGGTGGGGCACGCCGGCAGAGAGAGAGAAGAGAGAGGGAGAGGGCATGGGTTCGGTCTAGGGTTAGGGCAGGGTGGTGGAGTCAATAAGAGATATGCCCCCAAATCAACTTGGGCATTTAACAATATATCAAGAACCAAATACAATATCAAGAGGCAAATACAATTAATAATGCACATGAGATAAGAACCAAACAAGAAGGGGTTTTTATATGATGCTCAAATGCAAGGTGGCATGATGACATGGGCATGATATGAAGATGATGCAACAATTATTTGTAGGAAGTGGCCCTTTTATTACTAGATCAAGTAGCATTACAGGTGTTAGACAACTGGGATGCTACAACTCTCCCCCACTAAACAGGAATCTCGCCCCGAGATTCTAGGAAGAAGAAGAAGACACAAAGAGGGTAGGGTAGTTGGCACGGAGTTCATCTTCACGCTCCCAAGTGGCTTCATCAATGTAATGGTTGACCACGCACCTTGCGTAACTTGATGGACTTGTTGCAGTCCTTCTTCTGGGTCTCAAGGATTTTGTGGGTGTTCTTGATAAGACAGGTCTTCTTGGAGATCGATTAGCTCATGATCCACGGTCCTGCCGGGATCTTTGAAGCACTTCTTGAGCTGAGAGATGTGGAAAACATCATGGACTTTGAGTTTTTCCGGAAGCTCAAGGGCATAAGCAACTTCTCCTCTTCTACCACGAATCTTGAAAGGACCGATGTATCTAGGAGCCAACTTTCCTTTGATACCAAAGCGGTGTGTGCCTCTCATGGGAGTGACACGAAGGTACACGAGATCACCAGGGGCATACACCATATCCGTGTGTTTCATGTCATAATTGCTCTTCTGACGACTTTGAGCAATCTTCAGGTTCTCAAGAATGATATGCACCTTCTCCTCTGCTTGGGTTACAATGTCAGGGCCAAACCATATTCTTTCTCCTGCACCTGACCAACCAATCGGAGTTCTACACTTGCGACCATAGAGAGCCTCAAATGGTGCCATCTTCAGACTCTTCTGGAAGCTGTTGTTGTAGGAGAATTCAGCATAAGGAAGACATTCCTCCCACTTCATGCCAAAAGAGATAACGCAAGCACGAAGCATATCCTCCAGAATCTGATTGATCCTTTCGACTTGTCCTTGCGACTAAGGGTGGTAAGCAGTGCTGAAGTTCAACTTTGTTCCCAAAGCATTTTGGAAACTCTCCCAGAACTTTGAAGTGAAGATGCTTCCACGGTCTGAACTGATCTCAAGCGGAACCCCATACAGAGAGACAATTATGTTGATATAGAGCTCAGCCAACTGAATTCCAGAAATTGTTTCCTTGACGGGGAAGAAATGAGCCACTTTAGAAAGCCTGTCGATGACAACAAATATTGCATTGTTGCCCTTCTGCGACCTTGGAAAGCCAGTGATGAAGTCCATCTCTACTTTCTCCCATTTCCATTCCGGAGGTTTCAATGGCTGAAGAAGACCGAAAGGTTTCTGATGGACAGCTTTCACTCTGCGGCAGACATCACATTACGAGACATACTTGGCACAATACCGTTTCAAACCAGGCCACCAATATTGTGTTTTCAAGTCCATGTACATCTTTGTGCTGCCAGGATGGATAGAAAGAACCAAATCATGCACCTCCTTGAGAACTTGCTCTCTCAAACCCGGGTAGTTTGGCACAAACATCCGGTGTTCAAAGAAAAGCGTGCCTTGATCATCAACGTGGAAGGACTCGTACTTCGGGAGCTCAAGTTTAGAGATGATCTTTTTGGTGTGCGGATCACCCAGCTGACGAGAGCGAATCTTTTCTTCCAAGAGAGGAGTAGCCAGAAGGTTCAGGAGATGCCCTTGTTCCACAATTTCCAGGTTGAGCTGACGGAATTCCTCGCACAAGAGAGGCTGTTGTTCTTCCATCATGAGGTTGTTGACATAAGCTTTACGGCTAAGCGCATCGGCCATGACATTAGCTTTGCTCGGAGTGTAGTTGATGGTCAAATCAAAGTCATTGATTGCTTCAATCCATCTCCTCTGCCGAAGGTTGAGATCAGGCTGAGTGAAGATGTACTTCAAACTCTTGTGGTCAGAAAAGATCTCACAACGGTTACCAAGCAAGTAGTGCCTCCATATCTTCAAAGCAAAGACAACTGCTGCGAGCTCGAGGTCATGTGTGGGATAGTTGATCTCATGCGTCTTCAACTGAAGAGAGGCATAAGCAACCACTTGCTTCTCTTGCATAAGGATCGCACCCAATCCTTGCAAAGAGGCGTCACAGAATATCTGGAAAGGCTTAGATGTATCCGGAGGAACCAAGACTGGTGTGGAAGTGAGCTTCTCTTTGAGTGTCTCAAAGCTTGCTTGACAGGCAGGACTCCACAGGTATTTCTTGCCTTTCTTGAGGAGATCGGTAAGAGGCTTCGCTATCTTCGAAAAGTTCTGAACGAAGCGACGGCAATAACTAGCCAAACCGAGGAAACTCCGCACTTCTTTGACATTAACAGGAGGAAGCCATTCAACAATTGTCTTCACAGGTCGGTTGACTGCAATGCCCTTGGCGAGATGACATGACCAAGATAGGTTACTTGAGCAGCCAAAACTCACACTTTGAGAACTTTGCATACAAGCGGTTCTCACGAAGCTTGTTTAGGACACACCGCAGGTGTTCTTCATGCTCTTCCTTGGACTTAGAATAGACCAGAATGTCATCCAGATAGACCACAACGAACTTATCAAGGTACTCCACGAAAACCGAGTTCATCAGCCTCGAGAAGGTAGCAGGTGCGTTGGTGAGGCCGAAAGACATGACCGTGTACTCATACAGGCCATAGCGGGTGGTGAAAGCTGTTTTGGGCACATCTTCCTTGCGAATCTTGATTTGGTGATAACCACTTCTCAAGTCCAGCTTAGAGAACACCACAGCCCAGCTAGCGATCAAGAGATCATTAATCCATGGGAGGGATATTTGTTTTGATGGTTTTAGCATTGAGAGCCGGTAGTCAACACATAGTCTATCGGTCCGCCACGCTTCTTCACAAAGATTGTTGGGCTACCCCAGAAGGCAATCTTGTGTTGAATGAAACCCAACTTCTCTTGTTCATCAAGTTGTCGCTTGAGTTCACCAACTCGAAGGACCCATTTTATAAGGCCGCTTGGAGATAGGAGCCGTTCCAGTTCAAGCTCAATGACAAACTCAACCTCATGATCCGGAGGCATACCCGCAACTCTTCAGAAAGACGCTGGAACTCACGGACCACGGTACACTCAATAGCTTCCATAGCATCATCATTCGAGCCGCCAAAGAGAAAAGCTGGATGAGGGGTCAAACTTGGAGAAAAGACTATATGGCCTTCGGAATCTTCGAGAAACCGGCGTTCAAAGACAATCAATCAATCACAGCTGCATTTGCTGTTAACCAATCCATGCCCAAGATGACATCAATGTCAGAATTGCCCAGAACAATTAAGGAAGCCGAGAACAAAGAGCCACCAATCTCAACTTGATTGCCATGGCTGATATGAATAGCCCTCATGTTTGCTCCAGGAGAAAGGACCATTAACCGCTTAAGGAGAGGAACCATGACTAACTCATTCTCATTTGCAAACTTGTGAGAAACAAAAGAATGCGATGCACCAGAATCAAACAAAACTCGTGCAGGGACTGAGTTAACGGAAAGCATACCCATCACAACTCCAGGTGCATGCTCAGCTTGAGTGGCGTTGACACAGTTGGCACGAACAACCGCAGACCAGGGCTTGGTGTTGATGTTGAGAGTCCGAGGTGGTGGTGCACGAACCATAGGAGAGCTTGCTGCAGATCTTGGCGGGGGTGGAGGGAGAGCTTTGTTCTTCAACGGATTCCCAGCTTGAGATGTCCAGATCTCCACACGTGAAGGTGCACCGTGTGGACGTGGAGCAACGTAGCTGTGGACTCCGCCAGCGCTCGTGGTAGTGGTGGTTGTAGCCCCAGGAGCAGCGATGATGGAGTTTAGTGGCCCTGACGCGTAACTTGCAGGTCTTGGTGGAGCCGGGAGCGACGGTGGGGTGTTAGGAACCCAGACACACCGCTTAGAAGGAGCTGCCATAACTGAAGAGCTTGATGCATCCCTGTTGTGTTTCTTGGACTCCTCAAACACTTGCTTGCTTGCTTCCTCTTGCAGGGCTGTGTGCTGTAGTTCCAGGAAAGATGCCGGCCTTGCATGTGTGATTGCATACTTGATCGATGCATTGAGCCCTTGCCTGAACCTCTTCTGCTTCTTCTTGTCATCAGATACCTCATCGCCAATATAACGAGAAAGATTCATGAAGTTCCTGATGTAGGTGTTGACGTTATCATTTCCTTGCTTCAGGTTGAGAAAAGCTTCCTTCATCCTTTCCATAACAATTTCGTGTAAACCGCCTTGAACGCTCCAGTGAACCTTTCCCAAGTAGGCTGAAAACCCGTGCAGCTTGCCTTCAAGTAATTCTCCCACCAGAGAGCTGCATCTCCCTTCAGAAGGTGAGTAGCACACTTGACCCACTCCTGCTCATGAACATCAGCGGTCTCGAGCAACCTTGACATCTCACGCAGCCAATCATCCGCGTCCAGTGGTCGATCAGAAACATCAAACTAGCGAGGGTTGAATTTCAGGAAGCTTTTGATGTCTCCTCGCTTGGGAGGTGGAGGGAGTGGAGCAAACTCGTTCCTCCGAACACTTTCCTCAAAGCGCTGTTGGTTCTGCTGCATTGTTGCCAAAGCATTGGCGATGTTTGACAATGAGCCCAGCCAGTGGTATGTCCTCATCAAGACGCGTGGTGGAGCCATCCTGTGATTGATATAAAACTCAAGTCAGTACTATAATGGAGAATAATAATAATCCAAAATAGTACCAAGATGGAATTAACCAAGATTAAAGGATACAATTTACTAAGATGATATTAAAATATCAACAAAGTTCAAAGCACCTAAAAGATATTAAGCATATCACACACGACTGAAAAGGAGTGTGGTACACAAATATATCAAAGAAAAATTTTCCACAAATTTCGGCATTAAAATACCAATAGATGCGCAAAATTACTTAACTAATCAAGATTAGTGACTCTACCGATTCAATATACAAAAGCGAATGATAAGAGTAGTGGTATGGTCGCGACTCCATCTCGCACTCAAATCATTACTCCGCACATGAACAAGTGGAACACATATCCTAACCCCTTCTTCTCACGTTGAACCTAGAGATTGGTAACTACGGAAACGAACACCCCAAACAAGATAGCGTCGGATACAAAGAGTAAGACAGATTGCGTCGGTTTGCAAAAGCCTGTCGGTATGGAATGTACCAACAGTTGATAAACAAAGGCTGATTAGATAACAACTTGGATGCAACAGATAGACAAGGGATTACACACACACACAACCTATGGTACTACGGAAACCCAGAACACGTGAATCCTAGTTTGAATTTTAAGAAGAGGATTGAAAACGTTGCACTTCCTTACCAGAAAAGGGTGGGTGGGTGGGTAAGAAGAAAAGTGGAAGCAGTCCTACTCTCGCGTTTTGTTTTTCCCTAGTATACATAACTACCAAAATATTTGCTAGACTGACAACGACCGTTTGGCTGAGACCCTGAAGGTCGGGATGGCTCTGATACCAATTGTAACTACCTCGGTGAATTACGCTCCTAGCTACAAGCCTGGATGAACGGTAGTGGTTGAAATAGTACGGTGGGGCCCCAAAAGCCACTCACGGGTAGACCTTTCGGCCGTCCCAACCACTTCCAATTCATCGGACTGTCGGGCGTAATCGGCAGGCGAAGGGATCAACTACATACACAAATGAGTATGTATGCAAGCCACCATACAAGAGTACATCAGAGCCATTCCATCTAGAAAGAAAGGAAATATAGCAACGCCATACGGCAAGATTCAAATGACCTAGATAGATTTAATATTTTAGGATAATTCCCCATACATCACACATCAGAGTAACAAGCGGAAGCGGCAGAACAAAGTCCGAGTACGGATAAGAAGCAAATCGGCATAAGATGCCATATAAATAAGCACATCCCGCCCACAGATCTCACGGATCCCCGTTCCCGGAATCTCTACACCGAACGATCGTTGCCCACATCATCAGCCTCTTCCACCCAGTATCCGTCCTGCGAGTGTACCTGTTCATCTGAACCAATAATTTATCGTGTGAGACCCTAAGGGTACTCAGCAAGTCTTAATGCCTCTAAAGGGGGCACAACCTGGGGTGACGCAATTGCAGCAAAAGATAAACCCTAGCAGTTCTATAGATACTCGCTAACCATCCGCCTAACCAAGGATAGACGGATGTCCGTGAATTAATGACAACAATGATAACAGTAATTTCATCAGATCCATCCTCCTCCTCGCTTACCAACGAGGAAGCGGACGAACAACCCCCATCCGTTGGCAATTTTATTAACCATTCCATGAGTGTTGCACTATTTACTAGTCAAATTACTTAGTCAGATTAAAGTGGTACTTTAGTTATGCTTGTCTATGATCGAGAAACTGTGCTCCAAGTCGTCCATAATCACGGACACGACTTTCAGAAAGTTTTACCCTGCAGGGGTGCACAAATAGCAACACACACTCGATCAACCTCGGAAAAACCAAATCAAAACCCAACGAGGCCTTCACGACAAAGCAATCACAGGATTCAGAAATATTTCAGGGGGCCACCCTTGAGTACACCCAAGAACGGTTAATGACTCGAGACGGACCCGAGGTTTGGGTGGTCAGAACGATCGGGAACCCAAACTGGGCTTGTCGACACCGCGAATCGTGTCCGATCCTAACAGACAAGTGTGCTCCTCGCACAATCAGAAACTGATAGTAGCATGGCATAAGTACAGGATAGTAAATAAAACCTCAAACTAGTTTGTGGCCCCAAGAAATAAGACTGAATCAAGCTCTGGCTCAGGGGGGTCCCATAAGCCTCCCGGATGTGGATAGCGCGAATAATCTTGGAACAGGAATCAAGTACTCGGGGTCTTACGGGACACAAGTGAGCAGGAAAAACCAAATAGCAGATGTTGCTCACCGTTGCCACTTTCATTAGTTATCCCATTACTACTCAGGTTAAGTTGTTTAGGTACCTCGTTATCCATCCAACCCTCACATACCCTACACATGATGTTCTACGACTCGCATGGCTCAAACAACTCCTGTAGTAGTGGCTCATGGGATGGAGGAACAAGCTTGGTGGGGTTTAAAAGTAAAGGCTATGCAATACTTGGGATTCAATTTAATGCCATCGCGACTCAATGATGCAAGAATAAGATAGAGGCAATAGGTACTGTATGTATGCAAGCATGTGGTAGTGCTTGCCTGGCAACTCAATGGAAGCGAGAGACGGATCTGGGTAGTGCTCCTGGTTCTCTTGATATATCCCCTGCTCAGAGTCTATCCGAAGAAGAACCAAACAAACAAGGGCCAACATAAATAAAGTGCATAAGCATAGGAATAAAATGCGTCAAGCAATCAATCATGCCATGATGAATGATGCACAAGTTTCATGGCAATAAAGTAGCATGGCATGGGTGAGGGGTGGTATACAAGAATAAGTCATTTTATTAAGGTTTGGCCACATTTTATTGTCATAATAGTTGCTGTATATTATATATTTACATGATGCATGCTGCAATTGAAGTCATGGATAGCATAAACAGAAAGGTCTCGACGAGCTGATCATTTTAGACATATCATTTGTTAAATTCGGAGTTATAGATCAAAAGTTATTAATTTATTAAGTTCCAGTGGCATTTGTTGTAATTTTACTCAACTTGGAATTTTAAATGTGCAAAAGGTAATTTGAATAGCATATTTGAAATCCTCACATTTTTCTGATTCAAATTCATATATTATTTGTCAAATTTGGATTTATATTTTGAAAGTTATTTGAAAACAGATTTAATTTTGAATTTGAATTAATTTGAAAAAGATTTGAAATAAAAATGCATAAGCTGAAAACCTTTTGTACCCAGCACCCAGCCGCACTCACGTGGGTGGGGCCAGCCGACCGGACGCCTTGACACGCAGACAGGAAAAGGGGACATGGGTTGAGCTCCAGAAAAACACGGGAGCCTTTTTAGAAAACGTCCACCGACGCTGACAGTGGGGCTCCGAGGGACCGCGGGTGGAGGAAAAGAAAGTGCAGGGGGGGTTATTGCAAAACGTGTGCTTGGTATCAGAGTGCTTCTCCTCCTCGCCAGGATGACGCAGCGTCAAGGCAGAGCGGGGCGGGGAGTCGAACGCGGGCCTCGGGCTGGCGCGCAGAGGGAGGCTGCCGCTGCGCTGGGCTTGGGTAGATGCTAGGAGGGAGGCAGCGGCTTAGTTAGGGTTCGAGCGTCATGGGAGCTGCGGTGTTAGCAATGCGATTGCACCGAGGGTGCTCGACGTCTGGTCCGGGTCTGAGGAACCCACGACATCGCGATGATGTCTAGGGAAGGGACGCCACCGCGAGTGTGCCGGGCAGATGGTTCGGCAGGGCGCTTGAACGCGACGGTGCGACGGCGGCCGGTGCTAGGGTTTCGCGTCGTCGCCGACGCAGCTACTGGGGCTTCTCCTCCTCGGCTGGAGTACGGGCGACGCAGAGGTCCTCCGCGACCTGCCGACACGCCTCCCGCCTGCGCCTCTGGATCGTCGGGGTGGTGGAGGCCGAGAGTTTGGCAGCGATGGTGGTGGAGAGGAAGGGGAGGAAGGCGAGCCACGGGCAGATCTGGGGATGCAGGGGAGGCTAGAGGGGCGAGGAAGGGGTAGATAAGGACAGGGGGCAGGTGAGGTTGCGTGGGGGAGGGGAAGGTTGGCTCAGCCACCTTTTTGCACGCCTCCTCCCTCACGTGCTGGGGTCGGCAGGGCAGGCACATGGGGAGGGAGGTGAGGCTGCAGCTGGGCCAGGGTGAGGCTAGGGTGGAGAGGAGGCTCGGGTGGGGCACGCCGGCAGAGAGAGAAGAGAGAGGGAGAGGGCATGGGTTCGGTCTAGGGTTAGGGCAGGGTGGTGGAGTCAATAAGAGATATGCCCCCAAATCAACTTGGGCATTTAACAATATATCAAGAACCAAATAGAATATCAAGAGGCAAATACAATTAATATTGCACATGAGATAAGAACCAAACAAGAAGGGGTTTTTATATGATGCTCAAATGCAAGGTAGCATGATGACATGAGCATGATATGAAGATGATGCAACAATTATTTGTAGGAAGTGGCCCTTTTATTACTAGATCAAGTAGCATTACAGGTGTTAGACAACTGGGATGCTACACTTAGGCTAGCGGCCCAGGCATTTCTCTAACACAAAATACATAAATCCATGGACTTACAAGCTCCCTTTTTATTTCACACCGGCGACATCCATAGAAAAAAGAGCATGATATCAACTGTGTACAAAGTACAAACGCAATGTTGAAAACGTTCCCCATGACAGCATGGTTCTGCTAATTCCAACGTATAAGTGCAAGCATATACAACATAGATGACACAATGTTTCAAGTTTATTAGGGGCAAGAAATATAAAGTGTTCCATCAAGTTCATGAGAGCTTTAATCACTAAGTTTTCACATAACAAAATACTTTTTAATTGGAAGATAGATGAAAACAAGAATATACTTGGAATGGTGTAACACACCATGCATAGGAATTTATAGTGTACACTTTGGAATAACTTGTTTTCTTGGTATTTGGAAGCATGAGTAGAGGTTACTCATACAAATGGAGGCTAGTAAAAGACTGGGAGCAACCAAATAAGAGAGCAATAATGGCCATAATCATGCAGAGCGACAAAACATTACTAATCAAAGCATAAAGTGGTATCACAAGTCAAAGACTAAATGATCATAGAGGCTATGGTGACTTGTTCATAGTCATAAAATGGTGTTAGCATGTGCCAAGTCAACCCAAACAAAGCATCAAAGGAGAAAACCACAATACTATGCTTTTGTATGCTAAAACAACGCATGATTTTTTTCAAGGCACACTAAGCAATCCCAATTGTTTGTAACAAGTCATGCTACAGAAATAATCACTAATCATAAGGTCAAAACAACACCTAGCGTGACATGCTAAAGTCTAAGTCATAGTCAAAGCAAGCTCCTCTTGCACTATTCAAGCAAGAACTTTCTACTCCTTTCCAACACCAATCAACTTATTTGAAACAACACAACGAGAGCAGGGTCCAAACTACTTTATGAAAGCAAACTAAACAAACTAAGAAAGGCAAACGAAAACTAAGACGCTCCAAGAACAACACAACAGTGCATGAAACAATAAAAACGAAGTGTCTAGAAAGACCTGAGCTTTTTATTGATGAAGAAGGGGATTCCTTGGGCATCCCCAAGCTTTGACGCTTGTACCTCTTGGATATTTCTTGGGGTGACACGGGGTGTCATCCCCAAGCTTGAGCTTTTGTCGATTCTTCATCTCATTACATCATTCTTCCTCTACACCTGAAAATTTTCCTTCATACAAAACTTCACACAATCTTCATTAGCAACATTAGTGTATTCAAAAGATAATAGACCTTTGGGCTAAGCTTTAGAACAACAAAACTTTCAATAAAAACACCAGCTACTGTATCAACTCCTTCAAAAAACTCAATTTCCCAAAAAGAACCCAAAAAGGAATCAATAAGAAGCAAATGCAAATAATGGCAGAAATCTGTCAAAACAGACTAGCAGGTAGAAACCGCTTTTTTCGAAGACCTTTTGTTACTCAAATCAAAAAGTGTTGAACTAACGAAAGTTATCTAACATACTGGGGGATTTATTCGTAAATTTTAAAGTCAATCCGACTTACAGAGACTCCTCACAAATTTTTATGGTGGAGGACAGAAATCTGTTTTGGGACAGCAACTCCCCAAATCTTACTTCCCTCTCATTAGAGGTCATTCTTGGCACAAAAAGCAAACAAAAAGGATAAGGAGAGGTCATTACAGAAGTAATAACTTCCAATACTCAATAAAACTCCTGGGTTATCTCCCAACAAGTACTTTTTAATGCCTTTAAGTTAGGCACAAGAAGCAAGAAATCAAGTATTTTCAAATGAAGAAGCATTAACATCAACTCTCTTGCTCCTACCTTTCTTCTTCTCTTTAGGGAAAATATGATTGCTTACTAGAGGAGCAAAATGCATAATGCCTTTTCCCACATATATTATTGCTCCAAGGTGTTTCAGCAGGGATCTTCCGAGTGTAATATGTCCTTTGCCTACACATTCAATAACAAGATAATCAGTAGACACCATTTTCCCTGAGATTTTTGTAAACACACCTTCAGCTATTTCAATGGGTAATAAATTTGCATTATTGGTAAGAGATATTTCTTCTCCTCCTTTAGAAAGTCCCCAAAGACTCAAAGACTCATAAATATCTTTAGGCATAAGGAAAAATTCAGACATGATATCACAACGAGCATCAAAAGTTGCACTATTTATAGAAACTTTGATTGTGGGAAACCACTTTGAAGGCTCAGAATTTATTGGAACATAACCATGATTCTCTCTAAGTGTGTGATAGCAACTGTTCAAAGCAGCAGTACTGGACTCAAGAGTGTTTAACCTAGCATAAATGTCTATAAAAGAAGAATCAGACTTGCCAGGCATATTATAGATTATAATCAACCTCTTTATAGCATCTAAAGATTCATTCTCAGTACAATGAAAAATATCATTCTCAGCCACAACATCCAAATCATATCTATAACAAAGAGCAATAATGTGGTAGAAACTACTAATAACCAAGCTAAGACTTATCTTAGGCTCAGTTTCCCTTTGTAAAGCAGAGATTCTAGACCAAGCTTCTTTAAAACTCTCTCCGCTTCCTTGCTTGAAAGTAAAGATCCTTTTCATAGGTGACACAGGGATTGGACCAAAACCAGACATAGTAGCAACTAGAGCAAAAACTAATTTTTTTGTGTTTTTTATAAGAGAAAGCAAACCAAGTTAAACTAAAAATTTTGGGGTTTTTTGATAATAAGAGGCAAACAAATCCAAGCAAACCAAAATCAAAGTAAAGAGAAAGGTTGAGAAGGACTCCCCTTGTGAAGACGTCCTTAGCCTCCCTGGCAACGGCACCAGAAAACCTTGATGGCGCTGCATCAACGTGGGAGCGCTTTGTCAGGAAACCCCAAGATCAAGGTGTGATGCAGCATAGCAGCAAGTCTTCCCTTAGTAATAAACCGAGGTTATCGAACCAGTAGGAGGAAGGAAAAGTCTCAAAGGTGTTGCAAGCAACATGGAAACCTGCACAACACAAAATCAAGACTTTTCCCCAACAAACAGTGAGGTTGTCAATCTTACCGGTTGCTGTAACAAAGGATTAACTATATGGTGTGGAAGGTGATGGTGGTTTGCAGAAAGTAAACAGTAACAGTGGAAGATGTATCAATGGTAAAGATTGGACCGGGGTCCATAGTTCACTAGAGGTGTCCTCCTTAGATAAACAAACATGGCATGCAGGGTAAACAAATTATAGCATGGCAATTAGAAGGACTGAGCAAGGCATAACAATGCAATACTAGACATAAAGATCCTATGAGATTCGATTGGGCAATACAACAAGATACATAGACCGCCATCCAACTGCATTTATGACTATAAGTCCACCTTTGGGTTATCATCCGAACCCCCTCCAGTATTAAGTTGCAAGCAACAGACAACTACTTTAAGCAAAGTGTGTAAGGTAAACAATCCACTTGTTCCATCAACAAGAGACCGTTGTTTTCTCCCTAGTGGCAACAACACATCTACAGCCTTAGATATTTCTGTCACTTCCCTTAATTAAATAGAGGCATGAACCCACTATCGAGCATAAATACCCCCTCTTGGAGTCACTAGCAACTACTCGGCCAACATAGCTACTAACAACGGAGAGCATTGTAATACCACAAACAACACAGACATGATAGAATCAATAAGACAAAACCATTAATCAATCTGACATAGTAATCTCAATATCCATCGGATCCCTGCAAACACAACATGCATGATTACAAATAGATGAGATCTTGATCATGAACGGATCTCACGAGATCTAGACATGAAAGCACAAAGGAGGAGATACAACCATCTAGCTACTACATGGACCCGTAGTCCAAGGTGGAACTACACATGCTTCATACCAGAGGCTGGCATGATAAATAAGAAGGCCTTCGGGATGATCTCCCCTCTGTCAGGGTGCCGGGAAAATCTTCAGATCCTTCCCCCCTCCCGATCTAGGAATGATGGTGGCGGCGGCTACTGATACGTTAGAAACTTATCTATAATTTTTGATGCTCCATGCTTGTTTAGTATCTACTTTGCTTTGCTTTGTCTCACTTTGAGGTGTTTTTATATTTTTTCGGAACTAACCTATTAACAAGTTGCCACGGTGCCGGTTGCCTGTTTTCTTCTGTTTTTGGTTCCAGAAAGGCAGAAAATCAATATTCTCGGAATTGGACGGGACAAAAGACAAAGTCAATATTTTACCATGGGGGACACGAATCCACAAAACGAGACGAAGAAGAAAACCAGGGCGGACAAACCCCCCTAGGCATGGCCAGGGGTGGGCCCGCGCCTAGGCAGGGTGTGGCCCCCCTGGTCGCCTCCCGGCCTCGCATCTTTGCCTATAAGAAGCCCCCGATGCAGAAACCCCAAACTCCCCAATCAAAACTCCACGAAACCTTCTGTAGCCGCCGCCACCGTCGTCCCTAGATCGGGGGGTCTGAAGTTCTTCCCGACACCCTGCCAGAGGTGAAATCATCCCGGAGGTCTTCTCTCCGGTATGAAGCGTGAGTAGTTCCACCTTGGACTATGGGTCCATGTAGTAGCTAGATGGTTGTATCTCCTCCTTGTGCTTTCATGTGTAGATCTTGTGAGCTCCGTTCATGATCAAAATCTAATCTATTTGTAATCATGCATGTTGTTTTTGCGGGGATCCGATGGATATTGAGATTACTATGTCAAATTGATTAATGGTTTTGTCTTTATGATTCTATCATGTCTGTGTTTGTGATCTTGCATGCTCTCCGTTGTTAGTAGCTACCTTGGCCGAGTAGTTGCTATTGACTCCAATTAGGGGGTATTTATGCTCGATAGTGGGTTCATATCTCTAGTTTCCAAGGGAAGTGACAGAAATATCTTCAGTTGTAGATGTGTTGTTGCTACTAGGGAGAAAACAATGGTCTCTTGTTCATGGAACTAGTGGATTGTTTACCTTACACACTTTGCTTAAAGCAGTTGTCTGTTGCTTGCAACTTAATACTGGAGGGGGTTCGGATGATAACCTGAAGGTTGAATTCTAGTGATAGATGCAGTTGGATGGCGGTCTATGTATATTGTTGTATTTCCCAATCGAATCTCATAGGATCTTTTTGTATAGTATTGCATTGTTATGCCTTGCTCAGTTCCTACCAATTGCCCTGCTGTAATTTGTTTACCCTTCATGCCATGTTGTTTATCTAAGGAGAGCACCTCTAGTGAACTATGGACCCCGGTCCAATCTTTACCATTGATACATCTTCCACTGTTACTTGTTACTTGCTGCAAACCATTACCTTCCACACCATACGTTTAATCCTTTGTTACATCAAACCGGTGAGCTTAACAACCTCACTGATTTGTTGGGGAAAAGTCTTGAGTCTGTGTTGTGCAGGTCTCTGTGTTGCTTGCAACACTTGTGTGACGTTTCCTTCCTCCTACTGGTTCGATAACCTTGGTTTCTTACTGAGGGAAAAGTTTTTGTTGTGCTGCTTCACACCTTGCTCTTGGGGTTCCTAACAGGCCGCACACTAGCAATTAGCTACAGACAGTTTCATGGAATATTGATCGGGTACTTAGGGTTTAGGCATCGGGGGCTTCTTATAGGCTAAGAGACGAGGTGGGAGGGCGGCCAGGGGGCCCACACCCTGCACAGTCGCGGCCTAGGGTGGGCCCACGCCTGGGGGGTGCGGCCGCCCTGTGGCTCCCCTCCGTCTCTCCTCTGGACTTTGTGTTCTCCTCGATGAAATGTTGACTTTGGCTTTTGTCCCGTCAAATTCCGAGAATATTTCCTTACTAGCTTTTCTAGAAATAAAAACAGCAGAAAACAGGCAACTGACACTGGGGAAACTTGTTAATAGGTTAGTACCAGAAAACATATAAAAAACACCTCAAAGTGTGGACAAAGCAAAGCAAAGTAAATACTAAACAAGCATGGAACATAAAAAATTATAGATACGTTTCCGACGTATTAGGGCGGAGGCCGGGACTCCAGTGCCCGGTGTAAGCCGGTGGGGAGCCGTATGGAGAGGGCGCCGACCAGGGCATCGGCTAGGCCTAAACGAGACCCATCCATGGGTCATGCTGCGGCTGCCAAGGGGCCATGGCGGAGGGTGGTGGCGGCACTGGTGGAGTCGACGCTGGTGGAGCTGGTGCAGGAGCAGGTGGTCACGGCTGAGGAGTCGGCGCTGGGACGGGTGGCCGATACACGGGATTTTTGCCGCGGTAATTGGGGCTTGGACGCCATCCAGGAGGGGCCGTCGGTGGTGCAGCAAGAGTAGGCAGGAGCGACAGGCAGCCTTACGTGCTTGGTTCTGGGACTAGATCTGCAAAATAGATCGCACCTCGGCGAAGCTAGGATAAGGTTTCAGAAGAAGAATAAAGGCAACTTGCTTTTCAAATTTATCACTGAGCCCGACAAGAAGGGCATTGATGAGTGCACGGTCGTCAACGGGATCACCGAGCTCCCGAAGTTCTTCGTTGATGGCCTTGATGCGTTGGCAAAAGACGGTGACGGGGGAGTCGCCTTGAGTGCTGGTGTGGATCTCAATGTGGAGGGCGTTGACGCGTCAGTCGGAGTTGTCCTAGAAATGCTGCTGGAGGGCAGCCCAAAGTTGCGCTATTGTGGCGTCGTTGGTGGAGACGAGGTTGAAGAGCTCGGTGGAGATCCGCGTGTAGATCCATTGGATGATGGTGAGATCGTATTTCACCCAGTGTGGATCATAGGGGCGCGATGTCGAGGCTGCAAAGGCCGCAGCTCCCGAGATGCACGTGAAACAGGTGGCACCAGTGGTATAAGTTGTGTTTGGCGAGATCCAAGACGATCGGGACAAAGGGAGAGACGTCTGAGATTGTGTCGGCAAGAGATAGTTGAGTGATTTGTTGGCGTATTTGGTGGGTAGGAGTAGAGGAGGAGTAGGGGTGCGCCAGCGGCGCGATCTTCAGACGCGGTCTATAGTGAAGCCGACGGCAGCGGTCTTGGCGGAGGAGCCATCCCAGGTGTGGAAAACCTAGGCGTCTCATACCATGATATTTTGGGAGAATAAGAACTTGTATTGATTTAGACAATATTATAATTCTTATATAAAAGAGAGGAGGGGGGTCGGCCAGCCTAGGATTAGACCTAAACCGACTTAGGCTAGAGTCCTATGATAACACAAACACAAACTCTAATACACACTAATTTCACTATCCACCACCTCTTCTATCCAAGAAAAATACTACTATTGTCTCATGGAGTAACCTCGGAGAACAATACTACACTACATACGGCGTATACTCCACCAATACTTTTAGTCGATTATCGATCACATTGCCCAATCACGGGAGAAACGCCGCGCCACATTTTCTAGTATTAACCTACAAGAAAAATAAACCTCACAGCATAGTCCTGATCAAGACATCAACTTGCCATAGAACAAGTTGAAGAAGGCCATCAAGACCACATAAGCCTATTTCATGGAAAATGATACTGATCAGTCGGGGGATCGTGCATCCTCATCCCCCGGGTCCCACCAAACAACGTGGCCCACCTACTGCATCTTAACCTTCCCGTTTTCTACAATGAAACACAGAGTCTCTTGTAACACCCTCAGAATCGGACCTATGCAAATTTGGGCAAAATTCGCCAAACCCGCATAGAAACGATTCAAAGGTGCCCACCAGGCACTTTCGTGCGGGTGGAAAACGAAGTAATAACATTACACAACAGTCCTCGATGGGACCCACAGAACAGATATATATAACAGCGACTCAAAGAGTCAAGAATACAGATATAATATACAAGATCCAAATCACCTTGAAAATGGTAGAGCGTCCGACTACGGACAAGAAGTAAATGGGGCTAAGAGCCCTGAAGAATAACCAATGGCGTCCATAACCCTGCCCAGGCCAAGCCGGAAGGGTAATCCTGCTAACGGCGTCGATCTCAAAACCTGCTTAACAAAAGGGGTGCCGACAAAGGGCAAAGCAGAAAACAAAGAAGGAGCGTCGATCGAGGCCAAGACACAGCGAGGCTAGAATTGGGTCCTCGCCTACATAGGTATGGTGGATCGCGGCGGCGAGATGCGCTAAACAACCTATAGAGACTCGAAACAACTGGCGGTTATCAGAGAGGGGTAAGAATGACCTAACCGGATCCAACCTGAGGCTATCACCAAACAAACCCATCCTGGTGTTTCCCCCTCGAGACCAAACGAGGAAGTCAACCGAGGAACTCACACAGTTGGCAATTTTATTTATTCGGTTATCGTTGCAGCAGTTACTAGTCAGGTATAGATAATCGTCCTGATAAAGTAAACAGTGGGCACTTTTAGTTAACCATTCCGTGATAGTTGCAACCATTACTAATCAGATTCAGATAGCATGAGATAAACCCCAAAAACCCAGCAGTTGTTGGTACTTTTATTCAGCCAATTCGTTGTAGTTGCAATACTTACTAGTCAGATACATTTGTCGCAAGCGACAACCAAACAAGCAATTGTGGGCAGTATTAATTATCCATTCCATTATAGTGAAGCTGATTACTAGTCATTATAAGTCAAATTTATAGCAATAAACTTTAGTTATGCTTGTCTATGATCGAGATACTGTGCTCCAAGTCGTCCATATCCGCGGACACGGCTTTCAGAAAGTTTTACCCGGCCGGGGTGCACCAATAGCAGCACACGCTCGATCAACCTCGGAAAAACCAAATCAAAACCCAACGAGGCTTTCACGACTGAACAATCACAAGATTCAGAAATATTTCAGGCCACCCTTAAGTAGAACCATAGCGGAGTAAGCAAGCCCAGACGGCCTCAAGGTTTGGCGGACGGCTGTGAACGATGGGAACCCCAAACGGGCTTGTCGACACCGCGAAATCGTGGTCCGATCCTAACAGATCAAAGGTGCGACTCGCACAATCGTAAATAAAGCGGTAAAGCATGGCATAAGTACAGATCGTAAATAAAACCTCAAACTAGTTTGTGGCCCCAAGAAATAAGAATGAATCAAGCTCGCTCGGGGGTCCCATATACCTCCCGGATGTGGATAGCGCGCAAAATCAAGGAACAGGTATCAAGTACTCGGGGTCTTACGGGACACAAGTGGGCGTTCGGAAACCAAATATTATCTATCACCCACCGATGCCTCTGCTTATTCAATTTTAGTTGTTAAACAGAAAGTAAAGTGACGATAAGTAAAACTAGAATCATCTCCAACATCAACATGCGGCGATACATCAACAACTGTGGCATTGACAACACGCGACAACACTTGAGCAAGCGACTACGACACGCAAGTCCAACTAGCTACCAAACAACAGGTAATAGGGTGTGTCCAAGGCAATATACGGCTGCAGGGGATATCAAAGGGTACGAAAACTAGAGCATCGCAACACAGATAGCAATAGATCAACAGGAGGGGATAAAGACTATAAAATTAAGATAGGTAGAAAGGGGGAGATGCTCGCCTGAAAACATTGTCGAATGGTTCAACCGAAGATCGGGGCGAAGCTCACATCAACTCAACGGCCTTATCCGCGAAGAAGCAAAACACTAGAATACACCGGATGCAATATTTAATACAACGGCAGAAGATCGGCATGATGCATGTATGATGCATGGCATGGCAAAGAGACGATGCAATTAGGTCATATTAAGTGGAACCGGGGTCCCGACAATTAATATATGGTTCAAGTCGTTTAAACCCCCGCATATTAAATGTTGTTTTAGCATGGCAAAAGATAGCATCGGGTTCGCTACACAAATTTAAATGAGGCCGATATGAGACTAGATTTGCCCGCATATGGGCCCCATATTTAATTATAAGGTGAATCGGCAGAAGGCCCCCAAACCAATGATATGCATGCGATATGAATGACAATTTAATATGCGACAAGGTTATATTTCGTTTATAAAATAGGGTTCGAGGAATAGGGGTCACACATCAGAGGGGCTCGACGATCTTGGTCCGGGGTTCGGGGTCGGTCACAGGGTCCAGGGTTCGACGGGGTCGTTCTCGGACTCCGGGGTAGGTCTTGTCGCATCGGGGTCTCGATCATGTCGACGTTCGTGGCGTTCAGGGGAAGCTCTCGGTGTCCGTGAGGTAGACCTTGGCGTTCCCGAGGGAGTACTTGGTTCGGCGTCGGGCGCATTGGGTCCGCCTGGTCGGGGCGTTCTTGTCGTTGCACAGATCTTGTCGGGTTCCACGGGGTCGAGCTTGCCGTTGCGAGGGTCTCGTCGGGCCCCACGCCATCGAGTCGGTACTAGCGTCCGGGAGCGTCCTCGGGCATCGGGGTGGAAAGGAGGTCTTGTCGCGTCCGGTGGATCGGTGCTCGGGGGTAGAACTTGGCGTCCGAGAGACGATCTTGTCGCAACCGCGGTCGTCGGTTAGTGTCGCAGATGTTCGGTGTCGGCTGTCGATGGCGGGCTGGGGACGGTCTCGGTGGACTGGTTGGCGTCTTGCTCGATGAGAGTAGGGTACGGGTCCATGTCCATGAAGAAGATCTTGTTACTCGGTGCGTCTCGGACTCCGAGTTGACATAACTCTGAAACCAAACACAGGCGAGGCTCGCAGATCGCTGCAGGCGGAACATACATGGATGTGCCTAAAGAATTACAAACGGGGCTAAAAACATCTCTGTTAAACACAACAAGGTCGGCTACGCGCAAGCAGCAGCCAAGGCCAGAGCAGAGAGGGCCAGAGGGTGTCGGCGGCGCACGCGAAGCAGAGGCCGGCGAAGCTCGCCGGGGAGCAGAGGAGGCGCTCGGGGTCGGGGAGGGCTCCAGGCGGCGCGGATCGCCGGAGGAGGCGCTGGCCGGCCGGAGGCGAGGCGGGGACGAGCGGCGGGCAGCTCGGCCAGGAGGCAGCTCGGTGCAGGAGGCCGGCGCTGGCGGCTGGCCGGATCGACGGGCGCGGAGGCTTCAGGACGGCGCGGAGAGGTTCGAGGGCAGAGGCGTCAGTTGAAGGCGACCAGCGAGGGCGGCGAGATGCGCTGTGAGGCGTGCGGCGAGGCGGCCTTGTGGCAGGGCGCCGCGGAGAGGAAGGGGAAGAAGGGCAGACGGGCGATGCTCGGGAGAGGGCAGCGGCGGAGCGTGGCGAGTGGGGAGGCGCGCGGCAAGGTGTGGAGGTGGAGGGAGCTTAAGGCTCACGGCCGGGAGAGGAAGGAGGAGGAGGAAGAGCTTGGGGGCGGGGCTCGGCGAAGGAGAGGAAGCGAGGCGGGGTGGACCGGAGGCGGTGGCGGCGTGGGTGGGAGGCCGTGGGCGTGGCCAGTGGAACCTGCGAGGAGCAAGCCGGAGGAGGAGAAGGGAACGGGAGGGGAAAGAGAGGCGGGCGGGCGCGTGGGTCCTGTGGTAGGTGGTGGGCCACGGGGCAGGGGTAGCCTGGCGCATATGAGTGTCTAGCGCGTGTGTGCTGGCTGGAAGAGTGAGTGGGTTGAGGGAGGAGAGAGAGGGACCACGTGGCAGTATGTGAGTGGAGGGGGTGAGGGAAGAGGGTGAGGTGGCGGCAGATGATTGGGGGAGTGAGGTGGCCAGGGAGAGAGGGTAGAGTTTTAGGTAGATATAGGATTGGCTGGGGTAGGCCGATTTAAAATATGGGGTGGTCGTTCGGGTCGCTACGGCCCGTTATTCCCATAAAAATAATTTAATGTTTTTATTTGTTTTCAAATAACTTTTACAAATAGTTTTCGACAAACAAAATATCCGGAACTTCCGGGGGGTTTGGCGTTTGATTAACAGTTGGGGCGTTTTAGAAAACAAAACGGGTGTTGCGAGAATAGTTTTGGCAAACAATGCATGATGATGACGATGCAATGCACAAATTCAACGCGATTTTCTAGTAGTGGTTTTGCGGGATGCCACATCTCTACTACAGTCGTGCGTCGCCGCCCACATTCACCATCGCGCGCCACCACCCGCATTCGCTGCCGCGCGTCGCCGCAGTTCCCTCAAACCCTGGCACGCGCCGCCGCCGTCCCTCCGCCCTACACACAGCGCCATAGCCCCAAACGCCATGGCTCCTCGCGGAGGTCCCCAACCGCATACATACTACCCCCGCCCTTGCCTTGACCCGCCCTAGCCGGAGCTCTTGCGCCCGCCGCCGGGGAAGATCTCGTTCCCTCCTTCTGGCTCGGTGCCGACACACCTCCGACTACGACGACGGCGATGCGAGCCATGGTCGACGCTGCAGTTATCTCTGACCCGAAAGCCTTCGTTAGGCTGTGTCGCCGTCCTCCGCCCCCACGCCGTCCTCCGCGTTCAGCTCCCTCCTTCTCCCATGGTGACTGTCGGCGACGCTGTTGCCGTCGCGAACCTCTACCGTGCCTCCCCCGAGACGCCCTCCCCACCGCGCCTCGCATGGTGGTTCTGGCTGACGCCGTCTCCGGCGAGGTCTCCACCGCCCCGTGCCAACCTTCGCCCCTGGTCTCGTCTGCGCACATGAAGCAGTGATGCTTCTGCCGAGGGGAGCGAGGTGGCCTGCGGCCATGGCCATCAAGGCTTCCTTCGGCTGTTTTATGCCAGGCTGTAGATCTTTAGTCTTTATTTTTTCTATATTCATATATATTTTTAGCTACATAATCATATTTGTATTGCTACTTTGCTACTTCTTTTGAGTCCTACACTGTATTTTTTATCAAGAAAAAAATGCTTGAAAGATGCTACAATAACATAATTTTTTTGCTACAACTGTTTTATGTTCTTGCTACAATAACACAATTTTTTTGCTATCACATGCCCGCGAGTTCTCCGGCGAGGTCCCTGGCAAAAGTCTCCGACAAGGTCGAGTTTTTGCTACATTAGCATATTATTTCTGCTACCATTGTCTTGTTGTTTTGCTACAATAGTGTAACGTTTTTGCTACACAGTCTTCGGTGAGGTCTACCGGCGAAAGCCTTCGCCGAGATCAAATATGCTACGTTAGCCCAACTTTCTTGCTACACGGTCGCCGGCGAGTTCTCTGGCGAGATCCAGGCTGTTTTTCTATTTTCGGCCCGAACCGTTTTCTGCTACATGTAGCAAAAGCGGGACTATTTGTAGCAAAAGCGGGATTTTGAGACTTTTTAGAGGACACGTGTCAGCAGGGGGACCCAAGGGATTGGGGAAATATCCCGGGAGACGCGTAGTACTGTCCCTGTTTCATATTGTAAAATAGTCACTGAATTAGGAGAGGAACAACTACTCTCTTACGTAGAAAAATGCTCACCGGAAAAATTTGTGTTGCAACAACAAACAACATAGACCTGAAAAATTAAATCGAACACCATGGCCTCTTCCTCGCTCACTTTTATTTTGCAGGGACTCTCTTCCTCACTCTTCAGTTGTTCACACATCACTCCAAATAGACACCGATGTTAAAGGCCTGTCGTTTAACACAAAGGAGGCCTGGCCTTTCCCAAACTCCCTGCTTAAAGGGCCGTGCTAAGCGTCCCCTGAATAATGGGAGCCTTCTATTGTCCTGGTCCCGCGTCCGACACGTGTTCCTCTACCACCCAAACCCTCTCTGTACACGCGGAAACTATCTCCATACTCTAGAAAAAAAAGACCGCAATCCCTACCCCGCCTCATTCGCGCGCCGGAGAACACGCCAGGCGGCGGCCTCGCAGCAAACACCGGGTAGCAGTTGTAGCAGCTCCGCTCGCCCCTTGTAGCAGCGACGGCGGCCCCTTATAGCAGTGCCCGCTGCAGGACATAGCAGCTCCGCCGCAGGTTGGTAGAGCCAGTGGTCGGGAGTAGCAGCGCTCGCGGCCGGATGAGCAGCGCTGCTCGCCAGATGTAGCAGAACCAACTGCATGCTGTAGCAACGTCCGCTGTCAAAGGTAGCCACTCCGCTCGCAAGTGGTAGCAGCGCCGATGGTTGGACGTAGCAGCGGTCGCGACCGGATGTAGCAGAACCAACTGCATATTGTAGCAGCGCCTGCAGCCGGAGGTAGCATCACCGCTGGCCGGTTGTAGCACAGTCGGTGACTCCTTGTAGCAACGCATGCGACAGATTATAGCTCTGGTAGCTGTCCTCGCAGCAGCACCCCACCACTCGCGGGATGAACATCTCCTCGTGGTACCACCTTGGGTCGCCTCCTTCACTGCGATTGGGGCAGCAGCAGGCGAAGGGGGAAGTCCCCCTCTGCTGTAGAAGTCGTGGACTACGGAGGGGCAAGCTCACACCATGGGAGGAGCTGCTGATCCTCATGACTGAGGGAGTCAAGGGAGAGCGTCCCATCGTGAGGAAGGGGGCGACCGTGGTGGGGATAAGGGAGCGGTGGGTGTAGGGGGCATAGATACGTGTTGATCGTGCGAAGCTAGGGTCATCAAGGAGAACATGTGGACGATGAAAGAATAGAATCTCCGGAGTTTACGTATCATTTCCCCGGCTGAAAAGCCCAGCCAACATCTTGGCCTAGGCAGCGTTAGAGCATCACTAGCAGGACCCTTAAAAGGGCAAAAACCGCGAAATTCTGGCGACTATACGGGCCATGGCCTGCTAGTGCGAACTAGTAGGACCCTTACTTGGCCCGGCCTGTAAACTTTTTTACGGTCCCCTCTACTCGGCCCAGCCAAACCTTTATAAATAGGAACAGCGAGGCGTTTACGGGTCGTAACCCTTACTCCCTCCGTCGCGATAACCCTAGTGCCGCAACTGCCATCCACACTTACGGCGAGCCATTCCGCGGCACCCGTAGGTAGATCGGAGTCGCCGACGTCGCCATGTCGTCGAGGGGTGGGGGATCTGGCCGTGGGGGAGGTCGCAGTGGAGGGGCCCCCTGCCGATGCGGCGGGGGAAGTGATGGCGGGCGGCGCCGAAGCTCAGGCGAGGAGCTCGACAAGGACATGCGCCGTCATCGGATTGCGTTCGTAGGGGCGGAGGCGCGCGAGCCTCCACTACATCAAGCACCACAAGTCGGTGCCGCGCAAGCTATACCGCTACTACGAGGCGGACGTCTGCAACTCGACGAACTCGGACATGGAAGTTGTCCGTGCTCCGCGGACTCCGGCGACGCCGCCTCAAGCACGCAGGTACACCAGCAGAACTCACAGGGCTCGAGCTCGTAGACGCGCGCCCTCTCTGACAAGGATTTCCCGCGCGACGAGCTTGAGGAGCGCTCGCTGCTGGAGAGCTCCATGGCGGTGTCGGCGAAGGCTCGCGCGGCCCTCCGGCGGGACGAGGAGGATCTGCAATAGGTGTTGGCCTAGCTCTGCGCGATGAAAGAGGGCGCAATCCGTTTTGTCGTCCTCGACGACGATTAGCCGACGCCGTCGCGTGCCCGTAGAACTATGGCAGGGCCGATTTTGGTCCTAGTGTGCCCCGCCACCGCAAGATATGTAAATTTGCAATGATTGCGTTGATTCGTGAACAATCGAACCTAAATTTGCAATCCGTAATCTATGTTTCCGCGGGTTTTGATTTTATAAATAGGGGTCAAAATACAGGTGTTGCTCCTAACGGATGAACTCTAACCCGTAAACGCGAAGTATATGGCCATATACTCGTCTTTTTACGGGTGGGAGTTTAGGAGTCCTGCTTCCTACCCACTCACCCTACGAGCCCCTAAAAGTTGAATGCAAGTGGACATTCCACCGGACAATGCGGACAGTCAGTTATACTAGTGCATGAGATAAATTGGTTGAGTATTTGTACGTAGATGATTACCTTATTAAAAGACAGGGTTGATTAGCGGACAGGTCGGGACGTCCGGCGGACGTCCGCCTGCATTCCCTACCTAAAACCCAAGCCCGAAAACCACGTCATTGGCGTCGGCCCCACCTGCCAAGGACCCGTTCGACACGGAGCCCTCGATTCTCTCGGCCCAGAATCTCCTCCTCGACCAGCCTCACAGCCGCCTCGTAGCCGCCACCGCGGAAGCAGCTCGCCAGGGACTCCTGCACCGCGGCGAAGTGGGCCAGGGCCTCGACGAAGGTGGCGTCGGCGTGGGTCTGTGGCTCCTTACCGACGCAGAACAGCTCTTCCTCGGTTAGGATCACCAGTTTGGGCTGCAGGGCCTCGACGGTGCCGAGGAGGAGGCGGAGCATCTGCGACGCGTCCGTGGACCTGCGGGACATGGTTGTCACGTCGCACGAGACGATCACCGATGACGACGACGAGCCGCGGCGTCGGAAGCATCTGATCTTGGTGCAGAGCTCGTGGACGTCCGCAACCTCGTCGTCGTAACGGAACGGGAGGCCCAGAGGCTCGGCGAACTCCTACAGCCACCGTCCAGGTGCAGGTGCAGTGGCCTGAAGCGTGCCGGCGGTGGTGAGTGCCGTGAGGCGGAACGGCTTGCCGCCGTCACGGGCGAGATCCGCATGAGCGACGACCAATGGACGCCGTCTCAGACGTTGAAGTCGACCACGTGAACGTCCGGGTCGTCCATGGTGGCCTCCAGGATGGCCTGGTTGGCTATGAAGTGCGCGAAGCCGCGAACTTGACGAATGGCGACACCTCTTGCACCATCTGGTACGCTGCCAATCTGTTGGTCGGTGCCCGCTGCGGTGCGAACGGATGGCATACCGTGCGCGCTCCAGTCATCCTGAACCGCAGGCCCCTTGCGAAGTAGCAGGACATACGATCGAAGGAGCGAGGATGTCGTCAGGGACCTTCGCCATGATCACCGACGCGCGGATCAAGTCCCGGGCTTCAACTGCCGTAGCGCCGTCCAGGAGGAGGTCGCCTAAGCTGTTCTCCTCCAAGACCAGGAGCTCCTCCTGGGCTTCCACCACCAACTGCTTGCCATCCACTATGATTTTTGTACTCAAGAGATCATTTTGAAGCAAAACATCAGTCTCTTGGACGACGTCCATCATTGCCAAGAACTCGTGATCCTGCAGCCGATAATCCGGGAAAGGATTGCTGCCGTACATGGTGGCATTCTCATGGGGAGATACTAACTGAGGAGGCCATAGGAGATAGCTGTTTTCTTCATGCTATGTGGGGAAGGAGATAAGAGGGGAGTAAGAAGGATATGGCATTGCCTCCATTTCTCTCAGTGCTGATTGCCCTTGGTTTTCACAAAGCATGTGCATATATACAAGGAAAAAGGGCAAGGTTCCGTGACCATTTCTCATGTGGGATAGTTTTTATGTGGGGCTAATGTAAGCTAATTTGTCTGATCTTGAAGCACCAATGGGGAACATTCATGTAGTTTTTCTTTTTTGTACCGTTCCTTACGAACTTCAGTGTGCAATCGTTCAAATTTTGGTTATAAATCATGGTGAAGAGGACTCTACTCCACCCTCTTTTCTCTGCACTCTGATTTATCACCAAACTGAAACTCGACACTGTCAAGTTTTTTTCAAATAGCAAAAGTCAAAGCAAAATTAAAAAATGCAATCCCATGAGAAACTGTACGTTGTGATATGCCATCCTGTGCAAGACATTGTTTCCGTTGCCAGCTCTCACATATGTATGTAAGTCAGAACATGAAGCAATGTTCAAGACTGAACCTTCACTTAAAACCAGGCCAAGTACACTCGCTCTCCCTATGTTAGTACTCCCTCCGTTTCAAAATATAAGATGTTTTAGTTTTGTGAAGCAAATGTATTTAGACTATTTCTAGTATGTAGGTTCACTCAGGTTTGGAGTTTTAGCTTTGTGAAGCAAATGTTTTAAAATCTAGACACTAAAACAAGTCTAGATACATTTTTTTCACAAACCTAAAACATCTTATATTTTGAAACGGAGGGAGTATGTGATTACTTTATAACTAGTGTCTAATCAGTTCACGACACGAACTTGCTCTTATCCCTATTCTTTATGTGTGCTAGTGTATTACTAATCAATCATACATCTGCATTACTAGCGAGCCGGTAGACACTGGTTCTAGCAACATGTGTATATTAAAATTGTGGATGCGATGAAACCGAGAGTACAACTGAAGTAAACAATTCTACTTGTCCGAAGAGTACGGTTGATGCAGAAAGGGAACTTACAGAAAACAAATGTGGTGCCAGTGAGATATTCATGGTGCCAATGAGCAACCTCTTTTTTTCCTGAACTTCCCTTGGACTTGGTTGGGAAAGAACTCCGGCAGCCGGCAGTAGGAGACCTGGTAAACCACTAGATATTGAGATATTATAGCAGTCTATCGGTGTAAAATCAGCCTACATCATAGCTCATACACACTCGGACGATCGCTCAGGTTCAGAAAACACCTGCAATTCGTAAACTATGTCTTGTTTTCTGCTTATTGAGGTATAGTGTGTCCTCAGTTTTTCTATCAGTTTGAGCTTTTGGCTGAACAAAGATGATGCATGCAAGTATGCAACCCATTTCTGCCAAGACAAGCAACAAGTGATTTGTGTTATAGGACAAGCTGAAGATGTTACCATCCATCATGCCAACAAGGCCAGCCGCTGAAGATTGTGAATTGTGATTACTCTAGTAACAGTACTTGCTAAGCCCATATATTGTTTATTGAAGGTACTCAATTTTTTCACGATTAACCAAAACAAAACGCATACTGAAGTGCAACAAACAAAACTTGCACAGTTGGAAAGGTAAGCAATGGATTTTATATAATAAAGATCCGATATAGCATGGAATTGTATCTGGAACTTTCATCCACTAGGTATTTCAGCCAAGTAGATGACTTCATTGCCAGCTTATCGACAGAAAAGTTGTAAGAGAAATACCATGACCATTGGCATGATAAAAAATATCCAGAAGGAATATTAAAGCACAACCTAACAAACTTATTATACAGGAGAAGAAAGGGAAAACGCTAGCCTGAAATCTTCTCACTGAGAAACTTACAAACTGATGTGGCGAATGGAAAAGGAAATACAGAATATCATAATGGGGCATAACAAGGCTTCAGGATATAATAATGGGGCATAGAAAAAATGACTCCATACTCCATAGACCATGTAGTAAAGGAGCTTGTCTGTTTTACATGTTCATGAAATACTACCATCAATTTGTCAAAAAAAAATACTACCATCAATGAAACTGACATCAAGATAAGTTAAGGCCGGCATATAGATACCTAAGTGTCATCCAAATCTCTTTTTTTTACAAAGGGAATAAATACCAATTACACCCAGCTTCTGAACCAACACGATGTTCAAAAACACCAGGGATGCACACAACCAACAACAAAATAAAAAACGAGAGAAGAAAAAACAAAGACCCTGTCGGGGTGTACAACCACTCGCAGCAAAAGCCCTCTAACCACCACCCAAAATAACACACGTACAACAAACAAGGATCTCCAAAATCAACGCCTCCAAGAAAGAAACAATGCACAAGCATTGTTGTCGCTCGATTGTAGACCTTGTGTTTTCACCTCGGAGAAAGTCCGAGTTTCCAAAATAATGCGTTCAACAAGGCCATTGCCAGGTACAACCAATGAAGGTTATAACTTGGGTTTTAACCCTAAAAATCGAGTCTCGCTATTCGAGCACCAACAAAAATGCAGTCTACCTGTGTTGTCATCCCTGCTCGCCAAGGCTGTTGCTGCTGCAAGTCACCGAACACCCGACACACAGGGAAAACCTATTGACATAGATATATCCTATGGGTGCACGAAATTGGTATACCTGGTCCAGTCCAAGGAAGGCCCACGTAAGGGCACGCAACCCATGAAGATATTTGGGTGGCCCAATCCCGTGGCGATTTCGACTTCTTGGAGGACAAGTCTAGATTAGATAGAATTTCAAAGAGTATCAACCCTAATTTGTAACCGACTCGATCTATCCTGAAACCTGGCCTATCTATATAAAGGCCAGGAGGGTACGACCAGAAGGATCCTCGACTCAACTCATACACACCTCCACGCCAGATTGCATCTGCGCACCCTTGTAACCTTCGGTTTCACCGTAATCAAGAGGAGACAAGTAGGAGTAGGGTTTTCCCTCCGGGGGCCTGAACCTGGGTAAATCTCGTGTCCCTGTGTTGCTTGTCTGTTAACCGTTTCGCGGCTTCTAGCATCCCCATCTTCTCCAAAACCCAATTCCATAACAATAGGCATTGACGAGTCGAACCCTCGTCAATTGGCGCCGTTTGTGGGAAGCGAGGACGCGGATCGTGAGGTCGTGACGGTTCCATCCAGAGCGATCTACGATTCATCGGTAATGGAGAGTCACCTCCTCTTCGGCGCCTTCGACTTCACCGCCCACTCGCCGGCCACCCTGAAGGATTTCGAGTCTGTTGGCGACGGGATCAAGATGCTATTCGGGAGATTCTGCTTCCAGGTGGGGCAGACCGGCACCCTCCGCCTCCCAGAGCGGGTGCCACTTCATCCATCAGGCATTCTTCATGGGCCCCACCCATCGACGCCCTGCGCACATCGACGATGATGGGCGACTCGGATGATAGCAGCAGCTGCAACTCCGATCTGTGCGGTCCTCCTTCGGATGAAGGAACCTACGATTCCGGATCTGAGAGCTGCGGCAACAGCGACCCATCCCGTGAGCGCTACCTGTGCGCCACCATCCATGATGGCAACGTCAACAATGGAGCGGACCCGCCGCTGGGTTCGAGTGCCATTGAAGGGAATATGCCCTGAGAGGCAATAATAAAGTGTTTATTATGTGTATTCCAAGTATATGATAGATGTTTATTTTGCATGCTATAATTGTATTGATACGGAAACGTTAATACATGTGTGTTTAATAAACAAACAGAAAGTTCCTAGTTATGCCTCTCTCATAAACTAGCTCGTTGATTAACAAGATGATCAAGGTTTCCTGATCATGGACATTGGATGTTGTTAATAACGGGATCACAACATTAGTGTAATGGTGTGATGAACATTCATCCAAATTATAGCATTACGATCAAAGTCATTGAGTTTATATTGCTATAACAACTTACGAAGTGATCATAATCCTTAGACCATGAGATCATGTCAATCACTAACACCGGAAGAGTTTCTTGATAACATCAAACGTCACACCATAACAGGGTGATTATAAAGATGGATTCAGAACTAATAAAGTGTTATGTTGAGGCTCATGGATCAAGAGTGGAATTTTTTCATCCCGATGACGGATAGATATACTCTGGGCCCTCTCGGTGATATCACATTGATTAGCTTGCAAGCAAGTGATTTGATCACTAGAATGTTATATCACGGGAACGAGAAAAGAGTGCATGTCAGTAACGAGATCAAACTAGGTATGGAGATACCGATGATCGAATCTCGGACATATAATATATCGTGAAACAAAGGGATTAAGATACTAGCGTAAAAGGTTCCGACGATCACAAGAAAGTCATCGTTGAATGTGTGGGAGTCAGTATGGGTCTCTAGATCCCGCTTCTGATTATTGATCCGAGAGGGGTCTAGATCATGTCCGCATTATTCACGAACCGTAGGGTGGCACACTTAAGAGACACCGACATCCAATTGGAGCAAATGTTTCATGCCGAAAGAATGAACAAGCGCAGGAATTTATTTCACTAGATACCGAAACAGGTTTTCGGGTGAAATTGCATAAAGTGGTTATGCATGTGAAATAGAATTCTAGCAAGGGGTTATTTGTGAATGTTTGTCATTAAAGTAATTGACAAAATTCTGAATAAAATAAAAGAGTTTTATTTAATGAGAGTTTGCATTAAATTTGGTGGAAATTTAATGGAAATTTGAGTGGACTTTTGAGTGGAGGGAATTTAAAGGAGATTTGTGAGTGGAGTGTCCACCCACATGAAGAGGGGAGGGCAAGGGGCAGCCCCCATGCGCCGTCCACCCCCTTGGGGTCCCCCCCTCCTCCTATAAAAGGAGCCCCCCTCCTCACTTGTCTCTGACACCTCCTCGTGAAGGATCTCTCTCCCCCTCTAGAATTTATCCCCCATGGTCTCGGACTAGCGAGATACATGTTCCCGGTGGCACGGCAAGAAAGAGTTGTGCTTCCTGCATCGCTGGAGCGAGGAGGCGGAGGTTGCTCGGTGCCTCGAACGTGTGTGCGAGCACGGATGCGCTGCTGATTTGGCGCTAGGACTTCCTCTCGATCTTGAGATCGGCAAGAGATCGTCTACATCAACCACGAGTTGAACTCGTTAATCTTTGTCGGTCTTCAAGGGTATGTTCTCTCTACGGATATACATCCGCCGTTGTTTGTATCTAGTAGATAGATCTTGGTATATAGTTCACATCGTAGGAAAATTTTTGTTTTCTATCTTGCGAACCCTACAAAGGGTATCGAGCCGGATCTATGCGTGGGTACTTTACGGGTAGTACACATATGAGTATGTGGGCGATGATGATCATGTTGTTGCTCCTTTGTTGTAATTTTGGATATTGGTGGCATAGTGGGATGAAGCGGCCCGGACAAACTTTACATGTCCTCGCACATGAGACCTGTTCCACGCTTGACATACAACTAGTTTGCATAAGTGGCTAGCGGGTGTCTGTCTCTCCTACTATAGTCAATATCTATTTTGCAAGAGAGTTGTCAACAATTTGATTATCCTTGTTGTGGTTCATGTTCGTAGATAAGAACGGTTCTATCTCGAAAGACCTAAGCCACGTAAAACTTGCAATGGATAAATTAGAGGCGTCTAGTTTAGATTGTTGCTGGGCTAGTGTTATGATATGGTAGTGTTGTAAGTAGAAGTATGAGATGATACTCTTACAACACACATAGCGTGTAAAATCCATAGACCTTGGATTTACACATATAGGTATGATAGTGATCATACCACGATGCACATGATAGAGATCATCTGCGGGAACCATATCATTTCACTAATAAACATATGATGTTTGATAGCATCTTATATTGCTTGTTTGGCGTTTTATTAGCAAAATAAGATGATCCCTCATTTAGATATCAAGATAAGAATGTGTTCTTCTTTAGTATGCACCGATTATGTTTTCGTCGCTCCAAGACATCACGTGATGATCGGGTGTTCTTGGATCCACGACCATATTTGGTGTAAAAGCAGTTACACGCGAATACTAAGGTTCTAACTTGGCGAGCCTAGCATGTACAGACATGGCCTCGGAACACGGGCCGAAAGGTTAAGCATGAGTCATATAGTTGATATGATGCCCATTTGATGCTCGCCTTTGAAGCTATACCGACTCACGTGATGATCGGACTTGGTGTAGTGGATTTGGTTCATGTAATCACCAAAAAGGCACGAGGGATGTCGTTTTTGAGTGGGAGTTCATTCGTAATATAGATTAGTTGAACTCAATCTATCATACACTTAGTCTAAACTTTACAAATTCTGTTGTAGATGGCACCACCTGCTTTTAATTTCAATGTGTTCATGGAGAAAGAGAAACTAGCAATGAACGGTAGCAACTTTACCGAATGGGCCATGAATTTGAGGATTCTCCTCTCTGCTGCACAAAAGCAATATGTGCTAGAAGCGCCGTTAGGCCCCCCACCTTTTGATGATGCCCCTGACGAGGAGAAGAATGTCTAGCAGACTCGTCAGGAGGACCACAACTTAGTTCATTGCGGCATATTGTATGGGCTAGAGCCGGAACTTCGAAAGCGTTTCGAAAATGGCAATGCATTTGATACAATGGGTGATTTGAAAATGATTTTCGACACACATGCTGCTGTAGAGAGCTACAACGCTTCAGAAAAGTTCTTTAGCTGCATGATGGAAGAGCACAGCTCCGTTAGAGAGCATGTACTCAATATGTCGGGTTACGCCGATAAGCTTGTGTCCTTGGGAATATCGATTCCCATTGACTTAGGCATCCATCGTGTTCTGCAGTCTCTGCCACCTAGCTATAAGAGCTTCGTGATGAACTATAATATGCAAGGCATGAAGAAGTCTCTCCCCGAGCTTCTGTCAATGCTTAAAACTGCAGAAGTGGAGATCAAAAAGGAACATCAAGTGTTGATGATCAATTGGAACACTGGTTTCAAGAAAGACAAGAAGGGAAAACGGAAGGGAAGTAAGGGCGGCAAGCCTGTTGCCGCGCCTGAAAAGAAACCCCGAGTTGGACCTAAGTCTGATTCCGAGTGCTACTATTGTAGGGGGACTGGCCATCGAAGCGCCCCAAGTATCTGGCGGACAAGAAGGCGGCAAGGCAAACAAAGGTATATATGATATACATGTTATTGATGTGTACTTGACTAGTGCTCGCAGTAGCACACAGGTATTTGATTCGATTGCTAATATTTGTAACTCGAATCGGGGTCGGAACAAGCGACCGCTAGCAAGGGTGAGGTCAAGATGCGTGTCGGCAATGGATCAAGCGTTTATGTTATCGCCGTCAGAACGTTGCCTCTCCACTTACCGTCGGGATTAGTTATAAACTTGAATAAATGTTATCGGTGCACTGCGAGCATGAACATTGTATCTGGATCGTGTTTGATGCGAAGTGGTTATTCATTTAAAAGAACAATGGTTGTTCCATTTATATGAATGAAATCTTTTATGGTCATGCACCGATGATGAATGGTTTATTTTTATTAGATCTCGATGATAATGTTACACATATTCATAATGTTGATGCTAAAAGGATTAAACTTAATGATGATATATCCGCATATATGTGGCACTGCCGTCTAGGTCATATTGGCGTTAAACGCATGAAGAAGCTCCATTCGAATGGACTTTTGGAATCACTTGATTATGAATCATTTGATACATGTGAGCCATGCCTTATGGGCAAGATGACTAGAACGCCATTTTCCGGTTCAATGGAGCAGGCGGCATTTATTGGAAATCATACATTTTGATGTATGTGGTCCAATGAGTGTGTCGGCGCGAGGTGGATATCGTTATTTTGTTACTTTCACGGATGATTTGAGTAGATACGGTTATATCTACTTGATGAAAGACAAGTCTGAAACCTTTGAAAAGTTCAAGGAATTTCAGAATGAAGTGGAAAATCATCGTAATAGAAAGATCAAATTTCTACGGTCCGACCGTGGAGGTGAGTATCTAAGTTACGAGTTTAGCACTCACATGAAAGAGTGTGGAATTGTTTCACAACTCACACCTGCCGGAACACCACAGCGAAATGGTGTGTCGGAACGTCGTAATCGTACTTTATTAGATATGGTTCGATCTATGATGTCTCTGACGGACTTGCCGTTGTCATTTTGGGGTTATGCACTAGAAACTGCTGCATTCACTTTAAATCGGGCACTATCTAAATCAGTTGAAAAGACACCGTATGAATTGTGGTTTGGAAACAAACCTAAGCTGTCATTTCTTAAAATTTGGGGATGCGATGTTTATGTGAAGAAACTTCAACCGGATAAACTCGAACCCAAAGCGGAAAAATGCGTCTTCATAGGATACCCTAAAGAAACTATTGGGTATTCCTTCTATCACAGATCCGAGGGCAAGGTTTTTGTTGCCAAGAATGAATTCTTTCTAGAGAAAGAGTTTCTCGCGAAAGGTGTGAGTAGTCGGAAGGTAGAACTCGAAGAGGTTGTGGAACCTTCTCTTCAAAGTATGGCGAGTAGCACAGCGCCGGAAGTTGTTCTGGAGTTGGCTCCACCTGTTGAAGAGGGAACTAATGATAATGATCATGAAACTCGAAGAGAGTACTACCGAACCTCGCAGTCAAAGCAGACGCGTGCAGCTCCCGAGCTGTCGGAAATCCTATCATGAACATGGTTGATGAAAATGATGACCTCCTGCGACGTATGAAGAAGCGATGATGAGCCGGATTCCAACAAATGATTAGAAGCCATGAAATCCGAGATGGAATCCATGTATGAAAATCAAGTTTGGAACTTGGTGGAATTACCTCACGACCGAAAGGCCGTGGAGAACAAATGGATTTTCAAAAGGAAACTGATGCTGATGGTAATGTGACCGTCTATAAAGCTCGACTTGTCGCAAAGGGGTTTCGACAAATTCAAGGAGTTGACTACGATGAGACTTTCTCTCCCGTAGCGATGCTAAAGTCAGTTAGGATTATGTTAGCAATTGCTGTATATTTCGATTATGAGATATGGCAGATGGATGTCAAAACCGCGTTTCTCAATGGTAATATTGAAGAAGAGTTGTATATGATACAACCAAAGGGTTTTGTCGATCCTAAGGATGCTAACAAGGTGTGCAAGCTTCAGCGATCCATCTATGGATTGAAGCAAGCATCACGAAGTTGGAATCTCCGCTTTGATGAGGTGATCAAAGAGTTTGGATTTGTCCAAACTTATGGAGAAGCTTGTATTTACAAGAAAGTGAGTGGGAGCAATGTGGCATTTCTGATATTATATGTGGATGACATATTATTGATCGGAAATGATATAGATATTTTAAACAGTGTTAAAAGTTATCTAACAAAATTTTCAATGAAGGACCTAGGTGAAGCGTCATACATATTAGGCATAAAGATCTATAGAGATAGATCTAGGCGCCTAATAGGACTATCGCAAAGTACATACCTTGATAAGATTTTAAAGAAGTTTAAAATGGACGGAAGTAAGAAGGGGTTCTTACCTATGTTGCAAGGCAAGACATTGAGTAAGACTCAAAGTCCGGCTTCGGCGGAAGAAAGAGAGATAATGGACAAAGTCCCCTATGCTTCAGCCATAGGCTCTATAATGTACGCCATGCTATGTACAAGACCGGATGTGGCACATGCTATTAGTTTGACTAGTAGGTACCGATCGGATCCAGGTTCGGAACACTGTATAGCGGTCAAGAATATCCTTAAGTACTTACGAAGAACTAAGGATATGTTTCTTGTATATGGAGGTGAAGAAGAGCTCGTCGCTAAGTGTTATGTCGACGCTAGCTTTGACACCGATCCGGATGACTCTAAGTCTCAATCCGGATACGTATTTCTCATGAATGGCGGAGCGGTTAGTTGGAGGAGCTCCAAACAACCTGTGTGTAACACCCTCAGAATCGGACCTATGCAAGTTTGAGCAAAATTCGCCAAACCCGCATAGAAACGATTCAAAGGTGCCCACCAGGCACTTTCGTGCGGGTGGAAAACGAAGTAATAACATTACACAACAGTCCTCGATGGGACCCACGTAGCAGATATATATATGGCGACTCCATGAGTCAAGAATACAGATATAACATACAAAGATCCAAATCACCTTGAAAACGACAGAGCGTCCGGCTACGGACAAGATGCAAATGGGGCTAAGAGCCCTGAAGAATAACCAATGGCGTCCATAACCCTGCCCAGGCCAAGCGGCAAGGGTAACCCTGCTAACGGCGTCGATCTCAAACCTACTTAAACAAAAGGGGTGCCGACAAAGGGCAAAGGAAAAAGAAGGAGCATCAGTACTGAGGCCAGTACACGGCGAGGCTAGAATTCGGCGGTCCTCGCCTACATAGGTATGGTGGACTGAAGCGGCAGCGGCAGCATGCACTGAACAACCTATAGAGACTCGATACAACGGGCGGTTATCAGAGAGGGGTAAGAATGATCTAACCGGATCCAACCTGAAGCTAACACCAAACAAACCCATCCTGGTGTTTCCCCCTCGAGACCAAACGAGGAAGTCAACCGAGGAACTCACACAGTTGGCAGTTTTATTTATTCAGTTATCGTTGCAGCAATTACTAGTCAAATATTGATAGTCATCCTGATAAAATAAGCAGTGGGCACTTTTAGTTAATCATTTCGTTATAGTTGCAACACTTACTAGTCAGATGCAATTAGCATGAGATAACCCAAAAACCCAGCAGTTGTTGGTACTTTTATTAAGCCATTCCGTTGTAGTTGCAATACTTACTAGTCAGATACAATGGTCGCAAGCGACAATCCAAACAAGCAATTGTGGGCAGTATTATTAGCCATTCCATTAGAGTGAAGCTGATTACTAGTCATTATAAAGTCAAATTTATAGCAATAAACTTTAGTTATGCTTGTCTATGGTCGAGAATCTTGTGCTCCAAGTCGTCCATATCCATGGACACGGCTTTCGAAAGTTTTACCCGGCGGGTGCACCAATAGCAACACACGCTCGATCAACCTCGGAAAAACCAACTCAAAACCCAACGAGGCTTTCACGATGAACAATCACAGATTCGAAATATTTCAGGCCACCCTTAAGTAGATCCATAGCGAAGCCGGTGACTCGAGACGGACTCAAGGTTTGGGTATACTGGTGTGAGCAGTGGGAACCCGAAAGTGTGGCTGGGCTTGTCGACACCGCGGAATCGTGTCCCGATCCTAAACAGTACATGTGCTATCTGTCGCACAATTTAAATACATAAGTAGCATGGCATAAGTACAGGATCGTAAATAAAACCTCAAACTAGTTTGTGGCCCCAAGAAATAAGACTGAATCAAGCTCTGGCTCAGGGGGGTCCCATATACCTCCCGGATGTGGATAGCGCGATAAATCGAGGAACATGTATCAAGTACTCGGGGTCCTACGGGACACAAGTGGGCGTTCGGAAACCAAATATTTTCTATCACCCACCGATGCCTCTGCTTACTTTAATTTTAGTTGTTAAACAGGAATTAAAGTGAACAATAAGTAAAACTAGAATCATATCCAACAACAACATGCGGCAATACATCAACAACTGTGGCATTGGACGACACGCAACAGCACTTGAGCAAGCGACTACGACACGCAAGTCCAACTATCTACCAAACAACAGGTAATAGGATGTGTCCAAGGCAATATAAGGCTGCAAGGGATATCACGGGCACGAAAACTAGAGCAACGCAACACAGATAGCAATAGATCAACAGGAGGGAATAAATACTATAAAAGTAAGATAGGTAGAAAGGGGAAGATGCTCGCCTGAAAACATTGTCGAAGGGTTCATCCGAAGATCGGGGCGAAGCTCACATCAACTGAACGGCCTTATCCGCGAAGAAGCAAAACACTAGAATAAACACCGGATGCAGTATTTAATACACGGCAGAAGATCGGCATGATGCATGTATGAGGTATGGCATGGCAAAGATGCGATGCAATTAGGTCATATTAAGCGGAACCAGGGGTCCCGACAATGATCATATGGTTCAAGTTGTTTATCTACCCCGCAAATTAAATGTTGTTTAACATGGCCAAAATATAGCACCGGTTCGCTACATCAATTTAAATGAGGCCAATATAAGGCTAGATTTGCCCGCATATGGGCCCCATATTTAATTATTAGGTGAATCGGCGGAAGGTCCCCAAACCACAGACAAATATGCATGCATGAACAATTTATATGCAACAGTTATATAGGTGACATTTATAAAATAGGGTTCTCGGATAAGGGGTTCACACTTTAGGGGGGTCTCGACGAACTTGGGGTTCCGGGGTTCGGGGTTCGGTCTCAGGGTCCAGGGTTCGACGGCCTCGGCAGGAGCGTTCTCGGATTCCGGGGTTAGGGTCTTCGGATCGGGGTAGTACTTGTCGCATCTGCCGTCTTCGGGTTTGCTTCAATCGGGTCCATGTCGGAGTACTTATCGTCCCATGTGGAATCCTTGTCGATCTGTGGCGATGATCTCAGGTTCGGGTCTCCGGGTTCAGGGGTCTCGGCGTCCGGGAACCGCTTCGGAATCCAGGGGCGATCTTGGCGCTCGATGTCCGTGAGGCAGTCCTTGGAGTCCAGGACGGAGATCTTGTCGGTGGTCTTCGGGCAGCTAGTCTTGGCGTTCCGGGAAGAAGACCTCGTTGCTCCAGGAGAAGATCTTGACTCTCCGGTCTATTGTCGATCTCCGGATACCGCGAGTCTACGGCGTTGCTTTCTCGGGTGGCTCCATGTACCTCCTTCGGAATCATCGGCATCAAGCCGGTCTTGTCGGTGAGCGTCCACGTACGAAGGTCTTGGTGTCTCCAAGGTACTAGTGTCCATCTTCGAGCATGAGCATCAGGATCTTGTTTGAATTCCAGGTAGTCGACCATCGAAGTCGCGATACTCCCAACGATACCCCACTCCTTCACCACATGCCACACACAAACAGGGACGTACACGAGCGCGAGGCCGGGGAACTTCCGGGGCGAGGGAGACGCAAGCGACGGCGGAGCTCCGGGGAAGGCGTCGGCGAGGCCGGCTCTGCTCGAGGGTGCGGCCAGCGAGGCGAGGTCAAAGGCGGGCAGAGACCGAGGGAGGGCGGAGATGCAGGCGGTGAGCGGGGGCGGGGCCGGCAGCGGACGGAGAAGGGGCGCCGGCGAGCTTGGCCGGAGGGCAGCCAAGGCGCGCCGGGCGGAGGCGCCCGACGGAGGCGGGACGACGCGTGGCGGTGGTGGTGAAGCTTCAGCCTTGCGCGGGGAAGGAGCGAGGAGCCGGTCGGGGAACAGGGCGAGCGCGGAGGAGCGGGGGGCGGCTCGACGGGGCTAGGGAGAGGAAGAAGGAGCACGGGAGGAGGATGGGGTGCGCGCGAGGGATGGGGAAGATGAACAGGGCGGGACACGCGTGGGGATCGGGGGAAGGTGGGGCCAGGGTTGGTGTGTGGGTGGAGCTGGGATGGGCGCGTGTGGGGGTGAGGGCTGTTGGTGGACCAGGCGCGGGTGGGACCCAGGGGAAGTGAGAGAGGGTGAGGGAGTGGCTGGAGAGATTGGAGGTGAGAGAGGGTGTGGGGATCTGGGCAGGTGGGATCCGTGTGTGCGTGTGTCTTGAGGAGAGAGGAGAAGCCAGGGCTGCTGAGGTGGCAGAGTGTGGTTGGTGGGGGGAATGGCCAAGGTGAGGTGTCAGCCTGCTACTGGTTGGGGTGAGGTGGAGGGTTGGGCTGGGTAGATAGTTTGGTAGGTTTAGGATTATGGGTGGGACTGGTTGGACCGGTTTAAAATCCTGGGGGTGGTCGTTCGGGTCAAAACGGCCCGTTCGACTGCCCCCGCTAAAATAATTCAAATTTTAGTTATTTTAAAACACGGCTTTCGCAACCCGATAGCCGACGACAAAATAATTCCGGAGACCCGGTGTTTGGCGTTTGAATAAAAGGCGGGGCGTTTGGAAAACAAAACGGGCTTTGCAAAAAATAGTTTTATGCAAACAATGCATGATGATGACGATGCAATGCACAAATTCAACGCGATTTTCTAGTAGTGGTTTTTGCGGGATGCCACACTGTGGTAGCGGGATCAACAACGGAGGTCGAATATGTTGCTGCTTCAGAAGCGGCTCAGGAAGCAGTTTGGATGAAGGAGTTCATATCCGAACTAGGAGTGGTGGCAAACGCGTTGGACCCAATGGTGATCTATTGTGACAACAATGGTGCCATTGCCAATGCCAAAGAGCCAAGGTCTCACAAGCATTCCAAGCATATTAAGCGCCGGTTTCACTCCATCCGCGAGCATGTCAAGGATGGAGATATAAAGATTGTAGTACATACGGATCTCAATGTAGCAGATCCGTTGACTAAAACTCCCCTAGAGCAAAACATGATCAACACCAGAACTCAATGGGTGTTAGATTTATCACTATGTAACTAGATTATTGTCTCTAGTGCAAGTGGGAGACTGAAGGGAATATGCCCTGAGAGGCAATAATAAAGTGTTTATTATGTGTATTCCAAGTATATGATAGATGTTTATTTTCCATGCTATAATTGTATTGATACGGAAACGTTAATACATGTGTGTTTAATAAACAAACAGAAAGTTCCTAGTTATGCCTCTCTCATAAACTAGCTCGTTGATTAACAAGATGATCAAGGTTTCCTGATCATGGACATTGGATGTTGTTAATAACGGGATCACAACATTAGTGTAATGGTGTGATGAACATTCATCCGAAGTATAGCATTACGATCAAAGTCATTGAGTTTATATTGCTATAACAACTTACGAAGTGATCCTAATCCTTAGACCATGAGATCATGTCAATCACTAACACCGGAAGAGTTTATTGATAACATCAAACGTCGCACCATAACAGGGTGATTATAAAGATGGATTCAGAACTAATAAAGTGTTATGTTGAGGCTCATGGATCGAGAGTGGAATTTGTTCATCCCGATGACGGATAGATATACTCTGGGCCCTCTCGGTGATATCACATTGATTAGCTTGCAAGCAAGTGATTTGATCACTAGAATGTTATATCACAGGAACGAGAAAAGAGTGCATGTCGGTAACGAGATCAAACTAGGTATGGAGATACCGATGATCGAATCTCGGACATTGTAACACCCTCAGAATCGGACCTATGCAAGTTTTAGCGAAAACCCGCCAAACCCGCATAGAAACGATTCAAAGGTGCCCACCAAGCACTTTCGTGCGGGTGGAAAACGAAGTAATAACATTACACAACAGTCCTCGATGGGACCCACAGAACAGATACATATAACAGTGACTATACAGATATACGGTACAAAGATCCAAATCACCTTGAAAATGATAGAGCGTCCGACTACGGACAAGATGCAAATGGGGCTAAGAGCCCTGAAGAATAACCAATGGCGTCCATAACCCTGCCCAGGCCAAGCCGGAAGGGTAACCCTGCTAACGACGTCGATCTCAAAACCTGCTTAAACAAAAGGGGTGCCGACAAAGGGCAAAGGAAAAAGAAGGAGCGTCAGTACTGAGGCCAGTACACGGCGAGGCTAGAATTCGGCGGTCCTCGCCTACATAGGTATGGTGGACTGAAGCGGCAGCGGCAGCATGCACTAAACAAACTATAGAGACTCGATACAACTGGCGGCGATCGGAGAGGGGTAAGAAAGACCTATCCGGAACCAAACTGATACTAACACCAAACAAAACCCATCCTGGTGTTTCCCCCTCGAGACCAATCGAGGAAGTCAACCGAGGAACTCACACAGTTGGCAGTTTTATTTATTCAGTTATCGTTGCAGCAATTACTAGTCAGGTGTAGATAATCATCCTGATAAAATAAGCAGTGGGCACTTTTAGTTAACTATTCCGTTGTAGTTGCGATACTTACTAGTCAATACAATTAGCATGAGATAACCCTTAAACCCAGCAGTTGATGGTACTTTTATTCAGCCATTCCGTTGTAGTTGCAATACTTACTAGTCAGGTACAAAGGTCGCAAGCGACACTCCAAACAAGCAATTGTGGGCAGTATTAATTAGCCATTCCATTATAGTGAAGCTGATTACTAGTCATTATAAGTCAAATTTATAGCAATAAACTTTAGTTATGCTTGTCTATGGTCGAGATACTGTGCTCCAAGTCGTCCATATCCGCGGACACGGCTTTCAGAAAGTTTTACCCGGCCGGGGTGCACCAATAGCAACACACGCTCGATCAACCTCGGAAAAACCAAATCAAAACCCAACGAGGCTTTCACGACTAAGCAATCACAGGATTCAGAAATATTTCAGGGGGCCACCCCATTGAGTAGACCCGCAACGAAGTAAGCAAGCTCCGAGACGGACTCAAGGTTTGGGTAGACGGCTGTGAACCCAAAACTGGGCTTGTCGACACCGCGGAATCGTGTCCCGATCCTAAACAGTACAGGTGCTATCTGTCGCACAATTGTAAATACAGTAGGAGCATGGCATAAGTACAGGATAGTAAATAAAACCTCAAACTAGTTTGTGGCCCCAAGAAATAAGACTGAATCAAGCTCTGGCTCAGGGGGGTCCCATATACCTCCCGGATGTGGATAGCGCGATAAATCAAGGAACAGGTATCAAGTACTCGGGGTCCTACGGGACACAAGTGGGCGTTCGGAAACCAACGGTTATCTATCACCCACCGATGCCTCTGCTTACTTCAATTTTAGTTGTTAAACAGGAATTAAAGTGAACGATAAGTAAAACTATGATCATCTCCAACATCAACATGCGGCAATACATCAACAACTGTGGCACTTGACGACACGCAACAGCACTAGAGCAAGCGACTGCGACGCGCAAGTCCAACTATCTACCAAACAACAGGTAATAGGATGTGTCCATGGCAATATACGGCTGCAAGGGATATCACGGGTACGAAAAACTAGAGTAACGCGACACAGATAGAAATAGATCAACAGGAGGGAATAAATACTATAAAAGTAAGATGGGTAGAAAGGGGGAGATGCTCGCCTGAAAACATTGTCGAAGGTTCAACCGAAGATCGGGGCGAAGCTCACATCAACTCAACGAACTTACCCGCGAAGAAGCAAAACACTAGAAGAAACACCGGATGCAATATTTAAGATCGGCAGAAGATCGGGCATGATGCATGTATGATGTATGACACGGCAAGGTGCGATGCAATTAGGTCATATTAAGTGGAACCGGGGTCCCGACAATTATTTATATGGTTCAAGTTATTTAGAACCCCCGAAATTTAAATGTTGTAAATACAGGGCAAGATAAGTTACCGGTTCGCTACACAAATTTAAATGAGGCCAATATAAGACTAGATTTGCCCGCATATGGGCCCCATATTTAATTATTAGGCGAATCGGCATAAGGCCCCCAAACCACAGACAAGGATGCATGCAAGTATGACAATTAAATATGCAACAAGTTGTATTATGTTATAAAATAGGGTTTCGGGAAGGGGTTCACACATTAGGGGTCTCGACGATCTTGTCCGAGGGTTCGGGGTCGGTCTCAGGGTTCAGGGTTCGACGGAAACGTTCTCGGACTCCGGGGTTGTTCTCAGATAACGGGGTAGAACTTGGCGTTCCGAGGTCTTCGGGTCATGTCGACGGTCATGTCGTTCGGGATGAAGGACTTGGCGTGCGACGGCGAAGTGCTTGTCGTTCCGGTAGCGATCTTGGCGTTAGGGTTCTCGGTCATCGGTAGATCTTTTCATCGCTTTGGTGTTGGGCTCGACACATACGATGGAGATCTTGGGGTACCATCTTGATTATCGGAGGCGAACTTGGGGCTCGTCACCGAGGTCTTCAGGGTTCCCTGTCGGGGTACTTGATGTTCCGTGATGGAGTTCTTGTCGGGGATTATCCGGACACCTTCGGCTCGGTACGGTCTTGGAGTCTCGCGCCCGTGGTCTTCTTGCGGTTCTTCGGGGTCTCGTATCCATGAAGGGGGTCTCGACGCTTCACGGTCTTCGGACGCCGGGACGGAGATCTTGGAGTGTCGCGGTTCCATTGTCGGTGGCAATCTTGTCGACGTGATGTACACCAGGACCTTAGCACTAGGCAGACACGGTTACTACCATAGGGCATTTATACTTCCATTATATCAAAGCCACATACACGCTGGGCAAACATCCAGAGTACAGAACATGGTCCTCGCGTTAGACTAGCAGCAAAGATGGGGCGAGGCAGGTGTCGTCGAGGCCGGCAGGTGCTGGTGACACACGGACGAGGCGCAGGCGACGGCGTGAGCCCGACGAGATGGTCATGGCGAGCTCGGGGACAACACCATGGTGGCGGCGCAGAGGATGCACACGCGGGCGATGCAGGGGCGACGGACGCGGGCGCGCGGGGCGGCTGCAGAGGAGGCCGGCGGCGGAGGAGCTCGCTCGCGGCGGAGGGAACTCAACGGCGGGCGGAGCTTGGAGGAGGGCCAGGGCGGCGGCGACCTTGGTGGAGAGGGGGGGTCGCGGCGGCGAGGCAGCCCGGGGCGGCACGCTCTGGGTCGCGGCCGAGGGCGGCGCCGGAGAGGAAGGCCTGGCGGCGAGACGGGATGGTGAGCTCGGGCGCGGGGAGGCGGACGTGTAAGGGGTGGTCGGGGAGGGGCGTGCGGCCGGAGGTAGGCGACGGGAGGGGCTCCGGTGGCGGGACGCGGGGCCGGCGAGGGTCGACGGACGCTGCCGGCGCGCCGGGGAAGCGGCCCGCTGGAGCTCCGCGAGGAGGGAGGCGAGGGAATGGCGGCACCGGGCGGAGCACGGTGGAGGAGAGAGGCGGGCGGGCTGGCGCGGACGCGGCGAGGGCGGAGCGGATGCGGCGGTGGGCGGCGGTGAGCACCGGGAGCGGAGGTGGACGGAGGTGGCGGTGGAGGCGGCTTGCCGGGCGGTGGCGGGCCGAGCGGGAGGCGCTGGTGGGGCAGGCTCTGGAGAGGGAGGAGCGGGAGGCGCCGGAGAGGGGAGAAGGGGAAAGGAGGACGAGGCGAGCGGGGTGAGAGAGTCATGGGCGGAGGTTGAAGACGCCAGGAGCGGGCGGGTCTGGGAGTGGGTGGGTGGCCAGGGGGGACGGGTCCACGTGGTGGGGCCAGGGTGTCAGGGGGTAGTTGGCGTGGGCGTGTGGGGTGTGTGTGTTGGTTACAGGCGTGTGTGTGTTGAGAGAGAGAGGAAAGGGGAGAGAGGCTGGGGTGAGGTGGCAGGGTTTAATTGGGGGGGAAGAGAGGGGAGCTGAGGTGGCGAGCTGCTACTGGTTGGGGTGAGGTGGAGAGGAGGGCTGGGTAGATAGGTTGGTAGCTGTAGGATTAATGGGGTGGGCCGTTTGTATTTTTCTGGGGTGGTCATTCGGGTCATTCGGCCCGTTCGACTGCCCCGCTAAAAACAATGCAATATTTTATTTATTTAAACGGACCGTTTGCAAAACATATTTAGTCAAAACAAAATATTCGGACCGGGTTTGCATTTTGAAAACGAAACGGGGCGTTTAGAAAATAAAGACAGGTTTTTCTGCAAATAGCTCTATGCAAGCAAATGCAAGATGATGACGATGCTCAAATGCAATGCGGCATGATGACATGAGCATGCGGTCATGATGATGCACTGCACAAAAACAACGCGATTTTCTAGTAGTGGTTTTGCGGGATGCCACAATTCGACACCACTAACAAGGGATCTCGCCCTCGAGATCCGCCTCATGGTACCGGAAAGAAGGTCGGCGATCTGAATCTTCTCGCATCGTGTAGATCCTCGCGACACCACTAACAAGAGGTCGTTGTCCGTGATCGTCGAGAGAACACTCCGGGAACAAAAAGGTCGAAGGTAGGGGTATCAACAAATAAGCCACCCCTAACTTCGATGGAAAGGGGGAACCGATGCATTCTCATCCACTTCAATGTACAAAAGCGAATAGAAAGGGTAGTCGGCATGGGGGCCAATCCATCACGCACCCAAACTATTACTCTGCACGATCAGTAGAAAAGAGTGCAACCATCCTCGGAATTAGACTGAAGATCTCGACAATCGAGGTTCGGAAACAGAGGAGTGATGCAGGCTCTGCATCGGATCTGGCGTAGATGATGTCGTCGCATCAAAAAACACCGGCTAGCACAAACAAGGAACAAAGAATGGTACCACAGATAAAGGATCACTCAGATAGCATGAAGACCGGATGTAGACACACCGTTACCAAAAGAAGGAAGCGAAACCCTGAAGGTACGACGGAAACCCAACCACGAGAATTCCTGGACTCGAAGAAAGAGAAGAGAGCGGATTCAAAAGCGTAGGGATAAGAGGAGAACAGCAGAGGGGTAAGGAGTAAAATCAGACCTAATCAGAACTATCCAACCGATTTTTAAAATAGTTTTGACACTCTACTTCGGCCGTTAGCTAGGTTATCCTACAGGCTGGACTTGTGGGGTATCGCAACTGCTGAGCTCTGATACCACTCTGTAACACCCTCAGAATCGGACATATGCAAGTTTTAGCGAAACCCGCCAAACCCGCATAGAAACGATTCAAAGGTGCCCACCAGGCACTTTCGTGCGGGTGGAAAACGAAGTAATAACATTACACAACAGTCCTCGATGGGACCCACAGAACAGATATATATAACAGTGACTCCAAGAGTCAAGAATACAGATATACGGTACAAAGATCCAAATCACCTTGAAAATGATAGAGCGTCCGACTACGGACAAGATGCAAATGGGGCTAAGAGCCCTGAAGAATAACCAATGGCGTCCATAACCCTGCCTGTGCCAAGCCGAAGGGTAACCCGCTAACGACGCCGATCTCAAAACCTGATTAAACAAAGGGTGCCGACAAAGGGCAAAGGAAAAAGAAGGAGCGTCGATCGAGGCCGGTACAGCGAGGCTAGAATTCGGTCCTCGCCTACATAGGTATGGTGGATCAAGCGGCGGCAAAGATGCACTAAACAAACTATAGAGACTCGATACAACTGGCGGCGATCGGAGAGGGGTAAGAAAGACCTATCCGGAACCAAACTGATACTAACACTAAACAAAACCCATCCTGGTGTTTCCCCCTCGAGACCAATCGAGGAAGTCAACCGAGGAACTCACACAGTTGGCAGTTTTATTTATTCAGTTATCGTTGCAGCAATTACTAGTCAGGTGTAGATAATCATCCTGATAAAATAAGCAGTGGGCACTTTTAGTTAACTATTCCGTTGTAGTTGCGACACTTACTAGTCAATACAATTAGCATGAGATAACCCTTAAACCCAGCAGTTGATGGTACTTTTATTCAGCCATTCCGTTGTAGTTGCAATACTTACTAGTCAGGTACAAAGGTCGCAAGCGACACTCCAAACAAGCAATTGTGGGCAGTATTAATTAGCCATTCCATTATAGTGAAGCTGATTACTAGTCATTATAAGTCAAATTTATAGCAATAAACTTTAGTTATGCTTGTCTATGGTAGAATCTTGCTCCAAGTCGTCCATATCCGCGACACGGCTTTCGAGAAAGTTTTACCGGGGTGCACCAATAGCAACACACGCCGATCAACCTCGGAAAAACCAAATCAAAACCCAACGAGGCTTTCACGACTAAGCAATCACAGGATTCAGAAATATTTCAGGCCACCCCATTGAGTAGACCATAACGGTAAGCAAGCTCGAGACGGACTCAAGGTTTGGGTAGACGGTCAGGAACGAGGAACCCAAAAGCTGGGCTTGTCGACACCGCGAATCGTGTCCCGATCCTAAACAGTACAGGTGCTATCTGTCGCACAATTGTAAATACAGTAGGAGCATGGCATAAGTACAGGATAGTAAATAAAACCTCAAACTAGTTTGTGGCCCCAAGAAATAAGACTGAATCAAGCTCTGGCTCAGGGGGGTCCCATATACCTCCCGGATGTGGATAGCGCGATAAATCAAGGAACAGGTATCAAGTACTGGGTCCCTACGGTACACAAGTGGGCTCGAAACCAAATGTTATCTATCACCCACCGATGCCTCGCTTACTTCAATTTTAGTTGTTAAACAGGAATTAAAGTGAACGATAAGTAAAACTATGATCATCTCCAACATCAACATGCGGCAATACATCAACAATCGCGTGGCACTTGACGACAAGCACTAGAGCAAGCGATCGCGACGCAAGTCCAACTATCTACCAAACAACAGGTAATAGGATGTGTCCATGGCAATATACGGCTGCAAGGGATATCACGGGTACGAAAAACTAGAGTAACGCGACACAGATAGCAATAGATCAACAGGAGGGAATAAATACTATAAAAGTAAGATGGGTAGAAAGGGGGAGATGCTCGCCTGAAAACATTGTCGAAGGTTCAACCGAAGATCGGGGCGAAGCTCACATCAACTCAACGAACTTACCCGCGAAGAAGCAAAACACTAGAAGAAACACCGGATGCAATATTTAAGATCGGCAGAAGATCGGGCATGATGCATGTATGATGTATGACACGGCAAGGTGCGATGCAATTAGGTCATATTAAGTGGAACCGGGGTCCCGACAATTATTTAGATGGTTCAAGTTATTTAGAACCCCCGAAATTTAAATGTTGTAAATACAGGGCAAGATAAGTTACCGGTTCGCTACACAAATTTAAATGAGGCCAATATAAGACTAGATTTGCCCGCATATGGGCCCCATATTTAATTATTAGGCGAATCGGCATAAGGCCCCCAAACCACAGACAAGGATGCATGCAAGTATGACAATTAAATATGCAACAAGTTGTATTATGTTATAAAATAGGGTTTCGGGAAGGGGTTCACACATTAGGGGTCTCGATGATCTTGTCCGAGGGTTCGGGGTCGGTCTCAGGGTTCAGGGTTCGACGGAAACGTTCTCGGACTCCGGGGTTGTTCTCAGATAACGGGGTAGAACTTGGCGTTCCGAGGTCTTCGGGTCATGTCGACGGTCATGTCGTTCGGGATGAAGGACTTGGCGTGCGACGGCGAAGTGCTTGTCGTTCCGGTAGCGATCTTGGCGTTAGGGTTCTCGGTCATCGGTAGATCTTTTCATCGCTTTGGTGTTGGGCTCGACACATACGATGGAGATCTTGGGGTACCATCTTGATTATCGGAGGCGAACTTGGGGCTCGTCACCGAGGTCTTCAGGGTTCCCTGTCGGGGTACTAGATGTTCCGTGATGGAGTTCTTGTCGGGGATTATCCGGACACCTTCGGCTCGGTACGGTCTTGGAGTCTCGCGCCCGTGGTCTTGCGCGGTTCTTCGGGGTCTCGTATCCATGAAGGGGGTCTCGACGCTTCACGGTCTTCGGACGCCGGGACGGAGAGCTTGGAGTGTCGCGGTTCCATTGTCGGTGGCAATCTTGTCGACGTGATGTACACCAGGACCTTAGCACTAGGCAGACACGGTTACTACCATAGGGCATTTATACTTCCATTATATCAAAGCCACATACACGCTGGGCAAACATCCAGAGTACAGAACATGGTCCTCGCGTCAGACTAGCAGCAAAGATGGGGCGAGGCAGGTGTCGTCGAGGCCGGCAGGTGCTGGTGACACACGGACGAGGCGCAGGCGACGGCGTGAGCCCGACGAGATGGGCACGGCGAGCTCGGGGACAGCACCACGGTGGCGGCGCAGAGGATGCACACGCGGGTGGTGCAGGGGCGACGGACGCGGGCGCGCGGGGCGGCTGCAGAGGAGGCCAACGGCGGAGGCGCTCGGGCTCTGGCGGCGGAGGGAACCCGACGGGCGGCGCGGCCGGGCGGAGCTTGGAGGAGGGCCAGGCGGCGAGCTTGGAGGAGAGGGGTCGCGCGGCAGCCCGGGCGCGGCCTGGTCGGCCGAGGGCGGCCGGAGAGGAAGGCTGGCGGCGAGACGGACGGTGATCTCGGCGGGAGGCGGACGGTAAGGGGTGGTCGGGAGGCGGCGGCCGAGGTAGGCGACGGAGGGCTCCGGTGGGACGCGAGGGCCGGCGACGGGGGCGCGGGCCAGGCGGAAGCGGCCGGGAGCTCCACGAGGAGGGAGGCGAGGACGGTCGGTGGCACCCCTGGAGCGGAGGAGGAGAGGGAGGCAAGGGCTCTCGGGCAGCGGACGCGAGGAGCGGATGCGGCGGTGGGCGGGCAGGTGAGCGCCGGGAGCGGAGGGACGGAGGTGCGGGTGGAGGCGGCTTGCAGGGCGGCGGTGCAGCGGGAGGCGGCTTCAGGTGGGGCGGCTGGAGAGGGAGGGGCGGGAGGCCGGAGAGGAGAAGGGGAAAGGAGGACGGAAGGGTGGAGAGAGCTCATGGGGGGAGGTTGAAGACGGCTGGGGAGCGGCGGTCTGGGAGTGGGTCCAGGTGTCGGTGGTAGCGTGGGCGTGGGGTTGTGTGTGTTACTGGTGCGTGTGTGTGTTGAGAGAGAGAGGAAAGGGGAGAGAGGCTGGGGTGAGGTGGCAGGGTTTAATTGGGGGGGAAGAGAGGGGAGCTGAGGTGGCGAGCTGCTACTGGTTGGGGTGAGGTGGAGAGGAGGGCTGGGTAGATAGGTTGGTAGCTGTAGGATTAATGGGGTGGGCCGTTTGTATTTTTCTGGGGTGGTCGTTCGGGTCATTCGGCCCGTTCGACTGCCCCGCTAAAAACAATGCAATATTTTATTTATTTAAACGGACCGTTTGCAAAACATATTTAGTCAAAACAAAATATTCCGGCGACCCGGGTTTGCATTTTGAAAACGAAACGGGGCGTTTAGAAAATAAAGACAGGTTTTTCTGCAAATAGCTCTATGCAAGCAAATGCAAGATGATGACGATGCTCAAATGCAATGCGGCATGATGACATGAGCATGCGGTCATGATGATGCACTGCACAAAAACAACGCGATTTTCTAGTAGTGGTTTTGCGGGATGCCACAGACATGTAATATATCATGAAACAAAGGGATTAAGATACTAGCGTAAAAGGTTCCGACGATCACAAGAAAGTCATCGTTGAATGTGTGGGAGTCAGTATGGGTCTCCAGATCCCGCTTCTAATTATTGATCCGAGAGGGGTCTCGATCATGTCCGCATTATTCACGAACCGTAGGGTGACACACTTAAGAGACACCGACATCCAATTGGAGCAAATGTTTCATGCCGAAAGAATGAACAAGCGCAGGAATTTATTTCACTAGATACCGAAACAGGTTTTCGGGTGAAATTGCATAAAGTGGTTATGCATGTGAAATAGAATTCTAGCAAGGGGTTATTTGTGAATGTTTGTCATTAAAGTAATTGACAAAATTCTGAATAAAATAAAAGAATTTTATTTAATGAGAGTTTGCATTAAATTTGGTGGAAATTTAATGGAAATTTGAGTGGACTTTTGAGTGGAGGGAATTTAAACGAGATTTGTGAGTGGAGTGTCCACCCACATGAAGAGGGGAGGGCAAGGGGGCAGCCCCCATGCGCCGGCCACCCCCTTGGGGTCCCCCCCTCCTCCTATAAAAGGAGCCCCCCTCCTCACTTGTCTCTCACACCTCCTCGTGAAGGATCTCTCTCCCCCTCTAGAATTTATCCCCCATGGTCTCGGACTAGCGAGATACATGTTCCCGGTGGCTATTCGGCAAGAAAGAGTTGTGCTTCCGCTGCATCGCTGGAGCGAGGAGGCGGAGGTTGCTCGGTGCCTCGAACGTGTGCGAGCACGGATGCGCTGATTTGCGGGCGCTTAGGACTTCCGCCGATCTTGAGATCGGCAAGAGATCGTCTACATCAACCACGAGTTGAACTCGTTAAGCTTTGTCGGTCTTCAAGGGTATGTTCTCTACGGATATACATCCGCCCGTTGTTTGTATCTAGTAGATAGATCTTGGTATATAGTTCACATCGTAGGAAAATTTTTGTTTTCTATGCTGCGAACCCTACAGCCATACCTCCCAATCCCCCTCCCAACCCGTAGGTTGAGAACGAGGGAAACAAGGGAAACCCGACCAACGGAGCCACTGAAGGCAGCAATAGCGCCTATGACCAGATCAACCTCAACGAGGAAGGCTGGCGCCTGGAACGCGAAGCCGTGCAAGGCAACAAAATCCTCTACTTGTGGATGCCTCCCGGGACCTGCTGATGACCTACCACCTCCTCCTGATCGATGAGCACAATCGGCAGGTAAAGCTGATGGAGGAGCCCGACAAGCGTAAGCAGGCAGCAGTGAAGTCCAGCGCGCGGCGATCTACCCTCTCCGCCGCTGGCGGCTCCACTTCACATGGCAACACCGCCAACAAGTATCGCTCCCGCATGGAGTGCATGGATCCCGTCACGCGACTCGAGGTCACCCAGGCCCTCAACATGTCCTTCATGATGATGGACTCGCACGACAACGTCATGCCGAAAACGTCGCAGGCTGCGATCATGGTGGCCACCACCTATCTCGCGTCCAATCCGCCTCCAGCGGGCGACCCGAAGAACGCAATGCACAAGTCTGCGCTAGCAGGCCTCAAACTCGTCGGAGCTGCGCTCTACGACGAAACTCCTGCGGAGCCGAAGAAAAAAGCTGCGGTCAAATTCACTCGAAGTTGCACGCCCTCATCTGACTAGAAGGAGAACGACTTGCCCCGGCGCCGCAGCAGCAACTACGATGCTCGTAGTGAGCTCACCCAGCGCAAGATCGACAAATCACGTGCTAAACGCACATGTTAAACTGAGTTCGAAGAGGAGGACGATGGACAGTTGTGCGGAGCCATATGCTTCAGCAGATCCGTTTGGCAATCGCGGATGACGAAAAATTTCAACCTCCCTTCGGAAAATCCAAAGTTCGACGGTACGCAGGAGCCAAAGGCTTGGCTCGACGATCACCTATCGTCGATCAAGCTCCATGGCAGAAATAAGAACACCGCCTTACAATGCCTTCAACTGCAGCTGACAGGCGCGGCTAGGGTATGGCTCAGCAGTCTATCCTCTGGCTCCATCTGAAGCTGGGAGGATCTAGCGTACAGCTTCATCCACAACTTCAAGGGCACCAGCAAGAGGCCAGCCTCAATCGAAGAGCTGCGGTCCTGCACCCAGCGGACCAAAGAGTCCATCCGCTCATACATACTACGCTGGTCCCATATCAAGAACTCCGCCGCACACATCTCCGAGGAAAGAGTAAACCACACTAGCGGTCCTAATTCTTTTCGCGTACCTTCAGTTTGGTCCTAGTCCTTTCAAAATGCATATCTAGGTCCTAAATCTTTCGTAAGTCATTCACGCGAGGTCCTAAATCGGTTTGAACCATGTTGACCGGTGCCACGTCAAAAGTGAGGCCTACGTGGCATACCAGCCACCCTTTATATTTGCGAATAGACCCCTGAGGTTGTATTTCGTCATCCATCGCGCCCACACAAGCAACGCTAGATCCCAGCAAATGTGTATCGCTATCCTGCCTTGTCGGGCTGCACGCCACTCCCATGCGCGTGTTGTCGGCGGACTGCACGCCGCTCCCATGTTGGCACCCAAGCATGTTGCGTGATTGAGTCGGACCTAGCGTTTTCCGCTGCTCATGCGGCGGCTAGGTGCATGTCACGGCTCCTCTTACGCCACACTCATGTCTTGTCTCCGCTTACGCCGCACGGCGGCGAGTTCTCACGTGGGGCGATGGGGCGCGCTCTCCGGGTCCAGGTTCGTACGGCAAGGACATCGGTGAGCGCGGGCATAGCAGAACGGAACGAGGTGGTCCTGCGCCATGAACATCGGCGACAAAGAGCGGAGATGGAGAAGAACTAGGGGCCCAGGAATTAGAACCTCGCATCTTATAAGGGTCCCTCCGTAAATTTTTCCAACTGCCACATGTCTGATGTCGACGTGGCACTAGTAAACATAGGTCAAACCGATTTAGGACCTCGTGTGAATCACGTATGAAAGATTTAGGACCTAGATATACGTTTTGGAAGAACTAGGACCAAACTGAAGGCACGCGAAAAGAATTAGGACCGCTGGTACGGTTTCCTCCCGAGGAAAGAGCAATCGACATCTTCAAGGACGGTGCCGGGCGACCAGACTTCAAGGAGGAGCTCGGGCGCATCAAGCCCAAAACCCTGGACCACCTCATAGACATCGCCAACCGCTGGGCAGATGGGGAGATTCCGTCAACCGAACGCATTCGGATGACAAAGACGACTCCGGCCGCCAGCGCGAATGCCGCAGAAAGACAAGATCGCACGTCTACGACGATCGCGACGGAGTCGACATGGTTGCGACTGGATACGCCGATCGAAGCGATGACGGAAACCGCAGCAGCAACTATCGCGATAACGGACGACCCATGCAAACGTGGCAACGTCGCAACCGCGACGATGAGCCGTCGGCATACGACAAACTGTATGGCCCATGCACCATCCACTTCTACATCGACAAGAAAGACGGCAAGAAGAAGGCTAGCCACATGCTCAAGGACTTCCAAGAGTTCCAGAAGCTCAGCGAGGGCCTCACCCAAATGCGACGAATGATGAATACCTTAAGCAGGTAGAAATAGAAAGAAAGAATTTTGCTAAAATGGAAAAGGGCTTTCTTTCTAAAGAAAGATGCTAATTTGATTAGCCGGTGAACCCTGGATTCGCACCTGCTCCAGGTGCCATCGCCCACAGAGCTCCTCCACCACCACCTAGCGGACCATCGCAGCCGCCGATCGCACAAGAACAAAATAATGGTGCAGATGGGTACCCCCACCGAAAGGATCCCTGATGATCCAGAAGGGGTACTCAACCAACAGGGTGTAGAAGAAGATCACCCGCCAAGTCAGACTAGTTGTGACCTCCCCGCCAGCCATGCCTGAGTACCTCAGCGGCTCGGAGTCCTGCATCACGTTCGATCGTTCAGATCACCCACGCCAAATACCTCGCCTAGGTCACGCTTCCCTGGTGCTCGAGGCTCAGATCAGGGGATTCTAAATGAGCCGCGTCTTCATGGACAGCAGCAACGGCATCAACCTGATGTTCGCCGGAACACTCGTAGCGATGCGGATCCCGCTGTGCAACCTGGAGCAGTCAGACACGATGTTCCACAACATAGTCCCAGGGAAGGGCATATACCCCCTATGCAAGATATGGCTCAACGTCATCTTCGGCTAGCCCGAAAACTTCAGACGCGAGCGGCTAGAGTTCAAAGTGGTGGACTGGCCATCACAATACCATGCCATCCTCAGGAGCGTGGCATCCGCAAGATTCCTGGAAGTACCGCACTACACGTACCTTCTACTAAAGATGCCAGGACCTAGGGGCGTCATCACCATCCAAGGAAGCTTCACCAGATTAGACAGCTGCGACAGAGACTTCAACAGAATTTCTCAGTCGTTTAGCATGCAGGAGGAGCTCACGATACTCAGAGAGGTGACAGACAATGGGGCACCCCCAGTCGTCAGGCAAAACACACCTGACATGTCGTTTGACTCCACTGTCAACACAAAGAAGGTGCAGGTTCACCCGAGGGATGCCTCCAAGATGGCGTTGATTGCCAACGACCCGAGTCCCGCATAGGGAAGTGCTCTCGTCGAATTCCTCCATGAGCACTGGGAAATCTTCGCCTGGTGTCCTGCGGACATGCCAGGAGTTCCTAGGAAATTCAGCAAGCACGCATTCAATGTGTTCCCAGATGCAAAGCCAGTCAAGCAGTCAATGCGTCTACTATCCGAGCCAAGAGCTGAAACCGTCGGAATCAAACTCAATATACTGCTCGATGCCAACTTCATCAGGGAAATCAAGGAAAGCGAGTGGCTGGCTAACACCGTGCTGGTCCCCAAAAAGGACACGGACATCCTGCGGATGTGCGTGGACTTCACATTGCTCAACAAGCACTTTCCCAAGGAACACTTCCCTCTACCGCGGATCGATCAAATCATCAATTCTACTGTAGGATGCGAGAAGCTCTCCTTCCTCGACGCCTACTTAGGCTACAACCAAATTCGGCTGAAGGTTGAAGATCAGGAGAAAATGGCGTGCATCACGCCATTTGGGGTATTCTTCTACAACACCATGCCCTTCGGGCTGAAGAACGCAGGTACCACATACCAAAGGTTCATGCAAGCATGTCTGAAGCACCAGATCGGTCGCAACATCCAGGTCTATGTCGACGACATAGTAATCAAGACCAGGGAGGCCAGGACTCTAATTGACGATCTCTTCAAGACGTTCGATAACCTTGATCGTTACAAGATCAAGCTGAATCAAGACAAGTGCGTTTTCAACGTCCTGTCTAGTCAATTACTCAGGTACTTTATCTCCCAACGGGGCATCGAAGCAAACCCGAAGAAAATCAAGGCCATACTGGCCATGGAGAAGCCAAAGAACCTCAAAGGCGTTTAGCAGCTAGCTGGGCGAATCGCGGCGCTGAGCAGATCAATCAGCACCGTACTCATGGTTGAGCGACCCGAAGATGGCAAGACCCACGGGGTCCAACGCCCAATCTAATACCTCAGCGAGGTACTGACCCCGACAAAGCAGAGGTACCCTCATTATCAGAAGCTCGCCTATGACGTATTCATGACGGCGCATCGGCTTAGCCACTACTTCCAAGAGTACCAGATCGTGGTCGTCAATGATGCCCCGCTGTTGAACATCCTGAACAACCCCAAAGCCACGGGGTGCATGGCCATGTGGGGCATCGAGCTGTCTCCTCGGGACATCATCTATGAGCGGGCACTGCCATCAAATCCCAGATCCTCCTTGACTTCATCATCCACTGGATGGAGCTCCAGCTCCCAGACACTTCGGACATGTCGCAGTCCTGGACGATGCACTTTGACGGCTCCAAGCGCGAGGCTAGAGCAGGGGCCGGCATCATACTGACGTCTCCTCAAGGCGACAAGATGAAGTACGTCCTTCGGATGAAATTTCGCGCCTCCAACAACGAGGCCGAATACGAGGCGCTCATCCATGGCATGAGGATGGCTAAGGTGTGCGGCACAACACGCCTCGTCATCTACGACGATTCGAACCTCGTCGTCCAGCAGACGATGAATGAGTGCGACGCTCACAGCGCCAACATGATCGTGTACCGCGTGCTCTACAACTCACTCGAAGGAGACTTTGACGGCTGTGAGCTTCGGCACGTCGGCAGGGAAAGCAACGAGGAGGCTGATAGGCTCGTCAACATTGGCTCTACCTGTGCTCGGGTGCCACCAGGAGTGTTCCTCGAACAAATCTGCGTACCCCCCATCAAGAGGAAATTCCCAAAAGGCTATGCCGAAGAAGCATAACACTCGGGGGCTGTGCTACCCGAAGGACAAGAAGGACCCGAAAAGATAGACACGGAGATCGAGCTGGTCAGCCTAATGCAGGTCATGGCAATTGAAGAAATGTGGACGCAACTGTACCTTCGGTACCTGCTAAATAATCAGCTGCCTGAGGAACCGACAGATGCCCGACGCATATCTCATCGGTCAAAGGCTTTCACCATCATCAATGGCGAGTTGTACAAGCGCGGCATTTTGGGTGTCCTCCAGCGATGCGTCACCATCGGTGATGGCAAAAACATCCTCAAAGACATCCATGAGAGTATTTGCGGCCATCACGCAGGCAGCCGCGCCCTAGTCTCCAAAGCTCTACGAGTTGGGTTCTACTGGCCAACCGCAATGAACGACGCCAAGGACATAGTCCAGAGGTGCAACGCCTGTCAGAGGTACGCGCACAAGCCACACGCGCCAGGATCCGAGCTAGGGCCTATATCATTAGCTTGGCCCTTTGCCTAGTGGGGCCTCGACATGATCGGCAAACTGCCAAAGTCCTCGCCGGGAGGCCACGTCTTCCTGCTGGTGGCAGTCGACAAATTCTCCAAGTGGGTCGAGGCTATGCCCGTCACCAACCAAAGGGGCAAAAATGCCGTCAAGTTTTTCGAGTCCATTGTCTACAGGTTCGGCATGCCCCATAGCATCATAACAGACAACGGCTCAAACTTTATCTCAAAGGAATACCAAGACTTCTATGGGAACCTCGAGATCAACATATCATATGCCTCCGTGGCGCACCCGCAGACCAATGGACAAGTCGAAAAGGCCAAGGGCCTCATAGGCAGCGGCATCAAGAAGAGCCTACTTTGCCCACTCGAAAGGCTTGCGTGGGCCTAGGCAGATGAGCTACCTTCTGTCCTCTGGAGCCTGCATACAATGCCAAATATCTCAACTGGCTATACGCCCTTCTTCATGGTGCACGGAGCCGAAGCCGTGCTACCAGCTGAGGTACGCCACAAGGCCCCACGGGTCATCACTTACAGCGAGTCCGAATCATCGGCCACACTCGAAGACGCCGTCGACACACTCGATGAGGCACGCGACATCGCCATGGCCCGCTCTGCGGTGTATCAGCAGAGCCTTCGCAAGTACCACAGCCACCGGCTGTGCCCAAGGTCCTTCGTCGAAGGAGACCTCGTCATGCAACTCAAGCAAGAAGGCCACAAGAAGCTCGAGTCACCCTGGGAAGGACCCTACATCGTCACCAAATTCATCCCAGGTGGCGCCTACCGCCTCAAGGACGTCAAATCAGGAGTCGAATACTCCAACCCTTGGAACGTCGCACGACTGCGACGCTTCTACCCCTAGTTACCCTTTACTTTCAATAAGGCTATTTAGCCAAGGCTATTCGGCCGAACAATATACCTCCTCGTTTCCTATGAATAAAATCTAAGTTCCTTGGCCCAAAAAATATTTTCCTTTACATTAATTATCGCTAAACGTGCTTGGGGGTTGCGCCTCACCTTACGACATCATCGACTGATAAACAAACGCATACAACCTGATTAGCTGACCATGTCAGGCTACCGAAAAGGATATGCACATGAAATGCACTACGTGCCAATATGTGGCATCCCACAAAACCACTACCAGAAAATCGCGTTGTTTTTGTGCTTTGCATCGTCATCATCATGCATTGTTGGTCTGCAATATTTGAAAAGCCTAGTTTGATTCATACCTATACCCCTCTTATTTTTCAAACACAAAACCCCGATCGCATCGGAGATTTTATTTGTCTAAAAACTGTTTGCAAAATGGCCTTGTTTTGATTTAATCACGACCAAACAAACACACTTTTGAAAACAGCCCCACTAAATCCTAGTCCCACCCAATCTATTCCTACCCACCAATCCCTGGCCGCCACCTCACCCCTTCCCCTTTTCCCTACCCACACTGCCACCTCACCAATCCTCCACTTTTTCCCCCTCTCTCCCTCTTTCTCACCTAGCCTCCCCCTACCCCTCTCTCTCTTACACTCTGGCCCCACGCCACACAACCCCCACAGCCCCCTCCTTCTATCCCCGCCTCAGGCCCCGTTTCCCCCGTGGGTCCCACCCGAGCCAGCCCCACCTCCCACCTGCCTCTCCTTTTCCCAGTCAACCCTGTCCCACCGTGTCCCCACCGCTGTTCCCTGGCCCACCCCCACACGCGTGCCTCTCTCCTTCCCCTGTTCATCTTCTTCCCCACGCGCCTCCTCCCTCCGCCTTTCTCTGCTCGCTCGCCCGAGCCACCCATCTCCACCGCCCCGGCCCCGGCTCACCCCGCACGCGACGCCCCCTCCTCCCTCCTCCTTCCTTCCACGCCGCCGCCTCCCGTCTGCTCCCAGCGCACTCATGAGCCCCGCCGCCCAACCGCGCCTTCCGCCCGTCGCCACCCATCTCCACCGCCGGCCCGACAACCCCTGCCGCCGGCGCTGGCCCCCACCCTCCGCGAGTTCGCCGCCCTCCTTCCCAGGCTCCGCCCGCAGCCGCCGCGACCTCCCCGCTCACCCCGCCCCCGAGTTGCGGCCGGCCTCCTCTACAGCAGTACGTCGGCCCTCACCGCCTCCTTCCGCCTCCGGTCATTGCGCCGGCTCCATTTCGCCCGCTGGCCCCGCCAAGCTGCGCCTGCTGCCTCCTCGGCCGCCCTGCGAGCTCCGCCCCGCGCCAACAAGTACCTCCCCTCCAGCCCAAGCTCGCCGTGGCCGACTCCATCGACGCCTCAAGGCCCGGACTGGCCCACCGCCGTCGCCGATCCGCTGCCCGCTGCCACCTCGGCCCGGCCGACCACGCCTCCCGCGAAGCCTTGCGTCACCGTGGCTGCCGCCACGATGTGCGTGAGGTAGTACTCGCGGGCGTCCGCTTGTTCTCTGCGACACGTCTCGGGTAACCTGCACGTTTGGTTAGACCCCAAGCTCTTCGATCATCGACATCGTCTCTCGGTATTTTCGTCATGGGCGCCAAGCACTTCGATCTCGAAGACCGACGCGCGCAGATGAACCGAGGGATGCCAAGAGGATCAGCAAGGACTACCTCATGGAACCTGAAGAGCGTTCCCCGGACTCCAAGAGCCGAACCCAAAACCGTTCCGAGGCCGCCAAGTTCTCCTTCCCGGACGGCAAGTTCATCGAGGACCCGCGGTACCTGGAGAACGACACCGGACCGCAGTGGCAAGACCTCCTTCGCGGAACCCCGAGAACTACCCCCTGAACGCCAAGGTCGCCGAGACCCGGATATCGTACCCGGAGGCCCCAAGCTCTTCCTCACGGATCACCGAGCACCTCTTCACGGAATCGAAGGCGCCGAGGGCACCGAGACTCCGGCGCGACAAGTACTCCCCCGAATGCCAAGACCGACTCGATGGCGCGGACCCAACAAGACCCGCACAACGGCAAGAACGACCCCGTGGGACCCGGCAAGATCTGGCCGACAACAAGAACGACACCGACCCGGAAGCACCCGTTTCGCCCCCGACACCAAACCAAGTCCGGCTTACCGGATTCGACAAGATCTACCCCCGATATCCGATAACGTTCCCGCCGAGACCGACCCGTCGAACCCTGGACCCTGAGACCAACCCCGAACCCCGGAACCCCAAGTCCGTCGAGACCCCCCTCAATGTGTGACCCTTTTCCTCGATACCCTATTTTATAAATGAAATATAACCTTGTCGCATATTAAATTGTCATTCATCTCGCATGCATAACATTGGTTTGGGGGCCTTATGCCGATTCACCTAATAATTAAATATGGGGCCCATATGCGGGCAAATCTAGTCTCATATTGGCCTCATTTAAATTGGTGTAGCGAACCCGGTACTATCTTTTGCCATGCTAAAACAACATTTAAATTGCGGGGGTTCTAAATAACTCGAACCATCTAATTAAATGTCGGGATCCCGGTTCCGTTTAATACTGTCTAATTGCATTGCACCTTTGCCATGTCATGCATCATACATGCATCATGCCGATCTTCTGCCGTGGTATTAAATATTGCATCCGGTGTTTCTTCTAGTGTTTTGGTTCTTCGCGGATAAGGCCGTTGAGTTGATGTGAGCTTCGCCCCGATCTTCGGTTGAACCTTCGACAATGTTTTTCAGGCGAGCATCTCCCCCTTTTCTACCTATCTTACTTTTATAGTCTTTATTCCCTCCTGTTGATCTATTGCTATCTGTGTTGCGATGCTTTAGTTTCCGCACCTGTGATATACCGTGCAGCCCTATATTGCCTTGGACACACCCTATTACCAGTTGTTTGGTAGATAGTTGGACTTGCGCGTCGTAGTCGCTGCTCTAGTGTCTATGCGGTCGTCAAGTGCCACGCTTGTTGATGTATTGCCGCAAGTTGATGTTGGAGATGATTCTAGTTTTACTTACTGCTCTTTAATTCTGTTTAACAACTAAAATTGAAGTAAGCAGAGGCATCGGTGGGTGATAGATAACATTTGGTTTCGAACGCCCACTTGTGTCCTGTGAGGACCCCGAAAGTACTTGATAATTGCCTTGATTTATCGCGCTATCCACATCCGGGAGGTATATGGGACCCCCCTGAGCCAGAGCTTGATTCAGTCTTATTTCTTGGGGCCACAAACTAGTTTGAGGTTTTATTTACGATCCTGTACTTATGCCATGCTAATTATGTATTTACGATTGTGCGAGGAGCACACTGTACTGTTTAGGATCGGGACACGATTCCGCGGTGTCGACAAGCCCAGCCACACTTTCGGGTTCCCAAATGCTCACAAATTGCTACCCAAACCTTGAGTCCGCTCGAGTCACCGCTTTCTTGGGATCTACTTAAGGGGTGGCCCCCTGAAATATTTCTGAATCCTGTGATTGTTCAGTCGTAAAAGCCTTGTTGGGTTTTGATTTGGTTTTTCCGAGGTTGATCGAGCGTGTGTTGCTATTGGTGCACCCCGGCCGGGTAAAACTTTCTGAAAGCCGTGTCCGCGGATATGGACGACTTGGAGCACAGTATCTCGACCATAGACAAGCATAACTAAAGTTTATTGCTATAAATTTGACTATAATGACTAGTAATTAGCTTCACTATAATGGAATGGCTAATTAATACTGCCCACAATTGCTTGTTTGGAGTGTCGCTAGCGACCATTGTATCTGACTAGTAAGTATTGCAACTACAACGGAATGGCTGAACAAAAGTACCAACAACTGCTGGGTTTGGGTTTATCTCATGCTATCTGTATCTGATTAGTAATTGACGCAACTATCACGGAATGGATAATTAAAAGTGCCCACTGCTTACTTTATCAGGATGAATATCTATATCTGACTAGTAATTACTGCAACGATAACCGAATAAGTAAAACTGCCAACTGTGTGAGTTCCTCGGTTGACTTCCTCGTTTGGTCTCGAGGGGGAAACGCCAGGATGGGTTTGTTTGGTGTTGGCCTCAGGTTGGATCCAGATAGGTCTTTCTTACCCCTCTCTGATAACCGTCAGTTGTATCGAGTCTCTATAGGTTGTTTAGTGCATGCTGCCGCTGCCGCTTCAGTCCACCATACCTATGTAGGCGAGGACCGCCGAATTCTAGCCTCGCTGCATCGGCCTCGATCGACGCCTCCTTTTCCTTTGCCCTTTGTCGGCACCCCTTTTGTTCAAGCAGGTTTTGAGATGTGACGCCGTTAGCAGGGTTACCCTTCCGGCTTGGCCTGGGCAGGGTTATGGACGCCATTGGTTATTCTTCAGGGCTCTTAGCCCCATTTGCATCTTGTCCGTAGATGGACACGCTATCGCTTTCAAGGTGATTTGGATCTTTGTATATTATATATGTATTCTTGACTCATGGAGTCGCTGTTATATATATTTGTTCTGTGGGTCCCATCGAGGACTGTTGTGTAATGTTATTACTTCGTTTTCCACCCGCACGAAAGTGCCTGGTGGGCACCTTTGAATCGTTTCTATGCGGGTTTCTATGAGTGGTATCAGAGCCCAGCAGTTGCGATACCCCACAAGTCCAGCCTGTAGGATAACCTAGCTAACGGCCGAAGTAGAGTGTCAAAACTATTTTTCAAAATCGGTTGGATAGTTCTGATTAGGTCTGATTTTACTCCTTACCCCTCTGCTGTTCTCCTCTTACCTCTACGTGTTTTGAATCCGCTCTCGTCTCTTTCTTTGAGTCCAGAATTCTCGTGGTTGGGTTTCAGCACCTTCGTGGTTTCACCTTCTCGATAACGGTGTTCTACCATCCGTGTTCAAGCTGCCGAGGAATCCGTCTGTGGTACCATTCTTTGTTCCTTGTTTGTGCCTTCCGGTGTTTTCCGACGCGACGACATCCTTCACGCCAGATCCGATGCGTAGTCTGATCACTCCGTTGTTCAACCCGATTGTCGAGATCTTCAGTATGATTCCGAGAATGGTTGCACGCTTTTTCACTGATTGTGCGGAGTAATAGTTTGGGTGCGTGATGGATTGGCCCCCATGCCGACTACCCCTTCTATTCGCTTTCGTACATTGAAGTGGACGAGAATGCATCGGTTCCCTCTTTCCATCGAAGCTAGAGGTGGCTATATTTGTGGATACCTCTACCTTCGTCCTTTTGTTCCGGGAGTGTTCTCTCGACGATCATGGACAACGACCTCTTGTTAGTGGTGTCGCGAGGATCTACATGATGCGAGAAGATTCAGATCGCCGACCTTCTTTCCGGTACCATGAGGCGGATCTCGAGGGCGAGATCCATTGTTAGTGGTGTCGAATTGTGGCATCCCGCAAAACCACTACTAGAAAATCGCGTTGAATTTGTGCATTGCATCGTCATCATCATGCATTGTTTGCCAAAACTATTTTCGCAAAGCCCGTTTTGTTTTCCAAACGCCCCATCTTAATTCAAATGCAAAGCCCGGTTCTCCGGATTAATTATTTTGGCCGCTATCGGTTTGCACACGGCCCATTTAAATCAAATAAAAAGATTTAATTATTTTAGCGGGGGCAGTCGAACGGGCCGTTTCGACCCGAACGACCACCCCTAGAAAATATAAACGGTCCACCTACACCCGCCCTTCTAAATCCTACACCTACCAGACAATCTACCCACACCCTCCCTCCACATCACCCCACCCAATCCCCTAGTGACACCTCACCCTCTCTCCCCCTCTACCCAACCAGGACCTGCCACTTGGCCCAGCCCCTCCCCCTCTCTCTCTCTCTCCCCTCTCTCTCCCTGTACCCACCACTCAACTCACCCTACCACATAGCACGCACGCACGCACTCACCCGATCCCTGGGCCCCACCTGTCCCCTACGGCCCACACGTCCACGTTCCCCCCACCCATCTCCTTCCTCCTCCACCCTCTTCTCTCTTCCTTTGGCCTTTCTGCCGCTCAAGGCTGGCGACTGCTCGCCCGCCACTGGCCACCCGCCGCCCGGCCCTCTCTTCCGCCTCGGCCTCCTCCATGGCCAGCGCTCATCGCCAAGGCCATCGCCTCCACCTGCCGCCACTGCTCGCCTGCCAAGGCCTCGCCGCCGCCTGCCCTCCCGCCGCCACCGACGTCGCCGCCAGGCCCTCCCGCGTGTCACCGCCCGGCCCTGCCTTCGCCCCTCCGCCCCTGCTGCCGCCTCGCGCGCCGCTGCCCAGCGCCTCAAGGCTCCGAGCTCCTCCCAACCGCTGAGCCCGCCTCGGAGCCGCGAGCCGCGCCGCAGCCCCGGCCGAAGCCGCTGAAGCGCCCGCCGTGTCGCCCGGCGTGCTCCTCGAAGCCCGCCGCCGCTCGCTCAGCCCGCCTCCGTCTCCTCCGCGCCCGGCGTGCCTCCTCGCGGTCGGCGCCAGACGGCTCCTGTGGGTCCCGCCGTGTCACCTCCTCCGTCGAGCTCGCTGCCAACGACGGACGTTGTCCTGCTGCGTCGCCATGCCTCCGACACTCGGCTCCTCTACGACCCTCCGCCGTGCCGCCCGAGCCACACCTTCGCTGCATCCCGCCGTCACCGCTGTTACGCCTTCGTGCCCGGAACCAACCTCGCCAAGATCTTCCGAGGCCCAGATCTCGACAACAAGACCGACAATGGGCAGCACAAGAAGGACCATCGACGAGTTATACCCGATCTTCACGGAACCTAGACGCCGAGACCCCTGAACCCGTCGATCATCTACATGAAACGCCGAAGCCGTTCCAAGTATTCCGAGGACCTCGCCAAGGTCTACTGAAGAGTTGTGCACCAAGCCTCGCCGAAGACACATGCGCCTATTCAAGATCATCAGCAGGGACCCCGAAGACCGAACCCAGACATACCAAGTTCTCCGACCCGGAGACCGCAGACGCGACAAGTTCTTCACCCCGGGATGCCAAGACCGACTCGATGGAGCGGGCCCGACAAGACCCTCGCAACGACAAGATCGACCCTGTGGGACCCGACAAGATCGGCACGACGACAAGAACGACACCGATCCGGCAGCACCCGATGCGCCCCGACACCGAACCAAGTTCTCCTTCCCGGACGCCGAGCTCGCCGAGAACCCGGATGCGACACGACCCTAAACCCTGAGACCGACCCCGAACCCCGGAACCCCGAGACCGTCGCGACCCCTAATGTGTGAACCCTTTCCTCGAACCCTATTTTATAACATAATACAACTTGTCGCATATTAAATTGTCATTCTCGCATGCATATCATTGGTTTGGGGGCCTTATGCCGATTCACTGCATAATTAAATGTGGGGCCCATATGCGGGCAAAGCTAGTCTCATATTGGCCTCATTTAAATTCGTGCATCGAACCGTTGTCATATCTTGCCTTGTTAAACAACATTTAAATTGCGGGAGTTTCTAAATAACTTGAACCATTTACTTAATTATCGGGACCCCGGTTCCACTTAATATGACCTAAGTGCATCGCACCTTCACCATGTCATGCATCATACATGCATCATGCCGATCTTCTGCCGTTGTATTAAATATTGCATCCGGTGTTCATTCTAGTGTTTTGCTTCTTCGCGGATAAGGCCGTTGAGTTGATGTGAGCTTACCGATCTTCTTGATCCTTCGACAATGTTTTCAGGCGAGCATCTCCCCCTTTCTACCTATCTTACTTTATAGTATTTATTCCCTCCTGTTGATCTATTGCTATCTGTGTTGCGATGCTCTAGTTTCCATACCCGTGATATACCGTGCAGCCCTATATTGCCTTGGACACATCCCATTACCTGTTGTTTGGTAGCTAGTTGGACTTGCGTCAGTCACTTGCACAAGTGATGTTACGTGTTGTCAAGTGCCACAGTTGTTGATGAATTGCCGCAGGTTGATGTTGGAGATGATCATAGTTTTACTTATCGTTCACTTTAATTCCTGTTTAACAACTAAAATTGAAATAAGCAGAGGCATCGGTGGGTGATAGATAATATTTGGTTTCCGAACGCCCACTTGTGTCCCGTAAGACCCGAGTACTTGATACCTGTTCCTTGATTTATCGCGCTATCCACATCCGGGCGGTATATGGGACCCCCCTGAGCCAGAGATTGATTCAGTCTTATTTCTTGGGGCGCACACTGTACTGTTTAGGATCGGGACACGATTCCGCGGTGTCGACAAGCCCAGTTTTGGGTTCCCAGTCGTTCATGCCGTCCACCCAAACCTTGAGTCCGTCGAGCTTGCTTACTTGCTATGGTGTACTCCAAGGTGTGGCCCCCTGAAATATTTCTAAATCCTGTGATTGTTCAGTCGTGAAAGCCTCGTTGGGTTTTGTTTTGGTTTTTCCGAGGTTGATCGAGCGTGTGTTGCTATTGGTGCACCCCGGCCGGGTAAAACTTTCTGAAAGCCGTGTCCGCGGATATGGACGACTTGGAGCACAGTATCTCGATCATAGACAAGCATAACTAAAGTTTATTGCTATAAATTTGACTTTATAATGACTAGTAATCAGCTTCACTATAACGGAATGGCTAAATAATACTGCCCACAATTGCTTGTTTGAGTTGTCGCTTGCGACCATTGTACCTGACTAGTAAGTATTGCAACTACAACGGAATGGCTGAATAAAAGTATCAACAACTGCTGGGTTTAAGGGTTATCTCATGCTATTCATATCTGATTAGTAAGTGTTACAACTATAACGGAATGGTTAATTAAAAGTGCCTACTGCCTACTTTATCAGAACGGTTATCTATACCTGACTAGTAATTGCTGCAACGATAACCAAATAAGTAAAGCTGCCAACTGTGTGAGTAAAGTATTTGCATAGGCACCGTTGGGTTTTGATTTACTCTGTAACACCCTCAGAATCGGACCTATGCAAGTTTGAGCAAAATTCGCCAAACCCGCATAGAAATGATTCAAAGGTGCCCACCAGGCACTTTCGTGCGGTGGAAAAGCAGTAATAACATTACACAACAATTCCTCGATGGGACCCATGCGAGATATATATATAACAGCGACTCCATGAGTCAAGAATACAGATATAATATACAAAGATCCAAATCACCTTGAAAGCGATAGCGTGTCCAGCTACGGACAAGATGCAAATGGGGCTAAGAGCCCTGAAGAATAACCAATGGCGTCCATAACCCTGCCCAGGCCAAGCCGGAAGGGTAACCCTGCTAACGGCGTCGCATCTCAAAACCTGCTTGAACAAAAGGGGTGCCGACAAAGGGCAAAGGAAAAAGAGGAGCGTCAGTACTGAGGCCAGTACACGGCGAGGCTAGAATTCGGCGGTCCTCGCCTACATAGGTATGGTGGACTGAAGCGGCAGCGGCATCATGCACTAAACAACCTATAGAGACTCGATACAACTGACGGTTATCAGAGAGGGGTAAGAAAGACCTATCTGGATCCAACCTGAGGCCAACACCAAACAAACCCATCCTGGCGTTTCCCCCTCGATACCAAACAAGGAAGTCAACCGAGGAACTCACACAGTTGGCAGTTTTACTTATTCGGTTATCGTTGCAGTAATTACTAGTCAGATATAGATATTCATCCTGATAAAGTAAGCAGTGGGCACTTTTAATTATCCATTCCGTGATAGTTGCGTCAATTACTAATCAGATACAGATAGCATGAGATAAACCCAAACCCAGCAGTTGTTGGTACTTTTATTCAGCCATTCCGTTGTAGTTGCAATACTTACTAGTCAGATACAATGGTCGCTAGCGACACTCCAAACAAGCAATTGTGGGCAGTATTAATTAGCCATTCCATTATAGTGAAGCTAATTACTAGTCATTATAGTCAAATTTATAGCAATAAACTTTAGTTATGCTTGTCTATGGTCGAGATACTGTGCTCCAAGTCGTCCATATCCGCGGACACGGCTTTCAGAAAGTTTTACCCCGGGTGCACCAATAGCAACACACGCCGATCAACCTCGAAAACCAAATCAAAACCCAACAAGGCTTTCACGATCGAACAATCACAGGATTCAAATATTTCTGGGGCCACCCTTAAGTAGATCCCGCAACGGTGACCGACCGAGACGGACTCAAGGTTTGGGTAGACGGCGTGAACGATGGGAACCCAAAGTGTGGCTGGGCTTGTCGACACCGGAATCGTGTCCCGATCCTAACAAGACAAAGTGTGCTCCTCGCACAATCGTAAATACATAAGTAGCATGGCATAAGTATAGGATCGTAAATAAAACCTCAAACTAGTTTGTGGCCCCAAGAAATAAGACCAATCAAGCTCGCTTAGGGGGTCCCATATACCTCCGGATGTGGATAGCGATAAATCAAGGAACAGTATCAAGTACTGGGTCTTACAGGACACAAGTGGGCTCGAAACCAAATATTTTCTATCACCCAACCGATGCCTCTGCTTATTTCAATTTTAGTTGTTAAACAGAAATTAAAGTGAACGATAAGTAAAACTATGATCATCTCCATCATCAACATGCGGAAATACATCAACAACTGTGGCACTTGACGACACGCAACAGCACTTGAGCAAGCGACTACGACGCGCAAGTCCATCTATCTACCAAACAACAGGTAATAGGATGTGTCCAAGGCAATATAAGGCTGCAAAGGGATATCACGGGTACGAAAACTAGAGCATCGCAACACAGATAGCAATAGATTAACAGGAAGGAGTAAAACACTATAAAAGTAAGATAGGTAGAAAGGGGGAGATGCTCGCCTGAAAACATTGTCGAAGGTTCAACCGAAGATCGGGGCGAAGCTCACATCAACTCAACGGCCTTATCCGCGAAGAACCAAAACACTAGAAGAAACACCGGATGCAATATTTAATACCACGGCAGAAGATCGGCATGATGCATGTATGATGCATGACATGGCAAAGGTGCAATGCAATTAGACAGTATTAAACGGAACCGGGATCCCGACATTTAATTAGATGGTTCAAGTTATTTAGAACCCCCGCAATTTAAATGTTGTTTTAGCATGGCAAAAGATAGTACCGGTTCGCTACACCAATTTAAATGAGGCCAATATGAGACTAGATTTTCCGCATATGGGCCCCATATTTAATTATTAGGTGAATCGGCATAAGGCCCCCAAACCAATGTTATGCATGCGAGATGAATGACAATTTAATATGCGACAAGGTTATATTTCATTTATAAAATAGGGTATCGAGGAAAAGGGTCACACATTGAGGGGGGTCTCGACGGACTTGGGGTTCCGGGGTTCGGGGTTGGTCTCGGGGTCCAGGGTTCGACGGGTCGGTCTCAAGGGAACGTTATCGGATATCGGGGGTAGATCTTGTCGAATCCGGTAAGACGGACTTGGTTTGGTGTCGGGGGCGAAACGGGTGCTTCCGGGTCGGTGTCGTTCTTGTCGTCGGCCAGATCTTGCCGGGTCCCACGGGGTCGTTCTTGCCGTTGCGCGGGTCTTGTTGGGTCCGCGCCATCGAGTCGGTCTTGGCATTCGGGGGAGTACTTGTCGCGCCGGAGTCTCGGTGCCCTCGGTGCCTTCGATTCCGTGAAGAGGTGCTCGGTGATCCGTGAGGAAGAGCTTGGGGCCTCCGGGTACGATATCCGGGTCTCGGCGACCTTGGCGTTCAGGGGGTAGTTCTCGGGGTTCCGCGAAGGAGGTCTTGCCATCGGTCCGGTGTCGCTCTCCGTGTACCGCTGGTCCTCGATGAACTTGCCGTCCGGGAAGGAGAACTTGGCGGCCTCGAACGGTTTTGGGTTCGGCTCTTGGAGTCCGGGAACGCTTCAGTTCCATGAGGTAGTCCTTGTCGATCCTCTTGGCATCCTCGGTTCATCTGTGCGCCGGTCTTCGAGATCGAAGTGCTTGGCGCCGATGACGAAAATACCGAGAGACGATGTCGATGATCGAAGAGCTTGGGGTCTAACCAAACGTGCAGGGTTACCCGAGACGTGTGCGCAGAACCAAACGGACGCCCGCGAGTACTACCTCACACGCACATCAGGCAGGCAGCAGCCACGGTGACGCAAGGCTTCGCTCCGGGAGACGTGGTCGAGCGGCCAGGTGGCCGGGCACGGCGGATCGGCGACCGGCGGTGGACGCGGTCCAGGACGCGCAGGGGCGTCGATGGAGTCGGCCACGGCGAGCTTGGGCCGGAGGGGAGGTACTTGTCGGCGCGGGGCGGAGCTCGCAGGGCGGCCGAGGAGGAGCGACGGAGCCGGCGCGGCTTGACTGGGACCGGGCCGACGCAGGCGAGGTAAGCGGAGCCGGCGCGGCGACCGGAGGCGGAAGGAGGCGGTGAGGGCCGACGTACTGCTGTAGAGGAGGCCGGCCGCAGCTCGGGGGCGGGGTGAGCGGGGAGGTCGCGGCGGCTGCGGGCGGAGCCTGGGAAGGAGGGCGGCAAACTCATGCGGAGGCGGGGCCAAGGGCGAGGGGGCGGGCGGGGCCGAGGCGGTGGAGATGGGTGGCTCGGGAAGCAGCGAAAGGCGGCGAGGAGGTGTCATGCGTGGGAAGAAGATGAACAGGGAAGGAGAGAGGCAGCGTGTGGGGTGGAACAGGGGACAGGTGGTGGGACAGGTTGATCGGCAGGAGAGGCAGGGAGGTGGGCTGGCTGGGTGGGACCCACGGGAAGCAGGGCCACAGGGATAGAAGGAGGGGTTGTGGGCCGTGAGTGTAAGAGAGAGGGGTAGGGGAAGGCTAGGTGAGAAAGAGGAGAGAGGGGGGAAAAAGTGGAGGATTGGTGAGGTGGTGGGTAGGGAAAAGGGAAGGGGTGAGGTGGGCAGGATTGGTGGGTAGGAATAGATTGGTGGGACTAGGATTTAGTGGGCTGTTTTCAAAAGTGTGTTTGTTTGGTCGTGATTAAATCAAAACAAGGCCATTTTGCAAACAGTTTTAGACAAATAAAATCTCCGAGCGATCGGGTTTTGTGTTTGAAAATAAGAGGGGTATAGGTATGAATCAAACTAGGCTTTTCAAATATTGCAGACCAACAATGCATGATGATGACGATGCAAAGCACAAAAACAACGCGATTTTCTGGTAGTGGTTTTGCGGGATGCCACACAATACATACAAACTTTACAAAGGGCATTACAAGCCCACTCGAATAAATACAAACTTTACATTATCTCGTTTTATTTACAGGACCTAATTGTTCTGGAGCATAACATTCGTCCACTCCTCAAATAAATCTACAATCTCTTCGGCATACTGCACCACGGCTGCGTAATGAGGGCGCATATCCCATACATTGCCACCTGGAGGAGGAGGCGGTCCAGCCGCTATCTCCGCAAGATTAACATCGCGATGATGCAGTCGAACGAGAGATAGGGCTGCCTTCACCCCCCGCAATCAGCTGATGGCGCACCAATTCCTTGACGTGGCCTACATCCCGAAACTTCCCAAGAAGACCCAAAAAGCTAGAAGGTGCAGCATCCAGGGGAAACATGGTGGCCCAGACGGCCGCAAGAGACGACCTCGCTTGCTTCAGCACCCGAAGAACCTGGTGTACATGATCTTGCACCGTCGCAAGGACGAATGCTCGATCGTGGTCCATCCAAAAAAGCCACTGGCCTCCAGTTTTTGTTGCGTTAGGTAATTCATCCGAATTGCAACGCGCTCCTTATCTTTCCTCGGAATAAGATTCACAACTACACAAGCATGGGGTGAGCCAGCATAAAAATAAGGCACACTCGAAAGAACATTGGTTCACGAGGACTCACATTAGAGTTGCTCACCCATCTGCCGAAATTCTCCAAGAAAAAACTCCTCCCTGGCAGTGGCTCGCTCGGCCTTCGACTTCCACACATCCGCATGACCTCAGATGCTGAGGATGTCTTTTTCCAAACTGCGAACACGATCACACAGGAAGGGCAACTGTGATGCCTCATCCAATGATGGGCGAGGATCAGGCGCAGTAAGAGTGATCACTGGAGCCTCACATGAAGGACCCTAGGGGTAAACATGCAAATATGAATATTGCAAACACTTTTGACAGCAGCTAAAAGACAGACTCATATACATAAATAAAGCCACCTCATGGCAAAGTGAGACTTGTTCATTCAAAAGGTGTTACAAAAGACAACAAATATCTGACTAGTAATTACTGCAACGATAACCGAATAAGTAAAACTGCCAACTGTGTGAGTTCCTCGGTTGACTTCCTCGTTTGGTCTCGAGGGGGAAACGCCAGGATGGGTTTGTTTGGTGTTGGCCTCAGGTTGGATCCAGATAGGTCTTTCTTACCCCTCTCTGATAACCGTCAGTTGTATCGAGTCTCTATAGGTTGTTTAGTGCATGCTGCCGCTGCCGCTTCAGTCCACCATACCTATGTAGGCGAGGACCGCCGAATTCTAGCCTCGCCGTGTACTGGCCTCAGTACTGACGCTCCTCCTTTTCCTTTGCCCTTTGTCGGCACCCCTTTTGTTCAAGCAGGTTTTGAGATGTGACGCCGTTAGCAGGGTTACCCTTCCGGCTTGGCCTGGGCAGGGTTATGGACGCCATTGGTTATTCTTCAGGGCTCTTAGCCCCATTTGCATCTTGTCCGTAGATGGACACGCTATCGCTTTCAAGGTGATTTGGATCTTTGTATATTATATATGTATTCTTGACTCATGGAGTCGCTGTTATATATATTTGTTCTGTGGGTCCCATCGAGGACTGTTGTGTAATGTTATTACTGCTTTTCCACCAAGACGAAAGTGCCTGGTGGGCACCTTTGAATCGTTTCTATGCGGGTTTCTATGAGTGGTATCAGAGCCCAGCAGTTGCGATACCCCACAAGTCCAGCCTGTAGGATAACCTAGCTAACGGCCGAAGTAGAGTGTCAAAACTATTTTTCAAAATCGGTTGGATAGTTCTGATTAGGTCTGATTTTACTCCTTACCCCTCTGCTGTTCTCCTCTTACCTCTACGTGTTTTGAATCCGCTCTCGTCTCTTTCTTTGAGTCCAGGAATTCTCGTGGTTGGGTTTCCGTCGTACCTTCAGGGTTTCGTTACCTTCTCTGATAACGGTGTTCTACCATCCGGTGTTCAAGCTGCCTGAGGAATCCGTCTGTTGTGGTACCATTCTTTGTTCCTTGTTTGTGCCTTCCGGTGTTTTCCGACGCGACGACATCCTCTACGCCAGATCCGATGCAGAGTCTGCATCACTCCGTTGTTCCGAACCCCGCTTGTCGAGATCTTCAGTCTGATTCCGAGAATGGTTGCACGCTTTTTCACTGATTGTGCGGAGTAATAGTTTGGGTGCGTGATGGATTGGCCCCCATGCCGACTACCCCTTCTATTCGCTTTCGTACATTGAAGTGGACGAGAATGCATCGGTTCCCTCTTTCCATCGAAGCTAGAGGTGGCTATATTTGTGGATACCTCTACCTTCGTCCTTTTGTTCCGGGAGTGTTCTCTCGACGATCATGGACAACGACCTCTTGTTAGTGGTGTCGCGAGGATCTACATGATGCGAGAAGATTCAGATCGCCGACCTTCTTTCCGGTACCATGAGGCGGATCTCGAGGGCGAGATCCATTGTTAGTGGTGTCGAATTGTGGCATCCCGCAAAACCACTACTAGAAAATCGTTGAATTTGTGCATTGCATCGTCATCATCATGCATTGTTTGCCAAAACTATTTTCGCAAAGCCCGTTTTGTTTTCCAAACGCCCCATCTTAATTCAAATGCAAAGCCCGGTTCTCCGGATTAATTATTTTGGCCGCTATCGGTTTGCACACGGCCCATTTAAATCAAATAAAAAGATTTAATTATTTTAGCGGGGGCAGTCGAACGGGCCGTTTCGACCCGAACGACCACCCCTAGAAAATATAAACGGTCCACCTACACCCGCCCTTCTAAATCCTACACCTACCAGACAATCTACCCACACCCTCCCTCCACATCACCCCACCCAATCCCCTAGTGACACCTCACCCTCTCTCCCCCTCTACCCAACCAGGACCTGCCACTTGGCCCAGCCCCTCCCCCTCTCTCTCTCTCTCCCCTCTCTCTCCCTGTACCCACCACTCAACTCACCCTACCACATAGCACGCACGCACGCACTCACCCGATCCTGGCCCCACCTGTCCCTACGGCCCACACGTCCCACGCTCCCACCCATCTCCTTCCTCCTCCACCTCTTCTCTCTTCCCTTTGCTCTCTGCCTGGCGACTGCCCGCCTGCTTCACCGCCATGCCACCGCACTGCCGCCTGCCCTCTCTTCCCCGCCTGGCCTCCCTCCGCCGGGTCGCGCCGCCCGCGCTCATCGTCTCCCGACCCTGCCGCCTCCACCGCCTGGGCTGCGCCTCGCCGCCGCCTCGTCCTCCCGCCGCCACCGACGTCGCCGCCAGGCCCTCCCAGCGTGTCACCGCTGCCCTGCCTGCCCGCTCACTGCGCTGCCGCCCGCCCGCCCGCTGCGCGCGCCAGCAGCGCCTCAAGGCCCCTCGAAGCTCCGCCAACCGCTGAGCCCCGCCTCCCGGGAGCCGCGAGCCTGCGCCCGCAGCCCTCCGGCCGAAGCTCGCCGAGCGCCGCCGTGTCGCCCGGCGTGCTCCTGAGCTCCGCCCCTGCTCGCCTCGCTCAGCCCGCCTCCGGTCTCCTCCGCGCCGCCGGCCGTGCCTCGCGTCGTGGCGCCGCACGGCTCCGTGGGTCTGGCCGTCGTGTCACCTCCTCCGTCGAGCTCGCCGCTGCCAACGACGGACGTTGTCCTTGCTGCGTCGCCATGCCTCCGTCTCCGACACTCGGCTCCTCTACGACCCCTCCTGCCGTGCCGCCCCAGAGCCACACCTCTGCTGCATCCCGCCGGTCACCGCCAAGTTCTGCCTTCGGTGCCCGGAACCGAACCCCTCGCCAAGATCTTCCGAGGCCCAGATCTCGACAACAAGACCGACAATGGGCAGCACAAGAAGGACCATCGACGAGTTATACCCGATCTTCACGGAACCTAGACGCCGAGACCCCTGAACCCGTCGATCATCTACATGAAACGCCGAAGCCGTTCCAAGTATTCCGAGGACCTCGCCAAGGTCTACTGAAGAGTTGTGCACCAAGCCTCGCCGAAGACACATGCGCCTATTCAAGATCATCAGCAGGGACCCCGAAGACCGAATCCAGACATACCAAGTTCTCCGACCCGGAGACCGCAGACGCGACAAGTTCTTCACCCCCGGACGCCAAGACCGACTCGATGGCGCGGGCCCGACAAGACCCTCGCAACGACAAGATCGACCCTGTGGGACCCGACAAGATCGGCACGACGACAAGAACGACACCGACCCGGCAGCACCCGATGCGCCCCGACACCGAACCAAGTTCTCCTTCCCGGACGCCGAGCTCGCCGAGAACCCGGATGCGACACGACCCTAAACCCTGAGACCGACCCCGAACCCCGGAACCCCGAGACCGTCGCGACCCCTAATGTGTGAACCCTTTCCTCGAACCCTATTTTATAACATAATACAACTTGTCGCATATTAAATTGTCATTCTCGCATGCATATCATTGGTTTGGGGGCCTTATGCCGATTCACTGCATAATTAAATGTGGGGCCCATATGCGGGCAAAGCTAGTCTCATATTGGCCTCATTTAAATTCGTGCATCGAACCGTTGTCATATCTTGCCTTGTTAAACAACATTTAAATTGCGGGAGTTTCTAAATAACTTGAACCATTTACTTAATTATCGGGACCCCGGTTCCACTTAATATGACCTAAGTGCATCGCACCTTCACCATGTCATGCATCATACATGCATCATGCCGATCTTCTGCCGTTGTATTAAATATTGCATCCGGTGTTCATTCTAGTGTTTTGCTTCTTCGCGGATAAGGCCGTTGAGTTGATGTGAGCTTCGCCCCGATCTTCGGTTGATCCTTCGACAATGTTTTCAGGCGAGCATCTCCCCCTTTCTACCTATCTTACTTTATAGTATTTATTCCCTCCTGTTGATCTATTGCTATCTGTGTTGCGATGCTCTAGTTTCCATACCCGTGATATACCGTGCAGCCCTATATTGCCTTGGACACATCCCATTACCTGTTGTTTGGTAGCTAGTTGGACTTGCGCGTCGTAGTCACTTGCACAAGTGATGTTACGTGTTGTCAAGTGCCACAGTTGTTGATGAATTGCCGCAGGTTGATGTTGGAGATGATCATAGTTTTACTTATCGTTCACTTTAATTCCTGTTTAACAACTAAAATTGAAATAAGCAGAGGCATCGGTGGGTGATAGATAATATTTGGTTTCCGAACGCCCACTTGTGTCCCGTAAGACCCCGAGTACTTGATACCTGTTCCTTGATTTATCGCGCTATCCACATCCGGGAGGTATATGGGACCCCCCTGAGCCAGAGATTGATTCAGTCTTATTTCTTGGGGCGCACACTGTACTGTTTAGGATCGGGACACGATTCCGCGGTGTCGACAAGCCCAGTTTTGGGTTCCCAGTCGTTCACAGTCGTCCACCCAAACCTTGAGTCCGTCTCGGAGCTTGCTTACTTCGTTGCGGGTGTACTCCAAGGTGTGGCCCCCTGAAATATTTCTAAATCCTGTGATTGTTCAGTCGTGAAAGCCTCGTTGGGTTTTGTTTTGGTTTTTCCGAGGTTGATCGAGCGTGTGTTGCTATTGGTGCACCCCGGCCGGGTAAAACTTTCTGAAAGCCGTGTCATGGATATGGACGACTTGGAGCACAGTATCTCGATCATAGACAAGCATAACTAAAGTTTATTGCTATAAATTTGACTTTATAATGACTAGTAATCAGCTTCACTATAACGGAATGGCTAAATAATACTGCCCACAATTGCTTGTTTGAGTTGTCGCTTGCGACCATTGTACCTGACTAGTAAGTATTGCAACTACAACGGAATGGCTGAATAAAAGTATCAACAACTGCTGGGTTTAAGGGTTATCTCATGCTATTCATATCTGATTAGTAAGTGTTACAACTATAACGGAATGGTTAATTAAAAGTGCCTACTGCCTACTTTATCAGAACGGTTATCTATACCTGACTAGTAATTGCTGCAACGATAACCAAATAAGTAAAGCTGCCAACTGTGTGAGTAAAGTATTTGCATAGGCACCGTTGGGTTTTGATTTACTCTGTAACACCCTCAGAATCGGACCTATGCAAGTTTGAGCAAAATTCGCCAAACCCGCATAGAAATGATTCAAAGGTGCCCACCAGGCACTTTCGTGCGGGTGGAAAACGAAGTAATAACATTACACAACAGTCCTCGATGGGACCCACAGAACAGATATATATATAACAGCGACTCCATGAGTCAAGAATACAGATATAATATACAAAGATCCAAATCACCTTGAAAGCGATAGCGTGTCCAGCTACGGACAAGATGCAAATGGGGCTAAGAGCCCTGAAGAATAACCAATGGCGTCCATAACCCTGCCCAGGCCAAGCCGGAAGGGTAACCCTGCTAACGGCGTCGCATCTCAAAACCTGCTTGAACAAAAGGGGTGCCGACAAAGGGCAAAGGAAAAAGAGGAGCCAAGATCGAGGCCAAGACACACGAGGCTAGAATTCGGCGGTCCTCGCCTACATAGGTATGGTGGACTGAAGCGGCAGCGGCATCATGCACTAAACAACCTATAGAGACTCGATACAACTGACGGTTATCAGAGAGGGGTAAGAAAGACCTATCTGGATCCAACCTGAGGCCAACACCAAACAAACCCATCCTGGCGTTTCCCCCTCGATACCAAACAAGGAAGTCAACCGAGGAACTCACACAGTTGGCAGTTTTACTTATTCGGTTATCGTTGCAGTAATTACTAGTCAGATATAGATATTCATCCTGATAAAGTAAGCAGTGGGCACTTTTAATTATCCATTCCGTGATAGTTGCGCAATTACTAATCGACATCTGAGATAGCATGAGATAAACCCAAACCCAAAGCTTGTTGGTACTTTTATTCAGCCATTCCGCTAGAAGTTGCAATACTTACTAGTCGATACAATGGTCGCTAGCGACACTCAAACAAGCAATTGTGGGCAGTATTAATTAGCCATTCCATTATAGTGAAGCTAATTACTAGTCATTATAGTCAAATTTATAGCAATAAACTTTAGTTATGCTTGTCTATGGTCGAGATATCGTGCTCCAAGTCGTCCATATCCATGGACACGGCTTTCGTAAAGTTTTACCCGGCCGGTGCACCAATAGCAACACACGCCGATCAACCTCGAAAACCAAATCAAAACCCAACAAGGCTTTCACGATGAACAATCACAGATTCAGAAATATTTCAGGGGCCACCTTAAGTAGATCCCATAGCGAAGCGGTGACTCGAGACGGACTCAAGGTTTGGGTAGACGGCGTGAACGATCGGGAACCCGAAAGTGTGGCTGGGCTTGTCGACACCGCGGAATCGTGTCCCGATCCTAAACAGTACAGTGTGCTCCTCGCACAATCGTAAATACATAAGTAGCATGGCATAAGTATAGGATCGTAAATAAAACCTCAAACTAGTTTGTGGCCCCAAGAAATAAGACTGAATCAAGCTCTGGCTTAGGGGGGTCCCATATACCTCCCGGATGTGGATAGCGCGATAAATCAAGGAACAGGTATCAAGTACTCGGGGTCTTACAGGACACAAGTGGGCGTTCGGAAACCAAATATTTTCTATCACCCACCGATGCCTCTGCTTATTTCAATTTTAGTTGTTAAACAGAAATTAAAGTGAACGATAAGTAAAACTATGATCATCTCCATCATCAACATGCGGAAATACATCAACAACTGTGGCACTTGACGACACGCAACAGCACTTGAGCAAGCGACTACGACGCGCAAGTCCATCTATCTACCAAACAACAGGTAATAGGATGTGTCCAAGGCAATATAAGGCTGCAAAGGGATATCACGGGTACGAAAACTAGAGCATCGCAACACAGATAGCAATAGATTAACAGGAAGGAGTAAAACACTATAAAAGTAAGATAGGTAGAAAGGGGGAGATGCTCGCCTGAAAACATTGTCGAAGGTTCAACCGAAGATCGGGGCGAAGCTCACATCAACTCAACGGCCTTATCCGCGAAGAACCAAAACACTAGAAGAAACACCGGATGCAATATTTAATACCACGGCAGAAGATCGGCATGATGCATGTATGATGCATGACATGGCAAAGGTGCAATGCAATTAGACAGTATTAAACGGAACCGGGATCCCGACATTTAATTAGATGGTTCAAGTTATTTAGAACCCCCGCAATTTAAATGTTGTTTTAGCATGGCAAAAGATAGTACCGGGTTCGCTACACCAATTTAAATGAGGCCAATATGAGACTAGATTTTCCCGCATATGGGCCCCATATTTAATTATTAGGTGAATCGGCATAAGGCCCCCAAACCAATGTTATGCATGCGAGATGAATGACAATTTAATATGCGACAAGGTTATATTTCATTTATAAAATAGGGTATCGAGGAAAAGGGTCACACATTGAGGGGGGTCTCGACGGACTTGGGGTTCCGGGGTTCGGGGTTGGTCTCGGGGTCCAGGGTTCGACGGGTCGGTCTCGGCGGGAACGTTATCGGATATCGGGGGTAGATCTTGTCGAATCCGGTAAGACGGACTTGGTTTGGTGTCGGGGGCGAAACGGGTGCTTCCGGGTCGGTGTCGTTCTTGTCGTCGGCCAGATCTTGCCGGGTCCCACGGGGTCGTTCTTGCCGTTGCGCGGGTCTTGTTGGGTCCGCGCCATCGAGTCGGTCTTGGCATTCGGGGGAGTACTTGTCGCGCCGGAGTCTCGGTGCCCTCGGTGCCTTCGATTCCGTGAAGAGGTGCTCGGTGATCCGTGAGGAAGAGCTTGGGGCCTCCGGGTACGATATCCGGGTCTCGGCGACCTTGGCGTTCAGGGGGTAGTTCTCGGGGTTCCGCGAAGGAGGTCTTGCCACTGCGGTCCGGTGTCGTTCTCCAGGTACCGCGGGTCCTCGATGAACTTGCCGTCCGGGAAGGAGAACTTGGCGGCCTCGGAACGGTTTTGGGTTCGGCTCTTGGAGTCCGGGGAACGCTCTTCAGGTTCCATGAGGTAGTCCTTGCTGATCCTCTTGGCATCCCTCGGTTCATCTGCGCGCGTCGGTCTTCGAGATCGAAGTGCTTGGCGCCCATGACGAAAATACCGAGAGACGATGTCGATGATCGAAGAGCTTGGGGTCTAACCAAACGTGCAGGGTTACCCGAGACGTGTGCGCAGAACCAAACGGACGCCCGCGAGTACTACCTCACACGCACATCAGGCAGGCAGCAGCCATGGTGACGCAAGGCTTCGCTCCGGGAGACGTGGTCGAGCGGGGCGCTGAGGTGGCCGGCGGGCACGGCGGATCGGCGACCGGCGGACGCGTCCAGACGCCAGGGCGTCGATGGAGTCGGCCACGGCGAGCTTGGGCCGGAGGGAGGTACTTTTTCGCGGGCGGAGCTCGCAGGCGGCGAGGAGGCGACGGAGCCGGCGCGGCTTGACTGGGACCGGGCCGACGCAGGCGAGGTAAGCGGGGCCGGCGCGGCGACCGGAGGAGGAAGGAGGCGGTGAGGGCCGACGTACTGCTGTAGAGGAGGTCAGCCGCAGCTCGGGGGCGGGGTGAGCGGGGAGGTCGCGGCGGATGCGGGCGGAGCCTGGGAAGGAGGGCGGCAAACTCGCGGAGGGTGGGGGCCAGCGCCGGCGGCGAGGGGGGGTGTCGGGGGCGGCCGAGGCGGTGGAGATGGGTGGCGACGGCGCGGAAGGGCGGGTTGGAGGCGGGCGGGGAGCAGACGGGGAGGCGGCGGCGTCGGGGCGGGGGAAGGAGGAGAGGAGGGAGGCGGGGGCGTCGCGTGCGGGGCGAGCCGGGGCCGGGGCGGTGGAGATGGGTGGCTCGGGCGAGCGAGCAGAGAAAGGCGGAGGGAGGTGTCGCGTGGGGAAGAAGATGAACAGGGGAAGGAGAGAGGCACGCGTGTGGGGGTGGGCCAGGGAACAGCGGTGGGGACAGGGTGGGACAGGGTTGACTGGGAAAAGGAGAGGCAGGTGGGAGGTGGGGCTGGCTCGGGTGGGACCCACGGGGAAACGGGGCCCACGGGCAGGGATAGAAGGAGGGGGCTGTGGGGGTTGTGTGGCGTGGGGCCAGAGTGTAAGAGAGAGAGGGGTAGGGGAAGGCTAGGTGAGAAAGAGGGAGAGAGGGGGAAAAAGTGGAGGATTGGTGAGGTGGCAGTGTGGGTAGGGAAAAGGGGAAGGGGTGAGGTGGCGGCCAGGGATTGGTGGGTAGGAATAGATTGGGTGGGACTAGGATTTAGTGGGGCTGTTTTCAAAAGTGTGTTTGTTTGGTCGTGATTAAATCAAAACAAGGCCATTTTGCAAACAGTTTTTAGACAAATAAAATCTCCGAGCGATCGGGGTTTTGTGTTTGAAAAATAAGAGGGGTATAGGTATGAATCAAACTAGGCTTTTCAAATATTGCAGACCAACAATGCATGATGATGACGATGCAAAGCACAAAAACAACGCGATTTTCTGGTAGTGGTTTTGCGGGATGCCACACAATACATACAAACTTTACAAAGGGCATTACAAGCCCACTCGAATAAATACAAACTTTACATTATCTCGTTTTATTTACAGGACCTAATTGTTCTGGAGCATAACATTCGTCCACTCCTCAAATAAATCTACAATCTCTTCGGCATACTGCACCACGGCTGCGTAATGAGGGCGCATATCCCATACATTGCCACCTGGAGGAGGAGGCGGTCCAGCCGCTATCTCCGCAAGATTAACATCGCGATGATGCAGTCGAACGAGAGATAGGGCTGCCTTCACCCCCCGCAATCAGCTGATGGCGCACCAATTCCTTGACGTGGCCTACATCCCGAAACTTCCCAAGAAGACCCAAAAAGCTAGAAGGTGCAGCATCCAGGGGAAACATGGTGGCCCAGACGGCCGCAAGAGACGACCTCGCTTGCTTCAGCACCCGAAGAACCTGGTGTACATGATCTTGCACCGTCGCAAGGACGAATGCTCGATCGTGGTCCATCCAAAAAAGCCACTGGCCTCCAGTTTTTGTTGCGTTAGGTAATTCATCCGAATTGCAACGCGCTCCTTATCTTTCCTCGGAATAAGATTCACAACTACACAAGCATGGGGTGAGCCAGCATAAAAATAAGGCACACTCGAAAGAACATTGGTTCACGAGGACTCACATTAGAGTTGCTCACCCATCTGCCGAAATTCTCCAAGAAAAAACTCCTCCCTGGCAGTGGCTCGCTCGGCCTTCGACTTCCACACATCCGCATGACCTCAGATGCTGAGGATGTCTTTTTCCAAACTGCGAACACGATCACACAGGAAGGGCAACTGTGATGCCTCATCCAATGATGGGCGAGGATCAGGCGCAGTAAGAGTGATCACTGGAGCCTCACATGAAGGACCCTAGGGGTAAACATGCAAATATGAATATTGCAAACACTTTTGACAGCAGCTAAAAGACAGACTCATATACATAAATAAAGCCACCTCATGGCAAAGTGAGACTTGTTCATTCAAAAGGTGTTACAAAAGACAACAAAGGAAGAAAAGCTATACTAGCTACAATGCAAAGTCCTAAGCGCCAGCACCCGGATCAGCCTCGGATCTAGATTGCCTACTCTTGGGCTCTCGCTGCTGCTTTGCCGCATAATCGTCAAGGAGGTCGATGAGCTTAGGCCTGTAATGCTTACAACGGGAAGCAAAAGAGGCAGAAGCTACCTCGGAGCCATCCGCCGCCGTCAGCATCTGGGACGTGACCTAGGACAGGTCCAGCTCAGCTCTGGACCCCATCGCCATGGCCAACCCCATGGAGGCACCAATGCCCTTCTCCTTGCGTTTGTACTCCATCGGAGCTTCGTCCGACAGAGCATTTGCCAGCGAGTCGATGTCCTCAAGATCAACTCCCTTGGGATTGACCTCCTTGTAGAAGCGCGCGAGCACCTTCTTGGCCTTGTCCAGGGAGCTCACGGCAGAGGAGCAGCGATCCTCGATCGTTGTCGCAGGATCTCTCCATGCTCCAGCATGCCGCGATCAAATGCGACGCCAGAAGCATCTGGAATAAATAGCATGAGAAGAAATTCGAGTGAGGAAAAACAAAAAGCACCCCAAGATATGGAAGATACAAAAAAAGAGATAAGGGCAGCTTACCAGAGATAGCCTTGGCAACAGCCAAGAGCTTGTCAGCCATGGCCTTCTCCCGAGCAGCTGAAACGACCGCGATCTGCTGCTCACGATCTTTGGCCTCCTTTTCCTGGCGTTGGAGGGCCTCAGTAGCATCTGTTGCCTTCTTCTCCACCTGACCGAGGCTCTTTTCGAGAGTGTTCAGCCTACGGAGAGCAGCATTGTTCTCATCTGCAATATAGAGAAACACTGGATGAATACAACAACAAACTTGAAGAACTCGAGAAATAATAGAAAATAAAACAACGCACCTCGGAGCTGCTTCAGCTCATCTTCCAACGCCAGATGCCGCTGGATTAGAAGATTGGCGCTACGGACAAAAGTCTACAAGGAAGCAAGAAAAGCCTGATAAATAAAGGGCTCGGGGGCTTCCCCCAGGCAAGGGAAAAACAACACTTACGTGTTCAGGCGTGAACTCCGAAGGTTTTCATATACTCTTCTGAGTCACGAGAGCATGATCCTCCCGCTTCGTGGATCTTGAATCCTCGTCCTCGGAGTTGGCCACTACCTGGGGAAAAGAAGTTGTCGGCTTCGATTCTGCGATGACTTCTTCGGTGTGTCCATCAAAATACCCCTTCGAAGGATTACTGCTAGAACTTATCAGATCAATAAACAAGCTAATACTTAGCATATTAATAAGGAAACAAGGCTCAAGCATAACGACTTATGACTAGATATCTAACAAGTTGAAGACAGGAGGCTCCTTCTTCTTCTTCTTCTTGGCCGGTGCCTGCGGGGCAACCGCCCGAATGGGCACGACAGGGAAAGGCACAGAAGACACACCTGTATCCTCGCCGTGCTGCTCGAGGAAGGACGGACCCCTTGGTGTTGGTGGTGTCGCCCCATCCGAAGATTCACTCTGGGAGCGTTTTCGGGTCTGCCCTTCGCTCGGCTCGGGGGCTTCCGTGGTAGGAGACTGCGCAGGGGGAAGCTCGGATTCGGACTCCGCCACTTCATTATCCGGCGCAACTGGGAACTTCTCAGGTAGAGGGGGCATCATCCCCGCTACCTTGAAGTCCTGCAAATCAAAGACAAGAAGATGACAAATTGTCAATACAAATAACAAACGGCTAGCACTGGAAATAGCGCTATGCGCAACTACAAAGTTTTTCACCTGCGGGACTACTTTATTCACACTGAACGGGGAGGTCAAGAATTTCCCCGGGAGGTCCTCGTCGGCCTTGAACTTCAGCAGGGGCCGAAGATCTCTATCAAGGTCACCCGAAGACAACTCCTCAGGCGAAACCCTTGTTGGATCACTGCGGCCAGCATACATAAACATCGGGTGCGCCCTCGCTTGGAGAGGCTGCACCCGACGCTTGAGGAAGGTGCGTGTAACTACCTCGGTGAATTACGCTCCTAGATACAAGCCTGGATGAGCGGTAGTGGTTGAAATAGTACGGTGGGGCCCCAAAAGCCACTCACAGGTAGACCTTTCGGCCGTCCCAACCACTACCATCTCAACGGGACCAGACGGGCGTAATCGGCGAAGGGATCAACTACATACACAAGTGGGTATGTATGCAAGCCACCATACAAGAGTACATCAGATCCATACCATCTAGAAAGAAAGGAAATATAGCAACGCCATACGGCAAGATTCAAATGACCTAGATAGATCTAATATTTTAGGATACTTCCTCATACAACACACATCAGAGTATCATGCGGAAGCGGCAAACAAGTCCGAGTACGGATAAGAAGCAAATCGGCATAAGATGCCATGGAAATAAGCACATCCCAACCACAGATCTCACGGATCCCCGTTCCCGGAATCTCTACACCGAACGATCGTTGCCCACATCATCAGCTTCTTCCACCCAGTATCCGTCCTATGAGGGTACATGTTCATCTGAACCAATAATTTATCGTGTGAGACCCTAAGGGTACTCAGCAAGTCTTAATGCCTCTAAAGGGGACACAACCTGGGGTGACGCAATTGCAGCAAAAGATAAACCATAGCAGTTCTCTGAGATACGCTAACCATCCGCCTAACCAATGATAGACGGATGTCCGTGAATTAAGGACAACAGTTATAATAGTAATTTCATCGATCCATCCTCCTCGCTACCAACGAGGAAGCGGACGAACAACCCCCATCCGTTGGCAATTTTATTAACCATTCCATGAGTGTTGCACTATTTACTAGTCAAATTACTTAGTCAGATTAAAGCGGTACTTTAGTTATGCTTGTCTATGATCGAGAAACTGTGCTCCAAGTCGTCCATAACCGCGGACACGGCTTTCAGAAAGTTTTACCCGGCCGGGGTGCACCAATAGCAACACACGCTCGATCAACCTCGGAAAAAGCAAATCAAAACCCAACGAGGCCTTCACGACAAAGCAATCACAGGATTCAGAATCATTTCAGGGGGCCACCCCTTGGAGTCTTACCCGCAACGGAGTAGGCTAGCTCCGAGACGGACTCAAGGTTTGCGACAATGGTTGTAAACGACTGGGAACCCAAAACTGGGATTGTCGATACCGCGAAAACATTCCGCTTACCTAAGCAGTACAGTGTGCTCCTCGCACAAACGTAAGTAAACAGTAGCATGGCATAAGTACAGGATAGTAAATAAAACCTCAAACTAGTTTGTGGCCCTAAGAAATAAGACTGAATCAAGCTCTGGCTCAGGGGGGTCCCATATACCTCCCGGATGTGGATAGCGCGAAATAATCTCGGAACAGGAATCAAGTACTCGGGGTCTTACGGGACACAAGTGAGCAGGAAAAACCAAATAGCAGATGTTGCTCACCGGTGCCACTTTCATTAGTTATCCCATTACTACTCAGGTTAAGTTGTTTAGGTACCTCGTTATTCATCAGACACTCACAAACCCTACACATGCTGTTCTACGACTCGCATGGCTCAAACAACTCCTGTAGGAATGGCTCATGGGATGGAGGAACAAGCTCGGTGGGGTTTAAAGTAAAGGGCTATGCAATACTTGGGATTCAATTTAATGCAATCGTGACTCAATGATGCAAGAATAAGATAGAGGCAATAGGTACTGTATGTATGCAAGCATGTGGAAGTGATTGCCTGGCAACTCAATTGAAGCGAGGGACAGATCTGGGTAGTGCTCCTGGTTCTCTTGATATATCCCCTGCTCAGCGTCTATTCGAAAGAAGAACCAAACAAACAAGGGCCAACATAAATAAAGTGCGCAAGCATATAGGCAAAATGCAGCAAGCAAACAATCATGCCATGATGAATGATGCACAAGTTGCATGGCAATAATGTAGCATGGCATGGGTGAGGTGTGGTATACAAGAATAAGTCATTTTATTAAGGTTTGGCCATATTTTATTGTCATAATAGTTGATGTATAGTATATATTTATATGATGCATGCTGCAGTTGAAGTCATGGATAGCATAAACAGAAAGGTCGCGTCGAGCTGATCATTTTAGACATATCATTTGCTAAATTCGGAGTTATAACTCAAAAGTTATTAATTATTTAAGATAAAGGGCAAATTATTGTAATTTAAATAAACTTGGAATTTTAAATGTCCAAAATATATTTTGGATTGCATATTTGAATTCCTCACATTTTTCTGATTTGAAAACATATATTATTTGTAGTATTTGGATTAATATTTGAAAAGTTATTTGAAACAGAATTTAAATCGAATTTGGAATTAATTTGAAAAATATTTGAATTTAAACAGATAGACTGAATTACTTTTTATACCCAGCCTAATATACTCACAGGCGCCTACAGGTGGGGCCAGGGACTTGCGGTCCCACACGCCAGTGGCTGGGAGGAAAGGAGGACCGCGGGTGGATTTGGGAAAAGTTAAGGAGCCTTTTTAGAAAACTACCACCGACGCTGCTAGTGGGCCTGGGCTGGACCGCGGGTTGATTAAAAAGGTTTGGGGGGGTACGTGCAAAGTGGACTCGGTACACTGTTTCTCTTCTCTGGACCGGACAGAGCGTGCGCGACAGACGCAGCGCGGCGCGGGCGGGGATCGATCTCTCGACCTGGGGCTCGCGCGCGGAAGCGGCTACCGCTGCGGTGGCTTGGGCTAGGTGACGGAGAGGTGGACGCGGCCTAGCTAGGGCTTCTGCGACGATACAGCGAGGCGGACCGAGCGCGACGCCGGCGCACAGAGCGTGCACGACGAAACGTCCGGCGAATCTAGGGCGGCACGGCGAGGCGGACCGTGTCAGGGAGGGAAAGGGGCTCACCGCGAGGCTGTCGATGGCGGTGGTTCGGCTCGAGGCGCAGGCGATCGACGAGGACGCAGACACACTGGCGGAGCTAGGGTTCGTCGGGTCACGTCGGGGTCCAGCTCTGGGCTGCCTCCTCATGGTGGGTACGGCGACGCGGACGCCCTTGGGCTTCTCGACACCATGGCCACGCCACCGGCTAGGTAGATGGGGGCAGGGGGTAGACTGGCGGTGGACAGCGAGGCTAGGTGGAGGCGAGGAGAGGAAGGGGAGAAGAGGGCGTCGCCCTGGCGAATCTGGGGACGGCTAGAGGGCGAGGGAGAGGAAGATAAGGACGAGAGGGTGCAGGGGGTTGCGTGGGGGAGGGGAAGATGGCCAGGGTGGCGTCGGTGTCACCTTTTCCTCCCTCACGTGAGCCAGGACAGGGGCAGCTGGTGGGTGAGCTGGCCAAAGGGAGAGGGGCTCTGGGGTGTATGGAGGGGGGCCCCTAGGGCAGGGAGAGAAGAGAGGAAGAGGGGGCCGGCTCGGCTAGGGTTAGGTGAGGGGGTGTCCTTGGTTGTGTGGGGTGGGGGTAGATAGGGGACATGGTGATCATGTGGCCAGCTAGGGCTAGGTGAGAGGAGTGGCTCGGCTAGAGAGGAGAGAAAGAGGGGGCACCTTGGGTTGGGATTAGAATAGGTGTGGTTTAGGGTTTTTAGCTAGGATGGTTATGGGGCATGGGGTAGATAGGGAGGACTAGGATAGATGATTAGAAAGAGAGGTGGATAGGTTTGCTTTGAATCATGCATGCTCCAAATAAAGACCAAGCAAGATCAAAAGAAAAGAGGTATGGAGAGGAAGGTGGGGTTTAGGCTTATGCACACCCACATGATCACATGTGCATGCATGGATGTGGATGGTGAAAAGGATAGGGTTTAGATTAAGAGGAGGGTTTAGAGAAAAAGAGAGCCACACCAAACAAAGAAAGCCAAAAGACATGCAAAAAGGTGGCAATTGCATGGGCCATGCAAAACATGAAATGTCATGGATCATACTTGTGTAAACAAAGATAATAATCATGGCACTAGGTAATTGCATCCTCACAAAATGGAGTAGGCCCAAGCAAAAGAAAGAAGGAAAGGTCCATGTGGAGTGAATGGGGAGATGATCACATTGGAATATATTTGCGGACTTGCTAGTGTGTATATGCCACTAGATATTTAATAAGCCCACAAAATATCCCCACATGATGATAACCCCAAGAACACACATATGGAAGCTAGGAAGAAAAGGTCCCACTCACAAGGCATGCAAAGGTGGCCATGTGGCTCTCATGCATCAATAATGTGAAAACAAAATGATGCCAAGATGAGAACATGTGGAAAAGAAAAGGATCCATCCCAACCACATGAGCTAGAAGTAAATCCATAAATGCCAGGCTCATATCTAGTTGGATGGTGGAATTATAAGGTGGTGAAAGAAAGGTGGTGGAGTTATTAAGAGATATGCCCCCAAATCAACTTGGGCATTTAACAATTTATCAAGAACCAAATACAATATCAAGAGGCAACTACAATTAATAATGCACATGAGATAAGAACCAAACAAGCAGGGGTTTTATATGATGCTCAAATGCAAGGTGGCATGATGACATGAGCATGATATGATGATGATGCAACAATTATATGTAGGAAGTGGTCCTTTTATTACTAGAACAAGTAGCATTACAGGTGTTAGACAACTGGGATGCTACAGTGCGGATGATGTCGACACTGTTGACCTCCTTGCCGGCCAGCAGCTGGAGTGCCTCCACCCACTTGTAGATCTTCTCCACCTTCGTTGTTTCACCCTCTAAGACGTCGTTGTTCCACGACCTCTTTCGGGTGATCTTCTATGCAGAATCGAAAGGGGGGAGACCAAAATGCTGCCTGTCCAACTTGACGTCATGGATATAGAACCACTTACGGCGCCGGTATTAGACGGACTCACAAATGGAAAAGGAGAAGAATTGGACAGAGGAGCGAATAGAGATGTTGCAGCCACCGAGCGGATAAACACCGCTGACACCAAATTGCCTCTACACGGAATAGAGTTTCCAGAAGAGGCCAAAGTGCGGCTCCATACCGAGCCAGCACTTGCACAAAGTGATGAAACAAGCAATATGAAGAAGAGAGTTGGGATACAGATGATGCAACTTAATCCCGTAGAAAAAAGGAGTCCACGAATTATGGGCAAGGAGAGACCCCAGACGATAAAAGCGTAAAACATCACCCAAAACCCTTTGGGTGGGCGAGGAATTATCTCTTGGCCTGGGAGGACGACGTCATCCTTCTTGGAGACAAGGCCAGAATCACGCAGCTTGCACAAATTCGTCTCGCGCATCTCTGTGTGCTTCCATCGGCCGTCGGTGGTGTGGGCCAGAGTGGCAACCTTCTTGCCAGTGCCGGTGGTGCTCGATCCCGCTCCAGCAGCTGTCGTCTTCTTTGACTTACCCATCTTGGAGCGACGGGTGCGACGATTAGAGCGGACGAACAAGGAAGGAAAAATACGGAAAGCGTCTAGTACGCGATGACAAGCAGAAAGCTCAAGGAAATGGTGGCAATGGAGACGAGGCAAGATCAAATGGCGATGGGTAAAAACACTGTTTTTCCCCGCGGTATAAAAGGACGAAGATGACGCACTGGAGCCATCGATTGGGAAGCCCTAGTGCGCAACTAAGATCTCACCATACACGTTAAAAGAATATTTCATGATCCCTATTGTTTTGTGTGTTAGATAACAATACCAAGGATTACTTAATGTGTGTTGAAGTGCTGCAGATCCTTACCTTGAAAAGGAGACTGAAACTGATTTTGGGGGATGGATAATCCGCCCCTACCAGGGGCCGGATAATCCACCCCTCCCCAATCTAAAAAGGGCGCGACCGTCTGTATGGGGGACGGAGTCTCCCGGATTTTTCGGCCAGGGCCGGAGTTTTTCCCAGGCCAGATAATCCTCCCCTAAAGGGGGTCGGATAATCCGCCCCTAAAGGGGTCGGATAATCCCCCCCCCCCCTAGGTTTTGCTTCAAAGGTCTCCACGACGCATCACTCAGAGAGGGGCGGAGTTTCCCTCGAACTTTCCGTCTCAGGGCGGATTTTCCCCAGGGGTTGATAGTCTGCCCCTTGAGGGGGACGGATAATCCGCCCCCTCGAGTATTTTCACCAAGTCAAGCACGGTATGACCCACTGTGTGGGGGCGTATTTTCCCCTGGACTTTCCGTCCAGGGGCAGATTTTTTCCTCAGGGAGGATAGTCCGCCCCTAGTGGCGGGGCGGATAATCCGCCCCCAAACTTCACCAATGGCTAGATCTGTGCATAGGTTATTTAAACAAGCCATCTTCCTCCTTCCAGAACTCTAGGTTCATTCGAAAAAGACAAGATATTATCCTCAAGTTTCATCCAAGAGATCTCCATCTTCATCCACCCAAAGGCCCCGTTCCTTGGGGAATCGAAGGAGGAGGGCTTGATCTTCACCAACTACAATCAAGCGCTTCATCTCCTCTCCATTCATTTGGAGAATCTTTGATCTAGTATTTCTTGCAAATATCTAGATCCTTGTGTTGATTATATTGATAATCCTTGTTCTTGTGACAGCTTGTTGTCATTACGGGAGCCTCCAATTTGGTTGTGGATGTGTGCCCCACTAAAGTTGTAAAGGCACTGGTTCCCGCCTCGAAGGGTACAAATAGTGGAGAAGGTGGATCAGGCCTTTCATGGCGAGATCCATCGGAGAATAGGGTGAGTCCTATTGTGGCGTGGTGGTCTTAGAACCGCCCACCCCTCCAACACAGATGTACTTCCCTTAACAAGGAAGGAACTGCGGTAAAACAAATCCCTGTGTCTCCGCGTGCGCCACTACAGTTTCCTCGCTCCTCTCTTTACGTGCTTAGTAGCTAGGGTTGCATATAGGGAAATTCTCGTAGTTGCATATTTAGAGAATTTAATTTGTGTCAAGCCTAAAAGTGAAAATAACTAAAAAAAATTGAGTAGCACCTATTCACCCCCCCCCCCCTCTAGGTGCCCATACGATCCATTTCAATTGGTATCAGAGCCCCGGCTCTTAATTCGGGCTTAACCGCCTAAGAGAAGTATGGGTTCCAAGGTAGACGGGAGTGATGCTCCGGAGGTAGTCACCATGAACGATCTCAAGACGTTGGAAATAACCTTGATTAGTTCCATGGAGGATAAGATGGAAGAGATGTGTCTAATGATAATGCGTCTCTCCCCATCCGCAGCATCACCTCCATCTGCCTCTTAGGCTACCACTCCGCGATCCAAGGAAACGGGTAAAACCGATTCCAAAGAGAACAAAGTGGTTGGTGATGGCACTATCAAGAGCTCCTCCTCGAAAAAGGATAGTGGTAAGTAAGGATACAATGAGGTTTACCATGTGTATTCACCTGATCCACCTATACCACATCCTGATATGCATAATAGGGGTGATCCACCCAAACTTTCTGCATCTACTTTTAATCAATGGCAATTTTTGATGAAGTATCATGTGTGCAGCTCCTCCATTGAGTTATGGAAAATCATAGAGAATGGTCTTCATGTTGGATATCCAAACAACCTAACAAGAAGAGAGGTTGTAGACAGTCAACTCAATGCAACGGCTCTACACATGATTCATCTTGGTGTGGGTACCAAATACATGCCACACATAGAGCATCTCAACATAGCTAAGGAAGCTTGGGATGCCCTCACCGAGCTCTTCATTGGAAATGAAAGCATGAGAAGAAACATATATGATGCTTTGAGTAATCAAGCTGAAGGATTCTATATGTTGGATGGAGAAGACCACGAGGACATGTATATGAGGCTTAAGTCAATAGCCACCACTTTCATAAATCATGGTGCCTCTCATGTTGATGATGCTTTGATCAAGCGCAAGTATGTCAGTTCTCTTATGCCATTTGAGCCCACAGATTTGAAGAGTCTCCGAGGAAGGCATAACTACCACCTAATGACATCCAATGAGGTAATGCAAGAAATGGCAGCTTTCAAAGTGGCTGCCAAGAATGCCGAAGATGCTCGTGCACGAGCCATTTGTTGGAGATATGCCCTAGAGGCAATAATAAATGTAGTTATTATTATATCTTTGTGTTTATGATAAATGTTTACATTCATGCTATAACAGTATTAACAAGGAAACATTAATACTTGTGTGATTTGTAAACTAAATTAGAGTCCCTGGTAAAGCCTCTTCATAATACTAGCTTGTTGGTTAATAAATTATTGTGGTTTCCCTATCATGAACATTGAGATGTTATTAACAACAAGATCATATCGTTAGGAGAATGGTATGATGGACATACTCCTATAGATAAGCGTAGCATAAAGATCAAAGTCATTTTAATAGTTCAATTGCTATAAGCTTTCTGATACATAGTAACCTAATTCCTTCGACCATGAGATCATGCTTATCACCATCACCGGAAGGATGCTTTGATGACATCAAACACCACACCGTAACTGGGTGGTTATAAAGGTGGCATTGAGTGTTCGGAAAGTATGGGTTGAAACACATGGATCAAGAGTGGGATTTGTCCATCCATATGACGGATAGATATACTCTGGGCCCTCTCGGTGGAATGTCATCCAATTGTCTTGCAAGCATGTGAATGGCTCACAAGGGATCACATATCACGGGAACGAGAAAAGAGTAATTATCTGTAACGAGGTTGAACTAGGTATGCAGAGATACCGACGATCAAAACCTCGGATAAGTAAACTATTGTGAGACAAAGGGAAATTGGTATCGTATGTAAGTGGTTCATTCGATCGCAAAGTAATCATAGAAATATGTGGGAGCCATATGAATTTCCATATTCCTCTATTGGTTATTGTTCGGAGAAGTGTCTCGATCATGTCCGCATAATTCACGAACCGTAGGGAGACACACTTAAGGATTCGATGTTGTTGAGTAGTTATGGAATGATGAGTAAGAGACCGAATGTTGTTCGGAGTCTTGGATGGGATCCGGGATATCACGAGGAGATCCAGAATGGTCCAGAGAATAAGATTCATATAAGGAAAGTCCTGTTTCGGAGTTGGAGAATGATTCCGGTGTTTTCATCAGGAATGTTCTAGAAGGGTCCGGAAGGTCCGGCACTCCGGAGGGGAAGGGTAAATGTATGTGTCATAACAAGTTGGAATGGTTGCATCATGTACTAGGTGTCATCGCTGAGCAAAATAAAGGGATAAATCAAATCCTAGTTTGAAAAGTCAAACGTCAATTTGAAAAGTCAAACAGCAAGTTTGCTTGGTGGAGGGAGAGTAGGAAACCTACATGGGGACGAGTTCCTCTCCCTCCACCCACCGGCCAAGGAGGCCGACTTGGGGGAGGACTCTCCTCCCCTGGTCGGCGCCCTACCACCTATAAAAGGAGGGGCAGGGGTGCCCCTCTAGACACACCTTGCCCCACCAAAACCCTAACCCTAGCCGCCGGCCCTCCTGCAGCCGCCGCCGCCCTAGGGTTTTCTCCCAAGCCGCCGAGTTGGGGCTTCCCCTTTCCCTAGCCGCTGGCCTAGCCCTCTCTCCTTGGTGCCTCTAAACCCTAGATCGCCAAGGTCTCTCTCATAGTCCACCATACTCACTCCGGCTTAAGGCGAAGCCCTGCGAGATCTCCCCTCTACTTCCGGTACCACATCGTCATGCTGCCGGAATCGCGAGGAGAGTGCTACAACCTCCGCTTTTCTTTGGAACAAGGAGAGAAAGGTCTTCATCGAGTACCAACGTGTGACCGATCATGCCGAACGCAGCCTTGGAAGGATCGTCTACACGATCTTGAGATCGACAAGAGTACGACTACATCACCCACGAGAATCCACTCTCGTTAACCTCTTTGGAATCTTCGAAGGTGAGTTCCTCTATCGACTCGTTGCTACAATATCGTAGATAGATCTTGGCTTGTTTGTTTGCATGCGGTAGAAATTTTTTGTTTTCCATGCTACGAACCCTACAAAGGGTATCGTAGTCGTGTCTATATGTAGATATGTTGCCTGAGTAGAACACAATGGTCATTGTATGTGGTGCTTTATTATCAATTGCTTCTTGTGTACTTTGCATCTTGCGGTATGATGGGATGAAGCGGCCCGGGCTAACCTTACATGACATCGTTCATGAGACTTGCTCCACGCTCAACATGCAACTTGTATTGCATAAGTGGCTTTGCGGGTGTCTGTCTCTCCCATCGTTCAAACATCTATGTTGTGGTTCTTGTTCGTAAGTTAGATCGACACTTATTGAAAGCCCCAAACCACGTAAAATATGCAAAGAAAATTAGAGGCGTCTAACTTTGTTTTGCAGGGGTGTGCTGTGATGTGATATGGCCATGATTGTGATTATATTTGATGTATGCAATGTTCCTTATTGTAAGTTGGCAACCGGCAGGAGCCATATGGTTGTCTTTAATTTCTGTTAAGACCCGCGTGTCTATTCAAGGTAGTTGTAATAGTTGAAGCTGGTGGACGACAATCATGGAGCAGCGTCATTGACCTTGATGATGGAGATCATGTTCGTGCTTGAAGATGGAGATCGGAAGCACAAAGAAGAAAGGCCATATCATATCACATATTATGAATTGCATGTGATGTTAATCCTTTATGCATCTTGTATTGCTTAGTTAACGACGGTAGCATTATAAGATGATCCCTCATGCACATAAATTTCAAGTTCTAAAGTGTTCATCCTTAGTAAGCACTGTTGCTAAAGCTTGTTGTTTCGAAGCACCACGTGATGATCGGGTGTGTTAGATTCTGCAAGTGTATACAACGTGAGCAAGCCAGATTTGCTCATGCAGAAGCTAAGGTTTTATCTTGACGAGCCTAGCATATGCAGACATGGTCTCGTAACATGGATCACCGAAAGGTAAAGCATGAATCATATACTAGATATGATGAACATGTCGATTGTTCGCCATTGAAGCTACATCAACTCTCGTGATGATCGGTTTTGATGTGGTGGATCTGGTTTGTGTGATCACTAAAACAATGTGAGGGATATTGTTTTGAGTGGGAGTTCACCTAGATTAATTTAAATATTAATTAGAACTCAATTTGTCATAAACTTAGTCTAAATTATTGCAAATATGTTGTAGATCAATGGCGGCCCCTACCATCAATTTTAATGTGTTCCTAGAGAAAGAAAAGTTGAAAAACAATGGAAGCAACTTCGCGGATTGGTTCCGCAATTTGAGGATTGTCCTCAATGCTGGTAATTTGACCTATGTCTTTGGATGCACATTTGGTGACTCCGCTGCGGTGATGCTACCGATGAAGTAAAGAATGTTTACCTCGCTCGGAAGAATCAAGACTCCGATTCGATGTGCTATCTTGTATGGTTTGGAATCGGAGCTTCAGAAAAGGTTTGATAATTCAGACCCACATGATATTGTCTGTGAACTCAAATTGATATTTGAGACTCACGCGGCAGTTGAGAGCTATGAGGCTTCTCCAAAGTTCTTTAACTGCAAGATGGAAGAGGGCAGCTCCGTCAGTGAGCATGTGCTTAAGATGTCTGGGCATGCAAACAAACTCCAAAGCTTGGGTATAGTGATTCCTAATGCTTTGGGGATTTACCGTGTCCTCTAATCACTACCACAAAGTTACAAGAACTTTGTGATGAACTACTATATGCAAAGCATGAACAAGCAGTTGCTAGAACTCTTCTCCATGTTAAAATCTGTAGAAGTGGAGATCAAGAAAGAGCACCAAGTGTTGATGGTCAATAAGACCACCAAATTCAAGAAAGGCAAGTCTAAGCAAAAGGGACACTTCAAGAAGGGTGGTAAGAAAGTTGCCAGATTTAAGAAGACCAAGGCTGGACCTAAGCCGATCTTGAGTGCTTTATGCAAGGGAGAAGGTCACTGGAAGCGGAATTGCCCAAAGTACTTGGAGGATTTGAAGAACGGCAACATCAAGAAGAAAGGTATATCCGATATACATGTTATTGATGTGTATCTCACTAGTACTCGTAGTAGTGCCTGGGTATTTGTAACTGGTTCGGTTGCTCATATTTGTAACTCGAAACAGGTGCTGAAGAATAAACGGAAGCTAGCGAAGAACGAGGTGAAGATGCGCGTTGGAAATGGATCAAAGGTTGATGTGATCGCGGTCGGCACGCTAACTCTTCATCTACCATCGGGATTAGTTTTATACTTAAATAATTGTTATTTGGTGCCTGCGTTAAGCATGAACATTATATCGGGATCTTGTTTATTGTGAGACGGTTACTTGTTTAAGTCCGAGAATAATGGTTGTTCGATTTATATGAGTAATATGTTTTATGCACATGCACCTTTGATAGATGGTCTATTCTTATTGAATCTCGATAGTGGAAATACACATATTAATAACATTGAAGCTAAACGTTTGAAATTGAGCGATAAATCGACCTATATGTGGCATTGTCGTCTTGGTCACATTGGAGTGAAGCGTATGAAGAAACTCCATTCTGATGGACTTCTTGAATCACTTTATTTCGAATCACTTGAAAGATGTGAAGCATGTCTGATGGGTAAAATGACTAAGACTCCATTTTCTGGTATGATGGAGCGACCTACGGACTTATTGGAAATCATACATACCGATGTGTGTGGTCCGATGAGTGTAGCATCGCGCGATGGTTATCGTTATGTTCTTACCTTCACGGATGACTTGAGTAGATATGGGTATATCTATTTCATGAAACATAAGTCCGAAACTTTCGAGTAGTTTAAGGAATTTCAAAGTGGGGTAGAGAATCAACATAACAAGAAGATTAAATTTCTATGTTCTGATCGTGGAGGTGAATATCTAATTTACGAGTTTGGCGAGCATTTGAAGAAATGCGGAATACTTTCACAATTGACACCGCCGGGAACACCACAGCGTAATGGTGTTTCCGAACGTCGTAATCGAACTCTCTTAGATATGGTTCGTTCTATGATGTCACTTACAGATTTACCGCTATCATTTTGGGGTTATGCGTTGGAAACAGCTGCATTCACTTTAAATAGGGCACCATCTAAATCCGTTGAAACGACACCGTATGAATTATGGTTTGGGAAGAAACCTAAATTGTCGTTCCTTCAAGTTTGGGGTTGCGAAGCCTATGTAAAGAAGTTACAGCCGGACAAGCTTGAACTAAAGCGGAAAAATGCGTCTTCATAGGATACCCAAAGGAAACTATTGGGTATACCTTCTATCATAGATCCGAAGGCAAAATCTTTGTTGCCAAGAATGGATCCTTTCTAGAGAAGGAATTTCTCTCGAAAGAAGTGACTGGAAGGAAAGTAGAACTCGACGAGGTTGTCGAACCTTCTCTCGAACTTGCGAGTAGCGCAGCACCGGAAGAAGTTCCTGTGGTGCCTGCACCAATAAGAGAGGAAGCTAATGATGATGATCATGAAACTTCGGTTGAAGTTGCTACAGAGCCTCGCAGGTCAACGAGAACTCGTACCACTCCAGATTGGTATGATCCCGTTATGAGTGTCATGTTGGTGGACAACACCGATGACCCTGCGACATATGAGGAAGCGATGATGAGCCCAGATTCCAATAAATGGCAAGAAGCCATGAAATCCGAAATTGGATCCATGTACGAAAACCAAGTATGGACTTTGGTGGACTTACCGGATGGCCGGAAGGCTGTCGAGAACAAATGGATTTTCAAGAAGAAAACAGATGTTGATGGTAATGTTACTGTCTATAAAGCTCGACTTGTCGCAAAAGGGTTTCGACAAATTCAAGGAGTTGACTACGATGAGACTTTCTCACCAGTAGCGAAGCTAAAGTCTGTGAGGATTTTGTTAGAAATCGCTGCATATTACGATTATGATATATGGCAGATGGATGTCAAAACAGTGTTCCTCAATGGAGACATTGATGAAGAGTTGTATATGATGCAACCCAAAGGTTTTGTCGATCCTAAAGATGCTAACAAGGTATGCAAACTTCAACGGTCCATATATGGATTGAAGCAAGCATCCCAAAGTTGGAATCAACGTTTTGATAAGGTAATCAAAAGTTTTGGTTTTATACAAACTTATGGAGAAGCTTGTATTTACAAGAAAGTGAGTGGGATCTCTGTAGCATTCTTAATACTATATGTAGATGACATATTGTTGATTGGGAATGATGCAGACCTTCTTAATAGTGTCAAGGAATATTTGAATAATAGTTTTTCAATGAAAGATCTTGGCGAAGCAGCTTATATATTAGGCATAAAGATTTATAGAGATAGATCGAGACGCCTAATATCATTGTCACAAAGTACATATTTGGACAAAGTTCTAAAGAGGTTTGGAATGGAAGATAGCAAGAAAGGGTTCTTGTCCATGTTGCCCAATACGACCTTGAGTAAAACTCAAAGTCCAGCAACGGCAGAAGATAGCGAAAGGATGAGTAAGACTCCCTATGCCTCAGCCATAGGATCTCTAATGTATGCTATGCTATGTACTAGACCCGACATTGCATATGCTGTTAGTTTAACTAGAAGATATCAAAGTGATCCAGGAGTGGATCATTGGACAGCGGTCAAAAACATCCTTAAGTACTTGAGAAGAACTAAGGATATGGTTCTTTCTTATGGAGGTGATGAACAGCTCGTTGTTAATGGTTACACCGATGCTAGTTGGAGCACCGATCCGGATGATTCTAAATCTCAATCTGGATACGTATTTACTTTGAATGGTGCAGCAGTTAACTGGAGGAGTGCAAAGCAAAGCGTTGTGGTGAGATCTTCAACTGAATCGGAATACATAGCTGCTTCAGAGGCTTCACAAGAAGCGATATGGATGAAGGAGTTCATTATAGAGCTCGGTGTGGTTCCAAGTGCGCTGGACCCAATGTCTATCTACTGTGATAACATGGGCACCATAGCCAATGTGCAAGAACCAAGGTCACACAAGAAGCTAAAGCACATCAAGCTACGTTTTCACGCTATTCAAGAACATGTCCAAGATGGTGACATAAAGATTTGCAAAGTACACACATATCTGAATGTGGCGGATTCGTTGACTAAACCTCTCCCGAGGGCAAAACATGACCAACACCAAACTGCCATGGGTGTTCGGTATATTACCATGTAATCTAGATTAGTTGACTCTAGTGCAAGTGGGAGATCTGGAGATATGCCCTAGAGGCAATAATAAATGTAGTTATTATTATATCTTTGTGTTTATGATAAATGTTTACATTCATGCTATAACAGTATTAACAAGGAAACATTAATACTTGTGTGATTTGTAAACTAAATTAGAGTCCCTGGTAAAGCCTCTTCATAATACTAGCTTGTTGGTTAATAAATTATTGTGGTTTCCCTATCATGAACATTGAGATGTTATTAACAACAAGATCATATCGTTAGGAGAATGGTATGATGGACATACTCCTATAGATAAGCGTAGCATAAAGATCAAAGTCATTTTAATAGTTCAATTGCTATAAGCTTTCTGATACATAGTAACCTAATTCCTTCGACCATGAGATCATGCTTATCACCATCACCGGAAGGATGCTTTGATGACATCAAACACCACACCGTAACTAGGTGGTTATAAAGGTGGCATTGAGTGTTCGGAAAGTATGGGTTGAGACACATGGATCAAGAGTGGGATTTTTCCATCCATATGACGGATAGATATACTCTGGTCCCTCTCGGTGGAATGTCATCCAATTGGCTTGCAAGCATGTGACTGGCTCACAAGGGATCACATATCACGGTAACGAGAAAAGAGTAATTATCTGTAACGAGGTTGAACTAGGTATGCAGAGATACCGATGATCAAAACCTCGGATAAGTAAACTATCGTGAGACAAAGGGAAATTGGTATCATATGTAAGTAGTTCATTCGATCGCAAATTAATTGTAGAAATATGTGGGAGCCATATGAATTTCCAGATTCCTCTATTGGTTATTGTTCGGAGAAGTGTCTCGATCATGTCCGCATAATTCACGAACCGTAGGGAGACACACTTAAGGATTCGATGTTGTTGAGTAGTTATGGAATGATGAGTAAGAGATCGAATGTTGTTCGGAGTCTCGGATGGGATCCGGGATTTCACGAGGAGATCCGGAATGGTCCAGAGAATAAGATTCATATAAGGAAAGTCTTGTTTCGGAGTTGGAGAATGATTCCGGTGTTTTCATCGGGAATGTTCTAGAAGGGTCCGGAAGGTCCGGCACTCCGGAGGGGAAGGGACATGTATGTGTCATAACAAGTTGGAATGGTTGCATCATGTACTAGGTGTCATCGCTGAGCAAAATAAAGGGATAAATCAAATCCTAGTTTGAAAAGTCAAACGCCAATTTGAAAAGTCAAACGGCAAGTTTGCTTGGTGGAGGGAGAGTAGGAAACCTACATGGGGAGGAGTTCCTCTCCCTCCACCCGCCAGCCAAGGAGGCCGACTTGGGGGAGGACTCTCCTTCCCTGGCCGGCTCCCTCCCACCTATAAAAGGAGGGGCAGGGGTGCCCCTCTAGACACACCTTGCCCCACCAAAACCCTAACCCTAGCCGCCGGCCCTCCTGCAGTCGCCGCCGCCCTAGGGTTTTCTCCCAAGCCGCCGAGTTGGGGCTTCCCCTTGCCCTAGCTGCCAGCCTAGCCCTCTTGTGGCATCCCGCAAAACCACTACTAGAAAATCGCGTTGAATTTGTGCATTGCATCGTCATCATCATGCATTGTTTGCCAAAACTATGTTTGCAAAGCCCGTGTTGTTTTCTAAACGCCCCGTCTTTTATTCAACCGCCAAAACCGGGTCCCCGGAATATTTTGTTTTGGCCGCTATCGGTTTGCCAACGGCCCGTTTAACACAAATAAAAATTATAATTATTTTATTAGGGGCAGTCGAACGGGCCATCCCGACCGAACGACCGCCCCAGTTTTTTTCTAAACGGTCCAACTACACCGCTTCTAAAATCCTAAAGCTACCAGTTATTCTACCCTCACCCCCTGGCCACCTCACCCCCACCTATCCTAGGCCGCCACGTCACTTTTCTTCCCCCCACACCCAATCAGATGTTGCCACATCCCCCTCTCTCTAACTCGCCACACACCCAGGCCGCACCCCACGCACGCACACTGGATCCCGGCCACACCCGATCCCACCAACCGCGCCTGGCCATCTCTCCTCCACCGTGGCCCCTACCTCCCCTTGGCCCACCTGTCCGTCCCTCCTCCTCCACCCACACACGCTTACACGCACTGCCTGACCCTGGGACCACAGCCCCCACTGGCCTCTCTCTCCTGTTCATCCTCTTCCTCTCGCCAGCCTCCCGCCCGTGTCCTCTTCCTCTCCCTTCTCGACCCTCTCCCTCACCGCTTCTCCCTCTCCCTCGAGCTCCCTCTCCCTAACCTCTGGCCGTCCCGCTCCTTGCCTCAGCGCCAATTGCTGACCTCTCGCCAACCGACGCGATCGCGCCCAAGCGCCTTAAGCTGCCCAAAGACGCCGCCTCTTCCCTTGGCCTCCTCAAGAACCACCGCAGCCCTCTCGCGCTCTTCCACCTCCTTCTGCTCCACATGATCAAGGCCTCCGTGCTCCAACTGTCTCGACCATGACCGACCTCCCGGCCCACTCCGCGCCGCGCCTCCGCCATCTCGCCACGCCGCCGCCACTGTCTCGCCACGACGCTGTCCGAGCTCCGCCGCGCCCTTCCTTCCTCCTCCGTTCGCCCGCCTCGGCGCGGCCCTGCCGCCTCGCCCCAGCGACCACGCACGCGGTGCCCTCACCTCGCCCGCCGGTGCCCCTCGCCAGAAGCTCGCTGCCCCCGGCGCCCTCCGCCTCGCGCCGCCTCTCCGGCCCGTCCCGAGCCCCTCCGCTTGGCGCGTTCCCAGCGTCGCCGCCACTTCCGACCTCATCGGCGGGCTCGACACGTGATGCCATGATAGGGTAGTACCGCTGCCGGTGGTAAGGTGTTGTCCAGAAGACGGTGAGGCTCCAAAGTCTATTCGAATAGCCATGTTTAGCCACACGAGTTCAAGATCTCCCGGAGGCCTTCGTCTAAGACACCAAGAACGCCTACACGGACGCCAAGACCTGGTTCCGAAGATCGATCCCAAGGCCCGAACCCGGGACGCCAAGTCGCCAAGACCTACCTCACGGAGCGGCGAACCCCGGACCCCGATGAACCATGATCTACGCTTCAGAACAGCAAGCCCCTCGGAGTGAAACCAACAAGACCTACCGCCGGACGCCGAGATCTACAATCGGACCCGGGGACACCAAGACTCCGGCGCGACAAGTACTCCCCCGGACGTCAAGACCGATGCAATGGCGCGGGCCGACAAGATCCCATGACGACAAGAACAATAGCGAGGAGAACCCGATGCCCGACGCAGAACAAGTCCTTCGCTCCGAACGCCAAGACCTACCCGACATCCGAGAACGCTCCGAACCCGAACCCCAGATCCGTCGAACCCGACCCCCCGAACCGGAACCCCAAGATCGTCGAGCCCCCCCTAAATGTGTGACCCTTTTTCCTCGATACCTTATTTTATAAATGCATAATAACAACTTGTCGCATATTTAATTGTCATACTTGCATGCATAATCTTATGGTTTGGGGGCCTTATGCCGATTCACCTAATAATGAAATATGGGGCCCATATGCGGGCAAATCTAGTCTCATATCGGCCTCATTTAAACTTGTGTAGCGAACCCGGTGCTATCTTCTACCATGATACACAACATTTAAATTGCGGGGGAGCTAAATAACTTGAACCACCTAATTAATTGTCGGGACCCCGGTTCCGCTTAATATGACCTAATTGCATCGCCCTTGCCATGCCATACATCATGCATGCATCATGCCGATCTTCTGCCGTGAATTAAATATTGCATCCGGTGTTTATTCTAGTGTTTTGCTTCTTCGCGGATAAGGCCGTTGAGTTGATGTGAGCTTCGCCCCGATCTTCGGGGAAAATCTTCGACAATGTTTTCAGGCGAGCATCTCCCCCTTTCTACCTATCTTACTTTTATAGTCTTTATTCCCTCCTGTTGATCTATTGCTATCTGTGTTGCGATGCTCTAGTTTCCGTACCCGATATATCCCGTGCAGCCCTATATTGCCTTGGACACACCCTATTACCTGTTGTTTGGTAGATAGTTGGACTTGCGCGTCGTAGTTGCTTGCTCAAGTGCTGATGTGTGTCGTCATATGCCACAGTTGCTGATGTATTGCCGCATGATGTTGTTGGAGATGATTCTAGTTTTACTTATTGTCACTTTAATTTCTGTTTAACAACTAAAATTGAATAAGCAGAGGCATCGGTGGGTGATAGATAATATTTGGTTTCCGAACGCCCACTTGTGTCCCGTAAGACCCCGAGTACTTGATACCTGTTCCTTGATTTTTGCGCGCTATCCACATCCGGGAGGTATATGGGACCCCCCTGAGCCAGAGCTTGATTCATTCTTATTTCATGGGGCCACAAACTAGTTTGAGGTTTTATTACGATCCTGTACCTATGACATGTTTACCGCTTTATTTACGATTGTGCGAGGAGCACACTGTACTGTTTAGGAAGGCGGAGTGATTACGCGGTATCGACAAGCCCAGCCACACTTTCGGGTTCCCGCCATGACCATTGGCGCTAACCTTGAGGCCGTCTCGAAGCTTAGCTTCGTTGCGGGTTCTACTCAAAGGGTGGCCCCAAATATTTCTGAATCCTGTGATTGTTCACCGTGAAAGCCTCGTTGGGTTTTGATTTGGTTTTTCCGAGGTTGATCGGCGTGTGTTGCTATTGGTGCACCCGCCGGGTAAAACTTTCAAAGCCGTGTCCGCGGATATGGACTTGGAGCACAAGATCTCGATCATAGACAAGCATAACTAAAGTTTATCGCTATAAATTTGACTTATAATGACTAGTAATCAGCTCCACTATAACGGAATGGCTAATTAATACGCCCACAATTGCTTGTTTGGTTGTCGCCATACAATTGTATCCGACTAGTAAGTATTGCAACTACAACGAAATGGCTGAATAAAAGTACCAACCACTTTGGGTTTTGGGTTTATCTCATGCTATCTCAGATTCGATTAGTAATTGCTGCAACTAGCGGAATGATTAACTAAAAGGGCCCATCGCTTACTTTATCGGGACAATTATCTATACCGACTAGTAATTGCTAACGATAACCAAATAGGTAAAGCGCCAACCGTGAGTCCTCGGTTGACTTCCTCGTTTGGCCTCGAGGGGAAACACCGGGATGGGTTTGTTTGGTGATAGCTTCGTGTTGGATCCGTTAGGCCATTCTTACCTCTCTCGATAAACGCCATTGTATCGAGTCTCTATAGGTTGTTTAGTGCATCTTTGCCGCTGCCGATCCACCATACCTATGTAGGCGAGGACCGCCAATTCTAGCCTCGCTGTCATCGGCCTCGATCTTGACGCTCCTTCTTTTTTCCTTTGCCCTTTGTCGGCACCCTTTTGTTTAAGCAGGTTTTGAGATCAACGTCGTTAGCGTGGTTACCCTTCCGCTTGGCACGGCAGGGTTATGGACGCCATTGATTATTCTTCAGGGCTCTTAGCCCCATTTGCATCTTGTCCGTAGCGGAACGCTCTATCGTTTTCAAGGTGATTTGGATCTTTGTATATTATATCTGTATTCTTGACTCTTTGAGTCGCTATGATAAATATCTGTTCTGTGGGTCCCATCGAGGACTGTTGTGTGATGTTATTACTGCTTTCCACCCGCGAAAGTGCTTGGTGGCACCTTTGAATCGTTTCTATGCGGTTTGGTGAATTTTGCCCAAACTTGCATAGGTCTGACTCGAGGGTGTTACTGAGTGGTATCGAGCTCAGCGATGATACCCACAAGTCCAGCCTGTAGGATAACCTAGCTAACGGCCGAAGTAGAGTGTCAAAACTATTTTGCAAAATCGTTTGGATAGTTCTGATTAGGTCTGATTTTATTCCTTACCCCTCTGCTATTCTCCTCTTACCCCTGCGTGTTTGAACCTACTCTCTTATCTTTTCTTCGAGTCTAGGATTTCTCGTGGTTGGGTTTCCGTACCTTGTGGCTTCGCTTTCTCCCTTTTGTAACGGAGGTGCTACGATCATCACCGCAACTTGTCATTGTACCCTTCATCCAATCTTTTGTTCTTGAGCTCTTTATCCATATGTGTTCCTTGCTGGAAATCAGTGTCGTTGAAAAACATATGAGAAGGACGAGCTTTGGTGAAGTTGGAGTCGACCTTGAGCACGTGTTGTTCATGCCAATGGAATCATCGCAAAACCTAATCATTGTGTCTTTCATACGATTTCTGCTGGCAACATTCCTTTGTTCCGAACCCCGCCTAAGAAGGTCTTCAGTCTAAATCTCGAGAGTTGAGTTGCCTGATTCTCCTACCCATGTATAGAGCTGATAGTTGGGTCCGGGATGGACTGATCACCCTACCCGACTCTTACTGTTCGCTCTGTATATCGAACTGGTGGATCAATGTAACTTTTCCCTCTTCTAATGGAAGTTAGAGGTGGCCTTACCCTTAACTTCGTCCGTTAGTTATCCGGAGTGCTCTCTTGCCGAACAGGTTCAACGACCCTTTGTTGGTGATGTCGCCGATTTCAAGATGGAGGAGGAACCCTCGTTAGTGGTGTCGCGAAGATCTACATGATGCGAGAAGATTCAGATCGCCGACCCTTCCTTCCGGTACCATGAGGCGGATCTCGAGGGCGAGATCCTTTGTTAGTGGTGTCGAATTGTGGCATCCCGCAAAACCACTACTAGAAAATCGCGTTGAATTTGTGCATTGCATCGTCATCATCATGCATTGTTTGCCAAAACTATGTTTGCAAAGCCCGTGTTGTTTTCTAAACGCCCCGTCTTTTATTCAACCGCCAAAACCGGGTCCCCGGAATATTTTGTTTTGGCCGCTATCGGTTTGCCAACGGCCCGTTTAACACAAATAAAAATTATAATTATTTTAGTAGGGGCAGTCGAACGGGCCATCCCGACCGAACGACCGCCCCAGTTTTTTTCTAAACGGTCCAACTACACCGCTTCTAAAATCCTAAAGCTACCATTATTCTACCCTCACCCCTCCACCTCACCCCCACCTATCCTAGGCCGCCACGTCACTTTTCTTCCCCACACCCAATCGATGTTGCCACATCCCCCACTCTCCCCTCTCTTCCCCTCTCTCTAACTCCGCCACACCGCACCCCACGCGCACACCGGATCCCCAGCCACACGATCCACCAACCGCTGGCCATCTCTCCTCCACCCACCCCTACCCCTCTCTCTCTCTCGACTGTGGCCCCTACCTCCCTTGGCCCACCTGTCCCTCCTCCTCCACCCACACACGCTTACACGCCACACCGCCTGGGACTACCGCAGGCCCCACCCTGGCCCGCTCTCTCTCCCTGTTCATCCTCTTCCTCTCGCTCAGCCCTCCCCGCCCCGTGTCCTCTTCCTCTCCCCTTTCTCGACCCTCTCCCTCACCGCCGCTTCTCCCGCTCGCTCTCCCCCTCGAGCTCCCTCTCCCCAACCTCTGGCCGTCCCGCTCCGCCCCGCGCGGCCCCGAACGGCGCCCGCGTCCGCGGCCCTCCTCGCCAAACGACGCGACCGCCTGCGCGCCCGCTCCTCGCGGCCCACGCCGCCTCTTCCGCCAAGCGCCCTCCTCAAGGCAACCACCGCAGCCTCTCGCGCTCTTCCACCTCCTTCGCTCCACTGCGATCGCGCCTCCAGGTCTCCAACCGTCTCGACCGCCGACCTCCCGTCCACCTCGCGGCGCACTGCCGCCTCCCGCCATCTCGCCACGGGACGCCGCCGCGACTGTCTCACTGACGCTGCCCTGAAGCTCCGCGCCCGCGCCTTCCTCCTCCGTTCGCGCCCGCCTCGGCGCGCCCGCCTCCTTCGCCCACGCACGCGGTGCCCCTCACTGGCCCGCCCGGTGCCCTCGCCAATGACTCTGCTCGTCCCGGCGCCCTCCGCCCGCCCTCTCCGTCCCGTCCGAGCCCCTCCGTGCGCCGGCCGCGTTCCCCAGCGAGCGTCGCCACTTCGCCGACCTCCGCGGCAGGGCCTGACACGTGATGCCATGATAGGGAGTAGTGGTACTGCCGGTGGTAAGGTGTTGTCCAGAAGACGGTGAGGCTCCAAAGTCTATTCGAATAGCCATGTTTAGCCACACGAGTTCAAGATCTCCCGGAGGCCTTCGTCTAAGACACCAAGAACGCCTACACGGACGCCAAGACCTGGTTCCGAAGATCGATCCCAAGGCCCGAACCCGGGACGCCAAGTCGCCAAGACCTACCTCACGGAGCGGCGAACCCCGGACCCCGATGAACCATGATCTACGCTTCAGAACAGCAAGCCCCTCGGAGTGAAACCAACAAGACCTACCGCCGGACGCCGAGATCTACAATCGGACCCGGGGACACCAAGACTCGGCGACAAGTACTCCCGGACGTCAAGACCGATGCAATGGCGCTGGCCCGACAAGATCCATGACGACAAGAACAATAGCGACGGAGAACCCGATGCCCGACGCCAGAACAAGTCCTTCGCCCGAACGCCAAGACCTACCCGACATCCGAGAACGCTTCCACGAACCCCGAACCCCAGATCCGTCGAACCCTGGACCCCGACCCCGAACCCCGGAACCCCCAAGATCGTCGAGCCCCCCCTAAATGTGTGACCCTTTTTCCTCGATACCTTATTTTATAAATGCATAATAACAACTTGTCGCATATTTAATTGTCATACTTGCATGCATAATCTTATGGTTTGGGGGCCTTATGCCGATTCACCTAATAATGAAATATGGGGCCCATATGCGGGCAAATCTAGTCTCATATCGGCCTCATTTAAACTTGTGTAGCGAACCGGTGCTATCTTCTACCATGATACACAACATTTAAATTATGGGGAGCTAAATAACTTGCACCATCTAATTAATTGTCGGGACCCCGGTTCCGCTTAATATGACCTAATTGCATCGCCCTTGCCATGCCATACATCATGCATGCATCATGCCGATCTTCTGCCGTGAATTAAATATCGCATCCGGTGTTTATTCTAGTGTTTTGCTTCTTCGCGGATAAGGACGTTGAGTTGATGTGAGCTACCGATCTTCGGGAAAATCTTCGACAATGTTTTCAGCAGCATCTCCCTTTCTACCTATCTTACTTTTATAGTCTTTATTCCTCCTGTTGATCTATTGCTATCGTGTTGCGATGCTCTAGTTTCCGTTCGATATATCCCGTGCAGCCCTATATTGCCTTGGACACACCCTATTACCCGTTGTTTGGTAGATAGTTGGACTTGGCGTCGTAGTTGCTTGCTCAAGTCTTGATGTGTGTCGTCATATGCCACGATTCTTGATGTATTGCCGCATGATGTTGTTGGAGATGATTCTAGTTTTACTTATTGTCACTTTAATTTCTGTTTAACAACTAAAATTGAATAAGCAGAGGCATCGGTGGGTGATAGATAATATTTGGTTTCCGAACGCCCACTTGTGTCCCGTAAGACCCCGAGTACTTGATACCTGTTCCTTGATTTTTGCGCGCTATCCACATCCGGGAGGTATATGGGACCCCCCTGAGCCAGAGCTTGATTCATTCTTATTTCATGGGGCCACAAACTAGTTTGAGGTTTTATTACGATCCCTGTACCTATGACATGTTTACCGCTTTATTTACGATTGCGAGGAGCACACTGCATCGCTTAGGAAGGCGGAGTGATTACGCTGTCGACAAGCCCAGCCACACTTTCGGGTTCCCAAATACAGCCATTGGCGCTAACCTTGAGGCCGTCTGAAGCTAGCTTACTGCTATGCGGGTTCTACTCAAAGGGTGGCCCCTAAATATTTCTGAATCCTGTGATTGTTCACCGTGAAAGCCTCGTTGGTTTTGATTTGGTTTTTCCGAGGTTGATCGAGCGTGTGTTGCTATTGGTGCACCCCGGCCGGGTAAAACTTTCTGAAAGCCGTGTCCGCGGATATGGACGACTTGGAGCACAGTATCTCGATCATAGACAAGCATAACTAAAGTTTACTGCTATAAATTTGACTTATAATGACTAGTAATCAGCTCCACTATAACGGAATGGCTAATTAATACTGCCCACAATTGCTTGTTTGGTTGTCGCTTGCGACAATTGTATCTGACTAGTAAGTATTGCAACTACAACGAAATGGCTGAATAAAAGTACCAACCACTGCTGGGTTTTGGGTTTATCTCATGCTATCTGTATCTGATTAGTAATTGCTGCAACTACAACGGAATGATTAACTAAAAGGGCCCACTGCTTACTTTATCAGGACAATTATCTATACCTGACTAGTAATTGCTGCAACGATAACCAAATAGGTAAAACTGCCAACTGTGTGAGTCCCTCGGTTGACTTCCTCGTTTGGCCTCGAGGGGGAAACACCAGGATGGGTTTGTTTGGTGATAGCTTCAGGTTGGATCCGGTTAGGCCATTCTTACCTCTCTCTGATAAACGCCAGTTGTATCGAGTCTCTATAGGTTGTTTAGTGCATGCTGCCGCCGCTTGATCCACCATACCTATGTAGGCGAGGACCGCCAATTCTAGCCTCGCTGCAATGGCCTCGTGATCGACGCTCCTTCTTTTTTTCCTTTGCCCTTTGTCGGCACCCCTTTGTTTAAGCAGGTTTTGAGATCAACGTCGTTAGCGGGGTTACCCTTCCGCTTGGCCAGGCAGGGTTATGGACGCCATTGGTTATTCTTCAGGGCTCTTAGCCCCATTTGCATCTTGTCCGTAGCGGGACGCTCTATCGTTTTCAAGGTGATTTGGATCTTTGTATATTATATCTGTATTCTTGACTCTTTGAGTCGCTATGATAAATATCTGTTCTGTGGGTCCCATCGAGGACTGTTGTGTGATGTTATTACTTCGTTTTCCACCCGCACGAAAGTGCTTGGTGGGCACCTTTGAATCGTTTCTATGCGGGTTTGGTGAATTTTGCCCAAACTTGCATAGGTCTGATTCTGAGGGTGTTACACCTCTCTCCTTGGTGCATCTAAACCCTAGATCGCCAAGGTCTCTCTCATAGTCCACCATACTCGCTCCGGCTTAAGGCGAAGCCCTGCGAGATCTCCCCTCTACTTCAGGTACCACGCCGTCGTGCTGCCGGAATCGCGAGGAGAGTGCTACAACCTCCACTGCCTGCTGGAACAAGGGAGAGGAAGGTCTTAATCGAGTACCGAACGTGACCGATCAGGAAGCGCTGCTTAACGCATACGGAAGGATCGTCTACACGATCTTGAGATCGGCAAGAGTACGACTACATCACCCACGAGAATCTGCTATCGTTAACCGCTTTGGAATCTTCGAGGGTGAGTTCCTCTATCGACTCGTTGCTACAATCTAGTAGATAGATCTTGGCTTGTTTGTTTGCATGCGGTAGAAATTTTTTGTTTTCCATGCTACGAACCCCTACACCATTGGGATGCAAAAGGGGGTCAACATGGCCTTGAAGACAAGTGTGTCTGATCAAGATGAAGATGACATAGAAGATATGGACTGTCCCGAGGATGTAAAAAGAGCTCATGGACAATACATGACCTTCTATGCTAGAAACTTTTGGAAGGATCTAGCCAAAGCCAAATCTGAATTAGAACGCAAGAGTGGAGCAAATGGAAGAAGGGATAACGGTCCCAACCTAAGAACATGTTTCAACTATGGAGACCGACTGCACTTTCTAGCTGAGTGTCCTTATCAAAGTAGAGAAGATAATGGAGGAAGACTCATTCTCAAGGAAAAGTCAAAGACTCCACGAAAGAAAAAATTTGTGAATAAGAATGCTCCATTCAAGAAGCAACTAAATATAGTCCTAGTGGCTCAAGAAGAGTATACTTCGGGAAGTGAAGATGAAGACGAGGATGATAGCTCTCGAGAGGTGGCTGCTATAGTCAGCATATCTACACCAACATCTGTCTTCGACTCTCCGAACGAAAACGTCATCAACAAGAACGCTACTTGTCTCATGGCAAGAGGCTCTGAGGTATCATCTTCTAACACTTCTTTTCCTAAGGCTATGATTGACATGGATGATCCTACTAGTCTTAAGGTTAAAGAAGAAATTATTGCTTTGGACTATTTTAACTTGCAAGGTGAGCACAAAATACATTTTGAGGATCTTATGGACCAGCTGACCCAAAATGAAGTGCTTCTTGAAGAAAAGGGCAGGATTAAAAGGGAGGATGCAATGGAAATTGCATCCTTAAAAAATGCACTAGAAGAAGAGGAAGAGGCTCGTGTTTCTCTTGAAGAGAGGCTTGAGTCTATTGAGGAGTCACATGAAGAACTGGTGACAAAGCTTGTTAAGGAACGTGACAATGCAGTAGCCAAAGCAAAGAAACTAAAGAAATAAAAGGTTGACTTTGGGGCTGCTCATGCTAGACTCTCCGAGGAATTGGAGAAACTTGACATTGCTCACAAGGCTTTGAAGAGAGAATTATCTATTCTCAATGAGTCACATGATCAGATCCAAATTCAATTGACCAAGTATGATGTTCCTAGCACATCTAAATCAACATATATTCACAAGGAAAATGCTAGGGTGGAAGATGAGCTTGTCAATGACACCACTCCCAAAGGTAAGGGTGTACTTGATGATATTCTTGGCAAGCAAAGATCAAATCTTGGAAAAGAGGGACTTGGATATGTTTCCAAGTCCAAGAATAAGAAGAACAAGAAGAAGAAGACCAAGAGTGAACAAGCAAAGACAAGCACCGTTGAGAAGAATGTCACAAAAGACAAAACTGACCATATTGGTTTTGCAGGGTCTAACAATCCAAATTATGAACTTTTTTGTGATTACTATGGTGATGTCTATGCAAATCATGTTGGTCCTTTTGATGAATATGTTGCTTGGTATATTTGGGTTCCAAAGACCCTTGTTACTAACATGAGAGGACCCATTGAAAAATGGGTACCTAAAACCAAGAAGTAATTTTCTTGCAGGGCTATGCTTCCGGTGGGTCTAAATGAGTGTTGGATAGTGGGTGCACTAGTCATATGACCAGAAGCAAAGAGATCATCATGGATATGAGACCCAATCATGATCATATTACAGTCTCATGTGGTGATAAGTCTAAATCTGATGTATTGGGTCTTGGTAAGGTTGTGGTTGCCCACGATATCTCTCTTGTGTACGTCATGCTTATTGAGACCCTGGGTTACAATTTACTTTCTGTTCGTCCCTTGGTAAGATGGGCTTTGCTATTTTCATTGATGGTGATTTTGTGGTACTCTTGTGGAGCAAGTCTCTAAAGGTCGCTTTCGTTGGGTACGTCGAAAATGACCTGTATGTGGTGGACTTTTTAGGAAAACCACTGCGGGTCCGATGTGCTTATTCGGAAAGGCCGACGTGGGTTGGCTATGGCATCGCCGTTTAGCCCATGTCAACATGAGAACTTTTCAAAGTCTTCACAAGGGTGGCCACATCATTGGACTAAAAGACAATGTTTCTTTTGCCAAAGGTCGTGTTTGCAGGGCTTGTGTTGAAGGCAAGATGCATGACTCTCCCCACAAGAGGAAAACTATTGTTTCTTCAAAGAGGATCTTGGAATTACTTCATGTGGACTTATTTGGTCCTCCATCTCATGCTAGCCTCGGTGGGAAGAAATATTGCTTGGTGATAGTCGATGATTACTCAAGATACACCTGGGTCTATTTCTTCAAGCTAAAGAGTGAGACTCAACAAACTGTCATTGATTTTGCCAATGAAGTTTAGCGCCAACACAATGTCCCCATATTGGCAATAAGAAGTGGAAACGGCTCCGAGTTAAATAACTATACATTAAATGAATTTCTAAGTGAAGAGGGGATAAGACATCAATATTCCACTGCGTACACCCTCAACAAAATAGTGTAGCCGAGAGGAATAACCGCACTTTGATGGATATGGCTAGATCAATGTTGGCTGAATTCAAGTCTCCATACAACTTTTGGGCTGAAGCCATATCTACCGCTTTTCACTCATCAAATCGGCTCTACCTCCGCAAGATCTTGGACAAAACACCTTATGAAATACTTACCGGTAACAAGCCCAACATATCGTACTTCCTGGTATTCGGTTTCGCTTGTCTAAATTTGAGTCTAAGGCTTTAGAAGGTATTTTTGTTGGTTACGATGCCGAATCCCACACTCATAGAGTCTACAACAAGCTCTCTGGAATTGTTGTAGAATCTTGTAGTGTGGAATTCGATGAAAATGATGGCTCCCATGTGGGGCAAGTTGATGTTTGTGATGCAGATGCTGAAATACCCCAAGATTCCATAAGAAGAATGGGCGTGGGATTTTTCCGCCCCATTGAGGAACCCCTTGTGGAGGATCGGGAAGGACAATGCTCCACTCAAGTGTAACCCTCATCTACACAAGATAAACAAGCCCCTACTGCTGGAGAAACCTCTGCACCAACACCACAACCTCCTGAAGATCATCTGTCTTCTAGGCAAAATGGTAGTCCCAGGCCGGACTATCCGCCCCCTCTCTGTCCACCCCTGGCACTCCAACTCGCTCCAGGGGAAATCAAGAAGAGAAAGCAAGTCCAGAAAATCCCAGGCCGGATTCTCCGGCCCCAAGGGGCGGATTATCCGGCCCTGAAGAACCAGAACAGCAACAGTCTCCTGTTATTAGCTCAGATCAATATCAAGGGCAAGGTAGTGGCCAAGACAAGGATCCAAATGCTGAATCGTCTCCTTTAATAAACAATAAGGAAATTGAGGCTCGTCGCAAAGCTCGCGCTGATAGGAACCTTGAGTTAAGGGGCCACACTCTTGACAAGGTTGTAGGTGATCTAAGAAGAGTGTCTACTAGAAGAGAACTTGCTAGCTTCTGTGATCATCAAGCACACATTTCAATGGTTGAACCAAAGAAGGTCTTTGATGCTCTTGAAGATCCCGATTGGGTGGTTGCAATACATGAAGAACTAAATAACTTCGAGCACAACAAGGTTTGGAAGATCTTAGAGAAACCCAAAGAATGCCGCAATGTTATCGACACAAAGTGGATTTTCAAGAACAAACAAGATGAAAATGGCATTGTTGTAAGGAATAAGGCAAGGCTAGTGGCTCAAGGATTCTCTCAAGTGGAAGGCATTGATTTCGGCGAAACCTATGCTCCTGTGGCTCGCCTTGAGTCCATATGTATCCTTCTTGCTTATCCTACTCACATAATTTTAAATTACAACAAATGGATGTTAAGAGTGCTTTTCTTAATGCTCCTCTACATGAGATGGTATACGTCAAGAAACCCCCAGGATTTGAGGATCCCAAATTTCTGAACCATGTCTACAAACCTGATAAGGCGCTCTATGGCCTTGAACAAGCCCCACGTGCGTGGTATGAGCATCTTAAAGAGCTTTTGTTAGACCGTGGATTTGAAGTTGGGAAAATCGATCCCACTCTTTTTACTAAGAAGGTTAATGAGGAGATTTTTGTATGCCAACTATATGTAGACGACATTATTTTTGGCTCTACTAACCAAGCTTTTAATGATGAATTTTCAAATCTTATGACTGACGGGTTTGAGATGTCTATGATGGGAGAATTAAGGTTCTTTCTTGGATTCGATATCAAGCAACTTAGATAGGGAACTTTCATTAATCAAGCTAAATACATCCAAGACATGCTCAAGAGGTTCAAGATGACGGATCTCAATGGCGTTGCTACTCCAATGCAAACTAAATGTCATCTTGAGCTTATTCCAAAGGGTAAAGACGTGGACCAAAAGGTATACCAATACATGATTGGCTCTCTCCTTTACCTTTGCGCATCTAGGCCCGATATCGTGTTGAGTGTAGGAGTGTGTGCAAGGTACCAAGCCGCTCCTAAAGAAAGCCACTTAGTGGCGGTCAAGAGAATCTTCAGATATTTGGTTCATTCCACAAATTTTGGTTTATGGTATCACAAAGGCTCTAGTTTCTCTCTATGTGGTTACACTGATTCAGATTGGGCCGGTGACAAGGATGATCGAAAATCAACTTCTGGTGCATGTCAATTCTTGGGCAGGTCTCTACTGTGTTGGTTTTCGAAAAAACAAAATTGCATATCACTCTCAACCACCGAAGCTGAATGCTGCTGCTGCAAGTCCTTGTACACAATTATTATGGATGAGGCAAAATTTAAAGGAATATGGTGTCAATTATGACAAAGTGCCTCTTTTATGTGATAATGAAAGTGCTATTAAAATTGCTTACAATCCGGTGCAGCATACAAGGACAAAACATATTGAGATTCGCAATCATTTCATTCGAGATCATGCTGCTCGTGGCGATATTGCGTTATATTTTGTGAGCACGAAGAACCAACTTGCTGATATCTTCACGAAGCCACTTGATGAAGCAAGATTTTGTTATTTGAGGAATGAGCTAAATATCATAGATTCAAGGAGCTTGGCTTGACTACCCTTGCATACTCACTTGCACTTCCTCATGTATTTGGTTTAGATATGGGCATAGACATAGGGGGAGTCTGGTCCTAATTTATTGGGCTAACCCTCCCCCATAATGCCGAAAGCAAGAAAAATCATTTCCCTTAATATCATTTTGTGATATGTGGGTCATCGATGAGCATTGGTTTTGAACTCAAGATACATCTTCGCGGTGTCATGCCATGCGCTCCAACATGGTGGCTTCGGCCTCCGCCCTCTTCCTTGAGAAGAGTTGGTTTCTATTGGCTATCTTTGGATTTTCTTTCAGATCTCTTGTTCTTATGGAAAACACACCCAATTTTGGCTTTTAGTTGATTTGTTCTTGCAATTTTGGGTGTGTAGTACCATCTAAATTTGGTGCTATAAACCCAAGACTTTTGTTTTTTATCGGTTGATTCGTTGGCTCGCATCACTCTTCTTACTTTTTGGTGTTTCGATGCAAAAGGGGGAGAAGTAGTTATATTTAGGTCTCGGATTTGCATAGGTCGGGCGCAAGCATTTGCCTCTTTATCATTTGTTTTCTTTATCGGTTGCTTGTGCTCCTTTAGTGTTGAACTTCTTTGTGCTAAGTTTGTATGAGACTCTGTCGTGTGTGATACTATTTGTGCACTTGTGTGGAATTCTGGAATTCTGGATTTATCTTGTGGAACTATTCGTATGGAATTCTAGATTTATCTGCGGAGTATGGAATTGTGTGGATATCATATGGATTTATGGAATTATCTATTGATTGCATAAATATGGTGGGATGTGTTCAAGGCCTAATATTCTCTTTGTTCACATTGGATATTTCACATCCCGGTGGTATGACCTATGTTTTCTAACTCATCCTTGTTATAGTTGTCAGTGTTATGAAATTGGCTTGCTCTTTAGTGTGTGCATTTATATTCAAATGCAAATTATTAATATGCACACATTTAGGGGGGAGCCTCTTTCATTTCTTGAAGATGATGTTAGTAGGTTTCATTGCAAATCCTGGTATTTTCATCTAACACCAAAAAGGGGGAGATTGAAAGAACATTTCATGATCCCTAGTGTTTTGTGTGTTAGATAACAATACCAAGGATTATTTAATGTGTGTTGAAGTGTTACAGATCCTTACCTTGAAAAGGATCCTGAAATTGATTTTGGGGGGCGGATAATCCGCCCCTCCCCAATCTAAAAAGGGTGCAAGGGCGCGACCGTCTGTATGGGGGGCAAAATATCTCCTGGATTTTCCGGCCAGGGCTGGAGTTTTTGCCTAGGCCGGATAATCCGCCCTTAAAGGGGGCGGATAATCTGCCCCCCCCCCTAGGTTTTGCTTCAAAGGTCGCCATGGTGCGTCACTCATAGAAGGGGCGGAGTTTCCCTCGGACTTTTCGTCTCTGGGGCGGATTTCCCCACGGGCGGATAGTCATTATCCGCCCCCTCGAGGATTTTCACCAAGTCAAGCTCGGCGTGACCCACTGTGTGGGGGGCGGATTTCCCAGGACTTTCCAGGGGCGATTTTACCCTGTATGATAGTCCGCCCCTAGTGGGGGCGGATAATCCGCCCCCAAACTTCACCAACGGCCAGATCTATGCAGGGGTATTTAAACCAGCCATCTCCCTCCTTCCAGAACTCTTGGTTCATTCTAAAAAGACAAGATCTGCTCCTCAAGTTTCATCCAAGATATCACCTTCATCCACCCAAAGGCCCCGTTCCTTGGGGAATCGAAGGAGGAGGGCTCGATCTTCACCAACTGCAATCAAGCGCTTCATCTCCTCTCCATATTTGGAGAATCTTCGATCTAGTATTTCTTGCAAATATCTAGATCCTTGTGTTGATTATATTGATAATCCTTGTTCTTGTGACAGCTTGTTGTCATTACGGGAGCCTCCAATTCGGTTGTGGATGTGTGCCCCTCTAGAGTTGTAAAGGCACTGGTTCCCGCCTCAAAGGGTACCAATAGTGGAGAAGGTGGATCAGGCCTTTCGTGGCGAGATCCATCGGAGAATACGGTGAGGCCTATTGTGGCGTGGTGGTCTTAGAACCGCCCACCCCTCCAACGCACATGTACTTCCCTTAACAAGGAAGAAACTGCGGTAAAACAAATCCCTATGTCTCCGCGTGCTCCACTACAGTTTCCTCGCTCCTCTCTTTACGTGCTTAGTAGCTAGGGTTACATATAGGGAAATTCTCGTAGTTGCATATCTAGAGAATTTACTTTGTGTCAAGCCTAAAAATGAAAAAGAACTAAAAAATTGAGTAGCACCTATTCACCCCCTCTAGATGCCCATACGATCCATTTCACACGTGTCAGCATCAAAACGAACCTTCGCCAGCATGCCGTCCACTACGCGCGGAAACTGAGAAGACGTCGTAACTTACGTCACGCCTACACGTGACTAGTCAACGTCAAGTCAGGCGGTAGGACCCACGATCGTCCCGTCGCATCATTTCTGTTGCCGTAGACGATTGAGATCACCAATTGTCAGCACTGACGTCATCAAGGTAAATCCAGCAACGGCTCGAAGATTTCGACTGATCATACAAGTACTTACTCGAATCTATGATTCGAGAAATTACTCGGGGGCTACTCCTATCAGGAGCACTGGCTGTGCACATGAGAAATTGCAAAAGTAACGTCACCTCGAAATTATCTTCGAGTCCTACGTCGAGTCTACGACTCCATTACGGACTCGGGGGCTACTCCCATAGGGAGCGTCGTTCGCGCATACAAAAAAATGTGTCCTTCGGACTAATAATATAAAAGATTAAACTAAAGTCTCTGCTCCAGTCTATGACTCGAACAGACACTCGGAGGCTACTCCGATAGGGAGTGCTGGTCGCACACCCTATGAACTATTCGACTGAGATCTTTCGGATCAAATATGACAGAAATATTTTGGCAACTTTGCCGAAACCAACGCTAAGTGAGAAGCAGTCTCCTTGGCCACCTAAAACACCTCCGCGGTGATAAAATTTTGGATGCTACGATGCAAAGATAAGACCTACAAATATCGTCTGATGGTCTGGCAACGCACCCGACTGCGCTCTGCTAGTAATATTTCGTGTCAAGAGGCATGATGGAAATCCCGACAGATGCGTTGGGTACATTATTTAAAAATCACTGAGATTCGACTCCTGTAAGACCACAACGGCCTGAGTCAAATCACGCCAGCAATCGTCGGACTCGAATTTGATGAAGATCGTGTTGTTTTGTCCTATGATAGTTAACTGGCCTGATCTGTCGGTGAGCCAGGAACACGCATCAACAATCCCTATAAACTAAATATTTTCTCCTTGTAAAACAGGCTCAAACTACAAATCACATGAAAGGTTGAAGAGTCTCCAGCTGAATCTACGATTCGACTGAACACTCGGGGGGATACTGACATAGTTATACCCTACGGGTGCACGATATTGGTATACCTGGTCCAACCCAAGGAAGGTCCACGTAAGGACACGCAGCCCATAAAGATTTCGGGTGGCCCAAGCCCGTGGCGATTTCAATTCCTTGGAGGACAAGTCTAGATTAGATAGAATTTCAAAGGGTATCAACCCTAATTTATAACCGACTCGACCTATCCCGGTACCTGGCCTATCTATATAAAGGCCAGGAGGGTACGGCGAGAAGGATCCTCAACTCACCTCATACACACCTCCACGCCAGATTGCATCTGTGCACCCCTGTAACCTTCGGTTTCACCGTAATCAAGAGCAGACAAGCAGGAGTAGGGTTTTCCCTCTGGGGGCCTGAACCTGGGTAAATCTCGTGTCCCTGTGTTGCTTGTCTGTTAACCGTTTCGTGACTTCCAGCATCCCCATCTTCTCCAAAATCCAAGTCCATAACAATGGGCATTGATGAGTCCAACCCTCGTCACCTATGCCGCAAAATCTTCCTCACAACCAGCACCTCTCCGCTTGCCAACCTCCGATCGCAACCACCATGACTTTCTTCTCTTGTATCAGTTCCATGGAAATATATATTAAGACATGTCCCATGGCACCGACCAGAAGGAAAAGCTTCGTGCCTCGCCCAAGTGAATGATCGCAGATGACCGTATCGATTCCGCTCTAGCAATCCAGTAGCATCCTGCGCCAAACTGCGGAAAACTTCGAGAAGAGGACCGAAACTCGTCGGCAGCCCTGATCCAGAAAGCCGACATGAAGCAGTTCGACGCTATGGTGGTTAGAAAACTACAGGGTCAAACCACCTTTATTCTCTGGTGCAGACGAGCAAGCACCCACGCCGCTATCCGCCGCCCACCAACGACGAGGGAGATTTTAGCAACCCCCACTGCATAAGGGAACAGTAGGTGTACCAGCGACAGAATCACCGTTGCGGGGCAACCAACCATCACCGCGAGGTACACAACATAAACACACAACAGATCACGGCCCAACCCAGATCGGGTCCACGCATCCCATATCGAACCTACGGAACATAGATCGGGCCCGCACGCCTGGCTGCCACTCCGCCTGGCCACCTCGTCCCGGAGGTCCTCCGCGTCCGCCGACAGACATCCCACCACTGTGCGTCCCGTCAATACTTCACCTCCTGCGCGTAGAGGCTCCGCATGGAGCGCCTCCTAGCCCTCCACCGTTTGGCGGCTGCGCGCCGCCATCACCGGCGGTGCCGCGGTGGCAGCAGCCATGGGAGGCACGGGAGAAGGGCTTTTCTAGGGTTCCGGTTGCCCTCTGGAGCTGCCACACGCGAGCGACTCGGGAGGGGAGGAAGGGCTCCTATGTCACCTAAAAAATCATATATGGATCTTAAAAATGGGGGAGAATTTTACTTCTCAGCCTCTGCACCAACTAGGGATGCACACAGCCATTAAGCATGAGTACCAGGATTTTTAATCTTGGTTAAACACCAAGCCTGGTCCTCGAAATAAGTTGCATGAGTACCAGGATAGCCTGGTCCTTAAGTATAAATAGATACCTAAATTCGCTCCCGTGAGGATTTGAATCCAAGTGTTGAGTTTGTACATCCACTCCCCCAACCAGTTGAGATATGCTCACTTCCTTAATCGTAGCAGCGAAATAAACTTTCTACAAGAAAAACGAGAAGCGAAACATTAATTTAGAGATGAAAACATAATATAAATGCATTACTGGATCAACGATAATGGCATACCAACGATTCCAGTTGGCAGCGGCGGAATCAGTAGATTGAAATGAATACACAGTATATTCACATTTGGTCTTGTTTGTATCCTCCTAGTGGGTTCTATTGCGAAAATGTCAGCAATACAAAATGAGAATGCAGTAATTAGAAAATAATATGCATGTACTATGTAGCAGAAGTTCCTAAACAAAAACACAGAGAGTACAGTTGCTCCTGAAGGACACTTGTCAATATTTGATTGTTGTAACACCCTCAGAATCGGCCCTATGCAAGTTTCAGCGCTTCCCGCCAAACCCGCATAGAAACGATTCAAAGGTGCCCACCAGGCACTTGCGTGCGGGTGGAAAACGAAGTAATAACATTACACAACAGTCCTCGATGGGACCCACAGAACAGATATATACAACAGCGACTCAAAGAGTCAAGAATGCAGATATACAGTACAAAGATCCAAATCACCTTGAAAATGATACAGCGTCCGACTACGGACAAGATGCAAATGGGGCTAAGAGCCCTGAAGAATAACCAATGCCCATAACCCCGCCTGTGCCAAGCGGAAGGGTAACCCCGCTAAAGACGCCGATCTCAAAACCTGCTTAAACAAAAGGGTGCCGACGAAGGGCAAAGGAAAAGAGAGAGCGGTCAAGATCGAGGCCAAGACACGGCGAGGCTAGAATTCGGCGGTCCTCGCCTACATAGGTATGGTGGACTGAGCGGCAGCGCGGCATGCACTAAACAACCTATAGAGACTCGATATAACTGTCGGCTATCAGAGAGGGATAAGAAAGACCTATTCGGAACCATATTGATACTACCACCAAACATACCCATCCTGGTATTTCCCCCTCGAGACCAAACGAGGAAGTCAACCGAGGAACTTGGCAGTTTTATTTATACAGTTATCATTACAGCAATTACTAGTCAGGTATAGATAGTCATCCTGATAGAATAAGCAGTGGGCACTTAGTTGCAACACTTACTAGTCAGATACAATTAGCATGAGATATCCCAAAACCCAGCAGTTGTTGGTACTTTTATTTTGCCATTCCGTTATAGTTGCAATACTTACTAGTCAGATACAATGGTAGAAAGCGTCAACACAAACAAGCAATTGTTGGCAATTTTATTTAGCCATTCCATTATAGTGAAGCTGATTACTAGTCATTATAAAGTCAAATTTATAGCACTACTTTAGTTATAGTTGTCTATGATCGAGATACTGTGCTCCAAGTCGTCCATAACATGGACACGGCTTTGAGAAAGTTTTACCCTCAGGGTGCACAAATAGCAACACACACTCGATCAACCTCGGAAAATCAAATCAAAACCCAACGAGGCCTTCATGACAAAGCAAACACCAGATTCAGAAATATTTGGGGCCACCCCATTAAGCTACCCATAGCGGTTAATGACTCAAACGGACTCAAGGTTTGGGTGGACGGTCAGAACGACCGGGAACCCGAAGTGTGACTGGCTTGTCGACACCACAAATCGTGTCCCGATCCTAAACAAGACAGCAAAGACATCGCACAATTTAAATAAAGCAAGAAAGCATGGCATAAGCAGGATAGTAAATAAAACCTCAAACTAGTTTGTGGCCCCAAGAAATAAGAATGAATCAAGCTCGCTCAGGGGTCCCATAATCCTCCGGATGTGGATAGCGAATATTCAAGGAACAGTATCAAGTACTCGGGGTCCCACGGACACAAGTGGACGGTTAACAACCAAATAACATCTATTGCCCACCTGTGCCTCGCATTTACCTACTTCAATTTTAGTTGTTAAACAAACAGAATTAAAGTCTTGATCAACTCCAACATTAAACATGCGGCAATACTCCAACAAGCGTGGTAATCGACGACACGCATAAAGACTTGAGCAAGCGACTACGACGCGCAAGACCAACTATCTACCAAACAACAGGTAATAGGATGTGTCCAAGGCAATATAAGGCTGCAAGGGATATCACGGGTACGAAAACTAGAGCAACGCAACACAGATAGCAATAGATCAACAGGAGGGAATAAATACTATAAAAGTAAGATAGGTAGAAAGGGGGAGATGCTCGCCTGAAAAACATTGCTGAAGGTTCAACCGAAGATCGGGTCGACACTAGCATCAACTCATCGGCCTAGTCCGCGAAGAACCAAAACACTAGAGGAAACACCGGATGGACTATTTAATACTACGGTAGAAAATCGGGCATGATGCATGTATTATGTATGACATGGCAAAGATGCGATGCAATTAGGCAATATTAAGCGGAACCAGGGTCCCGACATTTAATTAAACGGTCCAAGTTATTTATCTACCCCGCAAATTAAATGTTGTCTTAACAGGGCGAAACATGGCATCGGTTTGCTACACAAATTCAAATGGAGCCAATATTAGACTAGATAAGCCCGCTTATGGCCCCATATTTAATTATGAAGTGAATCGGCATAATGCCCCCAAACCACACAATATGCATGCGAGTATGACAATTTAATATGCAACAAGTATATATTATTATAAAAATAGGGGCTTAGGGTCACACATTAGGGTTCGGCGAACTTGGTCTCCGAGGGGTTCGGGGTTGGGTCTCGGGGTCCGGATCTGGGGAAACGGTTCGACGGGATTGTTCTCGGACAACGGAAGTAGATCTTGTCGCATCCCGGAAGAAGAACTTGGTTGGCGTCGGGGCCACATCGGATCCGCCCTGGTCGGTGCCGATCTTGTCGTCACGAAGGTCTTGTCGGGTCGTCGGTCTTGTCGTTTCACGGCGGAGATCTTGGTGTCCCGGGTCTCGGCGTCTTCGGATCCGAGAGGAAGAACTTGACGTGCCAGGATGAAGAACTTGACGTCCTTCGGTTCCATGTCGACGGTCTTGGTGTCCTAGATGGAGAACTCGGTGTATCCGTGTTGGCGGCCTTGGCGGTTATCGGGTTCGGTCTTCGAAGAGGAAGGAGAACACCTCGGGGTTTGATATTCGGCTCCGGGAATGGTCTTGCTGTCCATGTGGTAGATCTTGGACATGTTGATGACACGTTAGGAAAAAGGGTTCACCAAACATACTGGTTCTTAGGTGTCCTGGTACACTAACATATGAAAGGGGATCGCTCCATCCCAGCAAGGACATGCAAAGGAATGAAGGGAGCAAGGCCGCGTGGAGGATTCGTGGACACGACTTGAACAGAGGAGAAGCACCACGGAAGGGTCTTGACTCACGAGGATGCAAGACACTCGGCAGACGACCTTGAGGTCGCAGATGCCTGCAATAACACGAGCGCGACCGGTTAAGGAACAGGAGGCAGTGCTCAAGACGCACGCCACGGCAGCTGAATCCGGCCAGAGGAGGGCGCCCAGTGGTGCTAGGGGCAGACGGCAGGGCTGCGATGGGGACGCCATGGCTGCGAGCTTGGACGCGGAAGGGAGGCAGAGCGGCGATGGTGGACCGGTCGGAGGCGGCGAGCTGGTCGCGAGGCGAGGCCGCAGCCCGAGGGCGAGGCGAGCTTGATGCGTGCCTTGCCGGGGAGGAGGAGGCCAGCGGCTGGGCGCTTCGTCTTGGGAGACTAGGCAGGGAGGAGGCTGGCGATGGCGGCCGAGGGGAGGCGATCATGGGAGGAGGACATGCATGGGGAGAGGTCGGGAGGCGCGTGGGCCTGCTTGGGAGGACCACCTGGAGGCGGAGGACTCTGGCGGCCTCAGAGGAGGCAGGCCGTGAGGTGGAGGCGAGGTGGCCGAGGAGGAAGGAGGCGGGGTCCATGGCCGCCAAGGCTTAAGGGAGGACGGCGAGGAGGAGGAGCGAGAGAGGAGGCGCGTCGGTGGGGATGGCCCGCGGGGAGGAAGGTGGGGTGTGGGCAGGGACAGGGGAGTGCGAGGTGGGGCCCGGGGTAGGCCGGCCAGGGGATGGGCGGGATCCCGAGGTGGGATTGTCGGGCGGGGTGGCGTGGGAGTTGGTGGAGGCAGGGGTGATGCGGCGCTGGGTGAGAGAGGGAGTAGGGATTAGGTGGGGATGAGGAGGAAGGAGGGGGGTGAGGGCGGTGGGGAGTGGGTGGAGGAGAGATGAGAGATGAGGTGGCGAGAGGGGATTGGTCAGGGTGAGGTGGAGGGAGGCTGGGTAGAATAGGGTTGGGTAGAAAAAGGGTCTAGGTTTTGGGTTTTATTATTTTGTAAAATATTTATTTATTTTGTTTTGTTTTAAATCTTTTTAGCAAATAATTGTTAGTTAAATAGTTTAGCAGATAATTATGAAACTTTGTTTCGAAATAAAAGAAGGGTAATTTTAGAAAACAAAAATAGGCTTATTAAAAATAGTTTCAGACAAACAAATGCATGATGATGACGATGCTTAAATGCAATGCACAAAAATAACGCGATTTTCTAGTAGTGGTTTTTGCGGGATGCCACAATTGTCATGAAGATAATTCTATGCATAAGCCTACAAAATCTGTTAAGTGGGAAAATGGGCAAATGTCACCAAGAAAACACACATACATGTTTTTGAATGCCAAAAATAGATTGCAGGCTACTTGGCCTAACAATTCTCCAGAAGAGCATGAACTCTGAAAGATAAAGATAACATTGACAACTATTTGTATGCTCTACAGTTCTTAGTGGCTGAAAACAGAACGGGTACAAATAGATGCATTAAAGTCATAAGTACTTCTTGCCAAGCTTAGTACCATAGAACACTAAAATGCTCTAAGCGTCGCTTATCCGAAATGCCTTGTGGCTCAATCAAAATTAGAATCTGGGAAAATTGAGCACAGAACACCTATCTTGGAGAAACTCCACATCAGTTTCAGTGAAGCTAAGTGGAGCCAACCTAATAGGTTCCTTTATCCCTGCCTGCTTCTTCCACAAACATCAACCAACCTGTCGTGAGCCTGACATGCCTTTTTTTTGTCTAATTTTAGTAGATTTTACTCTGCTTATACTGTAATTTAATTCTGTTTTAATTTCGATGTATTCTATAATTTAAATGAAGTTAATTGTTTAACATGGAATTCAGTAAAATGAAAAAGGAGTCTCAGTGTCCCATTATCGAGGACCTAGTTACCAGGGTGTCATAACACAAGTGTTTTTGGATCCTGTTTCTTTGCCAGCATGTGATCAACAAGGTTGCTTCATCTTCCACATGGACTAAAGGTGACAACAGCTCCAGAAACATGTGACATGGAATATTTGTCATCTTCTGTCATGTTCATTGGCCCAGTAGCTAGGCATGAGATTTCTTGGCCCATTGGATCATTCTTCTGGACTTCGAATAGAAGTAGTAGGAACAAATTACTTTTCAAACAATACTCAGTAAGTTCTAGAAATGCCACAAATGACCACCACATATCTAGCACTAGTATAAACGCATTTTCACACGCAAGAGTTTACAGTAACTAGATTCCTGCTACTTGCTACAATTGTTCAGAACTTCAGATCAGATGGGGGTCAAAATCCTACATGCCAAGATATTAATCCTATCATTTGTGTAGTCAGCAAGTACCCCACAGGATTTTATTCCTGCGGTGTCACGTCACAATCATCCCATGGGCTATGGAAGAAGTGCCAAAAGGGCGGTATTTTAAAGACAAAAATGAGAAGGTTCAGGGTCTACCGTTTGTCAAAGAGGAGGCAAAAGTAGGAGGAATGTCTAAAGCTAAAAGAAAGAAAGATGACGCACCCCCCTTGATCATTCTGGTATTTTCGACAGCACATGGCATATCACATCGACCATCAATATTCTGTTCCTGTTCTGTCAATTGCTTGAGAGGGACAAACCACCTACCTGGCCACTACTGCCTCTGCCTAGAGGGATCCGATCTCTCTCATCCCCGAGTTAATCTGAACCAAATGAATCTTTTACGGTTCTAGGTCATGTTCAGTCGATAATTGGTGCCATGGTTGGGACAGCAAGGCCTTCTGGTCACGCTTCAAAATTACTTTAATTAAGACCTGATACGCTATTACGGAATACTTCAGCGCACATACTTTGCAACTCAAAAAACTTGGCATTTACAAAAATAAAGTACTACTACTAAAAAGGACCGTACAAGGTGAACAATGCCAGGTACTAAAATGCTAAAGCATAGTTAATTGTTCTCCAAAAACCAACAAAGGGGAAAGAAGAGAAGATTATGGCATACAAGAGAATGCTTTCTGATTAATGATACAAAGAACGATTAGCTAACCTACCAATGATTCATATGCATACATTGTACATTAGCTATCTTTACAATGTTGAGCTGCAGTTGGTGTATGATTTGAATAAGCGGGCTGTGGTTCCTCAAATGTAATCCATGGAGTCGTTTATGGACTGACCACTCAGCAACTGGCCACCGTTTGATGGGCTCTGGTGATGGTTTGGATGGTGACCCTGAGTCTGTTGCCCGCCTAAGTAAGCCATATGCTGTTGCTGCTGCTGCCGCTGCTGCTGCTGCCGCCGTTGCTGTTGTTGAGAGAAATAGGATGGTATCTGCTGGAGTCCGCCATTGAAGGGATTCCCGTTCATGTTTGGAGCTTGCCCTGCAGCTATCTTAAGTCGCTGGACTTCTTCTCGCAGGGCGTCGTTCAGAGCTGCATTTGGTAGGGGATGAAACATTTTAGTATGTTGAGACAAGTAGAAAAACACAAAATTTCATTTTGGCTTTTACTGACTGGACAGCCACTTCATCAATACATCCAGAGACCTTGTATCAGGCAATCTTAGCCGTTCAGACTTCAGAGCATTCAAACAATGACTACCGGAAGAACTGTAGAAGTTCCAAAGGAATATCAGAACATACCATCCCGTAGTTTAGCTTGCTCTTCCATGGACTGCAACCGAAGTCTGAGCTCTCTATTCTCAGTGGTTAAGCCAGAAGTATCCCTCTGTGTTTCAAGAAAACAGCAATAACTTAGATATGATTACATAGACATACGATGAACAAAAGGAAAAAAAAGGTTAAATAACCAGATATTGGAGAGCATATCCACAAAATAAAACAATAGGGCTTACAGACTCTACTAGCAATTACCATCAAATATTCTCAGCGGCACACAGAAATGGGTAATGTGCTAGCAGTAGTGGTATATTTTTATGCAAAGACCAAAAGGCATGTGCATAGTATGTATGCAACCAGCAAGAGCTAACAAAACCAAACAAACACAACCAACTGTTTGATAATGCTCAAGAGTTTGGCCCTTGTTGGATGGTTGCCATATACTTTAGCTTACAATGTATACTATGTTTGGCCTTATACTATCCATGAATCCATCTGGTTCTATCAACTTCAAACAGTAATCTGAAGAGGCACATCGCCACACCTGTTTGTGGTAAGTGATCTATCAAGATGCGGATATGTGCCTTACTTCAACCTACTAGGTGCCGTGATTCATACTCTAATTACCATGCAAGTTACAAGATGAGAGGTGAAGGCAAGGCATTAAATAAAGAACAAACGATTGTCCATTTCATCAATAAAAAATCTCCCGTTATTTGTTTAAATGTGAAATATATACAAATATCATGTACTGATATGAAGGCAAGTCCAGTTCGTCTAATCCCCTGGTGCCCACCTTCTCTGATATATTGCCCACCCTAACAGATCAAATTTCCATGAAAACTTCCAGAACAAACTTGAAATGCTAATACAATTCAATTTACAAAAGATTTCCGGAATATACATGTTTGGAGTGTACTCTAGCAGAAATACTAATAATAAAGCTAGTTCACGTGATACATAAATCCTTCAAATGTTTATGAAATTCAAAAGCTGAACAGTATTATGTGTGTTGTTTCCACAAAAAGTCAACAATAAGGATCAACTCCCACATAGCAAACAGATCGATAAAAAAAACAGCTCCCAAATCGCCTAACTAAGCATCTTCAACTTCAATGGAAAGGATTAAATGCAACAACATATTGTACACAGGAAACGTATAAGCAGCTATTGTACTTCGCAGAACATGACAACCTATATGAGTGAAACAGTTGGTTTCTGTATCAGTTACTCTATTATGGTCATACCACATGTCCAACATCACAATTGACCAATGAACATATCGGATTACATAAACAAAAGTTTATCTCACATCCCCGAATAAAATAATCCCATACCTGGAGAAGCGTAAGCTGCGCTGAAAGCGTAGTGGCCTCGGTCTGCAGTGTCTGGACCTTCCTCTCCAGCTCACCAGTATACTTGATCTTCCTCTCCTTGGACCTCGCCGCCGACTGCCGGTTCGCCAAAATCCTACACGCAGAATCCCCACAAACATGACCCAAATTAGTAACAACCCAAACACACCTAGAACCAATCAGGGCAAACCCTAAACACTGCAATTGTTCTAGTATCATCATTAACACAGGGCAGAATAGCAGATTCTCAAAACTGATAAAACAATAGTAGCAGAATTTACTATAGACATTGACATGCACGCTTCACAAGTCAGATTAAAGCAATAGATGAGAGATGACAACTCCTTCCGGATCTAGAAAGCACTAAAAACAGCTGAAGAATCCCGCACCTCTTTGCGCGCTTGGGATCGAGGAGCGCAAGCTCGGCGATCCTCTCGGCCGGCATGGCCTTCTTGACGTAGTCCGGCAGCCCGCCCGATAGCGCGGACTCGCCTTCGAAGGGCGAGTTCACCCCATCCATCGAACCGCTCCTCTTATGCCCACAGGCACCCCCGGCTCCTCCCCCCAAGGCGAGGCCCTCGAAGAAGGCGGCGTCAAGGGAGAGGCTCCTGTTGTGGGTCCCTCCGGGAGGCCGAGGTGCCGGCGCTGGGGACGCGCTGGACGCCATCGGCGGCGGCGGGGGCGGGGTTGGGTCCGAAGCCGCCGGGGAATCGTCGGAGAGGGAGGGGAAATCTAGGTCGGAGAAGGAGAAGTCCCCGTCGGGGTCTAGAAGGAGGTCGGCGTCGGGGAAACGCAGGAACGTCTCCGAGTGGGCGCGCCGGTGATGCCCTCTCGCGACACCGCCGGAAGACGGCGCCGGCGTCGGCAGCTGGAAGCGCGGGTCCATGGGGGGCAACGGAAGGTCGACAACGGCGGCAGAGAATCAGCTAGGTAGCCTGCGGCGACGGCGGCGGCGCGTGGAGTGGAGCTGGGGGCGGGCGCTGTGCGTGTGTGTGAGCTCGGGGGGATCGAGTTGGTGGGATACGTGTGAGGAGAAGAAGGGAGGAGGCCGCGTGGGTGGTCTCGCGCGTCCTCGCGTGGTCCTGGCTCACGCGCTTGTGCAGACCAGAACGAATGTCGAGGCAAGATGGACGGTCCGTGTGGTATGTAATGGTGGAGTTGGTGCAGGGAGTGGCAGAGAATCTTCGCTGGGAGCACAGGTGTGGATGCGAGGTGGAAGAGGGTGTCCGGATGGACTGGGCGTACGGCTCTGCCGCCTAAAGGTACAAATCACGAGGCGCATCGGACGATGTCCCTACGGCACGCTCAGTGGACTTGGTGTAGGCAGAGTCGAGTAGTGAAGGGCACAAATGTAATTTCGAACAGGTGGAAGGAATGCCGCGTTGTTCCTATCAGTGAACGGCGTGCTGCAGCCGGTGCAGGACCCACTTACTGTCTGCCGGTGGACTTTCACTCTCTGGATGGCGTGTGGGCCAGTATATTTCGTGGATCCGCGTATTAGGGCATGATTTACGGTGGCAGGTGTATGCCACTGCCCCAGCCCAAAGTAGGCTCTGAGAGTTGAGCCACCGCATTGTTGTTCACCCTACAACGCCACATGCTGCCTCACTGCTCGGCTGAATTTTTTTATCTCCTTCCTTTGCTCCTTCTCTTGCCAGACCGATCTTCTTTTCTTCACTTTTCTGGTGGAGCAGCGAGCTCCTCTGCAGGATCCCTTTCTTCTCTGCATGCGACATATTTTGGGCAGCTGGACCACCCAAGCCTACGTGGAGAGCTAGGGAACCCGTCCAGGATGGAGCGTTGGCCGTGGCCTTAGTGAGCTTGCGAGCCCCGATGGTTCATGTCATGTGACCTGGCGGACTCGTTGTGTTTGTTCGAAGTGAAGAATTGACGGCGAGAGATAAGAATAAAAATATGTATTTTATGATGATTGATACAAGCTTTTATACAATCAAAATATGCACAGGCATGTCGGTTCTCTGGATCAGAGGAAATGATGAGACGGTTTCACGATCAATGGATGGAATCCCATGGAGCGTCTCCAGAAAGGAACCGTCGGGAGCGGGGATGTCGGTTCCCAGGTGTGGAACCGCATCTCCTAAATAAGCGGGGATTATCCCCTAATTATCAAGGATAATTATTCTTAACACTGCTCCTAATAACTGCTTGATTGTATAAGAACTTGTCATCTTGATCAAATCTCCTCCAAAAACCCTGTGGAAAAATGTGAGGAGTATGATAGAATATGTTGTTAAAACTTCTTCATAAACCCTGTAGGAAAATAAGGAGAAAATGGTACAGCATATAATGATTATCACCTCTATTAATCCAACATGAAATAAATCTATAGAATCCAGAGGTCAATAAATATGTTGTTTATACCACTCCGATGGGGAAAACGGATAGTATAACATATAATCTTATGTTGATATTACCTCATTAAAAACCCTAATGAGAACCTGTAAAGTAAACTCACTTAATAAAAAAAGAGTGTAATATGATGCTTTGAACAGGAATAGTTCAGGAAGATACTCCCCCTGATTCTTGCAAATCTCGAAGTTGTCGCATACCAATTCCATAAATATATTTCTGAAATGTTGAAGTTGGTAGAGACTTCGTAAACAAGTCGGCGAGATTATCGCATGATTTGACTTGCAAGATGTTTACTTCTCCACTCTTTTGGAGTTCATGAGGATAAAACAACTTTGCGGCAACATGCTTAGTGATATTGCTCTTGATGTATCATGTTTGCATCTGTGCAACACAAGTGAAGGGAATATGCCCGAGAGGCAATAATAAAGTGGTTATTATCGTATTCCTTATTTATGATAAATGTTTATTTCTCATGCTATAGTTGTATTAATATGAAAACGTTAATACATGTGTGTTTAATAGACAAATAGAAAGTTTCTAGTTATGCCTCTCTTATAAACTAGCTCATTGATTAACAAGATGATCAAAGGTTTCCTGATCATGGACATTGGATGTCGTTAATAACGAGGTCACAACATTGTTGAAATGATGTGATAAACATTCATCTGAAGTATAGCATTACGATCAAGGTCATTGTGTTTATATTGCTATAACATCATAAGAAGTAATCTTAATCCTTAGACCATGAGATCATGTCAATCACTAACACCAAAAGAGTATCTTGATAACATCAAACGTCACAACATAACAGGGTGACTATAAAGATGGGTTCAGTGCTACGAAGGTGTTATGTTGAGGCTCATGGATCAAGAGTAGAATTTGTCCATCCTGATGACGGAGAGATATACTCTGGGTCCTCTCGGTGATATCACATTAGTTAGCTTGCAAGCAAGTGGTTTGATCACTAGAATGTTATATCACGGGAACGAGAAAAGAGTACATGTCGGTAACGAGATCAAATTAGGTATGGAGATGCCGATGATCGAATCTCAGACATGTAATATATCGCGAGATAAAGGGATTGAATTACATGCATATAAGGTTCACACGATCACACAAGTCATTGTTGAATGTGTGGGACTCAGTACGGATCTCTAGGTCCCGCTGCTGATTATTGATCGGAGAGGGGTCTCGATTATTTCTACATTATTCGCAAACCGTAGGGTGACACACTTAACGGATACCGAAACCATTCGAAGCAAATGATATGCTCGAGAAAGAAAAAGAAAGCGTAGGAATTTATTTCACTAGACACCAGAATCGTTTTGGTTGAAATTGTTGAAACTAGTTCTGCATGTGAAATTGAAATGTTGTAAGGGGTTTTATGTGAATGTTTGTTAATTAGAGTAATTAACAAAATTCTGAATAAATAAATAAAATGAGATTTATTTAAAGAGAGATTACACTAAATTTGGTGGAAATTTAATGGAAATTTGATTAGAGAAAATGGAGGGTCACCTATATGTGAGTGGACCTTCCACCACATGAACGCGAGAGAGGTGGGGGCAGCCTCTATGGCCGGCGGCCATGCCCCCTTGGGATTCCCCCTCCCCTATATAAGGAGCCCCTCCTCTCACTTCTCTCTGACACTTCCTCGCGAAGGATCTCTCCCCCCCCTTATAATCCCCCCATGGTCTCGGATCAGCGAGATACATGTTCCCAGTGGCTTTTTCTGGAAGGATTTGTTGCTTCCGTTGCTTCGCTGGAGCGAAGGCGTGGAGGTTGTCGGGGTATCCGAACGTGTGTGCGATCACGGATGCACCACTGCTTTGTGGTGCTGGACCGGTTGAACTAGATGGACTTCATCACGATCTTGAGATCAGCAAGCGTTCATCTACATCATCCACGAATACAGCCTCGTTAACGCTATTCGGTCTTCGAGGGTATGATGTATATCAACCCGTTGCTTGTATCTAGTATATAGATCTTGGTACATAGTTGTTCCCATCGTAGGAATTTTTTTGTTTTCTATGGTGTGAACCCTACAATAAGCCGCATTATCCTCATAGATAATGGTAGGTGATTCGATAGAACCAATTCCACATGACTGTTGTATGTGGTTTATCATTCTACGAAGCCACACACATTCGTGTGATGCCTCATATAATGCAATTATTTCAGAATGATTGGTAGAAGTGGCAACCAGAGTCTGTTTCGAAGACTTCCATGATATAGCAGTTCCACTATGTAGAAACACAAAGCCGGTCTGCGATCTGGCATTATAGGGATCAGATAAGTAGCTAGCATCAGTGTATCCAATCATACCAGAGTCTAGATTACTATGAAACTGAAAGGATAGACCAAGATCCTTTGTGCCTTGGAGATATCGAAAGACATTCTTGACTCCCGACCAATGGCGTTTGGTGGCGAGATGCGCTATGTCTAGCAAGTAGATTCACTGCAAATGCGAGGTCAAGTCTCGTACAATTTGCAAGATACATGAGCGCACCAGTGGCACTGAGATATGGAACCTCGGGTCCCAACATCTCTTCTCCATCATCCCTTGGCCTGAACGGATCTTTCTCTACGTATAGAGAACGAACCACCATGGGAGTTTTAGATGGATAGGATTTGTCCATATTGAATTTCTCCAATATTTTCTGGATATGGAAGCTTGGTGTACCATTATCCCTGAGTGAAGGTGCTCAAGTTGGAGACCCAAGCAAAAATTGGTTTGACCCAAACCTTCATCTCAAATTATGTCTTTAGATGATTGAGTGCTTCATCAATATCTTGTGCGTTGCCAATAATGTTGAGATCATCGACATACACTAAAATGATGCAAAATCCTGAAGAGGACTTCTTGATGAAGACACATGGACAATCATCATTGTTGGAGTAACCCTTCTGAAGAAGGAACTCACTAAGTCGGTTGTACCACATTGGTCCTGACTGTTTCAAGCCATATAAAGACTTGTTTAGTTTTACACAGTACATGTTGCGCTTAGCGCTTACATTCGGGACAGAGACTCCATCAGGAACCTTCATGTATATGTCTGAATCTAGTGACCCATAAAGATATGCGGTCACGATATCCATCAACTACATAGATAGATGATTTTGCACTGCCAAAGATATAAGATATCGGAAAGTGATACCACTCATTACTAGAGAATATGTCTCATTGAAATCAATGCCTGGTCTCTGCGTGAAACCCTGTTCTACGAGCCTCCCTTTGTATCTCACCACCTCATTGTTCTCATTCCATTTCCGGAGGAAAACCCATTTGAATCCCACAGGGAAAACATTGGGAGGTGTTGGTGTTGCTTCAGTGAATACCTTCCTTTTATTGAGCGAAGCAAGTTTTGCTTGTATTGCTTCCTTCCATTTAGGCCAGTCGTAGCGTTTCTCACACTCAACGATAGTCCTTGGATCATGATCATTGAGAAGGTTATCGGCAATTGTAGCAGAAAAATAAGTATCGACAATCGTAGACTTACGGTTAAATGATTCTCCAGAATCGATATAGTTGGTGGATATCTCATGCACCCTTGGTGACTCTTCATGATTTCCCGATACGCGTGAGTCTAGGTGTTCTGATGTCCTAGCCAGTGTGTGCAAGATGGAGCTAGATTGTGGAGGTTGACATTCCACTAGGTGTTCGTCAGCATTGAGCTGACTTGCATTTACTGATTTGGAGGATTTTCTCCTCTCTCTCCTTTGTTGCTTGCGAGAAGTAGGTTCCGGTTCAGAGGCCGTACTACTCCCCCTCTTTTTAGGATCAGGGAGTTGAGTGGTTTTTGTTGGTACCTCCATTCTTTCGGGCGCATTTCTGGTCGGTTTCAAGGATTTTGTAACACCTTTTAGATCAGTAAATAAATCTGGCAGATTATTTGCAAGATGTTGCAAATTGATAATTTTCCGAACTTGGAGTTTGGTCTCTTGGGTACGTGGATCAGAGGTTGAAATGGCGATAGCATTCCAATCAATTTCCTGGCATTCTTTCTGGTACTTGAAATCTCCCCCTAATGTCGGAAAGTGTTCCTCATCAAATATGCAATTAGCGTGACTGGCTGTGAATAGATCCCTAGTAAGGGGTTACAGGTACTTAATAATCAACAACGATTTGTACCCCACATAGATCCCTAGTTTTCTGTGTGGGCCCATGGATGTCCGCTGCGGTGGTGAGATCGGGATGCATGTAGCACATCCAAACTTACGCAGATGGGAAATGCTGGGATGATTTCCACATACCAATTGTAGAGGGGAAGTATTGTGATATGAAGTAGGTCGCAATTGGATTAGGTCAGCAGCGTGTAAAACCGCGTGACCCCAACACGAAGTTGGCAAGCTACATTTCATTAACAAAGGTCTTGCAATGAGTTTGATCATCTTTATTAGGGACTCAGCCAAAGCATTTTGAGTGTGAACATATGGAAGATAGTGCTGAACTTCAATCCCCAAGGCCATGCAATAGTCATTGAAGGCGCGTGAAGATAATTCTGCAGCATTGTCCATGTGAATTGATTTAATTTGACTTTCTGGATAATGGGCCTGTAATTTAATTACTTTCCTTATTATCTTGGCAAATGCATGGTTTCGTGTGGAAAGAAGACACACATGTGACCATCGTATAGATGCGTCAATCAAAACCATGAAATACCTGAATGGTCCAGATAATGGTTGGATAGGACCACAAATATCACCTTGAATTCGTTCCAGGAACTGAAGTGGTTCAACTTGTATTTTGAGGTGCGAAGGCCTCAAAATTAGCTTCCCTGTGGCACATGATGTACACACAAAGTCTGATGACTGAGGGAATTTGGACTCATGCAAATTATGACCAATGGAATTGCTAGTAATCTTCCGCATCATCCCGATGTCGGGATGGCCTAGGCGATCATGCCAAGTTTGAAATGCGACAATATTCTGAAAGATTACCTTGTAAGCAACATTGTAACATCCCAGCATTAGAGCTTAGAAATAAGCTGAACCCAGATGTATGCATTGCATTCATGCATAGAAAATCCGAATAATTTTCGCGCTTTTGAACAAACCTTGTTAAAGTGATTGAAGCTTCTTTCAACTTGATGGAATTGAAGTAGATCATCAAGTTGACTATGATGAGTTTCAATATGACCTTTGCTAAAACCTTATCTTTGGATAAAAGAGATTTGATCTAAGGGTAGATCAAATGTAATAAAAATTAAACCCTAATACATTGCTTAATGATTAATACTTGATCCTTAAGTGATTATCTCATAGTATTCATTATAATAACTCATGAATACCAAGCTATGAATATAATTCAAGTGACAAGAATGTAATAACTAATCCTGACCAATCTTATTCATATCTATTCCTACCATAAGTGCCATACTTAACCTTAACTCTTTAATGAGATTGAATGGGAAAGAAACCAAGTCAAGATCATTTACCATATATCTTTCTTCCCATATCAAATCTTATCATTTCTATTGAATCTTATTCTCGTATTTGTTGTTCATCAAGGTTGAGTAATCAACTATTGATTCACCAATTCTTAACCTATCAATTATTAATCTATCAACTCTTGTCCATATCAAAGCATTCACTTAAGGCCTATGAAGAAAGAAGTAAGAAGAGGTAAGTAGTAATGCTAGTTTTGGATATCATCTATAGGATGGGAGTGATTGAAGGGAATCAAATCAATATGGTAATTGAAGGAGTTAACTCACTCCTGAATGGATAGAAGAGTTATATGGAAGATATAATTATATGGTAACAAATAGGATTATAAGGATGAACATTGAAGATAGATCCCAAGGAAAATCCTATTGGATTAAGTAAGCATAGTCCATGAATAACATCCCTTAATCCAATAGAGATACTAAGAAGATAATTTTAATACAAATGTAATGTTGTATTGATGAGACCTTGATTAGCCAACTGGAAACCTAAGCCATAAATGATTAAAGGATTATAATGATTATGCTTTATCCACCAAGATTGAATCCTTATATCATGTATAAGTGACATTGGTGGGTAGAACATGATTGAAACCTAGTATATATATGTTATCCTAGGTTAGCCATGATAAGTCACCATGATATAATGTGAAGCTGAAATATAAGATGCCGGAGTAAAAGTAGATCTAAGATAGTATGACCAAGCTAAAGCTAGAGTAGCATGGAGTTATTGAAGTAGTGTTATTCCTCTTATAGAATAGTAAGTTTTTGGGGAGAGTAGTTGGATATATACACCTACTGGAGTAATATTAGTGGTGGAGGATTATGGAAGGGTATGAATGGAGTTATAAGTAATTACTTAATGGATTAGAGGTTATCAGAAGTAGATTAGTTGATATAACCAAGTATGGATATGTAAAGATTATGAGCTTTAGTGTCAAGCTCATTGGATTTATAAATGGATTTAGAAGAATTAAAGGTGGATAAGAATGTTCTTGTGAAGCAAAGCTCATCATGATAATACATGATGATGAATATGAAGAAGTAGTATATCTAGGAAAGGAATTCCTTAATTATAAGCCTAGGATTGTGAATTATGAAAGATAGGAATTCTTGGTAAACACTAAACCCTAAATCTATAATCAAGCTTAACATCCATCTCATCTGTTGGATAAATCATTTTATTTTCACAATGCTTTATAGGAATATTTTCCTATAGCATATCATTTAAGCACATCTCTGTCATTTACAATCATTATAACCATATGTGCTTAGGAGTTATATTTATCAATTCTTTTCCATCAGACATTCCAGATAAAAACTTTCTATGTTAAAGGGTGATATCATTAAATATCACAAACAAAAAGACAGTATGTTTAGCCATTAATCTTTATTCACATCAACGGAAGAATATAAGGGGGTTAAGTATTCTAAACCCTAGGGTAAGTATTTATAGTTCAAAAAAACCTAACCCTTATGTTAGTTATAATAAAATATTTACATTGCTATTTCCTAAATTCATGAGGGTAATATTAATCACATTAAATTCCTTAGAACTTTATGTATCATATAATAATGAAGGATCACCATATAAAAGTTTCTTTAATACTATAAGTTAACAAGAATCAAATCTCATTAAATAATAGTAGTACATCCTTAAATAAGTTCATGGTATGATATATAGATTAAATTCATAACAAAGGTTATTACAAAATATTAAAAGAAAAGAACTTATATAAAGAAAATAAAGAAACTATAACATTATATAATAAAATCTCACAAAACGATTCTAAATGTACCTCATTACTGCTATAAACAATTAGCAAGTAATTTATATAAAGAAATCTTTAACCAATTGTGCAAAATTCAAATCTGAAAATAAAATAAAGGAAAACAGTTTCTGGTAGCAGCCCATCTTTCCTTCTCTTTATCTGCTACTCACGCGCCGCCCGTAGCAGCCCACTTCAGCCCAAGAACCATCCCAGCTCGTCTCACTCTGTGACTGACAGGTGGGGCCCTACCAAGGACCGCGGGTTTGTTTCAAAGAAGATTAGGGGGTTTTCTGCAAAATTATCGTCGTCGTCATCCTCACGCACACAGGCACATACGTGCGTACCGTCGATGCTGTCCGCCGTCGTCATCAAAATCCGACCGCCGTGATGCTCGCCGCCGACCCTGAGAGGTGTAGATAAGACCGCCGCGTCCTCCTCTATCCTCTCATACTTATCTCATCTTCTCTCGTGCCCTCTAGACTTCCCTATCTTCCTCACCCGAAACCCTAGCTCGCCGGTGTTCGTCGTTCCGGCCATGTCCGACCACCCCTTGACTCGCCGAAGCCACTGTTAGAAGCTTCGTCGTGTCCTCGTCCGCCTAGGACCAAGCATGGAAGCTGGCGCACCGTGAATCAGACGGAATCGGGCGTCATCTTCCGTCGGCCGTCGTGACCATTATCGTCGATTCGCCGTCGTCACGCCTCCCCACGCCTCCTCGACCTCTCCATCGTCATCAGGGTGAGATCCTGGATCTTCCAGTACTCTCCAATCACTTTATTTTGTCGTAAATCGCCGCCGCACCGTGCACTTCCGTCGGCCACCGCAGTAGGTCATCGCCGGAGCAACTCCGGTGACCATTCCCGAGCGACACAAGCACTGTCAGGCTCAGCGTTGAGCACTGAGTCGAACGCGACCAACCCCGCGTTCTCACGCACTCTCAATCCGAAGATAGAATCACGATCTAAGGATCATCCAGGGGTGATGTCAGCATGACATCACGCTGATGTCATAATTCTATTTTAGAAATTGTGTTAATACTTTCTTTAATAAATAAAAACCTTAGATATGACACGGCATAGGCCCACTAGTCAGTGACTGAGGCTAGATGTGTGTGCGGTATAAAAAGTCCAGTGTATGTTTAGAAAATAAACAAAACAATATAATTCAAAATCAAATAAATTCCAGGAATTAAATAAAGTGATTAAATCTTGTTAAATCAATAACTTTTGTTTTATAATTTAGAAAAATACTTTTAATATATGAATTTTTTTATAAAAATAAAATCTATAACTTATTTGTATTATGAAACATTATTATGTTAATAATTTAAATAATTATTATTTAATAAAGGTTTTATAAGTAATAAAACTTAGATAATTCATATTTTAATATTGGTAATTATTAAAAATATAAATAAAATACCAAAAATCTTAGAAAAATAAGCACTATAATTTAAAACTATAATCATGCATTATTATTCCACTTAATTAAATATTTATTGTTTATTAAGTATTTATAAAGAAGTAAATATTATAAAAATCATATCTTATTATTTATAAATCACAAAAATAAATCTAATATACCAAAATAATCACAAAAATAATGCCTACATGTTAAAAATATAATATTCCACTTTTGAGGTAAGTAAAAATTTAAACACTTTAATAACTTGAATTTAAACCTATTTCCTTAGTTAATAATTCATATAAGGGTAAATAAAAATTGCCAATATCCTAAAATTAACCAATTAAAGTCTAATAAGTAATACTAGTCCTAAAAATTGATAGTATGAAGTCAAAATGGTTTAACACATTTTAAATACAATTTTATTGAATTATCCTTCAACCATAAGGGTAGAATATTTTATAAAAAGGATCCTTATCCAATATAAAATCTCCAAGAATAATTTGTAGTAACATTCAATCTATTCCTTTACTTTAACCACAAGTTTATCAACATACCAAAACATTATAGTGAACTCATAAGCAGTTAAGTAACATTAATCCATTGTTTACAAACTATAACCACTCATCTATAAAAAGATAAAAGTTTCTATTCCAATATAAATTAAGAAACCAATACTCAAATAGAAGTAATACCATTCTTAAATAACTTTAAGGAAACATTATGCAGTGAACAAAGTATAAATATAATAAGCATTACACCTAAAGTCCATCTATATTTTAAAGTTAACTTTAGTCTACAAGACTTTAAGTATTATACTAAAGATTCGGCTATGTGTTTTATAGTTAACTTTGGTCTGTTATAATTAAGTTATAAAGCATCTCAAATCCAAACTGTTCCAGTAAGCACAAACAACATCAACCACCTCTGATTAACCACAAGGATTGTTTAAACCTTAATAAAGAAATATTTTCTTCAAAAGTTATTCGTTTTGCCACTTAAGTCAACAGATGACAATTAATCGTAATCACATTACTTTATGCTTTACTTATATACTTAGGATTGATAACACTTAAGTTCTTTATAAGTGAAATTACTTGTAAAGTAAAATTTGAAGATAAACAATTATAGTGTAAACAATCTTGAGTAGCATTCCATATGTGTGTATCTTATTGTTGTATAAATATGTGTTTTTCACACACACTCACAAGCCTTAATAATAAGCACAAGTGTGAAACTTAATCTAAAAGAGCAACACATTCCAAAGGAACCATTTCCAGTATTCAAACCCTAGAACAACGTTATCCCCGAGATTCGTGTTTATAAAGTGCATTACATTACTTATGCATAAGAGCATATGGCTTCTTAAACATTAGTCCTTACCGGACCAATGATGCTGATTTCAGATATTGGATCTTATGTTGTCTCGAAGACCGTGAGTGCATAATCTTGCAATCACAAAAGGCAAGTTCACACTTGCTCATGTCCTTTGATTATTTTCTATAAAGTATTTTGCAAATCCAGTGTTGTCATCACCTGCATTTGAAAAAGGTCAGAAAACACTATTTTCATAATAATATGATTATAGGTTATTTATCAAAAGGTTACCTACTATGAAAGTTCCGGTGGTAAAGGAACATATTATCTAGGACTTAATAACCAATATCGCCAGTGATTCTTGTGCCATATATTACGCGTTAACCATGAGATTGTAATGGGACGGAGAAGTCAGTTGTATCCTTTTCCTCATACGTATGGAGGCAAGACGACCTTAACATGACGTTGTGATTCCTTGTGCGGATACAACATATGGGTAGACACCCTTACGCCCCATACTTTTGGTGTCTAGATTATCTATGAATGGTTTTTAGTGGTATAGTCCATTTAATATGGCGCTTGCCAATGCATCACCAGGTCATAGAGTTTTCGGGAACTCATCAGTGTTTTATCCTGCCCGAAAGAGGGCTTAACGGAGGTGAGCCGACCACGAAGGATCGTGTAGACATATGAGGTCGCGGAGAGGGCAGTGATTGGCTTGGATCTTAGACTGGGCCCCATATCAAGGAAGTATGAACAAGGTCATGACTTGGTTGTGCAACAAGGCTAAGGTCTCTCATGGGTAAAGTGACGCACCTCTGCAGAGTGTAAGAATTATAACTTGTTACTCCCTATTCCGGAAAGGAGCTGTGAACGTTGCGGGAAAGGAACTCCGTGAAAGTTCTGGTAAACCTGTGAAGGCTGATGGACATAGCTTTTCAGAATATAAGCAACCTTTAAAGAAATGTTTACGAAAACCTGCATTGCCTACGACCTATGGTCTGTGGCTATAGTTATAGTGCATCAAATTCTCCTTTTCTAGTGAACTTGCTGAGTACGCTCGTACTCAATGTATCTTCTTAACCCTTGCTAGATTCTGAAGCCAGTACATACAACATCTACATCAAGTTATGCTCTAGGAATCATCATCAGAAGCTAAAGCTCTTCAACAAAGACAAGGAAGTCAACATATACATCAACTCAAGTGAAGACAAAGTTACTGATTAGATAGGAATATAATCTCTAGCCAAAGAACCTATTTCTGTAGTGTATTGCAATAGCAGCAACGCCAGACCATTAGTTAAAGTACTAGTCTTAATAGTACATCATACAGTGGTATGCTAGGTCAGCGCAAACATGTTATACGGGCTTGATGTACGTATAGTACATCATGCAGTGGTATGCTGGGTCACCGCAAACATGTTCTACGAGCTTGATGTATGTATAACACAGTCCAGACGACAGAGAAGGAATTTTTTCAAGTACTTGCTTGCCATATCCGTTATCTTTTGTGAAGAGCAGATACTCTTCTTTGTTGTCTTCATGGGTTTCAATATGAAAACCATTCTTACGGATATCTCGATAACTGATTAAGGTACGTGACGAATCGGGATATAATAAGGCATCCTCAATTGTCACTTGTGTACCGTTTGGGAGGGTAAATATGAAGCGATCCAACCCATTAAGTATTGGATCATGTGTTTACAGTGCTAGTCCCTTGATCGATTAGCTAGCACACACAGTTTCGATGAATAAAAGAGTATCAATGCGTCATATTATTACAATGATTGATCCAAGAATATAAATATTACAAAATTGCTTAGCTCACAGCTAGCTCAAATAACATAGTTCAACAAATAAACAATAGATAAAGGCTTCATTACGCCATAGGCAACTCGCTGAGTGGAGATTCGCAACCTAAACAATAACCTTACTCGTCGTCAAAATAACCTGCAACATAAAAAGTTGTAGCCACGAATGGTTAAGACATTTGAATTGTATTGGCAAGATATCACTATTATGTGGACACAAATGGCAACCTATCATATACATGCTCACTTTGGCTAGTGGAGTTTTGGCTATTTGCGGAAAGTAGCATTTTCTCCTACCTTTTTAAATAAAGTTTTAGTTCTTCAAAATAACTAAGAACAGTTCGAGTAACTCAAGAGCTCCTAAGAACTATGGACATATTGAGTCACTCAAGTGCTCCTATAACCCATTAAGTTCACCCATCAAGTTTTATTAGAGAAATTAGAATGAATGAGACTTTTCAACCATGTCAAGAGAAGTTACTCATAATTGTCCATTACCGGGGACACGGCTAAGTACTTAGTTCATAAACCATCTGCAGAGGCTAGTACACTTTACCCACAAACCCTGATCAACCCCTTTTGAGAGAAGACCAGGACGAGACCTTTGGGAAACAAAATCATGAGCCTAACTCCGGACCGTACCATCCTATCAACACCTACATCTGCTAGTCACGGTAGGACATGATCCCATAACTAACTCAGTTAAGTCAGAGCCCATATGACATGTGGTTGTACATGGAAGTTACTAATCAAGACCGCCTATTATCTCTTTGAAGCCTGGGTGGCAATCTCCACCAAAATCCACACTTGATGACCCAATCAATGCCATTCCACTCAGGTGATTCATTGATTAAGTGGTTTTATCTTCAGCAAAAATATAACCTTCTCAAACACATATGTATCATGAAAACCACCCACGCAACTAATAGCACGGCTAAGCATCTACAGTACGATGGCTATCAAGGAATCAACTGGGGATATGGCAATTCTATTGGGTACTCACACCATAGCATAACATATATAATATAAAACATTTTCTTCAATGCAAGCTACTGAAAACTAAATGCATAAGAAAACAATAGGAGTTTTATGATAGTGACACATGCCTCAGTTGTAGTTATCGTTCACGCAGTCGTCGCAATCACAATAATCGCACTCCGGGCAATCTATCGCGCAAAACAATAATTTCAATCAATCATACAATAGCACAACACAACAAAACAGTATGCATGCATTTTATAAAAGAGAAACAAGTTCAAAAGCATTTCATAGGCATTTTATATTAAACAAATAGGCTTTTGCTAGGTATTAATGAATTCTGAATACTTTTTATACAGAATAGTTTCATAAAATTATGAGAACCATGCTACTAGATAGGTAATGTTCATAGCTTTCATGTGCCACTGGTTTCACCTTAAAATGATTTACAGAATAAAAGTTATAGCCAAAATACTCATTTAAGGGATTTAATCATAGGTAAATATGTTGGTACTGTAACAAAATCAACTAATGCTACAATGACGTAGATTACAATTTTCTGAATCCATGGACACCAAATTTGCCAATTTTGGAGTTGTAGATATTTTTCTATGAATTTTATACCATTAAAGATATTTAAATAATCGAGAAAATATTAGTTGTGAAAAGTGACTATTTTATTGCAGAATAAAATTCTACACATTATTCTGAATCCAGGAATATGATATTTATATTTTTCTGACTTTTATTCAGTTTTATACGAATTTTACAAGATTGATACAATTTTCTGCCTATTTTCTTTTTTATAGAAGTCGAGAGAATATTCCAGGAATATTCCTGCAGACGCGGCAGGCCAAGTGGCAGCACGTCATTGGCTAGTACCCCTTCACTACTAAATAGAACGTGGTCCATTGGATTCGGAGAGGATCCGACGGCTGAGGTTGTCCCGGACGAGACTCACCGGCGAGGTGATGAGGGCGGCGGCAGCGACTCAGGCGTGGACGACGACGGCGCTCTGGTGGTCTCCGGCGGTGTTGAGGATGGCTACTGGGTGCATCGGGACGAGGGGAGTAGGTAGTGTTGACGGCGTCTCCGCTTGCTTCCTGGAACGATGAGGAGGGGCGGCAGGGGATTGCGGGGCTCCGACGGTGGTCTGCGGGTGCTCCCGTGGTCTTGTGGAGAGGGAGGTGGGTCAGGTCAATGCTGGCGGACAAGGGGAAGAGAATAGGTTGGAAAAGGGAGCGTTGGGTGGTGCATAACCTCGATATCGAGCTTGATCTGAAGCGACGGCGATGGCGAGATCGGATGTACTCCGGTTGGCGGCTAGGATTTCCAAAATCGCGGAAAAACGGCACGAGGTGGAGGAGGGGGTATATATAGAGGGTTTACGTGTGGAACAGGGGCAGGGGTCAAACCAAATCGCGCGAAATCGGTGGAGATTGAATCGGATCAAAAATCCATCTCCGTCACGAGGTTGGAGGAGGGGAGCGGGATCCACACGTCAGCGACACGGGGGTGAGGGGCAGCGGGCTAGGGCGTATGCTTGCTGTTTAGGGGTTCGTAGCATGGAAAACAAAAAATTTCTACCGCATGCACACAAACAAGCCAAGATCTATATACTATATTGTAGCAACGAGTCGATAGAGGAACTCACCCTCGAAGATTCCAAAGCGGTTAACGAGAGCAGATTCTCGTGGGTGATGTAGTCGTACACTTGCTGATCTCAAGATCGCGTAGACGATCCTTCCGCCAAAGCAGCGCTCATGATCGGTCACACGTCGTATTTTCGATGAAGACCTTCCTCTCCCTTGTTCCAGCAGGCAGCGGAGGTTGTAGCACTCTCCTCGTGATTCCGGCAGCACGACGGCGTGGTACCGGAAGTAGAGGGGAGATCTCGCATGGCTTCTCCTTAAGCCGAAGCGAGTATGGTGGATTAGGGTTTCCCAGAAAACTAGGGTTTAGAGATCCGGGAGGAGGAGGAGGAGGTGTCGTGGCTAAAGGCGGCGACGGACGGCTACAGCATGGCAAGTGCTGGCGGCGTCGGCGGATCGTGGAGAGGGCTTGGAACTTATGTTGTTTGGGGCAGCCCTCCCCTTCTATTTATGAGAGGGAGGGGCAGCCTTGGGAGGGGTGGGTTTGAATCCAAACCCAAACCCAAGTTGGATTGAGAGAAGGACTTGTTTCTTCTCCCACTAGGAAACTATTGTTCCAGTTTGACTTTTCAAACTTCCCGTTTGACTTTCAATTTAGAGCTTTATTTCTCTCTTGCATATGCCAACACCAAGTGACCTTGGACATGATCCAATCATTCCACTTACCCATGACACATTCATGGACCATTCTCCTTTCGGACCGGTGAACCTTCTAGACCCTTCTAGAACCTCTCCGATGAAATCATCGGAATCCGAAATAGGACTTTCCTTATATGAATCTTATTCTCCGGACCATTCCGGATCTCCTCGTGATATCCCGGATCCCATCCGAGACTCCAAACAACATTCGGTCTCTTACTAATCATTCCATAACTACTCAACAACATCGAATCCTTAAGTGTGTCTCCCTACGGTTCGTGAATTATGCGGACATGATCGAGACGCTTCTCCGATCAATAACCAATAGAGGAATCTGTAAATTCATATGGCTCCCACATATTTCTACGATTACTTTGCGATCGAATGAACCACTTACATACGATACCAATTTCCCTTTGTCTCACGATAGTTTACTTATCCGAGGTTTTGATCGTCGGTATCTATGCATACCTAGTTCATCCTCGTTACCGATAAGTACTCTTTTCTCGTTCCCGTGATATGTGATCCCTTGTGAGCCAGTCACATGCTTGCAAGCTAATTGGATGACATTCCACCGAGAGGGCCCAGAGTATATCTATCCGTCATATGGATGGACAAATCCCACTCTTGATCCATTTGCCTCAACCCATACTTTCCGAACACTCAATGCCACCTTTATAGCCACCCAGTTAAGGTGTGGTGTTTGATGTCATCAAAGCATCCTTCCGGTGATGGTGATTAACATGATCTCATGGTCGAAGGAATTAGGTTACTATGTATCAGAAAGCTTATAGCAAATGAACTATATTAAATGACTTGATCTTTATGCTACGCTTAACTATAGGAGTATGTCCATCACATCATTCTCCTAATGATATGACCCTGTTGTTAATAACATCTCTATGTTCATGATCAGGAAACCATGATCATATATTAACCAACAAGGTAGTTTAACAAGAGGCTTTACTAGGGACTCTTTTATGTTTACAAATCACACAAGTATTAATGTTTCCGGTTAATACAATTATAGCATGGTATGTAAACATTTATCATAAGTATGAAGATATGATAATAACCACTTTATTATTGCCTCTTGGGCATATCTCCAACATGCTGGTCCTGATGGGCTTCTTGCGGCTCGCTCGCGCGACATTGTTTAGGAGCAAGGTGGGCGGTAGGAGAGGAGTGGTCCGGATGGGCTGGTTTGGGTAGAGGAGTTTAGGTGTTTTTTTCTTTCGATTTTATTCTTTTTCATTTCTGTTTTCTCTTGTATATTTTGACTCAAAGCTCCAAATGAGCTCAAACCTGTTTGTAAATTTTTATAAAATTCAAAATAACTTTTTAGGACTACTATGTAATATGTTCCTGTCCATTCAAAATATTCAAACAATAGGTTTTATTTATAAACCCTAATAGATGCATAAGGGGTTTTCAAATATGAATTTTGACCAATGGTTTTGAATTTGAGATTTTTGCAAGATGCTTTACGCAATGCATATGAATCCTATGAATCTTTCCCATTTTAAAATCTGGGATGTTACAGACTAACCCCCTTAAGATGAATCTCGTCCTGAAGATTCGAGATGGCTAGCAAATAGGTTCTAGTGGTGTTCTCGGGATCCTTGTTCTAGATTCCAAAATAGCTTCACCTTAGTGTGGGTACATTTATCAACCTAACCCCTTTAAGAGAACCGAACTTGGCATCTCCAAACATGTAAGACTTAATTGTGGCATCTTGTATTAGCTATCAATTTCTTCTCTAGTGAGTTCACTTTAACAGATCCTCTAAGTAACTCCATATGTGACTAATCTCATCCATGAGTGCCTTATATGAACGAATGTGATGCACCAGTATTGAAAATGTATGAATGTGTTGCATAAATTAACTAGAAGCTTACCAGTCACAAAGCATGGCTTATTGTATCCTCTCTTCATGTTCACGTGGTTCACAGTTGCCTTCTCGGTTGAATTTGACTTGGTCCCATATTCTGGACAACTATAGGCGTAGTGCCCCAACTTCTTGCACTTGTAGCATTCCACATTGCTAATTTCTACGCACTTCTATTCTTATAGACAGTTGTTGGGCCTCCAAGTGCAGAGGTTTGTAGAACAGCAGCAAGTTTCCCTTAAGTGGATTACCCAAGGTTTATAGAACTCAGGAAGGAAGTGGTTAAAGGTATTCCCTCTCAAGCAATCCTGCAATCAAGATACAAGAAGTATCTTGTGTCCCCAACACACCCAATACACTTGTCAGGTGTATAGGTGCACTAGTTTGGCGAAGAGATAGTGAAATACAAGTGTTATGGATGATTATAAGTGGTATCGGTGCCAGAAAGGAGGTTCTGACGGGGAGGAAAAGACTAAAGGCAAAAAGATGGAAGCAAGCAAACATGTAACAGATCTAGTTGTAAACGGTGTTTCAATGCTTAGAAACAAGGCCTAGGGATCATACTTTCACTAGTGAACACTCTCAATAAATATATTCTCTTCATGATACTACCCTGAACTACTCTCCGGTTGGACAATCTAATCCATGGTAGGGCTATAACAGCAGACCTCAAAGTCCGCCTTCCCCATCTAGATAACTCCACACTGTCACCTTGAGCGCTAGATGGTTCCAACAAACACCACAATTTCATATAGACATCCAACTCCAAATATAACTCATGAATATATATGTAATCTAGATTAAGTGCCACACACGGTGCGCACACTGTCACTTTCACACACGTGGAGAAAAGCATAGATCTATTAAAGCAATTGAGTATTTATGTAACCTCTAGCCTAAGTGCCACCACGGCGTGCACGCTGTCACTTTCATACACGTGGGGAGAGCAGAGAATGGTTTAAGCACCTGAGTAGAAGATTAGATCTACTTGGTTACAAAGCTCATGACCACAACATGATCACACATAGAGAGAGATGAACACATAGCTACCAGTAGAGCCCTTTGCCTCAAGGAATAACTACTCCCTCCTCATCATGGGAATCAACAACGGCGATGGAGATGGTGGTGGAGAGCGATGGAGATGGCTCCGGGAGCACTTCCTTGTCCCGACAGGGTGCGGGAACAGAGATTTTCTGTCCCCTGAATCTCCCCTTCGGTGGCGGCAGCGCTGTGGAGGTTTTCGTGGATGTTTCTGGGATGTTTTAGGGTTTTATCATCGAAGGCTTCTTATAGGTGAAGGAGTCAAGGTCGATGGAGGCCTAGGGGGCCCACACCCCCTGGTGGCACGCCCAGGGTGGGACCGTGATACATCCAAAACGTATCTACTTTCTCAAACACTTTGCTATTTTTTCTTCTCTAAACTTGTGTGATTTGGATACAACTAACACGGACTGACGCTGTTTTCAGCAGAATTACCTTGGTGTCTTGTTTTTATGCAGAAATCAACTATCAGGAAAAATCCCGGAAAATAGGCCAAAAATTATATTTCACCAGAAGATCCACGGATCCAGAAGAAGAGACAGAGGGGAGGCCTCGGGGGCCCACACCCACCCCAGGCGTGGGCCCACCTGACCCTGCACCTAGAGGGGGTGCAGCCTCCCCAGGCACCTCCTCGGCCTCCCTCTACGTCTATAAGCTGTCTTTCAACCTAAAAACCGGGGAGGTCGATAGTTTTCTAGAAACAGTTCTGCTCCATCGCCGCCACCAGAAACCAAGATTGGATCTAGAAACTCCGTTCTGGCACCCTGCCGGGACGGGGAATTTGGAGAGGATCATCGTCATCACCAACGCATCTCCATCAACCACCGATGTTTCCCTCATCCATGAGTGAGCAATCCCCCACTGTAGGCTTGGGGGTGATAGGGATTGGATGATTTCTATCATGTAATCGAATAAGATCTGTTAGGGCATAGTGCCTACTATCTATATTAGTGCTATTTGACTTTGTTGCAACTTGTTATGCTTAATGCTTGTCACTAGGTCTCGAGTGCCATGATCTCAGATCTGAACTTATTATTGAATCATTATGATAGTATTGTTTGTGATCTTATCTACAAGTTGTGTACACATATCATTGTCCAGATCTAAAGGCCCCAAAGTGACAATAATTGGGACAACCGGAGGGGATGGCTATGGTGTGAGGATCACATGTGTTCACGGAGTGTTAATGCTTTGCTCCGGTGCTCTATTTAAAGGAGAACCTTAATTGCCATTAGTTCCCTAGAGGCCCCGCTGCCACGGGCTGGCTGGACAGAAGATGTTATGCAAGTTCTCATTGCGAGCATGTATGACTATATTTGGAGCACATGCCTAGGATTGTTTAGTACTTGGATGCTTGTTATTATTTATCTGCAATGCCCTAGATCTTGAAGTTACATGTTTAGACTCGTCCATGCAACTCCCGTCCATCCATCCCTATGCCTACCGCACTCAAATCCCACTGTTACCGTTACTGTTACTATTGCTCCTGTTTCACTGTTGCTATTGCTTTGCTGTTGCTACTACCAAACTGTTGCCACTGATAAACTTTTGTGGGCAAGAACTATTTCTAGGTGCAGCTGAACTGACAACTCAGTTGTTAAGGCTTGCAAGTATTCTTTGGCTCCCCTTGTGTCGAATCAATAAATTGGGTAATACTACCCACGAAGAGTGTTGCGATCCCCTACACTTATGGGTCATGAGTGTGAGTTTCCAACTATCTAGAAAAAGGACATTCCCAATTTCTCGAGTGATGACGAGATTGTTCTTTCCGTAAATAAATCCCGAAGAATATGGATCTGAATGCCACTAGCCAAGCTTCCTAAAATATTAAGTGGACCAACATGTTTTACTTACGATTCCCATGTTTGATGCTATGAGTTTTCAAACTTCGTCCTAACAAACTCTATCCGCTTGAATGACTTTATGTCGATTTATGGAAATTAGGTCAAATATGAACTAAAGTAAATTGTAGGTTGCTTTGAAAGATTTGTGAATTTTTTTGGAGGTAACCATCGGAGGTCATTTAATATATCACATACCACCACCAAGAATTTTGACAACAGGTTCAACTTCTTACTAAGATTTTGCATCTTGACAATTTAACAAAATTAGGTCAAAGTTGAACTACAAGTAAGCGTGATGGATTGCTCTCGAGTTAAATGTCATTTCATGGGTAGATGAGTGCATCTTCTCGCACTAAACAACACCGTCGGTGTGAGTTTCCAACTATAAGTAAATAACATTCTAAATTTCCATAGTGATGACGAGATTGTTCCTTTTCGAAAAGAAATTCTGAAGAATACAGATCTAAATGCCACGAGCCAATCTTTTAGACATATATAGTGGACCGGCATGTTGTACTTATAATTCCCATGTTTTATGAGTTTTCAAACTTCGTCCTAGCTAACTCTATCCATTTGAATGAATTTATTTTGATTTATCGAAATTAGGTCAAATTTCAACTGCAAGTAAATTCTAGATTGTGTTGAAAGTTTTACGAATATTTTTGGGAGGTAACCATCGGGGGGTCATTTAATATATCACAAACCACACCATCAAGGATTTGATAACATGTTTGACTTCTTGCTAATATTATTCATATTGATAACTTAACAAAATTAGGTCAAACTTGAGAAACAAGTAAGCGCGATAGATTGCTCTTGAATTAATTGTCTTTTTCGAAGGTAGATGGGTGCATAATTTCTGGACATAGCGGACCATGCATGTTTTATTTGCGATTCCTATGTTCTATGAGTTTTCAAGGTTCGTAGTTAAATTAACCCACTTAAATTACACTACTCCCTCTGATTCAAATTAATGTTTGCCAAATTGCGGATAAGGTCAACATTTGCCACAAGGTAGGACCCACATAGCTTGGTCATATTGCTCCATACAATAGAGAGGAGAGAGGGGAAATGATTTTTCTATTCTAATGGGCAATCCACAAGCTTGAGGTATAACTTTACTTTCTCCAAATGTACTACTATGTGACTTAAGGTGTAATTTTTTTACACACTACGGATGCCCTAAGGAAAAAAAGCAAATAATGGGCCCACTTGGCAGTGAAACCACCTATGCAGAATTTAGCCTCTTCAGTTTAGTGGGTCCCACGAATCATCTCGTTTAGACATTGTCTAAATGGTGGATCTTTTACTCGTAATTGGACATATTCTCACCTCTGTCTACGCGTTGTACATGCAGAGAGAATAAAATGTATGTAGGGAAAGAGGGCAGCAGTGAAGAGATAAGAGGCGTTGAAGGCGGTTCGAGGTCAGAGCATTTATGATTGGTTCCTGACACGAGGTACTCCTGTCGCCTTATAGTGTACACTCTACTAGTATTATGTAGTAAATTTCAGGACCTATGGATGCAAAAAAGTGTGTTTTCTCTCTCCTTCGCTGCCTCTCGTCTCTCCCCACCCCTCTCCCCTCGCGCACCGGCCTGGCTGATCTCTCCCTCGTCCACAGGGTGGCGTGGCGCATGTGTGCCTTAGTACGGCGGCTCTGTTTTTTTAGAGGGTGCGGCTCTGTTTCTCTGGTGTGTTCGGAAGCCTCATTTGTGTGGAGTAGGTAGGGTGTCAAGTGGGATCCCACAAAAATCCCACTTTTAGTTTATTTTCCAAAATCTAGTGTAAATTTTTTCTCAAAATTTGAACTAGAATTTGGCAAATGAACTAGAAGTGGGATTTTGGTGGGATCCCACTTGACACCCTAGGAGTAGTACATAGGAAGGAAACTACTTTGCTCCTCGGCGACAAAAAGATCCAAACTTTTTAGGTTTTGAAATTTTCACTTGCTTCCCATACATCAGGAGGGAAAGGTTATTCAATAAGGCCGGCCATGCATAGTAGTACTTCTTATCTTATATTTTTTGTCAAAAAAAAATATATAGTGTACAGATAACTTTGAACATGGACCGTTGGATCAAGACTGGCAAATCCAAACATTGCTAACTATTGGATCTTATTTTCCATTCTTAGCATCTAGAAGATTCTATTGATAGTATTTATCACAATGAACGCTAGTATGCACTAACCTCAAAGCACACTTAAGGGCATAGTTTTAGGGACCTTGTGCTAAATGCATGGACTTGGATGTAATTTTCATTTTTTATGAGGTCCTCGATGTAACTCGTACTTCCACCGACCATGTTAACTGAAGCACCTCGCTCCTATGGGACCTACCACAGTTAGAAGAAAATGCAACTGCCCCAATTATCACACGAAGTGGACCACAGTTTCTTATAGTTTTGTTTTCAAGCTTCCTGGCTAACTTCGCACACCTCACTGACTTCTTGCCGATTTAACTGAATTATTAGGTCAAACTTGATCTACAAGTAAGTGTAGTACATTGCTCTTGAATTAGATGTCTTTTTTGAGGTAAATGGGTGCATCTTATCGCGGTAAACAACACCGTTGGTGTGAGTTTCTATCTATCTAGAAAAGAACATTCTCAATCTCTCGAGTGATGACGAGATTGTTCTTTTACGTAAATAAATCCCGAAGAATATGGATCTGAATGCCACAAGCCAAGCTCCCTAAAATATTAAGTGAACCAACATGTTTTACTTACGATTCCCATGTTTAATGCTATGAGTTTTCAAACTTTGTCATAGCAAACTCGGCCCGCTTAAATAGCTTTATGCCGAAATTTCGAAATTAGGTCAAATTTTAACTAAAAGTAAATTGTAGGTTGCTTCGAAAGATTTTTTCATTTTTTTGGAGATAACCATCGGGAGGTCATTTAAAATATCAGAGACCACCACCGAGAATTTTTACAAGAGGTTCAACTTCTTACTAAGATTTTGCATCTTGACAATTTAACGAAATTAGGTCATACTTGAGCTACAAGTAAGCGTGATGGATTCCTCTAGAATTAAACGTCATTTCATGGGTAGATGAGTGCATCTTCTTGCGTTAAACAACACCGTCGGTGTGAGTTTCCAACTATCAGGAAATAACATTCTAAATTTTCATAGTGATGATTGATATTGTTTCTTCTCTAAACTTGTGTGATTTGGATACAACTAACACAGATTGACGCTGTTTTCAGCAGAATTACCTTGGTGTCTTGTTTTTGTGCAGAAAATCAACTATCAGGAAAAATCCCGGAAAATATGCCAAAAATTATATTTCGCCAGAAGATCCACGGAGCCAGAAGAAGAGACAGAGGGAAGGCCTGGGGGGCCCACACCCACCCCAGGCGCGGGCCCACATGACCCCGCGCCTGGAGGGAGTGTAGCCTCCCCAGGCACCTCCTCGGCCTCCCTCTGCACCTATAAGTTGCCTTTCGACCTAAAAACCGGGGGGGGGGGGGGGCGATAGTTTTCTAGAAATAGTTCTGCTCCGCCACCGCCACCAGAAACCAAGATTCGGATCTAGAAACTCCATTCTGGCACCCTGCCGGGACGAGGAATTTGGAGTGGATCATCGTCATCACCAACGCATCTCCATCAACTATAAGTAAATAACGTTCTAAATTTCCATAGTGATGATGAGATTGTTCCTTTTCGAAAAGAAAGTCTGAAGAATACAGATCTAAATGCCACGAGCCAATCTTTTAGACATAATAGTGGACCGGCATGTTGTACTTACGATTCTCATGTTTTATGAGTTTTCAAACTTCGTCCTAGCTAACTCTATCCATTTGAATGACTTTATTTCAATTTATCAAAATTAGGTCAAATTTCAACTACAAGTAAATTCTAGATTGCGTTGAAACTTTTACGAATATTTTTGGGAGGTAACCAATGGGGGTCATTTAATATATCACAAACCACACAGTCGAGGGTTTTGACAACAGGTTCGACTTCTTTCTAAGATCATTCATCTTGACAACTTAACAAAATTAGGAGAACTTGAGAAACAAGTAAGCGCGACAGATTGCTCTTGAATTAATTGTTTTTTTCAAAGGTAGATGGGTGCATAATTTTTGGACATAGCGTACCATGCATGTTTTATTTGCGATTCCTATGTTCTATGAGTTTTCAAGGTTCGTAGTTAAATTAACCCACTCAAATTACACTAATCCCTCCGATTCAAATTAAGTTTGCCAAATTGCGCATATGGTCAACATTTGCCACAAGGTAGGACTGTAACACCCCCGGCCACTCCGGACCGACGGCTGTCACTTCTGGCAGCTCAATAGGATCTCTAGACTTACCCCACAGACCAACACTAGTCTTTTCTGCGCACTTTTGTCCTCACTCGTGCGCACCCGGTACCCACTTCCCGGTCGGTCACCCATCCTTGAATTGCTCTAGGTCAAGCACGCTTAACCTTAGAGTTCTTTTCGAATGATCTTCCGAAAAAAAAGTTGCAACTTGTTGGTATGGGTTTCCTATCAATCCTATTGAGCCATGCGCCAGGGTCTCACATACACCCACCTTTAGAAGATCGACGTCCTCGTCGATCAACCACAAGCCAGGAACGCCCCCTCTTAGCACACGTCTGTGCGTCCAGTGCCGGCACATGTGCCATGCCGTGTCCACTCCGGGCCACACGCGCCATGCGCCATATGTCCTCCACTGACCCGCACACGCCCATGTAACCGTGAGGGTTGGCTCTGATACCACTTGTAAAACCCCTGGTCATTCCAGACCGACTGCTGTCACTTCTGGCATCTCAATAGGATCTCTAGACTTACCCCACAGACCAACACTAGTCTTTTCTGCGCACTTTGTTCTCACTCGTGCGCACCCGGTACCCACTTCCCGGTCGGTCACCCATCCTAGAATTGCTCTAGGCCAAGCACGCTTAACATTAGAGTTCTTTTCGAATGAGCTTCCGGAAGAAGTTTCAACTTGTTGGTATGGGTTTCCTATCAATCCTATTGAGCCACGCGCCAGGGTCTCACAAGGACCCACATAGCTTGGTCATATTGCTCCATGCAATAGAGAGGAGAGAGGAGAAATAATTTTTCTTTTCTCTATGGGCAATCCAGAAGCTTGAGGTATAACTTTACTTTCTCCACAATGTACTACTATATGACTCAAGGTATAATTTTTTACACATTGTGGATGTCCTAAGGAAAAAAACAAATAATGGGGCCACTTGGCAGTGTAAAACTCCTATGCAGCAGTTAGCCTCTTTAGTTTAGTGGGTCACACGAATCATCTCATTTAGATAGTGTCTAAATGGTGGAGCTTTTACTCGTAATTGGACATATTCTCACCTCTGTCCACGCGCTATACATGCAGAGAGAATAAAATGTAGGTAGGGGAAGAGGGCAGTAGTGAAGAGAGAAGAGGAGTTGAAGGCGGTTCGAGGTCAGAGCATTTATGATGGGTTCCTGACACGAGGTACTCCTGTCGCCTTATAGTGTACACTCTACTAGTAGTACGTAGTAAATTTCAGGACCTATACACGCAAAAAGTGTGTTTTCTCTCTCCTTCGCTGCCTCTCGTCTCTCCTCACCCATCTCCCCTCGTGCACCGGCCTGGCTGATCTCTCCCTCATCCACAGCGTGTCGTTGCGCATGTGTGCCTTGGTACGGCGGCTCTATTTTTTTAAAGGGCGCGACTCTGTTTCTCTTATGTGTTTGGTAGCCGCATTGGTGTGGAGTAGGTAGGGTGTCAAGTGGGATCCCACAAAAATCCCACTTTTAGTTCATTTGCCAAAATCTAGTGTAAAATTTTGCTCAAAATTTGAACTAGATTTTGGAAAATGAACTAGAAGTGGGATTTTGGTGGGATCCCACTTGACATCCTAGGAGTAGTATGTAGGAAGTAACCCACTTTGGTCCTTGGCGGAAAAAATATTCAAACTTTTAAGGTTTTAAAATTTTCACTTGCTTCCCAAACATCGGGAGGGAAAGGTTATTCAATAAGGCCGCCCATGCGTAGTAGTACTTCTTATCTTATCTTTTTTGTCAAAAAAACTATATTGTGTAGAGATAACTTTGAACATGGACCATTGGATCAAGACTGGCAAATCCAAACATTGCTAACAGTTGGATTTCTTTTCTATTCTTAGCATCTAGAAGATTCTATTGATAGTCTTTATCACAATGAACTCTAGTTTGTAGAAACCTCAAAACACACTTCAGTGCATAGTTTCAGGAACCTTGTGCTAACTACATGGACTTGGATGCCATTTTCATTTTTTATGAGGTCCTCGATGTAACTCGTACTTCCAACGATCGTGTTAACCGAAGCACCTCGCTCCTACGGGACCTACCACAGTTAGAAGAAAATGCAACCGCCCAAATTATCACACGAAGTGGACCACGGTTTCTTATAGTTCTGTTTTTCAAGCTTCCTAGCTAACTTAGCACACGTCACTGACTTCTTGCCGATTTAACGGAATTATTAGGTAAAACTTGATCTACAAGTAAGCATAGTACATTGCTCTTGAATTAGATGTTTTTTTGCCGTAGATGGGTGCATATTGTCGCGGTAAACAACACCGTCGCTGTGAGTTTCCAACTATCTAGAAAAGAACATTCTCAATTTCTGGAGTGATGACGAGATTGTTCTTTTACGTAAAAAAAGCCCGAATAATATGGATCTGAATGCCACAAGCCAAACTTCCTAAAATATTAAGTGACCAACATGTTTTACTTACGATTCCCATGTTTAATGCTATGAGTTTTCAAACTTCTTCATAGCAAACTCTGAACGCTTGAATGACTTTATGCCGATTTATCGAAATTAGGTCAAATTTGAACTAAAAGTAAATTGTAGGTTGCTTCGAAAGATTTGTGAATTTTTTTTGGAGGTAACCATCGGGAGGTCATTTAATATATCAGAGACCACCACCGAGAATTTTTAAAATAGGTTCAACTTCTTACTAAGATTTTGCATCCTGACAATTTAACGAAATTAGGTCAAACTTGAGCTACAAGTAAGCGTGATGGATTGCTCTAGAATTCAATTTCATTTCATGGGTAGATGAGTGCATCTTCTCACGGTAAACAACACTGTCGGTGTGATTTTCCAACTATCAGGAAATAACATTCTAAATTTCCATAGGGATGATGAGATTGTTCCTTTTCGAAAAGAAAGTCTGAAGAATATGGATCTAAATGCCACAAGCCAATCTTTTAGACATAAATAGTGGACCGGCATGTTGTACTTATGATTTCCATGTTTTATGAGTTTTCAAACTCCGTCCTAGCTAACTCTATCCACTTGATTGACTTTATGTCAATTTATCGAAATTGGTCAAATTTCAACTGCAAGTAAATTCTAGATTGTGTTGAAAGTTTTACGAATATTTTTGGGAGGTAACTATTGGGGGGTCATTTAATATATCACAAACACACCATCGAGGGATTTGACAACAGGTTCAACTTCTTGCTAAGATTATTCATCTTGACAACTTAACGAAATTAGGTCAAACTTGAGAAACAAATAAGAGTGATAGATTTCTCTTGAATTAATTGTCTTTTTCGAAGGTAGACGGGTGCATATTTTCTGGACATAGAGAACCATGCATGTTTCATTTGTGATTCCTATGTTCTATGAGTTTTCAATGTTCGTAGTTAAATTAACCCACTTAAATTACACTAATTCCTCCGATTCAAATTAATGTTTGCCAAATTGCGGATAAGGTCAACATTTGCCACAAGGTAGGACCCACATAGCTTGGTCATATTGCTCCATGCAATAGAGAGGAGATAGGGGAAATGATTTTTCTATTCTCTATGGGAAACCCACAAGCTTGAGGTATAACTTTACTATCTCCACAATGTACTACTATGTGACTTAAGGTGTACTTTTTTATACATTGCGGATGCCCTAAGGACATCCAAGTGACGTTGCAAGAGTTGATCGCCGAGAAGGAGGTGTCCTCAAACAAGAGGGAAGAGAGGAAACACAAGTAAAGGGAAGATGTGGTGAAGAACTACTATGAGATTCAAAATAAGCATCTCGAGATAGAAGATATCAACGCCCGGGCTAGAGATAAGAAGGTATAGCTCAAGCAACTCCCCAAAGAAAATAGGATCATGACTGCGGATCTCACCAACATGGACCAAATTCAAAGGGTTGGTTCAAGAGGAAGAGGAAGTTGATCTATGAGCGAGATGTATAGATGACTCGCTCTTATTCATATTTATGTGCATGTATGAACCATGGATATGCAGGGGACATAGGCGCTGAACAGTATCATCTATGTTTGTGTGAATTGTAGGGTTCATAGCATGGAAAACAAAAAATTCTATCGCATGAACACACAAAACGAAGATCTAAACAACGATATTCGTGCAACGAGTTTGTAGAGAACTAACTCTAGTAGATCCAAATCGTTTAACGAGATTCAGATCTCGTGGTTGATGTAGTCAATCACTTGCTGATCTCAAGATTGCGTAGACGATCCTTCCAGCGCCTCATTCCGGCAACGCTTCCGTAGACGGTCACACATACGATAGTCGATGAAGACCTTCCTCTCCCTTGATCCAGCAGAAAGCGGAGGTAGTATATCTCCTCAAAATCCCAACAACACGACGGTGTGGTGGTGGTGGTGGAGGAGGAGAGATTTCTGTAGGGCTTCGCCTAAGATGGAGCAGGACTGTGGACGAGAGAAAGAGGGGTGCGACGGCTAGGGTTTATACGTCAGGGCTTGAGGTGCCAACTCGGCTAGCAAGGGGAGAGTCTGATGACCCACAAGTATAGGGGTGTATCGCAGTACTTTTGATAAATAGGAGTGTCGATCCCCAACGAGGAGCAGAAGGTGCTAAACAGTGGTATGGAGCAGGAAATCCCTGTGAATACTTAGTAAACGGATTTTTAGTGGTTTTCTAACAAGGCAACAAAACAAAGAGCAAGTAACAGAAGTAACAAACAAACGAAGCAAGTGGCCCAATCCTTTGTTAGCAAAGGACAAGCCGGTGGAAATACTTATAAGGACCAAACGTTCTCGAAGACACATGGGAATTCTGTCAAGTGCTTTCGCTTCAAATAGCTGAGTACTCTTCTCTGGTTTTGTAAGTGTTGTGTGGGTGAACCTGTGCTAACATACCACCCTTCCTAGGACTAATACATACTTGTGATTAAACCCCCCTGCAAACATCCTTAACTACAAAAAAGTAATTAAGATATAAATCTAACCATAGCCTTAAACTCTGAGATCCTACGCTCCCTTGTGCAAAGGTGTCCTAACGGGGGTTCATGTTTCTGTCACTCCGGCAACCCCACTATTAGTAGCCAAATACACAATGCATTCCCCTAGGCCCATAAATGGTGAAGTGTCATGTAGTCGACGTTCATATGACACCACTAGAAGAATAGCACCACAACTTAAATACTAAACCATTGAATAATAACTCATCACAGATTCACTACTAACAACATGACTTCTCCCATGTCCTCAAGAACTAAACGAACTAATCATGAGACATCATATGGATCAAGATCAAAGATGATATGATAATGGATAACAATCTAAACATATACAATAATCCAATGGTTCCACTCACAAGCATCAACTACAATAGTAATCAACACCGAGAAGGTTTCCCCTAATGAACTAAAGCAATATCCAACACAATTGTTACAGCGGGACGGAGTGGTGATGATGGTGCTGTTGGAGATGATGGTGTGGATGATGATGATCCCGATGAAGCCTAGCTTGATGACGGTGTTGATGGTGACGGTATCCCCTCTCCAGGAAGGAATTCCACCGGTAGAAATCTGTCTGCCGGAGAGATCTTTCTCTCTCGGTGTTTTCCGCCCCCTAGAGGCGGCGGAAATCAATCTGTGGTCGCTCCCTGAGGATTAGGGTTCCGAAGGGAAGATACAGGCGAAGGGGAGGAGTCGGAGGCCGGGCAGGTGGGCCACACCTGCCCTAGGCGCGGGGTCAGGTGGGCCCGCGCCTAGGGGGTGTGGGCCCCCTGAGGCCCATCTCCGTCCCTCCTTCTGGCTTCCTTCGTCTTCTGGTAAAATAATATGTTTCCATATTTTCTGGTATTTTCTGATCTTCGCGAAATTGCACTGAAACGCCTTATTTTCCATCAGAATCTAGACTCCGGCAGTCCATCCTCCAGGAATCATCCAACATGCATAAACAGATGAAAAGCCATAAGTAATACCTCATAATAAGACAAATATCAATGAATAGAGGTAATTTATGATATAGAAAGGTGATGCAAATTGGGTGTATCAACTCCCCCAAGCTTAGACTTTGCTTGTCCCCAAGCGAATACCGAGCTCAGTAAACATGTCCACATGTTTATGGAGTGAAGTGTCGATAAAAGAATACGAACAAGAAGCATCACACTAACCATTGCACAACTCATAGAAGAAAGCAATTCACCATTATATAACTTAGCTTGCAACCAAGTATAGCAGTCACAATAGAGTTGCATAAAGATAAATCATAATTGGAATTGGCAAACTTGTTCTTGGTCAGAGAACACCTGGCAAACAATTTCACAAAAGCTTTTTGTAGAAGTTTCAAAATAGGAGCACTCTTTGCTCAAAAAGGTTTTTCACGAGTGAAGGCTTTCAAAGTAATACTCAATAGATAAGAGTTTTGTGCAAACAAGGAAGATAAAGAACATGATTGAGTAAATCACCATATGAATGCTTGAAACACAACAACTCAAAAGCTTGTTGGGGATAGAGAGGAAGTAGGTTTACTGACTCAACTGGTAACTAGGAGAAAGGTCCCTTCTTAGAGGGTAGCAGGGATTACAAGTCATAAAGAGCTTCCAAAATATTATGGTACTTACTAGCTTTGAGCCCTCATTGCCCCTACCATAAGCATCTTGAGATGATTAAGGTTAAAGTGAACAAAGATGGAGTATATGCTTGACGAAATATAAGTTGGCAATCTCATGTCCCTTAAGTATGAGGGCCACTCCTCATGCATACTCAACTTTGGGTCCAGGTAAGTTCTTGTCATTGTAAGTATTTGCATATCATTGAGAACCGCCAACCGTGTACCCCTTGCACATGGTATAGGAGTTTTTCCATAACCAAAATGACAAAGCAAGCAGACAAAGAGCATCTCAGCGATCTTTTTATTTACTATGTGTATAGCTTTTTATTGATGATGCTTATAGATGACTCACTATGGTGATGCTGCAAGTTTCCACCATGATTAAGTATGGCTTAGGCTAGCGGCCCAGCCATTTCTCTAACACAGAATACAAACTCCATGGACTTACAAGTTCCCTCTTTATTTCACACCGTTGACATCCATAGACAAAAGAGCACGATATCAACTATGTACAAAGTACAAGTGCAATGTTGAAAACGTTCCCCGTGACAGCACGGTTCTGCTAATTCCAACATATAGATGCAAGCATATACAACTTCGATGTTCACAATGGTTCAAGTTTATGGGCAAGTAAATAAAGTGTGCCATCAAGTTCGTGAGAGCTTTACTGACTAGTTTTCACATAACAAAATACTTTTAATTCGAAAGGTAGATGAAACTTGAAAATATGCTTGGAATAGCAAAAGCTACTAGGTAGATATGGTGTACATAAGTGGCAAAAGCTTTGGGTTCAAAGGATTTTGGAAACATGAAAAGTATGCCTTCTCAAAACAGGTTTTTGGCTAGCAAGGCTGGGTAGCAAGCAAGAGAGTTGAAAGAAACAAGCAAACATACAAGTAATAAAGCCAAACATTCAATCTTCCTTGAAGACACAAAAGAATCTTAAATAAAGAATACTAAGCTTATGAGCCAACAAGAAAGAAAAAAAATGATACCAAATACCTGAAGGTTTTTTTATTTCTTTATTTTTCTTTCAAATTAATGCCACTAACCAGAACTTGGTTTGCCAAAACCAATTTAGATCCACTTGATGATCCAAGAGTGGTGCCAATACTGATCAACAAGATCCATCATATAATAGAGATTTCAAACTAAAAATAAGAAGTGCAAAAAGTAAAAGATGAGACTTCTCATTAATATTCCAATAAAGGCACTCACACCAGGGGATACATAGATAATCAACTAAATGAGAGATACTTCCACATGCAAACCAAACTATAAGATAACCCCTCTACCATAGATATGAATCCACTAAAAAGGTAAAAGATAATGGTGGTGATACCGCGGCACTCCCCCAAGCTTGGAACAAGCCAAGGGGATGCCAAACCTGATGATGAATTACTCCTTTGGTGGTGGTGGTGTTCTCTTGATAAGCTCTTTAATAAGTTTCTTCAACTCCTCGAACTCAAAAGTAAGAGTACGGATTAGCTCCGAGTTTTTCTCTATCTGGTTCATGATCATGTCAGTCCGATAATCCCAGTTGAAAGGACTATATCTTCCCATGATGTTTTTGGTGTTAATGATAACCCCAACTGTGTTTTTTAATTGTGCGCTTGAGTTTCAGGGGAAACGTTGTTGATGTCTCCTTCTATAGTGGTGGATGCTCTCTTGGGATCTCATGAAGACGGTGACCTTTTAGTCTTCTCCTAGTTTCTCTCCGGTTGTTGTTTTTAGGTCACCGTACTATTAAGAGGGGGTTCATTTTGGAAAGCTGTGGGAAATCACTTGTTCTTGCACAAACTTATATGCACCGCCACAACCATCCCATTATCCCATGAGAGAGCGTTTTCCTGTTCTGTTGGAGCCTTTTGTGTCTCACCGGAACTTCCGGCCTTCCGCTCAGATTCTTTTCTGCGGGCTGTTTTACACTTTGTTCCGATGCTAGTTCCGCCCCAAGTTCTGATGGTGAATCAGTAACCTTCTGTATGAAGTGTTCTATTTGCCGGAACTTGGGCCGGAACTTGCATCAGAACTTGTCCTGCCAAAATATCCTGAGCGGAACTTCCGCCCAGACGCCGGAACTTCCGCCCAGACGCCGGAACTTCCGACCAGACTCGGTTCGCGACCCAGAAGTTCCGCCCCTTGTTCCGCTCCAAGTTCCAGTGGCGGCTCAGTAACCTTCTGTTTTGAAGCGTTCTATTTGCCGGAACTTGGTCGGAACTAGCATCGGAAGTTCACCGGAACTTCCGGTCTGTTTTGACCGGAACTTCCGGTTGCGCTTCTGGAGCGGGCGTCAACGGTCTGATGACCGTTGGAGCCAGGCTGGGCGGTACTTCCGGCCTCTCACCGGAACTTCCGGTGAGGTCGCGGGGGTTGTAACGGTTCAGCTCGAGGGGGCCTATTTAAGGCACCCCTCTTCTTCCTCCCACTCTCTCTCGAATTTTTCTCTCTCCTCCATTAATGCTTGAGCTTCACCTCACTAGATCTCTCTCTCTAGCCACTCAAATGACTTGATCTTTTGAGAGGTGATCTACACTTCCACCAAAGAAGATTTGATTTCCCCCACCCATCCTTTGTGGATCTTGTTGCTCTTGGGTTTCTTGGAACCCTAGACGGTGTAGGGCATCCTCGGAGCTAAGGCTTGCGTTGTAAAGCTTCGAGGTGTCGTTGGCTCAATTGAGTTGTGGAGCCTCCCCCTCAACCTTGGTGTAAAGGTTTCGGTTGGCGCCTACAAGGTCACCGGTTAGTGGATTGTGAGGCCTCCTTTGTGGGGGAGCTCACCGGAGAAGAAGGTGAGGCCTTTGTGGCGCTCGGGTGACCTTGTGTGGCCTCGACACCTCTCCAACATAGACGTAGCTCCTTGGGAGTGAACTACGGGAATTACATCTCCGTGTCCCCTCTCCGGTTACTTTGTTCCCTTCCTTTACTCCTTGCTATTTACTGTTTTTGTTGTTGGTGTTTGTTTCCTTGCATTTAGGTTATTCACTTAGTTGCATCTCTAGATAACTTCCTTTCTTGTTGAGCCTAAAAGTGAGAAACAGATTAAAATTGGGTAGACGCCTATTCACCCCCCCTCTAGTCGTATAAAGTCGGTACTTTCAATTGGTATCAGATCCAAGGCTCTTATTTCGTGCTTTACTGCCTAAGAGACTATGGCCGACGAAGGGGGTAGTGAAACCGGAAAATCCAAGAACTTGGCCACTATGGATGACCTCAAGCAATTGGAGTCATCCATGATGTCCAAGTTCGAGGAAATGATGACTCTCTTGCAGTCTCTCAAGCCAAACCCCATGGTTGCTATTGACACAACCCAACCCAACAAGGTTCCTCCCACCGTTACGGTGTCCGCCCCCGGGGTAACTCCCGCGGCTGCCACCACTCACTTGGGACTTGGTTTTGTTGCTCAAACCTCTTCCAAGGTTCCAAGTGAGAACATCGAGGAGCCCGAGAACCCAACTTCCAAAGAGGAAAATGGAGGAAAGGACTACTCGGCGGTACCCCCACCGCCGAAGTACACTCCGGATCCACCCATCCCCATGCCACACATTATACCTCAAGGAGCACCACCCATGCTAGATACTTCAAATTTCGCCAATTGGCAATATCTAATGCGCTCACATATTTCCAGCTCGTCTATTGAGTTAATGAGGATTGTGGAGGATGGATTCTCTCCATATGACCCAAAGAAGTTGACACGAGTTCAAGTGGTGGACAAGCAACTCAATGCCACAGCTTTGGGAATGATTCAAAAGGTCTTGACTCCAAAGGATTTTGCTCACATTCACCAATTTTACACCACCAAGGAAGCTTGGGATCAACTCACCGAGCTCTTTGTTGGGAATGCAAGCATCCAAAGCTCCAAGTTTGATGAGATCAACAACGAGTGCGATGGTTTCGCAATGCAAGATGATGAGACCCCCGAAGACATGTATAGGCGCCTTAAGGTCCTTTGTTCCACTATGAGGGACCTTGGGGCTCACTATGTTCATGACAAGTTTATGAAGAGGAAGTTCATTCAAGCTCTCATCCCATTTGAAGAACAAAAGCTCAACTCTTTCAAGGGAAGAACCAACTTTCACCTAATGACCTCCCAAGAAGTCTTGAGTGAAGTAATTGCCATGACTATTGCCAAGAAGAATGCAAAGTCCGCTCGAGCTAGAGCCATTGGGTCAACCAAAGTGAATCTTGCTTTGAAGGCCAAGGCTATTGAAGTTGATGATGATGATACATCAAGTGAGTGGTCTCAAGAGGACCTCAAATGTGCCTTCAACAAACATCTTGCTCTCGCTTCAAGGGCCTTTTGGAACAAGTCCGGATTCAAGTCAAGATCAAGGGACAACTCAAGATTCAGCTCACCCAACAAGTCTCCCAAGGCAAGGTCGTGCTACAATTGCAACGACAAGAGTCACTTCGTGGCCAAGTGTCCCTTTGAGAACCGTGAAGACAATGGTGGTCGTCTCATTCGCAAGATCAAGTCAAGACCTCCTCATACCTTGAACAAGAACTACGCCGTCAAGAACGCCACTAACAAGGAACGAGCAATTGTGGTCCATGAAAAATATCTTTGGTTGTATCCGGATGTATCCTTGGTTGACGTCATGCTTGTCAAAACTCTTGGTTACAACTTACTCTCAGTTCGTGATCTTGCTCTTATGGGTCTTTCTTCTTTCTTTAATTCTCATACCGTGGTCCTCGTGTGGAGCAAGTCTCTCAAGGTGGCTTTTGTAGGATATGTAGAACATGACTTGTATGTGGTGGACTTTTCAGGGACCACTACTCCTCATGCTCTATGTCTCTATGCTAAAGCCGACAAGGGCTGGTTGTGGCATCGCCGCCTAGCCCATGTTAACATGAGAACTTTGCAAAGACTTCACTCCGAGGGCCACGTCCTTGGAATTAACGATGTTTATTTTGCCAAAGATCATGTTTGCAGGGCTTGTATTGAAGGGAAGATGCATGAAAATCCTCACAAAGCACTCAATCAGATCACTACCGAGAGGTGTTTGGATCTCTTTGGTCCTCCCTCTCATGATAGCCTTGGAGGCAAGAAGTATTGCTTGGTTATTGTGGATGACTTCTCAAGATACACTTGGGTGTTCTTTTTCAAGTACAAGAGTGAGACTCAAAAAACCGTCATTGACTTTGCTAATGAGGTTCAACGGAAGCACAATGCAACTATTATCTCAATTCGAAGTGACAATGGTACCGAGTTCAAAAACTATACCTTGGACGAGTTTCTCAATGATGAAGGAATCAAGCATCAATACTCCACTCCCTACACCCCTCAACAAAACAGAGTTGCCGAAAGGAAGAATCGCACATTGATGGATGCGGCTCGGTCTATGCTAGCTGAGTTCAAGTCTCCATACAACTTTTGGGCCGAGGCCATCTCCACCTCTTGCCATGCAACCAACCGGCTTTATCTCCGCAAGAAAAAGAACAAGACCCCCTATGAACTTCTCACCGGGAAAAGCCTAATGTTAGATACTTTCGGGTGTTTGGTTGCAAGTTCTACATTCTCAAGAAAGGAGTTCGTTTGTCCAAGTTTGAATCCAAGGCTCAAGAAGGAATTTTCGTTGGCTACTCAAATTAGTCCCATTCTTATAGAGTCTACAACAAAGCCAATGGAAGAGTTGAAGAAACGAGCAACGTGAAGTTTGATGAAAATCATGAGTCTCTTGTTAGGCAAGATGGTGTTTGTGATCCAAGTGATGAAATTCCTCCCAAGGCCATAAGAAGAATGGGTGTGGGCTTCCACCTCCCCATTTAGGATCCCCTTATGGACGAAGGAGAAGGACCAAGATCTACTCAAGTGGAGCCCTCACTTTCACAAGATCATCTTGCCCCTCAAGGACCTACTTTCTTGGCACAAGCTCCCTCAAGCTCTTCCGAAGCTTTCCATGCTCATGACTCTCCAAGCTCCAAAGAACAAGCTCTTCATCAACAACATCAACCTCCCCACGATGGGGCTCCTCCTCAAGGCACCTCCCACAGACAATCTCTTCATCAACCTCATCAACCTCCCCAAGATGGGGCTCCTCCTCAAGATCACGGCTCTCCCCAAGGTCAAGCTCTTCGAGATCAAGAGCAAGTCAATGATCCTCAAGGATCCTCTCCAAGTGATGACTCCCCCGAAGTGGAAATTGATGAAGATGACCCTCGTGTTCGTGCTTATAGTCAAGGCGGCGGCTCAATTGGTGGTAATGACCAAGTGGTAGCTCAAGAATCTCGAGTTGAATCACAAGCCCGCCGTTAAGCCTATCGTCTCGCCAAGCTTGTTCGATATGGCCATATCCTTGATAATATCTATGGAGATTTTAATAAAGGTTCCACTACTAGGAGGCAACTAGCTTCTTTTAGCTCTCACCATGCGTTTATCTCTCTTGTGGAACCACAGAAAGTCTTCGAAGCTCTTGAAGATGATGATTGGCTTGATGCTATGAACGAGGAACTTCACAACTTCAAGAGGAATAATGTTTGGACATTGGTTGAGCGGCCCAAAGACTGTCAAAACGTTATTGGAACCAAGTGGGTCTTCAAGAACAAGTGCGATGCGAATGGAATTGTCGTGCGCAACAAGGCAAGGTTAGTTTCCCAAGGATACTCACAAGTTGAGGGCATCGACTACGGTGAGACTTACGCCCCCGTTTCTCGCCTTGAATCCATTTGTATGCTTCTTTCCTTCGCTACCCATCATAACTTTAAGTTGCATCAAATGGATGTTAAGAGTGCTTTTCTTCATGGTCCTTTGAAAGAGTTGGTATACGTTAAGCAACCTCTGTGTTTTGAGGATCCACTTTTTCCGAACCATGTCTACAAGCTCAATAAGGCACTCTATGGCCTCAAGCAAGCCCCACGTGTGTGGTATGATTGCCTTAGGGAGCTCTTGTTAGACCGTGGCTTCGAAGTGGGCCTCATTGATCCCACTCTTTTTACTAAGAAAGTTGGAGGCCACTTGTTCGTATGCCAAATATATGTTGATGACATTATCTTTGGGTCTATTAACAAAACTTTTAATGAGGATTTTGCCAAGCTCATGACCGATCGCTTCGAGATGTCCATGATGGGGGAGTTGAAGTTTTTCCTTGGGTTTGAAGTCAAGCAATTGAGGAAAGGGACTTTCATCAACCAAGCCAAGTACATCCAAGATATGCTCAAGAAGTTCAAGTTTGATCAAGTCAAAGGTGCCAAGACTCCCATGCCAACTAAGGTTAATCTTGATCTCGATCCCAAGGGTAAGGAGGTGGATCAAAAACTCTATCGATCTATGATTGGTTCTTTGCTCTATCTTTGTGCATCCCGACCAGATATTATGTTGAGTGTGGGTATGTGTGCAAGATTTCAAGCCGCACCAAAGGAAAGTCACATGGTGGAGGTCAAGAGAATCTTTCGATATTTAGTTCATACCCCAAACTTTGGGTTGTGGTACCCCAAGGGAGCCAGCTTTGATCTCATTGGTTACACAGACTCAGACTGGGCTGGCGACAAAGTGGGAAGAAAGTCAACCTCCGGAGCTTGTCAGTTTCTCGGAATATCTTTGGTTTGTTGGTCCTCGAAGAAGCAAAACTGTGTGTCTATGTCCACTGCCGAAGCTGAGTACATCTCTGCCGCAAGCTGTTGTGCTCAATTGCTATGGATGAAGCAAACCTTGAAGGATCTTGGACTATCTTTTGACAAGGTGCCTCTTATTTGTGAAAATGAGAGTGCAATTGCTATTTCTCACAATCCCGTGCAACACAAACGTACCAAGCACATTGAGATTCGTCATCATTTCATTCGGGACCATGTTGCTAGAGGAGACATTTCTTTGGAGTATGTTCCCACCAAGGCAAATCTTGCGGATCTTTTCACGAAGCCTCTTGATGAAGCAAGGTTCCGGGATTTAAGGCATGAGCTAAATATCATTGATTCAAGCAATGTTGCTTGAGTACCTTGCACACCTACCCGCGTCTCAATGTGTATCTTGTTTGGATGTAGGCATTTATTTAGGGAGAGTGTAGTTCCTCTTATGAACAAACGCTATCCCTATTATGTGCACATTAAAGTTTTCATACTCTATAGTCTCTAAAGGAGACCATTTGAGCTTCATGATGAGTGTTGGTAATGAACCCAAGATATATCTTCGCGGTGTCAAGCCATTTACTCTTATATAAGGTGGCCTCGACCACCGACTCATTTTTATTTGTGTCTTTGACCTTTTTGTTTTTCTTGGTTTTTGTTGGCTTTGGTTCTTCACAGTTTGAGTCCTCTATCCTAAGCCTTTCCTTACCTCAAGCCCTCTCTATTCCCTGCACAAGTTCTTCCTTGTTATCTTCCAATCCTGAGATGGTCTTTCTGGCGTCAGCAGAACTTCCGGTCAGTCTGACCCAGAATTTCCAGTCCATCGGAACTTCCGGTCCCTGACCGGAACTTCCGTTGGTGCTCCCCATCCTATATAAGGTGGGCCCTGGGGAAAACGGGATCTTCTTCCTTTTCCCCCCAAGACCCATCCTCTATTTGGAGCAGCCGCCGACCAGGACCTCTCCACGAAGGTGCTCCGGCCCCTTCGTCTCCAACCACTCCTTCGCAGATCTTCTCTATGGGATCCTTCCCCACCTCGATCTCCCGCCATGGACTCCGGTATTTGCCCTCAACTCCCTCCATTAATGGAGATCTTGCTCTCACCATGGCTTGAGTTAGGGCACACCTTGTCTAGGCTAGTTCTTTGGCTAGAACTTGTTGGAAGATCTTGGTTGGCCTAGGGTATCATGCTAGAGTAGATTGGTCCAATACATTCTTGAAAATCTTTGAACTTGTGTCTTTTAGATCTAGATCTAGTGAACTGCTGTTTGGAACCGTCAGTTCGTGGTCTCACCGGAACTTCCGGTGAGCCACGACCGGAACTTCCGGTGTACTATTTTCACAGGAAGTTCCGGCGATTCAGCGGAAGTTCCGGCAACAATGCAATTTGTTTTCCTGATTGTATTTTTCCAATCTATCTCTTTTGTTTCCTCTTCCGAACTTGTGCACTTATCCCACCTTCCCTCCCTACTCTTGTGCTTTCTTATCAGGGCAAGGAGATACCCGCCAAGGCAAGCGTCCCCGCCGACCATCCTCTGACATTCCTCCTGAGATTGATGAAGAAGATGTTGAGGTTGTGCGTACGACCACTCAGACTACTCGTCAGAAGGCTGCTGCTGCTCGCCGTGCTGCTGCTGCTGTAGGAAAGAGGCCTGCTTTTGCTCAGAAGGCCACTGCTGCTGGGCCAGACATGACCAAAGCCAAGATTTCCAAGTGGTCTCTGTAGGGGTCCCAACCTAATAAGGTAGAGTCCTCCTGTGTTTTACAATGCTAGTCCCTGGATCAATAGCTAGCATCCACAGTTTAGATGTAATATCAAGAAACAAAGGTCATAATATAACTTTATAACCAGGAATAACATAAGTTTATTACATCAACTATAGCTCTTTTGGCTATTACATTACATTGCAGCGGAATAATTATAATCATGGGGTCCTTCATCTTCAAAGTTCCACAGGCAGATGTTGGTTGTAGACTTTGTAGTTCTAGTCAATCAAACAATCTTCATTTAAAATCAATCAAACCTGCAACATTACAAGTTACAGCCACAAGGGTCAATACATTTGAATTGTATTGGCAAGTTTCACTACTTTGTATATTATGAGTGGATCCTATCAATACATGCATATTTGGCTAAGTAGAGTTTAAGGCTTATTTGCATAAAGCAATATTTTATCCTATCTTTTCAAAATGGTTTTGGTCTTTTGTCAAATCTCATTTCCAAGATCCTTGAACTCCTTGGTAGACACTCAAGTGTTCAAGTCCTTGTCAAAAATCCCTTGAGCTACTTGGTAACCCCAAGTGCTACAAGTTTTCTCAAAAACTCATGAGTTTCTTGGTAACCCCAAGTACATCATGCTCTTGTGCACCTTGGTAAACCCCAAGTGCAACAAGCTTAACAAATCTCTTTGAATTCCTTGGTACCCCCAAGTGCATCAAGTTTTTATATTAGAAATTAGAATGTCGAGATCTCCCATAGTTCAAACTTTAGTTGCTCAAGATTGTCCATAACAGGACACGGCTAAGTACTTAGATTTTATTAACCTGCAGAAGGAGTACACTTTACCCACATGACACAATCTCATCTTGATGCCACCAGTGGCCCTCTTGGATTAGTGCTCACCAAGATGGAGTCTTGTGACCGAGAATGTGTGAAGTCTTTCCAAAAGGTCCTCCCATACATCATTGCTAGCTTGTCTTGGTCCCATGAAGCATTCCAGATCCCCATGTCCGGTAACTAAAGACAATGTATGGGTCTTCCTAGTGTAGTTGACTAAGCGAGCCATAATAGCATGTGGTTGTACACAAATCCACAATTGGAGAAACATGTTCAATCTCTAAGTTTCCTAGGTGGTTTTCATTTGGAGCACAACACAAAGTGATTGCCATAGACAGGTTCCCTTTTGCCACCTTCTCCAAAACATAAAGTGTCCACCACCTAGGTGGTTCATTGGGTCCTTGTTTTATTATGTAAAACACAAGTCTTTTCTCATCCTTTGTAAATTTCAACATGTATCTCTTTTCAAAAACATAGCATGGCTAAGCATGTACAACTTCTATATTTTTACTAAGGAGTGTATAAGGAATCCTATTGGGATTAGCATATCATAAATATAAAATTGTTTTCATGCATGTTTTCAAAATCCACTAAGTATAATGAAAATAGTAGGACTTTAGATGATAGTGTAACTTGCCTTTTTGTTAGGGAATGATAGTCACTCCTTGATCTTGCTAGTTTCACACTTTGCTAATTTTCTCTACAATCAAACAAGCATAGTATCAAGTAGCATTCCAACATTCAAACAATAATTTACATACACAAAGCAATGGTTCCTAAGTCTTGTAAAAAGAGGGTTCTATTGCAAAGTTGGTCTCTACTAGGTTTATAAACTTTGTAAGGTCCACATTGGTCATTTACCAAAATGGAAAAGTCATTAGTTAGAGGTTTTGCCCAAAGTCTATTTTAAAATGCATTCAACATTTTATGTGGTGGAAATTTATTCTTTTTCAAGCAAAACTTTATATTTTTCCCCAAGTGAGTTTCCCTTGGCAAGGCTTGGTGTTTTGGGTCAGTAAGTTTGGTCCATAATATTTTTCCCAAAGTTTTCCTTGTAAAAACATTTCCATAATAAAACTAATGAGTTTATTTGGCTAGAAGATGGTTAAGTTAAATATTTCAACCTATATTTCTCCAAAAATCATTTTTATTACCAAGGGTTGGTTCCTAGGGTCAGTAAGATCATACAAATTCATTTTGCAAAAGAATTAATCCTAAAATCAATTTTAAACAATTTTTATCCTCTAAACAAGTACACAAATGTTTCTGCAAAATCAAACAAGCAATCAGATACTATTTGTCAAACTAAGGCCATGGTTGTTTAGGGCTTGTTCTCCTGATTTTATTGATATAAAATTTGTCAAATTTGGACGTGTGGTTTGAAAGTTACAAGTGCTTGAAGTTTGCATATAATTCTGATTCAAAAATCTGTTTTAAACTAGAGTTGGCCACGCGTCGTATTCTAATTGGCCGAAAACGGTTCGCGCGGATCACGCACTGCAGGCCATTAGATCTAAGTCTCATCGCACGGTTCAGAACGCGTACCTCTTGGCAGTAAGTGATCTAATCGTAATCGTTCAAACTAGATCCTCTGATCGGCTTCGGACCAAAAGTGGCCCGGCGCGGCTAAGCGGCCACGTCTGACGAGCGTGGGGTTCGCGGTGGTTCTAGCAAGCGAGAGAGAAAGGGAAGAAGCTCACCAGGTTCAGGAGGTCACGGTGATGCTCGAGGTGGTGTTGGTCGGGTGAGGGTACTGGTCTTGGCGAATTTCATGGGAGTGGAGGACGGCGTTGGTGGTCTCGATCGTGTTGAAGTCGGCGTTGTAGATCTGGGGCAAAGGGTATGGTTAAGTCGGGAGGTCACGGAGAGGTCACGTGCATGAGCGAGAAGGTGCAGGCGGTCGGAATTAACCGAGGCGTCGTCGAGTTGTGGCGGATGGCGGCGATCGAGCTTGAGGTAGCCGACTCTATGGGGCGCCCGTGGTTGAGAGGAGGACGCTGAGAGACGCGTCTGGTTGTGGGGGAGTTGCGAGATTGGTCAAGGAAGCAAGGGAAGGTCTGGTTTCGCCGGAATCGTTACCGGAGCATCATCGAAGACAGAGACAGTCGTGGCGATATTGGGGCGGCCTGGAGGCGTGTCAAGGAAGGGCGTCTGGGGAAAATGGAGGAGGAAACGCTGGCGATTAATAGGCCGTGGTCGCGACGAGGAATTGCTCAGCATTAAGGCGAATTGATCGCGGAATCAAAGCACCAGCGGCAGGAGGGAGAGGCGTGCTTCGCGGTGGGGAAGAAGAAGGAGGTGGCAGTGTGGGGTCCGCTGGCAGTGGGAAAAACGTTTCAGGCGGGGTCCACTTGTCAGTGTTTCAGTGGGTTTGTTAACGCGTGCGAAACGTTTTCTGCGGGGTAAGGGGCTGGCTGGTTGGTGGGCTTTAGTGGGCTGCCTGGGTTGGGTTGGCCCTTTTCCATTTTTTTTTATTCTGTGTTATTTTTCTTTTTCTATTTTATTTCCTGTTTTGATTTTTAATCCACTTACTCAATCACTCAACAATTCAAACCCTTTTTTTTTAACTTTTGCATTGTGTTTTTGGTTCTGTTTAGTAGTATAATCCAACTTCAAAATAGAATAACATTTTAAATCTTTTTAGGTTCTATTTATTAATTAATTATTTAAAGATGGACTATGGTTTATTAAATAAACAAGGTTTGGTTTATTTAATAGAATTTCTATTTTAAATACTTTCAAATTCAAATCAGTAGGTATCCTTTGGAAATAAAGAATATTTGGAAAACTTGTTTAATATAATCCTTTTACTTTAGGGTCCATTAATAATTAAATAAAGTAGACTTTCATTATTATTTCTAGCAAGTTTTCTTTTATTGGGATATTTATTTTGAATCTTAAAATAAACCAAATTATTTTAGTAGATTTTATTTGTGAATTTGAGGTAGCTTATTTTAAACAATTTAATAAGTTCTGATGTTTCACTATAAATTGGTAAAACCTCTTTATTAAATAAAGTTGGATATTAAAATCTTATTAATTTATTTAACTCAAATTTTGCCTTTTTATTAAATGTTTTAATTTCAAAGCTTGGTCAAAGTTTTAATTTGGCTTTATTATTAATCTTTATTTATAATTTTACCTTTTCTTTTGAAAAACCAAAACTTTTACCAAATGATCAAATAATAACAATTCCCAACATATTTATAATTTCCTTTATTAAATTTTTATCTTTATGAAACTTAAGATTTTTACTTAATTCAAATGGGTTTGATTTTCTAAAGGATTTCAAAATTTTCTTCTGGCTCTGAAAATTAAACAAAATTTTATTTTATTCATTTATTTTCATATTACAAGATTTGGAAAATCCTGGGATGTGACAGGCTACCACCCTTAAAATAAATCTCGTCCCGAGATTTGGGAAGGTTAGGGTTACAAGCAAGTTCAAAGCAACTAGGGTACTACCACCCTTAAAAATTTTCAAACAAAAATTACATATTGGCCTTCTTGGGTCCTGGAATTTCTCTACGTTAAACCTTTGCTCTATTCCTATGCTTGACTCATGGACCAAGGTTGAGCTTCTCCATAGGCTTGTTCAACTTGTTCTTCATCCTTTCTGGACAGTTGCTTGCATAGTGTCCTGGATTCTTGCAGTTGAAGCAATGAATATCATTGAGTTCTTTACGTGGCTCTTGTGGGCAAGTTGCTACAAAGTGACCTGGTTCATTACAGTTGTTACACCACACTTGGTCAATTCCTTTATTCTTTATGTTCTCTGGGCATCCACTGGAGTAGTGTCCCATTTCCTTACATTTACGACATTGTACAAGGCTCATGTCTTGCTTGGGCTTCTTGATTTTCCTAGATCCTTTGAATTGGGTTGTCTTGCTGGGAGGTATAAGTGGTCCTTTTCCTTTGGTAGACTTGGATCCTTCCTGTTTCCTTTGTTCTACCATGGCATAGATAGGACATAGGCCAGGAGTATGATCACTTCCCTCACAAAGGTAGCAAGTAGCTTGAGAGGTAGGGCATTCTCCAACAGGATGGTCTTCATCACAATTGGGGCATTGTCCTTCATGCTCCTTGGAAGTATGATCCTTGTCTCCACAAATAATGCAAGCTGGGGCTCCATCTAGAACAACATTCTTGTCATCCTTGTTATCATACACACTTCTAGGATAGCATTCTTCCATGCTAATCATTTGATTAGTCACCTTAAGCATCAATTGGGATTGTTCCTCCAAAAACTTTTGCAGTGCTGGATCTTTATCACTATTGTTGGCCAGGAAATGAGCTGTCAGTTGGTTCAGCTGATGTTGGGTTGCTATGAGCTCTCTCGGTCACGGCTGGTTGGTGTTGGTGTCATCAATCTTGATGTTGGAGTCCTTTGGAGTAGACATCTGTTTGGGTTGAAGGAAGATTAGAATGGGCAAGATATTTCTAAGGAAATATTTCTAATCACACACATCACAATTCACACAAGCAATGTGCATGCAAACACAAAACAAACTTTTCACTCATACAAGGTTCAAGCACATACTTAGGCAACAAAATATTTTTGTTACACCACATAAGTTGGGTGTGTTTTGTCTTAACTAAATTATGGTGGTCCATCTATATGGTTCACTTGTGATCCTTCCATCCTTCTTGGTTGATTCTTCTTGTATGGGATCATGGTTTCTTTGAGAAAAGCTCTTGGTCACAATACTTCAAAGTTGTTGATGGTTTCTTCTTATTTTTCATTCCCTCAGTCTCTAAATTTGAGTAGGATTTCCTTGTCTCACTTGTAGTCTTTAGTGGATTCCAAGTTGGAGGTCCTTGGGGAATATGCTAAAGATGTTGAAGTCATTAGAGTTGAAGAAGTTGAAGAAGTTGAAGAAGTCCTTTGCACATGGCGTAGTCTTTGGTCATGGGGTAGGTTTTCCATCAAGTTGAAATAGAAGAGATGTAGAATTGATACCAAAAATGGTTAAGGAAAGGGTTTACAAGTGTTTTTGTAAATAAGTTTTTGGAACAAGTATAACTCCTATTTTTCTAAGGGTTTTTGTCCAATCCTAGGGTTTACAAATCCTACAGGCAACACAATGCTCTGATACCATCTGTAGGGGTCCCAACCTAATAAGGTAGAGTCCTCCTGTGTTTTACAATGCTAGTCCCTGGATCAATAGCTAGCATCCACAGTTTAGATGTAATATCAAGAAACAAAGGTCATAATATAACTTTATAACCAGGAATAACATAAGTTTATTACATCAACTATAGCTCTTTTGGCTATTACATTACATTGCAGCGGAATAATTATAATCATGGGGTCCTTCATCTTCAAAGTTCCACAGGCAGATGTTGGTTGTAGACTTTGTAGTTCTAGTCAATCAAACAATCTTCATTTAAAATCAATCAAACCTGCAACATTACAAGTTACAACCACAAGGGTCAATACATTTGAATTGTATTGGCAAGTTTCACTACTTTGTATATTATGAGTGGATCCTATCAATACATGCATATTTGGCTAAGTAGAGTTTAAGGCTTATTTGCATAAAGCAATATTTTATCCTATCTTTTCAAAATGGTTTTGGTCTTTTGTCAAATCTCATTTCCAAGATCCTTGAACTCCTTGGTAGACACTCAAGTGTTCAAGTCCTTGTCAAAAATCCCTTGAGCTACTTGGTAACCCCAAGTGCTACAAGTTTTCTCAAAAACTCATGAGTTTCTTGGTAACCCCAAGTAAATCATGCTCTTGTGCACCTTGGTAAACCCCAAGTGCAACAAGCTTAACAAATCTCTTTGAATTCCTTGGTACCCCCAAGTGCATCAAGTTTTTATATTAGAAATTAGAATGTCGAGATCTCCCATAGTTCAAACTTTAGTTGCTCAGTATTGTCCATAACCGGGGACACGGCTAAGTACTTAGATTTTATTAACTTCTGCAGAAGGAGTACACTTTACCCACATGACACAATCTCATCTTGATGCCACCGGTGGCCTCTTGGATTAGTGCTCACCAAGATGGAGAATCTTGGCAGACTGAGAATGTGTGAAGTCTTTCCAAAAGGTCCTCCCATACATCATTGCTAGCTTGTCTTCAGTCCCCATGAAGCATTCCAGATCCCCATGTCCGGTAACTAAAGACAATGTATGGGTCTTCCTAGTGTAGTTGACTAAGCCAGAGCCATAATAGCATGTGGTTGTACACGAAATCCACAATTGGAGAAACATGTTCAATCTCTAAGTTTCCTAGGTGGTTTTCATTTGGAGCACAACACAAAGTGATTGCCATAGACAGGGTTCCCTTTTGTTGCCACCTTCTCCAAAACATAAAGTGTCCACCACCTAGGTGGTTCATTGGGTCCTTGTTTTATTATGTAAAACACAAGTCTTTTCTCATCCTTTGTAAATTTCAACATGTATCTCTTTTCAAAAACATAGCATGGCTAAGCATGTACAACTTCTATATTTTTACTAAGGAGTGTATAAGGAATCCTATTGGGATTAGCATAGCATAAATATAAAATTGTTTTCATGCATGTTTTCAAAATCCACTAAGTATAATGAAAATAGTAGGACTTTAGATGATAGTGTAACTTGCCTTTTTGTTAGGGAATGATAGTCACTCCTTGATCTTGCTAGTTTCACACTTTGCTAATTTTCTCTACAATCAAACAAGCATAGTATCAAGTAGCATTCCAACATTCAAACAATAATTTACATACACAAAGCAATGGTTCCTAAGTCTTGTAAAAAGAGGGTTCTATTGCAAAGTTGGTCTCTACTAGGTTTATAAACTTTGTAAGGTCCACATTGGTCATTTACCAAAATGGCAAAGTCATTAGTTAGAGGTTTTGCCCAAAGTCTATTTTAAAATGCATTCAACATTTTATGTGGTGGAAATTTATTCTTTTTCAAGCAAAACTTTATATTTTTCCCCAAGTGAGTTTCCTTGGCAAGGCTTGGTGTTTTGGGTCAGTAAGTTTGGTCCATAATATTTTTCCCAAAGTTTTCCTTGTAAAACATTTCCATAATAAAACTAATGAGTTTATTTGGCTAGAAGATGGTTAAGTTAAATATTTCAACCTATATTTCTCCAAAAATCATTTTTATTACCAAGGGTTGGTTCCTAGGGTCAGTAAGATCATACAAATTCATTTTGCAAAAGAATTAATCCTAAAATCAATTTTAAACAATTTTTATCCTCTAAACAAGTACACAAATGTTTCTGCAAAATCAAACAAGCAATCAGATACTATTTGTCAAACTAAGGCCATGGTTGTTTAGGGCTTGTTCTCCTGATTTTATTGATATAAAATTTGTCAAATTTGGACGTGGTTTGAAAGTTACAAGTGTTTGAAGTTTGCATATAATTGATTCAAAATCTGTTTTAAACTAGAGTTGGCCGCACGTCGTATTCTAATTGGCGAAAGCAGTTCGCGGATCACGCTGCAGGCCATTAGATCTAAGTCTCATCGCACGGTTCAGAACGCGTACCTCTTCGCAGTAAGTGATCTAATCGTAATCGTTCAAACTAGATCCTACGGTACTGGCTTGCTGGACCAAAAGTGAGCGGCGCCGACGGAGGCTAGCAGCGGCGTACGGCCAGGCGTGGGGTTCGCGGTGGTTCTAGCAAGCGAGAGAGAAAGGGAAGAAGCTCACCAGGTTCAGGAGGTCACGGTGATGCTCGAGGTGGTGTTGGTCGGGTGAGGGGTACTCTGGTCTTGGCAGAATTTCTCGCCGGAGTGGAGGACAGCGTTGGGTGGTCTCAGTCGTGTTGAAGTCGACGTTGTAGATCGTCCTGGGGCAAAGCAGGGGTATGGTTAAGTGCGGGAGGTCACGGAGAGGTCACGTGCATGAACGAGAAGGTGCAGGCGGAATTAACCGGAGGCGTCGTCGAGTTGTGGCGGATGGCGTGATCGAGCTTGAGGTAGCCGACTCTATGGGGCGCCCGTGGTTGAGAGGAGGACGCTGAGAGACGCGTCTGGTTGTGGGGGAGTTGCGAGATTGGTCAAGGAAGCAAGGGAAGGTCTGGTTTTCGGAATCGTTGCGGAGCATCATCGGAGAGCAGATCGTGGCGATATTGGGGCTGGAGGCGTGTCAAGGAAGGGCGTCTGGGAAAATGGAGGAGGAAAGCTGGCGATTAATAGGCCGTGGTCGCGATGAGGAATTATCAGCGGCATTAAGGCGAATTGATCAGCGGAATCAAAGCCTGCAGACGGTGAGGAGGGAGGCGTGCTTGCGGTGGGAAGAAGAAGGAGGTGGCGGTGGGGTCCGTGGCGATGGAAAACGTTTCAGTGGGTCCACTTGTCAGTGTTTCAGTGGGTTTGTTAACGCGTGCGAAACGTTTTCTGCGGGGTAAGGGGCTGGCTGGTTGGTGGGCTTTAGTGGGCTGCCTGGGTTGGGTTGGCCCTTTTCCATTTTTTTTATTCTGTGTTATTTTTCTTTTTTCTATTTTATTTCCTGTTTTGATTTTTAATCCACTTACTCAATCACTCAACAATTCAAACCTTTTTTTTTAACTTTTGCATTGTGTTTTTGGTTCTGTTTAGTAGTATAATCCAACTTCAAAATAGAATAACATTTTAAATCTTTTTAGGTTCTATTTATTAATTAATTATTTAAAGATGGACTATGGTTTATTAAATAAACAAGGTTTGGTTTATTTAATAGAATTTCTATTTTAAATACTTTCAAATTCAAATCAGTAGGTATCCTTTGGAAATAAAGAATATTTGGAAAACTTGTTTAATATAATCCTTTTACTTTAGGGTCCATTAATAATTAAATAAAGTAGACTTTCATTATTATTTCTAGCAAGTTTTCTTTTATTGGGATATTTATTTTGAATCTTAAAATAAACCAAATTATTTTAGTAGATTTTATTTGTGAATTTGAGGTAGCTTATTTTAAACAATTTAATAAGTTCTGATGTTTCACTATAAATTGGTAAAACCTCTTTATTAAATAAAGTTGGATATTAAAATCTTATTAATTTATTTAAATCAACTTTTGCCATTTTATTAAATGTTTTTAATTTCCAAAGCTTGGTCAAAGTTTTAATTTGGCTTTATTATTAATCTTTATTTATAATTTTACCTTTTCTTTTGAAAAACCAAAACTTTTACCAAATGATCAAATAATAACAATTCCCAACATATTTATAATTTCCTTTATTAAATTTTTATCTTTATGAAACTTAAGATTTTTACTTAATTCAAATGGGTTTGATTTTCTAAAGGATTTCAAAATTTTCTTCTGGCTCTGAAAATTAAACAAAATTTTATTTTATTCATTTATTTTCATATTACAAGATTTGGAAAATCCTGGGATGTGACAGTCTCAGAAATCTTACTCTGCATTCAGGGCTACGGATCCCTACCTCGTGCCGTGTGATCGTCTTTGCTTGGACCCTCACTTCCACACCTGCCGTCAGGAACAGATATATGAAGAAATTTATGCATCGAAGAAGAAGTTCGTGGTTGCTCCTCAAAAGTACATCAATGTGGCTCACATGGAAGATAAGCAAGTTTAATTTGGCGAGGCTCTTGATATTTGCCAGAAGTTTGGGCTGGTTCCCCTCATGGAACACCGTCAGAACTTTGATGTGACTGCTATTGCTTAGTTTTACTCAACTCTGTTTATTCACATGCAGTCCTCTACCGAAGGTGTGTTGAAGTGGATGACCAGGGACGTGTTTCTTACCGCCACTTGGTCTGAGTTTGCTGAGCTTCTTGGCTATCCCATTCAGCCTGGCCGTGGGGCAAATGGTTGGCGTGTTCATGGTCCTGAAGCTGCTGATCCTGAGGTCCTGGAGCCTCTCTACATTGAAGGGTGGGGAATTGTTGGGTTTGTGAATCATCTGCTGCCAGTTTTTGACAACATGCGCAGGGTGTACTTGAACACCATATCTCCCAAGGCTGGCAACTTTGATCAGTTTCATGGCTATCAGGTTGACCTCATGCATCAAACTTATCTTCGCCGGGACACAGACAGGTCAATGGATATTATGCACTTCATCTACTCAGAGATGTGGGCGGCTCTCATTGAAAAGCGCTCCTGCATCTATGCTCCCTACATATAGACTCTCATCAATCACAAGTGGCTTGAGACGACTGGCACCTCCTTCCCTCAAGACAACATCACCATTCATGACGAGAAGAAGCTACGTGTGATGAAGCACCAAAAGCCTCATTCTCAAGAAGAAAAGGAAGTTGCACTCAAGAAGACTCGAGATGTTGCTGGTGGTCCCTCCTCTGCTCCTGGTGGCTCTAGTGCTGGTGGTCCTTCTCTCCAGAGGCAGCCGTCTTGGGCAAAGAAGCTGCTTGGGAAAGTGAAGAAAACTTTCTGCTTTCTGCAGGACCGCGAGTATCAGGCCTATGTTGATCAGCGTCACAATGTTCAGCGCCATAAGGCCATCATGACCGCTCTCAACATTCCTAGCTCTCCGGTCTCTAGCTCTGTCACTGTTCCCAAGGATGATTGGATTCGCGACAACTGCCACTGGTCCGAGGATGAGTCTGAGGAGGAGGTCACTAGTCCGCCTGAGTGGGGTCCTTGGGTCCCTGAGTCTTCTCCTCCTCCCCCCTCTCATGGCTGGGACGAGTAGATTGATCTCTTCTTCCTTTTTGGTGTCTCGATGCCAAAGGGGGAGAAAGATGTCTATTAGGTTGTCTACGGGATTTGCATGGGTTGAGTCGCGAGCCTATTCTTGCCTTTGATCTTTTCTTGCTCGCGAACTCTCTAGTTTATTTGTGTGCTTGTGGTTTTATGTCTGTGAACTTGTGTGTGCTTGTGGACCATGTGGTATGTTATGTTTGAGACTATGTGGTATCTTTGTGGTATCTTATGCATGCCGTGAGTGTGGTATCTTGTTGTCATCCTATGAGCTCATGCATATGGTGGTGGAGCCTCATTGCTCTTATTGTTATTATTACTCCTTTTGTCTCCACCACATTTGGTTGGTTCTGGTATGATCTCTATCCTTTCTTGTACCTTGCACTTGTGCTATCTTTGCAATTGGTAGGGGGAGCCTCCGTGTATGTGTGCCAGTCTTGTTCTTAGAGTTCTTCTTCTCTACCTTGCACACATACAGGGGGAGCTTGTCCCATCCATTGCAAAGATTTCTTTGATTCTATGCAAATCTTTGTGATTGTCATCTAACACCAAAAAGGGGGAGATTGAAAGGACTATATCTTCCCATGATGTTTTTGGTGTTAATGATAATCCCAACTGTGTTTTTTAATTGTGCGCTTGAGTTTCAGGGGAAACGTTGTTGATGTCTCCTTCTATAGTGGTGGATGCTCTCTTGGGATCTCATGAAGACGGTGGCCTTTTAGTCTTCTCCTAGTTTCTCTGCGGTTGTTGTTTTTAGGTCACCGTACTATTAAGAGGGGGTCCATTTTGGAAGGTTGTGGGAAATCACTTGTTCTTGCACAAACCTATATGCACCACCACAGCCATCCCATTATCCCGTGAGAGAGCGTTTTCCTATTCTATTGGAGCCTTTTGTGTCTCACCGGAACTTCCGGCCTAGGCCGGAAGTTCCACTCAGATTCTTTTCTGCGGGCTGTTTTACACTTTGTTCCGACGCTAGTTTCGCCCCAAGTTCCGATGGTGAATCAATAACCTTCTGTATGAAGTGTTCTATTTGCCGGAACTTGGGCCGGAACTTGCATCGGAACTTGTCCTTCCAAAAGATCCTGAGCGGAACTTCCGCCCAGACGCCAGAACTTCCGGCCAGACTTGGTTCGCGACCCAGAAGTTCCGCCCCTTGTTCCGCTCCAAGTTTCGATGGCGGCTCAGTAACCTTCTGTTTTGAAGCGTTCTATTTGCCGGAACTTGGTCGGAACTAGCATCGGAAGTTCACCGGAACTTCCGGTCTGTTTTGACCGGAACTTCCGGTCTGTTTTGACCGGAACTTCCGGTTGCTCTTCTGGAGCGGGCGTCAACGGTCTGATGACCGTTGGAGCCAGGCTGGGCGGAACTTCCGGCCTCTCACCGGAACTTCCGGTGAGGTCGCGGGGGCTGTAACGGTTCAGCTCGAGGGGGCCTATTTAAGGCACCCCTCTTCTTCCTCCCACTCTCTCTCGAATTTCTCTCTCTCCTCCATTAATGCTTAAGCTTCACCTCACTAGATCTCTCTCTCTAGCCACTCAAATGACTTGATCTTTTGAGAGGTGCGGGAGGTAACCTAGATCTACACTTTCACCAAAGAAGATTTGATTTCCCCCACCCATCCTTTGTGGATCTTGTTGCTCTTGGGTTTCTTGGAACCCTAGACGGTGTAGGGCATCCTCGAAGCTAAGGCCTGCGTTGTAAAGCTTCGAGGTGTCGTTGAGGGCCTCCAATTGAGTTGTGGAGCCTCCCCCTCAACCTTGGTGTAAAGGTTTCGGTTGGCGCCTTCAAGGTCACCGGTTAGTGGATTGTGAGGCCTCCTATGTGGGGGAGCTCACCAGAGAAGAAGGTGAGGCCTTTGTGGCGCTCGGGTGACCTTGTGTGGCCCCGACACCTCTCCAACGTAGACGTAGCTCCTTGGGAGTGAACTACGGGAATTATATCTCCGTGTCCCCTCTCCGGTTACTTCGTTCCCTTCCTTTACTCCTTGGTATTTACTGTTTTTGTTGTTGGTGTTTGTTTCCTTGCATTTAGGTTGTTCACTTAGTTGCATCTCTAGATAACTTCCTTTCTTTTTGAGCCTAAAAGTGAGAAACAAATTAAAATTGGGTAGACGCCTATTCACCCCCCTCTAGTCGTATAAAGTCGGTACTTTCACCAGTTCTTGTTATTCTTTCGCCACTCTTCATCCTTAACATGATCCTTCTCTGCATTGTTAGAACGAGGCATATAACAAACCGAGGACAAATTCCCTTTGGGCACATGTTGATATTGATATTCATTTATAAGTGTATGGCAGGGTCTCTTGTTACATGGAGGAGATGATCGTGGAGAGAGATTATGACGTCGAGATTTCCCTCCTGTAGACATCCGTGCTGTCCTATTAAGCTTGGTAGGTCGTGCCACCAAACCAATGCTTGCGACGGTAGCACGAGTGTCCAGTTTCTTGTCCTCCTCCATGTCACCTTCATACCCTACTGAAATCTCCTCCTCCTTGGGGACTTGAGGTTCTTCTTCCTAGGGCTTCTTGCCTTTGTCGTTGGCGGAGGCCATGGTACTCTAAACTTGAGAAAATTTCCTGACAGAAACAGATCAAAAAGATAACACGACGAGAACACGATGCACGAACCTCGGGGGATCCGGGGGGGTTATATATTATGAAGTTTCAATGCATAAGGAAGGTTTTGACACGGAAATGAGGCGGAGACGGAGTTCGAGGGTGGCAAACCCCCTCCAGGCGCGGCCAGGCTAGTCCCGCGCCTGGGGTAGGTTTGTCCACCCCGGGCTCCGTTTACTCTTCAGTTACGTTTCGTAACTTCCCTTATGTATTAAAATCATCAAAAATATAAAAAGATTGGGGTTTCACGAACCTTCTACTTTCACCACTTTTACCTATTAAAATATGAACTCTGCAGATTCCTTTTCTCTCTCTCCTAAGAATTTCCTTCTTATAAAACCCTTGCACAAACTCAATGACAACGTTAGTGCAAGCAAAAGCAATAAACCTTTGTGAAAGGGCATGTATGCCCCCATGTGTGGTTTTGGTAATTAATGACAATCTCTATGGACTAATGTGTAAATTGAGTTTCACTTGTAGGTTTGTCCATTGGCATCGCTTGGGCCATGTGTTGATCTCAAGGTTGGAATGATGAAGACAAGTTCAAAGAAGAGGTTTCCCCATGGAGTATGGGGGAGCATTTTGCAAGTCTTCATCAAGCAAGAGCGAGAAAGAGCAAACAAGAAAGGTGTTCCCACTATAGAAGAACAAGACGGTCTACATCAAGTTCAAGTGGGACGCTCAAGGCAAAGGTATGTTGATAGGGCTTCTCTTTTGCCGGTCTCGTGTTGTTAGTTGGGAGACCGGGTTTAGGATAGATAGCCGTACTATCAAGAGGGGCTCTCAAGCGGGTGTCTCGTTTGCATCGTTGGGAGAGAGCTCAAACCTTTGGATTCATAGCATCATCTTTCTTGGTTGTTATTTGGTTCTTGTCCATGAGAGGATCTAGAGCTTGTGGTCATCATCATAACAAGCTCTAGTTCATCATCTAAGGATTTCACTTGCATATCTTATTGCGGTTTTTGATCTTGCGAGTTTTCCGGCTCCACACCTTGGGGGATACTTCACATATATATTTATGATATTTTGTTGGATTCTATTCGTCGTTATCTTTCCAACAAAATTGGTTTCATCCCGTTTGGAGTTCGGATGCAAAAGTTATTGCGTTTCTGGTTTTCTGGTTTCTGGAATTTCCCTGACCGGAAGTTCCGGTTTCCCACCGGAAGTTCCGCTCAAACTTCTTTCTGCGGGCTGTTCTACAGTTTGTTCCGACGCTAGTTCCGCCCAAGTTCCGGTGGCGGTTCAGTAACCTTCTGTTTTGAAGTGTGCTATTTGCCGGAACTTGGCCGGAACTTGGCCGGAACTTGCATCGGAACTTGTCCTGGCAAAAGTTCTTGAGCGGAACTTCCGCCAGAAGGCCTGAACTTCCGGTTAGACTACTGCGACTCATAAGTTCCGCCCTTGTTCCGCCCCAAGTTCCGTGAAGGCTCGGTAACCTTCTTTTGAAGCGTTCTATTTGCGGAACTTTGTCGAACTTGCTCGGAAGTTCACCGAACTCTGGTCTTTTGACCGGAACTTCCGGTTGCGCTTCTGGAGTAGGCGTCAACGGTCTGATGACCGTTGGAGCCAGGCTGGGCGGAACTTCCGCCCCAGAGCCGGAAGTTTCGGCCATGATTCGTTTTTTCAGTTTCTCGCTATGCAGTTTTCGTCCATTGGCTGGGTGCCACCGGAACTTCCGGCCTCCCACCGGAAGTTCCGGCCAGGTGTCGCGAATGCCCATAACGGGCAGATCTGGGAGCCCTTTAAAAGGGGCTCCTCTTCCCCTTCGTGGGTACTAGCTTTTCTTCTTGGTTCTTGGCTTTCTCTGTCTCCTCCATTGTCAACCTTGAAGAAGCTTTCCCACTCCCTTTCCCCTCCTATGATTCTTGCATCTTTTTGAGGGATTTGAGAGAGGAGATCTAGATCTACAATCCCCCCAAGTCAAATCCCTTCTTTGTGAAGGAATCATTGGGATCTAGATCTTGGAGAGTTTTGTGTTATCCTCTTGTGTTCTTCCTCCCTTATTCCCCCAATAGCTTTTGTAGCTTTGTTGGAATTTGGGAGAGAAGGACTTGCCCTTGCATTTGGTGCATAGGTTTGAGTTCTACTCTTGTGTTCTTCCTCCCTTATTCCCCCAATAGCTTTTGTAGCTTTGTTGGAATTTGGGGGAGAAGGACTTGCCTTTGCATTTGGTGCATAGGTTTGAGTTCTCCTCGGAGATTCGGCGAGTTCAAGCTTGTGAGATTGTTTCTCTTGGGTTCCTTGGAACCCTAGGCAGTTAATGGTTGGATTGTTGACCTTTTGTGGTCTTGTTGACCTTTGTGGTCTTGTAGCCTTTGTGGCGTTGTTGGCCTTTGTGGCATTGTTGGCCTTTTGTGGCTTTGTTATTGGGAGCCTCCAATTGAGTTGTGGAGTTAGCCCCAATATTATGCAGGTTCGGTGACCGCCCTCAAGCGTCCCATAGTGGATCAAGTGCCCGCCTTTTGTGGTGCGCACTTGGGAGAATAGGGTGAGCCTTTTGTGGCGTCGGTGAGTTGCGTGCTTCCGCATCCGGGGTGAGGCCTTGTGTGGTGTTGGGTGAGCATCGAGCCATCACACCTCGAGGTGAGCCATTTGTATGTGGCTCGAGAGCATTGCTCCATCGCACCTCTCCAACGGAGACGTAGCTTCTTTGGAAGTGAACTTCGGGAAACAAATCTTCGTCTCCGCGTCCATCGGTTATCTCTCAACCGAACCCTTTACTTATGCACTTTACATTGTGATAGCAATGGTGCTTGAAGTATTTATACCTTGCTATCACCTTGTTGCTTGTATTGCTTAGCATAGGTTGTTGGTGCACCTAGGTGAACTTAGTGGCTAGGTTTTTGTGCTCAATAAGTTAAACGTTAGTTTTATTCCGCATTTACTTGAGCCTAAACCGTAATTATTTTAAAATCCTATTCACCCCCCCTCTAGGCGACTTCCTTTGTACTTTCACTTTGGTACAAACTTCAACTGAAAACCCATCAAAACAAAAGCTTCTGTAAGAGGCAAATGCAAATGATGGCAGAAATCTGTCAAAACAGACCATCATGTAAAGATTGATTTTTCCGAAGACCTCTGTTGCTCAAATCAAAAAGTGCAGAACTGATGAAAGTTGGATAACAACTTGAGAACAAGCTCATAAAAATGCATCTCCATCCGAAGTACCGAGATTCCTTACGAATTTTTACAATGTAGCACAAAAATCTGTCCCAGGATAGCCACTTTCCACAACTCCTCTACTTCACAAAAGTAGTTGAACTTGACACAAAAAAGCAAAACAAAAAGGATAAGGAGCGGTTATTACAGAGGTAATAACTTCCAAGACTCGACAAAACTCTTGGGTTATCTCCCAACAAGTACTTTTCTTTAATGCCTTTAAGTTAGGCTTGAAACTTCCAAAGATGCTCACATAGGAGATATATATCTGAAGTGAAAGAGAACATCAAGAAGAAAATAACCAACACACTTGAGCCTAACCCACTTCCTATGCATGGGGGTATCATGATAAAACGAATTGTTGAAACAAAAGGCCACAAGCATAGGAAGACAAAACAGATGCAACTTTAAAACTTTCAACATAAAACGGGGAAACTTAACATCATTGAGATGCATAAAACCATGTTTACCTCTCTCAAAATAACTTTCAGTAGCACTCTGAATAAAGTTGACAATATAACTGTCACTGGAAACAACTTTATCATCATAATAAGCATACTTACGGCCACCAAAAAGAGGTCCAAGGTCACAGACTGGATCAATAGAAGCAAGTTGTTCCATCCTGAAATCTTTATTAGGCAAGCTATTTTCACAAGGAGCTTTAGCAAATTTGGAAAAGGTAAACTCATAAGAATCTCCATCAAACTTAGTTAAAACTTTTTCCTTCTTACAATAAATAATAGATCCACAAGTGTTCAAGAAAGGTCTACCAAAAATGACAGGACAAGTTTTCCTAGCTGCTGAATTAAGCACTAGAAAATCAGCAGGATACTTAATCTTACCACAAAGAACCTACACATCTCTTACAATGCCAATGGGGCAAATGGTTTCCCTATTAGCAAGGTGAATAACCACATCAATGTCCTCAAGCTCACAAGGACCAATATCATGCATAATTTCCCTGTAAAGCTCATAAGGAATAGCACTAGAACTAGCACCAATATCACATAAACCATAGTAGCAACGATCACGAATTTTAACACAAAGCACAGGAACACTAGCTTTTCTAGCCTTACTAGGATGAGAGATAATATTAGAAGCGTCTTCACAGAAGACAATGTGCTCATCCTCTATATTTCTAGTGACAGTGTCTTTCACAATAGCTACCACAGGTTCATCACTCAAATGCTTAGCATGCTCCACAGTTTTCATTGTACCTTTGTTATTTGCACTAATAATCATAGAATACTCCTTTACCTTAGCTGGGAAAGGCATTTTATCAACATGAGGTTCAGGCATAATATGATTAGTAGTACAAACTTGAGTACTTCTAACTAGAACATGGCTAACAACATCTTTATAAGGTGCATGGTACTTGTTCCACTTCTTCTTGGGAATTTCTATGTAAGAGGAAAAGGCCTTAAAACAGTTGGCAATACTTTGGGAGTCAAGACCAAACTCATTACTAATATCACGGAAGTCATCAGTTCCCATAAAATATTTAATGCATTCATAATCATAGTTTATACCTTACTTTCTTCCTTTTTCATTCTCCCAAGATTCAGTGTTCTCTTGAATACGATCTAGAAGATCCCATTTAGCCTCTTCCTTCATACCTGTGAATGATCCAGCACAAGAAGCATCTAGTAAATCTTTATCATGGAGAGAAAGCCTAGCATAAAAGTTATTGAGAATAATATTGTTAGGGAGTTCATGAATAGGACATTTAAGCATTAGCAACTTCAATCTCCCCCAAGCTTGAGCTGTACTCTCTCCATCAAAAGGCCAAAAGTTATATATATAAGATTTCTATCCTTATGAATCTCACTGGGAGGATAAAATTTAGAGTAAAAGAGAGATGACATCTCTTCCCATTCCATGGATTGTCCATTCTTCAGCAGCTTATACCATTCTTTAGCTCTCCCTTTCAAGGATATGGAGAGTAACTTTTTCTTCACCTGTTTAGTTGTGATACCTGCACACTTAAAAAACCCGCATAATTCATGGATAAAAAGCAAGTGATCACCAGGATGGACAGTTCGATCCCCAAAATAATAATTATCCATAACACGATTAACAATACTTGTAGGTATCTTAAAAGGATCTATCTCAACAGGAGGTGGTTCATCTACTACCCTAGCAGTGGTAGTAGTTCTCCCAAACAGAAAACCAAGCGGGTTATCCATATTCGAAACAAAGTAACAAGCAGTAACAAGAGCAATACTCACAGTGAAAGTTTCCCTTACCAGTTCCACTCTTCAATAGCGCTTCACTCCCTGGCAACGGCGCCAGAAAATAGTCTTGATGACCCACAAGTATAGGGGTGTATCGTAGTACTTTTGATAAATAGGAGTGTCAATCCCAACGAGGAGCAGAAGGTGCTGGATAGTGGTATGGAGAAGGAAATTCCTGTGAATACTTAGTAAACGGATTTTTAGTGGTTTTCTGACAAGGCAACAAAACAAAGAGCAAGTAATAGAAGTAACAAACAAATGGAGCAAGTGGCACAATCCTTTTTAGCAAAGGACAAGCCGGTGTAAATACTTATAAGGACCAAACGTTCTCGAGGACACATGGGAATTCTGTCAAGTGCTTTCGCTTCAAATAGTTGAGTACTCTTCTCTAGTTTTGTAAGTGTTGTGTGGGTGAACCTGTGCTAACATACTGCCCTTCCTAGGACTAATGCATACTTGTGATTAAACCCCCTGCAAACATCCGTAACTACAAAAAAGTAATTAAGATATAAATCTAACCATAGCCTTAAACTCTGAGATCCTACGCTCCCTTGTGCAAAGGTGTCCTAACGGGGGTTCAGGTTTCTGTCACTCCGGCAACCCCACTATTAGTAGCCAAATACACAATGCATTCCCCTAGGCCCATAAATGGTGAAGTGTCATGTAGTCGACGTTCATATGACACCACTAGAAGAATAGCACCACAACTTAAATACTAAACCATTGAATAATAACTCATCACAGATTCACTACTAACAACATGACTTCTCCCATGTCCTCAAGAACTAAACGAACTAATCACGAGACATCATATGGATCAAGATCAAAGATGATATGATAATGGATAACAATCTAAACATATACAATAATCCAATGGTTCCACTCACAAGCATCAACTACAATAGTAATCAACACCGAGAAGGTTTCCCCTAATGAACTAAAGCAATATCCAACACAATAGTTACAGCGGGACGGAGTGGTGATGATGGTGGTGGTGGAGATGATGGTGTGGATGTTGATGATGATGATCCCGATGAAGCCTAGCTTGATGACGGTGTTGATGGAGGCGGTCTCCCCTCTCCGGGAAGGAATTCCACCGGCAGAAATCTGTCTGCCGGAGAGATCTTTCTCTCTCTTTGTTTTCTATCCCCTAGAGGCGGCGGAAATCTATTTGTGGTCGCTCCCTAAGGATTAGGGTTCCGAAGGGAAGATATAGGCAAAGGGGCGGAGTCGGAGGCTGGGCAGGTGGGCCACACCTTCCCTAGGCGCGAGGTTAGGTGGGCCCGCGTCTAGGGGGTGTGGGCCCCCTGAGGCCCATCTCCGTCCATCCTTCTGGCTTCCTCCATCTTCTGGTAAAATAATATGTTTCCATATTTTTCTGGTATTTTTCTGATCTTCGTGAAATTGCACTGAAACACCTTCTTTTCCATCAGAATCTATACTCCGGCAGTCCATCCTCCAGGAATCATCCAACATGCATAAACAGATGAAAAGCCATAAGTAATACCTCCTAATAAGACAAATATCAATGAATAGAGGTAATTTATGATATAGAAAGGTGATGCAAATTGGGCGTATCAGAGTCCCTCCCCAACTCGTCTAGGAAGAGGGGAGTTTTAAACTTGCCTTTCAACTTTTCCCTTTCCTTCCCAAACTAGGATTTGACTTCGCAAACTAGGATTTGACTTTTCAAACTAGGGTTTGACCCTTTCCTCCTAGTCCTTGGAAGAGTTGCCCTTGGGTTTGGTGCGGCCAACCCCTTAGGTCATGTCGCATCCCAAGTGACCCCTCCGGGGTGGTGGACATTCCAGAACATCCTATAAGCTTCCGGTCAAAACACCAAAAACATTTCCGAACCCCGGAAATTGACTTTCCTTATATGAATCTTATTCTCCGGACCATTCGGGATATCCTCGTGATGTCCTGGATCCAATACGAGACTCCGAAAAACATTAGGTCTCCAACTCACATTCCATATCTGCTTAAAATGACATCGAATCCTTAAGTGTGTCTCCCTATGGTTCGTGAACTATGCAGACATGACCAACTCTCGGATCAATAACCAATAGAGGGATCTGAAAATCCATATGGCTCCCACACATTTCTACGATGACTTCATGATCGAATGAAGCATTTACATACGATACTGATTCCCTTTGTCACGCGATACTTTACTTATCCGAGGTTTGATCGTCTGTATCTCTATACCTAGTTCAACCTCGTTATTCATAAGTACTCTTTACTCGCTTCGTGATATGACATCCCTTGTGACCTAGTGACATGCTTGAAAGCTAATTGTATGAAATTCCATCGAGAGGGACTAGAGTATATCTATCCATCATATGGATGCACAAATCCCACTATTGATCCATGTGCTTCAACACATACTTTCAGAATACCTAATGCCACCTTTATAAGCACCGAGTTACGAAGTGGTGTTTTATGTCATCAAAGCATCCATCTGGTGATGGTGATTAACATGGTCTCATGGTCTAAGGATTAGGTTACTATGTATTTGAAAGCTTGTAGAAAACAAACTCTAAATGACTTGATCTTATGCTACGCTAACTATAGGAGTGTGTCCATCACATCATTCTCCTAATGATATGATCTTGTTATTAATAACATCTAATGTCCATGATCAGGAAACCATGATCATCTATTAATCAACAAGCTAGTTTAACAAGAGGATTACTAGGGACTCTTTTATGTTTACAAAACACACAAGTATTAATGTTTCCGGTTAATACAATTATAGCATGTTATGCAAACATTCATCATAAACACAAAGATATAATAATAACCATTTTTATTATTGCCTCTTGGGCATATCTCCAACAGTCTCCCACTTGCACTAGAGTCAATAATCTAGATTACATGGTAATATACCTAACACCCATGGCGTTCTGGTGTTGGTCATGCTTTGCCCTAGGGATATTTTTAGTCAATGGATATGCCACATTCAGATTTGTGTGTACTTTGAAAATCCTTATGTCACAATCTTGGACATGCTCGTGAATAGCATGAAAATGTAGCTTGATATGCTCCAGCTTATTGTGTGACCTCGGCTCCTGTGCATTGGCTATGGCACCCAAGTTGTGACAATAGATGGCCATCGGGTCCAATGCACTAGAAACCACACCAAGCTCCATAATAAAGTGCTTCATCCATATCACTTCTTGTGAAGCCTTCAAAGCAGCTATATATTAAGATTTAATTAAATATATCGCTAAAACACTTTGCTTAGCACTCCTCTAGCTCACTGCTGCACCATTCAAAGTAAATACATATCCAGACTGTGACTTAGAGTCATCCAGATCGGTGTTCTAACTAGCATTGGTGTAACGATTTACAACAAGCTCTTTGTCACCTCCATAAGAAAGAACCATATCCTTAGTCCTTCTCAAGTACTTTAGGATATTTTTGATCGCTATCCAGTGATCTACTCCTGGATCACTTTGATATATGCTAGTCAAACTAACAATATATGAAATATCTAGTCTTGTACACAGCATGGCATACATGATAGAACCTATGGATGAGGCATAGGGGATTTTGCTCATCCTCTCTCTATCTTCTGTCGTAGCTGGACTTTGAGTTTTACTCAAGGTCGTATTGGGCACCATGGGAAGAACCCTTTCTTGCTTTATTCCATTCCAAACTTCTTTACAACATTGTCCAAGTATGTACTTTGTGAAAACGCTATTAAGCGTATTAATCTATCTCTATAAATCTTGATACCTAAAATGTATGCAGCTTTGCCAAGATCCTTCATTGAAAAACTAATATTCAAATAGTCTTTGACACTTTTAAGAAGTTCTATATCATTCCCAATCAACAATATGTCATCCACATATAGTACTAGGAATGCTACAGAGCTCCCACTCACTTTCTTGTAAATACAAGCTTCTCTATAAGTTTGTATAAATCCAAAGTTTTTGATCAAATTATCAAAACATTGATTCTAGCTCTGGGATGCTTGCTTCAATCCATAAATGGACCGTTGAAGTTTGCATACCTTGTTAGCATCTTTAGGATCGACAAAACCTTTGGGTTGTACCATATATAACTCTTCTTCAATGTTACATTGAGGAACACCGTTTTGACATCCATCTTCCATATATCATAATCATAATATGCAACGATTGCTAACAAAATCCTCACAGACTTTACATTCGCTACCGGTGAGAAAGTCTCATCGTAGTCAACTCCTTGAATTTGTCGGAACCCTTTAGCGACAAGTCAAGCTTTATAGGTAGTTACATTACCATCAAAATCTGTTTTATTCTTGAAAATCCATTTGTTCTCGATAGCCTTGCGACCATCCGGTAAGTCCACCAAAGTCCACACTTGGTTTTCGTACATGGATCCAATCTCGGATTTCATGGCTTCTTTCCATTTTTTGGAATCTGGGATCATCATTGCTTCCTCATATGTCACAGGGTTGTCAATGTTGTCCACCAACATGACATTCATAATAGGGTCATACCAATCAGGAGTTGTACGAACCCTCGTCGACCTGCGAGGTTCAGTAGTAACTTCGTTTGAAGTTTCATGATCATTATCATTAGCTTCCTCTCTTATTGGTGCAAGCGGCATAGGAACGTCTTCCGGTGCTACGCTATTCTCAAATCCGAGAGAAGGTTCAACAACATCGTCGAGTTCTACTTTCCTTCCAGTCATTTCTTTCGAGAGAAACTCCTTCTCAAGAAAGTATCCTTTCTTAGCAACGGAAACTTTGACTTCGGATCTATGATAGAAGGTATACCCAATTGTTTATTTAGGGTATCCTATGAAGACGCATTTATCCGCTTTGGGTTCAAGCTTGTCGGGCTGTAACTTCTTTACATAAGCTTCGCAACCCCAAACTTCAAGGAACGACAACTTAGGTTTCTTACCAAACCATCATACGGTCTCATTTCAACGGATTTAGATGGTGCCCTATTTAAAGTGAATGCGGATGTTTCTAATGCATAACCCCAAAATGATAACGGTAAATATGTAAGAGACATCATAGAATGAACCATATCTAAGATAGTTCAATTATAATGTTCGGACACACCATTACGCTGTGGTGTTCCCGACGGTGTCAATTGTGAAAGTATTCGCATTTCTTCAAATGCATGCCAAAATCATAACTTAGATACTCACCTCCGCGGTCAGAATGCAGAAATTTAATATTCTTATTACGTTGATTCTCTACTTCACTTTAAAATTCCTTAAACTTCTCGAAAGTTTCGGACTTATGTTTCATGAAATAGATATACCCATATCTACTCAAGTCTTCCGTGAAAGTAAGAATGTAACGATATCCACCACGCGATGCCACACTCATTGGACCGCACACATCGGTATGTATGATCTCTAACAAGTCTGTAGCTCGCTCCATTATTCCATAAAATGGAGTCTTAGTCATTTTTACCATCGGACATGCTTTGCATCTTTCAAGTGATTCAAGAAGTCCATCAAAATGGAGTTTCTTCATGCGCTTCACTCCAATGTGACCAAGACGACAATGCCACATGTATGTGGAATTATCATTCAATTTTATTCATTTAGCATCTATATTATGAACATGTGTATCACAATTATCGAGATTCAATAAGAATAGACAATCCATCTCAGGCACATGACCATAAACGATATTACTCATATAAATCGAACAACCATTATTCTCAGACTTAAGCGAGTAACCGTTTCGCAATAAACAAGATCCAGATATAATGTTCATGCTTAATGCAGGCACCAAATAACAATTATTTAGACTTAAAACTAATCCTGACGGTATATGAAGATGGAGCGTGCCGACGGCGATCACATCAACCTTGGAGACATTTCCAACGCGCATTGTCACCTTGTCTCTTGCTAGTCTTCACTTATTCTGCATCACTTGTTCTGAGTTACAAATATGAGCAACCGAACCAATATCAATACCCAGGCACTACTATGATTACTAGTAATATACACATCAATAACATGTATATCGAATATACCTTTCTTCTTGATGCTGTTGTTCTTCAGATATTGCAGGTACTTGGGGAAATTCCGCTTCCAGTGACCTTCGCCCTTGCAGTAAAAGCACTCAGTATCAGGCTTAGGACCAGCCTTGGGCTTCTTAGTAGGCATGACAAATTTCTTGCTACCCTTCTTGAAGTTTCCCTTCTTCTTAGGCTTGCCTTGCTTCTTGAAATTGGTGGTCTTATTGACCATCAATACTTGGTGCTCTTTATTGATCTCCCCTTCCACAGACTACAACATGGAGAAGAGTTCAGGCAATGACTTATCCACGCGCTGCATGTTGTAATTCATCACAAAGTTATTGTAACTAGGTGGTAGTGATTTGAGGACACGATGAAACCCAACGAGTTAGGAATCGTTATTCCCAAATCTGCGAGTTCATTCGTGTGCCTAGACATTTTAAGAACATACTCGCTAATGGAGCTGCCCTCTTCCATCTTGCAGTTAAAGAACTTCCCAGAAGCTTCATATCTTTCCACGGTCGCATGAGTCTCAAATATAATTTTGAGCTCATTGATAATATCATGAGGGTAGCGGTTCTCAAAGTGCTTCTGAAGCTCCGATTCCAAACTGTACAAGATGGCACACTGAACTATGGAGTATTGATTCTTCCGAGTGAGGTAAACATTTTTCACCTCATTTGTAGCATCAGCTTCAGGCGGGTCACCCAGCGGTGCATCCAACACATAGGTCAACTGACCAGCATTGAGGACAATCCTCAAGTTATGGAACCAGTCCGCGAAGTTGCTTCCATTGCTTTTCAACTTTTCTTTCTCTAGGAACACATTAAAATTAATGGCAGGGGGCGCCATGATCTACAACATATTTACAAAGAGTTTATACTAAGTTTATAATAATTTGAGTTCATATTTAATTCTTAAATTAACTAGGTGAACTCCCACTCAAAACAACATCACACATTGTTTTAGTGATCAAACGAACAAAATCCACTACACCAAGTCCGATCATCACGAGAGATGTTGTAGTTTCAAAGGCTAACAATCAACATGTCCATCATATCATCCATATGACTCATGATTTACCTTTCGGTATTCCATGTTCCGAGACCATGTTTGTACATTCTAGGCTCGTCAAGGTTAACCTTAGTATCCGCATGTGCAAATCTAGCTTGCACCCGTTGTATGCACACATAGAATCTATCACACCCGATCATATCGTGGTGCTTAGAAATGACGAGTCTTAGCAACGGTGCCTACTAAGGACGAACACTTTATTACTTGATATTTAGTGAGAGGGATCATATTATAATGCTACCGTCGCAATATAATAAATACAAGATGCATAAAAGGATTAACATAACATGCAATTTATAATATGTGATATGATATTGCCTTTCTTATTGTGCCTTTGATCTCCATCTCCAAAGAACGAACATGATCTCCATAATCACTGTGTGGCGTCAAGGTCAATGGTGTCGCTTCATGGTTTTCCTCCACCAATAGAAACTATTACAACTACTTGATGAATAGACACGCAGGTCCTAACAAAATTTAAAGACAACCATAAGGCTCCTGCTATTTGCCAACTTATAATAAGGATCATTGCATACATCAAATATAATCACAATCACGTCATGGCTGGTGACTGAGTTCCTGCACCAAAACAAGGTTATTGCAGTACTTGTAGCAACAAATATTTATAGAGTTTGTCTCGATGGGAGCTCGGCGAACACGACCCTGCAGCCATGTTGTCAATGCGGCTACGTACGCACCCAAACCATGGTTTGGAAATATTCTACTCTATAGGTTGCTAGAATAAATGAATTTAAGATGGTTTGTAACAACTACTACTAGGATTGAAAGAAAGCTAGAACAAAAGTAAAACTAGAAAGAGGTGAATGCAATGATATGAAATATTAATGCTATGATTACTCAAGTAATGTTGTGTATACCGGTGTGTATGATAAGTGCTTATGGAATAGCCGTTAACTATAATTGTGACGGTCCCTCATATACCATTGTCTTGTACCGTTGGTAAGTGGAAACTAGACAACTCAATTGTCCACACCCTCTTCAGACATGGGTCATCTCGTAAGACAATAGTCTATTAAGATAACAAGACCAATCAAGGTTAACCGGAGCAAAGGAATTAAGTTCTATGGACAATCGTACTCCTAAGAAGGTGTGCTAGTCACAAGATATCCCATCTGTCACTTTGGAGTCAAGCAATTCACAACACTGTACCTATCTATCTCATGAGTGATCTTGAGGTAATTCTGGAGGTGCATCCTAAGCTGCTATTGCCTCCGCAAATCACTTATAGCAAAGAGCCAATTAGTTCTACCCATGGACTTGTCAGGTACCCATGAAAGAGTAGAGACAAATGATAAATTTTGTGACACCCCATGAATCCCTAGTAAATTCCTCGACAATGGATTGGACGTCTCCAATCACTATAATAATATCATGAATATAACAATGTAAAGAGAAAGCACAAACATATTAATTAACAAGAACACACCACACTTCAATTACTCAAATAATCATAACATTAATAAAAGGGGGTCCAATCCATGTTACAACCCATCGCGGAGACCGTTATGGGGAAGGATGAAGGAATAGCAGCAATGGATATGGTGATGATGGCGCGATGATGGTGGCATCGCCGTGGTGATGGCGGCGTCCTCCTTCCTCTTATTCTTGGATGGCTTGATGGTGTTGATGGAGATCTTGATCTTGGTGGAGCTTGAGAGGCTATGGAGGCGGAATGGCGCCACCATGGAGGCGGTATATGGGATCTGATCTTGTATATGGTTGGTGGTGGCTTCCTCCTCTCTTCTTTGGATCCTCCCCTCTTTATATAGTCCTTGGGAGTGCCCTAGGGTACCCACAATATTGTCATATGACTTGGAGAAGGTTCTGGAGATTTTCTGGGGTTAAATCCCGTCGTTTTCGACCTTTTTGGCAACTATATGGCCAGAGCTATATGGACAAATTTTTGGCTCTAGCCGTATAGTTGGTCGTCAAACCGTTTGTCTCCTTTCGTATTTTGGTCGCCATTTCTTCACACGAACTCTGTTTTGGGCATTCTTGGACTCGTTGGATTCGTATCGTCGAGGGATACAACCCCATGGTCTTGGATATTTATTTTTAGAAGTTTGAAAAAATCACTTTTCCAACCTCTCAAATGGCTAAGTCTGGTCCCTACAGCTCCTCCATACTATGCTCTTTTTGTTCCTTTTTCCTTTGTTTGATCCATAATCATCATCAACACCTACACACATGTAAAAGACAAGGAAAAGGGATAAAATTTTACCTAAACTACTAAATGCGCAAAGCTCATACTGAATGTAATGAAAGCAAGTAATCATGCATATCAGGCATAACAATAGTTAGATGGAGAATGATATGATAGGCAAATGACACAATTTATATAGCTAAAAAGTGATGTATTATCACAGTCATCAATGGTCATATCACATCATATCACATGCCCTACAAAAACAAGTTAGACGCCTCTAATTTATTTGCATGTTTTACATGACTGGGGCTTTTGAATAAGAATTGTTCTTACCTACGAACAAGAACCACAACGTTGATACAAGTATTGTCAAGTGCCCGTTGTAAACTGAATTTCACTATGGTGGGAGAGACAGACACCCGCAAATCCACTTGTGCAATGCAAGTTGCACGTTGAGCGTGGAGCAAGTCTCATATGATGACATGTAAGGTTAGCCCGGGCCACTTCATCCCACCATCCTGCAAGATGCAAAGTACACAAAAAGCAAGCGACAATAAAAGAATCAACGCCCACAAAACCATTGTGTTCCACTCGTGCAACAGATCTACACATAGAGTTGGCTCTGATACCACTGTAGGGTTCATAGCAAGGAAAACAAAAAATTCTATCGCATGAACACACAAAACCAAGATCTAATCTATGGCAAAGCCAAGATCTAATATATGAGATCAGTGCAACGAGTTTGTAGAGAACTAACCCTCATAGATCTAAAGCGTTTAACGAGATTCAGATCTCGTGGTTGATGTAGTCGATTGTAGTCGATCACTTGCCGATCTCAAGATCGCGTGGACGATCCTTCTGGCGCCACGTTCCGGCAACGCTTCCACAGTCGGTCACACGTACGGTAGTCGATGAATACCTTCTTCACCCTTGTTCCAGCAGGCAGCGGAGGTAGTAGGTCTCCTCGAAATCCCAACAACACGACAGTGTGGTGATGGTGGTGGAGGAGGAGAGATTACTGCAGGGCTTCGCCTAAGCCGGAGTGGGACGGTGGACGAGAGAGAGGGGTGCGACGGCTAGGGTTTAGGCGCCAGGGCGTTGAGGTGCCAAGGAGGGCGCCCCACTGATACGTTGGAAATGTATCTATAATTTTTGATGCTCCATGCTTGTTTTGTATCTACTTTGCTTTACTTGTCTACACTTTGAGGTGCTTTTTACATGTTTTCTGGTACTAACCTATTAACAAGTTGCAACAGTGACAACTTCCTATTTTCTGCTATTTTTGGTTTCAGAAAAGTTAGTAAAGAAATATTCTCGGAATTGGACGGGACGAAGGACAAAGTCAATAACTTTCCATGGGGAACAAGAAGTCTAGAGGATAGACGAGGATGCCAGACCCCCCCCCCCCATGTGCGGGTGGGCACTAGCCCACGCCTGGCTAGGGTTTGGCCGCCCTGGCGGCTGCCTCGGTCTCCCCCTTCGCCTATAAGAAGCCCCCGATGCAGAAACTCTCAATACCCGATTAGAAATCCACAAAACCGTCTGTAGCCGCCGCCACCATCGTCCCTAGATCGGGGGGATTTGAAGCTCTTCTCGGCACCCTGCCAGAGGGGAGATCATCCCGGAGGCCTTCGTGAGTAGTTCCACCTTGGACTATGGGTCCATGTAGTAGCTAGATGGTTGTATTTCCTCCTTTGTGCTTTCATGTATAGATCTTGTGAGCTCCGTTCATGATCAAGATCTAATCTATTTGTAATCATGCATGTTGTGTTTGCGGGGATCCGATGGATATTGAGATTATTATGTTGGTTTGATTAATGGTTTTATCTTTATGATTCTATCATGTCTGTGTTGTTTGTGATCTTGCATGCTCTCCGTTGCTAGTGGTTAACTTGGCCAAGTAGTTGCTAGTGACTCCAAGAAGGAGTATTTATGCTCGATAGTGGGTTCACGCCTCTAGTTTCCAAGGGAAGTGACAATAATCTCTTCGGTTGTAGATGTGATGTTGCTACTAGGGAGAAAACAACGGTCTCTTGTTCATGTAACATGTGGACTGTTTACCTTACACACTTTGCTTAAAGCAGTTGTTTGTTGCTTGCAACTTAATACTGGAGGGGGTTCAGATGATAACCTGAAGGTGGACTTCTAGTCATAGATGCAGTTGGATTACGGTCTACGTATATTGTTGTATTGCCCAATCAACCTCATATGATCTTTTTGGATAGTAATTGCATTGTTATGCCTTGCTCAGTTCTTGTCAATTGCCTCGCTGTAATTTGTTTACCCTTCATGCCATGTTGTTTATCTAAGGAGAGCACTTCTAGTGAACTATGGACCCCGGTCCAATCTTACCATTAATACATCTTCCACTGTTACTTGTTTACTTGCTTCAAACCATTACCTTTCACACCATACGTTTAATCCTTTGTTACAGCAAAACAGTGAGCTTGACAACCTCACTAATTCGTTGGGACAGTCTTGAGTTTGTGTTGTGCAAGTCTCCACGTTGCTTCCAACACCTGTGTGACGTTTCCTTCCTCCTTCTGGTTCGATAACCTTGGTTTCTACTAAGGGAAATCTTGCTGTTGTACTCTTCATACCTTGCTCTTGGGGTTTCCAACAAAGCACTCTTCCTCCCTGTTGAGTGTAGCATCACCCACCCCTCCTTATATGGGAGGGGGGCTGGCGGCCAAGGGCTTCCCAGCCCTAGCCGAGTTGCTCGGCTAGCAAGGGGAGAGTCCCTCCCCAACTCGGCTAGGAAGAGGGGAGTTGTAAACTTGCCTTTCAAGTTTTCCCTTTCCTTCCCAAACTAGGATTTGACTTTTCAAACTAGTATTTGACTTTTCAAACTAGGGTTTGACCCTTTCCTCCAAGTCCTTGGCCGAGTTGCCCTTGGGCTTGGTGCAGCCAGCCCCTTAGGGCATGCCGCATCCCAAGTGACCCCTTCGGGGTGGTGGACCTTCCAGAACATTCTAGAAGCTTCCGGTCAAAACAGTGAAAATATTTCCGAACCCCGGAAATTGACTTTACTTATATGAATCTTATTCTCCGGATCTCTTTATGATGTCCTGGATCCAATCTGAGACTCCGAACAACATTCGGTCTCCAACTCGCGTTCCATATCTACTTCAAACAACATCGAATCCTTAATTGTGTCTCCCTACGGTTCGTGAATTATGCAGACATGATCGAGACAACTCTCCGATTAATAACCAATAGAGGGATCTAGAAATCCATATGGCTCCGACACATTTCTATGATGACTTCGTGATCGAATGAACCATTTACATACGTTAATGATTCTCTCTGTCGCGCGATACTTTACTTATCCGAGGTTTGATCATCGGTGTCTCTATTCCTAGTTTTACCTCGTTACTGATAAGTACTCTTTACTCGTTCTATGATATGACATCTCTTGTGACCTATTCACATGCTTGCAAGCCAATTGAATAACATTCCACCGAGAGGGCCCAGAGTATATATATCCGTCATATGGATGGACAAATCCCACTCTTGATCCATGTGCTTCAACACATACTTTCAGAATACCTAATGCCACCTTTATAACCACCTAGTTATGAAGTGGTGTTTGATGTCATCAAAGCATCCATCCGGTGATGGTGATTAAAATGATCTCATGGTCTAAGGATTAGGTTACTATGTATTTGAAATCTTGTAGCAAACAAACTCTAAATGACTTGATCTTACGTTACGCTAACTATACGAGTGTGTCCATCACATTATTCTCCTAATGATATGATCTTGTTATTAATAACATCTAATGTTTATGACATGAAATCATGGTCATCTATTAATCAACAATCTAGTTTAACAAGAGGCTTACTAGAGACTCTTTTATGTTTACAAAACACACGAGTATTAATATTTTTGATTAATACAATTATAGCATGTTATGCAAACATTCATCATAACCACAAAGATATAATAATAACCATTTTTATTATTGCTTTTTGGGCATATCTCCAACATGCATGTCCTGTTTTGGTCCTCCTTTAAATTTGATCGACATGAAGTTTTTCAGAAAAAAACAGGCTAGACAAATGGGAGGCATCGTTGGGTGCACATGCCAGACCTGGACGAACAATGACTCAGGCCTGTTCTTTTTGACCCGTAAACGGACCGAAACGGTTAAAGGCTTGTCCGTTCTGCGGATGTCCTAACCACCTCTAATGTGACATGTTAGGGTAGATTTATCTATTCTTTAAAATAATAGGGTTAAAATCGGATCAAAATTGAGTTCAGGGATATTGATCAGGTGGATTCGAGGGTGAAATCTATATTTTTTAATAAGAGATATAATTAAAAGAGGTATATAGATTTTTAGTCCCCCAACTTACACCGCGATAGGGCTTTAGTCAAACATCTTGCAAAGTGAGCAAGATTAGTCCCACAACTTGTAATCCGGAAGCATTTTAGTCCAATTCAATCAAATTTTTACAATTTCAATCGAATTCGTTCAACTGTAGGTGAAAACTAATTCTAGGGATGTGATGTGGCATTGCAATTTTTGCAAAATGGACCTCGTGTATTTTTTCTCTGCCACTTGCAACTTTGGTATGGCCCCACCTGTTAGGGATCTTATTATAACCTAAGTGCTGCAGAAGGAATAGAAGGTTGCACTACACAACACAAGAGGATACGTGATACTAACATCAAGGACGCTCTTTTATTATACTCCTTCCGACCCATATTAGTTGATTTGGATTGTTAAAATTTAGATGAACTTATATATTAAATAGTGTCTAGATTCACTAAATCTAGACAAATGTAAGTCAATTAATATGGGTCGAAGAAAATACATTATTTGTAGGATAATGCGTGTTAGCTTGCCTACAAACCCTGACACGAAGCACCTACAGGGAAAAAAGTAGGTATCTGCCACGCAACAAGCTGGCTAGCTCAACGGACATGAAACACAAAAAGAAAATTATATATACTAGGTGTATGTACACGTTCGAGTAGTGAATTTTGGTTGATCGAGTGTATACACCCTGGCTATATGTAAGCCTTTATTTTGGATATTCAAAAATATTATTCTAAAGTTGTGAAAAAATCTAAAAAAAGAAAATCTTTAATCCGAAACAATTTGTATTCTAGACTATATAAAAAAGACAAAATTAGAGATATAGGTTCGCAAATTGTGCACCTTCAGTTCCTGTCAGAATTGTCTTTTTTGTATAGCATAATATAAATTAGTTGGGTTGAAATTTTGCACAATAAAAACCATTACATCATTGCGCACATATATATATATATATATATATATATATATATATATATATATATATATTTTCCAAAAATGTTTTTGATACTTTGAATTGCATCTTTACCGTATGTGTGCTTCCATGTTATATAAATTAATTACATCCTCTTAATTAAACAATATCATCTGTTGGCATAGTGGATTGTGTCGGTGTCTAACTATACAAAGGTATTGAGTAACGCTTGGAGTTTTAACTATTTTAAACGTGGACCCGTCTGTCATTCCGCACTAAGAACACAAATGCTAGAGAAAAATACATAAGGGTCATTTTTGAAAAAATATGGACAAATTTTGTCAAACTTGCTAAAATTTAATTAAATTGGACTAAACGCTCTATGATATAAAATATAGGACTAAAACGCTTACACGATGCAAGAGGTAGGACTAAATATGTATATCTATATATCTATCTATCTACTAATTTTTCTTGAGGTAGGTTTATCCGCCTTCAAATTTTCGTCCCGATTTTTATTCGATGATTTTGCTCCTTAGAGTTTGGAGTTATTACGTGTACTGCCACCGCCAAAGTCAAATTGCACCTTTAGACCACCCACAGTGTTGGACAAAAGCGATTCTTAGCCTCTATCGAATTGGTTCAATATAGTGTGGAGATATACTTGAATCGACTCATACTAAAAAGCGATGCATGCAGTTGAATCGGCTCTAAGCGATTTAAAGGATTTAAATATAATTTTGTGTCTGACACAAGTAAGAAATAACCGGACACCACATCTCGATGGAAAGGATTGAGACAAAGAAAAAAGTTCTTTTATAACTCTTGGGTCTCATGTACAGTGTTTGAACCGGTTCTATACACTACACCCAAATCTCCTTCTTTTACTCGAATCGCACCACCGGTGTGGCTGGTCTTACAGCTTAGAGCGTTTTCTCGATGAGCTCGACGTCATAAGGAAACAGAGGATATGAGGGGTGGGAGGCACAGGATGGGAGAGGGCAGCGCTGCCGGCCGGCGGCGGCCGCAAAGGGATAATCTTGAGGCCGAGGATGGATAGGGTGGATGGGAGAGTGCGACAGAACAGTTCCTAGATAAGCTCGGTCTCGCGGGGAGACAGAGGATGGGAGGGGGCGGCGCCCTAGATCTGGGAAGCGACGTCAACCGACATCCATGGACTCGCGCGATGGCGACCTGGACCTGCGAAGCAACGGCAATAGAAATCGAGGGCGGTGGGGAGAAAAGGACAAGGCCTATCGTGGTCTCTGCAGGGAAGCAGAGGAGGAACCCGCCCACAACTGGATGGTTTGGTCTTTCCCGTGGATAAGAAAAGTGGCCGCTCTGGTGCAAGCGCGGAGGAGAGCGGCGGCCGGAGCGTCCAAGCAAAAGGCAGCAGCGGGCGTCGTGGAGGAAGGTGGCCGATCTGGTACAAGCGCGGAGGAGGGCGGCGGCCGGAGCGCCGAATCACAGAGCAGTAGAGGACGTCTTCGAGGAGGGTTGGGGCGGCGCCTCGTGAAACAGATGAGGCAGGGGCATCGAGGTCGAGCCCCCTCCTCCACGCCCAAGCATAGGGGCAACAGCGAGCGTTGTGGAGGAGGGTCGCCGCTCTGGTGAAGGCGTGCAGGAGGGATGTGGCCGGAGAGGAGCGACGAAGCACAAAGCATGGAGGAGGGCCGGCGCGGTGCCTCACGAAACAAACATGGAAGGGGGCGTCGAGGTCAAGTTGGACCGGAAAGAGGGACGGCAGCGCATGCTCGGCAGGATTTTATCACCACGGAACTCGTCGACCCAGTCCCACGAAGATCCATCAATCCCCGCACAAAACTGATCAATGTTCTGCTCAGCAGCGACGACACCGCGGCCGCCAGCAGGCCGTTCAACGATATGTCGCGCCGGACTGTGGTCACCTGGAACGCCATGGTCGCCGCCCATGGGATGCGTGCGGGAGGGAGCGGAGAGCATACTCAACATCCTTGAATTATCCACGACCATGCACTGATGCACCGCTGTGGGGTGAGCCCGAGCGAGTCTGGCCACCTTCATTGGCCTTTTGTGCTCCCTTCTGTTGATATAGTTTTTAATCCCTGGATTTTTCAATCGCTAAGATAAAATATGTTTCCTGAATTGGTGCGCTCGTCTGTGTGTACATTTTATGTTAGAAAATTGGTGGTGAATTCAGATGGAGTCTCTGCATTCCACCACCGCTGGACCGAGTATGAGTGAGTTTTATAGGTCATTTGGACTTTAGAAAACCTTGGTGGTTTCGTGATTATGAGAAGCAATGGCCAGTCAGTATATAAATTATGTCACTGTTGATGACTCTACCATGTGCATATCTCATTTTATCAGGTAATGAAAAATTAACGAAAAGTTATTAGATTTTGGTCCTTCTGATGGTCTTGCCCTGAATTTATGTATTCTCGTGTTTATCTAGAGCCGAAAAGCATCTACCAACTTATTATCACAAACTCTCATTTATAAAGTAGTTCCCTTCACCTTTTTATATTGCGTGTCTAGATTATAGTCTTGGCCTTCAAATTGTCCTACTCACTTTAAATGTCTACAGCACGTTAAAAAAACCTTAAATGTCTACAATAATATTATCGTACTTTGCAGGCTCTTGGATTTGTAATGTCTTTATTTGCTCATATCTCACCCACCGACCTTAGTGATTTGAGATGAGAGGCATGTCATCCAACTCAAAGCTATTGCTACAAGTGGGCAAAAACTAAAACTTATGTAGAAACACGTATCTCTTCCGGATTCTAATGCTCTGTAGTGATTAAGTGTTTCTTCCTTCTTATAGATTCATGAGATTCATTTATAGGCTATGATGCCTGCATACTAAAATACGTAAATGAATGACCAGATCAAGTGTTAGGCGAACTGAGCAAGGCAGCGGCATGGGTGAAGGCTGCCGGTTACTAGAGGTATGTGTACGCTTGATGAAGTTGGGCGGCACGCAGGGGAATTCATGGAAGTGGTGGGGAGGACGGCGCGCGGTAGATAGAATTTGGGGAGGAGGTGGGGAGGGCGGCGTGCGACGATGTAGAAGGACTTCGTTGAGTGGGGATGTCATGTTGGCATTGCAAAGCTGTTAATGACAAGATTTATGTTCTTTGCAACTAATTACCACAAACTATGGTGTTTTGTGAAAAATAGATCATGATTGTGGTTCTTTGAAAAGCCTCCTTATAGGTCTCTCCTACGGAGATTTTCTCTCACGAACATACGGGTTTTTATCTAGTACTATATAGTATCTATCTACTAATTTTTTTAAAGTAGGTTCGTTCAAGACTTTTGGTTCCAATTTTTCGTTTAAACGTTTTTATCCTGACTAATGCTATACTTACAGAATTTTTCTTACGGAAATCACTTACGGACAGACGTGGAGGCTTCAAACAAATCCAGGTTCCACAAATCACGGAAAGCAAAAGGATTTCAACCACTCAGCTGCATGCACGTCAGCCCGTAGGTTGTAGTCCGTAACATAGTGCCCGTAAGTGTAGGATTATTGTTCGACGATATACCCGTGCGCTTGTTTTTTCCTACCGCGACCGAACCCTTTCGTCTCTCTTCCTCCGTCCATGCCGCCGCAGGCCCGCAGACGCACTCCCATCTTCCTAGCGTTTCTACGGGAGAGCGTCAGCGGCCGGATCCGTTCTGAAGGTCGACGAGGAGGCCTTCTACTAGCTTCCTTCGTCCACGCCGTCGCAGGTCCGCAGCCGCCCTTTCCCAGCTTCCTAGCTTCTACGGGAGCACGTCGGCGGCCAGGTCCGTTCCCGAGGGCGACGAGGAGGTTGTCTACTAGGAGGAGGATGTCCACAAGGGGTAGGGGATGCCCGGCCCTATCTGTGCCAACCGGGTCCATCCCGGAGGTCGACGAGGCGTCCGCATACAGGAGGACGAGGCGTTCGTATTAGTACACATGGCTCCTGTGGCGGTGGTTAGCGGCGGTGGCACTGCCAACCTCGACGAGTTTGACCTGTCACGATCAGCATTGGATGCTTTGGAAGATGGAGTACCGGCGAGCCAGAGTGCCGACTAAATTCTTCGCAATTGAACCCAACCCCAAGCATATCATGTATTATCTGAAGAAAAGGATTTTTTCAGCTAGGTGGGGAGACAAGCGCGCTAGAGTAGCTCGAAAACTGTCACCTGCACTACTACGCCTTTATGAACGAGAGTATGGAAATTGGTAGCAAAAAGTTTGCAGATGAAATTAATTAAACTGAACATGTCTAAACTGAAACTAAACTGATGCAATATCAGTCTCTGGACTGAACTGTATATACATAGGAGGTGAACATCTTGTGCAAGAGGAAGGTTGGAATTCCTCATCTAAATCAAACGAGATAGAATACAGTACTTAAAAAAGAATTTAGCCAGGGTACGACCAATGCATTTAAGAGGATACGAAGTACTACAAGCTACAGATGACTAGAGAAAACGCGGTCACCAAAGGTAACTCCACTCTGGCCTTCCATGTCTCATTGATGGAGGAGTACGAACCCATGAATTGGGGGCTGTATGAAGATGATGCAGAATACATTTTTTTGGAAATGGACGCTTTATTATTTAACAGTAAGTTTACACCCGGTCTCTGCATAGTTAGGATGCACATAGCCGATCAACCACACAGTGTCAACACACGGATTTTTTAATCCTAGATGCCTGTTATGCCATACATCGCAATCCCAGGATTACCATTTTTGCGAGACATAACAGAATTGGATACCATAGTACTTCATCCATTACAAACGATACATAAGTTCTTACACAAATAGGGATCTCATGATCCAGTTCTTAGTACAACAACAAGCAGCGGAATACGTAATAATAACGGTAGCGTAGGCGAAGCTCCATCTTCGGGGTCACAAGCAATGCTGACGATGGGAGATGATCCTAGTTGTCGTAACCTTCCTGGGGTCCATCTTCCAGGTACTCCTCTTCATAGTCTGGCCATGGGAATAGCCAGGGACAAAGCCATGAGTACTCTTTAAGTACTCGCAAACTAATACTAACAAGTAAAGGGGTTTCTTGGATAATAGGACACTAGGCTCTAGGGTTGTTTTGCAAAAAGCCAGGTTTATCTCTACTAAGTTCCAAAGCTAGTCACAAATTTTATAAATTCCTAAACGGGAATTTGTATTTCCGGTCACAACTCTGTTGTGGTCAAGTCAAAGTCTCAATTCATTTCACAAGTCATTTTGAAAAGGTCTGACGGGGAAAACAGTATGGCCACTCCAACTGTCCATAACCGCGGAAGCGGCTATTCGAATAGTTTGACACTCTGCAGAGATTGTACACTTTCACCACAACATTCGATACATCCGTCAGGAACAAATCCTGAATTCACCATACTCAGTATGCGGATAATCAATCCTAACCTTTCAATTACACGTCCTAGTATAAGCACCTCTCCTGTGAGTTTGGCCTCCCAACCATGACCACTGTCATCTTGGGTACTGCACAGGTGGACAATCTTCACAAGGTAGCCTCAGCTCAGACCTTGGCCGGGAGGGAACTAATAATAAGGTATATAAGTTTCCAGTCAAGCCCTACCCAATATTCGGGTATTATGGTTGTACGCTAAAATTGGAATGGTATCGCATCCAGACAACCATCAGTTTAATAAAGGGCTAAGGCTCATGCCTCAGCATTTTTATCACCAGAATCATCAAGTGTTTGGAAACACATGTCCAAAACATTTCAATAGAATGATCCATCATTCCAAGGTTTTCATAACCATTTTTCCACCAAGTATTCCCATCTAAAGTTGATCAAGTTTTATGCTTAGCACTAGCATCTACAAGTGGGGGTAGTACTAATGAGGGGTGGTAACTAGTGGAGTTTCACTAAGTCCAACCTTATATCTTAGGCTGATATCAAGGTTCCTAGCTTAGGCCAAATTTTATGCTCTTTAAGCAACCTTCAGCACAACTATCTAGTATCTACCAAACTCTTAGGTAGACTCTAAGTAAGTTTCGATAAAGAAATAAAGTAAGATGCTTGCACATAAAACTAGGATTGGTTTTTAACAAGCAAGTAGGGTCACAAGTATGGGTTTGTGGCATCAGTAGGGTATCTTGCAAGGGTTAGCTTGCATCAATATGGGTATAAGCTTGCATAGGTATAGTATCTGCTTGCTCATTCACTAGTAGTATTAGGCTTGCTAAAGTAGAGTGTCTTGCAAGTTTTAGCTTGCATAGGTCAACTTGATTAGTAAGGCTTGCCTTGTGCAGAGCAGTGGTTGAAGTTCTCCTCGGCTTCCTCTTCGTAGTATCCTCCTGCCTCCTCGTATCCTTGGTCGGTACTAGCGTCTATGAATAAATACGAGGTACACAATCACCAAACAATACTTAACTACTTGCAATCATCACACACAAGGGTCCTATTGATGATCTAGCATCATCTCTAACATTACAAGGTTAAGGCTTGGTTTAAATCTTTTTATTTTTAGAAAAGTAATTTCTACTCATCGAAAATTTACTTAAGATTTAATATTCTCCAAACTAAACATGGGATCATGTTGACACATGTCATCACCGCATATTGTAGTCCATGGGAATGTGATTTAAAGTGGTGTCACAATTTAATAAGGTTTTACCCTTTTATTTTAATTAATTAAAGTGGCTAGAAATGCTTATGAGGCATTCCTTTATTACTTGAACATTATTTCTGCAAGTAAACCTATATATATTTTTATATATTCTGAAAGGTATGGTTAAATGTGATTTTTGAGAGTTGGAATCAACTCAAAAGCTCTTATGGTTTAAAATTGAAAAATGTTTGAATGCAGAAAAGCTTTTGCCTTGTTATTTTTGCTATGGGTGATCTACAGATCCAAATGACTTGAATCCAACGGGCTTGGATTAAGCATTCACAGACCTTTCCAACAAAATTGGTTTCATCCAATTTGGTGCACTGAAACGATCTGGGTTGATTTTTGAAGTTGGGTGCTGAAGTGTGTTTGAAAAAAAATAGAAAAGTTTTAATTTGAATTGCTGGGCTGCGCGGGAAATTCTAACGGGCCGGCCTGCTAAGCGCATTGCTCCCGCGGGCTGCTTAAGTGGGTGTCCCAACTCGTCAGTGACACGGGGCTGGGCGAAGCGGTATGGGGCAACGTGGATCGTTCGATCTAGTTCTAATCCAACGAGAGGTCATCGTCGCGAGACAACTCCGGCGAGAACGAAACCTAAGCGCGGCGGTGAGGGGTCTTTGGGGCTCACCGGGAGTGCAGGCGAGGATCGGCGAGGCGGGCGACGACGGTTGATGACAACGAACTCGGGGGTGGTGGCGGCTCTGGGCGGCTCAATCGCTGGCTCCCTTCTTCTCGGCAGTGGCGGGCTCCAGTGAAACTCCGCGGTGGTGCTCGCCTTGATCCGAGAATGGTGTGGCACGATCGGTGAGAGAGGAGTGAGATGGCGTGAAGAAATCGTCTTGGGGTGGCCTCTATTTATAGTCGGCGAGGGGCGTCGGGCGCCGCAGGTGAGCTCGTCGAAGCGGCTAATGGCATGGGCAGCGGTAGGGGCGGTCTTGTGTCTCTGGCGATGCTCAACGACATGGTCGCGAGGCATGGGCGGTGTGGTTTGGTCTGAATGGGCGGTGCTCTGCTGGCGGCGGCGTCTTCGGACGGCGGTGGCCGTATGGCACGGGCGGCAAACGGGATGTCTGGCGGTCTCTGGGTCGGTGGTGATCATGTCTTGCAGTGAGGGTGGCGCGCGATGGATGCTGGTCGAGGGTGGCGCTCGGTGCACGCCGGCATGGTCTGGCGTGGATTGTGCGCGTTGTCGAGGCTTGCAACGCTGGCTTTGGGACGATGAGTGGCGGTGGACGGTGGGCTGCCTCCCGGACAAGGTTGGCACGACTAGTTCTTCCTCTTTGTTGTCCACAATAGGGTGACATGGGGGTGCTCGGCTGTTCACCATTAATGGCAATGGCAAGCTCACAGGGGTGCTAGTGTTGGGCTAATCTTTCTAGATGGTCTACTGAGTTGTGTGTGAGCTAACTAGGGAATAAGTTAGGCTCAAAACACTGCACACTATAGTGTTTGATGTTTTGTTTGATTTGTGTCTCGCACTTTGTTTGATGAAATGGCCGCATGAAATCAAGTTTTGAATTTTGAAATGAATTTTGGTGGGTTTGCTAGATTGGTGCTGGTGAGTCTGCAGATGCTTGGTTTTTGAAAGTTGAGCTTGTTTGAGTGGGTTTTGAAAAAGTGGGATCTTCCCATATGAAGAAGATTCAATTTTGAATTGTCATTTAAACTATGCATTTGAAAGTTTCTGGATGATCACAAAGTGGTCCTTGATACTTTGTTATGAGTACATTCAAGGGGTGCAAAGATCCAGAAAAGTTTTTGTTATGTTCTGAAAGTTTGAGACAGCCAAAGTAGGCATGGGAGTTAAATTGGTCAAAATGACCATTCACTTAATATATTTGTTTTGATTTACTTGTCTTTAGGAAAAGTGTGGGAAATGTTTTAGATGATGTTTGTTTCACCTAAGAAACATTTTACAAGCAATGGATCACACAAACAAGGTGGTTTTTAAAGAAATCAAAAATCCATGCATACACATATACATGCATTCATGAATTTATTTAGAAAAGTTTTTTGTTAACCCTAATCTTGATGATTAGTGGTTGATGATCTAAGTTTGGTATTTTTGGGATGTTACAAACCTTCCCCCCTTAAAAGGACGAAAAGATTACCTAGGATTTGAAGAGATCTGGAAACTCCGTCCTGATGTGATCTTCGCGTTCCCAGGTAGCTTCCTCTTCTGTGTGGTTGCTCCACTGAATCTTGAGAAACTTGATTCTTCGGGTTCTGGTAGTTCGAAAGGCTTCTTCCAATATACGGATGGGTACTTCGGGATAGGTTAGGTCATCGTTGATCTCTATGGTCCGGTGATCAATATTCTTGAACACTTCGGTCTTCTCGGGGACTTCGGGACACTTGCGAAGTAATGAGATATGGAACACATTGTGCACGGTTGACATATCTTCAGGTAGTTCAAGTTGATACGATACTTCTCCTCGACGGTTCAAAATTTTGAAAGGTCTGATATATCTGGGGGCTAACTTTCCTTTGAGTTGGAAACGCTGCATTCCCTTCAATGGCGACACTTTCAGATAAACAAAATCTCCTATGTTGAAGGCGAGGTCTCGACGTCTCTTGTCGGCGTAACTCTTTTGTCGGGATTGGGCTGTCTTGAGGTGCTCGCGAATCTTGTGAACCTTCTCTTCTGCTTCTCGTAGGATGTCGGGTCCGAAAATCTGACTCTCTCCTACTTCCGACCAGTTCAAAGGGGTGCGGCACTTTCTTCCGTACATGAATTCAAATGGGGCCATTTGCAAACTGGCTTGGTAACTGCTGTTGTAAGAAAATTCTGCAAACGGCGCAGTCTTCCACTTGGATCCATATTCTAGCACACATGCTCTAAGCATATCTTGAGTATTTGGTTTACTCGCCCGTTTGTCCATCGATCTCGAGGGTGATACGCAGATCTTGAAATCTAGGCGATTCCTAAACCTTCTTGGACTTTCTTCCGAATCTCGAGGTAAACGAGTTCCTCGATCCGATACTATGTTCTTGGGGACTCGTGCAAACTAACGATTCTAGCGATGTACAACTCGCTAGCTTCAACTCGATAGGTGGTTTTGACGGCAAGAAATGGGCGACTTTGGACAATCATCACTATGACCCAAATAGAGTCATTTCCCCTACTAGAAGTAGGTAGTCCGATGATAAAGTCCATTCCTACGTAATCCCATTTCCATTCCGAATTTGCAAAGGTTGCAACAATCCGGTGGTCTTTGATGTCCGCCTTGACTCGTGACATATATCACACTTGGCGATATACCTTCCGATTTCTCTCTTCATCTTATGCCACCAAAATTGCTCTTTCAAATCTTGATACATCTTAGTTCCTCAGGATGGATAGAATAAAGAGTATCATGAGCCTCTTTCAAGATAACTTCTTTAACTCGAGAATCGATGGTACACAAAGGCGTCCTTTGTACCACAAAACTCCTTCTTCGTCCTCGGTGAATCCGGTACTTTGCCTGCACTGATACGATGTTTGATTCCGTCGATACTAGCATTTCCTTCTGCCTCTTTAATCGGTGATCAAAGTGGGTTGAAGTTCTATGCTAGCCAAAAATCCTTCACTTACTAATTCCATTCGAAAATCTTCCATCTCTTTGTGCAAACTTGGTTGCTCCTTCAAAATCATGGAGTTCAAGCGCACGGCAATGCTAAGGGCATCGGCTACCACATTGGCTTTACCGGGGTGATAGTGAATGTCGGTCGTAATCCTTGATTAGCTCAATCCATCTTCTCGCCTCATATTCAGCTCCTTACGAGTGAATATATACTTTAGGCTCTTGTGATCCGAATAAATCTCTAGCGGTTTCCCATAAGGTAATGTCTCCATGTCTTGAGGCTAGAACTACGGCGAGTTCGAGGTCATGGGTTGGTAATTTTGTTCATGTTGCTTCAATTGTCGTGATAGATAAGATATAACTTTGCCTTCTTGCATTAGCACACATCCGAGACCAATCTTGGATGCGTCACAATACATCGAAGGGCTTCGTGATATCCGGCATGATCAAGATTGGGGCTGAAATCAATCTCCTCTTGAGTTCTTGAAAACTCGCTTCACACTTGTCCGTCCATTCAAACTTCTTGTCCTTCTTGAGAATTGGGTCATGGGTCGGGCGATACTAGAATCCTTCTGAATTTGCGGTAGTATCCCGCCAATCCTAGAAAAGCACGAACTTGGGTTTGAGTGGTTGGGGCTTGCCAATCTTCTACATCTTTCACTTTGGCGGGTCAACGGCAATTCCTCTGATACAATGTGACCAGGAATCCTACTTCCTGTAACTGAATTCACATTTGCTAAATTTTGCATACAAGTGATGCTCTCTAAGGGTTCCAAGAATGGTCCTTAGGTGTAGCTCATGTTCTTCTTCCGATTTGGAATAAATCGAATGTCATCGATGAAAACAACGACAAACTTATCCAGAAGTCCATAAAATCTTATTCATGAGGTTCATGAAATAAGCGGGGCATTGGTTAATCCAAAAGACATGACGTATACTCGTACAATCCATATCCGGTGGTAAAGGCGTCTTTGGAATATCCTCTACGAATCTTGAGTTGATGATAGCCGGTTCTAAGATCAATCTTAGAAAACACAGGCAACGGTCAAGATCAAACAAATATTCTATCTTAGGCAAGGGTACTTGTTCTTGATGGTGACATCATTCAACTTCCGATAATCCGTACACAACGGTTACCTCCATCCTTCTTGTCCACAAACAAGACATGTGATCTCCGTGGGGCGCACTTGGTTGAATCAATCCGATTTCTAACATGAAATCGATTGCTTCTTCATTCTTCTAGTTCGACGGGTTCATACTATAGGGTCTCTGGGCTATGGGTCTGTTCGGGATTAGTTCAATGATAAACTCGATATCCCGATCTGGGGGCATACCGGGCAAAACATCTGGAAATACATCGGGGTATTCGCAGACTATACGAACTTGGTCAATGGTAGGTTGGGCTATACTCTTGTTACACTTGAATTGGCGAGGTAAGGTTTCAGATATATGCTCGTGATATTCCTGATCTTGGTCATGGTGATGGCTTTCTTGGCACAGTCAATCAATCCTTTATGTTTGGACATCCAATCCATTCCTAGTACTACTTCCAAACCTTTAGTTCTGAGTACTATTAGGTTAGCATAAAAATCTATGCCATGGATTCGGATAGGGACGGCCTTGCAAATTTGCCTAGCCTTGGTGGTTGATCCGGGAATTTTTACAATCATCACATGCTTCAATTTGGTTGGTTGAATTTTACTAGTGCAGGCAAATTCTTCGGTGACAAATGAATGCGACGCATCAGAATCAAACAACACTCTCGCAAGTACTGAATTAACAGAAAACATACCCAGCACGACGTCTGGCGCTTCCTGAGCTTCTTCAGCATGCATGAGAAAAAGACGGCCATTGCGGTTGAGTGAATTTCCTAGGGCAAATCTTCTCCCTGGCTGGACACGGCGTTGTTGCTGAGCTGGGACATTGGCGTTGGGGGCTATAGCATTCTTCTTGTTGGGGCAATCGTTGGAATAGTGGCCTTTATTTCCACAGTCATAACAGGTCACTTGTGACTTGTCCTTAGCTGCGACAGGCACATCATTGCTTCAGTCCCGGGTGTTGGGGTTAGTTGGTAGCATTGTTGGTGTTGAACTTGGGTGGGGCACGGGTGAAATTGCTAGAGTTGCCGGGGTTGTTGTGATTTCCTCCGGGTCTAGGGTTTCCACGGTTGGGATAGGTTGGACGGGTCATAGGGGGTCTGTTGGTTCTTGGGGCAAATCCTGGAGATGGGTTGGGGCGATACTTTGGGGTCGATGGGTTCTGGTTGATGCATCATCATGCGCTTTGCAGTTCTCATTGGCTGGTTGATCTTTCCTTCCATCTGGATAGCGAGTCGACAAGGGCTTCAATATCAACAAAGGGATATTAACTAACACATGCGCATCTCGTCATGCAGACCATTCAGGAATCTTTCTTTCTTCTTGGCTTCGGTGTCTATCTCGTCCGGGGCATACCTAGCTAATGACAAAAATTTGTCACGGTATTCCACTACAGTCATCCTTCCTTGCTTCAACTCCCTGAACTCGTCTGTAATTCTCTTGATCAAACCTGGCGGCACATGGGTTCTACTAAAATTGACCTTGAATTCCTCCCAGGTCATCATCTAGCCTCCGGTCATTGCACGAACACTGTTCCACCATGCCCTGGCATCTCCGGCTAGATAATGGGTGGCGAACATGACTTTCTCGTTGGCTTCCACTCCTGCTACTTCTAAGTTATTTTCCATGGTTTGCAGCCAATCATCGGCGTCTAAGGGTTCTTCTGACTTGGTGAAAACGGGTGGGTTAGTATTCTGGAAATTCTTGAGCTTAGATCCATGGTTGTCCTGATTTCCGTGGCCTTGGTTGTTGTGGGCTAGTTGGGCTATCTGTTGCAGAGTGGCTAGGTTGGCTTGCCGTTCCGCTCTTTCGACCAGCGGTCAAGTCAACATTTGCAGGATCTGCAACATCGGATCCGGGGCTGAACCACTTCCTCCACGTGGCATCTGAAGATTGATATAGATCATGAGAAAAGAGGGAAATTTCTAAGGTTTTGGGTCTTTGAAAATTTTTTAGATTTTGACTCAGGTTTTTCTAGCAACTTGCTTTTTCATTCATTCACTCATAGCACACAGTACAACACACACCACAACAAAGAAAAACAGATGGTTTTAAGAACCATTCTGGAATCTACGATACAGTGGGACCGACTACTACTCACTACGCTAGTGCTCAGTGCTACTACTCCTCGGAGTCGGTGGCTTCATCATCTTCATCATCATTGATGAAGGCGAAATCATCCTCATCGGTGAAGAATTCCATGGCCTGATCCTCCATAAAATCATCGTCATCGCTGAGATAGGAGTAAGGGTCTCCACGAAGATCTTCTCCGGCATTCTCCCTTTCCTCTAACTGCATGTCTCTCTCGTGGTGGTCTCTTCCAGAGATGAGATGCAATGGCGAAGACTGGCAATAATGTGCTCCTTCTTGTCGAGCTGACGACGGCGAGACTTGCGATCCTTTGCTAGCATGGCGATGGTCTGGTACTTCGTCTTGATGATGGCAGACTTGTGGTTGCAATAGTCACGACAGTTGTCCAACTCCTACTGACGATCATACATCATGAAGCTAAGGTGGTCCAATTGAGTCTTCAGCTCGGGGTGGTATGGGGCTTCCAGTGGTTGTCCATTTGCATCACGTCTTGGGCAAAACTCAAAGCGAGTACCCTTGATCTGATTGATGCTCTGCCCACACAGACGGGAAAGAGCTTCCTGCATTGCTCTGGAAAGTCCATGGAGCCAGTTGTTTTCCCTCAAGGTAAACTAAATTCCCTCCGCAGTGGGAGGTTCAATCTTTCCTCAGAGACTTGCAACAATTAGCCACTGCAGATCTTCTCCTCCTTGATCATTGAGCTGAGCTCTGAAGAACTCGGGGTGCAGACGCTCCAGAAGTTCCGAAAGCTGATCCAGATCCCTCTCAAAGATAAGGTCTCCTCCATTCCCGAGTTGGTAAAACTTGCTGTACTTCGCGTCCATCTATAAAAATAGAGGATGAGTAGATTAGCAAAGTGATCAAGTGTGTCAAAATTTTATGTATTTTGCAAGAGTTTTTGAGGAACAGGAGTTTTTATGAAAGAATTAAAGAGGTAAGAATGAGAATAAGTTTTCGTAAATATTTTTTTGTATTCTTTGGTTTTGAAACTAAGTTTTTGGGTCAACGTCCAATCTAAATAGGGTCTCCTATGGTCAGGATGGCTCTGATACCAACTTGTCAACACCCGGATTTTTCAACCCTAGATGCCTATTATGCCATACATCGCAATCCCAGGATTACCATTTTTGCGAGACATAACAAAATTGGATACCATAGTACTTCATCCATTACAAACGATACATAAGTTCACAAATAGGGATCTCATGATCCAGTTCTTAGTACACCATCAAGCAGCGGAATACGTAATAATAACGGTAGCGTAGGCGAAGCTCCATCTTCGGGGTCACAGGCAATGCTGACGATGGGAGATGATCCTAGTTGTCGTAACCTTCCTGGGGTCCATATTCCAGGTACTCCTCTTCATAGTCTAGCCATGGGAATAGCCAGGGACAAAGCCATGAGTACTCTTTAAGTACTCGCAAACTAATACTAACAAGTAAAGGGGTTTCTTGGATAATAGGACACTAGGCTCTAGGGTTGTTTTGCAAAAAGCCAGGTTTATCTCTACTAAGTTCCAAAGCTAGTCACAAATTTTATAAATTCCTAAACGGGAACTTGTATTTTCGGTCACAACTCTGTTGTGGTCAAGTCAAAGTCTCAATTCATTTCACAAGTCATTTTGAAAAGGTCTGACGGGGGAAACAATATGGCCACTCCAACTGTCCATAACCGCGGACGCGGCTATTCGAATAGTTTGACACTCTGCAGAGATTGTACACTTTCACCACAACATTCGATACATCCGTCAGGAACAAATCCTGAATTCACCATACTCAGTATGCGGATAATCAATCCTAACCTTTCAATTACACGCCCTAGTATAAGCACCTCTCCTGTGAGTTTGGCCTCCCAACCATGACCACTGTCATCTTGGAGTCTTGCAGTGGACAATCTTCACAAGGTAGCCTCAGCTCGGACCTTGGCGGGAGGAACTAATAATAAGGTATATAAGTTTCGGTCAAGCCCTACCCAATATTCGGGTATTATGGTTGTACGCTAAAATTGGAATGGTATCGCATCCAGACAACCATCAGTTTAATAAAGGGCTAAGGCTCATGCCTCAGCATTTTTATCACCAGAATCATCAAGTGTTTGGAAACACATGTCCAAAACATTTCAATAGAATGATCCATCATTCCAAGGTTTTCATAACCATTTTTCCACCAAGTATTCCCATCTAAAGTTGATCAAGTTTTATGCTTAGCACTAGCATCTACAAGTGGGGGTAGTACTAATGAGGGGTGGTAACTAGTGGAGTTTCACTAAGTCCAACCTTATATCTTAGGCTGATATCAAGGTTCCTAGCTTAGGCCAAATTTTATGCTCTTTAAGCAACCTTCAGCACAACTATCTAGTATCTACCAAACTCTTAGGTAGACTCTAAGTAAGTTTCGATAAAGCAATAAAGTAAGATGCTTGCACATAAAACTAGGATTGGTTTTTAACAAGCAAGTAGGGTCACAAGTATGGGTTTGTGGCATCAGTAGGGTATCTTGCAAGGGTTAGCTTGCATCAATATGGGTATAAGCTTGCATAGGTATAATATCTGCTTGCTCATTCACTAGTAGTATTAGGCTTGCTAAAGTAGAGTGTCTTGCAAGTTTTAGCTTGCATAGGTCAACTTGATTAGTAAGGCTTGCCTTGTGCAGAGCAGTGGTTGAAGTTCTCCTCGGCTTCCTCTTCGTAGTATCCTCCTGCCTCCTCGTATCCTTGGTCGGTACTAGCGTCTATGAATAAATACGAGGTACACAATCACCAAACAATACTTAACTACTTGCAATCATCACACACAAGGGTCCTATTGATGATCTAGCATCATCTCTAACATTACAAGGTTAAGGCTTGGTTTAAATCTTTTTATTTTTAGAAAAGTAATTTCTACTCATTGAAAAATTACTTAAGATTTAATATTCTCCAAACTAAACATGGGATCATGTTGACACATGTCATCACCGCATATTGTAGTCCATGGGAATGTGATTTAAAGTGGTGTCACAATTTAATAAGGTTTTACCCTTTTATTTTAATTAATTAAAGTGGCTAGAAATGCTTATGAGGCATTCCTTTATTACTTGAACATTATTTCTGCAAGTAAACCTATATATATATTTATATATTCTGAAAGGTATGGTTAAATGTGATTTTTGAGAGTTGGAATCAACTCAAAATCTTTTATGGTTTAAATTTAAAAAATGTTTGAATGCAGAAAAGCTTCTGCCTTGTTATTTTTGCTATGGGTGATCTACAGATCCAAATGACTTGAATCCAACGGGCTTGGATTAAGCATTCACAGACCTTTCCAACAAAATTGGTTTCATCCAATTTGGTGCACTGAAACGATCTGGGTTGATTTTTGAAGTTGGGTGCTGAAGTGTGTTTGAAAAGAAATAGAAAAGTTTTAATTTGAATTGCTGGGCTGCGCGGAAAATTCTAACGGCGACTGCTAAGCGATGCTCAGCTGGCTGCTTGATGGGTGTCCCCACTCGTCAGTGACATGGGGCTGGGCGAAACGGTATGGGGCAACGTGGATCGTTCGATCTAGTTCTAATCCAACGGCTGAGGGTCATCGTCGACGCGAGACAACTCCGGCGAGAACGAAACCTAGCGCGGCCAGTGAGGGATGCTGGGGCTCACCGGTCTGGCGAGGTTCGGCGGGCGGGCGCAACGAAGATGACGACGGTGAACTCGGGGTGGTCGCGGCTCTGGGCGGCTCAATCGCTGGCTCCCTTCTTCTCCGTGATGGCGTGCTCCGGTGAAATTCCGAGGTGGTGCTTGCCTTGCTCGAGAATGGTGTGGCACGATCGGTGAGGAGAGGAGTGATATGGTGTGAAGAAATCGTCGGGGTGGCCTCTATTTATAGTCGGCGAGGGGACTGTCGCCGCACGGTGAGCTCGTCGGGCGACATTACAAAGTGACTAATGGAATGGGCAAGGGTAGGGGCGGTGTTGTGTCTCTGGCGATGCTCAACGACATGGTCGAGGCATGGGGCGATGTGGTTTGGTCTAGAACAGGCGGTGCTCTGCCTTGGCAGGCGGCGTCTTGACGGTGGGCGGTGGTCGTATGGCACGGGCGGCAAGCGGGATGTCTGGCGGTCTCCTGGGTCGGTGGTGATCATGTGTGCGCGCGGTGAGGGCGGCGCGCGGTCTGTGGACGCTGGTCGAGGGTGGCGCTCTGGTGCACGCTCGGCATGGTCTGGGCATGGCTTGTGCGCGTGGTCCAGGGCTTGGCAACGTTCTTGGCTGGGATAGTGAGTGGCGGTGGACGGTGGGCTGCCTCCCAGCCAAGGTAGGCACGACTAGTTCTTCCTCTAGCCTGCTGTCCACAATAGGGTGACATGGGGGTGCTCGGCTGTTCACCATTAATGGCAATGGCAAGCTCACAGGGGTGCTAGTGTTGGGCTAATCTTTCTAGATGGTCTACTGAGTTGTGTGTGAGCTAACTAGGGAACAAGTTAGGATCAAAACACTGCACACTATAGTGTTTGATGTTTTGTTTGATTTGTGTCTGCAACATGTTTGATGAAATGGCCGCATGAAATCAAGTTTTGAATTTTGAAATGAATTTTGGTGGGTTTGCTAGATTGGTGCTGGTGAGTCTGCAGATGCTTGGGTTTTGAAAGTTGAGCTTGTTTGAGTGGGTTTTGAGAAAGTGGGATCTTCCCATATGAAGAAGATTCAATTTTGAATTGTCATTTAAACTATGCATTTGAAAGTTTCTGGATGATCACAAAGTGGGCCTTGATACTTTGTTATGAGTACATTCAAGGGGTGCAAAGATCCAGAAAAGTTTCTGTTATGTTCTGAAAGTTTGAGACAGCCAAAGTAGGCATGGGAGTTAAATTGGTCAAAATGACCATTCACTTAATATATTTGTTTTGATTTACTTGTCTTTAGGAAAAGTGTGGGAAATGTTTTAGATGATGTTTGTTTCACCTAAGAAACATTTTACAAGCAATGGATCACACAAACAAGGTGGTTTTTAAAGAAATCAAAAATCCATGCATACACATATACATGCATTCATGAATTTATTTAGAAAAGTTTTTTGTTAACCCTAATCTTGATGATTAGTGGTTGATGATCTAAGTTTGGTATTTTTGGGATGTTACACACAGTCTCGGACCAAACCAATAAAAACAGGATTAAAAAATAATGTAAATTAAAACACAGTTCTCCAAACTAGCTAAGGAAGATCTATCCGCAGCGCTTGCTGCCATCCATGCCGGAGAAGATATCCCACGCCGTATCCTCCAACCGCCTACAGCCCTCCGCAAATAAGTCGCGGAACTCCTTACATTATAGAGAAGTCCATGATCGGAAGACAGCCGTGTAACATCCAAAAATGTTGAACATTCATTATTAAATTCTAATCACTAAAATTAGGGTTAACAAAAACTTTGATTAAATAAAAACCAAATAAATGCATGTGTGTATGTGATGATTGAATGAATGCATGAATGGACTTGTGTGATTAACCTAAATAGCAAGGAATGGTTTAAAGATGAAAATAACATCATCTAAAACATTTCCAAGCAGAAACAAATCAAGAGAAAATCAAAAACAAAACAAATAAAGCAAATGGTCATTTTTGTCAATCTTGCTCACTAGGCCACTTTGAGTGTTTCTAGTCCAAGATTTCAAACAGAAACTTTTTCATTTCTTTTCACCCCTTGCAAGACCAAGTAAAAGTGAATCAAAGCCCATCTTTCAAACTTGCAGAAACATTTGGCAACCCCATTCAAATGACAATTTAAAATTGAATTTTTAACATATGTGAAGATCACACCTTTTCAAAACCCAACTAAACCAGTGCCCCTTGACCAATCCAACTAACCAGATACCCCCTAGTATGTACATAGCAAACCCACGAAGTTTGAATCCAAAATTCAAATTTAAATTTCTTTCGATCATTTCATCAAACACCTTGTGATCAGCAAACAACAAAACATCAAACACTATTAGTAGCAGTAATTTTGGTCAACCTTGTACCCTTCCTAGCTTACTCTACACTCTCAGTAGATGATCAAACTAATCTAACTAGCTTTAGCACCACTATGAGCAAGCATAGCCATCAATGGTGACCATGCCGAGAGCACCATTGTCACCCCCATGTCGCCAGCAAGCTAGAGGAAGCACTAGCCTCGCCAACCTTGTCTGGGACATTCTCCGTCGTCCACTGCCACCCCCTGTACAAGCCCCGAGCCTTGACAACCCCTGGACCACATGACAAGCTCATGCCCAGTCTCTCTGCGTGCGAGCCGAGAGCGTGCCAGAGCGCCGCACGTGACACCAGCCTGCAGACCGCGCGCCTCCCTCGCCGCTTGCAGACGTGATCGCCAGCACCCCGCCAGACAACCCTGTTCGCCGCCGCGCGGACCACGCACGATGTGCGGCAATAAACTTGCCATTGACTCGCCCAGAGAGCCATGATGTTCCGAGCGTTCCTTACTGCCCCACGCCACGCCATCAAGCCGTTGAGATTCGCCAGGAGGCAACGTACCGCCCCTATCGTCGCCCATGCCATTAGCACGCTGTGCCGATGACCACGACAAGCTCAGCCCGCGCCATTCGGTCCCCTCGCCGCACTATAAATAGAGGCATTCCCAGCTCAAACCCTTCACACCATCTCACTCCCCACCTCTCACTGATCATACACACTCACCCCCGAAGCAAGGCGAGCACCAGGTGGCCGGAATTTCACCGGAGTTCATCGCTGCAGAGGAGGAGAGGCGTCGTCGATTGGAGCCGCCCCAGGAGGAGCTGCCGGTACCAGGAGAATCATCGTCGTCGACTTCGTCGTTCGCCCCCATCGCCGGAGCCCCGGTGAGCCTCTCACAACCCCCACTGGCCGCGGTAGGTCTCTGTCTCGCCGGCGTTTCCCGACGTGGACGATGAACCTCAGCCGTTCGATTGGAGTTAGATCGTGCGGCCCTAATCGCCCCATACCGCTTCGCCACTCGTTGTCTCACTGATGAGTGGGGTCGCTCACTTAACCAGCCCGCGTGCACGATGTGCGTAGTGGGCCGGCCCAGTTAAACCTCCCGCACGACCCAACAATTCAAACTTAGGTTTATTATTTTAATTTCAAACTCAGATTTGTACCTAGATTCAAAAATCAACCCAACTCGATTCACTGAACCAAAATGCATGAAACCAATTTGGTTAGAAAGGTATTGCAATGCTTAATCCAAGCCCATTGGATTCAAACCATTTAGATTTATAGATCACCCAGGGTAAAAATAACAAAGGAGAAGCTTATCTGCATTCAAACATTTTTCAAAATTCAACCATGAAGGCTTTTGAGTTGATTCCAACTCTCAAAAATCACATTTAACCATAACTTTCATAATATATAAAAATATATAGGGTTACTTGCAGAAATAATGATCAAGTAATAAAAGAATGACTCATAGGCCATTCTAGTCATTTTATTTAATTAAACCTTATTAAATTGTGACACCACTTTAAATCACATTCCCATATACTGAAATGTGTGGTGATGACATGTGTCAACATGATCCCATGTTTGAGTTGGAGAATATTAAATCTTAAGTAGTTTTTCAATGAGTAGAAATTACTTTTCTAAAATGAAATAAATAAGACAAATGTTTTAATCTTTGTGATAATAGTGATGATGCTAGATCATCTAGTGTGAACCTTTGTGTGTTAAATAGAGTAGTTAAGAATTGTGTGGTGATTGTGTACTTCGTATTTATTTATAGACACTAGTACCGACCAAGGATACGAGGAGGAAGGAGGATACTACGAGTAAGAAGCCGAGGAGAACTTCAACCACTGCTCTACACAAGGCATGCTATTAACTGAGAAAGCTAAACCTTGCAAGCTTATACTTGCAATTATGCAACTAATACTTACAACTATGAAAGTGAGATAACCTATGCAATGCATTAAGCATGCTTGCTTAGATACATTTGATGATACACAATCCTAGTTTTACTTGCAAAGCTTAATACTTTATTTCTTTATCAAAGCTTTCTCTTAGAGTTTACTTAGTAACTTGTAGATAATAAAAGAATATTGGAAGGTAGCATAAAGAGCATAAAACTTGGCCTAAGTTAGATAATATTGATGTCACCCTAAGGCATGAGATTGAACTTAGATAAGATACACTTGTTTACCACCCCTCATTTTTATTTACCCCCACTTGTAGATGCTAGTGCTAAGCATAAAACTTGATCAACTTTAGATGGGAATACTTGGTGAAAATGGTTATGAAAACCTTAGAATGATGAGTCATTCTACTGAAATGTTTTGACATGTTTTTCCGAACACCTGATGATTTTGGTGATGAAAATGTTAAGGCATGAGCCTTAGCCCTTTACCAAAATTGATGGTTTTCTGGATGCGATACCATTCCAATTTTACCGTACAACCACAATACCCAAAATTTGGGTAGGGCTTGACTGGAAATTTATATATCTTAGTATGGGTTCCCTTGCGGCCAAGGTCTGAGCTGAGGCTACCTTGTGAAGATTTTCCACCTATGCAGTACCCAAGATGACAGTTGGTCATGGTTGGGAGGCCAAACTCATAGGAGAGGTGCCTATACTAGGACATGTAATGAAAATGTTAGGATTGATTATCCGCATACTGAGTATGGTGAATTAGGGATTGTTCCTGACGGATGTATCGAATGTTGTGGTGAAAGTGTACAATCTCTGCAGAGTGTCAAACTATTCGCATAGTCGTCATGATTATGGACGATTAGAGTGGCCATCTTGTTAAAAGTCAGATGTTTTCAAAATGACTTATGAAATGTTTTATGACTTTGACTTGACCACAACAGAGTTGTGACATGAAATTCAAGTTCCCACTTAGGTGTTATAAAACTTTCAACTAGCTTTCTTTGCTTCTGAACTTAGTTAAGGTAAACCTGGCTTTTTGCAAAATAACCCTAGAGCTTAGTACTTCCTATTCCAAAACCACTTCACTTGTTAGTATTAGTTTGCGAGTACTTAAAGAGTACTCATGGCTTTGTCTCTGGCTATTCCTGTGGCCAGACTATGAAGAGAAGTATCCGGAAGACGGACAACAGGAGGGTTATGACAACTAAGATCATCTCCCATCATCAGCATTGCCTGTGACCACGAAGATGGAGTCTCGCCTACGCTATCGTTATTATTACGTTATTTCGCTGCTTGAATTGTATTAAGACTGGATCATGAGATCCTTTATTTGTGTAAGACCTTATGTATGGTTTGTAATGGATGATGTACTGTGATATCCAATCCATTATGTCTTGCAAAAATGGTAATCCTAGGATTGCGATGTATGGCATAACAGGCATCTGGGATTAAAAATCCGGGTGTTGACAGTCGTGACTCGATAGATAACCTGCAAGGGAGAAGATACAACATTATTAAAAATCTTGTCATTTCTACATAGACAAAGCGACCAAATAATGGCAAGCGCTCCCACCCTAAATATAGTCCCATATTTATCCTCAAACCCATTCATCAAGTTGCCAAATACATTGACTACCGATCGAGGAGGAGATAAACCAGAGGCTATTTGGATGATTGACCATATAGCACGAGCAAATTTACAATGGAAGAATAAATGGCGTATTGTATTATTATGGTGATAAAATACGCATCCAGTGCTACCATGCTAATTCATCCTAACAAGATTATATTTTGTGATAATCACCCCTTTACGGAGATACCAAGCGAATATCTTCGTTTTAAGGGGTATCCTCATCTTCCAAATTTTACTATTGTCATCGACTGGAATATTAGGTTGGATCAAAGCTCTATAAAATGAATCAACAGCAAATTTACCACTATATAGTAATTTCTATTTGAATTCGTCCATGCCCTTAGATAGCTGTATCCTGGATAATCTCACTAAAAGATTATTCCAAGACACCAGTCTAGGACCTAAGAGATTTCTTCTGAAAGACACATTAGGAGGATTGGTTTTCATTACCTCAGCGAGAATATCCCCTTTGTGCCTAACGGTCGAGTATAGAGCTGGATATTGTTCACAAAGAGAATTTTGGCCAAGCCATTTATCTTCCCAGAACCTAATCTGTGAACCATCCTTAATATTAAAATTGCCAAACCGGAAGAAATGCTTTTTGGAAGCCATTATCCCAGCCCAAAAGTGTGAATCACCTGGTTTCCAAACCAGTTTAGACACCGCTTTTGAGCCAACATATTTCCTCCATAACATGGTTTTTCATACCCCTTCTTGGTAAGAAGTTTGAATAACCATTTACCCAGTAATGCGGTATTTTTGAATTTTAAATCATGTATGCCCAATCCACCATATTCTTTGGGTCGGAAAACGACATTCCATTTGGCCAGTCGATATTTGTTTTTCTCACTATTCCCCTGCCAAAAAAATCTTGAGCGGAAATAGTCCACTTTTGACAAGACACCTTTTGGTAACTAGAAGAATGGGATCATATACAGTACCATGTTGGTGAGTACTAAATTAATGAGTACCAGTCTTCCACTGAGGGATATCAATTTACCTTTCCAACTATTAAGACGTTTCTGGAGTCTTTTCTCAACAAGTTTTTATTCAGCAATCATGAGACGCCGATAATGTATCGGTATTCCCAAATAATTGATTGGAAATTGCCCCTGGCCACAACCAAAGAGATCGGCATACAGGTGGGCCTCGTCTTTAGCCTTACCAAAACAATACAAGTCACTCTTATGGAAGTTTATTTTCAATCCAGAGAGCTGCTCAAATGTTGATAGTATTAATTTCATATTTTTGGCTTTCTCCAGATCATGTTCCATAAATAGTATTGTATCATCAGCGTATTGAAGAATAGATAGTCCACCATCAACAAGATGTGGAACCAATCCTTCAATTTGGCCATCAGCCTTTGCTCTCTCGATAAGGATAGCCAACATATCTACCACTATATGAAATAGTATAGGCGATAGTGGATCCCCTTGTCGTAGCCATTTTTTTTGGACTGGAAGTAATTACCTGTGTCATCGTTGACATTTATGGCAACACTTTCACCAAACACAAAAGACTGTATGAGAGCACACCACTCTTCTAAAAAACCTTTCATACGGAGTGTTTGCTGTAGGAAAGGCCAATTAACTTTATTATATGCCTTCTCAAAATCAATCTTGAATAATACACCATTTAGTTTTTTTGAGTGTAGTTCATGTATCGTTTCATGCAGGATTACAACTGCATCTAAGATGTTTCTCCCTTGCATGAAAGAAGTCTAATCGTAGCAATCTTTGTAAAAAAATTAAAACTAAAGTTAAGGAGGCGGATTGGACGATACTGCTGTATACGTTCTGTGTTGTTAACCTTAGATAGTAAAATTATGTTGCCAAAATTTAACCTGAAGAGGTCCAGCTGACCAACTTGCAAAAACTCAAACAAGCGCATCAAATCCACCTTGATAACTTCCCAATTTTTTTGATAAAACTCTGCTGGAAAGCCATCAGACCCTGGCGCTTTGTTATGTTCCATTTGAAAGACAGCCTTCTTAACTTCCGCCTCAGTATAAGGAGTAGTCAAAAAATTGTTTTTCTCAATAGAAACCTGAGGAATATCCTTCGTCCGGGACTAATCCAACAAAAAAGATTTTTCTGGTGGTGCCCCAAACAAGGATTTATAGTAGTTGGTAATATAAGATTTAAGATGCTGCCGTCCTTCAATCGTCCCTTTATCCTGAATTAGAGAGTTAATAAATTTCTTCTTATGCTTGCCATTTGCAACATCATGGAAGTATCTTGTATTCGCGTCTCCTTTAAGGATGAATTTAGCTTTAGAACATTGGTACCACTTGAGTTCTTCCTCACGCAGAAATCTGTCAATTTCTGCATTCGATTGCTTTTTAAGCTCAATCTCTTATGCAGTCAATAACCTAAACTCCCTTGAAGCCCCCGAAGTCATTAATAATAGCAGAAAGGCATATTTTTTTCCTTTTTAAGAATACCGACAATATGTCTAGCCCAACCACAGAGGAATTTGTGCAAGACGCGTATTTTGTTGTTCCAACATTGTATAGGTGTGCGACCACTAACTGGTTTTTCCCAAATAGCATTCACCAGGTCATAAAAACCATCATGATCAATCCACCCCAGTTCAAACTTGAAACTGTTTTTGGATTTTCGTGGTGGTGTTCCGACAGATAACAGTAATGGAGCATGATCCAATAAAACCTCAGTACGCTCTAAAGGGCGAACAGTTACCATAGGAAATTTATCTTCCCATTCGGTATCCATAATCACCATATCTAATTTTTCGTATGTAGGCTTCGGAAGACTATTAGCCCAAGTAAACTGTCTTCCTAACATTATAACCTCTTTTAAGTCCAAGCTGTCAATGACAGCATTAAACATGAAAGGCCAATGTTCATCAAACCGGCCCCGACTTTTCTCATGAGGGAATCTTAGCAAATTAAAATCCCTACCTATAAGGATAAGATAGATAGGGATTGTCCTTAGCTAGATTTACCAACTCACATAAAAATTCAGCTTTATAAACATCCTGGACAGCCCGGTATATGCCGACTAGAGACCAAACAAAATCATCAACCTTGTTCCGGATATGGAGTTTAATAAAAAAAAATCCAACCGAACTGGCTAAGATTTCCATAGTCTCATATGTGACGCCTAACAGGATTCCCCCAGATCTCCCCCGCGGCGGACGTGATACCCATGTAAAATCCACTCCACCGGAAAGGCGATTGAGTTGACTTTGTGAAAAATCACGTCTACCAGTCTCAGAAATACCCAAAAAATCTAACTTATAATCTCTCACACAATCGGCAAAGAACAAATGTTTAGCCAAGTCACGAAGGCCTCTGCTATTTGAGAATATGCCATTCATTGAGAAACAATTGGAGATTTGGATACACGTGACCTCTTACGAGACCTTTGGCTCTTTGATTTCCGACTATAAGTTGTAAGATCATATAATGAATCCAGCCCAGTCTCATCAAAGCCCACTTATGATACTTCACCAACTAAGTGAGATAAGAGTTGACCATCTACTGTGGCATGCAACTCCTCCCCCTCTATTGGTGAAGAGTCAGAAACAACAGATATTTTAGGAGTAACCGTTAGACTGTCAACCTCCATATGTCTCAAAACAGAACTATAAAGATCAACTTCACTTACAGATCTCCCCAAACTAACACCAACGTTAGCCAGCTTATCCATAATAGAGTTGTTGGAGAAAGAAAGGATTTAGAAGATATACCCGGGGTGTCCAAATTCTTTTCCGCCTTCCTCCGCATGGCCTTGCCCAAGGAGTCCTCATCCATGGCTGAGGCCCCCAGAGCGTCGACACCATGACGAGAACTCCTGCGAGCTAGGGACCCGGCCCTGAAGTTAGGACCATCTGCGGCAGGGGACAAACCCAACCCCTTCTGGGTTAGGTCAACCCCCCGGTCACAGGTCCACCATCCGAGCTAGAGCGCCCCTCCATGTCCGCCGGACAAGCACCATGGGAGGGGCCTCTAGTATCCCGCATCAAAGTCGAAGGGGGTTGTACCGCCTGGGGCAAAGGTGAAGCACCCTGCGCCCCCGCGGCCAACCCTACAACCCCGTGGGCGGCGAGCCCCACCTGGGCCCGCCTCCACACCGAAGACCCATAGACGACCTCCTCCTGTAGCACCGGATCCGCTCGCGTGGGAATAGAACGGCCCATCATGTTAGGTCTCCCACGCGTGGGAGAAGCCGAAAGCGAAGAAACACAAGTCGTCTCCAAAGAACCACAAGCCACATGCAAAGCCTCCTGAAGCTATGAAGGAGAGACACGAGGAGAGCACAACACTGGTCTAGAACCGCGCAGGGGAGAGTCTAATGGAAGCGCCTCCAAAAGTTATGGCAGGGTTAGCATTAAAAGGAGTAACAACAAATAGTAGAACAAGATTCGAAGGCACTAAACATTCCAGCTGAGAACCCTGCCTGGTAGCCACCTTGCCTATTAGTGGTCGAGGAAGAGCCATCCCCAACCGCCTGTGAGCCACCCCCTGTGTCAGATGTATCCATAGCATCCTCAGAAGGATTCTCATTCGCATCATCATCCCTCTTCCTCCATAAGTAAGGTGAAAACTTAGGCTCTGGTACAAAACCCTCCGACGCCAAACGAAAACGAAGCTCATAAACCTTGAGACCCACCACAGCATCGATCACAATGTAATGTCCTAGGGAATCCTGCAGCCTCAAGAAAACACTAGTATCCGTCATAGCAACAAGAATCCGAACGACACCACGTCTCCTCAAACTGAAAAGGTCCACATCCATAGTAGTGCCCATGAGACCACCGACCGCCCATAAACCCAAGAAATACCGCAAACAATGTGGCACCCCCTCAACATGCAGCCAAACCTGCTGCAGCTCAAGCTTATGGGGCACCTCCTATGTCCGGTAAACAGAAAACGAGAGCTGAGAGGTGCACAGTGGCACTGGCACCTGGATCCCATCCACCTTGTCCAAATCCTCCATCGACTGAAAACTCACAAGAAAGGCAGATTCTCCATAGGGCATCGCTTCCCACTTCCACTGACTACGAACCGGGCATTTCCTGACAACCTGTCGCTAAACCACATCTGCAGGTACCATCGGCCCAGTGACCTGAACAAGATCTATGGGGGTCAAGTTGGCCCCAAGATGGTCCCGCACCACAGAATCAGGAATATGAGAAGACAAAGTCAACTCATTGCCAATACCAGAGGGGTAGGCCTTGGCTGCTTAAGAACGGGACATCTCAAAGTGGGATGAGAAGAATTGTCACAAATATAGCAATTATGAACCGCCTTACAATCTTTAGTTGCATACGTATTGACGTCACACTTCCAAAGAACGAGCGATTCTGGTTCTTCTTACCATGCGAAGCAGTAACTGCAAACAACAATGTCTCCAAAGCTGCGTCAGCCTGAGGAACATTGGCAACAGTCCCATGTGGCCCGTACAAATACTGCGGCTACTGTCCCAAAACCTGAGAAGACGTTCCCACCTGGCCAGCGGGATACCCATATTGAAATCAGGACGGCCGCCGAGCTGCAAAACCCGGCTCAAGACCCACCCGCAATCGATCCGCTTCTTCTTCTTCCGCTTCGCACTGCGACTTAAATTTCCGACCACTGCAGAATCGCTGCGGCGATACCCTCTGCTGGATCATTGGTGCCCCACCCGACGGATGGCCGCGATACGGCGGCTGGAGTGGCTGCAAGGCGAACTGAGGCCGCGACGCCGAGAAGTAAGCACCCTGGGGCGACAAAAACGGCAGCGCCATCCCCTGACTGAAGCGAGTCGGAGGCGGCATCCTGGGCGGCCCGGAAAACGGCAGTGGCCCATGGCCAAAAGAAGGCAACGCAAACAAAGGCGGCACAGCATGTCGCGACCCAGAGCCCTGCCCCAGGAAAGTACCGGCGGTGGGGTGCGCTGATGCCGTCTCGATCCCGACAGTCTGCTGTGGCGCCATCACCTGACCGCGAGGGGGAGCCGACGAGCCCGCCGACTGAGAGGAGCGCGGGGAGCCGGAGCACGAGGGGCCGCAGCACCCGGCAGCGGAGCAGCAGCACGCTGCGGCGGCACGACCATGAAGTCAGAGCCGAGCAAGGCTTGGGCGAAACAGCGCGATGGAGGATTGGACGAAGGCGGCGGCGTAGTTGATCGCGATACAGGAAAAGATCGACAGACCGAGGCGTTTGTATTCACCAGACGTCGCCCGATCCCGACCCGTCTCGCAACACTGCTCCACACCGTGGCCGACCCAGACACCTCCCCGCCTAGAGGCCCACACACAGTATCCACATCGGCCCGAGCGTCCGTCCGCGCACCTACCTGCGGGGAAATCAGATCTCTACACCTTGCGATCTCCCTGACAGCGGCGGCCTCGACGAAACCAGCCAACACCGGCGCCGTTGACGACCTCCTCGCAGGAAGGGGGCCCCTCCATGGGCGAACCAAAGGACCCCGGCGCACCAACAGTCTCACCGCCGACGACACAACACCCATACGGCGAACCGGCGGCGAGGCAGAGCGGCAAGGTTGCAGCGAACTCTGCGGGGGCGACGAAGACGAACCACGTTCCTAGAACCGAGATGCCGGCATGGGGAACCCCATCTCCTCCCAAAATTCCTGCTTCTGCATCGGTCCTCCTCCGCCGGCAGCAAACAGTAGTCCACCCCAGCTCGCCGGTAGGATCCTGTAGGGCGTCGAGCCTTTCCCGCGCAGCCAAGGCCTCGCCGCCATCAGAGTCAGAATCGGAGCCCAGGCACTGAAATCTCGACCCCGAACTCGACGACGATGAAGGCGCAGCCGCCTCCGACGACCCGAGCGCCCCGGGCGCCAGCGTGAACCTCCTCCCACGTATCTCACGCCGCTTCATTTCCCGTACAGTACCTGGTACAACAGTTGATCTGATGCAGAATACATACCACTAGCATTGCCCTTACAGTGAATAGTGTGAGAAAGTTGGGCATTCTGTAGCAGGACATGAACTGCCTAAGCTGGTCATCACGCAATCACGTGTAAAAGCCAGACATCCATTTTAACTTGGCCAGGCGCATCGACAACGATGTGTTTTCTTGTTGTGTGATGGTGCTGCTAATACTATAGAGACCAAGGAGATGGTTTCGGCGTTAAGCAATTTAGGTTGTTAGATATCGCCGATTGTTATTTCAGTGTAGCCTCTCAAGTCTCAAGAGATTATCATCAGCGACATCACGTGAAGTTTGGGTGCCAATCCAGCGAAGACACACCGCTCTGCTAAAGAGGAGAAACTTCAAGACGAGTTGGAGGTTGCGTTATCATATGTTAGGTAATTAGGTATTTTTAGGAATGGCTTTATATTCTTAGCTATACACTACATGTGTTTTCTTTGCAGTTCTTTCGGACAAAAACATGTTACCTTTGTTACAGTCAAAAATATGTAGAGACTTTTTATTAAGAATTGTAGGGATAAAAATTTGACATTCACTATATGTATCATACATTATTTCTTATTATTAAATTTTAAGAGTCATCTCGTGCTGGGTGAGAACCGTTTCACTCGTTTACTTGCAAATCAGATATCATCGTCTCTTATGGTACACGAGGACCATTACTTAGATCGGCTAAAATTTATAAAAAATGCCAAATCAATGATAAGGTGAGATAAGACTTTTGATCTGAAGACAATGTAAGAGCAACGACGGATGAAGAGAAGGAATTGGTTGCACATGACGAACGAGAAGAAATATAACAATTTGTCTAATGAGTAAGCAATAGAAGAAAACGATATTTGTCGGAAAACGCTTGTCAATTCTAAATTTATGGCGAAGAAAAAAAATGATAATTGTGGCAATGCACGGGCATTCAGCAGTTATTTATCTATCTATCTACTAATTTTTTTTAAGATAGGTTTGTCTGTACTCAGTTTTAGTTCCGATTTTTTCATTGGATCCTTTTACCCCTTAGAGCATCTCCACTCGTCTACCCAGGAGGCCGATCCGGATGCCGAATTTTGATCCGGACGCCGAAAATCGGCCCAGTCGCGTACCCAAGGACTTGTTTTCGGCCGGATTTTGCCCATTTTTAGTCCGGGCTACCCAGGCCGAACCCAGGTTTCCGGGTACGCCCTGGGGGTGCCGGACTCAGTGATATCGACGAAAAAAAAAACAGCGTGTGGACCCGCCGTGCCAGTGACGGAAGCCGAGTCATCGTCATCACCGAGCCGTCTGCGCCCACGCCGCCAAGAGGCCACCTGCGCCTACGCCTCTCCAAGACAGAAGGCTCGGCGCCGACCGAGGACGCCGCCTTGAAGATGGCACTGGAGCAGTCGCTCCGCGAAGAGCTGCCACTTACACCGACGCTGCCGTTGACGCCGACGATGCCGCTGGTCGAGCCCTCCTCGCCGGACATCCTCGAATGGTCCAGGAGGGACTGGGAGAAGGCGGAACATCAGCGTATCCTCGGCCTGCAACAGCAGCAGGCCGAGGAGCAGGCCGCACGGCGTCGGACGCTGTCTGGGCGTGAGCTCGCCTACCAACGCGTCCCGCTCTACGTCCTGGACGACGACGACGAGGATGCAGGTCCGTTCTACCAGTCATGGAGGTACGACGACCCTGGCCAGGGTAGCTCCCGCCAGAACCAGCTGTCGAGCGACGATGACGACGGCGGCGAGGATGACGACCGAGCAGACCCCGACTACACGTCGTTCTACGGCAACTTCGGCATGTAGGACGGCGAGGAGAAGGCACCGACGGCGGCCTTTTTAAGTTTATTTATGTACTAGTTTCGTTTAAATTGATGTATTCCGCCTATATTCGCCCAACTTAATAAAAATCGCCTAAATTTGATGAATTTTAGCCGAACTTGGGACTCGGCCTGGGTACGCGGGTGGTAGAATGAGCGTATCCAGTTCGAAAACAAGTTTAGTCCAGCCAAAAAAAGACCAAATTTTACCGTGAGAGGCCAACGAGTGGAAATGCTCTTTCTTTGGAAATTTTTCAATGCCTGCCACCGCAAGTGAACATGGGTTCGTTGAAAGAAAATTCCCCAACCGCCCTCCCGAGCTCTGCTCCGCCTCCCTCCCGAGTGGAGCGGCCCGCCTCTACCCGCCGGCGCGCTGCTCCTCTTCCCTCCCGAGCACCCCGCCTCTCTCCGGCCGGCGCCTTCCCAAGCCCTGCACCTCCGCCGTCCATATTCCCCTGCGTGGTGTTCCTCCCTGCCGCATCTTGTACGCGTGCGCCGCCCCCTACCGCATCTGCATGCGCCACCACGAACTTCCCTGCCTCCATGGACGCCATCCTCCGCCTCCTCTCTTCCTCAACCCGGTGTACCTCACAACAGTTCTTCCCTTGATCTCTTTCACAACAGTAGTCCACCCCATTGGCGGCCGACGGTTCCACGGTGCCCGGACCCTGTTACAACAAGGTACCCGTCCCGCCCTCTCCTCGATCTTGTGATCCACGCGTGCACTTTTTAGTTTAATTAGGAAAAAAGCCTGTGCGTTGCACCGGCAGATGGGAAAACGACGGAGACCAATAATAGATGTCACCTATATCAGTTGACTCAAATTTGTCTAGAATCTATCTAGCACTAAAGCATGTCTAGATACATACGAATCTAGACAAATCGAAAGGTCGGAGGAAGTATTTTAAATTCAAATTTAAATTATTATGTTCATATGTGAATACAATAAAAAACCACCTATACAAATGCACAAAAGTATACAAATTACTCATTTATACAAATTCACAAAGCATACACAAAATCTTCTATACACTACAATAGTGCACATCTACGTACTATCGTAGTCCGTAATTCACATATAGATGAAAAAAAAGACCAAACCTCTTATAAGTATCAAATCTTATGTTCATAATATCTTCTAATGCTTATTAATTCAACACGGAATAGCAGTACCATAATCTTATGTCCAACCTCACACTTGCTTCCGAAACTCCTTTCTCCACACTTCATTGGTTCATCTTGCTGAGATAAACCGGAGGATGCAGCTGCGCCGCAGTTGTATGGAGTCGAGACAGAGAGATATAAAATCTTGAACAAAAAGTTTTGTCATAGTCTATGGCTTTGGCACTTATGTGATTTCCTCGTTTAAACCAAAATTGATCACGACATCACTTGAGAATAGAATAATTCATCGTATCACTATTTCCGAGATACTGTTGTAGTCTTGAAAGTAGCACACTGTCTGTTGATGCATGGAGCACAGGCATGATTAGTGCATCCACAGCGTTAGTTTGGCCAAATCTGACAGAATGGAAAATTTGGCAACGAGGCAAAATTTGGCAAGTACTCCACAGCGTTGGCAATAGCTAAATCCCTGTACTGTGGGTCCAAACGCCACATAAAACAATCTAAAAGAAAGGCATTCTATCTTCTCACCCTACGTCTTCGCGCGAGTTCGCCGCCGTGGGAAATTCCCCATTCCTCGTCCACTTTTCCTCCAGGATCTTGCTCTACTTTTCTCACTTATTCTCTGGTGTTCAGATCCAGCGAGGAGTAACCGAGTGGAGGTCGCGGACGACTCGAGCTGCGGCTCTGCGATGGCGGGCGAATCGAGCGGCGGCTCTGCTGTAGCGGGCGTGTCTACCGGCGCCGAGCGACAGGAGCGACCGAGTTCGTCCTCCAGCGGCAGCCGGTGATGCGCTGCTGCCGGCCGCGCGGCCATGCGCATGCGCGGAGTACACAGCTCAGGCACTCGCCCTGTAGGTCGAGGCGGTCGGCCTCCGGGCAAACCTGCAGCAAGCCTTACTCTGAACGTACAACGTCGCGTGAGTGCTACTGCATGTCCAATTCGATGACAGGTTTGCTAATCTATTTCCTACCAAGTCCACGTTTGTTAACCCCTTCCTGTACCATGTCCGTGTATCACTTGCATCTAATTTTGTTGAAGCACATCTGACTATAATTTACCCGTTTAATCCATGTTACATATCAGGATTAACAAGGTGAGACAGTACAAATTTATTAAGAATGAATCATACAATAAGATTGAGAGAACAATTTAGTACAACAATGGGGATTGAAAGCATACAAAAGAGAAATTAAAACCGGATGACGAACAAACAAAGTACTAAGCTTCATTGCCTCCAAATTTCTGCCAGATATGCTCTACTAAGTCAGCCTTGAGACGGCGGTGAGTAGGTCGATCACGAATAGCAGCATTTGCCTCGAGTACCATATCAAATCCATGAATTGGCCCTTCCTCAAATCCTTCCAATGGTACAGAATAACTTCCTGGTTCATAGTCCAAATCATAAAGAACCTCGTAGGAGTCCCTCTCGTCTTCTACGATCATGTTGTGCAATATAATGCAAGTATACATGATCTCAGCAAGCGTCTTCTTTTGCCACATACGTCCCGGCTCTCGTATAATGGCAAAACGAGCTTGCAAAACACCAAAAGCACGCTCTACGTCTTTCCTTGCTCCTTCTTGATGTTGTGCAAATAACTTGTGCTCTGGACTTTGAGACAGGGGGATTGTTTTCACAAATGCTGCCCACTCCGGATAAATACCATCTGCTAAGTAATATCCTAGCTTGTACTCATTACCATTGACCATAAACTGAACCTCTGGAGCTCTCCCTTGTACTACTTCTGTAAACAAACTTGACTGGTACAACACATTGAGATCATTATTTGATCCAGCTGTACCAAAAAATGCATGCCATATCCATAGGTCTTGAGACGCAACAGCTTCAAGCATGATTGTGGCTGCCCCTTGATCACCACGGGTGTATGCCCCCTGCCACTCAATAGGACAATTTTTCCACTGCCAATGCATGCAATCAAGGCTTCCTAACATTCCAGGAAAGCCGCGTGCCTCCCCTATTTGAAGTAATCGATTTATGTCTTCGGCTTTGGGCCTTCGTAGGTACTCTGAACCAAAATTCGTCATCACTCCTTTGCAGAAGTAGGTCAAGCACTCAAGGATTGTGCTCTCACCATTTCCCACCAGTGCTCGAATGGAAATGGCCTTTTTGTGTTGGTATCTGCCATGTACTTCAAGCGAACTTTCTTCAACAATTGTTCTTCAGATTGTCCACTAGCATATATGCTTTTCAATTCATTGTACACAGCGTTGAACTTTTTAACCTTTGGTGCAGTCTTGTTCCAATGGTTTTTGCATTGGATAATTGTTTTTTTCAGGTGTGCAGGTGCATTCTTGTTGTATGCTTGTACTATTTGATTCCAAAAGCGATCTGACTTCTTTGAGTTCCCATCGATTGGATCATTGGAATTATTCAGCCAAGCACTCACTAGCCATTCATCCTCTTCCTTACTCCAATTCTTGCATTTTTCTTTCCTTGCATGTTCATCCGGACTGCTGTCACTTTCTTCTTCATTGCGATGAGCGGCTTCTACTCCTTGTGCAGCAGATAATGGAGTACCTGAACCAGCTGCAACTGGGCTATTCTCGCCATCTCGCGAACCGCTGCCACCAGCTTGGCCCAAATATGCCATGGATGCAACCGGAGACGCGGGATTGTTGCTTGCATACCCTCCATAAGCTCCATGTGAGTACTGACCGACACTGCCTTGATAATGAATACCTTGATAGCTTGATGGTGGTGGTATGAACTGGTGGCTTCTTGGTTGAGCCAAAAATGGATTGACATGGTATGGATTGTATTGTTGCAGGTTGGGGGCAAACTGGAATGATGGATGGATCATGTGAACCTGTGAAGGATCCATGTTGGGTGGCTGGCTACTTGGATTGTGTGGATCATGGGATGAGATTGAAGAGTTCAACATGTGTGTATAACTCATGGAGGAGGATGAATTATCCATGTTTGCAGAGGTGTGTTTCTAGCTGCTGGTGTAGTGCTTGTACGAAGCTGGATATATAGGCCTTGTGAGCAACGGTCAAAATAATTTGTCTAGTTTCAGATTTCTTTTTTGTTCATATGTCTCCCAACGGTTGTAAATTTAGTGATGTTGGTGGTAGTTGTAATTTGAAGTGTGCAACGGTTGGAATCTGAAAGCCCAGCAGTTGGCCGTTGGAAAGGATATATTATTTTATTTAGAGATTGAAATTTGGAATCGGCGCAGGGAGATGCTCCGGTTGCCTGCTTTGCCTAATTTGGAACTAGTCCTACAATGGTGGGAACTAGTTCTAAAAGCCAAAAAGGCAAAATAGAACTATTTTTGGCACAACACTGTGGGTGCCCTTATTCTCTCAATATAGCCATAAGTAAAAAAAAATTGTGCTCCTTGTTGTCCCATCTATCCACACAAGAAAAACTAACTTACATATGGCAAAGTAGCTTCTTAACTTCGTGGAGTATAGCAAACTCTGGTTCTTCCAAAACTTCTGCTATCTCATCTCATTTATAATAAGAATAGTTCTCACCTGGGCATATGATATGGCTTTGGAGGAATTTAAAAAATGGAGTCCAACTTCTTCAGTACACTCAGACCATCAGAAGGCAGCTCATTCATCCAAAAATATTGTCCACACGAATGACATTGAGCGATGCAGTTGGGGAACAGCTTTGCGGGCAGCCCAGAAGCCAACACCAGGGGTATCTAACAAGTCTGCAACAACCACATCAACTGACCAGCGCCTCGCCTAAAGCAGTAGTTCAGTGAGGGGATCAAAATCTTGTGCCATCTGATCTAGCCAAAGCTTGCGAACTATGTCTGTAGAGACGGACCTGGCTGTTGGGGCTATTGGTGACGCCGGTGATCATGACTTGCACGCGCGGCCAGAGCCCGTCCATGAGCATGACTGCGTGAGTCGCTTTGACTCGATGCGGTGCTCCACCGCACTGTACGCTTTCCCGCGGTCTCTCGTCCATAAAGATGATGGACGTCTCTTTGCACGTACTGGTCAGCCATGACCCATGGCCACGGGGGACATGATCCTTGCACATGATCGCGCACGAGTATTGCTGGAGCCGGGCTAAAACCCCCTTGCGCCATGAGAATCTGGAAGAGATTGGATTGGCCATGGACCCGTGGTCGATCTAGAGAACGATACGATTGAATCAGCGGTTTAGGGTTTTCGTCCGACTTCCACAAGATAGCTAGCTATGCTTTTCGTTGTACGTGTCAAATATTGATGCCCGAACGTCTGTTTTTCTAGCGATCGTTTGAGGGCTACGAGCAGCCGCTGGCAAAGTCGTCGGTCCTTTCCTTTTATCTCCCTCGTGTTGGTCCACAGGCTGATTGAGAGTCCCGTTTTCACGTCAAAAAAAGAGTCTCGTTTCTTTTATCTCGCGTTCTCTTTGTCCGCAAGTTGATTTGAAGTTCTACCTTTGCCCGACCTATATAGATGACTGAAGAGAGAATTTGATTGGTATTGGACTCTCGTCAGGGTGGGCTGGTGCACGTACGGATAAGGACGAACGAACGAAGACGCGCTACTACTGACGAAGAGAGAAATGATATGTTGACTTATGAGTGGTACCATGGGTAATTTTTGTCCAAATATTATGGGTAAAACGGTCTTAAAAAAGTGTTGAACCGAGAGAAACACTTCATGCTTTATTATTAGGTATAGATATAGATTTTATTTCGCGCAGGACACTGTGTTTCCCCTCACGGAGCGAATTATTTAAGGCCGTGACAATGCATGGATATTTAGCTAGTAGCAAAATAATAAGCCTAGAAGCTTTTATTATGTTTATCGGGCAGCCATGATACTGGGCCTTGTGTTGTGGGATGTGGCCCAACTGTGTAGGAACGAAAAAAGGGCCACTATGGACCGAATCGCAACGATGCAGATGGGTCGCCTCTCAAGTCTCCAGTCTGACACTCGGAGCGCAGCCCATATAGCGCAGCCCCTGTCATCCCGCATCTACCGTCTGTGGCCGTATCTACCCACCCGCTCTTCTCCTCGACCTCTTCGGCTCCGGCGACCGGCGGCGGGCGTCTGATCTCTCCCCTTCCTCCTGCTCCATAAAATCCATAGGTAGACGAGGATGATCCGATGATTCTCGTGTACGAGATGCGTTCCACGATTTGAGTTTGACCATGGATTTCGAAGAAACAATCGTATACCCATCTTCCCTTCCCCTCTTACTCCTGTACACATTCGCCTTGGCCTTCGCCTGGACCGAGTTGGATCGAAGCAGAGGAGAGGGTGCACGAGAGACCCGGAACAGCGACGCGGTAGCCCACTGGGCACTGGCGACCTCAAGGGTGCTCCTTCCCTTCTCGCTCGCTTAGAGGTCCCAATTCCCCTTAATCATCAGCCCGTAGTCAGCAGAAGATTGCTCGGCCCTCGACCTCCACCGGGCGATAATTGTGTCATATGTTCATATGCCCTTGGTGATCATTTTAACAGATAGAGACTCTGAATGTAGTCGATATTTGGAATTAGAGGCGATAATTTGACCTTTGTTTATGTTTGCTGAATTGGATGTAGCCTTGTTCATTATTTGCTATTTAAAAAGTATATCCATGTTGTGGGTAGTGTGTACTCTGAATTGATAAGGATGGTATGTTGCTATGTTTGTTCAATGTTCTCACAGAAGGAATTCTTGTGTTAGAAGACGGAATAACGAAATGACATTCACACCATAGAAATGACACCGAAGCACACCTCAACTGAGGTGTGCTTCGGTGTCCCCCTCAAACTTAAGTTTGCATGTGAAAGTTTTCTTTTGACCCTGTCGAAACCCATATCAGGCCATGTATACCTTCGTATAGGTGTACCCGGTTAAACTGGGTATACTCCACGTTCTCACTGGCTGATCCCACCTCCCGTTATCATGATCTACGTCTTTGCATGCCAAATTTTGAATTTTTGTTGATGTTGTTATATAACTCAAGATTTCCACCTCCCACGGGCATGTGAGTATACGTGTACGGTGAGTATATGTATAAGAGGACTATGCGGGCTTAGGGTGGGTTTGTACGGTCTTCGAAACGAAACGGTACCAAGTTTTTGTTTAACAAAGTTTGAAGGGAGGGGGGACACCGAAGCAAAAGTGATCTGTGAATTGTTCACTTCTGTCGAATGTTGTATCTCATTGTATGGCTTGAACATTCATAATATGATATACAAATCCACATGTTTTGTAGATAGAAACATTTTATGTCATACAGTAGATGATGCCCAAGTATAGTAAGGAGAATTTCAATTGTTTCTTCTCAATTTTGAAGTTGGCAAACAAACTGTTCCTCATCTGTCCGCAGCTCTAATTTGAGAGCAGCTCAACATAGAAGTAGCAGCGCCAAACGGGCTTTTATATTTCTTTTTTCCCTTGGAGTGCACTGTACATAGCCTTTGTAGTATCAGCTTTGTATTATAGTCTGACGCATATCACAATAATAAGATCTAACTATGTGAAGAGGTTATTGCCTATGCAAATTGTTGATGCGGATTACCATATGTTTGCTATCAGGTTATTCTGAGTTCTTATATGCTGACAAATGGAATTGGTATTGTACTATTGCATGAACTTGATTCCTTCGTAAATTATACCGATGATATCCAAATTACTGGGAAAGCGTATTTTAACTTAGTTTTACTAGTATTATTAATACTAGCACAGAGCCCGTGCGTTGCTACGGAACCTCAATAAAATTAAACCAAACTATAAAACATGCTCGTGTGTTGCAATGGAGGAGAAAAAGCCTCATACATGGAAAAACACATAGTCATACATGGAAAAGCCCCCACGTGTGGCATCCCGCAAAACCACTACTAGAAAATCGCGTTGTTTTGTGCATTGCATCGTCATCATCATGCATTGTTTGTCTGCATTATTTGAAAAGCCCAATTTTTGATTATACAAAAACCCCTCTTTATTATAAAAGGCAAAAACCCCGAAGGTATCGGATATTTTGTTTCACCTAAAAACTATTTGCAAAGTGGTTCTGTTTTAAATTAAAGAGGACCAAACAAACACAAAACTAAAACAGCCCCCTCTAAAACCTAGCCCCACCCAATCCGTTCCTACCCACCAATCCCGGGCTGCCACCTCCCCCTCTCACCCAACACCTACCCACCTGCCACCTCACCAATCCCTCTCCCCTTCCCACCTCTCTCTCTTTTCTCACCCAACCCTCTTCTACCCTCCCTCTCCTCTCTCTCTATGCCCGGGTCCCACCCCACAGTTCCTCCTCCTCCACCCACCAACGCGCCAGCCTGACCCGGTCCACCCCCTGGGCCCGCGCGGACCCGCCTCACTCAGGCCACACACGTACACACTACACCCGCACCCAACCAAACCCCTCCCACTGCCGCCGGGCCCCACGCCCTAGGCTTCACCCAGTCAACCCACCTCACCAGACTCCACTGGCCCCACCCCACCTCCCGGCCCGCTTGCAGCCACCCTCCCGACCGACCCGGGACCCTTCGCCTGCCCACTGTCGGCTCCCTTCCCACCAACTGCTCTCCTCTCCCAGACGCTGGCCACCCTCCCCGCCTCCCTCCTCCTCATGCGACCCTTCTCTCCCCGCTGCTCGCGTCCCGCCACCATCTCCTCCCTCTCGGCCTCCTCGCCTCGCCCGCCTTGTGGTCGCCGCCTCGCCACGCCTCCCGAGCCCGGCCAAGCCTGGGCCAGGCTCGCCAGCCTCACCAGACTCCGCCTCGCCGCCTCCCTCCGTCTCTCCTCTCAGCCCCGCGGCCTCCTCCCGCTGCCGCCTCCCTCCGCCACGGAACCCGCCGTGAGCCCGCCAGACTCAGGATCCAGCCCGGCGCCCGAGCCGCCCGCCGCGTGTCCGCCGCCGTCGCGCCAACCGCCTTGCAACCGCGTCGCCCTCCTCCGCCACCCGGCCGGCCGCGCCGCCAAGCCACCGTCCCCTCAGCTCCGCCACCGCCTCGACGGGCCAAGCCGAGCCTGGCCCCGCCCAGCGCGTATCCCAGCCGCCTCACAGAACCGCTCGCCCGCCTGCTCGGGCCCCTCCGACCTAGCCTGCCGCTGGCCGGCCTCTCACGACGACGCGGCCGAGTCCCTCTCGCCACCCGCGACGCCGAACGGGGCCTCTGCCTCCGTCGATGTCTCTGCTCGTGGGCTGTTACGAGGCACCCCAAGCCCACCGACGACCTTCGCGCGGACCGATGACCGCCAAGCACGCCCAGATAGACAAGCACTACCGCGACAAGATCTTCCACACGGACGTCAAGAACCGCCTCGAGTCCGGTTGTCGAGCCGAACCGTGGAACCCCGAGTTCTCCTTCACGGAGCGCCAAGATACTCGATCCGATGGTTGAGACTCGAAAACCCCGAAGCCGACCCCGGCGCCCGGAGCCGAGAACCCCGACAAGGACCACCCCATGGATACGCCGAGTTCGCCATCGAGAAGACCAAGGACGACGACATGGAACCGGTGGACGCCAAGTACCCCTTCTCGGATGCGATGCTCGAGAACCCGGACGATAAGAACACCGACGCAGAACGCCAAGCGCTTCTTCCCGGACCACGAAGACCGATCTATAGCGCCAAGGCCTCCGACATGGAATCAACAAGATCATCACCGGACACCGAGAACCTCCCCCGAACGCCATGACCGTCAACGTGACCCGAAGACCCCGGATGCGACAAGAACTACCCCGTTACCGAGAACGACCCCCGATATCCGAGAACGCTCCGTCGAACCCCGAACCCCAGATCCGTCGAACCCTGTCGAACCCCGAACCCCGGATCCCCAGGATCGTCGAGCCCCCTCTGATGTGTGACCCCTCTTCCTCGAACCCTATTTTATAACATATCAACTTGTTGCACATTTAATTGTCTTGCATGCATTCATTCATGTGGTTTGGGGGCCTTATGCCGATTCACCTAATAATTAAACATGGGGCCCATATGCGGGCAAATCTAGTCTCATATCGGTCTCATTTAAACTTGTGTAGCGAACCGGTTCCGTCTTTTGTCTTGCTAAATAACATTTAAAATGCGGGGTTTCTAAACAACTTGAACCACCTAACTAATTGTCGGGACCCCGGTTCCGCTTAATCTTGACCTAATTGCATCGCATCTTTGCCATGCCCCCATCATGCATGCATCATGCCGATTTTCTGCCGTTGTATTGAATATCGCATCCGGTGTTTCTTTTAGTGTTTTGCTTCTTCGCGGATAAGGCCGATGAGTTGATGTGAGCCTCGCCCCGATCTTCGGTTGAACCTTCGGCAATGTTTTCAGGCGAGCATCTCCCCCTTTCTACCTATCTTACTTTGCTAGTATTTACTTCCCTCCTGTTGATCTTTGCTATCTGTGTTGCGATGCTCTAGTTTTCGTACCCGTGATATCCCTTGCAGCCATATATAGCCATGGACACATCCTATTCCCTGTTGTTTGGTAGACAGATGGACCCGCGTGTCGTAGTCGCTTGCTCAAGTGTTTCGCTTGTCGTCAAGTACCACCATTGTTGGGGAATGGCCGCATGTTGACGTTGGAGATGATCATGGTTTACTTATTGTCTTCACTTTAAATTCTGTTTAACAACTAAAATTGAATTAAGCAGAGGCATCGGTGGGTGATAGGTAAGATTTGGTTTTCCGAACGCCCACTTGTGTCCCGTAGGACCCGAGTTCTTGACACCTGTTCCGAGATCGAGCGCGCTAACCACAGGTGGGGAGATATGGGCCCCCCATTGATAATTACCTGATTTCAAAGTACTGTACTGGGGGCCACAAGTAGTTTGGGGCTTTATTACTATCCTGTACTTATGCCATGCTTTATTTACGATTGCGAGGTAACGCACCGCATCGCTTTTGAAGCGGAATGTTTTCGCGGTGTCGGCGATCCCGATTGGGGACTGCATGCTCACAGCCATTGTCGAAACCCGAGTCCGTCTCGAGACCGCCGACTTCGTTGCGGTGTACTTAGTGGGTGGCCCCGATTGCTTGCTTTGTGCAGGAACGTCGTGACTTAGGCCCCGCCGACATACCGATGGGTGTATGTTAACCGATCCGCAAAAGGGAAGTGCTGTGGATACTGGTGCACCGCAGGTTTAATCTTTTCGGAAGCGTGTCCGCGTTATGGGCGACTTGGAGCATGTTCCGATCATAGACAACTATAACTAAAGTTTATTGTTTTAAATTGACTTGTTTCCGATATGATTAGTAATCGCTTCACTACAACGGAATGGCTAAATAAAAGTACCAACAAGCTGGGTTTCGGGTTTATCTCATGATCATTGTATTCGACTAGTAAGTGTTACCACTATAAGAATGATTAACTAAAAGTGCCCATCGCTTACTTTATCGGACGATTATCTAAACCTCGACTAGTAATTGCAACGATAATCGAATAAGTAAAGCGCCAACGTGTGAGTTCCTCGGTTGACTTCCTCGTTTGGTTACGAGGGAAACGCCAGATGGGTTTGTTGGTGATAGCTTCGTTGGATCCGGTTAGGTCATTCTCACCCTCTCGATAACCGCTTGTATCGAGTCTCTATAGGTTGTTTAGTGCATCTTTGCCATTGCCGCTTCGATCCACCATACCTATGTAGGCGAGGACCGCCGAATTCTAGCCTCGCCGTGTACTGGCCTCAGTACTGACGCTCCTTCTTTGTTTATCTGCTTTGCCTTTGTCGGCACCACTTTGTTAAGCAGGTTTGAGATCGACGCCGTTAGTGGTTACCCTTCCGCTTGGCGGCAGGGTTATGGACGCCATTGGTTATTCTTCGTGGCTCTTAGCCCCATTTGCATCTTGTCCGTAGGCCTGGACGCTCCCTCTTTCAAGGTGATTTGGATCTTTGTAATGTATATTCGTATTCTTGACTCTTTGAGTCGCTGTATATATCTGCTCTGTGGGTCCCATCGAGGACCTGTTGTGTAATGTTATTACTTTGTTTTTCCACCGCACGAAAGTGCTGGTGGAGCACCTTCAATCGTTTCTATGCGGGTTTGGCGAATTTTGCTAAAACTTGCATAGGGCCGATTCTGAGGGTGTTACAGAGTGGTATCAGAGCTCAGCAGTTGCGATACCCCACAAGTCCAGCCTGTAGGATAACCTAGCTAACGGCCGAAGTAGAGTGTCAAAACTAGTTTTGAAAATCGGTTGGATAGCTCTGATTAGGCCTGATTTTACTCCTTACCCCTCTGCTATTTCCCTCTCACCTCAGCGTGTTTTGAATCCGCTCTCTTATCTTTTCTTCGAGTCCAGGGATTCTCGTGGTTGGGTTTTCCGTCGTACCTTTAGGGTTTCGCTTCCTTCTTTGGTAACGGTGTTCTACCCTCCGGTGTTCAAGCTGCCTGATGAATCCGTCTACGGTGTTACCATCCTGTATTCCTTGTTTGTTCCTTCCGGTGTTTTCCGACGCGACGACATCCTCTACGCCAGATCTGATGCAGAGTCTGCATCACTCCTTTGATCCGAACCTCGCTTGTCGAGATCTTCAGTCTGAATCTTGAGGGTTGGTTGCATAATCTGTCTATTCGTGTACATAGTAATGCTTCGAGTGCGGGATGGAGTCGCGACCATACCACTACTCTTATCATTCGCTGATGTACATTGAATGTTGGATCGATGCAATTATACTCCTTCCATGGAAGTTAGAGGTGGCCGTACCTTTAACTTCGTCCGTTGTTAATCCGGAGTGTTCTCTTGACGAACAGGGACAACGACCCTTTGTCAGTGGTGTCGCGAAGATCTACACAAAGCGAGAAGACGCAGATCGCCGACCTTCCTTCCGGTACCATGAGGCGGATCTCGAGGGCGAGATCCCTTGTTAGTGGTGTCGAATTGTGGCATCCCGCAAAACCACTACTAGAAAATCGCGTTGTTTTGTGCATTGCATCGTCATCATCATGCATTGTTTGTCTGCATTATTTGAAAAGCCCAATTTTTGATTATACAAAAACCCCTCTTTATTATAAAAGGCAAAAACCCCGAAGGTATCGGATATTTTGTTTCACCTAAAAACTATTTGCAAAGTGGTTCTGTTTTAAATTAAAGAGGACCAAACAAACACAAAACTAAAACAGCCCCCTCTAAAACCTAGCCCCACCCAATCCGTTCCTACCCACCAATCCCGGGCTGCCACCTCCCCCTCTCACCCAACACCTACCCACCTGCCACCTCACCAATCCCTCTCCCCTTCCCACCTCTCTCTCTTTTCTCACCCAACCCTCTTCTACCCTCCCTCTCCTCTCTCTCTATGCCCGGGTCCCACCCCACAGTTCCTCCTCCTCCACCCACCAACGCGCCAGCCTGCCCCGGTCCACCCACAGGCCCATGGACCACCTCGAGGCCACACGTACACACTACACCAAGACCCAACCAAACCTCCCATCGCTGGCCCCACGCCTAGGCTTCACCCAACCCACCCTCGGCCAAGACTCCCTGGGCCCCACCCCTACCCAGGCCGCTTGCAGCCCACCTCCGACCTGACCCCTGGACCCGCCTGCCCACCTGCTGGCCTCCTCTTCCCACCAACCGCGCCTCTCCTCTCACGCTCCACCCTCCCCGCCAGACCGCCTCCCTCCTCCTCACGACCCTTCTCTCCCCGCCTGCTCGCGTCCCGCCACCATCTCCTCCTCTCCGGCCTCGCCTCGCCTCGCCCGGTGGTCGCTGTCACCGCCACCGCCTCCCCGAGCCCGGCCAAGCCCAGCCGGAGCGTCGCCGCCTCGCCAGAACCCTTTGCCGCCTCCGTCGCCTCCCTCCGTCTCTCCTCTCAGCCTTGCCTCCTCCTCCAGCGTCGCCGCCCTCCGCCACCGGAACCGCGGCTGCCGAGCCCGCCAGACCCAGGATCCAGCGCCCGTGCGCCTGAGCCCGCTTCCGCCCGTGTCGCTGGCCGCGCCCTCAACCGCCTTGCAACCGCGGTCGCCTCCTCCGCCACCGGCCGCCACGGCTTAAGCCACTGCCCCCGCGAGCTCCGCCACTGCCTCGTCGACCGCGGCCGAGCCTGGCCCCGCCAGCGCGTATCCCCCCGCCTCACTGCAGCTCCGCTCCGCCTGCTCATGGCCCCCCTCCGACCTAGCCTCGCCGCCAGCGGCCTCCTGCGCGACGACGCCGGCCCGAGTCCCCCTCTCCTGCCACCCGCGACGCCGAGCCTGGGGGCCTCTGCCTCCCGTGCGATGTCTCTGTGCTCGTGTGGGCCGTTCTGAGGCACCCCAAGCCCACCGACGACCTTCGGCGCCGGACCGATGACCGCCAAGCACGCCGCAGATAGACAAGCACTACACCGCGACAAGATCTTCCACACGGACGTCAAGAACCGTTCCTGGAGTCCGGTTGTCGAGCCGAACCCGTGGAACCCCGAGTTCTCCTTCACGGAGCGCCAAGATACTCGATCCGATGGTTGAGACTCCGAAAACCCCGAAGCCGACCCCGGCGCCCGGAGCCGAGAACCCCGACAAGGACCACCCCATGGATACGCCGAGTTCGCCATCGAGAAGACCAAGGACGACGACATGGAACCGGTGGACGCCAAGTACCCCTTCTCGGATGCGATGCTCGAGAACCCGGACGATAAGAACACCGACGCAGAACGCCAAGCGCTTCTTCCCGGACCACGAAGACCGATCTATAGCGCCAAGGCCTCCGACATGGAATCAACAAGATCATCACCGGACACCGAGAACCTCCCCCGAACGCCATGACCGTCAACGTGACCCGAAGACCCCGGATGCGACAAGAACTACCCCGTTACCGAGAACGACCCCCGATATCTGAGAACGCCCGTCAACCCCGAACCCCGGATCCGTCGAACCTGTCGAACCCCGAACCCCGGATCCCAGGATCGCCGAGCCCTCGATGTGTGACCCCTCTTCCTCGAACCCTATTTTATAACATATCAACTTGTTGCACATTTAATTGTCTTGCATGCATTCATTCATGTGGTTTGGGGGCCTTATGCCGATTCACCTAATAATTAAACATGGGGCCCATATGCGGGCAAATCTAGTCTCATATCGGTCTCATTTAAACTTGTGTAGCGAACCGGTTCCGTCTTTTGTCTTGCTAAATAACATTTAAAATGCGGGGTTTCTAAACAACTTGAACCACCTAACTAATTGTCGGGACCCCGGTTCCGCTTAATCTTGACCTAATTGCATCGCATCTTTGCCATGCCACCCATCATGCATGCATCATGCCGATTTTCTGCCGTTGTATTGAATATCGCATCCGGTGTTTCTTTTAGTGTTTTGCTTCTTCGCGGATAAGGCCGATGAGTTGATGTGAGCCTCGCCCCGATCTTCGGTTGAACCTTCGGCAATGTTTTCAGGCGAGCATCTCCCCCTTTCTACCTATCTTACTTTGCTAGTATTTACTTCCCTCCTGTTGATCTTTGCTATCTGTGTTGCGATGCTCTAGTTTTCGTACCCGTGATATCCCTTGCAGCCATATATAGCCATGGACACATCCTATTCCCTGTTGTTTGGTAGACAGATGGACCCGCGTGTCGTAGTCGCTTGCTCAAGTGTGTTTAAACGTCAAGTACCACCATTGTTGGGGAATGGCCGCATGTTGACGTTGGAGATGATCATGGTTTACTTATTGTCTTCACTTTAAATTCTGTTTAACAACTAAAATTGAATTAAGCAGAGGCATCGGTGGGTGATAGGTAAGATTTGGTTTTCCGAACGCCCACTTGTGTCCCGTAGGACCCGAGTTCTTGACACTGTTCGAGATCGAGCGCTAACCACGTGGGGAGATATGGGCCCCCATTGATAATTACCTGATTTCAAAGTACTGTCTTTGGGGGCCACAAGTAGTTTGGGGCTTTATTACTATCTGTACTTATGCCATGCTTCTTGCTTTATTTACGATTGTGCAGTCACCTTTGTCTTTATTTTAAGCGGAATGTTTTCGCGGTGTCGGCGATCCCGATTGGGGACTGTGTCGTTCACAGCCATTGTCGCAAACCCCGAGTCCGTCTCGGAGACCGGCCGACTTCGTTCTGGGTGTACTTAGTGGGGTGGCCCCGTGCTTGCTTTGGAGTGCAGGAACGTCGTGACTTAGGCCCCGCCGATCTGGATGGGTGTATGTTAACCGATCCGCAAAAGGGACGAAGTGCTGTGGATACTGGTGCACCCTGCAGGTTTAATCTTTTCGAAGCCGTGTCATGGTTATGGACGACTTGGAGCACAGTGTCTGATCATAGACAACTATAACTAAAGTTTATTGTTTTAAATTGACTTGTTTCCGATATGATTAGTAATCAGCTTCACTACAACGGAATGGCTAAATAAAAGTACCAACAACTGCTGGGTTTCGGGTTTATCTCATGATCATTGTATCTGACTAGTAAGTGTTACCACTATAACAGAATGATTAACTAAAAGTGCCCACTGCTTACTTTATCAGGACGATTATCTAAACCTGACTAGTAATTGCTGCAACGATAACTGAATAAGTAAAACTGCCAACTGTGTGAGTTCCTCGGTTGACTTCCTCGTTTGGTTACGAGGGGGAAACGCCAGGATGGGTTTGTTGGTGATAGCTTCAGGTTGGATCCGGTTAGGTCATTCTCACCCCCTCTGATAACCGCCAGTTGTATCGAGTCTCTATAGGTTGTTTAGTGCATGCTGCCGCTTCAGTCCACCATACCTATGTAGGCGAGGACCGCCGAATTCTAGCCTCGCCGTGTACTGGCCTCAGTACTGACGCTCCTTCTTTGTTTTCTGCTTTGCCCTTTGTCGGCACCCCTTTTGTTCAGCAGGTTTCGAGATCGACGCCGTTAGCAGGGTTACCCTTCCGGCTTGGCCTGGGCAGGGTTATGGACGCCATTGGTTATTCTTCAGGGCTCTTAGCCCCATTTGCATCTTGTCCGTAGTCGGACGCTCCCTCTTTTCAAGGTGATTTGGATCTTTGTAATGTATATCTGTATTCTTGACTCTTTGAGTCGCTGCTGTATATATCTGTTCTGTGGGTCCCATCGAGGACTGTTGTGTAATGTTATTACTTTGTTTTTCCACCCGCACGAAAGTGCCTGGTGGGCACCTTCGAATCGTTTCTATGCGGGTTTGGCGAATTTTGCTAAAACTTGCATAGGGCCGATTCTGAGGGTGTTACACCACGCTCGGATCCTGGCTCTACACGGACGAATCACGCCTCTCCAAGTTCTCATCCGGCCCTCCACGGCCGAATCGGGGTTCTACCCAACGATTATTGCAGGCGACGACGCCTTTCTGCCCTGGCTCCGGCGGGAATCTCAGCGTCGGCTAGGCGGAGCCGCGAGAGGAGGTTGTCAGGGATGGAGAGTGAGACGGGGCGTGAGGGAGATGCCGGGGAGGGCAAGCAGTGACTGGAGGGAGAAGGACAAAGGAGCGGACCTGGACCACGGCGATCTCGGCGCCAGCGATGCGGAGCGGCGAGGGGAGGGATGCGGCTCTGTTAGCTGGAGATCGATAGGAAGGAGGATGGGGCACCGGTGGCAGAGGCGGAGGAAGGGGAACGACACAGACGTACCCTACTTCACTCAACGGTGGCAGGACATGTAATATTGCCAAACAGTTAGGGGCAAAACCATCTTTTACTGGCAGACAGAAAATTTCGGCTTCTGACGAACGGTGTCAATCTTTTTAATAGTACTAGTAAAATGCCCGTGCGTTGCTACGGGCAAACAATATATAGTGTAAGTAATAAGAACTTGATAAACCATAAGTTTTTTCATTATCCATTAGATATTGATGTATACTTGGTGATATAGGTCAACCATCTTTTTCTCTCGCAACAATATAGTAACCGATAAAAACACGCCAAACTGAATTCAACAAGCTAAGTCTATAAGCACTTTGCACAACCCATGAGGTTTTCAATTATTTACTAAATATTGATGTATACTTGGTGATATTGGTCAACCATCTTTTTCTCTCCCTACCACACAAGCCCACGTGGTGAAAACCTCTCAGCCTTGATGCATTTAATAAACTATTCTCTTTTTGTACGGACTAATTAAACAACTATTTCCAGTTTCTCTAACTCAATGTGCCACACGACCAACCCCCTTCATTCACATGCCGACACTCTCCTTAGCACAGCCTTCTTCAATGTTCAGCGCCCCTCTTTTTCAAATGTTGCTCCATTGTTCCACATGATTGACACTACTTTCTTCTAATACAACATCAAGCAACACGAATAACTATTTCATTAAAAAAATATAGAATCCTTCATAAAGTCTAGCTATCAAGTAAGGTAGGTTTGTTCTAATCCAGAAACATATTAAGTCGCTAGTTCAGTTTTAGAAAATTACCTCTAGATCAGAAAAGACACACTATTGATAGCATACGAACTAAGATTATCATACAAATTGTTCTTACAAATCAAAAAAATGATAAGAAATACATGCTTCAGAGATAAGATGCAATTTGCACTGAAATACCAAAAAGTTCTACCTCCTAAATAATGCATCATAAGGATCCGATAATTCCAAGTTGTTTACTACACTGAGGAACACATCATTAGTATTACTACCTTGAATATATAGAGCAACATCATTAGTATTACTACCATGACCCATTATACTTATTTTGTACTTCCATATCACCAGGCATCTGGTCCAACTTGCCCCTCTTTCTCCATTGGTCATCTGGGAGTGAGAATGATAGAATTACTTGAGAAAAAGTTAAGGCAATGGAGTAAGTGGGAATCAGAAAGATAAATAGAAGACGCCCTTGTATTATTTAAAGTATGAAAAGAGTGGTATTTACAAACTGCATTATTTATAAGACTTCAGTACTAAGAAATCAAATACATATAGTTTTTCGATGAATGAATAATACTTTGGCCCAAAGGTCGATCAACCCGACTCTCGAAAATACAACAGGAGAAAAACCCGACTCTCGAAAGAAAAACACCAGCGTGGCCCAAACTTTGTCCCAAAGGTCGCTCAACCCGCCAAACCTTACCCTTAGTTCACCCCCTTGTTGTCCCTTTGCAACACATGTAAAATATACTAAACATTTAGGTTTGAGGTATATCATGTATGTTGTATTATTATGTAGCGATATAAGTATGTCAGTTTTTCCATGGCCTACTTCTTCTTCCGCCGACAGGCTGTCAAAACAAAGAATAACTCCATTCCGTATCACAAGCTCAAGTCTAAAGGTGTATTTAAAAAAGAAAACAAGACTTGATGCCGAAATACCTTAAATTTCTTACTCAATATTTCATTAGTTGACACGAACTACTCTTCAATTTCACTAGCTCTTCCACCACAAATGCTGCATGACCAACAAAAGTTTCAGAAAATGCTCCAATCAACAAGCCTAAAATGCAAATTCTAGTTGTAACAAGCAGCTAGGATATTATTTTGAATTGGCGTATTCGTTTGCTGCAAGAAGTGTACCCTACAATGGCGCCATGGAGGGCGCTGTGCGTAACCAGAGTGCAGTACACGTTGTCGGAGGAGTTTGGCTGAACTGTAGGGATCACGCATGCTGGATCCATGTACTTGAGAGTTTTGGGGAAGTTGGTCTTCTTGAAATGATCCTGCATGATGAAGAAATACAAGAAGTTCCGAGGTGGAATAAGTTCAGGACTTCCAAACTTTCAAGACTCATTCAAACCATACCCCCGACTGCCCCATCTTCAGTCTTTGAGACAACAATTTTGACGGCAGTGAAGGTTTGCTGCCTTCCTCAACTTGTCGCTACCTACGGGGCACAAATCCATCGAGCTGCACCGTCTTGGACCAATTTCTCGCGGTTAGACCCTCCCTGCCGGCTTTCGCATCGATTCTCGTCAAAGACCGGCACTATTCCAGGGCCCCGTCGACGCGCACCATGCGAGGGACGGTGGCAGCTCCACCGAACGCGTGCGATGTAGGGGGAGGGGGGACGTCACCGCCAGCGAATCTCGAGGCAGAGAGGGCTCCGCCGGTTGATTGACACACGGCGTGGGCGGCGTGCGAGCAACACCATGATCTGGTGCGGCGCCACACCCACGTAGTGTCGCAGTCCGCCAGGAAAAGGGGCACGATCATGGGACGAACTGTGGCCCACATGTCGGCGCCGTTAACACGAGTGAGGGGTGGGCTGGAGGAGTGATGAAGGGAGGGGGTGCAGAAGGATAAAGGAGGCAACGTAGCGCGGTAGCTGTAGAAAACGGAACCCTCCCCTCTTTCTTAGATTATAGAGAGGAGCGATGAGCCATACCTTGAGGTAGACCTTGTTGCGCGGTGGTTGGACTCGATGACTGCGTATGAGATGGCGTGCATGTCGTCATGGACATTTCTCGAAGGCCCCCAATTTGGTTGACCAGATCAACAAGGTCATCTGCCCCTTGAGCTTGGAGGTTCATCTGCTAGCAAGGCTGAGCTTCCAACAAATAGAGGTCAAACCTAAGAGCAGTTCACGAATAAACTAAAAGTAGTTCTAGTGGATCAGAAACTTCTAAATCCTTTTTAAAATCAAACTCTATTGACAAAAGGCATCATTATTAAATCTTTAATGTTTGTTGCCACTGAAGTATCAACTGGAAAGTTGGCACAAAAAATATGCAGCCAGACCAACTTACCAGTATGCTACACTGAAGGTCAAATGCACTAAGTTGTCTCTTTTCTTACCCTATTATTTTAATCCCACATATGAATCGTAAAAATTACTGCATCTGACTATTTCTACTGCTCGGCACATCCATTTGTATGCTGCATTCCCGCAATGGATGAAGCCAAAAATGTTCACAATAACCAATGACTAAACAAAAGAAGTGCAAGGTGAGATAGCTCACCACACGTCAGTGGTACGCAATGATGAATAAAATGGTGCTTGTCCTTCCATGTTTCCCATTGCAAAACCTAAAATAGCACCTGACGTGAAATCAAATGTTGGTAGCATATATGCCTCTGAATAGACCTGCAAGTTAAATCATATTCTCATCACATGAATAGGCCCTACAAGAGAGATAGTGCATGTTAAAAGGAAATATGAAGGCCCACTCGCTCGCCATGGAAATGTACTTCTTATGGCTCAGACTAATATTCCATCACAAGAAGAACAGTATATAGCACAGGAAGAGGCAAGGAAACACATACCTGCTAGAAATAAGAAACAACATTGTAAGAACCTACACAGATTTCTAATGGTATTAAAAGAGATGCCTCGATATTTCCATGGGTGTTAGAACTTAAGTAGGGATTAGGTAACACATATATAGGAAAGAAAGAAATATAAGTGTTGAGGATTAGATAGCACGACACACATAACAATCAAGAAGAGGAATAACTACCGGCCTTGATATGAAAAAAGCACGGAGTGCCTCTTCACTAAAAAAGGGGGACACATAAAAAATCCCTAAGAAATAGATAGGACCGAACAAACCAAGCAAAACTAATCACCTTCGTATCCATGAAGCTTTCCTATCTATCTGATCTGGATTTGTATCCTTTCCCATCTTCTCATGGTTAATCTCACCTAGTCGCTCTAGACAACATACAATTATTCATAGATGTATTTAACAAATGCATAGAATACAAGCACAAGGGGTCTACTTACATCAGAGATTTGAAATTCCGAATGCATCAGGGAGCCGACACCCTGAAAGGATTCGACCCTACTGCAATTAAGAGGACACCATTGCTCGAGGTAGAAGCCATATTCCAGATCTGCCAATCCTATGGGCAGAAGCGGCCTTCCCATACTCCTGAGAGAGAGAGAGAGAGCTGTGGGGATCAAGGACGGAGAAGGAGAAGTCCTAGCAGATTCTTACATCAGTAGCACGTATCGCGTCGCGTCGTTAAGCACCCCGGGGATCTGCCAATCCTATGGGCAGAAGCGGCCTTCCCATACTCCTGAGAGAGAGAGAGCTGTGGGGATCGAGGACGGAGAAGGAGAAGTCCTAGCAGATTCTTACATCAGTAGCACGTATCGCGTCGCGTCGTTAAGCACCCCGGGGAGCTCGCTGGCCGGACAACCGCGTCCGTCGCAGGTTCACGGTCGCCCGCTCCCCATGTGTGCCTTGAAGTCAAACTCTACAGTCATGGGGGTAGTCACCGAAGCGATGATGGAGGAGAAAATAACGGGGATTGATTGATGGTTGACTGAGCAAAACTTCACGAGAAAACAACACGTGTTGGGCTTGGCCCATTTGAGCGATTGCGGGGCAAGCGGTATGAGCGGGCAGCGGAGAGAAGCGCGGCGAAGAAATACGACGTAGTGTGAGGCGGCAGAAAAAGGAATACGACGAAGGAATCGTAAAAATTACTGCATCTGACTATTTCTACTGCTCGGCACATCCATTTGTATGCTGCATTCCCGCAATGGATGAAGCCAAAAATATTCACAATAACCAATGACTAAACAAAAGAAGTGCAAGGTGAGATAGCTTACCACACGTCAGTGGTACGCAATGATGAATAAAATGGTGCTTGTCCTTCCATGTTTCCCATTGCAAAACCTAAAATAGCACCTGACGTGAAATCAAATGTTGGTAGCATATATGCCTCTGAATAGACCTGCAAGTTAAATCATATTCTCATCACATGAATAGGCCCTACAAGAGAGATAGTGCATGTTAAAAGGAAATATGAAGGCCCACTCGCTCGCCATGGAAATGTACTTCTTATGGCTCAGACTAATATTCCATCACAAGAAGAACAGTATATAGCACAGGAAGAGGCAAGGAAACACATACCTGCTAGAAATAAGAAACAACATTGTAAGAACCTACACAGATTTCTAATGGTATTAAAAGAGATGCCTCGATATTTCCATGGGTGTTAGAACTTAAGTAGGGATTAGGTAACACATATATAGGAAAGAAAGAAATATAAGTGTTGAGGATTAGATAGCACGACACACGTAACAATCAAGAAGAGGAATAACTACCGGCCTTGATAGGAAAAAAGCACGGAGTGCCTCTTCACTAAAAAAGGGGGACGCATAAAAAATCCCTAAGAAATAGATAGGACCGAACAAACCCAGCAAAACTAATCACCTTCGTATCCATGAAGCTTTCCTATCTATCTGATCTGGATTTGTATCCTTTCCCATCTTCTCATGGTTAATCTCACCTAGTCGCTCTAGACAACATACAATTATTCACAGATGTATTTAACAAATGCATAGAATACAAGCACAAGGGGTCTACTTACATCAGAGATTTGAAATTCCGAATGCATCAGGGAGCCGACACCCTGAAAGGATTCGACCCTACTGAAAAAAAGGGGGACGCATAAAAAATCCCTAAGAAATAGATAGGACCGAACAAACCAAGCAAAACTAATCACCTTCGTATCCATGAAGCTTTCCTATCTATCTGATCTGGATTTGTATCCTTTCCCATCTTCTCATGGTTAATCTCACCTAGTCGCTCTAGACAACATACAATTATTCACAGATGTATTTAACAAATGCATAGAATACAAGCACAAGGGGTCTACTTACATCAGAGATTTGAAATTCCGAATGCATCAGGGAGCCGACACCCTGAAAGGATTCGACCCTACTGCAATTAAGAGGACACCATTGCTCGAGGTAGAATCCATATTCCAGATCTGCCAATCCTATGGGCAGAAGCGGCCTTCCCATACTCCTGATAGAGAGAGAGAGAGAGCTGTGGGGATCGAGGACGGAGAAGGAGAAGTCCTAGCAGATTCTTACATCAGTAGCACGTATCGCGTCGCGTCGTTAAGCACCCCGGGGAGCTCGCTGGCCGGACAACCGCGTCCGTCGCAGGTTCACGGTCGCCCGCTCCCCATGTGTGCCTTGAAGTCAAACTCTACAGTCATGGGGGCAGTCACCGAAGCGATGATGGAGGAGAAAATAACAGGGATTGATTGATGGTTGACTGAGCAAAACTTCACGAGAAAACAACACGTATTGGGCTTGGCCCATTTGAGCGATTGCGGGGCAAGCGGTATGAGCGGGCAGCGGAGAGAAGCGCGACGAAGGAATACGACGTAGTGTGACGGCAGAAAACGGAACACCCACTTATTTTTTAGATAGTAGAGATAGAAAAGGATGGTGAATGTTCGTCGCCAGCCGAAATTTCCCGTCTGCCAGATTTATGACGGTATTGCCCCTGCCTGTTTGGCAATATTACATGTTGTGCCACTGTTAAGTGAAGAAGGGTACGGTTGTTCGGTGTCCCATACCTCCGCCCTGCTCGATGCCCGTTCCCCTTCCTCCGCCTCTGCCACCGGTGCCCCATCCTCCTCCCTATCGTTCTTCGGCCAACGGAGCCGCACCCCTCCCCTCGCCGCTCCGCATCGCTGGCGCCGAGATCTCCGAGGTCCAGGTCCACTCCTTTGTCATTCTCCCTCCAGTCACTGCTTTCCCTCCCCAGCATCTCCCTCACGCCCCGTCTCACTCTCCATCCCCGACAACCTCCTCTCGCGGCTCCACCTCGCCGGCGCTGAGATCCCTGCCGGAGCCAGGGTAGAAAGGCGTCGCCGCTGTCGCCTGAATAATCGTTGGGTAGAACCCCGATTCGGCCGTCGAGGGCGGATGAGAACTTGGAGAGGCATGATTCGTCCTGTGTAGAGCCAGGATCCAAGCGTGGGGGCCGAATCTGGCCAGTTCTTTCTTTCAATTTTTTGGAAAAAACTTATTACATCCGGATGTTTCTTCAGTCGATTTTTCTGCATGTGTCAAGTAGTCGATGCTTCAGATCCAAAATACTGCTTGGATATATGATCTAGAGTACTGCCCCTATGGCGGCGGCGGGTCAAGGAATCGAGGTGAGATGTACGTGGACTGCAGCCACGACAAGAATGCGGAGGAGGGCGGCAGCGGCGAGTAGAGGTCCAGCTTGAAGGGGACGGACGGAGAAATTGGTTCGATTGATCGGAGGTTCAGAGCTGCAGCAGATATTGGTCCTGATGGTGAGGGGCTTGGTGGCAATCAACGGAAATTGTTCCGTCTTCTTCTGCCCATGGCATGGGATGTGCTCGTGGAGACTTGGAGAGGATGGTCAAGCTTTGCCCAGTCGCTGCGCTTTTGTGTTATAGCTCCAACCTACAAGCGAGGATCTTGCGCCTGTAGTCTTCTTGCTCAAGTTCTGCTGCTGCTCTATGCCAGTTTTTCGTTCATTTTTCAGCGGAAGAAATTGGATGTCTGCTTCCTATGCTTCAATCCCTCTGCCATTCTGTTAAACCACCCTCTAATCAGCTATGTGCTTGCATTAGGTGTCCCAAATCATAGTTTTATCAAACCTCAAACAAGAGATGTGAGTCGATGGAACAACAGGATGAACATACTGTGGTTGGTGCCTGTTCATAGGCTTCCTTACAGATGACCTGAATCTGTTTAGCCTGTCATGGGGTTGGTGGTTGAGTTTGAGTGTTTAATAATTTGGAAGAGATCTAACTTAAGTTGCACTGAAGGTTTAATCACAATGCAATTGTTATCTGAATTTGGCACGAGCTCCTTGAAAGTAGCAGTTCGACCAAGGGTGATGCAGAAACAGAGATTGTTAGTTGAGCAGTCCGAGAACCTTTTAAGAAAAACAAACAGTTTGTAGACTACGTGTGGGACAGAATAGAAGATTAAACCTAGCACCGGATCCGATTTCATTTGTGTTGTGTCGTGCTATAAACTGTAACTGTCGGCAGATTTGGGGTTAGCTCGGAGAAACCCAACCCAAGTCGTCCCAACACTTGATGAAATGCAGTAATAAGGTCAGAGATTATCAAGGGGTACCATTTTAATGACTTATAAGATTACATTGGTGCAAATTGCCGGATATCATATAGATGAAATACAGGTTTAAATGCGCAAATTTCAATGCATTATAAAACACATCATCTTTATCTATGCGTTTCATGATTAGCTTATGTTAGCTTAATGCACGACTCTTAATCCATTGTCCTCAAAACAATGTTTTCTCCTGTCAGAATTTTCATAATCTAAAGTAAGAGGGAAATTCACAATGATCTTCTTGACTGAACCAGGGCCTATGGAATAAGAAAAGAGGGAGCAAAATGAAAGGAAGATGATTATGTGTTTTTCCATGTAATTAAGGTTAGAATGTGCGCGAAATCCATGAGAAATCTATATCTGGCCTGATTTCTCGTTTGTCATAGACGCAAGTTGGGATTTGTTGTGACGATGCCCCGTTCCAGTGGCCGTGGTGATCATGCAGGATTGATTTGCATTCCCTTCTTGATCGTTGCAGGTCTTTGTAAGCCGCGTTGATCTGGCTTCTGGTGGAGAGTGAAATGGTGGAGTGTGAAGGGTTGCGACGGCTCGCTGGTCTACTACTCAAGTGCTGCGATCTTGACATACCGAATCGTCCCAAGGGCCTTGAGGATCCTGAGCGTCTGGCAAGGGAAACAGTTTGTATGTTCTGTTCACTCTTTTACCTCCAATTACTGGATCAGTCGAACTCCTATACCTCCTCTTATATGCTAGTATGCTACGTGTTGGTGGCCTTTTATTCAGCAGATAATTCCTTGTTGTTATGCAGTTAGCGTAAATGAGATCGAGGCGCTGTATGAGCTCTTTAAGATTAGCAGTGCTGTGGTTGATGATGGTGTGATTAATAAGGTCTGTAAGTTCTGCCGATTTTGTTGGGTGTGGACTGTGGAGTGTGGTGGTTGACAATTTATACACTATTGTGCTAAATATCAAGGCCTTGCCTTTTTTATGCGCAGGAAGAATTCCAGCTAGCGCTGTTTAAGACTAACAGGAAAGATAGCATGTTTGCTGACCGGGTATGTATACACGGCTTTTATTTAATGGAGATCTCTGTTGTAAAAAGAAAAGGAAGTTCAATTTTATATTATTCCTGGTATTTGTTTGCTCTGCTCAATTGTTTTATTCTTTGTGCTATTAGATATTTGATTCATGTTTGATCTAACGTTTTGCACTTCTATTGGTCACGAAAGCATCTTGGATGCAGTATGAACATTGGCTGTGATGCAGTGTTACATTATATAGAGCTTTCTAAAATACCATGAGCTTCAGATTTAGAAGTTTCGATTATGTGCTGATGCACGTGTGTGATGTGTCTGGGCATGCACACCACATGCCTCTATTGGCTGAGCCAGGATTGCGGCATTTTGCCATGAAGTGGTTGAGATTTGAGTATATTTGCGCTGTCATAGGTTATGAAAGTAAAACTAACGCTAATTTGAGCTCATCTCTATAATAATGATACATTGAAATAGGAAAAACCTGCAAACAATATACGCGTTATAGTAGATAAGAGCATCTCTAACCCATCCCCTTTCCATGGCCGCATCCCTTTATTTGCTCCTCGGCGGCTCTAACCGAAGCTACAAAAATGGTTAGAGGAGAAAATATAGGATACCGGCTCCTATAATCTCCCCCTCTCCCAAATTTGCTCGGCCGCCGACTCGACTACTAAATTATCTCCTCCCGCCTTGCCGCCAACCCCTACCGCCCAAAACCGCCGGCGTCGGGATTGTCCCCTCCCCCGGCCCGAATGTCACCGGAGCTCGGTTCCGTAGTCCCGCGGACTTTCCCGTTAACGTGATGCCGTCGGAATCGACGGCTCCAATACCGCGGAAACGGTTGGGCACCACCGGCGTGGTGCGGTCGACGGTAGCGGCCGCCAAGACGACCTCCAAGGCCACATAGACGACGAGGAAGCTCGGCCGGCCACCCCTTGTGCCGGTGCTGAGTGGGCCGCGGGCATGGAAGCCAACAGAGGCCATGATAACCCATTCGCAAGCGGCGGAGGAGAAGAAGAGGAAGGCCGCAGTGGCCTCCACACCCAAGCCGGCGACCACGACGACGAAGGGCAAGCCTCCAAGGCCACATCGTCCTCCTCCTCGCCGGCCACCGTCGCACCTCAACGAGGCGCCCGCGAGGTTATCGATGAAACACCCTAAACGACTCCGAGTGCCACCGAGGTGAGCGTCGCCGAGTTCATGTCCCAACTTGAACATTCTTACCAACAAGGCCTCGACGACCTCGACCTCAACTTTAGCGGTGACGATGAGGTGGGCGACGAGGATGCCACCGAGGAGGCCGGGGATGAGGCTGAAGAAGGGTTGACCGAGGTAGGCAAGAAGAAGAGCAAGGGCAAGAACACGCCCAAGGCCTCGGGAAAGAGATCCGCTAACTATAGCGAGGAAGAAGATGTTGCTTTGTGCCACGCTTGGATGAATATCTCGCTCGATGCTTCGGTTGGCGCCGATCAATCAAAGGAGATGTTTTGGGGGAGAATTGAGGATTACTACCACAAGGTGGTCACCGTGCCATCCTACCATCCTACCGTACCCAAGGCTCACTTGGTCATCGTTGGGGTACAATTCTTGGGTGTTGCAACTGTTGGGCCGGGGCCGTGGAGTATGTCACCAATGTACCACCGAGTGGGGTCCTCTCCAACAAGATGTGTTCAAGCACCGCAACAAGAGAGGTGGTAACAAAGCCTTTGCTTTGCACCATTGCTACAAGGAGCTCCAAGGCAATGAGAAGTGGATTCGAAGGAATTATGAGACCACACCGAAGAGGGCTAGGCTAAGCCAAAGGAGGACGATGATGAAGAGGAAGACCTCAACAAGAGGGCGGATGGTGTCAAGATAGCCAAAGAGAAGAAGAGGGGAGGTGTCGGTGCCTACAAGGAAGAGTTCAATGCCATCATCGAGACAAAGAAAGCATTGGTGGCCGAAAGCAAGGAGGACAAGGAGGCTAGGTGGAATGAGCTCAAAGTGTTGGAGGAGGAGAAGTGGCGGTCCAAGTTGGCGGTGGAAGAGCGAAGGATTGCACTGTAAGAAGAGAGGATGACGAAGGAGAAGAAGCTAGAAGAGGAGCGGCTAGCACTTGAGCGAGAGAAGTTGGCCAAGGAGAGGGAGGATGCCAACCGCAACATCATGTTCATGAACCCAAGCACATTGGATGACAAGGCTAGGGCATATTGGGAGATTGCTCGTGCGAGGATCTTGGGCTGAGAGCTAGGTGGTGGTGGTGGTGGTGGTGATGGTGGCCGAGGTGCTCTTTGAGGTGGCCGAGATGGTGAATGCCTCACTTTTGGATCTAACATGATCGATTTAATGTATTTTGGATAATATTTATGCATGTTTGTAATATGGATACTTGACATGTGGCGTGGAGATTTGAAAATTGTGATGAAAATTTTTTACTCTAAGTTTTTGGGGATCGAATCCGGCGGCCCAAGTTTAGAGGAGCAAATATACTCCTCTAAGTTTTTGGGATCCTTTTTCTCCTCTAAAGGAAAGGGGATGGGTTATAGATGCTCTAAGTACAGTCTGTGTATCTAAATAATGACGATTTAGTTCATCTTATGCTATTATTTCTATACCAATTATGTAACAAGAGCCAGACTTTGCAAAGGCTAAATATACAGCAAAATAAAATAGGGGTATGTTTGACTCTTAAAAAGGGTATCTCTAAATACGAAGTATACAAATTTGAAATCTGCAAGAAACTAACTTAATACTAGTATGAAATAGTAGGGTGTAGGGTCCCACGTGACCTCATTCGTTGGAAATGATGTGAATTATGAAGTACTTACTCCTTACTGTTACAAATTATTACTTTCTGAACATCCACACACAACACTTTCTTTTGATGGTTTGATCTCCATACTTGTTTATGCTGTAATTTAATTTATTAGGTGTTTGATTTGTTCGACACGAAGCACAATGGATTCTCGAATTTGAAGAATTTGTGCGGGCTCTGTCTGTGTTCCATCCGAATGCACCAGTTGATGACAAAATCGATTGTAAGCCATCATACTTAATTTTTTTGCTCATTTTTTAACTGTGATAATTTGACATGGTCGAGTGAGAATTCGTTTCTTTTGTTTTGCTTCTATGCGACAATCATTCAAGAATATTGATCTTCAGTTATTACTTCTTAGCAAAGGTTTATGGAAAGTTAGTTATCTGTTGACTTCATTGGCATATTCCTTGATGCTTATGTGCAAGTGATGTGCACCTAAAACTGCTTCATGTTCTACATTTCCACAAGGAGGGACACACACTGTTCAATGTTGCATATATTCAACCCTGCAAGTTAGGCAGACTATCATTGCAATCCTAGCAGTTGGGACTGGGCATTCTTTCTTTATATTTAGTTCTATTCTATGTAGAGATCACCCTGTAAGGGAGTTTGGTGTGTAGATATGGCAGTCTTCCCCAGTAGATGCACTGAATTTAACTCATCTGATATTCCCTAGACCGTCTTTGTGTTCAATTTTCTTCTTTGGTTTCTGACATCCAATCACATGGATATCCTTTTTCTTTCTCAATCACTTCTTCATTTCTTTCATAAATTTTGCTTGTGTCCTCCTAAATCATCTACTGTTCTAATCTTATGTCATATATGAACAACTTGCAGTTGCTTTCAAACTCTATGATCTCAAACAACAAGGTTTCATCGAAAAACAAGAGGTACTACCCTCATTTTTCCTATAGTCACTCTTTCTTCTGTGCTATTTTAGTACATGTGATTCGTTAACCTGTGGAAGGCTGTTCTTTCACCTATATGATCGTGAATACGTAATATTGTAGTCCGTCTCTTCTTTCTGCCAAGTCATGTTTCTGTTCCAGCAATTTATTGTACTGCCAGTGAAAAGTTAGGAATGGTGGGAGAGTTCTGCACATGAATGTTAATAAATTTGTTAACCATTTTGAACACTCGTGCGTATAAATTGGTGCTCTTTAGCAATCCTTCTTTTGTTAATACTATCCTTTTTTTACTTTTTTTTACTTGGAGAAAGCATACCATCAAGTTTAGGTACAATTGCCTCTTGAGAAATTAATCATCTACCTTCTCAATTGTCAGGTAAAGCAAATGGTGGTCGCCACACTTGCTGAATCAGGAATGAACCTTTCAGATGATGTTATAGAAGGCATTATAGACAAGGTATACATAAGTATAGGTGTTGCTGTACAAGTGTACATAGTGGTATGTGTGTTGAATTTACGCTTTGTTGCTTACTGGTCATACTTCTTTTTCTCCGTCCATAGACATTTGAGGAAGCAGATACAAAGCATGATGGTAAGATCGACAAGGAGGAATGGCGCAATCTTGTCTTGAGGCATCCATCTTTGCTCAAGAATATGACTCTCCCATATCTCAGGTCGGTATGGCTGACCTGTTTGTGCATTGTGTGCCCCTTCCCCTCTCCTAGTAACTTGAGTCAAGCTTTCTTCCTGATCAATAACTACTTCAGCTTCATGGGGTGTATGTGAACTTCGGCATGCTAAAATCTTAATGACCGATTTGCGGTGCATTTTCCAATCTCACAGAATATAGGCCCTCTAACTTTGAACTAGTACTATAATTCGATCCTTGCTTAATTAGCAAGCAAGTAATGGGATATTATATGGCAGCTGCATACCTGTCATGATTATAACTTGAAACCAGGTCAAAAAAGGCTGATTTGAGCTTAAACATTGAAAGTTGAAAGAGCACATAGATGTCACTTTATTTTGCACAATATTAGCTTGTTTAATAATTGTTTGTCAATGTTGTCCTAATTATGAAATACTTTATCAACAGGGATATTACCACAACATTTCCAAGCTTTGTCTTCAACTCTCAGGTCGAGGATGCGTGAGATTCCGATTTCTATGTTACCACTGATGCTTGTGGGGAGCACAGCAGACCAGATCCTAGGTGGAAGTTGTGTGTTTATTTGTTTATTCCCTTTTGGCGACATCCTTCTTGTTCCTGGAACCATTTCTTGTAGTTTTTCCGCTCCTTCAATATGTGAATTCCCAGTAATCTCGTGATGGTTCTTCTTTTGTATATATCTGAGTATATTCTAGCATGAACTGTTCCTTGTCATGTATAAATGCTCACCAGGTACATGGTTGCCTGTTCGAGTAGAAACCGAGAAGTGGTATTGCACACTTTCTGTTTTCCTGTTTTGTTCATCCATCTGTTGGTTCTTGTTGTGTTTCTGGTGGCTGCATGAAGCTTTGTGAAGCATATGATACAGTTAATCCTTTCTATCTTTGATGTGAAGCAATCAATGTGGTGATGCCTTGATGTTCTCCAGGTGAAGCTTCTTGAGATTTGCAGTGTATCACATTTGCACGCCTGATCACATTCTTAGAGTTGGTGTGATCTGTAGGGAGCTAGGGCCATTGAAGACCAGAATTATCCTATCTTCAGTTCGCGTCCAATCAAATCATGGCTGCCCTGCAGTCATGACAAGATTGCCATGGTGCTCCTTCACCTGAAGGTCTAGAGCTTCATGGCCCTTGGCAGTTGAACACCAACAAGAGCTAAGACATGAGGGATGGCCAACATCTCTAACCGTGGTGCTAACAACCCCTTGAAGAAGTGGTCAAGTGTCTTTTTTAGATCAACAACGATCATCATCCTAGATTCCATTGATGAGATCGACGAAACCTGAAACAATGAAGGTTTGTTAAGCGTGTCTGAGAGGTTTTGAAGCCAGAAGCTTACAAGTTAACAGAAATTCAGAGAAAGCGAAAGGCGAGAATTAGGGTTGCAAGCGGGGCGGGTAAGCGGGCAATCAATTTAGTACAACTCATATCAGCTAGTACAATTTATAGAAAGGTTTCAATCTGCGCACCTAGTACAATTTGTACTGTCTGTCATGTTTTGCGGGCCTAAGCGGGCCCTGCATATGCAGCCCTAGCGAGAATCTAAAGGTATAGATTGGTGCCCCTCCATGGGCACCCCTCAGCGATTTCAGCCTCTGAGCCATCGGACGACACCTCGCAGCGAATCTTGGCCGTCCAGTTTTTCACCGCGTGGTATAAGAACCTCCTGTCCCGCTGAAACCCTAGCCACCACTTCTCCCCAATCCCCACATCTCTTGCCCTCCCCAATCCTAGCGTCTCTCCCCATCTCCAATCCTCACACCGTCTCTCTTCACCTGTGCTTCTCCCCTGCGCCGAGCCACTGCCTCTCCATCGAGCTAGCGTATCCCCATCTTTTGGACGAGCTCGTTGCCTCGTCTTCCTCGTCCTCAATGGAGAGGGGTTCGAGCTATCACGCGAGGATAGCGACCAGGGTGTCGTCCATCTCCTTCAAGTTGTGCTCGACACACAGGTGTCTCTCTCTTTCTTTCTCTCCCTCTTACGATCCCCTTCTCCCTGCAGCGATTTGGAAGGGGAAAGGAGAATTGATTTTTTGTTGGCATCATTTCCTTCTCCCTGCTGCATGCTCTGCTCGGCTCTTGTTCACCCATCAGGGGCACCGTTAGTGGCGCGCATTCGCCATTGTCCTCACGGGATGTAGACAGAGGTGCAGAGGTAGGGCGTAGGCCTCCAACTGGCGGTACCGGCCTTGGTTCGTCAGCGAGGTTGTTGGTGAACAACACAACTGCCTGCCCTTCCCTGCCTTTTCTTCCCCATGGAGGACACCGGCCAACGACACAACAAAATTTCCGGTCCTGAGACCAAATTCGAAGGTAGAATATCTGCTCCTCAATGATGATATTTATTTAATTTCCTACATATTGAAACTTCAAACCTGTATATTCTTGTGTTGTGTTTTAGGCCAATTTTTTTACACTCTTGAATTAGGCAACACACCGTGAATATCATACGGAATAGAGATATAAAATGGATCAAGGTTTTTGTGTTTTCCTTCCCATTTAGTTCCACACATGTTTGATTAATTTTATTAGCATACAAGATTGATTGTACTTACTATTGACACATGGTGATGGGTTTCAAAGATTCATGTCTGTCCATTTCTTTATAGAAATTCATTTTTCTTTGTGTGGCAGAAATGGAGAGATGATGTCTATTTCTTTATAGAAATTCATTTTTCTTTGTGTTTTCAGATTGTATGGTGTTAGTCTGATGGTTAAGATTGGTTGATAGGGTATCACAGCAAGCAAGCGTCATGAGGCCGTCCTAGCATTGACAAGGCTACGTGTGCGTCCAATCCAAGGTCTCTCTCCCTACCCTACTGTATATTACTTTCTTAATTTGCCACGGTTGGATGTTGCTCACCTGAACTTCTTTGGATGCCAAGCACGGATGAGCTTACCGGTGCTAGAACTAACCATGAAGAGCACAATGGGATCACCTGCAAATTTGTGGAATTCTCTCGGTTGTGGAATCGTCCTTTGTTTCAAAGAGCATGCAAATATAAATTGACTGCAAAAGAACATGAATGGTGGGCATATAAAGAAATGATGTGCCATCTAACCAATAAAAGTTGATACCTCGATAGAAACACACAACCCAGTTTCAGATTCGAATTAGTCATCTACATGCGTGCATGATCAGGTGGAAAGAAACAGACACACAATCGAGGGTTAATCTCTTTTGCTTAACCAAAGAAGAAATTCTTGGATGAGGACATGCTACAGGGAAGAAAATACCAATACACTTCTGATTCCTCCTTTATCTGCATAAAAATTAAAGAAAATAGAGTAGAAAGAAATACATGTTATAGAACTGAGGTACTTACTTCTATCATGATCAATAATTTTCTATCTATATTTTGTTTCTGTTCCCTAAACAATAGGAAAAGGTCCATTGAAGTACATGCATGGTATATAGAGTTGTCAAACAAAAAACATGGTCTCTAGTGCTCTGCAAGTCAACTGCGTCACGAAGAGCAGCGTGCTTGAATTGCAAATGGGAGAAAAGAGCATCACGCTACAAAGTTTTGAGGAAAAGATGAATGTATAGAAACTTACCTGTTTTTCAACATGCTTGCTGAGATTTAGAATTGATTAACTGATATTTAGAGTTAGATTATCTTCTTTCAACATGGGCAGCTCAACCGACGAAACTTCCATCTGCAAAAGAAGGCAGAACAAAATCTAACATGCTTGCTTCATATATCAACCTGAATACTACATGGTCAAAACAAAGGAACTTCAGCTAGGCGAGTCATCCGAGGAGAGAAGCAGAACTAATGTACTTACTCCAATACACATGGTAGAATTGAGGTACTTACTGTCTCGTTATTATTTTCGTTCTCATTAGGTCAGTTCTATACTTTCATCTATCATGCAGCTGGGTTCTTGACCCTACAAAATGCTTCATGAGGATTTTATTCATAAACTCACATTTCATAAGTCAATTTCCTTACCTGTAGCTAGATACGTCGTATGAGGCACATGCTTGTATGCTTGTTTTCTCATGAGATTAATCTTTTGACTCAAATCTGCCTGTTAACTTTGACTGAGGCTCATGATTTTTCAATGTTATTTTTGTTATACTAAATATTTAGATTCTTCTAATTATGGTTTACTCTGAATTGGATTTTATTTGACAGGTGGGGAAAGTCGGTGTTTGGGCACCTAGATTCCTTTGTTTGTTATAGAGTATATGAGCCACCAAGGTTTGTTTCGCACGTCATCTCATATCTCAGTGCATATACTGCATGCTTAGGATTATGTAATACCCTAGAACAAGCTACTCAACACTACCAGTTAACTACAGAACCAAAACTTTTAAAACTGTAGAATCTTTGAGTTGATGTTGTGGCCACCGTGAGGTTTAAAATATCATCATTTAAATTATTAGATATGGGTTGTATATATCTTATTACACATCTCCAGTGTGCATTAAAGCATGCCCATTTCCTTTATTTGTGAGCTTTTTGTTTTGTAGTCAAGATGGTTTGTTTTGAAGTATATATATAGTGTGGTTCCCAGTTTCCATGCTACAATCTGATAATTTCTCTAAAGAATTTACACTAAACTTCTCAATTTGTCCTATTTTCTCCGTGGAATTTATCTTCATGCCAACCTATAGTTTCCTACTTAGTATGATTTCTATCCATTACACTTAGGTAGTTGAGCTTTTGATTGTAGTGAAATCTGATTTGGGGCTCTATTATTATCTGTTCCATGCAATTGAATGTTTCAGGTTTCATGTAATGCAGTTCAACACTAAAAATGGAACTTTTGTTTTCTCATAACCTGGGCTGGAGCCACAAAAGCCACATTTACTCTGATGTGCAGAATACAAGGAGGCCGGTAGCTCAAGGAAAATTAACATTAGCGCCTATAAAATGTGTTCCACCTATATTATACCAATTCATGAGATTTAAGTTCTTTCAATATTTTGTTTATGCACGATAGGTGTGCTTTTCTTTTAGTGTCTCCTGCCATTTTATTTTTGTAGTTTTCATCTGATCAAGTGTTCAGGTAAATAAAACATTTAGAGCTGCACAGGGCCTTGTTTGTTACCTTTCATATATACTAAATCATTGTCGAGTTCATCTCAGTAGATATTGTATGACAAGGTTGTTTAGGTAACCAATTAAGCCACATATGGAAATTTACATCATGGGAGTAAAATATATAGCGTAAACCTTGAATTAGTTTGCATGTTCCCTGAAATTATCCGACTCTTGGCCTTTTCTGCGATATTCTTAAACATTTTGTTGTTACTGATCATTGGTGCTCTAATAAGTGGTGAATTCTTACTGTTCTCTTTTATGTATGTTCTAGAAAGTAGATTGGTGTACCTTCATATGTATGGAAAAAACAGTTCCATTTCTCTATATATCAGGTTGGTATCTAGGGCTCGTGGACTCCTTTATTTATAAAAAAAATCTCATTTCAGCTATTTCCAAGCTTTAGGTGTTTATTTGTTATGTTCATAAGATGAGATGTTCATTGTTCTTTGGTTGCCATGACCAGGTATGATTATTAAGAAGTAGTAGCACAATTTGTCTCTAACAACAAAAAACTAATTGGTGGAAGAGATATCTTATAGCATAAAATTTCTTCAGTACTGACACCCCTGAATATCATGGTAAAATAAAGGGCTGTAACTTTAGTTTGATCTAACGAACCCAAAATATCCCTTTCTATAGTATATGAATGTACTTATCAGCTACCGAAAACTTATCATGAAGTAATAGTAGTGGTAGTGAACAAGGATGTCATAGTGCCTCATAAGAAGAAGGATTAATATTTCGTAGCTTCCAATTGTCATTGGATAATATCAGTTTTATATTGGCAGCAGACGCACATGCTGATTCACCATTCAACTTTAGCTTGATGTTCATTGTCGTGAACCAAATAACGGCAAGGCAAATCAACAACTACAGTGTATGCGTAGTAATCAGACGAGCTTGACTGTTCACTATCATGGGGTGGAGTTGCTCACCTGTAGGTGCGATGTGGTTCCTAGCTAAGAAGGATAAAACTTGGAGCAACTTGTGGATGTCGGAGCACTGTTGGATGCCGTCAGAAACCAGTTGTCGGTGATAGCTACAAAATGGTGCTCTTCTCCTCTTGTTCCCATGATGTGTAGTGGAGCTGAGTTGAGAAATAGCAAAAGAGGAGGAGCAAAAGAGGAGGAGAGCACAGATGTGCAGTTTGGTTGGTGGTATGTTCATGTCAAAGTAAGATTTGTTTCATATAATTTTGTTGATCTGTAGTATAAATTCATATTTGATTTTTGCATCTGGTATCTGAGGGTGGACTATTCAGCCTGAACCCTGATCGTAGCGTTTTAGGATGGAGGGTGTCGCATCGGCGACGACTATCTACCTTAGGATGTGCTCGCAGGCAACCTCCTAGACATACTCAACGGGCGACATGTCAGGCTTCATAGGGATGACATACTGTTCTGGTGCGTGCCCTAAAAAAATAAAATACGTATTATTATTTTCTGCAAACTTATAATCGTTAAATTGTCTCAAATTTAACGGGACCGTGTGTCAAGGCGCACCCCTAAATATAGTATGTACAAAGCCAAAGGTGTGTCGGACATCGGCAGCCACAGCCTCCCTCGGCAAGGTAGAAACATTTCCTAGGAGCATGCGCCCCCAAAAGTGATCAAACCCACAAAAATATCTATCATTTGCAGTTTTGGTAAAGAAACACACCGAGCAGATACCATAAAAGTGGTCAAACCCGCAATTTTTTTTTAAGTTCCCCGCTGCAAAGTGGTCAACGCTTGCCTGGACAGAAATTTCACACCCAACTGCTTCCGCCGACAGTGGATTTCGCGGTGGCGGAGGCTCAACTCTAGCGCCCAACTTCAATTATCGCCGCCAGCGATTCCTATAATCAATTTTCGATTTCGCCGGACTATCCTTTTCGCCTGGAGGGAGGCGAAAAACAGCCTGAGGTGTCCATGGACAGATGGGGAAGATCTTGGCGCCGCCAGTTGGCTGGCCAGAGTCATCGTTGCGGCTGCCTTGTTCCGCTGGCCAGCTACACCGCGTGCTAGATCCCGTCTGTCGAGTACAATTGCAGCTGTCTCATTCTATTGTAATAGCTCGTTTATGTATGCGTCCATAGCCAAGCTAGCTAGCTCCTGTCCGTGTGCATAGCTCATGTTCGCGCGTGCATAGCCAAGCTAGCTAGCTCTATGCACTTGTGTGGAGGCCGCCAACGGTCTGGCATAGGGCAAGCGCGATCGGGAGTGGTGTAAGTGGATCGAGGATATGAGGAAGACGGCTGAATATTCTAGGAATATTCGGTTTCGCAGGATACATATGCGGTATCTGTTTCACGTGGACGTTTTTCGGATAAAAAATAGCTTTGCAGTACATCACATCCATATTGTGCAGCACCGCAGGATGGTATCTGCTAGAGGTGCTCTTATCCGCTCTCCACCTACAACGGGTTCTTAGAATGTGCTGAGACCACCCCTCAAAAAGAGAGAGGGAGAATCTGCAAGACCTGCAAATAGAACTGATATGTTCTAATAATATGATCCGAAGATCACGCTCCACCTCTTTGCAGAGCTTGGGATTAGCTTCGACAGCATATGAATGTTAATCCAGGATTGACCATTAAAAATAAATTCATCCCTGACTCTCCAAAGGCTCTATAGAGCAAACAAATTAACTACTGCATGTCTTTTGTTAGAGCATCTCTAACAAAACAAAGCACAAGAAGAAAGGCCATATTATATCACATATTATTAATTGCATGTGATGTTAATCCTCTTATTCATCTTGTATTGCTTAGATTGCGATGGTAGCATTATAAGATGATCTCTTTCACAAAATACCAAGTTATAGAGTGTTCGTCCTTAGTAGGCACCGTTGCCAAAGCTTGATGTTTTGAAGCACCACGTGATGATCGGGTGTGTTATATTGTGCGAGTGTATACAATGGTAGCAAACCAGATTTGCACATACGGAAACTAAGGTTACATCTTGAAAAGCCTAGCATGTACAAACATGGTCTCGAAACACGGATTACCGAAAGGTAAAGCATGAGTCATATAGATGATATGATGAACATGATGATTGTTCACCTTTGAAACTATATCATGTCACATGATGATCAGACTTGGTGTAGTGGATTTGGTTCGTGTGATCACTAAAACAATGTGAGGGATGTTGTTTGAGTGGGAGTTCAACAGTAATATGATTAAAAGTTGAACACTATTTATCATAAATTAAATCAAAGTGAATTTGCATAGTTGTTATAGTCATTGGCATCTGTTTACCACCTTGCGCTTAGTTATAATTGAGATAATAGAACTATAGAATTCTAGTTAGTTACTTTACGAACTAGTATCGTATTGTTTTAAATTGTTAATCTAAAGTTTAAAAGTCCTATTGCAAACTTTCAGTAAGTTCTGGTTACTCTGTAAAGTTTAATAACTGCTATTAAATCAAGAGTAACAATTTCAATGTTAGTATATAAGTATCATGTTTGTCTCCATGATTCTTGATATTCAAAATATTGTTTTAATATCAAGGTTATCGAGGAGCTGAAAGAATTGTTTCAAAAACCATCTTATATGGAAGATATTGCGATATCTGAAACGATGTTTTGATTACAACATGATAGAGTATAATATGGCAAAGTTTATGTTCTCATATTTGATGAGAATTTGCGAACGTTTGGAGATGCTAGTCGTCCTAATCCTCCAAAAGGTTTTGGAGAGCAACATTATACTCGCAATTCACCGTTATAAGCTAAAGTAGCTTAATCATGAATAGTTCCATGATAAGGATGAATATTTGATGTAGGTAAAATGTTTACTGCACTAAAAGATTACTAAAGAATGGAATTTGAAAGAACACCAAACATTTGATGATGGTGATCTACTTTAAAATGCAAGTCCAAAGACATTGGTATTTAACTATACATGCTTTGGACTATGTGTCATGAGTATGGTGCCACTGTTGATGTTGATAGATTCTTTTGAAAGTATAAAGAAATACTGGAGGAGAAATCTAAAAAATATTTGGCAGAAGAGAAAAGACTAGAATTGTTTAGCTTAGGTATATAGAAGATATACATGGTATGGCTATATTCTTTGATTGTTAAACAATGTGGTTCTTAAGTATTGGATACTGAATTTGTTGGTGTGAATCATCATACGAAACAACACAATTCATGAACTACACTGGCCTAAGTAACTAGCAAAAAAATATGTGATGATGTTCATCGAGAACAAATAAAGGGTTGTTGTGTTGCTCGTTAATATCAAATCTTTCCTTCAAGATTTGTTTTATCAGGTGTTATGAGAAAAAATGGGTTGATCAAATAATTGCCATAATCCATAAAAGATGGATGATTTAAAAATCTCGTTGTAGAAATCACATCCATAAAGATAATGCTAAAAATGTCAACAGACAATTGATTGAAATATCACTTAAGAAGTGACATGCCGTTTAAATTATAGTTGAAAGAAAACATGAAGAAACCCCATGCTTGATGGAATTTTGGAGTCTTTTGATTTTTGATCAAATGACGCTTGTGAAACTTTCCTATATATAATTAAAACTCTGTTCATAGGCCAAAGGGAACGGATGACTAGCTTATTGGAACTTTTACATATTGTTGTATGAAGTCTATTATGTGAAGTCAAGAGCGATGGATTTCAACTTCATATGCTTTCTTTGAAAATTTGAGTGAATATATGAATATTTACTTAATGAGGATGAAGTGTGAAACATTTGAAAAGTTCAAAGACTTTCAAGATGAAGTGCAAAAATCAATGTGACAAGAAAATAAAGAATTTATGATAGGATCAGAAAGGAAGATATTTGAGTTACAAGTTTAGCATAACACCTAAGATTTGAGGAATCGTTCCATGGATTTGCGTTTCCCAAAACACCATATGAGTATGGAATAATCGAGATATGCAATGAAACCTTGTTTGACATGGTAAGATCAAAGGTGTAATTCATAAAACTGCCATTATATTTTAAAGATTAAAAGCTCTAGATACTATCGCTTTTTCACTAAAAAGAGATCCGTCATGATCCATTTAAATGACACCATATAAAGTTATGGTTTGGGATAAAACCCAAGTTGTCATTTCTTAAACATTGGTATTCTATGCATAAGTGAGATGTTTACTCCCAAAGTCGGATGAACATGTCTTTGTATGTTATTTTGAATAATCGTTGAGTATTCCTCCATAACACCAAAGACAAAAATGTTTGTCGCTTAGAACGTCAAGTTTCTTTGAGAAGGAATTTTACGTGAAAAGTTAAGTGGGAGGACAATAGAACTTTGATAAGGTTAAAAGAACCTTAGCTATATGTGCAAAGTTGCACAGCACCGAAAAGTGTTCCGAAGGCAGCAACAATGCTCATGGCTCACGTGCCTCAAAGGTTGTGGTTACGAAGGTCTAAGTTCCTATTGAACCAAGTAGGTTGGGTAAATAATCAAATACTAGGATTTGAAAGTATATCATTGTTATTTGATAATGATAAACAAACTATATGCAAAGAAGGGACGATGGACCCTGGCTCCGTCAGATGGATTTAAGCCATAGAATCCGTGATAGTTCCATACACGAGAAATCAAGATTTGAACTTGAAAGACCCTCTGGAAAGGTGTAAAACCTTATAGTCGTGTTTGGATCTATAAAGAAATAGACATGGATGTTTCACATCTATGAAATAGTCAACATGTTGGGAAATATTTCACAACAATGTTCAAAGGTTGACTATGACAAGATTTGATCTTTCATAGCGATATTTAGTATAGACGGATTAATGTAGCAACCACTACATATAATTCTGTTATATTGTAGTTGAACAAACAAAACAAATTTCTTTTAATAGAATTATTACCTAGGACGTGTACATAACACAATCCAAAGGGTTTTGTTAATTCAAAGGATGCTAAAAGTGTATGCAAACTTCAATGGTTGAAATAAGCATCACAAAGTTGGAACCTTCACCATGATGAAACTGTTAAAAGAGTTTAATCTCATTGGAGATGATGAAGATGCTTGCATTTGCAAGAAATTAAGTGAGAGCGCTAAGACATATTTCTAATACATTATGTGGAATACGTATTGTTGATTGGAAATGATGTATCTTTTATTAACACAAGTTAAGAATTTCATTTTGATGAAAGACTTAGGCAAAACCCGAATGTTTGGCATCAATATCTATATGGATAGATTGAGACACCAATATGATTGTGCCAAATGTACATAGATGAGATATTGAATAAAGTTCAATATGGAAATAACAAGAAAGGTTCTTGGAACACAGTAAGGATTAAATCAAAATTAAAGTGTATCGACACTTGGTATAAGTGAAATAGAAGATTCAAGTATTTTTATACTTGATGATTGAAATCACAAAGAGAGTTTATCAATCAAACTATGATATGTACACATCCAGATATGTCATATACTCTAAATGTTATGAGCAAATACCCAGAATGATTCATAAGATGATCATTGGACAATAGTAAGGATATTCTTATGATCTTTTGGAAGAACTAAGAATATATTATTTTTGTAGAGATGACAAATAGATGGTTAGTTCATTATAAAAGTACTACATTGATACTAGTTTTGTCACAAGGTATAGATTAAGTTTATCTCAATACAAACTAAGGGTGACACAATATAATGGAAAGTAAGTTCCATAATGGATTTGGATGAGTTCCAAAGTTAAAACATTGTGACAAATACTACAACAAAAGGCTAAGTATATGACTGCTATTATAGCAGCGAAAGTAGTTTGTTATCTAACTAGGTGTAGTTCACAGCGGGATAGTATTATGAAGATATATTGTATGACAATATTGTCAACATGTTTTAACCCCAAGGAACTAAAGGTATCACCAAAGGACCAAATTTATACAAAGCCATCTCATTAGAGAATGCGTGATGCGTAGAGACACAAAGACATGCAATTACACACGGATCTGAAAGTGTCGGATTCGAAGATCGGTTGACCACTAGCAGTCATGTACATATAACACTGGAAAGCCATAAGTGTTGAATACACAAAGATTTGAAACTAGATTGTTGTCTCTAGTGCAAGTGGGAGACTGTTGGAGATATGCCCAAGAGGCAATAATAAAGTGGTTATTATCATATCTTCATGCTTATGATAAATGTTTACATGCCATGCTAAAATTGTATTAACCGAAAACATTAATACTTGTGTGATAAGTAAACATGTAAGAGTCCCTAGTAAAGCCTCTTGTTAAACTAGCTTGTTGGTTAATATACGATCATGGTTTCCTAATCATGAACATTGAGATGTTATTAACAACAAGGTCATATCATTAGGAGAATGATGTGATGGACATACTCCTATAGTTAAGTGTAGGATAAGATCAAGTCATTTAAATAGTTCACTTGCTATAAGATTTCAAATACATAGTAACCTAAATCCTTCGACCATGAGATCATGTTAATCACCATCACCGGATGGATGCTTTGATGACATCAAACACCACTTCATAACTGGATGGTTATAAAGGTGGCATTAAGTGTTTGGAAAGTATGTGTTGAGGCACATGGATCAAGAGTGGGATTTATCCATCCATATGACGGATACATATACTCTGGGCCCTCTCAGTGGAATGTCATACAATTGGCTTGCAAGCATGTGAATGGCTCACAAGGGATCACATATCACAGGAACGAGAAAAAAGTACTTGTCGGTAACGAGGTTGAACTAGGTATGCAGAGATACCGACGATCAAACCTCAGATAAGTAAAGTATCACGAGACAAAGGGAAATTGGCATCGTATGTAAATGGTTCATTCGATCATGAATTAATCATAGAAATAAGTGGGAGCCATATGAATTTCCAGATTCCTCTATTGGTTATTGATCGGAGAAGAGTCTCGATCATGTCTGCATAATTCACGAACTGTAGGGAGACACACTTAAGGATTCGAGTTTAGTAGATATGGAATGTGAGTAAAGATATCGAATATAGTTTGGAGTCTTGGATGGGATCCAGGATGTCACGAGGAGATCCGAAATGGTCCAGAGAATAAGATTCATACAAGGAAAGTCCAATTCCAGAGTTCGAGAATGGTTTCGGTGTTTTCACCGGAATGTTCTAGAAGGGTCTAGAAGGTCCACCAAACCGGAAGGGGAAGGGTACATGAATGTGTCATGACAAAGTGGAATGGTTGCATCATGTCCTAGTTCACTTGGCTGGACACTTGGAAGAGAGAAATCAAACTCTAATTTGAAAGTCAAAAAGGCAGTTTGAAAAAGTCAAATCCCAACATGGTTTCCGAGTTCGGGAGGGTTTCTGAGTTAGGGAGGGTTTTCACGTGGGTTGGGAACACCCAATTGGACGCCCCCACCTATATAAGAAGGGGTGGGGGTGCACCCCAAGGTACCCCCTTGCCCTAGGAGCCCAAGACCCAATCCCTAGGCCGCCGCTGCCCCCCAAGCCGTCGGCGCCTTAGATCCCCTCTAAACCGCTGCTGCCGTCTAGCCTAAACCCTAGACACCAGCTGCCCTCTTCCCTCGGCATGTAAAACCTAGATCACTGAGGCCCTCTTCTACTCCACCATACTCGCTCCGGCTTAGGCGAAGCCCTGTGGAATATCCCCTCTACTTCTGACACCATGCCGTCGTGCTGCCGGAATCGTGAGGAGAGAGATACAACCTCCGCTGCCTGCTGGAACAAGGGAGAGGAAGGTCTTCATCGAGTACCGTACATGTGACCGACTGTGGGAGCGCTGCCGGAACATGGTGCCAGAAGGATCGTCTACGAGATCTTGAGATCGGCAAGTGAACGACTACATCACCCACGAGAATCCGCTCTCGTTAACCGCTTTGGATCTTCGAGGGTTAGTACTCTATCGGCTCATTGCTATAATCTAGTAGATAGATCTTGGCTTGTGTGCGTTCATGCGGTGGATTTTTTTTGTTTTCCATGCTAGGAACCCCTATAGGTACTACACATCCAAAATTGCAAGAGTCAAAACAAAGAATGGCCAATATTGGGTGTGTTTTCCATAAAAACACAAGATAGGCAAGAAAAAAACCAACAAAACCCACAAAGAACCAACTCTTCACAAATAAGAGTGTGGTGGCTGAAGCCACCACATAGGAGTGAATGGTATGACACCGTGAAGATGTATCTTGGGTTCATGACCTATACTCATCAATAAGCTCACATATCACATAATGATACTAAGATAAATGGTTTGTCTTACTTTCGACATTATGGGGGGAGGTTAGCCCAATTAATTATGTCCACACTTCCCCTATGTCCATGCCCACATCTAAACCAAATAGAGGATGAGATATAAGTGAGTATGCAAGGGTAATCCAGTCAAGATCCTTGAATCCACGATATTTAGCTCATTCCTCAAGTAACAAAATCTTGCTTCATCAAGTGGATTCGTGAAAATATCAGCAAGTTTATTCTTCGTGCTCACAAAGGATAAGTCAATATCACCACAAGCAACATGGAACAAAATGATTATGAATCTCAATATGCTTCGTTCTTGTGTGTTGTGCTGGATTGTAAGCAATTTTGATGGCACTTTCATTATCACACAAAAGAGGCACTTTGTCACAATTGACACTGTATTCCTCTAAAGTTTACCTAATCCATAACAACTGAGTGCAAGCACTTGCAGCAGCCACATATTCAACTTTGGAGGTGGAGATAGATATACAATTTGGTTTCTTCGAAGACCTATAGGGTTCGCAACATAGAAAACAAAAAAATCCTAAAATGGGAACTAAGTGCACCAAGATCCATCTATCTAGATACAAGCAATGTGTGGATATACATCCATAGAATACATACCCTCGAAGACCGAAAAGCTTTTCCAAGTATGAAATCGTTGGTGATGTAGTTAATCGCTTGTCGATCTCAAGATCGTGATGAAGTCCAACTGGTACACCAGGTCCAACACCATCAAGTCTAGCACAAAGCAATGGTGAATCCGTGATCGCGCACACATTTCGGTATCCCGACAACCTCCGCGCCCTCGCTTCAGCGAAGCAGCGGAAACAACAAATCCTTCTAGAAAAAGCCATCGGGAACATGTATCTCGTTGATCCGAGACCATGGGGAAATTCTAGAGGGGGAGAGAGATCCTTCGCGAGGAGGTGTGAGAGTGGAGGAGGAGGTGCTCCTTATATAGGGGAGGGGAAGCCCAAGAGGCTTGGCCGCCGGCCATAGAGGGCGCCCCCTCCTCTCCCTCATTCATGTGGGTGGAAGCTCCACTTCACATAAACACACCTCCACTCACATGCATTAATTTTCCACCAAAATCAAAGGCAAGCTCTCATTAAATAAAACTCTTTTATATATTTTATTCAGAATTTTGTTAATTATATTAATTAACAAACATTCACATAAAACCCCTTGCAACATTTCAATATCACATGTAGAACCAGTTTCAACAATTTCACCCGAAACAATCCGGTTTCCATTGAAATAATTCCATCTCTTTGATATTATTTCTCTGGCATATTATTTGCTCCAAATGGTGTCGATATCCCTTAAGTGTGTCACCATACGGTTCCCAAATAGTGCAGACATGATTGAGACCCCTCTTCGATCAATAATCAGCAGCGAGACCTGGATATCCGTACTGACTCCCACACATTCAACGATGACTTCTGTGATCGTGTGAACCTTTTACGCATGTAACTCAATCCATTTGTCTCGCGATATATTACATATCCGAGATTTGATCATCGGTATCTCCATACCTATTTTGATCTCGTTACTGACATGCACTCTTTTCTCATTCCCGTGATATAACATTCTAGTGATCTCATCACTTGATTGCAAGCTAATTAATGTGATATCACCGAGAGGGACCAGAGTATATCTATCTATCATCGGGATGGAAAAATTACACTCTTGATCCATGAGCCTCTACATGACACCTTTGTAGCACTGAACCCACCTTTATAGTCACCCTGTTACTGTGTGACGTTTGATGTTATCAAGATACTCTTCCAGTGTTAGTGATTGACATGATCTCATGGTCCTAGGACTAGGATTACTTCGCATGATGTTATAACAATATAAACACAATGAATTTGATCGTAATTCTATACTTTGGATGAATGTTCATCACATCATTCCAACAATGTTGTGACCTCGTTATTAACAACATCCATTGTCCATGATCAGGAAACCTTTGATCATCTTGTTAATCAACGAGCTAGTTTATAAGAGAGGCATAACTAGGAACTTTCTATTTGTTTATTAAACACACATGTATTAATGTTTCCGTATTAATACAATTATAGCATGCAAAATAAATATTTATCATAAACAAGGAATAATATAATAACCACTTTATTTTTGCCTCTCAGGCATATTCCCTTCAGTCCCCCACTTGCACTAGAGTCAATAATCTAGTTTGAAAACTTTGCGTATTGAACACCTATGGCTTTTTGGTGTTGCATATATGCGATTTCTAGTGGTTAACATAATCTACGGATCTGACACTTTCAGGTCCATGTATATTTGCATGTCTTCGCGTCTCCACGCATCACTCATTATCTAATGAGATGGCATTGTATAAATTTGGTATTTTGGTGAGACCTTTAGTTCCTTGGGGTTAAATCATGTCGATACTATTGGCATACAATATATCTTTATAGTGTTAGCCCATTGTAAACCATACCTTAGTTTGATAACAAACTACTTGACACAAATGCCCTCCTTTGCTGCTACAATAGCAGTCATATACTTAGCCTTTTGTTGTAGTATCTGTCATAATGTCTTAACTTTGGAATTCATCCAAATACATCATGGAATGTTGTCAACACCTGGATTTTTCAATCCTAGATGCCTGTTATGCCATACATCGCAATCCCAGGATTACCATTTTTGCGAGACATAACAGAATTGGATACCATAGTACATCATCCATTACAACGATACAAGTTCGTACACAAATAGGGATCTCATGATCCAATTCTTAATACAACATCAAGCAGCGGAATACGTAGTAATAACGGTAGCATAGGCGAAGCTCCATCTTCGGGGTCACAGGCAATGCTGACGATGGGAGATGATACTAGTTGTCGTAACCTTCCTGGGGTCCATCCTCCAGGTACTCCTCTTCATAGTCTGGCCATGGGAATAGCCAGGGACAAAGCCATGAGTACTCTTTAAGTACTCGCAAACTAATACTAACAAGTAAAGGGGTTTTCGGATAATGGTACACTAGGCTCTAGGGTTGTTTTGCAAAAAGCCAGGTTTATCTCTACTAAGTTCCCAAAACTAGTTATAGTTTTATAACTCCTAAGTGGGATCTTGCAACTCGGGTCACAACTCTATTGTGGTCAAGTCAAAGTCTCAATTTACTCCTCAAGTCCTTTTGAAAAGTCTGACGGGGAACAAGATGGCCATCTAATCGTCCATAATCATGACGCTTATTCGAATAGTTTGACACTCTACAGAGATTGTCAACTTTCACCACAACATTCGATACATCCGTCAGGAAAAAATCCTGAATTCACCATACTCAGTATGCGGATAATCAATCTTAACCTTTCAATTACACTCCCTAGTATAAGCACCTCTCCTGTGAGTTTGGCCTCCCAACCATGACCATTGTCATCTTGGGTACTGCACAGGTGTACAATCTTCACAAGGTAGCCTCAGCTCAGACCTTGGCCATGAGGGAACTAATACTAAGGTATATAAGTTTCCAGTCAAGCCCTACCCAATATTCGGGTATTGTGGTTGTATGCTAAAATTGGAATGGTATCGCATCCAGACAACCATCAGTTTTATAAAGGGGTAAGGCTCATGCCTCAATGGTTTCATCACCAAAATCATCAAGTGTTTAGAAACACATGTCCAAAACATTTCAATAGAATGATCCATCATTCCAAGGTTTTCATAACCATTTTTCCACCAAGTATTCCCATCTCAAGTTGATCAAGTTTTATGCTTAGAACTAGCATCTACAGGTGGGGGTAGCACTAATGAGGGGTGGTAACTAGTGGAGTTTCACTAAGTCCAACATTATATCTTAGGCTGAGATCAAGGTTTCTAGCTTAGGCCAAATTTTATGCTCTTTATGCAACCTTCAGCACAACTGTCTGGTATCTACCAAACTCTTAGGTAGACTCTAAGTAAGCTTTGATAAAGAAATAAAGTAAGAAGCTTGCCATAAAACTAGGATTGGTTTAGCAAGTTGGTATGATCACATACGCTTAAGGCATATAGTAATCATATCACAAGCATGGGTTTGTGGCCACAATAGGGTATCTTGCAAGTGTTAGCTTGCACTGGTATAGTATCTTGCAAGTGTTAGCTTGCATTGGTCAACTTGGTTAGTAAAGCTTGCCTTGTGCAGAGCAGTGGTTGAAGTTCTCTTCGGCTTCCTCTTCGTAGTATCCTCCTTCCTCCTCGTAGTATCCTTGGTCGGTACTAGCGTCTATGAATAAATACGAGGTACACAATCACCAAACAATACTTAACTACTTGCAATCATCACACACAAGGGTCCTATAGATGATCTAGCATCATCTCTAACATTACAAGGTTAAGGATTGGTTTAAGTCTTTTTATTTTAGAAAAGTAATTTCTACTCAATGAAAAACTACTTAAGATTTAATATTCTCCAAACTAAACATGGGATCATGTTGACACATGTCATCACCACATATTGTAGTCCATGGGAATGTGATTTAAAGTGGTGCCACAATTTAAGAAGGTTTTACCCTTTTATTTTAATTAATTAAAGTGGCTAGAAATGCTTATGTAGCATTCTTTTATTCCTTGAACATTATTTCTGCAAGTAAACCTATATATTTTTTTATATTCTGAAAGGTATGGTTAAATGTGATTTTTGAGAGTTGGAATCAACTCAAAATCTTTTATGGTTTAAATTTGAAAAATGTTTGAATGCAGAAAAGATTTTGCCTTGTTATTTTTGCTATGGGTGATCTACAGATCCAAATGACTTGAATCCAACGGGCTTGGATTAAGAATTCACAGATCTTTCCAACAAAATTGGGTTCATCCAATTTGGTGCACTGAATCGATCTGGGTTGATTTTTGAAGTTGGGTGCAGAAGTGTGTTTGAATTTAAAAAGAAAAAGGTTTAATTTGAATTGCTGGGCTGCGCGGGAAATTCTAACGGGCCGGCCTGCTAAGCGTAGTGCTCCCGCGGGCTGCTTAAGTGGGTGTCCCCACTCGTCAGTGACACGGGGCTAGGCGAAGCGGTATGGGGCAACGTGGGTCGTCCGATCTAGTTTTAATCTAACGGCTGAGGGTCATCATCGACGAGAGACAGCTCCGGCGAGAATGAAACCTAGCGCGATGAGGGTGCTGGGGCTCACCGTGCAGGCGAGGTTGGCGGGCGGGCGAGCAGCGAAGTCGGACGGCGAACCTCCCGGTACGGTGGCTTCTCTGGGCGGCTCAATCGCTGGCTCCTTTCTTCCGGCAGTGGCGGGCTCGGTGAAATTCCAGCGAGGTGGTGCTCGGCTTGCTCTAAGAATGGTGTGGCACGGTCAGTGGGGAGAGGGGAGTGAGATGGTGTGAAGAAATCGTGCGGGGGTGGCCTCTATTTATAGTCGAGCGAGGGGACCGTCGGGGCGCAAGGTGAGCTCGTCGGGGGCGACGTTACAGGCAAATAATGGCATGGGCAAGGGTAGGGGACGATGCTGTGTCTCCTGGCGATGCTCAACGACATGATCGCGAGGCATGGGGCGGTGTGGTTTGGTCTGGAACGGGCGGTGCTCTGCACGACAGAGGCGGCGTCTTCGACGGCGGGCGGTGGCTGTATGGAACGGGGCTGCTAATGGGGATGTCTGGCGGTGTCCTGGGTCGGTGGTGATCGTGTGTGTGCGCGGTGAGGGCGGCGCGAGGTCTGGGGACGCTGGTCGTGGGTGGCGCTCTGGCGCACGCTCGGCATGGTCTGGGCGCGTCTTGTGCGCGTGGTCCAGGGCTTGGCAATGCTTGCGCCTAGGACAGGCAGTGGCGGTGGACGGTGGGCTGCCTCCCAGACATGCTGGCTAGGCTTGCTGCTGCTCCTAGCTTGCTGTCCACATTGGGGTGACATGGGGGTGCTCGGCTGTTCACCATTAATGGCAATGGCAAGCTCACAGGGGTGCTAGTGTTGGGCTAATCTTTCTAGATGATCTACTGGTTTGTGTGTGAGCTAACTAGGGAACAAGTTAGGCTCAAAACACTGCACACTATAGTGTTTGTGGTTTTGTTTGATTTGTGTCTGCCACCTGTTTGATGAAATGGCCGCATGAAATCAAGTTTTGAATTTTGAAATGAATTTTGGTGAGTTTGCTAGATTGGTGCTGGTGAGTCTGCAGATGCTTGGGTTTTGAAAGTTGAGCTTGTTTGAGTGGGTTTTGAAAAGGTGGGATCTTCCCATATGAAGAAGATTCAATTTTGAATTGTCATTTAAACTATGCATTTGAAAGTTTCTGGATGATCACAAAGTGGGCCTTGATACTTTGTTATGAGTACATTCAAGGGGTGCAAAGATCCAGAAAAGTTTCTGTTAGGTTTTGAAAGTTTGAGACAGCCAAAGTAGGCATGTGAGTTAAATTGGCCAAAATGACCATTCCCTTAATATATTTGTTTTGATTTACTTGTCTTTAGGAAAAGTGTGGGAAATGTTTTAGATGATGTTATTTTCACCTAATAAACATTTTACAAGCAAAGGATCACACAAACAAGGTGGTTTTTAAAGAAATTCAAAATCCATGCATACACATATACATGCATTCATGAATTCATTTAGAAAAGTTTTTGTTAACCCTAATCTTGATGATTAGTGTTTGATGATCTAAGTTTGATATTTTTGGGATGTTACAAATCTCCTTTCCATTACATTGTGCCACCCATAGTTTAAATTGAGATAAACTTAATTTGTATCTTGTGACAAAACTAGTATCAATGTAACTCTTTACAATGAACTATATGTAATTGTTTGTCACTTCTACATAAATATATCCTTAGTTCTTCCAAAAGATCATAAGAATATCCTTAATATTGTCCAATGATCATCTTATGAGTCATTCTGGTATATGCTCATAACATTTAGAGCATAGGGCATATTTGGATGTGTAAATATCATAATATGATTGATCAAAATATTCTTGTGATTTCACTCACCAAGTGTTAAAACACTTGAATCTTGTTTCACTTACCAAGTGTCAATACACTTGAATCTTGATTCAACACTTTCCGTGCGACAAGAACCTTTCTTGTCGTTTCCATATTGAGTTCATTCAATATCTTATCTATGTATATTTGGCACAACCATATTAGAGTCACAATCTATCCATATATACATTCATGCCTAATATTCTGGTTTTGCCTAAGTCTTTCATCGAAATGAAATTCTTAACCCGTGTCAATAAAAGATACATCATTTCCAATCAACAAGATGTCCTCCACATAATATATTAGAAATATGTCTCAGCGCTCCCACTTAATTTCTTGCAAATGCAAGCATCTTCATCGTCTTCGATGAAGTTAAACTCCTTTAACAGTTTCATCACGGTGAAGATTCCAACTCCGCGATGCTTACTTCAACCATTGAAGTTTGCATGCCCTTTTTTAGCATCCTTTGAATTTAACAAAACCATTTGGATTGTGTCATGTACACGTCCTAGTTAACCATTATATTAGAAGAACTTTGTTTTGTTTTTTCAACTACCATATACCAAATTATATGTAGTGGTTGCTACAATAATCCGTACAGACTGAATATCGCTATGAAAGATCAAATCTTGTCATAGTCAACTCCTTGAACATTGTCGTAAAATATTTTATGACATGTCGACTATTTCAGAGATGTGAAACATCCATGTCTGTTTCTTTATAGATCCAAATACGACCGATAGGTTTTACAACTTTCCAGAGGGTCTTCAAGTTCAAAAAACTTGATTTCTCGTGTATGGAACTATCACGAATTTTATGGCTTCAAGCCATTTGACGGAGTCAGGGGCCATCATTGCTTATTTGCATGTAGTCGGTTCATCATTGTCAAACAATACTGATTTACTCTCAAATCTTAGTATTTGATTGTTTATCCGACCTACCTTGTTCGATAGGAACTTAGACCTCTGTGACCACAACCTATGAGGAACGTGAGCCATGAGCATTGTGCCTACCTCCAGAACATTTTCCAGCACTGCGCAACTCAGCACATATAGCTAAGGTTCATTAACCTTATCAAAATTCTATTGTACTCCCACTTAACTTTTCCAAAAATTCCCTTCTTCATGAAACTTCACGTTTCAAGCGACAAACTCTTTTGTCCTCAGTGTTATGGAGGAATACCCAAAAAAAATATTTGGGATAACCTACAAAGACGTGCTTATCCCACTTTGGTTATAAACATCTTACTTATGCTTAGCATACCAAAATTTAAGAAATGACAACTTGGGTTTTACCCCAAACCATAACTTATATGGTGTCATTTCAACGGATCAAGATGGAGCTATTTTCAGTGTAAAAGCAGTATTCTCTACAGCTTTAATCTTTTAAAATATAATGGCAGTTTTATAAATGACACCTTTGATCTTACCATTGAAAACAAGGTTTCAATGCATATCTCGAACACTCCATATTCCTATGGTGTTTCAGGAAATGCAAATCTTTAGGTGTTTTGATAAACTTGTAACTCAAATATCTTCCTTTATGATCAAATCATAAATTCTTTATTTTCTTGTTACGATGATTTTCCACTTCATCTTGAAAGTCTTTGAACATTTTCAAATATTTCACACTTCTTCCTCATTAAGTGAATATACAGATATATTCACTCAAATTTCTGGAGAAAGCATATGAATTTGAAAGATCCACCGCGCATGGCTACACATAATGGACTATATACATCAACATGCACAATGTCCAATAAGTTAGTCATCCATTCCTCTTTGGCCGATGAATGGAGTTTTAATTATTCTGAGGAAAGTCTCACAAGCGTCATTTGATCAAAATCAAAGACTCCAAAAATCCATGAACATGGAGTTTCTTCATGTTTTCTTTCCAATATAATTTAAGCGGCGATGTCACTTCGTAAGTGATCTTTCAATCATTTGTATTATAACATTTTTAGCATTAGTTTTATGGACGTGATTTCTCCAATTAGACTTGTATATCATCCATCTTATATGGAATACAACAATTATTTGAACAAACTTTTATTCTCATAATACCTAAAAAAAACAAATCTTGAAGGCAAGCTTTAATGTCAATGAGAAATACAACAACACTTTGTTTGTTTTCGATGAACATCATCACATACATGTTCTCTTGCTGGTTACTTAGACCATTGCAGTTCATGAATTGTGTTGTCCTATATGATATTTCACACCAACCAATTCAATATCCAATACCCAAGAACCACATTGTTTAACAAGCAAAGAATACAGCCATAACATGCATATAATCTATATACCTTAGCTGGACATTTCCAGTATTTTATTTTCTGCAAAATATTTTATAGATTCTCTTTCAGCATTTCCTTTTCCTTTTAAAAGAATCTATCAACATTAACATTGGCGCCATATATATGACACATAGTCCAAAGCGTGTATAGTCAAATACTAATACCTTTGGACTTACACTTTGAAGTAGATCACCATCATCAAATATTTGGCGTTCTTTAAAACTCCATTCTTTAGTAAACTTTTAGTGTAGTAAACATTTTACTTACACTTATATTCATCCTTTTCATGATAATTTTCATGATCAAGCTAATATAGCTTACAAAGGAGAATCATGAGTATAATTTTACTTTCCAAAACCCTTTTGGAGGATTAGGATGTCTAGCATCTCCAACCTTCACAAATTCTCATCCAATATGAGAACATATATTATACTCTATCATATTGCAACCAAAACATTATTTCAGATATTGTAATATCTGTTACACATGATGGTTTATGAAACAATTCTTTCAGCTCCTAGATAACCTCGATATTAAAACAACTTTTGAACATCAAGAATCATGGAGGCAAACATGATACTTTAGATACTAACACTGGAATTGTCACTCTTGATTTAATACCAATTATTAAATTTCATGGAGTTTGCTAAAATTTTGCAATAGGACTTTAAACTTTAGATTGACACTTAAAACAATATGATACTAGTTCATAAAGCAAATATCCAGAATTCTATAGTTTTATTATCTCAATTAAAACTAAGCATAAGGTAGTGAACGAATGTCAATGACTACAAAAAATTATGCAAATATACTTTGATTTTATTTATGATAAATTGAGTTCGACTAATCCAAATTAGAAATGAACTCCCACTCAAAAACAACATCCCTCGTGTCTTTTTGGTGATTACATGAACCAAATCCACTATACCAAGTCCGATCATCACGTGAGTCGGTGTAGCTTCAACGGCGAGCATCTAAATGGGCATCATATCAACTATATGACTCATTCTTAACCTTTCAGTCTGTGTTCCGAGTACATGTCTATACATGCTAGGCTCTCCAAGTAAGAGCCTTAGTACTTGCGTGTGTAAAACTGTCTTACACCCGAAATATGATCGTGGATTCAAGTACACCCGATCATCACGTGATGTCTTGAAGCGGCAAAATATAAACAGTGCGTACTTAAGGGAGAACACATTTTTATCTTGATATCTAAATGAGGGATTATCTTATAATGCTACTAAAGCATCAAACAAGCAATATAAGATGCAAACAAACATTATATGCTACAGTGATATGATATGGTTTTTGCACTTGATCACTATCTTGTGCATTGTGGAATGATCTTTATCATTCCTATATGTCTAAGACCAAGGTCTATGGAACTTATACTTTTTCATATTATAATTTTCAATAGTATCAATCCATACTACAAATTATAACACTACCGTATCATAGTACTTGCCCGACAAAACCAAAAACTAGACGCCTCTAATTTATCTTTTGCAAGTTTACGTGGCTTAAGGCTTTGAAGATAGAACTGTTCTTACCTACGAACATGGAACCACAATGTTGATAGTCAAATAATTGACAACTAGTTGTAAATCAGATATTGACTATAGTAGGAGAGACATAAACCCGCAAGCCACTTATGCAAAACTAGTTTCATGTCAAGCGTGGAACATGTCTCATGTGCGAGGACATGCAAAGTTTGTCCGGGCCGCTTCATCCACTATGCCACCAATATCCAAAATACACATAAGAAGCAATAACATGAACACAAGCGCCCAAATACTCATATGTGTACTACCCGTGCAAAGCATCCACGCATAGATCCGTCTCTGATACCACTGTAGGGTTCACAACATAGAAAACAAAAACAATCCTACGATGGGAACTAAGTGCACCAAGATCCATCTATCTAGATACAAGCAATGGGTGGATATACATCCATAGATTACATACCATCGAAGATCGAAAAGCTTTTTTGAGTATGAACTCGTTGGTGATGTAGTCGATCTCTTGCTGATCTCAAGATCGTGATGAAGTCCAACTGGTCCAGTAGGTCCAATACCATCAAGTCCAACACCGCAAAACAGTGGTGCATCCGTGATTGCACACACGTTTGGGTATCCCAAAAACCTCCACGCCCTCGCTCTAGTGAAGCAGCGGAAGCAACAAATCCTTCCAAAAAAAGCCACCGGGAACATGTATCTCGCTGATCCGAGACCATGGGGAAATTCTAGAGGGGGAGAGAGATCCTTCGCAAGGAGGTGTGAGAGTGGAGGAGGAGGAGGTGCTCATTATATAGGGGAGGAGGGTCAGCCCAAGAGGCTTGTCCGCCATCCATAGAGGGTGCCCCCTCCTCCCCCTCATTCATGTGGGTGGAAGCTCCACTTCACATAAACACACCTCAACTCACATGCATTAATTTTCCACCAAAATTAATGCAAAATCTCATTAAATAAAACTCTTTTATTTATTTTATTCAGAATTTTGTTAATTACATTAATTAACAAACATTCACATAAAACCCCTTGCAACATTTCAATATCACATGTAGAACCAGTTTTAGCAATTTCACCCGAAACAATTCCTGTTTCCATTGAAATAATTCTAGTGCTTTCATATTATTTCTCTGGCATCTTATTTGATCCAAATGGTGTCGGTATCCCTTAAGTGTATCACCCTACGGTTCACGAATAATGCAGACATGATCGAGATCCCTCTCCGATCAATAATCATCAGCGGGACCTGGATATCCGTACTGACTGCCACACATTCAACGATGAATTCTGTGATCATGTGAACCTTTTATGCATGTAACTTAATCCCTTTGTCTCGCGATATATTACATGTCCGAGATTCGATCATTGGTATCTCCATACCTATTTTGATCTCGTTACTGACATGCACTCTTTTCTTGTTCCCGTGATATAACATTCTAGTGATATCATCACTTGCTTGCAAGCTAATTAATGTGATATCACTGAGAGGGACCAGAGTATATCTATCTGTCACCGGGATGGAAAAATTCCACTCTTGACCCATGAGCCTCTACATAACACCTTTGTAGCACTGAACCCACCTTTATAGTCACCCTGTTACGGTGTGACGTTTGATGTTATCAAGATAATCTTCCAGTGTTAGTGATTGACATGATCTCATGGTCTAAGGACTAGGATTACTTCGTATAATATTGTAGCAATATAAACACAATGACTTTGATCGTAATGCTATACTTCAGATGAATGTTCATCACATCATTCCAAAAATGTTGTGACCTCGTTATTAACAACATCCAATGTCCATGATCAAGAAACCTTTGATCATCTTGTTAATCAATGAGCTAGTTTATAAGAGAGGCATAACTAGGAAGTTTCTATTTGTTTATTAAACACACATGTATTAGCGTTTCTGTATTAATTCAATTATAGCATGAAAAAATAAACATTTATCATAAACAAAGAATAATATAATAACCACTTTATTATTGCCTCTCGGGCATATTCCCTTCAAGACCAACATACCAAGGATCTTCCCCAAAATTGGCAAGCTCCAGAAGTTGATTTCCTATCATCCTTATCACCAGCCTAATCAGAATTCGTGTATCCACATAGAGAGAAATTAGAGCCCTTGGGATACCATAGACCAAAGTTAAGGTAATGAAGCAAATATCAAAATATTCTCTTGACCGTCACTAAGTGGCTTTCTTTAGGAGACACTTGATACCTTGCACACACTCCTACACTCAACACAATATCGAGTCTAGATGCACAAAGGTAAAGCAAAGAGACGATCATGGACCAGTATACCTTTTGGTCCACATCTTTACCATTGGTGACATGGGTATGCCCTACGGGTGCCCAATATTATCCTATCCGATCTATCCCTAGCCCAGTAGAAGTCCATGTGATAATCCGCGCTTGACAATGAAGCCTAGGAGGGATTCGGGTGGCCCAGGACCATGAAGGAGGTGTTTCCTTCACTACAAAAAATGTCCTTTTACAACGGACGATTGGTTGAAGGTCTAATTTTCATGGTTGAAAAGCCTTCTACAACGGATGACCATCGTGGTAGAAGCCCAGTCACAAATGATTCTACCACGGTTTTTTTCGACCGTGGAGGATCGCACCCTTTAGCCACGAAAAGTCGTTCTGTCGTAGATCTGTTCGCCAGCCGTGTTAACTGCTGACGTCATGCAAACTTTCACATGGTGAACGCCGTTAATGACCAGTTAGCGCCATTAACTGTCAATGAAACCATGATAGAAGCCAGGACCAACCAAGGCTTGATAATTATTTAGTGGCCGACCCATTAAGAGAGCCAAATAGTATCATGGATCGTTACTGTTTTGTCGTGCACTATTACAAATGGGCCCCCAGGTGCTGCCATAGGCGGCCCGTAAACTTTTTGGACCGTTACTGTTTACACATACACTGTTTGGAATTGGCTCATTTGCATGACCCATAAATTTCTAGGCCCCTTAGTGTTTCGCACTGCACTGTTCAAGATGGGCCTGCTTGGCTAGCCTCCTTTGGCCCGTAACCCTTCTGGCCCATTACTATATAGCTATGCACTGTTCGAAACAAGCACATATACTTTGGGCCCATTACTGTTCAGGCCCATAAATGTCCGACCCATGTCCTGGCTCGTTACTGTTCTAACCTGGTAAGTTCCTCGGCATGTTACTGTTCTGGCCTGGTGCAAATTCGGCCTATTAATGTTCTATCCTGCTACGATCCTGGCCTTTTTCTGGCCTGACCTGCTACTATTTTGGCCTGTTACTGTTTTGGCTATTTAAGGTTCTGGCCCTTTACTTTTATGGTCCCTTACTGTTTCGAGTGTTACTATTTTGGCCTATTACTGTTCTGGCCTATTACTGTTTAGAGTTGTTACTGTTTCAGCCTATTACTGTTTTGGTCTGTTACTGTTTCAGCCTGCCACTGTTACGGACCGTTACTGTTACTAATCTCTTCTATGGGTCGGCCCCGTTACTTTTATGGTCTTTTACAGTTTCTGCATTTCTAGAGCCCATTTCAATATCATAAAAGGTGCACAACTTGTGAGCATTTTTACTGTTCATTGTCGGCCTAATACAAGACGAAAAAATACATAGCAAGATATTGTACCCTAATCGGCCTGGCTAGCGCAGGTACGGTACCGCCTAGCGCTATGTATGGACGACATCAACTAAATGCCTACACGGCCTATACAATTAGTATAGATATTACATCAAATGCAAACTACTTAAAATTATTACATATTATCAACTCAAGGGAAAGAAAAATCGACATTTCAGTTGACAATCGAGTTGATAACAATCCTCAATTTTCTTTCTCCATCACCTGCATCTCCCTTTTGAGTGTGACATCTACATTGGAAAACAAACTTGAGACATGATCTTGCAGCCCCCTCTTTGGTGGCGATAGAAATAATTGCAGGCTGAAACTAAGTAATAATAAGTTAATACATCAAACAAGGCAAACTACTCATTTAACTGATACGCCATGAGATATGAACTGGAGTTTACTACTGGTCAATGGTTCAAATGTATTAACCATCATGTCAAACAAGCAGGACAAACAAACATTAAACAAGTGTGCCTACCATGAAACATGAAATATAACAATGTGTGTGACTTAGAATTTCAACAAATATAAACTAGCCAGGTCATTTCAACAAATATATGTAAAAGCGGTTATATATCCTGGAATGCAAGAGACGTTGGGTGAATTTGAATTTACGTGAGCTACACAATGGCATGCACTTACTATTGTAGATAAGAATGAACCAGACGGAAATTATAACACCATCATGCGAGAACTTGTACAACAGGAATGTAAACCAGGAATGAACTATACAGTAGAGGATAGTTACGTCGTTGCTTAGGACGAACCAGAACAAGATATGAAATATAATGGAGTAGGTTGTGAACCTGTAGAACAGGACAAGCAAACATTAGACAAGTGTGCCTACAATGAAATGAACTATCAATCAAAGTGTTTCTTAGAATAGAAAATATAAAGTAGCCAGGTCATTTCAATAAATATATATGTAAGCAATTCTTTATCCTGGAATACAAGACACATTGGGTAACTCGGAATTTGCGGTGAGCAACATAATGGCTTGCAGTTACCATCGTAGCTATAACAATGAAATAGATAGAAATTATAACAGGATCATACCAGAACTTGTAGAGAAAGAATGGAAACCATGAATGAACTATATATATAGTAAAGGATAGTTATGTCGTTGCTTATGACGAACCATTAGATACGAAATATAATGACATCAATTGTGAACCTGCAGACCAGGACAAGCAAGCATTATAGAAGTGTGCCAACAAATGAATTGAGCAATCAAACAGTGTTTCTTAGAATTTAGCAAATATAAACTAGCCAGGCAATTTCAACAAATATATATGGAAGAAGTTGTGTATCCTAGAATGCAAGAGATGTTGGGTGACTCGGAATTTGCGGTGAGCTACACAATGGCATGTAGTTAGTATCATAGCTAAGGATGAACCAGACAGAAATTATAACAACATCATACGAGAACTTGTAGAGTAGGAAGGAAAACCACGAATGAACTATATATACGGTAGAGGGCAATTATGTCATTGCTTAGGACGAACTAGCACCAGATAAGGAAACAATGGCATCGCTTGTGAACCCGTAGAAGAGGCTGTAGAAACCAACATGTTCAAATCTCCCTTTTGGAGCTCTAAGTAAAGACAAATAAAATAGTCAGTGTTGCAGCTTTTGAAGCACCAGATGGCAACAACAAATTTATAATAGAATTAGTACGAATAGTTTGAACATGTACTACATGTTAGCAAAATGATGCCATGGAGAAAATAATATCAAGAACATAGCTTAGGACTAACCTGATAAATTCAGTAACAATGGGGCAGGGAATTCACACTAATATTTTCCACTGACTTTACATTTTGCAAGAACTAAACAATAGCAAGCAATTACTATTGTACAGAGTAGCTAAGAACATGGGCATGACTTTAAAATTTATAGAGCAGCGAATGCAAGCCAACATGTCTAGTGATATTTATGTAGCACAAAGAACAGGCATGCACACTGACTTGGTGTGTAGCATGATTAGAAAAATGCAGTTCACTGCGACAGGCTTGAACCTGCTATGCTGCTGACAAAATAAAAAAAGTTAGGAGATTTGGTTACCATTGATGACTCCTTGTTGACGTGGAGCACTTCGTCCGGAAACCCCAAGAGCAAGGTGTGAAACAGCACAACAACAAGTCTTCCCTTAGTAAGAAACCAAGGTTATCGAACTAGCAGGAGGAAGGAAACGTCTCAAAGGTGTTGCAAGCAATGTGGAAACCTACACAACACAAACTCAAGACTTTGCCCCAACGAACAGTGAGGTTGTCAATCTCATCGGTTGCTGTAACAAAGGATTAACTGTATGGTGTGGAAGGTGATAATGGTTTGCAGCAAGTAAACAGTAACAGTGGAAGATGTATCAATGGTAAAGATTGGACCAGGGTCCATAGTTCACTAGAGGTGTTCTCCTTAGATAAATAAACATGGCATGCTGGGTAAACAAATTACAGCAGGGCAATTGACAGGACTGCGCAAGGCATAACAATGCAATACCAGTTAAAAAGATCCTATGAGATTCGATTGGGCAATACAACAATATACATAGACCACCATCCAACTGCATCTATGACTAGAATTCAACCTTCAAGTTATCATCCTAACCCCCTCCAGTATTAAGTTGTAAGCAACAAACAACTACTTTAAGCAAAGCGTGTAAGGTAAACAATCCACTTGTTCCATGAATAAGAGGCCGTTGTTTTCTCACTAGTGGCAACAACACATCTACAACCGTAGAGATTTCTATCACTTCCCTTGATTAAGTAGAGGCATGAACCCACTATCGAGCATAAATACCCCCTCTTGGAGTCACTAGCAAATACTTGGCCAAGATAGCTATTAACAACGGAGAGCATGCAAGATCACAAACAACACAGACATGATAGAATCAAATAGACAAAACCATTAATCAATCTGACATAGTAATCTCAGTATCCATCGGATCCCCGCAAACACAACATGCATGATTACAAATAGATTAGATCTTGATCATGAACCAAGCTCACAAGATCTATACATGAAAGCACAAAGGAGGAGATACAACCATCTAGTTACTACATGGACCCGTAGTCCAAGGGGGAACTACTCACGCTTCATACCGGAGGCTGGCATGATGAAGAAGAACGCCTCCGGGATGATCTCCCCTCCCGCAGGGTGCCAGGAAGATGTTCAGATCCCCCGATCTAGGGACGATGGTGGCGGCGGCTACAGACGGTTTCGTGGAGTTTTGATCGGGTTCTTAGGGTTTTGGCATCGGGGGGACTTTATAGGCAAAGAGGCGAGGCAGGGGGCCAGCACCCCCAGGCGCGGGGTGGGCCCACCCACACGGCCATGGGGTGTGGCCCCCTGGTGAGCCTCCTCCGTCTCGTATTCTGGCTTCGTGTTGCCCATGGTAAAATATTGAATTTGGCTTTTGTCCCGTCCAATTCCGAGAATATTGATTTTCTGCCTTTCTGGAACTGAAAAAGAAGAAAACAGGCAACTGGCACTGTGGCATCTTGTTAATAGGTTAGTACTAGAAAACATATAAAAACACCTCAAAGTGTGGACAAAGCAAAGAAAAGTACATATTGTTTTTACTTTGTTTTCGACGTATCAAGCATCCACAAGCTTAACTCCTGCTCGTCCTCGAGTAGGTAAGTGATAAAAGAATAATTTTTGAGGTGACATGCACCATCAAAACCAAGATCAAACCATTTGCAAGCATTGAAAGTTGGGATAAAAGAATTCTAAACATGTGCATGAAAGATGGAGTTCTAACAATAGGACAAAGTAACTATGCATGCAACATGAAAGGCTACAAACAAAGATCATGAATATCATGCATTGAAAAATATTTGTTTGTTTCACATACAGAAAACATGGCATAGTGGCATTAAGCTTGTCCCTCATGGAGTAGTAAATAGATGCATAGGACACCTTCAAAGTTCATAAGATTTACTAGATACAAATAGCACAAGAACAAGCAATATCAATAATATGCATAAATCAATAAGTTTTGGGACACTGCACATAGAACTAAGAATGACAACTATGCTCTCTTAATGGTGCCTAAAGGTAGAAGGTGGAGACTCAATGTAATAGTGGAGGAAAGGCCCTTCATAAAGGGAAGCATGGATTTAAAGTTTCAAAAAGAGCTTCCAAAAATTATAGTACTTGTTAGCTTTCAGCCCTCATTGCCCCTATCATAAGCATCTTGAAGTGATTAAGGTTAAATTGAACAAGCTATGGAGTATATGCTTGACAAAGTATAAGTTGGCAATCTCAAATCCCTTGAATACAAGGGCCACACCTCATGCTACTCAACTTCAGTCACCTGTAAGTTCTTGTCATAGTAAGTACATGTGTATCATAGAGAACCGCAAACGGGGTACCCCTTGCACATGGTACATGAGATATCCCATAACCAAAATGATAAGGCAAGCAGACAATGAGCATCTCAGCGATATTTTTATTTACTATGTGCATAGCTTTTTATTGAGGATGCTTCACAGATTGCTCATTATGGTGACGCTGCAAGTTTCCACCATGATTAGGCATGGCTTAGGCTAGCGGCCCAGGCGTTTCTCTAACACAAAATACATAACTCCATGGACTTCTAAGCTCCCTCTTTATTTCACACCGGCGACATCCATAGACAAAAGAGCATGATATCAACTCTGTACAAAGTACAAGTGCAATGTTGAAAACGTTCCCCATGACAACATGGTTCTGTTAATTCCAACGTATAAGTGCAAGCATATACAACATAGATGACAGAATGGTTCAAGTTTATTAGGGGAAAGGAATATAAAGTGTGCCATCAAGTTTGTGAGGGCTTTAATCACCAAGTTTTCACATAACAAAATACTTTTTAATTGGAAGATAGCTGAAAACAAGAATATACTTGGAATGGTGTAACACACCATGCATATGAATTTATCGTGGAAACTTTGGAATAAATTGGTTTCTTGGGAGTTGGAAGCATGAGTAGAGCTTACTCATACAAGTGGAGGCTAGCAACAGACTTGGAGCAACCAACTAAGAGAGCAATAATGGACATAATAATGCAGAGCGACAAAACATTACTAACCAAAACAGAGTGGCACTACAAGTCAAGGACTAAATGATCATATAGGCTATGGTGACTTGTTCATAATCATAACATGGTGTGAGCATGTGCTAAGTCAACCCAAACAAAGCATCAAAGGAGAATACCACAATACTATGCTTTTGTATGCTAAAACAACGCATAATTCTTTAAAGGAACACTAATCAATCCCAATTGTTGGGAACAAGACATGCTACAACAATAATCACTAAGCATAAGGTCAAAACAACACCTAGCATGACTAAGTCACAGTCAATGCAAGCTCCTCTTGCACTTTCAAGCAAGAACTTTCTACTCCTTTCCAACACCAATCGACTTATTTGAAACAACACAGCGAGAATGGGGGTCCAAACTACTTTATTCAAACATATAAACAAACTAAGCAAACCAAACAAAAACTAATATGCTCCAATAACAACACAATAGTGCATGAAACAATAAAAACGAAGTGTCTAGAAGGACCTGAGCTTTTTATTGATGAAGAAGGGGATGCCTTGGGCATCCCCAAGCTTTGACGCTTGTACCTCTTGGATATTTCTTGGGGTGACACCGGGGTGGCATCCCCAAGCTTAAGCTTTTGTCCATTCTTCATCTCATTACATCATTCTTTCTCTACACCTGATTTTTTTTCCTTCATACAAAACTTCACACAATCTTCATTAGCAACATTAGTGTATTCAAAAGATAATAGACCTTTGGTTTTAGCTTTAGAACAGCAAATTTTTTCACTAAAAACACAAGCTACTGTAGCAACTCCTTCAAAAATTCTCAATTCGCCAAAAGAGAACTCAAAAAGGAATCAATAAGAAGCAAAAGCAAATAATGGCAGAAATCTGTCAACACAGACCAGCAGGTAGAAAGCGATTTTTTCGAAAATCTTCTGTTACTCAAATAGAAAAGTGTTGAACTAAGGAAAGTTAGATAACATACTGGGAGATTTATTCGTAAATTTTAAGATCAATACGACTTACAGAGACTCATCACGAATGTTTATGGTGGAGGAAAGAAATCTGTTTCGTTATAGCAACTCCCCAAATCTTACTTCCTCTCATTAGAGGTCATTCTTGGCACAAAAAGCAAACAAAAAGGATAAAGAGAGGTCATTACTGAAGTATTAACTTCCTAGACTCAAGGAAACTCTTGTGTTATCTCCCAACAAGCACTTTTCTTTAACGCCTTTAAGTTAGGCACAAGAAGCAAGAAATCAAGTATTTTCAAATGAGGAAGCATTAACATCAATACTTGCAAAATCTTCAACTATGAAAGGTATCTCATCCAAATGAGTTTTGAAGGATCCCTTATCATCTCTCTTTGGTTTACTACTTTCATCAAAAGGATTTTCTAGAACAATCCAATCAAAATTGTTTTCAAAGGCCTCATGCATCCCGACAAGCTTAAAGGGTATGGGTATCTTAAATTCCTCTCTAGGCTTAGTTTTATCAGAAGTACCCACAACATCTACACATGAGCCTAGCATATTGAAATTCTCAAAGACCTTTTAGCTTCCTTAGCAACATCGTGGAAATATATGAGCAAAGTTTCAAGAATAAATTCTCTCTTTTCAGCATTCTTTTCTTCTTTTAGTTTTAGGAACAAAATTTGCATCATGGGGTTAAGTCTAACAAACCTAGACTCCAAAATATGATCTAAAGAAGCTGCAGCAATTTCATAATTAGGAGCAATATTTGCTATAGATTTATCCGCAATATCTTCATGTTTGCTAACATGATTGAAGATTTCTTCAATATTTTCTTTCCCAATTATAGAGCCACTACCTATCGAAAGGTCCTTTAGGGCGAACTTGGGGAATAACATGGTGAGATAGAGCAATGTGGCAACTAGAGTAGGCACTATTTTTTTTGTTTTTGATAAGACAAAGCAAACCAAACTAGACTAATTTTTTTTGGAGTTTTTGATAAAAAGAGGCAAACAAAACCAAGCAAAAGAAACTAACCAAACTAAAAACAAAGTAAAGAGAAAGGTTGAGGAGGAATCCCCTTCTGAAGACGTCCTTGGCCTCCCAGACAATGGTGCCAGAAAACTTGTTGATGACTCCTTGTTGACATGGATCACTTCATCGGGAAACCCCAAGAGCAAGGTGTGAAGAAGCACAGGAGCAAGTATCCCCTTAGTAAGAAACAAAGGTTATCGAACCAGTAGGAGGAAGGAAACGTCTCAATGGTGTTGCAAGCAACGTGTAAACCTACACAACACAAACTCAATACTTTGCCCCAACGAATAGTGAGGTTGTTAATCTCACCGGTTGCTATAACAAAGGATTAACTGTATGGTGTGGAAGGTGATGATGGTTTGCAGCAAGTAAACAATAACAATGGTAAAGATTAGACCGGGGTCCATAGTTCACTAGAGGTGTTCTCCTTAGATAAACAAACATGGCATGCTGGGTAAACAAATTATAGCAGGAAAATTGACAGGACTGAGCAAGGCATAACAATGCAATACTAGAGAAAAAGATCCTATGAGATTCGATTGGGAAATACAACAATATACATAGACCACCATCCAATTGCATCTATGACTAGAAGTCCACCTTTAGGTTATCATCCAAACCCCCTCCAGTATTGAGTTGCAAGCAACAGACAACTGCTTTAAGCAAAGTGTGTAAGGTAAACAATCCACTTGTTCCATGAACAAGAGACCGTTGTTTTCTCCCTAGTGACAACAACACATCTACAATCGTAGAGATTTATGTCACTTCCCTTGATTAAGTAGAGGCATGAACCCACTATCGAGCATAAATACCCCCTTTTGGAGTCACTAGCAACTACTTGGCCAAGATAGCTACTAACAACGGAGAGGATGTAAGATCACAAACAACACAAAAATGATAGAATCAAATAGACAAAACCATTAATCAATATGACATAGTAATCTCATTATCCATCGGATCCCCGCAAACACAACATGCATGATTACAAATAGATTAGATCTTAATCATGAATCGAGATCACAAGATCTATACATGAAAGCACAAAGGAGGAGATACAACCATTTAGCTACTACATGGACCCGTAGTCCAAGGTGGAACTACTCACGCTTCATACCGGAGGCTGTCATGATGAAGAAGAAGGCCTCCGGGATGATCTCCCCTCCGGCAGGGTGCCGGGAAGAGCTTCAGATCCCCTCGATCTAGGGACGATGGTGGCGGCGGCTACAGACGGTTTCATGGAGTTTTGATCGGGTTCTTAGGGTTTTGGCATCGAGGGGACTTTATAGGCGAAGAGGCAAGGCAGGGTGGCCACCAGGGCGGCTGCACCCCCCAGGCATGGGGTGGGCCCACCCGCGTGGCCAGGGGGTGTGGCCCCCTGGTGAGCCTCCTCCGTGTCGTATTGTGGATTCGTGTTGCCCACGGTAAAATATTGACTTTGGCTTTTGTCCCGTCCAATTTCGAGAATAGTGATTTTTTGCCTTTCTGGAACCAAAAACAGAAGAAAACATGCGACTATCACTATGGCATCTTGTTAATAGGTTAGCACCAGAAAACATATAAAAACACCTGAAAGTGTGGACAAAGCAAAGCAAATAAGATACTAAACAAGCATGGAACATCAAAAATTATAGATACGTTTCCGACGTATCAAAACATGGTCGGAGAGGCTTGTAACCATCACCCGTAGCCTCGCGGGTGACGTCGAGGTCACCGAGGGTGCTGCGATTATGGTGGCTGTTTGCATCGGGGAAGCAGATCTTGGGCGGTTGATGCATGCTTGAGCGCTGTGGACGAGAGCATCGCTGAGGCAGAATCGGTGCACTACATAGAGGCTCTAGTATGGTACGGTTGGGGTGGATGCCAGCGGCATGGAAGAAGAACTTGGGCAGTCGTTGACGGATTCAACGCTGTGCATGGGAATGTGGGGAAAGGAAGCCAGGTGCGGTGACCTAGATTGGGTGCGTTGGACGTCGATGAAGCAGCAATGGTGCGTTGGATGAGACCGCAGCTGATGCGGCTCCAACATACTGGTGAGTAAGGAGGGCATGGTGTCGAGTTTCGGCGGGCAAAGCCAGCATGAGAAGTGCTGCGGGAGATTATACCACCGGAGCCAGTGGTCGAAGAGGCAAGAGAGTGTGAGCGGGGCTAGGGGTTTTTCTGAGGATTTTTCTTTGTGTGTGGGGGGGAAGAATCAGTTTTTGAAATATATTGGTATTACTGTAGTACCGACCCAAGAGGGAAATACTATTAATTAGTATTGTTTGCTTGAAACAGAGGGGTGCGAGAAATTTCGTTGTGTTTGAAACAGATGGGCGCGAGAAATTTCACAGAGTTTTTGAAACGGAGGGGCGCGAGAAATTTTGTAGTGTTTGAAACGAAGGGGCGCATGAAATTTAGTAGTATTTGAAATAGAGGGGCGCGAGGGAGTGGGGACCATGTGATTTTGGCCGTCTAGCAATCTTGTCCGTCCATCCAAAATCAATGGGATAGAGCCGATACCTTCCCTACGAAGGCTCTAGCGTGGACTTCTATGCAAGAAATCACTGGGTGTCCAAGAGTAGACTATAGAGGGTAGATGTGAAGGCCACAATATAGTAGTAGCACACCATTAATCAGGCTAGGTGGGGGCCAGGTTATTTTGGCGCTCCACGAGTTTAAAGTTTTCATGTACTTAATGATGGCTCAGTTGATGTAGAACCTATTGGGAACCCCAAGAGCAAGGTATGATGAGCACAGCAACAAGTTTTCCCTCAGTTATAGAACCAATGTTATCGAACCAGTAGGAGAAAGAAACCACTTCTGAAGGTGTTGCTAGCAACATGGAACCTGCACACAACACAACCAAAATAATTTGCCCCAACTTATCAATGAGGTTGTCAAGATCACTGGTTTTGCTGAAAACAAAGGATTAAACATATAGTGTGGAAGAAAGTAATTGCAGAAAGTAACAATAAACAGTAGATGGTAAATCAGCGGGAATGAACTGACCAGGGTCCATAGTTCACTAGAGGTGTTTCTCCATAAGATAAATAACATGCTGGGTGAACAAACTACAGATGGGCAATTGACAAATAGAGAATGCATAACAATGCATGTACATGACATGATGATCACTATGAGATTCACTTGGGCATTCAACATGATACATAGACCGTAATCCAACTGCATCTATGATTAATAATCAACCTCTGGGATATCATCCGAATAACCCTCGGGTATTAAGTTGCAAGCAACAGATAATTTCATTAAGCAAAGTGTGTAAATAAACAATACAATTGCCCTTGGACAAAGGATTATTGTTTTCTCCCTAGTAGCAACATCACATCTAAAATCTTAGAAGTTTCTATCACTCTCCCAGATTACTAGAGGCATGAACCTACTATCGAGCATAAATACTCCCTCTTGAAGTCATAAGAAAATACTTTGCCAAAGTAACTAATAGCAACAAAGAGCATGCAAGATCAGAAATAACATAGACATGATAGAATAATTAACCAATCTGACATAATACTCAATATTCACTGGATCCCAACAAACACAACATGTAGGATTACAATAAGATGATCTTTATCATGATAGGCAACTCACAAGATCTAAACATGGTAGCACAAATAGGATAAACAACCATCTAGCTACTACTATGGACCCATAGTCCAAGGATGAACTACTCACACATCACTCCGGAGGCAGGCATGGTGATGAAGTAAGCCTTCTTGGATGATCTCCCCTCCCTGGCAGGGTGCTGGGAAGAGCTTCAGATCCCTCCTGATCTAGGGACAACGGTGGCGGCGACTATAGACTTTTTCATGGAATTCTGTTTGGGTCCTTAGGGTTTTCGTCTCGGGGGTATTATATAGGCGAAGGGGCGAGGTCGATGGAGCGCCAGGGGGCCCACACCCTAGGGTGGCGCGCCCCTTGGCCGTGCCTGGGCCAGGTGTGGCTGCCTTGGGGTGCGCCTCCCCCTCACCTTCAGACTCCGTGTTGTGTTGGAAAAAATAGGAACTTCGGCTTTTGTTTCGTCCAATTCCGAGAATATTTCTTTACTAGTTTTTCTGAAACCAAAAATAGCAGAAAATAGGAACTGGCACTATGGCATCTTGTTAATAGGTTAGTTCCAGAAAATGCATAAAAATGCCATGAAGTTCAAGCAAAACATAAAGCAATTGGTGTAAAACATGGATGCTGCATAAAAAATTATAGATACGTTTGCAACGTATCAGCATCCCCAAGCTTAACTCTTGCTCGTCCTCGAGTAGGTAAGTGATAAAAAGAATAATTTTTGAGGTGACAGGCACCATCACAATATTGATCAAGGTATTGCAAAGCATTGATAGCTGGGATCAAAGTACTCTAGAGATAGGCATGAAAGATACATTTCTAACAATAAGACATAGCAACTATGTTGCAACATGAAAGGCAACACAAAAAAAGATCATGCATAATGCTTTGAAATACATTTCTTTGTTTCACATATATAAAACATAGCAAGAGTGGTATTCAGATTGTCCTTCATGGAATAGCAAAACATAAATGCACATGACACCTTCAAAGTTCATAAGGGTGACTAGATACAAATAATTTAAGAACAAGCAATACCATAATTATGAATCAATCAACATGTTTTGGGAAAATGCACATTGAACTCAGAATGACCACTATGCTCTCTTAGCTGGTGCATAAAGGTAGAAGATGGAGACTCAACAAAAGTAAAAAGAAAGGCCCTTCGGAGAGGGAAATAGGTATTTCAAGTTTCATAAAGCTTCAAAAAATTATGGTACTTATTAGTTTTGAGCTCTCATCGCCCCTATAATAAGCATCTTGAAGTGATTAAGGTTAAAGTGAGGGAAAATATTATGCTTGACAAATCACAAGTTGAAAATCTCATGCCCCTTGAGTACGAGTACCGAGACCTCATGCTACTCAACTTTGGTAGCAAACAAGTTCTTGTCATTGTAAGTATATGTGTATCATAGAGAACCACCAACGGGATACTCCTTGCCCCATGACACAGGAGCTATACCATATCAAAATGACAAGGAAACAGACAATGAGCATCTCCGCGATCCTTTTATTTACCATGAGCATAGTCTTTTATTGAAGATGCTTCATAGAGTGCTCATTATGGTTATGCTGCAAGTTTCCACCATGATTAGGCATGGCTTAGGATAGCCGCCCATGAATTTCTCTAACACATATACAAACTCCATGGACTTGCAAGCTCCCATCTTATTTCACACTACCGACATACATAAACAAAAGAACATGATGTCAACTGAATAAATAAGTGCAATGTCGAAAGCGTGCCCCATGAAAGCATGGTTTTTCTAACTCCCAACTTACAATTTGCAAGCATATAAGCATCATAATACAGTCACAATGGTTCAAGTTTATTAAGTGCAAGAAATAAAATGTGCCTTCAAGTTCAAGAGCTTTAATCACTATTTTTTTACATAACAAAAAATTAATTTGGAAGATAGATAAAAACATGAATATACTTGTGTCAACACCCGAATTTTTAATCTCAGATGCCTGTTATGCCATGCATCGCAATCCCAGGATTACCATTTTTGCGAGACATAACAAATTGGATATCACAGTTCATCATCCATTACAAACCATACATAAGGTCTTACAACAAATAAAGGATCTTATGATCCAGTCTTAATACAATTCAAGCAGCGGAATACCGTAATGATAATGGTAGCATGGGCGAGACTCCATATTCATGGTAACAGGCAATGCTAACGATGGGAGATGATCCTAGTTGTCGTAACCTTCCTGCTTTCCGTCCTCCTGATAGCCCTCTTCATAGTCTGGCCACAGGAATAGCCAGAGACATAGCCATGAGTACTCTTTAAGTACTCGCAAACTAATACTAACAAGTGAATTGGTTTTGAAATAGGAAGTACTAAGCTCTAGGCTGTTTTGCAAAAAGCGAGATTTACCTTAACTAAGTTCAGAAGCAAAGAAATCTAGATGAAAGTTTTATAACACCTAAGTGGGAACTTGAATTTCATAACACAACTCTGTTGTGGTCAAGTCAATGTCATAAATCATCTCATAAGTCATTTTGAAAACATCTGACGACGGAACAGTATGGCCACTCCAACTGTCCATAACTACGGACGCGGCTATTCGAATAGTTTGACACTCTACAAAGGTGGTACACTTTCACCACAACATTCTATACATCCATCAGGAACAAATCCTGAATTCACCATACTTAGTATGCGGATAATCAATCCTAACCTTTCAATTACACGCCCTAGTATAGGCACCTATCCTGTGAGTTTGGCCTCCTAACCATGACCAACTGTCATCTTGGGTACTGCACAGGTGGACAATCTTCACAAGGTATCCTCAGCTCAAACCTTGGCCGCAAGGGAACCCATACTAAGGTATATAAGTTTTCAGTCAACCCTACCCAAATTTCGGGTATTGTGGTTTTATGGTAAAATTGGAATGGTATAGCATCCATACAACCATCAGTTTTATAAAGGGCTAAGGCTCATGCCTTAACATTTTCATCATCAAAATCATCTGGTGTTCAAGAACACATGTCAAAACATTTCAGTAGAATGACTCATCATTCTAAGGTTTTCATAATCATTTTCACCAAGTATTCCCATCTAAAGTGATCAAGTTTTATTTTTAGCACTAGCAACTACAGGTGAACACTAATGATGGGTGGTAAACAAGTGTAAATGATCTAAGTTCAATCTCATGCCTCGGGATGACATCAAGATTATCTAACTTAGGCCAAGTTTTATGCTCTTTATGCTACCTTCATATATCTTGCTAATATCTACAAGTCACCACGTAAACTCAAATAAAAGCTTTGATAAATAAATAAAATACTAAGCTTGCAAGTAAAACTAGGATTGGGTATCAAGTAGTGTAAGCTTGCAAGGATTAGCTTGCTACGTTAACTTGTATAGTGAGGCTTTGCAAGGTTGCAAGTATAGGCTTTCCTTGTGCAGAGCAGTGGTTGAAGTTCTCCTCGGCTTCTTCCTCGTAGTATCCTCCTTCCTCCTCGTATCCTTGGTCGGTACTAGCGTCTATAAATAAATACGAGGTACACAATCACCACACAATACTTAACTACTTCTATTTATCACACCAAGGTTTTCACTAGATGATCTAGCATCATCACAAACATTACAAAGATTAAAGCAAATAGTTTTATTTCCTTTATTTTAGAAAATTAATTTTCACTCATTGAAAAACTACTTAAGATTTAATATTCCCCAACTAAAACATGGGATCATGTTGACACATGTCATCACCACATATTTCAGTACATGGGAATGTGATTTAAAGTGGTGTCACAATTTAATAAGGTTTAACCCTTTTATTTTAATTAATTAAAGTGACTAGAATGGCCTATGAGGCATTATTTTATTGCTTGACCATTATTTCTGCAAGTAAACCTATATATTTTTATATATTTAGAAAGGTCTTGTTAAATGTGATTTTTGAGAGTTGGAATCAACTCAAAATCTTTCATGGTTGAATTTTGAAAAATGTTTGAATGCAGAAAAGCTTCTGTCTTGTTATTTTTACCATAGGTGATCTACAAATCTAATTGGTTTGAATCCAACGGGCTTGGATTAAGGATTCTAGTACCTTCCTAACAAAATTGGTTTCATGCACTTTGTTTCAATGAATAGAGCTGGGTTGATTTTTGAATCTAGGTACAGAACTAAGTTTGAAACTAAAAGAATAAACCTAAATTTGAATTACAGGATCGCGCGGGATGTTAACTGGGCCGGCCCACGGTGCACAGCGCACGCGCGAGTGGGTTTAAGTGAACGACCCCACCAGCCAGCAAGACATGGGGGTGCGAAGCGGTATGGGGGGATGTGGAGCGCACGATCTAACTCTAATCTAAAGGCTGTAGTTCATCGTCCACGCCGGGCAATGCCGGCGAGACATAACCCTAGCGCGGCCAGTGGGGGTCGTGGGAGGCTCACCGGGGCTCAGGCGAGGGTCGGCGATGGGGGCGAACGACGAAGTCAACGACGTTGATCCTCCTGGTACCAGCAGCTTCTCCTAGGGCGGCTCCAATTGCTGGTTCCTTTCTTCCTCCTCCGTGGCAGACTCCGGCCAAATTCCGGCGATGTGCTGCTCGCCTTGCTCCGGGAGTGAGGTGGGTGCTTCTGAGAGAGAGAGAGGGGAGTGAGGTGGTGTGAATAAATCGAGCGGGGGTGGCCTCTATTTATAGTGCCAGAAGGGGACCGATGGGCGCGGGCTGAGCTCGGCGTGGTCGTCGTCACAACGAGCTACTGGCATGGGAAAAGGTAGGGGACAGTGCTGTATTCCCTGGCGAAGCTCAACGGTATGGTCACGCGGCGTGGGGCGGTGCGGAATGGTCAGAAAGTCGCAGTGCTCTGGGCGGGTCCGACGCTAATTTTAATGGCACACCACGGCTACAGGTCGCGCGGCGGCGAACGGGCTTGTCTGGGGTGTTCCTGGGGTGGTGGCGATCCTGCTTGCATGCGGCGAGGGCGGCGCGCAGTCTGTGGGCATGTGTCACAGGCGGCATGCTGGCGCACTCTCGTCTCGCTCGCAGAGAGGCTAGGCACGCCTGGGCTGTGTGGTCTAGGGGCTGGCAATGCTTGAGGCTTGGACAGTGGGTGGCGGTGGACGGTGGAGAGTGTCCCAGACAAGGTTGGCGAGGCTAGAGAAGCTTCTAGCTAGCTGGCAACATTGGGGTGTCAATGGTTCTCTCGGCATGCTTGCCATTATTGGCATGGTCAGTTTTATAGTGAGCTAGAGGGGTTAATTGAGCTAGTTGATCTAGTAAGGGTGTAATGTGAGCTAGATAGGGAACAAGTTAGGCACTGATCACTGCTCACAATAGTGTTTAATGTTTGTTTGTTTGGTGATTGCAAGGTGTTTGATGAAATGGCCAAAAGAGATTCAAATTTGAATTTTTGATTCAAACTTTGTGGGTGTGATAGTTACATACTAGGGAGTCTCTGGTTGATTGGATTGGTCAAGGTGCACTGGTTTGGTTGGGTTTTGAAAATGGGTGATCTTCACATATGTTAAAGATTCAATTTTGAAATGTCATTTGATTCAAGTTGCCAAAAGTTTCTGCAAGTTTGAGAGGTGGGATTTGATTCACTTTTACTTGGTCTTGCAAGGGGTGAAAATAAATGGAAATATTTCTGTTTGAAATCTTGGACTATAAACACTCAAAGTGACCTAGTGAGCAAGATTGGCAAAAAATGACCATTTGCTTTATTTGTTATGTTTTTGATTTTCTCTTGATTTGTTTCTGCATGGAAATGTTTTAGATGATGTTGTTTTCATCTTTAAACCATTCCTTGATATTTAGATCAATCTCACAAGTCCATTCATGCATTCACACAATTATCACGTACACACATGCATTCATATGATTGAATTAACAAAAGTTTTTCTTAACCCTAATTTTGGTGATTGGAATTTGATAACCATTGTTTAACATTTTTGGGATGTTACAACTTGGAATGGTGTAACACACCATGCATATGAGTTTATACTGGACTCTTTGGGAATAACTTGGTTTCGTGGGAGTTGGATGTACGAGTAGAGCTCATACTCAGTACATGTGGAGGCTAGCAAAATACTAGGAGCGACCAACTAAGAGAGCAATAATGGCCATAATCATGCAAAGCGACAAAACATTATTAATCAAAGCATAAAATGATATCACAAGTAAAAAATATATGATCATAGAGGCTAAGGTGACTGCTTCATAGTCATAACATGGTGTAAGCATGTGCCAAGTCAACCGAAATAAAGCATCAAAGGAGAATACCACAATATTATGCTTTTGTATGCCATGATTCTTTCAGGGCACATTAATCAATCTCAATTGTTTGAGACAAGTCATGCTACAACAATAATCACTAAGCATATGGTCAAAGCAACATCTAACATGATAAGATAAAGTCTAAGCCACAGTCAAAACAAACTTCTTTTTGTACCACCATAAGCATGAACCATTCTACTCTTTTCGAACACCAATCAACTTATTTGAAACAACTCACAAATATAATAATCAATAAAGACCAGAGAGATTGTATCACCTATCTACAAAGAATAACTAAAAAGTTCTAAGCAAAAGAAGAAGAAAACTAAAGCTAAACGCAGTGCTAGCAAAAGTGAACACTCGCAGAATAATAAGAGTGAAAGCTAGAGTGTTCTAGGCAATAAAGAACGAGGTGTGACTTCTCCAAAAGAGGTGTGTTGGGATCCAACCAACTTATTGTAGAAAACATAGCAAAATAAAACTAAAAACAAAAACAAAGACGCTCCAAGAACAACACATAGTGCATGAAGCAATTAAAATATAGTGTCTTGAAAGAAGACCTGAGATTTTTGTTGATGAAGAAGGGGATGCCTTGGGCATACCCAAGAATTTATGCTTTTACCTCTTGAATGTTTCTTGGGGTGACACGGGTGGCATCCCCAAGCTTGAGATTTTTTCCATACTTCATATCATCATATCATTCTCTCCGTACACTTTAAAACTTCCTTCATACAAAACTTGGCATAATCTTCATTAGCAACATTAGTGTATGCAAGATAATAAACCTTTGGGTGTAAGAACCCACATTTATAAGGTAACGGTCCCTGTGATTGCAATGCTAGTCCCTGGATCAAATGCTAGCATCCATAGTTTAAGATGAAGTACACAGATACAAAGGTCTTTATTACATCGTCATTCCAGAGATAAACATAGTCTTTTAAAACTCCATAGCCATAGGCTAGTACAAGAGTTCACAACATAAGTAAATAAAGTAAAGTCTTCATCTTCATGTGCCACAGGAAAGCATGTTGAGTGTAGACTCATAACCCTAATCCTCATCAAAGTAACCTGCAACATCATAAGTTACAACCACAGTGGGTCAATACATTTGGAATTGTATTGGCAAGTGATACCATAGTAGAATAGTAGTATCTAACATCTAAATGGTTTTGGATAAGTGTAGCTTAGGCTTTCTTTCCTCAAAATAAGGTTTTTCCTATCAGTTGAAAACACTAAGTTTTTGTTTGTCAAAAACTCCCAAGGAACCACCAATAAAAATTGGTGAACCTTAACCCTTGTTCATCCACAAGTTTTTAACTTAGAAATTGGTATGAGGAGATCCTTGATAGCTTCAATGTCTTTGATGCTCAATTTGTCCATTGCCAGGGACACGACTAAGTACTTAGGTTTTTCCTTCTCGAGAGGTGGTGCACTTTTCCCACAAGACTCGACATGCATCGAGACGAGATCTTTCAGAAGCCTTCCCTTAGACCAAATGGATGCGTTCCATCCTATCACCCTAGCACCATTTGTCCATCTGGCTAAGTTATTGCAACCTATATGATCAAGGCAGAGCCCATATGCCATGTGGTTGCACTAGAAGCTTCTAAACACTAAGTATCTCAAATCCCTTTGTTCCTGGGTGGATTTCCACAAGTGTGATACACAAGGTAGACCATAGATATGGTCCTTGTGTAACCACTCAACATAACCCAATCATACCATTCCACCCAGGTGATTCATTCACTTAGTTGTTTTATTAAGCAAAAACGTAAGTCAAAGACTTAGAAAAATTTCCATAACATGTATATAATCCACCCTTGTTTTCTACTAGCTAGGCTAAGCATGATAACATAACAAGTATCTTAACTTAGAGAAAATTCTACCAAGACTATAACTACTAGGATTTCCCCATGGCATAACATATAGATACTTAGCAAAATTTCATGCAAGCCCTATACAAAAATATCTCTAGTGCATAGTCAAAACATAATAGGATAAATACATGAAGCACCACTTGCCTTGGTAGTTTGGGGAGTAGCAACAATCTTCACAATCACAATCACCACTAGCACCAAAATCTACACATAAAATGATAGAACCAAATTCTCATTCAAAATATTCAAACAAAAATATATGAATGCATGCAAATGCAATGCATTTTCTATACTAAGACAATCAAACTAAACAGTATCGACCACAATACTAACTAATTACAGTCTAAACAAACTTAAATTTTGCTTTAAAATCATTTCCCAAATAAATTATATGGCCAAAATAAGCCTATATTTGATTCTGCAAATAAACCAAATTTTACAGAATAAAAATACAAATTCAATCCTACAGTGGTGTAGGATTCATTTTTCTGAATCCAATGATATCTTATTTGTATTTTTTGGATAAACAGAACAAAAGTTATGAATTTTATAAGTTTGAAACTCTAATAGATATAAAAACATATTTTAAATCAAAACCCCAGACACGTGGCTGTGTCTGATTGGTCGATACGGCTTCGCGCAGATCGATTATGTAACACCCTCGCCTGATAAGGCTGAGTTCATGTGTATAGTGCCAATCCCTGGATCGGTTCACTGACACACATAGTACAAAATGATACCAAATATAACTGTGCATCATAAATACAACGAATATGATCCAAAATTTACATTATTTATTCAACTACATAGTGGAAAACGAATACAAGGTAGATCTCCATCCTCCAAATGTGCCACAGGCGAACAATTATTGAGTGGAGTCTCACGACCTATGAACGATCACTCAGATACGATATAACCTGCAACATCAAAAGTTGCAGCCACAAATGGTCAATACATTGAATGCATGGCAAGTAGGCTAAAGTGGTTAACAACAGATCTATCAACTACATGCTTATTTCGCCATGTGGAGTTCAGGCTCATTTGCATAAAGCAACAATTTTATCCTAACATTTGTAACAAAGTAGTTTTCCAATACGATAAATAGGACACTCTGGTTCACTCCCAGGTGCTCCTACCCAATTATGTTCACCCAACAAGTTTTAAGTAATTAAGAAATAAGGATGAGTGAGAAATATCATAGCATCAGTATCAGGTCTCTCAAATTGTCCATAACCGGGGACACAACTAAGTACTTAGTTTATACACCCTACAGGGGTTAGTACACTTTACCCATGTGACTTGGCCAGCCCAGCTCGTACCACCACTCTCATATTGGGTGATGATAGGGAGAAGTCCAAGAAAGAACCGTTCGGAAAGTAGCTTCCCAAACCCGACACGCACCGGTCCAACCTACACTATCTACATCTCTGGATACGTGGGTTCGAGTTACCAGAACCTACCGAGTTCAACCAACCGCCCATTTCATTATTGGCACATGGTTGCACACGAAAGCTACCAAACAAAGAAACCAATCCTTTCTCAGTGTCCTGGGCGGCATTCCCCACCATAATCCACACTCGATGACCCAATCAATGCCATTCCCGTGTGGTTCATTAAAACATGTTGGTTTGTCATTTAGCAAAACATAAGCCTTTCAAAACATATAACTTTTCATGATGTGATTCCCTTCCTCGTCTAAATAGCATAGCTAAGCAATCTACCAATACGATGGCTCATAAACAAGGAATACTAGGGAATAATATGGGACATAGCATAGCATATACACATCAATTCCTACATATGCAATTCTACAAAACATGTACAATGCATAGGAAACCAATAGGACATTTATGACCAAGATAACACCACTTGCCTTTGTTGTAGATGTAGTCGATTATATAATCCTTACAATTATATTGGCCTCTTTCGTAATAACCACAATACTTACAATCATAGTAGTTGCAATCACAGTAGTTGCACTCCTCTCAATCTAACGTTTGAAGCAAACACAACAAACACCATTCAAAACATTGCAAACATACAACAGTGCAACATTACAAGAAAACAATGATGAACAGATGCATGCATGACGATTTAATGAGTCACAATGGTTGCATTTAGTGTTCTGAACATAGTTAGATTACATGATGCATGTGAAAAGTCATTTATTGCACTAAAGCTTTTACTACTAAAGTTGTATCGCTTTACTATGGTGTATACCACTTTAATTGAAATAAATATGTTTATGTCGTATTAAATTGTGAACTAGATGCTACTGGATAGAGGTAATGCAATTTAGAGATAGTGGCAATTTGAATCACCTAAAAAGGAGTTATAGATATTTTCCTATGATTAAAACACTATTTTAATGGGTTTAAATATTTCTGTATGAATTTCTATTTTAACAGTACCAAATAATTTGGCATGCAATTTCTCTGTATAGATATTGTCAATACAAAACCTTAGCACTTGGATTCACCCTAATCGGAGTTATAGATCTTTTTGTATGATTTAAATAGTGTTTAATGGGTTTTAAATGATTCATATAGTTTCTGCTGTCTAAAAATCAAACTAAAATTATATCAGTAATCTCCACGGAATTGTGATTTCAGGGACATATTATTTGTAATTTTCCGAATAGTATTTATTTTCTTATGAATTTATTACTCTAAATAAGCCATTAAACTATTTAAATCTTCACGGCAAAACCTTACAGTCAAAGGCTGAACTAATTGCATTGATGATCTACATGGAACCAGCTTTCCATCGGTATATCATTTATATTTTTGTGACAAGCAATTAATTTACTATGAATTTAATGATTTATAAAGCCATTAAAACTAATTAAATTTCTACGGGGTAAATAATACGGAAAGGCTAGATCCAACCAGATATTATTAATGTACATTATAGTAGCTTCAATTTGATATATTGTTCATATTTTTCGGAGTTACAGATAATTTTCTATGAATTTATTAACCTAAAAGACCATTAAAACTAATTAAATTAGTGCAGTAACCACGTCCAGTAAAAGTTGGATCTATTCTGATAAGATGATTCTACGTAAAATTATCTTTAATTTGATATATTATACGCAATTTTTGGACGTGGTATGAATTTTTAATGAATTTTACAAGTTAGATCTATAATATGCAATTTTAAATTCGAACGGAATATTCCAGAGAATATTCCGCTGACTGGACAGGTTGACTTTGCATGCTGACTGAGACTAGATATTGACCTGACGTTGACGTGGCGTTGATGAGGAAGATGACCGGGATGACAACATGGCATGCACCGGTTTGATTGGATCTTGACCGTCTGGATAGGATCCGGTGGCTAGAAGAAGAGATTGACCCGATTTTGGCTCATAATAGACATGAAACAGATCTGCGTTAGAGAGAGAAATCCGTAGGTCAAATTGAAAAACTTACAACATGAAAGTTGCGGAGAATCATTATTCCTACATTCTCACCAAAGGAATTTGGATTTGAAGAAACGAGCGTGAGTACATCTTGGATTTACACCATCAGATCTAAAATATTGCGATGCAAAATTCTCTGGCTATGGTGGATGAAAAGAGGTGAGGTTTGTCGGGATTGAAAGATTTCGATGAGTTCTACAACTTTTGTTTTTTGACCGAAGGCAAACGACGAAGTCTAGATGGGTTAAAAAGCGAAATAAGATTCGGGCATGTGTAGATTCGGGATTTCGAGAAGATAAACTCGTACAGCTGTCGCTCCACGAGTTTATATGGAGGTTTAGGACGGTGGGAAGATAGGTTTTGGAGTAGGAAATAAGTAGAAACAAACGGAAGTCGATTTGGAGTTGTAGATAAAAAGTTACGAGTGTTTGAATAGAGATAGGTCTAGAAAATAGGTTTTTACACGAATTTTAAAGCAACCTGGGACACGATCGGTACGTGCCTGGCTGGTTCGGTCGGGTCGGTTCGGGTGGGCCGGCCCGTTTAGTTTTTTTTTCTTTTTACTTGTTTTCCTCATATCTTTTGCATACGAACTCCAAATGACACGATTCTTGTTTCTAAAATTTTCCAAAATTTGAATAGATCATTGTAGGATCATATTTGTAATCTTTTTACTAGTTTGCAAGTAGTGGGTTTATAAATTCTTGTAAATTCCATTTTATTTATATCTTTATTTGTTTGTATTTATTCCATAACTTTTTCATACTAGCTCCAAATGAGCTCAATTTTGTTTCTAAAATTTTGTAGTATTAATTGGATCTCTTTAGGTTATAAATATCAATAATTTATGCCTTAGCAACTGTGGGTTTTAATAAGTCAATTTAATTACTCTTAGGAACATTTGGGCGAATCAACTATAGGATTTAGATACCAGGATTTGGATTCAGTTTATGAGAACTTTGCACGGATGTAATGAAATGCTTATGAATGCTTCATGATTTTCATTTTGAAATCTTGCACACCAATTCTAAAATCCATATTCAATCCATGCCCTTTTTCTTATATGGCTACTTAGGTCATAACAAAAGAATATAAGATTTTGAATTCAAGGTTGAGAGGATTTTCTATTGAAAAAGTTTTTTCTCTTTGAGAATTTTCAACATAGTCAAACAATCAATCAAACTTATTTATTTATTTCACATTCCAAAATTAGGAGAATTTTGGGATGTGACAGATTAATGTGGAGCGTTGGATATAAGTGACTCTATATAGTTCAGATCAAACAAAAACGATTTGTTTAAGTGATCTATCTTAGCCACTGGATCTGGATCTAAGGGCTACGATGCACGTGACCAAAGTCTGGCGGCGCTAGCGACGACTGCATGGCGCGGAGCTCTAGCGGTGATGCTCCGGCAATTGCAGAGGGGATTGGGGGTTGCGGTGATGCTTACCAGACTCGCGAGATCACGAGGAAGCTCAACGTGTTGCTGGAGTGGGCAGGGGCGTGCTGTGGTGGTCGGGAGAGCTTGTCGGAAACCTTGCTGGAGTCAGGCACGGCTTGACTGAGACGACAGCGATGTTCTAGGCCTACCTAGGACAAACAAATCGCATCAGTGGCTGCGCAAGGACACATCGCGCATGGGTGTTTGGTCTAGAAGACAAGGGGCGCTCGATTTCTTACCGTAATTTCTCGCCGGAGATGATTGACGCCTCGGGTGCTCACGGTGGTTGACGGAGACGGCGACCTAGGCCAGTATAGGACGAACCAGAGGTATGATTAGTTGTGCAAGAACCAGAGGATCACATTCGTGTGGTAGAGACGCAAAGGGGCGCGCTAAAATCACCAGAATAGCTCGCCGGAGTGTGTCGGGCAGCGGCAGTGTGAGCTTGATTGTGAGCAGCCTGGGGGCGCTAAGAGGGGGCTTGGTGAGGGGAAATGACCGCGGTGAGGTGGTGATTTAGTAGCCAGAGCAGGGGTGGCAATTACGCGAGGAATCAACAGAATTTAAGTGAATTCATTTGCGGCGCGTGGGTGTGGCACGGGTGCGGTGAGAAACCGAGAGAAGGGGGAAAACCCCAAGTGGCCCGTTGGGCTGGTTCTGGCACTGGGCCGAATCAGTGGTGCTGGACCTTTTCTATTTCTTTTCTCTTTCTCTATTTCTATTTGGATTTTCATGAACCAAATTCAAACTAAATTCAAATGAGTTTTAATTCAAACCACCTCTGGATTTTTGTAGTGTGATCCAAGTATTCAAATATGTGTCAAACATACTTGTTTACTCAATTACACTTAGGTCCTTTGAAAATAAAAATAAAACCAGGCCGCATATGATATATAAACCATATGCATAAAATTGGTTTTAGTTTGAGTTTTGATTTGAATTTTTTTGTGCTAGCTAAGAATGCTATGAATGCAAGTATGAAATGCAATTCATGAATTTTGGGATGTTACAAATCTAACCCCCTTAAGGTGAATCTCGCCCTCGAGATTCGCATTGGCTAGAAAATAGGTGTGGGTGGTCTTTCCGAAGATCATCTTCTCTTTCCCAAGTTACTTCCTCTTCAGAATGATGGTTCCACTAAACCTTGTAGAACTTGATAGTTTTGGTACGAGTAACTCTTTATGCAGTATCAAGAATCCTGATAGGTTTCTCCTCATAGGTGAGATCACTCTCCAATTGAACCTCTTCCAAAGGTATAGTATCCTTCAAAGAAGTTTCTTCCATCTCCGGATGGCATTTCTTCAAATGACTCACATGAAACACATTGTGAACTGTTGATAGTGATTCAGGCAGTTCAATCTCGTAAGCCACTTCTCCTTTGCAGCTCAAGATCTTGAATGGTCCAACATACCTTGGTGCCAATTTTCCTTTGACTCCAAATCTTTTCACACCACGAAGTGGTGAGACTCTAAGATAAGGTCTATCACCTACCTCATAGGTGACTTCTCTATGTTTTGGATCTGTGTAGCTCTTCTTCGGGACGGTGCTACCTTCGGGACTGTGAGAACACACGGGCTCCTTTTAGCTAATCAAATAGATCGTTGATTCTTGGCAAAGGATATTTGTTTTTGATATTCACTTCATTGAGTGAACGATAGTCTATGCACAGCCTTTGACTTCTATCCTTCTTTTCAACAAACAGAACTGGTGCACCCCAAGATGAATAACTTGGTTGGATATATCCTTTCTGCAGCTGTTCTACAAGCCGTTTCTTGAGTTCTTTTAACTCATCAACTGTCATGTTGTAGGGTCTCTTTGCTATTGGTCCAGATCCTGGTAACAAGTCAATCAGAAACTCCACATCTCTATCTGGTGGCATTCCATGCAATTCCTCCAGAAACACATCTAAATACTCCCTCACAATTAGCACACTGTCTATGCTAACCCCCTTAAGAGAATTCAACTTACTCCCTTTAGATTCAAAGTTAGACTTGAACCTAATCCTTTTCCGATCTGGGGTTGTGAGTGTGACAGTATGATTGGCACAATCTAGTACTCCCTCATATTTAGTCATCCAATACATTCCCAAAATTACATGCAACCCTTGGGAATCTAGGATTATCAAACTAACTGGAAACTTATACTTTCCAAACTCTATTACTAGATCATGACATCCAAAGTTCACTATCATCTCTCCACCGGGAGAGCTTACTTTTATAGGATACCCAATAGTTTCAGTTGGAAGTCCATTTTTATCAACAAATGCTCTTGATATGAATGAATTCGATGCACTAGTATCAAAAAGAACAAGTGCTGGAAAAGAATTGAGCTTGAACTTTCCAGCCACAACATCAGACTCTTCATATATTTCTTCCACATTGATGTGGTTCACTTGTCCCTTCTGGAAAGGGTTGGGTTTGTTGGCTCCTTCAACTTTCTTTTCTGGGCATTCATTTGCATAGTACCCCATCTTCTTACACTTGAAACACTCAACCTGACTGAGATCTTTCTTTACAGGCTGAATCCCATTACCACTTCCACTGTGGTGGCTCTTGTGTCCACTCTTGTGGTTCTTATACTTGTCATTATCATGACTGCGATGGTGCTTGTTGTCATGATGACAGTTGTGGTTGTGGTGGTTGTTGTACTTCCCATGCTTGTGGAATCCATAACTTCCACTATCATCATTATGGGAACGCTTGTGAGATGATCCCGAGCTGTGCTTATCAAAGTTATGTTTCCTCTTCCTTCCCTCAACCTGTTTCATCTTGTTTTCCAAGATGGTGGCCTTGTCACATAGTGATTGATAAGTTGGTACATAGGCAACATATAGTTGCAGGTTCAATTCATCATTTAATCCTTCGAGGAACTTCTCCTTCCTCTTGGCATCAGTATCAACTTCATCCGGTGCATAGAGCGCCAGATTGTTGAACTCCTCAATGTACTCAGCCACACTGCGGTGACGCTGTTTCAGATTGTGGAACTCTTTCTTCTTTAGGTTCATCACTCCTGATGAGATGTGGGCAGTGCGGAAACCATCCTAAAAGATAGCCCATGTCACATCCTCAAGGGGAGTGGTGATCTGAAAGTTATCCCACTAGGTTGCTGCTGGTCCTTCGAGTAGATGTGCTGCGAATCTGACCTATTCCTCGTCGGTGCATCCAACAGTGACTAAGTCCTTGTTCACGGAATGTAACCAGTCATTGGCTACCATTGGATCAGTTGTTCCTGAGAACTTGGCTAGCCTCAACCTCAAGATTTTGTTGTTGTTGTTGTTGTTGTTGTTGTTGTTGTTGTTGTTGTTGTTGTTGTTGTTGTTGTTGTTGTTGTTGTTGTTGTTGTTGTTGTTGTTGTTGTTGTTGTTGTTGTTGTTGTTGTTGTTGTTGTTGTTGCTGTTGTTGTTATTCTTTATTCTTTATTCTTTATTCTTTATTCTTTATTCTTTATTCTTATTCTTTATTCTTTATTCATTGTTCTTTATTCTTTGTCATTATTGTTGTTGTTGTTGTTGTTGTTGTTGTTGTTGTTGTTGTTGTTGTTGTTGTTGTTGTTGTTGTTGTTGTTGTTGTTGTTGTTGTTGTTGTTGTTGTTGTTGTTGTTGTTGTTGTTGTTGTTGTTGTTGTTGTTGTTGTTGTTGTTGTTGTTGTTGTTGTTCTGATTTTGAATGAACTGAGTCATCATCTGCATCAGTTAAGCTTGGGCTATCATCAACTGCTGCATCTCGGGGGTGGCGTTATTGTTGTTGTTTGGGTTGGGGTTGGCACGATAGGGAGGCATCTGTGGTTTCAATAAGGATAAGGAATGAGATATAATGTCAACACCCGGATTTTTAATCCCAGATGCCTGTTATGCCATACATCGCAATCCCAGGATTACCATTTTTGCGAGACATAACAGATTGGATATCACAGTACATCATCCATTATAGACCATACATAAGATCTTACACAAATAAGGATCTCATGATCTAGTCTTAATACAATTCAAGCAGCGGAATAACGTAATAATAACGATAGCGTAGGTGAGACTCCATCTTCATGGTCACATGCAATGCTGATGATGGGAGATGATCCTAGTTGTCGTAACCTTCCTGCTGTCCGTCTTCCTGATACTCCTCTTCATAGTCTGGCCACGGGAATAGCCACAGACAAAGCCATGAGTACTCTTTAAGTACTCGCAAACTAGTACTAACAAGTGAAGTGGTTTTTGAGTAGGATACTAAGCTCTAGGGTTGTTTTGCAAAAATCCAGGTTTAACTTAACTAAGTTTAGAACCAAAGAAAGCTAGTTGAAAGTTTTATAACAAATAAGTGGGAACTTGAATTTCATATCACAACCCAATTGTGGTTAATTCAAAGTCATAAATCATTTCATAAGACATTTTGAAAACATCTGACGACAGAACAATATGGCCACTCCAACTGTCAATAACCGCGGACGCGACTATTCGAATAGTTTGACACTCTGCAGAGGTAGTATACTTTCACCACAACATTCGATACATCCGTCAGGAACAATCCTGAATTCACCATACTCAGTATGCGGATAATCAATCCCAACCTTTCAATTACATGTCCTAGTATAGGCACCTTTCCTATGAGTTTGGACTCCCAACCATGACCAACTGTCATCTTGGGAACTGCATAGGTGGAAAATCTTCAGAAGGTAGCCTCGGCTCAAACCTTGGTCGCAAGGGAACCCATACTAAGGTATATAAATTTCCAGTCAAGACCTACCCAAATTTCAGGTATTGTGGTTGTACAGTAAAATTGGAATGGTATCTCATCCAGAAAACCATCAGTTTTATAAAGGGCTAAGGCTCATGCCTTAACATTTTCATCATCAAAATCATCTGGTGTTCAAGAACACATGTCAAAACATTTCATTAGAATGACTCATCATTCTAAGGTTTTCATAACCATTTTCACCAAGTATTCCCATCTAAAGTGATCAAGTTTTACGCTTAGCACTAGCATCTACAAGTGGGGGTAAACACTAATGATGGGTGGTAAACAAGTGGGAATTAGCAAAGTTCAATCTCATGCCTCAGGATGACATCAAGATTATCTAACTTATGCCAAGTTTTATGCTCTTTATGCTACCTTTAAATATCTTTCTAATATCTATAAGTCACTAAGTAAACTCGAATAAAAGCTTTGATAAAGAAATAAAAGAATTAAGCTTGCAAGTAAAACTGGGATTGGGTATCGTCAATTGGGTATAATCACATATTCTTAAGGCATATAGTTGGCATAGTAACAAGCAAGTTTTAGCTTGCCAAGTCAACTGGTAGTATTAAGCTTGCCTTGTGCAGAATAGTGGTTGAAGTTCTCCTCGACTTCTTCCTCGTAGTATCCTCCTTCCTCCTCATATCCTTGGTAGATACTAGCGTCTATAAATAAATACGAGGTACACAATCACCAAACATTACTTAACTACTTTTATTTATCACACCAAGGTTTTCACTAGATGATCTAGTATCATCACAAACATTACAAAGATTAAGGCAATAGTTTTATTTCCTTTATTTTAGAAAAGTAATTTCTACTCATTGCAAAACTACTTAAGATTTAATATTCTCCAACTAAAACATGGGATCATGTTGACACATGGCATCACCACATATTTCAGTTCTTGGGAATGTGATTTAAAGTGGTGTCACAATTTAATAAGGTTTAACCTTTTTATTTTAATTAATTAAAGTGACTAGAGTGGCCTATGAGGCATTCTTTTATTACTTGACCATTATTTCTGCAAGTAAACCTCTATATTTTTATATATTCTGAAAGATATGGTTAAATGTGATTTTTGAGAGTTGGAATCAACTCAAAAGCTTTTGTGGTTGAATTTTGAAAAATGTTTGAATGTAGAAAAGCTTCTGCCTTGTTATAGAAGATCTACAAATCCAATTGGCTTGAATCCAACGGGCTTGGATTAAGCATTCCAGTACCTTTCTAACAAAATTGGTTTCATGCATTTTGGTTCAGTGAATCGAGCTGGGTTGATTTTTTGAATCTGGGTACAGAACTAAGTTTGAAACTAAAAGAATAAACCTAAATTTGAATTACTTGGTCGCGCGGGATGTTAACTGGGCCAGGCCCATGGTGCACAGCGCACGCGCGGGTGGGTTTAAGTGAACGGCCCCACCAGTCAGCGAGACATGGGGGTGCGAAGCGGTATGGGGGATGTGGACCGCACTATCAAACTCTAATCCTACGGCTGCGGTACATCGTCCACGTCGGGCAACGCCAGCGAGACAGAACCCTAGCGCGGCCAGCGGGGGTCGTGGGAGGCTCACCGGGGCTCAGGCGAGGGTCGGCGATGGGGGCGAACGACGAAGTCGACGATGGCGATCCTCCTGGTACCGGCAGCTCCACCTGGGCGGCTCCAATCAAAGGCTCCCTTCTTCCTCCTCTGCCGCAGGCTTCGGCCAAATTCTGGCGTTGCGCTGCTCGCCTTGCTCCGGGAGTGAGGTGGGGTGCTTCTAAGAGAGAGGGGAGTGAGATGGTGTGAACAATTCGTGCTGGGGTGGCCTCTATTTATAGTGCCTGAAGGGGACTAACGGGCGCGGGCTGAGCTCGTCGTGGTCGTCGGCACAATGAGCTAAAGTCATGGGCGACGATAGGGGGCGGTGCTATGTTCCCTGGCGAAGCTCAACGACATGGTTACGCGGCATAGGGAGGTGCGAGATAGTCGGAACGTCGCGGTGCTCTGAGTGGATCCAACGGTCGTTTTAATGGCGCACAGGTGATACGGGTCGCACGGCGACGAAAGGGCGTGTCTGGGGTGTTCTTGGGGCGGTGGCGATCATGCTTGCACGCGGCGAGGGCGGCGCGCGGTCCGTGGGCGTGTGTCGCGGGTGACGCTCTGGCGCGCTCTCGGCAGGCTCGCAGAGAAGCTTGGCGCGCTCGGGTTGTGTGGTCCAGGGGCTGGCAGTGCTCGAGGCTTAGACAGGGGGTGGCGGTGGACAGTGGACAGTGTCCAAGACATGGTTGCTAGGCTTGGTGCTTCTCCTAGCTTGCTGTCGGCTGAGGGGTGGCAAGTTGAGCTTGGCATGGTCACCATTGATGGCTATGGCAAGCTCACAGTGATGCTAAAGCTTGTTAAATGGGCTAGATGATCTACTAATAGCTTGCTGTGAATGAGAGAGGGAACAAGTTAGGCCAAAATCACTGCTCCTAATAGTGTTTGATGTTTGTTTCCTGTTTGCAAGGTGTTTGATGAAATGGCCGATAGAGATTCAAATTTGAATTTTTGATTCGAACTTGGTGGGTGTGTTGGTTACATACTAGGGAGTCTCTGGTTAGTTGGAAAGGTCAAGTGGAATTTGTTTGGTTGGGTTTTGAGAAATGGTGATCTTCACATATGATAAAGATTCAATTTTGAATTGTCATTTGAATCAAGTTTCCAAATGTTTCTGTAAGTTTGAAAGGTGGGCTTTGATTCACTTTTACTTGGTCTAGCAAGGGGTGAAAAGAAATGGAAATGTTTCTATTTGAAATCTTGGACTATAAACACTCAAAGTAGCCTAGTGAGCAAGATTGGCAAAAATGACCATTTGCTTATTTGATTTGTTTCTTTAATTTCTCTTGATTTGTTTCTGCTTGGAAATGTTTTAGATGATGTTGTTTTCATCTTTAAACCATTCCTTGCTATTTAGATCAATCTCACAAGTCCATTCATGCATTCATACAATCATCACATACACACATGCATTCATATTGATTTGAATTAACAAAAGTTGTTGTTAACCCTAATTTTGGTGATTGGAATTTGATAATCATTGTTCAATATTTTTGGGATGTTACAAATCTTCCCTCCTTAAACAAAATCTCGTCCCGAGATTTGAAAAAGAAGAAAGAGGAAAACTAGGATTTAAAAAGATTGGGAAACTCCTTGATGTGATATTCTCGTTCCCAGGTAGCTTCTTCTTTAGTGTGGTTACTCCACTGAATTTTGAGAAACTTGATGCTTTGGGCCCTGGTGGTCCTGAAAGCTTCCTCCAAAAATATGGGTACTTCGGGATACGTCAGGTCATTGTTGATCTCTATGGTGTGGTGATCAATGTTCTTGAAAACTTCAGTCTTTTCTGGGACTTCAAGGCATTTGCGAAGTAACGATATATGGAACACATTGTGTACTGATGACATTTCCTCTGGCAGTTCCAGTTGATACGATACTTCTCCGCGACAATTCAGAATCTGGAAAGGTCCGATATATCTGGGGGCTAACTTTCCTTTGAGCTCGAAACGTTGCATTCCCTTCAAAGGCGACACTTTAAGATACACAAAATCTCCGATATTGAAAGCAAGGTCTCGACGTCTCTTGTCGGTGTAACTCTTTTGTCTTTACTGGGCGGTCTTGAGGTGCTCATGGATCTTGTGAACTTTCTCTTCTGCTTCTTGTAGGATGTCGGGTCCAAAAATCTGACTCTCTCCTACTTCCGACCAATTCAAAGGGGCGCGACACTTTCTTCTATACATGAACTCAAATGGGGCCATTTGCAAACTAGTTTGATAATTGTTGTTGTAAGAAAATTATGTGAACGGCAGACAGTCTTCCCATTTAGATCCATACTCTAGCACACATGCTCTCAACATATCTTTGAGTATTTGATTTACTCGCTCCGTTTGTCCATCGGTTTGAGGGTGATACGTTGTGCTGAAATCTAGTAGGGTTCCCAGTCCTGCCTGGACTTTCTTCCAAAATCACGAGGTAAACTGAGTTCCTCGATCTGACACAATGTTCTTAGGGACTCCGTGCAAACTGACGATTCTAGCGATGTATAACTCTGCTAGCTTCGGACTCTGGTAAGTGATCGTGATAGGTAAGAAATGGGCGACCTTGGACAATCTGTCAACTATGACCCAAATAGAGTCATTTCCCCTACTAAAGGTAGGCAATCCGGTGATAAAGACCATTCCTACTGAATCCCATTTCCATTCTAAAATTTGAAGTGCTTGCAACAGTCCTGCGGGTCTCTGATGTCCCGCCTTGACTCGCTGACAGATATCACACTTGGTGATATAGCTTCCGATTTCTCTCTTCATCTTATGCCACCAAAATTGCTCCTTCAAATCTTGATACATCTTTGTTCCTTCGGGGTGGATGGAATAAAGAGTATCATGGGCCTCTTTCAAAATAGTCTCCTTCAATTCTGAATGTGCTGGTACACAGAGACGTCCTTTGTACCACAGAACTCCTTCGTCATCTTCGGTGAATCCGGGTACTTTGCCTGTACCGATACAACGTTTGATTCCATCGATACTAGCATTTCCTTTTTGTGCCTCCTTGATCTGACTGATCAAAGTGGGTTGAAGTTCTATGCTAGCCAAAAATCCTTCACTTACTAATTCTATTCTGAAATCCTCCATCTCCTTGTGCAAACTTGGTTGCTCCTTTAGAATCATGGAGTTCAAGCGGCACGGCAATCTGCTAAGGGCATCAGCTACCACATTGGCTTTACCGGGGTGATAGTGAATGTCCAGATCGTAGTCCTTGATTAGCTCTATCCATCTTCTCTGCCTCATATTCATCTCCTTCTGAGTGAATATATACTTCAGGCTCTTGTGATCCAAATAAATCTCACAACGGTTTCCCATCAGGTAATGCATCCATGTCTTCAGGTCTAGAACTACGACTGCTAGTTCAAGGTCATGGGTAGGATAATTTTGTTCATGCTGCTTCAGTTGTCGGGACTGATAAGATATGACTTTGCCTTCTTGCATTAACACACATCTGAGACCAATCTTGGATGCGTCACAATATACATGAAAAGGCTTCGTAATATCCGACATGATCAAGATGGGGGCTGAAATCAATCTCTTCTTGAGTTCTTGAAAACTCACTTCACACTTGTTCGTCCATTCAAACTTCTTGTCCTTATTCAACAATTGGGTCATGGGTGTTGCGATAATCGAGAATCCTTCTATGAACTTGCGGTAGTATCCCGCTAATCCGAGAAATGCACGAACTTGGGTTTGAGTGGTTGGGGCTTGCCAATCTTCAACATCCTTCACCTTTGTAGGGTCAACGGCAATTCCTCCGGATGATACAATATGTTCGAGGAATCCTACCTCCTGTAACCAGAATTCACATTTGCTAAACTTGGCATACAGCTGATGCTCTCTAAGGGTTCCAAGGATGGTCCTTAGGTGTAGCTCATGTTCTTCTTCTGATTTGGAATAGATCAGAATGTCATCGATGAAAACAACGACAAACTTATCCAGGAAGTCCACATGAGGTTCATGAAATAAACGGGGGCATTGGTTAATCCAAAATACATGACAGTATACTTATATAATCCATATCTGGTGGTAAAGACAGTCTTTGGAATATCCTCTGCGTGAATCTTGAGTTCATGATAACCAGCTCTAAGATCAATCTTAGAAAACACTTTGGCACCAGTCAATTGGTCAAACAAGTCTTCTATCTTTGGCAGTGGGTACTTGTTCTTAATGGTGACATCATTCAACTTCCGATAATCCGTACACAAACGGTTACCTCCATCCTCCTTGTCCACAAATAAGACAGGTGATCTCCATGGTGACACACTTGGTTGGATCAATCCTATCTCCAGCATAGCATCCAGTTGCTTCTTCAGCTCCACCAATTCCGACGGGTCTGGGGGCATATCGGGCAAAACATCTGGAAATACATCGGGGTATTCATAGACTATCCGGACTTGGTCAATGGTTGGCTGGGTTATACTCTTGTTGCATTTGAATTGACGGGGCAAGGTTTCAGATACATGCTCTACTGATATTCCGGCTGTACTGGTCATGGTTATGGATTTCTTGGCACAGTCGATTAACCCTTTATGTTTCGATACCCAATCCATTCCTAGTACTACTTCCAAACCTTTAGTTCCGAGTACTATTATATTAGCATAAAAATCTATGCCATGGATTCGGATAGGCACGACCTTGCAAATTTGTCTAGCTTTGGTGGTTGAACCAGGTATTAGAACAATCATAACATGCTTCAATTTGGTGGGTTGAATCTTACTAGTGCATGCAAATTCTTCAGTAACAAACGAGTGCGATGCTCTAGAATCAAACAACACTCTTGCAAGCACTGAGTTAACAGAAAACATACCCAGCACGACATCTGGCGCTTCTTGGGCTTCTTCAGCATGCATGAGAAAGAGACGACTGTTGCGGTTGAGCAAATTTCCTAGGGCAAACCTTCTCACAGGCTAAACACGACGCTGCTGCTGAGCTGGGGCATTTGCATTGGGGGCTATGGCAGTCTTCTTGGGGCACTCATTGGAATAGTGAACCTTGGTTCCACATTCATAACAAGTCACCTGAAACTTTTCCTTTGCTGCAACAGGCACAACATTGCTTCCAGTCCTTGGGGAAGTGTTCGTGTTGGTGGCGGCATTGTTGTTTTTGAACTTGGGCGGTGCACGATTGAAATTGCTGGGGTTGCCGGGGTTGTTGTGATTTCTCCGGGCCTTGGGTTTCCTCCTCCATGATTGGGATAGGTGGGACGGTTCATCGGGGGTCTATTGGTTCTTGGGGAAAATCCTAGAGATGGGTTGGGGCGATACTTTGGGGTATGATGGGTTCCTGGTTGATGCATCATGCGACACTTGCGGTTCTTATTAGCTTGGTTGATCTTGCCTTCCATCTGAATGGCAGAATCCACTAAGTCTTCAATATCAGTAAATGGGATATTGAATAACACTGTCTGCATCTCATCGTGCAGACTATTCAGGAATCTCTCCTTCTTCTTGGCTTCAGTGTCTATCTCATCAGGTGCATACCTAGCTAATGACAAAAATTTGTCACGGTACTCCACTACGGTCATCCTGCCTTGCTTCAGTTCCCTGAATTCATCTCTCATCATCTTGATCAAACCCGGTGGCACATGGGTTCTGCTGAACTTGAATTTGAACTCTTCCCAAGTCATCATTTGACCTCCTGTCATGGCACGAACGCTGTTCCACCATGCTCTTGTATCTTCGGCCAGGTAGTGGGTGGCAAACAGTACTTTCTCGTTGGCTTCCACTCCTGCAACCTCTAGGTTGTTCTCCATGGTTTGCAGCCAATCATCTGCATAGAGGGGCTCTTCTGACTTAGTGAAGATGGGTGGGTTGGTGTTCTGGAAATTCTTGAGCTTGGATCCATGGTTGCCCTGATTTCCATGGCCTTGATTGTTGTTGGCCATCTGAGCTATCTGTTGAAGGGTCGCTAAGTTGGCTTGACGTTCGTCTCTTTCGTCTTCGCGATCCTAAACCAACATTTGCAAGATTTATAACATCGGGTTCGGGGATGAAGTGCTTCCTCCGCAAGGCATCTGAATATTGAGATAGATCATGAGAAAAGAGGGAAATCTCTAAGGTTCAGGGTTTTTAAAAGTTTTTGAGGTTTGACTCAGATTTTTCTAGCAACTTGCTTTTCATTCATTCATAGAACACGATACAAACACACACCACAACAAAGGAAAACAGATGGTTTTAAGAACCATTCTATGAAACTACAATACAGTGGGACCGAATACAACTCACTAACGCTAGTGCTCAAGTGCTACTACTCCTTAGAGTCGGTGTCCTCATCATCCTCCTCCTCCTCATCATCATCAATGAAAGCGAAGTTGTCCTCATCAGTGAAGAAGTCCATGGCTTGATCCTCTAGAAATTCATCATCGTCACTGAGGTAGGAGTAGGGGTCTCCACGAAGGTCTTCCCCTGCATTCTCCCTATCTTCCAGCTGCATATCCCTCTCGTGGATGGTCTCCTCCAAACCCGTAATCCTGTGGCGAAGATGGGCAATGATGCGCTCCTTCTTGTCAAGCTGACGGCGATGAGACTGGCGATCCTTCACTAGCATGGCAATGGTCTGATCCTTCTTGGCGGCGATGGCGTGCTTGTGGTTGGCATAGGGGCGAGCATTATCCAACTCCTTTTGACGGTCATACATCATGAAGCTGAGGTGGTCCAATTGACTCTTCAACTTGTGGTGATATGGGGCTTCCAGTGGCTGTCCCATAACATCACGCCTTGGATAGAACTCAAAGCGGGTACCCTTGATCTGATTGATACTCTTCCCACACAGACGGGCAAGAGCTTCCTGCATTGCCCTGGCAATTCCATCGAGCCAGTTGTTTGTTCTCTCTCAAGGTGAAATGAATTCCCTCTGAGGTGGGGGCTTCAATCTTTCTATGGATACTTGCAACAACTAGCCATTACATCTCCTCTCCTTCCCGATCGTTGAGCTAAGCTCCGAAGAACTCGGGGTGTGGACGCTCCAGCATCTCTGAAAGATGGTCCAGGTCACGCTCAAAGATGAGGTATCCTCTATTCCCTAACTGATAAAACTTGCTATACTTCACGTCCATCTATAAGAATATAGGATGAGTAAGTTAGTAGAATGATCAAGTGTGTCAAATTTTAAGTAAGTTTGCAAGAATTTTTGGGGAACATGATTTTTCATGAAAGTGTCTAAGTGATAAGAATGAGAATAAGTTTTCATAAATACTCACTTCCTTGGTTTTGAAACTAGTTTTTGATTCAAACGTCCATTCTAACTAGGGTCTCCTATGGTCAGGATGGCTCTGATACCAACTTGTCAACACACGGATTTTTAATCCCAGATGCCTGTTATCCCATACATCGCAATCCTAGGATTACCATTTTTGCGAGACATAACAGATTGGATATCACAGTACATCATATATTACAAACCATACATAAGGTTTTACACAAATAAGGATCTCATGATCCAGTCTTAATAAAATTCAAGCAACGGATATAACATAATAATAATGATAGCATAGACGAGACTCCATCTTCATGGTCACAGGCAATGCTGACGATGGGAGACGATCGTAGTTTTCGTAACCTTCCTACTGTCTGTCTTCCTGATACTCCTCTTCATAGTCTGTCCACGAGAATAGCCAGGGACAAAGCCATGAGTACTCTTTAAGTACTCGCAAGCTAGTACTAACAAGTGAAGTGGTTTTTGAGTAGGATACTAAGCTCTAGGGTTGTTTTGCAAAAAGCCAGGTTTACCTTAACTAAGTTCAGAAGCAAAGAAAGCTAGTTGAAAGTTTTATAACACCTAAGTGGGTACTTGAATTTCATATCACAACCCTGTTGTGGTTAATTCAAAGTCATAAATCATTTCATAAGTCATTTTCAAAACATCTGACGATGGAACAGTATGGCCACTCCAACTGTCCATAACCACAGACGCGGCTATTCGAATAGTTTGACACTCTGTAGAGGTAGTACACTTTCACCACAACATTCGATACATCCGTCAGGAACAATCCTGAATTCACCATACTCAGTATGAGGATAATCAATCCCAACCTTTCAATTACACGTCCTAGTATAGGCACCACTCCTATGAGTTTGGCCTCCCAACCATGACCAACTGTCATCTTGGGAACTGCATAGGTGGACAATCTTCATAAGGTAGCCTCGGCTCAAACCTTGGTCGCAAGGGAACCCATACTAAGGTATATAAATTTCCAGTCAAGACCTACCCAAATTTTAGGTATTGTGGTTGTACAGTAAAATTGGAATGGTATCGCATCCAGACAACCATCAGTTTTTTAAAGGGCTAAGTCTCATCATTAACATTTTCATCATCAAAATCATCTGGTGTTCAAGAACACATGTCAAAACATTTCATTAAAATGACTCATCATTCTAAGGTTTTCATAACCATTTTCACCAAGTATTCCCATCTAAAGTGATCAAGTTTTATGCTTAGCACTAGCATCGACAAGTGGGGGTAAACACTAATGATGGGTGGTAAACAAGTGGGAATTAGCAAAGTTCAATCTCATTCCTCAGGATGACATCAAGATTATCTAACTTAGGCCAAGTTTTATGCTCTTTATGATACCTTTAAATATCTTTCTAATATCTACAAGTCACTAAGTAAACTCAAATAAAAGCTTTGATAAAGAAATAAAATAATTAAGCGTGCAAGTAAAACTGGGATTGGGTATCATCAAGTGGGTATAATCACATATTCTTAAGGCATCTAGTTCGCATAGTAACAAGTAAGTTTTAGCTTGTCAAGTCAACTGGTAGTAATAAGCTTGCCTTGTGCAGAATAGTGGTTGAAGTTCTCCTCAGCTTCTTCCTCGTAGTATCCTCCTTCCTCCTCGTATCCTTGGTCGGTACTAGCGTCTATAAATAAATATGAGGTACACAATCACCAAACAATACTTAACTACTTTTATTTATCACACTAAGGTTTTCACTAGATGATCTAGTATCATCACAAACATTAAGGCAATAGTTTTATTTCCTTTATTTTAGAAAAGTAATTTCTACTCATTGAAAAACTACTTAAGATTTAATATTATCCAACTAAAACATGGGATCATTTTTACACATGGCATCACCACATATTTCAATACTTGGGAATGTGATTTAAAGTGCTGTCACAATTTAATAAGGTTTAACCTTTTTATTTTAATTAATTAAAGTGACTAGAATGGCCTATGAGGCATTCTTTTATTAATTGACCATTATTTCTGCAAGTAAACCTCTGTATTTGTATATATTCTGAAAGATATGGTGAAATGTGATTTTTGAGAGTTGGAATCAACTTAAAATATTTTGTGGTTAAATTTTGAAAAATGTTTGAATGTAGAAAAGCTTCTTCCTTGTTATTTTTACTGTAGAAGATCTACAAATCCAATTGGTTTGAATCCAACAGGCTTGGATTAAGCATTCTAGTACCTTTCTAACAAAATTGGTTTCATGCATTTTGGTTTAGTGAATCGAGCTGGGTTGATTTTTGAATCTGGGTACAAAACTGAGTTTGAAACTAAAAGAATAAACCTAAATTTGAATTACTGGGTAGCTCGGGATGTTAACTGGGCTGGCCCACGGTGCACAGCGCACGCGCGGGTGGGTTTAAGTGAATGACCCCACCAGTCAGCGAGACGGGAGGTGCGAAGCGGTATGGGGGGATGTGGACCGCACGATCAAACTCTAATCCTATGACTGCGGTTCATCGTCCACGTCGGGCAATGCCAGCGAGACAGAACCCTACCGCAGTCAGTGGGGGTCGTGGGAGGCTCATCGGGGCTCAGGCGAGGGTCGGCGATGGGGCGAACGACGAAGTCAACGACGGCGATCCTCCTGGTACCGGCAGCTCCTCCTAGGGCGGCTCCAATCAACGGCTCCCTTCTTCCTCCTTCGCGGTAAACTCCGGACAAATTCCGGCGATGCGCTGCTCGCCTTGCTCCGAGAGTGAGGTGTGGTGGTTCTGAGAGAGAGGGGAGTGAAATGGTGTGAAGAATTCGTGCTGGGGTGGCCTCTATTTATAGTGCCTGAAGGGGACCGACGGGCGTGGGCTGAACTTGTCGTGGTCGTCGGCACAACGAGATAAAGGCATGGGCGACGATAGGGGCAGTGCTGTGGTCCCTGGTGAAGCTCAATGAGATGGTTACACGGCGTGGGGAGGTGCGAGATGGTCGGAACGTCACGATGCTCTGAGCGGGTAAGACAGTCGTTTTAATGGCGCACATGTGATATGGGTCGCACAGCGGTGAACGGGCGTGTCTGGGGTGTTCCTGGGGTGGTGGCGATCATGCTTGCACGCGGCGAGGGTGGCGCGCGGTCTGTGGGCGTGTGTCACGGCTGACACTCTGGCGCGCTCTCGGCACGCTCGCAGAGAAGATGGGCGCGCTCGTGTTGTGTGGTCCAGGGGCTAGCAGTGCTCGAGGCTTGGACAGGGGTGGCGGTGGACGGTGGAGAGTGTCCCAGATATGGTTTCTAGGCTTGGTGCTTCTCCTAGCTTGCTGTCGACAGAGGGATGGCAAGTTGAACTCGGCATGGTCACCATTGATGGCTATGGCAAGCTCACAGTGATGCTAAAGGTTGTTAAATGGTCTAGATGATCTACTAATAGCTTGCTGTGAACCAGAGAGGGAACAAGTTAGGCCAAAATCACTGCTCCTAATAGTGTTTGATGTTTGTTTGTTTCCTATTTGCAAGGTGTTTGATGAAATGGACGAAAGAGATTCAAATTTGAAATTTTGATTCAAACTTGGTGGGTGTGTTGGTTACATACTAGGGAGTCTCTGGTTAGTTGTAAAGGTCAAGTGGAATTGGTTTGGTTGGGTTTTGAGAAATGCTGATCTTCACATATGATAAAGATTCAATTTTTAATTGTCATTTGAATCAAGTTTCTAAATGTTTCTATAAGTTTGAAAGGTGGACTTTGATTCACTTTTACTTGGTCTAGCAAGGGGTGCAAAGAAATGGAAATGTTTCTGTTTGAAATCTTGGGCTAGAAACACTCAAAGTGGCCTAGTGAGCAAGATTGGCAAAAATGACCATTTTCTTATTTGATGTGTTTCTTTAATTTCTCTTGATTTGTTTCTGCTTGGAAATGTTTTAGATGATGTTGTTTTCATCTTTAAACCATTCCTTGCTATTTAGATCAATCTCACAAGTCCATTCATGCATTCATACAATCATCACATACACACATGCATTCATATTGATTTGAATTAACAAAAGTTTTTGTTAACCCTAATTTTGGTGATTGGAATTTGATAGCCATTGTTCAATACTTTTGGGATGTTACATATAACCCATAGATGCTGAACATGCACAATACATCACAAAACAACCATCACAATAACCAAGCTCAAAATAACATAGAGTTTGAACAAAGTAAACAACAAGTTTTTGGAAATAGTAAACACACCAAAGCAAGCCATCCACATGTTAGATGGTAATTGCGACTCAATAATCAAAGAATGATAGATAAAATATAGTCGAGTAGTCTACACTACTCCTCCATGTCGACCATCACATCAACAAGTGTAAGTCCGGCTGTCTCCATGGCTGTCTTGTACTCCTCGACACTAGTGGTCAAGGCCTCGACCTTCGCACGGAGAGCTCTCTTCTGTGAGCGTAGCCTCTCAATCACTCCCTGCTGGGTCTCGATATCGAAGTCCTTGGCCTCCATCTTGGCCTTCATGTCCTTGATCTTCTTGTTTCTGTCCTAGACTCTTTTATCCTGATTCTTGAACTTGTTGTCCTGGCTCTCGAATCTGGCCTCCATCTCCTTGACGATCTCGTCTTGCTCCGCAAAGAGCTTGTCCTGTTCCCTCAACTGAACCTGGAGCTCGTCATTTCTAAGCATGACGTTGGCCTATCTGTGTCGAGGTGTCTAATAAGGCCCTTGAGGTCCTAGAGATACAGACGAATTGGCTCAATCGTCTCTCTAGTAGTGCCCTTGTACACTAATGCCTCTCCCTCCTCGTCACGTCTCCCGAACGGGTGGAAGTAGAGGCCTCTAAGCTCGGTGGAGTGGCATCCGTAGAGGCGTCTGAGTAGCTCCTGCATGACTACATCTAGACCCTTATCCTTGTCATCGTGCATCAACTTGAAGGAAATCTCCTTCATGAGTGGCTCCATCTGGCGTCCCGGCTGCGAGACTCTAAAGCCCCAAAGGTCATTCCTCTCAAACTTGGTGAGCTGAAGTGCCATGATACTAGGAAGTGGGAGGTTGAGCACACTAGTAAATTGCACGATGCGTGAACCAAAACGAGTTCCATTGAATTCCTCGGTAGTGCTGATCACAAAGCTAGGCATCTAATGTAAGATAGAGAAGTATTAGAACAACACTCGTAAGAGAAAAGCAAGACAATAGAATGAAAGAAAAAGCATACATCATCCATAAAAATACAAGTCATGGCATACAAAGTCTACCACAAACACTAAGGTTTAACATAACTTAGACAATTTTTTGTGAAAATACGATAAGTGTGGTGGTCCAACTAGCGGAGTACGTTACAATTCTTACTCATATGCTAAGTCTATGATATCTTCCCTTAGACGTTTTAGGGTGGTCTCTAAGTCTTGGGTATACTTCTTATCCTCTTCAAGGTCATTTTTAATGTTGAGCATTCTACACTTGAGTCTTTCACCAAGCTCCTTGATAGCATTCCAAGCTGCATGCTGCATTTCTTGCAGAGTCAAAGAATTTCATATACATTTCTGAGTTGGTGCCCATGTAGAATCCCGACTCTTTGTGGTTGTCTCCCTTGTTTTTGTACAAGTGAAGTTGCACCCACCAATATTATTCTCCTTCATTCATTACTGGGAATCCTTTGTACACGGCCTCACCATGTATACCTAAGCTAACCATAAGGGTTTTGAGTGCTTTGGGAAACTCCGTCTCACATTCTAAAGTCATGGTCATGAGTGGTCCCTTCTTGACGGCTTCGTTGATGGTGTCCATCTACAAATAGAGATGAGAAAGAAGATTAGAAATGTTTACGAGAAGAAAAAGAAAAGTGTGGAATTTTGCAAAGAGTTGCATTTTTCCTTAGTGATTTTATTAGTCTAATCCATCCGTGGGTCATAATCCTACATGCAACACAGTGCTCTGATACCATCTATAAGACCCCACCTTTATAAGGTAAAGGTCCCTGTGATTGCAATGCTAGTCCCTGGATCAAATGCTAGCATCCATAGTTTAAGGTGAAGTACACAGATACAAAGGTCTCTATTACATCGTCATTCCAGAGATAAACATAGTCTTTTACAACTCCATATCCATAGGCTAGTACAAGAGTTCACAACATAAGTAAATAAAGTAAAGTCTTCATCTTCATGTGCCACAGGAAAGCATGTTGAGTGTAGACTCATAACCCTAATCCTCATCAGAGTAACCTGCAACATCATAAGTTATAGCCACAATGGTTCAATACATTTGGAAATGTATTGGCAAGTGATACCATAGTAGAATAGTAGTATCTAACATCTATATGATTTTGGCTAAGTGTAGCTTAAAAATTACTTTGCTCAAAATAGGGTTTTTCCTATCAGTTGAAAACACTAAGTTTTTGTTTGTCAAAAACTCCCAAGGAACAACCAATAAACATTGGTGAACCTTAATCCTTGTTCATCCACAAGTTTTTAACTTAGAAATTGGGATGAGGATATCCTTGATAGCTTCAATGTCTTTGATGCTCAATTTGTCTGTTGCCGGGGACACGACTAAGTACTTAGGTTTTTCCTTCTCGAGAGGTTGTGCACTTTCCCCACAAGACTCGACATGCATCGAGACGAGATCTTTCAGAAGCCTTCCCTTAGACCAAATGGACGCGTTCCATCCTATCACCCTAACACCATCTGTCCATCTGGCTAAGTTATTGCAACCTATATGATCAAGGCAGAGCCCATATGCCATGTGGTTGCACTAGAAGCTTCTAAACACTAAGTATATCAAATCCCTTTGTTCCTGGGTAGCTTTCCACAAGTGTGATACACAAGGTAGACCATAGATATGGGCCTTGTGTAACCACTCAACATAACCCAATCATACCATTCCACCCAGGTGATTCATTCACTTAGTTGTTTTATTAAGAAAAAACATAAGTCAAAGACTTAGTAACATTTCCATAGCATGTATATAATCCACCCTTGTTTGCTACTAGATAGGCTAAGCATGATAACATAACAAGTATCTTAACTTAGATAAAATTCTACCAAGACTACAACTACTAGGATTTCCCCATGGCATAGCATATAGATACTTAGCAAAATTTCATGCAAGCCCTATATAAAAATATCTCTAGTGCATAGTCAAAAAATAACAGGATAAATAAATGAAGCACCACTTTCCTTGGTAGTTTTGGGAGTAGCAACAATCTTCACAATCACCACTAGCACCAAAATCTACACATAAAATGATAGCACCAAATTCTCATTCTAAATATTCAAACAAAAATATATGAATGCATGCAAATGCAATAGAATGAAATTTCTATACTAATCCAATCAAACTAAATAGTCCTGAACACAATACTAACTAATTACAGTCTAAACAAACTTAAATTTTGCTTTAAAATCATTTCCCAAATAATTTATATGGCCAAAATAAGCCTATATTTGATTCTGCAAATAAACCAAATTTTACAGAAGCAAAATACAAATTCAAGCCTATAGTGGTGTAGGATTCATTTTTCTGAATCCAATGATATCTTATTTGCATTTTTTGGATAAACAAAACAAAATTTATAAATTTTACAAGTTTGAAACTCTAATAGATGTAAAAACAGATTTTAAATCAAAACCCCAGACATGTGGCTATGTCTGATTGGTCGATACCGCTTCACGCGAATTGGCTAACGTGGAGCGTTGGATCTAAGTGACTATGTATGGTTCAGATCAAACAAAAATGATTCGTTTAAGTGATCTATCCTAGCCATTGGATCTGGATCTAACGGCTACGGTGCACGCGACCAAAGTCTGGCGGCGCTAGCGACGGCTGCGCGGCGGTGGCGCTCTGGCGGCGATGCTCCGGCAATTGCAGAGGGGGGTTGGGGGTTGCGGTGATGCTTACCAGAGTTGCGAGATCACGAGGAAGCTCAACGTGTTGCTGGCATGGGCAGGGGCGTGCTGTGGTGGCCGGGAGAGCTCATCGGAAACCTTGTTGGCGTCGGCACGACTTGAAGGAGACGACGGCGATGTTCTAGGCCTCCCTAGGAAAAAAATCGCATCAGTGGCTGCACAAGGACACGGAGCACATGGGTTTTTGGTCTAGAATACAAGGGACGCTCGATTTCTTACCGTAATTTCTCGTCGGAGATGATTGACGCATCGGGTGCTCACGGTGGTTGACGAAGACGGCGACCTGGGCTAGTATAGGACAAACCAGAGGTATGATTAGTTGTGCAAGAACTAGAGGATCACACTCGCGTGTTCGAGAGGCAAAGGGGCGCGCTAAACTCACCGGAATAGCTCGCCGGAGTGCGTCGGGCAGTGGTGGTGCGAGCTTGATTGTGAGCAGCCTGGGGGCGCTAAGAGGGGGCTTGGTGAGGGAAAATTACCGCGGTGAGGTTGTGCTTTAGTAGCCAGAGCAGGGCGGAAATTACGAGAGGAATCAATAGAATTTAAATGAATTCATTTGCGGCGTCACTGCGGGGAAGAAACGGCGGAGCGGGTCGTCGCGCGGGGATTTGGGGACAATGAGCTGATGTGGCAGTGGGCCGTGTTTGTCAGTGAGTGAGTGTGGTGCGGGTGCAGTGAGAAACAAAGAGAAGGGGGAAAACCCCGGGTGGCTTGTTGGGATGGTTCTGGCACTGGGCCGAATCGGTGGCGCTGGCCCTTTTCTCTTTTTTCTATTTCTATTTGGATTTTCAGGAACCAAATTCAAACCAAATTCAAATGAGTTTGAATTCAAACCACCTCTGGATTTTTGTAGTGTGATCCAAGTATTCAAACATGTGTCAAACACACTTGTTTACTCAATTACACTTAGGTACTTTGAAAATAAAAATAAAACCAAGCCTCATATGATATATAAACCATAGGCATAAAATTGGTTTTAGTTTGAGTTTTGATTTGAAATTTTTTGTGCTAGCTAAGAATGCTATGAATGCAAGTATGAAATGCAAGCATTTGTAATTCATGAATTTTGGGATATTACATTGGGTTTAGTTTCAACTCAAGTAAAACATCCATTAAAACATAAGCTACTGTAGAAACTCCTTTTAAAAGCTCAGGTGATCAAAAGAACTAAAAAAGAAATCGATTAAGAGGCAAATCCAAATAATGGCAGAAATCTGTCAAAACAGACCTGCAGATAAATACCAATTTTTTATAAAATCTTCTGTTGCTCAAATGGAAAAGTGCAAAACTAACGAAAGTTAGATAATAACCTGGGACATGCACAAAAACAATTACAGATCAATATGAGATTTTGGGATTTTTCGCGATTTTTATAGTGAAGCACAGAAATCTGTTTCAGGACAACAACTTCCCCAAATCTTACCTTCCTCTCATTAGAGGCTATTCTTGGCACAAAAACCAAACAAAAAGGATAAGGAGAGGTTATTACAGAGGCAATAACTTCCAAGACTCAACAAAATAAAAACTGACTGAAATAAAAATTGGGTTATCTCCCAAGAGTGCTTTTCTTTAACGCCTTTCAGCTAGGCACAGAAAGCAAGAATCAAGAATTTTCGAATGAAGAAGCATTAACATCAAAATTTGTTTTAATAAGAGAATCAAAAGATAGATTCTTTATTTTTAGAGGGAAGTGTTCCATACCTTTCTTGAGTGGGAATTGATATTTAATGGTGCCTTCGTTCATATCAATAATGGCACCAACAGTTCTAAGAAAAGGTCTTCCCAAAATAATAGGACAAGAAACATTGCATTCAACATCCAAAACATAGAAATGAATGAGGACAAAGTATTGTTAACCATAATAAGAACATCATTAATTCTCCCCATAGATTTCATTTTAGCATTATCATCAAGATGGACATCCAAATAACAATCTTCCAATGGTGGTAAATCAAGCATATCATAATTTTTTATAGGCATAATAGAGACACTAGCACAAAGATCACATAAAGATTTGAAATCAAAATCATTCACTTTCATATTAATTATGGGCTCCCAACCATCTTCTAATTTCCTAAGAATAGAAGCTTCATGTTTTAATTTCTTCTTTAATTTTCATGAGAGCATTTGTAATATGCTTTGTAAAAGCCATATTCATAGCACTAGCATTAGGACTTCTAGAAAGATTTTGTAGGAACATAATTACTTCAGAAATATTGCAACCATCAATATCAAAATCAATATTATCATTCAAGGTAGTAGAACTATTGTCTCCCATATTTTGAAAAATTTCAGCATTTTTATTGGAAAAGGTTCAAGTGGGTTTAGGCAATGTTGCAAAAGGAACGGGGACTTTGTCTACACCAATTATTTTACCATTAATAGTAGGAGGTTTGCTAGCATCAACATTACTAGTGGTGGTAATGGTACAAATTTTAGTCATACTATTATTTCTAGCAATTTCATCTTCTCTTTCCCACCTAGCATGCAATTCAACTAACATCCTAACATTTTCATCAATTCTAACTTGAATGGAATTAGTAGAAGCAAAGGGATTATCCATAGTTTTAGGTTTAGCAGCCATTTTATTAATCAAAGAAGATTGTGCTTCAGATAAATATGAAATATTATTTTCAGCATTCGAAATTTTGTCTTGCAAACTAGGAATTTCCCTATTTAAATTCTCAAGTTGACAACTAATATTTTTTTAAATGGTAGATTGTTCCTCCATGGTTTTAGTGAATAATTTATTCTGCTCATATTGCATTTGCATGAAGTTCTTAGTGGATCTTTCAACATCCAAAATCTTTTCTTCACTAGGTATTCCAGATTAACCATGATAACTATTGCTATTATTAGGAGGATATGGCCTAGAATTATTATTACCTAAATTATTCCTATAATCATTGTTGCTAAAATTATTACTTCTAATGAAGTTCACATCAACTTATTCTTCTTGAGTAACCAAAGAGGCTAAAGGAATATTATTTGGATCAATATGAGCTTTTCCACTAACAAGCATAGACATAATAGTATCAATCTTATCACTCAATGAGGAGGTTTCTTCAATAGAATTTACCTTCTTACCTTGTGGAGCTCTCTCAGTGTGCCATTCAGAATAATTTATCATCATATTATCGAAGAGATTTATTGCAGCACCCAAAGTGATGGTCATAAAGGTACCTCCAGCAGCCGAATCCAACCGATTTCTTGACGAAAAATTTAGTCCTGCATAAAAGGTTTGGATAATCATCCAAGTAGTCAGTCCATGAGTGGGGCAATTCCTCACTAAAGATTTCATTCTTTCCCAAGCTTGAGCAACATGTTCATTATCAAATTGTTTAAATTTCATTATGTCACTTCTCATGGATATAATCTTAGCAGGAGGGTAATACTTTCCAATGAAAGCATCTTTGCATTTAATCCAAGAATAAATACTATTTTTAGGCAAAGATAGCAACCAATATTTAGCTCTTCCTCTTAAAGAGAAAGGAAACAATTTAAGCTTAATAATATCTCCATCTACATCCTTATATTTTTTTCATCTCACAAAGTTCAACAAAATTATTAAGGTGAGCAACAACATCATCAGTACTAACACTAGAAAATTGCTCTTTCATAACAGGATTCAGCAAAGCAGGTTTAATTTCATAGAAAGTAGCTTCAGGAATAGGTGGAGCAATAGGTGTGCAAATGAAATCATTGTTGTTTGTGCTAGTGAAGTCACACAGCTTAGTGTTTTCAAGAGTAGTCATTTTTGCAAGATTAAAGCAAGCCAAAAAAATAGCAACTAAAGTAGGAACTAATTTTTTGTGTTTTTGATAAAAAAGCAAACCAAAAAAAACAAAAGAAACAAAGAAAAACAAAAACAAAGTAAAGAGATTGGTAGTGAGAGACTCCCCTTGCAGAAATCTTCTTTCTCCCCGGCAACAGCGCCAGAAAAGCTTGATGATGAATCAGTTGATGTAGAACCTATTGGGAACCCCAAGAGCAAGGTACGATGAGCACAACATCAAGTTTTCCCTCAGTTATAGAACCAAGGTTATCGAACCAGTAGGAGAAAGAAACCACTTCCGAAGGTGTTGTTAGAAACGTTGAACCTACACACAACACAACCAAAATACTTTGCCCCAACTTATCAATGAGGTTGTCAAGCTCACTGGTTTTGCTGAAAACAAAGGATTAAATGTTTAGTGGGAAGAAAGTAATTGCAGAAAGTAACAGTAAATAATAGATGGTAAATTAGCGGGAAGGAATGGACCAGGGTCCATAGTTCACTAGAGGTGTTTCTCCATAAGATAAATAACATGCTGGGTGAACAAATTACAGTTGGGAAATTGACAAATAGAGAATGCATAACAATGCATGCACATGATATGATGATCACTATGAGATTCACTTGGGCATGACAACATGATACATACACCATAATCCAACTGCATCTATGACTAATAATCCACATCCAGGATATCATCCGAACAACCATCGGGTATTAAGTTGCAAGCAACAGAAAATTGCACTAAGCAAAGTGTGTAAAGTAAACAATACAATTGCCCTTGGACAAAGGATTGTTGTTTTCTCCCTAGTAGCAACAGCACATCTAAAATCTTAGAAGTTTCTGTCACTCTCCCAGATTACTAGAGGCATGAACCTACTATCGAGCATAAATACTCCCTCTTGGAGTCACAAGCAAATACTTGGCCAAAGTAACTACTAGCAACAGAGAGAATGCAATATCACAAATAACATAGACCTAATAGAATCAATAATCAATCTGACATAATACACAATATTCAACGGATCCCAACAAACACAACATGTAGGATTATAATAAGATGATCTTGATCATGATAGGCAGCTGAAAAGATCTAAACATGGTAGCACAAATAGGAGAAACAACCATCTAGCTACTACTATGGACCCGTAGTCCAAGGATGCACTACTCACACATCACTCCAGAGGCAGGCATGGTGATGAAGAAGGCCTCCAGAATGATCTCCCCTGTTTGGCATGGTGCCAGGAAGAGCTTCAGATCCCTCCCGATCTAGGGACAATGGTGGCGGTGGCTACAGACTTTTTCCTGGAATTCTGATCGGGTCCTTTGGGTTTTAGTCTCGGGGGGATTATATAGGCGAAGGGGCGAGGTCGGTGGAGCTCCAGGGGGCCCACACCCTAGGGCGGCGCCCCCCTGGCCACGCCTGGGCCAGGTGTGGTCGCCCTGGGGTGAGCCTCCCCCTCTACTTCGGACTCCGTGTTGTGTTGGAAAAAATAGGAACTTCAACTTTTGTTTCGTCCTATTCCGAGAATATTTCTTTTCAAGTTTTTCTGAAACCAAAAACATCATAAAACAAGAACTGGAACTGTGGTATCTTATTAATAGGTTAGTTCCAGAAAATTCATAAAAATTCCATGAAGTGCAAGCAAAACATAAAACAATTGGTGTAAAACAAGCATGGAGCATAAAAAATTATAGATACGTTTGCAACGTATCAGTACTCCATTTTTAGGATTGAATGCATGCAGCTAAAAAAATGTAATAATGCATGTTATTGCTATTATGTCAGCACATCGTGATTACGTGCATGATAGTAGTTGGTTACTCCATTTTGAGGAGTGAATGTATGGAGCTCAAAAAAAATACTATATAACTAGCAAGCATCGTGATTACATGCATGATAGTGGTTGGTTACTAAGTTGCATGCATCGTGTATTAAGTGGATTCTATTGGGTTGCTCATATTACCCATACTCTCCGTATATTCGTTGATATCATCACAATCTAGTTACTGAGTTGCATGCATGTGCGCACAAGCTTCATTTCTTTTGTTGATTGAGTGATAGAGACCTTTTTTGCGCCATCCGCTGATCACTCTCGCTAATCAACACAGATAATTTGCCCATGAGGAATAGAAAATGATTTTCCCTCTATACCCTATCTTGCATGAACCAATATGATGATAAGATATGTGCACCGTATAGGAAAAAGTGAAGTCGAATCGAAACCAAATGGATGCACCGGATAGACTCAGCACACGAGACCCATAAGAGAGCATCCAACATTTATCAGCCAACCATCTCATCCTCCCATGAATACAACAAGAATGGACATAATAATTTAGTGGGCTACTATACAAACAATTAGCTAATAACTAGTACTATCGTTAACAAAAAGCTCCATAGAGCGCATTCGATTGCTAATAAGCGCGGAATATAATTATGCGAAGATGGATGAGAAACCAAAAAAAGGTCCACTGGAAGGCTTCTCCCTTTCTACCAATTCCTACTCCAAACCTAAACATTTCACTGTCTCAGATTCGGTGATTACGACACTATGGCCGCCCTTCGGAGGCATGACCTCCACAATCGTGAGCTCGACGACCAACATGAGAAGGCTTCTCCCTTCCTTACTTAGCGGGGCGTGACCTCGACGGCCTCCGCAATGGTAGAAGCTGGCTACAGAGCTCTGTGACTTCCTTCTTCAAATTACTGCACTCAGCGCGAAGGGTTGAGGAGTCATGCTCATAAGATCGTGCGAGCCTCTTTTGAAAAGCCAGGTCGGCTCGGAGGCGATCACACTCCAGGTTGAGATCGAAGTTTTTCTGCAGATTTTTGATGTTATGGCTATTGATTTCATCTACTTTGGACGAGATTATTGTCGTGACTTCCTACATGGAAAATCCATCATCAATAACAGAGCATGCATGGAGTGCATGTAAAGAAGAATATAAAAATGCCACTACATGTATAGTCCCTAGCTCTTTTTTTTTGACGGAGAGAGGGCATGATGTCATCATACAAGTCAGAGATATCCATCATGCTATCGACCCATGGGGTGGAAAATTCGACGCTCGAGCTGAAGGGTTTCGCTGCATAGTAAATCAAAATTTTCTACGGATGCGAACAGAGGGAAAGCCAAGATCTAATATAGGAGATGCAATCAACGAGAGAGATTGGATTAGATCTTCATACCCTTGAAGATTCGCAGTGAGCGTTAAATCGGGCGTGGGTGATGTAGTCGCTTCTCCTCCTCGCGATCCGGTCCGATCTAGCACCACAAGTGGCGGTGCCTCCGTGAGATGCACACGTCAAGACCTCGGCGTCTCCTCCTTCCTTGGACCATCGAGTATGGTGGAGAGATAGATTGGATCTACAACACGACGGGCGTGGTGTATATGGTGGAGAATTTCTGCTGCAGGCTTCGCCTACAAACATCGGGAGGGAGAGAGGAAGGCAGGCTACTAGGGCTTGGAGGAGGTGTGTGTGTGGGGAGGCGCACCACCCTCTATATAGAGGGGCGGCCAGCCCTTGCCCCTCCTCCAAGCCTATCTCTAGTTTAAACAATTTAAACTCTCCCTTATCTAGAAATCCTATCTCTAGTTTAAACGATTTAAACTCTCCCTTACCTAGAAATCCTATCTCTAGTTTAAACGAGTTTAAATTTATCTAGGATCGGCTGGGCCCTATGGGGCCTTGTGCCCCTGGCCCAATGCGGCCAGGACACTCCCTCATAGGCCCATGCCCCCTCCCGGAAGGTGGGGCCACGTTGGTCCCCTTCTGGAAGGATCTAGAAGCTTCCGGTACAATACCGATTAACCCGGAACAATTCCGAACTCCAAAAACTGCACTGCCTTATATGAATCTTATTCTCCGGACCATTCCGGAACCTCTCGTGATATCCCGGATCCCATCCGAGACTCCGAACAAAAATTCATAAACCAATTATCCAATCTCTCCTAGCGTCGAGATCGTTAAGTGTGTGACCTGCGGGTTCGAGAATATGCGACATGATCTTCTATCAATAATCAACAGCGGTGCAGGCACCCATATTGACTCCACACATTCATCGATGATCATATCGGATGAACCACGATGCCATTCAATCAATCCCATATATATATTCCCTTCGTCTCGCGATATTTTACTTGCCGAGATTCGATCGTCGGTACCGTCATACCTAGTTCAATCTCGTTCACGAAAGTACTTTACTACGTTGTAATCCGATATCACTTTGTGATTAACTCCTTAACCACATGCTTGCAAGCGGTGTTGATATCGATTACGAGTGGGCCCAAGTATATCTCTCCGACTTGGGAGGGACAAATTCCATCTCGATACATACAACCCAATGATACTTTCCGATCACGAGAGACACCTTTATGATCACCCTCTCATAGGATGACGTTTGATGACCTCAAAGCTTTCTTCCGATACCAGGGAGTTGCATTATCTCATGGTCTAAGGAATACAATATTTGACATAGGAAAAGCTTCGCAAAGATGAACACGATGACACGATCTAATTGCTCTGCTTTGTTTGGGTCTATCCACCATATCATTCTCCCAATGATATGATCTCATTATCAATTGACAACTCATGTCTATGGTTAGGAAACCTTAACCATCATTGATCAATGAGCTAGTCCATAGAGGCGTACTAGGGACACGGTGTTATTCACAAACCACACAAGTATTAAAGTTTCCGCTTAATACAATTCTAGCATGGAATATAAACTTTATCATGAACAAGAATTATAATAATAACATCTTTATTATTGCCTCTAGGGCATAATTCCAACAGTCTCCCACTTGCACTAGAGTCAATAATCTAGTTTACATCTGGCAACAATCTCACACCCATGGCACTAAGGTGTTGATCATGTTTTACACGTGGAAGAGGTTTAGTCAATGGATCTGCAACATTCAGATCCGTGTATGCGTGCTAATCTTGAGATCTCCATCCGCTATATAATCTCGGATTATATGAAACTTATGTTGATATGCTTGGTCTTTGGATGATATCTTGGCTCCTTAGCGAGTGCTATGGCGCGCCGTGTTGTCACAATATCTCCAGTGGGTCCAATGCACTTGGAACCACACCAAGCTCGATGATGAAGTTTCGATCCAAACTCCTTCACTTGACGCTGCAGCAGCCATGTATTCCGCTTCTCATCAGATCCCGCGATCACGCTTTGCTTGCGGCTTCTCCAGCTCACACTCCTCCATTCAAAATATAAACGTATCCTCTCGAGATTTGGAATCATCCTTGTCGTGTCGAAACTAGCATCGACGTAACCTTTTCGACAAGTCGTTCATCACCCCCATAGACTAAGAACATTTCTTTAGTTCTATTTAGGTACTTTAGGATGTTCTTCACGGCTGTCCAAAGGTTCCACTCGGATCACTTTGATATCTCGTCAAACTAAGAGCATTGGACACATCCGTCTAGTACACAAAGATGGCATACATGATGGAACCTATGGCCGAGGCATAAGGCACTTTGCTCATAGCTTCCTATCATTTACCGTAGAATGACACTGAGCCTTGCTCAATATCTTACCTGATAACATAGGCACTGAACCTTTCTTTGCCTTATCCATTTTGAACCTTTTCAGAACTTTGTCTAGGTATGTACTCTGGCTTAAAGCTATCAGGCGTCTTTGTCTATCTCTATAGATTTTGATGCCCAATATATAAGCAGCTTCACCTAGGTCTTTCATTGAAAAACACTTGTTCAAATAACTCTTCACATCATTAAGCATGTTGATGTCATTTCCGATAATCAATATGTCATCCACATATAGTACCAGAAACGTCACCGAGCTCCCACTCACTTTCTTGTAGATACAAGCTTCGTAGCAATTTGGAACAAATCCAAAGCTCTTGATCACTTGATCAAAACGAAGGTTCCAACTCCGAGATGATTGCTTCAGTCCATAAATGGAACGCTGAAGTTTGCATACTTTACTAGCATCCTTAGGATCGACAAAACCTTCGGGTTGCATCATATACAACTCTTCATCAATGTTGCCATTGAGGAAAGCAGTCTTGACATCCATCTGCCATATTTCATAATCATGAAACGCAGCAATTGCTAATAAAATCCGAATGGACTTAAACATCGCTACGGGAGAGAAAGTCTCATCGTAGTCAACACCTTGAACTTGTCGAAAACCTTTTGCGACAAGCCGTGCTTTATAGACGGTAACATTACCATCTGCGTCCGTTTTCTTCTTGAATATCCATTGCACTCAACGGCCTTTCGGTCGCTAGGAGGATCCACCAAAGTCCATACTTGGTTTTCGCTCATGGATCCCAATTCGGATTTCATGGCTTCCACCATTTCTCGAGTCTGGGCTCATCATCGCTTCCTCATAGTTCGTAGGTTCACCGCCTTCTACTAACAAGACAACAAGACAGGTTGTCGTACCACTCGGGAGGGGCACGCGACCTTGTTGACTGCGACGCTCAAGAGCGACATCGTCCAAGCTTCATGATCCTTGTCATTAGCTTCCTCTATTGGTGCAGCGCAATCGAACAATTTCAGGTGCGCTACTCCAATTCAAGAGAAGGTTCAATAACCTCGTCAAGCTCTACTTTCCTCCCACTCACTTCTTTCGAGAGAAACTCCTTCTCAAGAAAGGAACCGTTCTTTGCAACAAACACTTTGCCTTCGGTTGTGTGATCGAAGGTATACCCAATGGTTTCCTTAGGGTATCCTATGAAGACGCATTTCTCCGCTTTGGGTTCGAGCTTGTCCAAGATCAACTTCTTGATGTAAGCTTCAGATCCCCAAACTTTAAGAAACGACAACTTAGGTTTAGCACCAAACCACAGTTCATACGGTGTCGTCTCAACGGATTTAGATGGAGCCCTATTTAAAGTGAATGCAGGTTTCTAATGCATAACCCCAAAATGATAACGGCAAATCAAGAAGAGACATCATTGATCGGACCATATCTAATAGGGTTCGATTCCGCGCTCGTACACACCATTGCGTGGTGATCCGGTGGCGTGAGTTGTGAAACGATTCCACTTGCTTTAAGATGCGTGAGAAAATCATAACTCAAATATTGGCCCCACGATCGGATCGTAGAAACTTAATCTTTCATTACGATGGTTCTCCACTTCATTCAAATTCCTTGAACTTTTCAAATGTTTCAGATTTATGTTTCATTAAATAGATATACCCATATATACTTAAGTCATCGGTAAAAGTGAGGAAATAGCGATATCCACCACGCATCGAAACACTCATCGGTCCGCATACATCGGTATGTATGATTTCCAACAAGTCCGCTTCGCTCCATCATACCGAGAACGGGTTTTGATCATCTTGCCCATGAGGCATGGTTCGCATGTGTCAAATGATTCAAAATCAAGAGACTCCAAAAGTCCATCGAATGGAGTTTCTTCATGCGCTTTACTCCAATATGACCTAGACGACAAAGTACAAATAAGTAGTATTATCACTATCTACTTTGCATCTCTTAGCCTCAATGTTATGGATGTGTGTTTCATCCCTTTCGAGATTTAGAAGAAATAAACCATTCACAAGAGGTGCATGACCATAAAAGATGTTACTCATATAAATAGAACAACCATTATTCTCCGATTTAAATGAATAACCGTCTTGCAATAAACACGATCCAGAAATGATGTTCATGCTCAACGCAGGCACATAATAACATTTATTAAGGTTTAAAACTAATCCCGAAGGTAAAACTAAGGAGAGCGTGCCGACGGCCATCACATCAACTCTTGATCCGCTGCCAACGCGCATCGTCACCTCATCCCTCGCAAGCCGCCGTCTATTCCGTAGCTCCTGTTTCGAGTTACAAATATTAGCAACTGAACCGGTATCAAATACCCAGGCACTACAACGAGGGCTAGTAAGGAAAACATCAATAACATGTATATCAAATATACCTTTGATGGTGCCAGCCTTCTTGTCCGCTAAGTACTGAGACGATTCGCCCAAAGGACCCTTGTCCTTGCAATAGAAGCACTCGAGGTCCGGCTTGGGACCAGACCGAGCTTCTTCTCAGCAGGGCATTAAGCTTGCCGCCGCCTTCTTGAAGGGCTTCTTTGCTCCCTTACCTTTCTTAAAGGAGGGCTTGTTGACCATCAACACATGATTATCCTTCTTGATGTCCACTCGTAGCCTTCACTTTGCGAAGAGCTCGGTGATCGTATCGATGGAACCAATCTGATTATGAGTCACTACAAAACTTTTGTAGCTGGGAGGAGTGATTGCAGAACCTGTCAATCTTGAGCTCCTCCGAATCGCATTCCAGGTTGCTCAAAGCGTTGAGTGTAGCCCGACATCTTTATGGCGTGCTCACTAACTAACTCCTTCCTCCATCTTGCGCTTAAAGAACTTCTCGAGATCTCATATCTCTCGGGCGGGCCTGAGTCAAACATGGTTTTCAGCTCCTCGAGAATCTCAAAGGGCCCGGATACTCTTCAAAACGATTTTGAAGCTCCGGTTCCATAGCAAACAACATGGTGCTCTTAATCACACCATAATCATCTTGCGCCGATCGACAGACTTTCTCATCACCGCGCAGTTGCAGTGAGGGTCACCTAACGCTTTCCCAAGGACATAGTCCTTTGTCCGCCGTATGAGAATGATTCTTAGATTGCGGAACCAATTGGTGAAGTTAGACCCATTGTTCCTAAGCTTTTCTTTCAAAGAAAACGTTGAAGTTGAAGTTGGACTTGGCCATTGGATCTACGATTTGCAAGTACAATTTAGACTATGTTCATGATAAATAGTTCAACTTAATCAAATTACTAGATGAACTCCCACTAAATTCAACATCCCTCAAGTTGTTTAGTGAACAAGATCCAAATTCACCACACCTAATGCGATCATCACGAAGAGATGTGGTTTCAATGGTGGACAACAAAGTGTCGATCAGATCATTCATATGACTCATGCTTAACCTTTCGGTTCTTGTGTTCCGAGGCCATGTCTGTACATGCTAGGCTCGTCAAGTTAGACCCAAGTATTTCCGCGTGTGCAAACGGCTTGCACCCGTTGTATGTGAGCGTAGAGTCTATAGCACCCGATCATCACGTGATGCTTGGACACGATTTAACTTTCATAGCGGTGCATACTTGGGAGAAACACAGTTTTATCTTGATCTTTAAGTGAGGAATCATCTTATAATGCTACTTCATGATCTAAGCATAATATGATACATAAGGGATAAACATCACATGCATATAACTTTATGTGACATGGTATAGCCAATCCTCGCGCAATGATCTCCATCTTGTGCGTTCCGCATGATCTCCATCACTCCACCATGATTGCCTCCACCACGAATAGCAACTACAACTATTGCTAACTACTTAGCGATAAAGTAAAGCTATTACATGGCGTATAAGAAGTTGACTCGGGTCATACACAATTATCAAGACAACCATATGGATCATGCGGTTGTGTACTCATCGACATGCAAGTCGTGAAACATTACAAAACATGATCATCGCATACAATATACACATCACATCTTGGGCCATACCATATCACGAAAACACTCCTGCAAAAACAAGTTAGACGCCTCTACTTTGTTGTTGCATGTTTTTCGTGGCTTATGGGAGTAGATTCTAAGAACGATTCTTACCTACGGAAAGCCACAACGGTGATATTATGGTTGCCAAACTCGGTGTTAATCCCATGACAACTATAGTGAGAGAAACGACATCCACCACCGCATGTGTGGTACAAGCCACACGCTCAAGTGGCCGGTCTCGATGACGACGTCGCGTAGGTTGGCCTGGACCGCTTCAATCTCACTATATCCCGTCATAAGAAGAACACAAACAAGAGGCTTGCAACAGAAAACATCAACGCCCGCAACAACCATGTTGCGTTCTACTCGTGAAACACATCTACGCATAGATCTAGCTCTGATACCACTGAAGGGTTTCGCGGCATAGTAAATCAAAATTTTCTACGGATGCGAACGGAGGGAAAGCCAAGATCTAATCTAGGAGATGCAATCAACGAGAGAGATTGGATTAGATCTTCATACCCTTGCAGATTCGCACAGCGGAACATTCATCGGAACGTGGGTGATGTAGTCGTACTCGCTTCTCCTCCTCGTGATCCGATCCGATCTAGCACCACAAGTGGCGGTGCCTCCGTGAGATGCACACGTGCAGCACCTCGACGTCTCCTCCTTCCTCGGACCAGCGAGTATGGTGGAGAGATAGATTGGATCTACAACACGACGGCGTGGTGTATATGGTGGAGAATTTCTGCTGCAGGGCTTCACCTACAAATAGTCGGGAGGGAGAGAGGAAGGCAGCAGGGCTACTAGGGCTTGGAGGGAGGTGTGTGTAGGGGGGAGGGGGCACACCACCCCTCTATATATAGAGAGGGGGGGGGCGGCCAGCCCTTGCCCCTCCTCCAAGCCTATCTCTAGTTTAAACGATTTAAACTCTCCCTTATCTAGAAATCTCTAGTTTAAACGATTTAAACTCTCCCTTATCTAGAAATCCTATCTCTAGTTTAAACGAGTTTAAACTTATCTAGGATCGGCTGGGCCCTATGGGGCCTTGTGCCCCTGGCCCAATGCGGCCAGGACACTCCCTCATAGGCCCATGCCCTCCGGAAGGTGGGGCCACGTTGGTCCCTTCCGAAGGTTCTAGAAGCTTCCTACAATACCGATTAACCCGAACAATTCAACTCCAAAACTGCCTTATATAAATCTTATTCTTGGACCATTCCGAACCTCTCGTGATATCCCGGATCCCATCCGAGACTCGAACAAAAATTCATAAACCAATTATCCAATCTATCCTAGCCGAGATACGTTATGTGTGACCTGCGGGTTCGAGAATATGCGACATGATCTTCTATCAATAATCAACAGGTCCAGGCACCCATATTGACTCCCACACATTCATCGATGATCATATCGGATGAACCACGATGCCAGGATTCAATCAATCCCATATATATATTCCCTTCGCTCGATATTTTACTTGCCCGAGATTCGATCGTCTTGCACCGTCATACCTAGTTCAATCTCGTTCACGAAAGTACTTTACTCGTCCGTAATCCGATATCACTTTGTGATTAACTCCTTAACCACATGCTTGCAAGCGGTGTTGATATCGATTACCGAGTGGGCCAAGTATATCTCTCGACTTGGGAGGGACAAATTCCATCTCGATACATACAACCCAATGATACTTTCCGATCACCTGAGAGACACCTTTATGATCACCCTCTCATAGGATGAGATTTGATGACCTCAAAGCTTTCTTCCGATACCAGGGAGTTGCATTATCTCATGGTCTAAGGAATACAATATTTGACATAGGAAAAGCTTCGCAAAGACGAACACGATGACATGATCTAATTGCTCTGCTTTGTTTGGGTCTATCCACCATATCATTCTCCCAATGATATGATCTCATTATCAATTGACAACTCATGTCTATGGTTAGGAAACCTTAACCATCATTGATCAATGAGCTAGTCCATAGAGGCGTACTAGGGACACGGTGTTGTTCACAAACCACACAAGTATTAAAGTTTCCGCTTAATACAATTCTAGCATGGAATATAAACTTTATCATGAACAAGAATTATAATAATAACATCTTTATTATTGCCTCTAGGGCATAATTCCAACACGAGCCACCTGGTCTGGAAGATGTAGAAAGATGGTTCAATAGTAGGAGCAGACAACCCAGGAATCAACGGAAGTACAAACACCTACCCAAACTCTTGGTCCTGATGATAGCCGATCTTTGGATACATGTGCGAGGAGGAGCCCTCAGCCCATTGCTGGTCCCATTTCTCGGTCCCAGCCTGTAGGTCCCCCTGCCGGCGGGGTTTCTCCACCGCCATCTTGCTGTTCTTCCGATGAAACAGGTTATTTATGACATCGGTGGATGAAGGAGTAAAGAATCAAGGGAGGAGCAGTGGGGAAGGAAATGGTTTCTACGAAGGCGGAGTGAGGTAGTACTAGTAGGAAGAGAGTGAATAGTGGAAGCAATATGTCAAGGTCTGAGTCTTGTTGCCGCCCTTTGAGCAATCTCGTCGGTCCATCCAAAGACCCACCGGGCAGGATGAATGCTCTGCTGCAGTAGGAAGGAAAACGTAGGTCTCTTGGAGTAGACTATGGGCAGGAAACCATAACAACCCCTAGTTTTATTCAATGCTAATTAGGATTTGATTGTGCATCATGGGCATCATTTATCTTCCTAATAAAAATGCATAAAGGAAATAAATATCAAAACCCTAATGTGGGCTATTTCCCCCCCCCCCTCTATTTTGGAATCCTCTAAATATGTTCCAAAAATGTTACACTAAAACATGTGGTCCTTCCAAAATGAATTAGGAAGGCCACTAACTATTTCCGTAAAGTTTCTATTTAGTTTGGGTTTCAAAATAATTCAAAACAATGACAAGTTTTGAAAATGCAGGAATAGGAAATTAAAACATCCATAAACCTATCTTTTTTTAGAGAAACACAGTACAAACGCAGACGCTCACGATGCGTATATACACTCAACCCTATGAACACACGCACACACACCCTACCCTATGAACACCTCCGAGAGACTGAGCCGACGGGTCTTGAGATTGATGAAGTCACCGCAGACGCCTCGCTATCGACGGAAACGTCGCCTCCCACTGAAAGAATATTCCGCCTTTATGAGACACTCAGCCAAACCCGGGTTTGAACTGCCTACGTGATACCATCGCTTCTCTTAACCATCCAACCACGGGTTGGTTCTCATCCATAAACCTATCTATTTTCCTCCTTATATTAATCTTCTCAAATGTGTCTCAAAATTTCAAAGTAAATGTTGGGGAGTTTCTTTGTAAATTGGGAATCCCCTGAGATTCGTTTCATGTTTTTTTACAAATTCATTTGAGCTCTCAAATAATTTAGAACAACAGAAATTTTAAAAATTAGAAATATTGGGGAATAGCTAACTACATACAGTCAGGTCCCTCTTCGTGTTCTTCCTGGAGCAGGTGCGTGCCCGCACCTGGTTCGCCGCGCGACACGTCGCTGCCACCGCCCCTGGACTAGATGACCTGCCGAGGAGAGCCCCAGCCCCGCACGCCTTCCTTACTCCTCCCCCTTGCTCAGACTCTCTCTCCCTCACCCTTGTCTTCTTCCCTGACTCGCCGGAACCCCCAGCCATGGCGGCCGCTGCGAGTCGCCGGCATTCTGAGCCCTGACAAACCTCGATGAGCAGTCCATCCTATCTGCCTCGATTCCATCTTCCTCTGCCCCTAAGTAATCGCAGCCGGGAGTGCGAAAAGCGGCTGAATCGACCTGTCTTCCGCGCCTCCGACCGTCGTTCCTGGCATCCATGGCGTCGCCTCGGCCTTCCTCGCTAGCCTCAACCACGACGACGTTAACATGGTGAGCTTCTTCCGCTAAACCTGCGCGCAAACCGTCTGACTGGAGAGCCACACGTCGCGCGTGATCGTGGTCTGTACCCTGACCCAATCAGTTTGCTAGCTCGTTTTGTAGTCAGTACTATTGAATGTATGGAGTTAATTTGTACTATACCGTGACGTTCTATTCGTTCTTATTCATACACGTTTCTGAATTCTGAATCAAAGTTAACTAGAGTCTCTTATTCTATCAGTGTACCGATTTGGTTACTTCCTGAAAGCATCCCGTACGTGCATGTTTATCTCTGATGGAACTCCTTTTCCGGTGGTTCAAACATCTGCCCAACTAATCCATCAATTCTTGAATTCAACAACAGTCAAAATATGTTAGTTCTCGGGTACTACTAGCTACTCCCTCCGTTTGAAAGTATAAAATGTTTTAGGTTATTCGTATGAACCTATACACGAAAAGATGTCTAGGTACATCTCCTTCGCAAACCTAAAACATCTTATATTTCTAAACGGAAGGAGTATATTTCAGTGTCTATGTTCAGATTTTTAGGTGAATAGCTACAGCCCAGAAAACGGTCAGCTTTGCCTGATGTTCCAAACAATTGATGTGTCTTTGTTTGTCAGTGTAGTAAATACACTGACTGAAGATCTAATTCACTGCTTTCTAACAACGTTAGTGAGCCATTTTATGGGTATTTAAAAGACTAATTTCGTATCTATTACTTTCTGTTTTTCAAGAAATAAATCGAACATGTAAAAATCATAACTGTTTCAGAAAAATACAAATGACCTATCAAATTGTTTAGAAAAATGATATCTATCTATTTAAGCTATAATCATGCATTGTTAAACAACTTAAATTACAAGTTAGTTAGAAGAAGTAAATGTACCCCTCTTATATGAATCCAGGATTTCTCCGAATTAGGGTTTGGACCCCTCGGACCCATTTAAAATAACCAAGCATGTTTAGGCTTTTAATTTCAATACAATTCAATTTGTCATATCATCATACTTGATTGAGCATTGCATCGATGCCATGTGTTGATTGTTTTTCCTTTTTTTCCGGTATTTGGTTCTTCTCCGGTAGTATACGATATCGGAATCGAGATCAAGTCCAAGACTGAAGACCGAGATCAACACCATCGAAGCTCAAAGACCAATACTTGACCAACTGTAATTAAGTCAAGTACCAGATGTCCGAAGGCCTGCTTTCTGGATATCAACTGGCAAAGGCAAGCGAAGCCCCACACATACATATGAATCCTATGCTTTTAAAGTATTTTAATTCTTTCCATGTGCATATAATTCTAAAGTACTTTATCGATAGATAGAACAATCTTATCTGATGCATGTTCCCTTTGAACCTATATTCCTTGATCCACTGCTCCTAGCGTAACTAGGGTTTGGCTTTGTGAGCGCTGCTAGAGCTACTTTATCTGTTGTGCTTAGCCATGCTTAATGGTTCCGCTGATTCACTTGGTTGATGGATTCGAGCTTCGAATGAACCTAGTTGGACAGGAGAACGTGGTATGACAGGTGATGTGCGTTAAACATGCTTAGGCTTGTATGGGAGGCCACGAGGGTTGTGGTTTTTGCAGTCCCATAGTTGCCACCCTTAGGACCCGAGGTTCTTGCCTCTTGAACCAAGACGAGCGTACGCCACACGGGGTTTATGGGGACCCCCTTGACCCCAACTTGCCTAGTCTGATCCATGAGTCCATAGTTTGAGGATTTATTCGGCACCCGCATGGAAAAAGGTTTTGGAAAATGGTGCAAGCATATAGGACGTGGCCGGGTGAAGGATACTCGGCATTGAACTGGATCCCGGTACACAGAGTCGAGGACCGCCTGGGAGTATTACCAACTACCGCAGCCGGGAGCCCTTCTGGTGACTCATGGATTAGGCAAAAGCAAGGAAAAGCTTTCGGTCGACCAATCTCCGTGAGCACACCAAAGAAGTGTGTCAAGTGAGGCTAAGAGTCGGTCGACGCATGTGGGTAAAGTTGTACACCCTGCAGGATATTAAATATTTTTGAAAAGCCGTGTCCACGGTTAAGGACAACTTGGAAATGGACGTGGGATCATAGAGAACTTGAACCTAATCGTATAACTTGGCAAGCTAAGTAATGCGTGCTTAATGATGCTGGTGATCCTAGATGAGGTTTAATGATGATGACTTGGTGGATGTCAAAAGATGACGATCAATGCTTTGGAGATGTCGCTCTCTTATCCCCTTTTAAAACACTCTGATTAGATGAGTTTCTTCTTCCTCTTGTCTTACAAAATAAAGATGGCTTTATGCAAAACAACTCCACCAAACCATAAGTCTTGCAGAGTACACCCTGTACTCACCCTTGCTTTGTTAAAACTTTTACAGCAGAGTAAGTGTTACCATAGAAGATGAGTTTGGTACGGCATCTACGAGTAGCTTGGGGTTCCTGGCCGGCAGCCTGGAATCTATGGAATGGGACGTCATCGTTATGCTTCAGGTCTTTTAGGACATTTGTTAAGTTTGCTATATTCAATAGCATAATTTGTCTTTGGTTGTTTGATGTTTGTGGTCAGTGACCTCTGCTTGTAATAATTTGGTTCTCTACTCAGTTATGAGCTTGCTATAATATTTTTGTATCGTACGGTCACTGATGTGTTACCAATTCTTCACTGGATATTCTCAAGCTCAAGGTTAAGCTTATGTCAGACGGAGGTCTGGGATTTGGTTAGACCTGATCCAGGGGGTGTCATAGACACCATGCTAGCGATCGACCAAGTAGCTGTAAATATTTTATGACCCACCAAAGTTCTATAGTAATGTCTTGTCAAAGTAGTGGACAAGATTCCATCCGTGCAACAAAACACTAGAGTGGAATTATATAACCCGGAGGCTTCTACAGTTTATTTATTTTCGCTTTTACAATCTCTTGTACCGCCATATGCAAAATATACTAGTATTTTGTAGAACTATCCAATGTAGAGTAGTAATAGTAGTACAGTACTAGTAGTAGTAGTCACATTAAATTAAATATACATAGGGATTGACGCCTAATCATTACAAACACTCGCCAAAAGATCAAACAACAAATTTAAAGAGAACTTATGGCTAATTTAGATCACATAATTTCAAAACATAAGAATTTAACAGGGTAGCATGTACAAAACAGAGAATTGCAAAAAAGAGCAAATCTGCAGGCTTGAAACACACGGAACACACAGGAAAAATGCCTCAAAACTACGTAAATCAGTGTAAAAAACTGGATGTTGAGATTTCCTATGGGATTGGGTTGTAAAAATGCAATCCATACTGGATGTTGAGATTTCCTATGGGATTGGGTTGTAAAAATGCAATCCATACGAATTTTGGAGGTATCATTTCTTTCATCCAAATTGCTTCCTTATGGATCCTATGGGTTGAATTCCTACAAAATTCCTTCGAAAATCATTCGATCCAAAGAGTCCCTTAATTAAGATCAGCGTGCTCATGACAGACGAACACCTTCCGGTAGAAGGTTATGGGGTCATAGATTTTCAGCTTGAACCCGTCTGCAGTGACCTTGAACATAAGACATTCACCCTCCTTCAACTTATGGAAAGAAGTAAAGGTATACCACCCTTTGTCAATGACGATCTGGTCTTTGTTGCGGTTGGCATGGACAACTCACTCGCATTCCTCACACGCTTGGACCACTACTAGTTGTCGGTAGGGGTGTCCCTTCATGTAAGGCTTGAAGTAAGTCAGGATGATAAGCATATACAAGCCATGCTGGACTAACTGGATGTAGAAGGGACTAGGACGATGCACGGTGCCATGGTGTTCGACCGACCTAGTGCGTCCTCTTGGTTTGGCAGAACTAGCGACCGATTTTGCAGCACTCGCCCTTGCCAAGGCCTTCACTCTCCTGCCCTACAGCTTCAACTCCCTTGGTATGATGGGGAAAGCATATTCATAGCCACTTGGAGCAGGAGCAGTCCGATCAAGAATGTAGTCTAATTTTGACATTAAAGATGGGCCATCCTACATAAAAATTACCATTGCGTCAGACCTTTTTAATTACCAAAACACCACAATGCATCGTATAAATTGACTAAAGATCACAATGCGTCATTGCACCATCAAAATTACCTAAACAACGCAAGGTATCAGGTAAATTAAATTCCTTAAATAGCACGATGTATCACTAGAATCACCTAACCCGGTGGGTCTTCAAAATTAGATTGATTAAACAGCTAGAAGGTATACCATTTAATTAGATTGATTAAGAAGCATAATGAATAATCTGTATGGATAAAATAGCACAATGAATTGCCTAGATAGACAAAACATCATATATGCAATGCATCATCAAAAATACTAAAACAGTATTGATTAAACAACAAGAAGGCATACAATTTAATTAGATTGATTAAGCATCGCAATGAATAATCTGTATGGATAAAACATCACAATGAATTATCGGATAGAGAAAACAACATATATGCAACTGAAAGAGCATTTGCTATCCCTAGTAATTTTGGTGTTTAATAACAACACACATATCGGACTAATGTGTTGCTAAGTGTGTCGCAGGTACATTAAGAAGGTTTGCAAACATTCAGAAACTATCTGCCTGGCGCGGTACCAAAAAGCGGTAGTCGGACCAGACAGAAGCAAATGACTAACTGTCAAAAAGTCTCTGCCGTGCCAGGTACTAAAATGCGGTACTACCGCTTTTTAGTACCTAGCGCAACAGAAGCTTTTTTCAGCTTGTCAAATGCTTCGCTCGCTCGTACTAAAGTGCTTGAGTACCGCATTTTAGTATCGCCGTGACAGAGGCTTTTGAATATTGCAAAGGCCAATCGCTCTACCGGTAGCAAAATGCGATAGTCAAGCATTTTACTACTCGGCGTGATGAGAGTTTTTACCGTTGCAAAAGCTTCTGCGCTACTAGCGAAATGGGGTGGTATGGACTTGTGTTGTTCTCTCCGGGTCCGGTAGTACCGGTTGGCTCAAGCGGTACTACCGCTTCCCGGTAGCAACATCTAGTACCGCTGGGGACAGGACTTGTTGCTGTTTGAAAAAGGGTGATCTGGTACCAGGTCCGGTAGTACCGGAATTCTCCGGTAGTACCGCTTCAACTTCCGGTATTACCGCTGCAGTAAATGCACCAACGGTCAGATTTTGTGAAAGGGTATAAATACCCCTCCACCTACCTTGCGACAAAGTGCTCAGCTCATTAAAGTCATTGCCCACCATTGGAGTCCATTGGTGCCACTCAAATTCTCAAGATCTCATCATCCAACCACCCAAAGTCCTTGATCTTTGGGGAATCGAAGGAGGAGGGCCCGATCTACTACTTCACCAAAAGAGATCTTCATTTCCCCATCATTTCATTGAGGGCCCCTTTGCTCTAGTGTTTTGTTGGAAACCCTAGCTTTTGTTTTTGTTCTTACAAGCTTGTCTTTGATTGCTTTGACAGCTTGCTTGTATTTGGGAGCCTCCGATTAAGTTGTGGATGTGTGCCCCAAACTTGTAACGGTGTCGGCTTCCACCTTGAAGGTTGCCGATATAGTGGAAGGTGAATCGATCCCGTTGGGGTGAGATTCATCGGAGAACAAGGGAGGCCTCTCGTGGCGTTGGTGGTTTGAAACCACCCCCTCTCCAAACGTAGACGTACTTCCCCTCAAAAGGAAGGAACTACGGGAACCAAATCCTTGTGTCTTCGCGTCCACGTTTCGGTTACATCTATCCTTTATCGCATCTTACTTACTTGTTACTACTTTGTGTTGTGGTAGCTCTTGCTTATTTGTCATATAGGTAAATTCACCATAGTTGCATTATCTAGAGAATTTACCTTATTGTCAAACCTTAATTTGAAAAATAAGAAGATTTGAAGTAGCACCTATTCCCCCCCCCTCTAGGTGCCCATACGATCCTTTCAGCAACAACATCAAAAATACCCAAACAACACAAGGCATCATGTAATTAAATTTAATAAGCAGTGTCAGCATAATCAAAATTACCCAAACTGACGGGTCATTGAAATAATGTGAACAGCTAGAAGGCATATCATTTAATATTAAACAGCAGAATGCGGATCAAAATGGACGAAATGACACATTGAGGAGACAGGAGACAATGCATCATAAAAAATACAAAAAAACACGGCGCGTCATGGAAAATTCCTAAACAACACAAAGAATCATCTAAGTACCAAAACAGAACCCTGCATCATCATCAAGAATATACCATAACTAAGCAGAACAACACAAAAGACGATTATCAAGAATATGATATATAAATAAAAACACAAAAGACAATTATCAAGAATATGACATAACTAAGCAATTCAACAAGGGACCTGCAGTAGACGTTGCCAAAATCTAACTAGATGCACGTCGAATTTGGGTTAAAGCCCCAATCCTCCAAATCTAACCTCGTTGCAGTTGGGTGTGGGGGAGAACTTGCTGCATAGGGTAGATGGGTTGAGCAGATGAACAAGGTGTCACTGACGAAGAACTAGCCACATACACCGAAGAAGCACGGATAATCGCGGATGAAGGGGGAGCCACCGATAGGGGTTTAGCCGCGTACACTCTAAAATTTGGCACATTGGGAAGGAGAGTCAAACCTCTAGACGATAAGAACACGTCTTCCGCCGCACGAGCATTCGGGCCCGACGAAGCCGACGCCGTAAGCTTGGATGATTGCTCGGCGGGCAATGAGGGTTCTGGAGTGGCCAACCAAAACCCTAAGGGCGATAGACACCTCACCTTGCGCGTGACCCGCACACACGCGAAAGGCGAAGGACACTTCAGAAAAGGCGCTGTGGCCGGAGGAATCGAACAAGACACCTATAGCTCTAAAGCAGAGCTTGATGAGGACCCCATCTCCACCACAGACAAAGTTTTCGGCATTGGTTTCATCGTATAAACTTGGGTTAATGACTCAGAGTTGAGAGGTGAGTGTGGGAATGTGATAGAGAGAGGGGATGGTGGGAGTAGAGGGTAACCTTCTATCCCCTTTATTAGTACTCCCTCGGTCCCAGACTTAAGGCCTATTTTTTTGAAAAGTCAAGCTATGAAAACTTTGACAAAAAATTTAGTGCACTTTGTGCTAAATGTATGGACCTCGATGCAATTTTACCCTTTTTAGGTCCTTGATATAAAATTACTCCCACCGTCCATGCAAAATTTAACCTAAAAGTAAGTGGTAAAATCTAAATGAATTTAAACTTAGTTGTCAACGAATATGAACATTTTTGGATTTCGAGACGAATGATCGAGGTCATGGCCATATGTACATCATACTTTATGTCGATGATGATGCCACATCCAAGAATTGCAAGACGCCAAATTGAGCCATATGTTGAAAATAATCGAAGAGGAAGTAGTATGACGACTATGGCTCGATGAGGTGCTTTTTCGAGAAGGACTGACCCGTCTGTTTTCCTTTCTTAAGTTTATGGTGCTTCCTGCTATATGTATGGATGTCGATGCAATTTTCCCTTTTATAGGTCCTTGATATAAAATGTACTCACCCGGTTTGTGTAAAATGTTAACCTAAAAGTGAGTGGTAAATTCTAAACGAATTTAATCTTAGTTGTCAACGAATATGAACATTTTAGCATTTCAAGATGAACAACCAAGGTCATGGCCATATGTAAATCATATTTTTTGTCAATGATGGTCCCATATCCAAGAATTTGCATGCCATCGAATTTGGCCATATTTTGAAAACAATGAAAGAGGAAGTAGTATGAAGAGTATGGCTCGATGAGGTGCTTTCTCGAGAAGGAGCCGACCCGAATGTTTTCTCTGGTTAATTTTATGGTACTTCATGCTAGATGTATATGGACCTTGATGTAATTTTCCCTTTTTAGGGCATTATGTAAATGTATGAATCTCGATTTAATTTTCCCCTTTTTAGGTCCTCGATGTAAAATGTACTCCCACCGCCTGTGTAAAATTTGGCCATATTTTAAAAACACTCAAAGAGGAAGTAGTATGAAGAGTATAACTTGATGAGGTGCTTTCTCGAGAAGGAGCCGACCTGACTATTTCTCTTTCTTAATTTTATGGTGCCTCATGCTAGATGTATATGGACCTCAATGTAATTTTTACCTTTTTAGGGCCCTTTTTGGTAGATGTACGAACCATGATGTAATTTTCCCTTTTTAGGTCCTTGGTGTAAAATGTACTCCCACCGCCCATGTAAAATTTGAACCTAAAAGTAAGTGGTAAAATTTAAAAGAACTTAAGCTTAGTTGTCAACAACTATGAATATTTTTGGATTTCGAGTCAAACGACCGAGGTCATGGACATATGTACATCATAATTTATGTCGATGATGATCCTATATCCAAGAATTGCATGACGCCAAATTGAGCCATATTTTGAAAATAATCGAAGATGAAGTAGTATGAAGAGTATAGCTTGATGAGGTGCTTTTTCGAGAAGGAGTCGACCCGTCTATTTTCCTTGATTAATTTTATGGTGCTTCATGCTAGATGTATGGACCTCGATGCAATTTTACTTTTTTTACGTCCTTGATGTAAAATGTACTCACGCGGTCCGTGTAAAATTTTAACCTAAAAGTGAGTGGTAAAATCTAAACGAATTTAATCTTAGTTGTCAACGAGTACGAACATTTTAGGATTTCAAGACGAGCGACCATCTTAGCCATATGTAAATCATATTTTCTATCGATGATGATCTCATATCCAAGAAGTTGCATGCCACCAAATTTAGCCATATTTTGAAAACAATCAAAGAGGAAGTAGTATGAAGAGTATGACTCGATGTGGTGCTTTCTCGAGAAGGAGCCGACCCGACTATTTTCCTTGGTTAATTTTATGGTGCTTCGTGCTAGATGTATATGGACCTCGATGTAATTTTCCCTTTTTAGGGACCTATTTGTAAATTTATGGACCTCGATTTAATTTTCCAACAATTACATGACGCCAAATTGAGCCATATTTTGAAAATAATCAAAGAAGAAGCAGTATGACGAGTATGGCTCAATGAGGTGCTTTTTCGAGAAGGAGTTGACCCATCTATTTTCCTTGCTTAATTTTATGGTATTTCGTGCTAGATATTTGGACCTCGATGCAATTTTCCCCTTTTTAAGTCCTTGATGTAAAATGTACTCACCCGGTCCATGTAAAATTTAACCTAAAAGTGAGTGGTAAAATCTAAGCAAATTTAATCTTAGTTGTCAACAAGTATGAATATTTTAGGATTTTAAGACGAATGACCAAGATCATGGCCATATGTAAATCATATTTTTTTGTCGATGATGATCCCATATCCAAGAATTTACATGCCACCAAATTTGGCCATATTTTGAAAACAATCGAAGAGGAAGTAGTATGAAGAGTATGGCTCGATGAGGTGCTTTCTCGAGAAGGATCCGACCCAACTGTTTTCCTTGGTTAATTTTATGGTGCTTCATGCTAGATGTATATAGACCTCAATCTAATTTCCCCCTTTTTAGGGCCGTATTTGTAAATCTATGGACCTCTATTTAATTTTGTCCTTTTTAGGTCCTCAGTGTAAAATATACTTCCACTGTCCATGTAAAATTTGGTCATATTTTGAAAACAATCAAAGAGGAAGTAGTATGAATAGTATAGCTTGAGATGAGGTGCTTTCTCGAGAAGGATCCGACCCTCGATATAATGTTCCCTCATGCTAGATTTTATGGTGCCTCATGCTAGATGTATATGTACCTCGATATAATGTTCCCTTTTTAGGGTCCTATTTGGTAGATGTATGGACCTCGTTGTAATTTTCTCTTTTTTAGGTCCTTGGTGTAAAATGTACTCCCACTGCCCGTGTAAGATTTTAACCTAAAGGTAAGTGGTAAAATCTAAACGAATTTAAGCTTAGTTCTCAATGTGTATGATTTTTTTTTGGATTTTGAGCCGCACGGCCGAGGTCATGGCCATATGTGTAGGGGTTCGTAGCATGGAAAACAAAAAAATTCTACCGCATGCAAACAAACAAGCCAAGATCTATCTACTAGATTGAAGCAACGAGTCGATTAGAGTACTCACCCTCGAAGATTCCAAAGCGGTTAACGAGAGCAGATTCTCGTGGGTGATGTAGTCGTACACTTGCTGTAACATCCCAGCTTTTAGGATCTAACGAAGGGTAGATTTAGGAATATGAATTGTTGCATGTATTTATTTGTGAAAATGTGGGTAAAATGTTTTGCCAAATTAAAATCTTAAGTGATCAATGTTTCTTTTATCCTTTCAGATTAGGTTTAGTCTAAAGGATGATTGTTATAAACTTTGAGATCTTAAGGAGTTATGTGTTTAAAATGAATTTGAATTTTAAACTTGAGTGTTTTAATTATAATTTAAATAAGTTAGATATAAGTTTTGAATCTTAAAATAATTAAGAGATAAGTATTATAACTTAAATTTTATCCCAAAACAATATTGAATATGAAACTTATTTCATATTATTAATACATAAACAAGTTACAAAGAATGTAACCTACTGAAGCCATTTCCAAACTTCACAATTTACAAAAGAATAAAGAATAAGAATATTCTTTATCAATAATAATATAATCTTTATTACAATTAAATAAAATAAAGATTACACGAATAATAAAAGAAAAATTACAAAAGAATAAGAAAATTACATTTGAATATCTACTAACTATCCTATATCTAAATCTACACTGAATCTTCATCTTTATCTTTGTACCTGCAAAACAAAGACTAAATAGAAACAAAATAAGATTAGTGTTAGTATTATTTCTCTCAGATATGTCAGTGAAATGCACCTGACAAATTCATCATTGAGACATGTTTTAAAGGGGCAAGTTTCACCAATATGAAAGATTCCATCTTTCATAAATTCAAATCCAGAAGTCAAATGACAGCCAAGACGGACCAATTCACCAGCCAGGTGAAAGTAATTTCGTAATAGTAAGTTCAAAAATTCTGAACATATCCACAAGTGCATAGCAGGCACACAAGCTAGACACACACCAGCATGCATATGGTGTGCTGTCGACCTCACAAGCATAGCCCAATCTCACAAAACCACAGCACAGCCGTGGAGGAGCACACCAGTGCATCTCTCCACTACACAGCACACAAGCACAACCGGTGTAGACATCAGCTAAACCAAGAACAGTAGCCAAACCAAACCACCCCAGATCAACCAAACATCACCAGGATGGTGAAATAAGGAGGGGGATGAATCAGGTGGATAGCAAGATCAAGCCCAGGAGCTAGGAGGAGCAGGCTAGCTCAAGAGCAAGCACAGGAGTCCAGCAAAACCAGATAAAGATCATCATCATCAACTTACTACACCATCATCAGATTTTTGTGACGAGCCTCGTAAAACCATCACATGATTCATTCATAGTATCTGAACAAAAGCATGTGTTGCTTTATGAAATAATCTCTCAATAATCACCCAAGTGAGGTGAATCTATCCTAGAGATTCCAAGTATAAAGATAAGAAATCAAACTCAGCCAAAAGCACTAAACTCTCAGACCAGCATCACAGAGTTTAGTGTTAATTTATGCAACTTATATCATTCTTCATTTGTTCTTATCAGATTAGGGCACATCTCCTAGAGAGAGTAGCACCTCTAATCTTACAAGTTACAAACAAACTATTTCCTCAACTAACTAGGATTTAAAATCCTAGAGCCTCAGACCAACATCATAGGCAGGAGAGTTAAGAAAAGCTTTCATTTTATCTTGCCAGTGTTAATCACAAGTATTGGCTAGGCTAAGACCAGAAAGTAAACCCAATCACTTGTGTGCCAGATCAAAATGGTATCACAAGGACAAGTTCTAAATGATCTAAAACCAATCTTTGCTTAGTTTCCACAAATAAAAGGGACAAACCAATAAATATCATTTTCCTGAAGCCAAGTGCCAGGAATCAACATCAAATTCATCTATACATCCACAGAAAATCATTACATGTAATGATTATATTTAGTATGTATAATCTCATAAAAGCCTACCATTATAATTTTAATTGCAGTAAGCAACTACTGAGAGAAACTACTGTCAGTATAAGCATTTTGACAGTAGAGTAAGTTATCAGATCAACAACATTTCCAACCAGGGATTCCATATAAACACTATCATGGGATCATAGTGAATTACCACTAGAATAAATCTGACAAGCCACTAGCATCATCAAAGCCACTACAAATTATGATCCACAACAAACAATCATTCTTCATGCTCAAGTATGATACCCACTAGATCTAAAGCATCATGAATATGATTAACAGGGGGTTATGAACCCTAATCAGAACAAGAACCCTAATTAAGAGATGAACCCTAATCAGAACATAGTCACTAGGCACGAGAAGCCACTAGATACACACATAGAGATTCATGGTAGTAGCATGAACAAGAACCACGGAGGCAACTTACCCGGGGTCCTCGCTGACGAATTGAAGAGGAAGCAGATTGGCCGACGAAACGCGGCGGCACAGGGAGCACCCACGGGGGGCACTACAACCTACACTAGCCACGGCGGCGGCCACAACAGCACACGAGCCCAGCACACCACCGCAGGCGGGACCGCGGCGGTGGCGACAACACTTTCCCCTAACCCTAGGGTTCGAGAACGGGGTGAACCTGGCCATAGGGAAGCCCCGGAGTCAAACCGAGTTGGACTAGATGAACGAGCGTAGTCACACACCTCACCCTGCACCACGGTAGCGGCCAGGGGAAACCTCAACAGCGGCCATCGCCAGCGGCGGCGCAAGAGCCCGCGGGGTCGAGGAAGAGGAAAGGTGAGAACGAGGAGGAGACAGAGAAGTGGGCTGGGTGGGCCAAACCCCCTCGGGGTGATGATTTTGACCCTGCCCTATTGGGCCACTGTAACACCCTCAGAATCGGACCTATGCAAGTTCGGGCAAAATTCACCAAACCCGCATAGAAACGATTCAAAGGTGCCCACCAGGCACTTTCGTGCGGGTGGAAAACGAAGTAATAACATTACACAACAGTCCTCGATGGGACCCACAGAACAGATATATACAACAGCGACTCAAAGAGTCAAGAATACAGATATATTATACAAGATCCAAATCACCTTGAAAAAAAGGTAGGGCGTCCGACTACGGACAAGAAGCAAATGGGGCTAAGAGCCCTGAAGAATAACCAATGGCGTCCATAACCCTGCCAAAGCGCCGAAGGGTAACCCTGCTAACGGCGTCGTTCTCAAAACCTGCTTGACAAAAGGGGTGCCGACAAAGGGCAAAGCAGAAAACAAAGAAGGAGCGTCAGTACTGAGGCCAGTACACGGCGAGGCTAGAATTCGGCGGTCCTCGCCTACAAAGGTATGGTGGATCGAGCAAGCGGCAAAGATGCACTAAACAACCTATAGAGACTCGATACTGGCGGTTATCGAGAGGGGTGAGAATGACCTATCCGGATCCAACCTGAAGCTATCACCAAACAAACCCATCGGTGTTTCCCCTCGAGACCAAACGAGGAGGTCAACCGAGGAACTCACAGCTTGGCGGTTTTATTTATTCGCTATCGCAGCAATTACTAGTCAAGTATAGATGATCATCCTGATAAAATAAGCAGTGGGCACATTTAGTTAACCATTCCGTGATAGTTGCAACAATTACTAATCAGGTACAGATAGCATGAGATAAACCCAAAACCCAGCAGTTGTTGGTACTTTTAATCAGCCATTCCGTTGTAGTTGCAATACTTACTAGTCAGATACATTTGTCGCAAGCGACAACCAAACAAGCAATGGTGGGCAGTATTAATTAGCCATTCCGTTATAGTGAAGCTGTTTACTAGTCATTATAAGTCAAATTAATAGCAGTAAACTTTAGTTATGCTTGTCTATGATCGAGATACTGTGCTCCAAGTCGTCCATATCCGCGGACACGGCTTTCAGAAAGTTTTACCCGGCCGGGGTGCACCAATAGCAACACACGCTCGATCAACCTCGGAAAAACCAAAACAAAACCCAACGAGGCTTTCACGACTGAACAATCACAGATTCAGAAATATTTCAGGCCACCCCTTGAGTACACCCGCGAAGTAAGCTAGCTCAGACGGACCCCAAAGTTTGTGGTGGCGGTAACGACAAGATGCCCCCAAACGGGACCGTCGATACCACGTAAACGGGTCACGGCCCTAACAGATAAAGAAGCAGACTCGCACAATCGTAAATAAAGCAAGAAACATGGCATAAGTACAGGATCGTAAATAAAACCTCAAACTAGTTTGTGGCCCCAAGAAATAAGAATGAATCAAGCTCGCTCAGGGGTCCCATATACCTCCGGATGTGGATAGCGCAAAATCAAGGAACAGGTATCAAGTACTCGGGGTCTTACGGGACACAAGTGGGCGTTCGGAAACCAAATATTATCTATCACCCACCGATGCCTCTGCTTATTCAATTTTAGTTGTTAAACAGAAAGTAAAGTGACGATAAGTAAAACTAGAATCATCTCCAACATCAACATGCGGCAATACATCAGCAACTGTGGCATATGACGACACACATCAGCACTTGAGCAAGCAACTACGACGCGCAAGTCCCACTAGCTACCAAACAACAGGTAATAGGATGTGTCCAAGGCAATATAGGGCTGCACGGTATATCACAGGTACGGAAACTAAAGCATCGCAACTCAGATAGCAATAGATCAACAGGAGGGAAGTAAATACTATAAAAGTAAGATAGGTAGAAAGGGGGAGATGCTCGCCTGGAAAACATTGTCGAAAGGTTCCACCGAAGATCGGGGCGAAGCTCACATCAACTCAACGGCCTTATCCGCGAAGAAGCAAAACACTAGAATAAACACCGGATGCAATATTTAATACAACGGCAGAAGATCGGCATGATGCATGTATGATGTATGGCATGGCAAGGTGCGGTGCAATTCGGTCAAATTAAGTGGAACCGGGGTCCCGACATTAATTAGGTGGTGCAAGTTATTTAGAACCCCCGCAATTTAAATGTTGTTTAACAAGGCAAAAGATATCACCGGTTCGCTACACAAGTTTAAATGAGGCCGATATGAGACTAGATTTGCCCGCATATGGGCCCCATATTTAATTATTAGGTGAATCGGCATAAGGCCCCCAACCCAATGATATGCATGCGAGATGACAATTTAATATGCGACAAGTTGTTATGTTATAAAAATAGGGTTCGGGAGAAAGGTTCACACATTAGGGGTGGTCGACGATCTTGGGGTTCCGGTTCGGGTCGGTCTCGGGTCCGTGGTTCGACGGATCGAGGTTCGGGTTCGCGGAAGCGTTCTCGGATATCGGGTAGGTCTTGGCGTTCCGGAAGCCGGACTTGGTTCGTGTCGGGTTCATCGGATCTTCCGGATCGGTGCCGTTCTTGTTGTCGTGCAGATCTTGTCGGGTTCCACGGGTCGAGATGGTCTTGGCGCCCGGGGAATGTTCTCGGTGTCCGGGTGAAGCGCCGGCGTTCTATGGTTCCACGTCGACGGCCTTGGCTTCCTCGATGAAGAACTTGGTGTGTCCATGTCGGTTCTCGGCTTTCGCCGGGCGTCGATCTTGGGACCTCGATGTCCGGAAGCGTAACTCGGTTCGTGTCGTTCTCGTCATCGCGAAGGTCTTGCCGGTTTCTCAACTCGGTTCGATCTCGATCTTCGGGGGAGGTGCTTGTCGGTCTCGTGGCGATCTTGCGTCCCGAGGGTTCGGTGTCGAAGGTTGTTGGCGAGCTCGGGGTGCTCCAAAACGACCATAGGGTTCACACGCGATTACCACGACACATACACGAGCACACGCATACACGAGCACACGCATACACGAGCACACGTCAGCGGGCCCACAGTGGCCACGGCGGGCCAGCGTGGAGGGGCCGGACTCCGGGCGAAGCTTGGCGAGGGTCTGGCGAGGAGGCGACGGCGACGGCGGCGCGCGGACGGGCTGTGGCCAGCGGACGCGGGCGGTTCCGGACGGCGCGAGAGCCTGGCTCGGCAGCGGCGACAGCGGACTCATGGTGGGAGGGCACGGCTCAGGAGAGGCGGCTTTAGGAGCTTGACGGGTCCAGCGGCGCCACCGCCTGGCGGACGGCGCTCGGGAAGGCGACGCGAGGCTCGGGAGGGCGGCGGTGGTCGAGGTGGAAGGCGGGGTCCTGCTTGGCGGCGGGGGTCCGGGGACACGGCGAGGTGGGGAGGCCGCGCGAGGGGGCTTGGCGAGGTAGGGGCCTGGTGGCGAGGCGCGGCGCTCGCCGGCCGGTGGCGAGGCGACCCGCGGGCGGCGGTGGAGCCTGGGGGTGCTGGTGGCGGAGATGGGGGTAACGGCGGCGGTGGTTGCTTGCGGGGAGGGAGAGCGAGGCAGGGCGAGGAGGGAGCGTGGTCGGGTGGGGCGGAGACTGCGTCGGAGGGGAGGGAGGAGAGCGGGGCGGCGCGAGGGGAGGCTCGGGAGAGCCGGCGCCGTCGGGTGGGGAGCGGGAGGTTGAGGAAAAGGAGAGGAAGGGGAAGGACAGGCACGGCAAGAGGGTGGTGGGACCGGGTGGGGCCAGGGCTGGTGGTGAGTGGAGGAAAGGGTGCATGCGTCTGTGTGTTGGCGTGTGATGGAGGCAGGGGAGGTTGGTGGGGTGAGAGATGAGGGGGTTGGGGGGGTGCCAAGTGGCAAGATAGGATAGGTAGAGGGAGGGGAGAAGGTGATGTGGCGCAGCGGGATAGGCCGGGGTGAGGTGGCCAGGTAGGGGTGGGTAGATTAGTTGGTTACTCTAGGATTTAGGAGCGGGACAGGTTGGGCCGTTTGCAACCCGAATGCAACCAAACAAAATACTCCGGAGCCCCGGGGTTTTTGGCGTTTGAATAAAGAGAAGGCGTTTGGGAAAAATAAATCGGGCTTTGCAAAAAAATAGTTTTTGGCAAACAATGCATGATGATGACGATGCAATGCACAAATTCAACGCGATTTTCTAGTAGTGGTTTTGCGGGATGCCACAATTCGACACCACTAACAAGGGATCTCGCCCTCGAGATCCGCCTCATGGTACCGAAAGGAAGGTCGGCGGTCTGATACTTCTCACTTCGTGTAGATCCTCACGACACCACTAACGAGGGTTCCTTCTTCATCTTGAAAACGGCGACACCACCAACAAAGGATCGTTGCTCCTGATTGTCGCGAGAGCACTCCGGGAGCAAAAGGTCGAAGGTAGAGGTATCGCAAATAAGGCCACCCCTAACTTCCGTGGACGGAGTAAATTGCTGGATCCACTGATTCGACATACAAGAGTGAATGATAAGAGCAGTGGTAGGGTAGCTACTCCATCCCGCACTCAAACCATTACTCTGCACACGAATAAGCGGATTAAGCATCCAACTCTCGGAATTAGACTGAAGATCTCGACAAGCGAGGTTCGGAAACAAGGGAGTGTTGCCAGCAGAAATCGTATGAAAGACACACTGATTAGGTTTCGCGGTGGTTCCGTTGGCATGAACAACACATGCTCAAGGTTAACCCCAACTTCACCAAAGCTCGTCCTTCTCATATGTTTTTCACGACACTGATATCCAGCAAGGAACACATGGGGATAAGAACAAAAGATTGGAGGAAGGGTACAACAGACAAGTTGCAGATTGATGATCGTAGCGCCTCCGTTACAAAAGGAAGAAAACGAAACCCTGAAGGTACGACGAATACCCGACCACGAGAAATCCTGGACTCGAAGAAAGAGAAGAGAGCGGATTCAAAACACGTCGAGGTAAGAGGAGAATAGCAGAGGGGTAAGGAGTAAAATCAGACCTAATCAGAACTATCCAACCGATTTTCAAAATAGTTTTGACACTCTACTTCGGCCGTTAGCTAGGTTATCCTACAGGCTGGACTTGTGGGGTATCGCAACGCCGAGCTCGATACCACTCAGAACACCTCGAATCGGACCTATGCAAGTTCGGGCAAAATTCACCAAACGCATAGAAACGATTCAAAGGTGCCACCAGCACTTCGTATGGTGGAAAACGGTAATAACATTACACAACAGTCCTCGATGGGACCCACAGAACAGATATATACAACAGCGACTCAAAGAGTCAAGAATACAGATATATTATACAAGATCCAAATCACCTTGAAAAAAGGTAGGGCGTCCGACTACGGACAAGAAGCAAATGGGGCTAAGAGCCCTGAAGAATAACCAATGGCGTCCATAACCCTGCCCAGGCCAAGCCGGAAGGGTAACCCTGCTAACGGCGTCGTTCTCAAAACCTGCTTGACAAAAGGGGTGCCGACAAAGGGCAAAGCAGAAAACAAAGAAGGAGGCGTCGATCGAGGCCAAGATGCAGCGAGGCTAGAATTCGCGGTCCTCGCCACATAGGTATGGTGGATCGAGCGGCGGCAAAGATGCACTAAACAACCTATAGAGACTCGATACAACTGGCGGTTATCAGAGAGGGGTGAGAATGACCTATCCGGATCCAACCTGAAGCTATCACCAAACAAACCCATCCTGGTGTTTCCCCCTCGAGACCAAACGAGGAGGTCAACCGAGGAACTCACACAGTTGGCGGTTTTATTTATTCAGTTATCGTTGCAGCAATTACTAGTCAAGTATAGATGATCATCCTGATAAAATAAGCAGTGGGCACATTTAGTTAACCATTCCGTGATAGTTGCAACAATTACTAATCAGGTACAGATAGCATGAGATAAACCCAAAACCCAGCAGTTGTTGGTACTTTTAATCAGCCATTCCGTTGTAGTTGCAATACTTACTAGTCAGATACATTTGTCGCAAGCGACAACCAAACAAGCAATGGTGGGCAGTATTAATTAGCCATTCCGTTATAGTGAAGCTGTTTACTAGTCATTATAAGTCAAATTAATAGCAGTAAACTTTAGTTATGCTTGTCTATGATCGAGATCTCGTGCTCCAAGTCGTCCATATCCGCGGACACGGCTTTGAAAGTTTTACCGGCGGGTGCACCAATAGCAACACACGCCGATCAACCTCGGAAAAACCAAAACAAAACCCAACGAGGCTTTCACGACCGAACAATCACAGGATTCAGAAATATTTCAGGGCCACCTTGGAGTACACCAAGCAAGTAAGCTAGCTCGAGACGGACCCCAAAGTTTGTGGGGCGGTAACGGCAGCAGATGCCCCAAACGGGACCTGCCGATACCACGTAAACGGGTCACGGGCCCAACAAAGCAGTGAAGCGGTACCCACAATCGTAAATAAAAGAAACATGGCATAAGTACAGGATCGTAAATAAAACCTCAAACTAGTTTGTGGCCCCAAGAAATAAGAATGAATCAAGCTCGCTCGGGGTCCCATATACCTCCGGATGTGGATAGCGCAAAATCAAGGAACAGTATCAAGTACTGGGTCTTACGGGACACAAGTGGGCGTTAACCAAATATTATCTATCACCCACCGATGCCTCTGCTTATTCAATTTTAGTTGTTAAACGAAAGTAAAGTGACGATAAGTAAAACTAGAATCATCTCCAACATCAACATGCGGCAATACATCAAGAATCGTGGCATATGACACACATCAAGACTTGAGCAAGCAACTACGACGCATAAGTCCCACTAGCTACCAAACAACAGGTAATAGGATGTGTCCAAGGCAATATAGGGCTGCACGGTATATCACAGGTACGGAAACTAAAGCATCGCAACTCAGATAGCAATAGATCAACAGGAGGGAAGTAAATACTATAAAAGTAAGATAGGTAGAAAGGGGGAGATGCTCGCCTGGAAAACATTGTCGAAAGGTTCCACCGAAGATCGGGGCGAAGCTCACATCAACTCAACGGCCTTATCCGCGAAGAAGCAAAACACTAGAATAAACACCGGATGCAATATTTAATACAACGGCAGAAGATCGGCATGATGCATGTATGATGTATGGCATGGCAAGGTGCGGTGCAATTCGGTCAAATTAAGTGGAACCGGGGTCCCGACATTAATTAGGTGGTGCAAGTTATTTAGAACCCCCGCAATTTAAATGTTGTTTAACAAGGCAAAAGATATCACCGGTTCGCTACACAAGTTTAAATGAGGCCGATATGAGACTAGATTTGCCCGCATATGGGCCCCATATTTAATTATTAGGTGAATCGGCATAAGGCCCCCAACCCAATGATATGCATGCGAGATGACAATTTAATATGCGACAAGTTGTTATGTTATAAAAATAGGGTTCGGGAGAAAGGTTCACACATTAGGGGTGGTCGACGATCTTGGGGTTCCGGGGTTCGGGGTCGGTCTCGGGGTCCAGGGTTCGACGGATCTGAGGTTCGGGGTTCGGCGGAAGCGTTCTCGGATATCGGGGGTAGGTCTTGGCGTTCCGAGAAGCCGGACTTGGTTCGGTGTCGGGGTTCATCGGATCTTCCGGATCGGTGCCGTTCTTGTTGTCGTGCAGATCTTGTCGGGTTCCACGGGGTCGAGATGGTCTTGGCGTTCCGGGGGGGAATGTTCTCGGTGTCCGGGTGAAGCGCTCGGCGTTCTATGGTTCCACGTCGACGGCCTTGGCTTCCTCGATGAAGAACTTGGTGTGTCCATGTCGGGGTTCTCGGCTTCGGTCGCCGGGCGTCAGTCTTCGGGACCTCGATGTCCGGGAAGCAGAACTCGGTTCGGTGTCGTTCTCGTCATCGCGAAGGTCTTGCCGGTTTCTCAACTCGGTTCGATCTCGATCTTCGGGGGAGGTGCTTGTCGGTCTCGTGGCGATCTTGCGTCCCGAGGGTTCGGTGCCGAAGGTTGTTGGCGAGCTCGGGGTGCTCCAAAACGACCATAGGGTTCACACGCGTTTACCACGACACATACACGAGCACACGCATACACGAGCACACGCATACACGAGCACACGTGCAGCGGGCCCACAGGGCCACGGTGGCGGGCCAGGCGTGGAGGGGCCGGGCCGGACTCCGGCGGGCGAGCTTGGCGAGGGTCTGGCGGAGGCGCCGGCGGGCCAGCGGCGGGCGGGGCGAGGCGGGCGGCTGGCGGTTCGGGGCAGCGGAGGCGAGCTCGGGCTCAGCAGCGCGGCCGGACTCGCGAGGAGGGGCAGCGGCTCAGGAGAGGCGGCTTTAGGAGCTGGGTCCAGCGGCGGCCACGGCTGCAGGCGACGGGGCTCGGGGAAAGGCGAGGCTCGGAGGCGGCGGTCGGCGGTGGTCGAGGTGGAAGGCGGGGTCCTGCTTGGCGGGGTCCGGGACACGGCGAGGTGGGAGGCCGCGAGGCTTGGCGAGGTAGGGGCTCAGTGGCGTGGCGCTCGGGCCGGTGGCGAGGCGACCCGCGGGCGGCGGTGGAGCCTGGGGGTGCTGGTGGCGGAGATGGGGGTATCGGCGGCGGTGGTTGCTTGCGGGGAGGGAGAGCGAGGCAGGGCGAGGAGGGAGCGTGGTCGGGTGGGGCGGAGACTGCGTCGGAGGAGGAGGAAGGCGGGCGAGGGAGGCTCGGGAGAGCCGGGCGTCAGTGGGAGCGGGAGGTTGAGGAAAAGAAGAGGAAGGGGAAGGACAGGCACGGCAAGAGGGTGGTGGGGCCGGGTGGGGCCAGGGCTGGTGGTGAGTGGAGGAAAGGGTGCATGCGTCTGTGTGTTGGCGTGTGATGGAGGCAGGGGAGGTTGGTGGGGTGAGAGATGAGGGGGTGGGGGGGGTGCCAAGTGGCAAGATAGGATAGGTAGAGGGAGGGGAGAAGGTGATGTGGCGCAGCGGGATAGGCCGGGGTGAGGTGGCCAGGTAGGGGTGGGTAGATTAGTTGGTTACTCTAGGATTTAGGAGCGGGACAGGTTGGGCCGTTTGCAACCCGAATGCAACCAAACAAAATACTCCGGAGCCCCGGGGTTTTTGGCGTTTGAATAAAGAGAAGGCGTTTGGGAAAAATAAATCGGGCTTTGCAAAAAAATAGTTTTTGGCAAACAATGCATGATGATGACGATGCAATGCACAAATTCAACGCGATTTTCTAGTAGTGGTTTTGCGGGATGCCACAGCCACACTGGCCCAATAAGCCCAAGTGGCCAGCCCAAGTCGTTTTAAAAAAAAGTTTTAATCAATTGGAAAGGACCAAAATGCCCCTGATCTCAATAAAATTTTAGAAAATAAAATAAAAGTCCAAAAATTATAAATAAAATATTTTTGGATTCACAATAATCCACTCTATCCAAATAAAATAAGATATAAAATTTTGGACATTTAAATTTTGTAATTTATATATTCCTTATGGAATTTTACAAAATTATTGAAAGATGATAAAAATAAATAAAAATCACTTTCATTATATATTAATATTGTAGTATTTTTGAAAAATACTAAAATAAATATTTAATAATAAATTTTAATGTATAATTAATAATTCCTAAAAGAATTATTAAATCAATAAAAGTCCAATAAAAAGGGAAATAAAAATAAAATAATTCAATATATGCAATGAATATATATATAAATATATTTATAAATGCTTTATTAAAAGGCACCTTATACAGGGAAAATGCATATAGAATTAAATAATGCATTACGTTACTTGCATAATCATTTTGCTTCTTTAAATATTGTCCTTACCGGGCAATAATGATGTTTTTGTAGAACTAGAAGCTCAAGGTCCAGGGCAAGCATCAGACTTCACTACCTTGCCATCACAAGAGAAGTTCATCACTTGCTCATGTCCTTTGAAGAGTCTTTATCAAAGTATTTGCAAATTGTGTCTTATCATATATGATATAAAAGAAAGAAAATATTATTTTCATAAATAAAGAAATCATAGATATCATCCTAAGTGGTGATATAATGGAGCAATAGAACTTAGGGTTCTATTTGCAATAATGATGATCAATTAGGGACTTAATAACCCCTGACATCAGTGATTCTAGCGTCGTATATTACGCGTTAGCCATGAGATTTGGAATGGGACAGAGAAGTCAGCTATATCTTCTTCCTCTTGCATGAAGTCGATGTGCGTGTCGTGGTCATTATCCTCGTAGCGTGCATATTAATTGGTAATTCGTAGAGGATATGCAGCATATGGGTGGGAACCCTCATCGTCCCACGATAGTTCTGGCATCTAACGGTTTGTACAAACCATTGCCGTAATTCATTATGTGGGCATGGTGTACACCAAGGAGGCATGTGGGGTCGCGAAGGGGGCAGTGATTGGCTTGGACCAACTACTGGGCCCCACATCATGGAATTGTGGATGGGAAAGTACACCCGGTTGTGCAATAAGGAGTTGATCTCTCATGGGTAAAGTAACGCACCTCTGCAAAGTGTAAGAACTGTAACTTGTTACTCCTTGTTCCGGGAAGGAGCTACGAACGCGGCAGGAAAGGAACTTCATGAAAGTTCTGGTCAACCTGTGAAGGCTGATTGTTATAGTTTTTCAGAATAAAATCAATCTTTGAAGAAAGATTTACAAAAACTGTATAGTGCCAAGGATTTATAATTCGAGGTGGTAGTTAGAGCATCAAACTTACCACCTTGCATATAATGAACTTGTTGGGTAACGCTGTTACTCATTATTTCCTTTGATCCCTTGCTTAGACTCTGAGGATACCGAAGACGTGCCAATGTATGCAGCCGAATGCCAAGAAGATGTGTTCTATGAGGAACCTGATCTGTCCGGAGGAGTTGAAGGAGTGGATTATGAAATACGCTATGGTGTCGATGATAATGAGTCCAACTAAGTAACCTAGTTAATAGTAACCAATGGAGCCGAGCAGCATGAACTCTATAGAATAAGCTGTTGAGCTCAACACCTAGACAAAGTTGCTACTTTTAAATTCCGTTGAACACTTTATATTTTGGTTTGTAAGATGAATCTTTTGGAGGTCTTAAACTTCCGATATTGTAATAATAATAATGTGTGTACATTTGTAATATGGACCCGCAATGTTTTTGTTGTAACACTCTGAGGGATGTGATATTTACGGAATGGTGTTCTGTAGATGTCATGTCAACGACTATAGTGTACTACACATGCAGTGATATGCTGGGTCACCGCAGTTGGTATCAAAGCAAATTGCTTTGACCTTAGGTTGGAAACCTAGTAAAGGGTATTACCTATAGGAGAATTAACAACGATAAAGAATTTTCTTAAAGTAATATAATGGGTATTCAAATGAGAATATTCCGTTATATATTTTAGTGCGATAATTCTTTGTTATGATGCAATATATCATTGGATACTAATCAAAATTATTTTTCTGATATACAGAGATATGGCACCAAAGTTTCCAAAACAAACTTTGGTAAGGAAAGAGGAGACTCTTGATGATTATCAAGGATCATTTACAGACCAACTTCATCAACTTTTAAAGCTCTTTAGTTGTCCAACTAGAATTCCAGTGAACACTATCACTTACCTTGATGGCCGGATGTTATCCAAGTATCGTGTGAGTATCCAACTTCCAGAGAAGCTTGGATTATATCACGATCTACCTATAGGAGATGGTAGGAGTCATTTAGCAGCCTATCATGTTGCTGTTGTGGAGGCGATAGCTAATATCCGGGAGCAGAAAACCAAGGAGTTAGAAGGTAGCACATTCTCTGTGATACCTCATGATTCTATAGACTCGGAGCCTATATCGGATCATCTTAATTTGGTTAAGAAGCATCCTAAGTTAGCTTCCAAGTTTATGGATAGATACCGGACACTCGTTGCGTCTTTTTATAAGACTCATCAAGTGATTGTTGAAGACAAAATTGACACGTTAGAGGATCTAACTGATCCGGAAAGGAGGAAGCAGTTAGTATTCCAGTTAGAGAAAGAAGCAAGTAGTAGTGCAACACCTATCTTTAAGGATATACCTATAGATCCGGAATCTTTTATACCATATCCTTACTCACCAAGACCTGAACCTACACATGATCCTACTAAGGATATGCGGTATGCAGTACCACAGGGCTCAGAGGATGTTTCTGACTCAGAACTTCGTATTGAGATTTCAGATGGTTGGAGGATGGGATAATATAATGGATCTCATGAACACCAGATGTCCACAGATGGTTCTGACAGAAATGTTGGACAATCTAGTTGGATGGTTGCAAGGATGAACCCTAATAATAGTAGTAGAAATACCATGTCAATAGATAACCAGGATGAAGAAGAAGATCATGAGGAGAGAGTGTTTGAATCATCAACATCTTCTCAAAACCCAGGGAATATACATTATCCAGTGTTTAACTATCTTGCCCACGAGAGCACCTGGGGAGCAGCAGGATCTGCGTATCCTGTTGACAACTCAAGAAATGAAGCTCAGGAGATGCAGGCTGGAGATAATGTTGAATATGTTTCTGAACACTTTTCAGCTGAGCTGGAGGGAGTCAATGTGCTGAGGTTGAGTAATGACTCGAGTCCTGACACTTCAGATACAGAGTATGTTCCTTCTGGAAGTCCATATGTTCCACAAACTGTGCGACGAACAACACGTCATCATGATTGGACATCAGGCATGTACGATGAATGTAGTTACTATTAGAAGGAGACAACTAGTTAGTAGTATCAAGTATTGTGTATTGTACTCAAGTAATAAGGTAGTTTTGTAATGATACCTATATGGTATATGTTGTAATGACTTTGTATCATTATGTAAAATATGTGAAATGCATATTTGGATTATATTTGGATCTTCATTGTGTGACTAGTTCTGTGCATAAAGTTGAGCTCAGAACACATGTGCATGATGTAATTATGAGTATTCGCTTTATGTTTTAGGACTAGAGGGTCATGGATACGGGTGTAGAAATGGAAACTGAGCAGCAGCGGATGGAGCGAGAGGCCAAGGAAAAGGACGATGCAGATGCAGCAAACCAAGAAGCATTACCACCACCACCACCACCAATGAGGTCGTTAATGGAGCAGAACATTATACAATGCATGAAAATGATGCAAGAGACCCATAACAAGTTCATGGAAGATCTGCTGGGGCGAGCAAATCAGAGGGCACCTGAAGGTGGAGGAGTGAGTCTATCCGATTTACAGAATGCAAGACCGTTACCTTTTGCATCAGATCCTGAACCAATGGATGCAGAAGACTGGCTAGCAGATACAGAAAGGAAGCTGAAAACTGTGGGTTGCAATGATGAGGAAAAATTGAGGTATGCAACTCATCTGGCATTGTACTGCAAAGATCATGGTGGGAAAATCAGTTAGCCATGCAACAACCAGGAAGGGAGTTTACCAGGGAGGAGTTCAAGCAGAGATTCCGTGAATATCATGTGCCGGAAAGTGTCATGGAGTTGAAGCGGAGAGAATTTGAGGAGCTTCAGCAAGGATATACTAGTGTCATGAAGTACATCCGGGAGTTTAGCCAACTGTCTCGTTATGCTGAGGAGGATGTTAATACTGAAGAGAAGCGGAAGAAGCGTTTCTTGCATGGATTAAATCCGTTTGTGAAGATGCAGCTAAGGTTAGCCAATAAGCAAACTTATCAGCAGTTGTTGGATGCAGCCATTACTTTTGAAGATGATTACAAGAATGTCCAAGAGGATCGGAGGAAGAGAGCTCAGAAGGAAACTAAGAGAATTCATGCAAGTAAACCTAAATCCAACCTGGATTTCAAACCTTGGAATAGGAATTATGGCAACAACAACAATAACAATAACAAGGGAAGTGGTGGAAATCAATCCAATCCGAGAAGGAATGTTATCTGTAACAATTGTGGAATTCCAGGGCATTTCCAGAGGGAATGCAAAAAGCCTGTAGTGATCTATTACAGTTGTGGCCAGAAGGGGCATATCAAGTTAGATTGTCCGAGCAAACCACCGGGAGGTTGGCCTATCAAGGGAGGAGGACAAGCCAGTGGAGGAAATGGACAGCCCAATAAAGGAGGAAATAATGGCAAGAACAATAATGGCAAGAGGAACCGACCTACCGGGAAACTGAATGGTGAAACCCTCGAGGAGGTGGATAATTTGGAGCATGCAGTGATAGGTACGCTCAATATACTTACCAATCCCGGCAAAGTTCTATTTGATACTGGTGCAACTACTTCATTCATTTCTGAAGAATTTTGTGATAAGTTCGGGATTAGAAGGGCAACGTTAGAAAGTCCTATGACCGTAGTTACGGCAGGAGGGAATGTGATTGTATGCCACATAAAACAAGATCAGGTTATCTTGATCTGTGGTTGTACATATTTCGCAGACCTTTATGTGATTCCTTTAAAGGGAATTGCAGTAGTGATGGGGATGGATTGGATGATGGAACACGGAGCTCAGATAAATTGTGAGGAGAAAACTGTCTCAATCAAAACTCCAAGTGGAGCAAGGATAGTTTACCAAGCAGATAAACACAGTCATATCATGGTAGATCTGCAGTTGAATTCAATGAAAGAAGTTAAATTAGAAGAGTTTCCTATAGTTAATGAATTCCAAGATGTTTTTCCAACGGATACCGGGAATTCCACCAGACCGGGATATAGAGTTCACCATTGACTTAATACCTGGTACAACACCAATAGCTCAAGCACCATATAAAATGGGACCCAAAGAGTTGAAAGAAATCAAAGAGCAAATTGATGAGTTAGCAGGAAAATGATTTATACAGGAAAGTGTATCTCCATGGGGAACACCAGTAATCTTTGTGGATAAAAGAGATGGTGGAAGACGAATGTGTGGTGATTATAGAAATCTAAACAACGTGACTATCAAGAATAAGTATCCTTTACCAATAATTCAAGATTTGTTTGATCAAGAGAAAGGAGCTGGAGTATTTTCAAAGATCGATTTAAGATCTGGATACCATCAAATAAAAATCAAGCCGGAAGATGTTCCAAAAACAGCATTTGTCTCAAGATATGGACACCATGAGTATCTGGTAGTACCATTTGGTTTGACCAATGCACCGGCAATATTCATGAATCTGATGAACAAGATCTTCATGCCATATTTGGACAAGTTTGTCATCGTCTTTATTGATGATATTCTGATATATTCCAAGGATAAGGAAGAGCATGCTCACCATTTGAGGATAGCATTGCAGACTTTAAGAGAACATAAGCTTTATGCTAAGTTCAGTAAGTGTGAGTTCTGGCTAGATGAGGTAGAATTCCTCGGTCATGTGATCAGTAAGGATGGTATTGTTGTGAATCCATCTAAAGTTCAGTCGGTACTAGAGTGGACTGCACCGATCAACATGAAGCAAATTCGAGGTTTCTTAGGAATGGCTGGTTATTATCGGAGATTCATTGAAGGTTTCTCCAAAATAGCCAGACCTATGACCAAATTATTAAGGAAGAATACACCATTCAAGTGGGATGAGAAATGTGAAGCAAGTTTTCAAGAGTTGAAGACTAGATTAACCACAGCTCCAATCTTAGTAGTTCCTGAAACAGGGAAGGACTTCACCGTATACTGTGATGCGTCTAAAGAAGGTTTGGGTTGTGTATTAATGCAAGATCGGAAAGTGATTGCTTATGGTTCAAGGCAATTAAAACCACATGAAGTCAACTATCCAACTCATGATTTAGAGTCAGCAGCAGTAGTTTTTGCGCTGAAAGGATGGAGGCATTTTCTTTATGGAGCCAGATGTGAGTTATACACTGACCATAAAAGTCTCAAATATTTCTGCACTCAAAAGGAATTGAATATGAGACAGAAGTGTTGGTTGGAATTAATCAAGGATTATGATTTAACAATCAATTACACCCCAGGGAAAGCAAACGTTGTAGCAGATGCTTTAAGCAGAAAGAGTGCATATATTCAGCCTAGCAATAGGGAGCTACCAAAAGAGTTACAAATGGACTTGGAAAGATTAGAACTTCAATTCATCAGAACAGAGGTTCTTGGAGGATTAGCTACTATGCAGGTAGTTGCAGAGGAGGGCAGTGATCTTAAGCAAGAAATGTTTAGACATCAAGAAGAAGATCCTTTAATTGATGAGGAAATTCGGAGGATATCTCAAGGGCAAAAATCAGTTTTTCGCCTTGGGGATTATGGGTCTTTATGGTTCCAAGATCGTCTATGTGTTCCAGATGTGACTGAAATCAGAAATTTCATACTCAAAGAAGCAACGATACACCGTATTCTATACATCCAGGGAGTACTAAGATGTATATGGATTTGAAAGAACTATTCTGGTGGAATAACATGAAAAGACATATTGCTAAATATGTATCTGAATGCCATACTTGTCAAAGGTTGAAAGCTGAACATCAAAGTCCAGCAGGACCATTACAACCCTTGGAAATTCCTGAATGGAAATGGGAGGAAATACGTATGTACTTCATTACAGGATTACCTATGACACCAAAAAGGAAGGATATGATATGGGTAATTGTGGACAGACTCACTAAGAGTGCACATTTTATTCTGGTGAATCAAAAGGATAATGCCGAGAAGTTAGTTGAAGTATATGTCAAAGAGATAGTAAGTAAGCATGGAGTACCCAAAAAGATCGTAAATGATAGGGGATCAGTGTTTACTTCAACATTTTGGAAGCAATTGCATGAAGCACTTGGTTCAAAGTTAGATTTCAGCACGACATATCATCCTCAGACAGGAGGTCAAACTGAAAGAACAAATCAAATACTAGAAGACATGTTGAGAGCTTGTGCACTAGATTTTGGAGGAACATGGGAAGATCACCTACCATTGGAAGAATTTTCTTGTAACAATAGCTATCAGAGTAGTCTGAAGGCAGCTCCATATGAGATTCTGTATAGAAGGGAGTGTAGATCACCAATATGTTGGTATGAACCTGGAAGCAGCAAAGAATTTGCACCAGATTATATCAAGGATAGACAAGAACATCATTGATAAGATCAGGGATAGACTGAAAATAGCCCAAAGTAGGCAGAAAAGTTATGCGGATCAAATTCGAAGATCATGGCATCCAGAAGTGGGAGATATGGTCTATTTGAAAGTAAGTCCAATGAAAGGAGTAAAAAGATTCGGAGTTAAAGGGAAATTGAGTCCAAGATATATCAGACCATTCAAGATACTGATTCAAAACAGAACTATAGCTTATGCTTTAGAGTTACCATCAAGATTGGCTCAAGTGCATAATGTTTTCCATGTGTCACAACTTCGCAAATGTTTGAAAGTTCCAGATGATGCAATAACACATCAAGAGATAGAACTACAAGTAGACCTGACTTATATTGAAAAGCCCTATAAGATTCTGGAAGAAAACTGGAAAAGATTGAGGAATAGAGCAATCAAATATTGCAAGGTACAGTGGGAACATCACCCTGAGAGGGAAGCCACATGGGAGAAGGAAGAGGATTTAAGAAAAGCTTATCCAAAACTATTCAGGTACATATCCACTAACTTCGGGACGAAGTTTAATTTAAGGGGGGAAGTCTGTAACATCCCAGCATTTAGGATCTAACGAAGGGTAGATTTAGGAATATGAATTGTTCCATGCATTTATTTGTGAAAATGTGGGTATTTTTTTTGCAAAATTAAAATCTTAAGTGATCAATGTTTCTTTTATCCTTTCAGAATAGGTTTAGTCTAAAGAATGATTATTATAAACTTTGAGATCTTAAGGAGTTATGTGTTTAAAATGAATTTGAATTTTAAACTTGAGTGTTTGAATTATAATTTAAATAAGTTAGATATAAGTTTTGAATCTTAAAATAATTAAGAGTTAAGTATTATAACTTAAATTTTATCCAAAAACAATATTGAATATGAAACTTATTTCATATTATTAATACATAAACAAGTTACAAAGAATGTAACCTACTGAAGCCATTTCCAAACTTCACAATTTACAAAAGAATAAAGAATAAGAATATTCTTTATCAATAATAATGTAATCTTTATTACAATAAAATAAAATAAATATTACAAGAATAATAAAAGAAAAATTACAAAAGAATAAGAAAATTACATTTGAATATCTACTAACTATCCTATATCTAAATCTACATTGAATCTTCATCTTTATCTTTGTACCTGCAAAACAAAGACTAAATAGAAACAAAATAAGATTAGTGTTAGTATTATTTCTCTCAGATATGTCAGTGAAATGCAGCTGACAAATTCATCATTGAGAAATGTTTTAAAGGGGCAAGTTTCACCAATATGAAAGATTCCATCTGTCATAAATTCAAAGCCAGAAGTCAAATGACAGCCAAGAGGGACCAATTCACCAGCCAGGTGAAAGTAATCTGGTAATAGTAAGTTCAAAAATTCTGAATATATCCACAAGTGCATAGCAGGCACACAAGCTGGACACACACCAGCATGCATATGGTGTGCTGTCGACCTCACAAGCATAGCCCAATATCACAAAACCACAACACAGCCGTGGAGGAGCACACCAGTGCATCTCTCCACTACACAGCACACAAGCACAACTAGTGTAGACAGCAGCAAAACCAAGAACATCAGCCAAACCAAACCACCCTAGATCAACCAAACATCACTAGGATGGTGACATAAGGAGGGGGATGAATCAGGTGGGCAGCAAGATCAAGCCCAGGAGCTTGGAGGAGCAGGCTAGCTCAAGATCAAGCACAGGAGTCCAGCAAAACCAGATCAAGATCATCATCATCAACTTACTACACCATCATCACATTTTGTGGTGAGCCTCATAAAACCATCACATGATTCATTCATAGTATCTGAACAAAAGCATGTGTTGCTTTATGAAATAATCTCTCAATAATCACCCAAGTGAGGTGAATCTATCCTAGAGATTCCAAGTATAAAGATAAGAAATCAAACTCAGCCAAAAGCACTAAACTCTCAGACCAGCATCACAGAGTTTAGTGTTAATTTATGCAACTTAAATCATTCTTCATTTGTTCTTATCAGATCAGGACACATCTCCCAGAGAGAGTAGCACCTCTAATCTTACAAGTTACAAACAAACTATTTGCTCAACTAACTAGGATTTAAAATCCTAGAGCCTCAGACCAACATCATAGGCAGGAGAGTTAAGAAAAGCTTTCATTTTATCTTGCCAGTGTTAATCACACGTATTGTCAAGGCTAAGCCTAGAAATAAAACCCAATCACTTGTGTTCCAGATCAAAATGGTATCACAAGGACATGTTCTAAATGAGCTAAAACCAATCTTTGCTTAGTTTCCACAGATAAAAGGGACAAACCAATAAATATCATTTTCCTGAAGCCAAGTGCCAGGAATCAACATCAAATTCATCTATGCATCCACAGTAAATCATTACATGTAATGATTATATTTAGTATGTATAATCTCATACAAGCCTACCATTATAATTTTAATTGCAGGAAGCAACTACTGAGAGAAACTACTGTCAGTATAAGCATTCTGACAGTAGAGTAAGTTCTCAGATCAACAACATTTCCAATCAGGGATTCCATATAAACACTAGCATGGGATCATAGTGAATTACCACTGGAATAAATCTGACAAGCCACTAGCATCATCAAAGCTACTACAAATTATGATCCACAACAAACAATCATTCTTCATGCTCAAGTATGATCACCACTAGATCTAAAACATCATGAATATGATCAACATGGGGTTATGAACCCTAATCAGAACAAGAACCCTAATTAAGAGATGAACCCTAATCAGAACATAGTCACTAGGCACGAGAAGCCACTAGATACACACATAGAGATTCATGTTAGTAGCATGAACAAGAACCACGGAGGCAACTTACCCGGGGTCCTCGCTGACGAATTGAAGAGGAAGGAGATTGGCCGACGAAACGCGGCGGCACAGGGAGCACCCACGGGGGGCACTACAACCTACACTAGCCACGGCCTGGCCACAACAAAGACACGAGCCCAAAGACACACCACATGGGCGGACAGCGGTGGCGACAACACTTTCCCCTAATCCTAGGGTTCGAGAACGGGGTGAACCTGGCCATAGGGAAGCCCCGGAGTCAAACCGATTTGGACTAGATGAACGAGCGTAGTCACACACCCCCGCACCACAGAGGGCTGTGGGAAACCTCAACAATGCCATCGCCCAAGCAAGGCAAGAGCCCATGGGTCGAGGAAGAGGAAAGGTGAGAACGAGGAGGAGACAGAGAAGTGGGCTGGGTGGGCCAAACCCCCTCGGGGTGATGATTTTGACCCTGCCCTATTGGGCCACACTGGCCCAATAAGCCCAAGTGGCCAGCCCAAGTCGTTTAAAAAAAAGTTTTAATCAATTGGAAAGGACCAAAATGCCCCTGATCTCAATAAAATTTTAGAAAATAAAATAAAAGTCCAAAAATTATAAATAAAATATTTTTGGATTCACAATAATCCACTCTATCCAAATAAAATAAGATATAAAATTTTGGACATTTAAATTTTGTAATTTATATATTCCTTATGGAATTTTACAAAATTATTGAAAGATGATAAAAATAAATAAAAATCACTTTCATTATATATTAATATTGTAGTATTTTTGAAAAATACTAAAATAAATATTTAATAATAAATTTTAATGTATAATTAATAATTCCTAAAAGAATTATTAAATCAATAAAAGTCCAATAAAAAGGGAAATAAAATAAAACAATTCAATATATGTAATGAATATAAAAAATAATATTTATAAATGCTTTATTAAAAGGCACCTTATACAAGGAAAATGCATATAGAACTAAATAATGCATTACATTACTTGCATAATCATTTTGATTCTTTAAATATTGTCCTTACCGGGCAATAATGATGTTTTTGTAGAACTAGAAGCTCAAGGTCCAGTGCAAGCATCAGACTTCACTACCTTGCCATCACAAGGCAAGTTCATCACTTGCTCATGTCCTTTGAAGAGTCTTTATCAAAGTATTTGCAACTTGTGTGTTATCATATATGATATAAAAGAAAGAAAATATTATTTTCATAAATAAAGAAATCATAGATATCATCCTAAGTGGTGATATAATGGAGCAATAGAACTTAGGGTTCTATTTGCAACAATGATGATCAAGTAGGGACTTAATAACCCCTGACATCAGTGATTCTAGCGCCGTATATTACGCGTTAGCCATGAGATTTGGAATGGGACAGAGAAGTCAGTTGTATCTTCTTCCTCTCGCATGAAGCCGGATGTGCAGGTCGTGGCTGTTATCCTCGTAGCGTGCATATTAATTGGTAATTCGTAGAGGATATGCAGCATATGGGTGGGAACCCTCATCGTCCCACGATAGTTCTGGCATCTAACGGTTTGTATAAACCATTGCCGTAATTCATTATGTGGGCATGGTGTACACCAAGGAGCCATGCGGGGTCACGAAGGGGGCAGTGATTGGCTTGGACCAATTACTGGGCCCCACATCATGGAATTTTGGACGAGAAAGTACGCCCGGTTGTGCAACAAGGAGTTGATCTCTCATGGGTAAAGTAACGCACATCTGCAGAGTGTAAGAACTGTAACTTGTTACTCCCTGTTCCAGGAAGGATCTACGAACGCGGTAGGAAAGAAACTCCATGAAAGTTCTGGTCAACCTGTGAAGGCTGATTGTCATAGTTTTTGGAATAAAATCAATCTTTGAAGAAAGATTTACAAAAACTGCATAGTGCAAAGGATTTATAATCCGAGGTGGTAGTTAGAGCATCAAACTTCCCACCTTGCATATAATGAACTTGTTGGGTAACGTTGTTACTCATTCTTTCCTTTGATCCCTTGCTTAGACTCTAAGGATACCGAAGACGTGCCAATGTATGCAGCCGAATGCCAAGAAGATGTGTTCTATGAGGAACCTGATCTGTCCAGAGGATTTGAAGGAGTGGATTACGAAATCCGCTATGGTGTCGATGATAATGAGTCCAACTAAGTAACCTAGTTAATAGTAACCAATGGAGCCGAGCAACATGAACTCTATAGAATAAGCTGTTGAGCTCAACTCCTAGACGAAGTTGCTACTTTTAAATTCCGCTGATCACTTTATATTTTGGTTTGTAAGATGAATATTTTGGAAGCCTTGAACTTCCGATATTGTAATAATAATAATGTGTGTACATTGGTAATATGGACACGCAATGTTTCTGTTGTACCACTCTGAGGGATGTGATATTTATGGAACGGTGTTCTGTAGATGTCATGTCAATGACTATAGTGTACTACACATGCAGTGGTATGCTGGGTCACCGCACTTGCCGATCTCAAGATTCCGGGGCTGCGTTCCGGCAGCGCTTCCGCAGTCGGTCACACGTTTGGTACTCGATGAATACCTTCCTCTCCCTTGTTCCAGCAGGCAGCGGAGATTGTAGTTCTCCCCTCGCGATTCCGATAGCATGACGACGTGGTGTCAAACGAAGAGGGAAGATCCCGCAGGGCTTCGCCTAAGCCGGTGCGAGTTATGGTGGATCTAGGGAATGCGGCGATCTAGGTTTAGAAGTCCGAAGAGGAGGAGGAGGTGTCGGCGGCGGCTAGGGCGACAGTGGCGGCTTGGGCGGCGGCGGCACACGGGTGGGGAGGGCTGGTGTTGTGTACTTTGGGGCAGCCCTCCCCCTCTATTTATGAGAGGGAGGGCAGCTTGGGAGAGGGGAGTTTGAATCCATACCCAAACCCAAGTTGGATAGAAGGAAGGACTCTTTCCTTCTTCCACTAGGAAACTATTGTTCCAGTTTGACTTTTCAAACCTCCCTTTTGACTTTCAATTTAGAGCTTTATTTCTCTCTCGCAAATGCCCAACCAAAGTGACCTAGGACATGATCCAATCATTCCAATTAACCATGACACATTCATGGATCATTCCCCTTCCGGTCCGGTGAACCTTCTAGAACCTCTCCGATGAAAACATCGAAATCATTCCCGAACTCCGGAATTAGACTTTCCTTATATGAATCTTATACTCCGGACCATTCCGGATATCCTCGTGATATCCCGGATCGCATCCGAGACTCCGAACAACATTCGGTTTCCCTACTTACATTTCATATCTACTAAACAACATCGAATCTTTAAGTGTGTCTCCCTACGGTTTGTGAATTATGCGGACATGACCGACACACTTGTCCGATCAATAACCAATAGAGGAATCTGAAAATTCATATGGCTCCCACATATTTCTACGATTACTTTGTGATCGAATGAACCACTTACATACGATACCAATTTCCCTTTGTCTCGCGATAGTTTACTTATTCGAGGTTTGATCCTCGGTATCTCTGCATACCTAGTTCAACCTCGTTACTGATAAGTACTCTTTTCTCGTTCCCGTGGTATGTGATCCCTTGTGAGCCAGTCACATGATTGCAAGCTAATTGGATGACATTTCACCGAGAGGGCCCAGAGTATATCTATCCGTCATATGGATGGACAAATCCCAGTCTTGATCCATGTGCCTCAACACATACTTTCCAAACACTCAATGCCACCTTTATAACCACCCAGTTACGGTGTGGTGTTTGATCTCATCAAGTCATCCTTCTGGTGATGGTGATTAGCATGATCTCATGGTCGAAGGAATTAGGTTACTATGTGTCGGAAAGCTTATAGAAAATGAACTATATTAAATGACTTGATATTTATGCCACTCTTAACTATAGGAGTATGTTCATCACATCATTCTCCTAATGATATGACCCCGTTGTTAATAACATCTCTATGTTCATGATCAGGAAACCATGATCATATATTAACCACCAAGCTAGTTTAACATGAGGCTTTACTAGGGACTCTTTTATGTTTACAAATCACACAAGTATTAATGTTTTCGGTTAATACAATTATAGCATGTATGTAAACATTTATCATAAGCATGAAGATATGATAATAACCACTTTATTATTGCCTCTTGGGCATATCTCCAATGATATGTACATCATACTTTATGTCAATGATGATCCCATACCCAAGAATTGCATGACGCCAAATTGAGCCATATTTTAAAAATAATCGATGAGGAAGTAGTATGAAGAGTATGTCTGGATGAGGTGCTTTTTCGAGAAGGAGCTGACCCGTCTGTTTTTATATTAATTTTATGGTGCTTCGTGCTAGATGTATGGACGTCGATGCAATTTTCCCTTTTTTAGGTCCTTGATGTAAAATGTACTCACCCGGTCCGTGTAAAAATTTAACCTAAAAGTGAGTGGTAAAATCTAAACGAATATAATCTTAGTTGTCAACGAGTATGAATATTTTAGGATTTCAAGACGAACGACCAAGGTTATGGCCATATGTAAATCATATTTTCTGTCGATGATGATCCCAAATCCAAGAATTTGCATGCCGCTGAATTTGGCCATGTTTTGAAAATAATCAAAGAGGAAGTAGTATGAAGATTATGGCTTGATGATGTGCTTTCCCGAGAAGGATCCGACCCAACTGTTTTCCTTGGTTAATTTTATGGTGCTTCGTGCTAGATTTATATGGACCTCGATGTAATTTTCCCTTTTTAGGTCCCTATGTGTAAATGTATGGGCCTCGATATAATTTTCCTTTTTTTGGTTCCTCATTGTAAAATTTGGCCATATTTTGAAAACAATCGAAGAGGAAGTAGTATAAAGACTATGGCTTGATGAGGTGTTTTCTAGAGGAACCAACCCGACTGTTTTCTCCTTGCTTCATTTTATGGTGCTTCATACTAGATGTATATGGATCTCGATGCAATTTTACCTTTTTAGGGACCTTTTTGGTAGATGTATGGACCTTGATGTAATTTCCCTTTTTTAGGTCCGTGATGTAAAATATACTCCCATCGCCCGTGTAAGATTTTAACCTTAAAGTAAATGGTAAAATCTAAATGAATTTAAGCTTAGTTGTCAACGAGTATGAACATTTTTATATTTCAAGCCGAACAACAAAGGTCATTGTCATATGTACATCATACTTTATGTCGATGATAATCCCATATCCAAGAATTTGCGTTATGCTAAATTTGGCCAGAAAACAATATAGAGGAAGTGGTATGACGAGTATGGCTCGATGAGGTGCTTTTTCGAGAAGGATCCGACCCTTCTATTTTCTTGCTTAATTTTATGGTGCTTTGTGCCAGATGTATGGACCTCGATGAAACTTTCCCTTTTTATGTACTTGATGTAAAATGTACTCACATGATCCGAGTAAAATTTTAACCTAAAAGTGAATGCTAAAATCTAAACGAATTTAATCTTAGTTGTCAACGAGTATGAACATTTTTCTATTTCAAGCCGAACGACCAAGGTCATGGCCATATGTAATGTTGGGAATATGCCCTATAGGAAATCATGTATGCTAATATTTCCCACTGTATTCATAAAGATATTAAGTTGTCCTTGTATAAACATCTGATGTGTATCATTGAATATGTGATTCAGTTGTGGAACTATGCATTCAAATTGTTTGTACTAAATATCCTTGGTCATTGAGGTTGTGCTGGACACACAACTTAGACCAATGTGAAAGTCGGCTGATGACTCGGTTCCACTTGTTATGGGCATGGAGATGTTATTCCGACTTACACAGATTCGGCTAAATAGTTTAGCGAATCAGATTGACCCATATTGAGGTACAACGAACAAGTTTTCATTTGTATATCTCAATCAATGTAATCCTTAGACCTGAGGTTGTTGCACAGTCCGAGTTGAGGATCACCGGCTAAGTTTCTGTCAAACGTTGATCCGTAACTAGGCAGTTATAAAGGCAGAGTTCGGGACGACTGGCAATCAAGCTGCGTGATGTGAATAACCAAGATGGGATTTTGCCCCTCCAATTGGAGAGATATTCTCTGGGCCCTCTCGGATGATATGATTCGGAAAGCATGGCCATGCACGACTCGGTTAAGTGTTAACCAAGGCGATTGACTAAGAGTTAGTCGGTTGAATCACTTATCTCAGATCGAGGAGAGAGTCAGACTATTTTAAGGGATGAGAGTTATTCGCATATAGTCTGACAAGGTATATCGTGAGGCAAAAGGGACTCGGATGCAAGTCGCATTGGAAAGGCATGTCGTCAAGACTCTTTGGTACTTAGGAGTCGGCACATTCTGCTAGGAGCCACTACCGATTGATCGATTGAGGGTCGGACTCCAATCATGTCCAAGTTTCCATGAGCCTGCGAGGTTGCACACTTAACAGCAGGAGAAAGTTCAGATTGGATATGAACCGGAAATCTGGTTGGGTTGGAGCTGAGCCGGATTTGTAATGAGTCAGTGAGTTAGACTCACAATGACTAATATTATATGGGCTTTAGTGAATGGGCCACAAGTGAGTGGAGCCCATGTTCACTCCCTATATATATAGTGGGGCGTAGAAACTCAAGAGGATTAATGGTCAGGTCATTCCATGTGTTGGAAACCCTAGCTCCACAACTGTCATGCCGCCGTAACGAACCTAGCAGTTCACCGTCAGCGCTCCTCCTTGTACGTGTGGATACCAGCAGAGGTATTGTACGATCAACACCAGGACGATCGGATCAGATCGTGAGGACTGCACTGCATTCAACAGACGCGCTCCATCAGTAATCCACAACTGCGCAACTATTGGTAATCCTCATGGCCTTCTACCTCAGCTAGATCTTGGGATCACCATGTTAGAGGAAAAGTTTTGTTTTACCTCTACGTGGCCCAACAAAGGTATCAGAGCAATAACTTCTGGTTTTAGGCTCGAGATATCGCATTTGTGATATGCGGTTGGCTGTAGATTGGATCTATGTGCTGTTTTAGTGGTCGATCTATGAGATAGATCGATTTTGTACGATGTTGATTGGATCAACTATACTCAGGGAATGGTAGATCTGATTTCCGTGATCATACTACTGAGGTCATGGAACGACATACCCCTACCAGTCGGTTTCCTCCATCGGGGTAGACTATGACACGTAAATCCAGAAGCGGTGATCGAAGATCAAAGGTGTTTGATTGATTTGGAACAATGGTCGGAATCCATGTTTGGAATGTAGATGAGATCTACGTTTTCGGAAAAATCGCCGGGCGCTGCCCGCACCCGCGAGGGGCGCTGCCCCTTCGATCCTAGCAATTTGGCTAGCGGGACCGCCGGCTTCGCCCTGTTGTAGCGCCTTAGATGTCGTTGCGAGTTTCAGAACGCCGGTAAATAGCGTATCTATGGCTTGATTTTACCTTTTTAGGTCCCCGGTGTAAAATGTACTCCCACCCCCCGTGTAAAATTTTGCTATATTTTGAAAACATTTGAAGAGGAAGTAGTATGAATACTATGGCTTGATGAGGTGCTTTCTCGATAAGGAGCCGAACCGACTGTTTTCCTTGCTTAATTTTATGGTGCCTCGTGCTAGATGTATATGGACCTCGATGTAATTTTCCCTTTTTAGGGCCCTGTTTGGTAAATGTATGGACCTCAATGTAATTTACCCTTTTTAGGTCGTTGGTGTAAAATGTACTCCCACCGCCCATGTAAGATTTAATCTTAAAGTAAGTGGTCATAATTTTTTTTCATGGTACACAATATTGCCACTAGGAGTTTCCCTTGTGAAAATCAAACTAGGAGGGAGAAGGGACCAAGAGCATAGAGGATGCAGTGAAGAGGACGATTTGAAGGCGGTGCGACGTTAGAGCAAAGTTTGGATGACATTCTGACACAAGGTATAGGGTATAGTGAGTAGTATTAAATTTCAGGAGATATTCAAAAGATCACCATTCGCGATAGTAGTACTACTACTACTTTTAATAAGTGGTGGACAAGGCATGGGTTGATCCTTCTATGCCCATTGCATTGGATGCGCACCATTTATGTTCCTTTTTTTTGCGGGGGGGCCAGTTCTAGCCAACCTTCCTAGTCCCAACATCTCCACCTCCATTCGTTCCCTTCCAAACGAAGAGGAAGCACAAAGCACACCCGGAACAAGCTGGTCCGAAAGTGAGGAGTGATATTTTTTTGCGTAGCAAGTAGTACACCCTCCTTCCCAAAGAATTTAAGCTGATTTGTCATTATTATGTAAAATTTTAAAACAGAGTAAGTGGTAGATTGCTCTTAAAGTTCTACAAATATATTTTGACGGTAGCCACCAGGCAATAAATGTACCAAAAACCAAAGAGATTTTTGAAAGATTCAATTTTCCCTTTTTTTTAAGACCTTGATGTAAAATATACTCCCACCATCCGTGTAAAAGTTTAACCTAAAAATAAGTGGTAAAATCTAAACGAATTTATCCTTAGTTGTCAATGAGTATGAACATTTTTGGATTTCGAGCACAACGACCAAAGTCGTGGCCACATGTACATCATACTTTATGTCGATGATGATCCCATTTCCAAAAATTTGCGTGCCACCAAATTTGTCTATATTTCGAAAACAATCAAAGAGGAAGCAATATGAAGACTATGGCTTGATGAGCTGCTTTCTCGAGAAGGAGCCGACCCGACTGTATTCCTTGCTTAATTTTATGGTGCCTCATGCTAGATGTATGGACCTCGATGTAATTTCCCCTTTTTAGGCCCCTTTTTGGAAAATGTACGGACCTCAACATAATTTTCCATTTTTAGGTCCTTGGTGCAAAATGTACGCCAATCGCCCATGTAAAATTTTAACATAAATGTAAGTGGTAAAATCTAAAAGAATTTAAGCTTAATTGTCAATGAGTATGGACCTCAATGTAATTTTCCAAGGTCATGGCCATATGTACATAATAATTTATGTCAATGTTGATCCCATATCCAAGAATTAACATGCCGCCAAGTTAATTTGTCATTATTTTTAAAACAATCAAAGAGGAATGGGTATGAAGAGTATGGCTCGATGAGGTGCTGTCTTGAGAAGGAGCTGACCTGACTGTTTTCCTTGCTTAATTTTATGGTGCTTCGTGCTATATTATTATGGACCTCGGTGTAATTTTCCTTTTTAGTCCCTTTGTGATAAATGTATGGATCTCGATGTAATTTTCCCTTTTTAGGCCCTTGATGTAAAATGTACTCATACCGCCTGTGTAAAATTTTAACCTAAAAGTAAGTGATAAAATCTAAACGAATTTAAGCTTATTTATCAACGAGTATGAACATTTTTGGATTTCAAGCCGAACGACCAAGGTCATGGCCATATGTGCATCATACATTATATCGATGATGATCCCATATCCAAGAATTTGCATGCCGCCAAATTTTTCCATATTTTGAAAGCAATCAAAAGGGAAGTACTATGAAGAGTATGGCTCGATGAGCTACTCTCTCGAGAAGGATCCGACCCGATTATTTTCCTTGCTTAATTTTATGGTGCTTCGTGCGAGATGTATGGACCTCGGTGTAATTTTCCCTTTTTTTAGGTCCTTCATGTAAAATGTACTCACTCGGTTCGTGATGTTCCCATATTTCGGAATAGATGGGTGAATCTTGGCATGGTAAATAGTGTTGCCACAAGGAGTTTCCAACCATTAGGAAAAGGAAAGATCAATTTTGTAGGGGACATCAGTGTATTTTTTGAGTAAGGCAAGTAGGAATAATATGTATATGTATAAAAAATAAAGAGTGAGAAGAGAGACTATGAGCAAAGAGGAGGCAGCTCGAGAGAGCAGCGAAGAGGAGGAGATTTTTTTAAAAACGGTAAGAGGAGGAGTTGAAGGTGGTGCAGTAAGTATTAGAGCAAAGATGTGATGGCTTCCTATCACGGGGTACATGGTACAGTGAACTACTAGTACTACTAGTACGGACTAGTAATACTATTATATATGCATACAAAATAAATAGTGTTTTCTCTCTCCTTCCCTTCCTCACCATCCCCATACCCTGGCCGGCTCATCTCTCCCTTGTCCAAAACGTGGCTCTGCGCACGTGTGTGGACCTGCCTTGTGTCGGCAGCTTAGTGTGAGTATCTGGTTCAGCTTCGTCATGCATTGGTATGCATAAGAAGGAACCATTTTGGGACTTGGCAGCAAAAAGTAATACTCCTACTACTGCTTAGCAGTTCAAAGTTTCCCGGTTTCAAAACTTTTACTCCCTTCCCAAACATTCGAAGGGATGGTTATTCAAAAGATAGTGGTGCATAAGGGATTGTTTTACAGAGTACAAGTAAATGTGATAGATTGATCTTAAAATTTTCCAAAAATCTTACTAAGCTAACCAGGAATTCAGTACATCAAAACCACCAAGAGTTTATGAAAAATTCTAGTTCTTAGCTATGCAATAATTTGGCATGGTAGAATTACCATACTTGGTAGAAGTACATGGGTTCCTCTTGGCATGATGAACAATATTTCTACTATTTTCCTAAAAAAAACAATATTGCCACTAGGAGTTTCCCCTATTGAAAAAAAATCTAGGACTAGAAGAGACAGAGAGGATGCAGGAGGCAGCGCGAGAGCAGCGAAGAGTAGGATTTGAATGTTGTGCGATGTCAGAGCAAAGCCGCGATGGGTTCCTAACATGAGGTACAGGATACAGACGTACGGTGATGAGTAATAAGTAAACAAATTGTATTTTCTCTCTCCTTCACTTCCTCATCAGCATCCCCACATCCCGGCCAGCTGTTCTATCCCTCATCCAATACGTGGCGATACGCATGTGCGTCGACTTTCTTTGTCCTTCTATTTCACACCTTGCGCGACCTACAACATGTTGGTTCAAAAGTAAAGAGCATTTTTTGCGAAGCAAGTACAATAGTACGGTATGGCTCAGCTACTCGCTAGAGAAGGAGCAGAGAAACTGCTTTTCTTTGCTTGATTTTAAGGGCCTTTGTGCTAAATGTTTGGACCTCTATGTAATTTTTATTATTTGAGTTCTTCAATGTAAACTGTAATCCCACCGATCATGCCAAATTTTTACTACAAGTAAGCTCAGTAGATTGCTCTTAAAATTTTCCAAAAAACTTTTGAATCTAACAAGGAATTTAGTACATCGAAAGCCACCGAAAGTTCTGAAAAAATCAAGTTCTTGATGTGCATCCGCATCCCGACAAAGTTGACATGGTTTTGTTAACATTCAAAATAAAAAGTACAATATTTTGTGTGTGGCATTCTCTTATTAATTATTCTTTGGTTTCAAATCAAACTAAACAACAAAAGTCATGCCCTTATCGACATCATATGTTTATTTAGGATAGAGTTCCGACATCTGCTATATTGGGTGCATCTTGTTGTACTAATCCGTTTTGCTAGCAGGAGTTTCCAAATATTGGGAAAAAGTTTATGATAATTTTTCGTGTGACATGAGTGTTTTGTCTATAAACAATGTACGATGCCTATGACTCTAAATGCTACACTCTAGTTTCAGAAAGAGTGGACGACCATGCTCTTACTCGCGATTCTCAAGTTCCTTGGTTTTCAAGATTTTTATTATTAGTGAAACCCGACCCACTTAAATTACTCAATTTATTAAGATTACCAATTTTCTAAGTGACGAGAATGTTTTTCAATTTATAGGATCAGGAAAAATTCAATTTTCTAAGTGACAAACTCAGGCTTCAAAAAATCGAATGTAAAAAAAAATCAATTTGCATCTTGAAAAATTTGACCTTGATTCGAAATCAGTAAAAAAACAAATGAAAAAAAATCGCACGACGTCCTCTGACTTGTGATACTTGCCATCAAAGATGATAGTCATGAGAATTCACAACTTTCAAAAAAACAAAATACTTCAAAATATGTCCTACCATGTACGAATATTATAGGGCTTCAGGACGAATGACAAGGGTAAATGGCCATTAACAAGGAGCAGACAAGAAGGAGTAAGGTTATTCCTCCGGGGGCCTGAACCTGGATAAACCTTGTGTCCCCGTGTTGCAAGTCTCTTAGCTGTTTCGTGACCTCTAGCGTCCCCTCCTTCTCCAAAACTCAATTCCATAACAATGAGCAATGACGAGTCGAACCCTCGTCAATTGGCGCCGTATGTGAGAACTAGGGATGTTGATGTTGCGATCATGACAGCCCCATCACCAGGAGTCTACGAGTCGATTACCTTTGGAGATCAGATCCAATTCGGCTCCTTCACCTTCAGCAGCCAGCTACTTCTGATAGATTTGTCTTCATCGGCGGCGCGGTGTACTTCATCTTGGCAATTGTTTACGGCATGGATCAGATTATCTTTGCAGATCCCTCGGTTTCCATATACGAGCGGATCAAAAAGGCAGCCAAGCACATAGTAAGTGATGGGCATAGCAATTGACGTGTACGCATGCAGCCAGGATAGATCGGTGGAGCCAGACACCGCATGCAGCAAGAAGAGAAAGAAACTTGGATCATGCGATCGTAAAAATAGTTAATGCTCGTAGAGCCGTCAGAAGTAAAGATCAAGACATGTGACCAATTCCTAGGAATTGCATGTATATCTCTCTCAAAAACGAAGAAGAGGAAAATTGCAAGTATCTCACACGCATCGCATGAGGAATCAAGACCAGCTACCAATTTAGAAGGCACATCAATGCCATCAGCGAGTCCGCGTTTGCAACAACATTGGCCGATCGTGTCCGGGGACCTGCGATCTCTTCGCCGGCAATTCTTCGCCTGGGGATTGCGCCGACTTGGCCGTGTCTACCCTCGATAGTTGCACCGACAGTTTGTCCACCATGTCAGGGACTACGCTGACTTCACCGAGTGACCTTCCAAAATCATCAGCTGTGGTGACCCGCTATGGTCTTCGACTGCGGTGACCCGGTACGATCTTCGGCTAATGCGATTCGGTGGCTCCCTCCACTTCGGCGACCTACTTTGGTCTTCAGCTCCAGCGACCTGAGGGTTATTTTGGCTCCGGCGACCCACCTCGGTCTTCGACTTTGGCTACCCGCTGCCGTCTTTGGCTCAGGTGACTCAGAGGCACCCTCGTCTTCCGTGACCGCGAGCCATTACAATCTTCGGTTGTGGAACCCGCTGTCTCCATCAACTACGGCGATCCGCTATAATCCTCGACCACGACCTGCTAGTTGCATTGTCTCCCGTGATCTGCCGATCGCATTGGCTCCCGCAATGAATTCGTCAATGACAACAACCAATAAAGCTAAGTTTCTCTCTACTTAGAGATGATTCTTTTTTATCTCACACTCGGTACACTCGGGGGATGCGACCTCTTCAAGTAACCTAATGTGCCATCGGCTCCATGCACTCGAGCACCTCATACTCGATAGTCCGAGTATCTAATTCTTCCTGATCATCGAATCCTTGAACTTCGAATACCTCGACAAGGTACTGAGACTAAGGTTAATCAGGCTAACGAAAAGGCCTAGCAAACAGTGCAAAAGTGTCGAGTCAATTGGCACCAAAATTTTATTTTACAGGCCGATAGACAAATAATCTTTACAATATACACATACTTTATATTTCTTTATGTTTTATGCAGCTTACAAGAACGTCGACTGTGTCAACAGGAGTCGACAAAACAACCGGCTACGCCATAAACTCAAAACCCGAGTCGAGTCCCTCCTCGGATGGTTGCTGATAATCCACAAGTATAGGGGGTGTATCGTAGGACTTTTGAAAAATAAGAGTGTCGAACCCAACGAGGAGCAGAAGGTGTTGACAAGAGGTTTGGATCAAGGATTCACTATAAATACTAGCAAACAGATTTTTAGGGTTTTTGGTAATGCACGCAAATAAAGTGCGAGTAAATAAAAGACAGTAATAATAATTGCAGCAAGTGGCCCAATCCTTTCTTCAGCAAAGGACAAGCCGGTTGTATTACTTAAGATGGCCAAACGTTCTCGAGGACACATGGAAATATTTTCAAGTGCTTTCGCTTCATATAGTCGATTAATCTTCATTGGTTGGATAAGTGTTATGTGGGTGAACCTATGCTAATGTACTACCACAACTTGCACTAATACATACTTATGATTATACCCCTTGCAAGCATCCACAACTATAGAAAGTAATTAAGATAAAAACCTAACCATATCATTAAACTCTGAGATCCTACACTCCCTTATGCAATGGTTTCCTAACGGGGGTTTAGGTTTATTTCACTCTGGCAACCCCACAATTAATAGCCAAATACACAATGCATTCTCCTAGGCGCATAAAGGTAAAGTATCATGTAGTCGACATTCACATGACACCACTAGAAGAATAGCACCACAACATAAATATCAAACCATTAAATATTACTCTACATAATTCCACTACTAACAACATGACTTCTCCCATGTTCTCAAGAACTAAACGAACTACTCACGAGACATCATATGGGTCAAGATCAGAGATGAAATAATGATAAGTAACAATCTGAACATGAACAATAATCCAATGGTTCCACTCAATAGCATCAACTACAACAAGTAATCAACACCGGGAAAGTTTCCCCTATGAACTGCACAAGATTCAACCTAATTGTTACAGCGGTATGGCTTGGTGGTGATGGTGGTGGTGGTGATGATGATGATGATGATGATCCCGATGAAGCCTAGCTCGATGTCGGTGTTGACGGCAATGATCTCCCGTCTCCGGGAAGGAATTTCCCCGACAGATTTTTCCCTGCCGGAGAGCTCTTTCTCTCTCTGTAGTTTCCGCCCCGCAGAGGCGTGATACGTCGGAAACATATCTATAATTTTTGATGTTCCATGCTTGTTTAGTATCTACTTTGCTTTTCTTTGTCTACACTTTGAGGTGCTTTTATACCTTTTCTGGAACTAACCTATTAACAAGTTGCCATAGTGCTTGTTGCCTGTTTTCTTCTGTTTTTGGTTCTAGAAAGGCAGAAAATCAATATATTCTCGGAATTGGACGGGACAAAAGCCAAAGTCAATATTTTACCGTGGGCGACACAAACCCAGAAGACGAGACGAAGGGGCGCCACAGGGCGTCGAGAACCCCTAGGCGCGGGTTGGCCCACCCCGTGCCAGGGTAGGGCGTGGTCCTCCTGGTGGCCCCCCTGGCTCACCCCTTCGCCTATAAGAAGCCCCCGATACAGAAAACCTAGGCACCTGATCAAAACTCCACGAAACCTTCTATAGCCGCCGCCACCATCATCCCTAGATCGGGGGGGATCTGAAGTTCTTGCCGGCACCCTGCCGGAGGGGAGATCATCCCGGAGGCCTTCTTCTTCATCATTCCAGCCTCCTATATGAAGCGTGAGTAGTTCCACCTTGCACTACGGGTCCATGTAGTAGCTAGATGGTTGTATATCCTCCTTGTGCTTCCATGTATAGATCTTGTGAGCTCCGTTCATGATCAAGATTAATCTATTTGTAATCATGCATGTTGTGTTTGCTGGGATCTGATGGATATTGAGATTACTATGTCAGATTGATTAATGGTTTTGTCTATTTGATTCTATCATGTCTGTGTTGTTTGTGATCTTGCATGCTCTCCGTTGTTAGTAGATATCTTGGCCAAGTAGTTGCTAGTGACTCCAAGAGGGGGTATTTATGCTCGATAGTGGGTTCATGCCTCTAGTTTCCAAGGGAAGTGACAGAAATCTCTTCGGTTGTTGATGTGTTGTTGCCACTAGGGAGAAAACAACGATCTCTTGTTCATGGAACAAGTGGATTGTTTACCTTACACACTTTGCTTAAAGCAGTTGTCTGTTGCTTGCAACTTAATACTGGAGGGGGTTCGGATGATAACCTGAAGGTTGACTTCTAGTGATAGATGCAGTTGGATGGCGGTCTATGTATATTGTTGTATTGCCCAATTGAATCTCATAGGATCTTTTTGTCTAGTATTGCATTGTTATGCTATACTCAGTTCCTGTCAATTGCACTGCTGTAATTCATTTACCCTTCATGCCATGTTTGTTTATATAAGGAGAGCACCTCTAGTGAACTATGGACCCCGGTCCAGTCTTTACCATTGATACATCTTCCACTGTTACCTATTTACTTGCTGCAAACCATCATCACCTTCCACACCATACGTTTAATCCTTTGTTACAGCAAACCCGTGAGCTTGGCAATCTCACTGATTCGTTGGGGCAAAGTCTTGAGTTTGTGTTGTGAAGGTTTCCACGTTGCTTGCAACACCTTTGAGACGTTTCCTTCCTCCTACTGGTTCGATAACCTCGGTTTCTTACTGAGAGAAAACTTGCTGTTGTGCTCATCACACCTTGCTCTTGGGGTTTCCAACGAAGCGTCCCATGATAGTGCTGGGCGTCATCAAGGCGGCGGAATATTTCTGTGATGGCTCCCCGAGTCTTAGGTTTTCGGGCGGAAGATATACGTGGAGGGGCGATGCCAGAGGTGGACCCGGGTGGCCACACCACCTAGCCGCGCGGCCTAGGGGGCCCGCACCTAGGGGTGGTGTGGGCCCCTATGGCCCATCTCCACTTCCTCTTCTGGCTATCTTCATATTCTGTAATAATAGGAATTTCCGTATATTTTCTGGGATTTTCTGATCTTCAGAAATATTGCATCTGGACAACGCTTTTTCCAGCAGAATTCTGACTCCGGCAGTTAATTCTCCAAAAATCATTAAACATGCAAAATAGATGAAATAACATAATTATCATCTCTAAATATGAAATATATCAATGAATAACAATAAATTATGATATAAAATAGTGATGCAAAATGGACGTATCAACTCCCCCCAAGTTTAGACCTCGCTTCTCCCCAAGCAAAAAACTGAACTCAGCAAACATGACCACAGGTTTATGGAGCGAAGTGTCGATAAAGAGAATACTGACAAGAAGCATCACATTTATCAATACACAAATAATAATAGAAAGCAACTCACTCTTATATAACTTAACTGCAATGAATAAGGGAGTCACAATAAAGGTGCACAAAGAAAATCATAATTGGTGATGGCAAACTTTGTTCTTGGTCAGAGAACAATTAACAAATCATACTTATTTTTTAGCACAGCTTTTATAATGAATCTTATATTGCACGAGTCTCTTTCTCAAACATAACGGTCTCTTCACCAACAATGACAGCTTTCAAAGTTATATTCATTCGTATAAGAGCATTGTGCAAAACAAGGAACATAAGAAACAAGATTGAATAAATCAACATATAGATGATTGAATCACAACAACTCAAATGCTTGATTGAGATAGAGAGGAATAGATTTACTGACTCAACATAAAATTAAAAGATAGGCCCTTCGCAGAGGGAAGCAGGGATTAACAAGTTTTATAAAGCTTCCAAAAATTATGGTACTCATTAGATTTGAGCTCTCATTGCCCCTATCATAAGCATCTTGAAGTGATTAAGGTTAATGTGAGGGAAATATGAGTTATATGCTTGACAAATCACAAGTTCAAAATCTCATGACCCTTGAATACGAGTACCGAGACCTCATGCTACTCAACTTTGGTACCAGGTAAGTTCTTGTCATTGTAAGTATATGTGTATCATAGAGAACCGCCAACGGGTTACCCCTTGCCCCATGACACAGGAGCTATCCCATACCAAAATGACAAGGCAACAGACAGTGGGCATCTCAGCGATCTTTTTATTTGCTATTTGCATAGGTTTTTATTGAGGATGATTCGTAGAATGCCCAATATGGTTTTTCTGCAAGTTTCCACCATGATTAGGCATGGCTTAGGCTGGCTGCCCAGGCGTTTCTCTAACACTGGCCTCCTTCACATCCACAATTTGCATTTTTGATTCATTGGTAGAAACGCCTTGCTGACTGATGGCATGCCCCAGATAAGCAATGCTACACTGAGCGAAGGAGCACTTAGACCTTTTGATACGCCACTGATACAGTTGCAGCAACTTCAAGACTTCTGTGAAATGTGCCAATGAGCCTAATAAGAATTGATTGTGCCCAACAAATTCAGAGTGCGAGGTGCCTCAGTACCAGTTGTTGGGCCACGTAGAGATAAAACAAAAAAATCCCTCTAACGTGGTGATCCCAAGATCCAATTGAGGTAGAAGGCCACGAGGTTTACCACTAGACGCGCAGTTGCGGATTACTGATGTAGCGCGTCAGTTGATGCAGTGTAGTCCTAACGATCCGATCGTCCTGGTGCTGATCGTACAACACCTCTGCTGGTGTCCACACGTACAAGGAGGAGCACCATTGGCGAACTGCTAGGTTCGTTATGACGGCAGGGCTGCTGTGGAGCTAGGGGATTCAACACATGGAATGACCTAACCGATCAACTATTTTCCCTTCTGGGTTACAGTGCTCCACTTTATATAGGGAGTGAACGTGGGCTCCACTCGTGGCCCATTCACTAAAACCCATATAGTATTAGTCCCTGTGAGTCCGACTCACTGACTCAGTCCAAATCCGGCTCGGGTCCAACCCAACCAGATTTCCGGTTCAGATCCAATTTGAACTTGCTCCCGCTCTTAAGTGTGTGACCCCACAGGCTCTTGGCAATTTGGACACGATTAGACTCCGACTCTCAATCGATCAGTCGGTAGCGGCTCCTAGCAGAACGTGTCGACTCCCAAGTACCAAAGAGTCATGACGACTTGCCTTTCCAATGCGACTTGCGTCCGAGTCCCTTTTGCCTCACGATATACCTTGTCAGACTATAGGCGAATATTTGTCATCCCTTAAATAGTCCAACTCTCTCCTCGATCCGAGATAAGTGATTCACCTGACTAACTCTTAGTCAATCGCCTCGGTTAACACTTAACCGAGTCGTGCATGGCCATGCTTTCCGAATCATATCATCCGAGAGGGCATAGAGAATATCTCTCCGAGTGGAGGGGAAAAATCCGTCTTGGTTATTCACATCACGTAGCTTGATTCTCAGTCAAATCAAACTCTGCCTTTATAACTGCCCAGTTACGGATCAGCGTTTGACAGAACCTAAGTCGGTGATCCTCAACTCAGACTATGCAACAACCTCAGGTCTAAGGATTACATTGATTGAGATATACAAATGACAACTTGTTCGTTGTACCTCAATGTGGGTCAACCCGACTTGCTAAACTCTTCAGTCGAATCTGTGTAAGTCGGAATAGCATCTCCATGCCCATGACAAGTGGAACCGAGTCATCGAGCCGACTTTCACATTGGTCTAAGTTGTGTGTCCAGCACACCTCAATGACCAAGGACATTTAGTACAAACAACATGAATGTATAGTTCCACAACCGAATCACATATTCAATGATACACATCAGATGTTTATACAAGGATAACTTAATAGCTTTATGAATACAATGGGAAATATAATCATACATGATTGCCTCTAGGGCATATTGCCAACACCAGTAAGTGCTGTCTTCGAGATCACACAATGCTATGCATCTAATGCAGCTTCACTAATAGAACCGGAAGGAGTTTCATCAATTGCATCCGCTGAAACATCATCTTGAGGCAGCAGGCCCAGAAGTTCCTCGATAACATGAAGTTACACTGTAGAAGAACAAGCATGATTCGGGCTCCATTTCTCACCACAGGTGAAGCAAAGCCCCCGCGCACGGCGATACGCCCGCAGCGTCTTGAGGCGATCGTCAGTCGACAGAGAACGCGAGTTCTCCGCGCCACGTCGATCCCCCGGAGGACTTGGTGTTGGTGGAGAATGTACATAACGAGTCGCTGAGCGAGAAATATCTCAGAAAGCCATCAGATGTGGGCAGCTCGAGAAACGGGTAAGACACTTGGCACCTCTCTTCCTGTTCAACAGATACGAAACAAACTCCATGTACTTACAATCTCCCATATTATTTCACCCCGCCGGCATCCATAAACAAAAGAACATGATATCAACTAAATAGGAATAAGTGCAATGGTGAAAGCATGCCCCATGACAACATGGTTTTTCTAACTCCCAACTTACAATTTTCAAGCATATAAACATCATAGATGGTCACAATGGTTCAAATTCATTAAGTGCAAGAAAATAAAGTGTGCCATCAAGTTCGTGAGATCTTTACTAACTAATTTTCTCATAACAATTTTTTTAATTTGGAGGATAGATAAAAGTCGAGAATTTACTTGGAATAGCAACGATGCTAATAGGTATATATGGTGTACACAAATGGCATATGTTTTGGTTCAAGGTTTGGATGCACGAGAAGCATTCACTCTCAGTACAGGTTTTTGGCTAGCAAGGCTGGGTAGCAAGCATAGGAGTTGAGTGAAACAAGCAAACATACATGTGATAGAAACAATCATGCAATTTTCCTTGGAAGCATAAACGATCTTAACTTGAGAATACTAAGCTTATGAGCCAATCAAGAAAGAAAGATAATGAAATAATATATCTACAAGTACTTTTTCTCTTTTCCACTCAAACCTCAAAATATTGTTGCTACTGACCAAATCTAAGTTTGCCAAAACCAACTAAATTTACTTGATGCTCCCAAAGTGATACCAATACTAACAACAAGATCAATCATATAAGAGAAATTGCAAACTAAAATAAAGTAAATGATAAAACTTCTTACTAATACTCCATAACGGCACTCACACCAAGGGATACATAGATAACCAACTAGAGGAGAGATACTTCCACAGTGCAAACCATCCTATATGATAACTTATCTACTCATGATATGTCTCTACTAAAAAGGTAAAGATATAAAAGATAATGATGTGATAGCGTGGCACTCCCCCAAGCTTGGAACAAACCAAGGAGATGCCAAAACCTGATGACGAATTACTCCTTCGGTGGTGGTGGTGAATCCTTATCATCATCAGACTTCCAGGGTAGAGGCTCCCCATCAACAAAGGATGACTTGGTTTCCAGTATCCTAAAAATAGTAGCAGAACTTATGCGCTTAGACCTAGCCTCATACTAACAGTTTAGATTTTGCATGTCATAGAGTTGTGCTTGTAATTGGTTGGTGGTCTGATGGAGCAAGAGAATATCATTCCAAAGCTTGGCAGACTCCTTCTTGTTCTCGGCGATGAGTTCTGAACTTATCTTATGGATGATGTCCACTTCGCGTTATGCCATCTTCTTGTATCTAAAGACTTCTTGATCCAACACTTCCATCCTATCCTCCAGAATGCCTTCTCCTTTAGGGCCCCAAAACTCTTTAATCTGTACCTTCCCATCCTTGAGCAACAACTCCTTGGGATGGATCTTCAGCTCATTCATGTATGGGTTGAGGATGTCAGCAGAGGAATTCTAATTGGGTGATCCAGAGGAAGTCATGGAGGCTCCAAAACTGAGAACTTTTCCTGACAGAAATAGATCGAAATGAAAACACGACGAGAAAACGATATATGGACCTCGTGGGACCCATGGGATTATGTATCACATAGTTTAATGACAACAGGAAGGTACTGGGAGAAAACGGGTCGGAGACAAACTCCGAGGGGGCCACACCACCTGGCGCGGACAAAGGCCAGCGCCAGGGGATGTGAGCCCCGGACTGTTTCCATCCCTCTTTTGACTCATTATATTCCATATTAAATAAAAACTACAAAAATATAAGGTGGAAAGTTTTTTGCGAACTTTTTCTTACCAAAACTGTTACCTATTCGAAAACAGACTCTGCAGATTCCTGAATTTGGTATTTAATAAATTCTTCTAGAGTCACCAGTTGAATAATATCAATATCTTCATTATAAGAATCTCCAGAAATTTAATGTTTGAGCCTTTGACCATTCACAACTTGCGTAGTGTTGTCTCTCAATGAAGAAATTTTTATTGCACCTCTTGAATATTACTTGGGGTGACACAGGTGGCATCCCAAGCTTGAGATTTTTTCCATACTTCATCTCATCACATCATTCTCTCCCTACACTTGAAAACTTCTTTCATACAAAACTTCACACAATCTTCAATAGCAACATTAGTGTATGCAAGATAATAAACCTTTGGATTTAGTTTCAACTGAAGTAAAACATTCATTAAAACATAATCTACTGTAGCAACTCCTTTTAAAGGCTCAAGTGATCAAAAGAACTCAAAAGGAAATCGATTAAGAGGCAAATGCAAATAATAGCAGAAATCTGTCAAAACAGACATGCATATAAAGACTGATTTTTTAAAAATCTTCTGTTGCTCAAATCGAAATGTGCCAAACTAAAAAAGTTAGATAATAACCTGGGGCATGCGCATAGCAAATTGTAGATCAATACGATGTTCTGGGATTTTTCACGATTTTTTACAGCGAAGTGCAAAAATTTGTTTTGGGACATGAACTTCCCCAAATCTTACCTCTCTCTCATTGGACGCTATTCTTGGCACAAAAACCAAATAAAAAGGATAAGGAGAGGTTATTACAGAGGCAATAACTTCCAAGACTCAAATAAACAAAAATAAACTGAAAGCAAAAATATAATGGGTTGTCTTCCAAAAGCTCTTCCTTTATAGCCATTAAGATAGGCATGATATTTTTTATGACTCTCTCATATGTATAAATTGAACATATAAGAATGCATTAAGAAAAAAATATTCAACACATTTAAGTCTAACCCACTTCCTATGCAAAGGAATTTTGTAAGAAAACAAATTATTGAAACAAGAGGCTACTAGCACAGGAAGGCAAAACAAGTGCAACGTCAAAACTTTCAACATAAAGAGGGGAAACTTAATATTATTGAGATACATAAAACCATGTTTTCCTCTCTCAAAATAACTTTTAGTAGCATCATGAATAAAATTAACAATATAACTATCACATAAACCATAATAGCAATGATCACCTATTTTGATAGAGAGCACAAGAACACTAGCTTTCCTAGTTCTACTAGGATATGAAACAATATTAGAAGCATCTTCACAAAAGATAACCCAAATACTAATAAGTGAATGATGGCTATCTTGTCAAAACAAGCCATCGATATGTGTCCGTCCGATCTACTCAGACCGACGCGATCACGGGTCATGCACCTCATAGTCCCGACAACTTCCATCAGGGGGTCCCACCTAAAACGTACCCGTCTGTCACTCGCTCCCGCACGCGCATCTCTCCCATCGATCTCCTTCTCTCTGCCGCTCGCCTGACCCAATGGTGTCCCTCGCGGGCATCGCCGAGTATCCTCGTCTCCTAGGATCTCCTCCAACATCCTGGTACCTGCCGGTGATGCCTCGAATTCAAGCATCGCCGAGCTGCCCAAAATCCCTCGCTGCACCAATTGCTTTCATCGACATCTAGCTAGCCTCCATATCCCCACGGCCACATCCGGCAGTTGCTGGACATTTCTACCCCATGACACTAGGTTCCAGGTGCAATTGTGCCCCTGGTCCCCACCTCCGTCTCCCCGACGCTCCTGAGTTCCCGTCATAGGAACGGCTGACGATGGTCGGTGTCGTGTTTCTCGACCAGGCTACAACTTGAGCGAGTCAAATAAATGAAGATTCATTCGAGACCCCATCTATGCACCAGTACAAGCAATGATATGGGCGATGGGGCTTGGGGCGAGCTTGTTAGTTGTCCTTCTCCTCTGAACGAATCTGGAGCTCAACATTATCACTATGCCAATGATATGTCCTCCTTCACATCTGGGATGACGGCTCTGAGCTGGGGTTGGACCGGCGGATCCTTGTGACTCGCTGCTCAAGGTAATGGATAAAAGTTGGAATTTTGCCGAATCATTTGTGATCCGTCGCTAAGAACTTTGGCTTCTGATGTTCAGAGTATTATTGCTGTTTTAGTGAATTGGTACATGAACCGGTGGTCTCATGCTAGCATGGGTGTAATGTTAGAGCTTGGTACCGTATATGGTTGGTGATATTATTTACTTCTAATTTTGGCCAACTTTAATGCTAAGATGCCTACTGATACAATTTTAGTTGCTGAAACTATAATTTCTACCTCAATTTGGTGTGAGGGGATCTGAGAGTTGCACGGTCGTGACGCCGTCAACGAGTTGTTGAAAGACGGAAGCAGCAACAACTCCATGTTTATGTTTTGCATGTCTTGCTCTTTGCTACTGAATCTTAAAGCAAATGCCTATCATATTAATGTTCTAACTATACCGGTATGTATGCATTAGACAAGGAAACCATTTTTATGCTACTGGTTGCATCAGTCTATTACATTTTCCAGTCATCTGTTTGCACTTGAACGATAGGCCCAGTTTGGTAGCTCAGTTTTCTCAAAAAGGAAGTATTCCAAAATAGAGTATATATCTCGATGCCTAGGAAACAAATACCACAGTTCTCCAAAATCTCAGTTTTGTTGTTTCGATGAAAATGACGAAGTGTTTGGGAGTGTTGTATTTAGTTGTTTCATTAGACATTCACCATCGATTCTTCAACTAACATATGAATCCATTAGCTTGTTAGTTCTGCTAGTCAGTTAGTCATCTAGTTTTAGTTTTAGAATACACTCTCATGTGCTCACTGGATGAAGAACGAATGCAGCGGAAGGAACATGAAAATTTGTCTGAATCAGAGGTTGCTTTTCCTAAACTAGATGTACCCGACCATCGAAAGTTGTGTAAATACTCTAGTTTTTTAGGCAATCAGTCAAATGATGAAGTTAGTTGCCACTGCCTAGGAAGTTGTATTATACCTATGGAGTATCTTGTTTTTTAGATCCACTCGATTAGTATCTAGTACACCCATTTTCATCTACCGGAGGTTTGAAGCTTATGTTTGTTTAGGAAATATATGTTATTAGTATTTTTTGGATCAGTTTAGAGATTAGCGACTCGGCATTATCATTGATTTATAGGGTATTGTAGATATTTCTACCAACAAAGGGCTTCGTTTATTTGTCCTTTAAGTGTTTATACATCCAGGGGACTAGGTCTTCATTTCGTGTGTGTTTGTTTTTGGGTGCCCCAAGTTGATAGTGATCTAGGAAGCATGACAAGCCATGTTTATTATGTTCAAGACTTTTAGCCATTTTAATTAAGTTACTCACTTCTTTGTTATGTAAGTTTTTCCATTACCACTTTATGCAAATACTATTGCGATTACACAATTCAAGTTGCCTCGACGTTTTTTGTAGCCTAGATAATTGTATGAACTAAGTTTCCTACAATGGAGTGGTTCTACTGTTTCCTGCTAAATATTTATCTACTAAATTTTATTTCCAAGTTTTTTCCCTAATTAAAATGTTGATATGCCAAGTTTTCAGAGGTAGGGGTGGAGAACTATTTTGGTGGGTAAAGGATGATGAATTATAGATTAGTAATACATACTACTAGCATATGTTAAGTTGCATTTACACTTTTGTAAAAATAGCCTGACAATATTGATAAGTTACCTTTACATTTATGTAGAGTTGTATGATGGTGTCTAATTAGTTGTTTTTAGAATCCATGCAACAAAGTTGTTTACATGATTTTTACCTAGTTGTTCTTACTCCAGCCTAAGTTGCAGTAGGGATCGTGTAGAATTCTATGATGGTATCTAATTAGTTGTTATTTAATCCATGTAACTAAGTTGATTACATGATTTTGTCCAGTTGTTTTTACTCTAGTCTAAGTTGCAGTAGGGACCATGCATAGTTGTATGATGGTGTCTGATTAGTTACTTTTTTAATCCCTGGAACCAAGTTGTTTTCATGATTCTTATCTAGTTGTTTTTACTCTAGCCTAACTTGTATTTACTCTATCCTAAGTTCTGGCAGAGATCATGTACTCTGATAGTGTCTGCTTTAGTTGATCTTTAAAACAAATGCAAGAATGGCTGGAGAAGCGGCAGGGGAGGATGGGGCGGAAAGGTGGGACAGGCAGAGGATCTTAGTTGTTGCATACAAGTGTAAGAACTTTCCGCCGTCAACTTGGTTGTAGTGTGAGAAATAGGAAGACCACAAAGTTAATGTTTTTATTACTCAGTTGTTGTATACAACTCTAAGAACTTTTTGCTATCAACTTGGTTGTAGTGTCGAACAAAGTTAGGCTATGTCTACTTTTCTCCAACTTGATTTACTTGATTTTGAAGCTGTTAATTAAGTTGTCTATCCAACATAGTAAAGTTGTTTTTCTCTCTTCATACTAAGTTTCTTATGTAGCATCTTATAAGTTGGACATGCATCATCTCTAAGTTGCTTTTCCAATATAGTCAAGTTGTTTCTCTCTCTCTCTCTCTATCTCTCTCTAGATACTAAGTTGTATTTTTAGAATTATATAAGTTGGATAGGTATCATCTCTAAGTTTCTTTTTCCAACAGAGTCAATTTTTTCTCCATACTAAGTTGCATTTGTAGCTTCTTATAAGTTGGATAGGTAGCATCTTTAAGTTTCTTTCCAACATACTCCCTCGGTCTCAAAATAGATGTCTTAGATTTTTCAAAATTTGGACGAATATATATACCAAATAGTGTCTAGATTCATCCAGATTTTGACAAATTTAAGACATCTATTTTGAGACAGAGGGAGTAGTTAAGTTATTTTCTATCTGCATACTAAGTTTCTTTTGTGTCATCCTAGTTAACTTAGTTTTTGAAGCATCTAATTAAGTTGCTCTTGTAGATTTATTCTATTTGATTTAGTTTATTGCAACTTGTTAAATAAGTTTGTTTTCCAAATTAGTCAAGTTGTTTCTACCTTCATACTAAGTTGGTTTTTTCCATCCTACTTAACTAATTTTTACACCATCTAATTAATTTCCTCTTGCAAAATTTATTCTATTTGGTGTTTTAGCCTTTTTCTGAAACACATGTATCTAGATGTATTTTGGTGTGTAGGTCCAGAGAAAAATGAGTGAACCTACACACTAAAAGACGTCTATGTTTCATAAAAAGGCTAAAACATCTTATATTTTAGAATGGAGGGAGTACATGCTAAGTTGTTTTTGTCATGTTAAGTACATGTTTGACTTCTTTGGCGTTTCAGAAAAAATGTCCATGGGTCATGGGTATCTGGAAGAAGAAAAGCTGCAAGGTTTTGGCATGCAGAAGAATCTGTGTTGTTAGAGAGGAAGGAGAAGGAACGGGACGGGTTACCTTTTTTGCTTGTCCTATGAAAAGTCCTAAGGTTATGTTGTTGAACTTCTCATGTACTACTTTCTCCGGCTCATATTAGTTGACTCAAATTTTGTCTAGATATGAGTGTATCTAGCACTAAAACTTGACTAGATACATCCGTATTTAGACGATTCTAAGTCAACTAATATGGATCGAAGGGAGTATTTGATTTGCCATATGAGTAATAAAAGGTATCCATGACGATCTGAAAGAGGAAGAAACATGTACTGTTTTTGGTTTGGAGAAGAAGCTGGTAGATGGTTTTGATATAGCGTGCTGGGGTTTGGTAGCGGAATCCCCACACGCGACCGGAGGCTTTCTAGTACGGAGGCCTACGCTTTCCCGAAATAGTGTATGCGGTCTGTTGTTGCTTTTTTTATCTGGTTGAGGGCTCGATTGGACGACACGAGCCAACGATTGCTGTCTAGATGTGCCCAAAGATAATATGTCCATCTTCTACATTTTTAGTGACAAGGTCTTTCACAATTACTATCGCACGTTTAAAATTTATTTTTCATCATGTTCTATAGCTTTCTTTGTACTTTTGTTAACCACACTAGTTATCATAGAATGTTCCTTTACCTTAGCAGGAAAAGGTATTTTCTCAATATAAGGTTCAGGCAAAATACGATCAACAGTACAAATTTCAATATTTTTTGTAGAAACACAATTAACAATATCTTTATATGGCGCATGATACTTGTTCCATTCTTTTTTTGAAATATCAAGATAAGAGGCAAAGGCCTTAAAACAATTTGCAGGAATTTGAGAATCAAGACGATAAACAACACTAATATTATGAAAGTTATCAGTTCCCATAAAATATTTAATGCATTCATAATTATAATTTATACCTGACTTTCTTCCTTTGTCATTCTCCCATGCTTTAGTATTTTCTTGAATACGGTCGAGAAGATCCCATTTAGCTTCTTCTTTCATGGGTGTAAATGATCCAACACAAGAAGCATCCAATAAATCCTTATCATGGAGAGGAAGCCTTGCATAGAAGTTAATAATAATAATATTACTAGGAAGCTCATAAATGGGACATTTGAGCATTAGTGACTTCGGTCTCCCCCAAGCTTGGGAAATACTCTCTCCATCACTAGGACAAAAATTATATAATTGATTCCGATCTTTATGAATCTCACTAGAAGGATAGAATTTAGAATAAAAGAGAGATACAATTTCCTCCCATTAAATAGATCGGTCATTCTTCAGCAGCTTATACCATTCCTCAACTCTGTCTTTCAATGATATAGAGAATAGATTTCTCTTAACTTGATCCATTGTAATACCTGCACACTTGAACAACTCGCATAATTATTGTATAAAGAGCAGATGATCACCAGGATGGACAGTTTCATCTCCAAAATAGCAGTCATCCATAACACGATCAACAAATTTCGTAGGTATATTAAAAGGATCCAATTCAGCAGGAAGTGGTTCATCTATTACCTTAGCAGTGATAGTAGTTTTCCCAAATAGGAAACCAAGTGTGTTATCCATAATGAAATAAAATAACAGATGGAAATAAAAACAATACTCATAGTAGAATTTACTTTACCAATTTCCACTCTTCAATAGCGCTTCACTCCCCGGCAACGGCGCCAGAAAATAGTCTTGATGACGCACAAGTATAGGGGGTGTATCTTAGTACTTTCGACAAATAAGAGTGTCAAACCCAATGAGAAGCAGGAGGTGTTGACAAGCGGTTTGGATCAAGGATTTACTGTAAATACTAGCAAATGAATTTTTAGGGGTTTTTGGTAATGTAGATAAATAAAGTGCGAGTAAATAAAAGACAATAATAATAATTTTAGCAAGTGTCCCAATCCTTTCTTCAGCAAAGGACAAGCCGGTTGTATTACTTAAGATGACCAAACGTTCTCGAGGACACATGGGAATATTGTCAAGTGCTTTCGCTTCATATAGTCGATTAATCTTCATTGGTTGGATAAGTGTTATGTGGGTGAACCTATGCTAATGTACTACCCCAACTTGGACTAATACATATTGTGATTATACCCCTTGCAAGAATCCGCAACTACAAGAAAGTAATTAAGATAAAACCTAACCACAACATTAAACTCTGAGATCCTACACTCCCTTATGCAATGGTTACCAAATGGGATTTTAGGTTTCTGTCACTCTGGCAACCCCACAATTAGTAGACAAATACACAATGCATTCTCCTAGGCCCATAAAATTGAAGTATCATGTAGTCAACGTGCACATGACACCACTAGAAGAATAGCACCACAACATAAATATCAAACCATTAAATATTACTCAACATAATTCCACTACTAACAACATGACTTCTCCCATGTCCTCAAGAACTAAACGAACTACTCACAAGACATCATATGGATCAAGATTAGAGATGAAATAATGATAAGTAACAATCTGAACATGAACAATAATCCAATGGTTTAACTCAATAGCATCAACTACAACAAGTAATCAACATCAGGAAAGTTTCCCCTATGAACTAGACAAGATTCAACCCAATTGTTATAGCGGTATGGCATGTGGTGATGGTGCTGGTGGTGATGATGAGGAGGATTATGGTGATGATGATGATCCCGATGAAGCCTAGCTCGATGACGATGTCAATGGTGATGATCTCTCCTCTCCAGGAAGGAATTTCCCCGGCAGATTTCTCTCTACTAGAGAGCTCTTTTTCTCTCTCTGTAGTTTCCACCCCACAGAGGTGGCGGAATATTTTTGTGATGGATCCCCGAGTCTTAGGTTTTCGGGCGGAAGATATATGCGGAGGGGCGATGCCAGAGGTGGACTAGGGTGGCCACACCACCTGGCCGCACGACCCAGGGGGACCCGGGTCGAGGGGTGGTGTGGCCCATCTCCACTCCCTCTTCTGGCTATCTTCATCTTCTGTAAAAATAGGATTTTCCGTATATTTTCTGGGATTTTCTGATCTTCGGAAATATTGCATCTGGACAGCGCTTTTTCCAGCAGAATTCTGACTTCGGCAGTTAATTCTCTAAAAATCATCAAACATACAAAATAGATGAAATAACATAAGTATCATCTCTAAATATGAAATATATCAATGAATAATAGTAAATTATGATATAAAATAGTGATGCAAAATTGACGTATCAATTGCATCGCTTGATGCTACACAGATGCGACGTTGCCACGCACCCGACAGACGCAACGCTTGCCACCCACTCGACAGACGCGACACTGGCCGTGCGCCCGACAGAAGCGACTACATGGACATCATCAACAATGCCACATGACTCCGCATCGTCGACTCTAACTGCATCATCAATTCTTGGATCCTTATGCACGATACGTTGACTAGATGCACTTCTGGGTCAGTGGTTTATCCCCGCATGAGTCTCCACTCGAGTCTACGACTCGACTAGACACTCGGGGCCTACTCCTATCAAGAGCGCTGGTCGCGCACCCGATGTACTTTTGGGTCAGCGGTATGCCCACGATATTTCTGACTACAAAAACACGATACAAGACTCGAGTCTTTGATGGAGTCTACGACTCCTCCAGACACTCGGGGGCTACTCCAAACTATAGCATTAGTCGCACACATACAAGATCTTCGACTAGCATGCTACGATTCCTCGTTCGAATATACGACTCGAATGAGTACTCGGGAACTACTCCCATAGGGAGCACTGGTCACGCATTCGAAAAATCACAGGCATTGATGGCATTTGCAAGATAATCCGAAGAACTTTTGGATTACCATATCACACAACCGACGACTATAAGTCTCTTATCGATTCTACGACTCGAAAAGACACTCGGAGAATACTCCCATAGGGAGTGCTAGCTGCGCACCATATAGTCCATTGTGTTGACTATGTACCTAATGGAGACTCCTTTACGACAACTGAACTCATTGGCTGGCCCAATGAACTTCCGGGTGAAGTGCTTCGCACTTGACACAACTATCGACTCTGACATCCGAATGCAAGGTTCAAGACAACTAAGCCTCCACCTGAATCTACGATTCGGATGGACACTTGGGGGCTACTGACATGGATATGCCCAACAGGCACCCGACTATAGGCTACCTTGTGTGGCTCAAAGGAAGGCCCACTCGACGAACTGCCAGGGTCCATGACCCCATGACGGTTCGGCAGATACGAAGCCCATATGTACACGAACTCCAAGCGCGCAAGACAAGGAAATATCAAGACTAGAGTTTGGATACAACTTGTAACCTACTCGTATTGGCACCCGAGACCTAGCCTCCCCCATATATAAAGAATAGGAGGGTCCAACGAGGAGGACACGATAAAATCCCCACAGCATACCTCATAACCTAACACACAACTCACCAGATCTCATATGTGCACCCCTGTAACCTTCGGCGTCGCCATTAACAAAGAGCAGACAAGCAGGAGCAGGGTTTTCCCTTCGGGGGCCTGAACCTGGGTAAACCTTGTGTCCCCGTGTTACAAGTATGTTAGCTGTTTCGTGATCTCCAGCGTCCCCTTCTTCTCCAAAACCCAAGTCCATAACAATGGGCATTGACGAGTCGACCCCTAATCAGGTATTGTCCAAGATTTTTCGGAGATAAAGACGGTTTGACGAATGACATGTGGTGGATATAGTTTAAGCCCAAAAATTATACGGTGACTTGAATTAAGCCAACATAGACCTTGCCATATCCATTAAATTCCCTTTTGTCCTCTCGGCTACATCATTTTGTTAAGGGGTGTACGCAGCAAAATATTGAAGTCTTATCCCCTCTCTACTTAGAAATTCATTCAGGGTGTAGTTCTTGAACTTGGAACCGTTTTTGCTTCTTATTGCCAAAATAGGAACATTGTGTTATCGTTGAACCTCATTGGTAAAGTCGATGACGGTTTGTAAGATCTCACCCAATAAGGTAGAGATCCCTGTGATTGTAGTGCTAGTCCCTAGATCGTTTTGCTAGCACCCACAGTTTGAGATGAAGTACACAGAAACAAAGGTCATTATTACAACACAAATCCAGGAATACAATAGTTCTTACAACTCACTTAGCCTAAGGCTAACTTATTTAGAGTTCTCAATACATAGCATAATAATAGAGTCTTCATCTTCCTGCGCCACAGGCAAACATGTCGAGTGTAGACCCGTAACCCTACTCACGATCAGAGTAACCTGCAACATGATATGTTACAACCACAAAGGGTCAATATAGTTGGAGTTGTATTGGCAAGTGATACCATAGTTGTATAGTAGAACCTAACAACTATATGAATATGGCTAAGTGTGGATTTGGCTGGCTTTGCACAAAGCAAGTTTTATCCTACTAGTTTGAAAATACTAAGTTTTTCTTTTATAAAACACTAAGGTACCACCAATAGACATTAATGAACCTCTACCCTTTTTCACCCACGATTTTAACTTAGGAAAATTGGGATGAGGATATTCTTGAACTGTTTCAATTTCTTGACGCTAAGAAATTGTCCATAACCGGGGACACGGCTAAGTACTTAGTTTTTTACCCTCTCGAGAGGTAGTGCACTTTCCCCATAAGACTTGAAAACATCGAGACGAGACTTTTCAGAAGAAATCCCTCGAGCCACACGGACACATTCCATCCTATCAATTCTACCACCCTCTGTCCGTCTGGCTGAGTTCTCACAACTCAGTTGGTCAAGGCAGAGCCCATATGCCATGTAGTTGCACTGAAGCTTCGCGACACAAATATCTCAAATCTCTTTGTTCTTGGGTGGCCATCCACAAGTGTGATACACTAGGGTAAATCATAGAAATGGGCCCTGAGTAACCACTCAACATAATCCATAAAAGTCCCAATCCACCCAGGTGTTTCATTAACATTGGTTGTTTTCTTAATCAAAAATATAAGTATATAAATTTCCATAAAACCATAATATGAATTTCCACCCATGAATTCTAATAGCAAGACTAAGTATTCTAGCATACCATGTCTCTTAACTTAGGAAAATACTACCAAGATATAATCTATAGGATTTCCATAGCATAGCAATATAAAATAAAAGTAGCATGCAAGTCCTACTAAAATAACACTAATGCAATTGGTAAAATAATAGGACATCTGATGAAAATATAACTTGCCTTTTTAGCTAGTAGAATAGGTATCCTCACATCAACAAACTTCACAATCGACACAATCTACACAACAAATCAAACAACAAAATATACAATTCAATATAGGCACTTAAAAATAATATGGATGCATGCAATTATGCAATGAGATGAAAACCACACTTTTAAAACCAAATTTTACAGTACAGAATATAAAGTACACCATCTAAAGGCCAAATATCAGAAAATCCACCTAAAAATAATTTATACAATAATTTTTATAGTCAAAATAGCCCTAGAAATGTCTCTTCCTAAAACTCAAATTTTATAGAAACAAGTGAACAAAATAAGGCCACAGTAATAAATTTCACATTTTTCTGAATCCATAGACACCAAATTCGCATTTTTCTGAATTGTGGATCAAAAGTTATGAATTTTATAAGTTTAAACATCTAATAAATCATTTATGGATTTTAAACAGAAAACCCAGACACGTGGCATAACCCTACTGGTCGGTACCGCTTTGTGCGGATCAAGCACGCACACCGTTAGATCTAAGTCAGATCGCATGGCTCAGATCAGCCGGTATCCCTTTGCTAACATGATCTATCCTAACCCTCGGACCTGGATCTAGTGGACGGGTGGCGGTGATGGCGTGTGCGTCGGCGGCGCGTTTGACGATGGCGCACCGACGGTGCTAGGGGGTATGGAGAGGGTGCAGGGTAGTTACCGAGGTTGCGAGGGCTAGAAGGTTGGCGTGGTAGATGTGGTTGTCGAAGGGGCGAACGGGCTCATCGATAATTCCTCGCCAGAGTTGCGTCGAGCGTCGGTGGCTTGTAGTCGTAAATGAAGACGAGCCCCTGGGGTGTGAGCAAGCACAAGAAGAGGGTTAGCGGATGCGCCGAGGACAGTGGACATCATAGGGCAAGGCAGAGGGCAAGGAGTGGTCGGAGATCACCGAATTTCGTTGCTGGAGTTCGTCGGAATGGCGGTGGCTCGAGCTGGAATTCACGGAGCCTGGGGGCTCTCTGGTGGAGTGGGGTGAAGGGAAATGGAGAGGGAGCTGTGGGAATAAGTAGCGGGGTCGAGGGGGGCGGGGCAATCAATCCGCGAATCAAGCAAATTAACGCGAATTCAATCGGGGGAAGAAACAGCAGAGAGGAGCGGGTCTACGCACGAGATTGACGACGATGACGTGGCAGTGGGGCCAGCTTGTCAGTGGGAGGGTGCAGGCTCAGCACGGTGAGAAAATAAATAGAGGGGGAGAGGGGGAGCTGGGTGGGCTGCTAGGACGCGGTACTGGGCCGCGTCGGTTGGCAGGTAGGCTTCTCTTTTCTTTTTTCCTCTAGTCTTTTTCTTTTCTGTTTTATTTTCTAATAAGGATTTGAACTAGCAAATCAAATCCAAATCAATTCAAACCTTCACCAAAATTTTAGGGTGTGAACCTAGTGTTCAAAAAGATTTTAAAACATCAGACCTCTAATAAAGCATTTTGGGGTAAAAATAAAAATAAAAACACAAGCCCCACACTTGCATATAAAGAGGGGTTTTTAATAGGTTTTTGCTAGGTTTAAAATTTTGAAATTTTTTGTGCAATGCACACATGCCATGATGATATGAATGCAATGAGAATGTTTTGGTTTAATGAAAATTGGGATGTTACAAACCTAACCTCCTTAAGATGAATATTGCCCTCGAGATTCGGGTTGGCTAGCAAATAGGTGAGGGTGATCTTTTCGAAGCCCATCTTCTCTTTCCCAAGTTGCTTCCTCCTCAGTGTGATGGTTCCACTGTACTTTACAGAACTTGATTGTCTTAGTACGAGTGACTCTTACTGCTGTCTCCAGAATCTTGATAGGTTTCTCTTCATAAGTGAGATCATTCTCTAACTGAACTTCTTCTAGTGGTATAGTGTCTTTTAACGAAGTTTCTTCCATCTCTGGGTTACACTTTTTCAATTGGCTTACATGAAACACATTATGAACTGGTGATTGAGATTCTGGTAATTCTAGCTCATAGGCCACTTCTCCTTTATGGCTCAAGATCTTGAATGGTCCTACATAATTAGGTGCCAATTCCCCTTTGACTCCAAATCTCTTCACACCACGAAGTGGTGAGACTCTGAGATAAGATCTATCACCTACCTCATAGGTGACTTCTCTACGTTTTGGATCTGCATAGCTCTTTTGTCGAGATTGGGATATCTTTAGTCTATCGTTTACCATCCCGACTTTCTCTTCGGCTTCCTTGATCAGGTCTGGTCCGAATAAGTTTCTTTCTCCTACTCCATTCCACAATAATGGTGTAGTACACTTCCTTCCATAAAGGAATTCAAACCGAGCCATCTCTATGATCGATTGATAGCTATTATTGTAATAAAAATCCGCGCATGGCAGACTTTCGTCCCAACTAGATCCATAGTCTAGTGCACAAGCTCTCAACATATCTTCCAAATTCTGATTGGTCCTTTCCGTCTGTCCATCAATCTGTGGGTGAAACGCAGTGCTAAATTCTAGTCTAGTTCCCAATGACTCATGCAGTTGTCGCCAAAAATGCGATGTGAACTGAGTTCCTCTATCTGACACAATACTCTTAGGTACTTCATGCAAACACATGATTTTGTTCATATAGATTTGGCTAATTTAGCACTTGTATAGGTGGTATTTACGTGTATGAAATGAGCCAATTTTGCTAAGCGCTCCACAACAACCCTATAGAATCGTATCTGAATCTAGTCCTTGCCAGTCCTGTGATAAAATCCATACTGCTTTTATCCCACTTCCAATCAGGTATTGGCAGTAGTTGTAATAATCCTGCCGATTTCTGATGCTCCGCCATTACTCGACTACACACATCGCACAAGGCAATGTGCTCTACGATATCTTTCTTTAGATTGTTCCACCAAAATCTTTCCTTCACATCCATGTACATCTTGGTGTTGCCAGGATGAATAGAATATGGTGAATTATGTGCTTCTTGCAGGACCAATTTCCTTAGTTCAGGATCTTGTGGAATGTAGATACGCTTCCCATACCATAAGGTTTATTGATCATCCTCATTGAATCCCTTTGCTTTTTCTTTACCAATTTTACTCTTAATTTCCTCTATTTCCTTGTCCAACTTTTGGGCTTCTTTGATTTTATCCAAAAGTGTTGGTTGTACTTCTAAGGACATAAGATATCCTTCAGGCACTATCTATAATCTTAGCTCTTTAAACTGAGCACTCCAATCTTCTGGAAATTCTCCTTTGGTGAGGCCATTCACATAAACCTTGCGGCTTAATGCATCAGCTATGACATTTGCTTTCCCAAGATGGTATTGCAAACTTAAGTCGTAATCATTAATAAGTTCTAGCCATCTTCTTTGTCTCATGTTGAGTTCTTTCTGGGTGAAAATGTACTTCAAACTCTTATTATCGGTGAACATTTCACAATGCTTTCCCATAAGATAGTGTCTCCATGTCTTTAGTGCATGGACAACAGAGGCCAAATCTAAGTCATGCGTAGGATAGTTTACTTCATGATTCTTGAGTTGTCTCGAGGCATATGCTACCACTTTACCTTCTTGCATTAACACAGCACCCAGTCCTTGGTGAGATGCATCATAATAAACTTGAAAATCTTTCTCTAGATATGGCAAGCATAACACTGGTGCTGATACTAATCTCTTCTTCAACTCTTGAAAACTGGTCTCACATGCTTCAGTCCAGTCAAAATTCTTCTCTTTCTTTAGTAGATTAGTCATCGACTTTGCTAATTTCGAGAAATTCACGATGAACCTTCTATAGTATCCTACCAAGCCCAGGAAACTACGGACCTCTTTAACTGATTTGGGAGGTCCCCATTCTGTTACAGCTAACACCTTCGCGGGATCGATAGCTATACCATTCCTACACACAACATGTCCCAGAAATCCAACTTCATTTAGCCAAAATTCAGATTTACTGAACTTGGCATACAACTTGTGTTCTGTGAGTTTCTCAAGAACCAAATGCAAATGTTCTTCATGTTCCTCATTTCTCTTGGAATAAATCAATATGTCATTGATGAATACCACAACAAACTTGTCAAGAAACTCCATGAAAATTTTGTTCATCATGTTCATGAAATAGGCAGGTGCATTAGTTAGTCCAAACGGCATCACCGTATACTCATACAATCCATATCTAGTAGTGAAAGCAAACTTTGGTATATCTTGTTCTCTAATATTTAGTTGAAAGTAACCTGATCGAAGATCAATTTTTGAGAACACACGAGCTCCTTCTAGCTGATCTCAAAGATCATTAATTGTGGGTAGGGGATATTTGTTATTTATGGTCACTTCATTAAGTGATCGATAATCTATGCATAGCCTTTGACTTATGTCTTTCTTATCAACGAACAAAATAGGTGCACCCCAAGACGAAGAACTTGGTTGGATAAATCCCTTCTTCAACTATTCTCCAAACTGTTCTCCACTGACATCTTGTAAGGTCTCTTTGCTATGGGTTTAGTTCCTGGCAGTAAGTCTATCAGAAACTCCACATCCCTATCTGGTGGCATTCCAGGTAATTCTTCTGGAAACACATCAGGGTACTCCTTCACTACTGGTACCTTGTCTAGGCTAACCCCCTTAAGAGAATTTATCTTACTCCCTTTGGGTTCAAAGTTAGACTTGAACTTAATCCGTTTCTTTTCTGGGGTTGTGAGTGTAACAGTTCGTCCGACACAGTCTATCACTCCCTCATAACGAGTCATCCAGTCCATTTCTAATATTACATCCAATCCTTGGGACTCTAGGATTATTATACTAACTGGAAACTTGTACTTTCCAAATTCTAGGACTAGTTGATGACATCCAAAATTTACTAACATTTCTCCACCTAGGGAGCTTACTTTAATAGGACACCCAATTGTTTCAGATGGGAGTTTATTTTTCTCTGCAAATGCTCCTGAAATGAATGAGTGCGATGTGCCGGTATAAAAAAGGATACATGCTGGAAAGGAATTAATCTGGAACTTACCAATCAGAGCATCAGACTCTTCTTGGATTTCCTCTACATTGATGTGATTCACATGACCCTTTTGAAAAGGATTTGGCTTGTTAGTCCCATAAGTATTCTTTTCTGGGCATTCATTAGCATAGTGCCATGTTTTCGTGCACTTGAAACATTCAACCTGACTGATGTCTCTCTTCGCTGGCTGATTCCAATTGCCATGCCCATTATGGTGATTCTTGTATCCACTTTTGTTGTTTCAGTAATCCCCATTATTGTGTACATGATGTTTATTGATATCGTGGTGGCGGTTATTGTTGTGGTGGTTGTTATGATTCCCGTGCTTGTGGGATCCCGAACTTCCACTTCATTCACCATAAGAACGCTTGTGAGATGATCCTGATCCATGCTTATCAAAATGGTGTTTCCTCTTCCTATTCTCAACTTGCTTCATCTTGATTTCTAAGATGGTAGCTTTGTCACACAGAGATTGATAAGTTGGAACATAAGCAACAGATAGTTGCATGTACATTTCATCATTCAACCCTTCAATAAACTTCTCTTTCCTCTTTGCATCAGTGTCAACATCATCCGGTGCATAACGTGACAGATTGTTGAACTCTTCAATATACTCGGAAATACTGCGATGGTGTTGTTTAAGGTTGTGAAATTCCTTCTTCTTCAACCCCATTACTCCTGAAGAGATGTGAGTGAATCCATCCTCAAACATTGCCCAAGTCACTTCTTCAATAGGGTTAGCGACTTGAAAGTTATCCCACCAAGTAGTTGTTGGTCCTTCTAGTAAGTGTGCTGCAAATCTGACTTTCTCGGCATCATTGCAACCAACTGTGACCAAGTCTTTGTTCACAGAACGTAGCCAATCATTTGCTACCATGGGATCAGTTGTACCAGAAAACTTAGCAGGTCTCAACCTTAGAAACCTTGTGAGCATATCAAGAGCTGGTGGGTTGTTCTGGTTGTTGTTATTGTAATTGTTGTTGTTGTAGTTTTGATTCTGGTTCTGGTTTGCCATAAACTGAGTCATCATCTGCATCAATTGTGTCTATGCAGTCATCAACTGTTGCATCTCATTTCCATTGTTGTTATTGTTGGGATTGGCACGGCGAGGAGGCATATGTGGTTTCAATAAGGATAAGTAAAGATAAATACCACATAGATTCTAATATGCACAATACAACATATAACAACAATCAAGCAAGCACAAGATAAACTTTAGGGTTCAAAACATCACGATCAACATGTTTGCAAAGATAAATAACATACTAGCATAGTCATCCATAAGTTGGCATGATCAATGCGACTCAATAATAAAACGATAAGATAGATATATAGATAGATAGGTATCACTCCTCCTCCATGTCAACTTCCTCCTCCACTAGCGCAAGTCCTGCTGCGGCGAATCCTGCCTACTATTCCTCCAAGCTTGTAGTCAAAGCATCAACCTTCGCATGTAGCTCTCTCTTCTGTGAGCGCACCCTCTCTATCACCACGTGATCCGCATCTAGCTCAAGGTCCTCAAGCTCCAACTTATTCTCCATATCCTTAATCTTCTTGTTCCTCTCCTGGATCCTCTTCTCTTGGCTCTTGAATTTCTTCTATTGCCCTTCAAACTTCTCCTCCATTTCCTTGATGCGCTTCTCTTGCTCCTCAAAGGCCTTGTCCTTCTCCTTAAGTTGGACACGTAGCTCATCATTACTAAGCATCACATTAGTCCTATCAGTATCAAGGTGCCTAATGAGGCTATCTAAGTCCTGGTGGTAGTTTCGCACAGGCTTGATGGTCTCCTTAGTGGCCTCATCCAACACAATAGGCTCTCCGTCCTTGTCGCGTCTCCCAAAGAAATGGAAGTAGTGGTTCTTGAGATCGGCAGAGTTACGTCCACCTAGGAATCCTATCAGCTCCTGCATGGCGATGTCGAGGCCTCTCTCTAAGTCATCGTGGAGTATCTTGAAGGAAATTTTCTCTGTTGGAGGCTCTCTCTGGCGTCCTGGCTAAGTAACCCTGAATCCCCACAAGTCCTTCCTCTGAAACTTCCTGAGATGAAGTCCCTTGATGGTAGGGATTGGAAGAGCGAGTACATTGACGAGCTCCAAAATGTGAGTCCCAAAGCGAGTTCCCTTGAATTCCTCGGCAGTGTTGTAAACGAAGTTCGACATCTTTTGCATAGGATGGAGAAAAATTAGAGATAACACGAAGAAAACATAAAGTAATAATAGATGCAAAAAGTTAAAACAAAAGCCAATATTATTCAACAATACATTAATCCACACAAGTAGCGGCATACATTATTCAACTCAAGCATCAAGGTTCAACCACAACTTAGTCAAAAAAAATTAACGCATACATTTTTCCATACGACATAGGTTGGTATGATCAAGTTATTAATGTGAGAAAACGCCAAGTGTGGTGGTCCAACTATAAGATACGTCATGTCCTTCACTCACTAGTCAAGGTATCTATCTGGGCATCCTTGGTAGCAATCGGTTTGTCTTGATCACAAGACTCACACGCCAAGTCTATAATATCCCTCCTTAGCTGTTTTATGGTGGTCTCTAAGTCTTGGGTATGTTGTTTCTCCTCTCTAAGATCCTTCTGAGTGGTGAGCATTCTACACTTAAGTCTTTCTCCGAGCTCTTCAATGGCATTCCATACTACATTTCTTGCAGACTTAAAGAATGACATATGCATTTCAGAGTTGGTGACCATGCAAAACCCCGTTTCATTGTGGTCATCCTCCTTATTTTTATATAAGTGGAGTTGCACCCACCAATACTCTTCTCCTTCATCCATCATCGGAAATCCCGTGTACACGACTTCACCATTTATCCCCAAGCTGATCATGAGGTTCTTGAGTGCCTTGGGAAATTCCGTATCACATTCTAGTGTCATAGTTAAAAGTGGTACCTTCCTGACGGATTCATTGATGGCGGCCATCTACAAATAGAGATGAGAAAGAATATTAGGAGAGGTTGACATGGTTATACCCTGCGGGTACACGATCTTAGCATACCTAGTCAAGCCCAAGGAAGGCCCACGAACACATGCGCCAGCCCATGAAGACTTTCGGGTGGCCAGGGCCCATGACGCCTTCGGATCCTTGGAGAACAAGACTAGAGTAGATAGAATATTCAAAGGGGCAAACCCTAGAACTTGTAACTGACTTGATTTGTGCCTGGGACCTGCCTATCTCTATATAAAGGCTAGGAGGACACGACGAGGAAAACTCTCTCGCATACACACCTCCATGCCAGATTGCATCTGCTCACCCCTGTAACCTTCGGTTCCGCCGTAATCAAGAGCAGACAAGCAAGAGTAGGGTTTTCCCTCTGGGGGCCTGAACCTGGGTAAACCTCGTGTCCCCGTGTTGCTTGTTTGCTAACCGTTCCGCGATCTCCAGCATCCCCATCTTCTCCAAAACCCAAGTCCATAACAATGGGCATTGACGAGATTAAACCTCGTCAATTGGCGCCGTCTGTGGGAACTAGGGGCGCTGATTGTGCGATCGTGACGGTCCCAACCAAAGAGATCTACAACTCCGCGGCGACGGAGAGTCATATCCTCTTTGGAGCCTTCGACTTCACCGCCCACTCGCCAGCCACCCTGAAGGACTTCGAGCCTATTGGCGACGGACTCGAGATCCTGTTCGGGAGCTTCTGCTTCCAGGTGGGGCGGACCTGCACTCTCCGCCTCCCAGAGCGGGTGCCCCTGCCATCGATCAGGCCCGCTTCATGGGCCCCGCACCCCGTGCTATGCACATCGCCATCAACAGATGAGTCCTATGACAGTAGAAGCTGCAACTCAGATCTGTGTGAGCCACCATCGGAGGAAGGGACCTACGGTTCCGGATACAAAAGCTGTGGCAGCAGCGATCCAATCTACGAGCGCTACCAATGCGCCATAGTCATCCAGAGTGACGCGGAACATCACGCACCTAACCCGCCACCTAACTTGCAGGGTAGAAACGGCGAAAACAAAAGAAGCCAGTCCCCCCCACCCAACGGGGACGACACCGATCGGGTCATCCACCTCAGCGAGGAAGGATGGGCCCAAGCACGCGAAGCCGTAGCAGGCAACAAGATCCTGCCCGTGGGTGCATCACGGGACCTGCTGATGGCATACCACATGCTCCTAATCGAGGAGCACAAAAAGGAGGTGAAGATGCAAGACGTGCTTGATAAACGCAAGCAAGCAGCCTCGGAGTCTAGTTTGCGATGAGCTGCGCTCTCTGCCATGGGCATTGGCTCCAGCTCGCACGGCAACCATGGCAACAAGCAAAGTTCTCGCATGGAGAACATGGATCCCAAGGAACGCCGCGAGGTGACTCGGGACCTCAACGCGTCCTTCATGGAGATGGATGCTGATGACAACGTCATCCCGAAGACGCCGCAAGCTGCGATCATGGCAGCCACCGCGTACCTCGTGTCCCATCCACCTCCGGAAGGGGACCCGAAAAGGGCCATGCACAAGTCCGCGCTTACCGAACTCGGACTCGTTGTAGCTGCGCTCCACGGAGAAGCTCCTGCGGAGCCAAAGAAGAAAGCTGCAGTCAGGTTCAACCGCAACCCCACGCCCTCATCCGTGAAGAGCACGACCTTCCTCGAAGGCACAAGAGCTCGTGCCATCGAAGCCACGATTACAATGCTCGAAGCGAGCTAACCCAGCACAAGCTCGACAAAGCGCGTGCCAAGCACGTATGCTCGTCCGAATCCGAGGAGGATGATGACGAAGGAGAACTCTGCGGATCTGTTCGATGGACACGGATGCCGCGGAACTTCAAGCTTCCTTCGTACACTCCGAAGTTCAACGGCACACAGGACCCTAAGGCGTGGCTCAGCGACCACCTGTCGTCCGTCAAGCTACACGGCGAAAACAAGGAAACCGCCATGCAATGCCTTCAGCTACAGCTGGCAGGCACAGCTCGGATCTGGCTCAGCAGCCTATCCTTGGGATCCATCCAAAGCTGGGAGGAACTGGCGTATAGTTTCGTCCGAAACTTCAAGGGTACCAGCAAGAGGACAGCCTCGATCGAGGAGCTTCGGGCCTGCACCCAACAAACGGGCGAATCCGTTCGCTCGTACATATTACGTTGGTCCAACACCAAGAACTCCACGGCGCACATCTCTGAGGAGAGAGCTATCGACGCCTTCAAGTACGGCGTCAAACGCCAGGACTTCAAGGAAAAACTTGGGCGCGTCAAGCCCAAGACACTCGACCACCTCATGGACATCGCCAATAGGTGGGCCGATGGCGAGGACTCTGTCCACCCGGCGCACTCGGAGGAGGAAGATGACTACGGCCGGCGACGTGAGCGCCGTAGCAAGAGAAGATCGCGCGTCTACAACGATCGCGATGGACCCGACATGGTCGCGGCTGGCTATGCCGACCGCCATAGTGACGGCAACCGCAGCAGCGGCGGATACTGCGAAAGCAACTTCTGCGACAGAGGATGCCCAACGCAATCATGGAAACGTTGATGCCGTGACGACGGACCCTCAGCATACGACAAACTGTCGGGTCCATGCACCATCCACTTCTACATCGACAAGCATGATGGTAAAAAGAAGTCAAGCCACATGCTCAAGGACTGCCGCGAGTTCCAGAAACTCAGCGAAAGCATGGCTTAGATGAGGCAACAAGCCCCGAACCCTGGGTATGGGAACGCACCCGCACCAGGTGAGATCGCACTCGGAGCTCCTCCACCACCACCTGCGGGACCTTCAAACCACCCAATCACACCCACACAGAATAACGGTGGGCACGGGTACCCCGCGCCAAAAGGATCACTGATGATCCAAAAAGGGCGCCCAACAAATAGGGTGCACAAGAAAATCACTTTCCAGATTAATCTGGCCGTGACCGCTCCGCCCGCCATCCCTGAGTACCTCAGCGGATCGGAGTCATGCATCACGTTCAGCCGTTCGGATCACCCTTGCCAGGTCCCTCGCCCAGGTCATGCTGCCCTGGTGCTCGAGGTGCAGATCAGAGGGTTCGACATGAGCCACGTCTTCATGGACGGTGGCACCGGCATCAATCTGATCTTCGCTAATACCTTGGCAGCAATGTGGATCCCGCTGTGCAACCTAGAACAATCCGATACAACGTTCCACGACATCGTCCCAGGGAAGGGCTTATTCCCCCTGGGAAAGATATGGCTCGACGTAATCTTTAGCAAGCCGGATAACTTTCGGTGCGAGCGACTCGAGTTCGAAGTGGTGGACTGGCCATCACAATACCACTCCATCCTCGGGCGTGGCATTCGCACGATTCCTGGCGGTACCGCACTACGCGTACCTGCTACTCAAGATGCCAGGACCCAAGGGCGTCATCACAGTCCACGGGAGCTTCACCCGATCAGACCACTGCGACAGGGACTTCAACAAAATGTCCCAGTCATTCGGCATGCAGGAGGAACTCATAAGGCTCCGCGAGGTGACAAACAATGGGGCACCCCCAGTCGCAAGACAGAACGCTCCAGACATGTCCTTCGACTCCACCGTCAACACAAAAAAGGTGCAGGTCCACCCGACGGATGCCTCCAAGACGGCGTTGACCGCCAACGACCTCATCTCCACACAGGAAAGCACGCTCATCGAATTCCTCCGTGAGCGCTGGGAAATCTTCGCCTGGTGTCCTGCGGACATGCCAGGATTTCCCAGGGAATTCGCCGAGAACGCACTCAACGTCTTTCCAGACGCCAAGCCCGTCAAGCAGTCCATCCGACGACTGTCCAAACCACGGGCTGAAGCAATCGGAGTCGAAGTCAACAGACTACTCGACACAAACTTCATCAGGGAGATCAAGGAAAGTGAGTGGCTCGCCAACACCGTGATGGTCTCGAAAAAGGACACGGACATCATGCTGATGTGCGTGGACTTCACATTGCTGAATAAGCACTGCCCGAAGGATCACTTCCCTCTCCCTCATATCGATCAGATCATTGATTCGACTGCAGGATGCAAGAAACTCTCCTTCCTTGAAGCCTACTCAGGCTACAACCAGATTCGACTAAAGGTCGAAGATCAAGACAAAACGGCGTTCATCGCGTTGTTCCGAGTGTTCTGCTACAACACAATGCCCTTCGGGCTGAAGAACGCAGGCGCCACGTACCAACGGTGCATGCAGGCATGCCTGAAGGACCAGATCGGCCGCAACATCCAAGTCTATGTCGACGACATAGTCATCAAAACAAGGGAGGCCAAGACGCTCATCGACGATCTCCGCGAGACATTCGATAACCTTGATCGATACAAGATCAAGCTAAACCCAAAAAATGCGCCTTCGGCGTCCCATACGTCACCGCTAGGCTACTTCATCTCCCGAGGATCGGCGAACCCGAAGAAAATCCGGGCCATAATGGCCATGGAGAAGCCGAAGAACCTCAAGGGCGTCCAGCAGCTTGCCGGGCGAATCGCGGCATTGAGCAGGTTCATCAGCCGCATCGGTGAAAAAGCTCTGCTATTCTATCAGCTGCTACGCAAGGCAGACAAATTCGAGTGGACGCCCGAAGCGGACGACGCATTCGAAGATCTAAAGCGGCTGCTCTCTACCTCGCCCATCTTGGTCACGCCAAAGGAGCGCGAGCCTTTACTACTGTACATAGCAGCCACACACCAGGTGGTAAGCACCGTACTGGTGGTCGAGCGACCCGAAGAAGGCAAGACCCACGGGGTCCAATGCCCAATCTACTACCTCAGCGAGGTATTGACACCGACAAAGCATAGGTACCCTCACTGCCAAAAACTCGCCTACGGCGTGTTCATGACGGCTCGTCGGCTGAGCCACTACTTCCAGGAGCATCAGGTGATGGTCGTCAATGAGGCACCCATGAACGGCATCATGAACAACCCGGAGGCCACAGGACATGTGGCCTTGTGGGGCATCGAGCTGTCACCTCTAGACATCGTCTACGAAAAGCGCCACGCGATCAAGGCTTAGGTCCTTCCGGAATTCCTCGACCACTGGATGGAACTGCAGCTGCCAGACACACCGGACATGACACAGTCATGGACGATGCACTTCGACGGCTCCAAGCGCGAGGCCGGAGCAGGATCCGGGGTCATACTGACCTCACCGCAGGGCAACAAGATGAAGTATGTCCTCCGGATGAAATTTCGAGCCTCCAACAACGAGGCCGAGTATGAGGCCCTCATCCACGGCATGAGGATGGCCAAGATCTGCGGCGCGATGCGCCTGGTCATCTACGGAGACTCGAACCTCGTCGTCTAGTAGACGATGAATGAGTGCGACGCACACGCCGCCAACATGATTGTGTACCGCGCACTCTACAACGCACTCGAAGGAGACTTAGACGGTTGCGAGCTTTGGCACGTTGGGAGAGAAAGCAACGAAGAGGCCGACAGACTCGCCAACATCGGCTCCACCTACGCACGGGTGCCACCACGTGTGTTCCTCGAACAGATCTGCGTGCCATCCATCAAAAGGAAATTCCCAAAGGGATCACCTGAAGAAGCAGAGCACTCGGGGGGCTGCGCTACCCGACGGCCAGGAAGGACCCGAAAAACTCGACACGGAGGTCGCAATTCAACCTGATGCAGGTCATGGTAGTCAAGGAAACATGGACAAGGCCGTACCTTAGGTACCTGATAGATGGAGAGCTGCCTGACAGCCCGACAGATGCCCGGCGCATATCTCGCCAGTCCAAGGCCTTCACCATCATTAATGGTGAGCTGTACAAGCGTAGCATTTCGGGTGTACTCCAAAGGTGCGTCACCATCGGCGATGGCAAAACCATCCTCCAAGACATCCACGAGGGCATCTGTGGCCATCATGCGGGCAGCCGCGCCCTTGTCGCCAAAGCTCTACGAGCTGGGTTCTACTGACCAACGGCCATGAACGACGCCAAGGACATCGTCCGAAGGTGCAACGGGTGCCAGAGGTTCGCAGATAAACCACACGCACCACGGTCGGAGCTCAGACCCATACCCCTGGCCTGGCCCTTCGCCCAATGGGGCTTCGACATGACCGGCAAACTGCCCAAGTCCTCGAAAGGAGGCCACGTCTACCTCCTGGTCGCAGTCGACAAATTCACCAAGTGGATCGGGGCTATGCCCGTTACTAACCAAAAGGGCAAAACGGCCGTCAAGTTCTTCGAATCCATTGTTTACAGGTTCGGCGTACCGCACAGCATCATCACCGACAATGGGTCGAACTTCATCTCCAAAGAGTTTCAGGACTTCTGCGAAGACCTCGGAATCAACATCACCTACGCCTCTGTAGCACACCCGCAAACAAACGGGCAGGTGGAAAAGGCCAACGGCCTTGTCGGTGGCGGCATCAAGAAACGCCTCATGAGCCCACTCCAGCAACTCGCAGGAGCCTGGATGCAAGAGCTACCCTCCGTTCTCTGAAGCTTGCGCACGACGCCAAACAGCTCAACTGGCTACACGCCCTTCTTCATGGTGCACGGAGCCGAAGCCGTGCTGCCCGCAGAGGTACGCCACAAGGCCCCACTCGAAGACGCCGTCGACACACTCGACGAAGCATGCGACATCGCCGCGGCTCGATCAGCGGTCTATCAACAGAGCCTCTGCAACTATCACAGCCGTCGTCTGCGCCCAAGGTCCTTCGTTGAAGGAGACCTAGTCTTGCGACTAAAGCAAGAGCGACCGAAGAAGCTCGACTCGCCCTGGGAAGGACCCTACATCGTCACTGAAGTCATCCTAGGTGGCGCCTATCGCGTCAAGCACGTGGAGTCTGGAGTCACATAATCCAACCCATGGAACGTCGCACAATTGCGACGCTTCTACCCCTAGCTACCTCCCTCTTTTTACTTTCAATAAGGCTATTCAGCCAAGGCTACTCAGCCGAAACAATGTACCTCGTCCTTACGATATGAATAAAGCTAAGTGTCTCACCCCAAAAATATTTTCTATTATTCGCATTTTTCTTCATACTACAACACACTCGGGGGCTCCCCTCACCTCACGACTTCGTTGACTGAGAATAACGCGTGTACACCTGAGTAGCTGACCACGTCAGGCTAACGAAAAGGGCACGCATACAAACAAAGCACCATATGCTAACAACAATAAACCTTTACAGCAAAGGGCACAACACGCCCAGTCGAATACATACAAATTTTACATCTATCTTTTTTACAGGTCCTACCTATTCTGAAGAATCACCTGCGCACGCTGCTCAAAGAGATCTACAATTTGTTTGGCATACTGCCTTATAGCCGCATAATGTGGACGCATATCCCACATACCACCATCCGGCCAAAGAGGCCCGGCCACAAAGCAGAAGATCTACATCGTGATGGACGAACAATGGAAAGCGCAGCCTTCACACCTGCAACAAGCTGATGCCGCACCAGCTCCCTAACATGATGCACATCTCGAAACTTCGCCAGCAGGCCCCAGAGAGTCGATGGTGCCTCATCCAAGGGAAACATCACGTGTAGAACCGACGCTAACGAAGTCTTTGCTTAACGCAGCACCCGCGACACCTGGTGAACACGATCCTGCACAGTCGCAAGGACCATGGCACCATCGCTGTCCATCTAGAAAAAGCCACCGGCCTCCATGTCCTGCTGGGTCAAGCAGTTGATCCGAACAACAACATGCTCCTTTTCCTCCTTAGGAACAAGGTTAGCACCTGCAAAAATGGCAAAGTAAGATGACAGGCCAGCAGCCGCATCCGAACAAACGAGCAGCAGCTCGAAAAACTTACATTGAAGCTGTTCGGCCAGACGACGCAACTCCCCCATCAAGAACTCCTCTCTGGCAGCGCCTCGCTCTGTCTTCGATTTTGAAACTTCGGCGTGCCCGCGCATTCCAAGCAATTACTTCTCAAGACTATGGATGCGATCACGCAAAAACACAAGCTGCGATGCACCATCCAGAGATGGCCGCAGTTGTGGTGCAGCCAAAGTATCAACGGGATCATCACCCAAAGGTCCCTAGGGGAAAAGAAGGCAGCGATATGAACAAACACACGAATGGACAAAGAACTCGGAGATTCATTATATGCAGCAAAAAGCCACTGTGTGGCACAAGGACTGTTCATAGACATAATTACAACAAAAGAAACAAAAGCTATCCTACAACTACAAGGCCTAAGAAGCTGCATCCTGAGTAGCCTCGGAGCCGGATTGCCTGCTCTTGGCCTCCCCCTGCTGCCTCAACGCGTACTCAGCCAGCAAGTCAATCAACTTCGGCCCATAACGTTTACAGCGGGCAGCATAGAGGTTAAAGGCTACCTCGGATCCGTCAGCAGCCGTTGGCATCTGGGAGGTGACCTGATGAAGATCCAGCTCCACTCTAGACGCCAGGGCCATCGCCAGCCCCACGGATGCACCGATGCCTTTCTGCTTGCGCTTGTATGCTACAGGCGCGTCGGCTGACAGCGCATCCGCCAACTAGTTGACATCCTCGAGGGCGACGCCCTTGGGGACGAGCTCCTTGTAGAAGTGCCCAAGAACCACCTTGGCCTTGGCGAGTGAGCCTACCACGGTACTGCAGTGGTCTTTGACCGCCGCAGTAGCATCATCCAGAGCACTTCTGTCCTCCAGAGCACCACGGTCAAATTCGATGCCTGCGGCATCTAAACAAACGGAAAAGGCAGCGTGACTAAAAAGGAAATAGAAGAAAAGACAAGGAAGTTGAAAAGGAAAAGACGAAAACACTCACCCGAAATAGCCTTGGCAGCCGCCATCAGCTTGCTGGCTACATCCTTCTCGCGCAAGGCCGCAGCGGTGGCGAGTTGCTCCTCGCAGTCCGTAGCCTCCTGCTGCAGGCGCTCCTTGGCCGCAGCTGCGTTGGCTAGCTCCTGCTCGAGGCGCTCCTTCGCACCAATGGCGTCCTCGGCCTTCTTCTCCGATCGCTCAAGGATATTTTTGAGAGCATCAAGCTCGCAGAGGGTGGTATTATTGTCCTCTGCAAATAGCAGAACACTTATTAGGTCGAAGAAAAGAAAATAGAAGAAGACGCAAAAAGACCAACTCATGAACGTACCCTGAATCTTCTTGAAGCTGGCCTCCAACACCAGGTGCTGTTGCACCAGTTGGTTGGCGCCTTGCACAAAAGGCTGCAAAAAGAAACTACTCGTCAAAAGAAAGACTCGGGGGCTACGCCCAAAGAACAAGCAAGACAGATTACACATCCAAAAAACACTCGGGGGCTCCTCCCGAGACACAAAGCAAAAACGATCAGCAGATCATCCTACAGATGCTCGGGGGCTCTCCCGAGACTCGAAGCAAAAATCAAAGTGATCAGCAAATCATCCAAAAAAACGCTCAGGGGCTCCCCCCGCGGCAAGAACGAAGAGACTTACATGATCAGATGGCGACTCCGAAGGTCCAGCCGAAGTCTTCTAGGGGACAACCACCCGAGCCTCCTACAGAGAAGGGTTCGGAGCAGCACCCTCAGAGGTGGACACCGTCTAAGGAGGAGGAACAACCTTCGACTCCCCCACCATCTCCCGAGCGCCATCACTGAAGGATCCATCGGTGGAGTGGCTACAATTGAAAAAGTCAGCCAAGTACTAGCAAAAAAGAAGATAGAAAACAAAAAGCAATCGAAGAAAACTTACGAGTCAAGCTCGCTCAAGTCGAAGACAGGCGGGGTCCTCCTGCCCTTCTTCTCTTCCTTCTTCTCTTCCTTCTTCCGCTTTGCCGACGGCTGCGGCGCTACGGCCTGCACGGGAACGGCAAGAATATGAGAAGAAGAGCCATCATGACCCCCACTGTGATTCTCAAGGCACGTAGGATTCCTAGGAGTCGGTGGAGTCGAAGCATCCGAAGATTCACTCGAGCTCCGCGTCCGCTTTCGAGTCTGCTCCTCGCTAGACTCAAAAGTTTCCTCAGCCGGCAATAGCGCCGAAGGAAGTTCAGACATGGAGTCCACTACCTCATTGTCCGGTGCATCCGGAAACAGTTCGGGTAGTGGCGGCGACATGCTCGGTACCTTGAACTCCTGTGCACAAGAAGCAAAATTTTTAGAACACAAGCAAATGCAAGGAAAACGCGGTCGAAAAAAGCGCTACGCGCACGTCCCAGATCTACACCTGCGGAACTGGACGAGAGGCAACAAAGGGAGGAGTCAGCGACTTCCCCGGGAGATCCTCCTTAGCCACCCGAAACACCTCCGCGGTGATAAACATTCGGATGCTGCATTTGCGACGCAAAGATAAGACCTACAGATACCATCTGGTGGCCTAGTAACGCACACGACTGCGCTCTGCTAGTAAAAGTCCGTGCCAGCATGCGCGATGAAAAATCCCGACGGACGCGTTGGGTACATCATTTAAATTCACTGGAATTACACTCCTATAAGTCCTTCGCGGCATGCTTCAAATTACGCTAGCATATGTTCCGTGTTCGAGTCGAGGGACTCGAATCTGAAGAAGATCGTGTTGTTTTGTCCTAAGACAGTTAACTGACCCTGATCTGTCGGGAGAGTCAGGCACATGCATCAACAATCCCTACACACTCAAATCATTCTCTAGACAGACAGAGATATCTGCACCCGAAGGATTGAAGAGTCCTCAGCCGAATCTACGATTCGACTGAACACTCGGGGGCTACTGACATGGTTCTACCCTACGGGTACACGATCTTAGCATACCTAGTCCAGCCCAAGGAAGGCCCACGAACACATGCGCCAGCCCATGAAGACTTTCGGGTGGCCAGGGCCCATGATGCCTTCGAATCCTTGGAGAACAAGACTAGAGTAGATAGAATATTCAAAGGGGCAAACCCTAGAACTTGTAACCGATTCGATTTGTGCCTGGGACCTTCCTATCTCTATATAAAGGCTGGGAGGGCACAATGAGGAAAACTCTCTCGCATACCACCGCATACACACCTCCACGCCAGATTGCATCTGCGCACCCCTATAACCTTCAGTTCCGCCGAAATCAAGAGCAGACAAGCAGGACTAGGGTTTTCCCTCCGGGGGCCTGAACCTGGGTAAACCTCGTGTCCCCATGTTGCTTGTTTCCAAAAATCAAGTCCATAACAATGGGCATTGCCGAGATTAAACCTCGTCAGAGGTTTTACGAGGTGAAAAGAGACAAAGTGTAAAATTCATAATGGTGTTATATTTCCCTAGTGGCTTTCTTAATCTAACCCATCTTAGGATCACAAACCTACAGGCAACACAATGCTCTGATACCATTTGTAAGATCTCACCCAATAAGGTAGAAATCCCTGTGATTGCAGTGCTAGTCCCTGGATCGTTTTTCTAGCACCCATAGTTTAAGATGAAGTACACAGAAACCAAGTTCATTATTACAAATCAAATCCAGGAGTACAATAGTTCTTACAACTCACTTAGCCCAAGGCTAACTTACTTAGAGTTCTCAATACATAGCATAATAATAGTCTTCATCTTCATGCGCCACAGGCAAACATGTCGAGTGTAGACCCGTAACCCTACCCACCATCAGAGTAACCTACAACATGGTAAGTTACAGCCACAAAGGGTCAATACAGTTGTAATTGTGTGGGCAAGTGATACCATAGTTGTATAGTAGAACCTAACAACTACATGAATATGGCTAAGTGTGGATTTGGCTGGCTTTGCACAAAGCAAGTTATATCCTACTAGTTTGAAAATACTAAGTTTTGCTTTTACAAAACACTAAGGTACCACCAATAGACATTAGTGAACCTCTACCCTTTTTCACCCACAATTTTAACTTAGGAAAATTGGGATGAGGAGATTCTTGAACTGTTTCAATGTCTTGACGCTCAGAAATTGTCCATAACCGGGGACACGGCTAAGTACTTAGTTTTTTTACCCTCTCGAGAGGTAGTGCACTTTCCCCACAAGACTCGACAAACATCGAGACGATACTTTCAGAAGCAATCCCTCAAGCCACCACGAACGTGTTCTAGCCTATCAATTCTACCACCCTCTATCCATCTGGCTAAGTTCTCACAACTTAGTTGGTCAAGGCAGAGCCCATATGCCATGTGGTTGCACTGGAAGCTTCGCGACACAAACATCTCAAATCTATTTGTTCTTGGGTGGCCATCCACAAGTGTGGTACACCAGGGTAAACCATAGAAATGGGCCATGAGTAACCACTCAACATAATCCATACAAGTCCCAATCCACCCAGGTGTTTCATTAACATTGGTTGTTTTCTCAATAAAAAATATAAGTATATAAATTTCCATAACATCATAATATCAATTTCCACCCACGAATTATAATAGCAACACTAAGCATTCTAGCATAACATGTCTCTTAACTTAGGAAAATACTACCAAGATATAATCTATAGGATTTCCATAGCATACCAATATGAAATAAAACTATCATGCATGTCCTACTAAAATAACACTAATGCATTTGGTAAAATAATAGGACATATGATGAAAACATCACTTGCCTTGGTAGCTAGTAGAATAGGTATCCTCACATCAACAAACTTCACAATCCACACAATCTACACAACAAATCAAACAACAAAATACAATTCAATATAGGCACTCAAAAATAATATGGATGCATGTAATTATGCAAATAGATGAAAACCACACTTTTAAAACCAAAGTGTACAGTACAGAAGATAAAGTACACCATCTAAAGGCAAAAGATCACAAAATCCACATAAAAATAATTTATACAATAATTTTTATAGTCAAAATAGCCCTAGAAATGTCTCTGCCTAAAACTCAAGTTTTACAGAAACAAGTGAACAAAATAAGGCAACGGTACTAAATTTCACATTTTTATGAATCCATAGACACCAAATTTGCATTTTTCTGAATTGTGTATCAAAAGTTATGAATTTTGCAAGTTTAAACATCTAACAAATCATTTTTGGATCTTAAACAGAAAACCCATACACGTGGCGTAACCCTACTGGCCGGTACCACTTCGCACGGATCAAGTGCACGCACCGTTAGATCTAAGTCAGATCGCACGGCTCAGATCAGTCGGTACCCCTTTGCTAACGTGATCTATCCTAACCCTCGGATATGGATCTAGCGGACCTGAGCGCTTTGGCCAAAAACGGGTGGCGCTGATGGCGTGTGCGGCGGCGGTGCGTCTTACGACGGCGCACTGGTGGTGCTAAGGGGTAAGGGGATAGTGCAGGGTGGTTACCGAGGTCGCGAGGGTGAGGCGGTTGCCGTTGTAGACGTGGTTGTCGAAGGGGCGCACGGGCTCGTCGATAATTCCTCGCCGGAGTTGCTTCGGGCATCGGAGGCTTGAAGTCGTAGACGAAGCTAAGCCCCTGGGGCACAAGAAAGCACAATAGGAGGGTTAGCGGATGCGCCCGAGGACAGCGGACATCATAGAGCAAGGCAGAGGGCAAGGGGTGGTCGGAACTCACCGAATTTCGTCGCCGGAGTTCGTCGGAACGGCAGCGGCTTGAGCTAGAATTCGCAGAGCCTAGGGGCTCTCTGGTGGAGTGGGGTGAGGGAAAATGGAGATGGTAAGTGGGGAATAAGTAGCGGGTTCGGGGGCCATCAATCCGCGAATCAAGCGAATTAACGCGAATTAAATTGGGGGGAAGAAACGACAAAGAGGAGCAGGTCTGCGCGTGAGATTGATGACGACGACATGGCAGTGGGGCCAGCTCGTCAGTGGGAGGGTGCGGGCTCAACGCGGTGAGAAAAGAAACATATGGGGAGAGGGGGATCCGGGTGGGCAATTGGGACGCGGTGCTAGGCCGCGTCGGTTGGTAGGTAGGCTTTTTTTTCCTCTAGTCTTTTTCTGTTCTGTTTTTATTTCCTAATAAGGATTTGAACTAGCAAATCAAATCCAAATCAATTCAAACCTTCACCAAAATGTTAGGGTGTGAACCTAGTGTTCAAAAAGGTTTTAAAACATCAAACCTCTAATAAAACATTTCGGGGTAAAAATAAAAATAAAAACACAAGCCCCACACTTGCATATAAAGAGGGGTTTTTAATAGGGTTTTGCTAGGTTTAAAATTTTGAAATTTTTTGTGCAATGCACACATGCCATGATGATATGAATTCAATGATAATGTTTTGGTTTAAATAAAATTGGGATGTCACATGGTTCGTTAAGTATCACTTTTCTACTTGAAGAAGTAGAACCATGTGTACCTTGAGTAGTCATCAACAATGACAAGACAATACTTCTACTAACTGAAAGTTGCATGAGAAGGAGGACCAAAAAGATCCACATGAAGGAGCTCTAAGATTATTTTTGATGAAATAATTGTCTTCCTTCGATGGGGAGAGTCATGCATCTTTCTTTCAACACAAGCCCTGCAAACACGATCTTTGGCAATGGAAACATTTTCTTTTAGTTCAAGAATGTGGCCACCCTTGTGAAGACTTTGCAAAGTTCTCATGTTGACGTGGGATAGACGGAGATGCCATAACCAGCCTAGTTTTCCAAATAAGCACATCGGACCTACACTGGTTTTCCTAGAAAATTCCACCACACAAAAGTCATTTTCGACATACCCAACGAAAGCGACCTTTAGAGACTTGCTCCACAAAAGTACCACTATATCATCATCAATGAAAACTGCAAATCCCATCTTACCAAGGTGTGATACCCTAGCGCATGGATTAATAGGATTGATAGGATACCCATATCAACAAGTTGCAACTTCTTTTCTGGAAGCTCGTCTGAAAAGAATTCCGAGGTTAAGCGTGCTTGGCCTAGAGAAATTTTAGGATGGGTGACCGACCGGGAATGGGGTACCGGGTGCGCACGAGTGAGGATAAAGTACATAGAAAACACTAGTGTAGTTTGTGGGCTTAGTCTAGAAATCCTATTGAGCTCCCAGGAGTGACAACCGCTGGTCCGGAGAGGCCGGGGTGTTACAAGTGGTATCAGAGCTAGGTTCTCGCAGTTACGTGGGCGTGGGCGGGTCAGTGGCGGACATGTGAAGCATGGCGCGTGTGGCCTGGAGTAGACATAGTATGGCACATGTATTGGCACTGGACACAGTATATCATGAAATACACCAGTTCCCATAAAAGATTTAATGCATTCATAATCATAATTTATACCTGACTTTCTTCCTTTTTCATTCTCCCATGCTTTAGTGTTCTCTTGAATACGGTCTAGAAGATCTCATTTAGCTTCTTATTTCATACGTGTGAATGATCCAGCGCATGAAGCATCTAATAAATCTTTATCATGAAGAGAAAGCCTTGCATAAAATTTATTAATAATATTATTATTAGGGAGTTCATGAATAGGACATTTAAGCATTAGTAACTTCAGTCTCCCCCAAGATTGGGCTGTACTCTCTCCATCACGAGGCCAAAAGTTATATATTTGATTCCTATCCTTATGAATCTCACTGGGAGGATAGAATTTAGAATAAAAGAGAGGTACTATTTCCTCCCATTCCATAGATTGTCCATTCTTCAGCAGCTTATACCATTCTTCAGCTCTTCCTTTCAATGATATAGAGAGTAACTTATTCTTAACTTGTTCAGTTGTGATACCTGCACACTTAAACAACCCACATAATTCATGGATAAAAAGCAAGTGATCACCATGATGGACAGTTCCATCCCCAAAATAATAATTATCCATAACATGATCAACAATTCTTGTAGGTATCTTAAAAGGATCTATATCAACATGTGGTGGTTCATCTACTACCCTAGAAGTGGTAGTGACTTTCCCAAACAGGAAACCAAGTGGGTTATCCATATTGGAACAAAGTAACAAACAGAAATAAAAAACAATACTCACAGTAGAAGTTTCCTCTACCAGTTCCACTGCTCAATAGCGCTTCACTCCCCGGCAACGACGCCAGAAAATAGTCCTAATGACCCACAAGTATAGGGGGTGTATCATAGTATTTTCAATAAATAGGAGTGTCGATCCCAATGAGGAGCAGAAGGTGTTGACTAGTGGTTTGGAGCAGAAGGTGTTGACTAGTGGTTTGGAGCAGAAAATCTCTGTAAATACTTAACAAACAGATTTTTAGGGTTTTTTTATAAAGCAAGGAAATAAAGTGCAAGTAAATAAAGACAAAAAATAATTGCAGCAAGTGGCCCAATCCTTTCTTAGCAAAGGACAAGCCAGTGGTAATACTTATGAGGACCAAACGTTCTCGAGGACACATGGGAATACTGCCAAGTGCTTTCATTTCATATAGATGATTAATCTTCTTTGGTTTGATAAGTGTTGTGTGGGTGAACCTATGCTAATGTACCGACCTTACTTTGATTAATACATACTTGTGATTAAACCCCATGCAAGCATCTGCTACTACAACAAAGTAATTAAGATAAAAACCTAACCACAGCCTTAAACTCTAAGATCCTACACTCCCTTGTGCAAAGGTTTCCTAACGGGGGTTCTGGTTTCTGTCACTCCGAAAACCCCACAATTAGTAGCCAAATACATAATGCATTCCCCTAGGCCCATAAATGGTGAAGAATCATGTAGTCGACATTCACATGACACCACTAGAAGAATAGCACCACAACTTAAATATTAAACCATTGAATAATACCTCAACACAATTCCACTACTAACAACATGACTTCTCCCATGTCCTCAAGAACTAAATGAACTACGCTTGAGACATCTTATGGATCAAGATCAGAGATGATATAATGATGGATAACAATATGAACATAAACAATAATTCAATGGTTCCACTCACAAGCATCAACTACAATAGTAATCAACACCGGGAAAGTTTCCCCTAAGAACTATGCAAGATTCAACACAATTGTTACAGTGGGATGGACTGGTGATGATGGTGCTGGTGGAGATGGTGGTGAGGATGATGATGATGATGATGATCCCGATGAAGTCTGGCTTGATGACAGTGTTGATGGCCACGATCTCCCCTCTTCGGGAAGGAATTTCCTCGGTAGAAATCTGTCTACCGGAGAGCTCTTTCTCTCTTTGTAGTTTCTGCCCCGCAGAGGCGGCAGAATCTTTCTATGGTCGCTCCCTGAACTTTAGGGTTTCAGGAGGAAGATATAGGCGAATGGGCAGAGAAGAAGGTGGGCCAGGGTGGCCACACCCCCTGGTGGCGCGGACCAGGGTGGCCCGCTCCTGGGGGGTGTGGGCCCCCTGTGGCCCTACTCCGCCTCCCCTTCTATCTTCCTTCGTCTTCTAGAAAAATATGATTTTCCATAGGTTTTCTGGTATTTTTCTGATCTTCGCGAAAATTGCATCTAGACACCGCTTTTTACATCAGAATCCTGACTCCGGCAGTTCATCCTCCAAGAATCATCTAACATGCAAAAACAGATGAAATAACATAAGTATCACCTCTTAATAATGAATATATCAATTAATAACAACAAATTATGATATAGAATGGTGATGCAAATTGGACGTATCAACTCCCCACAAGCTTAGACCTCGCTTGTCCCCAAGCAAAAACTGAGCTCAGTAAACATGTCCACAGGTTTATGGAGTGAAGTGTCGATAAAAAGAATACGGACAAGAAGCATCACACTTACCAATGCATAACTCATAGTAGAAATCAACTCACCATTATATAACTTAAATTGCAATGAGTATGGGAGTCACAATAAAGATGCATAAAGATAAATCATAATTGGGAATGACAAACTTTGTTCTTGGTCAGAGAACAGATGACAAACAATTTTCAAGCAAAGCTTTTGTAAAGAAGTTTATAACAGGAGTACTCTTTTCTCAAACATAAAAGGCTTTTCACAATGTGGCTTTCAAAATAATACTCATTGAAATAAGAGTCTTGTGCAAAACAAGGAAGATAAGGAACATGATTGAATAAATCATCATATGAATGATTGAAACACAACAACTCAAATGCTTGCTGGAGATAGAGAGGAATAGGTTTATAGACTCAACTCAGAAGTAGAAGAAAGGCCCCTTCGCAGAGGGAAGCGGGGATCTTAAGTTCATAAAGAGCTTTCAAAAGATTATGGTACTTACTAGCATTGATCTCTCATTGCCCCTATCATAAGCATCTTGAGGTGATTAAGGTTAAAGTGAACAAAGATGGAGTATATGCTTGACAAAGTATAAGTTGGCAATCTCATGTCCCTTGAGTACGAGGGCCGCTCCTCATGCTCCTCAACTTTATTTACCGGTAAGTTCTTGTCATAGTAAGTACATGTGTATCATAGAGAACCGCCAACGGGGTACCCCTTGCACGTGATACAGGAGCTATCCCATATCAAAATGACAAGGCAAGCAGACAATGAGCATCTCAGCAATCTTCTTATTTACCATGTTAAAATGGTTCTTTTTTCTCTCTTTCTTCTTTTCAATGTCTCTCTTTTTTTATAAGAAGAAATCTTCATAGATTGCTCACTATGGTGATGCTGCAAGTTTCCACCATGATTAGGCATGGCTTAGGCTAGCGACCCGGGTGTTTCTCTAACACATATACATAACTCCATGGACTTACAAGCTCCCCTTTTATTTCACACCGATGACATCCATAAACAAAAGAGCATGATATCAACGGGGTAGATATTTACAAGTGTTGAAAGTGTTCCCCGTGACAACACGGTTCTGCTAATCCCAACTTATAAGTGCAAGCATATACAACATAGATGACATAGTGGTTCAAGTTTATTAAGGGCAAGAAAATAAGGTGTACCATCAAGTTTGTGAGAGCTTTACTAACTAGTTTTCACATAACAAAAGAATTTTTAATTTGAAAGATATATGAAGCTTGAGGATTTACTTGGAATAGCAATAATGATAATAGGTAGATATGGTGGACACAGATGGCATAGGTTTTGGTTTATAGGATTGGATGCACGAGAAGTATTCCCTCTTAGTACAGGTTGTTTGCTAGCAAGGCTGGGTAGCAAGCAAAAGAGTTGAAGGAAACAAGCAAACATACAAGTGATAAAGCCAAACATGCAGTGTTCCTTGAAGACACAAAAGATCTTAAATAAAGAATACTAAGCTTATGAGCCAATCAAGAAAGAAAATAAATGATACAAAATACCTGTAAGTGCTATTCTCTTTTCCTTTCAAACCTCAAAAAGTGTTGCTACTGACCAGATCTTGGTTTGCCAAAACCAATTTAGATTTACTTGATTCTCCCAAAGTGATACCAATACTAATCAACAAGATCAATCATAAAATAGAGATTGCAAACTAAAATAAGAAGTGCAAAAAGTAAAAGATGAAGCTTCTCATTAATGATCCATAAAGGTTCTCACACCAAGGGATACATAGATAACCAACTAAAGGAGAGATACTTCCACAATGCAAACCATCCTATATGATAACTTCTATATTCAAGATATGAATCTACTAAAAAGGTAAAAAGATAATGATAATGATGTGATGTGGCATCCCGCAAAACCACTACTAGAAAATAGCGTTGAATTTGTGCATTGCATCGTCATCATCATGCATTGCTTGCATTAAAACTATTTTCGCAAGCCCGATTTATTTTCCAAACACCCTGTCTTGTTTTCAAATTCAAACCCCGGGCCTCCGGATTATTTTGTTGTCGGCTATGTTTTTGCAAAACGCTGCGTTTTAGAATTAAATAAAATATTATATTGTTTTGCGGGGCAGTCGAACGGGCCGAGTAGACCCGAACGACCGCCCCAGGTTTTAAATCGGGCCACCTTTATCTAATCCTAAACCCACCTGAAACTTTACCCAACCATCTGGCCACATCACTCTGGCCAACCAAACCTCGCCACCTCATCTCTCCCATCTCCCTCAACCAATTACCCTCTGCCACATCACCCAACCCCCACTCCCTCACCCCATCCCTCTTTCCCTCTCTCTCTACCTGCCTACACGCTTTCACCCCCACAGCAGCCAACCACCACCATCTTCCCTCACAGCCATGGGCCCAGTGGCCACTGCCAGTCTGACCACCAACCCCACGCCACAGGTCCCACCCCCACCTCCTGCCCGACGCGCCCCTGCCCGTGCCCGTCCCCAACCCCGCGTTCTTCCCGCCCTTCTCTTCCTCGGCCCGCGAGCCGTCACCTCGGCCCTCCTCCCTCTCCTCCCGCGCTTGCCTCACGCCCAGCTCCGCCCGCTTTCGCGCCCGCCTGGCTTCAGCGCGGCTGCCTTCAGAAGGCTCGTCGGGCCGCCCGCGCCAGCGCTCGCCTCGGCAACGCCCGCCGGCTCCTCCGCGCGCTGCGCTGGCCGCCTCCGCCGCGCCAAGCTCTTCGACCCGAGACCCCCGTACCTGGAGAGACAAGGCAGACCCTATAACAAGTGCCGCGAAGCCCGTCGCCGGTTCCGATGATCGACCTCGAGAATTTCCGGTGCTACAAGAACTCCATCACGGAAACCGAAGATCGTCTAAGGGGGAACATTAAGTAGTCCATCGACACCCGAACCCGAGATCTTCGACGCGTCGACAAGATCTCCTACATGGGAGCCCGGAGAACCCGTGACCGAAGACCGCGGAGCGTCAAGGTCGCCTCACGGAAACGAAGCCCCGAACTCCAAGGTCGTCAACATGGAGCTGAACAGGTCTACTACATGGATTAGAGAACCGAATCCGACGCACCAAGATCTTCCTCCCGAAGGGGCGTCGAGCACTGCGCCCCAGCCAACCAAGCCACGATTCCCGGTTGCGGCAAGACCTACCCCGATCCGAGACCCTAACCCGAGTCGAGACGATCCTTGAGCGAACCGAACCTGGACCACGAGACCGACCCGGACCGGAACCCCAAGTTCGTCGAGACCCCCTAATGTGTGAACCCCTTCCCGAACCTTATTTCACAACATAATAACAACTTGATTGCATATTGAATTGTCATACTCGCATGCATATCTCATGGGTTGGGGGCCTTATGACGATTCACCTCTTGATTAAATATGGGGCCCATATGCGGGCAAATCTAGCCTTATATTGGCCTCATTTAAATTTATTAGCGAACCGGTAACTCTTTTTTCCTTGTTAAAACAACATTTAAATTGCGGGAATCTAAACAACATGAACCACCTAATTAATTGTCGGGACCCGGTTCCCTTAATATGACCTAATTGCATCGCTGCTTTGCCATGCCATGCATCATGCATGCATCATGCCGATCTTCTGCCGTTGTATTAAATATTGCATCCGGTGTTTCTTCTAGTGTTTTGCTTCTTGGCGGATAAGGCCGTTGAGTTGATGTGAGCTTCGTCCGATCTTGATTGAACCCTTCGACAATGTTTTCGGCGAGCATCTCCTCTTTCTACCTATCTTACTTTTATAGTCTTTATTCCCTCTGTTGATCTATTGCTATACGTGTTGCGATGCTCTAGTTTCCGTGCGATATATCCCCGACAGCCTTATATTGCCTTGGACACACCCTATTACTGTTGTTTGGTAGATAGTTGGACTTGCAGCGTCATAGTTGCTTGCTCAAGTCTTGATGTGTGTCGTCATATGCCGATTCTTGATGTATTGCCGCATGTTGATGTTGGAGATGGTGCTAGTTTTACTTATCGTCACTTTAATTTCTGTTTAACAACTAAAATTGAAATAAGCAGAGGCATCGGTGGGTGATAGATAATATTTGTTTTCCGAACACCCACTTGTGTCCCGTAAGACCCCGAGTACTTGATACCTGTTCCTTGATTTATCGCGCTATCCACATCCGGGAGGTATATGGGACCCCCCTGGGCCAGATCTTGATTCATTCTTATTTCTTGGGGCCACAAACTAGTTTGAGGTTTTATTTACGATCCTGTACTTATGCCATGCTACTTTCTGTATTTAAATTGTGCGAGGAGCACCTTTGTCTTTATTTAGGATCGGGACACGATTCATGTGTCGACAAGCCCAGCCACACTTTCGGGTTCCCGATCGTTCACGGCCGTTACCCAAACCTTGAGCCCGTCTCGAGTCGGTGGCCGTTCGCGGGATCTACTTAAGTGGCCCCGAAATATTTGAATCTGTGATTGTTCATCGTGAAAGCCTCGTTGGGTTTTGATTTGGTTTTCGAGGTTGATCGGCGTGTGTTGCTATTGGTGCACCCGGCGGGTAAAACTTTTAAAGCCGTGTCCGCGGATATGGACGACTTGGAGCACAGTATCTCGATCATAGACAAGCATAACTAAAGTTTATTGTTGTAAATTTGACTTATAATGACTAGTAATCAGCTTCACTATAATGGAATGGCTAATTAATACTGCCCACAATTGCTTGTTTGGTTGTCGCTTGCGACAATTGTACCTGACTAGTAAATCTTGCAACTACAACGGAATGGCTGAATAAAAGTACCAACAACTGCTGGGTTTTGGGTTTATCTCATGCTATCTGTATCTGATTAGTAATTGTTGCAACTATAACGGAATGGTTAACTAAATGTGCCCACTGCTTACTTTATCAGGACGATTATCTAAACCTGACTAGTAAAGTGCCGCAACTATAACTGAATAAGTAAAGCGCCAAGCTGTGTGTTCCTCGGTTGACTTCCTCGGCGGTCTCGAGAAGCGCCAGATGGGTTTGTTTGATGATAGTATCGGTTGGATCCGAATAGGTCCTTCTTACCCCCTCGATTGCCGCCGGTTGTATCGAGTCTCTATAGGTTGTTTAGTGCATCTTTGCCGCTTGATCCACCATACCTATGTGGCGAGGACGCCGAATTCTAGCCTCGCCGTGTCTTGGCCTCGATCTTGGCGCTCCTTCTTTTCCTTTGCCCTTTGTCGGCACCTTTTGTTTAAGCAGGTTTGAGATCGTCGTCGTTAGCGAGGTTACCCTTCCGGCTTGGCACAGGCGGGGTTATGGGCGCCATTGGTTAATCTTGGGCTCTTAGCCCCATTTGCTTCTTGTCCGTAGTCGGACTCTATCATTTTCCGGTGATTTGGATCTTTGTATATTATATCGTATTCTTGACTCATTGAGTCGCCTCTGTATATATATATCATTACGTGGGTCCCATCGAGGACTGTTGTGTAATGTTATTACTTCGTTTTCCACCCGCACGAAAGTGCCTGGTGGGCACCTTTGAATCGTTTCTATGCGGGTTTGGCGAATTTTGCTCAAACTTGCATAGGTCCGATTCTGAGGGTGTTACAGAGATTCAGTTATAGTTGCAGCAATTACTAGTCCACAAGTCCAGCCTGTAGGATAACCTAGCTAACGGCCGAAGTACAGAGTCAAAACTATTTTCGAAAATCGGTTGGATAGTTCTGAATAGGTCTGCTTTTACTCCTACCCCTCTGTTGTTCTCCTCTTACCTCTACGTGTTTTGAAATCCGCTCTCTTCTCTCTCTTCGAGTCCAGGATTTCTCGCGGTTGGGTTTCCGTCGTACCTTCAGGGCTTCGCTTTCTCCCTTTTTAACGGAGGTGCTACGATCATCAATCTGCAGCTTGTCTGTTGTACCCTTCCTCCAATCTTTTGTCCTTGAGCTCTTTATCCCTATGTGTTCCTTGCCGGATGTCAGTGTCGTTGAAAGACATATGAGAAGGACGAGCATTGGTGAAGTTGGAGTATACCTTGAGCATGTGTTGTTCATGCCAATGGAACCATCGCGAAACCTAATCAGTGTGTCTTTCATACGATTTCTGTTGTATCTTCCGGTGTTTCCGAGGTGATGACATCATCTCGCGGATCCGATGCAGAGTCTGCATCACTCCTTTGTTCCGAACCTCGCTTGTCGAGAACTTCAGTCTAATTCCGAGAGTAGGTTGCATAATCCGTCTATTCGCGTGCAGAGAAATGGTTTGAGTGCGGGATGGAGTAGCTTCCCTACCACTGCTCGTATCGTTCGCTCTTGTACGTCGAATCAGTGGATCCAGCAATTTTACTCCGTCCACGGAAGTTAGGGGTGGCTTTATTTGCGATACCTCTACCTTCGACCTTTTGTTCCCGGAGTGTTTTCTCGACGGTCAGGAGCAACGACCCTTTGTTGGTGGTGTCGCCGTTCTCCAGATGAAGAAGGAACCCTCGTTAGTGGTGCCGCCGGGATCTACACGAAGTGAGAAGGCGGTCGCCGACCTTCCTTCCGGTACCATGAGGCGGATCTCGAGGCGAGATCCATTGTTAGTGGTGTCGGTGTGGCATCCCGCAAAACCACTACTAGAAAATCGCGTTGAATTTGTGCATTGCATCGTCATCATGCATTGCTTGCATTAAAACTATTTTACAAGCCCGATTTATTTTCCAAACACCTCTTGTTTTCAAATTCAAACCCGGGCCTCCGGATTATTTTGTTGTCGGCTATGTTTTGCAAAACTGCGTTTTAGAATTAAATAAAATATTATATTGTTTTGCAGGCGTCGAGCAGGCGAGTAGACCCGAGCGCCCGTGTTTTAAATCGGGCCACCTTTATCTAATCCTAAACCCACCTGAAACTTGACCCAACCATCTGGCCACATCACTCTGGCCAACCAAACCTCGCCACCTCATCTCTCCCATCTCCCTCAACCAATTACCCTCTGCCACATCACCCAACCCCCACTCCCTCACCCCATCCCTCTTTCCCTCTCTCTCTACCTGCCTACACGCACACACTACACGCTTTTCCCCCCACAACCACCACCATCTTCTCTTCCTCGACGGCCCAGCCCGTCGTCCCGGCCTCACCACCCCCCGGCGCCTGGTCCCACCTTCGCCCGCCCCGCTCCGTGCGCAGCAGCCACCTCGCCCTCACCTCAGCGCCGGGCCCGCCATCCCGCCCGCCTCCCTCGGCCCGCGCTTGCGCCGCCTCCAGCAGGCTCGTCGCGCCTCCCCCTCCGCGCCGCCCGAGCTCCGCGTCGGCAGCCCGCCCGCCCGGCCTCCTCCAGCCCGCTCATGCGTCCGCCGGCGCCAGGCGCCCTCCGGCGCATCCGCGCTGCGGACCCGTCTGCCTCCGGCCGTCCGCCGCCCGCCGCCGTCCGCTGCCGAAGGCCGGGATCCCCGTCGCCGCCGCCCTCTCCTCGGCTCCGCCCCGCTGCGAGCACCGCCCGGCCGCGCAGCCGCTCCGCTGCCTCCGCCTCCGTGTCCCCTGCCGCCGTCGAGTACCGCGAGAAGCCCTGCCGCCGTCCGGTGCCTCCTCCTCCGCCGCTGCGAGCTCCATCGACGCCCTCCCTGCATGCTCGTGCGCCCCGTGGAGCCATGGCCGAGCTCACCTCACCGTTTTCCCCAAGGTCGACCCCTGTTCGTGTTGTCGTTGCCGAGAATGTTGCTCAGCGGGCCAAGCTGTTTGTGTGGAAACATACTAGCACTCAAGATTGGCCCATCGGCTCCAATGTCCGACAAGCTCGACGCCTGGGAAAACCCAAGACCGAACCGCGCCAAGCTCTTGACCGAGACCCCGTGCACGGAGAGACAAGGCAGACCCTATAACAAGTGCCGCGAAGCCCGTCGCCGGTTCCGATGATCGACCTCGAGAATTTCCGGTGCTACAAGAACTCCATCACGAGCAAGATCGTCTAAGGGGAACATTAAGTAGTCCATCGACACGAACCCGAGATCTTGACGGCGTCGACAAGATCTCCTACATGGGAGCCGGAGAACCCGTGATCAAGACCGCGGGCGTCAAGGTCGCCTCACGAAGCCCGAACTCCAAGGTCGTCAACATGGAGCTGAACAGGTCTACTACATGGATTAGAGAACCGAATCCGGCGCACCAAGATCTTCCTCCCGGGCCGCGTCGAGCACTGCGCCCCAGCGCCAACCAAGCCTGCTTCCCGGTTGCGGCAAGACCTACCGATCCGAGACCCTAACCCGGTCAGAAACGATCCGCGAGCGAACCGAACCCTGGACCCTGAGACCGACCCCGGACCCCGGAACCCCAAGTTCGTCGAGACCCCCTAATGTGTGAACCCCTTCCCGAACCTTATTTCACAACATAATAACAACTTGATTGCATATTGAATTGTCATACTCGCATGCATATCTGTGGGTTGGGGGCCTTATGACGATTCACCTCTTGATTAAATATGGGGCCCATATGCGGGCAAATCTAGCCTTATATTGGCCTCATTTAAATTTGTGTAGCGAACCGGTAACTCTTTTTTCCTTGTTAAAACAACATTTAAATTGCGGGGAATCTAAACAACATGAACCACCTAATTAATTGTCGGGACCCCGGTTCCCCTTAATATGACCTAATTGCATCGCACCTTTGCCATGCCATGCATCATGCATGCATCATGCCGATCTTCTGCCGTTGTATTAAATATTGCATCCGGTGTTTCTTCTAGTGTTTTGCTTCTTCGCGGATAAGGCCGTTGAGTTGATGTGAGCTTCGTCCCGATCTTCAGTTGAACCCTTCGACAATGTTTTCAGGCGAGCATCTCCCTCTTTCTACCTATCTTACTTTTATAGTCTTTATTCCCTCTTGTTGATCTATTGCTATCTGTGTTGCGATGCTCTAGTTTCCGTACCCGATATATCCCCGGCAGCCTTATATTGCCTTGGACACACCCTATTACCTGTTGTTTGGTAGATAGTTGGACTTGCGCGTCGTAGTTGCTTGCTCAAGTGCTGATGTGTGTCGTCATATGCCACAGTTGCTGATGTATTGCCGCATGTTGATGTTGGAGATGGTGCTAGTTTTACTTATTGTCACTTTAATTTCTGTTTAACAACTAAAATTGAAATAAGCAGAGGCATCGGTGGGTGATAGATAATATTTGTTTTCCGAACACCCACTTGTGTCCCGTAAGACCCCGAGTACTTGATACCTGTTCCTTGATTTATCACGCTATCCACATCCGGGAGGTATATGGGACCCCCCTGGGCCAGAGCTTGATTCATTCTTATTTCTTGGGGCCACAAACTAGTTTGAGGTTTTATTTATGATCCTGTACTTATGCCATGCTACTTTCTGTATTTAAATTGTGCGAGGAGCACACTGTACTGTTTAGGATCGGGACACGATTCCGCGGTGTCGACAAGCCCAGCCACACTTTCGGGTTCCCAGTCGTTCACAGCCGTATTACCCAAACCTTGAGCCCGTCTCGGAGTCAGCTGGCTTCGTTGCGGGATCTACTTAAGGGGTGGCCCCCTGAAATATTTCTGAATCTTGTGATTGTTCAGTCGTGAAAGCCTCGTTGGGTTTTGATTTGGTTTTTCCGAGGTTGATCGAGCGTGTGTTGCTATTGGTGCACCCCGGCCGGGTAAAACTTTCTGAAAGCCGTGTCCGCGGATATGGACGACTTGGAGCACAGTATCTCGATCATAGACAAGCATAACTAAAGTTTATTGTTGTAAATTTGACTTATAATGACTAGTAATCAGCTTCACTATAATGGAATGGCTAATTAATACTGCCCACAATTGCTTGTTTGGTTGTCGCTTGCGACAATTGTACCTGACTAGTAAATCTTGCAACTTCTAGCGGAATGGCTGAATAAAAGTACCAACAAGCTATGGGTTTTGGGTTTATCTCATGCTATCTCATGTCGATTAGTAATTGTTGCAACTATAACGGAATGGTTAACTAAATGTACTTGCTTACTTTATCGGGGCGATTATCTAAACCGACTAGTAAAGTGCCGCAACTATAACGAATAAGTAAAAGCGCCAACCGTGTGTGTTCCTCGGTTGACTTCCTCGGCGGTCTCGAGAAGCGCCAGATGGGTTTGTTTGATGATAGTATCGAGTTGGATCCGAATAGGTCCTTCTTACCCCCTCGATTGCCGATTGTATCGAGTCTCTATAGGTTGTTTAGTGCATCTTGCTGCCGCTTGATCCACCATACCTATGTAGGCGAGGGGCCGAATCTAGCCTCATGGTGTCTTGGCCTCGATCTTGACGCTCCTTCTTTTTCCTTTGCCCTTTGTCGGCACCCCTTTTGTTTAAGCAGGTTTGAGATCGACGTCGTTAGCAGGGTTACCCTTCCGGCTTGGCCTGGGCAGGGTTATGGACGCCATTGGTTAATCTTCAGGGCTCTTAGCCCCATTTGCTTCTTGTCCGTAGTCGGACGCTCTATCATTTTCCAGGTGATTTGGATCTTTGTATATTATATCTGTATTCTTGACTCATTGAGTCGCCTCTGTATATATATCTGTTCTGTGGGTCCCATCGAGGACTGTTGTGTAATGTTATTACTTCGTTTTCCACCCGCACGAAAGTGCCTGGTGGGCACCTTTGAATCGTTTCTATGCGGGTTTGGCGAATTTTGCTCAAACTTGCATAGGTCCGATTCTGAGGGTGTTACATGTGATACCGCGGCACTCCCCCAAGCTTGGAAAAAACCAAGGGGATGCCAAAACCTGATGACGAATTACTCCTTTGGTGGTGGTGGTGTTCCCCTGATAAGCTTTTCAATCAGCTTCCTCAAATCTTCAATCTCGAAGGTTAGAGTACGAATCAACTCCAAATTATGCTCAATGCAGTTCATGATCATGTCGGACCGAGAATCCCAGTCCTTGTTATTCTTTCCCCACTCTTCCTCCTTAGAGTGTTCCTTCCCTGCATGGTTAGAATGGGTCATATCCCAACTAGAGGGCAACTTCCCTTTGGGCATATTTTGGAATTGCTGCTCATGTATAAGAGTATGGAAGGGGTTCTTGGTACGTGGAGGAAGTGACCGTGGAGCGAGGCAATGAAGCGGAGGTTTCCCTCCCATAGACATCTGTGCTGTCTTCCTGAGCTTGATAGGGTTTGCCACTCCAATGCTTGCAACGGTAGCACGGGTGTCCGGATGCTCGTCCTCCTTCACGTCCTCTTCATCCCCAACCAAGATCTCCTCCTCCTTAGGGTTTTGAAGATCATCTTACATGGGCTTCTTGCCCTTGTCATTGGCGGAGACCATGGTGCCTATAAACTTGAGAATATTTCCTGATAGAAACAGATCAAAATGAACAGACGACAAGAACACGATATACGAACCTCGGGTGTCATGGGAATGGCCACGCCAGATGCTGCGATTGGCAGCAAGTAGTAGAACGAGGGGAAAGGGCGGCCAGCCATCTGCGATACAAGATGAGGGCAAAGACACAGGGTTTTACCCAGGTTCGGGCCCCCGGAGGGTAAAGACCTACTCCTGGTAGATTGTATTGATGAGATATTACAGAGGGCGAGCTCGGCGGAGAGTTGATGGGGGTGTATGATGGAACGTAAGTGCTATGCGTGCCCTAGGGAGGTTTATATAGAGTCACCTCGCTAGGATTTACAGATCTACAACCGAGTTACATAAGGACTCGGAGGGTCTTGACCTAATCCGACTGGGCCTAGCTACGCTTCTGGGCCTTCAGCTTCCAGTCGTGAAGCTTCCCTATGGGTCGCAGTGCAGTCGCCGTCCTACAGGCCCACTCGCTGAGAGTATAATCCAGTAGGGAACGTCCTGTTGGGTATACCCCACTCGGCATATCCCCATCAGTAGTCCCCGAGGCCATCGTTGATTCATTGCAGGTGTTCTTTGGCAGTCGGAGCATTTGGGTCCAATTTGGACGCCCAGTCAAATCGGTGGTGGACTCCTCCAATGAGAGAAAGAATCTTGAACATGCATTATTAGTCGCAATAATGGCGACCAGTCGAATCGCCAATTGGGCGAGTAGTCGAATCGCAGCCATGGCCAATTTGGCGAGTAGACGAAGCTGGACCGTCATTTCTGGTCAAACTAACCGTTGGGTAATCCAACGGTAATATCGGCGTAATCACCGCACGGTAACGGCTCCCCCGAATTTGGCAGGAGACAACCAATATATAAGGAGAGTGATGGGTGAATTGCGAGTATTTCTCACTTTTCCTTCAACTCCGCGCATCCTTCAGTCTCCCATTCCTTCCAGAGCCGCCACAACGATCCAACGAGCCTAGATCCATGACTCAATGGCACCTCCAAAAGATTTGTGGGGAAGTCCAAGTGCAGCAGAGCGATGCTGAAGTCCTTCATGGATGCAGGGATTCTCCGTGCCGGGAGATGGCAAATTCCCGCGTCCGGGGAGGTGGAGCCAGATCCACACGCGGGCGAATTCATTTGCTTTACCAGTCATCTCGAGAGGGGGCTCGGATTCCCCACCTCGCTCTTCTTCTGGCGATTTTGCGCCTACTACAGCATCCAGCCGTCAGATCTGGGTCCGCATAGTATCGAGAGCTCGACATTTTCGCGGCGTTTTGCGAGTGCTACTTGGGCTGCCGCCCATATTTCCCCCTGTGGCAGGAGCTGTTCCACGGGCGGAACATTCGCGAAGGTACGGGCGACCCGATGTTGGCGGCGGGCGGCCTCACCTTCCAGTCGAAGGCCTCCTTCCTTGACCTCCTGCTGCCGAAGAAGGCAGAAAGCGAGTGGAAGAAGCATTGGTTCTATGTCAGCGAGTCGACACCAGATGGCGAGGTGCCTATCCCGGAGTACTCCATTGAGCGAACTGAACCATGCCAGCTCCAGGTCGCCAAGCTCCCGCATGACTAGCGGATGGTTGTAGACGAGATGCTGAAGAAGATTCGCCAGCTGAAGAAGGATGGGTTGTAGACCATCTATTTATGCAATTGTTGGCTCGGGTGACAATTGGTGCCCTTGGCCAGCCGCGCTCACTAGATGTATGAATACACTGGCAAGGACGACGAGACCAAGGCCTGCACCGCCGAATGGAAGGCTGACGACTACGCCTCTGTGTTGAGGAAGATCGCCGACGCAGAGTACCTCGACTCGAAGGCCGGAATCACCCCATACACCGCGAAGCGCAAGGCGCCATCGGTAAGCCTGCTTTCCCTTGTTTATAGTCGAAGTTGAAGAAATGCAGTCGCGGTTTACCAATCACGTGTTGTTGGTTCAGCTGTTCCAAATTTTGGAGGACTATCTCCCTCCCGCCAATGACGAGAGTTCAGATGAGGTCGAAGGGGGCGAGGGCGATTCCTCCTATGACGACGATGATGATGATGATGACGAAGCCGTGGAGGTCGCCGCACCCGTGGTTCGAAAAACTCGCGGGCAACGGCAAAGCGAGCTCGAGGCCCGCAAGGGCCTCGAGGGACATGATGGGGGCGAGGGCGACGCCCACGAACACAATTCACGTCGCGTAGCCATGCCATCTAAGAAGAAGTCGCCAAATAAGAAGGAGGCACCAAAGGCCGTGTCGTCGCCTCGGTCGACGACCAGTTCTGAGGCGACTAGCACGGCCGATGACGCTGGTGCCGAAGCGTCGACGAAGGGGCCAGAGACGGCGAGTGTGGCCGTGGTTGAGGACGAGGTGCCGCTGGCATCGCTTCCACCCCCGTTTTCAATGATCACGGGCCTTGGGGCTTCTCTAGCCGCAAAAGCTTCACCACCGAGGGAGGCGCCCGCGTCGACTGGAGGGGAGCTCCCTGCTGTCGCGGCCTCATCGACGAAGAAGGCCTCGGTGTCCTGGGCTTTGGCCCTGTTCGAGACGGGCATCAGACGCAAGCTAGGACCAGAACTGGAGAAGCCGGCGCATATCCACACCGGCCTACGCTACATCCCAGTCACCAGGTGAGTGTTCTGTCGTGCCAAGTTGGGTCACTAGTTTGTAGATGTTGTCTGAGTCGTTGATCGTTTCCTTTGTAGGATTGGTGTGAAGAAGATTGGTCACCCTTTGGTGGCCAAGGTCCCAGTTGATGCCTCAGGGAAAGAGGCTAATCCCTCAAAGAAGAGGAAGGGCAACGAGGCCGCGGCACCCACTGAAGATGCGAAGAAGATGAAGGGCGACGATGTTGTCATTGTCTTGGACGAGGCGACCGACGCGCCTAGTGGAGCTCGGACTGGAGTGGATGCGGCTGCGAAGGCCAATATGGGTGTAGGGTCATAGCAGGTGGAACCTGAGGTGTTGGTCGGGGCGTCAGGGCCTACGGCGAGTGCTTTAGTAGTAGCGGTGGTGACCTTCCCTCGCTTCATGGCGAGGCCCTCTACTTCAAGCACCACGGCGCAATCGTCCCAAGTACCCAAGGTGCTGGGCGCAGATGTCGAGCAACATCACGGGCGCACATCCTTCATACTGCCCTCAGTCGACACGGTCGAGCTGCACAAGATGCTGGGTGTGGCTATTTAGGTATGTCTAGTCCCCGAGGATCTACTTGCTGAATTTCAGCGGGTAGATTCTTATTGCTTTTGGTTATTCAGTCCCCGAGTGGTTAGTCGCTGAATTTCAGCGGATAGGCACTTAGGAAAATCTTTGATGTTTGCTTATGTTTGTTTCGTATGTGCAGGGCCTCCAACACGAATCAACAGAGTGACTGGCCTCCAACACGAATCAGCAGAGTGACTGCCCGCCGGCGAGTTAACTACAGCCCAATCGTCGTTGACCGCTGCGGAGAAGCAGGTTGCTGACCTGGAGAGGGAGCTTAAGGCCGCTAAGTCAGAGGCTAGATCGGCGGAGGAGAGGGCCAAGGCAGTTGTTGCTGCTGCAGCTGACGAGCGAAAGGTGCCAGATGCTCTTGTCACAGGGCTACATGATGACCTAAGTAGTCTTCAAGATTTCATCACAGGGTGCTGCCGTCCACTCATTGGTGAGTTCCGTAGTCTTGTAGCTTTTGTATCAGCGAGTCCCCGAGCGGGCGAGTTGCTTATGCCGTCGAGTCCCCGAGCGGGGTAAACTTCCAGTTGTGCGCCCTTCTGACGCTAAGTTTTGGTCGCTTGCAGGGAAGATTCTGGATGACGAGCCTGAGGCGCAGTCATATGATGCGAGGCAGTGCGTCGCCACGCTGGTGGATTCTGACACGCTTTCTGCGACCTGCATTCGCGCGTACCTCCAAGAAATCTCGCCCACGGAAGTGATTCCCAGCGATCTCACGAAGGTGTGGCGCTACCTGGAGAGGGCGCTAGCGGTGGTAGAGTACATGTCAGAGTCCGCTTTCCGCCGAGGGGCCACGACTGCTCTGAGACTTCGGCTCGTGCACTTTCCCGACGACTTCGATCTCGACGATGTCACCAGCGGGTACCCATCAGCGACTGGCTCGGTTGAGATCGCCGAAGTGTTGAAGTTGACAGAGAAGGCGGTTGTATACTCTGAGTGGGTATTGGCGATGGGCGACCTCCTGCCGTACCAGGAGACGATCTTCGCTCCGAACGACCCCGAGCTGACGCACTGTGACTTCAAGATGGAGAAGCCTTTCCGTTCGGTGATGGCGGGCACCTTGACCACGCACCCGTCGAACCCGTGGGTCCCCTTCTTCAGCGCTTGTGGTGGCGGTGGCGCGTCGTCTTCAAATCCTGCAGAGTAGATAGCTTGCCGAATGGCGTTTAGTGAAAACATATGTATGTTTCCCCTTGTAAGCGAACAATATTTAGTTGCCGTAAGGAATGCAAGTATGCTCGAGTCAGCTATGATTTGGGTTTAGTTTGTTTTGTTGAGCGAGTCCCCGAGCGCGTCCGTCCTTTAATGGGGTTAACCTCGTGTTTTCTGTGTATGTTTGTTTGTGTACTATTGGTTAGTTGAGGTCGACTCGTCGTGGCTTGGGAAGCCAGTCGCTTGGCGACCCCAAGGGGTGCTCTGTACTTAGCCGTTTTCTCGAACGCGAACGGGGTCGGTTGGACGAGTCTATGAGCATGGTACTTAGCCGTTCTAGTCGCATGCCCAAGGTAGGTGAGGACGGAGTGCGTTCAAGTTGGCGCGTCACTCCGCCTGACTCGAGGATCCAGTCGCGTGGCGAGTCCAAGGCACGCTCTCATACTTGGTGTTTTCCTGAGCCGCATGGGTTGGACTGGCGCGAGTCCCCGAGCATGGTACTCGATCTTTCGAGTCGCTGCGCCGAGGATGCGGAGGACCGGGTCGCTATGAGAAGCGAGTGCGGTTGTCTTGGCCCAGCGGGCCAGTCGAGCAGGGAGACTCCGATGGGGGCCCCGAGTTGGCATTTTCATGGACGACGCAAGGCCTGAATTTTTCTGATGCCCTTGCATCTCACTACTTAGCCGTGTCAATCGCACAACCAAGGGTTGACTTCTGTGACTAGCGTAATGCTGCATTTACGAGTGCGAGTCGCACAAGAGTTGGAGAGTAGGCATAATTTGTGCGAGTCAAATATTTTTTATTGCATGGCGGGTGACATGGTTATACCCTGCGGGTACACAATCTTAGCATACCTAGTCCATCCCAAGGAAGTCCCACGAACACATGCGCCAGCCCATGAAGACTTTCGGGTGGCCAGGGCCCATGACGCCTTCGGATCCTTGGAGAACAAGACTAGAGTAGATAGAATATTCAAAGGGGCAAACCCTAGAACTTGTAACCGACTCGATTTGTGCCTGGGACCTGCCTATATCTATATAAAGGCTAGGAGGGCACGACGAGTAAAACTCTCTCGCATACCACTGCATACACACCTCCACGCCAGATTGCATCTGCGCACCCCTGTAACCTTCGGTTCCGCTGTAATCAAGAGCAGACAAGCAGGAGTAGGGTTTTCCCTCCGGGGGGCTGAACCTGGGTAAACCTCGTGTCCCCGTGTTGCTTGTTTGCTAACCATTCCATGATCTCCAGCATCCCCATCTTCTCCAAACCCCATGTCCATAACAATGGGCATTGACGAGATTAAACCTCGTCAATTGGCGCCGTCTGTTGGAACTGGGGGCGCTGATTGTGCGATCGTGACGGTCCCAACCAAAGCGATCTACAACTCCGCGGCGACGGAGAGTCATCTCCTCTTCGGCGCCTTCGACTTCACCACCCACTCGCCAGCCACCTTGAAGGACTTCGAGCTCGTTGGCGACGGACTCGAGATCCTGTTCGGGAGCTTCTGCTTCCAGGTGGGGCAGACTAGCACTCTACACCTCCCAGAGCGGGTGCCCCTGCCATCGATGAGGCCCGCTTCATGGGCCCACACCCTGTGCTACGCACATCGCCATCAACAGATGAGTCCTATGACAACAGTAGCTGCAACTCAGATCTGTGCGAGCCACCATTGGAGGAAGGGACCTACGGTTCCGGATCCAAAAGCTGCGGCAGCAGCGATCCAATCTACGAGTGCTACCAATGCACCATAGTCATCCAGAGTGACGCAGAACATCACACACCTAACCCACCACCTAACCCGCAGGATAGAAACGGCGAGAACAGAAGAAGCCAGTCCCCCCCCTGCCAAACGGGGATGACACCGATCGGGTCATCCACCTCAGCGAGGAAGGATGGGCCCAAGCACGCAAAGCCGTAGCAGGCAACAAGATCCTGCCCGTGGGTGCCTCATGAGACCTGTTGATGGCATACCACATGCTCCTAATCGAGGAGAACAAAAAGCAGGTCCAGATACAAGACGTGCTTGTCACATCCCAAGATTTTCCAAATCTTGTAATGTGAAAAATAAATGAATAAAATAAAACTTTGTTGATTTTTAGGGTGAGAAGAAACTCTTTGAATCCAATTGGAAACTTTCAAAATCTATTTGGATCAAATAAAATCCTAAAGGGATTTAAAAAGATAAAATAAATAGTAAAGTTAAAATATTTGGAAATACTATTTTGAAATCTTTTAATAAAAAAAAATTAGTTTCAAAAGAAAAGGATAGGATTATAAATAAGGATTATTTTATAAGCCAAATTAAAACTTGGCCAAGCCTTTGAAATAAAATATTTCTATTAGATAAAAATAGTAAAGGTTTACTTAAATAAAATAATAAGGATTTAATATCCAAGTTTATTAAAAATAAAGGTTTTACTATTTTAATTAAACATCAAAACTTATTTATTTATTTTAAATAAGTTTTCCAAGTATTTTGTATTCTTAAATAAAACCTACTGAAGTGTTTTTGGTCTTATTTAGATTTCAAATGGAGATTTTAAATAAATCAAAACCCATTTGATTTAATAACAAAGGCCCATTTTATTTAATTAAAAATGGACCCTAAGAATAAAATTATTATTTTGTTTTGGACTTGGTTTTATGTTGTTAAATAGAACCAAATTCAAATGCAAAGTGAGGTGGAAGTTTGATTGTTTTGAATGTTTGATTTGTTTGTTTGAAATTCAATCAGGAAATTCAAACAGAAAAAGGAAAAACAATCAGAAAGAAAAAAATAGAACCAGACTCGACCCAACTAAGCAGGCCCAGGAAGCCCAACCTCAGCCCAGCTTCCTTCCCCCTTTCGGCGAAACGTTTTTCACCTAAACACACACCCGCAAAATGACTGACTGGTGTACCCTCTCCCTATCTCACTCCTTCACTGACGCCCAGGCCCCACACCACCTCAGCATCGTCTTCCCCCTGACCACGTCGCCTCGCCGTTTCCTGTCCTTTACTCCGGCGATAAATTCGCGCTGTTAACGTCCATTACTCCACCCCGTGACCACGCTGTTTTAATCGCCTGCGCCTTCTCCTCCTTTCCCCTCAAACACCGTTGCACGAGAGCCACCAGGCTGCTCTTAATCAGATTTACACCGCCACTGCTCCGACGAACATCCCCAGTAAATTCCGGCCGAACCTCGCCGCCCCTTGCCTTCCTAAGCACACCGCCGCGATCCCCACTCACAGGCGCATCTGTCTGTACCTCCCATTCACCTGCGGGCGCCCCAGAACATCGACTTCGACAACCTCCGAGCGCCGCCGCGTCTGCTAATTTCTCCGGCGACCTTCCCTGGTAAGACAGACCGCCCCACGCCCTCTCGTTCATGCTCATGCACTCGCCACACTCGGCTGCATCTAACCGTGCCCTTGTTTTCCCTCGGGGCGAACCGCAGCACCGCCCTCGACGACCACCAGACGAACCCGACGCCATTCCCCACTCCGGCGAGCAATCCCCGTCACGTCTGAGCGCCCCTCGCCAGACCAGCACCACCTCGAGCTTCATCTCGACCTCGCGAGCACGGTGAGCATCCTAGTTTCCTCTATTGCTTCCTGTAACCGCCGATAGCACATCGTCCGACCGTCGCCGCCGTCTGCCGCCGTGCAGCGCCGCCAGTTAGTGGCAAGTTGATTGTATCCGTTAGATCGAAATCGTGTGGCTGTGATAGAACATAGACGAAGGGGTATCGTGTGCCTCTGCGCCACTCAATCTAAGTAGATCTTACGGTCCAGCAAGCACGATCCGACCGAAGCGGTACCAGCCAGTAACATTCCGCCGCGTGGCACCAGTTTGTTTTAAAACAGATTTTGAAATCAGATTTAGATGCAAACTTGTAAAACTTTTTGTAACTTTTGATCCACACGTCCAAAAATTACAAACTTTATATCAATGGAATCAGTAGAACAAGCCCTAGCCAAACATGCAATTTGTTTAGTAAAAATCTTCTGGTAAAATGTTTGTTTTTGCAGAAACATTTGTATGCTTATTTAGGTTATAAAAATTATTCCAAAAATGATCTTGGGGTTGAAATCTTTGCAAATTGGATTGATGTGAACCTACTGACCTAGGAACCCACCCATGGATTTAAAAATATATTTTGTGGAGTTTAGTAATAAAAAACTTGATTTAGCCCATTTCTAGTCAAATAAAAATATTGATTTTGTTATGAAAATGATTTTTGAGAAAAACCATTGGAAAATGTTTTTATTCAAACCTACTGACCCTAAAACACCAAGTTTGGTGAATCAAAAACTTGTTTGGTGAACAATATAAATTGTTGCCTTGCTAAAAACATTTTCCACCACATGAAATAATGATTTGATTTAAAAATGATCTATAGATAAAACCCTTTTGCAAATGACTTTTCCACTTGAGAAAATGACCACTTTGAACCTTACAAAGTATAGAGCCTAGTAGAAACCACTTCTGCAAATAAAACTATCTTTTGCATGCTTGTATGCATGACTTTGTTTCTATTATTTTATGTGTGTTTGATTGTTGAATATTGTTTTGGAATGCTAGTTGAATCTTAGTTTGTTTGGTTGAATTGTAGTGAAGTTAGAAGAGTGTCAGATTAGCAAGATCAAGAAGTGAACCGACATTCCAAAAAGGCAAGTTACACTATCATCTAAAGTCCTACTATTTTCATTATACTTAGTGGATTTTGAAACATGCATGAAAAGAATTTCTATACTTATGCTATGCTAAATCCTAATAGGATACCTTATATATTCCTTAGTGAAAACAATGTAGTTGTAAAATGCTTAACCATGCAATATATTTTGAGAAGAGATACATGTTGAGATTTTATAAAGATGAGAAAAGACTTGTGTTTTATATAATAAAACAAGTACTCAATGAACCACCTGGGTGGACAAGGATACTCAAGTTTTGTACAAGGTGGCAACAAAAGGAACCATGTCGATGGCAATCTCTTTGTGTTGTGCACCAAAAGAAAACCACCCAGGGACTTAGAGATTGAACATGTTTCTCCAACAGTGGCTTCCGTGTACAGCCACATTCTATTATGGCTCTGGCTTAGTCAACTACATTGGGAAGACCCATGCATTGGTCTTCAGGTTTACTGAAAATGAGGGAACTCGGAACCCTACATGGGTGCCTGCAGACAAGCTAGCAATGGTGCATGGGAGGACCCTATGGAAAGACTTCGTCACATTTTCAATCTGCCAGTACTCCGTCTTGGTGAGTACTAATCCAGCAGCCACTGGTGGCAACAAGATGAGAGTGTGTCATGTGGGTAAAGTGTACAACTTCTGCAGAAGATTAAAATTCTAAGTACTTAGACGTGTCCCCGGTTATGGACAATACTGAGCAACTAAAGGCCTGAAGCTATGGGAAATCTCGACATTCCAATTTCCAAAAGAAAATTTTTAAGTGACAACAAAAGACTTGATGCACTTGGGGATTTACCAAGGAGCTCAAGAGATCTGGATAAAAATTGAAGAACTTGGGGATTTACCAAGGAGCTCAAGAGATTTGGATAAAAACTTGAAGCACTTGGGGATTTACCAAGGAGCTCAAGAGATTTGGATAAAAACTTGAAGCACTTGGGGATTTACCAAGGAGCTCAAGAGATTTGGATAAAAACTTGAAGTGCTTGGGGTGTACCAAGGAGCTCAAGGGATTTTGATAAAAACTTGAAGCACTTGGGGATTTACCAAGGAGCTCAAGAGATTTTGACAAAGACATGAAACACTTGGGGATTTACCAAGGAGTTCAAAAGGATTTGACAAAAGATCAAAACTATTTTGAAAAGATAGAATAAAATATTGCTTTCTGCAAATGAGCCTAAAACCCTACTTAGCCAAATATGCATGTATTAATAGGATCCACTTATTATTCTACATAGTAGTGAAATTTGCCAATACAATTCAAATGTATTGACCCTTGTGTCTATAACTTGTAATGTTGCAGGTTTGGTTGAAATTAGTGAAGTTGATTGATTAGGATTAGAAAGTCTACAACCAACATGTTTGCCTGTGGCACTTTGAAGATGAAGGACCCCATGCCTATAGATATTCTGCTGCAATGTAATGTAATAGCCAAATGAGCTATGTAAGATGTAATAAAATTATGTGATTCCTGGTTATAGAGTTATATTATGACCTTTTTTTCTTGATATTACATCTTAACTGTGGATGCTAGCTATTGATCCAGGAACTAGCATTGTAAACACAGGGATCTCTACCTTATTAAAGGTTGGGACCTCTATAGTGCTTGATAAATGCAAGCAAGCAGCCTCGGAGTCCAGTGCGCGGCGAGCTACACTCTACGCCATGGGCATTGGCTCCAGCTCGCATGGCAACCATGGCAACAAGCACCGTTCTCGCATGGAGAACATGGATCCCAAGGCACGCCGCGAGGTGCCTCGGGCCCTCAACGCGTCCTTCATGGACATGGATGCTGATGGCAACGTCATCCCACAGACACCGCAAGCTGCGATCATGGAATCCACCGCGTACCTCGCATCCCATCCACCTCTGGAAGGGGACCCAAAAAGGGCCATGCACAAGTCCGCGCTTACCGGACTCGGACTCGGACTCATTGGAGCTGCGCTCCACGGAGAAGCTCCTGCGGAGCCAAAGAAGAAAGTTGTGGTCAGGTTCAACCGTAGCCCCACGCCCTCATCCGAGGATGAAGAGCACGACCTTCCTCGAAGGCACAAGAGCTTGCGCCATCGCAGCCGTGATTACGACGCTCGAAGCAAGCTAACCCAGCGCAAGATCGACAAAGTGCGTGCTAAGCGCGTATGCTCGTCCGAATCCAAGGAGGATGACGATGAAGGAGAACTCTGCGGAGCCCGATGCTTCAGCAGATCTGTTCGGCGGACACGGATGCCGCGGAACTTCAAGCTTCCTTCGGACACTCCGAAGTTCGACGGCACACAGGACCCCAAGGCATGGCTCAGCGACCACCTATCGTCCGTCAAGCTACACGGCGGAAACAAGGAAACCGCCATGCAATGCCTTCAGCTACAGCTAACAGGCCAGCCTAGATCTGGCTCAGCAGCCTATCCTCGGGATCCATCCGAAGCTGGGAGGAACTGGCGTACAGTTTCGTCTGAAACTGGGCACCAGCAAGAGGACAGCCTCGATCGAGGAGATGCGGGCCTGCACCCAACGAACGAGCGAATCCATTCGCTCGTACATATTATGTTGGTCCAACACCAAGAACTCCGCGGCGCACATCTCTGAGGAGAGAGCTATCGACGCCTTCAAGGACGGCGTCAAACGCCAGGACTTCAAGGAAGAACTTGGGCGCGTCAAGCCCAAGACACTCGACCACCTCATGGACGCCATGTGGTGGGCGATGGCGAGACTCCATCCACGGCGCTTCGGAGGAGGAAGATGACTATGGTCAGCGATGTGAGCGCCGTAGCAAGAGAAGATCGCGCATCTACGACGATCGCGATGGACCCAACATGGTCGCGGCTTGCTACGCCGACCGCTGCAGCGACGACAACCGCAGCAGCGGCGGATACCGCGGAAGCAACTTCCACGACAGAGGACGCCCAACGCAGTCATGGCAACGTCGAGGCCGTGACGACGGACCCTCAGCATACGACAAACTGTCGGGTCCATGCACCATCCACTTCTACATCGACAAGTAGGATGGTAAAAAATAGTCAACCCACATGCTCAAGGACTGCCGCGAGTTCCAGAAACTCAGCGAAAGCATGGCTCAGATGAGGCAACAAGCCCCAGACCCTGGGTACGGGAACGCACGCGCACCAGGTGAGATCGCACATGGAGCTCCTCCACCACCACCTGCGGGACCTTCAAACCACCCAAATGCACCCGCGCAGAATAACGGTGGGCACGGGTACCCCGCGCCGAAAGGATCACTGATGATCCAAAAAGGGCGCCCAACAAATAGGGTGCAGAAGAAAATCACCCGCCAGATTAATCTGGCCGTGACCACTCCACCCGCCATCCCTGAGTACCTCAGCGGATCGGAGTCCTGCATCACGTTCAGCCGTTCGGATCACCCTTGCCAGGTCTATTGCCCAGGTCATGATGCCCTGGTGCTCGAGGCGCAGATCAGAGGGTTCGACATGAGCCGCGTCTTCATGGACGGTGGCAGCGGCATCAATCTGATCTTCGCCAGTACCTTGGCAGCAATGCGGATCCCGCTGTGCAGCCTAGAACAATCTGATACAACGTTCCATGGCATCGTCCTAGGGAAGGGCGTATTCCCCCTGGGAAAGATATGCCTCGACGTAATCTTTGGCAAGCCGGATAACTTCCGTTGCGAGCGACTCGAGTTCGAAGTGGTGGACTGGCCATCACAATACCACGCCATCCTCGGGCGTGTGGCATTCTCACAATTCCTGGAGGTACCGCACTACGCGTACCTGCTACTCAAGATGCCAGGACCCAAGGGCGTCATCACGGTCCACGGGAGCTTCACCCGATCGGACCACTGCGACAGGGACTTCAATAGAATCTCCTAGTCATTCTGCATGCAGGAGGAACTCATAAGGCTCCGCGAGGTGACAGACAATGGGGCACCCCCAGTCGCAAGACAGAACACACCAGACATGTCTTTCGACTCCACCGTCAACACAAAAAAGGTGCAGGTCCACCCGACGGATGCCTCCAAGACGGCGCTGATCGCCAACGACCTCAGCTCCGCATAGGAAAGTGCACTCGTCGAATTCCTCCGTGAGCGCTGGGAAATCTTCGCCTGGTGTCCTGCGGACATGCCAGGAGTTCCCAGGGAATTCGTCGAGCACGCACTCAACGTCTTTCCAGACGCCAAGCACGTCAAGCAGTCCATCCTACGACTGTCTGAACCACGGGCTGAAGCAATCGGAGTCAAAATCAACAGACTAGTCGACGCAAACTTCATCAGCGAGATCAAGGAGAGTGAGTGGCTCGCCAACACCGCGATGGTCCCGAAAAAGGACACGGACATCCTGCGGATTTGCGTGGACTTCACATCGCTGAACAAGCACTGCCCGAAGGATCAATTCCATCTCCCTCGGGTCGATCAGATCATCGACTCGACTGCAGGATGCGAGAAACTCTCCTTCCTTGATGCCTACTCAGGCTACAACCAGATTCAACTAAAGGTCGAAGATCAAGATAAAACGGCGTTCTTCACGCCGTTCGGAGTGTTCTTCTACAACACAATGCCCTTCGGGATGAAGAACGCATGCGCCACGTACCAACGGTGCATGCAGGCGTGCCTGAAGGACCAGATCGGCCGCAACATCCAATTCTATGTCGACGACATAGTCATCAAAACAAGGGAGGCCAATACGCTCATCGACGATCTCCGTGAGACGTTCGATAACCTTGATCAATACAAGATCAAGATAAACCCAGAAAAATGCGCCTTCAGCGTCCCATCTGGTCAGCTGCTTGGCTACTTCATCTCCCAGCGAGGGATCGAGGCGAACCAGAAGAAAATCCGGGCCATAATGGCCATGGAGAAGCCGAAGAACCTCAAGGACGTCCAGCAGCTTGCCGGGCGAATCGCGGCATTGAGCAGGTTCATCAGCCGCATGGGCGAAAAAGCTCTGCCGTTCTATCAGCTGCTACGCAAGGCAGACAAATTCGAGTGGATGCCCGAAGCGGATGATGCATTCGAAGATCTAAAGCGGTTGCTCTCTACCTCGCCTATCTTGGTCACGCCAAAGGAGCACGAGCCTTTACTACTGTACATAGCAGCCACACACCAGGTGGTAAGCACCGTACTGGTGGTCGAGCGACCCGAAGAAGGCAAGACCCACGGGGTCCAACGCCCAATCTACTACCTCAGCAAGGTATTGACACCGACAAAGCAGAGGTACCCTCACTACGAAACTTCGCCTCGGCGTGTTCGGCGGCTCGGCTGAGCCACTACTTCCAGGAGCATCAGGTGATGGTCGTCAACGAGGCACCCCTGAACAGCATCCTGAACAACTCGGAGGCCACAGGACGTGTGGACCCGTGGGGCATCAAGCTGTCACCTCTAGACATCGTCTACGATAAGTGCCACGCGATCAAGTCTTAGGTCCTTCCGGACTTCCTCGTCCACTGGATGGAACTGCAGTTGTCCGACACACCGGACATGGCACAGTCATGGACGATGCACTTCGACGGCTCCAAGCGCGAGGCCGGAGTAGGAGTCGGGGTCATACTGACCTCCCCGCAGGGCGAAAAGATGAAGTATGTCCTCCGGATGAAATTTCGAGCCTCCAACAACGATGCCGAGTATGAGGCCCTCATCCACGGCATGAGGATGGCCAAGATCTGCGGCGCGACGCGCCTGGTCATCTACGGACACTCGAACCTCGTCGTCCAGCAGACGATGAACGAGTGCGACGCACACGCCGCCAACATGATTGCATACCGCGCACTCTACAACGCACTCGAAGGAGACTTTGACGGCTGCGAGCTTTGGCACATTGGGAGAGAAAGCAACGAAGAGGCCGACAGACTCGCCAACATCGGCTCCACCTGCGCACGGGTGCCACCAGGTGTGTTCCTCGAACAAATCTGCGTGCCATCCATCAAAAGGAAATTCCCAAAGGGATCACCTAAAGAAGCAGAGAACTCGGGGGCTGCGTTACCTGACGGCCAGGAAGGACCCAAAAAACTCGACACAGAGGTCGCAATGGTCAACCTGATGCAGGTCATGGCAGTCGAGGAAATATGGACAAGGCCGTACCTCAGGTACCTAATAGATGGAGAGCAGCCTGACAGCCCAACAGATGCCCGGCGCATATCTCGCCGGTCCAAGGCCTTCACCATCATCAATGGCGAGCTGTACAAGCGTAGTATTTCGGGTATACTCCAAAGGTGCGTCACCATCGGCAACGACAAAACCATCCTCCAAGACATCCATGAGGGCATCTGCGGCCATCATGCGGGCAGCCGCGCCCTTGTCGCCAAAGCTCTACGAGCTGGGTTCTACTGGCCAACGACCATGAATGACGCCAAGGACATCGTCCAAAGGTGCAACGGGTGCTAGAGGTTCGCAGATAAACCACACGCACCAGGGTCGGATCTCAGACCCATACCCCTGGCCTGTCCCTTCGCCCAATGGGGCCTCGACATGATCGGCAAACTGCCCAAGTCCTCGAAAGGAGGCCATGTCTACCTCCTGTTCGCAGTCGGCAAATTCACCAAGTGGATCGAGGCTATGCCCGTTACTAACCAAATGGGCAAAACAGCCGTCAAGTTCTTCAAATCCATTATTTACAGGTTCGGCGTACTGCACAGCATCATCACCGACAATGGGTCGAACTTCATCTCCAAAGAGTTCCAGGACTTCTACGAAGACCTCGGAATCAACATCACCTACGCCTCCGTAGCGCACCCGCAAACAAACAGGCAAGTGGAAAAGGCCAACGGCCTCGTCGGTGGCGGCATCAAGAAACGCCTCATGAGCCTACTCCAGCGACTCGCAGGATCCTGGACGCAAGAGCTACCCTCCGTTCTCTGGAGCTTGCGCATGACGCCAAACAGATCAACTGGCTACACGCCCTTCTTCATGGTGCACGGAGCCAAAGCCGTGCTGCCCGCAGAGGTACGCCACAGGGCCCCACGGGTCGTCGCCTACAATGAGGCTGAATCGACGGCCGCACTCGAAGACGCCGTCGACACACTCGACAAAGCACGCGACATCGCCGCGGCTCGATCAGCAGTCTATCAACAGAGCCTTCGCAACTATCACAGCCGTCGGCTGCGCCCAAGGTCCTTTGTCGAAGGAGAACTAGTCTTGCGACTCAAGCAAGAGCGACCGAAGAATCTCGAGTCGCCCTGGGAAGGACCCTACATCGTCATTGAAGTCATCCCAGGTGGTGCCTATCGCCTCAAGCACGTGGAGTCTGGAGTCACATACTCCAACCCATGGAACATCGCACAATTGCGACGCTTCTACCCCTAGCTACCTCCCTCTTTATACTTTCAATAAGGCTATTCAGCCAAGGCTACTCAGCCGAAACAATGTACCTCCTCCTTATGATATGAATAAAGCTAAGTGTCTCGCCCCAAATTTTTTGTCTATTATTCGCATTTTTCTTCATACTACAACACACTCGGTGGCTCCCCTCACCTCACGACTTTGTCAACTGAGAATAACGCGTGTACACCTGAGTAACTGACCACGTCAGGCTAACGAAAAGGGCACGCATACAAACAAAGCACCACGTGCTAACAACAATAAACCTTTACAGCAAAGGGCACAACATGCCCAGTCGAATACATACAAATTTTACATCTATCTTTTTTACAGGTCCTACCTATTCTGAAGAATCACCTGCGCACACTGCTCAAAGAGATCTACAATTTGTTCGGCATACTGCCTTACAACCGCATAATGTGGACGCATTTCCCACATACCACCATCCGGCCGAAGAGGCGGCCCAGCTGCCACAACAGCAAGATCTACATCAGGACGATGAAGCCGAACAAGGGAAAGCGCAGCCTTCACACCTGCAACAAGCTGATGCCGCACCAGCTCCCTAACATGATGCACATCTCGAAACTTCGCCAGCAGGCCCCAGAGAGTCGATGGTGCCTCATCCAAGGGAAACATCACGTGCAGAACCAACGCCAACGAAGTCTTCACTTGATGCAGCACCCGCAACACCTGGTGAACACGATCCTGCACAGTCGCAAGGACTATGGCACGATCGCCGTCCATCCAGAAAAAGCCGCCGGCCTCCATGTCCTGCTAGGTCAAGCAGTTGATCCGAATAGCAACACGCTCCTTTTCCTCCTTTGGAACAAGGTTAGCACCTGCAACAATGGCAAAGTAAGATGATAGGCCAGTAGCCGCATCTGAACAAATGAACACCAGCTCGAAAAACTTACATTGAAGTTGTTCGGCCAGACGACGCAACTCCCCCATCAAGAACTCCTCTCTGGCAGCGCCTCGCTCTGTCTTTGATTTCCAAATATCGGCGTGCCCGCGCACTCCAAGCAATTCCTTCTCAAGACTACAGATGCGATCATGCAGAAACACAAGCTGCGACGCAACATCCAAAGATGGCCGTAGCTGCGGCGCAGCCAAAGTGTCAACGGGATCATCACCCGAAGGTCCCTAGGGGAAAAGAAGGCATCGATATGAACAAACACACGAATGGACAAAGAACTCGGAGAGTCATTATATGCAGCAAAAATCCACTGCGTGGCACAAGGACTGTTCATAGGCATAATTACAACAAAAGAAACAAAATCTATCGTACAACTATAAGGCCTAAGAAGCTGCATCCTGAGTAGCCTCGGAGCCGGATTGCCTACTCTTGGCTTCCCCCTGCTGCCTCAATGCGTACTCAGTCAGCAAGTCAATCAACTTCAGCCTATAACGTTTACAGTGGGCAGCATAGAGGGCGAAGGCTACCTTGGATCCGTCAACAGCCGTTGGCATCTGGGAGGTGACCTGATGAAGATCCAGCTCCGCTCCAGATACCAGGGCCATCGCCAGCCCCATGGATGCACCGATGCCTTTCTGCTTGCGCTTGTACGCTACAGGCGCGTCGGCTGATAGCGCATCCGCCAGCAAGTCGACATCCTCCAGGGCGACGCCATTGGGGACGAGCTCCTTGTAGAAGCGCCCAAGAACCTCCTTGGCCTTGTCGAGTGAGCCGACCACGGTACTGCAACGGTCTTCGACCGCCGCAGTAGCATCATCCAGAGCACTTCCATGCTCCAGAGCACTTCCGTGCTCCAGAGCACCGCGGTCAAACTCGATGCCTGCGGCATCTAAAAAACGGAAAAGGCAGCGTGACTAAAAAGAAAATAGAACAAAAGACAAGGAGGTTGAAAAGGAAAAGAAGAAACCACTCACCCGAAATAGCCTTGGCAGCCGCCATCAGCTTGCCGGCTACATCCTTCTTGCGCAAGGCCGCAGCGGTGGTGAGATGCTCCTCGCGGTCCGTAGCCTCCTGCTGCAGGCACTCCTTGGCCGCAGCTGCGTTGGCTAGCTCCTGCTCGAGGCACTCCTTCGCACCAACGACGTCATCGGCCTTCTTCTCCGCTCGCCCAAGGCTCTTTTTAAGAGCATCAAGCTCACGGAGGGTGGTATTGTTGTCCTCTGCAAACAGCAGAACACTTATCAGGTCTAAGAAAAGAAAATAGAAGAAGACGCAAAAAGACCAACTCATGAACGTACCCTGAAGCTGCTTGAAGCTGGCCTCCAACACCAGGTACTGTTGCACCAGTTGGTTGGCGCCTTGCACAAAAGGCTGCAAAAAGAAACTACTCGTCAAAAGAAAGAATCGGGGGCTACGCCCAAAGAACGATCAAGACAGATTACACATCCGAAAAACGCTCGGGGGCTCCCCCCGAGACACAAAGCAAAAACGATCAACAGATCATCCTACAGATGCTCGAGGGCTCCCCCCGAGACTCGAAGCAAAAATCAAAGTGATCAGCAAATCATACAAAAAAACGCTCGGGGGCTCCCCTGCGGAAAGAACGAAGAGACTTACATGATCAGACGGCGACTCCGAAGGTCCAGCCGAATTCTTCTAGGGGACAACCGCCCGAGCCTCCTGTAGAGAAGGGTTCGGAGCAGCGCCCTCAGAGGTGGCCACCGTCTGAGGAGGAGGAACAACCTTCGACTCCCCCACCATCTCCCGAGCGCCATCACTGAAGGATCCATCGGTGGAGTGGATACAATAGAAAAGGTCAGCCAAGTACAAGCAAAAAAGAAGATAGAAAACAAAAAGCAACTAAAGAAAACTTACGAGTCGAGCTCGCTCAAATCAAAGACGGGCGGGGTCCTCCTGCCCTTCTTCTCTTCCTTCTTCTCTTATTTCTTATCTTCCTTCTTCCGCTTCGTCGGCGGCTGCGGCGCTACGGCCCGCACGGGAACGGCAGGAATAGGAGAAGAAGAGCCATTATGACCCCCACTGTGACGCTCAAGGCACGTCGGATTCCTAGGAGTCGGTGGAGTCGAAGCATCCGAAGATTCACTCGAGCTCCGCATCCGCTTTCGAGTCTGCTCCTCACTAGACTCAAAAGTTTCCTCAATCGGTTACCGCGCCGAAGGAAGCTCAGACATGGAGTCCACTACCTCATTGTCCGGTGCATCCGGAAACAGTTCGGGTAGTGGCGGAGACATGCCCGGTACCTTGAACTCCTGCGCACAAGAAGCAAATTTTTCAGCACACAAGCAAATGCAAGGAAAACGCAGTAGAAAAAAGCGCTACGTGCATGTCCCAGATCTACACCTACGGAACCGGACGAGAGGCAGCGAAGGGAGCAGTCAGTGACTTCCCCGGGAGATCCTCTCCTGTCGAGATCCCCTCTGGAGAACTCCTCAGCCGAAACCCTAGTCGGATCATGGCGACCAGAATAAAGGAACATCGGGTGCGCCCTAGCCTGGAGCGGCTGCACCCGACGTTTGAGGAAGGTGCGGATGATATCCACACCGTTCACCTCTTTATCTGGAATCAACTGAAGATCCTCCACCCGATGATAGAGCCCCTCTATCTCCGCAACCTTGCCATCCAAGATGTGGTTCTTCCACGACCTTTTCGGCTCGATTTTCTGGGAGGGGTCAAAAGGAGCAAGGCCAAAGTTCTGTCTGGCCACTGTGGAGTCACGGATGTAAAACCATCGCCTCCACCAGTACTAGATAGATTCAGACATAGAAAATGAGAAGAAGAGAAAGTTGGATCTCAGGGAAATAATGCAGTCGCCGATGGGATAAACGCCATCGAAGCCAGATTGCCTCTTCACGGAATAGAGCTTCCAGAAGATGCCAAAGTGCGGCTCGATTCCGAGCCAGCGCTCGCAGAATGTGATGAAACATGCGACATGAAGAAGAGAGTTTCGTGAAAGATGATGAAGCTGGATGCCATAAAGAAAAGGCAATCCACGGAGAAAATCATGGATTGGGAAAGAGAGGCCCCGAAGGATAAAGGCTATGAACATAACCCGAAACCCAGCGGGAGGGCGGGGAATTACCTCGTCGTCGGGAACCCTGACGGCCTCCCTATCCTGCGGGATAAGACCCCGCTCATGGAGTTTGCGGAGGTCACCCTCACGCGTCTCCGATCGCCGCCAGCCACCATCGGTGACGCAAGTGGCGGCGGAACCCTTTTTGCCGCCGGCGGCAGCACTGGTACCAACTGCAGTAGAGGACTTCTTGGGCTTCCCCATCATAGTGTGGCGGCGACGATGATGAGCACGCAGAATCAAGGATGGAAAAGTTCGAAGAAATTCTAGCGCATAGCAAGGAAAACTCAAGAAGATGAAAGTAGTGAAACAGGAATGGCTGCGGTGAAAACAAACTCACCTTTCCCCAATGATTATAAGGACGAGGACGATGCACGACGACCGTCCATCGGGAAGACCTAGAGCCAACATCAAGATCTGACCGTCCAAGTGTCAGCACAGCAGCGAACCGTCGCTCACACGCCGTCCACTACGCACGGAAATCGAGGCGACGCCATAATTATCTCCACGCCGCGCGTGACCAGTCAACTCAAAGTCGGAAGGTGGGACCCATGTTCGTCCAGTCACATCATCTCTGGCACCGCAGACGCTTCAGGTCACCGATCGTCAGCACTGACGTCATCAAAAGCTACACTATCAACGGTTACAATTATTCGGCTACACACAGCTAAGAGTACTCACTCGAATCTATAATTCGACTAACTACTCGGGGGCTACTCCTATCAGGAGCGCTGGCCGTGCACCCGAAAAATAATCAAAGCACTATACCATGGAACTATTCTTTGAGTCCTACGTCGAGTCTGCGACTCCACTATGGACTCGGGGGCTACTCCCATAGGGAGGATGGATTCAAACATCCGAAAAATTTGTGTCCTACGGACCTGAAGCCAAACAACGGCCAAATTAAAGTCTATGCTCGAGTCTACGACTCAAACAGACACTCGAGGGCTACTCCCATAGGGAGCGCTGGTCGCGCACCCTATGAATTCTTCGACTGCGATCCTTCGGATGAACATGCAAAAACTTTTCAGTAACTCTGCCCCAATTAATGCTAATTGAGTAGCATCCTCCTTAGCCACCCGAAACACCTCCGCGGTGATAAACATTTGGATGCTGCGTTTGCGATGCAAAGATAAGACCTACAGATACCATCTGGTAGCCTGGTAACGCACACGACTGCGCTCTCCTAGTAAAAATCCGTGTCAGCATGCGCGATGAAAAATCCCGACGGGCGCGTTGGGTACATCATTTAAATTCACTGGAATTCCACTCCTGTAAGTCCTCCGCGGCATGAGTCGAATTACGCCAGCATATGTTCCGGGTTCGAGTTGAGGGACTCGAATCTGAAGAAGATCGTGTTGTTTTGTCCTAAGATGCTTAATCGACCCTAACTGCCGGAGAGTCGCACACGCATCAACAATCCCTACACACTCAAATCATTCTCTAGACAGACAGAGATATATGCAGCCGAAGGATTGAAGAGTCCTCAGCCGAATCTACGATTCGACTGAACACTCGGGGGCTACTGACATGGTTATACCCTGCGGTACACGATCTTAGCTTACCTAGTCCAGCCCAAGGAAGGCCCACGAACACATGCGCCAGCCCATGAAGAATTTCGGGTGGCTAGGGCCCATGACGCCTTCGGATCCTTGGAGAACAAGACTAGAGTAGATAGAATATTCAAAGGGGCAAACCCTAGAACTTTTAACCGACTCTATTTGTGCCTGGGACCTACCTATCTCTATATAAAGGCTAGGAGGGCACGACAAGGAAAACTCTCTCGCATACCACCGCATACACACCTCCACGCCAGATTGCATCAGCGCACCCCTATAACCTTTAGTTCCGCCGAAATCAAGAGCAGACAAGCAGGACTAGGGTTTTCCCTCCGGGGGCCTGAACCTGGGTAAACCTCGTGTCCCCATGTTGCTTGTTTGCTAACCGTTCTGTGATCTCCAGCATCCCCATCTTCTCCAAAACCCAAGTCCATAACAATAGGCATTGACGAGATTAAACCTCGTCAGCGGGGGAGTACAGGTCAGAGTTCTAGGTGTAGAAATTCCTTAGGAGGTTTACATTCCACGGCCACTTGACGTCGAGTTGTCCGTCGCCTCGGACGTCGATGAGGTAGTAGGCATCATTGTCGAGGACTCGTCCTATGGCGAATGGTCCCTCCCATGGAGGAGAGAGCTTGTGCATGCCCTTCCTGTCTTAGATCAGTCGCGGGACTAGGTCGCCTTCCTGGAAGGTGCGGGCCCGGACTCGGTGGCTATGGTAGCGGCGGAGTCCCTGCTGGTAGATGGTGGTGTGGGAGCGAGCCAGGTCACGTGCTTCGTCGAGCTGGTCGACCCCGTCTTGGCGTGCGAGCTCATTGTCAGCCTCCGCGTAGTTGACGACACGAGGCGAGTCATGCTCGAGGTCAGTCAGCATGACGGCTTTGGCACCATACACCATGAAGAATGGCGTGAACCCAGTCGATCGGTTGATAGAGGTGCGGATGGCCCAGATGAAGGAGGGGAGCTCCTCGACCCAGCACCCCGGAGTTTGCTCGAGGGGGACTTGCAGTCGCGGCTTGAGGCCGTTGAGGATGCTCTGGTTGGCGCGTTCTGCCTGACCCTTGGACTCCGGGTGGGCCACTGAGGCGAGGTCGAGCCGTATGCTATGCTCCTCGTAGTACTCGGTCATGGCGCCCTTGGCGAAGTTGGTGTCGTTGTCCGTGATGTTGTTGTGCATGAATCCGTAGCGGTAGACGATCTCGCGTAGGAATTAGGTGGCGGTCTTCCCGTCGCACTTGCGCACTGGCTAGGCTTCCACCCACTTTGTGAATTTGTCGACTGCAACCAGGAGGTGGGTGTATCCAGAGGGGGCCTTCTTGAAGGGGCGCACCATGTCCAAGCCCCACACGGCGAATGGCCAAGTGATGGGATGGTCTTGAGCTCCGAGCTGGGTACGTGCGTCTGGTTGGCGTACTTTTGGCACCCGACACAATGTTGGACGATGTCGACCGCGTCGGCGTGCGCGGTGAGCCAGTAGAAGCCATGTTGCATGGCTTTGGCGACTAGGGACCAAGCGCCGGCGTGGTGGCCGCAGTCGCCGTCGTGGGTGTCTTGGAGGATCTTGCGGCCTTCCACAGGCTGCACACAGCGTTGGAACACGCCTGTCACTCTGCATTTGTGGAGCTCGCTGTTGATGATGACGAAAGATTTTCAGCGGCGCACGATCATGCGTGCCTCCGTCTCGTCGGCTGGCAGGATCCCTCCCTCGAGGTAGGCGACGTATAGCGCGGTCCAGTCGCTTGGCTCCGCGATCATGGCGGCCAAGGTTGGTTCTGGTTGCAACGGTATCCCGAGGTAGATCTCCTTCGGGGGAGAGACAGAGGGCTTGGTGATGGTGTCGAGGAAGACACCGGCGGGTGGTGCATGGCGAGCCGACCCAATGCGAGAGAGGGCGTTGGCCTCTTCGTTCTTGCGCCGGTCGATCCACTCGACGGAGTAGCCGGCGAAGTGGCCCCCCAGCTGGTCAACTGCGTGGTGGTATGCCGCCATGGTGGGGGAGACGGTGTCGCAGGTGTCGGCGACTTGCGCGGTGACGAGGTCGGAGTCGCCGTAGAACCATAGGCGATTGATGTTCATCTCCTTGGCGGCTCACATGCCGTGAAGGAGGGCCTCGTACTCGTCCATGTTGTTGGTGCAGGGGTGAAGTTGAGGTACAACACGTAGCGCGGCTTGTCGCCCTTGGGAGAGGTGAGTATGATCCCTTCCCCTGCGTCGTCTGCGTTCTTGGACCCTTCGAAGTGGAGCGACCAGTAATGTAGGTATGGCAGCTTCTCTAGCTGCTGCGCCTCCTCCCAGTCGGCGAGGAAATCCGCCAGGGCATGCAACTTGATTGCCTTGCGCGGCTCATACTTGATGTTGTGTACGCCGATCTTCTTATTTACCATGGGAAAATGGTGCTTTTTTCTCTTCTTTCCTCTTTTTCTCTTTTTTCTATCTCTCTTTTTTTATAAGAAGAATGCTTCATAGATTTCCCACTATGGTTATGCTGCAAGTTTCCACACATATACATAACTCCATGGACTTACAAGCTCCCCTTTTATTTCACACCGCCGACATCCATAAACAAAAGAGCATGATATCAACTTGGTAGATATTTAAAGGTGTTGAAACTGTTCCTCGTGACAGCACGGTTCTGCTAATTCCCAACTTATAAGTGCAAGCATATACAACATATATGACACAATGGTTCAAGTTTATTAGGGGCAAAAAAAATAAAGTGCGCCATCAAGTTTGTGAGAGCTTTAATCACTAATTTTCACATAACAAAGTGACTTTTTAATTGGAAGGTAGATAAAACAAGAATTTACTAGATATGGTGTAAAACGCCATGCGTAGGAATTTATAGTCGACACTTTGGAATAAATTGGTTTCTTGGGAGTTGGATGCATGAGTAGAGCTTACTCAATACAAGTGGAGGCTAGCAAAAGACTGGGAGCGACCAAATAAGAGAGCAATAATGGCCATAATCATGCAGAGCGACAAAAAAATTATCAACTAAAGCATAAAGTGGTATCACAAGTCAAAAATTAAATGATCATAGAGGCTAAGGTGACTGGTTCATAGTCATAACATGGTGTGAGCATGTGCCAAGTCAATCCAAACAAAGCATCAAAGGAGAATACCACAATATTATGCTTTTGTATGCTAAAACAACGCGTGATTCCTTCAAGGCACACTAAGCAATCTCAATTGTTTGGAACAAGTCATGCTACAGCAATAATCACTAAGCATAAGGTCAAAACAACATCTAGCATGACATGATAAAGTCCAAGCCACAGTCAAAGCAAGCTCTTTTTTGTACCACTATAAGCATGAAACTTTCTACTCTTTTCCAACACCAATCAACTTATTTGAAACAACACAGTGAAAGCGGGGGTACAACTACTTTATTCAAGCAAACTAAGCAAACAAAAACCAAAAATGAAAAATAAGGCGCTCCAAGAACAACACAACAGTGCATGAAACAATAAAAACGAAGTGTCTAGAAAGAGACCTTAGATTTTTATTGATGAAGAAGGGGATGCCTTGGGCATCCCCAAGATTTGACGCTTGTACCTCTTGAATATTTATTGGGGTGACACGGGGTGGCATCCCCAAGCTTGGGCTTTTGTCCATTCTTCATCTCATTACATCATTCTTCCCCTACACTTGAAAATTTCCTTCATACAAAACTTCACACAATCTTCATTAGCAACATTAGTGCATTCAAAAGTAATAAACCTTTTGGGTTTAGTTCAACACAGCAAAACTTCCATTAAGAACACAAGCTACTGAAGCAATTCCCTTAAAAATCTCAATTCTTCCAAAAAGAACTCAAAAATAAATCGATAAGAAGCAAATGCAAATAATAGCAGAAATCTGTCAAAACAGACCAGCAGGTAAAAACCGATTTTTTCGAAGACCTTATGTTGATCAAATCAAAAAAGTGTTAAACGAACGAAAGTTAGATAACAACCTGGGGAATTTTCTCATAAAATTACAGCTCAATCCGACATATAAAGATTTTTCACGAAAGTTTACAGTGAAGCATAAAAATCTGTTTCGGGATAGCAACTTCCCCAAATCTTACTTATCTCTCATTAGATGTTATTATTGGCACAAAAATCAAATATAAAGGATAAGTAGAGGTTATTACAGAAGTAATAACTTCCAAGACTCAAGAAAACTATTGGGTTATCTTCCAAAAAGTACTTTTATTTAACGCCTTTATGTTAGGCATAAGAAGCAAGAATCAAGTATTTTCAAATGAAGAAGCATTAACATCAAATTTTGCTGTCAAAGGAGGAGCAAAAATTAACTTCTCTCTTCTCATATGTAAGTGTTCAATACCTTTCTTGAATGGAAATTGATATTTAATGGTGCCTTCTTTCATATCAATAATGGCACCAACATTCTAAGAAAAGGTCTTCCCAAAGTAATAGGACAAGAAGCGCATTCAACATCCAAAGCATAGAAATCAATAGGGACATAGGCATTATTAACCATAAAAATAACATCATTAACACTCCCCATAAGTTTCTTCTTAGAATTATCATCAAGTGGGACATCTAAATAGCAATCTTCCAAAGGTGGCAAATCAAGCATTTCATAAATCTTTCTAGGCATAATAGAGATACTAGAACAAAGGTCACATGAAGCTTTGAGATCAAAATCATTCACTTGCATATTAATGATGGGTTCCCAACTATCTTGTACTTTCCTAGGAATAGAAGCTTTGTGTTTCAATTTTTCTTCCTTAATTTCAATGAGAGCATCTCTAATGTGTTTGGTGAAAGCCATATTCATAGCACTAGCATTAGGAATTCTAGCAAGCTTTTGTAGGAACATAATCACTTCAGAAATATTGCAGCCATCAAGATCAAAATCAAACTTAGCATCACAGGTAGTAGACTCATTTGGTTTAGGCATTGTTGTAGGAGGAATGGGGACTTCTTGTGGTTTACTAGCATCAATATTGGTGGTGGAAATAGTACAAATACTATTGTTTCTAGCAATTTCTTCTTCTCTTTCCCACTTAGCATGCAATTTAGCTAATAGTCTAACATTTTCATCAATAGTAACTTGTATGGCATGAGTAGTAGCAAAGGTACTTTCCAAGGTTTCAAGTTTAGCAGCCATCTTATTAATCAAAGAGGATTGTGCTTCAGACAAAGATGAAATATTTTTCTCAGCATTCAAAATATTTTCCTCCACAGTCATGTTGAAAGTGGTTTGTTTACTAATAAAGTCTTTAAGCATGACTTCAAGTTCAGAGGGAGCACTTCTATTGTTGTTGTAGGAATTTCCATAAGTATTACCATTATTGGGAGGATAAGGCCTATATTATTACTACCAAAATTATTCCTATAGGCATTGTTGTTGAAATTGTTATTTCTAATGAAGTTCACATCAACTTGCTCTTCTTGAGCAACCAAAGAGTCTAAAGGAACATTATTTGGACCAATATGAGCTTTTCAATTAACAAGCATAGACATGATAATATCAATTTTATCACTCAAGGATTAGGTTTCTTTAACATAATTTACCTTCTTACCATGTGGAGGTCTCTCAGTGAGCCATTCAGAATAATTAACCATCATATTATCAAGGAGATTTGTTGCATCACCCAAAGTAATGGTCATAAAGGTACCTCCAGTAGCTGAATCCAATAGATTTCTTGAAGAGAAGTTTAACCCTGCATAAAAAGTTTGGATAATCATCCAAGCAGTCAGTCCATGAGTGGGACAATTCTTTACCAAAGATTTCATTCTTTCCCAAGATTGAGCAACATGTTCATTATCAAGTTGTTTAAATTTCATTATTTCACTTCTCATAGATAAAATCTTAGCAGGAGGATAGTATTTTCCAATAAAAACATCTTTGCATTTAATCCAAGAATCAATACTATTTCTAGGCAAGGATAGCCACCATTCTTTAGCTTAATAATATATCCATCTACATCCTTATATTTTTGCATCTCACAAAGTTTAACAAAGTTATTCAGGTGAGCAGCAGCATCATCAAAACTAGCACCAGAAAATTGCTCTTTCATAACAAGATTCAACAAAGCAGGTTTAATTTCATAAAAGGTAGCGCCAGGGGCAGGTGGAGCAATAGGTGTACTCAGGAAATCATTGTTGTTGGTGCTAGTGAAGTCAGACAACTTGGTGTTCTCAGCAGAATTTATTTTTGCAAGAGTGAAGCAAGCCAACAGCAGCAACAACTAGAGTAGGAACTAATTTTTTTTGTGTTTTTGATAAGAAAAAGAAAATCAAACGATACTATTTTTTTTTGTAATTTTTGGTAAAAAGAAGCAAGCAAAACTAAGCAAAAGAAACCAAGCAAAAGAAAAACAAAGTAAAGAGAATGGTTGTGAAACACTCCCCTTGTGAAGTTGTCCTTAACTCCTCGGCAACGGCGCCAGAAAATATCTTGACGCGGCTTAGATATAGAGCTTCGTTGGGAGACCCCAAGAGGTAGGTATGATGAGCACATCGCAAATTTTCCCTCAGTTATGAAACCAAGGTTATCGAACCAGTAGGAGCAAGGAAACAACTTCAAGGTGTTGCTAGCAACTTGGAATCTTGCACAACACAAACTCAAGACTTTGCCCCAACTTACAGTGAGGTTGTCAATCTCACTGGTTTGCTAAAAACAAAGGATTAAACGTATAGCGTGGAAGGTAATGGTTGCTTGCAGAAAGTAAATAGTAACAGTAGATGATGTATCAATGGTAAAGATTGGATCGGGGTCCACAGTTCACTAGAGGTATTCTCCTTAAGATAAATAACATAACATGCTGGGTAAACAAATTATAGCAGGGAAATTGAGAGGACTGAGCAAGGCATAACACTGCAAATACTAGACATTCATGATTCCTATGAGACTTGATTGGGCATTACAACAATATACATAGACCGCCATCCAACTGCATCTATGACTAGTAATCCACCTTCAGGTTATCATCCGAACCCCCTCCAGTATTAAGTTGCAAGCAATGGATAACTACATTAAGCAATGTGTGTAAAGTAAACAATAGAATTGTTCCATGAACAAAAGATTGTTGTTTTCTCCCTAGTAGAAACAGCACATCTATAACCTTAGATATTCTTGTCACTTCCCTAAATTTAATAGAGGCATGAACCCACTATCGAGCATAAATACTCCCTCTTGGAGTCACTAGCATCTACTTGGCCAAGATAGCTACTAGCAACGGAGAGCATACAAGATCTCAAACAATACAGACATGATAGAATCAATAATCAATTTGACATAGCAATCTCAATATCCATCGGATCCCCGCAAAGACAACATGTATGATTACAAATAGATGATATTGATCATGAACGGAGCTCACAAGATCTAAACATGATAGCACAAAGGAGGAGAAACAACTATCCAGCTACTGTATGGACCCATAGTCCAAGGGTGAACTACTCACGCATCATACCGGAGGCTAGCATAGTGATGAAGAAGGCCTCCGGGATGATCTCTCCGCTCCGGCAGGGTGCCGGAAAGAGCTTCAGATCCCCCGATCTAGGGAATGGTGGTGACGGCTACAGACTGTTTTGTGGACATCTGATCGGATGTTTAGGGTTTTGGCATCAGAGATCTTTTATAGGCGAAGAGGCGAGGCCGGGCGGCGGCCAGGGGGGACCACACCCTGCCCTGGCGCGGCCTAGGGTGGGTCTGCGCCTAGGGGGTGCTGCCGCCCTGTGGCGCCCCTTCGTCTCTCCTCTGGACTCCGTGTTCTCCTCGGTGAAATATTGACTTTGGCTTTTGTCCCATCCAATTCCGAGAATATTTCCTTACTAGCTTTTATGAAACCAAAAACAACAGAAACAGGCAACTGGCACTGTGGCATCTTGTTAATAGGTTAGTCCTAGAAAATGTATAAAAATACCTCAAAGTATAGATAAAGCAAAGCAAAGTTGACACTAAACAAGCATGAAACATCAAAAAATATAGATACGTTTACGACGTATCAGACGACATCCGTGGTGGGAGGGGTTGCCGGTTGGGCTTCTGCAGTGGAATCGACTGGTAGAGGCTGGGGAGGGTTCATGGCGGCTGTGGGTAAAGTCTAGAGGCGTGATGATGAGATCGAAAAATGGCGGTGGGGGAGGAAATGTCCCTAGCGCAAAGCAAAAGGCAGGATGCGGTGAACCGCATCAGCAACCCTCGATACAGGAAATATATGGCACAGAAGCGACCTAAACCGCAAAAATATATCGGATGCAGTATGGTTTAGGGTAACTAGAATGACCACCTTTTTAGCTTCACGCCACAAACGAATGATTATTATGCAAGACGGGACCTGATACAGTATCTGTTAGAGATGCTCTTAGCTAATGAAATATGGCAATCTCCAGTCTTGACTTTGTTCTGAGCCAGAAGCCAAAGGGAAATATGCACTCGAGGAGGGTCTTCTCCTCACAGAAATGTCCAACCATGGGTAGTTGCCTCTTGCCATCCTTCCTGGTTGAAGTCTCGAAGAGCTCTCTCTCTTGTCTTTTTTTGAACGATTAAGGGTGCAAAATACCCAAACTTTTCATTGTTGCAAAGAGACCCCGTGGCAGGTACAAATTTCAGGGAGGTACAGACAACACTCGCAAAGGACCTACATTTGAAGATAAGGACCTCCACCAAATACAGAAAACACCCTAAAAAGAACAATAAAAACGCAATCAAGGACTGGACATCTCTGCCACGAATTTCGGCGACCTCGAAGGCGGCGCCATCGACGAGATCTGAGGAAGGTCTCAACCACACTCGAGCCGGCGAGAAAACCCTCGCAACCATCCACCACCAAGCCACCGAGGACGGACCACTTGGCGGAGAGGCGATGACGAGCACTAGCGCAGAGGAAGAGCATCGGCGGAGCGGCAACGCTACTGCCATAAGGTCCGGCGCGTTAACAAACGAGCCACCAAGAAACCTTCGGACAGAAGCTCTAGAGAAGAAACACAACATCATAGCACCTTTTAGGCAAAACGCTTCCTCGAGGACGAGCGGGAAAGTGGTTTCTCTCTTGTCTTGTGAGAAGATCTTTTTCAAGGACGTAGTTTGGAGTCCTCGCTAGCTGGTCATCTGCAAAATGTTTGTTTAGCAGAAATCATTATGATATGGTACCATCATCACCTTGATCAAAGTTTTGCATGCTTAATTGGTCAAAGTCATTTGACCCAGCATTTAAAATGTGTTTATACATATGAAAGGTATACATATATCTTTCAGTATAGCACTCCTTCTTCTTAAAATAGGTATCTTATAGGTTTTTAAATTTGGATAAATTTATATACTAAATAGCGTTTAGATTTATTTAAATTTTGACAAACTTAATACATCTATTTTAAGACGGAAGGAGTAATAACAATGTCGACATAACATATTTTATGCTAATTTTGTCGAATTTTGATTACGATATATATACAATTATACAGGCGTTTTGTTAGATGGATTACGATAGGTGTTGGCAAGATCGAAGGGACACGATAATTTGAACGAACAAAAAAGAAACTAGAGTCCTGACCGTTTCAGATACTGAATCGATAGGAACTGAGCCTCTCCTCCCGTAACAACCATGCCAACCTCGATCCGTCCGGAACCTTGGTCGGCCCCACCGAGGATCCCCGTCCAAACCAGATCCGACGGCGCACCGTGTGCGCGCACCCGACTCGGAGTCGAACTCCCGCACACCCCGCCGCCTGCCTCCCCGTAACCCCCTTCCATAAATTCGCAACTCAAAGGGTAGATTCAGTGGGAAGCAGTTGGAACTCCGGAAATCTAGCGTATCGGCTCGGGCGAGAGAGCAGGGATGGATCCCGTGGAGGCGGAGGAGCAGCAGACGGAGCCACCGGACGAGGAGACGTACGCCGAGGCCGGTCCCACAGGGCGCTTCATCCGGGTACGTATGCTCTAGCTTAGCCTTGCTCGATTTCTCGGGGCGGGTGCTGCGTTTCCTGCCTGGTAATCTTGTTCTTTATTAGACATCTAATTCGTGTTTTGTTTTCATCTGATTGCTGCTTGTGCAGTATGATGAGATCGTGGCATCGGGATCCGTCAAAACAGTGTATCCTTCGATCGATTCGAACTCATCTACTGTTTGTTTTTTTCATATCGATTTGTGTGTTTGTCTAGATCGCGACTTTGCGTCGCGTTTGATTCGGTCCTGGTGGTCGAATTTGAGTTCTATGTAGCGCGACCTTGCATGCTTCGGCGCCGTAATGTCGATGGCACGGGCCATAATATTGATCAAAATCATGTTTTCTTGAGTAAACCTTAGCAGATTCATGGCATACATAGTACCGGACGAAATTTATTTTTTACCAATCTGTTTGTGACTTACTGCATTACTAGTATAATAAATGTATACTCCATACTTCGCACTATATGGGGGGTATATCTCGGTTTGGTTTTGGGTTGGAATTTATCCCCGTCCGTGTAGTCTAACACTGACAAATTGTTCATCGTGTATTCCTTAATTGTGATTTTTCCAATAGCTACAAAGCCTTCGATAAGCTGGAGGGTGATGAGGTGGCATGGAGCCTAACACGGATTGACGATTCTGTCATGGGTTCCTCTGAGAAGATGGCTCTACGGAATACTGAGATTCTTCTACTGAAGACGCTCAGGCACAAGAACATTCAGAAGTTGTTTGCCTCAGTGGATTGATAAGGACAAAGAAGACAGTTAACATCATCATAGAGTTCTGCATTTCTGACAGTTTGAGGCAGTATGTCCCTTTTCTTCAGCGCAACTCTTCGTTCTGTTATGTTGTTTGCTCTTCCTAGGGGAGCATTGATGTACTTCAGTAAATTAACTATGTTAGAGTTTGCCATTGTGTGAAGATTATTGAATGGGTTGGATTTTTTTAATAGAGTTCTCTCTTTTCTCCCTTCTGTTCAATACATTACGGTCATTCTAACTTGAGACTATAACCAGGCACCGTAGAAAGCACAAGAAAGTGGGTATTAAGGCTATGAAACGCTGGGCGATACAGATATTGACAGGGCTGGAATATCTTCACAGTCAGGAGCCAGCGGTTATACATAGGGACTTAAAGTGTGACCACATATTCATAAACTGTAATGATGGAACAGTGAAGATTGGCGACTTCGGTTTGGCCACAATTTTGCAGCAACAGAAAACAGAAAGTGTCAAAGATAGCAGTTTCCTTTTTATCCATTATCCTCACTGTGAAATTGTGTTTTTCTGACTGTTAACATCTTTGAAAATATCCATCAAACAGGAACTGATTTTCATTTATTGGTCCTTTCTGCAGGGTATAAAACTGTCTATTCTTTCCAAGGTTGAAGACACAGGAGTAAGATCTTTTATAGAAGTTTGTCTAGCTCCAGTAGCTGAAAGACCTACTGCAAGTGAGCTCTTGAAGAACTCTTTCCTCCAGAAGGATGGGTCTATCCCAGTGCCTCCAATTTCAGTCTCACTGGTCTCGAGTGTGACCAAAGATGGACGGCAGTCTACCAATTTCGTGCTATTGAAGGGTGAATTTGTACTGAAAGGCGATATGCATGTTACCGACCACATCGAATTAGTGATAAGATTTCCTGATCCCAGTGGTAATAATTGCATTCCAAACTTCGTGAATCAAATTTGAACATATACTGAAGTATGCACTGACAAAATCAAATTCTTTCAGGTTGTTTTAAGAATGCTGAGATACCAGCCTTTCTGTGGCTCTGGCAATGGTTGAAGGTTTCGAATTTCCCCAAGGGAACGTACAGATCATAGCGCAGCTGATTGAGGCGTTCTTGCTCATTCTGATCCCTGAATGGGTACCCTGTGTTGCGGTTGGTCAGGTGGTTTCTCAGAGCGCACACAGCTACATCGCCAAAAGAATCATGAACTGCAGGCAGCTCAGTTCGGCTGTTCTGGATAATTCTGCTCTCCCCAAGCTATCTACCATTTAGGTTTTTTTGTTTTGTTTTTAGTCAGATGAATTTGGCCAGGCTCTAGCCTCATGTGTGGCTCGTATTATAGCGCCCACTCGATGTGCTGCCAGACATGGCATTCTCCATTGATGATGATGAAAGTAAGGAGAGGACTAGTCGACTTAGTTGTTGTATTTGTTTCATTATTATTATATCCCTAGTGTTAGGAAGGAAGGAACATCAGGTTGATAATATACCTGTGATCAGTTGAAAGTACTTGTGCCTTTATTTCTTAAATTATTTGAGTTAATCCAATTTTTGAATGCTTGAATTTCCCCTGCTTTTGGATGGAACTGAATTGTTTCCGGTGAATTTCATGAATTACAAAATAGACCCTATCCTTGAACCAATGTTTTTTAGGTAACTCATCGGTTTATATTAACTTAACAATGGGTTACAATCTGACTGAACAGTTCTAGTCGGAGTTGCATCAAAGCATACATAACCACTATTGATAAGACCTCGCCCTGTAATTGGGCATGGGCTAACCCATTTAAATTGGTAAGAGCATCTACACTAGCATTTCCAAGAGGCCATTATCAGAACGTTTTTTGGTTCAGATTTGCAAAAAACGCCCTAGTAGCATTCTTAGGAGGGGTTCCCAGGTCGATTTTCATCCAAAATAAGTCCGGACTTCCCAGGTCGATCCTAGGAAGCTAGAAACGCTCGAATGAAACTGCCTCCACTCACCCGCCAACACGTCCCACGACGCTGAAAATCTTTTCCCCACCACGACGCCTCGAGCTCGCGATGCCGCCCGCGTTGCCAAGCAGCACCCCATCGGCGTCCTATGCGCCTCCCCGCCTGCGGCCGAGCTCGACCCAGCCATGGCGCCTCCGTCGCTGTCGAGCCGCGCTTGCACGCCGCGCCGCGACCCCGTGCCTTCCTTCCGAGCCGCGGCCCCTCCTCCGCCCAGTTGTCCCCGCCGCCTGGCGGCCAGTAGCGTTCCCAGGAGGGGGCGCGCGGGCGGAGCCTGCGGAGGACCACGAGGCCATCCATCGACGCCACGGGCTCGAAGACAAGGCTCTCGTTGAAGCGGATGAGGCAGGGCTCGTCGTCCGCTCGCGGGAGGGCTGTTTCGATGAGATCCGCGAGCTCGACAGCGACTCCGAGCTACTGGGGGCGGCACATTACGAGCCCGGCCGCGTGCCGCCGTGGCGGGAGCAGCTGACGGCGTGCGGGAGCTGCTGGGGGCAGCGCACTCCGAGCTGCAAACCTGCGCCGTCGCGATCAGGGAGAATGTCGGCTTTGCCGGCCTCTCCCTCGTGCGCGTGCCTCCGCCGACCGCGGCCGCCTTGCCGGCCTCTCCCTGCTGTGTCTGGCACGCGCCTGCCGCTCGGCGCTGGGAACGCGGCTAGGAAGCCGTCATTCCCAGGCCATTCCCGGACCAAAAAAGTCGATTCATCCGGACCTATTTTGTTTAATCTAGACTTAATTTTGGGCCTGGAACCGCATACGAGTGGAGATGCTCTAAGTGAACACCTAGAAGCATGTACGGAATCGTGGCAGACACTCACGACCTGACCGCTACCACCACCAAGCCTCAACCGTATCGAGGGCCTTAGCGTCGGGAGCCATGGCTGGAGAAAAATTTCCCCCCCACATGGAGGCCCCATCGGTCCGTTGCCCCTTTCCTTCGCTCCTCTCCTCCGGCTACATCCACCCCATCCCTCGAGCAGCAGAAGCCCGACGAGATCCGTGAGGAGAAGACGGCGGCCGGTATCCTTGGCGATTTAAAATAATCTAGCTTCTTTGCGAGGATTGAACATAACATACATTTGATTGATTCGTTGACATTAGATGTTAAACTAGCTCAAACCATACCTGGCCATCGGACCGTGCCTTGATAAGTCAGAAATGTATCTATAATTTTTTATGTTCCATGCTTGTTTAGTATCTATTTTGATTTGCTTTGTCCACACTTTGAGGTGTTTTTTTATGTTTTCTGGTACTAAACTATTAACAAGATGCCACAGTGTTAGTTGACTTTTTTTTCTGTTTTTGGTTCTAGAAAGGCAGAAAATCAATATTCTCGGAATTGGACGGGACAAAAGCTAAAGTCAATATTTTGCCGTGGGAAACACGAAGCCGGAGTACGAGACGGAGGAGACCCACCAGGGGGCCACACCCCCTGGCCACGCGGGTGGGCCCATCCCGCGCCTGGGGGGTGCAGCCGCCCTGGTGGCCCCCTGCCTCGCCTCTTTTCCTATAAGAAGCCCCCGACGCCTAAACCCTAAGTACCCGATCAAAATTCCACGAAACCGTCTGTAGCCGCCGCCACCATCGTCCCTAGATCGGGGGATCTGAAGCTCTTCCCGGCACCTTGCCGAAGGGGAGATCATCCCGGAGTCCTTCTTCTTCATCATGCCAGCCTCCGGTATGAAGCGTGAGTAGTTCCACCTTGGACTACGGGTCCATGTAGTATCTAGATGGTTGTATCTCCTTCTTGTTCTTTCATTTCTAGATCTTGTGAGCTCTGTTCATGATCAAGATCTCATCTATTTGTAATCATGCATGTTGTGTTTGCGGGAATCCGATAGATATTGAGATTACTGTGTCAGATTGACTAATGGTTTTGTCTTATTGATTCTATCATGTCTGTGTTGTTTGTGATATTGCATGCTCTCCATTGTTAGTAGCTATCTTGGCCAAGTAGTTGCTAGTGACTCCAAGAGGGGGTATTTATGCTCGATAGTGGGTTCATGCCTCTACTTAATCAAGGGAAGTGACAGAAATATCTACGGTTGTAGATGTGTTGTTGCCACTAGGGAGAAAACAACGGTCTCTTGTTCATGGAACAAGTGGATTGTTTACCTTACACAATTTGCTTAAAGCAGTTGTCTATTGCTTGCAACTTAATACTGGAGGGGGTTCGGATGATAACCCAAAGGTGGACTTCTAGTCATAGATGCAGTTGGATGGCGGTCTATGTATCTTGTTGTATTGCCCAATCGAATCTCATAGGATCTTTTTGTCTAGTATTGCATTGTTATGCCTTGCTCAGTCATGTCAGTTGCCCTACTGTAATTTGTTTACCCAGCATGCCATGTTTGTTTATCTGAGGAGAACACCTCTAGTGAACTATGGACCGCGCTCCAATCTTTACCATTGATACATCTTCCATTGTTACTATTTACTTGTTGCCAACCATCATCACCTTCCACACCATACAGTTAATCCTTTGTTACAGCAACTGGTGAGATTGACAACCTCACTGTTAGTTGGGGCAAAGTCTTGAGTTTGTGTTGTACAGGTTTCCACGTTGCTTGCAACACCTTTGAGGCGTTTCCTTCCTCCTACTGGTTCGATAACCTCGGTTTCTTACTGAGGGAAAACTTGCTGTTGTGCTGCATCATACCTTACTCTTGGGGTTTCCCAACGGGGCGTCAACACGCATCAAGACTTTCTGGCGCCGTTGCCGGGGAAGCTAAGGACGTCTTCACAAGGGGAGTCCTCCTCAACCTTTCTCTTTACTTTGTTTTTAGTTTGCTTAGTTTCTTTTGCTTGGTTTTGTTTGCCTCTTTTGCTCAAAAACCTCAAAAAAATTAGTTTAGTTTGGTTTGCTTTCTTCTATAAAAAACACACAATAATTAGTTCCTGCTCTAGCTGTTGCTGCTGTTTTTGGCTTGCTCCACTTTTGCCAAAATGAAATCTGCTGAGAACACCAAGTTGTGTGACTTCACTAGCACAAACAACAATGATTTCCTTATCACTCCTATTGCTCCACCTGCTCCTGATGCTACCTTTTATGAAATTAAGCCTGCTTTGTTGAATCTTGTGATGAGAGAGCAATTTTCTGGTGCTAGTTCTGATGCTGCTGCTGCCCATCTCAATAGCTTTGTTGAACTTTGTGAGATGCAAAAGTATAAGGATATAGATGGAGATATTATTAAGCTCAAGATGTTTCCTTTGTCCTTGAGAGGAAAAGCTAAAGAATGGTTGCTATCCTTGCCTAGAAATAGTATTGATTCTTGGATTAAGTGCAAGGATGCTTTTATTGGAAAGTACTACCCTCTTACTAAGATTATATCTATGAGAAGTGATATTATGAAATTTAAACAACTTGATAATGAACATGTTTCTCAAGATTGGGAAAGAATGAAATCTTTGGTTAGGAATTGTCCCACTCATGGACTTACTACTTGGATGATTATCCAGACTTTTTATGCAGGTTTGAACTTCTCTTCAATAAACCTGTTGGATTCAGCTACTGGAGGTACCTTTATGACTGTCACCTTGGGTGCTGCAACAAAACACATTGATAATATGATGGTTAACTATTCTGAATGGCACACTGAGAGAGCTCCACATGGTAAGAAGGTAAATTCTGTTGAAGAAACCTCTTCTTTAAGTGATAAGATTGATGTTATTATGGCTATGATTGTTAATGGGAAAGCTCCTTTAGATAAAAATAATGTCCCCTTAGCGTCTTTGGTTGTTCAAGAAGAGCAAGTTGATGTGAACTTCATTAGAAACAACAATTTTGGCAACAATACTTATGGTAATAACTATAGGCCTTATCCTCCTAATAATGGAAATACTTATCATGGTAGATCTGGAATGCCTAGTGAAGATAATATTCTAGAAGTTGAAAGATCCACTAAAAACTTTATGCAGATGCAATATGAGCAAAACGGGATATTCACTAAAGCTATGGAAGAACAATCTGTTATCTTGAAAAATATTAGTCATCAGCTTGAGAATCTGAATAGAGAAATTCCTAGTTTATAGTCAAAAAATTTGAGTGCTGAGAAAAACATTTCCTCTTTGTCTGAAGCACAATCCTCTTTGATTAATAAAATGGCTGCTAAACCTGAAACAATGGAAAGTAGCTTTGCTGCTACTCATGCCATACAAGTTACTATTGATGAAAATGTTAGACTGTTAGCCCAACTTCATGCTAAGTGGGAAAGGGAAACTGAAATTGATAGAAACAATAGTGTGTGCATCATCACCACTAAACCACGAGAAGTCCCTATTCATACTCCTACAATGCCTAAGCCTAATAAGTATACTATTACTGATGCTAAGTTTGATTTTGATATAGATGGTTGCAATATTTCTGAAGTGATTATGTTCCTGCAAAAACTTGCTAGAAGTCCTGATGCTAGTGATATGCATGTTGCTTTCACCAAACACATTACAGATGCTCTTGTTAAGATTAAGGAAGAGAAGTTAAAACACAAAGCTTCTATTTCTAGGAAAGTAGAAGTTAATTGGGAACCCATTATTAATATGCAAGTGAATGACTTTGATCTCAAAGCTTCATGTGATCTTGGTTCTAGTATCTCTATTATGCCTAGGAAGATTTATGAAATGCTTGATTTGCCACCTTTCAAAGATTATTATTTGGATGTCCCACTTAATGATAATGCTAAGAAGAAACATGGGAGTATTAATGATGTTCTCATTATGGTTAACAATGCTTATGTCCCTGTTGATTTCTATGTTTTGGATGTTGAATACAATGCTTCTTGTCCTGTTACTTTGGGAAGACATTTTCTTAGAACTGTTGGTGCCATCATTGATATGAAAGAAGGCACCATTAAATATCAATTTCCATTCAAGAAAGGTATTGAACACTTCCCTATTAGGAGAGAGAAGTTTCTTTTTGCTCCTCCTTTGAAAGTAAGGTTTGATGTTAATGCTTCTTCATTTGAAAATACTTGATTTCTTCCTTCTTGTGCCTAACTTAAAGGCGTTAAAGAAAAGTACTTGTTGGAAGATAACCCAAGAGTTTTCTTGAGTCTTGGAAGTTATTACTTCAGTAATGATGTGGCATCCCGCAAAACCACTACTAGAAAATCGCGTTGAATTTGTGCATTGCATCGTCATCATCATATGTTGTTTGTCAAAAACTAATTTCGAAAACCTATTTTGTTTTCCAAACGCCCCATCTTTAATCAAATATTAAACCCCGGGTCTCCGAAAATATTTTTGTTTGCCTGCTATCGGTTTGCGAATGTTGCATTTAGAATTAAATAAAATATTATATTATTTTTAGTGGGGCAGTCGAACGGGCCGAATGACCCGAACGACCACCCCGTATAAAACAGATCGGTCCAACCTCTAAATCCTAAGGCCACCAGGAAACCTACCCACACCCCCTGGCCACCTCACCCGGACCAACCCGTGACCGCCACCTCACCTCTCCCTTTTCCCCAACCAACCCCAAGCTGCCACCTCACCCAGCCACTCCCTCTCTCTCTCCTCTCTTTTCCCCCTGGCCCCACACCAACCAGCCCCACACCCACTCACACGCAGCAGGCACACAAACCACACCACACAGCCCCTCTCCTTCCCTCCCTGACGCGCGGGCCCCATCCCCACGTCCCCGGCCCACCACCACGCACACACTACACGCCACGCACCCCCCAGTTTTCCCCCACTCCCTCTGCCACGCGGGCCACCCGCGGGACCCGACCCCCACCTCTGCCGACGCGCCCCGCCCCACATCCTGTCCCCAACCTCCCCTCTCCCCCACCCCTCGCCACCCCTCCCGCCACCCATCTCCGCCGCCGCATCCCTGCAAGCTCCGCCTCCCTCTCGCTCTCCTGGCCGCGGCCCCTAGCTCCTCTGCCGCCTCGCCAGACCGCCCAGAGCCCCGCCGTCGCGCACCCGTCTCCCTCCTCCCCAACCCGTCCCCGCAGCGCCTCCCTGCTCCTCTTCTTCCTCCGCGCCCTCCTCGGCTCGCCGGCTCCGCCCGCCGCCGACTTCTCCGCGCGCCCGCCTCGCTCTCTCCATGCCCGCATGAGCCGCCTGCCGACCTCGACGACCCTCCGCCGCCCCGTCTTCGCGGGTTCATGCCGCCAAGGCCATGACCGCCTCGACTGACCGCCGGACCCCCAAGCTCCTCGCCCGCTCGTCCCATCTGCCGCTCGTCCTCCCTTGGTGCTCGCCGCTGCTCGTCTGCCGCGGCGATCAAGGCCGAGCTGCCGGTGCCGACCTCTGGCTCGCCCGGCTGCCTGCCTCGCCAGGAGGCCTGTCGCCGAGCCGCGCCTCACGCCGCCGGCGCCGGAGCTTCCCCGGTGGTTCTTCCCCGCGCAGTCCCCGCGAGCCTCCCTCCCTGAGCACCTCGCGCCGACCCCTTCGCCGGCCCCGTCGCGACCATCTGCGCCCCGCCCCACCGGCAAGACCAAGCGCTTCGCCAAGTGGTCCCAAACCCGAAAGCAATGTGCCCAGAAGTGTGTCGCTGCCAAGACCATCCGAGGATGGATCACCCCGTAGCCCGACCCCGGCGCCCGGAGCCGAGAACCCCGACAAGGACCACGCCACGGATACGCCGAGTTCGCCATCGAGGAAACCAAGGTCGTCGACATGGAACCGTTGGACGCCAAGTACTCCTTCTCGGATGCGATGCTCGAGAATCCGGACGATAAGAACATCGACGCAGAACGCCAAGTGCTTCACCCCGAACGCCAAGACCGACCCGACACGCGAACCCGACAAGTTCTTCCCGACGACCAGATCTTCGACAGAGAACCCGAAGAACACATGTGCGACAAGTACTCCCTCGAGAACGTCAAGTATTTCACCCCGGACACCGAGTCCGCGAGAACCGGATGCGACAAGATCCGCCCATTGTTCGAGAATGTTTCACGAGACCGAACCGTGAACCACGAACCAGAGACCGACCGAACCGGAACCCCAAGTTCGTCGAGACCCCCTAAATGTGTGACCCCTTTTCCCGAGCCCTATTTTATAAATGCTAAATATAAAACCTGTTGCACTTTAATCATTCATCTTGCATGCATGCTTAACATGTGGTTTGGGGGCCTTACGCCGATTCACCTCATAATTAAATATGGGGCCCATATGCGGGCAAATCTAGTCTCATATTGGCCTCATTTAAATTGGTGTAGCGAACCGTTGCTATATTTTGCCTTGTTAAAACAACATTTAATTGCGGGGGTTCTAAATAACTCGAACCATCTAATTAAATGTCGGGACCCCGGTTCCGCTTAATATGACCTAATTGCATCGCACCTTGCCATGTCATCCATCACGCATGCATCATGCCGATCTTCTGCTGTTGTATTAAATAGTGCATCCGGTGTTTCTTCTAGTGTTTTGCTTCTTCGCGGATAAGGCCGTTGAGTTGATGTGAGCTTCGCCCCGATCTTCGGATGAACCTTCGACAATGTTTTTCAAAGAGCATCTCCCCCTTTCTACCTATCTTACTGTTCTAGTATTTATTCCCTCCTGTTGATCCTTGCTATCTGTGTTGCGATGCTCTAGTTTTCGTACCCGTGATATCCCTTGCGGCCATATATAGCCTTGGACACATCCTATTACCTGTGTTTGGTAGATAGTTGGACCCGCTTGTCGTAGTCGCTTGCTCAAGTGTTTTGCTTGTCGTCAAGTATCACAACTGTTGGAGGATTGCCGCATGTTGATGTTGGAGATGATCATGGCTTTACTTATTGTTCACTTTAATTCCTGTTTAACAACTAAAATTGAATTAAGCAGAGGCATCGGTGGGTGATAGGTAAGTTTTGGTTTCTGACCGCCCACTTGTGTCCCGTAGGACCCGAGTTCTTGACACCTGTTCCGAGATCGAGCGCTAACCACGGTGGGAGATATGGGCCCCCATTGATTATTACCTGATTTCAAAGTATTGTCTGGGGCCACAAACTAGTTTGAGGTTTTATTTACGATCCTGTACTTATGCCATGCTACTTATGTATTTACGTTTGTGCGAGGAGCACACTGCATCTTGTTAGGAATTGTGACCCACGTGGTATCGACAGTCCCGTTTGGGGATCTGTCATGCTATCGCCGCCCCACAAACCCTAAGTCCGTCTCGAGACCGGCCGACTTCGTTTGGTGTACTTAGTGGGTGGCCCCGTGCTTGCTTTGGGTCCGGAACGTCGTGACTTAGGCCCCGACATACCGATGGGTGTATGTTAACCGATCCGCAAAAGGGTCAAGTGCTGTGGATACTTTGGTGCACCCTGAGGTTAAATCTTTTCGAGAAGCCGTGTCCGGTTATGGACGACTTGGAGCACAGTGCTTGATCATAGACAACTATAACTAAAGTTTACTGTTTTAAATTGACCTGTATCCGATATGATTAGTAATCAGCTTCACTACAACGGAATGGCTAAGTAAAAGTACCACCAACTGCTGGGTTTTGGGGTTATCTCATGCTAATTGTATCTGACTAGTAAGTGTTGCAACTATCATGGAATGGTTAACTAAAAGTGCCCACTGCTTACTTTATCAGGACGAATATCTAAACCTGACTAGTAAAGTGCCACAACTATAACTGATTAAGTAAAACTGCCAACTGTGTGAGTTCCTCGGTTGACTTCCTCGTTTGGTCTCGAGGGGAAAACACCAGGATGGGTTTGTTTGGTGATAGCTTCAGGTTGGATCCGGTTAGGTCATTCTTATCCCTCTCTGATATCCGCCAGTTGTATCGAGTCTCTATAGGTTGTTTAGTGCATGCTGCCGCTTCAGTCCACCATACCTATGTAGGCGAGGACCACCGAATTCTAGCCTCGCCGTGTACTGGCCTCAGTACTGACGCTCCTCTTTTTCCTTTGCCCTTTGTCGGCACCCCTTTTTGTTTAAGCAGGTTTTGAGATCGACGTTAGCGGTGGTTACCCTTCCGCTTGGCTCAAGGTGGTTATGGACGCCATTGGTTATTCTTCAGGGCTCTTAGCCCCATTTGCATCTTGTCCGTAGTCGGACGCCCCATCGTTTTCAAGGTGATTTGGATCTTTGTACCGTATATTTGTGTTCTGGACTCTTGAGTCGCTGTTATATATATCTGTTCTGTGGGTCCCATCGAGGACTGTTGTGTAATGTTATTACTTCGTTTTCCACCTGCACGAAAGTGCCTGGTGGGCACCTTCAATCGCTTTCTGCGGGTTTGGCGAGTTTTGCTAAAACTTGCATAGGGCCGATTCGAGGGTGTTACAGAGTGGTATCGAGCTCAGCAGCGATACCCCACAAGTCCAAATCTGAGGATAACTTAGCTAACGGCCGAAGTAGAGTGTCAAAATTATTTTGCAAAATCGGTTGGATAGTTCTGGTTAGGTCTGATTTTACTCCTTACCCCTCTGCTATTCTCCTCTTATCTCGACGTGTTTTGAACCTGCTCTCTTATCCTTTCTTCGAGTCCAGGACTTCTCGTGGTGGGGTTTTCCGTCGTACCTTCAGGGTTTCGCTTCCTCCTTTGGTAACGGTGTTCTACTATCCGGTGATCATGCTATCTGAGGAATCCGTCTGCTGTGGTACCATTCTTTGTTCTTTGTTTGTGCCTTCCGGTGTTTTCCCGACGCGATGACCTCATCTACGCCAGATCCGATGCAGAGTCTGCATCACTCCTTTGATCCGAACCTCGCTTGTCGAGATCTTCAGTCTGAATCTTGAGGGTTGTTTGCATAATCTGTCTATTCGTGTACATAGTAATGCTCTGAGTGCGGGATGGAGTCGCGACCATACCACTACTCTTATCATTCGCTCATGTACATTGAATGGTGGATCGATGCAACTCTACTCCTTCCATGGAAGTTAGAGGTGGCCTTACCTTTAACTTCGTCCGTTGTTTATCCGGAGTGTTGACGAACGGGATCAACGACCTCTTGTTAGTGGTGTCGCGAGGATCTACACGAAGCGAGAAGACGCAGATCGCCGACCTTTTTTCCGGTACCATGAGGTGGATCTCGAGGGCGAGATCCTTTGTTAGTGGTGTCGAATTGTGGCATCCCGCAAAACCACTACTAGAAAATCGCGTTGAATTTGTGCATTGCATCGTCATCATCATATGTTGTTTGTCAAAAACTAATTTCGAAAACCTATTTTGTTTTCCAAACGCCCCATCTTTAATCAAATATTAAACCCCGGGTCTCCGAAAATATTTTTGTTTTCCTGCTATCGGTTTGCGAATGTTGCATTTAGAATTAAATAAAATATTATATTATTATTAGTGGGGCAGTCGAACGGGCCGAATGACCCGAACGACCACCCCGTATAAAACAGATCGGTCCAACCTCTAAATCCTAAGGCCACCAGGAAACCTACCCACACCCCCTGGCCACCTCACCCGGACCAACCCGTGACCGCCACCTCACCTCTCCCTTTTCCCCAACCAACCCCAAGCTGCCACCTCACCCAGCCACTCCCTCTCTCTCTCTCCTCTCTTTTCCCCCTGGCCCCACACCAACCAGCCCCACACCCACTCACACGCAGCAGGCACACAAACCACACCACACAGCCCCTCTCCTTCCTCTCGACGCTGGCCCCATCCCCACGTCCCCGGCCCACCACCACGCACACACTACACGCCACGCAACCCCCCAGTTTTTCCCCACTCCCTCTGCCACGCGGGCCACCCGCGGGACCCGACCCCACCTCTGCCGACGCGCCCCGCCCCACATCCTGTCCCCAACCTCCCTTCTCTCCCACCTCTCGCCAGCCTGCCCGCCACCCATCTCCGCCGCCGCACCCCTGCAAGCTCCGCCTCCCTCTCGCTCTCCTGGCCGCGGCCCCTAGCTCCTCTGCCGCCTCGCCAGACCGCCCAGAGCCCCGCCGTCGCGCACCCGTCTCCCTCCTCCCCAACCTCCCCCAGCGCCCTCGCCTCTTCTTCCTCCATGTCGCGCCTCGGCTCGCGGGCTCCCGCCCGCTGCCGCCGCTCGACTGCTTCTCCGCCTCGCGCCCGCAGGCTCGCGAGCCGCCGCGCCGACCTCCGGCGACCCTCCGCCGTCTTCGCAGGTTCGCGGCCGCCCGCCGCCAGCGCCGCCGACCGCCGACTGTCGCCGGACCCCCAAGCTCCTCGCCCGCTCGTCCCTCTGCCGCTCGTCCTCCTTGGTGCTCGCCGCCCCTCCGCTGCTAAATGCCGCCGGCGATCAAGGCTGAGCTGTGCCGACCCTCTGGCTCGCCCGGCTCGCCTCGCCGGGAGGCCTGCCGGAGCCGCCCGCCCGCTGGCCGCCGGAGCTTCGGTGGTTCTTCCCGCAGTCCCATGAGCCTCCTCCCGAGCACCTCGCGCCGACCCTTCGCCGCCCGTCGCGACCATCTGCGCCCGCCCACCGGCAAGACCAAGCGCCCGCCAAGTGGTCCCAAACCCAAAGCAATGTGCCCGTAAGTGTCATGCCAAGACCATCCGAGGATGGATCACCCCGTAGCCCGACCCCGGCGCCCGGAGCCGAGAACCCCGACAAGGACCACGCCACGGATACGCCGAGTTCGCCATCGAGGAAACCAAGGTCGTCGACATGGAACCGTTGGACGCCAAGTACTCCTTCTCGGATGCGATGCTCGAGAATCCGGACGATAAGAACATCAACGCAGAACGCCAAGTGCTTCACCCCGAACGCCAAGACCGACCCGACACGCGAACCCGACAAGTTCTTCCCGACGACCAGATCTTCGACAGAGAACCCGAAGAACACATGTGCGACAAGTACTCCCTCGAGAACGTCAAGTATTTCACCCCGGACACCGAGTCCGCCGAGAACCCGGATGCGACAAGATCCGCCCCGCTGTTCGAGAATGTTTCCGCCGAGACCGAACCGTCGAACCCTGAACCCAGAGACCGACCCCGAACCCCGGAACCCCAAGTTCGTCGAGACCCCCTAAATGTGTGACCCCTTTTCCCGAGCCCTATTTTATAAATGCTAAATATAAAACCTGTTGCACTTTAATCATTCATCTTGCATGCATGCTTAACATGTGGTTTGGGGGCCTTACGCCGATTCACCTCATAATTAAATATGGGGCCCATATGCGGGCAAATCTAGTCTCATATTGGCCTCATTTAAATTGGTGTAGCGAACCGTTGCTATATTTTGCCTTGTTAAAACAACATTTAATTGCGGGGGTTCTAAATAACTCGAACCATCTAATTAAATGTCGGGACCCCGGTTCCGCTTAATATGACCTAATTGCATCGCACCTTGCCATGTCATCCATCACGCATGCATCATGCCGATCTTCTGCTGTTGTATTAAATAGTGCATCCGGTGTTTCTTCTAGTGTTTTGCTTCTTCGCGGATAAGGCCGTTGAGTTGATGTGAGCTTCGCCCCGATCTTCGGATGAACCTTCGACAATGTTTTTCAGGCGAGCATCTCCCCCTTTCTACCTATCTTACTGTTCTAGTATTTATTCCCTCCTGTTGATCCTTGCTATCTGTGTTGCGATGCTCTAGTTTTCGTACCCGTGATATTCCTTGCAGCCATATATAGCCTTGGACACATCCTATTACCTGTGTTTGGTAGATAGTTGGACCCGCTTGTCGTAGTCGCTTGCTCAAGTGTTTTGCTTGTCGTCAAGTATCACAACTGTTGGAGGATTGCCGCATGTTGATGTTGGAGATGATCATGGCTTTACTTATTGTTCACTTTAATTCCTGTTTAACAACTAAAATTGAATTAAGCAGAGGCATCGGTGGGTGATAGGTAAGTTTTGGTTTCTGACCGCCCACTTGTGTCCCGTAGGACCCGAGTTCTTGACACCTGTTCCGAGATCGAGCGCGCTAACCACAGGTGGGGAGATATGGGCCCCCCATTGATTATTACCTGATTTCAAAGTATTGTACTGGGGGCCACAAACTAGTTTGAGGTTTTATTTACGATCCTGTACTTATGCCATGCTACTTATGTATTTACGTTTGTGCGAGGAGCACACTGCATCGTTAGGAATTGTGACCCGTTTACGTGGTATCGGCAGTCCCGTTGGGGATCTGCCGTCGCATCACCGCCCCACAAACCCTAAGTCCGTCTCGGAGACCGGCCGACTTCGCTATGGTGTACTTAGTGGGTGGCCCCGTTTGCTTTGGGTGCAGGAACGTCGTGACTTAGGCCCCGCCGACATACCGATGGGTGTATGTTAACCGATCCGCAAAAGGGTCGAAGTGCCTGTGGATACTTTGGTGCACCCCTGCAGGGTTAAATCTTTTCGAGAAGCCGTGTCCGCGGTTATGGACGACTTGGAGCACAGTGCTTGATCATAGACAACTATAACTAAAGTTTACTGTTTTAAATTGACCTGTATCCGATATGATTAGTAATCAGCTTCACTACAACGGAATGGCTAAGTAAAAGTACCACCAACTGCTGGGTTTTGGGGTTATCTCATGCTAATTGTATCTGACTAGTAAGTGTTGCAACTATAATGGAATGGTTAACTAAAAGTGCCCACTGCTTACTTTATCAGGACGAATATCTAAACCTGACTAGTAAAGTGCCACAACTATAACTGATTAAGTAAAACTGCCAACTGTGTGAGTTCCTCGGTTGACTTCCTCGTTTGGTCTTGAGGGGAAAACACCAGGATGGGTTTGTTTGGTGATAGCTTCAGGTTGGATTCGGTTAGGTCATTCTTATCCCTCTCTGATATCCGCCAGTTGTATCGAGTCTCTATAGGTTGTTTAGTGCATCTTTGCCGCCGCTTGATCCACCATACCTATGTAGGCGAGGACCGAATTCTAGCCTCGCTGCATCGGCCTCGATCGACGCCTCTTTTCCTTTGCCCTTTGTCGGCACCCCTTTTGTTTAAGCAGGTTTTGAGATCGACGCCGTTAGCGTGGTTACCCTTCCGCTTGGCTCAAGCAGGTTATGGACGCCATTGGTTATGCTTCAGGCTCTTAGCCCCATTTGCATCTTGTCCGTAGTCGGACGCCCCATCGCTTTTCAAGGTGATTTGGATCTTTGTACCGTATATTTGTATTCGGACTCTTGAGTCGCTGTTGTATATATCTGCTCATGGGTCCCATCGAGGACTGTTGTGTAATGTTATTACTTTGCTTTCCACCCGCACGAAAGTGCCTGGTGGGAACCTTCGAATCGTTTCTATGCGGGTTTGGCGAGTTTTGCTAAAACTTGCATAGGGCCGATTCTGAGGGTGTTACAAATGACCTCTCCTTATATATTTTTTTCTTTTTGTGCCAAGAATGACCCCTAATGAGAGGGAAGTAAGATTTGGGGAGTTGCTATCCTGAAACAGATTTTTGTCCTCCACCATAAAAATTCTTGAGGAGTCTCTATAAGTCGGATTAAGCTGAAAATTTACGACTAAATCCCCTAGTATGTTAGCTAACTTTCGTTAGTTTAATACGTTTTGATTTGAGTAACATATGGTCTTCGAAAAATCGGTTTTTACCTGCTGGTCTGTTTTGACAGATTTCTGCCATTATTTGCATTTGCTTCTTATTGATTTCTTTTTGAGTTCTCTTTTGGGGAATTGAGATTTTTAAAGGAAGTTGCTACAGTAGCTTGTGTTTTTAGTGAAAAGTTTTGCTGTTCTAAAGCTAAACCCAAAGGTCTATTATCTTTTGAATACACTAATGTTGCTAATGAAGATTGTGTGAAGTTTTGTATGAAGGAAAAATTTCAGGTGTAGAGAGAGAATGATATAATGAGATGAATGATGTCTACGCACTTCTATTCTTGTAGACAGTTATTGGGCCTCCAAGTGCAGAGGTTTGTAGAGCAGCAACAAGTTTCCCTTAAGTGGATCACCCAAGGTTTATCGAACTCAGGGAGGAAGTGGTCAAAGGTATCCCCTCTCAAGCAACCCAGCAATCAAGATACAAGAAGTATCTTGTGTCCCCAACACACCCAATATAGGTGCACTAGTTCGGCGAAGAGATAGTGAAATACAAGCGTTAATAGTGCCAGAAAATAGCTTCTGACTTGTTGTTGACGTGGGGTAACGTGGGTGAGTGCCAGAAAAGAGCTTGACGGTGAGGTAAAGACTAAAGCAAGCAAACATGCAACAGATCTAGTAGCAAACGGTGTTTCAATGTTTAGAAACAAGGCCTAGGGATCATACTTTCACTAGTGAACACTCTCTCATATAAATATCCTCTCTTCATGATACTACTCTTAACTACTCTCCGGTTGGACACTCTAATCCATGGTAGGATATAACAGCACACCTCAAAGTCCGCCTTCCCCAATCTAGATAACCCCACACTGTCACCTTGATCACTAGATGGTTCCAACAAACACCAAATTTTATAGAGACACCCAACTCCAAATATAACTCATAACAAATATTCAATCTAGCCAAAGTGCCACACACGGTATGCCCGCTGTTACTTTCACACACGTGGGGAAAAGCATAGATCTATTAAAGCACAAAGAGTATTTATGTATACTCAAGCCTAAGTGCCACCATGGCGTGCACGCTGTCACTTTCACACACATGGGGAGAGCAGATATCTAATGAAGCACTTGAGTAGAAAGGTAGATCTACTTGATTACAAAGCTCATGACCACAAGATCATGCATAGAGAGAGATGAACACATAGCTACCGGTAGAGCCCTTAGCCTTGAGGAAGAACTACTCCCTCCTCATCATGGGAATCAGATGGTGGTGGAGATCGATGGAGATGGCTCCGGGGGCACTTCCCCGTCCCAGCAGGGTGCCGGAACAAAGACTTTATGTCCCCCGAATCTCCCCTTCGATGGTGGCGGCGCTGTGGACCTTTTTGTGCATTTTTGCCCGTGTTGGGGTTTACGTCCCAAGGAGACGTATATGTAGGCGAAAGGGGAGTCCGAGGAGGTTCCCGGGGTGGCCCCCCCCCCCCCCCCCCCGAGGCCCTCCTCCGTCTCTACTTCGTGGTTCCGTGTTCCCCTCGGTGAAATATTGACTTTGGCTTTTGTCCCGTCCAATTCCGAGAATATTGAATTTCTGCCTTTCTAGAACCAAAAACAGAAGAAAACAGGCAGCTGGCACTGTGGCAACTTGTTAATAGGTTAGTTCCAGAAAAGATATAAAAAACCTCAAAGTGAAGACAAAACATAAGACAAATGATATAAACAAGCATGGAGCATCAAAAATTATAGATACGTTTCCAATGTATCAATGAAGAATGGACAAAAGCTAAAGCTTGGGGATGCTACCCTGTTGTCACCCCAAGAAATATCCAAGAGGTACAAGCGTCAAAGCTTGGGGATGCCCAAGGCATCCCCTTCTTCATCAATAAAAAGCTCAGGTCTTTCTATACACTTCGTTTTATTATTTCATGCACTATTGTGTTGTTCTTGGAGCTTCTTAGTTTTCGTTTGATTTGCTTAGTTTGTTTAATTTGCTTGAATAAAGTAGTTTGGACCCCCGTTCTCGTTGTGTTGTTTCAAATAAGTTGATTGGTGTTGGAAAGGAGTAGAAAGTTCTTGCTTGAAAGTGCAAGAGGAGCTTGCATTGACTGTGACTTAGACTTTAGCATGTCATGCTAGATGTTGTTTTGACCTTATGCTTAGTGATTATTGCTATAGCATGAGTTGTTTCAAACAATTTGGATTGCTTAGTGTGCCTTGAAGGAATCATGCGTTATTTTAGCATACAAAAGTATAGTACTGTGGCTTTCTCCTTTGATGCTTTGTTTGGGTTGACTTGGCACATGCTCACACCATGTTATGACTATGAACAAATCACCATAGCCTATATGATCATTTAGTCCTTTACTTGTAGTACCACTCTATGCTTTTATTAGTAATATTTCGTTGCTCTATATGATTATGGCCATTATTGCTCTCTTAGTTGGTTGCTCCCAGTCTTTTGCTAGCCTCCACTTGTATGAGTAAGTTCTACTCATGCTTCCAACTCCCAACAAACCAAGTTATTCCAAAGTGTCCACTATAAATTCCTATGCATGGTGTGTTACACCATTCCATGTATATTCTTGTTTTCAGCTATCTTCCAATTAAAAAGTATTTTGTTATGTGAAAACGTAGTGATTAAAGCCCTTAAGAACTTGATGGCACACTTTATATTCCTTGCTCCTAATAAAATTGAACCATTGTGTCATCTATTTGTATATGCTTGCACTTATACGTTGGAATTAGCAGAACCATGCTATCATGGGGAACATTTTCAATATTGCACTTGTACTTTGTACACAATTGATATCATGCTCTTTTGTCTATGGATGTCGCTGGTGTGAAAAAAAAGGGAGCTTGTAATTCCATGGAGTTATGTATTTTGTGTTAGAGAAACGCCTGGGCCGCTAGCCTAAGCCATGCCTAATCATGGTGGAAACTTGCAGCATCACCATAATGAGAAATATGTGAAGCATGTTCAATAAAACCTATGCAAATAGCAAATAAAAAGATCGCTGAGATGCTCATTGTTTGCTTGCATTGTCATTTTGGTTATGGGATAGCTCATGTACCATGTGCAAGGGGTACCCCATTGGCGGTTCTCTATGATACACATATACCTACTATGACAAGAACTTACAGGTGACTAAAGTTGAGTAGCATGCGTGCGGCCCTCGTATTCAAGGGACATGAGATTGCCAATTTATACTTTGTCAAGCATATACTCCATACTTTGTTCACTTTAACCTTAACCACTTCAAGATGCTTATGATAGGGGCAATGCGGGCTAAAAACTAACAAGTACCATAATTTTTGGAAGCTCTTTTTGAAACTTGAAATCCCTGCTTCCCTTTGTGAAGGGCCCTTCTTCCACTATTATATTGAGTCTCCACCTTCTACCTTTAGGCACCATTAAGAGAGCATAGTTACCATTATTAGTTCTATGTCCAGTGTTCCAAAACTTATTGATTGATGCATATTGTCATATTCTTGTTCTTGTGCTATTTGTATCTAGTCATTCTTATGAACTTTGAAGGTGTCATATGCATCTATTTGCTACTCTATGAGGGACAAGCTGAATGTCACTATGCCATGTTTTCTGTATGTAAAACAAACAAACATTTTTCAATGCATGTTATTTATGATCTTTGTTTGTAGACTTTCATGTTGCATGCATAGTTACTTTGTCTTATTGTTAGAACTCCATATTTTATGCACATGTTTAGAGTTCTTTGATCCCAGCTTTCAATGCTTGCAAATTGTTTGATCTTGGTTTTGATGGTGCATGTCACCTCAAAAATTATTCTTTTATCACTTACTTACTCGAGGACGAGCAGGAGTTAAGCTTGGGGATGCTTCATACGTCGGAAATGTATCTATAATTTTTTATGTTCCATGCTTGTTTAGTGTCTACTTTGCTTTGCTTTGTCCACGCTTTGAGGTGTTTTTTATGTTTTCTGGTACTAACCTATTAATAAGATGTCATAGTGCCAGTTGTTTGTTTTCTTCTGTTTTTGGTTCCAGAAAGGCAGAAAATCAATATTCTCGGAATTGGACGGGACAAAAGCTAAAGTCCATATTTTGCCGTGGGGAACACAAAGCCGGAGTACGAAACGGAGGAGACCCACCAGGGGGCCACACCCCCCGGCCGCCCGAGTGGGCCCACCCTGAGCCTGGGCCGCCCTGGTGGCCCCCTGCCTCGCCTCTTCGCCTATAAGAATCCCCCGACGCCTAAACCCTAAGTATCCGATCAAAATTCCACGAAACCGTCTCTAGCCGCCGCCACCATCGTCCCTAGATAGGGGGATCTGAAGCTCTTCCCGGCACCCTGGCGGAGGGGAGATAATCCCGGAGGCCTTCTTCTTCATCATGCCAGCCTCCGGTATGAAGCGTGAGTAGTTCCAGCTTGGACTAGGGTCCATGAAGTAGATAGATGTTTGTATCTCCTCCTTGTGCTTTCATGTCTAGATCTTGTGAGCTCCGTTCATGATCAAGATCTCATCTATTTGTAATCATGCATGTTGTGTTTGCGGGGATACGATGGATATTGAGATTACTATGTCAGATTGATTAATGGTTTTATCTTATTGATTCTATCATGTTTGTGTTGTTTGTGATCTTGCATGCTCTCCGTTATTAGTAGCTATCTTGGCCAAGTAGTTGCTAGTGACTCCAAGAGGGGTATTTATGCTCGATAGTGGGTTCATGCCTCCACTTAATCAAGGGAAGTGGCAGAAATCTCTACGGTTGTAGATGTGTTGTTGCCACTAGGGAGAAAACAACGGTCTCTTATTTATGTAACAAGTGGATTGTTTACCTTACACACTTTGCTTAAAACAGTTGTCTGTTGCTTGCAACTTAATACTGGAGGGGGTTCGGATAATAACCCAAAGGTGGAATTCTAGTCATAGATGCAGTTGGATGGCGGTCTATGTATCTTGTTGTATTGCCCAATCGAATCTCATAGGATCTTTTTGTCTAGTATTGCATTGTTATGCCTTGCTCAGTCCTGTCAATTGCCCTCCTGTAATTTGTTTATCCAGCATGCCATGTTTATTTATCTAAGGAAAACACCTCTAGTGAACTATGGACCCCGGTCCAATATTTACCATTGATACATCTTCCATTGTTACTGTTTACTTGCTGCAAACCATCATCACCTTTCACACCATACAGTTAATTCTTTGTTACAGCAACCGGTGAGATTGACAACCCCACTGTTAGTTGGGACAAAGTCTTGAGTTTGTGTTGTACAAGTTTCCACGTTGCTTGCAACACCTTTGAGGCATTTCCTTTCTCCTACTGGTTCGATAATCTCGGTTTCTTACTAAGAGAAAACTTGCTGTTGTGCTGTATCATACCTTGCTCTTGGGGTTTCCCAACTGGGCGTCAACGCGCATCATGCCTTCACGGCACACGTGTTTTGGCACGTCACGGGCGGCCTAACACGCCACTTAACGGGTCGTGCCTGACCCGTAATCCAGCAGGGGACGTGCCTGTGCTGCTACCCCAAGCCCACGTGCCGGCACGACACGACCCGTTAAGGGTTTTTTCTATTTTTTTCAATTTTATACTATTATTTCAATTATTTTATAATAAATTTAACAAAAAATAGTATAAACATGTTTTAACGGGCAGACACGCTAGACCCGTTTAGCTAACGTGCCGTGCCTGGGCCTTGAGGTGAAGCACACGGGTCGGCACGACACGACCTGTTCGCTTAACGTGTCTAGGTGGCCCGTGTCGTGCTAGGCATGCTAATGGCTTAGCGGGCCGTGCCGTGCCGTGGGCCGGTTTGTTGGCTAGGTATAGCTCAAAATAGCTCACAAGCACCTGTGCCGCTCCAGAGCACCGCTTTATGCATGGCCAGGCCGGCCGCACGACAGTAGACACAAAGTGTTTTGCAGTAGCAGAAGAGGAAATCTTGCAAGTAGCTACACTGGCTTTTACTGCAACGGGTGGCAGAAAACTTTACCATTTTAAATCTGGTTCGGTAGGCAATATAGATAAAATTAACCTAAGTTGGAAAGGAATTTATAAACTGAACTCGCGTCGAAACTATTTTACTCCACTAATATTTTTGTGTAGCATCTAACGGAAAGGATTCACGTTATACAGTATAGCATCTATGGGAAAGGCACTACACCCCTTGCCAGCATGGCACGCGGGTCCCATAGACCGCTCCGGTAGCGTCTCGGCGTAAGACATTACAGTACAAAGTGTAGCGCCTAACAGATAGACGCTATGCTACTACATATATACCGTGTGCATATATATTAGACAAAATATTATCTTAGCCTGGATGGCCCCTCATTTTCTACCATTTTTTTTGAGCCGGCCGCAACATTGTAGACGCACAGTGTTTTGCAGTAGCAGAAGAGAAAATCTTGCAAGTAGCTACGCTGGCTTTTACTGCAACGGGTGACAGCAAACTTTACCGCTTTAAATATGGTTCGGTTGGTGGTATAGATAAAATTGACCTAACAAACTGAACTTGCGCCGAAACTATTTTACTCCTAACATTTTTTTTATTTTTGAGCTGGCATGTGCTGCAAGAAACTGTTGCATCGGGCTGAATCAGGCATTAAGGCATGGAGCAAAACCTTGTTAATTTTATTGTATCAACCGCTATCGTGGAGGGTCTCTTAAGATAATGGCAGGATGTAGGAAAAGAAAGCAACGACAAAATTCATGGGACCTATTAACAAAATACATGAAGAGATAATAGAAACAAATATCACATGAAGAGAATATGACCTAATAGTGAAAAAACAAATTGTCTTGAGTTCTGGAGATGTACCTTAGTTCAACTGATGTAGCATTTGGCTTTGAATTCTTTCTTTTCTTTCTTTCAGTTGTGGAGCTTATTTCCCAATATAAATAAATTCACAAAGATGTCAGATAATGTTTTTGTAGAGAATTTGTATAGGTAGCTACCGCTTGTACTTCCTAACCTCAACTACCAACCATTGGGATTACTGACTTCTGTAACAACTACTTGTAGTTTACACCGTTTTTACTGCAAATTGACAACATACCCTTAAACCATTCTTTGAATTGATCTATGTTACTGGGTGGTATACAACCCTCTTAGGCCTTGTTTACCTCTAGGGTATTTTCACCCTCTAGAGGTTTGGGGATACGAGGGGATTTGGTGAATCCCTCCATTTCACCCAACCCCACATTTCGCCTAATTTCCCAATCCCACTGGTTACTTAGATTTTAGAGATGGGAGGGGATTGTGATGCAATAAACTTAACAATTAAAACCAAAACTTTACCTCTACATGTACATAGTCACTTAAGTAAAAAAATCTAATCTTTGAACTAAATCTGCATGAGCTTAAACATCTCATCATAGACTACATGAAAACACGTTTGAATATATTCTTGTGAAACCGGAGCTCAAACACATGAATCGTTATTTGTACAAGAAGAACATTTTGACCGAGTATAAATAAATAATAATTCTCCTTCTGAAAATAGTTGATGGATCATTCCTTGGTCAGCTCCTGCCAAATACTTCCATCAACATCAACCTGTTATACAAGACAACTAATACAAGTAAGGAGCTCCTTCATTTTGTACCTTAGCAGATAGACAAAATTAAAGTACAGCCCAAAATACCTGTCGCAGCCATAATACAAAGTATTTTTTTTTAAAAAAAATGCCTCATACATTCAAGACTTTTTTCACGCCACGGACACCCGCGGGCTCCCGGGCACGGCGCCGCCCCTCTGCACAAAGAGCCCCGAGCTCCTAGCAGTTTGACGTTCTCCTCCACCCAGCATGTCGTCGTGCTCTTCCGGCCCAACAACTCCTCTGCCCGAGCACGCCATGGACACCCGCGGACTGCCAGGGGCGGAGACGTTGCCCCTCTGCAGCACATACCTAATCAATATCAAGTCCGCAACAAGTATCATTGGTTGCGGAAATCCAAAACAAGTTTGATGAATCTAGGAGTACCATACTATCTCAAATATTACTCCTATAATACTGTATCTAATATTGAGTTCCTCTGTTCTGTGTTCAGACGCCTACTTTTGATCATAGGAAAGAAATAGATGACATTATTTTTTAGCCCTTTCTCACTACTTGAGGACAAAAACATCTTACAAGAAGAGCTGACATAGTAGGGAATTTTACTTCTATGTGATGGCTTGAGAATACTGTCTCTATGACTGAATTTCTAGCCGTCTATATACTTCTGAAGATATGCCAGATGTACTATCTCCATACTGGAATAAATAGACACAGGTATAAATAAAGCTGATCTAAGTTCTAGGATATGTGCTTAGCGCATCCTCAGTAGAAAAATACAAATACGCTTGTGAAATTTCAGTTAGTCTCACAGACCTTAAGTAAGAAATCGGCTTAAGTCTTCTTGTGGCTAACTATGTTAATGATTAGCTCAGAGAATCAGTACCATTGCAGAATATAAAGGAAAACGTGTAGTATTGTTTAGTGCTGTTTGCAGATGGCATAATATTCAGCAACCTTAGCAATACCAACAGATGACTACGAATCATGAACTGATATATCCATGCCACCATGCAGTAGCAACAGATGACTATGTCGGCAGCATCCTAGGTCGGTGTCCGGGCCATCGCCTCCGGTCCGTGCCGCCGCCTCCCTCCTCCGCTCGTTTCGTTTCCTGTCGACACACGAGGGTCGGCTCGAGTGAGAGAATACACGAGCTGATAGAGGCTCGGTGGGGGATTTTCCGGAATGGCCCGGGACAAAACTCGGAAAATCGCTACAAGTAAACGGGCACGCGGGGATGTTTCGGAATCGGTGGGTGGGCCGGGATTTTCCTCTTCGATCCCGGTAAATACAGGACAAGTAAACGAGCCCTTATTGTGTTTCCTAAAAATGTAAAGAAAGTCCTAGTATTTACTAGGTCTAGAAAAGAATTGAGTTTGCTATAGCACAGAGACGTACACGAGAAGTAGGATCTTATATTGTGAGAATTAGGTGCTGGTCACTGGAAACAAAATACCTCGTTTATATTGACTAACGAGAAGTAGAGTTATGGACTAACGAGAAGTAGATGGCATAATATTCAGCAACCTTAGCAATACCAACAGATGACTACGAATCATGAACTGATATATCCATGCCACCATGCAGTAGCAACAGATGACTACGTCGCCAGCATCCTAGGTCGGTGTCCGGGCCATTGCCTCCGGTCTGTGCCGCGACCTCCCTCCTCCGCTCGTTTCGTTCCCTGTCGACACACGAGGGTCGGCTCGAGTGAGAGAATACACGAGCTGATAGAGGCTCAGTGGGGGATTTTCCGGGATGGCCCGGGACAAAACTCGGAAAATCGCTAGAAGTAAACGGACACGCGGGATGTTTCGGGATCGGTGGGTGGGCCGGGATTTTCCTCTCCGAACCCGGTATATACAGGACAAGTAAACGAGCCCTTATTGTGTTTCCTAGAAATGTGAAGAAAGTCATAGTATTTACTAGGTCTAGAAAAGAATTGAGTTTGCTATAGCACAGAGACGTATACGAGAAGAAACAAAATACCTGGTTTATATTGACTAACGAGAAGTAGAGTTATGGACTTAGAAATTTTTTTAAAAAATTGGTGGGAAGTTGGGGGTCGATCCCAAGACATGTTGCTCAAGACTTATAGGCTCAACCATTCAAGTAAATACAATATTTTGTCTAGTATAGATGCACACAGTATATATCCATTAGTATAGCGTCTATCTGTTCGCTATATTTTGTACTATAACGCTTTACGCCGAGGCGCTACCAGAGCGGTCCATAGGACCTGTGTGCCATGCTAGCAAGGGGTGTAGCGCTTTTGCCATAGACGCTATAATGTATAGTGTGAAGCCTTTCCGTTAGACGCTAAACAAAAGGGTTAGTGGAGTAAAATAGTTTCGGCGCGAGAGTTCAATTTGTGAATTCCTTTCCAACTTAGGTCAATTTTGTCCATACTGCTGGTTCGGATCTATAGTTAGGATGGCCACATCACAATTTTTTCTACCCCTTTCTACTATGTCATATCTTTCTCCCTTTGATATCGTATTTTTTGCCAAATCTGCTCTTTTTGCGAAATTTCAACCGAATCTGACCTTTTTCAAAAACTAATTCGAAATCCGACCTGCACATCTTTGGCGCCATTTAAACTGGCGTCAACCCCAGGAGTTAGATTCCAAATTTAGTTTCTGAGAGGGGTCAGAATCGGTTGAAGTTTCCAGATTTGAGATTTGGAAAAAAAATACTTTGATATCATAGAGCCAAAACAAACAAAAAAAACTTTTTCGCAAACCTTATGCTGATTTCAGTTGAACTTTTTACAGGTTGCATCACTAAATTATCATTTTCTTATGAGAATTTTTTGTGCAGTTTAAATTTTTAACTCAAATCTGATATAACCTGAAACTAACACAACTTAAAATTTCAGCCGAACTTTTACTGACATTTGTTACCGGTACAAGTTCAGGAGATAAAATGGATTTCTCTCTTTCCTATTTGACTAACAAACTTTTTTTCTACTTTCTGCAAATTTTGCTCTAGTAGATTCACACGACTCTAAACTGAGCCCAATTAACCACAAAAGTAAACTGAGCCCAAATCAGCGCAAGTAGATGACCACACACATGCATTGTCCGAGAGTGCCCGACTGTCCGAAATTCCGGTAACACTATGCGACACATGGTCGGATGCCGATACTAGCTAAACATCGGACTAGTAGCTTTCCATACAATGGGAGTCGTTTGGAGCGTCCGATTGACTGGTCTGGTTACCTAGTCCCGTGATTTCCTTCACAGTAATAACTACTTTCGTGTAGTATCCTTTAATCCCGTCAGCAGTTTTTCACGATGCATGCATGGAAGCTAGGGATCATTCCTTTTCATGCATGGAAGCATCATTTTTTAAGGCTCCGGAAGCATCATTTTCGGGTGTGACGGAACTGATTATTCCTTATTTTGAGAAACTAATTATTCTAGATTTTAAGTACATTGGTAGAAATCTAAGAAAAAATTGTTTCCATGCAACGTTTGCTTTTGGTGAATTTCATATTTTCTTCTGATATAAATGAATTTGATTCTGTATGAAAAGAAAATTCTTTTCTAATGTAAAAATGCTTTTCAATGTGGAGAAAATATGTTTCCACCCACCAAAGAATTTGCTTCCCCTATGAATGAGATTTGATACTATTTTATCAAATTTTGTGTATAACGTAATTAGAATTCATAAATATCATCTCCATCAACTAGATAAATACTTTCAATGAAATAAAATTTTGTTTCGATCAAATGTAGAAATTCTTCAACAAACTAAAATTTTGCTTCCATTGACTAGAGAAATAATTCTTTTTTTTCGCGGGTAATGATTCTTGTTTCTATCGACCAGACAAATGCTTCCAACAAAATAATATCTGTTTTTTGTCAAATAAAATCTGTTTCAATCAATAGTAAAAAAAGAAATGCTTCTATGAAACTAGGGATTGGCTTCTGACGATTTTTTTTCTCCCATCTCAAGAAAAAAACAGAGAATTTCCTTCCATGCATATACTTGCTTGAGTTTGCTAGTCACGTTTTGTTTTGATTGATCCTGCAATACTTGCTTTCCAGTTCCTAGACGCTTCCTACCACACTGCCCTCGCAGATGTTCCTCGAAAGTCAAGGTTGGAGCTGCAACGCCGCCACGGGCATGAGCCCACGGGACTATCGGATCCTTAGCGATGTTCCTGCATGAAATACATTTGCTACACAACCACCGTCATGTTCTCCCTCAGACCAGCATGCCGGATGAAGACGGCTCCGCATTGCTCGTTGACGGGATCACTAGATGAGATTGTGCTTCAGCGGAGATGGTCGTCGACTGGGTGACAGGATGAGGTCACCGGAGTGTAGCTCGTCTTGGAATCATGCGTAAAACAGGCTGCTCGGAGGAAGCAACCACCAAAACGCCTCGGGCACCTACTTCTGTCAGACGGCGGTCAGTTTGGCCCCGCCGACGTCTCCTCTCGTCGGAACGTTATCCATGCCGGCGCTTGAGATGCTGAGGCAGAGGATACGACTCTAGGAGAGAGCCGATACAAAGCAGGAGAGCAGTATGCACGCGCGGCTGATGGAGGAAGCATCAAGGCGGGGCTAGGGAGGGGAGGGGATGCGCATGAGACAAACCAGCTGCCGCCGCTGGTGCTCGACCGAGATTGAGCAGCTTGGTTGAAGAATTGGAGCGACGGGAGGAGAGTAGTTGTCGACGGGGAGCAAGACGATGAGGATGTGATGGTCAGACGGCTTCCAGGATCGGTCTCTGCCGACGTCAATATGGGAAGTATCAATTTTGGAGGCGTTACCCTTACCCAGCCAAACTAGCAATAACTCCTGCCATGATTCTAGGGATTTTGATCGGGTTTAACTTACTATAGAAAAAACTCGAGGAGCCGTCTGATGGGCCTGGAGTGGGCCGATGAATCGATTTCCATCTGACTCCGCTGTATAGTATTTAACTTTTCTTTGTATGGAAGACATCTATTTTTTTGCACTCACAATAGTTATGATCAGAACATGAGTAGTGATTTATTATGACTAGAAACAGGCTCAAATTTCCAACCGTTCCAAAATAACCAGAGTTTCAGGTTTGTCCTAAGTCAAACGGTTTTGAGCTTATTCAAGTTTAATTTAGTAGAACAAATGTAAAACTTTAATTAGTTTGTAACGGATATCATCCGTTTAGCCGAATTTTTGGTACTCTTTATATTTTTAGAGCATATCCAATGGTGACTGCATATTTTAATGGTTATTGGCGATGTATATCACATTTTCAACGGCGGTATCATGTTGCAGCGTGCGGCGCTGTTGCGGCCTCTACCAGAGGCTGCATTTTTCAGTGCTCGCACAACGACGGGAAAGAGGCCCCAGCAGGCGCTGCAAACAACATGGCGCGGCGCCGACGCAAACAATATTCACACACTTGTATATAATCAACAAGATCAAACAAACCCAAACAAATCAACAATAAATTATGTACTTATTATTACAACATAAGAAAATAATTCATGGACAATACAACAAGTACACCAAATGTTCACCAATAAATACAACAAGTTGTTCATCAACAATACAACATATTGTTTTCAAACAATACACCAAATATGCAAGCAAAGTGGACACTATTATTGTCTAATGACAGCAAGTGCACAGATCAATTGTAACTAGTTTCGAAATAAGAGTATCAAACCCATAGAGAGCTATTTGGTTAGGGTCTTTATGCCCATCGTCACTATCTACCAAAGGATACTCGTAAGCTATCCTTGTTTTCAAGTAAAGAGTGTTTGAAAGGCTGTAGAGTTGAATGCAAGAAAGTAAATAAAACAAGTAAAAAGAAAGCAAGTAAAAAGAGTGTATGGAATGGTGGTTGAACTCAATAGGGCTAAAACATTCTCAGGGATATAGATTACACCACTATCATATTATAATTAATCATAATTAGAATAATCCTATTTCTTGTGTCATGATATGTGTGGAGAGAGTTTCGTAATAAGATGTTCACCCAAGGCTCGTAGGCAGTCACTTTGTTGAGCCAAGAATAAGGTCATCTCTAAATAACCATTGCGATGCTTGGAGGCAATCACCATGCAGACCACCACAATTAAGGGTTTCCCCGTGGATATCGTAATTATCTTAGTGAATCTCCCTTTGCTTCCCCTTCGACTGTGTTGGGTGCTAGCGACGCTTATAGTCACAATAGTGGCCGGCTCAATCAATCAAGCACGTTCAAAGGGTTTCACCCTCTTACTTTAGACCCGAAGGCAAATAATATATGGCCGACTACACATACCATCTAAAGGAAGAGATCGAACATACATCATAGATCAATGGATCGTGTACACAAGTAGTAGATCATCTTTATTTCATTTTATATAATGCTAGGGTTTTTTCATCTCCTCAAGAACAAAGGGAACTACTCACATATGGAAGCAATCAACAACATCATCATAATTAAATGGATGGATAAAAATAATAGAATGAATCTAGTGCATACCACAATTGAACCTGGAATTATAACAAGATCTAATGAATGAAAGATGGGGTAGATATGGTGATGGAGATGTAGTGGTCGATGATGTAGGGGATGATGCGTTGTCCTCCAATTATCCGTGTAGCAGCAAGAATTTGTCCTTCTTCAAGTTCCTCCTTTAGATCCCTTTCCGGTGTGTTTTTTCGTGGCTAGAGGTTTCTGTGAATATCGGATCTGTGATCTTTTTGCGAGGAGTAAGTATTTTATGAGGCGGTCTCGTCACCGGGTCGTACGGGCGCGTTATGTTGGATGGAGCCTTCTAGGCGCAGGAAATTCCTCCAGGTGCGAAGATAAATTAATAAAATAACTTTTATCACTTAAAAATATCATATTATTTTGTAATATGATAGTCTCAATTAATATGTTCATTAAATACTTAGTAAATTGGGGACCCATTGAAACAAGGACAAAAAGGTGAGCGCTAACACGATAAAATACTAAAAATCCTACTCTACCTATGAAAAATAATAGTAAAAATGCTTCAATTTTGGACTCATCATTGTCTATTCCATTTCCATCACTCCTTCATGAGATTTTTTTGAAGCTCGAATTGAATGATACGAGGCAATAAAACGAGCCACCCTATGTTGGTTTCTCCTCACTTGTATGAGAACCCCCATCAATTCATAGTAGGTATGATCTACATATTTGCCACAATCATCCTGTATAATCATGTTATGTATGATGACACAAGCATTCATGATATATAAAAGGCACTCTTGGTCCGAAAGTCTAGCCGATCCTCTCACAGTAGAAAATTGGGATTGCAAAATCTCAAATTCTCTCTCACATCTTTCCTAGCCACCGCTTGTGCATTGTGAAATTGAGTTTGTTTCTTACCTTTGGGTTGAATAACCGTCTTCACAAATGTTTACCACCTTGGGTAGATGCCGTCGGCAAGAAAGTATCCATAGTTGTACTTGTGGGTATTTGCTTCAAACTCCACCACTGGACCTTCACGCGATGTTAGCCTTATCATTAGTGGTGACCGTTGAAAAATATTGATGTCATTGCACGACCCGGGAAATGCGTACCAAATCCAAGTCTCATGATTGGTGACCGCTTCAAGGATTATAGTGGCATCCTTTTTAGGCCCTTTGAATTGTCCATTCCATGCTGCCAAACAATTCTTCCAACTAAAGTGCATACAATTAATCGAGCCTAGCCTACCTGGAAACCCCTGATTCCCGTTGAACTCTAAAAGCCTAGCCGTGTTTTCAGCATTGGGGGCTCTCAAGTATGTGGAGCCGAACACATACACATCTGCTATGACAAAACGCTTGACACACATGCTAGCCATACCCTCCACAACTTTTCTCTACCAAAAACCAAGCCACCAATTTTTGGCTTCTTATTGGCGCGGCAAGACAATAGCATGTAAATATTCTCTTCTTCCTCAATAACGAATTCATCGCCAAATGAATCTTAGGAGAAGCTCTACAAACATGTAAAAATGAATTACTACTACTAGCTAGCCAACCAAAAATCTAGCAAAAAATGGGTGCATGGGTGGTGGCACATACCTTGCGAGGATACCGTCGAACACCTAGGATGCGCCAAGTTGCGATCCAGCTTAAAGAGTACATGGTCGCTATCGGTCAGCGTACCGCAGCCAGTAGCTCGACGCGTCGCCAAATCGACCGAGGCGCGACGCTAATCGACCATGGAGAGGCGCCACGCTTGCAGTCACATCGATGGCGTCAGCAACAGTGGCTTGATTTACCGTGGCTGCGCGCAGGGGACAGCCATGGAGAGGCGCGGGGTGGCGGATCCAGAGGGCTCTGGTGGGAGCAAATCGACGTGGCGGCGGTAGCACGAGAAGAGAAATAGGGAAAGGCGAGGGTGCTAGCATGAGAGTAAATTTTCTTGCGGTTGGCTCTTCGCCAGCGAGTAGACCGATAGCATGTGCTGCAGCCGACGCCAAACATATGGCGCCTAGGATAGATCAAAATGTCCTGCATGATTTTTTTACGATGCATGCACGTTTAACGAAAGATAACCCGCGTTTTTTTTGCGAAAAAGATATAAACTGTGTGCTTATCTTATTTGCGTCCCAATCTTCGCCCCCACTACGCACGTCCCTCCTGCGACCTCGAGATGTTCCCATCCTCGACTAACGTCGCGCCGCACAATTTGCCCGAGCCCGGGGGACGGCGTCGCTGCAATCTCCATATGCGCATTACTATTACTAGGATGGAGCACGCCGAATCTCCAGATCCTTCAGCGAGGTAATCTCATCGCTATTAATTCACCGTTTGTGGTTTTTGTCTCCTCGTACACATGGCCATGGCGCTGCTAGATCAGATCGATGGCGGGTGGGTCTGGCACATGGTCATATTTTTCAACTGCTAATCAATCGGCCTCTCATCTTTGATCTGCGTACATAGATTGGATTCATCGTCTCGAACTACTAATCAATTGTTGTAGGATCTTCTAAATTGCAGCAGATTTCCGTTTGTACTAATTGGAGTCAATAGCCGGGGCATGCAGCGGCCACGACTACATGATCAAAGTCTTTGCAGAACTGGATTCATGGTAACAAATGAAAACAGATGTAGTTGGTAGTTCTGCTCCATGTCTCTCTCTCTCTCTGCGTGTCTTAGTATTCGTTTCTTTGTAGGATGCGGTGACACAAAAATACAACTCTACATATATGTGGGGCTGCCGCCTGCCGGGCTTATCCCTGTCATTTGTTTATTCAAGATTCGTGCACATTTTTACACAAAGCACTTTGGAATTATAACCATCTTTCCTTTGCACAGCCCTCAATGTTTCCAAAAGAGATCTTCTATGCTCGGGTCATGTTCAAGTTAGTAAATAATTAGTAGTACTACTAAGGACTAACTGGACTAACTGAAGGAATTAGTACGGAATTAGTCAGCCATAGAAGTCATCTTCATTCAATATACATATATATATATATATATAAAGTGGATCTGGGGCATTAGTATATAATTACTCAGCCACACGGAGAATAAATGGGGACAAAACGGATCTGGCTAGGCAAACGGATCTAGGAAAAAGTTAGCCGGGAACAAATCCATTGGGAAAAAATGATTGTGGTTGGGGCAAACGGATCTGGCAGCACGCAAGGTGGAGACATTTTGATTAACTCGCGTCGCCGCTGCTCGGACACCTTGAGGAGACGCTGGATCGATATCATGGCCGTGGTCTGCCGGTTACTGCTGACCAATTGATGGAGGCAACCGGTCCTACACGAGACACCGCGTCGTCCGTCCGTCGTCTTCCTCTCCGGGATAGACAACGGGGTCACAGGTCGGATTTGACAAGATAAGTAGATACGGTGGAGAGAAGAAAATGGGAGGAATAGAGATGCGTCGTGGGCAACTTACAAGATGGACTGTACACCTTGGCCACCATAAGGAGAAGAAGCTAGTGGTTCTGCTGCCACCTCATGTCCACGCCTCCGTGTTGGCCTTCCTGGTGTTGTGCTGTTCCAATTGAGTTACTCGTGTCGGACGCAATGAAAATCTCGACCCGAAGACCTAGCGGCATGAAACCAAGTCCGGCACCCACACCCGGGGACTCCGACAAGGACGCCAAGATCTTCTTCACAAATGTGGATTCCGAAGCCCGTTCCCGGAGAATCCCGACGAATCTTGTCCGATGACAAGACCTTCATCATGGGACTCCAAGTTCTCCTTCCCAGATCCGAAGACCGATCCCCCGTCGAACCCCGAGACCCCCCGGAGCCCAAGTTCGCCGATTCCCATGTGTGACCCTTTCCCGAGAACCATATTTTTATAATATATAATATATATATGTTGCATATAAATTGTTCACGCCTTATACATATTGTGTGATTTGGGGGCATTATGTCAATTCACATAAATTAAATATGAAGACCATATGTGGGTAAGTCTAGTCTATATTGGCTCTATTTAAATTTGTGTAGCAAATCAATAACATATCTTGCCTTGTTAAGCTAACATTTAAATTGCGAGGTATCTAAACAACATGAACTTAGTAATTAATTGCCGGGATCCCGATTTCGCTTAATATGGCCTAATTGCATCACATCTTTGCCATGCTATACATCATACATGCATCATGCCCGATCTTCTGCCATAGTATAGAATAGTGCATCCGGTGTTTGTGCTAGTGCTTTGCTTCTTCACGGATTAGGCCGATAAGTTGATGCGAGTGTCGACCCGATTTTCATCGAATCTTCAGCAATGCTTTCAGGCGAGCATTATCCCTCTTTCTACCTATTTTACATTTCTAGTCTTTACTTCCTCATGTTGATCTATTGCTATCTGTGTTGCGATGCTATAGATTCTGTGCCCCTTTATACTTTCCTGCAGCCCATATATTGCCATGGACACCTTCTATTACCTATTGTTTGGTAGATAGTTGGCCTTGCATGTCGTATTCGCTTGCTCAAGTGCTTCTGCGTGTCGTCAAATACCACAATTGTTGGAAGGTTGCCATATGCTTTATGTTAAAGATGATCATGGCTTTCATTACCGTTTAATAACTAATATTGAAAGTAGGTAATAATGCAGAGGCACAGGTGGGCAATAGATGTTATTTGGTTTTTAACCGTCCACTTGTGTCCCATAGGACCCCGAGTACTTGATACCTGTTCCTTGACTATTCGCACTATCCGCATGTGGGACCATGAATCCCTTTAGCATAAGCTTGAGTCATATCTTATTTCTTGGGGCCACAAAGTAGTTTGGGGCTATATTACTATCATGTACTTATGCCATGCTTTACTGCTTTATTAACTATTGCGCGTGGAGCGCCTGTACTGCTAGGAACAAATGTGGAATGTTTTCACGGTATCGACAAGCCCAGTCACACTTCGGGTTCCCGGTCATTTACAGCCATTGGCACAAACCTCTAGGTCCGTTTTGGAGCCGGCCAACTTCGCCACGGGTAGCTTGGTGGGGTGGCCCCCTGAAGTATTATATGAATCTTGCGATTTCTTTGTTGTGATGCCTCGTTGGGGTTTCATTTGGTTTTTCCGAGGTTGACCGTGCGCGTGTTGCTATTTGTGCCCTCCTGCAGGGTAAAACTTTCTGAAAGCCATGTCTGCGGTTATGGACGACTTGGAATACAGTATCTTGATCATAGACAACTATAACTAAAGTAGTGCTATAAATTTAACTTTATAATGACTAGTAATCAGCTTCACTATAATGGAATGGCTAAATAAAAGTGCCAACAATTGCTGGATTTGGGTTATCACCTGTTACAATTGTATCTGACTAGTAAGTATCGCAACTACAACATAATGGTTCTCTAAAAGTTCCCACTGCTTATTATATAAGGATGACTCATGCTATCTATATCTGACTAGTAATTGTTGCAACTATAATGGAATGAATAAAAATACCAACTGTGCGAGTTCCTCAGTCTGACTTCCTCGTTTGGTCTCGAGGGGGAAATGCCAGGATGGGTATGTTTGGTGTTAGTATCATGTTGGATCCGAATAGGTCCTTCTTATCCCTCTCTGATAGCCGCCAGTTGTATCGAGTCTCTATAGGTGGTTTAGTGCATGCTGCGATGCCGATTTAGTCCACCATACCTATGTATGAAGGGAATATGCCCTAAGAGGCAATAATAAAGTGTTTATTATGTGTATTCCAAGTATATGATAGATTTTTATTTTGCGTGCTATAATTTTATTAATACATAAACGTTAATACATGTGTGTTTAATAAACAAACAGAAAGTTCCTAGTTATGTCTCTCATAAACTAGCTCGTTGATTAACAAGATGATTGAAGTTTCCTAATCATAGACATTGGATGTTGTTAATAACGAGGTCACAACATTAGTGTACTTGAAAGAACATTTCTTAATCCCTAGTGTTTTGTGTGTTAGATAACAATACCAAGGATCATTTAATGTGTGTTGAAGTGTTGCAGCTCAGAAATCTGCCTTTGGGGGCGGATAATCCGGCCCCACCAGGGGCGGATAATCCGCCCCTCCCTCTGCCCAAGCAAGCGCAAGCCCCAGAAGGGGGGGCGGAACATTGGCCGGACTTTCCGGCCAGGCCGGATAATCCGCCCCTCCTGCTCTTCGCCAAGGCGCAAGCCCCAGAGAGGGGGCGGAGTTTTGGCCGGACTTTCCGGCCTCGCCGGATAATCCGCCCCGCAGGGGGGGCCGGATAATCCGCCCCCCAAGATCTTCTCCAAGTTTCCCAAGGCTCAAGCCCCAGAGAGGGGGTGGAGTTTCCCCCGGAGATTCCGCCCTTGGGGGGCGGATAATCCGCCCCAAGTGGGGGGCGGATAATCCGCCCCCAAAGTTGTGCAACGGCCAGATCTGGGGAGGGGGTATTTAAGCCAGCAATCCCCCTCCTGCCAGAACTCTTGATTCATCTCGAAAAAACGGATCTCTGAAAAGTTCATACAAGAGTGCTCCACCTAGATCCATCCAAAGGCCCCATCCCTTTGGGAATCGAAGGAGGAGAACTCGACCTTCATCATCAGCAATCAAGCGCTTCATCTCCTCTCCATTCATTTGGAGAACCTCCGATCTAGTATTTCTTGCAAAGATCTAGATCCTTGTTTTTGTTTATATTGATAAACCTTGTTTTTGTGACAGCTTGTTGTCATCCCGGAGCCCCAATTGTTGTGGGTGTGTGCCCGATAGTGTTGTAAAAGGCACGGTTCCGCCTCAAGGGATCCAATAGTGGAGAAGGTGGATCAGCCTCTCGTGGCGAGATCCATCGGAGAATAGGGTGAGGCCTATTGTGGCGTGGTGGTCTTAGAACCGCCCACCCTCCAACGCAGATGTACTTCCCTTAACAAGGAAGGAACTGCGGTAAAACAAATCCTGTGTCTCCGCGTGCTCCACTACGGTTTCCTCGCTCCTCTTTTACGTGCTTAGTAGTTAGGGTTACATATAGGAAATTCTCGTAGTTGCATATCTAGAGAATTTACTTTGTGTCAAGCCTAAAATTGAAAAAGTATATTAAAATTGGTTAGCACCTATTCACCCCCTCTAGGTGCCCATACGATCCATTTCAATTGGTATCGAGCCTCGGCTCTTATTTCGGGCTTAACCCTAAGAGAAGTATGGGTTCCAAGGAGATGGGAGTGATGCTCAGGAGGTAGTCACCATGAACGATCTTAAGACGTTGGAAACAACCTTGGTGAGTTCTATGGAGGCTAAGATGGAAGAGATCGTCAATTGATAATGCGTCTCTCCACATCCGCAAAGATCACCTCCATCTAACTCGAGGATACCACTCCATAATCCAAGGAAAGCGGTAAAACTGTTTCCAAAGATAACGGGTGGTAGGTGATGATACAAGTAAGAGCTCCTCCTCGAAAAGGATAGCGGTAAGGATGGATACAATGAGGTTTCTCATGTGTATTACCCGATCCGCCTATTCCTCACCCACATATACATAATAGGGTGATCCACCCAAACTGCCGCCTTCTACTTTCTCTCAATGGCAATTTTGATGAAATCTCATGTGCAGTTCCTCCATAGAGTTGTGGAAGATCATCGAAAATGGTCTTCACGTTGGAAATCCTAACAATCTCACAAGGAGAGAAGTGGTCGATAGCCAACTCAATGCTACGGCTCTACACATGATACAGCTTGGTGTGGGAGATAAAGACATGCCACACATTCAGCATCTTAGCACAGCTAAAGAAGCTTGGGATGCTCTCACCGAGCTCTTCATCGGAAATGAAAGTATGAAAAGGAATAGATATGATGCCTTGAGCAATGAAGATGAAGGATTTTATATGCTGGATGGAGAAGACCACGAGGACATGTATAGGAGGCTCAAGGCAATAGCTACTACCTTCAGAAACCACGGCGCGGCTTATGTTGATGATGCTTGGATCAAGCGCAAGTATGTCAGTACTCTTATGCCATTTGAGCCCACAGATTTGAAAAGTCTCCAAGGTAGGCATAATTATCACCTCATGTCATCCAATGAGGTAATGCAAGAAATGGCCGCATTCAAAGTGGCTGCCAAGAATGCCGAAGATGCTCGTGCTCGAGCTATGGGGATGCAAAAGGGGGTAAACATGGCTTTGAAGACTAGTGTGATTGATCATGATGAATATGCGGTAGAAGGCCTGGATTGTCCCGAAGATATAAAAAGGATCCACGGACAATACTTGGCTCTTTATGCAAGAAACTTTTGGAAAGATCCAGCCAAGGCTAAAGCTGAACTAGATCGCAAAAGTGGAGCCTATGGAAGAAAAGAAAATGGTCCCAAGCTGAGAACTTGCTTTAATTGTGGTGACCGGTTGCACTTGTGGCTGAGTGTCCATATCAAAGTAGAGAGGATAATGGAGGAAGACTCATTTTCAAGGACAAATCAAAAGCTCCACGTAAGAAACAGTTTGTAAAGAAAATGCTCCTTTCAAGAAGCAACCAAAGATTGTTCTAGTAGCTCAAGAAGAATATTCATCGGGGAGTGAAGATGAGGACGAGGACGATAGCTCTCAAGAGGTGGCTGCTATAGCCACCACATCTACATCAACATCACTCTTCGACTCTCCAAACGAAAACATCATCAACAAGAATCCTACTTGTCTCATGGCAAGAAGCTCCGAGGTAACTTCTTCTAACTCTTCCTTTCCCAAGGCTATGATAGACATGGATGATCCTGCTAGTCTTAAGGTTAAAGAAGAGATTATTGCCTTGGATTATTTCTATACTAACTTGCAAGGTGAGCACAAAGTTCGTTTTGAGGCTCTTATGGATCAGTTGGCCCAAAACGAAGCACTCCTCGAAGAAAAGGGCAGAATTGAAAGGGAGGATGCAATGGAAATTGCATCCCTAAAAAATGCTCTTGAAGAAGAAGAAGAAGCTCGGGTCTCTCTTGAAGAGAGGCTTGAGTCTATGGAAGAGTCACATGAAGAAATTGTGACTAAACTCGTTAAGGAACGTGACAATGCGGTCACCAAGGCAAAGAAGTTAAAGAAGGAAAGGATTTACTGTTGGTCTGCTCATGATAGACTCTCCGAGGAATTGGAGAAACTTGACAATGCTCACAAGGCGTTGAAAAACGAGTTCTCTATCCTCAATGAGTCACATGATCAGCTTCAAAGTCGATTGGCCGTATATGATACTCCTAGCTCGTCCAACTCAACATATAGTAACAAGAAAAATGCTAATGTGGAAAAAGGAGTGATCAAGGACATCACTACAAAGGACAAAGGTGTGCTTGATGAAGTCCTTGACAAGCAAAGGTCAAATCATGGTAGAGAGGGACTTGGGTATGTCACCAAGTCCAAGAAGAAGAAAACCAAGAAGAACAAGACCAAGAATGTGCAATTAAAGACAAGCACGGCTGAGAAGGTTGTCACAAAAGACAAGACTAATAATATTGGTTTTGCAGGGTCTCACAATCCGAATTATGAACTCTTTTATGATGATTATGGCGATGTTTATGCTTATTATGTTGGTCCTTTTGATGAATTTATTGCTTGGTCTATTTGGGTCCCAAAGACCCTTGTTACTAACATGAAAGGACCCATTGAAAAATGGGTACCTAAAACCAAGAAGTAATTTTCTTGCAGGGCTATGCTTCCGTTGGGTCGAAATGGGTGCTGGATAGTGGCTGCACTAGTCATATGACCGGAAGCAAGGAGATCATCACGGAGATGCGTCCAAATCTTGATAATATCACAATCTCCTATGGTGATAAGTCTAAATCTCAGGTATTGGGTCTTGGCAAGGTTGTGGTTGCCCACGATATCTCTCTCGTGGACGTCATGCTTGTTGAGACCCTTGGCTATAATCTTCTTTCTGTTGTGCCCTTGGCAAGATGGGTTTTGCTGTTTTATCGATGATGATTTGGTGGTACTCTTATGGAGCAAGTCTCTAAAGGTCGCTTCGTTGGATACGTCGAAAATGACCTGTTTGTGGTGGACTTCTCGGGAAAACCACTTGGTCCGATGTGTCTATTCGGAAAGGCCGACGTAATGGCTATGGCATCGCCGTTTAGCCCATGTCAACATGAGAACTTTGCAAAGTCTCCAAAAGGGTGGCCACATTCTTGGACTAAAAGACAATGTCTCTTTTGCCAAAGATCGTGTTTGCAGGGCTGTGTTGAAGGAAAATGCATGATTCTCCCACAAGAGGAAGACTATTGTGTCATCGAAGAGGATCTTGGAATTACTCCATGTGGATTTATTTGGACCTCCTTCTCATGCAAGTCTTGGTGGGAAGAAATATTGCTTGGTCATCGTCGATGATTACTCAAGATATACATGGGTATATTTCTTCAAGCTGAAAAGTGAGACTCAACAAACTGTCATCGACTTTGCCAATGAAGTTCAACGTCAACACAATGTTCCCATCTTGGCAATTAGAAGTGACAACGGCACAGAATTCAAGAACTACACTTTAAACGAGTTTCTTAGCGAAGAGGGGATTAGACACCAATATTCCGCTGCGTACACCCCTCAACAAAATGGTGTAGCCGAGAGGAAGAACCGGACTTTGATGGATATGGCAAGATCTATGCTAGCTGAATTTAAGTCTCCTTATAATTTTTGGGCTGAAGCCATATCCACTGCTTGTCACTCATCAAACCGGCTTTACCTTCGGAAGATCTTGGACAAGACCCCATATGAAATACTTACCGGCATCAAACCCAACATCTCATACTTCAGGGTATTCGGGTGTAAGTGTTTCTTTCTTATTAAAGGTGTCCGTTTGTCAAAATTTGAATCCAAGGCTCTAGAGGGTATATTTGTTGGTTACGGTGCCGAATCCCACACTTATAGAGTCTACAACAAGCTCACTGGGATTGTTGTAGAATCTTGTAGTGTGGAGTTCGATGAAAATAACGGCTCCTTTGTAGGGCAAGTTGATGTTTGTGATGCAGATGTTGAAATACCCCAAGATGCCATAAGAAGAATGTGCGTGGGATTTTTCCGCCCCATTGAGGAACCCCTTGTGGCGGATCGGGAAGGACAATGCTGCACTCAAGTGGAGCCCTCATCTTTACAAGATCAACAAGCTCCTACTGTTGGAGAAAATCCTGCACCAACACCACAATCTGCTGAAGACCATCTGTCCCCTGGACAAGCTGGTAGTCCCAGGCCGGACAATCCGCCCCCTCCAAGGGGCGGACAATCCGCCCCTAGCACTCCAACTTGTTCTAGAGGATCCGAAGGAGAAGTCAACAACTCTGAAGCTCCCAGGCCGGATTCTCCGGCCCCCGAGGGCGGATTATCCGGCCCTGGGTCTCCAAATCCAGTCAGGCTTTCTCAGGAAGATGGTTCTGGTACTTCACCGCCCAGGCCGGATAGTCCGGCCCCTCCAAGGGGCGGATTATCCGGGCCTGAAGAAAATGTTCAGCAACAATCTTCTGACAGTACCGGTGACCAAGATCAAGGGCAAGGCAGTAATCAAGACAAGGATACAACAATTGAATCCACTCCTTCAAGAAACAATAAGGATATTGAGGCTCGTCGCAAGGCTCGTGCTGATCGCAACCTTGAACTAAGAGGTCACACTCTTGACAAGGTAGTTGGTGATCTACGACGAAGGGTATCCACTCGAAGAGAGCTTGCTAGCTTCTGTGATCAGCAAGCTCACATTTCCATGGTTGAACCAAAGAAGGTTTTGATGCTCTTGAAGACCCGATTGGGTTGCAATGCATGAAGAATTAAACAACTCGACGCAACAAAGTGTGGAAGCTCGTAGAAAAGCCAAAGGATTGCCGCAATGTTATCGGCACCAAGTGGATCTTCAAGAACAAACAGGATGAAAATGGCATTGTTGTGAGGAATAAAGCACGACTCGTGGCTCAATGATTCTCTCAAGTAGAAGGGATTGATTTTGGCGAGACCTACGCTCCTGTGGCTCGCCTTGAGTCCATCCGTATCCTTCTTGCATATGCAGCTCATCATAATTTTAAATTACAACAGATGGATGTTAAGAGCGCTTTCCTTAATGGTCCTCTACATGAGTTAGTATACGTCAAGCAGCCCCCGGGGTTTGAGGACCCCAAATTTCCAAACCATGTCTACAAACTCGATAAGGCGCTCTATGGCCTTAAACAAGCCCCACGTGCGTGGTATGAGCACCTTAAAGAGCTTTTGCTAGACCGTGGATTCGAAGTTGGGCAAATCGATCCCACTCTTTTTACTAAGAAGGTCAATGGGGAGCTTTTTGTATGCCAACTCTATGTAGATGACATTATTTTTGGCTCTACTAACCAAGCTTTTAACGATGAATTTTCAAAGCTTATGACTGACAGGTTTGAGATGTCCATGATGGGTGAGCTCAGGTTCTTTCTTGGATTTGAAATCAAACAACTTAGAGAGGGAACCTTTATTAATCAAGCTAAATACATCCAATACATGCTCAAAAGGTTCAAGATGACGGATCTCAATGGCGTTGCTACCCCAATGCAAACAAAGTGTCATCTTGAGCTCAATCCCAAGGTAAAGATGTGGATCAAAAGGTATACCGATCCATGATCGGCTCTCTCCTTTACCTCTGCGCATCTAGGCCCGATATCGTGTTAAGTGTAGGAGTGTGTGCAAGGTACCAAGCCGCTCCTAAAGAAAGCCACTTAGTGGCGGTCAAGCGAATCTTCCGATATTTGGTTCATTCCCCAAATTTTGGGTTATGGTATCCCAAGGGTTCAAGTTTCTCTCTGTGTGGTTACACCGATTCAGATTGGGCTGGTGACAAAGATGATAGGAAATCAACCTCTGGTGCATGCCAATTCTTGGGCAGGTCTCTAGTGTGTTGGTCATCAAAGAAACAAAATTGTATTTCACTCTCAACCGCCGAAGCTGAATATGTTGCTGCTGCAAGTGCGTCTACTCAATTGTTATGGATGAGGCAAACTTCAAAGGAATATGGTGTCAATTGTGACAAAGTGCCTCTTTTATGCGACAATGAAAGTGCTATCAAAATTGCTTACAATCCTGTGCAGCATACAAGAACAAAACATATAGAGATTCGCAACCACTTTATTCGGGATCATGTTGCTCGTGGAGATATTGCTCTGTCCTTTGTGAGCACGAAGAACCAACTTGCTGATATTTTCACGAAGCCCCTCGATGAAGCAAGATTTTGTTATTTGCGGAATGAGCTAAATATCGTAGATTCAAGGAGCTTGGCTTGACTATTCTTGCACACTCACTTGCTCTTATTCATGTATTTGGTTTAGATGCGGGCATAGACATAGGGGGAGTGTGGTCCTAATTGATTGGGCCAACCTCCCCCATCATGCCGAAAGCAAGTAAAATCATTTCCCTTAATATCATTTTGTGATATGTGGGTCATCGATGAGCATTGGTTTTGAACTCAAGATACATCTTCGCGGTGTCATGCCATGCGCTCCAACATGGTGGCTTCGGCCACCGCCCTCTTCCTCGAGAAGAGTTGGTTTTTCATGGGTCTCGTTGGATTTTCTTGCATACCTTTTGTTCTTATGGAAAACACACTCAAATTTGGCTTTTGATTGATTTGATTCTTGCAAATTTGGGTGCGTAGTACCATCTCAGTTTGATTCTCTCAACCCAAGCCTTTCCCTCCCTCCTTGAACCTAGCATCGCTCTTCTTCCTTTTTGGCGTTTCGATGCCAAAGGGGGAGAAGTAGTTCTATTAGGTCTCGTGGATTTGCAAGGGTCGGGCACAAGCTTTTCGATTTTAGTCGTTTTTCATTTGCTTGCTTGTGCCTTTTCTAGCGTGAACTTGTTTGCTATTTGTGGTTGTTTGTGTAAGACTATGTCGTACTCCACAGTTTGGTACTATGTTTGGTATTCATGGATTTTATCTATCATGGACCCCATGGAATTCTGGAATTATGGAGCATATTTGATGACATATGGATTCATGGAATTTTCTATGTATGCCTTGGCTATAGATTCCGGTGGTATGACTTTTCTCTCCAAACCTTAAAAGTAGTGTTCTACCTAGTGTGTGTATTTGTATTCAAATGCAAATCTTAAATATGCACACATCTAGGGGGAGCGTCTTTCATTATCTAAGGTGGCACTTGCCGGTCTCATTGCAAATCCTAGTATTGTCATCTAACACCAAAAAGGAGGAGATTGAAAGAACATTTCTTAATCCCTAGTGTTTTGTGTGTTAGATAACAATACCAAGGATCATTTAATGTGTGTTGAAGTGTTGCAGCTCAGAAATCTTCCTTTGGGGGCGGATAATCCGGCCCCAGGCGGATAATCCGCCCCTCCTGCCAAGCGCAAGCCCGGAAGAGGCGGAACATTGGCGGACTTCCGGCCAGGCGATAATCCGCCTCGAGGCGGATAATCCGCCCCTCCTGCTCTTCGCCAAGGCGCAAGCCCCAGAGAGGGGGCGGAGTTTTGGCCGGACTTTCCGGCTACGCCGGATAATCCGCCCCACAGGGGGGCCGGATAATCCGCCCCCCAAGATCTTCTCCAAGTTTCACCAAGGCGCAAGCCCCAGAGAGGGGGCGGAGTTTCCCCCGGAGATTCCGCCCTTGGGGCGGAGTTTTCCTTGGGGGCGGATAATCCGCCCCAAGTGGGGGGCGGATAATCCGCCCCCAAAGTTGTGCAACGGCCAGATCTGGGGAGGGGGTATTTAAGCCAGCAATCCCCCTCCTGCCAGAACTCTTGATTCATCTCGAAAAAGAACAGATCAGATCTCAAAAGTTCATACAAGAGTGCTCCACCTAGATCCATCCAAAGGCCCCATCCCTTTGGGAATCGAAGGAGGAGAACTCGACCTTCATCATCAGCAATCAAGCGCTTCATCTCCTCTCCATTCATTTGGAGAACCTCCGATCTAGTATTTCTTGCAAAGATCTAGATCCTTGTTTTTGTTTATATTGATAAACCTTGTTTTTGTGACAGCTTGTTGTCATCCCGGGAGCCCCCAATTCGGTTGTGGGTGTGTGTGCCCCGATAGTGTTGTAAAAGGCACCGGTTCCCGCCTCGAAGGGATCCAATAGTGGAGAAGGTGGATCAGGCCTCTCGTGGCGAGATCCATCGGAGAATAGGGTGAGGCCTATTGTGGCGTGGTGGTCTTAGAACCGCCCACCCCTCCAACGCAGATGTACTTCCCTTAACAAGGAAGGAACTGCGGTAAAACAAATCCATGTGTCTCCGCGTGCTCCACTACGGTTTCCTCGCTCCTCTTTTACGTGCTTAGTAGTTAGGGTTACATATAGGGAAATTCTCGTAGTTGCATATCTAGAGAATTTACTTTGTGTCAAGCCTAAAATTGAAAAAGTATATTAAAATTGGTTAGCACCTATTCACCCCCCCTCTAGGTGCCCATACGATCCATTTCAGTACTGATGTGATGAACATTCATCCGAAGTATAGCATTATGATCAAAGTCATTGAGTTTATATTGCTATAACAACTTACGAAGTGATCCTAATCCTTAGACCATGAGATCATGTCATTCACTAACATCGGAAAAGTTACTTGATGACATCAAACGTCACACCATAAATGGGTGATTATAAAAATGGTTTCAGAACTACTAAAGTGTTATGTTGAGGCTCATGGATCGAGAGTGAAATTTGTTCATCCCGATGATGGATAGATATACTCTGGGCCCTCTCAGTGATATCACATTGGTTAGCTTGCAAGCAAGTGATTTGATCACTAGAATGTTATATCACGGGAACGAGAAAAGAGTGCATGTCGGTAACGAGATCAACCGATGATCGAATCTCGGACATGTAATATATCGTGAAACAAAGGGATTAAGATACTAGCGTAAACGGTTCCAACGATCACAAGAAAGTCATCGTTGAATGTGTGGGAGTCAGTATGGATCTCTAGGTCCCGCTTCTGATTATTGATCAGAGAAGGGTCTCGATCATGTCCGCATTATTCGCGAACCGTAGGGTGGCACACTTAAGGGACACTGACATCCAATTAGAGCAAAAGTTTCATGCCGGAAAGAATAACAAGCGCAGGAATTTATTTCACTAGATACCGAAACAGGTTTTCGGATGAAATTGCAGAAAGTGTTTTTGCATGTGAAATAAAATACTAGCAAGGGGTTATATGTGAATGTTTGTCATTAAAGTAATTGACAAAATTATGAATAAATAAAAGGAGTTTTATTTAATGAGAGTTTGCATTAAATTTGGTGGAAATTTAATAGCAATTTTGAGTGGAGGGAATTGAAGAGATTTTTGTGAGTGGAGTGTCCACCCACATGAATGAAGGAGGGGAGGGGGCAGCCCCCATGGCCGGCGGCCACCCCCTTGGGTGCCCCCTCCTCCTATAAATGGAACCCCCTCTCCTCTCTCTCACTCACACCTCCTCGTGAAGGATCTCTCTCCCCCTCTAGAATTTATTCCCCATGGTCTCGGACTAGCGAGATATATGTTCTTGGTGGCTATTCGGCAAGAAAGATGTGATTCCGCTGCATCACTGGAGCAAGGAGGTAGAGGTTGCTCGGTGTCTTGTACGTGTGTGCGATCACGGATGCGCTGCTATTTTGCGGCGCTAGGACTTCCTCTCGATCTTGAGATCGGCAAGAGATCGTCTACATCAACCACGAGTTTAACTCGTTAAGCTTTGTCGGTCTTCAAGGGTATGTTTTCTATGGATATACATCTGCATGTTGTTTTTAACTAGTAGATAGATCTTGGTATATAGTTCCCATCGTAGGAAATTTTTTGTTTTCTGTGCTGCGAACCCTATAGTGGTATCAAAGCCGGATCTATGCGTAGATGCTTTACACGGGTAGTACACATATGAGTATGTGGACGATGATGATCATGTTGTTGATTCTTAGTTGTAATTTTTGATATTGGTGACATAGTGGGATGAAGCGGCCCGGACAAACTTTACATGTCCTCGCACATGAGACCTGTTCCACACTTGACATGCAACTAGTTTGCATAAGTGGCTAGCGGGTGTCTGTCTCTCCTACTATAGTCAATATATATTTTGCAACGAGTTGTCAACAATTTGGTTATCCTCGTTGTGGTTCATGTTCGTAGGTAAGAACGGTTCTATCTTTGAAAGCCCTAAGCCACATAAAATTTACAATGGATAAATTAGAGGCGTCTAGTTTAGATTGTTGCTGGGCTAGTGTTATGATATGGTGATGTTGTAAGTAGAAGTATGAGATGATACTCTTAAAACATACATAACGTGTAAGTTCCATAGATCTTGTCCTTACACATAAAGGTATGATAGTAATCATACCATGGTGCACATGATAGAGATCATATGAGGGAACCATATCATTTCACTAATAAACATGGGATGTTTGATAGCATCTTATAGTGCTTGTTTGGCATCTTATATTGCTTGTTTGGCGTTTTATTAGCATAATAAGATGATCCCTCATTTAAATATCAAGATAAGAATGTGCCCTTCCTTTAGTATGCACCGATTATGTTTTCGTCGCTCCAAGACATCACGTGATGATCGGGTGTTCTTGGATCCACGACCATATTTCGGGTGTAAGACAGTTACACACGCGAATACTAAGGTTCTAACTTGGCGAGCCTAGCATGTACAGACATAACCTCGGAACATGGACCGAAAGGTTAAGCATGAGTCTTATAGTAGATATGATGCCCATTTGATGCTCGCCTTTGAAGCTACACCGACTCACGTGATGATCGGACTTGGTGTAGTGGATTTGGTTCATGTAATCACCAAAAAGGCACGAGGGATGTCGTTTTTGAGTGGGAGTTCATTCGTAAAGTGGATTAGTTGAACTCAATATATCATAAACTTAATCTAAACTTTACAAATTCTGTTGTAGATGGCACCACCTGCTTTTAATTTCAATGTGTTCATGGAGAAAGAGAAACTTGCAACGAACGGTAGCAACTTTACCGAATGGGCCATGAATTTGAGGATTCTCCTCTCTGCTGCACAAAAGCAATATGTGCTAGAAGCACCGCTAGGCCCCCCACCTTTCAATGATGCCCCTAACAAGGAGAAGAACGTCTATCAGACTCGTCAGGAGGACCACAACTTAGTTCATTGCGGCATATTGTATGGGCTAGAGCCGGAACTTCGAAAGCGTTTCGAAAATGGCAATGCATTTGATACAATGGGTGAGTTGAAAATGATTTTCGACACACATGCTCCTGTAGAGAGCTACAATGCTTCAGAAAATTTCTTTAGCTGCATGATGGAAGAGCACAGCTCCGTAAGTGAGCATGTACTCAAGATGTCGGGTTATGCCGATAAGCTTGTGTCCTTGGGAATATCGATTCCCATTGACTTAGGCATCCATCATGTTCTGCAGTCTCTGCCACCTAGCTATAAGAGCTTCGTGATGAACTATAATATGCAAGGCATGAAGAAGTCTCTCCCTGAGCTTTTGCCAATGCTTAAAACTGCAGAAGTGGAGATCAAGAAGGAACATCAAGTGTTGATGATCAATAAGAACACTGGTTTCAAGAAATACAAGAAGGGTAAACGAAAGGGAAGTAAGGGTGGCAAGCCGGTTTCCGTGCCTGAAAATAAACCCCGAGTTGGACCTAAGTCTGATACCGAGTGCTACTATTGTAAGGGGACTGGCCACTAGAAGCGCAACTGCCCCAAGTATTTGGCAGACAAGAAGGCCGGCAATGCAAACAAAGGTATATATGATATACATGTTATTGATGTGTACTTGACTAGTGCTGGCAGTAGCACCTGGGTATTTGATACTGGTTCAGTTGCTAATATTTGTAACTCGAATCAGGGGCTGGGGAACAATCGACCGCAAGCAAGGGGTGAGATCAAGATGCGTGTCGGCAATGGATCAATCGTTGATGTGATCGCCGTCGGAACGCTACCTCTCCACTTGCTGTCGGCATTAGTAATAAACTTGAATAATTGTTATCTGGTGCCAGCACTGAGCATAAACATTGTATCTGGATCGTGTTTGATGCGAAGTGGTTATTCATTTAAATCTAAGAACAATGGTTGTTCTATTTATATGAATGAAATATTTTATGGTCATGCACCGATGATGAATGGTTTATTTCTATTGGATCTCTATAATAGTGTTACACATATTCATAATGTTGATGCTAAAAGGATTAAACTTAATGATCATATATCCGCATATATGTGGCACTGCCGTCTAGGTCATATTGGCGTTAAACGCATGAAGAAGCTCCATTCAGATGGACTTTTGGAATCACTTGATTTTGAATCATTTGATACATGTGAGCCATGCCTTATGGGCAAGATGACTAGAACGCCGTTTTCCGATTCAATGGAACGGGCGACAGGTTTATTAGAAATCATACATTCCGATGTATGTGGTCCAATGAGTGTGTCGGCGCGAGGTAGATATCGTTATTTTGTTACTTTCACGGATGATTTGAGTAGATACAGTTATATCTACTTGATGAAACACAAGTCTAAAACCTTTGAAAAGTTCAAGGAATTTCAGAATGAAGTTGAAAATCATTGTAATAGAAAGATCAAATTTCTACGGTCCGGCCGTAAAGGTGAGTATCTAAGTTACGAGTTTAGCACTCACATGAAAGAATGTGGAATTGTTTCACAACTCACACCTACCAGAACACCACCGCGAAATGGTGTGTCAAAACGTCGTAATCGTACTTTATTGGATATGGTTCGATCCATGATGTCTCTGACGGACTTACCGTTGTCATTTTGGGGTTATGCACTAGAAACTACTGCATTCACTTTAAATCGGGCACCATCTAAATCCGTTGAAAAGACACCGTATGAATTGTGGTTTGGAAACAAACCTAAGCTGTCATTTCTTAAAGTTTGGGGATGCGATGTTTATGTGAAGAAACTTCAACCGGATAAACTCAAACCCAAAGCAGAAAAATGCGTCTTCATAGGATACCCTAAGGAAACTATTGGGTATTCCTTCTATCACAGATCCGAGGGCAAGGTTTTTGTTGCCAAGAATGGATCCTTTCTAGACAAAGAGTTTCTCGTGAAAGGTGTGAATAGTCGGAAGGTAGAACTCGAATAGGTTATTGAACCTTCTCTTAAAAGTATGGCGAGTAGCGCAGCGCCGGAAGTTGTTCCGGAGTTGGCTTCACCAGTTGAAGAAGGAACTAATGATAATGATCATGAAACTCCAAAATAGAGTACTACCGAACCTCGCAGGTCTAGCAGGACGCGTGCAGCTCCCGAGCTATACGGAAATCCTGTCATGAATTTCATGGTTGATGAAAATGATGACCTTGCGATGTATGAATAAGCGATGATGAGCCCGGATTCCAACAATTGGTTAGAAGCCATGAAATCCGAGATGGAATCCATGTATGAAAATCAAGTTTGGAACTTGGTGGACTTACCTCACGACCGAAAGTCCGTGGAGAATAAATGGATTTTCAAAAGAAAAATTGATGCTGATGGTAATGTGACTGTCTATAAACCTCTACAAATCCAAAATTAATGCTGATGGATTTTCAAGGTGTTAAATGTTATCTAAACAACAAATTTTCAATGAAGGACCTAGGTGAAGCATCATACATATTAGGCATAAAGATCTATAGAGATAGATCTAGGCGCCTAATAGGGCTATCGCAAAGTACATACCTTGATAAGATTTTAAAGAAGTTTAAAATGGACGAAAGTAAGAAGGGTTCTTACCTATGTTGCAAGGCACGACATTGAGTAAGACTTAAAGTCCGGCTACGGCGGAAGAAAGAGAGATAATGGACAAAGTCCCCTATGCTTCAGCCATAGGCTCTATAATGTACGCCATGATATGTACAAGACCGGATGTGGCACATGCTATTAGTTTGACTAGTAAGTACCAATCGGATCCAGGTTCGGGACACTGGAAAGCAGTCAAGAATATCCTTAAGTACTTGCGAAAAACTAAGGATATGTTTCTTGTATACGGAGGTGAAGAAGAGCTTGTCGCTAAGTGTTATGTCGATGCTAGATTTGACACTGATCTGGATGACTCTAAGTCTCAATCCGGATACGTATTTCTCATGAATGGCGGAGCGGTTAGTTGGAGGAGCTCCAAACAACCTGTGGTGGCGGGATCAACAACGGAGGCCGAATATGTTGCTACTTCGAAAGCGTCTCAGAAAGCAGTTTGGATGAAGGAGTTCATATCCGAACTAGGTGTGGTTGCAAGCGTGTTGGACCCAATGGTGATCTATTGTGACAACAATGGTGCCATTGCCAATGCCAAAGAACCAAGGTCTCACAAGTATTCCAAGCATATTAAGCGCCAGTTTCACTCCATCCGTGAACATGTCAAGGATGGAGATATAAAGATTTGTAAAGTACATACGAATATCAATGTAACAGATCCGTTGACTAAAACTCTCCCTAGAGAAAAACATGATCAACACCAAAACTCCATGGGTGTTATATACATCACTATGTAACTATATTATTGTCTCTAGTGCAAGAGGGAGACTGAAGGGAATATGCCCCGAGAGGCAATAATAAAGTGTTTATTATGTGTATTCCAAGTATATGATAGATGTTTATTTTGCATGCTATAATTGTATTAATATGGAAACGTTAATACATGTGTGTTTAATAAACAAACAGAAAGTTCCTAGTTATGCCTCTCTCATAAACTAGCTCGTTGATTAACAAGATGATCAAAGTTTCCTGATCATAGACATTGGATGTTGTTAATAACGAGGTCACAACATTAGTGTAATGATGTGATGAACATTCATCCGAAGTATAGCATTACGATCAAAGTCATTGAGTTTATATTGCTATAACAGCTTACGAAGTGATCCTAATCCTTAGACCATGAGATCATGCCAATCACTAACACCGGAAGAGTTTCTTGATGACATCAAACGTCACACCATAACTGGGTGATTATAAAGATGGCTTCGGAACTACAAAAGTGTTATGTTGAGGCTCATGGATCAAGAGTGGAATTTGTTCATCCCGATGATGGATAGATATACTCTGGGCCCTCTCAGTGATATCACATTGGTTATCTTGCAAGCAAGTGATTTGATCACTAGAATGTTATATCACGGGAATGAGAAAAGAGTGCATTTCGGTAACGAGATAAAACTAGGTATGGAGATAATGATGATCGAATCTTGGACATGTAATATATCATGAAACAAAGGGATTAAATACTAGCGTAAAAGGTTCCAACGATCACAGGAAAGTAATTGTTGAATGTGTGGGAGTCAGTATGGATCTCTAGGTCCCGCTTCTGATTATTGATCGGATAAGGGTCTCGATCATGTCCGCATTATTCGCGAACCGTAGGGTGGCACACTTAAGGGACACTAACATCCAATTGGAGGAAAAGTTTCAGGACGGAAAGAATAACAAGCGTAGGAATTTATTTCACTAGATACCGAAACAGGTTTTCGGGTGAAATTGCAGAAAGTGTTTTTGCATGTGAAATAAAATACTAGCAAGGGATTATATGTGAATGTTTCTCATTAAAGTAATTGACAAAATTCTGAATAAATAGAAGGAGTTTTATTTAATGAGAGTTTGCATTAAATTTGGTGGAAATTTAATAGCAATTTTGAGTGGAGGGAATTGAAGAGTTTTTTGTGAGTGGAGTGTCCACCCACATGAATGAAGGAGGGGAGGGGGCAGCCCCCATGGCCGGCGGCCACCCCCTTGGGTTCCCCCCTCCTCCTATAAAAGTCACCCCTCTCCTCTCTCTCACTCACACGTCCTCGTGAAGGATCTCTCTCCCCCTCTAGAATTTATTCCCCATGGTCTCAGACTAGCGAGATACATGTTCCCCGTGGCTATTCGGCAAGAAAGATTTGTGCTTTCTCTGCATCGCTGGAGCGAGGAGGCGTAGGTTGCTCGGTGTCTTGTACGTGTGTGCGAGCACGGATACGCTGCTGTTTTGCGGCGCTAGGACTTCTCTCGATCTTGAGATCAACAAGAGATCGTCTACATCAACCACGAGTTTAACTCGTTAAGCTTTGTCGGTCTTCAAGGGTATGTTCTCTACGGATATACATTCGCCCGTTGTTTGTATCTATTAGATAGATCTTGGTACATAGTTCCCATGTAGGAAAAATTTTGTTTTCTATGCTGCGAACCCTACAATGTAGGCGAGGACCGCCGAATTCTAAGACACGCCTTGTACTGGCTTCAGTACTGACCACTCTCTTTTTCCTTTGCCCTTTGTTGGCACCTCTCTTGTTTAAGAAAGTTTTGAGATCGACGTTGTTAGCAGGGTGTCAACACCCGGATTTTTAATCCCAGATGCCTGTTATGCCATATATCGCAATCCCAGGATTACCATTTTTGCGAGACAAAACAGAATTGGATACCTTAGTACATCATCCATTACAAACCGTACATAAGTTCTTACACACAAATAGGGATCTCATGATCCAGTTCTTAATACAACATCAAGCAGCGGAATACGTAATAATAACGGTAGCGTAGGCGAAGCTCCATCTTCGGGGTCACAGGCAATGCTGACGGTGGGAGATGATCCTAGTTCTTGTAACCTTCCTGGGATCCATCCTCCAGGTACTCCTCTTCATAGTCTGGCCATGGGAATAGCCAGGGAGAAAGCCATGAGTACTCTTTAAGTACTCGCAAACTAATACTAACAAGTGAGAGGGATTTTTGATAATAGGACACTAGGCTCTAGGGTTGTTTTGCAAAAGTTCAGAAGCAACAAATGCTGGTTGAAGTTTTATAACACCTAAATGGGAACTTGTAATTCAGATCACAACCATGTTATGGTCAAGTCAAAGTCTCAATTCATTTCACAAGTCATTTTGAAAAGTCTGACGAGGGAACAGTATGGCCACTCCAACTGTCCATAACCGCGGACGCGGATATTCGAATAGTTTGACACTCTGGAGAGATTGTACACTTTCACCACAACATTCGATACATCCGTCAGGAACAAATCCTGAATTCACCATACTCAGTATCGGATAATCAATCCTAACCTTTCAATTACACGCCCTAGTATAAGCACCTCTCCTGTGAGTTTGGCCTCCCAACCATGACCAACTGTCATCTTGGGTACTGCACAGGTGGACAATCTTCACAAGGTAGCCTCAGCTCAGACCTTGGCCATGAGGGAACTAATACTAAGGTATATAAGTTTCCAGTCAAGCCCTACCCAATCTTCGGGTATTGTGGTTGTACGATAAAATTGGAATGGTATCGCATCCAGACAACCATCAGTTTTATAAAGGGCTAAGTCTCATGCCTCAACATTTTCATCACCAAAATCATTTGATGTTCGGAAACACATGTCCAAAACATTTCAATAGAATGATCCATCATTCCAAGGTTTTCATAACCATTTTTCCACCAAGTATTCCCATCTAAAGTTGATCAAGTTTTATGCTTAGCACTAGCATCTACAAGTGGGGGTGAGTACTAATGAGGGGTGGTACACTAGTGGGGTTTTGGCTAAGTTCAATCTCATTCCTTAAGATGACATCAAGACTATCTAGCTTAGGACAAATTTTATGCTCTTTATGCAACCTTCACATATCTTTCTAGTATCTACCATTCATTTAGGTAAAATCTAAGTAAGAGCTTTGATACAGAAATAAAGTATAAAGCTTGTAGGTAAAACTAGGAATGGTTTATCAAGTGGTTATGATCATATATGCTTAAGGCATATAGTTGGCATGGTAACAAGCAAGTATTGGCTTGCATCAATATCAGTATAAGCTTGATAAATTGCAAGTGTTAGCTTGCACATTCAACTAGTAGTATTAGGCTTGCATTAGTGTCAATATAAGCTTGCCTTGTGCAGAGCAGTGGTTGAAGTTCTCCTCGGCTTCTTCTTCGTAGAATCCTCCTTCCTCCTCGTATCCTTGGTCGGTACTAGCGTCTATGAATAAATACGAGGTACAAAATCACCAAACAATACTTAACTACTTGCAATCATCACACACAAGTGTCCTATAGATGATCTAACATCATCACTAACATTACAATATTAAGGCTTGGTTTAATTCCTTTTATTTTTAGAAAAGTAATTTCTACTCATTGAAAAACTACTTAAGATTTAATATTCTCCAAACCAAACATGGGATCATGTTGACATGTGTCATCACCACATATTTTAGTCCATGGGAATATGATTTAAAGTGGTATCACAATTTAATAAGGTTTTACCCTTTATTTTAATTAAATAAAGTGACTAGAAATGCCTATGGGGCATTCTTTTATTACTTGGACATTATTTCTGCAAGTAAACCTATATATTCTTATATATTCTGAAATGTATGGTTAAATGTGATTTTTGAGAGTTGGAATCAACCCAAAAGCTATTATGGTTTAAATTTGAAAAATGTTTGAATGTAGAAAAGCTTTTGCCTTGTTATTTTTACCATGGGTGATCTATAGATCCAAATGACTTGAATCCAACGGGCTTGGATTCAGCATTCCCAGACCTTTCTAAAAAAATTAGTTTCATTCAATTTGGTGCACTGAGTCGATCTGGGTTAATTTTTGAAGTTGGGTACAGAAGTGAGTTTGAAATAAAAATGGAAAAGGTTTAATTCAAATAACTGGGCTGCGCAGGAAAAGTTAACGGGCCGGCCTGCTAAGCGTAGCGCTTCCGCGGGCTGTTTAAGTGGGTGTCCCCACTCGTCAGTGAGACAGGGGGTGCGAAGCGGTATAGGGCAACGTGGTGCGTTCGATCTAATTCTAATCCAACGGCGGAGATTCATCGTCGACGTTGAGCAACGCCGGCGAGACATAAACCTAGCACGGCCAGTGGGGGTTGCTGGGGGCTCACCGGGGTGCTGGCGAGGGTCGGCGAGGCGGGCGAACGACGAAGTCGACGACGGCGAATCTCCTGGTACCGGTGGCTCCTCCTGGGGCGGCTCCAATCGCTGGCTCCCTTCTTCTCCAGAGGCGGCGAGCTCTGGGGAAATTCCGGCGAAGTGTTGCTCGCCTTGCTCCAGGAACGGTGTGGCACGATCAGTGATGAGAGGGGAGTAGAATGGTGTGAAGAATTTGAGCAGGGGTGGCCTCTATTTATAGTCGAGCGAGAGGACCGACGGGGCACACGGTGAGCTCGTCGGGGGCGATGGTACAGACGGCTATTGGCATGGGCGAAGGTAGGGGGTGGTGTGGTGTTCCCTGGCGGTGCTCAACGCTACGGTGGCGAGACGTGGGGCGGTGCGGGTTGGTCTAGAACATGCGAAGCTCTGTGCGGCAGAGGCGGCGTCTTCGACGGCGAGCGGTGGCTGTGCGTCACGGGGCAGCGAACGGGGATGTCTGGCGGTCTCCTGGGTTGGTGGTGATCGTATATGCACGCGGCGAGGGCGGCGCGCGGTCTGTGGGCTTCGGTCGAGGGTGGCGCTCTGGCGCATGCTCGGCATGGTCGCTGGCGGTCTGGGCGCGGTCCGTGCGTGTGGTCCAGGGGTTGGCAAGGTTCGAGCGACGGACAGGGAGTGGCGGTGGACGGTGGGCTGCCTCCCAGACATGCTGGTGTTGGGAATATGCCCTAGAGGCAATCATGTATGATGAGATTTCCCATTGTATTCATAAAGTTATTAAGTAGTCCTTGTATAAACATCTGATGTGTATCATTGAATATGTGATTCAGTTGTGGAACTATGCATTCATGTTGTTTGTACTAAATATCCTTGGTCATTGAGGTTGTGCTGGACACACAACTTAGACCAATGTGAAAGTTGGCTTGATGACTCGGTTCCACTTGTCATGGGCATGGAGATGCTATTCCAACTTACACAGACTAGGCTAAAGAGTTTAGCGAGTCGGATTGACCCATATTGAGGTACAACGAACTAAGGCTGTCATTTGTATATCTCAATCAATGTAATCCTTAGACCGAGGTTGTTGCATAGTCCGAGTTGAGGATCACCGACTTAGGTTACATCAACGCTGATCCGTGAATGGCGCTTATAAAGGCGGGGTTCGGGTCGACGAGAATCAAGCTGCGTGATGTGAATAACCAAGATGGGATTTTGCCCCTCCACTCGGAGAGATATTCTCTGGGCCCTCTCGTGAGATATGATTCAGAAAGCATGGCCATGCACGACTCGGTTAAGTGTTAACCGAGGCGATCGACTAAGAGTTAGTCGGGTGAGCACTTATCTCGGATCGAGAAGAGAGTCGGACTATTTAAGGGATGACATATATTCGCCTATAGTCTGACAAGGTATATCGTGAGGCAAAAGGGACTCGTACGTAAGTCGCATTGGAAAGGCAAGTCGTCATGACTCTTTGGTACTTGGGAATCGCGTTACGCTAGGAGCCGATGCCGATTGATCGATTGTGAGTCGGACTCAATCGTGTCCAAGTAACCATGAGCTGCGGGTCACACACTTAAGAACGGAGCAAGTTCGATTGGATCCGAATCATGTCTGGTTGGGTTGGACCTAAACCGGATTAGGACTAAGTTAGTGAGTTGGACTCACGGTGACTAATGATATATGGGCTTTAGTGAATGGGTCGCATGGCGAGCCCACGTTCACTCCTATATATAGTGGAGCACGATAACCTGAAGGGTTAATCGTTGTTCGTTAGGTCATTCCATGTGTTGGAAACCCTAGCTCCCAGAGTCCAGCCGCCGTAACGAACCTAGCGATTCGCCCGGCGCTCCTCCTATGCGTGTGGATACCAGCAGAGGTGCTGTGCGATCAGCACCAGGACGATCGGATCGTGAGGACTACACTGCATCAACTGACGCGCTTCATCAGTAATCCGCAACCGCGTGTCTAGTGATAAACCTCGTGGCCTTCTACCTCAGCTAGATCTTGGGATCACTACGTTAGAGGAAAATTTTGTTTTATCTCTGCGTGGCCCAACAGTGGTATCAGAGCGATAGCTTCTGGTTTTAGGCTCGAGATCTCGCATATGTGATATGCGATAGGCTATAGATGAGATCTATGTGCTGTTTTGGTGGTCGATCTATGAGATAGATCGGTTTTGTATGAAGTTGATTGGATCAACTGTACTCGGGGAATGGTAGATCTGATTTCCGTGATCATACTGCTGAGGTCGTGGAACGACATACCCCTACCGGTCGGCTTCCGCCATCGGGGTAGACTGTGACACGTAAATCCAGAAGCGGTGATCGAAGATCAAAAAGTTTGATCGAATCGGAACGATGGTCGGAATCCATGTTCGGATCGTAGATGAGATCGTTTTGAAAAATCGTCGGCGCTGCGCACCATGGCGTTGCCCTCGATCCTAGCAATTTGGCTAGCGGACCGCCGGCTTCGTCAGAGCGCCTTAGATGTCGCTAAAGTTTCACAACGCCGGTAGATATTGTATCTATGCATAACTTGTTTTTGCAGGAAGTTGTGAATGGTATGGTTCATGTGCATGTGATGTATGTGTGTAATCCATACGTGATCTGCGAATCACGGTTTTGTCAGCCGGCTGGAGCCTAGGTGTTGTCATTTTATTGTATAACGACCTGCGTGTATTCTCTATGTAATTTACTTTACTAAGCTAGTGTAGCTGTTTGAGAACCCGAAGGCATGCAAGGCGTTGTACATGTCGGACATGGAGTAAGACGGCAAGTGACAAGAGTTGGCACGAGTCGGATTACAGGCTTTATGGAGATGGAGATCACCATGAAGAGAGCCATACCATTTCACATCAGAATTGCTTTATTTTGTGTTGTTCATATGTCTCTTTTTTACCTCTATTAGATAGTCGGTAAAATCTAATCCCTAAAAGAAGGTCTAGTCGGTTTTCCCGCCAGTGTTTTCACCATCACAAGTCAGACATTTTGGTAGTAGGCTCATAAAATTGAGGTGCTGCCAATTCTTTTCGACTAGGTAGATTCGAGTCGGACTCTTACAACGTAAACACTCGGTAAGCTAGACGAGTCTATCACCACGGTTGTGGGGCTCGGGGAAAAGTCAGACGGAAGCCGGGGCATGTGATGCCACCCGTCCAACAGGAGTTGTATGAGATGCGATTGACAAGGAGTTGTCTACCTAGATCACTTGGCGGCTAGCGGTGATGCTAAAGCTCACTAACCGACTTGCTTATTTAGGATCCTGGATCACTAAGCAACCATTAGAGGGGTGTTGGTTCTAGTGGGAGCATAAAATATTAAAGTGTTTAATATGCTTGCTCTTTTATGAATACATGTCTTAAGTGTTTTGCATATTTTTGTTGTAGATCATGGCACCAAGTAGCAGTCAATCTCAGATATCTGGTTTTGCATTGAGAACCATTCTTGAGAAAGATAAACTGAACGACACTAATTTTACCAACTGGTATCGAAATCTGAGAATTGTTCTCAAACAAGAAAAGAAGGTCCATGTCCTAGACAACCCACTTCCAGATGAGCCGAATGAGAATGCGACTGTCGCAGCCACCAATGCCTACCGTCGGGCTAAGGATGAGTCCACGGATATTAGCTGTCTTATGCTTGCTCACATGGAACCGGACTTGCAAAAGCAGTTCGAGCATGTTGAGGCCTACGATATGACTGAAAGCCTCAAAAGTATGTTCCAGGCTCAGGCGAAGACTGAGAGGTATCAAGTCTCTCAGGCTTTGCTGAGTTGCAAGCTTAAGGATGGTGATCCACTGAGTCCGCATGTGATCAAAAGGGTTGGTTACGTGCAGTCTCTGGAGAGGCTTGGCTACCCCATAAGCGAAGAGTTCGCTACGGATATAATTCTGAACTCTCTTCCTAGTGCATATGGGGAGTTCATTTCGAACTACCACATGCATGGTATGGATAAGAAGCTCACTGAATTGCATGGGATGCTCAAGCAGGCAGAGGCGGATCTCAAGAAGGGCACCACCAAGTGTTGATGGTGCGAATAAGGCTAAGTTCAAGAAGAGTTCTTGGACTAAGAAGAAGGCTAAGTCGAGGAAAGCAGGCTCGGGACCTGTCCCAAGCGCTTCCTCGGGGACTAAGTCATCTCCTTCACCGGATCCACTTGCTTCTCTTGCAAGGCGGATGGCCATTGGAAGAGGAACTGCAGCAAGTACTTGGCCGACAAAGCCAAGAGTGGAGGTATGACTTCGACTTAGGTACACTTGTTTGCAATGTTATAGACATATATCTTGGTTGATGCACCTAATAGTTCTTGGGTATATGATACCGGATCGATTATTCACATCTGCAACTCGTTGCGTGGACCGTAAGAACTAGGAGCGTAGCAAGAGGCGAGTTGATATTCGAGTCGGCAACAAAGCAAGAGTTGCTGCGTTGGAAGTCGGCATGATGCAACTTCATTTACCTTCCGGATTCATTATGGAACTAAATAATTGTTATTATGTTCCGATTGCTCGATCGAAACATTATTTACGCTTCATGTTTGATGAGGCAAGGCTATGAGTCGAATATCAAGAATAATGGTTGTTCTTTGTATTTGAATGATATGTTTCACGGCTTTGCACCCGTCCAGGACGGGTTATTTATTTTGAATCTCGATGGTGAGTCGGTTTATAACATAAATGTTAAAAGGTTAAAACCAAATGATCTGAATATGACTTACTTTTGGCACTGTCGGCTTGGTCATATAAGTTGGAAACGCATGAAGAAGCTCCATGATGATGGACTCCTAACTTCGTTCGACTTGGAGTCGTTCGAGACATGCGAATCTTGCCTACTCGGCAAAATGACCAAGACACCTTTTGCAAAAAGTTGCGAAAGGGCGTCCGACTTGTTGGGACTAGTACATAGTGATGTATGTGGACCAATGAGCACGACAACCAGGGGTGGTTATGAGTACTTCATTACCTTCACTGATGATTTGAGTAGGTATGGATATATCTACTTGATGAAACATAAATCGGAAGCCTTTGAAAAGTTCAAAGAATTCCAGAATGAAGCACAGAATCAACTCGGCAAGAAAATAAAGTTTCTTCGGTCGGACCGAGGAGGCGAGTACATGAGCCATGAGTTTGATGACCATCTAAAAAGTTGTGGAATAGTTCCTCAACTTACTCCGCCAGGAACGCCACAAAGGAATGGTGTTTCGGAAAGGCGGAATCGGACCTTGTTGGACATGGTACGATCAATGATGAGTCGGACAGATCTGCCTTTATCATTTTGGGGTTATTGTCTAGAAACAAGTGCGTTCACACTAAACAAAGTACCATCAAAATCGGTAGAAGACACCGCATGAGATGTGGACAGCAAAAGCCGAGTTTGTCTTTTCTTAAGATTTGGGGTTGTGAAGCTTTTGTCAAGCGACTTGATCGGACAAGCTTCTGACCAAATCGAATAAATGTATTTTCGTGGGGTATCCGAGGGAAACCTTGGGTTACTACTTCTACAACCGAGAAGAGGGCAAAGTGTTTGTCGCTCGGGCGGTGTCTTCCTTGAGAAAGAGTTTCTCGATCGGGAGTAAGTGGGAGCACGCTGCAACTCAAGAAATTCGAGAGGAATCGGCTAATAGCGAATCGGCAAAAACCTTGGAGGTTGAGCCGATCGTGGCAGGTGAGCCGATAAAGACCTGTACTACGAAGATCGGCAAGATTACGAAGTGTTCGTGATGTGTTCTTGTTAGACGATGATGAGCCGCAAATTATTCGTAGCGATGGTGGGATCGATTCCGAGTCATGGCTTGGAGCCATGAGATCCGAGATAAAGTCCATGGATGAAAATCAAGTTTGGAACTTGGTTGATCTCGAGACGGTGCAAGACCGTCGAGTGCAAATGGGTCTTTAAGAAGAAAACTGATATGGATGGAAATGTTTCAATCTATAAAGCACGCCTTGTCGCGAAGGGGTTCCGACAAGTTCAAGGAGTTGATTACGACGAGACTTTCGCCAGAGCGATGCTTAAATCAGTTCGGATCATGTTAGCTATAGCGGCCTATTTCGACTATGAGATATGGCAGATGGATGTCAAAACGGCTTTCCTTAACGGAAATTTAACCGAGGGCGTGTATATGATACAGCCCGAGGGTTTTGTCGATCCGGCTAATGCTGACAAGGTATGCAAACTTCAGAAATCCATTTATGGGTTGAAGCAAGCATCTCGGAGTTGGAATATTCGCTTTGATGAGGTAGTCAAATCGTTTGGCTTCATCAAGAGTGATCATGATTCTTGTTTGTACAAGAAGTTTAGTGGGAACAAAGTAAATTTTCTAATCTTATATGTGGATGACATATTACTGATTGGAAATGATGTCCAGATGTTGCAAGAAACCAAGGAATCATTGGAAAGGAGTTTCTCAATGAAAGACTTGGGTGAGGCAACATACATCCTCGGAATCCGGATCCATAGAGATAGATCAAGGAGGCTCATTGGATTGAGTCAGAGTACTTATTTGGACAAAGTGTTGAAAAAGTTCAACATGGAATCGTCTAAGAAGGGGTTCTTACCGATGTCCCATGGTGTAAAACTTAGCAAGACTCAGTGTCCTTCGACAACTGATGAGCGAAGTCGGATGAGTGCGATTCCATATGCTTCTGATTGGATCCATCATACGCCATGATTTGTACTAGGCGGATGTTTCATATGCTCTAAGTGTTGTGGCGAGATACCAGGCTGATCTGAGAGATCCATCGACAATGACTAAAAATATCCTAAAGTACTTGAGAAGGACTAAGGATATGTTCTTGGTTTATGGTGGTGAAGATGAACTCGGTGTAAAGGGTTACACGGATGCGAGTTATCTCACCGACTGATGATTCTCGCTCGCAATCCGGATACGTGTTTATTATAAACGGAGGTGCTGTGAGCTGGAAAAGTTCCAAGCAAGAGACTGTGTCTGCGTCTACAACAGAGGCTGAGTATATTGCCGCCTCGGAGGCAGCAAAGGAAGATGTTTGGATGAGGAATTTCCTCATGGATCTTGGTGTGGTTCAGGGCTCGTCCAATCCGTTGGACGTGTATTGTGACAACAATGGTGCTATTGCACAAGCCAAGGAACCTAGACAACACCAGAAGAACAAGCACATACTCATGCGGTACCACCTAATTCGCCAGTTCGTGGATCAGGGTGATATCAAGTTATGCAAGGTACACACGGATGCAAATATTGCGGATCCGTTGACAAAGCCGTTACCCCAGCCGAAGCATGAGGCGCACCTGAGAGCCATGGGCATTAGATGCTTAGACATGTGATGTCGGAAGATTGACTCTAGTGCAAGTGAGGGACTGTTGGGAATATGCCCTAGAGGCAATCATGTATGATGAGATTTCCCATTGTATTCATAAAGTTATTAAGTAGTCCTTGTATAAACTTCTGATGTGTATCATTGAATATGTGATTCAGTTGTGGAACTATGCATTCATGTTGTTTGTACTAAATATCCTTGGTCATTGAGGTTGTCTTTGGACACACAACTTAGACCAATGTGAAAGTTGGCTTGATGACTCGGTTCCACTTGTCATGGGCATGGAGATGCTATTCCAACTTACGAGACTAGGCTAAAGAGTTTAGCGAGTCGGATTGACCCATATTGAGGTACACCGAACTAAGCTGTCATTTGTATATCTCAATCAATGTAATCCTTAGACTGAGGTTGTTGCATAGTCCGAGTTGAGGATCACCGACTTAGGTTACATCAAACGCTGATCCGTAATGGGCGCTTATAAAGGCGGGTTGTCGATCGAGAATCAAGCTGCGTGATGTGAATAACCAAGATGGGATTTTGCCTCCACTCGGAGAGATATTCTCTGGGCCCTCGTGAGATATGATTCGAAAGCATGGCCATGCACGACTCGGTTAAGTGTTAACCGAGGCGATCGACTAAGAGTTAGTCGGGTGAGTCACTTATCTCGGATCGAGAAGAGAGTCGGACTATTTAAGGGATGACATATATTCGCCTATAGTCTGACAATGTATATCGTGAGGCAAAAGGGACTCGGACGTAAGTCGCATTGGAAAGGCAAGTCGTCATGACTCTTTGGTACTTGGGAGTCGGCACGTTCTGCTAGGAGCCGATGCCGATTGATCGATTGTGAGTCGGACTCCAATCGTGTCCAAGTAACCATGAGCCTGCGGGGTCACACACTTAAGAACGGGAGCAAGTTCGGATTGGATCCGAATCTGTAATCTGGTTGGGTTGGACCTAAACCGGATTAGGACTAAGTTAGTGAGTTGGACTCACGGTGACTAATGATATATGGGCTTTAGTGAATGGGTCGCGCGAGCAGAGCCCACGTTCACTCCCTATATATAGTGGAGCACAGTAACCCAGAAGGGTTAATCGTTGTTCGGTTAGGTCATTCCATGTGTTGGAAACCCTAGCTCCACAGCAGTCCAGCCGCCGTAACGAACCTAGCGATTCGCCGCGCTCCTCCTTATGCGTGTGGATACCAGGAGAGGTCTTTGTCGATCAGCACCAGGACGATCGGATCGTGAGGACTACATGCATCAACCCACGCTTCATCGCAATCCGCCGCAACCGTCTAGTGGTAAACCTCGTGGCCTTCTACCTCAGCTAGATCTTGGGATCACTACGTTAGAGGAAAATTTTGTTTTATCTCTGCGTGGCCCAACAGCTGGCTAGGCTTGTTTCTCCTCCTAGCGTGTTGTCGAGATGGGGGTGACATGGGTGTGCTCGGCTGTTCACCATTGATGGCAATGCCAAGCTTACAACGGGGCTAGTGCTTAGTTAATCTTGCTAGATGATCTACTGAGCTGGTTGTGAGCTAGATAGGGAACAAGTTAGGCTTCAATCACTGCTTACTATAGTGTTTAGATTTTGTATGATTTGTGTCTGCAACCTGTTTGATGAAATGGCCGCATGAATTCAAGTTTTGAATTTTGAAAAGATTTTTGGTGGGTGTGCTAGATTGGTGCTGGTGAGTCTGCAGATGCTTGGGTTTTGAAAGTTGAGCTTGTTTGAGTGGTTTTTGAAAAAGTGGGATCTTCTCATATGATAAAGATTCAATTTTGAATTGTCATTTAAACTATGCATTTGAAAGTTTCTGGATGATCACAAAGTGGGCCTTGATACCTTGTTATGAGTACATTCAAAGGGTGCAAAGATCCAGAAAAGTTTCTGTTAGGTTCTGAAAGTTTGAGACAGCCAAAGTAGGCATGGGAGTTAAATTGGTCAAATTGACCATTCCTTTATTTTATTTGTTTTGATTTATTTGTCTTTAGGAAAAGTTTGGGAAATGTTTAGATGATGTTTATTTCACCTAAGCATCCATTTACAAGCAATGGAAACACACAAACAAGGTGGTTCAAAAGAATTTCAAATTCAATGCATACTCATATGCATGCTTTCAAAATTTTATTTAGAAAAGTTTTTGTTAACCCTAATTTTGATGATTAGAGTTTGATGATTTAAGTTTAGTATTTTTGGGATGTTACAAACCTTCCCCCCTTAAACAAAATCTCGTCCCGATATTTGACAAAGGACGAAAAGATTACCTAGGATTTGAAGAGATCGGGAAACTCCGTCCTGATGTGATGTTCGCGCTCCCAGGTAGCCTCCTCTTCTGTGTGGTTGCTCCACTGAATCTTGAGAAACTTGATGCTTCGGGTTCGGGTAGTTCGAAAAGCTTCTTCCAAAATACGGATGGGTACTTCGGGATAGGTCAGGTCATCGTTGATCTCTATGGTCCGGTGATCGATATTCTTGAACACTTCGGTCTTCTCGGGGACTTCGAGACACTTGCGAAGTAATGAGATATGGAACACATTGTGCACGGCTGACATCTCTTCGGGTAGTTCCAATTTTTCGTGGTGGTGGCACGGCAGATGCCATGGGTAGGCTAAAGTATGGGGCCAATGGATGCTAGAGGGATCTGGGGAGGGAAGATGAAGTTGATTCTACACACAGAAGACTAAGGCAAAGAACTTTATTTCTCCTTCCTTGGGCTACAAGTGCTCCTTGAGCTGTATAAAAGGATAAAGGAAGAACTTTACCAGCCTAACGGTACTGAATGAGCCGATGCCCTCCTTAGGGTCCAAGCCTCCCCTTATAAAGGAGAGCCTTGGGTTCCTTTAGGGCTGATGTGGCAAGAATATTCGAGGAATATGCTTGTCCCAATATAGTAGTTCGGCGGCCTCCTTTCCCTGTCGCCCTTCTAATGACGGCAAGGTTCCAGAGGGCCCCTCCTGCGTGCCTCGGGCTTCAGGACTGTCACCTCCGTGACCTCCTTCTGCCCCTCTGTCGCTCTGCGCCTTTGTCCCTTGTGCTTGGCTCCGCTCAGATTCTCCCTAGCCTGCGGCTAGAGTTTGACTTTAGGCTTCTCCTTCTCCTGCAAGCTTTGTATCATTCGGCCCTGCCTCGCGTAACTCGGCTTGTCCTTCACCTGCATTAAGATTACTCGGGCTAACCCGGCCGACTTACTCAGTATCTCGGCCGGGTAACGCCTTGCCATTATCATAAGGGTCATGCCCTTTCCTATCTCGGCCGACCTCTACAGGATTCGGCCGACTCAGACTATAACTCAGAAACTAGACGGGGAACACCCTTCCGTTTTCCCCATCTTTACCCTATCCGGAGTCACCTCCCCAACATTAGTCCCCGAAGCTGGTATGGCCCTGTCGACAACTTCGGCCGGGCCCAGTTTCACGACTTTCGTTCCGCATTGTTTCCGAGTTATCTTTCTCTAGTTTGAGGTATCATCATATCTTCTCGCGTACGTCTCGTCCTACGTGTCATACTCATCATTGTTTCTCTAGTTTTTTGTTCCTCTACAGTATTTACTGACAGGTTACAGTTACTACTGCGCCTGTCGCGTCGGCGCTGCGACGCCTCGCGTGCCATTTCTGTTGAGGGTCGTGACCTTCTTTTCCACTGTGTGGCCCTCGGTGCGGTTCCGCTTAGCGGCGTGCGGTCATGCGGCGCACACGATCTACACGGTTAACCGCCAAACCCACGATCCCACTACCTCACGGGCGTCTCGGTTATAAAGAGGGGCGCGGGGCTGGGAGATTCACTTTCCCCCTCCGCTCACCTACGCCCTTCTTCTTCCTCTGGCTTCTGCGCCCTTTCGTGACTCCGCCGCCACGCGTTCATCTGGATCTCCGACGGCAAGGACCCCGCCGTACTGCTGCGTCTGCCTCGTCCTAGATCGCTTGCTCCGGCACCGTCGCTGGTGATTTCTTCTAGCCCTATCACCTAGGCTCTCCTCTAGACTTCTTTGTTCCCCTTTCGTTTTCGCGCGGTAGCTCCTTCGCTGCTCCGCCGCCGTTTCCGCGTAGAATCACGACGGGGCCGTGCAGCTCAAAGTTTACCTCCGCCGCTAGTTCTTCCTCCATAAATTTCTTCGGCGACCCCATGTCGAGATCTGTCAGTTGTGCCCTTATCGAGGATGACGATGCTGCCTCTGGGCCCGAGCGTGGCTCGTGGCAGGGCTCTTCTGTCACCCGTCGAGAGATTGAGTGGCTGATCCGAACTCGCCGGATTCCTGCCGGGGTAGCTTGTCGCTTACCCGGCAGCGAATCCACTCCCATTGTTAGGGAGGGCGAGTATGTAGTCTTCATGTCACATTTTGCTCGCGGGTTCGGTCTCCCCCTCAGTGATTTTGCTAGGGAATTCCTCGATTACTTCGTCCTGCAGCCTCATCACCTTCCTTCTAACGCCATTGCCTCTCTTTCTGCCTTCATCTGTGCCTCGGAGGTATACTTTGGCCTATGGCCGTCTGTGCACGTTTGGTCAAAGTTTTTCCAGATTCGATCCAATGTGGTCCCAGAAAAATCTCTTCATCCCTCCGAGAAGCTGCTTACCCAATGTGGTGCCGCGTCAATCACACCTCAGAGGAAGTCCGAGTTTCCTCGCGTCGCAGGTTTAGAATCGTGCAAAAAGTGGCATAAGTCATTCTTTTATGTTAAGAACTCTAGGAATGAGGATAGGATTCGGCTTCCTGCCTTTTCCATCGGCACCCCTTCCAAGCTGAACTGGACCTACAATCCGAAGAAGAGTCATGCTCTGGCCGAGGCTTTTGAGATTCGGCTGAAGGAATTGATCCGCTCCGGGCTACACGGTGAGGATCTGATGACTACCTTCATCAGCAGCCGGATCTTCCCCTTCCAGAAACGCACACACAAGCTCTGCTATATGAGCGGTCCTCTCGATCCCAACCGAGTCTCGTCGGTGGAGCTGGACAGCTACCTCATCTTCAAACGTGTCCGGGCTATCTTTAAGACGAAGATGCCGGAGGACTGGGCCTGGGGGTTGAAGCCGTTCACCCGCGAGCATCCCCCTCCCGAGGTGAGTTTATGCCTTTGTGTTTTGCTTCCTAATCGCGTCCGTGACTCTTTGTGCTAATTTTTCTCTTTCTTGTCCTACAGAGGTTTCAGGAGCAGAAGACTGAGGAAGCCGAGGTTTTGACACTCCCGTGGCCTGCGGATCGGAATACACCGGACAACGGGGAGCCGAACTTAGAAGAGTTCGTTCCCAAGTCAGATCTCGCTCCGGCTCGCGCTCGCGGCAAGGCCCCGGCCCGCGAGGAGGAAGGTGATTCAGACGAGGTACAAGTTCTAGAGGTAGTTGCCGCAATGCCAATTTCTTATGCATTTCCGACTTCTATTTTATCAGCTAATCCGACCGGTCAGGTTCAAAACGTCGAGCCTCTTGCCTCCCGGCCTCCCGTTACCTCGGGGAAACGCAGACCTCTAGCTGATGCCTCAGAAGCTGCTCCCAGGAAGCGAGTAAAGAAGTCAGCCCAGCACCCTCCGAAGCGTAAAACTATGCCCGGGGTTACTGGGTGAGTTACTTTTGTTTGTATTTCTTGTTTCTCTCTTTCTCCCTTCTAACTTGACCTTTTCTGTCTTTGCAGGGCTCCTCTCTCTGTTAAGCCCAGCGGTCCCAGCATGACGAGTCGTACGACTCGGCCGCCTTCTCCTCCGCCTCCTGAGGATACCAGAGCTCCGAGTCCTGCTCGCGTTGCTTCTCCTCCTGCTCCGAATCAGACGCCACCTTGCCATGATACGCCTGAGATTTCTCCTATTGATGCCGATACATCTCGGCCCACAGATATTCCTACCGAACCTGCTGCCTCCTCCGTGAACCCCGATGTTTCTGTTGAGATTCCTCCGACCTTCGCGGTCTCTACTGCGACACCAACTCGAGCCGAGGATATAGATATCCCGGCGCCCTCTGCAACCGTAATCCCTCCGGCTCCCAAGGACGCTGCTCCAAGTGCCGAGGTATCGGCTCCTACTGATGCCTCTCCTAAGGCAAGAAAGGTCATTGTTGCCAAGCCTTCGCCCTCTCAGAAAGGATTTGCCAGCTCATCTCAGCCTACAATTGCTGATGCGCTGCGCAAGGGGATTTCCTCTGCCAAGAGCAGTGTCACCCCGGCCGCTGATAGACAGCTTGCTCTTCACAAGAGTCCGGCGGCGGCGGTTGTTACCCAACATGTCCGAGGTAAAGTTCTGACTCGCACGGAGAGTGGGAACAGTCTCGGCTCGTTGGTAGAGTATGCCAACAACTGGAACGCTGCTAATCAGTTCGAGGGTAATCCAAGAAGCTAGCCGTTTCAGCTCTCCGATATCAGCAGCCGTCTACATCAGGCTGCCAAGATCATTCTTGAAAGTGACAAGATGAATGAGGTAATTGTTTTTATGTTGTTTTGATTAGTTCTCTGGATGCTATTATATTTAGTCTAGTCCCCAAAGCTTGCAACCGAATAACTTGTTATTCATTTGGAAGTTTTTATGATGCTTTACTTAGTTCAGTTTTATCTTAGAGTTCGAACCCCCGTCCAACTAGATTTGCATTAAATTCTGCTTGAGTTGGGTCTGTCTGAACCTTGAATATTCAGCCACCTAGGTCCGGGTTAAGTTTTGCTTGACTCGGATCTGTCTTATCTTTGAATGTCCAACCACCTAGATCCGGGTTAAGTTTTCCTTGACTCGGATCTGTCGTAGCTTCGAATATCTAACCACCTAGATCCGGGTTAAGTTTTGCTTGACTCGGATCTGTCTTAGCTTCGAATATCCAGCCACCAAGATCCGGGTTAAGTTTTGCTTGACTCGGATCTGTCGTAGCTTCGATTATCTAGCCACCTAAATCCGGGTTGAGTTTTGCTTGACTCAGATCTGTCTTAGCTTCGAATATCTAGCCACCTAGGTCCGGGTTAAGTTTTGATTTACTTGGATCTGTCTTAGCTTCGAATATCCAGCCACCTAGATTCGGGTTAAGTTTTGCTTGATTCGGATCTGTCTTAGCTTCGAATATCCGTTTACTATTTGCTTTATTGCTTAGGTTGCGCATGACCGGCGGACCGCCGAATTCCAAAGGCTGCTTTTTGCGCATAGAAAATTGCAAGAAAAGTACGAGAAGGTTATTCCTGTGGTGAATAAAGCTGGTAAGTCGACGAACTCTTGCGTCATCTCTGAAGCTCTTATTGTTTTGTACCTGAGATGTTGGCTCACTTTGTTGGTAAACAGGGAACATCAATAATCTTAACATCCGTCTTGAGAAGAAGGTCAAGGCCCTGGAAGGTTAGTTACTCTTTTGCTTTATATACTCCCCTTTGAAATGTGCACTAAGTTTCTTTTAACTCTTTTGGCTTTGGTAAAGCCAAGTTACAAACCTTTGCAGCATCTCACCAAGATTGCAAGCCCATGCCTGATGTGATGCTGCATTTTTTAGAACAAAGCGCTACTCACTCGGCGCAGCTGAAGGATAAAGATGACGAGATAGCTCGCTTGCGCACCGAGGTGGAGTCCCTTAAGCTCTCTCAGAAGTCTGAATTAGAAAAGGTCGACCAGGAGTTCTCCGAGGAGAAAAATCGGCTAGCTCTGCAATTGCAGAAAAATAAAGAGCTCTTCGAAGCTGCCGAACTGAAGACACGGGGGATGAGCGAGGAGATTACTCACTTTGAGAAGAGCAAGATTGACTGGGCTAAAGATCTTCAGATAATGCTGAGCTATATTCATCGTAAGCTTCTGACCGTGGCCGAGTTATCTTTTTCCCTTTCTTACTGCTGACTGATGCAGTCGTGTTTTGCTCAGACCATTTTCCAGAAGCTAAGCCCGTGAGATCTAAAGCGGTGATTAGTGCTCGTGCGCGCCGAGGTGTTCCTGTTGATGCGGACTCGGAGTACTCGATGGAAGATTTCTTGGTTGCTGTTGGCGCTGCAGTTGGTCCGATGAAGATTATGGGCAGGGATTTGGTGCAGGCAGCTATCCGAGCCTACCATGTTCTCTGGCCGAATACTTCTAGGACTCCTAATATTGACGAGGTCAAATTATTGGTGGAAAGATTAATGGCATCCGAGAGACAACTAAGTCTTTGGAGGGAATCGGCCGGACGAGTGGGTGCTGACATGGCTCTCACTGTCATCATGTCACGGTATGAAGATATTTCTCTTGATATTTTGAGAAATTTGCGCACTGGTTCCCGTTGGGTTGAGGACCCGGACTTTGTCGCTCTCCGGCAAGCTTGTGCCTTCTAGCTTGTTGAGTATGCCGACGTGCACACCTGGAATGAAGGTCCGAGTTTCCTTCCTAATCCGGATGACGAGGTCGAAGTTGAGGATGCCACGGATGATAACTCAGCTGAACAGGGCGAAGATGAGGGTGACTCGGCTGCTTCTGGTGATTCCAGTTCAAGCTCGGATGGCAGCGGCGACGCGCGATCCTCCTCCAAAGGTACTGGGCATTCCACTGTGCAAGCTGACGCTCCTCAACAGCCTCGGGCTTCCCCTGAAGTCGCTCCTGGGTCTGTAGAGGGAGAGGCAACCTCGGCCGAAGTTCCACCTACCTCGGAGTGCCCAGCCCCTGACCAAGTCACTGCCTCTCCAACTAAAGAACTCTAAGTCATTTCTTACCCCTGGTATGCCGGGCGTATGATGTACGTGGCACATTTGTCCATCTTTTGCGCGGTATAAATTTCTTTTGCCGTGTGCCGCTGAGACATATATGGTTGTAATCGTTATTACTTTGTTTAACTGGTTTTGTTTGTCTGAATCCTTGCTTTGGCTGCCTTCAATTTCTTGAAACATATAAACTTTGCCACTTGACCACTGTGGTTTGGACTGTTAATCTGGGTGTAAACCTTTAAGACCGTATTTGGGGGGAGCGGAATAATATCACTCTGGGAGCCGAAGTTTGATACCCACTTTTGCGACAAAGGATAACCCATACGTGGAAATAGCGTAGGGTAGTCCCCGAGCCACTGCTCAAGGCAACGAGGTTTAATATATAAACCAAACTTAGAAACAATATAGGACAGTCCCCGAGTCACTGCTCAAGGTGCCGAGGTTTAATATGTGTCAGTACCCGAACCACTGCTTTGGTGCCGAGGTCCAATACTTGAATCAAACTTAGAAACAATATGGGGTAGTCCGCGAGTCACTGCTCAAGGTGCCGGGGTTTAATACATAAACCCTATTTAAAAACCATATAGTGCAGTCCCTGATCCACTGCTCAAGGTGCCGAGGTTTGATACATAACATGAAATTAAAAACAACATGCGGCAGTCCCCGAGTCACTTCTCTGGACGCCGAGGTTTAATACATAAACCATACTTAAAAATAACATAATGCAATCCCCGAGCCACTGCTCAAGGTGCCGAGGTTTGATACATAACATGAAATTTAAAAACAACATATGGCAGTCCCCGAGTCACTGCTCTGGACGCCGAGGTTCAATACATAGTTGGTGCTCCCTCCTGAAGCACCATTTTACAATATGTCATGGATGACTCCTACGAGTAAAATGGATGAAGTAAGGCTACATTCCATGGTCTTGTCGATTCTTCGCCGGCTTTGTCTGCCCTGTTCTTTCCTGGTGATTGAGCATCGATTAGGTAATACGCATCATTGTGCAATGCTTTGCTCACAATGAATGGTCCTTCCCATGGAGGCGACAATTTGTGCATGCCGGCCGTGCGTTGCACCAGCCGGAGAACTAAATCTCCTTCTCTGAATACTCTTGGATTCACCTTCTTGCTGTGATATCGTCGCAAGTCCTGCTGATAGATAGCTGATCTTGATAACGCCAGCTCTCTGGCTTCTTCTAGCAGATCGACATCATCTTGCCGAGCTACCTCATTTACTTCAGTGGTTGTATACTAGGTAACCCTTGGCGAGTCATGTATTATGTCGGCTGGAAGCACAACTTCTGCCCCATACACTAGAAAGAATGGTGTATTACCTGTTGATCTGTTTGGGGTAGTCCTGAGGCTCCATAGTACTGCTGGTAGTTCCTCAATCTAACATCCTGCCGACTTTTGTAGCGGTTCGACGAGTCGTGGTTTTATTCCGGACAGTACTAGTCCATTAGATATTTCTACTTGCCCATTGGACGCTAGGTGAGCCACAGAGGCGACATCTAGTCTTATGTGCTTTTCTTGACAGAATCTAGCGAAGGCTCCTTCTGCAAAGTTTGCACCGTTGTCTGTAATAACACTGTGTGGGTACCCATATCTTAAGATAATATCTCTGAGGAATTTCACTGCTGTGGGCCCATCACATTTCTTTATTGGTTTCACTTCAATCCATTTTGTGAACTTGTCCACCATGACTAATATGTGGGTCATCCCGCCTCGGGCCGGCTTAAATGGTCCCACCATATCTAAGCACCATACAGAAAATGGCCAAGTAATTGGTATTGTTTTTAACTCGGACGAAGGCATATGTATTTTGCTGGCATATCTTTGGCAACCATTACATTTTTCGACCAGTTCTTTGGCTTCTTTCAACGCTATTGGCCAATAAAACCCATGACTGAATGCTTTGGCCACTAAAGCTCGGGATGAGGCGTGATGTCCGCATTCTCCTTGATGTATATCTAGGAGGATCTCCTGGCCTTCCGCCGAGCTCACGCATCTTTGTAACACACTTGTGACACTCCTTTTGTACAGATCATTGTTTATGATTGTATAGGATTTAGCTCTTCTCACTGTTTGTCTTGCCAATATCTCGTTATTCGGCAAAACCGCATCTCTAAGGAAAGAGAATATGGGTTGCGCCCATGTAGGTGTGATTTTCTCTGGTGGAGTATCACTATCTATTTCCATATTTTTTGCCGACATGACTACCTCGGATGTCTCCATACTCATCCTTGCATCGGCTGGCTTTATCTTTGGAAATTCCGGGTTACACTGCTTGTCAATTTCCATCGTCACATTATCCTCTCTTGATTTTGCCGGAATAAAAATGGATTCGGACTCTGGGGATGGTGTTATTGATGGCTTCCTCAGGTGCTCTAGGGCGATACAGGGAATTGGTACTGTCCGTTGATCCGAGTTTTGACAATGTATCTGCGGCGTCGTTTTCTGCCCGAGGTATATGATGAAACTCACATCCATCGAAGTATCCACTGAGTTTTTGCACATGAAACCTATACAAGGGCATATTATCATCCAACGCATCCCAATTGCCTGAGACTTGCTGTACTACTAGATCTGAATCTCCATAGCACAAAATTCGGCGTATGCCAATCTCTTTCGCCACCTTCAATCCATGGACGAGTGCTTCATATTCGGCTACGTTGTTTGACGCGGAAAAATGTATTTGCAGCACATATCTCAGCTGGTCTCTTTTTGGCGAGGTTAACACTATTCCTGCCCCCAAACCATTTCTTATTTTGGAACCGTCAAAGTGCATCGTCCAATAATTCGGATATGGTAATGGTGGCTCATATTGTACCTTGGCCCAATCTACGAAGAAGTCGGTGTAACACCCTCAGAATCGGCCCTATGCAAGTTTTAGCGAAACCCGCCAAACCCGCATAGAAACGATTCAAAGGTGCCCACCAGGCACTTTCGTGCGGGTGGAAAACGAAGTAATAACATTACACAACAGTCCTCGATGGGACCCACAGAACAGATATATATACAGCATCGACTCAAAGAGTCAAGAATACAAATATAATATACAAAGATCCAAATCACCTTGAAAACGATAGTGCGTCCAACTACGGACAAGATGCAAATGGGGCTAAGAGCCCTGAAGAATAACCAATGGCGTCCATAACCCTGCCCAGGCCAAGCCGGAAGGGTAACCCTGCTAACGGCGTCGATCTCAAAACCTGCTTAAACAAAAGGGGTGCCGACAAAGGGCAAAGGGAAAAAGAGGCGTCGATCGAGGCCAAGACGGCGAGGCTAGAATTCGGCGGTCCTCGCCTACATAGGTATGGTGGACTGAGCGGAAGCGGCGGCATGCACTAAACGACCTATAGAGACTCGATACAACTGGCGGCAAACAGAGAGGGGTAAGGAAGACCTATTCGGATCCATCCTGAAGCTAACACCAAACAAACCCATCCCGGTATTTCCCCCTCGAGACCAAACGAGGAAGTCAACCAAGGAACTCACACGGTTGGCAGTTTTACTTATTCAATTATAGTTGCGGCACCTTACTAGTCAGGTTTAGATAATCATTCTGATAAAGTAAGCAGTGGGAACTTTTAGTTGACCATTCCGTGATAGTTGCAACACTTACTAGTCAGATACAATTAGCATGAGATAAACCCATAACCCAGCAGTTGTTGGTACTATTATTCAGCCATTCCGTTGTAGTTGCAATACTTACTAGTCAGGTACAATGGTCGCAAGCGACAATCCAAACAAGCAATTGTGGGCAGTATTAATTAGCCATTCCATTATAGTGAAGCTGATTACTAGTCATTTTAAAGTCAAATTATAGCAATAAACTTTAGTTATGCTTGTCTATGATCGAGATACTGTGCTCTAAGTCGTCCATAACCGCGGACACGGCTTCTCGAAAAGATTTAACCCTGCAGGGGTGCACCAAAGTATCCACAGGCACTTTGACCCTTTTTGCCAGATCAGTTAACATACACCCATCGGTATGTCGGCGGGGCCTAAGTCACGACGTTCCCAGATCCAAAGCAAGTACATGGGGGCCACCCCACCAAGTCGACACCCGCAACGGAGTCGGCCGGTCTCCGAGACGGACTTAGGGTTTGGGTGGACGGCAGTGAGCGACAGCAAATCCCCAAACGGGGACTGTCGACACCGCGAAAACGTGTCCCGATCCTAAACAGTACAGTGTGCTCCTCGCACAAACGTAAATAAAGCGGTAAACATGGCATAAGTACAGGATAGTAAATAAATCCTCAAACTAGTTGTGGCCCCCAGTACAATACTTTGAAATCAGGTAATAATCAATGGGGGGCCCATATCTCCCCACCTGTGGTTAGCACGCTCGATCTCGGAACTCGGGTCCTACGGGACACAAGCGGGCGGTCGGAAAACAATCTTACCTATCACCCACCGATGCCTCTGCTTAATTCAAATTTTAGTTGTTAAACAGTAATTAAAGTGAACGATAAGTAAAGTCATGATCATCTCCAACGTCAACATGCGGCAAGCCTCCAACAATTGTGGTACTTGACGACACACAAAACACTTGAGCAAGCGACTACGACACGCGGGTCCAACTATCTACCAAACAACAGGTAATAGGATGTGTCCAAGGCTATATATGGCTGCAAGGGATATCACGGGTACGAAAGAATAGAGCATCGCAACACAGATAGCAATAGATCAACAGGAGGGAAGTAAATACTATAAAAGTAAGATAGGTAGAAAGAGGGAGATGCTCTTTGAAAACATTGTCGAAGGTTCAACCAAGATCGGTAAGCTCACATCAACTCAACGGCCTTATCCAAGAAGCAAAACACTAGAAGAAACATCGGATGCACTATTTAATACAACGGCAGAAGATCGGCATGATGCATGTATGATGCATGACATGGCAAGTGCGATCGATTAGGTCATGTTAAGTGGAACCGGTCCGACAATTTGTTAGATGGTTCCAGTTATTTAGAAGGCCGCAATTTAAATGTTTTTTAACATGGAAAAAGATAATCTTGATTCGCTACACAAGTTTAAATGAGGCCAATATAAGGCTAGATTTGCCCGCATATGGGCCCCATATTTAATTATTAGGTGAATCGGCATAAGGCCCCCAAACCACAGATATGCATGCGAGTATGACAATTCAATATGCAACAAGTTGTTATTATGTTATAAAATAGGGTTTTCGGGAAGGGGTTCACACATTAGGGTTCGACGAACTTGAGGTTCCGGGGTTCGGGGTTCGACGGGATCATTCTCGGATAACTGGGGTAGGTCTTGTCGCATCCGGGTTCTCGGCGGTCTTGGCGTCGGGGGCGCATCGGTCTCGCCCTGTACGGTGTCGTTCTTGTCGCATGCAGATCTTGTCAGGTTCCACGGGGTCGAGCTTGCAGTGGCGAGGGTCTTGTCGGTTCCGTGTCATCGAGTCGGTCTTGGCATTCAGGATGAAGCACTTGTCGCACCGAGGTCTCGGTGTCCGGGGCGAAGTACTCGGCGTTTCCGTGTCGGCGGCCTTGGCGGTAACAGGTTCGGACTCCGGATCCGGGCACGGTCTTAGCGTTCCGTCTTCAGTGTCGTTGGCGAACTCGGGCTCGATACCGGGGGTCCTACGGGTCCTTGAGGCGATCTTGGCGGGGTTCCAGGGTAGGGCGAGATCGGCCTACGGGATACCCACATCCGGGTACGGTCTTCGCGGTTCCCGTTGTCCGAAAAGGCGTGCTTGGAGTTCCGTCTTCGGTGGTCGGGGTAGTAGCTCACGGCGTTCGAGATGGTTCCCTTGGCCATCGGCTCGGGACTTGTGCGTCTTGGGGAGCGAACTTGGCGGGCGAGCCCACCCGAAGACGAGCTTCGTCCCCATCGGCGCGGATCCCGTGATTGACCACCAGCGAAAGAAGGCCTGACGCTGATGCCGCGATGAGCCGGAGATACGACCGTCGCCGAGGTGGCCGGGGGAGAGCTGGCGGCCGGAGCTGCGGAGCAGGCGCGCCGAGCAGGCGGAGGCGGGCGGAGTTGGCGGCAGTCGTCGAGCGCGCGGCGGCGAGCCTGGCGAGACAGCGCTCGCCAGCGAGAGGGCAGTGCAAGCGATGGCGGGGAGGCGGCAGGTCGTCGGGGGCGGGCGGAGGGCATCGCGGCTGGCGAGCTGGAGGCGGGCGGCGATGAACGGAGGAGGCGCGGGCTGAGGCCGCCAGCTGGAGGTACTGGCGGTGGAGCTGGGTCGGGGAGGCGAGGGCACGCGAGCAGCTGGAGGAGGAGGCAGCGGGCGGGCGCTGGGGAGGTCCTGGCGGGGGTCGTGCGAGGCGAGCCAGGCGGCCTCGCCAGTGGCGCGACGGTGGAGCGCAGCGAATGCGGTGGGGCGAGGCGGCAGTGCGGGCGAAGGGCGAGAGGAGACCGGGCGGGGGCAGCGGTGTCGTGGTCGGGCGAGGTGGCGCCGAGCGGGAGGCGGAGGGAGCTCATGAGGCGGGGTTGGCGGCGGAGACGGATGCTGCGGTGGTGGGCGGAGGCCGAGGCGGCTAGCGCCGGGTTGGGAGCCGAGCCTGGCCGGAGGCGGGAAGAAGGAGGCGGGGAGAGGGAGAGGCGGCGGAGAAGAAAGCGGGGGTCGCTCATGGCGTCAGTGGGGCCCAGGGCGGTTCGGTGGGGGACAGGGTGGGGCCTGCAGGTGGGGCCACGCGGGGCTGAGAGGGAGTGGCAGGGGAGGGTGCTGGCGGTGTGCGTGCGTGTTTGGGTGGGTGGTTGGCTGGGAGAGAGAGAGGAGAGAGATTAGGTGGGGAGGGAAGAGGTGACGTGGAGAGTGGTGATTGGGTAAGGGAGAGGGAGGGGGTGAGGTGGCGTGCTCCTACTGGTTGGGGTGATGTGGAGGAAAGGGGTGGGTAGATTAGTTGGTAGCCTTAGGATTTAGAAGGGCAGGTGTAGGTGGACCGTTTAGAAAATGGGGGTGGTCGTTCGGGTCGAGTCGGCCCGTTCGACTGCCCACACTAAAACAATGAAACTTTTTATTTGATTTAAACGGGCCGTGTGCAAACCGATAGCGGCCAAAATAATTAATCCGGAGAACCGGGCTTTGCATTTGAATTAAGATGGGGCGTTTGGAAAACAAATCGGGCTTTGCGAACATAGTTTTATGCAAACAATGCATGATGATGACGATGCAATGCACAAATTCAACGCGATTTTCTAGTAGTGGTTTTGCGGGATGCCACAATTCGACACCACTAACAATGGATCTCGCCCTCGAGATCCGCCTCATGGTACCGGAAGGAAGGTCGGCGTCCTGCGTCTTCTCGCTTCGTTTAGATCCTCGCGACACCACTAACAAGAGGTCGTTGACCCCGCTCGTCAAGAAAACACTCCGGATAGACAACGAACGAAGCTAAAGGTAGGGCCACCTCTAGTTTCCATGGAAGGAGTAGAATTGCGTCGATCCACCATTCAATGTGCATGAGCGAATGATAAGAGTAGTGGCATGGTCGCGACTCCATCCCGCACTCAAAGCATTACTCTGTACACGAACAGATAGATTATGCAACTAACCCTCAGGATCAGACTGAAGATCTCGACAAGCGAGGTTCGGAAACAAAGAAGTGATGCAGACTCTGCATCGGATCTGGCGTAGATGCTGTCGTCGCGTCAGAAAACACCGGAAGGCACGAAGAGAAGTCCACCAGACGGAGGATTCCTCGGATAGCATGAAGACCAGATGTAGCAACACCGTTATCAGAGGAGGAAGCGAAACCCTGAAGGTACGACGAAAACCCATCCACGAGAAATCCTGGACTCGCAGAAAAGATAAGAGGTGGATTCAAAACACGCTGAGGTGAGAGGAGAGAAGCAGAGGGGTAAGGAGTAAAATCAGACCTAATCAGAACTATCCAACCGATTTTGCAAAATAGTTTTGACACTCTACTTCGGCCGTTAGCTAGGTTATCCTACATGCTGGACTTGTGGGGTATCGCAACTGCTGGGCTCTGATACCACTCTGTAACACCCTCAGAATCGGCCCTATGCAAGTTTTAGCGAAACCCGCCAAACCCGCATAGAAACGATTCAAAGGTGCCCACCAGGCACTTTCGTGCGGGTGGAAAACAAAGTAATAACATTACACAACAGTCCTCGATGGGACCCACAGAACAGATATATATACAACAGCGACTCAAAGAGTCAAGAATACAAATATAATATACAAAGATCCAAATCACCTTGAAAACGATAGAGCGTCCAGCTACGGACAAGATGCAAATGGGGCTAAGAGCCCTGAAGAATAACCAATGGCGTCCATAACCTGCCTGTGCCAAGCGGAAGGGTAACCCTAACATGCGTCGATCTCAAAACCTGCTTAAACAAAAGGTGCCGACAAAGGGCAAAGGAAAAGAGGGCGTCGATCGAGGCCAAGACGGCGAGGCTAGAATTCGGCGGTCCTCGCCTACATAGGTATGGTGGACTGAGCGGCAGCGGCGGCATGCACTAAACGACCTATAGAGACTCGATACAACTGGCGGCAAACAGAGAGGGGTAAGGAAGACCTATTCGGATCCAACCTGAAGCTAACACCAAACAAACCCATCCCGGTATTTCCCCCTCGAGACCAAACGAGGAAGTCAACCAAGGAACTCACACGGTTGGCAGTTTTACTTATTCAGTTATAGTTGCGGCACCTTACTAGTCAGGTTTAGATAATCATTCTGATAAAGTCAGCAGTGGGCACTTTTAGTTGACCATTCCGTGATAGTTGCAACACTTACTAGTCAGATACAATTAGCATGAGATAAACCCATAACCCAGCAGTTGTTGGTACTATTATTCAGCCATTCCGTTGTAGTTGCAATACTTACTAGTCAGGTACAATGGTGGCGTTTACAATCAAACAAGCAATTGTGGGCGTATTAATTAGCCATTCCATTATAGTGAAGCTGATTACTAGTCATTTAAAGTCAAATTATAGCAATAAACTTTAGTTATGCTTGTCTATGATCGAGATCGTGCTCTAAGTCGTCCATAACCGCGGACACGGCTTCGAAAAGATTTAACCTCATAGGGTGCACCAAAGTATCCACAGCACTTTGACCCTTTTGCCGATCGGTTAACATACACCCATCGGTATGTCGGCGGGGCCTAAGTCACGACGTTCCCAGATCAAAGCAAGTACATGGGGCCACCCACCAAGTCGACACCATAGCAGTCGGCGGTCTCGAGACGGACTTAGGGTTTGGGTGGACGGTAGTGAGCGACAGCAAATCCCCAAACGGGGACTGTCGACACCGCGAAAACGTGTCCCGATCCTAAACAGTACAGTGTGCTCCTCGCACAAACGTAAATAAAGCGGTAAACATGGCATAAGTACAGGATAGTAAATAAATCCTCAAACTAGTTGTGGCCCCCAGTACAATACTTTGAAATCAGGTAATAATCAATGGGGGGCCCATATCTCCCCACCTGTGGTTAGCGCGCTCGATCTCGGAACATGTGTCAAGAACTCGGGTCCTACGGGACACAAGCGGGCGGTCGGAAAACAATCTTACCTATCACCCACCGATGCCTCTGCTTAATTAAAATTTTAGTTGTTAAACAGTAATTAAAGTGAACGATAAGTAAAGTCATGATCATCTCCAACGTCAACATGCGGCAAGCCTCCAACAATTGTGGTACTTGACGATACACAAAACACTTGAGCAAGCGACTACGACACGCGGGTCCAACTATCTACCAAACAACAGGTAATAGGATGTGTCCAAGGCTATATATGGCTGCAAGGGATATCACGGGTACGAAAGAATAGAGCATCGCAACACAGATAGCAATAGATCAACAGGAGGGAAGTAAATACTATAAAAGTAAGATAGGTAGAAAGAGGGAGATGCTCGCCTGAAAACATTGTCGAAGGGTTCAACCGAAGATCGGGGCGAAGCTCACATCAACTCAATGGCCTTATCCGCGAAGAAGCAAAACACTAGAAGAAACATCGGATGCACTATTTAATACAACGGCAGAAGATCGGCATGATGCATGTATGATGCATGACATGGCAAGGGTGCGATGCGATTAGGTCATGTTAAGTGGAACCGGGGTCCCGACAATTTGTTAGATGGTTCCAGTTATTTAGAAGGCCCGCAATTTAAATGTTTTTTTAACATGGCAAAAGATAGTACTGGTTCGCTACACAAGTTTAAATGAGGCCAATATAAGGCTAGATTTGCCCGCATATGGGCCCCATATTTAATTATTAGGTGAATCGGCATAAGGCCCCCAAACCACAGATATGCATGCGAGTATGACAATTCAATATGCAACAAGTTGTTATTATGTTATAAAAGAGGGTTTTCGGGAAGGGTTTCACACATTAGGGTTCGACGAACTTGAGGTTCCGGGGTTCGGGGTTCGACGGGATCATTCTCGGATAACTGGGGTAGGTCTTGTCGCATCCGGGTTCTCGGCGGTCTCGGCGTCGGGGGCGCATCGGTCTCGCCCTGTACGGTGTCGTTCTTGTCGCATGCAGATCCTGTCGGGTTCCACGGGGTCGAGCTTGCAGTGGCGAGGGTCTTGTCGGTTCCGTGTCATCGAGTCGGTCTTGGCATTCAGGATGAAGCACTTGTCGCACCGGGGTCTCGGTGTCCGGGGCGAAGTACTCGGCGTTTCCGTGTCGGCGGCCTTGGCGGTAACGGGTTCGGACTCCGGATCCGGGCACGGTCTTAGCGTTCCGTCTTCAGTGTTGTTGGCGAACTCGGGCTCGATACCGGGGGTCCTACGGGTCCTTGAGGCGATCTTGGCGGGGTTCCAGGGTAGGGCGAGATCGGCCTACGGGATACCCACATCCGGGTACGGTCTTCGCGGTTCCCGTTGTCCGAAAAGGCGTGCTTGGAGTTTCGTCTTCGGTGGTCGGGGTAGTAGATCACGGCGTTCCGAGATGGTTCCCTTGGCCATCGGCTAGGGGACTTGTGCGTCTTGGGGAGCGAACTTGGCGGAGACGGAGCCCACCCCGAAGACGAGCTCGTCTCCATCGGCGCGGATCCCCGTGATTGACCACCTGCGAAAGAAGGCCTTGACGCTGATGCCGCTGAGCCCGGAGATACGACCGTCGTCGAGGTGGCCGGGCGGGGAGAGCTGGTGGCGCGGCCGGCGGAGACGAAGCGACGCTGCAGGAACAGGCGGAGGCGGGCGGAGTTGCGGCAGCGAGGTCGTCGAGGGCGGCGGCAGCCTGGCGAGACGAGCGCTTCGCCAGCCAGAGGGACGCGTGCAAGCGATGGCGTCGGAGGAGGCAGGTCGTCGGGACGGCGGGCGCTGGAGGAGCATCGCGGCGGAGCTGGAGGGCGGCCTGGCGATGAGCGGAGGGGCGCGGGCCGAGGCCGCCGCGACGCTGGTGGCGCAGTGGAGCCTGGTCGAGGAGGCGAGCCCGGGCGGGCGCTGGAGGAGGTCGGCGGCAGGCGGGCGCTTCTTTGGGAGGTCCTCGGGGTCGTGCGAGCGAAGCCTGGCGGCGGCTCATGCAAGTGAGCCCAGGTGGAGCGCGGGCAATCACGTGGGCGAGGAGCGGCAGTGCGGCGGGCGAAGAGGAGACCAGCGGCGAGGGGCCAGCGTCGTGGTCGGGCGAGTGGCGCCAGCGCGGAGGCGGAGGGAGCTCATGGGCGGGTTTGGCGGAGGCAGGATCTTGCGGTGGTGGCGGAGGCGAGAGGCAGCCAGCTGGGTGAGGCGCGGAGGCGAGCCCGGCTGAGGCGGGAAGAAGGAGGCAGGGGAGAGGCAGAGGGCGAGCGAGGCGGAGGAAGAAGAAAGCGGGGCGGGCGCTGTGAAGTCTTGATGGGGCCCAGGCGGTTCGGTGGGGACAGGTGGGGCCTGTGTGGGGCTGAGAGGGAGTGGCAGGGGAGGGTGCTGGCGGTGTGCGTGCGTGTTTGGGTGGGTGGTTGGCTGGGAGAGAGAGGAGAGAGATTAGGTGGGGAGGGAAGAGGTGACGTGGCGAGTGGTGATTGGGTAAGGGAGAGGGAGGGGGTGAGGTGGCGTGCTCCTACTGGTTGGGGTGATGTGGAGGAAAGGGGTGGGTAGATTTGTTGGTAGCCTTAGGATTTAGAAGGGCAGGTGTAGGTGGACCGTTTAGAAAATGGGGGTGGTCGTTCGGGTCGAGTCGGCCCGTTCGACTGCCCACACTAAAACAATGAAACTTTTTATTTGATTTAAACGGGCCGTGTGCAAACCGATAGCGGCCAAAATAATTAATCCGGAGAACCGGGCTTTGCATTTGAATTAAGATGGGGCGTTTGGAAAACAAATCGGGCTTTGCGAACATAGTTTTATGCAAACAATGCATGATGATGACGATGCAATGCACAAATTCAACGCGATTTTCTAGTAGTGGTTTTGCGGGATGCCACAGTCGGCCACAGCCTGAGATTTGATTGCATCTCTCCTATCAAATTGCGGAGCATAAGGTGACAATTCAATTGCCCATTTTGATATTCGGCCACTTGCATCTTTGTTGCTCAATATGTCGGCTATGGGTGCTTCACAAATCACCTTGATGGGGTGCTCTTCGAAGTAATGTTTAAGTTTCTTTGCTGACATGTACACCCCATATGCCATTTTCTGATAATGTGGGTAATTTTGTTTTGAGGCTGATAATACCTCGCTTAGGTAATACACCGGCCTCTGTACTGATTTATCATTATCAACTCGTTCCACCACGATCACAGCGCTCACTACTCTGTTGGTGGCTGCTATGTAAAGTAACATTGGCTCTTTTGATAATGGAGAAGCCAAGACCGGGGCTGTGACCAACATCTTTTTCAATTCATGAAATGCATTGTCTGCTTGTGGAGTCCAGATGAACTTATCCAATTTTTTCATCAGCTGATAAAGTGGTAGTGCTTTCTCTCCCAGCCGACATATAAATCGGCTGAGCGAGGCTAAACAACCTGTGAACTTTTGTACGTCATTTGGACATCTTGGCAATTCCATCCTTTTCACTACTTTTATCTTAGTTGGGTTGGCCTCTATACCTCGGCTAGATACGATAAAACCGAGCAATTTTCCCGCTGGCACACCAAATGTGCATTTTTTCGGGTTAAGCTTCATTCGGAACCTTCTCAGGTTCGCGAAAGTCTGCCGGATATCATCCAGTAGCGTTTTGCTTTCTTTGGTTTTGATAACCACATCATCTACATATACTTCTACATTTTTTCTTATCTGGTCATGTAGACATTTTTGCATGCATCTCTGATAGGTTGCTCATGCGTTGCGCATGCCGAATGGCATGGTGCGATAACAATAAGCCCCTTACGGGGTAATAAACGCAGTCTTTATTTGATCGACCGGATTTAACGGTATTTGGTGAAAACCAGAATACGCATCTACAAATGATAATAGTTCACAACCAGCGGTCGAATCAATGACTTGGTCTATTCTAGGTAGAGGAAAAGGATCTTTTGGACACGCCTTGTTCAGGTTCATGTAATCGATACACATTCGCCATACAATGGCTACATTTGGATCATCCTTCTTCTTTTCCACTAGCACCGGGTTTGATAGCCAATCCGGATCTGATGCCTCCATGATGAACCCGGCAAGGAGCCGAGCTATTTCATCTCCTATTATTTTCTCTCCTCGGCGGGCGGAGAGGTTGCTTCACCGGCCTTGCTCCTGGCCTCACATTGAGAGTGCTCGAACTCCTCGGCACCTTGCGGATCCTGAGTTGACCATGCAAAGATATCCGATTCTCACGGAGGAAGTTGGTGAGATCGCTTTCCTATTTAGCATCTAGGCGGCACCAATAGTGACGGTGCGCTCTGGAATTGCTCATCTATCGGAACTTCTTTGTTTCTTTAGTTTGAAAGGAGACACTTCCATGTGGGTTGGCTAATGCGGCATATTCAAATTATGCCGGTGGCGAGCGCTACCTCCTGAATCCTTCTTTTTTCTCTTGCTATAACCAATGATTCGGCCAGATTTGACCAGGCTGAAGCACATTCCATTGACTTCCTATAATCCCCTGCTACTGTTATCACCCCTTGTGGTCCGGGTAATTTCATTTTCAGGTAAGTTACGTGGCAGCTGCTCATGAATTTGGCTAATACTGGCCGTCCGAGTAGAGCATGATAGCAACTCTCTAGATCCACCACTTCAAACTCCAAATTTTCTGCTCTGTAGTTATCTCTTGTGCCGAATAACACATCCACTCGAACCTTTCCAATGGGTTCGCATGAAAGCCCTGGAACTATCCCATGGAATGTGGTCCTCGTGGACTGCAGCATGTTCTGCGATATTCCGAGTTTATGCATTGTATCTTTGTACATGATATTGATACTGCTCCCATTGTCAATAAGTACCTTTGAAAATTTCACATTAATGCTTGGTCCGACAAATGTCGGATCTAACACGAGTGCATATGACCCCGGACTCGACATTATCTTGGGGTGATCTTTTATGCTCCAAGTTACTTCTTGATCCGACCAAGACACGTATCTTGGTACTGCCGGCATATTGCATTTACTTCCATATGCCGGCGCTATACACTCTGATTGTCTTGCTGTTCTGTTGTGAACACGCAATACGACTGATGATGTTCTCTGTAATCATTGCGTCCATTTTTTCCTGGATTGGTCCTTCCATCCGGACCTTGGTTTATCACTTGATGCACCGCACCTCTCCGGTCCGAGTTTTCATACCTCGGGGGAGGAGGTGGTAACATCAATTGCTGTGCATTTGCTCCAGTCAACTGTGGACGATGCTGTAGATGTGCCTGGAGAGGCGCTGCCTGTATGCCTGCGGGGTTACCCATTGCATTTTTCATCCATGCACATTGGCGGGTTGTATGGTTGGCCGGCCTGGCCGGGTTTGACGTGTGAAATTTACATGGCTGATCTAACATAGATTCAAATGTGTACTTCGGCCTCTCCTGCCACTGCCTCTTTTGCTCTGGTGTCCACTGTTTTAACCTTCATTCCTTGGCGTCCATTGCTGAGGACCATTCTTTTGTCGCTGAGTATTTCCGTGACTCGGCTGTTCTTGCACTATTGCTGCCACCTGAGTCGAACCATATCTATAATCTGGTCTTTCTTCTCTTCTTCTTCCTCTGAAGTCATTGCGCCTGGATGACCCGGCCACATCTCTTGCATATTGATCTTGATGCTCCTGATGGTCTGCCGACATTAATTCTGGTTGCGTCGGATCCCCCAATGCATAGGAATCCACTATTCTGATGGTTTCTGCCAATGTGGTTGGCATATCTCTTTGCAGTCGCTGCCATAACACACTGGCATAGCAGCATCCTTGAGCGAACCAAGCTATTGCTTGTGATTCTATAACTCCTTCACATGAATTTCTCAGGTTAAACCACTGAGTTAAAAACTCTCTGTCCGTCTCATTCGGCCTTTGCTTGCACATGGATAGCTGCTGTGGCCTGTTTGTCCTCTTGTAAGTACTGGTAAAGTTGCTAACGAACATTTCTTCAAATTTTAACCAACAGTTGATGCTCCCTGCTGGCAGATTATTCAGCCAAACTCTAGCTAGTCCTTCCAACATTTGCGGGACAAACCGCACTGCCCATCGTAAGTTTCCACCTTCTATTTTTACAGCGGTGGCATAATCGATCAACCAATCCTGTGGTTTGGTGCTCCCATTATATGTTTTTGTGCCTCTCGCCAGTTGAAAGTTCGGCACAGGCGGTTCGCCCATGATCCGTGGTCCGAAGCATGTCGGACCCGGTGGACCCTGTTCTTCCAGCAACTCGGATCTGTATAGCCGGTCTAGCTTTACTCTGGCATCATTTGACGGCAAATCTCTGTACAGAACTCTCTCCTGCATTCCATAGTGGTTATTTCCACCATGGATCGCGTATTCCATTTCGGAATAACCATCAGTGTACCTTTCATTCACCTGATTATGGCGAGCTGGCCTCGCTTCTCTTTCTTGCCGAGGTTCATGTCTCGGCTGCGGGTTGAGCGGCGGTTCTCTCCTTCCTTCGACCAGGATATTGTTCTCGTGATTGCCTCTTCCGAGTTCTCCTCTGCCGAAATTTCCATTGCCTCGGCTTCCGCCGCCTTTCTCAGCACGGCCGGGATTCCTCTTGCCACTGTTACCTTGGCTTCCATTGCCTCTGTTCTCGTTTGCTTTCCCGGCTATCGCCGGATCATATGGAACAATTTTCTTGTTTCTCTTTCCTGAAGTTACCGCTCTGTCTTTTCGTGCATTGTTTCCGAGTGAAGATGCTGCTGCCACAGATAAGGCAGGTGCTGCTCCAGCCGAGTGAACCATTCGCGAGGCCCCTGGCCTCGCCGGGTCTGCTCTGAGCATTTCTTCATTCTGCTGGTTCGCAATGCGCACCAGCTCATTCACTCTTTCTTGCTGTTTCTGACAGGCTTAGCCGGTCAATCCCTCTAACTCTAATGCTGCGGAATTTTCCGCTCTCAGGTTCTTTGCCGGGGTACTGTACCTCGGCAAGCCTAAATCAACTGATTCTGCCTTATGAGCATCACGCTCCTTGTTGATATCATCCATGAGGTTCTTTCCTCTCAATCTCAACTCGTCAACCCGTTCGGGGGTGACGTCAAGCTTGTTTGCTTTGGCATACTCTCGCAGGGTCCTGTTTAAGGACTCCCGCAAGGCCGACACCTTTTTTGCCTCTACCAACACCTTTTGCCTAGTTTCCTCCAACTCTGCCTGAGCATTTGCCGGATCAAGTATCAGCGCTACAGGTGTAGTCAGGTTATCTATGGTTGCCTGAAGAATGTTTTCTGGTCTTTCCAGATGTGGCCCTCTTACCCTTGGTGCCTTTGGGGTTGTCTCCTGCACCTCGGCCTGGTTGGCCACTGAAGGGATTACCTCGGTGGGTGGTGGAGCTGTCTGCCTGGGCGCGACCTGCACACCCGCCGCCGGGTCTCTGCTTGATCCTGCGCCTGCTACTCCCACCTGCACCCCGGCCGCGACCATCACCTCGACGCTGCTGACTAGGCGCGCTCTGCGCAGACTGCTTGTGGTGCTAAGGGGAGGTTCTCCTGCAACCACAACCTGGTGAGGATAAACGCCGGAGATGTCGACGCCGACGTAAATCTGGTGCACGCCCAAGTTGATGAAGACTCCGTTGCGCGGAGGAGTTTTTCTTTTGAAGCTGCCTGCGTTGTCGCTGACGTAGTCACAGAGATCAAGTCTCCGGACCAAGCGAGAGACAATGCGCTCGCCAGTGTTGATGAAGTTTCCCGTCCGGATCATGACTCCAGCACCGCTTCTTGGCCCCATGGTGGCGTAACCGTGGTGGTGGCACGGCAGATGCCATGGGTAGGCTAAAGTATGGGGCCAATGGATGCTAGAGGGATCTGGGGAGGGAAGATGCAGTTGATTTTACACAAAGAAGACTAAGGCAAAGAACTTTATTTCTCCTTCCTTGGGCTACAAGTGCTCCTTGAGTTGTATACAAGGAGAAAGGAAGAACTTTACCAGCCTAACGGTACTGAATGAGCCGATGCCCTCCTCAGGGTCCAAGCCTCCCCTTATAAAGGAGAGCCTTGGGTTCCTTTAGGGCTGACGTGGCAAGCATATTCGAGGAATATGCTTGTCCCAATATAGTAGTTCGGCGGCCTCCTTTCCCTGTCGCCCTTCTAATGACGGCAAGGTTCCAGAGGGCCCCTCCTGCGTGCCTCGGGCTTCAGGACTGTCACCTCTGTGACCTCCTTCCGCCCCTCTGTCGCTCTGCGCCATTGTCCCTTGTGCTTGGCTCCGCTCAGATTATCCCTAGCCTGCGGCTAGAGTTTGACTTTAGGCTTCTCCTTCTCCTGCAAGCTTCGTATCATTCGGCCCTGCCTCGCATAACTCGGCTTGTCCTTCACCTGCATTAAGATTACTCGGGCTAACCCGACCGACTTACTCAGTATCTCGGCCGGGTAACGCCTTGCCATTATCATAAGGGTCCTGCCCTTTCCTATCTCGGCCGACCTCTACAGGATTCAGCCGACTCAGACTGTAATTCGGAAACTAGACGGGGAACACCCTTCCGTTTTCCCCATCTTTACCCTATCCGGGGTCACCTCCCCAACACAATTGATACGATACTTATCCTCGACGGTTCAGAATCTTGAAAGGTCCGATATATCTAGGGGATAACTTTCCTTTGAGTTGGAAACACTGCATTCCCTTCAATGGCGACACTTTCAGATAAACAAAATCTCCTATGTTGAAGGCGAGGTCTCGACGTCTCTTGTCGGCGTAACTCTTTTGTCTGTATTGGGCGGTCTTGAGGTGCTCACGAATCTTGTGAACCTTCTCTTCTGCTTCTCGTAGGATGTCAGGTCCGAAAATCTGACTCTCTCCTACTTCTGACCAGTTGAAAGGGGTACGACACTTCCTTCCGTACATAAATTCAAATGGGGCCATTTGCAAACTGGCTTGATAACTGTTGTTGTATGAAAATTCTGCAAACGGAAGACAGTCTTCCCACTTGGATCCATATTCTAACACACATGATCTCAGCATATCCTCGAGTATTTGATTTACTCGCTCCATTTGTCCATCGGTCTGAGGGTGATACGCGGTACTGAAATCTAAGCGGGTTCCTAAACCTTCTTGAACTTTCTTCCAGAATCTCGAGGTAAACTGACTTCCTCGATCCGATACGATGTTCTTGGGGACTCCATGCAAACTAACGATTCTAGCGATGTACAACTTTGCTAGCTTCGAACTCTGATATGTGGTCTTGACGGGTAAGAAATGGGCGAATTTGGACAACCTATCCACTATGACCCAGATAGAGTCATTTCCCCTACTAGAAGTAGGCAGTCCAGTGATAAAGTCCATTCCAACAGAATCCCATTTCCATTCCGGAATCTGCAATGGTTGCGACAATCCAGCGGGTCTTTGATGTCCGACCTTGACTCGCTGACAAATATCACACTTGGCGATATAGCTTCCGATTTCTCTCTTCATCTTATGCCACCAAAATTGCTCTTTCAAATCTTGATACATCTTAGTCCCTCCGGGATGGATAGAATAAAGAGTATCATGAGCCTCCTTCAAAATAACTTATTTCAACTCAGAATATGCTGGTACACAAAGGTGTCCTTTGTACCACAAAACTCCTTCTTCGTCTTCGGTGAATCCGGGTACTTTGCCTGTACCGATATGACGCTTGATTCCGTCAATACTGGCATTTCCCTTCCGCGCCTCTTTAATCTGACTGATCAAAGTGGGCTGAAGTTCTATACTAGCCAAAAATCCTTCACTCACTAATTCTATCCAAAAATCTTCCATCTCTTTGTGCAGACTTGGTTGCTCCTTCAAAATCATGGAGTTCAAGCGCCATGGCAATCTGCTAAGGGAATCTGCTACTACGTTGGCTTTACCAGGGTGATAGTGAATGTCCATATCGTAATCCTTTATTAGTTCAATCCACCTTCTCTGTCTCATATTCAGCTCCTTCTGAGTGAATATATACTTCAGGCTCTTGTGATCCGTATAAATCTAACAACGGTTTCCCATCAGGTAATGTCTCCATGTTTTCAGGGCTAGAACTACGGCTGCGAGTTCGAGGTCATGGGTTGGGTAGTTTTGCTCGTGCTGCTTCAGTTGTCGAGATAGATAAGATATAACTTTGCCTTCTTGCATTAGCACACATCCGAGACCGATCTTGGATGCATCACAATACACATCGAAGGGCTTCGTGATATCTGGCATGATCAAGATTGGGGCTAAAATCAATCTCCTCTTGAGTTCTTGAAAAATCGCTTCACATTTGTTGGTCCATTCAAATTTCTTGTCCTTCTTCAGCAATTGGGTCATGGGTCTGGCGATACTAGAGAATCTTTCTACGAATTTGCGGTAATATCCCGTCAATCCGAGAAATGCACGAACTTGGGTTTGAGTGGTTGGGGCTTGCCAATATTCTACATCTTTCACTTTGGCAGGATCAACGGAAATTCCTCCGGCTGATACAATGTGACCGAGGAATCCTACCTCCTGTAACCAGAATTCACATTTGCTAAACTTTTCATACAACTGATGCTCTCTAAGGGTTCCAAGAATGGTCCTTAGGTGTAGAATCTTATTCATGAGATTCATGAAATAAGAGGGGGCATTGGTTAGTCCGAAAGACATGACTGTATACTCATACAATCCTTATCTGGTGGTAAAGGCAGTCTTCGGAATATCCTCTGCACGAATTTTGAGTTGATGATAGCGAGTTCTAAGATCAATCTTAGAAAACACTTTGGCACCGGTCAACTCATCAAACAAATCTTCTATCTTGGGAAAGGGGTACTTGTTCTTGATGGTGACATCATTCAATTTCCGATAATCCGTACACAAACGGTTACCTCCATCCTTCTTGTCCACAAACAAGACAGGTGATCTCCATGGTGATGCAGTTGGTTGAATCAATCAAATTTTAAGCATGGAATCCAGTTGCTTCTTCAGTTCTGCTAGCTCTGACGGGTTCATACTATAGGGTCTCTGGGCTATGGGTCCAGTTCCGGGGATTAGTTCGATGATAAGCTCGATATCCCGATCTGGGGGCATACCGGGCAAAACATCTGGAAATACATCGGGGTATTCACAGACTATCCGGACTTGGTCAATGTTAGGTTGGGATATACTCTTGTTGCATTTGAATTGGCGAGGTAAGGTTTCAGATATATGCTCGACTGATATTCCGGCGGTCCTGGTCATGGTTATGGCTTTCTTGGCACAGTCAATCAATCCTTTATGTTTGGACATCCAATCCATTCCTAGTACTACTTCCAAACCTTTAGTTCCGAGTACTATCAGATTTGAATAAAAATCTATGCCATGGATTCGGATAGGGACGGCTTTGCAAATTTGCCTAGCCTTGGTGGTTGATCCGGGGATTTGAACAATCATAACATGCTTCAGTTTGGTTGGTTGAATTTTACTATTGCATGCAAATTCTTCGGTGACAAATGAATGCGATGCACCAGAATCAAACAACACTCTTGCAAGTACTGAATTAACAGAAAACATGCCCAGCACGACGTCTGGCGCTTCCTGAGCTTCTTCAGCATGCATGAGAAAAAGACGGCCATTGCGGTTGAGTGAATTCCCTGGGGCAAATCTTCTTCTTGGCTGAACACGACGCTGTTGCTGAGCTGTGGCATTGGCATTGGGGGCTGTAGCATTCTTCTTGTTGGGGCACTCGTTGGAATAGTGGCCTTTATTTCCACAATCATAACAGGTCACTTGCGACTTGTCCTTGGCTGCTACAGGCACAACATTGCTTCCAGTCCTAGGGGCAGTGTTGGTGTTGGTGGTAGTACTATTGTTGTTGAACTTGGGTGGGGCACGATTGAAATTGCTAGCGTTTCCGAGGTTGTTGTGATTTCCTCCGGGTCTAGGGTTTCCACGGTTGGGATAGGTTGGACGGTTCATCGTGGGTCTGTTGGTTCTTGGGGCAAATCCTGGAGATGGGTTGGGGCGATACTTTGGGGTCGGATGGGTTCCTGGCTGATGCATCATGCGACGCTTGCGGTTCTCATTGGCTTGGTTGATCTTTCCTTCCATCTGGATAGCAGAGTCGACAAGGGCTTCAATATCAGCAAAGGGGATATTGACTAACACAGTCTGCATCTCATCATGCAGACCATTCAGGAACCTTTCTTTCTTCTTGGCTTCGTTGTCGATATCATCCGGGGCATACCTAGCTAATGACAAAAATTTGTCACGGTATTCCACTACAGTCATCCTTCCTTGCTTCAGCTCTCTGAACTCGTCTCTCATTCTCTTGATCAAACCTGGTGGCACATGGGTTCTGCTAAAGTTGACCTTGAATTCCTCCCAGGTCATCATCTGGCCTCCGGTCATTGCGCGAACACTGTTCCACCATGCCCTGGCATCTCCGGCTAGATAGTGGGTGGTGAACAGAACTTTCTCATTGGCTTCCACTCCGGCGACTTCTAGGTTATTTTCCATGGTTTGCAGCCAATCATCGGCGTCTAGGGGTTCTTCTGACTTAGTGAAAACATGTGGGTTGGTATTCTGGAAGTTCTTGAGCTTAGATCCATGGTTGTCCTGATCTCCGTGGCCTTGGTTGTTGTGGGCAAGTTGTGCTATCTACTGAAGTGTGGCTAGGTTGGCTTGACGTTCGGCTCTTTCAGCTTCGCGGTCAGAAGTCAACATTTGCAGAATCTGCAACATCGGGTCCAGGGATGAACCACTTCCTCCACGTGGCATCTAAAGATTGAGATAGATCATGAGAAAAGAGGGAAATTTTCTAAAGTTTTGGGTCATTGAAATTTTTTTAAAGTTTGACTCAGATTTTCTAGCAACTTGCTTTTTCATTCATTCATTCAGTCATAGCACCCGATACAACACACACCACAACAAAGAAAAACAGTTGGTTTTAAGAACCATTCTGGAAACTACGATACAGTGGGACTGTGGCATCCCGCAAAACCACTACTAGAAAATCGCGTTGAATTTGTGCATTGCATTGTCATCATCATGCGTTGTTTGCATAAAACTATGTTTGCAAAGCCCGTGTTGTTTTCTAAACGCCCCTCTTTATTCAAACATCAAACGGTCCCGGAATATTTTGTTTTGGCCGCTATCGGTTTGCATACGGCCCGTTAAAACAAATAAAAGTTAATTGTTTAGCGGGCGGTGAGCAGGCCAAATCGACGACCACCCCATGATTTTAAAATCGGTCCACCTGGAAATCCTACAGCTACCAGATATTATACCCTCAACCATCAGCCACCTCACCCTGGCCAATCCCTGAGCATACGTCGTCCCCAAACCCTCACCAACCGGTCGCCACTTGGCCACCTCCCTCCACTCACCCTCTCTCTCTCACCTTCCACCCCACCCACACCACCACACCAACTCACCACGCACCACCACCACGGCCCACGCAGGACCCACTCCCACCAACCGCTAAGCCGACCCCACCCAGAGCCAGCGTCCACGACGCGTCCCCAACCTCTCAATCTTCTTCCTCCTCCTCTGCCCTCTTCCGTTCCCTTGCGTTTCAGGGCCCGCCTCCTCCGGCGCCTTGCGCCCGCCCTCCCCTCTGGCCTCCTTCGCTCTCCCTCGCCAGCTCACCTCTCCTCGGCCAGCGCCTGCCATTGCCGCTCCGTCGCCTCGCCCGTCCCTGCGCTGCAGCCCTTGATCTCCGCCCCGCCACTGGCCTGCCCGCCCCAGCCTTTGCCCAGTCGCCGCCCCTCTGCCGGCTCGCCGCGCTCCGCCTCCACCTCTCTCTCAAGGCGTGCCCAGCTCCTCGTCGGCTGCCTCGCCCGGCCCGAGCCCGTCCGCCGCCTCACTTCGCCTGCGCGAGGCCAGCGCCCCAGCGCCCGCGCCTCGCCTTCCCTCGGTCGCCCCCTCCGTCCTCGTCGCCCGGCGCCTCCTGCCTGGCCCGGCCCCGTCGCCCATCATCCGCCCTCTCCTGCCCGGCTCTCAGGCCCTTCCGCCTGCCAGACGCCTGCCGCCCATGAGCTACCTCAGCCGCGCTGTGGACCCGCGCTGCGCGCCCGGTGGCGACATGACGTCCGCCTCTGCGCCGCATCAGCGGTCCCTCCTCCGTCGCCGTGTGCGCCTGCATCCACCTCGCCGCTGCGACCACCTCCACCGACCGCCTGTGGACCCCGCGCCCTCCGTGTTGTCCCTCTTATGTCGCTGGGTGGCCTTGATTGCGTGCTGGCCCTGCAGGTGCTTTGTGCGTACCAAGTTCTGCAGTGGCTCGCGTGCCCAGGGTTCTTCTCGACAAGATCGTCAGTGACACTCGCGGCACAAGACCGGTATAAGGGACCGAACCTATGTAGGCGAGGACTATATCAGTCAAGGTCATCCGGTGGCTCTGGAACGCCAAGTACCTCTACACAGGACCGAAGACCGCGGACGTCAAGTTTCCGGATCCAAAGGCGTCGAGGCCCCGAATTCCGAAGACCGACCCCGTGACGAGTGCTTCGACCCCCGCCAAGATCTCCAAAAACCCCGTAACCGGACGAGTTCGCCATCGACCTCGAGTTATCCCACACGGATACCAAGAAACAAGATCTCCTTCATGGAAAACGAAGCCGAACCGGAGACCTCCGTCATAGATCATCGAGCACTTCACCCCGAACCCCAGATCCGCCGAACCCTGAGACCGACCCTGAACCCTCGGACCAAGATCGTCGAGGACCCTAATGTGTGACCCTATTCCTCGGTACCCTATTTTTTTATAAATGATATCAACTTGTTGCATTAAATCATTCATCTCGCATGCATATCTGTGGTTTGGGGGCCTTATGCCGATTCACCAAATAATTAAATATGGTGCCCATATGCGGGCAAATCTAGCCTTATATCGGCCTCATTTAAAATTGTGTAGCGAACCGGTGCTATCTTCTGCCTTGTTAAACTACATTTAAATTGCGGGGGTTCTCAACAACTTGAACCGTTTAATAATTGTCGGGACCCCGGTTCCGCTTAATATGACCTAATTGCATCGCACCTTGGCCTTGTCATCCATCATGCATGCATCATGCCGATCTTCTACCGTTGTATTAAATATTGCATCCGGTGTTTCTTCTAGTGTTTTGCTTCTTCGCGGATAAGGCCGTTGAGTTGATGTGAGCTTCGCCCCGATCTTCGGTTGAACCCTTCGACAATGTTTTCAGGCGAGCATCTCCCCCTTTCTACCTATCTTACTTTTCTAGTATTTATTCCCTCCTGTTGATCTTTGCTATCTGTGTTGCGATGCTCTAGTTTCGTACCCGTGATATCCCTGCATATATAGCCTTGGTCACATCCTATTACATTGTTTGGTAGATAGTGGGACCGCGTGTAAATAAGCTTGCTCAAGTGTTTTGCTCGTCAAGTACCACCATTGTTGGAGGAATTGCCGCATGTTGGCGTTGGAGATGATCATGTCTTTAATTATTGTTCACTTTAATTCTGTTTAACAACTAAAATTGAATTAAGCGGAGGCATCGGTGGGTGATAGGTAAGATTTGTTTCCGATGCCCACTTGTGTCCGTGGGACCCGAGTTCTTGACACTGTTAGAGATCGAGCGCTAACCACGGTGGGGAGATATGGGCCCCATTGATAATTACCTGATTTCAAAGTATTGTCTTGGGGCCACAACTAGTTTGAGTTTTATTTACTATCCTGTACTTATGCCATGTTTACGCTTTATTTACGTTTGTGCGAGGAGCACTTTGTCTTGTTAGGATCGGGACACGTTTTCATGTCGGCGGTCCCGTTTGGGTTCTTTGTCGCTCACCGTCCACCCAAACCCGAGTCCGTCTGGACCGGCCGACTCCGTTGCGGTGTCGACTGGTGGGGTGGCCCCATGTACTTGCTTTGGGTGCAGGAGCGTCGTGACTTAGGCCCATACCGATGGGTGTATGTTAACCGATCGGCAAAAGTGAAGTGCTGGATACTTTGGTGCACCCTGCGGTTAAATCTTTTGAAGCCGTGTCATGGTTATGGACGACTTGGAGCACAGTGCTTGATCATAGACAACTATAACTAAAGTTTACTGTTTTAAATTGACTTGTATCCGATATGACTAGTAATCAGCTTCACTACAACGGAATGGCTAAGTAAAAGTATCAACAACAGCTGGGTTTTGGGTTATCTCATGCTAATTGAATCTGACTAGTAAGTGCTGCAACTATCACGGAATGATTAACTAAAAGTGCCCACTGCTTACTTTATCAGGATGATTATCTAAACCTGACTAGTAAAGTGCCGCAACTATAACTGAATAAGTAAAACTGCCAACCGTGTGAGTTCCTCGGTTGACTTCCTCGTTTGGTCTCGGAGAACGCCGGGATGGGTTTGTTTGGTGATAGCTTCAGCCGGGTCGGTTAGGTCATTCTTACCCTCTCGACATCCGCCATTGTATCGAGTCTCTATAGGTTGTTTAGTGCATCTTTGCCGCTGCTGCGCTTGATCCACCATACCTATGTGGCGAGGACCGAATTCTAGCCTCGCCGTGTCTTGGCCTCGATCTTGGCTCCTTCTTTTCCTTTGCCCTTTGTCGGCACCCTTTTTGTTTAAGCGGTTTTGAGAACGTCGCCGTTAGCGAGGTTACCCTTAGGCTTGGCACAGGCGAGTTATGGGCGCCATTGGTTATTCTTGAGCTCTTAGCCCCATTTTGCATCTTGTCCGTAGTCGGACGCCCATCGTTTTCAAGGTGATTTGGATCTTTGTACCGTATATTTGTATTCTTGGCTCTTTGAGTCATTTGTTGTATATATATCTGCTCTGTGGGTCCCATCGAGGGCTTCATGTAATGTTATTACTTTGCTTTCCACCATGCGAAAGTGCTGGTGGGCACCTTCAATCGTTTCTATGCGGGTTTGGCGAGTTTTGCTAAAACTTGCATAGGGCCGATCGAGGGTGTTACAGTGGTATCGAGCTCGGATTGCGATACCCCACAAGTCCGACTGTGGGATAACCTAGCTAACAGCCGAAGTAGAGTGTCGAAACTATTTTGGAAAAACGGTTGGCTAGATCTGGTTAGGTCTGATTTTACTCCTTACCCCTCTGCTATTCCCCTCTTATCTCGACGTGTTTTGAATCTGCTCTCTCCTTCCTCTTCGAGTCCAGGATTTCTCGTGGTTGGGTTCCGTCGCACCTTCAGGGTTTCGCTTCCGTCTTTGATAATGGTGCTCTCCCATCCGGTGTTCACGCTGCTTGAGGAATCCGTCTTCCGTGGAACCATTCTTTATTCCTTGTTTGTTCCTTCCGGTGTTTTCTGACACGACGACATCATCCACGCTAGATCCGATGCAGAATCGGCATCACTCCTTTGATCCGAACCTCTCTTGTCGAGATCTTCAGTCTGAATCCTGAGGGTTGGTTGCATAATCTGTATATTCGTGTACATAGTAATGCTTTGAGTGCGGGATGGAGTCGCGACCATACCACTACTCTTATCATTCGCTTATGTACATTGAATGGTGGATCGATGCAACTCTACTCCTTCCATGGAAGTTAGAGGTGGCCTTACCTTTAACTTCGTCCGTTGTTTATCCGGAGTGTTTTCTTGACGAACGGGATCAACGACCTTTTGTTAGTGGTGTCGCGAAGATCTACACGAAGTGAGAAGACGCAGATCGCCGACTTTTCCTTCCGGTACCATGAGGCGGATCTCGAGGGCGAGATCCATTGTTAGTGGTGTCGAATTGTGGCATCCCGCAAAATCACTACTAGAAAATCGCGTTGAATTTGTGCATTGCATTGTCATCATCATGCGTTGTTTGCATAAAACTATGTTTGCAAAGCCCGTGTTGTTTTCTAAACGCCCCTCTTTATTCAAACATCAAAACCGGGTCCCCGGAATATTTTGTTTTGGCCGCTATCGGTTTACATACGGCCCGTTTAAAACAAATAAAAAGTTAATTGTTTTAGCGGGGGCAGTCGAACGGGCCAAATCGACCCGAACGACCACCCCCATGATTTTAAAATCGGTCCACCTGGAAATCCTACAGCTACCAGATATTATACCCTCAACCATCAGCCACCTCACCCTGGCCAATCCCTGAACGCCACGTCGTCCCTCCCCAAACCCTCACCAACCAGGTGCTGCCACTTGGCCACCTCCCTCCACTCACCCCTCCTCTCTCTCTCACCTTCCACCCCACACCAACCCACACCCACACCGCAGCACAGCCACACCAACTCACCACGCCTGCCACCCTGGCCCACGCGCGGGACCCACTCCCCCACCAACCGCGCTAGCCGACCCCACCACCCCGCAGCCCGCGTCCACGACGCGTCCCCAACCTCTCAATCTTCTTCCTCCTCCTCTGCCCTCTTAGTTCAGTCCCGCCTTGAGCCCCGCCTCCTCCGTGGCCGCCTGCCAGCCACCCTCCCCTCGGCCTCCCAGCCCGCTCTCCCTCGCCAGCCGCTCACCCTCTCCTCCGGCCGGGCAGCGCCGCCTTGCCGCGCTCCGTCGCCCTCGCGCCCCGCGCTGCGCCCGCCAGTCTCGCCCGCGCCACCGCCCGCCCGCCTTTGCCCGGTCGCCCCCCTCTGCCGCTCGCGCTCGCCTCCACCCTCTCTCCGCCCGGCGTGCCCAGCTCCTCCCGTCGCCCGCCTCGCCGCCAGCGCGAGCCCCGTCCCGCCGCCTCCGCCCGCCTGCCGCCCACCCGCGCCCCACCCCGCCGCGCCTCCTTCCCCTCGATGCCCCAGCGCCCGGCGTCGCCCCTCCGTCCTCGTGCGGCGCGCCTCGCCGCCCTGCGCACCCGGCCCGCCCCATCGCTCGCCCTCTCAGCGGCTCGGCTCGGCCTCCGCCTGCGCCGCCCCGCCGCCCCGCGAGCTGCCTCCAGCGCCTGTGGACCCCGCGCCGCCTGCGCCGCCGGTGGCGACCGCGACGTCCGCCTCCTCTGCGCCGCATCAGCGGTCCCTCCTCCGTCGCCGTGTGCGCCTGCATCCACCTCGCCGCTGCGACCACCTCCACCGACCGCCTGTGGACCCCGCGCCCTCCGTGTTGTCCCTCTGCCGTGTCGCTCGGGTGGGCCTTGATTGCGTGCTGGCCCTGCAGGTGCTTTGTGCGTACCAAGTTCTACAGTGGCTCGCGTGCCCAGGGTTCTTCTCGACAAGATCGTCAGTGACACTCGCGGCACAAGACCGGTATAAGGGACCGAACCTATGTAGGCGAGGACTATATCAGTCAAGGTCATCCGGTGGCTCTGGAACGCCAAGTACCTCTACACAGGACCGAAGATCGCGGACGTCAAGTTTCCGGATCCAAAGGCGTCGAGGCCCCGAATTCCGAAGACCGACCCCGTGACGAGTGCTTCGACCCCCGCCAAGATCTCCGAAAACCCCGTAACTGGACGAGTTCGCCATCGACCTCGAGTTCTCCCACACGGATACCAAGCAACAAGATCTCCTTCATGGAAAACGAAGCCGAACCGGAGACCTCCGTCATAGATCATCGAGCACTTCACCCCGAACCCCAGATCCGCCGAACCCTGAGACCGACCCCGAACCCTCGGACCAAGATCGTCGAGGACCCTAATGTGTGACCCTATTCCTCGGTACCCTATTTTTTTATAAATGATATCAACTTGTTGCATTAAATCATTCATCTCGCATGCATATCTGTGGTTTGGGGGCCTTATGCCGATTCACCAAATAATTAAATATGGGGCCCATATGCGGGCAAATCTAGCCTTATATCGGCCTCATTTAAAATTGTGTAGCGAACCGGTGCTATCTTCTGCCTTGTTAAACAACATTTAAATTGCGGGGGTTTTCAACAACTTGAACCGTTTAATAATTGTCGGGACCCCGGTTCCGCTTAATATGACCTAATTGCATCGCACCTTGGCCTTGTCATCCATCATGCATGCATCATGCCGATCTTCTGCCATTGTATTAAATATTGCATCCGGTGTTTCTTCTAGTGTTTTGCTTCTTCGCGAATAAGGCCGTTGAGTTGATGTGAGCTTTGCCCCGATCTTCGGTTGAACCCTTCGACAATGTTTTCAGGTGAGCATCTCCCCCTTTCTACCTATCTTACTTTTCTAGTATTTATTCCCTCCTGTTGATCTTTGCTATCTGTGTTGCGATGCTCTAGTTTCGTACCCGTGATATCCCCTGCAGCCATATATAGCCTTGGTCACATCCTATTACCTGTTGTTTGGTAGATAGTGGGACCTGCGTGTCGTAGTCGCTTGCTCAAGTGTTTTGCTTGTCGTCAAGTACCACCATTGTTGGAGGAATTGCCGCATGTTGACGTTGGAGATGATCATGTCTTTAATTATTGTTCACTTTAATTCCTGTTTAACAACTAAAATTGAATTAAGCGAGGCATCGGTGGGTGATAGGTAAGATTTGTTTTCCGACGCCCACTTGTCCCGTGGGACCCGAGTTCTTGACACATGTTCGAGATAGGCGCGCTAACCACTGGGGAGATATGGGCCCCCATTGATAATTACCTGATTTCAAAGTATTGTCTTTGGGGCCACAACTAGTTTGAGGTTTTATTTACTATCCTGTACTTATGCCATGTTTACCGCTTTATTTACGTTTGTGCGAGGAGCACCTTTGTCTTATTTAGGATCGGGACACGTTTTGCGGTGTCGGCGGTCCCGTTTGGGGATTTCTTGTCACTCGCCCACCCAAACCCGAGTCCGTCTCGAGACCGCCGACTCCGTTGCGGTGTCGACTCGTGGGGTGGCCCCATGTACTTGCTTTGGGTCTGGGAGCGTCGTGACTTAGGCCCCGCCGACATACCGATGGGTGTATGTTAACTGATCTGGCAAAAAGGGTCGAAGTGCCTGTGGATACTTTGGTGCACCCCTGCAGGGTTAAATCTTTTCGAGAAGCCGTGTCCGTGGTTATGGACGACTTGGAGCACAGTGCTTGATCATAGACAACTATAACTAAAGTTTACTGTTTTAAATTGACTTCTATCCGATATGACTAGTAATCAGCTTCACTACAACGGAATGGCTAAGTAAAAGTATCAACAACTGCTGGGTTTTGGGTTATCTCATGCTAATTGAATCTGACTAGTAAGTGCTGCAACTATCACGGAATGATTAACTAAAAGTGCCAACTGCTTACTTTATCAGGATGATTATCTAAACCTGACTAGTAAAGTGCCGCAACTATAACTGAATAAGTAAAACTGCCAACCGTGTGAGTTCCTCGGTTGACTTCCTCGTTTGGTCTCGGAGGGGGGGGGGGGAAACGCCAGGATGGGTTTGTTTGGTGATAGCTTCAGGCTGGGTCCGGTTAGGTCATTCTTACCCCTCTCTGACATCCGCCAGTTGTATCGAGTCTCTATAGGTTGTTTAGTGCATGCTGCCGCTGCCGCTTCAGTCCACCATACCTATGTAGGCGAGGACCGCTGAATTCTAGCCTCGCCGTGTACTGGCCTCAGTACTGACGCTCCTTCTTTTTCCTTTGCCCTTTGTCGGCACCCCTTTTGTTTAAGCAGGTTTTGAGAACGTCATGTTAGCGAGGTTACCCTTACGGCTTGGCACAGGGGGTTATGGGCGCCATTGGTTATTCTTGAGGCTCTTAGCCCCATTTGCATCTTGTCCGTAGTCGGACGCCCATCGTTTTCAAGGTGATTTGGATCTTTGTTGTAGTATATTTGTATTCTTGACTCTTTGAGTCGCTGTTGTATATATATCTGTTCTGTGGGTCCCATCGAGGACTGCTGTGTAATGTTATTACTTTGCTTTCCACCCGCACGAAAGTGCCTGGTGGGCACCTTCGAATCGTTTCTATGCGGGTTTGGCGAGTTTTGCTAAAACTTGCATAGGGCCGATTCTGAGGGTGTTACAGGGACCGAATACTACTCACTACGTTTGTGCACTAGTGTAGTTGTGAGTTTTACTAAAAGTGATCTAAGGTGCAAAATTTGATGTAAGCTTTGAAATAATTTTGGAGTAGCGTGAATTTTTATGAAGGAGTCCAAGAGGTAAGAATGAGAATAAGTTTTTGTAAATATTTGTTTTATTTGGTTTTGGAAACTAATTTTTTGATTCAAACGTCCAATCTAACAAGGGTCTCCTATGGTCAGGATGGCTCTGATACCAACTTGTCAACACCCAGATTTTTAATCCCAGATGCCTGTTATGCCATACATCGCAATCCCAGGATTACCATTTTTGCGAGACATAACAGAATTGGATACCATAGTACATCATCCATTACAAACCGTACATAAGTTCTTACACAAATAGGGATCTCATGATCCAGTTCTTAATACAACATCAAGCAGCGGAATACGTACTAATAACGGTAGCGTAGGAGAAGCTCCATCTTCGGGGTCACAGGCAATGCTGACGATGGGAGATGATCCTAGTTGTCGTAACCTTCCCGGGGTCCATCCTCCAGGTACTCCTCTTCATAGTCTGGCCATGGGAATAGCCAAGGACAATGCCATGAGTACTCTTTAAGTACTCGCAAACTAATACTAACAAGTGAGAGGGGTTTTTGATAATAGGACACTAGGCTCTAGGGTTGTTTTGCAAAAGCCAGATTTATCTCTACTAAGTTCAGAAGCAACAAATGCTGGTTGAAGTTTTATAACACCTAAATGGGAACTTGTAATTCAAATCACAACCATGTTGTGGTCAAGTCAAAGTCTCAATTCATTTCACAAGTCATTTTGAAAAGTCTGACGGGGGAACAGTATGGCCACTCCAACTGTCCATAATCATGACGCTGACTATTCAATAGTTTGACACTCTGCAAAGATTGTACACTTTCACCACAACATTCGATACATCCGTCAGAACAAATCCTGAATTCACCATACTCAGTCATGGATAATCAATCCTAACCTTTCAATTACGCCCTAGTATAAGCACCTCTCCCGTGAGTTTGGCCTCCCAACCATGACCAACTGTCATCTTGGGTACTGCAGTGGACAATCTTCACAAGGTAGCCTCAGACCTTGGCCGTGAGGGAACTAATACTAAGGTATATAAGTTTCCAGTCAAGCCCTACCCAATCTTCGGGTATTGTGGTTGTACGATAAAATTGGAATGGTATCGCATCCAGACAACCATCAGTTTTATAAAGGGCTAAGGCTCATGCCTCAACATTTTCATCACCAAAATCATCAGATGTTCGGAAACACATGTCCAAAACATTTCAATAGAATGATCCATCATTCCAAGGTTTTCATAACCATTTTTCCACCAAGTATTCCCATCTAAAGTTGATCAAGTTTTATGCTTAGCACTAGCATCTACAAGTAGGGGTGAGTACTAATGAGGGGTGGTACACTAGTGGGGTTTTGACTAAGTTTAATCTCATGCCTTAAGATGACATCAAGACTATCTAGCTTAGGCCAAATTTTATGCTCTTTATGCAACATTCACATATCTTTCTAGTATCTACCATTCATTTAGGTAAAATATAAGTAAGAGCTTTGATACAGAAATAAAGTATAAATCTTGTAGGTAAAACTAGGAATGGTTTATCAAGTGGTTATGATCATATATGCTTAAGGCATATAGTTGGCATGGTAACAAGCAAGTATTGGCTTGCATCAATATCAATATAAGCTTGCTAAATTGCAAGTGTTAGCTTGCACATTCAACTAGTAGTATTAGGCTTGCATTAGTGTCAATATAAGCTTGCCTTGTGCAGAGCAGTGGTTGAAGTTCTCCTCGGCTTCTTCTTCGTAGAATCCTCCTTACTCCTCGTATCCTTGGTCGGTACTAGCGTCTATGAATAAATACGAGGTACACAATCACCAAACAATACTTAACTACTTGCAATCATCACACACAAGTGTCCTATAGATGATCTAACATCATCACTAACATTACAAGATTAAGGCTTGGTTTAATTCCTTTTATTTTTAGAAAAGTAATTTCTACTCATTGAAAAACTACTTAAGATTTAATATTCTCCAAACCAAACATGGGATCATGTTGAAACATGTCATCACCACATATTTTAGTCCATGGGAATATGATTTAAAGTGGTGTCACAATTTAATAAGATTTTACCCTTTTATTTTAATTAAATAAAGTGACTAGAAATGCCTATGGGGCATTCTTTTATTACTTGAACATTATTTCTGCAAGTAAACCTATATATTCTTATATATTCTGAAAGGTATGGCTAAATGGGATTTTTGAGAGTTGGAATCAACTCAAAAGCTATTATGGTTTAAATTTGAAAAATGGTTGAATGCAGAAAAGCTTCTGCCTTGTTATTTTTACCATGGGTGATCTATAGATCCAAATGACTTGAATCCAACGGGCTTGGATTCAGCATTCCCAGACCTTTCTAAAAAAATTAGTTTCATTCAATTTGGTGCACTGAATCGATCTGGGTTAATTTTTGAAGTTGGGTACAGAAGTGAGTTTGAAATAAAAAGGGAAAAGGTTTAATTCAAATAACTGGGCTGCGCAGGAAAAGTTAACGGGCCGGCCTGCTAAGCGTAGCGCTTCCGCGGGATGTTTAAGTGGGTGTCCCCACTCGTCAGTGAGATAGGGGGTGCGAAGCGGTACGGGGCAACGTGGTGCGTTCGATCTGATTCTAATCCAACGACGGAGAGTCATCGTCGACGTTGAGCAACGCCGGCGAGACAGAAACCTAGCGCGGACAGTGGGGGTTACTGGGGGCTCACCAGGGTGCTGGCGAGGGTCGGCGAGGCGGGCGAACAACGAAGTCGACGACGGCGAATCTCCTGGTGCCGGTGGATTTTCCTGGGGCGGCTCGAATCGCTGGCTCCCTTCTTCTCCAGAGGCGGCGGGCTCCGGGGAAATTCCGGCAAAGTGTTGCTCGCCTTGCTCCAGGAATGGTGTGGCATGATCAGTGATGAGAGGGGAGTAGAATGGTGTGAAGAATTCGAGCAGGGGTGGCCTCTATTTATAGTCCAGCGAGGGGACCGACGGGTCGCACGGTGAGCTCGTCGGGGGCGATGGTACAGACGGCTATTGGCATGGGCGAAGGTAGGGGCGGTGCGGTGTTCCCTGGCGATGCTCAACGCTACGGTGGCGAGACATGGGGCAGTGCGGGTTGGTCTGGAACATGCGACGCTCTGCGCGGCAGAGGCGGCGTCTTCGACGGCGAGCAGTGGCTGTGCATCACGGGGCGGCGAACGGGGATGTCTGGCGGTCTCCTGGGTCGGTGGTGATCGTATATGCACGTGGCGAGGGCAGCGCGCGGCCTGTGGGCTTCGGTCGAGGGTGGCGCTCTGGTGGACACTCGGCATGGTCGCTGGCGGTCTGGGCGCGGTCCGTGCGTGTGGTCCAGGGGTTGGCAAGGTTCGAGCGGTGGACAGGGAGTGGCGATGGACGGTGGGCTACCTCCCAGATATGCTGGCTAGGCTTGTTTCTCCTCCTAGCGTGCTGTCGACATGGGGGTGACATGGGTGTGCTCGGTTGTTCACCATTGATGGCAATGTCAAGCTTACAGCGGGGCTAGTGCTTAGTTAATCTTGCTAGATGATCTACTGAGCTTGTTGTGAGCTAGATAGGGAACAAGTTAGGCTTCAATCACTGCTCACTATAGTGTTTAGATTTTGTATGATTTGTGTCCACAACCTGTTTGATGAAATGGCCGCATGAATTCAAGTTTTGAATTTTGAAAAGATTTTTGGTGGGTGTGCTGGATTGGTGCTGGTGAGTCTTCAGATGCTTGGGTTTTGAAAGTTGATCTTGTTTGAGTGGTTTTTGAAAAAGTGGGATCTTCTCATATGATAAAGATGCAATTTTGAATTGTCATTTAAACTATGCATTTGAAAGTTTCTGGATAATCACAAAGTGGGCCTTGATACTTTATTATGAGTACATTCAAGGGGTGCAAAGATCCAGAAAAGTTTCTGTTAGGTTCTGAAAGTTTGAGACAACCAAAGTAGGCATGGGAGTTAAATTGGTCAAATTGACCATTCCTTTATTTTATTTGTTTTGATTTATTTGTCTTTAGGAAAAGTTTGGGAAATGTTTAGATGATGTTTATTTCACCTAAGCATCCATTTACAAGCAATGGAAACACACAAACAAGGTGGTTCAAAAGAATTTCAAATTCAATGCATACTCATATGCATGCTTTCAAAATTTTATTTAGAAAAGTTTTTGTTAACCCTAATTTTGATGATTTAAGTTTAGTATTTTTGGGATGTTACACAGGGTTACCCTTCCGGCTTGGCCTGGGAAGGGTTATGGACGCCATTGGTATTCTTTAGGGATCTTAGCTCAATTTTCATCTTGTCCGTACTCGGGCGTTGTATTGTTTCAAGGTGATTTGGATCTTTGTACTGTATATATGTATTCTTGACTCTTTGAGTCGTTGTTGTATATATCTATTCTGTGGCTTCCATCATGGACTATAGTGTAATGATATTACTTCGTTTTCCACCCGCACGCAAGTGCCTGGTGGGAGCCTTTGAATTGTTTCTCTGCGGGTTTGGCGGGAATCGCTAAAACTTGCATAGGGCCGATCTAAGGGTGTTACAGAGTGGTATCAGAGCTCAGTAGTTACGATACCCCACTGGTTCAGCCTGTAGGATAACCTAGCTAACAAACATTGTAGAGTGTTAAAAATATTTTGAAAAATCGGTTGGATAGATCTAATTAGGTCTGATTTTAGTCTGTATCCCTCTGCTATTCTCCTCTTACCTTCGCGTGTTTTGAATCTGCTCTCTTATCTTTTCTACGAGTCCAGGATTTCTCATGGTTGGGTTTCTGTCGTACCTTCAGGGTTTCGCTTCCTTTCTCTTGTAACGGCGCTACGACATCTGGTCTTCATGCTATTTTAGGTACCTTTCCTCTGTTGTACCTTTCAGTGGACCGAAAAATTCACTAATTTTTTCTTTGTATCCCCCTGTGTTTTCCGGCGCAACGACATCATCTACATTAGATCCAATGAAAACCCTACATCATTCTTTTGTTTCCAAACATCGCTTGTCGAGATCTTCAGTCTGAATTCTGTGAGTTGGTTGTATAATTCTCCCATTCATGTGCAAAGTAATGCTTTGGGTGCACGATGGATTGATCACCATCCGACTACTCTTATCATTCGCTCTTCTACATTGAATGGTGGATTGATGCAATTGTACTCCTTTCACAGAAGTTAGAGGTGGCATTATGTTTTGATACCTTTACCTTCGTCCTTTGTTCACCGGAGATTTCTCTTGCTAAACGAGAGCAATGACCCCTTATTAGTGGTGTTGCCGATTTCAAGACGGAGAAGGAATCTTAGTTAGTGGTGTCATGAAGATCTACACGAAGAGCGAAGGATCAGATCATCGGCCTTCTTCCCGTTACCATGAGGCGGATCTCGAGGGCGAGATCCATTGTTAGTGGTGTCGAATTGTAGCACCCTGGGTAAAAATACTACCAGAAAATCACTTGCTAATTACTACTTTATGCATCATCATGACATGAGCATGCATATATCTGTCTAAAACTATTTCACTAAAAACCCTATTTTGATTTCTATAAATATTCCTCCCTTTATTCAAATGCGAAACCCAGGTCTTTTCGGATATTTTGTTTGACTAAAAGTTATTTGAAAAAGTATTTTAAAACTAAAATAAACAATCATAATATTTTTCGGACCGGGGAGGCAGCCCAGCCGTTAGGCCAGGCCACCTACAACCTCGGCCCAACTAAACTAAACCCAGATCAGACCCACCCTGACATAAACCCTAGACCACCTATACTACCTACTCCCTCCCCCCCGCCGCCACCCACCCGGCGCGCAACAACACACCGCAACACACCCCGTCTCTCTCACGCGTGGACACGCCCGCACCCCCGCGCCCTTTTTTCTCTCTCCTGCGATCGACCCTCTCCACCTCGGCACCGAAACTGTACGCTAACCCGCTTCAGGCTTGCCTCGACACATCCAGCGCTACACCTGGCCCCACCCCGACGCTCCTCTCTCACCCCATGTTCCTCTTGCCCTCTCGGCTATCCCCGTGACCTCCCCTGTTTCTCGCGTTCCCCAATCCCCGCCGCCGCTCTCTCCCTATCCCGTCGCTCCTTACCCGACGCAGTCACCCTCACCTCCATCTGCCTCCCTCCGGCCTTCCTCTGCCACCTTCTTCCCTCGCTGGCGGACGCAACCTCGCGTCTCCCCGCGTCGCGCGCTCGTCCGCCGCCACGACCCGCATGAACCGGACCATGTTCGGCCGTCGCTCGCATCCCCAACCAGAGCTCCGCCAGCCTTAGTACCTTGCGCCCTAGAGCCCGGTTGTCCCTGCCGTGTGTCGCCTCCGCTCGCCGTGTGTCGCCTCCGCTCGGCCCGCACCCCGCATCGCCCCCTGCCTCACCTGCATGGCTCTCCCGGCTCTGCACCTACCACACACGGCCGTGGCCACCCCTGCCTAAGCTTCTCCTACGCACCCTCCGCCGCCTGCGATGACCCCTCCCCATGTTGTGGATGCTCCGTGGTCTCCCTCAACACCTTCTGCCCGGCTTGGCCTGGTCGTTTAGTTCAGCTAGTGGTTTTGCTGCCACCTCATGTCCATGCCTCCGTGTTGGCCTTCCTGGTGTTGTGCTGTTCAAATTGAGTTACTCGTGTCGGACGCAATGACAGTCTCGACCCGAAGACCTAGCGGCATGAAACCAAGTCCGACACCCACACCCGTGGACCCCGACTAGGACGCCAAGATTTCCTTCACCGATGTGGATTCCTAAGCCCGTTCCCGGAGAATCCCGTTCGATGATAAGACCTTCATCATGGAACGCCAAGTTCTCCTTCCTCGATTTGAACCCCGATCCCCCGTCGAACCCCGAGACCCCCAGATCCCAAGTTCGCCGAATCCCATGTGTGACCCCCTTTCCCGAGAACCATGTTTTTATAATATATAATATATATATGTTGCATATAAATTATTCATGCCTCAAACATATTGTATGGTTTGGGGGAATTATGCCGATTCACCTAAATTAAATATGGAGATCGATGCGGGCAAGTCTAGTCTATATTGGCTCCATTTAAATTTGTGTAGCGAACCAATGCCATATTTTTCCTTGATAAGCCAACATTTAAATTTCGAGCTATCTAAACAACATGAACTTAGTAATTAATTGCCGAGACCCTGGTTTCGCTTAATATGGCCTAATTGCATCCTATCTTTGCCATGTCACTCATCATACATGCATCATGCCCAATCTTCTGCCATAGTATTAAATAGTGCATCAGGTGTTTGTGCTAGTGCTTTGCTTCTTCATGGATTAGGCCGATAAGTTGATGTGAGTGTCGACCCGATCTCCGTCAAATCTTCGTCAATGTTTTCAGGCGAGCATTCTCCCCCTTTCTACCTATTTTACATTTCTAGTCTTTACTTCCTCCTGTTGATCTATTGCTATATGTGTTGCGATGCTATAGATTCCGTACCCCTTTATACTTTCATGCAACCCATATATTGCCATGGACACCTCCTATTACCTGTTGTTTGGTAGATAGTTGGCCTTGCGTGTCATAGTCGCTTGCTCAAGTGCTTCTGCATGTCGTCAAATACCACAATTGTTGGAAGGTTGCCATATGCTTTATGTTGAAGATGATCATACCTTTCATTACCGTTTAATAACTAATATTGAAAGGAGGTAAATAATGCAGATGCATAGGTGGGCAATAGATGTTATTTGGTTTTTAACCGTCCACTTGTGTCCCGTAGGACCCCAAGTACTTGATACCTGTTCCTTGACTATTCGCACTATCCGCATGTGGAACCATGAATCCCCTTAGCATGAGCTTGAGTCATATCTTATTTCTTGGGGCCACAAAGTAGTTTGGGGATTTATTACTATCCTGTACTTATGCCATGATTATGCCATGCTTTACTTCCTTATTTATTATTGCGCATGGAGCGCCTGTAATGCTTAGGAACAAATATGGAATTTTTTCGCAGTATCGATAACCCAGACACACTTTTGGGTTCCCAGTCGTTTACAACCATTGGCACAAACCTCTGGGTCTGTCTGTCACATCCCAAAATTTTCCAAATTTTGAAATGTGAAAAATAAATAAACAATTGTTGAAATTTAGGGTGAAAAGAAACTTTTTGCTTCTAAATGGAAACATCAAAACCCTACTTGAACAAAATTTGAATAAGAAAGCAACAAACAAATATTCAAAGATTCAAATGCAATCTTGCATGGAAAGAATCTTGAAATTTGAACTCTTGGGAAAAGTTAAACCAAAACCCTAATGAAAGAAATCATTTCCAAGATCTCTCTAAGAATATGGATTTGGTCCATATAAAAATTCAGCAACAAACATTTCTAGATGATCAAAATTGATAAACAAAAATATTATAAAACCATGGAAATTGGTTTCACTTAATTTGGAGCCATGGATAAGAACTTATGAATTTGATAAGATAAAAGGAAGTAATTTCCAAGGATAATAAAGCTCCTAGCTAAAATCCATACAAATTGTGAGCAAAGTAATCCTAAAAGGATTTAAAAAGATAAATAAATATTAAATAAAATTATACAAATTGGAATCACCAATTTTGGAGCAATAAATAAAAAGATATGTATTTTATAAGACAAAGAAAGAAAGAAATAAATAAGAGATAATTTAAAAGACAAATTAAATCTTGGAAAAATCCATAAGCAAATGGAATAAAGATAATCCAAATAAAAATAAAGGAATAAAGATTATTTAAATAAAATTATATGGGATTTAACCATATTCAATTTTATTTGAATGAAGACAAAATTCCTAAAATAAATGATTAATTAAACCATGAGAAAATAATAATTGAAATTGCCAAAGTGAATTAAAATTTATCTAATTAACTTAAAAAGAATAAAGGATTATTTGAATACAATTTATATGGGTTTAAACATATTCAAATTTTATTTGAATAAAGATAAAAGCCTCATTTAAATAAATATTAAATCATAATAAAATATTTGAAATAATTCAAAGTGAATTATTTAAACACACCACTAAAACAGTATGAACCTACTAAAAAGTTTTGCAAAAATATTAAATTTAAATTAAAGTTTAAATCAAAGGTTTGAATTGAAAACAGAAATCAGAAAAAGAAAAAGAAACAGAGAAGAAAAATAAATAGAAAAGGATCAGCCCAACTAGACCCAACCCACCAACCCCAGCCCAGCAAGCCCAACTCGCAGCCCACCCGGGACACTCTCTCCCCGCGAGCCCCTTTCTCACTCGCACCGACACCCGCACTCTCACTGACAGCGTGACCCCACACTGCCAGATCATCGTTGTCCCCGACGCTACCGAACCCCCAATTCCCTCTCGCTGCTTCGTCAGAATAAATCCAGCTTCAATTCGCTTCTTCACAGACTAATTCCTCCTCATGACTGCGTTCGCTAAACGCCTCACCCTCCTCTCTCCTTCCCCTCAGACGCCACATCCCATGAGCCCCTAGGCTGCGAGAATTGCTCGCTCAAACCCCCACTACTCCGATGAGTTCACCGTCGAATTCCGGCGACACCTGACCATCCCCTTGCCCTAGCTTCCACGAGCTTGATCCTCAGCACCTTGCGCATCTACCAGTGGCCCCTGCTTGCCCGCGCGTGCCCTAGAACCTCGCCTCGGTCAAGCATCTGAGTGCCACCGACGACAAGCTCGACTCCGGTGAGCCATAGCCGTCGACCTCGTATGCCCCTTGCTCTCTGGTGAGTGTCCCTACGATCCTTGAACCTGTGCGCATCTTCCTGACGTGTTGCCTTGCCCGCTTGCATCCCAGATACTCGCCTCCGACGAAGTCGTGCGAGACCCGACGCTAGTGACGACTCCGGCGAGCAATCACCAGCAACCTCTTGCGTCCCTGTCCCTACTGCGATTACCTTGAGCATCACCGCGACCCTGTGAATCTGGTAACACCCTTCGTTCTCTTCCTCGCTTCCTATATTCGCCAGAACACCACCACCTGACGCGACGCTGATAGCGCTTGACGAGGTGGAAGAGGTTGAAGTAGATTCCTCAGTAACGACACCAGATAGCTTGATGGCGCCTGGTGTTTGATGTGGAAGAGCTTCATTGGAAACCCCAAGAGCAAGGTGTGAAGCAGCAACCAGCAAGTCTTCCCTCAGTTGAGACCGAGGTTATCGAACCAGAAGGAGGAAGGAAACGTCACACATGTGTTGGAAGCAACGTGGAGACCTACACAACATAAACTCAAGACTTTGCCCCAACGAATCAGTGAGGTTGTCAAGCTCACCGGTTTGCTGTAAAAAAGGATAAACAACATGGCCTCAAGGGTAAACAAATTACAGCGGGGCAATTGATAGGAACTGAGCAAGGCATAACAATGCAATTACTAGCCAGAAAGATCCTATGAAGTTGATTGGGCAATACAACAATATACATAGACCGTAATCCAACTGCATCTATGACTAGAAGTCCACCTTCAGGTTATCATCCGAACCCCCTCTAGTATTAAGTTGCAAGCAACAGACAACTGCTTTAATCTAAGTGTGTAAGGTAAAAAGTCCACATGTTCCATGAACAAGAGACCGTTGTTTTCTCCTTAGTAGCAACAACACATCTACAACCGAAGATATTTCTGTCACTTCCCTTGGAAACTAGAGGCATGAACCCACTATCGAGCATAAATACTCCCTCTTGGAGTCACTAGCAACTACTTGGCCAAGATAACCACTAGAAACGGAGAGCATGCAAGATCACAAACAACACAGACATGATAGAATCATAAAGATAGAACCATTAATCAAACCAACATAATAATCTCAATATCCATCAGATCCCTGCAAACCCAACATGCATGATTACAAACAGATTAGATCTTGATCATGAATGGAGCTCACAAGATCTATACATGAAAGCACAAAGGAGGAGATACAACCATCTAGCTAGTACATGGACCCATAGTCCAAGGTGTAACTACTCACAAATCATACCGGAGAGAAGGCCTCCGGGATGATCTCCCCTCCGGCAGGGTGCTGGGAAGAGCTTCAGATCCCCCCAATCTAGGGACGATGGTGGCGGCGGCTACAGACGGTTTCGTGGATTTTTGATCGGGTTCTGAGAGTTTCTGTATCGGGGGCTTCTTATAGGCAAAGGAAGAGACCGAGGTGGCCGCCAGGGTGGCCAAACCCTAGCCAGGCACGGGCTAGGGCCCACCCGCGCCTGAGGGGGGGGGTCTAGCCCCTCTGGCCGGCCCCTCGGGCTCTCCTCTGGACTTCTTGGTCCCCAAGGAAAGTTATTGACTTTGTCCTTCGTCCCATCCAATTCCGAGAATATTTCTTTACTAAATTTTCTGAAACCAAAAACAGCAGAACACAGACATCTGGCACTGTTGCAACTTGTTAATAGGTTAGTACCAGAAAACATGTAAAAAGCACTTGAAAGTGTGGACAAGTAAAGCAAAGTAGATACTAAACAAGCATGGAGCATCTCAAATTATAGATACGTTTCCAACGTATCAGCATCCCAAGCTTAACTCCTGCTCGTCCTCGAGTAGGTAAGTGATAAAAAGAATAATTTTTGAGGTGAACATGCACCCTCACAATAAATATCCAACCATTTGCAAACATTGAAAGCTGGGATCAAAGAACTCTAAACATGTGAATGAAAGATGGAGTTATAACAATAGGACATAGTAACTATGCATGCAAGATGACAAGCTACAAACAAAGATCATGAATAATATGCATTGAAAAACGTTTGTTTGTTTCACATGCAGAAAACATAGGATAGTGGCAATCATCTTGTCCCTCATAGAGTAGCAACATAGATGCATAGGACACCTGCAAATTTCACAAGGGTGACTAGAAAAAAATAGCACAAGATCAAGTAATAACACAATATGCATCAATTAATAAGCTTTGGAACATTGCACACAGAATGACAACTATGCTCTCTTAATGGTGCCTAAAGGTAGAAGGTGGAGACTCAATAATGGTGGAAGAAAGGCATTTTTGTAAAGGAGGTAGGGATTACAAGTTTCAAAAAGGGCTTCCAAAAATTATGGTACTTATTAGCTTTCAGCCCTTATTGCCCCTATCATAAGCATCTTGAAGTGGTTAAGGTGAAAGCGGCAAAGCTGTAGTATATGCTTGATAAACTATAAGTTAGCAATCTCAAGTCCCTTGACTATGAGGGCTACACCTCACGGATACTCAACTTAGGGCCCAGGTAAGTTCTTGTCACTGTAAGTATTTGCATATCATTGAGAACCGCCAACGGAGTACCCCTTGCACATGGTACAGGAGCTTTCCCATAACCAAAATGACAAGGCAAGCAGACAATGAGCATCTCAGCAATTCTTCTTATGTACCATGGGAATATGGTGCTTTTTTTATCGCTTTCCTATTTTCTCAATGTGTCTTTTTTTAATAAGAAGAATGCTTCATAGATGTCACTATGGTGATGCTACAAGTTTCCACCATGATTAGGCATGGCTTAGGCTAGCGGCCCAGGTGTTTCTCTAACACAGAATACAAACTCCATGAACTTACAAATTCCCACTTCATTTCACACCGATAACATCCATAGACAAAAGAGCATGATATCAATGGAGTACAAAAAGTACAAGTGCAATGTTGAAAACGTTCCCCGTGACAGCACGGTTCTGCTAATCCCAACTTATAAGTGCAAGAATATATAACAAAGTTGCCTCAATGTTTCAAGTTTATTAGGGGCAAAGAATAAAATGTGCCATCAAGTTTGTGAGGGATTTAATCACTAAGTTTTCACATAACAAAATAGTTTTTAATTGGAAGATAGGTGAAAACAAGAATATACTTGGAATGGTGTAACACACCATGCATAGGAGTTTATAGTGGACACTTTGGAATAACTTGGTTTCTTTGGAGTTGGAAGCATGAGTAGAACTTACTCATACAAGTGGAGGATAGCAAAAGACTGGGAGCAACCAACTAAGAGAGCAATAATGGCCATAATCATGCAATGCAACAAAGCAAACTAATCAAAGCAAAGAGTGGTACTACAAGTCAAGGACTAAATGATCATAGAGGCTAATGGTGACTTGTCATAGTCATAACATGGTGTAATCATGTGCCAAGTCAACCCAAGCAAAACATCAAAGGAGAATACCACAATACTATGCTTTTGCATGCTAAAACAACACATAATTTCTTCAAGGCACACTAAGCAATCCCAATTGTTTGGAACAAGACATGCTAAAAAAATAATCACTAAGCATAATGCTAAAACAACACCTAGCATGTCATGCTAATGTCTAAGTCACAGTCAATGCAAGCTCCTCTTGCACTTCAAGCAAGAACTTACTACTCCTTTCCAAACACCAAGCAAACTTATTTGCAAAACAACACAACGAGAACAGGGGTCCAAACTACTAAAGCAAACTAAACAAACTAAGCAAAGCAAACGAAAACTAAGACGCTGCAAGAACAACACAACTGTGCATGAAATAATAAAAGTGAAGTGTCTAGATAGACGTGAGCTTTTTATTGATGAAGAAGGCGATGCCTTGGGCATCCCCAAGCTTTGACGCTTGTACCTCTTGGATATTTCTTGGGGCGACACCATGGTGGCATCCCCAAGCTTGAGCTTTTGTCCATTCTTCATCTCATTGCATCATTCTTTCTCTACACCTGAAATTTTTCCTTCATACAAAACTTCACACAATCTTCATTAGTAACATTAGCTTATTCAAAAGATATTAGACCACTGGCAAATCTTTGGAACATTAAGGATTTTCACAAAAAGCACAATCTACTGAAGTAACTCCTTCAAAGAAACTCAATTTACCTGAAGAGAGCTTAAAAAGGAATCAATAAGAAGTAAATGCAAATAATGGCAGAAATCTGTCAAAACAGACCAGCAGGTAGAAACGAATTTTTTCGAACATCTTCTGTTGCTCAAATAAAAAAGTGTTGATCTAACGAAAGTTATCCAACATACTGGGGGATTTATTTGTAAATTTTGTGCTCAATCCGAGTTACAGAGCCTCCTCACGAATTTTTTTGGTGGAGGACAGAAATCTGTTTCGGGACAGCAACTCCCCAAATCTTACTTCCCTCTCATTAGAGGTCATTCTTGGGACAAAAAGCAAACAAAAAGGATAAGGAGAAGTCATTACAGTAGTAATAACTTCCAAGACTCAAGGAAACTCTTGGGTTATCTTCCAACAAGTACTTTTCTTTAATGCCTTTAAGTTAGGCACAAGAAGCACGAAGAATCAAGTATTTTCAAATGAAGAAGCATTAACATCAAATATTTCTTTCAAAGGAGGATAAAAAAGCAAATTCTCTATCCTCATAGGAAAGTGTTCAATACCTTTCTTGAATGTAAATTGATATTTGATGGTGCCTTCTTTCATATTAATGATGGCACCAACTGTTCTAAGAAAAGGTCTTCCCAAAGTAATAGGACAAGAAGCATTGTATTCAACATCCAAAACATAGAAATCAACAGTGACATAAGCATTGTTAACCATAATGAGAACATTATTAATACTCCCCATGAGTTTCTTCTTAGCATTATCATTGAGTGGGACATCCAAATAACAATCTTCTAATGGTGGCAACTCAAGCATTTCATAAATCTTCCTAGGCATAATAGAGACACTAGAACCAAGATCACATGAAGCTTTGAGATCAAAGTCATTCACTTGCATATTAATAATGGGTTCCCAACTATCTTCTACTTTCCTAGGAATAGAAGCTTTGTGTTTTAGCTTCTCTTCCTTAATCTTAACAAGAGCATTTGTAATGTGTTGGTAAAGGCAACATGTGTATCACTAGCATCAGGACTTGTAGCAAGATTTTGCAGGAACATAATCACTTCAGAAATATTGCAACCATCAATATCAAAATCAAACTTAGCATCACTAGTTGTAGGATCACTAGGCTTAGGCATAGTAGGAGGAGGAATAAGGGCTACTTGTGGTTTGGTGGTGATAGTGCACACACTATTGTTTCTATCAATTTCAGCTTCCCTTTCCCACCTAGCATGAAGTTGAGCTAACAACCTAACATTTTCATCAATAGTAACTTGTATGGCATGAGCAGTAGCAAAGGTGTTTTCCATAGTTTTAGGTTTAGCAGCCATTTTATTAACCAATGAAGTTTGAGCTTCAGACAAAGAGGATATATTTTTCTCAACAGTTAAAAGCTTTTCCTCTATAGTCTTATTGAAAGTGGTTTGTTTACTAATAAAGTCCTTGAGCATGAATTCAAGTTCAGAGGGGGCACTTCTAGCATTATTGTAAGAGCTTCCATAGGAATTTCCATTATTAGGAGGATAAGGCCTATAATTGTTGTTGCTACCAAATTTATTCCTATAGGCATTGTTGTTGAAATTGTTGTTTCTAATGAAGTTCACATCAACTTGCTCTTCTTGATCAACAAAAGAGGCTAAGGGAACGCTATTAGGATCTAGAGGAGCTTTCCCATTAACAAGCATAGCCATAATAACATCAATCTTTTTACTCAAAGAGGAAGTTTCCTCAATAGAATTTACCTTGTTACCATGTGGAGTTCTCTCAACATGCCATTCAGAGTAGTTAACCATCATATTATCAAGGAGCCTTGTTGCATCACCCAAAGTGAGGCCCATGAAGGTACCTCCAGCAGCAGAATCCAGCAGGTTTCTTGAGGAGAAGTTCAAACCTGCATAAAATGTTTGGATAATCATCCAAGCAGTGAGTCCATGAGTAGGGCAATTTTTAACCAAAGATTTCATTCTTTCCCAAGCAGGAGCAACATATTCACTATCAAGCTGTTTAAATTTCATAATGTCACTTCTCATAGCAATAATCTTAGCAGGAGGGTAGTACTTTCCAATAAAAGCATATTTGCACTTAGTCCAAGAATCAATACTATTTTTAGGCAAATATAGCAACCATTATTTAGCTTTTCCCCTCAAGGAGAAAGGAAAAACCCTGAGCTTAATAATATCTCCATCTACATCCTTATACTTTTGTATCTCACAAAGTTCAACAAAGCTATTAAGATGGGCAGCAGGATCATCAGAACTAGCACCCGAAAATTGCTCTCTCATCACAAGATTCAACAAAGCAGGCTTAATTTCATAAAAAGTAGCATCAGGAGCAGGTGGAGCAATAGGAGTGCTTAGGAAATCATTGTTGTTGGTGCTAGTGAAGTCACACAACTTGGTGTTCTCAGCAGAGTTCATTTTGGCAAAGGTGGGCAAGTCAAAAATAGCAGCAGCAGCTAGAGCAGGAACTAATTTTTTGTGTTTTTGAATAAGGCAAGAAAACCAAGCTAGACTATTTTTTTTGGGTTTTTGGAAAGAGGCAAACAAAACCAAACAAAAGAAACAAAGCAAACTAAAAACAAAGTAAAGAGAAAGGAAGTGAAGGACTCCCCTAGTGAAGACGTCCTTAGCCTCCCCATCAACGGCGCCAGAAAACTTGTTGATAGCGCTTGACGAGGTGGAAGAGGTTGAAGTAGATTCGTCAGTAACGACACTACAAAGCTTGATGGTGCCTGGTGTTTGACATGGAAACGCTTCATTGGAAACCCCAAGAGCAAGGTGTGAAGCAGCAAGCATCAAGTCTTCCCTCAGTTGAGACCGAGGTTATCGAACCAGAAGGAGGAACGAAACGTCACACACGTGTTGAAAGCAACGTGGAGACCTACACAATACAAACTCAAGACTTTGCCCCAACGAATCAGTGAGGTTGTCAAGCTCACTGGTTTGCTGTAACAAAGGATTAAACGTATGGTGTGGGAGGTAATGATTTGCAGCAAGTAAACAAGTAACAGTGGAAGATGTATCAATGGTAAAGACTGGTTCACTAGAGGTGCTCTCCTTAGATAAACAACATGGCATGAAGGGTAAACAAATTACAGCGGGGCAATTGACAGGAACTAAGCAAGGCATAACAATGCAATTACTCGCTAGAAAGATCCTATGAAGTTGATTGGGCAATATACCAATATACATAGACCGTAATCCTACTACATCTATGACTAGAAGTTCACCTTCAGGTTATCATCCGAACCCCCTCCAGTATTAAGTTGCAAGCAACAGATAACTTCTTTAAGCAAAGTGTGTAAGGTAAACAATCCACATGTTCCATGAACAAGAGACCGTTGTTTTCTCCCTAGTAGCAACAACACATCTACAACCGAAGATATTTCTGTCACTTCCCTTGGAAACTAGAGGCATGAACCCACTATCGAGCATAAATACTCCCTCTTGGAGTTACTAGCAACTACTTGGCCAAGATAACCACTAGCAACGGAGAGCATGTGATATCACAAACAACACAGACATGCTAGAATCATAAAGATAGAACCATTAATCAAACCAACATAATAATCTCAATATCCATCGAATCCTCGCAAATACAACATGCATGATTACAAATAGATTAGATCTTGATCATGAACGGAGCTCACAAGATCTATACATGAAAGCACAAAGGAGGAGATACAACCATCTAGCTACTACATGGACCCATAGTCCAAGGTGGAACTACTCACAAATCATATCGAAGAGAAGGCCTCCGGGATGATCTGCCCTCTGGTAGGGTGCCGGGAAGAGCTTAAGATCCCCCCGATCTAGGGACGATGGTGGTGGCGGCTACAGACGGTTTCGTGGATTTCTGATCGGGTGCTGAGAGTTTCTGTATTGGGGGCTTCTTATAGGCAAAGGGGGAGACCGAGGCGGCCGCCAGGGCGGCCAAACCCTAGCCAGGCGCGGGCTAGGGCCCATCCGCGCCTGGGGGGGTCTGGCCCCTCGGGCTCTCCTCTGGACTTATTGTTCCCCACGGAAAGTTATTGACTTTGTCCTTCGTCCTATCCAATTCCTAGAATATTTCTTTACTAACTTTTCTGAAACCAAAAACAGTAGAAAACAAGCATCTGGCACTGTTGCAACTTGTTAATAGGTTAGTACCAGAAAACATGTAAAAAGCACCTAAAAGTGTGGACAAGTAAAGCAAAGTAGATACTAAACAAGCATGGAACATCAAAAATTATAGATACATTTCCAACGTATCAGCCACCACCGCTCACTGTCGCTAGCGTCGCCAGATCATGGCTAGTTTGATTAGGGCCGTTAGATTCAGATCATGCGTGTAAGATTAGATTCATTAATCAAAGGGGTATGAAAGCATCTGTGCCGTGCGATGCCCTTTAAATCCAATGATCCACGTAGCGCGATCCTCACGAAACAGCATGGGCCAATAAGAAACAGACACGTGGCCTAGCTGCTAATTTAAAAACCAGATTTGATCTATTAGATGAATGATTTTGTAAAATTAATAACTTTTGTTCTGCTTGGCCACAAATTACAAATTTTATATCAATGGATTCAGAAAAATGTAAACTTTGCAACTATGGCCTTAGTTTAGTATTTTGCTTCTGAAAAATTAGGTGTTTTTTCAGAAACATTTGTATGGCTATTTTGGTTATAAAAATTATTCTAAAAATGTTTTTTGAGTAAAACCTTTTGCAAATGGTTTGATTTGAACTCTCTGACCCTAAACACTATCTTTTGGATTTAAAAATATATTTGATTAACACTAGAAAATTATTACTTTGACTAAAATCATTTCTAGCAAAACAAAAATGATTTAAATGGACATTTTCACTAACTTGTTTTTAAATGGTTTTACCACTTTTATAAATGACCAGTAGGTGTTTTGAAATGTTAAACCTTGTTAGAAAACACTTTTTCAAATAAAACAATATTTTGCATGCTTGCATGCATTTCCTTGTTTTTATTATTTTATGTGGTGAATTGTTTGAATGCTAGTTTGAATTTGTGCCTTGCTTGATTAATTTGTAGTGAACTTTGAAGAGTGTGACAATTGCAAGATAAAGGAGTGAACTTAGTTTCTCTACTAAAAAGGCAAGTGGTGCTTCATATATTTTGTCCTATTATTTTGACTACGCATTAGTGATATTTTGAGTAGGACTTGCATGGAATTTTCTAAGTATAAGCTATGCCATGGGAAATCCTATATGTTATCTTAATAGAATTATACTAATTTAGGAAACTGGCCATGTTATCATGCTTATCTTAGATAATAGAAAGCAAGGGTGGATTATTCATGCTATGAAATATTTCTAAGTCTATGACTTGTGTTTTGCTTAATAAAACAACTATGTGAATGAATCACCTGGGTGGAATGGTATGAATGGGTTATGTGAGTGGTTACACAAGGCCCAAGATGGCAACCTTGTGTATCACACTTGTGGAAAGCTACCCAGGAACAAATAGATTTGAGATGTTAAGTGTTGAGAAGCTTCTAGTGCAGCCACATGGCAATATGGGCTCTGCCTGGATCATATAGGTTGCAATAACTTAGCCAGATGGACAGAAGGTGGTAGGGGTGATAGAATGGAACGTGTCCATTTGGTCTAAGGGAAGGCTTCTGAAAGATCTTGTCTTGATGCATGTCGAGTCTTGTGGGGAAAGTGCACCACCTCTTGAGAGAGTAAAATCTAAGTACTTAGCCGTGTCCCCGGCAATGGACAATTTGAGCATCAAGACATTGAAGCTATCAAGGATCTCGTCATCCCAATTTCCAAGTTAAAAACTTGTGGTTGAACAAGGGTTAAAGGTTCACCAATTTCTATTGGTAGTTCTGAAGGGTTTCGCGGCATAGTAAATCAAAATTTTCTACGGATGCGAACAGAGGGAAAGCCAAGATCTAATCTAGGAGATGCAATCAACGAGAGAGATTGGATTAGATCTTCATACCCTTGAAGATTCAAGACAATGAACGTTCTCGTCAACGCGTGGGTGATGTAGTCGTACTCGCTTCTCCTCCTCGCGATCCGATCCGATCTAGCACCACAAGTGGCGGTGCCTCCGTGAGATGCACACGTGCAGCACCTCGATGTCTCCTCCTTCCTCGGAGCAGCGAGTATGGTGGAGAGATAGATTGGATCTACAACACGACGGCGTGGTGTATATGGTGGAGAATTTCACTGCAGGCTTCGCCACAAACAAATGGGAGGGAGAGAGGAAGGTAGCAAGGCAGCTAGGGCCTGGAGGAAGGTGTGTAGTAGTGGAGGGGCACCACCCTCTATATATAGAGGGGCGGCTTGCCCTCCTCCAAGCCTATCTCTAGTTTAAACAATTTAAACTCTACCTTATCTAGAAATCCTATCTCTAGTTTAAACGATTTAAACTCTCCCTTATCTAGAAATCCTATCTCTAGTTTAAACGAGTTTAAACTTATCTAGGATCGGCTGGGCCCTATGGGGCCTTGTGCCCCTGGCCCAATGCGGCCAGGGCACTCCCTCATAGGCCCATGCCCCCTCCCGGAAGGTGGGGCCACGTTGGTCCCCTTCCGGAAGGTTCTATAAGCTTCCGGTACAATACCGATTAACCCGGAACAATTCCGAACTCCAAAAACTGCACTGCCTTATATGAATCTTATTCTCCGGACCATTCCAAAACCTCTCGTGATATCCCGGATCCCATCCGAGACTCAACAAAAATTCATAAACCAATTATCCAATCTATCCTAGCGTCGAGATACGTTAAGTGTGTGACCTGCGGGTTCGAGAATATGCGCACATGATCTTCTATCAATAATCAACAGCGGGTCCGAGCACCCATATTGACCCACACATTCATCGATGATCATATCGGATGAACCACGATGCCGGATTCAATCAATCCCATATATATATTCCCTTCGTCTCGCGATATTTTACTTGCCCGAGATTCGATCGTCGCATTGCGTCATACCTAGTTCAATCTCATTCAGCAAGTACTTTACTGCTCGTAATCCGATATCACTTTGTGATTAACTCCTTAACCACATGCTTGCAAGCTGTGTTGATATCGATTACCGAGTGGGCCCAAGTATATCTCTCCGACTTGGGAGGACAAATTCCATCTCGATACGCATAACCCAACAGATACTTTCCGATCACCGAGAGACACCTTTATGATCACCCTCTCATAGGATGACGTTTGATGACCTCAAAGCTTTCTTCCGTACTGTGGAGTTGCATTATCTCATGGTCTAAGGAATACAATATTTGACATAGGAAAAGCTTCGCAAAGATGAACACGATGAAACGATCTAATTGCTTCGCTTAGTTTGGGTCTGTCCATCATATCATTCTCCAATGATATGATCTCATTATCAATTGGCAACTCATGTCTATGGTTAGGAAACCTTAACCATCATTGATCAATGAGCTAGTCCATAGAGGCGTACTAGGGACACGGTGTTGTTCACAAACCACACAAGTATTAATGTTTCCGCTTAATACAATTCTAGCATGGAATATAAACTTTATCATGAACAAGAATTATAATAATAACATCTTTATTATTGCCTCTAGGGCATAATTCCAACAGTCTCCCACTTGCACTAGAGTCAATAATCTAGTTTACATCTGGCAACAATCTCACACCCATGGCACTGAGGTGTTGATCATGTTTTACACGTGGAAGAGGTTTAGTCAATGGATCTGCGACATTCAGATCCGTATGTACTTTGCTAATCTTCAGATCTCCATCTGCTATATAATCTCAGATTATATTTTACTTTTGGTTGGTATGCTTGGTCTTTTTATGATATCTTGGTTCCTTAGCGAGTGCTATGGCGCCAAGTGTTGTCACACAATATCTCCGTGGGTACAATGCACTTGGAACCACGCCAAGCTCGATGATGAAGTTTCTGATCCAAACTCCTTCACTTGACGCTGCAAGCCCATGTATTCCGCTTCTACTGTAGATCCCGCGATCACGCTTTGCTTGCAGCTTCTCCAGCTCACAACTCCTCCATTCAAAATATAAACGTATCCTGTCTGAGATTTGGAATCATCCTTGTCGGTGTCAAAACTAGCATCGACGTAACCTTTTACGACAAGCTGTTCATCACCCCCATAGACTAAGAACATTTCTTTAGTCCTATTTAGGTACTTTAGGATGTTCTTCACGGCTGTTCAGTGTTCCACTCCTGGATCACTTTGATATCTGATCGTCAAACTAAGAGCATTGGACACATCCGGTCTAGTACACAGCATGACATACATGATGGAACCTATGGCCGAGGCATAAGGCACTTTGCTCATAGCTTCCCTATCATTTACCGTAGCTGGACACTGAGCCTTGCTCAATATCTTACCTGACAACATAGGCACTGAACCTTTCTTTGCCTTATCCATTCGAACCTTTTCGAACTTTGTCTAGGTATGTACTCGGCTTAAAGCTATCGGCCTTTGTCTATCTCTATAGATTTTGATGCCCAATATATAAGCAGCTTCACCGGTCTTTCATTGAAAAACACTTGTTCAAATAACTCTTCACATCGTTAAGCATGTTGATGTCATTTCCGATAATCAATATGTCATCGACATACGACCGTAAACGCCACCGAGCTCCCACTCACTTTCTTGTAGATACAAGCTTTGTAGCAATTTGGAACAAATCCAAAACTCTTGATCACTTGATCAAAACGAAGGTTCCAACTCCGAGATGCTTGCTTCACCATAAATGGAACGCTGAAGTTTGCATACTTTACTAGCATCCTTAGGATCGACAAAACCTTCGGTTGCATCATATACAACTCTTCATCAATGTTCCCATTGAGGAAAGCGATCTTGACATCCATGTGCCATATTTCATAATCATGAAACGCAGCAATTGCTAATAAAATCCGAATGGACTTAAACATCGCTACGGAGAGAAAGTCTCATCGTAGTCAACACCTTGAACTTGTCGAAAACCTTTTGACAAGCCGTGCTTTATAGACGGTAACATTACCATCCGCGTCCGCTTTCTTCTTGAAAATCCATTTGCACTCAACGGCCTTTCGGCCGCTAGGAGGGTCCACCAAAGTCCATACTTGGTTTTCGCTCATGGATCCCAATTGATTTCATGGCTTCCACCATTTCTCGTAGTCCGGGCTCATCATCGCTTCCTCATAGTTCGTAGGTTCACCGCTTCTACCAACAAGACAATCAAGACAGGTTGCCGCACACTCAGAGGGGCACGCGACCTTGTCGACCTGCAACGCTCGATGCAAGATCGTCCAAGCTTCATGATCCTTGTCATTAGCTTCCTCTATTGTTGGTGCAAAGTGATCGAACAATTTCAGGTCTGCGCTACTCTCCAACTCAAGAGAAGGTTCAATAACCTCGTCTAGCTCTACTTTCCTCCCACTCACTTCTTTCGAGAGAAACTCCTTCTCAAGAAAGGAACCGTTCTTGTGACAAACACTTTGCCTTCTGGTTACGTGATAGAAGGTATACCCAATAGTTTCCTTAGGGTATCCTATGAAGACACATTTCTCGCTTTGGGTTCGAGCTTGTCCGACATCAACTTCTTGACGAAGCTTCGCATCCCCAAACTTTAAGAAACGACAACTTAGGTTTAGCACCAAACCACAGTTCATACGGTGTCGTCTCAACCGATTTAGATGGAGCCCTATTTAAAGTGAATGCAGCGGTTTCTAATGCATAACCCCAAAATGATAACGCAAATCAAGAAGAGACATCATTGATCGGACCATATCTAATAGGGTTTGATTCCTGCTCGGACACACCATTGCTACTGTGGTGTTCCGGTATGGAGTTGTGAAACGATTCCACTTGCTTTAAGATGCGTGAGAAAATCATAACTCAAATATTCACCTCCACGATCGGATCGTAGAAACTTAATCTTTCTACGATGGTTCTCCACTTCATTCTGAAATTCCTTGAACTTTTCAAATGTTTCAGATTTATGTTTCATTAAATAGATATACCCATATCTACTTAAGTCATCGGTAAAAGTGAGGAAATAGCGATATCCACCGTCGAAACACTCATCGGTGCGCATACATCGGTATGTATGATTTCCAACAAGTCCGTTGCTCGCTCCATCATACCGGAGAACGGGGTTTTGATCATCTTGCCCATGAGGCATGGTTCGCATGTGTCAGATGATTCAAAATCAAGAGACTCCAAAAGTCCATCAGAATGGAGTTTCTTCATGCGCTTTACACCAATATGACCTAGACGACAGTGCCACAAATAAGTAGTATTATCACTATCTACTTTGCATCTCTTAGCCTCAATGTTATGGATGTGTGTTTCACCCCTTTCGAGATTTAGAAGAAATAAACCATTCACAAGAGGTGCATGACCATAAAAGATGTTACTCATATAAATAGAACAACCATTATTCTCCGATTTAAATGAATAACCGTCTTGCAATAAACATGATCCGGAGATAATGTTCATGCTCAACGCAAGAACATAATAACATTTATTAAGGTTTAAAACTAATCCCGAAGGTAAAACTAAGGAGAGCATGCCGACGGCCATCACATCAACTCTTGATCCGTTGCCAACGCGCATCGTCACCTCATCCCTCGCAAGCCGCCGTCTATTCCGTAGCTCTGCTTGAGTTACAAATATTAGCAACGAACCGTATCAAATACCCAGGCACTACAACGAGGGCTAGTAAGGAAAACATCAATAACATATATATCAAATATACCTTTGATGGTGCCAGCCTTCTTGTCCGCTAAGTACTTGGACGATGCCCAAAGGACTTGTCCTTGCAATAGAAGCACTCAGTGTCGGGCTTAGGACCAGACTTGAGCTTCTTCTCAGCAGGAGCATTGCGCTTGACGCCGCCCTTCTTGAAGGGATTCTTTGCTCCCTTACCTTTCTTAAAGGAGGGCTTGTTGACCATCAACACATGATTATCCTTCTTGATGTCCACCTCCGCAGCCTTCAGCTTTGCGAAGAGCTCGGTGATCGTATCAGTGGAGCCAATCTGATTATGAGTCACTACAAAACTTTTGTAGTTGGGAGGGAGTGATTGCAGAACCCTGTCAATCTTAAGATCCTCTGGAATCGTGCATTCCAGTTGCTCAAGGCGTTGAGTGTAGCCCGACATCTTTATGGCGTGCTCACTAACGGAACTCCCTTCCTCCATCTTGCAGTTAAAGAACTTCTCGGAGATCTCATATCTCTCAGAACGGGCCTGAGTCTGAAACATGGTTTTCAGCTCCTCGAGAATCTCGAAGGGCCCGGGATACTCTTCAAAACGATTTTGAAGCTCCGGTTCCATAGCAAACAACATGGTGCTCTTAATCACACCATAATCATCTTTGCGCGACTGATAGACAGCTTTCTCATCAGCCGGCGCAGTTGCGGCAGGGGGGTCACCTAACGCTTTCCCAAGGACATAGTCCTTTTGTCCGCCAGACAGAATGATTCTTAGATTGCAGAACCAATTGGTGAAGTTAGACCCATTGTTTCTAAGCTTTTCCTTCTCAAAGAAAACGTTGAAGTTGAAGTTGGATTTGGCCATGTGATCTACAGATTTGCAAGTACAATTTAGACTATGTTCATGATAAACAGTTCAATTTAATCAAATTACTAGATGAACTCCCACTAAATTCAACATCCCTCAAGTTGTTTAGTGAACACGATCCAAATTCACCACACCTAATCCGATCATCACGAGAAGAGATGTGGTTTCAATGGTGGACAACAAAGTGTCGATCATATCATTCATATGACTCATGCTTAACCTTTCGGTTCTTGTGTTCCGAGGCCATGTCCAGACATGCTAGGCTCGTCAAGCTAGACCCAAGTATTTACCGTGTGCAAAACTGGCTTGCACCCGTTGTATGTGAGCGAGAGTCTATAGCACCCGATCATCACGTGATGCTTGGACACATTTAACTTTCGCAATGGTGCATACTTGGGGAGAACACAGTTTTATCTTGATCTTTAAGTGAGGAATCATCTTATAATGCTACCGTCATGATCTAAGCATAATAAGATACATAAAGGATAAACATCACATGCATATAACTTTATGTGACATGGTATAGCCAATCCTCGAGCAATGATATAAATCTTGTGAGTTAAGGAATGATCTCAATCACTAAACCCTAATTACCTCCACGACGAATAGCAACGACAACTATTGCTAACTACTTAGCGATAAAGTAAAGCTATTACATGGCGTATAAGAAGTTGACTCACAGGTCATACACAATTATAAAGACAACCATATGGCTCCTGCGGTTGTGTACTCATCGACATGCAAGTCGTGAAACATTACAAAACATGATCATCGCATATATTATACACATCACATCTTGGGCCATACCATATCACGTAAAACACTCGCAAAAACAAGTTAGACGCCTCTACTTTGTTGTTGCATGTTTTACGTGGCTTATGGGAGTAGATGCTAAGAACGATTCTTACCTACGGAAAGCCACAACGGTGATATTATGGTTGCCAAACTCCGGTGTTAATCCCATGACAACTATAGTGAGAGAAACTGACATCCACCAGCCGCATGTGTGGAACAAGCCACACGTCAAGTGCGGAGCCGGTCTCGCGAACGACGTCACGTAAGGTAGGCCTGGACCGCTTCAATCTCACTATCCCGCGTCATAAGAAAAACACAAACAAGAGGCTTGCAACAGAAAACATCAACGCCCGCAACAACCATACTGCGTTCTACTCGTGAAACACATCTACGCATAGATCTAGCTCTGATACCACTGAAGGGTTTCGCCGCATAGTAAATCAAAATTTTCTAAGGATGCGAACAGAGGGAAAGCCAAGATCTAATCTAGGAGATGCAATCAACGAGAGAGATTGGATTAGATCTTCATACCCTTGAAGATTCGCACAGCGGAATGTTCGTCGGAACATGGGTGATGTAGTCGTACTCGCTTCTCCTCCTCGCGAACCGATCCGATCTAGCACCACAAGTGGCGGTGCCTCCGTGAGATGCACACGTGCAGCACCTCGATGTCTCCTCCTTCCTCGGACCAGCGAGTATGGTGGAGAGATAGATTGGATCTACAACATGACGACATGGTGTATATGGTGGAGAATTTCTGCCGCAGGGCTTCGCCTACAAACAGTCGGGAGGGAGAGAGGAAGGTAGCAAGGCAGCTAGGGCTTGGAGGAAGGTGTGTAGTAGTGGGGGAGGGGGCGCACCACCCCTCTATATATAGAGGGGGGGGGAGGCTTGCCCCTCCTCCAAGCCTATCTCTAGTTTAAACAATTTAAACTCTCCCTTATCTAGAAATCCTATCTCTAGTTTAAACGATTTAAACTCTCCCTTATCTAGAAATCCTATCTCTAGTTTAAACGAGTTTAAACTTATCTAGGATCGGCTGGGCCCTATGGGGCCTTGTGCCCCTGGCCCAATGCGGCCAGGACACTCCCTCATAGGCCCATGCCCCTCCCTAAGGTGGGGCCACGTTGGTCCCTTCCGGAAGGTTCTAGAAGCTTCCGACAATACCGATTAACCCGGAACAATTACGAACTCCAAAACTGCACCGCCTTATATGAATCTTATTCTCCGGACCATTCCGAACCTCTCGTGATATCCCGGATCCCATCTGAGACTCGAACAAAATTCATAAACCAATTATCCAATCTATCCTAGAGTCGAGATACGTTAAGTGTGTGACCTCGGGTTCGAGAATATGCACATGATCTTCTATCAATAATCAACAGCGGGTCTCGAGCACCCATATTGACTCCACACATTCATCGATGATCATATCGGATGAACCACGATGCCGTGATTCAATCAATCCCATATATATATTCCCTTCGTCTTGCGATATTTTACTTGCCCGAGATTCGATCGTCGATGCGTCATACCTAGTTCAATCTCGTTCACATCAAGTACTTTACTCGTTCGTAATCCGATATCACTTTGTGATTAACTCCTTAACCACATGCTTGCAAGCGGTGTTGATATCGACACGAGTGGCCCAAGTATATCTCTCCGACTTGGGAGGGACAAATTCCATCTCGATACATACAACCCAACAGATACTTTCCGATCACGAGAGACACCTTTATGATCACCCTCTCATAGGATGACGTTTGATGACCTCAAAGCTTTCTTCCAGACCGAGGAGTTGCATTATCTCATGGTCTAAGGAATACAATATTTGACATAGGAAAAGCTTCGCAAAGATGAACACGATGAAACGATCTAATTGCTTCGCTTAGTTTGGGTCTGTCCATCATATCATTCTCCAATGATATGATCTCATTATCAATTGGCAACTCATGTCTATGGTTAGGAAACCTTAACCATCATTGATCAATGAGCTAGTCCATAGAGGCGTACTAGGGACACGGTGTTGTTCACAAACCACACAAGTATTAATGTTTCCGCTTAATACAATTCTAGCATGGAATATAAACTTTATCATGAACAAGAATTATAATAATAACATCTTTATTATTGCCTCTAGGGCATAATTCCAACAAGTTCATTGGGTGATTTTGACAAACAAAAACTTAGTGATTTCAACTAATAAGGAAAACCTTATTTTGAGCAAAGCAAGCCTAAGATCCACTTAGCCAAATGCATATAGATGATAGATACCACTATTCTACGATAGTATCACTTGACAATACAATTCAAATGTATTGACCCTTTTGGCTGTAACTTATTATGTTGTAGGTTTGTTTGATGCTAGTGAAGTTTGATTGAGTAGGGATTACAAGTCTACAACCAACATGACTGCCTATGGCATGTGAAGATGAAGAACTCCATGCTCTATAGTTATATCTGATGCATTGTAATGAGATAGCCAAATGAGCTATGTAAGATGTAATGAATTATTTTATTTCTGGTTATAAGTTGTAATATGACCTTTGTTTCTTGATATTATATCTTAAACTGTGGATGCTAGCTATTGATCCAGGGACTAGCAATGTAAACACAGGGACCTCTACCTTATCAGGTTGGGGGCCTCTACACTGTCTCGAAGCCGGCCAAATTCGTCGCGGTAGCTTGGTGGGGTGGCCCCCTAAAATATTATATGAATCTTGTGATTTCTTTGTCGTGATGCCTCGTTGGGTTTTCATTTGGTTTTTCTAAGGTTGACCGTGCGCGTGTTGCTATTTGTGCCCCCTGCAGGGCAAAACTTTCTGAAAGCTGTGTCCACGGCTATGGACGACTTGGAGCACAATATCTCGATCATAGACAACTATAACTAAAGTAGTGCTATAAATTTGACTTTATAATGACTAGTAATCAGCTTCACTATAATGGAATAGATAAATAAAAGTGCCAACAACTGCTGGATTTGGGGTACCACCTGTTACAATTGTATCTGACTAGTAAGTATTGCAACTACAAGAGAATGGTTCTCTAAAAGTGCCCACCGCTTATTATATTAGGATGACTCATGCTATCTATATCTGACTAGTAATTGCTGCAACTATAATGGAATGAATAAAACTGCCAACTGTGTGAGTTCCTTGGTCTGACTTCCTCGTTTGGTCACGAGGGGGAAACGCCAGGATGGGTATGTTTGGTGTAAGTATCAGGTTGGATCTGAATGGTTCCTTAGCCCTCTCTGGTAGCCGCAAGTTGTATCGAGTCTCTATAGGTGGTTTAGTGCATGCTATGCTGCCGCTTCAGTCCACCATACCTATGTAGGCGAGGACCGCCGAATTCTAAGACTCGTCGTGTACTGGCCTCAGTACCGACCGCTCTCTTTTTCCTTTGCCCTTTGTCGGCACCCCTCTTGTTTAAGAAGGTTTTAAGATCGACTTTGTTAGCAGGGTTACTCTTCTGGCTTGGCCTGGCAGGGTTATGGACGCCATTGGTTATTCTACAGGGCTCTTAGCTCAATTTGCATCTTGTCCGTACTGGGGCTTTGTATTGATTTCAAGGTGATTCGGATCTTTGTACTGTATATCTGTATTCTTGACTCTTTGAGTTGTTGTTTACATATCTGTTATGTGTGTTCCATCATGGACTATTGTGTAATGATATTACTTCGTTTTCCACCCGCACGCAAGTGCCTGGTGGGCGCCTTTGAATCGTTTCTATGCGGGTTTGGCAGGAATCGCTAAAACTTGCATAGGGCCGATCTGAGGGTGTTACAGTAATCTACTAGCTTGGTGAAACGAGTTGATAGAGTACTAACCCTCAAAGATCCAAAGAGGTTAACGATATCGGATTTTTGTGGGTGATGTATTCGTTCACTTGCCGATCTCAAGATCATGTAGACGATCCTTTCGGCGCCGCATTCCGGCAGCGCTCCCGCAGTCGGTCACACGTTCAGTACTCGATGAAGACCTTCCTCTCCCTTGTTCCAGCAGGCAGCGGAGGTTGTAGATCTCTCCTTGCGATTCCGGTAGCACGACGACATGGTGTCGGAGGTAGAGGGGAAATCTTGCAGGGCTTCTCCTAAGCCAAAGCGGGTATGGTGGAGTAGAAGAGGGGCCTTGGCGATCTAGGGTTTAGAGGGCCAGGGGAGGTGGTGGCCGACAGCTAGGTCTAGGGATTTTGCCCTAGTCGGCGACTTTGAGGAGATCCCCTAGGCGGCGGTGTCTTGAGAGGTGGTGGCGCCAAGCTAGGGTTTGTGGTGAGGGGTAGCGAGGCGTCCTACCCCTCCTTTTATAGGTGGGAGAGGCGGTTGGGGGGAGGGGAGTCCTCCCCGAACTCCTCCACTTGGGCTGGAGGCAAGGAGAGGGAGGAATCCTCCCTTAGGTAGGATTCCTTCCCGCCCTCCACTAGGCAACCATGTTGGGATTTGACTTTTTCAAACTAGCGTCTGACTTTCAAACTAGAGTTTGATTTCTCTCTTCCCTTTGCCCAGCCAAGTGACCGAGTACATGATGCAATCATTCCAACTTGTCATGACACATACATATACCCTTCCCACTCTGGAGTGATGGACCTTCTAGACCCTTCTAGAACATTCCGATGAAAACAACGAAACCATTCCCGAACTCCGGAATTGGACTTTCCTTATATGAATCTTATTCTCCGGACCATTCTGGATCTCCTCGTGATATCCCGGATCCTATCCGAGACTCCGAACAACATTCGGTCAATTACTCACATTCCATATCTACTAAACAACATCGAATCTTTAAGTGTGTCTCCCTATGGTTCGTGAATTATGCAAACATGATTGAGACTCTTCTATGATCAATAACCAATAGAGGAATCTGGAAATTCATATGGCTAACACGTATTTCTATGATTACTTCATGATCGAATGAACCATTTACATACGATACCAGTGTCCCTTTGTCTCGCGATATTTTACTTATTCGAGGTTTGATCGTCGGTATCCCTGCATACATAGTTCAACCTCGTTACCGATAAGTACCCTTTACTCGTTCTTGTGATATGTGATCCCTTGTGAACCAGTCACATTCTTGCAAGATAATTGGATGACATTCCACCAAGAGGGACCAGAGTATATCTATCCGTCATATGGATGGACAAATCCCACTCTTAATCCATATGCCTCAACACATACTTTCTGAATAATCAATGTCACCTTTATAACCACCCAGCTACGAAGTGGTGTTTGATGTCATCAAAGCATCCATCCGGTGATGTTGATTAACATGATCTCATGATCAAAGGATTTAGGTTACTATGTATTTGAAATCTTATAGAAGTGAACTATTAAAATGATTTGATCTTATGCTACGCTTAACTATAGGAGTATGTCCATCACATCATTCTCCTAATGATATGACCTTGTTAATAACATCTCAATATTCATGATCAGGAAACCATGATCATCAGTTAACCAACAAACTAGTTTTACAAGAGGCTTTACTAGGGACTCTTATATGTTTACAAATCACATAAGTATTAATGTTTATGTTTAATACTATTATATCATGGGATGTAAACATTCATCATAAACATAAATATACGATAATAACCACTTTATTATTGCCTCTTAGGCATATCTCCAACATATGTGAATCGGTTTGCTGAGCTAATTGACCAGCTTGCAGCATATGAGGACATACCAGATTCACTGCACTACGTCACACGTTTCATCGATGGTCTGAAACTGGATGTGCATGTACTTGTTGCTGTTGGTACAAGAGGAAGTGAGCGATGGACTTGGGACTTGGAATTCTGGCTCTACTTTTCAACATCGTGCAACTGTTATTCCCCAGCTTCAGAATCGTCAGTCAGATGAGCGTAAAAACACTAATAGTGCTAAAGTATCTGAATTTCCACATCCTTCTGATGACAAACTTGCTCCATTGAGGAACTACAGAAGAGCCAAGGGGCTTTGTTTTACTTGTGGTGAACGTTGGACAAGGGATCATAAATGTCAGCCTACCGTTCAACACCATGTTGTCCAGGAAATGGTCAAATTCCTCAATTCCATTCCAGAACCTAGTTCCAACAATACTGATTCCGTTGTGGACATGGAGCTGATGCAAATTTCAGTAGAAAGTGATGTGGAAGCAGTTCCAGAGCAATCTATTATTTTACATTGTTCAGTTCAAGGTCATCCAGTGGTGTTTTTACTGGATTCTGGTAGCAGTAATTCATTTCTCAGCTCCAGATTTGCTGAACATGTTTATGGCCATGTTCCTTTGCCAACTCCTCGTAAGGTTAAAGTGGCTGTTGGTGGTATTCTCTTGTGTACACATTATATACATGTGTGCTTATTTTCTTGTGACAACACTGAATTATCTTCCTCATTCAAGATATTGCCCCTTCAAACTTATGATGGATTGGTTGTCAACTCATAGTCCTCGACTTATTGAAACAAAAGTGGCTTGCGTTTAATCATCAAGGTGCTTGGATTTGTTTACAAGGTCAAACCAATGCTGAATTCTCTTGCACTATTATTGAGGTTTAGTTACTCACAGAGGAAGCTCACAGGGTAGAGTCACTTCTGGAATCATTTTCTATTGTTTTCTCAGAGCCTTCTGGATTACCACCACAACATGCAGTGTCCCATTCAATTCCTCTTGTCACTTGAGCTCGACCAGTACAAATTAGGCCTATTGATTTTCTCCAGACTTGAAAAATGAAGTGGAGAAACAGATTTCTGAAATGCTCCAGTCAGGTGTTATTCGAACCAGTGCTAGTAATTTTGCCTCCCCGCTAATCATGGTGAAAAATAAATACCAGACATGGAGAGCGTGCATGGATTACAGGCATCTTAATGCACTAACTGTGAAAAGTAAATATCCCTTTCCGGTGATTGATGAACTGCTTGATGAATTGCATGGTGCATGTTGGTTCTTGAAGCTAGACTTGCGTGCAGGTTATCACCAGATACATCTGACCGAAGGGGATGAGTACAAAACTTCGTTTCATATGCATCACAGTCACTTTGAGTTTACAGTGATGGCTTTCGGCTTGACAGGTGCACCATCCACATTCCAGTCAGAGATGAACCGGACTTTGGCACCTGTACTTCGTCATTGTGCTTTGTTATGTTTCGATGACATCCTCATCAATAGTCATTCGTTTGAGGACCATCTTTTGCATCTCAAGCAAGTGTTACAACTGTTGGCTGACAACCACTGGAAAGTGAAACTATCTAAATGTGCTTTTGGACAACAAATCATCAATTATCTTGGCCATATAATTTCAGCATCTAGTGTTGCTACTGATGATACTAAAATAGCTACTGTATGTGACTGGCCTATTCCTTCTGATGTCAAGCAGTTACTTAGTTTTCTTGGCCTTGCAGGGTATTATCGGAAGTATGTGCGCAATTATGGCTCCATCAGTAAACCACTGACTATATTGCTCTGCAAAAAATCCATTTATCTGGACTGTTGATGAACAACTTTCTTTTGGAACTTTGGAAGCAGCTTTAGTCTCAGCCCTAGTTTTTTCTCTGCCTGATTTCTCATCGTCTTTGTTTGTGGATACTGACGCTAGTGACACTGGAATTGGTGCGGTGTTATTACAAAAATATCATCCATTGGATTTTTTAAAGGATAGGGATGTCGCCTAGAGGGGGGTGAATAGGCAATTTCAAAACTATTACGGTTTTGGCTTGATAGAATGCGGAATTAAACTAATGTTTATTTTACAAGCACAAAACCTAAATACTCTAGGCTCAACTAACTGCACCAACAACAAGATAAGCTAAGCAAGATAGCATAAAATAAATATACCACAAGTGATAAGAAAGATATAAGTACTTCAAGCTCGATGGCTATCACAAGGAAAGTAAGCTCGGGTATAGAGATAACCGAGGCACACGGAGACGAAGATGTATTCATGTGTTCCCTTACAAGTAAGGTACGTCATGTTGGAGATGTGTGGAATTCCACGAAGGATTTCCGAACGCCACGAAGGCCCACCTTCTTCTCCGAGTCTATACCACGAAGGAATAGGCCCTTTCCTTATGGCTAGCTTTTCCTCCACTCCAGAGATGGCAAGCTCCACAACCACTTCCCAAGCTCCACGAAGGAGAATCCCGGGTCTCTTCACAATCTTCCACAAAGAGGACATCGCGACACCAACCGCCAAGCCAACTAGGAGGTCACCCTCCAAGAGTAACAAGCGCATGGTATCTCACTCGAACAAATCTTAATGGAGAGCTCAACACTTATGCAAGAATGCAAAGCAAGAACACCAAGAGTGCTCAAATACTTCACTCTCAAATCCCACCAAAGCAACAAATGCTAGGGAGGAATTAGAGAGGAAGAACAATGGAAATCAACAAATGACTCCAAGATCTAGATCCAATAGGGTCCCCTCACTTAGAGGAGGAATTGATTTGTGGGGATTGTAGATCTAGATCTCCTCTTCCAAAGCCCTAAAAAAGATGCAATAATCATAGGAGGGAAGGGAGAAGAAGCAAGATCAAGAGGTTCAATAATGGAGGTCAATTTAGTGGTAAAGAACACTCAAAAACGTTGGGGAAAGAACCCCCTTTTATAGGGGAAAGAAAATATGATCGTTGGGAGAAAACTGTGTGAATCTCGGTTTAAAAGTCGGTTGGACCGGCTCTGAGACCAGGAAACTCGGTCCCTAGGCCGGTGGACCGGCCTACAAACTCGAACAGCACTGTAAACCAACTCGAATAGACTCGGTATAAGAAAACCAACAATACCGGTTGGATCCCGGTTGAATCTCGGTTGAATCCCGGTTGAATCTCGGTTTTCTGGTGCTGGCACCGTACCACCCGGTCTAGGAGCCGGTTGGACCGGATCCACAACCGGAATGAAACTGACTTAACAAAAACGCAATAACGTTTGCATCCGGACTCCGATTTCGATGATATTGGGCTTATTTTTATGAGGAAAACAAGCTCTATAAGATTGTGCAGAGAAACATCATAGCCAACAAAGGATGATAGAACCAAATGAAGAAAGGTAAGAAGCCTCCCTAAATAAGAATCGATAAAACCTTTATACTCGAAAACGCCATAGAAGATGCATACGAATTCCGTTTTCGATGAACTTGGGCTTGTTGAATAGCTAGCAACAATCTTAAGAACCTCACATGGGGAAACACCAAGAAGCAACAAAATAGGAAGATGCAAAGTATGAAAAGGATTGAGCTCCCTATGACAATGTGCTCAAGTTACCCAACCGAAAGCCCCTCTTGATAGTGCAGCTATCTATCCTATAACCCGGTCGCCAAACAACCACCTTGAGGACGGTAAAAGGAAAACCTAGCAAGGCCATACCTTTGCCTTGCACGTCCCGCTTGATTTTGATGACAATTCTTCAAGCTCCATTCAAGCCGGAATGCATCACTTGATCATTGTTGCTTCGTGAAGACTCATAATTTTCTCCCCCATACACCACTATGGGATAGCTTCATTAATACATGTCTTAACATTTCCGTTATCACCAATATGGACGACAAGCTTCAAGCAAATGATCTTCTCAAGATGCTTATCTTGAAATTTCCCTTCTCAACCTTGATGACGGTCACCGCCTGATGTCATCCTCTCATGGGCTATATAAGATATTCACTTTTGAAGCATGCCAATGGAAATATACCTATTCCATATAGAAAACGCAAAGTCACATATATAATGTGTTAGTTCATGATGCATAATTGACAAGGCTTATGTAGGGATCCCAATCTTTAATAAGATAGAGCCCCTTGTGTTTACAATGCTAGTCCCTGGATCAATAGCTAGCATCCACAGTTAAGATGTAATATCAAGAAACAATGGTCATAACATAACTTTATAACCAGGAATAACATAATTTTATTACATCATACATAGCCCATTTGGCTATTACATTACATTGCAGCGGAATAACTATAGTCATGGGTCCTTCATCTTCAAAGTGCCACAGGCAGATGTTGGTTGTAGACTTTGTAATCCTAATCAATCAATCTTCACTAAAATCAATCAAACCTGCAACATTACAAGTTACAGCAACAAGGGTCAATACATTTGAATTGTATTGGCAAGCTTCACTATTATTTATAATATGAGTGGATCCTATCAATACATGCATATTTGGATAAGTAGAGTTTAAGGCTTATTTGCATAAAGAAAAATTTATCCTATCTTTTCAAAATGGTTTTGGTCCTTTGTCAAATCTCCTTTTCCAAGTTCCTTGAACTCCTTGGTAGAAACTCAAGTGTTCAAGTCCTTGTCAAAATTCCCTTGAGCCCCTTGGTAACTCCAAGTGCAACAAGTTTTATCAAAATCTCATGAGTTCCTTGGTAACCCCAAGTACATCATGCTTTAAGCAAAAATCTCTTGAGCACCTTGGTAACCCCAAGTGCATCAAGCTTAACAAAATCTCTTTGAATTCCTTGGTACCCCCAAGTGCATCAAGTTTTTATTTTGGAAGTTGGAATGTCGAGATCTCCCATGGTTCAAACTTTAGTTGCTCAGTATTGTCCATAACCGGGGACACGGCTAAGTACTTAGATTTTATTATCTTCTGCAGAAGGAGTACACTTTACCCACATGTCACAATCCCATCCTTTTGCCACCAGTGGCCTACTGGATTAGTGCTCACCAAGATGGAGTACTGGCAGATTGAGAATGTGACGAAGTCTTTCCAAAGGGTCCTCCCATACACCATTGCTAGCTTGCCTTCAGCACCCATGAAGCATTCCAGATCCCCATGTCCAGTTAACTGAAGACAGTGCATGGGTCTTCCCAATGTAGTTGACTAAGCCAGAGCCATAATAGCATGTGGTTGCACACGAAAGCCACAATTGGAGAAACATGTTCAATCTCTAAGTTTCCTAGGTGGTTTTATTTTGGAGCACAACACAAGGTGATTCCCATAAACATGGTTCCTTTTGTTGCCACCTTCTCCAAAACTTAAAGTATCCTCCACCTAGGTGGTTCATTGGGTCCTTGTTTTATTATACAAAATCACAAGTCCTTTTCTCCACCTTTGTAAAATCTTAACATGTATCTCTTTTCAAAATAAATCATGGCTAAGCATGTAACAACTACATTGTTTTCACTAAGGAATGTATAGGGTATCCTATTAGGATTTAGCATAGCATAAGTATAGAAACTCTTCTCATGCATGTTTCAAAATCCACTAAGTATAGTGAAAATAGTAGGACTTTAGATGATAGTGTCACTTGCCTTTTTGGAAGGGAATGGTGGTTCAATCCTTGATCTTGCTAGTCTCACACTTTTCTAACTTCACTACAATCAATCAAGCAAGCATAGTATCAAGTAGCATTCCAAACCAATAATCAAACAACATTTCACACATATAAAACAATGGGACCTAAATCATGCATGTAAGCATGCAAGAGATGGTTCTATTTGTAAGGATGGTCTCCACTAGGCTTCTAAACATGGTAAGGTCCAAAGTGGTCATCTCCAAATTGGCAAAGTCATTTGCAAAAAGAGTTTTGTTTCAGAAATTATTTTAAAATCCATCATCATTTTATGTGGTGGAAAACATTTTTATCAAAGCCAAACTTTATGTTTTTCACCAAATGAGTTGCTATTGCAAATCTTGGTGTTTTGTGTCAGTAGGTTTGGTCTAAAGCATTTTCCCAAAGTTTCTTTACAAAAACATTTTCATAATAAAATCAACAATTTTTAATTGGCTAGAAATTGGCTAAGTCAATTAATTCAACCTAAATTTTACCAAAATCATTTTTAATACCATGGGTTGGTTCCTAGGGTCAATGAGTTTACAAAAAACCATTGTGCAAAGGTTTTAACCCTAAAAACATTTTTAAACAAATTTTCTAATCTAAACAAGCACACAAATGAATCTGCGAAAACAAGTAAACTAACATATACTATTTTCTAAACCAAGGGTATGGTTGGCTAGGGCTTGCTCTCCTGAATCCAACGACATAAAATTTGTAATTTTTGGACGTGTGGATCCAAAGTTACAAGGGTTTGAAAATCATATCTCAATCAGATTTCAAATCTGTTTTTAAACAGACCTGGCCACGCGTCGCACTCTGGTTGGACGGTACCGGTTCGGCCGGATCGGCTCTGTGACGCGTTGGATCTAATTAGATCGCACGGTCCTTATCGCGTACCCCTTCGGTGCTAAGTGATCTAATCGTGAGCGCCGGATCTCGATCCTACGGTGCTGGTCTGTTTGACCATATGCGAGCGGCGCCGGCGGCGGCTAGCGGCGGCGCACGGCCAGGTGGTGGCGCTACGGTGGTTCTAGGAAGCGAGGAAGACAGAGGGGGTGCTCACCGTGTTCGCGAGGACGAGGTGGTGCTCGGCGTGTGGTCGACGTGGCAAGGGGCGCACGGGGTCAGGTGGGATCTCTCGCCGGAGTTGGGAACGGCGTCGGACGGCTCTGTCCGTGGTCGAAGACGAGGCTACTGGTCACGAAAAGACAAACAGAGGTCAGGGTTAGTTGCGCAAGACCGAGGCGAGTGAGGGAGCGTGAACGAGGAGGCTCGGGGCGGTCAGCGTTTACCAGGGGAGGTCGTCGGAGAGGTTGCAGACGACGACGTCGTTCAGAGCTTATCGTAGCCGGTGCTCTGGGGCGCCCGCGGTCGAATGAAAAGTACTGGGAGATGTGTCTGGGAGTGGGGAAGCTGATAGCGTGCTCAGGGAGGCAAGGGGCGGCGATACTTGGCCGGAATCGACACCGAACCTCGTCGGAGTAGAGGGTGGTCTCTGGCAAAATTTAGCAGCCTGAGGGCGAGTCGAGGTGTGGTGACAGAGGGGAAAGGAGGAGAAGACGCTGGCGTTTTATTGAGCATGGTCAAAGCGAGTGATGGCAGCCGCGTTATGGTGAATTGATCGCCGGCGTTAAGGCAGGAAACGGCGAGGAGGAATTAGCGCGGGGTGTGGACGATGAACAGGAAAGAGTGGGGTCGGCTGGTCAGCGGGAAAGGAGCGAGGAGGAGGTCCACCAGTCATTCACTCTGCGAGTCAGATACTGAGTGCGAATCATTTTCTTCGGGGAGGAAAGTTGGGCTGTTTCTGGGCTTTAGTGGTCTGCTGGGTTGGGTCGACCTAATCTTTATTTTTTTTCTTCCAATTTGTTTATCCTTTTCTGTTTATATTTCCTGTTTGAAATTCAACAAGCAAACAACAATCAAATCAAATCAAACAATCACCAAACTTTGTAACTTTGAAGTTGGTTCTGTTTATCAACATAAACCAAATTCCAAAATAAAATAATAATTTGTATTCTTTTTAGGATCCATCCTTTAATTAAATAAAATGGATCTTTAGTTATTTAATAAAATAGGGTTTGATTTAATCATCAAAATCTCCATTTGAAATCCAAATATTTTCAAAATCAAATCAGTAGGTTTTAATTGGAAATAAAGAATACTTGGAAACTTGTTTTAAACAAAATAATCTTTTATTTTAGGGTCCATTAATAATTAAATACAATAGACCTTCATTATTAAATCAAATAGGATTTATTTTATTAAGATATTTATTTTGAAATTTAAAATAAAGTCAAAACACTTTAGTAGGTTTTATTTGAGAATATAAAATATTTGGAAAACTTATTTAAAATAATTTAATAAGTTTTTGATGTTTTAATTAAAATGGTGAAACCTTTTATTTAGATAAAATTGGATATTAAATCCTTATTAATTTATTTAAATAAACCCTTGCTATTTTTATTCAAAACAAAATGTTTTAATTCCAAAGATTGGCCAAGATTTAATTTGGCTTTATAAAATAATCCTTATTTATGAGTCCACCTTTTCTTTTGAAAACCAAATCTTTTATTAAAAGATCCAAAATAGTAATTCCAAAACATTTTAATTTCCTTTAATAAATGTTTATGTTTTTAAATCCCTTTAGGATTTATTTGATTCAAATTGGTTTGGAGTTTCTAATTAAATACAAAAAGTTTCTTCTGTCTCTGAAAATAAAACAAAGTTTTATTTTATTCATTTATTTTCACATTACAAGATTTGGAAAATCTTGGGATGTGACAGGCTACCACCCTTAAAATAAATCTCGTCCCGAGATTTGGGGAGGCTAGGGTTACAAGCAGGTTTAAAACAACTAGGGTACTACCACCGTTAAAATTTTTCAACCAAAAATTACATATTGTCCTCCTTGGGGATCCTGGGGAAAACTTCTCTAAGCAAACTTTTGCATGTGTCCTTGGTTTCCATACTTGACTCATGGACCAAGGTTGAGTTTCTCCATAGGCTTGTTCAACCTGTTCTTCCTCTTTTCTGGACAGTTTCTTGCATAATGTCCTGGATTCTTGCAGTTGAAACAATGGATGTCCTTGAGTTCTTTACGTGTCTCTTTTGGACAAGTTGATACATAGTGGCCTAACTCTTTGCAGTTGTTGCACCACACTTGGCCAATCTCTTTATTGTTCTTGTTCTCTGGGCATTCACTGGAGTAGTGTCCCATTTCATTACATTTACGACATTGTACAAGGTTCATGTCCTGTCTTGGTTTCTTGGGTTTCTTTAGTCCTTTGAATTGGGTTGTCTTGTTTGGAGGTATAAGTGGTCCTTTTCCTTTGCCATCAACATTCTTGGCATACTTGGATCCTTCTTGTTTCCTTTGTTCAACAATGGCATAGATGGGGCATTGAATAGGGACATGGTCGTTTCCTTCACAAAGGTAACAAGTAGCTTGAGAGGTGGGACATTGTCTAACAGGATGATTTTCTTCACAGTTAGGACATTGACCTTCATGCTCCTTGGAAGTATGATCCTTGTCTCCACAGATAATGCAAGCTGGTGCTCCATCTAGAACAATATTTCTGTCATCCTTGTTATCAAAGATTCTTTTGGGATAGCTTTCTTCCATGTTGATCATTTGATTAGTCACCTTAAGCATCAGTTGGGTTTGTTCCTCCAAAAACTTTTGCAGTGCTGGATCTTTATCACTATTGTTGGCTATGAACTGAGCTGTCAGTTGGTTTAACTGGTTCTGGGTTGCTATGAGCTCTTTCATGCTGTCCTCTTGGTTGGTGTTGGTGTCATCAACCTTGATGTTGGAGTTTCTTAGAGAAGTCATCTGTTTGGGTTGAATTTGGGTTAGAATAGGCAAAATATTTCTAAGGAATCAATTCTAATCACACACACCACAATTCACACAAGCAATGTGCAAGCAATCACAAACAAACATTTCACTCAATCAACAAAGTTCAAGCACATTTTTAGGCAACAAAATATTTTTGTTACACCACATAAGTTGGTGTGTTTGATTTTAACTATAAATGGTGGTCCATCTACATGGTTCACTTGTGATCTTTCCTTCCTTAATGATTCTTCTTGTATGAGATCATGGTTCCTTGAGATAAACTCTTGGTTGCAATACTTTAAAGTTGTTGATGGCTTCTTCTTATTTTGCATTCCCTCAGTCTCTAATTCTTGAGTAAGATTTCCTTGTTTCACTTGTAGTCCTTGGTGATATCCAAGTTGGAGGTCCTTGGTTAATATGCTGAAGATGTTGAAGTCATTAGAGTTGAAGAAGTTGAAGAAGTCCTTTGCACATGGTGTAGTCTTTGGTCATGGGTAGGTTTTCCCATCAAGTTGAAATAGAAGAGAATGTAGAGTTGAAACCAAAATGGTTGAGGAAAGAGTTTACAAGATTGTTTGTAAATAAGTTTTTGAACAAAACAACTCCTATTTTTCTAAGGGTTTTTGTCCAATCCTAGGTTTACAAATCCTACAGGCAACACAATGCTCTGATACCATCTGTAGGGATCCCAATCTTTAATAAGATAGAGCCCCCTGTGTTTACAATGCTAGTCCCTGGATCAATAGCTAGCATCCACAGTTAAGATGTAATATCAAGAAACAATGGTCATAACATAACTTTATAACCAGGAATAACATAATTTTATTACATCATACATAGCCCATTTGGCTATTACATTACACTGCAGCGGAATAACTATAGTCATGGGTCCTTCATCTTCAAAGTGCCATAGGCAGATGTTGGTTGTAGACTTTGTAATCATAATCAATCAATCTTCACTAAAATCAATCAAACCTGCAACATTACAAGTTATAGCCACAAGGGTCAATACATTTGAATTGTATTGGCAAGCTTCACTATTATTTATAATATGAGTGGATCCTATCAATACATGCATATTTGGCTAAGTAGAGTTTAAGGCTTATTTGCATAAAGCAAAATTTATCCTATCTTTTCAAAATGGTTTTGGTCCTTTGTCAAATCTCCTTTTCCAAGTTCCTTGAACTCCTTGGTAGAAACTCAAGTGTTCAAGTCCTTGTCAAAATTCCCTTGAGCCCCTTGGTAACTCCAAGTGCAACAAGTTTTATCAAAATCTCATGAGTTCCTTGGTAACCCCAAGTACATCATGCTTTAAGCAAAAATCTCTTGAGCACCTTGGTAACCCCAAGTGCATCAAGCTTAACAAAATCTCTTTGAATTCCTTGGTACCCCCAAGTGCATCAAGTTTTTATTTTGGAAGTTGGAATGTCGAGATCTCCCATGGTTCAAACTTTAGTTGCTCAAGATTGTCCATAACCGGGACACGGCTAAGTACTTAGATTTTATTATCTTCTGCGGAAGGAGTACACTTTACCCACATGTCACAATCCCATCCTTTTGCCACCAGTGGCCCTCTTGGATTAGTGCTCACCAAGATGGAGTACTGGCAGATTGAGAATGTGACGAAGTCTTTCCAAAGGGTCCTCCCATACACCATTGCTAGCTTGCCTTCAGCACCCATGAAGCATTCCAGATCCCCATGTCCAGTTAAATGAAGACAGTGCATGGGTCTTCCCAATGTAGTTGACTAAGCCAGAGCCATAATAGCATGTGGTTGCACACGAAAGCCACAATTGGAGAAACATGTTCAATCTCTAAGTTTCCTAGGTGGTTTTCTTTTGGAGCACAACACAAGGTGATTCCCATAAACATGGTTCCTTTTGTTGCCACCTTCTCCAAAACTTAAAGTATCCTCCACCTAGGTGGTTCATTGGGTCCTTGTTTTATTATACAAAATCACAAGTCCTTTTCTCCACCTTTGTAAAATCTTAACATGTATCTCTTTTCAAAATAAAGGATGGCTAAGCATGTAACAACTACATTGTTTTCACTAAGGAATGTATAGGGTATCCTATTAGGATTTAGCATAGCATAAGTATAGAAACTCTTCTCATGCATGTTTCAAAATCCACTAAGTATAGGGAAAATAGTAGGACTTTAGATGATAGTGTCACTTGCCTTTTTGGAAGGGAATGGTGGTTCAATCCTTGATCTTGCTAGTCTCACAGTTTTCTAACTTCACTACAATCAATCAAGCAAGCATAGTATCAAGTAGCATTCCAAACCAATAATCAAACAACATTTCACACATATAAAACAATGGGACCTAAATCATGCATGTAAGCATGCAAGAGATGGTTCTATTTGTAAGGATGGTCTCCACTAGGCTTCTAAACATGGTAAGGTCCAAAGTGGTCATATCCAAATTGGCAAAGTCATTTGCAAAAAGGGTTTTGTTTCAGAAATTATTTTAAAATCCATCATCATTTTATGTGGTGGAAAACATTTTTATCAAAGCAAAACTTTATGTTTTTCACCAAATGAGTTGCTATTGCAAATCTTGGTGTTTTGGGTCAGTAGGTTTGGTCTAAAGCATTTTCCCAAAGTTTCTTTACAAAAACATTTTCATAATAAAATCAACAATTTTTAATTGGCTAGAAATTGGCTAGAAATTGGCTAAGTCAATTAATTCAACCTAAATTTTACCAAAATCATTTTTAATACCATGGGTTGGTTCCTAGGGTCAATGAGTTTACAAAAAACCATTTTGCAAAGGTTTTAAACCTAAAAACATTTTTAAACAAATTTTCTAATCTAAACAAGCACACAAATGAATCTGCGAAAATAAGTAAACTAACAGATACTATTTTCTAAACCAAGGGTATGGTTGGCTAGGGCTTTCTCTCCTGAATCCAACGACATAAAATTTGTAATTTTTGGACGTGTGGATCCAAAGTTACAAGGGTTTGAAAATCTTATCTCAATCAGATTTCAAATCTGTTTTTAAACAGACCTGGCCACGCGTCGCACTCTGGTTGGACGGTACCGGTTCGGCCGGATCGTCTCTGTGACGCGTTGGATATAATTAGATCGCACGGTCCTTGTCGCGTACCCCTTCGGTGCTAAGTGATCTAATCGTGAGCGCCGGATCTCGATCCTACGGTGCTGGTCTGTTTGACCATATGCGAGCGGCGCCGGCGACGGCTAGCGGCGGCGCACGGCCAGGTGGTGGCGCTACGGTGGTTCTAGGAAGCGAGGAAGACAGAGGAGGTGCTCACCGTGTTCGCGAGGATGAGGTGGTGCTCGGCGTGTGGTCGACGTGGCATGGGGCGCACGGGGTCAGGTGGGATCTCTCGCCGGAGTTGGGAACGGCGTCGGACGGCTCTGTCCGTGGTCGAAGACGAGGCTACTGGTCACGAAAAGACAAGCAGAGGTCAGGGTTAGTTGCGCAAGACCGAGGCGAGTGAGGGAGCGTGAACGAGGAGGCTCGGGGCGGTCAGCGTTTACCAGGGGAGGTCGTCGGAGAGGTTGCAGACGGCGGCGTCGTTCAGAGCTTATCGTAGCCGGTGCTCTGGGGCGCCCGCGGTCCAATGAAAAGTACTGGGAGATGTGTCTGGGAGTGGGGAAGCTACTAGCGTGCTCAGGGAGGCAAGGGGCGACGATACTTGGCCGGAATCGACACCGAACCTCGTCAGAGTAGAGGGTGGTCTCTGGCAAAATTTAGCAGCCTGAGGGCGAGTCGAGGTGTGGTAACAGAGGGGAAAGGAGGAGAAGACGCTGGCGTTTTATTGAGCATGGTCAAAGCGAGTGATGGCAGCCGCGTTATGGCGAATTGATCGCCGGCGTTAAGGCAGGAAACGGCAAGGAGGAATTAGCGCGGGCTGTGGACGATGAACAGGAAAGAGTGGGGTCGGCTGGTCAGCGGGAAAGGAGCGAGGAGGAGGTCCACCAGTCATTCACTCTGCAGGTCAGATACTGAGTGCGAATCGTTTTCTTCGGGGAGGAAAGCTGGGCTGTTTCTGGGCTTTAGTGGGCTGCTGGGTTGGGTCGACCTAATCTTTATTTTTTTTCTTCCAATTTATTTATCCTTTTCTGTTTATATTTCCTGTATGAAATTCAACAAGCAAACAACAATCAAATCAAATCAAACAATCACCAAACTTTGTAACTTTGAAGTTGGTTCTGTTTATCAACATAAACCAAATTCCGAAATAAAATAATAATTTGTATTCTTTTTAGGATCCATCCTTTAATTAAATAAAATGGATCTTTAGTTATTTAATAAAATAGGGTTTGATTTAATCATCAAAATATCCATTTGAAATCCAAATATTTTCAAAATCAAATCAGTAGGTTTTAATTGGAAATAAAGAATACTTGGAAACTTGTTTTAAACAAAATAATCTTTTATTTTAGGGTCCATTAATAATTAAATACAATAGACCTTCATTATTAAATCAAATAGGATTTATTTTATTAAGATATTTATTTTGAAATTTAAAATAAAGTCAAAACACTTTAGTAGGTTTTATTTGAGAATATAAAATATTTGGAAAACTTATTTAAAATAATTTAATAAGTTTTTGATGTTTTAATTAAAATGGTGAAACCTTTTATTTAGATAAAATTGGATATTAAATCCTTATTAATTTATTTAAATAAACCCTTGCTATTTTTATTCAAAACAAAATGTTTTAATTCCAAAGCTTGGCCAAGGTTTAATTTGGCTTTATAAAATAATCCTTATTTATGGGTCCACCTTTTCTTTTGAAAACCAAATCTTTTATTAAAAGATCCAAAATATTAATTCCAAAACATTTTAATTTCCTTTAATAAATGTTTATGTTTTTAAATCCCTTTAGGATTTATTTGATTCAAATTGGTTAGGAGTTTCTAATTAAATTCAAAAAGTTTCTTCTGTCTCTGAAAATCAAACAAAGTTTTATTTTATTCATTTATTTTCACATTACAAGATTTGGAAAATCTTGGGATGTGACAGCTTACCATACCACAAGATCCATGTGGTACATTCTTTATGCTTCATGTGTTGACCAACTTGAAATCACTCTTCACTCTTTATATTGGTCAACCAAGTATCTTCTCGTGTTAAATCTCAATATCTTGAGGTACATAAAGAACTCTTCATTTGATTACATGCTCTAAATATTATTCAACCATAACCCAACTAATGAGGCTATCATGACACCGACTTAGAGCCATATATTGAATTCTTCTACTGAGATCACACTCTCAAGATCTCGTTCATATCATATTCTTGTTCAACTTGATGATCTTGATGTCAATACTCAAGGTATATCTTTATCTTCATGGCATCCATACTTTAATCCAACATATGAACTACAAGCATGACCTATGGAATATTCCTTCATATAAAACTCAATGAAAACATTAGTCCATAGGGATTTTCATTAATCACCAAAACACACATAGGGGCAATTACCCTTTCAATCTCCCCCATTTTGGTAATTGATGACAATCACAACAAGAGGGTTTATGAAATGAATATTAGAAACAAGTATGTAACTTATCCGAGAATAAGTTGTATACAAGAGGTTGTATTTGATATGGTTAAGTAACACAAAGCTACTAGACCATATCAAAATCGATTCTACTCACACAAACTACAACTAATGCAGGAGATGTGAGTAGAACCAAGATATATAGAGCAAACTCCCCCCCACAATATATGCACGTGTGATGAACTTGAATTTCATTGCATATATTGTCAAACATAACCTTTGGGAGAGTTTACACTATATATCCAACCATGCATAACATAATAACGATGGAATGCATGAAAGACAAACACTTAAGAACAAACCAATCTTAAGTAGAAAACCATTTCCCTTAAAACCCTCTAAACTTCTCCCCATTGACAACAAGTGCCAAAATGGATAACAAGGTTAGAAGGATAATATAGTATGAGTTCCTACCCAAGGTGTGCACTACTCGTAATATGAGTGAAATCACATGCACATATCCAATGACGAACACTTCGAGTAAATGAAACTATATTGAGGATCAGGGATTGCTAAAAGGATAACAAGGTGAAGGAACTTCAAAGGATGAAGCTCCCCAAGGTTCGTGCATAAATTAGTTGGTTCATTTGAATACAATATGCACAAACATGGAATCCTCACTCCCTCTATATTATTTAGAACACAACCAAGATACAAGAATTAGATATAAATAAATACACTTGTCAAGACAAGCTTAAGTACAAAAGAAACCAAACATAAGATATGAGTGCATGAAGATGCAATAAAAATAAACCAAGCACTCATAAATCAAGACCTTACCAGTACCATTTAAAATCAAGAGGATACAAGAGATGATCGATAAAGAGCGAGAATATCAAGGCAAGAGATTAACACTCTCGTGTATATAAGTTTCTAAGTGGAAAAACATGAGAATAATCCACAAAGAAACATCCACACATAAGAGGTTAATAAAAATAATACATGATATCCAAGCATAAGTCATAAGATATACCAAAAATGATAATTTTCTTAAGTGCATATACAACCCATGGCTCTATTTTATCTTATGGTATATCAATGAACTTCCCCAAAGAAAAACAAAAATCTAAAAACCATCACAACTACCACTAAGGGAACTAATGCTAGTTGGGATATTTTGAGAAAGTCAACAAGTATTAAAAGGAATGATTCAATGCAATTTAAACAATATTGCACACGAGAGTACCTTGAGGAATTGATATGCCATAAATTGCTAGAAGGCATATTTGGAATTGGTGAATCATGAACATGATTTTATATACCCCCATTATATGCATCATCTCAAATTACTCACATAAGCAATAATGATAGAGAAGTCTTTCAAAGATACTTGCAAGAATCGAACATTTACAAACAAATAAATTCATGCCACGATGCAACCTACAAGAGATTGGATGAAAGAATAGTATGCATGAATAAGATACTTGTTACCGAGATAGCAATGGTATGATTTAGTACATAAGAATTCTTTGATCATCCTAGCTTGTCTCCAATTATTATGTGGTGACAATACCTTCCTTATAGACGAGAAAAGCATCCATTGCATCTCCAATGTACCTAAAACAACATTTAAGTACATCTTGGTCCCCAAACTTATTGGGTCCAAAGTGGTTAGACTAACCACAACACATAGTACACACTCCATACAAATATGTGCATATTTAGAGATTACATTTGAATTTCATACACATCTTAGCAGTTTAAGGATTTGATGGAGTATACCCTATATATTGGATCAAGGAAAGCAAAACAAGATATAAGATATACATTTAGTAAACATGCACGCACGAGACTTTCAATATCCAACGAACATATAATTTGTAAAAATCACCAAAATATTCAATAAGGCATACAAGGTGTGACAAAAAACATTTGTTGTCCAAACTATATCAAGGAATCAAATCAACACAAGATTTGTTCAACAAAGTTCAACAAATGAACCAAGCAAAAACTATTGAGCATAAAAGATGAAATAAAAACATAAATACTCAAAGATTTATCTCATTCAAGCAAATAAAATAGAGAATAAAGAATGAGATAAAAAAACTCCCAAAAGAGCAAGGTTTCAACAAATAAACCAAACCCTTAACACTTTTCACAATGGCACAAAGTTCCGAGAAGAAAAGGTTTGTCTTCCACTAAAACACATTTGATATTAATCAAAAACATCATAAAAGAAATGTTCAAAAGCCAAGGAAGACAATGGGAGCCACATCAAAATTTTGGAAAGAAAATAAGGCAATAAGAGGTGAACTCCAAAGTGAAGATGATCCACAAAAGCTACCACAGACAAGTATATCAATTGTCAAAGACAATGAGTGTATTGGAATAGATTTCTGGTGGTATATTGCACGGATATTAAAGATAAATCTTCACAATAAAAAGCATAGGATAGAAATAAAAAGATTAAGCACTATGCAAAGATACAGATTCTTGATAGCTTCAACTAGTCACACAATCATGCAAAACAATGATTAGAATAACTTGAAGCAAATGGTATCCAAAATAAGATATAGAGATATGTATTTGAGAAAGACCACACCAAGAATTTCTTACTAAAAAAGGACCGAAAAGACGAGCAATAAAAGCTTCTAAAAAATAGGACCTTGTTTGAGCCAACATGCCACCTAGAAACAAGATAATCAACAATATCAACTCTAAGTGGCACTAACTCATATGTTCACATTTCCTAGGATTGTGATATGCAAAAGAAGCATATTACTCCCCCCATAATGTGATATTCAAAACAACCTCAACTAGAGATAATTAATGGACATTTAGAATTTGAATTTCTCATGAGTATGATACACCACATAGTGACTAGATAAGCTTGCAATATCAATACTAAGTGTTAGTACTCATGTACACACATTTTAAGGTTTGAGAGATGCGCGAGGCATGCCACTCCCCCAAAATGGGATGTTCCATTAACCACTCAAGAGCCAAATAAGATATCATCAAGATGCATTAGAGGCTCAAAAAAACACATGAGTAAATGATGTGCCAAACACCTAGACATACTTGAATACACAAAATAAGTAAGCATGATGCACAACAAATACAAACACATACTTGGTACAAAACCAAACCATGTAAAGGGGCAAGTAACTTATAATATAAATGAGTTAAGTACAAGTTACCGCGAAGAGGCGCATTGGATATAAGATAGGGATATCATAATCCTTATGACTTGGCTTGATCAAATATAATATATGTAACACCCTCAGAATCGGACCTATGCAAGTTTGAACAAAATTCGCCAAACCCGCATAGAAACGATTCAAAGGTGCCCACCAGGCACTTTCGTGCAGGTGGAAAACGAAGTAATAACATTACACAACAGTCCTCGATGGAACCCACAGAACAGATATATATAACAGCGACTCAAAGAGTCAAGATTACAGATATAATATACAAAGATCCAAATCACCTTGAAAACGATAGAGCGTCCAGCTACGGACAAGATGCAAATGGGGCTAAGAGCCCGGAAGAATAACCAATGGCGTCCATAACCCTGCCTGTGCCAAGCGGAAGGGTAACCTCGAACGGCGCCGATCTCAAAACCGCTTAAACAAAAGGTGCCGACAAAGGGCAAAGGAAAGAGGAGCGTCGATCGAGGCCAAGACACTCGAGGCTAGAATTCGCGGTCCTCGCCTACATAGGTATGGTGGATCAAGCGGCAAAGATGCACTAAACAACCTATAGAGACTTGATACATGGCGTTAATCGAGAGGGGTAAGAAGGACCTATCCGAACCAACCGATGCTATCATCAAACAAACCCATCCTGGCGTTTCCCCCTCGAGAACAAACGAGGAAGTCAACCGAGGGACTCAAACAGTTGGCAGTTTTACTCATTCAGTTATCGTTGCAGCAATTACTAGTCAGGTATAGATAATTGTCCTGATAAAAGAAGCAGTAGGCCCTTTTTAGTTAACCATTCCATTGTAGTTGCAGCACTTACTAATCAGATACAATTAGCATGAGATAACCCAAAACCCAGCAGTTGTTGGTACTTTTATTTAGCCATTCCGTTGGAGTTGCAATACTTACTAGTCAGTACAATGGTCATGCGACAATCCAAACAAGCAATTGTGGGCGTATTAATTAGCCATTCCATTATAGTGAAGCTGATTACTAGTCATTATAAAGTCAAATTTATAGCAATAAACTTTAGTTATGCTTGTCTATGATCGAGATATCATGCTCCAAGTCGTCCATATCCGCGACACGGCCAGAAAGTTTTACCGCCGGGTGCACCAATAGCAACACACGCTCGATCAACCTCGGAAAACCAAATCAAAACCCAACGAGGCTTTCACTGAACAATCACAGGATTCAGAAATATTTCAGGGGCCACCCCTTGAGTACACCAACGAAGTAAGCAAGCTCGAGACGGACTCAAGGTTGTGGGGACTACGTGAAGCATCGGGAACCCAAAACTGGTCTTGTCGACACCATGGAATCGTGCCACGATCCTAAAGATAAAGTGTGCTATCTGTCGCACAATTTAAATACATAAGTAGCATGGCATAAGTACAGGATCGTAAATAAAACCTCAAACTAGTTTGTGGCCCCAAGAAATAAGAATGAATCAAGCTCTGGCTCAGGGGGGTCCCATATACCTCCCGGATGTGGATAGCGCGATAAATCAAGGAACAGGTATCAAGTACTCGGGGTCTTACGGGACACAAGTGGGCGTTCGGAAACCAAATATTTTCTATCACCCACCGATGCCTCTGCTTATTTCAATTTTAGTTGTTAAACAGAAATTAAAGTGAGCGATAAGTAAAACTAGAATCATCTCCAACATCAACATGCGGCAATACATCATCAACTGTGGCATATGACGACACACATCAGCACTTGAGCAAGCAACTACGACGCGCAAGTCCAACTATCTACCAAACAACAGGTAATAGGGTGTGTCCAAGGCAATATAGGGCTGCACGGTATATCACAGGTACGGAAACTAAAGCATCGCAACTCAGATAGCAATAGATCAACAGGAGGGAATAAAGACTATAAAAGTAAGATAGGTAGCAAAGGGGGAGGTGCTCGCCTGAAAACATTGTCGAAGGTTCAACCGAAGATCGGGTCGACACTCGCATCAACTCAACGGCCTTATCCGCGAAGAAGCAAAACACTAGAAGAAACACCGGATGCAATATTTAATACACGGCAGAAGATTGGCATGATGCAAGTATGATGTATGACATGGCAAAGGTGCGATGCGATTAGGTCATATTAAGCGGAACCGGGGTCCCGACAAGTAATTATATGGTTCATGTTGTTTAGAAGCCCCGCAATTTAATGTTGTATTAGCAAGACAAAAGTTGGCACCGGTTCGCTACACAAGTTTAATGAGGCCAATATGAGTCTAGATTTGCCCGCATATGGGCCCCATATTTAATTAGAGGTGAATTCGGCATAAGGCCCCCAACCCAATGATATGCATGCGAGGATGACCATTTAATATGCGACAAGTGGTTATTATATATTATAAAATAGGGTTCTCGGATAAGAGGTCACACATTAGGGTCTCGAAGAACTTGGGTTTCCGGGGTTCGGGGCGCGACAGGGTCCAGGGTCCGGGGTTCGGCGGAAGCGTTCTCGGATTCCGGGGTCATTCTCGGATAGCGGGGTAGATCTTGGCGCATCCGGAAGCAGGACTCGGGTCGGTGTCGGGGTATCGGACTCTTCCGGGTCGATGCCGGTCTTGTTGTCACGAAGATCTTGTCGGGTCCTCGGTTCTCGGGTCGAAGAACTTGGCGCGCCCGAGAAACGATCTTGTCGCATCCGCGTCGACCACCTTGGCGTTCGGGGAGTGGTTCCCGGTGTTCCGTGAGGAAGGCCGCGAGGGTTCGGTGACGGAGATCTTGACGGTACAGGAGGAAGAACTTGACGTTATCGGATCGGTTTTCGGGGTTTGACCATCGGTCACGGCGACGGGGCATCGAGTCCATGAGGTAGATCTTCATGCCCAAGACGAAGATCTTGACCGCCCTTGTCTGAGCACTTCGGGTCATATGACCACTTGTCCGCTTGGTCGCCTTGAACCAGAGAAGAACATTGTCGTGGATCCACACAAAAGAACTTGTAGCTAGCGACGTGCTGGAGCAGTGCCGTGTAGAAGACTGTGGCGATGCGGTGACACGCGGGTCCAGCGAGAAAGCGCAGGCGGACAGCAGAGGCACAGGGGCCAGCCTAGGCGAAGAACTGGACAGGGCAGCTGCAGGCTCGAGTCGCGGGGCTCGGAGCAGACCCACAAGGTGGGGTCCGCGGCGGAGGCGTGAGCGACGCGGAACAAGGGGACGCGACGGAGGCCGCCGTCAGGCAGACGGCACGGAGGACCGGCGCTGGCCGGGCGTCGCCAGCCGAGGCAGGCGCCAGGGTCGAGCACGATGGCGACGGGCGGGCGAGGCGAGGTCGAGGACGGCTCGGCGGGCGGTTCGACCGGGCGGCGGGCTCGAGGAGGAGGTCGCTTGGCATGGCGGCGCGGGCGGAGCTCGCCGGGAGGAGGGCGAGGAGCAGGCGGGAGGTGGGGCAGGCGCAGTGGGTCGGGAGGGCAGGCGCGACGGCTGCGGGCGGCCGAGGCATGCGACGCGGTGGCCGGAGGCCGGGTCGGGCGGAGGTCGGAGGAGGACGGAGGAGCTCGCCACGAGGCGGCGGGCGGGTCGCGGGCAGGCGGCGGGCGGGAAGGGTGCGGATGGTTGGCGCGGCCGTGGCGCGGCGCCGAGAGAGAGAGAGGGAGAGGCGCTGCGGGAGCGGCGGAGCGGCGACGGGAGACGCGGCCAGAGGGAGGCCTCGACGGCGATGACGGGCGGGTCGGGCGGCGCCGCGGTGAGGGAAGAGGTGGGGGGAGCGCCCGCGGCGGAAGGAGGAATACGCGGTGGAAGAACGCGTCCGCGTGGAAGACGCGGTGGGGAGGCTGCAGGTGGGTCCGGGGCAGGGGAGGACCGGGTCCACGCGGTGGGGAGGCTGCTCGGGGGAGGTGGGTGCGCCAGGTGGGACCGGGGTGGGCCACGCGGGGCTACAGAGGGTGGGCGGCTGTGTTGTGAGGGAGAGAGAGAGCTGAGAGAGAGGGAGGGAGTGGGGGTAGGCTAGGTGGCTGCACCTGAGTGGCTAGGGGGAAAGGGTGGGGTGAGGTGGCGTCTCGCTATTGGAGGTGAGGTGGCTGAGGTGTGTGGGTAGGTTTCGGGTAGCCTTAGGATTTAGAGGTTGGACCGATCTGTTTTATCTGAGGGTGGTCGTTCGGGTCGGGTTGCTCGACGCCCACTAAAACAATATAATTTTTATTTGATTTAAACAGGCCGTGTGCAAACCGATAACGGCCAAAAGGACCCGGTTTTGGTGTTTGAATTAAGACGAGGCGTATTAGAAAACGAAACGGGCTTTGCGAAAATAGTTTTAGGCAAACAACACATGACGATGACGATGCAATGCACAAATTCGACGCGATTTTCTAGTAGTGGTTTTTGCGGGATGCCACAATTTGACACCACTAACAAGGGATCTCGCCCTCGAGATCCGCCTCATGGTACCGGGAAGAAGGTCGGCGATCTGATTCTTCGCGCTTCATGTAGGTCCTCGCGACACCACTAACGAGGGTTCCTTCTTCATCTGGGAAACGGCGACACCACCAACAAAGGGTCGTTGTTCCTGATCGTCGAGGGAACACTTCGGGAACAAAAGGTCGAAGGTAGAGGTATCAACAAATAAAGCCACCCCTAACTTCCGTGGACGGAGTAAAATTGCTGGATCCGCTGATTCGATGTACAAGAGCGAATGATAAGAGTAGTCGGATGGTGATCAGTCCATCGCGCACCCAAACCATTACTCTGCGAACGAATAGGCGGATTATGCAACCAACTCTCGGAATCAGACTGAAGATCTCGACAAGCGAGGTTCGGAGACAAAGGAGTGATGCAGACTCTGCATCGGATCTGGCATAGATGATGTCGTCGCGTCGGAAAACACCGGAAGGCACAAACAAGGAACAAAGAATGGGACCATAGGAGACGGATTCCTCAGGCAGCACGAACACCGGATGGTAGAACACCGTTATCAGAGGAGGAAGCGAAACCCTGAAGGTACGACGGAAACCCAACCACGAGAATTCCTGGACTCGAAGAAAGAGAAGAGGGCGGATTCAAAACACGTCGAGGTAAGAGGAGAATAGCAGTGGGTAAGGAGTAAAAGGCACCTAATCGTAACTATCCAACCGATTTTGCGAAATAGTTTTGTCACTCTACTTGCCGTTAGCTAGGTTATCCTACAGTGGACTTGTGAGGGTATCGCAACCGCTGAGCTCGATACCACTCAGAACACCTCGATCGGACCTATGCAAGTTTGAACAAAATTCGCCAAACCCGCATAGAAACGATTCAAAGGTGCCCACCAGCACTTTCGCAAGGGTGGAAAACGAAGTAATAACATTACACAACAGTCCTCGATGGAACCCACGTAGCAGATATTTAACAATGACTCAAAGAGTCAAGATTACGATATAATATACAAAGATCCAAATCACCTTGAAAACGATAGAGCGTCCAGCTACGGACAAGATGCAAATGGGGCTAAGAGCCCAAGAATAACCAATGGCGCCCATAACCGCCCAGGCCAAGCCGGAAGGGTAACCTAACGCCGATCTCAAAACCTGCTTAAAAAAGGGTGCCGAAAGGAAAAGGAAAAGAGGAGGCCAAGATCGAGGCCAGTACACGGCGAGGCTAGAATTCGGCGGTCCTCGCCTACATAGGTATGGTGGACTGAAGCGGCAGCGGCAGCATGCACTAAACAACCTATAGAGACTCGATACACTGGCGTTAATCAGAGAGGGGTAAGAAGGACCTATCCGGAACCAACCTGATGCTAACACCAAACAAACCCATCCTGGTGTTTCCCCCTCGAGACCAAACGAGGAAGTCAACCGAAGAACTCACACCGTTGGCAGTTTTACTCATTCAGTTATCGTTGCAGCAATTACTAGTCAGGTATAGATAATTGTCCTGATAAAAGAAGCAGTGGGCTCTTTTTAGTTAACCATTCCATTGTAGTTGCAGCACTTACTAATCAGATACAATTAGCATGAGATAACCCAAAACCCAGCAGTTGTTGGTACTTTTATTTAGCCATTCCGTTGGAGTTGCAATACTTACTAGTCAGGTACAATGGTCGCGAGCGACAATCCAAACAAGCAATTGTGGGCAGTATTAATTAGCCATTCCATTATAGTGAAGCTGATTACTAGTCATTATAAAGTCAAATTTATAGCAATAAACTTTAGTTATGCTTGTCTATGATCGAGATACTGTGCTCCAAGTCGTCCATATCCGCGGACACGGCTTTCAGAAAGTTTTACCCGGCCGGGGTGCACCAATAGCAACACACGCTCGATCAACCTCGGAAAAACCAAATCAAAACCCAACGAGGCTTTCACGACTGAACAATCACAGGATTCAGAAATATTTTAGGGGCCACCCTTGAGTACACCAACGGTAAGCAAGCTCCGAGACGGACTCAAGGTTGTGGGGACGGTCAGTGAACGACTGGGAACCCAAACTGGGCTTGTCGACACCCATGAATTGTGCCACGATCCTAAATGCAGTGTGCTATCATCGCACAATTTAAATACATAAGTAGCATGGCATAAGTACAGGATCGTAAATAAAACCTCAAACTAGTTTGTGGCCCCAAGAAATAAGAATGAATCAAGCTCGCCTGGGGGGTCCCATATACCTCCGGATGTGGATAGCGCGATAAATCAAGGAACAGTATCAAGTACTCGGGGTCTTATGGGACACAAGTATGCTCGAAACCAAATATTTTCTATCACCCACCGATGCCTCTGCTTATTTCAATTTTAGTTGTTAAACAGAAATTAAAGTGAGCGATAAGTAAAACTAGAATCATCTCCAACATCAACATGCGGCAATACATCATCAACTGTGGCATATGACGACACACATCGACTTGAGCAAGCAACTACGACGCGCAAGTCCAACTATCTACCAAACAACAGGTAATAGGGTGTGTCCAAGGCAATATAGGGCTGCACGGTATATCACAGGTACGGAAACTAAAGCATCGCAACTCAGATAGCAATAGATCAACAGGAGGGAATAAAGACTATAAAAGTAAGATAAGTAGCAAAGGGGGAGGTGCTCGCCTGAAAACATTGTCGAAGGTTCAACCGAAGATCGGGTCGACACTCGCATCAACTCAACGGCCTTATCCGCGAAGAAGCAAAACACTAGAAGAAACACCGGATGCAATATTTAATACACGGCAGAAGATCGGCATGATGCAAGTATGATGTATGACATGGCAAAGGTGCGATGCGATTAGGTCATATTAAGCGGAACCGGGGTCCCGACAAGTAATTATATGGTTCATGTTGTTTAGAAGCCCCGCAATTTAATGTTGTATTAGCAAGACAAAAGTTGGCACCGGTTCGCTACACAAGTTTAATGAGGCCAATATGAGGCTAGATTTGCCCGCATATGGGCCCCATATTTAATTAGAGGTGAATTCGGCATAAGGCCCCCAACCCAATGATATGCATGCGAGGATGACCATTTAATATGCGACAAGTGGTTATTATATATTATAAAATAGGGTTCTCGGATAAGAGGTCACACATTAGGGTCTCGAAGAACTTGGGGGTTCGGGCGCCGACAGGTCCAGGTCCGGGTTCGTGGAAGCGTTCTCGGATTCCGGGGTCGTTCTCGGATAGCGGGGTAGATCTTGGCGCATCCGGAAGCAGGACTCGGGTCGGTGTCGGGGTATCGGACTCTTCCGGGTCGATGCCGGTCTTGTTGTCACGAAGATCTTGTCGGGTCCTCGGTTCTCGGGTCGAAGAACTTGGCGCGCCCGAGAAACGATCTTGTCGCATCCGCGTCGACCACCTTGGCGTTCGGGGAGTAGTTCCCGGTGTTCCGTGAGGAAGGCCGCGAGGGTTCGGTGACGGAGATCTTGACGGTACAGGAGGAAGAACTTGACGTTATCGGATCGGTTTTCGGGGTTTGACCATCGGTCACGGCGACGGGGCATCGAGTCCATGAGGTAGATCTTCATGCCCAAGACGAAGATCTTGACCGCCCTTGTCTGAGCACTTTGGGTCATATGACCACTTGTCCGCTTGGTCGCCTTGAACCAGAGAAGAACATTGTCGTGGATCCACACAAAAGAACTTGTAGCTAGCGACGTGCTGGAGCAGTGCCGTGTAGAAGACTGTGGCGATGCGGTGACACGCGGGTCCAGCGAGAAAGCGCAGGCGGACAGCAGAGGCACAGGGGCCAGCCTAGGCGAAGAACTGGACAGGGCAGCTGCAGGCTCGAGTCGCGGGGCTCGGAGCAGACCCACAAGGTGGGGTCCGCGGCGGAGGCGTGAGCGACGCGGAACAAGGGGACGCGACGGAGGCCGGCCGTCGGGGCAGAGACGGGCACGGGAGGACCGGCGCTCGCCGGGCGCGTCGGCGGCCAGCCGAGGCAGAGGCGCTGAGGGTCGGCACGATGGTGACGGGCGGGGCGAGGCAGAGGTCGAGGACGGCCCGGGGCGGTTCGACCGCGGCGGGCTCGAGGAGGAGGTCGCTGGCTGGCGGCGCTGGGCGGAGCTCGCCAGAGGAGGGCGAGGAGCGGGGCCGCGCGCTGAGGTGGGGCAGGCGCAGGTGGGTCGGGAGGGCAGGCGCTGGCGGGCGCGCGTGGCCGAGGCAGCACGCGTGGCCGGAGCGAGGCCGGTCGGGCGGAGGTCGGAGGAGGACGGAGGAGCTCGCCTCTGGCGGCAGCTGGGGTCGCGGCTCGGGCGAGGCACGGGCGGCGGAGGAAGGGTCGGATGGTTGGCGAGGCGGCGCTGCCACGGAGAGAGAGAGGGAGAGCTGTGCGGGAGCGCCGGGGCGGAGCGGGCGACGGAGACGCCGAGGGAGGCCTCGACGGCGATGACGGGCGGGTCGGGCGGCGCCGCGGTGAGGGAAGAGGTGGGGGAGCGCCCGCGGCGGAAGGAGGAAGACGCGGTGGAAGAACGCGTCCGCGTGGAAGACGCGTCCGCGTGGAAGACGCGGTGGGGAGGCTGCAGGTGGGTCCGGGGCAGGGGAGGACCGGGTCCACGCGGTGGGGAGGCTGCTCGGGGGAGGTGGGTGCGCCAGGTGGGACCGGGGTGGGCCACGCGGGGCTACAGAGGGTGGGCGGCTGTATTGTGAGGGAGAGAGAGAGCTGAGAGAGAGGGAGTGGGGGTAGGCTAGGTGGCTGCACCTGAGTGGCTAGGGGGAAAGGGTGGGGTGAGGTGGCGTCTCGCTATTGGAGGGGGTGAGGTGGCCAGGAGGTGTGGGTAGGTTTCCGGGTAGCCTTAGGATTTAGAGGTTGGACCGATCTGTTTTATACGGGGGTGGTCATTCGGGTCGGGTTGGCCCGTTCGACTGCCCCCACTAAAAACAATATAATTTTTATTTGATTTAAACAGGCCGTGTGCAAACCGATAACGGCCAAAAGGACCCGGTTTTGGTGTTTGAATTAAGACGGGGCGTATTAGAAAACGAAACGGGCTTTGCGAAAATAGTTTTAGGCAAACAACACATGACGATGACGATGCAATGCACAAATTCGACGCGATTTTCTAGTAGTGGTTTTTGCGGGATGCCACAATATATGAAGACCCTTAATTCTTCATGAGTTAGCCAAGTCTCCAATGACCTCCATAAATACCTATTGATCAAGTTTGAGCTTGTTGGTACCCAACCAAGTTGGGTCCTAAGAGGTTCGTCACAATAGGCTTGGAAACCCAAATGGTTCTTTTCTTGACACCACTTTGAGTTCCAACAAACTTGGCAAACACATTGCCATCCTTATCCTTCCCAAGAGAATAATCATCATCAATAATGATATGATTAGATAAGGTACCATTTGAACATGAATAAGCAAAGTTCCCCTTCACACGACATATGTAGCAACAAGTGCTCCCCTTTATCTTCTTCATTGATTTCTTGGATTGGGGAGCATTATCTTGTTTCTTCTTTGGAAGTGGCCTAACTTCAAATTGGGCTTGACCTTGAACTTGTGTCCGCTTCCCTTGTTGCTTCTCGCTCAAGTGCTTTTTCTTCAATGGACAAGATCATACATTATGTCCTTCAACCTTGCACTTGAAGCAAATAATCTTGGCCAAATTCTTGACTTGGTATTGGCCCTTATTCTTGTTTCTCTTGGACTTGTTTTTTTATTAGAGTTGAACCCGAGTCCAATTTTATCATTTGGGGATTTTTTTCACACTCAAAATATTATCTAGTGTGGATTTCCCTTTAGGACTCTTTTCCAAGTTTTTCTTCAAAGAAGTGACTTGGGCCTTGAGCTCTTTGATTTCCTCTACAAGGTTAATAGAACTAGAGGTACTAGAGAAATTAGAAGCTTCATTGTTAGAGCAACAAGGTAAATCAAGTAATCCAACACAAGGTTTATCACTAGTATGACTAGAAGGATCACTGGGAATAACACATGGAAAAATAGCATTTTGAGTATAAGTTGTGATAATTTCCATGAGAGGCTCACAAGATGTTATCTTGGTAATACTTGCCTCACAAGCTAACTTTATCCCATCATGGGAGATTAGAAGATCATTATGAGAGCCCGAGAGATTTTCATGACTTTCTTCCAATTTCCTATACTTGCTAGTTAACAACTCAAGTTGAGCCCTTAGCTCAACATTCTACTTTAGGGTAGATGCTTCACAAGAAGTAGAGTTAGTAGCACAAGCATCATTAATGGAATTTTCCTTTTAAAGCTCATAAGATTCAATTTTTGTGTGAGGAGACTATTAGTGTGCTTCTCCTCGGTAAGATCTTGCTTAAGGAGATTGAATCTCCGACTCCCATCATCAAGTTGGAAATCCAACTCCTCTATGGTTCCCGTTTGTTTAGTTATGGTGTACATAACATGTTTGATACAAGTAACAACCTTATTATTACCACAAAGAGAGGTACAAAAAAAATTCAACTCGAGCAAGAGAACACTAGTATCCTCATCAATGTCATCATCACTATCATCATTATAATTGCTATTATCTTTAGAAGACATATTGGGATCCAAAGTAGGAGATACCTTTGATCCTTGCCATAAGGCACACGTGAGCACGGGAGGATGAATATGAGGATATTCTTGAATCTTCATTCATGATCATGTCTTGCTCCATAGAATGTTCGATTTCCTCTACATTATTAGATAAACAACTAGAGGAAATGGAAGCATTTTGTTCATGGGAACAGGGAAAATAAAGCATATCATCTACACTAGTACTCAAATAATTTATAGAAGATATGCAAGGACTGGCAACACAAGGGGATATAACATCTTTGTTTCAAGAAGTGCTGGCGGCTTAGATATGTAGAGCTCGTTGGGAACCCCAAGAGGAAGGTATGATGAGAACAGCAACAAGTTTTCCTCAGTTATGAAACCAAGGTTATCGAACCAGTAGGAGAAAGGAAACAACTCCCAAAGTGTTGCTAGCAACTTGTAACCTGCACAACATAACTACAATACTTTTCCCCAACTTACAGTGAGGTTGTCAATCTCACTGGTTTTGCTGAAAACAAATGATTAAACATATAGTGTGGAAGATAGTAATTGTTTGTGGTAATTGCAGCAAGTAAACAGTAAACGGTAAACAGTAGATGGTATATCAATGGAAAGGAATGGACCGGGGTCCATGGTTCACTAGAGGTGTTTCTCCATAAGATAAATAGCATGTTGGGTGAACAAATTACAATTGGGCAATTAACAGATTGAGAATACATAATTATGCATGTACATGTCATGATGATTTCTATGAGATTCCTTTGGGCATTACAACATAATACATAGACCATAATCCAACTGCGTCTATGACTAATAATCCACCTTCAGGTTATCATCCGAACCCCCTCCAGTATTAAGTTGCAAGCAATATATAATTGCATTAAGCAAAGTGTGTAAAGTAAACAATACAATTGCCCTTGAACAAAGGATTGTTGTTTTCTCCCTAGTAGAAACAACACATCTACAACCTTAGAGGTTTCTGTCACTTCCCCAGATTACTAGAGGCATGAACCTACTATCGAGCATAAATAATCCCTCTTGGAGTTACAAGCATCTACTTGGTTAAAGCATCTACTAGCAACGGAGAGTATGCAAGATCAAAAATAACACAAACATGATAGAATCAATAATAAATCTTGACGTAGTACTCAATATCCATCGGATCCCAACAAATACAACATGTAGGATTACAAATAGATGATCTTGATCATGAACAAAGCTCACAAGATCTAAACATGATAGCACAAAGGAGGAGAAACAACCATCTAGCTACTGCTATGTACCCATAGTCCAATGATGAACTACTCACGCATCACTCCGGAGGCAGTCATGGTGATGAAGAAGGCCTCCGGGATGATCTATCCCCTCCAGCAGGGTTCCGAGAAGAGCTTCAAATCCCCCAGATCTAGGGACGATGGTGGCGGTGGCTATGGACTGTTTCGTGGAATTTTGATCGGGTACAACTTCGTCGCTTCCAATGGGCAGCCAGTCGACGCGCGAACCCACATCATCAACAACCAGAGCTGGCGTGCATGCCAGCCCGACGACTTGAGGCATACCCTCATCAACTGCCGCGACAGCAAACCAAGGAGATCACTAAGCCGAGTCAGACCCCAGTGCTTCTGACCGATGATCCGAGGCGAAAAATACCTGACGAACTTCAAGGCGTTGAAGGAGATCGAGAAGTACGACCCCTCGTACGACCCTTCCGTGTGGCTGGACACATACCTCATGGCGATGGGAATCGCCGGCCACACCGACCTACTTGCCGCTTGCTACCTCCCCCTGATGATGATGGGAGCGTGCTGACAATGGATCAACACCCTCCCCGTAGATAGGATCGACTCCTGGGAGGAAATGCGCGAAGCCTTCATCAGGCACTTCGAGGGCTCCTACACCCACACCACCACCATCGAGGACCTGGAGCGATGTGTCCAGGGACCCCGTGAGTCGACCAACAGCTGGTCCAACGGTGGCAAGACCTGTGGAACAACGCGGCCGGAATACACCCGGACACCGCGATCCACTGCTTCAAGACCTCGTGCCGCTACGAGCCCTTGGTCGCCAAACTCAAGCGGGTGTACAAAACACTCGACATCATACCGGACCTCCTCGAGATCGCCAAGCGGTACGCGGAGGAGGACCCAAACCAAGAAACCGACGATGAGTTGGGAGGGAATCGCCGCACGAACGGCCACGACAACGGGAGATGACCCGAGGTGCGCTACAGCAACACTCGCCTCACCGGCAAGCGCCGCGGTGACAGGCGAGTCGAATTCGTCGCCAATGCTGGTTACGCTCCACGCGAGGCCAAGATCTTTTGCCGTGATGGAGGCCAGCGCCGCAATGGCGGCAACTACAAGGCGAAGCCAAGGTTCGACCCCGTGGCTCTCCTTAACCAGCCATGTGTGTTCCAAAGTAGGGAGGGGAAGCCCGCCACACACACGACCGCCGACTGCCACTCCCTGAGGGAGATCGAGAAGGCACGACATGCAAGGGAAGACCTTGACAACCACCCGCCAAGCGGCGGGAAATTCGGCAACGATGCCGGCTCGCTTCACACCGTCACCGGTTTTAACACGAAGCGTGAGAAGAAGGTCATCGCCCGCGCCGTCAATGTCAATGCGGTATCCCAGGTCGACATCCCCCTAGTTCCTCAACTGGTCCAAGCAACAAATCACCTGGAGCCGCGAATACCACTCGCCACGGATCGAATATCCGGGTCGAGTCGCCCTGGTGGTCAAGCCCAAGGTGGGGGACTACTGGCTCCCCAAGATTCTGATGGACGGCGGCATCTCCATCAACATTCTGTACCTGGACACGTTCAGGCGATTGCGACTCCCGCAGTCGATGATCGAGACGACCTACACCACCTTCCACGGCATTGTCCCCGGTCGGAAGGCGTACCCGATCGGCAAGGTGACATTGCCCATCACCTTCGGCACACCAGCGAACTTCCGCACCGAGCGGATCGTCTTCGAGATGGTGCCTTTCAACAGCTTCTACCACTATGTCCTGGGGCGTTAGGCGTTCGCCAAATTCATGGCAGCGCCCCACTACGCGTACAACGCGATGAAGCTCCCCGGGCCGTGCGGCATCATCACTATCCACGACGACCCCAACATGGCCGCAGAGTGTGAGGACAAAGGCATCAAGCTCGCCGACGCCGTCATAGCCGCAAAGGAGAACCACGTGGAGGATCTCGCCAAGTACACGAGCGGGGTCAACAACGACGACCCCACCATACTCAAGAAGCCCAACTCAGAGGGCGGCGGCTCCACCGCATTCGAGGCGACAACGCACACTCGCTCCATCGAGCTGGTCCCAGGCGACTCCAGCCAGACGGTGACGATCGGAACGGGCATGAGCCCAGCATAGGAAGGCGCGCTCATCGAGTTCCTATGTGAGAATCGCGACATCTTCGCATGGAAACCTTCCGAGATGCCTGGTGTCCCGAGGGAACTTGCTGAGCACAAACTCAACACCGACCCCAAAGCGCGACCCGTCAAGCAGTCACTGCGGCCCTTCAATGAAGAGCGCCGCCGAGCAATCGCCGAGGAGGTGCAACGTCTACTCGCTGCGGGCTTCATACGGCCAATCAAGTACTCCAAGTGGCTGGCAAACCCAGTCCTGGTCGAATGTGTATCGACTACACAAACCTCAACAACGCCTGCCCGAAGGAGCAGTTCGTCCTCCCACAGATCGACCAAATCATCGACTCGACCGCGGGCTTGGAGTCGCTATGCTTCCTTGATGCCTACTCTGGTTACAACCAGATCAAAATGGCAGTCGAGGACAAGGATAAGAAGGCATTCATCACGCCATTCGGAGCCTTCTACTACACCTCCATGACCTTCGGCCTCAAGAACGCCGGGGCGACCCACCAGAGGTGCATGCAGGAGTGCCTTGCGAGCCAAATTGGCGGCAACAACCATGTCTACATCGACGACATGGTGGTGAAGTCCACTCAGCAGGGCGACCTACTCGCAGACCTCGTGGAAACCTTCGCAAACCTGTGGAGGTACAAGATAAAGCTAAACCCAGGAAAGTGCACCTTCAGTGTACCCATTGGACAGTTGCTAGGGTATGTCGTCTCCAAGCGCGGGATCGAGGCGAACCCCACCAAGATCAACACGATCGCCCGGCTCGGCAGACCCGAGTGCCTGCGCGACGTACAGAAGTTGGCCGGGCGAGTCGCGGCTCACAGTCTCTTCATTCCCCGGCTAGGCGAGAAGGCGATGCCCCTCTATCGCCTAATGCGCAAGAACCCCACGTTCCAGTGGGACAAGGAGGCAGATGACGCGCTCCATGCTCTCAAGGAGATTCTACTCGTGGCACCACTACTCGCCGCCTCCATCGACAAGGAGCCCATGCTCGTCTACGTCGTGGCCTCTGAGCGAGTCGTCAGCGCCGTCATGGTCGTCGAACGACTAGAGGGGGGCAAGGAGCGCCCGGTGCAGCGACCTGTATACTACATCAGCGAAGTCCTCACCGAGTCGCGCCAGCGCTACCCGCAGTACCAAAAATTGGTATATGTGGTCTTCAGAGCCCAGCGGCGATTGCCGCACTACTTCCAGGAGCACCCAATCATGGTCGTCTCCTCAGCACCATTGTAGGACATCATCCACAACCGTGAGGCGACCGGGCGAGTCGCCAAGTGGGCCATCGAGATCGGAGATCACAGCATCAGATACGAGCCGCGCAAGGCGATTAAGTCGCAGGCTCTAGCAGACTTTCTCGCTGACTGGGAGGAGGCCAAGCAACCAGAGAAGTTGCCGTACCTCCACTACTGGTCCCTACACTTCAACGGCTCCAAGAATGCAGATGGTGCAGGGGCAGGGATCGTCCTCCCATCTCCAAAGGGCGACAAGCTATGCTACGTCCTGTACCTTGACTCACCCCCTGCACCAACAACATGGCCGAGTACGAGGTGCTCCTCCACGACATGCGAGTAGCCAAGGAAATGAACATCAATCGTCTGCGCTACTACGGTGACTCCGACCTCGTCGCCGGGCAAGTCGCCGGCACTTGCGATGTAGTCTCCCCACCATGGCAGCATACCGCTAGGCCGTGGACCAGCTAGGAGGCCACTTTGCGGGATACTCCGTCGAGTGGATCACCGGCGGAAGAACAAGGAGGCCGACCCACTCTCCCGCATCGGCTTGGCTCAAATCATGCCGCCCGCTGGCGTCTTCCTCGACACCATCATCAAGCCTTCCGTCTCTCCCCCGAGGCAGATCGACATCAGAATCCCGCTGCAACCAGACGCGGCCCTGGTCGCAATGATCGCCGAGCCAAGCGACTGGACCGCGCCATACGTCGCCTACCTGTAAGGAGGCACACTACCCACTGACGAAACGGAGGCCCGGATGATAGTACGCCGCTGCAAGTCCTTCGTCATCATCAACGACGAGATCCACAAGCGCAACGTGACCGGCGTGTTCCAACGCTGCGTCCAACCCGCAGAAGGACGCAAGATCCTCCAGGACATCCACGCTGGAGACTGCAGCCACCACGCTGGCGCCCGCTCCCTAGTCGCCAAGGCCATGTGACATGGCTTTTACTATCTCACCACACACGCCGACGCAATCGACATCGTCCAACGCTGCGTTGGGTGCCAGAAGAACGCCAACCAGACTCACGTGCCGATCTCGGTGCTCAAGACCATCCCCATCACCTGGCCATTCGCCGTGTGGGGCATGGACATGGTATGACCCTTTAAGAAGGCCCCCTCTGGATTCACCCACCTCCTGGCCGCAGTCGACAAATTCACAAAGTGGGTGGAGGCCAAGCCAGTCCGCAAGTGCGACGGGAAGACCGCCACAAAGTTCCTACGCGATCTCATCTATCGCTACGGGTTCCCGCATAGCATCATCACGGACAACGACACCAACTTCGCCAAAGGAGCCATGTACGAATTCTGCGAGGAGTACAACATACGACTCGACCTCGCCTCAGTCGCCCACCCGGAGTCCAACGGCCAGGCGGAATGCGCCAACCAGAGCATCCTCCACGGCCTGAAGCCGCAACTACAAGTTCCACTCGAGCGAACTCCTGGGTTCTGGGTCGAAGAGCGCCCCTTCGTCATTTGGGGAATCCGCACCTCCGTCAACAGGTCGACAGGATTCACCCCCTTCTTCATGGTGTACGGTGCCGAGGCCATCATGCCTACCGACCTCGAGCACGACTCGCCTCGGGTGGTCAACTACGCGGAGGCCGACAACGAGCTCGCACGCCAGGACGGAGTCGACCAGCTCGACGCAGCACGCGACCTAGCTCGCTCCCGCACCACCATATACCAGCAAGGGCTTCGCCGCTACCACAGCCGGCGAGTACGGACCCGCACGTTCCAGGAAGGCGACCTGGTACTACGTCTGATCCAGGACAAGAAAGGCATGCACAAGCTCTCTCCCCCGTGGGAGGGACCATTCTCCATCGGGTGCGTCCTAGGCAACAACGCTTACTACCTCACCGACGTCCGAGGCGATGGAAATCTCGATGTCAAGCGGCCATGGAATGTAAACCTCCTACAGAAGTACTACTCCTAGAACTCCAGACATGTACCTCCTACCCACTATGAAATAAAGAATATCGGTTTGCACAAATTGTCTCCACTCTCCGTACCTTATACCACTTGCACTCGTAATAACAGCGCTATGCTACTCACGGAAGTCCATCCTTGGTTACGCGACCGGCACGGCCAAGTAGTGCGGTACGAGGGCACCGAAAATTTCAGGCCTCGCACCGTGCACGAAAAAATCCAACCCGGAGCCCCATCGGAGTCGCCTCGCCCGACTAGCTATCCGAGCTACGACAACCGCATTCGCTTCCCACAGCGACCCAGTCCTCCACATCCTTGGCGCAGCGTCTCGAACGACTAAGTACCACGCTCGGAGACTAACGCTAGTCCAATCATGAGCGGCGAGGGAAGATGCCAAGTATGAGAGCGCGTCCCGGGCTTGCCACGCGACTAGTCCTATGGATCAGGTGGAGTGATGCGCCAAAACAACGCGCCCCGTCCTCACCTACCTCGGGCATGTGACTCGAACCGCCAAGTACCACGCTCGGGGACTCGGCCACCCGACCCTGTTCTCGCCCGGGAAAACGGCTAAGTACAGAGCACCCCTTGGAGTCGCCATGCGACTGGCTTTCCAAGCCATGGCGAGTCGACCTTAGCTTACTAACTGTTCAAACAACACACATAAAAACGAGGTTAACCCCATGAAAGGGCGGACGCGCTCGGGGACTCACAAAACCAACAACCAAATCGAAAAACACTGACAAAAGAATCCTTGCATTCCTTCAAGCAGCAAAATTTGTTCGCTTACAAGGGCAGTTACATATCTATTCTAATTAACGCTGATCGGCAAACTATCCTACTCTACAGGCTTCGATGATGAGGCGCCACCACTCCTGCGACAATGGATAAAAGGAACCCATGGGTTCGACGGGTACGTCGTGAGTTCACCCGCCATGGACGCTCGGAATGGATACTCCACCTTGAAGTCGCGGTGTGTCGGTTCGGGGTCGTTCGGGGCGACGATCGTTTCCTAGTACGGAATGAGGTCGCCCATCGCCCACACCCGGTCGGAGTACACCGCAGCCCACTCGGCCAGCTACAGCACTTCGGCGATCTCGACTGCGCCCGTCGACGAAGGGTTCCCGCTCGTGACGTCGTCGAGGTCGAAATTGCCAGGGAATTGCGCGAGCCCAAGGCTCAGCGCAGTCGCCGCACCACGACGAAAGGCCGACCGCGTCATGAATTCAACCACAGCTGGGGCCTTCTCCAAGTAGCGCCAGACCTCAATGAGATCTTTGGGGAACACCTCCGTGGGCGAGATTTCCTACAGATACGCCCGGATGCAGGTCGCTGACAGTGCGACAGAATCAACTAGAGTGGTGACACATTGCCGCGCGTCATTCGACTGCGCCTCATCGGCATCATCAGTAATCCTGCCTGCAACATACAAACATACATTAAGGACGGCTCCAGCAAAATAACGTAGCCCGCACGCTCGGGGACTCGCCAAAGAAAATTCACCAATCAACGGGCAATAGCGCTCCGTGATGAAATCTTGAAGACTGGAGAGATCATCCTGCAGCCCGACGACGAGTGCATCTGACATCTTCCGCTCCTCAGCTGCAGAAGCAACAGCTGCCTTGGCCCTCCCATCCGCTGAGGTCGCCTCCGCCTTCGCCTCCTAGAGTTCAGGTCGGCGATTCACTTCTCTGCGGCACTCAACGACGACTACGTAGCCATTAGTTCACTCACCGGGACTAGGCCCTGACGAGCCTTTTCCACCGCGGCCGCGTTATCATCTGCATCAACAAAACCATGAATACGAGAAGAATAAGGTTTTCGACCAGCATCAGGCACGAAAGCCACTCACCCGCAGTCGCTCGAAGCTGCTCGTTCGTCTCCCTGACAACGAGGAGCTCCTTCTCCAGACGGTCCCTCGCGGCAAGTCGCTCTGCCGATTCGCGCTCCAGACCCTGCGCAACCATGGAAGAATCAGCAACAAAAATCCTAAGTGCCTAGGCGCTGAAATTCAGCGATTAGACACTTGGGGACTGGACAGCGAAAAAATCCTAAGTGCCTAGCCGATGAAATTCCGCGACTAGCCACTCAGGGACTGGACAACGAAAAATTCCTAAGTGCCAAGCCGTTGAAATTCAACGACTCGACACTCTTGGACTGGACTCCAAAAAACAATAAGAATCCGACCACTGAAATTCAGTGGCCTGATCCTCGGGGACTGGACATACCTGGATGGCGGCACCTAGCATGCCGTGAAGCTCCATTGCATCCACCGATGGGAGCACGAACGGAGTACGCCCACGATGCCGCTCGACCTCCGTGCCGACGATCTCAGGCTATTGGCTCGATGGCACCGATGCACTCGCCGCGGATGCACTCGCCGCGGATGCCCTCGCTACAAAGCGAGGGAACGTCGCCACTGCGGCTCCCGCACCACTCGAGGGTGGGCCTATTGCCCCGACCGAGGCCATGGGTTCCGCCTGATGCGACTCTGTATCAACCGTGTCCTTCGAGGCCGCATCCACTCCAATCGGAGCCTCGCTCGGGGCGACCATCGGCTCGTCCGAAATCGTGACGACCTCATCGCCCTTTGCCTTCTTTCCGCCTTCAACAGGCGCCTCGACCTCGTCGCCCTTCCTCTTCTTCGAAGGGTCGATTGGTGCCTCCGCGGCACCCAATGGGCCCTTGGCCACTGAAGGGTGACCTATTTTCTTCACCCTAGTCCTGTAGAACAATGATGTTAGTAAACTCGCCAGTCGGACATTAATCGAGTGGACAAATGAAAAGACTAAGAAATACTCACTTGGCGACTGGGATAAAATACAAGCCAGTACGAATGATGGCCGGCCTCTCCAACTCCGGCCCCATTTTCTGACTTAGGCCCGTCTCGAACACACTGTGCTCCCAAGACACCGGCGGCTTCTTTGAGGACGAGGCCGCGGCAGGAGGATTAGTGGCGATCGCTGCGGGAGCTCCCCTCGGTGGCGAGGTCCCCGCGGCTGGAGTGGCCACGAGCCCGCTGACTGGGATCAAAGGCGGCGGTAGCGATGCCAACGGCATCTCTCCTTCCACAACGGCCGCGCCGGCCGTCGCGGTCGCATGTGCCAATGTGTCGGCCCTAGCTTCCTCGGCCGCGCTGGTAGCATAGGAGCTACTCGCGGACCGAGGTGGTGATACCGGCTTAGACGGCTTCTTCTTCTTTGGTGGCGGTGGTTTCTTCTTTGATGGAGTAGCTTCGCGTTGCGAGGTGTGCTTGGGGAGCTCGTCATCGTCTTCATCGTGAGCCTCGAGGCTCTTGTTGGCCTCGAGCTCGCGTTGATGCTGCCCGTGGGTCTTGCGGACCGTGGGTACGGCGACTTCCACGGCCTCGTCGCCACCGTTGTCATCGTCGTCGTCATCACCGCCCCCGTCACTTCTAACATCACCCTTGTCGGGCGAAGACTCGCTCTCATCCTCGGCGGACGAGTTTGAGTTCTCGTCATTTGCGGGTGGAAGCCAACCTTCCACCACTTGGAACAGCTGCAACAACAAAACAAAATTAGCACGACCATGAATGCAAAACTGCGATTCCGAGTGCACAGGAAATGAAGGACTCACCGTTGGAGCTTGGAGTTTCGCGGTGTAAGGGGCGACACCGGCCTTTGTGTCAATATACTCTGCCTCGGTGATCTTCAAAGCCAAGGTGTAGTCCTGGAGCCTCCACTCGGCTTGACAGGACTTCGTCGGGTCGTCCTTGCCCATATACTCGTACATGTAATGGGCGCGACTGGCCAAAGGCACCAGCCGCTGCCCAAACCAGCAATTGTACAAATTGATGGTCTGGAGGCCCTTCTTCTTCAGGTTGCGGATCGTCTGCAACATGTCATCGACGACCATCCGCTGGTCCAACGGGAGCTTGGTGACCTGGAGCCGGTCGGTGGAGTACATCGGAAGCGCTACCTCGTCGGCCGGAGGCGACTCGGTCACATAGAACCAACTCTTCTTCCATTCGTTTGCCGCCTTCTTCGGCAGCATCAGATAAAAGAAGGATGCCTTCGACTTCAGCTGAAAGTTCAGGCCGCCCGCGGCCAGCATCGGGCCGCCTGCCGCTTCGCGGCCGATCCTCCCATGGAATAGATCTTGCCATAGGGGGAAATACGGCCGACAACCCAGGTAGCACTCGCAAAACGCCACGAAGATGGTGAGTTGCTCGATATTGTGTGGTCATAGGTCCGATGGTTGGATGCCGTAGTAGGCGCAGAAACGACAGAAGAAGAGGGAAGTGGGGAATCCGATCCCCCGCTCTAGGTGGCTGGTGAAGCAAATGAATTCTCCCTCCCGTGGATCTGGAGTCACCTCTCCGGCCGCGGGGATGCGCCATCTCCCGGCACGGAGGATCCCCGCCCCCTCAAACGATTTCAACAACACTTTCGTGCACTTTGATCTGCCCCCATGGCTCCGTCGAGGCGCCATAGATTGGAGGATCTAGGGCTATGAGTCGCTCTGGGTCGCTCTGGTCGCTGCGCGAAATGGAGGAGTAAGAGTGCGCGAGATCGGAGGAAGTATGGGAAATGTTCGTCCTTCACCCGTCACTCTCCTTATATAGCGGTTGTTACCCGCCATCTTCGGGGATCCGTTACCGCACGGTAATTACGCTGATATTACCATTGGATTACCCAACGGCTAGTTTGACCAGTGGAGCACGGTCCAACTTCATATACTCGACTCACTGTCTTCAGTGACTTGACGATCCGCCGACCTGATCACCATAACAGCGACTCGACTACTCGCTGACCCATTCGCCAAGCTGCGATTCAAATGGTCACCGCTATTTCGACTAAAATGACTAGTTCTTTCTTTTATTCAGGGAGTCCACCGCCTATTCGACTGGGCGTCTAAATTGGACCCGCATACTCCGACTGCCAACGAACACCTGCGATGAATCAACGATGGCCTCGGGGACTACTGATGGGGATATGCCAACCGAGGTATACCCAGCAGGACATTTCGTACTGGCCCAAGCTGCCAGCGAGTGGGCCTGCAGGACGGCGACTGGATCGAGACTTGGCAAGGACCTAGGCGACTGGAAGCTGGAGGCCTAGAAGCGTAGCTAGGCCCAGTCAGATTAGGTCAAGAACCCTCCGAATCCTTAACTAATTCGGTTGTAGATATGTAAACCCTAGCAAGGTGAACCTATATAAACCTCCCTAGGGTATGCATAGATGACACGTTCCATCATACACCCCAGCGACTCGCCGCCTAGTCGTCGAGCTCGCCCTTGTACTCTCACCATAATACAATCTAGAAGGAGTAGGTCCTTACCCTCCGGGGGGCCGAACCTGGGTAAAACCTTGTGTCTCCACCCTCATCTCGCACCGCAGATGGCTGGCCGCCCTTGCCCCTTGTTCTACTACTCACTGTTGATTGCAGCCTCTGCCATGACCATTCCCACGACAAGTGATAAAAAGAATAAATTTTGAGGTGACATGCACTATCACAATCTTGATCAAGGTATTGTAAAGCATTGATAGCTGGGATCAAAGTACTCTAAACATGAGCGTGAAAGATAAGACATTGCAACTATGTTGTAACATGAAAGGTAACACAAACAAAAGATTATGAATAACAATGCATTGAAAGACATTTATTTGTTTCACATATAGAAAACATAGCAAGAGTGGTATTCAGCTTGTCCTTCATGGAATAGCAAAACATAAATGCATAGGAAACCTTCAAAGTTCATAAGGGTGACTAGATACAAATAATTTAAGAACAAGAAATATCATAGTTATGAATCAATCAACAAGTTTTGGGACAATGCACATTGAACTAAGAATGACAACTATGCTCTCTTAATTGGTGCATAAAGATAGAAGATGGAGACTCAACATAAAATTAAAAAGAAAGGCCCTTCATAGAGGGAAATAGGGATTTCAAGTTTCATAAAGTGTTTCCAAAAATTATGGTACTTATTAGCTTTGAGCTCTCATTGCCCCTATCACAAGAATTTTGAAGTGATTAAGGTTAAAGTGAGGCAAATATGAGTCATATGCTTGACAGATCATAAGTTGAAAGTCTCATGCACCTTGATTACAAGTATCGAAACCTCATGCTACTCAACTTTGATCACAAGCAAGTTCTTGTCATTGTAAGTGTATGTGTATCATAGAGAACCGCCATTGGGGTACCCCTTTCCCCATGACACATGAGCTATACCATATCAAAATGACAAGGCAACGGACAATGAGCATCTCAGCGATCTTTTTATTTACCATGAGTATGGTTTTTTATTGAGGATGCTTCATAGAGTGCTCATTATGGTTATGCTGAAAGTTTCCACCATGATTAGGCATGGCTTAGGCTATACGCCCAGACGTTTCTCTAACACATATACATACTCCATTGACTTACAAGTTCTCATCTTATTTCACACCGTCGGTGTCCATAAACAAAATTACATGATATCAACTAAATAAATAAGTGCAATGTCGAAAGCAGGCCCCATGACAGTGATACGTCATAAACGTATCTATAATTTTTGATGTTCCATGCTTGTTTAGTATCAACTTTGCTTTGCTTTGTCTATACTTTGAGGTGTTTTTATACATTTTCTGGGACTAACCTATTAACAAGATGCCACAGTGCCAGTTGCCTGTTTTCTGATGTTTTTGGTTTCAGAAAAGCTAGTAAGGAAATATTCTCGAAATTGGATGGGACGAAATCCAAAGTCAATATTTCACCGAGGAGAACACGGAGTCCAAAGGAGAAACGGACGGGCGCCATAGGAAGGTCGCACCCCCCTAGATGCGGGCCATCCCTAGGCCGCGCTAGGGCAGGGTGTGGCCCCCCTGGCCGCCCCTGCCTCACCTCTTCTCCTATAAGAGCCCCCGATACCAAAACCCTAACCACATGATCACATCTCCACGAAACAGTCTGTAGCCGCCGCCACCATAGTTCCTAGATCGGGGGATCTAAAGCTCGTCCCGACACCCTTCTGGAGGGGAGAGATCATCCCAGAGACCTTCTTCATCACCATGCCAGCCTCCGGTATGATGCGTGAGTAGTTCACCCATGGACTATGGGTCCATACAGTAGCTAGATGGTTTCTCTCCTCCTTTGTGCTATCATGTTTAGATCTTGTGAGCTCCGTTCATGATCAAAATCCTCTATTTGTAATCATACATGTTGTGTTTGCGGGGATCCGATGGATATTGAGATTGCTATGTCAGATTGATTATTGATTCTATCATGTCTTATTGATTATTGATTTTATCATGTCTGTGTTGTTTGAGATCTTGCATGCTCTCCGTTTCTAGTAGCTATCTTGGCCAAGTAGATGCTAGTGACTCCAAGAGGGAGTATTTATGCTCGATAGTGGGTTCATGCCTCTATTAAATCTGGGGAAGTGGCAGGAATCTCTAAAGTTATAGATGTGTTGTTGCTACTAGGGATAAAACAACAATATTTTGTTCATGGAACAATTGTATTGTTTACTTTACACACATTGCTTAATGTTGTTATCCGTTGCTTGCAACTTAATACTAGAGGGGGTTCGGATGATATTAATAGTCATAGATGCAGTTGGATGGCGGTCTATGTATATTGTTGTAATGCCCAATAAAGTCTCATAGTAATTATGAATGTCTAGTATTTGCATTGTTATGCCTTGCTCACTCCTGTCAATTGTCCCGGTGTAATTTTTTTACCCAGCATGTTATATTATTTATCTTAAGGAGAACACCTCTAGTGAACTATGGACCCTGGTCCAATCTTTACCATTGATACATCATCAACTGTTACTGTTTACTTTCTGCAAGCAACCATTACCTTCCATACTATATGTTTAATCCTTTATTTTCAGCAAACAAGTGAGATTGACAACCTCACATAAGTTGGGGCAAAGTCTTGAGTTTGTGTTATGCAGGATTCCAAGTTGCTAGCAACACCTTGGATTTGATTCCTTCCTCCTACTGGTTCGATAACCTTGGTTTCATAACTGAGGGAAAATTTTCCACTGTGCTCATCATACCTTCCTCTTGGGGTCTCTCAACTGAAGCTCTATAATTGAGCCGTGTCAAGATATTTTCTGGCGCTGTTGCCTGGGAGTTAAAGACAGCTTCACAAGGGGAGTATTTCACAACCATTCCATTTACTTTGTTTCTGTTTTTCTTAGTTTCTCTTTCTTTGTTTTTCTTGTTTATTTTTACCAAAATTTAAAAAAAATAGTTTCGTTTGGTTTGCTTTTTCTTATAAAAAACACAAAAAATTAGTTCTTCCTCTAGTTGTCACCTTGTTTTATCTCACCTTGTTGATCCCTAAGTTCACCCTGAAATACCTTTCAATAGGTAGTGGCTCCATAATTGGGAAACAAAATATTAAAGAATTCTTTAATCATGTTATTGAGGAAAGATCCATAGCAGAACTTGCTCATAATTATGAAATTGCTGCAGCTTCTTTAGTTCACATGTTGGAGGCTAGGTTTGTTAACCTTAACCCCATGATGCAAGTAATGTTTCTTAAGCTTAAAGATATTGAGGATAATGAAAAAAGAGATTTTATTCTAGAAACTTTGCTTATGGAATTTAATGATGTTGCTAAAGAAGCTAAAAAAAGTCTTTAATCGTTTTAATATGCTAGGCTCATGTGTATATGTTATGGGAAAATGACAAAATTTGGACAAAACCAAACCCAATGAAGAGGAAATTAAAATACCCATACCTTTTAAATTGGTAGGAATGCATGAAGCCTTAGAAAATAATTTTGATTGGATTATTCCTGAAAATCCGTTTGATAAATGTAGTAAACCTAAGAGTATTGAGAGAGGATCCTCTACAACTCATTTTGATGATAAACCTTTCTTAGTTGAAGAAATTTCGAGTATTGGTCTTAATTCTTATTCATTTGAAAATACTTGATTCTTGCTTCTTGTGCCTAACTTAAAGGCGTTAAAGAAAAGTACTTCTTGGGAGATAACCCAATAGTTTTATTGAGTCTTGGAAGTTATTACTTCTTTAATAACCTCTACTTATATTTTATTTGATTTCTGTGCCAAGAATAACCTCTAATGAGAGAGAAGTAAGATTTGGGGAAGTTGCTGTCCTGAAACAGATTTTTGTGCTTCACTGTAAACATTCGTGAAAAATCTCTATATATAGGATTGAGATGTACTTTTTTGACTAAATCCCAAATGTTGATAGCTAACTTTCATTAGTTCAACACTTTTTGATTTGAGCAACAGAAGGTCTTCTAAAAAATCGGTTTTTACTTGTTGGTCTGTTTTGACAGATTTCTGCTATTATTTGCATTTGCTTCTCATCGATTTCTTGTTGAGTTATTTTTGGGTAAATTGAGATTTTTAAGGGAATTGCTTTAGTAGCTTGTGTTCTTATTGGAAGTTTTGCTGTGTTGAACTAAACCCAAAAGGTTTATTACTTCTGAATGCACTAATGTTGCTAATGAAGATTGTGTGAAGTTTTGTATGAAGAAAATTTTCAAGTGTAGGGGAAGAGTGATGTAATGAGATGAAGAATGGACAAAAGATCAAGCTTGGGGATGCCACCCCGTGTTACCCTAATAAATATTCAATAGGTACAAGCGTCAAAGCTTGGGGATGCCCAAGGCATCCCCTTCTTCATCAATAAAAATCTCAGGTCTCTTTCTAGACACTTCATTTTTATTGTTTCATGCACTGTTGTGTTGTTCTTAGAACATCTTAGTTTTTGTTTTTGTTTTTCATTTGCTTAGTTTGCTTGAATAAAGTGGTTGGACCCCCGTTTTCGCTGTGTTGTTTCAAATAAGTTGATTGGTGTTGGAAAAGAGTGGAAAGTTTCATGCTTATAGTTGTACAAAAGAGAGCTTGCTTTGACTATGGCTTAGACTTTATCATGCCATGCTATATGGTTTTTTGACCTTATGCTGACTGATTATTGTTGTAGCATGACTTGTGCTAAACAATTGCGATTGCTTAGTGTGCCTTAAAAGAATCATGCGTTGTTTTAGCATACAAAAGCATAATATTGCGGCTCCTTTGATGCTTTGTTTGGGTTGAATTGGCACATGCTCACACCATGTTATGACTATGAACCAGTCACCTTAGCCCCTCTGATCATTTAGTTTTTGACTTGTGATACCACTTTATGCGTTAGTTGATAATGTTTTGTCTCTATGCATGATTATGACCATTATTGCTCTCTTAGTTGGTCGCTCCCAGTCTTTTGCTAGCCTCCCAAGAAACCAAGTTATTCCAAAGTGTCCACTATAAATTCATATGCATGGTGTGTTACACCATTTCAAGTAAATTCTTGTTTTGTCTTCCTTCCAATTAAAAAGTCACTTTGTTATGTGAAAATTAGTGATTAAAGCTCTCACAAACTTGATGGCACACTTTATTTTTCTTGCCCCTGATAAACTTGAACCATTGTGTCATCTATGTTGTATATGCTTGCACTTATAAGTTGCGAATTAGCAGAACCGTGATGTCACGGGGAACGCTTTCAACACCTATAAATATCTACCTAGTTGATATCAGGCTCTTTTGTTTATGGATGTCGTCGGTGTGAAATAAAAGGGGAGCTTGTAAGTCCATGGATTTATGTATATGTGTTAGAGAAACACCTGGGCCGCTAGCCTAAGCCTGCCTAATCATGGTGGAAACTTGTAGCATAACCATAGTAGGCAATCTATGAAGCATTCTTCTTATAAAAAAATAGAGATTGAAAAAAGAGAAAAGAGAGAAAGAGGAAAGAAGAGAAAAAACACAATTTTCCCATGGTAAATAAGAAGATTGCTGATATGCTCATTGTATGTTGCCTTGTCATTTTGATATGGGATAGCTCCTGTGTCATGGGGCAAGGGGTACCCCGTTGGCGGTTCTCTATGATACACATATACTTACTATGACAAGAACTTACCGGTAACTAAAGTTGAGTAGCATGAGGAACGGTCCTCGTACTCAAGGGACATGAGATTGCCAACTTATACTTTGTCAAGCATATACTCCATACTTTGTTCACTTTAACCTTAATCAATTCATGATACTTATGATAGGGGCAATGAGAGCTGAAAGCTAACAAGTACCATAATTTTTGGAAGCTCTTTATGAAACTTGAAATCCCTTCTTCCCTTTATGAAGGGACCTTTCTCCTATATCTAAGGTATGGTCGGCAACTACCTAAAGCACGCTCGAGATAATTAGCACCTAAAACACGCTCGAGCTCTTATATCTAAGGTATGGTCGGCAACTATGGGGAACTTATCAACAACGAAAAGGAACTAGTTGGTGATGGCGGAAATCGAGCTCCTGGAGTCAGGGATCGAGCGGAAGCTTCGCAAAACCTACTTCATTAGGGCAGTCTAGCGGATGGATGGGCGATATGTGTTGATAATTTTGCAACTTTTTGACCAAGTGTAATAATTAATCGGGAACATACCTAGTAATTGGAGTGTCAAAGCTATTAATCAGGCTAAACAATTAACACGAATGATTAGTGTTAATCTACACGGTCAGGTCCCTAGTAGCGATTAATCGGCCTATTAATTGTTGATTCAGACGATTTTTTTAACATTGATTTTTATACATTTTCTGGGACTTGATGACCCACAAGTATAGGGGTGTATCGTAGTACTTTCGATGAATATGAGGGTTGATCCCAACGAGGAGCAGAAGGTGTTGACTAGTGGTATGGAGCAGGAAATATCTGTAAATACTTAGCAAACAGATTTTTAGGGATTTTCTCATAAAGCAACAAAACAAAGTGCAAGTAATAAAGACAACGAACAACTACAACAAGTGGCCCAATCCTTTCTTAGCAAAGGACAAACCGGTGGAAATACTTATAAGGACCAAACGTTCTCGAGGACACATGGGAATTCTGTCAAGTGCTTTCGCTTCATATAGTAAGTACTCTTCTTTGGTGTTGTAAGTGCTGTGTGGGTGACCCTGTGCTAATGTACCGACCTTACTTGGACTAATACATACTTGTGATTAAACCCCCTGCAAGCATCCGCAACTACAGGAAAGTAATTAAGATATAAACCTAACCACAACCTTAAACTCTGAGATCCTACGATCCCTTATGCAATGGTGTACTAACGGGGGTTTAGGTTTCTGTCACTCCGGCAACCCCACAATTAGTAGGAAAATACACAATGCATTACCCTAGGCCCATAAATGGTGAAGTATCATGTAGTCGACGTTCACATGACACCACTAGAAGAATAGCACCACAACTTAAATACTAAACCATTGAACAATAACTCAATACAAATCCACTACTAACAGCATGACTTATCCCATGTCCTCAAGAACTAAACAAACTACTCACAAGACATCATATGGATGAAGATCAAAGATGATATGGTGATGGATAACAATCTGAACATAAACAATAATTTAATGGTTCCACTCACAAGCATCAACTACAATAGTAATTAATACCGGGAAAGTTTCCCCTAAGAACTAATGCAAGATCCAACACGATTGTTACAACGGGACGGAGTGGTGATGATGGTGCTAGTGGAGATGATGGTGTGGATAATGATGATGATGATCCTGATTAAGCCTAGCTTGGTGAAAGTGTTGATGGCAACGATCTCCCCTCTCCGGGAAGGGATTTCCTCAGCAGAAATCTATCTACCGGAGAGCTCTTTCTCTCTCGGCGTTTTCCGCCCCGCAGAGGCGGCGGAAATCTTTCTGTGGTCCTTCCCCGGTATTAGGGTTCCGTGAGGAAGATATCGGCGAGTCGGCGGAGTCGGGAGCCGGCCAGGTGGGCCACACCTACCCTAGGCGCGGCCCAAGGGGACCCGCGCCTGGGGGGCGTGGGCCCCTATGGCCCAGCGACGCCTCCCCTTTTGGCTTCCTCCGTCTTCTAGGAAAATATAATTTTCTAATATTTTTCTGGTATTTTTCTGATATGCGCGAAATTTCATCAAAACACCCTCTTTTTTCCATCATAAAACTGACTCCGGTAGTCCATCCTCCAAGAATCATCCAAAATGCAAAAACAGAGGAAAAGACATAAGTAATACCTCATAATAATACATATATCAATGAATAGAGGCAAATTATGATATAGAATGGTGATGCAAATTGGACGTATCAACACACCCAAGCTGTCACATCCCAAGATTTTCCAAACCTTGTAATGTGAAATTAAATGAATAAAATAAAACTTTATTTGATTTTCAGGGCCAGAAGAAACTTTTTAAAATTTAATTAGAACTTAAAACCAATTTGGATTAAATAAATCCTAAAGAGATTTAAAAAGATAAAACATTTATTAAAGGAAGTTAAAATATTTTGGAATTACTATTTTGGATCCAATAATAAAAGGTTTTAATTTTCAAAGGAAAAGGTGGATTCATAAATAAAGATTATTTTATAAAGCAAAAATTAAACCTTGGCCAAGCTTTCGGAAATAAAAATATTTCTATTTGATAAAATAGTAAGGTTTGTTCAAATTAAATTAATAAGGATTTAATATCTAATTTTATTTAAGTAAAGGCTTTTCCCATTTTAATTAAACACTAAAACTTATTTAATTATTTTTAATAACTTTTCTAGGAACTTTATATTCTTAAATAAAACCTACTGAAGTGTTTTGATTTTTTATTTTAGATTTCAAAATAAATATTCTAATAAAACAAATCTTATTTGAAGTAAATGAATAAGGCCCATTTAATTTAATTAATAACGGACCCTGCAAATAAAATTATTATATTGACTTTGGATTTTGGATCAGGTTACTAAACAGAACTAAATTCATAGTTACAAAATTGGGTGAAGATTTGAATTGTTTTGATTGCTTGGGAATTGTTTGAAATTCAAAACAAATTATAGAAATAGAAAAGAATCGTAAAGTAAAAAATAAGATTTAAGCCAACCCAAAGACCCAACAGCCCAGAACCAGCCAGTTCCCCACCCCGCAAGAAAACGTTTACACCTCAGATTCGACCACGAGACCCACCGGTGGGACCTCACTCATTTCTTTTCCCACTAACCGGTGGACCCCACCTCTCTTGCTCATCTTCCACACCATGACCTGTCACCCCCAAACCTCATTGTCGTTGCCTTTGAATGCCGCGTTCAATTCACAGAATGCCGCGCATTAATCTCGTTTGGCATTGTGCACGATATTAAGCGCCTGCATCTTCCCCTCCTTTCCCTCTGTCGCCATTCCCTCTCTGCCCTGAGGCTGCCCCAATTTGACTCGACACACTCCCAGCTCCGACCACCGTCTCCGACCGATTCCGGCCAAGCCACACCACCCCGAGCCTCCCTGAGCACGCTGGCAGCTTCCCCACTCCCAGACGCTTCTCCCCGTGCCCTTCATTCAACCGCGAGCGCCCCGGAGCGTCGGCTTCGACAAGCTCCGACAGCGCCGCCGTCTGTTTCTTCTCCGACGACGTTTTCCAGGTGAACCAGACCGCCCCTTCACTTCTCGTTCACGCACACAGCGTTGTCTTGATCCTGCGCATCTGACCGCGCCTTCGTTTTTCCTTAGGGCGATCTGCAGCAACGTCCTCGACCTCAACCAGAGCCACCCGCCGCCAGAACGACTCCGGCGAGCGATTACCTCCGTCTCCGTGCGCCCCTTGCTTCCTCGAGAGTACCTTGAGCACCACCTCGTCCTCACAAACAAGGTGAGCACCCCCTCTGTCTTTCTCGCTTCCTAGAACCACCGTAGCACCACCCCCTGGCCGTGCGCCGCCGCTAGCCACCGCCAGCGCATATGGTCAAGCAGATCAGCACCGTAGGATCGAGATCCGGCGCTCACGATTAGATCACTTAGCACCGAAGGGGTACGCGATAGGGACCGTGCGATCTAATTAGATCCAACGCCCCACAGCACCGATCCGGCCGAACCGGTACTGCCCAGTTAAAACACGACGCGTGGCCAGGTCTGTTTAAAAAACAGATTTGAAATCTGATTTAGATAGGATTTTCAAACCCTTATATCTTTGGATCCACACGTCCAAAAATTACAAATTTTATGTCGTTGGATTCAGGAGAGCAAGCCCTAGCCAACTGTGGAATTAGTTTAGTGAATGGTATCTTTTGGTTTGCTTGTTTTTATAGAATCATTTGTGTGCTTGTTTAGAATAGAAAAATGATTCAAAAATGTTTATAAGTTTGAAACCTTGGAAAATTGGGTTGTTGTGACCTTACTGACCCTAGGAACCAACCCTTGGTGTTAAAAATGATTTTGGAAAAATTTAGGTCGGATTATTTGACTTAGCCATTTTCTAGCCAAATAAAATTATTGAATTTATTATGGAAAGAAAACTTTGGGAAAATGCTTTAGACCAAACCTACTGACCCAAAACACCAAGTTTTGCAATAGCAACTCATTTGGTGAAAGACATAAAGTTTTACTTTGATAAAAAAAATGCTTTCCACCACATAAAATGATGATGGATTTTAAAATAGTTTTTGAAACAAAACCTTTTTGCAAATGACTTTACCACTTTGGAAAATGACCAATTTGGGACTTACAAAGTTTAGAAACCTTGTGGATACCACCTTTGCAAATAGGACCATCTCTTGCATGCTCACATGCATGACTTGGATTTTAGGTCCCATTGTTTTATGTGTGTGAAATGTTGTTTAAATATTGGTTTGGAATGCTACTTGATACTATGTTTGCTTGATTGATTGTAGTGAATATAGCAAAGGTGTGAGACTAGAAAGATCAAGGAGTGAACCATCATTCCCTACCAAAAAGGCAAGTTACACCATCATACAAAAGCCCTACTATTTTAATTATACTTAGTGGATTATGAAAACATGTATGAAAAAGATATCTTTATACTTATGCTATGCTAAATCCTAATAGGATTCCCTATACACTCCTTAGTGAAAATATTGTAGTTGTACATGCTTAGCCATGCTTTATTTTGAAAAGAGATACATGTTGAGATTTTACAAAGGTTGAGAAAAGGACTTATGTTCTACATAATAAAACAAGGACTCAATGGACCACCTAGGTGGTGGATACTTTAAGTTTTGGAGAAGGTGGCAACAAAAGGAACCATGTCTATGGGAATCACTTTGTGTTGTGATCCAAAAGAAAACCACCTAGGAAACTTAGAGATTGAACATGTTTCTCCAATTGTGGCTTTCGTGTGCAACCACATGCTATTATGGCTCTGGCTTAGTCAATTACATCAGGAAGACCCATACATTGTCTTTAGTTACTGGACATGGGGATCTGGAATGCTTCATGGGGGCTGAAGACAAAGCTAGCAATGATGTATGGGAGGACCTTTGGAAAGACTTCGTCACATTCTCGACCCCAAGACTCCATATTGGTGAGCACTAATCCAGAGGCCACCGGTGGCAACAAGATGGGATTGTGACATGTGGGTAAAGTGTACTCCTTCCAGAAGTTAATAAAATCTAAGTACTTAGCCGTGTCCCCGGTTATGGACAATACTGAGCAACTAAAGTTTGAACTATGGGAGATCTCGACATTCTAACTTCTAAAATAAAAACTTGATGCCCTTGTGTGTCTACCAAGGAATTCAAAGAGATTTTGTTAAAGCATGTTGTACTTGGGGTTACCAAGGAACTCATGAGATTTTAAAGCTTGTTGCACTTGGGGTTACCAAGTGGCTCAAGAGATTTTGACAAGGACTTGAACACTTGAGTTTCTACCAAGGAGTTCAAGGGATTCTTGGAAAAGAGATTTGACAAAGGACTAAAACCATTTTTGAAAAGATAGGATAAAATATTGCTTTGTGCAAATAAGCCCTAAACTCTACTTAGCCAAATATGCATGTATTGATAGAATCCACTCTTATTAAACACAGAAGTGAAGCTTGCCAATACAATTCAAAATGTATTGACCCTTGTGGCTGTAACTTGTAATGTTGCAGGTTTGATTGAATTTAGTGAAGATGGTTTAATAGGATTACAAAGTCTACAACCAACATCTGCCTGTGGCACTATGAAGATGAAGGACCCCATGACTATAGTTATTCCGCTGCAATGTAATGTAATAGCCAAATGAGCTATGTATGATGTAATAAAATTATGTTATTCCTGGTTATAAAGTTATATTATGACCTTTGTTTCTTGATATTACATCTAAACTGTGGATGCTAGCTATTGATCCAGGGACTAGCATTGTAAACACAGGGACACCGCCTTATATTGTTGTAAGGTTGGGACACTCCCTCAGATGGTATCGAGCACCTGTGTTGCTGTAGGATTGTAACCCTAGGATTGGACAAAAACCCTTAGAAGAATAGGAGTTATATTTTGATCCAAAACTTATTTACAAAAACACTTGTAAACTCTTTCCTCAACCATTTTGGTTTCAACTCTACATCTCTTCTATTTCAACTTGATGGAAAAACCTACCCCATGACCAGAGACTACACCATGTGCAAAGGACATCTTCAACTCTAATGACTTCAACTTCTTCAACTCTAATGACTTCAACATCTTTAGCATATTCACCAAGGACTTCCAACTTAGATATCACTAAGGACTACAAGTGAAACAAGGAAAGTCTTGCTCAAGATTTGGAGACTAAGGGAATGCAAAATAAGAAGGAGCCATCAACAACTTTGAAGTCTTGTAACCAAGAGTTTTTATCAAGGAAACCATGATCTCATACAAGAAGAATCATAAAGGAAGGAAAGATCACAAGTGAACCCTATAGATGGACCACCATATACTAGTTAAGTCAAAACCACCAATTTATGTGGTAGAACAAAAATATTTTGTTGACTAAGTATGTACTTGAACCTTGTTTGAGTGAAGTGTTTGGTTTGTGATTGCATGCACATTGCTTGTGTGAATTGTGATGTGTGTGATTAGAATTAAGTCCTTGGAAATATCTTGCCTATTCTAATCTCTACCCAACCCAAACAGATGACTACTCCCAAAGACTCCAAGGTCGATGACACCAACACCAGCCAAGCTGATAGCATGAAAGAGCTCATAGCAACCCAACACCAGTTGAACCAACTGACAGCTCAGTTCATAGCCAGCAATAGTGATAAAGATCCAACACTGCAAAAGTTTTTGGAAGAACAATCCCAACTGATGCTTAAGGTGACTAATCAAATGATCAACATGGAAGAAAGCTATCCCAAAGGATTTTATGATAACAAGGATGGCAAGAATGTTGTTCTAGATGGAGCCCCAGCTTGCATTATTTGCGGAGACAAGGATCACACTTCCAAGGAGCATGAAGGTCAATGCCCTAACTGTGAAGAAAATCATCCTGTTGGACAATGTCCCACCCCTCAAGCCACTTGTTATTTGTGTGAAGGAAACAATCATGTTCCTATCCAATGCCCCATCTATGCCATTGTTGAACAAAGGAAACAAGAAGGATCCAAGTATGCCAAGAATGTTGATGGCAAAGGAAAAGGACCACTTATATCTCCAAACAAGACAACCCAATTCAAAGGATCAAAGAAACCCAAGAAACCAAGACCCGACATGCACCTTGTGCAATGCCGTAAATGTAAGGAGATGGGACACTACTCCAGTGAGTGCCCAGAGAACAAGAAAAATAAGGGAATTGACCAAGTGGTGTGTAACAACTGCAAAGAGGCAGGCCATTATGTAGCAACTTGTCCACAAGAGCAACGTAAAGAACTCCAAGATATCCACTGTTTAAATTGCAAGAATCCTGGACATTATGGAAGCAACTGTCCAGAAAAGATGAAGAACAAGTTGAACAAACCTATGGAGAAACTCAACCTTGGCCCATGAGTCAAGTATGGAAACCAAGGACACCTGCAAAGTTTGCTTAAAGAAGTTTTTCAGGATCCCAAGAAGGACAATATGTAATTTTGTTTGAAAATATTTTAAGGGTGGTAGTACACTAGTTGTTTTGAACCTGCTTGTAACCCTAGCCTTCCCAAATCTCGGGACGAGATTTATTTTAAGGGTGGTAGCCTGTCACATCCCAAGATTTTCCAAATCTTGTAATGTGAAATTAAATGAATAAAATAAAACTTTATTTGATTTTCAGGGCCAGAAGAAACTTTTTAAAATTTAATTAGAACTTCAAACCAATTTGGATTAAATAAATCCTAAAGATATTTAAAAAGATAAAACATTTATTAAAGGAAATTAAAATATTTTGGAATTACTATTTTGGATCCAATAATAAAAGGTTTTAATTTTCAAAGGAAAAGGTGGATTCATAAATAAAGATTATTTTATAAAGCAAAAATTAAACCTTGGCCAAGATTTTGGAAATAAAAATATTTCTATTTGATAAAAATAGTAAGGTTTGTTCAAAATAAATTAATAAGGATTTAATATCTAATTTTATTTAAGTAAAGGCTTTTCCCATTTTAATTAAACACTAAAACTTATTTAATTATTTTTAATAACTTTTCTAGGCACTTTATATTCTTAAATAAAACCTACTGAAGTGTTTTGATTTTTTATTTTAGATTTCAAAATAAATATTCTAATAAAACAAATCTTATTTGAAGTAAATGAATAAGGCCCATTTAATTTAATTAATAATGGACCCTGCAAATAAAATTATTATATTGACTTTGGATTTTGGATCAGGTTACTAAACAGAACTAAATTCATAGTTACAAAATTGGGTGAAGATTTGAATTGTTTTGATTGCTTGGGAATTGTTTGAAATTCAAAACAAATTATAGAAATAGAAAAAGAATCAGAAACAGAAAAAAATAAGATTTAAGCCGACCCAACCCAGCAGCCCAACAGGCCCAGGAACCAGCCCATTTTCCCCACCCTGCAAGAAAAACGTTTCGCACCTCGTATCTGACCCGCGCCGAGACTGACCAGTGGACCTCACTCTCATTTCTTTTCCCACTGACAGGTGGACCCCACCTCTACTGCTCATCGTCCACACCCACGCGACCCTGTCACCCCCAAACCTCGCTGCCGTTGCTGCCTTTGAATGCCGTGTTCAATTCACAGTAATGCCGCGCATTAATCTCGCCGTGACTGCACGATATTAAGCGCCTGCATCTTCCGCTCCTTTCCCTTTGTCGCCATTCCCTCTCTGCCCTGAGGCTGCCCCAATTTGACTCGACACACTCCCAGCTCTGACCATCGTCTCCGACCGATTCTTGCCAAGCCACACCACCCCGAGCCTCCCTGAGCACGCTGGCAGCTTCCCCACCCCCAGACGCTTCTCCCCGTGCCCTTCATTCAACCATGGCGCCCGGGCGTCGGCCGACAAGCTCCGGCGCCGTCTGTTTCTTCTCCGACGACGTTTTCCAGGTGAACCAGACCGCCCCTTCACTTCTCGTTCACGCACACAGCGTTGTCTTGATCCTGCGCATCTGACCGCGCCTTCGTTTTTCCTTAGGGCGATCTGCAGCAACGTCCTCGACCTCAACCAGAGCCACCCGCCGCCAGAACGACTCCGGCGAGCGATTACCTCCGTCTCCGTGCGCCCCTTGCTTCCTCGAGAGTACCTTGAGCACCACCTCGTCCTCGCGAACACGGTGAGCACCCCCTCTGTCTTCCTCGCTTCCTAGAACCACCGTAGCACCACCCCCTGGCCGTGCGCCGCCGCTAGCCACCGTCAGCGCCGCTCGCATATGGTCAAGCAGATCAGCACCGTAGGATCGAGATCCGGCGCTCACGATTAGATCACTTAGCACCGAAGCGGTACGCGATAGGGACCGTGTGATCTAATTAGATCCAACGCCCCACAGCACCGATCCGGCCGAACCGGTACTGCCCAGTTAAAACACGACGCGTGGCCAGGTCTGTTTAAAAAACAGATTTTAAATCCGATTTAGATAGGATTTTCAAACCCTTATATCTTTGGGTCCACACGTCCAAAAATTACAAATTTTATGTCGTTGGATTCAGGAGAGCAATCCCTAGCCAACTGTGGAATTAGTTTAGTGAATGGTATCTTTTGGTTTGCTTGTTTTTACAGAATCATTTGTGTGCTTGTTTAGAATAGAAAAATGATTCAAAAATGTTTATAAGTTTGAAACCTTGGCAAATTGGGTTGTTGTGACCTTACTGAACCTAGGAACCAACCCTTGGTGTAAAAATGAATTTGGAAAAATTTAGGTTGGATTATTTGACTTAGCCATTTTCTAGCCAAATAAAATTATTGAATTTATTATGGAAATGTTTATGGAAAGAAAACTTTGGGAAAATGCTTTAGACCAAACCTACTGACCCAAAACACCAAGTTTTGCAATAGCAACTCATTTGGTGAAAGACATAAAGTTTTGCTTTGATAAAAAAATGCTTTCCACCACATAAAATGATGATGGATTTTAAAATAGTTTTTGAAACAAAACCTTTTTGCAATTGACTTTGCCACTTTGGAAAATGACCAATTTGGGACTTACAAAGTTTAGAAACCTAGTGGAGACCACCTTTGCAAATAGGACCATATCTTGCATGCTCACATGCATGACTTGGATTTTAGGTCCCATTGTTTTATGTGTGTGAAATGTTGTTTAAATATTGGTTTGGAATGCTACTTGATACTATGTTTGCTTGATTGATTGTAGTGAAGATAGCAAAGGTGTGAGACTAGAAAGATCAAGGAGTGAACCATCATTCCCTACCAAAAAGGCAAGTTACACCATCATACAAAAGCCCTACTATTTTCATTATACTTAGTGGATTATGAAAACATGCATGAAAAAGATATCTTTATACTTATGCTATGCTAAATCCTAATAGGATTCCCTATACACTCCTTAGTGAAAATATTGTAGTTGTACATGCTTAGCCATGCTTTATTTTGAAAAGAGATACATGTTGAGATTTTACAAAGGTTGAGAAAAGGACTTATGTTTTACATAATAAAACAAGGACTCAATGAACCACCTAGGTGGTGGATACTTTAAGTTTTGGAGAAGGTGGCAACAAAAGGAACCATGTCTATGGGAATCACTTTGTGTTGTGCTCCAAAAGAAAACCACCTAGGAAACTTAGAGATTGAACATGTTTCTCCAATTGTGGCTTTCGTGTGCAACCACATGCTATTATGGCTCTGGCTTAGTCAATTACATCAGGAAGACCCATACATTGTCTTCAGTTACTGGACATGGGGATCTGGAATGCTTCATGGGGGCTGAAGACAAAGCTAGCAATGATGTATAGGAGGACCTTTGGAAAGACTTCGTCACATTCTCAGTCTGCCAGTACTCCATCTTGGTGAGCACTAATCCAGTAGGCCACTGGTGGCAACAAGATGGGATTGTGACATGTGGGTAAAGTGTACTCCTTCTACAGAAGTTAATAAAATCTAAGTACTTAGCCGTGTCCCCGGTTATGGACAATACTGAGCAACTAAAGTTTGAACTATGGGAGATCTCGACATTCTAACTTCTAAAATAAAAACTTGATACCCTTGTGTGTCTACCAAGGAATTCAAAGAGACTTTGTTAAAGCATGTTGTACTTGGGGTTACCAAGGAACTCATGAGATTTTAAAGCTTGTTGCACTTGGGGTTACCAAGTGGCTCAAGAGATTTTGACAAGGACTTGAACACTTGAGTTTCTACCAAGGAGTTCAAGGGATTCTTGGAAAAGAAATTTGACAAAGGACTAAAACCATTTTTGAAAAGATAGGATAAAATATTTCTTTGTGCAAATAAGCCCTAAACTCTACTTAGCCAAATATGCATGTATTGATAGAATCCACTCTTATTAAACATAGAAGTGAAGCTTGCCAATACAATTCAAAATGTATTGACCCTTGTGGCTGTAACTTGTAATGTTGCAGGTTTGATTGAATTTAGTGAAGATGGTTTAATAGGATTACAAAGTCTACAACCAACATCTGCCTGTGGCACTGTAAAGATGAAGGACCCCATGACTATAGTTATTCCGCTGCAATGTAATGTAATAGCCAAATGAGCTATGTATCATGTAATAAAATTATGTTATTCCTGGTTATAAAGTTATATTATGACCTTTGTTTCTTGATATTACATCTAAACTGTGGATGCTAGCTATTGATCCAGGGACTAGCATTGTAAACACAGGGGACACCACCTTATATTGTTGTAAGGTTGGGACACTCCCTCTACACAAGCTTAGGCCTTTGCTTGTCCCCAAGCAAAAACTGAGCTCAGTAAACATGTCCACGGGTTTATGGAGTGAAGTGTCAATAAAAAGAATACAGACAAGAAGCATCACACTTACCGTTACACAACTCATAGAAGAAAGCAACTCACCATTATATAACTTAGCTTCCAAAAGATTATGGTACTTACTAGCTTTGAGCCCTCATTTCCCCTATCATAGGCATCTTGAGATGATTAAGGTTAAAGTGCACAAAGATGGAGTATATGCTTGATGAAATATAAGTTGGCAATCTTATGTCCCTTGAGTACGAGGGCCGCTCCTCATGCTACTCAACTTTGGTCACCGGTAAGTTCTTGTCATTGTAAGTACATATGTATCATAAAGAACCGCCAACGGGGTACCCCTTGCACATGCTACAGGAGCTATCCCATATACAAAATGGCAAGGCAAGCAGGTAATGAGAATCTCAGCAATCTTTTTATTTACTATGTGCCTAGCTTTTTATTGAGGATGCTTCACAGAATGCTCATTATGGTGATGCTGCAAGTTTCCACCATGATTAGGCATGGCTTAGGCTAGCGGCCCAGGCGTTTCTCTAACACACATACATCACTCCAGGGACTTACAAGTTCCCTCTTTATTTCACACCGTTGACATCCGCAAACAAAATAGCATGATATCAATTGTGTACAACGTACAAGTGCAATGTTGAAAGTGTTCCCCGTGACAGCACGGTTCTACTAATCCCAATGTATAGATGCAAGCATATACAACTTCGATGACACAATGGTTCAAGTCTATTAGGGGCAAGAAAATAAGGTGTGCCATCAAGTTCGTGAGAGCTTTACTAACTAGTTTTCACATAATAAAATAGTTTAAATTCGAAAGATAGATGAAGCTTGAGAATTTGCTTGGAATAGCAATAATGCTAATAGGTAGATATGGTGGACACAAATGGCACAGGTTTTGGTTCAAAGGGATTGGATGCATGAGAAGTATTCCTTCTCAAAACAGGTTTTTGGCTAGCAAGGCTGGGTAGCAAGCAAAAGTGTTGAAAGAAACAAGCAAACCTATAAGTGATAAAGCCAAACATGCAATCTTCCAAGAAGACACAAAATATCTTAAATAAAGAATACTAAGCTTATGAGCCAACAAGAAAGAAAATAAAACGATACAAAATACCTGTAAGATTTTTCTCTTTTCCTTTCAAACCTCAAAAAGTGTTGCTAATGACCAGAACTTGGTTTGCCAAAACCAATTTAGATTTACTTGATGCTCCCAAAGTGATGCCAATACTGATCAACAAGATCCATAATATAATAGAGATTACAAACTAAAATAAGAAGTGCAAAAAGTAAAAAGATGAAACTTCTCATTAATACTCCAATAAAGGCACTCACACCAAGGGATACATAGATAATCAACTAAAGGAGAGATACTTCCAAATGCAAACCAACCTATAAGATAACCTCTCTACCAAAGATATGAATCCACTAAAAAGGTAAAAGGTAAAAGATAATGATTGTGATACCACGACACTTCCCCAAGCTTGGAACAAGCCAAGGAGATGCCAAACCTGATGACGAATTACTCCTTCGGCGGTGGTGGTGTTCTCTTGATAAGCTCCTCAATCAGCTTCCTCAAATCCTCAATCTCAAAGGTCAGAGTACGAATCAACTACGAATTTTTCTCAATCCCGTTCATGATCATATCTGACCGAGAGCCCCAGTCCTTACTATTATTTCCCCACTCTTCCTTCTTAGTGTGTTCCTCCCCTGCATGGTTAGAACGAGGCATATCCCACATCGAGGGCAAGTTCTCGTTGGGCACACGTTGGTATTGATTCTCATGTATAAGAGTATGGAAGGGTCTCTTGGTACGTGGATTGTAGATAAGACGTGGAGGTTTCCCTCCTGTAGACATCTGTGCTGTCCTCCTAAGATTGGTAGGTTTTTTCACCACTCCAATGATTGCGACGGTAGCACGGGTCTCCGGTTTCTTGTCCTCCTCCATGTCTTCTTCATCCCCTACAAAAATCTCCTCCTCCTTGGAATCTTGAGGATCATCTTCCTTGGGTTTCTTGTCTTTGTCGTTGGCGGAGACCATGGTGCTCTAAACTTGAGAAGATTTCCTGGCAAAAATAGATCAAAACAAAAACAAGACGATAACATGATCCATGAACCTCGGGGAGCCCGGGGGGGAGGGGGTTATATATTATGAAGTTTAAATGCATATGGAAGGTACTGGTATGAAAACGAGGCGGAGACGGAGCTTGGGGGTGCTCACACCCCTCCAGCGCCACCGGGGTCCGCGCTCGGGTGGGTTGCACACCTCGAATCCGTTTCCTCCTCTATTCCGTCTCGTAACTTCCCTTATGTAATAAAAACATCAAAAATATAAAAATATTAGGCTTTCATGAACCTTCTATTTTCACCACTTTTACCTAATCAAAGACGAACTCTGCGGACTCCTTTTCTCCTTCTCCTGGAAATTCCTTTTATCACAAGGCAATACACAAACTTCAACAGAAACATTAGTTTGAGAAAAAACAATAAACCTTTAGGTTCACACTTCAACTGAAATTCATCAAAACAAATGCTTCTTGTAAGAGGCAAATGCAATTGATTACAGAAATCTGTCAAAACAGACCAGCAGGTAAAGATTGATTTTTTCGAAAACCTTCTGTTGCAAATCAAAAAGTGCAAAACTAATCACAGTTGGATAACAACCTGGAGAACAAGCTCAAAAAAATACTGCTCCATCCGATGTAGTGAGCTCCCTCACAAATTTTTACAATGCAGCACAAAAATCTGTCCCAGGACAACCACTTTTCACAACTCCTCCACTTCTCAAAAGTAGTTGAACTTGACACAAAAACCAAAACAAAAAGGATAAGGAGCGGTTATTACTAAGGTAATAACTTCCAAGACTCAACCAAACTCTTGGGTTATCTCCCAACAAGTACTTTTCTTTAATGCCTTTAAGTTAGGCTTGAAACTTTCAAAGATGCTCACATAGGAGATATATATGTGGAGTGAAAAAGAGCATCAAGAAGCAAATAACCAACACATTTGAGTCTAACCCACTTCCTATGCATGGGGGTATCATGAGAAAACAAATTGTTGAAACAAAAAGCCATTAGCATAGGAAGACAAAACAAATGCAACTTCAAAGCTTTCAACATAAAACGGGGAAACTTAACATTATTGAGATGCATAAAACAATGTTTCCCTCTCTCATAATAACTTTTAGTAACACTTTGAATAAAGTTGACAATATAACTGTCACAAGAAACAACCTTATCATAATAATGAGCATACTTACTATCACCAAAAAGAGGCCCAAGGTCATAAACTGGATCAATAGAAGCAAGTTGTTCCATCCTGGAAACTTTATTAGGCAAGCTGTTTTCACAAGGAGCTTTAGCAAATTTGGAAAAGTTAAACTCATAAGACTCTCCATCAAACTTAGTTAAAACTTTCTCGTTATTTCAATATATAATAGCTCCACAAGTTTTTAAGAAAGGTCTACCAAAAATGATAGGGCAAGTTTTGCTAGCTGCTGAATTAAGCACTAGAAAATCAGCAGGATACTTAATCTTACCACAAAGAACCTCCACATCTCTTACAATACCAATAGGGCATATGGTTTCCTTATTAGCAAGGTGAATAACCAAATCAATGTCCTCAAGCTCAAAAGGACCAATTTCACGAATAATTTCCTTGTAAAGCTCATAAGGAATAGCACTAGAACTAGCACCAATATCACATAAACCATAATAGCAGTGATCACCAATTCTAACAAAAATCACATGGACACTAGATTTTCTAGTTTTACTAGGATGAGATATAATATTAGAAGCGTCTTCACATAATACAATATGCTCATCCTCTATATTTCTAGCATCAGGATCTTTTACAATAGCTACCACAGGTTCGGTATTCAATTGCTCATCAGGCTCCACAGTTTTCTTAGTACCTTTATTATCTGCACTAATCATCATAGAATACTCCTTCACATTAGCTAGGAAAGGTATTTTCTCAACATAAGGTTCATGCACAATATGATTAGTAGTACAAACTTTAGCACTTCTAATAGGAACATGATTAACAACATCTTTATAAGGTGCATGGTACTTGTTCCACTTCTTTTTGGAAATTTCTATGTAAGAGGCAAAGGCCTTGAAACAGTTGGCAATACTTTGAGAATCAAAACCAAACTCATTGTTAATATCACAGAAGTCATCAGTTCCCATAAAAGATTTTATGCATTCATAATCATAGTTTATACCTGACTTTCTTCCTTTGTCATTCTCCCAAGCTTCAGTGTTCTCTTGAATACGGTCTAGGAGATCCCATTTATCTTATTCCTTCATATGTGTGAATGATCCAACACAAGAAGCATCTAGTAAATCTTTATCATGAAGAGAAAGCCTAGCATAAAAATTATTGATAATAATATTGTTATGGAGTTCATGAATAGGACATTTAAGCATTAGTAACTTCAATCGTCCCCAAGCTTGAGCTGTACTCTCTCCATCACGAGGCCAAAAGTAATAAATCAGATTTCTATCCTTATGAATCTCACTGGAGGATAGAATTTAGAATAAAAGAGAGATGCCATTTCCTTCCATTCCATGGATTGTCCATTCTTCAGCAGCTTATACCATTCTTTAGCTCTCCCTTTCAAGAATATGGAGTGAAGTGTCGATAAAAAGAATACGGACAAGAAGCATCACACTTACCGTTACACAACTCATAGAAGAAAGCAACTCACCATTATATAACTTAGCTTGAAACAAGTACAGAAGTCACAATAGAGATGCTTAAAGATAAGTCATAATTGGAATTGGCAAACTTTGTTCCTGGTCAGAGAACAGCTAGCAAACAGTTTCACAAAAAGCTTTTTGTAGAAGTGTTATAACAGAAGCACTCTTTGCTCAAAAAGGTTTTTCATAATGAAGGCTTTCAAAGTAATACTCAATAGATAAGAGTCTTGTGCAAACAAGGAAGATAAAGAACATGATTGAATAAATCACCATATGAATGCTTGCAACACAACAACTCAAATGCTTGCTAGAGATAGAGAGAAAGTAGGTTTACTGACTCAACTTCGAAATAGGAGAAAGGTCCCTTCATAAAGGGAAGCAGTGATTTCAAGTCATAAAGAGCTTCCAAAAGATTATGGTACTTACTAGATTTGAGCCCTCATTTCCCCTATCATAGGCATCTTGAGATGATTAAGGTTAAAGTGCACAAAGATGGAGTATATGCTTGATGAAATATAAGTTGGCAATCTTATGTCCCTTGAGTATGAGGGCCGCTCCTCATGCTACTCAACTTTGGTCACCGATAAGTTCTTGTCATTGTAAGTACATATGTATCATAAAGAACCTCCAACGGGGTACCCCTTGCACATGCTACAGGAGCTATCCCATAACCAAAATGGCAAGGCAAGCAGGTAATGAGCATCTCAGCAATCTTTTTATTTACTATGTGCCTAGCTTTTTATTGAGGATGCTTCACAGAATGCTCATTATGGTGATGCTGCAAGTTTCCACCATGATTAGGCATGGCTTAGGCTAGCGGCCCAGGCGTTTCTCTAACACACATACATCACTCCATGGACTTACAAGTTCCCTCTTTATTTCACACCGTTGACATCCACAAACAAAATAGCATGATATCAATTGTGTACAACGTACAAGTGCAATGTTGAAAGTGTTCCCCGTGACAGCACGGTTCTACTAATCCCAATGTATAGATGCAAGCATATACAACTTCGATGACACAATGGTTCAAGTCTATTAGGGGCAAGAAAATAAGGTGTGCCATCAAGTTCGTGAGAGCTTTACTAACTAGTTTTCACATAATAAAATAGTTTAATTTCGAAAGATAGATGAAGCTTGAGAATTTGCTTGGAATAGCAATAATGCTAATAGGTAGATATGGTGGACACAAATGGCACAGGTTTTGGTTCAAAGGTATTGGATGCATGAGAAGTATTCCTTCTCAAAACAGGTTTTTGGCTAGCAAGGCTAGGTAGCAACAAAAAGTGTTGAAAGAAACAAGCAAACCTACAAGTGATAAAGCCAAACATGCAATCTTCCAAGAAGACACAAAAGATCTTAAATAAAGAATACTAAGCTTATGAGCCAACAAGAAAGAAAATAAAATGATAAAAAATACCTGTAAGCTTTTTCTCTTTTCCTTTCAAACCTCAAAAAGTGTTGCTAATGACCAGAACTTGGTTTGCCAAAACCAATTTAGATTTACTTGATGCTCCCAAAGTGATGCCAATACTGATCAACAAGATCCATCATATAATAGAGATTACAAACTAAAATAAGAAGTGCAAAAAGTAAAAGATGAAACTTCTCATTAATACTCCAATAAAGGCACTCACACCAAGGGATACATAGATAATCAACTAAAGGAGAGATACTTCCAAATGCAAACCAACGTATAAGATAACCTCTCTACCAAAGATATGAATCCACTAAAAAGGTAAAAGGTAAAAGATAATGATTGTGATACCGCGACACTTCCCCAAGCTTGGAACAAGCCAAGGAGATGCCAAACCTGATGACGAATTACTCCTTCGGCGGTGGTGATGTTCTCTTGATAAGCTCCTCAATCAGCTTCCTCAAATCCTCAATCTCAAAGGTCAGAGTACGAATCAACTCCGAATTTTTCTCAATCCCGTTCATGATCATATCGGACCAAGAGCCCCAGTCCTTACTATTCTTTCCCCACTCTTCCTTCTTAGTGTGTTCCTCCCCTGCATGGTTAGAACGAGGCATATCCCACATCGAGGGCAAGTTCTCGTTGGGCACATGTTGGTATTGATTCTCATGTATAAGAGTATGGAAGGGTCTCTTGGTACGTGGATTGTAGATAAGACGTGGAGGTTTCCCTCCTGTAGACATCCGTGCTGTCCTCCTAAGATTGGTATGTTTTTCCACCACTCCAATGCTTGCGACGGTAGCACGGGTGTCCGGTTTCTTGTCCTCCTCCATGTCTTCTTCATCCCCTACAAAAATCTCCTCCTCCTTGGAATCTTGAGGATCATCTTCCTTGGGTTTCTTGTCTTTGTCGTTGGCGGAGACCATGGTGCTCTAAACTTGAGAAGATTTCCTGGCAAAAATAGATCGAAACAAAAACACGACGATAACATGATCCATGAACCTCGGGGAGCCCGGGGGGGAGGGGGTTATATATTATGAAGTTTAAATGCATATGGAAGGTACTGGTATGAAAACGAGGCGGAGACGGAGCTTGGGGGTGCTCACACCCCCTCCAGGCGCGGCCAGCTGGGGTCCGCGCCTGGGGTGGGTTTGGCCACCTCAGAATCCGTTTCCTCCTCTATTCCGTCTCGTAACTTCCCTTATGTAATAAAAACATCAAAAATATAAAAATATTAGGCTTTCATGAACCTTCTGTTTTCACCACTTTTACCTAATCAAAGACGAACTCTACGGACTCCTTTTCTCCTTCTCCTGGAAATTCCTTTTATCACAAGGCAATACACAAACTTCAAAAGAAACATTAGTTTGAGCAAAAACAATAAACCTTTAGGTTCACACTTCAACTGAAATTCATCAAAACAAATGCTTCTTGTAAGAGGCAAATGCAATTGATTACAGAAATCTGTCAAAACAGACCAGCAGGTAAAGATTCTTTTTTTCGAAAACCTTCTATTGCGAATCAAAAAGTGCAAACCTAATCACAGTTGGGTAACAACCTGGAGAACAAGCTCCAAAAAATACAACTCCATCCGATGTAGTGAGCTCCCTCACAAATTTTTACAATGCAGCACAAAAATCTGTCCCAGGACAGCCAGTTTTCACAACTCCTCCACTTCTCAAAAGTAGTTGAACTTGACACAAAAACCAAAACAAAAAGGATAAGGAGCGTTTATTACTAAGGTAATAACTTCCAAGACTCAACCAAACTCTTGGGTTATCTCCCAACAAGTACTTTTCTTTAATGCCTTTAAGTTAGGCTTGAAACTTTCAAAGATGCTCACATAGGAGATATATATCTGGAGTGAAAAAGAGCATCAAGAAGCAAATAACCAACACATTTGAGTCTAACCCACTTCCTATGCATGGGGGTATCATGAGAAAACAAATTGTTGAAACAAAAAGCCATTAGCATAGGAAGACAAAACAAATGCAACTTGAAAGATTTCAACATAAAACGGGGAAACTTAACATTATTGAGATGCATAAAACAATGTTTCCCTCTCTCATAATAACTTTTAGTAGCACTTTGAATAAAGTTGACAATATAACTGTCACAAGAAACAACCTTATCATAATAATGAGCATACTTACTATCACCAAAAAGAGGCCCAAGGTCATAAACTGGATCAATAGAAGCAAGTTGTTCCATCCTGGAAACTTTATTAGGCAAGCTGTTTTCACAAGGAGCTTTAGCAAATTTGGAAAAGTTAAACTCATAAGACTCTCCATCAAACTTAGTTAAAACTTTCTCCTTATTACAATCTTTAATATCTCCACAAGTTTTTAAGAAAGGTCTACCAAAAATGATAGGGCAAGTTTTGCTAGCTGCTGAATTAAGCACTAGAAAATCAGCAGGATACTTAATCTTACCACAAAGAACCTCCACATCTCTTACAATACCAATAGGGCATATGGTTTCCTTATTAGCAAGGTGAATAACCACATCAATGTCCTCAAGCTCAAAAGGACCAATTTCATGAATAATTTCCCTGTAAAGCTCATAAGGAATAGCACTAGAACTAGCACCAATATCACATAAACCATAATAGCAGTGATCACCAATTCTAAAAAAAAGCACATGGACACTAGATTTTCTAGTTTTACTAGGATGAGATATAATATTAGAAGCGTCTTCACAGAATACAATGTGCTCATCCTCTATATTTCTAGCATCAGGATCTTTTACAATAGCTACCACAGGTTTGGTATTCAATTGCTCATCAGGCTCCACAGTTTTCTTAGTACCTTTATTATCTGCACTAATCATCATAGAATACTCCTTCACCTTAGCTAGGAAAGGTATTTTCTCAACATAAGGTTCAGGCACAATATGATTAGTAGTACAAACTTCAGCACTTCTAATAGGAACATGATTAACAACATCTTTATAAGGTGCATGGTACTTGTTCCACTTCTTTTTGGAAATTTCTATGTAAGAGGCAAAGGCCTTGAAACAGTTGGAAATACTTTGAGAATAAAAACCAAACTCATTGTTAATATCACGGAAGTCATCAGTTCCCATAAAAGATTTTATGCATTCATAATCATAGTTTATACCTAACTTTCTTCCTTTGTCATTCTCGCAAGCTTTAGTGTTCTCTTGAATACGGTCTAGGAGATCCCATTTATCTTCTTCCTTCATACGTGTGAATGATCCAACACAAGAAGCATCTAGTAAATCTTTATCATGAAGAGAAATCCTAGCATAAAAATTATTGATAATAATATTGTTATGGAGTTCATGAATAGGACATTTAAGCATTAGTAACTTCAATCTTCCCCAAGCTTGAGCTGTACTCTCTCCATCACGAGGCAAAAAGTTATAAATCAGATTTCTATCCTTATGAATCTCACTGGGAGGATAGAATTTAGAATAAAAGAGAGATGCCATTTCCTTCCATTCCATGGATTGTCCATTCTTCAGCAGCTTATACCATTCTTCATCTCTCCCTTTCAAGGATATAGAGAGTAACTTCTTCTTCACCTGTTCAGTTGTCATACTTGCACACTTAAACAACCCGCATAATTCATGGATAAAAATCAAGTGATCACCAGGATGGACAGTTCCATCCCCAAAATAATAATTATCCATAACACGATCAACAATACTTGTAGGTATCTTAAAAGGATCTATCTCAACAGGCAATGGTTCATCTACTACCCTAACAGTGGTAGTAGTATTCCCAAACAGAAAACCAAGTGGGTTATCCATATTGGAAACAAAGTAACAAACAGAAACAAAAAGCAATTCTCACAGTAGAAGTTTCCTTTACCAGTTCCACTCTTCAATAGCTCTTTACTCCCCGGCAGCGGTGCCAGAAAATAGTCTTGATGACCCACAAGTATAGGGGTGTATCGTAGTACTTTCGATAAATATGAGTGTCGATCCCAATGAGGAGCAGAAGGTGTTGATTAGTGGTATGGAGCAGGAAATCTTTGTAAATACTTAGACGGATTTTTAGGGGTTTTCTGATAAAGCAACAAAACAAAGTGCAAGTAATAAAGACAACGAACACTACAGCAAGTGGCCCAATCCTTTCTTAGCAAAGGACAAACCGGTGGAAATATTTATAAGGACCAAACGTTCTCGAGGACACATGGGAATTCTGTCAAGTGCTTTCGCTTCATATAGTAAGTACTCTTCTTTGGTATTGTAAGTGCTGTGTGGGTGAACCTGTGCTAATGTACCGACCTTACTTGGACTAATACATACTTGTGATTAAACCCCCTGTAAGCATCCGCAGCTACAGGAAAGTAATTAAGATATAAACCTAACCACAACCTTAAACTCTGAGATCCTACGATCCCTTATGCAATGGTGTACTAACAGGGGTTTAGGTTTCTGTCACTCCGGCAACCCCACAATTAGTAGAAAAATACACAATGCATTCCCCTAGGCCCATAAATGGTGAAGTATCATGTAGTCGACGTTCACATGACACCACTAGAAGAATAGCACCACAACTTAAATACTAAACCATTGAACAATAACTCAATACAAATCCACTACTAACAGCATGACTTATCCCATGTCCTCAAGAACTAAACGAACTACTCACAAGACATCATATGGATGAAGATCAAAGATGATATGGTGATGGATAACAATCTGAACATAAACAATAATCCAATGGTTCCACTCACAAGCATCAACTACAATAGTAATTAATACCGGGAAAGTTTCCCCTAAGAACTAATGCAAGATCCAACACGATTGTTACAACAGGACAGAGTGGTGATGATGGTGCTAGTGGAGATGATGGTGTGGATAATGATGATGATGATGATCCTGATGAAGCCTAGCTTGGTGAAAGTGTTGATGGCAACGATATCCCCTCTCCGGGAAGGGATTTCCTCAGCAGAAATCTATTTACCGGAGAGCTCTTTCTCTCTCGGTGTTTTCCGCCCCGCAGAGGCGGCGGAAATCTTTCTGTGGTCCTTCCCCGATATTAGGGTTCCGTGAGGAAGATATAGGCGAGTGGGCGGAGTCGGGAGCCGGACAGGTGGGCCACACCTACCCTAGGCGCGGCCCAAGGGGACCCGCGCCTGGGGGAGCGTGGGCCCCTGTGGCCCAGCTACGCCTCCCCTTCTAGCTTCCTCTGTCTTCTGGGGAAATATAAGTTTCCAATATTTTTCTGGTATTTTTCTGATCTTCGCGAAATTGCATCAAAACACCTCTTTTTCCATTAGAAACCTGACTCCGGCAGTCCATCCTCCAAGAATCATCCAACATGCAAAAACAGAGGAAAATACATAAGTAATACCTCATAATAAGACATATATCAATGAATAGAGGAAAATTATGATATAGAATGGTGATGCAAATTGGACGTATCAAGACTGACCTATTAACAAGATGCCATAGTGTTAGTTGTCTGTTTTCTGTTGTTTTTGGTTTTAGAAAAGCTAGTAAGGAAATATTCTCAGAATTGGACGGGACGAAAGCCAAATTCAATATTTCACCAAGGAGAACACGGAGTCCAGAGGAGAGACGGAGGGGCGCCACAGGGGGGCCGCACCCCCCAGGCACATGCCCACCCTAGTCCGCGCCATGGTAGGGTGTGGGCCCCCTAGCAGCCCCCCTGCCTCACCTCTTCGCCTATAAGAGTCTCCCGATACCAAAACCCTAACCACTTGATCACATCTCCACGAAACAGTCCATAGCTGCCTCCACCATCGTCCCTAGATCGGGGGATCTGAAGCTCTTCTCGGGACCCTGCCCGAGGGGAGAGATCATCCCCAAGGCCTTCTTCATCACCATGCCAGCCTCTGGTATGATGCATGAGTAGTTCAACCTTGGACTATGGGTCCATACGGTAGCTAGATGGTTGTTTCTCCTCCTTTTTGCTATCATGTTTAGATCTTGTGGGCTCCGTTCATCTATTTGTAATCATACATGTTGTGTTTGCGGGGATCCGATGGATATTGAGATTTCTATGTCATATTGATTATTGATTATATCATGTCTTATTGATTATTGATTCTATCATGTATGTGTTGTTTGAGATCTTGCATGTTCTCCGTTTCTAGTAGCTATATTGGCCAAGTAGATGCTAGTGACTCCAAGAGGGAGTATTTATGCTCGATAGTGGGTTCATGCCTCTATTAAATCCGGGGAAGTGGCAGGAATCTCTAAGGTTATAGATATGCTACTGCTACTAGGGAGGAAACAACAATCTTTTGTTCATGGAACAATTGTATTGTTTACTTTACACACATTTCTTAATGCAGTTATCAGTTGCTTGCAACTTAATACTAGAGGGGGTTCGGATGATAACCTGAAGGTGGATTACTAGTCATAGATGCAGTTGGATGGCGGTCTATGTATATTGTTGTAATGCCCAATCAAGTCTAATAGGAATCATGAATGTCTAGTATTTGCATTGTTACGCCTTGCTCAGTCCTATCAATTGCCCTGCTGTAATTTGTTTACCCAGCATGTTATGTTATTTATCTTAAGGAGAACACCTCTAGTGAACCGTGGACCCCGGTCCAATCTTTACCATTGATACATCATCTACTATTACTGTTTACTTTCTGCAAGCAACCATTACCTTCCACACTATACGTTTAATCCTTTGTTTTAGGCAAACCAGTGAGATTGACAACCTCACTCTAAGTTGGCGCAAAGTATTGAGTTTGTGTTGTGCATGATTCCAAGTTGCTAGCAACACCTTGGAGTTGTTTCCTTGCTCCTACTAGTTCGATAACCTTGGTTTCATAACTGAGGGAAAATTTGCCGTTGTGCTCATCATACCTTCCTCTTGGGGTCTCCCAACTGAAGCTCTATAATTGAGATGCGTCAGACAACATGGTTTTGCTAACTCCCAACTTATAATTTGCAAGCATATAAGAAACATAGGATTATCACAATGGTTCAAGTTTATTAAGTGCAAGAAATAAAGTGTGCCATTCAGTTTGTGAGAGCTTTAATCACTAATTTTAACATAACAAGAGTTCAATTTGGAAGATAAATAAACACATGAATATACTTGGAATGGTGTAACACACCACACATAGGAGTTTATAGTGGACTCTTTGCAATAACTTGGTTTCTTGGGAGTTAGATGCACGAGTAGAGCTCATACTCAGTACAAGTGGAGGCTAGCAAAAGACTAGGAGCGACCAACTAAGAGAGCAATAATGGACATAATCATGCAAAGCGACAAAACATTATTAATTAAAGCATAAAGTGATATCATAAGTCAAAAACTAAATGATCATAGAGGCTAAGGTGACTGATTCATAGTCTTAACATGGTGTAAGCATGTGCCAAGTCAACCCAAATAAAGCATCAAAGGAGAATACCATAATATTATGCTTTTGTATGCTAAAACAACGCATGATTCTTTCAAGGAACATTAAGCAATCTCAATTGTTTGAAACAAGTCATGCTACATCAATAATTACTAAGCATATGGTTGATGACCCACAAGTATAGAGGGTGTATCATAGTACTTTCGATAAATAGGAGTGTCGATCCCAACGAGGAGCAAAAGGTGCTGAACAGTGGTATGGAGCAGGAAATCCCTGTGAATACTTAGCAAACAGATTTTAGTGGTTTTCTGACAAGGAAACAAAACAAAGAGCAAGCAACAGAAGTAACGAACAAACGGAGCAAGTGGCCCAATCCTTTCTTGGAAAAGGACAAGCCGGTGGAAATACTTATAAGAACCAAACGTTCTCGAGAACACATGGGAATTCTGTCAGGTGCTTTCGCTTCAAATAGCTGAGTACTCTTCTTTGGTGTTTGTAAGAGTTGTGTGGGTGAACCTGTGCTAACATACCGCCCTCCTAGGACTAATACATACTTGTGATTAAACCCCCTGCAAACATTCATAACTATAGGAAAGTAATTAAGATATAAATCTAACCACGGCCTTAAACTCTAAGATCCTACACTCCCTTGTGCAAAGGTGTCTTAACGGGGGTTCAGGTTACTCTCACTCCGGCAACCCCACGATTAGTATCCAAATACACAATGCATTCCCCTAGGCCAATAAATGATAAAGTATCCAGTCACATGACACTCACTAGAAGAATAGCACCACAACATAAATACTAAACCGTTGAATAATAACTCATCACAGATTCACTACTAACAACATGACTTCTTGTAATGCCCCAGAAAATATTCCGAAGTAAAATTGCATGTTAATTTATTTTTTGCATCATCATAACATCATCATGCATATTTTATTTGTATATTTTAACCTCAAATTATTTTGCTAAAAGCTTATTTTTGTTTTTCTAAAGTATCTTGTGGTTCTATTAAAACCCGTCATTCTTTTCTTATTCTTAAATTAGAATAAAACAATATTTTAAGATCGTAAAAGGTTTATCTTGTTTTATAAATAAAACTAGGTCCAAAGGACCGTCTAAGGTTTTAACCTAAAACTAGCCTCATCTAATCTACTTTGGACTAGATAAATAGTTCATTTCCCTTCTTTCTCCTTTTCTCTTTTTCCTCCTCTCCAAACCTTTAGACCCAAAGTCTGCACAGATCTAGATCTAAATCCCCACAGTATTTCTCGTTCTTTTCCCTAATTCGGATCTGTATTTTGTTTGGCCTTCCCAAACCCCCATGCCTACGTTTGATGCCTTTTCTTCTCTCTACAGCTTCTTCATTGTGCTGGTTTCTTTGATCTAAATACATCCGGCCCTATCCATTTATTTTGGTAAGAAACAGATGTATGTCTCCCATTGGCAGCCGTGTAATTTCTTTGCTCCATGCCTTTGAATCCAATCCAATTCCCTACTTGGAGCACCACAGCTTCCGTGCATCGCAACCATGCTCCACCTACCTCACCGACAGTTCAATTTGCAGCATCTGGCCGCCACCTCTCCCTTGGCCGCACGCACGCGAGCATACCCAAGCTGCTCTCGCCTTCCTCCCTTGGAACCCGTCCCCGTCTTGTCTCCCGTCACCACCGACTAAGTCCCGGCCCTGGATCCAATCACCATCGATTCTCCACCTCGTCTTGTGCGTAGCTTCACCCAGCTCTGGCCACCTTGCTGCTCCAGCGCGCGCATGCCTCGGCTCCACCTGACTCGCGGCCCTTGCGCCAGGAGGGTCACATGAGCCAGCTCGACACCTACCACCTGAACTAAAGCTCCGTTGTTTATTTTCTTTGGGACTTTGCTAACAATTGGTCTGAAAAAGCTTAAATCTGGCGGGTATTTCGGACCAGCAATTGCATGTATACACGGTGGCTTGCTAAGCATTAAAGGACAAGACTAGCTCAATTCAAATATAAAAATTTAAACAGTTTTCTAGGTTAAACCGTGTCCGAATTAAGATCCGTTTTCACTGTTAGGCTAGTCGTGACGAGATTTTCGAAACTAGATCTCATGTTTATATGTTCTAACAACTTTTTTTTGACCAAAAGTTATTCACCCATAACACGTAAGTTATCCATGCTTCAGCATATAAGTTATCCACCCAATAACATATAAGTTATCAATCGCTACAAAATGTATTCACGGATCACATGTTTAAGATATGTAACTTTTTTTGTTTACCCATAAGTTATCCATCTGTAACACTAGAGTTATCCAGACTTTAGCATGTAAGTTATCTACCAAATAATATGTAAGTTACTCATCACTATAAAAATTTACCCACGGATAGAATATAAAAAATTATTCTAACAGCTTGGCATCATCGCCTATCGCCGCTCTCACAGCGTACAAAATACTCAACCTCAAAAGGCTACCGCATCAAACATTAAACATATTTTTTAAATGAACTAAATCTAACCTTATTTTGCATACGATATAAATAGATGGGGTCTTATGCTCACCGATCACGTAATCAGTAATTTAGCGGCTCGACTTCGTCGTCCCTAACCGCTACCATAGAGTATGGGTGGCAAAACCTTGAATGGTGTTAGGGTACGGAGCAGTAATCGCTCGTTGACGCTAACGCATTAATGACAATAAAGTGCCGGTATCCTGATAACTAGTTTCGACATTTCAATTAAACTTGCTCACTATGTATGTGAGAACACCTTTATCCAACATGGGCGGGTAACTTATGTGTTAATGGGTTGATAACTTATATATTATGACATGGATACTCATGTGTTTAGGGTGGATAACTTTTTGGTCCGAAATTTTTTCGTCAAAACATATCAACATGGGATCTAGTTTTGAAGATCTCGTCACAACTAGTTTAACGGTGAAAATGAATCTTAAATCGAACAAACGATTTGATCTATAAGACATTTTGAATTTTCGATACGATTCTAAAGCTGGCTGACAACACGCGTTCACACCTCCTGCCAGGTTTTGAAACTTACCGACCGTCTGAGAATAGAATTTCCGTTTCTTTGTCGGTGTCTCTGTTTCCTGTTGTGCGTCTGGTTTGATCTGGATCGGAACTCCGTTTCTTCTTGTGCGCGTGTTCTATGACAACTGCTCAAACACAGCCCCAGTTTGCTGCCTCGTAAGTGTTCGATGAAATTCCAATAAAGACTTTGGTCTCAGCTTTTGACCCGATGTCCGTGATTCTACGCATTGCTGTCAATCTACTCTTCGACATCCGAGACTTCAACTACTTGACCAACTTCTACTCCAGGAACATCAATACGTTGGTGATGCCTACTTTCGATATCTCATAAGTCTATCTTCTCGACTCTGACCTGATCCATAAGACCCTGTCTCTAAACCATATTTTCTATGACATATATCTTGTGCATATTAAATCGTTTACGCTTACATACATAGCATGTGGTTTGGGCTAAATAGCAATTTATCTAAATTAAATATGGAGACTATATACGATATATTTGTGTCTTATCTCGACTCCATTTAAATTTGTGTAGCTCATCGATGCCATGTTTTGCCTTATGAATTCAACATTTAATATGCGGGGTAGTTAAATAACTTGAACCTAATAATAAATATCGGGATCCCGATTCCTCTTAATATTGCTAAGTAGGATCGCATATTGCCATGCCATGCATCATATCATAAATATGTCGGATCTTCCATCTAGTATTAAATATTGCACCATTTGTTCCTTCTAGTGTTTTGCTTCTTCATCGGATAGGACGATGAGTGGATGCGATTTTCGACAAGCCTCCGTTTTCCCGACTTTGTCTCATAGGCGAGCATTCTCCCCCTTCTACCTATTTTGCATTTATAGTCTTTACTTCCTCCAATTGATCTATTGCTATCCTTATTTTCGATGCTTTAGTATTGTCCCTTTATTTACCTACTCTACTATATTGCCTTGGTTATCCTATTGCCCTGTTTGACTAGCTAGCCTTGTCCTTGCGAGTCGTAGGCATTCTTAGTATTGCTCTCATACAGGTGGAACAAGACACTTGGATATTGTTGGTGATAAGATAATTAATCTAGTGATGTTGGTTCTGGTTATGGTTTCACCTAATGATAAGGCCCCGGCAGGGACCACCTTTGGGAACTGCTTGAGCCGACCTAGGAACCGTTCGTTCTACGATACAAATTCTGAGTTGATCGCGCTAACCAAACGTGGGGCCTCTAGGATCCCTCCTCAACTACCGGCGCTATTCGTATATCCAGAGGGTTATAAAATTGGTTTTCCACTTGGTGCATATGTATAATATGTCCTCGGACATGGGTGAGTTGATATGTCTTCGGACTTGATATTTTGGTAGATTGCCATGGCTTGCATACATAAATTGTGGTACACGGTGGCGGCACCCACGGTGTGTACAAGTTACCCCGCAGGGCCCGATCCACCAGTAGGCGCAAACGATGTGCCTTGCTTGAGAATCTTCATACCTCTTGGTTGGTTCCCCACAGTAGGTGATGCCTCTGGATATGCGCGTAGTTATGGGACAATTCTTATTGTGCGATCCGGATGGCACGCGTGATATGTTGCCTGATGGGTTGAGCATGCGTTTGGGTACAGTAGTGCACCCCTGCAGTGTAAATATTTTCGAGAAGCCGTGTGTCCACGGTTATGAATGCCTAAAGAGTACAGTGTCATGATCATAGACAGCGCCACTAATGTTTTGGTTCTAATAATATGAATATTAATTAGCCTTATCAACTAAACACCTGCTTAACTAAAATTGCCACCGTGTGTGTTCTGTTAGAGGACTTCCTCGACTGGTCTTCGAGGGGGAAATCTTCGGATGGGTTATGTTTGGTGTCATATTATGTTATCATGTAGTGCTCTGTTATTTCGCTCTAATAGCCGAAGTTGTAGCATGTATCTATAAGTTAGATAGTACAAGCTTTTATGCCGCCGAGCCCACCATACCTATGTAGGCGAGGACCGCCGAATTATAGTCTCGCTGTGTACTGACCTCAGTACTGACCGCTCTTTTTCTGTTTTTCCTTTGCCCTTTGCCGGCACCCTTTTGGCTTGACAGGTATGTGATTGACGACGTTTGAAAGGTTACCCTTCCGGCTTGGCCTGGGCAGGGTTGGACACCGTTTGGTTATTCTTCAGGAATCTTAGTCCCATTTGGTTCTTATCCGTACTCGGATGCTATTTCGCTTTCTCTTTGAATTGTATCATTTGTATTCTTGACTCGTTGAGTCATTTTTATATATGTAAGTTCTTTGGACTCTGTTGTAAACTAGTGTGATGTAACTACTTGTATTCAAATCCCACCCACACGAAAGTGTCTGATGGGCGTCTTTGAATCACTTCTATGCGGGATTTGGCGGGAAATGTTGAGATCTGCATAGACCCGATTCGGGGGCGTTACACCTGCACACTTAAACAACCCGCATAATTTATGGATAAAAAGCAAGTGATCACCAGGATGGACAGTTCCATCCCGAAAATAATAATTATCCATAACACGATTAACAATACTTCTAGGTATCTTAAAAGGATCGATCTCAACAGGAGGTGGTTCATCTACTACCCTACCAGCGGTAGTAGTTTTCCCAAACAGAAAACCAAGTGGGTTATCCATATTGGTGTTGGGGTTCGTAGCATGGAAAACAAAAAAATTCTACCGCATGAACACACAATCAAGATCTAATCTATGATCAAGCCAAGATCTATCTACTAGATCGGTGCAAAAAGTTGATAGAGTACTAACCCTCGAAGATCCAAAGCGGTTAGCGAGAGCAGATTCTCGTGGGTGATGTAGTCGTTCACTTGCTGATCTCAAGATCGCGTAGATGATCCTTCCGGCGCCGCGTTTCGGCAGCGCTCCCGCAGTCGGTCACACGTACAGTACTCAATGAAGAACTTCCTCTCCCTTGTTCTAGCAGGAAGCGGAGGTTTTAGCTCTCTCCTCGCAGTTCCGGCAGCACGACGACGTGGTGTCGGAAGTAGAGGGGAGATCCCGCAGGGCTTCGCCTAAGCCGGAGCGGGTATGGTGGAGTAGAGAGAGCCCCGTCGATCTAGGTTTTAGAGTCCGAGGTTTATAGGTAGCTAGAAATTAGGGTTTAGCTAGTTGGTAGAGGTTTAGAGGAGATTTAGATTGGCCGCAACTAGAGAGGGGGCGGTGGCCAACCTAGGATTTATTGTGTGTCCTAGGGGGACGCCCTACCCCTCCTTTTATAAGTGGGGAGGCTCTAAGGGGGAGGGAGTCCTCCCCCAACTCCACTTCATGTGGCCGGCCCAAGGGAGAGGGAGGATTCCTTCCCTAGGTAAGAATCCTTCTCTCCCTCCACTTGGAAATATTGTCCCAGTTTGACTTTTTCAAACTGCCCTTTTGACTTTCAAATTAGAGTTTGATTTCTCTCTTTCAAGTGTCCAGCCAAGTGACCTAGGGCATGATGCAACCATTACACTTTGTCATGACACATCCATGTACCCTTCCCCTTCCAGATCGACGAACCTTCTAGACCCTTCTAGAACATTCTGGTGAAAACACCGGAACCATTCCCGAACTCTGGAATTGGACTTTCTTTTATATGAATCTTATTCTCCGGACCATTCCGGATCTCATCATGATATCCTAGATCCCATCTGAGACTCCGAACAACATTCAGTCTCTTTACTCACATTCCATATCTACTAAATAACATCGAATCCTTAAGTGTGTCTCCCTACGGTTCGTGAATTATGCAGACATGATCGAGACTCTTCTCCGATTAATAACCAATAGAGGGATCTGGAAATTCAAATGGTTCCTGTCGTGGGAATGGTCACGGCAGATGCTGCAATCGGCAGCGAGTAGTAGAACGAGGGGCAAGGGCGGCCAGCCATCTACGGTGCGAGATGAGGGCGGAGCACAAGGTTTTACCCATGTTCGGCCCCCCGGAGGGTAAAGACCTACCCCTGCTAGATTGTATTATGAAGGTGGTACAACGGGTGAGCTCGGCGGCTAGGCGGCGAGTCGCTTGGGTGTATGATAGAACGTCCCTCTACACGCCCTGTAGGGAGGTTTATATAGACTCACCTCCCCTAGGGTTTACATATCTCAACCGAATCAGTTAAGGCTTCGGTAATCGTTTAACCTAACTCGACCGGGACTATCTACTCGCCTGGGCCTTCAGCTTCCAGTCGCTCGGATCCACACCGGGCCTTGATCCAGTCGCCGTCTTGCAGGCCCACTCGCCAGTTCCTGGGCCAGTCGGAAACGTCCTGCTGGGTATACCCCGGTGGGCATATCCCCATCAGTAATCCCCGAGGCCGTCGTAGATTGGGCGCAGGTGGTTGCTGGCAGTCGGAGTATACGGCTTCAAAGCAGACACCCAGTCGAATTGCCGGCGGGTTCCTGAATAAAGGAAAATACTAGTCATTCTGATCGCAGCTTTGGCGAGTCGAGTCGGCGAAAATATTTAATCACTGTCGTAGTGACCGGGTCGGCGAGCCGACTGGCTGAAGTTGGAACGCTAATGTGGTCAAACTAGCCGTTGGGGTAATCCAACGGTAACTTTTGGCGTAATCACCGCGTAGTAACGGCTCCCTGATTTGGCAGGTAACAACTGCTATATAAGGGGAATGGCAGGCGATCGGAGAACCACCTTCTCGTCATTTCCTCCGATTGCGCGCACTTTCGCCTTCCCTCGCATCGCGATCCAGCCGACCCGAAATCATCCGACCCCCCACCAATCCTTCCGCCATGGCCCCCTCCACCGAGCCCTGGGCTAGATCTAGGTGTACGAGGGCGCAACTAGCGTCCTTCGAGGAGGCCGGGATCCTGCGTGCCGGATTTTGGTGCATCCCCGCGGCCGGAGAGGTGACCCCGAACCCGCGCGAGGGAGAATTCATCTGCTTCACCAGCCACCTAGAACGGGGGCTGGGATTCCCTACGTCCCTGTTCTTCCGGCGCTTCTGCGCCTACTACGGGATCCAACCGTCGGAGCTGGGTCCGCACAGCATCGAGCAGCTCGCCATCTTCGTGGCGTTCTGCGAGTGCCACCTGGGCTGCCGGCCCTACTTCCCTCTATGGCAAGATCTGTTCCACGGACGAATCAGTCGCGAGGAAGCGGGCGGCCCAATGCTCGCCGCGGGCGGCCTGACATTCCAGCTGAAGTCGAAGGCCTCGTTCTTTGACTTGATGCTGCCCGCCAAGGATGCGAGCGACTGGAAGAAGTCTTGGTTCTACGTTGCCGAGGCGACCCCGGAGGGCGAGGCGGCGATCCCACGATACTCCGCCAACCGGTCCGAACCGCGCCGACTCCAAGTCGGCAAGCTCCCCACCGACCAGCGGATGGTCGTGGACGAAATGCTTCAAACCATCCGCAGTTTGAAGAAGAAAGGCCTCCAGACAATTAACTTATACAACTGCTGGCTCGGGCGGCGGCTCGTCCCTCTGGCTCGGCGCGACCACTACATGTACCAATACACGGGCCGGGAGGACTCGACGAAGTCCTGCCTCGCCGAGTGGAAGCTCGAGGACTACACCCCAGCACTGAAGAAGATCACCCAGGCGGTGTACCTGGACGCAAAGGCTGGGGTCGCCCCCTACACCGCAAAGCATCCAGCCCCAACGGTAAGTCACCTCACATCATTCGCAGTCGCAGTTTATGTAGTCGCAGTCATTCTAATTTCATCTTGTGCTCATTGCATCTATTCCAAGTGGTGGAAGGATGGCTCCCGCCTTCCGACGACGAGAACTCGAGCTCGTCCGTCCAGGACCTAGGCTAATCGCCTCCCGCCAAGGGCGACGCCGAGAGCGACGAGAACAACGACGACGACGACGACTCCGAGGAGGAGGTCACCCCGTTGGTTCGCAAGACCCGCGGGCAGCGTCAACGTGAGCTCGAGGCAAGTAAAAGCCTCGAGCATCATGATGATGATGATGACGAACTTCCGGAGACCACCTCGCGCCGCCAGGATACTCCATCGAAGAAGAAGAAGGTGGAGAAGGAGGTGAAGGCCCCTCCGAAGAAGAAGACGAAGCCGGTGAGACCGGACTCCCCGCCGCATTCGGCGAGCAGCTCCGACGCCACCAGTCTGGCCAAGGGCGAGGCGCCGCCGATGGTAACCGCGCTGGACACGGCCGCTGTCCTGTGTGAGGTGCCACTGGCTTCGATACCTCCGCCATTTGCCCCAATCTCTGGACTGGGGGCCGCTCCGGTCGGGGCGACTTCACCTCGCAAGGAAGCTCCCACTGAAGATGTCTCAGAGGCTCCCGTCGCAGCCTCGACGATGAAGAAACCATCCGTGTCTTGGGCGCACGACGTCTTGAAAATGGGCCTCAGTCGCCGACTGGGCCCCGAACTGGAGAAGCCGGCCGGCATCCACACCGGGCTACGCTTCATTCCAATCGCTAAGTGAGTTTGCTCACCTTCTTTCGTCTTTCATTGTACTTGAATTATCTTGCTCACGCTATCAATTTGTAGGACCGGAGCGAAGAAAATAGGCCATCCAACTGTGGCTAAGGTGCCGCCCGTTGTCAGCGAAGAGGATCCCTCCGGAAGAGAAAGGCGGACGAAGTTGTCGTCCCTGCGGATGGCGCCAAGAAAGCCAAGGGCGACGATGTCGTCACGATCTCCGACGACACGGAGGTCGCGCCGAATGAACCCGCAACGGAGGCAGCCGTACCCACGAAGGAGGGTGCTCCCTCGCCTGGGATGGCCGAGCCAGCATCCTTTGGTGCCGGTGCCTCCATCGCAACGTTCCCGCGCTTCATCACCAGGGCGGATACAGCGAGTGGTACCTCGCCCTCGAGCTATGCACCTGGGGTCGCCGATATGGAGGTCGAGCAGCGTCGCGGGCACACGTCGGCTCTCCTCGCGTCCGTGGATGCGGTACAACTTCATGGCATGCTTGGCGCAGCCATCCAGGTATGTCCAGTCCCCGAGGATCAGTTCGGTGTGTTGCAGCGGTCTGATTCTTTTAGTGTTGTGCTTTTACTTTTCGCGTCCAGTCCCCGAGTGCGTGCTCGCTGAATTTCAGCGGGTGGACACTTTGGATTTTTTGGTTGCCAGTCCCCGAGTGCGCGCTCGCTGAATTTCAGCGGGTGGGCACTTAGGATTTTTTGGTTGCCAATCCCCGCACTCGCTGAATTTCAGCGGGTGGGCACTTAGGATTTTTTGGTTGCCAGTCCCCGAGTGCGCACTCGCTGAATTTCAGCGGGTGGGCACTTAGGATTTCGCTTTGGCTAACTGTTTGAATTGTGTACGGGGTCTGCAACATGAGTCAGCTGATCGACTTGCTGCGAAACACCGCGCGGAGAAGGAACTGGCCACCGTCCAAGAGGCGAATAAGGGGCTTCAGGCAGTTGTCGCGAAGGCAGAGGAGGCCCGCCAGGGACTTGCCCAGTGAGTGAGTTGGCAGCAGCTCAATCGGTGTTGAGTTTGGCTGAGAAGCGGATCGCCGATCTCGACGCGGGCTGAGGGAGGCGAAAGAGGAAGCGAGTTCGGCGGATGGTCGAGCCAAGGCCACCGTTACGGCCACCGCGGAAGAGCGTAAAGTTTCTGACGCCCTTGTTTCTGGGCTTTAGGATGATTATACTTCTCTTTAGAGCTTCATCACGGACCTCTCCCGTCCCTTGATTGGTGAGTGTGTCTGCCCCTGCCTATTGCAAGTGCCTTTTTGTAATATCCGTTGTTCTCACTGTTATCTTTGATCCGCAGGTCGCATCCTTGATAGCGCGGAAGAGGCGAACTCGTTCGACGCGCGGCAATGTGTGGCCACGCTCGTCGACTCGGCGACGTTGTCGACGACATGCATCCGAGACTACCTCCAGGAGATGTCACCCACGGAAGTAATTCCCAGCGACCTCGTCGAGGTGTGGCGGTACTTGGAGAAGGCATCATCGGTCATTGAGTTTATGACGCGATCGGCCTTCCGGCGTGGAGCGGCGACGGCACTTAGCCTTGGGCTCGCCCATTTCCCGGAGGACTTTGATCTAGACGGCGTGGCGAGTGGCTACCCGTCGTCGACTGGCTCGATGGAGATCTCTGAAGTGCTCAAGTTGATGGATCGTTCCGCGGTGTACTCCGAGTGTGTCTGGGCGATGGGAGACCTCCTTCCTTACCAGGATACGGTCGTCGCACCTAACTACCCCGAGCCGAAGCACCAGGACTTCAAGATCGAGCAACCCTTCCGCGCGGCGATGGCGGGTGAGCTGACGACGTACCCGTCAAACCCGTACACGCCGTTCATCCGCAATCGCAAGGGTGCTAGCGAGTCGTCGTCGAAGCCTACGGAATAGAATAGTTTGCCCTGGGGCGTTAGTAGCAGATCTGCCGTTTGGGAATATTTTGTATTCTGAGATGACTGCAACATGCTATTAATGAGATATCGTGTTTGTTTTGTGACTTGTCAGGTGTTTTCCGATTGAGGGTTGAACGAGTCCCCGAGCGCGTCCACCCTTTTTGTGGGGTTTACCTCGTGTGTGATGTGTTTATGGTTTTTGAATGTTTTGTTATTGTGGTCGACTCGCCCGGACTCGGAGAGCCAGTCGCAAGGCGAATCCCTTGAGCGCTCTGTACTTCACCGTTTTCCCTTGCGTGAACGAGGTCGGGTGGCCGAGTCCCCGAGCGTGGTACTTGGTTGTTCTAGGCGCGACTCGAGGGTGGGTGAGGACTTGGCGCGTTAGTTTGAGCGCATCACTCCTTCCTAGCCCGTTGGGTCATTCGCATGGCGAGTCCTGGGCATGCTCTCATACTTGGCGTTTTCCCGAGCCGCTCGCGCTGAACTGGTCGTCAGTCCCCGAGCGTGGTACGTGGCCGTTTGTGGCATCCCGCAAAACCACTACTAGAAAATCGCGTTGTTCTTGTGCATTGCATCATCATGACCGCATGCTCATGTCATCCTGGCGTATTGCATTTGAGCATCGTCATCATCTTGCATTTGCTTGTATAAAACTAATTGCGGAAAAACCGGTTCTTGTTTTCTAAACGCCGCGTCTCTGTTCAAACGCAAAACCGGGTCACCGGATTATTTTGTTTTGTCTGATATCGGTTCGCAAAAACTCTGTGTTAAATAAATAAAATATTTAATTATTTTAGTGGGGCAGTCGAACGGGCCGATTCGACCCGAACGACCACCCCAGAAATAAATCGGTCCACCCCAAATCCTAAATCTACCCAACCTAGTCTACCCACCCCTACCTCCACATCACTCCCTCCAATCGGCTGTCGCCACCTCACCTCTCTCCCTCCTCCCCACCACTCATATGCTGACACCTCACCCCATCCCTCTCTTCTCCCTCACCTGCCTCTCACCCAACCCACACCGACGCCCCACACCTCCCTGTCCCTGCTAGACCGAACCACCCCACCCGCACGCAACCAATCCATCTCCACCCCGCCTGGCCCCACCCCTGGTGGACCCACATCCGACCATCCCGCACCCGCCGCTCTCCCTCTCCTATATCCCGCACACCGCCCCTGCCTCCCTGCTTCCCTTCTTCCTCTCCCTCACCGGCTTCCTCCCTCCGCTCGCCGCGTCTCCTCCTCTCGTCTACCTCGCCGCCCTCCTCGCGGCCCCCGTCGCTCTCCGGCCGCCGCGGGCCCTCGCTCCCTCCGGCCCGCTCCGGCCTCGCCCGCCTCTCCAGCTGCCGCCCTGGTTCCCCTTCGCGCCGCCTCCTTCCTTGGGCATCCCGCCTCCGCTCATCGGTGGGGCCTCAAGCTCGCCCGGCTTCACAGGCTGCCGCCTCGTCTAGGTCGAGTCTCGCGCCACGCCTGCTGCCTTCCTCCGGCGCCGACGCTTCCTCCTCGGCGCCTGAGTCCTCGCCAGCGAGCCGCCTCCGTCCTCCTCGAGCACGCCTCCGCCGTTGCCTGTTTGGCTAAGGATAACAGGATGTCACGCTTTAGTAGTATTTCTGCAGGTGTCCTTGGCCAAGACGTTTTCCTCTGATGTTTTGTTCATCTCTCGTCCAGTTAGTCTGACGCGGCCAGGTGTAGCGAAGTGGAGAGGTTATCTTGCGACACTGAAGTTCCGTGCAAGATCTTCTTCGACCGTGTGTATCGTGTAGCGCCAAGATCTTCGGCCTTTCCGAGAACCCGTGCCATCCGAAGTCTGGATCCATGCCAACTCGAGTTCGACGACATGGATCCGCTGATCGAGACCCCGTACACGAAGGCTTCCGATGCGGAACACCAAGGTCTCCTTCCCGAGACGCGATGAACTTCTTCGTTAACAACGAGTACTTCACCCCGGACGCCAAGTCCGACCGGACCCGAGGGACGAAACCGAAGATCTGGACCCGAAGACCTATCCCCGAAACCCTGAGTGCGCCGACGACCAGATCTCCACGGTGTAACGACAAGACCGACGACAAGGACCGACGACCGCGGATGCGACAAGATCGTCGCTCGGACGCCAAGACCGCCACATGGAACGATAAGCGCTTCATCTCGGATACGCCAAGTACTCCCTCGAGGACGCCAAGTTCTTCTTCCCGAACGCCAAGACCGACCCGATACGAGGACCCGACAAGATCTCCGCGTGAGACGACAAGACCGATAACATGGCCCGAAGACCACGGATGCGACAAGATCTACTCTGTATCCGAGAACGCCCCGCCGAGACCGAACCCCAGATCCGAACCCTGAGACCGACCCCGAACCCCGGAACCCCAAGATCGTCGAACCCTAATGTGTGACCCTAAGTCCCTATTTTTATAAATGATATATCTTGTTCCATATTAAATCGTCATACTCGCATGCATATTTATGTGGTTTGGGGGCCTTATGCCGATTCACCTCATAATTAAATATGGGGCCCATATGCGGGCAAATCTAGTCTTATATTGGCCTCATTTAAATTTGTGTAGCGAACCGGTGCTATCTTTTGTCTTGATAATGCAACATTTAATTTGCGGGGTAGATAAATAACTTGCATTGTTTAATTAAATGTCGGGACCCCGGTTCCGCTTAATATGACCTAATCGCATTGCACCTTTGCCATTGCCATGCATCATACATGCATCATGCCCGATCTTTTGCCGTAGTATTAAATATTGCATCCGGTGTTTATTCTAGTGTTTTGGTTCTTCGCGGATAAGGCCGTTGAGTTGATGCGAGTGTCGACCCGATCTTCGGTTGAAACTTCGACAATGTTTTCAGGCGAGCATCTCCCCCTTTCTACCTATCTTACTTTTATAGTATTTATTCCCTCCTGTTGATCTATTGCTATATGTGTTGCGTTGCTCTAGTTTTCGTACCCGTGATTTCCTTGCAGCCTTATATTGCCTTGGACACATCCTATTACCTGTTGTTTGGTAGATAGTTGGACTTGCGCGTCGTAGTCGCTTGCTCAAGTGCTGTTGCGTGTCGGCCGGAACCACAGTTGTTGGAGTATTGCCGGATGTTTGATGTTGGAGATGATCATGGATTTACTTATCGTTCACTTTATTTACTGTTTAACAACTAAAATTGAAGTAAGTAAGTAGAGGCACATGTGGGCAATAGATGTTATTTGGTTGTTAACCGTCCACTTGTGTCCCGTAGGACCCCGAGTACTTGATACCTGTTCCTTGAATATTCGCGCTATCCACATCCGGGAGGATTATGGGACCCCCCTGAGCCAGAGCTTGATTCAGTCTTATTTCTTGGGGCCACAAAATAGTTTGAGGTTTTATTTACTATCCTGTACCTATGCCATGCTTTACTGTATTATTTATGATTGTGCGAGGAGCACACTGTACTGTTTAGGAAAGCGGAGTGTTTTCGCGGTATCGACAAGCCCAGTTTTGGGTTCCCAGTCGTTTACAGCCATTGTCGCAAACCTTGAGTCCGTCTCGGAGTCACCGTTCTATGGGTCTACTCAATGGGTGGCCCCTGAAATATTTCTGAATCCTGTGATTGCTTTGTCGTGAAGGCCTCGTTGGGTTTTGATTTGGTTTTTCCGAGGTTGATCGAGTGTGTGTTGCTATTTGTGCACCCCGGCCGGGTAAAACTTTCTGAAAGCCGTGTCCGCGGTTATGGACGACTTGGAGCACAGTATCTCGACCATAGACAAGCATAACTAAAGTAGTACTATAAATTTGACTTATAATGACTAGTAATCAGCTTCACTATAACGGAATGGCTAAATAATACTGCCCACAATTGCTTGTTTGGAGTGTCGCTTGCGACCATTGTACCTGACTAGTAAGTATAGCAACTACAACGCAATGGCTAAATAAAAGTACCAACAACTGCTGGGTTTTGGGTTATCTCATGCTAATTGTAATTGATTAGTAAGTGTCGCAACTACAATGGAATGGTTAACTAAAAGTGCCCACTGCTTATTTCATCAGGATGATTATCTACATCTGACTAGTAATTGCTGCAACGATAACTGAATAAATAAAACTGCCAACTGTGTGAGTTCCTCGGTTGACTTCCTCGATTGGTCTCGAGGGGGAAACGTCAGGATGGGTTTGTTTGATGGTAGTATCAGGTTGGTTTCGAATAGGTCCTTCTTACCCCTCTCTGATTGCCGCCAGTTGTATCGAGTCTCTATAGGATGTTTATCGCGTGCCGCCGCTGCCGCTTCAGTCCACCATACCTATGTAGGCGAGGACCGCCGAATTCTAGCCTCGCTGTCTTGGCCTCAAGATCGACGCCTCTTTTTACTTTGCCCTTTGTCGGCACCCCTTTTGTTTAAGCAGGTTTTGAGATCGACGTCATTAGCAGGGTTACCCTTCCGGCTTGGCCTGGGCAGGGTTATGGACGCCAATGGTTATTCTTCAAGGCTCTTAGCCCCATTTGCATCTTGTCCGTAGCTGGACGCCCTATCGTTTTCAAGGTGATTTGGATCTTTGTACCGTATATCTGTATTCTTGACTCATGGAGTCGTGTTGTATATATATCTGTTATGTGGGTCCCATCGAGGACTGTTGTGTAATGTTATTACTTCGTTTTCCACCCGCACGAAAGTGCCTGGTGGGCACCTTTGAATCGTTTCTATGCGGGTTTGGCGGGTTTCGCTAACTCTTGCATAGGGCCGATTCTGAGGGTGTTACACCGTTCGATTCGCTATGTCGAGGATGCGTAGGATCATGGTCGCTGTGAGAAGCGAAGGCAGTTGTCTTGGCTCGTAGAGCCAGTCGGGCTAGGCGACTCCAATGGGGCTCCGGGTAGGCGTTTTTCGTGGACGATGCAAAACCTGAGGTGACCCAGTGCTCTTACATCGCACTACTTGGCCGTGCCGATCACTGTACCAAAGGTTGACTTCTGCGGTTAGCTTGACGCTGTTATTACGAGTGCGAGTGGCACAAGACACGGAGAGTAGGCGCAATTTGCGGTAACCAATTCTTTTTATTTCATAGCGACTGGAGGGTACATATGTGAAGTTCTAGGAATAGAACTTCCGTAGGAGGTTTACATTCCATGGTCGCTTGACGTCGAGTTTGCCGTCCCCACGGACGTCGATGAGGTAGTAGGCATCATTGCCGAGTACGCGCCCGATGGTGAATGGTCCCTCCACGGAGGAGAAAGCTTGTGCATGCCCTTCTTGTCCTGGATGAGGCGCAGCACCAGGTCGCCTTCCTGGAAGGTGCGAGTTTTCACCCGCCGGCTGTGGTAGCGCCGTAGTCCCTGCTGATAGATGGCGGTGCGTGATCGAGCGAGGTCACGTGCCTCGTCGAGTTGATCGAATCCGTCCTGGCGGGCGAGTTCGTTTGCAGCCTCCGTGTAGTGGACGACCCGCGGCGAGTCGTGCTCGAGGTCGGTGGGCATGACTGCCTTGGCGCTGTACACCATGAAGAAGGGGGTGAATCCTGTCGACCTGTTGACCGAGGTGCGGATGCCCCAAATGACGGAGGGTAGCTCCTCGACCCAGCACCCGACGGTGCGCTCGAGTGGTACTTGGAGTCGCGGCTTCAGGCCGTGGAGGATGCTCTGATTGGCCCGTTCCGCCTGGCCGTTGGATTCCGGGTGGGCGACTGACGCGAGATCGAGCCGGATGTGGTGTTCTTCGCAGAACTCGGCCATGGCTCCTTTGGCAAAGTTGGTGCCGTTGTCCGTGATGATGCTGTTTGGGAACCCGTAGCGATATATGAGCTCGCGTAGGAATTTTGTGGCGGTCTTCCCGTCGCACTTCCGGACTGGTTTGGCCTCCACCCACTTTGTGAATTTGTCGACCGCGACCAGGAGGTGGGTGTAGCCGGAGGGAGCCTTTTTGAAGGGGCCTACCATGTCCATGCCCCACACAGCGAATGGCCAGGTGATCGGGATTGTCTTGAGCGCTGAGCTCGGCACGTGCGTCTGGTTGGCGTACTTCTGGCACCCGGCGCACCGCTGGACAATGTCGACAACATCGGCGTGTGCGGTGGGCCAGTAAAAGCCATGCCGCATAGGCTTGGCGACCAGAGAGCGGGCGCCGGCGTGGTGGCCGCAGTCGCCGGAGTGGATGTCGTGGAGGATCTTGCGTCCTTCGGCGGGTTGGACGCAGCGTTGGAACACGCCGGTGACGTTGCGCTTGTGGAGCTCGCCGTCGATGATGGTGTAGGACTTGCATCGGCGTGCGATCATCCGAACGTCCGTCTCGTCTGCCGGCAAGGTGCCGGCCTCTAGGTAGGCGACGTAGGGCTTGGTCGAGTCGTCTAGCTCGGTGACAAGTGCGACCAGGGCCGCCTCCGGCTGCAACGGGACTCTGATGTCGATCTCCCTTGGGGGAGAGACTGATGGCTTGGTGATCGTGTCGAGGAAGACGCCGTCGGGTGGTGCGATTCGAGCTGACCCAATGCGAGAGAGTGCGTCGGACTCCTCGTTCTTCCGCCTGTCAATCCACTCGACGGAGTAGCCTGCGAAGTGTCTGCCCAACTTGTCCACTGCTTGGCGGTATGCCTCCATGGTGGAGGAGACGGCGTCGCAGGTGCCAGCGACGAGTTCGGAGTCTCCGTAGCAGCGTAGGCGGTTGACGTTCATCTCCCTGGCCGCTCGCATGCCATGGAGTATGGCCTTGTACTCGACCATGTTGTTGGTTCAGGGGGTGAAGTCGAGGCAGAGGACGTAGCGGAGCTTATCGCCCTTCGGTGAGGTTAGCACGATCCCTGCTCCTGCGCCGTCCGCGTTCTTGGAGCCGTCGAAGTGCAGGCTCCAGTAATGGAGGTATGGCAGCTTCTCTGGCTGCTGGGCCTCTTCCCAGTCGGCGATGAAGTCCGCTAGAGCCTGCGACTTGATCTCTTTTCGTGGCTCGTATTTGATGTTGTGGACGCCGATCTCGACGGCCCACTTGGCGAACCGCCCGGTCGCCTCGCGGTTGCGGATGACGTCCTGCAACGGTGCTGAGGAGACGACCGTGATTGGGTGTTCCTGGAAGTAGTGCGGCGCGCATTGCTCAAGACCGCATATACCAGTTTCGGTATCGCGGGTATCGCTGCGACTCGGTGAGGACTCGCGATGTAGTACACCGTCTGTCTTGGGCTCCTTTCCTTCCTCCGGCCGTTCGACGACCATGACGGCGCTGATGACGCGCTCGGACGCCGCGACGTAGACCAGCATGGGTTCTTTGTCGGCGGGGGCGGCGAGTAATGGTGCGGCGAGTAGCACCTTCTTGAGGTCACGGAGCGCGTCGTCTGCCTCCTTGTCCCACTGGAAGGTGGGGTTCTTGCGCATCAGGCGGTATAGGGGCATCGCCTTTTCGCCCAGGCGGGGGATGAAGCGACTGAGAGCCGCTACTCGCCCGACCAGCTTCTGGACGTCGCGCAGACACTCGGGTTTGCCGAGTCAGGCGATCGTGTCGATCTTGGTGGGGTTCGCCTCAATGCCTCGCTTGGAGACGATGTACCCCAGTAGTTGTCCTGCTAGTACACCGAAGGTGCATTTTGCTGGGTTAAGCTTTATCTTGTATTTTCGCAGGTTAGCGAATGTTTCCGCCAGGTCTGCGAGTAGATCGCCCTGGCGAGCGGACTTTATGACCACGTCATCGATGTAGACGTGGATGTTGCGGCCAATTTGGCTCGCGAGGCACTCTTGCATGCACCGCTGGTAGGTCGCCCCGGCGTTCTTGAGGCCGAAGGTCATGGCGGTAGCGTAGGCTCGAATGGCGTGATGAACGCCGTATTCTCCTCGTCCTCGACGGCCATTTTGATCTGGTTGTATCCAGAGTAGGCGTCGAGGAAACATAGCGACTCCGAGCCCGCGGTGGAGTCGATTATTTGGTCGATCCGCGGGAGGAGGAACTGCTCCTTCGGGCAGGCGCTGTTCAAGTTTGTGTAGTCGATACACATCCTCCAGGTCCTGTTCTTCTTCTCGACCAGGACTGGGTTTGCCAGCCACTTGGAGTACTTGATTGGCCGGATGAAGCCTGCAGCAAGTAGATGCTGCACTTCCTCGGCGATGGCTCGGCGGCGCTCTTCATTGAAGGGTTGCAGCGACTATTTGACGGGTCGCACTTTGGTGTCGGCGTTTAGTTTGTGCTCAACGAGCTCCCTAGGGACACCAGGCATGTCAGAGGGCTTCCATGTAAAGATGTCCCTGTTCTCACGGAGGAACTCGATGAGCGCGCCTTCCTAGGCTGGGCTCATGCCCGTCCCGATCGTCACCGTCTGGCTGGAGTCGCCTGGGACCAGCTCGACGGTGCGGGTGTGCGTCGTTGCCTCGAAGGTTGAGGTGTTTGCGCCCTCCGAGTTGGGCTTCTTGAGTATGGTGGGGTCGTTGTTGTTGACCCCGCTCGCGTACTTGGCGAGCTCATCGGCGTGGTTGGTTTCTGCCGTGATGACGGCGTCGGCGAGTTCTGCTCCTTTGGCCTCGCACTCGGCGGCCATGTCGGGGTCGCCGTTGATGGTTATGACGCCACACGGCCCGGGGAGCTTCATCGCGTTGTACGCGTAGTGGGGCGCTGCCATGAACATGGCGAACGCCTGGCGCCCCAGGACGCAGTGGTAGGGGTTGTCGAAGGATACCAGCTCGAAGACGATCCGCTCGGTGTGGAAGTTTGCTGGTGTGCCGAAGGTGACGGGCAGCGTGACCTTGCCGATCGGGTACGCCTTCCGACCGGGGACGATGCCATGGAACGTGGTATGGGTTGTCTCAATCATCGACTGCGGGAGCCGCAGCCGCCTGAAGGTGTCCAGGTACAGGATGCTAATGGAGCTGCCACCGTCCATCAATGTCTTGGGGATCCAGTAGTCGCCGACCTTAGGCTTGACCACCAGGGCGACTCGGCCTGGGTACTCGATGCGTGGCGAGTGGTCTTGGCGGCTCCAGGTGATGGGCTGCTCCGACCAGTTGAGGAACTGGGGAACGTCCACCTGAGCCACCGCGTTGACGGCGACTGCGCGGGTGATGACCTTCTTCTCGCGCTTCGTGTTGAAGCCTGTGAAGGTATGGAGCGAGCCGACCACTTTGCCGAATTTTCCGCCGTTTGGCGGGTCGTTGTCGGGGTCCTCCCGTGCTCGCCGTGCCTTCTCGATATCCCTGAGAGTGTGGCAGTCGGCGGTTGTGTGCGTTGCGGGCTTCCCTTCCCTACTATGAAACGCACAAGGTTGGTTTAGGAGGGCCGCGGGGTCGAACCTTGGCTTGGCCTTGTAGTTGCCGCCATCGCGGCGTTGTCCTCCGTCGCGGCGGAAGCTTTTGGGCTCGCGTTGTGCGTGCCCGGCATTGGCGACGAAGTAGACTCGCCCGTCACTGCGGCGCTTGCCGGTGAGGCGAGTGTTGCTGTAGCATAGGTCGGACCGTCGTCCGTTGTCATTGCCGCTCGTGCGGTGTTGACCTCCCGACTCGTCGTCGGTTTCCTGGTTTGGATCTTCCTCCGCGTATCGTTTGGCGATATCGAGGAGGTCCGGTGTGTTGTCGAGTGTGCGAGAGTGTCGCTTCATCTTGGCGACCAAGGGCTCGTAGCGGCACGAGGTCTTGAAGCAATGGATCGCAGTGTCCGGGTGGATGCCGACCGCGTTGTACCAGAGTTCTTGCCACCGCTGGACCTAGTTGCGGGTCGACTCACGGGGTCCCTGGACGCATCGCTCCAGGTCCTCAATGGTGGTGGCGCGGGTGTAGGAGCACTCGAAGTGCCTGACGAAAGCGTCGCGCATTTACTCCCAGGAGTCGATACTATCCTGGGGGAGGGTGTTGATCCACTGCCTGCACGTCCCCTCCATCATCAAGGGGAGGTAACGGGCGGCTAGCAGGTCAGTGTGGCCTGCGATCCCCATTGCCATGAGGTATGTATCGAGCCACACGGCGGGGTCGTATGAAGGGTCGTACTTTTCTATCTCCTTTGGCGCCTTGAAGTTCAGCGGGTACTTCTCGCCTCGTATCATCGGTCCGAAGCACTTGGGGCCGAGTCGACTTAACGATCCCATCGGCTCGCCGTCGCGGTGGTTGGTTAGGGTGTGGCACAGGTCGTCGGGCTGGCGTGCGCGCCAGCTTTGGTTGTTGATGATGTGGGTGCGGGCATCGATGGGTTGACCGTTGGCGGCGACGAAGTTGGTCGCTGGCCTGGGGTCGTTGGTGGAGAGTGTCGCGTTTGTGGGTCGATGTTGGAGCTGCAATGGCTCTGGTGGCGGGCAGTTGAGGGTGTTTGCCGCCATGGGGCGGCCGCTTGAGGCCGCTCTGCTTCCCGAAGATCGCGAGTACACTCGACCCTGCGAGTCGGCGCCTGCGTTTTGCTGCTCGACGACCTTTGCGAGCAGGGCCCTGACATACTGGATCTGTAGGGCGCCGTCACCGGTGGCCGTGATGTTGTCGGCTGCTGCCCGGCCCGCCACGAGGTTGTCCATCGGGGTGGAGAACAGTGGGAGGCCATTCGCGTCTCGCTCCCGTGAGGAGACTACTATCCGCGGCTGATCCCTGGGGGGTGTGCGGTTGGGTGGAGGTGGGGCGCCCATTGCCGTCGACCCTGGCGGGGGCCGGGCTCTTCCTCCTGGTGGCGCGTTCTCGCAGATCGCGCGCTCGGCCGTGCGGGCCCGGTCGTTTTCGTCGTCGAAGTTCAGGGCGTGGCCCTGGACGGTGGGGTTCAGGCGCGACCTGATTCACTGTCGGTGGTAGCGCGACAGCTCCTGCGCCGTCACCTGCTCGAGGCGAAATTTTTCGCGCTCGGCTTGCTCCTTGCGGACTGCCTCCGCCAGCTTTAGGCGGAGTTCCTCGACCTCCGTTTCCATGGCGTTAGGAGGGATCGGGGTGGAAAAGGGATCCTCCCGCGGATCGGTGCCGGTCGCCATGTAGGTCGCGGCGTGGCGACCGGTCCTGTCGCGGAGGTCGGCGGAATTTTCCGACCCGGAGTCAAAGTCGAAGATCCCAAGGATGGAGGGGTCCTCGAAGTCTCCCATGTTGGAGACCTGGGTGATGGAGCCCGCGGGTGAAGCCGCGGTGATGGATCCGGCGAGTGACGCCGGGGTCGCCGAGTCGGCGTCGTCGTTGAGGGCCGCGTCTTCCGCGGCCGCGGAGTTTTCGGCCACATTGCTGTGGGCCGTGTTGTACTCGGAAGCGAGGCAATGGATCGTGCGGACTTGGCTCTCGGAGAGCCGATCGCGAGGCGGCGACTCGCGGATGCGAGCCGAATCCTCCAAGACGATGACGTCAGTGAGGCCGACGAAGAGGCTGATCGTGCCGACTGGCAGGATCACGCTGTGGGTGACGGGTCGCGCCGCCGGGACGTAGCTGCTCGGCAAGATCTGGAGCATCTGGCCGATCGCTATCATGCCGCCGGTGGCGACCGTCTCGTTGATGGGCAGATTGGATCTCGCCGCAGAACACCGGCCAGACCGGCCAGGCCCCACGGTGGGCGCCACTGTCGTGCGAATGGTCACGGCAGATTCTGCAATCGGCAGCGAGTAGTAGAACGAGGGGCAACAGCGGCCAGCCATCTGCGGTGCGAGATGAGGGCGGAGACACAAGGTTTTACCCAGGTTCGGCCCCCCCAGAGGGTAAAGACCTACTCCTGCTAGATTGTATTATGAAGGTGGTACAACGGGCGAGCTCGGCGGCTAGGCGGCGAGTCGCTTGGGTGTATGATAGAACGTCCCTCTACACGCCCTGTAGGGAGGTTTATATAGACTCACCTCCCCTAGGGTTTACATACCTCAACCGAATCAGTTAAGGCTTCGGTAATCGTTTAACCAAACTCGACCGGGCCTATCTACACGCCTGGGCCTTCAGCTTCCAGTCGCCCGGATCCACATCGGGCCTTGATCCAGTCGCCGTCTTGCAGGCCCACTCGCCAGTTCCTGGGCCAATCGGAAACGTCCTGCTGGTTATACCCCGATGGGCATATCCCCATCAGTTCCCACATATTTCTACGATTACTTCATGATCGAATGAACCATTTACGTACGATACCAATTTCCCTTTTTCTTGCGATAGTTTACTTATCCGAGGTCTGATCGTCGGTATCTCTGAATACCTAGTTCAACCTCGTTACCAATAAGTACTCTTTTCTCGTTCCCGTGATATGTGATCCCTTGTGAGCCAGTCACATGCTTGCAAGCTAATTGGATGACATTCCACCGAGAGGGCCCAGAGTATATCTATCCGTCATATGGATGGAAAAATCCCACTCTTGATCCATGTGCCTCAACACATACTTTCCGAACACTCAATGCCACCTTTATAGCCACCCAGTTACGGTGTGGTGTTTGATGTCATCAAAGCATCCTTCCGGTGATGGTTATTAGCATGATCTCATGGTCGAAGAAATTAGGTTACCATGTATCAGAAAGCTTATAGCAAATGAACTATATTAAATGACTTGATCTTTATGCTATGCTTAACTATAGGAGTATGTCCATCACATCATTCTCCTAATGATATGACCCTGTTGTTAATAACATATCTATGCTCATGATCAGGAAACCATGATCATATATTAACCAACAAGCTAGTTTAACAAGAGGCTTTACTAGGGACTCTTTTATGTTTACAAATCACACAAGTATTAATGTTTCCGGTTAATACAATTATAGCATGGTATGTAGTCATTTATCATAAGCATGAAGATATGATAATAACCACTTTATTATTGCCTCTTGGGCATATATCCAACAGTCTCCCACTTGCACTAGAGTCAATAATCTAGTTTCAAACCTTTGTGCATTCAAAACCTATGGCTTTCCGGTGTTGTATTTACACAATTGCTAGTGGTCAACTGATCTCCGGATCCAACACTTTCAGGTCCGTGTGTAATTGCATGTCTTTGCGTCTCTACGCATCACTCATTCTCTAATGAGATGGCTTTATATAAATTTGGTCCTTTGATGAGACCTTTTAGTTCCTTGGGGTTAAAACATGTTGATAATATTATCGTACAATATATCTTCATAGTACTGTCCCGCTGTGAACCACACCTAGTTTGATAAAAAACTACTTGACACAAATGCCCTCTTTTGCTGCTATTATAGCAGTCATATACTTAGCCTTTTGTTGTAGTATCTGTCACAATGTCTTAACTTTGGAACTCATCCAAATCCATTATGGAACTTACTTTCCATCATATTGTGCCACACTTAGTTTAGATAGAGATAAACTTAATTTGTACTTTGTGACAAAACTAGTATCAATGTAATACTTTTACAATGAACTAACCATATATTTGTCACTTCTACAAATATATTCTTAGTTCTTCTAAAAGATCATAAGAATATCTTTACTATCATCCAGTAATCATCTTATGAATCATTCTGGTATATGCTCATAGCATTTAGAGCATAGGACATATCTGGATTTGTACACATCACAACATGATTGATAAAGTACTCTTTGTGATTTTATCTACCAAGTATCAAAAATACTTGAATCTTTATTCAATCCTTCCTGTGCAACAAGAACCTTTCTTGTAGTTTCTATATTGAACTCATTCAATTTCTCATCTATGTACTTCTGGCACAACCATATTAGCGTCTCAATTTATCCATATAGACATTGATGCCAAATATTCGGGTTCTGCCTAAGCCTTTCATCGAGATGAAATTCTTAATCCGTGTCAATAAAAAGATATATCATTTCCAACCAACAATATGTCTTCCACATAATGTATTAGAAACATGTCTAAGCGCTCCCACTTATTTTCTTGCAAATGCAAGAATTTTCATTGTCTCTGATGAAATTAAACTCTTTTAACAGTTTCATCATAGTGAAGATTCCAACTCCACGATGCTTACTTCAACCATTGAAGTTTGCATACGCTTTTAGCATCCTTTGAATTAACAAAACCCTTTGGACCGTGTCATGCACACATCCTAGGTAACCATTCTATTAGAAGAACTTGTTGTAACACCCTCCGAATCGGCCCTATGCAAGTTTCAGCGCTTCCCGCCAAAACCCGCATAGAAACGATTCAAAGGTGCCCACCAGGCACTTGCGTGCGGGTGGAAAACGAAGTAATAACATTAACAACAGTCCTCGATGGGACCCACAGAACAGATATATATACAACACGACTCCATGAGTCAAGAATACAGATATACAGAACAAAGATCCAAATCACCTTGAAAACGATAGAGCGTCCAGCTACGGATAAGATGCAAATGGGGCTAAGAGCCCTAAAGAATAACCAATGGCGTGTACATAACCCTGCCCAGGCCAAGCCGGAAGGGTAACCCTGCTAACGACGTCGATCTCAAAACCTACTTAAACAAAGGGGTGCCGACAAAGGGCAAAGGAAAAAGAGAGAGCGATCAGTACTGAGGCCAGTACACGGCGAGGCTAGAATTCGGCGGTCCTCGCCTACATAGGTATGGTGGACTGAAGCGGCAGCGGCAGCATGCACTAAACAACCTATAGAGACTCGATACAACTGTCGGCTATCAGAGAGGGATAAGAAAGACCTATTCGAACCAACCTGATGCTACCACCAAACATACCCATCCCGGTATTTCCCCCTCGAGACCAAACGAGGAAGTCAACCGAGGAACTCACACCGTTGGCAGTTTTATTTATTCGGTTATCGTTGCAGCAATTACTAGTCAGGTATAGATAGTCATCCTGATATAATAAGCAGTGGGCACTTTTAGTTAACCATTCCGTTGTAGTTGCAACCCTTACTAGTCAGATAAAATTAGCATAAGATATCCCAAACCCAGCAGTTGTTGGTACTTTTATTTAGCCATTCCGTTGCAGTGAAGCTGATTACTAGTCATATCGGATACATGTCAAATTATAACAATAAACTTTAGTTATAGTTGTCTATGATCGAGACCTGTGCTCCAAGTCGTCCATAACCGCGGACACGGCTTCTCGAAAAGATTTAACCCTGCAGGGGTGCACCAAAGTATCCACACGCACTTCGACCCTTTTTGCCAGATCAGTTAACATACACCCATCGGTATGTCGGCGGGGCCTAAGTCATGACGTTTCCCAGACCCAAAGCAAGCACGGGGGGCCACCCCACTAAGTACACCCGCAACAAAGTCGGCGGTCTACGAGACGGACTCAGGGTTTGGGTGGACGGCTGTAAACGACTGGGAACCCGAAAAATCGGGCTTGTCGATACCGCGAAATCGTGTCCCGATCCTAAACAGTACAGTGTGCTCCTCGCACAATCGTAAATAAAGCAGTAAAGCATGGCATAAGTACAGGATAGTAATAAAGCCCCAAACTACTTTGTGGCCCCCGGTACAGTACTTTGAAATCAGGTACTAAATCGATGGGGTGCCCATACATCCCACATGTGGTTAGCGCGCTCGATCTCGGAACAGGTGTCAAGAACTCGGGGTCCTACGAGACACAAGTGGACGGTTAACAACCAAATAACATCTATTGCCCACCTGTGCCTCTGCATTACCTACTTCAATTTTAGTTATTAAACAGTAATTAAAGCAATGATCACCTCCAACATTAAACATGCGGCAAAACTCCAACAACTGTGGTACTTGACGACACGCAACAGCACTTGAGCAAGCGACTACGACGCGCAGGTCCAACTATCTACCAAACAACAGGTAATAGGAGGTGTCCAAGGCAATATAAGGCTGCAAGGGATATCCCAGGTACGAAAACTAGAGCAACGCAACACAGATAGCAATAGATCAACAGGAGGGAATAAATACTATAAAAGTAAGATAGGTAGAAAGGGGGAGGTGCTCGCCTGAAAACATTGCCGAAGGTTCATCCGAAGATCGGGTCGACACTCGCATCAACTCAACGGCCTTATCCGCGAAGAAGCAACACTAGAAGAAACACCGGATGCACTATTTAAGATTACGGCAGAAGACCGGGCATGATGCATGTATGATGTATGGCATGGCAAAGGTGCGATGCAATTAGGCAATATTAAGCGGAATTGGGGTCCCGACATTTAATTAACGGTTCATGTTGTTTAGATACCCCGCAAATTAAATGTTGTCTTAACAGGACAAAACATGGCTTTGGTTCGCTATGCCAATTTAAATGGAGTCCGGAATAAGACAAGGATATCCCGCATATAGACTCCATATTTAATTATGCAGTGAATCGCCATAATGCCCAACCCACAATATGCATGCGAGATGAACAATTAATATGCATCAGTTGATAATGTCATATTATAAAAAATAATGGGGTCTCGGATAGGGAATCACTTTAGGGTTTGGCGAACTTGGGCTCCGAGGGGTTCGGGGTTGGTCTCAGGGTTCGACGGAAGAATGGCTCGACGAGATCGGTCTTGGACAACGGAAGTCGATCTTGTCGCATCCGAGAAGGTCTTGGTTGGCGTCGGGCGCATCGGATTCGCCCTGGTCGGTGTCGATCTTGTCGTCGCGAAGATCTTGTCGGGTCGTCGGTCTTGTCGTTTCACGGCGGAGATCTTGGTGTCCAGGGTCTCGGCGTCTTCGGATCCGGGAGGAAGAGCTTGGCGTGTCGGGCTCGGTCTTATGATCCGAGAGGGAGAACTTGGCGATTCCGAGGGTCTTGGTGTTCGACGGGTTGAGCGCCGGATCGGTCTTGAATCCTCGTAGTAGACCCCGCCGCCCATGTTGAAGGTCTTCGGTTTTGAGTAGGAGATCTTGCGTCGTCCAAGCCGGAGTACTTGGGATTCATGTCGAGTTGACAAGAATCAGTGACACTGATTCAACCGGCCTTGGAACAACAGCCAAAGCACGGGGTTTTGCCTCCTTGGACGATCTTGACAGAAAAAACCACAAGACGGTATGCTGAGGCCAAGAAACATATACAGAGTTGTGCACGGACGTGGGCATACCCATCGCAGGCCCCCAGAGGCCAGGCGGGGCGGCCGGGAACGGGCAGGAGGTGAGCACGGGTGTTCGGCAGATCTTTGCGGGAGGCGGCAGAGAGGTCGAGCATGGGGAGGCCTCGCGTGGCGCCGGCGGTCTGCCCAGATGGAGGTCAACGGTGGCCGGAGGTGTGGTCGCCGGGCAGTGCGACGCGCGGGCGCGGGACAGGCGGCTCGACGGGGAGTCGACGCGGGCGCGGCGTCGGGCTCACGGACGATGACGCAGACGACCAGGAGGGGGCGGGGCACCAGGCTGCAGGGGCAGTCGCAGAGGAAGTCCGCGGCCGGGTGGAGAAGAGAGCCGCGGCGCGGCCACGCGGGGAAGACGGTGGCGTCCCTGGCGGCGAGGACCACCCGCAGGGGAGCGCGGCGGTGACGAGGTGGTGCCTGGCGAGCGGAGGAAGGCGCCGGCGGCTCGGGGCGAGGAGCGCGGGGTGGTGCACGGGTGCCGAGGGGAGGATGGCGGCGACCAGAGGAGGGCAGCTCGCGGGCGGGCGCAGGCGACGCGGGGCGGCGCTCCCACGCACGGCAGAGACGATGGCCGGAACGGAGCAAGGAGGCGGCAGGGCATAGGACCGCGGGAAGCGGGGTGGACGGTGGGGAGGTGGCAGGCGGCGGACAGAGAACACGGGGAAGAGGGGTGGGAGGCCAGAGGAGGGAGGAGAGAGGACGGCGCCGGGCACGTCCGTCCAACCCAGGAGGTGGGGTCTGTGGGGCAGGCACGGGAGATCTTTGGGGTGGGGTCAAGGGCGGCCGGGTGTGTGCGTGGCAGGGAGTGGTGTGGGGATGAGGTGGAGGGAAGAGGGAGGGGGTTGGCGAGGTGGCAGCTGGTGAGTGGTGGGGGTTGGGGCCAATGTGAGGTGGCGGCCTAGGATAGGCTGGGGTGAGGTGGCTGGGGATGGGTAGATTAGGATTAGGTGGAAAAAGGTTTAGGGGGGCTGGTTTTGTACTGGGGGGTGGCCGACTGGGTCGGATCGGCCCGGTTTGGCTGCCCCCTAAAAATAAAATAAATATTTTATTATTTAAAACGGGGCGTTTGAAATCCGTTGATAGACAAAACAAAATATTCCGGGGACCCGGGTTTTGATTTGAATAAAGACGGGAGTAATTAGAAAACAAAACTAGGCGTTTCGAAAATAGTTTAGACAAAAAACATGCATGATGATGACGATGCTCAAATGCAATGTGGCATGATGACATGAGCATGCGGTCATGATGATGCAATGCACAAAAACAACGCGATTTTCTAGTAGTGGTTTTGCGGGATGCCACAATTCGACACCACTAACAATGGATCTCGCCCTCGAGATCCGCCTCATGGTACCGGAAAGGAAGGTCGGTGATCTACAGCTTCTCGCATCGTGTAGATCCTTGCGACACCACTAACAAGAGGTTGTTATCCGTGATCGTCGAGGAACACTCCGGAACAAAAGGTCGAAGGTAGAGGTATCAACAAATAAAGCCACCTCTAGCTTCGAGGGAAAAGAGGGAACCGATGCATTCTCATCCACTTCAATGTACAAAAGCGAATAGAAGGGGTAGTCGGCATGGGGGCCAATCCATCACGCACCCAAACTATTACTCGCACAAGAGAAAAGCGTGCAACCATTCTCGAATCGATCAAGATCTCGACAATCGAGGTTCGAAACAAAGGAGTGATGCGACTCAGCCGGATCTGGCGTAGATGATGTCGCCGCGTCGAAAACACGGAAGGCACGAGAAGGAACAAAGAGAAGTCCACCAGACGAAGGATTCCTGATAGCATGAAGACCAGATGTAGCAACACCATTATCAAAGGAGGCGAAACCTCAAGGTGCGATGGAACCCAACCACGAAATCCTGGACTCAAGAGAGAGAAGAGAGCGGATTCAAAACATGCAGAGGTGAGGGAGAGCAGAGGGTAAGGAGTAAAATCAGACCTAATCGTAACTATCCAACCGATTTTTCAAAATAGTTTTGACACTCTACTTGCCGTTAGCTAGGTTATCCTACAGCTGGACTTGTGGGGTATCGCAACCGCTGAGCTCGATACCACTCAGAACACCCTCAGAATCGGCCCTATGCAAGTTTCAGCGCTTCCCGCCAAAACCCGCATAGAAACGATTCAAAGGTGCCCACCAGGCACTTGCGTGCGGGTGGAAAACGAAGTAATAACATTACACAACAGTCCTCGATGGGACCCACAGAACATATATATATATATATACAACATGACTCCATGAGTCAAGAATACAGATATACAGAACAAATATCCAAATCACCTTGAAAACGATAGAGCGTCCAGCTACGCACAAGATGCAAATGGGGCTAAGAGCCCTGAAGAATAACCAATGGCGTGTCCATAACCCTGCCCAGGCCAAGCCGGAAGGGTAACCCTGCTAACAACGTTGATCTCAAAACCTGCTTAAACAAAGGGGTGCCGACAAAGGGCAAAGGAAAAAGAGAGAGCGGTCGATCGAGGCCGACACGGCGAGGCTAGAATTCGGCGATCCTCGCCTACATAGGTATGGTGGTGAGCGGCGGCAGCATGCACTAAACAACCTATAGAGACTCGATACAACTGTCGGCTATCAGAGAGGGATAAGAAAGACCTATTCGAACCAACCTGATGCTACCACCAAACATACCCATCCTGGTATTTTCCCCTCGAGACCAAACGAGGAAGTCAACCGAGGAACTCACACCGTTGGCAGTTTTATTTATTCGGTTATCGTTGCAGCAATTACTAGTCAGGTATAGATAGTCATCCTGATATAATAAGCAGTGGGCACTTTTAGTTAACCATTCCGTTGTAGTTGCAACCCTTACTAGTCAGATAAAATTAGCATAAGATATCCCAAACCCAGCAGTTGTTGGTACTTTTATTTAGCCATTCCGTTGCAGTGAAGCTGATTACTACTCATATCGGATACAAGTCAAATTATAACAATAAACTTTAGTTATAGTTGTCTATGATCGAGACCTGTGCTCCAAGTCGTCCATAACCGCGGACACGGCTTCTCGAAAAGATTTAACCCTGCAGGGGTGCAGAAAAGTATCCACACGCACTTCGACCCTTTTTGCCAGATCAGTTAACATACACCCATCGGTATGTCGGCGGGGCCTAAGTCATGACGTTTCCCAGACCCAAAGCAAGCACGAGGGGGCCACCCCACTAAGTACACCCGCAACAAAGTCGGCCGGTCTCCGAGACGGACTCAGGGTTTGGGTGGACGGCTGTAAACGACTGGGAACCCGAAAACTCGGTCTTGTCGATACCGCGAAATCGTGTCCCGATCCTAAACAGTACAGTGTGCTCCTCGCACAATCGAAATAAAGCAGTAAAGCATGGCATAAGTACATGATAGTAATAAAGCCCCAAACTACTTTGTGGCCCCCGGTACAGTATTTTGAAATCAGGTACTAAATCGATGGGGTGCCCATACATCCCACATGTGGTTAGCGCGCTCGATCTCGGAACAGGTGTCAAGAACTCGGGGTCCTACGGGACACAAGTGGACGGTTAACAACCAAATAACATCTATTGCCCACCTGTGCCTCTGCATTACCTACTTCAATTTTAGTTATTAAACAGTAATTAAAGCCATGATCACCTCCAACATTAAACATGCGGCAAAACTCCAACAACTGTGGTACTTGACGACACGCAACAGCACTTGAGCAAGTGACTACGACGCGCAGGTCCAACTATCTACCAAACAACAGGTAATAGGAGGTGTCCAAGGCAATATAAGGCTGCAAGGGATATCCCGGGTAGGAAAACTAGAGCAACGCAACACAGATAGCAATAGATCAACAGGAGGGAATAAATACTATAAAAGTAAGATAGGTAGAAAGGGGGAGGTGCTCGCCTGAAAACATTGCCGAAGGTTCATCCGAAGATCGGGTCGACACTCGCATCAACTCAACGGCCTTATCCGCGAAGAAGCAACACTAGAAGAAACACCGGATGCACTATTTAAGATTACGGCAGAAGACCGGGCATGATGCATGTATGATGTATGGCATGGCAAAGGTGCGATGCAATTAGGCAATATTAAGCGGAACCGGGGTCCCGACATTTAATTAACGGTTCATGTTGTTTAGATACCCCGCAAATTAAATGTTGTCTTAACAGGACAAAACATGGCTTCGGTTCGCTATGCCAATTTAAATGGAGTCCGGAATAAGACAAGGATATCCCGCATATAGACTCCATATTTAATTATGTAGTGAATCGGCATAATGCCCCAACCCACAATATGCATGCGAGATGAACAATTAATATGCATCAGTTGATAATGTCATATTATAAAAAATAATGGGGTCTCGGATAGGGAATCACGTTAGGGTTTGGCGAACTTGGGCTCCGAGGGGTTCGGGGTTGGTCTCAGGGTTCGACGGAAGAATGGCTCGACGAGATCGGTCTCGGACAACGGAAGTCGATCTTGTCGCATCCGAGAAGAAGGTCTTGGTTGGCGTCGGGGCGCACCGGATTCGCCCTGGTCGGTGTCGATCTTGTCGTCGCGAAGATCTTGTCGGGTCGTCGGTCTTGTCGTTTCACGGCAGAGATCTTGGTGTCTAGGGTCTCGGCGTCTTCGGATCCGGGAGGAAGAGCTTGGCGTGTCGGGCTCGGTCTTCTGATCCGAGAGGGAGAACTTGGCGATTCCGAGGGTCTTGGTGTTCGACGGGGTTCGGGCGCGCCAGGATCGGTCTTCGAATCCCTAGTAGACCGCTCGGCCCATGTTGAAGGTCTTCGGTTTTGAGTAGGAGATATTGCATCGTCCAAGCCGGAGTACTTGGGATTCATGTCGAGCTGACAAGAATCAGCGACACTGATTCAACCGGCCTTGGAACAATAGCCAAAGCACGGGGTTTTGCCTCCTTGGACGATCTTGACAGACAAAACCACAAGACGGTACGCTGAGGCCAAGAAACATATACAGAGGCGTGCACGGACGTGGGCATACCCATCGCAGGCCCCCCCAGGACAGGCAGGGCCGGCGGCCGCGGGAACGGCGAGGATGTGAGCACGGGTGTTCGACGGCATGCTGCGGGAGGCGGCAGGCGCTGGTAGAGAGGTCGAGCATGGGGAGGCCTCGCGTGGTGCCGGCGGTCTGCCTAGATGGAGGTCAACGGTGACCGGAGGTGTGGTCGCCGGGCAGTGCGACGCGCGGGCGCGGGACAGGCGGCTCGACGGGGAGTCGACGCGGGCGCGGCGTCGGGCTCACGGACGATGACGCAGACGAACGGGAGGGGGCGGGGCACCGGGCTGCAGGGGCAGTCGCAGAGGAAGTCCGCGGCCGGGCGGAGAAGAGAGCCGCGGCGCGGCCATGCGGGGAAGACGGTGGTGTCCCTGGCGGCGAGGACCACCCGCAGGGGAGCGCGGCGGCGACGAGGTGGTGCCTAGCGAGCGGAGGAAGGCGCCGGCGGCTCGGGGCGAGGAGCGCGGGGTGGTGCACGGGTGCCGAGGGGAGGATGGCGGCGACCAGAGGAGGGCAGCTCGCGGGCGGGCACAGGCGACGCGGGGCGGCGCTCCCGCGCACGGCGGATACGGTGGCCGGAACGGAGGAAGGAGGCGGCGGGGCAGAGGACCGCGGGAAGCGGGATGGACGGTGGGGAGGTGGCAGGCGGCGGACAGAGAACACGGGGAAGAGGGGTGGGAGGCCAGAGGAGGGAGGAGAGAGGACGGTGCCGGGCGCGTCCGTCCAACCCAGGAGGTGGGGTCCGCGCGGGGCAGGTGGCACGGGAGAGATGCTGGCGGGTGGGGTCAAGGGCGGCCGGGTGTGTGCGTGGCAGGGAGTGGTGTGGGGATGAGGTGGAGGGAAGAGGGAGGGGGTTGGGGAGGTGGCAGCTGTTGAGTGGTGGGGGTTGGGGCCAGGGTGAGGTGGCGGCCTGGGATAGGCTGGGGTGAGGTGGCTGGGGATGGGTAGATTAGTATTAGGTGGAAAAAGGTTTAGGGGGGCTGGTTTTGTACTGGGGGTGGCCGACTGGGTCGGATCGGCCCGGTTTGGCTGCCCCCTAAAAATAAAATAAATATTTTATTATTTAAAATGGGGCGTTTGAAATCCGTTGATAGACAAAACAAAATATTCCGGAGACCCGGGTTTTGATTTGAATAAAGACGGGAGTAATTAGAAAACAAAACTAGGCGTTTCGAAAATAGTTTAGACAAAAACCATGCATGATTATGACGATGCTCAAATGCAATGTGGCATGATGACATGAGCATGCGGTCATGATGATGCAATGCACAAAAACAACGCGATTTTCTAGTAGTGGTTTTGCGGGATGCCACACTTGTTTTGTTTATTCAACTACCACATAACAAAATTATATGTAGTGGTTGCTACAGTAATCCTTCTAGACTAAATGTCGCTATGAAAGATCAAATCTTGTCATAGTCAACTGCTTGAACATTGTCGTGAACTCTTTCCCAACATGGCGACTATTTTATAGATGTGAAACATCCATTTCTATTTCTTTATAGATCCAAACACGACTGTAAGGTCTTACACCTTTCCAGGGGGTCTTTCAAGTTCAAAGCTTGATTTCTCGTGTATGAAACTATCAAGGATTTTATGGCTTCCAGCCATTTGACGGAGTCAGGGCCCATCATCGCTTCTTTGCATGTAGTCCGTTCATTATTGTCAAATAATGATTCAACCCTCAAATCTTGGTATTTGATTGTTTACCCGACCTACGTGGTTCAATAGGAACTTTGACCTCTGTGACCATAACCTTTGAGACACGTGAGCCATGTGTAGGGTTCGCAGCATAGAAAACAAAAATTTTCCTACGATGTGAACTATATACCAAGATCTATCTACTAGATACAAACAACGGGCGGATGTATATCCGTAGAGAACATACCCTTGAAGACCGACAAAGCTTAACGAGTTCAACTCGTGGTTGATGTAGGCGATCTCTTGCCGATCTCAAGATCGAGAGGAAGTCTTAGCGCCGCAAATCAGCAGCGCATCCATGCTCGCACACACGTTCGAGGCACCGAGCAACCTCCGCCTCCTCGCTCCAGCGATGCAGCGGAAGCACAACTCTTTCTTGCCGAATATCCACCGGGAACATGTATCTCGCTAGTCCGAGACCATGGGGGATAAATTCTAGAGGGGGAGAGAGATCCTTCACGAGGAGGTGTGAGAGACAAGTGAGGAGGGGGGCTCCTTTTATAGGAGGAGGGCACCAAGGGGTGGCCGCCATGGGGCTGCCCTCCCTCCTTCATTCATGTGGGTGGACACTCCACTCACAAAATTCCCTTTAAAATCCCTCCACTCAAAAGTCCACTCAAATTCCCATTAAATTTCCACCAAATTTAATGCAAACTCTCATTAAATAAAACTCTTTTATTTTATTCAGAATTTTGTCAATTACTTTAATGACAAACATTCACAATAACCCTTGCTAGAATTCTATTTCACATGCATAACCAATTTATGCAATTTCACCCAAAACCTTGTTGGTATCTAGTGAAATAAATTCCTGCGCTTGTTCATTCTTTCGGCATGAAACATTTGCTCCAATTGGATGTCGGTGTCTCTTAAGTGTGTCATCCTACGGTTAGTGAATAATGCGGACATGATCGAGACCCTCTGATCAATAATCGAAGCGGATCCTGAGACCCATACGACTCCCACACATTCAACGATGACTTTCTTGTGATCGTTGCAACCTTTTACGCTAGTATCTTAATCCCTTTGTTTCACGATATATTACATGTACGAGATTCGATCATCGGTATCTCCATACCTAGTTTGATCTCGTTACCAACATGCACTCTTTTCTCGTTCCTGTGATATAACATTCTAGTGATCAAATCACTTGCTTGCAAGCTAATCAATGTGATATCACCGAGAGGGCCCAGAGTATATCTATCCGTCATCGGGATGAACAAATTCCACTCTCGATCCATGAGCCTCAACATAACACTTTATTAGTTCTGAATCCATCTTTATAATCACCCTGTTACGGTGTGACATTAGATGTTATCAAGAAACTCTTCCGGTGTTAGTGATTGACATGATCTCATGGTCTAAGGATTAGGATCACTTCGTAAGTTGTTATAGCAATATAAACTCAATGACTTTGATCGTAATGCTATACTTCAGATGAATGTTCATCACACCATTACACTAATGTTGTGATCCCGTTATTAACAACATCCAATGTCCATGATCAGGAAACCTTGATCATCTTGTTAATCAACAAGCTAGTTTATGAGAGAGAGAGGCATAACTAGGAACTTTCTGTTTGTTTATTAAACACACATGTATTAACGTTTCCGTATTAATACAATTATAGCATGCAAAATAAACATCTATCGTATACTTGGAATACACATAATAAACACTTTATTATTGCCTCTCAGGGCATATTCCCTTCACCATGAGCATTGTAGCTGTCTCCGGAACACTTTTCGGCGCTGCGCAACTTTGCACATATAGCTAAGGTTCTTTTAACCTTATCAAAGTTCTATTGTCCTCCCACTTAACTTTTTACGGAAAATTCCTTCTTAGAGAAACTTGACTTTCTAAGCGACAAACATTTTTGTCTTTGGTGTTATGGAGGAACACTCAACGATTATTAGAAATAACATACAAAGATATGTTGATCCGATTTTGGTTGCAAACATCTTTCTTATGCATAGCATACCAATGTTTAAGAAAGGACAACTTGGGTTTTATCCCAAACCATAACTTTATATGGTGTCATTTCAACGGATCATGATGGAGCTCTTTTTAGTGGAAAAGTGGTAGTCTCTAAAGATTTTAATCTTTAAAATATAAGGGCAGTTTTATAAATGACACCTTTGATCTTACCATGTCAAACAAGGTTTCATTACATATATCGAACACTCCATACTCTTATGATGTTTCGGGAAATGCAAATCCATGGAACGATTCCTTAAATCTTAGGTGTTATGCTAAACTTGTAACTCAAATATCTTCCTTTATGATCTTATCATAAACTATTTATATTCTTGTTACAATGATTTTGCACTTCATCTTGAAAGTCTTTGAACTTTTCAAATGTTTCACACTTCATCCTTATTAAGTAAATATTCATATATTCACTCAAATTTTCGGAGAAAGCATATGAAGTTGAAATTCATCGCTCTTGACTACACATAATGGACTTCATACAACAATATGTACAAGTTCCAATAAGCTAGTCATTCGTTCCCTTTTGGCCTATGAACGAAGTTTTAATTATCTATATGAAAGTTTCACAAGCGTCATTTGATCAAAAATCAAAATACTCCAAAATTCCATCCACATGTAGTTTCTTCATGTTTTCTTTCCAATATAATTTAAAAGGCGATGTCACTTCCTAAGTTATCTTTCTTATCAATTGTCTTTCGACATTTTTAGCAATAGTTTTATGGATGTTATTTATCCAACGAGATTTGTAAATCATCCATCTTTTATGGATTATGGCAATGATTTGAACAACCCTTTTGTTCTCATAATACCTGATAAAACAAATCTTGAAGGCAAGCTTTGATGTTAACGAGCCACACAACAACCCTTTATTTGTTCTCGATGAACATCATCACATATTCTTTTGCTAGTTACTTAGGCCATTGTAGTTCATGAATTGTGTTGTTTCGTATGACAATTCATACCAACAAATTTAGTATCCAATACTTAAGAACCACATTATTTAACAAGCAAAGAATACAACCATAACTCATATATCCTTTATATACCTAAGCTCAACAATTCTAGTCTTTTCTTTTCTTCCATATATTTATGAGATTCTCTTTCAGTATTTCCTTTTCTGTTTGAAAGAATCTATCAATAGTGGAGTCATACACATGACACATAGTCCAAAACATGTATAGTTAAATACCAATGTCTTTGGACTTGCACTTTGAAGCAGATCACCATCATCAAATGTTTGGTGTTCTTTTCAAATTCCATTCTTTAGTAATCTTTTAGTGCAGTAAACATTTTACTTACATTAAATATTCATCTTTATCATGGAACTATTCATGATCAAGCTACTTTAGCTTATAACGGTGAATCGCAAGTATAATGTTGCTCTCCAAAACCTTTTGTAGGATTAGGACGACTAGCGTCTCCAACCTTTTGCAAATTCTCATCAAATATGAGAACATAAACTTTTCCATATTATACTTCTATCATGTTGTAAACAAAATAGTGTTTCAGATATCGCAGTATCTTCCACATATGATGGTTTCTGAAACAATTATTTCAGCTCCTAGATAACCTTGATATTAAAATAATCTTAAACATGATACTTATATACTAACACTGGAATTGTTACTCTTGATTTAATACCAATTATTAAACTTCACGGAGTAACCGGAACTTACTGAAAGTTTGCAATAGGACTTTTAAACTTTAGATTGACACTTCAAAACAATACGATACCAGTTCATAAAGTAACTAACCAGAATTCTATAGTTCTATTATCTCAATTATAACTAAGCGCAAGGTGGTAAACGGATGCCAATGACTACAACAACTATGCAAATTCACTTTGATTTAATTTATGATAAATAGTGTTCAACTTTTAATCATATTGGTGTTGAACTCCCACTCAAAACAATACCCCTCACATTGTTTTAGTGATTACTGAACCAAATCCACCACATCAAAACCGATCATCACGAGAGATGATGTAGCTTCAAAGGCGAACAATCAACATGTTCACCATATCTACTATATGACTCATTCTTTACCTTTCGGTGATCCGTGTTCCGAGACCATGTCTATACATGCTAGGCTCGTCAAGATCAAACCTTAGCTTCCGCATGAGCAAATCTGGCTTGCTCCCATTATATACACTCGCAGAATCTAACACACCCGATCATCACGTGGTGCTTCGAAACAACGAGCTTTGGCAACAGTGCTTACTAAGGATGAACACTTTATAACTTGAAATTTTGTGAGAGGGATCATCTTATAATGCTACCGTTGTGAACTAAGCAATACAAGATGCATAAAAGGATTAACATCACATGCAATTCATAATATGTGATATGATATGGCCTTTCTTCTTGTGCTTCCGATGTCCATCATCAAGCACGAACATGATCTCCATCATCACCGGCATGGCGTCAAGGTCAATGGCGCTGCTCCATGGTTGTCTTCCACCAGCATCAACTATTGCAACTACTTTGAATAATAGACACGCAGGTCTTAATGAAAATTAAAATACAACCATATGGCTCCTGCCAGTTACCGACTTACAATAAGGAACATTGCATAGATCACATATAATCACAATCATGGCCATATCACATCATAGCACACCCCAGCAAAACAAAGTTAGACACCTCTAATTTTCTTTGCATGTTTTACATCGTTTGGGGCTTTCAATAAGTGTCGTACTAACTTATGAACAAGAACCACAACCTTGATACTAGTATTGTCAATTACCCGTTGTAAATTGAATCTTCACTATGTTGGGAGAAACAGACTCCCACAAAGCCACTGATGCAATACAAGTTGCATGTCAAGCGTGGAGCAAGTCTCATGAACGATGTCATGTAAGGTTAGCCCGGGCCGCTTCATCCCACCATCCCGCAAGATGCAAAATACACAAGCAATCGACAACAAAAACATCAACGCCCACAATGACCATTGTGTTCTACTCGTGCAACAGGTCTATATATAGATATGGCTCTGATACCACTGTAGGAGTTCGTAGCATGGAAAACAAAAAAATTCTACCGCATGAACACACAATCAAGATCTAATATATGATCAAGCCAAGATCTATCTACTAGATTGGTGCAACCGGTTGATAGAGTACTAACCCTCGAAGATCCAAAGCGGTTAACAAGAGCAGATTCTCGTGGGTGATGTAGTCATTCACTTGCCGATCTCAAGATTGCGTAGACAATCCTTCCGGCGCCGTGTTCCGGCAGCGCTCCCGCAGTCGGTCACACATTCGGTACTCGATGAATACCTTCCTCTCCCTTGTTCCAGCAGGCAGTGGAGGTTGTATCTCTCTCCTCGCAGTTCCGTCAGCACGACAACGTGGTGTCGGAAGTAGAGGGGAGATCCCGCAAGGCTTTGCCTAAGCCGGAGCGGGTATGGTGGAGTAGAGAGAGCCCCGGCAATCTAGGGTTTATAGTCCTAGGTTTAGAGGTAGGTAGAAATTAGGGTTTATCTAGTTGGTAGTGGTTTAGAGGAGATTTAGATTGGCTGCAACTAGAGAGGGGGGCAGCGGCCAACCTAGGGTTTCTTGTGTGTCCTAGGGGCTCCCTACCCCTCCTTTTATAGGTGGGGAGGCTCCAAGGGGGAGGGAGTCCTCACCCAACTCCACTTAATGTGGCCGGCCCAAGGGAGAGGGAGGATTCCTTCCCTAGGTAAGAATCCTTCTCTCCCTCCACTTGGAAATATTGTCCCAGTTTGACTTTTTCAAACTGCCCTTTTGACTTTCAAATTAGAGTTTGATTTCTCTCTTCCAAGTGTCCAGCCAAGTGACCTAGTACATGATGCAACCATTCCACTTTGTCATGAAACATCCATGTACCCTTCCCCTTCCATATCGACGAACCTTCTAGACCCTTCTAGAACATTCCGGTGAAAACACCGGAACCATTCCCGAACTCTGGAATTGGACTTTCTTTATATGAATCTTATTCTCCGGACCATTCCAGATCTCCTCGTGATATCCCGGATCCCATCCGAGACTCTGAACAACATTCGGTATCTTTACTCACATTCCATTTCTACTAAATAACATCGAATCCTTAAGTGTGTCTCCCTACGGTTCCTGAATTATGCATACATGATCGAGACTCTTCTCCGATCAATAACCAATACAGGAATCTAGAAATTCATATGGTTCCCACATATTTCTACGATTACTTCGTGATCGAATGAACCATTTACATACGATACCAATTTCCCTTTGTCTCACGATAGTTTACTTATCCGAGGTCCGATCGTCGGTATCTCTGCATACCTAGTTCAACCTCATTACCGATAAGTACTCTTTTCTCGTTCCCGTGATATGTGATCCCTTTGTGACCCAGTCACATGCTTGCAAGATAATTGGATGACATTCCACCGAGAGGGCCCAGAGTATATCTTTCTGTCATATGGATGGACAAATCCCACTCTTGATCCATGTGCATCAACACATACTTTCTGAACACTCAATGCCACCTTTATAGCCACCCAGTTACGGTGTGGTGTTTGATGTCATCAAAGCATCCTTCCGGTGATGGTGATTAGCATGATCTCATGGTCGAAGGAATTAGGTTACTATGTATCAGAAAGCTTATAGCAAATGAACTATATTAAATGACTTGATCTTTATGCTACGCTTAACTATAGGAGTATGTCCATCACATCATTCTCCTAATGTATGACCCTGTTGTTAATAACATCTCTATGTTCATGATCAGGAAACCATGATCATATATTAACCAACAAGCTAGTTTAACAAGATGCTTTACTAGGGACTCTTTTATGTTTAAAAATCACACAAGTATTAATGTTTCCGATTAATACAATTATAGCATGGTATGTAAACATTTATCATAAGCATGAAGATATGATAATAACCACTTTATTATTGCCTCTTGGGCATATCTCCAACAATTGGAAACAAAGTAACAAGTAGTAACAAAAGCAGTACTCACAGTAAAAGTTTCCTTTACCAATTCCACTCTTCAATAGCGCTTCACTCCCCGGCAACGGTGCTAGAAAATAGTCTTGATGACCCACAAGTATAGGGGTGTATCATAGTACTTTCGATAAATAGGAGTGTCGAGCCCAATGAGGAGCAGAAGGTGCTGAACAGTGGTATGGAGCAGGAAATCCCTGTGAATAGTTAGCAAACAGATTTTAGTGGTTTTCTGACAAGGCAACAAAACAAATAGCAAGCAACATAAGTAACAAAAAAACGGAGCAAGTGGCCCAATCCTTTCTTAGAAAAGGATAATCTGGTGGAAATACTTATAAGAACCAAATGTTCTCGAGGACACATGGGAATTCTGTCAAGTGCTTTCGCTTCAAATAGCTGAGTACTCTTCTTTGGTGTTTGTAAGTGTTGTGTGGGTGAACCTGTGCTAACATACCGCCCTTACTAGGACTAATACATACTTGTGATTAAACCCCCTGCAAACATACATAACTACAGGAAAGTAATTAAGATATAAATCTAACCACGACCTTAAACTCTGAGTCCTACACTCCCTTGTGCAAAGGTGTCCTATCGGGGGTTCAGGTTACTGTCATTCTGGCAACCCCATGATTAGTATCCAAATACACAATGCATTCCCCTAGGCCCATAAATGGTGAAGTATCATGTAGTCAATGTTCACATGACACTCACTAGAAGAATAGAACTGCAACTTAAATACTAAACCATTGAATAATAACTCATCACAGATTCACTACTAACAACATGACTTCTCCCATGTACTCAAGAACTAAACGAACTACTCACAAGACATCATATGGATCAATACCAAGATGATATGATAATGGATAACAATCTGAACATAGACAATAATCCAATGGTTCCACTCAGAAGCATCAACTACAGTAGTAATCAACACCGGGAAAGTTTCTCGTAAGAACTAAAGCAATATCCAACACAATTGTTACAGCGGAACATAGTGATGATGGTATGGATGATGGTGATGATGATCCTGATGAAGCCTAGATTGATGGCGGTGTTGATGGCGATGGTCTCCCCTCTCCGGGAAGGAATTCGCCTGGAAGAAATCTGTCTGCCGGAGAGATCTTTCTCTCTTGGTGTTTTCCGCCCCCAGAGGCGGCGGAAATCTATCTGTGGTCGCCCCCTGGTATTAGGGTTCCGTAGGGAAGATATAGATGAAGGGTCGGAGTCGGAGGCCAGGCAGGTGGGCCACACCTGCCCTAGGCACATGGGTCAGGTGGGCCCGCGCCTAGGGGGTGTGGGTCCCCTGAGGCCCAACTCCGTCCCTCCTTCTAGCTTCCTTCGTCTTCTGGTAAAATAATATGTTTCCATATTTTTCTGGTATTTTTCTGATCTTCGCGAAATTGCACCGAAACGCCTTCTTTTCCATCAGAATCTAGACTCCGGCAGTCCATCCTCCAGGAATCACCCAACATGCATAAACAAATGAAAAGCCATAAGTAATACCTCATAATAAGACAAATATCAATGAATAGAGGTAAATTATGATATAGAATGGTGATCTAAATTGGGTATCAATGGTCAAATCAACATCCAACATGACATGATAAAGTCTAAGCCACAGTCAAAACAAGCTTCCTTTTTTACCAACATAAGCATGGAACTTACTACTCTTTTCCAACACCAATCGACTTATTTGAAACAACTCACAAAGATAATAATCAATAAAGATCAGAGAGCTTATCTCACCTAACCACAAACAAGAACTAAAAAGTTCTAAGAAAAAAGCACAAGAAAACTAAAGCTAAACACAGTGCTAGCAAAAGAGAACACTCACAGAACAATAAGAGTGAAAACTAAAGTGTTCTAGACAATGAAGAACTAGGTATGACTTCTCCAAAATAGGAGTGTTGGGTTTCGGCCAATTTATTGCAGCAAACCAAGTAAAAGAAAACTAAAAACAAAAACAAAGACGCTCCAAGAACAACACAATAGTGCATGAAACAATAAAAATGAAGTGTCTTGAAAGAAGACCTAAGATTTTATTGATGAAGAAGGGGATGCCTTGGGCATCCCCAAGCTTTGACACTTGTAACTCTTTAATATTTCTTGGGTGGAATCCCCAAGCTTGAGCTTTTTTCCATACCTAATCTCATCACATCATTCTCTCCCTACACTTGAAAATTTTCTTCATACAAAACTTCACACAATCTTCATTAGCAACATTAGTGTATTCAAGATAATAAGTCTTTGGGTTCAGTTTCAACTCAAGTAAAACTTCCATTAGAACATAGGCTACTGTAGCAACTTCTTTTAAAAACTCAAGTGATCAAAGATAACTCAAAGAAACCGATTAAGAGGCAAATGGGAATAATGGCAGAAATCTATCAAAACAGACCAGCAGTGTCAACACCCAGATTTTTAATCCCAGATGCTTGTTATGCCGTACATCGCAATTCCAGGATTACCATTTTTGCGAGACATAACAGATTGGTACCATAGTTCATCATCCATTACAAACCATAATAGGTCTTACAAATAGTTGATCTCATGATCAAGTCTGATTACAATCAAAGTAGCGGAATAATAATAAAGGTAGCATGGTCGGGGATCCATCTTCAGGGTCACAGGCAATGCTGATGATGGGAGATGATCCTAGTTATCATAAGCATCCTTCTGTCCATCTTCCTCGTGGTCTCCTTCATAGTATGGCCATGGGAATAGCCAGGGACAAAGCCATGAGTACTTCGAAGTACTTGCAAACTTTCACTAAAGCAATAAGGCCATTCTATAGGAATCCTAAGCTCTAGGTTTCTTTGCCACAAGACAATTTTATTTCAACCACTATCTAGTAATAAAAGTCTAGCTTTAGTTGTCTAGGTGACTTAGGTGGGAACCTAACTTCATCTCCACAACTAGTGGGGTCAAGTCAAAGTCATCTTTCAAGTCACGGGTCATTTTGGAAAACATCTGGCAACGAAACAGTATGGCCATCCAACTGTCCATAACCGTGGACGCGGCTATTCGAATAGTTTGACACTCTGCAGAGGGGGTACACTTTCACCACAACATTCGATACATCCGTCAGGAACAATCTTGAATCATCATACTTAGTACACGGATAATAAATCCTAACCTTTCAATTACACAACCTAGTATAGGCACCTCCCCTATGAGTATGGCCTCCCAACCATGACCATATGTCATCTTGGGAACTGCATAGGTGGACAGTCATAATCACAAGGTAGCCTCAGCTCACTTCGTTCTGCGAGGGAACCCATAAAAGACATATAAACTTCCATTCAAGCCCTACCTAAATTCGGGTATTATGGTTGTATGGTAAACGTTGGAATGGTATCGCATCAAACCCAACCATCCATTTTTTATCAAAGTCACGTCACATACTTCATTCACCATCACCTCCAAGTTATTGTGTCCATAACACATGTCAAAACATTTCAATAGAATGACTCATCATTCCAAGGTTTTCATAATCATTTTTCCCATTTATTGATCAATTTTAGTTTAGCACTAGCATCTATCAAATGGGGGTGTGTGTCACTAGTTGTACGGTACTAAGCTGGTGTTTCTATCCTCATCAAGCTCCAAGCTCTTGATGACACTTTCCTAATCTTCCACTAATCATCCAATTTATTAACTACTGAACAATTTTGCTAAAAGTAAATCTTGCAAATAAAACTGGGATTTGGTATAGTAAAAAGGGGTATCACAAAGTTAGGTATAATAAGGCTTGCATAGTTTAGAATTCTTAGTATAGCTTGCCTTGATTGGTAAGGTGGTCCAAGTTCTCTTCCTCGTCATCGTAGAATTCCTCCTCATCGTTGTCGGATTGATACTAGCGTCTATAAATAAATACGAGGTACACAATCACTAATCAATACTTAACTACTTCTATTTATCACACAAGGGTCACACTAGATGATCTAGCATCATCTCTATCATTACAAGAAAGGGTTATAAGGTTTTATTGGTCTTATTTTTAGGAGAGTAATTTCTACTCCTTGAAAAGTTACTTAAGATTTAATATTCTCCAAATTAAAAATATGGGATCATATTGACATATGTCATCACCACATACTCTAATACTTTTGAATGTGATTTAAATTGGTTGGCCTAATTTATAAAGTTTAACACTATTATTTAATAATATTTAAGTGGCTAAACATGACTAGAAAGTCATTCTTTTAGTTTTGGTCCAGGACTACTGCATGTAAGTATGTAGATTTCTACATATTCCGGAAGGTCTTGTCAAATGTGATTTTTGAGAGTTGGAATCAACTCAAAATCACTTAGGGTTGATTTTAGAAAAATGTTTGAAGTTGCAAAAGCTACTAGCTTGTTATTTTTACTCTGGGTGATCCATAGTTTCAAAATGTTTGAATCCAATGGGAGTGATTAGAGATTTTCATCTACTTTCAAAAAAGATTGGATTCATTCAATTTGGTGCAGTGAATCTCTTTGAATTGATTTTTAAAGTTCACTATAGAAAAGGTTTTTGAATAAAAAGAAAAGACTAAGTTTGAATTACTGGGCTTGCGTGGGAAACGCTACTGGGCTGGCCCAACTACATAGCGCATGAGCAGTAGGCTCACTCAGGCTGGTCCCACGCGTCAGCGAGTGTTTCTAAACAAAGAGGTATCGATCAATGCTGGCCCTATAATTACAATGCGATCTACGGTCGAGGTTCATCCTCTACGTCGCGGTGCTCCGGCGAGATTTTAACCTAGCGACGCAATAAGGGTGTCTGGGGGCTCACCAGGGCTCCAGCTAGGGTTGGCGTTGCGGGCGAACGAGCTTGTCAACAACGGCGAGTCGAATGGCAGTCACGGCAACTCCTGGGGTGGTTGCAATCGACGGCGCCTTTCCCTCATGGCAACGCGAGGCTCCGATCAAATTTCGGTGACAGGGTGCTCGCCTTGCTCCGGGAACGGGTCAGGGGTGTTTCTGAGTGCGAGAGGAGTGGAATGGTGTGAAGATGCAGGCTGGGGAGGGTCTATTTATACCCTCAAGGGTGAGGCAGTGCGGCATGGAAAGGGATCGTCAGAGACGTTGCTATAGGTCGAGCTAGGCATGGAGAAGGGCATGGGTCGACATTGTTGGGTGTGGAGATTGTCATGCGAGTGGTGGCTCGACAAGGGGCGGTCTTAGTCGGTCGGGCGACGTCGGAGTTCTGTGCGGGTACGGCGATGTTCGTTAGCGAGTACGGTGGTCAAGGGGGCACACGGTGACCAATGGGCATGTCTGGGCGGTGGCTGGTGACGCCACGGTTGCGAGTACGGGCGGAGAGGTCGAGTCGCGACGTGTCTGCGCGAGGTGGCTACGACGCTCCGTCGTGCTCTCGGCATGTCCGTGTCTTAAATGGGCGTGGCCATTCCAGTATCTCTGCGTCTCGCCGTTGGTCGAGGGGTGGATAGTTAGGGGAGGTGAGGTCACGGATACTATCTACACATCCCGAGCGAGTGAGGCATGGCCTATGGCGTGTTGTCCATGTCCGAGTGACATGGTGAGCTTGCGTACCACTGGCATTGATCAAGATAGTGAAGAAGAGTGGTTCAATTGCACGGCTGGGTACTAGGGTGATCGTGGGTGAGCTAGGGCAAATATTTGGGGTACAATGGGTGAGAAATTGATTGATCACAAACAATGGATAGTTGGTAGTTGTACTATCATCACCAAGTGTTCGATCAAATGTCCGCATGAACTAAATCATCATCAAATACAATGATTTTTGGTGAGTGATCTGATACTAATCTTGGTAGTCTCTGGGTGCAATGGTTTGCCAAATGGTGAAGGTTTGAGTGATTTTCCAAAAATGGCTACCTTAACATATGAGATAGATTCAAATTTGAATTGCCTCTCAAAAGAGTTTGAAAAAGTTTCAGCAAGGTTGGTAAGTTCCATTGGGTTTAGTGTCACTAGGTCTAGCAAAGGGAGAAAACAAATGGAAAAGTTTCTGTTTGAGATTAGTTGCTAGAGATGCTCAAAGTGAGCTAGTGGTTAACTTGGGCAGAAATGACCATTAGGTCTTATGCTTCATATTTTCATTTTCTTTTGTTTTGATTTGATTTGGTAGTGACCTAGATGATATAGTTTTGATCTTTAAACCATTTCTCATCATTTACAACAATCAAACATGGCATGAAAATCATTCATACACACAAGCATTAAGATTTGAATTTAATTTATAAAAGATTTGGTTAACCCAAATATTGATTAATTAGGGAATGATCCTCATTAATATTTTTGGACTGTTACAAGCAGGTAAGGGCCGATTTTGTAGAAAATCTTCCGTTACTCAAATAGAAAAGTGCAAAACTATTGAAAGTTATATAATAACCTGGGGCATAAGCACAAAAAATTACAGATCAATCCGACGTACTGGGATATTTCACGATTTTTTTATAGTAAAGCATAGAAACTGTTTCGGAACAACAACAACTTCTCCAAATCTTACTTCTCTCTCATTAGATGTTATTCTTGGCACAAAACCACACAAAAAGGATAATGAGAGGTTGATGGGGGAATACCAATCGGGGTACAACCATGAAGAGGAATCGCCTGCTGGATCGCCAATCCCAGAAAGGATCGACTCGCCGGATATGACGACTAGCATATACTGGTCCCATACGATTGGCGCCGACTGGAGGCCCAAGACGGCGAATTTAATACAAAGTCCACCAAATACTTGTAAACCCTAACTGGCTGCATATATAAAGCCACCAAGGACACCCTCACGGGGTATCCTCTTCTACATCTCATTAGATCTAGTCTCTCCCACCGCCTCCGGCGACTCCATTGTAATCCAATCTATGATCATATACTGGATTGACAGAAGGACGTAGCGATCCTCCACCGAGGGGACGTAAACCTAGATACATCGTGTGCCAATCTCGCTTCCGGATTCTCCTACGTCGTCTTGACTCCACTATGTAAGTTATCCCAGTAGCATCTATCATGCCAATTCCACGACAGTTGGCGCCCACCGTAGTACAACGGTGCTCGGAGGTGATAATCTGGACGGATCCTCAATCGTCAACAGAGGCAATGTGACCAACTCGCCAGCAAACGCCTTCTGCAATCGCAGTCTATTTGATCATCAGCTGCCCAGGAAACCAAGGACGGCTTCACAAAAGCTGAATCGAGTCAACATGTCCGTTTCATGAGACCACCTGTCGAGATATCAAGTTCTAGGTTGGAATCCAGAGCCCCACATGACCTTGTCCCTTGCGGTGGAGACCCGACTGGTTTTTTCTCTTCAATCTAATCTCTCATGCATTGATTACTAAGAAAATAGATTGGTTTACTTAGGTCTAATTTCTACTCATGTGTTCTACTATATAACATCACTAGTAGAAAACAGGCCATCCGTCCACGCCCCCTCAGAGCACTAGTCCCGGTTGCGCCACCAACCGGGACTAATGCCGCACGTCCCTTGGAGCGGCACGGGCCAGGGGCACGGTCCCGTTGGTAGGGCATGCGTCCCGTTGGAGCCACCAACCGACTAAAGGTTTGGCCACAACCACGTGGCGTGTACGCACCTTTAGTCCCGGTTGCTAGCTCCAACCGGGACTAAAGGCCCCCTGCCCTCTATAAATGCAACGCCCCAGCCCCCGCCTCCACTGCTTTTTTCAATGGTGTAAGGTGTGAGGGTGTGTGCTAGTTTTTCTCATGCATGCATTGAAGGTGTTTGTTGAAATGTTTGAGTGAAAATCCATTGAATTTCTCATAGAACAAAAATATAGAAGGTGTCCGAGACGCACTTGAGCTTTCTCCTCTTTATTTCCCTCGATCGAGGTTAGCAATCCTATCTTTTCTAGGTCATTGGTACAATTCATGTGTCGGTGTGAATTGGTTATTTCACTATTTACGATGTCCTGTTTTTGATAAACTTACTTATATGATGCGATGAACTCGGGAATGGATGTACGGTGACCGGGTAGCCGGGTATATCAAAGGCGTGGATAAATTTATCGATGTGGCTACGGCAAACAAAGAGAATGGATTTATACGTTGTCCATGTGTTCAATGTCGGAACAACAAGGAGTACTCTTCCTCGAAAATCATTCGCGCCACCGATTATGAAAGGTTTCATGCCCAACTATAATTGCTGGACCAAGCACGGGAAAGAGGGGTTATGATGGAAGATGGTGAAGAAGAAGATGATGATAACAACTATCATCATATGTTTCCTGAATACGGTGATACCGCTATGGAAGACAATGGAGAGGAAAAAGGTGAAGAACGGGCATCGGATGAGTCGGTGATGAACTTGGTAGGGTCATTTCGATGCAAAGCGAGACGTGAAACGTAAAATGAGAAGTTGAAGTTAGAGGGCATGTTAGAAGATCACAAGAAATTGTTGTACCCAAATTGTGAAGATGGCGGCAGCACAAAGCTCGATGCGACCTTTGGAATTGTTGCGATGGAAGGCGAGTGTGGTCTAACCGACTCCTCATTTGAAAAGATGCGAAAATAATGAAGCAAGTTTCCAAACATAACGAACTTCCCGATAGTACCTACGAAGCAAAGAAGACTCTCGTCCTCCGGGATTAGATGTGCAAAAGATACATGCATGCATTAATGATCGCATCCTCACCATGTAAGGAGTATGAGAATTTAGATAAATGCCAGGTATGCAACGTGTTGCGGTATAAGATCAGACGAGATGCCCCTGGTGATGTTGAGGGATAGCCCCTCCGTAATAGGGTTCCTGCTAAGGTTATGTGGTATGCTCCTATAATACCAAGGTTGAAATGCATGTTCGTAAACAAAGAGCATGCCGGGTTGTTGCGATGGCACAAAGAAGACCGTAAGAAAGACGGGGAGTTGAGACACCTGGCGATGGGTCATAGTGGAGAAAAATCGAGAGAGACTTCGGACTTTGCGGTGTGACGCAAGGAACTTATGGTTTGGTCTAAGTACGGATGGCATGAATCCTTTTGGGGAGCAGATCTGCGATCAAAGACTGGCCCGTGACTCTATGTATCTATAACCTGCCTCCTTGGTTGTGCATGAAGCGTAAGTTCATTATGATGCCAGTGCTCATCCAAGGCCTGAAGCAACCAGGCAACGACATTGATGTGTACCTTAGGCCATTAGTTTAAAAACTCTTACAGTTGTGGGGCAAACCAGGTGTACGTGCGTGGGATGAGAAAAAACATGAGCCATTTAATCTACGAGGGTTGTTATTCGTAACCATCAATGATTGGCCTGCTCTTAGTAACCTTTCAGGACAGACAAACAAAGGATATAAGGCATGCACCCACTGTTTAGATAAGACCGAAGGTACATATTTGCATAAATGCAAGAAGGTTGTGTACCTGGCGAATCGACGATTTCTTCCGACTAATCATCCCGTAAGAAAGAAAGGCAAGCATTTCAAAGGTGAGGCAGATCATCGGAAGAAGCCTGAACTCCCTGCTGGTGATGATGTATTTGGTATGGTCAAGGACATAGAAGTAATCTTTGGAAAGGGTCCCGGTCAATCGATTCGAACGACGTCGCTACAGGACACGCACCCATGTGGAAGAAGAAATCTATATTTTGGGAGCTGCCATATTGGAAAGTCCTGCGTGTCCGCTCTTCAATCGACGTGATGCACGTGACGAAGAATCTCTGTGTGAACCTGCTAGGATTCCTAGGCGTGTATGGGAAGACAAAAGATACACCTGAAGCACGGGAGGACCAACAAATTATGAAAGACCCAAAGAACATGCATCTGAGATAACAAGACGGATAAAGGGCGTCACTTAAGTCGTGCCAGCTATGCTCTTACCAAAGCAGAGAAGGAAATCTTTTTTGAAGTCCTTTACAGTATCAAGGTGCCGTCGGGCTTCTCATCTAATATAAAGGGGATAATAAATATGGCAGAGAAAAAGTTCCAAAACCTGAAGTCTCATGATCACACGTGATTATGACGTGATTGCTTCCGATTGCATTGAGGGGCTTCTACCGAAAATGTTCGAGTACCCATTGTGAAGCTGTGCATTCCTCAATGCAATATCTCGGAAGGTAATCAATCCGGATATTCGCCAAGGTTCTGAAGGATGTGGTACAATGTCTTGTTAGTTTTGAATTGGTGTTCCCACCATCCTTCTTCAATATTATGACGCATCTCTGGTTCATCTAGTGGAAGAGATTGCCATTCTTGGTCGGTATTTTCTGGACAATATGTTCCCCTTTGAGAGGTTCATGGGAGTCTTAAAAATATGTTCATAACCGTGCTAGACCAGAAGGAAGCATCTCCAAGGGATATGGAACAGAGGAGGTCATTGAGTTTTGTGTTGACTTTATTCCTGACCTTAAGCCGATTGGTGTTTCTGACTCGCGGCATGAGGGAAGACTAAGTGGAAAAGGCACGCTGGGAAAGAAAGCAATGATATGTAGGGACGGGGATTCTTTCACTAAAGCACACTACAGTTCTACATAATTCCACCTTGGCAGCTCCGTATATGGAGGAACACAAGAATATTGTATGCTCCAAAAACCCGGGGAAGCCTGAATCATGGATTCTGAGATGAACACATGAAGTCTGCTTGGTTGGATGCGGACACATCTCTTGAATGACACCACTGTTGGAGATCAGCTATACTTGTTGGCGCGTCACCATCTTCTCTTGTATTGAATTTCCAAAGTACGAAATAAATGGGAATACATTCTACACGATCGCCCAAGATAAAAGAGCACCAACCAAAATAGTGGTGTCGCTTTGATGCAATAGACGAGAATGGACAAAAGGACACATATTATGGTTACATAGAGGAGATATGGGAACTAGACTATGGAGTCTCTTTTAAGGCCCCTTTGTTTCGCTGCAAATGGGTCAACCTGAATGGGAAGGGTAAAGATAGACCGGTTATGCGGAATGACAACAGTGGATCTCAACAATCTTGGTTATAGAGATGAACCATTCGTCCTAGCCAATGATGTGTCTCGGGTTTTCTATGTGAAGGACATGTCCTCCGACGAAAAAAGAAAAAATATGCAAACGAATACATCATATGATGATCCAAAGCGTCACATAGTTCTTTCGGGGAAAAGAAACATCGTGGGAATCGAGGGCAAGAGATGACATGTCGTAAGATTATAATAAGTTTGATGAAATTCGCCTTCACAAAGGTGAAAACTGACCCAAGCATTCCGTTAAGTAAAGAAGATGCTCCATGGTTACGTCTGAAGCGGTCATAAGGAATGACATATGCCAAGAAGTTCATGCTCATATTATGTAACTCTAGTTCATGTCTTTCGCGGTTTGTGGCTTGACCAAGGATATCTTCGCGGTTTGTGGCCTTTAGTCCCGGTTTTGTAGTCTCGATTTTAATATTAATAAATGTCTTGAGTGTTAGTCCCATTTTGTGGCTGGACCGAGTGCCTCTATGACCAGTTTCTCGGAGATGCGGAGGACTGGGCTCGTCGGCATCTCCTGGCTGGCGCGATGGTGTCCCTGCTCTCGAAAACCATCTTGCAGCTTGTAACTTCACTAACTAGATCAATACGCCTCGAGCTAACTAATTTCACATATTAGGAGTGCCTCTATGACCGATTTCTCGGAGATGCGGAGGACTGGGCTCGTCGGCATCTCCACAACTGGCCGCATGGTGTCCCACCTCGAAAACCATCTTGCAGCTTGTAACTTCACTAACTAGATCAATACGCCTCGGGCTAACTAATTTCACATATTAGGAGTGCCTCTATGACCAGTTTCTCGGAGATGCCGAGGACTGGGCTCCGTCGCATCTCCTCGAACTGGCCGCAGTGGTGTCCCCCTCTCGAAAACCATCTTGCAGCTTGTAACTTTACTAACTAGATCAATACGCCTCGGAGCTAACTAATTTCACATATTAGGAGTGCCTCTATGACCGATTTCTCGGAGATGCGGAGGACTGGCTCACGGCATCTCCTCGAATCGGCGTAGTGGTGTCCTGCTCTCTAAAACCATCTTGGAGATGCCTCAAACTGGCTGGAGGACTGGACTCACAAGGATGCATATTTATAGTACAAGCAGCTCGGCATAATGTCGACACTCACGACATAATGTCGACACTCACCCTATTATTAGTGTTGACTCATCTTTAGTCGGTTGGTGTCTCCAACCGACTAAATTCATCTTTAGTCCCGGTTGGTGACACCATCCGGGACAAGGTACTAACCATACGACATAATGTCGACACTCACCCCTATTATTAGTGTTGTCGGCCCACTCTGCCAATCCCTTTAGTCCCGGTTTGTGACTACATCCGGACTAAATGTGTCTTGAACAATGATCATGTGTGTGGACATTGGTATGTAGAACAATGTTGCAGGAGGAAGTTTTCCTTTTGTCATACGGAAAATCCCTTTTCCATTTTCCGAGCGCAAAAACGGGTCGTTTATGAAGTAACCACCAAAATGCCGTTTTAATGCTACCGTCCTATTTTCCTAAAATACTAGACCACCTTACATGGACTATATCCCAACCGGTACAAATCGGGACTAAATAGGCATTTCCCTCTATTTATTAGGTAACACTTAAGACATTTATTAATATTAAAAACCGGGACAAATCGGGACTAGCTAACACTCAGGCCTAAAGCCGCCCCCTTTAGTCATAGTCATGCCTAGTCCTATAGTACAGCTTGTGGTCTTCATCGTAAATGCGTCATCATCATCGTCGCCGTCACCGCCACTCCGGGATCCTCGGCCCATCCATGGCATATACCAGGGGCCATTCCAGCCTTGGATTCACGGCGGGTGGGAGAGTCTCTGGAAGACGATGCCGCCGGGGCGATGTGGGGCTGTGGCGGGTGGACTCGTGGGCACCGTGGCGAGGATGGTCTCCCGGCGATGTAGCGCATCACTTGATGATAGTACGGTTCTCCCACCACGAACGACGGCCGACTTCGTTGTTGTTCACCGGTGGCGGGCCATCACCCTCGTACTGGCGAGCTCCCTTTCCGCCTATTAGCGAAGAAGGCATTCCAGTGTCATAGTTGTCGGGATCCCACGGGATCCATCCGCTCTCGGCGTGAGCTCGTGGTAGAAGTGGTTTGTGATGGCGCTGGCGTCGGAACCTTGAGGGCGGGAGGAACCCCTCCAGCTCGGCATCCAGCCGGCGGGCGGCGGTACCCAGTGGACAAGGGTAGTTGGGCGCCAGCCTCGGTCTCCTCGAGGGTCGAATGGCCCAAGATGGCGTTGTCCATTGTTCTAAGAGAGGAAGGTGTGGATGTGTGGATAGCCATGACACGATCACCCTAAATATAGAGGAAAGGGAAAACTTGGCGTGAAGCTTTGGGAAATGGCGGAAATATCTTTAGTCGGTTAGTGACTACATCCGGGACTAAAAGCTCTAGTAGAAAGGAAAGGCGGGAAAACTTGGCGGGAAGAGGTGGGAAATGGCGGAAAGTATTTTTAGTCGGTTTGTGACTACATCAGGGACTAAATGTGTGCCGAACAATGATCATGTTTAGAAAAAACCTTCATAAAATTACCTATCATGTTCGAGGTTTCATGGCTTTAGGTCCAAATGACCGATGTTATGTCTTGAATCACGGCATAGTTTGTGATGTTGTGCCCATATTATGCATGTGTGTGGACATTGGTATGGAGAACAATGTTGCAGAGGAAGTTTTCCTTTTGTCGCACGGAAAAGCCCTTTTCCATTTTCCGAGCGCAAAAACGGGTCGTTTGTGAAGTAACCACCAAAATGCCGTTTCGAATGCTACCGTCCTATTTTCCTAAAATACTAGACCACCTTACATGGACTATATCCCAACGGTACATCTCAAACCTTTTCGTCCATCCACAGTAAAAGGACAAATGTCTGTAGAATCGGCGTGAAGTGGGTCGGTTTGTACTACTGTACGTGATCTATCGCCGTGATTTTTGAAAAATCATTTTAGACTCGCAATATGTGGTTTCTTGAGAGATCCAATGCAAGTTCTAACAATGCCGTCCCTATCTTCATGCACACCGGTTCGACCATAGTTAGAAATTCAAATAATTCAAAGCGGGCATAATAAATTCAAAAAAATCCGAACAATGAAAATCCTTCGTGGTGTCATATTATGTTACATAGTTGAAAGGAAAAATACGGACTTGGTATATTGATCATGTTTCAAAAACCTTCACAAAATTACCTATCATGTTCGAGGTTTCATGGCTTTCGGTCCAAATGACCGATGTTATGTCTTGAATCACGGCATAGTTTGTGATATTGTGCCCATATTATGCATGTGTGTGGACATTGGTATGGAGAACAATGTTGCGGGAGGAAGTTTTCCTTTTGTATACGGAAAAGCCCTTTTCCATTTTCGGCGAAAGCGCAAAAACGGGTCGTTTGTGAAGTAACCACCAAAATGCCGTTTCGAATGCTACCATCCTATTTTCCTAAAATACTAGACCACCTTACATGGACTATATCCCAACGGTACATCTCAAACCTTTTCGTCCATCCGGTAAAAGGACAAATGTCTGTAGAATCGGTAGGAAGTGGGTCCGGTTTGTACTACAGTACATGATCTATCGCCTGTGATTTTTGAAAAAATCATTTTAGACTCGCAATATGTGGTTTCTTGAGATCCAATGCAAGTTCTAACAATGCCGTCCCTATCTTCATGCACACCGGTTCGACCATAGTTAGAAATTCAAATAATTCAAAAGCGGGCATAATAAATTCAAAAAAATCCGAACAATGAAAATCCTTGGCGTGGTGTCATATTATGTTACATAGTTGAAAGGAAAAATACCGGACTTGGTATATTGATCATGTTTGAAAAAACCTTCACAAAATGACCTATCATGTTCGAGGTTTCATGGCTTTCGGTCCAAATGACCGATGTTATGTCTTGAATCACGGCATAGTTTGTGATGTTGTGCCCATATTATGCATGTGTGTGGACATTGGTATGGAGAACAATGTTGCAGAGGAAGTTTTCCTTTTTTATGCATGAAAAGCCCTTTTCCATTTCCGGCGCAAAAACCGGTCGCTTTGTGAAGTAACCACCAAAATGCCGTTTCAGAATGCTACCGTCCTATTTTCCTAAAATACTAGACCACCTTACATGGACTATATCCCAACGTACATCTCAAACCTTTTCGTCCATCCACGGTAAAAGGACAAATGTCTCCGAATCGGTAGGAAGTGGGTCCGGTTTGTACTACAGTACATGATCTATCGCCCGTGATTTTTGAAAAATCATTTTAGACTCGCAATATGTGGTTTCTTGAGAGATCCAATGCAAGTTCTAACAATGCCCGTCCCCTATCTTCATGCACACCGGTTCGACCATAGTTAGAAATTCAAATAATTCAAAGCGGGCATAATAAATTCAAAAAAATCCGAACAATGAAAATCCTTCGTGGTGTCATATTATGTTACATAGTTGAAAGGAAAAATACCGGACTTGGTATATTGATCATGTTTGAAAAAACCTTCACAAAATGACCTATCATGTTCGAGGTTTCATGGCTTTCGGTCCAAATGACCGATGTTATGTCTTGAATCACGGCATAGTTTGTGATGTTGTGCCCATATTATGCATGTGTGTGGACATTGGTATGGAGAACAATGTTGCAGAGGAAGTTTTCCTTTTTTTATGCGGAAAAGCCCTTTTCCATTTCCCGAGCGCAAAAAACGGGTCGTTTTGTGAAGTAACCACCAAAATGCCGTTTCAGAATGCTACCGTCCTATTTTCCTAAAATACTAGACCACCTTACATGGACTATATCCCAACCGGTACATCTCAAACCTTTTCGTCCATCCCTGGTAAAAAGGACAAATGTTTTTGAATTATTTATTTAAATCCAAACACTTTTTATGTTTAAAATTTTTCTAAATTCCAAATTAATATTCAAAATATAAGTTAATTCATTTTAAAAGGTTATATTAATTATTTTTTAAAAATAGAATATGTTTTTGAATTATTTATTCAAATCCATACACTTCTTATGTTTAAAGTTTTTCTAAATTCCAAATTGATATCAAAAAAATATAAGTTAATTCATTTTTAATTGTAAATGGTTCATATTTTAAATGGTTACATTAATTGTTTTTTAAAAGAAAATGGTTTTGAATTGTTTATTCAAATCCAAACACTTTTTATGTTTAAAGTTTTTCTAAATTCCAAATTAATATTCAAAAATATAAGTTAATTAATTTTAAATGGTTACATTAATTATTTTTTAAAAATAGAAATTGGTTTTGGATTATTTATTCAAATCCATACACTTCTTATGTTTAAAGTTTTCTAAATTCCAAATTAATATTTAAAAAATATAAGTTATTTCATTATTAATTTTAAATGGTTCGTTGTTTAAATGGTTACATTAATTATTTTTCAAAATAGAAAATGGTTTCGAATTAGTTATTCAAATCCAAACACTTTTTATGTTTAAAGTTTTTCTAAATTCCAAAGTAATTATCATTTAAAAAACATTACAAATTTAAACCCCAAAATAAAAAATAAGGCGGGAACAGAGAGAAAATAACTGAAATAATTTGAAAACAGGGGAATACGTCCCGGTTGGAGCCACCAACCGGGACGAAAGAGCCCCCTGCGCGCGCGCCCCTTCAACTGCTGAAAATTTGGACTATAGGTCCCGGTTGGTGGCTCCAACCGGGACGTATGGCCCTTTAGTCCCGGTTGGAGCCACGAACAGGACTAAAGGCCCTTTAGTTATAAGGGGTGTGCCTCCTCTTCTTCTTCCTTCCCCTCTGCCTCTTGCGCCATCGCCATCGGCAGCCGCCAGTCGCCACTGCCGTCGCGCTTGCTCCCGTAGCGGCTCGTCGTCAACGCCTCGCCTCCCGGCCGCCACCGCGTCTCTTCCTTGGCAAGCGCCGCGCCCGCGTCTCCTTCCCGACGGCCGTGCCGCCTTCTCTGCCTCCGTCGGCACGCGCCCTTCCCCACCGCGTCAGTGCCCCTCTCTGTCCTCCCTCACTGGTGGTGGTCTTCTTTGGCCATTCTTGGCGCCGCCTTCTTTGGCCTTATTCTTGGTCTGGTTGGCCATGCCGCCATTCTTCTTCTTCTGGTCTTCAGGGTGGTGGTGCAGACGTGACGGTGGTACGGTGGTCTGACGTGGCCCACGGTGGTACGGGCCCGCTGACGTGGCCCACGGTGGCTTGCTGACGTGGCCCACAGTAATTCAATTTTAAATGATTTAATAATTCCAGAAATTGATATAAACTTGTAAATTCAATATCTTTTTATTTATAAGTCAGAAAATTACAAATAATATATCAAATTGTTCAGAAAAATGAAACCTATCTATTTAACCTATAATCATGCATTGTTCAACAATTTAAATGACAAGTATAATTATAAGAACAAATGCACCCCTCTCATATGTTCCGGAGTTTCCCCGAGTTAGGGTTTTCACCCGTCGGAACCCCGATTAAATCGTCGAGCATGTCTTAGGGTTACATTCAATGCAAATTAACTTGTCATATCATCATACTTGCTTGAGCATTGCATCGATGCCATGTGTTGATTGTTTCCCTTTCTTTTCGGTGTTTGATTATTAGGTTTATTATTAGTTAGGTATTATTAGGTTTATTAATTAGTTTGGTATTATTGGTCTTATTTGTGGTCACCAATGTGGGTAGCCCGGACCCGATTCACATTGCCGATCCGTGGTTTGATAAGGAATCATTAATACCCCTTAGGTGCATGTGGGTTCCCTCTCATATGCATCGGAGGTTTCTCGAACTAGGTTACACCCTGAACTCGGAATATTGATAACCGTTGATTTTAGCTAGAGTTACCTATCTACTACGGTTTCCTTTTTGTAGCTAGGTTTAGGGTTTCTCTTCATTTTATTATTGTGTATGTATATATCAGGTTTCTCCTTAACTTTCTCCTTTAGCCGCTTTGACTTATTCGTTTTCCACCTGTATGCGTAAAATATGGATCCACACGTCGGAGACGAAGAAAGGAAGAGTTGATCCAAGGTGTGATCCGTGGGGAAGATAATTTAGACGTATCAACGTTTACGAACAACTCGGTGAGGTGATCCTCTTTTACGGAGTAGACAACTTGTTTGAGGTTGAAGGTGTTGCCTTCCAGCGAGAGAAAGCGATGCCTTGTGTAACCGAGAAGGCGACCTCGGCGAGGTGCATGTAATATAAATCAATTCATTAATTAATCATCTGCTATCTATATAGAAATAGTAACGACGATCTTTCTTCTTTTAGCCCTCGGATCGAAGGAATCTCTGAAATGAGCGACGAGGCCCAACCAAAAGTTGGAAGACCATGAGAGGTTCAGATCGAAGATGTCATTGTAGGCAATCGACCGCTCGAAGTTGTCGCAACCAAATTTGTGGCACAATGCGAGTAATCGTTAGGGACTTAATCCCGATCACCATTAGAAATTGGAATAGGCCTGCTAATGCGGATGAAGAGGAACATGTTTATTTGTCCCTAACCACGCCAAAGATTTCTTGTGGAAGAGGCTCATGGTTAATTTCAAACTACGAAGATAGAGCTGGATCCAAATGCGAAGGATCCAGTTGAGGACGCCTTACAACATGGGAGAGCCATGGAGGCTAAGGTCGAGTGGGCTTTGAAGAAGATGGCCCGTGTTTCACCAATGGAAGAAAAGATTGCACCTTGACTATGTCGTGAAAGAGAAGACTCGATTTCAAGAAGACTCGGTTTGAAGATAAAACCATTCAGGCTGAGTTTGTGGAATACAAGACATCGCAAAAGCTAAGGAAATGTCGCAAAGAATAAGTGAATCTTGCTAACAAGAAGTATCACCATACTATGGGGCAAGGTGGCTCTGGTGGCATTCCTAAGTGGGAGAAACTTGAGCAGGGGCTGCGTGATAAAAATATCACCCGAGGCAGACGATTGGGTAGAACGTGCAAGGAATTGGTTTTACGGGCATGGGGGCACGTTGGACTCGGAAGGGAGGTGTATATATAACATACGACATAAAGAAGACCCCTTGCCAATCGAGAGGATCAGAAAAGCAGTAAAGGCTGTTAAAGATGGGGACTTAATTCCTGATAGAGAGAATGATGAGCTCACACTCGCCCTTGGAAATAAGGAACATGATGGACGAACACGAGGCACAATAGGCTCCCAATCATGGAGGACTGGGTTTCCCGAAGAGAGGAAGAAATATCCTGATAGAAGCCGTCAGAGGAGTAAGGACAGGCGGCGGTTGAAGCGAAAGTCGAGAAAGAGCGAATGCGTTTAATTGAAGAACGATTAAAGCAACAACAAGATGAAATTAACTCACTTAAAGAGCAAAGTACTACGGCGCCCCATCTCAAGAAGACACTGCGCATTCGATGCTACCGCCTATCGAATAATCGAAGCGATGTGGCTTCCACCGAGGTCCCGGTGATGACAATGGCGATGCCGATGATGCAAGCGATGGCTCTGTTGGCTACCCGATGGATGATATCAGAGATGACACCGCTGCGATCTACATGTCAAAGTTTTGAACATATCAATGAAGGTGGCGGTCGGCTATGCCTTACCAATTGGACCCACACCAACTTACCACGGTCGTCCGGTTCCGGAGGGCTACGTTGTTGTCGGCGTGGATGAAATCATGCCCACCTTTGAGGTTTTGGATCTTCACTACCTGCCGGTGAAGGGGATGTGATGTCTTTGGGTGACGCAAAAACGTCACCATTCTATGGTCAAGGATTGTATCGTGCTTCAAATCACACGCCAAGGCCATCTTCGCCGTCTCACCGTCTCTAGCGAGGTCATCGCCGCCCGTCTTCGTCGCCTCACCGGCTCCGTCGCCTCACCGTCTCGGTGCAGCCATCGCCCGGGAGCCATCGCGGCGCCTCGGGATAAAAAGCGTGGCGTCTGCGCTCTTGTCGTGGCGATCGCCAAACGTAAACAAGAGCCTCTTCCAAAAGTACCAACGGTTCCTCCCAAGAGAGCTTATGATCATGTCTTGAAGAGGAGACCGCGGCTCGGGTTGATCTTGAAGCGAGCGTTTTAAGCTAAGTCGGCGGCCGAAGAGCGAGTTCCCCAAGCACCAAAGAAGAAAAAGCCAAAGTGTTGAAAATGCTAAAGACTCTTCATCAACCCGAGCCAAAGCTATCATCGGACTATGAGCGTTCTATTCTCAAGTCACATGCGGCACAAAAAGCCTCAAGAGCGATCGATGCAAGCGGAAATCTGTTGCCCAGCTGGAGAACAAGCAAAACAGACTTGCGCCCTCTCAAGGTGATTTCTCAAACCAATGTGGGTCGAGCAAATATGGGGCGAAGAGCGGTATGATCCAGAGGTAGTTGCTGTCTGAAGCTGCCGCTGCTCAAGGTATGAGTATTGCCCGATTTATCCCAGATTAGAGTTCTTCCCGTGAGTGAAGTAGCATACAAATACTAGTACGGCAAACCTCTCGTCAAACCCGAGGAGGTAAATAATCTTTCAACAAAAATGCGAAGATTGCATAATCTGGTACATGCACGCCACAAGTGCGGGCTAACTGGATAGTCTTGAGGGTTACAAAAAGCATCATGGGAAAGAAAGTGATGACATGATATCCATTGAATTTGTTGAGCTATTTCAATTATTCAATCAAGACGCCTTGGACAAATCGCTCATCGCCTATTGTGCGTAAGTACTAATTCTGTAATTAACTTAGTCTCCACTATCTCACTTTGTTTATTGCATGTATATAATCATACTGTAATATGCGAATGAAGATTCTCGAATGCAGCAGGACAAATCTATGATATTGGCTTCATTGACCCATATTGGGTTCATGAAGCTAATCCCAAAATAAGCCCCGGGATACGGAGGATAATATAGTACAGCGTTAAGGTTTCAAGAAACCAAAAGGGAAATACTTTTCCTTACAACTTCGAGTGAGTGTTATTGTCTTGTATACACTTTCTATTTCGCTTACTCGATGTTAAGTATATAATTGATTAGTTATGCATTCGCAGCTTCCACTATATTCTGTTAATCATTCAACTTGACAAAGGGCGTGTACTAGTCATGGACTCGAAACATAAACCCCTTGAGACGTGGAAGGACATGCAGATACTTCTCCAAGGGTAATTCTAATCATTACGACACTATATCGGCAACGTAGCGTTAAGTGAATTTTATGATATCAAGTACTTAATAACTTCTTTTATTCGTTTTCTTCGCCGGGCAGCGCTTGGAAACGGTTCACCAAGAAGGCTAGGGGTGTTTGGAAAGAGGAGCTTACATTTCAACCACTAGATGTAAGCACCACTAGCTATATCCGCGCATCTCTTTGATTCTAGTTTTGATACAGTTATTATCATGCTTGATTATTATTTTGATTGAACTATGTTCTTGTGAAGTGCCTGACACAGGGACCAGGTAACAATCTCTGTGGATACTATGTTTGCGAGTTCATCCGGCAGACGTGCGATGAGAAGGGCAGAAATTTAGAGCAACTCCACGTATGTAAACAATTTCTATAGTTTTATTTTCAAACAAATTGTGTTTAGTTTCATTCATATAGACTGACTCCTTTTTTAAATCAGATCGAACGTCTACGGGACGGTCTTACGCCAAAGGATCGCGTCACGAGCAATTCAGGAGGAATTGGCGGGATTCTTGGATGCAGAAGTCCTAGACCGAAGGGAGTACTATTCTGCTGTGTATAGACAATAGGGATTGTAAAAAAGGAACTCGATCCGTGTATAGACAAGGGGAATACTTTTGTATGTAGTGCATGAACTCGATCCGTGTATTGAATGTAATATTGTCATGATGATCTTGTGTAATATAAGGTTCCTTCATTGATAAGTGCAAAACACTAAATAAACAATAAAACAACCTAAATGAATTCTCTGCCGCGGCACAAAAAGTGGCGAAAATGCTGCCGCGGCAACAAAATGTGCAAAAATGAATTCTCTGCCGCGGCAGAGAAATGGGCCAAATCTCTGCCGCGGCAGAAGGTTATTAGTCCCGGTTCGTGTTACGAACCGGGACTAAAGCCCCCCCCTCCTCGCACGGTGCAGCTGCCACGTGTATGATCTTTTGTCCCGGTTGGTGGGGCAACCGGGACTAAAGGTTCGGGCTTTAGTCCCGATTGCCCCGTCCCGGTTGGGCAACCGAGACTAATGCCGCTTACCAACCGGGACGCATGGGGTTGTTTCCACCAGTGCATGAATTGGCGAGATTCCTTCGCCCGCCTGCCATTTGTGCGTGGAATCACGATCCAGGCAGGACCCTTCATCAAAGTAGACAAGATCTCTGGCTGTCCATTGATACGAACGTCGGCACCAAGCGCCGTAGCAAGAAGCATCTAAATGCCAACCAAATTTAGGTTTTGCAGATCGGTCGGTAAAGTGCATTGCTTCCTTATTATTTAATTCAGTTGATAGTGCCACGTCGATCGCACAAGAGCAAAGGAATATGCTGCACGTTCCACTATTTGGAATGTTTAATTAATTATGAATACTAATCCCTGCTTGCAACTTATGCATGATCGACTGACCCATTACTCGTTACGAGCTCGCCTATCATGGAGGGCACACGCACGCACAGATTATGACTGATTATTTCATCTCCCTTTGATTTGAGTCTTTTATCAATTCATTATTTTATTTTGATCTAAAGTTTTGCTTGATCCGTTTGCATGGCGGCTCTACTTCGTGATCTTCCGGCTTATCGCCGACAAACTCGGTGGCAAGAGACCGTGTTTCAGTCGCACACGCGTTATAGATTGCCGACGCAAGCACGAAAAAATTAGTACGAAGATCGAAAACTCAAGTTCTACACCACTTAATGCAGCGCCGGCCCTGGGCAGATGCATCCGATGCGGCCGCACTGGGCCTCCAACTGCTAGAGGTCCTAACTCAAGCTTGACTCGGAAGAAACAACAGGTAGAATAAGAGGTCAAATTTAAGGAGCAAAAGGACTTGGTGCAGCGGCAACCAGAGGGGCATACGGATAGCACCTAGCGGGCAGCGGCAACCAGAGGGGCATACGGATAGCACCTAGCGGGCAGCGGCAAGCTAATTATCATCGAAAGTGCCTAACGACTGTGCAACAGCAAGCAGCAGCGAGCAACCAATCAAGTTTCATCTTTATTGCAGTTAATGGCACACCGGATTACTTTTACTGCCGCTCCACACATATAAAGCCTGAATCCACCGCTTGAAGCACAAGCCACACCTGCACTACGCTCGATCCCGTGTGACAAGGACCGGTGGATTTTAACCTTTTCTATTCAATCTTATGTCTTGATACGGTTGATTACTTTTCCTATTGTCTATTTTATTTGGATCTAATCCTTCACCTATTGTATTTTTGAAATACATGTACATGAATCGGGATATGATGTTTCTTATGTGCACACCATGGGAGAATTAATCAATGGAGACGTGGTGATCCGGCCACTCGCGTCAGTTTCAATTGCCTGCTACGTTGGCCGAGCTCGAATCAATCCGCCTATCTCCGAAAGCTGGTTCACGACCACACTCGGGAATTCGCGCGTCGCGGTCTCGCCTGTCATGGACTCGCCATCACCGACACGTCACGCTTGGGGACTCGCCATCACGGACTCGCCTTCGCGTACTCGGCACGCTCCAAGACTCGCCATCACGGACTCGTCCTCGCGTACTCGGCACGCTCGGGGACTCGCCACCGTCGACTCGCCCTCGAGTACTCGACACGCTCGGGGATTCGCCACCGCCGAATCGCCCTCGCGTACTCGGCATGATCGGAGACTCGCCACCGCGAACTCGCCCTCGCGTACTCGGCACGTTCGCGACTCGCCATCGCGGACTCGCCCTCGCGTACTTGGCACGCTCGGGGACTCGCCATCACGGACTCGCTCTCGCGTACTCGGCACGCTCGGGGATTCGCCATCACGGATTCGCCCTCGCATACTCGAAACACTCGGAGACTCACCACCGTGGACTCGCCCTCGCGTACTCGGCACGCTAGGGGACTCGCCATCGCGGACTCGCCCTCACGTACTCGACACGCTCAGGGACTCGCCACCGCGGACTCGCCCTCGCGTACTCAACACGCTCGGGGACTCGCCACCGTGGACTCGCCCTCGCGTACTCGGCACGCTCAGGGACTCGTCATCGCGGATTCGCCACCATGGACTCGCCCTCTGATACGTCGGAAACGTATCTATAATTTTTCATGCTTCATGCTTGTTTTGTATAAACTTTGATTTGCTTTGTCTACACTTTGAGATATTTTTGTACACTTTCTGGAACTAACCTATTGACAAGATGCCACAGTGCCAGTTGCCTGTTTTCTGCTGTTTTTGATTTCAGAAAGCTAAAAAATCAATATTCTCAGAATTGTACGGGATAAAAGCCAAAGTCATTATTTTTCCCAGAATAACACGGAACCACGAAACAGAGCCGGAGGGGAGCCACAGGGTGTCCACACCTCCCCTAGACGCGGGCAAGCCCTGGAGGCGCCCACAGGGGTGTGGGCCCCCTGGTTCCCAGCGACCTTGCCTCATGCGCCAATAAGAAGCCTCCGACCCAAAAACCCTAAATCATCCAGAAGAAATCCACAAAAACCTCCGTAGTGTCGCCGCCACCGAAAGGGAGATTCGACAGAAAGTCTCTGTTCCGGCACCCTGCCGGGACAGGGAAGTGCCCTCGGAGCCATATCCATCGATCTCCATCACCATCTTCATCACGGTTGCTGATTCCCATGATAAGGAGGGAGTAGTTCTTCCTTGAGGCTAAGGGCTCTACCAGTAGCTATGTGTTCATCTCTCTCTCTATGCATGATCTTGTGGTCATGAGCTTTGTAATTAAGTAGATCTACCTTGTTACTCAAGTGCTTCATTAGATCTCTAATCTCCCCATGTTTGTGAAAGTGACAGCGTGCACGCCATGGTGGCACTTAGGCTTGAGTCTACATAAATACTCTTTGTGCTTTAATAGATCTATTCTTTTCCCCATGTGTGTGAAAGTGACAGCGGGCATACCGTGTGTGGCACTTTGGCTAGATTGAGGCATACCGTGTGTGTGGCACTTTGACTAGATTGAATATTTGTTATGAGTTATATTTAGAGTTGGATGTTTCTATGAAATTGTGGTGTTTGTTGGAACCATCTTGCGCTCAAGGTGACAGTGTGGGTTATCTAGATTGGGGAAGACAGACTTTGAGGAGTGCTGTTATAGCCCTACCTTGGATTAGAGTGTCCAACCGTAGAGTAGTTAAGAGTAGTATCATGAAGAGAGGATATTTATATGAGAGAGTGTTCACTAGTGAAAGTATGATCCCTAAGCCTTTTTTCTAAGCATTGAAACACCGTTTGCTACTAGATCTGTTTCATGTTTGCTTGCTTCCATCTTTGTTCCGTTTGCCGAGGAGGTTTTGGTTCTTTACCTTACCTCACCATCAAGCTCTTTTCTGGCACCGTTACCCACGACAACAACAAGTCAGAAGCTATTTTCTGGCACCGTTACCACTTGTATTTCACTATCTCTTCGCTGAACTAGTGCACCTATATTGGGTGTGTTGGGGACACAAGAGACTTCTTGTATCTTGATTGAAGGGTTGCTTGAGAGGGAATACCTTTGACCACTTCCTCCCTGAGTTCGATAAACCTTGGGTCACTTAAGGGAACCTTGTTGTTGTTCTACAAACCTCTGCACTTAGAGGCCCAACAACTGTCTACAAGAATAGAAGTGCGTAGACATCAAGCTCTTTTCTGGCGCCGTTGCTGGGGAGGTAAGGTAAAAGGTACTCACATCCTCCAGTGTGATTGCTCGAAGTTATTTCCTTTAGATTCTGCAATTTTGTCTTTTTGTTTCTTGTTTTCACTAGTTAGACTTAATGGAAAACAACAAAAAAATTAGATAGCTTTATAGTATTTATCTTGAGTTAGGACATGAAGTGTTTGAAGAGAAAATTAAAAAACCTATGGAGCTTTATTTGCATGCTAATAGCAATGTTATTAGTATGAACTCTTTGGACACCACTATTGCTAATGCTATGGAAACGTCTATGCTTGGAGAAGCTAGTTTTTATGAAAACAATCTTTTTAGTTCCCCAGCTTTGGAAGATAGTTATTCTATTGCTTATGATGATACCAAACCTCCAATATATGATGATTACAATGATGAGTATGATATTTTCAGTCCACATACTATTAAGGAGAAAGTTAATTGTAATTACAATCTGCCTCCTATATTTGATGATTATGGTGATGAGAATAACAATGATAGCTATTTTGTTGAATTTGCTCACACTATAATTAATAAGAATGACTATGCTTATGTGGAGAGTAATAATTATCCTATGCATGTGGATCATGATAAGAATGTTTTATGTGATAGTTATATTGTTAATTTTGTTCATGATGCTACTGAAAGTTATTATGAGAGAGGGAAACCTGGTTTTATGCATCTCAATAATATTAAGTTTCCCCTCTTTATGTTGAAAGTCTTGAAGCTGCATTTGTTTTGCTTTTCTATGCTTGTTGCTTTGTGCTTTCATGACTTGTTTCTTTACAATATTCCTATGCATAGTAAGTGGGTTAGACTTAAATGTGTTTTGAATTGGCTTCTTGATGTTCTCTTTTACTTCAATTCATATTTCTTATGTGAGCATCTTCTCAAACTATCAAGCCTAACTTAAAGGCGGTAAAGAAAAGTACTTGTTGGGAGATAACCCAAGAGTCTTATTGAGTCTTCAAAGTTATTACTTCAGTAATGACCTCTCCTTATCTTTTTGTTTGCTTTTTGTGCCAAAAATGACCTCTAATGAGAGGGAAGTAAGATTTGGGGAGTTGCTGTCCCGAAACAGATTTCTGTCCTCCACAATAAAAATTCGTGAGGAGTCTCTATAACTCGGATTGAGCTCAAAATTTACGAATAAATCCCCCAGTATGTTAGCTAACTTTCGTTAGTTCAACAATTTTTTATTTTAGCAACAAAAGATGTTCGAAAAAATCGGTTTCTACCTGCTGGTTTGTTTTGACAGATTTCTGTCATTATTTGCATTTGCATCTTATTGATTCCTTTGTGATTTCTCTTTTGGGGAATTGAGATTTTTGAAGTAGTTGCTACAGTAGCTTGTGTTTTTAGTGAAAAGTTTTGCTGTTCCAAAGCTTTTCCTAAGGTTCTAATATCTTTTGAATACACTAATGTTGCTAATGAAAATTGTGTGAAGTTTTGTATGAAGGAAAAATTTCAGGTGCAGAGAGAGAATAATGTAATGAGATGAAGAGTGGACAAAAGCTCAAGCTTGGGGATGCCACCCAGGTGTCACCCCAAGAAATATTCAAGAGGTACAAGCATCAAAGCTTGGGGATGCCGAAGGCATCCCCTTCTTCATCAATAAAAAATTCAGGTCTTTCTAGACACTTCGTTTTTATTGTTTCATCCTTTGTTGTGTTGTTATTGGAGCGTCTTAGTTTTTGTTTTTGGTTTTCGTTTGCTTAGTTTGCTTGAGTAAGTTGGTTGGTTACACCACACTTATTTTGGAGAGAGACACATTCTGTTTCCATTTCCTAGAAAACTCTAGTTTTCACTCTTATTGTTTTGTGAGTGTTCACTTTTGCTAGCACTGCGTTCAGCCTTAGTTTTATTGTGCTTTCAGCTTATAACTTTTTAGTTCTTATTTGTGGATTTGTGAGACAATGTCACTGATCTTTATTGATTATTACCTTTGTGAGTTGTTTCAAATAAGTTGATTGGTGTTGGAAAGAGTAGAAAGCTTCATGCTTAAGAAGTACAAAAGGGAGCTTGTTTTGACTGTGACTTAGACTTTATCATGTCATGCTTGGTGTTGCTTTGACCTTATGCTTAGTGATTATTTCTGTAGCATGACTTGTTCCAAACAATTAGGTGTTCTTAATGTGCCTTGAAGGAATCATGCGTTGTTTTAGCATACAAAAGCATAGTATTGCAGTATTCTCTTTTGATGCTTTGTTTGGGTTGACTTGGCACATGCTCACACCATGTTATGACTATGACAAGTCACCATAACCTCTATGATCATTTAGTCCTTGACTTGTAGTACCACTCTTTGCTTTGATTAGTAATGCTTTGTTGCACTGCATGATTATGGCCATTATTGCTCTCTTATTTGGTTGCTCCCAGTCTTTTGCTAGCCTCCACTTGTATGAGTAAGATCTACTTATGCTTCCAACTCCCAAGAAACCAAGTTATTCCAAAGTGTCCACTATAAACTCCTATGCATGGTGTGTTACACCATTCCAAGTATATTCTTGTTTTCAGCTATCTTCCAATTAAAAACTATTTGTTATGTGAAAACTTAGTAATTAAAACCCTCACAAACTTTATGGCACACTTTATATTCTTTGCCCCTAATAAACTTGAACCATTGTGTCATCTATGTTGTATATGCTTGCACTTATACGTTGGAATTAGCAGAACCGTGCTGCCACGGGGAACGTTTTCAACATTGCACTTGTACTTTGTACTTAGTTGATATCAAGCTCTTTTGTCTATGGATGTCACCGGTGTGAAATAAAGAGGGAACTTGTAAGTCCATGGAGTTTGTATCCTGTGTTAGAGAAACGCCTAGGCCGCTATCCTAAGCCATGCCTAATCATGGTGGAAACTTGCACCATCACCATAGTGAGATAAAAAGCTATGCATATAGTAAATAAAAAGATCGATGAGATGATCATTGTCTGCTTGCCTTGTAATTTTGGTTATGGGATAGCTCCTGTACCATGTGCAAGGGGTACCACGTTGGCGGTTCTCTATGATACGCATGTACTTACAATGACAAGAACTTACAGGTGAATGAAGTTGAGTAGCATGAGGTGTTGCCCTCATATTCAAGGGACTTGAGAATTCCAACTTATACTTTGTCAAGCATATACTCCATAGTTTGTTCACTTTAACCTTAACCACTTCAAGATGCTTATGATAGGGGCAATAAGGGCTGAAAGCTAACAAGTACCATAATTTTTGGAAGCTCTTTTTGAAACTTGAAATCCTTGCTTCCTTTATGAAAGGCCTTTCTTCCACTATTATATTGAGTCTCCACCTTCTACCTTTAGGCACCATTAAGAGAGCATAGTTGCCATTTTGTGTGAAGTGTCCCAAAACTTATTGATTGATGCATATTTTGATATTACTTGCTCTTGTGCTACTTGTTTCTAGTCACCCTTGTGAACTTTGAAGGTGTCCTATGCATATATTTGCTACTCTATGAGGGACAAGCTGAATGCCACTATGCCATGTTTTCTGTATGTGAAACAAACAAACGTTTTTCAATGCGTGTTATTCATGATCTTTGTTTGTAGCCTTTCATGTTGTATGCATAGTTACTATGCCTTACTGTTAGAACTCCATATTTGATGCACATGTTTAGAGTTCTTTGATCCCAGTTCTTTTATGGTGCATGTCACCTCAAAAATTATTCTTTTTATCACTTACCTACTTGAGGACGAGCAAAAGTTAAGCTTGGGGATGCTTGATATGTCAGAAACGTATCTATAATTTTTGATGCTCCATGCTTGTTTTGTATCAACTTTTCTTTGCTTTGTCTACACTTTGAGGTATTTTTATACACTTTCTGGAACTAACCTATTGACAAGATGTCACAGTGCCAGTTGCCTGTTTTCTGCTATTTTTGATTTCAAAAAGCTAATAAATCAATATTCTCAGAATTGGACGAGACAAAATCCAAAGTCATTACTTTCCCACAGCAACACGAAACCACGAAGCAGAGTCGGAGGGGGCCACAGGGTGGCCGCACCCCCTAGGCACGGGCAAGCCTTGGAGGCGCCCACAGGGGGTGTGGCCCCCTGGCTCCCTACCGACCTTGCCTCATGCGCCTATAAGAAGCCTCCGACCCAAAAACCCTAAATCATCCAGAATAAATCCACAAAAACCTCTGTAGCGCCGCCGCCACCGAAAGGGAGATTCGGGGGACAGAAAGTCTCTGTTCCGGCACCCTGCCGGGACGAGGAAGTGCCCCCGGAGCCATCTCCATCGATATCCATCGCCATCTTCATCACGGTTGCTGATTCCCATGATGAGGAGGGACTAGTTCTTCCTCGAGGCCAATGGCTCTACCGGTAGCTATGTGTTCATCTCTCTCTCTCTATGCATGATATTGTGGTCATGAGCTTTGTAATCAAGTAGATCTACCTTACTACTCAAGTACTTCATTAGATCTCTGCTCTCCCCATGTGTGTGAAAGTGATAGCGTGCATGCCATGGTGGCACTTAGGCTTGAGTCTACATAAATACTATTTGTGCTTTAATAGATCTATTCTTTTCCCCACGTGTGTGAAAGTGACAGCGGGCATACCGTGTATGGCACTTTGGATAGATTAAATATTTGTTATGAGTTATATTTGGAGTTGGATGTCTCTATGAAATTGTGGTGTTTGTTGGAACCATCTAGCGCTCAAGGTGACAGTGCGGGGTTATCTAGATTGGGGAAGGCAGACTTTGAGGAGTGCTGTTATAGCCCTACCTTGGATTAGAGTGTCCAACCGGAGAGTATTTAAGAGTAGTATCATGAAGAGAGAATATTTATATGAGAGAGTGTTCACTAGTGAAAGTATGATCCCTAGGCCTTATTTCTAAGCATTGAAACACCGTTTTCTACTAGATTTGTTGCATGTTTGCTTGCTTCCATCTTTGTTCCGTTTGCCAGGGAGGTTTTGGTTCTTTACCTTACCTCACCATCAAGCTCTTTTCTGGCACCGTTACCCCACGACAACAACAAGTCAGAAGCTATTTTCTGGCACCGTTACCACTTGTATTTCACTATCTCTTCGCCGAACTAGTGCACCTATATTGGGTGTGTTGGGGACACAAGAGACTTCTTGTATCTTGATTGCAGGGTTTCTTGAGAGGGAATACCTTTGACCACTTCCTCCCTGAGTTCGATAAACCTTGTGTAATCCACTTAAGGGAAACTTGCTGCAGTTCTACAAACCTCTGCACTTGGAGGCCCAACAACTGTCTACAAGAATAGAAGTGCGTAGACATCACCCTCGCGTACTCGACACGCTCAGGGCCTCGCCATCATGGACTCGCCCTCGCATACTCGACACACTCGGGGCCTCGCCACCATGGACTCTCCCTCACATACTCGACACTCTCAGGGCCTCGCCACCATGGACTCACCCTCGCGTAATCGACACGCTCCGGGCCTCGCCACCATGGACTCGCCCTCGCGTACTCCACTTGCTCGGGGACTCACCACGGCGGGCTCGCCCTCGCGTACTCAGCATGCTCATGGACTTGCCATCGCGAGCTCGCCCTCGCGTACTTGCCACGCTTGGGTACTATGACAGCAAGTTGACAAGGCGCCAGCCAAACTTATCCAAGGGGCGACTCCGTCCAATAACGATTCGCCCGGCACGTCGACTCACCCAAGCGAATGAGATACTTCATGAGTTGTTTCTCTATATCAGGAGCTCGCCAACGACTCACATACGAATCCACCCTAGAATCGCCTGTGCTGATTTGGCGGCTTGAAGTCATCGTCGAGTCCCTGACGCGCTCGGGGACTACTGATGAGGGAATACCAATCGGGGTACACCCATGAAGAGGAATCGCCAGCTGGATCGCTAATCCCAGAGAGGGTCGACTCGCCGGATATGATGACTAGCATATACTAGTCCCATACGACTGGCGCCGACTGGAGGCCCAAGACGGCGACTTCAATACAAATCCCACCAAATACTTGTAAACCCTAACTGGCTGCATATATAAATCCACCAAGGGCACCCCCACGGGGTATCCTCTCCCACATCTCATTAGATCTAGTCTCTCCCACCGCCTCCAGCGACTCCATTGTAATCCAATCTATGATCATATACTGGATTGACAGCAGGACGTAGCGATCCTGCACCAAGAGGATGTGAACCTAGGTACATCATGTGCAAATCTCGCTCTCGGATTCTCCTACATCGCCTTGCCTCCACTACGTAAGCTACCCTCAGTAGCATCTTCCGTGCCAATTCCACGACAAGAGGTTATTACAGAGGAAATAACTTCCAAGACTCAACAAAATAAAAACTTACTGAAAATAAAATTAGGTTATCTCCCAAGGGTGTTTTTCTTTAACACCTTTCATCTAGGCATAGAAAGCAAGAATCAAGTATTTTCAAATGAAGAAGCATCAATATCAAATTTTGTTTTAATAATAGAGTCAAAAGATGGTTTCTCTCTTTTTGTAGGGATGTGTTCTATACCTTTCTTGAGTGGGAATTGATATTTAATGGTGCCTTCCTTCATATCAATAATGGCACCAACAGTTCTAAGAAAAGGTCTTCCCAAAATAATAGGACAAGAAGCATTGCATTCAACATACAAAACATAGAAATCAACGGGGACAAAGGTATTTTTAACCATAATAAGAACATCATTAATACTCCCCATAAGTTTCTTTTTAGCATTATCATCAAGATGGACATCCAAATAACAATCTTCCAATGGTGGCAAATCAAGAATTTCATAATTTTTTCTAGGCATAATAGAGAAACTAGCACCAAGATCACATAAAGCTTTGAGATCAAAATCATTCACTTTCATATTAATGATGGGTTCCCAACCATCTTCTAATTTCCTAGGAATAGAAGCTTCATGTTTCAGTTTTTCTTCTTAAATTTTCATGAGAGCATTTGTAATGTGTTTTGTAAAAGCCATATTCATAGCACTAGTATTAGGACTTCTAGCAAGCTTTTGTAAGAACTTAATTACTTCAGAAATATTGCAATCATCAAGATCAAAATCAAAATTAGCATCTGATACGTCGTAAACGTATCTATAATTTCTGATGTTCCATGCTTGTTTAGTATCCACTTTGCTTTGCTTTGTCTACACTTTGAGGTATTTTTGTATGTTTTCTGGGACTAACCTATTAACAAGATGCCACAGTGCCAGTTTCCAGTTTTCTTCTATTTTTGGTTCCAGAAAATCCAAAAAATGAATATTCTCGGAATTGGACGGGACAAAAGCCAAAGTCAGTATTTCACCGAGGGGAATACGGAGCAAGAAGATGAGAAAGAGAAGGGCCTCGAGGGGGCTACACCCCCTGGCCCGCACATAGGGGGGTTGCAGCTGTATCGGCCTTCCTCTTCGCCTATAAGAAGCCCCAGATACCTAAACCCTAAGTACCCGATCAATCTTCCAAGATACAGTACGTATCCGCTGCGACCATCATCCCTAGATTGGGGGGATTTGAAGCTCTTCCTGGCACCCTGCCCGAGTGGAGAGATCATCCCGGAGGCCTTCTTCATCACCATGCCAGCCTCCGGTATGATGCGTGAGTAGTTCCACCTTGGACTACGGGTCCATATAGTAGCTAGATGGTTTTTTCTCCTCCTTTGTGCTACCATGTTTAGATCTTGTGATCTCCGTTAATCATCAAGATCATCAATTTGTAATCATGCATGTTGTGTTTGCGGGGATTTGATGGATATTGAGATTACTATGTTAGATTGATTAATGGTTCTATCTTATTGATTCTATCATGTCTATGTTGTTTTGTCATCTTTCATGCTCTCTGTTTCTAGTAGCTATCTTGGCCAAGTAGATGCTAGTGACTCCAAGAGGGAGTATTTATGCTCGATAGTGCGTTCATGCCTCTATTTAATCTGGGGACGTGACAATAATCTCTAAGGTTGTAGATGTGATGTTGCTACCAGGGAGAAAACAAGGATATCTTGTTCAAGGAACAAGCGGATTGTTTACCTTACACACTTCGCTTAAAGTAGTTATCCGTTGCTTGCAACTTAATACTGGAGGTTGTTTGGATGATAACCTAAAGGTTGATTACCAGTCATAGATGTAGTTGGATGGCGGTCTATGTATCTTGTTGTATTTCCCAATCAAATCTTATAGGATCATGATTGTCTAGTATTGCATTGTTATGCCTTGCTCTGTCCTGTCAATTACCCTGCTATAATTTGTTTACCCAGCATGCCATGTTGTTTATCTTAAGGAGAACACCTCTAGTGAACTATGGACCCCGGTCCAATATTTACCATTGATACATCTTCCACTGTTCCTATTTACTTTCTGCAAACCACCATCACCTTCCACACCATACAGTTAATCCTTTGTCTTCAGCAAACCAGTGAGATTGACAACCTCACTGTTCATTGGGGCAAGGTCTTGAATTTGTGTTGTGCAGGTTTCCAAGTTGCTAGCAACACCTTTGAGTTGTTTCCTTCCTCTTACTGGTTCGATAACCTTGGTTTCTTTCTTAGGGAAGACTTGTTGTGCTCATCATACCTTCCTCTTGGGGTCTCCCAACGAAGCTCTACAGTGATCTGAGCGCATTAGCATCCAAGATAGTAGAATCATTGTTTCCAATATTTCAAATTTTTTTTGGCATTTTTATTGGAAAAAGGAATGGGAAAATTAGGTGGTTTGCTAGCATCAACATTGCTGGTGGTGGTAATAGTACAAATTTTAGTCATACTATTATTTCTAGATATTTCATCTTCTCTCTCCCACCTATCATGCAATTCAGCTAACATTCTAAAACTTTCATCAATTCTAACTTGTATGGCATTAGTAGCAGCAAAGGGATTTTCCATTGTTTCAGGTTTAGCAGCCATTTTATTAATCAAAGAAGATTGTGCTTCAGACAAATATGAATTTTTTTTCAGCATTCGAAATTTTGGATTGCAAACCAGGAATTTCCTTATTTAAATTCTCAAGTTGATGACTAATATTTTTCAAAATAGCAGATTGTTCCTCCATGGTTTTAGTGAATAATTTATTCTGCTCATATTGCATTTGCATGAAGTTTTTAGTGGATTTTTCAACTTCCAAAATCCTTTCTTCACTAGGCATTCAATATTTACCATGATAACTATTGATATTATTAGGAGCATATGGCCTATAATTATTATTAGAATAAGCATTGTTGCCAAAATTATTACTTCTAATGAAGTTCACATCAACTTTCTCTTGAGCAACCAAAGAGGCTAAAGGAACATTATTTGGATCAATATGAGCTTTTCCATTAACAAGCATAGACATAATAACATCAATTTTATCACTCAAGGAGGAGGTTTCTTCAACAGAATTTACCTTCTTACCTTGTGGAGCTCTCTCAGTGTGCCATTCAGAATAATTAACCATCATATTATCAAGGAGCTTTGTTGCTGCACCCAAAGTAATGGTCATAAAGGTACCTCCAGCAGCAGAATCCAACAGATTTCTTGAAGAAAAATTCAATCCTGCATAAAAGATTTGGATAATCATCCAAGCAGTCAGTCCATGAGTGGGGCAATTCTTTACCAAATATTTCATTCTTTCCCAATCTTGAGCAACATGTTCATTATCAAATTGTTTAAATTTCATTATTTCACTTCTCATAGATATAATATTAGCAGGAGGATAATATTTTCCAATGAAAGCATCTTTGCATTTAATCCAACTATCAATACTATTTCTAGGAAAAGATAGAAACCATTCTTTAGCTCTTCCTCTCAATGAGAAAGGAAACAATTTAAGATTAATAATATATCCATCTACATCCTTATATTTTTGCATCTCAAAAAGTTCAACAAAATTATTAAGGTGAGCAGCAGCACCATCAGTACTAGCACCAGAAAATTGCTCTTTCATCACAACATTAAGCAAAGCAGGTTTAATTTCAAAGAAAGTAGTTTCAGGAACATTTGGAACAATAGGTGTGCACATGAAATCATTGTTTTTTGTGCTAGTGAAGTCACACAACTTAGTGTTTCCAGGGGTATTCATTTTTGCAAGAGTAAAGCAAGCCAATAGAAATAGTAACTAAAGTAGGAACTAATTCTTTGTGTGTGTTTGATAAAAAAGGAAAACCAAACAAAACTAAAGAAACAAAGCAAAAAAAACAAAGTAAAGAGATTGGTTGTGAGAGACTCCCCATGCAAGAATCTTCTTTCTCCTAGAAAAGTGATTTGATGGGGAGGAAGAGATTGAAGTTGTCCTTATCTCCCCGACAACGGTGCCAGAAAAGTGCTTGATGGCTCAGATATGTAGAGCTCGTTGGGAACCCCAAGAGGAAGGTATGATGAGCACATCAGCAAGTTTTCCTCAGTTATGAAACCAAGGTTATTGAACCAGTAGGATAAAGGAAACAACTCCCAAGGTTATCATCACAATACTTTGCCCCAACTTACAGTGAGGTTGTCAATCTCACTGGTTTTGCTGAAAACAAATGATTAAATGTATAGTGTGGAAGATAGTAATTGTTTATGGTAATTGCAGAAAGTAAACAGTAAACAGTAGATGGTATATCAATGGATAGGAATGGACCAGGGTCCATAGTTCACTAGACGTGTTTCTCCATAAGATAAATAGCATGTTGGGTGAACAAATTACAGTTGGGCAATTGATAGATTGAGAATACATAATTATGCATGTACATGTCATGATGATTTCTATGAGATTCGTTTGGGAATTACAACATAATACATAGACTGTAATCCAACTGCATCTATGACTAATAATCCACCTTCAGGTTATCATCCAAACCCCCTCCAGTATTAAGTTGCAAGCAACAGATAATTGCATTAAGCAAAGTGTGTAAAGTAAACAATACAATTGCCCTTGAACAAAGGATTGTTGTTTTCTCCTTAGTAGCAACATCACATCTACAACCTTAGAGATTTCTATCACTTCCCTATATTACTAGAGGCATGAACCTACTATCGAGCATAAATACTCCCTCTTGGAGTTACAAGCATCTACTTGGCCAAAGCATCTACTAGCAACGAAGAGAATGCAAGATCACAAATAACACAGACATGATAGAATCAATAATCAATCTTGACGTAGTACTCAATATCCATAGGATCCCAACAAACACAACATGTAGGATTACAAATAGACGATCTTGATCATGAAATGATCTCACAAGATCTAAACATGATAACATAAAGGAGGAGAAACAACCATCTATCTACTTCTATGGACCCATAGTCCAAGGATGAACTACTCACGCATCACTCTGGAGGCAGGCATGGTGATGAAGAAGGCCTCCGGGCTGATCTCTCCCCTCCGGCAGGGTGTCGGGAAGAGCTTCAGATCCCCCGATCTAGGGACGATGGTGGCAGCGACAACGGACTGTTTCGTGGAATTTTGATCGGGTACTTAGGGTTTCTGCCTCGGGATGTTTATATAGGTGAAGGGTCAAGGTCGGTGGATGCCCGAGGGGCCCACACCATAGGACGGCATGGCCTAGGGTGGACCCGCGCCAGCCCTAGGTGTGGCCGTCTCGTGGATCCTCTTCGTCTCCCCTTCGGTCTCCGTGTTGCGTCTGGAAAAATAGGAACTTTGGCGTTTGTTTCGTCCAATTCCGAGAATATTTTTTTACTAGCTTTTCTGAAACCAAAAACAGCAGAAAATAGGCAACTGGCACTGTGGCATCTTTCAATAGGTTAGTTCCAGAAAATGTATAAAAATGCCTCAAACTGTAGACCTAACATAAGATAGTTGGTATAAAACAAGCATGGAACATCAAAAATTCTAGACACGTTTACGACGTATCAAGTTCTTAAGTCGAAACTCTCTACACCATTATCATTTATAGAACAAGAATCATTGGTGTAAAGAGAAACACTACCATCATCACATATGATTTTTCTACTCATCATGCCATTACCTTGTGACTTGTCACATGTAAGTGAAGTGGAAAGAATTGAAATCTCATTGTGTCCAGAGGTGGAAGCAACTTGGAGCTCTTCATGATGTGAGGTAGAAGAGAGATCCTTGGAGATACCACCGACCCTGTGAGAAATGGACCCACCAAATATTTCTTTAGGCTTGGTCCACATCTCATGAGATGACTTGCGCTTTACAATCGTCAAGAACAAATTAACTATGGTCCTCAAGGAGAAAATAATATCATTAGATACATGAGCTTTGAGATGTAATTTTTTCTTATACTCTAAAGATATATTTTGCGGATCCATCGAAGGAGAAAAACCTACATCTAGAAATCTCTCAATATTTGGACACAAGGTCCAAAGATTACAAAGCAAGAAATTTCTCCACAAAGCATAATTTGTGCCATCAAAGATAATTGTGTCATTGTGCACTATACTACTAGCCAACATCTTTACACTCTAGGCTGTGAAGCCTAAACAAGGAGAGACCTTTCTCTGATACCAATTGAAAGGATAGATATTTCGCTTAGAGGGGGTGAATAGGAAATTTCAAAACTATTACGGTTTTGGCTTGATAGAATGCGGAATTAAACTAACGTTCATTTTACAATTACAAAACCTAAATACTATAGGCTCAACTAAGTGCACCAACAACAAGATAAGCTAATCAAGATAGCGCAAGATAAATATACCACAAGTGATAAGAAAGATATAAGTACTTCAATCTTGATGGCTATCACAAGGAGAGTAAGCTTGGGTATAGAGATTACCGGGGGCCGCGGAGACAAAGATGTATTCCCGTGTTCCCTTACAAGTAAGGTAAATCACGTTGGAGAGGTGTGGGATTCCACGAAGGATTTCCCAACACCACGAGGGCTCACCTTATTCTCCGAGTCTATCCCACGAATAATAGGACCTTTCCTTATGTCTAGCTTTTCCTCCACTCCAGAGATGGCAAGCTCCACAACCACTTCACAAGCTCCACGAAGGAGAATCCGGGGTCTCTTCACAATCTTCCATGAAGAGGACACCGCGACACCATCCGCCAAGCCAACTAGGAGGTCACCCTCCAAGAGTAGCAAGATCACGATATCTCACTCAAACAAATAGCAATGGAGAGCTCAACACTTATGCAAGAATGCAATGCAAGAACACCAAGGGTGCTTAAATCCTTCACTCTCAAATCCTACAAAAGCAACAAGTGCTAGGGAGGAATTAGAGAGGAAGAACCTCGGAATCAACAAATGACTCCAAGATCTAGATCCAATGGGTTCCCCTCACTTAGAGGAGGAATTGATTGGTGGGGATTGTAGATCTATATATCCTCTTCCAAAGCCCTCAAAAGATGCAAGCATCATAGGAGGGAAGGGAGAGGAAGCAAGCTCAAGAGGTTCAATACTGGAGGTCAATTTTGTGGTCAAGAACACTCAAAAACGTTGTGGGAAGAACCCCCTTTTATAGGGGAAATCAAATATAACCGTTGGGAGAAAACTGTGTGAATCCTTGGTTTAAAAGTCGATTGGACCGGCCCCAGGACCGGGAAACTCGGTCCCCAGGCCGGTGGACCAGCCTACAAACTGGAACAACACTGTAAACCAACTCGGATAGGCTCGGTATAAGAAAACCGAAAATCCCGGTTGAATCTCGGTTGAATACCGGTTGAATCTCGGTTTTTCGGTGCTGGCACCGGACCACCCGGTCTGGGAGCCGGTTGGACCGGATCCACAACTAGAATGAAACTGACTTCATGAAAAACGCAATAGGTTTTACATCTGGACTCCGATATCGATGATCTTGGGCTTGTTTTGACGAGGACAACAAGCTCTACAAGATTGTACAGAGAAACATCATAGCCCAACAAAGGAGGATAGAACCAAATGAAGAAAGGTAAGAAACCTCCCTAAATAAGAACCGATAAAACCTTCAAACTCGAAAACGCCATAGAAGATGCATACAAATTCCGTTTTCGATGAACTTGGGCTTGTTGAAGAGCTAGAAACAAGATCAAGAACCTCACATGGAGAAACACCAAGAAACAACAAAATAGGAAGATTCAAAGTATGCAAAGTATTGAGCTCCCTATGACAATATGCTCAAGTTACCCAACCGAAAGCCCCTCTTGATGGTTCGTCTATCTATCCTATAACCCGGTCTCCCAAAAACCACCTTGAGACCGGTAAAAGGAAAACCTAGCAAGGCCATACCATTTCTTTGCGCATCCCTATTGATCTTGATGACAATTCTTCAAGCTCCATCCAAGCCGGAATGCATCACTTGATCATTGTTGCTTCGTGAAGACTCATAATTTGCTCCCCCATACACCACTATGGGATAGCTTAATTAATACATGTATTCACATGTCCATTATCACCAATATGGATGGTAAGATTCAAGCAAATGATCTTCTCGAGATGCTTATCTTGAACTTGCCCTTCTCAACCTTGATGACGATCACCACCTGATGTTATCCTCTCATGGGCTATATAAGATCTTCACTTTTGAAGCATACCCATGGAAAGATACCTATCCCATATAGAAAACACAAAGGCACATATAAAATGTGTTAGTTCATGATGCATAATTGAGATGGGTTACCATACCACAAGATCCATGTGGTACATTCTTTATGCTTCATGTGTTGACCAACTTGAAATCACTCTTCACTCTTTGTATTGGTCAACCAAGTATCTTCTCGTGCTCCATATAAATATCTTGAGGTACATAAAGAACTCTTCATTTGATTACATGCTCTAAATATTAGTCAACCATATCCCAACTAATGAGGCTATCATGAAATCGACTTAGAGCCATATATTGAATTCTTCTATTGAGATCACACTCTCAAGATCTTGATCATATCATATTCTTCTTCAACTCGATGATCTTGATGTCAATACTCAAGGTATATCTTTATATTCATGGCATCCATTCTTGAATCCAACATACGAACTACACGCATTGACCTATGGAATATTCCTTTATATAAAACTCAATGAAAACATTAGTCCATAGGGATTGTCATTAATCACCAAAAACACACATACAATTACCCTTTCACTTTTGTCAGTAGGTATCTTGGACCAAGGAGAAGGAGTATATGGCAATACTTTAGAAGTAGAATAGTAGCGTTCCTATTTACAACACAATGAATTTGTAATTCTAAAAGATCTTGCTAGCCTGACACACTTGATGAATCAACACGCTTGCACACTCGATGGCAACATAAAGTGTTCTCTAAGATAATGGGGCTTCAGTACAAAATCATTTACAATAAAGCGAATGAGAATCGAGTGGCCGATGCGCTATCCAGATGCCCTCATCCTGATATGGAAGTAAATGCAATATATCAATGTCAACCAGCTTGGATGGTAACAGTGGTGGATGCTTATCAACAAGATGAGCAAGCTAAGGCTTTGCTTCAACTCCTAGCACTCTCTCTTGAAATAGATGATCGTTTCTCTCTAGAACAAGGATGGAAAATTTTGGCTTCCTTTAGTTATGGAATTACAACAGCAAGTGATGTCGTGGTGGTGTCACGGCAGATGCCATGGGTAGGCTTAAGTTGGGGGCCGAATGTGCGCTTCTGGTAACCGGGGAGGGAGTGCACGGTCTAGCCGCGCACAAAGAACAAGATGAACTCTCCACACTTAGTATTTTTATTGATCCAAGAAGCTTACAAGTGCTCCTAGAGCTGTTTGTGCATAGCCTCAGGGCACTAGTTTCCTACTTTGTCCAACCTCTCTAAACCCTAGCTATGCCCCTCCTTATATAGGCGATGGCCATCTAGGTTACATCCCTTTAGGTTCTAGGGTTAATGTTTGGATCTTGGTCCTTACTGTGCGGGCCGGGTCACGGGCTATCCCTGAGCCCCTTGACCCAGTCCACAAAGCCTTACAGCTAACGGTCCTCTCATATGTAGACTCCAGCTCTTTTGGAATCATACCGTGACTTTGTATGTCATCCGGCTCCTTTTGTGTCACTCGGCGTCGCCCTTATCTTTTGACCGTGCTTTACCATGGTCCCTCCCAAATCTTACTCGGAAAGCTGCCAGGCATCCTTATTGACTTGGCCTTCCCTCGTGAGACTCGGCTCATTGCTTCCTGCAAGGTAAATAAACTTGTCTTATACGGGTCGACATAATTCTTATGTCGGCCGCACACGACCTTCTTACTTGGCCGTTGTTACCCGTCCTGAGTTGTCCTTTACTCAGCATAAGCCAAGTTGGGCAATATTTTACCCCTTATGACCCTACCGGGGGTTATTCCCCCAACATTAGTCCTCGAAGCTGGTGACGCCTAGCAGTTTCTTTCTGTTAGGCGTCTCCAGGTTCCATTAACGTGCTTAGAACTTCTCTTTCTCTCAGCATTTACTGCTTAGGGTGCACTGTTTGGCGTAATCTCGATTTTTGCCAAGTCTATCTTGCCCCTTTCGAGTCTCATCTTTGACTTTCTGGGTTATTCTTGCCTCGTGCCTAGTCACTTTCTATGCTGCTGAGTCATTTTTGGCTTGCCTTAGTCACTGACAGCTTGTACTCATGATGGTTTGCCTCAAATTTTGTCCCAAATCCTGACCGCACAGTGATGGCGGCGCAGTAATTCCCCGTCACTATGGCAGTCCCATCGCTCTGCGCCTCGTGCCCTGCGCTGTGTGATGTGGCTATGGATTTTCCGTGTATCGCCTACACATGGCGCTCGCTGATGCCTCACTCGGCCGAATACACGGCCACAGGGTGGCCACACGGCATAGAAGGATCCCATGCCTGGGGTTTTTACAATCCTTAAGTAGGGGCGAGGGGAACTTAACTGACTTTGCCTGTTCAGTTTCCTCCTTGCCCTCTTCTTCTTCCTCGCGCCTCCCAAATCCTAACTACCTCCTTGCGGTTATTCTCCTTTGTTGCTTCTTTCTAGCGATTCTCTTCTTCCCCTTTCAATTCTACTACGGGTCCTTGCGTCTCCAAGCCTCTTCCAACAATGGAAGAGTCCGAACCAAGTGATATCATGGACGCTCGTGATGCCGACGAGGAGGCGGAGGAGCATGAGGTCGTTGCCGGCGAGCGCGGCGGCTGGAAGGGCTCGAAGGTTTCGGTGGAGGAACTCGAGTGGCTGCGCTCCACCAGGCGCATCCCGCTCGAAGTTGATTGTCGCCTTCCTTTAGGTGACATCGTTCCTAATCCCGAGGCTAACGAGAGGGTGGTTTTCCTCTCGCACTTCGAGCGTGGTTTTGCTCTTCCTGCTAGCAATTTATTTGTGTCTTTCCTCTCCACCTTCCATCTGTAAACTCATCATTTGCCCGCCAATGACATTGGCTCTCTTTCTTGCTTCATCTCTGCCTGCGAGGGCTATCTCGGTATCTGGCCTACCATTCTTCTTTGGGCCAAGTATTTTAATTTTAGGATACAAGTCGTGCCTGATCCTGGCGTTCCCCATGCTGAGAAGAGGCCCACTAGGTGTGGTGCCGCTAGCATCATGCCCAGGAATGACTCGATCTTTACTCAGGTCATCGACATAGACTCTTGCAAGAAGTGGCATGGAACCTTCTTCTATGTTAGGAACAACGGGTACAACGACCACATCCGGCTTCCCCCCTTCAAGGACGAGGTTCCCAGCAAGGAGATATGGAAGCTTGACCCGCGTGACAAGAATGCCGCTGTGAATGAGGCTCATGGGATCCTCGAGAGGCTGCTCTTGTCAGATGAGAACTTCCACTTATCTGAGGAGGACCTCATGTGCGCTTTCATCGCACGCCGAGTCAGCCCCATCCAAGCCAGGATCCACAAGATGTGCTTCATGAGCGGCCTGCGGGATCCTACCCGGCACTCCACTTTGGAGCTCTCCAATGACTCAGTGGTCCGCCGAGTCATCTCGATTTGTATGATGAACTTAGCGGAAAACTGGGCCTGGAGCTGCCCCCTTTGAGTTGGGATAGGCATGTCCCCTGGGTAAGTATCCGAGTCGCTGAATCACTGCCAACATAGTTTTCCTTTTGTTTACTCGCCGTTTTGTTTCTCCATTGATTTTATTTTGTTTGTCCTTAGCAGAATCTCGTTCACCAGGTTGATGAAAGTATTGTACCTCCTGGCGGCTATTTGGATGATCTCTCTGACGATGACAAGGTTGAGTTCGACTTGGAGTGCTTCATGCCCATCCCGCATGCTGCCACTGCTTCCGCTCCGGGTAAGACCTCTACTCGAAATACCTTGCGAGATTGGTATGACGATGATGATGTTGACTGTGAAGTTCTTGAGGTACTTGTCTTTTGACCTTAACTTTCCGACTTATCCCATCGAGCTCTTGATTTACTCATGCAGCTGTCCAGGTACACGAGGAACCTCCCCTTGCTGTTGGCGGGTATGGCAAGCTCCCTGCTGCCAAATCGAGTAAGCAGCGCGGGGCCTCCTCCAGTTCTCAAACATCGAAGAAACGCCGACTCGATCCTGCTGCACCTCCTATTGCCACGCCATCCCAGACTCGCAAGACCGTTGGTCGCCGGGTCACTCGTCGCGTCCCGCGCGATCCGACTGTCTCTGGGTAACTTTAGCTGCCCGTTGGCTTTCATTTTATTTTCCAGTTCTTTGCTTGTCCTCTTACAGGCTTCTGTTTTCATTTCCAGAGCAGCCATGTCCACTAGTCAAGCTGCACCCAACATGGTTTCTTCCCCGCTAAGGCCTACTTCTCCTCCTCGCACTAACACTGTCGTGCAAAGCCCCGTCCGGGTCACTGCCCCCACTACTGAGACTCATGTGTCTTAGAGTGAGGCTGATCCGGCGGTGCGCCCATCGGAGGAGACCTGGCCTAGATCTCCAGTTGAATTACCCGAACAGTCCCTTGAACCCGGCGCCAACCATATCGCGGCCGAGAAGACCCCTACTGCTAGCTCTTGTATTACCAGTGTCCCTGTTGACCCAGATGTTGCCCCTCAGATTGTTGTTGAGCCTAGTCGGCTCTTGTATCTTCCTCACCCAGTTCCAGACCTGCTCCTCCTGCCTTTTTGGCTAAAGGTCAGACTCGGCCTGCTGCTCAACGCCACGCTCGTTCCGCATCCAGCAAGCCATCAGCGACCAAGCAGTTGACTTTGATCCATGCTCCAGGCACCTCTCCGCATATTTAGCCCACACTATCAACAACAGCACCCGCTCTGGCAGGTCAGTTGGGCGAGTCTGCTGCTGCCAGATCTGGCAGTGCTTCTAGAGTTGGTGCCTTGCATACTAGCGCCGCTGCTACCCATGCCGGGGTGGGAACTACCTTGAAGAAAGGGCAGGTCCTAACTCGGACGCTTAGCAGGCAAGGCCTTGGTTCCGCGGAGCGTTACGCCATTGCTTGGAACGCGGCTGGTGAGCAAGAAGTGAGCTCTAGTTCTGATCAGAAGATGAAGCTAGGCCCCAAGGCTGTCTCAGAGATGACTCAGCAGGCCATCGCCTTGATGGCTAAGGCATATCAAGTGAATGAGGTATGCAAGTTTCTTACTCTTTTGCGTACTGAGTATCTTTATATATACATGATCCCTAGTCCCCGAGGTTACTGTCGAGTAAGGAACTTATTCGCCTATAAGCTCTGAGTTAGAACCCAACCTTTATTTTTCCTTGCCAAGTTTACATGTCGGACTTTCGATCAGATTTTCAATCCCTAGCCCCTGAGGTTACTGCCGAGTAATGCATTTACTTGGTTGTAAGCTCAACCATTTTCTTATACCTTCTGACTAGATCTTCATCGTGCATCTCATGCATAACGAGCGCACCAAAGTGCATCAGGCTCTCCTCTGGGAGTATCGCAAGCTCGAGCTTGCTCGCAAAGATCTAAAAGACGAGGCTCATGGCCAAGGTACTTTTCTTACTCGTCTTACTTTTATTCGGCGGATATTCTTTGTTTCATCTCCCTGAATTTTTCTTATTGTTTTTTCCACAACTTCTGCCCAATCTACCATTGATGCGCTGCACTCACAGATCAGCGATGCTAAAAGTAAGTTCTTAGAAATCTTGCGGCTGCTCCGTATTGATGTTTACTCCTTTTTCCATTTCCATCTCGGCTCAACCGAGATACCTTGATATTACTAACGAGTCACATGCTCTAAATAAGCAGAGAGGCACCAAGTCGAACTCCAGAAGGAGCGAGACGAGGTGACACGGATGAAGCAGCAAATGGCGGATATGGAGCAAAAGCACCAGTCAGAGCTGAAGAGCCTGCGCGAAGAACTTGCCAAGAAGGATGGCCAGCATGCTGCCAGTGCGGAAAAGACCAACCAGCTGCTCAAAGAGGCCAAGTTGGCCGTTCAGTCGGCGCACCAGGACCTGGAAGCTCTTCAGGCCAAGGCCAAGATCTGGCAGAGCAAGCTTGGCGCGATCAACTCATTTCTCGGTAGTGAGTTCTTACTCTTTTCACTGTACTTCTATCCTTATTCTTTGCCCCTCTTCCATTGTTTATGATGTTCCTTCGTGTTTGCAGAGAACTTTCCTGAAGCTGAGATGTTCGCGCTGAGGGCAATGAAGAGGTTCGAGCCGAATTTGGAGCTCCTGCTGACGGCGAGATCACCATCGATGAGCACCTGGTAACGCTTTCAGAGCGTTCAACCACTCTGAAGTCATGCGGTGTCGACTTGCTTAAGTCGACAATCCATGCATTTAGCATGCTCTGGCCGGATGAGGATGCACCCATGCTCATTGAGCCTTTGGCTGCCAAGATGCTTCTGACTAAGGACAGGTTGGATCAGTGGCGCGAGTCGGCCGGTCGTGCTGCAGCAGACAAGGCCCTTGAATTTGTGCTTTCTATTATAAGGACATCAACCTTGATGTTCTTCAGCATATGAGGGCCGAAGGCAAGTGGATCCTCGATCCTGAGCTCATCAAGAGACGCCAGGAGCGAGCCTATGCCATGGTTGAGTACGCTCTAGTGCATGCCTGGTTCGATGGGACCAGTTTCCTCGACCTTGGTGAGCATCTCGCCAAGATAGCCGAAGGTGATGATGCCGATAGTGAAGCCACCGAGTCAGATGTGGCAGACTCGGCAGATACAGCTGACCCAGCCAACGCTCCTGAAGATGCTCCCAGCTCCAGCCCCAATGACGCTCCCTCAAGCCCTATCTGTTTCTTAAGCTGGTTATGTCAAAAACTCTAAACTCTAATGAGATCCCCGGTATGCCGGGTGCAGATGTAATATACAGTGCACTTATTTTGGGTATGTGTGCCTTTTTCTAAGGCTTAAATTTATATTTTTCTTTGAATGCCAATCATCCAGGGGCAAGTCCTCGAGTTTCATTTGTTGTTTCCCCTTTTCCTTGAATTTGGCTCTTGTCTACCTTTTTTGGCGTTCGACATTAGAGTCTCAAAATTCTAAGGATTCAGTTAGCGGATATGAAACTAGACAACTTGACCTAGGGTCATTCGACATACAAACCAATATATCCTGCAATGGGTTAGTTAAAGGCATACATAGAGCCGACTCGCGTTTCTCCCTTTACTTATCCGGTGTTCCTGTTTACTCGTCGTTGATCTTTTCCTCTTGCTTGCCATGAAGCCGTGTTTTCGAACAACAACATAGTCGAAGAGTTGATTCTATCCGAGTAAACATTACTTGTTCTGAGATAAGTCTTAAGTGCAACGCTAGCCGACATAGAATTTTCAAGAATAAACATAAGGGGTAGTCCCCGAGTCAGTTTTTCGAGTCATACCATTTTATTATCAGCACATAGCCGACATAAGTATCCGGCATATTAGAGTTTGAGAGATACATACGTGACTTCCTCTAAGTGTAGGAAGGATGTAGCAATGCCACATTCCATGACCTTTTGGTCTCGTCACCTTATATGGTTGCCTTGTTCTTTTGTGTTTCACGAGCATCTATTAGGTAATATGAATCATTGTGCAATGCTTTGCTTACAATAAATGGTACTTCCCATGGGGGCGATAGTTTATACATCCCAGCTGTGCGTTGCACTAGCCTGAGCACCATGTCCCCTTCTCGGAAGACACAAGGTTGGACTTTCGGCTATGATAGCGTCGGAGGCTTTGTTGGTATATGGCGGATCTGGACAATGCCAATTCTCTTGCTTCTTCGAGTAAGTCAACTCCATCTTCTCGGGCCTCTTTTACCTCGGCTTCCGAGTATTGTCTTACTCTTGGCGAGCCATACTCTATGTCGGCATGCAACACTGCTTCTACCCCATACACCAGGAAGAACGACATATAGCCTGTTGATCAATTTGGAGTTGTCCTTAATCTCATAGTACTGAGGGTAGTTCCTCTATCTTGCAGCCAGGTGATCTCTGGAGTGGTTCCATTAGGCGGGGTTTTATCCAGGATAGAACTAAGGCGTTAGCTCGTTCAACTTGTCCATTTGATTCTGGATGAGCGACTGATGCTACGTCAAGTCTTATTCAGTTTTTCCCACAGAAGCGAGCGAAATCTCCTTCGGCAAAGTTTGTTCCATTAACTGTGATCACACTGTGTGGGTGCCCATATCTCAGGATTATGTCTTTTAGGAATGTGACAGTTGTTTTTCCATCCAATTTTTTGATGGGCTTCACTTCTATCCATTCGGTGAACTTGTCAACCATTACCAGTATGTGAGTCATGCCCCTCGCTGGTTTGAATGGTCCTACCATATCCAGGCACTATACTGCGAATGGCCAAGTGATTGGTATAGTTTTTAACTCGAATGATGGTAAGTGTGACTTTGACGCGTAACGCTGGCAACCGTTGCATTTTCTTACTAGCTCCTGCACCTCTGCCGGTGCGCTTGGCCAGTAGAATCCATGTCGGAATGCCTTGGATACCAATGCTCTTGATGATGCATGGTGCCCACACTCTCCTTGGTGAATATCCAACAGTATTTCTTGACCTTTCTCTGGACTTATGCAACACTGCAGTACACTTGTCACACTCCTTTTGTACAACTCCTTGTTGATCATTGTGTATGCTTTTGCTTTTCTCTCTGTTTGTGTTGCCAATATCTCGTCATCCGGCAATGTTCCATCTCTCAAGTAGTTAAATATTGGTTGCGCCCAGGCTGGTATTACTGGTGCCGGATCTATTTCTCCATCAATTTCCATTGGCTCAGCCGACATATGTTCTACCGACATAACCTGAGGAGTCCTCGAATGTGATTCGGCAGCCCCTGGGTCGAGCGGAACAGTCCCCGAGTTACTCGAACCTGCCCATGTATCGATGTCCATTGGCACAGCGTTTGACTCCTGGCTTGCCGGGATGAATATTGACTCAGACTCTGGTGACAGCTTGATCGATGGTTTCCTGAGATGTTCCAACGCTACTCCTGGTGGAATTGCTTGCCGAGATGAGTCTAACTTTGATAGTACGTCAGCTGCCTCTTTATCTCCTCTTGGTATGTGATGAAATTCACACCCGTCAAAGTATCCCAAAATCTGCTACATATGAAAACGATATAGTGTCATGTTTGCATCCAATGCATCCCAATGCCCAGACACTTGTTGTATAACCAAGCCCGAGTCACCAAAACACATGATCCTTTTGATGCTAATTTCCTTGGCCACTTTTATTCCATGGACAGGTGCTTCATACTCGGCTACATTATTGGATGCAGAGAAGTGGATCTGCAACACATACTTGAGTTGATCCTTCTTTGGTGATGTGAGCACTATCCCAGCACCTAGACCCATCTTTGTTTTGGATCTGTCAAAGTGCATCTTCCAATAATTTGGGTCTGGCAGTGGTGGTTCATATTGCATTTCCATCCAATCCACGGAGAAATCAGCTATCGCTTGAGATTTAATTGCATCTCGTCTGTCATACTATGGAGTGTATGGTGCTAGAAATCAGCTACCGCTTGAGATTTAATTGCATCTCGCCTGTCATACTATTGCTTCCCAAAATATCCGAGATAGGTTCCTCACATATTACTCGGATGGATGTCCTTGGAAATAGTGCTTCAGCTTCTTTGCTGCCATATACACCTCATATGTCATTTTTTGGTAATGGGGGGTAATTTTGATTTGATATAGAGAGCACTTCGCTCAACCAATAGAATGTCCTTTGGACTGATTTGCCCTCTTCTTCGCTCTCTACCACTATCACTGCACTAACAACTCTGTTGGTTGCCGCGACATAGAGCAGCATTGGCTCTTCGGATAATGGTGACGCCAATATTTGTGTTGTTGCCAACATCTTTTTTGAGTTCGGAAAGAGCTATCAGCTTGCTGTGTCCATGTGAATCTGTCTGATTTTTTCATCAGTTGATATAATGGTAAGGCTTTTTCGCCGAGCCGACTAACAAACCTACTCAACGAGGCCAGGCGCCCTGTAAACTTCTGGGCATCGTTGAGGGTTTTCGGCAACTCCATACTTTCGATGGCCCTGATCTTTGTCGGGTTAGCCTCAATTTCTCGGCTGGACACGAGAAATCCGAGCAACTTTCCAGCCGAGACACCAAATGTGCATTTTTCCGGGTTAAGTTTCATCCGGAATCTTCTTAAGTTTGCGAATGTTTGACGCAAGTCCTCAATTAGAGTATGACTTTGTTTGGTTTTTATCACCACGTCATCGACGTATACTTGAACATTTTTGTCCAGTTGATCTTGCAAGCATTTTTGCATGCACCTTTGGTATGTTGCACCTACATTTCTCAATCCGAATGGCATAGTACGATAGCAATAAGCCCCATACGGGGTGATAAAATTTGTCTTTATTTGATCATCCGGATTCAGTGGTATCTGCTGGAAACCAAAATACGCATCCACAAATGACAACAACTCAGACCAGGCAGTAGAGTCAATGACTTGATCAATCCGTGGCAGGGGGAATGGATCTTTTGGACACGCCTTATTGGGGTTCGTGTAGTCAATACACATGCGCCACACCACTGCCATGTTCGGTTCATCCTTTTTCTTCTCGACCAAGACCGGATTTGACAACCGATCTGGGTGCAGTACTTCCATGATAAACCCGGCAGCCAAGAGCCTGGCTATCTCGGCGGCTATCAATTTCCTCCTATCTTCGGCAAAGCGGCGGAGGGGTTGCTTCACCGGCTTGGCATCTGGCCTTACATGAAGAGAGTGCTCAGCCAGCTCCCTCGGAACTCCTTGCAGGTCTTGTGTGGACCACGCAAAGATATCCCGATTCTCACGAAGGAAGCTGGTGAGCTCACTTTCCTATTTGTCGGTCAGCCCAACACCAATTGTAACTGTGCTTTCTGGGAAGGCCTCATCAACCTGCATCTTCTTTGTTTCCTTGGTAGCTTGGAAAGATACACTGCCATGCGGGTTAGTGAGTGTCGGCATAGACATTTGTGCTACCTTGGCCAACGCTGCCACTTCCATCATTTGCTGTTTTTCCGGTGCTATGACCAGTGACTCGGCCAACGAAGATCTGGCTGAGGCGAATGCAATAGATCTCTTGTAATCTCCTTCAACTGTGATAACTCCGCACGGACCTGGCAGCTTCATCTTTAAGTAAGCAATATGAGGAGTGGCCATAAATTTTGCCTTAGCCATCCTGCCGAGTAAGGCATGGTATGAGCTGACCAGATCAACCACCTCGAACTCTATGGCTTCAGTGCGATAGTTTTCTCTGTTGCTGAATAAGACGTCAACCCAGATCTTGCCAATTGGCTCGCAGGACAGTCCCGGCACAATTCCATGGAAAGTTGTCTTAGTCGGCACCAACATGTTCATAGTGATGCCTAACTTGAGCATGGTATACTTGTATATGATGTTGATGCTACTGCCATCATATATCAGTACCTTGGAGAACTTCACAATGATATCTGGGCCCATGAACTGTAGGGGTTCCAATCTTATTTCTCTCTGTGTTTACTATGCTAGTCCCTGGATCAATAGCTAGCATTCATAGTTAAGATGTAATATCAAGATACAAAGGTCATAATATTGATTTATAACCAGGAATAACATAAGTTTATTACATCAATCATAGCTCATTTGGCTATTACATTACATAGCAGCGGAATAACTATAGTCATGGGTCCTTCATCTTTAAAGTGTCACAGGCAGATGTTGGTTGTAGATTTTGTAGTCCTAGTCAATCAAACAATCTCCACTAAAAACAATCAAACCTGCAACATTTCGAGTTACAGCCACAAGGGTCAATACATTTGAATTGTATTGGCAAGTTTCACTACTAAGTATAATATAAGTGGATCCTATCAATACATGCATATTTGGCTAAGTAGAGTTTAAGGCTTATTTGCACAAGGCAATATTTTATCCTATCTTTTCAAAAATGGTTTTAGTCCTTTGTCAAATCCCTTTTCCAAGAATCCCTTGAACTCCTTGGTAGAAACTCAAGTGTTCAAGTCCTTGTCAAAATCTCTTGAGCCACTTGGTAACCCCAAGTGCAACAAGTTTTAAAATTGTCATGAGTTCCTTGGTAACCCCAAGTACATCATGCTCTTGAGCACCTTGGTAACCCCCAAGTGCAACAAGCTTAACAAATCTCTTTGAATTCCTTGGTACCCCCAAGTGCATCAAGTTTTTATATTAGAAGTTGGAATGTCGAGATCTCCCATAGTTCAAACTTTAGTTGCTCAGTATTGTCCATAACCGGGGACACGGCTAAGTACTTAGATTTTATTAACTTCTGCAGAAGGAGTACACTTTATCCACATGACACAATCCCATCCTTTTGCCACCAGTGGCCTACTGGATTAATGCTCACCAAGATGGAGTCTTGGCGGGTGAGAATGTGACGAAGTCTTTCCATAAGGTCCTCCCATACATCATTGCTAGCTTGTCTTCAGCCCCCATGAAGCATTTCAGATCCCCATGTCCGGTAACTAAAGACAATGTATGGGTCTTCCTAATGTAGTTGACTAAGCCAGAGCCATAATAGCATGTGGTTGCACACGAAAGCCACAATTGGAGAAACATGTTCAATCTCTAAGTTTCCTAGGTGGTTTTCTTTTGGAGCACAACACAAAGTGATTCCCATAGACATGGTTTCTTTTGTTGCCACCTTCTCCAAAACTTAAAGTATCCACCACCTAGGTGGTTCATTGAGTCCTTGTTTTATTATGTAAAACACAAGTCCTTTTCTCATCCTTTATAAAATCTCAACATGTATCTCTTTTCAAAACATAGCATGGCTAAGCATGTACAACTTCAATATTTTCACTAAGGAGTGTATAGGGAATCCTATTAGGATTTATCATAGCATAAGTATAGAAATATCTTTTCATGCAAGTTTTCAGAATCCACTAAGTATAATGAAAATAGTAGGTCATTTGTATGATAGTGTAACTTGCCTTTTTGGTAGGGAATGGTGGTTCACTCCTTGATCTTGCTAGTCTCACAATTTGCTATATTCACTACAAGTCAATCAAGCAAAACACAAAATCAACTAACATTCCAAACCAAGGTTAAACAAACAATTTCCCACACATAAAGCAATGGAGTCTAAGTCATGCAAAGGAGGGTTCTATTGCAAGGTTGGTCTCTACTAGGTTTATAAACTTTGTAAGGTCCAAATTGGTCATTTTACCAAAATGGCAAAGTCATAGTTAGAGGGTTTTGCTCAAAATCTATTTTAAAACCCATTCAGCATTTTATGTGGTGGAAAATAGTTTTATTGAATCTAAACCTTTAAGTTTTTCACCAAAAGTTTCTATCTCTCAAGATTTGTTGTTTTGGGTCAGGAGCTTTGAATCAAAATATTTTCTCAAAGTTTTATTCCCAAATCCTTTTTCATAATAACCATTATTTTTACTTGGCTAGAAATAGACTAATCCAATTAATCCAATTTAATTTTTCCAATTTCATTTTCAAAACTATGGGTTGCTTCCTAGGGTCAGTAAGGTCACAACATACCAATTTGCAAAAATATCTAACCCTAAAATCAATTTTAATCAATTTTCCTACTCTAAATAAGCTCACATATGAATCTGCAAAAACCAGCAAACAAACAGATACTATTTTCCAAACTAAGGCCATGGTTGTTTAGGTCTTGCTCTCCTGAATCCAACGACATAAAATTTGTAATTTTTGGACGTGTGGTTTGAAAGTTACAAAGGTTTGAAGTTTGCAATTAAATCTGATTCAAATTTGTTTTTAAACAAACCAGGGGACACGCGGCGTGTTTTAACTGGACGGTACCGGTTCGGGTGGATCGCGGGTTGCAGGCCATTAGATTAAGTGGCATCGCACGGCGCTAGCTGCGTACCTTTTCGAGTTTAAGTGATCTAATCTCGCTCGCCCGATCTAGATCCTACGGTACTGGTTTGCTTGACCAAAAGTGAGCGCCGCCGACGGTGGCTAAGCGGCGCGACGGCCAGCGGTGGCGCCACGGCTGAAAGCAAAGAGGAAAGGGGGAGTGCTCACCAGAATCGCAGGGCTGTGGTGATGCTAGACGTGCTGTTGGCTTGACAAGGGGCGCTCGGGTACTGCGGCAATTGCTCGCCGGAGTTGGTTCTGGCGACGGGAGGTTCTGGTCGAGGTCGAGGCGTCATCGGAGATCGCCCTAAGGCAAAAGCGGCGATGCGCAGGATCAAGGCAATGCTATGCGTGATCGAGGAGTGAAGGCGGTCTGTTCACCGGTAACGTCGTCGGAGAGGTTGCGAGCAATGGCGTCGTCGAACTTGTCAAAGCCGGCCGGAGCGCCCGGCGTTGGAACGGAGGGCACGGACAGAAGCGCCAGGGGATGGGGAGCGTGCGTGCTTGGTCGATGAAGCAAGGGAAGGCAGTGTGTGGCCAAAATTGAGAGCTAAGCTCGTCGGAGACGGCGGCGGTGCAGAAGAGATTGGCGACAGCCTAGGGGCGGAGAGGGAGGTGAGAGGGAAATGTGGAGGAGGTGTTGGCGCTTAATAGCGTGCATTCACGGCGAGGTTTAAGGCGCGGCATCACTGCGAATTGATCGCGGCTTTGAATGGCAGCAACGGCAGCGAGGGGGAAGGCGTGGTCTGCGGGTGGAGAAGAAGAGGGACGTGGCGGTGGGGTCCTCTGGTCAGTGGGAAGGGAAGTGTGAGAGAGGTCCACTCGTCAGCTGCTTAGTGGGTGCGAGACTGAGTGTGAATCGTTTTTCTTCGGGGAGGGAAACTGGGCTGCCTTGCTGGGCTTATTGGGCTGCCTGGGTTGGGTTGGCCAAACTCCATTTTTTTTTGTTCTTGAATCTTTTTCCTTTTCAAATTTTATTTCCTGTTTTGAATTTCCACCCAATCAAACAAGGTTCAAATTAATTCAAACAATCATCCAAACTTTGTAATATTGGAAATAGTTATGTCCATTAACATGAACCAGAATCCAAATTATTAATTTTAATAATAGGGTCCATTAATAATTAAAAACAATTGAACCTTGGTTATTTAAATCCAAATAGAGTTTGATTTTATTAATAAATTCTTTATTTGAAACCTAAATATTTCGAAACCAAAGCAGTAGGTTTTATTGGAAAATATAGATTATTTGGAAACTTGTTTTAAAACAAAATAACCTTTATATTTTAGAGTCCATTATCAATAGACCTTCCTTACTAAATTAAATAGGATTTGTTTTATTGAGGTATTTATTTTAAAATCTAAAATAAAGCCAAAACACTTTAGTGGGTACTATTTGTGAATATCAAATATTTAGAAAACTTATTTGAATTAATTTAATAAGTTTTGATGTTTCAATTAAATTGGTAAAGCCTTTTTATTTAAAAAAGGTTTGGATATTAATTCCTTATTAATTTATTTAAATCAACTTTTGCTATTTTTATTCAAAACAAAATGTTTAATTCCAAAGCTTGGCCAAGGTTTAATTTGGCTTTACAAAATAATCTTTATTTATGAATCCACCTTTCTTTTGAAAACTAAATCTTTTATAAAGAGATTCCAAAATAGTAATTCCAAAATATTTTGTTTTCCTTTGAAATGTTTATCTTTTAATATCCTTTCAGGATTTTATTTAATTCAAATGGTTTGAAGTTCCAATTGAATTTAAAAAGTTTCTTCTGGCTCTGAAAATCAATCAAAGTTTTATTTTATTAATTTATTTTCACATTACAAGATTTGGAAAATCTTGGGATGTGACAGGCTACCACCCTTAAAATAAATCTCGTCCCGAGATTTGGGAAGGCTAGGGTTACAAGAAAGTTCAAAACAACTAGGGTACTACCACCCTTAAAAATTTTCAAACAAAAATTACATATTGTCCTTCTTGGGAATCTGGAAAACTTCTCTAGGCAAACTTTTGCATAGTGTCCCTTATTTCCATGCTTGACTCATGAGCCAAGGTTGAGCTTCTCCATAGGCTTGTTCAACTTGTTCTTCATCTTTTCTGGACAATTGCTTGCATAGTGTCCTGGATTCTTGCAGTTGAAAGAATGAATGTCCTTGAGTTCTTTACGTGGCTCTTGTGGACAAGTTGCTACATAGTGGCCCAACTCTTTGCAGTTGTTGCACCACACTTGGTCAATCTCTTTATTCTTCTTGTTCTCTGGGCATCCACTGGAGTAGTGTCCCATTTCCTTACATTTACGACATTGTGCAAGGCTCATGTCTTTCTTTTGTTTCTTAGGTTTCTTTAGTCCTTTGAATTGGGTTGTCTTGTTTGGAGGTATGAGTGGTCCTTTTCCTTTGGTAGACTTGGATCCTTCTTGTTTCCTTTGTTCCACCATGGCATAGATGGGACATTGGTTAGGAGTATGATCACATCCCTCACAAAGGTAACAAGTAGCTTGAGAGGTAGGGCATTGTCCAATAGTATGTTCTTCTTCACAATTGGGGCATTGTCCTTCATGTTCCTTGGAAGTATGGTCCTTGTCTCCACAAATAATGCAAGCTGGGGCTCCATCCAGAATAACATTCTTGTCATCCTTGTTATCATAAACTCCTTTGGGATGGCTTTCTTCCATGCTAATCATTTGATTAGTCACCTTAAGCATCAGTTGAGATTATTCCTCCAAAAACTTTTGGAGTGCTGGATCTTTATCACTATGGTTTGCTAAGAACTGAGCTGTCAGTTGGTTCAACTGGTGTTTGGTTGCTATGAGCTCCTTCATGCTATCAGCTTGATTGGTGTTGGTGTCATCAACCTTGGAGTCCTTTGGAGTAGTCATCTGTTTGTGTTGAAGGGAGATTAGAATAGGCAAGATGTTTCTAGGGAATTATTTCTAATTACTCATATCACAATTCACACAAGCAATGTGCATGCCATCACAAACCAAACATTCACAAATCACTTTGCACTCAAACCACAAAGTTCAAGCACTTACTTAGGTAACAAAATATTTTTGTTACACCACATAAGTTGGTGGTTTTGTCTTTAGCTAAAACTTGGTGGTCCATCTATATGGTTCACTTGTGATCATCCCATCCTTCTTGGTTGATCCTTCTCGCATGAGATCAAGGTTTCCTTGAGAAAAACTCCTTGGTCACAAACTTCAAAGTTGTTGATGGATCCTTCTTATTTTGCATCCCCTCAGTCTCTAACTCTTGACTAAGTTTTCCTTGTTTCACTTGTGGTCCTTAGCAGTTTCTAAGTTGGAAGTCCTTGGGAAATATGCTGAAGATGTTGAAGTCATTAGAGTTTAAGATGTTGAAGTCATTAGAGTTGAAGATGTTGAAGTCATTAGAGTTGAAGATGTTGAAGTCATCCTTTGCACATGGTGTAGTCCTTGGCCATGGGTAGGTTTTTCCATCAAGTTGAAGTAGAAGAGGTGTAGAGTTGAAACCTAAATGGTTAAGGAAAGAGGTTACAAGTGTTTTTGGTAAATAAGTTTTGGATCAAAATATAACTCCTATTTTCTAAGGGTTTTGTCCAATCCTAGGGTTTACAAATCCTACAGGCAACACAATGCTCTGATACCATCTGTAGGGGTTCCAATCTTATTTCTCTCTGTGTTTACTATGCTAGTCCCTGGATCAATAGCTAGCATTCACAGTTAAGATGTAATATCAAGATACAAAGGTCATAATATAGATTTATAACCAGGAATAACATAAGTTTATTACATCAATCATAGCTCATTTGGCTATTACATTACATAGCAGCGGAATAACTATAGTCATGGGTCCTTCATCTTCAAAGTGTCACAGGCAGATGTTGGTTGTAGATTTTGTAGTCCTAGTCAATCAAACAATCTCCACTAAAAACAATCAAACCTGCAACATTTCGAGTTACAGCCACAAGGGTCAATACATTTGAATTGTATTGGCAAGTTTCACTACTAAGTATAATATAAGTGGATCCTATCAATACATGCATATTTGGCTAAGTAGAGTTTAAGGCTTATTTGCACAAGGCAATATTTTATCCTATCTTTTCAAAAATGGTTTTAGTCCTTTGTCAAATCCCTTTTCCAAGAATCCCTTGAACTCCTTGGTAGAAACTCAAGTGTTCAAGTCCTTGTCAAAATCTCTTGAGCCACTTGGTAACCCCAAGTGCAACAAGTTTTAAAATTGTCATGAGTTCCTTGGTAACCCCAAGTACATCATGCTCTTGAGCACCTTGGTAACCCCCAAGTGCAACAAGCTTAACAAATCTCTTTGAATTCCTTGGTACCCCCAAGTGCATCAAGTTTTTATATTAGAAGTTGGAATGTCGAGATCTCCCATAGTTCAAACTTTAGTTGCTCAGTATTGTCCATAACCGGGGACACGGCTAAGTACTTAGATTTTATTAACTTCTGCAGAAGGAGTACACTTTATCCACATGACACAATCCCATCCTTTTGCCACCAGTGGCCTACTGGATTAGTGCTCACCAAGATGGAGTACTGGCAGACTGAGAATGTGACGAAGTCTTTCCATAAGGTCCTCCCATACATCATTGCTAGCTTGTCTTCAGCCCCCATGAAGCATTCCAGATCCCCATGTCCGGTAACTAAAGACAATGTATGGGTCTTCCTAATGTAGTTGACTAAGCCAGAGCCATAATAGCATGTGGTTGCACACGAAAGCCACAATTGGAGAAACATGTTCAATCTCTAAGTTTCCTAGGTGGTTTTCTTTTGGAGCACAACACAAAGTGATTCCCATAGACATGGTTTCTTTTGTTGCCACCTTCTCCAAAACTTAAAGTATCCACCACCTAGGTGGTTCATTGAGTCCTTGTTTTATTATGTAAAACACAAGTCCTTTTCTCATCCTTTATAAAATCTCAACATGTATCTCTTTTCAAAACATAGCATGGCTAAGAATGTACAACTTCAATATTTTCACTAAGGAGTGTATAGGGAATCTTATTAGGATTTATCATAGCATAAGTATAGAAATATCTTTTCATGCAAGTTTTCAGAAACCACTAAGTATAATGAAAATAGTAGGTCATTTGTATGATAGTGTAACTTGCCTTTTTGGTAGGGAATGGTGGTTCACTCCTTGATCTTGCTAGTCTCACACTTTGCTATATTCACTACAAGTCAATCAAGCAAAACACAAAATCAACTAACATTCCAAACCAAGGTTAAACAAACAATTTCCCACACATAAAGCAATGGAGTCTAAGTCATGCAAAGGAGGGTTCTATTGCAAGGTTGGTCTCTACTAGGTTTATAAACTTTGTAAGGTCCAAATTGGTCATTTTACCAAAATGGCAAAGTCATAGTTAGAGGGTTTTGCTCAAAATCTATTTTAAAACCCATTCAGCATTTTATGTGGTGGAAAATGGTTTTATTGAATCTAAACCTTTAAGTTTTTCACCAAAAGTTTCTAACTCTCAAGATTTGTTGTTTTGGGTCAGGAGCTTTGAATCAAAATATTTTCTCAAAGTTTTATTCCCAAATCCTTTTTCATAATAACCATTATTTTTACTTGGCTAGAAATAGACTAATCCAATTAATCCAATTTAATTTTTCCAATTTCATTTTCAAAACTATGGGTTGGTTCCTAGGGTCAGTAAGGTCACAACATACCAATTTGCAAAAAGATCTAACCCTAAAATCAATTTTAATCAATTTTCCTACTCTAAATAAGCTCACATATGAATCTGCAAAAACCAGCAAACAAACAGATACTATTTTCCAAACTAAGGCCATGGTTGTTTAGGTCTTGCTCTCCTGAATCCAACGACATAAAATTTGTAATTTTTGGACGTGTGGTTTGAAAGTTACAAAGGTTTGAAGTTTGCAATTAAATCCGATTCAAATCTGTTTTTAAACAAACCAGGGGACACGCGGCGTGTTTTAACTGGACGGTACCGGTTCGGGTGGATCGCGGGTTGCAGGCCGTAGATTAAGTGGCATCGCACGGCGCTAGCTGCGTACCTTTTCGAGTTTAAGTGATCTAATCTCGCTCGCCCGATCTAGATCCTACGGTACTGGTTTGCTTGACCAAAAGTGAGCGGCGCCAACGGTGGCTAGCGGCGGCGCACGGCCAGGCGGTGGCGCTACGGCGGCTACAGAAAGCAAAGAGGAAAGGGAGAGTGCTCACCAGAATCGCAGGGCTGTGGTGATGCTAGAAGTGCTGTTGGCTTGACAAGGGGCGCTCGGGTACTGCGGCAATTGCTCGCCGGAGTTGGTTCTGGTCGAGGTCGAGGACGTCACTGGAGATCGCCCTAAGGCAAAGCGAAGGCGCGGTCAGATGCGCAGGATCAAGGCAATGCTATGTGCGTGATCGAGGAGTGAAGGGGCGGTCTGGTTCACCTGGTAAACGTCGTCGGAGAGGTTGCAGACGGCGGCGTCGTCGGAACTTGTCAAAGCCGACGCTTCGGGGCGCCCGCGGTGGAACGGAGGGCACGGACAGAAGCGCCAGGGGATGGGGAGCGTGCGTGCTTGGTCGATGAAGCAAGGGGAGGCGGTGTGTGGCCGGAATTGAGAGCTAAGCTCGTCGGAGACGGCGGCGGTGCAGAAGAGATTGGCGGCATCCTAGGGGCAGAGACGGAGTGGTGATAGAGGGGAAATGTGGAGGAGGTGTTGGCGCTTAATAGCGTGCATTCACGGCGAGGTTTAAGGCGCGGCATCACTGCGAATTGATCGCGGCTTTGAATGGCAGCAACGGCAGCAAGGGGGAAGGCGTGGTCTGCGGGTGGAGAAGAAGAGGGACGTGGCGGTGGGGTCCTCTGGTCAGTGGGAAGGGAAGTGTGAGAGAGGTCCACTCATCAGCTGCTTAGTGGGTGCGAGACTGAGTGTGAATCGTTTTTCTTCGGGGAGGGAAACTGGGCTGCCTTGCTGGGCTTATTGGGCTGCCTGGGTTGGGTTGGCCAAACTCCATTTTTTTTGTTCTTGAATCTTTTTCCTTTTCAAATTTTATTTCCTGTTTTGAATTTCCACCCAATCAAACAAGGTTCAAATTAATTCAAACAATCATCCAAACTTTGTAATATTGGAAATAGTTCTGTTCATTAACATGAACCAGAATCCAAATTAATAATTTTAATAATAGGGTCCATTAATAATTAAAAACAATTGGACCTTGGTTATTTAAATCCACATAGAGTTTGATTTTATTAATAAAATCTTTATTTGAAACCTAAATATTTTGAAACCAAAGCAGTAGGTTTTATTGGAAAATATAGATTATTTGGAAACTTGATTTAAAACAAAATAACCTTTATATTTTAGAGTCCATTATTAATAGACCTTCCTTACTAAATTAAATAGGATTTGTTTTATTGAGGTATTTATTTTAAAATCTAAAATAAAGCCAAAACACTTTAGTGGGTACTATTTGTGAATATCAAATATTTAGAAAACTTATTTGAATTAATTTAATAAGTTTTGATGTTTCAATTAAATTGGTAAAGCCTTTTTATTTAAAAAAGGTTTGGATATTAATTCCTTATTAATTTATTTAAATCAACTTTTGCTATTTTTATTCAAAACAAAATGTTTAATTCCAAAGCTTTGCCAAGGTTTAATTTGGCTTTACAAAATAATCTTTATTTATGAATCCACCTTTCTTTTGAAAACTAAATCTTTTATAAAGAGATTCCAAAATAGTAATTCCAAAATATTTTGTTTTCCTTTGAAATGTTTATCTTTTAATATCCTTTCAGGATTTTATTTAATTCAAATGGTTTGTAGTTCCAATTGAATTTAAAAAGTTTCTTCTGGCTCTGAAAATCAATCAAAGTTTTATTTTATTAATTTATTTTCACATTCTAAGATTTGGAAAATCTTGGGATGTGACATGAACGTTGGATCCAAGACAAGAGCATAACCTCCTGGTGTTGGCATGATCTTGGGGTGATCCTTTATGCTCCAAGTTATTTCCTGTTCAGACCAATGCGTATACTTTGGTATTGCTGGCATTGTGGCATTTACTTCCATCATCCATCTATGTTGACTCTTCTTGTCATTTGGCTCTGTGACAAATATGACATAGCTCTGGTGATGCTCTCTATACTCATTTCTGGTTCCATGGCCGACATGAGCGACATCACCTCTTGGGTTATGCACTTGATGCACAACCTCCCTTCTTTCTTGGTTATGATATCTTGGCTGCATGTTCTCATATCTGTGCTCGGATCCAACAACTTGAGCATTTCCTCTAGTGAGGGGTGGTTGGGGAGGTGGTGGTAACTGCTGAGTTAGCGAATCCACTCTGTCTCCCTTCTGAAACCAGGTGCATTGTCTTGTTTTGTGGTTTGCCGACTTACTCAGACTTGGCATGTGAAACTTACACGGTTGGTCCAACATCATTTCATAAGTATATTTCTGTCTGTCTTGATATGGCTTTATTTGTTCGTATGGCTTTTTGCCATTGTTTTTTGGTATCCACTACTGTTGCCCATTTGTTCTTAGACATTGGTTGCTGCCAGCATTTGGATGATCCTGACTTACTGTCGCGACTTGAGTTGAACCGTACCAGTAATCTGGTCTCTCATCCCTTCTTTTGCTTCTATACTCAGCCCTTTCCTGGCGCCTTTGCGACCCAGCTGCATCATAGATTTGAGTCTCAGTCATGCCGTCGGCCGACATGAGCAGAGGCTGAGTCGGATATCCTAACGCGTACGAGTCGATGATTCTTATTGTTTATGCCAAGCTTGCCGGCATATCTCTATGTAACCTTTGCCATAGTACACTTCCATGTCTGCATCCTTGTGCAAACCATACAATTTCCTGAGACTCGATTACCCCTTCACAAGAGTTGCACATCGTGCACCACATTGTGAGGAATTCCCTGTCTGTTTCATTCGGCCTTTGCTTGCACATAGCTAGCTGCTGTGGGCGATTCGGCCTCTTGTACGTGCTTGTAAAATTTCTTATGAAAGCTTCCTGAAAATCAATCCAGCTGCCGATGCTTCCCGGTGGTAAATTATTCAGCCACACCCTTGCTGGTCCTTCTAGCATCTGCGGTACATATCGCATTGCCCATCTCAGATTTCCTTGCATGATTTTTATCGCAGTTCCATAATCTATGAGCCAGTCTTCTGGCTTTGTGCTTCCATCGTAGGTCTTTGTTCCTCTGGCCAGATGAAAGTTTGGCACTGGCGGATCCTTCATGATCCTTGGGCCAAAACATGGTGGACCTTGTGATTCGACCAGCTCTGCCATTTTTATCCGGTGGAGCTTTAGCCTTGCATCATCCGGCTGGAGATTTCTGCCTCCGAGTATTGCTCCCATTGCTTGGTACACGTGATCCAGTAATTCATACCCATCATTGACCATTGCCGCGTAACCATCATTGTATCTGTTGGCGTTCAGGTCTGCAGGTTGCTGCATTGCTTTTCCCGTGCTTTGTTGTCTCCTTTCGGGTTGGGCTGGCTGCGGATTTGGAGTTGGGTTTCCTCCTCATGCCGAGTGAGTCCCACGCCTAGGTTGAGGTGCAAAGTTTTGTCCCCCGTTGTCATTTCTTTGTGTTGTTTGCCTTTCTCGGCCAGCATTTACCTGGTTCTCATTTCCCTGAACGAAATTTCTTCTTGTTCCCTGTGCATGGTCCGGGTTTCCTTGAGCCATTGTCGGGTCATAAGCAACCATTTGCTTGTTCCTTCCTGAATCCACACTCTTTTCTTTTCTCTATCTCGGCACCACTCCTGGCGAGGATGTTGTATGGCCTGCTGATCTCGCCAAGATTGGAGTTGCCGAGTGAACCAGCTGTGATCATCCAGCTGCACGCGGATTTGCCATGTAGTATGCTTCATTCAACATTCCTGCTGCTCTCACCAACTCATTGACTCGTTCCTGTTGTTTTCTCTTTGCTTCACCCGTTAGATGGGGTAACTCTGCCATTGCTGCCTCTGCGGCTCTTAAATTTGCTGCTACAGTGTTGTATGTCGGCTGCATGGCTGTTTCGTTGTTGTTTTCTGGTGTTATCTTCGACGTCGTGTTCGCCAATTCTTCATTGAGGTTTCTACCTCTCATCCTTGTTACGTCAAGACGGGTCTTAGCGCCCTTGACTCGATTTGCCGAGTTGAGCTCTCGAATTGTGATATCCATATGTTGTTGTAACTGCGCTAATTCCTTTACCTTCTCCAAGACTTTTATTCTGGCCTCCTCTAACTCTGCATGCACACGCGTCGGGTCAACTGTTGGCGCCACTGGCTCTGCTAACTTCTCTATTGCTTCCTGCAATTCTTTGGCTCTCTTACTCCTAGCTATGTTCTCTGGCTTTTCTAGCGGCGCCTTTGCAGTTCTTGCCGCCATTGGCGTTTCTTCTGGATTTCCTCCTTTAGCATCCTCATTCACCACAGGGACTACTTGTGGTACTGGGGGATTTGGAGATGTCATCATTACCTCGATGGAGAAGAGTGGATGAAGCTTTCCTGCGGTAGGAACCGCAGGTGGATCCGGCGCCAGGACGACGCGCTTCGGGTATGCGCGCTCCACGCGCACCGCGACGTAGACCTGGTGCTCGCTTAACTTGATGAAGCGACTGCCCCTTGGTAACGGCTTGGTCTCGAAGCAGCCTGCGTTGTCGCTGACGAAGTTGAGTGCCCTAAACCTCTGGATGAGGCCGGAATAGACGCGCTCGCCCGTCTTAGCGATGATGTTGCCCGTCCGGATGAAAACTCCAGCAAGCGCCTGCTTCTGCCCCACGGTGGGCGCCAACTGTCGTGGTGGTGTCACGGCAGATGGCATGGGTAGGCTTAAGTTGGGGGCCGAATGTGCGCTTGTGGTAACCGGGGAGAGAGTGCACGGTCTAGCCGCGCACGAAGAACAAGATGAACTCTTCACACTTAGGATTTTTATTGATCTAAGAAGCTTACAAGTGCTCCTAGAGCTGTTTGTGCATAGCCTTAGGGCATTAGTTTCCTACTTGGTCCAACCTCCCTAAACCCTAGTTATGCCCCTCCTTATATAGGCAATGGCTAGCTAGGTTACATCCCTTTGGGTTCTAGGGTTACTGTTTGGATCTTGGTCCTTACTATGCGGGCCGGGTCACGGGCTAGCCCTGAGCCCCTTGACCCAGTCCACAAAGCCTTACAGCTAACGGTCCTCTTGTACGTAGCCTCTAGCTCTTTTGGCATCATACTGTGACTTTGTACGTCAGTCCTTGCTTTGGGCGTCATCCGGATCCTTTTGTGTCACCCGGTGTCGCCCTTCTATTTTGACCGTGCTTTATCATGGTCCCTCCCGAATCTTACTCGGAAAGCTGCCAGGCGTCCTTATTGACTCTGTTGGGGATGTGCTATATGGATATCCTCATAGCATGTCCTCTATTCGGATAACCCGGGTGGCCCACAGTTGGTAGCATGGCCTATGTCCTGTTGGGCGGCCTAGTTATATGGATCCATAAGGGAGGCCCATGCCGGATAAAGGAATGCTACGGAGGAGTCACCGACGTACCCGGAGCCTTGGAGTGCAAGACATGCTAGACTGATTGTAGACAGTGTAGGGCTCTGTAACCTGTCCGGCTAGGACTTTTCCCTGTAACCCTAGGACCTAACGACTATATAAGTCAGGCATGTGGGAGCCTTTAGGACACAACTTCACATAACCTCGCACAACGAACCAATCCCTGTAACTCGGCGTATTGCCATTATAGTGATTTATAGCAGGAGTAGGATTCCGCCACCGTCATGGGATCTGAACCTGGGTAAGCTATGTTACCTCGTACCCGTCAACTGTCCGCCTTCCCCCACGTCTCTAAACACGCACTGTGAGGACCCCTACATGGCGTACTCGTCGGCAATACCACGACAGTTGGCGCCCACCGTGGGTCAAGAGGCGCTTCAGGCTCTTCAGCAGGCGAGGACCAAGATCTTCGCGGGAATCAGTGAAACCATAGCCATAGGCCGTGTTCACTTCTCCGGCAACGCTCCGATCATCCCTCCCGACAAATTCTGGATCCCGGCGAAGACGAACCCTACTCGGTGCTCGATCGTCCCCATCGGAGACATCCACATCTTCATTGGCGAAACTGGGAGTCGGAGGAGCATCAAGACCCGCACGGACCGCCTATGGGCAGGATACGTTCGCGGAAGGATCGATGTCGGATCTCTCTTTGGAGTTTGCCAGCAAAGATCGGAAAAATTCAAGACCCGCACGGACCGCCTACGGGCAGGATACGTTCACGGAAGGATCGATGTTGAATCTCTCTTTGGAGTTTGCCGGCAAAGATCGCAAAAATTCAAGGCCCACCCAAACCGCCCTTGTGCAGGATATAACGGTGGAAGATCACTGCAAGTCTGCCGGCTTCGTCCGCGCGTCTAGACAGTAGAGATCCAAGTTCGTCAGCGTGGTGACCATCTTCGATCTGGCGCATTGCATTCAGAGAGAGGGCGAAACGACCCGTGATTACCTGGCCAGGTGTCTCCGTATATGAGCCGATCTGGCACACTACCCCAATGATGATACCATGTATCACTTTGTGGAAGGACTGGACCACGGCACGCTTCTCCGGCATTCTCTAAGGCGGCAGCAGGCTTCGGGACGTCTCACCTTCGAAAGCTTGGTGAACACCATCAACAACTACACGGAGGCTGAAGAGGTATCTCAGGCGGCTCCTGCGCTCATTGACGGAGCGCCACCGACTCAGCCACCGCCACCACCGCCTCCGGCCGCCATCGCCACAGTAGCACCACCACCTCCAGTCATCGTCGCACCTGTTGCACCTACACCCCCTGTCATCGAGGAAGCCCGGGCACCCTCCGACTCTGTGATTGACGCGCTCTATGCCGACTTCAGTGTAGACTCAGAGGAGATAGATTTCAGCCCGGAGGAACTAGACACTGCCATGTAGGAGATGGAGGAGGAGGACACGCGCGACGAGCAGGCCAACAACATTGGCACTTCCCGAGAGGTGTTCGTCACCATTGGGACAGCGGTGGATGTAGATCAACCCGGAAGAGCTCCGCCTATAGCTCTAGAAAAAGGGAAGGGACCACCTGTTGCTGCCGACAATGATCGTGCAAAGGTCATGCCGCCTCCGCCTAACCCAGTGCAATAGCCGCAGGAACTCGGCACCGGCCCGAGCAACAACAACACCGCAAACTTACCTCCTCCGACATCTACGTCTTCTGCTACCCAAGTTACTCCAGCTGATAGAGTAATGTACGTCAATCTCCTTGTCAAGCCATTGACCGTAGCTCATATCCGGAACATAACCCAGCTTGACGAGAAGCGCCAGCAACTGCTATAGGAAGCACATGCCATCACGGAGCAAGGCACAAAGCTAGATCGAGATCTGGTCAACGCGCAGAAATCCATAGAGAAAGCTAGAGCAATGGAGGCCGAGTACAAGACTCTGCTCCAGCAGCAGAAGCCCAAGAAAGCTCCGGCTCGCATCATCAACGATCCTGGTGTGCGGAGAAACCTAGGATGGGCTCCCCCGAAGCCGGCACAAGCAAAGCCATACATTGACAGTGAATGCAGGTAGGTGATGCCCACTCCTCTCCTCAACCTCACCGTCGCCAAGAACCTTCTGGAGCAGGATAGATCGCCTGAGGCGGTGGACCAGGTCTATGACCTAGTGGCCAAGGTAGTGAAACTGCAGGAAAAGGCCACCTCTCAGAGGCTTGAGTCTGACCCAGCGTTTTGCCAGTCTAGCTAGCATAAGCCGCCAAGGGACAGATCTCCTTTTGATATCGCGTCTCACACGGGTTCATCAGAACAAATACAGAGGGATGCGCGCAACAGGAAGGATGTTATCCCCATATCCTCCGACCACGGAGGCAAAGCCCAACCTCTTCGCCCATCGCCACCGCCCCGCTCCCCCCGACATCACGAAGACACCAAGGCTCACCGTCGTACGGAAATGCCCCCACCAAGGCAGAGAGGCATTGTCATCCGCGACAACACGGAGCAGACCCGTCATGATGGAGAGCGCAACCAGGGACACAAGAGCAGGTCACGCCATGACCCTCCGCGTCCGACAAGCAACTGTGACAAGCGTGAGGCGTCGCAAGAGGGTAACAGCAAGAAGGCTAACCCACCGCCACCTCCGCCTCCGTCGCCACCTAGCAGCCACCATGGCGGAGGGGGTCCGCATCGTTCACGCAGCCCATCCCCTATTGGCAAGAAGAATAGAATCCCGGAGCCATACGACGCACGTTCGTGGATAGACAAGATCCACGAAGCCCGGGAAGGACCATACCTAGGACCACGTTGCTTTGGACCTGTCATACGGTCCGCAAGTTACCCCAAAGGATTCCGGATTGACAAGACCATCAAGCCCTATGACGGCACCGCCAAGCCAGCCACATGGTTGCAGGACTACGTTAACGCGTTGGAGATCGCCGGGGGTATCCCCAACATCACCGTCAAGAACCTCCCATTAATGTTGGAGGGCACGACCCGTCAATGGATTGATGACTTGCCGGAAAGATCCATCTGCATTTGGTTGGACATGCAAGAAACGTTCACCAAGAACTTCGAGGGTACGCACAAATGTCCCTACACTGTTGGCGATCTACATCAGTGCGTGCAAGAAAAAGACAAGACATCTCGTGCCTACCTCTCCCGCTGTATGGATATGAAGAATTCCTGCGTAGGAGTGCACGCTTAGACTGCCATGGCCTCCTTCATCGATGGGTTGGAAAGGGGCACGTTGCTCCGACATAAGCTGAAGCTCTTGCAGGACAATCACCAGCTAGACATGAACCAGATGATTCAGTTGGCCAGTGAGTTCGCAGCTGCCGACGATGATGCCCGCGACTCTCTGCTGGCAACGGCCGCTCCAACTCAAGCTCGGAGGAACAGCAACACAAAGCGGAAAACCGCACCAGAATAAAAGAAAACTCCCGACATGGTCGCTATGACTTTCGCAGGACGAGGTGATGGCAGACAGCGTGGCCGAGGACGGGGAGTTGGACGTGGGCAACAGCGAGGAAGTGAAACTACCTCGGCAGCGCTCCGTGTTCCCCAAACCTACGAGGAGTACCGCGATATGCGTGCCTCGTACACCTCGATGCCAACGGCAAGGCCACCCACACCAATCGCCACTGCAAGTTCGTCAACAACCTCAAGGAGGACCCGGAGTCCGGCTACAAGCGAAGTTGGAAGAACAGACTGCGAGGAAAGGGCAAGGGGAATAAGAAGGAGGAGGAATCCAAGGATTCAAGTGACATGGACGAGGACATTGACCCCAAGCAAGCCGCCAAGAGCGACGACAAAGGCAAGAACCCCTTCGAAAAGAAGGCGGCAGTTTTCCATACTTTCCTTGGCACCCCCATCGTCCGACAACAGAAGACCTCCATGAGGATACTGATGGCTACTCTACCCCCAGGTCCCCAGTTCCTGCGCTGGTCGGAGATTCCAATTACTTGGGACAGGAAGGATCACCCAGACCTCATCCCTATGGAGAACCAATACGCCATGGTCATTAACCCCTTGATTGACGGCAATGAGTTCACCAAATGTATGGTGGATAGTGGAAGCAGCATTAACATTATGTACCTGGATACACTGCAGAAGATGAACTTGACGAAGGCAAACCTAAGGCGGACCAACACCATCTTCCACGGTGTAGTTCCTGGTCGGCAGGCTCGGTCCCTTGGATGCATCACACTTCAGGTCGCCTTTGGTGATGTTAATAATTACCGCCAAGAGTGCATGACCTTCGAGGTGGTCCCCTTCAAGAGCGTGTACCACGTCATATTCGGTCGGGACATATTCCACACCTTCATGTCCAAGCCATGCTTCATCTACAACAAACTCAAGATACCCGGACCAAACGGTGTCATCACCGTATCCGGATAGCTTTGCCAAAGCTAGGGACTGTGAGATTGGAGAAGCAGCTTACGCGGAAGCTGTCCTCTACAACGAAGAATTCAAGGAGATCCAGAGCAAGGTCGATGCCTCGGAGATTCCCGCGTCGAAGAAACAGATTTCTGACTCCGCTCCAGCATTCAAGGCCGCCATTGAGACCAAGACGGTGGAACTTGTGGTAGGCGATGCCTCCAAGACCACCGCCATTGGGACAAACCTAGATCCCAAATAGGAAAGCGCGCTTGTCGAGTTCCTCCGTGAGAATTGGGACATCTTTGCCTGGCAACCTGCCGACATGAAAGGTGTACCTAGGGAACTTGTTGAGCACAGCTTGAACATTGATCCAAAATGCAAGCCAGTGAAACAACCTCTATGACGCTTTGGAGATGAGAAGAGACGCGCTATAGGCAAAGAGATAGCTAGGTTACTTAAGGCTATTTTTATTCGAGAAGTCCTTCACACCCAATGGGTGGACAATCCTGTACTTGTCCCCAAAAAGGGAACCAAAGAATTAAGAATGTGCGTTGATTACACCGGCTTGAACAAAGCATGTCCCAAAGATCCGTTTGCTTTGCCTCACATTGACCAAGTCATTGACTTGACGGCTAGATTGGAACTTTTGTGTTTTCTCGATGCATACTCAGGATAACACCAGATCAAGATGAGGAAGTCGGACCAATTGGACACTTCGTTCACTACACCTTACGCCACGTTTTGCTATGTCACGATGCCCTTTGGGATGAAAAACGCAGGTGCTATGTACCAGCGGACAATGCAACGTTGCCTACACGATCAAATTGGTCGGAACGTTCACGCCTATGTGGACGATATAGCGGTGATGTCTAAAAAGTCAAATGAATTAATTTCCGACTTAAAAGAAACCTTTGATAATCTCCGAAAACACAACATGATGCTTAACCCTAAGAAGTGCGTCTTTGGGGTTCTAGCCGGCAAATTGTTGGGCTTCATCGTTTCCCAGCGTGGAATCGAGGTCAATCCGGAGAAAATCAAGGCCATCTTAAACATAAACCGTCCGACATGCCTAAAGGACATACAACGACTAACAGATTGTGTTACAGAAGTTAGTCGGTTCGTCATCCGACTTGGAGAGAAGGCTCTTCCGTTGTACAAGTTGCTGAAGCAGGCGGACAAATTCACATGGACAAACGAAGCAGATGCAACATTGAAGCAGCTCAAGGAGATTCTTTCCTTTATCACGTCGTCTGGTGGTGCTATCTCCTGGTTCAAACATGAGGGCTGCTCATATCAGCCATGGCAATCAAATTGAGATTGGTGGCTCTTCGTTCTCGGCGTCCTTAATTCTTCTGGGCAATTCTGACATTGATGTCATCTTGGGCATGGATTGGTTGACAGCAAATGCAGCTGTCATTGATTGTGCTGAACGCTCGGTTTCTCTGAAAATTCCTGAAGGCCATATAGTCTTTTCTCCAAGTCTGACTCCTGCGGTCCAGCTTTTCTCTTTGGCGGCTCTGAATGATGATGCTATGGAAGCTATTCAGAGTGTACTGGTGGTCTGTGAGTTCCCAGATGTCTTTCCTGAAGAGTTGCCGGGTATGCCTCCGGATCGTGAGGTTGAGTTTGTAATTGAGCTTGAACCTGGAACGGCTCCTATCTCCAAGCGGCCTTATAAAATGGGTCCTGCTGAGTTGGCTGAACTCAAACGTCAACTTGATGAACAAGAGAAGTTGGGTTTCATCCAACACAGTACTTCTTCTTGGGGTAGCCCAACAATCTTTGTGAAGAAGCGTGACAGGACTGATAGACTTTGTGTTGACTATCGGGCTCTCAATGCTAAAACCATCAAGAATAAATATCCCCTTCCGCGGATTAATGATCTCTTCGATCAGCTAGCTGGAGCTGTGGTGTTCTCTAAGCTGGATTTGAGGAGTGGTTATCACCAAATCAAGATTCGCAAGGAAGATGTTCCTAAAACAGCTTTCACCACCCGCTATGGCCTGTATGAGTACACGGTCATGTCTTTCGGTCTCACCAACGCACCTGCTACCTTCTCGAGGCTTATGAACTCGGTTTTCATGGAGTACCTTGATAAGTTCGTTGTGGTCTATCTGGATGACATCCTAGTCTATTCAAAGTCAAAGGAAGAGCATGAAGAACACCTTCGGTGTGTCCTAAACAAGCTTCGTGAGAACCGCTTGTATGAAAAGTTCTCAAAGTGTGAGTTTTGGCTGCCTCAAGTAACCTATCTTGGTCATGTCATCTCTGCCAAGGGCATTGCAGTCAACCCGGAAACTGTAAAGACAATTGTTGAATGGCTTCCTCCTGTAAATGTCAAAGAAGTGCGGAGTTTCCTGGGTTTGGCTAGTTATTGCCGTCGCTTCGTTTAGAACTTCTCGAAGATAGCGAAGCCTCTTACCGATCTCCTCAAGAAAGGCAAGAAATACCTTTGGGCTCCTGCATGTCAAGCAAGCTTTGAGACACTCAAAGAGAAGCTCACTTCCACACCAGTCTTGGTTCCTCCGGATACATCTAAGCCTTTCCAGATATTCTGCGACGCCTCTTTGCAAGGATTGGGTGCGGTCCTTATGCAAGAAAAACAGGTGGTTGCTTATGCCTCTCGTCAGTTGAAGACGCATGAGATCAACTATCCCACACATGACCTCGAGCTAGCCGCAGTTGTCTTTTCTTTGAAGCTATGGAGGCACTACTTGCTTGGCAACCGTTAGAGATCTTTTTCCGACCACAAGAGTTTGAAGTATATCTTCACTCAACTGATCTCAACCTTCGACAGAGGAGATGGATTGAAGCAATCAATGATTTTGATTTGACCATCAACTACACTCCGCAAAGCTAATGTCATGGCCGATGCTCACCGCAAAGCTTATGTCAACAACCTCATGATGGAAGAGCAACCTCTCTTGTGCGAGGAATTCCGTCGACCAACCTCGAAATTGTGGAACAAGGGCATCTCGAACCTTCTGGCTACTCCTCTCTTGGAAGAAAAGATTCGCTCTCGTCAGCTTGGTGATCCGCACACCATAAAGATCATCTCCAAACTTCAGCTTCCGAAGTATGAGTCCTTCCACGTCGATGATCAAGGCACGTTTTTCTTTGAACACCGGATGTTTGTTCCGAACTACCCGGGTTTGAGAGAGCAAGTTCTCAAGGAGGCGCACGATTCTGTTCTATCTATCCATCCTGGCAGCACAAAGATGTACATGGACTTGAAAACACAATATTGGTGGCCTGGTTTGAAACGATATTGTGCCAAGTATGTCTCGGAGTGTGATGTCTGCCGCAGAGTGAAAGCTGTCCATCAGAAACCTTTCGGTCTTCTACAGCCATTGAAACCCCCGGAATGGAAATGGGAGAAAGTAGAGATGGACTTCATCACTGGTTTTCCAAGGTCACAGAAGGGCAACAATGCAATCTTTGTTGTCATCGACAGGCTCTCTGAAGTGGCTCATTTCTTCCCCGTCAAAGAAACAATTTCTGGAATTCAGTTGGATGAGCTCTATATCAACATAATTGTCTCTCTGTATGGGGTTCCGCTTGAGATCAGTTCAGACCGTGGGAGCATCTTCACTTCCAAGTTCTGGGAAAGTTTCCAAAATGCTTTGGGAACAAAGTTGAACTTTAGCACAGCTTACCACCCTCAGTCGCAAGGACAAGTTGAAAGGATCAATCAGATTCTGGAAGATATGCTTCGTGCTTGCGTTATCTCTTTTGGCATGAAGTGGGAGGAATGTCTTCCTTATGCTGAATTCTCTTACAACAACAGCTTCCATAAAAGTCTGAAGATGGCACCATTTGAGGCTCTCTATGGTCGCAAATGCAGAACTCCGATTGGTTGGTCAGGTGCAGGAGAAAGAATTTGGTTTGGCCCTGATATTGTAACTCAAGCGGAGGAGAAGGTGCATATCATTCTTGAGAATCTGAAGATTGCTCAAAGTCGCCAGAAGAGCAATTATGACAGAAGCACGGACATGGTGTATGCTCCGGTGATCTCGTTACCTTCGTGTCACTCCCATGAGAGGCACACACCGCTTTGGTATCAAAGGAAAGCTGGCTCCTAGATACATCGGTCCTTTCAAGATTCGTGGTAGAAGAGGAGAAGTTGCTTATGCCCTTGAGCTCCCGGAAAAACTCAAAGTCCATGATGTTTTCCACATCTCTCAACTCAAGAAGTGCTTCAAAGATCCCGGCAGGACCGCGGATCATGAGCTAATCGATCTCCAAGAAGACCTGTCTTATCAAGAACACCCCACAAAAATCATTGAGACCACAGAAAGAAGGACTCGCAACAAGTCCATCAAGTTCTGCAAGGTGCAGTGGTCACACCATTCTGTTGATGAAGCCACTTGGGAGCGTGAAGATGAACTCCGTGCCAACTATCCTACCCTCTCTGTGTCTTCTTCTTCTTCCTAGAATCTCGGGGCGAGATTCCTGTTTAGGGGGGAGAGTTGTAGCATCCCAATTGTCTAACAACTGTAATGCTACTTGATCTAGTAATAAAATGGCCACTTCCCTCATATAATTGTTGCATCATCATCATATCATGCTCATGTCATCATGCCACCTTGCATTTGAGCATCATACAAAAACCCTTGAGTGGTTGTTCTTATCTCATATGCATTGCTAGTTGTATTTGCCTCTTGATATATTGTTCAAATGCCCAAGTTGAGTTGGGGGCATATCTTTTATTGACTCCACCACCTTTTCTTCACCACCTTATAATTCCACCATCCAATTAATATGAGCTGGCATTTATTTGAGTTTACCTAGCTCATGTGGGTTGGGTGGATCCAATACTAGTTCCTTTTTGCTTGGCCTTATTCCACCTTTTGGGAATGCGTGGAATAATGCCATGTGATTTTATGTTGTTTTCACAATATGAATACATGGCATTTATTATTTGCATGGGACATGCAGAACCACCACATCTAAGTCTTTTGGATTCTGTTTGAAATTCTTGGAGTGGGTCATTCTCTCATCTCTCTCTCCTTCTTTTGCTTGATCTAGCTAGAGCCATGCAAGTATCACCTTTTTGTTTGTCATTTAAATTTTATTTGTTTCCTTTTGCATGGATCATCTCTTTTCCTTTGCTTGATCTTGCTTTGTCTTGTCCAACACTCAACCTCACCCCTCCTCTCTCTATCTCTCTTGCTAACTCTAAAACCTACCCCCTAAACACCATACCCCATCTAAACCCTAATCACTACCCCCTCTTAGCTAAACCCTACCCCTCTCTCATAATCTTCTCCCTAAACCTACCTCTAATCACCTTACCCCCATCTAACCCGAGCCATCACCTCTCTAGCTAACCCTAGTTCCCCATCTGACCCTAGTCCTTCCTCTCTCTCCCACCCAGCTCGGTCCCACCTGACCACCCCCTCCCATGTGCTTTCCCCTGGCCCCTCTTTTCTCCAAACCCTAGCCAGAACCGAGGCCCCCCTTTTTCCTCCCTTTGTGCATAAAGGTGGCATCCCTCCCTTCTCCCCTCTCCTTCCTTATCCCCAACCTCCCCAGTACTTCTCAGATCGAGACCAGAACCCCCAGGCAACCACCTTCCTCCCTCCTTCCTCTACCAGATGGCCTTAGCCACCACCTCGCAAAAACCCTAGCTGCCTCGTCCTATTTGCGATCTGCGCGTCCTGCTGCTCCCCGAGGCCCCCAGAAGCTCCGACGAGTTCCCCTGCATCTCCTTCGGCGGCTAGCACCAGAGGAAGCGACTGGAAGGCCACCGAGCACCGCTGGCCGCCATGGCCGGAGGGATCAAGCTCCTCACGAGCCGCCGTGATCCCTTCCTCCCGAGCCTCGTCAACCACGCTGTCAAGCCGGTGAGCCCCGCTATCCCCTGCATAAGGTCCTCTCTCTCACAGAGTAGCCCCGCCTCGATTTAACGCTCACAGGCACGCCGCCGCTACCGACCGACAAAGAGCTGCAGCAGCTGCTCCGACTGTCACGCCCGCCCGCCAGAGCCTCCATCGGCGATGCCACAACGGAACTCAGAGCCCGTTTAGCCCTCTCCATTTTTGGTCTTTGCGGCATTCCGTTTTTCCCAGTGGGTTGCTCGCCAACGTCGACCAAACCCCGGCCGATCATCGGTGCCCTGCAGAGCGGCGCGCCGCTGCAGTTCCGACAGCCGCCGTTGTTTTGCGCTTAGGCCCCTGCAAAATCTCCCGCCTAAACCCGCCGTCCCCGTAGCCCCACCTGGCAGCCGCCCGTCCCATCTTGCGTTTAGGCCCCCGCAGATCTGAGCCTCGCAGCCCGCAGCCCCCAGGATTGCCCACGTGTCGCGCACCGGGTGGCCGCGAGCGTGTGTGGCCCTGCTTGGATCCTGGGCCCGCTTGTCAGTCTCGCGAGCTAGACAGAGCCACGGTGTGGAAAGATCTGGTGCGTGCGTGTCGACCCAGTCAGCATGGCCCCATCTGTCTGCGGCTGTGGCTGGCTCAGCCTGAGTGTAAAAAGTCTGTGTTGTCTGTTTTAGTTCAAATTTAATTCAAACTAATTCAAATTCAAATTCAAATCTGATTTAAATAACTTTTAATTTATAAATCCAAATAATGCATATAATATATGTTTTTGAATCAGAAAAATGTGAGGATTTCAAATATGCCATCCAAAATTTGTTTTGCACACTTAAAATTTCAAGTTGATCTAAATTACAATAAAATGCCCCTGGACCTTTAAAAATTAATAACTTTTGTTTTATAACTCCGAATTCAACAAATGATATGTCTAAAATGATCAGCTCGACGAGACCTTTCTGTTTATGCTATCCATGACTTAAATTGTAGCATGCATCATATAAATATAGAGTATACAGCAACTGTTATGACAATAAAATGTGACCAAAACCCAATAAAAATGTTATTTCTTGTATTCTACACCTCACCCATGCCATGCTACTTTATTGCCATGCAACTTGGGCACCATTCATCATGGCATGATTGTTTGCTTGACGCATTTTATTCCTATGCTTGTGCACTTTATTTATGTTGGCCCTTGTTTGTTTGGTTCTTCTTCGAATAGACACTGAGCAGGGGATATATCAAGAGAACCAGGAGCACTACCCAGATCCGTCTCTCGCTTCAACTGAGTTGCCAGGCAAACTCTACCACATGCTTGCATACATACAGTACCTATTGCCTCTATCTTATTCTTGCATCATTGAGTCACGAATTGCATTAAACTGAATCCCAAGTATTGCATAGCCTTTACTTTTAAACCCCACCAAGCTTGTTCCCCATCCCATGAGCCATTACTACAGGAGTTGTTTGAGCCATGCGAGTCGTAGAACAGCATGTGTAGGGTTTGTGAGTGTCTGTTGGATAACGAGGTACCTAAACAACTTAATCTGAGTAGTAATGGGATAACTAATGAAAGTGGCACCGGTGAGCAATATCTGCTATTTGGTTTTTCCTGCTCACTTGTGTCCCGTAGGACCCCGAGTACTTGATTCCTGTTCCTTGATTATTCGCGCTATCCACATCCGGGAGGCTTATGGGACCCCCCTGAGCCAGAGCTTGATTCAGTCTTATTTCTTGGGGCCACAAACTAGTTTGAGGTTTTATTTACTATCCTGTACTTATGCCATGCTATCGCTTATTTACGACAGCGAGGAGCACACTGCATCGCTTAGGAATTGTGACCCGCTTACGCTGTATCGACAAGCCCAGCTTTTGGGTTCCTGTCACATGTTGCCCCACAAACCTCGGGTCCGTCTCAAGTCAGCTAACTTTGTTGGTGTACTCCAAGGGTGGCCTCAAATATTTCTCAATCCTATGATTGCTTTGTCGTGAAGGCCTCGTTGGTTTTGATTTGGTTTTACCGAGGTTGATCGAGTGTGTGTTGTTATTTGTGCACCCTCAGGGTAAAACTTTCAAAGCCGTGTCCGGTTATGGACGACTTGGAGCACGTTTTCGATCATAGACAAGCATAACTAAAGTACCGCTTTTAATTTGACTAAGTAATTGACTAGTAAATAGTGCAACACTCATGGAATGGTTAATAAACCGCCAACGGATGGGGTTGTCCGCTTCCTCGTTGGTAGCGAGAGGAGGATGGATCTGTGGATATTACTGTTATAAATGTTGTCATTAATCCACGGACATCCGCTCATCTTTGGTTAGGCGGATGGTTAGCGCTATCTATAGAACTGTTAGGGTTTATCTTTCGCTGCAATTGCGTCACCCTGGTTGTGTCCCTTTAGAGGCATAAAGACTTGAAAATACCCTTAGGGTCTCACACGATAAATTATTGGTTCGATGAACAGTACACTCGCAGGATGTATCTTTGGGTGGAAGAGGCGATGATGTGGGCAACGATCTCGGTGTAGAGATTCCGGAACGGGATCCATGAGATCTGTATGGATGTGCTTATTTATGTGGCATCTTATGCCGATTTGCTTCTTATCCGTACTCGGAACTTGTTTGCCGCTCACCGATTCTCTCGATGTGTGATGTATGAGGAAATATCCTAAACTATTAGATCTATCTAGAACATTTGAATCTTGCCGTATGGCGTTGCTATATTTACTTTCTTTTTAGATGGTATGGCTCTGATGTACTATTGTATGGTGGCTTGCATACATACTCATTTGTGTATGTAGTTGATTCCTTCGCCGACACGCTACCAGATTGTCCCGATGACTGGAAGTGGTTGGGACGGCCGAAAGGTCTACCCGTGAGTGGCTTTTGGGGCCCCACCGTACTATTTCAACCACTTCCGCTCATCCAGGCTTGTATCTAGGAGCGTAATTCACCGAGGTAGTTACAATTGGTATCAGAGCCATCCCGACCTTCAGGGTCTCAGCCAAACGGTCGTTGTCAGTCTAGCAAATATTTTGGGTAGTTATGTATACTAGGGAAAAATAAAACGCGAGAGTAGGACTGCTTCCATTTTTTCTTCTTACCCACTCACCCACCCTGTTCTGGTAAGGAAGTGTAACGTTTTCAATCCTCTTCTTAAAGTTCAAACTAGGATTCACGTGTTCTGGGTTTCCGTAGTACCATAGGGTGTGTGTGTGTGTGTGTGTAATTCCTTGTCTATCTGTTGCATCCAAATTGTTATCTAATCGGCCTTTTGGTTATCAACTGTTGGTACATTCCATACCGACAGGCTTTTGTAAACCGACGCGATCTATCTGATTCGTTGTATACGACGCAATCTGTCTTACTCTTTGTTATCCGACGTTATCTTGTTTGGGGTGTTCGTTTCCATACTCACCAATCTAGAGGTTCTATGTGAGAAGAAGGGGTTAGGATATGTGTTCCACTTATTCATGTGCGGAGTAATGATTTGAGTGCGGGATGGAGTCGCGACCATACCACTACTCTTATCATTCGCTTTTGTATATTGAATTGGTAGAGTCACTAATCTTGATTTGTTAAGTGATTTTGCGCATCTATTGGTATTTTAATGCCGAAATTTGTGGAAAAAATTTCTTTGATATATTTGTGTACCACAATCCTTTTCAGTCGTGTGCGATATGCTTAATATCTTCTAGGTGCTTTGAACTTTGTTGATATTTTAATATCATCTTAGTAAAATGTATCCTTTAATCTTGGTTAATTCCATCTTGGTACTATTTTGGATTATTATTATTCTCCATTATAGTACTGACTTGTGTTTTATATCAATCACAGGATGGCTCCACCACGCCGTTCTGATGAGGACATACCACCTGAACTGGGCTCCGCGTTGTCAAACATAGCCAATGCCTTGGCAGAATGCAGAACCAACATCGCTTTGAGGAAAGTGTTCGGAGGAATGAGTTTGCTCCGCTGCCTCCACCTCCCAAGCGAGGAGACATCAAAAGCTTCCTAAAATTCAACCCTCACCAATTTGATGTTTCTGATCGACCACTGGATGCGGATGATTGGTTGCGTGAGATGTCAAGGCTACTCAAAACTGCTGATGTTCCTGAGCAAGAGTGGGTAAAGTGTGCTACTCACCTTCTGAAGGGAGATGCAGCTCTCTGGTGGGAGAATTACCTGAAGGCAAGCTGCACTGGTTTTCAGCCTACTTGGGAACGGTTCACGGGAGCGTTCAAAGAGCAGTATCTGTCAGAAATTGTCATGGAGAGGATGAAGGAAGCTTTTCTCAACCTTAAGCAGGGAAATGATAACGTCAACACCTACATCAGGAACTTCATGAATCTTTCTCGTTATGGTGGAGATGAGATATCCGATGACAAGAAGAAGCAAAAGAGGTTCAGGCAAGGGCTCAATGCATCGATTAAATATGCAATCACACATGCAAGGCCGGCATCTTTCCTGGAACTTCAGCACACAGCTCTGCAAGAGGAAGCAAGTAGGCAAGTGTTTGAGGAGTCCAAGAAACACAACCGTGATGCACCAAGCTCTTCAGCTATGTCAGCTCCTTCTAAGCGGCGTGTCTGGGTTCCTAACACCCACCGCCGCCTCGGCTCCACCAAGACTGCAAGCTACGCGTCAAGGCCACCAAACTTCACCATCGCTGCTCCTGGGGCTACAACCACCACTACCACAGGCGCTGGCGGAGTCACAGCTACGTTGCTCCACGTCCACACGGTGCTTGTTTCACATGCGGAGACCACAGGCATCTGATGAACTGTCCGCTGAAAACAAAGCTCTTCCTCCACCCCGCCAAGATCTGCGGCAAGCTCTCCTTTGGTTCGTGCACCACCACCTCGGGCTCTCAACATCAACACCAAGCCCGGGTCTCATCGTTGCTCGTGCTAATCTGTCAACGCCGCTCAAGCCGAGCATGCACTGAGTTGTGATGGGTATGCTTTTCGTTAACTCGGTCCACGAGTTTTGTTTGATTCTGGTGCATCGCATTCTTTTGTTTCGCATAAGTTTGCACAAGAGCATGACCTGGATAGGGTTCCTTTATCACGTCGTCTGGTGGTGCTATCTCCTGGTTCAAACATGAGGGCTGCTCATATCAGCCATGGCAATCAAATTGAGATTGGTGGCTCTTCGTTCTCGGCGTCCTTAATTCTTCTGGGCAATTCTGACATTGATGTCATCTTGGGCATGGATTGGTTGACAGCAAATGCAGCTGTCATTGATTGTGCTGAACGCTCGGTTTCTCTGAAAATTCCTGAAGGCCATATAGTATTTTCTCCAAGTCTGACTCCTGTTGTCCAGCTTTTCTCTTTGGCGGCTCTGAATGATGATGCTATGGAAGCTATTCAGAGTGTACCGGTGGTCTGTGAGTTCCCAGATGTCTTTCCTGAAGAGTTGCCGGGTATGCCTCCAGATCGTGAGGTTGAGTTTGTAATTGAGCTTGAACCTGGAACGGCTCCTATCTCCAAGCGGCCTTATAAAATGGGTCCTGCTGAGTTGGCTGAACTCAAACGTCAACTTGATGAACAAGAGAAGTTGGGTTTCATCCAACACAGTACTTCTTCTTGGGGTAGCCCAACAATCTTTGTGAAGAAGCGTGACAGGACTGATAGACTTTGTGTTGACTATCGGGCTCTCAATGCTAAAACCATCAAGAATAAATATCCCCTTCCGCGGATTAATGATCTCTTCGATCAGCTAGCTGGAGCTGTGGTGTTCTCTAAGCTGGATTTGAGGAGTGGTTATCACCAAATCAAGATTCGCAAGGAAGATGTTCCTAAAACAGCTTTCACCACCCGCTATGGCCTGTATGAGTACACGGTCATGTCTTTCGGTCTCACCAACGCACCTGCTACCTTCTCGAGTCTTATGAACTCGGTTTTCATGGAGTACCTTGATAAGTTCGTTGTGGTCTATCTGGATGACATCCTAGTCTATTCAAAGTCAAAGGAAGAGCATGAAGAACACCTTCGGTGTGTCCTAAACAAGCTTCGTGAGAACCGCTTGTATGAAAAGTTCTCAAAGTGTGAGTTTTGGCTGCCTCAAGTAACCTATCTTGGTCATGTCATCTGCCAAGGGCATTGCGATCAACCCGGAAACTGAAGACAATTGTTGAATGGCTTCCTCTGTAAATGTCAAAGAAGTGCGGAGTTTCCTGGTTTGGCTAGTTATTGCCGCTGCTTAGAACTTCTCGAAGATAGCGAAGCCTCTTACCGATCTCCTCAAGAAAGGCAAGAAATACCTTTGGGCTCCTGCATGTCAAGCAAGCTTTGAGACACTCAAAGAGAAGCTCACTTCCACACCAGTCTTGGTTCCTCCGGATACATCTAAGCCTTTCCAGATATTCTGCGACGCCTCTTTGCAAGGATTGGGTGCGGTCCTTATGCAAGAAAAACAGGTGGTTGCTTATGCCTCTCGTCAGTTGAAGACGCATGAGATCAACTATCCCACACATGACCTCGAGCTAGCCGCAGTTGTCTTTGCTTTGAAGCTATGGAGGCACTACTTGCTTGGCAACCGTTGTGAGATCTTTTCTGACCACAAGAGTTTGAAGTATATCTTCACTCAGCCTGATCTCAACCTTCGACAGAGGAGATGGATTGAAGCAATCAATGATTTTGATTTGACCATCAACTACACTCCGGGCAAAGCTAATGTCATGGCCGATGCTCTCAGCCGCAAATCTTATGTCAACAACCTCATGATGGAAGAGCAACAGCCTCTCTTGTGCGAGGAATTCCGTCAGCTCAACCTGGAAATTGTGGAACAAGGGCATCTCCTGAACCTTCTGGCTACTCCTCTCTTGGAAGAAAAGATTCGATCTCGTCAGCTTGGTGATCCGCACACCAAAAAGATCATCTCCAAACTTCAGCTTCCGAAGTATGAGTCCTTCCACGTCGATGATCAAGGCACGCTTTTCTTTGAACACCGAATGTTTGTTCCAAACTACCCGGGTTTGAGAGAGCAAGTTCTCAAGGAGGCACACGATTCTGTTCTATCTATCCACTCTGGCAGCACAAAGATGTACATGGACTTGAAAACACAATATTGGTGGCCTGGTTTGAAACGATATTGTGCCAAGTATGTCTCGAAGTGTGATGTCTGCCGCAGAGTGAAAGCTGTCCATCAGAAACCTTTCGGTCTTCTACAGCCATTGAAACCCCCGGAATGGAAATAGGAGAAAGTAGAGATGGATTTCATCACTGGTTTTCCAAGTTCGCAGAAGGGCAACAATGCAATCTTTGTTGTCATTGACAGGCTCTCTAAAGTGGCTCACTTCTTCCCCGTCAAGGAAACAATTTCTGGAATTCAGTTGGCTGAGCTCTATATCAACAGAATTGTCTCTGTATGGGGTTCCGCTTAAGATCAGTTCGCACTGTGGGAGCATCTTCACTTCCAAGTTCTGGGAAAGTTTCCAAAATGCTTTGGGAACAAAGTTGAACTTTAGCACAGCTTACCACCCTCAGTCGCAAGGACAAGTTGAAAGGATCAATCAGATTCTGGAAGATATGCTTCGTGCTTGCGTTATCTCTTTTGGCATGAAGTGGGAGGAATGTCTTCCTTATGCTGAATTCTCTTACAACAACAGCTTCCATAAAAGTCTGAAGATGGCACCATTTGAGGCTCTCTATGGTCGCAAATGCAGAACTCCGATTGGTTGGTCAGGTGCAGGAGAAAGAATTTGGTTTGGCCCTGATATTGTAACTCAAGCGGAGGAGAAGGTGCATATCATTCTTGAGGATCTGAAGATTGCTCAAAGTCGCCAGAAGAGCAATTATGACAGGAAGCACACGGACATGGTGTATGCTCTGGGTGATCTCGTTTACCTTCGTGTCACTCCCATGAGAGGCACACACCGCTTTGGTATCAAAGGAAAGCTGGCTCCTAGATACATCGGTCCTTTCAAGATTCGTGGTAGAAGAGGAGAAGTTGCTTATGCCCTTGAGCTCCCGGAAAAACTCAAAGTCCATGATGTTTTCCACATCTCTCAACTCAAGAAGTGCTTCAAAGATCCCGGCAGGACCGCGGATCATGAGCTAATCGATCTCCAAGAAGACCTGTCTTATCAAGAACACCCCACAAAAATCATTGAGACCACAGAAAGAAGGACTCGCAACAAGTCCATCAAGTTTTGCAAGGTGCAGTGGTCACACCATTCTGTTGATGAAGCCACTTGGGAGCGTGAAGATGAACTCCGTGCCAACTATCCTACCCTCTCTGTGTCTTCTTCTTCTTCCTAGAATCTCGGGGCGAGATTCCTGTTTAGTGGGGGAGAGTTGTAGCATCCCAATTGTCTAACAACTGTAATGCTACTTGATCTAGTAATAAAATGGCCACTTCCCTCATATAATTGTTGCATCATCATCATATCATGCTCATGTCATCATGCCACCTTGCATTTGAGCATCATACAAAAACCCTTGAGTTTTGGTTCTTATCTCATATGCATTGCTAGTTGTATTTGCCTCTTGATATATTGTTCAAATGCCCAAGTTGAGTTGGGGGCATATCTTTTATTGACTCCACCACCTTTTCTTCACCACCTTATAATTCCACCATCCAATTAATATGAGCTGGCATTTATTTGAGTTTACCTAGCTCATGTGGGTTGGGTGGATCCAATACTAGTTCCTTTTTGCTTGGCCTTATTCCACCTTTTGGGAATGCGTGGAATAATGCCATGTGATTTTATGTTGTTTTCACAATATGAATACATGGCATTTATTATTTGCATGGGACATGCAGAACCACCACATCTAAGTCTTTTGGATTCTGTTTGAAATTCTTGGAGTGGGTCATTCTCTCATCTCTCTCTCCTTCTTTTGCTTGATCTAGCTAGAGCCATGCAAGTATCACCTTTTTGTTTGTCATTTAAATTTTATTTGTTTTCTTTTGCATGGATCATCTCTTTTCCTTTGCTTGATCTTGCTTTGTCTTGTCCAACACTCAACCTCACCCCTCCTCTCTCTATCTCTCTTGCTAACTCTAAAACCTACCCCCTAAACACCATACCCCATCTAAACCCTAATCACTACCCCCTCTTAGCTAAACCCTACCCCTCTCTCATAATCTTCTCCCTAAACCTACCTCTAATCACCTTACCCCCATCTAATCCGAGCCATCACCTCTCTAGCTAACCCTAGTTCCCCATCTGACCCTAGTCCTTCCTCTCTCTCCCACCAGCTCGGTCCCACCTGACCACCCCCTCCCATGTGCTTTCCCCTGGCCCCTCTTTTCTCCAAACCCTAGCCAGAACCGAGGCCCCCCTTTTTCCTCCCTTTGTGCATAAAGGTGGCATCCTCCTTCTCCTCTCCTTCCTTATCCCCAACCTCCCCAGTACTTCTCAGATCGAGACCAGAACCCCAGGCAACCACCTTCCTCCCTCCTTCCTCTACCAGATGGCCTTAGCCACCACCTCGCAAAAACCCTAGCTGCCTCGGCCTATTTGCGATCTGCGCGTCCTGCTGCTCCCCGAGGACCCCAGAAGCTCCGACGAGTTCCCCTGCATCTCCTTCGGCGGCTAGCACCAGAGGAAGCGACTGGAAGGCCACCGAGCACCGTCACCGTCGCCATGGCCGGAGGGATCTGAAGCTCCCCGTCACGAGCCGCCGTCAGATCCCTTCCTCCCCGAGCCTCGTCAACCACGTCAAGCTTTGGTGAGCCCGCTATCCCCGCACAAGGTCCTCTCCTCTCACGGCCGTAGCCCGCCGCCCTCACGAACGCTCTGCGTGCGCCCGCCGTCGCGCCGACCGACAAGCGGCTGCAGCACTCGTTCGACTCTGTCACGCCCGCCAGCCCTCCATTGGCGATGCCACTGAACGGAACTCAGAGTCTGCTTAGCCCTCTCCATTTTTGGTCTTTCGGCATTCCGTTTTCCCTGGGTTGCTCGCTAACGTCGACCAAACCCGGCCGATCGGTGCCTGCAGAGCCGCGCCCATTCAACGGCCAGCCGTTGTTTTGCGCTTAGGCCCCTGCAAAATCTCCCGCCTAAACCCGCCGTCCCCGTAGCCCCACCTGGCAGCCGCCCGTCCCATCTTGCGTTTAGGCCCCCGTAGATCTGAGCCTCGCAGCCCGCAGCCCCCAGGATTGCCCACGTGTCGCGCACCGGGTGGCCGCGAGCGTGTGTGGCCCTGCTTGGATCCTGGGCCCGCTTGTCAGTCTCGCGAGCTAGACAGAGCCACGTTGTGAAAAGATCTGGTACGTGCATGTCGACCCAGTCAGCATGGCCCCATCTGTCTGCGGCTGTGGCTGGCTCAGCCTGAGTGTAAAAAGTATGTGTTGTCTGTTTTAGTTCAAATTTAATTCAAACTAATTCAAATTCAAATTCAAATCTGATTTAAATAACTTTTAATTTATAAATCCAAATAATGCATATAATATATGTTTTTGAATCAGAAAAATGTGAGGATTTCAAATATGCCATCCAAAATTTGTTTTGCACACTTAAAATTTCAAGTTGATCTAAATTACAATAAAATGCCCCTGGACCTTTAAAAATTAATAACTTTTGTTTTATAACTCCGAATTCAACAAATGATATGTCTAAAATGATCAGCTCGACGAGACCTTTCTGTTTATGCTATCCATGACTTAAATTGCAGCATGCATCATATAAATATAGAGTATACAGCAACTGTTATGACAATAAAATGCGACCAAAACCCAATAAAAATGTTATTTCTTGTATTCTACACCTCACCCATGCCATGCTACTTTATTGCCATGCAACTTGGGCACCATTCATCATGGCATGATTGTTTGCTTGACGCATTTTATTCCTATGCTTGTGCACTTTATTTATGTTGGTCCTTGTTTGTTTGGTTCTTCTTCGAATAGACCTTTGAAAGGTGGATATATCAAGAGAACCAGAGCACTACCTGATCTCTCGCTTCAACTGAGTTTCCAGGCAAGCACTATCACATGCTTGCATACATACAGTACCTATTGCCTCTATCTTATTCTTGCATCATTGAGTCGCGAATTGCATTAAACTGAATCCCAAGTATTGCATAGCCTTTACTTTTAAACCCCACCAAGCTTGTTCCCCATCCCATGAGCCATTACTACAGGAGTTGTTTGAGCCATGCGAGTCGTAGAACAACATGTGTAGGGTTTGTGAGTGTCTGTTGGATAATGAGGTACCTAAACAACTTAATCTGAGTAGTAATGGGATAACTAATGAAAGTGGCACCGGTGAGCAATATCTGCTATTTGGTTTTTCCTGCTCAATTGTGTCCCGTAGGACCCCGAGTACTTGATTCCTGTTCCTTGATTATTCGCGCTATCCACATCCGGGAGGCTTATGGGACCCCCCTGAGCCAGAGCTTGATTCAGTCTTATTTCTTGGGGCCACAAACTAGTTTGAGGTTTTATTTACTATCCTGTACTTATGTCATGCTACTGCTTATTTACGATTGTGCGAGGAGCACCAGATCTTGCTTAGGAATTGTGACCCGCTTACGCTGTATCGACAAGCCCAGTTTGGGTTCCCGATCCATTCTGGCCCCACAAACCTCGGGTCCGTCTCAAGTCACTAACTTTGTTGGGTGTACTCAAGGTGGCCCCAAAATAATTCTGAATCCTGTGATTGCTTTGTCGTGAAGGCCTCGTTGGGTTTTGATTTGGTTTTTCCGAGGTTGATCGAGTGTGTGTTGCTATTTGTGCACCCCTGCAGGGTAAAACTTTCTGAAAGCCGTGTTCGCGGTTATGGACGACTTGGAGCACAGTTTCTCGATCATAGACAAGCATAACTAAAGTACCGCTTTTAATTTGACTAAGTAATTGACTAGTAAATAGTGCAACACTCATGGAATGGTTAATAAAACTGCCAACGGATGGGGGTTGTTCGTCCGCTTCCTCGTTGGTAAGCGAGGAGGAGGATGGATCTGTGGATATTACTGTTATAACTGTTGTCATTAATCCACGGACATCCGTCTATCTTTGGTTAGGCGGATGGTTAGCGTTTATCTATAGAACTGTTAGGGTTTATCTTTCGCTGCAATTGCGTCACCCCAGGTTGTGTCCCCTTTAGAGGCATAAAGACTTGCTGAGTACCCTTAGGGTCTCACACGATAAATTATTGGTTCAGATGAACAGGTACACTCAGGCGGATCTTGGGTGGAAGAGGCGATGATGTGGGCAACGATCGCTCGGTGTAGAGATTCCGGAACGGGATCCATGAGATCTGTAGGCGGGATGTGCTTATTTATGTGGCATCTTATGCCGATTTGCTTATCCGCACTCGGAACTTGTTTGCCGCTTTACCGATTCTCTGATGTGTGATGTATGAGGAAATATCCTAAACTATTAGATCTATCTAGAACATTTGAATCTTGCCGTATGGCGTTGCTATATTTCCTTTCTTTTTAGATGGTATGGCTCTGATGTACTATTGTATGGTGGCTTGCATACATACTCATTTGTGTATGTAGTTGATCCCTTCGCCTGCCGATTACGCCGCTCGTACTTGTCCCGATGACTGGAAGTGGTTGGGACGGCCGAAAGGTCTACCCGTGAGTGGCTTTTGGGTCCCCACCGTACTATTTCAACCACTTCCGCTCATCCAGGCTTGTATCTAGGAGCGTAATTCATCGAGGTAGTTACAAATTTTCTCAATACAAACCTAGAAACCGGCACATAATGTATCTATTACAACTAGGCAATGTTACAAAATGCATACTTGTGGGTCACCATGGCGCTAGGCGTTGGTCTAATTGGGTCTGAGACGAATTTTTGGTTGTCCAACAAGGTCATCTGGTTATCGAACCTCCAGATGCGTATTGACCTTCTCCGGTGGAAAATCAAATTCTCAAGTACACTTTTCTCCGGTGAAGATCAATCTTCTTGGGCCACAACGCCACATCGGCGACAAGTTGATCTTCCTGGAAGACGAATGACCTTTTGAGGCGGTAAGTTAAGCTCATATGGCCCGTCGTCATTCGTGCACGAGGGAGAGGCGGTGTGGCCTTCTCCATTAAGGAATCAAGGTTCATATAGGGCCATGGAGAAAGACAGGTTAAAGAGGAACCCTAACATGTGATGTTGCCTATGAGGCGTACATGGCCTTGTTCAGGTGTTTAAATAGGATGGTCAGCCCATGCTAGCTTAATTTTCTTTTCTCCTTCCTATTTCTCACATCTATGATTCTTCAATAACATCGGATCACTAAGGATAGCTTTCGAGCTAGCCTAATGCCACGATATCATTTCCCTACCTCTCCTCGTGAAGAACCATGATTTAGAACCTTGATAATTTCTCTTGCAAAATATGTACGTGGATAAATTGGGATAAGTAGGGTTAAACTCACAAGTTTATCAGACCCAGGGAAATAGTTTAAAGTAGGGCCTCTAATGCCCATCCATAACTCTTTGCCTTCTAAGTTGCGTAAATTATTTCATGTCTACATCACCATCATCCTCCCTCACTTCCTTTCCCTTTTCTTCCATGTTTTCTATCCATATACGGTTCCTTTGTTGGGCGTTAAACTTTCTTCCTTTCCTATTTCCTTCATTCTTTGTCTTGTTTGTTACCTTAGTTTTCTTCTTTTCTGCTAGCATCCTCACCTTTTCACCATTCTCTTTGTTTTTTATAGTATTGTGAATAACTTCTATAACCTTGTTTTATCATTATGCAGGCTACTGTATGTGAGACCTGTGGAGTTGTTGGTTATGAACCTCTTTTGCTATCGTGCGATGACTGCAAGTGCAGCATTCACCAGTATGATTTTCTATCAGCTGAAAAAATTGTTCAAATATTGCATGTAGCATCAATGTTGATAGCTGTTTGTAACAAGGATTAAAGTAGTAAGCTCAATATAAGAAAAATCTGATAGTTGTTCCAGTCTGTCCTGTGCATTACAAGTCTTTTCTGAAGATGGTAAATAATGGTTTACAGTTTGAAGCAACATTATATCATTGGGAGCCACGGCAAACTTACCAACGTTGGAGCACAAATTTTTCAAGGAGGAACTAATTCCATAGGACATGTCTTTTAACTCAGCAGTTGTCACCTGTTTCATCTCATTGTTGAATAAGCAACAGATATGAATTTTTCAAAGGAAACAACCGGTGGAAATACACACAATTTTTGTTTTTCCTTTGAGCATACAGTTTTTTGTGTGCTCTAATCCCATGCACAGGCATCTTATCTTGGTATTAATTTACCTATGATATCAACAAATTAGTTGAATTGTTGAAACTTTTGCAAAATAGTAACAGATATCTTAGCTTTGCTCATGGTGGAGATGTAGATCAATACTCAATCAAATCCATTTTATTTCTGTACATTATGCTTGTTATTACTGGACAAACTCAGCATCTACCTTTTTCTCATGGATTTTTTTATTGATCACATAAGATGTCATACTTTCTATAGTATATTAGTATGTGCGTCTTACAATGCTTATCTTTTGTTATTATTACCAAAAAGTACTATTTGCTCTTTGCTTATTGTCACTAATCATTTTGTAGATACTGCCTGGTCAAGGTTCTGTTTGATGGATCATCACTGGAGTGCTGGTTCTGTAACGAATGCCTAACCATGCATGGGGAAGTTACTTATGAGGGATCTTTGCATAAAGCATCAAATCGTTCTCATTCTAGTTCTTCAGCATGCCAGGCAAGTACCATGAGTGTGAAGTCAACAAAGGATTCTTTGCTGAGAAAGCACACACAAAAAAGGTCAGATATGCGAACAGTAGGTAACGAGACCAATAGAACAGACTGCAATGCTCCAACTAGTTCTTGTGCTAATGGGGAAACACTTCATTCTTGTGAAGTCAAGGCCCAAAAAGATGAGAATCAACAGGTGGAAAATGAACATTTTGTTCGTACAATAAACAACGATTGTGTTGCAAATCGCTTGCTAGGTAGGATAAACGAAATCAATATCCAAAAGCCATTGGATGAATTTGAACCTTCCCCAGGTGCTTCAGAGAAGTTGACCCCCCCACAGGACAGTAACTCCCTGTTGCCTGGGAATGTTGAAATTGAATATACAAAGGATAGTCCCGTGACACCAGTCTTAGCAGGGGAAAATCAGAATGAACCATCAATTCTACTGGATTGGGCGGATTCAAGTTCTTTATCAGAAACCACTGCGAAACAAAACATTCTTCTGGAGGTCAGCGACAGAGCTATGGAACTTTCTGGTACTATTCAAAACTGTGTGAAGGAGAACCGAAGGAAGCGAAGACAGCTCATTCTGTTGGATGACGGCGATGATGCAGAAGAGGCTGCAGATATGCAGTCAGAAGATTTTAATCATCAGATGGATTCAAGTTCTTTATCAGAAACTATTTTGAAACAAAACGTTCTTCTGGGGGCCAGTAATACATCTGTGGAACTTTCTGATACTGTTCAAAACTCTATGGAGGACAATCCAAGGAAGGGTAGACAGATTATTCTGTTGGATAATGACGATGACGTAGAAGAGGCTGCAGATGTGCAGTTAGAAGATCTCAATCATCGGGTGGATTCAAGTTCTTTATCAGAAACCACTTTGAAACAAAGCGTTCTTGTGGAGGCCAGTGATACAGCTGTGGAACTTTCTGATACTGTGAAGAACTGTATGGAGGACAATCCAATGAAGAGTAGACATCTTGTTCTGTTGGATGATGACGATGACGTAGTAGAGGCTGCAGATGTGCAGTCAGAAGATCTTAATCTTCGGACAGATTCAAGTTCTTTATCAGAAACCACTTTGAAACAAAACGTTCTTGTGGAGGCCAGTGATACAGCTTTGGAACTTTCTGATACTGTTCAAAATTGTGAGGAGACAAGGAAGCGAAGAAAGCTCATTCTGTTGGATGATGACGATAATGTTGAAGAGGCTGCAGATGGGCAGTCAAAAGATTTTAATCATCGGTCTCTTGAGTGCGATGTATCAGTTAGCAAGCACAGAATAGACAGGGACGATCATGCGGAAGAGGCTGTACATACTGGAGAGTTGAATGGTCAAAATCCTAGTGTTGTACAGCTTGACATTTTGATTCCTGAATCTTCTGAGATTGCTCAGCCTGTAAAGAAAAGGAGGAGATATACACCGGCGAATGAAGATGACGAAGATGAAGAGGTTATAGGTACCAGTAATGCCCTTAATGATGTTTCAAAGTTGACATCGGAAACTTTTGTTGCAAAGGACCATGCTCTCCAATCCAGAATTAAATTTGATTTAGAATCTGCCAATCAGCAAAGATGTATGTACTCACAACCCATTGATGAACCTATCTGGAGGTATGCAGATTATCCTTTCCCCCAAGAATCTTAGTTATACCATTGTGAAAAATACTGATGCCTCCTCACTCTTCTGTTTTTTTTGTCAACAGTGGAATCCTTAAGATAAACAATGAAGCATTTGTCTCACTGGCTGCACACAGGTCGTCCAAAGCATGTGGGCTTGTGTGGGAATTGTCAATGTCGTTGCAACCCATAGTTGAAGTAATCAATCTCCCTCAGTTAGAAGCCTGGCCAAAGAGCTGGAAAGCTTCAGGACCTACTGATGGTGACATTGCATTGTATTTCTTCCCGCCCAGCATGAGGTGTGTAATATGTTTTCCTGTATGTTTCTCTGCTCCTTTTTGTCCCACTCATTGTGATACTAAATGTCTGACATTACATCTCTAGCCCAAATGAAGAATCAGATGTTCTAGTGGAGGAAATCATTGATAGTGGTGCTGCCATAAAAGCTGTTGTTGGTGTTGCTGAGCTACTAATCTTCCCCTCCACAATATTGCCAAAGCAATATCATGGTACATATCCAATGGGAGATTTTATTTTGTATTTCTGCATCGCCTTACTAAACAACAAATGCCATTGCACCTAGTCAGCATGCTAAACATGAGATTCTACATTCATGTGTGGTTATTTTTTGATCTGCTTACTTGGAGGCCTAGTTTATTGCTAAATGCCAACTAAATATTGCATAGATAAGCCTTGTGTTGCATCATAAACCATGGTTACCGGTCACTGAGCAAAAAAAAATTTGAACAGTGTGCCAGGACAAACACTACCTGTGGGGAGTGTTCAAGCGCAGGGAAGACGAGGCTGACAAAAATGTTCTAGTTGAAGAACAAGTTTCTTCAGCACGTGCTGAGAAAGGGGAGATACAAGAACACCATTTAATGGACCAAAAATATGGAGTGCAATGTGAGTCACCAGACCATGGAACTATCTTTATAAAGCACACCGTTCTTGCTGAGAATCAATTGCTGTCAGAGAGAAACTGTGAGACGCAAGAGGTGGTGACGAATGCTACCATGGGTGAAGACTTTGCCTCACCAGGCAACAATTCATCGTCCGGAGAGCCAAACCCACCAGAAGCTAGATCAAATTGTTTAATGCAGCCAAGATGTAACCATAAACTACATGTGCCTGAAGAAGTGGGCCACCAAGAAGATGAGCAAAACTTGACCGAGCCATCAGCTGACCCTGGACTTGCTGCAACCACTGCCAAGTCAATTGATTCTGTCGAGCGTGACACATTGACCCCCACTGCTCAACTGTTTGGATTGGTCGCAGCACGGACAGCGAGAGCACAGCAACTCATCCAGGAGATGGTTAGCGAAGGTGCACTCTTATTCTCGGTGGCTGAAGAGACCGCGACCTTCGGATCCATGGTAGGCAATGATACCGGAGCGCAAGTACGTCCGACACCTGACAGTGAGTGTTCGCCTATGCAGGAGCACTGCCAGGCCATCCGATTCGTTCCGCTAGATGATGATGTCGCTTCTGAATCCTGCTTGGAACTTTTCCCAGTTCGGCAGGAGCACATTGGGTGGACTCCTAGGGTAGAAGCCAGCAAGGAGGTAGATCTTGATCTGGGCCTTAGCGCGCGCTCAGGATCACCGTTTGGGTCGTTCCTGTGATAGTGCAATGTTTGCTGCTGAGGCATTTGACAGAACTGAACGAATTAAAATTTGCTCAGAGCTGTAACGTGCTGTAGTCTGTCATTTCTCCTTGTAGTTAGTTACTCCCTCCATTTCATAATATATATAAAATGTTTTAGATTTGTAAAGGTAATATATCTAGACACCTTTTAGGTCCAGTTCTTTTGGCGGCTTCTCCCAGAAGCTACCCTACCCCTAGCTTCCTGAGAAAGTCGGTTTAAAAATTTTGCGAGGCTCACAAATTTGTTTAGATTTAACTATTTTAAAAGCCTCATAATTTTTTTAGACCGGCTTCTCCAAGAAGCTAGAGGGAGGACGGCTTCTCGAAGAAGACCCCAAAAGAACTGGGCTTTAGTGTGTAGGTTTGGTGAGGTTTATATTTTAAAATGGAGGGAGTATTTTTACGGTAATAACTAACCCCTAACAGCTAACTGATGTTTTGCTGACAGTGCCCTTTCCCGTGTAATTCTGCCCTCAGATATTCCGTAATCCCCCACGGCTAACATCTGAGCTCCGGAAGAGCAGGCCGCCTAAACTCGTACCTGATTTTCCGGCATGAGTTTTTAGCGGATCTGTTCCTTCCAAGGCTCGCGAGGTACCACAAATTCCTATAGATTTGACATGGATCAATGCAGAGATAGGAGTGAAATACTCTAGATACATTCGAATCTATTCAAACCAAAATCAGTTATTTCTGAACGGAGGAAATATAAAGTTTATAAAAGTTCTATAATACCAAATACTTCCTAATTGTCTTGCATCAAATAAAATACTACATGGAATAAAACAATTGTCAATGAAACATGCCCAAAAAAATGCACCATCGAACATCTAGCCAATGACCAAACAATACCATTGTTGTCAAGATCATCTTCGACATCATCTTCACCACCACCATTAGCCATAGATCCAATCACCATCGAAGCGCCATGCTTTCGTACGTGTCAGTCTAGAGGTCGTGTCCTGCTATAAAGTCAATATGGATGGGTCATTGTAAATCAGATTGGAGTTATAAGAAATAGATACGATGTGTGTTTGAGGTTAAAATCCTCCTACCGCGTTTCGGGAAATCTGTCTAAAAATCCTGAAATTTCTTGAAAAATATTTGCAAAAACCTTTACTGGCGTGTGATGTCCTGTGACGCGTAGAAGATTACAAGCTGAGTCTATACGATCCGACCATGTTATTACTTCGACTAGAAGGGTTGCCATGTTGTTCTTGTTATGTTTGTGAATTTCTTTGTAAACCCGTGTGAAAGGGCATGTATGCCCCATGTGTAGTTTTGATAATTAATAACAATCCGTGCAAATTAAGTTTTACTTGTAGGTTTGTCCATTGGCATCGCATGGGCCATGTGTTGGTCTCAAGGTTGAAAGATGAAGAAGGATAAGAAGAAATGTCCAAGGGCTTTGTGCCCATTGGAATCATGAAAAAAGGATCTTGAAGGTTGATCAAGACAAGTGCAAAGAGTTGAATCTCGATGGATCAACACCCAAGAAGGAATGAAGAAGTGCAAGCTCAAGATGCACCATCTCTAGAAGATCTCATGCTTAGAGCTTGACATCCTCGGTGATGATGGAGTGATAAAGGTTTCCCCATGAAGTATGTGGGAGCAATTCACACGTCTTCATCAAGCAAGAGCAATCAAGAAAGGTGTTCCGTCTTAAGAAGGAAAAGACGGTCTACATCAAGCTCAAGTGGAATGCTCAAGGCAAAGGTATAATCTTGATAAGGTTTCTCTTTTTCCGGTCTCATGTTATTTGGGAGACCGGGTTTAGGATAGATAGCCGTACTACCAAGAGGGGCTCACGAGTGATTGACTCGATCGCATCTTTCAAAGAGAGCTCAAACCTTTGCATTCTTGCATCATTTTTCTTGGTTGTTATTTGAATCTTGTCCATGTGAGGATCTAGAGCTTATGGTTATCATCATAACAAGCTCTAGTTCATCAAAAACGGATCTCCCATGCATATCTTATTGCGTTTTTGATCTTGCGGGTTTTACGGCTCCAGACCTTGGGAGATATCTCACATATATAATCATGGTATTTTTTGTTGGGTTCTATTCGTCGCTATCTTTCCAATAAAATTGGCTTTATCTCATTTGGAGTTCGGATGCGAAACTAGCCACCGGTAGTACCGCTAGGGCATGTTTGCGCCGGTAGTACCGGAGGTTGTACTGGGGCTACTTCTGCTCATCCTGGTTTTGATTCAGTAACATATTTGTTTTATGTGTGCTATTTGACGGATCTTTGTTCGGAAGTTAAGGCGCTAGTACCGTCCACGCTGGAAGTACCAGCCATGCAGCGGAAGTACCTGTAACACTCTGTTCCCTCTTGGCCCCGGGGGTGCCACTCCTGACAACTCAATAGGATCTCTAGACTAGCCCCACAGACTAACACTAGTCTTTTCTTCACACTTTGTCCTTACTCGTGCGCACCCGGTACCCACTTTGCAGTCGGTCACCTATCCTCAGATTGCTTTAGGCCAAGCACGCTTAACCTTAGAGTTCTTTTTGGATGAGCTTTTGAAAAATAAGTTACAACTTGTTGGTATGAGTATCCTGTCAATCCTATTAAGTCATGTGCCTAGATCTCACATACACCCACCTTTTAGACGATCGGTGCCCTTATGGATCAAGCACACCCCAGGAACGTCCCCTCTTGACACACGTATGTGCGTCCAGTGTCGGCACATGTGTCGTGCCATGTCCACTCTAGGCCGCACTCGCCATGTTCCACATGTCCTGCCACTGACCCGCACACCCGTAGAACCGCGAGGATCAGCTCTAATACCACTTGTAATACCCCGTTCCCTCTTGGCCCTGGGGGTGCCACCCCTGATAGCTCAATAGGATCTCTAGACTGACCCCACAGACTAATACTAGTCTTTTCTGCGCATTTTGTCCTCACTCGTGCGCACCCGGTACCCACTTCTCGGTCGGTCACCCATCCTCATATTGCTCTAGGCCAAGCACGCTTAACCTCAGAGTTATTTTTGGATGAGCTTCCGGAAAATAAGTTGCAACTTGTTGGTATGAGTATCCTATCAATCCTATTAAATCATCTGCCTAGATCTCATAGTATCGCTCGGGCATAATTGCCGCCGGTAGTACCGGGTGAAATTCCGTCTCTATTTCTGCTTACCCTGGTTTCAATTCAATAACCTCTCTGTTTGGTGTGTTTTGTTTGATGAAACTTTGGTCGGAAATTTAGGCGGTAGTATCGTCCCTGCCGGAAGTACCAGTGGTAGTACCGCCAGGCTTGTTTTTCTGTCTTTCGCGTCGCAGTTTTGTGACCGTTGGCTGAGTGCTAGCGGTAGTTCCGCCCGACTCCTCTTCCCTTTTGTGGGTTGCGAGTTCTTTTGGTCTGTTTTGCTCTCTCTCTCTCTCTCTCTCTCTCTCTCCTCCATTGTTGACCTTGAAGAGCTTGTCCTCTCCCTTTCCCCTCATATGATTCTTGCATCTTTTTGAGGGATCTGTGAGAGGATATCTAGATCTACAACCACACCAAACCAAATCCCTTCTTTGTGAAGGAATCCTTGGGCTCTAGATCTTGGAGAGTTTTGTTTTTTCCTCTTGTGTTCTTCTTCCCTTATTCCCCTGGCTTTTGTAGATTTGTTGGAATTTGGGAGTGAAGGACTTTCCCTTGCATTTTTTTTGCATAGATTTGAGTTCTCCATGGAGTTTTGGCTAGTAAAATCTTATGTGCTTGGTTCTCTTGGGTTCTTGGAACCCTAGACGGTTGTGTGGTTGGTGTGTTGACTTCTTGAGGCCTCCATTATGGAGTGGCCTCAAGCTTTGTGGCCTTTTGTGGCTCTGTAGCCTTTTGTGACTTTGTTGTTGGGAGCCTCCAATTGGGTTGTGGAGATAACCCTTGCTTGTATGAGTTCGGTGACCGCCCTCAAGTGTCCCTTAGTTTATCATGAGTAGGCCTTTGTGGCAAGCTCATGGGAGAATAGGGTGAGCATGTTGTGGCATTGGTGAGTTGCGTGCCTTCGCATATTGGGGCGGGGCCTTGTGTGGCGGTGGGTGAGCATTGAGCCACCACACCTCAAGGTGAGTCATTTGTGGCGTTCGGAGAGCATTGCGCCATCGCACTTCTCCAACAGCGATGTCGCTTTTTTGGAGGTGAACTTCGGGATAAAAATCATCGTCTCCACGTCCATCGGTTATCTCTCAACCGAGCCCTTTACTTATGCATTTTACATTGTGATAGCCATCGTGCTTGAATTATTTCATCTTGCTATCACCTTGTGGCTTGTCTTGCTTAGCATAGGTTGTTGGTGCACTTAGATGAACCTTGTGGTTAGGTTTTGTGCTCAATAAATTAAACATTAGTTTTTATTCCGCATTTATTAGAGCCTAAACCATAATAATTTTAAAAGCCTATTCACCCCCTCTAGGTGACATCCTTTGCACTTTCACTATGATTGCTACTTGTTGAGATGGAGGAGATTGTCGATCGAGCCAACATCGGATCATCCTTCGTCGGGAGGTTTGTTCTACATCAGGGGTAAACTAAAATTGAAGGTATAGAGATTGCTTGTGTGGCTGGCAAGAGGGCCTGACACTGCCTTTCCAGCACTTGCCGGGGTGGCAAAGACATGCCAGATAGATTAATGGATGATCCAATCTGCCATAGTGGTTGAGGGATGCCGGTGCAAGCGGAATTTTGGCCTCCATCCCCCAACTCGGTTGGGGCCGGGTTGGGTGGCACCTGTGGAGATGCTCTAATATGGGGATTTTATGGATGCTACAGCCCCTAAGAGCAACTCTAATGGCAGCCCTAAAACCTTCTACGCTAAAAATGTAAAAACAATTATTCTAAAAGTTTTTAGGGCATAAAACTATGTCTCGGTTTTCTGGTTAGCCTATAATAGGGCTTGGGTGCTACATCATCTACCTTAAACATGCATACAAACATCTAAATTGCACACAACAACATTGCAACTACTCCACATTGCACTAATCGGAGAACCTAGAGGAGTACTTTGCCGGCTCCGCTGCTGTTGATGGCCCGGCGCCATCGACCGCCTTCTTATTCTTCCTGTTCGCCTCCATCTTGGCGCAGAATGCCTCTTCCACTGCCATGTGCTTATCGTGAGCCTCGGCAAACTGCCGCATGAGCTCGTCATCAGCCTCAGCGGTGGAAATACGGGTTCAGTGCACATGGAGGTGATCCTACATGTCGCAGCCGATGTAGATGCATGTCTTGGTGACGTTGGCAACGAAGATGTCCTGCTCGACGTTCTAACGTCGTTGAAGTTCAGAAATGGCTTTGGGAGGACATGCTCACGACGGCGTCAAAGGCGCGGGCGGCCTTCTCTTTGGTGTCAAACGTGTTGAGAAGAGCCGCTTGTCGCCCGAGGACCGCTAACGCCGACCGTGGTAGCTGGTCACATTGCGTGTGTGGCAGCGCAATGGCATGGCGTGGCGGTAGCGAAAGACACCAGGGAGGTGGTGGATACGGTCAAAACGATCGATTCCTGTGGGGGTGGCGGTCAGCGGGCGAAATTTGCAGGATTTGGTGGCGGCCGCTACGGCCAGAGTTGACTAGAATCACAGGCGGCGGCTATTGTGCGGGACATGAGTGAAATCTCACACGCGCGCGTGGCGGTTAGGCTACGGCAGTGCGTTTGAGACATCGTGTAGATGCCCCATAGTTGGGGTGTTGAAGAGTTATTGGGCTTTATGTTGTTGTCCCATGTGGCCCATCTATTCACCGAGGAACTGATGTATTTATATCTGCCTCTTACTCCAGAAAACCCTAAGAGAGAGACAGAAGTTATGCACCCACCTCTTAGGTCAGCCGCTACCTCTCTTTATGGTATCAGAGCACTTGAGGGTAGAGATGGCGAGGCTACCAAAGATAAAGATGGAATGACTGGATCTGTTGCAGGCTGCAACGAATCTGGTGGTTCTGCATCAAGAGAGCACAAGGGGCATTCCGTGGTAAGACGGAGCCATGTCAAAGGACTTGGCCAAGGCGCTAGACAGGCTAGCGGAGCTTCTCACCGCCAAAACTATGGAAGTTGCTATTGTGACCAAGGCAGTAGATGGAGCTCCTTCTACAAAGGCTGAGGGAGTGCAAACGCTGGAATTGACCCCAAATGAGGTCAAACTAGAGGATGTCAGCAATTACTTGAGCTGGTCAAGGAGAGGGATTGTTGCTTCTAAAGATGAAAGCTTTGGAGGGATATGTGTTGGTTGAAGTTGATGAACCTGTAGAAAAGAAGAGTGATGAGTGGAAGAAATGGAGCACTACTGATTCAGGTATACTTGTGTGATTGCTCAGATTTTTATCTCCATTAGTTGCTGCATCGGTTGAGGCACTCCCTACTGCAAAGGAGCTATGGGAAGCTTTGTCTCAGATGTATTCTGGTAAGGGAAATGTGATGTTGGTTTCTCAATTTGAGAATAGAGTGCATGATCTTACTCAGGGCAAAAAACCAGTGGTGACCTATGTAGCGGAGCTGAAATAGTTGTGGGGTGACTTGGATCATCTTGATCCCTTGGTGTTTTCTCATCCTGAGTGTGTTGTGGAAGCGAAGAAATGGGTTGAAGATAGGCAGGTACTGAAGTTTTTGAAGGTATTTAATCCAAAGTTTGAGAATAGAAGGGCAAGCCTGATGCACGAAACTCAGTTGCCTTCACTTGAAGCTGCTATAGCTGCTATTAGGCAAGAGGAGACAAGACTGGAGTCCAAGGAAAAGGAAGAATTTACACAAAGGCCAGCCTACCTTGTGTCTGAGAGCCAGGAGACCAGATAATGCTACAATTGTGGAGTAAATGGTCACCTAAGCCATCAATGTGCAGCTCCACCTTGTCGTGGCAGAGGAGGTTTCAGAGGTGGTGGTAGGTACAACAGGGGATACTATAGAGCTGGTAGAGGCAGAAAAGGAGGAAATTACTATCACAACTTGGGTGGTTCACAAGGAGGGGCAAGAGAAAACTTGACAGTTATGGAGGGACGCCAGTCAGCAGGAACTCGGATTCAAGGAACTGTGATTGAAGGAGAAGGGAAGAAAGGTAAACACCAAGGAGAAACAAGCTTTGATCAGTTTTCCCACTTCGTCTACACGAAAGGTAACATTGACAATTTCTGTCTAGCTGCACATAAGCTAGATTCTGATTGGGTATTGGATTCTGGAGCCTACAAAAATGTTACTAGTAATATTAGAGAGTTTGAGTTGTATAACCAGCATTCATCTACATATCATGAAACCATTCAAACTGCATATGGTACTGCCCAACCTATAAAAGGTGTTGGAGTTATCCAATGTTCATCTAGAATAAAGTTATCATCTATCCTACATGTGCATGCATTCCTAGTGAACTTAATCTCACTGAGTAATTTGGTCGATCAACTTGATTGCCGCATTACACTTGATAAGTATATGTGTCTGATTCAGGAGAGGAGGGCTCGCAGGAAACTTGTGGATGGAATTAGGTGTAGAGGATTATGGTACCTAGACCGAGATAATCCTTAGATGTTGGGATACTCAATGGTGCTCGCAGCGGTCCAACGTGACAAGGAGTGTAAGGACATGATTCATCATTTTCGAATGGGGCACATTTTTTTTGATAAAATGAACAAATTAGTTCCTGATGTAATGAGTCGAGTAGACATGAGTAAACTAAAATGTGATGCATGTGAGTATGCTAAACATACTAGAACATCTTATGTGAGTAAGGGGATGTGAAGTATAGCTCCTTTCACTCTTTCTGCACTTTGATGTATGGACATGCCCCACTATTTCTATCGGTGGAATGAAATATTTTGTAACCTCACGCATGACTTGGGTGTATCTTTTACGCCACAAAGATGAGGTGTTTCAGTGCTTTCAGGATTTTTGTGCATATGTTAAGACTTAGTTTAAGGTGCAGGTGCAAGTGCTTAGAATTGATAATGGGATAGAATATGTTAACAAGATGATATAGGATCCCTTGTGACATTAACCCTAGGGTGTCCCGATCTTCGTGAATTTCAGGCGGTGAGTGGGGAAACATGATGAACTCAACTCAAATGGAAAGATAAAGATACAAACACATGCAAACACACCCGATTCAATTTGCTCCTGTTGGTCAAACAACCAATCCAATAGAATTCTTGGCAAGAGATCTTGCGGTAGAATCACCAAAGGAGAGATCGGCAAGCGTATTATAGAATCCAAATCATAGGAGAGAGTAGAAAACAAGTAGAATCCCAAAGTGGAGAGACCTAGCACTACTAGAATCCTTGACAAGGAGATACCAAACACCTGAGGAGGATCTTGACGACTTGGAGACAAACACCAAACTCCATGGCCTTGTACAAATCATTGATTAACTATTGAGAGGGGTTCCCATATAGGTATAGGCACATGCCTTCATTCATCATCATATCTAGGGTTTCAAGGAGAGAGTGGGGAATATATATAAGCCAACCACGGGCTAGGGGTAGTTTAGGCATAAATAGGAAGTTTTGGGCATTACATGGGCCAGGCCCAGCTACTAGGCTCGCATGCCTGTTCACTTGGGGCGGAGACTCCATATGGAGTCCAGAACCTTGCAGCCGTAGGTGGGTCACGGCACGGGCGGAGACTTCGGGTGCATCGGGGCGGAGACTCTAGGCTTGGCGGAGACTCTAGGTTGGAGGGGCCAGAGACTCCGGTGCTACTTCAGCTACTTTCTTCTTCCTCCTCTTCCAAGACTCTATCTTGGGTGTCTTGGCTCATTGAAAGGATACGGATGTCGCCTAGAGGGGGGGTGAATAGGCGATTAAAACTTTTCCTAGAGTGGCTCAACAAAGGCGGAATAAAACTAGTGTTTACTTTGTTAAGCACGACCTAGAACAACTAAGGTTCACCTATGTGCACCAACAACTTATGCTAAGCAATACAAGCAACAAAGTGATAGCAAGATATATATTACTTCAAGCACGAAGGTTATCATAATGTAAAGTGCATAAGTAAAGAGCTCGGGTATAGAGATAACCGAGGCACGCGTGGACACCGATATTTTACCGAGTTCCTCCCAACATGGAGTACGTCTCGTTTGGAGAGGGGGTGGTATCAAACCACCAACGCCACAAAAGGCCTCCCTTATTCTCCAGGAATCTCACCCCAACGGGATCGATCCACGCTTCCACTATCGGTGCACTTGTCGGTGGCAACCGGAACCTCTCACAAGGTTGGGGCACTTCTCCACAACTTAATTGGAGGCTCCCAACAAATGCCACAAAAAGCCTCAACAAATGCCACCAAGGCCACAAAACCGTCTAGGGTTCCAAGAACCCAAGAGGGACAAGCTCCAATGAGCAACTCAAACCAAATCCTCTGAGGAGAACTCAAATCGATGCACCAAATGCAAATGGAAAGAACACCCCAAAGATGTTCAAATCCCTCACTCTCAAGTTCCAACAAAGCTACTAAAGCTATTGGGGGAACAAGAGAGGAGGAATCAAATAGAGACACAAAATCCCCCAAAATCTAGATCCCTAAAGATGCACTCACAAAGAGATGAATCGGTTAGGTCAAAACACGGATCTAGATCTCCTCTATATTCCTCTCAAATATTGGCATCAATCATTGGAGAGAAATCATAGAATCAAGCTCAAGAGGGAATAAGAGTATGTGGCAAAGCTTGAGCAAGAAAAGAGAGAAGAGGCAACCCTAAACAAAATAGACAAAAGGCTTAAATAGGGCTAGGCAAAATATGGCCGTTGGGACGATTTTCTGAGCAGTCCAGTATCGATTGGGATTACTACCGACCCAAAAACCAAGACAAAATGAGAGAGCGGGAGAGAAAGAAGCAGCAGCAGGTGGTCAACGCGGGTCCACCAACCAGCAACGGGCCCAGCAGGTGTGCAGAGCATGCTGAAGAAGTAGCAACAGCATGCAAGGCAGACATCACGGCCAGGGCTCATGAGGCAGGCAGCAGCAGCAGCTGAGGAGCAACAGTAGCGGGAGGGCGCCATGAGAACGGCCAGCGGCTGCAGGACAACGGGGCCCAGCGGGCAATGCGGGACTGTCTTGGCCAGACGGACGCTGGATCGGGCGGCTTACAAGGCTTGAGGCAAGTGCGAAGGTTGTGGAGCAAGATTTGGATCTGGATCTGAAAGAATCGGGCGGCGGTACTACCGGCCACCGGCAGATTACCGGGCCGGTAGTACCGGATTTAGGTACCAGCGATAGAAAGAAAACGTTATTCTCGTGGCGGTATTACTGTCCCGCCAGGCGGTACTACCGCCCGTAAAAAACATTGACGGCAAATATTCAAACAACAATAACTTTTGACTGGAAGCTCCGATTGACCCGATTCCAATTGCGTTGGATAGAGGACGACAAGGGCTTTCCAATAAAAGGTGGAAATATTGGTTATCACCAAGTGAGAAAATATCAAGTAGAATAATGTGAGATACCTCACTTGGTGAGAAACCGAAAAGCCGCATAAATCAAAATCGCAACAAGATACAAACGGAAGATCCGATTTTGATGAACAAGAACTTGTTATGGATATTAACACAAGCTCTATATCCTCACATGGGTAAGACCAAAATACAACCAAATACGATGATGCAAGTATGTAAAGGTTTGAGCTCTCTCCGAACGATGTGACCGAATTACTCATGCGCGAGCCCCTCTTGATAGTACGTCTATCTATCCTAAACCCGGTCTCTTACTAACAATATGAGACCGGCAAAAGAGAAAACCTATCAAGATTATACCTTTGCCTTGAGCATTCCACTTGAGCTCGATGTAGATGATCTTGCCCTTCTCAAGATGGAACGCCTTTCTTGATCCCTCATCATCGATCCATGATCACCGAGGATGGTAAGCCACAAACATGAGATCTTCTATATATGGCGCATTTTGAGCTTGCACAACACATCTTCTTCTAATTTTATCGACCTTGAAGCCACCACATGCTCCAAGCGATGCCAATGGACAAATCCTACAAGTATAACTTAATACACACATTATTCCATAAAGATTGTCATTAATTACCAAAACCACACATGGGGGCACATATGTTCTTTCAATCTCCCCCATTTTGGTAATTGATGACAATCCCTTTAAGAGGGTTTATATAAGGAATATTAATGAATAAAATGGTAATACCAATATAAAATGCTACAAAAGTATGTGATATTGGTACCACCACCATATATAGAGCAAACTCCCCCACAATCTATGCGTGTGTGATGAACTTGAATTTCATTGCATATATTGACAATCATTATCATTGGTGGAGTTTCCTCTATATATACCACATGTTAAGCAACAACAAACATGCAAGAGCATGAGAGGCAAATGCACAAGAACAAACTCAATGCATAAACCAACTTCCCTTAAACCCTCTAAAACTTCTCCCCCATTCGCATCGATTGCCGAAATGGGTGACAAGTTCTAGAAGGCAAATATAGTAATACTTACTCCAGAGGTGTGCCTTCGCACATATCCAATGATGAATACTTGGGAGGGAGTAGAACTATATCGAGGATCCGAAGATTTCCAAAATAAAGTCAAATGATGCAAGCAATTTACAAGATCCGACAAACCAAATGAAAACAATGAATGAGTCCAAATGGAAACAACAAGATGTTATGATATGAGCAAAAGAGTGCTTCAAATAACAAATAGAGAAGCTCCCCGAGATTTGGTGCATAATTAAAAATAAATGCATTAGAATACATAGTGCACAAATATGGAATCCTCGCTCCCCCATAAGCATTTAAAACACACTAAATGAAAGATCAAACAAATGCTTAAATAAAATAGAGAAGCTCCCAAAGATTTGTGCACACTTTAGAATGTTGTAATTCAATACAAAAGTTCACAAATATGGAATCCTCACTCCTCCATAAACATTAAAGGCACAATAAATGAGAAAGGAGACAAATGAGCATTATTAAATGAATTAGATGAGCTCCCCAAAGATAATGCACCAATTATGATAATTGTAATTGGGAACAAGGTGCATAATCATGGAATCCTCACTCATCCAAATTCATTTAACAATACAAGGCATGAGAGAACAAGTATGAGTGTTCGAAGATGCAAACAAGAGGAACAATCACTCATAGGCAAATAAATTTGGAAGCCACCAAAAAAAGGAATACAAGGTGGTATCCAAGGAATAAAATCTCAACTAAAGTTATCTTATCATATGTGTATATGTTCTAAGTGGATAATATCAAAAAGACATAGGCCCATAAATAAACAAGCACACACAAAGAAGATATACAATAAATCACATAAAAGGCTAAAATGAAGTCATAACATATATCAATAAGATTTTTGCTTCAAAGCATGGCCAAAGGCTAAAATATATCTTATTGCGCATTAATGAACTTCAAACACCAACACACTACATATATTACAACTATCACCAAGGGAAAAGGAGAAAGTTGAAATATATGGAGAAAAGCAACAAGCATCACATAGAGAAATCAACTAGCAAAATCTCACTATTGCACATGAGAGAAGTTGAGGAAACGAAGGACAATAAACTTGCTAGATTGACATATTTGGGATTGGTGGATCATATGCATGATTTTGTATAGTCCCAATTATATTTACTCATCTCAACTTATACACATTTACAATAGGGAGTTCTCTTAAAACCATGCCTAGAACTACAACAATTATAAATACATGAATTCAGGCTAGAAGGCAACCGATAAACGGTTGGAATCAAGATATATGAGCATGAGAAAGAGATACTTGTTACCGAGATATAATTAGTAGGATGTAGAGGATATGAATTCATTGATCATCCTATAGCTTGCCTCAAATTTTCATGTATGCACCACTTCTTCAAAATTGAGAGACAAGCATCCAATATATCTCCAATGCACCTACAACACAATTAAGTACAAAATGGTCCCAAACTTATTGGGTCCAAAGTAGTTAGTGCAACTACAATACATAGGTGAGACTCCACATAATTATGTGCATATTGATATGAAATTGAATTTCATGCACAACTTAGCCGATGATAATTGGTGGAGTTTCCCTTATATATTGGATTAAAGAAAGCAAGCATGCCATAATATAAGCGTATAGTAAATATGCATGAATAAAGCTTTCAAGAACCAAAAGGGAGATACAATTTGAACAAAAACACCAAGTAAATCGAGATTGCACACACAAGAGTGTGACATGACAAACAATGTCCAAATTGTATCAAAGAGCCAATTCAACAAATGAAAGATCACAAGTTCAACAAACGGACTAGGCTAAAACCAAAAGAGCAAAAAATAGATAGAAATAAAAATGCTCAAGGATTTATCTCATTCTAAAATGGTCAAATCATGAAACAAGGAATGAGACAAAACCAACTCCCAAAAAGAGCAAGGTTACAATAAGAAACCAAACTCCCCCAACTTCTCATGATGGCACAAAGTACCAAAACAAAAAGATTGAGGTTCCAAGCACAAAAAACCCGATATGGATCAAAACAAAGAAGCATAAATATGAGTGTTCTAAATAATATAGGATAGCTCCCCCATGGATAGTGCATTATGTAGGATTTTCCTTTTGAATGCAAAATGCACATAAATGGGATCATCACCACTACCTACATTAAATATAACACAAGAGGATACCAATAAAATAAGAAGATCCAAAAAGTAGCAAGGAATACATGGAAGCACACAAAACATTTACTTGGCCAAAGATAGGACAATGTTAAGCAAAGACCAAAGTGAATATGATCAACAAATTCTACCATAAATTACTCATTTCCCAAGGACAAGAAATATTGGGAATAATTTTCCCAAGGTAGCTTGCATCGATATCCAAGATCATAGTCACAACAAGAAGCATATAATAAATATAAGAATTGAGCATGATACTTCGAACAAGGTTCTTGGTAGCTTCCAATAGTCACACATTGTGATTAGAGTAACTTGAAGCAAATGGTTTCCATGATGATATAGAGATCTAAATATGAGGAAACACATAACAAGAAACACTCTCATATACAAGATCCAAGATATGATCAATAAAGGCATTCACGCAAATTGGAACTTGTATGAGAAAATGTGTCACATAGGTGCTAGATAATTATCAATATCAATTCTAAGTGACACAACCTCGAATATTCACATTTTCTAGGATTGTAATATGCACTAAGCATATGACTCCCCCATAATGTGATACTACCATAAAACCAATACGAGGCAAAATGATAAAAATAGAGATAATTAATGGACATTATAAAATTAAATTTCTCATGAGAATTATACCACATAGAGACTAGACAATAATCCAATATAAATTCTAGGTGGTATTCCTCATGTACACACATTTTTAGGTTTGTGGAATGCCTAAGCATAACACTCCCCCAAAATGGGATAATCCATTAATCTCTCACAAGAGCCAAATAAGATACCACATATAACCAAGTAAGGATTAAACACAAGAAACATACATACATGGTGTGCCACCTAATCATACACAAATAATCTTGATTTCAAGATAATTAAGTGGATAGAACAACATGTACAAAAACATGGAAGATACAAAACCAACACATGCACAAGAGGGCGAGTAACTTTCAATGTAAAGAGTTTAGCATATGTTACCGCAAGGAGGAACATTGGAAATATAATATAATCATGATAATCCAAATGGCTTGGATTGACAATAATAATTGACGAAGATCCCTCAATTCTTCATAATGTAACCAAGTCTCCAATGCCCTCCAAAACACACCTATTAATCAAGTTTTGGCTTGTTGGTCCCCAACCAAGTTGGGTCCTAAGAAGTTAGTCACAATACGCTTGGCAACCAAAATGGATCTTTTCTTGACACAACATTGGGCACCAACAAATTTGGCAAACACATTGCCAACCTCATCCTTACAAAGAGAATAAGCATCATCAATAATGATAGGGTTGGATGAGGAGATACCGATAGTGCATGAGGAGGAAATATGCCCCTTCTCACGGCATATGTAGCAAGTTCTACTCTTGCCATCTTTCTTCTTAGGTGAACCCACAACTCGAGGAAGTGCTCGAGTAGTCCTCTTAGGAAGAGGCCCATTAATGACTTGAGGTGGAGCTTGAGGCCGCTTCCCTTGTTGCTTCACAGTAAGAGGCGTTTTCTTCAATGGGCAAGATATAACATGGTGCCCTTCTTCCTTGCACTTGAAGCAAACAATTTTGGCCGGATTCTTGACTTGATCTTGGCCATTCTTCTTGTTGTCCTTGTGCTTCAACTTGATAGTGGACTTGTTCTTGATATTGGACTTGAATCCAAGCCCACTCTTGTCATTGGGGGATTTTTGCACACTCAAGATTTTGTTGAGTGCGGCCTTCCCTTGATGACCCTTTTTCAAGTCATTCTTCAAAGAAGTGACTTGAGCCTTGAGCTCTTCGATTTCCTCAACATGGTTAGTTTCAACAAAAGTACTAGAGGAAGTAGATGCTACATCGTTAGAGCAACAAGGCATGGAATGTAATTCATCACGAGATATAGCATGGTTGTGAGAGGATGAATTACAAGGACTAGCACATGGAAATATGACATTTGAAGTAGATATAGTGCTAATGTCCACATGAGGCCTACTAGATGTTACCTTTGACACGATGGCCTCATGAGCTAACTTTAGCCTACCATGGGAGACTAGAAGATCCTCATGCGAGCTCGAGAGCTTAACATGACTTTCTTCTAATTTCCCATAGTTGCTAGTTAGCAAAGCAAGTTGAGCCTTTAGCTCAACATTCTCCTTCAAAATAGATGCTTCACAAGAAATAGAGTTAGTAGCACAAGCATCATTATTATTAGAAAGAGGTGAGGGCAACTTGTCAAGCTCTTTTAAATATGAAGCTTTAAGTTGCTCATGTGACTCGGTGAGTTTGATGAGCTCCCTCTTAATGACCCGAGAGCCATTTTCGAGGTGCTTAAAATCCTCAACAAGTTTAGCATAAGCAACTTCAAGTTCACCATTTTTAATCTTGAAGGAGTTAGCCACCGCAAGTTCTCTATCATGGTATTCCTTTACTCTAGATAATTCTAGAGTAAAAGTCTCCTCAGGAGATTCTTTGGTGGTTTGTACTTCTTCAAGGGAGCCCTTTAGTTGTGCAACTTCATTAGCATACTCACGCTCAAGTGCAAACTTTTCATCAATTAAGTTTTCTTGCTCCTCAATAAGATCATTGCCTTCTATGGCACAATTCAAGATTTCAAGAAAGTTGGAGGAAGCAATTTTATTTTTGAAGAGAGAGCTATAGACAACCTCTCCCATTTTCTTAATAGAGGTAATATCATACTTACCTCTATAATCATCATTATCACTCTCAACCTCATCATCATCATCATCATGAGATACAATGGGATTACCTTTGTTCCCTTAGCCATAAGGCACATGTGAGAACCGGAGGAAGGTGATGATGAGATTGCACTTGTAGCTCTCTTCAAGACCTTGTCTTGGCCCATAGAATCTTCATTTTCCTCTACATGGTTAGCAACACAAGCACTAGAGGAAATAGAAGCATTTTTATCATGGCAACAAGACAACATGAGCATATCATCATGAGATTTATTCAAGTCATTTCTACATGATATGCAAGGACTATTAACACAAGCATGTGAGGAATTTTGAGTGCTAGAAGTGTTAAGGTCCAAAGATAGATCATTGCAACTAGATAGATATGAGGGATTACAAATAGTGAACACACTATCCATATTGCAATTTCTATCACCACTCACCATATCATTACCTTGTGAAAAGTCACATTTTGGTGAAGTGGTAGAGGATGAGAACTCATCTCGACCGGAAGTGGAATCAACACAATCATCCTCAATAATGTTGGACACAACATATTTATCTTGAAGTTTTGTCCATAACTCATGAGCGCTCCAAAAACGAATGATTGAAGATGTAACTACATAGCTCAAAGCATTAACAAGCACATTAGAAGCTCATCCTCACTAGATAGATTTTTGAAATCCATTGGAGGAGAAAAACCTATATCTACAATACGCTCCAAATTTGGGTCCATGGCCCGAAAATGAATGAGTATGCGATTTTTCCATATATCATAATTTGTGCCATCGAATATGAACATATCATTGTGCACTAATCCTCTAGCCGACATCTTTACTCTCAAGGCGGTGAAGCCTAAAATGAGAGACCGAGCTCTGATACCAATTGAAAGGATACATATGTCGCCTAGAGGAAGGGTGAATAGGCGATTAAAACTTTTCCTAGAGTGGCTCAACAAAGGCGGAATAAAACTAGTGTTTACTTTGTTAAGCACAACCTAGAACAACTAAGGTTCACCTATGTGCACCAACAACTTATGCTAAGCAATACAAGCAACAAAGTGATAGCAAGATATATATTACTTCAAGCACGAAGGCAATCACAATGTAAAGTGCATAAGTGAAGAGCTCGGGTATAGAGATAACCGAGGCACGCGTGGAAACCGATATTTTACCGAGTTCCTCCCAACATGGAGTACGTCTCGTTTGGAGAGGGGGTGGTATCAAACCACCAACACCACAAAAGGCCTCCCTTATTCTCCGGTGAATCTCACCCCAACGGGATCGATCCACGCTTCCACTATCGGTGCACTTGTCGGTGGCAACCGGAACCTTTCACAAGGTTGGGGCACTTCTCCATAACTTAATTGGCGGCTCCTAACAAATTCCACAAAAGGCCTCAACAAATTCCACCAAGGCCACAATGCCACCAAGGCCACAAAACCGTCCAGGGTTCCAAGAACCCAAGAGGGACAAGCTCCAATGAGCAACTCAAACCAAATCCTCCGAGGAGAACTCAAACCGATGCACCAAATGCAAATGTCAAGAACACCACAAAGATGTTCAAATCCCTCACTCTCAAGTTCCAACAAAGCTACTAAAGCTATTGGGGGAACAAGAGAGGAGGAATCAAAGAGAGACACAAAATCCCCCAAAATCTAGATCCCTAAAGATGCACTCACAAAGAGATGAATCGGTTAGGTCAAAACGCGGATCTAGATCTCCTCTATATTCCTCTCAAATATTGGCATGAATCATTGGAGAGAAATCATAGAATCAAGCTCAAGAGGGAATAAGACTATGGGGCAAAGCTTGAGCAATAAAAGAGAGAAGAGGCAACCCTAAACAAAATAGACAAAAGGCTTAAATAGGGCTAGGCAAAATATGACCGTTGGGACGATTTTCCTGAACGGTCCGGTAGTACCGGATTGGGCCGATACTACCGGACCCAAAAAAACTAGTACAGCAGCGAGCGAGCCAGGGAGAGAAAGCAGCAGCAGGTGGTCAACGCAGGGCCACCAAGCAGCAGCGGGGCCCGCGCGGTGCAGGCAGAGCATGCGCGCAGCAGCAGGTAGCAGCGCATGCGGCAGCAGACATCAATGGCCTGAGCGAGGCCAGGCAGGAAGCAGCCAGGGCCGCGAGGGGCAGCAGCAGGCGAGCAAGTAGTGGGGCGCTACAGAACGCCAGCGGCGGCTGCAGGACAACGGGGCCCAAGCGGTAGGCCAGGACTGTGCCCGTCAACGCTGGCGGGATCTGCGGATCGGGCTGCAGCGTCTGGCAAGTGCGAGCTGGGCCAGGGAGCAAGATTTGGATCTGGATCTGGGAAAAGAAACTGGGCCGGCCGGTACTACCGGCCCACCCGGGCGGTACTACCGGGCCGGCCGGTAGTACCGGATTTAGGTACCCAGCGAGATAGAAAGAAAACGTGCCATTCTCAGGGGCAGGCGGTATTACCGTCCCGCCAGGGCGGTACTACCGCTCGGCCCAGAAAACAGATTGACGGGCAAATATTCAAACATCAATAACTTTTGACTGGAAGCTCCGATTGACCCGATTCCAATTGCGTTGGATAGAGGACGACAAGGGCTTTCCAATAAAATGTGGAAATATTGGTTATCACCAAGTGAGAAAATATCAAGTAGAATAATGTGAGATACCTCACTTGGTGAGAAACCGAAAAGCCGCATAAATCAAAATCGCAACAAGATACAAACGGAAGATCTGATTTTGATGAACAAGAACTTGTTATGGAGATTAACACAATCTCTATATCCTCACATGGGTAAGACCAAATAACAACCAAATACGATGATGCAAGTATGCAAAGGTTTGAGCTCTCTCCGAACGATGTGACCGAATTACTCATACGAGAGCCCCTCTTGATAGTACGGCTATCTATCCTAAACCCGGTCTCTTACTAACAATATGAGACCGGCAAAAGGGAAAACCTATCAAGATTATACCTTTGCCTTGAGCATTCCACTTGAGCTCGGTGTAGACGATCTTGCCCTTCTCAAGATGGAACGCCTTTCTTGATCCCTCATCATCGATCCATGATCACCGAGGATTGTAAGCCACAAACATGAGATCTTCTATATATGGCGCATTTTGAGCTTGCACAACACATCTTCTTCTCATTTCATCTACCTTGAAGCCACCACATGCTCCAAGCGATGCCAATGGACAAATCCTACAAGTATAACTTAATACACACATTAGTCCATAAAGATTGTCATTAATTACCAAAACCACACATGGGGGCACATATGTTCTTTCACTCATGGTGCCTCCTCGTCTCCTCCTCCTCGTATCTTGGTCATGGACCTAGTCATACCATGGTGATTCATCTCAAGTAGGATCCCATTCACAAGATAACCCAAGGAAGGCACAAGATGGAATATGTTCACCTTAGTAAGACTGGTTGGTGTAGCATAATTCGGTCCAAAGGTCAATGTCATGTGTTGGGCTGCATCATCTCCCCCTCTTGAAAACAACTTGTCCTCGACGAAGTTCTTCATCATGCAAGTAAGGAGATATACCCATGGTCTTGAGCTTGTATGTGGTTGGATCTCCGGTGTCGTATCTTTGTTCAAAGCTGTTGAAGATATTAAAGTTGAGTTTGTGATCAAGTTGTGGTTAGAGATCTTGTAGTGTGTTCCTTGTAGGCGGTGGTCTATCTTCGGTACCTTGCAAAACCGACAACAAAGAGAGAGTTGTACGATGGATTGTTAGTATGGGTCACACTCAAATCACTCTTCTCACTTTTGATGGCATGCGACGTGACACTCATGTTTTTTTCCACTCATTTGAGGCTTGTGCCACTCAATCACGTGATGATGGCTCACTCTCTCACCACTCATCTCACAATGGTCCTTAGCTTGTTGTATTGTCGTCGGATTGATGACAAAGTACACCCCAGGGGGTCCTGGAGGCGTTAAGAAGATGGGGTGTGAGCCATACGTTGTTCTAGGACGGTGAGCACAAATTTACCCAGGTTCAAATCTGACTATGGTGATCGGATCCTACTCATTCTAGCAACCCAGTAATATATCAGCGAGAGCTGAATGTTATAGTGGATTACAAGACAGGTTCGCCTGTGCGAGTTGGTTGTGGTTGATCTATGATCTGGTTCCCTAAAGGCTCCCTCAGGTCCGGTTTATAAAGGCACCGAGACCTAGGGTTACAGAAGAGATCTATCTGGTTATGTTACAGAGTCGGTAATTAAGTATAACTTGGACTACAAGTAATCAACATGCCTAAGTCGGTAATTCTTCTAGATCTTGTCGTATCCAGAATTGACTCCATCCTCTTACCCTGGCTAGGCCGCCCGTGAAGCATAACTCTAACCCGTTGGTGGGCCACCCTGGTCAGCGAGTCTTGTGGGTATACCCGTAAAGTATATCCCCTATAGTATCCCCCGGAAGTCTCCAAGATCCAAAGTCGGAATAATCGTCTAGCTTGATGGTTTCTCCTTCTTGAGAATCTTGAAGGGTTTCCGAAAAATTTCATTCAAAAGTGTAGGATTCCGAGTCTCATATGAGTCAGATATGTCTTCTTGACTTTAGTCTTTTCCTTGCTCGATTCAAACTTGAGCCAGATTTTAGTGGTGATTTCTACCTGACAACTTTTCAAGTCACGTCTTGTCACTGACAATTATCCTGTCAACCCGACCGTTAGTGGGTCCGCTCTTCACGGAACCAAGGCAACGTTTCAATGCACGCGCGAGGATCGAGGGAGCAGAGGAGTCACGAGGAAGCCTCCTCCTCCTCCTCTCTCTCTCCTATACATGTGGTGCTAATCGCGCGCACTCAGTGTGAATCTTGGCATGGAGGTTATTAAGTTTGAGATTTTCTTCTCTCCCCAGATTCATTCCTCGTCGCTTTCATTGCCTCCTCATACTCCTCGAAATCTTCATGTCCCTTCCTTCCACCACTCCCAAACTCCCAGTGCCACCACAATTTGACCTTGTCTGACGAGATGTCGGAGGTAACATCAAGTTATGTCGCGGTGACGGTGGCTTCGGTGGTGGCGGACGACAGGAAGCTACGGGGCCTTTGGGTCCCCAGCGTAATGGATGACGCCAAGCTCCAGCCCATGGAGGATGAGGGTTACCTTGCCGTCGGGTCGTGGCGGAGCGTCCTTGGAGACGTCGTCGCAGCGCCCCACGACAGCGAGCGAGTCTTGTTCGGGATGCATGTCGACCGTGGTCTCAGTTTTCCACCGTCGGAGTTCCTCACCGAGGTACTCCAATACTACAGTGTGCAATTACATAATCTTCCTCCCAATTGTTTGCTTGAGCTTAACACTCAAGCAACTATTAGTGAGGCATTTTTAGGCATTAGACCGAATCTCACTCTTTTTTGGAACTACTATGGTACTCGGAAGAATTCCATCAGTGCCAGAGTTCCTTAAATCACCAACACTCTTAGTTTAGTTCTTAGGAGGGACTGAACTTACCCTAATATCAATTCTAGTGAGTCGGTAAAAAGATAGGCCGCGACATTCTTTTATCACAAAAACATGCCGGCTCCCGAAAACACGGAATGTCTTCCTGCTTTCGTACGACGCTGCCCCCCACAAGGACTCATGGGACGCAGAAGTGCCGGAACTTTCCGAAGATTTGGTCGTCGCCAAGATTTGGATCGAATTTTTGATGAATAACCAAGGTCTCTGTGGATCCGACTTTATTCACTCCTGGCTGTATCGTCAAATTCAGCCACTACAACATCAGGACGACCGACTGATGCACATGGTCACCGAAGACCAGAAGGACAGGATGATTTTTTGTCTGACGTGCATTGCTGCGAAGGACTACAAGACCCAAATGCAGTTTTTGAGCAAGGAGAGGGTGAACAAGTTGATCCCCGAAATCTCCATGCATATGTTTACAGCTGACCGACCTCTGACTTCGGTAAACTTTTCGATTTTTTATTTCATTTTTTCTCTTCACCCTTTTATCCGGCTTTAATTGTGCTGATGTTTTATATATTCTCAGTGTGAGAATCTTCTCGATTCTGAGTTAGCCCCTCTTGAGGGTTATCCTCCAGAAGACTCGGAAGAAACAGAGGAAAACAAAGTGAAGGAAGTTTCTGGCCCTGCTTCCAAGAAGCATAAGGCAAAGAAAGTGTTGGGGTTCGGTGCAGAAAATCAAAAAATTTACTACGCGGCAAACCCCGAAAGCCCAAGATCTATCTACTAGTAATGTAGTAACGGGAGAAAGAGACGGTATTCATACCTTTGAAGACCGAACGCGGTTAACGTACCACGAGGAACATTGATGATGAAGATGCCCCAACGATGACCTCAAGCTCACGATGTCCTTGCGGCTCCACGACAACTCCTAGTACCGAAAGCATGGTACCACCAGAGGGAGTCACACACATATGATGCTTGACAACGACCCCCGCTTCTCCCCATTCTAGCCGAGATTGCGAAAGTAGATCTCCTGGCTCCGAATCCCACAGAGCAACGACGCTCCATGGTGAAGAAATCCTCGCTCGCACAACCCAGACAAGGGATCACGGTCGTAAGAGAGAGAGAGAGAGAGAGAGAGAGAGAGAGAGAGAGAGAGGCAATACAAGCCTTTTATTTATTTCTAGGTGGAAATTGGTGTGTTTGAATCCTCCCATGGGCACCTATTTATATAGGAGGAGGGAGGGGTCCCTCCACCTTTAGGTCCCAATGTGGGACTAATAAAACAAAGAAAAAGGGAGGCAGAATAGTCGCTGGTCGGGTGGGCCAATTCCCACCCATGCACGACCTGGCAGGTGGAGGCGGTTGGGCGCTGGGACCCAGCTGGGACTCCCGTGCGGTAGCTTGCGGAGGCGGCGGCTAGTAGCGGAGGCAACCAGCGCCTAGCCCAGGTGGTCCAGCCTAGCGGCCCGCGCACGGCGACTAGTGGTGGCGATGCCCGGGTGGGCTGGTCCAGCATGGCCCGCTAGCAGCTGCTGCAGCTGCAGCACGCAGCGCACACAGCCTGCCGCCCACGTGCGGCGCGGACTATCCTCTATCCATGTGGGCTGTTTCAAAAACATCTCCTTTGCCTATTTTCTGTACATTTATTTTTAGGTAAAATCCCTCCAAGATTTTGCCTAACTTTTAGGACACCTTTCATAAATTTTTATTTAAATATTATTTTACAATGTATTATTTCATAATTAACATATAATAAACATATTTAAATAACCATTTATCTGAAAACCCTTTTCTGGTCCTTTTCATTATTTTTTCTCCGAACACCTTTGGATCTTCCTAGAACTTTTCTGGTCTCGACTAGCCATTAACGATATCCAAGATTCGTCAAGCCCTTAAGCATGCTACCCAACGGTTCGAGAATACTACAGACATGGCCAATACTCCTCTATAACCAATGATCAACATCGGGACCTGGATGTCCATAATGACCACCTGTGTACTCAACGATATTTGTCGTTGAACCGTAAACACTGTGTCTTATTCATTTTGTCCCTGCGTTACTGTATTGTATGAGGTTTTGATCAAGTGACATCCCCATTTTAGTGTTTAACCCTGTTACAGACAATACCTTCTTTACTCGATCCAATAAGTGATATCCCTGTGACCTAGTCACACGCTGCACATCTTATGAATATAACTTATCCGAGTGGACCCAAGAGTATCTTCGTCCACGTGGATGGACAAATCCTACTCTTGACGCAGTCTCCTCAACCTGTTCCTCTGGATACCCAACGTCATCTTTATGATCACCATTTCACTGAGTGGCGTTATGTTCCATCAAAGCATCCTCGGGTAATAGTGATTTGATATGGTCTCACGGTCTAAGGAAAGAGTCACTATGTTTCCAAGACATCATAACCCGAACTTTGTGACATGATCATGATACGATGCTATATCTAGGGTATGTTCACCATCTCATTCCCCAATGAAATGACCTCATTGTCAATTAGGGGCCGAGGCACCTTCATGATCAGGAAACCTTTGATCATCCGTTGACCAATGAACGAGTGACTAGAGTTTCATCAGGAACTACTATTTGTTTGTATATCACATGTGTATTGATGTTTCCCTATCAATAAAGTTATAGCATGATATAAAACTTAATCATAAACTTCATGTAATAAGCCATCTAATATTTGACTCTAGGGCATATTCCCTTCAGTCTTCCACTTGCACTAGAGTACAAATAAACTAGCTGCATTTGTTATCCAATCATCAGTACCACACTCCTTGGTGCTTCTGATTATACTCGCGCATGGAAGAGTTCTAAGTCTAAGAAACAAACACTTCATTCCTTGTGTATACTTTGCAACTTATTAATGTCATCATGTATGACACTAATACCTTTTATCATATCCATGATAAATTCTTGTGCATGTACCATGTTTTAGCAACATAATGGGGTTATTCAAGTTCCAGATACCGGCAGTGACTTTAGATAGTTCTCGGGGGACTTTCTCATGTAAGTATTTGGAACACACTCTGTGAGAAACTTCTTATTAAAGCTCCAAAATTTATACAACACATGATAGTATTTACATACTATGTTATTAAATGTGGATTTACAATTCAAAATGCACCCTGTGCAATTTTGAATGTTTCAGCCACCACGCTTCAACTATGCCCGAGGTATCCTTTAATGCAGAGATTTCCGATCTTCTTAAATTCAACATATATCCTTTCCAGTATAACACTTTGTACTTCAAGTATGTTGTCTTTATAGATCGAGAAACATGTCTACAGATCTCTCTAGATAATGTGGACAATCCTAACTCACCGTTCAATGATTCATTAATATTTTCCAAACTTGTTCTTTCAAATAAGAACATGGATCAAATTATGTTGAGTGTTTCTCATGATTTCAATTCAGAATCCTATGTCACAACATAGTAGATGTCTGAACATCCTATTCTTTAAATCATGGACTTTCACACTTAATTATCTTTACTAAACCACTTTGAATTATTCAGGACTTCCTAAATCAATTCACATTCTGAACCATTCAGAATCCTGTTAGTAATTCACCAACATAATCCCATAGGACATATCTCAATCTCCAAGATTTTAATGTCGTATGTTCCCATCAATCATCATTTATTTATTTATTTATTTATTGGCTTTTGGTATTTATTCATAATGTGTCATACACAAATGAATCCTGTTAAGCTCCCACTCAAAAATAAGTCAACTACACATTTGAGTTTAACTTACCAATACTTCCTTACGATAATATGCCATCCACATATTAATCTAGGAAGACTCCCTACTCCCACTCAGCTTTATGCATATTTCATATACATTCTCGACATTTCTAACAATTCAAAATCTCTTGATCAATTATCAATTTGAGACTTTCTTTTACAAGATTCTAAATCCACCAGACATTCAGCACTATGAATCAAATTCACTCGAATTCGCTCAAGACCCTTCTTGATGAATCGCGATTTGTCCTTTAATACTCCCACTTATTCTTATAACCTTGCGGTCCTTTAGAAATATCAAGTAACTCCTTTACTTGTCGAGATTTAGTAATAATTTTACTTTCTAATCTCAAGTGAAGTTTTAATTTCAGGATTTCTTGTAACTTTAGTTTACCACCACCTTTCATGTAGTTCGTAGGCATGTCTTGTTCCAGTAACGCACCAATCAATTCACATATATATTTACACCTTGTGTAGGGGATATTAGTGAATCCTACTATTTTATGTAAACGCATAATTGAAAACTACAATGATCAAATCATTGGTTCCTTTTCATTATAACATGAAGAGTCGCGTCCTGGAGCATTTTCCACTTGTGATTCTCAATCATTCCGATGCATGGTCTCAGACCTTAATCATGCTCTTACTTTTATTTCATTAACTTCATTGTCAAGAAACGCTCTTTCTCAAGAATACACCAAACTTTTAGCAATACATGCTTTGCCTTCTTTGGTTCCTGTCATGAAATTTGTCTTACAACTTTCCAAGGACTCATTCGTTAATACTTTGGTTTTATCACATAAAGACAAAAGCTTCCACGATTCCAGATGGTTTACTTTATTCTAGGTGAGTGTTTGCTATTCACAATGGATGGTTTGTTACTAACGCCAATGTGAACTATTTGGTTTGTTGCCAGATGTCTTTCCCACATTATGCTGATTAGGGCACTTTACAAATGTCCATGTTTTATCAATTAGTTTCTTAATTTGAATAATTCAAACATAATCGAAAAATAACATATGATCACAAATATAAATCATACATAAAAGTAGAACATCTGACTTGTTACAAACTTGTATGAATAATCGTCTCACGAAATGTAAGACACACTATAAAAAGGTTCATATTCCACCGATTACAATAATTATTCAAAAACTGTAAACTAGATGATAGATCTTGAGGGAGAGTGTCGTCGGCCATCATCATCATGCTTTCCATCAACACGCAACGTCACCTCCTCTCCTGCAACCAACTCTCATGCAGAAGGACCTGTTTTCATAAACAGAATAAGTATCAGATACTTCAACACTACAACAAGTGTTTGCAAGTTTATAACATTTATAAACTTTGTATATCATATATATAGCTTTTTTGTCGATGACTTCTCCAGCAATGGGCTCAACCTTCACACTTATCAAGCGTGATACGAAGTCATCTAAATTGTAAGTTTCCACTTCACCTCTCTTGATGCACCCCTTGGCATACTCCTGGTAGCTGAGGGATAGCGATCGTAGAAGTACCCCATCGGTGATACGTCGGAAACGTATCTATAATTTTTGATACTCCATGCTTGTTTAGTATCTACTTTGCTTTAATTTGTCCACACTTTGAGGTGTTTTTATATCTTTTCTGGAACTAACCTATTAACAAGTTGCCATAGTGCCAGTTGCCTGTTTTCTTCTGATTTTGGTTCCAGAAAGGCATAAAATCAATATTCTCAGAATTGGACGGGGCAAAAGCCGAAGTCAATATTTTACCGTGGGTGTCACGAAGCCAGAAGGGGAGACAGAGAGGTGCCATAGGGCCACCACACCCCATAGGCGTGGGCTAGGGTGGAACCGCTCCTGGGCAGGGTGTGGCCCCTCCAGACGCCTCCCAGTCTCGCCTCTTCGCCTATAAGAATCCCCCGATGCAGAAACCCTAGACACGCGATCAAAACTCCACGAAACATTTTGTAGCCGCCGCCACCGTCGTCCCTAGATCGGGGGGATCTGAAGTTCTTCCTGTCACCCTGCCAAAGGGGAAATCATCCCGGAGGCCTTCTCTCCGGTATGAAGCGTGAGTAGTTCCACCTTGGACTATGGGTCCATGTAGTAGCTAGATGGTTGTATCTCCTCCTTGTGCTTTCACGTATAGATCTTGTGAGCTCCGTTAATGATCAAGATCTAATCTATTTGTAATTATGCATGTTGTGTTTGCGGGGATCCGATGGATATTGAGATTACTATGTCAGATTGATTAATGGTTTTGTCTTTATGATTTTATCATGTCTATGTTGTTTGTGATCTTGCATGCTCTCCGTTGTTAGTAGCTATCTAGGCCAAGTAGTTGCTAGCTAGTGACTCCAAGAGGGGGTATTTATGCTCGATAGTGGGTTCATGCCTCTAGTTTCCAAGGGAAGTGAGAGAAATCTCTGTGGTTGTAGATGTGTTCATAGAACAAGTGGATTGTTTACCTTACACACTTTGCTTAAAGCAGTTGTCTGTTGGTTGCAACTTAATACTAGAGGGGGTTCGAATGATAACTTGAAGGTGGACTTCTAGTCATAGATACAGTTGGATGGCGGTCTATGTATATTGTTGTATTGCCCAATCGAATCTCATAGGATCTTTTTGTCTGGTATTGCATTGTTATGCCTTGCTCAGTTCCTGTCAATTGCCCTGCTGTAATTTGTTTACCCTTCATGCCATGTTGTTTATCTAAGGAGAGCACCTCTAGTGAACTATGGACCCCGGTCCAATATTTACCATTGATACATCTTCCACTGTTACTTGTTTACTTGATGCAAACCACCATTACCTTCCACATCATATGTTTAATCCTTTGTTACAGCAATCGGTGAGATTGACAACCTCACTGTTAGTTGGGGCAAAGTCTTGAGTTTGTGTTGTGCAGGTCTCCGCATTGCTTGCAACACCTGTGTGACGTTTCCTTCCTCCTACTGGTTCGATAACCTCGCTTTCTTACTGAGGGAAGACTTGTTGCTGTACTGCTTCACACCTTGCTCTTGGGGTTCCCAACAGGCTCCACATCAACTGAGCCATCAACAAGTTTTCTAGCGCCGTTGCCAGGGAGGCTAAGGACGTCTTCAAAAGGGGAGTCCTCCAATTCCTTTATCTTTACTTTATTTTTAGTTTTCTTAGTTTATTTTGCTTGGTTTTGTTTGCCTCTTTTCCAAAACTCCAAAAAAATATAGTTTAGTTTGGTTTGCTTCCTTTATTCAAAAACACAAAAAATAGTTCCTGCTCTAGCTGCTGCTGTTTTTGGCTTTCCCACCTTTGCCAAAATGATCTCTACTGAGAACACCTTGTTGCTCCCCAAGTTCACCCTGAAAAACCTTTCAATAGGTAATGGCTCCATAATTGGGAAAGATAATATTGAAGAATTCTTTAATTATGTTAACAAGCATGAGGATATTGAGGATAAATCTATAGCAGAGATTGCTCCTAATTATGAGATTGCTTCCGCTTCTTTACTTCATATGCTGGAGACTAGGTTTGTTAGCCTTAACCCCATGATGAAAAATTTGTTCCTAAAGCTAAAGAAAGAAAAGAATGCTGAAAGAGATAATTTATTCTTGAAACTTTACGCAAATAGTTCCATGATGTTGCTAGGGAAGCCAAAAAGGTCTTTGAGCATTTTAATATGCTAGGCTCATGTGTATATGTCGTGGGTACTTCAGATAAAACCAAGCCTATAGAGGAATTTAAGATACCCATACCCTTTAAGCTTGTTGGAATGCATGAGGCCTTTGAAAATAACTTTGGTTGGATTGTTCCTAAAAATCCTTTTGATGAAAGTAGTATACCAAAAAGAAATGAGAAGGGATCCTCCATGACTCATTTGTATGAGATACCTCTTATAGTTGAAGACTTTGCAAGTACTAATGTTAATGCTGCTTCATTTGAAAATACTAGATTTTTCTTGCTTCTTGTGCCTAACTTAAAGGCATTAAAGAAAAGTACTTGTTGGGAGATAACCCAAGAGTTTCCTTGAGTCTTGGAAGTTATTACTTCAGTAATAACCTCTCCTTATCCTTTTTGTTTGCTTTTTGTGCCAACAATGACCTCTAATGAGAGGGAAGTAAGATTTGGGGAGTTGCTGTCCCGAAACAGATTTCTGTCCTCCACCAAAAAAATTCGTGAGGAGTCTCTGTAACTCAGATTGAGCTTAAAATTTATGAATAAATCCCCCAGTATTTTAGCTAACTTTATTTAGTTCAACACTTTTTTATTTGAGCATCAGAATATGTTCGAAAAAATTGGTTTCTACCTGCTGGTCTGTTTTGACAGATTTCTGGCATTATTTGCATTTGCTTCTTATTGATTCTTTTTTGAGTTATCTTTATTGGAAATGAGATTTTTGAAGTAGTTGCTATAGTAGCATAAGTTTTTAGTGAAAAGTTTTTCTGTTCTAAAGCTTTACCTAAGGGTCTATTATCTTTTGAATACACGAATGTTGCTAATGAAGATTGTGTATGAAGGAAAAATTTAGGTGTAGAGAGAGAATGATGTAATGAGATGAAGAATGGACAAAAGCTCAAGCTTGGGGATGCCACCCCGATGTCACCCCAATAAATATCCAAGAGGTACAAGCGTCAAAGCTTGGGGATGCCCAAGGCATCCCCTTCTTCATCAATAAAAAGCTCAGGTCTGTCTAGACACTTCGTTTTTATTGCTTCATGCATTGTTGTGTCGTTCTTCGAGCGTCTTAGTTTTCGTTTGGTTTGCTTAGTTTGTTTAGTTTGTTTGAATAAAGTAGTTGGACCCCCGCTCTCACTGTTTTGTATTGCAAATAATTTGCTTGGTGTTGGAAAGGAGTAGTAAGTTCTTGCTTGAAGGTGCAAGAGGAGATTGCATTGACTGTGACTTAGACTTTAGCATGACATGCTAGGTGTTGTTTTGACCTTATGCTTAGTGATTATTGTTGTAGCATGTCTTGTTCCAAACAATTGGGGTTGCTTAGTGTGCCTTGAAAAAATTATGCATTGTTTTAGAATGCAAAAACATAGTATCGTGGTGTTCTTCTTTGATGCTTTGTTTGGGTTGACTTGGCACATGCTCACACCATGTTATGACTTTGACAAGTCACCATAGCCTCTATGATTATCTAGTCCTTGACTTGTAGCACCACTCTATGCCTTGATTAGTAATGCTTTGTTGCTCTGCATGATTATGGCCATTATTGCTCTCTTAGTTGGTTGCTCCCAGTCTTTTGCTAGCCTCCACTTGTATGATTAAGTTCTACTCATTCTTCTAACTCCCAAGAAACCAAGTTATTCCAAAGTGTCCACTATAAACTCCTATGCATGATGTGTTACACCATTCCAAGTATATTCTTGTTTTCAGCTATCTTCCAATTAAAAAGTATTTTGTTATGTGAAAACTTAGTGATTAAAGCCCACACAAACTTGATGGCACATTTTATATTTCTTTGCCCCTAATAAACTTGAACCTGTAGTGACCTCGGATCTGTAAGGATCCTAAGTCCCTGTGATTAACATGCTAGTCCCTGGATCAATAGCTAGCACTCACAGACGATGAAATATCATGTAAAACACAAAGTCTTCATTACACGGAGAATCCAGAGTATGAAATTATTACAAAAATTGCTTAGCATTATGCTAGCTCAATTAACAGCGGAAAACATAAAAGCAGCATGAGTCCATCAACGCCCAGGCTTGTCGAGTGTAGACCCGCGATCCCTACGCACCTTTCAATCTTCGGATTCTGCACATAAGATGTGCAGCCAACAAGTTAGGTCAATACTTTGAATGTATTGGAAAATTTCACCAAGGAGAGAAAAAGACTATCTCTACATGCAAGGCTGGTATAGGCTGTAGAGTTCATTTGCTCAAAGCTAGTTTTATTAAGTAGAGAGAAGAAGAGCGGATTGTCCTACTTTTCAAAAATTTGCTTAGATAATAATAAGGTCGAGTGGCACACAAGGATATTACGCACCAAGTGTCCAAATAACCAAACACTTGGATATTACGCACCAAGGGTCACTTGGATATTACACACCAAGTTCCCAAATTCCCACCCATTGGCGATATTACGCACGCCATGGGGTTTCAAAACTTTATTTTTAGAACAGAGAGAGGAAGATCCTTCAGAGGCTCCATCCTTCAGACGCTCATTGTTGTTCTGTTATCGTGAACACGGCTGATCGATCAGATTACAATACTCTCGAGAGTTTGTGCACTTTACCCACAATCCACGACCAAGTCCTTTTACAGACAAGACCATGGCGAGGCTTTCCCTTAGTAGCCCCTCTACCTTCCGGATCCAACCGTGCCAAGAATCCTCCAAATGTTGGTACCCAGGTGAGGTTTCCCACTAAGTACTAGGCCAAGTCAGAGCCCATAGTGTATTGTGGTTGCACTGGAAGCTTCTGAATTCTGAAACATGGCAGACTTCTTTGATTCCTGGGCGGCCGTCCTCCACCAAAATCTCACTCGTTGACCCGACAACCATTCCGCCCAGAAGAAAACTTAGTTTTATTTTGAAGTGGATTTGAGAAGAAAAGTTTGCTCTAAAGAGCCTTTATACTTAGAAAATTCATTGTCTTTTGAACCCCCCAACGATACTTTGTATATATAGCATAGCAAGCAATACTTAGTAAAAACAGGGGTAACCTATTAGGATGGGAAATCCTAAGTATAGAACTACTCATGGCATACTACAAAATCATCGCACTTGCAAAATAATACTAAGAAAAATTTCTACTAGATCATCCTACACATGCATACTACAGAATTTTGAAGATCACATGCATAGAATCAAAACTGGGACAAAATTATGAACAAGTGGTGTAACTTGCCTTGATCCGAGCAGCACTCTACACAATAGCACTCCTTAGCGCACTCCGAGCAATCTAACGAATCACAAACACAGATCTGATCACAACTTGTTCAAAGCATAACACAAAGGAAAACATGCATGCATGCAACATGGCAGTTTATGCAAGGTTGGTTAAATTGATCAAGGTAGCAAGTTTGTGTTGTGATAGTTTTAAGGGTGTCACTAGGATTGCTCTTCCAAGGGTTTAGATCTAATTTGAATCACTAAAACAATTCCTAGGATTATAGGAGATCAAACCATCTAAACAGCCCAAGTTGGACCTAATAATCCTAAGCAAGGCTTAATGATTTGGATCAGTAGGTATTGTGGAAACAAAATTATTGCAACAAGATTCAAACAAAAAGGAATTTCAATTATTTTTCTATAGATTAAAACTCTCTAATCCAATGATTAAAAACTACACCTAAAACATTACTGCAAACCTGCAATATTATTACAGATTTGGATTCTACATAAAATTAGGAATCCAACGGTATATTACAAGCCAGATTTGGACAAATATTTGATTTTATATGATTTTCGCAAGTTTTAAATCTAATCTGCAAACAGATCTAAATTCTACTTAAAACCCTAGCCAGGTGTCACTGTCTGATTGGTCCAGCTGGCAACGGGGGTGGCGCGGCGGCGTCTTGTGCAGCCGACCACGTGGCACGTTGTTATTCGACGATACCCCTTCGGCGTTGATCTAATCGGGCGCGTTCAATCTTAATCCGACGGTCAGGAGGGCGGCGGCGACTTACAAGGTTGTGACGGCGGCACGGGCGGCGGTGGCGTCTGTGGTCAACGGTGGCGGCGCTCCGGCGGGTCCCTGGAACCGTGGCGGGGTCGACGAGGTTCGCCTGGCTCTCGCGGTCACGCTCGCGTCCTCGTCGCCTTGCCTTGCTTCCTCGGCTGGCAGCAGCGTCCCGCCGTTCTCCTTCTCCCTGGCGGCGCTTCGGCGAGCAATCGCGGATGCGATTCTGCGGGAGAGAAGGGAAAATTAGCGCGAGGGGAGAGGGTCGAACGCGACGGTCGCGCGGAGGGGAAGAAGAGGTGGAGGCGAGGCTCGGAACCTCTGTCTCGAGTTCGTCCGAGCTCAACTCCGGCGAGATCCGTGGCGCGGTCGACGGCGGCGTTGGCGGAACCAAAACCTTAGGGTTTCGAGGCAGTGGGTTGCGGGTTTATATGGGGCGGAGACGGGGACGAGGGGGCGGTCAAGTCCGGCGCGGATATGAGTCCGGGGCGGCCGGCAGCCGTGTCCACTGCGGTCTCCAAGAGGGAGACGACGGGGTGGGACCCTGCGTCGTGATCGAGGGTGGAGCGCGGGCGGTCATTGGGCGCCTGGCGAGTCTTGCTGCCCGCTTAGGTAGGTTTTCCCTTTTTTTTCCTTTAAACATTTTCCCTTTTCTGTTTTCTTTAAACCCCAATAACTTTTGCAAACTAGGTCAAAAATTTATGAAACTTGTTTCTAAATTCTCATAAAATTGAGGTGGTCAACATAGGACCATGGCTTACTGTTTTTACCAAGTTTTTGAAGGGTCAAACTAATACATCAAGGGTGCTCACTTATGAGAATATTAAATAGGGTTTTTAAAAGGGTTTATGTGTTAGGATTTTTGTAGTTGCAATGTTTTCAAATGTAGGATGCAAATGATGCAAGGATGATGCATGACACTAATAACATCCAAACACAGAATCTGGGATGTTACAAACCTACCCCCCTTAAGAAGAATCTCGTCCTCGAGATTCGGGTTATAGCAAATAGGTGTGGTGCTCCGTTCTCATGTCGTCTTCACGTTCCCATGTAGCTTCTTCTTCGGAGTGGTGGTTCCATTGTACCTTGCGTAATCTTATAGTCTTAGTGCGGGTAACCCTTTCGGGCTTTCCAGATTTTGATGGGTTTTTCCTCGTAGGTAAGGTCATTCTCCAATTGAACCTCGTCTAGGGAAACGGTGTCTCTTAGCGGTGTTTCAGCCACCTCCGGGTGACACTTCTTTATTTGTGACACATGAAACACATCATGAACAGTCAGTCCTTCCGGTAGCTCCAACTGATAAGCAACTTCTCCTCTATGGGCCAGAACCTTATATGGTCCTATGAATCGTGGGGCTAACTTTCCCTTGATTCCGAACCTCTTAACTCCACGTAGGGGTGAAACTCGGAGATACGCACGGTCCCATATTTCATAGGTCACATCTCTGCGTTTGGAATCAGCGTAGCTCTTCTATCGGGATTGGGCTATCTTTAGCCTATCCTGAATCTGCCGCACCTTTTCTTCGGCATCCTTTATCAAGTCCGGTCCAAAAAGACTGCGTTCTCCAACTGCATTCCATAGCAATGGAGTCCTACACTTCCTGCCGTATAGAACTTCAAACGGAGCCATCTTGATACTTGTCTGGTAGCTGTTGTTGTATGAGAACTCCGCATATGGCAGGTTATCGTCCCAACTAGACCCATAGTCTAGTGCGCAAGCTCTCAACATATCTTCCAAAATTTGATTCACCCTTTCTATTTGGCCATCTGTTTGAGGGTGGAAGGCAGTACTGAATTCTAGTCGGGTTCCAAGAGACTCATGTAGTTGTCGCCAAAACTTTGAAGTAAACTGGGTTCCTCTATCTGACACAATTCCCTTGGGAACACCATGCAGGCTTACAATTCTTGACATGTATATCTTAGCAAGCTTAGCACTTGTATATGTGGTCTTTACGGGGATGAAGTGAGCCACCTTGGTGAAGTGGTCCACCACTACCCAGATAGAATCAAATCCAGTACGAGTCCGGGGTAATCCCGTGATGAAATCCATGCCTACATTGTCCCACTTCCAGTCGGGTATAGGTAGTGGTTGTAGTAATCCTGCTGGTTTCTGGTGCTCGGCTTTAACTCTATTGCACACATCGCACAGAGAAATATACTCTACAATATCTCTTTTTAGGTTATTCCACCAGAATCTATCCTTCACATCCATGTACATTTTTGTGTTACCTGGATGAATTGAGTATGGCGAATCATGAGCTTCTTGTAAAATCATCTTCCTAATATCGGGGTCATTGGGGACGCACAAACGCTTCCCATACCAGAGGGTTCCTTGTTACTGCATTTAAATTCTTTAGTCTTTCCTTCACTTATCCTGACTCTTATTTCTTCCAACTCTTTATCCCCCTTTTGTGCTTCTTGGATCCTTTCTTGGAAGGTGGACACTATTTCCATAGTCGCTACGTGTCCTTTCAGGACTATCTCCAACCTGAGATCCCTGAATTTCTTGCATAAATCCTCTGGAAGTTCCCCTGCGGTCAGTCCATTCACATACACCTTACGACTTAAGGCATCAGCCACCACATTTTCCTTTCCGGGGTGGTATTGTAAATCCAAGTAATAATCCTTAATTAACTCAAGCCATCTTCGTTGTCTCATATTCAACTCTTTTTGGGTGAAGATGTACTTCAAACTTTTATGATCTGTGAACACATCACAATGTTTGCCCATGAGGTAGTGTCTCCATACCTTGAGTGCATGAACCACAGATGCAAGTTCCAAATCATGAGTGGGATAATTGTGTTCGTGGTTCTTAAGTTGTCGGGAGGCATAGGATACCACTTTCCCATCCTGCATCAATACACTTCCAAGTCCTTGCCGAGAAGCGTCGCAATAGACTTGAAAATCCTTCTGGATATCAGGCAGACACAGAACTGGTGCCGTTACAAGGCGTTTCTTCAACTCTTGAAAACTTTCTTCACATGCCTCAGTCCATAGGAATTTCTTTTCCTTCCTTAATAGTTCCGTCATGGGTTTTGCTATCTTGGAAAAGTTTTCGATGAACCTCCGGTAATATCCTACGAGGCCCAAGAAACTTCGAATATCTCCCACATTCTTGGGTGACTCCCATTCCGTCACGGAAGCTACCTTGCTAGGATCTACGGCAACTCCTTTTGCTAACACAACATGACCAAGGAATCCCACTTCCTTTAACCAGAACTCGCACTTGCTGAACTTGGCATACAACTTGTGTTCTCTTAGTTTCTCCATAATAAGGCGCAGATGTTTCTCATGTTCCTTCTCATCCCTTGAGTATATGAGTATATCATCTATGAATACTACGATAAACTTGTCCAAGTATTCCATGAACACCTTGTTCATCATGGTCATGAAGTATGCTGGGGCATTGGTTAGACCAAAAGACATCACAGTGTACTCATACAATCCGTATCTTGTGGTGAATGCTGTCTTGGGCACATCCTGTTCTCGAATCTTTAGCTGAAAATAACCCGATCGTAGATCGATCTTTGAGAACACACTGTCTCCTTTAGCTGGTCAAACAGGTCGTTGATGTTGGGCAGAGGATACTTATTCTTAATCGTCACTTCGTTCAACGAGCGGTAGTCCACAACCAGCCTCTTGGTCTTATCCTTCTTTTCCACAAATAGGACGGGTGCTCCCCAAGATGACGCGCTGGGTTGAATGAACCCCTTGTCCAATTGTTCCCTAATCTGTTTCTTGAGTTCCTTTAACTCGTCCACATCCATCTTGTACGGTCTCTTAGCTATCGGCCCCGTGTCTGGCATTAAGTCAATGAGAAACTCGATATCACGGTCGGGTGGCATTCCGGGTAGCTCTTCTGGGAAGACATCTGGGTATTTCTTTACAATAGGTACCTACTCCAAGCTAACCCCCTTAAGAGAGTTCACCATGACTTCTTTGAGTGCGAAGTTCGACTTGATACGAATCCTCTTCCCTTCCGGCGTTGTGAGGATGACAGTTCTCTTGGCACAATCTATGACTCCTTCATATTCGGTCATCCAATTCATGCCCAAGATTAGGTCTAAACCTTGTGATTCTAGAACTACTAGACTGGTGGGAAAAATGTGTGTCCCAATCCTTAGTTCTAAATCCCGGCAACCGGAGTTTGCCACTATTTCTCCCCCAGGAGAACTTACCCTTAGAGGAAAGTTTATAGTCTCCGTTGGTATCTTGCCTCTATCCACAAATACCCTTGATATGAATGAATGCGATGCACCAGTATCAAAAAGAACAACCGCGGGAATAGAATTGAGTTTGAACTTACCAATCACAGAGTCTGGCGCCTCACAAGCATCCTCCATAGAAACATGATTCACCGTGGCTTTGACAAACGGATTTGGCTTCTTCCCGTTCCCATTGCCATGGTTGTGTCCATTACTATTCCCATTGCCATTGCCATTGCCATTCTTCCTCTCAGGGCAAGAGGTTGCATAGTGCCCTGTCTTGTTGCACTTAAAGCATGTCACCTCACTGAGATCCTTTCCATTGCCACCATTGCCATTGCGGTTTTTGTGCCCATTGTGTTTGTGGCCACCATGGTTATGACCGTTATGGTTGTGGCCATTATTGTTATAAGGTGGTGGTGAGGAATTGCGCTGCTTCTGGTACGGAACAGAGTGTTTGTGAGGGTTGGATTTCCTCTTGCGATTTTCTATGCTCTTCCTCTTTGATTCGACCACAATGGCTCTGTCCAAGAGTTCCTAAAAGTTGTCAAATTTCTGAGCCACAAGCTGAATGGATATCTCATCATTGAGCCCTCTTAAGAACTCCTCCTGTCTCTTGGCATCAGTGGAAACATCATCGGGTGCATAACGGGCTAGCTTATTGAAAAGCTCACCATACTCGGTGACAGTGCAGCTGGTGTAGGTCGCGAAACTTCGCCTCTTTAGAGCCATGACACTAGCAGCCACATGATGAGTGCAAAGCTAACTCAAACTGTTCCCGGTGATAGCATCAATGTCCGGTGGGTGACTTGGTAGTTATCCCACCATTCGCAGCAGGTCCCTCAAGCGGTGTGTGCATAACGCACTTCTTGCTCCGACAGCTTGCACGGTGTCTAGCTTCTTGTTGATTGTACGCAGCCAGTCATCAGCGATGATTGGTTCAGTGCTGCTAGTGAAGGTAGGTGGGTTCAGCCTCAAAAACCGAGTCAAGCGATCCTGTTGAGGAGGTGGCGGAGGTGGTGGTGGCGGGTTGTTGTTGTTGTTCTGCATGTTCTGAGTGAGTAGTTGGATCAGCTGGTTCTGGGTGGCCAAAAGTTCTGCTATTTCTGGCGGAATTTCGGGGTTCGCACGTCTTGGCGGCATCTGTGGGGTTTAAGAGAATAGTTAAGAAATAGACAGAAAGACTAAGTAGTAAACTCCTACCCTTATGAAAACACACCAAGCACACAAGGCACACAAGGCATAACAACACAAATTTAACACAGGGAACAACCAAGTATAACTAAACCAAACTTGTCTTGGTATTTATTACATTTGCGAATAACGTTCTACTATAGAATTAAAGGTGGTCCAACTACTACACATCCTCCACGCCTTCCTCTTCCTCGTCCTCGAACGAGTAGCCTTCTTGCTCTAGAGTTGTCTTGTACAACTCCATCTCCTTTGTGGTGGCTTCAAGCTTCTCTTGGAGGTCCTTTATCTCATCTTGTAGCTTCTTGGTAGTGGCTCTCAGTTGTTCCTGAAGTCCCTCCTTCTCGCTTTGCAGCTCCTCCACTAAACTTGTCTTCATTGCGGCTTCAAGTTTCTTTGCCAAGTCCCTCTTGGAAGAACGCACATCATTGATTATCTTGCAAAGGCATTCGGTTTGCACTTCATCTCCATCGATCTGCTGTTTGAGTTCCCTAATTCTCTTGTTTTTATTTATCACCCTCTTCTCTTGATTAGCGAACTTCTTCTCTTGGTCCTGAAATTTTATCTCTTGGAGCTTCATTGCCTCTTCCTGCTGCTTGATCATTTCTTCCTTCTCCTTGATGAGGGCGCATAGCTCGTCGTTCTTCAACATCTCGAGGAAGGTACCCTTTTCAAGGTCATGGATGTGGCACTCCAAGTCTTGATATTGTGTTCTTCGGCGTTTGGTAGAAGTTCTTTCCTCAAAGGTTAACTCCATGAGAATTCCTTCCTCATCTCTTCTTCCAAAGAGGCCGCCGCAGTGTCCTTGGAGAGCTTCATGATGACGTCCACATAGGCGACCAATGAGTTGCTGCAAGCTAATGCTAAGGGCCTTCTCCTTGGAATCGCTTACAATGTGGATTGCTATGTCTTCCTCCGGGTTCTTGCCTCGCTCTTTTCCTGGCTGGATGACCTTGACTCCCCAACAGCCGTCCTTGTGGAGTTTCTTCATTGTGCTCCCCTAGATTGTTGGGAGGGGAAGGTCCAAACGTGTGAGTAGATCCATGAGGCATCCTCCAAAGCGAAGAGGCTCGATGTCCGTGACGGTGTCGTAGAGGAAGCTCGTCATCTTTGAGTTAGAAGAATGAGGGTTAGATACTTAAACAAGTAGAGGAAAGCAGATACTAGATGTGCGGAAAATAACTTAGTAGACAAACAAGTAAGGAACTAAAGTTAGAGGTGGTTCCAATCCTAGGGTCACGTCCTATAGGCAACGATGTGCTCTGATACCATCTGTAGTGACCTCGGATCTGTAAGGATCCTAAGTCCCTGTGATTAACATGCTATTCCCTGGATCAATAGCTAGCACTCACAGACGATGAAATATCATGTAAAACACAAAGTCTTCATTACACGGAGAATCCAGAGTATGAAATTATTACAAAAATTTCTTAGCATTATGCTAGCTCAATTAACAGCGGAAAACATAAAAGCAGCATGAGTCCATCAACGCCCAGGCTTGTCGAGTGTAGACCCGCGATCCCTACGCACCTTTCAATCTTCGGATTCTGCACATAAGACGTGCAGCCAACAAGTTGGGTCAATACTTTGAATGTATTGGCAAATTTCACCAAGGAGAGAAAAAGACTATCTCTACATGCAAGGCTGGTATAGGCTGTAGAGTTCATTTGCTCAAAGCTAGTTTTCTTAAGTAGAGAGAAGAAGAGCGGATTGTCCTACTTTTCAAACATTTGCTTAGATAATAATAAGGTCGAGTGGCACACAAGGATATTATGCACCAAGTGTCCAAACAACCAAACACTTGGATATTACGCACCAAGCGTCACTTGGATATTACACACCAAGTTCCCAAATTCCCACCCATTGGCGATATTACGCACGCCATGGGGTTTCAAAACTTTATTTTTAGAAAAGAGAGAGGAAGATCCTTCGTGAGCTCCATCCTTCGCTCATTGTACATTGTTGTGAAATCGGTGATCGATCGATTGCAATACTCTCGGGAGATTGTGCACTTTACCCACAATCCATGACCAAGTCCTTTTACAGACAAGACCATGGCGAGGCTTTCCCTTAGTAGCCCCTCTACCTTCCGGATCCAACCGTGCCAAGAATCCTCCAAATGTTGGTACCCAGGTGAGGTTTCCCACTAAGTACTAGGCCAAGACAGAGCCCATAGTGTATTGTGGTTGCCTTTGAAGCTTCAATTCAAACATGGCACTTCTTTGATTCTCAAGGCCGTCCTCCACCAAAATCTCACTCGTTGACCCGACAACCATTCCGCCCAGAAGAAAACTTAGTTTTATTTTGAAGTGGATTTGAGAAGAAAAGTTTGCTCTAAAGAGCCTTTATACTTAGAAAATTCATTGTCTTTTGAACCCCCCAACGATACTTTGTATATATAGCATAGCAAGCAATTCTTAGTAAAAACAGGGGTAACCTATTAGGATGGGAAATCCTAAGTATAGAACTACTCATGGCATACTACAAAATCATCGCACTTGCAAAATAATACTAAGGAAAATTTCTACTAGATCATCCTACACATGCATACTACAGAATTTTGAAGATCACATGCATAGAATCAAAACTGGGACAAAATTATGAACAAGTGGTGTAACTTGCCTTGATCCGAGCAGCACTCTACACAATAGCACTCCTTAGCGCACTCCGAGCAATCTAACAAATCACAAACACAGATCTGATCACAACTTGTTCAAAGCATAACACAAAGGAAAACATGCATGCATGCAACATGGTAGTTTATGCAAGGTTGATTAAATTGATCAAGGTAGCAAGTTTGTGTTGTGATAGTTTTAAGGGTGTCACTAGGATTGCTCTTCCAAGGGTTTAGATCTAATTTGAATCACTAAAACAATTCCTAGGATTATAGGAGATCAAACCATCTAAACAGCCCAAGTTGGACCTAATAATCCTAAGCAAGGCTTAATGATTTGGATCAGTAGGTATTGTGGAAACAAAATTATTGCAACAAGATTCAAACAAAAAGGAATTTCAATTATTTTTCTATAGATTAAAACTCTCTAATCCAATGATTAAAAACTACACCTAAAACATTACTGCAAACCTGCAATATTATTACAGATTTGGATTCTACATAAAATTAGGAATCCAACGGTATATTACAAGCCAGATTTGGACAAATATTTGATTTTATATGATTTTCGCAAGTTTTAAATCTAATCTGCAAACAGATCTAAATTCTACTTAAAACCCTAGCCAGGTGTCACTGTCTGATTGGTCCAGCTGGCAACGGGGGGGGTGACGCGGCGCTGGCGCGTGCGTGCTGACGCGCGCAGCCACGTGGCACGTTGTTATTCGACGATACCCCTTCGGCGTTGATCTAATCGGGCGCGTTCAATCTTAATCCGACGGTCAGGAGGGCGGCGGCGACTTACAAGGTTGTGACGGCGGCACGGGCGGCGGTGGCGTCTGTGGTCAACGGTGGCGGCGCCCGCGGGTCCTCGAACTGCGGGCGGGGTCGACGAGGTTCGCCTGGCTCTCGCGATCACGCTCGCGTCCTCGTCGCCTCGCCTTGCTTCCTCGGCTGGCAGCAGCGTCCCGCCGTTCTCCTTCTCCCTGGCGGCGCTCCGGCGAGCAATCGCGGATGCGATTCTGCGGGAGAGAAGGGAAAATTAGCGCAAGGGGAGAGGGTCGAACGCGAGGGTCGCGCGAAGGGGAAGAAGAGGTGGAGGCGAGGCTCGGAACCTCTGTCTCGAGTTCGTCCGAGCTCAACTCCGGCGAGATCCGTGGCGCGGTCGACGGCGGCGTTGGCGGAACCAAAACCTTAGGGTTTCGAGGCAGTGGGTTGCGGGCTTATATGGGACGGAGACGGGGACGAGGGGGCGGTCGAGTCCGGATCTGAGTCCGGACGGCCGTGGCGTGTCCGCCGCGGTCTCCAGGAGGGAGACGACGGGGTGGGACCCCCGCGTCAGCGATCGAGGGGTGGAGCGGTGCTGGCTGCGGTGCTGGCGGTGTCGTGGCTGCGGCCCAGTTAGGTAGGTTTTCCCTTTTTTTCCTTTAAACATTTTCACTTTTCTGTTTTCTTTAAACCCCAATAACTTTTGCAAACTAGGTCAAAAATTTATGAAACTTGTTTCTAAATTCTCATAAAATTGAGGTGGTCAACATAGGACCATGGCTTACTATTTTTACCAAGTTTTTGAAGGGTCAAACTAATACATCAAGGGTGCTCACTTATGAGAATATTAAATAGGGTTTTTAAAAGGGTTTATGTGTTAGGATTTTTGTAGTTGCAATGTTTTCAAATGTAGGATTCAAATGATGCAAGGATGATGCATGACACTAATAACATCCAAACACAGAATCTGGGATGTTACAGAACCATTGTGTCATATATGTTGTATATTCTTGCACTTATACATTGGAATTAGCAGAACCGTGCTGTCACGGGAAACATTTTCAACATTGCACTTGTACTTTGTACTCAGTTGATAGCATGCTCTTTTGTCTATGGATGTCACCGGTGTGAAATAAAGAGGGAACTTGTAAGTCCATAGAGTTTGTATTTTGTGTTAGAGAAACGCCTAGGCCGCTAGCCTAATCCATGTGTAAACACCCGGATTTTCAATCACAGATGCCTGTTATGCCAGACATCGCAATCCCAGGATTACCATTTTTGCAAGACATAAGAGATTGGATATCACAGTACATCATCCATTACAAACCCTACATAAGGTCTTACACAAATAAGGATCTCATGATCCAGTCTTAATACAATTCAAGTCGTGGAATAACGTAATAATAATGATAGCGTAGGAGAGGCTCCATCTTCATGGTCACATGCAATGCTGACGATGGGAGATGATCCTAGTTGTCGTAAACTTCTTGCTGTCCGTCTTCCCAATACTCCTCTTCATAGTCTGGCAACGGGAATAGCCAGGGACAAAGCCATGAGTACTCTTTAAGTACTCGCAAACTAATACTAACAAATGAAGTGGGTTTGAGTAGGATATACTAAGCTCTAGGGTTGTTTTGCAAAAAGCCAGATTTATCTCTATTAAGTTCAGAAGCAAAGAAGCTAGTTGAAAGTTTTATAACACGTATGTGGGAGCTTGAATTTAATGTCACAACTCTGTTGTGGTCAAATCAAAGTCATAAATCATTTCAATAGTCCTTTTGAAAACATCTGAGGACGAAACAGTATGGCCACTCCAACTGTCCATAACCGCGGACGCGACTATTCGAATAGTTTGACACTCTGTAGAGATTGTACACTTTCACCACAACATTCGATACATCCGTCAGGAACAATCCTGAATTCACCATACTCAGTATGCGGATAATAAATCCTAACCTTTCAATTACACGCCCTAGTATAGGCACCTCTCCTGTGAGTTTGGCCTCCCAACCATGACCAACTGTCATCTTGGGTACTGCACAGGTGGACAATCTTCACAAGGTAGCCTCAGCTCAGGCCTTGGCCGCAAGGGAACCCATACTAAGGTATATAAATTTCCAGTCAAGCCCTACCCAATTTTCATGTATTGTGGTTGTAAGGTAAAATTGGAATGGTATCGCATTTAGACAGCCATCCATTTTATAAAGGGATAAGGCTCATGCCTTAATATTTTCATCATCAAAAATCATCTGGTGTTCGAGAAGACATGTCAAAACATTTCAGTAGAATGACTCATCATTCTAAGGTTTTCATAACCATTTTCACCAAGTACTCCCATCTAAAGTTGATCAGGTTTTATGCTTAGCACTAGCATCTACATGTAGGGGTAAATACTAATGAGGGGTGGTAAACAAGTGTATCTTATCTAAGTTCAATCTCATGCCTTAGGATGACATCAAGATTTATCTAACTTAGGCCAAGTTTTATGCTCTTTATGCTACCTTCAAATATCCTTCTAATGTCTACAAGTCACCAAGTAAACTTAAATAAAAGCTTTGATAAGGAAATAAAAGAATTAAGCTTGCGAGTAAAACTGAGATTTGGTATCATCAAGTGTATCTAACCAAGCCTGCTTAATGCATTGCATAGGTTATCTAACTTTCATAGTTGCAAGTATTAGCTTGCAAGTATTGGCGTGCCTTGTGCAGAGCAGTGGTTGAAGTTCTCCTCGGCTTCTTCCTCGTAGTATCCTCATTCCTCCTCGTATCCTTGGTCGGTACTAGCGTCTATAAATAAATACGAGGTACATAATCACCACATAATACTTAACTATTTCTATATATCACACAAAGGTTCACACTAGATGATCTAGCATCATCACTATTATAACAAAGATTAAAGCACTTGTCTTATTTATTTTATTTTATAAAATTAATTTCTACTCATTGAAAAACTACTTAAGATTTAATATTCTCCAACTCAAACATGGGATCATGTTGACACATGTCATCACCACATATTTCAGTACATGAGAATGTGATTTAAAGTGGTGTCACAATTTAATAAGGTTTAACCTTGTTATTTTAATTAAATAAAATGACTAGAATGGCCCATGAGGCATTCTTTTATTACTTGATCATTATTTCTGCAAGTAACCCTATATATTTTTATATATTCTGAAAGGTATGGTTAAATGTGATTTTTGAGAGTTGGAATCAACACAAAAGCTTTTATGGTTGAATTTTGAAAAATGTTTGAATGCAGAAAAGCTTCTGCCTTGTTATTTTTACCATGGATGATCCACAAATCTAAATGGTTTGAATCCAACGGGCTTGTATTAAGCACTCCAGTACCTTTCTAACAAAATTGGTTTCATGAATTTTGGTTCAGTGAATCGAGCTGGGTTGATTTTTGTATCTAGGTATAGAACTGAGTTTGAAATTAAATGAATAAACCTAAGTTTGAATTGTTGGGTCGCGCGGGATGTTTAACTGGGCCGGCCCACTACGCACAGCGCACGCAGGCTGGTTAAGTGAGCGACCCCACTCGTCAGTGAGACAGCGAGTGGCGAAGCGATACGGGGCGATTAGGACCGTGCGATCTAGCTCTAATCGAACGGCTGCGGTTCATCGTCCACGCCTGAATAGGACGCGGCAAGGCTGAACCCTAGTGCGGCTAGTGGGGGTCAGTGGGGGCTCACAGGGGCTCCGGCGATGGGGGCGAACGACGAAGTCGACAACAGCGATCCTCCTAGTACCGGTGGCTCCTCTTGGGGAGGCTCCAATCGACGGCGCCTCTCCTCCTCTTTAGTGGCGAACTCCGGTGAAATTCCAGCCACATGGTGCTAACCTTGCTCCGGGAGTGAGTTAGTGTGATCAGTGAGAGGTGGGGAGTGAGATGGTGTGAAGGGTTTGAGCTGGAAAGGCCTCTATTTATAGTGCGACGAGGGGACCGAATGGCGCGGGCTGAGCTCGTTGTGGTCGTCGGCACATCGTGCTAAGGGCATGGGTGATGATAGGGGGCGGTGCGTTGCCTCCTGGCGAAGCTCAACGGCTTGATGGCGCGGCGTGGGGCGGTGAGGAATCGTCGGAACGTCACGTTGCTCTGGGCGGGTCCGACAACAAGTTTAATGGCGCATGGGCTGTCCTGGTCGCGCGGCGGCAAACGGGGTTATCTGGCGGGGTGCTGGGATGTTGGCGATCACGTACGCAAGGGACGAGGGTGGCGCGCGGTATTTGGGCTGGTGTCGCGTGCGGCGCTCTGGTGCGCTCTCGGCTCGCACGCAAAGAGACTGGGCGCGTGCTTGGAGGGTGGTCGAGGGGCTGGCAATGCTCGGGGCTTGGACAGGGGGTGGCGGTGGACGGTGGTTAGTGCTCCAGACATGCTTGCTAGGCTTGAGGCTGCTCCTAGCTCGCTGTTGACATGGGGGTGGCAATGGTTGCTCTCGGCATGGTCACCATTGATGTCTAGGCTTGCTCACAGTGGTGCTAAGGATTGTTAAAGAGTCTAGATGATCTACTAAGAGCTTGTTGCAACCAGAGAGGGGAACAAGGTTGGCCACAATCACTGCTGCAAATAGTGTTTGATGTTTTGTTGTTTGCTGATCACAAGGTGTTTGATGAAATGGCCGAAAGAAATTCAAATTTTAATTTTGGATTCAAACTTGGTGGGTTTTCCAGGCACATACTAGGGAGTATCTGGTTAGTTGGATTGGTCAAGGGGCACTGGTTTGGTTGGGTTTTGAAAAGGTGTGATCTTCACATATGATAAATATTCAATTTAAATTGTCATTTGAATGGGGTTGCTAAATGTTTCTGTAAGTTTGAAAGGTGGGCTTTGGTTCACTTTTACTTGGTCTTGCAAGGGTGAAAAGAATTGGAAAAGTTTCTGTTTGGAATCTTGGACTAGGAACACTCAAAGTGACCTAGTGAGCAATACTGGTAAAAATGACCATTTGCTTTATTTGATTTGTTTTTTATTTTCTCTTGATTTGCTTCTTCTTGGAAATTTTTTAGATGATGTTATTATCATCTTTAAACCATTCCTTGCTATTTAGGTTAATCACAAAATTCCATTCATGCATTCACACAATCATCTCATACACACATGCATTCATTTGGTTTTTATTTAATCAAAGTTTTTGTTAACCCTAATTTTAGTGATTAGAATTTGATAAGCATTGTTTAATATATTTGGGATGTTACACCATGCCTAATCATGGTGGAAACTTGCAGCATCACCATAGTGAGCTATCTATGAAGCATCCTCAATAAAAAGCTATGCATATAGTAAATAAAAGGATCGTTGAGATGCTCATTGTCTGCTTGCCTTGTCATTTTGGTTATGGGATAGCTCCTGTACCATGTGCAAGGGGTACCCCATTGGCGATTCTCTATGATATGCATGTACTTGACAAGAACTTACAGGTGACTAAAGTTGAGTAGCATGAGGAGTGGCCCTCGTATTCAAGGGACTTGAGATTGTCAACTTATACTTTGTCAAGCATATACTCCATCTTTGTTTAACCCTAACCACTTCAATATGCTTATGATAGGGGCAATGAGGGCTGAAAGCTAACAAGTACCATGATTTTTGGAAGCTCTTTTTGAAACTTGAAACCCTGCTTCCTTTATGGAAGGCCTTTCTTCCACCATTATTTGAGTCTCCACCTTCTACCTTTTAGGCACCATTAAGAGAGCATAGTTGTCATTCTTTGTGTAGTGTACCAAAACTTATTGATTGATGCATATTGCTATATTACTTGTTCTTGTGCTACTTGTTTTTAGTCACCCTTGTGAACTTTGAAGGTGTCCTATCCATCTATTTGCTACTCTATGAGGGACAAGCTGAATGCCACTATGCCATGTTTTCTGTATGTGAAGCAAACAAACGTTTTTCAATGCATGTTATTCATGATCTTTGTTTTTAGCCTTTCATGTTGCCTGCATAGTTACTATGTCCTATTGTTAGAACTCCATCTTTCATGCACATGTTTAGAGTTCTTTGATCCCAGCTTTCAATGCTTGCAAATGGTTTGATCTAGGTTTTGATGGTGCATGTCACCTCAAAAATTATTCCTTTTATCACTTACCTACTCGAGGACGAGCATGAGTTAAGCTTGGGGTTGCTTGATATGTCGGAAACGTATCTATAATTTTTGATGCTCCATGCTTGTTTAGTATCTACTTTGCTTTACTTTGTCAACACTTTGAGGTGTTTTTATATCTTTTTTGGAACTAACCTATTAACAAGTTGCCACGGTGCCAGTTGCATGTTTTCTTCTGTTTTTGGTTCCAGAAAGGCAGAAAATCAATATTCTCAGAATTGGACGGGACAAAAGCCGAAGTCAATATTTTACCGTGGGAGTCACGAAGCCAGAAGGGGAGACAGAGAGGTGCCAGAGGGCCACCACACCCCCCAGTCGCGGGCTAGGGTGGAACCGCGCTTGGGCAAGGTGTGGCCCCTCCGGACGCCTCCCAGCCTCGCCTCTTCGCCTATAAGAATCCCCCGATGCAGAAACCCTATAAACCCGATCAAAACTCGACGAAACCTTCTATAGCCGCCGCCACCATCGTCCCTAGATCGGGGGGATATGAAGTTCTTCCTGGCACCCTGCTGGAGGGGAAATCATCCCGGAGACCTTCTCTCCGGTATGAAGCGTGAGTAGTTCCACCTTGTACTATGAGTCCATGTAGTAGCTAGATGGTTGTATCTCCTCCTTGTGCTTTCATGTATATATCTTGTGAGTTCTGTTCATGATCAAGATCTAATCTATTTGTAATCATGCATGTTGTGTTTGTAGGGATCCGATGGATATTGAGATTACTATGTCAGATTGATTAATGGTTTTGTCTTGATGATTCTATCATGTCTGTGTTGTTTGTGATCTTGCATGCTCTCCGTTGTTGGTATCTATCTTGGCCAAGTAGTTGCTAGTGACTCCAAGAGGGGGTATTTATGCTCGATAGTAGGTTCATGCCTCTAGTTTCCAAGGGAAGTGACATAAATCTCTTCGGTTGTAGATGTGTTGTTGCTACTAGGGAGAAAACAACGGTCTCTTGTTCATAGAACAAGTGGATTGTTTACCTTACACACTTTGGTTAAATTAGTTGTATGTTGCTTGCAACTTAATACTGGAGGGGGTTCGAATGATAACCTAAAGGTGGAATTCTAGTCATAGATGCAGTTGGATGGCGGTCTATGTATATTGTTGTATTGACCAATCGAATCTCATGGGATCTTTTTGTCTGGTATTGCATTGTTATGCCTTGCTCAGTTCCTGTCAATTGCCCTGATGTAATTTGTTTACCCTTCATGCCATGTTGTTTATCTAAGGAGAGCACCTCTAGTGAACTATGGACTCCGGTCCAATCTTTACCATTGATACATCTTCCAATGTTACTTGTTTACTTGCTGCAAACCACCATTACCTTCCACACCGTACATTTAATCCTTTGTTACAGCAACCGATGAGATTGACAACCTCACAGTTAGTTGGGGCAAAGTCTTGATTTTGTCTTGTGCAGGTCTCTGCGTTGCTTGCGACACATGTGTGACGTTTCCTTCCTCCTACTGGTTCGATAACCTCGGTTTCTTACTGAGGGAAGACTTGCTGTTGTGCTACTTCACACCTTGCTCTTGGGGTTCCCAACAGGCTCCACATCAACTGAGCCATCAATTGGCAAAAGTATCATCCATCCAATGGTCCAAAAAATAAACCATCCTCATATAAGCATCATGCATGTGTATCAGGTGGCTTTCTAGGCTGGTATTCTCCCCATATGTCTGGCAAGGAAATATCCAACCAACTCGTGCCTCCACAGATGCACTTGGTATTTGAACTATGATCTCAACAGATCCACCATCTCATTTGGATCAAGATCACCCATGAGTGGCTTCATCTCATCAACCATCTCGTATACCATAATCAAGTGGATGAACAATGACATATCACGGCGAAAATGGCGATCTATCCGCTGATGTCAGGTTTCCATGCCATATTTTGGCAGATCCAAGTCCATACCATAGCGTATGTAGTCTACCACGTCATGTTCGGCAAGGAGAGAGTTTAGATGCACTAGCCAATCTAGGAAGTTGGATCCATCTAACTTGAGTTTCTCGGCAACTACCCACTCATCAACACTGAAATAGGCTTTGCGGCCCGACATGATCTACATTTAAATTTTGCAAAGGTTTCAGACTAAGTTTGTGAAATTATGAGTTCAATTAAATCCACTAAAAAATTATCCCTAACAAATGTATTAGTGATTACACGATCCTGATTCACTACATCACCCCCGATTGTCATAGACGGCAACATAGTTGCAAAGGTGGACGCTACACGAAGATCACATCATCCATGCGACTCATCCTCGATCTTTCGATCATCCGTGTTCTGAGGCCATGTCTTCACATGCTAGGCTCGCCAACTCTAACTTGTGTGTATTGCAGTGTAACCTTTCTTACACACACTCTATGTGAACGTATGTATGTCTGACACCCGATCATCACAGACTGCCTCATACCGAAGAACTTTCTTGGTAGTGCACACACAAGGGGAACACTATCATTGGAATTTAGTTATTTAGGGATCATCGTATTAATGCTACTGTCGAGTATCTAATACTAAGCACATAATAAGATACACACAATAATCATACATAAAATTTAAGTGCAATGTGATATGGTCTTCACGCTGTGATCTCCATCTTGGCGCCTCAGATCTAGTGCCAGGGTTCGGGCGCCCGGGAGCCGGTGCCTCCGGGTCCTACGCCATGGCCATAGTGCCTCCAACTTCGTATTCCACCATCACGATGATGACCGTTACTACTACTTAGCAACAGAAAATAAACTACTTTACCTTGACTATGACCCTATCACAATGCCCCCTGCAAAACAGAGTTATACGCCTCTACTTTATCTTTTGCAAGTTTTACGTGGGTGTATGGGCTTTCGCATAAGAACAGTTTCTTACCTAAGAACTTCAACCACAACGCCGATTAAATGATTGTCTATACTAACCCCCTCTCGGGGCCCTCTTTTGTAAATGCTATATCAACTATTTAAAGAGAGACATACACCCGCTAGCCAATTATACGGAACAAGCTGTATGTTGAGTGTGGAACCAGTATCGTGTAGGAGTACGCGTAAGGTCGGTCCAGGCCGCTTCATCAATCAATACCACGATATAAACAAGTACATGTGGGAGGGTAACAATCATAAAGTCAACACCCACATGTTACAACTCGTATGTTCTACCCGTACTAGTATTAATGTACATAGATCGGCTCTAATACCACTATTGGGTTCAGTGCAGAAAATATTTTTTTTACTACGTGACAAACTCCCAAAACCCAAGATCTATCTACTAGTAATGCAGTAACGGGAGAGAGAGAGAGAGACGGTATTCATTCCTTTAAAGACCGAATGCGGTTAACGTACCGCGAGGAACGTGGATGATGAAGAAACCCCGATGCTGACCTCGAGGTCACGATATCCTTGCGGCTCCACGATAACTCCTAGTCCTGAAAGCACGGTACCGCCAGAGGGATTCACACACGTACGGTGCTTGATGGCGACCCCCGCTTCTCCCTGATCCAGCCGAGATTGCGGAAGTAGATCTCCCGACTCCAAATACCGCAGAGCGACGATGCTCCGCGGTCAAGAACTCCTCGCTTGCACATCCCAGCAAAGGAGGCCACGGTCACAAGAGAGAGAAGAGATAGGCAATACAATCCTTTTACTTATTTCTAAGTATAAATTGGTTTGTTTTAATCCTCCCATGGTCACCTTTTTATATAGGCGGAGGGAGGGGTCCCTCCATCTTTAGGTCCCAATGTGGGACTAATAAAACAAAGAAAAAGGGAGTCAGAATAGCCACCGGCCGGGTGGGTCAATTCCCAGCCACGCGTGGCCTAGCAGGTGGAGGTAGTGGGGCGCTGGGCCTCGGTTGGGCCTCCGCACGGTAGCATGCGGCGGCAGCAGCCAGCGCCTGGCCCGGATGGGCCGGCCAGGTAGCTAGTGGTGGCGACGCCCAGGTGGGCCGGTCTAGTGTGGCCCTCCAGCAGCAGCTGCTGCTGCAGCGCGCGACACGCACAGCTTGCCGCCCACGTGTGGCGCAGACTATCCGCTACCCACGTGGGTTGTTTAAAAAATAGCTCTGTTGCCTATTTTAGTGTCCGTTTTTTAGGTAAAATCCCTTAGGGATTTTGCCTAAATTTTAGGACGTCTTTCATATATATTTATTTAAATATCCTTTTATAATATATTAATTCATAATTAATATATAATAAACATATTTAAATAACCATTTATCCAAAAACCCTTTTCTGGTCCTTTTCCTTATTCTTTCTCTGAACACCTTCGGATATTTCCAAAACTTCTTCGGTCTCTCTCTTCTCATTTCTTTAGTGATTCAAACTAGCCATTACCTATCTTCAAGCTTCGTCAAACCCTTAAGCGTGCTACCCAGCAGTTTGAGCATACTACAGACATGGCCAAGACTCCTCTATGACCAATGATCAACATCGGGACCTGGATGTCCATAATGACCACTTGTGTACTCAACGATATTTGTCGTTGAACCGTAAAAACTATGTCTTCTTCATTTTGTATCTCCATTACTATATTGTCTGAGGTTTTGATCAAGTGACATCCCCATGTCAGTGTTCAACCCCGTTACCGTTAATACCTTCTTTACTCGATTCGATAAGTGATATCCCCGTGACCTGGTCACACGTTGCGCAGCTTATGGATATAACTTATCCGAGTGGGCCCAAGAGTATCTTTTGCCATATAGATATACAAATCCTGCTCTTGATGTAGTCTTCTCAACCTATTCCTCCGGATACCCAGCGCCACCTTTATGATCACCATTTAATTGAGTGACGTTATGTTCTATCAAAGCATCCTCGGGTGACACTGATCTGATATGGTCTCACGGTCTAAGGAAAGATTCACTATGTTTCCTAGACATCATAACCTGAAATTCATGTCATGATCATGATATGATTCTATAGATAGGGTATGTTCACCATCTCATTCCCTAATGACATGACCTCATTGTCAATTAGGGGCCGAGGCACCTTCATGATCAGAAAACATTTGATCATCCATTGACCAATGAACGAGTGACTAGAGTTTCACCTGGAACTACTGTCTATTTGTATATCACATGTGTACTGATGTTTCCCTATCAATACAGTTATAGCATGATATAAAACTTAATCATATACTGAAGGGTTTCGCGGCATAGTAAATCAAAATTTTCTACGGATGCGAACAGAGGGAAAGCCAAGATCTAATCTAGGAGATGCAATCAACGAGAGAGATTGGATTAGATCTTCATACCCTTGAAGATTCAAGACTGAACGCTCGCGTTAACGTGGGTGATGTAGTCGTACTCACTTCCTCCTCGCGATCCGATCCGATCTAGCACCACAAGTGGTGGTGCCTCCGTGAGATGCACACGCAAAGACCTCGACGTCTCCTCCTTCCTCGCACCAGCAAGTAGGGTGGAGATAGATTGGATCTACAACACGACGGCGTGGTGTATATGGGGGAGAATTTCTACTGCAGGGCTTCGCCTACAAACAGTAGGGAGGGAGAGAGGAAGGCAGCAGGGAGGCTAGGGCTTGGAGGAAGGTGTGTAGTAGTGGGGAGGGCGCACCACCCTCTATATAGAGGGGCGCCAGCCCTGCCCCTCCTCCAAGCCTATCTCTAGTTTAAACAATTTAAACTCTCCTTATCTAGAAATCCTATCTCTAGTTTAAACGATTTAAACTCTCCTTATCTAGAAATCATATCTCTAGTTTAAACGAGTTTAAACTTATCTAGATCGGCTGGGCCCTATGGGGCCTTGTGCCCTGGCCCAATGCGCCAGGACACTCCCTCATAGGCCCATGCCCCTCCCAAGGTGGGGCCACGTTGGTCCCTTCCGAAGGTTCTAGAAGCTTCGACAATACCGATTAACCCGAACAATTCAACTCCAAAACTGCAATCCTTATATGAATCTTATTCTCCGGACCATTCTAACCTCTCGTGATATCCCGGATCCCATCCGAGACTCGAACAAAAATTCATAAACCAATTATCCAATCTATCCTAGCCAAGACACGTTATGTGTGACCTGCGGGTTCGAGAATATGCACATGGTCTTCTATCAATAATCAACAGCGGGTCCGCACCCCTATTGACTCCCACATTCATCGATGATCATATCGGATGAACCACGATGCCAGGATTCAATCAATCCCATATATATATTCCCTTCGCCTCGCGATATTTTACTTGTCCGAGATTCGATCGTCTTGCACGTCATACCTAGTTCAATCTCGTTCACAACAAGTACTTTACTGCTCACGTAATCCGATATCACTTTGTGATTAACTCCTTAACCACATGCTTGCAAGCGGTGTTGATATCGATTACCGAGTGGGCCCGAAGTATATATCTCCGACTTGGGAGGGACAAATTCCATCTCGATACATACAACCCAACAGATACTTTCTGATCACCGGAGAGACACCTTTATGATCACCCTCTCATAGGATGACGTTTGACGACCTCAAAGCTTTCTTCCGGTACCAGGGAGTTGCATTATCTCATGGTCTAAGGAATACAATATTTGACATAGGAAAAGTTTCGCAAAGATGAACATGATGAAACGATCTAATTGCTTCGCTTAGTTTGGGTCTGTCCATCATATCATTCTCCCAATGATATGATCTCATTATTAATTGACAACTCATGTATATGGTTAGGAAACCTTAACCATCATTGATCAATGAGCTAGTCCTTAGAGGCGTACCAGGGACACGGTGTTGTTCACAAACCACACAAGTATTAATGTTTCCGCTTAATACAATTCTAGCATGGAATATAAACTTTATCATGAATAAGAATTATAATAATAACATCTTTATTATAGCCTCTAGGGCATTATTCCAACAGTCTCCCACTTGCACTAGAGTCAATAATCTAGTTTACATCTGGAAACAATCTCACACCCATGGCACTGAGGTGCTGATCATGTTTTACACGTGGAAGAGGTTTAGTCAATGGATCTGCGACATTCAGATCCGTATGTACTTTGCTAATCTTCAGATCTCCATCTGCTATATAATCTCGGATTATATGAAACTTGCGGTTGATATGCTTGGTCTTTGGATGATATCTTGGTTCCTTAGCGAGTGCTATGGCGCCAGTGTTGTCACACAATATCTCCAAGGGTCCAATGCACTTGAACCACGCCAAGCTTAGTGATGAAGTTTCGATCCAAACTCCTTCACTTGACGCTGCGCAGCAGCCATGTATTCCGCTTCCACAGTATATCCCGCGATCACGCTTTGCTTGCGCCTTCTCCACAGCTCCTCCATTCAAAATATACACGTATCCCGTCTGAGATTTAGAATCATCCTTGTCGGTGTCGAAACTAGCGTCGACATAACCTTTACGACAAGTCGTTCATCACCCCATAGACTAAGAACATTTCTTTAGTTCTATTTAGGTACTTTAGGATGTTCTTCACGGCTGTCCAAAGGTTCCACTCTGGATCACTTTGATATCGCCGTCAAACTAAGAGCATTGGACACATCCGGTCTAGTACACAAGATGGCATACATGATGGAACCTATGGCCGAGGCATAAGGCACTTTTCTCATAGCTTCCTATCATTTCATCAGTAGCGGACACGAGCCTTGCTCAATATCTTACCCGACAACATAGGCACCGAACCTTTCTTTGCCTTATCCATTCGAACCTTTTCGTAACTTTGTCTAGGTATGTACCGCTTAAAGCTATCAGCGTCTTTGTCTATCTCTATAGATTTTGATGCCCAATATATAAGCAGCTTCACCTAGGTCTTTCATTGAAAACACTTGTTCAAATAACTCTTCACATCGTTAAGCATGTTGATGTCATTTCCAATAATCAATATGTCATCCACATATAGTACCGTAAACGCCACCGAGCTCCCACTCACTTTCTTGTAGATACAAGCTTCAGAGCAATTTGGAACAAATCCAAAGCTCTTGATCACTTGATCAAAACGAAGGTTCCAACTCCGAGATGCTTGCTTCAGTCCATAAATGGAACGCTGAAGTTTGCATACTTTATCAGCATCCTTAGGATCGACAAAACCTTCGGGTTGCATCATATACAACTCGTCATCAATGTTGCCATTGAGGAAAGCAGTCTTGACATCCATCTGCCATATTTCATAATCATGAAACGCAGCAATTGCTAATAAAATCCGAATGGACTTAAACATCGCTACGGGAGAGAAAGTCTCATCGTAGTCAACACCTTGAACTTGTCGAAAACCTTTTGCGACAAGCCGTGCTTTATAGACGGTAACATTACCATCCGCGTCCGTTTTCTTCTTGAATATCCATTTGCACTCAACGGCCTTTCGGTCGCTAGGAGGATCTACCAAAGTCCATACTTGGTTTTCGCTCATGGATCCCAATTCGGATTTCATGGCTTCCAGCCATTTCTTAGAGTCTGGGCTCATCATCGCTTCCTCATAGTTCGTAGTTTCACTGTCTTCTACTAACAAGACAGTCAAGACAGGGTTGCCGTACCACTCAGGAGGGGCACGCGACCTTGTCGACCTGCGACGTTCAGTAGCAGCATCGTCCGAAGCTTCATGATCCTTGTCATTAGCTTCCTCTATTGTTGGTGCAGGCGGCACTGGAACAATTTTAGGTGCTGCGCTACTCTCCAATTCAAGAGAAGGTTCAATAACCTCGTCTAGCTCTACTTTCCTCCCACTCACTTCTTTCGAGAGAAACTCCTTCTCAAGAAAGGAACCGTTCTTTGCGACAAACACTTTGCCTTCGGTTCTGTGATAGAAGGTATACCCAATAGTTTCCTTAGGGTATCCTATGAAGACGCATTTCTCCGCTTTGGGTTCGAGCTTGTCCGGCATCAACTTCTTGACGTAAGCTTCGCATCCCCAAACTTTAAGAAACGACAACTTAGGTTTAGCACCAAACCACAGTTCATACGGTGTCGTCTCAACGGATTTAGATGGAGCCCTATTTAAAGTGAATGCAGCGGTTTCTAATGCATAACCCCAAAATGATAACGCAAATCAATAAGAGACATCATTGATCGGACCATATCTAATAGGGTTCGATTCCTGCTCGACACACCATTGCGCTGTGGTGTTCCGGGTGGCGTGAGTTGTGAAACGATTCCACTTGATTTAAGATGTGTGAGAAAATCATAACTCAAATATTCACCTCCACGATCGGATCGTAGAAACTTAATCTTTCTGTTATGATAGTTCTCCACTTCATTCTGAAATTCCTTGAACTTTTCAAATGTTTCAGATTTATGTTTCATTAAATAGATATACCCATATCTACTTAAGTCATCGGTAAAAGTGAGGAAATAGCGAGATCCACCGCGCGTCGAAACACTCATCGGTCCACATACATCGGTATGTATGATTTCCAACAAGTCCGTTGCTCGCTCCATCATACCGGAGAACGGGGTTTTGATCATCTTGCCCATGAGGCATGGTTCGCATGTGTCAAATGATTCAAAATCAAGAGACTCCAAAAGTCCATCAGAATGGAGTTTTTTCATGCGCTTTACACCAATATGACCTAGACGACAGTGCCACAAATAAGTAGTATTATCACTATCTACTTTGCATCTCTTAGCCTCAATGTTATGGATGTGTGTTTCATCCCTTTCGAGATTTAGAAGAAATAAACCATTCACAAGAGGTGCATGACCATAAAAGATGTTACTCATATAAATAGAACAACCATTATTCTCCGATTTAAATGAATAATCGTCTTGCAATAAACACGATCTAGAAATAATGTTCATGCTCAATGCAGGCACATAATAACACTTATTAAGGTTTAAAACTAATCCCGAAGGTAAAACTAAGGAGAGCGTGCTGACGGCCATCACATCAACTCTTGATCCGCTACAACGCCGATCGTCACCTCATCCTCGCAGTCACCGCTCATTCCGTAGCTCTGCTTCGAGTTACAAATATTAGCAATCGAACCGGTATCAAATACCCGGGCACTACAACGAGGGCTAGTAAGGAAAACATCAATAACATGTATATCAAATATACCTTTGATGGTGCCACCTTCTTGTCCGCTAAGTACTTGGACAATGCTTCTAGTGACCCCTGTCCTTGCAATAGAAGCACTCAAAGGTCCCATTAGGACCGGACTGAGCTTCTTCTCAGCAGGGCATTGCATTCGCCGCCTTCTTGAAGGGCTTATTTGCTCCTTACCTTTCTTAAAGGAGGGCTTGTTGACCATCAACACATGATTATCCTTCTTGATGTCCACTTCCGCAGCCTTGACTTTGCGAAGAGCTCGTGATCGTATCGGAACCAATCTGATTATGAGTCACTACAAAACTTTTGTAGCTGGGAGGAGTGATTGCGAACCCTGTCAATCTTGAGCTCCTCCGAATCGCATTCCAGCTTGCTCAAGCTGAGTGTAGCCCGACATCTTTATGGCGTGCTCACTAACGGAACTCCTTCCTCCATCTTGCGCTTAAAGAACTTCTCGAGATCTCATATCTCTCGAGCGGGCTTGAGTCTCAAACATGGTTTTCAGCTCTCGAGAATCTCAAAGGGCCCGGATAGGTTTCAAAACTATTTTGAAGCTCGGTTCCATAGCAAACAACATGGTGCTCTTAATCACACCATAATCATCTTTGTGCGATCGATAGACAGCTTTCTCATCACCGCTAGCTGACAGGGGGTCACCTAACGCTTTCCCAAGGACATAGTCCTTTTGTCCGCCGATGTAATGATTCTTAGATTGCAGAACCAATTGGTGAAGTTAGACCCATTGTTTCTAAGCTTTTCCTTCTCAAAGAAAACGTTGAAGTTGAAGTTGGACTTGGCCATTGGATCTACGATTTGCATGTACAATTTAGACTATGTTCATGATAAATAGTTCAACTTAATCAAATTACTAGATGAACTCCCACTAAATCCAACATCCCTCAAGTTGTTTAGTGAACACGATCCAAATTCACCACACCTAATCCGATCATCACGAGAAGAGATGTGGTTTCAATGGTGGACAACAAAGTGTCGATCATATCATTCATATGACTCATGCTTAACCTTTCGGTTCTTGTGTTCCGAGGCCATGTCTCAGACATGCTAGGATCGCCAAGCTAGACCCAAGTATTTATGCGCAGTAAACCGGCTTGCACCCGTTGTGAGCGTAGAGTCTATAGCACCCGATCATCACGTGATGCTTGGACACGACGAACTTCGCAACGGTGCATACTTGGGAGAACACAGTTTTATCTTGATCTTTAAGTGAGGAATCATCTTATAATGCTACCGTCATGATCTAAGCATAATAAGATACATAAAGGGATAAACATCACATGCATATAACTTTATGTGACATGGTATAGCCAATCCTCGCAATGATCTCCATCTTGTGCGTTCCGCATGATCTCCATCACTCCACCATGATTGCCTCCACCACGAATAGCAACTACAACTATTGCTAACTACTTAGCGATAAAGTAAAGCTATTACATGGCGATAAGAAGTTGACTCGCAGGTCATACACAATTATAAAGACAACCATATGGCTCCTGCCGTTGTGTACTCATCGACATGCAAGTCGTGAAACATTACAAAACATGATCATCGCATACAATATACACATCACATCTTGGGCCATACCATATCACGTAAAACACTCCTGAAAAACAAGTTAGACGCCTCTACTTTGTTGTTGCATGTTTTACGTGGCTTATGGGAGTAGATGCTAAGAACGATTCTTACTACGGAAAGCCACAACGGTGATATTATGGTTGCCAAACTCGTGTTAATCCCATGACAACTATAGTGAGAGAAACCGACATCCACCACCGCATGTGTGGTACAAGCCACCCGTCAAGTGCGGAGTCGGTCTCGCGAACGACGTCGCGTAAGGTTGGCCTAGACCGCTTCAATCTCACTATCCCGCCATAAGAAGAACACAAACAAGAGTCTTGCAACAGAAAACATCAACGCCGCAACCATGTTGCGTTCTACTCGTGAATCACATCTACGCATAGATCTAGCTCGATACCCTTTCAAGGGTTTCAAGCATAGTAAATCAAAATTTTCTACGGATGCGAGCAGAGGAAAGCCAAGATCTAATCTAGGAGATGCAATCAACGAGAGAGATTGGATTAGATCTTCATACCCTTGAAGATTCGCACAATGAACGTTAACGGAATGTGGGTGATGTAGTCGTACTCGCTTCTCCTCCTCGCGTCCGATCCGATCTAGCACCACAAGTGGCGGTGCCTCCGTGAGATGCACACGCAGCACCTCGACGCCTCCTCCTTCCTCGGACCAGCAAGTAGGGTGGAGAGATAGATTGGATCTACAACACGACGTGGTGTATATGGTGGAGAATTTCTGCAGGCTTCGCCACAAACAATCGGAGGGAGAGAGGAAGGTAGCAAGGCGCTTAGGGCTTGGAGGAAGGTGTGTAGTAGTGGGGAAGGCACCACCCTCTATATATATAGAGGGGCGGCCAGCCCTGCCCTCCTCCAATCCTATCTCTAGTTTAAACAATTTAAACTCTCCTTATCTAGAAATCCTATCTCTAGTTTAAACGATTTAAACTCTCCTTATCTAGAAATCCTATCTCTAGTTTAAACGAGTTTAAACTTATCTAGATCGGCTGGGCCCTATGAGGCCTTGTGCCCTGTCCCAATGCGGCCAGGACACTCCCTCATAGGCCCATGCCCTCCCGAATGTGGGGCCACGTTGGTCCCTTCCGAATGTTCTAGAAGCTTCCTGCATAATATCGATTAACCCGAACAATTCAACTCCAAAACTGCACGCCTTATATGAATCTTATTCTCCGGACCATTCCTAACCTCTCGTGATATCCCGGATCCCATCCGAGACCGAACAAAAATTCATAAACCAATTATCCAATCTATCCTAGCGCCAAGAAACGTTATGTGTGACCTGCGGGTTCGAGAATATGCGCATATGATCTTCTATCAATAATCAACAGCGGGTGCAGGCACCCATATTGACTCCCACACATTCATCGATGATCATATCGGATGAACCACGATGCCAGGATTCAATCAATCCCATATATATATTCACTGCTCGCGATATTTTACTTGCCCGAGATTCGATCGTCGCACCGCCATACCTAGTTCAATCTCGCTCACAAAGTACTTTACTGCTCCGTAATCCGATATCACTTTGTGATTAACTCCTTAACCACATGCTTGCAAGCGGTGTTGATATCGACACCGAGGGGCCCCAAGTATATCTCTCCGACTTGGGAGGGACAAATTCCATCTCGATACATACAACCCAATGATACTTTCCGATCACCGAGAGACACCTTTATGATCACCCTCTCATAGGATGACGCTTGATGACCTCAAAGCTTTCTTCCGGTACAGGAGTTGCATTATCTCATGGTCTAAGGAATACAATATTTGACATAGGAAAAGCTTCGCAAAGATGAACACGATGAAACGATCTAATTGCTTCGCTTAGTTTGGTCTCATCCATCATATCATTCTCCCAATGATATGATCTCATTATCAATTGACAACTCATGTCTATGGTTAGGAAACCTTAACCATCATTGATCAATGAGCTAGTCCTTAGAGGCGTACCAGGGACACGGTGTTGTTCACAAACCACACAAGTATTAATGTTTCCGCTTAATACAATTCTAGCATGGAATATAAACTTTATCATGAACAAGAATTATAATAATAACATCTTTATTATTGCCTCTAGGGCATAATTCCAACATATAATTCATGAAATATCCCATCTAATATTTGACTCTAGGGCATATTCCCTTCAAGAAGTTGTTTTCACCGCTGGCGCACAAGTGCTGCCACTAGTTAAAAAGTAAGTACCTTGTATCTTCTAGTACACGTATTATACTTTCCGAGTCACATTTGTAACACCTGTTCTATATGTGATTTAGAGCTAAAACTGGTTTTAAGAGCAAGTTAAAGCCGGAGAGGAAACCGGTCAAGCAACCGCGCCAGCAGAAGGTTGCAATGTCCCCAGTTGTACCCGCTCCAACTCCAACAACCACTCAGAATTCAGCACCAGAGGTTCCTTCCTCTCCACATGCTGGGTCTGCCATTCCTGACGAATTCACAACTTCACAAGCTCTGGTTACCACTATTAGCCAGACCATTGACAAGGGTGAACCTTCTAAGGGTAATGATCCCATGGTTATGTCGCCAGGAAAGCTGGATAAAATTTCCAGTTCTGCTGCTACCGGCCTGAAGAGGAAACATAAGGAGGAGATTCTCAAACTGGCCCAAACCTGTCTTGAGAAGCAAGTCCTTACTCCGAAAGCAGCAATCTAGGAGTCGAAGGATGTGAATCTTGAAGGCCTCCTAGAACAAATCCGAGTTCGAGATCAAAAGATTGAAGCCGAAGAAGTTCCAGCTGATACTGCTTCTCCGCTCTCCCTTGCTGATAAGGTCTTTCACAACATGAAGATCATATTTGAAAAGCTACACGTGGAGCATTTTGTAAGTTTTCAGACTATCGTTTGCAGTATTTATTATCATATCCTCTAGCCCCCAAGCATAAAGTCAGATAGAGATCATAGCTTAAGATCCGAGTTGATGCTTTTAGGATGCAAAATAACGATATAGTGTAGCCACCAAGGCTCGTGCTGGAATTTAACTTAGTTAAAGTTGCATCCCGAGTCTTAGTAGCCATCTGACGGTACTTCGCCTTTAACTTACAGAAAGTTACATCTTACAACCAGGAATTCCTCAAGCATATATGCAATAAGCGCAAATAAATCAAAGCTTTATGACTTGAAAATTCCAAGTTGAGGATTGAAAAGGATGAAGCAGAAGGTAAACATTTCTGACATTCAGCCACAGTTATTGTCTTAGTCGAATATTTATCCTGACTGATATTTTTTCCTTTGCAGAATTGTTGCAGCAATCCAGGAAGATGGCGGAGGAGGCGAGAACTTCAAGGTCTGCCAAATGGAAAATGAATCGCCAGGAGCTAAAAAAAGCTTAAGGATGAACACGAGAAATCCGTGAACTACATCCTGGAGTCAAGCAACATGGAGACAGAGAGGCTCGCAAAACTGGTGGCTCTCCGAGATAAACAACTTGATGATCTGAGGAAAGACTTTGAGAGCCATAATGATCTTGCCCAAGCCACCAAAGTAGAGTTGATGAATATCTGGGAGGAGCATTCACAGTGGAACCACTTCATGCTAGGTAATTTCCCCGACAATATCGTTCTCTGTTATTTTCCGACGTTTCTTGGTCAGATTTTTTGACTTTGATCTTTCCCAGATCCTCTGCATATTTATGACTCTCCTTCCTCGGAACCTAGTTCCGAGCGTATCAAATCATTCGGAGATGTTCTCTTTGACTTCCGCCAGACTCTTGAAGAGGCTGGCGAGTCGGTTAAACTTTCCGACATGAACAACTTTCCAGTGCTTGAAATGGGACGGATCCAAGGATATTCCGAAGCTCATCGAAGACTAGAAGATATCATATCCCCGGACTGCTACGCAGACCGCCGTCACTATGGTGATGAGTCACCATAGCGAGATGCAAATCTGGCATGTCACCAAGGGAATCACCAACAAGGACGATGAGGGTAACCCACAAGACATCAAGGCCATCCAAGAATCTTGTGTGGGCTATGCTTGTCGTGTGGCGGAGATGACGAACTACATGACACCAATCTTCCAGTCAGTCTCTATGCCTCCTTCTCCAAAAGAGCCAGAAGATAGACTTGTCAAAGACGAAGAAACTTCTAAGTCTCCCGAGCAGGACGGCGACGATATGGACTCTAGCACTCCAAAGTCTCCACCACCTCCACCTGAATATGCAGCATAAACATTTTGATGCATTAACCCGAAACACGCATATGGTCTGTAATGATGGGTACTACATTTTGAGTTTCTATTGTAGGGTTCGTAGCATGGAAAACAAAAAATTCTATCGCATGAACACACAAAACCAAGATCCAATCTAGGGCAAAGCCAAGATCTAATCTACGAGATCAGTGCAACCAGATTTAGAGAACTAACCCTTGTAGATCCAAAGCGTTTAATGATATCAGATTCCCGTGGGTGATGTAGTCTATCACTTGCCGATCTCAAGATAGTGTAGACGATCCTTCCGGCGCCATGTTCCGGCAGTGCTTCTGCAGTCGGTCACACGTACGGTAGTCGATGAAGACCTTCCTATCCCTTGTTCCAGAAGGCATCGAAGGTTGTAGATCTCCTCGCGATTCTAGCAGCACGATGGTGTGGTGGTGGAGGTGGAGGAGTAGATCCTTCAGGGCTTCACCTAAGCTGGAGCAGGTATGGTGGAGGAAAGAGGTCCTCAGTGGCTAGGATGTAGGATCCAAGGAGAGGGAAGTGTCGGTGTCTCTAGGGTTTAGGACGACGACAGCTTAGAGGGGCGGTGGCCGAGGTCAAGGTGTGGAGGGCATGGCGCCCCTCCCCTCCTTATATGGGTGGAGGGGAGGCGGCCTAGGAGGCCGTGTCCTCCCCCAACTCCACCTTGTGGCTGGCGGCTTGGGGAGGGAGAGGGAAACCTCTCCTCTCTAGGTTTTCTCTCCTCCCTCCACTAGGCTTTGACTTTTCAATTTACGATTTGACTTTTTCAAACAATTGTTTGATCTAATCAAACTAGAGTTTAATTTCTCATCCTATTTCCTTGCCCAGATAGTCTACGGTATTATGCAACCATTACACATTGGTATGGAATATTCCAAGTACCCCCTTCCCGGCGTGGTGGACTTTCTAGAACGTTCTAGAAGCTTCCGGTTAAAACACCAAAAATATTTCCAAACCCCAGAAATTGACTTTCCTTATATGAATCTTATTCTCCGAACCATTCCGGATCTTCTTGTGATGTCCTGGATCCAATCCGAGACTCCGACCAACATTCAATCTCCAACTCATATTCCATATCTACTAAACAACATCGAATCCTTAAGTGTGTCTCCCTACAGTTCGTGAACTATGCAGACATGATCGAGACACTTCTCCGATCAATAACCAATAGAGGAATCTGGAAATTCATGTCTCCCACATATTTTTATGATGACTTCGTGATCGAAATGGACCATTTACATATGATACCAATTTCCCCTTGTTTCGTGATAATTTACTTATCCGACATTTGATCGTCAGTATCTCTATACCTAGTTCATCCTCATTACCGATAAGTACTCTTTACTTGTTCCATGATATGTTATCCCTTGTGACCTAGTCACATGCTTGCAAGCCAATTGGATGACATTCCACCCAGAGGTCTCAGAGTATATCTATTCGTCATATGGATGTAAAAATCCCACTCTTGATCCATATGCTTCAACACATACTTTCAAAATACTCAATGCCACCTTTATAACCACCCAGTTACGAAGCGGTGTTTGATGTCATCAAAGTATCCATCCGGTGATGGTGATTAACATGATCTCATGGTCGAAGGATTTAGGTTACTATGTATTTGAAAGCTTATAGCAAACAAACTTTAAATGACTTAATCTTATGCTACGCTTAACTATAGGAGTGTGTTCATCACATCATTCTCCTAATGATACGACCTTGTTATTAATAACATCCAATGTCCATGATCAGGAAACCATGATCATCTATTAATAAACAAGCTAGTTTAACAAGAGGCTTACTAGGAATTCTTTTATGTTTATAAAACACACAAGTATTAATATTTCCTGTTAATACAATAATAGCATGGGATGTAAACATTAATTATAAACATAAAGATATGATAATAACCATTTTATTATTGCCTCTTGGGCATATCTCCAACATCTATGTGTCCAGGTATGTAAGAACTTATGATTTACTACTTAGCACTTTGTAGATATTTGAATGGGTGCTTGAAAATTTCTTAAGCACTCAGTGTTTGCACTTATTGTTTTATCTGGCTCTCAGCCTCGTCCCTTTCATGAGCCGGCCAACCTTTAGCATGGAAACTTTGCCGAGTCATTGGAGCGTAATTGCTAAACCAGTTTAAACTCGGTAACAAAGCCGGCTTCCAGTACCAACAATTCATTACTCGGAAAATTCCCGCGTCTAAGCAAGCAGATAAAAAACCAAAGCATAAACATAAAATGAGATTTGCACCCGAAGGAAACATTTGTATTGATTTTCAAAAATCATAACCAGAACGAACATGAGCATAAAGTACTTTCAAGCATCCCGGGGTTTTTGAAATTGACATGCTCTTTTGGAAATAAGATGGGAAAAAACTACTCGAAAATACATGAGGGAACCAATACTTTATTTCACTTTGAACATGTACATATGATTACAAGGAAATATAACTAAGAATAGAAGTGATGTAGCCGTGCAATATTCCATGGACGGTCTAATTCATCTGGGTCTGTACTACCACCAGCTCTGTTTATCTTCCGAGTGTCAGGTCTTTCCTTGATTGGTCTCATATCAGTTAAATAGTATGACCTGATATGTAGAACATGACTGCTCATAAAAGGTCCTTCCCAAATCGGGGAAAGTTTGTGCTTTCTCTTTTGCACGAGTCGGAGAACCAAATCACCTTTTCTGAATGAACGATTTTGAACTCTTTGACTATGGTACTTGCATAACTTCTGAAGATAGGCTGTAGATCTCTGCTCAGCAATGACGCAAACTTTTTTGATTATATCGAGATCATCTTGTCGAGAAACCTCTGCGTCTTCTTCAATATACGATTTAACTTGGGGAGATTGATGGATTAAATCACTCAGAAGAACTGCTTCTGCACCATAGACCAAGAAGAAAGGAGTGTATCCGGTTGACCTGTTAGGAGTTGTTCATAAGCTCCATATCATAGACGGTAATTGTTCCGCCCAAGCCCCCGCAGAACGATGAAGTGGTGCCTCGAGACGAGGTTAGAGTTCTTGTAAAATGAGACCATTTTCCCTTTCGACTTGTCCATTGGCTTGTGGATGTGCGACTGGTGCAATATTAAGTCGGATCCCTTGTTTTCCACAAAATTCAGCTAATTATCCCGTGGAAAAGTTTCTCCTGTTGTTAGTAATGATATTGTGCAGATATCTGAATCTAATAATCACATCCTCGAGGAACTTTCTGGTTGTGGCTCCATCACAATTTGTTATGGGTTTAGACTCAAGACACTTAGTAAATTTATCCACCATTACTAGTAGGTTAGTAAATCCACATTTTGCCGTCCGAAACGGTCCTACCAATCAATCCCCCATTACCGCAAATGGCCATGTAATAGGGTTTTTTTTTAGCTGATCAGCCGGAACGTGTGTGACATGGATATGTCCTATGGGTACCTGATGTTAGCCTACCTGGTCCAGCCCAACGAAAGCCCACGAGAAGGGTGTACTGTAATCGTAAAGACCAAGGAGACTTCGGATGGCCCAAGCCCGGAGAGAGGTGATGATGGTGCCACAATGTAGAAAAAGTGGCAAACTCCTTTAGAGGAGCCTAGCCGCACTAGGGTAATGTGTTGGCCAAATGATGTGGCAGGAACCTCGTACTCAAGGTTTAATAATAGTAAGGTTTCTCTGCAAAGTGATATCGAGAATGCTAGGCCCTCTACTAGGCCCAACAATGGTCTAGGTTCTATAACATCCCAGCATTAGAGCTTAGAAATAAGCTGAACTCAGATGTGTGCATTGCATTCATGCATAAGAAAATCCAGGGAATTTTCACGCAAACCTAAAATACCTAGAGGGATTGAGTCTCTCTTATTCTGGTAAAAACGTTAGGGCAAGTGCGAAGAATTTCGACATGACCTCTACAGAATTCTTTGTTTGTAGGGAAAGTATATTCAAACATTTATTTGAATTTCAAATTGGAATTTAAATGAATTTAGAAAATAATCACAAATTGAATTATGGAAAAATTTAATACTTAGAAAAAATGTGATGGAAATTCTTGAATAGAGTAATATGATTTTATAATAATAAACTAATTGGAACAAATATTACAATGTCTTTACAATTATTCAAATAAAAAAGATTTACAATCATAATAATACAAGAAAAAGAAAATTGAAATTGAATTATAAATGGAAAATGAATTACAACAATAAATAAGAATTGAATTATTATTCATAAACAATGTATAAATACTACAAGATTTAAATTACAAAAATAAATAAAATTTAGCTTAATTAATATTATACAATATCACATTATTCAAAGTAAAAATAATTACAAGAATAATAATAGAGGTCCTAAACTAAACCTTCATGTTTTGAAGATTTCCTTCTTGACCTTGATTCCCTGCAAAGTAAAATAAAAGAAAAACAAAGATAAAAGGATAAAAGAAAGGGTTAGGGTATTAGCTTAACTCTCAGATTAAGAATACAAATGATATGCTTAAACTCATCATTGAGTAATCTAAAAAGGGAGCCAAGTGGGGGATTTGTTCTTATCATAAAAGAAAGCTTCAGACTAAGCATCATTAGCCAAGGGGAAAATTTCACCATTTTTAGTAGAAGGAAATAGCCAGCATAGGATAATACCCAAACCATCCGAGCTGATCTTCACATCAAAAGATCTTAACTGTGAAACTTGAACCCTGGGAGGGTCCCACTTGCAAGCAGCTCACACAGCACATGCACCTGATGCGTTGTCAACAAGCAGGGAGAGTACTAGATACAAAGAAGGAAGAAAACCAGTGGTGGCTAGCAAAGCCAAACCACGACTTCCATTTCATGCCACAGGATCTCCATGCCATCTCCTAGAGACCACCATAAAACCACACAAAAACAACCTCAGTTCATCTTAGTTCATCACCAGATCCTTCCCAACAATCATCTAACACCACTATAACAATTTTGGTTACCTAGAGGAGTTTAGGAAACATGCCAAGACAGAAGCAAGGAGGAGGAAGATTTTAATAGAAGAGCATGAGCTTGGGGAAGAAGTTTTCACTGGCAGCTGATTAAATCCAGCACTAGGAGGAGCAAGCAAATCACAGCAGTTGGGCAAGATCAACAACAATAACCCCAAGCTAACCCACTCTACAGCAGTAGGGGGGTTGCTCTCAGCTCTACATACAAATGGTATGTCAAGATCATCATCGAGTAGACATGCATGAATATTATATATTCTTATCCCAAGTGTAGCCTCAGCCTATGCATCATGGGCAGAGCCAAGAAATCAAGCACACATCCATTTTTATAAGTCTATCAAGTCAACTCTTAACATCTATATTCTTATATAAATTTATGCCTCACACTCTGCATCATAGGCTATGCTTAGGAGCAAAGCATACATCTATTCTTATCAACTTATCCCGTGAAAAGAATGAAACATACTAGAAACATTATATAAAAAGTTGTACAAGCTATCAAATCCCACTACTTACAACTATAGAATTTCTAGGAGATCATTTGGGGTCACTTGCATCACACAAACACTGATCTGTCCATGGTCATGCATGCACATGATCTGGTAATCACTCATAGCAGCTAAGATCTAAAAAGTACCTAAGTAGCTAAATCAAATGTAGTATGTATCTATTTTGTCAAGTGGATACATTATAACACTTCATCAACACATACAGATCATATATAATCAACTAGATACAGCAGCATGGCCACAAGAATCAGGCATATACAAGCTAAATAGGAATCCGTGAAGTAAATAATTCATCCACATATATTAGTACTTGTTCTCTGCCATGTTTAGATTCAAGAATGAATTAAACATGAGTATAACTAAATTCTTTGTCAACAACACTGTAAAAGTTCAGTTTCGTCAAAAATAATATCATAGCAAACCAAACATGCCATGGATGACCACATCATCCAAATGGAGGCATCAGATCAAGCACACCACATCATCATGCCTTAAAGAATACTAGGTGTATTAATTTTATACAGAAGTAGGTGTAAACTAATGTAATATCGATCTGTTCTTATCTATTTTAACCACCAGAAATCAACAACACAAGAAGCATAAATGCTAGTAATCCATGTAGGATCCACTCTGATTACACTAGCAAGTAATAACACTTAGAATCACATGGAACAAATCAAATCATCCTCTACTAGTAGCATTATTATCCTAGTTTAGTCCAATATGTGATTTACAATCGATGCAGCATGGTTTAGCAACTAATTAAACTTGCATCCACTAATAACAAAAGCATTACCATGATCGAGTTGAATTTCTATTTAGCACAATAATTAGCAATAGAACCATTAGAGCAGGTCACCTAGCACAAGATCATACTAAATATGACCATGGTGCTATGCACACTTTAAGAGGCACCACAACCATCCAAAATCATTAAAATCCACAAGCAAAGGCATATACTTGATATAGATGAGATGTTTTACCTATAGATGAGCTTGTGATCATCTAGGACACCAAGATATCCATCTAGAAATAAAATGCAGCAAGCATACGCATCTATAACTTTCCAAATAGCTTGTGAATATCAGGAAATTAATTCATGATCATCAAAAACTAGTAAAACATGCAAAACAGTACAAGGTCCATTTAGGAGAGTAAGTTAATACCAGATCATGTAATCGCATACATATGATGAAATATTTGATGTAGCAAATAATAAGGAGTCTAGCAAGCCTATTTACACTACAACACATGTTTGTTCTATGCACTCAAGCAATTCACATACACCCTGGTTTGATGAAAAACCACATGTATTTTATTTATGTTCACTCCTGCACATCACACACACACACACTTTTACTGATTGAAACGACAAGTAAATTTATACAAGAACATGTAGAACTATGGCTAGCAGCTAGCAAGCCGAGCAATTAAATCCTTAGTATTAGCTTATGCCAAATCCTAAGAATAGAGAGACTAACTTATATCCCATACCTTATAGCAAAATAATAATCTATCAGAAAATACAAGTAATAATAACTAGGCATGTTAAGATGCATTAGTAAACATATCACGCTCGAACTAGGAAGTATTTCAGGATCACACTATGCATAATACCAGCAGCTAAAGTCTAACCAGTACCAAATCAGCACAGCCATAACATAGGGATAATCACCAGTAGATTACCGACAACATCAGACCACATAGCCAGTACCAATCCATCCTAGAAAATTTCATCGGCTCGAGGGCCGGTCACAAAAGGGATCATAGCTGTGCTGGAATAGTCGAATCAGAGGAGGGGGAAGCCGCAGCCTACCACCTCACCAAGGTGAGGGAGGCCATGGAAGCAGTAGAAGATGGTGGTCAAGGTCATAGGTGTCGGGATATAGGAGTAGGAGCACCAGAGGGGCGAGGTCGACGTAGCGTAGTCCATGGACATCGGAGGAGAGCAGCCGGAGATGCCGGTGCCTTGCCGACCGACCAAAGCTGCATAACTAGGGTTTTGCGGAGATGTGGGCGGGAGATCAGAGGCGTCAAGGCGGGGGAAATAGACGAATAAGACAGGTGTGGATCTTGTCCGTCGAGCGTCTGCGCCGGATGTGTCCGGCGACGGCCAGAGGGGCAGGCGGCGGCGATCTAGTCGAGTGCGAAAAAAAAAGAAAAAGGGGAACGAGAGCCCGAGAGGGAAAGACTCGTACAGGAGATGACGAGATAGACCAAGTCTGTGTTTTGCCCGATTGAACAGGTTGGCGTGCGTGTGTTGTATTCGTGAGTCTGCATGGGCCTGGCTCAATCCATTTACTGAAGTGCACGTATTTTCTAATTAGCACTTTATCGCTAGCCAATTAACTAATTCGTCAGAATATATGTGGGCCGTATAATAACCAAATAAATAAAATTAGGATATTAAGGCACATCTAAACTAGTGCATGTACATGTATGTAATTCTTACCTATCAAATAAAATTAGTAAATAAATACTTTGTAGGCCAAGGAATAATAATATAAATTTCACTTTATTTTGAGAAGGTTATTTCTTAAGTATATAAAAAATATTAATTAATCCTCAATTTCTATAAAAAATACTTTTGACCATATTTTTTGAATACATAAAAATCCAGGAAAAATCACCAATAATCATCGAATGATATTATGAGGTTAATTTTAAAAAAACTTAATAATGTATAAATTGTTTACCTTTTATCATGTTAAATAATTGCTTCATAATGTATAATTATTACTTAGACCCCAAACAAACATCATCGAAAAATACTAATGAAGTAATAATAATTTTCTCAACTATTTCATGATTCTCGACTGAATGAATTTTATGTATGTTCATACCCTATAAAGAATTATAAGTCGAAGATAAATCTTAAACCCGTTTCATTCAAATCCTAAACCAAATAAATATTCCTCGGTAAGAAACAATATAATTTAGACCTAACATGTATTGTAAGATATTTTAAGTAATAACCTATGTTATTCCAAACTCTTAAGAGCTAATAACAAATGCTAACTTGATCCAAAATGACTCAACCCTAAAAGAAATCACTTCAACTCTAACCATAATCAAAGATTGGGGTTTACTTTGGGATTTATCAAATTGCATATATAGCATGACTTATGCATAATAGCATTTTGCTTCTTTAAACATTAGTCCTTATTGGACCAATGATGGTGTTTTCAGATATTGGAGTTTATATTGTCTCGAAGACCGTGATTACATAATATTGTAATCACAAAGGCAAGTTCATACTTGCTCATGTCCTTTGGTTATTTTCTATCAAATATTTTGCAAATCCAGTGTCGTCATCACCTGCATTTTCAAAAGGTCAGAAAACACTATTTTCATAATAATATGATTATAGGTTATTTACCAAGAGGTAATAACCTAATATGAAAGTTTCGGTGGTAAAGAAACATAATATCTAGGAATTAACAACCAATGTCGCCAGTGATTCTTGCGTCGTATATTACGCGTTAACCATGAGATTTGGAATGGGACGGAGAAGTCAGCTGGATCGGCTCCCTTTCGCATGCCAACGGATGACCGGGCCATTGTTGTAACTCCTCTTATAGAGGGTTGGCAGGATATGGGTGGGATCCCTCAACGTTCCACGGCTTCTGGTATCTATGAGGGTTGTACACCTTAGGCTGCTATTGGAAACAAGTTTTATCCTAGGCCTGATGTGCAATCCGTCGGGTATGCGGGGTCGTGGAGAAGAACAATGATTGGCTTGGATCTTAGGTTGCGCCTCAAACCATGGAAGTTTGAACGGGGACATACTCCCGGCCGTGCAACAAAGCATAAGATCTGTCATAGGAAAAGTAACACACCTCTACAGAGTGTAAGTACTTCCTATTCCGGGAAGGAGCTATGAACGCGGCAGGAAAGGAACTCCATGAAAGTTCTGGTAAACCTGTGAAGGCTGACGGACATAGATTTTCAGAATAAAAGCAACATTTGAAGAAATGTTTACGAAAACCTACATTGCCTACGACCTATGGTCTGTGGCTGTAGCTAGTGCATCAAACAATCCTTTTCAGTGAACTTGCTGAGTACGCTCTTACTCAATGTATCTTCTTAACCCTTGCTAGATTCTGAAGCCAATACAGACGACGTCTAGATCAACTTATGCTTCCAGGGAATCGTCATCAACAGCTCAAGTTCTTCAATGAAGTCAAGAAAGTCAACATATATGATACGTTGGAAACGTATCTATAATTTTTGATGTTCCATGCTTATTTAGTATCTACTTTGCTTTACTTATCCACACTTTGAGGTGCTTTTTACATGTTTTCTGCTACTAACCTATTAACAAGTTGCAACAGTGCCAGATGCCTGTTTTCTGCTGTTTTTGGTTTCAGAAAAGTTAGTAAAGAAATATTCTTGGAATTGGACGGGACAAACGTCAAAGTCAATTACTTTCTGCGGGGAACAAGAAGTCCAGAGGAGAGCCGGAGGGGACAGCCAGGGGGGCAAGACCCACCCCAGGCGCGGGGACAGGTGGGCTCGTGCCTGGCTAGGGTTTGGTGGCCCTGGCCTGTTGGGCCACGCAGAGATAAAACAAAACTTTTTCCACTAACATGGTGATCCCAAGATCTAGCCGAGGTAGAAGGCCACGAGATTTACCACTAGACGCAGCGATGGATTATCGATGAAGCGTCGATTGATGCGGCAGTCCTTTGCGATCTAATCGTCCTGGTGCTGATCGTACATCACCTCTGATGGTATCCACACGTACAAGGAGGAGCACCGGCGGCGAACTGCTAGGTTATATACGACGGCAGGACTGTGTGGAGCTAGGGTTTCCAACACATGAAATGACCTAACCAAACAACGATTGACCTTTCTGGGTTACGGTCCTCCACTATATATAGGGAGTGAACGTGGGCTCTGCTCGTGCGGCCCATTCACTAAAGCCCATATAATATTAGTCCATGTGAGTCCGACTCACTGAATCAGTCCAAATCAGGCCCGGGTCCAACCCAACCAGATTTCAGGTTCAGATCCAATCCGAACTTGCTCCCGCTCTTAAGTGTGTGACCCCGCATGCTCTTGGCAACTTGGACACGATTAGAGTCTAACTCTCAATCGATCAGTCGGTAGCGGCTCCTAGCAGAACGTGCCGACTCCCAAGTACCAAAGAGTCATGACGACTTTCCTATCCAATGCGACTTGCATCCGAGTCCCTTTTGCCTCACGATATACCTTGTCAGACTATAGGCAAATATATGTCATCCCTTAAATAGTCTGACTCTCTTCTCGATCCGAGATAAGTGATTCACCCAACTAACTCTTAGTCGATCACCTCGGTTAACACTTAACCGAGTCGTGCATGGACATGCTTTCCGAATCATATCATCCGAGAGGGCCTAGAGAATATCTCTCCAAGTGGAGAGGCAAAATCCCATCTTGGTTATTCACATCACGCAGCTTGATTCTCAGTCGACCCGAACTCTGCCTTTATGACTGCCCAGTTACGGATCAGCGTTTGACAGAACTTAAGTCGGTGATCCTCAACTCGGACTATGCAACAACCTCAGGTCTAAGGATTACATTGATTGAGATATACAAATGACAACTTGTTCGTTGTACCTCAATATGGGTCAATCCGAATCGCTAAACTCTTTAGCCGAATCTGTGTAAGTCGGAATGGCATCTCCATGCCCATGACAAGTGGAACCAAGTCATCAAGCCAACTTTCACATTGGTCTAAGTTGTGTGTCCAGCATAACCTCAATGACCAAGGATATTTAGTACAAAAAACATGAATGTATAGTTTCACAACCGAATCACATATTCAATGATACACATCATATGTTTATACAAGGACTAATTAATATCTTTATGAATACAATAGGAAATCTCATCATACATGATTGCCTCTAGGGCATATTCCCAACAGTCTCTCACTTGCACTAGAGTCAATCTTCCGACATCACATGTCTAAGCATCTAATGCCCATGGCTCTCAGGTACGCCTCATGCTTTGGTTGTGGTAACGGCTTTGTCAACGGATCCGCAATGTTTGCAGCCGTGTGTACCTTGCATAACTTGATATCACCATGATCCACGAACTGGCGAATCAGGTGGTACCGCATGAGTATGTGCTTGTTCTTATGGTGTTGTCTAGGTTCCTTGGCTTGTGCAATAGCACCATTTTTGTCACAATACACGTCTAACGGATTGGACGAGCCCTGAACCACACCAATATCCATGAGGAAATTCCTCATCCAAACAGCTTCCTTTGCTGCCTCCGAGGCGGCAATATACTCAGCCTCTATTGTAGATGCAGACATAGTCTCTTGCTTGGAACTCTTTCATCTCACAGCACATCCGTTTATAATAAACACGTATCCAGATTGCGAACGAGAATCATCAGAGTCGGTAAGATAACTCGCATCCGTGTAACCCTTTACACTAAGTTCATCTTCACCACCATAAACCAAGAACATATCCTTAGTCCTTCTCAAGTAATTTAGGATATTTTTAGCACATCGATGGATTTCCCAGATCGACTGGTATCCGCCACAACACTTAGAGCATATGAAACATCCGGCCTAGTACAAATCATGGCATACATGATGGATTCGACTGCAGAAGCATACGGAATCGCACTCATCCGATTTCACTCATCAGTTGTCGAAGGACACTGAGTCTTGCTAAGTTTTACACCATGGGACATTGATAAGAACCCCTTCTTAGACGATTCCATGTTGAAATTCTTGAACACTTTGTCCAAATAAGTACTCTGACTCAATCCAATGAGTCTCCTTGATCTATCTCTAAAGATCCGGATTTCGAGGATGTATGTTGCCTCACCCAAGTCTTTCATGGAGAAACTCCTTTTCTAATGATTCCTTGGTTTCTTGCAACATCTGGACATTATTTCCAATCAATAATATGTCATACACATATAAGATTATAAAGTTTACTTTGTTCCCACTAAACTTCTTGTATAAACAAGAATCATGATCACTCTTGATGAAGCCAAACGATTTGACTACCTCATCAAAGCGAATATTCCAAATCCGAGATGCTTGCTTCAACCCATAAATGGATTTCTGAAGTTTACATACCTTGTCAGCATTAGCCGGATTGACAAAACCCTCGGGTTGTATCATATACACGTCCTTGGTTAAATTTCCGTTAAGGAAAGCCGTTTTGACATCCATCTGCCATATCTCATAGTCGAAATAGGCTGCTATCGCTAACATGATCCGAACTGATTTAAGCATCGCTACAGGCGAGAAAGTCTCGTCGTAATCAACTCCTTGAACTTGTCGGAACCCCTTCGCGACAAGACGTGCTTTATAGACGGAAACATTTCCATCCATATCAGTTTTTTTCTTAAAGACACATTTGCACTCGACGGGTCTTGCACCGTCTGGCAGATCAACCAAGTTCCAAACTTGATTTTCATCCATGGACTTTAACTCGGATCTCATGGCTCCAAGCCATGACTCGGAATCAAATCCCACCATCGCTTCCGAATAATTTTTCGGCTCATCACTGTCTAACAGTAATACATCACGAACACTTCGTAATCTTGCCGATCTTCGTAGTACAGGTGTTGCTGCCGGCTCAGCTTCCACGACGGCTCAACCTCCAAGGTTTTTGCCGACTCACTACTAGCCGGTTCCTCTCGAATTTCTTCGAGCTGCACCGTCCTCCCACTTACTCCCCGACTGAGAAACTCTTTCTCAAAGAAGACACCGTTCTGAGCGACAAACACTTTGCCCTCTTCTCGGTTGTAGAAGTAGTAACCCAAGGTTTCCCTCGGATACCCCACTAAAATACACTTATCCGACTTGGCTGTAAGCTTGTCCGACTGAAGTCGCTTGACAAATGCTTCACAACCCCAAATCTTAAGAAAAAACAAACTCGGTTTATTGCCTGTCCACATCTCATGCGGTGTCTTCTCTACTGACTTTGATGGTACTCTGTTTAATGTGAACGCCGTTGTTTCTAGACAATAACCCCAAAATGATAAAGGAAGATCTGTCCAACTCATCATTGATTGTACCATGTCCAACAAGGTTCGATTCCGCCTTTCCGAAATACCGTTCCTTTTTGGCGTTCCTGGAGGAGTAAGTTGAGGAACTATTCCACAACTTTTCAGATGGTCATCAAACTCATGTCTCATGTACTCGCCTCCTCGGTTCGACCGAAGAAACTTTATTTTCTTGCCGAGTTGATTCTGTGCTTTCTTCTGGAATTCTTTGAACTTTTCAAAGGCTTCCGACTTATGTTTCATTAAGTAGATATATCCATACCTACTCAAATCATCAGTGAAGGTAATGAAGTACTCATAACCACCCGTGGTTGTCGTGCTCATTGGTCCACATACATCACTATGTACTAGTCCCAACAAGTTGTACGCCCTTTCTCAACTCTTTGCAAAAGGTGTCTTGGTCATTTTGCCGAGTAGGCAAGATTCGCATGTCTCGAACGACTCCAAGTCGAACGAAGTTAGGAGTCCATCATCATGGAGCTTCTTCATGCGTTTCCAACTTATATGACCAAGCCGACAGTGCTAAAAGCAAGTCATATTCAGATCATTTGGTTTCAACCTTTTAACATTTATGTTATAAATCGACTCACCATCAAGATTCAAAATAAATAACCCGTCCTGGACAGGTGCAAAGCCGTGAAACATATCATTCAAATACAAAGAACAACCATTATTCTTGATATTCGACTCGTAGCCTTGCCTCATCAAACATGAAGGAGAAATAATGTTTCTACTGAGCACTGGAACATAATAATAATTATCCAGTTCCATAATGAATCCGGAAGGTAAATGAAGTTGCATCGTGCCGACTTCCAACGCAGCAACTCTTGCTTTGTTGCCGACTCGAATATCAACCTCGCCTCTTGCTACGCTCCTCGTTCTTACCAGTCCCTGCAACAAGTTGCAGATGTGAATAACTGATCCGATATCATATACCCAAGAACTATTAGGTGCATCAGCAAGATATATGTCTATAACATTGCAAACAAGTGTACCTGAGTCGGAAGTCATACCTCCACTCTTGGCTTTGTCGGCCAAGTACTTGCTGCAGTTCCTCTTCCAGTGGCCATCTGCCTTGCAGTAGAAGCAAGTGGATCCGGCTGAAGGAGATGGCTTAGTCCCTGAGGAAGCACTTGGGACCGGGTCCTGAGCTTGCTTTCCTCCTGACTTAGCCTTCTTCTTAGTCCAAGAACTCTTCTTGAACTTAGCCTTATTCTGCACCATCAACACTTGACTGGCACCCTTCTTGAGATCCACCTCTGCCTGCTTGAGCATCCCATGCAATTCAGTGAGCTTCTTATCCATACCATGCATGTGGTAGTTCGAAATGAACTGCCCATATGCACTAGGAAGAGAGTTTAGAATTATATCCATAGCGAACTCTTCGCTTATGGGGTAGCTAAGCCTCTCCAGAGACTGCACGTAACCAACCATTTTGATCACATGCGGACTCAATGGATTACCATCCTTAAGCTTGCAACTCAACAAAGCCTGAGAGACTTGATACCTCTCAGTCTTCGCCTGAGCCTGGAACATAATTTTGAGGCTTTTGATCATATCGTAGGCCTCAACATTCTCGAACTACTTTTGCAAGTCCGGTTCCATGTGAGCAAGCATAAGATAACTAATATCCATGGACTCATCCTTAGCACGATGGTAGGCATTGGTGGCAGCGACAGTCGCATGCTCATTTGGCTCATCTGGAAGTGGGTTGTCTAGGACATGGTCCTTCTTTTCTTGTTTGAGAACAATTCTCAGATTTCGATACCAGTTGGTAAAATTAGTGTCGTTCAGTTTATCTTTCTCAAGAATGATTCTCAATGCAAAACCGGATATCTGAGAGTGACTACTACTTGGTGCCATGATCTACAACAGAAAATATGCAAAACACTTAAGACATGTATTCATAAAAGAGCAAGCATATTAAACACTTTAATATTTTATGCTCCCACTAGAACCAACACCCCTCCGATGGTTACTTAGTGATTCAGGATCCTAAATAAGCAAGTCGGCTAGTGAGCTTTAGCATCACCGCTAGCCGCCAAGTGATCTAGGTAGACAACTCCTTGTCAATCGTATCTCATACGACTCCCACTACTAGAGAAAACCTTAGGCGAGGCGCACCTAAAAGCTTATGCGAGGCGCATATCATATGCGCCTCTAACTTTGAGCCTCTCCTATTTTTTATGCGAGGCGCATATGTGCCTCCTATACTTCACATATGCGAGGCGCATATCGATATGCGCCTCCTATACTTCACATATAGGAGGCGCATATCGATATGCGCCTCGCATATGTGAATTATAGGAGGCGCATATCGATATGTGCCTCGTATATTTATAGTATATGCGCCTCTTATAGTGTTCTATATGCGCCTCCTATAATATTTTTGAAATTCAAGTTTTACAGACCACTATAAATAGCAGTATACAGATATTCAAATATACAATATAGTCCAAAATACAGTATAAACAGCACAAAATTTTTTAGAAACTTGCAATTTGCCAAAGCATAATAGAACCAACATGAATACAGTACATTGCACATCAATCATGACATACAAGTTCATACATCAAGTGTTTGTACCACAAGTTCACACCTCCGAGTACAAGTTCACAATCACATTACAACTCCAATGACGGAGCTCTAGCTAGATGAAGTAGAGCACGTAACCTACCGCCACCTCTCTACTCTCGTAGCCTTGGTAGTTGTTGCCCGAGAAGTTGTTCACTTGCTTCAGGCAGTCTTTCCACTCCTCGTACACACCTGGAACCCGACCGATGTACACGACATAGAACTTCTTTGACATCTCCTACACACAAGAAAGATGATATTAGTTATCTCATACACATGACGCCACAACATGATCTAATCATCGATATTTCGAAGAAAGACCAAAAAAAGCAAACCAAGAATGACTTAAGGCGATATGCGATCCGACATGTTTATGCTATGATTAATGACATGGAAATATGCGATCTATCTTAGTAATAATAAGTGGAATCGGTATCCCGGCATTTAAATAGAATGTTCAAATTATTTAGGTACCCCACCATTTAAATTTTGAATTTACGAGGAAAAACATGTCATCGGTGAGCTACATACTTTAAATGGAGCAGGGCAATTATAATTAGTAATTCCCAATTCACTCAATATGTTCTCTATTAGTTATATACAGAATTACCCACAAACCATATGATGCATTATGCAAATAAGAGGATGGATGGCAGAATCAATATAAGTGCATTTTATGATAAAAGTTCATATATAACATGTTCTCTTTTAAACTACAGAACAAAAGATACAACCACACAAAATTACAACAAGAAAAGAAAAAAACGGGGGGGGGGAGGGGGGGAGGGTTATTGTGGCTGCATGGATTTGAACTTGGGTGTTCTGGGTGAAACCATACTGTGCTAGCCAGTGTGTTAGTTGTTCTAGTAGATTATGGAATACAATGTACACGTTCAGGGCATATTAGCTAAGAGCTTAACTGAACTGGTTTCAGTGTACACCAAAGATTCAGAAAAAAATTGGAGTTTTATCACAGTCGATCTCCAGCTATGGGAGTGGAGCCACAAGGGATCTATCAAATGTGTGACACTTGGTTATTGAATTGGATCAGAGGAAGACAAACTTGAATATAATCCAACCAAGTAGGCACACTGCTGAATCAGAATGCACAAGCAAAACAAGCCAGCTGAAAAGAACAAGGTTGTGTATGCTACAGGCGTGATGCGTCCGGCCTTGGTATGGCATGGCATCTGCACGTGTGCGTGTGGGGGCAGACGACGCTGACCATCAACAGGAGGCGACAGGACATCCATGAGGAGCTGCAGCGTGCTCTTAGGACTGCAGGGGCTAGGGGCCTCCAATTGTAGACGTGTGCATGCGTGCCTGTGAGGCCAGCGACTCGATCTGATGTACCATGGCGTCGCCCTCTAGGTGCTCGCCAGAATGTTTGGTAGCCGTGGTTCTTGGGAACATAGAGGGAACAAGTGGAGGAGGAAGCGGAGCTCACCCCAAAGGCGACAATGAAGCGGCTATGCTTGAGGTGGTCGGAGACGACGGCGACAAGGATGCGTGTGGCAACTACGACAAGCACGTAGACGGCAAGTAGCAATGAGATGTACACGAGTCGTCTCCTCCTCGCTCCTTGAAGAAGAAGAAGAAGAAGAAGAAGAAGAAGGTAGCGACCGAGGCGAAGCTCCTAGCGTGGCGGCGACGGTCGAGGCAGTGCAGATCAAGCGGGCGGCAGACCTTCTGCGAGCCCAGCCATGGCGGCGCTGCAGGATGGAGAGGGAGCGGCCAGGCGATGTGGGGGCTCGAGGCGGCAGGGGTGCGTGGTACGGCAGCAGAGCAGAGGGGCACGGCCGGTGGCGGCGCGATCTTGCTCGGGGAGGCAGAAGGGTGAGGGCTGCCCCTGGCGGCGGCTCTGCAGGGGGACATCGGGAGTTGGTGGCGATGCTCTGTGTGTGTTGCGTGAGAAAGTGTGTGTTGGGTGGTGTCTAGCTGAATTAAATCGAAAGAAACAGGCGACGAGAAAATATAGGAGGCGCACTCTGTGCGCACGAGCCTCACATGTTACCAGCTATAGGAGGCGCATATAATCTTAGGTGCCTTGTATATTTGACAACCGACCTTTATCCGGTCCCGCAGGAGTTACTTGAGGCACATATGACTATATGTGACTCACATATTATCAAATATAGGAGGCGCATATGACCATATGTGCCTCGCATATTCGACCACCGACCCCCACCTAGGCCCACACAGTTTATGCGAGGCGCATTCTTCACATATGCGCCTCACCTATTTGATATATAGGAGGCGCATATGATTAGAATGTGCCTCGCATAATCTGCGGCTACCAGATTTCGTTCGTACAGAGAATATAGGAGGCTCATTCTAGTCATATGTGCCTCGCCTATTTTTATCCTAGAGGCGCATATCAAGAAAGTGTGCCTCGCCTATTTTATAGGAGGCACATATAGTCTAAATGTGCCTCCTATAAGCATGTCTCCTATAGCCTTTTCTCTAGTAGTGTCCTGTTGGACGGGTGGCATCACATGCCCCGGCTCCCGTCCGACTTTTCCCCGAGCCCCACAACCGTTGTGATAGACCCGTCTAGCTTACCGAGCGTTTCTGCAGTAAGAGTCCGACTCAAACCCACCTAGTCGGAAAGAATTGGCAGCACCTCAATTTTATGAGCCCACTACCAAAAATGTCCGACTTGTGATGGTGCAAACACTGACGGGGTAAACCGACTAGACCTTCTTTGAGGGATTAAATTTTACCGACTATCTAATAGAGGTAAAAAAGAGACATAACCATAACACAAAATAAAGCAATTATAATGTGAAATGGTATGGCTCTCTTCATGGCGATCTCCATCTCCACAAAGCTTGTAATCCAACTCGTGCCAACTCTTGCCACTTGTCGTCTTACTCTATGTCACCGACATGTACATCGCCTTGCTTGCCATCCGGGCTCTCCAAACAGCTACACTAGCTTAGTGAAGTAAATTACAAGGAGAATCCGACACGCAGGTCGTTATACAATAATATGACAACACCTAGGCTCCATCCGGCTGACAAAACCGTGATTCGCAGATCACGTATGGATTACACACATACATCACATGCACATGAACCATACCATTCACAACTTCCTGCAAAAAACAAGTTATGCATAGATACAATATCTACCGGCGTTGTAAAACATAGATCTCATCTCTGATCCAGACATGGATTCCGACCATTGTTCCGATTCGATCAAACTTTTTGATCTTCGATCACCGCCTCTAGATTTACGCGTCACAGTTTACCCCGATGGCGGAAGCCGACCGGTAGGGGTATGTCATTCCACGACCTCAGTAGTATGATCACGGAAATCAGATCTACCATTCCCCGAGTACAGTTGATCCAAACAGCACATAGATCTCATCTACAGCCAACCGCACATCACATATGCGAGATCTCAATCCTAAAACCAGAAGCTATCGCTCTGATACCAATGTTGGGCCACACAAAGATAAAACAAAACTTTTTCCTCTAACGTGGTGATCCCAAGATCTAGCCGAGGTAGAAGGCCACGAGGTTTACCACTAGACGCGCAGTTGCGGATTACTGATGAAGCACGTCAGGTGATGCAGTGTAGTCCTTTGCGATCCGATCGTCATGCACCTCTACTGGTATCCACACGTACAAGGAGGAGCACCGGCGGTGAACTGCTAGGTTCGATACGACGGCATGACTGATGTGGAGCTAGGGTTTCCAACACATGAAATGACCTAACCGAACAACGATTGACCTTTCTGGGTTACGGTACTCCACTATATATAGGGAGTGAACATGGGCTCTGCTCGCGCGGCCCATTCACTAAAGCCCATATAATATTAGTCCCTGTGAGTCTGACTCACTGACTCAGTCCAAATCAGGCTCGGGTCCAACCCAACCAGATTTCAGGTTCAGATTCAATCCGAACTTGCTCCCGCTCTTAAGTGTGTGACCCCGCAGGCTCTTGGCAACTTGGACACGATTAGAGTCCAACTCTCAATCGATCAGTCGGTAGCGGCTCCTAGCAGAACGTGCCGTCTCCCAAGTACCAAAGAGTCATGACGACTTGCCTATCCAATGCGACTTGCGTCCGAGTCCCTTTTGCCTCATGATATACCTTGTCAGACTATAGGCGAATATATGTCATCCCTTAAATAGTCCGACTCTCTTCTCGATCCGAGATAAGTGATTCACCCGACAAACTCTTAGTCGATCGCCTCGGTTAACACTTAACCGAGTCGTGCATGGCCATGCTTTCCGAATCATATCATCCGAGAGGGCCCAGAGAATATCTCTCCAAGTGGAGGGGCAAAATCCCATCTTGGTTATTCACATCACGCAGCTTGATTCTCAGTCGACCCGAACTCTGCCTTTATGACTGCCCAGTTACGGATTAGCGTTTGACAGAATCTAAGTCGGTGATCCTCAACTCGGACTATGCAACAACCTCAGGTCTAAGGATTACATTGATTGAGATATACAGATGACAACTTGTTCATTGTACCTCAATATGGGCCAATCCGAATCGCTAAACTCTTTAGCCGAATCTGTGTAAGTCGAAATGGCATCTCCATGCCCATGACAAGTGGAACCGAGTCATGAAGCCAACTTTCACATTGGTCTAAGTTGTGTGTCCAGCACAACCTCAATGACCAAGGATATTTAGTACAAACAATATGAATGTATAGTTCCACAACCGAATCACATATTCAATGATACACATCACATGTTTATACAAGGACTACTTAATATCTTTATGAATACAATGGGAAATCTCATCATACATGATTGCCTCTAGGGCATATTCCCAACATGGCCGCCTCCCGGTCTCGCCCCTTCGCCTATAAGAAGCCCCCGATGCAGAAATCCTGAGTACCCGATCAGAAATCCACGAAACCATCTGTAGCCGCCACCAAAGATCCCTAGATCGGGATCAAGTTCTTCTGGCACCGCCGAGGGGAGATCATCCCGGAGGCCTTCTCTCCGGTATGATACGTGAGTAGTTCCACCTTGGACTATGGGTCCATGTAGTAGCTAGATGGTTGTATCTCCTCCTTTGTGCTTTCATGTATAGATCTTGTGAGCTCTGTTCATGATTAAGATCTAATCTATTTGTAATCATGCATGCTGTGTTTGTGGGGATCTGATGGATATTGAGATTATTATGTTGGTTTGATTAATGGTTTTATCTTTATGACTCTATCATGTCTGTGTTGTTTGTGATCTTGCATGTTCTCCGTTGCTAGTGGTTATCTTGGCCAAGTAGTTGCTAGTGACGCCAAGAGGGGGTATTTATGCTCGATAGTGGGTTCATGCCTCTAGTTTCCAAGGTAAGTGACAGAAAGCTCTTCGGTTGTAGATATGTTGTTGCTACTAGGGAGAAAACAACGGTCTTTTGTTCATGGAACATGTGGACTGTTTACCTTACACACTTTGCTTAAAGCAGTTGTCTGTTGCTTGCAACTTAATACCGGAGGGGGTTTAGATGATAACTTGAAGGTGGAATTCTAGTCATAGATGCAGTTGGATGATGGTCTATGTATATTGTTGTATTGCCCAATCAAATTCATAGGATATTTCTGGCTAGTAATTGCATTGTTATGCCTTGCTCAGTTCCTGTCAATTGCCTCGCTGTAATTTGTTTACCCTTCATGCCATGTTGTTTATCTAAGTAGAGCACCTCTAGTGAACTATGGACCCCGGTCCAATCTTTACCATTGATACATCTTCCACTTTTACCTGTTTACTTACTGCAAACCATTATCTTCCACACCATACGTTTAATCCTTTGTTACAGCAAACCGGTGAGCTTGACAACCTCACTGATTCGTTGGGGCAAAGTCTTGAGTTTGTGTTGTGCAGGTCTCCGCGTTGCTCGCAACACCTGTGTGACGCTTCCTTCCTCCTTCTGGTTCGATAACCTCGGACTCAACTGAGGGAAGACTTGCTGCTTGCTGCTTCACACCTTGCTCTTAGGGTTTCCAACGAAGTGCACCACGCCAGCACCATCAACAAGTTTTATGGCGTCGTTGCCAGGGAGGCTAAGGACGTCTTCAGTAGGGGAGTCCTTCATTTGCTTTCTCTTTACTTTGTTTTTAGTTTGCTTTGTTTCTTTTGCTTGGTTTTGTTTGCCTCGTTTAAAAAAACCCAAAAAAATTAGTCAAGTTTGGTTTGCTTGCCATATTCAAAAACAGAAAAAAAATTAGTTCCTACCCTAGTTGCCACCTTGCTCACCATGTTGCTCCCCCAGTTAGCCCTGAAAGATCTTGAAATAGGTAGTGGCTCCATAATTGGGAAAGATAATATTTAAGAATTTTTTAATTATGTTAGCAAGCATGAGGATATTGAGGATAAATCTATAGCAGAGCTTGCTCCTAATTATGAGATTGTTGTAGCTTCTTTAGTTCATATGTTGGAGGCTAGGTTTGTTAGCCTTAACCCCTTCATACAATTCTTGTTCCTAAAACTAAAAGAAGAGAAGAATGTTGAAAAAAGGGAATTCATCCTTGAAACTTTATCAAAAGAATTCCATGAGGTTGCTAGGGAAGCCAAAAATATTTTTGAACGTTTCAATATGATAGGTTCAAGTGTAGATGGTGTGGGTATTTTTTGGAATGCATGAAGCCTTTGAATAGAACTTTGATTGGATTGCCCCTGAAAATATTTTTGATGAAGGTAGTAGACCAAAGAGATATGAGAAAGGATCCTCCAAAACCCATTTGGATGAGATACATTTCATAGTTGAAGATTTTGCAAGTATTGATGTTAATGCTTCCTCATTTGAAAATACTTGATTCTTCTTGCTTCTTGTGCCTAACTTAAAGGCGTTAAAAAAAAGTACTTGTTGGGAGATAACCCAAGAGTTTCCTTGAGTCTTATAAGTTATTACTTCTGTAATGACCTCTCCTTAACCTTTTTGTTTGCTTTTTGTGCCAACAATGACCTCTAATGAGAGGGAAGTAAGATTTGGGGAGTTGCTGTCCCGAAAAAGATTTCTGTCCTCCACCAAAAAAATTCGTGAGGAGGCTCTGTAACTCAGGTTGAGATAAAAATTTATGAATAAATCCCCCAGTATGTTATCTAACTTTCGTTAGTTCAATACTTTTTTATTTGAGCAACAGAAGATGTTCTAAAAAAATCGTTTCTACCTGCTGGTCTGTTTTGATAGATTTCTGCCATTATTTGCATTTCCTTCTTATTGATCCTTTTTGAGTTCACTTCAGGTAAATTGAGTTTCTTTGAAGGTGTTACTACAGTATCTTTTGTTTTTAGTGAAAAGCATTGCTGTTCCAAAGCTTTGCCAGTGGTCTAATATCTTTTGAATACACTAATGTTGCTAATGAAATTGTGTGAAGTTTTGTATGAAGGAAAAATTTCAGGTGTAGAGAGAGAATGATGCAATGAGATGAAGAATGGACAAAAGCTCAAGCTTGGGGATGCCACCATGGTGTCACCCAAGAAATATCCAAGAGGTACAAATGTAAAAGCTTGGGGATGCCTAGGGCATCCCCTTCTTCATCAATAAAAAGCTCAGGTCTGTCTAGACACTTCGTTTTTATTGTTTCATGCACAGTTGTGTTGTTCTTGGAGCATCTTAGTTTTTGTTTGCTTTGCTTAGTTTGTTTAGTTTTATTTAGTAGTTTGGACCCCCGTTCTCGCTGTGTTGTTTTGCAAATAAGGTTGCTTGGTGTTTGGAAAGGAGTAGTAAGTTCTTGCTTGAAGTGCAAGAGGAGCTTGCATTGACTGTGACTTAGACTTTAGCATGACATGCTAGGTGTTGTTTTAGCATTATGCTTACTGATTATTGCTGTAGCATGTCTTGTTCCAAACAATTGGGATTGCTTAGCGTGCCTTGAAGAAATTATGCGTTGTTTTATAATGCAAAAGCATAGTATTGTGGTATTCTTCTTTGATGCTTTGCTTGGGTTGACTTGGCACATGATCACACCATGCTATGACTATGACAAGTCACCATTAGCCTCTATGATCATTTAGTCCTTGACTTGTAGTACCACTCTTTGCTTTGATTAGTATGCTTTGTTGCACTGCATGATTATGGCCATTATTGCTCTTTTAGTTGGTTGCTCCCAATCTTTTGCTAGCCACCACTTGTATGAGTAAGCTCTACTCATGCTTCCAACTCCCAAGAAACCAAGTTATTCTAAAGTGTCCACTATAAACTCCTATGCATGGTGTGTTACACCATTCCAAGTATATTCTTGTTTTCAGCTATCTTCCAATTAAAAACCATTTTGTTATGTGAAAACTTAGTGATTAAAGCCCTCACAAACTTGATGGCACACTTTATATTCTTTTCCCTAATAAACTTGAACTATTATGTCGTCTATGTTGTATATGCTTGCACTTATACGTTGGAATTAACAGAACCATGCTGTCATGGGGAACGTTTTCAACATTGCACTTGTACTTTGTACTCAGTTGATATCATGATCTTTTGTCTATGGATGTCACCGGTGTGAAATAAAGAGGAAACTTGTAAGTCCATGGAGTATGTATTTTGTGTTAGAGAAATGCCTAGGCCACTAGCCTAAGCCATGCCTAATCATGGTGGAAACTTGCAGCATCACCATAATGAGCTATCTATGAAGCATCCTCAATAAAAAAGCTATGCACATAGTAAATAAAAAGATCGCTGAGATGCTCATTGTCTGCTTGCCTTGTCATTTTGGTTATGGGATAGCTCCTGTACCATGTGCAAGGGGTACCCCGTTGGTGGTTCTCAATGATATGCAAATACTTACAATGACAAGAACTTACCTAGACCCAAAGTTGAGTATGCATGAGGTGTGGCCCTCGTATTCAAGGGACTTGAGATTGCCAACTTATACTTCATCAAGCATATACTCCAGCTTTGCCACTTTAACCTTAACCACTTCAAGATGCTTATGATAGGGGCAATGAGGGCTGAAAGCTAACAAGTGCCATAATTTTTGGAAGCTCTTTTTGAAACTTGTAATCCCCGCTTCCTTTATAAAAAGTCCTTTCTTCCACCATTATTTAGTCTCCACCTTTTACCTTTAGGCACCATTCAGAGAGCATAGTTGTCATTCTGTTTGCAGTGTTCCAAAGTTTATTAATTGATGCATATTGTGTTATTACTTGCTCTTGTGCTATTTGTTTCTAGTCACCCTTGTGAACTTTGCAGGTGTCCTATGCATTATATTGCTACTCTATGAGGGACAAGCTGATTGCCACTATGCTATGTTTTCTGCATGTGAAACAAACAAACGTGTTTCAATGCATGTCATTCATGATCTTTGTTTGTAGCTTGCCATGTTGCATGCATAGTTACTATGTCCTATTGTTAGAACTCCATCTTTCATGCACATGTTTAGAGTTCTTTGATCCCAGCTTTCAATGCTTGTAAATGGTTTGTAACTACCTCGGTGAACTACGCTCCTAGATACAAGCCTGGATGAGTGATAGTGGTTGAAATAGTACGGTGGGGCCCCAAAAGCCACTCACTGGTAGTCCTTTCAGACGTCCCAACCACTACCCTCTCAGGGACTGTCAGGCGGCGTGGTCGGCGAAGGGATCAACTACGTACACAAGTGGGTATGTACGCAAGCCACCATACAAGAGTACATCGAGCCACACCATCTAGAAAGGAAATGTACCAACGCCATACGGAAGATTCAAATGACCTAGATAAATCTATATTTTAGGATAACTCCTCATACAACACACATCGTAGTATCATGCGGGCGGCAAACAAGATCCGAGTACGGATAAGCAAATCGGCATAAGATGCCATGGAAATAAGCACATCCCAACTACAGGTCTCACGGATCCCCGTTCCGGAATCTCTACACCGAACGATCGTTGCCCACATCTTGACTTCTTCCACCCAAAGATCCGTCACTGAAGGTACCTGTTCATCTGAATCAAGAATTTATCGTGTGAGACCCTAAGGGTACTCAGCAAGTCTTAATGCCTCTAAAGGGGACACAACCTGGGGTGACGCAATTGCAGCGAAAGATAAACCCTAGCAGTCCTACAGATAAACGCTAACCATCCGCCTAACCAATGATAGACGGATGTCCGTGAATTAAGTACAACAGTTATAATGGTAATCTCATCCGATCCATCCTCCTCCCTGCTTACCAACAAGGAAGTGGACGAACAACCCCCATTCGTTGGCAATTTTATTAACCATTCCTTGAGTATTGCTCTAATTACTAGTCAGGTTACTTAGTCAGATTAAAGCGGTACTTTAGTTATGCTTGTCTATGATCAAGAAACTGTGCTCCAAGTCGTCCATATCCGCGGACACGGCTTTCAGAAAGTTTTACCCGACCGGGGTGCACCAATAGCAACACACGCTCGATCAACCTCGGAAAAACCAAATCAAAACCCAACGAGGCTTTCACGACTGAACAATCACAGGATTCAGAAATATTTCAGGGGCCACCCTTAAGTAGATCCATAGCGGAGATAGCTGACTCGAGACGGACTCAAGGTTTGCGTCAATGGTCATGGCGGTAGGAACCCGAAAGTGTGGCTGGGCTTGTCGATACCGCGTAAACATTCCGCGGACCTAAACAGTACAGTGTGCTCCTCGCACAATTTAAATACAGAAAGTAGCATGGCATAAGTACATGATAGTAAGTAAAACCTTAAACTAGTTTGTGGCCCCAAGAAATAAGACGGAATCAAGCTCTGGCCCAGGGGGGTCCCATATACCTCCCGGATGTGGATAGCGCGATAAAACAAGGAACAGGAATCAAGTACTCGGGGTCTTACGGGACACAAGTGAGCAGGAAAAACCAAATAGCAGCTGTTGCTCACCGGTGCCTCTTTCTTTAGTTATCCTAGAACTACTCAGGTTAAGTTGTTTAGGTACCTCGTTGTTCAACAGACTCGCACAAACCCTACACATGCTGTTCTACGACTCGCATGGCTCAAACAACTCCTATAGTAATGGCTCATGGGGTGGAGGAACAAGCTTGGTGGGGTTTAAAAGTAAAGGCTATGCATACTTGGGATTCAATTTAATGCAATCGCGACTCTATGATGCAAGAATAAGATAGAGGCAATAGGTACTGTATGTATGCAAGCATGTGGAAGTGCTTGCCTGGTATCTCAGTTGAAGCGAGGGACAGATCTAGGTAGTGCTCCTGGTTCTCTTGATACAACCCCTGCTCAGTGTCTATCCGAGAAAAACCAAACAAACAAGGCCAACATGAATATAGAGCACAAGCATTGGAATTAAATGCGTCAAGCAAACAATCATGCCATGATGAATGATGCACAAGTTGCATGGCAATAAGTAGCATGGCATGGGTGAGATGTGGAGGACAAGAATAACATTTGAATTGGGTTTTAATCACATTTTGTTGCCATAATAGTTGCTGTTCATTATATTTTTATATGATGCATGCTGCAATTGAAGTCATGGATAGCATAAACAGAAAGGTCTCGTCGAGCTGATCATTTTAGACATATCATTTGCTTAATTTGGAATTATAGAACAAAAGTTATTAATTATTGAAATTCTAGTGGCAATTTGGGTAATTAAACTAAACTTGGAATTTTACTTGTGCAAAAGTCAAAATAGATGGCATATTTGGAATCCTCTCATTTTGCTGATATCCATACATATATTATTTGCCCAATTTGGATTTAGTATGAAAAAGTTATTTAAAACTGATTTGAATTTGAATTTGCAATTTATTTAAACAGAATTTGAGTTTGAAACAGTCCCTGAACGTTTTCTACTCAGCCTAACCCAACCTGAGTCGCAGACAGGTGGGGCCAGGGGGTTCTCTGGCCCACGCGCCAGCGGCTGAGGCAACCAAGGACCGCGGGTTGACAAAGGAAAAACACCAGAGCCTTTTTGCAAAACGTACACAGACACTGACAACGGGCCCTGAGGACCGCGGGTTGACGCCAAAAAGGGGGCCAGGGGGTTATTTGCGAAAAGAACACGCGGCCAGGGGAGGACTGCGGGTTGCGAACCAAAAAGGGCAGGGGGTTTTATAGAAAAAGGGCATCAGAGCCCTGTTCCTCTTCTCGCGCGCGCATCTGACGCACGCGGCGCGCGGTGTGGCGCAGGTGGTACTCGAACCCGCGACCGGGGGCGCTTGCGCGGACGCGGAGCCACTGCGGTGGCTGCGGGCTGATGTTAGAGGGTCGCTCGCGTGCTAGTTAGGGCTAGACGGCGCGCGGTGCTAGCGGCAGACGCAGAGGATGCACGCGCTCGCGACGCACGCAGAGCGCTCGACGCAAGGTCCGGCGAGGCTAGGACGAGATCGGCGAGAGGGGGTTGTCAGGGGGGTTCGTAGGCTCACCGCGGGGCTGTCGGTGACGGTGGCGAGGCACGGGGCGTAGGCGATCAACGGCGAGGCTCGCGGACTGAGGCTAGGGTTTTCCGGCGGGGCGGCGTCGATCCTGGCGCTCCGGACCTTCTCCTCCTTGCTGGCCCGTACGGATCCGCTGCAGAGGACCAGCTCGACCTTCTCGACCACTCCTCGACGATCCGGCGTCCCGAGCAACGTGGGTGGCGGTCTTTGGCGGCGTAGCTAGGTGATCGGAGAGGCAGAAGGAGGGGTAGAGGGGGCGGCCAGATCTGGCGAGGCTAGAGGATGCGTGGGGAGGGGAACATGGCAGAGAGGGAGGCAGGGGTGGTGTGGAGGAGGCGGTGTGGATAGGGGTGGCCTCGGCCACCTTTATCCATCACGTGCTCGGCTTGGCCAGGCCAGGCAAGGCAGGCACTAGGGGGCTGGCGGTGGCCTTGGGGGGGCAGCTCGTGGCCAGGGAGGCAGGTAAGTGGGCCTGGGGTCGGGGCAGGTGAGGCAGAGAGAGAAGAAAAGAGGGAAGGGGGAGGCCGGTTCGGCTAGGGCTAGGGTAGATAGGAGGGGGCTCTTGGTCGTGTGGGGCAGGTTAGCTGGGGTGGGGCATACATGGAAGAGAGAAGGGGCGAGCTAGGGTGGGGTGTTCAAGCTAGAAAGGAGGAGGGGTATTGGGGTTTTGCTTAGGGGAGGTAGATTAGGGGTAAGAGGGTGGCTTAGTGTTTAGGCTTAGCTAGGTGAGAGAGAGAGAGATGGAGTAGCTAGATTAGGTGAGGGATTAGTTTTTAGGTTTTAGCTAGAAGGATAGAAGGCAAGGATAGGGTTTAGGGCTTTGGTTTAGAGAGGGAGAGGATGGAGGGAGGTGGCACTAGATTGATCATGCATGCTCCAAACTCGGCTTAGCAAGAACAAGCAAGAAAAAGAGGGGGAGGGAGAGAAAGATGGCCTAGTGAAGATGGTGCTCTTTGATCCATGCATGCTCCATCAAAGATCAAGCAAGATCAAAGAAAAAGGGTAAGGAAGAAGATGGGGTTTGTGTTGTGCATGCCACATAAGCACATTTGTGTGCATGGGGCATGGGGTTTAGCTAAGAGGAGAAGATAGGTAGATGATATGATGATGAACACTACAAGCCAACAAAAGATTTAAACAAAGAAAGATGATCCAACTAGAATTCAAATAAACCCAAATACTAGGAAAAGATGGCACTTGCATGGCCCATGCAAAATAATTAATGCCAAAAGGTTATATTGTGAAAACAACATTATTTCATGTGGCTTTAATCCTTGCATTCCCAAAAAGTGGGCAAAGGCCAAGCAAAATATGATGGGTGGATCCAACCAACAACATGAGCTAGAGATACTCAAAACTAAAATGCCAAGCTCATATTAATTGGATGGTGGAATATAAGGTGGTGAAAGAAAAGGTGGTGGAGTCAATAAGAGATATGCCCTCAACTCAACTTGGGCATTTAACAATATATTAAGAACCAAATACAATATCAAGAGGCAACTACAATTAATCATGCACATGAGATAAGAACCAAACAAGAAAGGGTTTTATATGATGTTCAAATGCAAGGTGACATGATGACATGAGCATGATATGATGATGATGCAACAATTATATGTTGGAAGTGGCTCTTTTTATTATTATGACATGTAGCATTACAGGGTTGACAACCGGGATGCTACAACTCTCCACTAAACAGGAATCTCCCGAGATTCTAGGAAGAAGAAGAAGATACAAAGAGAGAAGGATGGTTGGCACGGAGTTCATCTTCACGCTCCCATGTGGCTTCATCAACAGAATGGTGTGACCACTGCACCTTGCAAAACTTGATGGACTTGTTGCGAGTCCTCCGTTCTGCGGTCTCAAGGATTTTGGTGGGGTGTTCTTGATAAGAGAGATCTTCTTGGAGGTCGATTAGCTCATGATCCACAGTCTTGCCGGGATCTTTGAAGCACTTCTTGAGCTGAGAGATATGGAAAACATCATGGACTTTGAGTTTTTCCGGAAGCTCAAGTGCATAAGCAACTTCTCCTCTTCTACCACGTATCTTGAAAGGACCGATGTATCTAGGAGCCAACTTTCCTTTGATACCGAAGCGGTGTGTTCCTCTCATGGGAGTGACACGAAGGTAGACGAGATCACCGAGGCATATACCATATCTGTGCTTCCTGTCATAGTTGCTCTTCTGACGACTTTGAGCAATCTTCAGGTTTTCCAGAATGATATGCACCTTCTCCTCTGCTTGGGTTACAATGTCAGGGCCAAACCAGATTCTTTCTCCTGCACCTGACCAACCAATTGGAGTTCTGCACTTGCGACCATAGAGAGCCTCGAATGGTGCCATCTTCAGACTCTTCTGGAAGCTGTTGTTGTAGGAGAATTCAGCATATGGAAGGCATTCCTCCCACTTCATGCCAAACGAGATGACGCAAGCTCTAAGCATGTCCTCGAGAATCTGATTGATCCTCTCCACTTGTCCTTGCGACTGAGGGTGGTAAGCAGTGCTGAAGTTCAACTTTGTTCCCAAAGCTTTTGGAAACTCTCCCGAACTTTGAGGTGAAGATGCTCCCACAGTGCGACTGATTTCAAGTGGAACCCCATACAAAGAGACAATCCTGTTGATATAGAGCTCACCAACCGAATTGCGTAAATTGTTTCTTTGATCGGGAAGAAATGAGCCACTTTAGAAAGCCCGTCGATGACAACAACAAAATTGCATTGTTGCCCTTCTGCGACCTTGGAAAGCCGGATGAAGTCCATCTCAACTTTCTCCCATTTCCATTCCGGAGGCTTCAATGGCTGTAGAAGACCAAATGGTTTCGATGGATGCCTTGACTCTGCGACAGACATCACATTCGAGACATACTTGGCACAATACCGTTTCAACCCAGCCACCAAAGATTGTGTTTTCAAGTCCATGTACATCTTTGTGCTGCCAGGATGGATAGAAAGAACCGACTCATGTGCCTCCTTGAGAACTTGGTCTCTCAGACCCGGGTAGTTTGGAACAAACATCCGGTGTTCAAATAAGAGCGTTCCTTGATCATCAACATGAAAGGACTCATACTTCGGAAGGTCAAGCTTAGCGATGAGCTTTTTGGTGTGCGGATCACCAAGCTGACGAGAACGAATCTGTTCTTCCAAGAGAGGAGTAGCCAGAAGGTTCAGGAGATACCCTTGTTCCACAATTTCCAGGTTCAGCTGACGGAATTCCTCGCACAAGAGAGGCTGCTGCTCTTCCACCATGAGGTTGTTGACATAAGCTTTTCTGCTAAGTGCATCTGCCATGACATTTGCTTTACCTGGGGTGTAGTTGATGGTCACATCAAAGTCATTTATTGCTTCAATCCATCTCCTCTGCCGAAGGTTGAGATCCGGTTGAGTGAAGATATACTTCAAACTCTTGTGGTCCGAGAAGATCTCACAACGGTTACCAAGCAAGTAGTGCCTCCATAGCTTCAAGGCAAAGACAACTGCTGCTAGCTCGAGGTCATGTGTGGGATAGTTGATCTCATGCGTCTTCAACTGACGAGAGGCATAAGCAACCACCTGTCTCTCTTGCATAAGGACCGCACCCAATCCTTGCAAAGAGGCATCGCAGAAGATCTGGAAAGGCTTAGATGTATCTGGAGGAACCAAGACTGGTGTGGAAGTGAGCTTCTCTTTGAGTGTCTCAAAACTTTCTTGACAAGCGAGTCCAGTGTACTTCTTGCCTTTCTTGAGGAGGTCGGTAAGAGGCTTTGCTATCTTGAGAAGTTCTGAACAAAGCAGCGGCAATAGCTAGCCAAGCCGAGAAAACTCCGCACTTCCTTGACATTAGCGAGGAAGCCATTCAACTATTGTCTTCACGGTTTCGGGTTGACTGCAATGCCCTTGGCGAGATAACATGACCCAAGTATGTTACTTCAGGCAGCCAAAACTCACACTTAGAGAACTTTGCATACAAGCGGTTCTCACGCAGCTTGTTCAGGACACACCGCAGGTGGTCTTCATGCTCCTCTTTGGACTTGGAATAAACCAGAATGTCATCCGGATATACCACCACAAACTTGTCCGGATACTCCATAAAACGGAGTTCATCAGCCTCGAGAAGGTAGCAGGTGCGTTGGTGAGGCCGAAAGACATGACCGTGTACTCATACAGGCCATAGCGGGTGGTGAAAGCTGTCTTGGGCACATCTTCTTTGCGAATTTTGATTTGGTGATACCCACTTCTCAAGTCCAGCTTAGAGAACACCACAGCTCCTGCCAGCTGATCAAATAGATCATTTATCCGAGGAAGAGGATATTTGTTCTTGATGGTTTTAGCGTTGAGAGCCCGGTAGTCAACACATAGCCTATCGGTTCTGTCACGCTTCTTCACAAAGATTGTTGGGCTACCCCAAGAAGAAGTGCTATGTTGAATGAAACCCAACTTCTCTTGTTCATCAAGTTGTCGTTTGAGTTCAGCCAACTCAGAAGGACCCATTTTATATGGCCTCTTGGAGATAGGAGCCGTTCCAGGTTCAAGCTCAATCACGAATTCAACCTCGCGATCCGGAGGCATACCAGCAACTCTTCAGAAAGACATCGTGGAACTCACGGACCACGGTACCCTCCAATAGCTTCCATAGCATCATCATTTAGAGTTGCCAAGGAATAGAGCCGACAAAGGAGTCGACTTGGAGAGAAGACTACATGGCCTTCAGGAATCTTCGAGACACCGAAGCTCAAAGACAATCAATCACAGCTGCATTTGCTGTCAACCAATCCATGCCCAAGATGACATCAATGTCAGAGTTGCCCAGGACAATCAAAGAAGCCAAGAATGAAGAACCACCAATCTCAACTTTATTGCCATGACTGATCTTAGATGCTATCATATTTGCTCCAGGCGAAAGAACCATTAACTTCTTAAGAATAGGATCCATTACCAACTCATTCTCATTTGCAAACTTGTGAGACACAAATGAATGCGATGCACCAGAATCAAAGAGAACTCGTGCAGGAACTGAGTTAACCGAAAGCATACCCATTACAACTCCAGGTGCGAGCTCAGCTTGAGAGGCGTTGCGCGGTTAGCGCGAACAACCCAGCAACCGGGCTTAGTGTTGATGTTGAGAGCCCGAGGGTGGTACACGAACCAAGGAGAGCTTGTTGCAGATCTTGGCGGGGTTGAGGAGAGCTTTGTTCTTCATTGGGCGATTCCTGGGATGTCCATGATCTCCACATGTGTAACAAGCACCGTGTGGACGTGGAGCAGAGTAGCCAGGGACTCCGCCAGGCGCTCCAGGGTAAGGGTTGTTGTAGCCCCTGGGAGCCGCAGTGGTGAAGTTTGATGGCCTTGGCGCGTAACTTGCAGGTCTTGGTGGAGCCGGGAGCGACGGTGGGGTGTTAGGAACCCAGACACGCCGCTTAGAAGGAGCTGCCATAACTGCAGAGCTTGATGCATCCCTGTTATGTTTCTTGGACTCCTCAAACATTTGCCTGCTTGCCTCCTCTTGCAGTGCTGTGTGCTGTAGTTCCAGGAAGGTTGCCGGTCTTGCATGCGTGATTGCATACTTGATCGACGCATTGAGCCCTTGCACGAATCTTTTCGCTTTTTCTTGTCATCGATACCTCATCACCACCATAGCGAGACAGGTTCATGAAGTTCTGATGTAGGTGTTGACGTTATCATTTCCTTCTTGAGTTGAGGAAAGCCTCCTTCATCCTTTCCATCACAATCTCTGAGAAACTGTTCTTTGAAAAGCGTGAACCTCTCCCAAGTTGGGCTGGAACCCGGTCGCTTGCCTTCAAGTAGTTTTCCCACCAAAGAGCGCATCTACCTTGAGAAGGTGGGTAGCACACTTGACCCACTCGCTCGGAACATCGCAGTCTCGAGCAACCTTGAGATCTCGCGCAGCCAATCATCCGCGTCAAGAGGTCGGTCGACACATCAAAGCGAGGTTGAACTTGAGGAAGCTCTTGATGTCACCACGCTTGGGAGGTGGAGGAAGTGGAGCAAACTCGTTCCTTCGACGCTCTCCTCAAAGCGGCTGGTTCTCTTGCATTGCCGCCAAAGCATTAGCTATGCTTGACAATACCGAGCCCAGTTAGGAGGATGTCCTCCTCATCCCGTGGGGAGCCATCCTGTCATTGATATAAAACTCAAGTCAAGACTATAATGGAAGATGATAATAATCCAAAATAGTACCAAGATGGAATTAACCAAGATTAAAGGATACAATTTCGAGATGATATTAAAATATCAACAAAGTTCATAGCACCTAAAAGATATTAAGCATATCGCACATTTGAAAAGGAGTGTGGTACACAAATATATCAAAGAAAAAAAAAATTCCACAAATTTCGGCATTAAAATACCAATAGATGCGCAAAATTACTTAACGAATCAAGATTAGTGACTCTACCGATTCAATATACAAAAGCGAATGATGCAAGTAGTGGTATGGTCGCGACTCCATCCCGCACTCAAATCATTACTCCGCACATGAACAAGTGGAACACATATCCTAACCCCTTCTTCTCACGACGAAACCTAAAGATTGGTAACTACGGAACGAACACCCCAAACAAGATAGCGTCGGATACCAAGGGGAAGATAGATTGCGTCGGTTTGCAAAAGCCTGTCGGTATGGAATGTACCAACAGTTGATAACCAAAGGCAGATAAGATAAAAATTTGGATGCAACAGATAGACAAGGGATTACACACACATACACACACACACAACCTATGGTACTACGGAAACCCAGAACACGTGAATCCTAGTTTGAACTTTGGGAAGAGGATTGAAAACGTTGCACTTCCTTACCAGAAAAGGGTGGGTGGGAGGGTAAGAAGAAAAATGGAAGCAGTCCTACTCTCGCGTTTTGTTTTTCCCTAATATACATAACTACCAAAATATTTTCTAGACTGACAACGACCGTTTGGCTGAAACCCTGAAGGTCGGGATGGCTCTGATACCAATTGTAACTACCTCGGTGAACTACGCTCCTAGATACAAGCCTGGATGAGTGATAGTGGTTGAAATAGTACGGTGGGGCCCCAAAAGCCACTCACTGGTAGTCCTTTCAGACGTCCCAACCACTACCCTCTCAACGGGACCTGTACGGGCGGCGTAGTCGGCAGGCGAAGGGATCAACTACATACACAAGTGGGTATGTACGCAAGCCACCATACAAGAGTACATCAGAGCCACACCATATAGAAAGAAAGGAAATGTACCAACGCCATACGGCAAGATTCAAATGACCTAGATAAATCTATATTTTAGGATAACTCCTCATACAACACACATCAGAGTATCATGCGGAAGCGGCAAACAAGATCCGAGTACGGATAAGAAGCAAATCGGCATAAGATGCCATGGAAATAAGCACATCCCAACTACAGGTCTCACGGATCCCCGTTCCCGGAATCTCTACACCGAACGATCGTTGCCCACATCTTCGGCTTCTTCCACCCAGTATCCGTCCTGTGAAGGTACCTGTTCATCTGAATCAAGAATTTATCGTGTGAGACCCTAAGGGTACTCAGCAAGTCTTAATGCCTCTAAAGGGGACACAACCTGGGGTGACGCAATTGCAGCGAAAGATAAACCCTAGCAGTCCTACAGATAAACGCTAACCATCCGCCTAACCAATGATAGACGGATGTCCGTGAATTAAGTACAACAGTTATAATGGTAATCTCATCCGATCCATCCTCCTCCACAACACCAACAAGCGGACGAACAACCCCATCCGTTGGCAATTTTATTAACCATTCCTTGAGTATTGCTCTAATTACTAGTCAGTTACTTAGTCGATTAAAGCGGTACTTTAGTTATGCTTGTCTATGATCAAGAAACGTGCTCCAAGTCGTCCATATCCGCGACACGGCTTTGAAAAGTTTTACCCGACCGGGTGCACCATTAGCAACACACGCTCGATCAACCTCGGAAAAACCAAATCAAAATCCAACGAGGCTTTCACGACTGAACAATCACAGGATTCAGAAATATTTCAGGGGGCCACCCCTTAAGTAGATCCCGCAACGGAGATAGCTGACTCCGAGACGGACTCAAGGTTTGCGTCAATGGTCAGTTAATCGGGAACCCGAAAGTGTGGCTGGGCTTGTCGATACCGCGTAAACATTCCGCGGACCTAAACAGTACAGTGTGCCCCTCGCACAATTTAAATACAGAAAGTAGCATGTCATAAGTACAGGATAGTAAGTAAAACCTCAAACTAGTTTGTGGCCCCTAGAAATAAGACGGAATCAAGCTCGGCCTGGGGTCCCATATACCTCCGGATGTGGATAGCGATAAAACAAGGATCGAGAATCAAGTACTCGGGGTCTTACGGACACAAGTGAGCAGGAAAAACCAAATAGCAGCTGTTGCTCACCGGTGCCTCTTTCTTTAGTTATCCCAACTACTCAAAGTTAAGTTGTTTAGGTACCTCGTTGTTCAAGACTCGACAAACCCTACACATCTTTCTACGACTCGCATGGCTCAAACAACTCCTATAGTAATGGCTCATGGGGTGGAGGAACAAGCTTGGTGGGGTTTAAAAGTAAAGGCTATGCATACTTGGGATTCAATTTAATGCAATCGCGACTCAATGATGCAAGAATAAGATAGAGGCAATAGGTACTGTATGTATGCAAGCATGTGGAAGTGCTTGCCTGGTATCTCAGTTGAAGCGAGGGACGGATCTGGGTAGTGCTCCTGGTTCTCTTGATACAACCCCTGCTCAGTGTCTATCCGAGAAAAACCAAACAAACAAGGCCAACATGAATATAGAGCACAAGCATTGGAATTAAATGCGTCAAGCAAACAATCATGCCATGATGAATGATGCACAAGTTGCATGGCAATAAGTAGCATGGCATGGGTGAGGTGTGGAGGACAAGAATAACATTTGAATTGGGTTTTAATCACATTTTGTTGCCATAATAGTTGCTGTTCATTATATTTTTATATGATGCATGCTGCAATTGAAGTCATGGATAGCATAAACAGAAAGGTCTCGTCGAGCTGATCATTTTAGACATATCATTTGCTTAATTTGGAATTATAGAACAAAAGTTATTAATTATTGAAATTCTAGTGGCAATTTGGGTAATTAAACTAAACTTGGAATTTTACTTGTGCAAAAGTCAAAATAGATGGAATATTTGGAATCCTCTCATTTTGCTGATATCCAAACATATATTATTTGCCCAATTTGGATTTAGTATGAAAAAGTTATTTAAAACTGATTTGAATTTGAATTTGGAATTTATTTAAACAGAATTTGAGTTTGAAACAGTCCCTGAACGTTTTCTACTCAGCCTAACCCAACCTGAGTCGCAGACAGGTGGGGCCAGGGGGTTCTCTGGCCCACGCGCCAGCGGCTGAGGCAACCAAGGACCGCGGTTGACAAAGGAAAAACACCAGAGCCTTTTTGCAAAACGTACACAGACACTGACAACGGGCCCTGAGGACCGCGGGTTGACGCAAAAAGGGGGCCAGGGGGTTATTTGCGAAAAGAACACGCGGCCAGGGGAGGACTGCGGGTTGCGAACCAAAAAGGGCAGGGGGTTTTATAGAAAAAGGGCATCAGAGCCCTGTTCTCGCCACAGATCCGACAGACGCGGCGCGGTGGCGCGCAGTGGTACTCGAACGCGCGACCGGGGGCGCTTGCGCGGACGCGGAGCCACTGCGGTGGCTGCGGGCTGATGTTAGAGGGTCGCTCGCGTGCTAGTTAGGGCTAGACGGCGCGCGGTGCTAGCGGCAGACGCAGAGGATGCACGCGCTCGCGACGCACGCAGAGCGCTCGACGCAAGGTCCGGCGAGGCTAGGACGAGATCGGCGAGAGGGGGTTGTCAGGGGGGTTCGTAGGCTCACCGCGGGGCTGTCGGTGACGGTGGCGAGGCACGGGGCGTAGGCGATCAACGGCGAGGCTCGCGGACTGAGGCTAGGGTTTTCCGGCGGGGCGGCGTCGATCCTGGCGCTCCGGACCTTCTCCTCCTTGCTGGCCCGTACGGATCCGCTGCAGAGGACCAGCTCGACCTTCTCGACCACTCCCTCGACGATCTGGACGTCCTGAGCAACGTGGGTGGCAGGGTGCTGGCGGCGGCCGGCGTAGCTAGGTGATCGGAGAGGCAGAAGGAGGGGTAGAGGGGGCGGCCAGATCTGGCGAGGCTAGAGGATGCGTGGGGAGGGGAACATGGCAGAGAGGGAGGCAGGGGTGGCGTGGAGGAGGCGGTGTGGATAGGGGTGGCCTCGGCCACCTTTATCCATCACGTGCTCGGCTTGGCCAGGCAAAGGCACTAGGGGCAAGTGGCCTGGGGGCAGCTCGTGGGAGGCGGGTAAGGGCCTGGGTCGTAAGGGTGAGGCAGAGAGAGAAGAAAAGAGGGAAGGGGGAGGCCGGTTCGGCTAGGGCTAGGGTAGATAGGAGGGGGCTCTTGGTCGTGTGGGGCAGGTTAGCTGGGGTGGGGCATACATGGAAGAGAGAAGGGGCGAGCTAGGGTGGGGTGTTCAAGCTAGAAAGGAGGAGGGGTATTGGGGTTTTGCTTAGGGGAGGTAGATTAGGGGTAAGAGGGTGGCTTAGTGTTTAGGCTTAGCTAGGTGAGAGAGAGAGAAAGAGATGGAGTAGCTAGATTAGGTGAGGGATTAGTTTTTAGGTTTTAGCTAGAAGGATAGAAGGCAAGGATAGGGTTTAGGGCTTTGGTTTAGAGAGGGAGAGGATGGAGGGAGGTGGCACTAGATTGATCATGCATGCTCCAAACTCGGCTTAGCAAGAACAAGCAAGAAAAAGAGGGGGAGGGAGAGAAAGATGGCCTAGTGAAGATGGTGCTCTTTGATCCATGCATGCTCCATCAAAGATCAAGCAAGATCAAAGAAAAGGGTAAGGAAGAAGATGGGGTTTGTGTTGTGCATGCCACATAAGCACATTTGTGTGCATGGGGCATGGGGTTTAGCTAAGAGGAGAAGATAGGTAGATGATATGATGAAGAACACTACAAGCCAACAAAAGATTTAAACAAAGAAAGATGATCCAACTAGAATTCAAATAAACCCAAATACTAGGAAAAGATGGCACTTGCATGGCCCATGCAAAATAATTAATGCCAAAAGGTTATATTGTGAAAACAACATTATTTCATGTGGCTTTAATCCTTGCATTCCCAAAAAGTGGGCAAAGGCCAAGCAAAAGATGATGGGTGGATCCAACCAACAACATGAGCTAGAGATACTCAAAACTAAAATGCCAAGCTCATATTAATTGGATGGTGGAATATAAGGTGGTGAAAGAAAAGGTGGTGGAGTCAATAAGAGAGATGCCCTCAACTCAACTTGGGCATTTAACAATATATTAAGAACCAAATACAATATCAAGAGGCAACTACAATTAATCATGCACATGAGATAAGAACCAAACAAGAAAGGGTTTTATATGATGTTCAAATGCAAGGTGACATGATGACATGAGCATGATATGATGATGATGCAACAATTATATGTTGGAAGTGGCTCTTTTTATTATTATGACATGTAGCATTACAGGGGTTAGACAACTGGGATGCTACATGGTTGGATCTTTATTGTGATGGTGCATGTCACCTAAAAAATTATTCTGTTTATCACTTACCTACTCGAGGACGAGTAGGGGTTAAGCTTGGGGATGCTGATACATTGGAAACGTATCTATAATTTTTGATGTTCCATGCTTGTTTAGTATCTACTTTGCTTTACTTGTCCACACTTTGAGGTGCTTTTTACATGTTTTCTGGTACTAACCTATTAACAAGTTGCAACAGTGCCAGATGTCTGTTTTTTGCTGTTTTTGGTTTCAGAAAAGTTAGTAAAGAAATATTCTCGGAATTGGACGGGACAAACGTCAAAGTCAATTACTTTCCGTGGGGAACAAGAAGTCCAGAGGAGAGACAAAGGGGACGGCCAGGGGGCCAGACCCACCCCAGGCGCGGGGGAAGGTGGGCTCGCGCCTGGCTAGGGTTTGGTGGCCCTGGCCGCCTCCCGGTCTCGCCCCTTCGCCTATAATAATCCCTCGATGCAGAAACCCTGAGTACCCGATCAGAAATCCACGAAACCATCTATAGCCGCCGCCACCATCGTCCGTAGATAGGGGGGTCTGAAGTTCTTCCCGGCACCCTGCCGGAGGGGAGATCATCCCGGAGGCCTTCTATCCGGTATGATGCGTGAGTAGTTCCACCTTGGACTATGGGTCCATGTTGTAGCTAGATAGTTGTATATCCTCCTTTGTGCTTTCATGTATAGATCTTGTGATCTCCGTTCATGATCAAGATCTAATTTATTTGTAATCATGCATGTTGTGTTTGTGGGGATCCGATGGATATTGAGATTATTATGTTGGTTTGATTAATGGTTTTACCTTGATGATTCTATCATGTCTGTGTTGTTTGTGATCTTGCATGCTCTCCGTTGCTAGTGGTTATATTAGCCAAGTAGTTTCTAGTGACTCCAAGAGGGGGTATTTATGCTCGATAGTGGGTTCATGCCTCTAGTTTCCAAGGGAAGTGACAGAAATCTCTTCGGTTGTAGATGTGTTGTTGCTACTAGGGAGAAAACAACGGTCTCTTGTTCATGGAACATGTGGACTGTTTACCTTACAGACTTTGCTTAAAGCAGTTGTCTATTGCTTGCAACTTAATACTTGAGGGGGTTCGGATGATAACTTGAAGGTGGACTTCTAGTCGTAGATGCAGTTGGATGACGGTCTATGTATATTGTTGCATTGCCCAATCAACTTCATAGGATCTTTCTGGCTAGTAATTGCATTGTTATGCCTTGCTCAGTTCCTGTCAATTGCCTCGCTGTAATTTATTTACCCTTCATGCCATGTTGTTTATCTAAGGAGAGCACCTCTAGTGAACTATGGACCCCGGTACAATCTTTACCATTGATACATCTTCCACTATTACATGTTTACTTGCTGCAAACCATTACCTTCCACACCATACGTTTAATACTTTGTTACAACAAATTGGTGAGCTTGACAACCTCACTGATTCGTTGGGGCAAAGTCTTGACTTTGTGTTGTGTAGGTCTCCGCGTTGCTCGCAAAACCTGTGTGACGTTTCCTTCCTCCTTCTGGTTCGATAACCTCGGTCTCAACTAAGGGAAGACTTGCTGCTTGCTACTTCACACCTTGCTCTTGGAGTTTCCAACGAAGTGCTCCACGTCAGCACCATCAATATACATCAACTAAAGTGAGGACGAAGTTGCTGATTAGATAGGATTATAATCTCTAGCCATAGAACTTATTTCTATAGAGTATTGCAATAGCAGCCATACAAGCCCAATAGTGTAGATACTAGTCTATAGATTTGAGTTGAATATACTGATTCTTTTTTGTAAGAAGTTTCTTTCTCTCTTTTTAACCTAGAGTGTTCTCTGGATCTTTTGTAATGAGTCGAGTTGTAACCTATAGTCATGTCTTGGACCTGCTGTGTTTCTGTTGTACCACTCTGAGCGATGTAATACTAGTGAACGATGTTTCATTGGTGTTATGTCAACGACTCTAGTGTACTATATCATGCAGTGGCATGTTGGATCTCCATAGGTTCTCAACAAAAATATACCGAGAAGGCAATGCCCTCTTCCTCGGGATCGAACAGTTGTGGGGTTTCTTCACAAAATAATAGGAAATTTCCCTCTAAATCGAACAATGAATTTGTCTCCTCTCAGGAGAATAATGTCAAGAAGCCTTAGTCGTCTTCCTCAATGTCGAACAATAGTCTAGTTTCTCCACAAGAGAAATCCAAGAATCCTATGCCCTCTTCTTCAAGGCCGGAATTTGGCTGAGCCTCCTCGTCGAGGAATATTAAGATGTCTAGGCCATCTCCCTTAGGGCCAAACAATAACATTATTTATTTGTCGAAGGATATTGAGAAGTCTCAGGCCTCTTCCTCAAGTCGGAATGGTGGCTCAATACCTTCGTCGATGAATATCGAGTCTATGTCCGTGAAGTCCAGCTCCTCTCTCCTTCGGGATGAAATTTCCTCAAGAAAGCCTACCTTCATTGGGTCGAGCAATAACCCAAGCAAGAATATTGAGATGTCTAGGTCATCTCCCTTGAGGCCAAACAATAACATGATTTCTTCGTCGAAGGATATTGAGAAGCCTCGGCCCTCTTCCTCAAGTCTGGATGGTGACCTGGTACCTCCATCGAAGAATATCAAGTCCGCGAAGTCTAGGCCCTCTCGCCTTCGTCGTGAATTTCCCTCAAGAAAGCCTACTTTCATTGGGTCAAGCAATAACTCAAATTCGGCATATAGTATTTCTAACAAATCGCCACCCTCACTAGTGCATGGCCATTCAAGCCATGTCGAAATGAGCACTCAAGTTCAAAGCAAAGAGATTTGGGATTCGAATGAAGCTTCAACTTCTAGCTTGTCGTTAAAGGGTAACCAAGTCATGCATGGTCTCCAACCCCATAGCAATACCATGAAGCAGAATGAAGAATCAATGAGTGTGCATGTTCAACTGGATAGTAGAGATGGAAAAGACGATGATGGCAAGTATAAGAGTAAGATGAAAGAACCATTGTTTGAAGAGAATCTTGGTTCGCATGTGGATGATGATAGTGCAAAAGGGAATAGTAGGCCAAAGAAGAGAATGAGAAAAGATTTTGAAAATGATGATGCAGATGCCGACGATAGTGATCAAAAGCTTGTGGATGCTGAAAGTGGTACTGCCGTGATAACAGAAACCGCACTCGTCAAGGATTGTCATACCAAAGTCTCTCATCATTTCATTTCGGAGTCCTTCAAGTTGGGACAATATAGTTCCGTTCCCACAGGGCCGGGCCAGCAAAATGCGAGGCCCCGTGCGAAAGTCTAAAATTTCCCCTATGACACTAGAAATTTTGAAATATTCAATAATTGTAACGTATATGCGAGAGTATCTTACATAGCAATTGGATATACAACCCAGCTCACTTGGTTAGAGAAGGAATGTACGACCTAGCCGTCCAGGTTTAATCCTCACATATGTGAAATTGTGTTTACCACTGATATAAACATATTTAGTTGGTAGGGGAGCGGATATATGACTGATAAAAATAGTAATTAGATATATGAATAAATCATTCTCTTAGTTTTTTTTCAAAATAAATGCTTCAATAATATGAACAAAAGAATTAAACAAATTTGGGATTGAAATAGAACTGGAACGCAAAGATCGGAGAAGAAGATGCAAGGATAAGGGATGAGGGACGCAGCACATACCGATTGATGAACTGAATCCACAAAATTAGTTTTCGCGATGATCAAACTAAGAACGGAACCTTCTGTCAAAAAAAAAAAAACTAAGAACGGAACCGCCGGGTAGCGTCGCGCAAACTCGGCCACACATAAAGCCCTAAGCCCGCATGTTTAATTCCCAGCGGCCACATGTCAGAAATGAGTTTTTTTGCTGCATATATAAACCTGTACTATAGTTTTGGGTCCCAAATTTTTACGGACCCTGTGCAGTTGCACAGTTTGCACTCTCACTGGCCCGGGCCTGCGTTCCCATCGATGAACCTATTTGGAGGTAGAACACATTCTTTTCTTGTTCTGTTTTGAACTGTCATACGTACTCTCCAAGTCTCCATATATGAGTAATATTTTTGCTTGGTTATTCAATAGTGGAATCATTAGGACTTGGGGCAAGGAATATGTTTCATTGGTTGCACACCTGTCAACCAAATACTGTGACATGGTGTCAAAATTATCAAAATCACTGCAGCCAGTGCTTGAAGTAACAGAGCTTTCTAGGCTGGATGCTTGGCCCAAGAGCTTCGAGGCATCAAGACCCACGGATGATAACATTGCCTTGTATTTCTTTCCGGACAAAATGAGGTCTCTTCCTACCCTTTGGCCTTAATTTGATTTGCATCACCTCTATCTTTTGCAGCATTTGGAATTTAATCATTACTGATTTCTAACTCTAGGAATGACGATTGCTTCGGTCCCCCATCCTCCCCCCTCTTTCAAACTTTGACAAACAAAAACTCGATACCGATTATTTAGAGGACCGTACGAATCCACCGGAAGTCCGTATGGTCCTCTCAGACGTATACTCACCGTATACGTATACTCGTGTGCCTGCGGAAAGCGAAAATCGGAAGTTATATAACATCAACAAAAAAATTTAAAATATGACAGACAAAGATGTAGATCGCGATAATGGGAGGTGGGATCAGCCAACCGAAACGTGGATTATACCTAATTCGACCAAGTACACATATACAAAGATATACGTTGCCTTGATATGGGTTTCGACGGGTAAAAAAAAAAAGACTCATGCAGCTTAAGTTTAGGGGAGGGGGGGGGGAGGGGACCGAAGCACACATGGTAATAGTATATGCGTGCAGGTGTCTAAATTCTAGGCCAGTTTGTCTGGCCCGACAATTGTACAACCATGTCATGTGAACAAGAAGCGAAAGCGAGGCCGGTACAGCTCCCCATACATACATAGGGCACAATTTCTTCAGAAGACTCAAGTCGTGTCCTCTGTCAGTCAGATGCGTATGAACAGTCCCGGCACCCTGAGCGAGAATCATACCACTAGACCAAATGCCCTTTTTGCTATAGCATGGTTTTACAATTAATTAATACTGGTCACCGAAAATAGTACATTGTAGATGCAAATAAGTGGTCATTGGGGCACTTTTACCCTCTTTAGTTCGAAAAATAAACTTCTCTAAAACGATGTCACTGAAAAGTTCAGTTTATATTTTATTAAACTAAAAGGGTATTACCCTATTTTTTTTGAGGGAAAGCCAACATGGCTATACTTTATTACTTTGGCATAATAGATACATCATCTGATAGAATAGAAACTAAGAAATCAGGGGGATCCTCATGCCAAACAGTTGACATAGATCCCTCTGAATGTCTAGCTAAGCTATCTGCCGCTACATTGGCTTCCCTAGGGCAATGCATAAAAATGACCGAAACGAAACTATGATAAAGAGACAAGCATTCCTCATAAATTGCTGCTGCAGGTCCATATGATCTACCACCATTTTGCATCACCTCGATCACATCTTGGCAGTCCGAATTGACTTCCAGCCTATTGCATCCAATCTGGCCCGCCAGGATCAAACCATCTCGAAGCGCTCGAGCCTCCGCCGTGGATGCATCAGAGACATAAGGTATTCCACAACTACTGGCAGCCAAGAAAAAACCTTTTTCGTCGCGTAGGATTGCACCTGTACTTCCTGTACCTGAATCGAGGTTAAACCCCGCATCCACATTAAGCTTAACGAATCCTTCCCTTGGCCGCATCCATCCATGCCTGACAATACCTTGGTGCTTCTTCTTTGTCCGTAAAAAATTCGTTGCTAGGATTGCGATAGACTGTGCTGAATGTACAGGGACTGTAGCATTTCCCCTCTGGTCGCTTGCCTCCGTTCCCACCATACGTACCAGATACATGTAGCGAGCAGGTCATTCCGATCAATTCCACCATGTTTTGAAGCTATCGTTGATCTGTCTCGCAGCAATGAGATCAGGACCGAAGACCCCTCGGAATCGTTTGAGCACACATGTGATATAAAGTCCTCCATTCCAAGGAACTCCCATATCTCTTTCACTCTTGGGAACAAAAATAGGGCATGCCGAATACTCTCACAATCCGATCTGCATAATGGACATTGGGAGCTATGTTGCATGTGTCTATTTGCGAGAACACCATTACACGGAATTTCACCAAGCAATACACGCCAACAATGTATCTTGATCTTTGCTGGCACATTCAAGGACCAAATCGTCCTCCACACTGGAGACGCCGATGATGACCCAAAACTGGTCGTACGCCTTAATTTACCGCCGTGCTGATGCTCCCGCTCTACATGGTAGGAAGACCGAACTGAAAACACTCCAGTTTTCGTATAATGCCAAGATACAAAGTCATTCATCATACCCGTTGTTAAGGGGATATTCAGAATTCTCTGAACATCAATAGGACAAAGCATCTCACGTAATAGCTCTTCATCCCAACCTCCTGATTCTTGGTTAATAAAATCTGAGACCTTTGAAAACACAATGTTCCCTCTCCTTGTCATAACTTTCCTGTTTGGACTACTTGGGATCCACGGATCATCCCAAATATTGATTTGAGAGCCATCCCCAACTCTCCAAATATGTCCTCTCTTAAAAGTTTGAATTCCAGCCCAAATACTCTGCCATGTATAAGAGCTCCCCTTTTTGAGCTAACAATTCAAAATATCACCATCCGGAAAATACTTAGCCTGCAGGACAAAAGCACATATAGAGTCCGGATCAGAAATTAATCTCCAGCATTGTTTGGCTAGCATGGCCAAATTAAAACAGTGTAAATCCCTAAACCCCATACCACCTTCCTTCTTGGACACACACATCTTCCACCACGCAAACCAGTGCATGTGCTTCTTCTGATCATCATCTCCCCACCAGAACTGAGATATTAAGGTGATTATCCCTTTAATAATCTGTTTGGGTAGCTTGAAGACTGACATCGCATATGCAGGAATAGCTTGAATGACGGCTTTAATGAGTGCCTCCTTTCCTCCAAAAGACATATTCTTCTCCTTCCATCCACTTAAATTTTTTATCACTCTCTCAAATAGGTGCATAAAGCAATCAGATTTATCAACACACACAAGGGGGGGGGGGGGGAAGCCCAAGGTATTTGTCCGTTAGAGATTCAGTCATGATATTCAATATAGAACATACCTCAGCTCTTGTGTCAACACCAGTACATGGGCTAAAGAAAAATGATGATTTGTTGTCACTCACCAATTGTCCAGATGATGCACAATAATCATCAAGGGCCCGACGCAAACATGTGGCATTGTTTTTATCGGCTCACATCAATATGAGGGAATCATCGGCGAAGAGAAGATGAGAAACCGCCGGTGCACTTCTACATACTTTCACTCCCAATAGATTCCCTGCGGCCTCCTCAAACCTCAACAAACTTGTTAGTCCTTCAGTACATAACAAGAATAGATAGGGGGATAAAGGATCCCCCTGCCTCAGCCCCCTAGTCGGGCAGAAATATTCAGATAAACCATTATTAAGGCGCACTTTATAATGAACAGAAGTCACACAAGCCATAATCAGCTCCACCCACTCTGGAACGAAACCAAGTCTCAGCAAGATCCTTTTCAGAAAACACCACTCCACCCTATCATACGCCTTATGCATATCAAGTTTGATCACACAAGTTCCAAACTTCCCCGTCTTTTTGTTCTTGATCGCATGATAGGACTCATAAGCAACAAGCACATTTTCAGTGATTAAACGCCCTGGTACAAAGGCACTTTGGGTCGGCGATATAATCTCTGGCAGTAATGTTTTGAGTCTATGAGCAATCAGCTTGGAGATCACCTTATAGACCACGTTACAAAGGCTAATGGGGCGGAACTGGGTAATATATTCAGGATTCTCCACCTTCGGAATTAATACAATTGTTGTGTCATTCCATCCATGCGGTATAGTCCGAGAATTAACTGCAATAAGGACCTCAGCTATCAGGTACTCTCCAATAATGTGCCAAAACCTCTTGTAGAAAATTGCGTGAAGGCCATCAGGGCCTGGCGCCTTGAGATCCCCAATGTTAAACATGGCCTTTTTAACCTCCTCCCTAGAATAGGGCGCAAGCAAGGTACTATTCATTGCATGAGAAACTGTAGGCTGGACTTTATCAATGACACTCTGATCAGGGTTTTGTACCTCAGATAAAAAAAGTTCCTCAAAATAACCGGACGCCAAAGACAGTAATTGGTCTTGCTCCTCAATCAGGACCTCTGCATTGTTCTTTAGTTGCTTAATGAAGTTCCTTTTGCGTCTTCCCGACGCAAATCGATGGAAAATGCAGTATACTGGTCTCCATGTCGCAACCAGTTTACCCTGCGTCTTTGTACCCAATAAAGTTCTTCTTGCTCTAGCAAATTCTCCATCTTTAGCTGGACCTCTTTTTGCTTTGCCACAGCCTCATCTGATAGAGGACCGGACAAAATTTCATTCAATTCTTTCTATAGTTCTCGCAATCTCCTCCTCGGCCCCTTTAGCACTTCTTTATCCCAACGGTGCAAAACCTCATGAACCTCCCTCGTATGATCACTAAGGGAGGAATCGGCATGGAGGTCCTTCGCTCTCTCCCATGCAGACTGGATAATACCCTCGACCGACTCCTCACACAACCATCTTGCTTCAAATTTCAGTGGACCCCTAATATTTCTTACTTGCAGTCCTGAATTAAAATCAGTATCGATCAATACCGGTCTATGATCTGATTTGTCAAAATCATGATTGACCACTCCATACAAAGGGAACATAGCAGCCCATCGATGGTCACATACAGCCCGGTCTAGCTGCTCACGGATCTTCCCACGACGCCATGTGAAGATATCGCCCGTGAAGCCCATATCTTCCAAATTACACTCACTCAGCGTGTCTCGAAACGCTTGCATGCATCTTTGTGATCAAGCGTTACCGCCCTCCTTCTCAGCGCTGTACAAAATCTCGTTAAAGTCTCCTAGCATCACCCATGGAAGATCAATAGTTGCATGCAATGATCGGATATATCCCCATGTGAGATGCTTCCTATCACTACTAGGCTCACCGTAAATGCCAGTGAGCCGCCATCCGAAATCACTATGCTCGTTGATCCTGATATCAATAAAATTATCAGTTACCTCTTTGGAGGTCACAACTGTCTCGTTGTTCCAGAACATCACTAGTCCTCCACCTCTCCCATCACTTTCAGCCACCAGCATCTCATCAAAACTCAACTTGACACGTAGACGGTCTGCCTGAACTCTACACAGATATGCTTCAGACAAAAAAAGTACATCCGGTTTGAGACGCTCCTGCATCACCAGAAGCGCGCGAACTGCCGAGGGCTTACGCATGCCTCGACAATTCCAAGCCAATATTTTCATTGCACCCAGACAAAACAGCAGAGAAATTCCAAAACGACCAGATTACACACCACCTCGGTCAGATTCCGAAAATCAATCTAGATCTGAGCAGAACTTAGAAATCTAGATCGGTATTTAAGTAGAGCAGGACAACACCACCAGCTCTTACGTAGTCATAGCAGCTAGAAACGATCAGCCACCAACAGAAACCGCCCCGCTTGACGCGAGGGAGCGAAAAATACCCGCCGTCGCCGTTGCCGACTCGGAGGAAAACGAGGAACGCCACACGAGCAAGTCGGGGCGGAGATGAAAACCCTAGTCAGGGGATGGAGCCAGTATGGAACAACGCTGTCAGCACGGCGCCGGCGAAACCTAGATCGCTTCCATGATCGCCTAAGCTAGCCCGGTGTGCCTACTACCGCTTTAGCAATCGTAAAAGGGTATTACCCTAACATTGACCCGCAAAAGAAAATTAGACAACTGACACCATTAGTGAATAAACTGTAATAAAGAGGGCATCTTTTGTTTACGGGAACAAAAAAGCAAGTGATTCACCACAGTGCCGAAGAATATCACAAATATACGAGAGAAGATCAATCCTAGCTAGCACCTCCTGCTGGATCGTCGTCGTTGAGATGATCAGTCTCTTTCAACCCTGCACATCCCATGGAACACACGTACGGGTCGTTTTCTTTCTTTCCTCGTCATCCATTCTCTTTCTTGCTCCATTGTGCACCACCAGTCCAAGACTGTCAGCTGGTCCCCTCAGGGCATCATCCACGTTCCACTACAGGAAAATTTGGCGCTGCCGTGCACTAGACCTTTGCCGTGTGCCAATGCACGGCAAAGACATCTTTGCCGTGTAATCAAATAGCACGACGCATGGCAAAGAAGTGTCACACGGCGGCACGGTACAGGATACACGGCAGAGAAACCCCTCACGGCAAAGCCCAGAAATAACACACGGCAAAGAAACTGTCCACGGCAAAGGACAAAAAAGACCCACGGCAAAGAAATCGCACGGCACACCATCTCGTGGGGCCTACCATTTCGGTGCAGTTCACGGGCCGTGCTAACGGCAGGGCTTTGCCGTGTGCCTCACCGCCACACACGGCAAAGTTTTAAATTCTAAATGGTTTTTTCCGCGCAAAATTTTCCTGCCATTTATTTTATTGGACTTGCGTAATATTCCCGCTTGGTTAATTCAATGAGGAACGTAATATTCCCGCTTTGCCGTGTGCCTCACTGTTTCTTTGCCGTGCACCCTGCACGGCAAAGGCTTCTTTGCCGTGCGTAGTGCACGGCAAAGCCCTGTTTTCCCCCATTTTTCCTTTTTTTTCTCCATTTTCTTTTAGCACATATTTTATCTCAAATATCATCCATATTGCATCTATGGACACCTTAATTATGTGGTTTGGTCAGCCCACATTAATTATGTGGTTTTTTGAGATTCCGACGCTCTAGCGGCAGTCTTCCATCGAAACCCTAGTCTGCGAGGCATCCAGAGATATACCCCATAGTTTTCTCAGCACGAGGTTCCACCAACATACTTTTTTGTTTGTTAAGGTATGTTTAGGCCATATATACAAGGAAAACCAATATTGTGGCTTTGTGGCACATCCTAGCCACCGGTATACAGTAGCGGGACATTTCCATCTAGAGTTCCAGGAATCTGCTAAGTGTTATCGTTCGAATGTGAAAAAGGTCATACCGGGGAGCTATGTATTCTATCTATGGGACTTCCACAATACTTTCACATGTATCCTAGGTAAGATGCAAGTTTTCTAGGTTCACGTGCAAGGTTTCACATTGTCTGCATCGTTTTTTGAATTTTTATGCCCGTTTCAAACCATCGTCCATCGCTTTTTTTTTTTTTTTATGCCCGTTTCAAACCATCGTCAAACTTTCTCGAACGACGGGCATGAAGATTCTTAGCTCGGGGCTGAGCCTCGCTAAAATTGCATCAGATCTCTGAATAAATATCGTATTTTGAGTCTAAAAATTATTTTTGCAAAAAATCATGAGCATTAGATCATGTACCAGTAGTCAAACCGGACCCAGTTCTTGACGATTCGTCAAGAATTTGTCTTTTTCACCAGGGATGAATGGAAAGGTTTGAGATCTCCCGGTTGGGATATTTTCCATGTAAGGTGGTCTAGTATTTTTAAAAAATAGGGTGGTAGCATTTGGAATTAGCCATTTGGTGGTTGCTTTACAAAATCCCCCTTTTTTGTGCTCGGAAAATGGAAAAGGACTTTTCCGTGCGAAGAAAAGGAAAGATTCTCCTGCAACATTATTTTCCATCCCATGATGCACATGCATGCACAATATGGGCACATTATCACAAACTATGCCTTGAATCTAACCATAACATTGGTCATTTGACCCGAAAGTCAGAAAACCTCGAATGAGATAGGTCATTTTGTGAAGGTTTTTTTGAGACATAATCAATATATCAAGTTTGAAATTTTTTCTTCTAACTATGTCACATAATATAACACCACGCGAATGTTTTGCATTGTTTGGATCGTTTTTGAATATTTTTATACAATTTCAAACCATTGTCAAACTTTCTCGAACGACGGGCATGAAGATTCTTAGTTCGAGGCTGAGCCTCGCTAAACTTGCATTAGATCTCTGAACAAACATCATATTGTGAGTCTAAAAAGGATTTTTGCAAAAAAACATGAGCATTAGATTATGTACTTGTAGTTCAAACCGGACCCAATTTCTACCAATTTGGCAGGAATTTGTCTTTTTCACCAGGGGTGAATGGAAAGGTTTGATATCTCCAGGTTGGGACATTTTTCATGTAAGGTGGTATATTATTTTAAAAAATAGGGTGGTAGCATTTAGAATTAGCCATTTTGGTGGTTGCTTCACAAAATCCCCCCTTTTTTGCGCTCGGAAAATGGAAAAGGACTTTTCCATGCGAAGAAAAGGAAAACTTTATCCTGCAACATTGTTTGCCATCCCATGATGCACATGCATGCACAATATGGGCACATTATTACAAACTATGCCTTGATTCTAGCCATAACATTGGTCATTTGACCCAAAAGTCAGGAAACCTCGAATGAGATAGGTCATTTTGTGAAGGTTTTTTTGAGAGATAATCAATATACCAAGTTTAACATTTTTCCTTCTAACTATGTCACATAATATGACACCACGCGAATGTTTCGCATTGTTTGGATCGTTTTTGAAATTTTTATGCCCATATCAAACCATCGTCAAACTTTCTCGAATGACGGGCATGAAGATTCTTAGCTCGGGGCTGAGCCTCGCTAAACTTGCATTAGATCTCTGCGGAAATATCATATTGTGAGTCTAAAAATGATTTTTGCAAAAAATCATGAGCATTAGATCATGTACTTGTAGTTCAAACCGGACCCAATTCCTACCGATTCGGCGGGAATTTGTCTTTTTTATCAGGGTAAATGGAAAGGTTTGAGATCTCTCGGTTGGTACATTGTCCATGTAAGGTGGTCTAGTATTTTAAAAAATAGGATGGTAGCATTTGGAATTATCCATTTGGTGGCTGCTTCCCCAAATCCCCCCTTTTTGGGGCTCGAAAAATGGAAAAAGGCTTTTCCGTGCGAAGAAAAGGAAACTTTCTTCTGAAACATTGTTCGTCATCTCATGATGCACATGCATGCACAAGATGGGCATATTATCACAAACTATGCTTTGATTCTAGCCATAACATTGGTCATTTGATCCGAAAGCCAAAAAATCTCGAATGAGATTGGTCATTTTGTGAAGGTTTTTTTGAGACATAATCAATATACCAAGTTTGACATTTTTTCTTCTAACTATGTCACATAATATGAGACCACGCGAAGGTTTCGCATTGTTTGGATCGTTTTTGAATTTTTTTATGCTCGTTTCAAACCATCGTCAAACTTTCTCGAACAATGGGCATGAAGATTCTTAGCTCAGGACTGATCATCGCTAAACTTCTATTAAATCCCTAAAGAAACAACATATTCTGAGTCTAAAAATGATTTTTGTAAAAAATCATGAGCATTAGGTCATGTGCCTGTAGTTCAAACCGGACCCACTTCCTACCGATTCTGCGAGCATTTGTCTTTTTATCAGGGGTGGATGAAAAGGTTGGGACATTGTCCATGTAAGGTGGTCTACTATTTTTAGAAAATGGGATAATAACATTTTGAATTAGACATTTAATGGCTGCTACTCTACGGGTTTAGGGTTTAGAGCACGGCCAGAGGCGACCATAGAAAGTCAAATTTTTGTGCGGCGAAATAGAAAAGTTTCTTCAACAACAATTCTTGCCATCCAAATACACACACGTGTGTGCAAGTTTTCCATTTTTTTTGATTTATTTTGAATTTTTTACGGCTAGTCAAACTATGGCCAAATCTGCACCAAAGAAACACACATCAAGCCAATCAGAGAAGAGAAAACAGCATCACACGGATCACCCCACCAAAATTAATCTTGTCCCTCCATTCTAGCATGATCCAACGGTCCACCTCTCCTTTCTCTCTCCTTATCCATCCTCTCTCTCCTTGCTCCACCCACGTACACCCATCTCCTCCACCCATCGCTTGGCCACTCTGCACGCAGCGCAGAGCTCCTGCATTGGGCGAGCGGCAGCGGCTCATCGCAGAAGGCGAGCAGCGGCCGAGCGGCGACGAGGCCATCATGAAGGCGACGGCCCTCCGCACGCAGCGCAGCCCTCAGACATGTTAGGCGGCAGCAGCTCATAGCAGCAGGCGAGCGGCACCGGGCGAGCACCGGGCGAGCGGCAGCGGCTCGAGGGTGCACGGGGCCATGGCGGACGGCGCACAGGGCCACGACGTCTCGACGGCGGACGACATACTCAACGACGCACGGCAACGGCTCGACGGGGCCATGGCGACTCGACGACGCACAGCATACGACGGCCGGGGCCACGACGACTCGATGACGCGTGGTGACGGCTCGTCCTGCCTCCTCCCCACCACCGGCCGGCTCGCCCCAGCGACGAGCTCCGCTCCCTCCTCCAACGCATGATACCCAGCACCTCCTGCCCATTCCCCTCCCTCGGCAGCGCCACATCCCCCTAGCCCGTCGTTTGCCAGCCTGACGCCCCCAGACAACAGCCGTGTGTGTCGCCGCCCCTGACCATGTGCGTCGACGGTCCCTGGCCGCATCGACCTAGTACATGGCATCGATGGTGGCCTTTGATGCCGTTGTTTTTTTATTTCGAAAGAATTTCTTTGTTGTGTATTTGTATAAAACGCACGGCAAAGATTTGGCATTAAAGCGCATGGCAAAGGCTCGGTCGAAAAACGCACGGCAAAGAGGAGTAGAACGGCAAAGACTACCTGGGACCCACTGTCACGGCGCCGTCTGGGAGAGAGGACGTCGTCAAGTACCTTTTGTGTGCCGTGTGTGCTTGCCGGCACACGGCAAAGGCTTTGCCGTGTATGGTACACGGCAAAGGACTCTTTGCCAGCCTGATCTTTGCCGTGCAGTCTTTGCCGTGTAGTGTCGCACGACAAAGCCTTTGCCGTGTCTTTTCGGGGCTTTGCCGTGTATTATCTGTTACACGGCAAAGAACAAAATTCCTGTAGTGTTCGCGTTGCACAAAAATCTGCTCACGAGATTAATTAATTAATTCAAGGTGATGAACGCAAAGTCCAGCCTGCCTTATGCTTTATAAATATCTGGACTGGACACCAGAGTATGCTTGTACAAATCCAGCCTGCCGGTGCATGCTACTGAATGCAGATACATGTTACACATGCCATAGCAAATACATGTGAACAATGTACTATTTTGGGTGACCAATATTAATAGATTGGAAAACAATGCCATAGCAAAAAGGGCATTTGGTCTAGTGGTATGATTCTCACTTAGGGTGCGAGAGGTCCCGACTTTAGGATGAATCTATATAGTCTAGATTCATCTTTTTTAGAGTAAATTACGTATTCATACCACATTTGGGGCAGCGGTGACGAGTTGGTACAAACTTTGGTAATTTTAACAAGTAAGTGCAATGTTTGGGGCAGCCAACGACAGATCGCTCAAAAACCGGTTTGATAGCGTGTTAACGCCACGGGCCCGCTGTCAGATGCTGACTAGGCCTCAACGGCCGTTGGCCACCGTTAGAGAGCGACCCCTTCAGCACCTGGTCCGGCCCGACCCCGACCTGGAAACCGCCGGCACTCCCAGCACCTGTCGCTCCCCAAGCTCGTCCGTCGCCGTCGCATCGCCACGCCGCGCCGCGTCGCCGCACCCCGCCGTCACCATGCCCTCCAGCAATCATTCCGAGAGCAGCCAGGACAGCCTGCTCTCTGACTTCGCCGAGCATCACGGCCTCAGTCCCTGCAAGCCGGTAAGTCCATACAGTTAGGGTTAGGGTTTGTCAAATTTGGGAATTTTTCCTCAATTTGGCCTCAAATGTTTTGGTTAGGGTTTAATCTTTGCTCCCTCTGCCTTTGTTTAGATCCCAGAAACCATTTTCGACCAAGAGTACACCGGCTATGATGATTGTGATTTGAGGTGCAAGCATGACATGCCCATGTACCGCTATGTTTGCTTTGATCAGTACAATGACAGAGAGAACACAGGGAGGAGGTTTCTGGCCTGTGGAAACAAGGTATGTACAATGATCACCATTTTGACCTGACCAATATTTATGTACAGAAACATTTTAATATGACATGGCCACCATTTGAATAAGACCTGTAAATTAGGTGCAAAGTAGATTATAGTATATGACCAGTAAATTAGATACTAGTATATGACCAGTAAATTGTTTTAAGTTTTCCTTGCCTCTGCCTTTATAATTAAGCTACATAGTTAATTAAATAGCATGGCTGGTTGGTTCTTTGTGTAATTTAGCTCTTGTTTTAGCTACATAGATAATTTAGCTCTTGTTTTTAGCTACATAGATAATTTAGCTCTTGTTTTTAGCTACATAGATAATTTAGCTCTTATTTTTAGCTACATATATACTTTACCTATAGATAATTTAGTTGTTGTGACCCCAAAATTGTTTTAAGTTATTTTTGGCTCTTGTTGATTCTTTGTGTAGGATGAGGCTATGTGTGACAAAGTGGATTGGGTAGATCGGCCGTGGCTAGCTACACTCAAAAATAGTCTGCTCAAGCTATGGGGTATGTATGATTTTGAGAGTGCAAGTAGAATGCATGGTAACGTGGAGTATGCCACTAAGAATTTTCAGCTGGTCTCGGAGAAAAGGGAGTTAGAGAGGAAGAACATGGAGCTGCACAAGCAACTGGGGAAGGCTTTGGAGTATGTTGCAGACTTGTCTAACCATTAATATGAGCTTGAAGTGTCCAAGAGGGAGAAGGCAGAGCAACTGGTTGCCTCACTCGAGGAAGAAAACAAGAAGCTGCATACTCAGCTGGCAAAGAGTCCCAAGGCAAATGAAGATTATGCTGCTTTGAAGGAAGAAAAGAAGAAGCTGGAGCACTATGTTGCAGATCTTCTCAAGCTCTCCCATGATCAGAAGGACAAGATGAAGAAGATAGTCCAGATCTGTGGTGAATGAGTTGTTTGCATGTTCTTGTAATGAATTAGTAATTTGTATTGAATGTTGAACATCATGTTATGTAATGGATTATTCCTCTAGTAGTTTCTACCTATGTTGAAGTGGATTCTAAATCATGTTATGTAATGGATTTTTAGTTTGTATCTGATGCATCTATTTGTCTGATGGATTATAAATATTTGCTATGATGAGCACGGTGGCGCCGCCCATTTGTGGTCGCCGGAGTAGTCACCTCTACGGCGGCGCCTCCCATTTATGGTATTTGCATAATTTGATTCTCACAAATTGGACACAGATAAATCTCACTTGATTGATAACTCCACTTGATTCTCATAGCTAAATGGACCAAATGTAGCACTACATAACATGAACCATGTCATGTCCATTACAACATAGATAAATCTCACATCATGTCCAGATTTAGCTAACTGGACCAAATGTAGCACTACATCAAATGGGCATGCATTACATCATGTCCATCTCACAACCAAAAGATTAACTATGGTAAGGCATAAAGTATTGCATGTCATTTACAACATAGTTAACTGATAAAATGAACCAACATGATTCAGTTTGAAGGGCCATCTTCCTGATCTGGTGGAACATAACCACAATTCATGTAAGCCCATGTCATTGACCTCTTGTATGCTGGATATCCTGCTTCATACTCTGACTCTGTGGCTCTTACAGTAGATCTTGGTGGAGCTAGTCCTTGACCTCTTGTTGCAGCAGTGATCCAGCTTGTTGAAGAACTTGGACCAGGAGCTCTTGGAGGAGCACTTGGAGGAGCTCTTGGAGGAGCTCTAGGAGGAGCACTTGGAGGAGCACTTGGAGGAGCTCTTGGAGGAGCTCTAGGAGGAGCTCTAGGAGGAGCACTTGGAGGAGCTCTTGGAGGATAATCTTCATCTATATTCTACTTGTAAGATAAACCAGTCAGTCAGCAGCAATGCAAGTTAAAACAATTACCACAAGTTAAAACAAATGACAGCAATGCAGGTTACTAACCACATGTTTGTTCTTTCTAGCAAGTAGATCTGCCCTCAGATCTTTAGTGCAACTTGTGTACCTATGGCCTTGCAAATTGCAGTTTGAGCAGGTAATTGTTCCCATCCTTGAGGTATCTTTAGCTTTGGGCTTCTCAAGTTTCCCCTTCCTTCTCTTCTCTTGGTTTCTTCCTTTACTAATCTTGAAGTCAGGAGGTACAATGTCAGGAGTGTTGGTCTTTGTCCAATCATGTTGCCCAGTCACTGGAAAGATCATAGGCTTGAATGCTTCAATGTACATTGTTTTCTTGAAGAAACTGCTCACATAGTCTTCAGGTTTTTGCTTGGCCTTGATTATAGCAGAGCAAGCATGATTGCAAGGAAGCCCTGTGACATCCCATCTCCTGCATCCACAAGTTCTAGCCACCAAGTCCGCAGCATGTATCTGGTCACCTTTTCCATTTGTCACTTCCCATAGATCAGTGCTTGAAATTCTTGGTGTGCAAGGTCTGGAGTATGTCTTTGCAAGCTCTAACTTCTCAGTGAAGTGAGGTGTGATCTCCCACCTAGCAGATTGGCCACCAACTCTCTTTCCATGATTCCTAACCATTAACTTGTTTTTTTTCCAGTAAGCATTGTTCTTATGGGCTTCTTTCTCACATCCAAGATATATCTGTTGAACACCTCACTGAGGTTGTTAACAACCAGGTCTGTCTTACAATTGGTGTCAAATGCATGCCTTGCCCATGTGTGTGGTGGGATCTTACTCAACCATTTCCATGCATCTTCACTCTCAAGCTTTAAAGTTTCCATTGCAGCCTCAAACTGAGACCTATGGTAGGCATAGCTAGCTCTGTCCATGCATTTCTTCAAGTCTTCTCCTCTGAAACCAGCTTTTTGAAAATTTGCATAAATCTGTCTTAAACAATATCTTTGATGGGCAGAAGGAAAGACTTGTGTCACTGCTTTGAGAAGTCCCTGCATTTAAATATGACAAGAATTTATATATGACTAGCAATTAAATAAGACAAGCATTTTTATAGGACAAACCTTTTGCCTGTCAGACATAATTGTGTAGGGTCCAAACTCTCCTTGTTCACCACCTAAAGCATACTTCAACTGAGTCAAAAACCAACACCAATTGGCTGTGTCCTCTTTTGGAACGACTGCAAAGGCTATAGGGAACATGTTCTTATTCCCATCTCGCCCTGTTGCAGCTAAAATTTGAGCACCAGTGCACAGTTTGATGAAGCATTCATCCAAACCTGCATTACAAATCACACTTTAGGGAAATAAACATAAAACAACACCAACATACACAATTAGCAAGTAAATGAAGAGTACCTATGAATGGCCTACAACCTTTCAGAAATCCCTCTTTGGTTCCATTTAAGCAGAAGAAAAGACCATAAAAAGTGGGACCTGGATGGGGATTTTCTTCAGAAGGAGGAGGGGTAACTGTTTGCACAATTACCCTACTTCCAGGCTTTGTATCAATCACTGTTTGTGCCCAATCTCTAAGTCTGAAGTACTGCTCTCTGTGATCACCCAAAACAGCATCCAGCGCATGATTCTTAGCCCTATATGCCATCATCGTAGGCACCACAGCACCATACTGCAACTTTGCTTTATCAATCAATGTTTGAATGCATGTATTAGGATCTGATCTGAAGAGACCCTCATACCTCTTGGCTAGCCATTTTGCACTAACCCTTGAATTTTTCCTTTCACTTGAAGTCTCACATGTATGCACATTATGCATCTTCCTAATAACCATTGTCATCTCTCCTTTTATCACTCATGCTGTCATGTAGAAAGGACATGGATTTTTTGGGAAATCCACAATGATACTAACATTGGAGTTTCTGTGATACTCATAATTCCTACTTTGTGCTATATGCAAATTAACCAATGCATCTCTGAGCTGCTCTGCATTTGTAAAACACATGAACACTGCAAGTTGCTCATGTGCTTGTAGTCTTTTGTCATCATACCATACCCTAGGTGACCTTTTCTTTGCTCTACTCTTTCTACCCTTAGGTGGAACCATTGACAATGGTTCAAACTCATCATCATCATACTCTGGCAGAAAACCAGAGCATTTCTCTTCATCATCAGATGGTATAAAGTCTGGTTCATCAACAATTACCACAGCTGAATGGTACCTTTCAGTGGGTCCTTTCTTCTTAACAGACATCTTCTTTGGCCTGTGAGGTGCAGTGGGTCCTTTACTCTTAAGAAGCACATGTTCATCATGTGCTTCACTAGCTGGTTCAGCACCTGTTTGATCTGCACTTACAAACAAATCTTCAATGTCAATATCACCTTGACAGTGTGTCATTGGATCATCTTTCTGTTGTCTCATCTCCTCCAAGATCTCATCCACTTCAGACTGATCCTTCTTCCTCATTTCTTCAGTATTAGCAAAGTCTCCCATGTCAAACTCTGCATCATCTGAGCTCATATCTACATCCTCATCACTGTCCCACAGTGCTATTTCTTTCCCTTCCTGAATATTCACTACGGCTTGGTTGTCCACTACTAGATTGTTACTAGCTACTTGACTAGGAAACACCTGACCATCATCATCCACGGTAAACACAGACTGTTCACTGAAATAGTAACAATAGTGAGGATCAACTATCATGATCTGCATCAAGGCTTCCCTAAATCTAATTTACCAAAATGGTAACATTGACTAATCTACTCCTAGGAGACAGAGGAGAAGAACTTACCCAAATCCGCCGGCTTCTGCACTCGCCGCTAGGTTCTGCTGCCACATCTGGGAGCTCTGGGCGAGCATCTGTGTCGCCGCAGATGGACGGGACGGCCACAGCTCATCGAGGCCGTCGTCGAAGACACCTCCATCTCCAGCACTCCAGTTGTCGAAGAAACCCTTCCCGCCGCCACCATCGCCGCCACTTCCGCCGCCATCGCCCTCCTCCATCTCGAGCAAGAACTGGGGGAATAGAGTGGCTAGGTTTCCAGGTCAGGGTCGGGCCGGACCAGGTGCTGAAGCGGTCGCTCTCTAACGGTGGCCAACGGCCGTTTAGGCCTAGTCAGCATCTGACAGCGGGCCCGCGGCGTTAACACGCTATCAAACCAGTTTTTGAGCGATCTGTCGTTGGCTGCCCCAAACATTGCACTTACTTGTTAAAATTACCAAAGTTTGTACCAACTCATCACCGCTGTCCCAAATATGGTATGAATATGTAATTTACTCTCTTTTTTACAAATCTAAAATATCTTATATTTTGAAACGGAGGGAGTAGTAGCTAGGCAAATTGTTTTCTTCTTGTGGCGTCTGTACGATTTGATCTCGGTCGATTTCGTGTGCGAGGCCACCGACATGTGAGCTTCCGATCGAGCTATACCAAATAAATTCGAGCACTTGGTTGGTTCTTCTCCTTCGTATATATCCACCCTCTTATCGTTCTTGCGCCGACGTCGAGGATTTCCTTTCCTATGGAGGGCATAACACATGGACCAAGCAATAGCATCCTTAGACAAAGCTGCCATGAGTTTCTTGGCTGTCTCGAAGTCCCCCCGCGCATCCGCTATCAAAGGATTACATCGCTTAAGCTCTGCCTGGAGGCCGGCAGAAGGTGCCACACCGGACCACTACTCAGTGATACAATTGACAGTGGGTAGTACAAGTGGTCAAGTATATGTCGGTATTTCGCTTACCTTGTACTCCCTCTGTTTAGAAATATAAGACATTTTAGATTTGTAAATGAGATGTATCTAGACAACTTTTAGTGTCTAGATTCATTTGAACCTATACACTAAAAGGTGTCTAGATACATCTTCTTCACAAACCTAAAACATCTTATATTTCTAAACGGAGGGAGTAGATAGTATTGCATCTAGTGGAATGGCCAAGATGAATCGGTAAATAATACTAGGAAAGTGCTATGCGTCCCCCGGACGATGGGAGTTTTTATCGTCCTGCTTCCCGTGCTGACACGTGTTTATTTGCTGCAAACATCTCGCGTTTGCTATATATGTCTCCGCTTTTGCTTCCGAAGTAAAAAATTAACTGTTCGTTTCATAAATGACCATGCAGCAAAAAAATTATGCTAATGTAGCAAAACTGACTTCGCTGGAGACATAGTCGAAAAACTCGCTGGTGATTCTCGCCGGAGACCTTGTAGCAAATAGTTGACACTGACGGTTGTAGCAACAAAGTTCTTCTAATGTAGCAAAAAACCTACTTCGCCGGAGACATCGCCAGAGAATTTAGCCGGAAGACCTCGTCGGAGAACTTGTAGCAAATTTTTTATGGTATTGTAGCAAAACAAAAAACAGAGATAGAAAAAAAAATATAGTTATGCAGCAAATCCACAAACGCGACCCGCACTGTCGGGACCGCCTGTAGCAACTCCGTCTGCCTTCGGTAGCAACACCGTCCGCCGTCGGGAGCAAAGCCGCCCGTCGTCAGTAGCATCTCCCCGTGGCAGAACCTCCATCCCCCATCCATGGCATTTTATCTCGCCCCCGTTCTCCATCATCGGCCTAGCCTCCGCATCCATGGCATCCTCCCTTGTTGCACCTGCTTCGCGGGGCTCACGGCCGGCGTGAGGTTCCATGCCCAGGGCGTCCTCCCCTTGTTGCTCCTTCCGGCGACGGGGGAGGCGAGTGCTCGTGGCTGGGAGCAGCATGGGCTCGGGCGCGCGATGGCGGTGGCGGACATGTCTGCTGCGAAGAGAGCCCGGAGGGCGGTGTCGGCCGGCAGCGGGCGGCAGCGACGAATGGCGGCAGGCGACAGTGGTGGGAAGCGGTGCAAGGCAGCAACAGCGGACAACAACGGATTTCAGCGATGGCCGGCAGCGACGGTTTCACACAGAAAAGGGGAAGAAAAAAGGGAAGAGATAAGGTGGGGCCCGGTCGCGTGGAGCGTGCTATCAACCCGGACGATGGCATCGTCCGAACGATAGCTATCATTTTCCATAATACTATGCAAAGTTGCTTGTAATCCGAGTACCAAGAACAAAACTCAGCGTATGCGATTTGGTGGTTCGATAGGTTTTGATTGTGCAAAAAGGAAATCGAACAAATCCAAGAAAAAGGTTATTGTCAAAAGTATTTAAAATCCAAAAGATCGAAATTCAAAAGAAAATGATCAAAAGATCGAGGAAACCGGGGGTTAGCATGACTATAAGAATGAGATATAAACTATATGACCTAACGATGACTAAATCTCGTGTCATGCTAACAAAAGGAGGCGGCTATGTGCCAGAACCTGATAGTAAGGATGGCCAAGAAACAGGTAGACCAAGACATGATGAATGAGGAAAGCAAGGCTGTTGAGGCTGTGCATGTTAAGGCTTGTAGGCGGCAGGGACTCACCTTTGATCTAAATACCGAGCGACAGTCACTTAGACCAACAGTAGTACTAGGAATGGATTGGATGTCGAAACAGAAAGGATTAATCGACTGTGCCAAGAAAGCCATAACCATGACTAGTACCACTGGAGTATCAGTAGAGCATGTATCTGAAACTTTGCTCCATCAATTCAAGTGCAACAAGAGTCTAGACCAACCCACCATTGACCAAGTCAGAGTAGTCTGTGAATACGCCGACGTATTTCCAGATGTATTGCCTGTAATGACCCTAGATCGGGATATCGAGTTTATCATTGAACTAATCCCTGAAACTGGACCCATAGCTCAGAGACCTTATAGTATGAACCCGTCTAAATTAGTGGAGCTAAAGAAGCAACTGGATGCTATGCTGGAGATAGGTCTGATTCAACCAAGTTCGTTGCCATGGAGATCACCTGTTCTGTTTGTGGATAAGAAAATGGAGGTAACCGTTTGTGCACGGATTATCGAAAGCTGAATGATGTCACCATTAAGAACAAGTACCCATTGCCGAAGATAGAAGATCTGTTTGACCAGTTGACCGGTGCCAAAGTGTTTTCTAAGATTGATCTTAGAACTGGTTATCATCAACTCAAGATTCGTGCAACGGATATTCCAAAGACTGCCTTTACCACCAAATATGGATTGTATGAGTACACTGTCATGTCTTTTGGATTAACCAATGCACCCGCTTACTTCATGAATCTCATGAATAAGATTTTTATGAACTTTCTGGATAAGTTTGTCTTTGTTTTGATCGATGATATTCTGATCTATTCCAAATCAGAAGAAGACCATGAGCTACACCTGAGGACCATCCTTGACACCCTTAGAGAGCATAAGTTGTATGCCAAGTTTAGCAAATGTGAGTTCTGGTTAAAGGTAGTAGGATTCCTAGGACATATCGTGTCGGTAGGAGGAATTGTTGTCAACCACGCCAAGGTTAAGGATGTTGAAGAATGGAAAGCCCCAACCACTCAAACCCAAGTTCGCGCATTTCTCGGATTAGCGGGATATTACGGCAAGTTCGTAGAAGGATTCTCGAGCATCACAAGACCCATGACCCAATTGTTGAAGAAAGATAAGAAGTTTGAATGGACGAACAAATGTGAATCAAGTTTTCAAGAGCTCAAGGAGAGTTTGATCTCAGCCCCAATCTTGATTATGCCGGATATCATGAAGCCTTTTGATGTGTATTGTGATGCATCCAAGGTTGGTCTCAGATGTGTGCTGATGCAAGAAGGTAAAGTCATATCTTATCTATCCCGACAACTGAAGCAACATGATCAGAATTACCCTACCCATGACCTTGAACTAGCAGCCATAGTTTTAGCCTTGAAGACATGGCGGCATTACCTCATGGGTAACCGTTGTGAGATTTATTCGGATCACAAGAGTCTGAAGTATATTTTCACCCAGAAGGAGCTAAATTTGAGGCAAAGGATATGGATAGAGTTAATCAAGGACTATGACCTTGACATTCACTATCACCCCGACAAAGCCAATGTGGTAGCAGATGCTCTTAGCAGTTTGTCGTGTCGATTGAACACCATGATTCTGAAAGAGCAACCAAGTTTGCATAAAGAGTTGGAAGATTTTAGAATGGAACTAATAAGTGAAGGATTTTTGGCTAGCATAGAACTTCAACCCACTTTGATCAGTCAGATCAAGGAGGCGCAAAAAGGAAATGCTAGTATCGATGGAATCAAGCGTCGTATCGGTACATACAAAGTACCTGGATTCACGGAAGATGAAGAAGGAGTTATGTGGTACAAAGGACGCCTTTGTGTACCAGCAGATTTGGAATTGAAAGAAGTGATTTTGAAAGAGGCCCATGATACCCTTTATTCTATCCACCCCGGAGGAACAAAGATGTATCAGGATTTGAAGGAGCAATCTTGGTGGCATAATATGAAGAGAGAAATCGGAATCTACATAACCAAGTGTGATATCTGTCAGAGAGTCAAAGCAGGACATCAGAGACCAGCAGGACTTTTGCAACCTTTGCAGATCCCAGAATGGAATTGGGATTCAGTTGGAATGGATTTTATCATCGGGTTGCCTACATCTAGTAGGGGAAATTACTCTATTTGGGTCATAGTGGATAGACTGTCCAAAGTCGCTCATTTCTTACCGGTCAAGAACACTTATCAGAGCTCGAAGCTAGCAGAGCTGTATATTGCTAGGATAGTCAGTTTGCATGGAGTCCCCAGGAACATTGTGTCGGATTGAGGAACTTAGTTTACCTCGAGATTTTAGAAGAAAGTCCAAGAAGGATTAGGAACAAGACTGGATTTCAGTACAGCTTATCACCCACGGACTGATGGACAAATGGAACGAGTAAACCAGATACTCGAAGATTGTTGAGAGCTTGTGTGCTAGAATATGGATCTGGGAAGGTTGTCTGCCTTTTGCCAAATTTTCATACAACAACAGTTATCAAGCCAGCTTGCAAATGGCCCCATCTGAGTTTATGTATGGAAGGAAGTGTCGTACCCCCATTAAATTGGTCGGAAGTAGGAGATAGTTAGGTTTTCGGACCCGACATCCTAAGAGAAGCCGAAGAAAAAGTTCACAAGATCCATGAGCACCTTAAGACCGCCCAATCCAGACAGAAGAGTTATGCTGACAAGAGACATCGAGACCTAGCCTTATCTATTGAAGATTTTGTATATCTGAAAGTATCACCCTTGAAAGGAATGCAACATTTTCAACTCAAAGGAAAGCTTGCCCCCAGATATATTGGACCCTTCAAGATTTTGAATCGCCGACGAGAAGTATCATATCAAATGGAACTGCCGGAGGAGATGTCAGCCGTGCATAATGTGTTTCATATCTTGTTACTTCGCAAATGCCTAGAAGTCCTAGAGAAGACCGAAGTTTTCAAGAATATTGATCACAGAACCATAGAGATCAACGATGACCTAACTTATCCTGAAGTACCCATTCGTATTTTGGAAGAAGCCTTCAGAACCACCAGAACCCGGAGTATCAAGTTTCTCAAGATCCACTGGAGTAACCATACTGAAGAAGAAGTTACTTAGGAACGAGAAGATTCTATTAGGACTGAGTTTTCAGATCTCTTTAGTTCCTAGTTTTCTTTTTCTTAAATCTCGGGACGAGATTTTGATTCAGGAGGGAAGGTTTGTAACATCCCAAAAATATTAATCAAGATTATCAAGTTCTAATCACCCAAGTTTAGGGTTAACAAAAACTTTTTTTATTAAAATTAGTATGAATGCATGTGTGTGAGTGATTAATGCATGAATGCTTGCCATGCCATGTTTGATTGCTATGAATGATAAGGATTGGTTTAAAGATGAAAAAATATCATCTAGATCATTTCTAAGCAGAATCAAATAAAGAGAAATTCAAATATAAACAATATAAGCAAATGGTCATTTTGACCAAAGTTAACCACTAGACCACTTTGAGTGTTCCTAGTCCAAGTTTTTTAATAGAAACAAATCCAATTCTTTTCACCCCTTGCTATACCAAGTAAAAGTGAACCCAGGCGCACTTTACAAACCAACAGAAACAATTTCCAAGTCTATTTAAAGGACAATTCAAAATTGAATCAAGTGTAGGTACTAAGATCACCATTTCTCAAAAACCAACCAAACCAGTTCACCTTGGCAAACCCAAGCAACCAGAGACTACCAAGCATGTGACCAGAGAACTCACCAAAATTCAGCAAAAAATTCAAATTCAAACTTCATGCGGCCATTTCATCAAACACTTGGTGAGCACAGATCAAACAGCCTAACTTTCACTATTCTTGATCAATGCCTTGTTCCCCCATTGCACCCAATTCTCTCCCCTTGTCTCCCCTAGTGACCACCAGTGCATTGAACAAGCTACTAACCCTACCCTTGCACCAGTGCCATGCCACCCAAAGCCACCATTGCTGGCCGACCATGGCCAGCATGAAAGAGGACATGCCGCGCCTGTCCACGATTTCCAGGAGGTAGGCCACCGTCCACCGCCACCTCATGTCCAACCCTAGAGCGTAGCCAGGCCCTGGACTACCAAGAAAACACCGCGCTCATTTCCTCTCTGCCATGACGAGAGCGTGCCAGAGTGCCACAGCCGACACGCTCGCACACGCCGCGCATAACTACGATCGCCATGATCGTAGCTCGATGTACTGAAATCGCCGGAGGAGCCTGCCCATGACACATTGCCCCTCTCACCGGTGTATAAATAGAGGCCACCCCAGCCCTCATTCTTCACACCATCTCACTCACCACTCCTCATAGAACACCCCTGACCCTTCCTCGGAGCAAGGCGAGCTCCAGACCGCTGAAATTTCACCGGAGTCCGTCGCTGCAGAGGAGGAGAAGGGTCGTTGATTAGAGCCACCCCAGGAGCCGCCGCGACCACCGTTCGAACCGCCGTCGTCGACAACGTCGTTCGCCCCCATCGTCGGCCCTAGATGGAGCCCAGGTGAGCAACCGCGTACCCCCACTGTCGCCGTTAGGGTTTGGTCTCGTCGGAGCTGTTCGACGGAGACGACGAGCGTGAGCCGTAGATCTTGTTCTAATCGCACGACCCAGATTGAAACTTAACGCTTCCCGTAGATAGATGCGCTGTCGCATGGAACCTCTCTGTTAGCAGCCCGTTGCGTGCGCTATGTAGTTGGGCCGGCCCAGTAACATTCCCGCGCATAGCCCGGCAATTCAAATAACCTTTTTTCCATTTTAGTTCAAACCTAGTTCTGTCAGTAGATTCAAAAATCAATTCAGAGAGATTTACTGAACCAAATGACCCGATTCCAATTTTGTTAGAAAGGTATTGCAATTAACAATCCAAGACCGTTGGATTCAAACCATTTGAAATTATAGATCACCTATACCAAAAATAATAAGACAGAGGCTTTTTCACATTCAAACATTTTTCAAAAATCAACCATAAATGCTTTTGAGTTGATTCCAACTCTCAAAAATTACATTTGACAAGATCTATCTGAATATGTAAAAATATCTAGGTTTACCTGCAGTGATCTTGGACTAGTATTAAAACAATGCTATATGAGAATTTCTAGTCACTTTAATTATTTAAAATAGTAATTTTAAAACTTTATAAAATATGACCACCACTTTAAATCATATTCCAAAGTATTAGAGTATGTGGTGATGACATGTGTCAACATGATCCCATATTTTAATTGGAGAATATTAAAACTTAAGTAGTTTTCAATGAGTAAAAATTACTTTTCCCAAAATAAAATAAATAAGACTAGATCTTTATTTCATGTGATGTTTGTGATGATGCTAGATCATATAGTGTGAACCTTTGTGTGCCAAATAGAGGTAGTTAAGTATTGTTTGATGATTGTGTACCTCGTATGCATTTATAGACGCTAGTACCGACCAAGGATACGAGGAGGAGGAGTACTATGAAGAAGAAGAAGAGAACTTCAACCAATGCACCAATCAAGGCAAGCTAACACTTTCAACTTTGCAAGCTATATAATGCAAGACATCCCAGCAAGCTAACACTTGCAAGCTAGATAACCTATGCAAGATTCATTAGGCATACTTTGGTTATGCAATCTTGATTATACCAATCTCAAGTTTTACTTGCAAGCTTTAATATTTTATTTTTTATCAAAGTTCTTTATTACTTTTACTTAGTGACTTGTGAGTTTTGGAAAGATATTATAGGTAGCATAAAGAGCATAAAACTTGGCCTAAGTAGTTAGAACTAGATGTCATACTGAGGCATGAGTTTAGATTGGATAGTCACACTTGATTAGAACCCTTCATTAGTGAATACCCTCAAATTTAGTGGCTAGTGCTAAGCATAAAATTTTATCACTTTAGATGGGAATACTTGGTGAAAATGATTATGAAAACCTTGGAATGAAGATTCATTCTATTAAAATGTTTTGACATGTGTTAGTGAACACAAGGTGATTTGATGATGAAAATGTTGAGGCATGAGCCTTAGCTCTTTATAAAAAAATTGATGGTTGGGTTCCAATGCGATACCATTCCAATTTTACCGTACAACCACAATACCCGAATTTGGGTAGGGCTTGACTGGAAGTTTATATATCTTAGTATGGGTTCCCTTGCGGAAGAGGTTTGAGATGAGGCAACCTCATGGTGAATGTCCACATGTGCAGTTCCCAAGATGACAGATGGTCATGGTTGGGAGGCCAAACTCATAGGGGAGGTGCCTATACTAGGGTGTGTAATTGAAAGTTTAAGATTGATTATCCGCATACTAAGTATGATGATTCAGTATTGTTCCTGGCGGATGTATCAAATGTTGTGGTGAAAGTGTACCACCTCAGCAGAGTGTCAAACTATTCGAATATCCGCGTCCACGATTATGGACAGTTGGAGTGGCCATACCGTTTCGTCGTCAGATGTTTTCAAAATGACTTGTGAAATGAAGTATGACTTTGACTTGACCACAACAGGATTGTGAACATGAAAACTAAGTTCCCACTTAGATGTTGTAAAACATTAAACTAGTTTTCTTTACTTCTAAACTCAGTTAGAGATAAACCTGGCTTTTTGCAAATAAACCTAGAGCTTAGGATTCCTACTCAAACTAGTTTACTTGTTAGTGATAGTTTGTGAGTACTTAAAGAGTACTCATGGATTTGTCACTGGCTATTCCTATGGCCAGACTATGAAGAGGACTATCAGGATTATGAACAACAGGAAGTCTATGACAACTAGGATCATCTCCCATCGTCAGAATTGCCTGTGACCCTGAAGATGGAGCTTCGACCATGCTACCGTTATTATTATTCTGCTGTGTTGATTGTATTAAGACTGGATCATGAGATCCTTTATTTGTAAGACCTTTATTATGGTTTGTAATGGATGATGAACTATGGTACCAATCTGTTATGTCTCGCAAAAATGGTAATCCTGGGGTTGAGATGTATGGCATAGCAGGCATCTAGGATTAAAAATCCGGGTGTTGACAGTGTTCGTCCATCTTTATGGAAGTCTTTAAGTAGCTCGTACTTCCACATGCGCTCATGGGTTATGAACTCTGCTCTTATTTGACTTACCATCTCGTACGGTTCAAATTCATCCAAGCAGATGTAGTTCGTTCACCATCCCATTGTGCATTGACACTTGTATGAAGGTGGACCTCTCTTGATGATGGGGATATGCCAATCGGGGTATCCATGAAGGCAGGAAGCAATTGGCCCAGGAGAATAAAGACTGGGCCAACAATGATGGCGAATGGAAAGAAGGCTTCGAGGAAGGATGGTGACTGGACGCGAAGGCCCAAGACCGTATCTAGGCCATGTCGTATTAGGTTAAACTCCTGAAACCATTATTGATTTAGTTGAGATCCTGTAAAACCCAAGTGAGGCACTGATGAGTGCATATTTGCATCATGTTTTAGATAATTATTTTGCATTGTAGTTGTATGATCTTGGTATTTTACAGTGTTCGCACACACCTTCTATGTTTATTTCAACCAGGATCAGGACAAATGATGGATCCGATGGACACAATTCTTGGACCAGTTATATTGGAGTGAAAAGGAGCCAATGTAGGGTTTCGTAGCATGGAAAACAAAATTTTCTACCGCATACAAACAAACAAGCCAAGATCTATCTACTAGATTGTAGCAACGAGTCGATGGAATAACTCACCCTCGAAGATTCCAAAGTGTTTAACGAGAGCGGATTCTCGTGGGTGATGTAGTCATACTCTTGCCGATCTCAAGATCGCGTAGACGATCCTTCCGGTGCTGCGTTCCGGCAGCGCTTCCACAGTCGGTCTACGATTTTCGACGAAGACCTTCCTCTCCTTGTTCCAAAGAAAATGGAGGTTGTAGCACTCTTCCGCGATTCCGCAAAGACAACGTGGTACCTAAGTAGAGGGGAGATCTCGCAGGGCTTCGCCTTAAGCCGGAGCGAGTATGGTGGACTATGAGAGAGAGCCTCGGCGATCTAGGGTTAGACGCACCAAGGAGGAGCAAGGCCGGCGGCTAGGGTTTGCCTTTTCAAATTGGCGTTTGACTTTTCAAATTAGCGTTTGACTTTTCAAACTAGGATTTGATTAAACCCTTTATTTTGTTCAGCGATGACACCTAGTACATGATGCAATCATTCCAACTTGTTATGACACATTCATGTACCCTTCCCCTCCGGAGTGCCGGACATTCCGGAACCTTCTAGAACATTCCCGATGAAAACACCGGAACCATTCTCCAACCCCGAAACAGGACCTTCCTTATATGAATCTTATTCTCCGGACCATTCCGGATCTCCTCGTGATATCCCGGATCCCATACGAGACTCCGAACAACATTCGGTCTCTTACTCATCATTCCATAACTACTCAAACAACGTCGAATCCTTAAGTGTGTCTCCCTACGGTTCGTGAATTATGCGGACATGATCAAGACACTTCTACGAACAATAAACAATAGAGGAATCTGGAAATTCATATGGCTCCCACATATTTCTATGATTACTTTGCGATCGAATGAACCACTTACATACGATACCAATTTCCCTTTATCTCACGATAGTTTACTTATTCGAGGTTATGATCGTCGGTATCTCTGCATACCTAGTTCAACCTTGTTACTGATAAGTACTCTTTTCTCGTTCCCGTGATATGTGATCCCTTGTGAGCCAGTCGCATGCTTGCAAGATAATTGGATGACATTCCACCGAGAGGGCCCAGAGTATATCTATCCGTCATATGGATGGACAAATCCCACTCTTGATCCATGTGTCTCAACCAACACTTTCCGAACACTCAATGCCACCTTTATAGCCACCCAGTTACGGTGTGGTGTTTGATGTCATCAAAGCATCCTTCCGGTGAAGGTGATATGCATGATCTCATGGTCGAAGGAATCAGGTTACTATGTATCAGAAAGCATATAGCAATTGAACTATTAAAATGACTTGATCTTTATGCTACGCTTATCTATAGGAGTATGTCCACCATATCATTCTCCTAACGATATGATCTTGTTGTTAAAAACATCTCAATGTTCATGATAGGGAAACCACAATCATTTATTAACCAACAAGCTATTATTATAAAGAGGCTTTACTAGGGACTCTATTTTAGTTTACAAATCACACAAGTATTAATGTTTCCTTGTTAATACTATTATAGCATGAATGTAAACATTTATCATAAACACAAAGATATAATAATAACTATATTTATTATTTCCTCTAGGGCATATCTCCAACAGTCTCCCACTTGCACTAGAGTCATCTAATCTAGATTATATGGTAATATACCGAACACCCATGGCAGTTTGGTGTTGGTCATGTTTCGCCCTCGGGAGAGGTTTAGTCAACGGATCCGCCACATTCAGATCTGTGTGTACTTGCAAATCTTTATGTCCCCATCTTGGACATGTTCTCGAATAGCATGAAAACGTAGCTTGATATGCTTCAGCTTCTTGTGTGACCTTGGTTCTTGTGCATTGGCTATGGCGCCCATGTTATCACAGTAGATAGACATTGGGTCCAGCGCACTTGGAACCACACCCAGCTCTGTAATGAAATCTTTCATCCATATCGCTTCTTGTGAAGCCTCCGAAGCAGCCATGTATTCCGATTCAGTTGAAGATCTCGCCACAACGCTTTGCTTTGCACTCCTCCAGCTAACTGTTGCACCATTCAAAGTAAATACGTATCCAGATTGTGATTTAGAATCATCCGGATCGGTGTTCCAACTAGCATCGGTGTAACCATTAACAACGAGCTGTTCATCACCTCCATAAGAAAGAACCATATCCTTAGTTCTTCTCAAGTACTTAAGGATGTTTTTGACCGCTGTCCAATGATCCACTCCTAGATCACTTTGATATCTGCTAGTTAAACTAACAGCATATGCAATGTCGGGTCTAGTACATAGCATGGCATACATTAGAGATCCTATGGCTGAGGCATATGGAGTCTTACTCATCCTTTCTCTATCTTTTGCCGTTGTCGGACTTTGAGTTTTACTCATGGTCGTATTGGGCAACATGGGCAAGAACCCTTTCTTGCTATCTTCCATTCCAAACCTCTTTAGAACTTTGTCCAAATATGTACTTTGTTACAATGATATTAGGCGTCTCGATCTATCTCTATAAATCTTTATGCCTAATATGTAAGCTGCTTCGCCAAGATCTTTCACTGAAAAACTATTATTCAAATATTCCTTGACACTATTAAGAAGGTCTACATCATTCCCAATCAACAATATGTCATCTACATACATTATTAAGAATGCTACAGAGCTCCCACTCACTTTCTTGTAAATACAAGCTTCTCCATAAGTTTGTATAAAACCAAAACTTTTGATTACCTTATCAAAACGTTGATTCCAACTTCGGGATGCTTGCTTCAATCCATAGATGGACCGTTGAAGTTTGCATACCTTGTTAGCATATTTAGGATCGACAAAACCTTTGTGTTTTATCATATACAACTCTTCATCAATGTCTCCATTGAGGAATGCTGTTTTGACATCCATCTGCCATATCTCATAATCATAATATGCAACGATTGCTAACATAATCCTCACAGACTTTAGCTTCGCTACTGGTGAGAAGGTCTCATCGTAGTCAACTCCTTGAATTTGTCGAAACCCTTTTGCGACAAGTCGAGCTTTATAGACAGTAACATTACCATCAGCATCTGTTTTCTTCTTGAAAATCCATTTGTTCTCGACAGCCTTCCGGCCATCAGGTAAGTCCACCAAAGTCCATACTTGGTTTTCGTACATGGATCCAATCTTGGATTTCATGGCTTCTTGCCATTTATTGGAATCTGGGCTCATCATCGCTTCCTCATATGTCGCAGGGTCATCGGTGTTGTCCACCAACATGACATTCATAACGGGATCATACCAATGAGGAGTGGTACGAGTTCTCGTTGACCTGCGAGGCTCTGTAGCAACTACAACCGAAGTTTCATGATCATCATCATTAGCTTCCTCTCTTATTGGTGCAGGCACCACAGGAACTTCTTCCGGTGCTGCGCTACTCGCAATTTCGAGAGAAGGTTCGACAACCTCGTCGAGTTCTAGTTTCCTTCTAGTCACTTCTTTCGAGAGAAATTCCTTCTCTAGAAAGGATCTATTCTTGGCATCGAAGATTTTGGCTTCGGATCTATGATATAAGGTATACCCAATAGTTTCCTTCGGGTATCCTATGAAGACGCATTTTTCCGCTTTGGGTTCAAGCTTGTCCGGCTGTAACTTCTTTACATAGGCTTCGCAACCCCAAACTTTAAGGAACGACAATTTAGGTTTCTTCCCAAACTATAATTCATACTGTGTCGTTTCAACGGATTTAGATGGTGCCCTATTTAAAGTGAATGCGGTTGTTTCTAATCCATAACCCCAAAATGATAGCGGTAAATCTGTAAGTGACATCATAGAACGAACCATATCTAAGAGAGTTCGATTACGACGTTCAGACACACCATTACGCTGTGGTGTTCCCGGCGGTGTCAATTGTGAAAGTATTCCGCATTTCTTCAAATGCTCGCCAAACTCGTAACTTATATATTCACCTCCACGATCAGAACGTATAAATTTAATCTTCTTGTTACGTTGATTCTCTACCTCACTTTGAAATTCCTTAAACTTCTCGAAAGTTTTGGACTTATGTTTCATGAAATAGATATACCCATATCTACTCAAGTCATCTGTGAAGGTAAGAACATAACGATAACATCACATGACGCTACACTCATTGGACCACACACATCGGTATGTATGATTTCCAATAAGTTCGTAGCTCGCTCCATCATACCAGAAAATGGAGTCTTAGTCATTTTACCCATCAGACATGCTTCGCATCTATCAAGTGATTCAAAATCAAGTGATTCAAGAAGTCCATCGGAATGGAGTTTCTTCATACGCTTCACTCCAATGTGACCAAGACGACAGTGCCACATATAGGTCGATTTATCGCTTGATTTCAAACGTTTAGCCTCAATGTTATTAATATGTGTATTTCCACTATCGAGATTCAATAAGAATAGACCATCTATCAAAGGTGCATGTGCATAAAACATATTACTCATATAAATCGAACAACCATTATTCTCGGACTTAAACAAGTAACCGTCTCGCAATAAACAAGATCCCGATATAATGTTCATGCTTAACGCAGGCACCAAATAACAATTATTTAAGTATAAAACTAATCCCGATGGTAGATGAAGAGGTAGCGTGCCGACCGCGATCACATCAACCTTTGATCCGCTTCCACGCCGCATCGTCACCTCGTTCTTCGCTAGCTTCCGTTTATTCGCAAAGACTGTTCGAGTTACAAATATGAGCAATGTAACCAAGATCAAATACCTAGGCACTACTACGAGTACTAGTGAGATACACATCAATAACATGTATATCGGATATACCTTTCTTCTTGATGTTGCCGTTCTTCAAATCCGCCAAGTACTTTGGGCAATTCCGCCCAAAGGACCTTCTCCCTTGCGAAAAGCACTCAAAGATCGTGCTTAGGTCCAGCCTTGGTCTTCTTTGTCGGCGCGGTAACTTTCTTACCACCCTTCTTGATGTGTCCCTTTTGCTTATACTTGCCTTTCTTGAATTTGGTGGTCTTATTGACCATCAACACTTGGTGCTCTTTCTTGATCTCCACTTATGCAGATTTTAACATGGCAAAGAGTTCTGGCAACTGCTTGTTCATGTTTTGCATATTGTAGTTCATCACAAAGTTCTTGTAAGTTGGTGGTAGTGATTGGAGGACACGATAAATCCCCAAAGAATTAGGAATCACTATACCCAAGCTTTGAAGTTTGTTTGTGTGCCCAGACATCTTAAGCACATGCTCACTGACGGAGTTGCCCTCTTCCATCTTGCAGTTAAAGAACTTTTCAGAAGCCTCATAGCTCTCAATTTCCGCGTGAGTCTCAAAGATCAATTTGAGATCACGGACAATATCATGTGGGTCTGAATTCTCAAACCTTTTCTGAAGCTCCGATTCTAAACCATACAAGATAGCACACTGAACTATGGAGTACTGAGTCTTCCGAGCGAGGTAAACATTCTTTACTTCACCGGTAGCAGAGTGCAGTGGGTCACCCATGTGCATCCAAAGACATAGGTCAAATTACCAGCTGTGAGGAAAATCCTCAAATTGCGGAACCAATCCGCGAAGTTGCTTCCATTGTTTTTCAACTTTTCTTTCTCTAGGAACGCATTAAAATTGATGGTAGGGGCCGCCATTGATCTACAACATATTTGCAATAGGTTAGACTAAGTTTATGACAAATTGAGTTCTAATTAATAGTTAAATTAATCTAGGTGAACTCCCACTCAAAACAATATCCCTCACATTGTTTCAGTGATCACACTAACCAAATCCACCACATCAAAACCGATCATCACGAGAGTTGATGTAGCTTCAATGGCGAACAATCGACATGTTCATCATATCTGCTATATGATTCATGCTTTACCTTTCGGTGATCCGTGTTCCGAGACCATGTCTGTACATGCTAGGATCATCAAGATCAAACCTTAGCTTCCGCATGAGCAAATCTGGCTTGCTCACGTTGTATACACTTGCGGAATCTAACACACCCGATCATCACGTGGTGCTTCGAAACAACAAGCTTTAGCAACAGTGCTAACTAAGGGTGAACACTTTATGACTTGAAATTCATGTGCATGAGGGATCATCTTATAATGCTACCGTCGTCTACTAAGCAATACAAGATGCATAAAGGATTAACATCACATGCAATTCATAATATGTGATATGATATGGCCTTTCTTCTTTGTGCTTCCGATCTCCATCTTCTAGCACGAACATGATCTCCATCATCACCGGCATTGCATCAAGGTCAATGACGCTTCTCCATGGTTGTTGTCCACCGGCTTCAACTATTACAACTACTTTGAATAGACACGCGGGCCTTAACAGAATTAAAGACAACCATATGGCTCCTGCCGGTTGCCAACTTACAATAAGGAACATTGCATACATCAAATATAATCACAATCATGGCCATATCACATCATAGAACACCCCTACAAAACAAAGTTAGACACCTCTACTTTGCATGTTTTACGTGGTTTGGGGCTTTCAATAAGTGTCGTTCTAACTTACGAACAAGAACCACAACATTGATACTAGTATTGTCAATCACCCGTTGTAAATTGAATCTTAACTATGTTGGGAGAAACAGGCACCCGCAAAGCCACTTATGCAATACAAGTTGCATGTCAAGCGTGGAGCAAGTATCAAGAACGATGTCATGTAAGGTTAGCCCGTGCTGCTTCATCCCACCATCCCGCAAGGTGCAAAGTACACAAGAAGCAATCGACAACAAAAGCATCAACGCCCACAATGACCATTGTGTTCTACTCGTGCAACAGATCTACATATAGACACGACTCTGATACCACTGTAGGGTTTCGTAGCATGGAAAACAAAATTTTCTACCACATACAAACAAACAAGACAAGATCTATCTACTAGATTGTAGCAACGAGTCGATGGAATAACTCACCCTCGAAGATTCCAAAGTGTTTAACGAGAGCGGATTTTCGTGGGTGATGTAGTCGCATTTTGCCGATCTCAATATCGTAGACGATCCTTCCGGCCACAAGGCTCGGCAGCTCAATGGTCACACGCTCGGTACTGACGAAGACCTTCCTCTCCTTGTTCCAGAAAGGCAGAGGTTGTAGCACTCTTCGCATGATTCCGACAAAGACAACGGGCGTGGTACCGAAGTAGAGGGAGATCTCGCAGGCTTCGCCTTAAGCCGAGTATAGTGGACTATGAGAGAGAGCCTCGGCGATCTAGGGTTTAGACGCACCAAGGAGGAGCAAGGCCGGGCTAGGGTTTGCCTAGGCGGCAGCAGGAGGCGGCCAAGGCTAGGAGCTAGGGTTTTGGGTGGAGGTGTTGTGTACTTGGAGGGCAGCCCGCCTCCTTATATAGGTGGAGGCGCGCCAGGAGGATTCCTCCCAACTCGGTCTCAAGTGAGCGGTGGAGGAGGAACTCCCCAAGTAGGTTTCCTACTTCCTCCACCTCACAAAATAGCCGTTTGACTTTTCAAATTGGCGTTTGACTTTTCAAACTAGGATTTGATTAAACCCTTTATTTTGTTCAGCGATGACACCTAGTACATGATGCAATCATTCCAACTTGTTATGACACATTCATGTACCCTTCCCCTCCGGAGTGCCGGACATTCCGGAACCTTCTAGAACATTCCCGATGAAAACACCGGAACCATTCTCCAACCCCGAAACAGGACTTTCCTTATATGAATCTTATTCTCTGGACCATTCCGGATCTCCTCGTGATATCCCGGATCCCATCCGAGACTCCGAACAACATTCGGTCTCTTACTCATCATTCCATAACTACTCAAACAACGTCGAATCCTTAAGTGTGTCTCCCTACGGTTCATGAATTATGCGGACATGATCGAGACACTTCTATGAACAATAACCAATAGAGGAATCTGGAAATTCATATGGCTCCCACATATTTCTATGATTACTTTGCGATCGAATGAACCACCTACATACGATACTAATTTCCCTTTGTCTCACGATAGTTTACTTATCCGAGGTTATGATCGTCGGTATCTCTGCATATCTAGTTCAACCTTGTTACTGATAAGTACTGTTTTCTCGTTCCCGTGATATGTGATCCCTTGTGAGCCAGTCGCATGCTTGCAAGATAATTGGATGACATTCCACCGAGAGGGCCCAGAGTATATCTATCCGTCATATGGATGGACAAATCCCACTCTTGATCCATGTGTCTCAACCAACACTTTCCGAACACTCAATGCCACCTTTATAGCCACCCAGTTACGGTGTGGTGTTTGATGTCATCAAAGCATCCTTCCGGTGAAGGTGATATGCATGATCTCATGGTCGAAGGAATCAGGTTACTATGTATCAGAAAACATATAGCAATTGAACTATTAAGATGACTTTATCTTTATGCTACGCTTATCTATAGGAGTATGTCCACCATATCATTCTCCTAACGATATGATCTTGTTGTTAATAACATCTCAATGTTCATGATAGAAATCATTTATTAACCAACAAGCTAGTATTATAAAGAGGCTTTACTAGGGACTCTATTTTAGTTTACAAATCACACAAGTATTAATGTTTCCTTGTTAATACTATTGTAGCATGAATGTAAACATTTATCATAAACACAAATATATAATAATAACTATATTTATTATTGCCTCTAGGGCATATCTCCAACAGCCAAAAACTACGTAAATTGCTTATTTGGGAAATATTAATAACACCAAAAGAAAACCCAAAGCAATTGGAGGGTACAGAAGGGTTAACGACCAACTATACATCAGGGAGAAATATTCCGGCTGTATAGTTGGCGCCGACACCGCCTCCTCAAATAGTTTCACCCCGTGCAACTGGATCGGGGAGACAACATACAGAACACCCAGAAATCACCTAAAACCTCACCTCCAGAAGAGATTTGTAGGGGGAACTTTCCCTAGGGATCCATCTTCGCCCTAAGTAGATCTGGGAGGCCAAGGCATCGATCTCCATCTTCATCAACCACTGCATCTCCATCACCACCATCATCTCCATCCATCCCATCTATATCTTGTTGTAATTCTTGCACTAGTTGTGGATTTATACAAGTGCTATTCATCGATAATCATTTCCATTACCATTGTCATGAAGTTGTTTGCCTCCATGTCCGAGTAGATCATTAGTTGTTGGGGAGATGAAGATCCCCTAGTATATGATTGAGATGAAATAAGGATTATTATGTTATACATAATTATATTTATGTGCTAATTGTCTTCATCTTGATGTTGGGAGTTGTGCACCTCCTTAATATTTGCCTCTCGTGGGGAATTGATGGAGGGGATTACCTGTTGGTAGACGGAGGGATGGTAGCACTTACTGTGACTATAAAGTCATTGTAATCCTTTATGTACTAACTTCGGGAAGCAAGGAGAACTCACTAAGCCATGTCCATGACGCGGGAGAAATCTCTTAATAGCGGGACAATACGATTGATGTCGTTTATCTGTCAGTTGTGGTTATGAAGGATGGTGTGAGTAGTGGTTGCTACCTAATCCTCCATATATGGATCTCCTCCCACATACATGCATGTCATGAGAATATTAGTTATAATAATCTTGATCACTTAGTCTAAATTGCTAGCGGTGTATCCACCACTCCCTGAGAACGCCTTTCCCCTATTGCAGCTTCAATCTTTCTTACACACGCGATTACTACTTTCTGCATTAAGTTTTACTTTACATTACTTTACTGTTTCACTCAACCAAAAACCCAAAAACAATTCTACTTTTCTTGCATCTTAGAATTATTCCTTAAATAATATGTTTAGTTTTAATTAAAATCATTTTAGTCTTTTGCCTACTGCTCCCTGTGGGACCGATATCTTTATTTTGAAACTAGCTACAAATGATCTGTGCACTTGCAGTCATCAAGCTATTTTCTAGCGCCGTTGCCAGGGAGCTTAGCGCTATAAGTCACTTTAATTTTAGTTATTATTTTTCGTTGTACTAATTTTTGATTTGAGTTGCAGGACCATAATAATGGCCAACACTCAGCATTTAATGCAGCTTGAGTCAGTAAGAAATATGGGTTCGCCCATGGATGCTTTTATAACTGTCAATAGAAGCATAAACCATCATGGTATTGAGATCCACCCCTTATTATTTGAGTTACTTAACTCTAAAAAGTTTTCAGGGACCAATGAAGAGAGTCCATATGGACACTTACAATTCTTTGAAGATGTTTTTGGTTCCTTTGTATTTGATGATTGTGACCTTGATAAGGTTAAAATACAGTTGTTTAGATAAACTCTAATAATGTTTGCAACTGGTATAGATCCTTTTGTGCAAAAGCACCAAGGACGTGGACGGATTTGACAACCAATTTCTTGTCAAAATATTACTCAGAAAGCAAAGCTCACAGGATGAGAGGTATTATTATTAGTTTCAAAAATAATCCTGATGAGAGTTTATATGAAGGATATCTAAGGTATAAAAGCTATCTAGACAATTTCCCCCATCACCGTTTGCCTGATTGTTAATCACCCATACTTTCTATAGAGGGCTTAATAATAATAATAGAACGAGCCTAGATACCACTTCTAATGGTAGTTTCCTATCTTATACCTATGATGAAGCTTGGAAATTAATAATAAAAATGAGGGAGACAATAGAAAGTCATGAAAATAGGGAAAGCAATATGAATAGTTCTTCTGAATATGCTTGTGTTAATGACTTTCTTGCAGATGAAAGGACTTGTCCGATCATTAAATCCCTCGGTATTGATTCTTATTCGGTAAACAAAATTATTGAGAATTATGCAGGACATCTACAGGTACCTACAGGATGGAACCTCATAAACCCCTCAAAGAAAAGAAGCGAGCAAGAGAGGACGCATCATTGGTAGAATGTTCCTCTGAACCTATTCAATAGAATATTAAGAAAAAGTGCACGGAGGAAGAACATATAAGGAGAAGATCAAAGAAACCAGAAAAGAACCCCGATTCTACCAATGCAAATATTGTTATATTTAAGGATCTTATGGAGGCAAGAACCATGGAAAATGAAGTACTTATGCTAGACTCTGAAACTTTAGACTTCATTATAGGTAAGATACAAGGTAAACAAACTTCTAAAACTATGACTCTTATATACTATGGAGAAACTTCCTTATACGGAATTTGTGAGCCAATTTCCACTATAAATATTATGCCTTCATCACTTTATGAGGAACTTCGCTACAATTTAAATAATCCAGATGCGGAACCGGTAGAAACTACTACTCCCTCCGTTCCTTGATATAAGGTGTATAGTTTTCTGTAAAAGATTCCAGAATATAAGGTATATGGTGGGACTGTGGGATTTTTTTACATAATTTGGGAGTCAAACTGATTTGGAGAGATGAGATACCGAGATTTCCATATTTTCCTCTATTCTCACATCGGTCACCTACATGTATTAACATCTAAAAGTATCGATTTTTTACTTTTAGCCTATGCGCTAATATTCATGCAAGAAAACTATACACCTTATATCAAGGAACGGAGGAAGTATTAAGTTGTCTAATAGAACTAATGTAAAACCGAAAGGTATTATTTGAAATGTCTACGTCTTTATTGGAACACTCATATACCCTCTCAATTTTCATATTGTTGATATGCCTTGAGACACTTTTTGTCCTATTCTTTTAGGAAGGCCTCTTGTCTCTATAACCAAAGCTCGAATTGATAATAAGTAGGAGACTATTTCCATGATGTTTGGAGAGGAGGAAATGACATTCCAATTCGCCAAAATAAAAAATAGGCCATATGAAATATAAGATATCAAGGAAGAGAAAAAAATTGTCGAGCTAGCTGCAATTCATTTCAGCACTCTCCAAGATGAATTAGAAAGGAGCTTAGTTAATTGGGAAGAGGCAATTGATGATGAGGAAAGAGAAGATATGGATTATTATCTTGACTCCATTCCGGAAGCACAAAACCCATATGACTGTGAAGAACTGGTAAGAAAAGGTGACGAAGAACCTCCGCCAATTGAATTGAAATGACTTCTAGATAATATGAGGTAAACATTTATTAGAAAATGAAACAAATAAACTTATTTCAGTTTTGATCAAACATCCTGAAGCATTTGGTATACTCTAAGTGACATTAAAGGAATAGATCCATACATTGTGACACATAAGATTACCATGCTTGAAGATGTTGTACCTGTAGTTGACACACAAAGAAGGCTTAATCCTAAAATGAAAGAAGTAGTAAGAAAAGAAGTTATACACTTATTAGATGCTACCATAATATATCCTATTTCTGATAGTAAATGGGTTAGCCCAGCTTTTTGCATACCAATACATGGGGGTCTTGATGCTGCTATGAATGAGGATGGTGAGCTAGTCCCTATAAGGCCTATGGTTGGGTATCACATGTGCATCGATTTTAGAAGACTAAACCGCGAGACACAGAAAAATCATAAACCTATACCGTTCATGGATAGAATTTTAGAAAGACTAAGAAATAATTCTTATTTTTGTTTTCTTGATGGTTATTTCGGTTATTATCAAATTGCTATACAGCCAAAAGATCAAGAGAAAAGAACTTTCACATGTCCTTATGGTACTTATGCTTATAGATTAATCCCATTTGGCTTATGTAATGCAACTGCAACCTTTCAAGAATGTGTCTTAAAGATCTTTGATGATCTTGTTGAGAAGACTATGGAAATTCTAACAAATGATTTCGTTGTTTGTAGAACAACATTTGATAACTGTCTCTACAATTTAACCAAGGTTTTGTAGAGATGCAGGCAATAAAATTTACTTTTGAATTGGGAGCAATGTCGATTCATGGAAAGAGAAGGTAAAGTTTTTGGACATAAGGTTTCTGAAAAAGGTATAGAAATAGATAAGACCAATACAAGTGCTATATAAAATCTTCCCATACCTCAAGACATTAAAAACTTAAAAATGTTTCTGGGATATGCAGGTTTTTACGAGCGTTTTATACAAGATTTTGCCAAAATAGCTATGCCTCTCACTAACCTTCTTGAGAAAGAAACTCCGTTCTACTTGGACCATGACTGCATTGCAGCTTTTGAAAATCTTAAAAACAAATTAGTTTCAGCACCTATCATGCAATCTCCAAAATGGGATGAACCTTTTTAAATCATGTGTGATGCTAGTGACTATGCTGTAGGATCTGTACTAAGATAGCGAGATGGGAAGAATTTAAATGTTATTCACTATGCTAGTAGGACTCCTAATAATATTAAGAAAAATTAAGCTGCTACCGTGAAAGAGTTCTTGGCTATAATTTTTTGCTTGTGACAAATTTAGATCTTACATTATTAATTCTAGAGTAATAATTCATACAGATCACCAAGCTTTGCGTCACCTTCTTGTGAAATAGGATGCAAATCCTAGGTTGATTAGGTGGGTGTTATTACTACAAGAATATGATTTGCAAATAGTAGATAGGAGGGGTAAGGATAATCCAGTAGCAGATCTTCTATCCAGGAAGGAGGGAATAATTACCGACCCCGTACCTATAAATGAGTCATTTTCGGGAGAATACTTAGCAAAAATTGAAGTTGTTGATCCATGGTATGCAGATTATGCTAATTATCTCGCAGTAAAATTTGTACCGCCTGGTATGACAAGAAATAAAAGAATGAAATTCTTTAATAATCTCAAACACTACGTTTGGGATGATCCGTTTCTTTATTGTCATGGACCTGATGGAATGATTCGAAAGTGTGTTCCTAATCATGAAATGAATGCAATTTTGCAAGCTTGTCATGGCAACCCATATGGAGGACAACATGCAGGCAGGCGAACTGCAGAAAAGGTACTTCAATCTGGATTCTATTGGCCCACCTTGTTCAAAGATGCACAAAGGTATGTGGAATATTGCGATGCTTGCTAGAGAAGAGGTAATATAGGCAGAAGACAAGAGATGGCAATGAATTATTGTCTTATAAATGAACCATTTGATGTGTGGGGAATGGATTACATGGGACCCTTTATAGAATCAAATGGCTACACTCATATTCTTCCATGAAGAATATGAGTTGAAGCCATGCCAACTAATCATGCAGATGCAACTACTTCCATGAATATGACCAAGGATGTCATATTTCCCAGGTTTGGAGTTCCTAGATTTTTAATTACTGACGGCGGTTCTCATTTTATGAAAGGATCTTTCAGGAAAATCCTCTGCAAATATGGAGTAACTCACCGTGTTGCTTCACCATATCATATTCAAATGAGTGGTCAAGTGGAACTCTCTAATAGAGAAATGAAGACCATACTCTAGAAGACGGTGGATAAATCAAAAAAAGATCGGTCATACAAGCTAAATGACACTCTTTGGGCATACTGAACCGCATTTAAAAATCTGATGGGTATGACACCATAAAAAATGGTATACGTTAAGGCATGCCACCTACCTTTAGAATTGGAACATAGAGCCTTTTGGGAAATCAAGAACTTAAACTATGATCTTAAAGCAGCAGGAGAAAAATGTTTATTAGACATACATGCTTTAGATGAGTTTAGGAGTGAGGCTTATGAAAATGCTAGATTGTTTAAGGAAAAAGTAAAAAGATGGCATGATAGAAAAATAGAGGATAAAGTCTTTAAAAGTGGATCAAGTTTTACTCTATAACTCTCGCCTTAAGATGTTTCCAAGGAAGCTCAGATCAAAGTGGGAAGGCCCCTATATAGTTGAAGAAGCTTATGCATCAGGAGTAGTGAAGCTCCAGGGGAAAACATCCTCTCTTTCATGGGTGGTGAATGGACAACGCTTGAAGCATTATCGCGCAAAATAAGATATAAGTGCAATCACCTTACAAATAATTACCCCAGAAGATTTGATTGAGCAAAAGTATGTAAGGAATGGTAACTGGAAGAAGGATAAGATCGATACGAAGTGAGCAACACTATGGTCATGCTATAGACCATAAAAGAGAGCTTCATGGGATGCAACCCACGTGAAATAAAGGGACGAGTAAGTTTTAAATTTTCAAGTAATTTTTAGTTAAGTTTGAGATTGAACAAAGGAACACTTGAAGCTCTTGGGAAATAAAAGAAATTTAGTCATGATAAAAATCTCATTCAATGAATGTTAATGTTGGTTGAAAATTTAAGTTGTCATTTTTCTGTCAAAATTTCGTATTTAATTACGTTTCAAACTAATAAAGAATTCCCAAAGAAACAGCTAAATTTTTATGTATGATGTAACCTTAACAACCAACTATACGGCGGGAATTAAATTTCCAGTTGTATAGTTGTGGCCGTATAGTTATTCATCGCATCACCAAATTTTTATGCTAGGATACAGAAGGTTTAATGACCAACTATACGGTGGGAAGAAATACTCCAGCCATATAGTCGTGGCCATATAGTTGGTACTGCCTTAGATAAAAAAAATCTATAGTCAATTCCAACTATACGCCGGGATCTATACGATCCACGTTCGTATAGTTGCTCATTAAGCTTGGCGTCTAGGGTTTTCGACCTCCCCTTTTAAAGACGGTTGCATCTAACCTTTTTCATTAAGTTTTTGTAGAGCTACAACCTCCAACCTTGAATAACCATCGCCATGTCCATACACGCCCCTTCTAACAACATCCGTGCAACAAAGCTATGCAACCTTTCCATGTCAACAAGATTTGGAGGAAGAAGGAAGAGAAGCCCGTGAAGAGGATCAAGGGGGTGGAACCAACAGAAGCATCATCGTCATCCAGCTTGGAGATCAAGCCACTCCCAAATTGGGTGGACATGTTCCCGCAAAGGATGGAGATGATGAGGCAAGCAGATCAGAGAAGGAGCAAGGATGAGTATCTCCCTAATCCTTACCGTCACAATGTATGATCTTATTATAAACCTCCTCTTAGTCCGCCACCTCTTAAACCTAAGAAGGTGCGGCAAGATGAGATTCATGATAAGATCTATCAATTGGAAAAAGCTTCAAAAGCATGTGTTGAAACTATTGGAGAAGGGATTGACTCCTACTGTATGATGAGCAAAGACCTTGAGAAAAAGGTCAATGCCATTGATGGTAGAGTTGGTTTCTTAATTAAAATTGTTTTTGAGTTAATAGACGATAATAAATTCCTTCAAAGGAAAATTTTGAAGCTTCAATATGACATGGCCGAGCTCAGCATCCGCCTCGCAAGCATGGATAAATTTAGCAACCTAGGAGAGTAAGGCAATGCTCTTCCTACCTAGGAGGAGGAATAGGTACCAGCAAGGAGTTATTTGATCCTGCCTAGCTTGATTCCAAGCTTGGGGAGATCTCTAAAACCGTGTAGTCAATCTTATAAGCTTATCATCTTTAGTTTTGCATTAGTTTGAGTTTAGAAATAAAGATTGAATCATTAGAATTTTCTTCAGGAATAGTTGATACCATTTATGAAATTCCGAGTTTATTATAATATATGAAGGATTATTGAGCTTGAATTTGTCTTATTGGATATACGAATGGCTTGAGTATGATTTTACTTGCACTTGATAATAGCAATAGGAGACTTCCACATCATTGGCATTAACGGAACATACAAAGATAATTTGATCAATATTTTGTAGGTCAATAGCTTGATTTACAAAAAGGATAAATTATCTAGCTAACTAAGAAGAAAAATAAAAACCTTGAACAAAGGAGAAATTATAAGTGCTATTAGATAGAGTGGGAACAAGTTGAGGTAGAATATTCAAGCTATAAAGATGCTTCATATCTATTTGGAATTTGATAGTTGAGATTGTTGAACTTTGGAACCAGTACATGAAGTGGAATGTATGTCTACCTCCTTTGCATAACACTTAAACAAAAGTGTGAGCATGAATATATACAGAGAAAGAATAAAAAGAAAAGATGAAGAAAAAGAGCGAGTGTGCAAAGAGCAAATATGCATATACCACTATATTTTAGTAGAACAAAGAGACGTTTGAGATTTTGAATCCCAAGTGAATATGTTGATCCTAAAAAACTTGGCACTACCTCACTAACTCATTCGGTTGAACTAGATACTTTTACATCATGTTAATAATAATATTTTGTGAACTCTTAATCACTAAAGGTGTGGAAGCCTGCTAATATTATTCCGATGGTTCGAGTAAGGTACTATTCATGAACTTATTTATATGTATCCTTTATGATAAACACATGCTGCAACTGCCTCATTTATTTTATCGACTCAGCTTCATGAATATGAGGACCACATCCATTAAGATAAAACTTGATTGGTACGAGCAAGAGTCTAAGCTTAGGAAGTTGATGAGTGCATATTTGCATCATGTTTTAGATCATTATTTTGCATTGTAGTTGTAGGATCTTGGTATTTTACGGTGTTCGCATGCTCCTTTTATGTTTATTTTCACCAGGATCAGGACAGATGATGGATCTGATGGACACAATTCTTGGACCAGTTATATTGGAGTGAAAAGGAGCCAAAAACTACATAAATTTCTTATTTGGGAAATATTAATAACACCAGAAGAAAACCCGAAGAAATTGCAGTGGGTGGAGAGTGCTATATCAAGTGCTGCTTTTGGTGCTGTGTTGATCCTGTTATTATGTATCAGGATATTATGGTTTTGCTTGTGTCAGTGTATTAATGAATCGTGTCACTAGAAAGAAATGGCGTGTGTTATGCTGGAATGTGCATGGGCTTAATTCTGAGAAAAGGCAGAGGGAAGTTTATAATGAAATTAATGAAAGTAAATGTGATGTTGTTTGTCTACAAGAAACAAAATGTGAAAGCTTTGATTGGAAATTAATCAGAAATTTTTCCCGAAAACGTTTTGATAACTTTGTGTTTTCACCATTAATGGGAGCATCGGGAGGTATCATTATTCTTTGGAAATATACTGTTTTTGAAGGGCTTTGGTTGAAACATAGAGGTTTAGGATTGTCCTAAGATTTACATCAACACATAATAAAGATTCTTGGTCACTTGTGTGTGTATGGACCTTGTACTAGACTAATGAGGGACCAATTTGTTTCATGGTTATACAATCTGCATATACCTATTAATGAAAATTGGCTTCTGTTAGGTGACTATAACTTTATAAGATCACAAGATAATCGAAATAAACCAGGAGGGAATCTGAATGATATGTTTCTATTCAATGAGATCATTGGGCATCTTGGATTACTAGAGCTTCCTCTAAAAGGACAATCCTTCACTTGGTCAAATATGCAGGCTACTCCATTATTAGAGAAACTAGATTGGTTCTTCACAAGTGCTAATTGGATTTCAGATTATCCTAATACGTTGGTGCTTCCTCTGGCAAATACGGGGTCTGACCATGTTCTCTGTGTGGTCAATATTGACACAAATATTTCGAAGGAAAGTATGTTTCGCTTTGAGAATTACTAGGTGGATATGCCGGGTTTTGGAGACTGTGTGTCTAGTTCTTGGAAAAAGTCATCCCGAAAAGGGTATAGCTCAGCGATTTTGGTTGATAAATTAAAAACCTTTCGGTATGACATTAAAAAGTGGAAATTTAGCTAATCCAGGCTTAAAATGCTAATTCAAAGGCGCAACCAGGCTATTTTGTTTATGTACACTCTTGAGGAACATCAACCTCTTTTTAGAACTGAATTTAATTTTAGAAGAATTGTTAAACTTCACTTAGATGAATTACTGAAGGCTGAGTGCAATTATTGGCGTAAGAGGTGCACCATTAGATGGATAAAACAAGGTGAAGATAACACTAAGTTCTTCCACGCAATGGCATCTGAAAGATTTAGAAGGAATAATATTGCCATGTTAATGGATGAGCATGGTACTGAATTCACAGATCATGAGTCTATGGCAGGGATTTTATGGTGTAGCTACAAGGAAAAAATGGGTCGTACTGATGGTATCTCCATGCAGTTTGAATTGGCACATCTTTTGGTAAAAGTGGATGTCCTAGATGAATTAACTCGACCTTTTGAGAAAAAAAGAAATGGATGAGGTAGTGGCTGGGATGCCTACGATAGGGCTCCAGGTCTAGATGGTTTTAATGGAATGTTTATGAAAATATGCTGGCAAACGATTCAAAAGGAGTTCTATAATCTTCCCAAGGATTTCTATAATGGCTCATTGAATTTGGAAAATATTAATGGGTCATATATCACCTTGGTGCCAAAAAAGCCAGTGCCTATTGAGGTAAATGATTTTCGCCTAATCTCACTAACAAATGTCTTTCTTAAATTCCTAACTTAGATTGCTGCAAACCGATTACAAGGTAGAATTTTGGAATGCATACATAAAAATCAGTATGGTTTTCCGAGGACCCATTTATTCAGGATTGTCTGGCCTGGGATTTTGAGTATTTATTCATATACCACATTTCTAAAAACCTATCATTATATTAAAGTTGGATTTTGCTAAGGCGTTTGACACGCTGGAACATGAGGCAATCTTGCAAATTATGAGGTTTAAAGGTTTCAATGAAAAGTGGATTGGATGGATGACATCAATTCTATATTTGGGGACTTCTGCGGTGCTACTCAATGGCATACTAGGAAAGCAATTCCACTGTAAACGTGGAGTCCGTTAGGTTGATCCACTTTCGCCATTGTTATACACTTTTTGCACAGATTTATTACAATTTGTTGTGAAGGATCTAGTTCAAAGAGGGGAGAGTAATTGCCCAATTATAAATAATGATCAGGACTTCCCCATAATCCAATATGAAGATGATACATTACTAATTCTCCCAGCAGATTTGGTACAATTAAGATCCCTTAAAAGATTAGTACATGAGTTTTTACTGTCAACTGGGTTAAATTACAATAAATCATAGATGATACCTATTAATGTACCTGAGGATTTAATGAAGGTGTTGGCTGAAGACTTTGGTTGCCAAGTGGGTACTATGCTGTTTACCTATTTGGGGCTGCCACTATGGACTACAAGACCTAATATTACTGATCTAATGCCCCTGGTATGCCAATTGGAAAGGAAGTTGTCTTCCAGTTCTAGTTTTATGTTGCAAGGAGAAAGGCTACAACTAATTAACCCAACACTTTCTTTGATGCCGTTGCACTTATTATGTACTCTGCAACTGCCTAAAGGGCGCACAGTACAGTTGGACATGATTCTAAGGCAATGCCTTTGGCGAGATAAACCTGATGAACCAAAACAATCATTGTCCGCATGGGAATTAGTCTGTTTGCCAAAGGATAAAGGGGGTCTAGGTGTGGTTCACTTTCAAAAGAAGAATGCAGCTCTTCTGATTAAGTTCTTAGACATCTACAATCATAGGGACACTCCTTGGGTGCAACTTGTCTGGAGTGCACATTATGAGAATAAGGTGCCACATGCAGAAAAACTTTGCGGGTCTTTTTGGTGTCAGGATGTTAGTAAGCAAGTTGATAATTTCAGGGGAATTGCTGCTGTGGCTCATGGAAGGGGCGATACATTTATTTTCTGGACGGACAACTGGAAACTACATGGAAGTGTCCTGTCAATTAAAAGTTGTCTCCCTAGATTTTTTTCTTATGTGTTGAATGAAAATCTGTCAGCAGTCCAGGTATATTCAGAAGCGGACATACATGATCTATTCTATTTACTTCTTTCTGCTAGAGCTTATCAGGAACTAGTTGAACTCAAAGAAATTATGGCTCAAAATCCTTTAAACAATCAACATGATGTTTGGTCTTATAGTTGGGGAGAGGGCTATACACCTGGATAGTTTTATAAATTGATTCATCAGTATATTCAGGCACCCAAAGTTTATACCTGGCTTTGGAGATCGAGTTGTATGATGAAACACAAAATGTTTGCTTGGCTTCTGCTCGGAGATAGACTAAATACTTGCGATTTGCTACAAAGGAAACATTGGAATGTTACAGATAATACATATTGTGTGCAATGTCCTATCCGAGCTCATGAAGATAGAATCCATCTGTTTTTTCAGTGCAACTTTAGTTTGAGGATTTGGAACTACTTGCAAATTATTTGGCAGAGTCACGATGATCTGCAATATGTTATATCAGAGGCTAAACGGGACTTTGGGCACCCTTTTTTCATGGAGGTGCTCATATTAGCATGTTGGAACATATGGATTCTTCGGAATGGGAAGATTTTCAACCAGGAAAGGCCATCTATAGAGGGAGTGTCCCAACCTTTATTAACATAAGGTGGTGTCCCCTGTGTTTACAATGCTAGTGCCTGGATCAATAGCTAGCATCCACAGTTAAGATGTAATATCAAGAAACAAAGGTCATAATATAACTTTATAACCAGGAATAACATAATTTTATTACATCATACATAGCTCATTTGGCTATTATATTACATTGCAGCGGAATAACTATAGTCATGGGTCCTTCATCTTCAAAGTGCCACAGGCAGATGTTGGTTGTAGACTTTGTAATCCTAATCAATCAATCTTCACTAAAAATCAATCAAACCTGCAACATTACAAGTTACAGCCACAAGGGTCAATACATTTGAATTGTATTGGCAAGTGATACTTTAGTAGTATGGTGGAGTCTATCATCTATATGCATTTGGCTAAGTGGAGTTGAGGCTTGCATTGCTCAAAATAGATTTTTCCTTAACATTTGAAAACACTATATTTTGTTTGACAAAAACTTTTCCAAGGCTTCTCTCAATCAAAGATTGAAGATTTCAAATAACCCTTGTTCAAACCACAAGTTTTAACTTGGAAATTTGAATGATGAGATTCTTGATTTCTTCCATGTCTTGATGCTCAAATTGTCCTTTACCAGGGACATGGCTAAGTACTTAGATTTTACACTCTGCAGAGGTGGTGCACTTTCCCCACAAGACTTGGTTTCCCAAGACAAGATCTTTCAGAAGCCTTCCCTTAGACCAAAATGGACGCGCTCCAACCTATCAAACACTACCACCCACTATCCATATGGCTAAGTTCTTGCAACCTATATGATCATGGCAGAGCCCATATTGCCAAGTGGTTGCACTTGAAGCTTCTCAACATTTGACATCTCAAATCTCTTTGTTCCTGGGTGGCCATCCACAAGTGAGATACACAAGGTTCACCAGTCCCCTGGCCTTGTGTAACCACTCAACCAAAAACCACTAAGCAATTACCATTCCACCCAGGTGATTCATTAACTTAGTTGTTTTATTAAACAAAAACACAAGTCCTCAGACTTAGTATATTTTTCCATAGTGTGAATATATATTCCACCCATGTTTTCTATTAGCTAGGCTAAGCTTGATAGTAATAGGAATCTTAACTTAGGAAGATTTCCACTAAGGTTTCATCTACTAGTTTTCCTATAGCAAGGTTTATACTCAGCAAAATTCCATGCAAGTTTTACTTAGATAAAATCACTAATGCATAGTGAAAGTAATGGGACAAGAAGTATGAAGCATCACTTGCCTTTTTGGTAGAGGGTATAGGTTCACTCCTTGTCCTTGCAACAATCACACTCTTCAAGTCACTACAATCCAATCAAACAAGGCACAAACTCAATCTACCAATCAAGCAAAACAATCACATAAAATCACAAAGTCAAAGTAATGCATGCAAGCATGCCAAACTTTGTTTTATTTGGAAAAGTGGTTCCTAATAGGTCATAAACATTTGAAAACACCTAATGGTCATTTTGTCAAGTGGCAAAGTCATTTGCAAAAGGTTTCACTTCAAAAACCATTTTCAAAACAAAGTATCATTTTATGTGGTGTAGAAATATTTTTACTAAGGCATTAACCTATAGGGTTCACCAAATATATTTTCAAACCACAAAATCTTGTTTTTAGGGTCAGAGGGTTTAAAACAAAACATTTCCCAAAGATTTTCTTCCAAAACCATTTGAATAAATAAACCACATTTCTATTTGACTAGAAATGGTTTTAAATCAAAGAATCATTCTTTTGTTTCACCAAATACTTAATCCAAAAAGTGTTTCCCATGGTCAGTAGGTTCAAATCACACCATTTGCCAAAGATTTTATCCCCAAATTTATTTTTAAACAATTTTTACATCCTTAACAAGCATACAAATGTTTCTGCAAAAACACACATTTTTCCAGAAGCTTTTGACTAAACAAAGGGCATGGTTGTCTAGGGCTTGTCTCAATGATACCAACGATATAAAGTTTGCAAATTTTGGACGTGTGGTTTGAAAGTTACAAGAGTTTCAAAATGACATCTAAATCTGATTTCAAATTCTATTCTAATTCATCTAGTGACACGCGGCGCGTTCTGATTCGTCGAAAACGGTTCGTGCGGATCAGGCGACGCAGGCCGTTGGATCTAATTGATATCGCACGGATCAGATGGACGCGTACCTCTTCGATTGGATCTAATCTTAGCCAGATGTTTTGCATCCTACGGCTCCTGACTCACTAACCAAAATCCGGCGGCGCTCAACGGTGGCTGGTGGCGGCGACGGTCAGACGACGGCGGAATCGATGCTACAGGAAGCGAGGGAGGAAAAGAACATGCTCACCATGCTCGCAAGGACGTGGGGAAGCTCGAGGTGGTGCCGTCTTGTCGAGGGGCGCACTGGAGCGGGCTTGATTGCTCGCCGGAGTGGAGCTGCGCCTCGGCCTTGCTCAGTCGTCGTCGAGGACGACGCTAGGGATCACTCGGAGGCAAACGAAATGCACGGTCAGATGCGCCAAGACACGGCGAAGGTGTGTGCGTGAACGAGAGGGTCGGGTAGTCTGTTTACGGAGGAGGTCGTCGGAGAAGAGCCAGATGGCGGCGGTGCTGGAGGTTGTCGTTGCCGGGGCTCAGGGGCGCCCACGGGTGAATGGAAAGCGCCGGGAGAAGCGCCAGGGCTAGGGGAGTATGTGAGTGTGCTTAAGGAGGCGAGGGTGGCGGACACGGCCGAATTCTCGAGCGCGTTGTCGGAACAGAGGGAGTGTAGGGCAAAATTCCGCGGCCTGGGGGCGTGTTGAGATGGGGGAACAGAGGGGAACCAGAGAGGAGTCACTGGCGTTTATCACTGCATGGTCACGGCGAGGTTTAATACATCCATCAACGCGAATTCAAGGGAATTAACACGGCAGTAAATGGCAAGGAACGGTCGACGCGGTGGAGACGATGAACAGAAAAGGGTGGGGCATACCTGTCAGCGAGAAAGGAGGTGAGGGGGAGGGGTCCACTTGTCAGCGTCCTCGCGGGTTGCTTCTGCGGTGAAGAAAAACGGTTCGGGGGAGAAAAAGGAGCTGGGCTGCTGGGCTGTTGGGCTGGGCCAGACTGTTCTCACATTTTTTTCTGTCTGATTGTTTTATCCTTTTCTATTTTCTATTTACTGATTTGAAATTCAAACAAACAATTCAATCAACCAAATCAATTCAAACAAACACCACACTTCACAACTTTGAACTTGGTTCTGTTCAGTAACATAATCCAAAATTCCAAAATAAAATAATATTTTTATTCATTTTAGGATCCATTCATTAATTAAATAAAATGGACCTTTAGTTATTTAATCAAATAGGGTTTGATTTATTTAATAAAATCTTCATTTGAAATCCAAATACTTTCAAAACCAAATCAGTAGGTTTTATTTGAAGGTAAAGAATACTTGGAAAGTTTGTTTAAAATAAAATAACATTTTTGTTATAAGGTCCATTAAATAAAATGGGCCTTAGTTATCAAATAGGATTTTTTTATTAAAACTTTATTTTTGAAAACTAAAATAGTACCAAACCATTCAGTAGGTTTTATATGAAAATATAAAATACTTGGAAAACTTATTTTAAACAAATAAACAAGTTTTGATGGTTTAGAAATAATAAAACCTTTATTATTAAAAACTTGGATATTAATTCCTTTATTTAAATAAACCTTTACTATTTTTATCAAAATGTTTTATTTTCAAAAGCTTGGCCAAGGTTTAATTTGGCTCTGTAAAATAATCTTTATTTAAATATTTCTTTTCCCTTTGAAAACCAAAGCTTTTATAAAAAGATTTCAAGTTTCTTCTGGCCCTGAAAATGAACAAAGTTTTATTTTATTCATTTATTTTTCACATTACAAGATTTGGAAAATCTTGGGATGTGACACCATCTTTTGCTAAATATAGAATCAATTTCCTCAATGACATCAACTTATTGCAGTACAGGATTAAGGCTAAATATAGGTCGTCGCTTATGACGTGGATTGCTACTCTGCCATAGGGGTAGATTTTTTTGCTTTGTACAAGAGTCCTTGCCGGTTATGGTTTTGTTAGATAGGTTTATCCCATGTAATTATTATTGTTTGTTGTACTTTGGTTTGTGATCAATAAAATTGATCTGGGGCTTTTGCCTCACAGTTCTGGGTAAAAAAAATCTTGCACTAGTTGTGGATTTATACAAGTACTATTCATCGATAATTGTTTCCATTACCCTTGTCATGATATTGTTTGCCTCTATGTATGAGTAGATCATTAGTTCTTAGGGAGATGGAGAAACCCTAGTATATGATTGATATGAAATAGCGATTATTATGTTATACATCATTATATATATATGTGTGTGTTAATTGTCTTCATCTTGATGTTGGGAGTTGTGCGCCTCCTTAATATTTGCCTCTTGCGGGGACTTGATGGAGGGGATTACCTGTTAGTAGACGAAGGGATGGTAGCACTTACTATAACTATAAAGTCGTTGTCATCCTTTACGTAATAACTTGGGGAAGTAAGGAGAACTCATTAAGCCATGTCCATGCCGCGGGAGAAATCTCTTAATAGTGGGATAATACGATTAATGTCGTTTATCTGTCAGCTATGGTTATAAAGGATGGTGTGAGTAGTGGTTGCTGCCTAATCATCCATATATGGAGCTCCTCCCACATACATGCATATCATGAGAATATTCGTTATAATAATCTTGATCACTTAGTCTAAATTGCTAGCGGTGTATCCACCACTCCCTGAGAAAGCGTTTCCTCTATTGTAGTTTCAATATTTCTTACACACGCGATTACTATTTTATGCATTAAGTTTTACTTTACGTTACTTTACTGTTTCACTCAACCAAAACCCCAAAAAAATTCTACTTTTCTTGCATTTTAGAATTATTCCTTAAGTGCCGCGTTTAGTTTTAATTAAAAGAATTTTAGCCTTTCGCCTACTGCTCCCTGTGAGATCGATATCTTTATTTTGAAACTAACTACAAACGATCTGTGCACTTGCAGTCATCAGGAAGCTCTATATAAGCCTCTATAGGGTTCCCTCTGTACTTACGAGCTATTAGCTACCCTATCCAAGTGTAACACCCTCAGAATCGGACCTATGCAAGTTTGAACAAAATTCGCCAAACCCGCATAGAAACGATTCAAAGGTGCCCACCAGGCACTTTCGTGCGGGTGGAAAACGAAGTAATAACATTACACAACAGTCCTCGATGGGACCCACAGAGATATATATGACTCAAAGAGTCAAGAATACAGATATAATATACAAGATCCAAATCACCTTGAAAACGATAGAGCGTCCGACTACGGACAAGATGCAAATGGGGCTAAGAGCCCTGAAGAATAACCAATGGCGTCCATAACCCTGCCCAAGCCGGGAAGGTAACCTCGCTAACGGCGTCGATCTCAAAACCTGCTTAACAAAGGGTGCAAAAGGGCAAAGCGAAAACAAAGAAGGAGCGTCGATCGAGGCCAAGACAGCGAGGCTAGAATTGGCGGTCCTCGCCTACATAGGTATGGTGGATCAAGCGGCGGCAGATGCACTAAACAACCTATAGAGACTCAAACAACCGGTTAACGAGAGGGGTAAGAATGACCTATCCGGATCCAACCCAAGCTAACACCAAACAAACCCATCCTGGTGTTTCCCCCTCGAGACCGTCGAGGAAGTCAACCGAGGAACTCACACCGTTGGCAGTTTTACTTATTCAGTTATCGTTGCAGCAATTACTAGTCAGGTTTAGATAATCATCCTGCTAAAGTAAACAGTGGGCACTTTTAGTTAACCATTCCGTGATAGTTGCAACAATTACTAATCAGGTACAGATAGCATGAGATAAACCCAAAACCCAGCAGTTGTTGGTACTTTTATTCAGCCAATTCGCTAGAAGTTGCAATACTTACTAGTCATATACAATTGTCGCAAGCGACAACCAAACAAGCAATTGTGCGCAGATTAATTAGCCATTCCGTTATAGTGGAGCTGATTACTAGTCATTATAAGTCAAATTTATAACAGAACTTTAGTTATGCTTGTCTATGATCGAGATATCGTGCTCCAAGTCGTCCATATCCGCGACACGGCTTTGAGAAAGTTTTAACCCGCCGGGTGCACCAATAGCAACACACGCCGATCAACCTCGGAAAACCAAATCAAAACCCAACGAGGCTTTCACGATGAACAATCACAGGATTCAGAAATATTTGGGGCCACCCTTAGAGTACACCAAGCAGTAAGCAAGCAAGCGAGACGGACTCAAGGTTGCGCCAATGGTACATGACGATATGCCCCAAACGGGACTGTCGATGCAGTAATCACTCCGCTTACCTAAGCGATGCAAGTGTGCTCCTCGCACAATCGTAAATAAAGCGATAAAGCATGGCATAAGTACAGGATCGTAATAAAACCTCAAACTAGTTTGTGGCCCCAAGAAATAAGAATGAATCAAGCTCGTCTGGGGGTCCCATATACCTCCCGGATGTGGATAGCGCATAAAATCAAGGAACAGTATCAAGTACTGGGTCTTACGGGACACAAGTGGGCGTTCGAAACCAAATATTATCTATCCAACACCGATGCCTCTGCTTATTCAATTTTAGTTGTTAAACAGAAAGTAAAATGACGATAAGTAAACTAGGATCATCTCCAACATCATCATGCGGCAATACATCAGCAACTGTGGCATATGGCGACACACATCAGCACTTGAGCAAGCAACTACGACGCGCAAGTCCAACTATCTACCAAACAACAGGTAATAGGATGTGTCCAAGGCAAATATATAGGGCTGCAAGGGATGTCGAGGGTACGGAAACTAAAGCATCGCAACACAGATAGCAGTAGAACAACAGGAGGGAACAAAACACTATAAAAGTAAGATAGGTAGAAAGAGGGAGATGCTCGCCTGAAAACATTGTCGAAGGGTTCAACCGAAGATCGGGGCGAAGCTCACATCAACTCAACGGCCTTATCCGCGAAGAAGCAAAACACTAGAAGAAACACCGGATGCAATATTTAATACACGGAAGATCGGCATGATGCGGTATGATGTATGGCATGGCAAGCGCTGCAATTAGATCAAATTAAGCGGAACCGGGTCCCGACATTAATTAAATGGTGCAAGTTGTTTAGAACCCCGCAATTTAAATGTTGTTTAACAATGCAAAAGATATCACCGTTCGCTACACAAGTTTAAATGAGGCCAATATAATGCTAGATTTGCCCGCATATGGGCCCCATATTTAATTATTAGGTGAATCGGCATAAGGCCCCCAAACCAATGCTATGCATGCGGGAATGACAATTTAATATGCAATCAAGTTGTTATTATGCATTTATAAAGTAGGGTATCGAGGGAAAAGGGTCACACATTTAGGGTTCGACGATCTTGTTAGGGTTCCGGGGTTCAGGGTCGATCTCGGGGTCCAGGGTTCGACGGATCGGTCTCACGGGAACGTTCTCGGAAAGGGGTAGATCTTGGGTTCCGGGGAGAAGGACTTCGCGTTTGGTGGCGATCTTGGCGGCCTTCGGGTACGGGATCGTCTCCGGGTTCGGGGGTCTCGGCGTTCCATGAAGGAGTACTTGGCCTGGCGTCGGGGCATGGCGTTCGGGTCGAGGCACTTGCCGCCACGGGGTTCTCGGTGTCCGGGATGAAGTACTCGGCGTCTATGGTTCCACGTCGACGGCCTTGGCTTCCTCGATGAAGAACTTGGTGTGTCCATGTCGGGGTTCTCGGCTTCGGTCGCCGGGCGTCAGTCTTCGGGACCTCGATGTCCGGGAAGCAGAACTCGGTTCGGTGTCGTTCTCGTCATCGCGAAGGTCTTGCCGGTTTCGTGGCGATCTTGCGTCCCGAGGGTTCGGTGCCGAAGGTTGTTGGCGAGCTCGGGGTGCTCCAAAACGGCCATAGGGTTCACACGTGTTTACCACGACACATACACGAGCACACGCATACACGAGCACACACATACACGAGCACACGCATACACGAGCACACGCATACACGAGCACACACATACACGAGCACACGCATACACGAGCACACACATACACGAGCACACACATACACGAGCACACACATACACGAGCACACGCATACACGAGCACACGGCCCAGTGGCCACGGTGGCGGCCAGCGTGGAGGGCGGGCCGGACCGCGGGCGAGCTTGGCGAGGGTCTGGCGGAGGAGGCGCCGCGGCGCGGACGGGTTCAGGGCCAGCGCGGACGCGGTTCCGGACGGGCGCGAGGAGGCGCCGGCGACGTGGGGGCGACGGAGGCGGGGCCTCAGCCGCGGCGGCAGGTCGAGCCGGGCCGACAGGGACAGGGGCCGCGAGGCGGCGAGGAGGGCGCAGGGCGGGTCGGCGACTCGACGGGAAGGGCCGCGGCTCGGGCGAGCATCGGCGGCGAACGCGCTAGGCGAGGCGGAGGCGGGCACCACATGCGGGCGGTGGGCGACGGAGAGGCGGCTCAGCGGTGGTGCTGGAGGGAGGGCGAGCCAGAGAGGCGAGGGCGGCCGTGCGGAGCGGTGCGGCGAGCGCCAGGGAGGAGCGAGGGAGCGCGGTGCCTGGGGCAGGGCGCGGGGCTGCAGAGGCGGCTAGGGGCGAGGCGAGGTGAGGGGGCTGCGGCGATGCGGGGCCTGGCCGGAGAGGGGCGGCAGGCTCATGGCGGAGGAGCTGGGCCATCATGGGAGGTGCGGGAGAGAAGGCGGCAAGCTGGGAGGAAGGAGACGCAGGGGAGGGCTCGCGTGCGTGGGGTGGGCGGTTGGCTCGGGGGACAGGGACGCCAGGGGTGGGGCCGGGGCACGCGGTGGGACTCGGTGGGTGTGTGGACTGGGTGAGAGCTGAGAGGGAGAGGTGAGGGAGGAGAGAGAGGGGGCTGGGTGTGAGAGGACACGTGTCAGGGAGTGATTGGGGGTGGGGGGTGGCTCAGCTGAGGTGGCGCGCTCTGATAGGCTAGGGTGAGGTGGAGGGTTGGTTCGGGTAGAATTTTAGGTGGGTTTAGGAGTTAGCTGGGGCGGGCAGGTTTGGACCGGTTTAAAATATGGGGTGGTCGTTCGGGCTAAAACGGCCCGTTCGACTGCCCCTACTAAAACAAATTAAAACTTTTATTTAATTTTCATTGGCCGTTTGCAACCCGAATGCAACAAAACAAAATACTCCGGAGCCCCGGGGTTTTGGCGTTTGAATAAAGATGGGCGTTTAGAAAACAAAGACGGGTTTTGTAAACATAGTTTTGGCAAACAATGCATGATGATGACGATGCAATGCACAAAATCCACGCGATTTTCTAGTAGTGGTTTTGCGGGATGCCACAATTCGACACCACTAACAAGGGATCTCGCCCTCGAGATCCGCCTCATGGTACCGGAAGGAAGGTCGGCGATCTGCGTCTTCTCGCTTCGTGTAGATCCTCGCGACACCACTAACGAGATCGTTGTCCCTGTTCGTCAAGAGAGCACTCCGGATAAACAACGGACGAAGTTAAAGGTAAGGCCACCTCTAACTTCCATGGATAGAGTAAAACTGCTGGACCCACTGATTCGACGTACAAGAGCGAATGATAAGAGCAGTGGTAGGGTAGCTACTCCATCCCACACTCAAACCATTACTCTGCACACGAATAGGCGGATTAAGCATCCAACTCTCGGAATTAGACTGAAGATCTTCATAGGCGGTATCCGGAACAAAGATATGATGCCAGCAGAAATCGTATGAAAGACACACCGATTAGGTTCCGCGATGGTTCCATTGGCATGAACAACACATGCTCAGGGTCGACTCCAACTTCACCAAAGCTCGTCCTTCTCATATGTTTTTCAACGACACTGATATCCGGCAAGGAACACATAGGGATAAGGAGCTCAAGAACAAAAGATCGGATGAAGGGTACAACAGACAAGTTGCCGATTGATGATCGTAGCACTCCGTTACAAAAGGGAGAAAGCGAAACCCTGAAGGTACGACGGAAACCCAACCACGAGAATTCCTGGACTCGAAGAGAGAGAAGAGAGCGGATTCAAAACACGTCGAGGTAAGAGGAGAATAGCAGAGGGGTAAGGAGTAAAATCAGACCTAATCAGAACTATCCAACCGATTTTGCAAAAATAGTTTTGACACTCTATTTCGGCCGTTAGCTAGGTTATCCTACAGGCTGGACTTGTGGGGTATCGCAACTGCTGTGCTCTGATACCACTCTGTAACACCCTCAGAATCGGACCTATGCAAGTTTGAACAAAATTCGCCAAACCCGCATAGAAACGATTCAAAGGTGCCCACCAGCACTTTAAGCGGGTGGAAAAGCAGTAATAACATTACACAACAGTCCTCGATGGGACCCACGTAATGATATATAACAATGACTCAAGGAGTCAAGAATACAGATATAATATACAAGATCCAAATCACCTTGAAAACGATGGGGCGTCCGACTACGGACAAGATGCAAATGGGGCTAAGAGCCCTGAAGAATAACCAATGGCGTCCATAACCTTGCCCAGGCCAAGCCGGAAGGGTAACCCTGCTAACGACGTCGACCTCAAACCTGCTTAACAAAGGTGCCGCAAAGGCAAAGCAGAAAACAAAGAAGGAGCCAAGATCTTGAGGCCAAGACACGGCGAGGCTAGAATTGGCGGTCCTCGCCTACATAGGTATGGTGGATCAAGCGGCAAAGATGCACTAAACAACCTATAGAGACTCAAACAACTGCCGGTTAACAGAGGGGTAAGAATGACCTATCCGGATCCAACCTGAAGCTAACACCAAACAAACCCATCCTGGTGTTTCCCCCTCGAGACCGTCGAGGAAGTCAACCGAGGAACTCACACCGTTGGCAGTTTTACTTATTCAGTTATCGTTGCAGCAATTACTAGTCAGGTTTAGATAATCATCCTGCTAAAGTAAACAGTGGGCACTTTTAGTTAACCATTCCGTGATAGTTGCAACAATTACTAATCAGGTACAGATAGCATGAGATAAACCCAAAACCCAGCAGTTGTTGGTACTTTTATTCAGCCAATTGCTAGTTGCAATACTTACTAGTCATATACAATTGTCGCAAGCGACAACCAAACAAGCAATTGTGGGCAGTATTAATTAGCCATTCCGTTATAGTGGAGCTGATTACTAGTCATTATAAGTCAAATTTATAACAGTAAACTTTAGTTATGCTTGTCTATGATCGAGATACTGTGCTCCAAGTCGTCCATATCCGCGGACACGGCTTTCAGAAAGTTTTTACCGCCGGGTGCACCAATAGCAACACACGCTCGATCAACCTCGGAAAAACCAAATCAAAACCCAACGAGGCTTTCACGACTGAACAATCACAGGATTCAGAAATATTTCAGGGGGCCACCCCTTAGAGTACACCCGCAACGAAGTAAGCAAGCTTCGAGACGGACTCAAGGTTGCGCCAATGGTCAAGCGACGATGCCCCAAACGGGACTGCCGATACAGTAATCACTCCGCTTACCTAACAAGACAAAGTGTGCTCGCACAATCGTAAATAAAGCAAGTAAAGCATGGCATAAGTACAGGATCGTAATAAAACCTCAAACTAGTTTGTGGCCCCAAGAAATAAGAATGAATCAAGCTCGTCTGTGGGGTCCCATATACCTCCCGGATGTGGATAGCGCAAAATCAAGGAACAGTATCAAGTACTTGGGTCTTACGGGACACAAGTGGGCTCGAAACCAAATATTATCTATCACCCACCGATGCCTCTGCTTATTCAATTTTAGTTGTTAAACAGAAAGTAAAATGACGATAAGTAAACTAGGATCATCTCCAACATCATCATGCGGCAATACATCAGCAACTGTGGCATATGGCGACACACATCAGCACTTGAGCAAGCAACTACGACGCGCAAGTCCAACTATCTACCAAACAACAGGTAATAGGATGTGTCCAAGGCAAATATATAGGGCTGCAAGGGATGTCGAGGGTACGGAAACTAAAGCATCGCAACACAGATAGCAGTAGAACAACAGGAGGGAACAAAACACTATAAAAGTAAGATAGGTAGAAAGAGGGAGATGCTCGCCTGAAAACATTGTCGAAGGGTTCATCCGAAGAACGGGGCGAAGCTCACATCAACTCAACGGCCTTATCCGCGAAGAACCAAAACACTAGAAGAAACACCGGATGCGATATTTAATACACGGCAGAAGATCGGCATGATGCAGGTATGATGTATGGCATGGCAAGGTGCGCTGCAATTAGATCAAATTAAGCGGAACCGGGGTCCCGACATTAATTAAATGGTGCAAGTTGTTTAGAACCCCCGCAATTTAAATGTTGTTTAACAATGCAAAAGATATCACCGGTTCGCTACACAAGTTTAAATGAGGCCAATATAATGCTAGATTTGCCCGCATATGGGCCCCATATTTAATTATTAGGTGAATCGGCATAAGGCCCCCAAACCAATGCTATGCATGCGGGAATGACAATTTAATATGCAATCAAGTTGTTATTATGCATTTATAAAGTAGGGTATCGAGGGAAAAGGGTCACACATTTAGGGTTCGACGATCTTGTTAGGGTTCCGGGGTTCAGGGTCGATCTCGGGGTCCAGGGTTCGACGGATCGGTCTCACGGGAACGTTCTCGGAAAGGGGTAGATCTTGGGTTCCGGGAGAAGGACTTCGTTTGGTGGCGATCTTGGCGGCCTTCGCACGGATCGCCTCCGGTTCGGGGTCTCGGCGTTCCATGAAGGAGTACTTGGCCTGGCGTCGGGGCATGGCGTTCGGGTCGAGGCACTTGCCGCCACGGGGTTCTCGGTGTCCGGGATGAAGTACTCGGCGTCTATGGTTCCACGTCGACGGCCTTGGCTTCCTCGATGAAGAACTTGGTGTGTCCATGTCGGGTTCTCGGCTTCGCGGGCGCCGATCTTCGGACCTCGATGTCCGGGAAGCAGAACTCGGTTCGGTGTCGTTCTCGTCATCGCGAAGGTCTTGCCGGTTTCGTGGCGATCTTGCGTCCCGAGGGTTCGGTGCCGAAGGTTGTTGGCGAGCTCGGGGTGCTCCAAAACGGCCATAGGGTTCACACGTGTTACCACATACACACGAGCACACGACACGAGCACACACATACACGAGCACACGATACACGAGCACACGACACGAGCACACACATACACGAGCACACGCATACACGAGCACACGCACACGAGCACACACATACACGAGCACACGCACACGAGCACACACATACACGAGCACACACATACACGAAAGCACACGCAATGGCCAGGCCACGGTGGCGGGCCAGGCGTGGAGGGGCCGGGCCGGACTCCGGCGGCCGAGCTTGGCGAGGGTCCTGAGCGGAGGAGGCGCGGGCGCGCGGGACGGGGTTCAGGCCAGCGGACGCTGGCGGTTCCGGACGCAGCGGAGGAGGCGGCGGGGCGACGGAGGCGGCGGGCCTCGCAGCCGGGCGGCAGGTCGAGCCGACAGGAGGGGTTCGCGAGGCGGGCGAGGAGGGCGCAGGGCGGTCGGCGCACTCGACGGGGAAGGGCCGCGGGCTCCGGGGCGAGCATCGGCGGCGGCGAACGCGGCTAGGCGAGGCGGAGGCGGGGCACCACATGCGGGCGGCGGTGGGCGCACGGAGAGGGGAGGCTCCTAGCGGTGGTGCTGGGAGAAGGGAGGGCGAGCCAGGGAGGCGAGGGCGGCCGTGCGGAGCGGTGCGGCGAGCGCCAGGGAGGAGCGAGGGAGCGCGGTGCCTGGGGCAGGGCGCGGGGCTGCAGAGGCGGCTAGGGGCGAGGCGAGGTGAGGGGCTGAGCGGGCCTGGCCGGAGAGGGGCGGCTCGCCATGAGGAGCTGGCGGCTACTGCGGGGAGGTGCGGGAAGAGAGAGAAGCGGCGGCAGCGGCCAGGGAAGAAGGAGACGCAGGGGAGGGCTCGCGTGCGTGGGGTGGGCGGTTGGCTCGGGGGACAGGGACGCCAGGGGTGGGGCCGGGGCACGCGGTGGGACTCGGTGTGTGTGTGGACTGGGTGAGAGCTGAGAGGGAGAGGTGAGGGAGGAGAGAGAGGGGGCTGGGTGTGAGAGGACACGTGTCAGGGAGTGATTGGGGGTGGGGTGGCTCAGCTGAGGTGGCGCGCTCTGATAGGCTAGGGTGAGGTGGAGGTTGGTTGGGTAGAATTTTAGGTGGGTTTAGGAGTTAGTGGGCGGCAGGTTTGGACCGGTTTAAAAATATGGGGTGGTCGTTGGGCTAAAACGCCCGCTCGATCGCCCTACTAAAACAAATTAAAACTTTTATTTAATTTTCATTGGCCGTTTGCAACCCGAATGCAACAAAACAAAATACTCCGGAGCCCCGGGGTTTTGGCGTTTGAATAAAGATGGGCGTTTAGAAAACAAAGACGGGTTTTGTAAACATAGTTTTGGCAAACAATGCATGATGATGACGATGCAATGCACAAAATCCACGCGATTTTCTAGTAGTGGTTTTGCGGGATGCCACACCAAGCGACTCGCCTCCCGTACACCGAGGTCGCCGCCCTTGTAATTCATCCACCATCAATATAAGCAAGCAGGAAGTAGGTCTTTACCCTAGGGGGGGGGGGAACCTGGGTAAACCATGTGTCTCGCTCCCAATATCCATTCGCAGATGGCGACTCGCTCTTGCCCTACTTCGAATCAATCACTACCCCCGGTAGCGACTGCCGTGACCATTCCCACGACAGTGGTGCTCACCGTGGGGCTTGGCGAGTCAAGCCTTAGATCTGTAGCGAGACCCTTCACTCTGACTCGCTGACCCTTCGCCACCGACAGATTTCTCCAGATCCTGCCGAGCAGCTAACTGCGGGCCTCGCGACCAGTCACACACACCGTCTTGATACTAGTCGGCCCGTCAACATTTTCGTCGGCTTCACCAACGCCATCGATCCGGTCGATCCCACCGCATTCCCCAGCACCGGGTTGCCCCCGCACAATCTACTCTGGGAGGAGCAGATCCAGTTGATCTCCCTGCTTGGCTCCAAGTACGACTAGATAGTCGAAGGCTCGGTCGAGATCAGCGACACCCACTGTGATGATTCCGACTCAACGGCACCCATGCCGGTCGCAGAGCCCGACGCCCCCATGTCCAAGGCCAGCTCCATCACCAAAGTCTCCAATGCTAGGGACTACAAGGACGATTCGATCCTCCAACTCATCGACTACAATTCCAGGTCAGAGTTTCCAGATGAGGCCTACCCCATTGTCCACCATGCCATCTACATGGAAATCGACAACGAACCACCGGTGGATCCTTTCACTACACACCTCCCACCGACCACAACTGCCGTCAAGATCGAGAAGCATCGCGTGGCCTTGAACAATGCCAGGGAGAAAGAAAAGGCCGATCGCGAAAAAATTCGCCTCAAGCAAGAAACCGTGCAATAGCTCTCGGTGTATCACCACAACCGAGTTACGCACCGTCTCAATCTCGCCTCGTAGGGGCGAGTTCTCAACTTCAACGATGAGAACGACCCTGCGCGGGAAGCCGGCCGTGAGGTATGCAACAACGCGCCACCAGGAGGCAGTCACCCGCCGGCCGGGTCGACCGCGAACGGAGCTCCACCACCACCCAACCGTGCACCTCCCCCAGAACAACCTCGGGTCATCATCGCGCCATGGGAATACGATGCCAACTGATTCATCCATTTTGCATCACTATTTTATATCATAATTTACTGTTATTCATTGATATATTTCATATTTAGAGATGATACTTATGTTATTTCATCTATTTTGCATGTTTGATGATTTTTAGAGAATTAACCGCCGGAGTTAGAATTCTGCTGGAAAAAATGCTGTCCAGATGCAATATTTCCGAAAATCATAAAATTCCAGAAAATATACGGGAATTCCTATTTTTCCAAAAGACGAAGGTAGCCAGAAGAGGGAGTGGAGATGGGCCACAGGGGCCCCACACCACCCCTAGGCGCGGCCCCCTAGGCCGCACGACTAGGTGGTGTGGCCACCCTGGTCCACCTCTGGTGTCGCCCTTTCGCGTATATATTCCTCCCGAAAACCTAAGACGGGGGGAGCCATCATAGAAATATTCCGCCGCCTCTGCGAGGCGAAAACTACAGAGAGATAAAAAGCTCTCCGGCAGGCAGAAATCTGTCCGGGAAATTACTTCCCGGAGAGGGGAGATCATCGCCATCGACACCATCATCACGTTGGGGTTCATTGGGAAAAGTGCCCCCGATCATCATCATCACCACCAGCACCATCACCACCACGCCATACCGCTATAACAATTGGGTTAAATCTTGTGTAGTTCATAGGGGAAACTTTCCCGGTGTTGATTACTTGTTGTAGTTGATGCTATTGATGAAACCATTGGATTATTGTTCATGTTCATATTGTTACTTATCATTATTTCATCTCTAATCTTGATCCATATGATTTCTTGTGAGTAGTTCGTTTAGTTCTTGAGGACATGGGAGAATTCATGATGTTAGTAGCGGAATTCTGTTGAGTAATATTTAATGGTTTGATATTTATGTTGTGGTGCTATTCTTCTAGTGGTGTCATGTGAATGTTGACTACATGATACTTCACCTTTATGGGCCTAGAATAATGCATTGTGTATTTGGCTACTAATTGTGGGGTTGCCGGAGTGACAGAAACCTAAACCCCGTTAGGAAACCATTGCATAAGGGAGTGTAGGATCTCAGTTTAATGATGTGGTTAGATTTTTATCTTAATTACTTTCTTGTAGTTGCAGATGCTTGCAAGGGGTATAATCACAAGTATGTATTAGTCCAAGTTGGGGTAGTACATTATCATAGGTTCACCCCATAACACTTATCCAACCAATGAAGATTAATCGACTATATGAAGCGAAAGCACTTGACAAATATTCCCATGTGTCCTCAAGAACTTTTGGTTATTATAAGTAATATAACCGGCTTGTCCTTTGCTGAAGAAAGGATTGGGCCACTCGCTGCAATTATTATTATTGTCTTTTATTTACTTGCACTTTATTTATCTGCATTACCAAAACCCCCTAAAAATCTGTTTGCTAGTATTTACAGCGAATCCTTGATCCAAGCTCCTTGTCAACACCTTCTGCTCCTCGTTGGGTTCGACACTCTTATTTATCGAAAGTACTACGATACACCCCTTATACTTGTGGGTCATCAAGACTATTTTCTGGCGCCATTGCCTGGGAGTGAAGCGCTATTGAAGAGTGGAATTGGTAAATGAAATTTCTACTATGAGTATTGTTTTTATTTTTGTCTGTTATTTTATTTCATTGTTGATAACGCACTTGGTTCCCTATTTGGGAAACCTACTATCACTGCTAAGGTAGTAGATGAACCACCGCCTGCTAAATTGTATCCTTATAAAATACCTATGAATTTTTTTGACTGTGTTATGAATAACTGCTATTTTGGAGATGGAACAGTCCATCATGGTGATCATTTGATCTTTATACATGAATTATGCGAGTTGTTCAAGTGTGCAGGTATTACAATGGATCAGGTTAAGAGAAAGCTATTCTCTGTATCATTGAAAGGCAGAGCTGTGGAATGGTATAAGCTGCTGAAGAATGGCCGATCTATTGAATGGGATGAAATTTTACCTCTCTTTTATTATAAATTCTATCCTCCTAGTGAGATTCATAAAGATCAGAATCAAATATATAATTTTTGGCCTCATGATGGAGAGAGTATTGCCCAAGCTTGGGGGAGATTGAAGTTACTAATACTCAAATGTCCCATTCATGAGCTCCCCAGTAATATTGTTATTAATAATTTCTATGCAAGGCTTTCTCTTCATGATAAGTATTTATTGGATGCTTCTTGTGCTGGATCATTCACACCTATGAAAGAAGAAGCTAAATGGGATCTTCTTGACCGTATTCAATAAAATACTGAAGCATGGGAGAATGACAAAGGAAGAAAGTCAGGTATAATTTATGATTATGAATGCATTAAATCTTAAATGGGAACTGATGAATTTCATAATATTAGTGCTATTTATGGTCTTGATTCTCAAATTCTTTCAAATTTTTTTAAGGCATTTGCCTCTTATATTGAAATTCCAAAAAAGGAATGGAACAATTACCATGCGCCATATAAAGATATTGTTAATTGTGTTCCTGCTAGAAATATTGGAGTTTGTACGGTTGATCGTATTTTGCCTGAACCTTATATTAATAAAATACCTTTTCCTTCTAAGGTAAATGAACATTCTATGATAACTAGTATGGTTAATAAAAGTATAAACAAATCTATAGAACCTGATGAACAAATAAATGTTGAACCTGCGATAGCAATTGTAAAAGACCTTGTCACTAAGAAGATGGACACATTATCTTTTGTGAAGATGCTTCTAATATTGTTTCACATCCTAGTAGAACTAGGAAAGATAGTGTTCCTGTTCTTTCTATCATAATAGGTGATCATTGCTATTATGGTTTATGTGATTTTGGTGCAAGTTCACGAGCTATTCCTTATGAGCTTTACAAAGAAATTATGCATGAAATTGGTCATTGTGAACTTGAAGAAATTGATGTGGTTATTCAGCTTGCTAATAGAGAAACCATCTCCCTAATTGGTATTGTAAGAGATGTGGAAGTGCTTTGCAGTAAGACTAAATATCCTGCTGATTTTCTAGTACTTGGTCCAGCTGCTAGTAAAACTTGTCCTATCATTTTTGGTAGACCTTTCTTGAACACTTGTGGTGTTATTATAGATTGTAAGAAGGAGAAAATTTTAATAAATTTGATGGAGAATCTTATGGGTTTAATTTATCTAAATTTGCTAAAGCTCCTTATGAAAATGAATTGCCTAATGAGGATTTTAGAGTTGAACAACTTGCTTCTATTGCTCTTGCTCCTAACAATGCTTTGCAGCAATATATGGAAGATCACGAAAGTGAGATCTTCATGGAAGAATGAAATGGGATTAACGAGATTCTTCTTCGTCAACCTAAGATGCTTAACCATAATCTACCTGTGGAAGATTTGGGTACCACATTACCACCTAACGAGGATCCTGTTTTCGATCTAAAACCTCTACCTGATGATCTTAAATATGCTTATCTTGATGATAAGAAAATATATCCTGTTATTATTAGTTCTAAACTTTTAGGAAAGGAAGAGGAAAGATTATTGGAAGTATTTAAGAAACACCGAGGAGCTATAGGTTATATTCTTGATGATTTAAAAGGTATTTCTCCTGCTATATGTCAGCATGGTATTAATATGGAACCTGATGCAAAAACAGTTGTTGAACATCAACACCATTTAATTCCTAAGATGAAGGAAGTGGTAATAAATGAGGTATTGAAACTTGTCGATGCTGGTATTATTTATCCTATTGCTGATAGTAGATGGGTTAGTCCTGTTCATTGTGTCCCTAAGAAAGGAGGAATTACTGTTGTGCCTAATGAAAATAATGAGCTTATTCCTCCAAGAGTAGTAGTTGGTTATAGGATGTGCGTTGATTTTAGAAAGGTTAACAAAGTTACTAAGAAGGATCATTATCCTTTACCTTTTATTGATCAAATGTTAGAAAGGTTGGCTAAGAAGACTCATTTTTGTTTCCTTGATGGTTATTCTGGGTTCTCTCAAATTTCTAGTAGAAAGCAAGATCAAGATAAAACCACTTTTATGTGTCCTTATGGAACTTATGCTTATAGGCGTATGCCTTTTGGTTCATGTAATGCCCCTGCTACTTTTCAAAGATGTATGCTTGCTATCTTTCATGGTTTTTGTGAAGAAATTGTGGAAGTATTCATGGACGATTTATCTGTCTATGCAACTTCTTTTGATAATTATTTGCACAACCTTGATAAATTTTTGCAGAGATGTGAAGAAACTAATCTTGTTCTTAATTAGGAGAAATGCCACTTTATGGTTAATGAAGGAATTGTCCTTAGACATAAAATTTCTGAAAGAGGTATTGAAGTTGACAGAGCCAAAGTGGAAGCAATTGAGAAAATGCCCTGTCCTAGGGATGTTAAAGGTATTCGTAGTATCCTTGGTCATGCTGGTTTCTATTGGAGGTTTATTAAATATTTCTCCAAGATATGAAAGTCTTACTATTCTTCTCCAAAAAAATTTACCTTTTGTTTTTGGTGATGATTGTAAGGAAGCTTTTAAAATTCTAAAGAAATCTTTAACTACTGCTCCTATTGTCCAACCACCAGATTGGAATTTACCCTTTGAAATTATGTGTGATGCTAGTGATTTTGCTGTAGGTGTTGTTCTTGGACAGAGAATAGATAAGAAGTTGAATGTTATTCATTATGCTAGTAAGACTCTTGATGCTGCTCAAAGGAATTATGCTACTATGGAAAAAGAGTTCTTAGCTGTAGTCTTTGGTTGTGATAAGTTTAGACCTTATATTATTCATTCGAAAGTTGTTATTCATACTGATCATGCTGCTATTAGATATCTTATGACAAAGAAAGATGCTAAGACTAGGCTTATTAGATGGGTGTTGCTTTTACAAGAGTTCGATTTACATATTGTAGATAGGAAAGGTGCTGAAAATCCCGTTGCTGATAATTTGTCTCGATTGGAAAACATTTCTTTTGATCCTATTCATGTTAATGATAGTTTTCAAAATGAATAGTTGGCGGCAATAAGGGTAATCTCGCGAGAGAGTCCTTGGTATGATGATTATTCTAACTTTATTGTTTCCAAGTATTTGCCTCCAACCTTTACAGCTCAGCAAAGAAGAAAATTCTTTTACGATTTGAGGCATTATTTTTGGGATGACCCACACTTATATAAAGAAGGAGTGGATGGTATTATGCGAAGATGTGTTCCAAAATATGAACAATAAGAGATATTGAGAAAATGTCATGGTAGTGCTTATGGAGGACATCATGCTGATAGAACCGCACAAAAGGTTCTACAATTAGGTTTTTATTGGCCTACTCTTTGTAAAGATGCAAGAAAGTTTATTTTATCATGTGATGAATGTCAAAGAGTTGGTAATATTTCTAGACACAATGAAATGGCTATGAATTATTTTCTTGTTATTGAACCATTTGACTATTGGGGATTTGACTTTATGGGTCCCTTTCCTCCTTCAAAAGGTTATAATCATATTCTTGTTGCTGTTGATTATGTTACTAGGTGGGTGAAGCCATACCTACAAAAAGTGCTGATGGTGAGACCTCTTTAAAAATGCTTAAGGATGTTATTTTTCCTAGGTTTGGTGTACCTAGATATCTTATGACTGATGGAGGTTCTCATTTTATTCATGGTAGTTTTAGGAAGACCCTCGCTAAATATGATGTTAATCATATAATTGCTTCAGCTTATCATCCCCAAACAAGTGGGAAATTAGAATTACCAAATAGAGAAATTAAATCTATAATGCAAAAGACTGTTAATAAATCTAGAAAAAATTGGGATAGAAAGTTGAATGATGCTTTATGGGCTTATAGAACTGCTTATAAAAATCCTATGGGAATGTCTGCTTACAAAATGGTTTATGGAAAAGCTTGTAACTTGCCTTTAGAATTAGAACACAAAGCTTATTGGGCAGTGAAAGAACTTAATAAAGATTTTAAACTTGCTGGTAAGAAAAGATTGCTTGACATGAGTTCTTTAGATGAGTGGAGAAGTGAAGCTTATGAAAATGCTAGACTCTTTACACAAAAGGTTAAAAAAGCATGATAGGATAATTCTTAAGAGAGAGTTCCATGTTGGTGAGGAAGTTCTAATGTATAGGTATCGTCTAAGATTTTTTGCAGGAAAATTACTCTCAAAATGGGAAGGACCCTTTATTATTGAAGAGGTGCATCGTTCAGATAAAAGTTTCTTCGTTGAGATACAACACTACGCAAGTAGTGAATGGTCAAAGGCTCAAACATTATATTTCTGGAGATTCTTATAATGAAGATATTGATATTATTCAAGTGGTGACTCCTGAATAATTTATTAAAGACCAAATTCAGGAATCTACAGAGTCCGTTTTCACATAGGTAACAATTTTGGTAAGAAAAAGTTCGTGAAAAAACTTTTCAACTTATATTTTTGTAGTTTTTATTTAATATGGAAGATCATGAGTCGAAAGATGGATGGAAACGGAGTCCGGGGGCTCACACCACCCCTAGGCATGGGCCCACCTGGCCGCACTAGCAGGTGATGTGGCCGCCTCGAAGTCCTCTCCGACCCGTTCTCTCCCAGTACCTTCATTTTGTCATTAAACTTTGTGATATATAATCCGTTGGATCCCCCGAGGTCCGAATATCATTTTCTCGTCATGTTTTCGTTTCGATATGTTTCTGTTAGGTAAAGTTCTCAGTTTTGGAGCCGCCATGTCTTCCTCTGGATCACCCAAGGAGTAATTCTTCATGAGGTTTTGGCATCCCCTTGGCTTGTTCCAAGCTTGGGGGAGTGCCGCGGTATCACATCATTATCTTTTACCTTTTACCCTTTTTAGTAGAGTCATATAATGAGTAGAGAAGTTATCATATAGGATGGTTTGTAGTGTGGAAGTATCTCTCCTCTAGTTAGTTATTCATGTATCCCTTGGTGTGAGTGCCGTTATGTAATATTAATGAGAAGTTTATCATTTACTTTTTGCACATCTTATTATAGTTTGCAATTTCTATTATATGATTGATCTTGTTGTTAGTATTTGTATCACTTTAGGATCATCAAGTAAATTTAGTTGGTTTTGGCAAACTTAGTTTTGGTTAGTAGCAACATTACTTTGAGGTTTGAGTAAAAAAGAGAAAAAGTACTTGTAGATATATTATTTCATTATCTTTCTTTCTTAATTGGCTCATAAGCTTACTATTCTCAAGTTAAGATTGTTTATGCTTCGAAGGAATATTGCATGATTGTTTCTATCACATGTATGTTTGCTTGGTTCACTCAACTCTTATGCTTGCTAACCAGCCTTGCTAGCCAAAAACCTGTACTGAGAGGGAATGCTTCTCGTACATCCAAACCTTGAACCAAAACCTATGACATTTGTGTCCACCATATTCACCTATTAGTATGTTGCTATTCCATGTAAATTCTCGAGTTTTATCTATCTTTCGAATTAAAAAAATTATGAGAAAATTAGTTAGTAAACCTCTCACAAACTTGATGGCACACTTTATTTTCTTGCACTTAATAAATTTGAACCATTGCGACTATCTTCTGGTGCTTATATGCTTGCAAATTGTAAGTTGGGAATTAGGAAAACCATGCTGTCATGGAGCACACTTTCAACATTGCACTTATTCTATTTAGTTGATATCATGTTCTTTGGCTTATGGATGCCGTCGGTGTGAAATAAAATGAGAGCTTGTAAGTCCATGGAGTTTGTATATGTGTTAGAGAAACGCTTGGGCAGCTAGCCTAAGCCATGCCTAGTCATGGTGAAAACTTGCAGTAAAACCTTAGTGGCATTCTATGAAGCATTCTCAATAAAAAACTATGCAAATAGCAAATAAAAAGATTGTTGAGATGCTCACTGTCTGTTGACTTGTCATTTTGATATGGGATAGCTCATGTGTCATGGGGCAAGGGGTACCCCGTTGGCGGTTCTCTATGATACACATATACTTACAATGACAATACCTGGGACCAAAGTTGAGTAGCATGAGGTATCGGTACTCGTATTCAAGGGGCATGAGATTTGCAACTTATGATTTGTCAAGCATATAACTCATATTTCCCTCACATTAACCTTAATAACTTCGAGATGCTTATGATAGGGGCAATGAGAGCTCAAACCTAATTTGTACCATAATTTTTGGAAGCTTTATAAAACTTGTTAATCCCTGCTTCCCTCTACGAAGGGCCTATATTTTACTTGCTCAGGGACCTCCAGCGTCACCACAGCCCTAAGGATCAAGAGAAGGAGAAGAAATAGAGACATACCACTAAAACTCAAGCTTGGGGGAGTTCCACCATACTTTATGCTTTTTAGTTATCATATTTGCATCTAGTTCATAATCATTCGGAGGTTTTTGCTTGCATCCATTAGGTATTGATTTTTCCTAAATTTGAAGAGATCTTAGAGCATTATCATGTATCCTTGGTTGAGTGGTTTTGAATAAAATATAAAGTATGGTGTCATCTGTGATTCTCTTATTTGGGGATTTATGGGTAACACTCATGTAAATGTGCGCACCATATGTAGAAATTTCACTTAAATCTTGCCTTGAACTAAATTAACTTGAGCATGTTGGACAAGCATAGAATTACCCAATAAGCTGAACTTGCAAATAAGGAAAGATCCATGCAAGGGAAGCAACACTTATTAAAAAAATGGGAACATTGTGAATTTGAGGTGAGATAGGGAGTCTTATAAAATAAATAGTTGGAAAGAGGAGGATGACAAGGGGACATGAGATATTCTTGTTCTACTTAGTAATCAATGACAAAACTGGATAGTTCTCATGGGTATTTCAATACATATGCTCTATGGGAAAGTGTTTGAAAGGTAGGTACCCGAAAATTCAGCTAGCCATGGAAAGTGAAAGATAAAGGTTGTTTAGAGCATATGACATGATTAAAAGATCCATGAATAAGGTTTATACTGGTTACTAAGAGAGCAAGACCGTTAACTGATGCCATGTAAAGAGTGGTGAAAGTTCTTGAAAAAATTCAAAATATTCATGTCTATCTGGTTGTTTAAACAATTCTCTTTTCCAGTATTTATTTTATGAGAAACTTATCTTTATGGCAAAGTCATATCCAAAGGTTAAATTAAAAGCTGGTAAAATCCATCCAAAGCTATTGAAAATAGTGAAGTGTATAATAAATTTGAGACTTTTTCAATTGTCCAACATGTAATGGTTAGTCTTTGTTAAAAAATAAGGGGTAATTGATAATGTCTATCTATGAAGCCCACATTTGCATGGTAGTTAGTTCATATTTCTTTTGGACAAGTCAATATATATAAGTTGATGATGCATGCTCATATTTTCTTGTCAACCATAAGCTCATTGATGCATGATCATGGTCTATTCGCTTATTGCTCGAGGACGAGCATGGCATACTACAAAAATCATCGCATTTGCAAAATAACACTAAGGAAAAATTCTACTAGAACATCCTACACATGCATACTACAGAATTCTGAAGATCACATGCATAGAGTCAAAACTGGGATAAAAGTTACGAACAAGTGGTGTAACTTGCCTTATGTTGATAATATGGGTGATGATTGTATTTGTCCGCAACAATCTCACTCTCCAAATAATATAATACGAGGACAAGGTAGTTCCAATCAAAACAACTACAAACATAGCAAACTCAACAAGGATGATCACAAACATGCATGATGATTTAATATGTTACAATGCTTATATTTAGTTCTCTAAGCATTAATAGATCATATGATACACGTATGAGATCAATTAAAGCAATAGGGTATTTATCAATAAATATTGATAAAGGGGTTTTAATAGTTTTGTTGCAACTTCTGTCCTAATTGTGGAGTAAAATTTTGTTCTAAGTTATACTGTATAGAGGACATTAATATGAACCAGTAGGAATTGGACTCACTCTAATCGGAGTTATAAATCTTTTCTTATAATTTAAAGAGTGTATAATGGATTTTTAAATCATTTATATAGTTTATATTGCCTAAAAATCAAACTAAAATTATATCTGTAATCTCCATTGAATTGTGATTCCAGGGACATATTATTTGTAATTTTCTGAGCAGTACTCGAATTACTATGATTTTAATACTCTAAATAAGCCATTTATCTATTTATTTAATTTCTGCAGAAACTTATAGTATTTGCCTGAACCATTTGCATATTGATGATTTACATGGAACCAGCTTTCTATCGGTATATTATTTATATTTTTGTGATATGCAAATAATTTACTATGAATTTAATGATTTCTAAAGACATTAAAACTAATTAAATCACTACGGGGTAAATAATCTGCAAAGGCTATCCAACCAGATATTATTAATCTACGTAATAGTAGCTTCAATTTGATATATTGTTCATGTTTTTCGGAGTTACAGATAATTTCCTATGAATTTATTAACCTAAAAGACCATTAAAACTAAATAAATTACTGCAGTAAACACATACTGTAAAGGTTTAATCTAATGCCATATTAATATTATACACGTTTTTCTGAATCCATTGATATATTATTTGCTATTTTTGGATCTACAGATCTTTTTATATAATTTTTGCAAGTTTACACAATTTTCTGCAAATTAAATTCAATTTCAAATCTACAGGGAATATTCCCAGGGAATATTCTATGCTGACTAGGACGCGGAGCTGACCTGGCGTTGACACGTGGCAAGATCTGGTTGGCTCGTACCCCTTTGTTGATAAGCTCTAATCTTGGCCGTCGGGATGAGATCCAGTGGCTAGGAGAGGAGATTGACCCGATTTTGGCTCAAAATAGACAAGAAATAGATATGTGTTAGAGAGACAAATTCGTAGGTCAAATTGAAAAACTTACAACATGAAAGTTGTGGGGAATCATTAGTCCTACCTTCTCACCAAAGGAATTTGGATTTGAAGAAACGAGCGCGAGTAGATCTTGGATTTACACCGTCATATCTGAAATATTACGATGCGAAATTCTCCAGCTATGGTGGATGAAAAGAGGTGAGGTTTGTCGGGATCAAAAGATTTCGACGAGATCTACAACTTTCGTTTTTTTGGCTGCAGGAAAACGACGAAGTCTAGATGGGTGAATAAACGAAATAAGATTCGGGCATGTGTAGATTCGGGATTTCGAGAAGGGGAACTCGTACAGATGTGGCTCCACGAGTTTATATGGAGATTTAGGATGGTTTAGAGATAAGTCTTGGAGTAGGGAGCAAGTATAAACAAACGGAAGTCGATTCGGAGTTGTATATTAAAAGTTATAAGAGTTTGAATAGAGATAGGTTTGAGAAAACAGGTTTTGCACGGATATTAAAGCATCTATGTGATCGATCCTTCTTCCTGTACGCCTGGCTGGTCCGGTCGCCTACAGTGGGCCGGCCCATTAGTTTTTTTATTCTTTTTCTTTTTCCATTTTCTATTTATTTGTTTCCCTTATATCTTTTTCATACGAACTCCAAATGATATGGTTCTTGTTTCTAAAATTTTCTAAAATTGAATAGATCATATTTGTAATATTTTTACTAGTTTGCAAGTAGTGGATTTATAAATCCTTGTATATTTCATTTTTTTTCTATATCTTTATTTGTTTGTATTTATTCCATAACTTTTTCATAATAGCTCCAAATGAGCTCAATTTTGTTTCTAAAATTTTGTAATATTCAAAATACACCTTTTAGTGTATAGGGAATTTTTGTGTGCAAGTTTTTTTAAAATGTGAAAAATGCCATTTGCATATATTGTATTGTTTGGAAACATTGGAGTATTTAAAATAGGGTTTGTGGTTTGATAATTTCCAAAATATTTTTAGGGAATCTCAAGAACAATATTCATTTCCTTCAGATATTCAAAATGTATTTCTCTTATAGGAACCTTCATGAGTGATTCTGGGGATTTAATGTGGGTTTTTGACACGAGATTTCTTTTTGAATGAGGGTTTGCATGTGATGCCATGATGCAATGCAACAAAATGTTTTTTTTGATTTTTTTACCAATCATTTTACTTTGAATGTGGAAAATGAAAGTTTGAACAATCCCTAAAAGTTTATTTTAAAACAAATTTCAACAAGTTGAACCATTCAAGCAACTTATCAATGGTAAGGAAATCGGTAATCATTAACTGCTCGGTTGTCTTGGGAGTAGCGACTAATCGGAATTCGGACGATTAACTGATTTAATCGGTCGGCTATTAATCGGTGCAACCTACAAAAATTAGCACCTAAAACACATATGACTACTCTTGCACCTCAAGACCTACCCTATTCAAGGCAGCCTCGAGCTCCCGGATGAGATCCTCAAGGCACTCGAGCTCTTGTATCTGAGGTCTGATCGACAACTATGAGGAACTGGTCAACAACGACAAGGAACTAGCTGGTGATGGCAGAAATCGAGCTCCTAGAGGCAGGGATCGAGCGGGACCTTTGAAAAACCTACTTCATTAGGGCGAGCTAGCGGATGGATGGGCGATATGTGTTGATAATTTTGCAACTTTTTTGACCAAAAGTAGTAGTTAATCAGGAACATACCTAGTAATCGGAGTGCAGAGCTATTAATCGGGCTAAACGATTAACACAAACGATTAGTGGTAATTGACACGGTCAGGTCCCTAGTAGCGATTAATCGGCCTATTAATCGCTGATTCGGCCTATTTTTCGAACAGTGCAACTTATTAATTTTATTTTAACATTCCAAAATTAGGATAATTTTGGGATGTTACAATAGCATGTCATGCTAAAATCCAAGTCACAGTCAATGCAAACTCCTCTTGCACTTCAAGCAAGAACTTACTACTCCCTTCCAACACCAAGCTACTTATTTGCAAAACAACAAAGCGAGAATGGGGGTCCAAACTACTTTATTCAAGCAAACTAAGCAACCTAAGAAAATCAAACGAAAACTAAGATGCTCCAAGAAAAACACAACTATGCATGAAACAATAAAAACGAAGTGTCTAGACAGACCTGAGCTTTTTATTGATGAAGAAGGGGATTCCTTGGGCATCCCCAAGATTTGACGCTTGTAACTCTTGGATATTTCTTGGGGTGACACCATGATGGCATCCCCAAGATTGATCTTTTGTCCATTCTTCATCTCATTGCATCATTCTCTCTTTACACCTGAAATTTTTCCTTCATTCAAAACTTCACACAATCTTCATTAGCAACATTAGTTTATTCAAAAGATATTAGACCTCTGGCAAAGCTTTGAAATAGCAAGGCTTTTCACTAAAAACACAAGCTACTGTAGTAACTCCTTCAAAAATCTCAATTCCCCAAAACAGAACTCAAAAAGGAATCAATAAGAAGCAAATGCAAATAATGGCAGAAATCTGTCAAAATAGACCAGCAGGTATAAACCGATTTTGTCGAACATCTTCTGTTGCTCAAATCAAAAAGTGTTGAACTAACAAAAGTTAGGTAACATACGGGGGGATTTATTCATAAATGTTGAGATCAATACGAGTTACAGAGACTCCTCACGATTTTTTATGGTGGAGGACAGAAATTTGTTTCGGCACAACAACTCCCCAAATCTTACATCCCTCTCATTAGAGGTCATTCTTGGCACAAAAAGCAAACAAAAAGGATAAGCATAGGTCATTAATGAAGTAATAACTTCCAAGACTCAAGGAAACTATTGGGTTATCTCCCAACAAGTACTTTTCTTTAACGCCTTTAAGTTAGGCACAAGAAGCAAGAAGAATCAAGTATTTTCAAATGAAGAAGCATTACCCCTCTTATTCTTTCCTTTCTTACCTTTCTTATTCTCTTTAGGGAAGATATGATTGCTTATCAGAGGAGCAAAATGCATGATGACTTTTCCCACATCTATTACTTCCCCAAGGTGTTTCAGTAGAAATCTTCCAAGTGTGATCTATCCTTTGCCTACACATTCAATAACAAGATAATCAGTAGTCACCATTTTCCCTGAGATTTTTGTAAACATACCTTCAGCTATTCCAATGAGTAATATAGTGGCATTGTTGGTAAGAGAGATTTCCTCTCCTCCTTCAGTAAGCCCCCAAAGACTCAAGGAATCATAAATATCTTTAGGCATGAGGCAAAATTCAGACATGATATCACAGCGAGCATCAAAAAGTGTAGTGTTTATTGAGACTTTGATTGTGGGAAACCACTTTGAAGGCTCAGAATTTATGGGAACATAATCATGGTAAGCCCTAAGCATGTGATAGCAACTATTCATAGCAGCAATACCGGTCTCAAGAGTGTTCAATCTAGCAAAAATATTTGTGAAAGAGGAATCAGACTTGCCAGGTGTACCATAAATCATGATTAATTTCTCATGGCATCAAAAGCTTCAACCTCAGTACATAGCAAAAAATCTTTCTCCGCCACAACATCCAAATAATATCTATAATGAAGAGCAATACCGTGGTAGAAACTATCAATAACCAAGCTAAGGCTCACCTTAGGCTCAATTTCCCTCTGTAAAGCAGAGATTCTGGACCAAGCTTCTTTAAAACTTTCTTCACTTTTTTGCTTAAAAGTGGAGATTTCTACCATAGGGGAAATAAAGGTTAGTCCAAAACTAGACATGGTAGCAACAAGAGTAGGAACTAAATTTTTTTGTGTTTTTGAATAAAGCAAGCAAACCAAACTAGACTAATTTTTTTGGGTTTTTTTTGAAAAGAGGCAAACAAAACCAAGCAAAAGAAACAAAGAAAACTAAAAACAAAGTAAAGAGAAAGGAAGTGGAGGACTCCCCTTGTGAAGACGTCCTTAGCCTCCCCTGCAACGGTGCCAGAAAAGCTTGTTGCCTGATAGAGAGGACTTCGTTGGAAACCCCAAGAGCAAGGTGTGATGAGCACATCAACAAGTTTTCCCTCGGTAAGAAACCGAGGTTATCGAACCAGTAGGAGAAAGGAAATGTCACATAGGTTTTGCTAGCAAAACGGAGACCTGCACAACAAACTCAAGACTTTGCCCCTATGAATCAGTGAGGTTGTCAAGCTCACCGGTTTGCTTTAACAAAGGATGAAACGTATGGTGTGGAAGGTAATGGTTTGAAGCAAGTAAACAAGTAACAGTGGAAGATGTATGAATGGTAAAGATTGGACCGGGGTCCATAGTTCACTAGAGGTGCTCTCCTTAGATAAACAACATGGCATGAAGGGTAAACAAATTATAGCAGGACAATTGACAGGAACTGAGCAAGGCATAACAATGCAATTACTAGTCAGAAAGATCCTATGAGATTCGATTGGTCAATACAACAAGATACATAGACCGCCATCCAACTGCATCTATGACTAGAAGTCCACCTTCAGGTTATCATCCGAACCCCCTCCAGTATTAAGTTGCAAGCCACATGTAACTGCTTTAAGCAAAATGTGTAAGGTAAAAATCCCACATGTTCTATGAACAAGAGACCGTTGTTTTCTCCCTAGTAGCAACAACACATATACAACCAAAGAGATTATTGTCACTTACCTTTGAAATTAGAGGCATGAACCCACTATCGAGCATAAATACCCCCTCTTGGAGTCACTAGCAACTACTCGTCCAAGATAGCTACTAACAACGGAGAGCATGCCGAAGGGTTACGGGTAGGCTACACTAGCGCAAATCAAAATTTTCTATCGCGTAAACCAGGAATACTATTGGTATAGATCACAGGATTACCACTAGATGCGTAGATGCGGAATTGATGGAGGGCGTCGAGGCAGTGCAGAGGATCTACGACTCCTCCTCGTTCTCGTCCCATGAGCAAGTCCCCTTGCGCGGCTCGTCCAAGTGCCACAGATGCAGCACCTCCGAGGTATCCACACGTACAGGGTGGAAGCGTCAGGCACCAGACTGCTAGGTCCGCGTGCGCGGCACAGGCGTGAGGAGTGGCGGCTGGCTGAAATGGTCTGAGGTCTAACCCTGGTCAGCTCGCCGCACCCTCTCTTATATAGGCGTCCCTAGTGGGCTTCTACATTAGCAACCCATTAGTAGCCTAAGCCTGGTTTAATTCAGATCTAATCCTCATTAGGCTTCCAGCCCCTTAAGTGTGTGACCCTATAGGTTCATATACGTGTAGACATGACACGAATACACTTATTCTGTCAATAGTTGGTAGCGGCCTCTAGCAAGACGTGCCAACTCCTAAATGCATACAAAGATCATATCGGACGAACCATCATAAGGTTTAGTACATGTCTTTCCTTTTGCCTCACGATATTTGGTCTAGCTCCAAGCTGACCTCCCTTTCTCGATATCGTAACTCGGAATCCCTTTACTAGGTTAACTCTTAACCTTATGTAGCACAGCCATGCATTTCTGGATCCGATCACTCGAGGGCCCCAGAGATATCTCTCTCAAGTAGAGAGGGGCAAATCCCATCTTGATTGACCATGCCTTGCAGCATGCTTCATGACAAACCCGAAAGCTACCTTTATAACTACCCAGTTACGGAGTAGCGTCTGATAGCCCCAAAGTAGGTCGATCCACATCTCAAGTACATGCGACATGTGTAGAGAGAGAGCTGCAACTAATTGCCAGTCTGAAGTTGGGTTAGTCCAACCCCATGTTCATAACATGTGTCCACATCATTGGTTTGACATCTCCATGTCTATGACTTGCGAAACATAGTCATCAACCAATCGATGTGCTAGTCTAATATTCACGTGTGTCCTCACATGAACTCCGACTAGGGACAACTATTAAATAACCATACAAGTATAGAGTTTCACATAATTGCTAATCAATACAAGTTGCCTGATATGGATATTCAAGGAACATTACAATAACTCATGGATACATATGAAATATAATCATCTCTATGATTGCCTCTAGGGCATATTTCCTTCACATGCAAGATCACAAACAACACAGACATGATAGAATCATAAAGACAAAACCATTAATCAAACCAACATAATAATCTCAATATCCATTGGATCCCCGCAAACACAACATGCATGATTACAAATAGATTAGATCTTGATCATGAACGGAGCTCACAAGATCTATACATGAAAGCACAAGGGATGAGATACAACCATCTAGCTACTACATGGACCCATAGTCCAAGGTGGAAGTACTCACGCATCATACCGGAGAGAAGGCCCCCAGGATGATCTCCCCTCCGGCAGGGTGTCGGGAAGAACTTCAGATCCCCCCGATCTAGGGACGATGGTGGCGGCGGCTACAGAAGGTTTCGTGGAGATTTGATTGGGTGCTTAGGGTTTATGCATCAGGGGCTTCTTATAGGCGAAGGGGGATGCCAAGGCAGTGTCCAGGGGCCCCACACCCTGCCTAGGTGCGGGGCAGGGCCCACCCGCACCTAGGGGGGGTCTAGGCACCCTAGCCCGCCTCTCCGGCTCCCCTCTGGACTTATTGTTCCCCCACGGAAAGTTATTGACTTTGACGTTTGTCCCGTACAATTCTGAGAATATTTCTTTACTAACTTTTGTGAAACCAAAAACAGCAGAAAACAGGCAACTGGCACTGTGGCAACTTGTTAATAGGTTAGTACCAGAAAACATGTAGAAAACACCTCAAAGTGTAGACAAAGCAAAGCCAAGTAGATACTAAGCAAGAATGGAGCATCAAAAATTATAGATATGTTTCCAACGTATCACACTACTAGGAAAAACGTTACCAGTGGCGCACCAAATTTAAATTCTGTGGCGCATATAGTTGTCGCTACTAAATCCTCGCCACTAAAATTTAAATTATGTGGCGCATATGCGCCACATAATTCTGAACATTCTGTGGCGCATATGCCATATGCGCCACAGAATTCTGTCCCATATTCTATGGCGCATATGGCATATGCACCACAAAATCCTTTTTTCAAAATTTCGAAATTTTCTGAATCTGGTACAAATGCAGGTATATTACAAGAAATACACACAAATTTGACAGACATACACATAAAAGCTGCACACAATAGTACAAATGTTCTGGTTCACATATAATACATCAACAAGCACAAATGTTCACAAGTGTTCATCAATCACATATTAGACACATATTAGAACCGAATAAGTGTACAAGTACATTTCACAAGTGGTCATATCACTCACATAACTTAGTTACAACCACGTGATGTTGTCACCACCTACTACCTTAGGACAGAATGTAGTACACCGTAACTGCGATGCTGCCAACACCCGGATTTTTAATCACAGGTTATGCCATACATCGCAATCCCAGGATTACCATTTTTGCGAGACATAAAAAATTGGATATCACAGTACATCATCCATTACAAACCATACATAAGGTCTTACACAAATAAGGATCTCATGATCCAGTTCTTAATACAATTCAAGTAGAGGAATAAAATAATAATAACGATAGCATGGGCGAAGCTCCATCTTCATGGTCACAAGCAATGCTGATGATGGGAGATGATCCTAGTTGTCGTAACCTTCCTGATGTCCTTCTTCCTGATACTCCTCTTCATAGTCTGGCCACGGTAATAGCCAGGGACAAAGCCATGAGTACTCTTTAAGTACTTGCAAACTAATACTAACAAGTGAATTGGTTTTGAAGAGGATACACTAAGCTCTAGGGTTGTTTTGCAAAAAGCCAGATTTACCTCTACTAAGTTCCGAAACAAAGAAAGCTAGTTGAAAGTTTTATAACACCTAAGGGGGAACTTGAATTTCAGATCACAACTCTATTGTGGTCAAGTCAAAGTCATGAAACCTTTCACAAGTCATTTTGAAAACATCTGACGTTAGAACAGTATGGCCACTCCAACTGTCCATAATCATGGACGCGGCTATTCGAATAGTTTGACACTCTACAGAGATTGTACGCTTTCACCAAAACATTCTATACATTCATCAGGAATAATCCTGAATTCACCATACTCAATATGCAGATAATCAATCGTAACCTTTCAATTACACGCCCTAGTATAGGCACCTCTCCTGTGAGTTTCTCCTCCCAACCATGGCCAACTGTCATCTTGGGTACTGCACAGGTGGACAATCTTCACAAGGTAGCCTCAGCTCAGACCTTGGCCGCAAGGGAACCCATACTAAGGTATATAAATTTCCAGTCAAGCCCTACCCAAATTTCAGGTATTGTGGTTGTATGGTAAAATTGGAATGGTATCGCATCCAGACAAGCATCAGTTTTGTAAAGGGATAAGGCTCATGCCTTCACATTTTCATCATCAAAATCATCTGGTGTTCGGAAACACAGGTCAAAACATTTCAGTAGAATGACTCATCATTCTAAGGTTTTCATAACCATTTTCACCAAGTATTCCCATTTAAAATTGATCAAGTTTTATGCTTAGCACTAGCATCTACAAGTGGGGGTAAATACTAATGAGGGGTGGTAAACAAGTGTATCTTATCTAAGTAAAATCTCATGCCTTGGGATGACATCAAGATTATCTAACTTAGGCCAAGTTTTATGCTCTTTATTCTACCTTCAATTATCCTTTTGGAATCTACAAGTCACTAAGTAAACTTTTGATAGAAAGCTTTTAATAAAGAAAATAAAATACTAAGCTTGCAAGTAAAACTAGGATGGTGTGTCAAGTGGGTATAATCACATATGCTTAAGGCATATAGTTGGCATAGTAACAAGCAAGTAGTAGCTTGCATAAGCAGGGTATCTTGCAAGTGTTAGCTTGCCTTGTGCAGAGCAGTTGTTGAAGTTCTCCTCGGCTTCTTCCTCGTAATATCCTCCTTCCTCCTCTTATCCTTGGTCAGTACTAGCGTCTGTAAATAAATACGAGGTACACAATCACCAAACAATACTTAACTATTTCTAATCATCACATAAAGGTTCACACTAGATGATCTAGCATCATCACTAACATTACAAGGATTAAAGCACTTGTCTCATTTATTTTATTTGAGAAAAGTAATTTCTACTCATTGAAAAACTACTTAAGATTTAATATTCTCCAACTCGAACATGGGATCATGTTGACACATGCATCAACACATATTTCATTACATGGGAATGTGATTTAAAGTGGTGTCACAATTTAATATGGTTTAACCTTTTTATTTTATTTAATTAAAGTGACTAGAAATGCCTATGTGGCATTCTTTTATTACTTGATCATTATTTCTGTAAGTAAACCGATATATTTTTATATATTCTGAAAAGTATGGTTAAATGTGATTTTTGAGAGTTGGAATCAACTCAAAAGCTCTTATGGTTGAATTTTGAAAAAATGTTTGAATGCAGAAAAGCTTCTGTCTTGTTATTTTTACCATGGGTGATCTACAAACCTAAATGGTTTGAATCCAACGGGCTTGGATTAAGCATTTTAAAACCTTTCTAACAAAATTGGTTTCATGCCTTTTGGTTCAGTGAATCGAGTTGGGTTGATTTTTGAATCTAGGTACAGAACTGGGTTTGAAATTAAATGAATAAATCTAAATTTGAATTAGTGGGTCAAGCGGAATGTTTAACTGGGCCGGTCCACTACGCACAGCGCATGCGCGGGCTGGTTAAGTGAGCGACCCCACTCGTCAGCGAGACAACGAGGGGTGAAGCGGTATGGGGCGATTAGGATTGTAGGATCTAACTCTAATCGAACAGCTCTGGTTCATCGTCCACGTCGGGCAGCGCCGGCGAGACAGAACCCTAACGCGGCCGGTGGGATTCGTGGGAGGCTCATTGGGGCTTAGGGGATGGTCGACAACGAGGGCGAACGAGGTTGTCTTGCGGGGTTCCGGGGTGCTGGCAATCACGTCTGCAAGCGGCAAGGGCAGCTCGCGGTCTGTGGGTTGGTGTCGCTGACGGCGCACTGGCACGCTCTCGGCTCACACGCAGAGAAACTGGGCATGAGCTTGCCTTGTGGTCCAGGGGCTGGCAATGCTCGGGGCTGGGATAGGGACTGGCGTTGGACGGTGCTGCGTGTCCCAGACAAGGTTGGCGAGGCTAGTTCTTCCTCTAACTCGCTGGCGACATGTGGTGACAATGGTGCTCTTGACATGCTCACCATTAATTGCTAGGGTTGCTTACAGTGGTGTTAAAGCTAGTTAGATTACTTTGATCATCTACTGAGAGTGTAGAGTGAGATATAGAGGGAGCAAGTTAGGCACTGATCACTGCTCACTATAGTGTTTTGTGTTTGTTTGTTTGTTTGCTGTTTACAAGGTGTTTGATGAAATGGCCAAAAGAAATTCAAATTTGAATTTTGGATTCAAACTTGGTGAGTTTGCTAGGCACATACTAAGGAGAATATGGTTAGTTGGATTGTTCAAGGGGCACTGGTTTGGTTGGGTTTTGAAAAGGTGTGATCTTCACATATGTTAAAGATTCAATTTTGAATTGTCATTTGAATGGGGTTGCCAAATGTTTCTGTAAGTTTGAAAGGTGGTCTTTTATTCACTTACATGGTCTAGCAAGGGGTGAAAATAATTGTAAAAGTTTATGTTTGAAATCTTGGACTAGAAACACTCAAAGTGACCTAGTGAGCAAGATTGGCAAAAATGACCATTTGCTTTATTTGAATTGTTTGTGATTTTCTCTTGATTTGTTTCTCCTTGGAAATGTTTTAGATGATGTTATATTCATCTTTGAATCATTCCTTTCTATTTAGTTGAATCACCAAGTCCATTCATGCATTCATCAAATCATCACATACACACATGCATTCATTTTGTTTTTATTTAATCAAAGTTTTTGTTAACCCTAATTTTAGTGAATAGAGTTTGATGATCATTGTTTCATATTTTTGGGTTGTTACAAACCTTCCCTCCTTAAACAAAATCTCGTCCCGAGATTTGAAAAAGAAGAAAAAAGATTACCTAGGATTTAAAGAGATCGGGAAACTCCGTCCTGATGTGATCTTCTCGCTCCCAGGTAGCTTCTTCTTCAGTGTGGTTGCTCCACTGAATCTTGAGAAACTTGATGCTTCGGGTTCTGGTGGTTCTGAAAGATTCTTCCAAAATACGGATGGGTACTTAGGGATACGTCAGGTCATCGTTGATCTCTATGGTCCGGTGATCAATGTTCTTGAAAACTTTAGTCTTCTCCGGAACTTCAAGGCATTTGCGAAGTAACGATATATGGAACACATTGTGCACTGCTGACATTTCCTCTGGCAGTTACAATTGATATGATGATTCTCCTCGATGATTTAGAATCTTGAAGGGTCCGATATATCTAGGGGCTAACTGTGCTTTGAGCTGAAAACGCTGCATTCCCTTCAAAGGCGACACTTTGAGATACACAAAATCTCCGATATTGAAAGCGAGGTCTCGACGTCTCTTGTCAGCATAACTCTCCTGTCTTGAATGGGGCGGTCTTGAGGTGCTCACGAATATTGTGAACTTTCTCTCTGCTTCTCGTAGGATGTCGGGTCCGAAAATCTGACTCTCTCCCACTTCAAACCAATTCAAAGGGGTGCGACACTTCCTTCCATACATGAATTCAAATGGGGCCATTTGCAGACTAGCTTGGTAACTATTGTTGTATGAAAATTCTGTGAAAGGCAGACAGTCTTCCCATTTAGATCCATACTCTAGCACACATGCTCTCAACATATCTTCGAGTATTTGATTTACTCGCTCTGTTTGTCCATCGGTCTGAGGGTGATACGATGTGCTGAAATCCAGTCGGGTTCCTAAACCTTCTTGGACTTTCTTCTAGAATCTCGAGGTAAACTAAGTTCCTCGATCCGATACGATGTTCTTGGGGACTCCATGCAAACTGACAATTCTAGCGATGTACAACTTTGCTAGCTTCGAACTCTGGTATGTGGTCTTGACTGGTAATAAATGGGCTACTTTGGACAATCTGTCAACTATGACCTAGATAGAGTCATTTCCCCTACTAGAAGTAGGCAATCCGGTGATAAAGTCCATTCCAACCGAATCCCATTTCCATTCCGGAATTTGTAATGGTTACAACAGTCCTGCGGGTCTTTGATGTCCCGCCTTGACTCTCTGGAAAATATCACAATTGTCGATATAGCTTCCGATTTCTCTCTTCATCTTATGCCACCAAAATTGCTCCTTCAAATCCTGATACATCTTTGTTCCTCCTGGGTGGATAGAATAAAGAGTATCATGGGCCTCTTTCAAAATAACTTCTTTCAACTCTGAATCTGCTGGTACACAGAGGCGTCCTTTGTACCACATAACTCCTTCTTCATCTTCGGTGAATCTAGGTAATTTGCATGTACCGATACGATGTTTGATTCCATCGATACTAGCATTTCCTTTCTGCGCCTCCTTGATCTAACTGATCAAAGTGGGTTGAATTTCTATGCTAGCCAAAAATCCTTCACTCACTAATTCCATTCGGAAATCCTCCATCTCTTTGTGCAAACTTGGTTGTGTTGTGGTACTGCCGACGAGTACACCATGGAGGGGTCCTCACAGTGCGTGTTTAGAGACGTGGGGGAAGGTGGATGGTTGACGGGTAGGAGGTAACACAGCTTACCCAGGTTCAGATCCCACAACGGTGGCGGAATCCTACTCCTGCTATAAATCAATATAATTGCAATATGCTGAGTTACAGGGATTGGTTCGCTGTGCGAGGTGACTAGAAAGTCTAAGTTATAGTGCCCTAAAGGCTCCCATAGGCCCGACTTATATAGTCGTCAGGTCCTAGGGTTACAGGGAAAATTCCTAGCCGGACAGGTTACAGAGTCCTACACTGCCTACAATCAGTCTAGCGTGTCTTGCACTCCAAGGCTCTGGGTTCATCGGTGACTCCTCCATTGCCTTCCTTTATCCGGCATGGGCCTCCCTTCTGGATCCATCTAACATGGCCGCCCAGCAGGCCATAGGCCATGCTACCAACTAAGGGCCACCCGGGTTATCTAGATAGAGGACATGCTACGAGGATACCCATATAGCATATCCCCAACAATAGCCCCCGGAGAACTCCGAGATCTTGCGCCGTCTTGCCTCTTCACTTTGAATGCTCCGTCTAGATGGATGCCGGCAAATCATCAAGCAACATCTTGTAGTCCTCCCAAAGAACCCTGCAAGGTTTTCTCCGTCTTCAATTTGCAAGTCGCAGAATTACTGAATCTTTTATCGTACTCTTCCATAGCCGGACTGGATCCATCTATGCCGGAATCTTCCGATGTGATGGTTCACCTGCTAGTGATAGCTAGGGCGACGTAGACATAGGTCAGCAACGCCTCGTAACTTACACATGCAGAAAACGCAATCATGCCCGACTTTCCCGCTCGAGCGATACGAACCGTTGGCGGCGACGGTTGGCAATGTGGCGGAATTTTCGCGCACGCGCCCACACACATCGTCCACGCATTAACCGTTTGATCATTCCGCACAAATCTTGATGCCGGAAGTTATAAATTATAACAGCGATGGAAATTTTACTTTTCACCTCATTCTCCTCTGCATCATCTTCTTCCTCCAACGAGCGCCTCCTCGAGCTCTCCGTGCACAGTGCAAAAAACCCTAGCCCCTCGACCTTCCCAGTCACCACCGCAATCCCTCCATGGCTAGTAGTAGTTCCGCCCTCTCCATGTCGGCGTCAGGCGATTCCGCGGCGAAGCTGGCGAGCTCCGTCGTCGTGCCTCCAGAGGGTCTGGTGATTCCCAGATCCGCGGTGGTCGAAGCCACCGGTTGTGACCATAGCTCAGCGGCGATGGAGCTGCTAGAAGAAGAGTATGACTCCCACAAGGGCGACTAGCACGGTTCGGATATTACGGACCACGATATCAAGGAGTTAGTCATCGAGGGCTACCTCCCTGCGACAGAGGGCTCGCCTAGCGGGCGGCACCGGCCGGCGAGGTCTTCTCCCCAAGCTGGAGAGAAAGTGTACCTCAAAGCACAACTGGTACGCGGAGTCTCCCTGCCCATATCGAGCTTCTTCCTAGCTGTCCTCAACTATTACCGAGTACAGCCTCAGAACCTCTCCCCAATAGCAACCTCGCGCTTAGAAACTACACGGCACTTTGTGAGGGTTATTTAGGGATTAGGCCTAGGCTAGATCTCTTTATATACTTTTTCACCGTCAAGCGCGAAGCCGGAGCCGGCAAGGTCGAGCTTAGGAATTGTGGCACCATTAGTTTTAAGATACGGCCTGGACGGCGCTTCCTCGACATTGTTAGCCATGAGTCTTGTAATAAATTGCAGCGGACGTACTTCTACGACCCAGATATCCCTCTGGCTGGCCGAGAAGTGACGTACCCGGACTTCGTCGATGGGGCAGCCGACGAAGCCCCGACATGGAGATCCCAAGCCTCCCTTCCCTCCGACATCGATGCTTCCCACGCTATAAGGCAGATAGAGTGGTTTGTAGAGACGGGTCTGACCGGATTGGACCTGGCCATGTGCTGGTTCATCAGGCGGATCCAGCCTCTACAGCACCGCTTGAAGTTGATGCACGAGTATACCAACGAGAGGAAGGATAGCCTCCGCATCTCCGAGGACAACTTCTCGAGCGACTCCGTCAAGCTCCGCCTCAAGGACATCGTCAAGGTGAAGGATAGGAAGTGTGGCTTCACCATCACCTACGACATGTTCGTATAGAGCAAGTGCCCAAAGGTACCTGTTTATTTTCCGTATATGACATATACTCCAGTTCTTCCATCTAGCCATTACCATCTCATCTAGCATGGTGGATTTTCACTTAACAGCTCAGCGACATAGATGAGGATAGCTTGGCTCCCCAAATCTCTGATCCAAAGATGAAGGAAGTCACCGTCGTGTCCGATGACGAGGTCGCGTTGGCGCGAAAGCGGAAGAGCTCCACCTCTGACGTTGTTGGCAGAGGCACGAAGAAGAAGACGGAGGGTGGTGCCTCCAAGAAGACTACCGCCTCCCTAGAGGCGGAGAAAAGAAAGGTTACCGAGATCCCCTTTGCCAAAGCACCCCCTCTTGTGTAAGCTTCTTCCTCTCCGACATTGTCCATTGTTTGTCTTATTCCTGTACTTATACTTTTTTGTACGTTTCAGGAAGAAATCCACTACTATTCTGAAGAAGACCTCCAAAACTTTAGGGGCATCTAAAAACATTAAGGATATGTTGCAACGTGACGTGTCTTCCCACACATCTCCCACCATCGCTCCTGTCACTCCCATAGTCAAGCCTGCGTCTGCTCCGAAAAGCTCTCAAGACAAAGAAACATCTGGCCCTTCCGCCATGGAAGTGGACTCAGGTGCCTCCACTGAGCTTGCTGTTGTCGGCGAACAGGTGACGCAGGAAAGTGCCGCAAACCAAATGGTTGAAGCTCTGGCTAAGGATGCCATCGGTAGCGGTAAGGCGGTGGTGGCAGGTGGTACGTGTGTCGAAGGCGACACCTCTGCACCCAAGAAGACCATAGAGTTTCCGAAGATAGTTTATCTGGTACTTACGCTGGGTAGCACCACTCTGGTTCCTAGTGCGGCGCCGACATCTCCAACGTGCGGTCTCGAGGAGCTTCTCCGGCAAGAAGAAATCTTGCAAGGAAAAAGTTTGTCCTTTGGCAAGTTTCTTGCTGAGAGTGCTAGAAACCTCAACATCAGTGCGCTTGTAAGTTTTATTTGCCTTTTGCATTTCATATGAGTATCCCACTGTAGCCCCCGAGGATTTAGACGGAAAACCATAGGTCTTTGCATCTAAATGCTCTAAGAGTGACTAATCTAGAAAACTTCTCACTGTAGCCCCCGAGCATATAGTTTGAATGAATTATTCTGACTAGATGCTTTCAGAGTAGCATACGTAGTGTTTATAAATTTCAATACTGTATCCTCCAAGCTTCTAGTTGTAACTGAATTAGTTCTGACTAGATGCTTTAAAGAGAAACTAATCATATGAGTGAGTTAAAAACTTTATATTGTAGCCCCCAAGCTTCTAATCGAAAACTGAATTAGTTCCGACTAGATGCTTAAAGAAAGACTAAGCATATTGCTAAGTTAAAAACTCTCGTTGTAGCCCCGTGCTTCTAGGTGGAAATTCTCCGGCTAGATGCTCCAAGTAGACCAAACAACGTTTAACTTTCTTCTTCCATAGAATGAGAATGCTCAGAGGGGTGTCGCCAACGACAAGTACCAGAAGATGCATGCGGACTTGGAAGCCGAAAAGGGTAAAACTGCCTTCTTGAAGGAACAAATCACCAAGAGAAAGCGTCTGTTTTTTCCTTTCCTTTTCATATTCCAGCTTGGTCTTGTGCCAACATTCTCCGACTACTCACTGTGTATTGTTCTTTTCTCCGACTTGCAGAAACCATTTCCAAGGCTAAGGATATTGTTGAGAAATCCAAGCATATTCAACAGCTGGATAGCGAAAACAAGATCCTTAAACAGGAGAGGAAGGGCATGCTAAAGATGCATGAAGACTCAATGAAAGCCCTGCAAGACTCCGCCAGTGAGGAGATGAACCGCTTGAAGGAGGAAATCGCAATCCTGAAAGAGCAAAAGAAAGCCGCCGATGAGCAAAATCAGTGCCATCTGGATGCGTATAGGATCCTCTGATAAGAGAGGGACTCCATGGCCGAGACTCTCCAGCAAGCTGATCTTAGCATCTTTAGTAAGTGATTCTCCGTATTGAATTTCAGTAAGCTGAATACTCTGTACTTTTTGTGTTATTGGGATCATGTGCTCCTTTGTCAGAAATTTGCAGCTCCTATGGGTTTAATCCAGTAGCCTCCTCCGCCAAAGGAATGCATGGTCCTTGCCGGCAACTTTATCAACACCGCCATCAAGCAGGCCAAGGAGATAGCCAAACCCCTCCAAATTAATATCAAGGCATCGTACTCTGTGGCAAAGTTCTCGGAGATCCTGCGCCGAGCCCCCGAGCGTATCTCAAGCTGGAAGCTTCATGTGCACGGGCCGGCACAAGGATGGCGCTGTCAATGGTCAAGGCACACTACAAAGGTGCCGACATCGAAGCAGTGACCTCTGGTATCCCTGACGTAGACGACGAAGGCCAAAAAATAGATCCCGAGGCTATCTTGGCATCGCTCGCGGGTTTTGACACCAGATTTGCCGAGTTGGTTGACCCCAACGTATTTGTGCCCATGAAAACCCTTGATGGCAGCAACCAAAGCTCCTCCGAGTCCCTCAACACTGCCGACTTCGAGGAAGGTGACTCTCCTCCTGCTGACGATGCTGCATCCAAGTCGCCTGCGCCAGAGGAATAGAAAACAATGATGTAATATTTGTTTCCTCTGTAATGTGTATGCGGAAAAACTTACTTGTTAACTTAAGGTGGAAAACAATGGTTGTTATTTCCTGCTACTCAAGAACTGGTTCCAGCATGTATATATTTTTAAGCAAGTGCTGGCTTATCCATTACTCTAGTTTTTATGCTTGACTTTTCATGAGTCCGGAGACTCATTGTCGGAACCATGCGCTCAGGTTATGATTCCCAATGTCACCATCAATAACCTAAGCACAAAATCGCCGACAATAAGTGCCAAAAGTCAGTACTCCAGAATCCACATAAAAACGACAAAGAACGTGTAGACCAGAAATCTTAAGCTAACGCCCGTAGGCGGAATTTTCACAAGTGCAATCGCAAAGCTTGTGCATAAAGGTTTTATACAATCCAAAATGAACACTAAAGGAGGTAAAAGACTCAGAAATATGAGTGAACTAGAGAGATTTATTTCATTGATCATATAAGAGGTACACAATACATAAAAAATGCTAAGTGTAGAAAGGACGTAGCTGTGCTATGTTCCATGGCCGATCAAGCTCCGGGTAGTCATCATCTGGGTCACGTCGCTTACGCTTATGATCCTCGTTGGGTCTATACTTCAGTTCACGATTGTCAACAAGGTAGTACGACCCATTGAGCAGCGCCTTGCTTATGATGAACGGTCCTTCCCATGGCGGGGATAATTTGTGTGACTTCTTCTGCTTAAGTCGGAGCACCAAATCCCCCTCTTTAAACGAGCGATGCCGGACGCGACGACTATGGTAGCTGCGTAGCATCTGCTGGTAGATGGCGGATCTTTGGCATGCCAAAACGCGCTCCTCCTCGAGAAGGTCCACATCTAGGCGTCTGGATTCTTCAGCATCATCTTCTTCATAGGCGGCAACTCTTGGTGCATCATGAAGGATGTCGGAAGGCAGGATGGCAGGATGGCTTCTGCTCCATATACCATGAAGTAAGGGGTGTAGACGGTGGATCCGTTTGGTGTAGTTTCTAAACTCCATAGCACAGATGGCAATTCTTCCTCCTAGGCTCCAGCTGCTCTATGTAGCGGTGCCTCAAGACGTGGCTTGATTCCTTGCAGAATTAATCCACTGGCTCGCTCAACCTGACCATTGGACTGTGGGTGTGCCACAGATGCAAGGTCAAGTCGGATGCCTTTGTCCCAACAATAAGCCTCCACTTCTTCGAGTGACAAGTTGTTGCCGTTGTTGGTGATTATGCTATGTGGGAGACCAAATATCACCACTAGATCCCGGACAAACCTAAGGGCAGTTGCCCCATTAAGATTTCTAATGGGTTTAGCTTCTATCCATTTAGTGAATTTATCAAATACTACTAGCAGATGCGTAAATCCACATGGTGTCGTTTGTAAAGGTCCCACCATGTCTAGCCCCCAGACTGCAAATGGCCAAGTTATTGGTATTGTTCGCAATTCTTCAGCTGGAACATGTGGTTTTCGGGAATAATACTGGCATCCCATGCACGTCTCCACCAGCTTGTTGGCGTCTGCCTTCGCAGTCAGCCAGTAGAATCCTTGCCGGAAGGTTTTCGCGACCAAAGATCGGGGAGCGGCGTGATGCCCGCAATCTCCGAGATGGATTTCGCGTAGGATTTCAATACCTTCTTGTTGGGAAACACACTTAAGGTATACACCAGTACTGCTTCTTTTTTAGAGCTATCCATTGATTATGGTATAGCCCTTTGCTCGACATACTATTTGCCGTCTTTTGACTTTGTCGCCGGGCAAAGTTCCGTGTTCGAGATACTCCATGAACGGTTTTGTCCAAGCCGGAGGGACCTTTGCCACCATGTGGACAAAAGAGTCTACTCTGTCCGGGTTTTCGATGTATGCTCCCTTCACGAATGGTGTCCGTAGATGCTCCAGGAAAACTCCAGGCGGAATTCGTTTGCGCCCTGATCCAAGCTTAGACAGCAGATCAGCCGCGTCGTTGTGTTCCCTAGGTACATACTTGACCTCGTAACCCAAGAAGCTCTTGGCTATCTCGTCCACTTTGTCTCGATATGCCAGCATCATAGGGTTCCGTGCATTCCAGGTGCCAGCCACCTGCTGGGCAACCAAGTCGGAATCTCCACTGCAAACTATGCGCTTGATGCCAATATCCTTGGCTACGCGTAATCCGTGAATGAGTGCTTCATACTCCGCCATGTTGTTCGTAGCCTCGAAGTGGATCTGCAAAATGTAGTGTAGCTTGTCCCCCGTTGGTGACTGTAGAAGTACACCATCCCCGAGCCGTTGATCAACTTTGATCCGTCAAAGTGCATCACCCAGTATTCTGGCTCCAGCAACGGGGTAGCATCTGGCATCTCCATCCAATATGCGATAAAATCCACCAAGGCTTGTGACTTGATAGCGTCGCGTATCTTGTAGGTGATCTCAAAGGCGGCAAGTTCAATGCCCCACTTCACGACCCTTCATGTAGCTTCACTGTTGTTGATAATGTCGGACAGTGGAGTCTTGCTCACCACTGTGATGTTGGTTGACGGTGGGCGCCAACTGTCGTGGTATTGCCGATGAGTACGCCATGGAGGGGTCCTCACAGTGCGTCTTTAGAGACGTAGGGGAAGGCGGACGGTTGACGGGTACGAGGTAACACAGCTTACCCAGGTTCAGATCCCACAACGGTGGCAGAATCCTACTCCTTCTATAAATCACTATAATGTCAATACATGAAGTTCTTACAGGATTAGTTCATTGCGAGGTGACTAGAAAGTCTAAGTTATCGTGCCCTAAAGGCTCCCATAGGCCCGACTTATATAGTCGTCAGGTCCTAGGGTTACTGGGAAAATTCCTAGCCGGACAGGTTACAGAGTCCTACACTGCCTACAATCAGTCTAGCATGTCTTGCACTCCAAGGCTCCAGGTTCATCGGTGACTCCTCCGTAGTCTTCCGTTATCCAGCATGAGCCTCCCTTCTGGATCCATCTAACTGTGCCGCCCAGCAGGCCATAGGACATGCTACCAACTGTGGGCCACCCGGGTTATCCGGAAAGAGGACATTCTATGAGGATACCCATATAGCATATCCCCAATAGGTTGCTCCTTCAAAATCATGGAGTTCAAGCGGCACGGCAATCTGCTAAGGGCATCTGCTAGCACATTGGCTTTACCGGGGTAATAGTGAATGTCCAGATCATAGTCCTTGATTAGCTCAATCCATCTTCTCTGCCTCATATTCAGTTCCTTCTGAGTGAATATATACTTCAGGCTCTTGTGATCCGAATAAATCTCACAATGGTTTCCCATGAGATAATGCCTCCATGTCTTCAGGGCTAGAACTACGCCTGCTAGTTCAAGGTCATGGGTTGGATAATTCTGTTCATGCTGCTTTAGTTGTCAAGATAAATAAGATATAACTTTTCCTACTTGCATTAGCACACATCCGAGACCGATCTTGGATGCGTCACAATACACATCAAAGGGCTTCATGATATCCGGCATGATCAAGATTGGGGCTGAAATCAATCTCCTCTTGAGTTCCTGAAAACTCGCTTCACATTTGTCCGTCCATTCAAACTTCTTGTCCTTCTTCAGCAATTGGGTCATGGGTCTTGCAATACTCGAGAATCCTTGTACAAACTTTCGGTAGTATCCCGCTAATCTGAGAAATTCACGAACTTGGGTTTGAGTGGTTGGGGCTTACCAATCTTCAACATCCTTCACCTTCGTAGGGTCAACGGCAATTCCTCCAGCTGATACGATATGTCCGAGGAATCCTACCTCTTGTAATCGGAATTCACATTTGCTAAACTTTGCATACAACTGATGCTCTCTAAGGGTTCCAAGAATGGTCCTTAGGTGTAGCTCATGTTCTTCTTATGATTTGGAATAAATCAGAATGTCATCAATGAAAACAACGACAAACTTATCTAGGAAGTCCATAAAAATCTTATTCATGAGGTTCATGAAGTAAGTGGGGGCATTGGTTAATACAAAAGACATGACAGTATACTCATATAATCCATATCGGGTGGTAAAGGCAGTATTTGGAATATCCTCTGCGTGAATCTTGAGTTGATGATAGCCAGTTCTAAGATCAATCTTAGAGAACACTTTGGCACCAACCAACTGGTCAAATAGGTCTTCTATTTTTGGCAACGGGTACTTGTTCTTGATGGTGACATCATTCAACTTCTGATAATCCGTACACAAACGGTTTCCTCCATCTTTCTTGTCCACAAACAAAACAGGTGATCTCCATGGTGACGCACTTGGTTGAATCAATCCAATTTCCAGCATGGCATCCAGTTGCTTCTTCAGTTCCACTAGTTCAGACGGGTTCATACTATATGGTCTCTGGGCTATGGGTCCGGTTTCAGGGATTTGTTTAATGATAAACTCGATATCCCAATCTGGGGGCATACCGAGCAAAACATCTGGAAATACATCGGGGTATTCACAGACTATCCGGACTTGGTCAATGGTTGGTTGGGCTATACTCTTGTTGCACTTGGATTGACGGGGCAAGGTTTCAGATACATGCTCGACTGATATTCCGGCTGTACTGGTCATGGTTATGGCTTTCTTGGCATAGTCAATTAATCCTTTGTGTTTGGACATCCAATCCATTCCTAGTACTACTTCCAAACCTTTAGTTCCAAGTACTACTAGATTAGCATAAAAATCTATGCCATGGATTCGGATAAGTATGGCTTTGCAAATTTTTCTAGCTTCGGTGGTTGAACCAGGTATTTGAACAATCATAACATGCTTCAATTTGGTGGGTTGAATATTACTAGTGCATGCAAATTCTTCAGTAACAAACGAGTGCGATGCTCCGGAATCAAACAACACTTGCAAGTAATGAGTTAACAGAAAACATAGCCAACACGACATCTGGCGCTTCTTGGGCTTCTTTAGCATGCATGAGAAAGAGACGGCCGTTGCGGTTGAGCGAGTTCCCTGGGGCAAACCTTCTTCCAGGCTGGACACGACACTGCTGTTGAGCTGGGGCATTTGCATTGGGGGCTGCAGCAATCTTCTTGGGGCACTCATTGGAATAGTGACCTTTGGTTCCACATTCATAACAAGTCACTTGGGACTTGTCCTTCGCTGCAACAGGAACATCATTGGTTCCAGTCCTTGGGGCAGTGTTCGTGTTGGTGGCGACATTGTTGTTGTTGAACTTGGGTGGTGCACGGTTGAAATTGCTAGGATTGCCGAGGTTGTTGTGGTTTCCTCCGGGCCTTGGGTTTCCACGGTTGGGATAGGTGGGACGGTTCATCGGGGGTCTGTTGTTTCTTGGGGTAAATCCTGGAGATGGGTTGGGGCGATACTTTGGTGTATGGTGGGTTCCTGGTTGATGCATCATGCGACGCTTGAGGTTCTCATTAGCTTGGTTGATCTTTCCTTACATCTGAATGGCAGAGTCAACTAAGGCTTCAATATCAGCAAAGGGGATATTGAATAACACTGTCTGCATCTGATCGTGCAGACCATTCAGCAATGTCTCCTTCTTGGCTTCAGTGTCTATCTGTCAACACCCGGATTTTTAATCCCAGATGCCCGTTATGCCATACATCGCAATCCCAGGATTACCATTTTTGCGAGACATAACAGATTTGGATATCACAGTACATCATCCATTACAAACCATACATAAGGTCTTACACAAATAAGGATCTCATGATCCAGTTCTTAATACAACTCAAGCAGCGGAATAACGTAATAATAAAGGTAGCGTAGGTCCATCTTCGGGGTCACAGGCAATGCTGACGATGGGAGATGATCCTAGTTATCGTAACCTTCCTGGGGTCCATCTTCCTGGTACTCCTCTTCATAGTCTGGCCAGGGGAATAGCTAGGGACAAAGTCATGAGTACTCTTTAAGTACTCGCAAACTAATATTAACAAGTTTAGGGGGTTTTTGTAGTAGGACACTAAGCTCTAGGGTTGTTTTGCAAAAAGCCAGATTTACCTCTACTGAGTTCAGAAGCAAAGAAAGCTAGTTGAAATTTTATAACACCTAAGTGGGAACTTGAATTTGATATCACAACTCTGTTGTGGTTAAGTCAAAATCTCAATTCATTTCACAAGTCATTTTGAAAACATCTGAAGGGGAACAGTATGGCCACTCCAACTGTCCATAACCGCGGACGCGGCTATTCGAATAGTTTGACACTCTACAGAGATTGTACACTTTGACCACAACATTCGATACATGCGTCAGGAACAAATCCTGAATTCACCATACTCAGTATGTGGATAATCAATCCTAACCTTTCAATTACACGCCCTAGTATAGGCACCTCTCCTGTGAGTTTGGCCTCCCAACCATGACCAAATGTCATCTTGAGTACTGCACAGGTGGACAATGTTCACAAGGTAGCCTCAGCTCAGACCTTGGTCATGAGGGAACCCATACTAAGGTATATAAGTTTCCAGTCAATCCCTACCCAATTTTCGGGTATTGTGGTTGTACGGTAAAATTGGAATGGTATCGCATCCAGACAACCATCAGTTTTATAAAGGGCTAAGGCTCCTGCCTCAACATTTTCATCATAAAAATCATCTGGTGTTCGGAAACACATGTCAAAACATTCAGTAGAATGACTCATCATTCCAAGGTTTTCATAACCATTTACTCCAAGTATTCCCATCTAAAGTTGATCAAGTTTTTATGCTTAGCACTAGCATCTACAAGTGGGGTTAAGTACTAATGAGCGGTGGTAAACCAGTGGAGATTAATTAAGTTCAATATCATGCCTTAGGATGACATCAAGATTATCTAGTTTAGGCCAAATTTAATGCTCTTTATGAAACCTTCCATTATCTTCCTAGAATCTACAAGTCACTTAAGTAAACTCTAAAAGAAAGCTTTGATAAAGAAATAAAGTATAAAGCTTGCAAGTAAAACTAGGATTGGGTATCATCAAATGTGGCCAACCAAGCATGCTTAATGCATTGCATAGGTTATCTAACTTTCATAATTGCAAGAGTTAGCTTGCCAAATCAACTAGTAGTATTGGGCTTGCATAGGTATTAGTATAAGCTTGCCTTGTGCAGAGAAGTGGTTGAAGTTCTCCTCGCCTTCTTCCTCGTAGTATCCTCCTTCCTCCTCGTATCCTTGGTCGGTACTAGCGTCTATAAATAAATACGAGGTACACAATCACCAAACAATACTTAACTATTTTCACTCATCACATAAAGGTGTACTATAGATGACCTAGCATCATCACCTACATTATAAGCTTAAAACATTTGTCTTATTTATTTTAATTTGAGAAAAGTAATTTCTACTCATTGAAAAACTACTTATGATTTAATATTCTCCAACTCAAACATGGGATCTTGTTGACACATGTCATCACCACATATTTCAGTACATGGGAATGTGATTTAAAGTGGTGCCACAATTTAATAAGGTTTAACCTTTTTATTTTAATTAAATAAAGTGACTAGAAATGCCTATGTGGCATTCTTTTATTACTTGAACATTATTTCTATAGGTAAACCCAAATGTTTTTATATATTCTAAAAGGTATGATCAGATGTGATTTTTGAGAGTTGGAAGCAACTCAAAAGCTATTATCGTTGAATTTTGAAAAATGTTTGAATGTAGAAAAGCTTCTGCCTTGTTATTTTTACCAAGGTTGATCTACAAATCCAAATGATTTGAATCCAACAGCATTTTAGTACCTTTCTAACAAAGTTAGTTTCATGCATTTTGGTTCACTAAATCTAGCTGGTTGATTTTTGAATCTAGGTACACAACTGAGTTTGAATTAAAATAGAAAAATCTAAATTCAAACGATTGGGTTGCGCGGGAGAGGTTAATGGGCCGACCCAGTGTCACTCCGCAGTGCGGGGCTCAGCTGACAGGGGGGTTCCACCAGTCAGTGGCTCATAACACGCGAAGCGGTACGGGGCTGTGTGGTTCGTTGGATTAGAAGGGAGATCGACGGCTGGGGATCGTCGTCGACGATGAACATGTCACCGACGAGCTCGAACCCTAGCGGCTCAGTGGGGGTGCATAGGGGGCATACCAGGGCTCCAGTGACGACGGCGAGGCGGGCAAACAAACGAGTGGTCGACGGTGAGGTCAGGGACAGTCGAGGCAGCTCCGGGGGTGGTCGAAATCAACAGACCCCTTCTTCTCTAGAGGCGGTCTGCTCCGGCGCAATTCTGGCGAGCTGCTGCTCCTCGTGCTCCGGCTAGAGGGTGGAACGATCAGTGAGGTTAGGGGAGTGAAATGGTGTGCTTCAAATGGCTGGGGGTGGCTTCATTTTATAGGCTCGACGGCGAGACCGAGAGGGATGGGCAGGCGACGGTGGCGACATGGTTACAGGCGGCTAGCGGCATGGCTGAGGTTGGCGATCGACACGCGGTCTCCTAGCGATGCTCTAGAGTTTAAATGCGTGCTTAGGGGCAGTGGCAATCGGTCGGGAACGTGCAGTGTTCTACGCGGCAGAGGCGGCGTCTTCGACGGCGAGCGGTGGCTGTGAGGCACGGGGCGGCGAACGGGGGTGTCTGGCGTGTTCCTGGGATCATGGCAAAGCGGTGGGTACGTGATGCGGTCGAGGGGCGGCGTGTGCACGCGTGCCGGGTTTGGCGCTCTAGGGCGGGCTCGGCATGTCGCAGTGGCACTGGGCGCGCAGCGTTCCTGGTGGTCCACGGCTTGCATTGGCTCGGGGAGGGGACAGTGGGCGGCGGTGAGGTGCTGGATACCTCCCAGACAAGGTGGGCACGGCTAGTTCTTCCTCTAACTTGTTGTCCACCTTGGGGTGGCATGGTGAGGCTCGGCCTGCTCATCATTGATGGCAAGGCAAGCTTACAGTGGTGCTAGAGGTTAGTTAAAGGATCTAGATGATCTACTAAGGCTAGTTGCAACCAGAGGGGGAACAAGTTAGGCCCAATTTACTGCACACTATAGTGTTTGTGATTTGTTTGATTTGAATCTGCAAGATGTTTGATGAAATGGACTCAAGAAACTTACTTTTGAATTTTGAAAATATTTTTGCTGGGTGTGCTAGGCATGTGCTGAGGATTCTGTGGGTGCTTGTGTTTTGAAAATTGAGCTTGTTTGAGTGGTTTTTGAAATAGTGGGATCGTCCCATATGAGATAGATTCAATTTTAAACTATCATTTAAACTTACTATTTGAATATTTTTGGATGATCACAAAGTGGGCCTTGGTACTTTATTATGAGTACTAACAAGGGGTGCAAAGATCCACAAATGTTTCTGTTAAGTTTTGAAAACTAGGGATATCCAAATTAGGCATGAGAGTTAATTTGGCAAAAATGACCATTCACTTCATTTGTTTATTTTGAGTTGTTTGTCTTTGAGAAAAGTTTGGGGATTGTTTAGATGATGTTTATTTCACCTAAGAATCATTTTACAAGCAAAGAAACATAGAACCATGGCAATTCAAAAGAATCCAAATTTTGAATACACACACCTATGAATGCTTTCATATTTTTAGTTGGGAAAGTTTTTGTTAACCCTAATTTTGATGATTAGCATTTGATGATCCAAGTTTAATATTTTTGGGATGTTACACTATCTCATCCGGTGCATACCTAGCCAATGAAAAGAATTTGTCATGGTATTCCACTACTGTCATTCTTCCTTGCTTCAGTTCCCTGAATTCATCTCTCATCCTCTTGATCAAACCCGGTGGCAGATGGGTTCTGCTGAACTTGACTTTGAACTCTTCCCAAGTCATCAGCTGACCTCCTGTCATTGCGCGAATGTTGTTCCACCATGCTCTTGCATCTCCAGCCAGATAGTGGGTGGCAAACAACACTTTCTCGTTGGCTTCTAGTTCTGCAACTTCCAGATTGTTCTCCATGGTTTGCAACCAATCATCTACATCTAGGGGCTCTTCTAAGTTAGTGAAAACAGGTGGATTGGTGTTCTGGAAATTCTTGAGCTTAGATCCATGGTTGTCCTGATTTCCATGGTCGTGATTGTTGTTGGCCATCTGAGCTATCTGTTGAAGGGTGGCTAAGTTTGCTTGACGTTCGGCTCTTTCAGCTTCATGGTCAGAAACCAACATTTGCAAGAGTTGCAACATCGGGTCCAGGGCTGAGTTGCTTCCTCCGCGAGGCATCTTAAGATTGAGGTAGGTCATGAGAAAAGAGGGAAATATCTACGGTTCAGGGGTTTTGAAAAGTTTTCAAAGTTTGACTCAGATTTTTCTAGCAACTTTCTTTTCATTCATTCATTCATAGAACATGATACAAACACATACCACAACAAAAGGAAAACCAATGGTTTTAAGAACCATTATGGGAAACTACAATACAGTGGGACCGAATACAACTCACTAACTCTAGTTCTCAAGTGATACTACTCCTCGGAGTCAGTGACCTCATCATCCTCCTCATCATCAATGAAGGCAAAGTCATCCTCATCGGTGAAGAAGTCCATGGCCTGATCCTACAGAAAGTCATCCTCATCGCTGAGATAGGAGTAGGGGTCTCCATGAAGGTCTTCCCCTGCATTCTCCCTCTCCTCCAACTGCATATCTGTCTCGTGGATGGTCTCCTCCAAATCCGTGATCCGGTGGCAAAGACAGGCAATGATGCTCTCCTTCTTGTCGAGCTGATGGCGACGAGACTTGCGATCCTTCACTAGCATGGCGATGGTCTGATCCTTCTTGGCAGCGATGGTGTACTTGTGGTTGGCGTAGGAACGGGCATTTTCCAACTCCTTCTGACGGTCATACATCATGAATATGAGGTGGTCCAACAGAGTCTTCATCTCATGGTGATATGGGGCCTCCAGTGGTTGTCCCATAGGATCACGCCTTGCGTAGAACTCAAAGCAGGTACCCTTGATTTGATTGATACTCTGCCCACACAGACGGGCAAGAGGTTCCTTCATGGCCCTGGCAAGTCCATCGAGCTAGTTGTTCTCTCTTAAGGTGAATTGAATTCCCTCTGTAGTGGGGGGTTCAATCTTTCCTCGGAGACTTGCAAAAACTAGCCACTACAAATCTTCTCCTTCCTGGTCATTGAGATGAGCTCCGAAGAACTTGGGGTGTGGATGCTGTAACACCCTCAGAATCGGACCTATGCAAGTTTGAGCAAAATTCGTCAAACCCGCATAGAAACGATTCAAAGGTGCCCACCAGGCACTTTCGTGCGGGTGGAAAACGAAGTAATAACATTACACAACAGTCCTCGATGGGACCCACAGAACAGATATATATCAGCGACTCAAAGAGTCAAGAATACAGATATATTATACAAAGATCCAAATCACCTTGAAAATGATAGAGCGTCCAGCTACGGACAAGATGCAAATGGGGCTAAGAGCCCTGAAGAATAACCAATGGCGTCCATAACCCTGCCCAAAGCCGGAAGGGTAACCACCTAACGACGTCGATCTCAAACCTGCTTAAACAAAGGGGTGCCGCAAAGGGCAAAGGAAAAAAGAAGAGGCGTCGATCGAGAGGCGACACGGTGAGGCTAGAATTCGGCGGTCCTCGCCTACATAGGTATGGTGGACTGAAGCGGCAGCGGCAGCATGCACTAAACAACCTATAGAGACTCGATACACTGGCGTCAAATAGAGGGGGTAAGAAGGACCTATTCGGAACCAACCTGATTCTATCATCAAACAAACCCATCCTGGCGTTTCCCCCTCGAGACCAAACGAGGAAGTCAACCGAGGAACTCACACAGTTGGCAGTTTATTTATTCAGTTATCGTTGCAGTAATTACTAGTCAGGTATAGATGATCATCCTGATAAAATAAGCAGTGGGCACTTTTAGTTAACCATTCCGTTATAGTTGCGGTAATTACTAATCAAATACAGATAGCATGATATAAACCCAAAACCCAGCAGTTGTTGGTACTTTTATTCAGCCAATTCCGTTGTAGTTGCCATACTTACTAGTCAGGTACAATGGTCGCAAGCGACAACCAAACAAGCAATTGTGGGTAGTATTAATTAGCCATTCCGTTATAGTGAAGCTGATTACTAGTCATTATAAGTCAAATTTATAGCAGTAAACTTTAGTTATGCTTGTCTATGATCGAGAATCTTGTGCTCCAAGTCGTCCATATCCATGGACACGGCTTTCGAAAGTTTTACCCGGCGGGGTGCACCAATAGCAACACGCTCGATCAACCTCGGAAAAACCAAATCAAAACCCAACGAGGCTTTCACGGTGAACAATCACGAGATTCAGAAATATTTCGGGGCCACCCTTTGAGTAGATCCCATAGCGGAGTAAGCAAGCTCGAGGCCTCAAGGTTGCGCCAATGGTCATGAAGCGGGAACCCGAAAGTGTGGCTGGGCTTGTCGATACAGCGTAATCACTCCGCATACCTAAGCGATGCAATGTGCTCCTCGCACAAATTAAATACAGAAAGTAGCATGGCATAAGTACAGGATCGTAATAAAACCGCAAACTAGTTGTGGCCCCAAGAAATAAGACTGAATCGAGCTCTGGCTCAGGGGGGTCCCATATACCTCCCGGATGTGGATAGCGCGATAAATCAAGGAACAGGTATCAAGTACTCGGGGTCTTACGGGACACAAGTGGGCGTTCGGAAACCAAATATTATCTATCACCCACCGATGCCTCTGCTTATTTCAATTTTAGTTGTTAAACAGAAATTAAAGTGACGATAAGTAAAACTAGAATCATCTCCAACATCAACATGCGGCAAGACATCAGCAACTGTGGCATATGACGGCACACATCAGCACTTGAGCAACCAACTACGACGCGCAAGTCCAACTATCTACCAAACAACAGGTAATGGGATGTGTCCAAGGCAATATAAGGCTGCAGGGGATATCACGGGTACGAAAACTAGAGCATCGCATAACGATAGCAATAGATCAACAGGAGGGAATAAAGACTATAAAAGTAAGATAGGTAGAAAGGGGAGATGCTGCTTTGAAAACATTGTCGAAGGGTTCAACCGAAGATCGGGGCGAAGCTCACATCAACTCAACGGCCTTATCCGCGAAGAAGCAAAACACTAGAATAACACCGGATGCAATATTTAATTCAACGGCAGAAGATCGGCATGATGCATGTATGATGCATGACATGGCAAGGTGCGATGCAATTAGGTTATATTAAACGGAACCAGGGTCCCGACATTTAATTAGGTGGTTTATGGTGTTTAGCTACCCCACAAGTTAAATGTTGTTTTAACATGGCAGAAGATTGCACCGGGTTCGCTGCACAAATTTAAATGAGGCCAATATAAGGCTAGATTTGCCCGCATATGGGCCCCATATTTAATTATTAGGTGAATCGGCATAAGGCCCCCAAACCACAGATATGCATGCGAGATGACAATTAAACATGCCACAAGTTGTATTATGTTATAAAATAGGGTTCGGGAAAAAGGTTCACAAATTTAGGGTTCGGCGATCTTGTTAGGGTTTGACGAACTTGGGGTTCCGGGGTTCGGGGTTCGACAGGGTCCGGGGTCGGCCTCAGGGTCCAGGGTTCGACGGTTCCGTTCTCGGGTAGCGGGGGTAGAACTTGGCGTTCCGGGACGAAGCTCATGGCATCCGTGTCGAAAGCATCGGGGTTTTTGTGAACGAGATCTTGTCGTTTAGATGTCGGGGTCTTGGCGGTATCGGGTCCGGAATCGGTCTTCGGGTTCGGGGGGGGGGGGGAAGATCTTGGCGTTCGGGTCGCGGCGTCCTCGGTTCCGTGTAGACGATCATGGCGTTGCGAGGAGAAGATCTCGTCACTCCAGGAGCTCTTGGGGTTCCGCGTCGACGGCCTTCGGGTCTGGGGAGAAGTACTTGTCGCCCCTGCCGTCTTCGGGTCTGCTCCAATCGGGTACATGACGGAGTACTTGTCGTCCCCTGTGGAATCCTTGTCGATCTGTGGCGATCTCAGGTCTTGGTCTCGGGTTGGTCTCGGCGTCCGTGACGAAGATCATGGCATGTCGAGTTCGGTCTTCGGGGTCCTGCGGGAGAGCTTGGCGTTCTGAGGTCTTCGGCTCCGCGTGGCAGAACTTGTGTGTCATCTCGTAACCCCTTGGACACCGGCGGTCTTGGGGACACCGTGTTCGGTCCGATCTTCCTGTGGCCAGTAGAAGACCTTGGCAAAGGCACGCTCGAGCCTGGGTCCCCGCGCTTAGCGGCGGTCCGAGGGGATGGCGGAGCAGGCGTTGCAGGGGATGCGGCCGGAGGCGGGGAAGGCCAGGCGGCGAGCTCGGGCGACGCCAGCGGCTCGGAGTGGAGGGCCTTGGAGGAGGTGGTCGCGGGGGTCGACGGCGGGCTGGGCAGGAGGGTCCCAGGAGACGCGGTCGGGCGGGCAGGCTCCGAGGCGAGCCTGGGCGAGGCCCGGCCAGGTGGGCGGAGGCTCTGCAGGCGGCGGCGGCTGGCCGGAGCAGGGGCGACGGTGGGCCTGGGGAGAGGCGACCGGCGGCGGTGCTGAGCGGGGTCGTGGAGGAGGCGAGGTGAGCGGGGACGCGAGGCGACGCGCCGGCGGCGGAGGTTGAGCGGCGGTTGGGGATGGGGCCTCGAAGGGAGGAGGAGAGACGGGGGCGGCTTCGCGAGAGAGAAGGGAGACACGGGGAGAACGGGGTCGGGACAAGGAGAAGTGGGACCAGGGGAATCCCGAGGTGGGGGGGTTGGCCTGGCGTGCGAGGTGGTGGGGCCCCAGGCGGAACAGGGAAGCGTGCACGCGCGCGTGTGTGCGGGGACAGGCAGGTGGGTGGGCCCGCGGGGTGAGGGGAGTGGCCAGGGGTGGGAGCGTGGTGTGTGGCGCGCGGGTGAGGGGCCAGCTGGGGTAGGTGGGATCCGGTGGGGGGGGAGGCTGTGTGGTGTGTGTGTGGTGTATGTGTTTGAGAGGGAGAGAGAGGGAGGGACAAGTGGCGGTTCCTGGTTGGTGAGGGAGAGGGGTGTGCTGATGTGGCGCTCCAGGATTGGAGGGGGTGAGGTGGAGGGGTGGCTGGGTAGATAGGTTGGTGAGTTTAGGATTTAGAGGGGCAGTGGTAGTTGGACCGTTTTAAAATCTGGGGCGGTCATTCGGGTCGGGTTGGCCCGTTCGACTGCCCCTACTAAAATAAATATAAATTTTATTTGTGTTAACTGGACCATTTGCAAACCGATAGCGACAAAACAAAATACTCCGGAGCCCCGGGGTTTGGCGTTTGAATAAAGATGGGGCGTTTTAGAAAACAAAACGGGCTTTGCGAAAATAGTTTTGGCAAACAATGCATGATGATGACGATGCAATGCACAAATTCAACGCGATTTTCTAGTAGTGGTTTTGCGGGATGCCACAATTCGACACCACTAACAATGGATCTCGCCCTCGAGATCCGCCTCATGGTACCGGAAGGAAGGGCGGCGGTCTGCGTCTTCTCGCTTCGTGTAGATCCTCGCGACACCACTAACGAGGGTTTCTTCTTCATCTGGAAATCGGCGACACCACCAACAAAGGGTCGTTGATCCTGATCGACGAGAGAGCACTCCGGAGAACAAAGGACGAAGGTAGAGGTATCAAACGATAAGGCCACCTCTAACTTCCATTAGATGAGGGAGAAGTTACCTTGATTCCCCAGTTCGATGTACAGAGCGAACAGTAAGAGTCGGGTAGGGTGATCAGTCCATCCCGGACCCAACTATCAACTCTATACATGGGTAGGAGAATCAGACAACTCAACTCTCGAGATTTGGACTGAAGATCTTCTTAGGCGGTATCCGGAACAAAGGGATGATGCCAGCAGGAATCGTATGAAAGGCACAATGATGAGGTTCCGCGATGGTTCCATTGGCATGAACAACACATGCTCAAGGTATACTCCAACTTCACCAATGCTCGTCCTTCTCATATGTTTTTCAACGACACTGACAGCCAGCAAGGAACACATATGGATTAAGATCTCAAGAACAAAAGATCGGATGTAGGGCACAACAGACAAGTTGCCGATTGATGATCTTAGCACCTCCGTTACAAAAAGGGAGAAAGCGAAGCCCTGAAGGTACGACGGAAACCCAACCATGAGAAATCCTGGACTCGAAGAAAAGATAAGAGAGTAGGTTCAAAACACGCAGGGGTAAGAGGAGAATAACAGAGGGGTAAGGAATAAAATCAGACCTAATCAGAACTATCCAACCAATTTTGAAAAATAGTTTTAGACACTCTACTTCGGCCGTTAGCTAGGTTATCCTACAGGCTGGACTTGTGGGGTATCGCAACTGCTGAGCTCTGATACCACTCTGTAACACCTTTGAATCGTTTCTATGCGGGTTTGGCGAATTTTGCTCAAACTTGCATAGGTCCGATTCTGAGGGTGTTACATATGCTCCAGCAGTTCTGCCAGCTCCAAGTCACGCTCAAAGATGAGGTCTCCTCCATTCCCCAACTGATAAAACTTGTTGTACTTCACATCCATCTATAAGAATATAGGATGAGTAAGTTAGTAGAGTGATCAAGTGTGTCAAATTTTATGTAACTTTGCAAGAATTTTTGAGGAACATGAATTTTCATGGAAGAGTCTAAGTGATAAGAATAAGAGTAATTTTTTGTAAATACTCACTTCCTTTGGCTTTAAAACTAAGTTTTTGATTCAAACATCCATTCTAACTAGGGTCTCCTATGGTCAGGATGGCTTTGATACCAACTTGTCAACACCCGGATTTTTAAACACAGATGCCTGTTATGCCATACATCGAAATCCCAGGATTACCATTTTTGCGAGACATAACAGATTGGATATCACATTACATCATCCATTACAAACCATACATAAGGTCTTACACAAATAAGGATCTCATGATCCAGTTCTTAATACAATTCAAGTAGTGGAATAACCTAATAATAATGATAGCATGGGCTAAGCTCTATCTTCATGGTCACAGGCAATGTTGACGATGGGAGATGATCCTAGTTGTCGTAACCTTCCTGATGTCCTTCTTCCTGATACTCCTCTTCATAGTCTGGCCACGGGAATAGTCAGGGACAAATCCATGAGTACTCTTTAAGTACTCGCAAACTAATACTAACAAGTGAAGTGGTTTTGAAGAGGATGCACTAAGCTCTAGGGTTGTTTTGCAAAAAGCCATATTTACCTCTACTAAGTTCTGAAACAAAGAAAGCTAGTTGAAATTTTTATAACACCTAAGGGGTAACTTGAATTTCAGATCACAACTCTGTTGTGGTCAAGTCAAAGTCATGAATCCTTCCACAAGTCATTTTGAAAACATCTGACGATATAACAATATGGCCACTCCAACTGTCCATAACCGTAGACGCGGCTATTCGAATAGTTTGACACTCTGCATACATTGTACAATTTGACCACAACATTCGATACATCTGTTAGGAACAATCCTGAATTCACCATACTCAGTATGCGGATAATCAATCATAACCTTTCAATTACATGCCCTAGTATAGGAACCTCTCCTGTGAGTTTGGCCTCCCAACCATGACCAACTGTCATCTTGGGTACTGCACAGGTGGACAATCTTCACAAGGTATCCTCGGCTCAGACCTTGGCCGCAAGGGAAACCATACTAAGGTATATAAATTTCTAGTCAAGCCCTACCCAAATTTCGGGTATTGTGGTTGTACGGTAAAATTGGAATGGTAACGCATCCAGGCAACCATCAGTTTTGTAAAGGGCTAAGGCTCATGCCTTAACTTTTCATCATCAAAATCATCTGGTGTGCGTAAACACAGGTCAAAACATTTCAGTATAATGACTCATCATTCTAAGGTTTTCATAACTATTTTCACCAAGTATTCCCATATAAAATTGATCAAGTTTTATGCTTAGCACTGGCATCTACAAGTGGGGGTAAATACTAATGAGGGGTGGTAAACAAGTGTATCTTATCTAAGTAAAATCTCATGCCTCGGGATGACATCAAGATTATCTAACTTAGGCCAAGTTTTATGATCTTTATGCTACCTTCAATTATCCTTCTAGAATCTACAAGTGACTAAGTAAACTTTTGATAGAAAGCTTTTAATAAAGAAAATGAAATACTAAGCTTGCAAATAAAATTAGGATGGTGTGTCAAGTGGGTATAATCACATATGCTTAAGGCATATAGTTGGCATAGTAATAAGCAAGTAGTAGCTTGCATAAGTAGGGTATCTTGCAAGTGTTAGCTTGCCTTGTGCAGATTAGTGGTTGAAGTTCTCCTCGGCTTCTTCCTCGTAATATCCTCCTTCCTCCTTGTATCCTTGGTCGGTACTAGCGTCTATAAATAAATACGAGGTACACAATCACCAAACAATACTTAACTATTTCTAATCATCACACAAAGGTTCACACTAGATGATCTAGCATCATCACTAACATTACAAGGATTAAACCACTTGTCTCATATATTTTATTTGAGAAAAGTAATTTCTACTCATTGAAAAACTACTTAAGATTTAATATTCTCCAACTCAAACATGGTATCATGTTGACACATGTCATCACCACATATTTCAGTACATGGGAATGTGATTTAAAGTGGTGTCACAATTTAATAAGGTTTAACCTTTTTATTTTATTTAATTAAAGTGACTAGAAATGCCTATGTGGCATTCTTGTATTACTTGATCATTATTTCTATAAGTAAACCTATATATTTCTATATATTCTGAAAGGTATGGTTAAATGTGATTTTTGAGAGTTGGAATCAACTCAAAAGCTCTTATGGTTGAATTTTGAAAAATGTTTGAATGTAGAAAAGCTTCTGCCTTGTTATTTTTACCATGGGTGATCTACAAATATAAATGGCTAGAATCCAACAGGCTTGGATTGACATTTCAGAACCTTTCTAACAAAATTGGTTTCATGCATTTTGGTTCAGTGAATCGAGCTGGGTTGATTTTTGAATCTAGGTACACAACTGGGTTTGAAATTAAATGAATAAATCTAAATTTGAATTAGTGGGTCGCGCGGGATGTTTAACTAGGCCGGCACACTATGCACAGCGCATGCGCGGGCTGGTTAAGTGAGCGACCCCACTCGTCAGTGAGACAATGAGGGGCAGAGCGGTATGGGGCGATTAGGATTGTAGGATCTAACTCTAATCGAACGGATCTGGTTCATCGTCCATGTCGGGAAGCACCGGCGAGATAGAACCCTAGCGCGGCCGGTGGGGGTCGTGGGAGGCTCACCGGGGCTCAGGAGATGGTCGGTGACGGGGGCGAACAAGGTTGTTTGGAGGGGTGCTAGGGTGCTAGCGATCACGTCTGCAAGCAGCGAGGGCGGCACTTAGTCTGTGGTATGGTGTCGCTGACGGCGCACTGGCACGCTCTCGGCTCACATGCAGAGAAGCTTGGCATGATCTTGCCTTGTGGTCCAGGGGCTGGAAATGCTCGGGCCTGGGACAAGGAGTGGCGATGGACGGTGCTGCGTGTCCCAGACAAGGTTGGCGAGGCTAGTTCTTCCTCTAGCTCGCTAGCGACATGGGGGTGACAATGGTGCTCTCGGCATGCTCACCATTAATGGCTAGGCTTTCTCATAGTGGTGCTAAAGCTAGTTAGATTACTTCTATCATCTACTGAGAGTGTAGAGTGAGCAATAGAGGGAGCAAGTTAGGCACTGATCACTGCTCACTATAGTGTTTTGTATTTGTTTGTTTGCTGTTGACAAGGAGTTTGATGAAATGGCCGAAAGAAATTCAAATTTGAATTTTGGATTCAAACTTGGTGGGTTTGCTAGGCACATACTAGGGAGTATCTGGTTAGTTGTATTGTTCAAGGGGCACTGGTTTGGTTGGGTTTTGAAAAGGTGTGATCTTCACATATGTTAAAGATTCAATTTCGAATTGTCATTTGAATGGGGTTGCCAAATGTTTCTGTAAGTTTGAAAGGAGGTCTTTGATTCACTTTTACTTGGTCTAGCAAGGGGTGAAAAGAATTGGAAAAGTTTCTGTTTGAAATCTTGGACTAGAAACACTCAAAGTTACCTAGTGAGCAAGATTGGCAAAAATGACCATTTGCTTTATTTGAATTGTTTGTCATTTTCTCTTGATTTGTTTCTACTTGGAAATGTTTTAGATGATGTTATATTCATCTTCGAATCATTCCTTGCTATTTAGTTGAATCACCAAGTTCATTCATGCATTCATCAAATCATCACATACACACATGCATTCATTTTGTTTTTATTTAATCAAAGTTTTTGTTAACCCTAATTTTAGTGATTAGAGTTTGATGATCATTGTTTCATATTTTTGGGATGTTACAGATGCCGGTGAGGAGGAGAGACATAATGATCTTCATCCGGTTCATTTCCCATACGTGTCTCCTCCACTTGGCCACCGCCTCCTCTCTAGTCGCGTATCCCTTGTAGCTATTGCCACTGAACTTGTCCACTTGTTTGTGGCAGTCCACCCACTCCTCGTAGACACCGGGAACCCGACCCTTGTACACAACGTACGTCGGCATCTCTATTGACAAGGCATATTAGTATATCATGCAAATATATATGTTGAAAAATATTAGAGCAACACATTCATAAACTTAAAATAATGCATTGATGACAATGAAAGAAACATGACAACATGTCTGACACAATAACAACGACCATGGTTATTACATGACACAATAACAACGACAGTTTCAAGCTAGGCAAGATAAGTTTTTCAACACACACACTACATGTGTCCACCGATACACACGCTCTCTCGGTCAAGTAGCCTTCTCTTCGGAGGGCACCGGAATGGCTTGTACATGTCTTTCGTCGTCCACGCCCTGAAGTCACCCTACGCCTTGAGGCGGGCTTCGATCTCCCTCTTGGTGAACTGCCTAGGCCGGTGTAAGAGCCCACCAGTTGTGTTGACATGTTCCACGATGATATGTGATAGCTTCACCTGCGTATCATGGAAGTCTTCCATGATATAGGAGTCATTGATCCCATGCAACTTTTTGGCCCATCCTAGGAGAGAAGATGGCAGCGTTAGCATATCGCAATCCCAGACAAACCGTTTGAGGTGATGGCAAACGTAGAAGGCCTCCTTCACACTGCTAGACTTGACGCAGGGGAACTCACACACGTTCTCGAACTTGTGTGAGCCATCGCCCCTGTAAGACTCCCCCTTATAGTCAAAGGTGCCTCCTCAATACTTGTTGGCAGTGTGTTGTCCTGTTGGGCCACGCAGAGATAAAACAAAAAAATTTCCTCTAACGTGGTGATCCCAAGATCTAGCTGAGCTAGAGGGCCACGAGGTTTACCACTAGACGCGCAGTTGCGGATTACTGATGAAGCGCGTCAGTTGATGCAGTGCAGTCCTCACGATCCGATCGTCCTGGTGCTGATCGCACAACACCTCTGCTGGTATCCACACGTACAAGGAGGAGCGCCGGCGGCGAACTGCTAGGTTCGTAACGACGGCTGGACTGCTGTGGAGCTAGGGTTTCCAACACATGGAATGACCTAACCGAACAACGATTAACCTTTTTGGGTTAAGGTGCTCCACTATATATAGGAAGTGAACGTGGGATCTGCTTGCGCGACCCATTCACTAAAGCCTATATAACACTAGTCACCGTGAGTCCAACTCACTAACTCAGTCCTAATCAGGTTAAGGTCCAACCCAACCAAGTTACATGTTCAGATCCAATCCGAACTTGCTCCCGCTCTTAAGTGTGTGACCCCGCAGGCTCATGGCTACTTGGACACGATTGGAGTCCGACTCACAATCGATCAATCGGTAGCGGCTCCTAGCAGAACGTGCCGACTCCCAAGTACCAAAGATTCATGACGACTTGCCTTTCCAATGCGACTTACGTCCGAGTCTCTTTTGCCTCACGATATACCTTGTCAGACTATAGGCGAATATATGTCATCCCTTAAATAGTCCGACTCTCTTCTCGATCTGAAATAAGTGATTCACCCGACTAACTCTTAGTCGATCGCCTCGGTTAACACTTAACCGAGTCGTGCATGGCCATGCTTTCCGAATCATATCTCATGAGAGGGCCCAGATAATATCTCTCCGAGTGGAGGGGCAAAATCCCATCTTGGTTATTCACATCACGCAGCTTGATTCTCAGTCGACCCGAACCCTGCCTTTATAATCGCCAGCACGGATCAGCGTTGATGTAACCTAAGTCGGTGATCCTCAACTCGGACTGTGCAACAACCTCAGGTCTAAGGATTACATTGATTGAGATATACAAATGACAACTAGTTCGTTGTACCTCAATATGGGTCAATCCGACTCGCTAAACTCTTTAGCCGAGTCTGTGTAAGTTGGAATAGCATCTCCATGCCCATGACAAGTGGAACCGAGTCATCAAGCCAACTTTCACATTGGTCTAAGTTGTGTGTCCAGCACAACCTCAATGACCAAGGATATTTAGTACAAACAACATGAATGCATAGTTCCACAACCGAATCACATATTCAATGATACACATCAGATGTTTATACAAGGACTAATATCTTTATGAATACAATGGGAAATATCATCATACATGATTGCCTCTAGGGCATATTCCCAACAGTCTCCCACTTGCACTAGAGTCAATATTCCGACATCACATGTCTAAGCATCTAATGCCCATGGGTCTCAGGTGCGCCTCATGCTTCGGCTGTGGTAACGGCTTTGTCAACGGATCCGCAATATTTGCATCCGTGTGTACCTTGCATAACTTGATATCACCCTGATCCACGAACTGGTGAATCAAGTGGTACCGCATGAGTATGTGCTTGTTCTTCTGGTGCTGTCTAGGTTCCTTGGCTTGTGCAATATCACCATTGTTGTCACAATACACGTCCAACGGATTTGACGAGCCTTGAACCACACCAAGATCCATGAGGAAATTCCTCATCCAAACAGCTTCCTTTGCTGCCTTCGAGGCGGCAATATACTCAGCTCTGTTGTAGACGCTGACACAGTCTCTTGCTTGGAAATCTTCCAGCTCACAGCACCTCCGTTTAAAATAAACACGTATCCGGATTGCAAACGAGAATCATCAGAGTCGGTAAGATAACTCGCATCCGTGTAACCCTTTACACTGAGTTCATCTTCACCACCATAAACCAAGAACACATCCTTAGTCCTTCTTAAGTACTTTAGGATATTTTTAGCTGCTGTCCAGTGGATCTCTCCAGGATCAGCCTGGTATCTGCTCACAACACTTAGAGCATAGGAAACATCCGGCGTAGTACAAATCATGGCGTACATGATGGATCCGACTGCAGAAGCATATGGAATCGCACTCATCCGACTTCGCTCATCAGCTGTCGAAGGACACTGAGTCTTGCTAAGTTTTACACCATGGGACATCGGTAAGAACCCCTTCTTAGACGATTCCATGTTGAACTTCTTCAACACTTTGTCCAAATAAGTACTCTGACTCAATCCAATGAGCCTCCTTGATCTATCTCTATAGATCCGGATTCCGAGGATGTATGTTGCCTCACCCAAGTCTTTCATTGAGAAACTCCTTTCCAATGATTCCTTGGTTTCTTGCAACATTTGGACATCATTTCCAATCAGTAATATGTCATCCACATATAAGGTTAGAAAATTTACTTTGTTCCCACTAAACTTCTTGTACAAACAAGAATCATGATCACTCTTGATGAAGCCAAACGATTTGACTACCTCATCAAAGAGAATATTCCAACTCCGAGATGCTTGATTCAACCCATAAATGGATTTCTGAAGTTTGCACACCTTGTCAGCATTAGCTGGATCGAAAAAACCCTCGGGCTGTATCATATACACGTCCTCGGTTAAATTTCCGTTAAGGAAAGCCGTTTTGACATCCATCTGCCATATCTCGTAGTCGAAATAGGCCGCTATAGCTAACATGATCCAAACTAATTTAAGCATCGCTACAGGTGAGAAAGTCTCGTCGTAATCAACTCCTTGAACTTGTCGGAACCCCTTCGCGACAAGGCGTGCTTTATAGATTGAAACATTTCCATCCATATCAGTTTTCTTCTTAAAGACCCATTTGCACTCGACAGGTCTTGCACCGTCTGGAAGATCAACCAAGTTCCAAACTTGATTTTCATCCATGGACTTTATCTTGGTTCTCATGGCTCCAAGCCCTGACTCTGAATCAGATCCCACCATCGCTTCCGAATAATTCGCCGACTCATCACTGTCTAACAGTAATACATCACGAACACTTTGTAATCTTGCCGATCTTCGTAGTACAGGTGCTGCTGCCGGCTCAGCTGCCACGACCGGCTCAACCTCCAAGGTTTTTGCCGACTCGCTACTAGCCGGTTGCTCTCGAATTTCTTCGAGTTGCACCGTGCTCCCACTTACTCCCCGACTGAGAAACTCTTTCTCAAGGAAGACACCGTTCCGAGCGACAAACACTTTGCCCTCTTCTCGGTTGTAGAAGTAGTAACCCAAGGTTTCCCTCGGATACCCCAAGAAAATACACTTATCTGACTTAGCTGTAAGCTTGTCCGACTGGAGTCGCTTGACAAAAGCTTCACAACCCCAAATCTTAAGAAAAGACAAACTTGGCTTTTTGCCTGTCCACATCTCATGCGGTGTCTTCTCTACCGATTTTGATGGTACTCTGTTTAGTGTGAACGCCATTTTCTAGACAATAACCCCAAAATGATAAAGGCAGATCTGTCCGACTCATCATTGATCGTACCATGTCCAACAAGGTCCGATTCCGCCTTTCCGAAACACCATTCCTTTGTGGCGTTCCTGGCGGAGTAAGTTGAGGAACAATTCTACAACTTTTCAGATGGTCATCAAACTCATGGCTCATGTACTCGCTTCCTCGGTCCGACCGAAGAAACTTTATTTTCTTACCGAGTTGATTCTATGCTTCATTCTGGAATTCTTTGAACTTTTCAAAGGCTTCCGACTTATGTTTCATCAAGTAGATATATCCATACCTACTCAAATCATCAGTGAAGGTAATGAAGTACTCATAACCACCCCTGGCTGTCGTGCTCATTGGTCCACATACATCACTATGTACTAGTCCCAACAAGTCGGACACGCTTTCGCAACTCTTTGCAAAAGGTGTCTTGGTCATTTTGCCGAGTAGGCAAGATTCGCATGTCTCGAACGACTCCAAGTCGAACGAAGTTAGGATTCCATCATCATGGAGCTTCTTCATGCGTTTCCAACTTATATGACCAAGCCGACAGTGCCAAAAGTAAGTCATATTCAGATCATTTGGTTTCAACCTTTTAACATTTATGTTATAAACCGACTCACCATCAAGATTCAAAATAAATAACCCGTCCTGGACGGGTGCAAAGCCGTGAAACATATCATTCAAATACAAAGAACAACCATTATTCTTGATATTCTACTCATAGCCTTGCCTCATCAAACATGAAGCAGAAATAATGTTTCGACTGAGCACTGGAACATAATAACAATTATTCAGTTCCATAATGAATCCAGAAGGTAAATGAAGTTGCATCGTGCCGACTTCCAACGCAGCAACTCTTTCTTTGTTGCCGACTCGAATATCAACCTCGCCTCTTGCTACGCTCCTAGTTCTTACCAGTCCCTACAACGAGTTGCAGATTTGAATAACTGATCCGGTATCATATACCCAAGAACTATTAGGTGCATCAACAAGATATATGTCTATAACATTGCAAATAAGTGTACCTGAGTCAGAAGTCATACCTCCACTCTTGGCTTTGTCGGCCAAGTACTTGCTGCAGTTCCTCTTCCAATGGCCATCCGCCTTGCAGTAGAAGCAAGTGGATCCGGCTGAAGGAGATGGTTTAGTCCCTGAGGAAGCGCTTGGGATCGGATCCTGAGCCTGCTTTCCTCCTGACTTAGCCTTCTTCTTAGTCCAAGAACTCTTCTTGAACTTAGCCTTATTCTGCACCATCAACACTTGACTGGTACCCTTCTTGAGATTCGCCTCTGCCTGCTTGAGCATCCCATGCAATTCAGTGAGCTTCTTATCCATACCATGCATGTGGTAGTTTGAAATAAACTGCCCATATGCACTAGGAAGAGAGTTCAGAATTATATGCGTAGCGAACTCTTCGCTAATGGGGTAGCCAAGCCTCTCCAAAGACTGCACGTAACTAACCATTTTGATCACATGCGGACTCAGTGGATCACCATCCTTAAGCTTGCAACTCAGCAAAGCCTGAGAGACTTGATACCTCTCAGTCTTCGCCTGAGCCTGGAACATACTTTTGAGGCTTTCAATCATATCGTAGGCCTCAACATGATCGAACTACTTTTGCAAGTCCGGTTCCATGTGAGAAAGCATAAGACAACTAATATCCGTGGACTCATCCTTAGCCCGATGGTAGGCATTGGTGGCTGCGACAGTCGCGTTCTCATTCGGCTCATCTGGAAGTGGGTTGTCTAGGACATGGTCCTTCTTTTCTTGTTTGAGAACAATTCTTAGATTTCGATACCAGTTGGTAAAATTAGTGTCGTTTAGTTTATCTTTCTCAAGAATGGTTCTCAACGCAAAACCGGATATCTGAGAGTGACTGCTACTTGGTGCCATGATCTACAACAGAAAATATGCAAAACACTTAAGACATGTATTCATAAAAGATCAAGCATATTAAACATTTTAATATTTTATGCTCCCACTAGAACCAACACCCCTCCGATGGTAACTTAGTGATTCAGGATCCTAAATAAGCAAGTCGCCTAGTGAGCTTTAGCATTACCGCTAGCCGCCAAGTGATCTAGGTAGACAACTCCTTGTCAATCGCATCTCATGCGACTCCTGTTGGACGGGTGGCATCACATGCCCCGGCTCCCATCCGACTTTTCCCCGAGTCCCACAACCGTTGTGATAGACCCGTCTAGCTTACCGAGTGTTTCAAAGAAGAGTCCGACTGAACCCACCTAGTCGGAAAGAATTGGAAGCACCTCAATTTTATGAGCCCACTACCAAAAATGTCCGACTTGTGATGGTGCAAACACCCATGGAAAACCGACTAGACCTTCTTTGAGGGATTAAATTTTACCGACTATCTAATAGAGGTAAAACCGAGACATAACAATAACACAAAATAAAGCAATTATAATGTGAAATGGTATGGCTCTCTTCATGGCGATCTCCATCTCCACAAAGCCTGTAATCCGACCCGTGCCAACTCTTGTCACTTGCCGTCTTACTCCATGTCGCCGACATGTACAATGCCTTGCATGCTTTCCGGGTTCTCCAAACAGCTACACTAGCTTAGTAAAGTAAATTACATAGAGAATCCGACACACAGGTCGTTATACAATAAAATGACAGCACCTAGGCTCCAATGCCGACAAAAACCATGATTCGCAGATCACGTATGGATTACACACATACATCACATGCACATGAACCATACCATTCACAACTTCCTGCAAAAACAAGTTATGCATAGATACAATATCTACCGGCCTTGTGAAACTTGCAACGACATCTAAGGCGCTACGACAGGGCGAAGCCGGCGGTCCCGCTAGCCGGATAGCGGGCGGGGATCGAAGGGGCATCGCCCCTCGCGGGTGCGGGCAGCGCCCGATGATTTTTCCGAAAAAGTAGATCTCATCTACGATCCGGACATGGATTCCGACCATCGTTCCGATTCGATCAAACTCTTTGATCTTCGATCACCGCTTCTGGATTTACGTGTCACAGTCTACCCCGATGGCGGAAGCCGACCGGTAGGGGTATGTCGTTCCACGACCTCAGTAGTATGATCATGGAAATCAGATCTACAATTCCCCGAGTACAGTTGATCCAATCAACTTCGTACAAAACCGATCTATCTCATAGATCGACCACCAAAACAGCACATAGATCTCATCTACATCCTACCGCATATCACATATGCGAGATCTCGAGCCTAAAACCAGAAGCTATCACTCTGATACCACTGTTGGGCCACGTAGAGATAAAACAAAACTTTTTCCTCTAACGTGGTGATCCCAAGATCTAGCTGAGGTAGAGGGCCACGAGGTTTACCACTAGAAGCGCAGTTGCGGATTACTGATGAAGCGCGTCAGTTGATGCAGTGCAGTCCTCATGATCCGATCGTCCTGGTGCTGATCGCACAACACCTCTGCTGGTATCCACATCGCATAAGAAGGCCATGCGAACTGCTAGGTTCAGAATAACGGACTGCTGTGGAGCTAGGGTTTCCAACACATGGAATGACCTAACCGAACAACGATTAACCTTTTTGGGTTAAGGTGCTCCACTATATATAGGGAGTGAACGTGGGCTCTGCTCGCGCGACCCATTCACTAAAGCCCATATAACACTAGTCACTGTGAGTCCAACTCACTAACTCAATCCTAATCAGGTTAAGGTCCAACCCAACCAAATTAGATGTTCAGATCCAATCCGAACTTGCTCCCGCTCTTAAGTGTGTGACCCTGCAGGCTCATGGCTACTTGCATACGATTGGAGTCCGACTCACAATCGATCAGTCGGTAGCGGCTCCTAGCAGAACGTGCCGACTCCCAAGTACCAAAGAGTCATGACGACTTGCCTTTCCAATGCGACTTACGTTCGAGTCTCTTTTGCCTCACGATATACCTTGTCAGACTATAGGCGAATATATGTCAACCCTTAAATAGTCCGACTCTATTCTCAATCCGAAATAAGTGATTCACCCGACTAACTCTTAGTCGATCGCCTCGGTTAACACTTAACCGAGTCGTGCATGGCCATGCTTTCCGAATCATATCTCACGAGAGGGCCCAGAGAATATCTCTCCGAGTGGAGGGGCAAAATCCCATCTTGGTTATTCACATCACGCAGCTTGATTCTCAGTCGACCCGAACCCTTCCTTTATAACTGCCCAGTTACGGATCAGCGTTTGACAGAACCTAAGTCGGTGATCCTCAACTCGGACTGTGCAACAACCTCAGGTCTAAGGATTACATTGATTGAGATATACAAATGACAGCTAGTTCGTTGTACCTCAATATGGGTCAATCCGACTCGCTAAACTCTTTAGCCGAGTCTGTGTAAGTTGGAATAGCATCTCCATGCCCATGACAAGTGGAACCGAGTCATCAAGCCAACTTTCACATTGGTCTAAGTTGTGTGTCCAGCACAACCTCAATGACCAAGGATATTTAGTACAAACAACATGAATGCATAGTTCCACAACCGAATCACATATTCAATGATACACATCAGATGTTTATACAAGGACTAATATCTTTATGAATACAATGGGAAATATCATCATACATGATTGCCTCTAGGGCATATTCCCAACATGTCCTTGGGAAGACGAGCGTGCCAGAATTTCATGTGAGCGTTGAAGCTAGTGTCGGTCCATTTGTGCTCCGCATTCATCTCCAAATCCTTCAGCGTTACACTCAAGCGTGTATCCTCGAACCGACACCCAAGATACAATAGAGTCCTCCCGTATACCTCCATCTGTGCCAGCTTGGCTTTCTCTCTGGTTGCAGCTTTCGTGTTGGTCGTCTGCTTGAGGAGAATTTATTGAAGATGAGGGTCCCGCAAGGCCGAAGTTAGCGGCGTGTCTGTGCTCCCTTCTTCTCCGCCACCACCACCATCTGCTCCAGCATCATCTCCTTCATGATGGTCGTGTCCACCGGCATCTCCTTCTTCATGATGATCATGTTCTCCTTCATCATGATGACCATGTCCAGGAGACCCTTCGTCTTCTCCCCGCCCCCGGCCTCTTCTTCATCATGGCCACCGCCATCTGCCGGCGGCTCCTCATTCACTAAGAAGCCGGGCATGAAACCACGCGTGAGAAGGTGAGACTCCAGTTGTCTGGAATCAGGGTTGATCCACTTCTGGTGTTTGCACGTTCGGCACGGACATCTTATCTTCGTCATGTTGTTATGAACCATATCGGCCACCACATCAGCCTTGTATCTAACCACCCAGCGTTCGCTCATATGGATGACCATGGTCGCCTGCGCGTGAACATAGACCAAATTAAAGAGAGTGTGTTAGAACCATGCACACACACACGACGCACACACATATATGCATGATCGCCGGAAAATTTAGGCATGGCCTATCCTAAAAGTAGGACGTATGGCTAGTGCAGAAATTTTCCGAAATGGAAGTGTATCAACATTTTAGCAAACCTTCATTCACCCGACGCCAGCAACATGCATTCAAGCACAACAAAAAGCTCCTCCACAAGCAAACATGCATTCAACAAACACAACACAAAGCGAAGGAACATCGTCCCGCCATTGCACACCGCCCGCGGGACCATCTTCTCACCTAGAAAACATCCATATATACACACCGCGCCAAGGCCGTCCGGCCACACAATTACCCATGCACACCTCACAAATCTACACCACAACCCATAGACATAGTGTAGCAAGAGGGTGGGATGTGGTACGGTTGGAGGAGGAAAGTATGGGTAGGTGTATTACCTTTACAAGTAGGAGTAGCTTCCCCTCACAAGTACATGAACCAAAGTACGTGTCACATCCCAATATTTTCCAAATCTTGTAATGTGAAAAATAAATAAACAATATAAATAATTGCTGAAATTTAGGGTGAAAAGAAATTTTGGTTTCTAAATAGAAACTTAAAATCCCATCTGGAACAAACTTTGGTTAATGATTGAATCCAACTAAATTCAAATCAAGAGGAATGCATTCTTCATAAATGCATCTGGAAATTTAAACACTTGGAAAAGTTAAACCAAAACCCAAAACCCTAATAGAAGAAAATCATTTTCAAGTTATATCTAAGACCATGGATTTGATCCCTATAAAAAGTTGTCAAGCAAACATTTCAAAATGATCAAGAATGACAAATGGAAATAATATAAAACCATATAAATTGGTTTCACTTAGTTTGGAGCCATCGATAAAATCTTATGAATTTAATAAGATAAGGAAATTGAATTTCCAAAGCTAATAAAGACCTTATCTAAAATCCATACCAAATGGTGAGCAAATAATCCTAAAAGGATTTAAAAAGATAAACAAATAATAAATAAAGTTATAATAGTTGGAATCACTATTTTTTGATCTTTAAATAAAAAGGTATGGTTTTGATAAGCATAGGAAGAAATATAAATAAGAATTTTTTTTAAAGAGCCAAATTAAATCTTGGCCAAGAAAATGAAATAAAATATTTCTATTTGTTAAAAAGAATAAAGGTTTATTTAAATAAAATAATAAGGATTTATTAATATCCAATTTTATTTAAGTAAAGGCTTTTCCCTTTCAAATAAACATTAAAATTTATTAAAGTTTTTAAAATAAGAATTCCAAGTGTTTTAGTTATTCAAATGAAACCTACTGAAAATATTTTGATATTATTTAGATTTCAAAAAGAGTTTTAAAAAAATTAAAACCTGTTTGAATTAAAGACTAAGGTCTATTTATTTAATTATTAATAGTTCCTAAAAGAATAAAAGAAATATTCTAATTTTGACTTTAAACTGAACTATTAATCAGTATTTGAATCTACACAAATTTTGGTTCAGTTTTGAAATCAAATTGATGTTTGAAATAATTAAACAAAATCAAAACAGATTAATAGAAATGGAAAAGGGAAAAAGAATCTATACAAAAAAATGAAAAGGAACAACCTAGCCCAGCTAAGCCCATCTGGCCCAGCAGCCCACCTCTCCCTCTCTCCCGAAGCGTTTTTGTTACCACAGAAAGAACCCACTCAGTCCCCGACTAGCAGGCCCCACTCTTCCTCTCTCTCACTCGTTGACAAATAGGCCCCACAGCCACGTCATCGTCTTCAACCGCGAGACCAGTTCTTCTTTCTTCCTCTCTCCCGTTACTGCCGATTGATTCACGTGGTAAATTCACTTCAATGCCGCGTGATTCTCGCCCCCTGACCAAACTCACTTAAGCGCCCGTTTCCCCTCTTCCTTTCCCCCCAAACATCATGCCTCGAGAGCCACCAGGCTGCTCGGAATCATCTCCGAACCCCCACTGCCTCCGGCGAGCTCGCCGACAAATTCTGACGAACACGTCCCACCCCACCGTCCCTGCTTCACACTATCCTGCTCACCAGAATCTTGCGCACCTACTCATATCATCAGCCTGGCCGCGCTTGCCCAGAGCGTCGGCAAGGACGACCTTTACACGTCGCCGTCGTCTGCTACCTCTCTAGCGAAACCCCCTGGTAATTCCTGGCCGCCCCCATTCCCTCTGGTTGATACTCCCGTATTCGACTTTCTCTCGTGAACCTAATGGCGTTGCTTGTTTGGTTTGGCGTGAACCATAGACTTTCCTCTGACGACGAGCAGACAAACCCGACGCCAACGACAACACCGGCGAGCAATCACCAGCCGCACCGTGTGCCCCTGTCCCTGTGGCAACCACGTAGAGAATCAGCGCAACCCTGCGAACCTGGTGAGCCAATCCCCACCATCTCTTGCTTCCTAAATTGCCGGGAACACCCTCGTCTGAGCGCGCCACCGCCTGTCGCCACCGCTAGCGCCGCCCACCTTTGGCCAGCACCTATACACCGTTCGATTTTGATCCAACGTGTGTGATAGAATCATTAACCGAAGAGGTATGGAGTGTTGCCAGCCGTGCGATGCACATTAGATCCAGCGGCCCACAATAGCCGATCCACACGAATCGTTTTTAGCCAATCAGAGCCCTCCACGTGGACAAGGTTTGGTTTAAAACAGAAAATAGAATCTATTAGAAACTTGAAAAATTCATAACTTTCAAACCACACGTCCAAATTTTGCAAACTTTATATCAATGGAATCAGCAATACAAATCCTACCAAACCATGCACTTTGTTTAGTAAAATGCTTCTGTTAAATTGATTGTTTTTGCAGAAACTTGTGTAGGCATATTTAGAATATAAAATTTGTTCCAAAATTATTTTGGTGATAAAACCTTTGGGAAAATGGATTGTTTGAACCTACTGACCATAGAAATCAATTTGTGGTTTCAAAAACATATTTGGTGAAGCAAAAGAATAAATCTTTGATTTAAAGCATTTCTAGTCAAATAAAAATAATGTTTATTTATTAAAAATACTTTTGGGAGAAAATCTTTGGGAAATGTTTTGGAATAAACTCTCTGACCCCAAGCACCAAGTTTTATGATTTAAAAATGTATTTGGTGAACCCTATGAAGATTGCTACTTTGATAAAGGCATTTTTAACCACATAAAATAATGATTTGGTTTAAAAATGGTTTATAGGTAAAATCTTTGGCAAATAGTTTTGCCACTTTATAAAATGACCAATAAGTGTTTTAGAATGTTGATAACCTATTATAAACCACTTTTGTAAATAAAACAAAGTTTGACATGCTTGCATGCAATGTTTTGTTTTTATTATTTTATGTGATGTTGCTTGAATGGTAGATTGAAATATTGCTTGCTTGATTGAATTGTAGTGATTTGAAGAGTGTGAACATTGCAAGATCAAGGAGTGAACTTATATTCTCTACCAAAAAGGCAAGTGATGCTTCATAATTTTGTCCCATTATTTTCACTATGCATTAGTGATATTTCTAAGTAGGACTTGCATGGAATTTTTGCTAAGTATAAACTATGCCACGGGAAATCCTAGTAGTTGAAACCTTAGTAGAAATTTCCTAAGATAAGATTCCTACTAATATCATGCTTAGCTTAGCTAGTAGAAAAAAGGGTGGAATATATATTCATACTATGGAATATTTTTAAATCAAGGACTTGTGTTTTGTTTAATAAAACAACTAAGTGTATGAATCACCTGGGTGGAATGGAAGGAATGGTTTGTGTTGAGTGGTTCACAAGTCCCATTTCTATGGTTTACCTTATGTATCTCACTTGTGGATGGCCACCCAGGAACAAAGAGATTTGAGATGTCAAATGTTGAGAAGCTTCAAGTGCAGCCACTTGGCATTATGGGCTCTGCCTGGATCATATAGGTTGCAATAACTTAGCCAAATGGACAGTTGATGGTAGGGGTTTGATAGGTTGGAACGCGTCCATTCTGGTCTAAGGGAAGGCTTCTGAAAGATCTTGTCTTGGTGAAATCAAGTCTTGTGGGGAAAGTGTACCACCTCAGCAGAGTGTAAAATCTAAGTACTTATCCATGTCCCTGGTAAAGGACAATTTGAGCATCAAGACATGGAAGCTATCAAGAATCTCCTCATCCCAATTTCTAAGTAAAATCTTGTGGTTGAACAAGGGTTTAAGGATCGCCAATTTCTATTGGGAGATGCCTTGGGTGATTTTTGACAAGCAAAATATTAGTGTTTTAAAATGATAAGGAAAATCTATTTTGAGAAAAGCAATCCTAAGCTCCACTTAGCCAAATTCATATAGATGATAGGCTCCACTATACTACCATAGTATCACTTGCCAATACAATTCAAATGTATTGACCCTTGTGGCTGTAACTTATTATGTTGCAGGTTTTTTTGATGTTAGTGAAGTTATTGATTAGGATTACAAGTCTACAACCAACATGACTGCCTGTGGCACTTTGAAGATGAAGGACTCCATGCTATTGTTATATTCTGCTGCATAGTAATGAAATAGCCCAATGAGCTATGTAAGATGTAATAAATTATTTTATTCCTGGTTATAAAGTTGTATTATGACCATTGTTTCTTGATATTACATCTTAACTGTGGATGCTAGCTATTGATCCAGGGACTAGCATTGTAAACACAGGGATATCTACCTTATTAAAGGTTGGGAACCTTATAGATGGTATCAGAGCACTGTGTTGCCTGTAGGATTGTAACCCTAGGATTGGACAAAACCCCTTAGAAAAATAGGAGTTGTATTTGTTCCAAAACTTATTTACAAACAATCTTGTAAACTCTTTCCTCAACCATTTTTGGTTTTGATTCTACATCTCTTCTATTTCAAACTTGATGGACAAACCCTACCCCATGGCCAAAGACTTCACCATGTGCAAAGGACTTCATCAACTCAAATGACTTCAACATCTTCAAGTGATTTCAACCTTATTTTCACCAAGGACTTCAACTTGGATATCACTAAGGACTACAAGTGAGACAAGAAATATTGCTCAAGACTTGAATACTAAGGAAACACAACTTATAAGGACTCATCATCACCTTTGAAATTTTGTGACCAAGACACAAGAATTTTTCCAAGGAAACCATGACCTCATTCAAGAAGGACCAACTAACAAGGATGGAATGATCTCAAGTGAACCATATAGTTGGACCACCATATTTAGTATAGATCAAACACACCAACCTATGTGGTGTAGCAAAAATATTTTGTTGCCTAAAAATGTGCTTGAAATTTGTTGTTTGAGTGGAGTTCTTGTTTGTGATTGCTTGCACATTGCTTGAGTGAATTGTGATGTGTGTGATTAGAATTGATTCCTTAGAAATCTTTTGCCTATTCTAATCCCAATCCAACCCAAACAGATGACTACTCCAAGAAACTCCAACATCAAGGATGGTGACAACAACAACAACCAAGAGACCAACATGAGAGAACTCATAGTAACCCAAACCCAGTTGAACCAAGTGACAGCTCAATTTTTAGCCAACACTAGTGAGGTAGATCCAACCATGCAAAGGTTTTTGGAAACCCAAACCCAATTGTTGCATAAGGTGACAGATCAAATGATCAACATGAGAGACAACTCTTCCCAAGGAGTTTGTGATAACAAGGATGTCAAGGATGATATTCTAGAAGGAACCCAAGCTTGCAATATTTGTGGAGACAAGGATCACACTTCCAAAGAGCATGAAGATCAATGCCCCAATTGTGAAGAGAAGCATCCAGCTAATCAATGCCCCACTTCTCAAGCTACTTTTTTCCTATGTGAAGGAAATAATCATGTCCCTATCCAATGCCCCATCTATTCCATAGTTCAACAAAGGAAACAAGGTGGAGTGCAACAACTAATTGCAGACTACTATGAGAAAACAACTTCTACCAAGAAGGATGAAGACAAAGGAAAATCTCAGTTTGAACCTCCATGCAATATGACTCAATTTAAAGGACCAAAAAGGAGACATATGTATTATCCAAGGAAAAGGTCAAGGAGACCAGGAAACTTTCCTACCTTTGATATAAGAGCATGAAGAGCATGAACTAGAAGCACTCCTAGCTTTGGAGAAACCCAAGAAGAAGAAGGACAAAATCCAAGTGCAATGTTGCCATTGCAAAGAGATGGGACACTATGCCAATGAATGTCCAGAGAAGAAGAAATAGTATAAGGAGATTAGCCAAGTATGGTGCAAAAACTGCAAAGAGTTAGGCCATTATGTGTCAACTTGTCCACAGAAAATACGTGAAGAACTCAATCTTATCACATGTTACAATTGTGGTAACCAAGGACATTATGAAAGCAATTGTCCAGAAAAGATGAAGCACAAGATAAAGCCTATGAAGGATCTCAGCCTTGTCACATGTTTCAAGTGTGGAAACAAAGGACACTATGCAGATGTTTGCCCAGAGAAGTTTCAACAAGATCCCAAGCAAGCCAAGAAGTAATCTGGTTGGAAATTTTTTAAGGGTGGTAGTACCCTAGTTGTTTTGGAGCCAACTTGTAACCCTATCCTTCCCAAATCCCGGGACGAGATTTATTTTAAGGGTGGTAGCCTGTCACATCCGAAGATTTTCCAAATCTTGTAATGTGAAAAATAAATAAACAAAATAAATAATTGTTGAAATTTAGGGTGAAAAGAAATTTTGGTTTCTAAATAGAAACTTAAAATCCCATCTGGAACAAACTTTGGTTAATGATTGAATCCAACTAAATTCAAATCAAGAGGAATGAATTCTTCATAAATGCATCTGGAAATTTAAACACTTGGAAAAGTTAAACCAAAACCCAAAACCCTAATAGAAGAAAATCATTTTCAAGTTATCTCTAAGACCATGGATTTGATCCCTATAAAAAGTTGTCAAGCAAACTTTTCAAAATGATCAAGAATGACAAATGGAAATAATATAAAACCATATAAATTGGTTTCACTTAGTTTGGAGCCATAGATAAAATCTTATGAATTTAATAAGATAAGGAAATTGAATTTCCAAAGCTAACAAAGCCCTTATCTAAAATCCATACCAAATGGTGAGCAAATAATCCTAAAAGGATTTAAAAAGATAAACAAATAATAAATAAACTTATAATAGTTGGAATCACTTTTTTTTATCTTTAAATAAAAACATATGGTTTTGGTAAGCATAGGAAGAAATATGAATAAGGATTTTTTTAAAGAGCCAAATTAAATCTTGGCCAAGCAAATGAAATAAAATATTTCTATTTGTTAAAAAGAATAAAGGTTTATTTAAATAAAATAATAAGGATTTATTAATATCCAATTTTATTTAAGTAAAGGCTTTTCCCTTTCAAATAAACATTAAAATTTATTAAAGTTTTTAAAATAAGAATTCCAAGTGTTTTAGTTATTCAAATGAAACCTACTGAAAAGATTTTGATATTATTTAGATTTCAAAAGGAGTTTTAAAATAAATTAAAACCTATTTGAATTAAAGACTAAGGTCTATTAATATAATTATTAATAGATCCTAAAAGAATAAAATAAATATTCTAATTTTGACTTTAAAATGAACTATTAATCAGTATTTGAATATACACAAATTTTGGTTGAGTTTTGAAATCAAATTGATGTTTTAAATAATTAAAAAAAATCAAAACAGATTAATAGAAATGGAAAAGGGAAAAAGAATCTGTACAAAAAATGAAAAGGAACAGCCCAGCCCAGCTAAGCCCATCTGGCCCAGCAGCCCACCTCTCCCTCTCTCCCCGAAGCGTTTTTCTCACCATAGAAAGAACCCACTCCGTCGCCGACTAGCAGGCCCCACTCTTCCTCTCTCTCACTCGCTGACAAACAGGCCCCACAGCCATGTCACCGTCTTCAACCGCGTGACCAGTTCTTATTTCTCCCTCTCTCTCGTTACTGCCGATTGATTCGCATGGTAAATTCACTTCAATGCCGCGTGATTCTCTCCCCCTGACCACACTCACTTAAGCGCCCGTTTCCCCTCTTCCTTTCCCCCCAAACATCACGCCTCGAGAGCCACCAGGCTGCTCGGAATCATCTTCGAACCCCCACTGCCTCTGGCGAGCTCGCCGACAAATTCCGACGAACACGTCCCACCCTACCGTCCCTGCTTCACAATATCCTGCTCACCAGAATCTTGCGCACCTACTCGTATCATCATCCTGGCCGCGCTTGCCCCAGAGCGTCGATAAGGACAACCTCTACACGCCGCCGTCGTCTGCTACCTCTCCGGCGAAACCCCCTGGTAATTCCTGGCCGCCCCATTCCCTCTGGCTGATACTCCCGTATTTGACTTTCTCTCGCGAACCTAATGGCGTTGCTTGTTTGGTTTGGCGTGAATCGTAGACTTGCCTCCGACGATGAGCAGACAAACCCGACGCCAACGACAACACCGACGAGCAATCACCAGCCGTGCCGTGCGCCCCTGTCCCTGTGGCGACCACGTAGATAATCAGCGCAACCCTGCGAACCTGGTGAGCCTCTCCCCACCATCTCTTGCTTCCTAAATCGCCGGGAACACCCTCGTCTGAGCGCGCCGCCGCCTGTCGCGACCGCCAGCGCCGCCCACCTTTGGCCAGCACCTATACACCGTTCGATTCGATCCAACGTGTGTGATCGAATCATTAACCGAAGAGGTATGGAGTGTTGCCAGTTGTGCGATGCACATTAGATCCAGCGGCCCACAATAGCCGATCCACATGAAATCGTTTTTAGCCAATCAGAGCCCTCCACGTGGACAAGGTTTGGTTTAAAAGAGAAAATAGAATCTATTATAAACTTGAAAAATTCATAACTTTCAAACCACACGTCCAAATTTTGTAAACTTTATCTCAATGGAATCAGCAAGACAAATCCTACCCAACCATGCACTTTCTTTAGTAAAATGCTTCTGTTAAATTGATTGTTTTTGCAGAAACTTGTGTAGGCATATTTAGAATATAAAATTTGTTCTAAAATTATTTTGGTGATAAAACCTTTGGGAAAATGGATTGTTTGAACCTACTGACCATAGTGAAGCAAAAGAATAAATCTTTGATTTAAAGCATTTCTAGTCAAATAAAAATAATGTTTATTTATTAAAAATACTTTTGGGAGAAAATCTTTGGGAAATGTTTTGGAATAAAATCTCTGACCCCAAGCACCAAGTTTTATGATTTAAAAATGTATTTGGTGAACCCTATAAAGATTGCTACTTTGATAAAGGCATTTTCAACCACATAAAATAATGATTTGGTTTAAAAATGGTTTATTGGTAAAATCTTTGGCAAATAGTTTTGCCACTTTATAAAATGACCAATAAGTGTTTTAGAATGTTTATAACCTATTATAAACCACTTTTGTAAATAAAATAAAGTTTGACATGCTTGCATGCAATGTTTTGTTTCTCTTATTTTATGTGATGTTGCTTGAATGGTAGATTGAAATATTGCTTGCTTGATTGAATTGTAGTGATTTGAAGAGTGTGACCATTGCAAGATCAAGGAGTTAACTTATATTCTCTACCAAAAAGGCAGGTGATGCTTCATACTTTTGTCCCATTATTTTCACTATGCATTAGTGATATTTCTAAGTAGGACTTGCATGGAATTTTTGCTAAGTATAAACTATGCCATGGGAAATCCTAGTAGATGAAACCTTAGTAGAAATTTCCTAAGATAAGATTCCTACTACTATCATGCTTAGGTTAGCTAGTAGAAAACAAGGGTGGAATATATATTCATACTATGGAATATTTCTAAGTCAAGGACTTGTGTTTTATTTAATAAAATAACTAAGTGAATGAATCACCTGGGTGGAATGGAAGGAATGGTTTGTGTTGAGTGGTTCACAAGGCCCATTTCTATGGTTTACCTTTTGTATATCACTTGTGGATGGCCACCCAGGAACAAAGAGATTTGAGATGTCAAATGTTCAGAAGCTTCAAGTGCAGCCACTTGGCATTATGGGCTCTGCCTGGATCATATAGGTTGCAATAACTTAGCCAAATGGACAGTTGATGGTAGGGGTTTGATAGGTTGGAACGCGTCCATTCTGGTCTAAGGGAAGGCTTCTGAAAGATCTTGTCTTGGTGAAACCAAGTCTTGTGGGGAAAGTGTACCACATCTGCAGAGTGTAAAATCTAAGTACTTAGCCATGTCCCTGGTAAAGGACAATTTGAGCATCAAGACATGGAAGCTATCAAGAATCTCCTCATCCCAATTTCTAAGTAAAATCTTGTGGTTGAACAAGGGTTGAAGGATCACCAATTTCTATTGGGAGATGCCTTGGGTGATTTTTGACAAGCAAAAACTTAGTGTTTTCAAATGATAAGGAAAATCTATTTTGAGCAAAGCAAGCCTAAGCTCCACTTAGCCAAATGCATATAGATGATAGACTCCACTATACTACCATAGTATCACTTGCCAATACAATTCAAATGTATTGACCCTTGTGGCTGTAACTTATTATGTTGCAGGTTTGTTTGATGTTAGTGAAGTTATTGATTAGGATTACAAGTCTACAACCAACATGACTGCCTGTGGCACTTTGAATATGAAGGACTCCATGCTATTGTTATATTCTGCTGCATTGTAATGAAATAGCCAAATGAGTTATGTAAGATGTAATAAATTATTTTATTCCTGGTTTGTATTATGACCTTTGTTTCTTGATATTACATCTTAACTATGGATGCTAGCTATTGATCTAGGGACTAGCATTGTAAACACAGGGATCTCTACCTTATTAAAGGTTGGGAACCTTATAGTAGGTCTAGCTATCAACAATGGAGGTGAGTATGAGAAAAATGGAGTGGGAGGGAGGAGAGGGACGAGCTAGTTGGAGGTGGGAAGACGAGAAAGGGTGGTGGTAGGTAGGAGGGGATGCCACCTTTTTTTAGATCTATTTCACACATTTTGTGGCGCATATGGCAAATTCCCCACAGAATGTCAAAATTTTGTGGAGCATATGGCTATATGCGCCACAAAATATGAGAATTCTATGGCGCATATGCTATATGTGCCACAGAATTTTTACATTCTGTGGCGCATATAGCCATATGCGCCACAGAATTCTGGCATGCCCATGTGCTGGGTTAGGCCCACATGGGGCCCACAGGAATTATGTGGCGCATAAGGCTATATGCGCCACATAATTCTCACTTTCTGAGCTATATGCGCCACAGAATTGCAAGAATTCCGTGGAGCATTTGCTATATGCGCCACAGAATTAATTTTAGTGGAGCATTTTCCCTATATGCGCCAAGGATTAAAATCTACCTATAATCGTTTTCCTAGTAGTGTGGATAACCCACTTGGTTTTCTGTGTGGGAAAACTACTACCACTGTTAGGGTAGTAGATGAACCACCACCTGTTGAGATAGATCCTTTTAAGATACCTACAAGTATTGTTGATCGTGTTATGGATAATTATTATTTAGGGTATGGAACTGTCCACCCTTGTGATCATTTGCTTTTTATCCATGAACTATGTGTGTTGTTTAAGTGTGCAGGTATCAAAACTGAATAGGTAAAGAAGAAGTTACTCTATATATCCTTGAAAGGGAGAGCTGAAGAATGGTATAAGCTGTTGAAGAATGGACAATCCATGGAATGGGAGGAACTAGTACCTCTCTTTTATTCTAAATTTTATCCTCCTAGTGAAATTCATAAGGATAGGAATCTAATATATAACTTTTGGCCTCGTGATGGAGAGATTACAGCTCAAGCTTGGTGGAGAATGAAGTTACTAATGCTTAAATGTCCTATTCATGAACTCCCTAATAATATTATTATTATCAATAACTTTTATGCTAGGCTTTCTCTTCATGATAAAGATTTACTAGATGCTTCTTGTGCTGGATCATTCACACGTATGAAGGAATAAGCTAAATGGGATCTCCTAGACCGTATTCAAGAGAACATTGAAGCTTGGGAGAATTACAAAGGAATAAAGTCAGGTATAAATTATGATTATGAATGCATAAAATATTTTATGGAAACTGATGACTTTCGTGATATTAGTACCGAGTATGGTCTTGATTCCCAAGTTCTTACAAAATGTTTTAAGGTTTTTGCCTCTTATATTGAAATTCCCAAAAAGGAGTGGGACAAGTACCATGCTCCTTATAAAGACATTGTTACCCATGTTCCTGCTAGCATAGAAGTTTGTACTGTTGATCCTATTTTTCCTGAAACTTATGTTGAGAAAATCCTTTTTCCTGCTAAGGTAAAGGAACATTCTATCATAGCTAATGAGGTTAGAAAAAGTACAAAGAAAACTATGGAACCCAATGAGCAAATAAATATTGAACATGTGGTAGCTATTGTGAAAGATCTTGTCACTAAAAATATAGAGGATGAGCACATTGTCTTATGTGAAGACGCTTCTAATATTGTCTCTCATCCTAGAAAAGCTAGAAAAGCTAGTGTCCTTGTGCTTTCTCTTATAATTGGTGATCATTGCTATTATGGTTTATGTGATATTGGTGCTAGTTCTAGTGCTATACCTTATGAGCTTTACAGGGAAATTACGCATGAAATTGGTCCTTGTGAGCTTGAGGAAATTGATGTGGTTATTCACCTTGCTAATAGAGAGACAGTCTATCCCATAGGCATTGTAAGAGATGTGGAGGTTCTTTGTGGTAATATTAAATATCCTGCTGATTTTCTAATACTTGGTTCTGAAGCTAGTAAAACCCATCCTATTATCTTTGGTAGACCCTTCTTGAATACTTGTGGAGCTATTATAGATTGTAGGAAGGAAATTTTTTTGAATAAGTTTGATGGATTGTCATATGAGTTTAATTTTTCCAAATTTGCTAAAACTCCTTATGAAAATGAACTGCCTAATGAGGATTTCAGGGTTGAACAAATTTCTGCTATTTCTTTTGCTCCTAACAATGCCTTGCAGCAGTTTATGGAAGATCATGAAAGCGATGTATTCATGAAGGAAAAAAATGAGATTGACGAGGTTTTCCTTCGTCAGCCTGAGTTACTTAAGCATAATCTACTTGTGGAAGATTTGGGTACCACACTACCACCTAAAGGGGACCCTGTTTTCGAATTAAAACCTTTACCTGATGATCTTAAATATGCTTATCTTGATGATAAGAAAGTATATCCTGTTATTATTAGTTCTAAACTTTCAGGAAAGGAAGAAGAGAGTTTATTGGAAATACTGAAGAAACACCAAGGAGCTATGGGCTATACTCTTGATGATCTAAAAGGGATTTCTCCTACTATATGTCAGCATGCTATTAATATAGAACCTGATGCAAAACCAGTTGTTGAGCACCAACACCGTCTAAATCCTAAGATGAAGGATGTGGTAAGAAATGAGGTATTAAAACTCGTTGATGCTGGTATTATTTACCCTATTGCTGATAGCCAATGGGTTAGCCCTGTTCAATTTGTTCCAAAGAAAGGGGGAATTACTGTTGTGCCTAATGAAAATAATGAGCTTATACCCTAAAGATTAGTGGTTGGGTATAGTATGTGCATTGATTTTAGAAAGGTTAACAAAGTTACTAAGAAATATCATTATCCTTTGCCCTTTATTAATCAAATGCTAGAAAGGTTGTCTAAAAAGATCCACTTTTGCTTTCTTGATGGTTATTTTGGGTTCTCTCAAATCGTTTTTGAAATCGCAAGACCAAGAGAAGACCACTTTCACTTGTCCTTATGGCACTTATGCTTATAGGCGTATTCCTTTTGGTTTATGTAATGCTCATGCTACCTTTCAGAGATGTATGTCTGCTATCTTTCATGGTTTTGTGAAGAAATTGTGGAGGTTTTCATGGACGATTTCTCCATCTATGGAACTTCTTTTGATAACTGTTTGCACAACCTTGATAAAGTTTTGCAGAGATGTGAAGAAACCAACCTTGTTCTTAATTGGGAGAAATGCCATTTCATGGTTAATGAAGGGATTGTTCTTGGACACAAAATTTCTGAAAGAGGCATTGAAGCTGACATAGCCAAAATTGTAGCAATTGAGAAGATGCCTTGCCCAAGGGATATAAAAGGTATTCATAGTATCCTTGGTCATGATGGTTTCTATAGGAGGTTTATTAAATATTTCTCCAAAATTTCAAAGACCCTTACCAATCTTCTTCAAAAAGATGTAACTTTTGTTTTTGATGATGATTGTAAGGAAACTTTTGAAACTTTGAAGAAATCTTTGAGTACTGCTCCTATTGTTCAACCACCTGATTGGAGTTTACCTTTTGATATTATGTTAGCAACATGTTGATAAGAAGTTGAATGTTATTCATTATGCTAGCAAGACTTTAGATGCTGCTCAAAAGAATTATGCTACTACTAAAAAAGAGTTCTTAGCTATAATCTTTGCCTGTGATAAGTATAGACCCTATATTGTTGATTCAAATGTTACTATTCATACTGATCATGCTGCTATTAAGTACCTTATGACAAAGAAGGACGCTAAGCCTAGGCCTATTAGATGGGTGTTGCTTTTACAAGAGTTTGATCTGCATATTGTAGATAGGAAAGGTGCTGAAAATCCTGTTGCTGACAACTTATCTTATTTGGAAAACATTTCTTTTGATCATTTGCCTATTAATGATAGCTTTCCAATTGAGCAGTTGGCTGCAATAAGGGTCAGCCCGCATGATAGTCCTTGGTATGCTGATTATGCTAACTTTATTGTTTCCAAGTATTTGCCTCCAACCTTTACAGCCTAGCAAAGAAGAAAATTCTTTTATGATCTAAGGCATTACTTTTGGGATGACCCACATTTATATTTGCTGGTGATAGGACTGCACAAAAGGTTTTACAATCTGGATTTTATTGGCCTACCCTTTTCAAAGATGCAAGGAAGTTTGTCTTATCATGTGATGAATGTCAAAGAGTTGAGAACATTTCTAGATGCAATGAAATTCCTATGAATTATTCTCTTGTTATTGAACCTTTTGATTGTTGGGGCTTTGACTTTATGGGTCCTTTTCCTCCTTCAAAAGGGTACACTCATATTCTTATTGATGTTGAATATGTTACAAAGTGGGTAGAAGCCATACCTACAAACATCACTGATGGTAAGACCTCTTTCAAAATGCTTAAAGATGTTATTTTTCCTAGGTTTGGTGTGCCTAGATATCTCATGACTAATGGAGGTTCGTATTTTATTCATGGTGGTTTTAGGAAAACTCTCGCTAAATATGATTTTAACCATACAATTGCTTCAGCTTATCACCCCCAAACCATTGGGCAAGTAGAACTTTCCAATAGGGAAATTAATCTATCTTGCTGAAGACTGTTAATAGATCTAGGAAAAATTGGGCTATAAAGTTGAATGACGCTTTATGGGCTTATAGAACTGCTTATAAAAATCCTATGGGGATGTCTCCTTACAAAATGGTCTATGGGAACGATTGTCACTTGCCTTTAGAATTAGAACACAAATCTTATCGGGCAGTGAAAGAATTGAATAGAGATTTTAAACTTGCTGGTGAGAAAAGGTTACTTGACTTGAGTACTCTAGATGAGTGGAGAAGTGAAGCTTATGAAAATGCTAGACTCTTTAAGGAAAAAAGTAAAAAGATGGCATGATAGGAGAATTCTCAAAAGGGAGTTCCATGTTGGTGATAAAGTTCTTTTGTATAGGTCTCGTCTCAGATTCTTTGCAGGGAAATTACTCTCGAAATGGGAAGGACCTTTTGTTACTGAGGAAGTGTATCGTTCAGGGGCTATCAAAATATCTTCTTTGAAGGGCAACACTACACAGGTCTTGAATGGTCAAAGACTCAAACATTATATTTCTGGAGATTCTTATAATTAAGATGTTGATATTATTCAAATGGTGACTCCGGAAGAATTTATTAGAAACCAAACACCAGAATCTGCAGAGTCCGTCTTTGAATAGGTAAAAGTTGTGAAAACAGAAGGTTCGTGAAAACCCTATCTTTTTATATTTTGATGTTTTTATTACATACGGAAGGTTACGAAACGAAACAGAGGAGGAAACGGAGGCAGGGTGGCCACACCCACCCTAGGCGCGGGCCCTAGCTGGCCTATCTTGGAGGGGGTGTGAGCCCCCTGAGCTCCATCTCCGCCTCGTTTTCACACCAGTACCTTCCTTATGCTTTGAAATTTCGTAATATATAACCCCCCGGGTCCCCCGAGGTTCGTGTATCGTGTTCTCGTCAATTTTCTATTTCGATCTGTTTCTATCAGGCAGATTCTCAGTTTTGGAGTCACAATGTCTTCCTCTAGATCACCCATGGAGGATTCCTCTGCGGATGTCATCAACCCGTACATGTATGAGTTGAAGATTCATCCCAAGGAGTTGATTCTCAAGTATGGGAAGGTGCAAATGAAATAAGTTCAAGGCCCTAAAGGAGAAGGCAATCTGGAAGACAGGATGGAAGCATTGGAGCAGGAAGTTTTCAGGCACAAGAAGATGGCGGAATGCGAAGTGGATGTCGTCCATAAGATATGTTCAGAACTCATCGCCAAGCATGAGGAGGAGGTTGCTGAGCTCCGAGATGAAATCTTCTCACTCCGTTAGACCACAAACCAATTACAAGCATAACTCTACAACATACAAAATCAAAATTGTGAGTACGAGGCTAGATTTAATCGCATAAGCTCTGCTGCTAGTTTCAGTATTATGGAAACCAGGACGTACTTTTTGGATGGGGGACCTTTGCCTTGGAAGTTTGATGATGACAAGAGAACACCACCATCATCGAAGGAGTAATTCGTCAGGTTTGGCATCCCCTTGGCTTGTTCCAAGCTTGGGGGAGTGCCGCGGTATCACATCATTATCTTTTATCTTCTACCTTTTTAGTGGATTCATATCTTTGGTAGAGAAGTTATTTTATAGGTTGGTTTGCATGTGGAAGTATCTCTCTTTTAGTTGGTTATCTATGTATCCCTTGGTGTGAGTGACTTTATGGAATATTAATGAGAAGTTTTATCTTTTACTTTTTGCACTTCTTATTTTAGTTTGCAATCTCTATTATTTGATTGATCTTGTTGATCAGTATTGGTATCACTTTGGGAGCCTCAATTATATCTAAATTGGTTTTCGCAAACCGAGCTCTGGTCAGTAGCAACACTTTTTAAGGTTTGAAAGGAAAAGAGAAAAAGCTTACATGTATTTTGTATCATTTATTTTCTTTCTTGATTGGCTCATAAGCTTAGTATTCTTTATTTAGGATATCTTGTGTCTTCAAGGAAGATTGCATGTTTGGCTTTATCACTTGTAGATTTGCTTGTTTCCTTCAACTCTTTTGCTTGCTACCCAGCCTTGCTAGCCAAAAACCTGTTTTGAGAAGGCATACTTCTCATGCATCCAACCCCTTTGAACCAAACCTATGCCATTTGTGTCCACCATATATGCCTATTAGCATTATTGCTATTCCAAGCAAATTCTCAAGATTCATCTATCTTTCAAATTAAAAATTATTTTGTTATGTGAAAACTAGTTAGTAAAGCTCTCACGAACTTGATGGCACCTTATTTTCTTGCCCTAATAAACTTGAACCATTGTGTCATCGAAGTTGTATATGCTTGCGTCTATACGTTGGGATTAGCAGAACCATGTTGTCACGGGGAATGCTTTCAACACTTATGGATACATATCCAGTTGATATCATGCTCTTTTGTTTGCGGATGTCGTCGGTGTGAAATAAAAGGGGAGCTTGTAAGTCCATGGAGTTATGTATGTGTGTTAGAGAAACGCCTGGGCCGCTATCCTAAGCCATGCCTAATCATGGTGGAAACCTGCAGCATAACCATAGTGAGCAATCTGTGAAGCATCCTCAATAAAAACCTATGCAAATAGAAAATAAAAATATCGCTGAGATGCTCAATCTCTGCTTGCCTTGTCATTTTGATTATGGGATAGCTCCTGTATCATGTGCAAGGGGTACCCCGTTGGTGGTTCTTTATGACACGCATGTACTTACAATGACAAGAACTTACCGGTAACTAAAGTTGAGTAGCATGAGGAGCGACCCTCGTACTCAAGGGACATGAGATTGCCAGCTTATATTTCGTCAAGCATATACTACATCCTTGTTCACTTTAACCTTAATCATCTCAAGGTGCTTATGATAGGGGAAATGAGGGCTCAAAGCTAGTAAGTACCATAATATTTTGTAAGCTCTTTATGACTTGAAATCCATGTTTCCCTCTATGAAGGGCCTTCCTTCTATTTCTAAGTTGAGTCAGTAAACCTTATTCCTCTCTATCTCCAGCAAGCATTTGAGTTGTTGTGTTTCAAGCATTCATATGATGATTTATACAACCATGTTCTTTATCTTCCTTGTTTGCACAAGTCTCTTATCTATTGAGTATTACTTTGAAAGCCATCTTTGTGGAAAAAAAATTATGTTTGAGCAAAAGAGTACTCTTGTTGTAAAACTTCTTTACAAAAGCTTTATTTGTGAAACGGTTTGCCAGTTGTTCTTTAACCAAGAACAAAGTTTGCTAATTCCAATTATGATTTATCTGTATGCATCTCTATTATGACTCCTATACCTGTTGCAAGCTAAGTTATATAATGGTGAGTTGCTTTCTTCTATGAGTTGTGTAATGGTAAGTGTGATGCTTCTTGTCCGTATTATTTTATTGACACTTCACTCCATAAACCTGTGGACATGTTTACTGAGCTCAGTTTTCTCTTGGGGACAAGCGAAGGTCTAAGCTTGGGGGGAGTTGATACGTCCAATTTGCATCACCATTCTATATCATAATTTGCCTCTATTCATTGATATATTTCTTATTAAGAGGTGTTACTTATGTCTTTTCATCTATTTTTGTATGTTGGATGATTCTTGGAGGATGGACTGCCGGAGTCAGGATTCTGATGGAAAAAGGGGTGTTTTGATGCAACTTCGCAAATATCAGATAAATACCAAAAAATTACGGAGAATCATATTTTCCCAGAAGACGAAGGAAGACAGAAGGGGAGGCAGAGATGGGCCACAGGGGGGCCCACACCCACCCAGGCACGGGCCACCCCTAGGCCGAGCCTACTAGGTGTGTGGCCCACCTGGCCCACCTTTGGCTCCGCCCTCTCGCCTATATCTTCTCCTCGAAACCCTAAAACATGAGGAGAGACCATAGAAAGATTCCGCCACCTCTACGGGGCGGAAAACATCGAGAGAGAAAGAGCTCTCTGGCAGACATATTTCTGCCAGGGAAATTCCTTCCCGGAGAGGGGAGGTCGTCGCCATCAACACCATCATCAAGCTAGACTTCATCGGGATCATCATCATCATCATCTCCACCAGCACCATCATCACCACTCCATCCCGCTGTAACAATTGTGTTGAATAGTTGCATAGTTCTTAGGGGAAACTTTCTCGGTGTTGATTACTATTGTAGTTGATGCTTGTTAGTGGAACCATTGGATTATTGTTTATGTTCAGATTGCTATCCATCACCATATCATCTTTGATCTTGATACATATGATGTATTGTGAGTAGTTCGTTAGTTCTACAGGACATGGGAGAAGTCAAGTTGTTAGTAGTGGATTGTGTTGAGATATTATTAAATGGTTTAGTATTTAAGTTGTGGTGCTATTCTTCTAGTGGTGTCATGTGAACGTCGACTACATGATACTTCACCATTTATGGGCCTAGGGGAATGCATTGTGTATTTGTCTACTAATCGTGGGGTTGCTGGAGTGACAGAAACCTAAACCCCCGTTAGGACACCATTGCACAAGGGAGTGTAGGATCTCAGAGTTTAAGGTTGTTGTTTGGTTTATATCTTAATTGATTTCCTGTAGTTGCGGATGCCTGCAGGGGGTTTAATCACAAGTATGTATTAGTCCAAGTAAGGTCGGTACATTAGCACCGGTTCACCCACACAACACTTATAACACCAAAGAAGGGTACTCGGCTATTTGAAGCGAAAGCACTTGATAGAATTCCCATGTGTCCTCGAGAACGTTTGTTCCTTATAAGTATTTTCCACTGGCTTGTCCTTTGCTAAGAAAGGATTGGGACACTTGCTGCAATTGTTCGTTGTCTTTATTACTTGCACCTTGTTTCTTTGCTTTATCAGAAAACCCCTAAAAATCCGTTTCCTAAGTATTTACAGAGATTTCCTGCTCCATACCACTAGTCAAGACCTTCTGCTCCTTGTTGGGATCGACACTCCTATTTATCAAAAGTACTACGATTCACCCCCTATACTTGTGGGTCATCAGCTGGCCACCTACTGCATCCGGTACAATCCCAGGATCACCATCAAGTCCTAGGCGATGGCAGACTTCTTCGTCGATTGGGCAGAGAACCAGTACCTTCCACCGGTTCTTGACTCTTACTACTATAAGATGCTCTTCGACGGCTCGAAGATGCGCGGGGGCTTGGGAGTCGGCATTGTGCTCACCTTGCCTAAGGGAGACCGGCTGGAGTACCTGATGCAGATCCACTTAACCGCCTCGAACAACGTCGCCGAGTATGAGGCTCTCGCGCATGGGCTCTGGCTCGCGAAAGACATCGGCATCCACCGGATCCTTTGCTTCAGCGATTCGGATCTGGTGGTGTAGAAAGTATCCGACGAATGGGAGGCTCGGGACGCCAACATGGACCTGTACCGGTTCCACATTCAGCTGCTAAGTGCCGGCTTCGAGGGATGTGATTTCCATCATGTTCCCCACGCCAACAACGAGGCGGTCGACCCGCTCGCGCAAGTCGGATCCACCAGAGCGGCCATCCCGCCCGGAGTATCCTTGGAGCACCTCCGCAAGCACAGCATCACCCCCTCCCCGGAATCCGAGTCCATTATCTAGGTAGCAGACCCGAAGGCCGCCGACTCGAAAGAGTCAGGGCCCGCTGTTGTGCCTTCCGGCTCAAAAGATCCGGGGGCTGCCTCCTCCTCAAACAAGCCATTGTCGAGAAAGGCAAAAGGCTCGGGGGCTGCCGACTCGGGCATCCCACCTGGACGACCCCCGGATGAGCTCCAGATCATGCCTACTAGTGTCTGCACTATCCGGGAAGTGCCATCCTGGGCCCAGCCCTTCATGAACTACCGCCTTAACGACGAGCTCCCGACTGACGAGGTGGAGGAAAGGCAGATCCGGCGTCGCGCACACATGTACACCATCATCAACAAGGAGTTGTACAAGTGCAGCGCCATAGGCGTTTTCCAGCGGTGCGTCGATGCGGATACCGGCTACCAGCTGCTGAAGGAAATCCACTAGGGGGAGTGCGGTCACCACGCCTCTTTTCATGCCCTGGTGACGAAAGCAATGCGCCACGGATTCTACTGGCCTACCGCCTCGGAGGACGCGTACCAGCTGGTTCGGGCATGCATGGGTGCCAGCGGTTAGGCTGGCTAAGGCATATGCTGACTTCAGCACTCAAGACCATACCGATCACGTGGCCCTTTGTGGTTTGGGGGATGGAAATGGTCGGCCCATTCAAGTGAGCCCAAGCCGGCATGACCCACCTGCTGGTGGCGGTGGACAAGTTCACCAAGTGGATCGAGGCAAAGCTGATCCGGAAGCTGGACGGGGCCACGGTCGTCACCTTCTTCCGTGACATCATCATCCGGTTCGGGTATCTCCATAGCATCATCACCGACAACGGAACAAACTTCGCCACGGAAGCCTTCGCCCGATTCTGCCACAACAAGGGGATCCGACTGAACCTCGTGTCCGTCGTGCACCCACGGTCCAATGGGCAAGTGGAAAGGGCCAACGGCTTGGTGCTAGCCAGAATCAAGCCCCAGCTGATCGATCTACTCGAGCGGTCACCCGACTGATGGATCGAGGAACTTCCAGCTGTGTTGTGGAGCCTGCGCACCACTCCGAATAGATCAACCGGCTTCACCCCGTTCTTCCTCACCTACGGCTCGGAGGCGGTCCTCGCGGCAGACATCGAGTTCGACTCACCCTTCAAGCTCCTTTATACGAAGAAGGAGAACCAGGAGGCGATGGAAGACAGCGTGGACCTCCTCGAGGAGGCCCGCGAGCTGGCCTTGTCCAGGTCGGCCATCTACCAGCAAGGGTTGTGCCGGTATCACTCCAACCGCATCCGGCCCATCGTGTTCCGCGAAGGTGACCTGGTGCTCCGGCTGATACAAGACACGAATGCCATGCAAAAGTTGTCCCCTCCATGGGAGGGCCCCTTCATCATCAGCAAGGCGCTGCACAACAACTCCTACTATCTCATCGACACGCAGCAGCCGCGCAAGAACAAGATGGACAAGTCGGACGAGGAGATGGAGCGGCTGTGGAACGCAGACCTGCTCTGACCGTTTTACACTTAGTCAAAAATTAATGTATGAATCTGGAACCCTAAATAAATGAAAGATGTGGAACCCCGGTTGATGCTCGGGGGCTCCTTGCCAGACATTTTATTGTTGTTTGTTTCCGATTAAATCATGCATTGTTTTTTCCGGCTTCCGTCGACCCCCAACTGCGGGGGCTCACCGGTTGTCCCGGCCTGCTAATTCTGTAAGCCAACTGAGTAGTGTGCGACGATGCTAGAGGCCCACTCTTCGTCTCAGCTACAGACCGCAACCCGGCTGTCCGGCTAGCAAGAGCAAAAGCCCGAGGCATCCTACACGAAAAACGGTGAAAGATGCGACATATCGGACAGTCCAGGCATGTGCCTAGTTGGTATTTTCTGGCTACTAAGCCTCTAGTACCGTGCGGAAATGTATTGTCAGCTCCCTTCAGTTCCGTCTTTAGACAGCAACCCGGTTGTCCGTCAAGGTGCAGCGTAAACAGCATTACGCACGAGAAAGAAACTAAGTGTTTAGAAAAGCACGAGCTAGTTTTCGAAAAGTGAAATTTTAGTCGGAAAGCAAAAAGACATGCAGCATAATAATGTATTGATAAGAAATCATTTTTTTGTATAGTCCGCACCGAGACGGAGAAGATTCGAAGTACCTGCCTGCGTTAGCCACTCCGAATCTCGGGGGCTACACCTAGTGGGTGTGCTGGTGCGCCCCCACTAGAAGCATGCAGCGTCCGGTTGAAAGGTGTCCCAGCCGGACAAAGAAGGACCACGCCAGACATAAATCAAGGCAACAAAGATCACCCGAGCAAGGTGCAGCCTCTCCCGTCCGGCTAACTCCATTTAGTCAGACACGCAAGGCAGATCCAGTCGGAAAAGCAAAAACTTTTCAAAGACTCGAAGTACCTATCTGCGGTATCCACTCTGAATCTCGGGGGCTACACCCAGTGGGAGCGCTGACGCGCCCCCACTGGAAAAGCGAAGTTCCCGGCTAAGAGATGCCTTAGTCGGTGAAAGAAATATGAAAATAGGAAAGAAAGGAAGAGAGAAAGAGGAAAGAAAGAAAGAGAGAGGGAAATATGAGGTAAGGAAAGTAATAGAGAAAAAGGCCCAAGATACGACCGGATAGTGTAACCGGATCGGTGTTGGGGATATGCTATATGGGTATCCTCATAGCATGTCTCCTATCCGGATAACCCGGGTGGCCCACAGTTGGTAGCAAGGCCCATGGCCTACTGGGCGGCCCAGTTAGATGGATCCAGAAGGGAGGCCCATGCCGGATAAAGGAAGGCTACGGAGGAGTCACCGACGTACCCGGAGCCTTGGAGTGCAAGACACGTTAGACTGATTGTACACTGTGTAGGACTCTGTAACCTGTCCGGCTAGGACTTTTCCTGTAACCCTAGGACCTGGCGACAATATAAGCTGGACCTATGGGAGCCTTTAGGGCATAACTCAACTCATACCATGCACAGCGAATCAAACCCTGTAACTCGACGTATTTCCATTATAGTGATTTATAGCAGGAGTAGGATTCCACCACTATCGTGGGATCTGAACCTGGGTAAGCTATGTTACCTCGTACCCGTCAACCATTCGCCTTACCCCATGTCTCTAAACACGCACTATGAGGACCCCTCCATGGCGTACTCGTCGGCAATACCACGACAGTTGGCGCCCACCGTGGGGCAAGTGTAGGGTTTCGTAGCATGGAAAACCAAAAATTTCTACCGCATACAAACAAACAAGACAAGATCTATCTACTAGATTGTAGCAACGAGTCGATGGAATAACTCACCCTCGAAGATTCCAAAGTGTTTATCGAGAGCGGATTCTCGTGGGTGATGTAGTCGTACTCTTCCCGATCTCAAGATCGCGTAGACGATACTTCCGGCGCTGCGTTCCGGCAGCGCTTCCGCAGTCGGTCACACGTTCGGTACTCGACGAAGACCTTCCTCTCCCTTGTTCCAGCAGGCAGCGGAGGTTGTAGCACTCTCCTCGCGATTCCGGCAGCACAACGGCGTGTTATCGGAAGTAGAGGGGAGATCTCGTAGGGCTTCGCCTTAAGACGGAGCGAGTATGGTGGACTATGAGAGAGAGCCTCGGCGATCTAGGGTTTAGACGCACCTAGGAGGGGGCAAGGCCGGCGGCTAGGGTTTGCCCTAGGCGGTAGCGGCGAGTTGCCCTAGGCGGCGGCTATGGAGGGCGGCGGCGGCTAGGGTTAGAGTTTAGAGGTGGAGGTGTTGTGTGCTTGGAGGGGCAGCCCTGCCCCTCTTTATATAGGTGGAGGGGGCGCGCCAGGGGAGGGGAGTCCCTCCCCAACTCGGTTTCCCAAGTGGGTCAGCGGTGGAGGGGAGGGAACTGCTCCCCAAGTAGGTTTCCTACTTCCCCTCCACCTCACAAAATAGCCGTTTGACTTTTCAAATTGGCGTTTGACTTTTCAATCTAGGATTTGATTAAACCCTTTATTTTGTTCAGCGATGACACCTAGTACATGATGCAATCATTCAACTTGTTATGACACATTCATGTACCCTTCCCCTCCGGAGTGCCGGACATTCCGGAACCTTCTAGAACATTCCTGATGAAAACACCGGAACCATTCTCCAACCCCGAAACAGGACTTTCCTTATATGAATCTTATTCTCCGGACCATTCCGGATCTCCTCGTGATACCCTGTATCCCATCCGAGACTCTGAACAACATTCGGTCTCTTACTCATCATTCCATAACTACTCAAACAACGTCGAATCCTTAAGTGTGTCTCCCTACGGTTCGTGAATTATGCAGACATGATCGAGACACTTCTCCGAACAATAACCAATAGAGGAATCTGGAAATTCATATGGCTCCGACATATTTCTATGATTACTTTGCGATCGGATGAACCACTTACATACGATACCAATTTCCCTTTGTCTCACGATAGTTTACTTATCCGAGGTTATGATCGTCGGTATCTCTGCATACCTAGTTCAACCTCACATCGATAAGTACTCTTTTCTCGTTCCCGTGATATGTGATCCCTTGTGAGCCAGTCACATGCTTGCAAGATAATTGGATGACATTCCACCAAGAGGGCCCAGAGTATATCTATCCGTCATATGGATGGACAAATCCCACTCTTGATCCATGTGTCTCAACCAATACTTTCCGAACACTCAATGCCACCTTTATAGCCACCCAGTTACGGTGTGGTGTTTAATGTCATCAAAGCATCCTTCCGGTGAAGGTGATATGCATGATCTCATGGTCGAAGGAATTAGGTTACTATGTATCAGAAAGCATATAGCAATTGAACTATTAAAATGACTTGATCTTTATGCTACGCTTATCTACAGGAGTATGTCCACCATATCATTCTCCTAACGATATGATCTTGTTGTTAATAACATCTCAATGTTCATGATAGGGAAACCACAATCATTTATTAACCAACAAGCTAGTATTATAAAGAGGATTTACTAGGGACTCTATTTTGTTTACAAATCACACAAGTATCAATGTTTCCTTGTTAATACTATTATAGCATGAATGTAAACATTTATCATAAACACAAAGATATAATAATAACTATATTTATTATTGCCTCTAGGGCATATCTCCAACAGTCTCCCACTTACACTAGAGTCATCTAATCTAGATTACATGGTAATATACCGAACACCCATGGCAGTTTGGTGTTGGTCATGTTTCGCCCTCGGGAGAGGTTTAGTCAACTGATCCGCCACATTCAGATCTGTGTGTACTTTGCAAATCTTTATGTCCCCATCTTGGACATGTTCTCGAATAGCGTGAAAACGTAGCTTGATGTGCTTCAGCTTCTTGTGTGACCTTGGTTCTTGCGCATTGGCTATGGCGCCCATGTTATCACAATAGATAGACATTGGGTCCAGCGCACTAGGAACCACACCCAGCTCTGTAATGAACTCTTTCATCCATATCGCTTCTTGTGAAGCCTCCGAAGCAGCCATGTATTCCGATTCAGTTGAAGATCTCGCCACAACGCTTTGCTTTGCACTCCTCCAGCTAACTGATGCACCATTCAAAGTAAATACGTATCCAGATTGTGATTTAGAATCATCTGGATCAGTGTTCCAACTAGCATCGGTGTAACCATTAACAACGAGCTGTTCATCACCTCCATAAGAAAGAACCATATCCTTAGTTATTCTCAAGTACTTAAGGATGTTTTTGACCGCTGTCCAATGATCCACTCCTGGATCACTTTGATATCTGCTAGTTAAACTAACAGCATATGCAATGTCGGGTCTAGTACATAGCATGGCATACATTAGAGATCCTATGGCTGAGGCATAGGGAGCCTTACTCATCCTTTCTCTATCTTCTGCCGTTGTCGGACTTTGTCCAAATATGTAACATGGGCAAGAACCCTTTCTTGCTATCTTCCATTCCAAACCTCTTTAGAACTTTGTCCAAATATGTACTTTGTGACAATGATATTAGGCGTCTCGATCTATCTCTATAAATCTTTATGCCTAATATGTAAGCTGCTTCGCCAAGATCCTTCATTGAAAAACTATTATTCAAATATTCCTTGACACTATTAAGAAGGTCTACATCATTCCCAATCAACAATATGTCATCTACATATAGTATTAAGAATGCTACAGAGCTCCCACGGACTTTCTTGTAAATACAAGATTCTCCATAAGTTTGTATAAAACCAAAACTTTTGATCACCTTATCAAAACGTTGATTCCAACTTTGGGATGCTTGCTTCAATCCATAGATGGACCGTTGAAGTTTGCATACCTTGTTAGCATCTTTAGGATCGACAAAACCTTTGGGTTGCATCATATACAACTCTTCATCAATGTCTCCATTGAGGAATGCTGTTTTGACATCCATCTGCCATATCTCATAATCATAATATGAAGCGATTGCTAACATAATCCTCACAGACTTTAGCTTCGCTACCGGTGAGAAAGTCTCATCGTAGTCAACTCCTTGAATTTGTCGAAACCATTTTGCGACAAGTCGAGCTTTATAGACAGTAACATTACCATCAGCATCTGTTTTCTTCTTGAAAATCCATTTGTTCTCGACAGCCTTCCGGCCATCCGGTAAGTCCACCAATGTCCAAACTTGCTTTTCGTACATGGATCCAATCTCGGATTTCATGGCTTCTTGCCATTTATTTGAATCTAGGCTCATCATCGCTTCCTCATATGTCGCAGGGTCATCGGTGTTGTCCACCAACATGACACTCATAACGGGATCATACCAATCAGGAGTGGTACGAGTTCTCGTTGACCTGCGAGGCTCTGTAGCAACTACAACCGAAGTTTCATGATCATCATCATTAGCTTCCTCTCTTATTGGTGCAGGCATCACAGGAACTTCTTCTGGTGTTGCGCTACTCGCAAGTTCGAGAGAAGGTTCAACAACCTCGTCGAGTTCTACTTTCCTTCCAGTCACTTCTTTCGAGAGAAATTCCTTCTCTAGAAAAGGATCCATTGTTGGCAACGGAGATTTTGCCTTCGGATCTATGATAGAAGGTATACCCAATAGTTTCCTTCGGGTATCCTATGAAGACGCATTTTTACGCTTTGGGTTCAAGCTTGTCCGGCTGTAACTTCTTTACATAAACCCATAACCCAAACTTTAAGGAACGACAATTTAGGTTTCTTCCCAAACCATAATTCATACGGTGTCGTTTCAACGGATTTAGATGGTGCCCTATTTAAAGTGAATACGGCTGTTTCTAATGCATAACCCCAAAATGATAGCGGTAAATCTGTAAGTGACATGATAGAACGAACCATATCTAAGAGAGTTCGATTACGACGTTCGGACACACCATTACGCTGTGGTGTTCTCGGTGTCAATTGTGAAAGTATTCGCATTTCTTCAAATGCTCGCCAAACTCGTAACTTAGATATTCACCTCCACGATCGAGCGTAGAAATTTAATCTTCTTGTTACGTTGATTCTCAACCTCACTTTGAAATTCCTTAAACTTCTCGAAAGTTTGGACTTATGTTTCATGAAATAGATATACCCATATCTACTCAAGTCATCCGTGAAGGTAAGAACATAACGATAACCACCAAGCGATGCTACACTCATTGGACCACACACATCGGTATGTATGATTTCCAATAAGTCCGTAGCTCGCTCCATCATACCAGAAAATGGAGTCTTAGTCATTTTACCCATCAGACATGCTTCGCATATTTCAAGTGATTCGAAATCAAGTGATTCAAGAAGTCCATCGAATGGAGTTTCTTCATCGCTTCACTCCAATGTGACCAAGGCAGCGATTGCCACATATAGGTCGAGTTATCGCTCGATTTCAAACGTTTAGCCTCAATGTTATTAATATGTGTATTTCCACTATCGAGATTCAATAAGAATAGACCATCTATTAAAGGTGCATGTGCATAAAACATATTACTCATATAAATCGAACAACCATTATTCTCGGACTTAAACAAGTAACCGTCTCGCAATAAACAAGATCCCGATATAATGTTCATGCTTAGCGCAGGCACCAAATAACAATTATTTAAGTATAAAACTAATCCCGATGGTAGATGAAGAGGTAGCGTGCCGACCGCGATCACATCAACCTTTGATCCGTTTCCCACGCGCATTGTCACCTCGTTCATCGCTAGCTTCTGTTTATTCTACAGCACCTGTTTCGAGTTACAGATATGAGCAACCAAACCAGTATCAAATACCCAGGCACTACTACGAGTACTAGTGAGATACACATCAATAACATGTATATCGGATATACCTTTCTTCTTGATGTTTTCGTTCTTCAAATCCGCCAAGTACTTTGGGCAATTCCGCTTCCAGTGACCTTCTCCCTTGCAGTAAAAGCACGCAGTATCAGGCTTAGGTCCAGCCTTGGTCTTCTTCGTCGGCGCGGTAACTTTCTTACCACCCTTCTTGAAGTGTCCCTTTTGCTTAGACTTGCCTTTCTTGAATTTGGTGGTCTTATTGACCATCAACACTTTGTGCTCTTTCTTGATCTCCACTTCTGCAGATTTCAACATGGCGAAGAGTTCTGGCAACTGCTTGTTCATGTTTTGCATATTGTAGTTCATCACAAAGTTCTTGTAACTTGGTGGTAGTGATTGGAGGACACGATAAATCCCCAAAGCATTAGGAATGACTATACCCAAGATTTGAAGTTTGTTTGCGTGCCCAGACATCTTAAGCACATGCTCACTGATGGAGCTGCCCTCTTCCATCTTGCAGTTAAAGAACTTTTCAGAAGCCTCATAGCTCTCAATTGCCCCGTGAGTTTCAAAGATCAATTTGAGATTACGGACAATATCATGTGGGTCTGAATTCTCAAACCTTTTCTGAAGCTCTGATTCTAAACCATACAAGATAGCACACTGAACTATGGAGTACTGAGTCTTCCGAGAGAGGTAAACATTCTTTACTTCACCGGTAGCAGTAGCTGCAGGTGGGTCACCCAGCGGTGCATCCAACACATAGGTCAAATTACCAGATGTGAGGACAATCCTCAAATTGCGGAACCAATCCGCGAAGTTTCTTCCATTGTTTTTCAACTTTTCTTTCTCTAGGAAGCATTAAAATTGATGGTAGGGGCCGCCATTGATCTACAACATATTTGCAATAGTTTAGACTAAGTTATGACAAATTGAGTTCTAATTAATAGTTAAATTAATCTAGGTGAATTCCCACTCAAAACAATATCCCTCACATTGTTTTAGTGATCACACGAATAAAATCCACCACATCAACACCGATCATCACGAGAGTTGATGTAGCTTCAATGGCGAACAATCGACATGTTCATCATATCTGCTATATGATTCATGCTTTAACTTTCGGTGATCCGTGTTCCGAGACCATGTCTGTACATGCTAGGCTCATCAAGATCAAACCTTAGCTTCCGCATGAGAAAATCTGGCTTGCCCACGTTGTATACACTTGCGGAATCTAACACACCCGATCATCACGTGGTGCTTCGAAACAACAAGCTTTTGCAACGGTGCTTACTAAGGATGAACACTTAAGAACTTGAAATTCATGTGCATGAGGGATCATCTTATAATGCTACCGTCGTTAACTAAGCAATACAAGATGCATAAAGGATTAACATCACATGCAATTCATAATATGTGATATGATATGGCCTTTCTTCTTTGTGCTTCCGATCTCCATCTTCAAGCACGAACATGATCTCCATCATCACCGGCATTGCATCAAGGTCAATGACGCTGCTCCATGGTTGTCGTTCACCAGCTTCAACTATTACAACTACTTTGAATAGACACGCGGGTCTTAACATAAATTAAAGACAACCATATGGCTCCTGCCGGTTGCCAACTTACAATAAGGAACATTGCATACATCAAATATAATCACAATCATGGCCATATCACATCACAGCACACCCCTGCAAAACAAAGTTAGACGCTTCTACTTTCTTTGCATGTTTTACATGGTTTGGGGCTTTCAATAAGTGTCGTTCTAACTTACGAACAAGAACCACAACACTGATACTAGTATTGTCAATCACCCGTTGTAAATTGAATCTTAACTATGTTGGGAGAAACAGGCACCCGCAAAGCCACTTATGCAATACAAGTTGCATGTCAAGCGTGGATCAAGTCTCATGAACGATGTCATGTAAGGTTAGCCCGGGCCGCTTCATTCCACCATCCCGCAAGATGCAAAGTACACAAGAAACAATCGACAATAAAAGCATCAATGCCCACAATGACCATTGTGTTCTACTCGTGCAACATATCTACATATAGACACGGCTCTGATACCATTGTAGGGTTTCGTAGCATGGAAAACAAAAAATTTCTACCGCATACAAACAAACAAGCCAAAATCTATCTACTAGATTGTAGCAACGAGTCGATGGAATAACTCACCCTCAAACATTCCAAAGTTTTTAACGAGAGCGGATTCTCGTGGGTGATGTAGTCGTACTCTTCCCGATCTTAAGATCGCGTAGACGATCCTTCTGGCGCTGCGTTCCGGCAGCTCTTCCGCAATCGGTCACACGTTCGGTACTCGACTAAGACCTTCCTCTCCCTTGTTCCAGCAGGCAGCGGAAGTTGTAGCACTCTCCTCGCGATTCCGGCAGCACAACGGCATGGTATCGGAAGTAGAGGGGAGATCTCGTAGGGCTTCGCCTTAAGCCGGAGCGACTATGGTGGACTATGAGAGAGAGCCTCGGCGATCTAGGGTTTAGACGCACCTAGGAGGGGGAAAGGCCGACGGCTAGGGTTTGCCCTAGGCGGCGGCTATGGAGGGCGGTTGCGGCTAGGGTTAGGGTTTAGAGGTGGCGGTGTTGTGTGCTTGGAGGGGCAGCCCTGCCCCTCTTTATATAGGTGGAGGGGGCGCGCCAGGGGAGGGGAGTCCCTACCCAACTCGGTTTCCCAAGTGGGACGGCGGTGGAGGGGAGGGAACTCCTCCCCAAGTAGGTTTCCTACTTCCCCTCCACCTCACAAAATAGCCGTTTGACTTTTCAAATTGGCGTTTGACTTTTCAAACTAGGATTTGATTAAACCCTTTATTTTGTTAAGCGATGACACCTAGTACATGATGCAATCATTCCAACTTGTTATGACACATTCATGTACCCTTCCCCTCCGGAGTGCCGGACATTCCAGAACCTTCTAGAACATTCCCGATGAAAACACCGGAACCATTCTCCAACCCCGAAACAGGACTTTCCTTATATGAATCTTATTCTCCGGACCATTCCGGATCTCCTCGTGATATCCCGGATCCCATCCTAGACTCCGAACAACATTCGGTCTCTTACTCATCATTCCATAACTACTCAAACAACGTCGAATCCTTAAGTGTGTCTCCCTACGGTTCGTGAATTATGCGGACATGATCGAGACACTTCTCCGAACAATAACCAATAGAGGAATCTGGAAATTCATATGGATCCCACATATTTCTACAATTACTTTGCGATCAGATGAACCACTTACATACGATTCCAATTTCCCTTTGTCTCACGATAGTTTACTTATCCGAGGTTATGATCGTCGGTATCTCTGCATACCTAGTTCAACCTCGTTACTGATAAGTACTCTTATCTCGTTCCTGTGATATGTGATCCCTTGTGAGCCAGTCACATGCTTTCAAGCTAATTGGATGACATTCCACTGAGAGGGCCCAGAGTATATCTATCCATCATATGGATGGACAAATCCCACTCTTGATCCATGTGTCTCAACCAATACTTTTCGAACACTCAATGCCACCTTTATAGCCACCCAGTTACGGTGTGGTGTTTGATGTCATCAAAGCATCCTTCCGGTGAAGGTGATATGCATGATCTCATGGTCGAAGGAATTAGGTTACTATGTATTAGAAAGCATATAGCAATTGAACTATTAAAATGACTTGATCTTTATGCTACGCTTATCTACAGGAGTATGTCCACCATATCATTCTCCTAACGATATGATCTTGTTGTTAATAACATCTCAATGTTCATGATAGGGAAACCACAATCATTTATTAACCAACAAGCTAGTATTATAAAGAGGCTTTACTAGGGACTCTATTTTAGTTTACAAATCACACAAGTATCAATGTTTCCTTGTTAATACTATTATAGCATGAATGTAAACATTTATCATAAACACAAAGATATAATAATAACTATATTTATTATTGCCTCTAGGGCATATCTCCAACAGCAAGAGGCGCTTCAGGCTCTACAGCGGGTGAGGTCCAAGATCTTCGCGGGAATTGGCGAAACCTTAGCCATCAGTCGCGTTCTCTTCTCTGGCAATGTTCCGATCGTCCCTCTAGACGAGTTCTGGATCCCGTCGAAGACGAACCCTACCCGATGCTCGATTGTCCCCATCGGAGACATCCACCTCTTCATCGGCGAAACCGACTTAGGCACTAGTTCACTGGAAGTCGGAGGAATGTCAAGACCCACACGGACCACCTACGGGTAGGATACGTTCACGGAAGGATCGATATCAGATCTCTCCTTGGAGTTTGTCGGCAAAGATCGGAAAAATTCAAGGCCCACCCAAAGCGCCCATGTGCAGGATATAATGGTGGAAGATCGCTGCAAGTCCACTGGCTTAGCCCGTGCGTCTGGACAGCAGAGATCCAAATTTGTCAGAGTGGTGACCATCTTCGATCTGGCGCGTTGCATGCAGAGAGAGGGTGAAAACCCCCGCGATTACCTTGCCAGGTGGCTCCGTATACGGGCCGACCTGGCGCATTACCCCAATGATGATGCCATGTATCACTTTGTGGAAGGACTGGACCAAGGTACGATTCTCCGACATACTCTAAGGCGGCAGCAGGTTTCACGACGCCTCACTTTCGAAAGCATGGTGAACACCGTCAATAGCTACGCGGAAGCTGAGGAGGTAGCCTAGACAACGCTCGCGCTCTTAGACGGTGCCCCTACGCCTCAGCTACCGCCACCGCCGCCTCCGGTCATCGTCGCTGCAGCTGCACAACCACCTCCAGTCATCTTCGCTGTTGTCGCACCACCACCCCCCATCATCGAGGAAGCCCCAGCACCCTCTGACTCCGTGCTTGACGCGCTATACACCGACATCAACACCGACTCGGAGGAGATATATTTCAGCCCAGAGGAGCTACACTCCGCCATGCAGGAGATGGAGGAGGATTGCAAACGCGACGAGCAGGCCAATAACGCCGTCATGGCCCGAGAGGTGTTCGTCGCCATTGGGACCGCGATGGACGAAGATCAACCCGGACAAGATCCGCCTAAAGCGCTGGACAAGGGGAAGGGACCACATGTTGCTGCCGACAATGACCGCGTGTGACACCCCGGGATTAAGGCTAGACAAATCCCAGACCTTCCTCTGAACATAAGCCTAACCTAATCTCGAAAGCATACAGAGAGAAAATCGGTAACACAATAGTGACTCTATGATACAAAATTATTACAACAAGCTCATAACTGAGTAGAGAACCAAAATATTACAAGTAGAGGTCACTGTCCACAAACATCAAACAACGGAAGGCAAATTATGATATTAAGTATATCAAACTTAACAAATGGCCTAAGAGGCCTGAAGCATAACGATGGCGTCCAATCCATACATCCCAGACTGCCGACTGGGAACCCCAAGCTACTCGTCGATGTTGATGCCATGAAGAACTCATCTTCTATGGTAACACTTACTCTACTGCAAAAGAGTCAACAAAGCAAGGGTGAGTATAGGGTATAGAGTTATTTTGCATAAAGCCATCTTTGTTTTGTAAAACAAGAGGGAGAAGAAACTCAACTAATCGGAATATTTTGAAAGGGGATAAGAGAGTGGTATCTCCAACTTTGATCATCTCTTGATATCCACCGAATCATCATCAGCTGAACCTATCTAGGATCACCCCCTCGTACCCATGAGGAAGCATCCTTAAGCACATGTTGATCAACTTGCCAAGTTTTACGATTAGGTTCAAGTTCTCTATGATCTTTGAATCTGGTTTCCAAGTCGTCCATAACCGTGGACACGGCTTTTTGAAAATATTTAACCCTTCAAGGGTGTACAACTTTACCCACACGTACCAACTGATTCTTAATGCTAAGCTATAAGACCTCTTGCTTGGAAGGCCGACAGAGAGTGGTTGACCACGACCTTTACCTTGCTTTCGCCGAGACCATGAGTCACGCACTAGGGAGATGGCATCGTAACAGGTCGAGTCCTGAAGTCAATCCCTATTGATGTGAATAGGGTTTGAGATTACGGATGCCGAGCATCTCCCATTCCCTGCACGCTTACCTACCTGTATGAATGCACCTCCTTCACCTCCATTCAAGAACATCCAAGATGCGTATGTTGAATGGAAAGCCCGAACTATGTGACTCATGGAATCTACTCGGCAAGTTAGTTGGTCGAGGGGGTTTCTAGGCCCCCGTGTGGCTGTACGCTCGTCTTGGTCCATAGGCAAGAACTCAGGTCCTAGTAGTGGCAAGTATGGGACTGCAAAAACCACAATCCACCGTGGCCTCCCATACAAGCCTTAGCATGTTTAACTTTCATCTCTGATCATACCACATAATCCTGTCAAAATAGGTTCATTCGCATCTCTGATTCATCAACCGGATGGACCAGTGGTAACAGCTAAGCATGGCTAAGCACAACAGATAAAGTAGCTCTAGCAACACTTCACAAGCCAAACCGTAGTTATGCTAGGATCAGTGGACCAGGGAATATAGGATACAAAGGTAACATGCATCAGATAGGATTACTTTATCTATCAATAAAATACTTTGGAATCGTATGCACAGAAAAGAATGTAAATAATTTGAAAACATAGGACTCATATGTATGTGTGGGGCTTCGCTTTCCTTTGCCAGTTGATATCCAGAAAGCAGAGTTCCGGACACCTGGTACTTGACTTGGTTATAGTTGATCAAGTATTGATCTTCAATCTTCGACGGTGTTGGTCTCGACCTTTGATGGTGTTGGCCTTGGTCTTTGATCTCGATCTCGATTCTGATATCGTACTCTACCGGAGAAGAACCAAACACCGGAAAGAAAGGGCAAACAATCAACACATGGCATCGATGCAATGCTCAATCAAGGATGATGATATGACAAGTTGAATTGCATTGAAATAAACCCCTAAGGAATTCTTGACAAATTAATCGGGGTCCCGAGGGATACAAACCTAATTCGGGAAAACCCTGGAGGCATATGAGAGGGGTTGTTTTGTTGTTTTAATTAAACTTGTCATGTAAGTTGTTTAGCAATGCATGGTGATAGCTTAAATAGATATAACTCATTTTTCTGATCATTTTGATATATTATTTGTATTTTTCTGATTTAAAATGAATTAGTTATGATTTTCCCAATTTTAATTCATTTTAAATCATTTTTGGAATATTATAAAATAATTTACATTTTAGAATTACTTAAACATTTTTTTTAATCAGAAACATTTCTGAAAATACTTATCTCACTTACAACAGGGGCTCACATGTTTGGGATTTAATATTTATAGAAATTATTTGAAAAAACATTAAAATAAAAGAAAAGGAATTACTGCATCAGCATGATGCATTGCTGATGTCATCACATGGCCAGAAACATTTGTCACTGCACTAACCCTACCCACACACACTGACAGAAGGGGCCCAGTCCACGGTGGTTCCACCAGAAGGCCACGTGGGAGCCACGTCGGACTCGCCGGCGATGTGCGGCAGGCAGTGGTCATCGCCGGCGATACAGGCCACCCCAGCATGCGTGGTTGGGTACATTGGGAAGAGCTCGGCTAGGCGAACCACGTGGAGGTGGCGCCGCTAGAGAATGGTCGCCGGAGACGGCGACGCAACGGCGGACAGTGATGGCGACCGGCGGTGCATGATGCTATGGTGAACTAGAGAGGGAGGGGAAAAATGAAGAGGTCCATGAGGACCGCATGATCACCAGGAGGCTAGAAGAGGATTCGCGGAGGAGAGGCGAGGTCGGGAGTGTCGGCAGGAACGGCGGCGAGCTCCATCGGTGATGAAGAAGCCGGCGTCGTGGAGCTTGACTCAGACCACCCCGGGTCGATTCCTTAAGGGTGCGGCTTCAGCGCGTCGAGGCGGAGCCGGTGGCGGTCACAGATGGGCCTGGGTTTGCCGGAAACTGCTGCGACGGAGAGCTTTGGCCAGGCTAGGGTTTCGGGAGAGTGGGGAAAACAGCAGAGAGCTGAAGAGGAGGAGATACGGGTATGGGGAGAGAGGGGAGAGCGTCCATTCTTTTTTTTGACTGCAAACTGTGAGGCAAAATCCCCACAGCAATTTATTAAAAAACCAAGGGCAAGGCTATTTACAAATATTTACATGCTAAAAGGAAAAGGAGAAGAGTAGGCCTAATGCAAATCTGTGATCCAGCCAGTCCGTTGTTCCTGGTATTTAGCTTTGATTCGATATTGCAACATATGCATATCATGAACAAACTGAGCCTTCCACTTGCCAAAACATGGCTTGTCATCTCTAAAAATTCTCCCATTTCATATGAGCCAAATATTCCAGCAGGCAGTGATTAACACCTCCGTGAAAAAAGGCTTTCCAAAACTCCTCTTGGCTAGATTAATAGCCGTTTGCAGATCTCCATTACCATGTGACCAATCTATCTGTAGATAAGCCTAGATCCTGGCACTGAAATTACACTCAAAGAATAGGTGCATTCTGTCCTCATGGGTTCTCAATGGGCATAAAACACAATGAGTGTCATCAGTGAACCTCCAGTTTTGACGCTGCAACTTATCTCTAGTATTCAATCTATCCAAGAGCAGTAACCAGGCAAAAACTTTTGTCTTTAGAACACAGGCAGATTTCCATAACCAATGATATACCTTTGGGGCAGTCATGTGGGCATGTATATGAGCATAAAATTGTCGCACTTCATATCGCTCCCCCAGCAGTAGGACCAAGTATCTCTCTACTCCAATCTAGGATTTATCTCCATGAGGTTTCGAAGAGCCAGCAATTCCTGATTTGCCTCCCTTGAAAGAGGTAAGTAAAAATGAGAATAAAGATCCTCCAGAGAGTACATATCTTGTGCAGAAATGTCAACATCTAGAGCAAATGAAAACAGCCTCGGAAATCTGGCACTAATGGTTCGGGACGAATCGTGCAAAGACCAATTATCAGACCAGAATAAAAAGGTATCCCCTCTCCCTAAAGACACTTTGGCGACACCTCTAAAGTTGTCAACAAGTTTGATAATGTCGCGCCACCAGAACGAACCAGACAATTTTTCAGCATGTGGGATCTTTCCCTGATAATGTGCAGTCTAGACCAAATTCATCCACGGTATATCAGCTTTGTTATAGAATTTATCTAAGAACTTGATAAGCAAAGCAGCATTTTGTTTCTGAAAATTGATAATGCCAAGGCCTCCACATGATTTTGGCTTACTGACCATTTCCCATGCCGCTAAACACTATTTAGGGGTGTCAGAGAAATCCCACCAGAGACACTGCCTCAGAATTCTGTCTAGCTGCTTCGTTAATCCCTGGCCAAGATCCAAAGTACAGAGGAAATGAAGGGGCATTGATGATAGTGCAGAGTTGATGAGTTGCAAACGTGCACCCTAGAACAGAAAACTGGAACTAGAGGAGAGCTTCCTTTCTAGACGACAAACTAGTGGCATAAGATCAATGATTTGAGGTTTTGTGGTACCCAACGACAAACCAAGATACGTAAAAGGCATAGAGCCCTTCAGACAACCAAACTCTCTGGCCAGAGTATCAAGAAGCGGCATTGGCACATTAATTGGAATCATATTGGATTTACTGTAGTTAATTTTGAGACCCATAGAGAGAGAAAGAGTACTGATGCAAAACCTGCTTGAGTTTCTTACTTGATCCAGATACGCGGGCATAATCAACAGAGTGTCGTCTTCATATTGAATTATAGGAAAGTACACTTCATGGGTGATAATAGGATGGCTAATCATACCCTGATTCATGAGCTCATTAACTGCATACTGAAGGAGGTCAGACCCAAAAAGATAAAACAGGGGTGACAGCGGGTCACCTTGTCTTACACCTCTATTGCAAAGGAACTGTTTTCTAGGGATACCATTTAGCAGAATAGCCGAAGAGCCTGATGAAAGAATGTCTCTTGCCCATCTCAACCATTTCTTATTGAATCCTTTATGTTTCATTAACTCAATGATTGCTTCATGCTCTATTGTGTCAAAAGCTTTAGCGAAATCAAGCTTCAGTATGATAGTGGGTTTTTTAGAGACATGGCAAAGATAAATATACTCAAATGCCCATGCAAGTAAGTCTTGGATAGATATGTTTCGCAGAAACCCATACTGATTTTTATGTATACATTGCAGAATTTTCCCTTGTAGACGATTTGCTGCAAGTTTTGTGATGAACTTGAGGCAAACATTTGTGTGGGAAATGGGTCTGAAGTCGTTTACACTAGTGGGAGCAGGCACCTTTGGAACTAATGTGATATAGGATCCATTGATATTCTCCAAACTAATCCTTACATTATTAAAGTCATTTGCCAGATTATAAAAATCTGATTGAATAATATGCCAGCATTGCTTAACAAATAAACCATTATAACCATCTGGGCCTGGTGCAGGGTCGATTGGCATGTTCTGGATTACCTCATGCATCTCCTTTTTTCTCAAACGGCAGCGTCGAATCATTCAAGCCTCCACCGGCGTAAGTAAAGAGGAGAGATCAAATTGCATGTCAATACCTTCAGAGTGTCCCATGCGCTCCTTATAGGCCGACCACAACATTCCGGCCATTTGATCATGATCTGTTACTTCATTACCATTTTCATCAATCAACAAGGCAATATTATTCCTTGTAGAGTGTTCAGTTGCCATTGCATGAAAGAACTTGGTATTGTCCTCTCCTTGTTTAATCCATCTGACTCTACACCTCTTCCTCCAATAACTGCACTCGAAATGAAGGTGCAGTTTAACAATTTGCCTGAAGTTGAATTCAGGTCGAAACAGAGGTCTTGGTTCCTCCAAAGTATCTAAAATTAATATAACTTTGTTGCAGTTTGTGATGGTAGCTTTTAATTTAGACAGGCTGGTGTGCCACTTTTTCAAATCATGTCGAAGGGTTTTGAGTTTGTCAGCCATGACGACCGAACTGTTTGTTTTATGTGATTCCTTGGCCCAGGATTTACTGACACAGTCTTTGAAGCCAGACAAATCCACCCAATAGTTATCAAAACGAAACATTTTCACCTTTGGAATGTCAGTGTCAATCGTCACCACACATGGCACATGATCTGAGCCTGTTTTTGCTAGAGGAAACACCATCGAATTGGGAAAGTCTGAAATCCAGTTGGCACTAGTGAAGAACTAGTCTAACTGTTCCAACAGTGGAACAGACTGCATGTTAGACCAAGTGTAAGCCCTACCTTTAAGTGGCAACTCTAAAAGCCCGAGGTGTCCAATGATTTCATTGAAGAGAAACATATCATTTACATCACCACCCGGCCTATTACGGTTCTGTAGAGCGAATAAAGTTAAAATCACCAATTAATAGCCAATTTTCCCCCAGTGGTATAGGCAGGTCATATAACCAATTGACAAAATTCTGACGCTCTTGCCCTTGACATGGCCCATAAACTGACACCAGGGTCCAAACAGAGTTATTATGTAATGAGGTGAAAGTGATTACCACTCCAAACCTCTGAACATTAGCCAAAGCACCCGAAAAAATTGCCGAGTTCCACAATACAATTATCCCCCCCGAGGCCCCAACCTATGGGGCAAAAGCAAAATTATTAAATCTTTTAGGTCAAAATTTGCGGATGAATTTCCAATCAAACTGCTCACGTTTTGTTTCTTGCAGGCATAAGATGTCACAATTACTCTCATTGATTTTCTTACGCACTTCAATCTGCCTATCATCAGAGTTTAAACCACGCACATTCCAGCATAAGACACGCCATTTTTACTAAATAAGCAACTCATGGTTCACAATAACATAAAAGAGCATGATCCCTGAATACACAGTACCAGGACAGACAGACCCCCACCAACTGAAACAAAGGCACCCTCATAGACAGAGCTAAAACTGACATCACACATATGCATAACTTGTACTGTCTGAACGCTGAAACTGACAAATGGCATTCACACCACTCAAAACATAAACACAAAAGGCACCATATATGACCAAGTTTGACACCAACTTCAGACCCACCCCAAGGATCAGAACTTTCACTAATCATTGTGAGGAGCAGAGTTGTCAGAGTCCGGAAGAGGTTCAAGCTTTTCCTTAGTCAATTTAGCAGCAACAATACCAAGAGCTTGACCCACAGACTGCATCACATGTATAGGGGTTGCAGGTATCTCCATATCCTCAAACTCATTGTTGTGATCAGAAGGAGATGTGTCCGGTGCGCTAGCCTGCTCCGGCTCTGTTTGCACAAGCAGCATTTTTGACCTTGGCCTCTTTTTGACTCTAGATTGGTCAACCACTGGCTTCGAACGATATCCATCCGATTTCGGGCAACTCCTGGTGAAGCGACGCTCCGTAGGCTGCACTAACAGATTCTGCTTGCGTGTTTTGTGTTGCTTTCCCGCAGACACTGAAGGGGCCTCAAAGATAATTGCTTCTCATTGCAGCTCAGTGTTGGTCTTATAGAAATCCAAAACACGCTCCACAGGCCTATCACGTGAACACCAAACCCTGCTTCTTCTAGCACAACCAACTGGCTCAGATTCAGATTTGCGCAGGATACAGGCCGAGTCAAACGCCTCAGCCCACGATCTTTTAGTCAGCAGAACAGCAAAAGGGGGGAAAATGTAGCGACATAGGATTTTTCTTGGATAAGATCTCTGGCAACAGAGATTTAAAGAGATGCTTCCATTGCAAATGAGGTGCTTGTAGTGGTCCAATGAAAGTGCTAACTCTGCCAATATGCATGATATCAAAATGTTGTCCACCCAATTGTGGAGGGGCATTTAGGTAATGAAATTGCTGCTCCTCCTCATCATCAGAAGGTTCCATAACCATACTATCCTGATCATCCAGCTCTTGATCATTCCCCTCATCATCCATATGATCCATAGTAGGGTGAAACTAGGGCTCCTCTAAATGATCCCAGCCAATCTAGGGGAATTGTGGCTGTACAAAGAGGTTCTGATTAGGGTGCAAATTCCCTGCCATGGGATGGGGGTTCCCATCAACTGGCATAGGATCTTCATCTGCTCGCATTGCATCAGAAAAATCAGCAGTAAGTATAAAAACAGCCACTGTCCAGTTCTGACGAGCACCTCCAACATTTGCATATTTCCCAAAGACCATATCCCCGGGAACTAGGGTTACATCAGGAAAAGAGGCATAGACAATAGCTCTACATTTGATAGGATCATTGCTATTCCAGTGATGGAATTTCCCAAAGGTAGAGACAACATTGGCCAGGTCATAATCATTACGATTATCAGCATTCATACCCAGAAACATCAGCCAACCCTGCCTAAACCCAAGCACAGATCTAAAATTATCAGGGACCTCATCATGCCTGTAAAACGGACTGATGCATTGCCTAACTGAAAATACCATGATGAACCAGAGCATCCACAGACTGGGGGCGGCCGTTCTTATCCTCTAGACCAACGACGGTGGCGGGAATCGCATTGGCAAGGATAGGGCAGCCACGCGCGGGACACCGAGGTGCTTGCCTATGATGGATAAGACGACGGGAAAGAAACGAATCGGTACTGGGCCAGAAATAGGCCGCGTTGGGCTTCTGCGGTCTGCATGCGAGCGACAGGAAGAGGAAAGAGGGATGGGCCGGCTGCTGGCTCTAGTTTTTTTATTTCCTGAAACCATTTTCCATTTTTTGTTTTGTTTTCTCTTTTGTAATTTCAAATGCAAAACTGTTTGGTGTATTTTGAAGACACCAAAACTTTGTAAACATTTCAAACATTGTAGGGGCCCTGGTTATTGTTTGAGCTCCATAATATTTGTAGTTTTCAAAACTCAAAACCACTTTGAATATGTTTCAAATAGGAAGGAGAAAATAGGGTTTAGGGTTTTGAGAGCATTTTTATTTCATGCATGCATTTTAATATGATGATGCTCATGAATGCACAAACAAATCCTATTTACCATTTAATAAAACTAGGGTTGTTACAATTCTATCCCCCTTAAAAGAATCTCGTCCCGAGATTCCTAGGTAGGAAGATAGAAGGAAGAGGGGTACACTAAACTTCGACGATCTTCTCTAAGAGGTTGATCCACGCCACCATGACGAGTGGACGAAGCGCTTCATAATCTTCGAGGTGGCTACTCACACTAAGGAAGAGAGGGAATAACATGGAACCACAAACTGAGTATCTCATGGTCAACTCATGGATAGATGCTTCACACACATCTCTAGAGCCAACAAACATGGAACACATCAAGGTAACGGAGGAAACAAGAGGAGAAGGTTTCAAGGTGACAGATAATTGGTCTTCATAAGGATTGAGACCATGGAACTTGCAGAAGGTTTTGACTTTTGAGATAAGGAAACTTCCAACAGATGGAAAAGGAGCACAGACTTCGAGGGTTAAACCTCTACTAAATGGTAAAGCTTTACAGGTGGAGAAGATAGGTACCAACGAAACCAAGCTGTTGAACTACTTTTGACACAAAAGGGTCATTCTTTCATTCAACAGAAGGCCAAGGCAGAAAGGTGTTTTGGTGGAGAGGACTCATAAGAGTCACAAGGATCATGTAACAAGAGAAACTATTGATTATCAAAATCATGGTCGCTCTTCGAACATGTTAAGAAAGCGGGAAGGAAACTCTTTAATTCATCCAGGACTATCAAAATCCTTGCCAAAGATCATGACATCGCTTTACACCACTAGATGAATAGTTTAGAAGATTCCTAATGACATGATAAGAAAGAAACTTCATTCTCATACTCCAAGTACTTGGCATAACAAGACGTTTGCCAATGTAAAAGGGTCTGGAAGATTGACCAAGAGACGTTTAGCAACACTACTTTAAATGTTCTCCTTGATGTTTGAGACACCAATATCAGACTTCTAACGAGCCTTTAATCAGTCATCAAGTAAAGGTCGGACTTCGGATCCAAAGGAAACCATAAACACATCCTATAATAAAATATAGAAGAGGCCTCATGGAGAGTGGTTGTTATTGCTGATTCAAGGAAGTATGACAATAGGTCTTCTGACTGATTGTGCCAACCATTACATCAAGCTTGCCGGATGTATAGAGATATCTATGTCATAACCTTGAGGAACACCAACCATCATTGTTGCTTGAGATTCAGCTTTGGTTAAGTGGAGATATACTTCAGACTCAGCATGTCCGAATAGAAAGTGTGCAACATTTACACAAAGGTAAATTCACTAGATTCTCAAGACATGGACTGCAGTGTCAAGCTCCAAAAGATGAGCTAGATTGCGGAACCCATGTGATAGCAAGTTATCAAAAGATAATTGCATCTACATTAATTATTTGCAACAATTACAACTGAATCCTTGTTGGGAAACATTTAGGAGGATATCGAAGTTTGTAGGACTTCTTATCTTCCATGACAAGTCAGTTAGTGGCTTGGTGTGCTTGGAGGATATTCTCGAGATGTGAAGGTATCAACCTACCATATCAAGAATACCTCGCACATGCTTGACTAACTTGGAATGATTCCCGAGAACACAAAGACAACACTACTCGAATCCACGTGGACATCTTTCAACATTTACACGTGAATCGGAGAAGGTCACTTCTAACATCTAGAACACATACTTCGAAATGACACAAAGATGATTCTCAAAAGTTTCCAACATTAATGCCAAATGTTCCACATGAATCTTTTCTAGCAGGGAGAAGTTAAGGATGTCATTGATGGTCTCAATAACAAACTTACGTATACACTCCAAGAAGACGGACTCAAATTTTGTATGAACAAGGCAGAAATACTGGTCAGACTAGGGGACATGAAGATGTACTTAAGTGAAAAATCACGAGTAGATACACCATCAGGATAGTCCTTGGACGTGAGTTTGATTTGACGATTGCCCAATCAAATCAAAGGCGGGGAAGATAACATGTCCACAAAGGAGATATTATCTTGCTTCAGCATGAACACAACTAGACATCCCTTTAAGAAGGAACAGAGTTGGATAGAACTTTCATCTTACAACTCTCCAAGTTGTTGTTTAAGCTTAACCAACTAGCTCACGGGTATCCAGTACGGATCCTTGGATAAAGGAGCAGTTCAGAGAACTTGCTTGCTCAAGAACTTGACAACACGGTCATATGGAAACATGGAGATACTTCTTGTAGACATCTAGAATATCACAGACCACCGATATGTCACTTAGTTTGAGAGGAATCTTGCTTTGTAAGGCAAGAAAACATAGTCTCACAGCTTCAGCATGAGCCTAACTCTTTGACCGAGGAGAGTGTACCAGAATAATAGACTTGGTAGCACAATCACCTTGGCTTAGTGATAGGGTTAACCAATCACGCTAAGAATGATACAAATGTCCTTGAAGTTCAAAGCAATAAGAATTGCTAAGAATTTTAGATGGCCACATCATTACGCACACACAACATTTCTAAGCACAGACAGCTCAGTAGAAGGGTGGGTAAATATGTGTAAAAACATCACTTCATTAAGAGGATCATGAAACTCAGCACAACCTCTTAATATAGAATGAGTGTGATACTTTAAGGTAGAACAGATCTGAAGCTAATCAATACTTCTTGATCCAAGGATTACAACACTTTGACCTGGTCTTAGAAATGATGAGGTACTGGAGTTTTTTTCTCCTAACATCCCGAACTGGTTTGTCTTGACGGACCACAAGAGTATCTTACATCGGAAGACACCGATGCACATTTATTACTTGACTACCAACTGGCAGACAAAGGTCGGAAAACAACAAGGAAAAAGGAACATGCGCAGGATAGAATCCCAAGATGTGGATGCATAAGTCAACAATCTTTCGAAGACCAATGCATAGAAAAAGTAAGGTGTGGCAGATTCACGAGCACAGATGTGAGACTCTCGAGGAGTACCCTTGTCGTGATCTATTTGGTTCCATTAAAGAATATCTGCCAAAGCATGTGGTAGGGAAGTCTTTTATCGTCACTGTTCAACGGCGACAATATCCACAAGCTTGAAGGCTATACTAGAAGGTACTAGCCATTCCGAGGTAATGTGTAAACATTAACCACAGGGGTCAACAATGGATCTTGGGTTAAAGGTCAGCGTCATGTGAAAGATTCATAACACCAGAATCCAGCACAATCGGGGATCTTAGGTTCAAGTCCGAGGGTTAAAACCCAAAGAAAGGAGTAACTACTACTTGAGTGACAAAGCATACACTACAGGATAGTAATCACGAGGTAGCTTCCAAAAGAAGATACAACTTCTGAAGTACCAAACAAACAAAAAGGAGGCACTAAAGGCGAAAGGAAACCTTGAAGCCTAGAACAGAACACTGGGGAACCATCAACACGATGATGTGGACCCTTAAGGTAGAGAGATCATGATAGAAAGAAATCTCTCAAAAGAATAGGATCAAAGGGAAACAAGGAACACACACAACTAACACTAGAGAACTCAACACTAGGTCAAATGGTTGAGAACCGGCATGCCTGAAGAGGCACCTATGTTTTGAAAGACTAGACGGGATAGCAAAACTTTTCCAAATCAAAACAAGATAAGATGACCCAGAGTTAGAGCAAAACTATATAAGGAGAAAAAGAAGCATACCAGAGTTTTCGTAGATAATTTTCATCTTTGAAAATAGTTTTCACAAGTACTAGACTCAACATTGACCAATAGAAAAGTCTCCTACAGTCGGTTCTGCTCTGATACCAAAACCTGTGACACCCCAGGTTTAAGGCTAGACAAATCTTAGACCTTCATTTGAACATAAGCCTAACCTAATCTCGAAAGCATACAGAGAGAAAATCGGTAACACAACAGTGACCCTACGACACAAAATTATTGTAGCAAGCTCATAACTGAGCAGAGAACCAAAATATTACAAGCATAGGTCACTGTCCACAAACATCAAACAACAGAAGGCAAATTATGCTATTAAGTATAGCAAACTTAACAAATGGCCTAAGAGGCCTGAAGCATAACGATGACGTCCAATCCATAGATCCCAGACTGCCGACTGGGAACCCCAAGCTACTCGTCGATGTTGATGCCGTGAAGAACTCATCTTCTATGGTAACACTTACTCTGTTGCAAAAGAGTCAACGAAGCAAGGGTGAGTACAGGGTGTACTCCACAAGACTTATGGCTGGTGGAGTTATTTTGCATAAAGCCATCTTTGTTTTGTAAAACAAGAGGGAGAAGAAACTCGACTAATCAGAATATTTTAAAAGGGGATAAGAGAGCGGTATCTCCAACTTTGATCATCTCTTGATATCCACTGAATCATCATCAGCTGAACCTATCTAGGATCACCCCCTCGTACCCATGAGGAAACATCCTTAAGCACATGTTGATCAACTTGCCAAGTTTCACGATTAGGTTCAAGTTCTCTATGATCTTTGAATCTGGTTTCCAAGTCGTCCATAACCGTGGACACGGCTTTTCGAAAATATTTAACCCTGCTGGGGTGTACAAGTTTACCCACACATACCAACCTATTCTTAATGCCAAGCTATAAGCCCTCTTCCTTGGAAGGCCGGTAGAGAGTGGTTGACCATGACCTTTACCTTGCTTTCTCCGAGACCATGAGTCACGCACTAGGGACATGCCGTCGTAACAGGTCGAGTCCTGAAGTCGGTCCCTAATGATGTGAACAGGGTTTGAGATTACGGATGCTGAGCATCTCCCATTCCCTGCCACGCTTACCTACCTGTATGAATGCACCTCCTTCACCTCCATTCAAGAACATCCAAGATGCGTATGTCGAATGGAAATCTCGAACTATGTGACGCATGGAATCTACTCGGCAAGTTGGTTGGTCGAGGGGGTTTCCAGGCCCCCATGTGTCTGTACACTCGTCTTAGTCCATAGGCAAGAACTCAGGTCCTAGTAGTGGCAAGTATGGGACTGCAAAAACCACAACCCACCGTGGCCTCCCATACAAGCCTTAGCATGTTTAACTTTCATCTCTGATCATACCACGTCATCCTGTCAAACTAGGTTCATTCGCAGCTCTGATTCATCAACCGGATGGACCTGTGGTAACAGCTAAGCATGGCTAAGCACAACATATAAAGTAGCTCTAGCAACGCTTCACAAGCCAAACCCTAGTTATGCTAGGATCAGTGGATCAGGGAATATAGGCTACAAAGGTAACATGCATCAGATAGGATTACTTTATCTATCGATAAAAGACTTTGGACTCGTATGCACATGACAAGAATGTAAATACTTTGAAACCATAGGACTCATATGTATGTGTGGGGCTTCGCTTCCTTTGCAAGTTGATATCCAGAAAGCAGAGTTCCAGACACCTAGTACTTGACTTGGTTATAGTTGATCAAGTATTGATCTTCGATCTTCGACGGTGTTGATATCGACCTTTGATGGTGTTGGCCTTGGTCTTTGATTTCGATCTCGATTCCGATATCGTACTCTAGTGGAGAAGAACCAAACACCGAAAAGAAAGGGGAAACAATCAACACATGGCATCAATGCAATGCTCAATCAAGGATGATGATATGACAAGTTGAATTGCGTTGAAATAAACACCTAAGGCATTCTTGACAAATTAATCGGGGTCCCGAGGGATACAAACCCTAATTCGGGAAAACCCCGAAGGCATATGAGAGGGGTTCTTTAGTTGTTCTAATTAAACTTGTCATGTAAGTTGTTTAGAAATGCATGGTGATAGCTTAAATAAATAGAGCTCGTTTTTCTGATAATTTTGATATATTATTTGTATTTTTCTGATTTAAAATGAATTAGTTATGATTTTTCCCAATTTTAATTCATTTTAAATCATTTTTGGAATATTATAAAATAATTTACATTTTAGAATTACTTAAACATTTTTATTAATCATAAACATTTCTAAAAATACTTATCTCACTTACAACAGGGGCCCACATGTCAGGGATTTAATATTTACAGAAATTATTTCAGAAAACATTAAAATAAAAGAAAAGGAATTACTGCATCAGCATGATGCATTGTTGATGTCATCACATGGGCAGAAACATTTGTGACCGCACTAACCCTACCCACACACACTGACAGAAGGGGCCCAGTCCACGGTGGTTCCACCAGAAGGCCACGTGGGAGCCACACTGGACTCGCCGGCAGTGTGCGTCAGGCGGTGGTCATCGCCGGCAATACAGGCCACCCCAGCATGCGTGGTTGGGTGTGTTCAGAAGAGCTCGTCCAGGCGAACCACGTGGAGGTGGCGCCGCCAGAGAATGGTCACCGGAGACGGCGACACAACGGCGGACAGTGACGGTGAGTGGCGGTGCACGATGCTACGGTGAACCAGAGAGGGAGGGGCGAATCGAAGAGGTCCATGAGGATCGCATGCTCACCAGGAGGCTAGCAGAGGAGCCGCGGAGGAGAGGCGAGGTTGGGAGTGCCAGCAGGAACAGCGACGAGCTCCGTCGGTGATGAATAAGACGGCGTCGTGGAGCTTGAGTCAGACCACTCCGGGTCGATTCCTTAAGGGAGCATCTTCAGCGCGTCGAGGCGTAGCCGGTGGCGGTCACAGATGGGCCTGGGTTTGCTAGAAACGACGGCGACAGAGAGCTCTGGCCAGGCTAGGGTTTTGGGAGAGTGGGGAAAACAGCAGAGAGCTCGAGAGGAGGAGATACGGGTATGGGGAGAGAGAGGGGAGAGCGACCGTTCTTATCCTCTAGACCAACGGCGGCGGCGGGAATCGCAGCGGCAAGGATCGGGCGGGCGCGCGGCACACCGAGGTGCTTGCCGACGGTGGAGAAGACGACATGAAAGAAACGAATCAGTACTGGGCCGGAAATGGGCCGCGTTTGGCTTCTGTGGTTTGCACACGAGCGACAGGCAGAGGAAAGAGGGATGGGCCGGCCTGGGACGGCTGCTGGCTCTAGTTTTTTTATTTCCTGAAACCATTTTCTATTTTGTTTTCTCTTTTGTAATTTCAAATGCAAAATTGTTTTTTGTATTTTAAATACACGGAAACTTTGTAAACATTTCAAACATTGTATGGGCCCTGGTTACTGTTTGGGATCCATAATATTTGTAGTTTTCAAAACTCAAAACCACTTTGAAAATGTTTCAAATAGGAAGGAGACAATAGGGTTTAGGGTTTTGAGAGAATTTTTATTTCATGCATGCATTTTAATATGATGATTCTCATGAATGCACAAACAAATACTATTTACCATTTAATAAAACTAGGGTTGTTACACCGCGCAAAGGCCATGCCCCCTCCGCCTAAACCAGTGCACCAGCCGCAGGAACTTGGCACCTGTCCGAGTAACAACAACAACGCAAATCCGCTGCCTCCGGCATCTACGTCTGCTGCTGCCCAAATCACTCCACCTGATAGAGTGATGTACGGCAACCTGCTCATCGAGCCCATGACCATGGCCCATATTCGGAACGTAGTCCAGCTTGACGAGAAGCGCCAGCAGCTACTGGAGGAAGCGCAGGCCATCGCGGAGCAAGGCGTAAAGCTGGATCGAGATCTGGCCAACGCGCAGAAGTCAATAGAGAAAGCTAGAGCCATAGAGGCTGAGTACAAGATTCTGCTCCAGCAACAGAAGGCTAAGAAAGCTCTGGCTCGCGTCATCAACGATCCTGGTGTACGACGAAACCTAGGATGGGCCCCCTCGAAGCCGCCACAAGCAAAGTCATACATTGACAGCAAAGGCAGGCAGGTGATGCCCACTCACATTCTCAACCTTGCCATCTCCAAGACCCTTCTGGAGCAGGATAGATCACCCGCAACTATGGAACAGGTCTATGACCTTGTGTCCAAGGCGGTGAAATAGCAGGAAAGGGCCACCTCTCAGAGGCTTGAGTCTGACCCAGCGTTTTGCCAGTCTAGTCAGCCTAAGCTGTCAAGGGACCGATCTCCTCATGATGTCGGGTCTCAGATAGATTCTTCAGAGCGAAGACGGAGGGATGCACGCAACAGGAAGGACGCTATCCCCATATCCTTCGACCACGAAGGCAAGGCTCATCCTCATCTCACATCTCCACCACCCCGATCTCCACGACATCGCGAAGAGCCGAAGTCTCACCATCGTACGGACATGCCTCCGCCAAGGCATAGTGGCATCGTCATCCACGACAATGCAGAACAGACTCGTCACGATGGAGAGCACAACCAAGGACACAAGATCAGGTCGCGTCATGACCCTCCGTGTCCGACAAGAAACCGCGACAAGCATGAGGCGTCACAGGAGGGTAACAGCAAGTAGGCTAACCCACCGCCACCTCCACCTCCGTCGCCCCCTAGCAGCCACCATGGCGGAGGAGGCCCGCGTCGTTCACGCAGCCCATCCCCTGGCGGCAAGAGGAAAAAAGCAAGCCCGAAGCCATATGACACACGTTCACGCCTGGAAAAGATTCACTAGACCCGGGAAGGAAAATACTTGGGACCATGTTGCTCCGGACCTGTAATACAGAACGCAACTTACCCCAAGGGTTTTCGGATTGACAAGACCATCAAGCCTTATGACGGCACTGCCAAGCCAGCTACATGGTTGTAGGATTACAGCAATGCGGTGGAGATCGTCGGGGGTAACCCCAACATCGCCGTCAAGTACCTCCCATTGATGCTGGCGGGTACGGCCCAACAATGGATCAATGACTTGTCGGAGAAGTCCATCTACAATTGGTTGGACATGCAAGAAGCATTCACCAAGAACTTCGAGGGTACATAAAAGTGCCCTTTCACTGTTGGTGATCTATAGCGGTGCATGCAGGAGAAAGACGAGTCATCTTGCGCCTACCTCTCTTGCTGGTTGGATATGAAGAATTCCTGCGCAGCAGTGCACGCTCATAGCGCCATGGCCGCCTTCATCGATGGGTTGGGAGAAAGGTACGTTGCTCCGACATAAGTTGAAGCGCTTGCAGGACAATCATCGACTAGATCTCAACCAGATGATCCAGCTGGCTAGTGAGTTCATAGCTGCCGATGACGATGCTCGTGGCTCCCTGCCGGCAACGGCCATTCCAACTCAAGCTAGGAGGAACAGCAGCACAAAGCGGAAGATCCCGCCAGAAGAAAAGCAAACCTCCAACATGGTCTCCATGACATTTGCAGGACGAGGTGATGGTGGACAGCGTGGCCAAGGATGGGAGGCTGGTCGTGGGTAGCAGCGAGGTAGTGAAACTACCTCGACGGCACTCTGCGTTCCCCAAACATACGAAGAGTACCATGATATGTGTAACATCCCAAAAATATTAAACATGGATCATCAAACTCTAATAATCAAAATTACGGTTAACAAAAACTTTTCCAACTAAAAATATGAAAGCATTCATATGGGTGTGTATTCAAAATTTGGATTCTTTTGAATTGCCATGGTTCTGTGTTTATTTGCTTGTAAAATGATTCTTAGGTGAAATAAACATCATCTAAACAATCCCCAAACTTTTCCCAAAGACAAACAACTCAAAATAAAAAAATAAAGTGAATGGTCACTTTGGCCAAATTAACTCTCATGCCTACTTTGGCTATCCCTAACTTTCAGAACTTAACAGAAACATCTGTGGATCTTTGCACCCCTTGTTAGTACTCATAATAAGGTACCAAGGCCCACTTTGTGATCATCCAAAAACATTCAAATGCTAAGTTTAAATGATAGTTGAAAATTGAATCTATCTCATATGGGAAGATCCCACTATTTCAAAAACCACTCAAACAAACTCAATTTTCAAAACCCAAGCACCCACAGAATCCTCAGCACATTCCTAGCACACCCACCAAAATCTTTTCAAAATTTAAAACTCAAGTTCTTGCGGCCATTTCATCAAACAGCTTGCAGATTCAAATCAAACAAATCACAAACACTATTTTGAGCAGTAAATTTGGCCTAACTTGTTCCCTCTCTGGTTGCCACTAGTCCTTAGTAGATCATCTAGCTCCTTTAATTATCCTTAGCATCACTGTAAGCAAGCCTAGCTATCAAAGGTGACCAGGCCGAGAGCAAACTTGTCACCCCGTTGTCGCCGACAAGCTAGAGGCCACACTAGCCTCGCCAACCTTGTCTGGGAGCTAGCCAGCACCCCACCGCCACTCCCTGTCCCAGCCTCGAGCAATGCCAGCCACTGGACCACACGCCCAGGCCATGCCAAACCTCTCTGCGACCATGCCGAGAGCGCGCCCCGTGCGCCACGCTCGACCAGCACCCCCAGACCGCGCGCCGCCCTCGCCGCGTGCGTAAGTGATCGCCAGCACCCCAGCACCCTGCCAGACATGCCCGTTCGCCGCCGCGCGGACCACGCTCGCTGTGCGCCATCAAAACCCCCGTCGGACCCGCCCAGAGCGTCGAAGCGTTCCGACCGATCAGCACCGCCCCACGCCTCGCCACCACGCCGTTGAGCTTCGCCAGGGAACATAGAACCGCCCCCTACCGTCGCCCACGCCGATAGTTGCATGTGCCATCAACCACGACGAGCTCAGATCGCACTCGTCGGTCCCCTCTCCTCACTAAAAATAGAGGCCTCCCCCGCTCGATTTCTTCACACCAGTTCGCTCCTCACCTCTCACTGATCACCCTCACTCACCCCCGGAGCAAGGCAAGCACCAGGTGGCTGGAATTGCACCGGAGTTCGCCGCTGTAGAGGAGGAGTGGCGCCGTCGATTAGTGCCACCCCAAGAGGAGCTACCGGTGCCAGGAGAATCGCCGTCGTCGACTTCGTCGTTCGCCCCCATCGCCGACCCTCGCTTGAGCCCCGGTGAGCCTCCCACGACCCCCACCTTCCGCGTTAGGGTTCTGTCTCGCCGGCGCTGCCCGACGTGGACGATGAGCCATAGTCGTTCGATTAGATTTAGATCGTGCGGCAGAGATCGCCCCGTATCGCTTCGCGTGTTATGAACCACTGACGGGTGGAACCCCCTGTCAGCTGAGCCCCGCGCTGCGGAGTGACACTGGGCCGGCCCATTGACCTTTCCCGTGCAGCCCAACCGTTTGAATTTAGATTTTTCTGTTTTAATTCAAACTCGGTTCTGTACCTAGTTTCAAAAATCAACCCAGCTTGATTCAATGAACCAAATTGCATGAAACCAATTTTGTTAGAAAGGTACTGAAATGCTTAACCCAAGCCCGTTGGATTCAAATCATTTGGATCTGCAGAACAAGTCAGAAGCTTTTCTGCATTCAAACATTTTTCAAATTTCAACCACAATAGATTTTGAGTTGATTCCAACTCTCAAAAATCACATTTGATCATACCATTCAGAATATATAAAAACATTTGGGTTTACTTATAGAAATAATGTTCAAGTAATAAAAGAATGCCACATAGGCATTTCTAGTCACTTTAATTATTTAAAATAAAATGTTAAACCTTGTTAAATTGTGACACCACTTTAAATCACATTCACATGTACTGAAATATGTGGTGATGACATGTGTCAACATGATCCCATGTTTGAGTTGGAGAATATTAAATCTTAAGTAGTTTTTCAATGAGTATAAATTACTTTTCTCAAATTAAAATAAATAAGACAAATGCTTTAATCTTGTAATGATAGGTGATGATGCTAGATCATCTATAGAACACCTTTGTGTGATGATTGAAAATAGTTAAGTATTGTTTGGTGATTGTGTACCTCGTATTTATTTATAGACGCTAGTACCGACCAAGGATACGAGGAGGAAGGAGGATACTACGAAGAAGAAGCCAAGGAGAACTTCAACCACTGCTCTGCTCAAGGAAAGCTTATACTGATACTTATGCAATCCTTACTAACCAAGTTGACCTAGGCAAGCTAACACTTGCAATTATGAAAGTTAGATAACCTATGCAATGCACTAAGCATGCTTGGTTAGACACATTTGATGATACCCAATCCTAGTTTTACTTGCAAGCTTTATACTTTATTTCTTTATCAAAGCTTTCTCTTAGAGTTTACTTAAGTGACTTGTATATTCTAGGAAGAGAATTGAAGGTTGCATAAAGAGCATTAAATTTGGCCTAAGCTAGATAATCCTGATGTCATCCTAAGGCATGAGATTGAACTTAATTAATCTCCACTTGTTTACCACCCCTCACTAGTACTTACCCCACTTGTAGATGCTAGTGCTAAGCATAAAACTTGATCAACTTTAGATGGGAATACTTGATGAAAATGGTTATGAAAACCTTGGAATGATGAGTCATTCTATTGAAATGTTTTGACATGTGTTTCCGAACACCAGATGATTTTGATGATGAAAATGTTGAGGCATGAGCCTTAGCCCTTTATAAAACTGATGGTTGTCTGGATGCGATACCATTCCAATTTTACAGTACAAGCGCAATACCCGAAAATTGGGTAGGGCTTGACTAGAAACTTATATACCTTAGTATGGGTTCCCTCACGGCCAAGGTCTGAGTTGAGGCTACCTTGTGAAGATTGTCCACCTGTGCAGTACCCAAGATGACAGTTGGTCATGGTTGGGAGGCCAAACTCATAGGAGAGGTGCCTATAATAGGGCATGTAATGGAAAGGTTAGGATTGATTATCCGCATACTAAGTATGGTGAATTCAGGATTTCTTCCTGACGGATGTGTCGAATGTTGTGGTGAAAGTGTACAATCTCTGCAGTGTCAAACTATTCGAATAGCTGCGTCCGCGGTTATGGATAGTTGGAGTGGCCATATTGTTCCCCCGTCAGATGTTTTCAAAATGACTTAAGTGAACTGAGACTTTGACTTGAGCACAACAGAGTTGTGATATGAAATACAAGTTCCCACTTAGGTGTTATAAAACTTCAACCAGTTTTTCTTGCTTCTGAACTTAGTAGAGGTAAATCTGGCTTTTTGCAAAACAACCCTACAGCTTAGTGTCCTACTACAAAAACCCCCTTAACTTGTTAGTATTAGTTTGCGAGTACTTAAAGAGTACTCATGGCTTTGTCCCTGGCTATTCCCGTGGCCAGACTATGAATAGGAGTACCAGGACGATGGACCGCAGGAAGGTTATGACAACTAGGGTCATCTCCCATCGTCAGCATTTCCTGTGACCCCGAAGATGGAGCTTCGCCTACGCTACCTTTATTATTACGTTATTCTGCTTCTTGAGTTGTATTAAGAACTGGATCATGAGATCCTTATTTGTGTAAGACCTTATGTATGGTTTGTAATGGATGACGTACTGTGATATCCAAATCTGTTATGTCTCGCAAAAATGGTAATCCTGGGATTGCGATGTATGGCATAACAGGCATCTGGGATTAAAAATCCGGGTATTGACAAGTTGGTATCAGAGCCATCTTGACCATAGGAGACCCTAGTTAGACTGGACGTTTGAATCAAAAACTTTGTTTCAAAACCAAAGGAAGCAAATATTTACAAAAACTTATTCCTATTCTTATCACTTTGATTCTTTCATGAAAATTCATGTTCCTCAAAAACTCTTGCAAAATACATAAAATTTGACACACTTGATCACACTACTAACTTACTCATCATATATTATTATAGATGGACGTGAAGTACAGCAAGTTTTATTAGCTGGGGAATGGAGGAGACCTCATCTTTGAGCGGGATTTGGACCAGCTTTAGGAACTTCTGGAGCGTCCACACCCCAAGTTCTTCGGAGCTCAGCTCAATGATTAGGTAGGAGAAGATCGGCAATGGCTAGTTGTTGCAAGTCTCCGAGGAAAGATTGAACCTCCCACTGCCGAGGGAATTCAGTTCACCTTAAGAGAGAACAACTAGCTCGATGGACTTGCCAGGGCCATGCAGGAAGCTCTTGCCCGTCTATGTGGGCAGAGTATCAACCAGATCAAGGGTACCCGCTTTGAGTTTTGTCCAAGGCGTGATGCTATGGGATAGCCACTGGAAGCCCCATACCACCAAGAGCTGAAGACTCAGTTGGACCAGCTTAGCTTCATGATGTATGATCGTCAACAAGAATTGGACAATGCCCGTGACTACTCCAACCACAAGTCCGTCATCATCAGGACGAAGGATCAGACCATCGCCATGCTAGCGAAGGATCGCAAGTCTCGCGCCGTCAGCTCGACAAGAAGGAGCGCATCATTGCTCGTATTCGCCACCGTATCTCGGATTTGGAGGAGACCATCCACGAGCGAGACATGCAGTTGGAAGAAAGGGAGAATGCCGGAGAAGACCTTCATGGAGACCCCTACTCCTATATCAGCGATGATGATGATTTTTTGGAGGATTAGGCCATGGACTTCTTTACCGATGAGGATGATTTTGCCTTCATTGATGATGATGAGGATGATGAGGATGACGATTACACTGACTCCGAGGAGTAGTAGCACTTGAGCACTAGCGTAGTGAGTTGTATTTGGTCCCATTGTATCGTAGTTTCCAGAATGGTTCTTAAAACCATCTGTTTTCCTTTGTTGTGGTGTGTGTTTGTATCATGTGCTATGAATGAATGAATGAAAAGCAAGTTGCTAGAAAATCTGAGTCAAGCTTTAAAAACTTTTCAAAGTCCCTGAACCTTACAAATTCCCCTCTTTTCTCATGATCTATCTCAATCTTCAGATGCCTCGCGGAGGAAGTGGTTCATCCCCGGACCCGATGTTGCAGATCCTGCAAATGTTGGTTTCTAACCGCGAAGCTGAAAGAGCCGAACGTCAAGACAACTTAGCCACCCTTCAGCAGATAGCTCAGCTGGCCCACAAAAATCAAGGCGAAGGAAATCAGGACAACCATCGATCTAAGCTCAAGAATTTCCAGAACATCAACCCACCTATTTTCACCAAGTTCGAAAAGCCCTTAGACGCAGATGATTGGCTGCAAACCATGGAGAACAACCTGGAAGTCGCCGGAGTGGAAGCTAATGAGAAAGTTCAGTTCGCCACCCACTATCTGGCCGGAGATGCAAGAGCATGTCGTGCAATGACCGGAGGACAGATGATGACCTGGGAGGAATTCAAGGTCAAGTTCAGCAGAACCCATGTACCACCAGGTTTGATCAAGAGAATGAGAGATGAATTCAGAGAACTGAAGCAAGGAAGGATGACCGTAGTGGAATATCGTGACAAATTCTTGTCATTAGCTAGGTATGCCTCAGATGAGATCGACACCAAAGCCAAGAAGAAAGAAAGATTCCTGAATGGTCTGCACGATGAGATGCAGACGGTGTTGGTCAATATCCCCTTTGCTGATATTGAAGCCCTAGTCGACTGTGTCATCCAGATGGAAGGAAAGATCAACCAAGCCAATGAGAACAGCAAGCGCCGCATGATGCATCAGCCAGGAACCCATCATACCCCAAAGTATCGCCCCAACCCATCTCCGGGATTTGCCCCGAGAACCAACCGACCCCCGATGAACCGTCCGACCTATCCCAACCATGGAAACCCAAGGCCCGGAGGAAATCACAACAACCCTGGCAACCCTAACAATTTCAACCGTGCACCACCCAAGTTCAACAACAATCACGCCAAGACAACACCGCTTTGCCCATCGGAAGCAATGTTGTGCCTGTTGCAGCAAAGGACAAGTCGCAAGTAACTTGTTATGACTGTGGGAATAAGGGTCACTACTCCAATGAGTGCCCCAAGAAGAATGCCACAGCCCCCAATGCAAATGCCCCAGCTCAGCAGCAGCGTCATGTTCAGCTCGGAAGAAGGTTTTCCCCAGGGAATTCGCTCAACCGCAACGGCCGTCTTTTTCTCATGCATGCTGAAGAAGCTCAGGAAGCGCCAGACATCGTGTTGGGTATGTTTTCTGTTAATTCAGTACTTGATAGAGTGTTGTTTGATTCTGGTGCATCGCACTCATTTGTCACCGAAGAATTTGCATGCACTAGTAATATTCAACCAACCAAACTAAAGCATGTTATGATTGTTCAAATTCCCGGTTCAACCACCAAAGCTAGGCAAATTTGCAAAGCTGTCCCTATCCGAATCCATGGCATAGATTTTTATGTTAATCTGATAGTACTCGGAACTAAAGGTTTGGAAGTAGTACTAGGAATGGATTGGATGTCCAAACATAAAGGATTAATTGACTATTCCAAGAAAGCCATAACCATGACCAGTACAGCTGGAGTATCAGTCGAGCATGTATCCGAAACCTTACCTCGTCAATTCAAGTGCAACAAGAGTATAGCCCAACCTACCAATGACCAAGTCCGGATAGTCTGTGAATACCCCGATGTATTTCCAGATGTTTTGCCCGGTATGCCCCCAGATCGGGATATCGAGTTTATCATTGAATTAATCCCCGGAACAGGACCCATAGCCTAGAGACCATATAGTGTGAACCCGTCTGAACTAGCAGAAATGAAGAAGCAATTGAATGCCATGCTGGAAATTGGATTGATTCAACCAAGTGCGTCACCATGGATATCACATGTCTTGTTTGTGGATAAGAAGGATGGAGGTAACCGTTTGTGTACAGATTATCGGAAGTTGAATGATGTCACTATCAAGAACAAGTACCCATTACCCAAGATAGAAGATTTGTTTGATCAGTTGACCGGTGCCAAAGTGTTTTCTAAGATTTATCTTAGAACTGGCTATCATCAACTCAAGATTCGCGCAGAGGATATTCCCAAGATTGCCTTTACCACCAGATATGGATTATACGAGTATACTGTCATGTATTTTGGATTAACCAATGGCCCCGCTTATTTCATGAATCTCATGAATAAGATTTTTATGGACTTCCTGGATAAGTTTGTCGTTGTTTTCATCGATGACATTCTGATTTATTCCAAATCAGAAGAAGAACATGAGCTACACCTAAGGACCATTCTTGGAACCCTTAGAGAGCATCAGTCGTATGCCAAGTTTAGCAAATGTGAATTCTGGTTACAGGAGGTAGGATTCCTCGGTCACATTGTATCAGCCTGAGGAATTGCCGTTGACCCTACAAAGGTGAAAGAATCTCGAGTATCGCCAGACCCATGACCCAATTGCTAAAGAAGGACAAGAAGTTTGAATGGACGGACAAATGTGAAGCGAGTTTTCAAGAACTCAAGAGAAGATTGATTTCAGCCCCAATCTTAATCATGCCAGATATCACGAAGCCCTTTGACGTGTATTGTGATGCATCCAAGATCGGTCTCGGATGTGTGCTAATGCAAGAAGGCAAAGTTATATCTTATCTATCCCGACAACTAAAACAACATGAGAAGAACTATCCAACCCATGACCTCGAGCTCGCAGTCGTAGTTCTAGCCCTGAAGACATGGAGGTATTACCTGATGGGAAACCGTTGTGTCGTGGTGGTGGCACGGCAGATGCCATGGGTAGGCTAAAGTATGGGGCCAATAGATGCTAGAGGGATCTGGGAGGGAAGATGTAGTTGATTCTACACACAGAAGACTAACGTAAAGATCTTTATTTCTCCTTTCTTGGGCTACAAGTGCTCCTTGAGCTGTATACAAGTGGAGAGGAAGTACTTTACTAGCCTAACGGTACCCAAATGAGTCGATCCCCTTCTCAGAGTCCAAGCCTCTCCTTATAAAGGGGAGCCTTGGATCCTTTAGGGCTGACGTGGCAAGCATATTCAGGGAATATGCTTGTCCCAATATAGTAATTCGGCGGCCTCCTTTCCGTGTCGCCCTTCTAATGATGGCAAGATCCTAGAGAACCCCACCTGCACGCCTCGGGCTCTAGGACTGTCACCTCCGTGACCTCCTTCTGCCCTTCTGTCGCTCCGCGCCTTGTCCTTTGTGCTTGGCTCTGCTCAGATTCTCCCTAGCCCGTGACTAGAGTTTGACTATAGGCTCCTCCTTCTCCCGCAAGCTTCATGTTATTCGGCCCTGTCTCGCTTAACCCGGCTTGGTCGTTACCTGCAATTATATTATTCGGGATGACCCGGCCAACTTACACAGTATGTCGGCCGGGTAACGCCTTGCTCTTCTCAAAAGGGTCCTGCTCTTGCATACCTCGGCCGACCTTTACAGGACTCGGCGATTTGAGTATCTTCGAGCGGGGGAACTTCCTTTCGTCTTTCCCCGTCCTTACCCTATCCGGGGTCACCTCCCCAACATTAGTCCCCGAAGATGGTATGGTCCTGCCTATAACCTCGGCCGGGCCATATCAGTTTCACAATATTCATTTCTCCTTGTTTCCGAGTTACTTTTCCCTCGTCCGAGGTATCTGCGCATCTTCTCGCGTACGCCTCGTCCTACATGTCACGCTCATCATTGTTTCTCTAGTTTTTTGTTCCTCTACAGTGCCCACTGATAGGCTACAGTAATTACTACGCCTGTCGCGTCGGCGCAGCAACGCCTCGCGCACCATTTCCGTCAGGGATCGTGATCCTTTCTTGCATCGTGTGGTCGTTGGTGTGGTTCCACTCAGCGGCGTGCGGTTGTGCCACATGCACGATCTACATAGTTAACATCCGCACGCACGATCCCACTACCACTCAGGCCGCGTGGTTATAAAGAGGGGCGTGAGGCTGGGAGATTTACTTTCCTCCTCAGATTACCGTTGCCCTTCTTCCTCCTCTCGCTTCCGCGCCCGTTTGTGCTCCTGCCGCCGTGCGCCCATCGGAATCTTCGACGGCGAGGCTCCCATCGCTCTGATCCGTCGACCCCGTCCCCGTTTACTTGCTCCGGCGCCGTTGCCAGTGAGTTTATCCGGTCTCATTGCCTAGTTTATCCTCTAGACGCATCTGCTTCTTCTTAGATTTCCCGCGGAGGTTCCTTCTCCGCTCTGCCGCCGATTTCGCGTAGGATCACGACGGGGCCTTGCAGTTCTAGGCTTATTGAGGACGACGATGCGGCATCTGGGCCCGAGCGGGGCTCCTGGCAGGGCTCTTCCGTCACCCGCCGAGAGATTGAGTGGTTAATCCGAACTCGCCAGATTCCCGCCGAGGTAGCCTGTCGCTTACCCGGCAGTGAATCTTCTCCAGTTCTCAAGGAGGGCGAGTACATCGTCTTCATGTCCCACTTTGCTCGCGGGTTTGGTCTCCCCCTTAGCGATTTCTCTTGTGAGTTCCTTGATTACTTCGGCCTGCAGCCGCATCATCTTCCGGCTAATGCCATTGCTTCTCTTTCCGCCTTTATCTCGGCCTCGGAAGGGTACTTCGTCCTATGGCCGTCTGTGCATGTTTGGTCAAAGTTATTTCAGATCTGATCCAATGTCTTCCCAGACAAATCCCTTCAACCTTCCGAGAAATTGATCACCCAGTGTGGAGCTGCGTCAATCACACCTCGGAGGAAATCCGAGTTTCCTCGCGTTGCTGGTTTAGAGTCATGTAAGAAATGGCATAAATCATTCTTTTATGTCAAGAATTCTGGGAAGGAGGACAGGATTCGGCTTCCTGCTTTTTCCATTGTCCCCCCCTCCAAGAAGAATTGGACTTATAATCCAAAGAAAAGTCATGCTCTGGCCGAGGCCTTCGAGATTCGGCTGAAGGAACTGATTCGCTCCGGGCTACGCGGCGAGGATCTGATGACCACCTTCGTCGGCAGCCATATCTTCCCATTCCAGAAACGCATGCATAAGCTCTGCTATATGAGCAGTCCCCTTGATCCCAATCGAGTCTCCACGGTGGAGCTTGATAATTATCTTATCTTCAAGCGCGTCCGGGCTATCTTTAAGACGGATATGCCGGAGGACTGGGCCTGGGGACTGAAGCCGTTCACCCGCGAGCATCCCCCTCCCAGAGTAAGTCCTTGCAGTTGTGTTTTGCCTTTTAATTGCATCTATGATTTCTCTTCTTAATTTCTCTCTTTCTTTTCCTACAGATGTTTGAGGAGCAGAAGATCGAGGATGTCGAGGTTTTGTCTCTCCCGTGGCCCGCGGATCGGAATACTCCGGACAGCGGGGAGCCGGACTCGGAGGAGTTCGTTCCCAAGTCGGACCTTGCTCCGGCTCGTGCCCGTGGCAAGACCCCAGCTCATGAGGAGGAAGGTGATTCGGATGAGGTCCAAGTTCTTGAGGTAGTTGCTGCAATGCCAATTTCTTATGTATTTCTGGCCTCTACTTTCTCAGCTAATAAGGCCAGTCAGGTTCACAACGCCGAGCCTCTCGCCTCCCGACCTCCCGTTACCTCGGGGAAACGTAGCGCTCCAGCTGGTACCTCGGAAACAGATCCCAAGAAAAGAATGAAGAAGTCAGCCCCGCACCCTCCGAAGCATAAAACTATGCCCGGGGTTACTGGGTGAGTTGCTTTTTATTTGTATTTCTTGTTTCTCTCTTTATGCCTTTTGACCTGATCTTTTTTTTCCTTTGCAGGGCTCCTCTTTCTGTTAAGCCTAGCGGTCCTAGCATGACGAGTCACACGACTCGGCCGCCTTCTCCTCCGCCTCCTGAAGATACTAGAATTCCTAGTCCTGCTTGTGTTGACTCTCCTCCCGCTCCGAATCAGATGTCATCCCGCCAAGGGGGTTTCTTCTGCCAAGACTATTGTTACCCCGGCTACTGATACACAGCTCGCTCTTCACAAGAGTCCCGCGGCGGCGGTGGCTACCCAACACGTCCGAGGTAAAGTCCTGACTCGCATGGAAAGTGGGAACAACCTCGGCTCGTTGGTTGAGAATGCCAACAATTGGAACGCTGCTGATCATCTCGAGGGCAATCCAAGCAGCCAGCCATTTCAACTCTCCGACATCAGCAGTCGCTTACATCTGGCTGCCAAGATCGTTCTTGACAGGGACAAGATGAATGAGGTAATTGTTCTTATGGATGTTTGATTAGTCATTCGAATGCTATTATATATACTCTAGTCCCCGAAGCTTGCAACCGAATAATTTGTTATTCGTTTGGAAGTTTTATTAGGCTTTACCTGGTTCAGTTTTTCGTTATTGTTCAAATGTCCATCCACCTAGATCCGAATTAAGATTTGCTTGATTTGGATCTGTCTGAGTTTCGAATATCCAGCCACCTAGATCCGAGTTAAGCTTTGCTTGATTCGGATCTGACTTAGGCTCGAATATCTAGCCACCTAGATCCGAGTTAATTTTTGCTTGACTCGGATCTGTCGTAGTTTCGAATATCCAGCCACCTAGATCCGAGTTAAGCTTTGCTTGATTCGGATCTGACTTAGGCTCGAATATCTAGCCACCTAGATCTGAGTTAAGCTTTGCTTGTTTCGGATCTGTCTTATGTTCGAATATCTTATTGCTATTTGTTTTGTTTTCTTAGGTTGCGCATGACCGGCGGACCGCCAAATTCCAAAGGCATCTCTTTGCTCATAAAAAATTGCAAGATAAGTACGAGAAGGTCATTCCCGTGGTGAAGAAAGCTGGTAAGTTAACAAGCTTTCACATTATCCCTAAAGTTCTTATTGTTTTGTACGTGAGGTGTTAGCTGATTTTGCTGGTGAATAGGTAATATCAACAATCTTAATATCCGTCTTGAAAAGAAAGTCAAGGCCCTGGAAGGTTAGTTACTCTTTTTTTCTTTTACACATATCTATTTGAAATGTGCACCGGGTTTCTCTTAACCCTTTTGGCTTCGGCATAGCCGAGTTACAAACTTTTGCAGCGTCACACCAAGAATGCATACCCATGCCTGATATGATGCTGCATTTTTTAGAACAAGCCGCCACTCACTCGACGCAGCTGAAAGATAAATATGACGAGATAACTCGCTTGCGCGCCGAGGTGGAGTCCCTCAAGCTTTCTCATAAATCTGAGTTAGAGAAAGTTGACCAGGAGTTCTCCCAGGAGAAGAATCGGCTGGCTCTGCAATTGCAGAAAAATAAAGAACTCCTTGAAGCTGCCGAACTCAAGACACGGGTGATGAGCGAGGAGATCACTTGCTTTGAGAAAACCAAGGGTGACTGGGCTAAAGATCTTCAGATAATGCTGAGCTATATTCACCATAAGCCTCTGACCGCGGCCGAGTTATCTTTTTCCCTTTCTTATTGTTGACCGACGTATCTTTATTTTGCGCAGACCATTTTCCAGAAGCTAAGCCCGTGAGCTCTAGAGCGGTGATTAATGCTCGTGTCCGCCGAGGTGTTCCTGCTGATGCGAGCCCAGAATACTCGATGGAAGATTTCTTGGTTTCCGTTGGCGCTGCCATTGGTCCGATGAAGATTATGGGCAGGGACTTGGTGCAAGCAGCCATTCGGGCCTACCATGTTCTCTGGCCGAATACTTCTGGGACTCCTGATATTGATGAAATCAAGATACTAGTGGAAAGATTGATGGCACCCCAGAACCAATTGAATCTTTGGAGGGAATCCGCTGGACGAGCTGGTGCTGATATGGAGCTCACAGTCGTTATGTCATGGTAAGAGGATATTTCCCTCGATACCCTGATAAATTTGCGCACTGGCTCCCGTTGGGTTGAGGATCCAGAATTCGTCGCTCGCCGACAAGCTCGTTCCTTCCATCTCGTTGAGTATGCAGACGTGCATAACTGGATTGAAGGGCCAAGTTTCCTTTCTAACCCGGCGGATGAGGTAGAAGTCGAAGATGCCTCTGATGATGATTCAGCCAACCAAGATGAGGCCGAGGGCGACTCGGATACTTCTGGTGATTCCAGCTCAAGCTCGGATGGTAATGGCGACGCGCAATCCTCCTCCAAAGGTACTGGGCATTCCATAGCTCAAGATGATGTTTCTCAACAGCTCCGGGCTTCCCCCGAAGTCGCTCCTTGTTCTGTGGAGGGCAAAGCAACTTCGGCCGAGGTGTCGTCTACCTCGGAGCGCCCAGTTCCTGATCAAGTCGCTGCCCCTTAAAAAACTGTAAGTCGTTTCTTATCCCCGGTATGCCGGGCGTATGATGTGTGTCAAACATTTGTCCGACTTTCTGTGTGGTATGAACCTTTTTTGCCTTTTGCCGCTGAGGCACACATGGTTGTGATCTTTATTATTCTGTTTAAACTAATCATGTTTGTTTAAATCTTTGCTTTGGTGACCTTTAATTTCTTAAGTTTGGATTGTGTGTTTGCCTTTGTCGTACTATAGTTCGGCGTCTTATATTGGCTGACCTTGATGAATTTGACACTTCAACCATTGTGTTCTTGAATTTTATCCAAGTTGTCAATCTCGAAGCCTATATCTGGGGAGAACGAAATAATATTGCTCTGGGTGCCGAAGTTTCATACCCATTTTCTGTAACAAGGGACAATTATGGGGCAATTCTCTAATCACTGCTCGAAAAATTGAGACTCAACACATCACTAAAAATGCGAAATAATATTGGCCAGTCTTTGAGTCATTGTTGGAGGTGCCAAGGTCTGACACATAACTCAAACTCAAAAACAAAATGTGGCAGTCCCCGAGTCATTGCTCAAGGTGCCGAGGTTTAATTCATACCCAAAACTCAGAAGCAATATAGGACAGTCCCCGAGCCACTGCTCAAGGTGCCGAGGTTTAATACATAACCCAAACTCAGAAACAATATACGACAGTCCCCGAGCCACTGCTCAAGGTGCCGAGGTTTAATACATAACCCAAACTTAAAAACAGTATAGGGCAGTCCCCGAGCCACTGCTCAAGGTGCCGAGGTTTAATACATAACGCAAACTTAAAAACAATATAGGGCAGTCCCCGAACCACTGCTCAAGGTGCCGAGGTTTAATACATAATTGATACTTCGTCCTGGAGCGTTACTTTACAACATGTCATAGATGACTCCTACGAGTAAAATGGACGAAGCAAAGCTACGTTCCATGATCTTTTCGATTCTTCACCGGATTTGTCTGCCTTGTTCTTTTCTGGTGACTGAGCATCAATTAAGTAATACGCATCATTGTGTAATTCTTTGCTCAGGATGAACGGTCCTTCCCATGGGGGTGATAGTTTATGCATGCCGGTCGTGCGTTGCACTAACCGAAGGACCAAATCTCCTTCTTTAAACACCCTTGGATTTACTTTCTTGCTGTGATATCATCGCAACTCCTGCTGATAAATAGCTGATCTTGATAATGCCAATTCCCTGGCCTCTTCTAGCAGATCGACATCATCTTGCCGAGCTATTTCATTTACCTCAGCGGTTGTATATTGGATAACCGTTGGCGAGTCATGTATTTTGTCGGCTGGAAGCACGGTTTCTGCCCCATACACTAGAAAAAATGGTGTATACCCTGTTGACCTGTTTGAGGTAGTTCTGAGGCTCGATAGTACTGCTAGTAGTTCCTCAATCCAACATCCTGCCGACCTTTGCAGTGGTTCGACAAGTCGCGGTTTTATCCCGGACAATACTAGTCCATTAGATCTTTCTACTTGCCCATTAGATGTTGGGTGAGCCACCGAGGCGACATCTAGTCTTATGTGTTTTTCTTGACAGAATCTAGCGAAGGCTCCTTCGGCAAAGTTTGTACCATTGTCTGTAATAACACTGTGTGGGTAGCCATATCTCAGGATAATATCTTTGAGGAATTTTACTGCTGTGGGCCCATCACACTTCTTTATTGGTTTTACTTCGATCCATTTTGTGAACTTGTCGACCATGACTAAGATGTGGGTCATCCCGCCTCGGGCCGGCTTGAATGGTCCCACCATATCTAAGCACCATACAGAAAATGGCCAAGTAATTGGTATCATTTTTAATTCGGACGATGGCATATATATCTTGCTGGCATATCTCTGGCAACCATTACATTTCTCCACCAGTTCTTTGGCCTCTTTCAACGATGTTGGCCAATAAAAGCCATGCCTGAATGCTTTGGCCACTAAAGCTCTGGACGAGGCGTGATGCCCGCATTCTCCTTGATGTATATCTAAGAGGATCTCCTGGCCTTCCACCGAGTTCACACATCTTTGTAACACGCTCGTGACGCTCCTTTTATACAGTTCATTGTTTATGATTGTATAATCTTTAGCTCTTCTCACTGTCTGTCTTGCCAATACCTCGTCATTCGGCAAAATCGCATCTTTAAGGAAAGAAAATATGGGTTGCGCCCATGTTGGTATGATTTTTTCTGGGGTAATCTCACTATCTATTTCCTTATTTTCCGCCGACATAACTACCTCGGATTTCCCCATATCCATCCTTGCATCGGCCGGGTTCATTTTTGGAAGTTCCGGGTTACACTCCTTGTCAATTTCCATCGGCACATTATCTTCTCTTGATTTTGCTAGAATAAAGATGGATTCGGACTCTGGTGATGGTGTTATTGATGGTTTCCTCAGGTGCTCTAGAGCGATACCTAGGGGAATTGATTGTCTGGTTGATCTGAGTTTTGACAACTGTCGTGGTGGTCGCACGGCAGATGCCATGGGTAGGCTAAAGTATGGGGCCAATAGATGCTAAAGGGATCTGGGGAGGGAAGATGTAGTTGATTCTACACACAGAAGACTAACGTAAAGATCTTTATTTCTCCTTTCTTGGGCTACAAGTGCTCCTTGAGCTGTATACAAGTGGAGAGGAAGTACTTTACCATCCTAACGGTACCCAAATGAGTCGATCCCCTTCTCAGAGTCCAAGCCTCTCCTTATAAAGGGGAGCCTTTGCTCCTCTAGGGCTGACGTGGCAAGCATATTCGAGGAATATGCTTGTCCCAATATAGTAATTCGGCGGCCTCCTTTCCGTGTCGCCCTTCTAATGATAGCAAGGTTCCAGAGAACCCCACCTGCACGCCTCGGGCTCCAGGACTGTCACCTCCGTGACCTCCTTCTGCCCTTCTGTCTCCCTGTGCCTTGTCCTTTGTGCTTGGCTCTGCTCAGATTCTCCCTAGCCCGTGACTAGAGTTTGACTATAGGCTCCTCCTTCTCCTACAAGCTTCATATTATTCGGCCCTGTCTCGCTTAACCCGGCTTGGTCCTTACCTGCAATTATATTATTCGGGCTGACCCGGCCGACTTACACAGTATGGCGGCCGGATAACGCCTTGCTCTTCTCATAAGGTTCCTGCTCTTGCATACCTCGGACGACCTTTACAGGACTCAGCCGATTTAGACTGTAACTCGGAAACTGGACGGGGAACTTCCTTTCGTCTTTCCCCGTCCTTACCCTATCCGGGGTCACCTCCCCAACACGTTGTGAGATTTATTCGGATCACAAGAGCCTGAAGTATATATTCACTCAGAAGGAGCTGAATATGAGACAGAGAAGACAGATTGAGCTAATCAAGGATTATGATCTGGACATTCACTACCATCCCGGTAAAGCCAATGTGGTAGCAGATGCCCTTAGCAGATTGCTGTGCCGCTTGAACTCCATGATTTTGAAGGAGCAACCAAGCTTGCACAAGGAGATGGAAGATTTCCGAATGGAATTAGTGAGTGAAGGATTTTTGGCTAGCATAGAACTTCAACCCACTTTGATCAGCCAGATCAAGGAGGCATAGAAAGGAAATGATAGCATCGATGGAATCAAGCGTCGTATCGGTATAGGCAAAGTACCCGGATTCACCGAAGACGAAGAAGGAGTTCTGTGGTACAAAGGACGCCTTTGTGTACTAGCAGATTCTGAGTTGAAAGAAGTGATTCTGAAGGAAGCTCATGATACTCTTTATTCTATCCACCCCGGAGGAACTAAGATGTATCAAGATTTGAAAGAGCAATTTTGGTGGCATAAGATGAAGAGAGAAATCAGAAGCTATATCGCCAAGTTTGATATATGTCAGAGAGTCAAGGCGGGACATCAAAGACCCGCAGGATTGTTGCAACCATTGCAGATTCCAGAATGGAAATGGGATTCCGTTGGAATGGACTTTATCACCGGATTGCCTACTTCTAGTAGGGGAAATGACTCTATCTTGGTCATAGTGGACAGATTATCCAAAGTCGCCCATTTCTTACCAGTCAAGACCAGATATCAGAGTTTGAAGCTAGTGGAGTTATACATCGCTAGAATCTTCAGTTTGCATGGAGTCCCCAAGAACATCGTATCTGATCGAGGAGCTCAGTTTACCTCGAGATTCTAGAAGAAAGCCCAAGAAGGTTTAGGCACCCGACTAGATTTCAGCACAGCTTATCACCCTCAGACCGACGGACAAACAGAGCGAGTAAATCAAATACTCGAAGACATGTTGAGAGCCTGTTTGTTAGAGTATGGATCTAAATGGGAAGATTGTATGCTGTTTGCAGAATTTTCATACAACAATAGTTATCAAGCTAGTTTGCAAATGGCCCCATTTGAATTCATGTATGGAAGGAAGTGTCGCACCCCTTTGAACTGGTCGGAAGTAGGAGAGAGTCAGATTTTTGGACCCGACATCCTACGAGCAGCAGAAGAGAAAGTTCACAAGATTCGTGAGCACCTCAAGACCGCCCAGTCAAGACAGAAGAGTTATGCCGACAAGAGACGTCGAGACCTCGCCTTCAACATAGGAGATTTTGTGTATCAGAAAGTGTCGTCGTTGAAGGGAATGCAGTGTTTCCAACTGAAAGGAAAGTTATCCCCCAGATATATCGGCCCCTTCAAGATTCTGAACCGTCGAGGAGAAGTGTCATATCAATTGGAACTACCCGAAGAGATGTCAGCCGTGCACAATGTGTTCCATATCTCATTACTTCGCAAGTGCCTCGAAGTTCCGGAGAAGACGGAAGTGTTCAAGAGTATTGATCACCGGACCATAGAAATCAACGATGACCTGACCTATCCCGAAGTATGTAACATCCCTAAAATCATGTTTTTAAAGCTTTGCATATCATCCATGCATGCATATTCATTTAGGGTTCAATTTCAAACTCATTTGAAAGAAATAGAAGCTTTGAGTGCTATTATTTTATGTAGACAAGCATTGTTCAGAATGCCACTCTCAAGTGAGAGAATATTTGTTTTAAACCAAGTTGTGTTTGGCTCATAAGCTAGTTTGGTTGAGTTTCAAAGCTTGGATAAAATTTCCAAAACAAATATGGTTTTAAAACATTTTCAAATCCTTATCAAATCATGTGCTAAGGCACTGTTTATTTTGAATTTTCAAAAAGACCAAGCAAGTATAATGAGACAGCATGGTTTTATGCCCAAAAATATGAAGGCTGCACTTTTCATAAGCTAGTACAAAAGTGTAGAAAAGTTTCGAATTCAAATGCTTTTGATTTCATTTGAAAAGGATTCCTGAAAATAAATTTAGAAAAAGAAAAGAGATTAGAAAACAGTACTGGGCCTGGCACCACTTATTCAGCCCAATAGCCAAAGCAGCCCACCCGGGCCACTCCTCTATCTGCCTTTCCCCACCCGCGCAGAACCTACCCCCCAGTCACTGATCGATGGGCCCCGTCCACGTCACCGTCGTCTTCCCCAAATCCCGCGCAAGAACACGCCGCCGCTGCCGTTGATAGCGCGGCGTAATTGCCATTGATTCAGCAGGCGTTTCCTGCCGAGCCTCTGCCTACTTAAACCTCTCTGCACCACGAGTCTTTCCCCTCACTCAGCACCCCCACTCCGCCACCAGGCTGCCGGCAATTTGAGCTGCAACGCCGCTGCCCGACGCTCTCCGGTGACCTATTCTGGTGAACCCCATGCTCCCCTTCACCTCTCATTCTTACGAGATTGCTTGTCATGCATGTGCGCATCTTCTCACACCTTTGGTTTGCTCTAAAACGCCCCAGGTCGTCGTCTCCGTCGAGCCCCACGAACGACCGAAGCACCGCCCGACTTCGGCGAAAAATCACGGTAAATCCAGACCGCCCCTTGACCCCTAGTTCATACAACTGTGTTCGCCTCGCCTATGTGCATCTCCTAATGCCTTTCATTCATCTTATTGCGCCGTAGAACGTCGCCTCCGTCTCCGGTAGTGAACACCCGACGCGAAAGCAAACTCCCACGAGGATTTCCGGCTGTGCCAGTGCACCCATGTCCAAGCAAAGACCACGTTGAGCTTCGCCATCGTCACGCGAGCTTGGTAAGCACCTGCACGTCCCCCTAACCCCCTAGACTCGCCGGAACTCCACCGCCAGTAGGTCCGCCACCGCTGTAGCCTCGCGCGCCGCCAGATCTTGGTCAAAGCATTGTGAGCCATCAGATCTAGATCCTGTGGCCACCAATAGATCACTTAATGAAGCGCTTTCTTTAGATCTGAGCCGCCCAGCGTCACTTAAATCCTACGGCTCTGGATGATTGATCCAACCGAATCGGTATCAGCCAATCAGAAGCTGCCGCGTGGCTAGGGTTTAGATTTAAAATAGAATTTAGATCTATTAGTGATTCAAACTTGTAAAATTCATAACTTTTGATCCCCATGTTCAAATTTTGCAAATTTTATATCATTCGAATCAGGAGAGAAAATCCTATCTTTTTATGCAACGTGTTTAATGTTTTGCCTTTGTAAAAATGGTTGTTTTCGCAGAAACTTGTGTAGGCTTATTTTGGATATAGAAATGTTTTGAAAATTGTTTTAAAGAACAAATAAAGTCTATTTTGGGTATATTGTACTTGTTTATGTTCTAGTACTGTTTACTTGTCTTGTTTGGTGTAGAAAAATCCACACATGGCATTTGCATGCATTCATATATTTTTGTTTGTATATTTTGTTATGTGATTTTGGTGCCATTATTTTATGTTTAGATTCTGGTACAAATAGTGATTATGGTTGTGAAGATTGTTGCTACTCCCCAATATACCAAGGCAAGTGGTGCTTCATGATTTTATTCCTATAATTTTCACTTATGCATTAGAAATATTTTGTATAGAACTTGCATGAGTATTTTGCTAAGTATCTTATTGCTATGCTTGGGAAATCCTAGTAGTTGTAGAATTGTTTGAATTTCCTCTAAGTTAAGATGCTTACCATTACCATGCTTAGCCTATCTAGTAGCAACCAAGGGTGGTTTATATATTCATGCTATGTGAAATATTTCTAAGTCCTTGACTTGTTTTTGCTAATAAAACAACTAAGTGAATGAAACACCTGGGTGGAATGGAAAGAATGGTTTGTGTTGAGTGGTTACACAAGGCCCATTTCTATGGTTTACCTTGTATATCTCACTTGTGGAAAGACACCCAGGAACAAAGGGGTTTGAGATGCCAAATGTTAAGAAGCTTCTAGTGCAGCACATGGCAATATGGGCTTTGCCTGGATCACATAGGTTGCAATAACTTAGCTATTTGGACAGTTGGTGGTAGTGGGATGATAGGTTGGAACGCGTCCATTTGGTCTAAGGGAAGGCTTTTGAAAGGCCCTGTCTTGGTGAAAATCAAGTCTTGTGGGGAAAGTGCACAACCTCTGCAGATGGAAGAATCTAAGTACTTAGCCATGTCCCTGGTATTGGACAACTTGAGCATCAAGACATGGAAGCTATCAAGAATCTCCTCATCCCAATTTCTAAGTTAAAACTTGTGGTTGAACAAGGGTGAAGGTTCACCAATGTCTATTGGTGATTCCTTGGGAAAGTTTTGTCAAAAGAAAAACTTAATGTTTTCAACTGATAGGTAAAACCTATTTTGAGCAAAGCAAGCCTAAGATACACTTAGCCAAATGCATGTAGTATCTAGATGCTAATATTCTACTAAGGTATCACTTGCCAATACTATTCCAATGTATTGACCCACTGTGGCTGTAACTTATGATGTTGCAGGTTACTCTGATGATGATTAGGGGTTATGAGTCTACACTCAACATGCTTGCATGTGGCACATGAAGATGAAGACTTATTTATCTTATTCTATGTTTGAACTCTTGTATTAGGCCTATGGCCATGGAGTTTGTAAAAGAATATGTTTGTCTCTGGAATGATATGTAATAATGACCTTTGTTTCTGTGTACTTCATCTTAAACTGTGGATTCTAGAATTGATCCAGGGACTAGCATTGCAATCACAGGGATCCTTACCTTTATAAAGGGAGGGATCTTACAGATGGTATCAGAGCACTGTGTTGCCTGTAGGATTATGACCCTAGGATTGGATTAGAAACCATTAAGGAAAAATTCTTCAACAACTTCCACACTTGTCTTATTCTTCTCGTAAACTTTTCTAATCTTCTTTCTCATCTCTATTGATAGAAGGATTCTTTGATAGTCTTTAGACTTGAGAGTGAAAGATGTAATGTGCCTTGTTAGTTGGACCACCACACTTATCATTGTATTTCCAAAAATTTTACTAAGTTATATGGAATCTAGGATGCTTGTAATATGTATACCATGACTTGTGTGTTGTTTGTCAATGATATGCTTGTGATACTTGTCTTGTGTATTTCTAGTGATGTTGTTTCTAACTTTTCTCTATCTTATAAAATAGATGCCTAATGTTACTATCAAGACTACCAAGAGTTCAAGGGAACTCGTTTTGGCACTCGTCTTATTGAGCTCACTAGCATGCTCAATCTTCCTCTTCCTAGCATCATGGTGCTTCCCCTTACCAAGTTTGAGAGGAAGGACCTTTGGGGCTTCAAGGTTAATCAGCCAGGACGCCAGACGGAGCCTATTACAGAGGCAATCATCTTCAATTTTATGCATGAAGACAGGGAGAGAGGCCTAGAGGTAGTCATGTAGGATTTACTCGCGCGTCTGTTAGGGAGACACTCTCGGGAGATTAGAGGTACTCACTTCCACGCCTTCAAAAGACGCGAGGAGGATGGTGAGGCTATTGAGTTCGAGGATGCTGCTAGAGAGACGGCAGAGCCGATTTGTCTATACCTCCAGGACCTAGAGGTTCTTCTTAGGCACCTAGATATTCATAGGACCAATGTCATGCTTAGCAATGACGAGCTCCAGGTGCAGCTTCATGAGAAGGACAAGCTCTTCGCGGAGCAAGATGAGATAGTCAAGGAAATGGCAAGTTTGAGAGTCAGGATAGAAAGTTCAAGAGTCAAGAGAAAAGAGTCCAAGATAGGAACAAGAGGATTCGAGAGATGACTGCAGAAATAGAGGCCAAGGACTTCGAGCTCGAGCATTAGGAGGGTGTGATTGAGAGGCTTCGTTCACAGAAGAGGGCTCTCAAAGCCAAAGTAGAGTCCTTGACTACCAGTGTCGAGGAATACAAGACCGCTATGGAGAATGCATGTCTTACACTTGTTGATGAGGAGGTTGATGCAGAGGAGTAGTGATGACTACTCATTTATCTTTTATTTACCATGCTTTTGATTATTGAGTCGCAATGACCATCCAACATCTGGATGGCTTGCTATTGGTGTGTTTACTTTTCAAAAACTTGTTGTCTATGTTGTTGAACTTTTGTTATTTTGATGCTTTTTTGTGATTGTCTGTGTGATGTATTGTGCATGTTAAGCATCTATGGGTATCTCATTCTTATCCTTATTTAAAAACCACAGATGCCTCCTCGACGTGCCAACCCCAACCCGAACAACAACAATGTCACCCCAGAGATGCAGCAGCTGATGACAGCTCAGACACAGCTGATGCAGATGATGACCACCTTTATGCAGAATTAGAACAGCAACAATAACAACAAGAACAACAATAATAACAACAACAACAACAATCAGAACAATCCACTAGGTTTTGACATGCTCACCAGATTCCTAAGACTGAGACCAGCAAAGTTCTCAGGGACTACTGATCCCATGGTGGCCAATGATTGGCTACGCTCAGTGAACAAGGATTTGGTAACTGTTGGTTGTATTGATGAGGAGAAAGTCAGATTTGCAGCACATTTGTTGGAAGGACCAGCAGCAACTTGGTGGGATAACTTCCAGATCACCACTCCCATTGAGGATGTGACATGGGTTATCTTTGAAGATGGTTTCCGTACAGCTCACATATCATCCAGAATGATGAGCTTGAATAAGAAGGAATTCCATAATCTGAAGGAGCGCCACCGCAGCGTGGCTGAATATATTGAGGAGTTCAACAATCTGCCGTGTTATGCACCGGATGAAGTTGACACAGATGCCAAGAGGAAGTAGAAGTTCCTCGAAGGATTGAACGATGAACTGAACCTGCAGTTAGTTTTGTCCTATGTCCCCACTTATTAATATCTTTGTGACAAGGCTGCCATCTTGGAGAGCAAGATGAAACAGGTTGAAAGCAGGAAGAGGAAACACTCAGACAACCACAGCTCAGGATCGTCTCACAAGCGTTCCCATTATGATGATAGTGGGAATTCTGGATCCCACAAGCATGGAAAGTACAAAAATCACCACAACCACAACCTTCATCATGACAACAAGCATCACCGTAGTCATGACAATGACAAGTACAAGAATCACAAGAGTGGGTACAAGAACCACCACAACAAAAGTGGAAGTGGTAGTGGAAGCCAGCCTGTCAAGAAGGATCTTAGTCAGGTTGAATGTTTCAAGTGCAAGAAGATGGGGCATTATACAAATGAATGCCCAGAAAAGAAAGTTGAAGGACCCAACAAGCCCAACCCTTTCCAGAAGGGACAAGTGAACCACATCAATGTGGAAGAGATCTATGAGGAACCTGATGCTGTTCCTGGTAAGTTCAAACTCAATTCTGTTTCAGCATTTTTTCTTTTTGATACTGGTGCATCTCATTCATTCATATCAAGAGCATTTGTTGAAAGAAATGAACTACCTGTCACATCCCAAGATTTTCCAAATCTTGTAATGTGAAAAATAAATGAATAAAATAAAACTTTGTTGATTTTCAGAGCCAGAAGAAACTTTTGAATCCAATTGGGAATCTTCAAATCTATTTTGAACAATTAAATCCTAAAGGGATTTATAAAGATAAACATTTAATAAAGGCAAATAAAATGTTTTGGAATTACTATTTTGGATCTTTTAAATAAAAGGATTTGGTTCTCAAAGGAAATAGAAGTTTTATAAATAAATATTATTTTATAGATCCAAATTAAACTTTGGCCAAGCTTTTGAAATAAAACATTTTTTTTGATAAAATAGTAAAGGTTTATTTAAATAAAATAATAAGGATTTAATATCCAAATTTTAATTCAATAAAGGCCTTTCCCATTTTAAATAAACACTAAAACCTATTTATTTATTTTAAATAAGTTTTCCAAGTATTTTATATTCACAAATGAAACCTACTGAAGTGTTTTGGTTTTATTTTAGATTTCAAAATAAATAAATTAATAAAACAAATTCTATATGGATTATTAACTAAGGTCCATTGTATTTAAATATTAATAGAACCTAAAATAAAAATGTTATTTTGTTTTAAACAAGATTTCCAAATATCATATATTTTCAAATAAAACCTACTGAATTGGTTTTGGAAATTTTTGGATTTCAAATGGAAATTTTATTAAATAAATCAAACCCTATTTGATTAAAGGGCTATTTTTTTATTTTTTTTAGATAGATCCTAAAAATGAATGAAAATATTATTTTATTTTGAGATTTGGTTTATGTTGATAAACAGAACCAAAAACTTATTTAAGTGTGGTGATTATTTGAATTGGTTGAATGCTTGAATAATTGATTGAAAATTCAAAACAGAAATTGATTTGGAAAATAGAAAAAGGTTTCAAATAGAAAAAAATAGAAACTGGCCGACCCCATTTCAATAAAAGCCACCCCACCCCAAAGGCCCATTTTCCCCACCCTCTCGTAAACGTTTTGCACTCAAACCCACACCATGAGGACACCGAATGGACCCTGCCTTTCCCTTTCTCACCGACTGAGGACCCCACCGCCACGTCCCTCTTCTTCCCCACCCCCACGACCTGTTCCTCCTCCCTCGCTGGCCGTTGCAGGCTTTGATTCGCGGCTTGAATTCGCCTTAACACGGCCACCTTAACTCGCAGCGACCAGGCACATTTAAACGCCGGACTCTCTCCGCTTTTCCCTTTGTCTCCTCCCCAAGCACGCCTGTGCTCCAATTTCTCCCGAGCCGCCTGTCTCCGATGACCTCCTCGCCGATTCCGACCAGCACACGCCTCCCGCCTCCTCGAGCACGAATCGTGATCAGCATTCTCTAAGCGCACCTCTCTGTAGCCTCGGCTTACTCGCGCATGCCTCCCAAATCGGCAACGCGTCGACGACCGACTGGCCGCCGTCTGCCTCTTCTCCGACGACGTCCCCAGGTAGTACCCGACCTCCCCTCTCATCCCCGTGGACACGATGATGATCTCCAAGCTCATACGAACCTAACAGCACCTTCCGTTTGTCCTAGGGCGCCCCCTATCCTCGCTCGACGACCTTCTCGAACCGCCCAGCTCGTCTCCGGCGAGCAATCAAGGACAACCCCGTGCGCCCCTTCATCAACCAGTACCACGTTGAGCATCAGCAGTGTGCTGCGAACTCGGTGAGCATCCCCTTTTCCTTCCTCGCTTCCTATTTCACCGGCGCCGCCACCGTCTGGTCGCTCCACCGCCAGCACGGCCAGCACCGCTCGTTAAGGTCGAGCACCCACGTAGTCTGATCCCGATCTGATGGATAGAATAGTTCACTTAAACGAAGGGGTACGCGTTGATCTGAGCCGCATCTGCCCCTTTTAATCCTGTGGTCTGTGTCACTCGATCCAGATGAACCGGTACTGGCCAATCACGGCGCGACGCGTGGCCAGTGTTTGATTAAAACAGATTTAGAAACCAGATTTAAAAGCCATTTTGAAACCCATGTAAATTTCAAACCACAAGTCCAAAAATTACAAATTTTATATCAATGGATTCAGTGGAACAAGCCCTAGCAAACTATGCCCCTGGTTTAGCAAAAAGCTTCTGGAAAAATGGTTGTTTTTGCAGAAACATTTGTATGCTTGTTAAGATTATAAAAATTGTTTAAAAATGAATTTAGGGATGAAATCTTGGGAAAATGGTGTGATTTGAACCTACTAACATTGGGAACCACTTTGTGGATTCAAAAATGAATTTGGTGAAACAAAATAAGGATTCCTTGAATTAAAACCATTTCTAGTCAAATAGAAATGTGGTTTATTTATTAAAAAGGGTTTTGGAATAAAACCTTTGGAAAATGTTTTGTTTTAAACTCTCTGATCCCAAATACCAAGTTTTATGGTTTGAAAACATATTTAGTGAACCCTATAGGTTAAAGCCTTGGTAAAAATATTTCTACACCACGTAAAATAATACTTTGTTTTGAAAATGGTTTTTGAAGTGAAACCTTTTGCAATTGACTTTGCCACTTTACAAAATGACCATTAGGTGCTTTCAAATGTTCATGACCCATTAGGAACCACTTTTTCAAACAAAACAAAGCTTGGCATGCTTGCATGCATTTATTTGACTTTGTTATTTTATGTGTTGTTTTGCTTGATTGGTAGATTGAGATTGTGCCTTGCTTGATTGATTTGTAGTGACTTGAAGAGTGTGATTGTTGCAAGGACAAGGAGTGAACCTATACTCTACCAAAAAGGCAAGTGATGCTTCATACTTTTGTCCCATTATTTTCACTATGCATTAGTGATTTTTCTCTAAGTAAAACTTGCATGGATTTTGCTAAGTATAGACCTTGCTATAAGAAAACCTAGTAGATGAATCCTTAGTAGGATTTTCCTAAGTTAAGATTCCTACTACTATCAAGCTTAGCCTAGCTAATGGAAAACATGGGTGGAAAATATATTCACACTATGGAACAATCTCTAAGTCTGAGGACTTATGTTTTTGTTTAATAAAACAACTAAGTTAATGAATCACCTGGGTGGAATGGGCTTGCTTGGTGGTTTTTGGTTGAGTGGTTCACAAGGCCATGGACTTGGCTTGTGTATCTCACTTGTGGTATGCCACGCAGGCACAAAGAGATTTGAGATGTCAAATGTTGAGAAGCTTCAAGTGCAACCACTTGGCAATATGGGATCTGCCATGATCATATAGGTTGCAAGAACTTAGCCATATGGACAGTTGGTGGTAGTGTTTGATAGGTTGGAGCGTCCATTTTGGTCTAAGGAAAGCTTGAAAGATCTTGTCTTGGGAAACCAAGTCTTGTGGGGAAAGTGCACCACCTCTGCAGAGTGTAAAATCTAAGTACTTAGCCATGTCCCTGGTAAAGGACAATTTGAGCATCAAGACATGGAAGCAATCAAGAATCTCATCATTCAAATTTCTAAGTTAAAACTTGTGGATTGAACAAGGGTTGTCTGAAATCTTCAATCTTTGATTGAGAGATGCCTTGCAAAGGATCTTCAATCTTTGATTGAGAAAAATGATTTTGTCAAAGAAAAAACTTAGTATTTTCAAATGTTAAGGAAAAATCTATTTTGAGCAATGCAAGCCTCAAACTCCACTTAGCCAAATGCATATAGATGATAGACTCCACTTTACTACCTTAGTATCACTTGCCAATACAATTCAAATGTATTGACCCTTGTGGCTGTAACTTGTAATGTTGCAGGTTTGATTGATTTTTAGTGAAGATTGATTGATTAGGATTACAAAGTCTACAACCAACATCTGCCTGTGGCATTTTGAAGATGAAGGACCCATACTTATAGTTATTCCGCTGCAATGTAATGTAATAGTCAAATGAGCTATGTTTGATGTAATAAACTTATGTTATTCCTGGTTATAAAGTTATATTATGACCTTTGTTTCTTGATATTACATCTTAACTGTGGATGCTAGCTATTGATCCAGGGACTAGCATTGTAAACACAGGGGGCTCTATCTTATTAAAGATTGGGACCTCTACAGATGGTATCAGAGCATTGTGTTGCCTGTAGGATTTGTAAACCTAGGATTGGACAAAACCCCTTAGAAAAATAGGAGTTATATTTATTCCAAAATTTATTTACAAACAATCTTGTAAACTCTTTCCTCAACCATTTTGGTTTCAACTCTACATCTCTTATATTTCAACTTGATGGAAAAACCTATCCATGGCCAAAGACTACACCATGTGCAAACGACTTCTTCAAAACTTTCAACTCTAATGACTTCAACATCTTTAGCATATTCACCAAGGACTTCCAACTTGGATACCACTAAGGACTACAAGTGAGACAAGGAAATCTTGCTCAAGATTTAGAGACTGAGGGAATGCAAAAGTTAGAAGGAGCCTACTCCACTTGAAGCTTTGTGACCAAGAGTTTTCCCAAGGAAATCATGATCTCATCAAGAAGAATCATGAGGGAAGGAAAAATCACAAGTAAACCATATAGATGGACCACCATATTATAGTTAAGTTAAACACACCAACTTATGTGGTGTAACAAAAATATTTTTGATTGTCTAAAAATATGCTTGAACTTTATTGTTTGAATGAATTGTTTGGTTTGTGATTGCATGCACATTGCTTGAGTGAATTGTGATGTGTGTGATTAGAAGTAATTCCTTAGAAATGACTTGCCTATTCTGATCTCCCTTCAACCCAAACAGATGACTTCTCCAAGAAACTCCAACATCAAGGTTGATGACAACAACAACCAAGAGGACAACATGAGAGAACTTATAACAAACCGAAACCAGTTGAGCCAAGAGACAACTCAGCTTTTAGCCAACAACAATGGACTAGACCCAGCCATACAAAGGATTTTGAAACTTCAATCCCAATTGTTGAAAGGAATGGTTACTCAAATGATCAACATGAGAGAAAACTTTTCCCAAGGAGCTAATGACAACAAGGATGACAAAGATGTTAATCTAGAAGGAACCCAAGTTAGCAATACTTGTGGAGACAAGGATCATGCATCCAAGGAGCATGAAGATCAATGCCCCAAGAAGAGAGAAAGATCTCCCACCTATGAAGAACATGAACTAGAAGAACTCCTAGCTTTGGAGAGACCCAAAAAGAAGAAGAAGAAATGCCCCAACACTAGCAAGAAGGATATTACACAAGTGCAATGTTTCAAATGCAAAGATATGGGACACTATGCCAATGAATGCCCAGAAAAGGAGAAGAGCCAAGAAGACAAACAAAGGCTAGTGAAACCCAAGATGAGGAAGGATATTAGCCAAGTGATGTGCAAACACTGCAAGGAGTTAGGACATTATGCATCATATTGTCCAGAGAAGCCACCTCAAGACCTCAAACTTATAACATGTTTCAAATGCAAGGAACTAGGCCACTATGCAAACAATTGTCCAGAAAAGATAAGGAACAAGTTAAACAAGTCTATGAAGGATCTCAACCTTGGCCCATGAGTCAAGTATTGAAACCAAGGACACCATGCAAATGATTGCTTAAGAGAAATTTTTCCCACGGTCCCAAGAAGGACAATGTGTAATTTTTGTTTGAAATTTTTTAAGGGTGGTAGTACCATAGTTATTTTGAACCTTCTTGTAACCCTAGCCTCCCCAAATCTCGGGACGAGATTTATTTTAAGGGTGGTAGCCTGTCACATCCCAAGATTTTCCAAATCTTGTAATGTGAAAAATAAATGAATAAAATAAAACTTTGTTGATTTTCAGAGCCAGAAGAAACTTTTGAATCCAATTGGGAATCTTCAAACCTATTTTGAACAATTAAATCCTAAAGGGATTTATAAAGATAAACATTTAATAAAGGCAAATAAAATGTTTTGGAATTACTATTTTGGATCTTTTAAATAAAAGGATTTGGTTCTCAAAGGAAATAGAAGTTTTATAAATAAATATTATTTTATAGATCCAAATTAAACTTTGGCCAAGCTTTTGAAATAAAACATTTTGTTTTGATAAAATAGTAAAGGTTTATTTAAATAAAACAATAAGGATTTAATATCCAAATTTTATTTAAATAAAGGCCTTTCCCATTTTAAATAAACACTAAAACCTATTTATTTATTTTAAATAAGTTTTCCAAGTATTTTATATTCTCAAATGAAACCTACTGAAGTGTTTTGGTTTTATTTTAGATTTCAAAATAAATAAATTAATAAAACAAATTCTATATGGATTATTAACTAAGGTCCATTGTATTTAAATATTAATAGAACCTAAAATAAAAATGTTATTTTGTTTTAAACAAGATTTCCAAATATCATATATTTTCAAATAAAACCTACTGAATTGGTTTTGGAAATTTTTGGATTTCAAATGGAAATTTTATTAAATAAATCAAACCCTATTTAATTAAATAACTAAAGGGCTATTTTTTTAGATAGATCCTAAAATGAATGAAAATATTATTTTATTTTGAGATTTGGTTTATGTTGATAATGAACCAAAAACTTATTTAAGTGTGGTGATTATTTGAATTGGTTGAATGCTTGAATAATTGATTGAAAATTCAAAACAGAAATTGATTTGGAAAATAGAAAAAGGTTTCAAATAGAAAAAAATAGAAACTGGCTGACCCAGCCCAGCTAAAGCCCACCCAGCCCAAAGCCCATTTTCCCACCCTCGACGAACGTTTTGCACTCAAACCCACCCGCGAGGACACTGACGACTGGACCCCGTTCCCTTTCCCTTTCTCACTGACCAGAGGACCCCACCGCCACGTCCCTCTTCTTACCCAGCTCCACGACCTGTTCCTCCTCCCTCGCTGGCCGTTGCAGGCTTTGATTCGCGGCTTGAATTCGCCTTAACAGGGCCACCTTAACTCGCAGCGACCAGGCACATTTAAACGCCAGTGACTCCTCTCCGTTTCCCCTCTGTCTCCTCCCCCAGGGACGCCCCCAGGCCGCTCCAATTTCTCCCCGAGCCGCTCTGTCTCCGACGACCCTCCTCGCCGATTCACCAGCACACGCCTCCTGCCTCCTCGAGCACGCAACTGTGATCAGCATTCTCTAGCGCACCTCTGTAGCCTCGCTTACTCGCGCATGCCTCCCAAATCGGCAACGCCGACGACTGCTGACCGCCGTCGCCTCTTCTCCGACGTCCCTAGGTAGTACCGACCTCCCTCTCATCCCGTGGACACGATGATGATCTCCAAGCTCATACGAACCTAACAGACCTTCCGTTTGTCCTAGGGCGCCCCTATCTCGCGCTCGACGACCTTCCGAACCGAAGCCCACTGCCTCCCATGAGCAATCAAGGATGCCCGTCGCCTTCATCAACCAAGTACCACGTTGAGCATCGATGGTGCTGCGAACTCGGTGAGCATCCCCTTTTCCTTCCTCGCTTCCTATTTCACCGGCGCCGCCACCGTCTGGTCGCTCCACCGCCAGCAGCCGCCGCAGCGCCGCTCGTTTAAGGTCGAGCACCCCACAGCCGTCTGATCCCGATCTGATGGATAGAATAGTTCACTTAAACGAAGGGGTACGCGTTGATCTGAGCCGCACCTGCCCCTTTTAATCCTGTGGTCTGTGTCACTCGATCCAGACGAACCGGTACTGGCCAATCACGGCGCGACGCGTGGCCAGTGTTTGATTAAAACAGATTTAGAAACCAGATTTAAAAGCCATTTTGAAACCCATGTAAATTTCAAACCACACGTCCAAAAATTACAAATTTTATATCAATGGATTCAGTGGAACAAGCCCTAGCCAACTATGCCCTTGGTTTAGCAAAAAGCTTCTGGAAAAATGGTTGTTTTTGCAGAAACATTTGTATGCTTGTTAAGATTATAAAAATTGTTTAAAAATGAATTTAGGGATGAAATCTTGGGAAAATGGTGTGATTTGAACCTACTAACATTGGGAACCACTTTGTGGATTCAAAAATGAATTTGGTGAAACAAAATAAGGATTCCTTGAATTAAAACCATTTCTAGTCAAATAGAAATGTGGTTTATTTATTAAAATGGGTTTTGGAATAAAACCTTTGGAAAATGTTTTGTTTTAAACTCTCTGACCCCAAATACCAAGTTTTATGGTTTGAAAACATATTTAGTGAACCCTATAGGTTAATACCTTGGTAAAAATATTTCTACACCACATAAAATGATACTTTGTTTTGAAAATGGTTTTTGAAGTGAAACCTTTTGCAATTGAATTTGCCACTTTACAAAATGACCATTAGGTGCTTTCAAATGTTCATGACCCATTAGGAACCACTTTTTCAAACAAAACAAAGCTTGGCATGCTTGCATGCATTTCTTTGACTTTCTTATTTTATGTGTTGTTTTGCTTGATTGGTAGATTGAGATTGTGCCTTGCTTGATTGATTTGTAGTGACTTGAAGAGTGTGATTGTTGCAAGGACAAGGAGTGAACCTATACTCTACCAAAAAGGCAAGTGATGCTTCATACTTTTGTCCCATTACTTTCACTATGCATTAGTGATTTTTCTCTAAGTAAAACTTGCATGGATTTTGCTAAGTATAGACCTTGCTATAAGAAAACCTAGTAGATGAATCCTTAGTAGGATTTTCCTAAGTTAAGATTCCTACTACTATCAAGCTTAGCCTAGCTAATGGAAAACATGGGTGGAAAATATATTCACACTATGGAACAATCTCTAAGTCGAGGACTTATGTTTTGTTTAATAAAACAACTAAGTTAATGAATCACCGGTGGAATGGGCTTGCTTGGTGGTTTTTGGTTGAGTGGTTCACAAGGCCATGGACTTGGCTTGTGTATCTCACTTGTGGTATGCCACGCAGGCACAAAGAGATTTGAGATGTCAAATGTTGAGAAGCTTCAAGTGCAACCACTTGGCAATATGGGATCTGCCATGATCATATAGGTTGCAAGAACTTAGCCATATGGACAGTTGGTGGTAGTGTTTGATAGGTTGGAGCGTCCATTTTGGTCTAAGGAAAGCTCGAAAGATCTTGTCTTGGGAAACCAAGTCTTGTGGGGAAAGTGCACCACCTCTGCAGTGTAAAATCTAAGTACTTAGCCATGTCCCTGGTAAAGGACAATTTGAGCATCAAGACATGGAAGCAATCAAGAATCTCATCATTCAAATTTCTAAGTTAAAACTTGTGGATTGAACAAGGGTTGTCTGAAATCTTCAATCTTTGATTGAGAGATGCCTTGCAAAGGATCTTCAATCTTTGATTGAGAAAAATGATTTTGTCAAAGAAAAAACTTAGTATTTTCAAATGTTAAGGAAAAATCTATTTTGAGCAATGCAAGCCTCAAACTCCACTTAGCCAAATGCATATAGATGATAGACTCCACTTTACTACCTTAGTATCACTTGCCAATACAATTTAAATGTATTGACCCTTGTGGCTGTAACTTGTAATGTTGCAGGTTTGATTGATTTTTAGTGAAGATTGATTGATTAGGATTACAAAGTCTACAACCAACATCTGCCTGTGGAATTTTGAAGATGAAGGACCCATACTTATAGTTATTCTGCTGCAATGTAATGTAATAGTCAAATGAGCTATGTTTGATGTAATAAACTTATGTTATTCCTAGTTATAAAGTTATATTATGACCTTTGTTTCTTGATATTACATCTTAACTGTGGATGCTAGCTATTGATCCAGGGACTAGCATTGTAAACACAGGGGGCTCTATCTTATTAAAGATTGGGACCTCTACACTACCGGTTGAAACTATTGGGTGTCCTATAAAAGTAAGTTCTCCTGGCAGGGAAATGATAGTGAACTCGGGATGTCATGATCTAGTCATAGATTTTGGGAAGTATAAGTTTCCCGTTAATCTGATAATCCTAAATTCCCAAGGATTGGATGTCATATTGGGAATGGACTGGATGACCAAGCACAAAGGAGTGCTAGATTGTGCCAACCATACTGTCACACTCACAACTCTAGAAAACAAAAGGATTAGATTCAAGACTAACTTTGAATCAAAAGGAGGTAAGATAAATTCTCTTAAGGGGGTTAGCATAGACAATGTGCCAATTGTGAATGAATATCCAGATGTGTTTCCGGAAGAATTGCCGGGAATGCCACCAGATAGAGATGTGGAGTTTCTTATTGACTTGCTACCAGGATCAGGACCAATAGCAAAGAGACCTTACAAGATGTTAGTTGATGAGTTGAAAGAACTCAAGAAACAACTTGGAGAACAGTTGTAGAAAGGATTTATTAAACCAAGTTCTTCATCTTGGGGAGCACCAGTTTTATTTGTGGAAAAGAAAGATAGAAGCCAAAGGTTATGCATAGATTACCGTTCACTCAATGAGGTAACTATTAAGAACAAATACCCTTTGCCTAGAATCAATGACTTGTTTGATCAGTTAGAAGGAGCATGTGTGTTCTCAAAGATTGATCTCCGGTCAGGTTATTTCCATCTCAAGATAAGAGAACAAGACATACCTAAGATAGCTTTCACCACTAGGTATGGATTGTATGAGTACACCGTAATGAAATTTGGTTTGACCAATGCACCAGCTTACTTCATGAATATGATGAACAAGGTGTTCATGGAGTTCCTTGATAAGTTTGTTGTCGTATTCATCGATGACATTCTAATCTACTCCAAGAGCAAAGAAGAGCATGAAGGACATTTGCGCTTGATACTTGAGAAGCTTAGAGAGCATAAGATGTATGCCAAATTCAGCAAGTGTGAATTTTGGTTAAATGAAGTTGGATTTCTTGGACACGTTGTGTCAGGAGATGGTGTAGCAGTTGATTCTACTAAAGTGTCAGCTGTAACTGAATGGGAATCTCCTAAATCACTAAAAGAGGTTCGTAGTTTCCTTGGCTTGGCAGGATACTATAGAATATTTATTGAGAATTTCTCCAAAGTAGCTAAACCAATGACAGAGTTACTAAAGAAAGACAAGAAATTTGCTTGGTCTGAAGGATGTGAACTCAGTTTCCAAGAATTGAAGAAGAGACTAGTGACAGCACCAATCTTATGTTTGCCAGATTTGGAAAAAGATTTCCAAGTATATTGTGATGCATCTCATCATGGATTAGGTGCAGTTCTAATGCAATAAGGGAAAGTTATGGCTTATGCCTCGAGACAACTCAAAACTCATGAGGTAAATTATCCTACTCATGACTTAGAGTTAACCTCTATTGTCCATGCACTCAAAACATGGAGACATTATCTTTTGGGAAAACGATGTGAAGTGTTCACAGATCACAAAATTTTGAAGTATATCTTCACCTAGAAAGAAATCAACATGAGATAAAGAAGATGGCTAGAACTCATCAAGGACTATGACTTGAGTTTGCAATACCATCCCGGTAAAGCAAATGTTGTAGCATATGCTCTAAGCCGTAAGGTTTTTGTGAATGGCCTTACTAAGGGAGAGTTGCCAGATGATCTGTGTGACCAATTCAGAGATCTCAGATTGGAAATTGTGCCTGAGGGACATCTCATGTCATTGAATGTTCAACCCACTTTGTTGGACAAAATCAAAGAAGCCCAAAAGACAGATAAGGAAATTGAAGAGATTAAGGAAAAGATTGGCAAAGGAAAAGCTAAAGGATTCCACGAAGACGAACAAGTACTTTATGGTATGGAAAACGTATTTGTGTTCCACAAGATCCGTAGCTTCGGAAACTGATTTTACAGGAAGCACATAACTCACCATATTCTATTCATCCGGGTAACACCAAAATGTACATGGATATGAAGGAAAGATTTTGGTGGAATAATCTCAAGAAAGACATCGCCGAACATATTGCTTTGTGTGATGTATGTAGTAGAGTGAAAGCAGAACATCAGAAACCAGCAGGATTGCTACAACCACTACCTATTCCTGATTGGAAGTGGGACAAGATTGGCATGGATTTCATCACCGGTTGCCAAGGACCAGGTCAGGATATGATTCTATTTGGGTAGTAGTGGATCGCCTAACTAAAGTGGCTCATTTCATACCCGTGAAGACAACCTATACAAGTGCTAAGTTAGCCAAGATCTATATGAGTAGAATTGTATGTCTACATGGAGTACCCAAGGGTATTGTGTCTGATAGGGGAACTCAATTCACTTCTCATTTTTGGAGGCAACTACATGAGTCATTGGGGACGAGGTTGGAATTCAGCACTGCTTTTCATCCTCAGACTGATGGACAAACAGAAAGGACCAACCAAATACTTGAAGATATGTTGAGGGCATGTGCCCTAGACTATGGAGCCAGTTGGGATGAAAGTCTGCCTTACGCAGAATTCTCTTACAATAACAGCTATCAAGCCAGTATTGAGATGGCACCATTTGAATTTCTCTATGGGAGAAAGTGTACCACCCCATTGTTATGGAATGGTGTGGGAGAAAGAAATCTGTTCGGACCAGAACTAATCAAAGAGGCTGAAGAGAAGTTCAAGCTAGTTAAGGACAGATTGAAGATAGCACAGTCCTGCCAGAAGAGCTACGCAGATCCTAAGCATAGAGAAGTCACCTATGAAGTGGGTGATAGAGCTTATCTTAGAGTGTCACCACTTCGTGGAGTGAAGAGATTTGTATTCAAAGGAAAATTGGCCCCAAGATATGTTGGACCATTCAAGATTCTGAGTCGTAAAGGAGAAGTAGCTTATGAGATTGAATTACCAGAATCATTGTCTGCCGTTAAAAATGTGTTTCATGTGAGTCAGCTAAAGAAATGCCATCCGGAGATGGAAGAGACTTCTTTGGAGGATACTATACCTTTGGAGGAAGTCCAACTGGAAAGTGATCTCACTTATGAAGAAAAACCTATCAAGATTCTTGAGACTGCAGAAAGAGTTACTCGAACTAAGACTATAAAATTCTGCAAGGTTCAATGGAACCATCATTCCGAAGAAGAAGCAACGTGGGAAAGAGAAGATGATCTTCGGAAAGACCACCCTCACCTATTTGCTAGCCAATCCGAATCTCGAGGGCAAGATTCACCTTAAGGGGGTTAGATTTGTAACATCCCTAAAATCATGTTTTCAAAGCTTTGCATATCATCCATGCATGCATATTCATTTAGGGTTCAATTTCAAACTCATTTGAAAGAAACCGAAGCTTTGAGTGCTATTATTTTATGTAGACAGGCATTGTTCAGAATGCCACTCTCAAGTGAGAGAATATTTGTTTTAAACCAAGTTGTGTTTGGCTCATAAGCTAGTTTGGTTGAGTTTCAAAGCTTGGATAAAATTTCCAAAACAAATATGGTTTTAAACCATTTTCAAATCCTTATCAAATCATGTGCTAAGGCACTATTTATTTTGAATTTTCAAAAAGACCAAGCAAGTATCATGAGACAGCATGGTTTTATGCCCAAAAATATGAAGGTTACACTTTTCATAAGCTAGTACAAAACTCCAGAAAAGTTTGGAATTCAAATGCTTTTGATTTCATTTGAAAAGGATTCCTGAAAATCAATTTAGAAAAAGAAAAGATATTAGAAAACAGTATTGGGCCTGGTGCCACTTATTCATCCCAATAGCCAAAGCATCCCACCCGGGCCACTCCTCTCTCTGCCTTTCCCCGCCCGCGCAGAACCTACCCCCCAGTCACTGATCGATGGGCCCCGTCCATGTCACCGTCGTCTTCCCCAAATCCCGCGCAAGAACACGTCGCCGCTGTCGTTGCTGTCGTTGATAGCGCAACGGAATTGCCATTGATTCAGCAGGCGTTTCCTGCCGAGCCTCTTCCTACTTAAACCTCTCCGCACGACGAGTCTTTCCCCTCACTCAGCACCCCCACTCCGCCACCAGGTTGCCGGCAATTCGAGCTGCAACTCCGCTGCCCGACGCTCTTCGGCGACCTATTCTGGTGAACCCCGTGCTCCCCTTCACCTCTCATTCTTACGAGCTTGCTTGTCATGCATGTGTGCATCTTCTCACACCTTTGGTTTTCTCTAAAACGCCCCAGGTCGTCGTCTCCGTCGAGCCCCACGAACGACCAAAGCGCCGCCCGACTTCGGCGAACAATCACGGTAAATCCAGACCGCCCCTTGACCCCTAGTTCATACGACTGTGTTCGCCTCGCCTATGTGCATCTCCTAATACCTTTCGTTCATCTTATTGCACCGTAGAATGTCGCCTCCGTCTCCGGCAGTGAACACCCGACGCGAAAGCAAACTCCAACGAGGATTTCCGGTCGTGCCAGTGCGCCCCTGTCCAAGCAAAGACCACGTTGAGCTTCGCCATCGTCACGCGAGCTTGGTAAGCACCTGCACGGCCCCCTAACCCCCTAGACTCGCCGGAACTCCACCGCCAGTAGGTCCGCCGCCGCTGTAGCCTCGCGCACCGCTAGATCTAGATCTTGTGGCCACCAATAGATCACTTAACGAAGCGTTTTCTTTAGATCTGAGCCGCCCAGCGTCACTTCAATCCTATGGCTCTGGATTATTGATCCAACCGAATCGGTATCAGCCAATCAGAAGCTGCCGCGTGGCTAGGGTTTAGATTTAAAACATAATTTAGATCTATTAGTGATTCAAACTTGTAAAATTCATAACTTTTGATCCCTAGGTTCAAATTTTGCAAATTTTATATCATTGGAATCAGGAGAGAAAATCCTATCTGTTTATGCAATGTGTTTGATGTTTTGCCTTTGTAAAAATGGTTGTTTTTGCAGAAACTTGTGTAGGCTTATTTTGGATATAGAAATGTTTTGTAAAATGTTTTAAAGAAAAAATAAAGTCTATTTAGGGTATCTTGTACTTGTTTATGTTTTAGTACTGTTTACTTGTCTTGTTTGGTGTATAAAAATCATCACATGGCATTTGCATGCATTCATATATTTTTGTTTGTATATTTTGTTATGTGATTTTGGTGCCATTATATTATGTGTAGATTTTTGTGCAAATAGTGATTATGGTTGTGAATATTGTTGCTACTCCCCAATATACCAAGGCAAGTGGTGGTTCATGATTTTATTCCTATAATTTTCACTTATGCATTAGAAATATTTTGTATAGAACTTGCATGAGTATTTTTCTAAGTATCTTATTGTTATGCTTGGGAAATCCTAGTAGTTGTAGAATTGTTAGAATTTCCTCTAAGTTAAGATGCTTACCATTACCATTCTTAGACTAGCTAGTAGCAACCAAGGGTGGTTTATATATTCATGCTATGTGAAATATTTCTAAGTCCTTGACTTTTTTTTGCTAATAAAACAACTAAGTGAATGAAACACCTGGGTGGAATGGAAAGAATGGTTTGTGTTGAGTGGTTACACAAGGCCCATTTCTATGGTTTACCTTGTGTATCTCACTTGTGGAAAGGCACCCAGGAACAAAGGGATTTGAGATGCCAAATGTTAAGAAGCTTCTAGTGCAGCCACATGGCATTATGGGCTCTGCCTGGATCACATAGGTTGCAATAACTTAGCCATTTGGACAGTTGGTGGTATTGGGATGATAGGTTGGAACGCGTCCATTTGGTCTAAGGGGAGGCTTCTGAAAGTTCCTGTCTTGGTGAAAATCAAGTCTTGTGGGGAAAGTGCACAACCTCTGCAGATGGAAGAATCTAAGTACTTAGCCATGTCCCTGGTATTGGACAACTTGAGCATAAAGACATGGAAGCTATCAAGAATCTCCTCGTCCCAATTTCTAAGTTAAAACTTGTGGTTGAACAAGGGAGGGATCTTAGGAAAGTTTTGTCTAAAGAAAAACTTAGTGTTTTCAACTGATAGGTAAAATCTATTTTGAGCAAATCTATAAAGGGAGGGATCTTACAAAGTACCCATCCGTATTTTCGAAGAAGCTTTCAGAACTACCAGAACCCGAAGCATCAAGTTTCTCAAGATCCAGTGGAGCAACCACACAGAAGAAGAAGCTACCTAGGAGCACGAAGATCACATCACGACAGAGTTGCCCGATCTCTTCAAATCCTAGGTAATCTTTTTCATCATTTTTCAAATCTCGAGACAAGATTTTGTTTAAGGGGGGAAGGTTTATAACATCCCAAAAATATTAAACATGGATCATCAAACTCTAATCATTAAAATTAGGGTTAACAAAAACTTTTCCAACTAAAAATATGAAAGCATTCATACGGGTGTGTATTCAAAATTTGGATTCTTTTGAATTGCCATGGTTCTGTGTTTATTTGCTTGTAAAATGATTCTTAGTGAAATAAACATCATCTAAACAATCCCCGAACTTTTCCCAAAGACAAACAACTCAAAATAAACAAATAAAGTGAATGGTCACTTTGGCCAAATTAACTCTCATGCCTACTTTGGCTATCCCTAACTTTCAGAACTTAACAGAAAAATATGTGGATCTTTGCACCCCTTGTTAGTACTCATAATAAGGTACCAAGGCCCACTTTGTGATCATCCAAAAACATTCAAATTCTAAGTTTAAATGACAATTGAAAATTGAATCTATCTCATATGGGAAGATCCCACTATTTCAAAAACCACTCAAACAAACTCAATTTTCAAAACCCAAGCACCCACAGAATCCTCAGCACATGCCTAGCACACCCACCAAAAATATTTTCAAAACTTAAAACTCAAGTTCTTGCGGCCATTTCATCAAACAGCTTATAGATTCAAATCAAACAAATCACAAACACTATTTTGAGTAGTAAATTTGGCCTAACTTGTTCCCTCTCTGGTTGCCACTAGTTCTTAGTAGATCATCTAGCTCCTTTAATTATCCTTAGCATCACTTTAAGCAAGCCTATCCATCAATGGTGAGTAGGCCGAGAGCAAACTTGTCACCCCGTTTTCGCCGGCAAGCTAGAGGTCACACTAGCCTCGCCAACCTTGTCTGGGAGCTAGACAGCACCCCACCGCCACTCCATGTCCTAGCCTCGAGCAATGCCAGCCACTGGACCACACGCCCAGGCCATGCCAAACCTCTCTGCGACCATGCCGAGAGAGCGCCCCGTGTGCCACGCTCGACCAGCACCCCCAGACCGCGCGCCGCCCTCGACGCGTGCGTAAGTGATCGCCAGCACCCCAACACCCTGCCAGACATGCCCGTTCGCCGCCGCGCAGACCATGCTCGTTGTGCGCCATCAAAAACCCCGTCAGACCCGCCCAGAGCATCGAAGCGTTCCGACCGATCAGCACCACCCCACGCCTCGCCACCACGTTGTTGAGCTTCGCCAGGGAACATAGAACCCCCCTTCCGTCGCCCACGCCGATAGCTGCCTGTGCTATCGACCACGACAAGCTCAACTCGCGCTCGTCGGTCTCCTCTCGCCACTATAAATAGAGGCCTCCCCCACTCGATTTCTTCACACCAGTTCGCTCCCCACCTCTCACTAATCACCCTCACTCACCCCCGGAGCAAGGCGATCACCAGGTGGCCGGAATTGCACTGGAGTTCGCCGCTGCAGAGGAGGAGAGGCGTCGTCGATTGGAGCCGCCCCAGGAGGAGCTGCCGGTGCCAGGAGAATCACCGTCGTCGACTTCGTCGTTCACCCCCATCGCCGACCCTCGCCTGAGCCCCAGTGAGCCTCCCACGACCCCCACCTGCCGCGTTAGGGTTCTGTCTCGCCGGGGCTGCCCGACGTGGACGATGAGCTGTACCCATTCGATTAGATTTAGATCGTGCGGCCGAGATCGCCCCGTACCGCTTCGCGTGTTATGAGCCACTGACGGGTGGAACCCCACATCGGTGAGCCCATGGAGTGACACTGGGTTGGCCCATTAACCTTTCCCGCGCAGCCCAACCGTTTGAATTTAGATGTTTCTATTTTAATTCAAACTCAGTTCTGTAACTAGTTTCAAAAATAATCCCAGCTCGATTCAGTGAACCAAATTGCATGAAACCAATTTTGTTAGAAAGGTACCGAAATGCTTAACCCAAGCCCTTTGGATTCAAATCATGTGGATCTGTAGATCAACCTTGGTAAAAATAACAAATTAGAAGCTTTTCTGCATTCAAACATTTTACAAATTTCAACCATAATAGCTTTTGAGTTGATTCCCACTCTCAAAAATCACATTTGATCATACCATTCAGAATATATAAAAACATTTGGGTTTACTTACAGAAATAATGTTCAAGTAATAAAAGAATGCCACATAGGCATTTCTAGTCACTTTAATTATTTAAAATAAAAAGGTTAAACCTTATTAAATTGTGACACCACTTTAAATCACATTCTCATGTACTAAAATATGTGGTGATGACATGTGTCAACATGATCCCATGTTTGAGTTGGAGAATATTAAATCTTAAGTAGTTTTTCAATGAGTAGAAATTACTTTTCTCAAATTAAAATAAATAAGACAAATGCTTTAATCTTGTAATGATAGGTGATGATGCTAGATCATCTATAGAACACCTTTGTGTGATGATTGAAAATAGTTAAGTATTGTTTGGTTATTGTGTACCTCGTATTTATTTATAGACGCTAGTACCGACCAAGGATACAAGGAGGAAGGAGGATACTACAAAGAAGAATCCGAGGAGAACTTCAACCACTGCTCTGCTCAAGGCAATTTTATACTGATACTTATGCAAGCCTTACTAACCAAGTTGACCTAGGCAAGCTAACACTTGCAATTATGAAAGTTAGATAACCTATGCAATGCACTAAGCATGCTAGGTTAGACACATTTGATGATACCCAATCCTAGTTTTACTTGCAAGCTTTATACTTTATTTCTTTATCAAAGCTTTCTCTTAGAGTTTACTTAAGTGACTTGTATATTCTAGGAAGATAATTGAAGGTTTCATAAAGAGCATTAAATTTTGCCTAAGATAGATAATCTTGATGTCATCCTAAGGCATGAGATTGAACTTAATTAATCTCCACTTGTTTACCACCCCTCACTAGTACTTACCCCACTTGTAGATGCTAGTGCTAAGCATAAAACTTGATCAACTTTAGATGGGAATACTTGGTGAAAATGTTTATGAATACCTTGGAATGATGAGTCATTCTATTGAAATGTTTTGACATGTGTTTCCGAACACCAGATGATTTTAATGATGAAAATGTTGAGGCATGAGCCTTATCCCTTTATAAAACTGATGGTTGTCTGGATGCGATGCCATTCCAATTTTACCGTACACCGCAATACCCGAAAATTGGGTAGGGCTTGACTGGAAACTTATATACCTTAGTATGGGTTCCATCTCGGCCAAGGTCTGAGCTGAGGCTACCTTGTGAAGATTGTCCACCTGTGCAGTACCCAAGATGACAGTTGGTCATGGTTGGGAGGCCAAATTCACAGGATAGGTGCCTATACTAGGGCGTGTAATGGAAAGGTTAGGATTGATTATCCGCATACTGAGTATGGTGAATTCAGGATTGTTCCTGATGGATGTATCGAATGTTGTGGTGAAAGTGTACAATCTTTGCAGAGTGTCAAACTATTCGAATAGCCGCGTTCGCGATTATGGACAGTTGGAGTGGCCATACTGTTCCCCCGTCAGATGTTTTCAAAACGACTTATGAGGTGAATTGAGACTTTGACTTGACCACAACAGAGTTGTGATATGAAATACAAGTTCCCACTTAGGTGTTATAAAACTTCAACTAGTTTTTCTTGCTTCTGAACTTAGTAGAGGTAAATCTGGCATTTTGCAAAACAACCCTAGAGCTTAGTGTCCTACTAAAAAAAACCCTTAACTTGTTAGTATTAGTTTGCGGGTACTTAAAGAGTACTCATGGCTTTGTCCCTGGCTATTCCCGTGGCCAGACTATGAAGAGGAGTACCAGGACGATGGACCGCAGGAAGGTTACAACAACTAGGATCATCTCCCATCGTCAGCATTGCCTGTGACCCCGAAGATGGAACTTCGCCTACGCTACCTTTATTATTACATTATTCTGCTGCTTGAGTTGTATTAAGAACTGGATCATGAGATCCTTATTTGTGTAAGACCTTATGTATGGTTTGTAATGGATGATGTATTGTGATATCCAAATCTGTTATGTCTCGCAAAAATGGTAATCCTGGGATTGCGATGTATGGCATAACAGGCATCTGGGATTAAAAATCCGTGTGTTGACAATATGTCGTGCCTTGTACACTTCGACGCCAACGGAAAAGCCACTCACACCAATCTCCTTTGCAAGTTTGTCAACAATCTCAAGGAGGACCCGGAGTCCGGCTACAAGCAAAGTCGGAAGAACAGACCACGAGGCAAGGGCAAGGGGAAGAATAAGGAAGAGGAGTCCAAGGATTCAAGTGACATGGATGAGGATGTTGACCCCAAGAACGCCTCCAAGAGCGATGGCAAGGGAAAGAACCCCTTCGAGAAGAAGGCGGCCATTTTCCACACTTTCCTTGGCACTCCCACTGTCCGACAACAGAAAACCTCTATCAGGATACTGATGGACACTCTAAACCTAGTTCCCCAGTACCTACGCTAGTCGGAGATTCCAATTACTTCGGACAGGAAGGATCACCCAAACCTCATCCCTACAGAGAACCAGTATGCCATCGTCATCAACCCCCTGATTGATGGCAACGAGTTCACCAAATGTATGGTGGATAGTGGAAGCAGCATCAACATCTTGTACCTGGATACGCTGCACAAGATGAACTTGACAGAGGCCAACCTAAGGCGGACCAGCACCGTGTTCCATGGCGTAGTTCCTGGCCGGGAGGCTCAATCCCTTGGGTGCATCACACTCCAGGTCGCTTTTGGTGATGTCAACAATTACCTCCAAGAACGCATGACCTTCAAGGTGGTCACCTTCAAGAGTGTGTACCATGTCATATTCAGACGCGACATCTTCCATGCCTTCATGGCCAAGCCATGCTTCGTCTATAACAAGCTCAAGATACCCGGACCAAACGGTGTCATCACCGCATCCGGAAGCTTTACCAAGGCAAGGGACTGCAAGATTGGAGAAGCAGCCTTTGCAGAAGCTGTCCTCTACATCGAAGAATTCAAGGAGATCCAGAGCAAGGTCGATGCCACGGAGATGCCGACGTCGAAGAAGAAGATTTCTGACTCCGCCCTAGCATTTAAGGCTGCCATCGAAACCAAGCCGGTGGAACTTGTGGTAGCCGATGCCTCCAAGACCACCGCCATTGGGATGAACCTGGACCCTAAATAGGAAAGCGCGCTCGTCGAGTTCCTCCATGATAATAGGGACATCTTTGCCTGGCAACCTACCGACATGAAAGGTGTACCTAGGGAACTTGCCGAGCACATCTTGAATATTGATCCAAAATGCAAACTGGTGAAACAACCTCTATGACGCTTCGGAGACGAGAAGAGATGTGCCATAGGCAAGGAGATAGCTAGGTTACTTAAGGCTAGTTTTATCCAAGAAGTCCTTCACACCCGATGGGTGGCCAATCCTGTACTTGTCCCCAAATGGGAACCAAAGAATTAAGAATGTGCGTTGATTACACCGGCTTGAACAAAGCGTGTCCCAAAGATCCGCTTGCTTTGCCTCGCATTGACCAACTCATTGACTCGACGGCTGGCTCGGAGATTTTGTGTTTTCTCGATGCATACTCAGGATACCACCAGATTAATATGAGGAAGTCAGACCAATTGGCCACTTCGTTCACCACACCTTACGACACGTTTTGCTACGTCACGATGCCCTTTGGGCTGAAAAACGCAGGTGCTACATACCAGCGGACAATGCAGCATTTCCTACACGATCAAATTGGTCGGAACGTTCATGCCTATGTGGATGATATAGCGGTGATGTCTAAAAAGTCAAGCGACTTAATATCCGACTTAAAAGAAACCTTTGATAATCTCCAGAAATACAACATGATGCTTAACCCTAAGAAGTGCGTCTTCGGGGTTCCAGCCGGCAAATTATTGGGATTCATCATTTCCCAGTGCGGAATCGAGGTCAAGCCGGAGAAGATCAAGGCTGTCCTAAACATAAACCGTCCGACATGTCTAAAGGACATACAATGGCTCATTGGCTGCATTGTAGCAGTAAGCCGGTTCGTTAGCCGACTTGGAGAGAAGGCTCTGACGCTGTACAAGTTGTTGAAGAAGGCGGACAAATTCACATGGATAGACGAAGCAGATGCATCATTAAAGCAGCTAAAGGAGAAACTATCCTCGGCGCCTATCCTTGCAGGACCTGAGCCTATGGAGCCTATGTTAATTTACATGGCGGCCACCAACCGGGTAATCAGCATCGTCGTCGTGGTAGAGTGAAAAGAGCCAGGGCATGAGTATGGAGTTTAAAGACCAGTTTACTATGCAAGCAAGGTATTGACAGAGTCCAAGCAGCGTTACCCGCACTACCAGAAGATAGCTTATGGAGTGTTCCTTGCTTCTCGGAAACTAAGGCACTACTTCCAGGAGCACCCTATCACAGTCGTGAGCAAAGCTCCACTGTTTGACATCATTAACAACAGCGACACTACAGGAAGGGTCGCAAAGTGGGGCATTGAACTTGCTGCCTTCGAGATTACCTACAAGAGACGCGACGCTATCAAATCACAAGCCTTGGCGGATTTTATTGCAGATTGGACGGAGATGCCAGATGCTACCCCTATGCCGGAGCCAGAATACTCGGTGATGCACTTTGACGGATCAAAGCTACTCAATGGCTCGGGGGCTGGTGTACTGCTACAGTCACCAACCGGGGAAAAGCTACACTATGTTCTGCAGATCCACTTCAAGGCTACGAACAACATGGCGGAGTATGAAGCACTCATTCACGGACTACGCGTAGCCAAGGATATTGGCATCAAGTGCATAATTTGCTGTGGAGATTCCGACTTGGTTGCCCAGCAGGTGGCTGGCACCTGGAACACGCGGAACCCTATGATGGCGGCATATCGAGACGAAGTGGATGAGATAGCCAAGAGCTTCTTGGGCTATGAATTCAAGTATGTCCCCAGGGAGCAAAATGAGGCGGCTGGTCTACTGTCAAAGCTTGGATCAGGGCACAAACAAATTCCGCCTGACGCTTTTCTAGAACATCTACAGACACCATCCGTGAAGGGAGCGGACACCGAGAACCCGAATAGAGTTGACTCTTTCGTTCACACGATGACAAAGGTCCCTCTGGCTTGGACAAAACCGTTCATGGAATATCTCATACACAGAACTTTGCCCATCGACGAGGTCGAAAGTCGGCAAATGGTACGTCGAGAAAAGGGCTATACCATAATCAATGGACAACACTACAAAAGAAGCGCCACTAGTGTATACCTTAAGTGTGTTTCCCAGCAAGAAGGTATTGAAATCCTTCGTGAGATCCATCTCGGAGATTGCAGGCATCACGCCTCTCCTCGATCGTTGGTCTCCAAAGCCTTGCAGCAAGGATTCTACTGGCTGACCACGAAGGCGGACACCGACAAGCTGGTTGAGACATGCATGGGATGCCAGTACTATGCCCGACAACCACATGTTCCAGCTGAAGAATTCCGAACAATACCAATAACTTGGTTGTTTGTAGTCTGTGGGCTAGACATGGTAGGTCCATTATAGATGGCACCATCTGGGTTTACGCATCTGCTAGTAGCAGTTGATAAATTCAACAAATGGATAGAACCTAAACCCATTAGAAAGCTTGATGGGGCCACTGCCTTTAGGTTTATCCGGGATCTAGTGGTGAGATTTGGTCTCCCACATAGCATCATCACCGAAAACGGCAGCAACTTGTCACTCGGAGAAGTGGAAGCTTATTGTTGGGAGAAAGGCATCCGACTTGACCTAGCATCTGTGGCACACCCACAGTCCAATGGACAAGTTGAGCGAGCCAATGGATTAATTCTGTAGGGAATCAAGCCACGTCTAGAGGCACCTCTACATAGAGCAGCTAGAGCCTGGGTGGAGGAATTACCATCTGTGATGTGGAGTTTACGAACTACACACAACAGATGCGCCGACTACACCCCTTACTTCATGGTATATGGAGCAGAAGCCACCCTACCTTCCGACATCCTTCACGATTCACCAAGAGTTACCGCCTATGACGAAGATGACGCTGGAGAATCCAGACGCTTAGATGTGGACCTTCTCGAGGAAGAGCGTGTATTGGCATGCCAAAGATCTGCCATATACCATCAGAAGCTACGCAGCTACCATAGTCGCCGCGTACGGCATCGCTCATTTAAATAGGGGGATCTGGTGCTCCGACTTAAGCAGAAGAAGTCACACAAATTATCCCCGCCATGGGAAGGACCTCTCATCATAACCAAGGCGCTGCTCAATGGGTCTTACTACCTCGTTGACAATCGTGAACTTGAGGATAGACCCAGCGAAGATCATAAGCGTAAGTGACATGACCCGGATGATGAATACCCGGAGCTTGATCAGCCATGGAACATAGCACAGCTACGTCCTTTTTACACTTAGCATATTTTTTATCTACTGTGTACCTCTTATATGATCAATGAAATAAATCTCTCTGGTTCACTCATATTTCTGAGTCTTTTACCTCCTTTAGTGTTCATTTTTGGATCATATAAAAGCTTTATGCGCAAGCTTTGCATTTGCACTTGTGAAAATTCCGCCTACGGGCGTTAGCTTAAGTTCTCTGGTCTACACGTTCTTTGTTGTTTTTATGTGGATTCTGGAGTAGTGACTTTTGGCACTTGTTGTCGGCGATTTTGTGATTAGGTTTTTAACGATGCCATTGGGCATCATCACCTGAGCACATGGTTCCGACTACGAGTCTTCCGACTCATGAAACGTCAAGCATAAGAACCAAAGTAATGGATATGCCAGCACTTCCTTAAAAAAAATATACATGCTGGAACCAGTACTTGAGTAGCAGGAAATTACAACTATTATTTTTCTGCATACACCAAACCAGAGGAAACAAATATTACAAAGTGTTTTTATTCCTCTGGCGCAAGAGACTTTGAGGCAGCATCGTCGGCAACAGGAGAGCCATCTTCTTCGAAGTCGGTGGTCTTGAGGGACTCGGAGGAGATCTGGTGGTCGCCATCAATGATCTCCAGTGGCACGAAGACGTTATGATCGACCAACTCGGCAACCCTGGTGTCAAAACCCGCGAGCGATGCCCAGATAGCCTTGTGGTCAATCTTCTGGCCTTCATCGTCTACGTCGGGAAGACCTGAGGTCACCGTATCGAGGTCGGCGTTTTCGTAGTGCGCCTTGACCATCGCCAGAGACATCCTTGCGTCAGCCCGGGTACATGAAGCTTTCCAGCTTACGATATGCTCGGGGGCTTGTCTCAAGATCTCCGAGTACTTCATCATGGAGTCCACCGCCTTGATATTGATGTTGAGGGGCTTGGCAATATCCTTGGCCTGCTTGACGGTGCTGCTGATGAAGTTGCCGGCGAGGACCATGCATTCCTTTGGCGGAGGAGGTGACTTGGTTAAACTAATAGGAGCTGCATTTCCGACAAACAAAGGAGCACGTGAGTTCAATAACACAAAAAAGTTCAAATTACATGGCTTACAAAAAGACAAGACGGAGATCTCTTTCCAAAGATGCTCGCCTTCGCTTGCTGGAGTGTTTCTGCCATGGAGTCCCGTTCTTGTCGGAGGATCTTGTATGCTTCAAGATTGTGCTGATTTTGCTCATCGAAATCTTTCTTCTGCTCCTTGAGAATCGCAATTTCCTCCTTCAGGTAGTTCATTTCCGTGTTGGCGGACTCCTGCAATGCCTTCATGGATTCCTCGTGCATCTTCAGGGTATCAGTCCTATCCTGCTTAAGGATCTTGTTTTCGCTATCCAGCAACTCAATGTGCTTGGATTGCTCAACAAAGTCCTTGGACTTGGTAATGGTTTCTGCAAGTCGGAGAAAGAACAGCACACAATGAATAGTCGGAGAGTGATGTAGCAAGACCAAGATGATTGTGAAATTGAAAGGAAAAACAGAATCTTTCTCTTGGTGATTTGTTCCTTCGAGAAGGCAGTTTTACCCTTTTTAGCTTCCAACTCGGCACGCATCTTGTGGAACTTCTCATTGGTGATGCCTCTCCGAGCATTCTCATTCTGTGGAAAGAAGATCAAAATTACTTAGTCTACTTGGAGCATCTAGCCGGATAAATATCCACCTAGAGGCTTAGGGGCTACAGTGAGAGTTTTTAACTCGACATAATGCATAGTCTTTCTTTAAGCATCTAGTCGAAACTAATTCAATTTTCGCCTAGAAGCTTGGGGGCTACAGTACGAGATTTTAGCTCAGCAATATGCTTAGTCTTTCTTTAAGCATCTAGTGGGAACTAATTCAGTTTCAACTAGAGGGTTAGGGGCTACAGTATTGAATTTTACAAACACTGTGTATGATACTCTAAAAGTATCTAGTTGGAATAATTCATTCAAACTACATACTTGGGGGCTATAGTGAGAAGTTTTCTAGCTTAGTCACTCTTAGAGCATTCAAATGCAAAAGCCTATGGTTTTCCGTCTAAATCCTCGGGGTCTACAGTGGGATACTCAGATGAAATGCAAAAGGAAAATAAAACTTACAAGTGCTATGATCCTTAGATTGGTGGCGCTCTCGGCAAATATCTTGCTGAAGGAAAGACTATTTCCTCGTAAGATATCAGCTTGCCTCAGGAGCTACTCAAGACCGCAAGTCGGAGATGTTGGAGCCGCACCAGGAGCCAGAGTTGAGATACTCGATGTAAGCGCCGGGTAGACTATCTTCGGAAGTTCTGTGGAGGTCCTGGGTGCAGAGGCGCCGCCTTCGACAGACATTCCGCCTACCACCATCGCCTTACTGCTACCAATGGCATCCTTAGCCGGAGCTTCAGCCATTTTGGAAGTAGTACTTTCTTGTGTCGCTTGCTCTTCGACTAGGACAAGATCCGCGTAGAAACCTGGGTCCACTTCGATGGCGGAAGGGCCAGATGCATCCTTAGCCGGAGAGCTTGTCGGAGCGGCAACAGGCTGGACGCTGGGAGTGGTAGGGGCGATGGTGGGAGATGCTTGGTGCGACACATCTCGGTGCAACATATCTCTAATGTTTTTAGAAGCCCCCGATGTTTTGGAGGTCTTCTTCAAACTTATACTGGCCTTCTTCCTGAAACGTGCAAAAGTATAAGTACAGGAATAAGACGAGCGATGGACAATGTCGGAGGGTAAGAAGCTTACACAACAGTGGGTGCTTGTAGGGGTCCCAATCTCTAATAAGATAGAGCCCCCTGTGTTTACAATGCTAGTCCCTGGATCAATAGCTAGCATCCACAGTTTAGATGTAATATCAAGAAACAATGGTCATAATATAACTTTATAACCAGGAGTAACATAATTTTATTACATCAAACATAGCTCATTTGGCTATTACATTACATTGCAGCGGAATAACTATAGTCATGGGTCCTTCATCTTCAAAGTGCCAGTGGATGTTGGTTGTAGACTTTGTAATCCTAATCAATCAATCTTCACTAAAATCAATCAAACCTGCAACATTACAAGTTACAGCCACAAAGGGTCAATACATTTGAATTGTATTGGCAAGTTTCACTATTATGTCTAATAAGAGTGGATCCTATCAATACATGCATATTTGGCTAAGTAGAGTTTAAGGCTTATTTGCATAAAGCAATACTTATCCTAACTTTTCAAATTGGGTTTGGTCCTTTGTCAAATCACTTTTTCCAAGTTCCTTGAACTCCTTGGTAGAAACTCAAGTGTTCAAGTCCTTGTCAAAAATCCCTTGAGCTACTTGGTAACCCCAAGTGCAACAAGTTTCATAAAATCTCATGAGTTCCTTGGTAACCCCAAGTGTTCATGTTTTCAACAAAATCTCTTGAGTTCCTTGGTAACCCCAAGTACATCAAGTTTTGTCAAAGTCTCTTGAGCTCCTTGGTAACCCCAAGTGCATCAAGCTTAACAAATTCTCTTTGAATTCCTTGGTACCCCCAAGTGCATCAAGTTTTTATTTTAGAAGTTGGAATGTCGAGATCTCCCATAGTTCAAACTTTAGTTGCTCAGTATTGTGCATAACCGGGGACACGGCTAAGTACTTAGATTTTATTATCTTCTGCAGAAGGAGTACACTTTACCCACATGTCACAATCCCATCTTGTTGCCACCAGTGGCCTACTGGATTAGTGCTCACCAAGATGGAGTACTGGCAGATTGAGAATGTGACAAAGTCTTTCCAAAGGGTCCTCCCATACACCATTTCTAGCTTGCCTTCAGCACCCATGAAGCATTCCAGATCCCCATGTCCAGTTAACTGAAGACAGTGCATGGGTCTTCCCAATGTAGTTGACTAATCCAGAGCCATAATAGCATGTGGTTGCACACGAAAGCCACAATTGGAGAAACATGTTCAATCTCTAAGTTTCCTAGGTGGTTTTCTTTTGGACCACAAAACAAAGTGTTTCCCATAAACATGGTTCCTTTTGTTGCCACCTTCTCCAAAACTTAAAGTATCCTCCACCTAGGTGGTTCATTGAGTCCTTGTTTTATTATACAAAATCACAAGTCCTTTTCTCAATCTTCATAAAATCTCAACATGAATCTCTTCTCAAAATATATATATAGCATGGCTAAGCATGTAACAACTACATTGTTTTCTCTAAGGAATGGATAGGGAATCCTATTAGGATTATAGCATAGCATAAGTACAAAAGTATTTTCATGCATGTTTCAAAATCCACTAAGTATAATGAAAATAGTAGGACTTTAGATGATAGTGTAACTTGCCTTTTTGGAAGGGAATGGTGGTTCAATCCTTGATCTTGCTAGTCTCACACTTTTCTAACTTCACTACAATCAATCAATCAAGCATAGTATCAAGTAGCATTCCAAACCAATAATCAAACAACATTTCACACACATAAAACAATGGGACCTAAATCATGCATGTAAGCATGCAAGAGATGGTCCTTTTTGCAAGGTTGGTCTCCACTAGGCTCCTAAACTTGGTAAGGTCCAAAGTGGTCATTTACCAAAATGGCAAAGTCATTTGCAAAAAGAGTTTTGGTCCATAAACCATTTTTTTTAATCCCATCATCATTTTATGTGGTGAAAATTATTTTTATCAAAGCAAAACTTTATGTTTTTCACCAAATGAGTTTCCATTTGCAAAACTTGGTGTTTTGGGGTCAGTAGGTTTGGTCCAAAACATTTCCCAAATTTTTCTTTGCAAAAAAAACATTTTCATAATAAAATCAATAATTTTATTTGGCTAGAAAATGGCTAAGTCAAATAATCTAACCTAAACTTTACCAAAATCATTTTCAACACCAGGGGTTGGTTCCTAGGGTCATTTATTTCACAACAAGCCATTTTGCCAAGGTTTCAAACTTAGAAACATTTTTGAATCATTTTTCTATTCTAAACAAGCATACAAAAGAATCTGTAAAAACAAGTAAATTAACAGATACTATTTACTAAACCAAGGGTATGGTTGGCTTGGGCTTGCTTTCCTGAATCCAACGACCTAAAATTTGTAATTTTTGGACGTGTGGATCCAAAGTTACAAGGGTTTGAAAATCATATCCCAATCAGATTTCAAATCTGTTTTTAAATGAATCTGGCCACGCGTCGCACTCTGGTTGGACAGTACCGGTTCGGCCGGATCGGTGCTGCGGTGCATTGGATCTAATGCGAATCGTGCGGCTCAGATGTTTCCATACCGGTTTGTTTAAGTCATTCTGTCTACGCCACAGGATTAAGATCTAACGGCTCATGCGTGCTTGACCAGAAGCTGGCGGCGCTGCGCGGCGACAGACGGCGGCGACGGTCAGGCGAGGTGCTAGCGGTGGTTCTAGGAAGCAAAGTACGAGGTGAGGATGCTCACCGTAATCGCGAGGGCGAGGTGATGCTCGGGGCGTGGTCGGTTGGTCGAGGGGTGCTCAGGGTCTGCAGTAATTGCTCGCCGGAGTAAAGATCGGCGTCGGGTGGTTCTGTCCACGGTCGAAGGCGACGTTGTAGATCGCCCTAAGGCAAGACAGGGGCATGGTTAGGCGCGCAAGACCAAGGCAAGAATGTTTGCGTGATCGAGAAGACGCGGGGCGGTCAGTGCTTACCGGGGGAGGTCGTCGGAGAGATTGCAGACGCGGCGGCGTTCGGAAGCTTGACGTAGCCGACGCTCTGGGGCGCCAGTCGAACGAAGGTCTTGGGAGATGCGCCAAGAAGTGGTGAGTCTGGGTGCGGTCGGGAGGCAAGTGGTGGTGAAACTTGGTCGAATCGTCACCGAGGTGTCGTCGAACAGGGAGTCTGGGCGGTGTGGCAGCCTCGGGCGGAAGGAGTGGCGACAGAGGGAAAGGAGGAGAAGGCGCAGACGCTTAATAGCGTGCGATCCGGCGAGGTTTAAGGCGGCATTACTGCCAATTGATCGCGCTTTGAATGGCAGCAACACGGCGAAGTTTGGGGAAAGGAGGTCACGGGTGAGGAGGATGAACAGGAGGAGTGGTCCAGTCGTCGGTGAGAAAAAGAGTGAGGAGGGTCCACCGTCACCTGCTCGAAGTTAGATTCTGAGTGCGAATCGCTTTTCTCGGGAGGAAAAGCGGGCTGGTTGCTAGGCTTTAGTGGGTGCTTTGGGTTGGGTCGATCCAATTCCATTTTTTTATTCTGTAACCTTTTCTTTTTCTATTTCGATTTACTTTGAAATTCCAAACAAACAAATCACACTCAAATCAATTCAAACAATCACCAAACTTTGTAACTTTGAATTTGGTTCTGTTTATCAACATAAACCAAGTTCCAAAATAAAATAATAATAATTTTTATTCTTTTTAAGATCCATTCTTTAATTAAATAAAATGGATCTTTAGTTATTTAATAAAATAGGGTTTGATTTAATTAATAAAATCTCCATTTGAAAACCAAATATTTTCAAAACCAAATCAATAGGTTTTATTTGGAAATAAAGAATACTTGGAAACTTGTTTAAAACAAAATATCCTTTTATTTTAGGGTCCATTATTAATTAAATATAATAGACTTTCATTATTTAAATCAACTAGGATTTATTTTATTTAAAATATTTATTTTTAAATCTAAAATAGAGCCAAAACACTTCAGTAGGTTTTATTTGAGAATATAAAATATTTGGAAAACTTATTTAAAATAATTTAATAAGTTTTTGATGTTTTAATTAAAATGGTAAAACCTTTTATTTAAATAAAATTGGATATTAAATCCTTATTAATTTATTTAAATAAACCTTTGCTATTTTTATTCAAATCAAAATGTTTTAATTCCAAAGCTTGGCCAAGGTTTAATTTGGCTATATAAAATAATCTTTATTTATGAATCCACCTTTTCTTTCGAAAACCAAATCTTTTACTAAAAGATCCAAGATAGTAATTCCAAAACATTTTAATTTCCTTTAATAAATGTTTATCCTTATAAATCCCTTTAGGATTTATTTGATTCAAATTGGTTTGAAGTTTCCAATAAAATTCAAAAAGTTTTTTCTGGCCCTGAAAATCAAACAAAGTTTTATTTTTATTCATTTATTTTCACATTACAAGATTTGGAAAATCTTGGGATGTGACAGGCTACCACCCTTAAAATAAATCTCGTCCCGAGATTTGGGAAGGCTAGGGTTACAAGCAGGTTCAAAACAACTAGGGTACTACCACCCTTAAAAATTCTCAAACAAAAATTACATATTGTCCTTCTTGGGATCCTGGGAAAACTTCTCTAAGCAAACTTTTGCATTGAGTCCTTGGTTTCCATACTTGACTCATGGGCCAAGGTTGAGTTTCTCCATAGGCTTGTTCAACTTGTTCTTCATCTTTTTTGGATAGTTGCTTGCATAATGTCCTGGATTCTTGCAGTTGAAACAGTGGATGTCCATGAGTTCTTTACGTGGTTCTTCTGGACATGTTGCTACATAATGGCCTAGATCTTTGCAGTTGTTGCACATCACTTGGTCAATCCCCTTATTTTTCTGGTTCTCTGGGCACTCACTGGAGTAGTGTCCCATTTCCTTACATTTACGATATTGCACAAGGTTCATGTCTTGTCTTGGTTTCTTGGGTTTCTTTAGTCCTTTGAATTGGGTTGTCTTGTTTGGAGGTATAAGTGGTCCTTTTCCTTTGCCATCAACATTCTTGGCATACTTGGATCCTTCTTGTTTTCTTTGCTCCACCATGGAGTAGATAGGGCATTGTATAGGAGTATGATTTCTTCCTTCACATAGGTAGCAAGTAGCTTGAGAGGTAGGACATTGTCCAATAGGATGTTTCTCTTCACAGTTGGGGCATTGATCTTCATGCTCCTTGGAAGTACGGTCCTTGTCCCCACAAATAATGCAAGCTGGGGCTCCATCTATAACAACATTCTTGTCATCCTTGTTATCATAAACTCCTTTGGGATAGCTTTCTTCCATGTTGATCATTTGATTAGTCACCTTAAGCATCAGTTGGGATTGTTCTTCCAAAAACTTTTGCAGTGCTAGATCTTTATCACTATTGCTGGCTATGAACTGAGCTGTCAGTTGGTTCAACTGGTGTTGGGTTGCTATGAACTCTTTCATGCTGTCAGCTTGGTTGGTGTTGGTGTCATCCACTTTGATGTTGGAGTCCTTTGGAGTAGTCATCAGTTTGGGTTGAAGGAAATTTAGAATAGGCAAAAGGTTTTTCTAAGGAATCAATTCTAATCACACATATCACAATTCACACAAGCAATGTGCATGCAATCACAAACCAACATTTCACTCGACAAGGTTCAAGCACATACTTAGGCAACCAAAATATTTTGTTACACCTCATAAGTTGGTGATTTTGTCTTAACTAAAATATGGTGGTCCATCTATATGGTTCACTTGTGATTTTTCCTTCCTTTATGATTCTTCTTGTATGGGATCATGGTTTCCTTCAGAAAAACTCTTGGTTACAATACTTCAAAGTTGTTGATGGCTCCTTCTTATTTTGCATTCTCTCAGTCTCTAAATCTTGAGTAAGATTTCCTTGTCTCACTTGTAGTCCTTAGTGGTTTCCAAGTTGGATGTCCTTGGGGAATATGCTGAAGATGTTGAAGTCATTAAAGTTGAAGAAGTTAAAGTAGTCCTTTGCATATGGTGTAGTCCTTGACCGTGGGTAGGTTTTTCCATCAAGTTGAAGTAGAAGAGGTGTAGAGTTGAAACCAAAATGGTTGAGGAAAGAGTTTACAAGTGTTTTTGTAAATAATTTTTTGGAACAAAACAACTCCTATTTTCCTAAGGGTTTTTTTCCAATCCTAGGATTTAGAAATCCTACAGGCAACACAATGCTCTGATACCATCTGTAGGGGTCCCAATCTCTAATAAGATAGAGCCCCCTGTGTTTACAATGCTAGTCCCTGGATCAATAGCTAGCATCCACAGTTTAGGTGTAATATCAAGAAACAATGGTCATAATATAACTTTATAACCAGGAGTAACATAATTTTATTACATCAAACATAGCTCATTTGGCTATTACATTACATTGCAGCGGAATAACTATAGTCATGGGTCCTTCATCTTCAAAGTGCCACAGGAAGATGTTGGTTGTAGACTTTGTAATCCTAATCAATCAATCTTCACTAAAATCAATCAAACCTGCAACATTACAAGTTACAGCCACAAAGGGTCAATACATTTGAATTGTATTGGCAAGTTTCACTATTATGTGTAATAAGAGTGGATCCTATCAATACATGCATATTTGTCTAAGTAGAGTTTAAGGCTTATTTGCATAAAGCAATACTTATCCTAACTTTTCAAATTGGGTTTGGTCCTTTGTCAAATCACTTTTTCCAAGTTCCTTGAAATCCTTGGTAGAAACTCAAGTGTTCAAGTCCTTGTCAAAAATCCCTTGAACTACTTGGTAACCCCAAGTGCAACAAGTTTCATAAAATCTCATGAGTTCCTTGGTAACCCCAAGTGTTCATGTTTTCAACAAAATCTCTTGAGTTCCTTGGTAACCCCAAGTACATCAAGTTTTGTCAAAGTCTCTTGAGCTCCTTGGTAACCCCAAGTGCATCAAGCTTAACAAATTCTCTTTGAATTCCTTGGTACCCCCAAGTGCATCAAGTTTTTATTTTAGAAGTTGGAATGTCGAGATCTCCCATAGTTCAAACTTTAGTTGCTCAATATTGTGCATAACCGGGGACACGGCTAAGTACTTAGATTTTATTATCTTCTGCAGAAGGAGTACACTTCACCCACATGTCACAATCCCATCTTGTTGCCACCAGTGGCCTACTGGATTAGTGCTCACCAAGATGGAGTACTGGCAGATTGAGAATGTGACGAAGTCTTTCCAAAGGGTCCTCCCATACACCATTGCTAGCTTGCCTTCAGCACCCATGAAGCATTCCAGATCCCCATGTCCAGTTAACTGAAGACAGTGCATGGGTCTTCCCAATGTAGTTGACTAATCCAGAGCCATAATAGCATGTGGTTGCACACGAAAGCCACAATTGGAGAAACATGTTCAATCTCTAAGTTTCCTAGGTGGTTTTCTTTTGGAGCACAACACAAAGTGTTTCCCATAAACATGGTTCCTTTTGTTGCCACCTTCTCCAAAACTTAAAGTATCCTCCACCTAGGTGGTTCATTGAGTCCTTGTTTTATTATACAAAATCACAAGTCCTTTTCTCAATCTTCATAAAATCTCAACATGAATCTCTTCTCAAAATATATATATAGCATGCTAAGCATGTAACAACTACATTGTTTTCTCTAAGGAATGGATAGGGAATCCTATTAGGATTATAGCATAGCATAAGTACAAAAGTATTTTCATGCATGTTTCAAAATCCACTAAGTATAATGAAAATAGTAGGACTTTAGATGATAGTGTAACTTGCCTTTTTGGAAGGGAATGGTGGTTCAATCCTTGATCTTGCTAGTCTCACACTTTTCTAACTTCACTACAATCAATCAAGCAAGCATAGTATCAAGTAGCATTCCAAACCAATAATCAAACAACATTTCACACACATAAAACAATGGGACCTAAATCATGCATGTAAGCATGCAAGAGATGGTCCTTTTTGCAAGGTTGGTCTCCACTAGGCTACTAAACTTGGTAAGGTCCAAAGTGGTCATTTACCAAAATGGCAAAGTCATTTGCAAAAAGAGTTTTGGTCCATAAACCATTTTTTTTAATCCCATCATCATTTTATGTGGTGAAAATTATTTTTATCAAAGCAACACTTTATGTTTTTCACCAAATGAGTTGCCATTTGCAAAACTTGGTGTTTTGGGGTCAGTAGGTTTGGTCCAAAACATTTCCCAAAGTTTTCTTTGCAAAAAAAACATTTTCATAATAAAATCAATAATTTTATTTGGCTAGAAAATGGCTAAGTCAAATAATCTAACCTAAACTTTACCAAAATCATTTTGAACACCAGGGGTTGGTTCCTAGGGTCAGTAAGTTCACAACAAGCCATTTTGCCAAGGTTTCAAACTTAGAAACATTTTTGAATCATTTTTCTATTCTAAACAAGCATACAAAAGAATCTGTAAAAACAAGAAAATTAACAGATACTATTTACTAAACCAAGGGTATGGTTGGCTAGGGCTTGCTTTCCTGAATCCAACGACCTAAAATTTGTAATTTTTGGACGTGTGGATCCAAAGTTACAAGGGTTTGAAAATCATATCCCAATCAGATTTCAAATTTGTTTTTAAATGAATCTGGCCACGCGTCGCACTCTGGTTGGACGGTACCGGTTCGGCCGGATTGGTGCTGTGGTGCATTGGATCTAATGCGAATCGTGCGGCTCAGATGTTTCCATACCGGTTTGTTTAAGTCATTCTATCTACGCCACATGATTAAGATCTAACGGCTCATGCGTGCTTCACCAGAAGCTGGCGGCGCTGCGCGGCGACAGACGACGGCGACGGTCAGGCGAGGTGCTAGTGGTGGTTCTAGGAAGCAAAGTACGAGGTGAGGATGATCACCGTGTCGAGGTGATGCTCGGGCGTGGTCGGTTGGTCGAGGGTGCTCGGTGCGCAGAATTGCTCGCCGGAGTAAAGATCGGCGTCGGGTGGTTCTCGCCACGGTCAAGGCGGCGTTAGATCGCCCTAAGGCAAGACAGGGCATGGTTAGCGCAAGACCAAGGCAAGAATGTTTGCGTGATCGAGAAGACGGGGTCGGTGCTTACCGGGAGGTCGTCGGAGATTGCAGGGCCGGCGTTCGAAGCTTGACGAGCCGACGCCTGGGCGCCATGGTCGAACGAAAGGTACTGGGAGATGCGCCAAGAAGTGGTGAGTCTGGGTGAGAGGTCAGGGAGGAAAGTGGTGGTGAAACTTGGCCGGAATCGTCACCAAGGTGTCGTCGGAACAGAGGGAGTGTTGGGCCGAATTGTGGCAGCCTCGGGGCGGAGAAGGAGTGGCAACAGAGGGGAAAGGAGGAGAAGGCGCAGACGCTTAATAGCGTGCAGTCACGGCAAGGTTTAAGGCGCGGCATTACTGCCAATTGATCGCGGCTTTGAATGGCAGCAACGACAGCGAATTTTGGGGAAAGGAGGTCGCGCGGGTGAGGAGGATGAACAGGAGGAGTGGGGTCCAGTCGTCAGTGAGAAAAAGAGTGAGGGGAGGGTCCACCGTCACCTCTGCGAGTTAGATTTTGAGTGCGAATCGTTTTCTCCGGGAGGAAAAGCTGCTGGTCTGGGCTTTAGTGGGCTTTTGGGTTGGGTCAGATCCAATTCCATTTTTTTTCTAACCTTTTCTTTTTCTATTTCGATTTCTTTTGAAATTCCAAACAAACAAATCACACTCAAATCAATTCAAACAATCACTAAAATTTGTAACTTTGAATTTGGTTCTTTATCAACATAAACCAAGTTCCAAAATAAAATAATAATAATTTTATTCTTTTTAGGATCCATTCTTTAATTAAATAAAATGGATCTTTAGTTATTTAATAAAATAGGGTTTGATTTAATTAATAAAATCTCCATTTGAAAACCAAATATTTTCAAAACCAAATCAGTAGGTTTTATTTGGAAATAAAGAATACTTGGAAACTTGTTTAAAACAAAATATCCTTTTATTTTAGGGTCCATTATTAATTAAATATAATAGACTTTCATTATTTAAATCAACTAGGATTTATTTTATTTAAAATATTTATTTTGAAATCTAAAATAGAGCCAAAACACTTTAGTAGGTTTTATTTGAGAATATAAAATATTTGGAAAACTTATTTAAAATAATTTAATAAGTTTTTGATGTTTTAATTAAAATGGTAAAATCTTTTATTTAAATAAAATTGGATATTAAATCCTTATTAATTTATTTAAATAAACCTTTGCTATTTTTATTCAAAACAAAATGTTTTAATTCCAAAGCTTGGCCAAGGTTTAATTTGGCTTTATAAAATAATCTTTATTTATGAATCCACCTTTTCTTTTGAAAACCTAATCTTTTACTAAAAGATCCAAGATAGTAATTCCAAAACATTTTAATTTCCTTTAATAAATGTTTATCCTTATAAATCCCTTTAGGATTTATTTGATTCAAATTGGTTTGAAGTTTCCAATTAAATTCAAAAAGTTTCTTCTGGCCCTGAAAATCAAACAAAGTTTTATTTTTATTCATTTATTTTCACATTACAAGATTTGGAAAATCTTGGGATGTGACAGTGCTTTGGTGAAAGGGATCCCAATAATTCTTCTATTCTCCGCCTCCAGGACGGCGGTAGTATTCTTGGAGGCTCCACCCTCCATCTTCTTCTTCTTGCCTCCGTCGATAGCGTCAAAGGTGGAGATCTTCCGCTTTCGCGCCAACGAAACATCATTGTCAGACACGACGGTGACTTAATTCATCTTGGGGTCATAGATTTGGACAGCCATGCTATCCTCCTCTAGACTTTTGAGTTGTTAAGTGAAATCCCAAATTGTTAGATGAGATGATAATGGCTAGACTGAAGAACTGGAGTATATGTCATACACGGAAAATAAACAGGTACCTCTGGGCACTTGCCCTCCTCGAACATGTCGTAGGTGATGGTGAAGCCACGCTTCCTGTCCTTCACCTTGACGATGTCCTTGAGGCGGAGTTTGACAGAGTCACTCGAGAAGTTATCCTCGGAGATGCGTAGGCTATCCTTCCTCTCCTTGGTGTACTCATGCATCAGCTTCGAGCGGTGCTGCAGAGGCTGGATCCGCCTGTCGAACCAGCACATGGCTAGGTCCAACCCGGTCAAACCCGTCTCTACGAACCACTCTATCCGCCTTATGGAGCGGGAAGCATCATTGTCGGAGGGAAGGGAGGCCTGGGATCTCCATGTCGGGGCTTCAGCGGCGGCCCCATCGACAAAGTCTGGGTACGTTCCTTCTCGACCGGCCAGAGGGATTTCTGGGCCGTAGAAGTACGTCTGCTGCCAGTTCTTGCAGGACTCATGGCCGACGATCTTAAAGCTAATTGTTCTGCAATTTCTGAGCTCGTCCTTGCTCGCTCTGGCTTCCCTCTTGATGTTAAAGAAGTAGACGAACAAGTCTAACCAAGGCCTAAACCCTAGGTAAACCTCACAAAGCGACGCGTAGTTGCTAAGTGCGAGGATGTTGTTGGGGGATAGGTTCTGAGGTTGAACCCGGTATTGGCTAAGGGCGGAAATGAAGAAGTCGGATATCGGGAGGGAGACACCATGTACCAATTGTGCTTTGAGGTACACCTTCTCTCTGGCTTGGGGAGAAGGGGTGACCTCGCCGGCCGGCGCCGCCCACCAGATAAGCCCCTCCGTTGAGGGAAGGTAGCCTTCGACGAGCAGCTCTTTGATATCGTTGTTGGTGATATCAGAGCCACACCACTCCCCCTTATGGGAGTCTCCCTCCTCGTCCAGCAGCTCCAGCGCCGCTGGAATATGGTCATCGCCGGTGGACTCCACCACCGCGGACCGTGGCAGCACCAGACCTTCTGGGGGCACCTGGACGGAGCTCGTCTGCTTCGCCGCAACATCGACGTTGCCGCCATGGATGGGTTGGATCTGCTGCTCGCCATTGGGAGGGAAGAAAGGTGACTAGGAGATTGGGGAGATTAGGGTTTTTCGCGTGCGCGCGGAGGACTCGAGGAGGTGCTCGCAGGAGGAAGACGATGATGCAGGGGAGAATGAGGTGAAGAGATAAAATATGCCACGGTTGAAATTTATAACCCCCAACATCAAGATTTGTGCAAAGTGATCGAATGGTTGTCGCGTGGACGACGTGTGCGTGTGCGGGCGCGGAAATTTCGCCACGTTCCGACCGCCACCGCTAACGGTTTGTATCCTTCACGCGGGAAAAACGGACATGATTGTGTTCTCTGCATGTGTGAGTTACGAGGCATCGCTAACCTATGTCTACGTTGTACTAGCTGACACGGGCAGGTGAACCATCCCAACGGAAGATTCTGTCATGGACGGATCCAGTTCGGCTACGAGAAGAGTATGATGGAAGATTCAGCATTTCTCCGACTAACAAGTTGAATACGGGGAACATTGCAGAGTTCTTGGGAGGACGACAAGATATTGCTTGACGATTTGTCGACATCCATCTAGACGGAGCATTCAACCTGAAGAGGCAAGACGGCGCAACATCTCAGAGTTCTCCGAGGGATACTGTTGGGGATATGCTATATGGGTATCCTCATAGCATGTCTCCTATCCGGATAACCCGGGTGGCCCACAGTTGGTAGCAAGGCCCATGGCCTGCTAGGCGGCCCAGTTAGATGGATCCAGAAGGGAGGCCCATGTCGGATAAAGTAAGGCTGTGGAGGAGTCACCGACATACCCGGAGCCTTGGAGTGCAAGACACGTTAGACTGATTATACACTGTGTAGGACTTTGTAACCTGTCCGGCTAGGACTTTTCCTGTAACCCTAGGACCTGGCAACTATATAAGCCGGACCTATGGGAGCCTTTAGGGCATAACTCAACTCATACCGCGCATAGCGAACCAAACCCTGTAACTCGGCGTATTGCCATTATAGTGATTTATAGCAGGAATAGGATTCCGCCACCGTCGTGGGATCTGAACCTAGGTAAGCTGTGTTACCTCGTACCCGTCAACCGTCCGCCTTACCCCACGTATCTAAACATGCACTGTGAGGACCCCTCCATGGCATACTCGTCGGCAGTACCACGAAAATCGGCGTGCAGTTCACCCCACTCTGGCTAAGCAAGTCGGACTCTGAGAGATAAGGTTAGATGCAAGAATTTTTTGAAGATTCGAAACAACTGGCTACTCACTACTAGGAAAATGGTCGTCTGTGTCGCACCTAAAAGGACCATCCGTGGCGCACTTGTGGTGCGCCATGGGCCTTGCGCTACGGCTATCTCCTAGCCGTGGCGCACTGCCTGGTGCACCACGGTTATGTCGAGATAGGCGTAGCTCACCTGCTAGTGCGCCACGGATATGTTGGCAGGTGCGCTACGCCTTGGATCTTCTATGGCGCACGTTGCAGTGCGCCACTAAGCTGCGCAGTTGCGCTTTAGTTGTAGTGTGCCACAGAAGTTGTGCCATGTGCACCACGGGTGTCTTTTTTTTAATTTCAGGGCCAGATGATATACAATACAGATTATATAAGCAGATATACACACGGATATAAGATATACAGTTATATATAAATACACAATTCGCAAAACAAGATTGAAACAAATACATATAAATAAGTCGCATACATGAATACATAAGTTATACATTGTTTCGATCAAGTTACAAAGTAGTTGGTTACATGCTAATACATGTGTCGATCGAACAAGTTAGAGCTCGGAAGCTCGCCTAGACATCTAAACTAGCTAGACACAAACACGGGATAAACAACCAAAGAAGATAAGCATGATCACCGCGACGAAGGTGTAGGTCTTCATCTGGTTCCTCGTCCTAACTCCCGCTAGATAGCGCATGTATCTAGCTTCCGCCTCCGCCATAGTGTTGTACTCTTTGTATCTATTGCCGCTGAAACGGTGCACCTGTCTCCGGCAGTCTTACCAATCATCGTAGACTCCGGGAACCCGTCTCTTGTACACTACGTACCACGTCATCTACAAGTTGACAATAATAATTAACCGATGATTGAAAAAAACATATATAATTAAAGTCGCATATGAAGATACACTTATAGAAAGTACTCCTAAATCAAAAAGACCAAACTCAAAAGGCATGCCTCATATATAACAAGGTTGTTCGACACAGGAATATGCTACGATGGAACTGTCCGCCAAGTAGGATGCACAACACCTGGACCTGTGCATAGCACAAGGCGGACAATCCCATCGCAGCACATTCACATATAGTGTGCCACGACATTTCAATCATCAGCATTATTCTCGAAAAAGACCAAAGTAACTCGAAAAGAATGCCTCATATATATATACGTAGGTCGTTGGACACAGGAATATGCTACGATGGAACTGTGAGCCAAGTAGGATGCACAAGACCTGGACTTGTGCATATCACAAGGCTCACAATCCTGTCGTAGCACATTCACATATATATTGTGCCACAACATTTCAATCATTGGCATTATTCTCGAAAAAGACCAAAGTAAATCAAAAAGACTACCTCATATATATATACATAGGTCGTTGGACACAGGAATATGCTATGACGGAACCGTGAGCCAAGTAGGATGCACAAGACCTGGACTTGTGCATATCACAAGGCTCACAATCCCGTCGTAGCACATTCACATATATAGTGTGCCACGACATTTCAATCATCGGCATTATTCTCGAAAAAAGAGTAAGGAAAAAAGAAGGACTAAAGTGAACAAAGGACCAAAGAGTAAGCAAAAAACCAAGCATTGATTGATATATAATAATAATAAGCAAAAGAAGTAAGTGATGATTCATAAACCTAATAAGATAAGTATAGTAGCATGTACACTTGTCCACACACACACAAAGGTAATCTATAGTTTGTAACTACAACTAGGCCAACATCAAGCCTTCTGACTCGGCTTAGGGAACGGGAGGACGCCTTGTCTCGTCATGAACTTCCTATAGTCACCCTGCATCTCTAGGCGATCTTTTATGTCACGGTTATTTGGGATATTTCCTCCGTAGAAGATCCCCCCGAAGTCATGACATCACGAAAGATGATTGCCCCAAACTGCTGCTGGATGCGATACATCTCTTGTCTAATATCTGAATCAGTGATCTTGGCCTTTGCTTTGTCCCACTGTTTGAGATGACCTGGTAGCGTAGAATTTTGTTGGTCAAGTAGGAACGCCCTAATGTGATGGAGTGCGTAGTAGGCTTCCTTCTTACTGTTTTCCGGATGCTTCACGCAGGGGAACTCCGTTACGTGGTTAAAGATGTGCCTGCCGAACTTGACCTTCGTACGCACAAAGGTGGTGCCTTCTGTCGTGGCATAGCCAGTGAGAGCATCATCCAGAACTTCCTTGATCTTGTCATAGTTTTTCTTCTTTTCTAGTCTCCCCGAGTCGAAATACGTGGCGTGGGAATGCTTCGGCGATAAGGAGATGAGCGTGCAGTGTTCATCTCTGCGCAAAAAATTCAAATGGAATGTGTTGGAAAAACAATGATGATAATCTAATAAAGCCAATCGACGGTGGCGAGTGAATAACGAATTACTCGGGAAAGTAAGGCACGAGAATGTATTCCTTTGTCTTGTTCGCCATGAGGATTCTTTTTAGGTACGAGGCCACGATACGTCGTTCGGTGGGGGAACCCAAGAAGCCGTCACGCATGTAGTACGGGTCCACTATAGCGATGCCCGGTGTGTTCTCTCTAATGATCTGCATGGCCAGGCTGAGAGAAAACAGGCGGACCATGGTATAGTGCAGCGGGTATAGGTCGAATATATTGAAGATGTCATCGAACCGCAGGAAGAACAGATCCGTAGGGGCATTGTCGACGAAGCCCAAGCCTGGTGGCACCTTAACCACGAATACCGGGTGTGAGGGATCTTTCTCCGATAGAAGGCGTCTCTCTATCGCCGGATGCGTCGTGCACACTCTGCGATTCAACTGGCGAGCCTCCAAATTCTTAGGTAGCATGGGCTCACCGCCACATGAATCCTCCATAATACCCTCGGGTCTTGGTGGCCCGTCCTGATTGATTCATAGTTGTTGACGCCACCGGGCTCGATCTGCTAGATTTTCTTTGCTGCCCTTTTTCCTTTTGGAGCGTGCGAGCACATAATCTAAGCATCGGCTGCCCTATGTAGTGTGTCAGGGCTTAGAATAAAGGGTCGGTTGGTTGTATCAGCTGGCTCTGTAAAGGCGCAAGATGGGGGCGTCTCCTGAGAAACAAACAAACGCTTGGTGATAGTGGCTTTCTCTGTGGGGCCACCAGCTAGGTCTTTGTTGCTAAACTGAGTGTTGAAGAAGTGATCATTCCAGTCTTCGTCGTCCTCGACCGGATCCTGCGCCATGTGCATATCATCAACGTGATCATCCGACCCACTGCGTGAAGGTGACGGCGAGGGCGGTAAGGGGGCCTTGCCGCCGCTTGTCGCTGGCACGACAGGCGGTGATGTTGTCTGTGGCGTGATGGCCCTCGTCGTCCCCAAATGGATCATGCTCTTTGGCCATTGCAAGAATAATCCGAAGCAACTTCTGAGGACAACCGTCTCTTCTTCATCCGCTCCTGGGGGTTGAATGGGAGGTTCCAGGTCGTCGCAGCCCCTTAGCACCCGACTAATTTTTAACCCTGTGCACGCTATCTGGCATCAGCCTTGAGTGGAACGTGCGCTGCAAGGGTTGAACGATGGTACCCTTGGCAACATCCCTCAGCTCGTTGTTCACGTAGCATAAGAGAGTGCAAGGAACATTCGTCTGTGGAAAACATGTACGGCGTCGTCAGAGATGCCATAAGAGTAATAGATGGCGTGAAAGGCGGTAAAGCAATTTGCTTACCGTGATGGCGTCGAGATCGGCTAATGTTGAGGCACCGCATACGGCGACGGGCGTGCAAGAGACGGAAGGGCTGCTTGATGGCGCGGTGTCGGCCGCTGGTGTATTCTCCCTACCACCGGGTGCTTGGAGCTCCAGTGTCGCCGCGACGATGGCAGGGGGGCCACCAACATGTACTCTGGCACCGCGGTGATCGCAGGGGGAGTCACCAACACTTGCGGCGCCGCGGTGCTAGCGGGCGGAGTCACGAACACGTAGTTCGCCTGATTCGTCGGTGCAATGTTGTTCGAGTGGCTGCTGACCATGCGTGGAATCGGGCACGGCCCTACTCGACCACCCGCACTCTAGTTCGCTATTGACTCCACCAAGGTAGTCAGGAAGGACGTGAGGGTGATTTCCAGGTTGTCTTGGACGATCTGCGGGATCCGCGCCCCTTGTTCCTTAAGTTCTTGAACCTCGCGGTTTTCCTCCTCGCTCCTTCCCGACTACGCCACATGCGTCCTCGGCGGTGGACCAAAATGATCCACCCAATTCTTACCCCCGAGGCCGGCCAGACGGCCAGCCGACGACGGCTTCTTCGTAACCGTCTCTATTTTCTTGGCTCGGTTCATCGCCCTGTTAAAGGTTATCACGGGTGGCCCGTCGACCCACAGGATGAGGAACCCTGGGATCCATGACTAGCAACAATTTCCTCCTCCTGCAGAAGAAGTAATAGTGAATCGTTTAGATCATCGATTAGAATGCAATCGAGTTGATCCGCCGTAATTAAATTACTTACCACAATTTCCTCGAATTCCTTCACCGCGGGATCCACGGTTAGTTGTTTGGTTTTTGGGTCCACATGGTAACGGGCCCTGATGAAGTTTCGAACCTACCCTGGTTCGAATTTCGCAAAGGGGTTTTCTATCCCCTTGGATCTATACTCTTCGTCCTCCTTATTCCATTTGGCCTCCGTGGTTCTGTATCCACCAGATCCGAGATGGTGATGACCTATATTCATCGCCTGCAGCACCTTTCCCTGATTACTATTGGACAGGGCTCTTTCGGATTCACACCTCTCCTTGAACTCCCGGAACTGGTCAACGGTGATCTGCGGGTCAATCTTCTGGATCTCCTCGAGACTTTTGCCTTCTTTATAGATCTTCTTCTTTATCCGGGTTCTCCAGCTGGCCAGGGCGGTGCTCATCTTTGTGAGGGCGGATTTGTTTACTTCGTTCCCATGATAATTTGTGTTCTGATACTTAGCGGGGAACTTGTATCTTGCATGCAGCTTCTCGAAGAGGAGTGTGCGCAAGTGGCCATTATATTTATGCCGGAGATTCTCGGTCTTGGTCGAGATGGTTGTCCGGGTGATCACCGCCACTTGCCCACCGTACCCTTTGACGACAAGGTCGGGCTCCAAAGGAACCCCTGTTGGGCTCACTTCGGTAATTTCCTCCCTGACGGTGCCGACCGTGTTCGGGCGCCGTTCCTTCGGCTTCTTCTTCTTCTTAGGAGGATTGCTACCACTCCCTATGCCCTCGCCTCCATTAGTGGTTTCATCACCCGCCGTTCCTTCGGCTTCTTCCTCCGCCTCTTCCATATCATCATCCTCGCTCTCCGAAGGATGGTATTCTTCATCGTCTTCTAGCCGCTGGGCCGCCTCCCAGAATGTCAATTGTTTATTCGAAGGTCTGAGTTCTCCTTCAGCGTTGATGCGCTTAGAACATCCAGCCTCGTCGTTGTCACACATCTTTGCACTAATAAAAAACAAATAATTGGTTAAATGCACAGAAAAATCCGGCATGACCTTTGCTAATTTTCTTAAACTAGGAGTGCCCGATTTCTGCCGAAACGGAAGTTAATCAACATTTCGGCAAACATCGGGACTCATTTCATACAAGAACCTGCATACACGACATAATAAAGTGCTTCATACAAGCACAAGCATAGCCAGTACATTACCAGCACATTACCAGCACAACAAGCACATCAAGATCATTACTAGGTATATAAAAATTACCAGCACAGCCAGTACATTACCAGCACATTACCAACAACACAAGCACATCAGATTTAAAGCTGGATCAAAATAGTGCAAAAACAGTAGCTCCAGATTTTGAACAACATGTTAATGATCAAATCAATATTGAACAACAGTGCCTAGATGAACAGCAGTACCTAGATGATCAAAAACAGTAGCACATATAGTTTTCCATCAAGTATAGCACCAGGTTATGCCTAGCATCAGGTTATGCCTAGCATCAGGTTTTCCATCAAGTCTAGGAATTCTCATTGATTAATTACATCAGGTTATGCCTAGCATCAGGTTTTCCGTCAAGTCTAGCATCAGGTTATGCCTATATTAATCCAACAAATACATCCATTAAAATGAAATGCTTATCTGATGAGATGAAAACCTACAACCATCACAGTAAAAACTTGTGTTCTAGCAAAACAGTACCTTGACATTCAACTTGTGTTCTACCAATAATCCAAATTGTGTTGTAGCAAAACAATGAACAATTCACAAACAGTACCTTGACATTCAAGAATCACCTGCCTAGCAAATTAGTTGGTATTCACAGGAGCAGATTTGGAGTGCGAAGTTCATTGGGGGGCAGTACATCAGGTAGGGCCTTATCTTTATGGTCATGTAGTAGCTACTTATCTTTATGGTCATGTAATATTGTTATGAAAAAATAAGACCAAGGTGTATGCGTGGCGATGTGAAGTTCCAGCGCACCAAGTCACATGGAGATCCTTAGTCATGATGACACTGTCCTATCATGGCATTTATACAAAGCATCAGAAAAAGGGAAAATTCCCAGGAACAATTCTCTACTGTATTTTCAGAGGTGTATATGTAGACCTTTACAACCATCAGTCAAAGATAGGCATACCAGCAGCTAGTGTTTCAAGGTGAACATGTATCCATGAGTTGCGGATGGCACACATAACGTGGGCTATGAAAGAGCAAGAAGATTTGCTATAAGGTGCATCACTATAGGTAAACATGCCACCACTGATCTCAACTGATCAGCATTATGTTTACAGAACAGAGGTCTAGATACCAATCTTTTGGTTGTACTTGTAGCCAACAATCTTTTCATGGGACCGAATAATACTAGAAGCACGAAAAATTGATAAATCGAAGCATTTTAGTGCCTATGGAAGGGCAAACATCAAAACAGGTCCAAAATATTATCCATGTGGCCGATGTAATACTATGAAAATAATATAACCGGGGATGTATTGCTACAGAGTAGACATTTACATAGCAGATGGTATTGGTGTTTAAATCAGATCCAAAATATGAGAAACATGGTGAATTGGTGTTGCATCAGTATATGATCAACTACTCCAAATAAACCATGGCGAATCAAAGTTTATAGCTGCAACATAAGGTCTACATGTTCATCTGGATCTTGTAACTAGGAGAACTAATTAACACATGACACAAAAAAGCCCTAGAAACAAACCAAGAAATGAAGTAGGTATTTACTTCACTATGGTAAAACCACACTAGACAAAGACATGCATCAGCAGAATCATGCTTAGGTCATCAGCTAGGTCTGGGCAGGTGTACCCACACGCCGCTCGGCTCTCGGTTCAGGCAGCGGGAAGGCCCGAGCAGCAGGCACGTGGCATGGTCGCCACTATACAACCTCATTTTGGCATGATAGAAGGCTAACCTCTGAGCCAAGACAGAGAGACGAGCAAGGAGGATCAGCCTAGAGGAGAGAGGGAGAGGAGGGAGGTACCTTGCCAGCCGCTGCAGCCGTGTGTGGTCGATCATCTGCCGTGTGTGGTCCATCCGCGTCCTCCTCCTCCTGGCGTGTGTGGTCCAGCCGCGTCCTCCTCCTCGTCCTGGCGTGGTGAACTCCAGCTTCCTCCTCCTGGCGTGGCGTCCTCCTCCTCCTGACCTCCGGCGGCGGCGCGTCGATGGGGACGATGGGGATGGGGACCCGATGGGGACGATGGGGTTACTTGTGTCTGAGGATGGGGATCGAGGGCGACGGTTGACTAGTCCTAACAACTTAGGCGTAGCGCACTTGGCCAGGGTGCGCTTCGCCTAAGTGGGTAGGAATAGTTAGATAAGAGGGCTGCCACCCCCATAGTTGTCACTAGCACTGCCTTATCCCACTGGTTCCACCCACTGCTCTAATCTATACCTGTGAGCACCCAGGTTCGAATCCTGGTGCCCAACTTTTATATTTTTATTTTAAAAATATTTTTAAATGTTCCAAAAAAAATGCCCAAAAGTGATGATATATTCCATAAAAGTTTTGTTTTGTTTTTTAAATACTTTTAAATATTCCAAAAATGCCCAAAAGTGATAATATATGTCATAAAAGTGGTACAAATTAAATATGATTCAAATATGTCATAATAATTTGTCCATGATACAAATATGTCATAATAATTTGCCCATGAATATTACAATCTTTTTCGACCACGCGTTTTACAATATTTTTTGAGCTAGCGTTTTACAATCATTTTTCCCTTCTTTGTCGCGGTTGAATAATTTAGCCCCGGCACTTTAATGTTTCTTCTTTCGAACGGGCTACCTTTTTTGGGTAGGGTTATCCTTTTTCTTCTTGTGATGTATGTTGATGCATCGTAGTCGTCGTCATCTTCAATCTTTGGATCGCCGTACTGGTCGAAGTCTTGCTCGTTGGCGACTCCATCCATTCCGATGATGTTTCTTTTTCCTCTCCTCAGACAACACGGATAGGCTTTGTCGGGTTGGTAATGAAAAAACATTGGTCCACTTTGGTAGCCAGTACCCACGGTTTATTTTTCGTGGCCACGTTCGCACCGGCGGCCTTGGATTTGGCTGCTTCGGGTATAACCATGGTTGTGAAATACCGGTCTTCTCTTTCGATGCTCTTTGCCCATCTGACATAGAACATCGGCACCTTTTCTCCACATTAGTCGAGCTCCCAGATCTCCTCGATTCTTCCGTAGAATCTTTCCTTCACGTTGTCATCGGTGTAGAATTCCGACGTTAGGCCTGAGTTCTGATAATCACACTTGTTGTCCTTTTCCTCCATGTAGAATGTGTAGCCGTTGATATCATACGCCTGATAGGTCACCAGGTTTTGCATCGGTCCCTGCGACAAGGTGAATATGATCTTTTCTGTGTCAGAAGAATGCGATTATCAAGGAGCGTCTGCCTAAACCAATGCGTGAAATCTGAGTTGTGCTCTTTGATTATTTCTCCCTGTGTCCTCTGTATGACCCGGTCACTGTACTTCTTCTCGATTAACCTTTTGTGCTTCTATACCCAAGGATCAACCAGTTCTAAATGCTATAGCGCGACGAGGTTTGCTCGATCAAAGTCTGCACGTCGAAAATCAAAGTCTACATGTAGTATACGACGACCCTCTCGATGACCAGATCCGTCGAGCTTGCCAAGGTGCCTGTTGACGGGAAGACTGACAGGGTTCTCGATGTCTAGATAATTTGTGCGGAAAGAGATGCACTCTTCGGCCAGAAAGCCCTTGGCAATGCTTCCATATGGACGGGACCTGTTGCGAACGTATCCTTTGATGTGTCTATTCATCCTTTCGAACGCCATCATGTTGCGGAGGAACATCGGCCCGAGTTGGACGATGTCCTCCACGACATGGACCAGCAGATGCACCATAATGTCGAAGAATGCGGGTGGGAAGTAGACCTCAAGATCGCATAGTATCACCACGATCTCCTCCTGTAGCCTCCCGAGCTGATTCACGCCAATCGACTTCCTAGAGATGACGTCGAAAAACTTGCAGAGGCAAAATAACGTTTCACGGATGTGCTTATCTTGCTCGCGTAGCCGTAAGGAAATTAGACTCCTAGAAGGCACTTGAAAAACTTTTTGATCTCATCCTAGCTTATAGTGAAGCAAGAAGGAGGGTAGTAATATTCGTTCTTCTTGAACTTTTTACCCTTCCGACGACCTTGTGTCGTCTCCGAATCATGATCATCGTCATCTTCCTGATCATCAGGAGTAGTGCGTCCTCCGTGAAGCTCCTTCCGGATACCCAAGCATATCAGGTCGTGCCTTGCTTTCGGACCATCTTTCGTCCTATCTGGCATGTTGATTATGGTGGCGACCAGAATCTCGCACACATTTTTCGTGATATGGATGATGTCGAGGCTATGAGGCGTGCGGAGAATCTTCCAGTATGGCAACTCCCAGAAAACAGACCTTGTTTTCCACACCTTCATCAGCGGCTTGTATTGTTGCTGCCTCTTTTGCTTCTTTCCAGGCTTAGGACAATATTTCTAGTTTTTCAGCAACTCTTCCACTTCTTTGCTGCTAATATGCTCTTGGATTCCTAGGGTCTCGGATTTGCCATCGAATAGGTCTCCACGTTTTCTCCATGGATCATTCTTGTCGAGCCACCTCCGGTGCGCCATGAACACGGTTTTCGAAGACCCTGTATCTTTCTCTAGTTGGAGATAGCTTGTGTTATCCATGCACCTAACGCATGCGCAGAATCCTTGGATAACCTGCCCCGAGATATACCCGCAACCTGGATAGTCTTGCACCGTAGTGACCAACGCGGATCTCATAGTGAAATAATCTTGTGCGACGGCATCGTAAGTATTGGATCCAGATTCCCATAACGTGTCTAGCTCCTCTTTCAACAGCCCGAGATACAGATTGATGTCGGTACCAGGTTGTTTCGGCCCATGAATTAGCATACTCGTTTGTATGTACTTCTTCTTCATGCACAACCATGGAGGGAGGTTGTACATCCATACAAACACGGGCCAAGTGCTGTGTGTGCTGCTCTAGCTACCGAACGGATTGAGTCCATCGGTGCTCGCACCAAGCCTGATGTTCCTCGAATCTCCACCAAATTCTTGGAATTCGAGGTCCAATGCTTTCCACTGGCTAGCATCTGAAGGGTGCGTCAGCATCTCATCCTTTTCGGGGTCATCATTGTCATCTCCTGGCTTCTTCCTTTCCGCATGCCATCGCATGAGCTTAGCTTCCTTAGGGTCCACGAAATAGCGCTGCAGACGAGGAGTGATAGGAAGTACCATACAACTTTTCGAGGTGCTTTCTTCCCTTTCTTGTATCGACTCACGCCGCACACCGGACATGTGGTTTTCTCCGCGTCCTCGCCCCGATAAATGATGCAATCGTTGATGCATACGTGATATCTAACGTGCGGTAGATCGAGAGGATAGACGATTTTCTTGGCATCCTCGATACTAGTTGGACATGTGTTCCCCTCCGAGAGACGATCGTGATAGAATGCCATCATATCGTCTAAGCTTGCGTCTCTCAATTTGTGTTTTGCCTTCATCTCCATAGCCTTGAGCGTTACATTCAACCGGGTATCATCGGGCCTGCATCCTTCATACAATGGAGTAACCGCGTCTTTCTCAAGTTGCGCCAGCTTGGCTTTCACTCTAGCGGCAGCCCTGGCATTACTCGTCTTCTTGAGAAGCAGCTCTTGCACATAAGGGTCCCGCACCCAGCCTGACGTTGTTCCGTCGTCGTCTCCTCCTCCGGCATCTAGATCATCATCATCCCGGTCTTCTTCCTCACCTTCACCATCTCCAGGAGACTCTTCATCATCTCGCCCGTTCTCGCCGTGATGATGATCATCATCATGTTGCCCACCTTCACCGTCTCCATCGTCTTCGTCATCGCTTATCCAACGAGTGTATCCATCCATGAAACCATGGCGGAGCAGGTGCGCCTGTAGATTCCCGGAATCTGGGTCGATCACCCAGTTGAGTTTGCATCTTCTGCACGGACATCTTATATACGTCTTGTTATTTCATATCATGTCGGTCGTCACACATTTCAAAAATATAGCCACAATGCCTTCGCTCATTATGCGGACCATTTTTGCCTGCACGGTGTACACGGTATAATTAGAAGTCTATTAGAACCACATAATGAATGCATGCATGCAATGGTCGATAGAAAATTTCGGCATGACCTATCCTAAAATTAGGACCTTTGCGAAATGCCAAAGTCTTGCCAAAATGGAAATGAATCAACATTTTGGCAAAACAAATAGCAACTTGTTCACACACAAACACAAGAGAGAGAGACCGATCCATACACACATGAACATATCATTATCCTCTCCATACACACATGCATATGAGCATCGATACTCTCCATATATATATACACACACATGACCATCAATCCTCTCCATACACACATCATGAGCATCAATCATCTACATACATATGAGCACATCCTTACATGGACAACTTACCGATATGAGAGAACGAGATCACGAGAAGATGGAAAGGAGAGGTGCGCGCGAGACCGGAGAAGGAGATGCGAGAGACCGAAGAGCTTCCTCTATTACGTATGTAACATCCAAGGAAAGTTCCACATGCTAAAAATGGTGAATGAGTGGAGAATTGAGGTGGGAAGGAGAAGGATCCCGACTAGATCTAAGGAGGAAGAAGAAGGGGAAAGTGAAGTGTGAGGTGGTAGATGGTCACACATGTGCACAAAGTGGAGCTACCAAAAAATACTGGTCGACACAACCGTGGCGCACATGTCCCTAGTGCGCCACAGGAACAAAACACAACCGTGGCGCACATGGCCCTAGTGCGCCACGGATGTGTCTGTCCATTTACAGAACAGAGAGGCCTCCACTTAGGCGTAGCGCACCCCCTCCACGTGCTCCACGGTTAACCATAACATTCGTAGCGCACCTTCCCCATGTGTGCTACAGATATGCGGCCTGCGGCCAGCAGGGCCCTGGCCCACACACATCTTGTGGCGCACCACCACCATGTGTGCCACAGTTGTTGTAGTTACTAGTAGGGCACTGCCCATAGGTGAGCCACGCCTGTTTTATCCATGGGGCACTTCAACCACGTGAGCCACGGAAGTTTGGATTACCTATAGCCGTTTTCCTAGTAGTGCTCCAGCTATTCCGAATCTCGGGGGCTACACCCAGTGGGTGCGCTGGCGCGCCCCCACTGGAAGAATGTAGTGCCCGGCCAGAAGGCGTGCTAGCCGACCAGAGCAAGTCGGCAGATCACTACCAAGTCAGAAGCGCAAGGTTGAAAAAAGGAAACACAAGGGAAAAGGCTCGCGGCCGATCAAGTCACGAACAGTGAGCTATTCAAACAAGAAGCAAGATAAAGTCGGCTGGAATAAACCAGCCGGAGAAGCTAACCAGACAAGACACAATAATAAGCGGGTGCGTGAAGGCAAGACCCAGCCAGACGATAATTAAGCGGCGGGGGGCAAAGCCCCCGCAGATCCAAAGTCTCCAAACACAAGTGCGCAAAGCAAAGTTTTCAGTACCAAAAACTATGCACAGTTACACCCGGCATCCCGGGGATTTTCTTCTTCTTCACACTGTCGGGCCCTTGCTGTGGGGAGCCGAGTCGTCCCCGGCCGGCTCGGAGGACGTCTTCGCCTCACCTTCCGGCCCCACACTCGCCTCGCTCTCTGTCAGCACCTCGTCGATGTCGGTGTAGCCGACGATTGTGATGGCGGCAGAGCGGAGTTCGGGGTTGGCCTGGCGCATGATGGGAAGGTCTGCGCCGGCTCGGAAGCTGTCCGCTAGGTTCACCACCTGCACGTCCTTGTACCAGCTGAGCATCAGCGCCAAGGCCATCTTGGAGCCGGTGCGAGCGGCAAGGTCGCGGAGCTGGTTGATGGCGTTCGGCGCGTCGCCCAGCTTGATGGCGAGGGCGCCCATGGTCTTCGGCAGGAGCTCCCTAGGAAGACGAGGTCATGGATGCCGGTGCCGGCCTTGCGAAGGTTGGTGGCATCATCCCCGAGCTGCGCCACCAGATCCCGGACACTAGCCTTCTCACCCAGCGCGACCTGCTGCACCCGGTCATAGGCAAGGGCATCTACTTGTGGGTAGAAGCCTTTTGATTAGAGGGGGCAAGTCAAAAGAGGAAATCCGACAAAGGCAGTCAGATGAAACAAAAATAAGGCAGTCGGACTTACCCTTGGCGACGTGGTCGATGTTCATCAGCTTGTCCTCCAGGAAGGCGGTGTGCTCCTTCAGTCTGGTGACCTCCTTATCCAGAAGATCAAAGGCAGTAGCCCGGCTGGCGAGGGCCTCGTAGCACTCCTTCACGACGGCCTCCAGCTGGTCCACCTTGGAGTGCCATTCTTTGTTCTGCAGCCGGAGCACGGAGTTGTCCCGGCTGAGGCACGCGTTAGAGCGTGTCAGCCAGTCAATCTCGCATTGGGTGCAGACAAGGATGGCTGCGGCAAGACAGTAAAAGGGCAAGTAAGAATGTAGTTGGACAACCAAAAAAAGGAAGCAAGACGGGAAACTTACTCCGCTCGATCCCTCGCGCCGTCGCCAGTTGCGCCGAGGCGGCCTGGTTGGCGCTAGCCAGTGTCCCTTGGAGCTGTCGGCACTCCTTGAGCCTAGCCTCGAGGTTGCCCTCGAGGGCTTGCAGCGAGGTCCTTACCTCCACGGGGATCGGCGTCAGGGGGGCGGCTAGGGAACCCGGGGCGTCTCGGGCGGCGGCCATCCACTGCACTGTCGCCTCCTCGTCGGAGTCGACGTCCTCCACCACCATCTCCTTGCCGGCGCGCGAGCCCCCCGCACCAACTGAAGAGCCCCCACCCGGGCTAGAGGTCACATCCGGCTGACTCGCCGCGCGCACAGGCGCGGTGGGAGTCGGCTGGACCACGACCGCCGGCTCGTAGCGAAGGAGAGAAGAGAGCTGTGAACGAAAACAAGGTCAAGAAAAAAAACGAGAACAAAGGCAAAAAAGGCAAGAAAAGCAAGACGGAAGATAGACAAGCTTACCCCTGCACCACGGGTGCACCGGCCCTCTTCCGGCCACCCTTGGCCTGACCGGGGAAGGGAGGAACGCCCACCCGGCTGCACTTCGCAGCCGGATCTTCGGGAGCAGGAGCACTGCTCGAGCTCCCCTCATCAACCCATTTCCACGCCGGCTCGGGTGGTGCGGTGCCATCACTCTCCTCGGGTGCGGGGCCATGCGGGTCCTCCATCACCTCGTCGTTCTGGCTGGGTAAGAACCCCTCCTTGCCATCCGAGCCCTCGTTGGTCCGGTGCGGGCGTGGCTCGGTAAGGTCGGCGGTGAAGACCTGGAGGGGCTCCTCGCCCTCCTCTCAGATGATGCAGGGGAAGGTCTAGAAAAGAAGAAGAAAGTCAGGACTGGATCAAGCAGTGATGCCAGACGAAACAAGAACAAGAACAAGAGAAAGGCAAGGAAAAAGGGGCAAGTCAAACTTACCCGGGGGCGCGATTCTCGCGGGTGTAGGGAGCAAGACCGAAGCGCCAGTGGGAGTTGATCTTATCCTTCGTGATCATCCACACCCACTCGTAGAGGTTGGCGAAGGGGGATCACGGTGGGAGAGCCAGGTCGGATCCAGGCGCCAGAAGTAGCAGCACATCTTGTATGCTCGCGGTTGGAGGGGGATCATCAGCCGGCTCGCCCAGCTGAGCGTCACGTCGACGCTAGTCAAGCCAGCTGTGACCAGCGCCCTCATCCAGCACAACAGCTCCTCCGACTCGGGCTTGGAGCTGAAGTTCTTCTGCTCCCAGTTCGCCCAGGTGGACTGATACGTCATAAATGTATCTATAATTTTTTATGTCCCATGCTTGTTTAGTATCTACTTTGCTTTGCTTTGTCTTCTCTTTGAGGTATTTTTATATGTTTTCTGGGACTAACCTATTAACAATATGCCACAGTGCCAGTTGCCTGTTTTCTGTTGTTTTTAGTTCCATAAAATTCAGAAAATCAATATTCTCGGAATTGGACGGGACAAAAGCCAAAGTCAATATTTTACCGTGGGGAACATGGAGCCAAAAGACGAGACGGAGGAGGGCCTCGAGGGGGCCACACCCCCTAGTCGCGTGGCCAGGCCTGGCCTGCGCCTGGGGGTGCAGCCACCTCGGGCACCCCCTTGTCATCCCTCTTCGCCTATAAGAAGCCCCTCATACCAAAACCCTAAGTACCCGATCAATCTTCCACGAAACAGTCCGTAGCCGCCACCACCATCATCTCTAGATCGGGGGGCTATGAAGCTCTTCTCGGCACCCTGTCGGAGGGGAGATATCATCCTAGAGGCCTTCTTCATCACCATTCCAGCCTCCGGTATGAAGCGTGAATAGTTCCATCTTGGACTACGGGTCCATGTAGTATCTAGATGGTTGTTTCTCCTCCTTTGTGCTACCATGTTTAGATCTTGTGAGCTCCATTCATGATCAAGATCATCTATTTGTAATCATGCATGTTGTGTTTGCGGGGATCCGATGGATATTGAGATTACTAAGTCAGGTTGGTTAATGATTCTATCTTATTGATTCTATCATTTCTGTTGTTTGATATCTTGCATGCTCTCCATTTCTAGTAGCTATATTGGCCAAGTAGATGCTCGTGACTCCAAGAGGGATTATTTATGCTCGATAGTGGGTACATGCGTCTATTTAATCTGGGGAAGTGACAGAAATCTCTAAGGTTGTAGATGTGATGTTGCTACTAGGGAGAAAACAACAATCTCTTGTTCATAGAACAAGTGTATTGTTTACTTTACACACCTTGATGAAAGCAGTTATACGTTGCTTGCAACTTAATACTAGAGGGAGTTCGGATGATAACCTGAAGGTGGATTACTATTTATAGATGCAGTTGGATGGAGGTCTATGTATCTTGTTGTAATGCCCAATCAAATCTCATAGGATCATGAATGTCTAGTATTGCATTGTTATGCCTTGCTCTGTCATGTCAATTGCCCCGCTGTAATTTGTTTACCCAACTTGTTATGTTGTTTATCTTAAGGAGAACACCTCTAGTGAACTATGGACCCCGGTCCAATCTTTACCATTGATACATCTTCCACTGTTACTGTTTACTTTCTGCAAGCCACCATTACCTTCCACACCATATAGTTAATCCTTTGTTTTCAGCAAACCGGTCAGATTGACAACCTCACTGTTTGTTGGGGGTGGGCCTTGAATTTTTTCGATATTTGCCGGCAAACTCCGAGGAGAGATCCGACATCGATCCTTCCGTGAATGTATCCTGCCCGTAGGCAGTCCGTACGGGTCTTGACGCTCCTCCGACTTCCAGGGAACTAGTGCCCGAGTCGGTTTCGTCGATGAAGAGGTGGCTATCTTTGATGGGGACGATCGAGCACCGCATAGGGTTCGTCTTCGCCGGGATCCAGAATTCATCGGGAGGGACGATTGGAACGTTGCCGGAGAAGAGAACACGACCAATGGCTACGGTTTTGCCGATTCCCACAAAGATCTTGGTCCTCGCCCGCTGAAGAGCCTGAAGCGCCTCTTGCCCCACAGTTGCCTCCAACTGTCGTGGTATTGCCGACGAGTACGCCATGGAGGGGTCCTCACAGTGCATGTTTAGAGACATGGGGGAAGGCGGACGGTTTACGGGTACGAGGTAACACAACTTACCCAGGTTCAGATCCCACAACGATGGCGGAATCCTACTCCTGCTATAAATCACTATAATGGCAATACGTCGAGTTACAGGGATTGGTTTGCTGTGCGAGGTGACTAGAGATTCTAAGTTATCGTCTGAAGTTGTGCCCTAAAGGCTCCCATAAGCCTGACTTATATAGTCGCCAGGTCCTAGGGTTACAGGGAAAAGTCCTAGCCGGACAGGTTACAGAGTCCCACACTGCTTACAACTAGTCTAGCGTGTCTTGCACTCCAAGGCTCTGGGTACGTCGGTGACTCCACCGTAGCCTTCCTTTATCCGACATGGGCCTCCCTTATGGATCCATCTAACTGGGCCGCCCAGCAGGCCATGGGCCATGCTACCAACTGTGGGCCACCCGGGTTATCCGGATAGGAGACATGCTATGAGGATACCCATATAGCATATCCCCAACAATGATAATATTACCATATCTTCTTATGTTAAAGGAAATTATGACTTTTATGATGTGGAACAAATTGAAGAATTTATTGCTTTCAAGGGTTCATTTGAACTTGCTAGTTTGCTTGAAAATACTGATGATGCACCTTATAAATATGAGGTTTTTGATATACTTAAATTTTGCTTTGATAATTACAAGGAAGAAAAAGGCTATATTATTGAATATATTAATAGATGCTTTCCACAAACGGAAGAGACTAATGCCTTGCAGGAGCCTATGGAAGACGAAATTGCTGAACCTAAAAGCTCATTAGATGAAAAAGATGAGGAGAGTAATGGTCAAGAGGAGGAAGAATGGATCTAGCCATGCCTACCTTCTAATGAGAGTAACTCTTTACCTCTTACATTATTTGATTTCGCCCCATGCTTACCAAACGAGGATGAATGTTATGTTCCTGTGGATTCCTTTGAAATATCTGTTATGCCTAAAACATGTGATAATAGTTATGCTCCTCTTATCTATGATAATCATATATTGGTGACTAACTTCGAAATGCATGGTACTAAAGAGTTTTGCATATAAAATGTTTATGATAAAGCTCTAGATGGTGGTCCTATATTGAATGATCAGTCTTCTTGTTATAAAATTGTTAAAAGTGGGTTTGAAGGTTTTAATCCCAATATTTTTGAGCTTGATAAAAATTATGTGTTTGTAGATCATGAAAATCATCCTTCATGTGATAGTTATATTGTTGAGTTTATTCATGAGGCTACTGAAAATTATTATGAGAGAGGAAAATATGGTTGTAGAAGTTTTCATGGTACTGAAACACCTCTCTATGTGCTAAAAGTTTTGAAGTTACTCTTGTTTTATCTGCCTATGCTTAGCACTTTATTATTTGTGAATTTATTTGTGTATAAGAGTCCCATGCATAGGAACTGGGTTAGACTTAAATGTGTTTTAAATTTTCTTCTTGATGCTCTCTTTTACTTCAATTCATATTTCTTGTGTGAGCATCTTCTCAAATTATCATGCCTAATTAAAGGCGTTGAAGAGAAGTATTTCTTGGGAGATAACCCAATAGTTTTCTTGAGTCTTGTAAGTTATTACTTCTATAATAACCTCTCATTATCCTTTTTGTTTGAATTTTGTGCCAAGAACAACCTCTAATGAGAGGGAAGTAAGATTTGGGGAATTGTTGTCCCAAAACAGATTTCTAAGCTACACTGTAAAAATTCATGTAAAATATCTGTAAGTCGGATTGAGATGTAACTTTCTGAATAAATCCCCCCAGGTTGTTAGCTAACTTTCGTTAGTTCAACACTTTTTGATTTGAGCAACAGAAGGTCTTCGAAAAAATCGGTTTCTACCTGCTGGTCTGTTTTGACAGATTTCTGCCATTATTTGCATTTGCTTCTTATTGATTCCTTTTGGGGTTATTTTTGGGAAATTGAGCTTGTTGAGGGAATTGCTATAGTAGCTTATGTTTTAATGAAAGTTTTTCTACTTTGAAACTAAACCCCAAAGGTCTATTATCTTTTGAATGCACTAATGTTGCTAATGAAGATTGTGTGAAGTTTTGTATGAAGAAAAATATGCAGGTATAGAGGAAGAATGATGTAATGAGATGAAGAATGGCCAAGATCTCAAGCTTGGGGATGCCACCCCGTGTCACCCCAAGAAATATTCAAGAGGTACAAGCGTCAAATCTTGGGGATTCCCAAGGAATCCCCTTCTTCATCAATAAAAATCTCAGGTCTTTCTAGACACTTCGTTTTTATTGTTTCATGCACAGTTATGTTGTTCTTGGAGCATCTTAGTTTTCATTTTCGATTTTTTGCTTATTTTGCATTAAATAAGTAGTTGGACCCCTGCTTTCGCTATGTTGTTTTCAAATAAGTCGATTGGTGTTGGAAAGGAGTAGGAAGTTCTTGCTTAGTAGTACAAGGAGCAGCTTGCTTTTACTGTGACTTAGACTTTATCATGTCATGCTAGATGTTGTTTTGACCTTATTCTTAGTGATTATTGCGGTAGAATGACTTGTTCCAAACAATTAGGATTGCTTAATCTTCCTTGAAACAATCATGCATTGTTTTAGCATACAACAACATGGTATTGTGGTATTCTCCTTTGATGCTTTGTTTGGGTTAACTTGGCACATGCTCACACCATGTTATGAATATGAACCAGTCACCATAGCCTATATGATCATTTAGTTTTTGACTTGTAGAACAACTTTATGCTTTGATTAGTAATGTTTTGTCGCTCTGCATGATTATGGCCATTATTGCTCTCTTAGTTGGTCGCTCCCAGTATTTTGCTAGCCTCCACTTGTATTGAGTAAGCTCTACTCGTGCATCCAACTCCCAAGAAACCAAGTTATTCCAAAGTGTCCACTATAAACCCTATGCATGGTGTGTTACACCATTCCAAGTATATTCTTATTTTATCTATCTTCCAAATTAAACTTGTTATGTGAAAGATAGTGATTGAAGCTCTCACAAACTTGATGGCACACTTTATTTTTCTTGCCCCTAATAAACTTGAACCATTGTGTCATATATGTTGTATATGCTTGCACTTATACGTTGGGATTAGCAGAACCGTGCTGTCACGGGGAACGCTTTCAACACATGTAAATATCTACCCAGTTGATATCATGCTCTTTTGTTTATGGATGTCGTCGGTGTGAAATGAAAGGGGATCTTGTAAGTCCATGGAGTTATGTATGTGTGTTAGATAAATGCCTGGCCCGCTAGCCTAAGCCATGCCTAATCATGGTGGAAACTTGCAGCATCACCATAGTGAGCAATCTATGAAGCATTCTTCTTATAAAAAAACAGATAGAGATTGAGAAAAAGAAAAAAAGATGAGAAAAGAGGAAAAAGAGAAAAAAACATCATTTTCCCATGGTAAATAAGAAGATTTCTAAGATGCTCATTGTCTACTTGCCTTGTCTTTTTGATTATGGGATAGCTCATGTATCATGTGCAAGGGGTACCCCGTTGGCGGTTCTCTATGATACACATGTAACTACTATGACAAGAACTTACCGGTGACTAAAGCTGAGTAGCATGAGGAGCGGCCCTCGTACTCAAGGGACATGAGATTGCCAACTTATACTTTGTCAAGCATATACTCCATAGTTTGTTCACTTTAACCTTAATCACTTCAAGATGCTTATGATAGGGGCAACGAGAGCTGAAATCTAACAAGTACCATAATTTTTGGAAGCTCTTTATAAGACTTGAAATCCCTGCTTCCCTTTTATGAAGGGCCTTTCTTCCACAATTATATTGAGTCTCCACCTTCTATCCTTAGGAACCAATTAAGAGAGCATAGTTTCCATTCTTAGTTCTATGTGCATTGTCCCAAAACTTATTGATTGATTCATATTGTTGATATTGCTTGTTCTTGAACTATTTGTATCTAGTCACTCTTATGAACTTTGAATGTGTCCTATGCATTTATTTGCTACTCCATGAGGGACAAGCTGAATGTCACTATGCTATGTTTTCCATATGTGAAACAAACAAAAGTCTTTCAATGCATTGTTATTCATGATCTTTGTTTGTATCCTTTCATGTTGCAGCATAGTTACTTTGTCTTATTGTTAGAACTTATTCTTTCATGCTCATGTTTAGAGTACTTTTATCCCAGCTTTCAATGCTTACAAATGGTTTGATCTTGATTTTGATTGTGCATGTCACCTCAAAAATTATTCTTTTTATCACTTGCCTACTCGAGGACGAGCAGGAGTTAAGCTTGGTGATGCTTGATACGTCATAAACGTATCTATAATTTTTATGTTCCATGCTTGTTTTGTATCTACTTTGCTTTGCTTTGTCTTCTCTTTGAGGTATTTTTATATGTTTTCTGGGACTAACCTATTAACAAGATGCCACAGTGCCAGTTGCCTATTTTCTGTTGTTTTTGGTTCTAGAAGAGTCATAAAATCTATATTCTCGGAATTGGATGGGACAAAAGCCAAAGTCAATATTTTACCGTGGGGAACAGGGAGCCAGAAGACGAGATGGAGGAGGGCCTCGAGGGGGGCATACTCCCTATCTGTGCGTCCAGGCCTGGCCCACGCCTGGTAGGGTGCAGCCACCTCATGAACCCCCTCCCCCCCCCCTCTTCGCCTATAAGAAGCCCCTGATACCAAAACCCTATGTACCAGATCAATCTTCCACAAAAAAGTGCATAGCCGCTGCCACCATCGTCCCTAGATCGGGGGGATCTGAATATCTTCCTGGCACCCTGTCGGAGGGGAGAGATCATCCCGGAGGCCTTCTTCATCACCATGCTAGCCTCCGGTATGAATCATGAGTAGTTCCACCTTGGACTACGGGTCCATGTAGTAGCTAGATGGTTGTTTCTCCTCCTTTGTGCTACCATGTTTAGATCTTGTGAGCTCCGTTCATGATCAAGATCATCTATTTGTAATCATGCATGTTGTCTTTGCGGGGATCCGATGGATATTGAGATTACTATGTCAGATTGGTTAATGATTATATCTTATTGATTCTATCATGTGTGTGTTGGTTGATATCTTGCATGCTCTCCGTTTCTAGTAGTTATCTATGCCAAGTAGATTCTAGTGACTCCAAGAGGGAGTATTTATGCTCATTAGTGGGTTCATGCCTCTATTTAATCTAGGGAAGTGACAGGAATCTCTAAGGTTGTAGATGTCCTGTTGCTACTGGGGAGAAAACAACGATCTCTTGTTCATAGAACAAGTGTATTGTTTACTTTACACACCTTGCTTAAAGCAGTTATCTGTTGCTTGTAACTTAATACTGGAGGGGGTTCGGATGATAACCTGAAGGAGGATTACTAGTCATAGATGCAGTTGGATGGCGGTCTATGTATCTTGTTGTAATGCCCAATCAAATCTCATAGGATCATGAATGTCTAGTATTGCATTGTTATGCCTTGCTCTGCCATGTCAATTGCCCCGCTGTAATTTGTTTACCCAACATGTTATGTTGTTTATCTTAAGGAGAACACCTCTAGTGAACTATGGACCCCGGTCCAATATGTACCATTGATACATCTTCCACTTTAACTGTTTACTTTCTGCAAGCCACCACTACCTTCCACACCATACAGTTAATCCTTTGTTTTCATCAAACCGGTGAGATTGACAACCTCACTGTTCATTGGGGCAAAGGCTTGAGTTCATGTTGTGCAGGTTTCCAGTTGCTGGCAACACCTTTGAGTTGTTTCCTTCCTCCTACTGGTTCGATAACCTTGGTTTCTTACTGAGGGAAAAAATTGTTGATGTACTCATCATACATTCCTCTTGGGGTTTCCCAACGAAGATCTACAGTGATCTAAGCCTCACCATGGACTCGGCATCCTGGAAGGCCAGGAGGTTGAGGTGGTCGTCGGCACCCAAGTTCTGTACATAGAAGTATGTCTGCTGCCACAATTTCACCATGTCGTGCAGCCAGAACTTGGGATAGCCAGTTTGGGCGCGCGAGTAGATGGAGACGCTACCGCATGGCACGAGCAGCCCCTTGGTGTATTGCACCTGCGGACGGATGAGAAACAACCGACAGAATAGCCCGAGATCCGGTTGGATCCCGAGGTAGCACTCGCAGAATGCTACGAAGTGCGCCAGAATGCCGATTTCATTCGGACCAAGATGGTTGTAACACCCTCAGAATCGGGCCTATGCAAGTTTTAGCAAAATTCGCCAAACCCGCATAGAAACGATTCAAAGGTGCCCACCAGGCACTTTCGTGCGGGTGGAAAACGAAGTAATAACATTACACAACAGTCCTCGATGGGACCCCCAGAACAGATATATACAACAGCGACTCCAAGAGTCAAGAATACAGATATAATATACAAGATCCAAATCACCTTGAAAACGGGAGAGCGTCCGACTACGGACAAGAAGCAAATGGGGCTAAGAGCCCTGAAGAATAACCAATGGCGTCCATAACCCTGCCCAGGCCAAGCCGGAAGGGTAACCCTGCTAACGGCGTCGATCTCAAAACCTGCTTAAACAAAAGGTGCCGAAAGGGCAAAGGAAAAGAAGGAGCCCAAGATCGAGGCCAGTACACGGCGAGGCTAGAATTCGGCGGTCCTCGCCTACATAGGTATGGTGGACTGAAGCGGCAGCGGCAGCATGCACTAAACAACCTATAGAGACTCGATACAACTGGCGGCAATCAGAGAGGGGTAAGAAAGACCTATTCGGATCCAACCTGATACTATCATCCAACAAACCCATCCTGGCGTTTCCCCCTCGAGACCAAACGAGGAAGTCAACCGAGGAACTCACACAGTTGGCAGTTTTAGTTATTCAGTTATCGTTGCAGCCATTACTAGTCAGTTTTAGATAATCGTCCTGATAAAAGAAGCAGTGGGCCCTTTTTAGTTAATCATTCCGTTGTAGTTGCAGCAATTACTAATCAGATACAGATAGCATGAGATAAACCCAAAACCCAGCAGTTGTTGGTACTTTTAATCAGCCAATTCCGTTGTAGTTGCCATACTTACTAGTCAGGTACAATGGTCGCAAGCGACAAGCCAAACAAGCAATTGTGGGCAGTATTAATTAGCCATTCCATTATAGTGAAGCTAATTACTAGTCATTATAAGTCAAATTTATAGTAGTAAACTTTAGTTATGCTTGTCTATGATCGAGATACTGTGCTCCAAGTCGTCCATATCCGCGGACACGGCTTTCAGAAAGTTTTACCCGGCCGGGGTGCACCAATAGCAACACACGCTCGATCAACCTCGGAAAAACCAAATCAAAACCCAACGAGGCTTTCACGACTGAACAATCACAGGATTCAGAAATATTTCAGGGGGCCACCCCTTAAGTAGATCCCGCAACGGTTAGCCGACCGAGACGGCCTCAAGGTTTGGGTGGACGCGTAAACGATGGGAACCCGAAAGTGTGGGCTTGTCGATACCAGAACGTGTCCCGATCCTAACAAGACAGTGTGATCCTCGCACAATTTAAATACAGAAAGTAGCATGGCATAAGTACAGGATCGTAAATAAAACCTCAAACTAGTTTGTGGCCCCAAGAAATAAGAATGAATCAAGCTCTGGCTCAGGGGGGTCCCATATACCTCCCGGATGTGGATAGCGCGATAAATCAAGGAACAGGTATCAAGTACTCGGGGTCTTACGGGACACAAGTGGGCGTTCGGAAACCAAATATTTTCTATCACCCACCGATGCCTCTGCTTATTTCAATTTTAGTTGTTAAACAGAAATTAAAGTGACGATAAGTAAAGCTAGAATCATCTCCGACATCAACATGCGGCAATACATCAGCAACTGTGGCATATGACGACACACATCAGCACTTGAGCAAGCAACTACGACGCGCAAGTCCAACTATCTACCAAACAACAGGTAATAGGGTGTGGCCAAGGCATTATAAGGCTGCAAGGGATATCACAGGTACGGAAACTAAAGCATCGCAACACAGATAGCAATAGATCCACAGGAGGGAATAAAGACTATAAAAGTAAGATAGGTAGAAAGAGGGAGATGCTCGCCTGAAAACATTGTCGAAGGTTCAACCGAAGATCGGGGTGAAGCTCACATCAACTCAACGGCCTTATCCGCGAAGAAGCAAATCACTAGAAGGAACACCGGATGCAACATTTAATACAACGGCAGAAGATCGGCATGATGCATGCATGAGGGATGACATGGCAAAGGTGCGATGCAATTAGGTCATATTAAGCGGAACCGGGGTCCCGACAATTAATTAAATGGTTCATGTTATTTAGCTACCCGCAAATTAAATGTTGTTTTAACAAGGCAAGATTATAGTATTGGTTCGCTACACAAGTTTAAATGAGGCCAATATGAGACTAGATTTGCCCGCATATGGCCCCATATTTAATTATCAGGTGAATCGGCATACGGCCCCCAAACCACAGATATGCATGCGAGATGACAATTAATCATGCAACAAGTTGTTATGTTATAAAATAGGGTTTGAGGAAAAGGGTCACACATTAGGGGTCTCGACGATCTTGGGGTTTCGGGGTTCGGGGTTCGGGGTCCAGGGTTCAACAGATTGATCTCGGCGGAACGTTCTCGGACTCCGGGGAGGACTTGGTTTGGTGGCGTTCCTGTCGCATTCGCGGTCTCCGGGTCATGTCGACGGTCCTGGCGTTCGGGATGAAGCACTTGTCACATCGGGGTCTCGGTGTCGGGGTGAAGATCTTGGCGTTCTCGGCGATCTTGGCATTCTGCAGGTCCTGGCGCTTCAGATCGACCTTCGGTCCGGGGACTCAGGGTCCAGGGGTCTCAGCGTCCGTGTGGCGGTCTTGGCGTCCGTGAGGGAGAACTCGAGGGTCCAGCGTCTCGGGGTCCTCGGATCCGAGCAGAAGAACTTGTCGGGCCGGGTCCGGCCTTCGGGGTCCGGGAGGGAGAACTTGACGTGTCGAGGTTCGGTTTCCGGTCCCATGTTGGAATCCTCGGTATCCCGCGGTGTAGTGATTGACGTTTTTGGGGCGCGCTTGTCGGTCATGGGGCTCGGCGCCTAGGGTCATTGGCGAGCTTGGGGTGCCTCAGGACGGTCATAGGGAACGGCATCATACTCCCATGGCACACATACACGAGCACACACATACACGCACACGGGCAGCGGGCCCACAGGTCGACGGTGGCGGGCCAGGCGAGGTGGGGCCGGGTCGCGGCCGGGGAGGATGGCGAGCTTGGCGGGGTCCTGCGCGGCAGGGGATGGCCGGAGCGGACGCCGGCGAGGCGCTGGCGCCAGCGGCGAGGCGCGACGGAGGGTGGCGCCGCGGCTTCTGCGCAGACGGCGAGGAACGGCGGCGGCGGGGCCGAGGCACGAGGCGGCGAGCAGCGGCGGCGCTGGGCTGGCTTGCAGCGGCCGAGCGCAGAGCGCGGCTGCTGCTGCCGCTGCACGCTGGAGGCAGGGATGGAGCAGCGCGCGACCGCGGACGGGCGAGTGCTGCGGCCGGGCGGAGGGAGCTGGAGACGCACGGCGACGCTGGGACGGTGGCTGCCGGAGGCGAGCTGGCGCGGGCGGGTGGCTACACGGGCGGCGCTTGAGGGGGCGGGCGCGGCGGGAGGGAGAGGCGGCGAGAGCTGGAGCTGGCGGAGGTAGGCGAACGCGCGCCGGGCGAGGGGCGTGCGGGGCCGGACCGAGGGGGCAAAGGCGACTGGTGGCGGGAGCGAGGTCCGTGGCGACGAGGTGGCAGGCGGCGGACGGGGATGGAGGCGTCGGGGAGCGAGCGAAGCGCGGGAGGAGAGCTGAGAGAGGGAGCGGGACGCGGGGGGCAGATGGGTCCCAGTGGGGGACGCGGTGGGCGGTGGGAACTGGGAGGGCGCGGTGTGTGTGGCGTGGCGCGGGTGGCAGGCGGTGGCTCTGGCGTGGAGGCATGCGGGGCCCGTGGCAATGGACAGGGAAGGGAGGGTGGATAGGTGGCGTGGGGTGTGGGGCGTGGACGCCAGGTGGGTCCAGCAGGCGGACCGGGTCCAGGGGAGCGGCTGGGGCCCACGCGGCAAGGGCCTGTGGGGTCGCAGGTACGCTGCATGTGTGCTTGTGTCTTGTGAGGGTGAGAGAGAGGGGTGAGGGATGACATGGCAGGGTGTGGTTGGTTGAGGGAGTTGGGGAGGTGAGGTGGCGGAATCCGATTGGGTGGGGTGAGGTGGCCAGGTAGGGGTGGGTAGAATATTAGGTAGATGTAGGATTTAGATGGGGCGGCAGGTTGGACCGTTTGTAAAACCTGGGGGTGGTCGTTCGGATCGAAACGGCCCGTTCGACTGCCCCCGCTAAAATAACTTAAAATTTTATTTAATTTAATCGGACCGTTTGTAACCCGATAGCGACAAAACAAAAATAATCCGGAGACCCGGGGTTTGCATTAGAACAAAGGTGGGGTGTTTAGAAAACAAAACGGCTTTGCGAAAATATTTTATGCAAACAATGCATGATGATGACGATGCAATGCACAAATTCAACGCGATTTTCTAGTAGTGGTTTTGCGGGATGCCACAATGGTGGAGGCAGAGATCAAAATGATCAAGGAAAGAAAGGAGGAAGGAGCTGACCGGGAAGGCCAGGCCGAGCACGAGGAAGTTGACGCGCTCACCGGCTTGCGGCGTCGGCGAGATCTCGTCGGCCGGGGCGAGGCGCACCCCAACCTAGCCGGCGGTCGGCAGAAGGCGCGTGTGCCGGTATTTTTTGATTTGCTCCTCTATGACGGAGGAGCCGCACCACGCACCGCAGCTCTCAGCCATCTCGATAGCAGTGGTGCGCGGCGGAGAAGGAAATGGAAGAGGGGAAGGAGAAAAGGGAGCAGCGGAGGAGTGGCGGTGGCCCGTCACTCCGGCAAGCAAGGAACTGGCGGCGCCGGCGAGACGAAGGTGATGCAAGCTCGTCGGCGGCGTGGGCGCAAGGAAGCAGCAGCAGGCAGAAGGGTGCAGCGACTTTGACGGCAAGGGAAAGGGGGCAAAATGGGGGTGGAGGGAGACGGTGTGGTGCGGGCGGTAAATAAGGGGCCGGGCACGTGAACCGCCGGCTCGCCACGTGGCAGCACCCCACACCCCCATCAGCGGCCAGATCGACTGCGTTATCGCAATATGCACAGAAGATCCTGGGCGTGGGAGGCGAGGCGTCGGCGACGGTTCTTGAGGAAGCGCCTAACACGACCCCTCGACGCACGTCGTCGCGGTCATCATCATGCTGTGGCTAACATCCGTGATGACGTAACCGAGCAGATCAACCGCCAGAACTCATCCAAGAAAAAATTCAAACTATCTTTTGGAGCCCGCGCACATTTCGCCAAAGGGTGGAATCTACGCATGCTCGGGGCTAGTGTCAGGGGGTCACTCCCGGGTAGTATAACCATACAAGATGCAGAGGCAATGTAATTGCCAACCGACTAACCTAGCCGGATGTAAAAACTCAAAAGAAGGGCAGGAAAAAGGCCAGACGTGGAGCAAGCTAGCAAACCAATCAGCCGGATAAAAATCACTCCTAAAGATGTCTAGTCGGCTGGATCACGCCAGCCGGATAGAGCAAGACAAGCCAATAATGAGCAGGCAGAACTATCAGTCAAACAAGATAGCGAGGGCCAGACACTTAGCCGGATGGGACCAACCACCCGGTCAAGACAGAGCGGCCGGCTAGGGCGACCTAGACGGACCTTCAAGACAGACAGATGACGTAGGGCATAGCAGCCCTAGCAGACAGAAGGACGGAGGCATCGACACCGATACCGGAGGAGCCAGCCCGTACCCGTGTCGGGCAGGAAAAGGATCCGCCGCCTGTGTCAGCCGGTGCGGCCTCCACTGTTTCCATGCCGGCCGGGAGGTGGCCTTCACTGTTTCCGTGTCGGCCGGGGGCGCGGCACTATGCAAGACGTCAGGGAGGCTGGATAATGTGTTGTAATAGTCGGTCAGGCCCGCCAGTCGGTTGTATCTTTGCCCATGCCGTCTCGGCCTATATAAGGGGCGGCAAGGGCATCGTAGCAAGGTTTGGTCTCACTTCCTTCTAGCTATGCACAGATACATCTCGAGGATCCCTTGTAGATTATCGTGTTCATCCAGATAGTTAGATCGGCAGGAGTAGGGGTGTTACCTCACCACGAGGGCCCCGAACCTGGGTACTTCTTGTGTCCCCGGCACATGGTTGTGCCCAATCCTGCCCGTGGACGCCGTCTCTCGCTTCCCTGCTCGCTCCCACACCATGAACTAGCCTCATCAGGCATTGTCGTTTCCATAACAACGACACCTGCCGCACCGGAGCCTCTGGTGAGAGGGAAATCGATGCAATCATCATCACCACTCCTCCTAGGCATAGGGGGAGGCCTCTCCATCAACATCTCCACCAGCATCACCATCTCCAAGATCCATCTTGTTCCCCTCATAGTTTGTGATTGATTGAACCCCGGATATTGTTTTAAGGGCTATTTACATGTTTGTGATTGGCATCTTATCTATATTTAGTGGAGAGATTGTATTTTCGGATTGTGTCATACCCCATATGCTACTGATCCATATCATGTTTGTCACTTGTGAGTAGATCCCCATGATCCTGAGGGCATAGGATGAATTGGTTATGATTTCCATATAATATGCAATGAGTATGTGGAACAGTTTTTTATCTTTTATATTATTCTATGATGTTTTAATGCGAACGCCAGCTGCATATTACTTCACCTATATGGGCTCATAGGAGAATACTTTGATGCAATGATAAGGGTTGGAAGGGACAGAATTGACAGAAACCATTTTCCAATACTTTGATTTGCATTGGAGGGATTATATGCCAGGGACCAATGAACCTATTGCTATGTGGGACATTTATGTCTTAATGGTTCGTAGTTGTTCATGTAAATGGATCTAGGACCCATCATAAGTGGTGTATTTACCTCATACTTATGGTTGCACCTAATTAGGCTCCTCCCTAAGGAAATGAAACTTGACAACATATTCACCATATTGTGTAGAAATCTTTATGCTAAGTAAATCCATGTTTCCCTCGGGAATGCTTGTCTCATATATTTTCACACACACTGAAGGAAATAAGCCCTAGAGGCAATAATAGAGATGATTATATTTCATGTGTATCCATGAGTTACTGTAATGTTCCTTGAATATCCATATATTAGGCAACTTGTATTGATTGGCAATTATGTGAATTGTTTGTGAAACTCTTTACTTGTATGGTTATCGAATAGTTGTCCCTAGTCGGAGTTCATGTGAGGACACACATGAATATTAGACTAGCACATCGATTGGTTGATGACTATGTTTCGCAAGTCATAGACATGGAGATGTCAAACCAATGATATGGACACATGTTATGAACATGGGGTTGGACTGAACCAACTTGAGACTGGCAATTATACTTGCAGCGCTCTCTACACATCGTGTATGTTTTGTCCTTAGACCTAAGATTGTCGCATGTACTTGAGATGTGGATCAACCTACTTTGGGGCTATCAATTGTTGCTCTGTAACTGGATAGTTATAAAGGTAGTTTTCGGGTTTGTCCTGATACATGCTGCAAGGCATTGGTCAATCAAGATTGGATTTTCCCCTCTCTACTTGAGAGAGATATCTCTGGGGCCCTCGAGTGATCAGATCCAGAAATGCATGGTCGTGCTACATATGGTTAAGAGTTAACCTAGTAAAGGGATTCTGAATCATAGTATTGAGAAAGATAGGTCAGCTTGGAGCTAGACCAAATATAGTGAGGCATAGAGAAAGACATGTACTTAACCTTGTGATGGTTCGTCCGAATGATCTTTATATGCATTTAGGAGTTGGCATGTCTTGCTAGAGGCCGCTGCCAACTATTGATGGAGTAAGTGTACTCGTGTCATGTATGTATGTGTATCAACCTATAGGGTCACACACTTAAGGGGCTTGAAGCCTAATGAGGATTGGATCCAAATTAGACTAGGCTTAGGCTACTAATGGGCTGCTAATGTAGAAACCCACCAGGGATTCCTATATTAGAGAGGGTGAGGCACGATGAATAGGGTTGAGCATTCCACCCAGTCGCCACTCCTCTTGCGCATGTGTTGCATGTGCAGACCTAGCAGTCTGGCGTGTGATGCTTCCACTCCGGACGTGTGGATACCTTGGAGGTGCTGCAGCTGTAGCACTTGGACGAGCCGCGCAAAGGGGAGCTGCTCGTGGGAAGAGGACAAGGAGGAGACGTAGAACATCTACACTTCCCCAATGTGCTTCATCGAGTTCCACAACTTCCCAAAGTGGCAATCCCGAGATCTATGACAACAGTATTCCTGGTTGACGCGGTAGAAAACTTTGATTTTTCACTAGTGTAGGCTACCCGCAACCCTACAGTGGTATCAGAGCCGATGCTGTTAAGTTATAGGTTCGTGAAGTTTGCATATGGTGATATGTAGATTGATATGAATGATGTGATCGTTTGTATGGCGGTGGTTCAGGATTGATCTATGATCTTGCTTTCCATGATTGTGATTCTAAGGTCGTCGCACGACTTACCCCTACCGGTCAGTTTTTGCCATCGGGGTAGACAGTGACACATATCTCTAGTTGAATCACACGAAGATCAATATGATTGATTGAATCGGGACCTAGATCTAAAATCGATGTACCGTGATTGTAATCAGGATCCTTGAGCACCGCTGCACGTGAGGACCAAAAGAGATTGGTCGAATCGGAACAATAGTCGGTTTATGGTAAATTTTATTTGCTGATCAAAATCCTTAAAGAAAATTTTATAGATTCGATCTCTCATTTTTCACAGTTTTCGCTGCCCTTTTGAACCCCGCAGGGGGGAGACCCCCTAGAACCCCCTTAATCATAGACCCTTCTTTATCTCGTTAAGGTTCCTAGGTGTTGTGATTTTACATGATCCGGTAGAATGTGATTCTATGCATAACCTTTTTTTTGCCGAATGTATGTGATCAGTATGTCCCAAATATGTATGCGATGCATGTATGTAATTTTTCATGACCTGCGTGTCATGAGTAGGGCAACACGGCTAGATCCAAATGTGTTGTCAATTATTGTAATGGCCTGTGTGCCAACTTGTGATAATCCCAAAACTATGTAATTTTGATTACTAGCTGTTAGGAGTAATAGCTTGTATCAGTTCTTGGAGAACTCGTCACTTGGAGGATGGATCGCATGGACCATGAAGATGGAGATCAACATGGTGGATAGGTTCTATGGCGATGGAGATCACCATGAGAAAATGGGCCATACTGTGTCACAGCTATATGAATGATATTCTTATACGTTTTACTGCTATGCTTGCTTAGATGATAGAAGTAGAACGATCCCTCACAAAGTTTAAGTTAAACCATGCCCTCCCAACCAAACCTTGCACCATCCTATGCCTTGTAAAATCGTTGGTGGCTCTATGAAATTAGGGTGTCGTGGTTTTCCTTGGCTGGATGGGTTTGTCAGATACCTACACGCATAAGGGTTGGTGAGCTTGACAAGGTCATCTTAACAGTTAAGGACCTTGGGGCATAAAGGTTGGGCGCCTAGTTTTGACATAGAGATGTCACCCAACAACAAGAGTCATATATGATATGATTAGAAAGATTTGCTTACCGATTTACCTTGTCTTCTAGTAGTGATGCTAAAGCTCACTAGTCGACTTGTTAATTGTGGATCTTGAATCACTTAGTATCAATAGAGGGATGTTGATTTAAGTGGGAGTATATGCTACTAAATTGTTTAATATGTTTTACTCTTTCATGGTTACATGGCTTAGTATTTTGCATGTTTTTCTATTGTAGATCAATGGCACCAAACACTTCATCACCTCTTGATTTGCTTTCAATTCTTGACAAAGATAAACTAAATGGAACAAACTATTCGGACTAGGTCCATAACCTGAGAATTTTTCTTAGGGCTAATAAAAAGGAAACTATTCTAGATATCCCTATCCCAGATGAACCTGCTGATAATGCAACTGCTACCCTTAAGAATGCCTACAATAAAGCATGTGATGAATCTATTGAGGTTAGCTGTCTTATGCTTGCATGCATGGAACATGATCTTCAAAAGCAGTTTGAGGATCAGGAAGCGTACGATATGATCGTCACGCTTAGGTACATGTTCTATACTTACGCTAGGACTGAGAGGTACAATGTCGACAAGTCGTTTGTGGAATGCAAGCTGGCAGAGGGAGCAGCTGTAAGCCCCCATGTGATCAAAACGGTTGGTTACATTCAGACTTTGGAAAAGCTTGGTTTTCCATTAGGCCAAGAGTTGGCTACTAATTTCATTTTTGAATCTCTTCCATCTAGCTATGGGCATTTAATTTTGAATTACCATATGCACGGGGTGGATAAGGGCCTTAATGAGTTACATGGGATGCTAAAAACAGTAGAATGTGACATTAAGAAGTGTGCAGGGCATAGCCATGTGATGGTTGTGCAGAACAAGCCTAGCTTCAAGAAAAATGGCACTTCTTGGTAGAAGAATAAGGGCAAGTCTAAGGATACTGTAGAGGTCCCAACCTAATAAGGTAGATTCCTCCTGTGTTATACAATGCTAGTCCCTGGATCATTAGCTAGCATCCACAGTTAAGATGTAATATCGAGATACAAAGGTCATAATATAAATTTATAACCAGGAATAACATAAGTTTATTACATCAAACATAGCTCATTTGGCTATTACATTACATTGCAGCGGAATAACTATAGTCATGGGTCCTTCATCTTCAAAGTACCACAGGCAGATTTTGGTTGTAGACTTTGTAGTCCTAGTCAATCAAACAATCTTCATTTAAAAACAATCAACCTGCAACATTACAAGTTTCAGCCACAAGGGTCAATACATTTTGAATTGTATTGGCAAGCTCCACTTCTATGTATAATAAGAGTGGATCCTATCATTATATGCATATTTGGCTAAGTAGAGTTTAAGGCTTATTTGCATCAGCAATATTTTATCCTATCTTTTCAAAAAGGGTTTTAAGTCTTTTGTCAAATCTCTTTTCCAAGAATCCCTTGAACTCCTTGGTAGAAACTCAAGTGTTCAAGTCCTTGTCAAAATCTCTTGAGCCACTTGGTAACCCCAAGTGCAACAAGTTTTATGAAATCTCATGAGTTCCTTGGTAACCCCAAGTACATCATGCCCTTGAGCACCTTGGTAACCCCAAGTGCAACAAGCTTTAACAAAATCTCTTTGAATTCCTTGGTACCCCCAAGTGCATCAAGTTTTTATATTAGAAGTTGGAATGTCGAGATCTCCCATAGTTCAAACTTTAGTTGCTCAGTTTTGTCCATAACCGGGGACACGGCTAAGTACTTAGATTTTATTAACTTCTGCAGAAGGTACACTTTACCACATGACACAATCCCATCTTGTTGCCACCAGTGTCCTCTGGATTAGTGCTCACCAAGATGGAGTACCAGCAGTGAGAGTGTGACGAAGTCTTTCCAAAAGGTCCTCCCATACATCATTGCTAGCTTGTCTTCACCCCATGAAGCATTCCAGATCCCCATGTCCGGTAACTAAAGACAATGTATGGGTCTTCCTAATGTAGTTGACTAAGCCAGAGCCATAATAGCATGTGGTTGCACACGAAAGCCACAATTGGAGAAACATGTTCAATCTCTAAGTTTCCTAGGTGGTTTTCTTTTGGAGCACAACACAAAGTGATTCCCATAGACATGGTTCCTTTTGTTGCCACCTTCTCCAAAACTTAAAGTATCCACCACCTAGGTGGTTCATTGAGTCCTTGTTTTATTAAGTAAAACATAAGTCCTTTTCTCAACCTTTGTAAAATCTCAACATGTATCTCTTTTCAAAATGAAGCATGGCTAAGGAGGTGCTACTTACAATATTTTCACTAAGGAGTGTATAGGGAATCCTATTAGGATTTAGCATAGCATAAGTACAAAATTGTTTTCATGTATGTTTTTCATAATCCACTAAGTATAATGAAAATAATAGGACATTTGTTTGATAGTGTAACTTGCCTTTTTGGTAGGGAATGGTGGTTCACTTCTTGACCTTGCTAGTCTCACACTTTGCTATAATTCACTACAAGTCAATCAAGCAAACACAAAATCAACTAACATTCCAAACCAAGTCAAACAAACAATCTCATATTCACAAAGCAATGGAGTCTAAGTCATGCATAAGTATGCAAAGGATGGTTCTATTGCAAGGATGGTCTCCACTAGGTTTCTAAACTTTGTAAGGTCCACATTGGTCATTTTACCAAAATGGCAAAGTCATTTGCAAAAGGCTTTAGTTCATAAACCATTTTTAAAATCCAACCATCATTTCATGTGGTGAAAAATATTTTTTTTATCAAGGCAAAACTTTATGTTTTTCACCAAGTGGGTTGTCATTTGCAAGGCTTGGTGTTTTGGGTCAGTAGGTTTGGTTCAAAACATTTTCCCAAAGTTTTCCTTGCAAAATCATTTCCATAATAAACCTAATAATTTTATTTGGCTTGAAAATGGCTAAGTCAAATAATTCAACCCAAATTTTACCAAAATCATTTTTAGCACCAAAGGTTGGTTCCTAGGGTCAGTAAGGTCACAACAATTCATTTTGCAAAGGTTTTAATCTAAAAATCATTTTTAAACAATTTTTATACTCTAAACAATCACACAAAAGAATCTACAAAAACAAGCAACCTAACAGATACTATTTGCAAAACTAATTCCACAGTTGGCTAGGTCTTGCTCTCCTGAATCCAACGACATAAAATTTGCAATTTTTGGACGTGTGGTTTGAAAGTTACAAAGGTTTGAAGTTTGCAAATAAATATGTTTTCAAATTTGTTTTTAAACGAAATAGGTGACACGCGGCGTGATTTCATTGGACGGTACCACTTCGCGCGGATCGCGCTCTGTAGAGCGTTGGATCAAGTTAGATCGTATGGCTCTGGAAGCGTACCCTTTCGGCGTTAAATGATCTATCTAGTGCGTCCGATCCAGATCCAACGGTGCTGGCGAGTTTGACCAAAAGGGGGCGGCGGTGGCTAGCGGCGGCCAGCGGTGGCGCTACGGTGGCTACAGGAAGCAAAGAGGGTGGGAGATGCTCACGAATTGCGGCCTTCGATGCTCAACGTGGTGCTTGTCGCCGAGGGACGCTTAGGGTCATCTAGATTGCTCGCCGGAGACGAGCTGGGCTTCGGCCGGTTCAGGAGGTCGTCGAGGACAGCGCTGAGGATCACTCGGAGACCAACAAGATGCACAGTCAGATGCGCAAGGATACGGCGAATGTGTTTGCGTGAACGAGAGGGGTCGGGGCGGTCGAGGCTTACCGGGGGAGGTCGTCGGAGAGGTTGCAGACGCGGCGGCGTTCGGAACTTGTTGTAGCCGACACGCTGGGGCGCCCGCGGTTGAACGGAGAGCATGGACAGAAGCGCCAGGGGATGGGGAGCGTGCGTGGTCGATGAAGCAAGGGAGGCGGTGTGGCGGGAATTGAGAGCTAAGCTCGTCGGAGGCAGCGGTGCAGAAGAGATTGGCGGACCTAGGGGCGAGAGAGAGGAGTGGTCTAGGGAAAAGGAGGAGGAGGCTGGGTTTTAACGCATGGTCAAGGCGATTAATGGTGGCCGCATTAAGGCGTATTGAATCCAGCGGAATCAAGGCACCTGCACGGCGAGGAGAAAAGGCGTGGTTCATGGTGGGAAGAAGGCGTGGTGTGGGGTCCTCAGTGGTGAGAAAGGAAGAAGGAGAGGGGTCCACATGTCATCGTCTGCGCGGGTCAGATAGTTGGTTCGAATCGTTTTCTGCGGGGAGGAGAGAACTGGGCTAGGTGGGCTGTTGGGCTGGCTCAGTTGGGCCTGTCCTTTTCCATATTTTTTCTGCCTTTTTGTTTTATTCTTTTCTATTTCTATTTTCTGATTTGATATTCAAACAATTGATTCAACCAACAATGCAAACCATTCAAACAATTCAAACATGTAATGAGTTTTTGGTTTTGTTTAGTAGCATAAACCAACTTCCAAAATAAAATAATATTTTAAATCTTTTTAGGTTCCATTTATTAATTAAATAAAATGGACCATGGTTTATTAATAAAATAGGGTTTGGTTTATTTAGTAAAATCTCCATTTTAAATCCAAATATTTTCAAAACCAAATCAGTAGGTTTTATTTGGAAATAAAGAATACTTGGAAACTTGTTTAAAATAAAATAACATTTTATTTTAGGGTACATTATTAATTAAATATAATAGACTTTCATTATTAATTTAACAAGGATTTGTTTTATTGAGTTATTTATTTTGAAATCTAAAATAAAGCCAAAACATTTTAGTAGGTTTTATTTGTGAATATCAAATATTTGGAATACTTATTTTAAATAATAAGATTTGATGTTTCAATTAAATTGGTAAAACCTTTTATTTAAATAGAGTTTGGATAATAATTCCTTATCAATTTATTTAAATCATCTTTTGCTATTTTTATTCAAATCAAAACATTTATTTCTAAATATTGGTCAGAGTTTAATTTGGCTATATAAAATAATCCTTATTTATGAATCCACCTTTTCTTTTGAAAACCAAATCCTTTATTTAAAAGATTCCAAAACAGTAATTTAAAACATTTTAATTTCCTTTAATAAATGTTTAACTTTATGAATCCCTTTTAGGTTTTATTTTAATTCAAATGGGTTTGAAGTTCTAATTGAATTCAAAAGTTTCTTCTAGCTCTGAAATTCAAACAAAGTTTTATTTAATTCATTTATTTTCACATTACAAGATTTGGAAAATCTTGGGATGTGACAGATACGATCCCTAAGCCAAAGCCTGGACCCAAGCAAAAGGCTGGACCTGCAGAAGACACTAAGTGCTTCTTTTGTCATGAACATGGACACTGGAAGAGAAACTGCAGCAAGTACCAGGCTTCTTTTAAGAAGAGTGGAAGTAAGACTACTTCCCACTCAGGTACGCTTGTTGTAAATGTTGTGGACATTTTTCTCGCAGATTCTTATGTTAACTCTTGGGTATGTGATACCGGATTGGTTGCTCATATTTGCAATTTGATGCGGGGGATAATAAGGACTAGAGAAGTGCAGAAAGGCGAATTGGATTTTTGCGTCGGAAATAAAGCAAGGGTTGCTGCATTGTTCATCAGCGTCATGCAGCTTCACCTTCCGTCAAGATTTATTATGGATTTAAATAATTTTTATTACATTCCCAATATGGGTCAAAACTTTATATCACCTTCATGTTTGTTAAGGTATGGTTATTCATTCACGAGTGCAAATAATGGTTGTGTAATCTCTAAGAATGCTATGTTTATGGCTGATGCTCCCATTGTGAATGGGTTATTTATTTTAAATCTTGATGATGCATGTGTTTACAATGTTAGTGCTAAAAGGCTTCAGCCTAATGATTTGAATCCCGCCTATTTACGGCATTGTTGTTTGGGGCATACAATTGAAAAGCGCATGAAGAAGCTCCATGGTGACGGTCTTCTAACTTCGTTTGAATTTGAATCATACGAGACATGTCAAGCTTGTTTACTTGGATATGATGACCAAGACGCCTTTTACAGGTTTACCCAAAGAGCGACAGACTTGTTGGAACTCATAAATACTGATGTATGTGGACCAATGAGCACGACAGCCAGAGGAGGATATCACTACTTCATTACTTTCACTGATGATTTCAGTAGATATGGCTATGTCTACTTGATGGAGCATAAATCTGAAACTTTTGAAAAGTCCAAAGAGTTTTAGAGTTAGGTAGAGAATCAACGTGGCAAGAAAATAAAGGCCTTGCAATCTGATCGTGGAGGTGAATATTTGAGTCACGAATATAGCAATCATCTTAAGAGTTGCAGAATTGTTCCACAACTCGCGCCGCCCGGAACGCCTCAAAGAAACAGGGTATCCGAACAGCGCAATCAAACTTTGTTGGACATGTTTCGTTCGATGATGAGATAGTCGGATTTACCATTATCATTTTGGGTTTACGCACTAGAAACCACAGCTTCCACACTAAACAGGGTACCATCTAAATCTATAGTTAAGACACCATATGAGATGTGGACTGGAAATAATCCCTGTTTGTTTTTTCTAAAGATTTGGGGTTGTGATGCATTTGTCAAGCGACTCCAGTCGGACAAGCTAACACCCAAATTAGATAAGTGCATTTTCGTGGGATATCCAAGGGAAACCTTAGGGTATTACTTGTACAACCGAGAAGAAGGCAAAGTGTGTATCACAAAGGGAACAAGTGGAACGTCGGTGCGACTTGAATAAGTTCAAGATGAGCTAGTCGGGGATGCTTCTGCAAGCGATGCTATTGTAGCAGAACAAGTTGAGGAACCCATAGCAAGAAAAGCACCACAACCACGAAGGTCGGCTAGGCTCCACGAAGCGCGGGAATTATTATTGTTAGATAATGATGAGCCTGCGACCTACGCTAAAGCGATCGTGGACCCAGACACTGAGAAATGTATGATTGCCATGAGATCCGAGATAGAGTCCATGGGAGAGAATCAAGTTTGGAACTTGGTTGACCTGCCTGATGGTTTTAAAGCCATCGAGTGCAAATGGATCTATAAGAAGAAGATTGATATGGATGGAAATGTTCACATCCATAAAGTTTGACTTGTTGCAAAAGGTTTTCGACAAGTTCAAGGAGTTGACTATGACGAGACTTTCTCACCGGTAGCGATGCTTAAATCTACATGGATCACTCTAGCCATTGTTGCACATTACGATTATGAGATATGGCAGATGGACGTCAAAATGGCTTTCTTAAATGGAATCCTTACTGAGGACGTGTATATGATGCATCCCGAAGGTTTTGTCGATCCAAAAAATGCTGGAAAGGTATGAAAACTTCAAAAGTATATTTATGGGCTGAAGCAAGCATCTCGGAGTTGAAACATTCGATTTGATGAAGTTGTAAAAGAGTTTTGCTTTATCAAAAACGAACTAGAACCTTGTGTTTACAAGAAGGAAAGTGGGAGAGCGCTTGTATTTCTAATATTATATGTATATGAAATATTGCTGATTGGAAATGACATTCCGATGCTCGAGTCTGTTAAGGCCTCATTGAAAAATAGTTTTTCAATGAAGGCCTTAGGAGAAGCGGCATATATTCTGGGTATCAAGATATATAGAGATAGATCAAGGAGGCTAAATGGATTGAGCTAGAGTACATACATTGACAAAGTGTTGAAACGGTTCAGCATGGTAGAGGCTAAGAAGGGGTTCTTGCCCATGTCTCACGGCATTAAACTCAGCAAGACTCAATGTCCTTTGACCACTAATGAGCGAGAGCGCATGGGTAGGATTCCATATTGTAACATCCCAAAAATCATAATTTGAAAAGTTTGCATATCTTTCATGCATTCATAAGCATTTGGTTATTTTCAAACAAGAATTCAAAATGAGAAACCATTTATATGCCTATTATTTTATGCTAGAAAGGCAATGGTTCTATTTTACTCTCAGAGTATGAGAATACCTTGTTATGATCAGAAATATTTCAAAGATGAATGCAAAGCTTGCACAAAAATTCTCAAAACAAAATTCAAATATGAAACCATTTTATGCCTATTATCTATAATCATATTAAGGCATGGTTTTATTTTATTTTCATTTATGTCAAAGTGTTTTGGACTAAATAGTAAGGTTTTACACTCATTTGAGTACAAGGTTTTCACTGCAAAAATCCAAAAGAAATTTGAATTCACACACATTTGATTGGCATTTTAAAATGATTTCAGAAAATCAAATCAGAAATAGAAAAGGAATAAAGAAATAGAAAAGGGCATGCGCCAGCCTTCCAGCCCATTAACAGAATCGGCCCAAAAGCCAGCCCACCCGGGATTCCATCTCCTCTCTCTCACCCGCACCCACTCTGCCCCGCTGACGCTGCCACTGGGCCCGAGCCAGGTCACCACCTTCTTCCCCACCCCCACGCGCGCAGACTCCGTCGCCACCGCCGTTTCCTCCAAAAATGTCGCGTTGATTCCTCGCTTAAATTCCATTGATTTAGCGCGTAATTGCCGCCCTTGCTCTAGCTACATAATCACCTCGCCACCCCGCATCTTTCACCTCACTCACCACTGTCTAAGCGGCACCAGGATGTTCGTATTGGAGGTCACACCGCCGCAATACCGAGAGTCTCCAGCGACTAATTCCGGTGAGCCTCGACCGCCCCTTTCCTTCTAGTTCAAACGAGCGAGATCCTCATGTCCTTGTGCATCCTCTGACGCCTCTGGTTTTCCTTATCTTGACCCAGGTCACCGTCCCCGTCCACCTCTGTAAACGACAGAGCCGCCGCTCAACTCCGTCGAGCGATTTAGGTAAAACCCGAGCGCCCCTTGTCTTCTCCCTGACCCTATCATGTTCGACTGATCCTTGTGCACACACTGATGCCCTTGGTTTGTGTGGCGGTCTATAACGTCGCCAACGTCGTCGTCCGCACGAACCCGACGCTATCCGCAACTCCAACGAGCTCCCACGGCCGCAGCAGCTCGCCCCCGTCCAAGCCGAAGCCACCTTGAGCATCCTCGCATTCTTGCTACGCTGGTAAGCATCGCCACTGCCTCTACCCCACTCTGGAATCGCCGGAGCACCGTCGCCAGTAGCGCCGCCATCGCCAGGACCCATTCGCGCCGCCCATCTGTGGTCGATTGATCGGACACCGTTAGATCTAGATCCAGCACGCCAGATTAGATCACTTAGCGAAGGGGTATGTTTAGATCTGAGCCGTGCGATTTCATTTAGATCCTGCGACTCTCGTTGACCGATCCAGCCGAACCGGTACGGGCCAATCAGACACGACCACGTGTCTGGGATTTTAATTTAAAATTTGTTTTTGAATCTATTAGTTATTCAAACTTGTAAATTCAATAACTTTTGTTCTGTTTATCCAAAAAATACAAATAATATACCATTGGAATCACAAAAATAAAGCCTACACATCTGTAGGCTTGGTTTTTCTATTTGCTTCCATTAAAATAGAAAATTATGCAGAGACATTTGTAGGCCTAATTTGGGTATAAAAATTATTTGGAAAATGTTTTAAAGGCCAAATTAAGTTTAATTGATGTATAATTGTTTAGTTTATTGTTCAGTACTTTTTTACTTGTCTTGTTTAGTTTGGAAAAAATCATCACAATGGCATTTGCATGCATTCATACCTTTTTGCTTGATTATTTGAAATATGAATTTGGTGCTATCATTTTATGTGTAGATTTTGGTGCTAGTGGTGATTGTGACTGTGAGGATTGTTGTTACTCCCCCAACTACCAAGGAAAGTGGTGATTCATATTTTTGTCCCAATATTTTGACTATGCATTAGTGATATTTTGTATAGGGCTTGCATGATAATTTTTACTAAGTATCTATATGCTATGCTTGGGAAATCCTAGTAGTTGTAGAATTGTTAGAATTTTCTCTAAGTTAAGATACTTGCTATTGCGATGCTTAGCCTAGCTAGTAGCAACCAAGGGTGGATATATACATGCTATGGAAAAATATTGCTAAGTCTTTGACTTATTTTTTGCTTAATAAAACAACTAAGTGAATGAAACACCTGGGTGTAATGGTAATTGCATGGTTGGATTTTGTTGAGTGGTTACCAGGGCCCATTTTTCAATGGCCTACCCTGTGTATCTCACTTGTGGAATGCCACCCAGGAACTAAGGGATTTGAGATGCGATATGTTAAGAAGCTTCTAGTGCAGCCACATGGCATTATGGGCTCTGCCTGGATCATATAGGTTGCAATAACTTAGCCAAATGTACAGTTGGTGGTAGGGGGTGATAGGTTTGGAACGCGTCCTTCTGAAAGGTCCTGTCTCGATGTATGTCGAGTCTTGTGGGGAAAGTGCACCACCTCTGCAGAAGGAAGAATCTAAGTACTTAGCTGTGTACCCGACAATGGACAATTTGAGCATCAAGACATGGAAGCTATCAAGAATCTCCTCATCCCAACTTCTAAGTTAAAAACTTGTGGTTGAACAAGGGTAAGGTTCACCAATGTCTATTGGTGGTTCCTTGGGAGTTTTTGCCAAACAAAAACTTAGTGTTTTCAACTGATAGGTAAAACCTATTTTGAGCAAAGCAAGCCTAAGCTACACTTAGCCAAATTCATGTAGAAGCTAGATACTATTATTCTACTAAGGTATCACTTGCTAATACTATTCCAATGTATTGACCCACTGTGGCTGTAACTTGTTATGTTGCAGGTTACTCTGATGAGGATTAGGGTTATGAGTCTACACTCAACATGTTTGCCTGTGGCGCATGAAGATGAAGACTTTTATTTATAGTGTTAAGTTAAACTCTTGTACTATCCTATGGCTATGGAGTTGTAAAAGACTATGTTATCTCTGGAATGACGATGTAATAATGACCTTTGTTTCTGTGTACTTCATCTTAAACTGTGGATGCTAGCATTTTATAGGGACTAGCATTGTAATCACAGGGACCTTTACCTATATAAAGGTGGGGTCTTACACATATGCTTCGGCTATTGGATCCATCATGTATGTAATGACATGTACTCACCCAGATGTATCCTATGTTCTAAGTGTTACAAGAAGATACTAGGTTTATCCAGGTGAAAGCCACTGGATAGCAGTAAAGAATATCCTGAAGTACTTGAAAAGGACTAAGGATATGTTCCTAGTTTATGGAGGCGAGGATGGACTCAATGTAAAGGGTTACACAAATGCGAATTACCTTAACGACTCAGAAGACTCAAAATCGCAATCAGGTTATTTGTTTGTCATGAATAGTGGTGCTGTGAGCTAGAAAAGTTCCAAGCAAGATATGGTGGCCTCCTCTTCAACAGAAGTTGAATATATTGTCGCCTTAGAGGCTGCAAAGGAAGCAGTTTGGATTAGTAATTTCCCGATCGCTCTTGGTGTGGTTCAGGGCGCGTCCAATCCCTTGTATGTTTATTGTGACAACAAAGGTGCTATTTCACAAGCCAAGGAACCTAGACAGCACCAGAAGAACAAACATATTCACATGCGTTACCATCATATTCGTGAGTTCGTTGAGGATGGTAGTGTCATGATATGCAAAATACATATGGACTCAAATGTTGTTGATCCCTTGACAAAGCCACTCCAACATCCTGCGCATGAAGCACACACAAGAGCAATAGGTATTAGATACAATCTACATTGACTCTAGTGCAAGTGGGAGATCAAAGGAAATATGCCCTAGAGGCAATCATAGAGATGATTATATTTCATGTGTATCCATGAGTTACTGTAATGTTCCTTGAATATCCATATATCAGGCATCTTGTATTGATTGGAAATTATGTGAATTGTTTGTGAAAGTCTTTACTTGTATGGTTATCTAATAGTTTTCCCTAGTCGGAGTTCATGTGATCACACACGTGAATATTAGACTAGCACATCAATTGGTTGATGACTATGTTTTGCAAGTCATAGACATGGAGATGTCAAACCAATGATATGGACACATGTTATGAACATGAGGTTGGACTGACCCAACTTGATACTGGCAATTATACTTGTAGCTCTCTCTACACATCGTGTATGTTTTTTCCTTAGACCTGAGATTGTCGCATGTACTTGAGATGTGGATCGACCTACTTTGGGGCTATCAACCGCTGCTCCATAACTGGGTAGTTATAAAGGTAATTTTCGAGTTTATCCTGATACATGCTGCAAGGCATTGGTCAATCAAGATGGAATTTTCCCCTCTCTACTTGAGAGAGATATCTCTGGGGCCCTCGAGTGATCGGATCCAGAAATGCATGGTCGTGCTACATATGGTTAAGAGTTAACCTAGTAAAGGGATTCCAAATCACAGTATCGAGAAAGAAATGTCAGCTTGGAGCTAGACCAAATATCATGAGGCAAAGGGAAAGACATGTACTCAACCTTATGATGGTTCGTCCGAATGATCTTTATATGTGTTTAGGAGTTGGCACGTCTTGCTAGAGGCCGCGGCCAACTATTGACAGAGTAAGTATACTCGTGTCATGTTTATACATGTATGAACCTATAAGGTCACACACTTAAGCGGCTGGAAGCCTAATGACGAATTATACCAAGCTTAGGGTACTAATGGGCTGCTAATGTAGAAGCCCACCAGGGACGCCTATATTAGAGAGGGTGAGGCGAGCTGAATAGGGTTGAGCATTCCACCCAGCCGCCACTCCTCTCACGCCTATGTTGCACATGCGGACCTAGTAGTCTGGCGTGTGACGCTTCCACTCCGGACATGTGGATACCTTAGAGATGTTGTAGTTGTAGCACTTGGACAAGCCGCACAAAGGGGAGCTTCTCGTGGGATGGCGACAAGGAGGAGACGTACAACATCTACACTGCCCTTACGTGCTTCATCGAGTTCCATAACTACATGTATAGTGGTAATCCCAAGATCTATGACAATAGTATTCCTGGTTGACGCGGTAGAAAACTTTGATTTTTCGCTAGTGTAGCCTACCCACGACCCTACACACACTTGAACTTGTCCTCTTGCTGGACAGAGGATTGGGCTTTCTCTCATTGAGAGAATTTACTTATTGTTATTTACTTTCAGCACTTTATATTCTTGCAAACTACAAACCCAAAACACCAAATCTACTATATTTACTATTAGTTTCCTTGTAAAATTTGCTAACCAATACCCTCAGCTCCTCATGGGTTCGACAACCTTTATTTATTAAAAAGTACTACAATTGATCTCCTGCACTTGGGAGCCATCACTTACCCATGCCTCAGGTTTAAAACAGGGTGCCATGTGCTTGATCAGGGCGCACAGTGTTGCCAACTCGAGGGCCTAACGTGGGAGGTGTGTCATCGCGATTTAGTACTCGTCAGTAAGGCCTATAGCACAATGATCATACCTCAGAACGGGTCATGAGAGTACGACGTTTCCTGGCCTGATAGTCTTGTTACCCATGTTAGGCTAGGCATGAGAGGTGTGTCTATGCGATTTAGTGCTCATTGGCAACGCCTAGAGCACAACACTCATACCTCAGAGCGGATCATAAGGGTACGACATTTCTTGGCTTGACAGGCTTCGTTACTCACTCCCGGTCCTGATAAAGATCCAAAGGAATAAAAAAATTCTAAAAAAGGCTCGGCAAATGAAAACAGGCGGAAACACGAGAGCAGCGGGATTCTCATTCCAAGACAGAGGCAGCCCCCAGGTTACAAGCAGTTTACACATAGGCGGTCCAGGCTAGATAAGCTAGTATTCATCGCAGTTGCCAGGATCACTACTCACTCCCTTATTTTATTTGTCGGGGGAACTTCCACTCACAGCCGGGGTTTTGGTTGTCCGGAGCACTACACTCACTCCCGGTCTTTTAGTTGTCGGGAGCACTACTCACTTCGGGGTTTCAGTTGCCAGGGGAACCTCCACTCACACTCGGGCATTTAGTTGCCAGGAGCACTACTCACTCCCGGGCTTTCAGTTGTCGGGGAACCTCCACTCACACTTGGGCTTTTAGTTGACGGGAGCAATACTCACTCCCGAGATTTTTAGTTGTTAGGGTGGATGAGAGAAGTTTTCAACTTACTCGGAGCGCCACCAGTACCAGAGTTGTCATCAGAACTAGGTTCCGGAAAGGGCCGCAGCCTCTTCCCAGGCGAGCCAGGAATCGAGGCAAAAGGTTGGTCCGAATCAAACAGAGAGTTGGTGGTAGTTATGGGAAAAGCGGTGGCTGCTAATGACTGCAAGTGCACATATCGGTTGTATCTAGTTTCCAAATAAAGATATCGATCCCATGGGGATCAGGAGTCTGAAGTATAGGAATTCTTGAAATAAATACTAAAACTAGAAATGCTAAATAAAGTTCTAAGTGACAAGATAAAATGCGAGTATTGTGTAAAAATGTGTTTTGGGGTTTTTGGTATAAGAGAACAATGAGTAAAGTAAATACAACTGAATATAGAAAATAAGTATCGTGTATGTAAAAGAGATTTGAAACTTCAGTGGGAAAAGGCGTTCTTGGGGATTAGCAGATACACTACTAGCATTATAAAGGGATAAGGTAAAGATTATTATCATGGACATTCTCAACTATGTATGTGTGTTAGGAACTCCATATTTGTACAAAGAGGCAACAACCACTACTCAAATCATCCTCATAACCATATCAGACAACAATCAACATCAATTGAATTACTGCGCTATTAAGGGACATAATCTCGCAGGACGTATCCCATGGCATGGATAGTGTTTTGTGAGTTTCCTTGATTCCCATGTTGATACGTAAGGGGTGCCAACAACTTTATAGTCATTGTAAGTGATAACATCCCTCAGTCTACCAACAAGTATTTCCCTACATCAAGTCCCCACAAGAGGCAAATATTGAGAGGTCGATTTCTCCTGGCATCAAGATGTCGACAATCTAACACATGGTCACAACGATGAATATCATAATAAACTTTATCTTATTTCAATCTCATGCTAGGGTTTCTCCATCTCCCCAAGAACTAATGATCTACTCAGACATGGAGGCAAACAGCATAATGGCAATGGTAATGGAAACGATTATCGATGAATAGTACTTGTATAAATCCACAACTAGTGCAAGAATTACAAAACGATCTAGATTGGATGGATGGAGATGATGGCGGTGATGAATATGCGGCGGTTGATGAAGATGGAGATCGATGCCTTGGCCTCCTAGATCTTCTTAGGGCAAAGATGGATCCCTAGGGCAAGTTCCTCCTCCAGATGCCTCACGGAGGTGAGGTTTCAGCGATTTCTGGGTGTTCTGTATGTCGTCTCTCTGATCTAGTTGCATTGGGCGAAACTATTTGAAGAGGCGGAGGCAGCGCCGACTATACGGCGGCGACCCGTATAGTTTCTCGTTAAACCTTTTGTCTCCTTTCCTTGCTTCGGGTTTTCTTCTGGTATTATTAATATTTCCCAAATAAGAAATTTACGTAGTTTTTGGCTCCTTTTCACTCCAATATAACTAGTCCAAGAATTGTGTCCATCGGATCCATCATCTGTCCTGATCCTGGTGAAAATAAACATAAAAAGTGCGTGCAAATGCCATAAAATACCAAGATCCTATCTACAATGCAAAATAATAATCTAAATCATGACGCAAATATGCACTCATCATCTGCTAGTTTGATCGGTTGTTCAGAGCAGAGCATAGTGTCCCTCACATCACCTTTGATGGTCAAGGTCCCCCACGAGGAGGGAATCTTGAGATAGTTATAGGCATGGTAGGCGACAACCATGAATTTTGCCAAGGCAGGGTGCCCTATGATGCCGTGATACGGCAGGGAAATATCCGCAACATCAAAGATGATGTTTTCAGTGCGGTAGTTGTCTTTGGTGCTGAATGTGACTGGCAGTTTGATCTTACCCCACGGCTGAGTAGCTCCCAGGTTTACACCCAGGAAAACCCTAGTAGGGGCTAATTGATCCTCCGTGATCTGGAGCTTGTCCAACAACTTTGCTGATAGGATCTTGATGCCAGCCCGTCCATCCACCAGCATCTTGGTTATTTTGACGTTCTTTATGATGGGGGAGACCACCAGGGGTAGCATACCGACCCCGGCGATGCGGACCAGGTGATCTCCCACATCAAAAGTAATCGGCACATGAGACCACCGAAGCGGCCGCTACGCCTTTAGGCTGGGCTGCACGGTGCACGGTTCACGGGATTAATGCTTAAACTTCCCTTGGGAAGTTATGGCGTAAGCCCCTCCATGTGCGCACACGCAGTCCTGGACATGTCGGTACTGTCCGCACCCGTTGTCGTTGTCGTCCTGATCGAAGGCTGGATTGTTGCCGTGTGGTTCAGGGGATGTGTTTCCGTGCCCAAGAACACCTTCCTCCACGTGTTCTTGACGGGATGCATGTAGAGTTCTTAGAGCATCTTACTATCGTGCACATTCATGTTGAACGCTCCAATAATGTTGGCGTCCTCCGCCTCTAGGATGGTGTGTACGATCTGCGAGAATCGCAACATGAAATCTCGCGGCTGCTTGTCCTTTCCCTGGACCATTGTGTGGAGCTGAATGAGTGTTCCAGACGCTTGAAGCCTCTCTAGAACGCACTCATGAAGCGAGTACACAACTCGTCCCAGGAGAAAATGGACTCCTTAGGTAGGTGCATGAGCTAGGACCAGGTCGTGCCCTTTAGGGCCATTGGAAACCAATTAGCCATGACCTTCTCATCAGCACCCGCTGCTATCATTGTGGTAGAGTAGATGGCCAGAAACTCCTTTGAGTTGGTGTTGCCTTCAAACTTAACAAGGATGATGGGGAGGAACTTGGGCGGCCATGCCACCTGTCGAAGGGCAGGAGAGAAGGCAGAGCAGTCGCTTCCGTATCCCAAAGCCATATTTCCCTCCTCAGCTGCGCCCTACGGGTTTGGCTTGGCCACACCCGTAGCTTGTTGGCACAGCTGCAGCAGGTAATCTCGAACTAGCGCCTCGTTTGACACACGGAATCGCCCTGGTGCCCTTCGGCGCGCCTGTGCACAAGGTCGCAGATGACCCCATAGAAACGTGATCTTGCTCTGCAGGCCTCGGGGGTCCAGTCCTCAAGTGCCCTGCGGTGTGGTTGTCGGTTCTCCTTCCACCGTTGCGGGGTCCAGCAGCCCCTGGACCAGGGGCAACGTTCCGGTAACATGGCCTCAGGGCAGGGTTTTGCACGGGCCCAACGGCGGTGGTAGGAGCGCGCTCTACCTCACGTCTTGCCCCAGGTTGGACTGGGAACGAGCGCGGGCAGACTCATAATGTAGCCTGACGAACTCTAGTTGCGCATCGTGGTCATCCATCCACGCTGCATACTCCACCGTTCCAGGAGCTGGTGGGTGCCGAGCTATTGCACGGGCAGCATCGATTGCTTCCCCCAAAGTTCGGTTCCCGGAGCGGTGGGACTGGGGTTAGCGGCTAGTAGTTGGAGCGGCGTGGTGAGTCCTGGTGTGATCCGAGGTTGCCGCATGCTGGGCTGATGCTCGATTCTCCAGCTCGGGGTCAGCTCCTCTGGCCGATGCGGCCCCTTCTGGCAAATGGCCCCCACCGGCGGCATCTCCTATGCCACCAGGGAGAGCAACTCCATCGGCGGCGCCTCCTGCATCGCCGGGGAACGGATCTTCGAGTGCGATGCCTCTCGTGTCGCATGTCGGGGTATTTATTGCACAACTACGCATCCGCCGGCATGCTTGCCTTTTTCAACCGCCGGATGTGGTTGAGGTTGCGGTGGCTCAGTTGTGCTTGGTCCCGAACGCGGGTCGGCATCCGCGGCAGAGTTCGCGCGCCGTGCATGGGGCTCAGATCCCAAGCCCCTAGTCATGGGAAGGGCATGGGAGCGAGTTAGTGAAGAAGGCGAGTCCACCATGGCAGGGCCGGTCCCGGTGCCAGAACCTCTCCTTGGATCCATGGATGGCGATGGCATGGTCGATGTTGATGTTGAAGACGCAGACGAAACAGACGTTGATGATGATGATGATGATGATGAAGCTCACAAAGTTGTTGATGCTAAAGATGATGACGATGATGAAGCTCACAAAGCTGTATGCATGCCAGATGTCGCGTCTCGTGAGCGCGGACATCAGGGATGCTGGGCACCCCCTAGTTGTTTGGTAGTGGGCACGAAGGCGTTCCGGCCATAGCATCATCATAGAAACCTGCTGATACGGGCATAGAGCATACACAAAGCACACACGGTCATTTTTTACCCAGGTTTGGGCCGCCCTTTGGATAACAACCCTACGTCCTACTTTGGTGGATTATCTGGGGTGGATAGATGTACAAGATGATGATCTCGATGGTGCCTGGGAGCCGCTTTATCTCTAGCTTCTACACTTCCTGGGCTTCATCTTTCTCACTTCTCTTTTCCTTCCTTTTTGGCGTGGAGGAGGATCTCAGCTCTCTCCCTTACCATTATTCTTGGTGTGAACCAGTCTCTCTACATATCTAGCTCTCCAAAAGGCCTTCTTCTTCTCTACCTAGATGACCCAAAAGGCCTCTCTCCAAAAACTCTCCTCCTCACCACAGGCCAAGTGCCTCCTTTTATACCACAAGGGGTCACCACAAGGGCTGGCATGGAGCATCGCACAAGGGCATTCCCAGGCTCAGTCGTGGTGCACCACGCAGTCTTCAGGCAGATGGGCGGTGCCTGTGGCCAATGGACGGCCACGAGCGGTGCACACTTGATGTCGCGTGATATCTTAGGCCCTGACCTGCCACGCCTACCTGCGGCGCGACAGCGCTATGATGATGTCCAATGGCACAGGTGTGTCGCCTGTTCCAAAAGTTGTGCCTGACACACTTTGTCAGGCTCGATTGACTTCCAGTCCGAGGTTATGCCTGGCTTAGGAAGGGTGATCTTATGGTCCTTCCGAGTATAGTCGAGGGCACTCCTTGGCTTTGATGTCCCCCACTCAGGCCCTTATCCTCCTTCCAGGGCAGCCCCCGGAAGGAGGGCTCATACTGCCTCGCGCGCGTCCTTGTCCTTTTCTGCTTTTCCAAGCCTTGTCGGTGGGTCGTAGCTCGTCTCGCAGTACTTGTCTCATCCAATAGGCACCTACACCATAGCCGACACTTAGTATCCATAGGCTCATCATACCAAACACATACCTGCTTGGAGCACACGGTGCTCGCGTCCTTACAATGTTCCCGCTGATTCGGCCTTGTGGGTGCTAAGCCGCCGACCGGTGGGTCCAGGCCCACGCGCCAAGACGCATTATGAGGGACCCCTGATCCCATTATGCTAACACCGATGTCATATCTGTACATTCTAGGCTTGCTAATTCTAACTCGTGTGTATTGCAGTGCAACATGGCTTATACCCACCGTATGCGAACGCAGTTATGTCTGACACTTGATCATCACGGTCTACCTTATAACGGAGAACTTTCTTCGTTGTGCACATACGAGGGGAATACTATCATTGAAATTAATTTATTAGTCCCAAATATGATTCCTTATTTGACACCGATTTTTTTACTTCCCTATTTCACATCTATTGTAAATGTTTTGCCTTATATGTCACTATCATTTGTTCCGTTACATCCTTACGTCAACCGTTTTCCATCTGGACTAAAATACCCTTGGAGCAGCTTGTGCAGGTGTAGGCATCAAATGGGCTTTCTCTTTTAAGAAAAATTGGAAGAATCGATCTCGTTAGCTTTCTCTGTGTACGAGTTTGCTTACACAGTGGACGATATTAGCTTTTACTACTAGAAAAATATAGGCCACATCAAATTAGCTTTTTTGTGGACCGCTACCATTTTTTATCACCATTGTAGGCCTGTTGTCAGGCCAGTTCACCTCATACACACACGCGCAGTCAAAGACATATGAAAGATGCGACACCGATCGTTGCCTTGCCGTTAGGCTATACTCGCGCCACCTAATACAGTCGATGTAACCACCCGTTCCTACATGCATCTTACGAATGGTCCTAGTAGATGGGGTAGCTACGCCCCCCTTTCTAGCAAATCCACACCCGTTATGCAATTTGTTTTTGTCACATTATGTGCCAGGGGCAAAAGAGTCTTTGTAGATCCTAAATTAACACTGTTAGCTCTCAAAATGCACTATAGTTTCATATAAGGCAAAACATTTTACACTAGGTGTCAAATAAGGAAGTGAGAACAATTCGGTGTCAAATAAGGAGTCATATTGGGAACTAGTGTCAAATAAGGAATTCTCTCGAGTATCTAATACTTAGCACACAACAAAATACATCAAATGTAAGTGCGATGCGATATGGTCCTTCGTGCTATGATCTCCATCCGGCGCCCCCACGTCTGGCACCAGGGTACCGGCGCCTCCGGCATACAGTTTGCCAAATGATGACCGTTACTATGACTTAGCAACAGAAATTATACTAATTTACCTTGACTACGACCATATCACATCACAACGCCCCTACAAAACAAAGTTAGACGCCTCTACTTTATCTTTGCATGTTTTAAGTGGTTGTTAGGGCTTTCGTGCAAGAACGGTTCTTACCTACAAACTTCAATCACAATATTGATTAGATAATTTTTTTTACTACACCCCTTTTGAGGCCCTCCTTTGTAAATGCTATATCAACTATTGAAAGAGAGATAGACACCCACTAGCCACTTATACGTAACAAGCCATATGTCGAGCGTGGAACCAGTCTTGTGTAAGAGTACGCGTAAGGTCGGTTCAGGCTGCTTCATCAATCAATACCATGATATAAACAAGTACACATGGAAGGGTAAAATTATAGAATCAATGACCATATGTTACAACCCGTGTGTTCTACCCGTACTAGCAGTACTACCCATAGATTGACTCTGATACCACTAATGGGGTTCGAGGGCAGAAAACAAAAGTTCCTACGATCGAATCCCTAATGTCAGGATCTATCTACTAGTAATGCAGTAATGGGAGGGGATACGGTATTCATACCTTTGAAAACCAAGTGTGGTTAACGTACCGTGGGAAACATGGTTGATGAAATCGTTCCGATGTTGACCTTGAGGTCACGAACTCCAACGGTCCCGACAATTCCTAGCGTCGAAAGCACGACGCCACCCGAGGGAGTCACACAAGTATGGTGCTTGACAATGACTCCTGCTTCTCCCCGATCTAGCTGAGATTGTGGTAGTAGATCTCCCGGCCTCAAATCCCACAGCACGACAGCGCTCCGCGGTGAAGAACTCCTCGCTCGCATAGCCCTAACAAGGGGACCACGATCGCAAGAGAGAGAAGAGATAGGCAGCCAAAGGCATTTTCTTATTTTATTGTGTATTTTAATACTCATATGAGCACCTCTATATATAGGCGGAAGGAGGTGTTCCCTCCCCTTTAAGTGTCCCATGTGAGACTAAAAAACAAGGGGAAAAGGGCAAATCCCGTGTTTCCAGCCGGACCTGGGTGGGCCACCCTGCCGGCGGCCTAGCACGGCAAGTAGCAGCAACGGCGGGTGGGAGCAACAGCGTCAGCTAGGTGGGCCATCCCGCCCACCCCGTGGCCCAGCAGCTGGCGATAGCGCCAGACCTAGGTGGGTCAGCCCATCTGCACGCGCGTGCACGCCAGTGCATAGGCGGGAGGCGGTGCTGGCCGGGTGGGTCGGCAGCGCAGCCCACCAGCCGGCCTAGCCTGCCTCCCCCGCGTGCTCCTCTCGGGCCGGGGTCGAGCCGGCTATGGTTGCGGCTGGAAGATCCCCCCCCCCTGACCCGTATTATGTGCCGCCCACATGGGCTGGTCAAACCAGCCCCTTTTGCTGTTTCTTTTTGCCTTTTCTTGTAGTTTCTTTTTAGGTAAAAATATCTCCGAGGTTTTTGCCTAATAAGAAAGATGCCTTTATAAATATTTATTTAAAATATATTAATTTACAATTAACATATAATAAATGTATATTTCAATCGCCATTTATCCAAAACTCCTTTTCGGATCTCTCTCGAACAATTTTGGTTTCTCTTTCTCTTTTCTTAAGTGATTCCGAATATGCCAATCGTGCTACCCAACAGTTCGGTAACCTCTAGACATGGTCAAGACTCCTCTTGACCAATGATCAACAGCGAGAGCTAGATGCCCATGATGACCACCTGTGCATTCCACGAAACTTTTCATTGAACCATAAATGTTGTGTCTTATTATTTTTGTCTCTATGATACTTGTATTGTCCGAGGCTTGATTAATGACATCACTGTGTCAGATTCAACCTCGTTACCGACAATACCTACTTTACTCGATTTGATAAGTGATGTCCCCATGGCCTAGTCACACACTGCGCAACTTATGGATATCACTTATCTGAGTGGGCCTAGAGTATCTTTTGTCACGCGGATGGACAAATGCCTCTCTTGACTCATATTTCTCTACCTGTTCCTCCGAATACCCAATGTCACCCTTATGATCTCCGTTCCACCAAGTGACGTTAGGTGCCATTAAAGTATTCTTGGGAGACAATGATTATATATGGTCTCATAGTCTAAGGAATGAGTCACTACGTTTCCTAATCATCGCAACTTGAACTTTGTGATATGATAGCGCTACGATGTTTTAGATAGGGTATGTTCACCATATCGTTCTCCAATGAGATGACTTCATTGTTAATTGACGCTGAGGCACCAAAATGATCAGGAAAACTTGATCGTTTGTTGACCAATGAACCAGTAACTAGAGTTTCACTGGGAACTGCTGGATGTTTGTATATCACATGTGCATTGACATTTTCCATTCAATACAGTTATAGCATGATATAAAGTTAATCATACACTTTATGAAATATGTTGATAATCAATATTATTATTTCTCTCTAGGGCATATTCCTTCAACTACAAGACTGGAGTGAGATGGGGATGGGATGTTGTGTTTGTAATGGAGAGAGGAAGTTTGACAGTGTGTTGCGTGCACTCAATGTTTTCATGGGATGCTTCGTTGGAAACCCCAAGATCAAGGTGTGAAGAGCACAGCAGCAAGTTTCCCCTCGGTAGAGACCGAGGTTATCGAACCAAAAGGAGGAAGGAAGCGTCACACGGGTGTTGCAAGCAACGCGGAGACCTGCACAACACAAACTCAAGACTTTGTCCCAGCGAATCAGTGAGGTTGTCAAGCTCACCAGTTTGCTATAACAAAGGATTAATTGTATGGTCTGGAAGGTAATGGTGGTTTGCAGCAAGTAAACATGTAACAGTGGAAGATGTATCAATGTTAAAGATTGGACCGGGGTCCATAGTTCACTATAGGTGTTCTCCTTAGATAAACAACATGGCATGAAGGTAAAAAAATTACAGCAGGGCAATTGACAGGAACTGATCAAGGCATAACAACGCAATACTAGTCAGAAAAGATCCTATGAGATTCGATTGGGCAATACAACAATATACATAGACCGCCATCCAACTGCATCTATGACTAGAATTCCACCTTCAGGTTATCGTCCGAACCCCCTCCAGTATTAAGTTGCAAGGAACAGACAACTACTTTAAGCAAAGTGTGTAAGGTAAACAATCCACTTATTCCATGAACAAGAGACCATTGTTTTCTCCCTAGTGGCAACAGCACATCTACAGCCGAAGAGATTTCTGTCACTTCCCTTGGAAACTACAGGCATGAACCCACTATCGAGCATAAATACCCCCTCTTGGAGTCACTAGCAACTACTTGGCCAAGATAGCTACTAACAACAGAGAGCATGCAAGATCACAGACAACACAGACATGATAGAATCATAAAGACAAAACCATTAACCAAACTGACATAATAATCTCAATATCCATCGGATCCCCGCAAACAGAACATGCATGATTACAAATAGATTAGATCTTGATCATGAACGGAGCTCACAAGATCTATACATGAAAGCACAAAGGAGGAGATACAGCCATCTAGCTACTACGTGGACCCATTGTCCAAGGTGGAACTACTCACGCATCATACCGGAGAGAAGGCCTCCGGGATGATCTCCCCTCCGGCAGGGTGCCAGGAAGAACTTTAGATCCCCCCGATATAGGGACGATGGTGGTGGCGTCTACAGACGGTTTTGTGGAGTTTTGATCGGGTACTTAGGGTTTCTGCATCGGGGGCTTCTTATAGGCGAAGAGGCGAGGCCGGGAGGCGAGGCCGGGAGGCGACCAGGAGGGCCACACCCTTCCTAGGCGCGGGCCCACCCCTGGCCGCGCCTAGGGGGTTTGGCCGCCATGGTTCACATCTCCGTCTCATCTTCTAGATTCGTGTCCCCCACGGTAAAATATTAACTCTGGCTTTTGTCCCGTCCAATTTCGAGAATATTGATTTTCGCGCTCGAACCAAAATGTAAGAAAACAGCAACGGCAATCGTGGCAACTTGTTAATAGGTTAGTTCCAGAAAATATATAAAAACACCTCAAAGTGTAGACAAAGCAAAGCAAAGTAGATACTAAAAAAGCATGGAGCACCAAAAATTATAAATACGTTTCCGATGTATCAAGCATTCCCAAGCTTAACTCTTGCTCGTCCTTGAGTAGGTAAGTGATAAAAATAATAATTTTTGAGGTGACATGCACCGTCAAAACCAAGATCAAACCATTTGCAAGCATTGAAAGCTGGGATCAAAGAACTCTAAACATGTGCATGAAAAATGGAGTTCTAACAATAGGACATAGTAACTATGCATGCAACATGACATGCTACAAACAAAGATCATGAATAACATGCATTGAAAAATGTTTGTTTGTTTCATATGCAGAAAACATAGCATAGTGGCATTCAGCTTGTCCCTCATAGTGTCGTGGTATTGCCGACGAGTATGCCATGAAGGGGTCCTCACAGTGCGTGTTTAGATACGTGGGGTAAGGTGGACGGTTGAAGGGTACGAGGTAACACAGCTTACCCAGGTTCAGATCCCACGACGGTGGCAGAATCTTACTCCTGCTATAAATCACTATAAGGGCAATACGCCGAGTTACAGAGATAGGTTCGTTGTGCGAGGTGCGTCGTAGTCGACACTAGGTTGTCTGAGATTGTGCCCTAAAGGCTCCCATAGGCCCGACTTATATAGTCGCCAGGTCCTAGGGTTACAGGGAAAATTCCTAGCCGGACAGGTTACAGAGTCCTACACTGTCTATTACTAGACTTGTGTATCTTGCACTCCAAGGCTCCGGGCACGCTGGTGACTCCACCGTAGCCTTCCTTTATCCGGCATGGGCCTCCCTTCTGGATCCATCTAACTGGGCCGCCCAGCAGGCCATAGGCCATGCTACCAACTATGGGCCACCCGGGTTATCCGGATAAGTGACATGCTATGAGGATACCCATATAGCATATCCCCAATAGTAGCCCCCGGAGAACTCCGAGATCTTGCACCGTCTTGCCTTTTCAGATGAATGCTCCGTCTAGTTGGATGTCGGCAAATCGTCAAGCAATATCTTGTAGTCCTCCCAAAGAACCCTGCAAAACTTTCTCCGCCTTCAACTTGTAAGCCGGAGAAATGCTGAATCTTCCATCGTACACTTCTGTAGTCGGATTAGATCCGTCTATGTCGGAATCTTCGATGTGACGGCTCATCTACCCATGTCATCTAGGATGGAGTAGGCTTAGGTTAGCGATGCCTCGTAACTCACACATGCAGAGAACGCAATCATGTCCGATTTTCTCGCGCGAGCGATACGAACCGTTGGCGGCGACGGTTGGAGACGTGGAGAAATTTCCACGCACGTTCGCGAACACGTCGTCTACGCGGCAACCGTCCGATCAAGCTGCACGAATCTTGACGCCGAGGATGATAAATAGTAACCGTGGGGAAATTTCCACTTTTTACCTCATTCTCCTCGCATCATCTTCTTCCTCCAGCCGCGTGTCTCCTCGAGCTCTCCACGAGAACTCTTGAAAAAACCCTAGCTCCAATCTGCACCAGTTGCACCCAATCCTCACTCCACGGCTAGCAGCAGCACCTCTCCATCAATGGCGGCATCAAGCGAAGTTGCGGCAAATCCGGCGAGCTCCATCGTCGTGCCTCTAGAGGGCCTATTCGTTCCCGCATCGGCGGTTATCGAGACCACCGGCGACGACCTTAATCTGGCAGCGCTGGAGCCGTTAGAGGAGGAACCAGACTCACACAAGGGCGACTGGAGCGGCTCGGATATCACCGACCGTGACATCCAAGAGATGATCGCCGAGGGCTACCTCCCCACGACGGAGGGGCTTGCCTGGCGGGCGGCGCCGGCTGGCGAGGTGACACCTTCTCCTCAAGCCGGAGAAAAGGTGTATCTAAAAGCTCAACTGGTACGCGGCGTCTCCCTGCCCATCTCCAACTTCTTCCTCTCCGTCTTGAACCATTATAGGGTCCAGCCCTAGAACCTTTCCCCCAATAGTATCTTAGTTCTTAGCAACTACGCGGCACTTTGCGAGGGATATCTAGGAATAAGGCCTAGGTTAGACCTTTTTGTGTACTTCTTCACCGTCAAACGTGAAGCCGGACATAGCAAGGAAGAGCTTAGGAACTGTGGCACCATAAGTTTCAAGATTCGACCTGGCCGGCGGTTCCCCGACATCGTCGGCCACGAGTCTTGCAAGAATTGGCAACGGACGTACTTTTACGGCCCAGACATCCCTCTGGCTGGCCGACAAGTTACGTACCCGGACTTCGTTGACGGAGCCGCCGCTGAAGCCTTGTCATGGAGATCCCAAGCCTCCCTTCCCTCCGACCTCGACGCTTCTCGGACCATAAGGAGGATCGAGTGGTTCGTAGAGACGGGTCTGACCGGCTTGGACCTAGCCATGTGCTAGTTCATCAGGCGAATCCAACCTCTACAACACCGCGCAAAGCTCATGCACGAGTATACCAGCGACAGAAGGGATAATCTTCGCATCTCCGTGGACAACTTCTCGAGCGACTCCGTTAAGCTCCGCCTTAAGGACATCGTCAAGGTGAAGGATAAGAAGTGTGGCTTCACCATCAACTACGACATGTTCGTAGACGGCAAGTGCCCAAAGGTAGGTATTTATTGTCCGTGTACGACATATACTCCAGTTCTTCCGTATTGCAAATACCATCTTATCTAACATGGTGATTTCTCACTTAACAGCTTAGCGATCTAGAGGAAGGCAACCTGGCTGCCTAAATCTACGATCCAAAGATGAAGGAAGTCACGGTCATGTCCGACGACGATGTTCCGTTGGCGCGGAAGCGGAAGATCTCCAACTCTGACGCTGCCGACGGAGGCAAGAAGAAGACGGAGGGTGGAGCCTCCAAGAAGACTACCGCCGCCCTGGAGGCGGAAAAGAGAAAAGTTACTGGGATTACCTTTGCCAAAGCACCCCCACTTGTGTAAGCTTCTCATTTTCCGACATTGTCTATTTATCTGTCTTGCTCCTATACTTATGCATTTCGCACGTTTCAGGAAGAAAGCCACGACCAGCCTCAAGAAGACCTCCAAAACATCGGGGGCTTCTCGAAATATCAAGGACATGCTGCATCGCGACGCCTCCCCTGCCATCGCCCCTGCTACTCCTGCCGTCAAGCCCACGTCTGCCCCGACAAGCTCACAAGCTAAGGAGACATCAGGCCCTTCGGCCATGGAAGTGGATTCTGGTGCCTCTACTGAACTTGCTGTTGTCGGCGAGCAGGCAACGTAAGAGAGCACCGCTCATCAAATGGTTGAAGCTCCGGCTAAGGATGCCATTGGTGGCGGCAAGGCGGTGGTGGAAGTTGGTACTTCTGTCATTGGCGGCGCCCCCGCACCCAAGAAAACCATAGTCTATCCGAAGATAGTCTATCCGGTACTTACACCGGGTAGCACTGCTTTGGTTCCTGGTGCGGCGCCGACATCTCCGACGTGCGGTCTAGAGGAGCTCCGCCGGCAAGCAGAAATCTTGCAAGGAAATAGCGAATCCTTTGCCAAGCTGCTGGCCGAGAGTGCTACAAACCTCAAGATCATCACGCTTGTAAGTTTTCTTTGACTTTTGCATTTCATATGAGTATCCCACTGTAACCCCCGAGGATGTAGACGAAAAACCATAGGTTTTGCATCTATATGCTCTAAGAGTGACTAAGTTAGAAAGCCTCTCACTGTAGCCCCCAAGCATTTAGATGGAATCAACTATCCCAACTAGATGCTTTAAGAGTAGCATACGCAGTGTTTATAAATTTCAATACTGTAGCCCCCAAGCCTCTAATTGTAACTGAATTAGTTCCGACTAGATGCTTAAAGAAAAGCTAAGCAGATATCCGAGTTAAAAACTTTATACTATAGCCCCCAAGCTTCTAATCGAGGACTGAATTAGTTCCGACTAGATGCTTAAAGAAAAGCTAAGCATATTGCTAAGTTAGAAACTCTCGCTGTAGCCCCCGAGCGTCTAGGTGGAAAATTTCCGACTAGATGCTCCAAGCAGTCTAAACAACGGTTAACTTTGTCTTTTTCCCACAGAACGATAATGCTCGGAGGGGCATGGCAAATGACCAGTACCAGAAGATGCGCGCTGATCTTGAAGCCGAAAAGGGTAAAACTGCCTTCTTGAAGGAACAGATCACCAAGAGCAAGTGACTGTTTTCTAATGCGCATTCCGACTTGGTTTTGTGCCTACATTCTCCGAGTACTCATTGTGTACTTTTCTTTCTCCGACATGCAGAAACCATCGCCAAGGCCAAGAATATTGTCGAGCAATCCAAGCACATTCAAGAGCTGGATAGCGAAAACAAGATTCTTAAGAAGGAGAGGAAGGACATGCTGAAAATGCATGAGGATTCGATGAAGGTCTTGCAGGATTCCGCCACCAAGGAAATCAACCGCTTGAAGGAGGAGATCGCGATCTTAAAAGATCAGAAGCGAGCTGCCGATGAGCAGAATCACCGCCATAGCGAGGCGTATAAGCTCCTCCAACAAGAGAAACAATCCTTGGCGGACACCCTCTGGCAAGCTGAGGCCAGCATCTTCAGTAAGTTTTCTCTGTCTTGGATTTCTATAGTCTGGATACTTTGATTTATTGAACTCATGCGCTCCTTGTCGGAATTTTCAGTTCCAATGGGTTTAACCCGATCACCTCCTCCGGCCAAGGAATGCATGGTTTTTGTCCGCAACTTCATCAACACCGCCATCACCCAAGCCAAGGAGATTGCCAAGCCCCTCCAGATACACATCAAGGCATCGGACTCCGTGACGAAGTACTCGGAGATTCTACGCCGAGCCCCCGAGCGTATCACAAGCTGGAAAGCTTCGTGTGCACGGGCTGGCGCGAGGATGGCGTTGTCAATTGTGCAGGCACACTACGAAGGTGCCGACATCGACACGGTGACCTCTGGCATCCCCGACGTCGACGATGATGGTAAAGAGATTAATTACGAAGCCATCTTGTCGTCACTCGCGGGCTATGACACCAGAGTTGCCGAGTTGGTGGACATCGACGTCTTCGTGCCCATGAACACCATCGACAGCGGCAACCAAGATTCTTCTGAGTCCCACCACAGCGCCGACTTTGAGGGTGGCTCTCCGGCTGGTGACGACGCTGCTTCTAAGTCTCCTGCGCCAAAGGAATGAAGAAAAACTTTGTATTATTTGTTTCACCTTTGGTGCATGTGCGGAAAAAACTTATTGATGTAACTTAAGGCAGAAAACAATGGTTGTTATTTCCTGCTACTTAAGAACTAGTTTCCAGCATGTATATATTTTTTAAGCAAGTGCTGGCTTATCCATTACTTAGGTTTTTATGCTTGACCTTTCATGAGTCGGAAGACTCTTTGTCGGAACCATGCGCTCAAGTGATGATGCCCAATGGCACCGTCAATAAACTAAGCAGAAATCGCCGACAATAAGTGCTGAAAGTCACTACTCCAGAATTCACATAAAAACGACAAAGAACGTGTAGACCAGAAAACTTAAGCTAACGCCCGTAGACGGAATTTTCACAAGTGCAAACGCAAGGCTTGTGCATAAAGGTTTTACATGATCCAAAAATGAACACTAAAGGAGGTAAAAGACTCAGAAATATGAGTGAACCAGAGAGCTTTATTTCACTAATCATATAAGAGGTACACAATTAGATAAAAAATGCTAAGTGTAAAAAGTACGTAGTTGTGCTATGTTCCATGGACGATCAAGCTCCGGGTAGTCATCATCCGGGTCACGTCGCTTACGCTTATGATCCTCGTTGGGTCTATCCTTCAGTTCACGATTATCAACAAGGTAGTAAGACCCATTGAGTAGCGCCTTGCTTATGATGAATGGTCCTTCCCATGGAGGGGTTAATTTGTGTGACTTCTTCTACTTAAGTCGGAGCACCAAATCCCCCTCTTTAAACAAGCGATGTCGAACGCGGCGACTATGGTAGTTGCGTAGATTCTGCTAGTAGATGGCGTATCTTTGGCATGCCAAAACGTGCTCCTCCTCGAGAAGGTCCACATCTAGGCGTTTGGATCCTTCAGCGTCATCTTCGTCATAGGCGGCAACTCTTGGTGAATCATGAAGGATGTCGAAAGGCAGGATGGCTTCTGCTCCATATACCATGAAGTAAGGGGTGTAGCCGGTGGATCTGTTGGGTGTAGTTCGTAAACTCCACAGCACAGATGGAAATTCTTTCGCCCAGGCTCCAGCTACTCTATGTAGCGGTGCCTCAAGACGTGGCTTGATTCCCTGCAGAATTAATCCATTGGCTCTCTCAACCTGACCATTGGATTGTGGGTGTGCCACAGATGCAAGGTCAAGTTGGATGCCTTTCTCCCAACAATAAGCCTCCACTCCTCCGAGTGATAAATTGTTGCCGTTGTCGGTGATAATGCTGTGTGGGAGACCAAATCTCACCACTAGATCCCGGACAAACCTGAGGGAAGTTGCCCCATCAAGCTTTCTAATGGGTTTAGCTTCTATCCATTTAGTGAATTTGTCAACTGCTACAAGCAGATGCGTAAACCCACAAGGTGCCGTTTGTAACGGTCCCACCATGTCCAGCCCCCAGACTGCAAACGGCCAAGTTATTGGTATTGTTCACAGTTCTTCAGCAGGAACATGTGGTTGTCGGGCATAATACTAGCATCCCATGCATGTCTCAACCATCTTGTCGGCGTCCGCCTTCGTGGTCAGCCAGTAGAATCCTTGCCGGAAGGCTTTCACGACCAACGATCAAGGAGCGGTGTGATGCCCACAATCTCCGAGATGGATTTCACGTAGGATTTCCATACCTTCTAGCTGGAAAACACACTTTAGGTATACACCAGTAGTGCTCCTTTTGTATAGTTGCCCATTAATTATGGTATAACCCTTTGCTCGTCATACTATTTGCCCTCTTTCGACTTCGTCGTCGGGCAAAGTTCTGTGTTCGAGATATTCCATGAACGGTTTTGTCCAAGCTGGAGGGACCTTAGTCACCATGTTGACGAAAGAGTCAGCTCTATCCGAGTTGTCGATGTCGGCTCCCTTCACAGATGGTGTGCGTAGATGCTCTAGGAAAACTCCTGGCGGAATTTTCTTGCGCCCTGATCCAAGCTTAGACAGTAGATCAGCCACCTCGTTTTGCTCCCTAGGTACATACTTGACTTCGTAGCCCAAGAAGATCTTGGCTATCTCGTCCACTTCGTCTCGATATGCCGCCATCATAGGGTTCCGCGCATTCCAGGTGCCAGCTACCTGCTGGGCAACCAAGTCGGAATCTCCACAGCAAACTATGCGCTTGATGCCAATATCCTTGGCTACGCGTAGTCCGTGAATGAGTGCTTCATACTCCGCCATGTTGTTCGTAGCCTCGAAGTGGATCTGCAGAACGTAGTGTAGCTTCTCCCCAGTTGGTGACTGTAGCAGTACACTAGCCCCCGAGCCATTGAGTAAATTTGATCTGTCAAAGTGCATCACCCAGTATTCTGGCTCTGGTATAGGGGTAGCATCAGGCATCTCCGTCCAGTCTGCGATAAAATACACCAAGGCTTGTGACTTGATAGCGTCGCGTCTCTTGTAGGTGATCTCGAAGGCGGCAAGTTCAAGGCCCCACTTTACGACCCTTCCCGTAGCGTCGTTGTTGTTGATGATGTCGGACAGTGGAGTTTTGCTCACCACTGTGATTGGGTGCTCCTGAAAGTAATGCCTCATCTTCCGAGAAGCAAGGAATACTCCATAAGCTATCTTCTAGTAGTGCGGGTAACGCTGCTTGGACTCCGTCAAGACCTCGCTCACATAGTAAACTGGTCGTTGAACTCCGTGCTCATAGCCTGGTTCCTTCCGCTCTACCACGACGATGATGCTGATTACCCGGTTGGTTGCCGCCATGTAGATTAACAGGGGCTCTCCAGGTTCGGGTGCTACAAGGATGGGAGCTGAGGAAAGAATCTCCTTGAGCTGCTTCAATGCTGCATCTGCTTCGTCCGTCCACGTGAATTTGTCCGCCTTCTTCAGCAACTTGTACAGCGGCAGAGCCTTCTCTACAAGTCGGCTGACGAACCGACTAACTATTGCAACACAACCTGTTAGTCATTGAATTTCCTTTAGGCATGTCGGACGGTTTATGTTTAAGATGGCGTTGATTTTCTCCGAGTTGACCTCGATTCCGCGTTGGGAAACGATGAATCCCAACAATTTGCCGGCTGGAACCCCGAAGACGCACTTCTTAGGGTTAAGCATCATGTTGTATTTCCGGAGATTATCAAAGGTTTCTTTTAAGTCGGAGATTAAGTCATTTGACTTTTTAGACATCACCGCTATATCGTCCACATAGGCGTGAACGTTCCGACCAATTTGGTCGTGGAGGCAACGTTGCATTGTCCGCTGGTACGTGGCACTTGCATTTTTCAGCCCAAAGGGCATCGTGACATAGCAAAACGTGTCGTATGGGGTAGTGAACGAAGTGGCCAATTGGTCCAACTTCCTCATCTTGATCTGGTGGTATCCTGAGTATGCATTGAGAAAACACAAAAGTTCCGAGCCAGACGTTGTGTCAATGACTTGGTCAATGCGAGGCAAAGCAAACGGATCTTTGGGACATGCTTTGTTCAAGTCGATGTAATCAACGCACATTCTTAATTCATTGGTTCCCTTTTTGGGGACAAGTACAAGATTGGCCACCCATTGGGTGTGAAGGACTTCTCGGATAAATCTAGCTTTAAGTAACCTAGCTATCTCTTTGCCAATGTCGCGTCTCTTCTCATCTCCAAAGCGTCGAAGAGGTTATTGAAGGGTTTCGCGGCATAGTAAATCAAAATTTTCTACGGAGCGAACAGAGGGAAAGCCAAGATCTAATCTAGGAGATGCAAACAACGAGAGAGATTGGATTAGATCTTCATACCCTTGAAGATTCGCTCGGAACGTGGGTGATGTAGTCGTACTCGCTTCTCCTCCTCGCGATCCGATCCGATCTAGCACCACAAGTGGCGGCTCCGTGAGATGCACACGCAAAGACTCGACGTCTCCTCCTTTCTCGGACCAGCGAGTATGGTGGAGAGATAGATTGGATCTACAACACGACGGCGTGGTGTATATTGTGGAGAATTTACCTGCAGGCTTCGCCACAAACAATGGGAGGTAGAGAGGAAGGCAAGGCTGCTAGGGCTTGGAGGAAGGTGTGTGTAGGGGAGGCGCACCACCCCTCTATATAGAGAGGGGGGCGGCCAGCCCTTGCCCCTCCTCCAAGCCTATCTCTAGTTTAAACAATTTAAACTCTCCCTTATCTAGAAATCCTATCTCTAGTTTAAACGATTTAAACTCTCCCTTATCTAGAAATCCTATCTCTAGTTTAAACGAGTTTAAACTTATCTAGGATCGGCTGGTCCCTATGGGGCCTTGTGCCCCTGGCCCAATGCGGCCAGGACACTCCCTCATAGGCCCATGCCCCCTCCCGGATGGTGGGACCACGTTGGTCCCCTTCCGGAGGTTCTAAAAGCTTCCGGTACAATACCGATTAACCCGGAACAATTCCGAACTCCAAAAACTGCACTTCCTTATATGAATCTTATTCTCCGGACCATTCCGGAACCTCTCGTGATGTCCCGGATCCCATCCGAGACTCCGAACAAAAATTCATAAACCAATTATCCAATCTATCCTAGCGTCGAGATACGTTAAGTGTGTGACCCTGCGGGTTCGAGAATATGCAGACATGATCTTCTGTCAATAATCAACAGCGGGGTCTGGGCACCCATATTGACTCCCACACATTCATCGATGATCATATCGGATGAACCACGATGCCAGGATTCAATCAATCCCATATATATATTCCCTTCTGCCTCGATATTTTACTTGCCCGAGATTCGATCGCCATCACGCCATACCTAGTTCAATCTCGCTCACGGAAGTACTTTACTCGTTCCGTAATCCGATATCACTTTGTGATTAACTCCTTAACCACATGCTTGCAAGCGGTGTTGATATCGACACGAGTGGGCCCGAAGTATATCTCTCCGACTTGGGAGGGACAAATTCCATCTCGATACATACAACCCAACAGATACTTTCCGATCACCTGAGAGACACCTTTATGATCACCCTCTCATAGGATGACGTTTGATGACCTCAAAGCTTTCTTCCGGTACCAGGGATTTGCATTATCTCATGGTCTAAGGAATACAATATTTGACATAGGAAAAGCTTCGCAAAGATGAACACGATGAAACGATCTAATTGCTTCGCTTAGTTTGGGTCTATCCACCATATCATTCTCCCAATGATATGATCTCATTATCAATTGACAACTCATGTCTATGATTAGGAAACCTTAACCATCATTGATCAATGAGCTAGTCCATAGAGGCGTACTAGGGACACGGTGTTGTTCACAAACCACACAAGTATTAAAGTTTCCGCTTAATACAATTCTAGCATGGAATATAAACTTTATCATGAACAAGAATTATAATAATAACATCTTTATTATTGCCACTAGGGCATAATTCCAACAGTCTCCCACTTGCACTAGAGTCAATAATCTAGTTTACATCTGGAAACAATCTCACACCCATGGCACTGAGGTGTTGATCATGTTTTACACGTGGAAGAGGTTTAGTCAATGGATCTGCGACATTCAGATCCGTATGTACTTTGCTAATCTTCAGATCTCCATCTGCTATATAATCTCGGATTATATGAAACTTGCGGTTGATATGCTTGGTCTTTGGATGATATCTTGGTTCCTTAGCAAGTGCTATGGCGCCAGTGTTGTCACACAATATCTCCAGTGGGTCCAATGCACTTGGAACCACGCCAAGCTCAGTGATGAAGTTTCTGATCCAAACTCCTTCACTTGACGCTTCTGCAGCAGCCATGTATTCCGCTTCCACTGTAGATCCCGCGATCACGCTTTGCTTGCAGCTTCTCCAGCTCACAGCTCCTCCATTCAAAATATACACGTATCCTGTCTGAGATTTAGAATCATCCTTGTCGGTGTCGAAACTAGCGTCGACGTAACCTCTTACGACAAGCTGTTCATCACCCCCATAGACTAAGAACATTTATTTAGTTCTATTTAGGTACTTTAGGATGTTCTTCACGGCTGTCCAAAGGTTCCACTCTGGATCACTTTGATATCTCGTCAAACTAAGAGCATTGGACACATCCGTCTAGTACACAAGATGGCATACATGATGGAACCTATGGCCGAGGCATAAGGCACTTTGCTCATAGCTTCCTATCATTTACCGTAGCTGGACACCGAGCCTTGCTCAATATCTTACCCGACAACATAGGCATTGAACCTTTCTTTGCCTTATCCATTCAACCTTTAACTTTGTCTAGGTATGTACTCGGCTTAAAGCTATCAGCGTCTTTGTCTATCTCTATAGATCTTGATGCCCAATATATAAGCAGCTTCACCTAGGTATTTCATTGAAAACACTTGTTCAAATAACTCTTCACATTGTTAAGCATGTTGATGTCATTTCCAATAATCAATATGTCATCCACATATAGTACCGTAAACGCCACCGAGCTCCCACTCACTTTCTTGTAGATACAAGCTTCAGAGCAATTTGGAACAAATCCAAAGCTCTTGATCACTTGATCAAAACGAAGGTTCCAACTCCGAGATGCTTGCTTCACCATAAATGGAACGCAAGTTTGCATACTTTACTAGCATCCTTAGGATCGACAAAACCTTCGTTGCATCATATACAACTCTTCATCAATGTTCCCATTGAGGAAAGCGATCTTGACATCCATTTGCCATATTTCATAATCATGAAACGCAGCAATTGCTAATAAAATCCGAATGGACTTAAACATCGCTACGGAGAGAAAGTCTCATCGTAGTCAACACCTTGAACTTGTCAAAACCTTTTTGACAAGCCGTGCTTTATAGACGGCAACATTACCATCCGCCCGCTTTTCTTCTTGAATATCCATTTGCACTCAACGGCCTTCGGTCGCTAGGAGGATCCACCAAAGTCCATACTTGGTTTTCGCTCATGGATCCCAATTGGATTTCATGGCTTCCACCATTTCTCGTAGTCTGGGCTCATCATCGCTTCCTCATAGTTCAGAGGTTTACTGTCTTCTACCAACAAGACCAAGACAGGTTGCCGCACACTCAGAGGGAACGCGACCTTGTCGACCGCGACGCTCAAGAGCAAGATCGTCAAGCTTCATGATCCTTGTCATTAGCTTCCTCTATTGTTGGTGCAAAGTGACCTTTGAACAATTTCAGTGTGCCGCGCTACTCCAATTCAAGAGAAGGTTCAATAACCTCGTCTAGCTCTACTTTCCTCCCACTCACTTCTTTCGAGAGAAACTCCTTCTCAAGAAAGGAACCGCTTTTGACAAACACTTTGCCTTCGGTTACGTGATAGAAGGTATACCCAATGGTTTCCTTAGGGTATCCTATGAAGACGCATTCGCTTTGGGTTCGAGCTTGTCCGATCAACTTCTTGACGAAGCTTCGCATCCCCAAACTTTAAGAAACGACAACTTAGGTTTAGCACCAAACCACAGTTCATACGGTGTCGTCTCAACGGATTTAGATGGAGCCCTATTTAAAGTGAATGCAGCGGTTTCTAATGCATAACCCCAAAATGATAACGGCAAATCAGTAAGAGACATCATTGATCGGACCACATCTAATAGGGTTCGATTCCGCTTTCGCACACACCATTATGCTGTGGTGTTCCGGGTGGCGTGAGTTGTGAAACGATTCCACTTGCTTTAAGATGCGTGAGAAAATCATAACTCAAATATTCACCTCCACGATCGGATCGTAGAAACTTAATCTTTCTGTTATGATGGTTCTCCACTTCATTCTGAAATTCTTTGAACTTTTCAAACGTTTTAGATTTATGTTTCATTAAATAGATATACCCATATCTACTTAAGTCATCGGTAAAAGTGAGAAAATAGCGATATCCACCGCGCGTCGAAACACTCATCGGTCCGCATACATCGGTATGTATGATTTCCAACAAGTCCGTTGCTCGCTCCATCATACCGGAGAACGGGGTTTTGATCATCTTGCCCATGAGGCATGGTTCGCATGTGTCAAATGATTCAAAATCAAGAGACTCCAAAAGTCCATTAGAATGGAGTTTCTTCATGCGCTTTACACCAATATGACCTAGACGATAGTGCCACAAATAAGTAGTATTATCACTATATACTTTGCATCTCTTAGCGTCAATGTTATGGATGTGTGTTTCATCCCTTTCGAGATTTAGAAGAAATAAACCATTCACAAGAGGTGCATGACCATAAAAGATGTTACTCATATAAATAGAACAACCATTATTCTTCGATTTAAATGAATAACCGTCTTGCAATAAACATGATCCGGAAATAATTTTCATGCTCAACGCAGGCACATAATAACATTTATTAAGGTTTAAAACTAATCCCGAAGGTAAAACTAAGGAGAGCGTGCCGACGGCCATCACATCAACTCTTGATCTGTTGCCAAGATCGTCACCTCATCCTCGCAAGCCGCCGTCTATTCCGTAGCTCCTGTTTCGAGTTACAAATATTAGCAACTGAACCGGTATTAAATACCCAGGCACTACAACGAGGGCTAGTAAGGAAAACATCAATAACATGTATATCAAATATACCTTTGATGGTGCCAGCCTTCTTGTCCGCTAAGTACTTCGGACAGTGCTTCCAAAGGACTGTCCTTGCAATAGAAGCACTCAAGGTCCGCTTAGGACCGACCTGAGCTTCTTCTTAGCAGGGCATTATGCCGCCGCCTTCTTGAAGGGCTTCTTTGCTCCTTACCTTTCTTAAAGGAGGGCTTGTTGACCATCAACACATGATTATCCTTCTTGATGTCCACTTCCGCAGCCTTCACTGCGAAGAGCTCGGTGATTGTATCGATGGAACCAACTGATTATGAGTCACTACAAAACTTTTGTAGCTGGGAGGGAGTGATTGCAGAACCCTGTCAATCTTGAGCTCCTCTGGAATCGTGCATTCCAGTTGCTCAAGGCGTTGAGTGTAGCCCGACATCTTTATGGCGTGCTCACTAACGGAACTCCCTTCCTCCATCTTGCAGTTAAAGAACTTCTCAGAGATCTCATATCTCTCAGAACGGGCTTGAGTCTGAAACATGGTTTTCAGCTCCTCGAGAATCTCAAAGGGCCCGGGATAGGTTTCAAAACGATTTTGAAGTTCCGGTTCCATAGCAAACAACATGGTGCTCTTAATCACACCATAATCATCTTTGCGCGACTGATAGACAGCTTTCTCATCAGCCGGCGCAGTTGCAGCAGGGGGTCACCTAACGCTTTACCAAGGACATAGTCCTTTTGTCCGCCAGACAGAATGATTCTTAGATTGCGGAACCAATTGGTGAAGTTAGACCCATTGTTTCTAAGCTTTTCCTTCTCAGCAAAAACGTTGAAGTTGAAGTTGGATTTGGCCATGTGATCTACAGTATTTGCAAGTACAATTTAGACTGTGTACATGATAAATAGTTCAACTTAATCAAATTACTAGATGAACTCCCACTAAATTCAACATCCCTCAAGTTGTTTAGTGAACACGATCCAAATTCACCACACCTAATCCGATCATCACGAGAAGAGATGTGGTTTCAATGGTGGACAACAAAGTGTCGATCATATCATTCATATGACTCATGCTTAAACTTTCAGTTCTTGTGTTCCGAGGCCATGTCTGTACATGCTAGGCTCGTCAAGTTAGACCCAAGTATTTCTACGTGTGCAAAACTGGCTTGCACCCGTTGTATGTGAGCGTAGAGTCTATAGCACCCGATCATCACGTGATGCTTGGACACGACGAACTTTCGCAACGGTGCATACTTGGGGAGAACACAGTTTTTATCTTGATCTTTAAGTGAGGAATCATCTTATAATGCTACCGTCGCGATCTAAGCATAATAAGATACATAAAGGGATAAACATCACATGCATATAACTTTATGTGACATGGTATAGCCAATCCTTGCGCAATGATCTCCATCTTGTGCGTTCCGGCATGATCTCCATCACTCCACCATGATTGCCTCCACCACGAATAGCAACTACAACTATTGCTAACTACTTAGCGATAAAGTAAAGCTATTACATGGCGATAAGAAGTTGACTCAGGTCATACACAATTATAAAGACAACCATATGGCTCCGGTTGTGTACTCATCGACATGCAAGTCGTGAAACATTACAAAACATGATCGTCGCATACATTATACACATCACATCTTGGGCCATACCATATCACAGAAAACACTCCCTGCAAAAACAAGTTAGACGCCTCTACTTTGTTGTTGCATGTTTTACGTGGCTTATGGGAGTAGATGCTAAGAACGATTCTTACCTACGGAAAGCCACAACGGTGATATTATGGTTGCCTAACTCCGGTGTTAATCCCATGACAACTATAGTGAGAGAAACTAACATCCACCACCGCATGTGTGGTACAAGCCACACGTCAAGTGCGAGCCGGTCTCGCGAATGACGTCGCGTAAGGTTGGCCCGACCGCTTCAATCTCACTATCCCGCCATAAGAAGAACACAAACAAGAGGCTTGCAACAGAAAACATCAACGCCCAACAACCATGTTATGCTCTACTCGTGAAACACATCTACGCATAGATCTAGCTCGATACCATCAAGGGTTTCATGGCATAGTAAATCAAAATTTTCTACGAGCGAACAGAGGGAAAGCCAAGATCTAATCTAGGAGATGCAAACAACGAGAGAGATTGGATTAGATCTTCATACCCTTGAAGATTCGACAGCTGAACGCTAACGGAACGTGGGTGATGTAGTCGTACTCGCTTCTCCTCCTCGCGATCCGATCCGATCTAGCACCACAAGTGGCGGTGCCTCCCGAGATGCACACGCAAAGACCTCGACGTCTCCTCCTTCCTCGGACCAGCGAGTATGGTGGAGAGATAGATTGGATCTACAACACGACGGTGTGGTTTATATGGTGGAGAATTTCTGCTGCAGGGCTTCGCCTACAAACAGTCGGGAGGGAGAGAGGAAGATAGCAAGGCTGCTAGGGCTTGGAGGAAGGTGTGTAGTAGTAGGGGGGAGGGGCGCACCACCCCTCTATAAATAGAGGGGGGCGGCCAGCCCTTGCCCCTCCTCCAAGCCTATCTCTAGTTTAAACAATTTAAACTCTCCCTTATCTAGAAATCCTATCTCTAGTTTAAACGATTTAAACTCTCCCTTATCTAGAAATCCTATCTCTAGTTTAAACGAGTTTAAACTTATCTAGGATCGGCTGGGCCCTATGGGGCCTTGTGCCCCTGGCCCAATGCGGCCAGGACACTCCCTCATAGGCCCATGCCCTCCCTAAGGTGGGACCACGTTGGTCCCTTCCTAAGGTTCTAGAAGCTTCCGACAATACCGATTAACCCTAACAATTCAACTCCAAAACTGCACTTCCTTATATGAATCTTATTCTCCGGACCATTCCGAACCTCTCGTGATGTCCCGGATCCCATCCGAGACTCGAACAAAAATTCATAAACCAATTATCCAATCTATCCTAGCCGAGATACGTTAAGTGTGTGACCTGGGTTCGAGAATATGCACATGATCTTCTATCAATAATCAACAGCGGGTCTGGGCACCCATATTGACTCCACACATTCATCGATGATCATATCGGATGAACCACGATGCCGAGATTCAATCAATCCCATATATATATTCCCTTCGTCTCGCGATATTTTACTTGCCCGAGATTCGATCGTCATGCCATACCTAGTTCAATCTCGTTCACAGAAGTACTTTACTGCTCCGTAATCCGATATCACTTTGTGATTAACTCCTTAACCACATGCTTGCAAGCGTGTTGATATCGATTCGAGTGGGCCCAAGTATATCTCTCCGACTTGGGAGGGACAAATTCCATCTCGATACATACAACCCAACAAATACTTTCCGATCACCGAGAGACACCTTTATGATCACCCTCTCATAGGATGACGTTTGATGACCTCAAAGCTTTCTTCCGTACTGTGGAGTTGCATTATCTCATGGTCTAAGGAATACAATATTTGACATAGGAAAAGCTTCGCAAAGATGAACACGATGAAACGATCTAATTGCTTCGCTTAGTTTGGGTCTATCCACCATATCATTCTCCCAATGATATGATCTCATTATCAATTGACAACTCATGTCTATGATTAGGAAACCTTAACCATCATTGATCAATGAGCTAGTCCATAGAGGCGTACTAGGGACACGGTGTTGTTCACAAACCACACAAGTATTAAAGTTTCCGCTTAATACAATTCTAGCATGGAATATAAACTTTATCATGAACAAGAATTATAATAATAACATCTTTATTATTGCCTCTAGGGCATAATTCCAACAGTTATTTCACTGGTTTGTAGTTTGGATCAATGTTTAAGCTGTGCTCAGCAAGCTCCCTAGGTACACCTTTCATGTCGGCAGGTTGCTAGGCAAATATGTCCCTATTCTCACGGAGGAACTCGACGAGCGCGCTTTCCTATTTGGGATCCAGGTTCGTCCCAATGGCGGTGACCTTGGAGGCATCGCCTACCACAAGTTCCACCGGCTTGGTCTCGATGGCAGCCTTGAACGCAGGAGCGGAGTCGGAGATCTTCTTCTTCGACACGGGCATCTCTGAGTCATTGACCTTGCTCTAGATCTCTTTGAATTCTTCGCTGTAGAGGAGAGCTTCTGCAACGGCTGCTTCATTGATCTCCTAGTCCCTTGCCTTGGTAAAGCTTCCGGATACGGTGATGACACAGTTTGGTCCGGGTATCTTGAGTTTGTTGTAGATGAAGCATGGCTTGGCCATGAACGTGTGGAATATGTCGCGGCCGAATATGACGTGGTACACGCTCTTGAAGGGGACCACCTCGAAGGTCATGTGCTCTTGGCGGTAATTATTAACATCGCCAAAGACAACCTGAAGTGTAATGCACCCAAGGGACCGAGCCTCCCGACTAGGAACTACGTCATGGAAGATGGTGTTGGTCCGCCTTAGGTTTGCCTCCGTCAAGTTCATCTTCTGCAGTGTATCCAGGTACATGATGTTGATGCTGCTTCCACTATCCACCATACACTTGGTGAACTCCACGCCGTTAATCAAGGGGTTGATGACCATGGCGTACTGGTTCTCCGTAGGTATAAGGTATGGGTGGTCCGTCCTGTCCCAAGTGATTGGAACTTCCGACTAGCGCAGGTACTGGGAACTAGGGGGAGAGTAGCCATCAGGATCCTCAGAGAGGTCTTCTATTGTCGGACGGTGGGGGTGCCAAGGAAAGTGTGGTAGACTGGATCCTTCTTTGCAAAGGGGATCTTGCCCTTGTCGCCGCTCTTGGCGGCGTGCTTGGGGTCAACGTCTTCGTCCATGTCACTTGAATACTTGGACTCATCCTCCTTCTTCTTACCCTTGCCCTTGCCTCGCGGTATATTCTTCCGACTTCGCTTGTAGCCGGACTCCGGGTCTTCCTTGATTTTGTTGACGAACTTGTAGTGTCGATTGGTATGGGTGGCCTTGCCATTGGCATCGAGGTGTACGAGGCACGACATATCGTGGTACTCCTTGTAGGTTTGGGGAACGTGGAGCGTCGTCGAGGTTGTTTTGCTACCTCGTTGCTACCCACGGCCAGCTCCCCTTCCTCGGCCACGTTGTCCGCCATCACCTCGTCCTGCAAAAGTCATAGCGACCATGTCGGTAGATTGCTTTTTCTTCTGGAGCAGTTTTCCGCTTTGTACTGCTGTTCCTCCGAGCTTGAGTTGGAATGGCTGTTGCCGGCAAGGATCCGCGAGCATCGTCGTCGGCAGTTGTGAACTTACTAGCCAACTGAATCATCTGGTTCAAGTCGAGCTGGTGATTGTCCTGCAAGCGCTTCAGCTTATGTCGGAGCAACGTGCCCCTTTCAAACCCATCGATGAAGGCGGCCATGGCGGTCTGAGTATGCACTCCTGCGCAGGAATTCTTCATATCCAGCTAGCAGGAGAGGTAGGCGCGAGATGTCTCGTCTTTATCTTGCACGCACCGTTGTAGATCGCCCACAGTGCAGGGACACTTGTATGTACCCTCAAAGTTCTTGGTGAATGCTTCTTGCATGTCCAGCCAGTTGTAGATGGATTTATCCGGAAAGTTGTCGATCCATTGACGGGTCGTGCCCGCCAACATTAATGGGAGGTACTTGACGGCGATGTTGGGGTTGCCTCCGACAATCTCTACCGCGTTGCTGTAGTCCTGCAACCATGTGGCTGGATTGGCGGTGCCGTCATAGGGCTTGATGGTCTTGTCAATCCGAAAACCTTTAGGGTAAGTTGCGAACCGTATTGCAGGTCCAAAGCAACGTGGTCCCAGGTATGGTCCTTCTTGGGCCTCGTGGATCTTATCGATCCGCGAACGCATCGTCTGACTCGGGTTCTTCTTCTTTTGTCAGCAGGGGATGGGCTGCGTGAACGATGCGGGCCCTCCGCCATGGTGACTGCTTGGTGATGGAGGCGGAGGTGGGTTAGCCATCTTGTCATTCTCCCCGCGACGCCTCACGCCTGTCACGGTTGCTTGTCGGGCGCGGGGGGGGTCATGGCGTGACCTGCTCTTGTGTCCTTGGTTGCGCTCTCCGTCATAACGGGTCTGCTCCGTGTTGTCGCGGATGACGATGCCGCACTGCTTTGGTGGGGGCATATCTGTATGATGGTGAGACTTGTAATCTTCGCGATGTCGGGGGTATCGGGGTGGTAGCGATGGGCGACGAGGTCGGGCCTTTTCTCCATTGTCGGAGGATATGGGGATAGCATCCTTCCTGTTGCGCGCATCCCTCCGTCTTAGTTCTGATGAACCCGTCTGGGACCCGACATCAAGAGGAGATCTGTCCCTTGGCGGCTTGTACTGGCTAGATTGGCAAAGCGCTGGGTCAGACTCAAGCCTCTGGGAGGTGGCCTTTTCCTGCTGCTTCACCGCCATGGCCACTAGTTCATAGACCTGTTCCACTGCCTCAGGCGATCTATCCTGCTCCAAAAGGGTCTTGGCGACGGCGAGGTTAAGGAGTGGGGTGGGCATTGTAGCATCCCAGTTGTCTAACACCTGTAATGCTACATGTTATAATAATAAAATGGGCCACTTCCAACATATAATTGTTGCATCATCATCATATCATGCTCATACCATCATACCACCTTGCATTTGAGCATCATATAAACCCTTTCTTGTTTGGTTCTTATCTCATGTGCATGATTAATTGTATTTGCCTCTTGATATTGTATTTGGCTCTTGATATATTGTTGTATGCCCAAGTTGAGTTGAGGGCATCTCTCTTATTGACTCCACCACCTTTTCTTTCACCACCTTATATTCCACCATCCAATTAATATGGGCTTGGCATTTTATTTGAGTTATCTCTAGCTCATGTTGTTGGTTGGATCCACCCATAATCTTTGCTTGGCCTTGCCCACCTTTTGGGAATGCATATGAATAATGCCATGTTAATATTATTGTTTTCACAAGGATAAATGTGGCATTAATTATCTTGCATGGGCCATGCAAGTGCCACCTTTTCTAGTTTTGGTTTTACTTGATATTATAAGTGGATCACTCCTTCCTTGCTTGATCTTGTTTTGGTAGTATAAAACCCTAGCTCACCCCTCTCTCTCTACCTCCCTAGCTAATCTTTAAATCTAATCATCTAAACCTCTCTCCCCATGCCCCATGCACACACATGTGCTCATGAGGCATGCACAACCCTAAAACCCTCCTTGTCTCTTGGATCTTGCTTGGTCAATGTTGTAGCATGCATGGATCAAAGAGCACCCATCATCACATGGCCATCTCTCACTCCCTCTCCCTCTTTTTCTTGCTTGATCTTGCTAAGGCTAGTTTGGAGCATGCATGATCAACTAAAGTACCACCTCCCTCTTTCTTACCCCCCCCCCCTTTTAGCAAACCCTAAAATCTACCCCATGCCACCCCATCCTAGCTAACCAAAACACTAACTACACCTACCCTAAACAAAACCCTAACTAACCCTCCTCTTCCCTACTTCCTAGTTTGGCCACACCAAACCCTGCCCCAGCTCGCCACCCTCTCTCCCTACTCTAGCTTGGCCCCCCTCTACCCTGGCCCACCTAGCTACCCATCGAGGACAAACCCTAGCACAAGCCGGCCTTGTCCCTCTCCCTTTTCCCTCTGATCTCTGCCCACCTGCCCACGAGTTCCCCAGGGCCACCTGCCAGCCTCTCTCCCTCCCCCAGCTCTGCCGCGCAACCCCCTGGCCCCCATGCCGAGCACGTGAGAGGGAAAAAGGTGGCACCCCGCAAGCCCCCTCCTGCCATCCTTATCTACTCCCCACGGCACCCCGCTCCCTCTCCGTCCCTATCCACCCACTCTGCCTCGCCCAGATACCCCAGATCCACCCCGAAGGCGCCCTCTCCTCTCCCCCTCTCTTCTCCATCGCCACCGGCTACGCCATCGCCGGCAACCCTCGGCCTACACTGCCTGCATTTACAAGCACGTCGGGGAGGTGATCGAGGAGACCAAGACGAGCCCCTACACCACGCCTGTACACGCCGTCGAGGAGGAGACGGACCGGAGCCACCAGAACCTGCCGCGCCCGAGCCGAAACCCTAGCCGGCCGTCCGCCTGCTTCACCGACGATCTACCGCCCCTCTGCTCGATCTGACCACGCCAACGCCACCTCGGTGAGCTCCCTAACCCCCTGGACATGGTCGCCGCCGCTTCCGCTAGGTCCGCCGGACGATTCGTCGCACCCTCGGCACTGACGAGCACGCTGCGTCCGCTAGCTTCCGCGCCTAGGGCTTCATATAGTCCGTCCCCGCCTCGGACACGCCCCATCCTACCGCAGGTACCTGCTCATTGGCGCCCTGTGAAGTTCGAGCCCCCGCAGCTCACTCACTGACGCTGGCGACAGAGGTTCAGGAAGAGCAACAGGCCTCTGATGCCCTTTTTCTACACCCCCCCCCCCCCTCTTTTGCTTTTGCCAACCCGCGGTCCCTAGGAGCCCACTTGTCTGTGTCTCTGTAGTTTTGCAAAAAGGCTCCTGAAGTTTTCGTATATCAACCCGCGGTCCTCTGTTCCCTCACCATTGGCGTGGGGCAGAACCTGGCCCCACCAGGTGTCTCAGGTACGTTAGGCTGGGTGCAAAAGAATTTTTCTGCTTGTCTGTTTAAAATCAAACATAAACAAAATTAATTCAAATTCAAATTTATTTCTGTTTTAGAATATCTTTTAAACTACAAATCCAATTAAGGCAAATAATATATGTTTGGAGATCAGAAAAATGCAAGGATTTCAAATCTGTCATTCAAATTGTCTTTTGCACATTTTAAATTCCAACTTGTGTTAATTACAACTAATGCCATTGGAATTTAATAATTCAATAACTTTTGATTTAAAACTCCGAATTCAACAAATGATATGTCTAAAATGATCAGCTCGACGAGACCTTTCTGTTTATGCTATCCATGACTTGAATTGAAGCATGCATCATGTAAACATATAATATACAGCAACTAATTTGACAATAAAATGTGACTAAAACCCAATAAAAATGTTATTTCTTGTCCTCCACACCTCACCATGCCATGCTACCTTATTGCCATGTAAATTGTGCATCATTCATCATGGCATGATTGTTTGCTTGACGCATCTTATTCATATGCTTGTGCTCTATATTCATGTTGGCCTTGTTTGTTTGGTTTTTCTCGGATAGACACCGGAGGGGTTATATCAAGAGAACCAGAGCACTACCCAGATCCGACCTCGCTTCAACTGAGTTAACAGGCAAGCACTTCCACATGCTTGCATACATACAGTACCTATTGCCTCTATCTTATTCTTGCATCATTGAGTCGCGATTGCATTAAATTGAATCCCAAGTATGCATAGCCTTTACTTTTAAACCCCACCAAGCTTGTTCCTCCATCCCATGAGCCACTACTATAGGAGTTGTTTGGGCCATGCGAGTCGAGAACGACATGTGTAGGGTATGTGAGAGTCTGTTGGATAATGAGGTACCTAAACAACTTAACCTGAGTAGTAGTGGGATAACTAAAGAAAGTGGCACGGTGGGCAACATCTGTTATTTGGTTTTTCCTGCTCACTTGTGTCCCGTAAGACCCCGAGTACTTGATTCCTGTTCCTTGATTTATCATGCTATCCACATCCAGAGGTATATGGGACCCCCGAGCCGTATTGATTCCGCTTATTTCTTGGGGCCACAAACTAGTTTGAGGTTTTATTTACGATCCTGTACTTATGCCATGCTACTTTCTCAGATTTAAATTGTGCGAGGAGCACATCATCGCTTAGGTAAGCGGAGTGTTTTCGCGGTATCGACAAGCCCAGCCACACTTTCGGGTTCCCAATGTTTATAGCCACCGACGAACCTTGAGCCCGTCTCGAGTCACTATCTCCGCTATGGATCTACTTAAGGGTGGCCCTCAAATATTTCGAATCTGTGATTGTTCAGTCGTGAAAGCCTCGTTGGGTTTTGATTTGGTTTTTCCGAGGTTGATCGAGCGTGTGTTGCTATTGGTGCACCCCGGCCGGGTAAAACTTTCTGAAAGCCGTGTCCGCGGATATGGACGACTTGGAGCACAGTTTCTTGATCATAGACAATCATAACTAAAGTACCGCTTTAATCTGACTAAGTAACCTGACTAGTAAATAGTATAACACTCATGGAATGGTTAATAACATTGCCAACGGATGGGGGGGTTGTTCGTCCGCTTCCTTGTTGGTAAGCAGGGAGGAGGATGGATCTGATGAGATTACCATTATAACTGCTGTTCTTAATTCATGGACATCCGTTTATCATTGGTTAGGCGGATGGTTAGCGTTTATCTGTAGAACTGCTAGGGTTTATCTTTCGCTGCAATTGCGTCACCCCAGGTTGTGTCCCCTTTAGAGGCATTAAGACTTGCTGAGTACCCTTAGGGTCTCACACGATAAATTCTTGATTCAGATGAACAGGTACCTTCACGGATTTGACATCGGTGGAAGAAGCCAAGATGTGGGCAACGATCGCTCGTGTAGAGATTCCGAACGGGATCCGTGAGACCTGTAGTTGGGATGTGCTTATTTCTATGGCATCTTATGCCGATTTGCTTCTTATCCGCACTCGATTTTGTTTGCCGCCCGCATGATACTGATGTGTTGTATGAGGAAGTATCCTAAAATATAGATCTATTTAGGTCATTTGAATCTTGCCGTATGGCTATATATTTCCTTTCTTTCTAGATGGTATGGCTCGATGTACTCTTGTATGGTGGCTTGCGTACATACCCACTTGTGTACATAGTTGATCCTTCGCCGACCACGCCGCCTGACAGTCCCGTTGAGAGGGTAGTGGTTGGGACGTCTGAAAGGACTACCAAAGGAGTGGCTTTGGGGCCCCACCGTACTATTTCAACCACTACCACTCATCCGTGCTTGTATCTAGGAGCGTAGTTCACCGAGGTAGTTACAATTGGTATCGAGCCATCCCGCCTTGTGGTTTCATCAAACGGTCGTTGTCAGTCTAGCAAATATTTTGGTAGTTATGTATATTAGGGAAAAAGAAAACACGAGAGTAGGACTGCTTCCACTTTTCTTCTTACCCTCCCACCCACCCTTTTCTGGTAAGGAAGTGCAACGTTTTCAATTCTCTTCTCAAAGTTCAAACTAGGATTCACGTGTTCTGGGTTTCCGTAGTACCATAGGTTTTGTGTGTGTGTGTGTGTAATCCCTTGTCTATCTGTTGCATCCAAGTTGTTATCTTATCTGCCTTTGGTTATCAACTGTTGGTACATTCCATACCGACAGGCTTATGCAAACCGACGCAATCTATCTTCCTCTTTGTATCCGACGCTATCTTGTTTGGGGTGTTCGTTTCCGTAGTTACCAATCCTTAGGTCTCGTCGTGAGAAGAAGGGGTTAGGATATGTGTTCCACTTGTTCATGTGCGGAGTAATGATTTGAGTGCAGGATGGAGTCGCGACCATACCACTACTTTTATCATTCGCTTTTGTATATTGAATCGGTAGAGTCACTAATCTTGCTTCGTTAAGTAATTTTGCGCATCTATTGGTATTTTAATGCCGAAATTTGTGGAAAATTTTTCTTTGATATATTTGTGTACCACACTCCTTTTCAGTCGTGTGCGATATGCTTAATATCTTTTAGGTGCTATGAACTTTGTTGATATTTTAATATCATCTCAAGAATTGTATCCTTTAATCTTGGTTAATTCCATCTTGGTACTATTTTGGATTATTATCATTCTCCATTATAGTCTTGACTTGAGTTTTATATCAATGACAGGATGGCTCCCCACGCCGGATCGAGGAGGACATACCTCCGAACTGGGCTCATGTTGTCAAACATAGCTAATGCTTTGGCGGCAATGCAAGAGAACCAGCAGCTTTGAGGAGAGCGTCGAGGAACGAGTTTGCTCCACTTCCTCCACCTCCCAAGCGTGGTGACATCAAGAGCTTCCTCAAGTTCAACCCTCGTCAGTTTGATGTGTCTGACCGACCTCTGGACGCGGATGATTGGCTGCGCGAGATCTCAAGGTTGCTCAAGACTGCTGATGTTCCAGAACAGGAATGGGTCAAGTGTGCTACCCACCTTCTCAAGGGAGATGCAGCTCTTTGGTGGGAGAACTACTTGAAGGCAAGCTGCACTGGGTTCCAGCCTACTTGGGAGAGGTTCACTGGAGCGTTCAAAGAACAGTTTCTCTCAGAGATTGTGATGGAAAGGATGAAGGAGGCTTTCCTCAACCTGAAGCAGGGAAATGATAACGTCAACACCTATATCAGGAACTTCATGAATCTGTCCTGTTATGGTGGTGATGAGGTATCTGATGACAAGAAGAAGCAGAAAAGGTTCAGGCAAGGGCTCAATGCGTCGATCAAGTATGCAATCACACATGCAAGACCGGCAACCTTCCTGGAACTACAGCACACAGCACTGCAAGAGGAGGCAAGCAGGCAAATGTTTGAGGAGTCCAAGAAACACAACAGGGATGCATCAAGCTCTGCAGTCATGGCAGCTCCTTCTAAGCGGCGTGTCTGGGTTCCTAACACCCCACCGTCGCTGCCGGCTCCACCAAGACCTGCAAGTTTCGCTTCAAGGCCACCAAACTTCACCACTACGGCTCCCAGGGGCTACAACAACCACTACCCTGGAGCGCCTGGCGGAGTCCCTGGCTACTCTGCTCCACGTCCTCACGGTGCTTGTTTCACATGTGGAGATCATGGACATCCCAGCTGGAACTGCCCAATGAAGAACAAAGCTCTCCCTCCACCCCCGCCAAGATCTGCAACAAGCTCTCCTTCGGTGTAGCATCCCAGTTGTCTAACCCCTGTAATGCTACTGGTTATAATAATAAAATGGGCCACGTCCAACATATAATTGTTGCATCATCATCATATCATGCTCATGTCATCATGTCCCCTTGCATTTGAGCATCATATAAAACCCCTTTCTTGTTTGGTTCTTATCTCATGTGCATGATTAATTGTAGTTACCTCTTGATATTGTATTTGGGTCTTAATAAATTGTTAAATGCCCAAGTTGAGTTGGGGGCATCTCTCTTTTTGACTCCACCACCTTTTTCTTTCACCACCTTGAAATTCCACCATCCAACTATTCTGAGCTTGGCATTTTGTTGATTTATCTCTGGCTCATGATAAGTTGGTTGGAACCCACCCATAATCTTTGCTTGGCCTTGCCCACCTTTTGGGAATGCATATGAATAATGCACAGTTAACGCTTTTGTTTTCACAAGGATTAGTTTGGCAAGATTTATTTTGCATGGGCCATGCAAGTGCCATCTTTCCTAGTATTTGGGTTTATTTGAATTCTAGTTGGATCATCTTCCTTTGTTTAAATCTTTTGTTGGCTTGTAGTGTTCTTCATCAGGTCATCTACCTATCTTCTCCTCTTAGCTAAACCCCATGCCCCATGCACACAAATGTGCTTATGTGGCATGCACAACACCAACCCCACCCTTCTCCCTACCTTTTTCTTTGATCTTGCTTGTTCTTTGTTGGAGCATGCATGGATCAAAGAGCACCATCTTCACCTGGCCATCTTTCTCTCCCTCCCCCTCTTTTTCTTGCTTGTTATTGCTAAGCCTAGTTTGGAGCATGCATGATCAATCTAGTGCCACCTTCCTCCATCCTCTCCCTCTCTAAACCAAAACCCTAAACTCTACCTAGCTAAACCTAAAACCTAAGCCACCCTTCCCCCTAATCTACATCCCCTTAGCAAGAACCCTAGCTACCCCTTCCCTTCTACCTAGCATGTTTCCCCCATGCCCTGCCCCAGCTCGCCAACCCTCTCCCCTCTCCCTGCATGAGGACCCCACCTCCATGCCCTAGCTACCCCCACACGCCCAAGGAACCCCAAACCCTAGCTTCCCTAGACTAAACCCGAGCCCTTTTCTTCCCCCTCTCCTGGCCACGACCTCAGCAGCCCCACCACCGCTGGCCCGCATTGCCACCCCACCCGGCCTGGCGGCACGCCCTACCCCAGCCCCATGGCGATCACGTGAGGGAGGTGAAAAGGTGGCACCACCCTTCCCTCACGCAACCACCCTGCCCTCTCTGTTCTTATCCTCCTCACCCTCTCTAGCCTCCCAGATCCGTCCAGTGGACCTGCACCCTCCTCTGCCCTTCTTCTACACCACCACAGCTCCCTCTCGCCACACACCGCCGTCTACCACCTGCCCCCGTCGATCTAGCCGGTGGCGTGCTGCTGCAAGGCGTCGAGGAAGATCCGGAGCCTGCTCTGCGTCGCCCCGTGCCCAGCAGCGAGGTGGAGAAGGACCGGAGCGCCAGGATCTGCCGCGCCACGCCGGAAAACCCTAGCCCCCAGTCCGCGAGCCGCGCCGTCGATCGCCTGCTCCCCGCGCCACTCCGACCACACCGGCACGCCCGCGGTGAGCACAAGAATCTCCCAGACACCTTCCCCCCTTGGTTCGTTTCCTGGTTTGCGCGGTCCCGGCGTCGAGCACCCTCGGTGCGAGGTGTAGACGTCGTCGTCGTCTGCTCCAGCGCGCGCCAACACCCTACCTAGCCGCTTAGCCCCTTCCTAGCACCAACCCCGAGCTTACTGCGTGCGTACCCGCTCATGCCGCTAGGTCATGGTTCGACCCGCCCGCGCCATCAGCTCCGTCGTGCAACGTTGAGGAAGAAAGCGATGGGCGCCACTTTGCACAAACCCCCCCCCCCAAACTTTTTAGCAACCGGTCGGCCAGGCCCGTTGTCGATTATCTGTAAGTTTTGCAAAAAGGCTCTTGTGCTTTTCCTTTGTCAACCCGCGGTCCCTCCTATTCCCAGACACTGGTGTGTGGGCCAGCAAAACTCCTGGCCCACCTGTCTGCGACCCAGGCTGGGTTAGGCTGTGTGAAAAACGTCCCAGATACTGTTTTCAAATTCAAATTCTGTTTAAATAATTTAAAATTCAAATTCAGTTCAGATTTAAATAACTTTTCCATACTAAATCCAATTTGGGAAAATAATATATGTTTGGATATCAGCAAGATGAGAGGATTTCAACTATACCATCCAATTTGACTTTTGCACAATTAAAATTCCAAGTTTATTTAAATTACCACCAATGCCACTGGATTTTCAATAATTAATAACTTTTGTTTTATAATTCCAAATTAAGCAAATGATATGTCTAAAATGATCAGCTCGACGAGACCTTTCTGTTTATGATATCCATGACTTCAATTGCAGCATGCATCATATAAAAATATAATGAACAGCAACTATTATGGCAACAAAATGTGACTAAAACCCAATTCAAATGTTATTTCTTGTCCTCCACACCTCACCCATGCCATGCTACTTATTGCCATGCAACCTGTGCATCATTCATCATGGCATGATTGTTTGCTTGACATTTAATTCAAATGCTTGTGCTCTATATTCATGTTGGCCTTGTTTGTTTGGTTTTCTCGGATAGACACCTGAGGGGTTGTATCAAGAGAACCAGAGCACTACCGGATCCGTCCTTGCTACAACTGAGATACCGTGCAAGCACTTCCACATGCTTGCATACATACGATCTATTGCCTCTATCTTATTCTTGCATCATTGAGTCGCGAATGCATTAAATTGAATCCCAAGTATGCATAGCCTTTACTTTTCAACCCCACTAAGCTTGTTCCTCCATCCCATGAGCCACTACTATAGGAGTTGTTTGAGCCATGCGAGTCGTAGAACAACATGTGTAGGGTTTGTGAGTCGATGAATAATGAGGTACCTAAACAACTTAACTGAGTAGTTCGGGATAACTAAAGAAAGTGGCACGGTGAGCAACATCTGCTATTTGGTTTTCCTGCTCACTTGTGTCCGTAAGACCCCAGTACTTGATTCCTGTTCCTTGATTTATCGCGCTATCCACATCCGGGAGGTATATGGGACCCCCAGCGAGCTTGATTCCGTCTTATTTCTTGGGGCCACAAACTAGTTTGAGGTTTTATTTACTATCCTGTACTTATGCCATGCTACTTTTACGTATTTAAATTGTGCGACGAGATAGCACCTTTATCGCTTAGGTAAGCGGAGTGATTACGCTGTATCGACACCGAGTTTTGGGTTCCCGATCGCTTCTGACCATTGACGCAAACCTTGAGTCCGTCTCAAGCTTGCTTACTTCGTTGGGTCTACTCAATGGGTGGCCCCTGAAATATTTCTGAATTATGTGATTGTTCGATCGTGAAAGCCTCGTTGGGTTTTGATTTGGTTTTCGAGGTTGATCGGCGTGTGTTGCTATTGGTGCACCGGCCGGTAAAACTTTCAAAGCCGTGTCGCGGATATGGACGACTTGGAGCAGCTTTCTCGATCATAGACAAGCATAACTAAAGTACGCCCTAATTTGACAAAGTAACTTGACTAGTAAATAGTGCAATACTCATGGAATGGTTAATAAAATTGCCAACGGATGGGGGTTGTTCGTCGCTTCCTTGTTGGTAGCGAGGATGAGGATGGATCGGATGAGATTACCATTATAACTGTTGTACTTAATTCACGGACATCCGTCTATCATTGGTTAGGCGGATGGTTAGCGTTATCTGTAGAATTGCTAGGGTTTATCTTCGCTGCAATTCGTCACCCAGTTGTGTCCCCTTTAGAGGCATTAAGACTTCTTGAGTACCCTTAGGGTCTCACACGATAAATTCTTGATTCAGATGAGCAGTACCTTCACGGGACGGATCTTGGGTGGAAGAAGCCAAGATGTGGGCAACGATCGTTCGGTGTAGAGATTCCGGAACGGGATCCATGAGACTTGTAGTTGGGATGTGCTTATTTCTGGCATCTTATGCCGATTTGCTTCTTATCCGTGTACTGATCTTGTTTTGCTTCCATGATACTCGATGTGTGTTGTATGAGGAGTTATCCTAAAATATAGATTTATCTAGGTCATTTGAATCTTCTTGGTATGGCGTTGGTATATTCCTTTCTTTCTAGATGGTATGGCTCGATGTACTCTTGTATGGTGGCTTGCGTACATACCCACTTGTGTCGTAGTTGATCCCTTCTGCCGACCACGCCGTCTGAGGTCCGTTGAGAGGGTAGTGGTTGGGACGTCTGAAAGGACTACCAGTGAGTGGCTTTTGGGGCCCCACCGTACTATTTCAACCACTACCACTCATCCAGGCTTGTATCTAGGAGCGTAGTTCACCGAGGTAGTTACAATTGGTATCAGAGCCATCCCGACCTTCAGGGTTTCAGCCAAACGGTCGTTGTCAGTCTAGCAAATATTTTGGTAGTTATGTATATTAGGGAAAAACAAAACGCGAGAGTAGGACTGCTCCCACTTTTTCTTCTTAACCTCACACCCACCCTTTTCTGGTAAGGAAGTGCAACGTTTTCAATTCTCTTCTCAAAGTTCAAACTAGGATTCACGTGTTCAGGGTTTCCGTAGTACCATAGGTTGTGTGTGTGTCTGTGTGTAATCCCTTGTCTATCTGTTGCATCCAAGTTGTTATCTTATCTGCCTTTGGTTATCAACTGTTGGTACATTCCATACCGACAGGCTTTTGCAAACCGACGCAATCTATCTTCCTCTTGTATCCGACGCTATCTTGTTTGGGGTGTTCGTTTCCGTAGTTACCAATCTTTAGGTTTCGTCGTGAGAAGAAGGGGTTAGGATTTGTGTTCCACTTGTTCATGTGCGGAGTAATGATTTGAGTGCGGGATGGAGTCGCGACCATACCACTACTTGTATCATTCGCTTTTGTATATTGGATCGGTAGAGTCACTAATCTTGATTCGTTAAGTAATTTTGCGCATCTATTGGTATTGTAATGCCGAAATTTGTGGAAAATTTTTCTTTGATATATTTGTGTACCACACTCCTTTTCGATTAATGCGATATGCTTAATATCTTTGAGGTGCTATGAACTTTGTTGATATTTTAATATCATCTCGATAAATTGTATCCTTTAATCTTGGTTAATTCCATCTTGGTACTATTTTGGATTATTATCATTCTCCATTATAGTCTTGACTTGAGTTTTATATTAATGTGGATGGCTCCCCATGGGATGAAGAGGACATCCCTCGGGCGGGCTCGGGCTATCAAGCATAGCTAATGCTTTGGCGGCAATGCAAGAGAACCAAGCGCTTTGAGGAGGCGTCGGAAGGAATGAGTTTGCTCCACTTCCTCCACCTCCCAAGCGTGGTGACATCAAGAGCTTCCTCAAGTTCAACCCTCGTCGGTTTGATGTGTCCGAGCCTCTTGACGCGGATGATTGGCTGCGAGATCTCAAGGTTGCTCGAGGCTGCGATGTTCGAGCAGTGGGTCAAGTGTGCTACCCACCTTCTCAAGGGAGATGCAGCTCTTTGGTGGGAGAACTACTTGAAGGCAAGCTGCCGGGTTCCGACCAACTTGGGAGAGGTTCACCGACTTTCAAAACAGTTTCTCTCGAGATTGTGATGGAAAGGATGAAGGAGGCTTTCCTCAACTTTGAAGTGGAAATGATAACGTCAACACCTACATCAGAACTTCATGAACCTGTCCGCTATGGTGGTGATGAGGTATCGATGACAAGAAGAAGCGAAAAAGATTGAGCAAGGGCTCAATGCGTCGATCAAGTATGCAATCACGCATGCAAGACCGCAACCTTCTGGAACTACAACTGCACAAGACTGCAAGAGGAGGCAAGCGAGCAAATGTTCGAGGAGTCCAAGAAACATAACGAGGATGCATCAAGCTCTGCGGTTATGGCAGCTCCTTCTAAGCGGTGTCTCGGGTTCCTAACACCCCACCGTCTCTCCGGCTCCACCAAGACTGCGAGTTTCACGTCAAGGCCACCAAACTTCACCACTGCGGCTCCGGGGCTACAACAACCCTTACTGGAGCGCTGGCGGAGTCACAGCTACTCTGCTCCACGTCCGGTGGTGCTCGCTTCACATGTGGAGATCTGGACATCCCACTGAACTGTCAATGAAGAACAAAGCTCTCCTCAACCCCGCCAAGATGCATCAAGCTCTCCTTGGTTCGTGCGCCACCGCCTCGGGCTCTCAACATCAACACCAAGCCGGTCTGCGGTTGTTCGCGCTTAGCTAACGTCAACGCCTCTCAAGCCGAGCTCGCACTGGAGTTGTAATGGGTATGCTTTGGTTAACTCGATCCTCGCGAGTTCTCTTTGATTCTGGTGCATCGCATTCTTTTGTCTCTGTAAAGTTTGCAAGTGAGAATGAGTTAGTCATGGATCCTCTTCCAAAGAAGTTAATGGTTCTTTCCCCTGGAGCAACAATGGCAGCTTCTAAAATCAGTCATGGGAACCAAGTCGAGATTGGTGGTTCTTCATTCTTGGCTTCTTTGATTGTTCTGGGCAACTCTGACATTGATGTCATTTTGGGCATGGATTGGTTGACAGCAAATGCAGCTGTGATTGATTGTGCTGAACGCTCAGTGTCTCTGAAGATTCCTGAAGGCCACATAGTCTTTTCTCCAAGTCTGACGCCTGCTGTCCAGCTCTACTCCTTGGCGACTCTGAATAATGATGCTATGGAAGCTATTCAGGGTGTACCAGTGGTCTGTGAGTTCCCAGATGTCTTTCCTGAAGAGTTGCCGGGTATGCCTCCGGATCGCGAAGTTGAATTCGTGATTGAGCTTGAACCTGGAACGGCTCCTATCTCCAAGAGGCCATATAAAATGGGTCCTTCTGAGTTGGCTGAACTCAAACGACAACTTGATGAACAAGAGAAGTTGGGTTTCATTCAACACAGCACTTCTTCTTGGGGTAGCCCAACAATCTTTGTGAAGAAGCGTGTGAACCGATAGGCTATGTGTTGACTACGGGCTCTAAATGCTAAAACCATCAAGAACAAATATCCTCTCCCTCGGATAAACGATCTTTTGATCACCGGCGAGGCTGGTGTTCTCTAAGCTGGACTTGAGAAGTGGTTATCACCAAATCAAAATTCGCAAAGAAGATGTGCCCAAGAGCTTTCACCACCCGCTATGGCCTGTATGAGTACACGGTCATGTCTTTCGGTCTCACCAACGCTTGCTACCTTCTCGAGGTGATGAACTCCGTTTTCATGGAGTACGGACAAGTTTGTGGTGGTATATCTGGATGACATTCGTTTATTCCAAGTCTAAGGAGGAGCATGAAGAGCACACTGCGGTGTGTCTTAAACAAGCTCGTGAGAACCGCTTGTATGCAAAGTTCTCAAAGTGTGAGTTTTGGTTGCAAGTAACATACTTGGGTCATGTTATCTCTGCCAAGGGCATTGCAGTCAACCCGAACCGTGAAGACAATAGTTGAATGGCTTCCTCCTGCTAATGTCAAGGAAGTGCGGAGTTTTCTCGGGGCTAGCTATTGTCGTCGCTTTGTGCGTAACTTCTCAAGATAGCAAAGCCTCTTACCGATCTCCTCAAGAAAGGCAAGAAGTACATGGACTCCACCTTGCCAAGAAAGTTTTGAGACACTCAAAGAGAAGCTCACTTCCACACCGGTCTTGGTTCCTCCGGATACATCTAAGCCTTTCCGGATATTCTGCGGCCTCTTTGCAAGGATTGGGTGCGGTCCTTATGCAAGAGAGACAGTGGTTGCTTATGCCTCTCGTCGATTGAAGACGCATGAGATCAACTATCCCACACATGACCTTGAGCTAGCAAAGCTTGTCTTTGCCTTGAAGCTATGGAGGCACTACTTGCTTGGTAACGTTGTGAGATCTTCTCGGACCACAAGAGTTTGAAGTATATCTTCACTCAACCGGATCTCAACCTTGGCAAAGGAGATGGATTGAAGCAATCAATGACTTTGATGTGACCATCAACTACACTCGTGCAAAGCAAATGTCATGGCAGATGCGCTTAGCAGAAAAGCTTATGTCAACAACCTCATGGTGGAAGAGCAGCAACCTCTCTTGTGCGAGGAATTCCGTCAGCTCAACCTGGAAATTGTGGAACAAGGGCATCTCCTGAACCTTCTGGCTACTCCTCTCTTGGAAGAACAGATTCGCTCTCGTCAGCTTGGTGATCCGCACACCAGAAAGCTCATCTCTAAGCTTGGCCTTCCGAAGTATGAGTCCTTTCATGTTGATGATCAAGGCACGCTCTTCTTTGAACACCGGATGTTTGTTCCAAACTACCCGGGTCTGAGAGACCAAGTTCTCAAGGACGCACATGATTCGGTTCTCTCTATCCATCCTGGCAGCACAAAGATGTACATGGACTTGAAAACACAATACCGGTGGCCTGGGTTGAAACGGTATTGTGCCAAGTATGTCTCAGAATGTGATGTCTGTCGCAGAGTCAAGGCTGTCCATCAGAAACCATTTGGTCTTCTACAGCCATTGAAACCTCCGGAATGTAAATGGGAGAAAGTGGAGATGGACTTCATCACTGGCTTTCCAAGGTCGCAGAAGGGCAACAATGCAATTTTTGTTGTCATCGACAGGCTTTCTAAAGTGGCTCATTTCTTCCCAGTCAAAGAAACAATTTACGGAATTCATTGGTGAGCTCTATATCAACAGATTGTCTCTTTGTATGGGGTTCCACTTGAAATCAGTTCGCACTGGAGCATCTTCACCTCAAAGTTCGGGAGAGTTTCCAAAAAGCTTTGGGAACAAAGTTGAACTTCAAGACTGCTACCACCCTCGCAAGGACAAGTGGAGAGGATCAATCAGATTCTCGAGGACATGCTTAGAGCTTGCGTCATCTCGTTTGGCATGAAGTGGGAGGAATGCCTTCCATATGCTGAATTCTCCTACAACAACAACTTCCGGAGTCTCAAGATGGCACCATTCGAGGCTCTCTATGGTCGCAAGTGTAACTCCTATTGGTTGGTCAGGTGCGGAGAAAGAATCTGGTTTGGCCCCGACATTGTAACCCAAGCAGAGGAAGGTGCATATCATTCGAGAACGAAGATTGCTCAAAGTCGTCGGAAGAGCAACTATGACAGAAACACGGATATGGTATATGCCCTGTGATCTGCCTACCTTCGTGTCACTCCCATGAGAGGAACACACCGCCGGTATCAAAGGAAAGTTGGCTCCTAGATACATCGGTCCTTTCAAGATACGTGGTAGAAGAGGAGAAGTTGCTTATGCACTCGAGCTTAGGAAAACTCAAAGTCCATGATGTTTTCCATCTCTCGGCTCAAGAAGTGCTTCAAAGACCCCGGCAAGACCGTGGATCATGAGCTAATCGACCTTCAAGAAGATCATCTTATCAAGAGCACCCACCAAAATCCTTGAGACCATGAGCGAAGGACGCGCAACAAGTCCATCAAGTTTTGCAAGGTGCAGTGGTCACACCATTCTGTTGATGAAGCCACATGGGAGCGTGAAGATGAACTCCGTGTCAACCATCCTTCTCTCTTTGTGTCTTCTTCTTCTTCCTAGAATCTCGGGGCGAGATTCCTGTTTAGTGGGGGAGAGTTGTAGCATCCCAGTTGTCTAACCCCTGTAATGCTACTAGTTATAATAATAAAATGGGCCACGTCCAACATATAATTGTTGCATCATCATCATATCATGCTCATGTCATCATGTCCCCTTGCATTTGAGCATCATATAAAACCCCTTTCTTGTTTGGTTCTTATCTCATGTGCATGATTAATTGTAGTTACCTCTTGATATTGTATTTGGGTCTTAATAAATTGTTAAATGCCCAAGTTGAGTTGGGGGCATCTCTCTTTTTGACTCCACCACCTTTTTCTTTCACCACCTTGAAATTCCACCATCCAACTATTCTGAGCTTGGCATTTTGTTGATTTATCTCTGGCTCATGATAAGTTGGTTGGAACCCACCCATAATCTTTGCTTGGCCTTGCCCACCTTTTGGGAATGCATATGAATAATGCCTGGTTAATGTTTTTGTTTTCACAAGGATTAGTTTGGCATTATTTATTTTGCATGGGCCATGCAAGTGCCATCTTTTCCTAGTATTTGGGTTTATTTGAATTCTAGTTGGATCATCTTCCTTTGTTTAAATCTTTTGTTGGCTTGTAGTGTTCTTCATCAGGTCATCTACCTATCTTCTCCTCTTAGCTAAACCCCATGCCCCATGCACACAAATGTGCTTATGTGGCATGCACAACACCAACCCCACCCTTCTCCCTACCTTTTTCTTTGATCTTGCTTGTTCTTTGTTGGAGCATGCATGGATCAAAGAGCACCATCTTCACCTGGCCATCTTTCTCTCCCTCCCCCTCTTTTTCTTGCTTGTTCTTGCTAAGCCTAGTTTGGAGCATGCATGATCAATCTAGTGCCACCTTCCTCCATCCTCTCCCTCTCTAAACCAAAACCCTAAACTCTACCTAGCTAAACCTAAAACCTAAGCCACCCTTCCCCCTAATCTACATCCCCTTAGCAAGAACCCTAGCTACCCCTTCCCTTCTACCTAGCATGTTTCCCCCATGCCCTGCCCCAGCTCGCCAACCCTCTCCCCTCTCCCTGCATGAGGACCCCACCTCCATGCCCTAGCTACCCCCACACGCCCAAGGAACCCCAAACCCTAGCTTCCCTAGACTAAACCCGAGCCCTTTTCTTCCCCTCTCAGCCACGACCTCGGCCCCACCGCGCTTTGGCCCGCATTACCCCACCTGCCACCACCTGCTGCACTGCGGCCTCTACCACGGCCCCATGGCGATCACGTGAGGGAGGTGAAAAGGTGGCACCACCGCCTTCCCACGCAACCACCGCCTCTCTCTGTTCTTATCCTCCCTCACCTCTCTAGCCTCCCAGATCCGTCCCAGGACCTGCACGCTCCCCTCCTCTGCCCTTCTTCTACACCACAGCTCCCTCTCGCCACACACCGCGTCACCACCCTCGTCGATCTAGCCGGTGGCGTCTTTGCAAGGCGTCGAGGAAGATCCGAGCTCTGCTGCGTCGCCCGTGCCAGCAAAGGTGGAGAAGGACCGAGCGCCAGATCTGCCGCCACGCCGGAAAACCCTAGCCCCGGTCCATGAGCAGCGTGATCGCCTGCTCCCGCCACTCCGACCACACTGCGCCGCGCGGTGAGCACAAGAATCTCCCAGACACCTTCCCCCCTTGGTTCGTTTCCTGGTTTGCGCGGTCCCGGCGTCGAGCACCCTCGGTGCGAGGTGTAGACGTCGTCGTCGTCTGCTCCAGCGCGCGCCAACACCCTACCTAGCCGCTTAGCCCCTTCCTAGCACCAACCCCGAGCTTACGCGGTGGCGTACCCGCTCGCGGCCGCTAGGTCCACGGTTCGACCACGCGCGCTCAGACCGCCTCCGCGCGCAACGCAGATGAGGAAGAGAAACGCAGCGCCACTTTGCACAAACCCCCCCAAACTTTTTAGCAACCCTTGTCCGGCCGGGCCGTTGTCGATTATGCGTAAGTTTTGCAAAAGGCTCTTGTGCTTTCCTTTGTCAACCCGGTCCCTCCTATTCCAGACACTGTGTGTGGGCCAAGAAACTCTGGCCCACCTGCGACCAGGCTGGGTTAGGCTGTGTGAAAAACGTCCCAGATACTGTTTTCAAATTCAAATTCTGTTTAAATAATTTAAAATTCAAATTCAGTTCAGATTTAAATAACTTTTCCATACTAAATCCAATTTGGGCAAATAATATATGTTTGCATATCAGCAAGATGAGAGGATTTCAACTATACCATCCAATTTGACTTTTGCACAATTAAAATTCCAAGTTTATTTAAATTACCACCAATGCCACTGGATTTTCAATAATTAATAACTTTTGTTTTATAATTCCAAATTAAGCAAATGATATGTCTAAAATGATCAGCTCGACGAGACCTTTCTGTTTATGATATCCATGACTTCAATTGCAGCATGCATCATATAAAAATATAATGAACAGCAACTATTATGGCAACAAAATGTGACTAAAACCCAATTCAAATGTTATTTCTTGTCCTCCACACCTCACCCATGCCATGCTTCTTATTGCCATGCAACCTGTGCATCATTCATCATGGCATGATTGTTTGCTTGACGCATTTAATTCAAATGCTTGTGCTCTATATTCATGTTGGCCTTGTTTGTTTGGTTTTTCTCGGATAGACACTGAGCAGGGGTTGTATCAAGAGAACCAGGAGCACTACCGGATCCGTCCTTGCTACAACTGAGATACCGTGCAAGCACTTCCACATGCTTGCATACATACAAGACTATTGCCTCTATCTTATTCTTGCATCATTGAGTCGCGAATGCATTAAATTGAATCCCAAGTATGCATAGCCTTTACTTTTCAACCCCACTAAGCTTGTTCCTCCATCCCATGAGCCACTACTATAGGAGTTGTTTGAGCCATGCGAGTCGTAGAACAGCATGTGTAGGGTTTGTGAGAGTCGATGAATAATGAGGTACCTAAACAACTTAACGAGTAGTTGGGATAACTAAAGAAAGTGGCACCGGTGAGCAACATCTGCTATTTGGTTTTTCCTGCTCACTTGTGTCCCGTAAGACCCCGAGTACTTGATTCCTGTTCCTTGATTTATCGCGCTATCCACATCCGGGAGGTATATGGGACCCCCCTGAGCCAGAGCTTGATTCCGTCTTATTTCTTGGGGCCACAAACTAGTTTGAGGTTTTATTTACTATCCTGTACTTATGCCATGCTACTTTTCTGTATTTAAATTGTGCGACAGATAGCACACTGTACTGTTTAGGTAAGCGGAGTGATTACGCGGTATCGACACCCCGAGTTTTCGGGTTCCCAGTCGCTTACAGCCATTGACGCAAACCTTGAGTCCGTCTCGAAGCTTGCTTACTGCTATGGTCTACCCAATGGGGTGGCCCCCTGAAATATTTCTGAATTCTGTGATTGTTCAGTCGTGAAAGCCTCGTTGGGTTTTGATTTGGTTTTTCCGAGGTTGATCGAGCGTGTGTTGCTATTGGTGCACCCCGGCCGGGTAAAACTTTCTGAAAGCCGTGTCCGCGGATATGGACGACTTGGAGCACAATTTCTCGATCATAGACAAGCATAACTAAAGTACCGCCTTAATTTGACAAAGTAACTTGACTAGTAAATAGTGCAATACTCATGGAATGGTTAATAAAATTGCCAACGGATGGGGGGGTTGTTAAATGCTTCCTTGTTGGTAGCGAGGAGGAGGATGGATCGGATGAGATTACCATTATAACTGTTGTACTTAATTCACGGACATCCGCCTATCATTGGTTAGGCGGATGGTTAGCGTTATCGTAGAATTGCTAGGGTTTATCTTTCACGCAATTCGTCACCCTGTGTTGTGTCCCTTTAGAGGCATTAAGACTTGTTGAGTACCCTTAGGGTCTCACACGATAAATTCTTGATTCAGATGAACAGGTACCTTCACAGGACGGATACTGGGTGGAAGAAGCCGAAGATGTGGGCAACGATCGTTCTGTGTAGAGATTCCGGGAACGGGGATCCATGAGACCTGTAGTTGGGATGTGCTTATTTCTATGGCATCTTATGCCGATTTGCTTCTTATCCGTACTCGAATCTTGTTTGCCGCTTCCGCATGATACTCTGATGTGTGTTGTATGAGGAGTTATCCTAAAATATAGATTTATCTAGGTCATTTGAATCTTGTCGTATGGCGTTGGTATATTTCCTTTCTTTCTAGATGGTATGGCTCTGATGTACTCTTGTATGGTGGCTTGCGTACATACCCACTTGTGTACGTAGTTGATCCCTTCGCCTGCCGACTACGCCCGTCTGAGGTCCCGTTGAGAGGGTAGTGGTTGGGACGTCTGAAAGGACTACCAGTGAGTGGCTTTTGGGGCCCCACCGTACTATTTCAACCACTACCACTCATCCAGGCTTGTATCTAGGAGCGTAGTTCACCGAGGTAGTTACATTCGGTTCGTGCACCACCGCCTCGGGCTCTCAACATCAACACTAAGCCCGGGTCTGCGGTTGTTCGCGCCAACTGCGTCAACGCCTCTCAAGCTGAGCTCGCACCTGGAGTTGTAATGGGTATGCTTTCAGTTAACTCAGTCCCTGCACGAGTTCTCTTTGATTCTGGTGCATCGCATTCTTTTGTGTCTCACAAGTTTGCAAATGAGAATGAGTTAGACTTGGTCCCTCTTCAAAAGAAGTTAATGGTCCTTTCTCCTGGAGAGAAGATGGCAGCTTCTAAGATCAGTCATGGCAATCAGATTGAGATTGGTGGTTCTTCATTCTTGGCTTCTTTAATTCTTCTGGGCAACTCTGACATTGATGTCATCTTGGGCATGGATTGGTTGACAGCAAATGCAGCTGTGATTGATTGTGCTGAACGCTCAGTGTCTCTGAAGATTCCTGAAGGCCATATAGTCTTTTCTCCAAGTCTGACTCCTGCTGTCCAGCTCTATTCCTTGGCGGCTCTGAATAATGATGCTATGGAAGCTATTCAGAGTGTACCAGTGGTCTGTGAGTTCCCAGATGTCTTTCCTGTTGCCAGGTATGCCTCCGGATCGCGAGGTTGAATTCGTGATTGAGCTTGAACCTGGAACGGCTCCTATCTCCAAGAGGCCATATAAAATGGGTCCTTCTGAGTTGGCTGAACTCAAACGACAACTTGATGAACAAGAGAAGTTGGGTTTCATTCAACACATCACTTCTTCTTGGGGTAGTCCAACAATCTTTGTGAAGAAGCGTGACAGAACCGATAGACTTGGTGTTGACTACCGGGCTCTAAATGCTAAAACCATCAAGAACAAATATCCTCTTCCACGGATAAATGATCTTTTTGATCAGCTGGCAGGAGCTGTGGTGTTCTCTAAGCTGGACTTGAGAAGTGGTTATCACCAAATCAAAATTCGCAAAGAAGATGTGCCCAAAACAGCTTTCACCACCCGCTATGGCCTGTATGAGTACACGGTCATGTCTTTCGGCCTCACCAACGCACCTGCTACCTTCTCGAGGCTGATGAACTCCGTTTTCATGGAGTACCTTGATAAGTTTGTCGTGGTATATCTGGATGACATTCTGGTCTATTCCAAGTCTAAGGAGGAGCATGAAGAACACCTGCGGTGTGTCCTGAACAAGCTTCGTGAGAACCGCTTGTATGCAAAGTTCTCTAAATGTGAGTTTTGGCTGCCTGAAGTAACATACTTGGGTCATGTTATCTCTGCCAAGGGCATTGCAGTCAACCCGGAAACCGTGAAAACAATAGTTGAATGGCTTCCTCCTGCTAATGTCAAGGAAGTGCGGAGTTTTCTCGGCTTGGCTAGCTATTGCCGTCGTTTTGTTCAGAACTTTTCGAAGATAGCAAAGCCTCTTACCGATCTCCTCAAGAAAGGCAAGAAGTACCTGTGGACTCCTGCTTGTCAAGAAAGTTTTGAGACACTCAAAGAGAAGCTCACTTCCACACCAGTCTTGGTTCCTCTAGATACATCTAAGCCTTTCGAGATATTCTGCGACGCCTCCTTGCAAGGATTGGGTGCGGTCCTTATGCAAGAGAGACAGGTGGTTGCTTATGCCTCTCGTCAGTTGAAGACGCATGAGATCAACTATCCCACACATGACCTCGAGCTAGCAGCAGTTGTCTTTGCTTTGAAGCTATGGAGGCACTACTTGCTTGGTAACCGTTGTGAGATCTTCTTGGACCACAAGAGTTTGAAGTATATCTTCACTCAACCGGATCTCAACCTTCGGCAGAGGAGATGGATCGAAGCAATCAATGACTTTGATGTGACCATCAACTACACCCCGGGCAAAGCAAACGTCATGGCAGATGCGCTTAGCCGTAAAGCTTATGTCAACAACCTCATGGTAGAAGAGCAACAGCCTCTCTTGTGCGAGGAATTCCGCCTCAACTCGAAATTGTGGAAAAGGGCATCTCTGAACCTTCCGGCTACTCCTCTCTTGGAAGAACAGATTCGCTCTCGTCGACTTGGTGATCCGCACACCAAAAGCTCATCGCTAAGCTTGACCTTCAGTATGAGTCCTTCCACGTTGATGATCAAGGCACGCTCTTCTTTGAACACCGGATGTTTTTCCAAACTACCCGGTCCGAGAGATCAAGTTCTCAAGGAGGCACATGATTCGGTTCTTTCTATCCATCCGGCAGCACAAAGATGTACATGGACTTGAAAACACAATCTTGGTGGCACAGGTTGAAACGGTATTGCGCCAAGTATGTCTCGAGAATGTGATGTCTGCCGTAGGGTGAAGGTCATCCATCGAAACCATTTGGTCTTCTCTGACCATTGAAACCTCCGAAATGGAAATGGGAGAAAGTAGAGATGGACTTCATCACGGCTTTCCAAGGTCGCAGAGCAACAATGCAATTTTGTTGTCATCGACGAGCTTTCTAAAGTGGCTCATTTCTTCCCGATCAAAGAAACAATTTACGGAATTCGATTGGTGAGCTCTATATCAGCATTGTCTCTCTATGGGGTTCCGCTTGAAATCAGTTCGACTGTGGAAGCATCTTCACCTCAAAGTTAGGAGAGTTTCCAAAAGCTTTGGGAACAAAGTTGAACTTCAAAGACTTACCAACCTCAGTCTCAAGGACAAGTGGAAAGAATCAATCAGATTCTGGAGGATATGCTTAGAGCTTGCGTCATCTCGTTTGGCATGAAGTGGGAGGAATGTCTTCCATATGCTGAATTCTCCTACAACAACAGCTTCCAGAAGAGTCTGAAGATGGCACCATTCGAGGCTCTCTATGGTCGCAAGTGCAGAACTCCAATTGGTTGGTCAGGTGCAGGAGAAAGAATCTGGTTTGGCCCTGACATTGTAACTCAAGCAGAGGAGAAGGTGCATATCATTCTGGAGAACCTGAAGATTGCTCAAAGTCGTCAGAAGAGCAACTATGACAGGAAGCACACGGATATGGTATATACCCCTGGTGATCTCGTCTACCTCCGTGTCACTCCCATGAGAGGAACACACCGTTTCGGTATCAAAGGAAAGTTGGCTCCTAGATACATCGGTCCTTTCAAGATACGTGGTAGAAGAGGAGAAGTTGCTTATGCTCGGAGCTTAGGAAAAACTCAAAGTCCATGATGTTTTCCACATCTCTCAGCTCAAGAAGTGCTTCAAAGACCCGGCAAGACCGTGGATCATGAGCTAATCGACCTCCAAGAAGATCTCTTATCAAGAACACCCCAAAATCCTTGAGACCACGAGCGTAATAAGGACTGCAACAAGTCCATCAAGTTACGCAAGGTGCGATGGTCACACCATTACGCTGATGAAGCCACATGGGAGCGTGAAGATGAACTCCGTGCCAACCATCCTTCTCTCTTTGTATCTTCTTCTTCTTCCTAGAATCTCGGGGCGAGATTCCTGTTTAGTGGGGGAGAGTTGTAGCATCCCAGTTGTCTAACACCTGTAATGCTACATGTTATAATAATAAAATGGGCCACTTCCAACATATAATTGTTGCATCATCATCATATCATGCTCATACCATCATACCACCTTGCATTTGAGCATCATATAAACCCTTTCTTGTTTGGTTCTTATCTCATGTGCATGATTAATTGTATTTGCCTCTTGATATTGTATTTGGCTCTTGATATATTGTTGTATGCCCAAGTTGAGTTGAGGGCATCTCTCTTATTGACTCCACCACCTTTTCTTTCACCACCTTATATTCCACCATCCAATTAATATGGGCTTGGCATTTTATTTGAGTTATCTCTAGCTCATGTTGTTGGTTGGATCCACCCATAATCTTTGCTTGGCCTTGCCCACCTTTTGGGAATGCATATGAATAATGCCATGTTAATATTATTGTTTTCACAAGGATAAATGTGGCATTAATTATCTTGCATGGGCCATGCAAGTGCCACCTTTTCTAGTTTTGGTTTTACTTGATATTCTAAGTGGATCACTCCTTCCTTGCTTGATCTTGTTTTGGTAGTATAAAACCCTAGCTCACCCCTCTCTCTCTACCTCCCTAGCTAATCTTTAAATCTAATCATCTAAACCTCTCTCCCCATGCCCCATGCACACACATGTGCTCATGAGGCATGCACAACCCTAAAACCCTCCTTGTCTCTTGGATCTTGCTTGGTCAATGTTGGAGCATGCATGGATCAAAGAGCACCCATCATCACATGGCCATCTCTCACTCCCTCTCCCTCTTTTTCTTGCTTGATCTTGCTAAGGCTAGTTTGGAGCATGCATGATCAACTAAAGTACCACCTCCCTCTTTCTTACCCCCCCCCCTTTTAGCAAACCCTAAAATCTACCCCATGCCACCCCATCCTAGCTAACCAAAACACTAACTACACCTACCCTAAACAAAACCCTAACTAACCCTCCTCTTCCCTACTTCCTAGTTTGGCCACACCAAACCCTGCCCCAGCTCGCCACCCTCTCTCCCTACTCTAGCTTGGCCCCCCTCTACCCTGGCCCACCTAGCTACCCATCGAGGACAAACCCTAGCACAAGCCGGCCTTGTCCCTCTCCCTTTTCCCTCTGATCTCTGCCCACCTGCCCACGAGTTCCCCAGGGCCACCTGCCAGCCTCTCTCCCTCCCCCAGCTCTGCCGCGCAACCCCCCTGGCCCCCATGCCGAGCACGTGAGAGGGAAAAAGGTGGCACCCCGCAAGCCCCCTCCTGCCGTCCTTATCTACTCCCCACGGCACCCCGCTCCCTCTCCGTCCCTATCCACCCACTCTGCCTCGCCCAGATACCCCAGATCCACCCCGAAGGCGCCCTCTCCTCTCCCCCTCTCTTCTCCATCGCCACCGGCTATGCCATCGCCGGCAACCCTCGGCCCCCTCGCGACTACACCGTTCCAGACGACAAGCACGTCGGGGAGGTGATCGAGGAGACCAAGACGAGCCCCTACACCACGCCTGTACACGCCGTCGAGGAGACGGACCGGAGCCACTGTAACCTACGCGAGCCGAAAACCCTAGCCGTCCGCCCCGCTTCACCGACGATCTACCCTCTGCTCGATCTGACCACGCCAACGCCACCTCGGTGAGCTCCCTAACCCCCTGGACATGGTCGCCCGCTCGCTTCCGCGCTAGGTCCGCCGGACGATTCGTCGTGCACCCTCGGTGCACCGACGAGCACGCGCGTCCGCTAGCTTCCGCGCCGTCTAGGGCTTCATATAGTCCGCGTCCGCCCTCCAGACACACGCCCCATCCTACCGCAGTGGTACCCGCCTCCGCTGGCGCGCCCGGGGTCGCGAGTTCGAGCCCCCCGCAGCTCACTGTCCGCTGACGCGCGCACGCCTGGCGACAGAGGTTCAGGAAGAGGAACAGGGCTCTGATGCCCTTTTTCTACAAACCCCCCCCCCTCTTTTGCTTTTGCCAACCCGCGGTCCCTAGGAGCCCACTTGTCTGTGTCTATGTAGTTTTGCAAAAAGGCTCCTGAAGTTTTCGTATATCAACCCGCGGTCCTCTGTTCCCTCGGCATTTGCCAGGCGCAGAACCCTGGCCCCACCTGTAGGTGTCTGTAGGTACGTTAGGCTGGGTGCAAAAGAATTTTCTGCTTGTCTGTTTAAAATCAAACATAAACAAAATTAATTCAAATTCAAATTTATTTCTGTTTTAGAATATCTTTTAAACTACAAATCCAATTAAGGCAAATAATATATGTTTGGAGATCAGAAAAATGCAAGGATTTCAAATCTGTCATTCAAATTGTCTTTTGCACATTTTAAATTCCAACTTGTGTTAATTACAACTAATGCCATTGGAATTTAATAATTCAATAACTTTTGATTTAAAACTCCGAATTCAACAAATGATATGTCTAAAATGATCAGCTCGACGAGACCTTTCTGTTTATGCTATCCATGACTTGAATTGAAGCATGCATCATGTAAACATATAATATACAGCAACTAATTTGACAATAAAATGTGACTAAAACCCAATAAAAATGTTATTTCTTGTCCTCCACACCTCACCATGCCATGCTACCTTATTGCCATATAAATTGTGCATCATTCATCATGGCATGATTGTTTGCTTGACGCATCTTATTCATATGCTTGTGCTCTATATTCATGTTGGCCTTGTTTGTTTGGTTTTTCTCGGATAGACACTGAGCAGGGGTTATATCAAGAGAACCAGGAGCACTACCCAGATCCGTCCCTCGCTTCAACTGAGTTGACAGGCAAGCACTTCCACATGCTTGCATACATACAGTACCTATTGCCTCTATCTTATTCTTGCATCATTGAGTCGCGATTGCATTAAATTGAATCCCAAGTATGCATAGCCTTTACTTTTAAACCCCACCAAGCTTGTTCCTCCATCCCATGAGCCACTACTATAGGAGTTGTTTGGGCCATGCGAGTCGTAGAACAGCATGTGTAGGGTATGTGAGAGTCTGTTGAATAATGAGGTACCTAAACAACTTAACCTGAGTAGTAGTGGGATAACTAAAGAAAGTGGCACCGGTGAGCAACATCTGCTATTTGGTTTTTCCTGCTCACTTGTGTCCCGTAAGACCCCGAGTACTTGATTCCTGTTCCTTGATTTATCGCGCTATCCACATCCGGGAGGTATATGGGACCCCCCTGAGCCAGAGCTTGATTCCGTCTATTTCTTGGGGCCACAAACTAGTTTGAGGTTTTATTTACGATCCTGTACTTATGCCATGCTACTTTCTGTATTTAAATTGTGCGAGGAGCACACTGTACTGTTTAGGTAAGCGGAGTGTTTTCGCGGTATCGACAAGCCACACTTTCGGGTTCCCGATCGTTACTGACAGCGCAAACCTTGAGCCGTCTCGAGTCACTATCTCCGCTATGGGATCTACTTAAGGTGGCCCCTGAAATATTTCTGAATCTGTGATTGTTCATCGTGAAAGCCTCGTTGGGTTTTGATTTGGTTTTTCCGAGGTTGATCGAGTGTGTTGCTATTGGTGCACCCCGCGGGTAAAACTTTCTAAAGCCGTGTCGCGGATATGGACGACTTGGAGCACAGCTTGATCATAGACAAGCATAACTAAAGTACCGCTTTAATCGACTAAGTAACCGACTAGTAAATAGTATAACACTCATGGAATGGTTAATAACATTGCCAACGGATGGGGGTTGTTCGTCCGCCTTGTTGGTAAGGAGGAGGAGGATGGATCGATGAGATTACCATTATAATCGCTGTTCTTAATTCATGGACATCCGCCTATCATTGGTTAGGCGGATGGTTAGCGTTATCTGAGAACTGCTAGGGTTTATCTTTTCCGCAATTTCGTCACCCAGTTGTGTCCCCTTTAGAGGCATTAAGACTTGCCGAGTACCCTTAGGGTCTCACACGATAAATTCTTGATTCAGATGAGCAGTACCTTCACAGACGGATCTTGGGTGGAAGAAGCCAAGATGTGGGCAACGATCGTTCGTGTAGAGATTCCGGAACGGGATCCGTGAGACCTGTAGTTGGGATGTTCTTATTTCTATGGCATCTTATGCCGATTTGCTTATCCGTACTGGATTTTGTTTTCCGCCCGCATGATACTCCGATGTGTTGTATGAGGAAGTATCCTAAAATATAGATCTATTTAGGTCATTTGAATCTTGCCGTATGGCGCTATATTTCCTTTCTTTCTAGATGGTATGGCTCGATGTACTCTTGTATGGTGGCTTGCATACATACCCACTTGTGTCGTAGTTGATCCTTCGCCGCCGACGCCGCCGTCAGGTCCCGTTGAGAGGGTAGTGGTTGGGACGTCTGAAAGGACTACCAGTGAGTGGCTTTTGGGGCCCCACCGTACTATTTCAACCACTACCACTCATCCAGGCTTGTATCTAGGAGCGTAGTTCACCGAGGTAGTTACAGGCATCACCTGCTTGCCTTCACTGTCAATGTATGGCTTGGCTTGTGCCGGCTTCGAGGGGGCCCATCCTAGGTTACGCCGCACACCAGGATCATTGATGACGTGAACCGGAGCTTTCTTAGCCTTCTGCTGCTGCAGTAAAGTCTTGTACTCGGCCTCCATTGCTCTAGATTTCTCTATGGACTTCTGCGCGTTGACCATATCTCTATCTAGCTTAGCGCCTTGCTCCGCGATGGCCTGCGCTTCCTCCAGCAGCTGCTTGCGCTTCTCATCAAGCTGAGTCACGTTCCGGATATGAGCAACGGTCAGTGTCTCAACGAGGAGATTGCCGTACATCACTCTATTAGCTGGAGTAACTTGGGCTGCTGAAGACGTAGATGCTGGAGGCGGCAAGTTTGCGGTGTTGTTGTTGCTCAGGCCGGTGCCGAGTTCCTGCGGCTGCTGCACTGGATTAGGCGGAGGAGGCATGACTTTTACGCGATCATCGCCGTGACAATGAGTGGCCCTTCCCTTTTCCAGTACCGAGGCGAGCTCCGGGTTGATCTTCATCCATCGCCGTCCCAATGGTGACAAACACCCCTCGAGATGTGACGGCATTGTTGGCTTGCTCGTCGCGTGAGTACTCCTCCTCCATCTCCTGCATAGCGGAGTCTAGCTCTTCTGGACTGAAATCTATCTCCTCTGAATCTGCACTGAAATCAGCATAAAGCGCGTCAATGACAGAGTCGGAGGGTGCCAGGACTTCCTCGATGACGGGCGGTGGAGGTGCAATGGCCTCGACGATGACTGGAGGTGGTGGTGTTGCTGCGACGATGGCGGCGGGAGGCGGTGGTGGCGGTTGCTGAATCGTAGGTTCTCCGTCCCTGAGCGCAAACGCCATCTAGGCTGCTGCGTCAGCTTTCGCGTAGTTGTTAACGGTGCTCACCATCTCTTCGAGGGTAAGATGCCCTATTGCCTGCTGCCGTCTTAAAGAATGTCGGAGAAGCGTGCCACGGTCCAGTCCTTCCACGAAGTGATACAAAGCATTATCATCGGGGTAGTGGGCCATATCGGCTCGTATATGGAGCCACCTGGCCAGGTAATCGCAGGGGTTTTCGCCTTCTCTCTGAATGCAGAGCGCCAGATCGAAGATGGTAACCACGCCGACGAACTTGGATCTCTGCTGTCCAGACGCATGGACGAAGCCGGCGGATTTGCAGTGATCTTCTACCTTTATATCCTGCACAGGGGCGGTTTGGGTGGGCCTTGGATTTTTCCGATCTTTGCCGTCAAACTCCGAGGAGAGATCCAACATTGATCCTTCCGCGAATGTATCCTGCCTGTAGGCAGTCCGTGCGGGCCTTGATGCTTCTCCGACTCCCAGGGAACTAGTGCCCGAGTCGGTTTCGTCGATGAAGAGGTGGATGTCTCCGATAGGAACGATTGAACACCGCGTAGGGTTTGTCTTCGCCGGGATCCAAAACTCGTCAGGAGGGACGATCGAAACGTTGCCGGAGAAGACAACACGACCGATGGCTACGGTTTCGCCGATTCCCGCGAAGATCTTGGTCCTCGCCCGCTGAAGATCCTGAAGCGCCTCTTGCCCCACGGTGGGCGCCAACTGTCGTGGTATTGCCGACGAGTACGCCATGGAGGGGTCCTCACAGTGCGTGTTTAGAGACGTGGGGTAAGGCGGACGGTTGGCAGTGCGAGGTAACACAGCTTACCCAGTTCACATCCCACGACGGTGGCGGAATCCTACTCCGCTATAAATCACTATAAGGGCACACGAGATACGAGATAGGTTCATTGCGAGGTGCGTCGTAGTCGACACTAGGTTGTCTGAGATTGTGCCCTAAAGGCTCCCATAGGCCCGACTTATATAGTCTCCAGGTCCTAGGGTTACAGGGAAAAGTCCTAGCCGGACAGGTTACAAAGTCCTACACCGTCTATTACTAGTCTTGTGTATCTTGCACTCTAAGGCTTCGGGCACGCTGGTGACTCCACTGTAGTCTTCCTTTATCCGGCATGGGCCTCCCTTCTGGATCCATATAACTGGGCCGCCCAGCAGGCCATAGGCCATGCTACCAACTATGGGCCACCCGGGTTATCCAGATAAGTGACATGTTATGAGGATACCCATATAGCATATCCCCAACACATAGAGTAGCAAATAGATGCATAGGACACCTTCAAAGTTCACAAGGGTAACTAGAAACAAGTAGCACAAGAACAAGTAATATCACAATATGCATCAATCAATAAGGTTTGGGACACTGCACACAGAATGACAACTATGCTCTCTTAATGGTGCATAAAAGTAGAAGGCGGAGACTCAAATAATAGTGGAAAAAGGCCCTTCATAGGGAAGCATGGATTTCAAGTTTCAAAAAGAGTTTTCAAAAATTATGGTACTTGTTAGCTCTCAGCCTTCATTGCCCCTATCATAAGCATCTTGAAGTGATTAAGGTTAAAATGAACAAACTATGGAGTATATGCTTGACAAAGTATAAGTTGGCAATCTCAAGTCCCTTGAATACGAGGGCCACACCTCATGCTACTCAACTTCAGTCACATGTAAGTTCTTGTCATTGTAAGTATTTGCATATCATAGAGAACCGCCAATGGGGTACCCCTTGCACATGGTACAGGAGCTATCCCATAACCAAAATGACATGGCAAGCAGACAATGAGTATATCAGCGATCTTTTTATTTACTATATGCATAGATTTTTATTGAGGTTGCTTCATAGATTGCTCACTATGGTGATGTTGCAAGTTTCCACCATGATTAGGCATGGCTTAGGCTAGCGGCCCAGGCGTTTCTCTAACACAAAATACAAACTCCATGGACTTACAAGTTCCATCTTTATTTCACACCGGTGACATCCATAGACAAAAGAGCATGATATCAACTGAGTACAAAGTACAAGTGCAATGTTGAAAACGTTCCCCGTGACAGCACGGTTCTGCTAATTCCAATGTATAAGTGTAAGCATATACAACATAGACGACAAAATGGTTCAAGTTTATTAGGGGAAAAGAATATAGAGTGTGCCATCAAGTTCGTGAGAGCTTTAATCACTAAGTTTTCACATAACAAAGAGACTTTTTAACTGGAAGATAGCTGAAAACAATAATATACTTGGAATGGTGTAACACACCATGCATATGAATTTATAGTGGACACTTTGGAATAACTTGGTTTCTTGGGAGTTGGAAGCATGAGTAGAGCTTACTCATACAAGTGGAGGCTAGCAAAAGACTGGGAGCAACCAACTAAGAGAGCAATAATGGCCATAATCATGCAGAGCAACAAAACATTACTAATCAAAGCATAGAGTGGTACTACAAGTCAAGGACTAAATGATCATAGAGGCTATGGTGACTTGTTCATATTCATAACATGGTGTGAGCATGTGCCAAGTGAACCCAAACAAAGCATCAAAGGAAAAAAACCACAATACTATGCTTTTGCATGCTAAAACAACGCATAATTTCTTCAAGGCACACTAAGCAATCCCAATTGTTTGGAACAAGACATGCTACAGAAATAATCACTAAGCATAAGGTCAAAAAAACACCTAGCATGTCATGTTAAAGTCTAAGTCACAGTCAATGCAAGCTCCTCTTGCACTTTCAAGCAAGAACTTAGTACTCCTTTCCAACACCAAGCAACTTATTTGCAAAACAACACAGCGAGAACAGGGGTCCAAACTACTTTATTCAAGAAAACTAAACAACATAAGCAAAGCAAACAAAAACTAATACGCTCCAAGAACAACACAACTGTGCATGAAACAATAAAAATGAAGTGTCTAGACAGACCTGAGCTTTTATTGATGAAGAAGGGGATGCCTTGGGCATCCCCAAGCTTTGACACTTGTACCTCTTGGATATTTCTTGGGGTGAAACCATGGTGGCATCCCCAAGCTTGAGCTTTTGTCCATTCTTCATCTCATTACATCATTCTTTCTCTACACCTGAAATTTTTCCTTCATACAAAACTTCACACAATCTTCATTAGCAACATTAGTGTATTCAAAAGATATTAGACCTCTGGCAAAGCTTTGGAACAGCAAAAAAATTCACTAAAAACACAAGCTAATGTATCAAATCCTTCAAAAATCTTAATTCCCCAAAAGAGAACTTAGAATCAATAAGAAGCAAATGCAAATAATGGCAGAAATCAGTCAAAACAGACCAGCAGGTAGAAATCAATTTTTTTGAACATATTCTGTTGCTCAAATAAAAACGTATTGAACTAACGAAATTTATCTAACATAATGGGGGGTTTATTCATAAATTTTCAGCTCAATCCGAGTTACATAGACTCCTCACGAATTTTTTTGGTGGAGGACAGAAATCTGTTTCGGGACGGCAACTCACCAGATCTTACTTCCCTCTCATTAGGGTTTATTCTTGGCACAAAAAGCAAACAAAAAGGATAAGGAGAGGCCATTACTGAAGTAATAACTTCCAAGACTCAAGGAAACTCTTGGGTTATCTCCCAAAAAGTACTTTTCTTTAACGCCTTTAAGTTAGGCACAAGAAGCAAGAAGAATCAAGTGTTTTCAAATGAGGAAGCATTCACATCAAACCTTGCTCAAAGGAGGAGCAAAAAACAACTTCTCTCTCCTCATAGGGAAGTGTTCAATACCTTTATTTAATGGAAAATTATATTTAATGGCGCCTTCTTTCATATCAATGATGGCACCAACTGTTCTAAGAAAAGGTCTTCCCAAAGTAATAGGACAAGAAGCATTGTATTCAACATCCAAAACATAGAAATCCACAGGGACATAAGCATTGTTAACCATAATGAAAACATCATTAATACTCCCCATGAGTTTCTTATTAGCATTATCATTAAGTGGGACACCCAAATAACAATCTTCCAACGGTGGCAAATTAAGCATTTCATAAATCTTCCTAGGCATAATAGAGACACTAGAACCAAGATCACAAGAAGCTTTGAGATCAAAGTCATTCACTTGCACATTAATAATGGGTTCCCAACTATCTTCTACTTTCCTCGGAATAGAAGCTTTGTGGTTTAGCTTCTCTTCCTTAATTTTCACAAGAGCATCTGTAATGTGTTTGGTGAAAGCAACATGCATATCACTAGCATCAGGAATTCTAGCAAGCTTTTGTAGGAACATAATCACTTTAGAAATATTGCAACCATCAATATCAAAATCAAACTTAGCATCACTAGTAGTAGGATCAACAGGCTTAGGCATAGTAGGAGGAGGAACAGGGGCTACTTGTAGTTTAGTGGTGATAGTGCACACACTATTGTTTCTATCAATTTCAGCTTCCCTTTCCCACCTAGCATGAAGTTGAGCTAACAGCCTAACATTGTCATCAATAGTAACTTGTATGGCATGAGTAGTAGCAAAGGTATTTTCCATAGTTTCAGGTTTAGGAGCCATTTTATTAATCAAGGAAGACTGAGCTTTAGACAAAGAGGATATACTTTTCTCAACATTTAAAAGCTTTTCCTCTATAGCCTTATTGAAAGTGGTTTGTTTACTAATAAAGTCTTTGAGCATGACTTCAAGTTCAGAGGGGGCACTTCTAGCATTGTTGTAAGAACTTTCATAGGAATTGCCATTATTAGGAGGATAAGGCCTATAATTGTTGTTACCACCAAAATTATTCTTATAGGCATTGTTGTTGAAATTGTTCTTTCTAATGAAGTTCACATCAACTTGCTCTTCTTGAGCAACCAAAGAGGCTAAGGGAACACTATTAGGATCTAAAGGAGCTTTCCCATTAACAAGAATAGCCAGAATAACATCAATCTTATCACTCAAAGAGGAAGTTGCCTCAACAGAATTTACCTTCTTACCGTGTGGAGCTCTCTCAGTGTGCCATTCAGAGTAGTTAACCATCATATTATCAAGGAGTCTAGTTGCAGCACCCAAAGTGATGCTCATAAAGGTACCTCCAGCAGCTGAATCCAACAGGTTTCTTGAGGAGAAGTTCAAACCTGCATGAAAAGTCTGGATAATCATCCAAGCAGTGAGTCCATGAGTGGGACAATTCTTAACCAAAGATTTCATTATTTCGCAAGCTTGAGCAACATGTTCATTATCAAGCTGTTTAAATTTCATAATATCACGTCTCATAGATATAATCTTAGTAGGAGGGTAGTACTTTCCAATAAAAGCATCTTTGCACTTAGTCCAAGAATCAATACTATTTTTAGGCAAAGATAGCAACCATTATTTAGATTTTCCTCTCAAGGATAAAGGAAAAAGCTTGAGCTTAATAATATCTCCATCTACATCCTTATACTTTTGCATCTCACAAAGTTCAAGAAATTTATTGATATGAGCAGCAACATCATCGGAACTAGCACTAGAAAATTGCTCTCTCATCACAAGATTCAACAAAGTAGGCTTAATTTCATAAAAGGTAGCATCAGGAGTAGGTGGAGCAATAGGAGTGCTAAGGAAATCATTGTTGTTGGTGCTAGTGAAGTCACACAACTTGGTGTTCTCAGCAGAGTTCATTTTGGCTAAGGTGGGCAAGCCAAAAACAGCAGCAACAACTAGAGCAGGAACTAATTTTTTTGTGTTTTTGAATAAAGGAAGCAAACCAAACTAGACTAATTTTTTTGGGTTTTTTGAAAAGAGGCAAACAAAACCAAGAAAAATAAACTAAGCAAACTAAAAACAAAGTAAAGTGAAAGAAAGTGGAGGACTCCCCTTGTGAAGACGTCCTTAGCCTCCCCGGTAACGACGCCAGAAAATCCTTGTTGCGTGCACCCAATGTTGTCATGGGACGCTTCGTTGGAAACCCCAAGAGCAAGGTGTGAAGAGCATAGCAACAAGTTTTCCCTTAGTAGAGACCGAGGTTATCGAACCAGAAGGAGGAAGGAAACGTCACACAGGTGTTGCAAGCAACGCGGAGACCTGCACAACACAAACTCAAGACTTTGCCCCAACGAATCAGTGAGGTTGTCAAGCTCACCGGTTTGCTGTAACAAAGGATTAACTATATGGTGTGGAAGGTAATGGTGGTTTGCAGCAAGTAAACAGGTAACACTGGAAGATGTATCAATGGTAAAGGTTGGACCGGGGTCCATAGTTCACTAGAGGTGCTCTCCTTAGATAAACAACATGGCATGAAGGGTAAACAAATTACAGCAGGGCAATTGACAGGAACTGATCAAGGCATAACAATGCAATACTAGTCAGAAAGATCCTATGATATTCGATTGGGCAATACAACAATATACATAGACCGCCATCCAACTGCATCTATGACTAGAAGTCCACCTTCAGGTTATCATCCGAACCCCCTCCAGTATTAAGTTGCAAGCAACAGAAAACTACTTTAAGCAATGTGTATAAGGTAAACAATCCACTTGTTCCATGAACAAGAGACCGTTGTTTTGTCCCTAGTGGCAACAACATATCTACAACCGAAGAGATTTCTGTCACTTCCCTTGGAAACTAGAGGCATGAACCCACTATCGAGCATAAATACCCTCTCTTGGAGTCACTGGCAACTACTTGGCCAAGATAGCTACTAACAACGGAGAGCATGAAAGATCACAAACAACACATACAAGATAGAATCATAAAGACAAAACCATTAACCTCAATATCCATCGGATCCCTACAAACACAACATGCATGATTACAAATAGATTAGATCTTGATCATGAACGGAGCTCACACGATCTATACATGAAAGCACAAAGGAGGATATACAACCATCTAGCTACTACATGGACCCATAGTCCAAGGTGGAACTACTCACGCATCATACCGGATAGAAGGCCTCTGGGATGATCTCCCCTCCGGCAGGGTGCCGGGAAGAACTTCAGATCCCCCCGATCTAGGGACGATGGTGGCGGCAGCTACAGACGGTTTCGTGGAGTTTTGATCGGGTACTTAGGGTTTCTGCATCGGGGGCTTATTATAGGCGAAGAGGCGAGGCCGGGAGGCGACCAGGGGGGCACACCCTGCCCAGGTGCGGGCCCACCCCTAGCCGCGCGTAGGGGTGTTTGGCTGTCCTGGTTCGCGTCTCTGTCTCGTCTTCTGGATTCGTGTCCCCCACGGTAAAATATTAACTTTGGCTTTTGTCCCGTCCAATTCCAAGAATATTGATTTTCTGCCTTTTTGGAACCAAAAATAGAAGAAAACAGGCAACATGCACTGTGGTAACTTGTTAATAGGTTAGTTCCAGAAAAGATATAAAAACACCTCAAAGTGTAGATAAAGCAAAGTAGATACTAAACAAGCATGAAGCATCAAAAATTATAGACACGTTTCCGACGTATCACGGTATAGGGTTAGAGAGAAATTGTTCCCTGTATTATATAGGAAAACGCTGGGAGGGATAGGGTTTGATTTATGGGCCTTGAGAAAGTGAGACAGAACTTTGGGCCCCACTTGCTCAAAGGCCCATAAGTCAGAGAGACCCACTACTCTAGGTATATTTGATGGGTCTAACTAGTCAGCGACTCGGCTAACTCCTGGTTATTCATTTTCATCTACTGCCATAAAAAGTCCTCAGCACATCTTAATATTGACGAATAGAAATAAATTTTTATTGAAAATCTTCTACGATAGCTATACAAGCCGATCGAGTCCTAATGTGCTGGCACCAGTCAATGTGACGTGTTTGACCATTTGCCTAGAATTAACGGCGTGAATTAACGGCGCTTGCAATGGACGATGCAATGGGGGGAATGTGTCTGTTGGCCAAGCACGGTATAAAAAATCGCCGCCCTTGCATACCATGTAATACGACACTAATATGTGCCGGTATCGAGTGCCTTGATGTATATGTGGATGCCACATAAAAATGGCACTGTGAATGCTCATCCGCCGGGTAACCAACTTTTACAGGTACTTTCGCTTGTGTAGCTCCAGATAAGTGTCACATACTATGGGTATTTTTGTAGTGAGTATCCCTTTCATTTTTACCGAATCATTGTGCATTTGAACTTAGAGTGAGAGTGGGTGTATTGATGATCATGAATTAGAGAGATATTTTCTCCTCCCCTTGTGTTTGAACTCATACAGAGATGATTTAGGTTTTTCACATAGCTACTCTTTTCCCTTTTGGATTCTTCTATTGCATGTTTCAATCATCACTATCAAGATTCTACTAGTGCCAATCTTACATAGTGTTCTGTTGATTGTTAATTTTTCCTTTCTAGGGTTCTATTAGATCAGTGGACCAGCCGATAAGAAGGAATTGGTTTCAATTAAGTGATTGTTAGCTTGTATTTCAAGTTTTAGAGGTTTGCTCTATTGAGGGTTTTACTTCATAGTTGTGTTGGTTTTCAGAGGGATTTGAGGGAGATTACGAAGAACACACGCACACATGGGGATAAATAGTGAAGAAAACCCATAGAATCGATCCCATCAATAAAACCGCAATGATCAACCTTAGGAACTCAAAAAACAAGCCAACAATTTCTCTAATTGAAAATGGTTCCTTCTTACCAGTCGGTCCTCCGATCCCTTGTGGGAGGTCCTCCGATGCCTTGTGAAGAACCTGAATCATCTCCATAAGAGTTCCACACACAAGGGGGGCAATGCTCTCTCTAATTTATCATCATCTATAATCTTATATCTGAGCCACAAGATGCTATTTATAATACTAGGGGCAAAGGGCTAGGTGGATGGATAAGGTTAGAAGGCATCAGCATAATCAGTACACAAAATAGTTTGTTTAGTTTCAATTAGAGTTGGGACTGGGCCATACGATTTGAACCGGGCCTAGGACAGGACAACTCCTGGACGTTGTTCGGTTGTCGTCCGATTTGACCAGATTCTGCAACCGGGCGGTCCAATTGTAGGTCCGATTGGAACCGGCGCTAGGACCGACCGTCCTGTTTCATCTCATTCTTATTCTTCCTTATATTGGACGCTTCTTTCTTGGTGGTCTTAGGCTCCCATGGTCCGTCTTATAAAAGCACTAGAACCTAGGGTTATAAGTAGTTCTAACCGAACAGGTTACAGAGTTATACACCTACTCGAATACTTCTATGTGTCGTGTATGCCAAAGGCTCCGGCTTCGTCTTAGTCGGTGCAGGTAGCCTACCTGGATCCGGCTAGGCCTCCCCTCTGGAATCCTCTACCTGGGTTGCCCAATAGGCCATATACCTTGCTACCATCTACGGGCCATCCGAGTTATCCGGATTAAGACTATGTTATGGTTATACCTATTATGCATATCCTCAATAGATGGACCACCTATGCATTCCATGGAACCACACGCTCAGCCACGCCCAGCTCATGCAAGATTACTTCGTCAAGGTACCAACATACCCGCCACATCTCTTCCACATAAGATACCAAATACGTCGATGTTTGTTCGTCAAAATCGTTCAAGCTTCATGGCCGCCAATATCTATTTCTTTTATTCATTCGATTCCCTATTTATGTATGTGTGAGATGAACAATGATTTGTAATTTGAACCATTCATTATTTGTTGTAATTTGAACTATTGTCGTAATTTAATTTGAATATTATTGTGATTTGGATGATTATTGTGTGCTATGATGCTTCAAATATTCATAAGTTTTTAATTATGTTTTGATCTTGTTCATATTGATATAAAAATATTGAAAATATTAAAACCTTGTCTTGCGGTTTCATTCGGGCAAAGACGCCAACAAATTTTCTGTGTCCTAAGGTTTTACAGGCTTAGGATTTCCGGAGTTTGCTTTGTTTTCTCCTTTGCAGTTTGCCTATCTAGCCCTAAAACTATATGTATGTGGTGGTGGATTTATGGTAAACTATAAAAAGAATTACAGTAAAAGCTGTTTTTTGGATTTGTTTTTTTAATCAATACCACGATATACTTATAGTAGCGAATAGTACATGGTAGAGATATGAAGACTCTTTTCAACTAGAGTAAAATTCATCCGTAGTACCTAAACTTGTCACTTTTTTTCAATACAGTCATCGATCTTAGAAATACGCAACTTACGGTCACTAAATACGACGTCTGTCTCATTACGGTCACTGGACCGCTGTATAGTAATGTATTTGTCTACGTGACGGATGTTGACTGGTCCAAACAGTATATATTTTTGCAAAAGAGCCCTTATTTAAATCAAGTCCAAGCCTAGTAACTAACACGTCGAGATGTACAGGGGAGGCGACGAGGTTGCGTCGTAAGCCGGCCGTCCGTGCAGCGGGATAGGCCATTGGGCGCAGAGACCATGGAGGCGTCGTGCCGTATTACGGCGGTCGAGGAGCTACGTCCAGCAGCGGTGCTGTCCCCGCGTGGGCGGCGACCGAGGGAGGTGGCGGGCCTCGTCGAGCACAGTATATTCCAGCGACCACATTCCTATCCGGACAGCAACACAATGAGCCCTTGAAAGGCAGCAAACCGAATGCTGTATGCACTTGTAGTACATGCAAATGCTACTCATTGTCAATTAAATGTCATCCCGTCAAATCGATTGTTATTGATTCAATGTCAGAAGAGAAATTTGATTCATTGTCAGTTCTTTGACATGCCGTGAAATCGAGTGAAATTGATTCATTGTCAGTAGAGGCAAATTGAAAATCCAGTGAAACGTGTGCTTGGTCGACGAGTGTGGCTGTGCCGCCCATAGTCAGGTTGGTGTCGCCGGCCACGCCCCCGCCTCACATCTTCTATCCGCCGTGGAGAGGCAGAGTGAGCAGCCGCCGCTCCACCTCTTCTGCCTGCCCTAGGAAGCGTGGAGCGGGAGGGGTGGCGACGTTGGCGCCGCAACCACGTGCGGCTGGTGCTCCGGCTATACCTCATCCTCGACGCCGGTGGTTTCTGCTGGAGTCGCGCTAGAGCAGGATGTCGCCGGCGAGAAACGCGTTGGGGCCGGCCAGCGGGTCTAGTCCATGCGCACACGAGGAGGAAGGGAGCTAGCTCGACCGGCCTACCTTGGCTTCTGCGGCGAGAGAGGGAGCGAGTGAAGGGGTGGAACTCTAGGAACAAGGGGATCAGGAAGATCGACCGGCCATGGCCATGGCCATTAATGTGTTTTCAATTTTGTCCTGACGATTTTTTAATATGATCATGAGGTATTTCATTATTCAAAAATAGTCTCTATTGACTGTCTAATAGGCTGACAGACGAGGTCTATTCAGTGCCAAGTAGACAAATACATTGTTGTACGAAAGGTCAGTGAAGACGTACACCGTATTTAGTGACCGTAAATTGCGTATTTCTAAGATCGATGACCGTATTGAAAACGGGTGCCAAGTTTAGGTACTTCGGGTGGATTTTACTCTTTCAACTATTACAAAATAAAGTCTAAAAGAAAACGAGCAAAACTTGAAGGTCTTCAAGACATTATTCTTCTATAACACAATCTTGCACTCATCTAAAGGCGGTCCAATTGTTAAACGATAGACCTGTAAATATCAACGAGGGTTTTCTCATAATTTTAATTTAAGCCGCAATGCCAAGGCTACGTGCACGCGCACAACCATTAAAATAATCAGTCAACATTGACAAAAGTATCACCACCAGTATTTTAGGAAAAAGAAAATCGAACAGCCTGATCAACGTCGCAGGAGAGTCGAGAATACGAATTTCTATTGTCGAAGACGTAGCAGCCGAACCGAATATTGCGAGGATAATCCTTCTCGCGCCAACCATGAGAAAAAAAATTTACTCCCTCCAATCCATATTAATTGACTTGGATTTGTCAAATATGAGTCAATTAATATGGGCCGGAGGGAAATAAGATCAATCTAGCGAAGTAAGACCTGAAAGACCATACATATAAAACTTCAATCTTACAATACTACCATTGACGTCAGAAAAATATTATCGAACAAAGGACCAAAGATCACTTATTGCGATCGAAGATATCTCCATTGACGTAGATGCCAAGAAGATGTCTACCAATCCTAACCTAATCTTCTAAAAACATTACTTTTAATGAGTTTATTCATCCATAGATCAGGTTTCCATCCCTAACGCCCTGGGGAAGACGGTCGGGAGGAGGGGCAACCGATCTATGGACTTACAAAGATAGATGGAGTTGACTTAAGTTCTTCTCGTACTTTTTTTCTTTTACGATTTGTTAGGTTTCCTTTATCAACACCGTAAAAAGCACTAAACGTTTGGAAGGAACAGGTCGAACAGGTAGGGCTTGTTTGATTCATAGGAATTGCATAGAAATTATGTAGGATTTGAATCCTATGCGAATTTTTCCTATGTTATTGTTTGATTCATAGGAACACATCCTATAGGAATTAATCCTATAGGAATCTTGTAGTACAATTTCTATAGGAAAGAAACATTAGATCATACCTCATAGAAAAATTTCTTTGCTACATCAAACAAAATTCTTCTTTTCATAAGATTCAAGTTGGCATGACATCTCAATTCTATGTTTTTCCTATTCCTATACTTTTCCTATCTATAATCAAACAAGCCCGTAGTGTTGTAAAAGCCGGTCCCTCCACCACTGCGTCTTCCTCCGCAAGAAAGAAAGAGAGAGAGAGAGAGCACGCAGCACCAGCCAGACCGATCTCACGCGAATTCCTCCGACGGGCGAAACCAAATCCCTTCTCTCGGATCATGGACGGATCTCACGCTAACGCCGCGGCGCCGGCGGCTGGAGGAGGAGAGGGGACGCAGAGGACACTGTAAGTTCTCCTATTGCCCGATCTCGTTTCTTTCGGTACTTGCGTCGCGCCGCTGGGGGAGAGATGCGTGCGATCTTGTCTAGGACGGCGGCGTTGACGGGTTCCGGGAGGTCGGCGAGCCGACGCGCTGAGAGTCCCTGGCCGGTAGGCTCCAATTCCATGGTACGGATCACGCCTAACCAAGGCGGCTAATCCATGGGGTATGACCTACATATGTTAATATTAGTACAATTAAAATCAGTACCCCCAGTGTAATATATATGATTGAAAGGCAGCTATTGATATGTGCGCATTGGTGCCTTCACATCCATTACTGAGACAAATACCATTGTTTTCTGTTCGTCGGTTATTTATTACTCCCTCTGAATATGTACTAAATCAATGACACCTATTATGGATCGGAGGGAGTACTAAGTTAGTCCCTCTTACTAACACTGGGCATGCCATTTACCATCTGGACAAATGAATGGACCTCTTTTTTAGAGAGCTGCAAGAGCCTTGCATATATTATTACTACTAAGCAAAAATAAGTTAAATACAATAGAACCTACATATCAAACGGTGAGACAACAGGTGTCAAAACTGTTCATGATGTGTATCTGATGTGCGCTGTTCTTGGATTATATACTTACAGGCCCAGGCTCTTAAAATTGGCTGCCTCTGCCACTCATTGTTGATTTGGTGGCAATATTTAGGTGATAATGATGATCTTTACGATGTGATTTTTCTCGTGAATCCTTTCAAAACTAGGGCTTTGTCAACTTTTTGACATGAACTAGGGTTTTGTCAACTTTTTTGACATGAACTAGGGTTTTGTCAACTTTTTTGACATGAACTAGGGTTTTGTCAATTGAGACTAGGTGAACTGTTCATGATTTAGAATGATGGTGTGCACATGCTTATTTGTGAACTGCTGACATAGCTTATTATGTGAATTCTTTAACTTTGATAGACTGGGTGTTTTTGTGTTAATATAGACTATAGAGGTCAGTCCACCTTATAATTAATTAACCAGCCCAACAGATATAGTGCCTTTTGTAATTGTCCAAGATGGTAATAGCAATCTTGTGCATGCTATTATTTTTCCAAGATCAAACTTCCCTTCGTGTGCAAGACCGACTTTTTCGTGGTGCTATTGCTTTCTTCAATAAATTTATCTACAGACGTGGTTAACTCTAGACATTGTATCATATCAACAGGAATCCTTATGTCACTGGTAACTCAGTGATTGCAATGAAATACAAGGATGGTGTGATCATGGCATGCGACACTGGAGGTTAGTTGTCATCTCTACACAGGTAAATGTAGTTGCTGTGATACGGAAGTCATTATCTAATTCCTTGTGCAGCTTCCTATGGGTCAACTTTGCGGTACAAGAGCGTGGAGCGTATTAAGGCGGTTGGTAAGCATAGCCTTATTGGAGCAAGTGGGGAGTTCAGTGACTTCCAGGAGATTTTGCGCTATTTGGATGAGTTAACGTAAGTTACCTTGAATGGTTAAGCTCATGTTTTTCTTCACTCTGCTTTGTAAAATCCATGTGACATTGTAACACCCCTTCTTTTTCAGTTTGTCCGATCATATGTGGGATGATGGAAACTCACTGGGCCCCAAGGAAATCCATGCCTACCTGACAAGAGTAATGTACAACAGGCGCAATAAGTTTGACCCTCTGTGGAACTCCCTGGTACTTGGTGGAGTGAAAAAGGGACCAAAGGGCGATGAGAAGTATCTTGGCATGGTATTTAATTCATTCAAAGAATTGTGTACTGTTTTTTGCTGCTGCTGGTTTGTCAGCATCTTATCTTATCCCGTACATTTGGTGTTCAGGTTAACATGATTGGTACACACTTTGAGGAGAACCACATTGCCACTGGATTTGGGAACCATATGGCAGTCCCGATCCTTCGTGGTGAATGGCGTGAGGACCTGACTTTTGAAGAAGCTGTTAAGCTGATAGAGAAGTGCTTGCTGGTTCTGCTGTACCGTGACCGGTCATCTATCAACAAATTCCAGGTGCGAACTTGTCCTCTCAGTGAATCACTAACGCCTAGAAAGAAATTTAGACAGGTTTCATTCAACAGGTATTGTTTACGACAATGCAAGGAAGAATAGCTAACCTGAATGTTTACCACTAAATTGCTAACCTGCATGTTTACCACTAAATTGCTGACGAAAGGTAATAACAGGGAGTGCAAATACAAATAAGATATACTTTATTTTAGGTAGCAATATCCTATATGAGCATTGTCATTATGTAATAACTGTGAGGTTACAAACCTGAACCCAGAATTGAACAACGTGTTCCAATCTTGCCTGAAGCATGCAGCTCTTGCTTGCAAATTCTCATCCGCTCTTTTAGACGGGCTTTCTTTATGCTACATATTCTCATACAGAATCAAAAAGAAATTAGATTCTGGATGTGTGGAACTCTAAATTTTGTCACACCCTCAATCAAAGTTGTGTGAAACTTACAAGAAATTCAAAAATTTAACAAGACATGCTTAATTTGATCATGAAACAAAACTGAATATTCTTGCATCGTGCGTATCTTAAAATTACGTAGTTATTCTGATTATCAGCCACAAAATATAATTCTGTTATTACTAACAACAAGACGGCTGATTTATAAACACAACAGCGACCTACACTGACACAAACAAACTAAAAGAAAGTAATACAAGCTACATAGCCAATTATACATAGATTGAGATAACACTCTTAACTAGGGGTGGGAACCAGTAGTAGATAGTCCAAATTATCCGGCTTTCTTACTCAGGAAACTGAAAATGGTCGTGGTAGTATCAGAATCCGGATGGACATTGAAATGGTTGTGGTAGATATCCGGATTCTTTTTACAAATACAAATATATAACATGTTATTGAATTTTGAAGTACATGTGGATGTGGAAATCGATATATATTTATATATATATATCCGAATAAAATTATGTTAGCTTATTTTAGTAATTCTAGCCCGATATGCCAATTATCTAACCTAAAGAAACTAACAAAGTGGTCAAATGTATTTTTTCTATGATTGAATTTTAAACTGTTGTGTATTATATACTCCCTCTGTCCGAAAAAAAGTGACTTGGGTTTGTATAGATTCACATGTATCTAATACTAAAACATGTCTAGATACGTGCGAATGTAGACAAATACAAATCACTTATTTCAGGACGGAGGGTGTAGTATATTTATCTCTCACAGTTTACTCACTATAAGACGCGAGTCTACTATTTCTTTATTCGTATCCATTCCGAATTGAGAAAACATCTAAAACATGTCTAGATACGTGCGAATCTAGACAAATACAAATCACTTATTTCAGGACGGAGGGTGTAGTATATTTATCTCCGACAGTTCACTCACTATAAGACGCGAGTCTACTATTTCTTTATTCGTATCCATTCCGAATTGAGAAAACATCCTGTCCGCATTCGTATTTGAAAACATCCGTATTCGGTTTGAAAATATGAAAACGGATATCGGAAGGGCTCTATCTGATCAGCATCCGATCTGTTTCCGCCCTACTCTTAACAGTAGCCTCAATACTTCAGCACAACAAGGTCCATAAATAACAGGGGCAGTTTATTTCAAGACATCTTAGCTAAATACCTGTGCATTGCTACGGAGTAACACACTCGACAAATTTGTTTTGGTGCATCATGATAACTGGCAGTGTTTTCCTTTCACTCATTTTTTTTTGGCAATCATCATGAAACCGTCTAGACCAATACCTTCTCGTGTTCTCCGGCTCTAACCAATCTGGTGGCATTATGACAGATTGCCAAGATCACGACCGAGGGATCGACCATCTACCCGCCTTATGCCCTGAAGACCAACTGGGGCTTTGCTGCCTTCGAGAACCCATCCCAGGGTGCTGTAGGGACATGGTAGATTTATGCATGCCGCGGGGCCATGAGCTAGGAAACGAAGCAAACTGCTGCTGGAATTTGCTGGAACGGTTTCAGCCACCATGAGCGTTTGATTTGAACATGATTGGAACCCCATATTTGCTCTGTATGGCAGGTTATGTGATTTAATTTTGAAGTCCTGTGAACGTTAAGCTTGGATCTCATATGGTAATGTGTCTTTATCGCTTCTATGTCGATTTGAAGCGCTGGCCAAGGGTATTCAGTCCCAAATTTGTGCCCATTCCACATGTCTACAGTAGTAGGCAGCTGCACACGCCCGTAGAATTTCATTGAATGTGTGGCGCCAGGACCTAGCCAGAGAAAACTAACAGGCATCAAAGACGCGAGTACTAAAGAGTGAAAAGTTGCCGAACTGTATTCGGTATAAAATTAAAAGTCTGAACATTGTATAGTTTGATTTCGGATGTCCAATTGAGCATGTACTTGAATTAAACGGGCGCAAAGAACAACGCTATGGGTTAGTATTTAAGAATTCTGAATACCACAAATCTATGAAAATTTTAGAAGTGTATTACTCCCTCCGTCCTAAAATAAATGTCTCAGATTTGTCAAAATTTGAATGAATCTAGACACTGTTTAGTATATAGGTTCATCTAAATTTTGATAAATCTAAAATATCTATTTTGGGAGGGAGGGAGTACTATTTTCCGTTTCTTATCCCATGCATATAAGGAAAATCAACCAGCCCAGATTTTTTTTCCAGCCGTAGAGCATCACTAGCAGGAGCCTTAAAAGGCAAAAACCGCGAAATTCTGGCGACTATACGGGTTGGGGAGCAGGGCAGACTATACTGGTGTGGAGCTGGCAGGACCCTTACTCGACCCGACCCATAATTTTTTTTACGGACCCCTCTACTTGGACCAGCCAAACCCTTACAAATAGGGGCGGCAAGCCGTTTATGGGTCGCAACTCTTACTCCCTCCGCCGCGGTAACCCTAGCGCCGCCGAGCCACTCCGCAGCGCCCCGTAGGTAGATTGGAGCCGTCGACGCCGCCATGTCGTCAAGGGTTGGGGGATCTGGCCGTGGGGGAGGTCACAGTGGAGGGGGGCCCTGCCGATGTGGCGGGGGAAGCGGTGGCGGGCGGCGCCAGAGCTCGCGCGAGGAGCTCGACGAGGACATGCGCCGTCGTCGGATTGCGTCCGTAGGGACGGCAAGGCGCGCGAGCCTCCACCACAACCCAGTGTCGCGCAAGCTCCGCCGCTACTACGGGGCGGGCGTCTCCGACTCGACGGACTCGGGCATGGAAGTTGTCTGTGCTCCGCGGACTTAGGAGACGCCTCCTCAAGCGCGCAGGTACGCCGGCGAGAACTCGCAGGGCTCGAGCTCGCAGACGCACGCCCTCTCCGACAAGGATTTCCTGCACGGCGAGCTCGAGAAGCGTTTGCTGCTGGAGCGCGCCATGGCGGTGTCGGCGGAGGCTCGCGCGACCGAGCTCCGACGTGACAAGGAGGAGCTGCAGTAGGTGCTGGCCCAGCTCCGCGTGATGGAGGAGGGCGCAATCCCTGTCGTCGTCCTTGACGATGATTAGCCGACGCTGTCACGTGCCCGTAGAGCTATGGCGGGGACGATTTTGGTCCTAGTGTGCCCCGCCGCCGCAAGATATGTAAATTTGCAATAATCGCGTTGATCTGTGAACAATCGAACCTAAATTTGCAATCTACAATCTATGATCGTGTCTGCAATTTTCCCACGGGGTTTTGATTTTGAAAGTAGGGGTCGAAATACGGGTGCTGCTCCTGCACGGATGAACTCTAACCTGTAAACACGGAGTACATGGCCATGTTCTCCTCTTTTTATGGGTCGGAGTTTAGGGGTGCTGCTAGTGATGCTCTAACCTGGATATAGCCAGGTGGCTCAGATATCTTGCTCCCAAGATCTAGACTTGATTGTTGGCAGGACAAAAATTAAAGCATCCCTTTTGCCGCTCAGCCATCGACATTAATCTCTTTCCCCTTGACCCTTTTAGCCCCGATCTAATCTTGATCGTTGGCAGGACGGAAATTTCATCATCCCTTTTGCCGCCCATCCACCGACATCGATCTCTCTCCCCGACCCTTATAGCCCTGCTATGCCGCCCAATTGCCGTCATGGACACAACCGATCACCCGCCCATCTAACCTAGGGCCTTGTGTTGGGAATATGCCCTATACTAGATTGTTTTTGGTCATTAAGGTTGTGATGGACACACAACTTAGACAAATATGCAAGTTGGCTGATGACATGATTTCACTTGTCATGGGCATGGTGATGCCAATCCGACTTACACTGATTTAGCTAAAGTGTTTAGCGAGTCAAACTAGCCCATAGTTGATATGCAACGAGCATATTGTCATTTGCAGTCTCAAAACAATGGAAACAAGGTGATCGAACGATCCGAGTTGTGGATCAGACGACTTAGGTTCTATCAAACGATGTTCCGTAAAAGAGCAGTTGTAAGGTATAGTTTGGGTCGGCTATGAATCAAGCCGCGTGATGTAAATAACCAAGATGAGATTTGCCCCTCTGTAATGAAGAGATATTCTCTGAACACTCTCATGTGATATGATTTGAAAGCATGAGCATGTGCAAAGTGTAAACTGAGGAGTCGTACTAAGTGTTAGTCAAGTGAATCACATGTCACGGAACGAGAAGAGAGTTGAGATATTAAAGTGATGGCAACTACACGCAAAGTATATCGTGTGGCAAAGGGACTTGGACAAAAGTCACATTGAAGGTTGTCCTCTAGACTTACGACACTTGGGAGTTGATGATGACCCACAAGTATAGGGGACGTATCGTAGTATTTTCGATAAATAGGAGTGTCGATCCCAATGAGGAGCAGAAGGTGCTGAATAGTGGTGTGGAGCAGGAAATCCCTGTGAATACTTAGCAAACATATTTTTAGTGGTTTTTTATAAGGCAACAAAACGACATACAAGTAACAAAGAACAAACGCAGCAAGTGGCCCAATCCTTTCTTAGCAAAGGACAAGCCGGTGAAAATACTTATAAAGACCAAACGTTCTTGAGGACACATGGGAATTCTATCAAGTGCTTTCGCTTCATATAGCTGAGTACTCTTCTTTGGTGTTGTGTGGGTGAACCTGTGCTAATGTACCGACCTTACTTGGACTAATACATACTTGTGATTAAACCCCCTCCAAACATCCGTAACTATAGGAAAGTAATTAAGATATAAATCTAACCACAGCCTTAAACTCTGAGATCCTACGCTTCCTTGTGCAAAGGTGTACTAACGGGGGTTCAGGTTTCTGTCACTCCGGCAACCCCACAATTAGTAGCCAAATACACAATGCATTCCCCTAGACCCATAAATGGTGAAGTATCATGTAGTCGACGTTCACATGATACTACTAGAAGAATAGCACCATAATTTAAATACTAAACTATTAAATAATAACTCAACACAAATCCACTAATAACAACATGACTTCTTCCATGTCCTCAAGAACTAAACGAACTACTCACGAGCCATCATATGGATCAAGATCAAAGATGATATGGTGATGGATAACAATCTGAACATAAACAATAATCCAATGGTTCCACTCACAAGCATTAACTACAATAGTAATTAACACCGGGAAAGTTCACCCTAAGAACTAAAGCAATATCCAACACAATTGTTACAGCAGAACGGAGTGGTGATGATGGTGCTGGTGGAGATGATGGTGTGGATCATGATGATGATCCTGATGAAGCCTAGCTTGACGATGGTGTTGATGGCGATGATCTCCCCTGTCCGGGAAGGAATTCCCCCGGCAGAAATCTGTCTGCCGGAGAGATCTTTCTCTCTCGGTGTTTTCCGCCGCCTAGAGGCGGCGAAAATCTATCTGTGGTCGCTCCCCGAGGCTTAGGGTTCTGAAAGGATAGATATGTCGCCTAGAGGGAGGGTGAATAGGCAATTTCAAAACTATTACGGTTTTGGCTTGATAGAATGCGGAATTAAACTAACGTTTATTTTACAAGCACAAAACCTAAATACACTAGGCTCAACTAAGTGCACCAACAACAAATTAAGCTAAGCAAGATAGCACAAGATAAATATACCACAAGTGATAAGCAAGATATAAGTACTTCAAGCTCGATGGCTATCACAAGGAAAGTAAGCTCGGATATAGAGATAACCGAGGCACGCGGAGACGAAGATGTATTCCCGTGTTCACCACCTTTGGGAAGGGGGCTACGTCACGTTGGAGAGGTGTGAGGTTCCATGAAGGATTCCTCACGCGCCACAAAGGCTCACCTTATTCTCCGAGTCTATCCCACGAAGGAATAGGCCCTTTCCTTATGGCTAGCTTTTCCTCCACTCCGGAGATGGAAAGCTCCACAACCACTTCACAAGCTCCACGAAGGAGAATCCCGGGTCTCTTCACAATCTTCCACGAAGAGAACACCACGGCACCAACCGCCAAGCCAACTAGGAGGTCACCCTCCAAGAGTAACAAGCTCACGGTCTCTCACTCGAACAAATCGTAATGGAGAGCTCAACACTTATGCAAGAATGCAAAGCAAGACCACCAAGGGTGCTCAAATCCTTCACTCTCAAATCCCACCAAAGCAACAAGTGCTAGGGAGGAATTAGAGAGGAAGAACAATGGTGGAAGTAAACCAATGACTCCAAGATCTAGATCCAATGGGTTCCCCTCACTTAGAGGAGGAATTGATTGGTGGGGATTGTAGATCTAGATCTCCTCTTCCAAAGCCCTCAAAATGATGCAAGAATCATAGGAGGGAAGGGGGAGGAAGCAAGCTCAAGAGGTTCAACAATGGAGGTCAATTTCGTGGTCAAGAACGCTCTAAAACGTTGGGAGAAGAACCCCCTTTTATAGTGGAAAGCAAATATGGCCGTTGGGAGAAAACTGTGCGAATTCGGTTGGACCGGCTCCAGAACCAGATGGTTCGGTTCCTGGACCGGAAAACCGGATCTCAACCGGGATAAGGGTCAGTACACAGTCTCGGATAGACTCGGTATAGAAAAAACGAAAATCCCGGTTGAATCTCGGTTGAAACCCGGTTGAATCTCGGTTTTCGGTCTTGCCGGACCACCCGGATCTGGAGCAGTTGAACCGGATCCACAACCGGGATGAAACTGACTTTACGGAAAACGCAATAACTTTTGCATCCGGACTCCGATTTCGATGATCTTGGGCTTGTTTTGACGAGGACAACAAGCCCTACAAGATTGTACAGAGAAACATCATAGCCCAACAAAGGAGGATATAACCAAATGAAGAAAGGTAAGAAGCCTCCCTAAATAAGAACCGATAAAACCTTCAAACTCGAAAATGCCACAGAAGATGCATACAAATTCCGTTTTTGATGAACTTGGGCTTGTTGAAGAGATAGCAACAAGCTCAAGAACCTCACATGGAGAAACACCAAGAAGCAATAAAATAGGAATATGCAAAGTATGCAAACGATCGAGATCCCTATGACGATGTGATCAAGTTACACAACCGAGAGCCCCTCTTGATAGTGCGGCTATCTATCCTATAACCCGGTCTTCCAACAACCACCTTGAGACCGGTAAAAGTAAAACCTAGCAAGGCCATACCTTTGCCTTGTGCATCCTGCTTGATCTTGATGACAACGCTTCAAGCTCCACCCAAGCCAGAATGCAACACTTGATCATTGTTGCTTCGTGAAGACTCCTAATTTGCTCCCCATACACCACTATGTGATAGCTTCATTAATACATGTCTTCACATGTACATTATCACCAATATGGACGGCAAGTTTCAAGCAAATAATATTCTCGAGATGCTTATCTTGAACTTGCCCTTCTCAACCTTGATGACGATCACCACTTGATGTCATCCTCTCATGGGCTATATAATATCTTCATTTTTGAAGCATGCTCATGGAAAGATACCTGTCCCATATAGAAAACGCAAAGGCAAATACATAATGGGTTAGTTCATGATGCATAATTGACAAGGCTTACCATACCACAAGACCATGTGGTACATTCTTTATGCTTCATGTGTTGACCAACTTGAAATCACTCTTCACTCTTTGTATTGGTCAACCAAGTATCTTCTCGCGCTCCATCTTAATATCTTGAGGTACATAAGGAACTCTTAATTTGATTACATGCTCTAAATCTTAGTCAACCATAGCTCAACTAATGAGGCTATCATGACACCGACTTAGAGCCATATCTTGAATTCTTCTATTGAGATCACACTCTCAAGATCTTGATCATGTCATATTATTTTCGTAATCTCGATGATTTTGATGCCAATACTCAAGGTATATCTTTATCTTCATGGCATCCATACTTGAATCCAACACATGGACTACAAGCATGACCTATGGAATATACCTTCATATAAAACTCAGTGAAAACATTAGACCATAGGGATTGTCATTAATCACCTAAACCACACATAGAGGCAATTACCCTTTCAGGTTCCATAGGGAAGATATAGGCCAAGGGGCGGAGTCGGGAGCCGGGCAGGTGGGCCACACCTGCCCTAGGCACGGGGTCAGGTGGGCCCGTGTCTAGGGGGTGTGGGCCCCCTGCGGCCCCTCTTCGCTCCTCCTTCTGGCTTCCTTCGTATTTTGGGAAAATAATATGTTTCCATATTTTTCTAGTATTTTTCTGATCTTCGCGAAATTGCATCGAAACGCCCTCTTTTCCATTAGAATCCAGACTCCGGCAGTCCATCCTCCAAGAATCATCAAACATGCATAAACAGATGAAAAGTCATAAGTAATACCTCATAATAAGACAAATATCAATGAATAGAGGTAAATTATGATATAGAAGGGTGATGCAAATTGGGCGTATCAACTCCCCCAAGCTTAGATCTTCGCTTGTTCCCAAGCGAAAACTGAGCTCAGTAAACATGTCCACAGGTTTATGGAGTGAAGTGTCGATAAAATAATACGAACAAGAAGCATCACACTTACCATTACACAACTTATAGAAGAAAGAAACTCACCATTATATAACTTAGCTTGCAACCAAGTGCAGCAGTCACAATAGAGATGCATAAAGATAAATCATAATTGGAATTGGCAAACTCTTGTTCCTGGTCAGAGAACAGCTGGCAAAACAGTTTCACAAAAAGCTTTTTGTAGAAGTTTTACAACAGGAGCACTCTTTGCTCAAAAAGGTTTTTCACAAGTGAAGGCTTTCAAAGTAATACTCAATAGATAAGAGTCTTGTGCAAACAAGGAAGATAGAGAACATGATTGAATAAATCACCATATGAATGCTTGAAACACAACAACTCAAATGCTTGCTGGAGATAGAGAGAAAGTAGGTTTACTGACTCAAACTGGTAACTAGGAGAAAGGTCCCTTCATAGAGGGTAGCAGGGACTACAAGTCATAAAGAGCTTCCAAAAGATTATGGTACTTACTAGCTTTGAGCCCTCATTGCCCCTATCATAGGCATCTTGAGATGATTAAGGTTAAAGTGCACAAAGATGGAGTATATGCTTGACAAAATATAAGTTGGCAATCTCATGTCCCTTGAATATGAGGGCCACTCCTCATGCTACTCAACTTTGGTCACCGGTAAGTTCTTGTCATTGTAAGTATTTGCGTATCATAGAGAACCGCCAACGGGGTACCCCTTGCACATGGTACAGGAGCTTTCCCATAACCAAAATGACAAGGCAAGCAGACAATGCGCATCTCAGTGATCTTTTTATTTACTATATGCATAGCTTCTTATTCTAGATGCTTCATAGATAGCTCACTATGGTGATGTTGCAAGTTTCTACCATGATTAGGCATGGCTTAGGCTAGCGGCCCAGGCGTTTCTCTAACAAAAAATACAGACTCCATGGACTTACAAGTTCCCTCTTTATTTCACACCATTGACATCCATAAACAAAACAACACGATATCAACTGAGTACAGAGTACATGTGCAATGTTGAAAATGTTCCCCATGACAACACGGTTCTGCTAATTCCAACATATAGATGCAATCATATACAACTTTGATGGCACAATGGTTCAAGTCTATTAGGGGCAAGAAAATAAAGTGTGCTATCAAGTTCGTGAGAGCTTTACTAACTAGTTTTCACATAATAAAATACTTTTTAATTCGAAAGGTAGATGAAACTTGAGAATTTGCTTGGAATATCAAAAGTGCTACTAGGTAGATATGGTGGACACAAGTGGCAAAGGTTTTGGTTCAAAGGGATTTGGAAACATGAGAAGTATGCCTTCTCAAAACAGGTTTTTGGCTAGCAAGGCTGGGTAGCAAGCAAGATATTTGAAAGAAACAAGCACACATACAAGTAATAAAGACAAACATGCAATCTTCCTTGAAGACACAAAAGATCTTAAATACATAATACTAAGCTTATGAGCCAACAAGAAAGAAAACAATTGATACAAAATACCTGCAAGCCCCTTTTTTTTCTTTCTCTCTTTCAAAGTAATGCTACTGACCAGAACTCGGTTTGCCAAAACCAATTTAGATCCACTTGATGATCCCAAAGTGATGCCAATACTGATCAACAAGATCCATCATATAATAGAGATTGCAAACTAAAATAAGAAGTGCAAAAAGTAAAAGATGAGACTTCTCATTAATATTCCAATAAAGGCACTCACACCAAGGATACATGGATAATCAACTAAAGGAGAGATACTTCCACATGCAAACCAAACTATAATATAACCTCTCTACCAAAGATATTAATCCACCAAAAAAGTAAAGGATAAAAGATAATGGTGGTGATACCGCGGCACTCCCCCAAGCTTGGAACAAGCCAAGGTGATGCCAAACCTGATGACGAGTTACTCCTTCGGTGGTGATGGTGTTCTTTTGTCAAGGATCATAAAATCCTCCAGCATCTTATGAAGTCTTTTATTCTCCTTTTGAAGCATATCCACCTTCATCCTCAAAGCACGGTACTTATCACAAAACTCGTCGGTGGTTCGAAGGGCTTGTGTTGCCTCAGGGCAGTATCTGAAGTCTGGACCGAAGGCTATGATTCCTTGCATGTTACGAGAAAAAGCATCCCCAGTGTTAATTTCTCCTACCAAAGTAGGTTTCCTTTCCCTTGCCCCTGCGGAGGTTTGTCCTTCCAATTTTATCTCCTCCACGGGCTTCTTGCCTTTGTCGTTGGCGGAGACCATGGTGCTCTAAACTTGAGAAGTTTTCCTGACAGAAATAGATCGAAACGAAAACATGACGAGAACACGATGCATGAACCTCGGGGGATCCAGGAGGGTTATATATTACGAAGTTTCAATGCATAAGGAAGGTTTTGACACGAAGCGGAGTTCGAGTTCAGGAGTCAAACCCCCTCCAAAGTGCGGCCGGGCCGCGCACTGGGTTTGGCCACCACCCTCCTCGTTCCTCCTTTGTTCCGTCTCGTAACTTGCCTTATGTAGTAAAAACATCAAAAATATAAAAGATTGGGGTTTCACGAACCTTCTGTTTTCACCACTTTTACCTATTCAAAGACGAACTCTGCAAACTCCTTTCCTCCTTCCCCTAGAAATTTCCTTCATACAAAGCCCTTGCACAAACTCAATGAAAACATCAGTGTAAGCAAAAGCAATAACCTTTAGGTTCACACTTCAACTGAAATCCGTCAAAACAAAGGCTTCTAAAAGAGGCAAATGCAAATGATAGCCGAAATCTGTCAAAACAGACAAGCAGGTAAAGATTGATTTTTTCAAAAACCTTATGTTGATCAAATCAAAAAGTGCAGAACTAATGAAAGTTGGGTAACAACTTGGAGAACAAGATCACAAAAATGCATATCCATCCGACATACTGAGCTCCCTCACGAATTTTTACAATGCATCACAAAAATCTGTCCCAGGACAACCACTTTTCACAACTCCTCCACTTCTCAAAAGTAGTTGTACTAGACACAAAAACCAAAACAAAAAGGATAAGGAGCGGTTATTATGGAGGTAATAACTTCCAAGACTCGACAAAAATCTTGGGTTATCTCCCAACAAGTACTTTTCTTTAATGCCTTTAAGTTAGGCTTGAAACTTTCAAAGATGCTCACATAGGGAATATATATCTGGAGTGAAAAAGAGCATCAAGAAGAAAATAACCAACACACTTGAGTCTAACCCACTTCCTATGCATGGGGGTATCATGAAAAAATTGTTGAAACAAAAAGCCACAAGCATAGGAAGACAAAACAAATGCAACTTCAAAGCTTTCAACATAAAACGGGGAAACTTAACATTATTGAGATGCATAAAACCGTGTTTCCCTCTATCAAAATAACTTTCAGTAGAACTTTGAATAAAGTTGACAATATAAATGTCACTACCAATAACTTTACCATAAGAATGAGCATACTTATAGTCACCAAAAAGAGGTCCAAGGTCATAAACCGGATCAATAGAAGCAAGTTGGTTCATCCTAAAATCTTTATTAGGCAAACTGTTTTCACAAGGAGCTTTAGCAAATTTGGAAAAGTTAAACTCATAATAATATCCATCAAACTTAGTTAAAACCTTTTCCTTCTTACAATCAATAATAGCCCCACAAGTGTTCAAGAAAGGTCTACCAAAAATGATAGGACAAGTTTTGCTAGCTGCAGAATTAAGCACTAGAAAATCAGCAGGATACTTAATCTTACCACAGAGAACCTCCACATCTCTTACAATTCCAATGGGGCAAATGGTCTCCTTATTAGCAAGGTGGATAACCACATCAATGTCCTCGAGCTCACAAGGACCAATCTCATGCATAATTTCCCTATAAGATCATAAGGAATAGCACTAGAACTAGCACCAATATCACATAAACCATAGTAGCAATGACCACCAATTTTAACAGAAAGCACATGAACACTAGCTTTTCTAGCCTTAATATGATGAGAGACAATATTAGTAGCGTCTTCACATAAGACAATATGCTCATCCTCTATATTTTTAGTGACAGTGTCTTTCACAATAGCTACCATAGGTTCACCATTCAATTGCTCATCAGGATCCACAGTTTTCATTGTACCTTTATTATTTGCACTAATCATCATAGAATACTCCTTTACCTTAGCTGGGAAAGGTATTTTCTCAACATAAGGTTCAAGCAGAATATGATTAGTAGTACAAACTTCAGCACTTCTAACAGGAACATGATTAACAACATCTTTATAAGGAGCATGGTACTTATTCCACTTCTTTTTGGAAATTTCTATATAAGAGGCAAAGGCCTTAAAACAGTTGGCAATACTTTGGGAATCAAGACCAAACTCATTGCTAATATCACGGAAGCTATCAGTTCCCATAAAGGATTTAATGCATTCATAATCATAGTGTATACCTGACTTTCTTCCTTTGTCATTCTCCCAAGCTTCAGTGTTTTCTTGAATACGGTCCAGTAGATCCCATTTAGCTTCTTCCTTCATACGTGTAAATGATCCAGCACAAGAAGCATCTAGTAAATCTTTATCATGAAGAGAAAGCCTAGCATAAAAGTTATTGATAATAATATTGTTAGGGAGTTCATGAATAGGACATTTAAGCATTAGTAACTTCAATCTCCCCCAAGCTTGAGATATACTCTCTCCATCATGAGGCCAAAAGTTATATATATGATTTCTATCCTTATGAATCTCACTGGGAGGATAAAATTTAGAGTAAAATAGAGATTCCATCTCCTCCCATTCCATGGATCGTCCATTCTTCAGCACCTTATACCATTCTTCAGCTCTCCCTTTCAAGGATATAGAGAGTAACTTCACCTGTTCAGTTGTGATACCTGCACACTTAAACAACTCGCATAATTCATGGATAAAAAGCAAGTGATCACCAAGATGGACAGTTCCATCCCCAAAATAATAATTATCCATAACACGATCAACAATACTTGTAGGTATCTTAAAAGGATCTATCTCAACATGTGGTTCATCTACTACCCTAGCAGTGGTAGTAGTTTTCCCAAACAGAAAACCAAGTGGGTTATCCATATTGGAAACAAAGTAACAAGCAGTAACAAAAGAAATACTCACAGTAGAAGTTTCCTTTACCAGTTCCACTCTTCAATAGCGCTTCACTTCCTGGCAACGGCGCCGGGAAATAGTCTTGATGACCCACAAGTATAGGGGGTGTATCGTAGTACTTTCGATAAATAGGAGTGTCGATCCCAACGAGGAGCAGAAGGTGCTGAATAGTGGTGTGGAGCAGGAAATCCCTATGAATACTTAACAAACAGATTTTTAGTGGTTTTCTGATAAGGCAACAAAACAAAGTACAAGTAACAAAGAACAAACACAACAAGTGGCCCAATACTTTCTTAGCAAAGGACAAGCCGGTGGAAATACTTATAAAGACCAAACGTTCTTGAGGACACACGGGAATTCTGTCAAGTGCTTTCGCTTCATATAACTGAGTACTCTTCTTTGGTGTTGTAAGTGTTGTGTGGGTGAACCTGTGCTAATGTACCCACCTTACTTGGACTATTACATACTTGTGATTAAACCCCCTGCAAACATCCATAACTATAGGAAAGTAATTAAGATATAAATCTAACCACAACCTTAAACTCTGAGATCCTACGCTCCCTTGTGCAAAGGTGTCCTAACGGGGGTTCAAGTTTCTGTCACTCCGGCAACCCCACAATTAGTATCCAAATACACAATGCATTCCCCTAGGCCCATAAATGGTGAAGTATCATGTAGTCGACGTTCACATGACACCACTAGAATAATAGCACCACAACTTAAATACTAAACCATTGAATAATAACTCAACACAAATCTACTAATAACAACATGACTTCTCCCATGTCCTCAAGAACTAAACGAACTACTCACGAGACATCATATGGATCAAGATCAAAGATGATTTGGTGATGGATAACAATATGAACATAAACAATAATCCATTGGTTCCACTCACAAGCATCAACTACAATAGTAATTAACACCGGGAAAGTTTCCCCTAAAAACTAAAGCAATAACCAACACAATTGTTATAGCAGAACGAAGTGGTGATGATGGTGCTGGTGGGGATGATGGTGTGGATGATGATGATCCCGATGAAGCCTAGCTTGAAGATGGTGTTGATGCCGACGATCTCCCCTCTCCGGGAAGGAATTCCCCCGGCAGAAATCTGTCTGCCGGAGAGATCTTTCTCTCTCGGTGTTTTCTGCCCCCTAGAGGTAGCGGAAATCTATCTGTGGTCGCTCCCCGAGGCTTAGGGTTCCATAGGTAAGATATAGGCGAAGGGGCGGAGTAGGGAGCCGGGCAGGTGGGCCACACCTGCCCTAGGCGCGAGGTCAGGTGGGCCCGCGCCTAGGGGGTGTGGGCCCCCTGTGGCCCCTCTTCGCTCCTCCTTCTTGTAGGGGTTCGTAGCATGGAAAACAAAAAATTTCTATCGCATACAAACAAACAAGCCAAGATCTATCTACTAGATTGTAGCAACGAGTCGATGGAATAACTTACCCTCGAAGATTCCAAAGTGTTTAACGAGAGCGGATTCTCGTGGGTGATGTAGTCGTACTCTTTCCGATCTCAAGATCGTGTAGACGATCCTTCCTGCGCTGCGTTCCGGCAGCGCTTCCGCAGTCGGTCACACGTTCGGTACTCGACGAAGACCTTCCTCTCCCTTGTTCCAAAGAAAGCGTGGAGGTTGTAGCACTCTCCTCGCGATTCCGGCAGCACAACGGCGTGGTACCGGAAGTAGAGGGGAAATCCTGCAGGGCTTCGCCTTAAGCCGGAGCGAGTATGGTGGATTATGAGAGAGGGCTATTAGTGGTCTAGAGATTAGACACACCAATTATAAGGCTCTAAACCGCAGGCTAAAGCAATTAGAAGCTCTAAACCAAACGGCTCTAAACCGGAGATTAGAGGTAGAAACTTGTGTGTCTCAAGGAGGAGGCCCTGCCCCTCCTTTTATAGGTGGAGGGGCTAGGCACGCCAGGGAGGGAGGGAGTCCCTCCCCAACTCGGCCTAGGGCTGGCCGCCGGCTTGGAGGAGAGGAACTCCTCCTCCAAGTTGGTTTCAACCTCCTCTTGCTTGTTTCCCACAGTTTCCTGTTTCCCACAGTTTCCTGTTTTAGCCGTTTGACTTTCAAACTGGCAGTTTGACTTTCAAGTTTTGGAACAGCAAGAACACTTAGTACAAGATGCAATCATTCAATGACACATTCATGTACCCTCCCCCCCGGAGTGCCGGACAATCCGGAACCTTCTAGAACATTCCCGATGAAAACACCGGAATCATGCCCGAACTCCGAAACAGGACTTTCCTTATATGAATCTTATTCTCCGGACCATTCCGGATCACCTCGTGATATCCCGGATCCCATCCGAGACTCCGAACAACATTCGGTCTCTTTCTCATAATACCATAACTACTCAAAACAACGTCGAATCCTTAAGTGTGTCTCCCTACGGTTCGTGAATTATGCGGACATGATCGAGACACTTCTCCGAACAATAACCAATAGAGGAATCTGGAAATTCATATGGCTACATATTTCTACGATTACTTTGCGATCGAATGAACCACTTACATACGATACCAATTTCCCTTTGTCTCACGATAGTTTACTTATCCGAGGTTATGATCGTCGGTATCTCTGCATACCTAGTTCAACCTCGTTACGATAAGTACTCTTTTCTCGTTCCGTGATATGTGATCCCTTGTGACCCATCACATGCTTGCAAGCTAATTGGATGACATTCCACCGAGAGGGCCCAGAGTATATCTATCCGCATATGGATGGACAAATCCACTCTTGATCCATGTGTTTCAACCAATACTTTCGAACACTCAATGCCACCTTTATAGCCACCCGATTACGCGTGGTGTTTGATGTCATCAAAGCATCCATCCGTAAAGGTGATATGCATGATCTCATGGTCGAAGGAATTAGGTTACTATGTATCATAAAGCATATAGCAATTGAACTATTGAAATGACTTGATCTTTATGCTATGCTTATCTATAGGAGTATGTCCACCATATCATTCTCCTAACGATATGATCTTGTTGTTGATAACATCTCAATGTTCATGATAGGGAAACCACAATCATTAATCAACCAACAAGCTAGTGAAGTATAGAGGCTATACTAGGGACTTCAAATTAAGTTTACAAATCACACAAGTATTAATGTTTCCTTGTTAATACTATTATAGCATGAATGTAAACATTTATCATAAACACAAAGATATAATAATAACTATATTTATTTTTGCCTCTAGGGCATATCTCCAACACTTCTGGCTTCCTTCGTCTTCTGGGAAAGTAATATGTTTCCATATTTTTCTGGTATTTTTCTGATCTTCGTGAAATTGCATCGAAACACCCTCTTTTCCATCAGAATCCAGACTCCGGCAGTCCATCCTCCAAGAATCATCCAACATGCATAAACAGATGAAAAGCCATAAGTAATACCTCATAATAAGACAAATATTAATGAATAGAGGTAAATTATGATATAGAAGGGTGATGAAAATTGGGCGTATCAGTTGACATGTATTGCTAGAGGCCGCTTCCATATATCAACTTGAGACCGAGTGTTCATAGGAGTGAGTTGGACTCAAAGACATGACGGGATACTTATAAGTGTAGCTCATGTCGTGTCCAGGTGTACGTGAACCTATAGGGTCACACACTTAAGGGTAACAAAACCATGTAGATTATATCCATATAGACATTAGGGTATAGCCTAGATGGGCCTTAAGAGTTGAGCCAAACTAGGGGTGTATATAAGTGGAGTGACAAGAGATAGTCCTTGACCTAGCGTCACTTTCTCCACTCCCAAATTGGGCTAGAAAGGATCTAGAAATTCCCTGCCCGGTGTTTCTTCCTGCATGTGTGGATATCGGTAAAGGTGTTGCAAGTGTGACGCTAGAGACAAAGGAGTTCATGGGGATCCGTGGGAGCTGCTCATGAGTTCGTGGCGGATCCGGAGGAGCTGTTCATGGGATCAGACTGCACTTCCTCAACACGCTACATCAAGTTTCGCATATGCACATCTATCGGTAATCCCTTTGGAGCACCGCATAGAAAAGTTTTGTTTATCTGTACGTGGCCAACCAACATGAAACCGCAATCTGCGCATCCTCAGTTCATGCGGCTCCCAATCATGCCACCGTCGCTGCAAAACAAAAGCAGCAGGGCAACCACATGCGCAAGGTGTCGGTGGCTCGAGTTTTGGGCTTAATCCCGCGGTGACGGTGGCGGGGATAGTGGTCGGGAAAGCGCTGCCTTCCAGGGGCCGCCCAGTTTGAAAATGAAACCGATAAATATGAGTTCCTTAATACATAGTAGTTGGACACCACACTCTAAAGGTTACTTCTAGAATCACTCACACATACCCTAATCATTCTTCTCTAAAATGTTAATAGAACATATAAGAAAGAGCAAGGAAAGCAACTAATAAAAAGTTCTCCACTACTCAAACAACAAATTACAAATGAACAATGTTTTTTTATTTTTCCAAGCGCCTTTGAAGCTTATTTTTTCACCTCCAAACTTTTTCCCAGCTGTCACCAATCCTCTTCCTCAGCGGCTCCCACCCATTGCAAGCGCTGAAGGCTTCGAGAGCTACTTTATACAATAGTTGTGCTTGATGACTTGAGCTTGCTAAATGCTTAGCTTCTGCAAACAAGCCCAATGAGAGATCCCATATGAAATCTTACACACTAATTACAAGGATCTTAACGGAAAACTCAAGTAAACACAACAACATTCCTAGTTTTCCATATGTACCATAAAAAATAAGCTACCTCCACAGCAACCACGGTTCTAACTCTAGTGGAAAAACTCCAAGTTCATGGTCCAACCTCATTAAACTTACCATGTGAGCTAGAAAGTCTGAAAGAACATTTGTTCACTCCCCACAAATATCTGACCAAGGCACAGTGGAAAATCATATGCTTTAATTGTCTCGTCTCTATCACGGAAGCTACAATTAGATTCTTTCCCCTTCCACCCTATGTGCAAAGGGTTATTTTTTACTTCCAACAAGTTGCAACTTCTTTTCGCGAAGCTCGTCCCAAAGAATCTCTAGGTTAAGCATGCTTGGCCTAGAATAATTTGAGGATGGGCGGCCAATTGGGAAGTTGTTCCCGGGTGCGCATGACTGAGGACAAAGTGCGCATAAAAGACTAGTATTGGTAGTGGGGCCAATCTAGAGATCCTAGAGAGCTTCCAGGGGTAATAGTCGTTAGTCCTAGTATGGCCAGGGCAGTACAAGTGGTGTCAAAGTCGATCCTCATGGTTACATGGACATGTGCGGGTCAGGGGCACATAATTGTGGCACAAGGCGTGTGTGGCCTGTTGTGGCAAATGGCGTGACACCTATGCCGACACTAGACATATGGACATGTGCCAAGAGTGGATAGTCCTTGCCTAGATTGTTGATCGACGATAGCGTCGATCTTCTTAGGGTGGGTGTATTGTGAGATCCTGGCGCAAGGCTTAATAGGATTGATAGGATACCCATGTCAACAAGTTGCAACTTCTTTTCTCACATAATCTAACATCGTTTTCATCACATAAGCTAACATCTACACATAGAATCTGAACCTGCACCTAGGCAGCAGTAGTTTCACACCACAACACTCTTTTGAACCTGATATAACCTACCCTTCCTCAAATACTCTAGCCACTCTAATATTAATACTAATAGTCAAACCATAGAGTCCAGGAAGTTTATTCATAAGGGGAGCATCCTCAAACCAGAGATCCTCCCAAAACCTAGTTCTCTTGCCATTGCCTATTCTCTTCCTATAGAAGGAAGAAAAGTATCTTTAATCGTCATTATACCCTGCCAGAAATGAGATTGGTCGGGCTCAAGCTTACACAATGAAAAAAAATAATTCTTAACATATTTACTTGTAAGCAACCTTTACCACATGCCATCACTATTCTCTAACTTCCAGAGCCATTTACTTAGAAGACAAACATTCATAATCTCTATATTCACTACTCCTATCCCACCATGTTCTTTTGGCTGTCAAATCTTCTCCCAACTTACCAAATTATACGTTTTAACCCCCTCCTGTTCTTGCCAGAAGAACCTCTTCATAAAAACTAAATTTATTACTAGGACCTTTTGGTAGTTTAAACATAGACATCATATAATAAGGTACTTTGTTTTGATGGGTGAACCGTAGGGTTTATCCTACGTTATGATTTTACTTTATATATATATATATATGTGTGTGTGTGTGTGTGTGTACAAAAGGACTTTACATATAATCGGACACATTACTAAGTTAAGATCTAAGAAGTAGCCATATGTGTTTTGTCTCCCCTTCCACACATGGGTTGTATTTTTCATTATATCTTCAGCCTCTCGCCAATCGATATTACGCACCCTTACACACTTAAGAGGCGGTCCTAAATATCTAAAGGGAACTTCCCCTCCACACAAGTGAAGATACTAGCATAGTTCTAAGTTTGTTCTCTAGATTTACCAAAAAAATCTCACTTTTAATTTTAAACCAGACATATGTTCAAATAAGCATAAAATAAACTTCAAATTTCTAGTATTTTCCAAACTGTCTTTACACATAAAAATGTGTATCATCATCATATCGTAACATACAAACACCTTCCTCTATGAGATTAGTTACACCTTCTAACAAGCCACACTCGGAGCTTTTTTAATCACCATGGTAAGAACATCTACTACTATATTAAACATAATAGGGGACATGGGATCTCCCTATCTTAGACCTTTTTTTAGATTCAAAGTAGAGACCCATTTGGTCATTAACCATCATAATAACCTTATAATTTCTAGTAGCCTTTTATGACTCAAGCAAAAAACTTAACGGGAAAATCCTTTTTAATAATTACTTCCACAAGGAAGGACCAACTAATCTTATTATATGCCTTTTCCAAAATTAACTTTAAAAATACATCATCATCTCTACTTTTTTGTATTTCATGCATAACCTCATGTATACCCACATTTCCTTCTAAGATAAATCTATCATTCATAAATGATGTTTGAACAGGAGAAACAACTTTATATGTAACTCATATAGCTCTATTATTCAATACCTCGGTGATAATATTAAAAACAACATTTAACATGAAAATTGGCTACACTATTGAATCTTATCTGCACCAACATTTTTGGTAAAAGTTTAAAATTTCATAATTGAACCTAGAGATGTCTAATCCATCAACAAAGAATAGATAAAAAAATAAGAACAAATAATTTCAAATCAAATCCCAAAAATGTTGAAAGAATTCAACCGATAGTCCATCTGGGCCATGGCCTTATTATTTGGAAATAATATTTTTTATCTCTTCTATTGTAAAGGATCTAATAAGGCTACATACAAATATTCCAACACACAAGGCATTAACTCATCCACAATAATGTCCAAAGAAGCACTACCGGGACCAAACATATTTTAGGGTCACCATTAGTAGAGTACAAACACTTTGATACTGATGATGCTCGACGTGGCACTTCGTTGGTAACCCCAAGTGTAGGGTGTGAAGAGCAAGCAGCAAGTTTTCCCTGAGTTGAGACCGAGGTTATTGAACCAGAAGGAGGAAGGAAACGTTACATAGGTGTTGCAAGCAACGGGAGACCTGCACAACACAAACTCAAGACTTTGCCCCAACAAATCAGTGAGGTTGTCAAGCTCACCGGTTTGCTGTAACAAAGGATTAAACGTATGGTGTGGAAGGTAATGGTTTGCAGCAAGTAAACAAGTAACAGTGGAAGATGTATCAATGGTAAAGATTGGACCGGGGTCCATAGTTCACTAGAGGTGCTCTCCTTAGATAAACAACATGGCATGAAGGGTAAACAAATTACAACAGGACAATTGACAGGAACTGAGCAAGGCATAACAATGCAATTACTATTCAGAAAGATCCTATAAGATTCGATTGGGAAATACAACAAGATGCATAGACCTTCATCCAACTGCATCTATGACTAGAAGTCCACCTTCAGGTTATCATCCGAACCCCCTCCAGTATTAAGTTGCAAGCAACAGACAACTGCTTTAAGCAAAGTGTGTAAGGTAAACAGTCCACATGTTCCATGAACAAGAGACCGTTGTTTTCTCCCTAGTGGCAATAGCACATTTACAACCGAAGAGATTTCTGTCACTTCCCTTGGAAACTAGAGGCATGAACCCACTATCGAGCATAAATACCCCCTCTTGGAGTCACTAGCAACTACTTGGCCAAGATAGCTACTAACAACGGAGAACATGCAAGATCACAAACAACACGGACATGATAGAATCATAAAGACAAAACCATTAATCAAACCAACATAATAATCTCAATATCCATTGGATCCCCGCAAACACAACATGCATGATTACAAATAGATTAGGTCTTGATCATGAACGGAGCTCATAAGATCTGTACATGAAAGCACAAAGGAGGAGATACAACCATCTAGATACTACATGGACCCATAGTCCAAGGTGGAACTACTCACGCATCATCCCAGAGAGAAGGCCTCTGGGATGATCTCCCCTCCGGCAGGGTGCCGGGAAGAACTTCAGATCCCCCGATCTAGGGACGATGGTAGCGGCGGCTACAGACGGTTTCGTGGAGATTTGATCGGGTGCTTAGGGTTTCTGCATCAAGGGCTTCTTATAGGAGAAGGGGGAGGCCGAGGCGCCGGCCAGGGGCCCCACACCCCTCCCAGGCGCGGGGCAGGGGCCACCCGTGCCTAGGGTGGGTTTGGCTGCCCTGGACGGCCTCTCCGGCTCCCCTCTAGACTTCTTGTTCCCCACGGAAAGTAATTGTCTCTGACGTTTGTCCCGTGCAATTCCGAGAATATTTCTTTACTAACTTTTCTGAAACCAAAAACAACAGAAAATATGCATCTGGCACTTTTGCAACTTGTTAGTAGGTTAGTACCAGAAAACATGTAAAAAGCACCTCAAAGTGTAGACAAGCAAAGCAAAGTAGATACTAAACAAGCATGGAGCATCAAAGAACTCGAAACATGTGCATGAAAGATGGAGTTCTAACAATAGGACATAGTAACTATGCATGCAACATGACAAGCTACAAACAAAGATCATGAATAACATGCATTGGAAAACATTTGTTTGTTTCACATACAAAAAACATAGCATAGTGGAAATCAGCTTGTCCCTCATAGAGTAGCAATATAGATGCATAGGACACCTTCAAAGTTCACAAGGGTGACTAGAAATGAATAGTACAACAACAAGTAATATCACAATATGCATCAATTAATAAGCTTTGGAACACTGCACACAGAATGACAACTATGCTCTCTTAATGGTGCCTAAAAGTAGAAGGTGGAGACTCAATAGTGGTGGAAGAAAAGACTTTTATAAAGGAAGCAGGGATTACAAGTTTCAAAAAGAGCTTCTAAAAATTATGGTACTTGTTAGCTTTCATCCCTCATTGCCCCTATCATAAGCATCTTTAAGTGGTTAAGGTTAAAGTGGCAAATATGGAGTATATGCTTGACGAAGTATAAGTTGGCAATCTCAAGTCCCTTGAATATGAGGGCCACACCACATGCATACTCAACTTTGGGCCCAGGTAAGTTCTTGTCATTGTAAGTATTTGCATATCATTGAGAACCTCCAACAGGGTACCCCTTTCACATGGTACAAGAGCTTTACCATAACCAAAATGACAAGACAAGCATACAATGAGCATCTCATCAGTATTTTTATTTACCATATGCATATATTTTTATTGAGGATGCTTCATAGATAGCTCACTATGGTGCTGCTGCAAGTTTCCACCATGATTAGGCATGGCTTAGGCTAGCGGCCCAGGCGTTTCTCTAACAAAGGATACAAACTCCATGGACTTACAAGTTCTCTCTTTATTTCACACCGGTGACATCCATAGACAAAAGAGCATGATATCAACCGAGTACAAAGTACAAGTGCAATGTTGAAAATGTTCCCCGTGACAGCACGGTTCTGCTAATTCCAACTTATAAGTGCAAGCATATATAACAAAGTTGTCACAATGGTTCAAGTTTATTAGGGGCAAAGAATATAAAGTGTGCCATCAAGTTCGTGAGGGCTTTAATCACTAAGTTTTGACATAACAAAGTAGTTTTTAATTGGAAGATAGTTGAAAACAAGAATATACTTGGAATGGTGTAACACACCATGCATAGGAGTTTATAGTGGACACTTTGGAATAACTTGCTTTCTTGGGAGTTGGAAGCAAGAGTAGAACTTACTCATACAAGTGGAGGCTAGCAAAATGTCAACACCCGAATTTTTAATCCCAGATGCCTGTTATGCCATACATCGCAATCCCAGGATTACCATTTTTGCGAGACATAACAGATTTTGATACCACAGTACATCATCCATTACAAACCATACATAAGGTCTTACACAAATAAGGATCTCATGATCCAGTTCTTAATACAACTCATGCAGCGGAAATACGTCAATAAAGGTAGCGTAGGCGAAGCTCCATCTTCGGTGTCACAAGCAATGCTGACGATGGGAGATGATCCTAGTTGTAGTAACCTTCCTGGGGTCCATCATCCTGGTACTCCTCTTCATAGTCTGGCCACGGGAATAGCCAGGGACAAAGCCATGAGTACTCTTTAAGTACTCGCAAACTAATACTAACAAGTGAAGGGGGTTTTTGTAGTAGGACACTAAGCTCTATGGAGTGTTTTGCAAAAAGCCATATTTACCTCTACTAAGTTCAGAAGCAAGAAACCTAGTTAAAGTTTTATAACACCTAAGTGGGAACTTGTATTTCATATCACAACTCTGTTGTGGTCAAGTCAAAATCTCGATCCGTTTCACAAGTCATTTTGAAAACATCTGACGGGGGAACAGTATGACCTCAATCGTTAATCATGACGCTATTCGAATAGTTTGACACTCTGCAGAGATTGTACACTTTCACCACAACATTCGATACATTCGTCAGGAACAAATCCTGAATTCACCATACTCAGTATGAGGATAATCAATCCCAACGTTTCCATTACACGCCCTAGTATAGGCACCTCTCCTGTGAGTTTCGCCTCCCAACCATGACCAACTGTCATCTTGGGTACTGAACAGGTGGACAATCTTCACAAGGTAGCCTCAGCTCAGAGCTTGGCCGTGAGGGAACCCATACTAAGGTATATAAGTTTCTAGTCAAGCCCTACCCAAATTTCGGGTATTGTGGTTGTACAGTAAAATTGGAATGGTATCGCATCCAGACAAGCATCAGTTTTATAAAGGGCTAAGGCTCATGCCTCAACATTTTCATCATCAAAATCATCTGGTGTTCGGAAACACATGTCAAAACATCTCAGTAGAATGACTCATCATTCTAAGGTTTTCATAACCATTTTCCACCAAGTATTCCCATCTAAAGTTGATCAAGTTTTATGCTTAGCACTAGCATCTACAAGTGGGGGTAAGTACTAATGAGGGGTGGTAAACAAGTGGAGTTTAACTAATTATAATCTCATTCCTTAGGATTACATCAAGATTATCTAGCTTAGGCCAAATTTAATGCTCTTTATGCAACCTTCAATTATTTTCCTAGAATCTACAAATCACTTAAGTAAGCTCTAAGTAATAGCTTTGATAAAGAAATAAAGTAGAAAGCTTGCAAGTAAAACTAGGATTGGGTATCATCAAATGTGTCTAACCAAGCATGCTTAGTGCATTGCATAGGTTATCTAACTTTCATAATTGCAAGTGTTAGCTTGCATAGGTTAACTTGATTAGTAAGGCTTGCATCAGTATCAGTATAAGCTTGCCTTGTGCAGAGCAGTGGTTGAAGTTCTCCTCGGCTTCTTCTTCTTTGTATCCTCCTTCCTCCTCGTATCCTTGGTCGTTACTAGCGTCTATAAATAAATATGAGGTACACAATCACCAAACAATACTTATCTATTTTCAATCATCACACCAAGGGGTTCTATAGATGATCTAGTATCATCACTAACATTACAAGATTAAAGCCTTTGTCTTTTTTATTTTATTTTTAGAAAAGTAATTTCTACTCATTGAAAAACTACTCAAGATTTAATATTCTCCAACTCAAACATGGGATCATGTTGACACATGTCATCACCACATATTTTAGTACATGGGAATGTGATTTAAAGTGGTGTCACATTTTAATAAGGTTTACCCTTTTTATTTTAAATAAATAAAGTGACTAGAAATGCCTATTTGGCATTCTTTTATTACTTGGACATTATTTCTATAATTAAACCCATATGTTTTTATATATTATGAAAGGTATGATCAAATATGATTTTTGAGAGTTGGAATCAACTCAAAAGCTATTATGGTTTAAATTTGAAACATGTTTGGATGTAGAAAAGCTTCTGCTTTGTTATTTTTACCAAGGTTGATTTATAGATCCAAATGATTTGAATCCAACGGGCTTGGATTAAGCATTTCAATATATTTCTAACAAAATTGGTTTCATGCAATTTGGTTTAAAGAATCAAGCTGGGTTGATTTTTGAAACTAGGTATAGAACTGAGTTTGAATATAAATAGAAAAAACTAAATTCAAATGAGTGGGATGCGCGGGAAGGGTTATTGGGCCCGGTGTCACTCCATTGTGGCGAGCAGGGGTGGTGTACTGTCGGTTGCTCTTTTAAACGATCGGGGCGATATGGTGCGTTGGATTTGAATGAATATCGACGGCTGAGTGTCGTCGTCGATGATGAACAGGTCACCGGCGAGCTTGAACCCTATCGGCTCAGTGGGGGTGCATAGGGGGCATACCGGGGCTCCAGTGATGACGGCGAGGCGGGCAAACGACGAAGTCGACGACGGCGAACTTAGGGGTGGTCGCGGCATCTCCGGGGGTGGTCGAAATCAACGGATCCCTTCTTCTCCAGAGGCGGCCTGCTCCAGCGCAATTCCAGCGAACTGCTTCTCCGCGTGCTCCGGCTAAGGGGTGGAAGGATCAGTGAGGTGAGGGGAGTGAGATGGTGTGAAGAAATCGAGCGGGGGTCGTCTCATTTTATAGGCTCGACGGCGAGACTGAGAGGGATGGGCAGGCGACGGTGGCGACACGGCTACGGGTGGCTAGAGGCATGGCCAAGGTTGGCGATCGACGGGCAGTCTCCTGGCGATGCTCTATGGTTTAAATGCGCGTGTAGGGGTGGTGGCAAATGGTCGTGAACGTGCGGTGCTCTGCGCGGCAGAGGCGGCGTCTTCGACGGCGAGCGGTGGCTGTGAGGCATGGGGTGGCGAACGGGGGTGTCTGCGGGGTTGCTGGGGCGGTGGTGATCACACGTGCACGCGGCGAGGGCGGCGCGCGGTCTGTGGGCGTGTGTCGAGGGTGGCGCTCTGGCGCGCTCTCGGCATGCTCTCAGATAAGCTTGGCATGGCTTGGGCGTGTGGTCCAGTGGCTGGCAGGGTTCGAGCGCTGGACAGGGGGTGGCGGTGGACGGTGGCCTGTGTCCTAGAAATGGTGTTTAGGACTGGTGCTTGCTCTGGCTAGCTAGCCATGGTCGGCTGGCAAGGGTTCCTTCGGGTTGGCATGGCATGGTGCCAAGGGTAGGGGATAGGGGTGGTCAAGGCACTGGTTGGCACTGGGGGAGACAAGTGTGATCAATGGTGAACAATGCTTAGCCAAATTACTAATCAAAACAGTGAAGTTTGGCCAGTTTGATTTGTTGTCTCCAAGTGTTTGATGAAATGGACGCAAGAACTTGAGTTTTGAATTTTGAAAAGATTTTTGGTTGGTGTGCTAGGCATGTGTTGAGGATTCTGCGGATGCTTGGGTTTTGAAAATTGAGCTTGTTTGAGTGGTTTTTGAAATAGTGGGATCTTCCCATATGAAATAGATTCAATTTTAAACTGTCATTTAAACTATGCATTCAAATGTTTTTGGATGATCACAAGGTGGGCTTTGGTACCTTGTTATGAGTACTATCAAGAGGTGCAAAGATACATACATGTTTCTGTTAAGTTCTGAAAGTTAGAGATAGCCAAAGTAGGCATGGGAGTTAATTTGGCCAAAGTGACCATTCACTTAATTTGTTTGTCTTTGGGGAAAGTGTGGGGATTGTTTAGATGCTGTTTATTTCACCTAAGTATCATTTTACAAGCAAAGAAACACAGAAGCATGGAAATTCAAAAGAATCCAAGTTTTAATGCACGCACATATGAATGCTTTCATCTTTTTAATTGGAAAAGTTTTTGTTAACCCTAATTTTGATGATTAAAATTTGATGATCCAAGTTTAGTATTTTTGGGATGTTACAAACCTTCCCCCCTTAAACAAAATCTCCTCCCGAGATTTGAAAAAGGACGAAAAAGATTACCTAGGATTTGAAGAGAATGGGAAACCCCGTCCTGATGTGGTCTTCGCGCTCCTAGGTAGCTTCCTCTTCTGTGTGGTTGCTCCACTGAATCTTGAGAAACTTGATGCTTCGGGTTCTGGTAGTTCTGAAAGCTTCCTCCAAAATACGGATGGGTACTTCAGGATAGGTCAGGTCATCGTTGATCTCTATGGTCCGGTGATCGATATTCTTGAACACTTCAGTCTTCTCTGGAACTTCGAGGCACTTGCGAAGTAATGATATATGGAACACATTGTGCACGGCTGACATCTCTTCGGGTAGTTCCAATTGATATGACACTTCTCCTCGACGGTTCAGAATCTTGAAGGGTTCGATATATCTGGGGGCTAACTTTCCTTTCAGTTGGAAACGATGCATTCCTTTCAATGGCGACACTTTCAGATACACAAAATCTCCTCTGTTGAAGGCGAGGTCTCGACATCTCTTGTCGGCGTAACTCTTCTGTCTGGACTGGGCTGCCTTGAGGTGCTCACGAATCTTGTGAACCTTCTCTTCTGCTTCTTGTAGGATGTCAGTTCCAAAAATCTGACTCTCTCCTACTTCCGACCAGTTCAAAGGGGTGCGACACTTCCTTCCATACATGAATTCAAATGGGGCCATTTGCAAACTAGCTTGATAATTGTTGTTGTATGAAAATTTTGCAAACGGCAGACAGTCTTCCCACTTAGATCCATATTCTAACACACATGCTCTCAACATATCTTCGAGTATTTGATTTACTCGCTCCGTTTGTCCATCGGTCTGAGGGTGATACGCGGTGCTGAAATCTAGGCGGGTTCCTAAACGTTCTTGGACTTTCTTCCATAATCTCGAGGTAAACTGAGTTCCTCGATCCGATACGATGTTCTTGGGGACTCCATGCAAACTGACGACTCTAGCGATGTATAACTCCGCTAGCTTCGAACTCTGATATGTGGTCTTGACGGGTAAGAAATGGGCGAATTTGGACAACCTATCCACTATGACCCAGATAGAGTCATCCCCTACTAGAAGTAGGCAATCCGGTGATAAAGTACATTCCAACGGAATCCCATTTCCATTTCGGAATCTGCAATGGTTGCAACAATCCCGCGGGTCTTTGATGTCCCGCCTTGACTCGCTGACATATATCACACTTGGCGATATAGCTTCGGATTTCTCTCTTCATCTTATGCCACCAAAATTTCTCCTTCAAATCTTGATACATCTTCGTTCCTCCGGGGTGGATAGAAAGAGTATCATGAGATTCCTTCAGAATAACTTCTTTCAACTCAGAATCTGCTGGTACACAAAGGCATCCTTTGTACCACAGTACTCCTTCTTCGTCTTCGGTGAATTCGGGTACTTTGCCTATACCGATACGACGCTTGATTCCATCGATACTAGCATTTCCTTTCTGCGCCTCTTTGATCTGGCTGATCAAAGTGGGTTGAAGTTCTATGTTAGCCAAAAATCCTTCACTCACTAATTCCATTCGAAAATCTTCCATCTCTTTGTGCAAGCTTGGTTGCTCCTTCAAAATCATGGAGTTCAAGCGACACGGCAATCTGCTAAGGGCATATGCTACCACGTTGGCTTTACCGGGGTGATAGTGAATGTCCAGATCGTAATCCTTGATTAACTCAATCCATCTTATCTGTATCATATTCAGATCCTTCTGAGTGAATATATACTTCAGACTCTTGTGAACCGAATAGATCTCACAACGGTTTCCCATCAGGTAGTGCCTCCATGTCTTCAGGGCTAGAACTACGGCTGTGAGTTCGACGTCATGGGTTGGGTAATTCTGCTCATGTTGTTTCAGTTGTCGAGATAGATAAGATATAACTTTGCCTTCTTGCATTAGCACACATCCGATACCAATCTTGGATGCGTCACAATACACATCAAAGGGCTTCATGATATCCGGGATGATTAAGATTGGGGCTGAAATCAATCTTCTCTTGAGTTCTTCAAAACTCGCTTCACATTTGTCCGTCCATTCAAACTTCTTGTCCTTCTTCAGCAATTGGGTCATGGGTCTGGCGATACTCAAGAATCCTTCTACAAACTTGCGGTAGTATCCCGCCAATTCGATAAATGCACGAACTTGGGTTTGAGTGGTTGGGGCTTGCCAATCTTCGACATCTTTCACCTTTGCAGGGTCAACGACAATTCCTCCGGCTGATACAATGTGGCCGAGGAATCCTACCTCCTGTAACCATAATTCACATTTGCTAAACTTGGCATACAACTGATGCTCTCTAAGGGTTCCAAGAATGGTCCTTAGGTGTAGCTCATGTTCTTCTTCTGATTTGGAACAAATAAGAATGTCATCGATGAAAACAACGACAAACTTATCCAGGAAGTCCATAAAAATCTTATTCATGAGATTCATGAAATAAGCGGGGGCATTGGTTAATCCAAAAGACATGACAGTATAATCGTATAATCCATATCTGGTGGTAAAGGCAGTCTTGGGAATATCCTCTGCGCGAATCTTGAGTTGATGATAGCCAGTTCTAAGATCAATCTTAGAAAACACTTTGGCACCGGTCAACTGATCAAACAAATCTTCTATCATGGGAAATGGTTACTTGTTCTTGATGGTGAGATCATTCAACTTCCGGTAATCCATACACAAATGGTTTCCTCCATCCTTCTTGTCCACGAACAAGATAGGTGATCTCCATGGTGACGCACTTGGTTGAATCAATCCAATTTCCAACATGGCATCCAGTTGCTTCTTCAGTTCTACTAGTTTAGACGGGTTCATACTATATGGTCTCTTGGCTATGGGTCCTGTTACGGGGATTAGTTCGATGATAAACTCGATATCCCGATCTGGAGGCATACCGGGCAAAACATCTGGAAATACATCGGGGTATTCACAGACTATCCGGACTTGGTCAATGGTAGGTTGGGCTATACTCTTGTTGCACTTGAATTGGCGAGGTAAGGTTTCAGATATATGCTCGACTGATATTCCAGCGGTACTGGTCATGGTTATGGCTTTCTTGGCACAGTCAATCAATCCTTTATGTTTGGACATCCAATCCATTCCTAGTACTACTTCCAAATCTTTAGTTCCGAGTACTATCAGATTAGCATAAAAATCTATGCCATGGATTCGGATAGGGACGGCTTTGCAAATTTGCCTAGCTTTGGTGGTTGAACCGGGGATTTGAACAATCATAACATGCTTCAGTTTGGTTGGTTGAATCTTACTAGTGCATGCAAATTCTTCGGTGACAAATGAGTGCGATGCACCAGAATCAAACAACACTCTAGCAAGTACTGAATTAACAGAAAACATACCCAACACGACATTGGGCGCTTCATGGGCTTCTTCAGCATGCATGAGAAAAAGACAGCCATTGCGGTTGAGTGAATTCCCTAGGGCAAACCTTCTTCCAGGCTGAACACGACGCTGCTGCTGAGCTGGGGCATTGGCATTGGGGGCTGTGGCATTCTTCTTGGGGCACTCATTGGAGTAGTGACCCTTATTTCCACAGTCATAACAAGTCACTTGCGACTTGTCCTTTGCTGCAACAGGCACATCATTGCTTCCAGTCCTCGGGGCAGTGTTGGTGTTGGCGGCAGTATTTTTGTTGTTGAACTTGGGTGGAGCACGGTTGAAATTGTTAGAGTTGCCGGGGTTTTTATGATTTCCTCCTGGCCTCGGGTTTCCACGGTTGGGATAGGTCGGACGGTTCATCGTGGGTCTGTTGGTTCTCGGGGCAAATCCTGGAGATGGGTTAGGGCGATACTCTGGGGTCTGATGGGTTCCTGGCTGATGCATCATGCGACGCTTGCAGTTCTCATTGGCTTGGTTGATCTTTCCTTCCATCTGGATGGCAGAGTCGGCAAGGGCTTCAATATAAGCAAAGGGGATATTGACTAACACAGTCTGCATCTCATCATGCAAACCATTCAGGAATCTCTCTTTCTTCTTGGCTTCAGTGTCGATCTCATCCGGGGCATACCTAGCTAATGACAAGAATTTGTCACGGTATTCCACTACGGTCATACTTCCTTGCTTCAGTTCTCTGAACTCATCTCCATTCTCTTGATCAAACCCGGTGGCACATGGGTTCTGCTGAACTTGACCTTGAATTCTTCCCAGGTCATCATATGTCCTCCGGTCATTGCACGAACACTGTTCCACCATGCTCTTGCATATCCGGCTAGATAATGGGTGGCGAACCGAACTTTCTTGCTGGCTTCCACTCCGGCGACTTCTAGGTTGTTGTCTATGGTTTGCAGCCAATCATCGGCGTCTAGGGGCTCTTCCGATTTAGTGAAAACAGGTGGGTTGGTGTTCTGGAAATTCTTGAGCTTAGATCCATGGTTGTCCTGGTTTCCTTGGCCTTGATTGTTGTGGGCCAGCTGAGCTATCTGCTGAAGGGTGGCTAGGTTGGCTTGACGTTCGGCTCTTTCGGCTTCGCGGTCAGAAACCAACATTTGCAGGATTTGCAACATCGGGTCCGGGGATGAACCATTTCCTCCGCGTGGCATCTGAAGATTGAGATAGATCATGAGAAAAGAGGGAACTTTCTAAGGTTTCGGGACTTTGAAAAGTTTTTAAAGTTTGACTCAGATTTTTCTAGCAACTTGCTTTTCATTCATTCATTCATAGCACACGATACAAACACACACCACAAAACAAGAAAAGAAGATGGTTTTAAGAACCATTCTGGAAACTACGATACAGTGGGACCAAATACAACTCACTATGCTAGTGCTCAAGTGATACTACTCGGAGTCAGTGTAGTCGGCATCCTCATCACCCTCGTCGTCATTGATGAATGCGAAGTCATCCTCATCAGTGAAGAAATCCATAGCCTGATCCTCCAGAAATCATCATCATTGCTGAGATAGGAGCAGGGGTCTCCACGAAGGTCTTCTTCGGCATTCTCCCTTTCTTCCAACTGCATGTCTCTCTCGTGGATGGTCTCCTCCAAATCCAAGATACGGTGGCGAAGACGGGCAATGCTGCGCTCCTTCTTGTCGAGCTGACGGCGGCGAGACTTGCGATCCTTTGCTAGCATGGCGATGGTCTGATCCTTTGTCTTGATGATGGCGGACTTTTGGTTGGAGTAGTCACAGCAATTGTCAAATTCCTACTGACAATCGTACATCATGAAGCTAAAGTGGTCCAACTGGGTCTTCAGCTCGTGGTGGTATGGGGCTTCTAGTGGCTGTCCCATAGCATCACGCCTTGGACAAAATTCAAAGCGGGTACCCTTGATCTGGTTGATACTCTTCCCACATAGACGGGCAAGAGCTTCCTGCATGGCCCTGGCAAGTCCATCGAGCCAGTTTTTTCTCTTAAGGTTAATTGAATTCCCTCGGCAGTGGGAGGTTCAATCTTTCCTTGGAGACTTGCAACAATTAGCCACTGTATATCTTCTCCTCCTTGATCATTGAGCTGAGCTCCGAAGAACTCGGGGTGCAGACGCTCCAGAAGTTTTGAAAGCTGGTCCAAATCCCGCTCAAAGATAAGGTCTCCTCCATGACCCAACTGATAAAACTTGTTGTACTTCATGTCCATCTATAAGAATATAGGATGAGTAGATTAGTAGAGTGATCAAGTGTGTCAAATTTTATGTATTTTGCAAGTGTTTTGAGGAACATGAATTTTTATGAAAGAATCAAGGTGATAAGAATGGGAATAAGTTTTTTGTAAATATTTGCTTCCTTTGGTTTTGAAACTAAGTTTTTGATTCAAACGTCCAGTCTGACCATAGGGTCTCCTATGGTCAGGATGGCTCTGATACCAACTTGTCAACACCCGGATTTTTAATCCCAGATGCCTGTTATGCCATACATCGCAATCCCAGGATTACCATTTTTTCGAGACATAACATATTTGAATACCACAGTACATCATCCATTACAAACCATACATAAGGTCTTACACAAATAAGGATCCCATGATCTAGTTCTTAATACAACTCATGCAGCGGAAATACGTAATAATAAAGGTAGCGTAGGCGAAGCTCCATCTTCGGGGTCACAGGAAATGCTGACGATGGGAGATGATCCTAGTTGTCGTAACCTTCCTGGGGTCCATCATCCTGGTACTCCTCTTTATAGTCTGGCCACGGGAATAGCCAGGGACAAATCCATGAGTACTCTTTAAGTACTCGCAAACTAATACTAACAAGTGAAGGGGGGTTTTTGTAGTAGGACACTAAGCTCTATGGTTGTTTTGCAAAAAGCCAGATTTACCTACCAAGTTTAGAAGCAAGAAAGCTAGTTAAAGTTTTATAACACCTAAGTGGGAACTTGTATTTCATATCACAACTCTGTTGTGGTGAAGTCAAAATCTCGATCCATTTCACAAGTCATTTTGAAAACATCTGACGGGGAAACAGTATGGCCACTCCAACTGTCCATAACCGCGAACGCGGCTATTCGAATAGTTTGACACTCTGCAGAGATTGTACACTTTCACCACAACATTTGATACATCCGCCAGGAACAAATCCTGAATTCACCATACTCAGTATGCGGATAATCAATCCTAACCTTTCCATTACATGCCCTAGTATTGGCACCTCTCCTGTGAGTTTGGCCTCCCAACCATGACCAACTGTCATCTTGGGTACTGCACAGGTGGACAATCTTCACAAGGTAGCCCCAGCTCAGACCTTGGCCGTGAGGGAACCCATACTAAGGTATATAAGTTTCCAGTCAAGTCCTACCCAAATTTCGGGTATTGTGGTTGTACGGTAAAATTGGAATGGTATCGCATCCAAACAAGCATCAGTTTTATAAAGGGCTAAGGCTCATGCCTCAACATTTTCATCATCAAAATCATCTGGTGTTTGGAAACACATGTCATAACATCTCAGTAGAATGACTCATCATTCTAAGGTTTTCATAACTATTTTCCACCAAGTATTCCCATCTAAAGTTGATCAAGTTTTATGCTTAGCACTAGCATCTACAAGTGGGGGTAAGTACTAATGAGGGGTGGTAAACAAGTGGAGTTTAACTAATTACAATCTCATGCCTTAGGATGACATCAAGATTATCTAGCTTAGGCCAAATTTAATGCTCTTTATGCAACCTTCAATTATCTTCCTAGAATCTACAAATCACTTAAGTAAGCTCTAAGTAATAGCTTTGATAAAGAAATAAAGTAGAAAGCTTGCAAGTAAAACTAGGATTGGGTATCATCAAATGTGTCTAACCAAGCATGCTTAGTGCATTGCATAGGTTATCTAACTTTCATAATTGCAAGTGTTAGCTTGCATATCTCAACTTGATTAGTAAGGCTTGCATCAGTATCAGTATAATCTTGCCTTGTGCAGAGCAGTGGTTGAAGTTCTCCCCGGCTTCTTCTTCTTCGTATCCTCCTTCCTCCTCGTATCCTTGGTCGTTACTAGTGTCTATAAATAAATACGAGGTACACAATCACCAAACAATACTTATCTATTTTCAATCATCACACCAAGGGGTTCTATAGATGATCTAGTATCATCACTAACATTACAAGATTAAATCCTTTGTCTTATTTATTTTATTTTTAGAAAAGTAATTTCTACTTATTGAAAAACTACTAGATTTTATATTCTCCAACTCAAACATGGGATCATGTTGACACATGTCATCACCACATATTTCAGTACATGGGAATGTGATTTAAAGTGGTGTCACAATTTAATAAGGTTTAACCTTTTTATTTTAAATAAATAAAGTGACTAGGAATACCTATTTGGCATTCTTTTATTACTTGGACATTATTTCTGTAATTAAACCCATATGTTTTTATATATTCTGAAAGGTATGATCAAATATGATTTTTTATAGTTGGAATCAACTCAAAAGCTATTATGGTTTAAAGTTGAAAAATGTTTGAATGTAGAAAAGCTTCTACCTTGTTATTTTTACCAAGGTTGATCTACATATCCAAATGATTTGAATCCAACCGGCTTGGATTAAGCATTTCAATATCTTTCTAAAAAAATTGGATTCATGCAATTTGGTTTACTGAATCGAGCTAGGTTGATTTTTCAAACTAGGTACAGAACTGAGTTTGAATATAAATAGAAAAAGCTAAATTCAAACGAGTGGGCTGCGTGGGAAGGGTTATTGGGCCAGCCCAGTGTCACTCCGCAGCGCGGGGCGCAACTGACAGGGGGGTCTACTGGTCAGTGGCTCTTTAAACACGAAGAGGTACGACGTGATATGGTGCGTTGGATTAGAATGAAGATCGGCGACTGAGGGTCGTCGTCGATGATGAACATGTCACCGACGAGCTCGAACCCTAGCGGATCAGTGTGGGTGCATAGGGGGCATACCGGGGCTCCAGTGACGACGGAGAGGCGGGCAAACGACAAAGTCGACGACGGCGAACTCGGGGGTTGTCGCGGCAGCTCCGGGGGGTGGTCGAAATCAACGGCTCCCTTCTTCTCCAGAGGCGGCCTGCTCCGGCGCAATTCCGGCGAACTGCTGCTCCTCGTGCTCCGGCTAAGGGGTGGAAGGATCAGTGAGGTGAGGGGAGTGAGATGGTGTGAAGAAATCGAGCGGGGGTCTTCTCCTTTTATAGGCTCGACGGTGAGACCGAGAGGGATGGGCAGGCGACGGTGGCGACACGGCTACGGGCGGCTAGAGGCATGACCGAGGTTGGCGATCGACGGGCGGTCTCCTGGCGATGCTCTATGGTTTAAATGCGCGCGTAGGGGCGGTGGCAAATGGTCGGGAACGTGCGGTGCTCTGCGCGATAGAGGCGGCGTCTTCGACGACGAGCGGTGGCTGTGAGGCATGGGGCGGCGAACGGGGCTGTCTGCGGGGTTGCTGGGGCGGTGGTGATCACGCGTGCACGCGGCGAGAGCGACGTGCGGTATGTGGGCGTGTGTCAAGGGTGGCGCTCTGGCGCGCTCTCGGCATGCTCTCAGAGAAGCATAGCATGGTTTGGGCGTGTAGTCCAGTGGCTGGCAGGGTTCAAGCGCTGGACAGGGGGTGGCGATAGACGGTGACCTGTGTCCTAGACATGGTGTTTAGGCTTGGTGCTTGCTCTGGCTAGCTTGCCATGGTCGGCTGGCAAGGGGATAGGAAAAAAAACTCACCAAAGGTCCTCGCTGGAGACTAGAAGAGGAAGCAGAGGGGCCGACGACCATGGCGGCACGGGGAGCACCCCAGAGGGGGCGCTGCAACCCATACGGCGCCACGGCGGAGACCATGAACACGCATAGAGGCGAGGAGCATCACCTCGACGCACGACGACAGCAGCCGCACTAGGATCCACGCCAACCCCCAAACCCTAGGGTTCGGGACGGCATCGATCCGTCGCAGGAGAGCTCCATACTCAAATCCAGTTGGATAGAAAGGATGGGCATCGTCGACAACCTCCTATTGCACCACGTCAGCGACCAGAACAGCCCAAGGCGGCAGGAATCGCCGGGGCAACATCACTGAACACGGGGTCGAGGTCAGAGGAGGAGATGATGAGCTCGAGGGAGAGAGGCAGCGAGGGAGTGGGCTGAGTTGGGCCAGACCCTTCAGGGTGGTTATTTTTGATTATGTCTAATGGGCCACTACGGCCCAATAAGATTAATCCAGCCTAGAAATCTTTTAAGGCCTGTTCTAATAAATAGGAAAAGACCAAAATACCCCTGATCTTAATTAAATTCTAGAAAATAAAATAAAAGTCCAAAAATTATAAATAAAATAGATAATCCACACTATCCAAATAAATTAAGATGTAAAATTTTAGACATTTAAATTTTATTAAGAATTTAGTAATTTATATATTACTTATGTAATTTTACAAAATTATTAAAAGATGATAAAAATAAATAAAAATCACTTTCATTATTTATTAATATTGTAGTATTTTTGAAAAATACTAAATAAATATTTCACAACAATTTTTGATGTTTAAGTGAGAATTCCTAAAAGAATTATTAAATCAATAAAAGTCAAATAAAAGGGAAATAAAATAAAATAATTCAATATATGCTATAAATATTAAAAAGTAATATTTATAAATCCTTTATTATTACAAATAACTTTTTATAATAATGGGGTGAATGCATATCAAGTTAAATGATGCATTACGTTATTGCATAATCATTTTGCTTCTTTAAATATTGTCCTTACCGGGAAATAATGATGTTTTTGTAGACATAGAAGCTCAAGGTCCAGTGCAAGCATCAGACTTCACTACCTTGCCATCACAAGGCAAGTTCATCACTTGCTCATGTCCTTTGAAGAGTCTTTATCAAAGTATTTTCAAATTGTGTGTTATCATATATGCTATAAAAGAAAGAAAATATTATTTTCACAAATAAAGAAATCATAGATATCATCCTAAGTGGTGATATAATGGAGCAATAGAACTTAGAGTCTATTTGCAATAATGATGATCAAGTAGGGACTTAATAACCCCTGACATCAGTGATTCTAGCGCCGTATATTACGCATTAGCCATGAGATTTGGAATGGGACAGAGAAGTCAGCTGTATCTTCTTCCTCTCGCATGAAGCCGGATGTGTAGGTCGTGGCTGTTATCCTTGCAACATGCATATTAATTGGTAATTCGTAGAGGATATGCAGCATATGGGTGGGAACCCTCATCGTCCCATAATAGTTCTGGCATCTAACGGTTTGTACAAACCATTGTCGTAATTCATTATGTGGGCATGGTGTACACCAAGTAGGCATGAGAGGTCGCGAAGGGGGCAGTGATTGGCTTGGACCAACTACTGGGCCCCACATCATGGAATTATGGAAGGGAATGTACACCCGGTTGTGCAACAAGGAGTTGATCTCTCATGGGTAAAGTAATGCACCTCTGCAGAGTGTAAGAATTGTAACTTGTTACTCCCTGTTCCGGGAAGGAGCTGCGAACGCGGCAGGAAAGGAACTCCATGACAGTTCTGGTCAACTTGTGAAGGATGATTGTCATAGTTTTTTAGAATAAAATCATTCTTTGAAGAAAGATTTACAAAAATTGCATAGTGCCAAGGATTTATAATCCGAGGTGGTAGTTAGAGCATCAAACTTCCCACCTTGCATATAATGAACTTGTTGGGTAACGTTGTTACTCATTCTTTCCTTTGATCCCTTGCTTAGACTCTGATGATCCCGAAGACGTGCCAATGTATGCAGCCGAATGTCAAGAAGATGTATTCTATGAGGAACCCGATCTGTCTAGAGGTGTTGAAGGAGTGGATTACGAGATCCGCTACGGTGTCAATGATAACGAGTCCAACTAAGTTTCTCTAGTTAGTAGTAACCAACGGAGCCGAGCAGCATGAACTCTATAGAATAAGCTGCTGAGCTCAACTCCTAGTCGGAGTTGCTACTTTTAAATTCCGCTGAAACACTTTATATTTTGGTTTGTAAGTTGAATCTTTTGGAAGCCTTGAACTTCCGGTATTGTTATAATAATAATGTGTGTACTTTTGTAATATGGACCCGCAATGTTTCTGTTGTACCACTCTGAGGGATGTGATATTTACGGAACGGTGTTCTGTGGATGTGATGTCAACGACTATAGTGTACTACACATGCAGTGGTATGCTGGGTCACCGCAGAAGTCCTCCGGGATGATCTCCCCTCCGGCAGGGTGCCGGGAAGAACTTCAGATCCCACCGATCTAGGGACGATGGTGGCGGCGGCTACAGACGGTTTCGTGGAGATTTGATCGGGTGCTTAGGGTTTCTGCATCGGGGGCTTCTTATAGGCGAAGGGGGAGGCCGAGGCGGCGGCCAGGGGCTCCACACCCCTCCCAGGCGTGGGGCAAGGCCCACCCGTGCCTAGGATGGGTCTGGACGCCCTGGCCGGCCTCTCCGGCTCCCCTCTGGACTTCTTGTTCCCCATGGAAAGTAATTGACTTTGACGCTTGTCCCGTTCAATTCCGAGAATATTTCTTTACTAACTTTTCTGAAACCAAAAACAGCAGAAAACAGGCATCTGGCACTGTTGCAACTTGTTAGTAGGTTAGTACCAGAAAACATGTAAAAAGCACCTCAAAGTGTAGTCAAGAAAATAAAAGTAGATACTAAACAAGCATGGAGCATCAAAAATTATAGATACGTTTCCGACGTATCAGATACCGACATGGATCTTGGGAGAGTGAGGTTGGTGGGAATGAGAATGGGGAGGGTGACAATGATTTAGAGGAGATCGAGGAGGAGGTGTTTGAGGCAACTCCATCCACGAAAGGAAGAGCAATAAAAATGTGTCAATTACACAGAGATGGAGGACATGTGCTTGGTGAGGGCATGGAAGTAAGTGTCACTTAATGCGCTAGCCAAAAAGGATCAAACCGGAAAAAATATTGGCAAAGAATTGAGGAAAAGTTTCATCCAATCATGCTGCCCCCATCTACCCGCACATTGATATAAATTCAAGGTCTTTATGATGTGATAAAAGCATGTTGCAGCTATTGGAGTGCTTGTTTGGAGCAAGTGAGGAATGCACATACAAGTGACATCACCATTGATGACTATGTAAGTTTATTGTTAATGTCAATTTGTCTCAAATGTTGGTTGTTATTGTCTCCCAGTGTGCTCACAATTTTATTTTTGACATGTAGGATCATGTTGCAAGGGAGAGATACAAAGACATGTTGGCTTCCAAGAACAATCCATTTACACTTCTTCATTGTCAAAAATTTCTTGAGTTTAGTGAGAAGTGAAAGCCGAGGGATCAACAAGCTCCACCAAATAAAGGTGCCTTCATTACGTTGGATGATGGAAATGACAGTGATGAGCCACCCAAGGATGGATGGATAAGGACAATGCAAAGAAGAAATGCCGAGTCATAAGCTTGAAATAGCAAATTAATGTCAAAGGAAACTTGGACGGCTAAACACATGGAAACCAAGATGTCCATGGCCGCGAAGAAATACCAACTCAAAGAAACCAAGTGGGAAGCCGTCTGGGAAGATGACAAGAAAAAACTTGTGTTGAGAGAGACCAAGGCAAGGGCTAAGGTGAGCAAGGCCGAGGCCGTATTGATCGCCGAGTACAACCAAACATGGTAGCTCATTTCTAAGAAGAGTTTGTTGAATAATTTTCATATTCAAAGCTTGTTTTTCTCACAACTAGGTCACAAAAAATGACATTGTACGCATATTTTTCAGCCTTTTGAATTTTCTATGCCATGTTCAAGTGGTCAAAACGAAGGTCATGACCGTTCTTAGGTAGGGGTTGCATCTTGCAGAACTGTTAGCGTATCTATGTTAAAATAAAACCTTGTGCATCCAAATATAATTTTTGCAAAAAAAAAGAGCAAACTATGCAGTACCTGTAGTTAAAATTTGATCAACTTCCTGCTAAATTGACAAGATAATCGAGAAATTATAAAACTTGCTAGATTTTTTTAAGTTTAGATAAATGGTGAATTGTATAAACAAAGTGGTCCTCTGCATACAATATGGTCTACCATTTTTAAAAATTGGGTTAGTCCAATTATCAATCATTTTGGTTGGTGGTTAAAAACCCATCTTTTGTCACTTCGAAAATAAAAATTGATCTTTACTTTTCAAAAAAATAATAAAAACTTCTTTTGGCACCATTATTTGCCATTTCAAAATGAACACATGTACATGTGCGGAATATGAGCTTATTCAATTCATTATGGGCTCATTACAACGAAATATACACTAAAAACAGAGAAATGAAGAAAAAAGGGCGTCTCTCTCGTGTTGCACTCTGCAGAGAGCCCTTTGCCGAGTGCTACACTTGACAAACGTGAAACATTGATCGTATGTTTGCTAACAGGTTGGTTGAAAATCCCTCTACGGAAACATCTTCAAATCTTTATGGAATATCTGTTAGGATAAACTCGCGCAAAGCGTATGTGTTGTTACGGCACCGCTACTTGCGGCCACGAGTCTAGACCTTTTGCCAAGTATTTAGACTTTTTGTCAAATATTTATGTTTGTCGAGTGTATGTTTGGAGTTTACCATGCATTAGTATTAAATCTTCGCCGAATGTAATTTTATAGATTTGTCGGGTGTCAATACTTTGCAGAGTGTTTTTTATTTCTTTACTCGTGGATTTGCCGAGTGTCTTAGACTGACACTTGGGTGAATTCCGGCTAAAAATCACGTGGCGAACATCCGTATACCAGGGCAAAATGTGTTCTATGGTAGCGGCGAAGCAACTCCAAGTCGTACTGCTGACTTCTGTTCAAAAAAAAAAAAGTCGTACTGCTGACTTGTACTCTTCAGAACTCGTGGTGGACGCAAGTTCCATATTTTTCTTGCTGTAGTAATCCTATATTGTCACAATGTATTTTGAGAAACATGCTATAGACCTTTACAATGCGTACACATACTCACCTTACGAACAGATGCACGCACATTCTATCCCACTACGGCACATCGGTCATTTGCCCTGTGAACAAGAGGACACGGCAAAGGTCTTTTGAAACACAACAAAGGCTTTGCAATGTGTACACACACGGCAACGTTGCCACCCGGTAACGTTCGCCACGGTAGAGGACCTTTGCCATGTATTTTTAAAATAAGACAAGACAAAGCCTTTGTCGTGTGTCTTACACGTAGACACGACAAAGTAAAGTGATATGATGATTCCCGTGAAGATGATTGCGTCTATTTTTTGTCGTGTGTCTTTTCAAAAAGTACATGTCAAAGATGCTTTCTTTGTCGTGAGTCTTGTGAAAAAGTACATGTCAAACAGGCTGCCTTTTCAAAAAAAATAAAAAAAATTAATTATTTTTCAAACATTTTTAAATATTTTTTACTCGTTAATCTTATATAGGATATTTTAACCATAAATATAATTAATATTAGGTTAAATTGCACCCATAATCAAACTTCTCCTTTGGTCACATATCCTAACACTACTCTAGCCCTAACACACTTAACTTCTTCGTTCCTTCCAAATGAGCTTCCGAGAAAGAAATAATACCTTGTCGATAATACTTTCATATCAATCCTATTATCTCTTGGACCATGATATCACACATCTTAGTTTTAGATTCCAAACAATTATTTAAGTAGACAATAATGAAAATGTAATAATAATCTTCAATCCAAATAAAAAATAAAATGATTTTTTCCCTTTTTCTATTTGATATGAAATAATTCATATATTTAAATCCGTAAATCAGAATTCGACAAATAAAATGTCAAAATCGATCAGAAAAAGTGAGGAATCCAAATATGAAATCCATATAATCTAGTGAAAAATGGGGTGGTAGCATTTTGAATTAGCCATTTGGTGGTAGCTTCACAAAATCCCCCGTTTTTTGCGCTCGAAAAATAAAAAATGGCTTTTTGGTACAACAAAAAGGAAAACTTCCTCCTGCAACATTGTTCTCCATCCCATCATGCACACGCATGCATAATATGGACACATTATCACAAACTATGCCTTGATTCTAGCCATAAAATTGGTCATTTGACCCAAAAACCAGGAAACCTGGAATGAGATAGGTCATTTTGTGAAAGTTTTATATTTTTACTTCCAACTATATCACATAATATGACACCACGCGAAGATTTCGCATTGTTTTGATCTTTTTGAATTTTTCATGTCTGTTTTAAACTATCGACAAACTTTGTCGAACGTTGGGTATGAAGATTCTTAACTCAGGGCCGAGTCTCTCTAAAAATTGCATTAGATCTATAATGAAATAGCATATTGTGAACCTAAAAAAGATTTTTGTAAAAAATCATGAGCATCAGATCATGTACCTATAGTTCATATCTGGTCGACTTCCTACCGATTCGGCATGAATTTGTATTTTTCATCTGGGGTGGACGGAAGGTTTGAGATCCCCCTGTCGGGACATTGTCCATGTCAGGTGGTATAGTATTTTTGAAAAATGGGGTGGTAGCATTTTGAATTATCCATTTGGTGGTTGCTTCATAAAACCCCCCGTTTTTTATGCTCGGAAAATGGAAAATAGCTTTTTGGTGGGACGAAAAGGAAAACTTCCTCCTGCAATATTGTTTTCCATCCCATGCTACACATGCATAAACAATATGGGCATATTATCACAAACTATGCCTTGATTCTAGCCATAACATTGGTCATTTGACCCGAAAGCCAGGAAACCTCGAATGAGATAGGTCATTTTCTGAAGGGTTTTTTTGAGACATAATCAATATACCAAGTTTGATATTTTTCCTTCCAACTATATCACATAATATGATACCACACGAAGGTTTCTCATTGTTTCGATCATTTTTGAATTGTTTATGCCCGTTTTAAACTATTGACAAACTTTGTCGAATGACGGGTATGAAGATTCTTAGCTCGGGGCTAAGCCTCTCTAAACTTGGATTGGATTTCTGATAAAATAGCATATTGGGAATCTATGATTTTTGTAAAAATCATGAGCATCAGATCATGTACATGTAGTTCATATCTGACCCACTTCCTTTCGATTCGGCATGAATTTGTCTTTTTCACCTGGGGTGAACGGAAAGGTTTGCGATCCCCCTGTTGGGACATTGTCCATGCAAGGTGGTCTAGTATTTTACAAAAATGGGGTGATAGCATTTTGAATTATCCATTTGGTGGTTGGTTCACAAAACCCCCTTTTTTGCGCTCGAAAAATGGAAAATGGCTTTTTGGTGGGACGAAAAGGAAAACTTCCTCCTGCAACATTGTTATCCATACCATGATGCACAATATGGACATATTATCACAAACTATGACTTGATTCTAGCCATAACATTGGTCATTTAACCCAAAAGTTAGGAAACCTTGAATGAGATAGGTTATTTTGTGAAGGTTTTTTTTAGACATGATCAATATACCAAGTTTGATATTTTTCCTTCCAACTATATCACATAATATGACACTACGCGAAGGTTTTTCATTGTTTCGATCCTTTTTGAATTTTTTATGCTCGTTTTAAACTATTGACCAACTTTATCAAACAACGGGTATGAAAATTCTTAGCTCGGGGCTAAGCCTCTCTAAACTTGCATTGGATCTGTGATGAAATAGAATATTGTGAACCTAAAAATTATTTTCGTAAAAAATCATGAGCATCACATCATGTACTTGTAGTTCATATTTGGCCCACTTCCTACCGATTCAGAAGGAATTTGTCTTTTTCACCTAGGGTGGAAAAAAAAGGTTCGAGATCTCCTTGTTGGGACATTGTCCATGTAAGGTGGTCTAGTATTTTTAAAAAATGGGATGGTAGCATTTTGAATTAGGCATTTGATGGTTGCTTCACAAAACCCCCTGTTTTTGCGCTCGGAAAATGAAAAATAGCTTTTTGGTGGGACGAAAAGGAAAACTTTCTCCTACAACATTATTCGCCATCCCACGATTCATATGCCTGCACAATATGGACACATTATCACAAACTATGCCTTGATTCTAGCCATAACATTGATCATTTGATCCGAAAGCCAGGAAACCTCAAATGAGATAGGTCATTTTGTGAAGGTTTTTTAAGACATAATCAATATACCAAGTTTGATGTTTTTTCTTCTAACTATATCACATAATATGACACCACGCAAAGGTTTTTCATTATTTCGATCTTTTTTGAATTTTTTATGCCCGTTTTATACTATTGACAAATTTTGTGAAGGCGGGTATGAAGATTCTTAGCTCGGGGCGGAGCCTCTCTAAAGTTGCATTGGATCTCTGATGAAATAGCATATTGTAAACCTAAAAAAATGTACAAAATCATGAGCATCAGATCATGTACATGTAGTTCCTATCTGACCCACTTCTTGCCGATTTGCCAGAAAATTGTCTTTTTTCATCTAGGGTGGACGAAATAGTTTGAGATCCCCCTGTTGGGACATTGTCTATGTAAGGTGGTCTAGGATTTTTGGAAAATGGGCTGCTGGCATTTTGAATTAGCCATTTGGTGGTTGTTTCACAAAACGCCCCATTTTTTGCGCTCGAAAAATGGAAAATGGCTTTTTGGCGCGATAAAAAGGAAAACTTCCTCCTGCAATATTGTTAGTCATTCCATGATGTACATGCACAATATGAACACATTATCACAAACTATGCCTTGATTATAGCCATAACATTGGTCATTTGACCCGAAAGCCAGAAAACCTCGAATGAGATACGTCATTTTGTGAAGATTTTTTCGAGACATAATCAATATACCAAGTTTGATATTTTCTTTCCAACTATATCACATAATATGACACAACGCGAAGGTTTCAAATTGTTTATTTTTATGCCTGTTTTAAACTATGGTAAAACATCGAGTATGAAGATTCTTATTCAACATAAATATCTAATATTTGAGTATAGATAGATAGATCTTATTTTTCTGCAAAATTTTGATATATTATTTGTATTTTTCTGAATTAGAATGATTTTTTTATGATTTTCCTAAGAGTAATATGATAAAAGGAAAAAAAGGGACTTTGTCTTGTATACTGCGGAATACACACGGCAAAGGCCCTTTACCGTATATATTGTAGAATACACACGACAAAAAACCGACGAGGGCACACGACAAAGAGGCCACCGTCTGCAGCCGTTAGCTCCTCCCCGTCAAGTGGACCCGTGGACCCGTGGGGTCGTGGGTCCCACCTCGTTGCCGTGATGACACCTATGCCGTGTGTCGTTGTCGATTTTGTCGAGTGTCTTCTTTGTCGTGTTCCTTTGTGGGTCTTTGTCGTATATTTTTTTTATCGTGTTCCTTTTCAGAAATTTGCCGTGTTCGCGTACTTTGCCTTGTGCTTTCTGGGTTACACACGGTAAATCCGTGTCTACACGACATCTGTATTTTTTTCCTAGTGCCCTATGAACACCTCCGAGAAACTGAGCCGACGGGTCTTGAGATTGACGAAGTCACAGCAGGCGTCTCGCTATCGACGGGAACATCGTATTCTACTGAAAGAATATTCCGTCTTTACGAGACACCAAAACGTCAAACCCAGGATTTTGTCACATCCCAAAATTCTCCTAATTTTGGAATGTGAAACAAATAAATAAGTTTGATTGATTGTTTGACTATGTTGAAAATTCTCAAAGAGAAGAAACTTTTTGAATAGAAAATCCTCTGAACCTTGAATTCAAAATCTTATATTCTTTTGTTATGACCTAAGTAGCCATATAGTCAAAAGGGCATAGATTAACTATGGATTGTAGAATCGGTGTGCAAGATTTCAAAAATGAAAATCATGAAGCATTCATAAGCATTTCATTACATCCATGCAAGGTTCTCACAAACTGAATCCAAATCCTGGTATCTAAATCCTATAGTTGATTCGCCCAAATGTTCCTAAAGGTAATTAAATTGACTTTATAAAACCCACTGTTGCTAAGGCATAAATTATTGATAATTATAGCCTAAAGAGATCCAATTAATACTACAAAATTTTAGAAACAAAATTGAGTTTATTTGGAGCTATTATGAAAAAGTTATGGAATAAATACAAACAAATAAAGATATAAATAAAATGAAATATACAAGGATTTATAAACCCACTATTTGCAAACTAGTAAGAAGATTACAAATATGATCGTACAATGATCTATTCGATTTTGGAAAAAAAATAGAAACAAGAATCGTGTCATTTGGAGTTCGTATGCAAAAGATACGAGGGAAACAAGTAAATAGAAAAAGAAAAAGAAAAAAATCTAATGGGCCGGCCCACCCGGACCGACTGGACCAGGCAGCCAGGCACGTACCGATCCTGTCCCAGGTTTGCTTTAAAATTCGTGCAAAAACCTATTTTCTAGACCTATCTCTATTCAAACACTCGTAACTTTTAATCTACAACTCCAAATCGACTTCCGTTTGTTTCTACTTGTTCCCTACTTCAAAACCTATCTCCACACCGTCCTAAACCTCCATATAAACTCTTGGAGCCACAGCTATACCAGTTTCTCTCCTCGAAATCCCAAATCTACATATGTCCGAATCTTATTTCGCTTTTTAATCCATCTAGACTTCGTTGTTTGCCTTCGGTCAAAAAACAAAAGTTGTAGAATCGTCAAAATCTTTCAATCCCGATAAACCTCACCTCTTTTCATCCACCACAGCCGGAGAATTTCGCATCGCAATATTTCAGATCTGATGATGTAAATCCAGGATGTACTCGCGCTCGTTACTTCAAATCCAAATTCCTTTGGTGAGAAGGTAGGAATAATGATTCCCCACAACTTTCATGTTCTAAGTTTTTCAATTTGACCTACGAATTTGTCTCTCTAACCCATATCTGTTTCTTATCTATTCTGAGCCAAAATCGGGTCAATCTCTTCTTCTAGCCACCGGATCCTATCGAGACGGTCGAGATCCAATCAAACCGGTGCGTGCCATGTCGTCATCCCGATCAGCTTCCTCATCAACGCCACGTCATCGTCAGGTCAACATCTAGTCCCAGTCAGCCTACAAAGTCAACCTGTCCAGTCAGCGGAATATTCTCTGAAATATTCCGTTCGAATTTAAAATTGCATATTATAGGTCTAACTTGTAAAATTCATTAGAAATTCATATCACGTCCAAAAATTGCGTATAATATATTAAATTGAAGATAATTTTACGTAGAATCATCTTATCAGAATAGATCCAACTTTTACTGTACGTGGTTACTGCAGTAATTTAATTGGTTTTAATGGTCTTTTAGGTTAATAAATTCATAAGAAATTATCTGTAACTCCGAAAAATATGAACAATATATCAAATTGAAGCTACTGCAATGTAAATTAATAATATCTGGTTGGATCTAGCCTTTGCCGACTATTTAACCCGTAGCAATTTAATTAGTTTTAATGGCTTTATAAATCATTAAATTCATAGTAAATTAATTGCTTATCACAAAAATATAAATGATATACCGATGGAAAGCTGGTTCCATGTAGATCATCAATATGCAATTAGTTCAGACTTTGACTGTAAGGTTTTGCCGTGAAGATTTAAATGGTTTAATGGCTTATTTAGAGTAATAAATTCATAAGAAAATAAATACTATTCAGAAAATTACAAATAATATGTCCTGAAACCACAATTACATGGAGATTACAGATATAATTTTAGTTTGATTTTTAGACAACATAAACTATATGAATCATTTAAAACCCATTAAACACTATTTAGATCATACAAAAAGATCTATAACTCCGATTAGGGTGAATCCAAGTGCCAAGGTTTTGTATTGACAATATATATCTAGAGAAATTGCATGCCAAATTATTTGGTACTGTTAAAATAGAAATTCATACAGAAATATTTAAACCCACTGAAATAGTGTTTTAATCATAGGAAAATATCTATAACTCCTTTTTAGGTGATTCAAATTGCCACTGTCTCTAAATTGCATTACCTCTATCCAGTAGCATCTAGTTCACAATTTAATGCGACATAAACATATTTAGTTCAATTAAAATGGTATACATCATATTAAATTGATACAACTTTAGTAACAAAAGTTTTAGTGCATTAAATGACTTTCCACATGCATCATGTAATCTAATTATGTTTAGAATACTAAATGCAACCATTGTGACTCATTAAATCGTCATGCATGCATCTGTTCATCATTGATTTCTTGTAATGTTGCACTGTTGCATGTTTGCAATGTTTTGAATGGTGTGTTTGTTGTGTTTGCTTCAAAAGTTAGATTGCGAGGAGTGCAACTGCTGTGATTGCAACTACTATGACTGCAAGTATTATGGTTATTGCGAAAGAGGACATTATAATTGTGAGGATTATCTAATCGACTACATCTACAACAAAGGCAAGTGGTGCTATCTTGGTCATAAATGTCCTATTGTTTTCCTATGCATTGTAGATGTTTTTGTAGAATTGCATATGTAGGAATTGATGTGTATATGCTATGCTATGTCCCATATTATTCCCTAGTATTCCTTGTTTATGAGCCATCGTATTGATAGATTGCTTAGCTATGCTATTTAGACGAGGAAGAGAATCATACCATGAAAAGTTATATGTTTTGAAAGGCTTATGTTTTGCTAAATGACCAACCAATATGTTTTAATGAACCACCTGGGCGGAATGGCATTGATTGGGTCATCGAGTGTGGATTTATGGTGGGGAATGCCGCCCAGGACACTGAGAAAGGATTGGTTTCTTTGTTTGGTAGCTTTCGTGTGCAACCATGTGCCAATAATGAAATGGGCGGTTGGTTGAACTCAGTAGGTTGTGGTAACTCGAACCCACGTATCCAGAGATGTAGAATAGTGTAGGTTGGACCGGTGCGTGTCGGGTTTGGGGAGCTACTTCCCGAACGGTTCCTTCTTGAACTTCTCCCTATCACCACCCAATATGAGAGTGGTGGTACGAACTGGGCTGGCCAAGTCACATGCGTAAAGTGTACTAACCCCTGCAGGGTGTATAAACTAAGTACTTAGTCGTGCCCCCGGTTATGGACAATTTGAGCGACCTGATACTGATGCTATGATATTTCTCACTCATCCTTATTTTTTAATTACTTAAAACTTGTTGGGTGAATATAATTGGGTAGGAGCACCTGGGAGTGAACCAGAGTGTCCTATTTATCGTATTGGAAAACTACTTTGTTACAAATGTTAGGATAAAACTGTTGCGTTATGCAAATGAGCCTGAACTCCACTTGGCCAAATAAGCATGTAGTTGATAGATCTGTTGATAACCACTTTAGCCTACTTGTCATACATTCAATGTATTGACCATTCGTGGCTGCAACGTTTCATGTTGCAGGTTATATCATATCTGAGTGATCGTTATAGGTCGCGAGACTCCACTCAACAATTGTTCTCCTGTGACACATTTGAAGGATGGAGATCTACCTTGTATTTGCTTTCGGCTGTAATATAATGTAAATTCTGGATCATATTCGTTGTATTTATGATGCACAGTTATATTTGGTATCATTTTGTACTGTGTGTGCCAGTAAACCGATCCAGGGATTGGCACTATACACATGAACTCAGCCTTATCAGGCGAGGGTATTACATATTTTAACTCTGGTAGGCTAGTAGTACCATCGTCCTCCTAACCATCAACCACGGGTTGGTTCTCAGATTGTCACAATGTTGTATACTCCCTCTGTTTCAAATATAAGATGTTTTAGGTCTCTAAATGATGTCTAGATACATCTTATTCACAAACCTAAAACATCTTATATTTTGAAACGGAGGGAGTACTTGTGTTCCGTCATCTTTGAACAATTTTGAAACGTGGCGTTGTGAAGTTGACACTTACAGTTTGAATTAACTTGGATGTACAAACCAGCAAAGAATTGATCAACAAATGAACAAAAGTCCAACGATGTTGCAACAAGCATGTTGCACTTGCACAACTGTGCCACGGTAGCTAAGTAACTAGAGGTATCTCGAGAGCAGATAGGCGCTGACGCAGGGCGACCCGCACCAGACGCCGGAGTGCATCCTCAGCACGACCCTCGCCGTCTCCTTCACGCCCGGGTCGCAGTCCGCCTGCAGCACGCAGCAGAGCTTTCCCACGGCGCCCACGCGTGCCATCTCTCGCACCACCTCCGGCGACGCCGCCCTGCCGCACACCGATGCCAGCACGCGCACCGCGCACGCGTCGGCGGCCGCGGACACGCGCAGCACCCGCTTCGCCACCACAGCGAGTCCCGCCGGGTGCGCCGCCACGGCCGCCCGCCCCTCCGCGCACGCGCACAGCCGGGCCAGCAGCGCCATGACGAGCTCCGTGACGCGCCTGCTACTGCCGCCGGGGGACGAGGGCCAGGACGCTAGCTCCATCTCGATGGCCTCTTGAGCCGCCCCGGCCTCGGCGATGAGCGCACTGTTCTTGCCGCTACCGCACGCGTTGATGAGCGCGCGCAGCGCCGCACGCGTCGCGCTGGGGGGCATCACGGTACGGTCGCGCAGCACAGCCGTGACGGCGCGGAAGAGCTCCGGACGCAGCCGATCGAGCAGCGCCGCGTCGGCCGCCCCGGTCACCGAATCCAGCAGACGCACCGCGCTTACCCTTGCTGCCACGCTACCGCCGGCGCAGTTCCCGTTCTCGAGCGCGACCAGAACGTGGGTTAGCGCGTTGACGAGGTCGTGGTTTTCGCGGACGAGGGGCCGCATGTCGTCGGCGTAGACGTCGAGCGCGCCCACGAGAGCCAAGCACGCTTCGAGGGTGGGCATGGCTACTTCCTGCGAGCCCTTCTTGCCGCAGGACGCGAAGAGACCTAGCACGCGCCGGAGCATCCCGGCGCGCACCATGCACATCCGCGCCGCTCCGCTCACAGCAGCAGCAGCAGCCGCCTCGCGGAGCACGTCGTCCCCGGGGCAAGAACCAGGGGACATCACCTTGGCGACGATAGCGTCGAGCCCCGGATCGTCGTGATCCGACGACGGCGCCGCGGCAGGTGCCCCCGTATTTGACGCGGGATCCCAGGAGAGGATGAGGCGGCGGAGGGTGTGGTTCGGGGTGAGGTCGGCGAGGGCGAGGGGCCGGCCGGTGACGGGGCAGGTAGCGTGGCCGTCGGCGAGCCAGCGCTCGATGGCGAGGCGGTCGTAGGAGATGCCGGTGGGCGCCGTGACCGGGTCCTGCATCGGCTGCAGCGAGATCGGGCACACGAAATGGTGCGGCGCCGTGCCGCCACCCGACGTCTCCATGTGTACGCAAGCAAGTGAATGCATGCATTAGCAGCACATGGGAAGGTAAATATAGTACTCGTACTCCTACTCTACTCGGATCTCTAACCTGGCAAGAAAACACTAGCCAGTAGCCAGCAATGCATCCACACAGTGTGATCGTGTCCTCGCTCGATCACGACCTATGCCACGTACGATGCGTGCAGAATGCGTGTGCAATGCAATGTGAGGAATTAAACATATACAGAATTTGGGGGTAGTTGTGTCTGCATGCATGGACATTGAATCTGGAATCCGGCGGAGCCGAGAAGACCGTTGGGGTCTTCGTCACCGGCGCTTGACCATATTTTCCAGTTTCCTTCTTGATTTTCTTTCTATTTACTCAAGCTCTTTGGAATGCTGAAATTTAGATGAATCGACATATTTATGTAAAGACACATGTACATTTGTTGGAATGGCGATGGAATCTATTCTCTCTGTTTTAAAATATAAGATGTTTTAGATTTGTAAATAAAATGTATCTAGACTTTTTTAGTAGTAGGTTTATTTTAAAACTGAGTGAACCTATACACTAAATCAAGTCTAGATACATTTCATTTACCTAGCTAAAACATCTTATATTTTAAAACGGATGGAGTACTCGGCAAAGTTGGCCTACAACGTCTTTTTTATGGGCACAACCTTCGCTTGAGTCACTGATTAGATCTTGCATGGATCGTCTCTTAAGAACAAATATTAGACGTCTAATAAGCTTCAGCGTCGTAGCCTGGCACACCTAGCGGCTTGCCCGCTTTGTGACCAACATCAGAAGACCTTGCAGCACCCCCTTTTGGGCTACGTCGTCTCTAGAAAGGTTTAGGATTGGGCCCTACAGAGTTGGAGCCGTCCGAAGGTGGACCACCAGGACAAGCCCTGCGGTAATTTGATGCGACTTATGTACAACACTAGTTCTAGTCTTCTGGTGCATCTGATGGCACTGGAACGACGTGGTCTTCAATAAAGCCGCTCTGACAACGGAGACTATCATGGCTAAGATCATCAAGGAATTTGATAGATGGTGCTTAGCGGGTCTCTTTAAGACCGATACTTTTTATCTTTCTGCAGTCGTTCCCTTAGATGTGGCTTGATGGAGATTAGGTCCCTTATAAGGTAGAGGAGCTTCCACTTTTTGCTGGCAGCGGACTTGCCGTTTTTACGGTGTTGCATGTCGTACGACACTTCTTCTATAGTATTAATGCATCTTTCCGGGATATATTCTAGAAAAAAACATGTACATTTGTTCAATGCACGTGAAAAACACAGAAAAAGCTTAATTATTCCGCTTATAAATTGGATTGTAGCGTGCCGACCTTGTGTTAAGTTCAAACATACCACGTACTTGATCGCTCTCATCATCATCTAGTTAGTTGTGATTACACGATTTGTTCCACGAGGTTGTTTTCGTCAAATGCTGATTCAATGCCAAAATAAAATAAAAAAATTGAAGTAGTTTTCGTCAAATCCAGAAGTAAATACTGAATAGACTTTGGAACAAACACCTTAAATGGCCGTGACCGTAATGTTCGTTCCTTTTTGACCAGCTGAGGCACTGCTTTGACCGAGCATTTGGTTTGACCCGAGGCCGGCGCGTTTTGCTCGCTAGCTTGTTCGGCTAGCTGTGCCAGGAAACGGAACCTATGGGTTTTGTGTTGAACACTTGTATTATTTGTACCTTTGCGTTCTGTACCTAACACGATTGTACCACGTCTGCTAGGCCTAGTCTCAGCGATCCGCTTGGATCGGATCTCAGGCACAACGTGCATCTCTCTCTAATCTATTTGTAATGCTTCGGCATAGATAATGGGAAACCGATTGACTCTCCAATTCTGCTTAGTATCAGAGCCTTCTTCTCCTCCCCCTCCCCATGGCTGACCTCCCTTCTTCTTCCGGCCCGGCAGCCCCCACCTCCTCATCCCCCTTGGATACCGATCCCCACACCCCTCTGCAAGAGCGTGCACCCTCCATGCCGCGTGCGCCCCCAAGCCCCCTCCTCTACGGCGACCACGCCGCCATGTTCGGCACTGAAACCACATCTGCAACTCCCACTCTTCCGGTTATCCCCACCCCCACCACCACTGCCCCCAGCCTTGTCTTTCCCTCCCAACTTGCTGCATCCTCTTCCACCTCCCCCATCCTCGGCTGCCACATCGAGCACCACATCAAATACCAGGTCAACTCCGCCGGTGCCAACTTCACCCAGTGGAGAGAGGTCATCATCCTCCTCCTCACCATGTACGGGGCCATGGATCACATCACCGAGGGTGCTGCCCCTCGAGTCCCCGACGCAACCTGGATCGCGGTCGACATCCATATCTCCTTGTGGTTTGTTGCGACGCTCACGGACGAGCTCTACCGACTCGTCAAAGGCCGCGACGGCAGGGCCTGTTCGACCTGGACTCGCCTCACTCGCTTCTTCCTCGACAACGAGGACTCCCGGTACCTGTACCTCAGCAAGGCTTTCCGCATCACCACCCGCGGCGATTTGTCTGTGTCCTCCTACGCCAGCAAGCTCCAGGCGATCGTCGACGATCTCGCCGCCATCGGCCGCCCGGTCGACGACCGTGACCTCACGGCACAGTTCCTAGAGGGTCTCGGTGAGGGGGTTGAGATGCAATCTGAGATCATCAAGAGCATCCATCCACTGCCTCCTTTCTCTGAAGCCCTCTCCCGCATCCAGCTCGCCGAGCTCTCCGTCAAGTCTCGCAAGAGCACCGCTGGCTCGCAGGTCATGGTGGTCCAGGGCGACCGCGACACAAGTAGTGGCGGCGGCGGGGCCGCGCCGCGCATCCCGGGTGTCTCGCCTAACTACCGCGGGAAGAACCCTATTCCCGGATACAACGGCGGCGGCGGCTCGTCGCAGCCGCAGGGTGGCGGACGTGGGCGCGGGCGCGGCTCTCCTGGCGGGCGTGGCTTCGGGGAGTCCTCCTACGGGCGCGGCACCTCTGGTGGCTCCTCGCAGACACCGTGGATGGGCTATTTTGCCCCCGTTGGCTCGTCGTTTCCACCGGTGCGTGCACCCTGGGTGCCACCCAACGCGGCGGGTGTGCTCGGCGCTCGACCTGGCATTCCCCACCAGGTCTACGATGCTGCTCCTTCGGCCTACCCTGTCTACTACCAGGCCGGCCCAGCGTCCACGGCACATGCTCCATCATCTGCTGCATCGCCCTACCTAGTCCACGCTCACTCGTTCGACCATGGCGCCATGACCGCTGCCGCCGCCAGCAACTCGTCGTACCAGCCGTACCAACCTAAATGGATCATGGATTCTGGCGCCTCCTCGCACGTCACCGGTAAGACGGGTAACTTGACCACTTCTCATCCCTCCTTAGGTCATAATCCTCAACATATTATTGTGGCCGATGGGTCTAGGCTTCCTATTCTTGCTATAGGCTCCGTCAAAATTTCGTCTCTACCACTCTATCTCCAAAATGTGCTTGTTTCTCCTCACATAGTTAAGAACTTAATCTCAGTACGCCAATTCACTCGCGATAACTATGTCTCCATCGAATTTGACCCATTCGGTTTTTCTGTGAAGGACCTAGCAACCAAGACAACCCTTCTTCGCTCCAATAGTGATGGCGATCTCTCCCCGTTCTTCGGCACCAAGGCATCCCCACCGTCGGCGCTCTCCACCACCGTCGGCGATCTATGGCATCGCCATCTTGGACACCCTAGCCACACTTCCCTTTCTCATTTACCTCTTGACTTTCTTCAAGACTGTAATAAAGATGTCACCACTCGTAGCTCCCCTCTTTGTGAGGCATGCCAACTAGGGCGTCAACCGCGCCTCCCTTTTCCCACCTCCACCTCTCACACCTCCGCTACCTTTCAACTTGTACATTGCGACTTGTGGACATCCCCTATCCCTAGTTTCTCCGGTTATCAATATTACTTGGTTGTACTCGATGATTTCACCCATTATTCCTGGACTTTCCCTTTGAAAAATAAATCTGATACTTGTGCCACCATTCAACGTTTCTTTCGCTATGTGCTTACTCAATTTCATGTGACAATTCAGTGTCTGCAATGTGACAATGGTGGTGAATTCTTGTCAAGTGCCTTGCGTGAGTTTTTCTCTTGTCAGGGAGTTTCCTTTCGCCTCTCCTGCCCTCATACATCCCCGCAGAATGGCAAAGCTGAACGGCTTATTAGAACCATTAACGACATTATCCGCACCCTCCTCATACAGGCCACCCTCCCACCTCCCTTCTGGGCCAAAGATTTGCACACCGCCACTCATCTCCTCAACCTTCGTCCCTCCCGCACTATTAACCACAACACACCTCATTATCAGCTGTATGGCGTTCATCCTTCTTACGACCACTTACGTGTCTTTGGGTGCTTGTGCTACCCAAATTTGTACGCCATGACTCATCACAAACTAGCCCCCCGATCCACTCGATGTGTCTTTCTTGGATATCCCCGTGAGCACAAAGGATTTCGGTGTCTCGATTTAAATTCCCGTCGCGTCATAATTTCCAGGCACGTTATCTTTGACGAAACAGTCTTTCCCTATTTTTCTGGTGATTGCAGCTCTTCGTCCGCAGAGGATCCTCCTGGAGCCGCAATCCCCGTCGGGATCCGCCGCCCACCTGGTCTCCCGCCCACCTCGTACCGGCCTGCACCTCCTCCCACCACTCTTGTTTCGCCACCTCAGTCAGAACCACCCGCTGTCCTACCCCAATCCCCACGCGCTCTTCCCCGCTCCAGCCCCACCTCCGCATCCCCACCACCCGACCGGCCACTCCCTCCTTGCCACGACACCCCGTCCCGCTCCCGCCCCTGGACCCCGCGCGAGTCAGCCTCGCCTCTCGCACCCACCCATGCCGCCCCTGACACGCCAGCGATACCCAGTGCCACCCCGCCACGTCTCCCCTGCCTCCCCACGCTATTCCGATAGAGCCACCCAACAATCCACATCGTATGCTTACCAGAGCGAAAACTGGGTATTTTATGCCAAAACAACATTTTTCGCTTGCTTCTTCCATATCGCAGATTTCTCCCCTCCCTTCCACATACCGCTCCGCCCTAAAAGACCCGAATTGGCACAATGCTATGCTTGATGAATTTCATGCCCTAATGCGGAATGATACTTGGTCTCTAGTTGCTCATCCTGCAGGTGTCAACGTGGTGACTGGGAAATGGATTTTTCGGCACAAGTTCCACCCTGATGGCTCTCTTGCCCGGTACAAAGCTCGTTGGGTGGTACGTGGCTTCACTCAGCAGCGTGGTGTGGACTATGATGAGAATTTCAGCCCCGTGGTGAAGCCGGCGACTATTCGTGTTGTCCTCAGTATGGCAACCGCTCACTCATGGCCTATTCATCAGATGGATGTTAAGAATGCCTTTCTTCATGGGGACCTTCAGGAAACGGTATATTGTGAGCAACCCTCTGGCTTTGTCGATCCCACTCATCCCACTCATGTGTGTCACTTGCATAAATCACTTTACGGCCTCAAACAAGCTCCTCGCACTTGGTTCCACCGTTTCACCAAATTCCTTCTTTCTCTTGGTTTTACTGCCTCCAGGTGTGATTCGTCTCTCTTAATCCTCAACACTGGTTCCTCTCTTGCATACCTACTTTTATATGTGGATGATATTATTCTAACCGCCAACACCACCACCCTCTTGCATTCCATTATCCATTCCCTCAATCGTGAGTTTTCCATGAGTGATCTCGGGGACATTCACCATTTCCTAGGCATTAATGTTCATCGCACCACCAACGGCCTTTTCTTGTCCCAACAAAAATATGCCCTGGAGATTCTCGACCGTGCCAAAATGCTCAATTGCAATCCCATACCCACTCCCATAGACACCAGCTCCAAACTTTCCTCCCATGATGGGGCTCGGGTTGATGATCCGACCCTCTATAGGAGTCTTGCCGGTGCCCTTCAATACCTCACACTCACTCGCCCCGACATTTACTATGCGGTTCAGCAAGTTTGCTTATTTATGCATGATCCACGGGTTTCCCATATGCAGCTTGTCAAACGCATTTTGAGGTATATCAAGGGCACTTCTCACTATGGCTTGAGTATTCACCGGTCCTCCTCACTTGATCTCATCGCGTATTCGGATGCTGATTGGGCCGGTTGCCCCGACACCCGTAAATCAACCTCGGGTTTATTGACTCTAGTGCAAGTGGGAGACTGAAGGGAATATGCCCGAGAGGCAATAATAAAGTGGTTATTATCGTATTCCTTATTTATGATAAGTGTTTATTTTGCATGCTATAATTGTATTAATACGGAAACGTTAATACATGTGTGTTTAATAAACAAAAAGGAAGTTCCTAGTTATGCCTCTCTTATAAACTAGCTCGTTGATTAACAAGATGATCAAAGGTTTCCTGATCATGGACATTGGATGTTGTTAATAACGAGGTCACAACATTATTGAAATGGTGTGATGAACATTCATCCGAAGTATAGGATTACGATCAAGGTCATTGTGTTTATATTGCTATAACATCATACAAAGTAATTTTAGTCCTTAGACCATGAGATCATGTCAATCAATAACACCGAAAGAGTATCTTGATAACATCAAACATCACACCATAATAGGGTGACTAAAGATGGGTTTAGTGCTACGAAGGTTTTATGTTGAGGCTCATGGACCAAGAGTGGAATTTGTCCATCCCGATGATGGATAGATATACTCTGGGCCCTCTCGGTGATATCACATTAATTAGCTTGCAAGCAAGTGTTTTGATCACTAAAATGTTATATCACGGGAACGAGAAAAGAGTACATGTCGGTAACGAGATCAAAATAGGTATGGAGATACCGATGATCTAATCTCGGACATGTAATACTTCGTGAGACAAAGGGATTGAGTTACATGCGTATAAGGTTCACACGATCACAGAAGTCATCGTTGAATATGTGGGAGTCAGTACGGATATCCAGGTCCCGCTGCTGATTATTGATCGGGGACAGGGGTCTCGATCATATCTAGATTATTCGCGAACCGTAGGATGACACACTTAAGGGATACCGACACCATTTGGAGCAAATAATATTCCAGAGAAATAAAAAGGAAAGCATAGGAATTTATTTCACTAGACACCGAAACTGTTTTGAGTGAAATTGCACATAGTTTTTCTGCATGTGAAATGAAATACTAGCAAGGGGTTATATGTGAATGTTTGTCATTAAAGTAATTGACAAAATTCTGAATAAATAAAAGGAGTTTTATTTAAGAGATAGTTTGCATTAAATTTGGTGGAAATTTAATAGGAATTTGAGTGGGTTTTTGAGTGGAGAAAATTAAAGGCCATTTTGTGAGTGGAGTGTCCATCCACATAAATGAGGGAAAGGTGGGGGCACCCTCCATGCCGTCAGCCATGCCCCATTGGGCTGCCCTCTCCCTTATATAAGGATCCCCTCCTCTTACTTCTCACTCACACCTCCTCACGAAGGATCTCTCTCCCCCTTTAGAATTTCCCCATGGTCTCGGATCAACGAGATACATGTTCCCGGTGGCTTTTTCTGGAAGGATTTGTTGCTTCCGTTGCTTCGCTGGAGCGAGTGCACGGAGGTTGTCGGGGTACCCGGATGTGTGTGCGATCACGGATGCACCACTGCTTTGCGGTACTGGACGTGATGGTGTTGGACCGGCTGGACCAGATGGACTTCATCACGATCTTGAGATCGGCAAGCGTTCGACTACATCATCCATGAGTACAACCTCATTAACGCTATACGGTCTTCGAGGGTATGTATTCTATGGATGTATATCCACCCATTACTTGTATCTAGTAGATAGATCTTGGTGCTTTGTTTTCATCGTAATTTTTTTTGTTTTCTATGCTGCGAACCCTTCAGTGGTATCAGAGCCGGATCTATGCGTAGATGCTTTGCACGTGTAGTACACATGATTATGTGGGCGATGATGATCATTTTATTGCTTCTTAGTTGTACTTTGGATATTGGTGGCATAGTGGGATGAAGCGGCCTGGACAAACTTTACATGTCCTCGCACATGAGACCTGTTCCACGCTTGACATGCAACTAGTTTTGCATAAGTGGATAGCGGATGTCTGTCTCTCCTACTATAGTCAATATCTAATTTGCAACGATTTGTCAACAATTTGGTTATCCTCGTTGTGGTTCATGTTCGTAGGTAAGAACGGTTCTATCTCCGAAAGCCCTAAGCCACGTAAAACTTGCAATGGATAAATTAGAGGCGTCTAGTTTAGATTGTTGCTGGGCTAGTGTCATGATATGATGATGTTGTAAGTAGAAGTATAAGTCGATACTCTTACAACACAAATAACGTGTAAGTTCCATAGACCTTGGCCTTACACATAGAGGTATGATGGCTATCATACCATGATGCACATGATGGAGATCAAGTGCAAGAACCATATCATTTCACTTATTAACATGTGATGTTTGTTGCATCTTATATTGCTAGTTTGGCGTTTTATTAGCATAATAAGATGATCCCTCATTTAAATATCAAGATACAAATATATTCTTCCTTAAGTATGCACCGATTATGTTTCGTCGCTCCAAGACATCACGTGATGATCGGGTGTTCTTGGATCCACGATCATATTTCGGGTGTAAGACAGTTACACACGCGAATACTAAGGTTCTTACTTGGCGAGCCTAGCATGTACAGACATGGCCTCGGAACACAGACCAAAAGGTTAAGCATGAGTCATATGAAATATATGATGCCCATTTGATGCTCGCCTTTGAAGCTACACCGACTCACGCGATGATCAGACTTGGTGTAGTGGATTTGGTTCATGTAATCACCAAAAGGACACGAGGGACGTCGTTTTTGAGTGGGAGTTCATTTCTAATTTGTATTAGTAGAACTCAATTTATCATACATAAAATCAAAGTGAATTTGCATAATTTGTTATAGTCATTGGCATTCGTTCACCTTCTTATGCTTAGTTGTAATTGAGATAATAGAACTATAGAATTCTGGATATTTACTTTACGAACTGGTATCGTATTGTGTTGAGTGTCAATCTAAAGTTTAAAGTCCCATTGCAAACTTTCAGGAAACTCTGTTTACTCCGTGAAATTTAATAATTGGTATTAAATCGAGAGTAATAATTTCAGTGTTAGTATCTTAAGTATCATGTTTGCCTCCATAATTCTTGATTGTTTTGATATCAAGTTTATCGAGGAGCTGAAAGAATTGTGTCAGAAACCATCATGTGTGGCAGATATATCTATATCTGAAACAATGTTTTGGTTGCAATATGATAGCGTATAATATATGTTCTCATATTAGATGAGAATTTGCAAAGGTTGGAGATGCTAGACATCCTAATCATCCAAAAAGGTTTTGGAAAGTAATATTATACTCACGATTCGCCTTTATAAGATACATTAGCTTGATCTTGAAAGTCATCATGATAAGTGTGAATAGAAGATGTATGTAAAGTGTTTACTACACTAAAAGATTACTAAAGAAGGGATTTTGAAAGAATGCCGATCATTTGATGATGGTGATCTACTTCAAAGTGCAAGTCCAAAGGTATTATTATTTGAATATACACGCTTTTGACTATGTGTCATGTGTATGGCGCCACTGTTGATGTTGATAGATTCTTTTAAAAAGGAAAAGGAAATGCTAAAAGAGAATCTATAAAATATATTTGGCAGAAAAGAAAAGATTGGAAATATCCAATTTAGGTATATGGATGATATACATGTTATGGTTGTATTCTTTGATGGTTAAACAGTGTGGTTCTTGGGTATTGAATACCGAATTGGTTGGTATGAAATTTCATACAAAACGACGCAATTCATGAACCATAATGGCCTAAGTAACTAGCAAGAGAATATGTGATGATGTTCATCAAAAACAAACATTCAATAATCGTTATTTAAATCAGGTATTATGAGAACAATTGTTTTCCAAATAATTACCGCATTCCATGTAAGATGGATGATTTACAAATCTAGTTGGAGAAATCAAATCCATAAAACTAATGCTAAAATGTCGCAAGACAAATGATTGGAAGATCACTTACGAAGTGACATTGTCGTTTAAATTATATTGGAAAGAAAACATGAAGAAACTCCATATTCATGGATTTTTGGAGTCTTTGATTTGATCAAGTGACGCTTGTGAGACTTTCCTCGGGATAATTAAAACTTCGTTCAAAGGCCAAAGAAGAACGAACAACTAAAATATTGGAATTTATATATATCGATGTATGTAGTCCATTATGTATAGTCGTAAGTGATGGATTTCAATTTCATATGATTTCTCCAGAAATTTGAGTGAATATTCACTTAATGAGAAAGAAGTATGAAATGTTTGAAAACGTTCAAAGACTTTCAAGATGAAGTGGAAAATCATTGTAACAAGAAAATAAATGATTTATGATTTTATCATAAAGGGATTTATTTGAGTTGCAAGTGTAACAAGAAAATAAATGATTTATGATTTCATCATAAAGGGATTTATTTGAGTTACAAGTTTAGCAAAAACACCTAGATTTGCATCTCCCGAAACACCATAGGAACATGGAGTGTTTGGGATTTGTAATGAAACCTTGTTTGACATGGTTAGATCAAAGGTGTTATTTATAAAACTGCCATTATGTTTGAAAAGTTTAAATCTTTAGAGACTACCGCTTTTGCACTGAAAAGAGCTCCATCTTGATCCGTTGAAATGACACCCTGTTTGGGGTAAAACCCAAGTTGTCCTTTCTTAAAATTTTGGTATGCTAAGTATAAGTAAGATGTTTACAACCAAAGTCGGATGAGCATGTCCTTGTAGGTTATTTCGAATAACCATAAGGTATTTCTCCATAACACCGAGGACAAAAGGGTTTGTCGCTTGAAACATCAAGTTTCTTGAATAAGGAATTTTTTGTAAAAGTTAAGTGGGAGGACAATAGAACTTTGATAAGGTTAACGAACCTTAGCTAAATGTGCTAAGTTGCGCAGTGCCGGAAATCATTCCGGAGGCAGCCATAATGCTCATAGCTTATGTGCCTCAAAGGTTGTGGTCACGGAGATCTAAGTTCCTATTGAACCAAGTAGGTCGGATAAATAATCAAATGCTGAGATTTGAGAGTAAATCATTATTTTTTGACAATGATGAACCGACTACATGCAAAGAAGCGATGATGGGCCCTGACTCCGTCAAATGGCTTGAAGCCATAAAATCCATGATAGTTCCATACACGAGAAATCAAGTTTTGAACTTGGAAGACCCTCCGGAAAGGTGTAAAAACGTATCGGTCGTATTTGGATCTATAAAGAAACAGACATGAATGTTTCACATCTATGAAATAGTCGACATGTCGTAAAGTATTTTATGACAATGTTCAAGGAGTTGACTATGACAAGATTGGATCTTTCATAGCGATTGTTAGTCTGGACGGATTAATGTAGCAACCACTACATATAATTTGGTATATGGTAGATGAATAAACAAAACAAATTTCTTCTAATAGAATGGTTACCTAGGACGTGTGCATGACACGGTCCAAAGGGTTTTGTTAATTCAAAGGATGCTAAAAGGCATGAAAACTTCAATGGTTGAAGTAAGCATCGCGGAGTTGGAATCTTCACCGTGATGAAAAGGAATTTTCATCAGGAGACGATGAAGATTCTTGCATTTGCAAGAAATTAAGTGGGAACGCTGAGATATATTTCTAATACATTATATGGAGGACATCTTATCGATTGGAAATGATGTATCTTTTATTGACAAAGGTTAAGAATTTCATTTCGATGAAAGACTTAGGCAAAACCCAAATTTTTAGCATGAATGTCTGCATGGATACACTTTGACGCTAATATGGTTGTGCCAAACATACATATATGAGATATTGAAATAGTTCAATATAGAAACGACGAGAAACGATTCTTGTCGCATGGAAAAGAGTTGAATCAAGATTCAAGTGTATCGACACTTGATAAGTGAAACAAGATTCAAGTGCTTTGACACTTGATGAGTGAAATCACAAGAATGTTTTGATCAATCATACCATGATATGTACACATCCAGATATGTCCTATGCTCTAAGTGTTATGAGCATATACCAGAATGAATCACAAGATGATCATTGGACGATAGTAAGGAAATTCTTATGATCTTTTGAAGAACTAAGAATATATTTGTGTAGAGGTGACAAACAATTACAAATAGTTCATTGTAAAGCGTTATATTGATACTAGTTTTGTCACAAGATACAAATTAAGTTTATCTCAATTTAAACTATGAGTGGCACAATGAAATGGAAAGGAGTTTCCATGACGGATTTGGATGAATTCCAAAGTTAAGACATTGTGACGGATACTACAACAAAAGGCTAAGTATGTGACTACTATAGTAGCAGCAAAGGAGGGCATTTGTGTCAAGTAGTTTGTTATAAATCTAAGGTGTGGTTCGCAACGGGCTAACACTAAAGATATATTGTATGACAATACTATCGACATGATTTAACCCCAAGGAACTAAAGGTCTCACCAAAAGACCAAATTTATACAATGCCATATCATTGGAGAATGAGTGATGCGTGAAGACGCAAAGACATGCAAATACACACGGACCTGAAGCGTCAAAACCATAGATTATGTTAACCACTTGAAATTGCGTATATGGAACACCAAAAAGCCATAGGTGTTCAATACGCAAAGTTTTTAAAACTAGATTATTGACTCTAGTGCAAGTGGGAGACTGAAGGGAATATGCCCGAGAGGCAATAATAAAGTGGTTATTATCGTATTCCTTATTTATGATCAATGTTTATTTTGCATGCTATAATTGTATTAATACGGAATCTTTAATACATGTGTGTTTAATAAACAAAAAGGAAGTTCCTAGTTATGCCTCTCTTATAAACTAGCTCGTTGATTAACAAGATGATCAAAGGTTTCCTGATCATGGACATTGGATGTTGTTAATAACGAGGTCACAACATTATTGAAATGGTATGATGAACATTCATCCGAAGTATAGGATTACGATCAAGGTCATTGTGTTTATATTGCTATAACATCATACGAAGTAATTTTAGTCCTTAGACCATGAGATCATGTCAATCAATAACACCGAAAGAGTATATTGATGTCACATCCCAAATTTTAGATTTGGTCTTGCATATCATTCATGTCATTGCATCATATCTTTCCATGCAAAACCGTCGAGTGAAAAGGTTCGGCGACCTTCAAAACCCTATTTTGTTTTGCTACGAGATTCCTGCGAGAAGCTTTAGTAGGACTTGCGACAACCACCCCTGTAGGTTCGAGGTTTCGCTCAAACCTTGACGCTAGATTGTTACCCTCTACGATACGAACCCGTAGGCGCGAGAATCGCTCCAATCGGAGTTCGTACGGAAAAGCTTCGGACGTTTTAGTAAACCGCTGGAAAACGGTCCGAAAATCTGGACCGATTTCCGAGTTGTAGTCAAATTCTGGACCGAATTGGAGTAGGACCGCGCGAGAGGTCCACAAAAGGAGACACCACCTGCCTCGTAACCCGTGCCCGACCCCGCCGCCTCTGCCCGCCTCCCACGCGATCGCCGCCGCCTGCACGTCTCCCGAGGCGCCGCCGCCACCCTCGGCCGCCGCCGCCGCCGCCGAGCCCGCCGCTGGCGCCACCTGTCACCTGGCCCGTCGCCGACCCGCCGCCTCGAGGTAAGCCGCCGCTTCGCCTCGCCAGCGCCGCTGCCGCCACAGCGCCGCTTATCGCGCCACCCGCTTATCGCCACCGCGCCGCCGCCTCGCCGCGCCGCCGCCGCGCTGCGCCACAGCCAGCAGCGTGCCGTGCTCGCATGCATGCATACACGACAAGGCTGTTTTGCGCCGTCAGAGACGATCTTGAACCGCCCGTTAACCGTGTACGTCCGTGCAGGAAGAACCCCGACGCCGGAAGTGATCGTCGCCGCCGTCTGGAACTCGCCGCATCTTCCGGAGTCCGATTCGCCGTCCGTTTTCGGTAAGACAACAGCCACCGTCAGATCTCAGATCAGCGGCTCAGATCGTTAGTTGACCGGTCAGACTCAGGCGTTGACTAGTCAGACGCCCAGTCAGCGCCCAGTGAGCAGACGCTTTGACCAGTCAACAGACACAATTGACTGGTCAATTTCGTTAATCCTTTTAGTTGGCAGATTTCGGTAGAATCTTGTAAATTGCGTAGAAATTAAACCGCTTGGACAAAAATTGCAAATAAAATATGTGTAGATTTAGTGAGTCGTGTAGAATCTCGCTGTACCTTTGGTTCAGGCTTTTGCTGCAAGGTTTAGTACAGTTTAATCAAACTAGTTAATGGCCTTTTTGGAGTAGTAAATTCGTAGAAAAAGATCCGTAGCTCCAAAAATCGTGTATGATATGTCCCTGGATTCAGTGGAACGAGGGGAATCTCATCGTGAATTAAAAAGGTAGGCTTACAGTATAAACTTCTGCAGAAACTGTCTATTTGCTTTCTGCAGTGTTTTAATTACTCGAGGAGTTTTATAATTCCTTTTTGAGTAATTCCAATTGGTACTGTTTCTAATATGTGATGTTCATACTGTAGAATTTTCCCAAGATTTTACGAACAGTATTCTACCGGTAGTGAATTATTTAAGTTCTAGCTCTAGTTTGGAGCATTACTTTTACTTAATAGTTTTCCTAGCGCTAAAACTATTTTCCATGCATGCAATCGGTAATGTTATGTTATAGGATGTTGTGGTGCAGCTGTAGCACCAATTCACTTGTCGTTCTTGCATTCATGCATCATCTTTGTTGCATATGCTTGTGCATTGTTTGTTTATGATTGCAATTGTATCGTGTAGATTGTGTCGAGTGCAATGCTTGCTCGTGTGAGGATTGTGCTCCCGACCGCTACAACCAAGGCAAGTAGATGCTACTTTGTTCATGATATCGTCCTACTATTTTCAATGCATTATCGTGTATTTTGTAGATGCATGTGTAGGATGATACTATCGCTATGCTATGTCCTAGTATGTGGTAGGGCCTTCCTTGTAGATGAACCACCATTGGTAGATGTGCTTAGCCATGCTATGTTGAACGAGGGCTGGGTTACATCATGATACTTGTTTTCTCAAAGTATTGATTTGTGAAAACTAAAAACAACTTAATCAATGAACCCCCTGGGTGTGATGGTATTGATAATTTTTGGTGGTTTCATTGCGGAAAGGCACCCAGGTATCAAGAGAGAATGATTGGCTTCTTTATTGTGTAGCTTACGTGTACAACCATGTGCCAATAATGAAATGGGCGGTTGGTTGGACTTAGTAGGTTGTGATAACTCGAACCCGCGTATCCAGAGATGTAGAATTTTGGTAGGTTGGACCGGTGCGCGTCGGGATTGAGGAGCTACTTCCCGAACAGTCTCTTCTTGGACTTCTCCCTATCATCACCCAAAATGAGAGTGATGGTACGAGCTGGGCTGGCCAAGTCACATGGGTAAAGTGTACTAACCTCTGCAGAGTGTATAATCTAATCGATTAGCCGTGTCCCCAGTTATGGACATCTGAGTTGCTAGATATTGATTCCTTGACATGTTTCTCGCTCATTCTAATTTCATAATTGTTTTAAACTTGTTGGGATAACTTAATTGGGATCTTTTCAAAGAAAATCAAAAACTGTTTATGAAAGTAGGACAAATGTATTTGCAAATGCAAGCCAGACACAGCTCCACTTGCCAATTATGCATGTAGATGTTAGTACTATTGTCTCCATTACTAGCTCTACTTGCCATACATTCCATGTATTGACCCTTCGGGGCTGCTACGTTTTATGTTGCAGGTTATTCCGATTCTGATTGATCGTTATAGGCCACGGTACTCCACTCGACACTTGTTCACTTGTGGGCAATTTGAAGAATGGAGGATTACTTGTTTATGTTGCTATCTGAATAATTTGAGCTAGCTTTATGCTAAGCTTTTATTGTAATAATGGTACTCTGGATCTTTGTAGAACATGATACACGGATATTGTGCTATGTTATCTATCTTACTCTATTGTGAGCCAATGAACCGATCCAGGGATTGGCATGTTACGTAGAGGCCACGGTCTTTTCAGAACCGGGGTGTTACAGGATGGTATCAGAGCCCGTGTGTCGACTGTAGGATCGTGACCTAGGATTGGATTAGAAAGCCATAGAATTATTAATCCTATATTGACTCTGTCTTTCCTCTTATGCCTTTCACCCTCGTAAATTCTTACCATATGCTATTCTCACACTTTCCTCTTTTACTTGATAGATGAGAGATGTTAGGATTGAGTATGTCACCATGGAGTCACCAAGGCCCTTTGCAAGGCAGTTAGCTCAGCTCTCTCAGTCATTGGGATTGCCACTGCCTATGTTCAAGGGAAGAAGGCTGTACACTATGGATATGGAGAGGATGCATGGGACATCACTACCTTCATATTCAGAGATGCCGCCTTTCCAAACCTCGTGCACTTGGTCTACACCAAGACATACTGCAACTGGGGACTTGGAATCAACTTGCCCATACATGAAGCCCTATCTCGCCAGTGCCACTATGTCCGACACCTACTGCCTGAAGATTCACCCTACCGTGACTATGGAAGGCGTGATGAAGATGAGAACATTGTGGTTACCCCGGGCGATAGGAACAACATGCCGCCCCGTCGGAGGCACATAGAGGACATGGAAAGGGAGAATGGAGCTCTAGCAGAGAAGGTGAGGATGATAAAGGAGATTGCAGATTTTATTAGCAATGGTATGGTGGTCCAAGGACAGGAGATTGACACTTTTCATGAAGCTGTGGGAGTTCTGGAGAATGCCCTGATAGCCAGAGATGAAACCATAGCACATCTTCATGGCACTGTGCAAGAGAATACCCAGAACATACAACAGTTGCAAGGGACCGTCCAGGAAAGGGACCAAACCATTGAAGCTATGACATCCCAGATTGCCGCTCTCCAAGCGCAGCTGAATCCACCCTCTGATGATGACAATGGAGATGATGGCAACAATGGGGATGATGATGACAGTGGAGACGATGATGATGATGATGGAGACGATGATGGTGGAGGAGATGAAGCTGTTGCTGTTGCAACTGAGAATAAAGAAGAAGAGGAGGATCCAGAAGAGGTGGAGTTTGAAGTCTCAAGTGATGGTTCAGGAGAGGTGTACACTCCTCCGCCATGGTTGTACCGCGAGCCGAAGCGCCAACGCATGACCGCAAGGACCTACCTCAATCTCTTCAAGAAATAGATAGAAGTCCACTAATTAGTCCACGTTAGGCGAATTCGTTAGGATTAGTCTCGATCGATGTGAAGCTTAGTTCGTGCTAGTTTAAGAGTGTTTAGTTGCTTATCTGTGTACTCCAATATCCCAGGAATTATTTTTGCGAATTTTATGAAAGAGTTATGGCAATTTGGTTATCATCTATGTTATTTTCGCTGCAGTTTTCTGCTGATACAGCAGTACTGCGCTATTTTTCATATTTTTCTGGTAACTCGTAAACATCTGAAAAAAATTGGGCTGATGCAAAACTCTCTGTACTATATGCAAAAAAATCAGCTAATTTATCTGACGAGTTTAATTCAGGCGGAAAAATTCGTGAAAGCTGCTGGACTGTTCTGGCAGATTGCTGTTTTGGTTGTTTAGTTGATCAATTGTTTAGTTAACCATTGCCAACTCTTGTAAAACTATTTCAGTAGGTATATACTTCTAGGATAACACCTGGGATGTTGCTGGATCACTTGTTTGTTGATGTGTTGCTTGCTTGTGATTGTCTGCTATTGTTTGTTGTTGTTTGATCATACGCATGGGTATAATCCTATTGTCGTAGTTGATTCTTTCTAAACTTACCTATGCTGAACCGCAGATGCCTCCCCGCCATCAACCCACTGAGATGGAGCAGCTCATGGCAGCTCAGTCATAGCTGACCCAAGTGATGACTCAGTTCATGGCGAATCAGAACAACAACAATGGAAACAATCAGCCTCAGGGAGATGCTCTCACCAGATTTCTGAGGTTAAGGCCAGCTAAGTTCTCTACTGCAACGAAACCAATGGTTGCTCTCGACTGGTTGCGTTCAGTCAACAAGGATCTAGTAACTGTTGGATGCACTGATGCTGAGAAGGTGAGGTTTGCCGCTCACCTACTGGAGGGACCAGCCGCTTCTTGGTGGGACACATTTCAGATCACCCACCCGCTGGATACCGTGACTTGGGCAATGTTTGAGGAGGGTTTCAGGACCAACCACGTGTCTTGAGGAGTTCTGAGCCTGAAGAGGAAGGAGTTCCACAACTTGCGCCAAACCAATCGCACCGTGGCCGAGTACATTGAGGAGTTCAACAACCTGTCCCGTTATGCACCTAAGGATGTTGACACTGATGCCAAAAGGAGGGAGAGATTCCTGGATGGCCTCAGTGATGAGCTTTCAGTACAGCTACTGGTGGTTTACTGCCCCACTTTTCAGGAGCTTATGGACAAGGCTAGGATCTTGGAAGGGAAGCACAAGCAAGTGGAGAACCGCAAGAGAAAGAGCAATACTCATCACTCTGGTTCACACCACAAGTCTCGCACCTCGTATGATGGATACTCCAAGCATGGAGGGAGTGACCATGGGAGCCATGACCGCCGTGATGGACATCGTCATGACAACCATAGGAGCAACCACCACAGCCACAAGGGAGGACACTCTCACCACTCTGGAGGACACGGTGGACATGACCGCAACCGTGATCGCAACTTTGTGAAGAAGGATCTGAGTGAGGTGACGTGCTTCAAGTGCAAGCAGAAGGGACACTATGCTGACAACTGTCCGGAGAGGAAAGGACTCAAGCCAACCAACAATGAGAAGGCCACAGTGAACCACATGAATGTGGAGGAGATTCCAGATGAGCCTGACCTTGTGATTGGTAAGTTCCCAATCAACACTTACCCTGCACTTATACTTTTCGATACTGGTGCATCGCATTCATTCATATCAAGGGCATTTGTGGATAAGTATAAGTTACCTACTGAATCTATGAAAAGTTCATTTAGAGTGAGTTCACCTGGAGGAGATATGATAGCTAGCGCGGGATGCCGCGACTTGATTGTGAGGATTGGAACACACAACTTCATTGCACATCTAGTAGTACTGGATTCACAGGGATTAGATGTCATTCTGGGTATGGATTGGATGTCTATGCATGGGGGACACATAGATTGTGCACAGCGAGCTGTTTCACTCAAAACCCCGGATGGTAAGAAGATTAGATTCAAGTCGGCTGCACGACCGAGAAGGTGTAAGTTGAATTCTCTTAAGGGGGTTAGCATGGATACTGTGCCAGTGATTAGGGATTACCTCGACGTGTTTCCGGAAGAGCTGCCAGGGATGCCACCTGACAGGGATGTAGAGTTTCTTATCGACCTGATGCCGGGAACAGGACCTATAGCAAAGAAACCATATAAGATGGATGTGGATGAGCTGAAGGAATTGAAGAAGCAGTTGAAGGAGCAATGGAAAAGGATTCATTCAAATTTAGTTCGTCATGGGGTGCTTTGCTCGCTTGTGGAGAAGAAGGACAGCACCAAGAGATTAGTGGTGGACTATCGTTTGCTGAACGAAGTAACCATCAAGAACAAGTACCCTCTACCGAACATAAATGATCTGTTTGATCAACTGGAAGGAGCAAAGGTGTTCAGCAAGATTGATCTGCGATCAGGCTACTTCCAATTGAAGATCCGGGAGGAGGATGTACCAAAAACCGCCTTCACCACCAGGTATGGTTTATATGAATATACAGTTATGTCTTTTGGGCTGACGAATGCCCCGGCATACTTCATGACCATGATGAACAAGGTATTTATGGAGTACTTGGACAAGTTCGTGGTGGTGTTTATTGATGACATACTGATATATTCCAAGGATGATGCTGAGCATGAGAAGCATCTGAGACTGATTATGGAGAAGCTGAGGGAAGATAAGTCAGTATGCCAAATTCAGCAAGTGTGAATTCGGCTTAACTGTTGGGTTTCTTGGACACGTAGTGTCAGGAGAAGGAATTGCTGTTGATCCAAACAAAGTGACTGCAGTAACTGAGTGGGAAGCACCCAAGAATGCGGGAGAGATTCGAAGCTTTTTGGGACTTGCTGGATATTATAGGAGGTTCATTGAAAACTTTTCCAAGATTGCTAAGCCGATGACTGAACTTCTGAAGAAGGAGAGGAAGTTTGAATGGTCAGACGTATGTGAAGCCAGCTTCAGAACTGAAGGCCGACTAGTGATCTGCTACTACGTGTTTACCGATCTTCGAAGGATTTCCAAGTGTACCGTGATGCTTCTCGATGGGACTTGGGAGTGTCTTGATGCAAGATGGGAGAGTAGTGTCATATGCCTCATGACAACTCAAACACCATGAGCGAATTACCCCACCACGACTTGGAGTTAGCGTCGGTGGTTCATGCACTCAAGGTATGGAGGCATTACTTAATGGGAAAACACTGTGATGTGTACACCGACCACAAGAGCACAAGTACATATTCGCGGTATGAAGGCGAACATGAGGCAAAGGAAATGGTTGGAACTTATCAAGGATTATGATATGAATCTACAATACCACCCAGGAAAGGCCAATGTAGTAGCAGATGCTCTGAGCCAGAAGGTTTATGCCAATGGATTGACAATTGGTGAATTGCCTGAGGATTTGTGCAAGCAATTCAAGGACCTTAGACTGGAGGTAGTATCTGAAGGATACTTAGCAACAATGGAAGTCCAATCAACGCTGCAAGACAGAATCATAAAGGCTCAGATAGGAGACAAAGAGATAGATGAAGTTAAGGAAAAGATGAAGGAAGGTCGAGCAAGGGAATTGAGCGAGGATGAGCAAGGAACCCTGTGGTACGGAGATCGATTGTGCGTCCCCAACGATCCCGAGATAAGGAAGTTGATTCTGCAGGAAGCTCATGACTCGCCGTATTCCATACATCCGGGCAATACGAAGATGTATATGGACCTAAAGGACAGATTCTGGTGGAACAACATGAAGGTAGACATCGCGGAGCATATTGCCCTATGTGATGTATGTAGCCAAGTAAAGGCAGAACACCAGAAGCCAGCAGGGTTACTACAGCCATTGCCCGTGCCGGAATGGAAGTGGGATAGAGTGGGAATGAACTTTATCACAGGACTGCCCAGGACCACGTCAGGATATGACTCTATTTGGGTAGTAGTCGACCATTTGACCAAGGTAGCCCACTTTATACCAGTAAAGACGACCTATACGAGTGCAAAGTTGGCCAAGATTTACATGGACAGAATTGTGTGCCTACACAGAGTTCCCAAGAGTATCGTATCTGATAGAGGCACCCAATTTACCTCACACTTCCGCGCCACCGCACGAGTCACTTGGTACTAGATTGGAGTTTAGCAACGTTTCACCCATGCATCGATGGATGCACCGAGAGGGTGAATCAGATTTTGGAGGACATGCTGAGAGCTTGCGCCTTGGCTCATGGTTCTAGTTGGGATGAGAATTTTCCGTATGCGGAGTTTTCCTACAACAAAAGCTATCAAACCAGCATCAAGACGTCACCGTTCGATGTGCTATATGGGAAACAGTGCCGAACACCATTGCTATGGGATGGAGTAGGGGAACGTCAGTTGTTTGGGCCTGATTTGATCAAGGACGCTGAGGAGAAGGTCGCCTTGATTAGGGATAGGCTGAAGGTAGCACAATCAAGGCAGAAGAGCTACGCTGACGCCAAGTGCAAGGAAGTGGTGTATGAGATAGGTGATAGAGCATACCTCAGAGTATCGTCGCTTCGTGGAATCAAGAGATTTGGAATTAAGGGTAAGCTGGCACCTCGATTTATTGGACCTTATCGAGTCTTAGCACGCAAAGGAGAAGTTGCTTATCAGTTGGAGTTGCCAGAGGCCCTGTCTGCTGTTCACAACGTGTTCCACGTGTCCCAGCTGAAGAAGTGCCACCCAGAGATGGTGGATACACCATTGAGAGACACCGTACCGCTAGAGGAGGTTCAGCTGGAGAATGATTTGACCTATGAGGAGAAATCGGTCAAGGTTCTGGAGACAGCAGAGAGGATTACCCGTACCAAGACAATCAGGTTTTGCAAAGTACAGTGGAGCCACCACACCGAAGAGGAAGCCACTTGGGAGCGTGAGGATGACATTCGAGAGGACTACCCACACCTATTTGCTAGCCGCGCCGAATCTCGAGGACGAGATTCATCTTAAGGGGGTTAGTCTTGTCACATACCAAATTTTAGATTTGGTCTTGCATATCATTCATGTCATTGCATCATATCTTTCCATGCAAAACCATCGAGTGAAAAGGTTCGGCGAAATGCCACCTTCAAAACCCTATTTTGTTTTGCTACGAGATTCCTGCGGGAAGCTTTAGTAGGACTTGCGACAACCACCCCTGTAGGTTCGAGGTTTCGCTCAAACCTTGACGCTAGATTGTTCCCCTCGACGATACGAACCCGTAGGCGCGAGAATCGCTCCAATCGGAGTTCGTACGAAAAAGCTTCGGACGTTTTAGTAAATCGCCGGAAAACGGTCCGAAAATCTGGACCGATTTCCGAGTTGTAGTCAAATTCTGGACCGAATTGGAGTAGGACCGCGCGAGAGGGCCACAAAAAGGAGACACCACCTGCCTCATAACCTGCTGCGACCCGCCCGCCTCCCACGCGATCGCTGCCGCCACGCCTCGCCTTATCGCCACCGCCGCTGCCGCCCATACCGCGCCGCTGCCTCGTTGCTTCGCATGCATGCATACACGTGCACGCTGACGCATTTTTGCGTCGCGTCGTAGACGATCTTGAACCGCCCGTTAACCGTGTACGTCCGTGCAGGAAGAACCCCGACGCCGGAAGTGATCGTCGCCGCCGTCCGGAACTCGCCGCATCTTCCGAAGTCCGATTCGCCGTCCGTTTCCGGTAAGACAGCAGCCACCGTCAGATCTCAGATCAGCGGCTCAGATCGTTAGTTGACCGGTCAGTCTCAAGCGTTGACTAGTCAGACGCCCAGTCAGTGCCCAGTGAGCAGACGCTTTGACCAGTCAACAGACACAATTGACTGGTCAATTTCGTTAATCCTTTTAGTTGGCAGATTTCGATAGAATCTTATAAATTGTATAGAAATTAAATCGCTTGGCCAAAAATTGCAAATAAAATATGTGTAGATTCAGTGAGTCGTGTAGAATCTCCCTGTACCTTTGGTTCAGGCTTTTGCTGCAAGGTTTAGTACAGTTTAATCAAACTAGTTAATGGCCTTTTTGGAGTAGTAAATTCGTAGCAAAAGATCCGTAGCTCCAAAAATCGCGTATGATATGTCCCTGGATTCAGCGGAACGAGGGGAATCTCATCGTGAATTAAAAAGGTAGTCTTACAGTATAAACTTCTGCAGAAACTGTCTATTGGCTTTCTGCAGTGTTTTAATTACTCGGGGAGTTTTATAATTCCTTTTTGAGTAATTCCAATTGGTACTATTTCTAATCAGCGATGCCCATACTGTAGAATTTTACCAAGATTTTACGAACAGTATTCTACCGGTAGTGAATTATTTAAGTTCTAGCTCTAGTTTGGAGCATTACTTTTACTTACTAGTTTTCCTAGCGCTAAAACTATTTTCCATGCATGCAATCGGTAGTGTTATGTTATAGGATGTTGTGGTGCAGCTGTAGCACCAATTCACTTGTCGTTCTTGCATTCATGCATCATCTTTGTTGCATATGCTTGTGCATTATTTGTTTATGATTGCAATTGTATCGTGTAGATTGTGTCGAGTGCAACGCTTGCTCGTGTGGGGATTGTGCTCCCAACCGCTACAACCAAGGCAACTAGATGCTACTTTGTTCATGATATCGTCCTACTATTTTCAATGCATTATCGTGTATTTTGTAGATGCATGTGTAGGATGATACTATCGCTATGCTATGTCCTATTATGTGGTAGGGCCTTCCTTGTAGATGAACCACCGTTGGTAGATGTGCTTAGCCATGCTATGTTGCACGAGGGCTGGGTTACATCATGATACTTGTTTTCTCAAAGTATTGATTTGTTAAAACTAAAAACAACTTAATCAATGAACCCCCTGGGTGTGATGGTATTGATAATTTTTGGTGGTTTCATTGCGGAAAGGCACCCAGGTATCAAGAGAGAATGATTGGCTTCTTTATTGTGTAGCTTACGTGTACAACCATGTGCCAATAATTAAATGGGCGGGTGGTTGGACTTAGTAGGTTGTGGTAACTCGAACCCGCGTATCCAGAGATATAGAATTTTGGTAGGTTGGACCGGTGCGCGTCAGGATTGAGGAGCTACTTCCCGAACAGTCTCTTCTTGGACTTCTCCCTATCATCACCCAAAATGAGAGTGATGGTACGAGCTGGGCTGGCAAAGTCACATGGGTAAAGTGTACTAACCTCTGCAGAGTGTATAATCTAATCGATTAGCCGTGTCCCCGGTTATGGACATCTGAGTTGCTAGATATTGATTCCTTGACATGTTTCTCACTCATTCTAATTTCATAATTGTTTTAAACTTGTTGGGATAACTTAATTGGGATCTTTTCAAAGAAAATCAAAAACTGTTTATGAAAGTTGGACAAATGTATTTGCAAATGCAAGCCGGACACAGCTCCACTTGCCAATTATGCATGTAGATGTTAGTACTATTGTCTCCATTACTAGCTCTACTTGCCATACATTCCATGTATTGACCCTTCGGGGCTGCTACGTTTTATGTTGCAGGTTATTCCGATTCTGATTGATCGTTATAGGCCACGGTACTCCACTCGGCACTTGTTCACTTGTGGGCAATTTGAAGAATGGAGGATTACTTGTTTATGTTGCTACCTAAATAATTTGAGCTAGCTTTATGCTAAGCTTTTATTGTAATAATGGTACTCTGGATCTTTGTAGAACATGATATACGGATATTGTGCTATGTTATCTATCTTACTCTATTGTGGGCCAATGAATCGATCCAGGGATTGGCATGTCACATAGAGGCCACGGTCTTTTCAGAACCGGGGTGTTACACTTGATAACATCAAACATCACACCATAATAGGGTGACTAAAGATGGGTTCAGTGCTACGAAGGTTTTATGTTGAGGCTCATGGACCAAGAGTGGAATTTGTCCATCTCGATGATGGATAGATATACTCTGGGCCCTCTCGGTGATATCACATTAATTAGCTTGCAAGCAAGTGATTTGATCACTAAAATGTTATATCACGGGAACAAGAAAAGAGTACATTTCGATAACGAGATCAAAATAGGTATGGAGATACCGATGATCTAATCTTGGACATGTAATACTTCGCGAGATAAAGGGATTGAGTTACATGCGTATAAGGTTCACACGATCACAAAAGTCATCGTTGAATATGTGGGAGTCAGTACGGATATCCAGGTCCCGCTGCTGATTATTGATCGAGGACAGGGGTCTCGATCATATCTACATTATTCGCGAACCGTAGGATGACACACTTAAGGGATACCGACACCATTTGGAGCAAATAATATGCCAGAGAAATAAAAAAGGAAAGCATAGGAATTTATTTCACTAGACACCGAAACTGTTTCGAGTGAAATTGCAGATAGTTTTTCTGCATGTGAAATGAAATACTAGCAAGGGGTTATATGTGAATGTTTGTCATTAAATTAATTGACAAAATTCTGAATAAATAAAAAAAGTTTTATTTAAGAGAGAGTTTGCATTAAATTTGGTGGAAATTTAATGTGAATTTGAGTGGGTTTTTGAGTGGAGAAAATTGAAGGGCCATTTTGTGAGTGGAGTGTCCACCCACATGAATGAGGGAGAGGTGGGGACACCCTCCATGGCCGGCGGCCATGCCCCTTGGGCTGCCCGCCTCCCCTATATAAGGAGCCTCTCCTCTCACTTCTCACTCACACCTCCTCGCGAAGGATCTCTCTCCCCCTTTAGAATTTCCCCATGGTCTCGGATCAGCGAGATACATGTTCCCGGTGGCTTTTTCTAGAAGGATTTGTTGCTTCCGCGGCTTCGCTGGAGCGAGTGCGCGGAGGTTGTCGGGGTACCCGGACGTGTGTGCGATCACGGATGCACCACTGCTTTGCGGTGGTGGACGTGATGGTGCTGGACCGGCTAGACCAGATGGACTTCAGCACGATCTTGAGATCGGCAAGCGTTCGACTACATCATCCACGAGTACAACCTCGTTAATGCTATACGGTCTTCGAGGGTATATATTCTATGGATGTATATCCACCCGTTACTTGTATCTAGTAGATAGATTTTGGTGCTTTGTTCCCATCGTAGGAATTTTTTTGTTTTCTATGCTACGAATCCTTCAAATGTAGCGACACCGACGAACTAGAGTTGTAAGCGTTTTAAACTGTGGTAGCAACACCAGAGGCCGTATGTAACATTGTCTTCACCGGGGGCATGGCTGCGTGTTACCGCGTCGTGGTCGCAGTAGCCATGGATGCTCCACAGGAGCACCTCCACGGTGAAGTCCATCTCTGGCGACAACGGGGAACCACCGTGGTGGTTTTCCTGTCGTCGGGGCGCCACCTACGGGATTTAGCTGGGTGCGGCGACAAGTTGCAGGGCGCACGACGGAGGAGGATGGGCTGCGGCGGCCTGATCCGGCCGCGGTGGCGGCTCCGTGACAGCAGCACAACGAAGGCTATGGCGGAGGCCTACGGCGGCACGCGCATCGGTGTAGCGGCTCACGCAAAGGGCAGCGGTGCATGGCAAGGGCGGTGGCGGCGCGGCCGGAAAGGTGGGTGGCGGCAGGGCGCGGCCAGGAAGGCGGGTGGCGACAGAGCTGCAGCGCGCGGCGGCGCGCGAGCTACAACACTGCAGCCGAGAAGACGAGGTTCCGTGGAAGAGATAAGGATTTTTTTAATCGAAGGAAGAGATAAGGCTTGGACCACCATGCGCTGGCTGCTTCACACGCAGGAGGACGCGTGGCGCACACGGAAGGCGGGGGATCGGGGGCGCGTGATCCCCCGAGGGGATTGTATCCTTTTCCTATTTTTAGTCCCACAACTTGCATCGTGGGAGCATTTTAGTCCCACGTCTTGCAAAGTTAGTAAATTAGTCCTGCAATTAAGTCCAATTTGACCGAATTTCTATGATTTTGATCGAATTTGTCTATAGCAACTTTTGAAAAATAACCCGAATGTACTTTTCCGCCACATGTGACCTTCGTACGGCCTGACATGTGAACCCTACTTGTCATTGGTTGTAAAATTGGAAAACAAAATGTTAACATGCAACTATGGGATTTGAACTCACAACCTGCACACTAAAATAATATAAGCTTTACCACTACAACATCCAAGACGATGTGATAATTTGAAGTGCACATTATTTTATATATATTATATTTAGATTGATAAGTCCTTGCTCGCCTACATACACACACGGAAGAAAGAGTTAAGTATCAATCACACAATATACTTTTTTTAACGGGAGTCGCACAATATGCTAGCTAGCTCTTGTTGACTTACATGGATATAAAACACAAAAGGGAAATTAAGTACACTAGAGCGCGCGCACACATGCAGTAAAGTGAAGCTTGATTAATTAGTGTATACACCCAAACTACATATAGTCTTTCTTTTAAACATTTTAAAATATGTGTACTAAAGTTTTTAAAAAAATATTTAAAAAATATGCAAAATTTCAATCCAAAATAATTTATGCACGCGCGTGCAAACATTTTTACGTGTATGCTAACAAAAGGAATATATAAATTTTCAATCCGAAATAATTTTACGAAAAAGATGAAAAAAATTATAACGACAGTAGACGCTAGCATTTATATCGTACGTACGTGTGTGTGCGCATGTATCATATAAACGACATGCGTTCTCTTTGGTAAATTACAACATTCACAGCGTAGTGGCTTATGTTTGTATGCAGCTATATGGTGATACGGAGTTCGAATCCAGCTAGTTCCTAGTATTCTACTACTTTATTTGTGTGTCTACTGACAAACAAATGACAAAGAAAAATATACAGGGTTATTTTGAAAAACTTGTGATGATATGGATGAACGAATTTAGTTAAACTTGCTAAGATTCAATTGAATTAGACTAAAATGTTCTCAAGATGCAAGTAGTGGGACTAGTGTTATCCATTTTACAAGATATGGGACTAAAATGCTCCCACGATGCAAGTTGTGAAACTAAAAATGTATATAACTCGTTTTAAAATATAATACTCCATTGTTGTTGAAATAGATGTATCTAGCATTAAAACATGTCTAGATACATTCGTAATTATTTATTGTTAAAATTTGTTCTAAAAAAATTATTTATTGTTAAAATAGATGTACTTCCTCCGTCCCGATTTAAAGGACACAATTTGCAAACCATGCAATACCAAAATATTTAGGCACAAAAGCATTTAATCTTGTAATTACTTCGGTGTAAAAAGAACAAAATGCTTGCATGCATACATGTGAACAAATGTGCATACTTTGAATGGGATGTGAAACGATTTTGTTGCCTTCTTTTTTTCTCATGTATGTTCTTCTCCATACTATAAAATGAACCAATTAGAGAACACCTAGGGACAAGAGAATTGCAAATTGTGTCCTTTAAACCGGGACGGAGGGAGTATCTAGTATTAAAATATGTCTAGATATATTTATTTTAGTGATAAGTAATATGAATCGAAGAAAATACTAGTATTTTAGTTTTGTGAAGTGAATGTATCTAGACTGATTTAGTGTTTAGGTTTACTTTGAATTTATAATTAAAGACATCTAGATACATTTGCTTCATAAACCTAAAATATCTTATATTTACTCCATCCGTTTTAAAATATAAGATATTTTAATTTTATGAAAGGAGTGTATCTAGACCTCTTTTATATGTAGGTTTAAAGTGAATCTATATAATAAAAAAGGTTAAAATACATTTTTTTATATATAAAACTAAAATATTTTATATTTTGAAACGGATGGAGCATATTTTGAAATGGAGAGAGTAGGGAGTACCTACGTGCATTTACATAGCCATATATTTTCAAAGGAGGAGACGCGTCTCAATTTGTAGAGGCTCGTCGATCGTGTCTGTTCAATCATGTACAAGTAATACTCCCTCTATTTTATAATATAGGATGTTTTAGCTTTATGAAGATAATATATTTTGACGTTTTTTAGTGTGTAGGTTTGGAGATGTTTACTCTAAATCTAAACATTAAAAGATGTCTAGATACATTATCTTCACAAACCAAAAACATTTTATATTTTAAAATAAAGGGAGTACATCGCTAAATGAAACCTAAAATGTACCACCTCAATCCAAATGTATAGACCTGGCATATATTTCTAGGTCTTGAATTTGATCAAATAGGGCTTTATTAATTTAAGCCGGACACACGGTGCCTTTAGTCTAAAAATTTGATCAAAATATGAAACACTCCCTCCGTCTCAAAATAGATGTCTCAGATTTTTCGAAATTTAGATGAATCTATATACTCTCTTCGTTTGGAAATATAAGATGTTTTAGGTTAGTGAAGCTAATGCATCTTGACACCTTTTAGTTTATAGGTTCAAATAAATCTATATACTAAAAGGTGTCTACCTACATTTACTTCACAAACCCAAAACACTTATATTTTCAAACGGAGGGAGTACTAAATAGTGTCTAGACTCATTAAATTTTGACAAATTTGATACATATATTTTAAGATGGAGGGAGTATATGTTAAAGAAATACTACCGTATTATGAAATTCATAGATCTCTTCTGCATAGCAATGTAATGATATACTCCCTCCATCCTGAAATAAATGAATTGAGTTTATCTAATTTTGTATGTATCTGGACATATTTTAGTATATGGATACATTCAGATCTAGACAAACACAAGTCTTTTATTTTAGGACGGAGGGAGTACTATACTTTCTACTCGATCAAGTTCACTATATATGCAAAGAAATAACATTCACCAAATCTATAAAAAATAAATAAATTACGGTCATCCATGATCCACGGTTAAGAAAATAAATTATACATACTCCTAATTTGAGCTATCCGGCGGCTCAACAAATGTTCCACGCTTGGGTTTTATCTGGTCCATGGTTTTGGTACGGTGTTAGAGAGATGCACCCGTAGGGTATGAGTACGTGTGGAGCTACCCCATACCCGTCTTCGTCTCCTCCGAGCTTACCCGTCACCCGTTCCCTTATCCGTGAATAGGTATAACTTTTTTTCATACCCGGCACTCGACAGAGTAAATGAGTACCTGTAGGTAAAAATACCCGTATTTATAACACATCAAATTTAGAAGAAAAATTGTTATAAATCTATCACATAGTCATACACTCTAAGTTAATTAACTCATGACAATGTATAAAGATAAATTGACACGAGTCCAACTAATATACTACTCCCTCCGTCCTAAAATAGATGTCTCAAATTTTTCAAATTTTAAATGAATCTATATGTTAAATAGTGTCTAGATTTATCTAAATTTTAACAAATCCGAGACATCCATTTTGGGACGGAGGGAGCAGCTCTTAATTACTATACGAGAAAAAAGGCAATTAATTAATATAAGTTTATCTTTTTACTCCTTGTTCTGGCGGCTGTCACTGCTCAGTAACCCTAGCGGCTCTAGGAAACGTGAACGGAGCGGATAATCAAGTTCACGTCAAGCAGTCAAGGAGACATGCGGCAATCAAGGGATGAAATGGGAGACAAAAGAGATATGCGGCAATCAAGGCACACTCAAGAATGAACGCGTGATTATGGAAAATTTGATTAATAGAAAATTAAATATATTATAAACTATCAGGACGGGTATCGGGGCTACCCTTCCCCACTTTCTTTTTTGTGTCCAGGGAAATCCTAGGACCAGTTTTTTGTCCGGGCAATAACGATTGCTTTCTCTCTTAAAGGTGTTGCTTAGTGTTTGACGAGTCGTTGCAAGGAGAATGGTGGGACTTTTTCGATGGACGCAGCGATTACGGGTCTTCCTCATTTAGTTGATCCGCATATGTCTCTATTTTGTTTCTTCTTTGTTGCTTTTAGGCGTGTATCTACCGCTGCCTCACCATTTTTTTTCGTTTTGAAACTATCTTGGTTGTATCGTGTGGTTGCTATATTAATATAGCGGGATGAAAGCCTATTTCAAGAAACTATCATGAGGTTCCGTATGTCATATTTTGTGGGTATGGGTTTTATGGTTTCATACCCGTACCCACACTACCCGATGGGTATAATATTTTCCTATTTATATACCCCTGGATATTTTTTATCCTAGACCCATACTTTTAATGGGTTTACCTGCCGGTATACGGATAATGGGTGCCCATTGCCATCCCTAGTCAGCTGCGTGTCATAGACGACCTTCCTTATTCCTACCGATTATGGCATTGAAGCAAAGATTTACATATGTGGTTCCATTTTTTTAAGTGGTGCTCTTCAAGTACCGTGTCTCGATTTCTAGGGTAAAAACCGTAGGTCCGACTTTTGTTGGTGGTACTTGGCTATGCAGACTACTGATAGCTCCATTATTTAAAGATGACAAAAGATATCTCACTCTCTCCCATGTAAAATCCTATGATCTGACCTTGGTGGTTGGATCCATGGCGACAAAGGTCCTGCATCGTTCTCTTCGTGGATGCGTCATCATCGAGGAACCTTTCTCGAGGTCTTGATGTTGCCAACAATGATGGTTTGTGTTCATACTTTGGCTAATTGTTTGCCTCATCTTGACTTATATGGGTAATTTTCCTCTTTATTAATTTTGTTATGTGTATCCTTAATGACTCGACTAGCTCTCTAATCTTAACTTTTTGTGTAAGTCGTGTACTGGTATTTGGGTGTCACCCGGTTGGTAGCAGCCCCCGTCCTCCTTGTGCACGCTCCCGTGACTGGGGTTCGACATGGGTTTATTGCTTCAGGAGGCTCCTCCCTCCTGCTGGTCTAGTTTCTTTATAAGTCTATGTATTCGAGTCCTTTTATACCGAGAAGATGTACCATGTGTGGGTCTATTTTTTGAAACCCAATACAACACAATTGCTTACAAATACAAATATACACTCACTCTTACGAACACGCGCATGCACACCATATCTCTATGAGCACCTCCAAAATACCGAGTTTAAGAGACCGATCCGGCAGATCTTGAGATTGACGATGTCACAACAGGCGCCTCACAATAGACGGAACGTCACCTCCCACTCCCACTAAAAAAATTCTGTATTTTAATAAGACACCAAAGTATCATGTAGTTAGTTTTGCATACAATCGAGATTTTGAAAATACATGTTGCAAACTTTCATGATTGGTTTCCATGGAGTTTAGAGTATCCCAAGCGGCGGGCCGCAAATTGACACTGAATCGGCCTGATTCGGCCTGATCAGGGCGGTCTGCGCGCGCGGTATCTAGCCATGTCCACGCATGCGCCTAACGGGGGATCATTTCTCCTACTTTCTCCGATCCATATTACTTGTCACTAAATTGGATGTATCTACCCCTAAAACATGTAATATGGATCAGAGGGAGTACCAAATTCGGCCACTCCCACCAATTTGATCTGGGATTTGAGTGCATGTGGCCACAGAGACTGGTTTGCACAGTTTTGTGGCCATTTTTCATAGTTTTTGGCCTCAAAGAGCACCATTTTCATGGATTTTTGGCCATGATTCACACACAAATATATGGGCATAATAAATTTTAGGACTAACAAAGTTCAACACAAAATATGATGACAAGGAATGATCATGCATCCCTTTGGAGGATCAACTTCCGCTTTTGTCAACACCCAGATTTTTATTCCCAGATGCCTGTTATGTCGTACATCGCAATCCCAAGATTACCATTTTTGCGAGACATAACAGATTGGTACCATAGTTCATCATCCATTATAAACCATAAAGGTCTTACAAATAGTTGATCTCATGATCAAGTCTGATTACAATCAAAACAGCAGAATAATAATAATAGTAGCGTGGTCGGGGCTCCATCTTCAGGGTCACAAGCAATGCTGACAATGAGAGATGATCCTAGTTATCGTAAGCGTCCTGCTGTCCATCTTCCTCGTAGTCTCCTTCATAGTCTGGCCATGGGAATAGCCAGAGACAAAGCCATGAGTACTTTGGAGTACTCGCAAACTTTCACTAAAGTAGTAAGGCCATTCTAATAGGAATCCTAAGCTCTAGGTTTGTTTGCCATAAGCCAATTTTATTTCAACCAGTATCTAGTAATAAATCCTAACTTAAGTTGTCTCGGTTACTTAGGTAGGATACTAGCTTCATCTCCACAACTTGTGGGGTCAAGTCAAAGTCATCTTTCAAATCACGGGTCATTTTGGAAAACATCTGACAACGGAACAGTATGGCCATCCAACTGTCCATAACCGCGGACGCGACTATTCGAATAGTTTGACACTCTGCAAAGGTGGTACACTTTCACCACAACATTCGATACATCCGTCATGAATAATCTTGAATCATCATACTTAGTATACGAATAATCAATCCTAACCTTTCAATTACACAACCTAGTATAGGCACCTCCCCTATGAGTTTGGCCTTCCAACCATGACCATCTGTCATCTTGGGCACTGCATAGGTGGACAGTCACATTCACAAGGTAGCCTCAGCTCACCTCGTTCCGCGAGGGAACCCATACTAAGACATATAAACTTTCAATCAAGCCCTACCCAAATTCGGTATTGTGGTTGTACGGTAAACATTGGAATGGTATCGCATCTGAACTCAACCATCAGTTTTTATCAAAGTCAAGTCACACTTTCTTCACCATCATTTTCAAGTCATTGTGTCCATAACACATGTCAAAACATTTCAATAGAATGACTCATCATTCCAAGGTTTTCATAATCCTTTATTCCCATCTAGTGATCAAGTTTAATTTAGCACTACCATCTATCAAATGGGGATGCCACTTATTTGAGGGGTATCAACTAGTGTTTATACCTACATCAAGTTCCAAGCTCTTGATGACACTTTCCTTCCTTTCCACTAATCATCCAATTAATTAACTACTAAACGACTTTGCGAAAATTAAAGCTTGCAAGTAAAACTGGTAAAATGGTATGCTCAACATAGTATCCTAAAGGTATGCATAATAACGCTTGCATGGTCTACCATGCTCAATATAGCTTGCTTAGATATAATAGCTTGCATAATGTAGCTTGCTTAGTAGCTTGCATAATGTAGCTTGCTTAGTATAGCTTGCATAATGTAGCTTGCTTAGTATAGCTTCCATAGTGTAGCTTCCCTTGATTGGTAAGGTGGTCTAAGTTCTCTTCCTCGTCTTCGTAGAATTCCTCCTCGTCGTAGCCCGGATTGATACTAGCTTCTATAAATAAATACTAGGTACACAATTACTAAACAATACTTAACTACTTCTATTTATCACACAAGGGTCACACTAGATGATCTAGCATCATCTATATCATTACAAGAAAGGGTGATAAGATTTTATTTATCTTATTTTTAGAAAAGTAATTTCTACTCATTGAAAAGTTACTTAGGATTTAATATTCTCCAAATTAAAAATATGGGATCATATTGACACATTATCATCACCACATACTCTAATACTTGGGAATGTGATTTTAAAAAGGTTAGCCTAATTTATAAAGTTTAACACTATTATTTAATAATATTTAAGTGGCTAAAAATGACTAGAAAGTCATTCTTTTAGTTTTGGTCCAGGACTACTATATGTAAGTAGGTAGATTTTTACATTTTCAGAAAGGTCTTGTCAAATGTGATTTTTGATAGTTGGAAACAACTCAAAATCACTTATGGTTGATTTTAGAAAAATGTTTGAAGTTGAAAAAGCTACTGGCTTGTTCTTTTTACCAAGGGTGATCCATAGTTTCAAACTGTTTGAATCCAACGAGAGTGATTAGAGATTTTCATCTACTTTCAAACAAAATTGGATTCATTCAATTTGGTGCAGTGAATATCTCTGAGTTTATTGTTAAAGTTCACTACAAAAAAGGTTTTTGAATAAAAAGAAAAATACTAGATTTGAATTACTAGGCTCGCGTGGGAAACACTACTGGGCTGGCCCAACTACACAGCGCACGTAGAGGGCTTACTCAGGCTGGTCCCATGCGTCAGCGGGTTCTTCTAACAAATTGGTATCGACCAATGCTGGCCCTACGATTACAACACGATCTACGATCGAGGTTCATCGTCTACGTTGCGATGCTCTGGCTAGATTTTGACCTAGCGGCACGTTGAGGGTGGCTGGGATCTTACCAGGGCTCCAGCTAGGGTTGGCGATGTGGGAGAATGAGCTTGTCGATGACGGTGAGTCGAATGACGGTCATGGCAGCTCCTGGGGTGGCTCCAATCGACGGCGCCTTTCCCTCATGGAAGCGGTGGACTCTGATCAAATTTCAGCGATAGAGTGCTCGCCTTGCTCCGGGAACAGGTCAGGGATGTTTCTGAGTGAGAGAGGAGTGGAATGGTGTGAAGATTGAGGCTGGGGAAGGGGTCTATATATACCCTCGCGGGTGAGGCAGTGCAGCATGGCAAGGCCTTGTCGGCAACGTTGCTACAAGTCGACGCTGCTGGGTGTGGCAATCGTCATGAGAGTGGTGGTGCGACAAGGGGTGGTCTCAGTTGGTTAGGCGACGTCGACGCTCTGTGCGGGTACTGCGGTGTTTGTCAGCGAGTATGGTGGTCAAGGGGGCGCCCGGTGACCAATGATCATGTTTGGGCGGTGGCTGGTGACGCCACGAGTGCGTGTACGAGCGGAGATGTCGAGTCGCGGCGTGGCTGCGCGAGGCGGCTGTGGCGCTCCGCCGTGCTCTCGGCATGTCCGTGTCTTAAATGTGTGTGGCCGTTCTAGTTTCTCCGCGTCTCGCCATTGGTCGAGAGGTGGACAGAGAGGGCGGTGAGGTCACGACTATCAACTAGACATCATGGGCGAGCGAGGCGTGTCCTGTGGCTTCGTGTCCATGTCTGAGTGACATGGTGATCTCGGGTACCATTGGCATTGATCAAGATAGTGAATAAAAGTTGCTCAATTGCACGGCTACGTACTGGGGGTTATCGTGGGTGACCTAGGGAAATGAATTGGAGTACAATTGCTGAGCAATTTATTGATACCAAACAATAGATAGTTGGTAGTGGTACTGTGTCTGCTAAGTGTTCGATCAAATGGCCGCATGAACAGAATCATCACCAAATTCAATGATTTTTGGTGAGTGCTCTGTTACTAATCTTGGTAGTCTCTGGGTGCAATGGTTTGCTAAGTGGTGAAGGTTTGAGTGGTTTTCCAAAAATGGATATCTTGATACATAATATAGATTCAAATTTGAATTGCCTCTTAAAAGAGTTTGAAAATGTTTCTGCAAGGTTGGAAAGCTCCATTGGGTTCAGTGTCACTAGGTATAGCAAGGGGAGAAAATAAATTGGAAAGTTTTTGTTTGAGATTAGTTGCTAGAGATGCTCAAAGTGAGCTAGTGGTTAACTTTGGCAGAAATGACCATTTGGTCTGAGGCTTTATATTTTCATTTTTATTGTTTTGATCTGGTTGGATAGTGACCTAGATGATATGGTTTTGATCTTTAAACCATTATCATTATTTACAACAATCATACATGTCATGGAAAACATTCATACACACAAGCAATAAGATTCTGAATTTAATTTATAGATGCTTTTGTTAACCCTAATCTTGATTAATCAGGGAATGATCCTCATTAATATTTTTGGGGTGTTACAAACCTTCCCCCCTTAAACAGAATCTCGTCCCGAGATTTAGGAAAAACTAGGAACTAAAGAGATTTAGAAACTTTGTCCTCATATAATCCTCGTGCTCCCAAGTGTCTTCTTCTTCAGTATGATCGCTCCATTGGATCTTGAGAAACTTGATAATCCTGGTCCGGGTGGTCCGAAAAACTTTTTCCAAAATACGGATGGGTTCTTCACGATAGGTCAAGTTTGGGTTGATCTCCACATCTCTGTGATCGATGTTCTTGAAAACTTCCGTCGTTTATGGAACTTCTAAACACTTCTAAAATAACAAGACATGAAACACATCATGCACGGCTAACATCTCTTCTGGCAGTTCTATCTAATAAGATACCTCTCCTCGGCGACTTAGAATCTTGAAGGGTCCAATGTATCTAGGTGCAAGATTTCCTTTGAGTTGGAAATGCTGCATTCTTTTCAAGGGTGATACTTTGAGATACACAAAATATCCTACATTGAAGGCTAGATCTCGACGTCTCTTGTCGGCATAACTCTTCTGTCTGGATTGAGCGGTCTTGAGACGCTCACGGATCTTCTAAACTGTAACATCCTAGGATTTAGCACCTCAAAATAGACAGGACACATGTTTGTGCATTGCATTCATGCATAGGAAATCCGGAGAATTTTCACGCTTTTGAATAAAACTTGTCAAAGTGATTGAAGCTTCTCTCAACTTGATGGAATTGAAGTAGATCATCAAGTTGACTGCAATAAGTTTCAATATGACCTTTGCTAAAACCTTATTTAGGGTAAACATGATTTGATCTAAGGGTAGATCAAATGTAATAAAACTAAGCCATTGCATATTGTTTAATGATTAATATCTGATCCTTAAGAGATCATATCATAGTATTCATTACAATAATTCATGAATACCAAACCTCATCATCTCTCACGAATCTTACCTTAATATCTGTTGTTCATCAATGTTGAGTAATCAACTATTGATTCACCAATTCTTAGCCTATTAACTATTGATCTATCAAGTCTTAGCTTATCAATTCTTGATCTATCAACTCTTGTACTTATCATAACATTCACTTTAGGCCTATAAAGAAAGAAGTAAGAAGAGGTAATTAGTAATGCTAGTTTTAGATATCATCTATAGGATGGGAGTGTTGGAAGAGAATCAAATCAATATGATAACTAATGGAGTTAACTCACTCTTGAATGGATAGAAGAGTTATCTAGAAGATATAATTATATGGTAGCAAAGAAGATTACAAGGATGAATATTGAAGATAGTTACCAAGGAGTAATCCTATTGGATCAAGTAGGTATAGTCAATGAATAATATCTCTTAGTCCAATAGAGATATTCATAAGATAATTATATGCAACTGTAGTGTTGTATTGATGAAAGACTTGATTAGCCAACTGGAAACCTAAGCCATAAATGATCAAAGGATTGTAATGATCATGCTCAAGTCACTAAGAGTGAATGATTATATCATGTATAAGTGACATTGGAGGATATAACATGATTAAAACCTAGCATAGATATGTTATCCTAGGTTAGTCATGACAAGTCACCATGATATAATGTGAAGTTGGAATATAAGATACTAGAGTTAAGTAGATATAATATAGTATGACTAAGCTGAAGTTAGAGTAGTATTGAGTTATTGAAGTAGTATGATTCCTCTTAAAGGATAGTAAGCACTTGAGGTGAAGTAGGATTTGATATACACATTTATTGGAGTAATATTAGTGTTGGATGATAAAGGAAGTGCATAAATGGAGTTAGAAATAACTACTTAATGGATTAGAGGTTATCATTAGTGGAGTAGTGGATATAACCAAGTATAGATATGAAAAGATTATGAAAAGCTTCAGTGACAAGCTTCTGCGATTTATGAGTAAGATTACAAAGTAGTTTGTGAAGTAGGAGAGTAAACATTCAAATGGAATTGGATTCATTAGAAGCATTCTAGAGATGATAATTATCTCTATGAGGAGATCATATGGAGCTTTAGTGTCAAGCTCATTGGATTTACAAATGGAATTAGAAGATGAAAGTATTAAAAAGAATATTCTTGTGAAGTAAAGCTCATCATGTTAACACATGATGATGGATGTGAAGTAGTAGTATATCTAGGAAAGGAATTCCTTAATTAGATGTCAAGAATTATGAAGTATGGAAGATAGGAATTCTTGGTAAACACTAAACCCTAAACCTATAATCAAGCTTAATATCCATCTCATATTTTTGATCAATCATTTTATTTCAACAATGGCTTATAGTAATATTTTCCTATAGAAAATCACCTAAGCACATTTTTTTCACTTCCAAACATTAAAATCATATGTGCCTAGAAACTATAATTATCATTTCTATCTCATAACTCATTCCAAAGAATAACCTTACTATTTTAAAAGGTGATATCATTCATGATCATAAACATAAAGACAATATGTTATAAACATTAATCTTTATTCACATCAATAAAAAGATATAAGTATATTAAATCATCTAAAACTCATGGGAAATGCTTATAATTCAAAATCCTAAACTTATTAATGTGTTTTCTCATCAACATCTCATAAATATTCTATCTATATTAATGAGGCCAATTCTTTGATCCATTTCTCTAGCCACTCATTCCATATGAGCATGGAATAAGTGGGGATACAATAATTATAAACCACCCTATGTCTTACGACATGATGAAATATATAAATAAAACCTATAGTTATCCTTTACAATTTTAAAACTACATTACTCTAAATAAAGTGAAAACAATGTTATAGAGAATTTTTAAGATCTTAAACAAAAATCTAAAAACCCTAAAACCCTAGTTCTTATTTATTCTAATTAATAAATAATCTCTAATGTAATTATGAGTGTTGAAAATGCCAACATAATTAGGGCAAACAACTAGTATAATTACCTTTGGAATATTTAAAATATTGGACAGAAGTTATGGTATTTTAAACATGTGGAAATTCAAATTGAAAACAAATTCTTAAAATAGAAAACAGAAAGAATAAAGAAAAGGAAACGAAATCAGTACAGAAACTAGCCCGAGGCCCATTCCCTCACCTCTCTATATGTCGCTCGCGTGTAGTAGCAGCAGATCTACCGCTCACTCTGCAAAGGCCCAACAGCCAGCCCAACTTGTCTTCCTCTCTGGCTGATTGGTGGGACCGACAAGGGACTGTGGATGGATTCAGAAGAATTTATAGTGGGTTATCTGCAAAACGTTGCATCATCTTCTTCCTCGTCTACTGGAAAGCTGCTCGGTGGCAGTGGTCGATGTCGTCCATCGATGTCATGTGCTGTGATGCTCGCCGCCGACACTTTGGCAGGGGATAAGAATTCCACCGTGATGCCCTCGCTCGTCCTCATCCCTATTTCTTCCCTCTGAAGCTCTCTTCCCTCATTTTTCCCTCTGACCGAAAACCTAGCCCCACCGGAGCCGCTCGTCGCCATCGTTTTCGAGCTCCCTTTGCCTTCCCGAGAGCATCGCTAGACTCTCCTTGTTGTCCTCGTTCTCCCAAGCCAGGCCATGGAAGCTGAAGAACCCCCTATCGGATCAATCGACACCTCACTGACACCGCCAGTCACCATCGTTCCCCATCGATTCCGGCAATGATTCGCGTCTCCGACTGCACCATCGCGCTCTTGGTGAGTTACTGAGTCTTCCAGTATGCCCCAATATTTTGATTGCTTCCTCTATTGCTCGCCCGACGTTCAACCGTAGCCACCGCCGCTCGACCTCGCCGTTGACCGAACTCCGATGACCAAAACTGAGCGGCACCGCCACTATCAGGTTCCCTTCCGCATCCTATTTCTAGAACCATCAACCACAGCCCCGCGCGCATACGGGATCCACCGATCGATCATCAACCTGAGAGGATCAGTCTCATGTGACATTAGCGTGACATCATGCTGATGTCATATTACCTTTTATTGAATTGTTTTATTGTTCTGGAAATGACATGGCATAGGCCCCACTAGTCAGTGACTGGGGTAGGATTAGCCCAGGTGTGAAAAAAACCCTCACCTCATGCTGACATCAGCAGTGATGCAGTAAAACATTCTGTTGTTATATTTTAATAATTTAGGAAATGAATAAATCTTATAAATTCAATAACTATTGTTTTATAATTTATAAAAATTTGTTTAATATATGAAATTTTTCAGAAAAATAAAATCTACAAACTAAAACTATTATCAAACATTATTGTCTTAATAATTTAAATAATTATTATTTAATAAAGATTTTATAAGTATTAATATTTTGAAAATTCATATTTTAATATTGGTAAATAATAAAAATATAAATAATATACCAAAATTATTATAAAAATAAGAACTATAATGTAATACTATAATAATGTATTATTATTTCACTTAATTAAATATCTATTATTTATTAAGTGATTATAAAGTAATAAATCTGATAAAAATCATATCTTATTATTTATAAATCACAAAAATAAATGTAATATACCAAAATGATCACAAAAAATAATTTCTACATGTTAAAAATATAACCCTCCACTTTTGAAGTAAGTAATAGTTTAATATTCTAATAATTTGAATTTAAATCTAATTCCTTAGTTGATAATTCATATAAGGATAAGTAAATTGCTAATATCTTTAAAATTATTCCTTTGAGGTTTAAAAATAGTATTAGTTCTAAATTTTGATAATATGAAATCAAAATAGTACAACACAATTAAAATACAATTTTATTGAATTAACATTCAACTATAAGTTTAAATTATTTTCTAAAAGGATTCTTATGAAATTATAAAATCTTCAAGAATGATATTTTAAACCAAATAAAACCTTTTAACATTACTTCAATCATAACTTTATAAATGAATTAAATCCAAAGATAGTTCATAAGTAGTAAATAATATTGTTTACTTATTCACAAACCATAGCCGCACATTTATAAGGAGATACATGATTCTATTCCATTACAATATTAAGAAACCACTATTCAAATAGAAGTAGTACCACACTTAATTAGCTTTAAAGAAACATTATGAGGAGAACAAAGTACAAATACCATAAACATTACATCTTAAGTCCATTTATGTCCTTAAAGTTAATTTAGTCTACAAGACTTTAAACATTATGGTAAAGACTTTATTATGTGTTTTATAGTTTACTTTGGTCTGTTCAATTAAGACCTAATGCATCTCAAGACCAAACTAACCAAGTAAAACACCAAGAGACATCGACCATATTAAAACCTTAGAAAAGAAACCCTTTCTTCGAAGGTTATTCTTTTTGCCACTTCAAACAACAAATCTTATAATAATATCTCTTACTCTTAACAACCAAACCTAGGGACTTCTATCATAGTCACGAGATGCCAATTAATCATAATCACATTACTTTATACACTACTTGTATATTTTAGATTGTTAATACTTAAAGTTTAAATGCTTTTGTTTAGTTAAGTAAACTTTTCTTCAAAAGTTATTCTTTTAAGATACAGTAATAGTAATTCTTAAGCATTCCAAAATAAATCTACTTAAGTAACAACCTTCATATAAGGAGTCATCTTATACCATTCCACACTTGCGTGCTTTATTATTGTATACTATTTAATATGTTTACATGTAGTTTCACACACACTCACAAGCCTTAATAAGAAGCACACGTGTGAAAATTATCCAAAAGAACAACACATTTCAAATAAACCATCTCCAGTATCTAAACCATAGAACAACGATATTTCGGGGATTCGAGTTTACCAAATTGCACTACATTACTTATGCATAATAACATCTTGCTTCTTTAAACATTAGTCCTTACCGGACCAATGATGTTGTTTCCAGATATTGGATCTTATATTGTCCTAAAGATCGTGAGTGCATAATCTTGCAATCACAAAAGGCAAGTTCACACTTGCTCATGTCCTTTGATTATTTTCTGTAAAGTATTTTGCAAATACAGTGTTTTCATCACCTGCATTTCAAAAGGGTCAGAAAACACTATTTTCATAATAATATGATTATAGGTTATTACCATGAGGTATTAACCTACTATGAAAGTTCTGGTGGTAAAGGAACATATTATCTAGGACTTAACAACCAATGTCGCAAGTGATTCTTGCACCGTATATTACGCGTTAACCATGAGATTTGGAATGGGACGGAGAAGTCAGTTGGATCTTCTTCCTTCCACATGAACAAGATGACCATCTCGTGACGCTGATGTGCCCTAAGAGGCTCGGCATGGGTGGGACCCCTTAGTTCCCCGTGATATTGGTGTCTAGACTATCCCTGAGAGACCGTCATAGGTATTTCCTCATATTGATGGGGGCGACCAGGTTCCTGTCTGCTCACTGGAGTCCTCAAGGAGTCAACCATAGTTATTTCCGCTATGCGGAATAACAGAGGTCGTTCTGCTTGGGGGATCGTGTTCTATGTGGCGTCGCGGAGAAGGGAAGTGATTGACTTGGATCGTCTACTGGCCCCACACCATAGGAAGTGTGGACATGAAAGATCGTCTGGTTGTGCAACAAGGATTTGATCTCTCATGGGTAAAGTAACGCACCTCTGCAGAGTGTAAGAACTGTAACTTGTTACTCCCTATTCCGGGAAGGAGCTACGAACGCGGCAGGAAAGGAAATCCATGACCTGTGAAGGCTGATGGACATAGATTTTCAGAATAAAAGCAACCTTTGAAGAAATGTTTATGAAAACCTACATTGCCTATGACCTATGGTCTGTGGCTGTATATATAGTGCATCAAACAATCCTTTTTAGTGAACTTGATGAGTACGCTCGTACTAAACGTATCTTCTTAACCCTTGCTAGATTACGAAGCCAATACAGACAATGTCTACATCAACTTATGTTCCAAGAATCATCATCAAAAGCTAAATCTCTTCAATGAAGTCAAGAAAGTCAACATATACATCAACTCAAGTGAAGACAAAGTTGCTGATTAGATAGGAATATAATCTCTAGCCATAGAACCTACTTCTGTAGAGTATTGCAATAGTAGCAATGCAAGCCCCAATAGTTAAGATACTAGTCTATTAGTATATTAGTTATGAGTTGATTATTCCTAATTATTCTTTGTACGAAGTTTCTTTCTCTCTCTTTAACCTAGAGTGTTCTCTGGATCTTTTGTAAAGAGTTGAGTTGTAACCTATAGTCATGTCTTGGACCTATTGTGTTTCTATTGTACCACTCTGAGGAATGTAATACTAGTGAATGGTGTTTCATTGGTGTTATGTCAATGACTATAGTGTACTACATCATGCAGTGGCATGCTGGGTCACTGCATGAACTTTCTCTTCGTCTTCCCTTAGGATGTCGGGTCCGAAGATCTGACTCTCTCCTACTTCCGACCAATTTAGTGGAGTACGACACTTCCTTCCATACATAAACTCAAATGGGTCCATTTGCAAACTGTCTTGGTAACTGTTGTCGTATGAGAATTCTGCGAAAGGTAGACATTCCTCCCATTTAGATCCATATTCAAAAACACAGGCTCTCAACATATCTTCGAGTATTTGGTTTACTCTCTCTGTTTGTCCGTTGGTCTATGAGTGATAAGCTGTGCTGAAATTCAGCTTGGTTCCTAATCCTTCATGGACTTTCTTCCAAAATCTTGAGGTAAACTGGGTTCCTCGATCCGACACAATGTTCTTGGGGATTCCATGCAAACTGACTATCCTAGCAATGGACAACTCTGCTAGCTTCGAGCTCTGATAAGTGGTCTTGACAGGTAAGAAATGAGCTACTTTGGAAAGTCTATCCACTATGACCCAAATAGAGTCATTTCCCCTGCTAGATATAGGCAAACCAGTGATGAAATCCATTCCAACTGAATCCCATTTCCATTCTAGGATCTGCAAAGGTTGCAAAAGGCCTGCGGGTTTTTGGTTTTCCGCTTTGACTCTCTGACAGATATCACATTTGGCTATGTAGCTCCCAACTTCTCGCTTCATCTTATGCCACCAAAATTGTTCCTTCAAATCCTGATACATCTTTGTTCCTCCAGGGTGGATGGAGTAAAGAGTATCATGGGCTTCTTGCAAAATATTTTGTTTCAACTCTGAATCGGCAGGCACACAGATCCGTCCTTTATACCACATAACTCCTTCTTCATCTTTCGTAAATCCGGGTACCTTCCCTATACCGATACGATGTTTAATTCCATCAATACTAGCATTTCCTTTCTGAGCTTCCTTTATCTGATATATCAAGGTGGGTTGAAGTTCGATACTAGCTATGAATCCTTTAACTAGCTCCATTCTGAAATCTTCCAACTCCTTATGCAAACTTGGTTGTTCTTTCAGAATCATGGTGTTTAATCTACACGACAGTCTACTAAGAGCATCCGCTACCACATTGACCTTGCCGGGTTGGTGGTGAATGTCAAGGTCATAATCCTTGATTAACTCTATACATCTCCTTTTCCTCATATCCAACTCCTTCTAAGTAAAAATATACTTCAGGCTCTTGTGATCTGAGTAAATCTCATAGCAATTACCCATAAGATAATGACGCCATGCTTCAAGGATAAAACAACGGCGGCTAACTATAGGTCATGGGTGGGGTAATTCTTCTCATGTTGCTTCAGTTGTCGGGACATGTCGTGGGAATGACCATGGCAGATGCTGCAATCGGCAGCGAGTAGTAGAAATTGGGGCAAGGGCGGCCAGCCATCTGCGGTGCGAGATGAGGGCTGAGACATAAGGGTTTACCCAGGTTCAGCCCCCGGGAGGGTAAAGACCTACTCCTGCTAGATTGTATTATGGTGAGAGTACAATGGGGCGAGCTCGACGGCTAGGCGGCGAGTCGCTTGGGTGTATGACGGAACGTATCCTCTATGCGTCCTCTAGGGAGGTATATATAGACTCACCTCCCTAGGGTTTACAGATCTCAACCGAATCAGTTAAGGTTTCAGCGATCCTTTAACCTAATCCGACTGGGCCTATCTATGCTTCTAGGCCTTCAGCTTCCAGTCGCTTGAGTCCATGCCAGATCTTGATCCAATCGCCCCGCAGCCCACTCGTGGCGCTGGGCCAAGAGGGAACGCCGGGTATACCTCGGTAGGCATATCCCCATCAGTAGTCCCTGAGGCCGTCGTTGATTGGTCACATGCGTTCGCTGGCAGTCGGAGTATACGTGTCCAATGCGGACGCCCAGTCGAATCGGCGGCGGACTCCTGAATAAAGGAAAAACTAGTTATTCTAGTCGTAATAACGGCGACCGATCGGGTCACAGCTCGGCAAACGGGTCGGCGAATACTCAGTCACTGTTATAGTGATCGTGTCGGTGAATCGTCGAGTCGCGTGGAGGGACAAGTCGAATGGATGAAGTTGGACCGTCAAATGGGGTCAAACTAGCCGTTGGGGTAATCCAACGGTAACTTCGGCGTAATTACCGTGTAGTAACGGCTCCCGAAATTGGCGGGTAGCAACCGCTATATAAGGAGAATGACAGGCGAACGGGGAAACACTCCTTCATTCTTCCTCCGATCTCGCCCATCTCCGTTTCCCACTCCGCATCACGATCCAAACGATCCAAAGATCCCCTCCACCGAACCACGGGGCAGATCCAAGTGTACCAGGGTGCTACTGGCGTCCTTCGAGGAGGCCGGGATCCTGCGCGCCGGCAGATGGCGCATCCCCGCGGCCGGAGAGGTGACTCCGGACCCGCGCGAGGGAGAATTCATCTGCTTCACCAGCCACCTGGAGCGGGGGCTGGGGTTTCCCACTTCCCTCTTCTTCCGGCGTTTCTGCGCCTACTACGGGATCCAGCCGTCGGACCTAGGCCCACATAGTATCGAGAAGCTCGCCATTTTTGTGGCGTTCTGCGAGTGCTATCTGGGCTGCAGGCCCTACTTCCCCCTGTGGCAAGATCTGTTCCATGGAAGGATCAGCCGCGAAGAGTCAGGCGGCCCGATGCTGGCTGCGGGTGGCCTGACATTCCAGCTGAAGTCGAAGGCGTCGTTCTTCGACCTGATGCTGCCCGCCAAGGCGGAAAACGAATGGAAGAAGTCCTGGTTCTACATCACCGAGTCGACTCCAGACGGTGAGGTGGCGCTTCCAAGGTACTCCGCCGACCGGCCCGAACCACGTCGGCTCCAGGTCGGCAAGCTCCCGCTGGATCAGCGGATGGTTGACGACGAAATGTTGCAAACCATTCGCGGTCTGAAGAAGAAAGGCCTCCAGACCATTAACCTCTACAACCGCTGGTTCGGGCGGCGGCTCGTGCCCTTGGCCCACCGCGACCATTACATGTACGAGTATACGTGTAAGGACGATCCGACGAAGTCCTCCTTCGCCGAATGGCATCTTGACGACTACACCCTGGCCCTGAAGAAAATTACCCAGGCGGTGTACCTGGACGCGAAGGCCGGGGTCGCCCCCTATACTGCAAGGCGCCCAGCTCCGACGATAAGTCGCCATTTCGCCACCACTCGCAGTCGCAGATGATGCCTTCGCGGTTGTGCTGACGTTGTCTCATGCTTATTGTAGTTGTTCCAAGTGGTGGAAGGGTGGCTCCCACCCACAGACGACGAGAACTCGAAATTGTCCATCCAGGATGGGAGCGAGTCGCCACCCGCGAAAGGCGATGTCGGGAGCGACGAGGGTGATGACGACAACGACAAAAAAGACGAGCCCGTGGAAGACGCTGCCCCGATAGTTCGCAAGACTCGCGGGCAACATCAGAGCGAGATCGAGGCGAGTAAAAGCCTCGATCCTCATGATGATGATGATGACGAGCTTCCCGAGCACACCTCACATCGCGAGGCCACGCCGTCGAAGAATAATAATAATAATAATAATAATAAGAAGAAGAAGAAGAAGAAGAAGAAGAAGAAGAAAGAGGTGAAGGCTCCGCCGAGGAAGAAGACGAAGCCGGCAAAGCAGACGTCTCCGCGCCGATCTGCGACCAGCTCTGACGCCACCAGCTCGGCTAAGGGCGAGGCGGCGCACACGACCGTGGCACCGGATGTTGCCGCCCCCCTGGACGAGGTGCCTATGGCATCGCTACCACCTCCATTCGCCCCGGTCTCTGGGTTGGGAGCCACTCCAGCCGCAGCAGCTTCACCTCCCAGGAGAGCTCCTGCAGCTGTCATTACAGAGGCTCCTGCCGCAGCCTCGTCTTCGAAGAAGCCCTCTGTGTCTTGGGCACATGGTGTGTTCGAGACGGGCCTCAGTCGGAAGTTGGGGCCCAAGCTGGAAAGGCCGACCAGCATCCGCACCGGTCTGCGGTTCATACCGGTCGCCAAGTAAGTGATGTTGATCTGCTTGTCTTTCGTTGTAGTCGGACAGTCTTATTTATATCGTTGTTTCACAGAACTGGTGTTAAAAATATCGGCCATCCCTCAGTGGCTAAGGTTCCGCCAGTCGTCACCGAGGAGGACCCCTCACGGAAGAGGAAAACCGATGAAGTCGCTGCTCCTGTCGACGGTGCCAAGAGGGCGAAAGGCGACGACATCATCACGGTCTCTGATGACACGGCGGTTGCTCCGAGCGAACCTCCGACTGCAGCGGAAGTGGCCTCGAAGACCAAGGAGGCTATTGCCTTGCCCGAAGTGGTCGAGCCGGCTCCTAGTGACGCCGCGGCGTCCGCAGCAACTTTCCCTCACTTCATGGCCAAGGCGGCCGCAGCGAGTGGCACGGCGCCAACGAGCCGGACGCCTGGGGTCGCCGAGACGGAGGTCGAGCAGCGTCGCGGCCACACTCCGGTCGTGCTTGCATCTGTGGATGCGCTGCAACTTCACGGCATGCTGGGCGTTGCCATCCAGGTATATCCAGTCCCCGAGGATCGGGCCACTGAATTTCAGTGGTCGGATTCTTAATGTTTTTGTAGCGTCCAGTCTCCGAGTGCCTAGTCGCTGAACTTCAGCGGGTGGGCACTTAGGATTTTCAATGTCCAGTCCCCGAGTGCCTAGTCGCTGAATTTCAGCGGGTGGGCACTTAGGATTTTCAATGTCCAGTCCCCGAGTGCCTAGTCGCTGAATTTTAGCGGGTGGGCACTTAGGATTTTCAATGTCCAGTCCCCGAATGCCTAGTCGCTGAATTTCAGTGGGTGGGCACTTAGGATTTTCAATGTCGTTGATGGTTTAGTTTGTGCGCAGGGGATGCAGCGCGAATCGACCGATCGGCTTGCGTCAAAGTGTCACATGGAGAAGGAACTCGTTGCCGTCCAGGAGATAAACAAGGGACTCCAAGCAATTGCAGCCGAGGCGGAGGAGGTCTGTAACACCCTCAGAATCGGGCCTATGCAAGTTTGAGCAAAATTCGCCAAACCCGCATAGAAACGATTCAAAGGTGCCCACCAGGCACTTTCGTGCGGGTGGAAAACGAAGTAATAACGTTACACAACAGTCCTCGATGGGACCCACAGAACAGATATATATAGCAGCGACTCAAAGAGTCAAGAATACAGATATAATATACAAGATCCAAATCACCTTGAAAACAGTAGAGCGTCCGACTACGGACAAGAAGCAAATGGGGCTAAGAGCCCTGAAGAATAACCAATGGCGTCCATAACCCTGCCCAGGCCAAGCCGGAAGGGTAACCCTGCTAACGGCGTCGATCTCAAAACCTGCTTAACAAAAGGGGTGCCGACAAAGGGCAAAACAGAAAACAAAGAAGGAGCGTCAGTACTGAGGCCAGTACACGGCGAGGCTAGAATTCGGCGGTCCTCGCCTACATAGGTATGGTGGACTGAGCGGCAGCGGCAGCATACACTAAACAACCTACAGAGACTCGATACAACTGGCGGATATCAGAGAGGGGAAAGAATGACCTAACCGGATCCAACCTGAAGCTATCACCAAACAAACCCATCCTGGTGTTTCCCCCTCGAGACCAAACGAGGAAGTCAACCGAGGAACTCACACCGTTGGCAGTTTTACTTATTCAGTGATAGTGGTGGCACTTTACTAGTCAGATTTAGATAATCGTCCTGATAAGGTAAGCAGTGGGCACTTTTAGTTAACCATTCCGTGATAGTTGCAACAATTACTAATCAGATATGAATAGCATGAGATATCCCATAAAAACCCAGCAGTTGTTGGTACTTTTATTCAGCCAATTCGTTGTAGTTGCAATACTTACTAGTCAGATACATTTGTCGCAAGCGACAACCAAACAAGCAATTGTGGGCAGTATTAATTAGCCATTCCATTATAGTGAAGCTGATTACTAGTCATTATAAGTCAAATTTATAACAATAAACTTTAGTTATGCTTGTCTATGATCGAGATACTGTGCTCCAAGTCGTCCATATCCGCGGACACGGCTTTCAGAAAGTTTTAACCCGGCCGGGGTGCACCATTAGCAACACACGCTCGATCAACCTCGGAAAAACCAAATCAAAACCCAACGAGGCTTTCACGACTGAACAATCACAGGATTCAGAAATATTTCAGGGGGCCACCCCTTAGAGTAGAATCCGCAACGGAGTAAGCAAGCTCCGAGGCGGCCTCAAGGTTTGGCTAGACGGCTGTGAACGACTGGGAACCCCAAACGGGGCTTGTCGACACCGCGAAATCGTGGTCCGAACCTAAACAGTACAGTGTGCAGTACCTCGCACAATCGTAAATAAAGCGGTAAAACATGGCATAAGTACAGGATCGTAAATAAAACCTCAAACTAGTTTGTGGCCCCAAGAAATAAGAATGAATCAAGCTCTGGCTCAGGGGGGTCCCATATACCTCCCGGATGTGGATAGCGCGCAAAATCAAGGAATGTATCAAGTACTCGGGGTCTTACGGACACAAGTGGGCTCGAAACCAAATATTATCTATCACCCACCGATGCCTCTGCTTATTCAATTTTAGTTGTTAAACAGAAAGTAAAGTGATCAATGAGTAAAACTAGAATCATCTCCAACATCAACATGCGGCAATACATCAACAACTGTGGCATATGGCGACACACATCAGCACTTGAGCAAGCACTACGACGCGCAAGTCCAACTAGCTACCAAGCAACAGGTAATAGGATGTCCAAGGCAATATAGGGCTGCACGGTATATCAAGGGTACGGAATCTAGAGCATCGCAACACAGATAGCAATAGATCAACAGGAGGGAATAAATACTATAAAAGTAAGATAGGTAGAAAGGGGGAGATGCTCGCCTGAAAACATTGTCGAAGGTTTTCCTCGAAGATCGGGGCGAAGCTCACATCAACTCAACGGCCTTATCCGCGAAGAACCAAAATACTAGAAGAAACACCGGATGCAATATTTAATACACGGCAGAAGATCGGCATGATGCATGTATGATGCATGGCGTGGCGAGGTGCGATGCAATTAGGTCCTATTAAGCGGAACCGGGGTCCCGACAATGATTAGGTGGTTCAAGTTATTTAGCTACCCCGCATTTTAAATGTTGTTTACCAAGGCATGATAAGATACCGGTTTGCTACACAAGTTTAAATGAGGCCAATATAAGGCTAGATTTGCCCGCATATGGGCCCCATATTTAATTATTAGGTGAATCGGCATAAGGCCCCCAAACCAATGATATGCATGCGAAAAGATTAAATGTGCAACAAGTTGATATCATGTTATAAAATAGGGTTTGCGGGAAGGGGTTCACACATTTAGGGGTCCCGACGATCTTGGGGTTTCCGGGTTCGGGGTCGGGGTCCAGGGTTCGACGGATCGGTCTCGGCGGAACGTTCTCGGACAGCGGGGTAGGTCTTGGCGCATCCGGAGTCTTCGGTTCATGTTGGCGGTCTTGTCGTTTCACGGCGGAGATCGTGGCGTTCCGGGAGGAAGTACTTGGTCGGGTGTCGGGGCATCGGACTCGCCCTGGTTGCTGTCGTTCTTGTCTCTACGACGCTCTTGCGGTTCCGCGCCATCGAGGGTCTTGGCTTCGGTGGAGTACTTGGCGTCCGGGGTGCGGTACTTGTGGTACATGGGCGATCTTGGCGTCCTTCCGGTTCGGGTTTGGCGTTCGAGGGAGGTACTTGTCGTTCTCGGGGCGTTCTTGGTGGTCATCGGGTCCGAGAACGGTCTTGCGGTCCGTGAGGGAGTACTTGTCATTCCAAGACGTCAAACTTGTCGTCTCGCGGGGTCCGAGAAGGAGATCTTGGCGCGGCACCGGGTACGGGGTCGGCCTTCGGGTTCGCCTTGGCTTGTCACCATCCATAGGAGTGTCATCCTCGTCACGATCTGCGCCGAGTCAGATGACCTTGCCATGATAATCGATTCTTGTACAGACGATGTTCATCCTCTGGTGCATCCTCCCATGGCCGTGCTGGTTGAGGAGCTTGGCCACGTTGCAGCACCATCCCGGCGGCCGGGCTCTGGACCTCTCGCAGCAGGGGAACGTCGGCTTCGATAGGAGGAACTTGTGGCCGAAGCAGTCAGCGGATCGGGCGAGCTGCCGCGGGTCGGGCCAGACGCGAGCGACGCGAGGGTGCCAGAGATGGAGAAGGCGACCGTGGCGTCTGGCGGCAAGCGGGCCCGCGGCGGAGGAGGCCGAACGGCGGCCAAGGCAGGCGCGGGCGGCGGGACGGCGAGGGCGGAGAAGTGAGGGGGGCGAGCTTGAGGGCGCGCCGGGAGAGGCTTGGCCGGGGGCTGGAGGCGCTGGGGCGACGAGCTTGCGGGCGGGCGGGACGCTGGGTGAGGCGCTGGGACGGCCTCCGGCGAGGACGGGACGGATGAGGGGAAGCGGCGCGGCGGAGGGTGGAGCTGGCAGCTAGAAGCGGTGACACGCGTGGGGAGGACGGCGGTTGGAGGGTAGATTAGGTCTGGGTGTAGATAGGATTTATAGGTGGCTGTTTATTATTTGTGTTTGTTTGGTCCTCTACAATTTAAAACAGAACCACTTTGCAAATAGTTTTTAGGGAAAATAAATATCCGATACCTTCGGGGTTTTGCCTTTTATAATAAAGAGGGGTTTTTATATAATAAACTTTGGGCTTTTCAAATAATGCAAACAAACAATGCATGATTATGACGATGCAATGCACGAATTCAACGCGATTTTCTAGTAGTGGTTTTGCGGGATGCCACAATTCGACACCACTAACAAGGGATCTCGCCCTCGAGATCCGCCTCATGGTATCGGAAGGAAGGTCGGCGATCTGCATCTTCTCGTTTCATGTAGATCCTCGCGACACCACTAACAAGGGTTCATCCTCCATCTGGAAGTCGGCGACACCACCAACAAAGGTTCGCTGACCCTGATCGTCGAGAGAACACTCCGGAGAAAACAAAGGACGGAGTAAAACTGCTGGATCCACTGATTCGACATACAGGAGTGAATGATAAGAGCAGTGGTAGGGTAGCTACTCCATCCCACACTCGAACCATTACTCTGCACGCGAGCAGACGGATTAAGCATCCAACTCCCGGAATTAGACTGAAGATCTCGACAAGCGAGGTTCGGAACAAAGGGGTGATGCCAGCAGAAATCGTATGAAAGGCACAATGATTAGGTTTCGCGGTGGTTCCATTGGCATGAACAACACATGCTCAAGGTTAACCCCAACTTCACCAAAGCTCGTCCTTCTCATATGTTTTTCAACGACACTGATATCCGGCAAGGAACACATAGGGATAAAGAGCTCAAGGACAAAAGATTGGATGAAGGCACAACAGAACAGCTGCAGATTGATGATCGTAGCACTCCGTTACAAGAGGGAGAATTCCGAAACCCTGAAGGTACGACGGAAACCCAACCGCGAGAAATCCTGGACTCGAAGAGAGGGAAGAGAGCGGATTCAAAACACGTAGGGGTAAGAGGAGAATAGCAGAGGGGTAAGGAGTAAAATCAGACCTAATCAGAACTATCCAATCCGATTTTGCAAAATAGTTTTGACACTCTACTGCGGCCGTTAGCTAGGTTATCCTACAGGCTGGACTTGTGGGGTATCGCAACTGCTGAGCTCTGATACCACTCTGTAACACCCTCAGAATCGGGCCTATGCAAGTTTGAGCAAAATTCGCCAAACCCGCATAGAAACGATTCAAAGGTGCCCACCAGGCACTTTCGTGCGGTGGAAAAGCGTAATAACGTTACACAAGTCCTCGATGGGACCCACGAGCAGATATATAGCAGCGACTCAAAGAGTCAAGAATACGATATAATATACAAGATCCAAATCACCTTGATAATAGAGAGCGTCCGACTACGGACAAGAAGCAAATGGGGCTAAGAGCCACGAAGAATAACCAATGGCGTCCATAACCTGCCCGTGCCAAGCGGAAGGGTAACCACCTAACGGCGTCGATCTCAAAACCTGCTTAACAAAGGGGTGCCGACAAAGGGCAAAGCAGAAAACAAAGAAGGCGTCAAGATCGAGGCCGATGCAGCGAGGCTAGAATTCGGCGGTCCTCGCCTACATAGGTATGGTGGACTGAGCGGCAGCGGCAGCATACACTAAACAACCTACAGAGACTCGATACAACTGGCGGATATCAGAGAGGGGAAAGAATGATCTAACCGGATCCAACCTGAAGCTATCACCAAACAAACCCATCCTGGTGTTTCCCCCTCGAGACCAAACGAGGAAGTCAACCGAGGAACTCACACCGTTGGCAGTTTTACTTATTCAGTTATAGTGGTGGCACTTTACTAGTCAAGTTTAGATAATCGTCCTGATAAAGTAAACAGTGGGCACTTTTAGTTAACCATTCCGTGATAGTTGCAACAATTACTAATCAGATATGAATAGCATGAGATATCCCATAAAACCCAGCAGTTGTTGGTACTTTTATTCAGCCAATTCGTTGTAGTTGCAATACTTACTAGTCAGATACATTTGTCGCAAGCGACAACCAAACAAGCAATTGTGGGCAGTATTAATTAGCCATTCCATTATAGTGAAGCTGATTACTAGTCATTATAAGTCAAATTTATAACAATAAACTTTAGTTATGCTTGTCTATGATCGAGATACTGTGCTCCAAGTCGTCCATATCCATGGACACGGCTTTCGAGAAAGTTTAACCGGCGGGTGCACCAATAGCAACACACGCTCGATCAACCTCGGAAAAACCAAATCAAAACCCAACGAGGCTTTCACGACTGAACAATCACAGGATTCAGAAATATTTCAGGGGGCCACCCCTTAGAGTAGAATCCGCAACGGAGTAAGCAAGCTCCGAGGCGGCCTCAAGGTTTGGCGGGACGGCTGTGAACGACTGGGAACCCCAAACGGGGCTTGTCGACACCGCGAAATCGTGGTCCGATCCTAAACAGTACAGTGTGCAGTACCTCGCACAATCGTAAATAAAGCGGTAAAACATGGCATAAGTACAGGATCGTAAATAAAACCTCAAACTAGTTTGTGGCCCCAAGAAATAAGAATGAATCAAGCTCTGGCTCAGGGGGGTCCCATATACCTCCCGGATGTGGATAGCGCGCAAAATCAAGGAACAGGTATCAAGTACTCGGGGTCTTACGGGACACAAGTGGGCGTTCGGAAACCAAATATTATCTATCACCCACCGATGCCTCTGCTTATTCAATTTTAGTTGTTAAACAGAAAGTAAAGTGATCAATGAGTAAAACTAGAATCATCTCCAACATCAACATGCGGCAATACATCAACAACTGTGGCATATGGCGACACACATCAGCACTTGAGCAAGCACTACGACGCGCAAGTCCAACTAGCTACCAAGCAACAGGTAATAGGATGTCCAAGGCAATATAGGGCTGCACGGTATATCAAGGGTACGGAATCTAGAGCATCGCAACACAGATAGCAATAGATCAACAGGAGGGAATAAATACTATAAAAGTAAGATAGGTAGAAAGGGAGATGCTCGCTGAAAACATTGTCGAAGGTTTTCCTCAAGATCGGGCTGCTCACATCAACTCAACGGCCTTATCCGCGAAGAACCAAAATACTAGAAGAAACACCGGATGCAATATTTAATACACGGCAGAAGATCGGCATGATGCATGTATGATGCATGGCGTGGCGAGGTGCGATGCAATTAGGTCCTATTAAGCGGAACCGGGGTCCCGACAATGATTAGGTGGTTCAAGTTATTTAGCTACCCCGCATTTTAAATGTTGTTTACCAAGGCATGATAAGATACCGGTTTGCTACACAAGTTTAAATGAGGCCAATATAAGGCTAGATTTGCCCGCATATGGGCCCCATATTTAATTATTAGGTGAATCGGCATAAGGCCCCCAAACCAATGATATGCATGCGAAAAGATTAAATGTGCAACAAGTTGATATCATGTTATAAAATAGGGTTTGCGGGAAGGGGTTCACACATTTAGGGGTCCCGACGATCTTGGGGTTTCCGGGTTCGGGGTCGGGGTCCAGGGTTCGACGGATCGGTCTCGGCGGAACGTTCTCGGACAGCGGGGTAGGTCTTGGCGCATCCGGAGTCTTCGGTTCATGTTGGCGGTCTTGTCGTTTCACGGCGGAGATCGTGGCGTTCCGGGAGGAAGTACTTGGTCGGGTGTCGGGGCATCGGACTCGCCCTGGTTGCTGTCGTTCTTGTCTCTACGACGCTCTTGCCGGTTCCGCGCCATCGAGGCGGTCTTGGCTTCGGGGTGGAGTACTTGGCGTCCGGGGTGCGGTACTTGTGGTACATGGGCGATCTTGGCGTCCTTCCGGTTCGGGTTTGGCGTTCGAGGGAGGTACTTGTCGTTCTCGGGGCGTTCTTGGTGGTCATCGGGTCCGAGAACGGTCTTGCGGTCCGTGAGGGAGTACTTGTCATTCCAAGACGTCAAACTTGTCGTCTCGCGGGGTCCGAGAAGGAGATCTTGGCGCGGCACCGGGTACGGGGTCGGCCTTCGGGTTCGCCTTGGCTTGTCACCATCCATAGGAGTGTCATCCTCGTCACGATCTGCGCCGAGTCAGATGACCTTGCCATGATAATCGATTCTTGTACAGACGATGTTCATCCTCTGGTGCATCCTCCCATGGCCGTGCTGGTTGAGGAGCTTGGCCACGTTGCAGCACCATCCCGGCGGCCGGGCTCTGGACCTCTCGCAGCAGGGGAACGTCGGCTTCGATAGGAGGAACTTGTGGCCGAAGCAGTCAGCGGATCGGGCGAGCTGCCGCGGGTCGGGCCAGACGCGAGCGACGCGAGGGTGCCAGAGATGGAGAAGGCGACCGGCGGCGTGCGGCGGCAGCGTCTGCGGGCGGAGGAGGCCGAGCGGCGGCCGAGGGCAGCGGGGCGAGGGCGGAGAAGTGAGGGGCGGCGAGCTTGAGGCGGCGCCGGGCGCGGCCGAGAGGCGGAGGCTGGGCCTGAGGCGGCGAGCTTGCTGCGGGCGGGACGCTGGGGCAGAGGCGCTGGGGCGGCCTCGGCGAGGGCAGGGGACGGATGAGGCAGGCGAAGGGTGGAGGCGGGGCAGCCTTGGCGTGGCAGTGACGCGTGGGGAGGACGGCGGTTGGAGGGTAGATTAGGTCTGGGTGTAGATAGGATTTATAGGTGGCTGTTTATTATTTGTGTTTGTTTGGTCCTCTACAATTTAAAACAGAACCACTTTGCAAATAGTTTTTAGGGAAAATAAATATCCGATACCTTCGGGGTTTTGCCTTTTATAATAAAGAGGGGTTTTTATATAATAAACTTTGGGCTTTTCAAATAATGCAAACAAACAATGCATGATTATGACGATGCAATGCACGAATTCAACGCGATTTTCTAGTAGTGGTTTTGCGGGATGCCACAAGGTCCGCCGGGGCCTTGTCCCGGCGGGTGACCTGACGGCGGCTCAATCTGCTTTGAGTACGGCCGAGAAGCGAATCGTTGATCTGGAGCGTGAGCTCAAGGAGGCGAAGGAAGAGGTCAGCTCGGCGGAGGGGCGAGCGAAAGCTGCTGTTACGTCTGCCGCTGAAGAGCGGAAAGTGTCTGACGCACTCGTTGTTGGGCTGCAGAATGACTTCTCCTCGCTTCAAAGGTTCATCACGGGCCTCTGCCATCCGCTAATTGGTAAAACTTTTTTCCTCTTACCTCTGCCTGCAACATCTGCGTTGTGGAGTCGTTGGTGTACTCACTGCCAGCTTCTGTCCACAGGCCGGATTATTGATAGCTCGGAGGAGGCGCAGTCATACAACGCGCGGCAGTGTGTGACCACTCTGGTCGACTCGGCCGCGTTGTCCGCGACTTGCATTCGGGCATATCTTCATGAGATATCGCCCACAGAAGTGATTCCCAGCGACCTCGTCGAGGTATGGCGCTACCTGGAGAAGGCTCCGTCAGTCGTCGAATTCATGACGCGGTCGGCCTTCCGGCGTGGGGCGGCGACGGCGCTCAGCCTTGGGCTTGCCCATTTCCCGGAAGACTTCAACCTCAACGATGTGACGAGCGGCTACCCCTCGTCCACGGGCTCTGTGGAGATTTCCGAGGTGCTGAAGTTGACGGATCGGGCCGCGGTGTATCCGATCGTGTTTGGGCGATGGGCGACCTCCTCCCCTATCAAGAGACGATTGTCGCCCCCAACGATCCCGAACCGAAGTATCTGGACTTCAAAGTCGAGCAGCCGTTCCGTGTGGCGATGGCGGGCGAGTTGACACGTACCCGTCGAACCCGTACGTGCCCTTCATTCGCAATCGACGGGGTGGTGGTGAGTCGGCGTCGAAACCTGCGGAGTAGAAGCGTTGTGCCCTGGGGCATTAGTAAAAAATAGCCATTGAACTTTTCTTGTATTTTGGAACGACTTTGTTCTGCTATAATGGAAATTCGTGTTGTTTTGTCATTTGTTTCGCGATTTTGAATGTTGATTGGACGAGTCCCGGAGCGCGTCCGCCCTTTTTATGGGGTTTACCTCGTTTGTTATGTGTTTGCGGATTTTTAATGTATTGAGGTCGACTCGCCAGAGCTCGGAGAGCCAGTCGCTGGGCGACTCCCGTGGGTGCTCTTTACTTGACCGTTTTCCTGTGCGCGAACGAGGTCGGTTAGCCGAGTCCCCGAGCGTGGTACTTGGTGGTTCTAGTCGCAACTCCAAGGTAGGTGAGGACTGAGCGCGTTAGAGTAAGCGCGTCTCTCCTGCCTGACCCGAAGGATCAGTCGCATGGCGAGTCCTGGGCACGCTCTCATACTGGGCGTTTTTCCCTAGCCTCTCGTATTTGACTGGACGTCAGTCCCCGAGCGTGGTAATTGGCCGTTCGAGTCGCTGTGCCGAGGATGCGGAGGACCTTGGTCGCTGTGAGGAGCGAGGGCAGTTGTCTTGGCTCGGTAAGACAGTCGGACTAGGCGACTCCAATGGGGCTCCGGGTTGGCGTTTTTCGTGGACGTTACAAGGCCTGGGGTCTCCTAGTGCCCTTGTACCGCACTACTTGGCCGTGCCGGTCGCTTTACCAGAGGTTAACTTCTGCGAATAGCTTAACGCTGTTATTACGAGTGCGAGTGGCACAAGACACGGAGAGTAGACGCAATTTGCGGTAACCGATCTGTTTTATTTCATAGCTGCGGGAGAGTACATGTATGGAGTTCTAGGAGTAGAACTTCCGTAGGAGGTTTACATTCCACGGCCGCTTGACGTCGAGTTTCCCGTCTCCTCAGACGTCGGTGAGGTAGTAGGCGTCAATTGCCTAGGACTCGCCCGATGGCGAATGGTCCCTCCCAAGGGGGGAAGAGCTTGTGCATGCCCTTCTTGTCCTGGATGAGGCGTAGTACCATGTCGCCTTCCTAGAAAGTGCGAGTCCTTACTCGCCGGCTATGGTAGCGACAGATCCCTTGTTGGTAGATGGCGGTGCGGGAGCAAGCTAGGTCACGTGCTTCGTCGAGCTGGTCGACTCCGTCTTGTCGTGCGAGTTCGTTTGCAGCCTCCGTGTAGTTGACCACCCTTGGCGAGTCGTGCTCGAGGTCGGTGGGCATGACTGCCTCGGCGCCGTACACCATGAAGAAGGGTGTAAACCCTGTCGACCTGTTGACGGAGGTGCGAATGCCCCAGATGACGGAGGGTAGCTCCTCCACCCAGCACCCGGCGGTGCGCTCGAGTGGTACTTGGAGCCGTGGCTTCAGTCCATGGAGGATGCTCTGGTTGGCGCGTTCCGCCTGGCTGTTGGACTCCGGGTGGGCGACTGAGGCGAGGTCGAGTCGGATGTGGTGTTCCTCGCAGAACTCGTCCATGGCTCCTTTGGCGAAGTTGGTGCCATTTTCCGTGATGATGCTGTTTGGGAACCCGTAGCGATAGATGAGCTCGCGTAGGAACTTGGTGGCTGTCTTCCCGTCGCATTTGCGGACTGGCTTGGCCTCCACCCATTTTGTGAATTTGTCGATTGCGACCAGGAGGTGGGTGAAGCCGGAGGGGGCCTTCTTGAAAGGGCCTACCATGTCCATGCCCCACACGGCGAACGACCAGGTGATGGAGATTGTCTTGAGCGCCGAGCTCGGCACGTGGGTCTGGTTGGCGTATTTCTAGCATCCGACGCACCGCTGGACAATGTCGACAGCGTCTGCGTGTGCGGTGGGCCAGTAGATGCCGTGTCACATAGCCTTTGCGACCAGAGAGCGGGCGTCGGCGTGGTGGCCGCAGTCGCCGGAGTGAATGTCTTGGAGGATTTTGCGTCCTTCAGCGGGTTGAACGCAGCATTGGAACATGCCGGTCACGCTGCGCTTGTGGAGCTCGCCGTTGATGATGACGAAGGATTTGCAGCGGCGTGCTATCATTCGGGCGTCCGTTTCGTCCGTTGGCAGGGTGCCTCCTTCCAAGTAGGCAGTGTACGGCGCGGTCTAGTCGTCTGGCTCGGCGATAAGTGCGACCAGGGCCGCCTCTGGTTGCAGCGGGATTCCGATGTCGATCTCCCTTGGGGGAGGGACGGAAGGCTTTGTGATGGTGTCGAGGAAGACGCCGGCGGGTGGTGCGAGTCGAGCCGATACGATACGAGAGAGTGCGTCGGCCTCCTCGTTCTTCCGCCTGTCAATCCACTCAACAGAGTAGCCTGCGAAGTGTCCACCCAGCTTGTCCACTGCTTGGCGGTATGATGCCATGGTGGGGGAGACGGTGTCGCAGGTGCCAGCGACTTGCCCGGCGACGAGGTCGGAGTATCCGTAGCAGCGCAGGCAGTTGACGTTCATCTCCTTGGCAGCTCGCATGCCGTGGAGTAGCGCCTCGTACTCGGCCATGTTGTTGGTGCAGGGGGTGAAGTCGAGGCAGAGGACGTAACGGAGCTTGTCGCCCTTCGGAGAAGTTAGCACGATCCCTGCTCCTGCACCGTCCGCGTTCTTAGAGCCGTCGAAGTGTAAGCTCCAGTAATGGAGGTATGGAAGCTTTTCTGGCTGCTGGGCCTCCTCCTAGTCGGTGATGAAGTCCGCGAGAGCGTGTGACTTAATCGCCTTGCGCGGCTCGTATTTGATGTTGTGGACGCCGATCTCGACGGCCCACTTGGCAACTCGCCCGGTCGCCTCACGGTTGCGGATGATGTCCTGCAACGGTCCTAAGGAGACGACCGTTATCGGGTGCTCCTGGAAGTAGTGTGTCAGTCGCCGCTGTGCTCGGAAGACCGCGTATACCAGTTTCTGGTATTGCGGGTAGCGCTGGCGCGATCCGGTGAGGACTTCGCTGATGTAGTACACTGTTCGCTGCACCGGGCGCTCCTTTCCTTCCTCTGGTTGTTCGACGACCATGACGGTGCTGACAACGCGCTCGGAAGCCGCGACGTAGACCAGCATGGGTTCCTTGTCGACGGGGGCGGCGAGTAGCGGTGCTGCGAGTAGCACCTTCTTGAGGTCGTGGAGCGCATCATCTGCCTCCTTGTCCCACTGGAAGGTGGGGTTCTTCCGCATCAGGCGGTAGAGGGGCATCGCCTTTTCGCCCAACAGGGGGATGAAGCGGCTGAGAGCCGCGACTCGCCCGGCCAGCTTCTGGACGTCGCGCAGGCACTCGGGTTTGCCGAGTCATGCGATCGTGTCGATCTTGGTGGGGTTCGCCTCGATCCCGCGCTTGGAGACAACGTATCCCAGTAGCTGCCCAGCTTACACCGAAGGTGCATTTGCCTGGGTTTAGCTTTATCTTGTATTTCCGCAGGTTGGCGAATGTTTCCGCCAGGTCAGCGAGTAGGTCGCTCTGGCAAGAGGACTTCACCACCACGTCGTCGATGTAGACGTGGATATTGCGGCCAATTTGGCTCGCAAGGCACTCCTGCATGCACCGCTGGTATGTCGCCCCGGCGTTCTTGAGGCCGAAGGTCATGGTAGTGTAGCAGAAAGCTCCGAATGGCATGATGAACACCGTCTTCTCTTCGTCCTCAACGACCATTTTGATCTGGTTGTACCCAGAGTAGGCGTCGAGGAAGCACAACGACTCCAAGCCCACGGTGGAATCGATGATTTGGTCGATCCGCGGGAGGACGAATTGCTCCTTCGGGCAAGCACTGTTTAAGTTTGTGTAATCGATACACATCCTCCAGGTTCCATTTTTCTTCTCGACCAGGACTGGGTTTTCCAGCCACTTGGAGTATTTGATTGGCCGGATGAACCCTGCAGCGAGTAGACGCTGCACCTCCTCAGCGATGGCTCGGCGGCGCTCTTCATTGAAGGGCCGCAACGACTGCTTGACAGGTCGCACTTTTGGGTCAGCGTTGAGTTTGTGCTCAGCGAGTTCCCTAGGGACACCGGGCATGTCAGATGGCTTCCATGCGAAGATGTCCCTGTTCTCACGGAGGAACTCGATGAGCGTGCCTTCCTATGTTGGGCTCATGCCCGTCCCGATCGTCACCGTCTGGCTGGAGTCGCATGGGACCAGCTCGACGGTGCGGGTATGCGTCGTTGCCTCGAAGGCTGAGGGGTTGCCGCCCTCCGAGTTGGGCTTCTTGAGTATGGTGGGGTCGTTGTTGTTGACCCCGCTCGCGTACTTGGCCAGCTCGTCGGCGTGGTTGGCCTCTGCCGCGATGACGACGTCGGCGAGTTCGGCTCCTTTGGCCTCGCACTCGGCAGCCATGTCGGGGTCGCCGTGGATGGTGATGATGCCGCGCGGCCCGGGTAGCTTCATCGCGTTGTACGCGTAGTGGGGCGCTGCCATGAACTTGGCGAACGCCTGGCGCCCCAGGACGCAGTGGTAGGGGCTGTCGAAGGGCACCCGTTCGAAGACGATCCGCTCGGTGCGGAAGTTTGCCGGTGTGCCGAAGGTGACTGGCAGCTTCACCTTGCCGATCGGGTACGCCTTCCGACCGGGGACGATGCCGTGGAACATGGTGTAGGTCATCTCGATCATCGACTACGGGAGCCGCAGTCGCCTGAAGGTGTCCAGGTACAGGATGTTGATGGATTTGCCGCCGTCCATCAATGTCTTGGGCAGCCAGTAGTCTCCCACCTTGGGCTTGACCACCAGGGCGACTCGGACTGGGTACTCGATCCGTGGCGAGTGGTCCTGGCGGCTCCAAGTGATTGGTTGCTCAGACCAGTTGAGGAACTGGGGGATGTCCACCTGGGCCACCGCGTTGACGGCGACGGCGCGGACGATGACCTTCTTCTCGCGCTTCATGTTGAAGCCTGTGAAGGTGTGGAGCGAGCCGGCGATGCTGCCGAATTTTCTGCCGTTTGGCGGGTTGTTGTCGGGGTCTTCCCGCGCGCGCCGTGCCTTCTCGATCTCCTTAAGAGAGTGGCAGTCGGCGGTCGTGTGCATAGCGGGCTTTCCTTCCCTGTTGTGAAATACACAAGGTTGGTTAAGAAGGGCCACGGGGTCGAACCTCGGTTTCGCCTTGTAGTTGCCACCGTCGCGGCGTTGTCCCCCGTCACGGCGGAAGCTCTTGGGCTCGCGCTGCGCGTATCCAGCGTTGGCGACGAAGTCGACTCGCCCATCACTGCGGTGCTTGCCAGTGAGGCGAGTGTTGCTATAGCGTAGATCGGGTCGTCTCCCGTTGTCGTGGCCGCTCGTGCGGCGTTGTCCCCCCGACTCGTCGTCGTTTTCTTGGTTTGGGTCTTCCTCCGCGTACCTTTTTGCGATCTCCAGGAGACCCAGTATGTTGTCGAGTGTGCGGTACGCTCGTTTGAGCTTGGCGACCAGGGGCTCGTAGCGGCACGAGGTCTTGAAGCAGTGGATCGTGGTGTCTGGGTGGATGCCGACCGCGTTGTACCACAGGTCTTGCCATCGTTGGACCCAGTTGCGGGTCAACTCGCGAGGTCCCTGGACGCACCGTTCCAGGTCCTCGATGGTGGTGGCGCGGGTCTATGAACCCTCGAAGTGCCTGACAAAGGCGTCGCGCATCTCTTCCCAGGAGTCGATGCTATCCGCGGGAAGAGTGTTAATCCACTGCCTGCACGCCCCCTCCATCATCAGGGGAAGGTAGCGGGCGGCTAGTAGATCGGTGTGGCCGGCGATCCCCATCGCCATGAGGTAGGTATCCAGCCACACGGAGGGATCATACGAGGGGTCGTACTTATCTATTTCCTTCGGCGCTTTGAAGTTCATCGGGTATCTCTCGCCTCAGATCATCGGTCCGAAGCACCGGGGCCCGAGTCGGCTTAGCGACCCCCTTGGCTCACCGTCGCGGCGGTTGGTGAGGGTATGCCGCAGGTCATCGGGCTGGCGTGCGCGCCAGCTCTGGTTGTTGATGATGTGGGTGCGGGCATCGACGGGTTGACCATTGGCGGTGACGAAGTTGGTCGCCGGCCGGGGGTCGTTGGTGGAGAGTGCCGCGTTCGCGGGTCGGTGTTGGAGCTGTAGTGGTTCGAGTGGCGGACAGTTGAGGGTGTTTGCCGCCATGGGGCAGCCGCTTGAGGCCACTCTGCTGCCCGATGAACGCGAGTACATCTGACCCTGTGAGTCGATGCCTGCATTTTTTTGCTCGACCGCTTTTGCGAGCAGGGCGTTGGCGTACTGGATCTGCAGGGCGCCTTCACCAATGGCTGCGATGTTGCCGACTGCTGCTCGGCCCGCGACGAGGTTGTCCATTGGGGTGGAGAACAGCGGTAGGCCGTTCGCGTCTCGCTCCCGTGAGGAGACCATGATCCTCGGCTGGTCCCTGGGGGGTGCGCGGTTGGGAGGTGGCGGGGCACCATTGGCCGTTGACCCTGGTGGGGGCCGAGTGCTTCCTCCTGGTGGCGCGTTCTCGCAGATCGCACGCTCGGCCGCGCGGGCCGGGTCGTTCTCGTCGTCGAAATTGGTGGGACAAGTTCTCTGACACATGCTCAACTGATACTCTGGTTCTACTAGTCATGGTTATGGCTTTCTTAGCACAATCTACGAGTCCTTGATGTTTCGACATCCAATCCATTCCTAGTACTACTTCCAAACCTTTTGTTCCGAGTACTATAAGATTGGCATAAAAATCTATTCCATGAATTCTGATAGGTACGGCCTTGCAATTTTTTCTAGATTTGGTAGTTGACCCAGGTATTTGAACTATCATAACATGCTTCAAATTTGTTGGTTGAATCTTACTAGTGCATGAAAATTCTTCCGTAATAAATGAGTGCGATGCTCCAGAATCAAAAAACACTATTGCAAGTACTGAATTAACAGAAAACATACCCATCACGACATCTGGCGCTTCCTATGCTTCTTCAGCGTTCATGTGGAACAGACAGCCAGCACCATTGTTCGGGTTGCCTGGGGTGAATCTCTTTCCAGGTTGAACATGACGCTGTTGCTAGGCAGGTGCAGTGACATTGGATGCTGCAGAAATCTTCCTGGGGCACTCATTGGAATAGTGACCCGTCACTCTGCACTCAAAGCAGGTGATTGCTGACTTGTCCTTGGGGCAGTATTATTATTGGGATTGGTGGGCCTTGGTGGTGCACGGTTGACGTTATTGGGGTTGCCATTGTTGTAGTGGTTGTTGCCTCCAGGTCCTTGGTTTCCTCCACTACGGTTGGGAAAGTTTAGACGTGACATAGGTGGCCTATTGTTCCTTGGTGCAAATCCAGCAGACGAACTTGGGCGATACTTTGGGGTACGGTGGGGTCCTGGTTGGTGCATCATACGACGCTTACGGTTTTTAGTAGCTTGGTTGATCTTTCCTTCCATCTGGATTGCTGAATCAACTAAAGATTCTAGATCAGCAAACGGGATATTGACTAACACCGTCTGCATCTCATCATTCAAACCATTCAGAAATCTCTCCTTTTTCTTGGCTTTAGTTCCAATCTTATCAGGGGCATACCTAGACAGAGACAGAAATCTGCCGCAGTACTCTACCATAGTCATCCTTCCCTGCTTCAGCTCCTTGAATTCATCCCTCATCCGCAGAATCAAACCCGGTGGCTCATGGGTTCGGTGAACTTGAGTTTGAATTCATCCCAAGTCATCATCTGTCCTCCATTCATGGTACGGGTGCTATTCCACCATGCTCTTGCAGAACCAGCCAGATAGTGGGTGGCGGACAGTACTTTCTCGGCCTCCTCTACTCCGGCTACTTCCAAGTTGTTCTCCATAGTCTGCAACCAGTCATCGACATCTAAGGGCTCTTCTGACTTACTAAAGATAGGGGATTGGTATTCTGGAAGTTCTTAAGTTTGGATCCATGATGATCCTGATTTCCAGGGCCTTGGTTGTCATGTGCTAGTTGAGCGATTTGTTGAAGAGTGGCTAGATTGGCTTGATGATCGGTCCTACCGGCTTCTCGGTCGGCTACTAACATTTTCATGATTTGGACCATCGGGTCTTGAGATGAGCTGCTCCCTTTGCGAGGCATCTGAAGATTGAGATAGATCATGAGACAAGAGGGAAAATTTTCTAAGGTTTATGGGTTTGGTTTAAAAGCTTTTAAACTTTTGAGTAAAGATAAGGTTTGAAATCCAACAACTCATTCTCATTCATTCCAAGCACACAATACAAACAACACATTCCAAACAACACATCACCACAAACAGATGGTTTTATGAACCATTGTGGCAAGCTACGATACATTGGGACCAGATACAACTCACGCCTACGATAGTGATCAAGTGCTACTACTCGTCCGAACCGGTGGCTTCTTCATCATCATTGAAGTCGCAGTCCTTATCATCAGTGTGGAACTCCTGGTCCATGTCCTCAAAGTAATCATCATCATCACTGAGATACAATTAGGGATCTCCACGGATATCTTCCCATTCGTTGTCCCTCTCCTCAAGATGCATGTCCCGATCATGGATAGTCTCCTCCAAGTCTGACACTTTGTGAAGAAGGAGAGAAATGATGCGATCCTTCTTGTCACGCAGCTGGCGAAGTGACTTGCGCTCCTTCACGAGGATGGCGAAGGTCTGGTCCTTCTTGGCGGCAGCAAGTTGCTTCTCGTTAGCATCAACACGAGCATTGTCCAGCTCCTTCTGAGTCTCATGAAGCATGAAGGCAAGATGGTCCACATGTTTCTTCAACTCGGGGTGGCTTGGCAGATCCAAGGGTTGCCCATTGGAGTCACTTATGTCGTAGGGAGCAAAGCGGGTGCCAATGATCTTGTTGATATTTTGCCCACATAATCAGGCAAGTGCTTCCTGCATTGCTCTGGCCATTCCATCAATCCAGTTGTTCTCTCTGATGGTGAAATGGATCTTCTCCGAGGTAGGTGGTTCCATCTTTCTGTGAATATCGACAACTATCAGCCATTGCAGCTCCCCTCCGGGGTGATCATGGAGTTGAGATCCATAGAACTCCAGATGCGGGCGCTCTAGCAATTCCTCAAGCTGACTCATGTCGTTCTCAAAGATGAGATTCCCCCCCATTTCCCAGCTGGTAGAACTTTTTGTAGGCGTAGTCCATCTATAAGCAATTTGAGAGGAGTAAGTTAGAGAAGTGATCAAGTGTGCCAAATTTTAGGTAAGGTTGCAAAAAATTTAAGGAACACATGACTCTCTTTTGGAAAGAATTTCAAGGGTAAGAGTGAGAATAAGTTTTCAAATATACTCACTTTCTTTGTTTTGGAAATTAAGTTTTTCTGACGTCCATGCTAACTAGGGTCTCCCATGGTCAGGATGGTCTGATACCAACTTGTCAACACCCAGATTTTTAATCCCAGATGCCTATTATGCCGGACATCGCAATCCTAGGATTAACAGACATAACAGATTGGTACCATATTTCATAATCCATTACAAACCATAAAGTTCTTACAAATAGTTGATCTCATGATCAAGTCTGATTACAATCAAAGCAGCGGAATAAAAATAATAGTAGCATGGTCGGGGCTCCATCTTCAGGGTCACAGGAAATGCTGACGATGGGAGATGATACTAGTTATCGTAAGCGTCCTGCTGTCCATCTTCCTCGTAGTCTCCTTCATAGTCTGTCCATGGGAATAGCCAGCTACAAAGCCATGAGTACTTTGAAGTACTCGCAAACTTTCACTAAAGCAGTAAGGCCATTCTAATAGGAATCCTAAGTTCTAGGTTTGTTTGCCATAAGCCAATTTTATTTCAACTAGTATCTAGTAATAAATCCTAAATTTAGTTGTCTCGGTTACTTAGGTGGGAACCTAGCTTCATCTCCACAACTTGTGGGGTCAAGTCAAAGTCATCTTTCAAGTCACGGGTCATTTTGGAAAACATCTGACAACGGAACAGTATGGCCATCCAACTATCCATAACCGCAGACGCGGCTATTCGAATAGTTTGACACTCTGCAGAGGTGGTACACTTTCACCACAACATTCGATACATCCGTTAGGAACAATCCTGAATCATCATACTTAGTATGCGGATAATCAATCCTAACCTTTAAATTACACAACCTAGTATAGGCACCTACCCTATGAGTTTGGCCTCCCAACCATGACCATCTGTCATCTTGGGCACTGCATAGGTGGATAGTCACATTCACAAGGTAGCCTCAGCTCACCTCGTTCCGCGAGGGAACCCATACTAAGACATATAAACTTTGAATCAAGCCCTACCCAAATTCGGGTATTGTTGTTGTACGGTAAACATTGGAATGGTATCGCATCCGAATCAACCATCAATTTTTATCAAAGTCAAGTCACAAACTTTCTTCACCATCATCTTCAAGTCATTGTGTCCATAACACATGTCAAAACATTTCAATAAAATGACTCATCATTCCAAGGTTTTCATAATCGTTTGTTCCCATTTAGTGATCAAATTTAATTTAGCACTAGCATCTATCAAATGGGGATGTCACTTATTTGAGGGATATCAACTAGGGTTTCTGCCTACATCAAGTTCCAAGCTCTTAATGGCACTTTCCTCCCTTTCCACTAATCATCCAATTAATTAACTACTGAACAACTTTGCGAAAAGTAAAGCTTGCAAGTAAAACTTGGAAAATGGTATACTCAATATCCTAAAGGTATGCATAATAAGGCTTGTATGGTCTAGCATGCTCAGTATATCTTTCTTAGATAGAATAGCTTGCATAATGTAGCTTAGTATAGCTTGCATAATGTAGCTTGCTTAGTATAGCTTGCATAATGTAGCTTTCTTAGTATAGCTTGCATAATGTAGCTTTCTTAGTATATCTTGCATAATGTAGCTTGCCTTGATTGGTAAGGTGGTCGAAGTTCTCTTCCTCGTCTTCGTAGAATTCCTCCTCGTCGTAGCCCGGATTCATACTAGCGTCTATAAATAAATACGAGGTATACAATCACCAAAAAATACTTAACTACTTCTATTTATCACACAAGGGTCACACTAGATGATCTAGCATCATGTCTATGATTACAAGAAAGGGTGATAAGATTTTATTTATCTTACTTTTAGAAAAGTAATTTCTACTCATTGAAAAGTTACTTAGGATTTAATATTCTCCAAATTAAAAATATGGGATCATATTGACACTTTGTCATCACCACATACTCTAATACTTGGGAATGTGATTTTAAAAAGTTTGGCTTAATTTATAAAGTTTAACACTATTATTGAATAATATTTAAGTGGCTAAAAATGACTAGAAAGTCATTATTTTAGTTTTGGTCCAGGACTACCGTATGTAAGTAGGTAGATTTTTACATATTTAGAAAGGTCTTGTCAAATGTGATTTTTGAGAGTTGGAATCAACTCAAAATCACTTATGGTTGATTTTAGAAAAATGTTTGAAGTTGCAAAAGCTACTGGCTTGTTCTTTTTACCAAGGGTGATCCATAGTTTCAAACTGTTTGAATCCAACAGGAGTGATTAGAGATTTTCATCTACTTTCAAACAAAATTGGATTCGCTCAATTTGGTGCAGTGAATCTCTCTGAATTGATTGTTAAAGTTCACTACAGAAATGGTTTTTGAATAAAAAGAAAAAGACTAGATTTGAATTACTGGGCTCGCGCGGGAAACACTACTGGGCTGGCCCAACTGCATAGTGCGCGCGCAGCGGGCTCACTTGGGCTGGTCCCACGCATCAGCGGGTGCTTCTAAACGAATCAGTATCGACCAATGATGTCCCTATGATTACAACACGATCTACGGTCGAGGTTCATCGTCTATGTTGCGATGCTCCGGCGAGATTTTGACCTAACAACACAGTAAGGGTGGCTGGGGGCTTACCGGGGCTGCAGCTAGGGTTGGACATGCGAGTGAATGAGCTTGTCGACGACGGCGAGTCGAATGGCGGTCACGACAACTCCTGGGGTGGCTCCAATCGACGACGCCTTTCCCTCACGGCAGCGGCGGACTCCAATCAAATTCCAGCGATAGAGTGCTCGCCTTGCTCCGGGAACAGGCCAGGGATGTTTCTGAGTGAGAGAGGAGTGGAATGGTGTGAATATTGAGGCTGGGTAAGGGGTATATTTATACCCTCGCGGGTGAGGCAGTGCGGCATGGCAAGGGCTCGTCGGCGACGTTGCTACAGGTCGAGCTAAGCATGGAGGATGGCATGGGTTGACACTGCTGGGTGTGGCGATCGTCATGCGAGTGGTGGTGTGACAAGGGGCGATCTCAGTCGGTCGGGCGACGTCGGCGCTCTGTGCGGGTACTGCGGTGTTCGTCAACAAGTACGGTGGTCAAGGGTGCGCGCGGTGACCAATGATCATGTCTAGGCGGTGGCTGGTGATGCCACGGGTGCGTGTACAAGCGGAGAGGTCGAGTCGCGGCGTGGCTGCGCGAGGCGGCTGCGGTGCTCCGTTGTGCTCTCGGCATGTCTATTTCTTAAATGGGCATGGCCGTTCTATTGTCTCCGCGTCTCGCCATTGGTCGAGGGGTGGAAAGTGAGGGGCTGTGAGGTCATGGCTATCATCTAGACATCGTGGGCGAGCGAGGCGTGGCTTGTGGCTTCGTGTCCTTGTCCGAGTGACATGGTGAGCTCGGGTACCATTGGCATTGATCAAGATAGTGAATAAGAGTGGCTCAATTGCACGAGTACGTACTGGGGGTGATCGTGGGTGAGCTAGGGAAACGAATTGGAGTACAATTGCTGAGCAATTGATTGATCACAAACAGTATATAGTTGGTAGTGGTACTGTGTCTGCTAAGTGTTCGATCAAATGGCCGAATGAAATGAATCATCACCAAATTCAATGATTTTTGGTGAGTGCTCTGTTACTAATCTTGGTAGTCTCTGGGTGCAATGGTTTGCTAAGTGGTGAAGGTTTGAGTGGTTTTCCAAAAATGGCTATCTTGATACATAAGATAGATTCAAATTTAAATTACCTCTTAAAAGAGTTTGAAAATGTTTCTGCAAGGTTGGAAAGCTCCATTTGGTTCAGTGTCACTAGGTCTATCAAAGGGAGAAAAGAAATGGGAAAGTTTCTGTTTGAGATTAGTTGCTAGAGATGCTCAAAATGAGCTAGTGGTTAACTTTGGCAGAAATGACCATTTGGTCTTAGGCTTTATATTTTCATTTTTTTGTTTTGATCTAGTTGGATAGTGACCTAGATGATATGTTTTTGATCTTTAAACCATTATCATCATTTACAACAATCATACATGGCATGGCAATCATTCATGCACACAAGCAATAAGATTTGAATTTAATTTATAGATGCTTTTGTTAACTCTAATCTTGATTAATTAGGGAATGATCCTCATTAATATTTTTGGGGTGTTACATCTTTCTTTCGATCCAAACCTTTTGGATTTCATCCATGTTGCTTGTGTAGGCCGTCATGATATCGTTATCCTCGGAGAGTATCTTGACCTTGAATTCTTTTTGCTTGAGCTCAAAATCCTTTGACATTGCAAGTTGCTTGAGCTCAACTTCCTTTGAGCTCAACCTCCTTGGCCCTTGCTTGAGCATTCAACTCAACTTCTTTGAGTTTTAACTCGGTCTCTTTTTTGCTTAAGTTGAAATTTAAGCTCCGCTTCGATGGCCTTGGCTCGGGTTTTGCTCTCATCAAGCTCTAGATTCCTAGATTGATAGTCCATGCAGCTCTTCATTTGGTCGTCCCTATCCTTTCCCTTCCTCTCACTAGCCACCTCTTTGTAAGGTTCGCAGCATAGAATTTTTTTTCCTACGATGGGAACAACTATGTAACAAGATCTCTCTACTAGATACAAACAACAGGCGGATGTATATCCATAGAGAACAGACACTTGAAGACCTACAAAGCTTAACAAGTTAAACTCGTGGTTGATGTAGACGATCTCTTGCCGATCTCAAGATCGAGAGGAAGTCCTAGCACCGCAAATCAGAAGCGCATCCGTGCTCGCACACACGTACAAGACACCGAGCAACCTCCACCTCCTCGCTCCAGCGATGCAGAGGAAGCACAACTCTTTATTGCCGAATAGCCACCGGGAACATGTATCTCGCTAGTCCGAGACCATGGGGGATAAATTCTTGAGGGGGAGAGAGATCCTTCACGAGGAGGTGTGAGTGAGAAGTGAGGAGGGGGTGCCTTTTATAGGAGTGGGGGGACCCCAAGGGGGTGGCCGGCACATGGGGGATGCCCCCTTGCCCTCCCCTCATTCATGTGGGTGGACACTCCACTCACAAAAATCCTTTCAATTCCCTCCACGCAAAATCCCATTCAAATTCCCATTAAACTTCCACCAAATTTAATGCAAACTCTCATTAAATAAAACTCCTTTTATTTATTCAGAATTTTGTCAATTACTTTAATGACAAACTTTCACATATAACCCCTTGCTAGTATTTCATTTCACATGCAAAAACACTTTCTACAATTTCACCCAAAAACCTGTTTCGGTATCTAGTGAAATAAAGTCCTGCGCTTGTTATTCTTTCTGGCATGAAACTGTTGCTCCATTTGGATGTCGGTGTCTCTTAAGTGTGCCACCCTACGGTTTGTGAATAATGCGTACATGATCGAGACCCCTCTCTGATCAATAATCAGAAGCGGGATCTGGAGACCCATACTGACACCCACACATTCAACGATGACTTTCTTGTGATCGTCGGAACCTTTTACGCTATTATCTTAATCCTTTTGTTTCGCGATATATTACATGTCCGAGATTCGATCATCGGTATCTCCATACCTAGTTTGATCTCGTTACTTACATGCACTCTTTTCTCATTCCCGTGATATAACATTCTAGTGATCAAATCACTTGCTTGCAAGCTAACTAATGTGATATCACCGAGAGGGCCCAGAGTATATCTATTCGTCATCGGGATGAACAAATTCCACTCTCAATCCATGGGCCACAACATAACACTTTAATAGTTCTGAATCCATCTTTATAATCACCCAGTTACGGTGTGACGTTTGATGTTATCAAGAAACTCTTCCGGTGTTAGTGATTGACATGATCTCATGGTCTAAGGATTAGGATCACTTCATAAGTTGTTATAGCAATATAAACTCAATGACTTTGATCGTAATGCTATACTTCGGATGAATGTTCATCACACCATTACACTAATTGTTGGGGGGTGACCCCGGATAGGGTCAAGACAGGGGAAAGACGAAAGGAATATCCCTCATCGTAAGCCGAATTACTGATTGTGTCGGCCGAATCATGTAAGATTCGGCCGAGATAAGCAGGGCCATGACAAATATAGAATGATCCGGCTGACATATGAGTTAAGTCGGCCGAATGAGTCTGACTAACTCGAATGCAGGTGAAGGCAGAGCCGAGTTATGCGAGACAAGGCCGAATAATGTGAAGCTTGTAGGAGAAGGAGGTGCCTACAGTCAAACCCTAGTCATTGGCTAGGAGGAATCTAGACAGAGCCAAGCACAAAGGACAATGAACAGAGGAGCAGAAGGGCAGACGAACGTTACGGAGGTGACAGTGAGGAAGCCCGAGGCGCGCATGTGAAGGTTTATGGAACATTGCCGCCAATAAAAGGGGGACACAGAAAGGAGGCCGCCGAGTTACCATATTGGGACTAGCATATTCCAAGGATATGCTTGCCACGTCAGCCCTAGAAGGAACCAAGAAACCCCTTTATAAGGAAGGACGCGGGCTCCTGAGGGAGGATCGATTCATTCTATGCCGTAAGGCTCGTGTATTAGTGTTCTTCCTCTCTATGAGACAGCTCTAGGAGCACTTGTATTTCTTGAGAAGAGGAGTAAAGATCTACTTACAAGACACTTGAGTGTAGAAATCACTACATCTTCCCTCCCCGGATCCCTCTAGCATCTATTGGCCCCATACTTTAGCCTACCCATGGCATCTGCGGTGCCACCACCACGACAGTTGGCGCCCATCATGGGGCCAGTAGCGGTGCTAGCTGGAGCCAAGATCCGGACGGGAAACTTCATCCACACCGGCGAGCGGGTTGTCTCTGGTTTAGTCCAGAGATTTGATCTCTGGGACTATGTCAGCGATAACGCGGGTAGCTTCAGGAGGAAAGCGCCTCCACGCAACGGCGTCTTCATCAACCTGGGCGCGCACAAGGTCTACATCGACGTCGTGCGTCTATCCTCACCAAGTCGTTGAAGAAGGAGAACCTCCCCTCCGCGCTGCTAACGGTCCACGTGGCGCACGCCCCGTTGGTAGCGTCGAGGTGATGGTGATAGCCGCAGCACCGGCGGCAGGAGCAGGCGCCGTACCAAGCAAGGACCCGGCGGCAAGAGGACAGATGGCCACGAAGAAGACAACTCTGCAGCCCACCGAGGTAGATCCACCAGCAGCCAAGTCAGCCGAGGTGCAGGAGACGACCCCGAAGGCGGCAAGGGTAAGATGGACACCTCTGTAAAAACCATAGAATATTCTTCAGACAACTATAGATAATCTAACCACGCCTGTGGCGCTGATACTTGATCGGGCTAACTCACAGGCGGAGTTAGAAGAAACTAGACAAAAGGTACTGGTAAAGGCAAAAAAGGTGTCGACCTTGCGGGAGTCCTTAAACAGGACCCTACGAGAGTACGCTAGGGCAAACAAACTGGATGTGGCCCCCGAGCGGGTAAATGAATTGAGATTAAGAGGAAAGAACCTCATGAATGATATCAATAAAGAGCATGAGGCTCGTGAAGATGATTCAGTCGATCTAGGCTTGCCGAGGTATAGTACCCCGGCAAAGAACCTAAGGGCGGCAAATGCCGCGGCTTTGGAACTGGAAGGATTAAGCGGGGAAGCCCGGCAAAAACAGCAAGAAAGAGTAAATGATCTGGTGCGCATTGCGAACCAGCAGAATGAGGAAATGCTTAGGGCTGACCCGGCAAGGCCGGGAGCTTCGCGTATGGTTCATTCGGTCGAAGCAGCGCCTGCACTATCTAAGGCAGCAGCATCCTTACCCGAAAACAACATGCGAAAAGATAGAGCGGTGACGTCGGGAAAAAGAAATAAGCAAATTGTTCCATATGATCCGGTAGTAGCCGGAAAGATCAATGAGAACAGAGGCAATGGCAGCCAAGGTAACAGTGGAGATAGAAACCCCGACCGTGCAAACAAAGGGCACGAGGACCTCGGAAGGGGAAATCATGAGAGCAATAACCCGGCGGAGGGAAGGAGAAACCCTCCACCAGATCCTCAGCCGAGGTATGAGCCTCGACAAGAGCGAGAAGTGAGACCAGATCACCATAATCAGGCAAATGATAGGTACAATGATGGTTACTCGGATATGGAGCATGCAGAACATGGTGGGAATAACCATTATGGAATACAAGAGAAGATCATTTACAGAAACTTGCCGTCAAGTGACGCAAGACTAAAACTGGACAAATTATATCGGTCCAAGTTATTGGAAGAACAGGGTCCGCCTGGTCCGGCATGTTTCGGACCTCGGATCATGGGCGAACCACCAGTGCCGAACTTCCAATTGGCAAGGGGCACAAAAACATATAACAGGAGTACAAAACCACAGGATTGGTTGATTGACTATGCCACAGCGGTGAAAATAGCTGGTGGAAACCCACGATGGGCGGTGAGATACGTCCCACAGATGCTGGAAGGACCAGCCAAAGTATGGCTAAACAATCTGCCGACAGGTAGTATGAACTGTTGGTTAGATTTTGAAGAAATGTTTGTCAGCAATTTCACAAGTACCTATAAGAGACCAAACAAGCCTCAACAGCTCGCTATGTGCAAGCACAAGCCGAATGAAACAGATAGGGAATTCTTGACTCGGTGGTGTAACCTCAGAAACTCATGCGAAGGAGTCATAGAGTCTCAAGCGATAGCTTGGTTTGCTCAAGGCTGCCGATATGGAAGTGTATTATGGAAAAGGCTGCAAAGAGATATGCCGACCACGTTGGCAGAAACCATCAGGATAGCAGATTCGTATGCTTTAGGGGATCCGACACAACCAGAATTAATGTCGGCAGAGCATCGGGAGCATCAAGATCAATATGCAAGAGATGCGGCCGGATCATCGAGGCACAACGAATACCGAGGTAAAAGAAGGGAGGAGAGGCCAGATTACAGATATGCTTCCAATCAGGTGGCAGCGGTGGTACAAGATCAGCCGAGTCATGGAAACAGTCAGCGACAGAAGAATTGTCCTCAGCAGTGGACGCCGAGGAATGAAGGGAAAAGACAGTGGACACTAGAACAGAAGAAGCAGTGGCAGGAAAGGCCGAAGTACATGTTTGAATCCATGCTGGATCAACCGTGTAAGTTCCACACTCCAAATCCGGCCAAGCCGGCTAATCATACAACTCGTCAATGTGCTTGGATGAAAAATGCAATGGGAAACCCGTCGGGCATGCAAGCGCATCAGCAACAGCAGCCACAGCTAACCGGAGCAAATGCACAACAGTTAATGTTACCACCGCCTCCTCCGAGGTATGATAACTCGGACCGGAGGGATGCAGTACATCAAGTGGTGAATCAAAATCAAGATGGAAGGGCAAACCCCGAGAACAATGGGCGTAATGATTACATGGAGCATCATCAATCATACTGTGTGTTCACAACAGAACAGCAAGATAGACAGAGTGTACAACGCCGACATATGGAAGTGAATGCAGTCATGCCGGCGGTACCTAGATACGTGCCTTGGTCTGATCAAGAAATAACCTGGAGCATAAAGGATCACTCGAAGATAATGCCAAACCCAGGGTCATATGCACTCGTACTAGATCCGACATTTGTCGGACCCAGCATTAATGTGAAATTCTCAAAAGTACTCATTGATAATGGGAGTAGTATCAACATTATGTACAAAGACACAATGCACAAACTCGGAATAGCACAGAATATGCTACAATCCACAAGAACCACGTTCCATGGAATAGTGCCGGGTCTTTCGTGTGAACCCATTGGGAAAGTCTGAGTAGATGTATTATTCGGCACAAGGGAGAGTTGCAGAGCGGAGAATTTGGAGTTTGAGGTGGTGGACCTAGAAAGTTGCTATCATGCTTTACTCAGACGGCCAGCACTGGCTAAATTCATGAGCAGCTGCCACATTACCTATTTGAAAATGAAGTTACCCGGGCCACATGGGGTAATAACAGTAGCGGGATATTATAGAAAACAATGGAGTGTGCTTCAGCCGGATCAAACCTGGCCGAGTCATTGGTAATTGCAAGGGAAAAAAGAAGGATTCAGGAGGTAGCGGCTCTGGCTCAGTTGGCACAGCTGAATATGTCGGCATTAACCAACCCCCATGGAAGTGTTTCTTTCCAGCCGACTAAAGAGACGAAAAAGATCCAGATAGATGAGCAGTTCCCAGAGCGCACCATCACGATTGGTGCTGGCCTAGATGCCAAATAGGAAAGCGAGCTCACCAACTTCCTCCGTGAGAATCGGGATATCTTTGCATGGTCGACTCAAGACCTGCAAGGTGTGCCGAGGGAGTTGGCTGAGCACTCTTTACATGTAAGGCCAGGAGCAAGGCCGGTGAAGCAACCTCTCCGCCGCTTCGCCGAAGACAGGAGAAAAATAATAGGGGATGAGATAGCTCGGCTCCTTGCGGCCGAGTTCATCATGGAGGTGCTTCATCCGGATTGGCTATCAAATCCGGTGTTAGTAGAAAAGAAAAAGGATGACCCGAATGTAGCCGTCGTATGGCAAATGTGTATCGATTACACGAACATAAACAAGACGTGTCCCAAAGATCCTTTTCCTTTACCTAGGATAGACCAAGTCAATGATTCGACCGCTGGTTGTGAGCTGTTGTCATTTGTAGATGCGTATTCTGGTTTCCACCAGATACCATAAATCCGACTGATCAAATAAAGACTGCGTTTATTACCCGGTACGGGGCTTATTGCTATCGCACCATGCCATTCGGCCTACGTAATGCATGAGCAACATACCAAAGATGCATGCAAAAGTGTCTACATGACCAGATAGGAAAAAATGTACAAGTATATGTAGACTATGTGGTTATAAAAACCAAAGAGAGCAAAACGCTCCTTGATGATATTCGGCAAACATTCACAAACTTGAGAAGATTCCGAATGAAGCTTAACCCAGAAAAATGTACCTTCGGTGTGCCGGATGGAAAATTACTCGGTTTCCTCGTGTCCAGCCAAGGTATAGAGGCAAATCCAACTAAAATCCGAGCAGTTGAAAAAATGGAACTGCCGAGGTGTCTGAACGATGTACAAAAATTCATGGGATGCCTGGCTTCGCTGAGTCGATTCGTATGTCGGTTAGGGGAAAAGGCATTACCTCTATATCAACAGATGAAAAAATCTGATAAATTCATCTGGACACCACAGCCTGAGAATGCATTTCATGAGTTAAAAAATATGTTGGTCACAACACCGATCTTGGCTTCTCCATTGTCAAAACAACCTATGTTACTTTATGTAGCCGCCACTAACAGAGTGGTAAGTGCGGTGGTTATCGTGGAGCGGAATGAAGGGGATAAGTCAATTAAAAGGCCGGTATATTACCTAAGTGAGGTATTATCGGCCTCGAAGCAGAACTACCCGCACTACCAGAAGATGGCTTATGGAGTATACATGTCGGCAAAAAAACTCAAACACTACTTCGAAGAACATTCGATAAAAGTGATTTGTGAAGCGTCCATAGCCGAGATATTGAGCAATAAAGATGCAAGTGGCCGAATAGCAAAATGGGCAATCGAGTTATCACCTTATGCTCCGCAATTTGATAGGCGAGATGCAATCAAATCTCAGGCAGTGGACGACTTTTTTGTGGATTGGGCCGAGGTACAATATGAGCCCCATTACCAGATCCGAATTATTGGACAATGCATTTTGACGGATCCAAGCTGAGAAATGGGTTAGGGGCAGGAATAGTATTAACTTCGCCAAAAAAAGATCAGCTGAAATATGTGCTGCAGATACATTTCGCCGCATCAAACAATGTGGCCGAGTATGAAGCACTCGTCCATGGGTTAAAAATGGCAAAAGAGATTGGTAGACGTCGGATCCTATGCTATGGGGATTCAGACCTGCTAGTACAGCAAGTATTGGGCAATTGGGACGCACTAGATGCGAATATGGCCCTATATAGGTTTCATGTGCAAAAAATCAGTGGTTATTTTGATGGGTGCGAGTTTCACCATATACCTCGGGCGGAAAATGAAACTGCAGATACACTGTCAAAACTCGGATCAACTAGGCAATCAATTCCCCCAGGCATTGCACTAGAGCACCTGAGAAAACCATCAATTACACCCTCACCAGGATCCGAGTCAATTCGTATCTTGGCAAAACTGATAGAAGGAAGTGTGCCAATGGAAATTGACAAAGAATGTGACCCGACCTCTGTAAGGGTGAACCCGGCCGACACATGAGAAAACACGGAAAAGCCCAAAGTTGTTATGTCGGCGGAAAATATGGAAACCGATAGTGAAACTATCCCAGAGAAAATCACGCCGATATGGGCGCAACCCATATTCTCATTCCTTAAAGAGGCAATCTTGCCGAGTAATGAGGTACTGGCTAGACAAATAGTGAGAAGAGAAAAAGCCTACACAATCATAAATAATGAGCTGTATAAGAGAAGTGTCACGAGCATACTACAACGATGTGTTGACTCGGCAGAAGGGCGGGAAATACTCCTGGACATACATCAGGGAGAATGTGGGCATCACGCTTCATCCAGAGCCCTAGTGGAAAAAGCATTTAGGCATGGATTTTATTGGCCGACTGCGTTGAAGGAGGCAAAGGAATTAGTGGAAAAATGTAATGGTTGACAGAGATACGCCGGCAAGATACATCTGCCTTCGTCCGAATTAAAAACAATACCAATCACTTGGCCATTTTCTGTGTGGTGCTTGGATATGGTAGGTCCGTTCAAGCCGTCTCGAGGCGGAATGACTCATATTCTAGTCATGGTGGAAAAATTCACAAAATGGATCGAAGTGAAACCAATAAGAAAATGTGATGGACCCACAACGGTAAAATTCCTCAAAGATATTATCCTGAGATATGGATATCCACACAGTGTTATCACGGTTAATGGCACAAACTTTGCTGGAGGAGCCTTTGCTAGGTTCTGCCAAGAGAAACACATAAGACTGGATGTTTCCTCGGTGGCTCACCCAGCATCAAATGGGCAAGTAGAACGATCAAATGGACTGGTATTGTCATGAATAAAACCCTGACTTATCGAACCACTGCAAAGGTCGGCAGGATGCTGGATTGAGGAGCTTCCAGCAGTACTATGGATCCTCAGGACCACACCGAACAGGTCAACAGGGTATACCCCATTCTTTCTAGTATATGGGGCAGAAGTTGTGCTTCCAGCCGACATAATGCATGACTCACCAAGAGTGATCCAGTACACAACTGCCGAGGTAAACAAAATATCGCGGCAGGATGATGTGGATCTTCTAGAAGAAGCTAGGGAATTGGCATTATCAAGATCAGCTATTTATCAGCAAGATCTCAGACGATATCACAACAAAAAAGTCAATCCGAGAGTCTTTAAAGAAGGAGACTTGGTTCTTCGGCTAGTGCAACGCACAACCGGCATGCAAAAACGCTCACCCCCATGGGAAGGACCATTCATCGTGAGTAAAGCATTGCACAATGATGCATATTACCTGATCGATGCTCAGTCACCAGAAAAGAACAAGGCAGACAAAGTCGGAGACGAATCAAAAATACCATGGAACATAGCCTTACTTCGCCCATTCTACACTTAGAAGCCATATATTGCATGTCGCGATATGACGCATCAAGTCGGAGTATCAAGTATGTATTAAACCGTGGCACCTCGAGCAGCGACGCGGGGACTGCACCATGTTGTTTCTTATTTTAAATTATGTATTAAACTTCGGCACCTCGAGCAGTGACTTGGGGACTACATCATGTTATTTCTTATTTCGGATTATGCATTAAACCTCGGCACCTCGAGCAGTGACTCGGGACTGCCCCATGATTGTTTCTCGTTTTTGAATTATGTATTAAACCTCGGCACCTCTAGCAGTGACTCGGGGACTGTCCCGTGGTGTTCTCTGCATTGAGTTATGAACTATATTTCGGCAACCCAGTTTATAACTTGGGGACTGCTTCATGTCATTCAATGTTTTCTGAACAGATGTGAACCTTCAGCAACCCAAGTGATAACTCGAGAATGACTTACGCTACCCATTAATTTTTTCCATACGTATAAGAGCTCGATAACTTCAGCAGAAACTCGGGGACTACCCCAATTTGCTGGTCATAACTCGTAACATGCAATGTAAGCTTGCCTTGATCGTCAAAGGAATAACAAGGAGGAAACAACTAACAATTTCTAAGGATAATAACCTCGGCAAGTCGAAGTATAATAAGGGATAAAATCCAATCTATGAGATTAGAGTATTGTACTTCAAGTAGAAATTGCGAAAACAACAGCTATACAACCAAGTTTTACAGAGGGCAAACAAGATAGATGCCGGACAAAGGTTAGCCATATGGGAGAATACGATCCGGCTTTACGAAATTAAAATTGGGCAAAGCAAAGATGTGAAGCAGATAGGTCCACTCAGATGAAATGACAATAGTTACCATCACCAATGCCTCAGCGGAACAAGGCAAAAAGGTTCACACCACACCAAAAGACGGATAATTGTTTCACAGACATCATACGCCCGGCATACCGGGGACTTAAAACAACTTGAAGTTTTTGAGCCTAAACACCAAAAGAGGTCAAATCACCCTTAAGGGGCAGTAGCATTGTCAGGAGCATCGGGCATGGGTATCTCGGACGCTGGCGGAGGGACCTCGGTCTCCTTCGGAAGGGTATCTTCAGGAACTGGGCGCTCCGAGGTAGCTGGCACTTCAGCAGAAGTTACCTCGGCTTCAACAGAAGCCATAGTAACCTCGGGGACAAGCCCCTGCTGCTGAGAGACATCAACTTGGGCTCGAGAGGTTTTAGTCCCTTTAGAGGACGATCGCGCGTCGCCATCCTCATCTGAGCTGTCGTTCGAATCGCGGGAATTATCTGAATCACCCTTCGGTTCATCCTGATCGGCCGAGTCACCACCTGATACATCTTCAGCTTCGATATCATCCGCCGGGTGGGGAAGGAAACTCGGCCCTTCGATCCAGTTATGCACGTCAGCATACTCGATAAGCTGGAAGGCATGAGCTTGATGGCGAGCAACAAACTCTGGATTTTCAACCCAAGGAGAGCCAGTGCGCAGATGCATCAGAGTATCGAGGGAGATATCCTCATACCAAGATAAAAAGGCCGTAAGGGCCATGTTAGCACCAGCCCTCCCAGCAGATTCCCTCCAGAGGTTAAGTTGGGTTTGAGATGCCATCAGCCTCGACACAAGCACTTCAACCTCCTTAATATCCGACGAATTCGGCCAGAGAACATGGTAGGCTCGGATAGCTGCTTGCACCAGATCTTTTCCCATAATCTTCATTGGTCCAATAGCAGAACCAACGGCAATGAGGAAGTCTTCTATCGAATATTCTTGACTCGGAGTAACGGGAACACCTTGGCGCTCACGAGCAGTAACGGGAACAATGTAAGGTTCCCAACCTTTAATAAGGTAGAGATCCTTGTGTTTACAATGCTAGTCCCTGGATCAATAGCTAGCATCCATAGTTGAGATGTAATATCAAGAAACATAGGTCATAATACAACTTTATAACCAGTAATAAAATAATTTATTACATATTACATAGCTCATTTGGCTATCTCATTACAATGCAGCAGAATATAACAATAGCATGGGGTCCTTCATCTTCAAAGTGCCACAGGCAGACATGTTGGTTGTAGACTTGTAATCCTAATCATTAAACTTCACTAATATCAAACAAACCTGCAACATAACAAGTTACACCCACAAGGGTCAATACATTTGAATTATATTGGCAAGTGATACTATGGTAGTATAGTGGAGTCTATCATCTATATGCATTTGGCTAAGTGGAGCTTAGGCTTGCTTTGCTCAAAATAGATTTTCCTTATCATTTGAAAACACTAAGTTTTTGCTTGACAAAAACATTCCCAAGGCATCTCCCAATAGAAATTGGTGATCCTTCAACCCTTGTTCACCCACAAGATTTTAACTTAGAAATTGGGATGAGGAGATTCTTGATAGCTTCCATTTCTTGATGCTCAAATTGTCCTTTACCAGGGACATGGCTAAGTACTTAGATTTTTCACTCTGCAGAGGTGGTGCACTTTCCCCACAAGACTTGGTTTCACCAAGACAAGATCTTTCAGAAGCCTTCCCTTAGACCAGAATGGACGCGTTCCAACCTATCATTCCCCTACCACCAACTGTCCATTTGGCTAAGTTATTGCAACCTATATGATCCAGGCAGAGCCCATATTGCCAAGTGGCTGCACTTGAAGCTTCTCAACATTTGACATCTCAAATATCTTTGTTCCTGGGTGGCCATCCACAAGTGAGATACACAAGGTAAACCATAGAAATGGGCCTTGTGAACCACTCAACACAAACCATTCCTTCCATTCCACCCAGGTGATTCATTCACTTAGTTGTTTTATTAAACAAAACATAAGTCCTTGACTTAGAAATATTCCATAGCATGAATATAATCCACCCTTGTTTTCTACTAGCTAAGCTAAGCATGATAGTAGTAGGAAACTTAACTTAGGAGAATTCTACTAAGGTTTCATCTACTAGGATTTCCCATGGCATAGTTTATACTTAGCAAAAATTCCATGCAAGTCCTACTTAGAAATATCACTAATGCATAGTGAAAATAATGGGACAAAAGTATGAAGCATCACTTGCCTTTTTGGTAGAGAATATAAGTTCACTCCTTCTTTGCAATGATCACACTCTTCAAAGCACTACAATTCAATCAAGCAAGGCACAATTTCAATCTACCATTCTTTTGCTTCACCAAATATATTTTTGAAACCACAATTTGATTCCTATGGTCAGTAGGTTCAAAACAAACCTTTTTCCAAAGATTTCATCTCAAAAATCATTTTAGAACAATTTTTATATTCTAAACATGCATACACAATTTTCTGCAAAAACAACCAATTTAACAGAAGCAATTTACTAAAAAAGTGCATGGTCATAAAGTATTTGTCTTGCTGATTCCATTGATATAAAATTTGCAAAATTTGGACGTGTGGTTTGAAAGTTATGAATTTTTCAAATTGGAACATCTAATAGATCAATTCTGTTTTAAATCAACTAACAGGGACACGTGTCTTGATTCTATTCGCTGGTACCGGTTCGTCTGGATCACGCTCTCTGGTGCGTTGGATCTAAGTTAGATCGAGCGGTGCAGAGACACCCGTACCCTTTCGTTTAAGTTACCTATCCTAACCGTGCGATCAAGATCCTACGGACCATTTCGCTTTGACCATTTGGCAGCGGTGCTGGCGGCAGCGACTGGCGACGCGCGGTCAGACGGCGACGGTGCTAGCGATGCAGGAAGCGAGGGAGTGAAAGGAGATGCTCACCGGGTTCGCCGTGGCGTGGGGAAGCTCGAGGTGCTCGCGAGAAGGCAAGGGGCGCACGGTGGTGGCGTGGATTCCTCGCCGGAGTTCAAGACGGTGTCAGGCGGCTCTGTCTGTCGTCGGGGCGAAGCTAGAGGCCGCGCTAGATCAAGTAGAAGGAATGGTTAGGTTCGCAAGAGGAAGGTGAGTATCAGAGTGTCAACTAGGGGGAGAGGGGCGGTCGGGCTTACCGGGGAGAGGTCGTCGGAGCAGTGACAGACGGCGGCGAAGTTCAGTCGAGGTGGTTGCCCATGTTCTTGGTCACGCGCGGGCTAGTTGAGGATGCAGAGAGAAGTGCCAGGGGGTGGGGATCAAGCTAGTGTGGTTAAGGAGGCGAGGGGCAACGTCGACTGGCCGGAATTGCTCGGTGAGCTCACCGGAGACAGGGGAGGTGTAGAGAGAAATTGAGCAGCCTGGGGGCGCGCTAGGGTGAGAGACTGAGGGGGAACGGGAGAGGAGACGCAGACGGTTAAGTACGCGTGATCACAGGGCCGTTTCCTGGCATGGTTAAAGCGTATTCACGCCGGCATTCATACAGCTGCAACGGCGAGGAGGAAAGAGGGGGCGGGTTTCACGCGAGGAAGACGATGACGGGGCGGTGGGGTCGTTTCGTCAGCGAGAGAGGGAGTGGGGAGATGGGGTCCACGCGTCGGTGACTCAGCGGGTTTGTTTTCTGGTGTGAAACATTTTCCGCGGGGAAGAAGGGGGTGGGCTGATGCTGGGCTGGACTGGGCCTGCTGGCTGGGTCGACTTGTTCTCTTTTTTTTATACTGCTTTGTTTTTCTTTTTCTGTTTCTAATATTCTGTTTTGATTTTTCATAATTAATTTAAACATCAATTTGAATTCAAACCTTAACCAAAATTGGTGTAGGTATAAATACTGATTAGTAATATAATCTGAAGTCAATTTTTTTGGAATAAAACTTTATTCTTTTTGGGGTCTTTTTAATTATTCAAAAGGCCCTTGTTTTAAATCAAATAAGATTTAATAATATTTCAAACACCATTTAAATTCTTTAAACTTTCCAAATCTTTTCACAGGGTTTTTATTTGTTTAATAGGGTGTCAAATAATTCATCTTGAATTATTTGGAAAGTATTTAATATGATTCATAAATCATTTGAATTGGGTATTTGTTTTAATTCCAATGGAATTAAATATAGTTTTAATTCCCTAAATTTATTTTGGAAGATTTATTTTATTCAAAATTAATTTAAACAACTTTTATTCCACTTGGGTAAATTCCAAAATACAATTTTCTCATGAATTATATAATTATTCCTATTAGAGATTTGTCTTTATTCAAATGGAATTTGGTTTAAGCCATTTTATTTTATTTTGGAAATTCTTTATCCAATATTTTATTTGGATTTGGTTTCTATTCATTCCATTTGCTTAATGTATTAGGCCAAGATTTAATTTGGTCTTTAAATAATCCTTATTTAATATTTCTTTCTTTATATTATAAAATCTATATCTTTTTATTTATAAAACCAAACTTGGTGATTCCAATTTGTAAAATCTTATTTGATATTTGTTTATCTTTTTTAATCCCTTTAGGATTATTTTTTCACCATTTGGTATGGGTTTTAGACAAGTGCTTTATTATCTTTGGAAAATAGTTTTCCTTATCTTATTAGATTCATAAGATTTTATCCATGGCTCCAAATTAAGTGAAACCAATTTACATGGTCTGATAATATTTCTATTTGTCTTTATTGATCTTTTGTGAATGTATGTTGACAAATTTTTATATGGATCAAATCCATAGGCTTGGAGATAACTTGGAGAATGATTTCCTTCCATTAGGGTTTAGGGTTTGGATTTATTTTCCAAGTGTTTAAATTTCCAGATGCATTTTAAGAGGAATGCATTTCTCTTGATTTGGATTTTGTTGAATTCAAACTTTAATTAAAGTTTGTTCAATATGGGATTTTTAAGTTTCCATTTAGAAACAAAAGTTTCTTTTCACCCTAAAATTCAACAATAATTTATTTTGTTTATTTATTTTTCACATTACAAGATTTGGAAAATCTTGGGATGTGACAGGCTACCACCCTTAAAATAAATCTCGTCCCGAGATTTGGGGAGGCTAGGGTTAGAAGTTGGTTCAAAGCAACTAGGGTACTACCACCCTTAAAAAATTTCCAACTATATTACATCTTGGCTTTCTTGGGATCTTGTTGAAATCTCTCTGGACACTTGTCTGCATAATGGCCTAGCTCTTTGCATTTGAAACACATCACTTGGCTATTATACTTCTTCTTCTTTGGTATCAATTCTTCTTGTTTATTTCCTTGGTTCTTCTTTTTTCTGGGCAATCACAGGCATAGTGTCCCATTTCTTTGCAATTGTAACATTGCAATTGGCTTATGTCCTTCTTCTTCTTGGGTCTCTCCAAAGCTAGGAGTGCTTCTAGTTCATGCTCTTCATACTGCACCACAAAGGTGGGAAATCTTTCTCTCTTCTTGGGGCACTTACTAGATATATGACCTTCTTCTTCACAAGAGTAGCAACACTTTGTGATTACTTTGGATTTGGCCTTATGATGTATAGTTTTGGCTTTGCTTTCATCTTTCTTGGTAGAAGTTGTTCCTTCATGGGGGTTTACAAATTGTTGTTGCACTCCACCTTGTTTCCTTTGTTGAACTATGGAATAGATGGGGCATTGGTTAGGGACATGATTATTCCCTTCACATAAGTAACAAGTAGCTTGGGTTGTGGGGCATTGGTTAGTTGGATGTTTCTCTTCACAATTGGGGCATTGATCTTCATGCTCTTTGGAAGTGTGGTCCTTGTCTCCACAAATATTGCAAGATTGGGTTCCTTCTAGAATATCATCTTTGTCATCCTTGTTGTCACAAACTCCTTGGGAAAGGTTTTCTCCCATGTTTATCATTTGAGTGGCCATCCCTTGCAACAATTGGGATTGAATTTTCAAAATCTTTTGTATGGTTGGGTCTAATCCATTGTTGTTGGCTAAAAACTGAGTTGTCACTTGGTTCAACTGGGTTTGGTTTGCTAGTAGTTGTTCTCTCATGTTGATCTCTTGGTTGTTGTTTTCATCATTCTTGATGTTGGAGTATCTTGGAGAAGTCATTTGTTTGGGTTGGATTGGGATTAGACTAGGCAAAATATTTCTAAGGGAATAATTCTAATCACACACATCACAATTCACTCAAGCAATGTGCAAGCAATCACAAACAAACATTCCATTCAAACAACAAGTTTCAAGCATATATTTAGGCAACCAAAAATATTTTTGTTACACCACATAAGTTGGTGTGTTTTGATCTATACTTAATATGGTGGTCCATCAATATGGTTCACTTGAGATCTTTCCATCCTTCTTACTTGATTCTTCTTGAGTGAGATCATGGTTTCCTTGGGAAATTCTTGGTCTCAAAAACTTCAAAGGTGATGATGATTCCCAAGTTGTGTTTCCTTAGTCTTCAAGTCTTGAACAACATTTCTTGTCTCACTTGTAGTCCTTAGTGATATCCAAAGTTGAAGTCCTTGTTGAGAATAATGTTGAAATCACTTGAAGATGTTGAAGTCATTAGAGTTTATGAAGTCCTTTGCACTTGGTGAAGTCTTTGGCCATGGGGTAGGCTTTGTCCATCAAGTTGAAATAGAAGAGATGTAGAGTCAAAACCAAAAATGGTTGAGGAAAGAGTTTACAAGATTGTTTGTAAATAAGTTTTGGAACAAATACAACTCCTATTTTTCTAAGGGGTTTTGTCAAATCCTAGGTTTACAAATCCTACAGGCAACACAATGCTCTGATACCATCTGTAAGGTTCCCAACCTTTAATAAGGTAGAGATCCCTGTGTTTACAATGCTAGTCCCTGGATCAATAGCTAGCATCCATAGTTGAGATGTAATATCAAGAAACATAGGTCATAATACAACTTTATAACCAGGAATAAAATAATTTATTACATATTACATAGCTCATTTGGCTATCTCATTACAATGCAGCAGAATATAACAATAGCATGGGGTCCTTCATCTTCAAAGTGCCACAGGCAGACATGTTGGTTGTAGACTTGTAATCCTAATCATTAAACTTCACTAATATCAAACAAACCTGCAACATAACAAGTTACACCCACAAGGGTCAATACATTTGAATTATATTGGCAAGTGATACTATGGTAGTATAGTGGAGTCTATCATCTATATGCATTTGGCTAAGTGGAGCTTAGGCTTGCTTTGCTCAAAATAGATTTTCCTTATCATTTGAAAACACTAAGTTTTTGCTTGACAAAAACATTCCCAAGGCATCTCCCAATAGAAATTGGTGATCCTTCAACCCTTGTTCACCCACAAGATTTTAACTTAGAAATTGGGATGAGGAGATTCTTGATAGCTTCCATTTCTTGATGCTCAAATTGTCCTTTACCAGGGACATGGCTAAGTACTTAGATTTTTCACTCTGCAGAGGTGGTGCACTTTCCCCACAAGACTTGGTTTCACCAAGACAAGATATTTCAGAAGCCTTCCCTTAGACCAGAATGGATGTGTTCCAACCTATCATTCCCCTACCACCAACTGTCCATTTGGGTAAGTTACTGCAACCTATATGATCCAGGCAGAGCCCATATTTCCAAGTGGCTGCACTTGAAGCTTCTCAACATTTGACATCTCAAATATCTTTGTTCCTGGGTGGCCATCCACAAGTGAGATACACAAGGTAAACCATAGAAATGGGCCTTGTGAACCACTCAACACAAACCATTCCTTCCATTCCACCCAGGTGATTCATTCACTTAGTTGTTTTATTAAACAAAACACAAGTCCACAGACTTAGAAATATTTCATAGTATGAATATATATTCCACCCTTGTTTTCTACTAGCTAAGCTAAGCAATGATAGTAGTAGGAATCTTAACTTAGGAAATTTCTACTAAGGTTTCATCTACTAGGATTTCCCATGGCATAGTTTATACTTAGCAAAATTCCATGCAAATCCTACTTAGAAATATCACTAATGCATAGTGAAAATAATGGGACAAAAGTATGAAGCATCACTTGCCTTTTTGGTAGAGAATATAGGTTCACTCCTTGATCTTTGCAATGTTCACACACTTCAAATCACTACAATTCAATCAAGCAAGCAATATTTCAATCTACCATTCAAGCAATATCACATAAATTAATAGAATCAAAACAATGCATGCAAGCATGCCAAACTTTGTTTTATTTACAAAAGTGGTTTATAATAGGTTATAAACATTCTAAAACACTTATTGGTCATTTTATATAGAGGCAAAACTATTTGCAAAATATTTTACCTATTATCCATTTTTAAACCAAATCATTATTTTATGTGGTTGAAAATGCCTTTATCAAAGTAGCAATCTTTGTAGAGTTTACCAAATACATTTTTAAGTCATAAAACTTGGTGTTTAGGGTCAAAGAGTTTATTCCAAATCATTTCCCAAAGATTTTCTCTCAAAAGCATTTTTAATAAATAAACATTACTTTTATTTGACTAGAAATGGTTTAAATCTAAAGTTTATTATTTTGCTTCACCAAATATATTTTTGAAACCACAATTTTATTCCTACGGTCAGTAGGTTCAAAACAAACCTTTTTACAAAGATTTCATCTCAAAAATCATTTTAGAACAATTTTTATATTCTAAACATGCATACAAAAGTTTCTGCAAAAACAACCAATTTAACAGAAGCAATTTACTAAACAAAGTGCATGGTCAGAAAGTATTTGTCTTTCTGATTCCATTTATATAAAATTTGCAAAATTTGGACGTGTAGTTTGAAAGTTATGAATTTTTTAAATTGGAACATCTAATAGATCAATTCTGTTTTAAATCAACTAACAGGGCCACATGTCTTGATTCTATTTGCTGGTACCTGTTCGTCTGGATCACACTCTCTGGTGCGTTGGATCTAAGTTAGATCGAGCGGTGCAGAGACACCCGTACCCTTTCATTTAAGTTACCTATCCTAACCGTGCGATCAAGATCCTACGGACCATTTCGCTTTGACCATTTGGCAGCGGCGCTGGCGGCGGAGACTGGCGGCACGCGGTCAGACGGCGACGGTGCTGGCGATGCAGGAAGCGAGGGAGTGAAAGGAGATGCTCACCAGGTTCGCCGTGGCGTGGGGAAGCTCGAGGTGCTCGCGAGAAGGCAAGGGGCGCACGGTGGTGGCGTGGATTCCTCGTCGGAGTTCAAGACGGTGTCTGGCGGCTCTGTCTGTCGTCGAGGCGAAGCTAGAGGCCGCTCTAGATCAAGTAGAAGGCATGGTTAGGTTCGCAAGAGGAAGGCGAGTATCAGAGTGTCAACTAGGGGGAGAGGGGCGGTCGGGCTTTGTAGGGGTCCCAACCTAATAAGGTAGAGTCCTCCTGTGTTTTACAATGCTAGTCCCTGGATCAATAGCTAGCATCCACAGTTAAGATGTAATATCAAGATACAAAGGTCATAATATAACTTTATAACCAGGAATAGCATAATTCTATTACATTATACATAGCTCATTGGCTATTACATTACATTGCAACGGAATAATTATAATCATGGGGTCCATCATCTTCAAAGTGCCACAGGAAAATGTTGGTTGTAGACTTTGTAATCCTAGTCAATCAAACAATCTTCATTTAAAACAATCAACCTGCAACATTTACAAGTTACAGCCACAAGGGTCAATACATTTGAATTGTATTGGCAAGTTTCACTTTTATGAATAATAAGAATGGATCCTATCATTATATGCATATTTGGCTAAGTAGAGTTTTAAGGCTTATTTGCATAAAGCAATATTTATCCTATCTTTTCAAAATGGTTTTGGTCCTTTGTCAAATTCTTTTTCCAAGTTCCTTGAACTCCTTGGTAGAAACTCAAGTGTTCAAATCCTTGTCAAAATCTCTTGAGCACCTTGGTAACCCCAAATGCATCAAGTTTAATCAAAACTCATGAGTTCCTTGGTAACCCCAAGTACATCATGCTCTTGAGCACCTTGGTAACTTTCCAAGTGCAACAAGCTTAACAAATCTCTTTGAATTCCTTGGTAGACACACAAGGGCATAAAGTTTTTATATTAGAAATTAGAATGTCGAGATCTCCCATAGTTCAAACTTTAGTTGCTCAGTATTGTCCATAACCGGGGACACGGCTAAGTACTTAGATTTTATTAACTTCTGCAGAAGGAGTACACTTTACCCACATGACACAATCCCATCTTGTTGCCACCAGTGGCCTACTGTATTAGTGCTCACCAAGATGGAGTACTGGCAGACTGAGAATGTGACGAAGTCTTTCCAAGAGGTCCTCCCATACATCATTGCTAGCTTGTCTTCAGCCCCCATGAAGCATTCCAGATCCCCATGTCCGGTAACTAAAGACAATGTATGGGTCTTCCTAATGTAGTTGACTAAGCCAGAGCCATAATAGCATGTGGTTGTACACGAAAGCCACAATTGGAGAAACATGTTCAATCTCTAAGTTTCCTAGGTGGTTTTCAGTTGGAGCACAACACAAAGTGATTGCCATAGACATGGTTCCCTTTTGTTGCCACCTTCTCCAAAACATAAAGTGTCCACCACCTAGGTGGTTCATTGAGTCCTTGTTTTATTATATAAAACATAAGTCTTTTCACAACCTTTGTAAAATCTCAACATGTATCTCTTTTCAAAACATAGCATGGCTAAGCATGTACAACTTCAATGTTTTTACTAAGGAGTGTATAGGGAATCCTATTAGGATTAGCATAGCATAAGTATAAAACATTTTCATGCATGTTTACAAAATCCACTAAGTATAATGAAAAATAGTAGGTCTTTTGTATGATAGTGTAACTTGACTTTTTGTTTAGGGAATGATAGTCACTCCTTGATCTTGCTAGTCTCCCACTTTTCTAATTTCACTACAATCAAACAAGCATAGTATCAAGTAGCATTCCAACATTCAAACAATAATTCACATACACAAAGCAATGATTCCTAAGTCTTGTAAAAAGAGGGTTCTATTGCAAAGTTGGTCTCTACTAGGTTTATAAACTTTGTAAGGTACACATTGGTCATTTACCAAAATGGCAAAGTCATTAGTTAGAGGGTTTTGCTCAAAGCCTATTTTTAAAATCCTTTCAATATTTTATGTGGTGAAAATTATTCTTTTCAAAGCAAAACTTTATGTTTTTCACCAAGTAGGTTGCCTTTGGCAAGGCTTGGTGTTTTGGGTCAGTAAGTTTGGTCCATAACATTTTCCCAAAGTTTTCCTTGCACAAACTTTTCCATAATAGAATTTAATGAGTTTATTTGGCTAGAAAATGACTAAGTTAACTAATTCAACTTAAATTTCACAAAAATCATTTTTAACACTATGGGTTGGTTCCTAGGGTCAGTAAGGTCACACAAGTCCATTTTGCAAAAGATTTGATCCAAAAATCAATTTTAAACAATTTTTATTCTCTAAACAAGTACACAAATGTTTTTGTAATTTCAAACAAGCTAACAGATACTATTTTCAAAACTAAGGCCATGGTTGTTTAGGGCTTGTTCTCCTGATTTCATTGATATAAAATTTGTCAAATTTGGACGTGTGGATCAAAAGTTATAAGGGTTTAAAGTTTGCAAATCAATCTGATTTCAAATTCAGTTCTAAAACAGATCCTGCCACGCGTCATATTCTAATTGGCCAAAAAAGGTTCGTGTGGATCGACTACTGGGGTGCGTTGGATCTAAATGGAACATGCGGCACTGATGGATGCATACCCCTTCGTTAAGTGGTCCTATCCTATTCGTCCGATCTGAATCGAACGGCTGATGGGTGCTCGACCATCGTCGGGCGCGCGACGGCTTTCTTGGCGGCGATTGCTTTCCGCGGCGGCGATATAGGAAGCGAAGAAGAGGGGAAAGATGCTCACCAGGATCGCGATGCAACGCTGATGCTCAACATGCAACCTGTTGGTGGAGGGGCGCACGGGGACGGCCAGAATTCTTCGTCGGAGTTAGTTCTGGCGACGGATGCGCGCGGTCGAGGTCGAGGATGACACTGTGGTCCATGAGAAGACAAACGGAGGGTTGGGTTAGCTGCGTAGAACCATGGCAAAGATGTGTGCGTGATCCAGAGAGCACGGGGTGGTCGGAATTAACCTGTGGGCGTCGTCGGAGTTGAGGCAGACGGCGGCGGTACTGGAGTTTGTTGTTGGCGAGGCTCAGGGGTGTCCGCGGTCGAGTTGGATGCACTAGCAGATGCGCCTGAGAGTGGGGATGCTGTGAGCTTGGTCGGGGAAAGAGGGGCGGCGAGGTTTGGTCGGAATCGGAGATGGAAGCTTGTCGGCATGTATATATAGAGAGAAAGGGCACTGGAGGCAAAAGGGAGGGAGTGGTCAGGGAAAATGAGGGGAGGAAGGCGATTAAAAGGGTGTGGTCGCGACGAGGAATCAACGCGGCTTTAAGGTGAATTGAATGCGCGGTATCAAGGCCTGCAACGGCAGCGAGGGGGAAGAGGCGTGGTTCGCGCGAGGAAGAAGAAGGAGCGTGGGGTCTGTGGCAAAGTGAAAGAAAAGAAGAGGAGAGGGTCCACTGTCGGTTCTTGGGTGGGTGAGGTTACGTGGAAAAGAAAACGGTTCGGGCGTGGGAATGGTGGGCTATTGATGGGCTTCTTGGGTTGGGTCGGTTTTATTTTTTTCTGTCTGCTTTGCTTTATTCTTTTCTATTTTATTTTCTGATTTGATTATTCAAACACATGATTCAAGCAACCAATTAAGTTCAAACCAACATCACATTTCCCAACTTTTGAAATTGATTATGTTCAGTAACAAATACCAAAATTCTAAAATAAAATAATATTTTAATTCATTTTAGGATCCATTCATTAATTAAATAAAATGTACCTTTAGTTATTTATTTAAATAGGGTTTGATTTATTTGATAAAACCACCATTTTTAAATCCAAATATTTTCAGAGCAAATCAGTAGGTTTTATTTGGAAATAAAGGATATTTGGGAAACTTGTTTAAAACAAAATAACCTTTTATTTTAGGGTCCATTAATGATTTAAATAATATAGACTTTCTTTATTAATTCAAATAGGATTTATTTTATTGAGTTATTTATTTTGAAACCTATAAATAAGCCAAAACACTTTAGTAGGCTTTATTAGAGAAAATAAAATACTTTGGAAAACCTGTTTAAAATAATTTAATAAGTTTTGAAGTTTTAATTTAAAATGGTAAAACCTTTTATTTGAATAAAATTTGATATTAATTCCTTATTACTTTATTTTAAATAAACCTTTGTTATTTTTATTCAAAACTAAATATTTTAATTTCCAAGGCTTGGTCAAAGTTTAATTTGGCTTTAAATAATCCTTATTTGTAAATCCATCTTTTCTTTTGAAAACCAAATCTTTTACCAAAGGATCCAATAATAGTAATTCCCAAAACATTTATAATTTCCTTTATTAAATTTTTATCTTTATGAATCCCTTTAAGATTTTATTTAATTCAAAAGGGTTTGATTTTCTAAGTGATTTCAAAAGTTTCTTCTGGCTCTGAAAATTAAACAAAGTTTTATTTTATTCATTTATTTTCACATTACAAGATTTGGAAAATCTTGGGATGTGATAGGCTACCACCCTTAAAATAAATCTCGTCCCGAGATTTGGGAAGGTTAGGGTTACAAGCAAGTTCAAAACAACTAGGGTACTACCACCCTTAAAAAAATTTCAAACAAAAAATTACATATTGGCCTTCTTGGGTCCTGGATAAAATTTTCTTATTGCAAACATTTGCATGGTTTCCTTGGTTTCCATACTTGACTCATGGGCCAAGATTGAGCTTCTCCATAGGCTTGTTCAACTTGTTCTTCATCCTTTCTGGACAGTTGCTTGCATAGTGTCCCGGATTCTTGCAGTTGAAGCAATGAATGTCATTGAGTTCTTTACGTGGCTCTTGTGGGCAAGTAGCTACAAAATGACCTGGTTCATTACAGTTGTTGCACCACACTTGGTCAATCCCTTTATTATTTTTGTTCTCTGGTCATCCACTGGAGTAGTGTCCCATTTCCTTACATTTACGACATTGTACAAGGCTCATGTCTTGCTTGGGCTTCTTGATTTTCTTTGATCCTTTGAATTGGGTTGTCTTGCTTGGAGGTATAAGTGGTCCTTTTCCTTTGGTAGACTTGGATCCTTCTTGTTTCCTTTGTTCTACCATGGCATAGATGGGACATAGACCAGGAGTATGATCACTTCCTTCACAAAGGTAGCATGTAGCTTGAGAGGTGGGGCATTGTCCAACAGGATGGTCTTCATCACAATTGGGGCATTGTCCTTCATGCTCTGTGGAAGTATGATCCTTGTCTCCACAAATAATGCAAGCTGGGGCTCCATCTAGAACAACATTCTTGTCATCCTTGTCATCATACACACTTCTAGGATAGCTTTCTTCCATGCTAATCATTTGATTAGTCACCTTAAGCATCAATTGGGATTGTTCCTCCAAAAACTTTTGCAGTGCTGGATCTTTATCACTATTGTTGGCTAGGAACTGAGCTGTCAGTTGGTTCAACTGATGTTGGGTTGCTATGAGTTCCCTCATGCTGTCAGCTTGGTTGGTGTTGGTGTCATCAACCTTGGTGTTGGAGTCCTTTGGAGTAGTCATCTGTTTTGGTTTGAAGGAGATTAGGATGGGCAAGATATTTCTAAGGAAATACTTTTAATTACACACATCACAATTCATACAAACAAGGTGCATGCAATCACAAATCAAATAATCACAATCAACTTTGCACCCAAGCACATACTTAGGCAACAAAATATTTTTGCTACACCACATAAGTTGGTGGGTTTGACTTAACTAAAATATGGTGGTCCATCTATATGGTTCACTCGTGATCTTTCCATCCTTCTTGGTTGCTTCTTACTACATGAGATCATGGCTTCCTTAGGATAATTTCTTGGTCTCAAAACTTCAAGTGATGTAGGCTCTTTCTAACTTTTGCATTCCCTCAGTCTCTAACTCTTGAGCAAGATTTCCTTGTTTCACTTGTGGTCCTTAGTAGTTTTCAAGTTGGAAGTCCTTGGTGAAGAGGTTAAAGATGTTGAAGTCATTAGAGTTGAAGAAGTTGAAGAAGTCCTTTGCACATGATGTAGTCTTTGGTCATGGTTAGGCTTTTCCATCAAGTTGAAGTAGAAGAGAAGTAGAGTTGAAACCAAAATGGTTAAGGAAAGAGTTTACAAGTGTTTTTGTAAATAAGTTTTTGGAACAAATACACTCCTATTTTCTAAGGGTTTTTGTCCAATCCTAGGGTTTACAAATCCTACAGGCAACGCAATGCTCTGATACCATCTGTAGGGGTCCCAACCTAATAAGGTAGAGTCCTCCTGTGTTTTACAATGCTAGTCCCTGGATCAATAGCTAGCATCCACAGTTAAGATGTAATATCAAGATACAAAGGTCATAATATAACTTTATAACCAGGAATAGCATAATTCTATTACATTATACATAGCTCATTGGATATTACATTACATTGCAGCGGAATAATTATAATCATGGGGTCCATCATCTTCAAAGTGCCACAGGCAAATGTTGGTTGTAGACTTTGTAATCCTAGTCAATCAAACAATCTTCATTTAAAACAATCAACCTGCAACATTTACAAGTTACAGCCACAAGGGTCAATACATTTGAATTGTATTGGCAAGTTTCACTTTTATGAATAATAAGAATGGATCCTATCATTATATGCATATTTGGCTAAGTAGAGTTTTAAGGCTTATTTGCATAAAGCAATATTTATCCTATCTTTTCAAAATGGTTTTGGTCCTTTGTCAAATTCTTTTTCCAAGTTCCTTGAACTCCTTAGTAGAAACTCAAGTGTTCAAATCCTTGTCAAAATCTCTTGAGCACCTTGGTAACCCCAAATGCATCAAGTTTAATCAAAACTCATGAGTTCCTTGGTAACCCCAAGTACATCATGCTCTTGAGCACCTTGGTAACTTTCCAAGTGCAACAAGCTTAACAAATCTCTTTGAATTCCTTGGTAGACACACAAGGGCATAAAGTTTTTATATTAGAAATTAGAATGTCGAGATCTCCCATAGTTCAAACTTTAGTTGCTCAGTATTTTCCATAACCGGGGACACGGCTAAGTACTTAGATTTTATTAACTTCTGCAGAAGGAGTACACTTTACCCACATGACACAATCCCATCTTGTTGCCACCAGTGGCCTACTGGATTAGTGCTCACCAAGATGGAGTATCTTGTGACTGAGAATGTGACAAAGTCTTTCCAAGAGGTCCTCCCATACATCATTGCTAGCTTGTCTTCAGCCCCCATGAAGCATTCCAGATCCCCATGTCCGGTAACTAAAGACAATGTATGGGTCTTCCTAATGTAGTTGACTAAGCCAGAGCCATAATAGCATGTGGTTGTACACGAAAGCCACAATTGGAGAAACATGTTCAATCTCTAAGTTTCCTAGGTGGTTTTCAGTTGGAGCACAACACAAAGTGATTGCCATAGACATGGTTCCCTTTTGTTGCCACCTTCTCCAAAACATAAAGTGTCCACCACCTAGGTGGTTCATTGAGTCCTTGTTTTATTATATAAAACATAAGTCTTTTCACAACCTTTGTAAAATCTCAACATGTATCTCTTTTCAAACATAGCATGGCTAAGCATGTACAACTTCAATGTTTTTACTAAGGAGTGTATAGGGAATCCTATTAGGATTAGCATAACATAAGTATAAAACATTTTCATGCATGTTTACAAAATCCACTAAGTATAATGAAAAATAGTAGGTCTTTTGTATGATAGTGTAACTTGACTTTTTGTTTAGGGAATGATAGTCACTCCTTGATCTTGCTAGTCTCCCACTTTGCTAATTTCACTACAATCAAACAAGCATAGTATCAAGTAGCATTCCAACATTCAAACAATAATTCACATACACAAAGCAATGATTCCTAAGTCTTGTAAAAAGAGGGTTCTATTGCAAAGTTGGTCTCTACAAGGTTTATAAACTTTGTAAGGTCCACATTGGTCATTTACCAAAATGGCAAAGTCATTAGTTAGAGGGTTTTTCTCAAAGTCTATTTTTAAAATCCTTTCAATATTTTATGTGGTGAAAATTATTATTTTCAAAGCAAAACTTTATGTTTTTCACCAAGTAGGTTGCCTTTGGCAAGGCTTGGTGTTTTGGGTCAGTAAGTTTGGTCCATAACATTTTCCCAAAGTTTTCCTTGCACAAACTTTTCCATAATAGAATTTAATGAGTTTATTTGGCTAGAAAATGACTAAGTTAACTAATTCAACTTAAATTTCACAAAAATCATTTTTAACACTATGGGTTGGTTCCTAGGGTCAGTAAGGTCACACAAGTCCATTTTGCAAAAGATTTGATCCAAAAATCAATTTTAAACAATTTTTATTCTCTAAACAAGTACACAAATGTTTTTGTTATTTCAAACAAGCTAACAGATACTATTTTCAAAACTAAGGCCATGGTTGTTTAGGTCTTGTTCTCCTGATTTCATTGATATAAAATTTGTCAAATTTGGACGTGTGGATCAAAAGTTATAAGGGTTTAAAGTTTGCAAATCAATCTGATTTCAAATTCAGTTCTAAAACAGATCCTGCCACGCGTCATATTCTAATTGGCCAAAAACGGTTCGTTTGGATCGACTACTGGGGTGCGTTGGATCTAACTGGAACGTGCGGCACTGATGGATGCATACCCCTTCGTTAAGTGGTCCTATCCTATTCGTCTGATCTGAATCGAACGGCTGATGGGTGCTCGACCATCGTCGGGCGGCGCTGCGACGGCTGCTGGCGGCGGCGACTCTGTTTCACGGCGGCGCCGGCGATATAGGAAGCGAAGAAGAGGGGAAAGATGCTCACCAGGCTCGCGATGCAACGCTGATGCTCAACGTGCAACCTGTTGGTGGAGGGGCGCACGGGGACGGCCAGAATTCTTCGCCGGAGTTAGTTCTGGCGACGGATGCGCGCGGTCGAGGTCGAGGATGACACTGTGGTCCATGAGAAGACAAACGGAGGGTTGGGTTAGCTGCGTAGAACCATGGCAAAGATGTGTGCGTGATCCAGAGAGCACGGGGTGGTCGGAATTAACCTGTGGGCGTCGTCGGAGTTGAGGCAGACGGCGGCGGTACTGGAGTTTGTTGTTGGCGAGGCTCAGGGGTGTCCGCGGTCGAGTTGGATGCACTAGCAGATGCGCCTGAGAGTGGGGATGCTGTGAGCTTGGTCGGGGAAAGAGGGGCGGCGAGGTTTGGTCGGAATCGGAGATGGAAGCTTGTCGGCGCGGCGGCGGTATAGAGAGAAATTGGGGCGGCCTGGAGGCAAAGGGGAGGAGTGGTCTGGGGAAAATGACAGAGGGGAGGAAGGCGATTAAAAGGGCGTGGTCGCGACGAGGAATCAACGCGGCTTTAAGGTGAATTGAATGCGCGGTATCAAGGCCTGCAACGGCAGCGAGGGGGAAGAGGCGTGGTTCGCGCGAGGAAGAAGAAGGAGCTGGCTGCGTGGGGTCTGCTGGCAGTGAAAGAAAAGAAGAGGAGAGGGGTCCACCGGTCAGTTGCTGGGTGGGTGAGGTTCTGAGTGGAAAAGAAAACGGTTCGGGCGTGGGAATGGTGGGCTATTGATGGGCTTCGTGGGCTGCTGGGTTGGGTCGGTTTTCTTTTATTTTTTTCTGTCTGCTTTGCTTTATTCTTTTCTATTTTATTTTCTGATTTGATTATTCAAACACATGATTCAAGCAACCAATTAAGTTCAAACCAACATCACATTTCCCAACTTTTGAAATTGATTATGTTCAGTAACAAATACCAAAATTCTAAAATAAAATAATATTTTAATTCATTTTAGGATCCATTCATTAATTAAATAAAATGTACCTTTAGTTATTTATTTAAATAGGGTTTGATTTATTTGATAAAATCACCATTTTTTTAAATCCAAATATTTTCAGAGCAAATCAGTAGGTTTTATTTGGAAATAAAGGATATTTGGGAAACTTGTTTAAAACAAAATAACCTTTTATTTTAGGGTCCATTAATGATTTAAATAATATAGACTTTCTTTATTAATTCAAATAGGATTTATTTTATTGAGTTATTTATTTTGAAACCTATAAATAAGCCAAAACACTTTAGTAGGCTTTATTAGAGAAAATAAAATACTTTGGAAAACCTGTTTAAAATAATTTAATAAGTTTTGATGTTTTAATTTAAAATGGTAAAACCTTTTATTTGAATAAAATTTGATATTAATTCCTTATTACTTTATTTTAAATAAACCTTTGTTATTTTTATTAAAAACTAAATATTTTAATTTCCAAGGCTTGGTCAAAGTTTAATTTGGCTTTAAATAATCCTTGTTTGTAAATCCATCTTTTCTTTTGAAAACCAAATCTTTTACCAAAGGATCCAATAATAGTAATTCCCAAAACATTTATAATTTCCTTTATTAAATTTTTATCTTTATGAATCCCTTTAAGATTTTATTTAATTCAAAAGGGTTTGATTTTCTAAGTGATTTCAAAAGTTTCTTCTGGCTCTGAAAATTAAACAAAGTTTTATTTTATTCATTTATTTCACATTACAAGATTTGGAAAATCTTGGGATGTGACAGGCTTACCGGGAAGAGGTCGTCGGAGCAGTGACAGACGGCGGCGAAGTTCAGTCGAGGTGGTTGCCCATGTTCTGGGTCACGCGCAGGCTAGTTGAGGATGCAGAGAGAAGCGCCAGGGGATGGGGAGAAAGCTAGTGTGGTTAAGGAGGCGAGGGGCGACGTCGACTGGCCAGAATTCTCGGTGAGCTCGCCGGAGACAGGGGCGGTGTAGAGAGAAATTGAGCAGCCTGGGGCGCGCTAGGGTGAGGGACTGAGAGGGGACGGGAGAGGAGACGCATGCTATTAAGTACGCGTGATCATGGGGCCGTTTCCTGGCGTGGTTAAAGCGTATTCACGCCGGCATTCATACGGCTGCAACGACGAGGAGGAAAGAGGGGGCGGGTTTCACGCGAGGAAGACGATGACGGGGCGGTGGGGTCGTTTCGTCAGCGAGAAAGGGAGTGGGGAGATGGGGTCCACGCGTCGGTGACTCAGCGGGTTTGTTTTCTGGTGTGAAACGTTTTTGAGGGAAGAAGGGGTGGGCGATCTTTGAATGGACTGGGCTCTTGGCTGGGTCGACTTGTTCTCTTTTTTTTATACTGCTTTTTTTTTATTTTTCTGTTTCTAATATTCTGTTTTGATTTTGCTTAATTAATTCAAACATCAATTTGAATTCAAACCTCAACCAAAATTTGTGTAGGTTTAAATACTGATTAGTAATATAATCTGAAGTCAATTTTTGGAATAAAACTTTATTCTTTTGGGGTCTTTTTAATTATTCAAAAGGCCCTTGTTTTGAATCAAATAAGATTTAATAATATTTCAAACACCATTTAAATTCTTTAAACTTTCCAAATCTTTTCAGTAGGTTTTTATTTGTTTAATAGGGTGTCAAATAATTCATCTTGAATTATTTGGAAAGTATTTAATATGATTCATAAATCATTTGAATTGGGTATTTGTTTTAATTCCAATGGAATTAAATATAGTTTTAATTCCCTAAATTTTATTTTGGAAAATTTATTTTATTAAAAATTAATTTAAACAACTTTTATTCCACTTGGGTAAATTCCAAAATACAATTTTCTCATGAATTATATAATTATTCCTATTAGAGATTTGTCTTTATTCAAATGGAATTTGGTTTAAGCCATTTTATTTTATTTTGGAAATTCCTTATCCAATATTTTATTTGGATTTGGTTTCTATTCATTCCATTTGCTTAATAGATTAGGCCAAGATTTAATTTGGTCTTTAAATAATCCTTATTTAATATTTCTTTCTTCATCTTATAAAATCTATATCTTTTTATTTATAAAACCAAACTTGGTGATTCCAATTTGTAAAATCTTATTTGATATTTGTTTATCTTTTTAAATCCCTTTAGGATTATTTGTTCACCATTTGGTATGGGTTTTAGACAAGTGCTTTATTAGCTTTGGAAAATACTTTTCCGTATCTTATTAGATTCATAAGATTTTATCCATGGCTCCAAATTAAGTGAAACCAATTTACATGGTCTTATAATATTTATATTTGTCTTTATTGATATTTTGTGAATGTTTGTTGACAAATTTTTATATGGATCAAATCCATAGGCTTGGAGATAACTTGGAGAATGATTTCCTTCCATTAGGGTTTAGGGTTTGGATTTATTTTCCAAGTGTTTAAATTTCCAGATGCATTTTAAGAGGAATGCATTTCTCTTGATTTGGATTTTGTTGAATTCAAACTTTAATTAAATTTTGTTCAAGATGGGATTTTGAAGTTTCCATTTAGAAACAAAAGTTCCTTTTCACCCTAAAATTCAACAATAATTTATTTTATTTATTTATTTTTCACATTACAAGATTTGGAAAATCTTGGGATATGACATACAAGTGTTTGTAACTCGGCGATACCAAAGCCGGAAGGTTGTAAGAAACCCTATATTTATCTCAGACAAGAATTAACAAAAAAAAAACAAAAAAGAGGAACCAACCTTCAAGAGCGTCAACCTTCTTGGTAAGGCGGGTATTCAGATTGGTGATACTAGCTGCACGCCAGTGAAGATTCAATTAGCACGACAAGCCAAAACAATTACGAACTTAAGGAACAGTACACATATTAGTTAAATTACCAGTTTTCTTCACTACAGGAACAGCCTTCTCATATTATTCTTGCAGTTTCTTGTGGGTGAAGAGCAACCTTTGAAATTCGGCTGTCCGCCGATCATAGGAAACCTGAATACAAAAGAAAGTTATAGGACTGGATATTCAAAGTTAAAGCAGATCCAAATCAAGTAAAATTTGACTCGAATCTAGGTGACTGGATATTCAAAATTAAAACAGATCCGAATCAAGTAAAACTTGACTCGGATCTAGGTGACTGGAAATTCAAAGTTAAAATAGATCCGAATCAAGTAAAACTTGACTCGGCTCTAGGTGACTGGATATTCAAAGTTAATCCAAATCAAGTAAAACTTGACTCGGACCTAGGTGGCTGGATATTCAATGATAAAAGCAGATCCGAATCAAGTAAAACTTGACTCGAATCTGAGTGGCTAGATATTCAAAACTAAAGCAAATCCGAATCAAGTAAAACTTGATTTGGATATGCATGGACCACGGCTAATCCGAGTCACGAAGGGAGTTGACTTAGCAAGAAATGCATTTGAAGCTTGACAAAGCTTCCAAACGAACAACAAGTTATCCAGTTGCAAGCTTCGGGGATTAGTGTGTATATAATACCATTTGAATAATAGACAAACTATCAACGAAAGCACTTACCTCATTCATCTTTTCACTATCAAGGACAATCTTATCAGGCATGTGCAAGCGGCTGCTGATGTTGGAAAGCTAAAATGGCTGGCTACTCGGATTGCCTTCAAGTTGATCGGCGGCGTTCCAGTTATTGGCGTACTCAACCAAAGAGACGAGTTTGTTTCCACTCTTAGTACGGGTCAACACTTTACCTCAGGCCCATTGTGTAAATACCGCCGTTGCCGGACTCTTGTGAAGAGTAAGTTGAGTGTCGGCACCAGGGCGACGCCAGGCTTAGCAGACGAAGATCCCTTGCGAAGTGCATCAACTATGCTGGGCTGAGAAGAGCTAGCTGGCCCCTTCTGAGATGCCGAAGGTTTAGTAACAACAACCTTCTTACTTTTAGTAGAGGCTTCGGCAGGGGCAGCAACCTTAGCACTAGGAATGACGCCCTTGGGGGCAGGAGGAACTATAGTTCCCAAGGGGGCCGAGGTGGTGATATCTTCGGTTGGAGTTGGAGTAGCAGCTGGGATTGTGGTGATGAAAGGATCATTGGGGGAAACCTCGGTGGTCTTGAGAGGGGCAACAGGCTCAACCAGGTGATCTGGTGGGGGAATTATGTCGGCAATAACAGTGGGAGAAATAGGCACATCTCGTTGAGGCGATATATGGGTCAGCGCAGGAGGAGAATCAACACGAGAAGGACTGGGAACCCGAGTATCTTCCGGAGGAGGATAAGGCAGCTGAGTAGTATGGCTTGTCATACTCGGACCGCTTGTCTTCGCGGAGAGAGGGTCTCTACAAGAAATAAAAAAGTCGAGTCAGAGACAGAAAGAGAGAAACAAGAAATATAAATGAAAAGAAACTCACCCAGTAACCCCAGGCATGGTTTTACGCCTTGGGATATGCTGCGAAGATTTCTTCATTCGTTTCTTGGGGGCAGCATAGGAGGGATTTGTCGAAGCGGTGCGCTTCTTCGACGCAGCAGGAGCCTCAGAAGCAAGAGGTTCAGCGTCATGCACCTGACCAGCTGGATTACCTGGGAAAGAAGGAGCCGGAAATGCGTAAGAGATAGGCACCACGGCAACTACCTCAAGAATTTGGACGTCGCCCGAGTCACCTTCATCCGCGTGGGCCGAGGTCTTACTCCGGGCACGAACGGGAGCAACATCCGACTTAGGGACAAACTCCTCTGAGTCAGGCTCTCCGTTGTCCGGGGTATTGCGATCAGTAGTCCACGGAAGAGCCAGAACCTCGGCATCTTTTGTCTTCTATTCCATGAACCTCTGCGAGAGAAGTAAATTAGAGTTAGTAAAGGAACGAGCACAAAAGTAGCTCAGAAGAAAACACTAGTGTTTAAACTTACCTGAGGAGGGGGGTTCCCGCGAGTGAATGGCCTCAGTCCCCATTTCCATTCCTCCGGCATATCGGTCTTGAAGATAGCTCGGACATGTTTATAAATGTGATAATCATCGAGCTCAACCGTAGAAACTCGGTTGGGATCAAGAGGACCACTCATGTAACAAAGCTTGTGAGAGCGAAGCTGAAAAGGGAAGATTCGGCTGCTGACGAATGCGGTCATCAGATCTTCACCATGGAGCCCGGCACGGATCAACTCTTTGAGCCGAATCTCAAATGCCTCGGCCAGAGCATGGCTCTTCCTAGGATTGTAGTTCCAATTCTTCTTGGAAGGGGGCCGATAGAGAAAGCGGGGAGCCGAATCCTATCTTCCTTCCCGGTATTTTTGACATAGAAAAACGATCTATGCCATTTCTTACAAGACTCGAGGCCGACGACACGGGGGAACTCAGAATTTCGCCGACGTGTAATGGACGCAGCCCCGCATTGGGTAAGAGATTTCTCAGATGGATGAAGAGATTTTTCCGGCACAACATTAGTTTGAAAGAATTTGGAACAAACATGTACGGAGGGCCAAAGGACGAAATACCCCTCTGAAGCCGAGATAAAGCCGACAAAGAGGCGATAGCATTGGCCGGCAGGTGATGCGGCTGGAGGCCGAAGTAATCAAGGAACCCCCTAGTAAAATCGCTAAGGGCGAGGCCGAACCCACGAGCAAAGTGGGACATGAAAACTACATACTCGCATTCGTTGAGTACTGGAGAGGATTCCTTACCGGGCAAGCGAAAGCTTACCTCGGCGGGAATCCGGCGCGTCTTAATTAACCACTCTACCTCGCGACAAGTGACGGTGGAACCCTGCCAAGAACCCCGTTCTAGACCGGACGCAAAGTCATCATCCTCAACGAGGGCTCCGTTGGCAGAACTAGATAGGATCGTCGGAGGAATCAACGGAGGAGAGACTAGCGGCGGGGAGAGGCCTCGAGATATAGGGCCCCGTCGTGATTCTAACAAGCGCGGCAGCGGAACCAAAAAGAACCGCCGCGGGGAATCTAAAAAAACCAAAGAGATGCCTAGCGCGAAGACCTAATGGCGGTGTTGTAGGAGAACTCACCGGCGGGAGCACTGGAGCAAGGGCACTACGGCGAGGTCGCAGGAGCCGAGCAACAGCAGCTTGACCGTCGAGGAGGACGACGATGGCGCGGCCGCTAGAACGCGAACGGAGGTGGCGGCACGAGGAAGAAGATGAAGGGAAAATGAGGGGGGAAAGTGAATCGCCTAGCCCCGCTCCACTCTTTATAACCACGTAATGTTAGCGGTATTGGGATCGTGGCTACGCCACGATGAGCGCATAATCGCGCGTATGGCGAAACCGTTCGCAAGTAGTGGAGCCACACCGAAGACCACACAGCGCAGGAGAGGATCGGGCCTTCTGACCAATGCGAGACTCGAGGCGTCACTGCGTCGGCGCGACAAGCGCAGTAATTACTGCAGCTTGTCAGCAACCACTATAGAGGAACAAAAAACTAGAAAACAATGATGATTGATACACGTAGAACGAGGCTTACCCAGGAAGCCACACGAACACCTCGAAGAAGGGGTGGCTCGGAAAATGATCCACGGAAGGAAAAAAGATGAAAAGAGCAAGAGGGTGGCGAATAAAGAACATCGGCTAAGAAATACATCGGAAAGAAAAAGAGAAGAATGACGGGAAACTGGCGTGGCCTAGCCGAGGTTTCCGGCGGGACCACACCAGCTTCGGGGACTAATGTTGGGGGGTGACCCCGGATAGGGTGAAGACAGGGGAAAGACGAAAGGAATCTCCCTCATCGTAAGCCGAATTACTGATTGTGTTGGACGAATATGTAAGATTCGGCCGAGATAAGCAGGGCCATGACAAATATAGAATGAGTAATGCCTTATCTGGCCGACATATGGGTTAAGTCGGCCGAATGAGTCTGACTAACTCGAATGCAGGTGAAGGCAGAGCCGAGTTATGCGAGACAAGGCGGAATAACGTGAAGCTTGCAGGAGAAGGAGGTGCCTACAGTCAAACCCTAGTCACTGGCTAGGAGGAATCTAGACAGAGCCAAGCGCAAAGGACAAGGAACAGAGCAGCAGAAGGGCATACGAACGTCACGGAGGTGACAGTGAGGAAGCCCGAGGCGCGCATGTGAAGGTTTCTAGAACATTTTCGCCGATAGAAGGGGGACACAGAAAGGAGGCCGCCGAGTTACCATATTGGGACAAGCATATTCCAAGGATATGTTTGCCACATCATCCCTAGAAGGAACCAAGAAACCCCTTTATAAGGAAGGACGCGGGCTCCTCAGGGAGGATCGATTCATTCTACGCCGTAAGGCTCGTGTATTAGTGTTCTTCCTCTCTATGAGACAGCTCTAGGAGCACTTGTATTTCTTGAGAAGAGGAGTAAAGATCTACTTACAAGACACTTGAGTGTAGAAATCACTACATCTTCCCTCCCCAGATCCCTCTAGCATCTATTGGCCCCATACTTTAGCCTACCCATGGCATCTGTCGTGCCACCACCACGACACTAATGTTGTGACCTCGTTATTAACAACATCCAATGTCTATGATCAGGAAACTTTGATCATCTTGTTAAACAACGAGCTAGTTTATGAGAGAGGCATAACTAGGAACTTTTTGTTTGTTTATTAAACACACATGTATTAATGTTTCCATATTAATACAATTATAGCATGCAAAATAAACATCTATCATATACTTGGAATACACATAATAAACACTTTATTATTGCCTCTCAGGGCATATTCCCTTCAGTCTCCCACTTGCACTAGAGACAATAATCTAGTTACATAGTGATGAATCTAACACCCATGGAGTTCTGGTGTTGATCATGTTTTCTCTAGGGAGAGTTTTAGTCAATAGATCTGCTACATTGAGATCCGTATGTAGTTTACAAATCTTTAAATCTCCATCCTTGACATGTTCACGGATGGAGTGAAACTGGCGCTTAATATGCTTGGAATACTTGTGAGACCTTGGTTCTTTGGCATTGGCTATGGCACCATTGTTGTCACAATAGATCACCATTGGGTCCAACGCGCTTGCAACCAGACCTAGTTCGGATATGAACTCCTTCATCCAAACTGCTTCCTGAGCCGCTTCCTAAGCAGCAACATATTCGGCCTCCGTTGTTGATCCTGCCACCACGGGTTGTTTGGAACTCCTCCAACTAACCGCTCCACCATTCATGAGAAATACGTATCCGGATTGAGACTTAGAGTCATCCGGATCGGTGTCAAAGCTAGCATCGACATAACACTTAGTGACGATCTCTTCTTCACCTCCATATACAAGAAACATATCATTAGTTCTTCGCAAGTACTTAAGGATATTCTTGACCGCTATCCAGTGTTCCGAACCTAGATCCGATTGGTACCTACTAGTCAAACTAATAGCATGTGCCACATCCGGTCTTGTACATAGCATGGTGTACATTATAGAGCCTATGGCTGAAACATAGGGGACTTTGTCCATTATCTCTCTTTCTTCCGCCGTAGCCGGACTTTGAGTCTTACTCAATGTATTGCCTTGCAACATAGGTAAGAACCCCTTTTTACTTTCGTCCATTTTAAAGTTCTTTAAAATCTTCTCACGGTATGTACTTTGTGATAGCCCTATTAGGAGCCTAGATCTATCTCTATAGATCTTTATGCCTAATATGTATGATGCTTCACCTAGGTCCTTCATTGAAAATTTGCTGTTTAGATAACTTTTAACACTGTTTAAAAGATCTATATTATTTCCGATCAATAATATGTCATCCACATATAATATCAGAAATGCCACATTGCTCACACTCACTTTCTTGTAAATACAAGCTTCTCCATAAGTTTGGACAACTCCAAACTCTTTGATCACCTCATCAACATGGAGATTCCAACTTCGTGATGCTTGCTTCAGTCCATAGATGGATCGCTGAAGCTTGCACATGTTGTTAGCATCCTTAGGATTGACAAAACCCTTTGGTTGTATCATATACAACTCTTCTTCAATATTACTATTGAGGAATGCGGTTTTGACATCCATATGCCATATCTCATAATCAAAATAAGCAGCAATTGCTAACATAATCCTAACTGATTTTAGCATCGCTACGGGAGAGAATGTCTCATCATAGTCAACTCCTTGAATTTGTCGAAACCCCTTTGCGACAAGTACCCAGCATACCACTGCATGTGTAGTACACTATAGTCGTTGACATGACATCCATAGAACAATGCTCTCTAAATATCACATCCCTCAGAGTGGTACAACAGAAACATTGCGGGTCCATATTACAAACATACACACATTATTATTATTACAATACCAGAAGTTCAAGACTTCCAAACGATTCAACTTACAAACCAAAATACAAGTGGTTCAGCGGAAGTTTCAGAGTGAAAACTTAAACTCCAAATTAAGCTCAACAACTTATTACTATATATTGTTCATGTTGCTCGGCTCAAGTGGCTCCTAGAACTATAGTAATTATTCAGACTCTTGGTACTTTCCTCCGTAGACGATATCGTAATACTCCCCTTCTACGGTTCCGTACAAGTTGGGCTCTTCATAGTAGACCTCCTCTTCGCTCTCAGTTGCATACATTGGAGTCTCTTCGGGATCCTCAGAGTCTAAGCAAGGATTCAAAGGAAAGGATGAGTAACAGCGTTACCCAGCAAGTTCATTATATGCAAGGTGGGAAGTTTGATGCTCTATCTACCACCTCGGACTATAAGTCCTTGGCACTATGCAGTTTTTGTAAATCTTTCTTCAAAGATTGATTTTATTATCAAAATTATGACCATGAGCCTTCACAGGTTGACCAGAACTTTCATGGAGTTCCTTTCCTGCCGCGTTCGCAGCTCCTTCCCAGAACAGGGAGTAACAAGTTACAGTTCTTACACTCTGTAGAGGTGCGTTACTTTACCCATGAGAGATCAACTTCCTTGTTGCACAACAGGACATACTTTCCCGTCCACAATTCCATGATGTGGGGCCCAGTAGTTGGTCCAAGCCAATCAGTGCCCTCTCCGTGACCTCATATGTTTGCACGATACTTCGGGGCCGGCTCACCTCCGTTAAGCCCCCTTTCGGGCAGGCTAAAACCCTGATGAGTTCCCGAAGACTCTATGACCTGGTGATGCCCGGACGAGTACCATTTAAATGGATTATATCCCTAAACACCATTCATAGATAACGTAGACACCAAAAGTGTGGGGCGTAAGGGTGCCCACCCATATGTTGGATCCGCACAAGGAATCACAATGTCACGTTAAGGTCGTCTTGCCTCCATATGAGAGGAAAAGGATACAGCTGACTTCTCCATCCCATTCCAAATCTCATGGTTAACGCGTAATATACGGCGCTAGAATCACTGATGTCAGGGGTTATTAATCCCTAATTGTTCATCATTATTGCAAATAGAAACCTAAGTTCTATTGCTCCATCATATCATCACTTAGGATGATACCTAAGATTTATTTATTTTGAGAAAATAATATTTTCTTTCTTTGGAATATAGATGATAACATACAATTTGCAAATACTTTGATAAACACTCTTCAAAGGACATGAGCAAGTGATGAACTTGCCTTGTGATTGCAAGGTAGTGAAGTCGGATGCTTGCACTGGACCTTGAGCTTCTATGTCTACAAAACATCATTATTGGTCGGTAAGGACAATATTTAAAGAAGCAAAATGATTATGCAAAGTAATGTAATGCATTATTTAATTTTGTATATTCTCCCCCATTATTTAAATTACAAAAAAATTACTAATAAAGAATTTATAATTATTAATTTTTAATATTTATTGAATATTGCATTCTTTTATTTTATTTCATTTTATTTGAATTTTATTAATTTAATAATTCCTTTAAGAATTATCATTTAAATACAAGAATGATATAATTTATGTATTTATTATTTTTCTAAAATACTACAATATTGGTATATAATAAAAGTGATTTTTATTTATTTTTATCATCTTTCATTAATTTTATAAAATTCCATAAGGAATATATATATTATAAAATTCTTGATAAAAATTATATACCTAAAATTTTATTTCTTAATTTTTTTAGATAGATTGAATTACTGTGAATCCAAAAATATTTTATTTATATTTTTTGGATTTCTATTTGATTTTCTAGAATTTATTTAAATTCAAGGGCATTTTGGTCTTTTCTTAATTATTCATATTTTCCTTGGGTGATTGGGCTGGCCTTGTTGGGATTATTGGACCGTTCTGGCCCAAGTGGGCAGAACCAAAAGGCTCCCCAAAGGGTTGGACCTTTCAGCCCACACCCCTGTCCATCTCCCTCGTTCTCTTCTCTCCTTCTTCTCTCTCGACCCCGTGGTTGCCGATCTCGCCGCCGGGCAATTCACGTCGCCGTGGTCCTCCCCGGCCGCCACCGTGATGCATGGTGTGGTTGTTGACCCTTCTCCTCCTTCTAGTCCATCTCAATTTGTACCTGGGGCCTCCCTATGGCCAGACCGGCTCCGTCCCGAAACCTAGGGTTTGGGGTGAAGTTGGTGCTGCCGCCGCCACTGCTTCTGTGACGCTATGGTGGTGTTGCTCGCCCTCAAGCGTGGCTGTGGTCACCGCCTCAGCGTGGTGCGGGTTGCAGCGCCCCGTTGGGGTGCTCCCCGTGCCGTCGCGCTCGTCGACACCCTCTGCTTCCTCTTCTCGCCCACAACAACAACTTCTAGTAAGTTTGCTTTGTCCTCCCACTCGTGCTCCATATCCTGCCACTCTATCCTATGTGTTTCTAGTGGCTACCTCTAACTAGAGTCCATGTTCTGATTAGGGTTCATATCCTGATTAGGGTACATATCCTGATTAGGGTTCATATCCGTCTGTTGACATTATAGATGATGATTTGGATCAAGTAGTGATGATCCTTGAGCATGATGAATGGTTGTTTGATGTGGATTACTGCTTATAGTTGGCTTTGGTGATGTTAGTGGCTTACCAGAATAATTCCAGTGGTAATTTGCTATGATTCAAAATGATAGTGCTTCTACGGAATCATTACTTGTGAATGTTGTTGACCTGGAAATTTTCTACTGTCAAAATGTTTAGTATTGATAGTAGTTCTGTTAGTGATTGTTTACTGCATCTGTAATTGTTGGCTTGGATGCTGATATACAAACTGAATCTAATCATTACAGATTAGTCATGATCTGTAGATGTATAAATGAGCTTGATGCTGATTCCTGGCATTAGATTCCAGGAAAATGATATTTAGTGGCTTGCCCCTTTATTATTGGTGAAAGGTAAGTAATGATTATGAGTGGCTTATTAGGACTTACCCTTGTGATACCATCATAGAATGGCACACAAGTAGTTGGATTCTATTACTAAGCTTAGCTCTAACAGTGCTTGAAATTGGTATTGGCAAAGATAAGATGAAAGCTTCTTTTAATCTCCCTGCCTATGATGTTGGTCTGAGACATAGGAACTATTTTCATAATTTGTTGTCCCTGATAGAAATATTCTAGTAGTAATACCAGCTGTTAATTCTTTAGCCATAGTTGGGAAAAATAATGGGTGTGCTAATGGTTTTGCATGGATCCATAGGATTTATGGATTCTGAGGTGCTACTCTTTTAAGAGATGTGCCCATATTTCATAATCTTGACTTTGACTATATTGGAGTAAAAGATTTGGCTTTTGTATCCAGGATCAGTGATGTTGGTCTGAGATCCTAATTTTACTTGTATGGTTATCTTGTGGCTATGACTTTATTATTCAAAATCTTCTAGGATGTATTCATCCCACTTGGATGAATACTGAGAAGTTAGATATAGAACAACACCTGAATCTTTTATATTGATATGATAAACAGATCATGTGATGGTTTTATATGACTCACCACAGCAGTGGGTTGTTGTTGTGGTTGGTGGTTGATCTTGTTGGTTGTGTTGCTGGCCTGATATGGTTAATCTCCTGAGGCTGCTCCTTCTACTTCCAGCTCCTGGAACTTGTCCTTGATCTTGCTATCGACCTTCTGGTTCCTGGTAGATTGGCCTTGACCTTGCTATCCAACTGATCCACCCCCTCCTTATGTCACCATCTTGGTGAGTACTGGGTTGATCTGATGTGTGTTGCGGTTTGCTCTGGTTTGGTTTGGATATGGCTAGGCTGCTGGTACTTGATGTGTATATGCCAGGATGTGGTGTTGTGGTGCTTGCCCACGGTTGTTTTGCTTGTGTGGGCTGTTGTAGCTGTGTTGATAGCACACACACCATGCATTTAGGTGTGTAAGCTGCATGTATGTCTGCTACATCCTTGTGGATATGCTCTGGAAAGAAAGTTACCCTTTTATCTGTTTACTACTTATCTGCCTGGTGAAACTTTCCCTCTTACTGATTGAAGTTATTTGACTTGTGGCACATTGGTGAAACTTGCCCCTAAAGATTTACTCAATGATGTAAAGTGGAACATTGCATCTCAGTGTCACTACTGAGAGTAAAAGAAATATCTTAACCTTTATTTACTTTATTTTTGTTTGTTAATTGTTTTGCAGGTACAAGACTTAAACATTCAAGATTTAGAATAGTTTTTATTTTTCTTTATAGAATAGTCCCCTTGTAATATTTATTTTATTCTTTTGTAAATAAAATTGTACTAAATAAATGAGGATGTAATTCTACTCTTGTAAAGATTCTCTATTAGTTTTGTAAGTTACATTTTGTAACTTATTGATGAATTGATTAAATGAAATGAATATTCATTTATTTAATTGTCATTCTTATATAGAGTTTCTGTTTACAATGTATTGTTTCTTGATTATATTCATAAGTTACATTTTGTAATTTATTCAGTGAATAACTATATGAAATAAATATTCATTTACTGGATTGTGTTATATTATTTAAAGTTTGAATTACTAAATATCATTTCTTGATTAAGTAATATTCTCACACATAATCCTAATCATCTTAAAAATATATAAATCAAAATCTCAAGTTTGAATTCAAATTCCTTTCCCCAAAATACACTAATCCATAAAGATCATGTCAAAGTTTATAACGATCATTCTCCAAGGCTATTCCTAAACTTAGAGAGTGAAAGAAACTTTCATTACTTTAATTTTTTATTTGGCAAAAAATTTACCCACATTTATTTATAGATGAATGCATGCAATTGGACATATTCCTGAATCTACCCTTCGTTGGTTCCTAAATGTTGGGATGTTACAGACTTCCCCCCTTAAATTAAACTTTGTCCCAAGTTTGGTGAAGTGTACCTGAATAGTTCTGGATAGGCTTTTCTTAAATCATCTTCTTTCTCCCAGGTGGCTTCTCTTTCGGGGTGATGTTCCCACTATACCTTGCAATATTTGATTGCCCTGTTCCTCAACCTTTTCCAGTTTTCTTCCAAGATTTTACAGGGTTTCTCCACATAGGTCAAGTTTGCTTGTAATTCTATCTCTTGATGTGTGATTTTTTCATCAGGAACTTTAAGACATTTCTGGACTTGTGACACATGGAAAACATTATGAACTTGCGCCAATCTTGCAGGTAACTCTAAAGCATAAGCTATAGTCCTGTTATGACTCAGTATCTTAAATGGCCTGATATATCTTGGACTCAATTTTCCTTTAACTCCGAACCTTTTAAGTCCTTTCATTGGTCTTACCTTCAAATATACCATGTCTCCCACTTCAGGATGTCATGATCTTCGACTTTGATCAGCATAAATTTTCTGCCTACTTTGAGCTATTTTCAATCTGTCTTTGATTTTATCAACGATATCTTGTTTTTCCTTGATATAGCCTGGCGCAAATTATTTGCTACTTCCAGGCTCATACCAACATATTGGTGATCTACATTTCCTTCCATACAGAACCTGATATGTAGCTGCCTTCAGACTACTCTGATAGCTATTATTGTAGGAAAATTCTACCAATGGTAGATGATCTTCCCATGAACCTCCAAAATCTAATGCACAAGCCCTTAACATATCCTCTAGTATCTGATTTGTTCTTTCCGTTTGACCCCCTGTCTCTGGATGATAAGTTGTGCTAAAATCTAACCTTGAACCAAGTGCTTCATGTAATTGCTTCCAAAATGTCGAAGTAAACACTGATCCCCTATCAGTTACAATCTTTTTGGGCACTCCGTGCTTACTTACTATTTCTTTGATGTAAACTTCTACTAACTTCTCGGCATTATCCTTCTGATTTACCAGAATAAAATGTGAACTTTTAGTGAGTCTATCCACAATCACCCATATCATATCTTCCGTTTAGGTGTCATGGGCAATCCTGTGATGAAGTCCATACCTATTTCCCCCCACTTCCATTCGGGAATTTCCAGAGGTTGCAATGGACCTGCTAGACTTTGATGTTCATCCTTCACCCTTTGGCAAGTATGGCATTCTGATACATACTTAGAAATGTCTCTTTTCATATTATTCCACCAGAATAATTCTTTCAGATCCATGTACATCTTAGTCCTTCCTGGATGTATAGAATATGGTGTTTCATGTGCTTCTCTGAGTATGACATCACGAATCTCAGTCACATATAGAACACAAAGACGATCTTGGAACCATAAGGATTCATAATCTCCTAGGCAAAAAACTGATGTTTTCCCTTGAGATATCCTCCGAATTTCTTCAGCAATGAAAGGATCTTCTGCTTGATGTCTAAAAAAAATTATGCTTAAGATCACTGTCCTGCTCTGCAACTACCTGCATAGTAGCTAATCCTACAAGAATCTTTGTTCTAATGAATTGAAGCTCTAATACTTCCAAGTCCATCTATAACTCTTTTAGTAACTCCCGATTGCTAGGCTGAATATCTGCACTTTTACGACTTAAGGCATTTGCTACAACATTTGCTTTTCCTGGGGTATAGTTGATTGTTAAATTATAATCTTTGATTAGTTCCAACCAACGCTTTTGTCTCATATTCAATTCCTTTTGAGTAAAGAAATACTTGAGACTTTTATGGTCAGTGTATAACTCACATCTGGATCCATAAAGGAAATGCCTCCATCCCTTCATAGAAAAGACTAATGCTGCTAACTCTAAATCATGAGTTGGATAGTTGACTTCATGTGGTTTCAATTGTCCTTGATCCATAAGCAATCACTTTCCGATCTTGCATTAACACACAACCCAGACCTTCTTTAGATGCATCACAGTATACTGTAAGTCTTTCCCTGTTTCTGGAACTGCTAAAATTTGAGAGGTAGATAACCTGGTCTTCAATTCCTGGAAACTTGCTTCACACTTCTCATCCCAATTGAATGGGGTATTCTTCCTTAATAATTTAGTCATTGGTCTAGCTATTTTGGAGAAACCTTCAATGAATCTCCGATAATAACCAGCCATCCCTAAGAAACCTCGAATTTGTTTCACATTGTTTGGTGCAGTCCATTCTAGTAATGATTGAACTTTAGATGGATTTACAGAAATTCCATCTTTACTGATCACATGACCGAGGAATTCTACCTCATCTAACCAGAATTCACACTTACTAAACTTAGCATAAATTTTATGTTCTCTTAGGGTCTGCAATGCTATACTCAAATGGCCAGCATGCTCTTCTTTATCCTTGGAATATACCAGAATATCATCAATGAAGACTATAACAAACTTATCCAAATATGGCATGAAGATTTTATTCATCAAATTCATGAATATTGCTGGTGCAGTGGTCAAACCAAATGGTACTACCAGATACTCGTGGTGTCCATATCTTGAGACAAATGCCGTCTTTGGAACATCCTCTGGTTTGATTTTTATCTGATGGTATCCAGATCTTAGATCAATCTTAGAAAATACTGCAGCTCCCTTCACTTGATCAAACAGATCTTGGATTCTCGGTAAGGGTACTTATTCTTTATGGTAATATTGTTCAGATTTCTGTAGTCCCCACACATCCTTCTTCCACCATCCCTTTTATCTACAAAGATCACTGGTGTTCCCCATGAAGATACACTTTCCTGAATAAATCCTTTTCTGTCTAACTCATTAATTTGCTCTTCGAGTTCTTTTAATTCTTTTGGTCCCATCTTGTATGGTGCTTGAGCTATTCATGTTGTACCTGGAATTAGATCAATGGTGAACTCTATTTCTCGATCTAGTGGCATTCTAGGTAGTTCTACTGGAAAAACATCTTGAAACTCATTGACTACAGGAATATCATCCAACTTGACCTCCTTCATTGAGTTCAACTAAATATCCACCATGATATGACTGTGCCTATCTTCTTGATACACTATTCTTGCTCCACTTGGAGTTTTGATTGAGACATTTTTCCCCTCACAATTTATCTGAGACCCATGTTCGGTCATCTAGTCCATCCCCAGTACTACTGCAATTCCCTTCAAAGGAATAACATAAAGGTCCGCAAAGTATGTACAACCATAGATCAAAATAACATGATCTTGTTTAATGTGGCGTACAATCACATTTCCCCCTGTCGTAACTACGGTCAAAGGGTTTTCTAACGTTGCCCTTCTAATCCTGAATTTATCACAGAATTCTTTAGAAATGAATGAAGTAGTTGCACCAGTATCAAATAGAAATTTGCCGAGATTGATAAGGATATTTAGCATACCTATCACTTCATGCTCTGAGTTATCCACCTCCTCTAGGGTTGCACAATTCAGCTTCCCGGTAGGTCTGCTCCTCTTGCCATTGTTGTTCTTGACATTATTTCCTCCTTTATTTGGCTTCCCATAGCCTCCACTAGCTTGCCTTCCATCTCTAACCGGACATCCTCCTTGTGGTTTGCTTGGACAATTTGGCTTTATGTGACCTCTCTGACCACAAGCATGGCACACAATTACTGGTTTCGGGCAATCCCTGCTCATATGCCCTAGGAGTTTGCAATTGTGGCATATAATATTCTTTACGTTTGGATTTGCACTCTGGTTGGAATTGTTACCATTATAAGGTCTATTACTTGGTTTGAATTCCAGATTGGGATTGGGTTTACTTGCCTGTATCCTCTTGGTTTCCTTCTTAGCTCCTTCCTTCTATCCTCTTGGACATTCTTGTAGTCATCTTCGAAAGTTATAGCTGCATCCAACAACTGCTGATAAGTTTGCTTATTATCCAACCTTAACTGCATCCTCACAAATGGATTTAACCCTCGTAGGAAACGCTTCTTCCTCTTTTCTTCTGTATTAACTTCTTCCTCCGCATAACGAGACAGTTGACTAAATTCTCGAATATACTTCATAAGACTAGTATATCCCTACTGCAGCTCCTCAAATTCTCTCTGCTTCAACTCCATAACACTCTCCGGAACATGATATTCACGGAATCTCTGTTTGAACTCTTCCCAAGTGTACTCCCTTCCTAACGGTTGCATGGCTAACTGATTTTCCCACCATGATGCTGCGGGTCCTATCAGAAGATGAGTTGCATACCTCAATTTTTCCTGATCATTACAACCTACAAACTTCAACTTTCTTTCTGTATCTGCTAGCCAATCTTCTGCATCCATTGGTTCAGAGGCTTATGCAAAAGGTAACGGCCTTACATTCTGGAAGTCAGAAAGACTCACTCCTCCACCTTCAGGTGCTCTCTGATTCCCAGCTCATCCCAGCAACTCTTCCATGAACTTATTCTGGGTCTCTTGCATCATTTGCATACAGTGCATAAAGTTCTGCTCCATTAACGGCCTCATTGGTGGTGGTGGTAACGTTCCCTGATTTTCTGCATCTGCATCGGCCTTCTCCTTGGCCTCACATTCCATCCGCTGTTGTTCAGATTCGGTCTCTACACCCGTATCCATGACCCCCCTAGTCCTACAACATAAAGTGAATACTCATAATTACATCATGCACATATGTTCTGAGCTCTACTTTACGCACAGAACTAGTCACACAATGAAAATCCAAATATGCATTTCACATATTATACATTACAACATTTTAATAATACAAAGTCATTACAACATATACCATATAGGTATAATCACAACACTACCTTATTTATCTAACTACCTTATCTTCTCGGATTACAATACATAGTACCCGATACTTCTAAATAGCCGCCTGCTTCTAGTAATAACTACGCTCATCATACATGCATGATGTCCAACCGTGATGACGTGACGTCCGTCGCACAGTTTGTGGAACAAATGTCCTTCCAGAAGGAACATAATTAGTATCTGAAGTGTCAGGACTTGATTCATTACTCAACCTGAGCGCATTGACTCCCTCCAGCTCAGCTGAAAAGTCTTCAGAAACATGTTCAACATTATCACCCACTTGCATCTCCTGATCTTCATTCCTTGAGTTGTCAACAGAATACTCAGACTCTACTGCTCCCCAGGTGCTCCTTTGGGCAAGATAGTTAAACACCGGATAATGTATATTCCCTGGGTTTTGAGACGATGTTGATGATTCAAACACCCTCTCCTCATGATCTTATTCTTCATCCTGATTATTTATGAATATGGTATTTCTACTCATGTTACTAAGGTTAATTCTTGTACCCATCCAACTATATTTTCCAACATTTTTGTCAGAACTATCTATGGACATCTGGTGTTCCTAGAATCCTTCGGATGATCCCATTCTCCAGCCATAAGAATTCTCAATAGGAAGTTCTGAATCACAACCCTCCTCTAAACCCTATGGTATTGCATACCTCATATCTAAAGTAGGATCATATATAGGTTCAGGCCTCGTTGAATAAGGATATGGTGTAAAATATTCAGGATCTGTAGGTATATCCTTACAGTTGGGTTTTGTACTACTACTTGCTTCTTTCTCCAACTGAAATGCTAACTGCTTCCTCCTTTCAGGATCCGTTAGATCCTCTAACATGTCATTTTTATCTTTGACAATAACTTTATGTGTCTTATAAAAAGATGCAACAAGTGTTCGGTATCTATCCATAAACTTGGAAGCTAACTTAGGATACTTCTTAACCAAAGTAAGATGATCCGATACAGGCTCCAAGTCTATAGAATCATGAGGTATCACAGAAAATGTGCTACCTTCTAACTCCTAGGCGTTATGCTCCCGGATATTAGCTATCGCCTCCACAACAGCAACATGATATGCTGCTAAGTGACTTCTACCTTCACCTATAGGCAGATCGTGATATAATCCAAGCTCCTCTGGGAGTTGGATACTCACACGATACTTGGATAACATCCGACCATCATAATAGGTTATGGTATTCACTAGAATTCTAGTTGGACAACTAAAAATTCTTAAGCGTTGACGAAGTTAGTCTGTGAATGATCCTTGATAATCATCAAGAGTCTCCTCTTTCCTTACCAAAGTCTGTTTTGGAAACTTTGGTGCCATATCTCTATATATAAGAAAAATATTTTTATTAGTAACCAATAATATATTGCATTACAAAAAATAATTATCGCACTAAAACATATAACGGAATATTCTCATATGAATATTCATTATATTTCTTTTAGAGAATTCTTTATCATTGCTACACACTCCTACAGGTAATACCCTTTACTAGATTTCCAACCTAAGGTCAAAGCAATTTGCTCTGATACCAACTACGGTGACCCAACATACCACTGCCTGTGTAGTACACTATAGTCGTTGACATGACATCCATAGAACACCGCTCTATAAATATCACATCCCTCAGAGTGGTGCAACAAAAACATTGCGGGTCCATATTACAAACATACACGCATTATTATTATTACAATACCAGAATTTCAAGACTTCCAAACGATTCAACTTACAAACCAAAATATAAGTGTTTCAGCGGAAGTTTCAGAGTGAAAACTTAAACTCCAAATTAAGCTCAACAACTTATTACTATATATTGTTCATGTTGCTCGGCTCAAGTGGCTCCTAGAACTATAGTAATTATTCAGACTCTTGGTACTCTCCTCCATAGACAATATCGTAATCCTCCCCTTCTACGGTTCCGTACAAGTTGGGATCTTCATAGTAGACCTCCTCTTCGCTCTCAGTTGCATACATTGGAGTCTCTTCGGGATCCTCAGAGTCTAAGCAAGGATTCAAAGGAAAGGATGAGTAACAGCGTTATCCAGCAAGTTCATTATATGCAAGGTGGGAAGTTTGATGCTCTATCTACCACCTCGGACTATAAGTCCTTGGCACTATGCAGTTTTTGTAAATCTTTCTTCAAAGATTGATTTTATTATGAAAATATATGACCAGAACTTTCATGGATTTCCTTTCCTGTCGCGTTCGCAACTCCTTCCCGGAACAGGGAGTAACAAGTTACAGTTCTTACACTCTGCAGAGGTGCGTTACTTTACCCATGAGAGATCAACTTCCTTGTTGCACAACCGGGCGTACTTTCCCGTCCACAATTCCATGATGTGGGGCCCAGTAGTTGGTCCAAGCCAATCACTGCCCTCTCTGTGACCTCATATGTCTGCACGATCCTTCGAGGCCGGCTCACCTCCGTTAAGCCCCCTTTCGGGCAGGCTAAAACCCTGATGAGTTCCCAAAGACTCTATGACCTGGTGATGCCCGGACGAGTACCATTTAAATAGACTATATCCCTAAACACCATTCACAGATAATCTAGACACCAAAAGTGTGGGGCGTAAGGGTGCCCACCCATATGTAGGATCCGCACAAGGAATCACAACGTCACGTTAAGGTCGTCTTGCTTCCATATAAGAGGAAAAGGATATAGCTGACTTCTCCGTCCCATTCCAAATCTCATGGTTAACGCGTAATATACGACGCTAGAATCACTGATGTAACGGGTTATTAATCCCTAATTGTTCATCATTATTCCAAATAGAAAGCTAAGTTCTATTGCTCCATCATATCATCACTTAGGATGATACCTAAGATTTATTTATTTTGAGAAAATAATATTTTCTTTCTCTGGAATATAGATGATAACACACAATTTGCAAATACTATGATAAAGACTCCTCAAAGGACATGAGCAAGTGATGAACTTGCCTTGTGATTGCAAGGTAGTGAATTCGGATGCTTGCACTGGACCTTGAGCTTCTATGTCTACAAAACATCATTATTGCCCGATAAGGACAATATTTAAAGAAGCAAAATGATTATGTAAAGTAATGTAATGCGTTATTTAATTTTGTATATTCTCCCCCATTATTTAAATTACAAAAATTCTTTTTACTAATAAATAATTATTAATTTTTAATATTTATTGAATATTGCATTCTTTTATTTAATTTTATTTATTTAATAATTCCTTTAAGAATTATCATTTAAATACAAGAATGATATAATTTACGTATTTATTATTTTTCTAAAATACTACAATATTGGTATATAATAAAAGTGATTTTTTTTATTTTTATCATCGTTCATTAATTTTATAAAATTCCATAAGTAATATATATATATTATAAAATTCTTGATAAAAATTATATGCCTAAAATTTTATTTCTTAATTTTTTAGATAGATTGAATTATTGTGAATCCAAAAATATTTTATTTATAATTTTTGGATTTTTATTTGATTTTCTAGAATTTATTTAAATTCAGGGGCATTTTGGTCTTTTCTTAATTATAAATATTTTCCTTGGGTGATTGGGCTTGTCTTGTTGGGCTTATTGGGCCGTTCTGGCCCCTTCTCTCCTTCTTCTCTCTCAACCCCGTGGTTGCCAATGTCGCCGTCGGGCGATTCACGCCGCCGTGGTCCTCCCCGGCCGCCGCCGTGATGCATGGTATGGTTGTTGACCCCGCTCCTCCTTCCAGTCCATCTCGATTTGGACCTGGGGCCTCCCTGTTGCCAGACCGGCTCCGTCCAGAAACCTAGGGTTTGGGGTGATGTTGGTGCTGCCGCCGCCGCTGCTTCTCTGACGCTGTGGTGGTGTTGCTCTTCCTCAAGTGTGGTTGTGGTCACCGCCTCGGCGTGGTGCGTGTTGCAGCGCCCCCTTGGGGTGCTCCCCATGCCGCCGCGCTCGTCGACACTATCTGCTTCCTCTTCTCGCCCACAGCAACAACTTCTAGTAAGTTTGCATTCTCCTCCCACTTGTGCTCTATATCCTGCCACTCTATCCTATGTGTTTCTAGTGGCTACCTCTAACTAGAGTCCATGTATTGATTAGGGTTCATATCCTGATTAGGGTTCATATCCCTCTGTTGATATTATAGATGATGATTTGGATCAAGTAGTGATGATGCTTGAGCATGGTGAATGGTTGTTTGATGTGGATTACTGCTTATAGTTGTCTTTGGTGATGCTAGTGGCTTACCAGACTAATTCCAGTGCTAATTTGCTATGATGCCAATGATAGTGCTTCTATGGAATCATTACTTGTGAATGTTGTTGACCTGGAAATTTTCTACTGTCAAAATGTTTAGTATTGACAGTAGTTCTGTCAGTGATTGTTTACTGCATCTGTAATTGTTTTCTTGCATGCTGATATACAGACTGAATCTAATCATTACAGATTAGTGATGTTCTGTAGATGTATAAATGATCTTGATGCTGATTCCTGGCATTAGATTCCAGGAAAATGATATTTAGTGGATTGCCCCTTTCTTATTGGTGAAAGCTAAGTAATGATTATGAGTGGCTTATTAGGACTTGTCCTTGTGATACCATCATAGAATGGCACACAAGTAGTTGGGTTCTATTACTAAGCTTAGCTCTAACAGTGCTTGAAATTGGTATTGGCAAAGATAAGATGAAAGGTTCTTTTAATCTCCCTGCCTATGATGTTGGTCTGAGGCATAGGAACTAGTTTCGTAATTTGTTGTCCCTGATAGAAATGTTCTGGTAGTAATACCAGCTATTAATTCTTTAGTCATAGTTGGGAAAAATAATGGGTGTGCTAATGGTTTTTCATGGATCCATAGGATTTATGGATTCTGAGGTGCTACTCTTTTAAGAGATGTGCCCAGATTACATAATCTTGAATTTGACTATATTGGAGTATAAGATTTGGCTTTTGTATCTAGGATCAGTGATGTTGGTCTGAGATCCTGGTTTTACTTGTATGGTTATCTTGTGGCTATGACTTTATTATTCAAAATCTTCTAGGATGGATTCATCCCACTTGGATGAATACTAAGAAGTTAGATATAGTACAACACATGAATCTTTTATATTGATATGATAAACAGATCATGTGATGGTTTTATATAACTCACCACAACAATGGGTTGTTGTTGTGGTTGATCTTGTTGGTTGTGTTGCTGGCCTGATCTGGTTAATCTCCTGAGGCTGCTCCTGCTACTTCCAGCTCCTGGAACTTGTCCTTGATCTTGCTATCCACCTTCTAGTTCCTGGTAGCTTGGCCTTGACCTTGATATCCACCTGATCCACCCCCTCCTTATGTCACCATCTTGATGAGTACTGGGTTGATATGATGTGTGTTGTGGTTTGCTCTAGTTTGGTTTGGCTGTGGCTAGGCTGTTGGTACTTAATGTGTATATGCCAGGATGTGGTGTTGTGGTGCTTTCCCACGGCTGTTTTGCTTGTGTGGGTTGTTGTAGCTGTGTTGACAGCACACACCATGCATTTAGGTGTGTAAGCTGCATGTATGTCTGCTACATCCTTGTGGATATGCTCTGGAAATAAAGTTATCCTTTTATCTGTTTACTACTTATCTGCCTGGTGAAACTTTCCCTCTTACTGATTGAAGTTATTTGACTTGTGGCTTATGGATTATGAAAGATTTAATTCTTTCATATTGGTGAAACTTTCCCCTAAAGATTTACTCAATGATGTAAAGTGGAACAGTGCATCTCACTGTCACTACTGAGAGTAAAAGAAATATCTTAACCTTTATTTTCTTTCTTTTTGTTTGTTATTTGTTTTGCAAGTACAAGAATTAAAGATTCAAGATTTAGAATAGGTTTTATTTTTCTTTATAGAATATTCCCCTTGTAATATTTATTTTATTATTTTGTAAATAAAATTGTACTAAATAAATGAGGATGTAATTCTACTCTTGTAAAGATTCTTTATTAGTTTTGTAAGTTACATTTTGTAACTTATTGATGAATTGATTAAATGAAATGAATATTCATTTATTTAATTGTCATTCTTATATAGAGTTTCTGGTTACTATGTATTGTTTCTTGATTATCTTCATAAGTTACATTTTGTAATTTATTCATTGAATAACTATATGAAATAAATATTCATTTACTGGATTGTGTTATATTATTTAAAGTTTGAATTACTAAATATTATTTCTTGATTAAGTAATATTCTCACACATAATCCTAATCATCTTAAAAATATATATCCAAATCTCAAGTTTGAATTCAAATTCCTTTCCCCAAAATACACTAATCCATAAAGATCATGTCAAAGTTTATAACGATCATTCTCCAAGGCTATTCCTAAACTTAGAGAGTGAAAGAAACTTTGATTACTTTAAGTTTTTTTTGGCAAAAAATTTACCCACATTTCTTTATAGATGAATGCATGCAATTGCACATATTCCTGAATCTACCCTTCGTTGGTTCCTAAATGCTGGGATGTTACATCGAGCTTTATAGACGGTCGTACTACCATCAGCATCAGTTTTTCTTTTGAAAATCCATTTATTCTCCACGGCCTTTCGGTTGTGAGATAAGTCCACCAAGTTCCAAACTTGATTTTCATACATGGATTCCATCTCTGATTTCATGGCTTCTAACCTTTTGTCGGAATCCAGGCTCATCATCGCTTCTTCATACGTCGCAGGGTCATCATTTTCATCAACCATGAAATTCATGATAGGGTTTCCGTACAGCTCGGGAGTTGCACGCGTCCTGCTAGACCTGCGAGGTTCGGTAGTACTCTCTTTCGGAGTTTCATGATCATTATCATTAGTTCCCTCTTCAAATAGTGAAGCCAACTCCGGAACAACTTCCGGCGCTGCGCTACTCGCCATACTTTGAAGAGAAGGTTCAATAACCTCTTCGAGTTCTACCTTTCGACTACTCATGCCTTTCGCGAGAAACTCTTTCTCTAGAGAGGATCCATTCTTGCAAAAACCTTGCCCTCGATCTATGATAGAAGGAATACCCAATTGTTTCCTTATGGTATCCTATGAAGACGCATTTTTCCACTTTGGGTTCGAGTTTATCCGGTTGAAATTTCTTCACATAAACATCGCATCCCCAAACTTTAAGAAATAATAGCTTAGGTTTGTTTCCAAACCACAATTCATACGGTGTCTTTTCAACGGATTTAGATGGTGCCCGATTTAAAGTGAATGCAACAGTTTCTAGTGCATAACCCCAAAATGACAATTGCAAGTCCGTCAGAGACATCATAGATCGAACCATATCCAATAAAGTACGATTACGACGTTCCGACACACCATTTCACTGTGGTGTTCCGGCAGGTGTGAGTTGTGAAACAATTCCACGCTCTTTCATATGAGTGCTAAACTCATAACTTAGATACTCACCTCCACGGTCGGGCCGTAGAAATTTGATCTTTCTATTATGATGATTTTCCACTTCACTCTGAAATTCCTTGAACTTTTCAAAGGTTTCAGACTTGTGTTTCATCAAGTAGATATAACCGTATCTACTCAAATCATCCGTGAAAGTAACAAAATAACGATATCCACCTCATGCCGACACAATCATTGGACCACATACATCAGAATGTATGATTTCCAATAAATCTGTCGCCCGTTCCATTGAACCGGAAAACGGCATTCTAGTCATCTTGCCCATAAGGCATGGCTGACATGTATCAAATTATTCAAAATCAAGTGATTCCAAAAGTCCATCCGAATGGAGCTTCTTCATGTGTTTAATGTCAATATGACCTAGATGGCAGTGCCACATATATGCGGATATATCATCATTAAGTTTAATTCTTTTAGCATCAACATTATGAATATGTGTATCACTATTATCGAGATCCAACAGAAATAAACTATTCATCATCGGTGCATAACCATAAAAGATTTCATTCATATAAATAGAACAACCATTGTTCTTGGATTTAAATGAATAACCACTTTGCATCAAACACGATCCAGATACAATGTTCATGCTCAGTGCAGGCACCAGATAACAATTATTCAATTTTATTGCTAATCCCAACGGTAAGTGGAGAGGTAGCGTTCCGAAGACGAGCACATCAACACTTGATCCATTGCCGACACGCATCTTGACCTCACCCCTTGCTAGCCGTCGCTTGTTCCCAGCCCCTGATTCGAGTTACAAATATTAGCAACTGAGCCGATATCAAATACCCAGGTGCTACTGCGAGTACTAGTCCAGTACACATAAATAACATGTATATCATATATACCTTTGTTTGCCTTGCCGGCCTTCTTGTCTGCCAAATACTTGGGGCAGTTGCGCTTCTAGTGGCCATTCCCCTTACAATAATAGCACTCGGTATCAGACTTAGGTCCAACTTCGGGTTTCTTTTCAGGCACGGCAATCGACTTGCCGCCCTTACTTCCCTTCTATTTTCCCTTCTTGTCTTTCTTGAAACCAGTGTTCTTATTGATCATCAACACTTGATGTTCCTTCTTGATATCCACTTCTGCAGTTTTAAGCATTGACAGAAGCTCGGGGAGAGACTTCTTCATGCCTTGCATATTATAGTTCATCATGAAGCTCTTATAGCTAGGTGGCAGAGACTGCAGAACACGATGGATGCCTAAGTCAATGGGAATCGATATTCCCAAGGACACAAGCATATCGGCGTAACCCGACATCTTGAGTACATTCTCACTTACGGAGTTGTGCTCTTCCATCATGCAGCTAAAGAACTTTTCTAAAGCATTGTAGCTCTCTACAGTAGCATGTGTGTCGAAAATCATTTTCAACTCACCCATTGTATCAAATGCATTGTCGTTTTTGAAACGCTTTCGAAGTTCTGTCTCTATCCCATACAATATGCCGCAATGAACTAAGTTGTGGTCCTCCTGACGAGTCTGATAGACATTCTTCTCCTCGTCAGGGGCATCATCGAAAGGTGGGGGGCCTAGTGGCACTTCTAGCACATATTACTTTTGTGCAGCAGAGAGGAGAATCCTCAAATTCATGGCCCATTCAGTAAAGTTGCTACCGTTCGTTGCAAGTTTCTCTTTCTCCATGAACACATTGAAATTAAAAGCAGGTGGTGCCATCTACAACAGAATTTGTAAAGTTTAGACTAAGTTTATGATAGATTGAGTTCAACTAATCCACATTACGAATGAACTCCCACTCAAAATGACATCCCTCGTGCCTTTTTGGTGATTACATTAACCAAATCCACTACACCAAGTCCGATCATCACGTGAGTCGGTGTAGCTTCAAAGACGAGCATCAAATGGGCATCATATATACCATATGACTCATGCTTAACCTTTCGGTCCGTGTTCTGAGGCCATGTCTGTACATGCTAGGCTCGCCAAGTGAGAACCTTAGTATTCGCGTGTGTAACTATCTTACACCCGTAATATGGTCGTGGATCCAAGAACACCCGATCATCATGTGATGTCTTGGAGCGACGAAACATAATCGGTGCATACTTAAGTAAGAACACATTCTTATCTTGATATTTAAATGAGGGGTCATCTTATTATGCTAATAAAACGCCAAAAAAGCAATATAAGATGCAATCAAACATCACATGTTTGTAAGTGAAATGATATGGTTCCCGCATATGATCTCCATCATGTGCTCCTTGGTATGATCACTATCATACCTCTATGTGTAAGGCCAAGGTATATGAAACTTACACGTTATGTGCGTTGTAAGAGTATCATCTCATACTTCTACTTACAACATCACCATATCATAACACTAGCCCAGCAACAATCTAAACTAGACGCCTCTAATTTATCCATTGCAAGTTTTGCGTGGCTTAGGGCTTTCGAAGATAGAACCGTTCATACCTACGAACATGAACCACAACGAGGATAACCAAATTGTTGACAACTCGTTGCAAATTAGATATTGACTATAGTAGGAGAGACAAACACCCGCTAGCCACTTATGCAAAAACTAGTTGCATGTCCAGCGTGGAACAGGTCTCGTGTGCAAGGACATATAAAGTTTGTCCGGGCCGCTTCATCCCACTATGCCACCAATATCCAAAATACAACTAAGAAGCAATAACATGATCATCATTGCCCACATACTCATATGTGTACTACCCGTGTAAAGCATCTACGCATAGATCTGGCTCTGATACCACTATAGGGTTCGCAGCATAGAAAACAAAAAAATTCCTACGATGGGAACAACTATGTACCAAGATCTATCTACTAGATACAAACAACGGGCGGATGTATATCCGTAGAGAACATACCCTTGAAGACCGACAAAGCTTAACGAGTTAAACTCGTGGTTGATGTAGACGATCTCTTGCCGATCTCAAGATCGAGAGGAAGTCCTGGCGCCGCAAATCAGCAGCGCATCCGTGCTCGCACACACGTACAAGACACCGAGCAACCTCCACCTCCTCGCTCTAGCGATGCAGCGGAAGCACAACTCTTTCTTGCCGAATAGCCACCGGGAACATGTATCTCGCTAGTCCAAGACCATGGGGGATAAATTCTAGAGGGGGAAGAGATCCTTCACGAGGAGGTGTGAGTGAGAAGTGAGGAGGGGGTGCCTTTTATAGGAGAAGGGGGACCCCAAGGGGGTGGCCGGCGCATGGGGGCTGCCCCTTTCCCTCCCCTCATTCATGTGGGTGGACACTCCACTCACAAAAATCCTTTCAATTCCCTCCACTCAAAATCCCACTCAAATTCCCATTAAATTTCCACCAAATTTAATGCAAACTCTCATTAAATAAAACTCCTTTTATTTATTCAGAATTTTGTCAATTACTTTAATGACAAACATTCACATGTAACCCCTTGCTAGTATTTCATTTCACATGCAAAAACACTTTCTGCAATTTCACCCGAAAACCTATTTCGGTATCTAGTGAAATAAATTCATGCGCTTGTTATTCTTTCCGACATGAAACTTTTGATCCATTTGGATATCGGTGTATCTTAAGTGTGCCACCCTACGGTTCATGAATAATGCGGACATGATCGAGACCCCTCTCCGATCAATAATCAGAAGTGGGATCTGGAGACCCATACTGACTCCCACACATTCAACGATGATTTTCTTGTGATCATCATAACCTTTTACGCTAGTATCTTAATCCTTTTGTTTCGCGATATATTACATGTCCGAGATTCGATCATCGGTATCTCCATACCTAGTTTGATCTCGTTACTGACATGCACTCTTTTCTCGTTCCCGTGATATAACATTCTAGTGATCAAATCACTTGTTTGCAAGCTAACCAATGTGATATCACCGAGAGGGCCCAGAGTATATCTACCCGTCATCGGGATGAACAAATTCCACTCTCGATCCATGGGCCTCAACATAACACTTTAGTAGTTCTGAATCCATATTTACAATCACCCAAGTTACTGTGTTGATGTTTGATGTTATCAAGAAACTCTTTCGGTGTTAGTGATTGACATGATCTCATGGTTTAAGGATTAGGATCACTTCGTAAGTTATTATAGCAATATAAACTCAATGACTTTGATCGTAATGCTATAATTCGGATGAATGTTCATCACATCATTACACTAATGTTGTGACCTCGTTATTAACAACATCCAATGTCTATGATCAGGAAACTTTGATCATCTTGTCAATCAACGAGCTTGTTTATGAGAGAGGCATAACTAGGAACTTTCTATTTGTTTATTAAACACACATGTATTAATGTTTCTGTAATAATACAATTATAGCATGCAAAATAAACATCTATCATATACTTGGAATACACATAATAAACACTTTATTATTGCCTCTCAGGGCATATTCCCTTCACTCTTTATCGGCTATCATTACCTTCAAAGTAGATTGCAAGGCCATGGCATTGGCTCCACAGACAAGTTCGGATTTGCTTGCCTTTTGGCCCTTTGTCCATCCTGCACGGTTGCCTTTTGGGGACTCACTTGCTTTGGCCTCTTCAAGATCTACCACCGAGGAGTTGTTCTTCGTCCTTCCTCCATTGCGGTCTCTCTTGAAGACCTCGTGGACTTCCTCCCACTTAGGGCAATCCTTGATTTCTTTCCAAGCATGCACCAAATTGAATGACTTGTTCTCATTGGTCTCTTTGAAGCAAAGCAATGCATTGGCCACCAACAATTGCACGCCTACTCCACTCACGGGCATGCGTTTCACATGATCATATGTGGCTTGGAACTTGCTACTCTCCGCCGAAATATACCCCCACCTCTTTTGAAGAGAGTTTGCATTCCGATCACTAAAAAAATTGTAGGGAGACAAATGACGGTGTTCATGGAAGTGATCATGAACCCGCTTCCAAAATGCGATCCCCTTTTATTGGGCACCGCATAATGGATCTTGTCCTATCTCCATCCAAGCATTGCAAAGGACTATGTCCTCCTCATCCGTGTATGCCTTGGTCCTCCTAGAAAAACCTGGAGTTTGACGGGTGAGCTCTTCCCAAACAATGGCTCGTGGTCAATCGAGACTCTATGATGTTGAGTCTCCATTTCATCATCGTCCATATTCTAAGCACAATTACATATAACATCCACAAAATATGATAACACAAGGAGCAAACATGTAGATATAGTTGGTATAGTTCATACCTCGTGGACGAATGCCGGTTTGGGCATATCACCGAACAGATTGCGGGGCACTGGTGCCTTGCCGGTAGTGCAGCCCCGTGGGGCCACTAGCGAATCACCGGGCAACGGTGTCTGTTGAGGTCAAGGGCAGCAGTACCAGAAGGCATCGTTGGCACAGATTCGCCAACCTCCGGCGATTTCTTGCGTGATCTAGTAAAGGAGGTGCCATCGTGCGCACCACCGGTGGGGGCCTGCTCAAATGGAGGTGGGATGGTGCTCGTCGCCTGAGCATGTAGGCGGTGGGTGATAGACGCTGCCGAACTCGCAGATGTCGAGTGGAGGGCGGCGTTGCTATTAGCAAAGGCCGCACTCGACGCCCCATGCATGATGAGCCTCTCAGTGATAGCCTGGGCTTGGGCGGCAAGGGCCGCGTTGGTAGCCTGGATATGAACCTCGACCATCTTCTGGGACTCCCAACCGTGCATCATCGACGGCTGCCTGGGTCGCTCGCGATTTCTGACCGCGGCGCCGACTGGCTCTCTTGCTTTCCTCGCTTGGCTCTTTCTTGGGCTTGCAAAGAGGCTTGTCGACGACATTCGATGCGATCGCGAGGATAGAAGAGGGGACAGCGGCGGTGGCTACTGCTGCGCGTCCGTGGTTTTCTACAAGTTGGATGCGAGTGAGGAATTGACGCTAACGAGTGGGCCAGAAATGACAAAATGTGAACACGAGTTGGTCCATCGCGGACACGAGCGAGCGCAAACGCCTCTCAAAATTGCCCCACGAATAGCCGGAATGCTCTTACACCCAGAGCCATTAGTTCAAAGCACCGTTTGCGAAGTTTTCAGTCACAAGAAGCCTGAAATATGTCGAATCCGCCACAACCGAACATTTCACTCTCTCTGCTGCCCCAAGAGGCTCCTTGAGACCATCGTTTTTCTAGCAGTTGGCGTCAAAAACATATTTTACTCAGCTAAAACGTGAGAAATATATTGGAGAATCTAGCATAGGCACACCTGATTTAATAAAATATATAAAAAATGCTACTCCCTCCAATCCATATTAGTCGACTTCAATTTGGACGTACTCCTTCCGTTTAGAAATATAAGATGTTTTAGGTTTACGAAGGAGATGTATATAGACAACTTTTAGTGTATAGGTTCAAACGAATCTAGACACTAAAATGTGTATAGATACATCTCATTCATAAACCTAAAACATCTTATATTTCTAAACGGAGGGAGTATCTAGACAAATTGTTGTGATAGATATATCTAAATTAGAGTCAACTAATATGAATCGGAGGGAGTATTTAAATGTTTTAAAAAATAAAATAATTCACGCACATACATTTCACGTTGATACTCACCCTTTCAAGAAACAATACTTCCGTATGTGACCTACAGAAAAAAGGTGATATATCAAAGATTTTAGGACTCCAGAATTATCACAGTTCTTGAACCACTTACCTAAAAAATTATTTCTATAACCAGCCACAAAAAGGCAAACTAGAACAAAGTGGTTGCATTAGAGATGACTAGGAATTTTCCATTAAATCCTTTACAATTTGCAAAGTTAATAAATTCCATGGTTTTTTCTCCTTGTTCTAGGAATAGCTATTTTACCTGCAGGTACAGAAAACAACACCGCATAACTACTCTAATCTTATACTGCACAGTATTTCCACTCCATACAGTTGAATAACCCCCATCTGGTACATCAATTAGGAACTTCATAAAAAAAGGGGACCTACAGCTAGATGTCAGTACACCATGCACAATCATCAGTTAAAGAATATTAGCTTGTGAGATGTTCACACGTCAATGGTATTGCATTCTTCAGAAATTACTTCCGCCACCAAACGTCGATGGAGGATGGACTGCGTCGTATGCTGAAAGATCCTGTCATGGTTTATGAATGTGATAGACTGAACAGCATAAAAATGGAGAGGGGCACACATGAAACATGGATAAATATTAAAGATACATGGTAAAAGCAGTATGACTTCTCAGTATACCGATGAGATTTAAATCCCATGGCACTTTTGTAGCAGCAACTAAATTGCTAACATAAAAATAACAGTTGCTACGGATGCAGTAAATTTTTCAGGACGACATCGTGAAGAGAGAATTATGGCAGCCTCCTTGATTTCTCTTAATTTGGGTTCTTCTAAAGCTTAGGTTATATCGACCTCTCCATTTTACATTTTATGTGTACGTTACTCTGATTTCTGCCCTTTTCATCCGTCTTCTCTTCAATCTGCATGATGATACTTAAATGCAACATGGCTAAAGGCTGGGCCCTGGGGATTGGTACATGGGAGCTAGCCATCAGATATACTAAAACACTACCGAGTGAATATACGTTGTCTACTGGCAGCCCAATATATTAGTGACTAATACTACTGCCTCCGATCCATTGCACTAAATCAGCGACACTTATTATGGATCGGAGGTAGTACATCATTTCATGAATAGCTTTGCAACATCAGTACATAAATCACTGAATAGTATCTGCAATCTAATGTTATAATTTTGTGTGAGGACAAGCTATACAGGCCAGTGCACTCAAAAGTAAGTTCTCCATTTAGATGTGAGGAAAGAGTAAGATATCATCTTTGAAAAAGCAAGGACCCCTATTAACAAAATGTTGGTAACTTACAGCAACATCAATAATAGGCTAATAACCATCATAGCACATCCAAAATTCGTTTTCCCAAAAGCTTCATCACCCCCATGAAGATATGGGATATGTTTTGGAAGTTTACACATTTCACTACGGAGGAAATCTGTCCACACTAGCTAATCTGGTGGATTTTGGATATACGTCAACGCAACATTAAACAATAATCATCTACATGACCATTGCATGTGTGCAACTCCATTCCCGTTTTCGGGTTGGAGGGATTTGGTTAAGCTATAAACCATCATACATTCTTTCAAGAGAGGTATAACCACATGTTGAACAAGTTGATTTTTGTTGATTAAATTGCACCATGGGTCTTTAAACTTGGATACTTTATTTAGTACGCCCCTAAACTCAAAAGTAGTTTTTAAACCTCAAACTCAGATTAAATGGTTTAGTCAGATGCCGAAGTGGTTTCACCAGATTGACATGTCACTCCCCTATCAAATGCTGAATTCTGAACAAGCTGCCATGACCACACATAAGCTTGATAGGCACGAGGTGCTGTGGTCACACCCAAGCTCGAGCGGTGCTTCCATTTTCTGCAGGGGAGCACTGACCGTACTCTTTCTGTCATGCAACTCCTTGGGTGAAGCCAGATCACTCGTCCAACCATGGACATGGACATGCAGTAGTATTGCCAGAGCACGAAGGATCACGAAAAGGTTCTTCTGCCAACCACCGTTGTCCCCAACTTTACTGCACACCCGAAGTCAGGTTGCATAGACACCAATTAATATAGCATCACATACCAGCTATCAGGTAGAGAGAATACATGGATGCTGCATCAACTACTTTCTTCAAGCTCCCAAAGGACATGCCTATGCTGTCCTGATGCCTGGAGTGTCGCAGCCCTGTGGCACACACTTCAATCCCACAGACAACGATCCCATCGCCTATATTACTTATGCACCTCAATCCAGGAAAGTGATGGCCATGTCGGCGACTGCCCGATCTCAAGTGAAGTCAGGCTACAAAATGTCCCCACTGCCGTTTTGACAGATCGCTCAAACGTCAGTCAGAAATTGCCATAAGGGAGTGCCAGGCCACCCTGTCGAAACTCGAAACCGGTTTTGGACATGATTAAACTACTTATACAAGTTTGAGGACCTACTAGCTTTTGAATTAAGGACTTGCTTGAACAATGATTGCAAGTTGATGGACCAGCATGCAGTTTAAATCATTTGTATCCCAATAGGCATGTTAGGCAGCTTCCTAATTGTATCTACCTCTTAACACATGTTACCCTCAATTAAGATAAGGACTACATTCTAGAGTGGAAAGTTCATCAACATACCTGTGGTGCTGGTGCACACTGAGGCGCAGAATGCATATCTGCATCCCCCTGAATCTGACTCGTTGAAACGCCAGCAGTCGAATATTCCTAGAATGGATATAAGGTGCAGAAATTTATCATCACATATCAAAATAGATAATACACAAGAATAAAGCACAAGATTAAATGACAGGACTTCTACCTGGTAGAAGAAAGGTCTATCAATAGACGAGTTTGTTGCAATATCTTCTGTTGCGAAATATTGATTTTGATTTGGCTGCTCAACAAAAACTGACTCAGCTGGCTGAGGCAAACCCGCTTGTTTAACATTTCCTACAAGACAACTTAGTGATTTATTTAAGACAGTACTACTGAACATACAACAACTAATGCAAAGTAAAAGAGGAATTACTTGAATTTTTATCCTGCTTAGATGATTTTTTCTTTCTCTTCTCAGCCTTACTTCCATCTTTGTCCTTTCCTGAGGGATGTATGTGCATCCTTTTCAGTTCACATACACTTTCTAATGATTTTTCTCCATTTTCAAGCACATCGAGAATAAGTTTTCTTGTATCCTGATAACCTTTGCTCTTCATCAACAGATCATAAACAAACCGCATAGCTCTATTACGATATGCATGTGCAGCCTCTGCAGAATCTTGTTCTGGGAACTCGTCACTAGGAAATAAATAAGTTTCTTTCCTAGCATATTTTGTCCACCGCTTTAAAACATATCTTTCAGGAATTTTATCAAGATTCTTGAGACCAAGTGCATTCAGTGCATGTGAACAGAGTATGCCCATCGTCTCAAATCTTTTGCAACTACAGTTCAATTCCATGGTAGAGGTGTCAAGGAAAACTAACCAAACTTTTGGGCCACTTTGCAGAATAAACTCAAACCTATACAGTGTTTCACTGCATTGCATTTCCTGATATGAAGTCCCACTGCATCCATCTATAAACTCCGTTTCAAGAGACTTATAGACTTTATGTGTGTAAACTTCAGCAGCTTGTTGCAAAATACTGTTATGCTTAACTGTACACTCTGAGGAAATCTGGTTGCATTGAATATCCTCTACAGACTCAATTGTACGCCAACTCCCAACCAGTTTATCAAACTCAAGAACAAAATTAGTGGGTGAAGTTGATTCATCATCAATGCTGCTCAGCACATTGTGTGAACTCAAATTCCTATCCAGTGATTTAATACCACAATCAAACGCATCCTTGTGAAGAGCTGTGCACCATTTATGCCTCTGCGCAAAAAGATCCGTGAGCCACTGGTGATCCTCCAAATTATACTCATGAAGCATTATTGCCCATGTTTCCTCAAACTCTGCTTCTGACTCACAGTCTTTCATGCACTTCATGAACATGCTATGAAATGTTCCAGAAGCATTTAGAGTACCCAAATGGGACTGTAGCTTCTTTTCAATATGCCATTGACAAAGACAATGGCGTGTCTCCGGGAGAACGACTTCAATTGCCTTTGAGATAGTGTCATTTTGATTAGTAAAGATTGTTTTAGGTGGACAACCACCCATTGACTCCAAGAATGATTTAAGTAACCATTCATAGGACGCCGACGACTCATCTAACATAAATGCACAGCCAAAATTGACATTTTGCATGTGGTGGTTAACACCAACAAATGGGGCACATATCATATTATACTTGTTGATACGAAATGCTGTGTCAAATACCACAACATCCCCAAAACAGTCATAGTCAACACGGCTTCTACCGTCCCTCCAAAAAAAATTAGTCATTTGGCCTTCTTGGTCTACTTGCACATCCCAATAGAACATACCTTGTTCAATTGTTCTACGCTTCAAATAACCTACAAGTGCCTCAGCGTCCTCTGGTTCAAGCAATGTGTAACTTTGGATGCTGAGCTGACTGTGGCATTCCGTACCATCATCATTCACACGCAAATTGTCATGCATTGCTTGGATTTCAGCATTCACCATTGCATTGAGTGCACCGGGTTTTGGAACTGAAAGGGTCCTCACTGATCTCAGTAAGTGTATCTCTTCAGGTGGAACCAACTCATGATTATGTTCAGGAATTATCTGAATAACTCGCCACTGACCTTCAGAATCAACTCTAAAACGGACCATCGCTTTGCAATTAGTTCTGGTCTCTGGCTTATTAAAGTTCGCCTCGGTAAGCTGCTCATCATCCTTTAAACCTTCCTTTGAGCAGTAATAGTCTTTTGTACGAATAGCTTTGGTCCCTGTAAAGTAGTACTGCTTTCCCTTCCGCACACTAAAACCCATACTGTGCCCATAGTCACAGTACAGCCTGTAAGCTTGTTCCTCACTATAAGCAACTTTAGTGCGCAATTCTTCAGTATACTCCTCACGGCTTGGGATAGCAGAATTATTCTCGTGGTCTTCTTCATTTCTCACAGAATGTTCCTCCTTTCCATGTTCTTGGCTGTCAAAAGCTACTTGCGCCCCATTTTCAGCATCATAGATGATTGGCACATCTCCATTCTCCTGAGCTTCCTGCTCATCGCCTCCAACATTCTCCAGACAGATCGCATCTGTGTCAATCTCAATGGGGATGCTAGTACCTTCCATTTCTGCATAGTTAGCCACAAAAGGCAATAGGTTGGTCCACATATCAAGCAAAATTCTAGTTAGAGATAAAGTCAACCATGTGGTACAACATATTTGAAGATGCCACAAATGTAAATAAGCACCCTCTTTTCTTCCTTCAAAGCAAGCTTCAATCTTTCACGACCATAAGAACAAGATACTGTCGTACTAGAGTACAGCTAAGTTTTGATTTATTATACCGAATTAAAGCATGTCTTTTGGAAGATGAACTCTAAAGCCCAAGTGTTATATATGGGCTATGTGAGTTAACCCGTACGGTTATCCAAGCTGCCATTTCCACATGATTCAATACATAAGACCACCTAGGGTGCCTACCCATAATCACAACACATACAAGTAATCAATTTTCCTAGCTCTAAATTTCCAAGATTTAGGGCATATTTCATTCTACCAGGTTGGCACAGGACTACTCCATTGAGGTTCTCCAGTGCTGCATCAGCCTTAATTTTTTTTTTTTTGGCAAACAACTGCTATAAGAACAACGAAACCCACAATAAACCAAAGGGACGGGAAGCACCACAGAAAGGGAAAGCTGGATTTTATTACACGCAGCAAAACAACACTCACTCCAGGACAATCAACCAAGCTGTGCTACAGCTTCGGTACCAGCAAAAGAAAGCAGGAAGGATGATCTCCCTTCTACCCCACGTAATACAGTAGAATCTCCTCTACCGTCAGCAGTGTTGGAGCCAGGATTGGAGCAAGCCCCAGGCCAAAAACTAAGCACTAATAAATACCCAGAAAAAAACTCATATTAAATCATACAAATTTCGGTTCAATTACACAGATGGATTCATAATTTAACCTCAATTGCTAACGATCCAACAAAGTAGATAAAACATGAAACAAAACTACTACTCCCTCCGATCCATAATAAGTGTCGTTCGTTTAGTACAACTTTAACTTTGTACTAAATCAGAAGTACTATATATAATAGTATGGGGATACAAAATTAAGGCCCATCTACAAAATAAAATTAAGGTTTCAATTGATAGTGGAGTTGCTGTGGTTGGGTATTGTCACTGATGTATAAAATCTCTTCATCTACAAAATAAATCTAAAGTTCAATTCAAGTCTTCAAGAAACTATATAAAGGGAAAAATCAGTATGGTTGTAAAACGGAAAATAGAACCCACCAGAGGGAAATTACATATTTACCTTAGCCCTCGGTACAGGCGTGGACGATGCGTCGTCTGTTGTTCCGGGAGAGGCGAGCAGCGGGGGGAGGGAGTCACTGCAGTCCCTAAGTCGTGAGTCAGGGAGCAGGCAAGCAGCAGTCCGGTATTAAGGCGTTGTGGAGAGCTGGGGCGGGGGCCGGTGGACAGTCCCTGCCGGCGGGGGACGGGGCCAGGGGGACGGAGCCGCGGTAGCGCCCAGCAGTAGGCTGCCGGAAGGGCTAATGAGTGGTCCCAGACCGCCCACGAGGACCGGCGGCTGCTGGGGAAGCAAGGCGTTGGGCGGGGTGCCCTATCGTCTCACTAAGCCGGCGAGGTCTAGCGAGGAAGAGGGACGTCGGCCGGGGGAGACAGCTTGACTCGGCGGGCGGGCTGCGTCCAGCACTGAGGAGGCACGCAGCGCCCCGCCGTGGGATGGAAGCAGGCGCCGCGGGAGGCCAGCGCGCGATGGCAACGGTGGCGACGCGCACGACGAGCCGACAGGCATCAGCGGCGGTGGCGCCTCGCGGAGCGATGGACGCGGCCGGCTGAGGGAAGCGGGTCAGACGGCGTCGGCAACGGATGCAAGTGGGCAGCCCTACGCTGGGGAAGGAGACAGTTGGGCTGCAAATGAGACGAGATGGCCATAGGGGGAATTGCTTCTTGGGCTGGGTTTCACGGGGAAGATCCTCCGTTCCATACCACCGCGTCGGACTCGGACGTGGGATGCTGTGTTAGAGCACTGTACTCTCGAAATAAGTCGCGCTGGTCACTGAACTCGTCGAAAGCGTTTTGTACGGTCACTCATGGTATACGCACGCTGGACTTGTCGTCACGATGCGGCAATGGTCACTGAACTTGTCAAATCGATGTGTAAAAGAAACTAGGTGGTGTCTATTGCGAAATACCCCCTGCATTTAGTTAGTGCACACAAGTAACACCCCTCCTCCACTTAGAAAAAAATAGAGGCACACGATCTGCTCGTCAGCTCCGCCATTATCGGCGCTGCATAGGAGGAGAGGGAGGAAATGAAAGGGAGAGAGATCTAGATTGAGAGAGCCAATTGCGGCGGTTGACATTGTACAGCGAGAGAAGCCATTGCGGAGGCGTTAGAGAGGCAGCGATGGCGGCTCGGCGGCGTGAGGAAGGAGCTCCATCTCCTATATACGGTATGGCACCAAACCCAGATGATTTTGATGGTAAAGGTTGTTGTTTTCGTGCAGTTAAGGTTTTGATTTAGTACTAGATGTGTTCTGGTTCGATTTAGGGTAGGGTTTTGTGCAAGCATCTCCTCGGTCGGCGATTTCAGTTTTTGGTGGGGTTAGGGGAGGGTTAACTGAATGAAGAAGTGGCTTGTCTGGATCTCGGCATGTTTATGACTGAAAGATACTGACTTTATCCATGGATTCTTGTCACAGGAAACCATAGCAGCTACTTCTCAGTCCAGATTAACCATGGAGGCTATTTTGTGTGTAGTAGTAGTAGTAGAAAGAGCCATGTCAATGGACATTAGGTTGACAATGTGACATGGTCACCACTTATGATTGAGAATCTTGTGGAAGAGATGGGCTATGAAATGTGTGGTAGAATCAAAGTGTATTTCTGTTTGCCTCATGTGGATAGTAGTCCTAATGCACTGATAGAAATTACAAGTGATGCACAGACTCAGACCATGTTGGAGTATCTAGGAAAAGGACATCATTTTCTGAAACTTTATTTGGACCATGATGATAGTATGGTTTCTAGAGATTGTGAAGCAGTTGATATGATTTCAGCAGAGGATTTAGAGTTTGTTCAACAAGAAGCCCTTGTCCCATTACAAGTTCGAGATGGTCATACCCTACTGAATTCAGAAGATTCAGAGTGTGGGAGAAGAAGGAAGACAAGAAGGGGTGCTACTGTAATTGGTTTGGATGCTTTGGCTGCTGACAATGGATTCTGATTTTGATCCAAAGGAAATAGTTGATTCATACTATGAGATAGATGAAGGCGATGATGACTTGTTTGCAGATAATGTTGACAATTCTGACGATGAAGAAGTGAAGATTCCAAAGGGGCAAGGTATGGAAAAGGCAAAGGCTACGATGTTAGAAGCAAAAGCGATGAATTGCAAAGAAGACTACTGTGAAGAAGAAGACCTATGGGAGCCATATGATGAAAATGCAACTATACTGCCTCCAAGATTCAAAACTCTTACAGAGGAAGACTTGGTCAATCCTGTTTTCCATGTTGGTCAGTGTTTTGAATCTGTAGAAATGTTGAAGAAAGCAATAAAAGCATATAGTTGCATTAATAGACATGACATAAAGTTACCAGTTAATGACGGGAAGAGAGTCAATGCTAAGTGTTCTACAGGTTGTTCATGGAATTTGTGAGCATCATATTCCAGCATTACCAAATGCTTCATGATCAAGAGTTATTGTCCAAATCATAGCTTTGGTTGTACCAAAACATTTAAGGTTCATGCATTCACTTCCAATTTCTTAGCTGAGAGATACTTGGAGAGTTTCAGAGCTGATCAAGATATGAACATGAAGAATTTCTCTAGGATTATTCAGAAGGAGTGGAACATGACACCAGGTAGAACCAAATTGCAGAGGGCAAGGAGGTTGGCCATGAAGGTTATATATGGTGATGAAGAATCTCAATACAATTTACTATGGGATTATGCAAATGAAATAAGAAGGAGCAACCCTAGAAGTTCTTTCTTTGTTGCCCTTGATGAAAATTCAAGGTTTAAGAGGGCTTACATGTGCTTGGAGGCTAGCAAGAGAGGGTTTCTGCAAGGCTGCAGGCATGTTATCTTTGTGGATGGAACATCCATCAAAACAAGATATAGAGGTCAATTGCTAACTACTGTTGGAATGGATACTAATGACTGTATATTCCCAATTGCAGTTGCAACAGTGGAGGTGGAAGACACAAAAAATTGGACTTGGTTTCTACAGACACTCAAGAATGATCTTGGAATTGTAAATACAGAGCCATGGACTATTATGTCTGATAGGCAAAAGGTAATCACTTAGAAATTCTATTTGTTGTTTTATGTATTGAGGTGTAAATTCTCATGTAGAGGGTTTTAACATTCCACTACACATTTCAGGGGCTTATAAATGCAGTGAAAGCAGTGTTCCCTGAATCTAAACACAGGTTTTGTGTCAGACATATGTGGCAAAATTTCCAACAAAAATTCAGAGGTGATGCCCTCAAGAACCAATTGTGGAGAATAGCAAGAAGCAATACAATTGCTAGGTTTGAGGCCAATATGGAGTATATTAAGGTCCTCAATCATGATGCATGGGCTTGGTTAGAGGAGCTTGATCCAAGAACATGGGTCAGGGATTTTTAGAGTAATCTGCCAAAGTGTGATATTTTGCTCAACAACAATTGTGAAGTTTTTAACAAGTAAGAAAATATTGTCATTACAATTTGTTATACTACTTGTGCTTAGATAATGCTCACATACAAAATGTTTCTTACAATTTGGTACACTACATTGTGCTATGTGATAGGTATATTCTAGAAGCAAGAGAGCTACATGTGTTGTCCATGTTTGAGAGAATAAAGGCACAATTGATGACAAGAAACTACAACAAGCAAAATGAAGAGATAAAATGGACAGGTCTTATCTGTCCTAAAATCAAGAAAAAAGTGGAAAAGAATGTGGAATTAGCAAACAATTCATACATTGATGGAGCAGGGGATGGGATATTTGCAGTGTCAGAGATGAACGGCTCTACACCTACAGATTACATTGTAGATATCAAGGCAAAGACTTGCACTTGCAACAGGTGGCAGAAAAGTGGAATCCCATGTCCACATGTTTTATCTTCTATTAGGAAGGAAAAAATTGTTCCTCTAACACTTGTTGATCCTTGCTATTCAGTGGAGATGCACAATAGAGCTTATGAAAATATTATGTACCCATGTAAAGATAAGAGTGAGTGGCAGAAGATTAATGGTCCTACTATACTCCCACCATTGTATCAGAAACATGTGGTAAGACCAACAAAGACAAGGAGGAAAGCACCAGGTGAAGTTGATTGTAGAGGTGGAGGTAAAAAAGTTTCAAGGAAAGGTGTGATCATGCACTGTAGCTACTATGGGCAGCCTGATCATAATAGAGGTGGTTGCTACTGGGCTAAGAATGGGTTGACACCACCTGGTCATGATCAACTGAATGTGCCTCCTACACAACCTGCAGCCTCACAACCAGTTGTACCTCCAAAAAATGAACCGGTTTTAGGAAATTTGCCAACTTACCAAGACACCTTAGTTGATAATATGGCTTAGCAGGTAAATTACATTAAGAAGTACAAATAACACCTCACTTGCTTACATTAAGCAAAAGGTATTTACTAACCTGGAATTAATACTTGCAGGTACCATTTGTGAGAAACATGGAGGCAAGGCAAACTCCTGAGTCTACTTTCATCTCAGGTGTAAGGAATGACATGGTCAACCAAGGCCAATCTTCATCAAATCCTGTAAGTAATACAATAGGCAAGGGGAGCTTGCACAGAGGCTACATGCTATGCAACAAGAGAAGAACAAGGCAATGGAGGACAGGAAAATAGCTATTCTTGAAGCTAAATATGCAGCTAGCAACAAGAAAGCACAGGAGGCAGCAACAAAAGCCAAAGAAATTGAAGAGAATAAGGAGCAGAGAAGAATGGAGGCAGCTGCAAAAAGAGTTGAACAAGAGAAGAAGGCAGAGGAGGCAGCAACAAAAGCCAAACAAATTGCAGAGAAGGAGCAGAGAAGAATGGAGGCAGAAATCAGAAAAAAAAAAGCCAAAGCTGAAAGCAATAGGATCATTGCTGAGGTGAAGAAAGAAGTTGCAGAGAAGAAGAAGAAAGAAGCAGCAGAGAAAAAGCAAGCAGAGGAAGAAAAGAGAGATTTAGAGAAGGCTAAGCAAGCAGCTGCAAAGAGAGCTCAAATGCAACAAGAAGCCAGAGATAGAGCTGAGCTTATGGCTACATTGAGAGCTGCAAAGGCAAGTGAAGTACAAGAGGATGCAAATGCTACTGCCTTTGTCACCCAAAAAGCAAAGAAAGTCAATATGTTTGATGAGTTTAGGAATCCTAGATGAAGTAGTCATTATGATCTATTAATAAGTGCAACACATTTTGTAATAATGATTCCAGCACTATTATTTACTCTATGTTTGGACATGAACTGTGAGTTCTAATCACAACTACAGATGACCAGCACATTTGTAATAATGCTTCCAACACTATTATTTACTCTATGTTTGGAGATGAACTATGAGCTCTACTCATAGATATAGATGACCAGCACATTTCTATTAATGCTTCCATCACTTTTATTTGCTCTAAATGATTTAATGCAGCAACATAGCACACACACACACACATCAGAAAATAGATGACCAATAAAGCACATACACAGAAGAAAGTGAATATAACAAATTTGGTAGATAACATTCATATTACTAGCACCATAGAACTTGATTCATTACAACTACATAGCACAACTAGCACTTGACTCATGACATTCATACTACTAGGTTCAGCACATATAGAAGTGCTCAATTACATAGATAACTTGATCATATTGAAATGACCATTAGAACTAGGTAGGAGGCCACTTGAAGCTGCTGTTTCTGGTCTTCATGACCAGCACAACACATAGCATGACAACCAGAGCAAAGGTGAAAATCACCAGATTAAACATCTTCTGGCCATCAACAAGTTCTTGGATGTTGGTCATCATCTTCAGCTCCATCAACTTATGCTCCTTAGCTTTCTTCTTCTCTTGAGCATCTCCAATTGCTTCCTTCTCCTCCTTCCTGAGCTCCAATGCCTCCCTTCTCTCTTCTGCCCAGCCAATTGCTTCAATTTCCAAATCATTCTCCAACACATCATGCTCCATAATGTACGTGACATACTCCAGCTCCCAGTTCCAGAAATTGCAGCCCTTCTGCAAAATGTCCATAACAATTATGAAATCACTGACAATGTATCTAAATTTCACCTAAATCCATAGAAAATCCTAGCACAGTGCTCACATTTGTTCGAAAAGGAAGGGATTCAGATATAGATCACTTACACCATGGTTCCTACACTTGTAGTAGGTCCATCCATCGTGTGCAGCGGTGCTGGAGACGTCACGCACCACCATCTGGCCACAATCGGGGCAGGCGATGGTGGGGATGAACGGGGCCCGGCGACGGATTGAGGTGCTTGCGGAGATGCCGCTTTCCATTGACCTTGCAGATGCGCGTGGAGCTGGCGCTTCCCATTGACCGGGCGAGAAGGCGAAGCGAGGCATGGCTGGGCGGCGGTGGCGCAACATGCGGCGACGCAACAGAGGGGACGGGTTCCAGGAATAGGTGAGACGTTGGCGCAACAGAGGGGATGGAGCAGCGCAAAACATGGATGCCCTTTTCTAGATAAGCCCCCACCAATTTTCTTCTCCACATCAGTACACCGACCACAGTGACTATTCGTGCATCGCGGCGATAAGTTGAGTGACCATCGACAGCCACGTATTCAAATACAGATGTGCGTACACCGTGAGTGACCGTACAAAACTTTTTTGACGAGTTTAGTGACCAGCGCGACGTATTTCGGGAGTACAGTGACCGTATCGTCTCGCGCGACAAGTATAGTGACCATTGGTGCATTTTACTCAAGCTATAAGTCTAGAAAACATAAAAGTGTGGCGATTTTATGGTTTTCGGCTAAATTATTGTCAATTAGTGCCCGTAAAATATATATAGGCCGGAGGGTGATTTTCGGGTCGAAACCCTATCCCTCCACCGCGTGCCCTCTCCCTCTTCGCCGTTGTCGGCAAGCCTTCCAGTGCTCAGATTCGGCCGCCTCGCCGCCCTATTTGCTACATCGCCGCCGCCAAACAACCCGTCTCACCGCCATGCGCCTCGACAGCGCCTCGAGCAAGCGTCGCATCGGCTCACGCAGCCAGCTCCTCAAGACGGAGGAGAAGATCAAGCGCAACCGCAGCATCGACGCCAAAAAGTGCGCGACGCTCCGATATGTTTCTTCACCGCACATGTCGTCCTCCCTCCTTCCCTACGCCCCCGTGTGGTACATCGGAAGTGGCTCGTCAGGGGCGGGTTCCTCGCGACCACTCCCGCCGTCTCCATCGAGCTCAAGCTTCGGGTATCGCGATTACGCGACCTCCCGAGAGAGCGATAACTCCGACGAGAGAGAAGACGGGACGGTGATCCCGCGCGATTTCATCCACTCCGATGAGGTGGAGTAGCGCAAGGTGGCGCGTCTTTGTTGCCGCTCGGAGTAGTCGCACTTGCACGCCATCGCCAAGGAGGAGGCGAAGCTCGCGGTCGCGCTCCGCCTCATCGAGCGCCAGAAGTCAGAGGAGCGCGAGGTGGGACGCCTTCGGCGCCAGGCGGAGGAGAGCGAGGCAGAGAAGGCCAAGGTCATCATCCTCGACTGAACGGCGGCATCGTCTCCGTCGCGTCCAACAACGCGCAAGGCTCCATAGGAGCCAAATTTTGGTAGCTAGATGTGCGCCTACGCCTAGAAGTAAATTATGTCAGTTACTTTTGTGATCAAAATATGTAAATTATATACAAATCGAACTCCGATAATCGTATTGTTCTTTCGGTTTTTCTCTAAATTTTGCCACGAAGGTTACGTTGGCTTTTTAAATTATTCAGTTTTAGTTTTATAGGTTCTGATCGGCGCTCGTGTATTTGTGATCCAAATCTGTGTTTTGGGTGTTCTGTATCACCGATTTTACAGGATGCGTTTTAAGGACACCGTAGAGATGCTTTTATAAGTTTTTTTAGGGCAGATGTTGTGTTACATGTGAGTCGGACAACCACAGGTATACGACGAAGCAGATCCCTAATTTTTAAGGCTTTTTTGTTTTGGCTGTGCTGACCGTGTAGGAAAAATTGCTGTTTCAAATAGTGTTTGGCAAGTTAGCTGCCAACTGATGTCAAAAAAAGGTTAGCTGCCAACTAAGAAATTATCTAAAATATCCACAGAGTTACGAAAACGTGTAGTTTTACATATTTAACACGAGGTAATTCATGAAATATATATTCATTACAATTGTTGTTTTATCCAAAATACATATCCATCATGGTATCGTAATTTAAAAGCATGTTCATACCATTATACTAGCTACCACAAAAATTATAATTTGCTCTCTACTGATAATATGTGGTGTTAAACAAGGGATCCTATTTCTCCCCTCCTGTTTAACTTCGTGGTAGATGCTGAGGCAGAGATTTTGGATAAAGCCAAAATCGCTGGCCACATCTCGGGTGTTGAAAGAATATGTGGGCCTCATGTGTGGTTTTGGTAATTAATGACAATTTTTATGGACTAATATGTGTATTAAGTTTCACTTGTAGGATTTTTCCATTGGCATCGCTTGGAGCGTGTGTTGGCTTCAAGGTCGATGAAATGAAGAAAAAGATGCGTTGTGCAAGCTCAAAATGCGTCATCTCTAGAAGATCTCATGTTTGGTTCTTGCCATCCTCGATGGTCTTGGATCGATGAAGAGGAATCAAGAAAGGCGTTCCATCTTGAGAAGGTCAAGATCATCTACATCATGCTCAAATGGAATGCTCAAGGCAAAGATATTCTTGATAGGTTTTTGATATGTCGTAAACGTATCTATAATTTTTTATGATTCATGCTTGTTTTGTATCAACTATCTTATGTTTTGTCTACACTTTGAGACATTTTTATACATTTTCTGGAACTAACCTATTAACAAGATGCCACAGTGCCAATTCCATGTTTTCTGTTGTTTTTGGTTTCAGAAAAACTAGTAAAAAATATTCTTGGAATTGGACGAAACAAAAGCCAAAGTTTCTTTCCGGCATGACACGGAGTCCAAAGCAGAGACGGAGGAGGGCACCAAGGCGGCCACACCATAGGGTGGAGCGGGTCCCCTCCTGGTCGCGCCTGGCCATGGTGTGGGCCCCTCGGGCATCCATCGACCTTGCCCCTTCGCTTATATAAACCCCCGAGACGAAAACCCTAAATATGATCAAAATTCTACGAAAATTTCTGCAGCGCCGCTGCCATCGAAGACGTGATTCGGGGACAGAAGTCTCTGTTCCGGCACCCTGTAGGGACAGAGAATTGCCCCCAGAGCCATCTCCATCGACTCCACCGCCATATCCATTGTCGTTGCTGACTCCCACGATGAGGAGGGTGTAGTTCTCCTCCGAGGCTTAGGGCTCTACTGGTAGCTATTTGTTCATCTCTCTCTATGGTCTGATCTTATTGTGATCATGAGATTTTGTAATCTAGTTGAATAAGTAGATGCTACTCTTTGTCTATTACGCTACTCAAGTGCTTTTATTAATGTGATCTCCGGAGACACCTTGTCCCACGTGTGTGAAGCTGACAATGTGCGCACCGTGTGTGGCTCTTAGGCTAAAGATTACAGAAATATTTATCATGAGTTATAATTTGAGTTGGATGTCTCTATGAAATTGTGGTGTTTTTCTGGAACCATCTAGCGCTCAAGGTGACAGTGTGGGGTTACCTAGATGGGGAATGCAAACTTTAATGAGTGTTTTATAGCCCTACGCGGTGAATTGATGTTCGTTATCCAACCGGAGAGTAGTTCAGTGTAGCATAGTGCAGAGAAGATATTTATCTGTTCAATTATGTTATCATTGTTAAGAGTATCCACTAGTGAAAGTATGATCCCTAGGACTTGTTTCTAAGCATTAAAACACCATTTACAACCAGTCCTGCTACATGTTTTCTTGCTGCCATTTTTATTTCAGATTGCAATTACCACTTATAATCATCCATATTACTTGTATTTCACTATCTCTTCGCTGAACTAGTGCACCTATACACCTGACAAGTGTATTGGGTGTGTTGGGGACACAAGATACTTCTTGTATCTTAATTGTAGGGTTGCTTGAGAGGGATATCTTTGACCTCTTCCTCCCTGAGTTTGATAAACCTTGGGTGATCCACTTAAGGGAAACTTGCTGCTATTCTACAAACCTCTGCACTTGGAGGCCCAACACTGTCTACAAGAATAGAAGCGTGCGTAGACATCAGTTTTCCCTTTTGCCGGTCCAGGTTGTTAGTTGGGAGACCGGGTTTAGGATCGATAGCCGTACTATCAAGAGGGGCTCTCGAGTGAGTATCTCGATCATATTGTTTAGAGAGAGCTCAAACCATTGCATTATTAACATCATCATTCTTGGTTGGTATTTGGATCTTATCCTTGTGAGGCTCTAGAGCTTGTGGTAATATTCATAACAAGCTCTAGTCCATCAAAGTCGGATTTCCCCTTTATATCTTATTGCGGTTTTGTTCTTTGAGGTTTCCCAGTTTCTCACCAAGGGAGGTATCTCACTGTAAAATACATGAAGTATTCTCACTTGGTGATAACCAATATTTTCATCCTCTTTCCAACGCAATTGGATTCGGGTCAATCGGAGTTACCAAACTAAGGTTATGAACATTTGAATTTACCTCTTTATTTGTTTTTTAAAAGAAAAAATATGTCTCCTGCTTCTTGGGTCGGGCGGTACTACCGGATCCGGTATCACCCACGTCTGCACACTGCTCATCCTCTGCCCTGCCCGGTACATAGCCAGCCCAGCACCGGCAGTACCGTCCCAAGTGGTACTACCGCCTGGGCGGGCCGGTAGTACCGGGCCGGCCTGCCTGGTCGCCTAGGTGCTTTCCCAGGCCCACCCAGCTCCCCGCCGTTGCCAGCTTCTCCCCCGCGCGCCACCAGCTGCTCTCGTGCGGGCTCCCGTATCGCTCGCTGTGCGCTCGCCCGATCCCCTGCTGATTCTTCGTCGCTCGCTTGCTAGTCGCCAAGTCCCCGTGCCTGGGCTGTGCGCTGTTGAGTGGTAGTACCGAGCCCTTTCGGTACTATCGGCCCAGGGCAAAAAAGAGCCACAACGGGCAGATTTCGTTGGGCCATATAACTATTTTTCTATTAACTACTTCCTCTATTCTTTCTCAAGCCTTTTTGTCCCATTTGCCTAAATATATTGAGCTTGATTTCTTCCTACCCCTCTAATGATTCTTGCCAATATTTGAAGGGAAGTTAGAAGAGATCTAGATCCACATCTTGACCAAACCAAATCATCTCTTTGTGAGTGATTCCTTGGGATCTAGATCTTTGAGGATTTTGTGTTCCTCTTTGATTCTTCCTCTCTTGTTCCCCCAATAGTTTTAGTAGCTTTGTTAGAACTTGAGAGTGAAGGATTGGAGAACCTTTGTGGTGTTCTTGCCATTTGCATTCGGTGCATCGGTTTGAGTTCTCCTCGAAGGATTGATTCGGTGGTATTCATAGAAGCTTGTCCCTCTTGGGTTCTTGGAACCCTAGACGGTTGTGTGGAAGTGGTCGGTCTCGGATCTCTGGTTGTAAAGCTTTGAGATCAAGTTGGTAGACTCCGAGTGTTGTGGAGGTCTTCTCAACAAAGTTGTAAAGGTTCCGGTCGCCACCTTGAAGGCCACTGTATAATTAGTCGGGTTCTTGCCGTGCGGAGGGTGCTCAGGAGAATAGGGTGAGGCCTTTTGTGGCGTTGGTGGTCTTAGTACCTCCCACCCCTCCAACGAGACTTACTTCCATTGTGGAAGAAACTCAGTAAAATATCGTCATCCCCGCGTGCCTCGATTATCTCTATACGCGTGCTCTTTACTTATGCACTTTACATTGTGATAGCCTTCGTGCTTGGAGTAGTCTATACTGCTATTCCATTGTTGCTTGTCTTGCTTAGCATAAGTTGTTGGTGCACATAGGTGAACCTCAGTATATATATGCTTTGTGCTCAACAAAAGAAAACGATAGTTTTATTCCGCCTATTCACCATCCTCTAGGCGGCATCCGTGATCTTTCAGGTGTGGTTGGGCATATTATCCCCGGAGGTGGTATCTCCCACCTCCAATATGCGGGCGATGCCATGATTATGATGCAGGGCTTGGATCTTGACATTATTAATCTTAAGTTTCTACTCCTCTGCTTTGAATCCATGTCAGGGTTGAAGATTAACTTCGACAAAGAGCGAGATTATGGTCCTGGGATACTCTGAAGAGGATAGGCAGCACATTGCCGACAACCTTAATTGGGATGCCCATGTTGGAGATATGCCCGAGAGGCAATAATAAAGTGGTTATTATTATATATTTGTGTTTATGATAAATGTTTGCATCCCATGCTATAATTGTATTAATAGGAAACATTAGTATTTGTGTGTCTTGTAAACATAAAAGAGTCCCTAGTAAGCCTCTTGTTAAACTAGCTTGTTGATTAATAGATGATCATGGTTTCCTGATCATGAACATTGGATGTTATTAATAATAATATCATATCATTAGGAGAATGATGTGATGGACACACACCCAAAGTAAGCATAGCATAAGATTAAGTCATTAAGTTTGTTTTGCTACAAGCTTTCAAATACATAGTAACCTAATCCTTAGACCATGAGATCATGTTAATCACGAACACCGGATCAAATGCCACTTTGTAAATGGGTGGTTATAAAGGTGGCATTAGGTATTCTGAAAGTATGAGTTGAAGCGCATGGATCAAGAATGAGATTTGTCCATCCAAATGACGGATAGATTTACTTTGGGCCCTCTCGATGGAATGTCATCCAATTGGCTTGCAAGCATGTGACTAGGTTACAAGGGATGTCATATCACAGTACGAGTAAAGAGTACTTATCGGTAATGAGGTTGAACTATATATGGAGATACCGATGGTCAAACCTAGGATAAGTAGCGCGCGACAAAGGGAATCGATATCATATGTTAATGGTTCTTTCGATCATGAAGTCATCGTTAAATATGTGGGAGCCATTATGGATCTCCAAGTCCCGCTATTGGTTATTGATTAGACAGGTGTCTCGATCATGTCTGCATAGTTCGCGAAGCATAGGGTGACACACTTAAGGTTCAATGTTGTTTAAGTAGATATGGAATGTGAGTTGGAGACCAAATGTTTTTCGAAGTCTCGGATGGGATCCAGGACATCATGATGAGGTCCGGAATGGTCCGGAGAATAATATTCATATAATGGAAGTCATCTTCCAGGGTTTGGAAAAGTTTTAGTGTTTTGACCGGAGTTTCTAGATGGTTCTAGAGGGACACTAGTGGGCCCACCACCTCGGGAGGGGCCACATAGGCTAAGGGAATGCTTAGGGGACCCATGGGCCAGCTGCACCAGTCCCAACAAGCCCAGCCAACCAGCCCCTAGAGATAAGATCAAATCCCTAGAAATTAGGGGGGATACTTGGGGGGAAGATTTCTCCCCCTCCCCTTGTGTTGGCCCTAGGAGGAGGTGGGCCAAGGGGGACAACCCTAGCTGCACCCTCCCTTTATAAATAGAGGAGAGGGGTGTCCGGTGATGCGGCTCAGTTCACTGTAGAGCTTCATTGGGATACCCCAAGAGGAAGGTGTGAAGAATACATCAGTAAGTTTTCCATCAGTTATGAAACCAAGGTTATCAAACCAGTAGGAGTAAGGCAACAACTCCAAGGTGTTGCTAACAACTTGGAACCTGCACAACACAAACTCAAAACTTTGCCCCAACGTACAGTGAGGTTGTAAATCTCACCAGTTTGCTGGAAACAAAGGATTAAACGTATAGTGTGGAAGAGAGTAGTTGCTTGTAGAAAGTAAACATTAACAATAGATGATCTATCCATGATAAAGGAATGAACCGGGGTCCACAGTTCACTAGAGGTGTTCTCCTTAAGATAGATAACATGCTGGGTGAACAAATTATAGTGGGGCAATTAACAGATTGAGAAAGCATAACAATGCAAATACTAGACATCTTGACTCCTATGAGATTTGATTGGGCATTATACAACAATATACATAGACCGTAATCCAACTAAATCTATGAATGATACGTCCAAAACGTATCTACTTTCCCGAACACTTTTGCTATTGTTTCTCGTCTAAACTTGTGTGATTTGGATACAACTAACATAGACTGATGCTATTTTCAGCAGAATTACCTTGGTGTCTAGTTTTTGTGCAGAAAATAAACTATCAGGAAAAATCCCGGAAAATATGCCAAAAATCCTATTTCACCAAAAAATCCATGGAGCCAGAGTACGAGACAGAGTGGAGGCCTGAGGGGCGCACACCCCTGCCAGGCGCGGGCCAGGCCTAGCCACGCCTAGGGGGGTGCGGCCACCTCAAGCACCCCCTCGACCTCCCTCTTCGCCTATAAGAAGCCTCTTGACCTAAAAACCGAGGGGAGTTCATCGTTTTTCCAGAAAGAGTTACGCTGCGCTGCCACCACCAGAAGCCGCGATTCAGAACCAGAAACTCCGTTCTAGCACCCTGTCGGGATGGGGAATTTGGGGAGTATCATCGCCATCGTCATCACCAACGCCTCTCCATCAACCATCCATGTTTCCCTCATCCATGAGTGAGTAATTCCCTGCTGTAGGCTATGGGGATGGTAGGGATTGGATGAGTTCTATCATGTAATCGAATAAGATTGTTAGGGCATGGTGCCTAGTATCTCTATTAGTGCTATTGTACTTTGTTGCAACTTGTTGTTCTTAATGCTTGTCACTAGGGCCTGAGTGCCATGATCTCAGATCTGAACTTATTATTGAATCATTATGATAGTATTATTTGTGATCCTATCTGCAAGTTGTGTATACATATCATTGTCCGGATCCAAAGGCCCCGAAGTGACAGAAATTGGGACCACCTGAGGGGATGGCTGTGATGTGAGGATCACATGTGTTCACGAAGAGTTAATGCTTTGCTCTGGTGCTCTATTAAAAGAAGCACCTTAATTGCCAGTAGTTCCTTAGAGGCCCCGCTGCAACGGGCTAGCAGGACAAAACATGTTGTGCAAGTTCTCATTGCAAGCACGCATGGCTATATATGGAGCACATGCCTATGCTTGTTTAGTACTTGGATCCTTATTCTTATTTATCTGCAATTGACCTAGATCTTGAAGTTACATGTTTAGACTCGTCCATGCAACGCCCGTCCATCCATCCCTATGCCTACCGCACTCATATCCTACTGTTTGCTACTACTGTTACTATTGCTCCTGTTTTGCTGTTGTTGTTGCTTTGCTGTTGCTACCACAAACTGTTGCTACTGATAAACTTCTTTGAGCAAGAACTATTTCCAGGTGCAGCTGAATTGAAAACTCAGTTGTTAAGGCTCGCATGTATTCTTTGGCTCCCCTTGTGTTGAATCAATAAATTGGGTAATACTACCCTCGAAGATTGTTGCGATCCCCTATACCTGTGGGTCATCAAGACTATTTTCTGGCACCGTTGCCGGGGAGCATAGCTTTATTTGTAAGTTCACTTGGATCTATTATTGTTCACTGCTACTCCTTTCATCATGGAGAAGTGTCATAATGGAAACTTTCCTATTTTACCATCCACTACTAGAAGAGGTACAGTCCTAAACACCTCTATTGCTCTTGATTCACCGTCTGTTATAAGTAAGTTTGTTACACCACCACCACATATTCATGCTACACACACTGCTACTACTACTGAATCTGAAACTACTTTGATGCTCATGATGTTACTTCTAGTATGCTTGATGTGAGTGGTTCATTAGGTCCTTTCCTAGATGCTACTATGGCTGGTCTAGGAAATACTGAAACTCCTAGTGAAGACACTATTACACCTGTTAGCTCGCCTGAGTCTAGAGAGAGTTATGATATTAATGATGGCTACATTGAGTTTACCGATGAATTTGTTGAAGAGTGCCGAAACACACATGGTGGTAGTTCTATTAAGAATTTCCTTGCAAGACGTACCATTATTCCTAAACTGTCCTCTGATCCTAAGTTTGACACCTCTCCCATAGATATTAAAGATAAAGATTATGATTTCTCTCTTGATTTATCCTATTTAGATATTGTTGAGAAAGAACTTTTTTGTGGGACTGAGAGTGAGAGTGCTGTGGCACATATGAATGAGCTTTCCACTATGAGTGCTTTATTCTCTGATGATTTTAAAATGCGCAAGTACTTTGTTACTAAGATCTTCCCTTTTTCACTAAAAGGAGAAGCTAGGGATTGGTTTTATAGATTACCTCCTGGTTCCATTGATAGTCCTGATTGTTTGATTGCTTCTTTCTTCTAGAAATATTTTCCTCCCAGTGCTAGACATGCTGCTTTGCAGAGACTTTTTGATTTTAAACAGGGAGAAGAAGAGAAATTACCTAAGTCATGGACAAGGTTCTGTGCCTTGATTCATGCACATCTTGGATGTCCATTGCCTAAAAATGAGCTTCTTGATATTTATTATAATGGACTGACTGATGATTCTAGGACATACCTAGATAGCTTTGCTGATTGTGTTTTCAGGAAAAGAACTCCTACAGATGTTGAAGAATTAATGGCTAAAATAAGCAAGAATTATGATGATTGGACTTCAAATGAGCTAAATACACCTGATCCTATTACTTGTCGTGGGAATGACCACGGCAGATGCTGCGATCGGCAGCGAGTAGTAGAACGAAGGGCAAGGGCGGCCAGCCATCTGCGGTGCGAGATGAGGGCGGAGACTCAGGGTTTTACCCAGGTTCGGCCCGGAGGGTAAAGACCTACTCGCTAGATTGTATTATGGAGGTGTTTACAATGGGCGAACTCGGCGGCTAGGCGGCGAGTTGCTTGGTGTATGAGGAACGATCTCTACTCACCCCTTAGGGAGGTTTATATAGGCTTACCTCCCTAGGGTTTACATATCTCAACCGATTCGGTTACAACTTTGTCAATCGCTTAACTGCACCGACCGGGCCTATCTACTCGCTGGGCCTTCGACCTCCAGTGCTTTGGTACCGATGGGCTTTGATCCACTGCCGATCTCGCAGCCCACTCGCAGCCTTTGGGCGATCGGAACGCCCCGAGGATACCCCAGAGGCATATCCCCATCGTAGTCCCCGAGGCCGTCGTTGATTAGGCGCGGTGGCCGGCGATCGAGTATACGGCTTCAAGTTGGCATCCATCGAATCGTCGGCGGCTCTGTCTGAAGGAAAAATCCGCCAACCGAGTCGCTTTGGGTGAACCAACCAACGGGTCGCCTCGGCGAATAACTCAGCGAGCCGAGTGGCAGGAGGCGGACCGTCGGGCGTGGTCAAACTAGCCGTTAAGGTAACTTAACGGTAACTTTCGGCGTAATCATCGCGCGGTAACGGCCCCCTAATTTGGCGGGCAGCTTTCGCTATATAAGAGGAATGGTTGGCCATCGGAAAGCCAACCGCCCACCATTTCTTCCGAGTACGCACATCTTTCGCCCGTTGATCTCGCAATCCGACCGACCCGCAATCCTCCGACCTCCAAGCAAATCCTCAGCCATGGCCCTCTCCACCGAACCTTGGGGTAGATCCAAGTGCACCAGGGCGCAACTGGCCTCCTTCGAGGAGGCCGGAATCCTGCGGGCCGGCTGCTGGCGAATCCCCGCAGCCGGAGAAACGACCCCGAACCCGCGCGCGAGAGAGTTCATCTGCTTCACTAGTCACCTCGAGCGGGGTTTAGGGTTTCCCACTTCTTCCGGGCGCCGCTACCACGAGATCCAGCCTCGGATCTGGCCCCATAGTATCGAGCAGCTCGCCATCTTTGTATGCTCATGAGTGCTACTTGGCTGCCGCCCTATTTTCCCTTGTGGCAAGATCTGCTCCATGGACGGATCACCGAGAGGCGGGCGGACAATGCTAGCTGGGCGGCTTAACCTTCCAGCTGAAATCCAAAGCCTCCTTCTTTGACTTGATGCTGCCGGCCAAAGCAGCGAGCGACTGGAAAAAGTCTTGGTTTTATGTGACCGAGGCGACCCCGGAGGACGAGGCGGCGATCCCACGGTACTCGGCCGACCGCTCGAGCCGCAATCTCCAGTCGCCAAGCTTCCGACGATCGGCGGATGGTCGTCGACGAGATGCTCCGCACCATTCGCGTGCGAAGAAGGGGCTCCAGACGAGAACTGTACAACTGTTGGCTTGGGCGGCGATTGCCCGCCGCCTAACGCGAGCACTACATGTACCAAGACAGCCGAGAAGACTCGACGAAGGCCTGCCGCCGAGTGGAAGCGGAGGACTACCTCCGGCCAAGAGGATCACCCAGCGGCATACACGGATCGCAGCCGGGCTCCTCCATACACCACGGCGCCCGGCTCCAACGGTAATAACCTGATCTTGTTCGCATGTAGCATATGCAACAAGGTAATTCTAACTTTGTTCCATGTTTAACGCAGCTATTCCAAGTGGTGGAAGGTGGCTCCACCCGATGACGAGAGCTCCGCCATCCGCCCAGACACAAGCGAAGTCGCCTCCGCCAAGGGCAACGAGGCGATGAGGACGAATCCGAAGAGGAGATCGCCCACTGGTCCGAAGACCCGCGGCAACGCCGAACTCGAGGCGGCAGGAGCCTCGGCGTCATGACGATGACGAGGAACTCGGAGACCACCTCGCTCCGTCAGGCCACTCCCTTGAAGAAGAAGAAGGAGAAAGAGGGCCCCTAAGGAGGAGGACGAAGCCGAAGATGGCCTCACCGCTGGCCAGCGAGCAGCTCCGATGCCCACAGCTCGGCGGTGACGGGCGGCCCCGCAACAACCACGCTAGATGCACCATCCATGGAGGCACCGCTGCCTCGATGCCCCGCCTTCGCCGATATCCGGCTAGGGAAGGCTCCGTGAGGCGACTTCGCCGCAAAGGGTCCCGACGTGGCGGTCTCGCCGCAAGGAGGCTCCGTCGCGCAGCTCCTAGCAAGGAAACCTCCGCCGAAAGCCTTAGGCGCCAACCGCTACCTCAACATCAAAGAAACCGTCCAGTATCCCGGGCCCCGCGCCTGAACTGGGCTCGCCGGCTTGGCCTCGAGCCGAGAAACCGCCGCCGCACGTGGCTGCGTTTCATTCCGTCGCCAAGTGAGTGTACTGCCGCCTTTCTCTTAGTATTTTGAATGTTTTTCCTGAATTGTCTCGTCGTGGGACCGGAGCGAAGAAGATGAGCCACCCGACGGTGGCCAAGGTGCCCTCCGCCACTAGCGAGGAGGACCCTTCCTGTAAGAGGAAGGTGGATGAGGTCGCCGCTTCCACGGAAGGCAGCAAGAAGGCCAAGGGCGATGACATCGCCATCGTCTCGACGACACGGCGCCGGGCCCGCTGGCCGTGGAAGCTACCGCTGGCAAAGGGAGGCATTTCGTTGCCTAGACCGGAAGAAGCGAGCTCCTTTGGCGGGTGCTACCTTCCCCGCTTCATGACCAAAGGCGGCCACGGCGAGTGAGGCTGCGACAACCCGCTCGAGACCGCCGACGCCGAGATTGACCAACGTCGGGCACACCGGCGCTGCGTCCGTGGGACTTGGCGCAATCGCACGGCATGCTTGGCGCGCCATCCGGTACCTCCAGTCCCGAGGATCAGGTCGGTGTTTTGCGGCACGATTCTTTATAGTTACTTGTTTTGTTTGTTCGAGTCCGGTCCCGAAAGTGCGTACTCGCTAGATTGTAGCGGTGGGCACTTAGTAATTTCGAGCCGCCAGCCCTCGATGCGCACCCGCTAAATTGTAGCTGGTGGGCACTGAGTAATTTTCGAGCCGCCAGTCCCCGAGTGCGCACCCGCTAAATTATAGCGGGTGGGCACTTAGTAATTTTCGAGCCGCCAGTCCCCGAGTGCGCACCCGCTAAATTGTAGCGGGTGGGCACCGAGTTGTTTTCGTGTGAACTGACTTTGAAACTTTGCAGGGTTTACAACTGGAGTCGGCAGAGCGATTGGCTGCAAAAGCGTCGTCTTGAGAAGGAGTTGGGCGCTCCAAGAAGTAAACAAGGAGCTTGAGGCAATTGCTGCGTTAGACAGAGGTGGCTCGCCAGAGCTTGTCCTCGCCGGCGAATGACGGCGGCGAAATCTGCGTTAATCGCTTGAGCAAAGGATCGCCGACCTCGGCCTTGAATGCGGAGGCGAAAAGAAGAAGCGACTCGTGAACGGGCGAGCTAAGGCCGCCGTTTTGCCGCCGGAGGAAGACCGGAAGGTATCGGAAGCCCTCATCGTTGGGCTTCAGGACGATAAGACATCGCTTCAAAGCTTCATCACGGGGCTCGCCCGCCCGTTGCTCGGTGAGTGCGTCTTCCCAGTCTTGTGGTTGTATTGTTTGTGGTTTCCGTGGTGCTCACAACTGTTTCCGTCTAGCAGGCCATGTGATTGGTAGCCATGAAGAAGCGAGTTCTCTTGATGCGAGGGAGTGCGTGAGCATGCTCGTCGACTCGGCGACGCTGTCGGCGACTTGCATCCGGGCCTACCTTCAAGAGATGTCGCCCACGGAGGTTATTCCCAGTGACCTCGTTGAGGTGTGGGAGTACTTGGAGAAGGCGCCCGCAGTCGTGGAGTTCATGACGCGGTCGGCTTTCCGACGTGGAGCGTCGACGGCTCGAGCACAGGACTCGCCCACTTCCCCGAAGACTTCGACCTCGACGACGTGACGAGTGGTTATCCTTCATCGTCTGGCGCGGTGGATCTGTCTGAAGTTCTTAAGCTGCAGGAACGTGCCGCCGCGTACTCGGAGCGTGTTTGGGCGATGGGCGACCTTCTTCCGTATCAGGAAACGGTCGTCGCGCCGAACGACCCCGAGCCGCCGCATCGCGACTTCAAGGTCGAGCAGCCCTTCCGCGCGGCGATGGCGGGCGAGCTGACGACTTATCCATCGAACCCGTACACTGCATTCATCCGGAAGCGCCGGGACGCTGGTGCATCATCGTCGAAGCTGCGGAATAGTGTTAGTAACAGCTTCCGAGTAGGCATATTTTGTAATGTAAGACAATGCGATATGCGATTGAATGGAACGTTGTGTTCATTTTGCTATTTGTTTGCGTGTTTTGATTGATTTTGGGTGAGTCCCCGAGCGTCCGCCTTTTGCGGGTTCACCTTAGATATGATGTTTTGTTGTTTATCATGTGTGTTGTTGGTTGAGTCGACTCGCCCGAAGCTCGGAGAGCGATCGCTAGGCGACTCCTCGAGTGCTCAGATTTACCGCTTTTCCGTCGCGAACGGCGCCGGTGGCCGAGTCCCCGGCGTGGTACTTGGTAGTTCAAGGCGCGACTCGAGGGTGGTTGAGGACTGAGCGTTTGTGTTAGCGCGTCGCCCGCCTGCCCGGTGGGTCAGCGTGGCAGTCCGGCACGCCTTCTCTTGGCGTTTTCCTGTCCGATCGAGACGAACGGTATCCAGTCCCCGGCGTGGTACTTAGCCGCTCGAGTCGCTTCCGCCAAGGATGCGGAGGACCAGGTCGGTGGGAAGCGAGATGTCTTGGTTCAGAAACCAGTCGAGCTAGGCGACTCGATGGGGCTCCGATTGGCGTTTTAAGTGGACGATGCAAGACTGAATGACTCGGTGCTCTTACATCGCACTACTTAGCGTGCGGCCGCTGTACCAAGGGTTGACTTCTGTATTTTAGCATGACGCTGTTAAGTACGAAAAGTGGCACAAGGAATGGAGAGTAGACGAATTTTGCGAACTGCTTCTTTTATTCATAGCGACCGGAGAGTACATATGTGGGGTTCTAGGTATAGAACTTCGGAGGAGATTTACATTCCACGGCCGCTGATCGCCGAGTTCACCGCCCCCGCGGACGTCGACGAGGTAGTAGGCGTCGTTGCCACGCTACCGATAGCGAACGGGCCTTCCACGGAGGGGAGAGCTTGTGCGTTCTTCTTCTGGATGAGGCGTAACACCAAGTCGCCTTCACGGAAGGTGCGGGTTTTCACCGTCGGGCGTGGTAGCGACGGAGCCCTTGCTGATAGATAGCGGTGCGCGATCGGGCGAGGTCGCGCGCTTCGTCGAGTTGGTCGAGCCCATCTTGGCGGGCCCGTTCGTTTGCGGCCTCCGTATAGTGGACGATCCGCGGCGAGTCGTGTTCGAGGTCGGTCGGCATGACAGCTTCGGCGCCGTAGACCATGAAGAAGGGGGTGAATCCCGTCGACCTGTTGACCGAGGTGCGGATTCCCCAGATGACGGAGGGGAGCTCTTCGACCCAGCATCCAGCGCGCCGAGTGGTACTTGAGTCGCGCTTCAGCCGTGGAGGATGCTTTGGCTGGTTTCCCGCCTGGCCGTTGGATTCCGGGTGCGCGACGCAAGGTCGAGCCGGATGTGGTGCTCCTCAGAACTCGCCATTGCTCCCTTGGCGAAGTTTGTGCCGTTGTCCGTGATGATGCTTGGGGAAACCGTGGTATATGAGCTCGCGTAGGAACTTAGTGGCAGTCTTCCCGTCGCATTTCCGGACTGGCTTGGCTTCTACCCACTTTGTGAATTTGTCGACGGCGACCAGCAGGTGGGTGTAGCCGGAGGGGGCCTTCTTGAAGGGGCCTACCATGTCCATGCCCCACACGGCAAATGGCCAAGTGATGGGGATTGTTTTGAGCGCCGAACTTGGAACGTGCGTCTGGTTGGCGTGCCGGCACCGGCATCGCTGGACGATATCGGCAACAGCGTCGGCATCTGTGATGGGCGAGAAGCCGTGTCGCATGGCTTTGGCGACCAGGGAGCGCGCGGCAGCGTGGTGGCCGCAGTCGCCTGAGTGGATGTCATGTAAGATTTTGCGTCCTTCACCGGTTGGACGCATCGTTGAACACGCTTGTGTAGCTCGCCGTCGATGATGGTGTAGGACTTACATCGGCGGCGATCATTCGGCGCTTGTCTCGTCTGCGGGCAGGTTTCTGTCTCGGTAGGCGATGTAGGGCTTGGTCCATCGTTCGCTCGGTGATGAGTGCGACCAAGGTTGCCTCTGTTGAGCGGGACTCTAATGTCGATCTCCTTAGGGGAGAAACGACGGTGTGAAGATGGTGTCGAGGAACACGCTGCGGTGGTGCGAGTCGAGCCGACCCGCGAGAGAGGCGTCGGCCTCGCTTTTCCTCTGTCGATCCACTCGCGTAGTAGCCGTGAAGTGGCCCACCTTGTCCACCTCTTGGCGGTATGCCGCCATGGTAGAGACGGCGTCGCAGTGCGCGACTTGACCGCAACGAGGTCGGAGTCTCCGTAGCATCGAAGGCGATTGACGCTCATCTTTGCGGCTCGCATGCCGGAGTAGGGCCTCGATTCGCCATGTTGTTGGTGCAAGGCGTGAATTGAGGCGGAGGATGTAGCGGAGCTTGTCGCCTTTGGTGAGGTCAAGACTATCCCGCTCCTGCGCCGTCCGCGTTCTTGGACCCGTCAATGCAGGCTCGATAATGGAGGTACGGCTTCTCGGCTGGGCCTCCTCCCGGCGAGAAATCGGCGGTGCTCGTGACTTAATCGCCCGTGGCTCGTACTTAATGTTGTGGACGCCGATCTCGACGGCCCACTTGGCGACCCGCCGGCCGCCGCGATTGCGGATGATGTCTTGTAGTGGAGCGGAGGAGACGACCGTGATGGGGTGCTCCGGAAGTAGTGCGGCGCCGCCGAGCTCAAGACCGCGTATACCAGATTTTGGTATCAGGGGTATCGGCGCGACTCGGTTAGGACCTCGCTGATGTAGTATACCGCCGCTGGGCGCTCTTTTCCTTCCTCCGTCGTCGACGACCATTACAAATGACGACGCGCCGACGCCGCGCGACGTAAACCAGCATGGGCTCCTTGTCGACGGGTGCGGCGTAGTGGTGCGGTAGTAGCACCTTTTTGAGGTCGCGAGCGCCGTCCGCCTCCTTGTCCCACGGAAGGTGGGATTCTTGCATCAGCGGTATAGGGGCATCGCTTTTCGCCCAGCGGGATGAAGCGGCGAGAGCCGCTACCGCCGCCAGCTCGACGCCGCGCAGCACTCGGGTTTGCCGAGCGCGATCGTGTCGATCTTCGTTGGGTTTGCCTCGATCCTCGCTTTGAGACGACGTACCTAGTAATTGCCCGCGGTACACGGGTGCACTTGCCTGGGTTGAGCTTTATCTTGTACCTCCGCAGGTTGGCGAAGGTCTCTGCGAGGTCGGCGAGTAGGTCGCCTTGGCGAGCGGATTTTACGACCACGTCGTCGATGTAGACGTGGATGTTGCGGCCAATTTGGCTCGCGAGGCATTCTTGCATGCACCGCTGGTACGTTGCTCCGGCGTTCTTGAGAATTGTGGGGTCGTCGTTGTTGACCCCGCTCGCGTATTTGGCGAGCTCATCGGCGTGACTAGCTTCCGCCGCGATCACGGCGTCGGCGAGTTCGTCTCCTTTGGCCTCGCATTCGGCGGCCATGTCGGGGTCGCCATTGATGGTGATGACGCCGCACGGCCCGGGGAGCTTCATCGCGTTGTACGCGTAGTGGGGTGCCGCCATGAATTTGGCGAACAGCGCCCGTGACGCAATGGTAAGGCTGTCGAAGGGCACCAGCTCAAGACGATCCGCTCGTCGCGGAAGTTCGCCGAGTGCCAAGGTGACGGGTAGCGTGACCTTGCCGATCGGGTACGCCTTCCGACCGGGACGGCGCCGTGGAACGTGGTGTGGGTTGTCTCGATCATCGATCGCGGGAGCCGCATCGCTGAAGGTGTCGAGGTAGAGGATGTTGATGGAGCCGCCGCCCATCGAGTCTTGGGAGCCAGTCGCCGACCTGGGCTTGACCACCAGGGCGACTCGTCCCCGGTACTCGATGCGTGGCGAGTGGTCTTGCCGCTCCGGTGATAGGCTGCTCCGACCAGTTCGAACCGGGGACGTCTTCTGGGCCACCGTTGACGGCGACAATGCGGCGATGACCTTCTTCTCGCTTCGTGTTGAAGCCGGTGAAGGTGTGGAGCGAGCCGCTACTTTGCCGAATTTTCCGCCATTTTGCGTTGTCGGTGTCCTCCAGCGCCGTGCCTTCTCGATCTCCCGAGGGTGTGGCGGTCGGCGGTGGTGTGCGTGGCGGCTTTCCTTCCTCGCCTGTGAAACGCACATGGTTGGTTAAGGAGGGCCGCGATCGAACCTTGGCTTGTTCTTGTAGTTCCCGCCGCCGTCGTTGCCTCCGTCAGCGGCGGTAGCTCTTGGGGTCGCGTTAGCGTGCTCGGCATTGGCGACGAAGTCGACTCGCCCATCGTTGCGGCGCTTGCCTGTGAGGCGAGTGCCGCTGTAGCGTAGGTCTGCTCGGCGGCCGCCGTCGTTGCCGCCCGTGCGTCGTTGTCCGCCGAACTCGTCGTCGATGTCTTGATTGGGATCTTCCTCGGCGTATCGTTTGGCGATCTCGAGGAGGTCGGGGATGTTGTCGAGTGTGCGGGCGTGTCGCTTGAGCTTGGCGACTAGAGGCTCGTAGCGGCACGAGGTCTTGAAGCAATGGATAGCGGTGTCCGGGTGGATGCCGACCGCGTTACCGAGCTCTTGCCACCGTTGGACCCAGCTGGTCGACTCGCTGGGTCCCTGGACGCGCCCAGGTCCTCGATGGTGGTGGCGCGGGTGTAGGAGCACTCGAAGTGCTCGACGGCGTCTCGCATTTCCTCCCGTGAGTCGACATCGTCACGGGGAGCGTGTTGATCCATTGCCGCACGTCCCTCCATCATCGATTGGGAGGTAACGGGCGGCGGTAGGTCGGTGTGACCCGCGATCCCCATTGCCATGAGGTATGTGTCAAGCCGCATCGCTGGTCGTCGGAGTCGTATTTTTCGATCTCCTTCGCGCCTTGAAGTTGGTGGGTACTTTTCGCCTCGGATCATTGGTCCGGCACTTGGCCCTAGTCGATCGGCGACCCCATAGGCTCGCCATCGCGGCGAGTAGTTAGGTGTGCATGAGTCGCCGGGCTGGCGCGGCGCGCCATTTTGGTTGTTGATGATGTGAGTGCGGCGTCGATCGGCTCTCCATTGGCGGCGACGAGGTTGGTCGCCGTCCTGGGATCGTTGGTGGAGAGGGCCGCATTCGCGGGTCGTCGTTGGAGCTGCAGTGGCTCTGGCGGCGGGCAATTGAGGGTGTTTGCCACCGCTGGACGGCCGCTTGAGGCCGCCCGCTTCCGAGGAGCGCGAGTACACTCGCCTGCGAGTCGGGCGCCGCTTCTCATTTCCACGGCCTCGCGGTAGGGCCCTGACATATCGGATCTGTAAGGCGCCGCCGCCGTCGCCGTGATGCTGTCGGCCGCTCGCCTGCCACGAGGTTGTCCATCGGGTGGAGAATAGTGGAAGGCGTTCGCATCTCGCTCCGTGAGGAGACGACTATCCGCGGCTGGTCCTCAGGAGAAGTGGTTGGGTGGTGGTGGGGCACCCATCGCCGTTGATCTGGCGAGGGCGGTTGCTTCCTGGTGGCGTTCGTTCGCAGATCGCGCGCCGCTGCGCGAGCCGGGTCGTTCGTCGTCGAAGTTCAGGCGCTGAACGGTGGGGTTCAGCGTGACCTGATCCGCTGTTGGTGGTAGCGTGATAGTTCTGCTGTCACCGCCGAGGCGAAATTTTTCGCGCCTGCCTGCGCATCGCCCGCCCGCCAGCGGAGTTCTCGACCTCCGTCGCCGTGGCGTTAGGAGGATCAGGGTGGAGAAAGGGTCCTCCGGCGGATCGGTGCCGGTGGCCATGTAGGTCGCGGCGTGGCGACTGGCACCGTCGTGGAGGTCGGCGGAGTTCTCCGACCCGGAGTCGGAGTCGAAGATCCCGAGGATGGAGGGGTCCTCGAAATCTCCCGCGTTGGAGACCTGAGCGATGGAGCCCGCGGACGAGGCCGCGGTGATGGATCCGGCGAGTGACGCCGGGGTCGCCGAGTCGGCGTCGTCGGTGAGGGTCACGTCTTCCGCGGCCGCTGAATTCTCGGCCACGTTGCTGTGGGCCGAGTCGTACTCGGAGGCGAGGCGGTGGATCGTGCGGATCTGGCTCTCGGAGAGACGATCGCGTGGTGGCGACTCGCGGATGCGAGCCGAGTCCTCCGAGGTGATGACGTCGGTGAAGCCGGCGAAGAGGCCGATCGCCGATCGGCAGGATCACGCTGTCGCGTGACGCGCCGCCGGACGTAGCTGCTTGGCAAGATCTGGAGCATCTCGCTAATCGCTATCATGCGGCGGTGGCGACCGTCCTGTTGATGGGCAGATTGGATCTCGCCGCAGAACACCGCCGACGGCCAGGCCCCACGGTGGCGCCACTGCCGTGGGAATGACCACCACGGCGGATGCCGCGATCGGCGTGAGTAGTAGAACGAAGGGCAGGCGGCCAGCCATCTGCGGTGCGAGATGAGGGCGGAGACTCGTGGTTTTACCCAGGTTCGCCCCGAGGGTAAAGACCTACTCTGCTAGATTGTATTATGGAGGTGTTTACAATGGGCGAACTCGGCTAGGCGGCGAGTTGCTTGGGTGTATGAGGAACGATTCTACTCACCCCTTAGGAGGTTTATAGGCTTACCTCCCTAGGGTTTACATATCTCAACCGATTCGTTACAACTTTGTCAATCGTTTAACTTTCAGACCGGGCCTATCTACTCGCTGGGCCTTGACCTCGATGCCTGGTACCCTGATGGGCTTTGATCCACTCGCCGTTCTGCAGGCCCACTCACCAGCCTTTGGGCCAGTCGGAAACGTCCCGCTGAGGATACCCCAGTAGGCATATCCCCATCATTACTCCTGAACCAGTTGTGCCTAAACCAGATCCAATACCAACACCAAAGAAGAGGGGAGTACTTGCATTAAACGATGAAGTGATGAAAAAAGCCAACCCACTAAACCTACCCAGCCCACTAAACCTACCCAGCCCAGCAAAGCATCTGGCCCAGCAAGAGACCACCTGACAACCCTCACCGAACCGTTTTCTCACGCGCAACCTCACCCGCGAAGTCACTGAGCAGTGGACCCCACGCCCCCTCTCTCTCTCTCGCAGACAACGCGGTCCCACGCCGTCAGATCATCGTCTCCACCACGGCCACGCCCCCCTCGCTGTTTCTGCCATTGATTGCGGTGATCAATTCGTGTTGATGGCTGGGTTTAACTCGACAGCAACCACGCGCTTTTAAACGCCTCGCTCCCCTCTCTCATTCCCCCCAAGCAGCATCTCCTCTCTGCCACCGGGCTGCTCCAATTTCGAGCTCGAACACCACTGCTCCGACGAACTTCTCCAACCGATTCTGGCACCGTCCAACTGCCCCTTGCCTCCCACTGCATGCAGGCTTGCTCCCCATCTCCTGGCGCATCTCCCAGTGCCGCTCGTTAGCCCGCGCGAGCATCGTAGCCTCGGCAATCTCGACACCTGAGCGCCACCGTCGTCTGCCGTTTCTCCGGCGAGCCCCCCTGGTAAGCTCAGACCGCCCCGGTACTCCTCGATGATGCTCCCATGATCCCCATTGCAGTACGCGTCTAACTCCCTCTCCCGTTTGCTTTGGCATGACCTGCAGCCTCGCCCCCAACGACATCCAGAGACACCGACGCCGCTGCAAACTCTGGCGAGCAATCCCCTCCGTTCCTGAGCGCCCCTCGACAAGCCGACCACACCTCGAGCTTCACCGCAACCACGCGAGCACGGTGAGCTACTCCTACCTCTCCCTCACTTCCTGAATCGTCGCCAACGCCACTGGCCGAGCACGCGCCGCCGCCAGCCGCCGCTAGCGCCGCCTAGATATGGTCTGGCCGCTGTGATCCGTAAGATGTAAAACGTCTGGCTAAGATTAGATTTGATCGAAGGGGTATCGTGTGCTCTGTGCCGCACGATCTCATTTAGATCCAACGATCCACAGAGAGCAATCCGCACGAACCGGTACGCACCAGTAAGAATTAGACACGTGTCCAGAGATTGGTTTAAAAACAGAAATTTGATCTATTAGATTTGAAAAATTGTAAAATTCATAACTTCAATTCTACACGTCCAAAGTTTGCAAATTTTATATCAATGGAATCAGCAGAACAAGTACTGTGCAATCATGCACTTTGTTTAATGTTTTTCTTCTAGAAAATAGGTTGAAATTGCAGTAACTTGTGTAGGCATAATTTGAATATAAAAATTGTTCTAGATATATTTTTAAGGTGAAATCTTTGCAAAATGGATTGTTTTGAACCTACTGACCATAGGAACCAAATTATGGATTTAAGAATGTATTTTGTGAGGTTAAGGAATAAATATTTGAATTAGCACATTTCTAGTCAAATAAAAATATTATTTATGGTTTAGAAATGAATTTTGAGTAAAACCTTTGGGAAATGATTTGATTCAGACCTTCTGACCCTAAAAACCAAGTTTTGAGATTAAGAACATATTTTATGAACCATATAAAGTTATTGCTTTGCTAAAAGATATTTTCAACAACATAAAATATCACCTTAGCATAATATTTGGTTTATGAGATGAAACCTTTTGCAAATGGTTTTACCACTTTTGTAGATGACCAATGTGAGCTTAAAAATGTTTAGAGCCTAGTAGAAACCACTTTTCCAAATAAAACTATCTTTTGCATGCTTGCATGCATGACCTTGTTTTTGTTATTTTATGTGGTGAATTGGTTTGAATGCTAGTTGAATTTGTGTTTTGCTTGATTGAATTGTAGTGAAGTTAGAAGAGTGTGATATTTGAAAGATCAAGAAGTGAACCAACATTCTCTACTAAAAAGGCAAGTGACACTATCATCCATGTCCTACTATTTTCATTACACTTAGTGGATTTTTGTACCATGCATGATAAGGACTACTAAATTTTATGCTATGCTAAATCCTAATAGGATACCCTTATATCTTCCTTAGTGAAAACATTGTAGTTGTAGTAAGATTAGCCCTACTATATATTTGGTATGGGATACATGATATGATTATATGAAGTGTTGGAAAGATATATGTTTTATATAATAAAACAAGTACTCAATGAACCACCTGGGTGGAAAAGGATACTCAAGTTTTGGACAAGGTGGCAACAAAGGGAACCATGTTTATATGGCTATCTTTTTGTATGTGCACTAGAAGAAAACTACCCAGGGACTTAGATATTGAACATGTTTCTCATACAGTGGCTTCCGTGTACAGCCACATGCTAAATGGGCTCTGTCTTAGTCAACTACATAGTGGAAGACCCATGCATTAGCATCTTCAGGTTAACTAGAATTATGTAAGGGAAATATATCCCTACATTGGTGCCTGGTAGACAAGCTAGCATTGTGTATTGGGAGGACTTCTATGGAAAGACTTTGTCACATTCTCGATCTGCCAGCACTCCATTTTGGTGAGTACTTATCCCGCGGCCACTGGTGGCGTCAAGAAGAGATTGTGTCATGTGGGTAAAGTGTACAAATTCTGCAAAAGATCAAAATTCTAAGTACTTAGCCGTGTACCCGGTTATGGACAACTCTGAGCAACTAAGGCATGAAGTTATGGAAGATCTCGACATTCCAATTTCTCAAAGTAAAACTTGATGGTGACAACTAGGGATTAAAGCACTTGGAGTTTTCCAAGAAGTTCAGAAAGATTGGACAAAAGATCAAAAACTATTTTGAAAAGATAGGATAAAACTATATTGCTTTCTGCAAATGAGCCTAAACCCCACTTAGCCAAATATGCATGTAATGATAGGATCCACTTATTTCTACATAGTAGTGAAACTTGCCAATACAATTCAAATGTATTGACCCTTGTGGCTGCAACTTACTATGTTGCAAGTTTGTTTGATGTTAGTGAAGTGTGTTGAATAGGATTACAAGTCTACAACCAACATGACTGCCTGTGGCACTTTGAAGATGAAGGACTCCATGCTATATAGATATTCTGCTGCAATGTAATATGATAGCCAAATGAGCTATGTAAGATGTAATGAATTATTTTATTCCTGGTTATAAATTGTAATATGACCTTTGTTCCTTGATATTACATCTTAACTGTGGATGATAGCTATTGATCCAGGGACTAGCATTGTAAACACAGGGATCTCTACCTTATTAAAGGTTGGGAACCTTACATGGGAAGAGCTTCAGATCCCCTGATCTAGGGACGATGGTGGCGGCGGCTACAGACTATTTCGTGGAGATTTGATTAGGTGTTGAGGGTTTCTGCATCAGGGTGACTTTATAGGCGAAGGGGCAAGGTCGATGGGCGCCCGAGGGGCCCACACCTGGTGGCGGCGCGTCCCCCTAGGTCGCGCGGCCCTAGGGTGTGGCCACCTCGTGGCCCCCCTTCGACTGCCCTTTGGACTCCGTGTTCCTCCTGGTAATATATTGACTTTGGATTTTGTCCTGTCCAATCCCGAGAATATTTCCTTACTAGATTTTCTAAAACCAAAAACAACAGAAAACAGGCAACTGACACTGCGGTGATGACCCACAAGTATAGGGGATCGCAACAGTCTTCGAGGGTAGTATTACCCAATTTATTGATTCAACACAAGGGGAGACAAAGAATACTTGCAAGCCTTAACAACCGAGTTGTCAATTTAGATGCACCTAGAAATAGTTCTTGCTCACAGTAGTTTATCAGTAGCAATAGTTTTGTAATAGCAATAGTAAAGTAACAGCAGCAACAAAACAGGAGCAATAGTAATAATAGTAGCAAATAGTAGGATATGAGTGCGGTAGGCATAGGGATGGATGGACGGGCATTGCATGGACGAGTCTAAACTTGTAACTTCAAGATCTAGGGCATGTGCAGATAAATAAGAATAAGCATCCAAGTACTAAACAATCATAGGCATATGCTCCATATATAGTCATGCGTCGCAATGAGAACTTGCACAACATATTTTGTCATGCCAGCCCGTTGCAGTGGGGCCTCAAGGGAACTACTAGCAATTAAGGCGCTCCTTTTAATAGAGCACCGAAGCAAAGCATTAACACTCCATGAACACACATGATCCTCAAATCACAGCCACCCCCTCCGGTTGTCGCAATTTCTGTCACTTCGGGGCCTTTGGATCCGGACAATGATATGTGTACACAACTTGCAGATAAGATCATAAACAATAATATCACAATGAATCAATAATAAGTTCAGATCTGAGATCATGGCACTTGGGCCCTAGTGACAAGCATTAAGCACAACAAGTTGCAACAAAGTCAAATAGCACTAATAGAGATACTAGGCACCATGCCCTAACAATCTTATTTGATTACATGATAGAACTCATCCAATCCCTACCATCCCCATAGCCTACATCGAGGGATTACTCACTCATGGATGAGCGAAACATGGATGGTTGATGGAGAGGCGTTGTTGATGATGATGGCGATGATCCTCTCCAAATTCCCCGTCCCGACAGGGTGCCAGAATGAAGTTTCTGTTTCCGAATCACGGTTTCTGGTGGTTGCGGTGCAGCGGAACTCTTTCTGGAAAAATGTCGAACCCCCTGAGTTTTTAGGTCAAAAGGCAACTTATAGGCAAAGAGGGAGGCCGAGGGGGTGCCTGGGGCGGACACACCCCCTCCAGGTGCGGCCAGTCCTGGCCCGCGCGGCTAGGGGGTGTGGGCCCCTAGGGCCCCACTCCGTCTCGTATTCTGGCTCCATGAGTTTTCTGGTGAAATAGGATTTTTGGCATATTTTCCGGGATTTTTCCTGATAGTTGATTTTCTACACAAAAACTAGACACCAAGGTAATTCTGCTGAAAACAGCGTCAGTCCGTGTTAGTTGTATCCAAATCACACAAGTTTAGAGGAGAAACAATATAAAAAGTGTTCGGGAAAGTAGATACGTTTTGGACGTATCATGCGGCATCTTGTTAATATGTTAGTCCTAGAAAATGTATAAAAATACCTCAAAGTGTAGACAAAACATAGCAAAGTTGATACTAAACAAGCATGGAGCATGAAAAATTATAAATACGTTTATGACGTATCAAGCATCCCCAAGCTTAACTCCTGCTCGTCCTCGAGTAGGTAAGTGATAAAAAGAATAATTTTTGAGGTGACATGCACCATCACAATCTTGATCAAACCATTTGCAAAGCATTGATAGATGGGATCAAAGTACGCTAAACATGAGAATGAAAGATGTAGCTCTAACAATAAGACATAGTAACTATGTTGTAACATGAAAGGTAACACAAACAAAATATCATGAATAACAATGCATTGAGAGACATTTGTTGTTTCACATACAGAAAACATAGCAAGAGTGGTATTCAGCTTGTCCCTCATGGAATAGCAAAACTAGGACACCTTCAAAGTTCATAAGAGTTACTAGATACAAATAGTTCAAGAACAAGCAATTTCAACATTATGAATCAATCAATAAGTTTTGGGAGAATGCACATAAAACTAAGAATGACAACTATGCTCTCTTAATTGGTACATAAAGATAGAAGGTGGAGACTCAATATAAAAGTAGGAAGAAAGGCCCTTCACAGAGGGAAGCAGGGATTTCAAGTTTCATAAAGAGCTTCCAAAAATTAAGATACTTATTAGCTTTCATCTCTCATTGCTCCTATCATAAGCATATTAAAGTGATTAAGGTTAAAGTGAAACAAATATGGAGTATATGCTTGACAAATCATAAGTTGGCAATCTCATGTCCCTTGAGTACGAGGGTCGTTCCTCATGCTACTCAACATTAGTCACAAGAAAGTTATTGTCATTGTAAGTTTATGTGTATCATAGAGAACCGCCAATGGGGTACCCCTTTCCCCATGACATAGGAGCTATCCCATATCAAAATGACAAGGCAACAGACAATGAGCATCTCAGCGATCTTTTTATTTGCATAGGTTTTTATTGAGGATGCTTCATAGATTGCTCACTATGGTTATGCTGCAACTTTCCACCATGATTAGGCATGGCTTAGGCTAGCCGCCCAGGCGTTTCTCTAACACATATACAATAGTCCATGGACTTACAATCTCCCCTTTTATTTCACACCACCGAAATCCACAAACAAAAGATCATGATATCAACTGGGTAATATGTACATGTGTTGAAAGCGTTCCCCATGACAGCATGGTTCTGCTAATTCCCAACTTATAAGTGCAAGCATATACAACATAGATGACACAATGGTTCAAGCTTATTAGGTACAAGAAAGTAAAGTGTGCCATCAAGTTTGTGAGAGCTTTAATCACTAATTTTCACATAACAAGTTTAATTTGGAAGATAGATAAAATAGGAATATACTTGGAATGGTGTAACACACCATGCATAGGAATTTATAGTGGAATCTTGGGAATAACTTGGTGTCTTGCGAGTTGGATGCATGCGTAGAACTTACTCAGTACAATTGGAGGCTAGCAAAAGACTAGGAGCGACCAACTAAGAGAGCAATAATGGCCATAATCTTGTAGAGAGACAAAATATTATCAATCAAAGCATAAAGTGGTATCACAAGTCAAAAACTAAATGATCAAAGAGGCTAAGGTGAATGGTTCATAGTCATAACATGGTGTGAGCATGTGCCAAGTCAACCCAAACAACGCATCAAAGGAGAATACCACAATATTATGCTTTTGTATGCTAAAACAACGCATGATTATTTCAAGGCACATTAAGCAATCTCAATTGTTTGGAACAAGTCATGCTACAACAATAATCACTAAGCATAAGGTCAAATAAACATCTAGCATGACATGATAAAGTCTAAGCCATAGTCAAAACAAGCTCCCTTTTGTACCACTATAAGCATGAAACTTTCTACTCTTTTTCCAACACCAATCGACTTAGTTGAAACAAAAGAGCGAATGCAGGGGTCCAACTAATTTATTCAAGAAAACTAAACAAATTAAAACCAAAAATGAAAACTAATATGCTCCAAGAACAATACAACAGTGCATGAAACAATAAAAACGAAGTGTCTAGAAAGAGACCTGAGATTTTTATTGATGAAGAAGGGGATGCCTTGGGCATCCCCAAGCTTTGATGCTTGTACCTCTTGAATATTTCTTGGGGTGACACGAGGTGGCATCCCTAATCTTGAGCTTTTGTCTATTCTTCATCTTATACATCATTCTTTCCCTACAATTGAAAATTTCCTCCGTACAAAACTTCACACAATCTTCATTAGCAACATTAGTGTATTCAAGATAATAGGCCTTTGGGTTTAGTTTAAACACAAGTAAACATTCCATTAAAACATAAGCTACTGTATAAATTCCTTAAAAAGCTCAAGTGATCAAGGAGAACTCAAAAACAAACCGATTAAAAGGCAAATGCAAATAATGGCAGAGATCTGTCAAAACAGACCAGCAGGTAAAAACTGATTTTTTTGAAGACCTTATGTTGCTCAAATAAAAAAGTGTTGAACTATGAAAAGTTATATAACAACCTGGGGCATAAGCTAAGAAAATTACAGCTCAATCTGACATACAAGGATGTTTCACGAATTTTTACAGTGAAGCACAAAAATTTGTTTTGGGACAGCAACTTCCCCAGATCTTACTTCTCTCTCATTAGAGGTTATTCTTGGCACAAAAACCACACAAAAAGGATAAGGAGAGGTTATTACAGAAGTAATAACTTCCAAGACTCAGCAAAATAAAATCCTAACGAAATTTAGGTTATCTCCCAATGAGTACTTTTCTTTAACGCCTTTAAGTTAGGCATAGGAAGCAAGAATCAAGTATTCTCAAATGAAGAAGCATTAACATCAAATTTTGCTTTAATAGGAGGAGAAAAAGGTAACTTCTCTCTCCTCATAGGGAAGTGTTCTATACCTTCCTTGAATGGGAATTGATATTTAATGGTGCCTTTCTTCATATCAATAATGGCACCAACAGTTCTAAGAAAAGGTCTTCCCAAAGTGATAGGACAAGAAGTATTGCATTCAACATCAAAAACATAGAAATCAACAGGGACATAGGCATGGTTAACCATAATAAGAAAATCATTAATACTTCCCATAAGTTTCTTTTTAGCATTATCATCAAGTGGAACATCTAAATAGCATTCTTCCAAAGGTGGCAAATCAAGCATTTAATAAATCTTCCTAGGCATAATAGAGACACTAGAACCAAGGTCACATAAAGCTTTGAGATCAAAATCATTCACTTGCATATTAATGATGGGTTCCCAACTATCTTATAATTTCCTAGGAATAGAAACTTTATGTTTCAATTTTTCTTCTTTAATTTTAATGAGAGCATCTGTAATGTGTTTTGTGAAAACCATATTCATAGCACTAGCAGTAGGACTTATAGCAAGCTTTTGTAGGAACATAATATCAAAATAAAACTTAGCATCATAGTTAGTAGACTTATTGTTTCCCATAGTTCGAAAAATTTCAGCATTCTTATTGGGTTTAGGCATTGTTGTAAAAGGAATGTGGACTTCTTGTGGTTTTCTAGCATCAACATTGCTGGTGGTAATAGTACAAATACTATTATTTCTAGCAATTTAATCTTATCTTTCCCACTTAGCATGCAATTTAGCTAACCGTCTAACATTTTCATCAATTCTAACTTGTATAGCATGAGTAGTAGCAAAGGTATTTTCCATGGTTTCAGGTTTAGCAGCCATTTTATTAATCAAAGAGGATTGTGCTTCAGACAAAGATGAAATATTTTTCTCAACATTCAAAAGCTTTTCCTCCACAGTTTTGTTGAAAGTAGTTTGTTTACTAGTAAAGTCTTTAAGCATGACTTCATGTTCAGAGGGCGTACTCCTATTATTGTTGTAGGAATTTCCATAAGCATTACCATTATTGGGAGGATAAGGCCTATAATTATTATTACCAAAATTATTCCTATAGGCATTGTTGCTGAAATTTTTATTTCTAATGAATTTCACATCAACTTGCTCTTCTTGAGCAACCAAAGAGGCTAAAGGAACATTATTTGGATTAATATGAGCTTTTCCATTAACAAGCATAGGCATAATGACATCAATTTTATCACTCAAGGAGGAGGTTTCTTCAACAGAATTTACCTTCTTACCTTGTGGAGATCTCTTAGTGTGCCTTTCAGAATAATTAACCATCATATTATCAAGGAGCTTTGTTGCAAATCCCAAAGTAATGATCATAAAGGTACCTCCAGCAGCAGAATCCAACAGATTTCTTGAAGAAAAATTCAGCCCTGCATAAAAAGTTTGGATAATCATCCAAGCAGTCAGTCCATGAGTGGGACAATACCACTACAAGAAGACCCCACCTACAGCAACGCATTCATGCGTATCTAAATGCTGATATAGGCGTTGCTAGCGACTTTACCAACGGATAAAAATACGTTGCGTTTTTGAGCGTTGCAAGGGTACAATGCAACGCATAGGCGTACGTTGGTAACCAATGGGATAAACGTTGCAATGTGGCTACAGATTCCAAGCAACAACTGTATGCGTTGCTAGAGGCATGATTAAAAATTCTAATTCAAAAAACAATATTCATGGACTAAATGGTTTGGCCGTTCTGGAATTGGTAAGTATTTTTCCCAGTATGAAAACATAGTTCATATGACATACAACAACACACGTATCGTACAATATGAATGCATCACATCGCAAATAATTGAATATATATATATATTATATCAATGGAACACCCACTACTAGGAAAACGGCTATAGGTAATCAGCACATCCGTGGCTCACATGGTTGAAGTGCCCCACGACTAAAACAAGCGTGGCTCACCTGTGGGCAGTGCCCTACTAATAACTATAACAACCGTGGCGCACATGACTATAGTGCGCCACAGATGTGTGGCCAGGCACACGCCAAACATTTGTAGCGCACTATAGTCATGTGCGCCACGGTTGTTAGGGTCATCTGGGCGCGTGTGCACAGTGCGCTACGCCTAAGCGCATGCCCACCTGCTCAAACGGCCACAAACTGCGTGGCGCACTCCGCCTAGTGCGCCACAGGGACTAGGAAAGATCTGTGGCGATCGGCCTAGTGCGCCACGAAGTTTGTACTCCCATGGCGCACTAGGGCCGTGTGCGCCATGGATGTGTCGATTCTTTTAGGACAGCACTTTATGTGCACATGTGTGCCCACACATCCACCACCCACACTTCACTTTCCCCTTCTTCTTCCTCCTTAGATCTAGTCGGGATCTTCTCCTTCCCACCTCCATTTCTCCATACATTCACCATTTTTAGCATGTAAAACTTGCTTTGGATGTTACATAAGTAATAGAGGAGGTCTCCGGTCTCTCATCTATCCGCTCTGGCCGACGCCACCTCTCCTTTCCATCTTTCTCGCGATCGGTCTCTCATCTCGGTAAGTTGTCCATGTAAGGATGTGTTCATGTGTATATGGATGATGCATGTGCTCATATGTATGTAGATGATCGATGCTCATGATGTGTGTATGTGTGGAGAGGATCGATGGTCATATATGTGTGTATATGGAGAGTATCGATGATGCTCATGCATGTGTGTATGGAGAGGATAATGATATGTTCATGTGTGTATGGATCGGTCTCTCTCTCTTGTGTTTGTATGTGAACAAGTTGCCATTTGTTTTGCCAAAATGTTGATTCATTTCCATTTTGGCAAGACTTTCATTTCGCAAAGGTCCTAATTTTAGGATAGGTCATGCGAAATTTTCTATCGACCATTGCATGCATGCATTCATTATGTGGTTCTAATAGACTTCAAAATTGTACCATGTACATCATGCAGTAAAATGGTCCGCATAATGAGCGAAGGCATTATGGCTAGATTTTTGAAATGTGCGACCGACATGATACGAAATAACAAGACAGATATAAGATGTCCGTGCAGTAAGATGCAAACTCAACTGGGTGATCGACCAGTTCGAATCTGCGCGCACTCGCCTCGCCATGGTTTCATGGATGGATACACTCGTTGGATAAGTGATGGCGTAGATGATGGAGACGGTGAAGAAGGTGGCCAACATGGCGATGATCATCATCACGGCGAGAACGGGCGAGATGATGAAGAGGCTCTGGAGATGGTGAAGGTGCGAAGGCATCGGGATGATGATGATCTAGATGACGGAGGAGCGCATCGATGGAACAACGTCGGTGGGTGCGGGACCCTTATGTGCAAGAGCTGCTTCTCAAGCGATTTAGTAACGCCGTGGCTGCCGAGAGAAAGCCAAGCTTGCGCAACTTGAGAAAGACGCGGTTACTCCATTGTATGAAGGATGCAGGCCCGATGATACCCGGTTGAATGTAACGCTCAAGGCTATGAAGATGAAGGCAAAGCACAAATTGAGCGACGCAAGCTTCGACGATATGATGGCATTCTGGCACGATCGTCTCCCGGAGAGGAAAAAGAAACATCATTGGAATGGATGGAGTCGCCAACGAGCAAGACTTCGACCAGTACGACGATCCAAAGATTGAAGATGACGACGACTACGATGCAGCAACATACATCACAAGAAGAAAAAGGACAACCCTACCCAAAAAAGGTAGCCCGTTCGAAAGAAGAAACATTAAAGTGCCGAGGCTAAATTATTCAACCGCGACAAAGAAGGGAAAAAAGATTGTAAAACGCTAGCTCAAAAAATATTGTAAACGCGTGGTCAAAAAATATTGTAATATTCATGAACAAAGTATTATGAAATTTAGTTATACTTTAAATCATATTTTTGGGCATTTTTGGAATATTATTACTTTTGGGCATTTTTGGAATATTTAAAAGTATTTTAAAATCAAAATAAAACTTCTATGGCATATATCACCACTTTTGGGCATTTTTTGGAATATTTAAAAGTGTTTTTAAAATCAAAACAAAAAATTGGGGCACCAGGATTCAAACCTGGGTGCTCTCAGGTTTAGAATAGAGTAGTGGGCAGAACCAGTGGGATAGGCTAGTATAGTTGTTAGCTAGTGGGTCTGTAGTTCTCTTATCCAGTAGTTAGAAGCCGATAGGCGTAGCGCACTAGCCCGTAGTGCGCTACAAATATCCGTAGCGCACTATGTCTCAGTGCGCTACGCCTAATGCCTTTATCCACACGTGTGGCGCCCGACCCCCTCTCTCATCCCCATCTCTCTATCTCTCATCCCGAAGCCGAAGGGCCGCCGCCGTCGCTCTCGATCCGCCGCCGCTGCGTCTGAGGAGGAGGAGGCCTGCCCGCGCCCGAGGAGGAGGAGGTCCGCCCGTACGTGTCCGAGGAGGAGGTCCGCCCGCGTCTCAGGAGGAGGCCCGTGTCCGAGGAGGAGCAGCCGCCGCGCACGTCTCAGGAGGTGGAGGCCGCCGTCGTCCGCCCGTCGTCGTCCGCCCGTCAGAGGTGAGTATCTCCTCTCCCCTATCTCCCTCTCTCCCTCTGTTTTGGGGGCATCCTAGGCTTTGCAACCCTAGTAGCGGGCATCCCCGCAAGCAGGGCTCTCTGCTAGCTAGTACCAGAAGCCCTGATGCTGCTATAGCTCCTCCCGCTGGGAAATGTTCTTAGGAAATTCAAAGTAGGAAATGTTCTTAGGAAATTCAGTTAGGAAATGTTTAGATTAGGAAATTCAGATTAGGAAATGTTAATTAGTTAGGAAATTCAGATTAGGAAATTTAGAGAAGGAAATTCAGATTTGGAGTTAGGATTCAGATTTGGAGTTAGCGACAGATTATTAGAGTACTTGCCAATAGCTTCGACAATAACAAGATACAATGATTATTGGCATGATACCATTATATCCTCATTTGTTTTAGTAGTGCATCTTTAATTTGATCACTTCCCAAGTCCCAACCATGGTAAATAAATCTTCAACTATAAGCGACACCATCGAGGTAAAATATATGGTATGTGGATAATTTCAAGGAAGGTTGACTCATGCACAGCAAAACTTTCAGATTGTGTGTAGTACTTTTTAGAACACAACAAGAAAGTGGTGATTACATTATGCATTTGTATTGGGTGATGAGCACATGCTCACCAAGATTTCTTGAAATCACTTGCAAGTTCAAATGGTGTCGATTCAAGTTGTAAAAATGAGTACTAAACTCTTGTGAAAATCGAGTACTAAATCACTGCAAGTTCAAATGGTGTCGATTCTAGCTTAGCTGGTTTACGTAAGTATGCGTAATAGGTCTTCTGTCAGGGTGAAATATTTGAGAACTAAAGTCTCTTTGTTGGGCATGCTTTACAATACTTGCAAATTGCACAAGTTGCGATAAGAAAATATTCGTGTATCTGATCAACATCTTGCACCCCATATAGGTGGATTATAATACTAATGATGGTTGATAAGTGGTGGAGTAATTAGAAAGAGAGTAGAAGTAGTGGCATGAATTAGCATCCGGAACTAAAAGAATAAGTTATTTTCTCTGTTCAGGTTATTTCCATCATATGAGCACAACTGAATGATATTTTCTTTTTTCAAGAGACCTAGCAGGCTTTAGTTGATAGAAACATGTATCCTTGGGTTTTAGTTGCTGCTGTGTATGCTCATATGTGTTATTTTCTTTTTCAAGAGACCTAGCAGGCTTTAGTTATTTTATTTCCATCATATGCTTGGTGCAGTGAATCCAGATGATAACCGTAAAGCCCATTGCTTGATGTGGGCATGTTGATGCATTCTTAACCAATGTGTTTTCTACCTAGATGTTTATGTGTTGGTTGTGTTGGCGGATTATCCTATGTGACCAGATTATGTCTTGGCTGTGTTGGCCATTTATTGTGTCTTGCTGGCTATGATGGCCATTTATTGTGTGCTAGCTATGCTGGCCATATATATGCAGAGTTCTTGTATGAAATGAGTCCCGATTTTGCCGGAATGTTGATTAACTTCCATTTCGCGTAAATCGGGCACTCAGTTGAAGAAAATTAGCAAAGGTCATCCGGATTTTTCCGCATTTAACCAATTATTTGTTTTTATTAGTGCAAAGATGTGTGACAATGACGAGGCTGGATGTTCTAAGCGCATCGCTGAAGGAGAACTCACCTCCGAATAAACAATTGACATTCGGGAGGCGGCCCAGGCTAGAAGACGATGAAGAATACCATCCTTGGAGAGCGAGGATGATGAGATGGAAGACGCGGAGGAAGAAGCCAAGGAAGGCAGACGATGAAACCACGATGGCGGCGAGGGCACGGGAGTGGTAGCAACCCTCCTAAGAAGAAGAAGCGAAGGACCGGCGCCCAACACGGCCGCACGGTCGGGAGGAAATTACAAGTGAGCCCAACAGGGGTTCCTTTGGAGCCCGACCTTGTCGTCAAAGATGCAGTGGGCAAGTGGCGGCGATCACCGGACAACCATCTCGATCAACACCGAGAATCTCCGGCATAAAGATAATGGCCACTTGCGCACACTCCTTCGAGAAGTCGCACGAAGATACAAGTTCCCGCTAAGTATCGAACACAAATTATCATGGGAACAAGTAAACAAATCCGCCCTCACAAAGATGAGCACCGCCCGGCCACTGGAGAACCCGGATAAAGAAGAAGATCTATAAAGAAGGCAAAAGTCTCGAGGAGATCCGGAAGATTGACCCAGATCACCAAGATCAGTTCCGGAGTTCAAGGAGAGGTGTGAATCCGAAGAGCCCCGCCAATAGTAATCGGGGAAAGGCGCTGCTGGCGATGAATATAGGTCATCACCATCTCGGATCTGGTGGATACAGAACCACGGAGGCCAAATGGAATAAGGAGGACGAAGAGTATAGATCCAAGGGGATAGAAAACCCCTTTGCTAAATTCGAACCCGGGCAGGTTCGAAACTTCATCAGGGCCCGTTACCATGTGGACCCAAAAACCAAACAACTCACCGCGGATCCTGCGGTGAAGGAATTCGAGGAAATTGTGGTAAGTATAATCTAATTACAGCGGAGAACACGATTGCAATCTAATCGATGATCTAAATGATTCACTGTTACTTCTTCTGCAGGAGGAGGAAATTGTTGCTAGTCATGGATCCCAGGGTTCCTCATCCCAGGGGTCGACGGCCACCGGTGGGATAACCCTTTAACAGGCGATGACCGGGCCAAGAAAATAGAGCGATTCTGAAGAAGCCGTTGCGGCTGGCCGTCTGGCCGCCTCGGGGTAAGAATTGGGTGGATCATTTTGGTCCACCGCCGAGGACGCATGTGGCGCCGTCGGAAGGAGCGAGGAGGAAAACAGAGGTTCAAGAACTTAAGGCACAAGTGGCGCGGATCCCGCAGATCGTCCAAGACAACTGGCAATCACCCTTACGTCCTTCCCGCCTACCTTGGTGGAGTCAATAGCGAACCGGAGTGCGGGTGGTCGAGTAGGGCCGTGCCGATTCAAGCATGGTCGCAGCCACTCGAACAACGCGCCGACGAATCAGCGAACTACGTGTTCGTGACTCGCCCGCTAGCACCGCGGCGCCGCAAGTGTTGGTGACTCGCCATCACCGCGGCGCCGAGTACATGTTGGTGACCCCTGCCATTGTCGCGGCACCGGAGCTCCAAGCACCCGTCGGTAGGGAGAATACACCGCGCCAGCATCGCGCCATCAAGCAGCCCTTCCGTCTCTTGCACGCCGTCGCCTGTCACGGTGGGTGGACATTCGCCGATATAGACGCCATCACGGTAAACAAATTGCTTTAATTACCGCCTTTCATGCCATCTATATATTACTCTTGTGGCATCTCGCTCTGACGACGCCGTACATGTTTTCTGCAGACGGATGTTCCTTGCACTCTCTTATGCTACGTGAACAACGGTGAGGATGTTGCCAAGGGTACCATCGTTCAACCCTTGCAGCGCACGTTCCACTCAAAACCGATGCCAGATAGCATGCACATGGTTAAAATTAGTCGGGTGCTAAGGGGCTGCGACGACCTGGAACCTCCCATTCAACCCCCAGGACCGGATGAAGAAGAGTTGTCTCCTCGGTTGCTTGACTTGTTCTTGCTATGGCCAAAGAGCATGATCCGTTTGGGGACGGCGGGGCCATCACGCCACAGACAACACCACCGTCGTGCAGCGACAAGCGGTGGCAGGCCCTTACCGCCTCGCCGTCACCTCACGCGGTGGGTCGGATGATCATGTTGATGATATGCACATGGCGCAGGATCCGCCGAGAACGACGAAGACTGGAATGATCACTTCTTGACTCGGTTTGGCAACGAAGAAGACCTAGCTGGTGGCCCCACAGAAAGCCACTATCACCAAGCGTCTGCTTGGTTCTCGAGACGCCTCGGCTTGCGCCTTCTGAGCCAGGTGATACAACCAACCGCCCTTTATTCTAAGCCCGACACTACATAGGGCGGCGGTGCTCGATTAATGCCTGCCCGCTCCAAAAGGAAAAAGGGCAGGAAAAGAAAATCTAGCAGCTCGAGCCAGCGGTGGCGTCAACAACCGAATCCGATCAGGTTTCGGACGGGCCACCAAGACCCGAGGGTATTATGTGGAGGATTCATGTGGCGGTGAGCCCATGCTACCTAAGAATTTGGAAGCTCGCCAGTTCGAACTGCAGAGTGTGCATGAAGGCGTCTTGACGATAGAGAGACGCCTATCGGAGAAAGATCCTCGCACGGTATTCGTGGTTAAGGTGCCACCAGCTTGGGCTTCGTCGACACCGCCTCGGATCTGTTCTTCCTGCGGTTCGAGGACATCTTCAATATGTTCCACCTATACCCGCTGCACTATACCATGGTCCGTCTCTTTCTCACCGCCACGCAGATCATTAGAGAGAACACACCGGCATCGCTATAGTGGACCCCTACTACATGCGTGATGGCTGCTTGGGTTCCCCCGCCGAGCGACGTATCGTGGCGTCATACCTAAAAAGAATCCTCGTGGCGAACAAGACAAAGGAATACATTCTCGTGCCTTACTTTCCGAGTAAGTCGTTATTCAGTCGCCACCGTCGATTGGCTTTATTAGATCATCATCATTCTTTTTTCAACACATTCCATTTGAATTTTTTGCGCAGAGATGAACACTGCACGCTCATCTCCTTATCGCCGAAGCATTCCCACGCCACGTATTTCGACTCGGGGAGTCTAGAAAAGAAGAAAAACTACGACAAGATCAAGGAAGTTCTGGATGATGCTCTCACTGGCTTTGCCTCGACGGAAGGCACCAGCTTCGTGCGTAAGAGATGTATCGCATCCAGCAGCAGTTTGGGGCAATCATCTTTCGTGATGTCATGACTTCGGGGGGGATCTTCTACGGAGGAAATATCCCGAATAACCGTGACATAGAAGATCGCCTAGAGATGCAGGGTGACTATAGGAAGTTCATGACGAGGCAGGGCGTCCTCCCGTTCCCTAAGCCGAGCCAGAAGGCTTGATGTTGGCCTAGTTGTAGTTGCAAACTATAGATGACCTTTGTGTGTGTGTGTGGACGACAAGTGTACTTATCTTATTAGGTTTATGAATCACCGCTTACTTATTTTGCTTATTATTATTATATATCAATCAATGCTTGGTTTTTTTTGCTTACTCTTTGGTTTTTTTGCTTACTCTTTGGTTCTCGGACGACAAGTGTGAGTTATTTTTGTCTTTTTCGAGAATATGCCGATGATTGAAATGTCGTGGCACAATATATATGTGAATGTGCTATGACGGGATTGTTAGCCTTGTGATATGCACAAGTCCAGGAATTGTGCATCCTACTTGGCTAACAGTCCTGTCATAAGCATATTCCTGTGTCCAACGACCTAGCTAGTTATATATGAGGCATTATTTTCGAGTTATTTTTGTCTTTTTTGAGAATATGCCGATGATTGAAATGTCGTGGCACAATATATATGTGAATGTGCTATGACGGGATTGTTAGCCTTGTGATATGCACAAGTCCAGGAATTGTGCATCCTACTTGGCTAACATCCGTCATAAGCATATTCGTGTCCAACGACCTAGCTAGTTATATATGAGGCATTCTTTTCGAGTTATTTTGTCTTTTTCGAGAATATGCCGATGATTGAAATGTCGTGGCACAATATATATGTGAATGTGCTATGAGGGATTAGCCTTGTGATATGCACAAGTCCGGGAATTGTGCATCCTACTTGGCTAACAGTCCCGTCATAAGCATATTACTGTGTCCAACGACCTAGCTAGTTATATATGAGTCATGCTTTTCGAGTTAGTTTTGTATTTTTCGATAATATGCCGATGATTGAAATGTCGTGGCACAATATATATGTGAATGTGCTATGACGGGATTGTTAGCCTTGTGATATGCACAAGTCCAGGAATTGTGCATCCTACTTGGCTACAGTCACATCATAAGCATATTCTGTGTCCAACGACCTAGCTAGTTATATATGAGGCATTATTTTGAGTTATTTTTGTCTTTTCAAGAATATGCCGATGATTGAAATGTCGTGGCACAATATATATGTGAATGTGCTATGACGGATTGTTAGCCTTGTGATATGCACAAGTCCGTGAATGCATCCTACTTGGCTAACAATCCGTCATAAGCATATTCCTGTGTCCAACGACCTAGCTAGTTATATATGAGGCATTCTTTTCGAGTTATTTTTGTCTTTTCGAGAATATGCCGATGATTGAAATGTCGGCACAATATATATGTGAATGTGCTATGACGGGATTTAGCCTTGTGATATGCACAAGTCCGAATGTGCATCCTACTTGGCTATGATCCGTCATAAGCATATTCACGTGTCCAACGACCTAGCTAGTTATATATGAGGCATGCTTTTCGAGTTATTTTGTCTTTTTCGAGAATATGCCGATGATTGAAATGTCGTGGCACAATATATATGTGAATGTGCTATGACGGGATTGTTAGCCTTGTGATATGCACAAGTCCGAATTGTGCATCCTACTTGGCTAACAATTCCGTCATAAGCATATTCTGTGTCCAACAACCTAGTTATATATGAGGCATGCTTTCGAGTTATTTTTGTCTTTTCGAGAATATGCCGATGATTGAAATGTCGTGGCACAATATATATGTGAATGTGCTATGACGGGATTGTTAGCCTTGTGATATGCACAAGTCCGAATTGTGCATCCTACTTGGCTAACAGTCCGTCATAAGCATATTCTGTGTCCAACAACCTAGTTATATATGAGGCATGCTTTTGAGTTTGCTCTTTTTGATTTAAGAGTACTTTCTATAAGTGTATCTTCATATGCGACTTTAATTATACATGTTTTTTCAATCACGGTTAGTTATTATTGTCAACTTGTAGATGGCGTGGTGCGTCGTGTACAAGGGACGAGTTCGAGTCTCGATGATTGGGAAGACTACGGAGACAGTGCACCGTTTCGTGACAATAGCTACAAAGGGTACAACACTATGGCGGAGGTGGAAGCTAGATACACGCTATCTAGCGGTAGTTAGGACAAGGAACCGGATGAAGACCTACACCTTCGTCACAAGCGGTGATCATGCTTATCTTCTTTGGTTATTTATCCCGTTTGTGTCTAGCTATCTAGTTTAGATGTCTAGGCGAGCTTAGAGCTCTAACTTGTTCGATCGACACATGTATTCGCATGTCACCAACTACTACTTTGTAACATGATCAAAACAATGTAACTTGGACTATGTATTCATGTATGAGACTTATCTATATGTATTTGTTTCAATCTTGTTTTTCATATTGAGTATTTATATATATAATTGTATATCTTGTATCTGTGTGTGTATATCTGCTGTAATATTGTATATAATCTGTATTGCATATAATCTGGCTTGGAAATTAAAAAAAAACAAAAAATACATCTGTGGCGCACATGGTCTACCTTCTGTGGCGCACTACACCTAAAGCGCACCATGGATGTTTAGTGGTGCACTAGGTAGTGCGCCACAGAAGATCCAAGGGGTAGCGCACCACACCAAACTTCTGTGGCGCACTAGGAGGTGCGCTACGCCTATCTCTACACAACCGTGGCACACTAGGCAGTGCGCCACGGCTGAGAGATAGCCGTAGCGCAAGGCCCGTGGCGCACTGCAGGTGCGCCACAGATGATGGTTTCAGGTGCGCCACTAAAGGCCGTTTTCCTAGTAGTGACCATTTCATATACAAATATTATTTGAAGAGTAGACAATTTACAATCTTGCATCAAAATATCATATTCTACCTAGTCCTATACATAACCTTTTTGGAACACAATTCCATAAACATAAATAATTTGAAAAGATTACAATTTACAATCTTGCATCAAAATATGATATTCCACTATATATATTCCGTCAAATATTATTCCTACATGACGAGAGCTGATATCCAGATATCCCAAGTCTTGCTGATGTATCCGACCTGCAAATAAAACAATTTCATTTTCAGCATCAAAGTGGAAAAAGACAGTGTGAAGAGCATATTTAATTTTATGAAGTACTTGCTTAAAACTTTTTCGGAATACTCACCTTGGTGGCATGCCAAAATTAAGTCAACACGCAAGATAATTGCATTGGAAATAATTCATCCAACCCACAAGTCATAACGAATAAAAATCTGGATAATAAATAACCACAACGGGATCTGAAAAAATTCATAAAACAGAATATAAAATCCTTTAATTATCTAGATCGCTAGTCTAACGACAGATCAAAAATCTAAATTTGCTCATGAGACGCATGAGTCATAGTGGTTACCGCTCATATGAAAAAAACGAAACCGAATAAGAAATAAACAGGACCGGATCTGAACGAATCCATTAATAAACATAAGATAAAATGGGTTAATACCTGCCGATAGTATTGCGGCTGGTTGTTGCTTCTAATGTGTGCATCTCCACCTCGCTGCTTCTTCTGTCTGCATCTCCATCTCGCATATCTTGTATGACACATAACAAAAGTAGTCGAGTTCAATACCATTACATAAATCACGGTGTACTCATTCACCGCAGTTTGCATCAAGACGAGCATAGCCATACAATATAATTTGGGCACAGCTACGCTGCAATTCTAGTATTGTTGTACACGTACAGTTGTTTGGAAAACCTGCCGCCTAATAGGCTCCTCCCCTTCCTCGTTGCACACAAATATGATACAAACTTCGCGCACAATTTCTATCTACTCATTGCAGGACTTGCAAGGGCAGAGCACCCAAGGAAGCAGTCATCCACGAGCATCACACCTCCCATGCCACACACCAGCGTGCAAGGTACTTGCTTCTGTACTGCTCATTGCTAAACTTGTAAATACGTGTGTACTGATTTATAGGTAGCCCAATAAGTAAAAAATAAAGAGAATGATCATATAAAAAAGTAGATAGCTTAGTACTGGATTGAGATTATTACATACCAGAAAGTCGGCGAAAATATATAAATATGAGATTGATTTTTTCCAAAGTCATTGCAGAACATATTTTGGTATGTATGGAGCTGATGTATCATCCCAGTAAAATATGATATATTCCCAAAGTCCCATATGTCAACACTAGAACCCTGCAGTTTAAAGGAAGAAATAATTGATTAGAAGAAAATTTATAGCGATTGGATACCAAGTCTCACTCCTTAATGTACAAAAACTGCAATATAAGAAAACTCTCGTTTTCAATATACACGGCCATAGCAGATTTTAGGTGAAAGCAGTTTTGATGGTAGTGGTCTGATCAGTGAACTAATACCGAAAGTGAAAACACACGTGAGCAACTGTATTCGGAATCACCAATCCAACCAAGAAAAAATGGCTGTAGACGACGAGCGCTGTATGGCACGGATCGACAAAGATGCACAACAACACAAATCAGAGAAATATAGCAAAACCTGGTCAAGCCAAGGGAAAAAAAGGTGAGAGTAATCTGACGAGGGGAAAGGGACAAATTGCACATACCTGGATCCAACTTCTGTTGTAACTCACCGCTACGGAGTTGTCAGCGTGATGTGCGTGACCGACGGCCACTGGTCACCGGCGAGAGAGTCAATGCTTGCCAATGGCTGAGAGTCTCCCTGGGGAGAGGAGAGAGCGTGGCGGCTAGGTCTGGGGAGGCGAGGAGTGGGACTTCGATCTGGATGTGTGGTCGTGGCTTGTGGGGTTAATCTATGGAATCGTACTTAGTGGGCTGGTCTCACAATTTTGTTTCGTATATAGTTACAAATCGTGTAATTGAACAAATGTATCCTGCAACACATATACCTGTATCTAGGTTAAAATTTCGCAACGAATATTTATAGCGTTGCCAAATATGTATTGTTGTACGCCAGGTTTTCTAGTGGTGTACTTTACCAAAGATTTCATTCTTTCCCAAGCTTGAGCAACATGTTCATTATCAAGTTTTTTAATTTTCATTATTTCACTTCTCATAGATATAATCTTAGCAGGAGGATAGTATTTTCCAATAAAAGCATCTTTGCATTTTATCCAACAATCAATACTATTTCTAGGCAAGGATAGCAACCATTCTTTAACTTTTCCTCTCAAAGAGAAAGGAAGCAATTTAAGCTTAATAATATCTCCATCTACATCCTTATATTTTTGCATCTCACAAAGTTCAACAAAATTATTAAGGTGAGCAGCAGCAGCATCAGAACTAGCACCAGAAAATTGCTCTTTCATAACAAGATTCAACAAAGCAGGTTTAATTTCATACAAGGTAGCATCAGGAGCAGGTGGAGCAATAGATGTGCAAAAGAAATCATTGTTGTTTGCGTTAGTGAAGTCACACAACTTGGTGTTTTCAGGAGTATTCATTTTTGCAAAGGTGAAGCAAGCCAACAACAGTAGCAACTAAAGCAGGAACTAATTTTTTCTTGTTTTTGATAAGAAAAAGCAAGCGAAACAAAACTAATTTTTTTTGTATTTTTGATAAAAAGAAACAAACAAAATAAACTAAGCAAAACAAAAACAAAGTAAAGAGATTGGTTGTGAGAGACTCCCCTTGCGAGAATCTTCTTTCTCCTTGAAAGGTGAATGATAAGGAGGAAGAGATTGAAGCTATGCTTAACTCCCCGACAACGGCGCCAGAAAACATCTTGATGCGGCTCAGTTCACTATAGAGCTTCGTTGGGATACCCCAAGAGGAAGGTGTGAAGAGCACAACAGTAAGTTTTCCCTCAATTATGAAACCAAGATTATCGAACTAGTAGGAGTAAGGAAACAACTCCAAGGTGTTGCTAACAACTTGGAACCTGCACAACACAAACTCAATACTTTGCCCCAACGTACAGTGAGGTTGTCAATCTCACCGGTTTGCTGAAAACAAAGGATTAAACGTATAGTATGGAAGATAGTACTTGCTTGTAGAAAGTAAACGGTGACAGTAGATGATGTATCAATGATAAAGGAATGGACCAGGGTCCATGGTTCACTAGAGGTGTTCTTCTTAAGATAGATAACATGCTGGGTGAACAAATTACAGCGGGGCAATTGACAGATTGAGAAATCAAAACAATGCAAATACTAGACATCTTGACTCCTATGAGATTTGATTGGGCATTACAACAATATACATAGACCGTAATCCAACTATATCTATGACTAATAATCCATCTTCAGGTTATCATTCGAACCCCTTCAGTATAAAGTTGCAAGCAACAAATAATTGCATTAAGCAATGTGTGTAAAGTAAACAATACAATTGTTCCATGAATAAAATATTGTTGTTTTCTCCCTAGTAGCAACAACACATCTACAACCTTAGATATTTCTGTCACTTCCCCATATTACTAGAGGCATGAACCTACTATCGAGCATAAATACTCCCTCTTGGAGTCACAAGAATCTACTTGGCCAAGATAGCTACTAGAAACGGAGAGCATGCAAGATCACAAATAACATAGACATGATAGAATCAATAATCAATCTAACATAGTATCTCAATATCCATCGGATCCCCGCAAACACAACATGTATGATTACAAATAGATGATCTTGATCATGAACGGAGCTCACAAGATCTAAACATGATATCACAAAGGAGGAGAAACAACCAACTAGCTACTGTATGGACCCATAGTCCAAGGGTGAACTACTCACGCATCATTACCGGCGGCTGACATGGTGATGAAGAAGGCCTCTGGGATGATCTCTCCCCTCCGACAGGGTGTCGAGAAAAGCTTCAGATCCCCCCGATCTAGGGACGATGGTGGCGGCAGCTACATACTGTTTCGTGGAGTTTTGATTGGGTGCTTAGGGTTTCTGCATCGGGGTGACTTTATAGGCGAAGGGACAAGGTCAGTGGGCTCCCGAGGGGCCCACACCTGGTGGCGGCGCGCCCTTGGGCTGCGCGGCCCTAGGGCGTGGCCACCTCGTGGCCCCTCTTCGGCTTCCCTTCGGACTCCGTGTTCCTCCTGGTAAAATATTGAATTTGGCTTTTGTCTCGTCCAATTCTGAGAATATTTACTTACTAGCTTTTCTGAAACCAAAAAACAGCAGAAAACAGGCAACTGGCACTGCGGCATCTTGTTAATAGGTTAGTCCCATAAAATGTATAAAAATACCTCAAAGTGTAGAAAAAACATCGCAAATTTTATACTAAACAAGCATGGAGCATAAAAAATATAGATATGTTTACGACGTATCAGCCGGCCCCCTTGCCCCTTTCCAACACCAACCGAAGCCTTGCAGGAATTATCCTCCACCACCACCACCTCGCCGTCATGCTACTAGGATTCTGAGGGGATCTACTAGCTCTGCTACCCGCTGGAACGGGGAGAGGAAGGTCTTCATCGACTCCATAAGTGTGACCGAGTGCGGAAGTGCTGCCGATCGCAGCACCGGAAGGATCGTCTTCATCAACCACGAGATTAGATCTCGTTAAGGCTTTGGATGTTCGAGGGTTAGTTCTCATCTATCTTGTTGCACCGAGATCATAGATTATATCTTGGATTTTCCATAGATTAGATCTTGCTTTTATTCATTCTTGTGGTAGATTTTTTTTGTTTTCTATGCTATGAACTCTACAGTGGTATCAGAGCCGTGTCTATGCGTAGGTCTGTTGCACGAGTAGAACATAATGGTTTTATGGGCGTTGATGCTCTTGTTGTTGTTTGATTTTTGTGTTCTTTGCATCTTGCGGGATGGTGGGATGAAGCGGCCCGTGCTAACCTTACATGTCCGCGCACATGAAACCTGCTCCACGCTTGACGTGCAACTTGCATTGGTGATGTGGCCCCAAGCCACGTAAAATATGCAAAGAAAATTAGAGGCGTCTAACTTGTTTTTGCAGGGGCATGTGATGTGATATGGCCATGATGAGATTGTGATTATATTTGATGTATGAGATGATCATTATTGTATTATGGCAACCAGCAGGAGCCTAATGGTTGTGTTTAAATTTGCTAAGACCTGCGTGTCTATTCATCATGTAATATCTTTATTCCAAGTAGTTGTAATAGTTGCTATTAGTGATGGACAACCATGAAGCGGCGCCACTGACCTTGACGCCACGCTGGTGATGATGGAGATCATGTCCATGCTTTGGAGATGGAGATCAAAGTCATAAGAAGAAAGTCCATATCATATCACATATTGTGAATTGCATGTGATGTTAATCCTTTATGCATCTTATATTTCTTAGATCGCGGCGGTAGCACTATAAGATGATACCTCTCACTAAATATCAAGTAATAAAGTGTTCGTCCTTAGTAGGCACCGTTGCTAAGACTCGTTGTTTCGAAGCATCACGTGATGATCGGGTGTTATAGATTCTACGTGTGAATACAACGGGTGCAAGATATATTTGCACATGCGAATACTAAGGTTAAACTTGATGATCCTAGCATGTACAAACATGGCCTCAGAACACAGAATACCGAAAGATAAAACATGATTCATATGAATGATATGATGAACATGTTGATTATTCGCCTTTGAAGCTACATCTTCTCTCATGAAGATCGGACTTGGTGTAGTGGATTTGGTTCGTGTAATCACTATGTCAACATGAGGGATGTTTTTTTGAGTGGGAGTTCACCTAGTTAATTTAAGAATTAAATTTGAACTCTATTTATCATAAACTTAGTCTAAATTCTTTGCAAATATGTTGTAGATCATGGCGACCCCTACCATCAAATTTAATGCGTTCCTAGAGAAAGAAAAGTTGAAAAACAATGGAAGCAACTTTATGGACTGGTTCTATAACATGAGGATTATCCTCAATGCTGGTCAGTTGACCTATGTGCTCCATGCACCGCTAGGTGACCCACCTGCAGAGGATGCTCCCGATGAGGTTAAAAATGTTTACCTCACTCGGAAGACTCACTACTCCACGGTTCAATGTGCCATCCTATACGGTTTAGAATCATAGCTTCAGAAGCGCTTTTAGAACCGCGACCCTTGTGAAATAATCAATGATCTCAAAATGATATTTGAAACTCATGCGGTCGTGGAAAGCTATGAAGCCTCTGAGAAGTTCTTTAACTGTAAGATGGAAGAGGCAACTCCATTAACGAGCATGTGCTCAAAATGTCCGGGCACGCGAACAAACTCCAAGATTTGGGAATAACGATTCCTAATGCATTGGGGACTCATCCTTTCCTCCAATCACTGCCACCTAGTTACAAGAACTTTGTGATGAACTACAACATGCAATGCATGAATAAGACGTTACCTGAACTCTTCTCGATGCTGAAAACTGCTGAAGTGGAACTTAAGAAAGAGCACCAAGTGTTGATGTTCAATAAGACCACCAATTTCAAGAAGCAGGGCAAGCCTAAGGACAAGGGAAACTTCAAGAAGGGCGGCAAGAAAGCTGTTGCTCCTCCTAAGAAGCCCAAGACTGGCCCTCAGCCTGATACTGTGTGCTTTTACTGCAAGGGTGATGGACACTGGAACCGCAATTCCCCAAGAACCTAACAGATTTGAAGAACGACAACATCAAGAATAAAGGTATATTTGATATACATGTTATTGATGTGTATCTTACTAGTAAACGTAGTAGTGCCTGGGTATTTGATACTGGTTCAGTTTCTCATATTTGTAACTTGAAAAAGGAACTGCGAAATAAACAAAGACTAGCAAGAGACGAGGTAACAGTGCATGTTGGAAATGGCTCCAAGGTTGATGTGATCGCCGTCAGCACACTCCCTCTTCATCTACCTTCATGATTAGTTTTAAATCTGAATAATTGTTATTTGTTGCCCGCATTAAGCATGAACATTATATTTGTATCTTGTTTATTGCAAGACAGTTATTCATTCAAGTATGAGAATAATGGTTGTTCGATTTATATGACTAATATCTTTTATGGTCATGCACCTGAGATGACTAGTTTATTCATATTGAATCTCGATACTAGTGATAGCTGTGAGATTATACACATTTTTTAATGGTTTCTATCGATGGTTTTTGTTTGGATTTGATGGTTTTATAGCTTTACCTAACGCTAATACTTCGGTAGCAGAGAAAACTTGGTTTTTAATGTGTGTTTCAGGTTCTGAATATCAACAGAGGGATTTAACAGCAAAAACACAATATTCAAACGGAAACAAGCAAGTCTCTTTTTGGAAGCAATCGAGGGGATTTTACTGAAGCTTTAACGAGTAACTATACAGTGGGAATATTTGTATGGCCGTATAGTTCTCGCCGTATAGCTGCCATCTCCTTCGTCTTATTAAAAGGGACAACTTTCGTGAAGAGGCGGAGGACAAAAACAGAACACATGAGCCGCCATCCCATCCAGAAGGGAGAAAGAAGGGATCCGGAGAAGAAGGGGAAGACGTTCTTCATCTCACTCCACGATCTTCGATCTCCTAGCCACCACACCTCCATAGCCATTACTTGTACTTGAGAGAGAGATTTCCACCTTGCAAGACTAGGGTTTGAGATTGTTCTTCCCATCTTGAATTGTGTTGGATTTATTTCTATTTCTTATTGTGGATCTCTAGGGTAATATCAAGTAGAACTCCCTTTATTTAATTATATCGATGATGCTTTCTTCTCTCATGTGTGAGTAAGTTCTCTTGGGCATGGGAGATGTAGGGGATTGGTGAGATGTGATGTGCCTATATAATTTCCATTAAGTTTGTGGTTGATTTTAATTACTATATTATGTGTGCTTGACTATCTGTGGGATGCTTAATGCCCGTTGTCCAATTAAGGGCCCAGACAACATGATGATTTGTTCTACATAGATAGAATCTTGTTTGCTAGCAGACCGGCGACCCCCGAGTGACACGGGGATATCAATGGGAAACTAGTTCGACTCGAGGATAACGAGGAGCCACCGAGCTTATTGCATTGGCCCGATCCAAGGAGCTTAATTTCTAAGCAATCTTAATCGTCTATTGACTAACCATGGTTGTGGTAAACAAGATAGTAGGATTATTGACGTTGGGATGAAATCTACCAAGAGAGTTCCGGCTAATTATGGGTTGCTCTCCTACACATATTCTTATAAGATATAATTGTTACACTTATCACTCATCCACCCGGCACATTCACTATCACCATGAACTGAAACTCCCCGCTCCTACTTTGTCATCTACAGAAAACAACAAAAATGTCATTCTTTACTTTTATGCTTTTTATTTCCGAAGTTTACATTTTAGTTCAATTTAAATACAATCCTTTAATCCAAATTCTATTTTCATTTTCAACGCTTGCAGTAAATTCACTCGAAGACCTGTGACAACTTCGGGTGTGACAGATACTTCACCAATAAACACTTACCTTTGGGCTCCCAGTGGGATCGACATCTTAACTTTGAAACTAGCTACAAACAATCTGTGCACTTGCAGCCATCAAGTAGTGATACACATGTTCATAACATAGATGCTAAATGAATAAAATTGAATGATAATTCCACATACATGTGGCACTGTCGTCTTTGTCACATTGGAGTGAAGTGCATGAAGAAACTCCATTCCGATGGACTTCTAGAATCACTTGATTTTGAATTACTTGAAAGATGTGAAGCATGTCTGATGGGAAAAATGACTAAGACTCCATTCTCTGGGATAATGGAGCGAGATACATACTTATTGGAAATAATACATACCGATGTGTGTGGTCTAATGAGTGTAGCATCACGTGGTGGATATCGTTATGTTCTTACTTTCACGGATGACTTGAGTAGATATGGGTATATCTACTTCATGAAACATAGATCCGAAACTTTCGAGAATTTTAAGGAATTTGAAAGTGAAGTAAAAAATCAGCGTAACAAGAAGATTAAGTTTCTGTGCTCTGATCGCGAAGGTGAATATCTGAGTTACGAGTTTGGCATGCATTTAAAGAAATGCGGAATACTTTCACAGTTGACACCGTCGGGAACACCACAGCGTAATGGTGTGTCTGAACATCGTAATTGAACTCTCTTAGATATGGTTCGGTCTATGATATCTCTTACAGATTTACCATTATCATTTTGGGGTTATGCATTAGAGACATCCGCATTCACTTTAAAAAGGGCACCATCTAAATCCGTTGAAATGACACCGTATGAATTATGGTTTGGTAAGAAACCTAAATTGTCATTCCTTAAAGTTTGGGGCTGCAAAGCTTATGTAAATAAGTTACAACCTGACAAGCTTGAACCCAAAGTGATAGGGCAAAGGTGTCCGATCTTTTGATGAGATGATGATAGTCGATTTGGTGGAGTTCGGGCTTGACGACCCGACTACACGTGCTAGCACGAGCGCCAATGCAATCGCTAGGCCAATCTCCTGGAGGTTACCGATCCTGCGGGAACACAATCAGCCTAACCAGCAAGGGTCTTAATTCCTACCTGAAATCGAGAACAAGTAAGAACTAATATTGCAATTAAGATATTGCGGATTAAGAGGAAAGCTTTATTGAAAAGGTGAGATCATGAATAGGTGCGAAGTACAAGAGGCCTCTGCGACGCTCGAGCCTTGGCGAAGTTGCTATGATGGCTAACTTAATGTCTAAACAAAATCCGAGTCTAGGGTGACGGCTATGGGGAGTATTTAAGGAGGAAAAGGTGGGGTTTCGGCCAGCCATGGAAGTGGTGGTCGAATCCAACCCTAGAATTCCTTTTCCCCTCAAATACAGACTCTAAAAAGTGGCTATTTAAAATCCTGCGAAAATTACATGGGCCTGGCCCAAAATAAAGGTGTCGCAGCACCATATTAAGCTATGGACGAATTCGTGAAGTATTGATCTTGAATATTTCGTCCAAGCCTTCTTTCTTCATTATGGTGGCCTCAAAGTTCTGAAATCTCCATCCGTGGCCTTATATTGGATCATCACATGCTTGCTGCCATATCCATGCATGGCCATGCTGTAACACCCTCAGAATCGGTCCTATGCAAGTTTTAGCAAAACTCGCCAAACCCGCATAGAAACGATTCGAAGGTGCCCACCAGGCACTTTCGTGCGGGTGGAAAGCAAAGTAATAACATTACACAACAGTCCTCGATGGGACCCACGTATGAGATATATATATACAAATGACTCGAAGAGTCAAGAATACAAATTCACGGTACAAAGATCCAAATCACCTTGAAAACGATGGGGCGTCCGACTACGGACAAGATGCAAATGGGGCTAAGAGCCCTGAAGAATAACCAATGGCGTCCATAACCCTGCCCAGGCCAAGCCGGAAGGGTAACCCTGCTAACGGCGTCGATCTCAAAACCTGCTTAAACAAAAGGGGTGCCGACCAAGGGCAAAGGAAAAGAAGGCGTCAAGATCGAGGCGATGCAGCGAGGCTATAATTCGGCGGTCCTCTACATAGGTATGGTGGATGGCGGTGGCAGCATGCACTAAACGACCTATAGAGACTCGATCCAACTGGCGGATATCAGAGAGGGATAAGAAAGACCTAACCGGATCCAACCTGAAGCTATCACCAAACAAACCCATCCTGGCGTTTCCCCCTCGAGACCAAACGAGGAAGTCAACCGAGGAACTCACACAGTTGGCAGTTTTACTTATTCAGTTATCGTTGCAGCAATTACTAGTCAGGTTTAGATAATCGTCCTGATAAAGTAAGCAGTGGGCACTTTTAGTTAGTCATTCCGTTATAGTGGCATTACTTACTAGTCAGATACAATTATCATGAGATATCCCCAAAACCCAGCAGTCGTTGATGCTTTTACTTAGCCATTCCGTTGTAGTGAAGCTGATTACTAATCATATCGGAAACAAGTTAATTTTAGAAACAGTAAACTTTAGTTATAGTTGTCTATGATCAGACACTGTGCTCCAAGTCGTCCATAACCGCGGACACGGCTTCTCGAAAAGATTTAACCCTGCAGGGGTGCACCAAAGTATCCACAGCACTTGACCCTTTTGCGGATCGGTTAACATACACCCATCGGTATGTCGGCGGGGCCTAAGTCACGACGTTCCCAGACCCAAAGCAAGCACTGGGGGGCCACCCCACTAAGTACACCCGCAACGAAGTCGGCCGGTCTCCGAGACGGACTTAGGGTTGCGCCAATGGTCAGACGGTATGCCCCAAACGGGGACCGATACAGCGTAATCACTCCGCTTCCTAAGCGATGATGTGCGATACCTGCACAATTTAAATACGAAAGTAGCATGGCATAAGCAGGATAGTAAATAAAACCTCAAACTAGTTGTGGCCCCAAGACAATACTTTGAAGTCGGTAATTATCAATGGGGCCCATATCTCCCACCTATGGTTAGCGCTCGATCTCGAGCAGTGTCAAGAACTCGGGTCCTACGGGACACAAGTGGGCGGTCGGAAACCAAATCTTACCTATCACCCACCGATGCCTCTGCTTAATTCAATTTTAGTTGTTAAACAGGAATTAAAGTGAACAATAAGTAAAACCATGATCATCTCCAACGTCAACATGCGGCAGTCCTCCAACAATTGTGGTACTTGAGGACAAGCAAAACACTTGAGCAAGCGACTACGACACGCGGGTCCAACTATCTAACAATCAACAGGTAATAGGATGTGTCCAAGGCTATTTATGGCTGCAAGGGATATCACGGGTACGAAATCTAGAGCATCGCAACACAGATAGCAAAGATCAACAGGAGGGAAGTAAATACTAGCAAAGTAAGATAGGTAGAAAGGGGGAGATGCTCGCCTGAAAACATGCCGAGGGATCAACCGAAGATCGGGGCGAAGCTCACATCAACTCAACGGCCTTATCCGCGAAGAACCAAAGCACTAGAAGAAACACCGGATGCAATATTTAATACACGGCAGAAGATCGGCATGATGCATGAATGATGTATGTCATGGCAAGGGTGCGATGCATTTAGGTCAGATTAAGCGGAACCGGGGTCCCGACAATTTGCATATGGTTCAAGTTATTTAGCTACCCCGCAATTTAAATGTTGTTTAGCAATGCAACAGAGGGAACCGGTTCGCTACACATGTTTAAATGAGGCCGATATGAGACTAGATTTGCCCGCATATGGGCCCCATATTTAATTATTAGGTGAATCGGCGGAAGGCCCCCAAACCACAGATAAGATGCATGCATGAACAATTATTATGCGACAAGTTGATATGTTATAAAATAGGGTATCGCGGAAAAAGGGTCACACATTAGGGTTCGGCAGATCTTGGGGCTTCCGGGGTTCGGGGTTCGACAGGGTCCAGGGTCCGGTCTCGGGGTCCAGGGTTCTGACGGGGTCGTTTTCGGCGGAAACGTTCTCTCGTTCTCGGTACGGGGTAGATCTTGTCGCATCGGGGTCTCGATGTCCGAGGGCAGAACTTGGGTCGGTGTCGGGTCGCATCGGCTTCTTCCGGGTCGTTGCCGTTCTCGTCATCACGAAGATCTTGCCGGGTACCACGAGGTCGGTCTTGCCGTTGCGAGGGTCTTGTCGGGCCCGCACCATCGAGACGGTCTTAGCGAGGGAAGAAGCACTTGGCGTTCTGCATCGATGTTCTTATCGTCCGGGTTCTCGAGCAGCGCTTCCGAGAGGGAGTACTTGGCGTCCATCGGTTCCATGTTGACGACCTTGGTCTCCTCGATGGCGAACTCGGCGCATCCCTGGCGTGGTCCTTGTCGGGGTTCTCGGCTCCGGGCGCCGGGGTCGGCTTCGGGGTGAAGAACTTGGTGTCCGGGCGGAGTTCTCGGACCATCGGATCCTGGGTGGTGGTACTCGGGGTGTCGGGACGACGATCTTGTCGATGAGACGAGCTTGGCACCCCGATTCCCGGCGACATTGACGTCCGAGGGTTCAACCTTCGGGGTTCGACGTTCCGCGCCAGGGACGGTCTTGATGTCGATCTTGTCAGCTTCAAGGGGCTTGTAGGAGGGGCCGCTAGACGAGGTGGAGTTGTAGGCCGACGAGCTGCAGATAGCACGGACCCGAGCGGCAGCGGCCTCGGCTGCAGAAAACGGCGGCACCACACGGGGCCAGAGAGGAGCCTTGGCCTTAGGAGGCGGCCAGCGGCGCCGAGAAGCGGTATGGGCGAGGCCTGCCAGCGGGGCGGAGGGAGCAGGCGGGCGGCGATGCTCCCAGGCGGGCACAGAGGGGCGGCGGAGGTGGAGCTGGCCTGGCGGTCTTGGGCGGCGGGAGGAGCGGGTCGGGAGCGGCTGCAGGCGGAGCGGGCGTGGTCGCCGGCGGCGGGCGGCGCGGAGCTCAGCGGGGTGCGTGGTAGGTGGAGGCCGAGGGCGTCAGGAGGCCGGGAGGGGAGGCTCTGCGCAGGCGGGGTCGGGAAGGGTCTGGCCAGCGCAGCCGGGCCGAGGCGGCAGGCGGGCCTTCAGGCGATGGGGGAGCGACGACCCGTGAGGCGCGCGAGTGGAGGCGGAGGCGCAGCGGGCTGGCTCGGGCGGCGAGGCCCGGGCCAGCTGTGGGCGCGCGGCCTTGGCCTTGGGTTAGGCAGGTGGCCGGAGGAGGAGGAGACGTGGGGGAGAGAGGGAGTTGTCGGGGCGGGGTAGGTGGTTGTCGGCGGTGCGTGCGAGCGTGAGGGAGAAAGGGAGGAGGACGAAGCGGCAGGGGGGGACGCGGGCCCGCGGGAGGATCCCGAGGCGGGGCGCGGTTGGCCAGGGGAGTGGGTGGGGCTGCGCGGCAGGGGAGTGGGGCGGGACCCACTGGCAGGGAGAGAGGGCAAGGAGGGTGCTGGGCGCGTCAGGGGACAGGGGCGGGGCCCAGGCGCGTGCGGTGTAGTGTGCTGGGGTGGGTTTGGTGAGGGAGAGGTTGAGTGGAGAGGGAGGTTAGGCCACGTGGCAGCATGTGAGAGGAGAGGGTGAGGGAAGAGGGCGAGGTGGCGAGGGGCTATTGGGTGGGGTGAGGTGGAGGGTGTGGGCTGTGTAGATTAGTTGGTGACTTAGGATTAGAAGGGCAGGTTAAAGGTGGACCGATTGTTTTATACGGGGGTGGTCGTTCGGGTCGGGCTGGCCCGTTCGACTGCCCCTACAAAAAATAATATAATTTTATTTGTTTAATTGGACCGTTTGCAAACCGCTCGCGGCCAAAACAAAATAATCCGGCGACCCGGGTTTGCGTGTTTGAATTAAGAGGGGGCGTTTGGAAAACAAAACGGGCGTTGCGAAAAATAGTTTTGGCAAACAATGCATGATGATGACGATGCAATGCACAAATTCAACGCGATTTTCTAGTAGTGGTTTTGCGGGATGCCACACATGCTCCAATGCTTGTCCCTATCATCCATGCTTGGTCCATCATTCCTAAGAGTAAGAAATACATCTGATTTAGGCTGTATCATATTCTCATGTATGTGAGGAATAGTTCCAAGAAACGAAAGTACCTGATAGTTAAGTTGTTTGGCACGAGATCTTGTGATGGGTCCTTGTATGTGTGTAGCTGTAGGTACAACGGTTGTATCAATAGAAAGGATGTCCACATCATGCTCCCCTTCTTGAATTGAAGTCGTCCTCGATGCAATCTCATCTTCCTCACCAAATTTAGGCTTCAAATATGGAATGTTAAACGTAGGACTAACCATACCAAAGTCTGTAGGCAACTCAAGTTTATATGCATTATCATTTATTTTCTCTAATACCTTAAAGGGACCAGTAGCACGCGGCATTAACTTAGACTTGCGTAAATCAGGAAAACGATCTTTACGCAAATGTAACCAAACAAGATCTCCAACATCAAACACAACATGCTTTCTCCCTTTATCCCCAGCAAGTTTATACTTAGCATTCATGTGTTCAATGTTATCTTTATAAGTCTTATGCAAGTTTAATATCATTTCAGCGTGTTGTGTAGCATCCAAATTATTTTGCACCAAAGAATGTAAAGGCAATAAATCAATAGGTGCACGAGGAACAAAACCATACACAATATCTGATGCAGCCCGACCTATGGTCGTTACTACATCAAGGTCTCCAACTTACGCTAAGTCGCCATGGACTCCAAAGGTGAATCCGTTCCTCTATGCAAGCTCACTTCCTACCCTATTGAATGGTATGCTACTTCATACTCCGTCACATATGCATGATAGGTTCACACCGACCAATACGGAGGCAAGGGAGGAAGCCCGGAACATCAAGCCCGACAAGACGGAGGCTTGGAAGAGGAGACAGAAGAAGACAGGTCGGCAGCTGCCAGGTCCAAGCGGTACTACCGGTTGTCGGAACTGCATTACTACCGATCGGTACCGCCCCTTCTACCGCTTCTTGACGGCTCCAACGGATGCTCCAAGACCATAAGCGGTACTACGTCCCAGGCGATCGATGATGACCGGTAATACCGGTCCTAAGTCCGGTACTACCGGTCATGTCTGCCTGCGCGCACCAGTTGGGCCATAGCCCATGTATCCCCCTTACTTACCTATTCGCCTAGTTTATCCCCAAACTACCCCTGTTTATGTGGTTGGCCTATAAATAGAGCCCCCACCCCTCATGTATCCCTTAGGCATAGATGATAGACTAAAGACAACCCCCATTGTGGAATCTCTAGTTTTGCCTCATCCTCTTTACCAAGGGGACCGACTATCGTCACCAACCTTGATTGGACTTTGCATCACGCATCCATCGTTGAACAAGGACTTGGGTTCTCGGTTTCTCGCCCCCAAGTCGTCAAGACCCTCCCCAAGGTGTTCTTCCCTCTCCGATGTGGATTTTAGGGAGCACGTTGACCGATCTTTCCTTGCGAGGATTCTATCGGACCGGTGGCCGCCGTTCGGGAGCAATCGGCCTTGTATCGTGTGAGTTTTGCGTGTGTTCATCGTGTTCTTCGCGAGGTGTGTGTTCTCTTCCGCTACCTTCTCCCTTTCCCCTCGCTTTCCCATCGATTTGACCACGAGATCCATGAAGATTGGTCCACCCAAGAGGTTAACCCCTCCATCATCTGGTATCAGCAGCTTTTGGTTGCCACGGATTTCTCATCGATTTGGTCTTTTCCCCATAAATTCAAAAATTTCACCAAAAACAGCCCCAATTCGTGTTCTGGATCGATCTATGATTTGAGTGAGTTTTGGTAGGTTTTGATCCGTGAATTACTTGCTAAACTAGTTGATCTACCTTCCCCTGCGTTCCTATGGCCTAATTCCTTGATTTCCCCCTTCGATTTGGTGTTTTTCTTGAAGATTTTCCGCCCAAATCAGCCCAAAATCGCGAAAACGCGTCAAATCTGGGCGTCCCAGGACCAACCGGTACTACCGGGCTCAAAACCCGGTACTACCGCACCTCCCCGGTACCTAAACGGTACTACCGGGCCTTCGTACAACCAGTACTACCGCTCAAAAACCCGGTACTACCGCCCGGTAATGATCAAAAACAGCAGGTTCCTAGATTTCAGCCTCTCACCGTTTTGAGCATAACTTTTGCATTAGAACTCGGATTTTGGTGTTCTTTAGCTCGTTTTGAAGATGAGAAGGAGCTCTACATCATCATCCACGTTGTTCATGCTATCTACTCCATCCAAATTCCGTGAGCAAGGCGGAATCCAACAATAAAGGGTGAAGATCCTCGACGAAAGGTATAAACATTCCGCGACTTCTCCCCACTTGCATTCCTTTGTGAACCCCACTATCTTTGCGAGCAACAAACACCTATTGAGACTAGTTCCTCTTATGATTGATTGGGCTATGCACATTTGATACCTTGTAGATTCCGAGCAAACATTGTGGGCGCTATCTCATATAGTTATCTTGTATAGTTATTGGCACAAGGAAGAGGCAAGTGAAAAAGAAATAAAAACAAAAAGAGTGATACAAAAAGAAAAAAAAGAAAAAAGGAAAAGAGAAAAAGAAATAAATATACATGTGCCTCATAGAATAGGAAGCGCAAGCTCGATGAACATCATATAGGTGGTACTTATTGTGCATATCTTGTAGCCCACCAATTTTGTGCAATCGAACTAGCGTCTCTCCTTGTACTTGTGTGACATGAGCTTATAGTCTTTGCTAGGTAATCATTTGGTTCTTAGCTCACTTTCTCCGTCGCACAAGTCCCATTTATCCCACCGTGTGTTTCCTTATACATATTTCCTATCTTGTGGATTAACTTGTTTGCTTTGTGATCATTGTGGTTCTTTACTTTCCATTAAAATATCTTGATTTCGGATTGTTTGTTGACATGCCACTTTCCATACCTATCCACCATAGGCCTTGTGTGTGTGTGTGTGTGTTTTGGTTAGTAGTTGGTTTTGGTGTTCGCGTGAACTTCACTTTGCTTGGTTTATTGCTCTCAAGTGTGGCCACTTGCACGATCACGATCTTCAAGGTAAAGTAAGGTTTGACGTTGTATCCCTAACACCTCTACCACTTCCATATACACCGCTTGGTCTTGTGAATCATGTCTAGGGACTCCGGAACCGAGGATTATTTCTATGAAGAATCCACGATGAGCCACCATGCCTATGTCTCCACAAGCATGGATAACATGATGGAGCACTACACCAACAATGGCTCCACATGCTTGGGTGATATGGAGTACTACAACAAAAATGACTCCCCAAGCATGGACGACTTCAAGAATGACAACGACAAGCTCCTCAATTCGCACCGACCAATACGGAGCCTCCAGCTCGAGTGCGCCAAGGTCCATCATCAAATGGACAAGTTCCAAAGCGACCTCCACAACTTCAAGAAGGACATGGACAACGACTTCGACAAAAACATGAGGATGGTCGCCAAGACTAATGATGCTTTGCGCTCATTAGAAAAACTTACAAGGAAGAGTGCCAAGGTCAAGGGCCATCGTCGTGAGCGTCATATGGATGACCAAGTGCGCCACCTACATCAACCATCGGCAAGGCACGCCAATGACCTCCGTCGACACCATCACAAGGCACCTTCAACTTCTTGTGCCACCACCAAAATGGCACCAAAAGCAAGCCTTCGTCCACGCCATCAAGCTTAAACGACTACGCTTGCATTTGAAGACCTCATGAACGAGGAAAATGAAGACCTCTACTTCGCCAAGTTGGATAGCATGAGCCTACCTCCACCACTACTACAATATGGCCACAAGACGGCTGAGCATGGGATTTTCCCTTCGACCATGGAGGCGAGCAATGATGTCCATCTTATGGCATCGAACCTTGGAGGAGACAAGGTCAAGAATGGTGAGAATGGGATTTTCCCTTCACCAAAGGAGGCGCTTGGAGTTGAGGAAACAGAGCCTATCCCCATATGATTGAGTGATGATGTGGTACCAATCCCATGTGAGTATGAGAGCCACTTAGCCCACTTGAGTGATAACAACATTGCGATGAGTGACTCCACCTTATGTGAGATTGAGTGCTTCCACTTGGAGGGCATGAGTGATACTCCTAGTGAGTTGAGAGTGGTAGTTGATAGGTCAAGTGAGACCATTTTGATTTCTAACAACTTACCCTCTACCTCTAGTGTGTTCTCTTGTGTTGTGCTAGGTTCCATGGAGGAAGATGCCCGAAGCTATGAAGCAATGATGCCTCGAATGGAGAAGATGTACATGGTAGATGCTACGCCATGGATACATCAAGAAGATGAAGTCATCCACAAGGAGACCACTACTTCCACAACACCCACTTCATATGAGAGGTATGACCAATGTAACAATAAGGGTGTTGATGATGCCATGATCCCACTAGTGGAGATGATGAATTGTGAGGATATGCATGTTATGGATGATACTTGTGACATTACTTATGCTTCATCCATATTCCCATGTGATGCTTTGCCTTTGCATAATATTGATCATGTGGAATTGTTTGATTGCGATATCATTTCCATAAACATGCCATTCTATGCATCTTGTGTGTATCCTCCAATTGCTTTGGACTTGCCTTTTCATGCTAGTCATTCAATTTCTCCCGTTGCTTGCGATAAGATGAATGCTTGCTATTTCACTTGTTTTGCTTGCAACAATATAGATCTTATGCGTTATCATGAGATGGCCCCCATAGCTTTCTCAATTTTTGGAGATTTTGATGATGGCCATGATAAGCATGTTCCCCACTTGCATACTCACCATGCTTCTAGTTCATACTTGATTGACATTAACGGTGATGTGCACAAGAAGAGATACGTCATGATGGATGAAGTGTATCTCTACCATGCACACACGTTCTTCCTTTTACATATGATGTGTAGGTACCGCGAGAATGTCAACCTCGGTTGAGCATGAGTTGACAAAAAGAGCTCTAGAGAGCATCCCACAAGCGAGTTCAAGATCGAACCCAGCTCGGATACCTTATGCATGCTTTGCATCTTTCATGTTGGCAAATTGCTCTTTCCTATGGTTTGATTGCAAGCATGTTAATGGTATTATCTTCCCTTGTGACATTCATGTTTCTTCGCTTTTAGATAATGATGCTTTGTGTGTTGCAACAAAAATGTTGAACATTTTCTCTTTCCGATGTTTTGTGTGCAACCACAATTCCATTAAGAGCATGTATTGTCATGAGAGCTTCCAAGAATCTCGTCTTGTTGTTGCAACAAACATAAGGACCACTTGCTCTTTCATTTGGTTTGTTTGCAAACACGTTACTTTGGATTCCGCTTGGGATACTCATATTCCCATGATATTTGCTTTTGATGATTTGTGTGTGACATCCAACATGTCGAACAATTTCTCTTTCCAATGGTTGGTTTGCACACATAATGATGTTGCTTTGGACATTCTTCCTTGCGTGTTTTTGTCGAATTCTCCTATTCTCGCATCAAGGACGTTGATCAAAATTCTAGTCAATTGCCTTGAGTGCCCCACTACTATGTTATATGGAGTTTTTGAGTTTCCACATTTGGATGATGTTCAAACGATTTCCATGCACATTGACCTTGCATATGCATCCCGTTTGCTATACTTGAGTTGTGCTAATCGTGTTGTGAACAAGAATGGACATGCCACAAATGACATGCTCCTCTATCACACACAAACATATGTTGCCTGGTCTTTGTTGTATGAAGGTACAAATGCATACACGTCAACCTTTATGGACTATATGTTGACAAGAAGAACCGAAGAGAGTTACCTATGTCGACCCTTCATCGAGCTATCTCTACAAGATAAGGTGACTTCCTTCTACTTGAGGACTCATGCAATAATCTTCATGAATTGGCTACACTTTGAGTGTTGCTTCGCTTTTGTTGTGAGCTTTGTAGGCTTCAAGGAAGGTGAAGGAACATTGAAGTGTTGTCAAGTCAATCTTCCCGAGGACGACTATATGGTGAACCCCAGGATCAAGGATGTCCTTCGACCTCTTCTACTTTGTGATGAACATGGAGAGTCGAGGACGACTCTTTTTGAAGGGGGGGGGGGAGATGATGCAGCCTGACCTATGGTCGTTACTACATCAAGGTCTCCAACTTACGCTAAGTCGCCATGGACTCCAAAGGTGAATCCGTTCCTCTATGCAAGCTCACTTCCTACCCTATTGAATGGTATGCTAATTCATACTCCGTCACATATGCATGATAGGTTCACATCGACCAGTACGAAGGCAAGGGAGGAAGCCCGGAACATCAAGCCCGACAAGACGGAGGCTTGGAAGAGGAGACGGAAGAAGACAGGTCGGCAGCTGCCAGGTCCAAGTGGTACTACCGGTTGTCGGAACCGGTACCGGTACCACAGTACCGTCCCTTCTACCGGCCACATCGACGGCTCAACGGATGCTCCAAGACCATAGCGGTACTACCGGTCCCAGGCGGTATCGGTGATGACCGGTAATACGGTCCTAAGTCCCACTACCGGTCATGTCTGCTACACTGATTGGGCCATAGCCCATGTATCCCCCTTACTTACCTATTCGCCTAGTTTATCCCCAAACTACACCTGTTTATGTGGTTGGCCTATAAATAGAGCCCCCACCCCTCATGTATCCCTTAGGCATAGATGATAGACTAAAGACAACCCCCATTGTGGAATCTCTAGTTTTGCCTCATCCCCTTTACCAAGGGGACCAACTATTGTCACCAACCTCGATTGGACTTTGCATCACGCATCCGTCGTTGAACAAGGCCTTGGGTTCTCAGTTTCTCGCCCCCAAGTCGTCAAGACCCTCCCCAAGGTGTTCTTCCCTCTCCGATGTGGATTTGAGGGAGCACGTTGATCGATCTTTCCTTGTGAGGATTCTATCGGACCGGTGGCCGCCGTTCGGGAGCAATCGGCCTTGTATCGTGTGAGTTTTGCGTGTGTTCATCGTGTTCTTCGCGAGGTGTGTGTTTGCTTCCGCTACCTTCTCCCTTTCCCCTCGCTTTCCCATCAATTTGACGAGATCCATGAAGATTGGTCCACCCAAGAGGTTAACCCCTCCATCATCTGGTATCAGCAGCTCTTGGTTGCCACGGATTTCTCATCGATTTGGTCTTTTCCCCATAAATTCAAAAATTTCACCAAAAACAGCCCCAATTCGTGTTTTGGATCGATCTGTGATTTGAGTGCGTTTTGGTAGGTTTTGATCCGTGGATTGCTTGCTAAACTTGTTGATCTATCTTCCTTTGCGTTCCCATGGCCTAATTCTTTGATTTCCCCCTTCGATTTGGTGTTTTTCTTGAAGATTTTCCGCCCAAATCATCCCAAAATCGCGAAAACGCGTCAAATCTGGGCGTCCCAGGACCAACCGGTACTACCGGGCTCAAAACCCGGTACTACCGCACCTCCCCGGTACCTAAACGGTACTACCGGGCCTTCGTACAACCGGTACTACCGCTCAAAAACCCGGTACTACCGCCCGGTACTGATCAAAAACAGCAGGTTCCAGATTTCAGCCTCTCACCGTTTTGAGCATAACTTTTGCATTCGAACTCGGATTTTGGTGTTCTTTAGCTCGTTTCGAAGAGGAGAAGGAGCTCTACATCATCATCCACGTTGTTCATGCTATCTACTCCATCCAAATTCCGTGAGCAAGGCGGAATCCAACAATAAAGGGTGAAGATCGTCGACGAAAGGTATAAACATTCCGCGACTTCTCCCCACTTGCATTCCTTTGTGAACCCCACTATCTTTGCGAGCAACAAACACCTATTGAGACTAGTTCCTCTTATGATTGATTGGGCTATGCACATTTGATACCTTGTAGATTCCGAGCAAACATTGTGGGCGCTATCTCATATAGTTATCTTGTATAGTTATTGGCACAAGGAAGAGGCAAGTGAAAAAGAAATAAAAACAAAAAGAGTGATACAAAAAGAAAAAAAAGAAAAAAGGAAAAGAGAAAAAGAAATAAATATACATGTGCCTCATAGAATAGGAAGCGCAAGCTCGATGAACATCATATAGGTGGTACTTATTGTGCATATCTTGTAGCCCACCAATTTTGTGCAATCGAACTAGCGTCTCTCCTTGTACTTGTGTGACATGAGCTTATAGTCTTTGCTAGGTAATCATTTGGTTCTTAGCTCACTTTCTCCGTCGCACAAGTCCCATTTATCCCACCGTGTGTGTTTCCTTATACATATTTCCTATCTTGTGGATTAACTTGTTTGCTTTGTGATCATTGTGGTTCTTTACTTTCCATTAAAATATCTTGATTTCGGATTGTTTGTTGACATGCCACTTTCCATACCTATCCACCATAGGCCTTGTGTGTGTGTGTGTGTGTTTTTTGGTTAGTAGTTGGTTTTGGTGTTCCGCGTGAACTTCACTTTGCTTGGTTTATTGCTCTCAAGTGTGGCCACTTGCACGATACGATCTTCCAAGGTAAAGTAAGGTTTGACGTTGTATCCCTAACACCCTCTACCACTTCCATATACACCGCTTGGTCTTGTGAATCATGTCTAGGGACTCCGGAACCGAGGATTATTTCTATGAAGAATCCACGATGAGCCACCATGCCTATGTCTCCACAAGCATGGATAACATGATGGAGCACTACACCAACAATGGCTCCACATGCTTGGGTGATATGGAGTACTACAACAAAAATGACTCCCCAAGCATGGACGACTTCAAGAATGACAACGACAAGCTCCTCAATTCGCACCGACCAATACGGAGCCTCCAGCTCGAGTGCGCCAAGGTCCATCATCAAATGGACAAGTTCCAAAGCGACCTCCACAACTTCAAGAAGGACATGGACAACGACTTCGACAAAAACATGAGGATGGTCGCCAAGACTAATGATGCTAGCTCATTAGAAAAACTTACAAGGAAGAGTGCCAAGGTCAAGGGCCATCGTCGTGAGCGTCATATGGATGACCAAGTGCGCCACCTACATCAACCATCGGCAAGGCACGCCAATGACCTCCGTCGACACCATCACAAGGCACCTTCAACTTCTTGTGCCACCACCAAAATGGCACCAAAAGCAAGCCTTCGTCCACGCCATCAAGCTTAAACGACTACGCTTGCATTTGAAGACCTCATGAACGAGGAAAATGAAGACCTCTACTTCGCCAAGTTGGATAGCATGAGCCTACCTCCACCACTACTACAATATGGCCACAAGACGGCTGAGCATGGGATTTTCCCTTCGACCATGGAGGCGAGCAATGATGTCCATCTTATGGCATCGAACCTTGGAGGAGACAAGGTCAAGAATGGTGAGAATGGGATTTTCCCTTCACCAAAGGAGGCGCTTGGAGTTGAGGAAACAGAGCCTATCCCCATATGATTGAGTGATGATGTGGTACCAATCCCATGTGAGTATGAGAGCCACTTAGCCCACTTGAGTGATAACAACATTGCGATGAGTGACTCCACCTTATGTGAGATTGAGTGCTTCCACTTGGAGGGCATGAGTGATACTCCTAGTGAGTTGAGAGTGGTAGTTGATAGGTCAAGTGAGACCATTTTGATTTCTAACAACTTACCCTCTACCTCTAGTGTGTTCTCTTGTGTTGTGCTAGGTTCCATGGAGGAAGATGCCCGAAGCTATGAAGCAATGATGCCTCGAATGGAGAAGATGTACATGGTAGATGCTACGCCATGGATACATCAAGAAGATGAAGTCATCCACAAGGAGACCACTACTTCCACAACACCCACTTCATATGAGAGGTATGACCAATGTAACAATAAGGGTGTTGATGATGCCATGATCCCACTAGTGGAGATGATGAATTGTGAGGATATGCATGTTATGGATGATACTTGTGACATTACTTATGCTTCATCCATATTCCCATGTGATGCTTTGCCTTTGCATAATATTGATCATGTGGAATTGTTTGATTGCGATATCATTTCCATAAACATGCCATTCTATGCATCTTGTGTGTATCCTCCAATTGCTTTGGACTTGCCTTTTCATGCTAGTCATTCAATTTCTCCCGTTGCTTGCGATAAGATGAATGCTTGCTATTTCACTTGTTTTGCTTGCAACAATATAGATCTTATGCGTTATCATGAGATGGCCCCCATAGCTTTCTCAATTTTTGGAGATTTTGATGATGGCCATGATAAGCATGTTCCCCACTTGCATACTCACCATGCTTCTAGTTCATACTTGATTGACATTAACGGTGATGTGCACAAGAAGAGATACGTCATGATGGATGAAGTGTATCTCTACCATGCACACACGTTCTTCCTTTTACATATGATGTGTGTAGGTACCCGCACGAGAATGTCAACCTCGGTTGAGCATGAGTTGACAAAAAGAGCTCTAGAGAGCATCCCACAAGCGAGTTCAAGATCGAACCCAGCTCGGATACCTTATGCATGCTTTGCATCTTTCATGTTGGCAAATTGCTCTTTCCTATGGTTTGATTGCAAGCATGTTAATGGTATTATCTTCCCTTGTGACATTCATGTTTCTTCGCTTTTAGATAATGATGCTTTGTGTGTTGCAACAAAAATGTTGAACATTTTCTCTTTCCGATGTTTTGTGTGCAACCACAATTCCATTAAGAGCATGTATTGTCATGAGAGCTTCCAAGAATCTCGTCTTGTTGTTGCAACAAACATAAGGACCACTTGCTCTTTCATTTGGTTTGTTTGCAAACACGTTACTTTGGATTCCGCTTGGGATACTCATATTCCCATGATATTTGCTTTTGATGATTTGTGTGTGACATCCAACATGTCGAACAATTTCTCTTTCCAATGGTTGGTTTGCACACATAATGATGTTGCTTTGGACATTCTTCCTTGCGTGTTTTGAATTCTCCTATTCTCGCATCAAGGACGTTGATCAAAATTCTAGTCAATTGCCTTGAGTGCCCCACTACTATGTTATATGGAGTTTTGAGTTTCCACATTTGGATGATGTTCAAACGATTTCCATGCACATTGACCTTGCATATGCATCCGTTTGCTATACTTGAGTTGTGCTAATCGTGTTGTGAACAAGAATGGACATGCCACAAATGACATGCTCCTCTATCACACACAAACATATGTTGCCTGGTCTTTGTTGTATGAAGGTACAAATGCATACACGTCAACCTTTATGGACTATATGTTGACAAGAAGAACCGAAGAGAGTTACCTATGTCGACCCTTCATCGAGCTATCTCTACAAGATAAGGTGACTTCCTTCTACTTGAGGACTCATGCAATAATCTTCATGAATTGGCTACACTTTGAGTGTTGCTTCGCTTTTGTTGTGAGCTTTGTAGGCTTCAAGGAAGGTGAAGGAACATTGAAGTGTTGTCAAGTCAATCTTCCCGAGGACGACTATATGGTGAACCCCAGGATCAAGGATGTCCTTCGACCTCTTCTACTTTGTGATGAACATGGAGAGTCGAGGACGACTCTTTTTGAAGGGGGGGGGGGCAGATGATGCAGCCCGACCTATGGTCGTTACTACATCAAGGTCTCCAACTTACGCTAAGTCGCCATGGACTCCAAAGGTGAATCCGTTCCTCTATGCAAGCTCACTTCCTACCCTATTGAATGGTATGCTAATTCATACTCCGTCACATATGCATGATAGGTTCACATCGACCAGTACGAAGGCAAGGGAGGAAGCCCGGAACATCAAGCCCGACAAGACGGAGGCTTGGAAGAGGAGACGGAAGAAGACAGGTCGGCAGCTGCCAGGTCCAAGTGGTACTACCGGTTGTCGGAACCGGTACTACCGGTCAGCGGTACTACCGTCCCCTTCTACCGCTTCATCGACGGCTCCAACGGATGCTCCAAGCGGTACTACCGGTCCCAGGCGGTACCGGTGATGACCGTAATACGGTCCTAAGTCCCAGTACTACGGTCATGTCCACATACACCAGTTGGGCCATAGCCCATGTATCCCCCTTACTTACCTATTCGCCTAGTTTATCCCCAAACTACACCTGTTTATGTGGTTGGCCTATAAATAGAGCCCCCACCCCTCATGTATCCCTTAGGCATAGATGATAGACTAAAGACAACCCCCATTGTGGAATCTCTAGTTTTGCCTCATCCCCTTTACCAAGGGGACCAACTATTGTCACCAACCTCGATTGGACTTTGCATCACGCATCCGTCGTTGAACAAGGCCTTGGGTTCTCAGTTTCTCGCCCCCAAGTCGTCAAGACCCTCCCCAAGGTGTTCTTCCCTCTCCGATGTGGATTTGAGGGAGCACGTTGATCGATCTTTCCTTGTGAGGATTCTATCGGACCGGTGGCCGCCGTTCGGGAGCAATCGGCCTTGTATCGTGTGAGTTTTGCGTGTGTTCATCGTGTTCTTCGCGAGGTGTGTGTTTGCTTCCGCTACCTTCTCCCTTTCCCCTCGCTTTCCCATCGATTTGACCACGAGATCCGTGAAGATCGGGCCACCCAAGAGGTTAACCCCTCCATCAATATCAAATGGGCACATCTTTGTGGTAGAATGTAGCGAACGATTATAAGCAAATTCTATATGAGGTAAACACTCTTCCCACAATTTTAAGTTCTTCTTTAAAACAGCCCGCAACATAGTAGACAAAGTTCTATTGACTACTTCAGTTTGTCCATCAGTTTGGGGATGACATGTAGTACTAAACAGCAATTTAGTCCCCAACTTAGCACATAAACATCTCCAAAAGTGGCTAAGAAATTTAGTATCATGATCAGAGACAATAGTATTTGGCACACCATGCAAACGAACAATTTCACGAAAGAACAAATCAGCAATATGCGCAGCATCATCCATTTTATGACAAGGAATAAAGTTTGCCATCTTAGAAAACCGATCCACAACAACAAAAATACTATCCCTCCCCTTCTGTGTTCGTGGCAATCCCAAAACAATGTCCATAGAAATATCCTCCCAAGGAACACTAGGAACAGGAGGAGGCATGTATAAACCATGTGGATTAAGGCGAGACTTAGCTTTTTGACAAGTAGTGCAGCGTGCCACAAATCTCTCAACATCTCGACGCATACGTGGCCAAAAGAAGTGTGCAGCAAGAACATCCTCCATTTTCTTGACACCAAAGTGTCCCATCAATCCTCCTCCATGCGCCTCCTGTAACAACAAAAGACGAACAGAACTATCCGGAATGCATAGTTTGTTAGCACAGAACACAAATCCATCATTGAAGACGAACTTGTTCCATGTTCTACCATCTCTACAATTCTGCAACACATCTTTAAATTCAGCATCATGCACATATTGTTCCTTAATAAATTCTAATCCAAATATTTTGAAGTCAAGTTGAGATAACAAAGTATAACGGCGCGACAAAGCATCAGCAATAATATTATCTTTACCCTTTTTGTGTTTGATAACATAAGGAAAAGACTCAATGAATTCAACCCACTTTGCATGGCGACGATTCAACTTAGCTTGACTACGAATATGCTTCAAAGATTCATGATCAGAATGAATAACAAATTCTTTAGGCCATAGATAATGTTGCCAAGTTTCTAATGTCCGAACCAACACATATAGTTCTTTATCATAAGTAGAATAGTTTAGACTAGCCCCACTCAATTTCTCACTAAAATATGCAACATGTTTTCCCTCTTGTAATAACACCCCTCCCAAACCAATTCCACTAGCATCACATTCAAGCTCAAAAGTCTTAGTAAAATCAGGAAGTTGGAGTAAGGGAGCATGTGTTAGCTTATCTTTCAATATGACGAAGGCCTGTTGTTGTGCATCGCCCCAAACAAAGGGCACATCCTTCTTGGTAAGCTCATTCAGCGGCGCGGAAATTGATCCAAAGTCTTTGACAAAGCGCCTATAAAAACCAGCGAGGCCAAGAAAACTCCTCACTTGTGTGACCATCTTGGGCTGCGGCCAATTCTCAATAGCTTCAATCTTGGCTGGATCCACTTCAATACCCTGTGATGTAACAACATAGCCAAGAAACGCAACTCGATTGGTGCAAAAGGTGCACTTCTGAAGGTTACCAAACAAACGTGCATCACGTAAAGCATTGAAAACAACACGTAAATGGTCCAAATGATCCTCTAAAGATTTTCTATAAATCAGAGTATCATCAAAGTAAACTACCACAAAACGTCCAATGAAAGCACGTAAAACTTCGTTCATTAATCTCATGAAAGTTCTAGGTGCATTAGTTAAACCAGACGGCATTACTAACCACTCATATAAACCGAACTTAGTTTTAAATGCTGTTTTCCATTCATCTCCTAATTTCATACGAATCTGGTGGTAACCACTACGCAAATCAACTTTAGAAAACATGGTAGAGCCACTCAATTCATCAAGCATGTCATCTAAACGTGGAATAGGATGACGATATCGAATAGTAATATTATTGATAGATCTACAATCAGTACACATGCGCGAAGAACCATCTTTCTTAGGTACCAAAATAATAGGAACATCACAGGGGCTAAGGGACTCATGAATATGATCTCTATCGGTTAGTTCCTGAATTTGGCGTTGTATCTCCTTTGTCTCCTCTGGATTGGTTCTATATGGCGCGCGGTTGGGCAACGTAGCACCAGGAATTAGATCAATTTGGTGCTCAATTCCTCTAATAGGAGGTAGTCCTGGTGGCAGCTCAGCGGGAAAGACGTCCTCATATTCCTGCAAAAGGTTAGCAATAGCGGGTGGCAAAGAAGGAGGCATATCCTCAAATGAAAACAAAACCTCTTTGCAGACAATTGCATAACATTGAGTATTGTTTACATCTAGTTCAGCAATATCAATTTTATTTGCAAGCATACATGGACTCTTCAAACGAATTTCAGTAGCATGTGTAGAATCATATTTAGTGTTCTTTGGTGGTACAAAATCTGCAGCAACAATCTGATTCTCACTTTTATTTTTCTCCTCAGTTTTAGCTCTACTAGCTCTAGCAAGATCATCTTTTAAAATCTGTTCGGGAGTCATAGGTTTTAGAACAATTTTCTTTCCATCATGCATAAGAGAATAGTGATTAGTTTTGCCATTATGAACAGATTCTCTATCAAATTGCCATGGTCTACCAAGTAACAAAGAACAAGCTTGCATAGGTACAACATCACAATCAACAAAATCAGAATATGTACCAATAGTAAAATGCACGCGTACCGTTCTTGTTACCTTGATCTTGCAAGAACTCTCAAACCATTGGATGTAATATGAATGTGTGCGTTGTCTTGTTGGAAGTGCAAGCTTCTCTACGATGTCAACACTAGCCAAATTATTACAACTCCCTCCATCAATGATGATCCGTATAGCTCTTTCCTTGACAACACCACGTGTTTGGAACAGGTTGTGGCGTTGATCTTGTTTAGATTTGCTCAATTGCACACTCAACACACGTTTTGTATTTAAACTCTTGTATTGATACGCAGCTTCAGCTCCCATTACCTCTGTCTCTTCATCAGCATCAGAATTGTCTCCATCTCGAGCAGAAATAAGGGATAATGTATCTTCATCAAAGTCACTCGCTGAATCGTATTGACCATCCTCCCGCACCATCATCACACGTTGTGTTGTGCACTGTCTCTCAATATGACCAAAACCCCAAAGACTTATGCATTGTATTTCCTTTGTCTTACCCGTGGAAGCCATAGAAGATGCACTACGAGCAGGAGCATTGGATGACGGTGGAGGAGTAGCTGGAAATCTTGTGGTGGCCTTGGATGTGGTAGTAGCTGGTGGCGAATCACGAGAAGGAGGCGCTGATTGTCGGGATGTTCAAGTGGATGTGCGACCTACAGAATTATTAGTCCTCCTCCATGGTGGTTGGCGATCCTGCACTTGACGTTCAGCTTTGCAAGCAAGATGAAACAAACGAGTGACAGAATTATATTCCTTATAATCTAATATGTGTTGAATGTCCTTGTTTAATCCACCAAAGAAACGTGCAAGCATTTGTTCATTAGATTCAACAAGACCACACCGAACCATCCCCGTTTGCAATTCCTGATAATACTCTTCTACAAAAATTTTCCCTTGCTCTAAACCTGTCAGATTCTTTAGTAAATCACGTTGATAAGTGGGAGGGACAAAACGAACACTCATCGCAGTTTTTAAAGAAGTCCAAGTACTAGGAACAGTAGTAGGATTTAAACAACAATACTCAGACCACCAAAGAGAAGCAAATTTAGTGAATTCACATGTAGCAGCACTAACACGCATATTCTCAGGATATTTTAAACATGCAAAACGTTGTTCTACTTCCATCTCCCATGTAAGATATGCATCAGGATTATATTTACCCTCAAAAGATGGAATATTTAATTTAAGCTTTGCAACATGATCATCATCACGTACTGGTGGTCGAGCGTTGCGGTAGTAATGTCGGGGACGGCCAGCAGGTACCTGTGGAGGTTGTTCAACCTCCTCATCAAACAGATCGTCGTCGTCGGGGTCGTAGTAGTACCCGTCGTCTGTCCCCAATGTCGCAGCAGCAGCTGTGGCGGAAGTCTGAGGTGCGTCAGCCGCAGCGGTAGCCGCCTGGGGTGCGGCGGCAGCCGAACCAGCAGTCCGACCCGTGATCGGAATGCGCCGTGCGCCAGGTGCGGGTGCGGGCAATCTGTTCAAAATCTCCTTGAACCGAGCGTCAAGCTTGGCGTTGAAGGATTTCTTGAGTCCATCGATCTTGTCCATGGCGTTGGTGAGTTTGGTGTCAAAATCCCCTAGGCGTGTATCCACGTCTTCAGCGCGACTGACCAAGAGCTCGGAGAAGTGGGAATGTAGTTCTTCGTTCGTCATTGTGGCAGGGTTCCGCAAAGTATCTGTCATGGTTAGTCCTTTAAAAATCACATGTATATACTACGGAAAGATGGTGGAAGTCACGCCTAATCCTTCAAGCAATATACGAAGCTCTTACAAGTTCTTACCAAACAACAGGAAAAGGCGATGTGCAACCGCGAGGATCAGTGGGTCCAGAGATTGAACCGAGCGATTACTGGGAGTCGAGACACCGCACGTGGAGAATATCTGTGGAGCTCTGGTAAGGCTTAGCAAAGGGGGTTAGGAATTATCAAAACAGCAATGCAAAAATTTGAAAGAATGCTCAACGACGGTACTGTGCTGGTCCTAGGCTAGACCGTACTAGAGACGCGAGCCTAGATCACCAACGATGTCACGACGTGACACAACAAGCAATGTATGATGATATGGCACCCTGAAAAGCGAACCGAGAGGTGGAAAATCACTATGATGGCGAGTGTCTAGAACTGATCTACGGGGTCTAAAAATAGGTTAGCCCCAAAAAAATGTTTCGAAATTTTTTTATTGTGCTCTGGAAAGCGCGCAGGCGCCAAAAAAATATCGCTATAACGGCCGATGGAGAAAAGTGATCCCCATAGCCGAAAACTAGTATATCCAGAAAAAAAATTTGAGGTGGTTCCAAACTTTTTTTTGCTCTCCTTCTGGACTTACGACCGGACTCTGAGCTCGACACAGACTTCAGCTGAACACGTAAACAACAAAGAAGGAAAGTAAAAAGAAATAACTAGGAACAATAACTCTACTCGGACTCGTACCATGGCAGGAAAACTGATCGGATCTGTGTTGCGGTAGGAAGGCGGTGGCGGAGTATTAGGGTTTATGGTGGCTGGGTGTATGGCGGCGGAATATGGTGGCGGAATATGGTGGTGGTGATCGGCGAGTGTGGCGGTGACTACTATGATCAGAACTCGAAACTCTAAGGGACAAGACACTAAGACCAGCAACTCGACGCGACGATGTAGACACAATTCAACAATGCAAAAGCTGAAAAGATAATGCGAGGCGTAGATTGGTTATGGGATGGATCTAAACTCTAACTGTGTTTTTGGCTTTTTCGTGGGTTATAGGTAAAAACATATCTAATCTACGAAAATAGTAAAATCTCACCGAGCAACCTGAAATCTGATACCACTTGATAGGGCAAAGGTGTCCGATCTTTCGATGAGATGATGATAGTCGATTTCTTGGAGTTCGGGCTTGACGATCCGACTACACGTGTGAGCACGAGCGCCAATGCAATCGCTAGGCCAATCTCCTGGAGGTTACCGATCCTGCGGGAACACGATCAGCCTGACCAGCGAGGGTCTTAATTCCTACCTGAAATCGAGAACAAGTAAGAACTAATATTGTAATCAAGATATTGCGGATTAAGAGGAAAGCTTTATTGAAAAGGTGGGATCCTGAATAGGTGCGAAGTACAAGAGGCCTTTGCGACGCTCGAGCCTTGGCAAAGTTGCTACGATGGCTAACTTAATGTCTAAGCAAAATCCGAGTCTAGGGTGATGGCTATGGGGAGTATTTAAGGAGGAAAGGTGGGGTTTCGGCCAGCCATGAAAGTGGTGGTCGAATCCAACCCTAGAAGTCCTTTTCCCCTCAAATACGGACTCTAAAAAGTGGCTATTTAAAATCCTGCGAAAATTACATGGGCCTGGCCCAAAATAAAGGTGTCGCAGCACCATATTAAGCTATGGACGAATTCGTGAAGTATTAATCTTGAATATTTCGTCCAAGCCTTCTTTCTTCATTATGGTGGCCTCAAAGTTCTGAAATCTCCATCCGTGGCCTTCTCTTGGATCATCACATGCTTGCTGCCATATCCATGCATGGCCATGCTCCAATGCTTGTCCCTCTCATCCATGCTTGGTCCATCATTCCTAAGAGTAAGAAATACATCTGATTTAGGCAGTATCATATTCTCATGTATGTGAGGAATAGTTCCAAGAAACGAAAGTACCTGATAGTTAAGTTGTTTGGCACGAGATCTTGTGATGGGTCCTTGTATGTGTGTAGCTGTAGGTACAACGGTTGTATCAATAGAAGGGATGTCCACATCACAAAGCATAAAAGTGCGTGTTCATAGGATACCCTAGAGAAAAAATTGGGTATACCTTCTATCATAGATCCGAAGGAAAGTTTTTGTTGGCAAGAATGGATCCTTTCTTGAAAAGGAGTTTCTCTCAAAATATGTGACTGGAAGGAAAGTACAAAACGACAAGGTTTTTTAACCTTCTCTTGGATTTGAGAGTAGCGCATCACCGGAAGATGTTTTTTTGCCACCTGCACCAATAATAGAGGAAGATAGTGATGATGATCATGAAACTTCGAATGATGTTGCTGCTAAACCACGCAGGTCGACGAGGGTTCATACCACTCCTGATTGGTATGTGAAAGGATTGTATGGGCACCTTTAGTGGGGTTAATAGGTGCTACTTCAAATTTTACTCTTTTTCAAGTTAGGGTTTGACACAAAAGGTAAATTCTCTAGATTATGCAACTATGGTCAATTTACCTATATGTCAACCTAGCGTAAACACTAAGATAGAACAAGATAAGTAAAGTGTAGTAAAGGATAGAAGTAACCAAAGTGTAGATAGTGAAGACACAAGGATTTGTTTCCCATAGTTCCTTCCTTTTGAGGGGAAGTACGTCTGCGTTTGGAGAGGGGGTGGTTTCAAACCACCAACGCCATGAGAGGCCTCCCTTGTTCTCCGATGAACGTCACCTCAAAGGGTTTGATTCACCTCTTCCACTATATAGGCAACCTTAGAGGTGGAAGCCGACACCTTTACAACACGTTCAATACACACATCCACAACTGAATTAGAGGCTCTCAAATGCAAGCAAGCTGTCACACAATCAAAGACAAGCTTGTAAGAACCAAATCAAGAACTAGGGTTTCCAATGAAACACTAGAGAAAGGGGCCCTCAAGTGAATGAGGGGGAAATGAAGATCTCTCTTTGTGAAGCTATAGATCAAGTCCTCCTCCTTCGATTCTCCAAAGATATATGACTTTGGATGGTTGCATGAAGAGATCTTGGTCATTTGGTGGCTCAAATGGTGGGGCACTTCTATTCTGGAACGAGCAGCTGGAGGAAGAGGATGAAGTCCCCTATTTATAGACCCACAGCTTGTGAAGCGTTTTCTGACCATTGGTGAAAGTTCCACACCGGAGATTATGGTCTATAGACCGGAGAATTCGGTCTACACCGGAGACTCCATTCTAAACCGGAGACTCCAACCAATCTTTGGTCTAACTCTGGACCACCATACAGAATGTCCTAACTAAGATAGATAAGTCCACTCCGGAGATTCTTCAGAGACTCCGGACTCGAGCACACCGGAGACTTCGGTGTTTACACATCGGAGACTCCGGTCTGGGAGGATGCACCGGAGAATCCAGTCTGACTCCAATCCATCTCCGGACCACCATACAAAATGTCCCATGCATGTCTCTGGAGGCCCCTTCGGGGACTTTGGGGGAACTCCAGACCACACCGGAGACTCCGGTGTTTGCACACCGGAGACTCCGGTTTGGAATTCCCTGAAAATTGTAGTTGCTTGTAGGTACATTTCCATAGGGCTAAAGACTTTTCCCTTTTTAGTATATCATCCTATAGACATTAGAACACTGTAAAATAATCTACAAATTGTTAATGAACACCAAAACTGATTAAGACAGTAAATGTCCTTTCAATCTCCCCCTTTTTGGTGTTCGATGACAACAAGTGATTTTGCATGGAAATATTTGAAATGAGATATAACAATGCTCCCCTTGACTTTGTGCAGTAAGATAAATGAGTAAAGCATGCGCGTCAGGTAATAGATACTAAACATAGTTCTGACGATTACAATACCATAGGAGCATAACATAAACATGCCCTCACACAAAGCTCGCAAACCAAAGAAGCAAAGAAAGCAAATGTTCGAATTTTAAATAAACATAAAGGCCAAATTCCTAGCCCATGCAAATCCTGATGACAATGTCTTCTCCCCCTTTGGCATCGAAACACCAAAAAGGGAAAAGAACTAAGCTAGCGCCCTAAGGGATCACTCATAGTCATCATTGTCATCATCCTCATCCAAGTCCTCATCCTTGTCATCAACATCCTCATAGTCATCATCACCACCTGGAGCTGCAGGCCCTTTGCTGTGAGGGCGATAAGATGACGTGCCCTAAGAAGCAAACCCAGAAGTGACCTCAGAAAATGTCTTCCAGTCCACAAGGATGTCCTGTTGGGCATTCCAAGCCCCAAATGAGAGCGTGTAGTCTGACTCAGTAGATGGTTAAGCACCATGCTCATATGTGTACTCATCTTCTCCTTCCTCTTCATTCTCTTCTCCCTGATCTTTAATCTCCTTGAGAAGTTTCTCCATGTGGTGGTTGCTCTTGTAGGAGGCATGCTGTTGCTTGAGAATGTCCATGTTCATGCAACAAAGGGTCTTCTCCCAAAAGGAGGCCTTCTTGAACTTGTCCTGAACATACACAGGACATGGGTGTCATGGGTGCATTGGAGGCATTCTTCCTCCGAGAGCCCCTAGGAGGAGTGGGAGCACGCTCGATCTCAGAAATCTCATCCTCATCATCAACTTGTGAGCATCTAGGGGCTGGACCCATATGTCCTTTCTTCTGGAGGGACACAAGTGCATGCTCCACAAGATTGGGAGGTAAAGAAAGTGGTGAACCGTGAGCCTGGGTGTTGATGAGCCTCATGACAAGTGGTTCATATGGAGGAGACTTATTGTAGAGAATATCTTGATGACTGCAAGTGCATAGATCGTTTGTAGCTAGTTTCGGAGTTCAGATATCGATCCCACAGGGAACCCAAAGGTAAATGTTTATTGGTGAAGTCTCTGTCGCACCCGAAGTTGTCACAGGTCTTCGAGTGAATTGACTGCAAGTGTTGAGAATGAGAATGGATTTCAGAAATAAAAATCATAATGATGGGGATATGTCGAATGGGGTATACCCAGCAGGACGTTTCCTACTGTCTCATACTGCCAGCGAATGGGCCTGCTGGACAGCAATTGGATCACGACCCAGGAAGAAGCTAGGCGACTGGAAGCTGGAGGCCTAGAAGCGTAGCTAGACCAGTCGGATTTAGGTCAAGAACCCTCCGAGTCCTTATCCAACTCGGTTGTATATCTATAAACCCTAGCAAGGTGACTATATAAACCTCCCTAGGGCACACATAGAACTTACATTCCATCATACACCCCTTCGACTCGCCGCCTAGCCGCTGAGCTCGCCCCTTGTACTCTCTCATCAATACAATCTAGCAGGAGTAGGTCTTTACCATCCAGGGGCCAAACCTGGGTAAAACCCTATGTCTTTGCCCTCATCTCGCACCGCAGATGGTTGGCCGCCCTTGCCCCTCATTCTACTACTCGCTGCCAATTGCAGCATATGCCATGGCCATTCCCACAATAGTGGCGCCCACCGTGGGGCCTGGCCGGTCAGGACTATGTTCTGTGGCGAGAGCCTACTTACCAATCAACCAGACGATCGCCACCGGCTGCATGATCGCCATCGGCAAGATCCTCTAGATCTTGCCGAGCAGCTACGTCCCGGCGGCGCGCCCGGTCACGCACAGCGTGATAATGCCAGTCGGCACGATCAGCCTCTTTGTCGGCTTCACCGACGTCATCGTCTCGGAGTACTCGGCTCGCATCCGCGAGTCGCCACCCCGCGATCTGCTCTATGAGAGTTAGGTCTGCACCATCCATCGCCTCGCCTTCGAGTACGGCTCAGCCAATAGCAACGTGGCCGAGACTAGCGTGGCCGCGAACGACGTGGCCCTCAACACCGACGCCGACTCGGCGACCCCGGCATCAATCGCCGGATCCATTGTCGGTGCGTCACCCGCGGGCTCCATCACCCAAGTCTCCAACATGGGGGACTTCGAGGATCCTTCCATCCTCGGGATCTTCGACTCTGACTCTAGATCGGAGAACTCTTGCGACCTCTACGCTGGATCCGGTTGCTTCGTCGAAACCTACATGGCGAGCGTCACGAGTGCCCTGCTAGACCCCTTCTCCATGCCAATCCCGCCGACCGCGACGGTGACGGAGGTCGAGGAACTCCGCCCGTGCCTGGAGGAGGCGGTTCGCAAGGAACAGGCCGAGCGCGAAAAATTTCGCCGCGAGCAAGCAACGACGTAGAAGCTTTTGCTCTACCACCAACGCCGTATCAGGTCACTCCTGAACCCCACCGTTCAGGGCCGCACCCTGAACTTTGACGACAAGAATGACCCGGCCCACATGGCCGACCGCGTGGTCTACGAGAACGCGCCACCAGGAGGAAGTGCCCGGCCACCGCCAGGCGCAACAACGAACGACGCTCCCCCACCACCGCCCGGTCGCGCGCCCCTCCAGACCAGCGGAGGATCATGATATCCCCGCAAGAGCCGGACACAAACGACCTCCCGCTATTCTCCACTCCGATGGACAACATCATCGCGAGTCAAGCCGTGGTCGCCAACCTCAACATGACGGGGGAGGAACGCTGCAGATCCAGTATGCCAAGGCTCTACTCACCAAGGCCATCGAGCAACAAACCGCGGGAGTGGACTCGCGGGGGCGCATGTACTCCCGCTCCTCAGGAAGCAGGGCGGTCTTGAGCGGACGCCAAACGATGGAAAACACTCTTAATTGCCCACCACCTGAGCCCCTGTAGCCCCAACCACGACCCGTGCACGCGGCACTCTCCACCAACGACCCGCGACCGACGAATGACATGGTCGCTGCCAACGGGCAGCCAGTCGACGTGTGGACCCACATCATCAACAACCAAAGCTGAAGCGCACGCCAGCCCGACGACCTGAGGTATACCCTCACCAACCGCCGCGATGGCGAGCCAAGGGGCTCGCTCAGCCGAGTCGGCCTCCGGTGCTTCGGACCAATGATCCGAGGCGAAAATTATCCGACGAACTTCAAAGCGCCAAAGGAGATCGAAAAATACGATCCCTCGTATGACCCATCCGTATGGATATACACATACCTCATGGCGATGGGAATCACCGGCCACACCGACCTACTCGCCGCTCGCTACCTCCCCCTGATGATGGAGGGAGCGAATCGGCAATGGATCAACACCCTTCCAGCGTATAGCATCGATTCCTGGGAGGACATGCACGTCGCCTTCGTCAGGCACTTCGAGGGTTCCTACACCCATGCCACCAGCATCGAGGACCTAGAACAATGTGTCCAGGGGCCCCGTGAGTCGACTCGCAACTGGCTCCAAAGGTTGCAAGACCTGTAGTTCAACGCGGCCGGTATCCACCTGGATACGGCGATCCACTGCTTTAAGACATAATGCCGCTACGAACCACTGGTCTCCAAACTCAAGCGGGTGTACAAAACGCTCGATAACATCCCAGACCTCCTCGAGACCGCCAAGCGGTACGTGGAGGAGGACCCGAACCAAGAAACCAATGACGGGTCAGGTGGAAATTGCTGCCCAAGCGGCGACGAAAACGGGAGGCGACCCGATCTACAATACAGCAACACTCGCCTCACCGGCAAGCGCCGCGGTGATGGGCGAGTCGACTTCGTCGCCACCACTGGTTACTCTCCACGTGACCCCAAGAGCTTCCACCGCGACGGAGGCCAACACCGCGACAGCGTAAACTACAAGGCGAGGCCGAAATTCGACCCCACGACTCTCCTTAACCAGCCCTGTGTGTTCATAGCAGGGAGGCGAAGCCATCCACGCGCACGACCGCCGACTGCCACTCCCTGAAGGAGATCAAGAAGGCACGACGCGCACGGGAGGAACCCAACAACCACCCACCAAACAGCGGGGCATTCGGCAACAACGTCGAATCTCTCCACACTTTCACCGGGTTCAGCACCAAGCGCGAGAAGAAGGTCATCGCCCGCGCCGTCGCTGTCAACATGGTGTCCCAAGTCGTCGTCCCCCGCTTCCTTAACTAGTCCGAACAGCGGATCACCTGGAGCCACGAGGACCACTCGCCACTGATCGAATATCCGGGGCGAGTGGCCTTGGTGGTCAAGCCCAAAGTGGGCGACAACTGGCTCCCAAAGACATTGATGGACGGCGGGAGGTCCATCAATATTCTCTACCTGGACACGTTCAGGCAGCTACGGCTCCCGCAGTCGATGATCGAGACGACCTACACCACCTTCCACTGCATCGTCCCTTATCAGAAGACGTACCCGATCGGCAAGGTGACGCTGCCAGTCACCTTCGGCACACCAACGAATTTCCGCATGGAGCGAATCATCTTCGAGCTAGTGACCTTCAACAACCCCTACCATTGCATCTTGGGACGACAAGCGTTCGCCAAGTTCATGGCAGCTCCACACTACGCGTACAACTCGATGAAGCTCCTAGGGCTGTGCGGCATCATCACCGTCCACGGCAACCTCGACATGGCTGCGGAGTGCGAGGCAAAGGGCGCCAAGCTCGCCAACACCATCATCGCCATGGAGGCCAACCACGCATAGGAGCTCGCCAGATACGCGAGAGGGGTCGACAATGACGGCCCCACAATACTCAAGAAGCCCAACTCAGAGAATGGCGGCTCGACCGTGTTTGAAGCCACCACGCACATGCGCTCTGTCGAGCTGGTCCCAGGCGAATCCAGCCAGACGGTGACGATCGGGACAGGCATGAGCCCCGCATAGGAAAGCGCGCTCATCGAGTTCCTACGTGAGAATTGCGACATCTTCGCATGGAAGCCGTCTAACATGCCAGATGTCCCGGGGGAACTCGCTGAGCACAAACTCAAAGCCGACCCCAAAGCGCAACCTGTCAAGCAGTCGCTACGGCCCTTCAATGAAGAGCGCCATCGAGCAATCACTGAGGAGGTGCAATGTCTAATCGCTGCAGGCTTCATACGGCCCATCAAATACTCCAAGTGGCTAGCAAACCCAGTCCTGGTCGAAAATAAGAATGGGACCTGGACATTGTGTATCGATTACACAAACCTCAACAACGCCTGCCCAAAGGAGAAGTTCGTCCTCCCGTGAATCGATCAAATCATCAACTTGACGATGGGCTTGGAGTCGCTGTGTTTCCTTGACTCCTACTCTGGTTACAACCAGATCAAAATGGTATTTGAGGACGAGGAGAAGACGACGTTTATCATGCCATTCGGGGCCTTCTGCTACACCACCATGACGTTCGGCCTCAAGAATGCCGGAGCGTACGTGCAGGAGTTCCTTGAGAGACAAATTGGCCGCAACATCCACGTCTACATTGACGACGTGATGGTGAAGTCCACTCGCTAGGGAAATCTACTCGTCGACCTGGCCAAAACCTTCGCATACCTTTGGAGGTACAAGATCAAACTTAACCCAGGAAAGTGCACCTTCGGTGTACCTACTAGATAGCTACTGGTGTATGTAGTCTCCAAGCGAGGCATCGAGGCAAACTCCACCAAGATCAACACGATCGCTAGCTCGACAAACCCGAGTGCCTCCGTGACATCCAGAAGTTGGCCGGGCGAGTCGCGACTCTTAGTCGCTTCATCCCCCGGCTAGGCGAGAAGGCAATGCCTCTCTACCGCCTAATGAGCAAGAACCCCACTTTACATTGGGACAAGGAGGCGGATGACGCGATCCACACTCTCAAAGAAGTGCTACTCACGGCCCCGCTGCTCGCTGCCCCCATCGACAAGGAGCCTATGCTCGTCTATGTCGCGGCATCTGAGCGAGTCGTCAGCGCCGTCATGGTCATCGAACGGCCAGAAGAGGGCAAGGAGCGCCCCATGCAGCGACCTGTCTACTACATCAGCGAAGTCCTCACTGAGTCGCGACAGTGCTACCCATAGTACCAGAAGTTGGTATATGCGGTCTTTCGAGCCCAGCGGCGACTGCCGCACTACTTCCAGGAGCACCCAATCACGGTGGTCTCCTCAGCGCCATTGCAGGACATCATCCGCAACTGCGAAGCGACTGGGAAATTCGCCAAGTGGGCCATCGAGATCGGCGTCGACAACATCAAGTACGAGCCACGCAGGGCAATCAAGTCGCATGCCCTAGCTGACTTCCTTGCCGACTGGGAGGAGGCACAGCAGCCGGAGAAGCTTCCGTACCTCCATTAATGGTCTCTCCATTTTGATGGGTCCAAGAACGCAGACGACACTGGGGCAGGGATCGTGCTCATGTCCCCCAAGGGCGACAAGCTGCGCTACATACTGTACCTCGACTTCACCCCCAGCACCAACAACATGGCCGAGTACGAGGTCCTCCTTCACGGCATGTGAGCCGCCAAGGAGATGAGCATCAACCGCCTGCGATGCTACAACGACTCCGACCACATCGTCGACACCTGCGACGCCGTCTCCCTACCATGGCGGCATACTTCCAAGTAGTGGACCAGCTGGGGGCCAGTTTGCTGGCTACTCCGTCGAGTGGATCGACCGACGCAAGAACAAAGAGGCTGACACCCTCTCTCGCATCGGGTCGGCTCGCCACGCGCCATCCACCTGTGTCTTCCTCGACACCATCACCAAGCCATCTGTCTCTCCCCCAAGGGAGATCGACATCGGGATACCGCTGCAACCAGAGCCAACCCTGGTCGCCATGATCGTGGAACCAAGCGACTAGACCGCGCCATACATCTCCTAACTCGAGGGAGGGACCCTACCCATAGACGAGACGGAGGCTCGCATGATCGTGCGCCGCTGCAAGTCCTTCGTCATCATCAATGACGAGGTCCACAAGCGCAGCGTGACCGGCGTGTTCCAACGCTGCGTGCAGCCCGCGGAAGGTCGCAACATCCTCCAAGACATCCACGCCGGCGACTGCGGCCACCATGCTAGTGCCCGGTGCCTAGTCGCCAAGGCCATGCGACATGGCTTATACTGGCTCACCGCACACACTGACACGGTCGACATCGTCCAACGCTGCGTCGGGTGTCAAAAGTATGCCAATCAAACACATGTACCAAACTCGGCGCTCAAGACCATCCCCGTCACCTGGCCATTCGCCGTGTGGGGTATGGACATGGTGGGCCCCTTCAAGAAGGCCCCCTCCTGCTACACCCACCTCCTGGTCGAATTCGACAAATTCACCAAGTGGGTGGAAGCCAAGCCAGTCCTCAAGTGCGACGGGAAGACCGCCGCTAAATTCCTACGCGAGATCATCTACCGCTACGGATTCCCGCACAGCATCATCACGAACAACGGCACCAACTTCTCCAAAGGCGCCATGTCCGAGTACTACGAGGAGCACAACCTAAGGCTCGACCTCGACACAGTCGCACTCTCGGAGTCTAACGGCCAGGCGGAACGCGCTAACTAGAGCATCCTCCACGGCCTGAAGCCATGACTGCAAGTTCCCCTCGAGCAAACTCCGGGGTGCTGGGTCGAGGAGCTCCCCTCCGTCATCTGGGGAATCCGCACCTCCATGACCAGGTCGACCGGGTTCACCCCCTTCTTCATGGTGTACGACGCTGAATCCATCATGCCGACCGACCTCGAGCATGACTCGCCTCAGGTGGTCAACTATGCGGAGGCCGACAACGAGCTCGCACGCCAAGACGGGGTCGACCATCTCGACGAAGCACGTGACCTAGCCCGCTCTCGTACCGCCATCTACCAGCAAGGACTCCGCCGCTACCATAGCCGCCGAGTCCGGACTCGCACCTTCCAGGAAGGCAACCTGGTCCTATGACTGATCCCGGAAAATAAGGGCATGCACAACCTCTCTCCCCCTTGGGAGGGACCATTCTCCATAGGGCGAGTCCTAGGCAACTATTCCTACTACCTCATCGACGTTCGAGGCGATGGACAGCTCAATGTCAAGAAGCCGTGGAATGTAAACCACCTAAGGAAGTTCTACAGCTAGAACTCCGACATGTAATCCCCCCGCTATGAAATAAAGATGATCGATTCGCACAAACCATGTCCACTCTCCAAGTCTTGTGCCATTCGCACTCGTAAAAACAGCGTTACGCTACTCACGGAAGTCAACCCTTGGCCGCGCGACCGGCACGGCTAAGTAGTGCGATACAAGGGCATCGATAAAATTCGGGCCTTGTGTCGTCCACGAAAACGCCAACCCGGAGCCCCATCAGAGTATCCTTGCTCGACTGGCCCACCAGGCCAAGACAACAACATTCGCTTCTCACAGCGACCTAGTTCTCCACATCCTTGCCGCAATGACTCGAATGGTCCAGTACCACGTTCGGGGACTGACGCCAGTCCAAACCCACGCGGCTAGGGAAAACACCAAGTATGAGAGCGCGTCCTGAACTCGCCACATGACTGGCTCTCCGAGACAGGTGGAGCAACGCGCTAAACACAACGCTCTTCGTCCTCACCTACCTTGGGCATGCGACTAGAACAACTAAGTACCACGCTCGGGGACTCGTGCAACCGACCCCGTTCGCGTCCAAGAAAACATCTAAGTACAGAGCACCCCTTGGGGTCGCCACGCGGCTGGCTTCCCAAGCCACACTTTCTGCAATTTCACCCGAAAACCTATTTCGGTATCTAGTGAAATAAATTCATGCGCTTGTTATTCTTTCCGGCATGAAACTTTTGATCCAATTGGATGTCGGTGTCTCTTAAGTGTGTCACCCTATAGTTCGTGAATAATGCGAACATGATCGAGACCCCTCTCAGATCAATAATCAGAAGCATGATCTGGATACCCATATTGACTGCCACACATTCAACGATGACTTTCTTGTGATCGTCGGAACCTTTTATGCTAGTATCTTAATCCCTTTGTTTCATGATATATTACATGTCCGAGATTCGATCATCGGTATCTCCATACCTAGTTTGATCTCGTTACTGACATGCACTCTTTTCTCGTTCCTGTGATATAACATTCTAGTGATCAAATCACTTGCTTGCAAGCTAACCAATGTGATATCACCGAGAGGGCCTAGAGTATATCTATCCGTCATCGGGATAAACAAATTCCACTCTCGATCCATGGGCCTCAACATAACACTTTATTAGTTCTGAACCCACCTTTATAATCACCCTATTAGTGATTGACATGATCTCATGGTCTAAGGATTAGGATCACTTTGTAAGTTGTTATAGCAATATAAACTCAATGACTTTGATTGTAATGCTATACTTCAGATGAATGTTCATCACACCATTACACTAATGTTGTGATCTCGTTATTAACAACATCCAATGTCCATGATCAGGAAACCTTGATCATCTTGTTAATCAACGAGCTAGTTTCTAAGAGAGGCATAACTAGGAACATTCTATTTGTTTATTAAGCACACATGTATTAACGTTTCTGTATTAATACAATTATAGCATGCAAAAGAAACATCTATCATATACTTGGAATACACATAATAAACACTTTATTATTGCCTCTCAGGGCATATTCCCTTCAGTCTCCCACTTGCAATAGAGACAATAATCTAGTTACATAGTGATGAATCTAACACCCATGGAGTTCTGGTGTTGATCATGTTTTTCTCTAGGGAGAGTTTTAGTCAACGGATCTGCTACATTGAGATCAGTGTGTACTTTACAAATCTTTATATCCCCATCCTTGACATGCTCGCGGATGGAGTGATACCGACGCTTAATATGACTGGAATTCTTGTGAGACCTTGGTTCTTTGGCATTGGCAATGGCACCATTGTTGTCACAATAGATCACCATTGGGTCCAACTTGCTCGCAACCACACCTAGTTCGGATATGAACTCCTTCATCCAAATCGCTTTCCGAGCCACTTCCGAAGAAGCAACATATTCGGCCTCCATTGTTGATCCTGCCACCACAGGTTTTTTGGAACTCCTCCAACTAACCGCTCCACCATTCATGAGAAATACATATCTGGATTGAGACTTAGAGTCATCCGGATCGGTGTCAAATCTTGCATCAACATAACACTTAGCGACGATCTCTTCTTCACCTCTGTACACAAGAAACATATCCTTAGTTCTTTGCAAGTACTTAAGGATATTATTGACCGCTATCCAGTGTTCCGAACCTATATCCGATTGGTACCTACTAGTCAAACTAATAGCATGTGCCACATCCGGTCTTGTACATAGCATGGCGTACATTATAGAGCCTATGGCTGAAGATGAGGGGACTTTTTCCATTAACTCTCTTTCTTCCGCAGTAGCCGTACTTTGAGTCTTACTCAATGTCTTGCCTTGAAACATAGGTAAGAACCCCTTCTTACCTCCATCCATTTTAAACATCTTTAAAATCTTATCAAGGTATGTACTTTGCGATAGCCCTATTAGGCGCCTAGATCTATCTCTATAGATCTTTATGCCTAATATGTATGATGCTTCACCTAGGTCCTTCATTAAAAAATTGCTGTTTAGATAACTTTTAACACTATTTAAAAGATCTATATCATTTCCTATCAATAATATGTCATCCACATATAATATCAGAAATGCCACATTGCTCCCACTCACTTTCTTGTAAATACAAGCTTCTCCATAAGTTTGGACAAATCCAAACTCTTTGATCACCTCATCAAAGCGGAGATTCCAACTTCGTGATGCTTGCTTCAGTCCATAGATGGATCGCTGAAGCTTGCACACCTTGTTAGCATCCTTAGGATCGACAAAACCCTTTGGTTGTATCATATACAACTCTTCTTCAATATTGCCATTGAGGAACGAGGTTTTGACATCCATCTACCATATCTCATAATCGAAATATGCAGCAATTGCTAACATAATCCTAACTGACTTTAGCATCACTACAGGAGAGAATGTCTCATCGTAGTCAACTCCTTGAATTTGTCGAAACCCCTTTGCAACAAGTCGAGCTTTATAGACGGTCACATTACCATCAACATCAGTTTTCCTTTTGAAAATCCATTTATTCTCCACGGCCTTTCGGTCGTGATGTAAGTCCACCAAGTTCCAAACTTGATTTTCATACATGGATTCTATCTCGGATTTCATGGCTTCTAACCATTTGTTGGAATCCGGGCTCATCATCACTTCTTCATACGTCGCAGGGTCATCAATTTCATCAACCATGAAATTCATAACGGGGTTTCCGTACAGCTCGAGAGCTGCACACGTCCTGCTAGACCTGCGAGGTTCGGTAGTACTCTCTTTCAGAGTTTCATGATCATTATCATTAGTTCCTTCTGCAACTGGTGAAGCCAACTCTGGAACAACTTCCGGCGCTATGCTACTCGCCATACTTTGAAGAGAAGGTTCAATAACCTCTTCGAGTTCTACCTTCCGACTACTCACACCTTTTGCGAGAAACTCTTTCTCTAGAAATGATCCATTCTTGGCAACAAAAACCTTGCGTTCATATCTATGATAGAAGGAATACCCAATAGTTTCCTTAGGGTATCCTATGAAGACACATTTTTTTGCTTTGGGTTCGAATTTATCTGGTTGAAGTTTCTTCACATAAACATCGCATCCCCAAACTTTAAGAAATGACAGCTTAGGTTTGTTTCCAAACCACAATTCATATGGTGTCTTTTCAATGGATTTAGATGGTTCCCGATTTAAAGTGAATGCAGCAGTTTCTACTGCATAACCCCAAAATGACAACGACAAGTCCGTCAGAGATATCATAGATCGAACCATATCCAATAAAGTATGATTACGATGTTTCGAACACACCATTTCGCTGTGGTGTTTTGGCAGGTGTGAGTTGTGAAACAATTCAACACTCTTTCATGTGAGTGCTAAACTCGTAAATTAGATACTCACTTCCACGGTCGGACCGTAGAAATTTGATCTTTCTATTACGATGATTTTCCACTTCATTCTGAAATTCCTTGAACTTTTCAAAGTTTTCAGACTTGTTCTTCATCAAGTAGATATAACCGTATCTACTCAAATCATCCGTGAAAGTAACAAAATAACGATATCCACCTCGCGCCGACACACTCATTGGACCACATACATCAGAATGTATGATTTCTAATAAATCTCTCGCCTGTTCCATTGTACCGGAAAACGGCGTTCTAGTCATGTTGCCCATAAGGAACGGCTCACATGTATCAAATGATTCAAAATCAAGTGATTCCAAAAGTCCATCCGAATGGAGCTTCTTCATGTGTTTAACACCAATATGACCCAGACGGCAGTGCCACATATATGCGGATATATCATCATTAAGTTTAATCCATTTAGCATCAACATTGTGAATATGTGTAACACTATTATCAAGATCCAATAGAAATAAACCATTCATCATCGGTGCATGACCATAAAAGATTTCATTCATATAAATAGAACAACTATTGTTCTTGGATTTAAATGAATAACCACTTCGCATCAAACACGATCCAGATACAATGTTCATGCTCAGTGCTGGCACCAGATAACAATTATTCAAGTTTATTACTAATCCCGACGGCAAGTGGATAGGTAGCGTTCCAACGAAGATCACATCAACGCTTGATCCATTGTTGACACGCATCTTGACCTCACCCCTTGCTAGCGGTCGCTTGTTCTGCAGCCCCTGATTCGAGTTACAAATATTAGCAACTGAACCGGTATCAAATACCCAGGTGCTACTGCGAGCACTAGTCAAGTACACATCAATAACATGTATATCATATATACCTTTGTTTGCCTTGCCGGCCTTCTTGTCTGCCAAATACTTGGGGCAGTTGCACTTCCAGTGGCCAGTCCCCTTTACAATTGTAGCACTCGGTATCAGACTTAGGGCCAACTCGGGGTTTCTTTCCAGACACGGCAACCGGCTTGCTGCCCTTACTTCCCTTCCGTTTACCCTTCTTGTCTTTCTTGAAACTAGTGTTCTTACTGATCATCAACACTTGATGTTCCTTCTTGATCTCCACTTCTGCAGTTTTCAGCATTGACAGAAGATCGGGGAGAGACTTCTTCATGCCTTGCATATTATAGTTCATCACAAAGCTCTTATAGCTAGGTGGCAGAGACTGCAGAACACGATGGATGTCTAAGTCAATGGGAATCATTATTCCCAAGGACACAAGCTTATCGGCGTAACCTGACATCTTGAGTACATGCTCAGTTATGGAGCTGTGCTCTTGCATCATGCAGCTAAAGAACTTTTCTAAAGCATTGTAGCTCTCTACAGCAGCACGTGTGTCGAAAATCATTTTCAAGTCACCCATTGTATCAAATTCCACTCTCGATCCATGGGCTTCAACATAACACTTTATTAGTTCTGAACCCACCTTTATAATCACCCTGTTAGTGATTGACATGATCTCATGGTCTAAGGATTAGGATAACTTTGTAAGTTGTTATAGCAATATAAACTCAATGACTTTGATCGTAATGCTATACTTCAGATGAATGTTCATCACACCATTACACTAATGTTGTGATCTCGTTATTAACAACATCCAATGTCTATGATCAGGAAACCTTGATCATCTTGTTAATCAACGAGCTAGTTTCTGAGAGAGGCATAACTAGGAACTTTCTATTTGTTTATTAAACACACATGTATTAACGTTTCTGTATTAATACAATTATAGCATGCAAAAGAAACAAATATCATATACTTGGAATACACATAATAAACACTTTATTATTGCCTCTCAGGGCATATTCCCTTCAGTCTCCCACTTGCAATAGAGACAATAATCTAGTTACATAGTGATGAATCTAACACCCATGGAGTTCTGGTGTTGATCATGTTTTTCTCTAGGGAGGGTTTTAGTCAACGGATCTGCTACATTGAGATCAGTGTGTACTTTACAAATCTTTATATCCCCATCCTTGACATGCTCGCGGATGGAGTGAAACCGACGCTTAATATGATTGGAATTCTTGTGAGACCTTGGTTCTTTGGCATTGGCAATGGCACCATTGTTGTCACAATAGATCACCATTGGGTCAAACTCGCTCGCAACCACACCTAGTTCGGATATGAAATCCTGCATCCAAATCGCTTCCCGAGCCGCTTCCGAAGCAGCAACATATTCGGCCTCCGTTGTTGATCCCGCCACCACAGGTTTTTTGGAACTCCTCCAACTAACCGCTCCGCCATTCATGAGAAATACATATCTGTATTGAGACTTAGAGTCATCCGGATCGGTGTCAAATCTTGCATCAACATAACACTTAGCGACGATCTCTTCTTCACCTCTGTACACAAGAAACATATCCTTAGTTCTTTGCAAGTACTTAAGGATATTATTGACCGCTATCCAGTGTTCCGAACCTAGATCCGATTGGTACCTACTAGTCAAACTAATAGCATGTGCCACATCCGGTCTTGTACATAGCATGGCGTACATTATAGAGCCTATGGCTGAAGCATAGGGGACTTTGTCCATTATCTCTCTTTCTTCCGCAGTAGCCGTACTTTGAGTCTTACTCAATGTCTTGCCTTGAAACATAGGTAAGAACCCCTTCTTACATCCGTCCATTTTAAACTTCTTTAAAATCTTATCAAGGTATGTACTTTGCGATAGCCCTATTAGGCGCCTAGATCTATCTCTATAGATCTTTATGCCTAATATGTATGATGCTTCACCTAGGTCCTTCATTGAAAATTTGCTGTTTAGATAACTTTTAACACTATTTAAAAGATCTATATCATTTCCTATCAATAATATGTCATCCACATATAATATCAGAAATGCCACATTGCTCCCACTCACTTTCTTGTAAATACAAGCTTCTCCATAAGTTTGGACAAATCCAAACTCTTTGATCACCTCATCAAAGCGGAGATTCCAACTTCTTGATGCTTGCTTCAGTCCATAGATGGATCGCTGAAGCTTGCACACCTTGTTAGCATCCTTAGGATCGACAAAACCCTTTGGTTGTATCATATACAACTCTTCTTCAATATTGCCATTGAGGAACGCGGTTTTGACATCCATCTACCATATCTCATAATCGAAATATGCAGCAATTGCTAACATAATCCTAACTGACTTTAGCATCACTACAGGAGAGAATGTCTCATCGTAGTTAACTCCTTGAATTTGTCGAAACCCCTTTGCAACAAGTCGAGCTTTATAGACGGTCACATTACCATCAACATCAGTTTTCCTTTTGAAAATCCATTTATTCTCCACGGCCTTTCGGTCGTGATGTAAGTCCACCAAGTTCCAAACTTGATTTTCATACATGGATTCTATCTCGGATTTCATGGCTTCTAACCATTTGTTGGAATCCGGGCTCATCATCACTTCTTCATACGTCGCAGGGTCATCAATTTCATCAACCATGAAATTCATATAGGGGTTTCCGTATAGCTCGGGAGCTGCACGCGTCCTGCTAGACCTGCGAGGTTCGGTAGTACTCTCTTTCAGAGTTTCATGATCATTATCATTAGTTCCTTCTTCAACTGGTGAAGCCAACTCTGGAACAACTTCCGGTGCTGTGCTACTCGCCATACTTAGAAGAGAAGGTTCAATAACCTCTTCGAGTTCTACCTTCCGACTACTCACACCTTTTGCGAGAAACTCTTTCTCTAGAAATGATCCATTCTTGGCAACAAAAACCTTGCCTTCAGATCTGTGATAGAAGGAATACCCAATAGTTTCCTTAGGGTATCCTATGAAGACACATTTTTTGCTTTGGGTTCGAGTTTATCCGGTTGAAGTTTCTTCACATAAACATCGCATCCCCAAACTTTAAGAAATGACAGCTTATGTTTGTTTCCAAACCAAAATTCATACGGTGTCTTTTCAATGGATTTAGATGGTTCCCGATTTAAAGTGAATGCAGCAGTTTCTAGTGCATAACCCCAAAATGACAACGACAAGTCAGTCAGAGATATCATAGATCGAACCATATCCAATAAAGTATGATTACGACGTTCCGAACACACCATTTCGCTGTGGTGTTTCGGCAGGTGTGAGTTGTGAAACAAACACTCTTTCATGTGAGTGCTAAACTCGTAAATTAGATACTCACTTCCACGGTCGGACCATAGAAATTTGATCTTTCTATTACGATGATTTTCCACTTCATTCTGAAATTCCTTGAACTTTTCAAAGGTTTCAGACTTGTGCTTCATCAAGTAGATATAACCGTATCTACTCAAATCATCCGTGAAAGTAACAAAATAATGATATCCACCTCGCGCCGACACACTCATTGGACCACATACATCAGAATGTATGATTTCTAATAAATCTCTCGCCCGTTCCATTGTAACGAAAAACGGCGTTCTAGTCATCTTGCCCATAAGGAACGGCTCACATGTATCAAATGATTCAAAATCAAGTGATTCCAAAAGTCCATCCGAATGGAGCTTCTTCATGTGTTTAACGCCAATATGACCTAGACGGCAGTGCCACATATATGCGGATATATCATCATTAAGTTTAATCCATTTAGCATCAACATTGTGAATATGTGTAACACTATTATTGAGATCCAATAGAAATAAACCATTCATCATCGGTGCATGACCATAAAAGATTTCATTCATATAAATAGAACAACTATTGTTCTTGGATTTAAATGAATAACCACTTCGCATCAAACACGATCCAGATACAATGTTCATGCTCAGTGCTGGCACCAGATAACAATTATTCAAGTTTATTACTAATCCTGACGGCAAGTGGATAGGTAGCGTTCCAACGACGATCACATCAACGCTTGATCCATTGCCGACACGCATCTTGACCTCACCCCTTGCGAGCGGTAGCTTGTTCTGCAGCCCCTCATTCGAGTTACAAATATTAGCAACTGAACCGGTGTCGAATACCCAGGTGCTACTGCGAGCACTATTCAAGTACACATCAATAACATGTATATCATATATACCTTTGTTTGCCTTGCCGGCCTTCTTGTCTGGCAAATACTTGGGGCAGTTGCACTTCCAGTGGCCAGTCCCCTTTACAATTGTAGCACTCGGTATCAGACTTAGGGCCAACTCGGGGTTTCTTTCCAGGCACGACAACCGGCTTGTCGCCCTTACTTCCCTTCCGTTTACCCTTCTTTCTTGAAACCAGTGTTCTTACTGATCATCAACACTTGATGTTCCTTCTTGATCTCCACTTCTGCAGTTTTCAGCATTGACAAAAGATCGAGGAGAGACTTCTTCATGCCTTGCATATTATAGGTCATCACAAAGCTCTTATAGCTAGGTGGCAGAGACTGCAGAACACGATGGATGTCTAAGTCAATGGGAATCATTATTCCCAAGGACACATGCTTATCGGCGTAACCTGACATCTTGAGTACATGCTCAGTTATGGAGCTGTGCTCTTGCATCATGCAGCTAAAGAACTTTTCTAAAGAATTGTAGCTCTCTACAGCAGCACGTGTGTCGAAAATCATTTTCAAGTCACCCATTGTATCAAATGCATTGCCGTTTTCGAAATGCTTTCGATGTTCTGTATCTAGCCCATACAATATGCCGCAATGAACTAAGTTGTGGTCCTCCTAACGAGTCTGATAGACATTCTTATCCTCGTAAGGGGCATCATCACCTAACGACGCTTCTAGAACATATTGCTTTTGTGCAGCAGAGAGGAGAATCCTCAAATTCATGGCCCATTCGGTAAAGTTGCTACCGTCCGTTGCAAGTTTCTATTTCTCCATGAACACATTGAAATTAAAAGCAGGTGGTGCCATCTACAACATAATTTGTAAAGTTTAGACTAAGTTTATGATAGATTGAGTTCAACTAATCCACATTACGAATGAACTCCCACTCAAAAACGACATCCCTCGTGCCTTTTTGGTGATTACATGAACCAAATCCACTACACCAAGTCCGATCATCACGTGAGTCGGTGTAGCTTCAAAGGCGAGCATCAAATGTGCATCATATCTACTATATGACTCATGCTTCACCTTTCGGTCCGTGTTCCGAGGCCATGTCTGTACATGCTTGGCTCGCCAAGTAAGAACCTTAGTATTCGCGTGTGTAACTGTCCTACACCCAAAATATGGTCGTGGATCCAAGAACACCCGATCATCACGTGATGTCTTGGAGCGACGAAAACATAATCGGTGCACACTAAAGGAAGAACACATTCTTATCTTGATATTTAAATGATGGATCATCTTATTATGCTAATAAAACGCCAAACAAGCGATATAACATGCTATCAAACATCATATGTTTATAAGTGAAATGATATGGTTACCGCATATGATCTCTATCATGTCCATCGTGGTATGATCACTATCATACCTTTATGTGTAAGGCCAAGGTCTATGTAACTTACACGTTATGTGTGTTGTAAGAGTATCATCTCATACTTCTACTTACAACATTACCATATCATAACACTAGCCCAGCAACAATCTAAACTAGACGCCTCTAATTTATCCATTGCAAGTTTTACGTGGCTTAGGGCTTTCGAAGATAGAAACGTTCTTACCTACGAACATGAAACACAACGAGGATAACCAAATTGTTGACAACTCGTTGCAAAATAGATATTGACTATAGTAGGAGAGACAGTGTAGGGGTCCCAACCTAATAAGGTAGAGTCCTCCTGTGTTTTACAATGCTAGTCCCTGGATCAATAGCTAGCATCCACATTTAAGATGTAATATCAAGATACAAAGGTCATAATATAACTTTATAACCAGGAATAGCATAATTCTATTACATTATACATAGCTCATTGGCTATTACATTACATTGCAGCGGAATAATTATAATCATGGGGTCCATCATCTTCAAAGTGCCACAGGCAAATGTTGGTTGTAGACTTTGTAATCCTAGTCAATCAAACAATCTTCATTTAAAACAATCAACCTGCAACATTTACAAGTTACAGCCACAAGGGTCAATACATTTGAATTGTATTGGCAAGTTTCACTTTTATGAATAATAAGAATGGATCCTATCATTATATGCATATTTGGCTAAGTAGAGTTTTAAGGCTTATTTGCATAAAGCAATATTTATCCTATCTTTTCAAAATGGTTTTGGTCCTTTGTCAAATTCTTTTTCCAAGTTCCTTGAACTCCTTGGTAGAAACTCAAGTGTTCAAATCCTTGTCAAAATCTCTTGAGCACCTTGGTAACCCCAAATGCATCAAGTTTAATCAAAACTCATGAGTTCCTTGGTAACCCCAAGTACATCATGCTCTTAAGCACCTTGGTAACTTTCCAAGTGCAACAAGCTTAACAAATCTCTTTGAATTCCTTGGTAGACACACAAGGGCATCAAGTTTTTATATTAGAAATTAGAATGTCGAGATCTCCCATAGTTCAAACTTTAGTTGCTCAGTATTGTCCATAACCGGGGACACGGCTAAGTACTTAGATTTTATTAACTTCTGCAGAAGGAGTACACTTTACCCACATGACACAATCCCATCTTGTTGCCACCAGGGCCTACTGGATTAGTGCTCACCAAGATGGAGTACTGGCAGACTGAGAATGTGACGAAGTCTTTCCAAGAGGTCCTCCCATACATCATTGCTAGCTTGTCTTCAGCCCCCATGAAGCATTCCAGATCCCCATGTCCGGTAACTAAAGACAATGTATGGGTCTTCCTAATGTAGTTGACTAAGCCAGAGCCATAATAGCATGTGGTTGTACACGAAAGCCACAATTGGAGAAACATGTTCAATCTCTAAGTTTCCTAGGTGGTTTTCAGTTGGAGCACAACACAAAGTGATTGCCATATACATGGTTCCCTTTTGTTGCCACCTTCTCCAAAACATAAAGTGTCCACCACCTAGGGGGTTCATTGAGTCCTTGTTTTATTATATAAAACATAAGTCTTTTCACAACCTTTGTAAAATCTCAACATGTATATCTTTTCAAAACATAGCATGGCTAAGCATGTACAACTTCAATGTTTTTACTAAGGAGTGTATAGGGAATCCTATTAGGATTAGCATAGCATAAGTATAAAACATTTTCATGCATGTTTACAAAATCCACTAAGTATAATGAAAAATAGTAGGTCTTTTGTATGATAGTGTAACTTGCCTTTTTGTTTAGGGAATGATAGTCACTCTTTGATCTTGCTAGTCTCCCACTTTGCTAATTTCACTACAATCAAACAAGCATAGTATCAAGTAGCATTCCAACATTCAAACAATAATTCACATACACAAAGCAATGATTCCTAAGTCTTGTAAAAAGAGGGTTCTATTGCAAAGTTGGTCTCTACTAGGTTTATAAACTTTGTAAGGTCCACATTGGTCATTTACCAAAATGGCAAAGTCATTAGTTAGAGGGTTTTGCTCAAAGTCTATTTTTAAAATCCTTTCAATATTTTATGTGGTGAAAATTATTCTTTTCAAAGAAAAACTTTATGTTTTTCACCAAGTAGGTTGCCTTTGGCAAGGCTTGGTGTTTTGGGTCAGTAAGTTTGGTCCATAACATTTTCCCAAAGTTTTCCTTGCACAAACTTTTCCATAATAGAATTTAATGAGTTTATTTGGCTAGAAAATGACTAAGTTAACTAATTCAACTTAAATTTCACAAAAATCATTTTTAACACTATGGGTTGGTTCCTAGGGTCAGTAAGGTCACACAAGTCCATTTTGCAAAAGATTTGATCCAAAAATCAATTTTAAACAATTTTTATTCTCTAAACAAGTACACAAATGTTTTGTAATTTCAAACAAGCTAACAGATACTATTTTCAAAAATAAGGCCATGGTTGTTTAGGGCTTGTTCTCCTGATTACATTGATATAAAATTTGTCAAATTTGGACATGTGGATCAAAAGTTATAAGGGTTTAAAGTTTGCAAATCAATCTGATTTCAAATTCAGTTCTAAAACAGATCCTGCCACGCGTCATATTCTAATTGGCCAAAAACGGTTCGTGTGGATCGACTACTGGGGTGCGTTGGATCTAACTGGAACGTGCGGCACTGATGGATGCATACCCCTTCGTTAAGTGGTCCTATCCTATTCGTCCGATCTGAATCGAACTGCTGATGGGTGCTCGACCATCGTCGGGCGCGCATTGGCGGGCGGCGGCGATTGCTTCACGCGGCGATATAGGAAGCGAAGAAGAGGGGAAAGAAGCTCAGCAGGCTCGCGATGCAACGCTGATGCTCAACGTGCAACCTGTTGGTGGAGGGGCGCACGGGGACGGCCAGAATTCTTCGCCGGAGTTAGTTCTGGCGACGGATGCGCGCGGTCGAGGTCGAGGATGACACTGTGGTCCATGAGAAGACAAACGGAGAGTTGGATTAGCTGCGTAGAACCATGGCAAAGATGTGTGCGTGATCCAGAGAGCACGGGGTGGTCGGAATTAACCTGTGGGCGTCATCGGAGTTGAGGCAGACGGCGGCGGTACTGGAGTTTGTTGTTGGAGAGGCTCAGGGGTGTCCGCGGTCGAGTTGGATGCACTAGCAGATGCGCCTGAGAGTGGGGATGCTGTGAGCTTGGTCGGGTAAAGAGGGGCAGCGAGGTTTGGTCGGAATCGGAGATGGAAGCTTGTCGGCGCGGCGGCGGTATAGAGAGAAATTGGGGCGGCCTGGAGGCAAAGGGGAGGAGTGGTCTGGGGAAAATGACAGAGGGGAGGAAGGCGATTAAAAGGGCGTGGTCGCGACGAGGAATCAACGCGGCTTTAAGGTGAATGGAATGCACGGTATCAAGGCCTGCAACGGCAACGAGGGGGAAGAGGCGTGGTTCGCGCGAGGAAGAAGAAGGAGCTGGCAGCGTGGGGTCTGCTGGCAGTGAAAGAAAAGAAGAGGAGAGGGGCCACCGGTCAGTTGCTGGGTGGGTGAGGTTCTGAGTGGAAAAGAAAACGGTTCGGGCGTGGGAATGGTGGGCTATTGATGGGCATCGTGGGCTGCTGGGTTGGGTCGGTTTTCTTTTATTTTTTTTCTGTCTGCTTTGCTTTATTCTTTTCTATTTTATTTTCTGATTTGATTATTCAAACACATGATTCAAGCAACCAATTAAGTTCAAACCAACATCACATTTCCCAACTTTTGAAATTGATTCTGTTCAGTAACAAATACCAAAATTCTAAAATAAAATAATATTTTAATTCATTTTAGGATCCATTCATTAATTAAATAAAATGTACCTTTAGTTATTTATTTAAATAGGGTTTGATTTATTTGATAAAACCACCATTTTTAAATCCAAATATTTTCAGAGCAAATCAGTAGGTTTTATTTGGAAATAAAGGATATTTGGGAAACTTGTTTAAAACAAAATAACCTTTTATTTTAGGGTCCATTAATGATTTAAATAATATAGACTTTCTTTATTAATTCAAATAGGATTTATTTTATTGAGTTATTTATTTTGAAACCTATAAATAAGCCAAAACACTTTAGTAGGCTTTATTAGAGAAAATAAAATACTTTGGAAAACCTGTTTAAAATAATTTAATAAGTTTTGATGTTTTAATTTAAAATGGTAAAACCTTTTATTTGAATAAAATTTGATATTAATTCCTTATTACTTTATTTTAAATAAACCTTTGTTATTTTTATTCAAAACTAAATATTTTAATTTCCAAGGCTTGGTCAAAGTTTAATTTGGCTTTAAATAATCCTTATTTGTAAATCCATCTTTTCTTTTGAAAACCAAATCTTTTACCAAAGGATCCAATAATAGTAATTCCCAAAACATTTATAATTTCCTTTATTAAATTTTTATCTTTATGAATCCCTTTAAGATTTTATTTAATTCAAAAGGGTTTGATTTTCTAAGTGATTTCAAAAGTTTCTTCTGGCTCTGAAAATTAAACAAAGTTTTATTTTATTCATTTATTTTCACATTACAAGATTTGGAAAATCTTGGGATGTGACAGGCTACCACCCTTAAAATAAATCTCGTCCCGAGATTTGGGAAGGTTAGGGTTACAAGCAAGTTCAAAACAACTAGGGTACTACCACCCTTAAAAATTTTCAAACAAAAATTACATATTGGCCTTCTTGGGTCCTGGATAAAATTTTCTTATTGCAAACATTTGCATGGTTTCCTTGGTTTCCATACTTGACTCATGGGCCAAGATTGAGCTTCTCCATAGGCTTGTTCAACTTGTTCTTCATCCTTTCTAGACAGTTGCTTGCATAGTGTCCCGGATTCTTGCAGTTGAAGCAATGAATGTCATTGAGTGCTTTACGTGGCTCTTGTGGGCAAGTAGCTACAAAATGACCTAGTTCATTACAGTTGTTGCACCACACTTGGTCAATCCCTTTATTCTTCTTGTTCTCTGGGCATCCACTGGAGTAGTGTCCCATTTCCTTACATTTACGACATTGTACAAGGCTCATGTCTTGCTTGGGCTTCTTGATTTTCTTTGATCCTTTGAATTGGGTTGTCTTGCTTGGAGGTATAAGTGGTCCTTTTCCTTTGGTAGACTTGGATCCTTCTTGTTTCCTTTGTTCTACCATGGCATAGATGGGACATAGACCAGGAGTATGATCACTTCCTTCACAAAGGTAGCATGTAGCTTGAGAGGTGGGGCATTGTCCAACAGGATGGTCTTCATCACAATTGGGGCATTGTCCTTCATGCTCTGTGGAAGTATGATCCTTGTCTCCACAAAAAATGCAAGCTGGGGCTCCATCTAGAACAACATTCTTGTCATCCTTGTCATCATACACACTTCTAGGATAGCTTTCTTCCATGCTAATCATTTGATTAGTCACCTTAAGCATCAATTGGGATTGTTCCTCCAAAACTTTTGCAGTTTGGATCTTTATCACTATTGTTGGCTAGGAATCGAAATGTCAGTTGGTTCAACTGATGTTGGGTTGCTATGAGTTCCCTCATGCTGTCAGCTTGGTTGGTGTTGGTGTCATCAACCTTGGTGTTGGAGTCCTTTGGAGTAGTCATCTGTTTTGGTTTGAAGGAGATTAGGATGGGCAAGATATTTCTAAGAAAATACTTTTAATTACACACATCACAATTCATACAAACAGGGTGCATGCAATCACAAATCAAACAATCACAATCAACTTTGCACCCAAGCACATACTTAGGCAACAAAATATTTTTGCTACACCACATAAGTTGGTGGGTTTGACTTAACTAAAATATGGTGGTCCATCTATATGGTTCACTTGTGATCTTTCCATCCTTCTTGGTTGCTTCTTACTACATGAGATCATGGCTTCCTTAGGATAATTTCTTGGTCTCAAAACTTCAAGTGATGTAGGCTCTTTCTAACTTTTGCATTCCCTCAGTCTCTAACGCTTGAGCAAGATTTCCTTGTTTCACTTGTGGTCCTTAGTAGTTTTCAAGTTGGAAGTCCTTGGTGAAGAGGTTGAAGATGTTGAAGTCATTAGAGTTGAAGAAGTTGAAGAAGTCCTTTGCACATGATGTAGTCTTTGGTCATGGTTAGGCTTTTCCATCAAGTTGAAGTAGAAGAGAAGTAGAGTTGAAACCAAAATGGTTAAGGAAAGAGTTTACAAGTGTTTTTGTAAACAAGTTTTTGGAACAAATACACTCCTATTTTCTAAGGGTTTTTGTCCAATCCTAGGGTTTACAAATCCTACAGGCAACGCAATGCTCTGATACCATCTGTAGGGGTCCCAACCTAATAAGGTAGAGTCCTCCTGTGTTTTACAATGCTAGTCCCTGGATCAGTAGCTAGCATCCACAGTTAAGATGTAATATCAAGATACAAAGGTCATAATATAACTTTATAACCAGGAATAGCATAATTCTATTACATTATACATAGCTCATTGGCTATTACATTACATTGCAGCGGAATAATTATAATCATGGGGTCCATCATCTTCAAAGTGCCACAGGCAAATGTTGGTTGTAGACTTTGTAATCCTAGTCAATCAAACAATCTTCATTTAAAACAATCAACCTGCAACATTTACAAGTTACAGCCACAAGGGTCAATACATTTGAATTGTATTGGCAAGTTTCACTTTTATGAATAATAAGAATGGATCCTATCATTATATGCATATTTGGCTAAGTAGAGTTTTAAGGCTTATTTGCATAAAGCAATATTTATCCTATCTTTTCAAAATGGTTTTGGTCCTTTGTCAAATTCTTTTTCCAAGTTCCTTGAACTCCTTGGTAGAAACTCAAGTGTTCAAATCCTTGTCAAAATCTCTTGAGCACCTTGGTAACCCCAAATGCATCAAGTTTAATCAAAACTCATGAGTTCCTTGGTAACCCCAAGTACATCATGCTCTTGAGCACCTTGGTAACTTTCCAAGTGCAACAAGCTTAACAAATCTCTTTGAATTCCTTGGTAGACACACAAGGGCATCAAGTTTTTATATTAGAAATTAGAATGTCGAGATCTCCCATAGTTCAAACTTTAGTTGCTCAGTATTGTCCATAACCGGGGACACGGCTAAGTACTTAGATTTTATTAACTTCTGCAGAAGGAGTACACTTTACCCACATGACACAATCCCATCTTGTTGCCACCAGTGGCCTACTGGATTAGTGCTCACCAAGATGGAGTACTGGCAGACTGAGAATGTGACGAAGTCTTTCCAAGAGGTCCTCCCATACATCATTGCTAGCTTGTCTTCAGCCCCCATGAAGCATTCCAGATCCCCATGTCCGGTAACTAAAGACAATGTATGGGTATTCCTAATGTAGTTGACTAAGCCAGAGCCATAATAGCATGTGGTTGTACACGAAAGCCACAATTGGAGAAACATGTTCAATCTCTAAGTTTCCTAGGTGGTTTTCAGTTGGAGCACAACACAAAGTGATTGCCATAGACATGGTTCCCTTTTGTTGCCACCTTCTCCAAAACATAAAGTGTCCACCACCTAGGTGGTTCATTGAGTCCTTGTTTTATTATATAAAACATAAGTCTTTTCACAACCTTTGTAAAATCTCAACATGTATATCTTTTCAAAACATAGCATGGCTAAGCATGTACAACTTCAATGTTTTTACTAAGGAGTGTATAGGGAATCCTATTAGGATTAGCATAGCATAAGTATAAAACATTTTCATGCATGTTTACAAAATCCACTAAGTATAATGAAAAATAGTAGGTCTTTTGTATGATACTGTAACTTGCCTTTTTGTTTAGGGAATGATAGTCACTCATTGATCTTGCTAGTCTCCCACTTTGCTAATTTCACTACAATCAAACAAGCATAGTATCAAGTAGCATTCCAACATTCAAACAATAATTCACATACACAAAGCAATGATTCCTAAGTCTTGTAAAAAGAGGGTTCTATTGCAAAGTTGGTCTCTACTAGGTTTATAAACTTTGTAAGGTCCACATTGGTCATTTACCAAAATGGCAAAGTCATTAGTTAGAGGGTTTTGCTCAAAGTCTATTTTTAAAATCCTTTCAATATTTTATGTGGTGAAAATTATTCTTTTCAAAGAAAAACTTTATGTTTTTCACCAAGTAGGTTGCCTTTGGCAAGGCTTGGTGTTTTGGGTCAGTAAGTTTGGTCCATAACATTTTCCCAAAGTTTTCCTTGCACAAACTTTTCCATAATAGAATTTAATGAGTTTATTTGGCTAGAAAATGACTAAGTTAACTAATTCAACTTAAATTTCACAAAAAATCATTTTTAACACTATGGGTTGGTTCCTAGGGTCAGTAAGGTCACACAAGTCCATTTTGCAAAAGATTTGATCCAAAAATCAATTTTAAACAATTTTTATTCTCTAAACAAGTACACAAATGGTTTTGTTTTCAAACAAGCTAACAGATACTATTTTCAAAACTAAGGCCATGGTTGTTTAGGGCTTGTTCTCCTGATTTCATTGATATAAAATTTGCCAAATTTGGACGTGTGGATCAAAAGTTATAAGGGTTTAAAGTTTGCAAATCAATATGATTTCAAATTCAGTTCTAAAACAGATCCTGCCACGCGTCATATTCTAATTGGCCAAAAACGGTTCGTGTGGATCGACTACTGGGGTGCGTTGGATCTAACTGGAACGTGCGGCACTGATGGATGCATACCCCTTCGTTAAGTGGTCCTATCCTATTCGTCTGATCTGAATCGAACGACTGATGGGTGCTCGACCATCGTCGGGCGGCGCTGCGACGGCTGCTGGCGGCGGCGACTCTGTTTCACGGCGGCGCCGGCGATATAGGAAGCGAAGAAGAGGGGAAAGATGCTCACCAGGCTCGCGATGCAACACTAATGCTCAACGTGCAACCTGTTGGTGGAGGGGCGCACGGGACGCTGCATTCTTCCGGAGTTAGTTCGCGACGGATGCGCGTGCCGAGGTCGAGGATGACACTGTGGTCCATGAGAAGACAAACGGAGGGTTGGGTTAGCTGCGTAGAACCATGGCAAAGATGTGTGCGTGATCCAGAGAGCACGGGGTGGTCGGAATTAACCTGTGGGCATCGTCGGAGTTGAGGCAAACGGCGGCGGTACTGGAGTTTGTTGTTGGCGAGGCTCAGGGGTGTCCGCGGTCGAGTTGGATGCACTAGCAGATGCGCCTGAGAGTGGGGATGCTGTGAGCTTGGTCGGGGAAAGAGGGGCGGCGAGGTTTGGTCGGAATCGGAGATGGAAGCTTGTCGGCGCGGCGGCGGTATAGAGAGAAATTGGGGCGGCCTGGAGGCAAAGGGGAGGAGTGGTCTGGGGAAAATCACAGAGGGGAGGAAGGCGATTAAAAGGGCGTGGTCGCGACGAGGAATCAACGCGGCTTTAAGGTGAATTGAATGCGCGGTATCAAGGCCTGCAATGGCAGCGAGGGGGAAGAGGCGTGGTTCGCGCGAGGAAGAAGAAGGAGCTGGCTGCGTGGGGTCTGCTGGCAGTGAAAGAAAAGAAGAGGAGAGGGGTCCACCGGTCAGTTGCTGGGTGGGTGAGGTTCTGAGTGGAAAAGAAAACGGTTCGGGTGTGGGAATGGTGGGCTATTGATGGGCTTCGTGGGCTGCTGGGTTGGGTCGGTTTTCTTTTATTTTTTTCTGTCTGCTTTGCTTTATTCTTTTCTATTTTATTTTCTGATTTGATTATTCAAACACATGATTCAAGCAACCAATTAAGTTCAAACCAACATCACATTTCCCAACTTTTGAAATTGATTCTGTTCAGTAACAAATACCAAAATTCTAAAATAAAATAATATTTTAATTCATTTTAGGATCCATTCATTAATTAAATAAAATGTACCTTTAGTTATTTATTTAAATAGGGTTTGATTTATTTGATAAAACCACCATTTTTAAATCCAAATATTTTCAGAGCAAATCAAGAGGTTTTATTTGGAAATAAAGGATATTTGGGAAACTTGTTTAAAACAAAATAACCTTTTATTTTAGGGTCCATTAATGATTTAAATAATATAGACTTTCTTTATTAATTCAAATAGGATTTATTTTATTGAGTTATTTATTTTGAAACCTATAAATAAGCCAAAACACTTTAGTAGGCTTTATCAGAGAAAATAAAATACTTTGGAAAACCTGTTTAAAATAATTTAATAAGTTTTGATGTTTTAATTTAAAATGGTAAAACCTTTTATTTGAATAAAATTTGATATTAATTCCTTATTACTTTATTTTAAATAAACCTTTGTTATTTTTATTCAAAACTAAATATTTTAATTTCCAAGGCTTGGTCAAAGTTTAATTTGGCTTTAAATAATCCTTATTTGTAAATCCATCTTTTCTTTTGAAAACCAAATCTTTTACCAAAGGATCCAATAATAGTAATTCCCAAAACATTTATAATTTCCTTTATTAAATTTTTATCTTTATGAATCCCTTTAAGATTTTATTTAATTCAAAAGGGTTTGATTTTCTAAGTGATTTCAAAAGTTTCTTCTGGCTCTGAAAATTAAACAAAGTTTTATTTTATTCATATATTTTCACATTACAAGATTTGGAAAATCTTGGGATGTGACAGACAGACACCCGCTAGTCACTTATGCAAACTAGTTGCATGTCAAGCGTGGAACATGTCTCATGTGCGAGGACATGTAAAGTTTGTCCGGGCCGCTTCATCCCACTATGCCACCAATATCCAAAATTACAACTAAGAAGAAACAACATGATCGTCATCGCCCACATACTCATATGTGTACTATCCATGTAAAGCATCTACGCATAGATCCGGATCTGATACCACTATAGGCTTCGCAACATAGAAAACAAAAAAATTCCTACGATGGGAACAACTATGTACCAAGATATATCTACTAGATACAAACAATGGGCGAATGTATATCCGTAGAGAACATACCCTTGAAGGCCGACAAAGCTTAATGATTTAAACTCGTGGTTGATGTAGATGATCTCTTGTCGATCTCAAGATCGAGAGGAAGTCCTCGCCGCAAATCAGCAGCGCATCCGTGCTCGCACACACGTCCGAGGCACCGAGCAACCTACGCATCCTCGCTCCAGCGATGCAGTGGAAGCACAACCCTTTCTTGCCGAATAGCCACCGGGAACATGTATCTCGCTAGTCCGAGACCATGGGGAATAAATTCTAGAGGGGAGAGAGATCCTTCACGAGGACGTGTGAGTGAGAGAGAGGAGAGGGGGTGCCTTTTATAGGAGGAGGGGGGCACCCAAGGGGGTGGCCACCGGCCATGGGGATGCCCCTGTTGGAGATATGCCCAAGAGGCAATAATAAAGTGGGTTATTATCATATCTTCATACTTATGATAAATGTTTACATACCATGCTATAATTGTATTAACAGGAAACATTAATACCTGTGTGATTTGTAAACATAAAAGAGTCCCTAGTAAAGCCTCTTGTTAAACTAGCTTGTTGGTTAATATATGATCATGGTTTCCTGATCATGAACATAGAGATGTTATTAACAACAGGGTCATATCATTAGGAGAATGATGTGATGGACATACTCCTATAGATAAGCGTAGCATAAAGATTAAGTCATTTTAATAGTTTAATTGCTATATGCTTTCTGATACATAGTAACCTAATTCCTTCGACCATGAGATCATGCATATGACCTTTACCGGATGGATGCTTTGATGACATCAAACACCACACCGTAACTGGGTGGCTATAAAGGTGGCATTGAGTGTTCGGAAAGTATTGGTTGAGACACATGGATCAAGAATGGGATTTGTCCATCCATATGACGGATAGATATACTCTGGGCCCTCTCGGTGTAATGTCATCCAATTAACTTGCAAGCATGTGACTGGATCACAAGGGATCACATATCACGGGAACGAGAAAAGAATACTTATCGGTAACGAGGTTGAACTAGGTATGCAGAGATACCGACGATCAAAACCTCGGATAAGTAAAATATCGTGAGACAAAGGGAAATTGGTATCGTATGTAAGTGGTTCATTCGATCGCAAAGTAATCCTAGAAATATGTGGGAGCCATATGAATTTCCAGATTCCTCTATTGGTTATTGATCGGAGAAGTGTCTCGATCATGTCCACATAATTCACGAACCGTAGGGAGACACACTTAAGGATTCGATGTTGTTGAGTAGTTATGGAATGATGAGTAAGAGACCGAATGTTGTTCGGAGTCTCTGATGGGATCCGGGATATCACGAGGAGATCCGGAATGGTCCGGAGAATAAGATTCATATAAGGAAAGTCCTGTTTCGGAGTTGGGGAATGATTCCGGTGTTTTCATCGGGAATGTTCTAGAAGGTTCCGGAATGTCCGGCACTCCGGAGGGGAAGGGGTACATGAATGTGTCATTACAAGTTGGAATGATTGCATCATGTACTAGGTGTCATCGCTGTCCAAAATAAAAGGTTTATTCAAATCCTATTTTGAAAAAGTCAAACAGCTAGTTTGAAAAGTCAAACGGCAGTTTTTGGAAAGAGGAGGAGAGGTGGAAACCGAGTTGGGGAGGAGTTCCCTCCTCCAACCGGCGGCCCACTTCCAAGCCGAGTTGGGGAGGGACTCCCCTCCCCTTGGCCGCACCTCCCACCTATAAAGGGAGGGGCAGGGATGCCCCTCCTAGCACACAAGTTGCCTCCCTCTAAACCTAAACCCTAGCCACAGCCTAGGGATTTCTCCCAAGCCGCCGAGTTAGATCTTCTAATTGCCCTAGCCGCCAGTATAGCCCCTTATAATTGGTGTGTCTAAACCCTAGATCACCGAGGAGCTCTCTCATACTCCACCATACTCGCTCCGGCTTAAGGCGAAGCCCTGCGAGATCTCCCCTCTACTTCCGGTACCACGCCGTTGTGCTGCCGGAATCGCGAGGAGAGTGCTACAACCTCCGCTGCCTACTGGAACAAGGGAGAGGAAGGTCTTCGTCGAGTACCGAACGTGTGACCGACTGCGGGAGCGCTACCGGAACGCAGCGCCGGAAGGATCGTCTACGCGATCTTGAGATCGGCAAGAGTACGACTACATTACCCACGAGAATCTGCTCTCGTTAACCGCTTTGGAATCTTCGAGGGTGAGTTCCTCTATCGACTCGTTGCTACAATCTAGTAGATAGATCTTGTCTTGTTTGTTTGCATGCGGTAGAAAATTTTGTTTTCCATGCTACGAACCCCACAAAGGGTATCGAGTCGTGTCTATATGTAGATCACAGACGAGTAGAACACAATGGTCATTGTGGGCGTTGATGCTTTTGTTGACGATTGCTTCTTGTGTACTTTGCATCTTGCGGGATGGTGGGATGAAGCGGCCCGGGCTAACCTTACATGACATCGTTCATGAGACTTGCTCCACACTTGACATGCAACTTGTATTGCATAAGTGGCTTTGCGGGTGCCTGTTTCTCCCAACATAGTTAAGATTCAATTTACAACGGGTGATTGACAATACTAGTATCAATGTTGTGGTCCTTGTTCGTAAGTTAGAACGACACTTATTGAAAGCCCCAAACCACGTAAAACATGCAAAGAAAATTAGAGGCGTCTAACTTTGTTTTGCAGGGGTGTGCTGTGATGTGATATGGCCATGATTGTGATTATATTTGATGTATTAAATGTTCCTTATTGTAAGTTGGCAACCGGCAGGAGCCATATGGTTGTCTTTAATTTTGTTAAGACCCGCGTGTCTATTCAAAGTAGTTGTAATAGTTGAAGCTGGTGGACGACAATCATGGAGCGACGTCATTGACCTTGATGCAATGCCGGTGATGATGGAGATCATGTTCGTGCTTGAAGATGGAGATCGGAAGCACAAAGAAGAAAGGCCATATCATATCACATATTATGAATTGCATGTGATGTTAATCCTTTTATGCATCTTGTATTGCTTAGTAGACGACGGTAGCATTATAAGATGATCTCTCATGCACATGAATTTCAAGTCATAAAGTGTTCACCCTTAGTTAGCACCGTTGCTAAAGCTTGTTGTTTCGAAGCACCACGTGATGATCGGGTGTGTTAGATTCTGCAAGTGTATACAACGTGGGCAAGCCAGATTTGCTCATGCGGAAGCTAAGGTTTGATCTTGACGAGCCTAGCATGTACAGACATGGTCTCAGGAACACGGATCACCGAAAGGTAAAGCATGAGTCATATAGTAGATATGATGAACATGTTGATTGTTCGCCATTGAAGCTATATCAACTCTCGTGATGATCGGTTTTGATGTGGTTGATTTGGTTTGTGTGATCACTAAAACAATGTGAGGGATATTGTTTTGAGTGGGAGTTCAACGACAATATGATTAAAAGTTGAACATTATTTATCATAAATTAAATCAAAGTGAATTTGCATAGTTGTTGTAGTCATTGGCATCCGTTTTACCACCTTGCGCTTAGTTTTAATTGAGATGATAGAACTATAGAATTCTGGTTAGTTACTTTACGAACTGGTATCGTATTGTTTTGAAGTGTTAATCTAAAGTTTAAAAGTCCTATTGCAAACTTTCAGTAAATTCCGGTTACTCCATGAAGTTTAATAATTGGTATTAAAACAAGAGTGACAATTCCAAGAGTTAGTGTATGAGTATCATGTTTGTCTCCATGATTCTTGATATTCAAAGAATTGTCTTAATATCAAGTTTATCTAGGATCTGAAAGAGTTGTTTCAGAAACCATGATGTGTGGAAGATATTGTGATATCTGAAACGAAGTTTTGGTTGCAACATGATAGAGTATAATATGGCAAAAGTCATGTTTTCATATTTGATGAGAATTTGCAAAAGGTTGGAGACACTAGTTGTCCTAATCCACCAAAAGGTTTTGGAGAGCAACATTATACTCGCGATTCACCGTTATAAGCTAAAAGTAGCTTGATCATGGATAATTCCATGATAAGGGTGGATATTTGATGTAGGTAAAATGTTTACTACACCAAGAGATTACTAAATAAAGGAATTTGAAAGAACACCAAACATTTGATGATGGTGATCTACTTCAAAGTGCAAGTCCAAAGACATTGGTATTTAACTATACACGCTTTGGACTATGTGTCATATGTATGACTCCACTATTGATGTTGATAGATTCTTTCAAACAGAAAAGGAAATACTGAAAGAGAATCTCATAAATATATGACAGAAAAGAAAAGACTAGAATTGTTCAGTTTAAGTATATAGATGATATACATGTTATGGCTATATTCTTTGCTTATTAAACAATGTGGTTCTTAACTATTTGATACTGAATTTGTTGGTGTGAATCGTCATACGAAACAACACAATTCATGAACTACAATGGCCTAAGTAACTAGCAAAAGAATATGTGATGATGTTCATCGAGAACAAATAAAGGGTTATTGTGTTGCTCGTTAAACATCAAAGCTTGCCTTCAAGATTTGTTTTATCATGTATTATGAGAACAAAAGGGTTGTTCAAATAATTGCCGTAATCCATAAAAGATGGATGATTCACAAATCTCGTTGGAGAAATCACATCCATAAAACTAGTGCTAAAAATGTCGAAAGACAAATTGATCGAAAGATCACTTAGGAAGTGACATCGCCATTTAAATTATATTGGAAAGAAAACATGAAGAAACTCCATGTGAATGGAATTTTGGAGTCTTTTGATTTTTGATCACATGACGCTTGTGAAACTTTCCCAGAGATAATTAAAACTTCGTTCGTAGGCCAAAAGGGAACGAATGACTAACTTATTGGAACTTGTACATATTGTTGTACGAAGTCCATTATGTGTAGTCAAGAGCGATGGATTTCAACTTCATATGCTTTCTCCGAAAATTTGAGTGAATATATGAATATTTACTTAATAAGGATGAAGTGTGAAATATTTGAAAAGTTCAAAGACTTTCAAGATGAAGTGCAAAATCATTGTAACAAGAATATAAATAGTTTATGATAAGATCATAAAGGAAGATATTTGAGTTAGCAAGTTTAGCATAATACCTAAGATTTAAGGAATCGTTCCGTGGATTTGCATTTTCCCGAAACACCATAAGAGTATGGAGCGTTCGAGATATGTAATTAAACCTTGTTTGACATGGTAAGATCAAAGGTATAATTCATAAAACTGCCATTATATTTTAAAGATTAAAATCTTTAGAGACTACCGTTTTTCCACTGAAAAGAGCTCCATTATAATCCGTTGAAATGACACCATATAAAGTTATGGTTTGGGATTAAATCCAAGTTGTCCTTTCTTAAAACATTGGTATGCTATGCATAAGAAAGATGTTTGCAACCAAAGTCGTATGAACCTATCTTTGTATGTTATTTCGAATAACTGTTAAGTATTCCTCCATAACACCAGAGACAAAAGTGTTTGTCGCTTAGAATGTCAAGTTTCTTTAAGAAGGAATTTTTCGTGAAAAGTAAAGTGGGAGGACAATAGAACTTTGATAAGGTTAAAAGAACCTTAGCTATATGTGCAGAGTTGCGCAACGCCGAAAAGTGTTCCGGAGGCAGCAACAATGCTCATGGCTCACGTGCCTCAAAGGTTGTGGTCACGGAGATCTAAGTTCCTATTGAAACAAGTAGGTCGGGTAAACAATCAAATACCAAAGATTTGAGGGTTGAATCATTATTTGAGAATAATGAACCGACTACATGCAAAGAAGCGATGATGGGCCCTGACTCCGTCAAATGGCTTGAAGCCATAAAATCCGTGATAGTTCCATACATGAGAAATCAAGTTTTGAACTTGAAGGACCCTCGAGAAAGGTGTAAGACCTTACAGTTGTGTTTGGATCTATAAAGAAATAGACATGAATATGGTCGACATGTTGGGAAAGAGATCACAATAATGTTCAAGGGTTGACTATGACAAGATTTGATCTTTCATAGCAATATTTAGTCTAGACGGATTAATGTAGCAACCACGACATATAATTTTGTTATGTGTTGGATAAACAAAACAAATTCTTCTAATAGAAGGGTTACTTAGGATGTGTGCATAACACAGTCCAAAGGGTTTTGTTAGTTCAAAGGATGCTAAATGCATATGCAAACTTCAATGGTTGAAGTAAGCATTACGGAGTTGGAATCTTCACTATGATGAAACTGTTAAAGGAGTTTAAATTAAATAGGAGATAATGAAGATGCTTGCATTTGCAAGAAATTAAGTGGGAGCGCTAAGACATGTTTCTAATACATTATGTGGAAGACATATTGTTGATTGGAAATGATGTATCTTTTATTAACACAAGATAAGAATTTCATCTCGATGAAAGGCTTAGGCAAAACCCAAATATTTGGCATCAATAGACGCTAATATGGTTGTGCCGAAAGTACATAGATGATGTATTGAATGAGTTCAATATAGAAACTACAAGAAAGGTTCTTGTCACACAGAAAGGATTGAATGAGTTCAATATTGATGATATATTCAAGTGTATTGACACTTGGTAAGTGAAACAAAGATTCAAGTATAGATTGATACTTGATGTATGAAATCACAAAGAGTATTTATATCAATTATGCTATGATATGTACAAATCCAGATATGTCCTATGCTCTAAATGATGTGAGCATATACCAGAATGATTCATAAGATGATCATTGGACAATAGTAAGGATATTCTTATGATCTTTTGGAAGAACTAAGAATATATTGTTTGTAGAAGTGACAAATAGATGGTTAGTTCATTGTAAAAGTACTACATTGATACTAGTTTTGTCACAAAGTACAAATTAAGTTTATCTCAATCTAAACTAAGGGTGGCACAATATAATGGAAAGTAAGTTCCATAATGGATTTGGATGAGTTCCAAAGTTAAGACATTGTGACAGATACTACAACAAAAGGATAAGTATATGACTGCTATTATAGCAGCTAAAGAGGGCATTTGGGTCAAGTAGTTTGTTATCAAACTAGGTGTAGTTCATAGCGGGATAATACTATGAAGATATATTGTACGAAAATATTATCAACATGTTTTAACCCCAAAGAACTAAAGGTCTCACCAAAGGACCAAATGTATACAAAGCCATCTCATTAGAGAATGAGTGATGCGTAGAGACGCAAATACATGCAATTACACACGGACCTGGAAGTGTCAGATCCGGAGATCAGTTGACCACTAGCAAACGTGTACTTATAACACCGGAAAGCCATAGGTGTTGAATACACAAAGGTTTGAAACTAGATTATTGACTCTAGTGCAAGTGGGAGACTGTTGGAGATATTCCCAAGAGGCAATAATAAAGTGGGTTATTATCATATCTTCATACTTATGATAAATGTTTACATACCATGCTATAATTGTATTAACAGGAAACATTAATACCTGTGTGATTTGTAAACATAAAAGAGTCCCTAGTAAAGCCTCTTGTTAAACTAGATTGTTGGTTAATATATGATCATGGTTTCCTGATCATGAACATAGAGATGTTATTAACAACAGGGTCATATCATTAGGAGAATGATGTGATGGACATACTCCTATAGATAAGCGTAGCATAAAGATCAAGTCATTTTAATAGTTTAATTGCTATATGCTTTCTGATACATAGTAACCTAATTCCTTCGACCATGAGATCATGCATATCACCTTTACCGGATGGATGCTTTGATGACATCAAACACCACACCGTAACTGGGTGGCTATAAAGGTGGCATTGAGTGTTCGAAAAGTATTGGTTGAGACACATGGATCAAGAATGGGATTTGTCCATCCATATGACGGATAGATATACTCTGGGCCCTCTCGGTGTAATGTCATCCAATTAGCTTGCAAGCATGTGACTGTCTCACAAGGGATCACATATCACGGGAACGAGAAAAGAATACTTATCGGTAACGAGGTTGAACTAGGTATGCAGAGATACCGACGATCAAAACCTCGGATAAGTAAAATATCGTGAGACAAAGGGAAATTGGTATCGTATGTAAGTGGTTCATTCGATCGCAAAGTAATCGTAGAAATATGTGGGAGCCATATGAATTTCCAGATTCCTCTATTGGTTATTGATCGGAGAAGTGTCTCGATCATGTCCGCATAATTCACGAAACGTAGGGAGACACACTTAAGGATTCGATGTTGTTGAGTAGTTATGGAATGATGAGTAAGAGACCGAATTTTGTTCGGAGTCTCGGATGGGATCCGGGATATCATGAGGAGATCCGGAATGGTCCGGAGAATAAGATTCATATAAGGAAAGTCCTGTTTCGGAGTTGGGGAATGATTCCGGTGTTTTCATCGGGAATGTTCGAGAAGGTTCCGGAATGTCCGGCACTCCGGAGGGGAAGGGGTACATGAATGTGTCATTACAAGTTGGAATGATTGCATCATGTACTAGGTGTCATCGCTGTCCAAAATAAAGGGTTTATTCAAATCCTAGTTTGAAAAAGTCAAACGGCTAGTTTGAAAAGTCAAACGACAGTTTTTGGAAAGAGGAGAAGAGGTGGAAACCGAGTTGGGGAGGAGTTCCCTCCTCAAACCGGCGGCCCACTTCCAAGCCGAGTTGGGGAGGGACTCCCCTCCCCTTGGCCGCACCTCCCACCTATAAAGGGAGGGGCAGGGATGCCCCTCCTAGCACACAAGTTGCCTCCCTCTAAACCTAAACCCTAGCCATAGCCTAGGGATTTCTCCCAAGCCGCCGAGTTAGAGCTTCTAATTGCCCTAGCCGCCGATTTAGCCCCTTCTAATTGGTGTGTCTAAACCCTAGATCGCCGAGGATCTCTCTCATACTCCACCATACTCGCTCCGGCTTAAGGCGAAGCCCTGCGAGATCTTTCCTCTACTTCCGGTACCACGCCGTTGTGCTGCCGGAATCGCGAGGAGAGTGCTACAACCTGCACTGCCTGCTGGAACAAGGGAGAGGAAGGTCTTCGTCGAGTACCGAATGTGTGACCGACTGCGGGAGCGCTGCCGGAAGACAGCGCCGGAAGGATCGTCTACGCGATCTTGAGATCGGCAAGAGTACGACTACATCACCCACGAGAATCTGCTCTCGTTAACCGCTTTGGAATATTCGAGGGTGAGTTCCTCTATCGACTCGTTGCTACAATCTAGTAGATAGATCTTGTCTTGTTTGTTTGCATGCGGTATAAAATTTTGTTTTCCATGCTACGAACCCCTACAGCCCCCTCCCCTCCTTCATTCATGTTGGTGGACAATCCACTCACAAAAATCTCTTCAATTCCCTCCACTCAAAATCCCACTCAAATTTTTTTTTTGAGGGTAAAACAGTAGGGCAAAAAAACCCCACTGCAACTTTTATAGATTATAGAGAGTTACAAAAGAATATTTATAGACATATCCACCTCAAAAAAGAGGGATAACATGCTTAATCAACTATCTCCTGTCTAAATTTGTTTCAATCCAAATCTTAAGGCCCTGATAATACTTCTTCTTAATTCTATAAAGGACCCATCTTAATTCCTGGGCTACAATAGCCTTCCAGGTCTCTATCGATGCATGCTGATTGTTGAAAATTTCATTATTTCTGCAAATCCAGATGCTCCAAGTTCCAAGAATCATAATTTCCATTGCAAAAGGGACCTTGAGGTCTTTTTTAATACTGGCTAAAACTTCAAAGATGCTTTGATCCGAATTGACCTGTGAAATTTCAGCCCACCAGGCTCTTGCAAAGGGGCATTCCCAAAACAAATGTAAACTTGTTTCTTCACTATTGCAGCCCTGAAAGACACAATCATAAGATGCCAGAGAAAAACATTTCCTTTTCAGAAGATTTCTTGTGTTGAGTCTATCAAGTAGTAAGAGGCAGAAGAAGAATTTATGCTTTTGTTGACAAGAAGAATTCCATATCCATGAGAAATGTGGCTGAACTGGTTGGTAACCGATTAAAGAGTAGTAAGCCTTTTTGACCGAGAAAATACTACCCCAAATGTAAGACCAACAATCAGATTCCCCTTCCCTGCCAGAATTGAGAATTTGTTCAAGACTTTGATATTCCTGATAAGCTTGTTGGGACAAAGGAAGGTAAAAGAGATCCTGAGTATTTGCAGTATGTAGGAACTCACTAACAGAGATGTGAGGGTTTTTTGCATATGAAAGGAGGTGAGGAAGCTTATGTTGGAGGCAACTATCATTCCACATATCAGTCCAGAATAGTGTGGATTTCCCATTTCCAACCAAGCACTTTGCAAGTCCTTTAAAAATGTCAATCAGTTTTAGATGAGCTTTCCACCAAAAGGATCCCTCAAGACTTCTTCCAGGTAGCTTATCATTACAATAGTAAGTATTCCATATCAAGTGAACCCAAGGAATATCCTTATGATTATAAAACTTATCCAAATTCTTCAAAAGAAGAGAATTTTGAACATTAAGATCAAGAACTCCCAAACCTCCTGGTTTTGGGTCTACAAACTTTCTTCCATGCTACAAGAGCGGACTCTAGCTTGAACATCAGAAGTTTTCTTTCTCCACAAGCATTTCCTCATATATTTAATCAACTGCTCCTTGATAGTGACAGGGAGATCAAAACAACTCATGTAATATATGGGAAGGGAAGATAACACAGATTTAACTAACTGCAATTTCCCCCCATAATTCAGAAAGTCAGCTATTCCACACAACCTTCTTTCAACTCGCTGAACAATAGGCAAGAAGTGTTCCACAGCAGGTTTATTCAAGCTCAGGGGCAAACCAAGATAGGTAAAAGGCAAGGAACCAATGAGGCAAGAAAGGGTATTGGCAAAATGCCCAAGCCTTTCAGAATCCATATTAATTCGCATCATGCTGCTCTTAGAATAATTGACTTTGAGTCCAGTGGAAAGAGCAAAAGTATGAACGATTGCCTTAAGACACAAGAGTTGCTCAGAATCAGCCTTAAGGATTACTAAGGTGTCATCTGCATACTGAACCACAAGGAAGTCAGGACAGAATACATTCTCAGTGGGCAAAGAAAGAAGACCTAGGTTCATTGCCTTATTGAGGATACTTTGAAGGAGATCAGCAGCCAGAACAAACAATAAAGGAGACAAAGGATCTCCTTGCCTGACACCCCTTCTACAGTAATTTTTTTCCCAGGCACACCATTTAAAAGCACAGAGGAAGAAGCAGACCCAAAGATCATCTGAATCCAGGAAATCCATTTAACTCCAAAACCTTTGGCCTTAAGGATATTGATGATTGCAGAATGCTTAATTCTGTCAAAAGCCTTATCAAAATCCAACTTAAGAATTAAAATTTCCTCCTTTGACTTGTGGCATTGATCAAGAAATTCAAATGCCCAACCTAAACAGTCTTGGATAGATCTTTGCTTGAGCAAACCATATTGATTCTTGTGAACAAGTTTAAGAATGACTTTTTGCAGTCTATTAGCTAGAATCTTGGTGATAATCTTGAGGACACTGTTTAGCAAAGAAATAGGCCTAAAATCAGCAGGAGTCAAAGGAGCAGCAATTTTTGGAATGAGGGTGATAAAAGAAGAACTAATGCTTTCCAAAGAGGCATTCCCTTCATAGAACTCAACAAGTAAATGCTTTACATCATCCTTGATAATAGACCAGCAAAGCTTCATGAATTCATTATTAAAACCATCAGGGCCAGGGGACTTATCATTAGGCGATTTGTGATGACTTCATCAATGTCCTCATCGAGAAAGGCTTTTCCAAAGCCTCCCTTTCCTCTGGCTTAAGCAAATACCACCAAGTCATTAAGATTGAAATGCATTTGAGGTTTATCAGAAGAGCCCATTCTATTTCTAAAGGCATTCCAAAGAAGATTTGCTTTTCCATCATGGTCATAGACCTCAAGATCAGAATCATCCTTGAGCATGGAAATGTAATTATGTCTAAAACTTATGGTAGCTCTGGAGTGAAAGAATTTGGTGTTCTCATCCCCCAGCTTAACCCATTTAATTTTCCCTCTCTATTTCCAATAAGTATTCTGGTTTTGTAAAAGAGAAATAATAAGATCTTTCAGGATATCCCTAAGATTCCACTCATGAATAGTAAGAGTTCTCATTTCCTCCATGATATCAAGCAAGTCAATAGTGGCATTAACATTACAGATTTGTGCCTTTAGGCAAGGTAATTGTTTGGCCCAAAGCTTCAGCCCTCTTCTCACATTTTTGAATATAGCATTTTTTTTGCAGGATCCAGAAAACCCACAGGAATGTTCCAGGCATTTTGAACAATAGCTTTAAACTCCTTATGATGTAACCAATGGTTTTCAAATCTGAACACCTGAGCTTTTGGAATCATTGTGCCAATGGTAATGACACAGGGAAGGTGATCAAGTGGCTTAGAAAGAGGGCAACAAAGTTGAGGAAAACTCGAGTCCGCATAAGTAAAAACCAATCCAATCTTTCCAAGAGGGGATCCTTCTGCATGTTACTCCAAGTGAACTTTCTACCCTTAAGTGGTAATTCAATGATACCCAAATTATTAATGGCTTCATTAAAGAGAAGCATACCATTCACATCTCCACCCAATTTGTTTCTATCAGAAGGCTGTCTACAGAAGTTAAAATCACCCACAATAAGCACATCCACATCATCAGGCATATCAATATTGCCAAACCAGTCTAAAAAATCAGACTTTTTTTCAGGTAAACATGGTCCATAAATGTTGGAGAGGATCCAGGATTTATTGGACAAGAGAGATGTCAAGATAATGGAGATAGAAAACTCATTGAGAAAAGAGAGCTGTCCAGAAAACAGGGAGCCATTCCAAATGGTGATCAAACCTCCAAATGCACCTCTGGAGGGAAGAAATTCAAAGTTGGTAAATTTAGAGGGGCAGAATTTTTTAATGTAGGTGCTATCAAAATCCTCACGCTTAGTTTCTTGGAGACAGATAATGTCACAGCCAGACTCCTCAATTTTGCTTCTGAGAGCAATCCATTTTTTTCAAAATTGATTCCCCTGATATTCCAATTCAGGATCTTCCAAGTTCTTTTGTTATTCATTAAGAAACTAGGAGCAAGTATAGATGTGGGGTGATGTAAATAATGTAATCACCCAGAAGAGGAAACATCAAATACAGAGACAAAAGCTCAACCAATTTAGAGTACCACATAGTTGATCCACAACAAGTACCCTCCACATTGCAATATCACAATCACAGAACACATAACAGGGAGTCAACAAGACTCCAGCAAAAGATTTAGTTTGATACATTAACACACTTAAGAAGAGGTCTTCTTCTTGGCTTGCTGTCCACAGGTACCAGCAGCCCCAGGCTTCTTCTTGCCACCAATGCCCAAGCTGGAAGGGGGTCCTCCTTTAATGCTGTCTTTTTAGGAGCCTTAATAGCCACATCATTGGCCTTCCCTTTCTTGAGTAACCTCTTCTCCAGGTCCCCATCTTTTACCTTGCAGAATGAAGCAGCAAGATTCTTAACCACTTTGGAATTCAGGCAAGGAGGAGCAGCATTACAAACCAGGCAATCAATAATTTGACAATTTAAATGACTTTTAAAACCCCCATTAAGTTCAACAATTCTAGGACTTCTTCTCACCTCAGATTCCACAAGAGGTTCCTTGCCCTTTCTCTTTCTAGCAGGGGTAGAGGGGGAGCCTGAAGGTTTAATGCAAACTCAAAATTGTTATTAAATTTCCACCAAATTTAATGCAAACTCTCATTAAATAAAACTCCTTTTATTTATTCAGAATTTTGTCAATTACTTTAATGACAAACATTCACATATAACCCCTCGCTAGTATTTCATTTCACATGCAAAAACACTTTCTGCAATTTCACCCGAAAACCTGTTTCGGTATCTAGTAAAATAAATTCCTGCGCTTGTTATTCTTTCCGGCAAGAAACTTTTTCTCCAATTGGATGTCAGTTTCTCTTAAGTGTGTCACCCTACGGTTTGTGAATAATGCGGACATGATCGATACACCTCTCAGATCAATAATCAGAAGTGGGATCTGGAGACCCATACTGACTCCCACACATTCAACGATGACTTTCTTGTGATCGTCGGAACCTTTTATGCTAGTATCTTAATCCCTTTGTTTCACGGTATATTACATGTCCGAGATTCGATCATCGGTATCTCCAGACCTAGTTTGATCTTGTTACTGACATGCACTCTTTTCTCGTTCCCATGATATAACATTCTAGTGCTCAAATCACTTGCTTGCAAGATAACCAATGTTATATCACCGAGAGGGCCTAGAGTATATCTATCCATCATCGGGATGAACAAATTCCACTCTCGATCCATGGGCCTCAACATAACACTTTATTAGTTCTGAACCCATCTTTATAATCACCCTGTTACGGTGTGACGTTTGATGTTATCAAGAAACTCTTCCGGTGTTAGTGATTGACATGATCTCATGGTCTAAGGATTAGGATCACTTCGTAAGTTGTTATAGAAATATAAACTCAATGACTTTGATCGTAATGCTATACTTTGGATGAATGTTCATCACACCATTACACTAATGTTGTGATCTCGTTATTAACAACATCCAATGTCCATGATCAGGAAACCTTGATCATCTTGTTAATCAACGAGCTAGTTTATGAGAGAGTCATAACTAGGAACTTTTTGTTTGTTCTTAAACACACATGTATTAATGTTTCCGTATTAATAAAATTATAGCATGCAAAATAAACATCTATCATATACTTAGAATACACATAATAAACACTTTATTATTGCCTCTCAGGGCATATTCCCTTCACTTTCGTCCGCCGAGTTTGCCTCCGCCTTTGCAGCCTTGAGCTCTCGCTCCAGCTCGGCCTCTCGCTTCTCTGTGATGGTCAGCGATGACTGGGAAGCCGTCAACTCGCTAGCAGGGTCCCAACCCTCACGATCCTTCGCCACTGCGACCGAATGTCCCTCTGCAGCAACGTGAGCGTGAGTACAAAATAAAAAAAGACAGTTATGGAGAAGGGCACCTCAAAAACCTACCAGCAGTCGCTTGCAGCTGTTTGTTCACCTCCTGCATGGAGCGGAGGTCTTTCTCCAGACGCTCCTTGGCGGACAATCGCTCCGCCGACTCGCGCTGGAGGCCCTACACAGACACGACCAAACATCAGCAAAAATTGAAAAAATTCCTAAGTGCCTAGCCGACGAAATTCAATGACTAGCCACTCGGGGACTGGACACCGAAGGAAAACAATAAGAATCTACCCGCTGAAATTCAGCGACCAGATCCTCGGGGACTGGACATACCTGAATGGCCGCACCCAGAATGCTGTGCAGCTCGACCGCATCCACCGACGGAAGCACAAGAGGTGTGCGCCCGCGTCGCCGCTCGATCTCCGAGCCCAAAACTTCGGGCGCTTGGGCCGATTGCACCGACGCACTTGCGGTAGAGGCCCTCTCCATAAAGCGAGGGAAGGTCGCCACTGCCGCTCCCGTAGCACTCGTCGAAAGGCCCTTCGCCCCGACCAGTGCTGTTGGGGATATGCTATATGGGTATCCTCATAGCATGTCTCCTATCCGGATAACCTGGGTGGCCCACAGTTGGTAGCATGGCCCATTGCCTGCTGGGCAGCCCAGTTAAATGGATCTAGAAGGGAGGCCCATGCCGGATAAAGGAAGGCTACGGTTGGAGTCACCGACATAACCGGAGTCTTGGAGTGCAAGATACACAAGACTAGTAATAGACGGTGTAGGACTCTGCCTGTCCGGCTAGGACTTTTCCTGTAACCCTAGGACCTGGCGACTATATAAGTCGGGCCTCTGGGAGCCTTTAGGACACAATCTTAGACAACCGAGTAGCGATTAGCACACACCTCGCACAACGAACCTATCTCTGTAACTCGGCGTATTGCCCTTATAGTGATTTATAGCAGGAGTAGGATTCCGCCACCGTCGTGGGATCTGAACCTGGGTAAGCTGTGTTACCTCGTACCCGTCAACCGTCCGCCTTCCCCCACGTCTCTAAACACGCACTGTGAGTAACCCTCCATGGCGTACTCGTTGGCAATACCACGACAGTTGGCGCCCACCGTGGGGCAAGAGGCGCTTTAGGCTCTTCAGCGGGCGAGGACCAAGATCTTCATAGGAATCGGCGAAACCATAGCCATCGGCCACGTTCTCTTCTCCGGCAACGTTCCGATCTTCCCTCCCGATGAGTTCTGGATCCCGGCGAAGATGAACCCTACATGGTGTTCGATCGTTCCTATCGGAGACATCCACTTCTTCATTGGCGAAACCGACTCGGGCACAAGTTCCCTGGGAGTCGGAGGAGCATCAAGGCCTGCACGGACCGCCTACTGGCAGGATACATTCGCGGAAGGATCAATGTCGGATCTCTCTTCAGAGTTTTCCAGCAAAGATCGGAAAAATTCAAGGCCCACCCAAACTGCCCCTGTGCAGGATATAAAGGTGGAAGATCCCTGCAAGTCCGCCGGCTTCGCCCGTGCGTTTGGACAGCAGAGATCCAAGTTCGTCCGCGTGGTTACCATCTTTGATCCGCACGCTATGCGTTAGAGAGAGGCGAAAACCCCGCGACATTTACGCCAGTGGCTCAAGATACGAGCCGATATGGCCCACTACCCCAATGATGATGCTATGTATCACTTTGTGGAAGGACTGGACCATGGCACACTTCTCCGACATTCTCTAAGATGGCAGCAGGCGTCAGGCCGCCTTACCTTCGAAGGCATGGTGAACACCGTCAACAACTACGTGGAGGCCGAAGCGGTAGCTCAGACAATGCTTGTGCTCATTGACGGAGCCCCTCCGATTCAGCCACCGCCACCACCGCCTCCGGCCGCCATCGTCGCAGCTGCGCCGCCACCTCCAGTCATTGTAGCTGCTGTTGCATCTCCACCGCTCGTCATCGAGGAAGTCCTGGCACCCTCCAACTCTGTTATTGACGCGCTTTATGCCGACTTCAGTGCAGATTCAGAGGTAGATTTCAGTCCAGAGGAACTATACTCCGCCATGCAGGAGATGGAGGAGGAGTACACGCGCGATGAGAAAGCCAACAATGCCGTCACGTCTCGAGAGGTGTTCGTCACCATTGGGATGGCAATGGATGAAGACCAACCCGGACGAGCTCCGCCTACAGCGCTGGAGAAGGGGAAGGGGCCACTATTGCTGCTGACGATGATCGCACAAAGTTCATGCCTCCTCCGCCTAACACAGTGCAGCAGACGCAGGAACTCGGCACCGGCCCGAGCAACAACAACACTGCAAACTTGCCGCCTCCGTCATCCACGTCTGCAGCAGCCCAAGTTACTCCAGCTGATAGAGTGATGTACGACAATCTTCTCGTCGAGCCACTGGCCGTAGCTCATATCCGGAACGTGACTCAACTTGACGAGAAGCGCCAGCAGCTGCTGGAGGAAGCGCAGGCCATCACGGAGCAAGGCGCTAAGCTAGATCGAGATCTGGTCAACACGCAGAAGTCCATAGAGAAAGCTAGAGCAATGGAGGCCGAGTACAAGACCCTGCTGCAGCAGCAGAAGGCCAAGAAAGCTCCAGCTCGCGTCATCAACAATCCTGGTGTATGGCGAAACCTAGGATGGGCTCCCTCGAAGCCGGAACATGCCAAGCCATACATTGACAGTGAAGGCAAGCATGTGATGCCCACCCCACTCCTTAACCTCACCGTTGCCAAGACCCTTCTGGAGCAGGATAGATCGCCTGAGGCAGTGGAATAGGTCTATGAACTAGTGGCCAAGGCGGTGAAGCAGCATGAAAAGGCCACCTCCCAGAGGCTTGAGTCCGACCCAGCGCTTTGCTAGTCTAGCCAGTGCAAGCCGCCAAGTGATCGATCTTCTCTTGGTGTCGGGTCCCAGACGGGTTCATCAGAACGAAGACAGAGAGATGCGCGCAATAGGAAGGATGCTATCCCCATATCCTCCGATCACGGAGAAAAGGCTCGACCTCGTCGCCCATCTCCACCGCCCCGATCCCTCGACATTACGAAGATCCCAAGGCTCACCATCATACGGATATGCCCCCGCCAAAGCAGTGCGGCATCGTCATCCGCGACAACATGGAGCAGACCCGTCACGATGGAGAGCGCAACCAAGGACACAAGAGCAGGTCGCGCCATGACCCTCCATGTCCGACAAGCAACTGTGACAGGCGTGAGGCGTCGCAAGAGGGTAACAGCAAGAAGGCTAACCCACTGCCACCTCTGCCTCCGTCACCACCGATCAGTCACCATGGCGGAGGAGGCCCGCGTCGTTCACGCAGCCCATCCCCTGTTGACAAGAAGAAGAAGAATCCGGAGCCATACGATGCACTTTCGCGAATCGATAAGATCCACGAGGCCTGGGAAGGACCATACCTAGGACCACGTTGCTTTGGACCTGCAATATGGTCCGCAACTTACCCCAAAGGTTTCCGGATCGATAAGACCATCAAGCCCTATGACGGCACCGCCAAGCCAGCCACATGGTGGAGCACCCCAAAGGTCCGCAACGTGGTGGAGATTGCCGAAGGCAACCCCAACATCGCCGTCAAGTACCTCCCATTAATGTTGGCGGGCACGGCCCGTCAATGGACCGACGACTTGCCGGATAAGTCCATCTGCAATTGGTTGGACATGCAAGAAGCGTTCACCAAGAACTTTGAGGGTACATACAAGCGTCCCTGCACTGTTGGCGATCTACAGTGGTGCGTGCAAGAGAAAGACTAGACATCTCGCGCCTACCTCTCCCGCTGGCTGGACATGAAGAATTCCTGCGCAGGAGTGCACAATCAGACCGCCATGGCTGCCTTCATCGACGGGTTGGAAAGGGGCACGTTGCTCTGACATAAGTTGAAGCGCTTGCAGGACAATCACCAGCTTGACTTGAACCAAATGATTCAGTTGGCTAGTGAGTTCGCAGCTGCCGAAGACAATGCTCGCGGATCCCTGCCGGCAACGGCCGTTCCAACTCAAGATCGGAGGAATAGCATCACAAAGCGAAAAACCGCTCCAGAAGAAAAGCAATCTAATGACATGGTCTCTATGAATTTTGCAGGACGAGGTGATGGCAGACAACGTGGCCGAGGAAGGGGAGCTGGTCGTGGGCAACAACGAGGAAGCGAAACTACCTCGGCGCCGCTCCGCATTCCCCAAACCTACAAAGAGTACCGCGATATGTCGTGCCTCGTACACCTCGACGTCAACGACAAGGCCACCCATACCAATTGACACTGCAAGTTCGTCAACAACCTCAAGGAAGACCCGGAGTCCGGCTACAAGCGAAGTCGGAAGAACAAACCGCGAGGCAAGGGCAAGGGGAAGAAGAAGGAGGAGGAGTCCAAGGATTCAAGTGACATGGACGAGGACGTTGACTCCAAGCACGCCGCCAAGAGCAACTATAAGGGCAAGAAACCCTGCGTAAAGAAGGCGCCAGTCTACCACACTTTCCTTGGCACCCCCACCATTCGACAACAGAAGACCTCCCTGAGGATCCTGATGGCTACTCTCCCCCCAGTTCCCCAGTACCTGTGCTGGTCGGAAGTTCCAATTACTTGGGACAGTACGGACCACCCAGACCTTATCCCTATGGAGAACGAGTACGCCATGGTCATCAACCCCTTGATTGATGGCGTGGAGTTCACCAAGTGTATGGTGGATAGTGGAAGCAGCATCAACATCATGTACCTGGATACACTACAGAAGATGAACTTGACGGAGGCAAACCTAAGGCGGACCAACACCATCTTCCACGGCGTAGTTCCTGGTCGGGAGGCTCGGTCCCTTGGGTGCATTACACTTCAGGTTGCCTTTGGCGATGTTAATAATTACCGCCAAGAGCGCATGACCTTTGAGGTGGTCCCCTTCAAGAGCGTGTACCACGTCATATTCGGCCGCGACATATTCCACACGTTCATGGCCAAGCCATGCTTCGTCTACAACAAACTCAAGATACCCGGACCAAACGGTGTCATCACCGTATCCGTAAGCTTTACCAAGGCAAGGGACTGCGAGATCAATGAAGCACCCGTTGCGGAAGCTGTCCTCTACAGCGAAGAATTCAAAGAGATTCAGAGCAAGGTCGATGACTCAGAGATTCCCGCGTTGAAGAAGCAGATCTCCGACTCCTCTCCTGCGTTCAAGGACGCCATCAAAACCAAGCCGGTGGAACTTGTGGTAGGCGATGCCTCCAAGGTCACCGCCATTGGGATGAACCTGGATCCCAAATAGGAAAGCGCGCTCGTCGAGTTCCTCCATGAGAATAGGGACATCTTCGCCTGGCAACCTGCCGACATGAAAGGTGTACCTAGGGAACTTGCCGAGCACAGCTTAAACATTGATCCAAAATCCAAACCAGTGAAACAACCTCTACGACACTTTGGAGATGAGAAGAGACGCGCCATTGGCAAAGAGATAGCTAGGTTACTTAAGGCTAGATTTATCCGAGAAGTCCTTCACACCCAATGGGTGGCCAATCCTGTACTTGTCCCCAAAAAGGGAACCAATGAATCAAGAATGTGCGTTCATTACACCGGATTGAAAAAAGCATGTCCCAAAGATCCGTTTTCTTTGCCTCGCATTGACCAAGTCATTGACTCGACGGCTGGCTCGGAACTTTTTTGTTTTCTCGATGCATACTCAGGATACCACCAGATCAAGATGAGGAAGTCGGACCAATTGGCCACTTCGTTCACTACCCCCTATGGCACGTTTTGCTATGTCACAATGCCCTTTGGGCTGAAAACCGCAGGTGCTACGTACCAGCGGACAATGCAACATTGCCTGCACGACCAAATTGGTCGGAACGTTCATGCTTACATGGACGATATTGCGGTGATGTCTAAACAGTCAAATGACTTAATCTCTGACTTGAAAGAAACCTTTGATAATCTCCGGAAATACAACATGATGCTTAACCCTAAGAAGTGCGTCTTCGGGGTTCCAGCCGGCAAATTGTTGGGTTTCATCGTTTCCCAGCGCGAAATCGAGGTTAGCCCAGAGAAAATCAAAGCCATCTTAAACATAAACCGTCCGACATGTCTAAAGGACATTCAACGACTAACATGTTGTGTTGCAGAAGTTAGTCGGTTCGTCATACGACTTGGAGAGAAGGCTCTGCCGCTGTACAAGTTGCTGAAGAAGGTGGACAAATTCACATGGACGGACGAGGCAGATGCAGCATTGAAGGAGCTGAAGGAGATTCTTTCCTCAGTGCCCATCCTTGCAGCGCCCGAGCCTGGCGAGCCCCTGTTAGTTTACATGGCGGCAACCAACCGGGTAATCAGCATCGTCGTCGTGGTAGAGCGGAAGGAACCAGCCTACGAGCACGGAGTTCAACGACCAGTTTACTATGTGAGCGAGGTCTTGACGGAGTCCAAGCAGCGTTACCCGCACTACCAGAAGATATCTTATGGAGTATTCCTTGCTTCTCGGAAGCTGAGGCACTACTTTCAGGAGCACCCAATCACAGTGGTGAGCAAGACTCCATTGTATTATCAACAACAGCGACGCTACAGGAAGGGTCACGAAGTGGGGCATTGAGCTTGCCGCCTTCGAGATCACTTACAAGAGACGCGACGCTATCAAGTCCCAAGCCTTGGCGGATTTTGTTGCAGATTGGACGGAGATGCCAGATGCTACTCCGTTGCCGGAACCAGAGTACTGGGTGATGCACTTTGACGGATCAAAGCTGCTCAACGGCTCGAGGGCTGGTGTATTGCTACAGTCACCAACAGGACACAAGCTACACTAAGTTCTGCAGATCCACTTCAAGGCTACAAACAACATGGCAGAGTATGAAGCACTCATTCACGGACTACGTGTAGCCAAGGATATTGGCATCAAGCGCATAGTTTTCTGTGGAGATTCCGACTTGGTTGCCCAGCAGGTGGCTGGCACCTGGAATGTGCGGAACCCTATGATGGCAGCATATCGAGACGAAGTGGACGAGATAGCCAAGAGCTTCTTGGGCTACGAAGTCAAGTATGTACCTAGGGAGCAAAACGAGGCGGCTGATCTGCTGTCTAAGCTTGGATCAGGGTGCAAGAAAATTTCGCCAGGAGTTTTCCTAGAGCATCTGTGCACACCATCCGTGAAGGGAGCCGACATCGACAACCCGGATAGAGCTGACTCTTTCGTCAACATGGTGACCAAGGTCCCTCCCGCTTGGACAAAACCGTTCATGGAATATCTCGAACACGGAACTTTGCCCGACGATGAAGTCGAAAGAAGGCAAATAGTACGACGAGCAAAGGGTTATACCATAATCAATGGGCAACTCTACAAAAGGATCACTACTGGTGTATACCTAAAGTGTGTTTCCCAGCTAGAAGGTATGGAAATCCATCTCGGAGATTGCGGGCATCACATCGCTCCTCGATCGTTGGTCGCAAAAGCCTTCCGGCAAGGATTCTACTGGCTGACCGTGAAGGCGGACGCCGATAAGCTGGTTGAGACAAGCATGGGATGCCAGTATTATGCCCGACAACCACATGTTCCTGCTGAAGAATTGCGAACAATACCAATAACTTGGCCATTTGCAGTCTGGGGGCTAGACATGGTGGGACCGTTACAGACGGAACCTTGTGGGTTTACGCATCTACTAGTAGCAGTTGATAAATTCACTAAATGGATAGAAGCTAAACCCATTGGAAAGCTTGATGGGGCAACTGCCCTCAGGTTTGTTCGGGATCTAGTGGTGAGATTTGGTCTCCCACATAGCATTATCACCGACAATGGCAGCAATTTGTCACTCGGAGAAGTGGAGGCTTATTGTTGGGAGAAAGGCATACGACTTGAACTCGCGTCTGTGGCACGCCCACAATCCAATGGTCAAGTTGAGCGAGCCAATGGATTAATTCTGCAGGGAATCAAGCCACGTCTTGAGGCACCACTACATAGAGCAGCTGGAGCCAGGGCGGAAGAATTGCCATCTGTGCTATGGAGTTTACGAATTACACCCAATAGATCCACCGAATACACCCCTTACTTCATGGTATATGGAGCAGAATCCATCCTGCATTCCGACATACTTCACGATGCATCAAGGGTTGCCGCCTACGACAAAGATGACGCTGAAGAATCCAGATGCCTAGATGTGGACCTTCTCGAGGAGGAGCGCGTTTTGGCATGCCAAAGATCCGCCATCTACCAGCAGAAGCTACGCAGCTACCATAGTCGCCGTGTTTGGCATCGCTCGTTTAAAGAGGGGGATTTGGTGCTCTGACTTAAGCAGAAGAAGTCACACAAATTATCCCCGCCATGGGAAGGACCGTTCATCATAAGCAAGGCGCTGCTCAATGGGTCTTACTACCTTGTTGACAATCGTGAACTGAAGGATAGACCCAACAAGGATCATAAGAGTAAGCGACGTGACCCGTATGATGACTATCCGGAGCTTGATCGGTCATGGAACATAGCACAACTACGTCCTTTTTACACTTAGCATTTTTATCTAATTGTGTACCTCTTATATGATCATTGAAATAAAGCTCTCTGGTTCACTCATATTTCTGAGTCTTTTACCTCCTTTAGTGTTCATTTTTGGATCATGCAAAACCTTTATGCACAAGTTTTGCCACTTGTGAAAATTCCGCCTACGGGCGTTAGCTTAAGTTTTCTGGTCTACATGTTCTTTGTCGTTTTTATGTGGATTCTGGAGTAGTGACTTTCGGCACTTATTGTCGGCGATTTTGTGCTTAGGTTATTGATAGTGCCATTGGGCATCATCACCTAAGCGCATGGTTCCGACAACGAGTCTTCTGACTCACGAAAAGTCAAGCATAAGAACCAAAGTAATGGATAAGCCAGCACTTGCTCAAACAATATATACATGCTGGAAACTGGTTCTTGAGTAGCAGGACATACACCATTGTTTTTCGCCTTAAGTTACATAAATAAGTTTTTTCCGCATATGCACCAAAGGTGAAACAAATATTACAAAGTTGTTCTTCATTCCTTTGGCGTAGGTGACTTAGAAGCAGCATCATCACCAGCAGGAGAGCCACCCTCGAAGTCGGCGGTGTGAAGAGACTCGAAGGAGCTTTGGTTGCCGCCATCGATGGTGTTCATCGGCACGAAGACGTTGATGTTGACCAAGTCGGCAACTCTGGTATCATAGCCCGCGAGCGACGACAAAATGGATTCGTGGTTAATCTCTTTGCCATCATCGTCTGCGTCGGGAATGACAGAGGTCACCGTGTCGATGTCGGCATCTTCGTAGTGTGCCTTCACCATTGACAACGCCATCCTTGCGTTAGCCCGTGCACATGAAGCTTTCCAGCTTGTGATACGCTCGTGGGCTTGGCGCAGAATCTCCGAGTACTTCGCCACGGAGTCCGATGCCTTGATGTTTATCTGGAGGGGCTTGGCGATCTCCTTAGCTTGCGTGATGGTGGTGTTGATGAAGTTGCCGGCAAGAACCATGCATTCCTTGGCTGGAGGAGGCGATCGGATTAAACCCATAGGAGATGCAAATTCCGACAAGGAACACATGAGTTCAAAAATTCAGAGTATCTAGACAACAGAAATCCAAGACGGAGAAAACTTACTGAAGATGCTGGCCTCAGTTTGCTAGAGGGTGTCCGCCAAGGATTCTTTCTCTTGTTGGAGGAGTTTATACGCCTCACTATGGTGTTGATTCTGCTCATGGGCAGCTTTCTTTTGATCTCTTAAGATAGAGATCTCCTCCTTCAAGCGATTGATTTCCTCGGTGGCGGAGTCATGCAGGACCTTCATTGACTCCTCATACATTTTCAGCATGTCCTTCCTCTCTTGCTTAAGAATTTTTTCTCTCTATCCAGCTCTTGAATGTGCTTGGATTGCTCGACAATATTCTTGGCCTTGGCGATGGTTTCTGCAAGTCGAAGAAAGCAAAGTACACAGTGAGTACTCGGAGAATAAGGGCACAAAACCAAGTCGGAATGCGAAAAAGCAAACAGACTCTTGCTCTTGGTGATCTATTCCTTCAATAAGGCAGTTTTACCCTTTTCAGCTTCCAAGTCAGTGCGCATCTTCTTGTACTTGTCGTTGGCCATGCCCCTCCGAGCATTCTTGTTTTGTGGAAAAAAGGAAAAAAGTTAAACGTTGTTTGGTCTGCTTGGAGCATCTAGCCGGAAATTTTCCACCTAGACACTCGGGGGCTACAGCGAGAGTTTTTAACTTAGCAATATGCTTAGGTTTTCTTTAAGCATCTAGTCGGAACTAATTCAGTTCTCAATTAGAAGCTTGGGGGATACAGTATAAAGTTTTTAACTCGGCAATATGCTTAGCTTTTCTTTAAGCATCTAGTCGGAACTAATTCAGTTACAACTAGAGGCTTGGGGGCTACAGTATTGAAATTTATAAACACTACGTATTCTACTCTTAAAGCATCTAGTAGGAATATTTCATTCCATCTATGTGCTTGGGGGCTACAGTGAGAGGTTTTCTAACTTAGTCACTCTTAGAGCATATAGACGCAAAAACCTATGGTTTTCCGTCTACATCCTCGGGGGCTATAGTGGGATACTCATATGAAATGCAAAAGGCAAATAAAACTTACAAGTGCAATGATATTGAGATTTGTAGTGCTCTCGGCTAGAAGCTTGCCAAAGGATTCGCTGTTTCCTTGCAAGATTTCTGCTTGTCGGAGGAGCTCCTCTAGACCGCACGTCGGAGATGTCGGTGCCGCACCAGGAGCCAGAGCAGTGCTACCCGGTGTCTTCCTTCCTTCATCTTTGGATCGTAGATTTGGGAAGCCAGGCTGTCCTCCTCTAGATCGCTAAGATGTTAAGTGAGAAGTCACCGTGTTAGATGATATGACATTTGCAAGACGGAAGAACTGGAGTATATGTCATACACGGAAAACAAATAACTACCTTTGGGCACTTGCCGTCTACGAACATGTCGTAGGTGATGGTGAAGCCACGCTTCTTGTCCTTCACCTTGACGATGTCCTTAAGGCGGAGCTTGACGGAGTCACTCGAGAAGTTGTCCACGGAGATGCGGAGGCTATCCCTTCTATCGCTGGTATACTCGTGCATGAGCTTCACGCGGTGCTGCAGATGTTGGATTGGCCAGATGAACCAACACATGGCTAGGTCCAAGCCGGTCAAACCCGTCTCTACGAACCACTCTATCTGCCTTATGGCGTGGGAAGCATCGAGGTCAGAGGGAAGGGAGGCCTGGGATCTCCATGACGAGGCTTCAGCGGCGGCTCCGTCAACAAAGTCCGGGTACGTTACTTGATGGCAAGCAAGAGGGATATCTGGGCCAGTTTTTGCAGGACTCGTGACCGACGATGTCGGGGAACCACCGGCCAGGACGGATCTTGAAGCTTACGGTGCCGCAATTCCTAAGTTCTTCCTTACTGGCTCCGACTTCGCGTTTAACGGTGAAGAAGTACACGAAGAGATCTAGCCTAGGCTTTATCCCTAAGTAACCCTCACAGAGCGCGCGTAGTTGCTAAGCGCTAAGATACTGTTGGGAGAAAGGTTTTGGGGCTGGACTTTGTAGTGGTTCAAGACGGAGAAGAAGAAGTTGGAGATGGGCAGGGAGACACCGCGTACCAGTTGGGCTTTGAGGTACACCTTTTCTCCGGCTTGGGGAGAAGGTGTCACCTCGTCGGCCGACGTCGCCCGCCAGGCGAGCCCCTCCGTCGCAGGGAGGTAGCCCTCGGCGATCAGCTCCATGATGTCATGGTTCGTGATATTTGAACCACGCCAGTTGCCCTTGTGAGAATCGAGCTCCTCCTCCAACGGCTCCAGCGCCGCTAGATTATGGTCACCGCCGGTGGACTTAATCACCGCCGAGGCAGGGATGACCAAGCCCTCCGGGGGCACGACGATAGAGCTCGCCGGCTTCGCTCGACGCCGCCATGGAAGAGGAAGTGCTGCTGCTAGCCATGGAGTGAGTTTGGAGGCGACTGGTGCAGATTGGGCTAGGGTTTTTTGCGAGTTCGCGCGGAGAGCTCGAGGAGGCACGCGCTGGAGGAAGAAGACGATGCGGGAGAGAATGAGGTAAAAAGTAAAAAATCCCACCGTGGTTACTATTTATCATCTCCAGCATCAAGATTCGTGCAGCTTAATCGGACGATTGCCACGTAGATGACGTGTTCACGAACATGCACGGAAATTTTGCCACGTCTCCAACCGTCGCCGCCAACGGTTCGTATAGCTCGCGCGGGAAAATCGGACATGATTGCGTTCTCTGCATGTGTGAGTTACGAGGCGTCGCTGACCTATGCCTACGTCGCCCTAGCTGACATAGGCAGATGAGCCATCACATCAGAAGATTCCGGCATGGACGGATCCAGTCCGACTACGGAAGAGTACGATGGAAGATTTAGCATTTCTCCGACTTACAAGTTGAAGACGGAGAAAACCTTGCAGGGTTCTTTGGGAGGACTACAAGATATTGCTTGACGATTTGTCGACATCCATCTAGAGGGAGCATTCCACGTGAAGAGGCAAGACGACGCAAGATCTCGGAGTTCTCCGGGGGCTACTGTTGGGGATATGCTATATGGGTATCCTCATAGCATGTCTCCTATCCGGATAACCCGGGTGGCCCACAGTTGGTAGCATGGCCCATGGCCTGCTGGGTAGCCCAGTTACATGGATCCAGAAGGGAGGCCCATGCCGGATAAAGGAAGGCTACGGTTGGAGTCACCGACGTACCCGAAGCCTTGGAGTGTAAGATACACAAGACTAGTAATAAACGGTGTAGGACTCTATAACCTGTCCGGCTAGGACTTTTCCTGTAACCCTAGGACCTGGCAACTATATAAGTCGGGCCAATGGGAGCCTTTAGGACACAATCTCAGACAACCCAGTAGCGATTAGCACACACCTCGCACAGCGAACCTATCTCTGTAACTCAGCGTATTGACCTTATAGTGATTTATAGCAGGAGTAGGATTTCGCCACCGTCGTGGGTTCTGAACCTGGGTAAGCTGTGTTACCTCGTACCCGTCAACCGTCCGCCTTCCCCCATGTCTCTAAACACGCACTGTGAGGACCCCTCCATGGCGTACTCGTCGGCAATACCACGACAAGTGCCGCATGTTCTATCTGCTGCGACCCCGCGTCCACGACGACCTTCACGGTCGCATCTCCAGTCGGAGCCCTACTGGGGGCGTCGACTGGCTCGTCCGAGATCATGATGACCTCTTCGCCCTTCATATTATTCACGCCCTCAGCAGGCGCCTCGGCGTCGTCGCCCTTCCTCTTCTTTGAGGGATTAGTCTACGCCCCCATGTCGTCTACTGGAACTTTGGCCACCAAGGGGTGACCAATCTTTTTAAGCCAGTCCTGCAAAAATAAGTCATCAGCAAGCTTACCCGACAAATACAAACCAGTAGATCAAGAGAATACATCAAGATAGTTACCTGGAGACTGGGATGAAGCGCAGGCCGGCGCGGATATGCATCGACTTCTCCAATTCCGGGCCCAGCTTCTGGCTGATGCCCGTCTCGAGCAGTGCCGGAGCCCATGACTCGGAGGCCTTCTTCGAAGACGAGGCCACGGCAGGAAGCTCCCCTTCGGTCGATGCGGGTGCCTCCCTCGATGGCGACGCCCCCGCGGGTGGAGAACCCCCGAGCACGGTGACTGCTGAGAATGGAGGCGGAAGCGACCCCAACGGTACCTCGCCTTTCACCACGGCCACACTGGCCTCCTCCCTCGCCTTCGCCGACGCACTGGCCCCGGCCTCGTTGGCCATGCTAGTCGCCTCGGAGATAGTCGCGGATCGAGGCGGCGACACCGCCTTGGGTGCCTCCTTCTTATTTGGTGACTTCTTCTTCGATGGCGTAGCTAGTCGCCGTGAAGAATGTTCGAGGGCTTCGTCTTCACCCCCGTCGTGAGCTTCGAGGCTCTTGCTGGCTTCGAGCTCGCACTACCATTGCCCGCGGGTTTTCCGAACTGCGGGTGCGACGACCTCCATGGCATCGTCGTCATCATTATCATCTTCGTCATCATCGCCTCCGACATTCCCCTTATCGGAGGAGGACTTACTCTAGTCCTCGGCGGATTCGTTCGAGCTTTCATCATCAGCAGTAGGAAGCCAACCTTCCACCACTTGAACATCTGCACAAACAATACATGATTAGTGAACCGTGACTGCTTTTCTGCAACTGCGAAATATACAAGGAAAGGAAGATTTACCGGTGGCGCCTTGCGCTTCATGGTGTATGGGGGAATCCCGGCCTTCGGGTCGAGGTACTCCGCGTCAGTAATCTTCCTCAGCGCGAGGGCGTAATCATCAGCACTCTAGTCAGTGGTGCAGGACTTGGCCGCGTCGTCCTTGCCCGTGTACTCATACATCCAGTGAGCACGGCTAGCCAGGGGCACCAGCCGCCGCCCGAGCCAGCAGTTGTACAGATTGATGGTTTGGAGGTCGTTCTTCTTCAGCTAACGAATCGTCGTCAACATCTCATTGACTACCATTTGCTGGTTGAGCGGAAGCTTGGCGACTTGAAGCCGGCGCGGCTCGGGCCGGTCGGCGGAGTACATCGGTAGCACCACCTCGCCGTCTAGAGTCGATCCGCTAATGTACAACCAGTGCTTGTTCCACTCGTTCGCCGCCTTCTTCCGCCGCATGAGGTCGAGGAAGGAAGCTTTGGACTTCAGTTGGAAGGTGAGGCTGCCCGCTGCCAGCATCGGGCCGCCTGCCCCTTCGCGTCCGACCCGCCTTCCCCTTCGCGTTCGACCCGCCCGTGGAACAGCTACTGCCACAGGGGAAATATGGGCGACAACCCAGATAACACTTGCAAAACGCCACGAAAATGGCGAGTTGCTCGATGCTATGCGGCCCCAGATCCGATTACTGGATGCCGTAATACAAGTAGAAGCGGCTGAATAAGATTGAGGTGGGAAGACGAGTCCCCTCTCGAGATGGCTGGTGAGGCATATGAACTCCTCGGCACGCGGATTCGGCTCCATCTCTCCGGCAGTGGGGATTCGCCATCTCCTGACGCAGAGAATTCCCGCCTCCTCGAAGGACTTCAGTAGCACCTTGGTGCACATGGATATCCCCCACAAATCTTTCAGGGGCGCCATCGATCGGAGGATCTGGGATCGGGAGATCACTGTGGAATCGCTAAGATCGCTCTAGGTTGCTCTGGAAGGAATGAAAGATGGGGAGACACACGGAGTCGGAGGAAATGTGGGGAATGCACGCCTTTCACCCATCACTCTCCTTATATAGTGGTTCATACCCGCCATTTTTGGGGAGCCGTTACCACGCGGTTATTACGCCGATATTACCGTTGGATTACCCAACGGCTAGTTTGACCAGACTAACGGTCCAACTTTGCCTACTTGACTCGCCGACCCATTCACCATAGCTGTGATTCGGATACTCGCCGACCTATTCGCCATAGCTACGATTTGACTACTCGCCGACCTATTCGCCATGGATGCGATTCGATTGCTCGTCGACCTATTCGCCATAGTTGTGACTCAACTATTTGTCAAATTGGTGATTCACTGGTCGCCATTATTGCGACTGAGGGAACATGCTGAGGATTCTTTCTTTCATTGAAGGAGTCCATCACCGATTTGACTGGGCGTCCAAACTAGACCCAAATACTCCGACTGCCAAAGAAAACCCGCGAAAAATCAACGACGGCCTCGGGGACTACTGATGGGGATATGCCGAATGGGGTATACCCAGCAGGACGTTTCCTACTGGCTCATACTACCAGCGAGTGGGCCTATAGGATGGCTATTGGATCACAACCCAATAAGAAGCTAGGCGACTGGAAGCTAGAGGCCCAGAAGCGTAGCTAGGCCCAGTCGGATTAGGTCAAGAACCCTCCGAGTCCTTATCCAACTCGGTTGTTGTCGTGGTATTGCCGACGAGTACGCCATGGAGGGGTCCTCACAATGCATGTTTAGAGACGTGGGGAAAGGCAGGTGGTTGACAGGTACGAGGTTACACAGCTTACCCAGGTTTAGATCCCACAACGGTGGCGGAATCCTACTCCTACTATAAATCACTATAAGGGCAATACGCCGAGTTACATGGATTGGTTTGCTATGTACGAGTACGATTTGTACGTCTGAGGTTGTTCCCTGAAGGATCCCATAGGCCCAACTTATATAGTCGCCAGGTCCTAGGGTTACAGGGAAAAGTCCTAGCAGGACAGGTTATAGAGTCCTACACTGCATACAACTAGTCTAGCGTGTCTTGTACTCCAAGGCTTCCGGGTATGTAGGTGACTCCTCCGTAGCCTTCCTTTATCCGGCATGGGCCTCCCTTCTGGATCCTTTTAACTGGGCCGCCCAGCAGGCCATGGGCCATGCTACCAATTGTGGGCCACCCGTTATCCGGATAGGAGACATGCTATGAGGATACCCATATAGCATATCCCCAACAGTAGCCCCCGGATAACTCCGAGATCTTGCGCCGTCTTGCCTCTTCAGGTTGAATGCTCTGTATAGATGGATGTCAGCAAATCGTCAAGAAATATCTTGTAGTCCTCCCAAGAACCCTGCAAGGCTTATCCGTCTTCAACTTGTAAGTCGGAGAAATGCTGAATCTTCGATCATACTCTTCCGTAGCCGGACTGGATCCATCCATGACGGAATATTCCGATGTGATGGTTCACCTGCTAGTGACAACTAGGACGACGTAGACATAGGTCAGCGGCGCTTCGTAACTCACACATACAGAGAACACAATCATGTCCGTTTTTCCAGCGTGAAGGATACGAACCGTTGGCGGCGACGGTTGGGAATGTGGTGAAATTTCCGCGCACACGCCCGCACACGTCGTCCACGCACCGACCATTCGATCACTTTGCACGAATCTTGACGCCAGGGGTTATAAATTACAACTGCGGTGGATTTTTATTTTTCACCTCATTCTCCACCTGCGTCTTCGTCTTCCTCCAGTGAGCACCTCCTCGAGCCCTCTGCGCGTACGCGAAAAACCCTATCCTCCCAATCCTTCCAGTCACCACTCTCCTTCTCCAATGGAGAGCAGCAGCTCCGCTCCTTCCATGGCGGCGCCAGGCGATGCCGCGGTGAAGTCGGCGAACATCGTCCATGTGCCCCCAGAGGGCCTGGTGCTGCCCAAGTCCCCGGTGGTTGAATCCACCGACGGCGACCACAATCCAGCGACGCTAGAGTTGCTAGAAGAAGAGAACGATTCCCACAAGGAGGACTGGCGTGGCTCGAACATCACGGACAACGTGCCACATCCCAAGATTTTCCAAATCTTGTAATGTGTAAATAAATGAATAAAATAAAACTTTGTTTGATTTTTAGAGCCAGAAGAAACTTTTTGAATTCAATTGGAACTTCAAACCCATTTGAATTAAATAAAACCTAAAGGGATCTAAAAAGATAAACATTTAATAAAAGGAAAAATAAAAACATTTGGAAATACTATTTTGAAACTCTTAAGTGAAAAGATTTATTTTCAAATGAAATAGAAGTTTATAAATAAAGAATATTTTATAAAGCCAAATTAAACTTGGCCAAACTTTGGGAATTAAAACATTTTATTTTAAATAAAATTAGCAAAGGTTTATTTAAATAAATTAATAAGGATTTAATATCCAACCTTATTTAAATAAAAGGTTTTACCAATTTAAATTGAAACATCAAAACTTATTAAATTATTTAAACTAAGTTTTCCCAAATATTTGATATTCACAAATAAAACCTACTAAAGTGTTTAGGCTTTATTTTAGATTTTAAAAATAAATATCTCAATAAAACAAATCCTATTTGATTTATTAAGGAAAGTCTATTGTATTTAATTAATAATGGACTCTAAAATAAAAAAGGATAGTTTGTTTTAAAACAAATTTCCAAATATTCTTTATTATACCTACAGATTTGGTTTTGAAAATATTTAGGTTTCAAATAAAGATTTTATTAATAAAATCAAACTCTATTTGATTTAATAACTAAGGCCATTTTAATTAATTATTAATGGACCCTATTATTAAAAAAAATATTATTTTGAATTTGGATTTTGGTTCATGTTACTGAACAGAAACTAATTTCAATATTACAAAGTTTGGTTGTTGTTTGAATTGATTTGAACCTTGTTTGATTGTTTGGAAATTCAAAACAGGAAATAAAATTAGAAAAAGGAAAAGATTCAGAAACAGAAAAAAATGTGAAATGGACCTGACCCAGCCAGCCAAGCCCAGGAAGCCCACCAACCAGCCCAACTTCTTTCCCCCGAAGAAAACGTTTGGCACCACCTCCCTGACCCGCAACACCAATGACTGGTGGACCTCCCCCTCTCCTTTTTTCCCACTGACGCAACGACCCCACTTTCCTGTTCTTCCTCCCAACCCGCACGACCCCTTCTTCCCCCCCCCTTGTCGCCGTTTCCTGCAGTAATCCCGCGGCTTCAATTCGTCTTAATGCCGCGTCTTTACCTCGCCTTGACCATGCAGGATCAATCACCAGCGTCCCTTCTTCATTTCCCCTCTGACTCCTTCCCCAATCACGCCCCCAGGCCATCCCAATTTATCCTCGAGCTCCTCTGTTCCGACCACCGTCTCCGGCCAATTCAGGCCAGTAAACGCCACCCCAAACCTCCCTGAGCACGCTGGCAACTTCCCCACTCCCAGACGCTTCTCCACGTGCCCTCCATTCGACCGCAGGCGCCCAGAGCGTCGGCTACGACAATCTCTGAACGACGCCGCCGTCTGCAACCTCTCCGACGACCTTCCCCGGTAAGCACTGACCGCCCCGCGTCTTCTCGATCATGCGAGCATCTTCGCCTTGGCTTTACGCATCTGACCATACCCTCGGTTGGCCTTCCCGTGACCTGTAGCAACGACTCCGACCACGACCACGACCACCCGACGTTGCTCTCTACTCCGGCGAACAATTGCAGCTGTACCAGAACGCCCCTTACCGCGACAAGCACACGCTGAGCATCACCTCTTCCTCACGATTCTGGTAAGCACCTTTTTCCCCCTCTCCGCTTCCTGTAATCGCCGTAGCATCATCTTCGCCGCGTGCGCCGCAAGCCACCGCCAGCGCCGCCGATCCTTGGCAAGCGTGCTAGCAGCCGTAGGATTTAGATCCGGCGCTCACGATTAGTTCACTTAGCCGCAAAGAGTTACGCACTCTGGACCGCACGATCTGTCTTAATCCAACGCCCCACAACCGCGATCCACCCGAACCGGTACCTTCCAGTTAAAACGCGACGCGTGTCGCCTATTCTGTTTAAAAACAAATTTGAAAACAGATTTATTTGCAAACTTCAAACCTTTGTATCTTTGGATCCACACGTCCAAAAATTGCAAATTTTATGTCATTGGATTCAGGAGAGCAAGCCCTAGCCAACTGTGGCCTTAGTTTAGAAAATAGTATATGTTAGTTTGCTTGATTTTGCAGATTCATTTATATGCTTATTTAGAGTAGAAAAATTGTTTAAAATTGAATTTAAGGTTAAAACCTTTGCAAAATGAATTGTTGTGACCTTACTGACCCTAGGAACCAACCCTTGGTGTTAAAAATGATTTTGGTAAAATTTGGGTTGAATTATTTGACTTGGCCATTTTCTAGCCAAATAAAATTATTGATTTTATTATGGAAATGTATTTTTTGCAAAGAAAACTTTGGGAAAATGTTTGGACCAAACCTACTGACCCAAAACACCAAGCTTTGCAAATGGCAACTCACTTGGTGAAAAACATAAAGTTTTGCTTTGATAAAAATATTTTCACCACATGAAATGATGTTTGGATTTTTAAAAATGGTTTATGGACTAAAGCCTTTTGCAAATGACTTTGCCATTTTGGTAAATGACCAATATGGACCTTACAAAGTTATAAGCCTAGTGGAGACCTCCCTTGTGAATAAAACCATCTTAAGCAAGTTCCCATGCATGACTTAAAATCCATTGCTTTGTGTGTGTGAAATGTTGTTTGAATATTGGTTTGGAATGCTACTTGATACTATGCTTGTTTCATTGATTGTAGTGAAATTAGAAAGTGTGAGACTAGCAAGATCAAGGAGTAAACCCTCATTCCCTACCAAAAAGGCAAGTTACACTATCATACAAATGTCCTAATATTTTCATTATACTTAGTGGATTATGAAAAACATGCATGAAAACAATTTTATACTTATGCTATGCTAAATCCTAATAGGATTCCCTATACACTCCTTAGTGAAAATATTGTAGTTGTACATGCTTAGCCATGCTTTATTTTGAAAAGAGATACATGTTGAGATTTTACAAAGGTTGAGAAAAGGACTATGTTTTACATAATAAAACAAGGACTCAATGAACCACCTAGGTGGTGGACACTTTAAGTTTTGGAGAACGTGGCAACAAAAGGAACCATGTATATGGGATTCACTTTGTGTTGTGCTCCAAAAGAAAACCACCTAGGAAACTTAGAGATTGAACATGCTTCTCCAATTGTGGCTTTCGTGTGCAACCACATGCTATTATGGCTCTGGCTTAGTCAACTACATTAGAAAGACCCATACATTATCTTTAGTTACCGGACATGGGGATCTGGAATGCTTCATGGGGGCTGAAGACAAGCTAGCAATGATGTATGGGAGGACCTTTTGGAAAGACTTCGTCACACTCTCACCGCCAAGACTCCATCTTGGTGAGCACTAATCCAGTAGGCCACTGGTGGCAAAAGGATGGGATTGTGACATGTGGGTAAAGTGTACTCCTTCTGCAGAAGTTAATAAAATATAAGTACTTAGCCGTGTCCCCGGTTATGGACAATACTGAGCAACTAAAGTTTGAACTATGGGAGATATCGACATTCTAACTTCTAAAATAAAAACTTGATGCCCTTGTGTGTCTACCAAGGAATTCAAAGAGATTTTGTTAAGCTTGTTGCACTTGGGGTTACCAAGGTGCTCAAGAGCATGATGTACTTGGGGTTACCAAGGAACTCATGAGATTTAAAACTTGTTGCATTTGGGGTTACCAAGTGGCTCAAGAGATTTTGACAAGGACTTGAACACTTGAGTTTCTACCAAGGAGTTCAAGGGATTCTTGGAAAGAGATTTGACAAAAGGACCAAAACCATTTTCGAAAAGATAGGATAAAATATTGCTTTGTGCAAACAAGTCTTAAACTCTACTTAGACAAATATGCATGTATCGATAGGATCCACTCTTAATATACATAGAAGTGAAGCTTGCCAATACAATTCAAAATGTATTGACCTTTGTGACTGTAACTTGTAATGTTGCAGGTTTGATTGATTTGAATGAAGATTGTTTGATTAGGATTACAAAGTCTACAACCAACATCTGCCTGAGGCATTTTGAAGATGAAGGACCCATGCTTAAAGTTATTCCGCTGCAATGTAATGTAATAGATAAATGAGCTATGTATAATGTAATAAAACTATGTTATTCCTGGTTATAAATTTATATTATGACCTTTGTATCTTGATATTACATCTTAACTGTGGATGCTAGCTATTGATCCAGGGACTAGCATTATAAACACAGGGGGATCTATCTTATTAAAGGTTGGGACCTCTACAGATGGTATCAGAGCATTGTGTTGCCTGTAGGATTTGTAAACCTAGGATTGGACAAAAAACCCTTAGAAAAATAAGAGTTGTATTTTGTTCCAAAAACTTATTTACAAAAACACTTGTAAACTCTTTCCACCACCATTTTGGTTCCAACTCTATTTCTCTACTATTTTAACTTGATGGAAAACCTACCCTATGACCAAAGACAACACCATGTATAAAATACTTCTTCAATACTTTCAACTCTAATGACTTCAACTTCTTCAACTCTAATGACTTCAACATCTTCAGCATTTTCACCAAGGACTTCCAACTTGGAGGCCACTAAGGATTACAAGTGAGACAAGGAAATCTTACTCAAAATTTAGAGACTGAGGGAATGCAAAATAAGAAGGAGCCATCAACAACTTTGAAGTATTGTGACCAAGAGCTTTTCTCAAGGAAACCATGATCTCATACAAGAAGAATCAAGAAGGATGGAAGGATCACAAGTGAACCATATAGATGGACCACCATAATTTAGTTAAAACAAAACACACCAACTTATGTGGTGGAACAAAAGTATTTTGTTGCCTAAGTATGTGCTTGAACATTGTTTGAGTGAAATGTTTGGTTTGTGATTGCATGCACATTGCTTGTGTGAATTGTGATGTGCGTGATTAGAAATATTTCCTTAGAAATATCTTGCCTATTCTAATCTTCCTTTAACACAAACAGATGACTACTCCCAAAGACTCCAAGGTTGATGACACCAACACCAACCAAGCTGATAGCATGAAGGAGCTCATAGCAAACCAACACCAGCTGAACCAACTGACAGCTCAGTTCATAGCCAACAATAGTGATAAAGATCCAGCACTACAGAGGTTTTTGGAAGAATAATCCCAACTGATGCTTAAGGTGACTAATCAAATGATCAACATGGAAGAAAGCTATCCCAGAGGAGTTTATGATAGCAAAGAAGACAAGAATGTTGTTCTAGATGGAGCCCCAGCTTGCATTATTTTTGGAGATAAGGACCATACTTCCAAGGAGCATGAAGGTCAATGCCCTAACTGTGAAGATAATCATCCTGTTGGACAATGTCCCACCTCTCAAGCTACTTGCTACCTATGTGAAGGAAGCGATCATACTCCTATCCAATGCCCTATCTACTCCATGGTGGAACAAAGGAAACAAGAAGGATCCAAGTCTACCAAAGGAAAAGGACCACTTATACCTCCAAACAAGACAACCCAATTCAAAGGATCAAAGAAACCCAAGAAACCAAGACAGGACATGCACCTTGTGCAATGCCGTAAATGTAAGGAAATGGGACACTACTCCAGTGAGTGCCCAGAGAACAAGAAAAATAAGGGAATTGACCAAGTGGTATGCAACAACTGCAAAGAACCAGGCCATTATGTAGCAACTTTTCCACAAGAGCAACGTAAAGAACTTCAAGATATTCATTGTTTCAACTGCAAGAATCCTGGACACTATGCAAGCAATTGTCCAGAAAATATGAAGAACAAGTTGAACAAGCCTATGGAGAAGCTCAACCTTGGCCCATGAGTCAAGAATGGAAACAAAGGACTCAATGCAACTGGTTCCTTAGAGAAGGTTTTTCCAGGATCCCAAGAAGGACAATATGTAATTTTTGTTTGAAAATTTTTAAGGGTGGTAGTACCCTAGTTGTTTTGAACTTGCTTGTAACCCTAGCCTCCCCAAATCTCGGGACGAGATTTATTTTAAGGGTGGTAGCCTCTCACATCCCAAGATTTTCCAAATCTTGTAATGTGTAAATAAATGAATAAAATAAAACTTTGTTTGATTTTCAGAGCCAGAAGAAACTTTTTGAATTCAATTGGAACTTCAAACCCATTTGAATTAAATAAAACCTAAAGGGATCTAAAAAGATAAACATTTAATAAAAGGAAAAATAAAAACATTTGGAAATACTATTTTGAAACTCTTAAGTGAAAAGATTTATTTTCAAATGAAATAGAAGTTTATAAATAAAGAATATTTTATAAAGCCAAATTAAACCTTGGCCAAACTTTGGGAATTAAAACATTTTATTTTAAATAAAATTAGCAAAGGTTTATTTAAATAAATTAATAAGGATTTAATATCCAACCTTATTTAAATAAAAGGTTTTACCAATTTAAATTGAAACATCAATACTTATTAAATTATTTAAAATAAGTTTTCCCAAATATTTGATATTCACAAATAAAACCTACTAAAGTGTTTAGGCTTTATTTTAGATTTTAAAAATAAATATCTCAATAAAACAAATCCTATTTGATTTATTAAGGAAAGTCTATTGTATTTAATTAATAATGGACTCTAAAATAAAAAGGATAGTTTGTTTTAAAACAAATTTCCAAATATTCTTTATTATACCTACATATTTGGTTTTGAAAATATTTAGGTTTCAAATAAAGATTTTATTAATAAAATCAAACTCTATTTGATTTAATAACTAAGGCCATTTTAATTAATTATTAATGGACCCTATTATTAAAAAAAATATTATTTTGAATTTGGATTTTGGTTCATGTTACTGAACAGAAACTAATTTCAATATTACAAAGTTTGGTTGTTGTTTGAATTGATTTGAACCTTGTTTGATTGTTTGGAAATTCAAAACAGGAAATAAAATTAGAAAAAGGAAAAGCTTCAGAAACAGAAAAAAAATGTGAAATGGACCTGACCCAGCCAGCCAAGCCCAGGAAGCCCACCAACCAGCCCAACTTCTTTCCCCCGAAGAAAACGTTTGGCACCACCTCCCTGACCCGCAACACCAATGACTGGTGGACCTCCCCCTCTCCTTTTTTCCCACTGACGCAACGGCCCCACTTTCCTGTTCTTCCTCCCACCCACACGACCCCTTCTTCCCCCCCCTCGTCGCCGTTTCCTGCAGTAATCCCGCGGCTTCAATTCGTCTTAATGTCACGTCTTTACCTCGCCTTGACCACGCAGGATAAATCACCAGCGTCCCTTCTTCATTTCCCCTCTAACTCCTTCCCCAATCACGCCCCCAGGCCGTCCCAATTTCTCCTCGAGCTCCTCTATTCCGACCACCGTCTCCGGCCAATTCAGGCCAGTAAACGCCACCCCGAACCTCCCTGAGCACGCTGGCAACTTCCCCACTCCCAGACGCTTCTCCACATGCCCTCCATTCGACCGCGGGCGCCCCAGAGCGTCGGCTACGACAAGCTCTGAACGACGCCGCCGTCTGCAACCTCTCCGACGACCTTCCCCGGTAAGCACTGACCGCCCCGCGTCTTCTCGATCATGCAAGCATCTTCGCCTTGGCTTTACGCATCTGACCATACCCTCGGTTGTCCTTCCCGTGACCTGTAGCGACGACTCCGACCACGACCAGGACCACCTGACGTTGCTCTCTACTCCGGCGAACAATGGCAGCTGTACAGAATGCCCCTTACCGCGACAAGCACACGCTGAGCATCGCCTCTTCCTCACGATTCTGGTAAGCACCTTTTTCCCCCTCTCCGCTTCCTGTAATCGCCGTAGCATCACTGCCTGGCCGTGCGCCGCCGCAAGCCACCGCCAGCGCCGCCGATCCTTGGCAAGCGTGCTAGCAGCCGTAGGATTCAGATTCGGCGCTCACGATTAGTTCACTTAGCCGCAAAGAGTTACGCACTCTGGACCGCACGATCTGCCTTAATCCAACGCCCCACAACCGCGATCCACCCGAACCGGTACCTTCCAGTTAAAACGCGACGCGTGTCGCCTATTCTGTTTAAAAACAAATTTGAAAACAGATTTATTTGCAAACTTCAAACCTTTGTATCTTTGGATCCACACGTCCAAAAATTGCAAATTTTATGTCGTTGGATTCAGGAGAGCAAGCCCTAGCCAACTGTGGCCTTAGTTTAGAAAATAGTATATGTTAGTTTGCTTGATTTTGCAGATTCATTTATATGCTTATTTAGAGTAGAAAAATTGTTTAAAATTGAATTTAAGGTTAAAACCTTTGCAAAATGAATTGTTGTTACCTTACTGACCCTAGGAACCAACCCTTGGTGTTAAAAATGATTTTGGTAAAATTTGGGTTGAATTATTTGACTTGGCCATTTTCTAGCCAAATAAAATTATTGATTTTATTATGGAAATGTATTTTTGCAAAAAAAACTTTGGGAAAATGTTTGGACCAAACCTACTAACCCAAAACACCAAGCTTTGCAAATGGCAACTCACTTGGTGAAAAACATAAAGTTTTGCTTTGATAAAAATATTTTCACCACATGAAATGATGTTTGGATTTTTAAAAATGGTTTATGGACTAAAGCCTTTTGCAAATGACTTTGCCATTTTGGTAAATGACCAATATGGACCTTACAAAGTTATAAGCCTAGTGGAGACCTCCCTTGTGAATAAAACCATCTTAAGCAAGTTCCCATGCATGACTTAAAATCCATTGCTTTGTGTGTGTGAAATGTTGTTTGAATATTGGTTTGGAATGCTACTTGATACTATGCTTGTTTCATTGATTGTAGTGAAATTAGAAAAGTGTGAGACTAGCAAGATCAAGGAGTAAACCCTCATTCCCTACCAAAAAGGCAAGTTACACTATCATACAAATGTCCTAATATTTTCATTATACTTAGTGGATTATGAAAAACATGCATGAAAACAATTTTATACTTATGCTATGCTAAATCCTAATAGGATTCCCTATACACTCCTTAGTGAAAATATTGTAGTTGTACATGCTTAGCCATGCTTTATTTTGAAAAGAGATACATGTTGAGATTTTACAAAGGTTGAGAAAAGGACTATGTTTTACATAATAAAACAAGGACTCAATGAACCACCTAGGTGGTGGACACTTTAAGTTTTGGAGAACGTGGCAACAAAAGGAACCATGTCTATGGGATTCACTTTGTGTTGTGCTCCAAAAGAAAACCACCTAGGAAACTTAGATATTGAACATGCTTCTCCAATTGTGGCTTTCGTGTGCAACCACTTGCTATTATGGCTCTGGCTTAGTCAACTACATTAGGAAGACCCATACATTGTCTTTAGCTACCGGACATGGGGATCTGGAATGCTTCATGGGGGCTGAAGACAAGCTAGCAATGATGTATGGGAGGACCTTTTGGAAAGACTTCGTCACACTCTCAGTCTGCCAGTACTCCATCTTGGTGAGCACTAATCCAGTAGGCCACTGGTGGAAAAAGGATGGGATTGTGACATGTGGGTAAAGTGTACTCCTTCTACAGAAGTTAATAAAATCTAAGTACTTAGCCGTGTCCCCGGTTATCGACAATACTGAGCAACTAAAGTTTGAACTATGGGAGATCTCGACATTCTAACTTCTAAAATAAAAACTTGATGCCCTTGTGTGTCTACCAAGGAATTCAAAGAGATTTTGTTAAGCTTGTTGCACTTGGGGTTACCAAGGTGCTCAAGAGCATGATGTACTTGGGGTTACCAAGGAACTCATGAGATTTAAAACTTGTTGCATTTGGGGTTACCAAGTGGCTCAAGAGATTTTGACAAGGACTTGAACACTTGAGTTTCTACCAAGGAGTTCAAGGGATTCTTGGAAAGAGATTTTACAAAAGGACCAAAACCATTTTCGAAAAGATAGGATAAAATATTGCTTTGTGCAAACAAGCCTTAAACTCTACTTAGCCAAATATGCATGTATTGATAGGATCCACTCTTAATATACATAGAAGTGAAGCTTGCCAATACAATTAAAAATGTATTGACCTTTGTGGTTGTAACTTGTAATGTTGCAGGTTTGATTGATTTGAATGAAGATTGTTTGATTAGGATTACAAAGTCTACAACCAACATCTGCCTGTGGCATTTTGAAGATGAAGGACCCATGCTTAAAGTTATTCCGCTGCAATTTAATGTAATAAAACTATGTTATTCCTGGTTATAAATTTATATTATGACCTTTGTATCTTGATATTACATCTTAACTATGGATGCTAGCTATTGATCCAGGGACTAGCATTATAAACACAGGGGGCTCTATCTTATTAAAGGTTGGGACCTCTACACAACGACATCAGGGAGTTGATCGTCGAGTGTTACATCCCTGCAACGGAGGGGCTCGTCTGGCGGGCGGCGCCGTCCCGCGAGGTCATCCCTTCTCCCCAAGCCAGAGAGAAGGTGTACCTTAAGGAACAATTGGTACACGGCGTTTCCTTGCCCATCTCCAATTTCTTCCTAGCTGTCCTCAACCATTACCAGGTTCAACCTTAGAACCTTTCCCCCAATAGCATCCTCGCACTTAGCAACTACGGGATGCTTTGTGAGGGTTACCTAGGGATTAGTCGTAGGTTAGATCTCTTTATTTACTTCTTTACAGTCAAGAGGGAAGTCGAAGCCGGCAAGGATTAGCTCAGGAACTGTGGGACAATTAGTTTTAAGATCCGGACTGGCCGACAGTTCCCCGACATCGTTGGCCATGAGTCCTGCAAGAACTGGCAACAAACGTACTTCTACGTCCCAGATATCCCTCTGGCTGGCCAAGAAGTAACATATCCGGACTTTGTCGACGGAACCGTTGCCAAAGCGCCGACATGGAGATCCCAGGCTACCCTTCCCTCCGACAACGAAGCCTCCCGCGCCATAAGGCCGATAGAGTGGTTTGTGGAGACGGGTCTAACCGGATTGTGAAGGGAATATGCCCGAGAGGCAATAATAAAGTGGTTATTATAGTATTCCTTATATATGATAAATGTTTATTTTACATGCTATAATTGTATTAATACGGAAACGTTAATACATGTGCGTTTAATAAACAAAAGGTAGTTCCTAGTTATGCCTCTCTTATAAACTAGCTCATTGATTAACATGATGATCAAAGTTTCCTGATCATGGACATTGGATGTTGTTAATAACGAGGTCACAACATTAGTGTAATGATGTGATGAACATTCATCCGAAGTATAGCATTACGATCAAAGTCATTGAGTTTATATTGCTATAACAACTTACGAAGTGATCCTAATCCTTAGACCATGAGATCATGTCAATCACTAACACCGGAAGAGTTTCTCTATGACATCAAACGTCACACCGTAACTGGGTGATTATAAAGATGGCTTCAGAACTACTAAAGTGTTATGTTGAGACCCATGGATCGAGAGTGGAATTTTTTCATCCCGATGACAGATAGATATGCTCTGGGCCCTCTCGGTGATATCACATTGATTAGCTTGCAAGCAAGTGATTTGATCACTAGAATCTTATATCACGGGAACAAGAAAAGAGTGCATGTCGGTAACGAGATCAAACTAGGTATGGAGATACCGATGATCGAATCTCGGACATGTAATATATCGTGAAACAAAGGGATTAAGATACTAGCGTAAAAGGTTCACACGATCACAGAAGTCATCGTTGAATGTGTGGGAGTCGATGCGGATCTCGTGTCCCGCTGCTGATTATTGATCGGAGAGGGGTCTCGATCATGTCTTCATTATTCGCGAACCGTAGGGTGACACACTTAAGGGATACCGACACCATTCAGAGCAAATGATATGCCAGAGAAAGAAAAATGAAAGCGTAGGAATTTATTTCACTAGACACCGAAACTGTTTCGGTTGAAATTGCTGAAACTGGTTCTGCATGTGAAATTGAAATGTTGTAAGGGGTTTTATGTGAATGTTTGTTAATTAAAGTAATTAACAAAATTCTGAATTAATACATAAAAGAGTTTTATTTAGATGAGAGCTTGCATTAAATTTGGTGGAAATTTAATGCATGTGAGTGGATTTTTGAGTGGAGGCTTTTTAATGGGAGTGGAGGCTTTTCATTTTGAGTGGGAGCTCCACCCACATGAATGTGGAAGAGGTGGGGGCAGCCCCATGTCTGGGCGCCATGCCCCTTGGGTGCCCCCTCTCCCCTATAAAAGGCCCCCCTCTCCTCCTCTCAAAGCACACCTCCTCGCGAAGGATCTCTCTCCCCCTTTAGAATTTCCCCATGGTCTCGGATCAGCGAGATACATGTTCCCGGTGGCTTTTTCTGGAAGGATTTGTTGCTTCCGCTTCTTCGCTGGAGCGAGGGCGCGGAGGTTGTCGGGGTACCCGTACGTGTGTGAGATCACGGATGCACCACTGCTTTGAGGTGCTGGACTTGATCGTGCTGGACCGGCTGGACCAGATGGACTTCATCACGATCTTGAGATCGGCAAGCGTTCGTCTACATCATCCACGAGTACAACCTCGTTAACGCTATTCGGTCTTCGAGGGTATGTATTCTATGGATGTATATCCACCTGTTGCTTGTATCTAGTAGATAGATCTTGGTACATAGATGTTCCCATCGTAGGAATTTTTTTGTTTTCTATGCTGTGAACCCTACAGTGGTATCAGAGACGGATCTATGCGTAGATGCTTTGCACGGGTAGTACACATATGAGTATGTGGGCGATGATGATCATTTTATTGCTTCTTAGTTTTACTTTGGATATTGGTGGCATAGTGGGGTGAAGCGGCCCGGACAAACTTTACATGTCCTCGCACATGAGACCTGTTCCACGCTTGACATGCGACTAGTTTTGCATAAGTGGCTAGCGGGTGTCTGTCTCTCCTACTATAGTCAATATCTAATTTGCAACGAGTTGTCAACAACTTGGTTATCCTCGTTGTGGTTCATGTTCGTAGGTAAGAACGGTTCTATCTTTGAAATCCCTAAGCCACGTAAAACTTGCAATGGATAAATTAGAGGCGTCTAGTTTAGATTGTTGCTGGGCTAGTGTTATGATATGGTGATGTTGTAAGTAGAAGTATGAGATGATACTCTTACACCACACATAACGTGTAATCTCCATAGACCTTGGACTTACACATATAGGTATGATAGTGATCATACCACGGTGCACATGATAGAGATCATATGCGGGAACCATATCATTCCACTAATAAACATGTGATGTTTGATTGCATCTTATATTGCCTGTTTGGCATTTTATTAGCATAATAGGATGATCCCTCATTTAGATATCAAGATAAAAATGTGTTCTTCCTTAATTATGCACCGACAATGTTTCGTCGCTTCAAGACATCACGTGATGATCGGGTGTACTTGAATCCACGAGCATTTCTCGGGTGTAAGACAGTTACACACGCGAATACTAAGGTTCTTACTTGGCGAGCCTAGCATGTACAGACATGGCCTCGGAACACGGACCGAAAGGTTAAGCATGAGTCATATAGTAGATATGATGCCCATTTGATGCTCGCCTTTGAAGCTACACCGACTCATGTGATGATCGGACTTGGTGTAGTGGATTTGGTTCATGTAATCACAAAAAAGAAACGAGGGATGTCGTTTTTGAGTGGGAGTTCATTTCTAATTTGGATTATTAGAACTCAATTTATCATAAATTAAATCAAAGTGAATTTGCATAATTTGTTGTAGTCATTGGCATTCGTTCACCACCTTATGCATAGTTGTAATTGAGATAATAGAACTATAGAATTCTGGATATATACTTTACGAACTGGTATCGTATTGTGTTGAGTGTCAATCTAAAGTTTAAAGTCCTATTGCAAACTTTCAACAAACTCTATTTACTCCGTGAAATTTAATAATTGATAGTAACAATTCCAGTGTTAGTATCTTAAGTATCATGTTTGCCTCCATGATTCTTGATTGTTTTAATATCAAGTTTATCTAGGAGCTTAAAGAATTGTTTCAGAAACCATCATGTGTGGCAGAGATAACGTTATCTAAAACAATGTTTTGGTTGCAATATGATAGAGTATAATATATTTTCTCATATTGGATGAGAATTTATGAAGGTTGGAGATGCTAGACATCCTAATCATCCAAAAGGGTTTTGGAAAGTAATGCTATACTCACGATTCTCCTTTATAAGCTAAAGTAGCTTGATCATGAAAGTCGTCATGATAAGGATGAATAGAAGATGTATGTAAAGTGTTTACTACACTAAAAGATTACTAAAGAATGGATTTTGAAAGAATACCGATCATTTTGATGATGGTGATCTACTTCAAAGTGCAAGTCCAAAGGTATTATTATTTGAATATACACGCTTTGGACTATGTGTCATGCATATGGCACCACTTTTGATGTTGATAGATTCTTTTAAAAAGGAAAAGGAAATGCCGAAAGAGAATCTATAAAATATATTTGGTAGAAAAGAAAAGATTGGAAATATCCAATTTAGGTATATGGATGATATACATGTTATGGTTTTATTCTTTGCTTGTTAAACAATGTGGTTCTTGGGTATTGGATACCGAATTGGTTGGTATGAAATTTCATACGGAACGACGCAATTCATAAACCACAATGGCCTAAGTAACTATCAAGAGAATATGTGATGATGTTCATCGAAAACAAACAAACCGTTGTTTGTATTTCTCGTTGACATCAAAGCTTGACTTCAAGATTTGTTTTAATAATTGTTGTTTGAATCAGGTATTTTGAGAACAAAGGTTGTTCAAATAATTACCGTATTCCATATAAGATGGATGATTTACAAATCTAGTTGGAGAAATCACATCCATAAATCTAATGCTAAAATGTCGCAAGACAAATGATTGGAAGATCACTTACGAAGTGACATCGCTGTTTAAATTATATTGGAAATAAAACATGAAGAAACTCCATTTTCATGGATTTTTGGAGTCTTTGATTTGATCAAGTGATGCTTGTGAGACTTTCCTCGGGATAATTAAAACTTCGTTCAAAGGCCAAAGAAGAACGAACAACTAAAACATTGGAATTTATACATATCGATGTATCTAGTCCATTATGTGTAGTCGTAAGCAATGGGTTTCAACTTCATATGCTTTCTCCGGAAATTTGAGTGAATGTTCACTTAATGAGAAAGAAGTGTGAAATATTTGAAAACGTTCAAAGACTTTCAAGATGAAGTGAAAATCATTGTGACAAGAAAATAAATGGTTTATGATTTTATCGTAAGGGATTTATTTGAGTTACTAGTGTAACAAGAAAAATAAATGAATTATGATTTTATCATAAAAGGGATTTATTTGAGTTACAAGTTTAGCAAAACACCTAGATTTACATCTCCCGAAACACCATAGGAATATGGAGTGTTTGAGATTTGTAAGGAAACCTTGTTTGACATGGTTGGATCAAAGGTGTTATTTATAAAACTGCCATTATGTTTTAAAAGATTAAAGCTTTAGAGACTACCGCTTTTACACTAAAAAGAGCTCCATCTTGATCCGTTGAAATGACACCATATGAGTTATGGTTTGGGGTAAAACCCAACTTGTCATTTCTTAAATTTTGGTATGCTAAACATAAGTAAGATGTTTACAACCAATGTCGGATAAGCATGTCTTTGTAGGTTATTTCTAATAACAATTGGTTATTCCTCCATAACACCAAGGACAAAAGGGTTTATCGCTTGAAACATGAAGTTTCTTGAAGAAGGAATTTTTCATAAAAGTTAAGTGGGAGGACAATAGAACTTTGATAAGGTTAACGAACCTTAGCTATATGTGCTGAGTTGCAGTACCGAAATCGCTCAAGGCTGCCATAGTGCTGATAGCTTATGTGCCTCAAAGGTTGTGGTCACGGAGATCTAAGTTCCTATTGAACCAAGTAGGTCGGTTAAAAAATCAAATGCTAAGATTTGAGAGTAAATCATTATTGTTTGACAATGATGAACCGAATACATACAAAGAAGCGATGATGGGCCCTGACTCTGTAAAATGGCTTGAAGCCATAAAATCCGTGATAGTTCCATACACGAGAAATCAAGTTTTGAACTTGGAAGACCCTCCGGAAAGGTGTAAAAACCTATCGGTCGTATTTGGATCTATAAAGAAACAGACATGGATGTTTCACATCTATGAAATAGTCGACATGTCGTAAAGTATTTTATGACAATGTTTAAGGAGTTGACTATGAAAAGATTTGATCTTTCATAGCGATATTTAGTCTGGACGGATTAAAGTAGCAACCACTACATATAATTTGGTATATGGTAGATGAATACACAAAACAAAATTCTTCTAATAGAATGGTTACCTAGGACATGTACATGACACGGTCCAAAGGGTTTTGTTAATTCAAAGGATGCTAAAAGGGCATGCAAACTTCAATGGTTGTAGTAAGCATCACGGAGTTGGAATCTTCACCATGATGAAAAGGAGTTTTCATCAGGAGACGATGAAGATGCTTGCATTTGCAAGAAATTAAGTGGGAGCGCTGAGACATATTTCTAATAAATTATGTGGAGGACATCTTGTTGATTAGAAATGATGTATCTTTTATTAAAAAAGGTTAAGAATTTCATTTCGATGAAAGACTTAGGCAAAACACGAATATTTAGCATGAATGTCTATAGTGGATAGACTGTGACGCTAATATGGTTGTGCCAAACGTACATATATGAGATATTGAAGGAGTTCAATATAGAAACGACTAGAAACGGTTCTTGTCGCATGGAAAGGAATTGAGACAAGATTCAAGTGTATTGATAAGTGAAACAAGATTCAAGTGCTTTGACACTTGATGAGTGAAATCACAAGAATGTTTTGATCAATCATACCATGATATGTACACATCCAGATATGTCCTATGCTCTAAGTGTTATGAGCATATACCATAATGAATCGTAAAATGATCATTGGACTATAGTAAAGATATTCTTATGGTTTTTTGGAAGAACTAAGAATATATTTGTGTAGAGATGACAAACAATTACAAATAGTTCATTGTAAAGCGTTACATTGATAATAGTTTTGTCACAAGATACAAATTAAGTTTATCTCAATTTAAACTATGGGTGGCACAATGTAATGGAAAGTAGATTCCATGATGGATTTGGATGAAATCCATAGTTAAGAAATTGTGATGAATACTACAACAAAAAGGCTAAGTATATGACTACTATAGTAGCAGCAAAGCAGGGAATTTGTGTCAAGTAGTTTGTTATCAAACTAAGGTGTGGTTCACAACGGGCTAACACTAAAGATATATTGTATGACAATAGTATCGACATGTTTTAACCCCAAGGAACTAAAGGTCTCACCAAAAGACCAGATTTATACAATGCCATCTCATTGGAGAATGAGTGATGCGTGGAGACGCAAAGACATGCAAATACACACGGACCTGAAAGCGTCAGATCCGTAGATTATGTTAACCACTTGCAATTGCGTATATGGAACACCAGAAAGCCATAGGTGTTCAATACGCAAAGTTTTCAAACTAGATTATTGTCTCTAGTGCAAGTGGGAGACTGAAGGGAATATGCCCGAGAGGCAATAATAAAGTGGTTATTATAGTATTCCTTGTTTATGATAAATGTTTATTTTACATGCTATAATTGTATTAATACGGAAACGTTAATACATGTGTGTTTAATAAACAAAAGGTAGTTCCTAGTTATGCCTCTCTTATAAACTAGCTCGTTGATTAACATGATGATCAAAGTTTCCTGATCATGGACATTGGATGTTGTTAATAACGAGGTCACAACATTAGTGTAATGATGTGATGAACATTCATCCGAAGTATAGCATTACGATCAAAGTCATTGAGTTTATATTACTATAATAACTTACGAAGTGATCCTAATCCTTAGACCATGAGATCATGTCAATCACTAACACCGGAAGAGTTTCTCGATGACATCAAACGTCACCGTATCGGGTGATTATAAAGATGGCTTCAGAACTACTAAAGTGTTATGTTGAGACCCATGGATCGAGAGTGGAATTTGTTCATCCCGATGAAGGATAGATATGCTCTGGGCCCTCTCGGTGATATCACATTGATTAGCTTGCAAGCAAGTGATTTGATCACTAGAATGTTATATCACGGGAACGAGAAAAGAGTGCATGTCGGTAACAAGATCAAACTAGGTATGGAGATACCGATGATAGAATCTCGGACATGTAATATATCGTGAAACAAAGGGATTAAGATACTAGCGTAAAAGGTTCACACGATCACAGAAGTCATCGTTGAATGTGTGGGAGTCAGTACGGATCTCCAGGTCCAGCTGCTGATTATTGATCGGAGAGGGGTCTCGATCATGTTTGCATTATTCGCGAACCGTAGGGTGACACACTTAAGGGATACCGACACCATTCTTAGCAAATGATATGCCAGAGAAAGAAAAAGGAAAGCGCAGGAATTTATTTCACTAGACACCGAAATTGTTTCGGTTGAAATTGCTGAAACTGGTTCTGCATGTGAAATTGAAATGTTGTAAGGGGTTTTATGTGAATGTTTGTTAATTAAAGTAATTAACAAAATTCTTAATAAATAAATAAAAGAGTTTTATTTAAATGAGAGCTTGCATTAAATTTGGTGGAAATTTAATGCATGTGAGTGGATTTTTGAGTGGAGGCTTTTTAATGGGAGTGGAGGCTTTTCATTTTGAGTGGGAGCTCCACCCACATGAATGTGGAAGAGGTGGGGGAAGCCCCATGGCTGGGCGCCATGCCCCTTGGGTGCCCCCTCTCCTCCTCTCAAAGCACACCTCCTCGCGAAGGATCTCTCTCCCCCTTTAGAATTTCCCCATGGTCTCGGATCAGCGAGATACATGTTCCCGGTGGCTTTTTCTGGAAGGATTTGTTGCTTCTGCTCACTGGAGAGGCGCGGAGGTTGTCGGGTACCGCGTGTGTGCGATCACGGATGCACCACTACTTTGAGGTGCTGGACTTGATCGTGCTGGACCGGCTGGACCAGATGGTCTTCATCACGATCTTGAGATCGGCAAGCATTCGTCTACATCATCCACGAGTACAACCTCGTTAACGCTATTCGGTCTTCGAGGGTATGTATTCTATGGATGTATATCCACCCGTTGCTTGTATCTAGTAGATAGATCTTGGTACATAGATGTTCCCATCGTAGGAAATTTTTTATTTTCTATGCTGTGAACCCTACAGATTGGACCTAGCCATGTGCTGGTTCGTTAGGCAGATCCAGCCTCTACAACACCGCTCCAAGATGATGCACGAGTACTCTAAGAAGAGGAAGGATAGCCTCCGCATATCCGAGGACAACTTCTCGAGTGACTCCATCAAGCTCTGCCTCAAGGACATCTTCAAGGTGAAGGACAGGAAGCGTAGCTTCACCATCACCTATGACATGTTCGAGGAGGGCAAGTGCCTAGAGGTACCTGTTTATTTTCCATTTATGATATATACTCTAGTTCTTCCGTCTAGCCATTATCATCTTTTCTAACACTTTGGGATTTCACTTAACAGCTCAGCAGTCTAGAGGAGGATAGCATGGCTGTCCAAATCTACGACCCCAAGACGAAGGAAGTCACCATCGTGTTCGACGACAATGTCTCGCTGGCGCGAAAGCGGAAGAGATCCACCTCTGAAGCTGCCGACGAAGGCAAGAAGAAGAAGACAGAGGGTGGAGCCTCCAAGAAGTCCACTGCCGCCCTGGAGGCGGAGAAAAGAAGAGTTACCGGGATTCCTTTTACCAAAGCACCCCCTGTTGTGTAAGCCTCTTTCTCTCTGACATTGTCCATTGCTTGTCTTATTCCTGTACTTATACTTTTTGCACGTTTCAGGAAGAAGGCCAGTATCAGTTTGAAGAATACCTCCAAAACTTTGGGGGCTTCTAGAAACATTAAAGATATGCTGCATCGTGATGTGTCCCACCACGCATCTCCCGCCATCGCCCCCGTCACACCCAACGTCCAGCCTACATCTGCTCCGACAAGCTCTCCGGCGAAGGATGCATCTGGCCTTTCCGCCATGGAAGTGGACTCAGCAGCCTCCGTGGATCTTGTCGTTGCCGGCGAACATGCGATGCAAGAGAGTACCGCAATTAAAATGGCTGAAGCTCCGGCTAAGGATGCCATCGGTAGCGGCAAGGCGGTGGTGGTGGGTGGAACGTCTATTGAAGGCGGCGCCTCTGCACCCAGGATAACCAAAAAGCTCCCAAAGATAGCCTACATGGCGCTTACGCCGAGTATCTCCACTCTGGCTCCTGGTGTAGTGCCGACATCTCCAACCCGCGGTCTTGAGGAGATTCTCCGACAAGCAGATATCTTGCAAGGAAACAACCTTTCCTTCAGCAAGTTATTTGCTGAGAGCGCTACCAACCTCAAGATCATCACACTTGTAAGTTTTATTTGCCTTTTGCATTTCATATGAGTATCCCACTGTAGCCCCCGAGGATTTAGATGGAAAACCATAGGTCTTTGCATCTGAATGATCTAAGAGTGACTAAGCTAGAAAACTTCTCACTGTAGCCCCCAAGTATTTGGTTTGAATGAATTATACTAACTAGATACTTTCAGAGTAGCATACGCAGTGTTTGTAAATTTCAATAGTGTGGCCCCAAGCCTCTAGTAGTAACTGAATTAGTTCCGACTAGATGCTTAAAGAAAGACTAAGCATATAACTGAGTTAAAAAACTTTATACTGTAGCCCCCAAGCTTCTAGTTGAAAACTGAATGAGTTCCTACTAGATGCTTAAAGAAAGAGAGAAGCATACTGCCAAGTTTAAAACTCTTACTGTAGCCCCCAAGCCTCTAGGTGGATAGTTATCCGGCTAGATGCTCCAAGTAGACTAAACAACTTTAAATCTTCTTTTCCACAGAATGAGAATGCTCAGAGAGGCGTCGCCAACGAGAAGTTCCAAAAGATGCGTGCGGAGTTGTAAGATGAAACGGGTAAAACTGCCTTCTTGAAGGATCAAATCACCAAGAGCAAGAGTCTATTTTTCCTTTCGTTTTCGTACTCCGACTTGGTCTTGTGCCACCATTCTCCGACTAATCACCGTGTACTATTCTTTCTCTGACTTGCAAAAGCCATTGCCAAGGCCAAAGCATTGTTGAGCAATCCAAGCACATTGAGTTGCTGGATAGCGAAAACAAGATCCTTAAGCAAGAGAGGATTGATACGCTGAAGATGCACGATGACTCCATGAAGGCCCTGCAGGAGTCTGCCAACACCGAAATCAACCGCTTGAAGGAGGAGATTGCAATGCTCAAAGAGCAGAAGAGTGTCGCCGATGAGCAGAATCAACGCAATCTTGAAGCATACACAAGAGTGGTATTCCATGGCGGATACACTCCAACAGGATGCGACTAGCATTTTGGTAAGTGATTCTCTGTATTGTACTTCTGTAAGTTAGATACTTTGAACTTTTGTGCTATTGAACTCATGCGCTCCCTTGTTGGAATTGCAGCTCCTATTGGATTAACCCAGTCGCCTCCTCCGCCAAAGGAATGCATGGTTCTTGCCGGCAACTTTATCAGCAACGCCATCAAGCAGGCCAAGGAGATAGCCAAGTCCCTCCAGATAAATATCAAAGCGGTGGATTCCGTTATGAAGTTCTCGGAGATCCTGCGCCAAGCCCCCGAGCGTATTGTAAGCTGGAAAGCATCATGTACACGGGCTGGCGCAAGGATGACACTATCAATGGTCAAGGCACACTATGAGAACACTAACATCGACACGGTAATCTTCGATCTTCCCGACGTAGACGATGACGGCCAGAAGATTGACCATAAGGCTATCTGGGCATCGCTCGTGGGCTATGACACAAGGTTTTCCGAGTTGGTCGACCACAATGTCTTCGTGCCTCTCGAGAGCATTGAAGGTGATGACCAAAGCTCCTCTGAGTCCCTCAAGACCACCAACTTTCAAGAGGAAGGCTCTCCTGCGGCCGATGACGCTGCTTCCAAGTCTCCTGCGCCAGAGGAATGAAAAAAACAATATGTAATAGTTGTTTCCTCTAGAATTTGTATGCAGAAAAAACTACTTGTTAACTTAAGGCGGAAAAACAATAGTTGTATTTTCCTGCTACTCAAGAACTGGTTCCAACATGTATATATTTTTAAGCAAGTGCTGGCTTATCCATTACTCTGGTTTTTATGCTTGACTTTTCGTGAGTCGGAAGACTCATTGTTGGAACCATGCACTCAGGCAATGATACCCAATGGCACCCTAAAAAACCTAAGCACAAAATCGCCGACTTCAAGTGCAGAAAGTCACTACTCCAGAATCCACATAAAAACAACAAAGAACGTGTAGACCAGAAAACTTAAGCTAATGCCCATAGGCGGAATTTTCACAAGTGCAAATGCAAATCTTGTGCATAAAGGTTTTATACGATCCAAAAATGAACACTGAAGGAGGTAAAATACTCAGAAATATGAGTGAACTAGAGAGCTTTATTTCATTGATCATATAAGAGGTACACAATAGATCAAAAATGCTAAGTGTAGAAAGGGCGTAGCTGCGCTATGTTCCATGGCCGATCAAGCTCTGGGTAGTCATCATCCGGGTCATGTCGCTTACGCTTATGATCCTTGTTAGGTCTATCCTCAAGTTCATGATTGTCAACAAGGTAGTAAGACCCATTGAGTAGCGCCTTTCTTATGATGAACGTTCCGTCACACGGCAGGGATAATTTGTGTGACTTCTTCTGCTTAAGTCGGAGTACCAGATCCCCCTCTTTAAACAAGCAATGCCAAACACGGCGACTATGGTAGATACATAGCTTCTGCTGGTAGATGGCGGATCTTTGGCATGCCAAAACACGGTCCTCCTCGAGAAGGTCCACATCTAGGCGTCTGGATTCTTCAGCGTCATCTTCGTCGTGAGCGGCAACTCTTGGTGAATCATGAAGGATGTCAGAAGGCAGGATGGCTTCTGCTCCATATACCATGAAGTAAGGGGTGTAGCCGGTGGATCTGTTAGGTGTAGTTCGTAAAATCCACAACATAGATGGTAATTCTTCTGCCCAGGCTCCAGCTGCTCTATGCAACGGTGCTTCCAGACGTGGCTTGATTCCCTGCAGAATTAACCCATTGGATCGCTCAACCTGACCATTGGATTATGGATGTGCCACATATGCAAGGTCAAGTCGGATGCCCTTCTCCCAACAATAATCCTCCACTTCTCCGAGTGAAAAGTTGCTTCCATTGTCGGTGATGATGCTATGTGGGAGACCAAATCTCACCACCAGATCTCGGACAAATCCAAGGGCAGTTGCCCCTTCAAGCTTTCTAATGGATTTAGCTTCTATCCATTTGGTGAATTTATCATATGCTACCAGCAGATGTGTAAACCCACATGGTGCCGTCTGCAACGGACCAACCATGTTTAACCCCCAGACTGCAAATGGCCAAGTTATTGGTATTGTTCTCAATTATTTGGCTAGAACATGTGGTTGTTGGGCGTAGAACTGGCATCCTAAGCACATCTCTACCAGCTTGTCGGCGTCCTCCTTCGCGGTCGGCCAATAGAATCCTTGCCGGAAGGCTTTGGAGACCAATGATCGAGGAGCGGTATGATGCCCGCAATCTCCGAGATGGATCTCACATAGGATTTCAATACCATCTTGCTGGGAAACACACTTAAGGTAAACACTAGTGGTGCGTCTTTGCTCGACGTACTATTTGCCGTCTTTCGACTTTGTCGTCGGGCAAAGTTCCGTGTACGAGATATTCCATGAACGGTTTTGTCCAAGCCGGAGGGACCTTTGTCATTGTGTGAACAAAAGAGTAAGCTCTATCCAGGTTGTCCATATCTGGTCCCTTCACGGATGGTGTCCATAGATGCTCCAGGAAAACGCCAGGCAGGATTTTTTTGCACCCTGATCCAAGCTTTGACAGTAGATCAGCCGCCTCGCTTTGCTCCCTAGGTACATACTTGACCTCGTAGCCCAAGAAGCTCTTGGCTATCTCATCCACTTCGTCATGATATGATTCCATCATAGGGTTCCACGCAATCCAGGTGCCAGACACCTACTGGGCAACCAAGTCGGAATCTCCACAACAAACTATGCGCTTGATGCCAATATCCTTGGCTACATGCAGTCCATGAATGAGTGCTTCATACTCCGCCATGTTGTTTGTAACTCTGAAGTGGATCTACAGAACGTAGTGCAATTTTTCCCTAGTTGGTGACTGTAGTAGTACACCAGCCCCCGAGCCATTGAGTAGCTTTGATCTGTCAAAGTGCATCATCCAGTATTCTGGCTCTGGTATAGGTGTAGCATCTGGCATCTCCGTGCAATCTACGATAAAATCCGCCAAGGCCTGAGACTTAATAGCGTCGCGTCTTTTGTAGCTGATCTCGAAGGCGGCAAGTTCAATGCCCCACTTCGCGACCCTTCCTGTAGCGTCACTGTTGTTGATGATGTCGGACGGTGGAGCTTTGCTCACAACTGTGATGGGGTGCTCCTGGTGCCTCAGCTTCCTAGAAGCAAGGAACACTCCATAAGCTAGCTTGTGGTAGTGCAGGTAACGCTGCTTGGATTCCATTAAGACCTCGCTTACATAGTAAACTGGTTGTTGAACTCCAACTCATGCCCCGGTTCCTTCTGCTCTACCACGACGACGATGCTGATTACCCGGTTGGTGGCCGCCATGTAAATTAACATAGGCTCCATAGGCTCGGGTGCTGCAAGGATAGGCGCTGAGGAAAGTATCTCCTTGAGCTGCTTCAATGCTTCATCTGCTTCGTCCATCCACGTAAATTTGTCTGCCTTCTTGAGCAACTTGTACATGCGAAGCCATCTCTCGGTGACGACCACTAATCGCTGTAACGCAGCCTTGTTGTATGTCCTTTAGGCATGTCGGACGGTTTACATTTCAGATGGCCTTGATTTTCTCTGGGTTGACCTCGATTCCATGATGGGAAATGATGAAGCCCAACAATTTGCCGGCTGGAACCCCGAAGACGCACTTCTTAGGGTTAAGCATCATGTTGTATTTCCGGAGATTATCAAAGGTTTCTTTTAAGTCCGAGATTAAGTCGTTTGACTTTTTAGACATCACCGCTATATCGTCCACATAGGCGTGAATGTTCCAACCAATTTGATCGTGTAGGCAATGTTGCATTATCCGCTGGTACGTAGCACTTGTGTTTTTCATCCCAAAGGGCATCGTGGCATAGCAAAACGTGTCATAGGGTGTAGTGAAAGAAGTGACCAATTGGTCCGACTTCCTCATCTTGATCTGGTGGTATCCTGAGTATGCATCAAGAAAACACAAAAGATCCGAGCCAGTCGTCGAGTCAATGACTTGGTCAATACGAGGCAAAGCAAACGAATCTTTGGGACATGCTTTGTTCAAGCCGGTGTAATCAACGCACATTCTTAATTCTTTGGTTCCCTTTTTGGGGACAAGTACAGGATTGTCCACCTGATGGGGATATGCCTACTGGGGTATCCTCAGCGGGACGTTTCCGACTGGCCCAAAGACTGGCGAGTGGGCCTGCAGAACGGCGAGTGGATCGAAGCCCATCAAGGCACCAGGCGACTGGAGGTCAAAGGCCCAAAGAGTAGATAGGCCCAATCGGTTTGACTTAGCGTGTTGGCAAAGCTGTAAGAATCGGTTGAGATATGTAAACCCTAGGGAGGTGAGCCTATATAAACCTCCCTAAGGGACGAGTAGAGATCGTTCCTCATACACCCAAGCAACTCGCCGCCTAGTCGCCGAGTTCGCCCATTGTAATCACCTCCATAATACAATCTAGCAGAGTAGGTCTTTACCCTCGGGGCCGAACTGGGTAAAACCTGAGTCTCCGCCTCATCTCGCACCGCAGATGGCTGGCCCTTGCCCTCGTTTACTACTACCGCCGATCGCAGATTCGCCGTGGTCATTCCTCGATGGCGCCCACCGTGGGCCCCGGTCTGGCCGGTGTTCTCGCGGCGAGATCCAATCTGCCCATCAACGAGACGGCCGCCACCGCCGCATGATAGCGATCGGCGAGATGCTCCAGATCTTGCCGAGCAGCTTGCCCCGTGGCGCGACGTCACGCGACAAATGATCCCGCCACGGCACGATCAGCCTTCGCCGGCTTCACCGACGCCATCACCTCGGAGGATTCGGCTCGCATCCGCGAAGTCGCCACCACGCCGATCGGCTCTCCGAGAGCCAGATCCGCACGATCCACCGCCGCCTCGAAAGTACGACTCGCCCACGCCGACGCGGGCCGAGAACCCAGCCGCAGGAGACGCGCCTCACCGACGACGCCGATTGGCGACCCCCGTCACTCGCCGGATCTATCACCGCGGCCTCGTCTGCTGGCTCCACCAGGTCTCCAACGCGGAGACTTCGAGGACCCTTCCATCCTGGATCTTCGACTTCGACCGGTCGGAAAACTCCGCCGACCTCCACGACGGGACCGTCGCCACGCTGCGACTTACATGGCCACCGGCGCCGATCCGCCGAGGACCTTTCTCCACCCCGATCCTCCCAACGCCACGGCAACGGAGGTCGAGAACTCCGCCGAAACCGGCGAGGCAAGACGCGAGAGCGCCGAGAAAAATTTCGCCTCGAGCAGGTGACAGCGAAGAACTGCCACGCTACCACCAGCAGCCGGATCGGCGCGCTGAACCCCACCGTTCAGCGCCGCGGCCTGAATTTCGACGATGAGAACGATCCGGCGCGATAGCCGAACGCGATCTGCGAGAACGCGCCACCAGCGGAAGCGCCGACCCCGCCAGATCTACGGCGATGGGTGCCCGCCACCACCTAACCGCACCCTCCTGTGGACCAGCCATGATAGTCGTCTCCTCACGGAGCGGACGCGAACGGCCTTCCACCGTTTCTCCACCCCGATGGACAACCTCGTGGCAGGCCGAGCCGCCGACATCACGCGACCGCGGCGCCTTACAAATCCAATACGTCAGGCCCTACTCGCGAAGGCTGTGGAATAGCGTAGCGGGCGCCGACCGCAGGGCGAGTGTACTCGCTCCTCCGGAAGCGGCCTCAAGCGCCGCCCAGCGCGGCAAACACCTCAATTGCCGCCGCGAGCCATCGCAGCTCAACGACGACCGCGAATGCGCACTCTCTACCAACGATCCCAGACCAACTTCGCCGCCAACGGAGAACCCGTCGACGCCCGCACTCACATCATCAACAACCAAATCGCGCGCGCCAGCCCGACGATTTGCACACCCTAAATACTCGCCGCGACGGCGAGCCCATGGGGTCGCTCAGTCGATTGGGGCCCAAGTGCTTCGGACCAATGATCCGCGGCGAAAAGTACCCGCCAAACTTCAAGGCGCCAAAGGAGATCGAAAAATACGACTCCTCGTATGACCCCGCAGTCTGGCTCGACACATACCTCATGGCAATGGGGATCGCGGGCCACACTGACCTACTCGCCGCCTGCTCCCATCGATGATGGAGGGGACGTGCAGGCAATGGATCAACACGCTCCCCCAGGACAGTATCGACTCCTGGGAAGAAATGCGAGACGCCTTCGTCAGGCACTTCGAGTGCTCCTACACTCGCGCCACCACCATCGAGGACCTGGAACGCTGCGTTCAGGGACCCCGCGAGTCGACCCGCAACTGGGTTCAACGGTGGCAGGAGCTCTGGTACAACGCGGTCGGCATCCACCCGGACACCGCGATCCATTGCTTCAAGACATCGTGCCGCTACGAGCCTTTAGTCGCCAAGCTCAAGCGACACGCCAAAACACTCGACAACATCCCCGACCTCCTCGAGATCGCCAAGCGGTACGCCGAGGAAGACCCCAACCAAGACATCGATGAGTCAGGAGGGCAACGCCGCACGGGCGTAACGACGGCGGTCGTCGAGTCGACTCCACGCTTCACCCGCCTCACAGGCAAGCGTCGCAACGACGGGCGAGTCGACTTCGTCGCCAACGCTGGGCACGCACAACGCGAGCCCAAGAGCTACCGCCGCGACGGAGGACAACGACGCGACGGCGGCAACTACAAGAACAAGCCAAGGTTCGATCCCGCGGCCCTCCTTAACCAACCGTGTGCGTTTCACAGCAGGGAAGGAAAGCCCGCCACGCACACCACCGCCGACTGCCACACCCTCAGGGAGATCGAGAAGGCACGCAGCGCGGAGGACACCGACAACGACCCGCAAAATGGCGGAAAATTCGCAAAGTGGCGGCTCGCTCCACACCTTCACCGCTTCAACACGGCGCGAGAAGAAGGTCATCGCCCGCCGCCGCCGCCAACGCGGTGGCCCAGACAGACGTCCCCGTTCCTCGAACTGGTCGGAGCCTATCACCGAGCCGCAAGACCACTCGCCACGCATCGAGTACCGTGACGAGTCGCCTGGTGGTCGCCCAAGGTCGGCGACTGGCTCCCCAAGACTCGATGGACGGCGGTAGCTCCATCAACATCCTCTACCTCGACACCTTCAGCGGCTCCCGCGCAATGATGATCGAGACAACCCACACCACGTTCCACGCATCGCCCCGGTCGGAAGGCGTACCCGATCGGCAAGGTCACGCTACCCGTCACCTTCGACTCCGCGAACTTCCGCACCGAGCGGATCATCTTCGAGGTGGTGCCCTTCGACAGCCCCTACCATTGCGTCTTGGGCGCCAGGCGTTCGCCAAGTTCATGGCAGCGCCCCACTACGCGTACAACGCGATGAAGCTCCCCGGGCCGTGCGGCGTCATCACCATCAACGGCGACCCCGACATGGCCGCCGAGTGCGAGGCCAAAGGAGCCGCATCACGACGCCGTGATCGCGGCGGAAGCTAGTCACGCCGATGAGCTTAAATACGCGAGCGGGTCAATAACGACGACCCCACAATACTCAAGAAGCCCAATTCGAGCGCAAACACCTCAACCTTTGAGGCCACGACGCACACCGACTGGCCGAGCTGGTCCCAGCGACCCACCAGACGGTGACGATCGGGACAGGCATGAGCCCAGCATAGGAAGGCGCTCATCGAAGTTCTTCGTGAGAATAGGGACATCTTCCCATGGAAACCCTCCGACATGCCTGGTGTCCCTAGGGAGCTCGCTGAGCACAAACTAAACGCCGACCCCAAAGTGCGACCAGTCAGCATCGCCACGGCCCTTCAATGAAGAGCGCCGAGCAATTGCCGAGGAAGTGCAGCGCTTTGCATGCCGGCTTCATTCGCCAATCAAATACTCCAAGTGGCAAACCCAGTCCTGGTCGAAAAGAAAACGGGACCGGAGAATGTGTATCGACTACACAAACCTGAAATACCGCCCAAAGGAGCAGTCCTCCCGGATCGATCAAATCATCGACTCCACCGCTGGCTCGGAGTCGCTGGTTTCTCGACGCCTACTCCGGGTACAACCAGATCAAAATGGCTGTCGAGGACGAGGAGAAGACGGCGTTCATCACACCATTCGAGCCTTCGCTACACCGCCATGACCTTCGCCTCAAGAACGCCGGGCGACCTACCAGCGGTGCATGCAAGAATGCCTCGCGAGCCAAATTGGCGCAACATCCACGCTACATCGACGACGTGGTTGTAAAATCCGCCGCCAAGGCGATCTACTCGCCGATCTAGCGGAGACCTTCGCCAACCTGCGAGGTACAAGATAAAGCTCAACCCAGCAAGTGCACCTTGGTGTACCCGCCGGCAACCGCTAGGGTACGCTGCTCCAAACGAGGAATCGAGGCAAACCCAACAAAGATCGACACGATCGCCTGCTCGGCAAACCCGAGTGCTCGCGCGACGCCCGGCTGGCCGGGCGTGTAGCGGCTCTCGCCGCTTCATCCCCGCCTGGCGAAGGCGATGCCCCTATACCGCCGATGCGCAAGAATCCCACCTTCCGGGGACAAGGAGGCGACGACGCGCTCGCGACCTCAAAAGGTGCTACTCCGCACCTCTACTCGCCGCACCACAACAAGGAGCCCATGCTGGTTTACGCCGCGTCCCCGAGCCGCGTCGCCGTAATGGTCGTCGAACGGCGGAGGAAGGAAAAGAGCGCCCAGTGGCGGTATACTACATCAGCGAGGTCCTAACGAGTCGCGCCAGCGATACCCACAGACCAAAAGCTGGTATACGCGGTCTTGAGCTCAGCGCCGCCGTTACTTCGTGAGCATCCCATCACGATCGTCTCCTCCGCTCCACTACAAGACATCATCCGCAATCGCGAGGCGACCGGGCGGGTCGCCAAGTGGGCCGTCGAGATCGGCGTCCACAACGTTAAGTACGAGCCACGGAGGGCGATCAAGTCGCAGGCACTGGCCGATTTCCTCGCCGACTGGGAGGAGGCCCAGCAGCCAGAGAAGCCGCCGTACCTTCACTACTGGAGCCTACACTTCGACGGGTCCAAAAACGCGGACGGCGCAGGAGCAGGGATAGTGCTGACTTCGCCAAAAGGCGACAAGCTCCGCTACATCCTCCGCCTCGATTTCACGCCCTGCACCAACAACATGGCCGAATACGAGGCCCTACTCCACGGCATGCGAGCTGCAAAGGAGATGAGTGTCAATCGCCTTCGATGCTACGGCGATTCCGACCTCGTCATGGGACAAGTCGCCGCACCGCGACGCCTCCCTACCATGGCGGCGCATCGCCAAGAGGTGGACAAGCTGGGCGCCACTTCACCGCTATTCCGTCGAGTGGATCGACAGGAAAACGAGGAGGCCGACGCCTCTCGCATCGGGTCAGCTCGATCCACACCACCCGCCGGCGTGTTCCTAGACACCATCTTCACGCCGCCTCTCCTCCGGCGAGATCGACATTGAGTCCCGCCCAACCAGAGGCAACCTTGGTCGCACTCATCACCGAGCCGACGATCGACCAAGCCCTACATCGCCTACCCGAGACAGTAACCTGCCCGCAGACGAGACAAGCCGAATGATTGTTCGCCGATGCAAGTCCTACACCATCATCGACGGCGAACTACAAGCGCAGCGTCACCGGCGTGTTCAACGTCAAGGCCCAACCAGCGAAGGACGCAAAATCTTACACGACATCCACTCAGCGATCGGCCACCACGCCGCCGCTCCCTAGTCGCCAAGGCTATGCGACACGGCTTTATCGCCCACCGCACGCCGACGCCGCCGACATCGCCCAGCGATGCGCCGCCGGCACGCCAACCGACGACGCTCCAAGTTCGGCGCTCAAAACCATCCCCATCACCCGCCATTCGCCGTGTGGGGCATGGACATGGTGGGCCCTTCAAGAAGGCCCCTCCGGCTACACCCACCGCTGGTCGCCGTGGACAAATTCACCAAGTGGGTAGAAGCCAAGCCAGTCCGAAGTGCGACGGAAGATCGCCACGGTTCCTACGAGCTCATATACCGCTACGGTTTCCCTAACAGATCATCACGGACAACGGCACAACTTCGCCAAGGGAGCAATGGCGAGTTCTGCGAGGAGCACCACATCCGCTCGACCTGCGTCAGACACCCGAATCCAACGCCAGCGGAACGAGCCAACCAGCATCCTCCACGGCTGCCGCGACTCCAAGTACCACTCGAGCGCACCTGGTTGCTGGGTCGAAGAGCTTCCTCCGTCATCCGGGGAATCCGCACCTCGGTCAACAGGTCGACGGATTCACCCTCTTCATGGTCTACGCGCTGAAGCGGTCATGCCCACCGACCGAACACGACTCGCCACGGTCGTCCACTACACGGAGGCCAAGAACGAACTGGCCCGCCAAGATGGGCTCGACCAACTCGGCGAAGCACGCGACCTACCGATCGCGCACCGCTATCTATCGCCAAGCCCGCTACCACAGCCAGACGGGTGAAAACCCGCACCTTCCAGAAGGCGACTTGGTGTTACGCCTCATCCAGACAAGAAGGGCATGCAAGCTCTCCTCCGTGGAAGGCCCGTCGCTATCGGTGCCAGACCGCAACGACGCCTACCTCGTCGACGTCCAGGGGACGGTGAACTCGACGTCAAGCGCCTGGAATGTAAACCTCCTCCGGAAGTTCTATCGTAGAACCCCACATATGTACTCTCCGGTCGCTATGAATAAAAAAAAAGTTCCTGCAAAATTCGTCTACTCTCCATACCTTGTGCCACTCGCTTTTCGTAATTAACAATCATGCTAAAATACGTAAGTCAACCCTTGGTACAGCGGCGGCAGCTAAGTAAAGCGATGTAAGAGCACCGACTCATTTCAGGTCTTGCATCGCCCACGAAAACGCCAACCCGAGCCCCATCGGAGTCGCCTAGCTCGACTGGTTTTACGAACCAAGACATCTGTCTCGCTTCCCAGCGACCTGGTCCTCCGCATCCTCGGCATAGCGACTCGACGACTAAGTACCACGCTGCCGCATACCGTCCGTCCCGATCGGTCGTGGAAAACGCCAAGTAAGAGAGCGTGCTCAGACTCGCCACGCCGACCCACCACAGGCAGAGCGACGCTACCACACAAACGCCCGCTCCGTCCTCAACCACCCTCGTCCTCGAAGCGCCTTGAACTACCAGTACCAACGGCCACCCGGGACTTACCCGCCACAGACGGGAAAACGGTAAAGCACAGAGCACTCAAGGAGTCGCCATGCGGGCTCTCCGAGCCCAAGTAGTCGACTAAATTAACAAAAACACATGATAACAACACACATCATATATAAGGTGAACCCCACAAAAGGGCGGACGCGCTCGGGGACTCATCCAAAATCAATCCAAAACACATTTTGGCAAAATAAACACAACATCCGATTCAATCGCACATCGCATTGTCTTACATTACAAACTATGCCTGTTCGGCAGAATTGCTACTAACTTATCTAGGCACACCACACTACTCTGCAGGCTTCGACGATGATGCACCCGTATCCCGCCGCTTCCGAATGAACGGAGTATACGGGTTCGATGGATACGTTGTCAGCTCGCCCGCCATCGCCGCGCGGAAGGGCTGCTCGACCTTGAAGTCGCGATGGCGGCGTTCGGGTCGCTCGCGACGACCGCTTCGATAAGGAAGAAGGTCGCCCATCGACGACACGCCCGAATAAGCGGCAGCTTCCTGCAGCTTGAGGACCTCCGACAGGTCCACCGCCAGACGAGGGATACCCACTCCACATCGTCGAGGTCGAAATCTTCGGGGAAGTGGGCGAGTCCAAGGCTCAGAGCTGTCGACGCTCCACGCCGAAACGCCGACCGCGTCATGAACTCCACGACCGCGGGCGCCTTCTCCAAGTATTCCCACACCTCAACGAGGTCACTCGAATAACCTCCGTGGCGACATCTCTTGAAGATAGGCGCGATGCATCGTCGCCGACAGCGTCGCCGAGTCGACAAGCATGCTCACGCACTCCCTCGCATCAAGAGAGGTCGCTTCCTCATGGCTACCAATCACACGGCCTGCGAGATGGAAACAGTTGTGAGCACTATGGAAACCACAAACAATATGATTGCAAGAATGGGAAGGCGCACTTACCAAGCAACGGGCGAGCGAGTTCCGTGATAAAATTTTGAAGCGACGAATGGTCGTCTTGAAGCCCAACAATGAGGGCCTCCGACACCTTCCGGTCTTCTTCCGCGGCCGCCACGGCGGCCTTAGCTCGCCCATTCGCTGAGCTTGCTTCCTCTTTCGCCTCCCGCAGTTCGCGCTCGAGGTCGGCGATCCTTTGCTCGCCGCGTTAATGCACTCGCCGGCCACCGCCACCGGTACAAGTTCTTGGCGAGCCGCCTCAAGGCTGCAACAGCCTGAAGGTCCTTGTTAACCTCTTGAAGAGCGGCCAACCCCTCCTCAGCACGCTGCTTCGCAGCCAATCGTTCTGCCGACTCCAGCTGCAGACCCTGCACATCGTCAAAGTTAGCAAACGGGGACTGGCGGTCGAAAAATTCCTAAAGTGCCCACCCGCTAAAATTTAGCGAAAAGCTCGAGGACTGGTGGTTGAAAAATTCTAAAGTGCCCACCGCTAAAATTTAGCGAAGCGCATCGGGACCGCGGTCGAAAAATTCCTAAAGTGCCCACCCGCTAAAATTTAGCGAGTGCGCACTCGGGGACTGGTGGTTGAAAAATTCCTAAAGTGCCCACCCGCTAAAATTTAGCGAGTGCGCACTCGGGGACTGGACTCGAACGCGCAAATCAGAAAATTAAAAAGAATAAGGCCGTTGCAAAACAACGACCTGATCCTCGGGGACTGGAGGTACCTGGATGGCCGCGCCAAGCATGTTGAGCAGTTGCGCCGCGTCCACAGACGCAAGCAACGCCGGTGTGTGTCCGCGACGTTGGTCAACCTCGGCGCGGGATCTCGGAGTAGGGCTCGCAGCCGCACTTCGCCGTGGCCGCCTTGGTCATGAAGCGGGAAGGTAGCAATTGACGCCGCTCCAAGGAGCTCGCCTCTCCGGTCTAGGCAACGAAATGCCCCTTCGTGGACGCGTCGCTTCCTTGGCGGGCCTAGCCGGCGTTCGCCGTGTCGTCGGAGACATCGACGATGTCGCCGCTTTGGCCTTCTTGCTGCCTTCCGGAGGCGGCGACTCGCCCACCTTCCTCTTGCGGGAAGGTCCTCGCCAGCGGAGGGCACCTTGGCCACCGTCGGGTGGCCCATCTTCTTCACTCCGTCCCACGTCGAAGACAACTCAGTAAAAAGAGTAAAAATGGTAAGAGAGAAAGGTGAAGGCCGAGCGCGCTTACTTGGCAACTGGAATGAAACGCAGCCCCGTGCGAAGGCCGGCTGGTTTCTCCAGTTCGGGGCCCAACCGGCGACTGAGCCCCAGTTCCAGGACGCCAGGGGCCCAGGATACGGATGGCTTCTTTGATGTCGAGGTAGCGGTTGGTGCCTCCGGGGCGCCTTCGGCGGAGACCTCTCTGCGAGGAGGGGCTGCCGCGGCCGGAGCCTCCTTGCGAGGCGAGACCGCTGCGCTCGGGTACTCCTTGCGAGGTGAAGTCGCCTCGGTTGGAGCCTTCCCTAGCCCGGAGACCGGCGCGAATGGCGGAGGCATTGAGGCCAGCGGTGCCTCCGTGGATGGCGCATCTAGCGGGTCGTTGGTGGGCCGCCTCGCCGCCGCCGAGCTGTGGGCGGAGCTGCTCGCTGAGCGCGGAGGTGAAGCCATCTTCGGCTTCGTCTTCCTCTTCAAGGAGCCTCGCCTCTTTCTTCTTCTTCGCGGGTGGCGACGGAGCGAGGTGGTCTCCGGAGTTCTTCGTCGTCGTCATGACGCCGAGGCTCCGCTTGCCTCGAGTTCGCGTTGACGTTGCCCACGGGTCTTCGTGCCGTGGGGCAATCTCTTCGGACTCGTCCTCGCCGTCCTGCGTTACCCTTGGCGGTGGTGACTCGCTTGTATCTTGGGCGGATGGCGGAGCTCGTCGTCGGGTGGTAGCCACCTTCACCACTTGGAATAGCTGCGTGAAAACATGAAACGAAGTTAAGGTTACCGCGATCGCACGTCTGCGAATCTAATACGAAAAGATAATTACCGTTGGAGCCGGTCGCTTCGCGGTGTATGGAGAAATCCCGGCCTGCGCGTCCGTGTATGCCGCCTGGGTGATCCTCTTCAGCGCCTGGAGGTAGTCCTCCAGCTTCCACTCGGCGAGGCTGGCCTTCCGAGTCTTCTCGGCCGTGTCGGTACATATAATGCTCGCGTCAGGCGAAGCTTAACGAGCCGCCAAGCCAGCGGTTGTATAGGTTCACCGTCGAGCTTTCTTCTTCGCCGCGAATGGTCTGGAGCATTTCGTCGACGACCATTCGCTGGTCATCGGGGAGCTTGACGGCGGAGGTTGCGGCTCGGGCGGTTGGCGTACCGCGATCGCCGCCTCGCCCTTCGGGCTCGCCTCGGTCACGTAAAACCAAGACCTTTTCGATCGCCGCTTTGGCGGCGAGATCGGTCGAAGAAGGAGGCTTTGGATTTGAGCTGGAAAGTTAGGCCCCTGCGGCTAGCATTGGGCATCGCCTCGCGCTGATCCGTCCATGGAATGATCTTGCCACAAGGGAAAGTAGGGCCGGCAGCCCAAATAGCACTCGCAGAACGCCACGAAGATGGCGAGCTGCTCGATACTATGGGGACCCAGATCCGAGGGCTGGATCCCGTAGTAGGCGCAGAAGCGCCGGAAGAACAGAGAAGTGGGAAACCCTAAACCCCGCTCGAGGTGACTAGTGAAACAGATAAACTCTCTCGCGGGTCGGGTCGTTTCGGCCGCGGGATTCGCCAAAACCGGCCCGGATTCCGGCCTCCTCGAAGGAGGCCACGCCTGGTGCACTTGGATCTTCCCAAGGTTCATGGAGGGCCATGGTGAGGATTCGCTTTGGGGCGGAAGACCGCGGTCGATCAGTTCAAGGGATCGGACGAGAGATGTGCACTCGGAGGAAATGATGGGCGGTTGGCTTTCTGATAGCCTACCATCCCTCTTATATAGCGCGAGCTGCCCGCCAAACTAGGGGGCCGTTACCGCGCGATGATTCCGCCGGAAGTTACCGTTAAGTTACCTTAACGGCTAGTTTGACCACGCCCGACGGTCCGCCTCCTGCCACCCGGCTCGCTGAGTTACTCGCCGAGGCCGCGACCCGTTGGTTCGACTCACCCAAGACGTGACTCGGTTCGCTGGATTTCTTCCCTTCGTGCAAGAGCCCGCCGACGATTCGACTGGATGCCAACTTGAAGTCAGATACTCGATTGCCAAGAGCCACCCGCCTAATCAACGACGGCCTCGGGACTACCGATGGGGATATGCCTACTGGGTATCCTCGCCGACGCTTCCGACCGCCCAAAGATCGCGAGTGGGCTCGAACGGCGAGTGGATCGAAGCCCATCAAGGCACCAGCGATGGAGGTCAAAGGCCCAAAGTAGTAGATAGGCCTACCGGTTTGACTTAGCGTGTTGGCAAAGCTGTAATCAATCGGTTGAGATATGTAAACCCTAGGGGAGGTGAGCCTATATAAACCTCCCTAAGGGACGAGTAGAGATACGTTCCCTCATACACCCAAGCAACTCGCCGCCTAGTCGCCGAGTTCGCCCATTGTAATCACCTCCATAATACAATCTAGCAGGAGTAGGTCTTTACCCTCCGGGGGGCCGAACCTGGGTAAAACCCTGAGTCTCCGCCCTCATCTCGCACCGCAGATGGCTGGCCGCCCTTGCCCCTCGTTCTACTACTCGCTGCCGATCGCAGCATCTGCCGTGGTCATTCCCTCGACACCACCCATCGGGTGTGAAGGACTTCTCGGATAAAACTAGCCTTAAGTAACCTAGCTATCTCTTTGCCAATGGCGCGTCTCTTCTCGTCTCCAAAGCGTCATAGAGGTTGTTTCACTGGTTTACATTTTGGATCAGTATTCAAGCTGTGGTCGGCAAGTTCCCTAGGTACACCTTTCATGTCGGCATGTTGCCAGGCAAAGATTTCCCTATTCTCACGGAGGAACTCGACGAGCGTGCTTTCCTATTTAGGGTCCAGGTTCGTCCCAATGGCGATGGCCTTGGAGGCATCGCCTACCACAAGTTCCACCATCTTGGTTTTGATGGCGGACTTGAATGCTGGGGTGGAGTCGTAAATCTGCTTCTTCGATGTCGGCATCTCTGAGGCATCGACCTTGCTCTGGATCTCCTTGAATTCTTCGTTGTATAGGACAGCTTCCGCAAAGGCTTCTTCTCCAATCTCGCAGTCCCTTTCCTTGGTAAAGCTTCCGGATACGATAACAACACCATTTGGTCCGGGTATCTTGAGCTTGTTGTAGACAAAGCATGGCTTGGCCATGAAGGCATGGAATATGTTGCGTCCGAATATGGCGTGGTACACGCTCTTGAAGGGGACCACCTCGAAGATCATGCGTTCTTGGCGGTAATTATTGACATCGCCAAAAGCGACCTGAAGTGTGATGCACCCAAGGGACCGAGCTTCCCGACCAGGAACTACGCTGTGGAAGGTGGTGCTGGTCCGCCTTAGGTTTTCCTCCGTCAAGTTCATCTTGTGCAGTGTATCCAAGTACATGATGTTGATGCTGCTTCCACTATCCACCATACATTTGGTGAACTCATTGCCATCAATCAAGGGGTTGATGACCATGGCGTACTGGTTCTCTGTAGGGATGAGGTCTGGGTGATCCTTCCGGTCCCAAGTAATTGGAATATCCGACCAGCACAGGTACTGGGGAACTGGGGGTAGAGTAGCCATCAGTATCCTCATAGAGGTTTTCTGTTGTCGGACAGTGGGGGTGCCAAGGAAAGTGTGGAAGACGGCCGCCTTATTATCGAAGGGGTTCTTGCCCTTGCCATCGCTCTTGGCGGCGTGCTTGGGGTCAACATCCTCCTCCATATCACTTGAATTCTTGGACTCCTCGTCCTTGTTTTTTCCCTTGCCCTTGCCTCGTGGTCTGTTCTTTTGACCTCGCTTGTAGCCGGACTCCAGGTCTTCCTTGAGGTCGTTGATGAACTTATAATGGCGATTGGTGTGAGTGTCCTTGCCGTTGGCGTCGAGGTGTACGAGGCACGACATATCGCGGTATTCCTCGTAGGTTTGGGGAACGCGGAGCGCTTCCGAGTTAGTTTCACTAGCTCGGTGCTGCCCACGACCAGCCCCCTTCCTCGGCCACGCTGTCCGCCTTCACCTCGTCCTGCAAATTTCACGGCGACCATGCCGGAATTTTGCTTTTCTTCTGGCGGGTTCTTCCGCTTGGTGCTGCTGTTCCTCCGAGCTTGAGTTAGAACAACCATTGCCGGCATGGAGCTGCGAGCATCGTCGTCGGCAGCCGCGAACTCACTAGCTAGCTAGATCATCTGGTTGAGATCTAACTGGTGATTGTCCTGCAGGTGTTTCAACTTATGTAGGAGCAACGTGCCCCTTTCTAACCCATCGATGAAGGCGGCCATGGCGGTCTGAGCGTGCACTCCTGCGCAGGAATTCTTCATATCCAGCCAGCGAGAGAGGTAGGCACGAGATGTATCATCTTTCTCCTGCATGCACCGCTGTAGATCGCCAACAGTACAGGGTCGTTTGTATGTGCCCTCAAAGTTCTTGGTGAATGCCTCTTTCATGTCCAACCAATTGCAAATGGATTTATCCAGCAAGTCATGAATCCATTGGCGGGCCATGCCCATCAACATCAATGGGAGGTACTTGAAGGCGATGTTGGGGTTACCCCCGACGATCTCTACCGTGTTGTTGTAATCCTGTAACCATGTAGCTGGCTTGGCAGTGCCGTCATAGGGCTTGATGGTCTTGTCAATCCGGAAACCTTTGGGGTAAGTTGCGAACCGTATCACAGGTCCAAAGGAACATGGTCCCAGGTATGGTCCTTCCCGGGCCTCATGGATCTTGTCCAGACGTGAACATGCATCGTATGGCTCTGGGCTTCTTTTCTTCTTCTTGCCATTAGGGGATGGGATGTGTGAGCGACGCGGGCCTTCTCCGCCATGGTGGCTGCTAGGGGGCGACAGAGGCGGAGGTGGCGGTGGGTTAGCCTTCTTGCTGTTACCCTCCTGTGACGCCTCACTCTTGTCGTGGTTGCTTGTCGGACGCGGAGGTTCATGGTGCGACTTGTTCTTGTGTCCTTTCCTACGCTCTCCATCATGACGGGTCTGCTTCGTGTTGTCGCGGATGACGATGTCGCGCTGCTTTGGCAGAGGCACATCCGTGCGATGGCGAGCCTTGGTGTCTTTGCGATATTAGGGAGATCGGGGCGGTGGAGATGGGCGACGAGGATGAGCCTTGTCTCCGTGGTCGGAGGATATGGGTATAACATCTCTTGTTGTGCGCATCCCTCCATCTTTGCTTTGACGAACCCGTCTGGGAACCGACATCCTGAGGGGATCGATCCCTTGGCGGCTTATGTTGACTGGACTGGCAAAATGCTGGGTCAGACTCAAGCCTCTGAGAGGTGGCCTTTTCCTGCTATTTCACCACCTTGGCCACAAGGTCATAGACCTGATCCACTCTGGCGGGTGATCTATCTTGCTCCATAAGGGTCTTGGAAACGACGAGATTAAGAATAGGAGTGGGCATCACCTGCCTGCCTTTGCTGTCAATGTATGGCTTTGCTTCTGGCGGCTTCGAGGGGGCCCATCCTAGGATTCTCCATACACTAGGATCGTTGATGACGCGAGACGGAGCTTTCTTAGCCTTCTGCTGCTGGAGCGGAGTCTTGTACCCGGCCTCCATAGCTCTAGCTTTCTCTATTGTCTTTTGTGCGTTGGCCAGATCTAGATCTAACTTTGCACCTTGCTCCGCGATGGCCTGCACTTCCTCCAGCAGCTACTGGCGCTTCTCGTCAAGCAGGTTGTTGTACATCACTCTATCAGCCAATGTAATTTGGGCAGCAGCAGACATAGATGCCGGAGGCGGCGGGTTTGCGGTGTTTTTGTTACTCGGACCGGCGTTGAGTTCCTGTGGCTGTTGCACTGGGTTAGGCGGAGGGGGAATGACCTTTGCGCGATCCTTGTCGGCAGCAACAGGTGGTCCCTTCCCTTTGTCCAGTGCTTTAGGCGGAGCGTGTCCGGGTTGGTCTTCTTCCATCACGGTCCTAATGGAAACGGACACCTCTCGGGACGTGACGAAGTTGTCGGCCTGCTCGTTGCATTGGAAATCCTCCTCCATCTCCTGCATGGCAGAGTCTAGCTCCTCCGGGCTGAAGTCTATCTCCTCCGAGTCAGCGCTGATGTCGGCGTAGAGCACGTCAAGCACGGAGTCAGAGGGTGTCGGGGCTTCCTCGATGATGGGCGGTGGTGGTGCAATAGCAGCAATGATGACTGGAGGTGGGGGTGCAGCTACTGCGATGACGATCGAAGGTGGTGGTGAAGTTGTAGCGATGACGATCAGAGGCGGTGGTGGCTTTGGTTGATTCGGAGTTGCGCCGTCTATGAGCGCAAGTGCTGTCTGGGATGCCTCCTCAGCCTCCGCGTAGTTGTTGACGGTGTTCACCATGCCTTCGAAGGTGAGGCGTCCTGAAGCCTGCTGCCACCTTAGTGAATGTCGGAGAAGTGTTCCTTGGTCCAGTCCTTCCACAAAGTGATACATGGCATCATCATTGGGGTAATGTGCCAGGTCGGACCGTATACGGAGCCACCTGGCAAGGTAATCGCGGGGATTTCTCTCTCTCTCTCTGAACGCAACGCGCCAGATCGAAGATAGTAACCATGCCGACGAACTTGGATCTCTGCTATCCAGATGCGCAGCCGAAGCCGGCGGACTTGCAGCGATCTTCCACCATTATATCCTGCACAGGGGCGGTTTGGGTGGGCCTTGAATTTTTCCGATCTTTGCCAGGAAACTCCAAGGAGAGATCCGACATCGATCCTTCCACGAATGTATCCTGCCCATAGGCGGTCTGTGCGGGTCTTTACGCTCCTCTGACTCCCAGGGAACTAGTACCCGAGTCGGTTTCACTGAGGAAGAGGTGGATATCTCTGATGGGGACGATCGAGCACCGCGTAGGGTTCGTCTTCACCAGGATCCGTAACTCGTCGGGGGGGGGGGGGTTGATCGGAACGTTGCCGGAGAAGAGAACACGACCGATGACTACGGTCTTGCCGATGCCCGCGAAGACCTTGGTCCTCGCCTGCTAAAGAGCCTGAAGCGCCTCTTGCCCCATGGTGGGCGCCAACTGTCGTGGTATTGCCGACGAGGACGCCATGGAGGGGTCCTCATAGTGCGTGTTTAGAGACGTGGGGGAAGGCAGATGGTTGACGGGTACGAGGTTACACAGCTTACCCAGGTTTAGGTCCCACGATGGTGGTGGAATCCTACTCCTGCTATAAATCACTATAAAGGCAATACGCCGAGTTACAGGGATTGGTTCACTGTGTGCGAGTACGAGTTGTACATCTGAGGTTGTGCCCTGCAGGCTCCCATAGGCCCGACTTATATAGTCGCCAGGTCCTAGGGTTACAGGGAAAAGTCCTAGCCGGACAGGTTACATAGTCCTACACTACATACAACTAGTCTAGCGTGTCTTGTACTCCAAGGCTTCTGGGTACGTCGGTGACTCCTCTGTAGCCTTCCTTTATCCGGCATGGGACTCCCTTCTGGATCCATCTAACTGGGCCGCCCAGCAGGCCATGGGCCATGCTACCAACTATGGGCCACCCGGGTTATCCGGATAGGAGACATGCTATGAGGATACCCATATAGCATATCCCCAACAGTTGTAGATCTGTAAACCCTAGCGAGGTGACTATATAAACCTCCCTAGGGCACGCATAGAACTTACGTTCCATCATACACCCCTTCGACTCGCCGCCTAGCCTCCGATCTCGCCCCTTGTACTCTCTCATCAATACAATCTAGCAGGAGTAGGTCTTTACCCTCCGCGGGGGGGGGGGGGGCAAACCTGGGTAAAACCCTGTGTCTTTGACCTCATCTCGAACCGCAGATGGCTAGCCACCCTTGCCCCTCGTTCTACTACGCGTTGCCGATTGCAGCATCTTTCGTGGCCATTACCACGACACATAAAAAGTAAAGGACGATTTGTTTGTTGTTTTCTGCAGATGACGAAGTAGACGCGGGGAGTTTTCAATTCATGGTGATAGTGAATGTGCCGGTGAATGAGTGATAAGTGTAACAATTATAGTCTTATAAGTACGTGTGTAGGCTAGCAACCCATAATTAGCCGAAACTCCTCTTGGTAGATTTCATCCCAACTTCAATAATCCTACTATCCTATTTACCACAACCATGGTCAGTCGCTAGACGATTAAGATCCTTCAGGTTGCTTAGCAATAAAGCCCCTTGGATCGGACTAATGCAATAAGCTCGATGGTTCCCCATTATCCTCAATGTCGGGAGGATAACCCCCGGTAGGGTCACGAGAGGGGAAACATAGCGCAACTGGGTTGGCTCCGAGTAAAGAAAGAACCAGGCTAGGTAAGAACGGCCGGGTAAGATAAGCATGAAAGCCGACATAAAAACTATGACGGCCCGCATAGGACAAAGTTGTAACCCTTGCAGGAACCAACGAGCCGAGTCAACCGAGGAAGGGCCGAGTCAAGGAGGACACGTGGCACCTTTCCGAGTAAGGTTCAGGAGGGACCATGGTAAAGCATGGTCAAAAGAGAAGGGTGACGCCGGGTGACACAAAAGGAGCCGGGTGACGCCCAAAGCATGCGCTGACGTACAAAGTAACAACGTGACGCCAAAAAGAACAAGAAGCGTGCACTGTAAGACCGTTAGCTGTCAAGCTTTATGGACCGGGCCTCTGGGCTTAGGGCAAGCCCATGACCCGGCCCATATTGTAGGGACCAAGATCCAAATAGTAAACCCTAGAACCCAAAGGGGTATAAGCTAGCTAGCATTGCCTATATAAGGGAGGGCATAGCAGTAGTAGAAGGAGGTTGGACGAAGTAGGGAACTAGTTCTGTGAACTCTAGCCTAAACAGCTCAAGGAGCACTTGTAATCTTTGGGGTATCAATCGAATTGCCAAGTCTGGAGAGTTCTTCTTGTTCTTCGTGCATGGCTCGACCGTGTACTCCCTCCCCGGTGACCACAAGCACCCATTCGTCCCCAACTTAAGCCAACCCATGGCATCTGCCGTGCCACCACCACGATAGTTGGCGCCCACCGTGGGGCAGAAGCAGGTGCTTGATGGAGTCTTCATCCGGACGGGCAACATCATCGCAAAGACCGGCGAGCGCGTCTACTCCGGTCTCATCCAGAGGTTTGGAGCGCTCAACTTCGTCAGCGACAACGCGGGCTCCTTCAGGACCAAGCCGTTCCCTAGGGGGGTCGCTTCATCAAGTTCGGCGAGCACCAGGTCTATGTCGCGGTTCGCGTGGAGCGCGCATATCCCGAGCACGTCGTCCTGGCGCCGGATCCTCCAATGGCTCCTGTCGCGGGAAAACCGCGTCAACTTGTCTCCATAGAGGTAATGATGACAACCCCAAACCCCACAGCTCCTCCAGTAGTTCCAGTGGTGAATGAGAACGCATAGGGAGGAAATCATGAGGAAACACCAAGGGCTGCAAGAACAGCAAAGGTGCCGCTGGAAAAACCAGAGAACATAGCTAGGAGCAAGAGGGCTAAGGAGCTGCAGGAAGCGATAGACAAGTTGGCAGAGCCAGTGGCACATGCAACTAACCCGGCACGTGTGCAAGCCGAGTTGGAGGAAGCCAGGATAAAAGTCCTGGAGAAAGCCAAAGAGCTAGCACAGTTACAGCAGGACGTGGATATCACCATCCGAGAGCTTAACTCGGAAAATCGAGTCAAGGGCGCAAAGACCCGGCTTGATGCAACAAGATTGAGAGGAAGGAACCTCAACGAAGAGCTAGCAGATGCGACATTGAAGATAACACCGGAGAACAGCAATCAGACGGCCATGCGTCCAACATACAACACAAGAAGCCTAATCATGAAAGCAGAAGCAGCAATGGCAGAATTACCCCACTTGGAGGGGGAAGCAAAGAAAAGGCAGCAAGAACGAGTCAATGAGTTAGTAAAAGCAGCCAGCATGCTGAATGAGGCGTATTACAGAGAAAAACTGGGTATAGCAGGGAGGTCACAGCTGGTTCACTCGGCGACTCCTGTCCCGGCAAGATCGGTTGGGCACACAGCATCCTCATCCAGAGCGGCGCCTAGGCCGAGAAAAGAAAAGAGTGTGGATTCTAGAAGAAACAAGCACATGGTCGCCTATGATCCGGCAGTGGTTCAAGGAAACTCGACGCATGCGCAAGGGGCAAAAAGAAATAATAGCCGAGAAAATGAAAACCAGGAAAAAATTGGGCAGAGAAATGACAACGGAGGGCAAAATTTTGCGCATGATGCTAGGCGCGAAACTCACTCGGCAGGAGGAGGAAATCTAGCTCCGAATAACGCACCAGCTCAGCCGGAAAGAAGACAACAAAGTGCAGGAAAAGCAGTTCAACAGCCTGCTGACCCGAACGCGAATTAGTATAATGATGGTTACTCGGCTATGGTAAATTACGGGTATGAACTGCCGGATCATGCATATCAAGCAATGGGAGCAAGATTTGGAGGCTCAAACCTTCAGCCGGATGATGCAAGGCTAAAGCTTGAACGCATAAAGATGGAAGAGATAATTGAATCGCAAGGTCCGCAGGGTCCACCGTGTTTTGGCCCAAGGATCATGAAGGAGCCACCGGTGCCAAATCTCCAGCTGGCCAGAGGGACAAAAACGTAAGATGGAAGCACAAAGCCAGAGGACTGGCTCATAGATTATGGAACCGCTGTGAAGATCGTGCAGGGAAACTTGAGATGGGCAGTACGTTACGTGCCGTAGATCCTGGAAGGACCAGCTCGGGTATGGTTGAACAATTTGCCACCCGGAAGCATCAACGGTTGGATCGATTTTCACGACGTTTTCGTGAGCAATTTCACGAGCACTTACAAGAGGCCGAATCGCCCACAACAACTAGCAATGTGTAAGCAAGGACCAAATGAGACAGACAGGGAATTCCTCACAAGGTGGTGTACGATGCGTAACTCCTGTGAAGGGGTAATCGAGTCACAAGCAATCACATGGTTTGCACAAGGATGTAGACATGGAAGTGTGCTATGGCAAATGTCACAAAGAGATATGTCGGCAAGTCTGGCAGAGACGATAAGAATTGCCGACTCGTATGCGTTAGGATATCCGACTCAGCCGCTGCTCATGTCGGCAGACGGGATGACTGAGACTCAGATCTATGATGCTGCCGGGTCACAAAGGCGCCAGGAAAGATCTGAATACAGAAGCAAGAAAAGAGACGAAAGACCAGATTACAGATATGGTTCGACTCAGGTTGCGGCTGTGAGTCAGGATCATCCAAATGCTGGAAGCAGTCAGCGTCAAAGGACAAATGGTTAACAATAATGGGTGCCAAAGAATGACGGCAAAAGGCCATACGATCAGAGGAAGCAGTATCAGGACCGACAAAAATACACCTATGAGATGATGCTGGATCAGCCATGTAAGTTTCACACGCCTAGTCCGAGTAAACCAGCCAATCACACGACGAGGCAATGCACTTGGTTTTAGAAAGGAGATAGAATGGACTCGCCGAATAAGCACCTTCCACCACCTCCCCCTCCACCACTTACAGGAGGAAATGCTCAAGCAGTAGGAGAAGATAACATATATGAAAACAGGCAGCCGAGGTATCAAAATCAAGAAAGAAGAGAAGCTGTGCACCAGGTGGACAATCCAAGAGATGACGACGCTCATGTCAGCCACGAAACCAGAAATGAGTATAGAGGACATCACCAGAGCTATGTTGTCTTTGTCATAGAGCCAAATGACAAGAAGAGCCAGCAGCAACGAATGATGGAAGTGAATGCCACGATGCCGTCAATTACCAAGTACATGCATTGGTCTGAGCAAGAAATAACTTGGAGTATAAAAGATCACCCCAAGATCATGCCAACCCCTGGAGTACACGCTCTCGTTTTGGATCCAACATTCATGGGCCCAGATATCAACGTGAAATTTTCAAAGGTATTGATCGATGATGGCAGTAGCATCAACATCATGTACAAGGATACCATGCTCAAGTTAGGCATTACCAAGAACATGCTGGAGCCGACCAAGACAACTTTCCACGGTATCGTGCCGGGACTGTCCTGTGAGCCAATTGGCAAGATCTGGGTCGACGTCTTATTCGGAAACAGAGAAAATTGTCGCACTGAAGCTATAGAGTTCGAGGTGGTAGATTTGGTCATCTCATATCATGCCTTACTCGGCAGGCCGACTATGGCAAAGTTCATGGCTACTCCTCACATCGCTTACTTGAAGATGAAGCTGCCAGGCCCATGTGGGGTGATCACAGTTGAAGGAGACTACAAAAGATCTATTGCGTGTGCCTCAGCCGGATCTTCACTGGCTGAGTCAGTCGTCATAGAACAAGAGAATAGTGAGATGTTGGAAGTGACAGCATTGGCCAAAGCAGCACAAATGTCCATGCCGACACTCACCAACCCGCCTAGCAGTGTGTAATTTAAATCTACCAAGGAAACCAAGAAGGTGCAGGTGGATGATACTTTCCCAAAGCACACAGTTACCATTGGGCTGGCCTTACAGACAAATAGGAAAACGAGCTCACCAGCTTCCTCCATGAAAATCGGGACATCTTTGCATGGTCCACTCAAGATCTGCAAGGAGTTCCGAGGGAGCTGGCTGAGCACTCTCTTCATGTAAGGCCAGATGCAAAGCTAGTGAAGCAACCCCTCCGCTGGTTCGCCGAAGATAGGAGGAAATTAATAGCTGCCGAGATTGCAAGACTTTTAGCTGCTGGATTCATCATGGAAGTACTGCACCCGGACTGGTTGTCAAATCCAGTCTTGGTCGAAAAGTGTAAGGTTCCCAACCTTTAATAAGGTAAGGATCCCTGTGTTTACAATGCTAGTCCCTGGATCAGTAGCTAGCATCCACATTTAAGATGTAATATCAAGAAACAAGGTCATAATACAACTTTATAACCAGGGATAAAGTAATTTATTACATCTTACATAGCTCATTTGGCTATCTCATTACAATGCAGCAGAATATAACAATAGCATGGGGTCCTTCATCTTCAAAGTGCCACATGCAGACATGTTGGTTGTAGACTTGTAATCCTAATCAATAAACTTCTCTAACATCAAACAAACCTGCAACATAACAAGTTACAGCCACAAAGGTCAATACATTTTGAATTGTATTGGCAAGTGATACTATGGTAGTATAGTGGAGTCTATCATCTATATGCATTTGGCTAAGTGGAGCTTAGGCTTGCATTGCTCAAAACAGATTTTCCTTATCATTTGTAAACACTAAGTTTTTGCTTGACAAAATCATTCCCAAGGCATCTCCCAATAGAAATTGGTGATCCTTCAACCCTTGTTCAACCACAAGTTTTTAACTTAGAAATTGGGATGAGGAGATTCTTGATAGCTTCCATGTCTTGATGCTCAAATTGTCCTTTGCCAGGGACATGGCTAAGTACTTAGATTTTACACTCTACAGAGGTGGTGCACTTTCCCCACAAGACTTGGTTTCACCAAGACAAGATCTTTCATAAGCCTTCCCTTAGACCAGAATGGACACGTTCCAACCTATCAATTCCCTACCACCAACTGTCCATTTGGCTAAGTTATTGCAACCTATATGATCCAGGCAGAGCCCATAATGCCAAGTGGCTCCACTTGAAGCTTCTCAACATTTGACATCTCAAATCTCTTTGTTCCTGGGTGGCCATCCACAAGTGATACACACAAGGTAAACCATAGAAATGGGCCTTGTGAACCACTCAACACAAACCATTCCTTCCATTCCACCCAGGTGATTCATTCACTTAGTTGTTTTATTAAACAAAACACAAGTCCTTGACTTACAAATATTCCATAGTATGAATATATATTCCACCCTTGTTTTCTATTAGCTAAGCTAAGCATGATAATAGTAGGAATCTTAACTTAGAATAATTCTACTAAGGTTTCATCTACTAGGATTTCCCATGGCATAGTTTATACTTAGCAAAAAGTCCATGCAAGTCTTACTTAGAAATATTACTAATGCATAGTGAAAATAATGGAACAAAAGTATGAAGCATCACTTTCCTTTTTGGTAGAGAATATAAGTTCAATCCTTGATCTTTGCAATATTAACACTCTTCAAATCACTATAATTCAATCAAGCAAACAACATTTCAATCTACCATTCAAGCATCATCACATAAAATAATAGAAACATAACATTGCATGCAAGTATGCCAAACTTTGTTTTATTTACAAAAGTGGTTTATAATAGGTTATAAACATTCTAAAACACTTATTGGTCATTTTATAAAGTGGCAAAACTATTTTCAAAAGATCTTACCTATAAACCATTTTTAAACCAAATCATTATTTTATGTGGTTGAAAATGCCTTTATCAAAGTAGCAATCTTTATAGGGTTTACAAATACATTTTTAAATCATAAAACTTGGTTGTTGGGGTCAGAGAGTTTATTCCAAAACATTTCCCAAAGGTTTTCTTCAAAAAGCATTTTTAACAAATAAACAATTTTTATTTGACTAGAAATGGTTTCAATCAAAATTTTATTCTTTTGCTTCACCAAATATATTTTTGAAACCACAAATTGATTTCTATGGTCAGTAGGTTCAAAACAATCCATTTGCCAAAGGTTTTATCTCAAAAATCATTTTAGAACAATTTTTATATTCTAAACATGCATACACAAGTTTCTGCAAAAACAATCAATTTAACAGAAGCATTTTACTAAAAAAAGTGCATGGTCAGAAATTACTTGTCTTGCTGATTCCATTGATATAAAATTTGCAAAATTTGGACGTGTGGTTTGGAAGTTATGTATTTTTCAAATTGGAATATCTAATAGAGAAATTTCTGATTTTTAAAACAATCACAGGCCACGCGTCGTGCTGCGATTGGTTTGTACCGCTTCGTGCGGATCGACAGATGCGAGCCGTTGGATCTAAGTGACATCACACGGCTCAGAGGCACTACTTACCCCTTCGGGTTAGTTTCTTTCCTAGCCACTAGATCGAGATCGGACGGCGCTCAGCATGCTTGCCAACGAGTGGCGGCAGGTGGCGGCGCTGGCTCTGGCTACGGCGTCGCGGCGATTACAGGAAGCAAAGGAGGGATGGGAGTGGCTCACCAGGTTCGCGTGGTTGTGGTGATGCTCAAGGTGGTCCTTGCTGGCGACGGGGCACTCGGGGTCGACGGGAATCGCTCGCCGGAGTTGCTCCTGGCGACAGGCTCGTCTGTTCGTCGTCGGACGCAGGTCTACGGTTCACGCCAAACCAAACAAGCAATGCCATCAGGTTCGCGAGAGAAGGGCGCATACTGGAGTGTCAGCCAGAGGGAATGGAGCGGCCAGGGATTACCAAGGGTTTCGCCGGAGAGGTAGCAGACGACAGCGGTGACAGTCTTGGTTGTTGTCGAGGTTCTGGGGCGCGCGGGGGCGAGCTGATGCACTGGGAGGTTCAGGGAGTGATGGGAGATGATTTTTGCGTGGTCGAGAGAGCGAAGGGCGACTGGCCTGAATTGCCGTCGGAAGACGTCGGAGACAGTGACGGTGTGCGGGTGAATTAGGACAGCATGGGGGCTCCGGTGGGGTGATGTTTGGGAGAAAAGGGAGAGGAGAGCCTGGCGATTAATACTGCGTGGTCACGGCGAGGAAATAACGCGGCATTAAGGCGGATTCAAGCAGAGGAATTAGTGCAGCAACGGCAGCAGCATTGGGGGAAGAAGGGGTCGTCGCGGGGTAGGAGAGAAAGCTGACAGGTGGGACATCGTTGTCAGTGAGTGAGAGAGAGGGGCATGGGGTCCACTGCTCAGTGACCTTGCGGGTTCTATTCTGAGTGAAAATGTGTCACTGCGGGGGTGAGCAGGTGGGCTGCTAATGGGCTTAGTGGGCTGGGCTGGCTAGATCATTTTTTTTGTATTGTTTTGTTTTTCTTTTTCTATTCTTATTATTCTGTTTTGATTTTGATTAATCAATTTAAACCTCCATTTGAATTCAAACTTCTCTCAAACCTTGAGTAGATTTTAATACTGATTAATAATACATTCTGAAATCATTTTTAGAATAAATATCTTATTCTTTTTAGGGTCTTTTAATCATTTAAAATTGGCCCTAGTATTAATTAAATAAGATTTATTAATATTTTTCAATCTCCATTTGAATTCAAATCACCACCAAATTTGGGTGAATTTTAATTCTGTTTAACAATATATTTCAAAGTCCAAAATAAAATAATTCTTTTATTCATTTAGGATCTATTAATAATTAAATAAATAGACCATAGTCTTTAATTCAAATAGGTTTTAATTTATTTTAAAAACTCTTTTTGAAAACTAAATAATACCAAAATCTTTTCAGTAGGTTTCATTTGAAAAACTAAAACACTTGGAAATCTTATTAAAATAAATTAACCAGTTTTAGTGTTTATTTAAAATGGAAAAGCCTTTACTTTAATAAAAATGGATATAAATAAATCCTCATTATTTTATTTAAATAAACCTTTACTCTTTTTATCAAATAGAAATATTTTATTTCAAAAGCTTGGCCAAGATTTAATTTGGCTCTATAAAATAATCCTTATTTATATTTCTACCTTTGCTTTATAAAAACCATATCTTCTTATTTAAAGATACAAAAATAGTGATTTCAACTATTATAATTGTATTTATTATTTGTTTACCTTTTTAATTCCTTTAGGATTATTTGCTCACCATTTGGTATGGATTTCTAGATGGTTGCTTTATTAGCTTTGGAAATTCAATTTCCTTATCTTATTAAATTCATAAGATTTTATCTATGGATCCAAATTAAGTGAATCCAATTCATATGTTTTATAATATTTCTAATAGTCATTCTTGATCAATTTGAAATGTTTGTTTGACCAATTTTATAGGGATCAAATCCATAGCCTTAGAGATAACTTTGAAAATGATTTCCTTCCATTAGGGTTTTTGGGTTTTGGTTTATTTCTCAAGTGTTTAAATTTCCAGATGCATTTAAAGAGAAATGCATTCCACTTGATTTGAATTTTGTTGGTTTCAAACATTAACCAAAGTTTGTTCAAGATGGGATTTTAAGTTTCCATTTAGAAACAAAAGTTTCTTTTCACCCTAAATTTCAACAATTATTTATTTTATTTTATTTATTTTTCACATAACAAGATTTGGAAAATCTTGGGATGTGACAAAAAGAAAAAAGGCGACCCGAACGTGGCATTAGTATGATGCATGTGTATTGATTACACGAACCTCAATAAGGCATGTCCAAAAGATCCATTTCCTCTGCCTCGGATTGATCAAGTCATAGATTCTACTGCTGGGTGTGAGTTGTTGTCGTTTGTGGATGCGTATTCAGGATTCCATCAGATACCACTAAATCCAAATGATCAAATAAAGACAGCTTTTATCACCCCGTACGGGGCTTATTGCTATCGCACCATGCCATTCGGATTGATAAATGAAAGCGCAACATATCAAAGATGCATGCAAAAATGCTTGCAAGATCAATTTGACAAAAATGTTCAAGTATACGTCGATGACGTGGTAATAAAAACCAAACAAAGTCATACTCTAATTGAGGACTTGCGTCAAACATTCGCAAACTTGAGAAGATTCCGAATGAAGCTTAACCCAGAAAAATGTACATTTGGTGTCCCGGCTGGCAAGTTACTCAGATTCCTTGTATCTAGCCGAGGAATCAAAGCTAAACCGACAAAGATCAGGGCCATTGAAAGAATGGAATTTCCAAAAACCCTCAATGTTGTCCAGAAGTTTACTGGATGCCTGGCCTTGTTAAGCAGGTTTGTTAGTCGGCTGGGTGAAAAATCCCTACCACTATATCAGCTGATGAAGAAATCAGACAAATTCACATGGACATAGCAAGCTGATAGCGCTTTCCATGAATTAAAGAAAATGTTGGCAACATCACCAATATCAGCGTCACCATTATCCAAGGAGCCAATGTTGCTCTATGTTGCCGCAACCAACAGAGTTGTAAGTGCAGTAATAGTGGTTGAACGTGAAGAAGGGGCAAATCAGTCCAAAGACCGGTGTATTACTTGAGCGAAGTGCTCTCTGTCTCAAAACAGAATTACCCGCATTCTCAGAAGATGACATATGGGGTATTTATGGCAGCAAAGAAGCTGACACATTATTTTCAAGAACACCCAATCCGGGTAATATGCGAGGCACCTATCTCGGATATATTGGGCAGCAAAGATGCCAGCGGCTGAGTCGCCAAATGGGCCATCGAACTGGCACCATACACTCTACAATCTGATAGGCGAGATGCAATAAAATCTCAAGCTGTCACAGATTTCTTTGTAGAATGGATGGAAATGCAGTACGACCCACCACTGCCAGATCCGAATTACTGGAAAATGCATTTTGACGGGTCCAAGACGAAAATGGGTCTGGGCGCCGGGATAGTGCTCACATATCCAAATAGGGATTAACTGAGGTATGTGTTGCAGATTCATTTTGCTGCTTCTAACAACATTGCCGAGTATGAAGCACTTGTCCATGGAATTAAAGTATCCAAGGAAATTGGTATCAAAAGGATCATGTGTTTTTGCGATTCGGATTTGGTGATTCAGCAAGTGTCTGGACATTGGGATGCGTTGGACGCAAACATGGCATTATATCATTTCCACGTGCAACAAATTTCGGGATATTTTGACGGTTGTGAATTTCATCACATTCCTAGAGAAGAAAATGAGACAGCAGATGTATTATCCAAACTAGGATCATCTAGGCAAGCAATACCACCAGGGGTAGCGTTGGAGCATCTCAGGAAGCCATCGATCAAGCCGTCACCGGATTCCGAATCAATCAGGGTCATCCCGGCGAGTCAGGAATCAGAGGCAGTGCCAATGGACATCGACTCAGGGGTAGGTTCGAGTCACTCGGGGACTGATCCGTTCAATTCAGGGATCGCCGAATCACACTCAGGGACTAATCAGGTTATGTCGGCAGAGAATATGTTGGCGGAACCAATGGACATTGACGTTGAAGCAGACCCAGAACCACTAATACCAACATGGGCACAGCAAATATTCAGCTATTTGAAAGATGGGACCTTGACGAGTGATGAAACATTGGCCAGGAAAACAGTACGGAGGGAAAAAGCATACACCATAATCAACAAGGAACTCTACAAGAGAAGTTTGACAAGTGTACTGCAGCATTGTATCAGCTCAGAGAAAGGCCAGGAGACCTTATTGGATATCCATCAAGGAGAGTGCGGGAACCATGCGTCATCAAGAGCATTGGTAGACAAGGCATTCCGACATGGATTCTACTGGCCAAGCGCATTGGCACAAGTGCAAGAGTTAGTCGGTAGATGCAGTGGTTGTCAACACTATGCGTCCAAGTCGCATTTACCAGCGTCTGAATTGAAGACTATACCAATTACTTGGCCTTTTGCGGTATGGTGCCTAGATATGGTAGGACCATTCAAACCAGCAAGGGGAGGCATGACTCATATCTTGGTCATGATTGATAAGTTCACCAAGTGGATAGAAGTGAAACCAATCAAGAAATTGGACGGTAAAACAGCTATTACATTCTTAAGGGATATAATCCTCAGATACGGTTACCCACACAGTGTGATCACTGACAATGGCATGACCTTTGCCGAAGGAGCTTTTGCTCGCTACTGTGGGAAACACCGAATAAGACTCGATGTAGCATCAGTTGCCCATCCAGAATCAAATGGACAAGTTGAACGGGCTAATAGCTTAGTTCTGTCCAGGATAAAACCCCGCTTGATGGAACCACTCCAGAGATCACCTGGTTGTTGGATAGAGGAACTACCCTCAGTAGTGTGGAGCCTACGAACAACTCCGAATCGGTCAACTAGTTATACACCATTTTTCCTCGTATATGGGGCTGAAGCAGTTTTGCCTGCCGACATGGAATATGACTCGCCAAGGATAAGGCAATACTCGGAAGCCGAGATAAAAGAGGCCCGAGAAGATTGAGTAGACTTACTCGAAGAAGCAAGGGGACTGGCATTCTCCAGATCCGCTATATATCAACAAAATCTCCGACTCTACCATAGCCGAAAAGTGCAACCTCGTGTTTTTCGAGAAGGAGATATGGTGCTAAGGCTGGTGCAGCGCACAGCGGGAATGCATAAATTATCACCTCCATGGGAAGGTCCTTTCATTGTAAGAAAAGCATTGCACAATGATTCCTACTATCTCATATACGCTCGTGAAGCGCAAACGAATAAGGCGGACAGGTCAGGAGATGAAACCAAAAGGCCATGGAATGTGGCACTGCTTCGTCCCTTCTATACTTAGGAGAAGCAGTGCATGTATCACTCGAACTCTCATATGTCTTACATGTTTGCCGGCTATGTGCTAATAATAAAATGGTATGATTCGAAAAACTAACTCGGGGACTACCCCTTAAGTTTTCCATTTCAATTATCTTACGTCGGCTGGCGTGATACCCGAAATTTATCTCGGAACAAGTAGTGTTTACTCGGAAGAAATCAACTCTTCAACTATGTTGTTGTCCGAAAACACGGCTTCATGGAAAGCAAGAGAAAAAGATGTAAGACGGGTAAACACGAACGCCGGATAAGTACAAAGGAGAAACGCGAGTCGGCTTTAGTTTTTGCCGAACTCTCTGCAGGTCGCATTATACTACGTGTCGAGTAATCTCGGCCAAGTTATCCAAGTTTCATACCCGCTAACTATATCCTTCGTACTTTGAGACCCTAATGTCGAACACCGAAAAAGGTAGACAAGGGCCAAATGCAAGGAAAGGTGACACGGAAAAATGAAACTCGGGGACTTGCCTTGAATGATTCGCACTTAGAACATAATGCAAACATATAAAGCTTATAAAAAGGCACATAATCAAACTTAAAAGTGCAACGTATGTTACATATGTACCCGACATACCGGGGATCTGATCAAAGTTCGAGTGTTGGTTAGCCTAGGGAGCGGAAGAACCCGGAGGAGCATTCTTGGAGCCAGGAGTGGTGCTTGGAGCATCGGCCGGGTGAGGGGCATCTGTGGCCGGGTCATCTGGATCATCTGACTCGGTTGCTTCGCTGTCGCCACCCACTTCATCAGCAACTTCGACGAGCGGGTCACCAAGGTCGAGGAAGCTAGGCCCTTTACACCAAGCGTGCACCATGGTGTACTCGATCATGGCATAAGCTCGCTCCTGGTGCTTCTTGATCAGCTCCGGGTCATTCAGCCATTTGCCATCACCCCTTATGCGAGCAAGAACATCGAGGTTAATGTCCTCGTACCATGAAAGCATGAAGGAGAGAGCCTTGTCCGCTGCAGCTCGGCCGGCCAACTCACGCCATTGATCCAGCCGGTCCTCAGTAAGGATCAATCTTTCGGCAAGTGGCTCGATGAGTTCGGGTGCGTCTTCATCCGGCCAGAGCATGCGAAACGCATGAATAGCCGACTTAAGAAGGTCCACTCTGCAAGACTTGAGAGTCTTGACCCATTCCGACACCGCCTCGAGTAGCTCCTCCATGGACACCTCGCTGTCAGCAGGAGCACCAGCTTCGGCTCTCACTTTCTTCATGGCTCGGATGGAAACATATTGGCCTCAGGAAAATTCTCTGCAAGCGAAAAGAGAAAGTTAGCAAAATAACAGAGAAGATGGAAGAAGTCCAGAATGACTTATACAGTGCAAAAAGAGTAAGGACTCACTACTGAGAAAGAAATTGATAGCAGCAAGCTTGCTGTGCCAAGTCTTGGTTTTGGTTTGGAGGGCGTCGAGGTTCAGATTTGCTGACTCAACCAATGACTCGGCCTCGTCAAGCAGCCTCTTGGTCTTCTCGGCGCTGGCGGACTGCTGCTCATTCTTCTCGGCAAGCTCTTCCTTTAGCACTTTCACCTCGGCCAAGTGCTTCTGCTCCGTCTCGGCCATCAGTTTCTTCAGCCGAGTCACCTCATCGCGCTCCTTCTAGAGTTTGTCTTGGTGCTTCTCTGCTTATTCAGAACAAATATTTTTCAGCACCAACAGAAAACTTTCAGCTATTGGCTTAGGGAGGCAAGAAATTTACTCTCGGCCTCGCTGATTTGCGAGTGAAGATCATTGATGGTAGACTAAGAAGTGGCTGTGGAAAAAGAGCGAGAGAAAAAAATGAGAAAATGAACCACGGAAAATTACACCGAATATAAAAAAGGAAGATCAAAGATATTACCTTGGACGTGGGTGTCAGTCTGTAGCTTCTCATACGCAAGTTCGAGCTTGCGATGCGCCAGGACGAGATCTTGGTGCACTTTGGTGCGCTCGTTATGCGTGAGCTAATCAAAGAAGACAGACAATAAGGAAGAGTCAAGTCAAGCAACCTGCCAAATCAAAAAGCTTAAGAGTTTACAGCCGAGTAAGTTCCTTACTCAACAGTAACCTTGAGGGCTAGGGATTAAAGCTCTAACACAAGAGTTTGGCTTAAGGAAATCAAAGAGCTTAAGAGCTTACAGCTGAGTAAGTTCCTTACTCGACAGTAACCTCGAGGGCTAGGGATTAAAGCTCTAACACATGAGTTTGGCTTAAGGAACTCAAAGAGCTTAAGAGCTTACAGCCGAGTAAGTTCCTTACTCGACAATAACCTCGAGGGCTAGCAATCGAAGCTCTAACATACAAGCTTGGAGTAAAGGATTTAAGGACTAAGTGACTATTGAAGAGCTTACAGCCGAATAAGTTTCTTACTCGGCTTTAACCTCGGGGACTAGGTGATATGTATAAAGGAAATACGCAATAATACAAAAGAGTAAGAGGTTGATTTACCTCGTTCACCTCATCGGCGCGGGCCATCAAAGAAATGGCCTACTGGGTCATGTCGGAGACGGCCTTGGGGCCCAGCTTCAGCTTCTTGCCGGCACGATTGCTGACCTCCTGCTCGCCTGCTGCATTCCATGCCACGACGTAAGGCTCAGCCGAACCTAGGCTCTTGCCACTGAGCGTCCGAGTGAGAACTCGACCCGTTTTCAGGGCGGTTCCCACAGTGGCACGGGTCGCAGCAGTAGAAGTATGGAGGCTAACAGCCCTGGAGCCATCACCTGACCCGGCAGCCGTAGATTCGTCCCCCTTACCCGTTGAAGCAATCATTGTCGCCGACGTCGGAGGCCGGATCTAAGGAGCAGAACCCGGAGCGTAGACTAGCGTAGTTTGCTTGGAAGAGGTGGATTTGATCGATGAGGGGCGAGTTGAACCAGAAGCCTTGGGCTGGGTCTAGCCCTTTGACAGAATTGAAGAACGAGCAGAAGGATTTGGAGAAGAACGTGGAGCCGCCTGATTGGGCTCAGCTGTTTTGCTGGCTCCAAGATTAGGAAGTTGTTCATTCTCATCATCTTGAGGGCTGATGTCAGAGGAACTGGTGGTAGAAGCTTTCTCGGCACCAGATTTGCGGGCACCAAGATCAGAAAGTTTCTCCTGGCCAGCGCCAGGGGCGTCAGCCGTATGACCCACCAGGTCTGATTGACACTGAGAGGCGTGAGCCTCAACAGTGGGAGCTTCGACCCGGACGGGGCTCGGCACCGCCGAGTCAGTTGGATAAGGCGCAGGACTTAGCGGCGAGGCAATGCTAGACGCAGCCTGGCTTGCCGACAAACGTGCGACGCTGAAGACAACGAGAAATATATAAGAGAACATTAGTGATGAAAAAGAAAAGAATGGAGCAAGAAGAGTACAAAAATCTTACCCGGTGATAACCAGGTCACGGATGACTCGGTGTGTGACTCAGCGCCGAGCAGCTTGGCGAGTCTCAGCCAGGCTGGCAGCAGCAGAGGCAGCAGGAGCTGCCGGAGTGGGCTTGTTCTTCTTGGCCGGTTGAGTGCTGGAGTAGGCTCCGCGTCGCTTCGGTTTAGCGACAGGAATCTTGCCGACTCCGCCCACGGCGAGAGGAGGAGTGTCATGTACCTGGCCAGCTGCATAAGTAAATAATAGGCTTACTCGGATAAGCAAAGAGATTAAGTTCACAAGGCCTATACCTCCAAAAGCGTACAATCATCATCCTCATCATCGTCAGACCAATCTTGTAAGGGATAGCGAGATTGACTCTTACCTGAAGCTGAAGCAGCCGCGGTGTGTGGGATGGGCATGAAGCACTCCAGGTCATACTCAACCTCATCCGAGTCGGAGTGGTCCCCATGATAACCAGCAGGAGGGATAGTACTGTCATCAACCTAGTGAAGGAGATTCTGCGGAGAACAAACAGAATGAGAAACTAAAAACTAAACTAAGAGTGGCACAAGAGCTAAAGCCTACTCGGCGAGAAAGTAATTTGGAAAACTTACCCAGGGGACAGGCATGACCCGGCTAAATGGTGGGCAGCTCCAAGCCCAATCATCCGCCAAGTTCAATATAAAGATTGAGCTTACTGTAGAGGGAGTGGCCCAACCTTTACACAATATAAGGTGGAGTCCCCTGTGTTTACAATGCTAGTCCCTGGATCAATAGCTAGCATCCACAGTTTAGATGTAATATCAAGAAACAAAGGTCATAATATAGCTTTATAACCAGGAATAACATATTTATTACATCATACATAGCTCATTTGGCTATTACATTACATTGCAGCGGAATATCTATAGTCATGGGTCCTTCATCTTCAAAGTGCCACAGGAAGATGTTGGTTGTAGACTTTGTAATCCTAATCAATCAATCTTCACTAAATCAATCAAACCTGCAACATTAGAAGTTACAGCCACAAGGGTCAATACATTTGAATTGTATTGGCAAGCTTCACTACTTTGTGGAATATAAGTGGATCCTATCATTACATGCATATTGGATAAGTAGAGTTTTAGGCTCATTTGCATAAAGCAATAATTTATCCTATCTTTTCAAAATGGTTTTGGTCCCTTGTCAAATCTCCTTTTCCAAGTTCCTTGAACTCCTTGGTAGAAACTCAAGTGTGCAAGTCCTTGTCAAAATCTCTTGAGCTCCTTGGTAACCCCAAGTGCATCAAGTTTTATCAAAATCTCATGAGTTCCTTGGTAACCCCAAGTGTTCATGTTTTCAACAAAATCTCTTGAGTTCCTTGGTAACCCCAAGTACATCAAGTTTTGTCAAAGTCCCTTGAGCCCCTTGGTAACCCCAAGTGCATCAAGTCTTTAAAAGTTTTCTTTTAGAAATTAGAATGTTGAGATCTCCCATAGCTTCAAACTTTAGTTGCTCAGTATTGTCCATAACCGGGGACACGGCTAAGTACTTAGATTTTATTATCTTCTGCAGAAGGAGTACACTTTACCCACATGTCACAATCCCATCCTTTTGCCACCAGTGGCCGCTGGATTAGTGCTCACCAAGATGGAGTACTAGCAGATTGAGAATGTGACAAAGTATTTCCAGAGGGTCCTCCAATACATCCTTGCTAGCTTTGTCAACAGCACCCATGTAGGATTCCAGGTCCCCATGTCCAGTAAACTGAAGACAATGTATGGGTCTCCCCAATGTAGTTGACTAAGCCAGAGCCATAATAGCATGTGGTTGCACACGAAAGCCACAATTGGAGAAACATGTTCAATCTCTAAGATTCCTGGGTGGTTTCCTTTGGAGCACAACACAAAGAGATTGCCATAGACATGGTTCCTTTTTGTTGCCACCTTCTCCAATACTCAAAGTATCCTTGGCCACCCAGGTGGTTCATTGAGTCCTTGTTTTATTATATAAAATCACAAGTCCTTTTCTCAACTTCATAAAATCTCAACATGTATCTCTTTTCAAAATATAGCATGGCTAAGCATGGAACAACTACATTGTTTTCACTAAGGAATGTATAGGGAATCCTATTAGGATTTAGCATAGCATAAGTATAAAATTCTTTTCATGCATGTTTTCAAAATCCACTAAGTATAATGAAAATAGTAGGACTTTAGATGATAGTGTAACTTGCCTTTTTGGTAGGGAATGGTGGTTCACTCCTTGATCTTGCTAGTCTCACACTTTCTAACTTCACTATAATCAATCAAGCAAACACAATATCAACTAGCATTCCAAACAAATAATCAATCAACAATTCACACACACAAAACAATGGGATCTAGGTTATGCATGCAAGCATGCAAGAGATGGTTCTATTTGCAAAAGTGCTCTCCACTAGGTTTCTAAACTTTGTAAGGTTCAAGGTGGTCATTTTCCAAAGTGGCATAGTCATTTGCAAGAGGGTCTTGTCCAAAAACCATTTTTAAATCCTTTCATTATTTTATGTGGTGGAAAACATTTTTATAAAAGCAACAACTCTAAGTGGTTTACCAAATAAGTTGTTGTTTCCCAAAACTTGGTGTTTAGGGTAAGTAGGTTTGGTCCAAAACATTTTCCCAAAGTTTTTACTCCAAAAACATTTTCATAACCAAATCATTCTTTTTATTTAGCTAGAAATGGGCTAAACCAAGTTTTTATTCCTAAACTTTACCAAATTCATTTTTAAAACCATGGGTTGATTCCTAGGGTCAGTAAGTTTACCACAAACCAATTTGCAAAGGTTTTAACCTCAAAATCATTTTTGAATCATTTTTCTAATCTAAAAAAGCACACAAAAGTATCTGCAAAACAAGCAAACTAACAGATACTAAACCAAAGGCATGGTTGGCTAGTATTTGTTCCACTGATTCCAACGATATAAAATTTGTAATTTTTGGACGTGTGGATCAAAAGTTACAAAGGTTTGAAAATTGAATCTATAACAGATTCAAATCTATTTTTAAAATGAAACCTGGCCACGCGGCGCGTTCTGGTTGGATGATACCAGTTCGGCCGGATTGGCTTTGTGGTGCGTTGGATCTAACAGATCGCACGATTCAGAAAGCGTACCCCTTCGCGGCTTAAGTGATCTATCGCAAGCGTCGGATCAAGATCCTACGGTGCTAGTGTGCTTGACCATTTACGAGAGGCGCCGACGGTGGCTAGCGGCGGCGACGGTCAGACAGTGGCGGCGCTGGCGAAACAGGAAGCGAGGGAGGAGGGGAAGGTGCTCACCACGTTTGCAAAGGCCTGAGGAAGCTCGACGTGGTCTCCTTGGGTCAAGGGGCGCTCTGTCGTGGCGGTAATCGTTCGCCGGAGTTTCTCCTAGCGTCAGGAGGCTCTGGTTGTGCTCGGGGACGGTGCTGTGGTTCACCCCGAGACAAAACAAAGACGCGATTAGACACGCAGGATCAAGACAAAGTTGTGTGCGTGAACGAGGTGTGAAGGGGCGGTATGTTCTTACCAGTAGGATTCGCCGGAGAAGAAGGCAAACGCGGCGGCGTTCGGGAGCTTGTCGTAGTCGACGCTCTGGGGCGCCCGCAGTCGAATGAAGGGCACAGGCAGGTGCGCCTGGGGGTGGTGAGTGTGCCTGCATGCTTGTGGGGGCAGGAGGTGGCGAGTGCTAGCCGGAATTTGAGGAGGAAGCTCGTCGGAGCAGCGGCGGTTTGGAGATGATTCCGAGCAGCCTGGTGGCGATCTGGAGTTGGTGTTTGCGGGAAATGACAGAGGGAGGAGAGGTGCCTTTGTACGCATGGTCAGGGGCGAGATTAACGCAGCTATTATTCGTGAATTTACGCGCGGATTGAATGGCAGTGAACGGCAGCGAGGTTTGGGGAGAAGGGGTCGCGCGGGTGAGGAGGATGAACAGGGAGGTGGGGTCGGCTGGTCAGTGAGAAAAGAAGTGAGGGGAAGGGTCCACCAGTCAGTCTCTTTGCGGGTCTGGAAGTGAGTGGGAAACGTTTCGTCGTGGGCGAGGGGAGCTGGGCTGTTTGATGGGCTTGTGGGCTTGGCCGGCTGGGCTAGGTCCAAATCCTATTTTTTCTGTCTGCTGGCTTTTTCTTTTTCTATAACTATTTCCTGTTTTGAAATTCAAACAACCAAACATTACTCAAATCAATTCAAACTTACACCACACTTTGAAACTTTGAAATTGGTTCTATTCAGTAACACAAACCAAAATTCCAAAACTAAAATAATAATTTTTATTCTAGGGTCCATTATTAATTAAATAATTAGACCTTGTTTAATAAAACAAAATAGAATTTGATTTATTTAAAACTCCTTTTGAAATCTATTTATTTTAAAAACCAATTCAGTAGTTTTTAATTGAGAATACTTGGAAAAATTATTTTAAATAAATAAATAAATTTTGATGTTTTGGAAATAGTAAAACCTTTATTAATAAAACTTGGATATTAAATCCTTATTATTTTATTTTAAATAAACCTTTACTATTTTTATCAAAACAAAACATTGTATAACAAAGGTTTAGCCAAGGTTTAATTTGACTCTATAAAATAATCCTTATTTAGAAAATTTCTATTTTATTTGAAACCAAATCTTTTATTTAAAAGATCCAAAATAGTAATTTTAATTATTTTTATTTTCCTTTTAAAATGTTTACCTTTTTAAATCTCTTTAGGATTTTATTTTATCTAAGTTGGTTTGAAGATCTCCAATTGGATTCAAAAAGTTTCTTCTCACTCTGAAAAATCAAACAAAGTTTTATTTTATTCATTATTTTTCACATTACAAGATTTGGAAACTCTTGGGATGTGACACTTACTCGGCGGGCAATGGAGTCATGGGTGATCTCCTTAGTGGAGTGCCGAGTGGGATCGTGAGAGCCACTCATTAAGCACATCTTGTGGCTCCTCGCTTGGATGGGGCATACCCGCCGTGAGACGAAGGTGCACATGAGGTCAGAGTCGGCAAGATGAAAGTTTTCATCCAGCGACAGCAACCTTTTGTAACATCCCAAAAATACCAAACTTAGATCAACAAATACTAATCATCAAGATTAGGGTTAACAAAAACTTTTCTAAATAAACTCATGAATGCATGTATATGTGTATGCATGGATTTTTGAATTTCTTTAAAAACCACCTTGTTTGTGTGATCCATTGCTTGTAAAATGTTTCTTAGGTGAAATGAACATCATCTAAAACATTTCCCACACATTTCCCACATATTAAGTGAATGGTCATTTTGACCAATTTAACTCCCATGCCTAGTTTGGCTGTCTCAAACTTTCAAAACCTAACGGAAACTTTTCTGGATCTTTGCACCCCTTGAATGTACTCATAACAAGGTATCAAGGCCCACTTTGTGATCATCTAGAAACTTTCAAATGCATAGTTTAAATGACAATTCAAAATTGAATCTTCTTCATATGGGAAGATCCACTTATTCAAAAACCACTCAAACAAGCTCAACTTTCTAAACCCAAGCATCTGCAGACTCACCAGCACCAATCTAGGAAACTCACCAGCACCAATCTATCAAACCCACCAAAAATCATTTCAAAATTCAAAACTTGATTTCATGCGGCCATTTCATCAAACAGGTTGCAGACACAAATCAAACAAACATCAAACACTATAGTGTGCAGTAAAATTGGCCTAACTTGTTCCCTAGTTAGCTCACACACAGCTCAGTAGATCATCTAGAAAGATTAGCCCAACACTAGCACCCCTGTGAGCTTTCCATTGTCATCAATGGTGAACAGCCGAGCACCCCCATGTCACCCCATTGTGGACAGCAGGCTAGAGGAAGAACTAGCCATGCCAACCTTGTCTGGGAGGCAGCCCACCGTCCACCGCCACTGCCTATCCCAGCCGCGAGCCTTGCCAAGCCCTGGACCACGCGCACAAGCCACGCCCAGACCATGCCGAGCGTGCGCCAGAGCGCCACCCTCGACCAGCATCCACAGACCGCGCGCCGCCCTCACCGCGTGCACACACGATCACCACCGACCCAGGAGACCGCCAGACACCCCTGTTTGCCGCCCCGTTCCATACAGCCACCGGTACCAGGAGGTTCGCCGTCGTCGACTTCTTCGTTCGCCCGCCTCGCCGACCCTCGCCCGTACCCCGGTGAGCCCCCAGCACCCCTCACTGGCCGCGCTAGGTTTCGTTCTCGCCAGAGTTGTCTCGCGTCGACGATGACCCCCAGTCGTTGGATTAGAACTAGATCGAACGATCCACGTTGCCCCATACCGCTTCGCCCAGCCCCGTGTCACTGATGAGTGGGGACACCCACTTAAGCAGCGCGCGGGAGCACTGCGCTTAGCAGGCCGGCCCGTTAGAATTTCCCGCGCAGCCCAGCAATTCAAATTAAATCTTTTCTATTTCAATTCAAACACACTTCATCACTAAACTTCAAAAATCAACCCAGATCGATTCAGTACACCAATTTGGATGAAAGCAATTTTGTGGGAAAGGACTGTGAATGCTTAATCCAAGCCCGTTGGATTCAAGTCATTTGGATCTATAGATCACCCCTGGTAAAAATAACAAGGCGGAAGCTTTTCTTCATTCAAACATTTTTCAAATTTAAACCATAATAGCTTTTGAGTTGTTTCCAACTCTCAAAAATCACATTTAAACATACCTTTAAGAATATATAAAAATATATAGGTTTACTTGCAGAAATAATGTTCAAGTAATAAAAGAATGCTTCATAAGCATTTCTAGCCACTTTAATTAATTAAAATAAAAGGGTAAAACCTTATTAAATTGTGACACCACTTTAAATCACATTCCCATGGACTACAATATGTGGTGATGACATGTGTCAACATGATCCCATGTTTAGTTTGGAGAATATTAAATCTTAAGTAGTTTTTCAATGAGTAGAAATTACTTTTCTAAAAATAAAAAGATTTAAACCAAGCTTTAACCTTGTAATGATAGAGATGATGCTAGATCATCTATAGGACCCTTGTGTGTGATGATTGCAAGTAGTTAAGTATTGTTTGGTGATTGTGTACCTCGAATTTATTCATAGACGCTAGTACCGACCAAGGATACGAGGAGGAAGGAGGATACTACGAAGAGGAAGCCGAGGAGAACTTCAACCACTGCTCTGCACAAGGCAAGCTAGTAACTATGCAAGCTTATATTGACGCTGATGCAAGCCTAATACTACTAGTGAATGTGCAAGCTAACCCTTGCCAGATACCCTACTGATGCCACAAACCCATACTTGTGATATGACTACTATATGCCTTAAGCATATGAGATCATACCCACTTGATAAACCAATCCTAGTTTTATGGCAAGCTTCTTACTTTATTTCTTTATCAAAGCTGACTTAGAGTCTACCTAAGAGTTTGGTAGATACTAGACAGTTGTGCTGAAGGTTGCATAAAGAGCATAAAATTTGGCCTAAGCTAGAAACCTTGATATCAGCCTAAGATATAAGGTTGGACTTAGTGAAACTCCACTAGTTACCACCCCTCATTAGTACTACCCCCACCTGTAGATGCTAGTGCTAAGCATAAAACTTGATCAACTTTAGATGGGAATACTTGGTGGAAAAATGGTTATGAAAACCTTGGAATTATGGATCATTCTATTGAAATGTTTTGGACATGTGTTTCCAAACACTTGATGATTCTGGTGATAAAAATGTTGAGGCATGAGCCTTAGCCCTTTATAAAACTGATGGTTGTCTGGATGCGATACCATTCCAATTTTATCGTACAACCACAATACCCGAAGATTGGGTAGGGCTTGACTGGAAACTTATATACCTTAGTATTAGTTCCCTCACGGCCAAGGTCTGAGATGAGGCTACCTTGTGAAGATTGTCCACCTGTGCAGTACCCAAGATGACAGTGGTCATGGTTGGGTGTAGAGGTCCCAATCTTTAATAAGATAGAGCCCTCTGTGTTTACAATGCTAGTCCCTGGATCAATAGCTAGCATCCACAGTATAGATGTAATATCAAGAAACAAAGGTCATAATATAACTTTATAACCAGTAATAACATAATTTTATTACAACAAAACATAGCTCATTTGGCTATTACATTGCAGCGGAATAATTATAAACATGAGGTCCTTCATCTTCAAATGCCACAGGCAATTGCTGGTTGTAGACTTTGTAATCCTAATCAAACAATCTTCACAAAAATCAATCAAACCTGCAACATTACAAGTTACAGCCACAAGGATCAATACATTTTGAATTGTATTGGCAAGTTTCACTTTTATATATAAGATAAGTGGATCCTATCAATACATGCATATTTGGCTAAGTAGAGTTTTAGGCTTATTTGCATAAAGCTATATTTTTATCCTATCTTTTCAAAATGATTTTGGTCCTTTGTCAAATCTCTTTTCCAAGAATCCCTTGAACTACTTGGTAGACACTCAAGTGTTCAAGTCCTTGTCAAAATCTCTTGAGCTTCTTGGTAACCCCAAGTGCATCAAGTTTTCATAAAAATATCTTGAGCACCTTGGTAACCCCAAGTGCAACAAGCTTAACAAAATCTCTTCGAATTCCTTGGTAGACACACAAGGGCATCAAGTTTTATTTTATTTTAGAAGTTGGAATGTCGAGATCTCCCATAGTTCAAACTTTAGTTGCTCAGTATTGTCCATAACCGAGGACACGGCTAAGTACTTAGATTTTATTATCTTCTGCAGAAGTACACTTTACCCACATGTCACAATCCCATCTTGTTGCCAGTGGCCCTTGGATTAGTGCTCACCAAGATGGAGTACTTGGCGGAGAGTGTGAAGTCTTTCCAAAAGGTCCTCCCATACATCATTGCTAGCTTGTCTTCAGCCCCCATGAAGCATTCCAGATCCCCATGTCCGGTAACTAAAGACAATGTATGGGTCTTCCTAATGTAGTTGACTAAGCCAGAGCCATAATAGCATGTGGTTGCACACGAAAGCCACAATTGGAGAAGCATGTTCAATCTCTAAGTTTCCTAGGTGGGTTTTCTTTGGAGCACAACACAAAGTGATTACCATAGACATGGCTCCTTTTGTTGCCACCTTCTCCAAAACTTTAAGTATCCTCCACCTAGGTGGTTCATTGAGTCCTTGTTTTATTATATAAAACACAAGTCCTTTTCTCAACTTTGTAAAATCTCAACATGTATCTCTTTTCACAATAAAGCATGGCTAAGCATGTACAACTACATTATTTTCTCTAAGGAATGTAAGGGCATCCTATTAGGATTTAGCATAGCATAAGTATAAATCATTTTCATGCATGTTTTCAAAATCCACTAATGTATAATAAAAATAGTAGGACTTTTGTATGATAGTGTAACTTGCCTTTTTGGTAGGGAATGGTGGTTCACTCCTTGATCTTGCTAGTCTCTCACTTCTCGAACTTCACTACAATTCAATCAAGCAAACACAAAATCAACTAACATTCCAAACCAATAATCACTCAAACAAATTCACACACACAAGACAATGGAAACTAATTCATGCATGGGAGCATGCACAAGATAGTTTTATTTTGTAAAGAGGGTCTCTATTGGATTTCTAAACTTTGTAAGATCCAATTTGGTCATTTACCAAAATGGCAAAGTCATTAGAGGGGTTTGCCCTAAAACTATTTTAAAAATCCATTCAACATTTTATGTGGTGGGAAATGGTTTTATCAAATCAAAAAAGTCTTTAAGTTTCTCACTAAAATTTCTAACTCTCAAGACTTGGTGTTTTGGGTCAGTGGCTTTGAATCAAAATATTTTCCCAAAGCTTTTATTCCAAAATCCTTTTTCATAATAAAACCATTATCTTTTCTTAGCTAAAAATAGACTAATTCAATTAATCCATTTTAAATTTTTCCAATTTCATTTTCAAAACCATGGGTTGGTTCCTAGGGTCAGTAAGGTCACTACAAACCACTTTGCAAAAGTTTTAACCCTAAAATCAATTTTAAACAATTTTTCTACTCTAAACAAGCTCACAAAAGAATCTGCAAAAACAAGCAAACTAACAGATACTATTTGCTAAACCAAGGGCATGGTTGGCTAGTTCTTGCTCTCCTGAATCCAACGACATAAAATTTGTAATTTTTGGACGTGTGGATCCAAAGTTATAAGGTTTGAAGTTTGCAAATAATTCTGTTTTCAAATCTGTTTTTAAACAGAATAGGTGACACGCGGCGTGTTTTAATTGGACGATACCGGTTCGCTGCGGATCACGGATGTAGGGCGTTGGATCAGATCGATCGCATGGTCCTGGAAGCATACCCCTTCGGCGCTTAAGTGTTCTAATCCTGCTCGCCCATTCTAGATCTAACGGACCTAAACAAATGGTCATTTATCGCTTTGGCCATGGCGGCAACTATGCGGGCAATGACAGGCGGCGCTGGTGAAATAGGAAGCGAGAGGGGAAAAGGAAGTGCTCACCGAGTTCGTGAGGACGAGGTGGTGCTCGTCGTGTGCTCGACGTGGCAAGGGGCGCACGAGGTTTGCGGCAATTCCTCACCGGAGCTTGCTACAGCGACAGACGGCTCTGGACGTGGTCGAGGACGTTGCTACAGGTCACGAGAGGAACAACCGAGGGTAGGGTTAGACGCAGGAGGTCATAGAGGTGCTGTGTGCGTGAACGAGAAGAAGAGGGGCGACCTGGTTTACCTGGGAGGCGCCGTCGGAGAAGAACTAGTCGCGGCAGCGTTCAGATGCTTGCCATAGCCGAAGCTCTGGGGCGCCCGCGTTTGAGAGGAGGGTTTTGGGAGATGCATCTGGGAGTGGGGAAGCTTCCAGCGTGCTCAGGGAGGCTCGGGGTGGTGTCGAGTCGCCGGAATTGGCACCGGACTTTGTCGGAACAGAGGGTGCTCGGAAAGGAAATTGGGGAGGTCTAAGGCGTTCGAGCGCGAGGTGTCAGAGGGGAAATATAGAGGAGGCATGGGCGTTTAAGACTGCGTGGTCAAGGCGAGGTAAATACGCGGCATTAAGACGAATTGAATCCGCGGAATCACAGCAGGTAACGGTGTCGAGGGAGGAAGAAGGGGTCGCGCGGGTGTGGACGATGAGCAGTAGAGGTGGGGTCCACCGGTCAGTGGGAAAAGAAATGAGAGTGAGGTCCACTGGTCAGTCTCTGCGCGGGTCAGACACGAGGTGCGAAACATTTTCTTTCGGGGAGTGAAGGCTGGGATGGTACTGGGCTTAATGGGCTCTTGTCAACTGGGCTGGTCCAACTCTATTTTTTTCTGTTTCTGATTCTTTTTTTTATTTCCATAATCTGTTTTGAATTTCAAACAATTCCCAAGCAATCAAAACAATTCAAATCTTCACCCAATTTTGTAACTATGAATTTAGTTCTGTTTAGTAACCTGATCCAAAATCCAAAGTCAAGATAATAATTTTATTTGCAGGGTCCATTATCAATTAAATTAAATGGGCCTTATTCATTTACTTCAAATAAGATTTGTTTTATTAGAATATTTATTTTGAAATCTAAAATAAAATCAAAACACTTCAGTAGGTTTTATTTAAGAATATAAAATACTTAGAAAACTTATTTAAAATAAATAAATAAGTTTTAGTGTTTAATTAAAATGGGAAAAGCCTTTACTTAAATAAAATTGGATATTAAATCCTTGTTAATTTATTTTGAATAAACCTAACTATTTTTATCAAATAGAATTATTTTTATTTCCAAAAGCTTGGCCAAGGTTTAATTTGGCTTTATAAAATAATCTTTATTTATAAATCTATCCTTTTCTTTTGAAAACAAAATCTTTTTATTTAAAGATCCAAAATAGTAATTTTAAATATTTTTATTTTTCCTTTAATAAAAGTTTATCTTTTTAAATCCCTTTAGTACTTTATTTGATTCCAATTGGTTTGAAGTTCCAATTAAATTCAAAAAGTTTCTTCTGGCCCTGAAAATCAAACAAAGTTTTATTTTATTCATTTATTTTCACATTACAAAATTAGGAAAATCTTGGGATGTGATAGGCTACCACCCTTAAAATAAATCTCGTCCCGAGATTTGGGAAGGTTAGGGTTTCAAGCAAGTTCAAAACAACTAGGGTACTACCACCCTTAAAAAATTTCAAACAAAAATTACATATTGTCCTTCTTGGGATCCTTTCTCTAAGCAACCTTTGCATGTGTCCTTGGTTTCCATACTTGACTCATGGGCCGAGGTTGAGTTTCTCCATAGGCTTATTCAACTTGTTCTTCATCTTTTCTAGACAGTTGCTTGCATAATGTCCTGGATTCTTGCAGTTGAAACAATGGATGTCCTTGAGTTCCTTATGTGGCTCTTGTGGACAAGTTGCTACATAGTGGCCCAATTCTTTGCAGTTGTTGCACCACACTTGGTCAATCTCTTTATTCTTCTCGTTCTCTGGGCACTCACTAGAATAGTGTCCCATTTCCTTACATTTACGACATTGCACAAGGTTCATGTCTGGTCTTGGTTTCTTGGGTTTCTTTGATCCTTTGAACTGGGTTGTCTTATTTGGGGGTATAAGTGGTCCTTTTCCTTTGGTAGACTTGGATCCTTCTTGTTTACTTTGTTCCACCATGGAGTAGATAGGGCATTGGATAGGAGTATGATCGCTTTGTTCACATAGGTAGCAGGTAGCTTGAGAGGTAGGACATTGTCCAACAGGAAGATTTTCTTCACAGTTTGGGCATTGACCTTCATGCTCCTTGGAAGTATGGTCCTTGTCTCCACAAATAATGCAAGCTGGGGCTCCATCTAGAATAACATTCTTGTCATCCTTGTTATCATAAACTCCTTTAGGATAGCTTTCTTCCATGTTGATCATTTGATTAGTCACCTTAAGCATCAGTTGGGATTGTTCTTCCAAAAACTTTTGCAGTGCTGGATCTTTATTACTATTGCTGGCTATGAACTGAGTTGTCAGTTGGTTCAACTAGTGTTGGGTTGCTTGAGTTCTCTCATGCTGTCAGCTTGGTTGGTGTTGATGTCAACAACCTTGGTGTTGGAGTCCTTTGGAGTAGTCATCTGTTTGGGTTGAAGGGAGATTAGAATAGGCAAAAATACTTTCTAAGGAAGTAATCCTAACCGCACACATCACTATTCACACAAACAACGTGCATGCAATCACAAACATTTCACTCAAACAACAATGCTCAAGCTCACACTTAGGCAACAAAATATTTTTGTAACACCTCATGAGTTGGTGGGTTTGATTTAGCTAAAATATGGTGGTCCATCTATATGGTTCACTTGTGATCTTTCCATCCTTCTTGGTTGTTTTTTTTCTACATGAGATCATGGTCCTTTGGGAAAAACTCTTGGTTATCTTGACTTCTAGTGAAGTGAACTCTTTCTAACTTTTGCATTCCCTTAGTCCCTAAATCTTGAGCAAGATTTCCTTGTCTCACTTGTAGTCCTTAGTGGTATTCAAGGTTGGGGTCTTTGGTGGAAAACTGAAGAAGTTGAAGTCATTATAGCAGAAGAAGTTGAAGTTGTCCTTTGCACATGGTGTAGTCTTTGGTCATGGGTAGGTTTTTCCATCAAGTTGAAAATAGAAGAGATGTAGAGTTGAAACCAAAATGGTTAAGGAAAGAGTTTACAAGTGTTTTTGTAAATAAGTTTTGGATCAAAATATAACTCCTATTTTTCTGAGGGTTTTTGTCCAATCCTAGGTTTACAAAATCCTACAGGCAACACAATGCTCTGATACCATCTGTAGAGGTCCCAATCTTTAATAAGATAGAGCCCCCTGTGTTTACAATGCTAGTCCCTGGATAAATATCTAGCATCCACAGTATAGATGTAATATCAAGAAACAAAGGTCATAATATAAATTTATAACCAGGAATAACATAATTTTATTACATCAAAACATAGCTCATTTGGCTATTACATTGTAGCGGAATAATTATAAACATGAGGTCCTTCATCTTCAAAGTGCCACAGGCAATTGCTGGTTGTAGACTATGTAATCCTAATCAAACAATCTTCACAAAAATCAATCAAACCTGCAACATTACAAGTTACAGCCACAACGGTCAATACATTTTGAATTGTATTGGCAAGTTTCACTTTTATATATAAGATAAGTGGATCCTATCAATACATGCATATTTGGCTAAGTAGAGTTTTAGGCTTATTTGCATAAAGCTATATTTTTATCCTATCTTTTCAAAATGATTTTGGTCCTTTGTCAAATCTCTTTTCCAAGAATCCCTTGAACTGCTTGGTAGACACTCAAGTGTTCAAGTCCTTTTCAAAATCTCTTGAGCTTCTTGGTAACCCCAAGTGCATCAAGTTTTCATAAAAATATCTTGAGCACCTTGGTAACCCCAAGTGCAACAAGCTTAACAAAATCTCTTCGAATTCCTTGGTAGACACACAAGGGCATCAAGTTTTATTTTATTTTAGAAGTTGGAATGTCGAGATCTCCCATAGTTCAAACTTTAGTTGCTCAGTATTGTCCATAACCGAGGACACAGCTAAGTACTTAGATTTTATTATCTTCTGCAGAAGGAGTACACTTTACCCACATGTCACAATCCCATCTTGTTGCCACCAGTGGCCTACTGGATTAGTGCTCACCAAGATGGAGTCTTGGCGATCGAGAGTGTGACGAAGTCTTTCAAAAGGTCCTCCCATACATCATTGCTAGCTTGTCTTCAGCCCCATGAAGCATTCGGATCCCCATGTCCGTAACTAAAGACAATGTATGGGTCTTCCTAATGTAGTTGACTAAGCCAGAGCCATAATAGCATGTGGTGGCACACGAAAGCCACAATTGGAGAAGCATGTTCAATCTCTAAGTTTCCTAGGTGGGTTTGCTTTGGAGCACAACACAAAGTGATTACCATAGACATGGCTCTTTTGTTGCCACCTTCTCCAAAACTTTAAGTATCCTCCACCTAGGTGGTTCATTGAGTCCTTGTTTTATTATATAAAACACAAGTCCTTTTCTCAACTTTGTAAAATCTCAACATGTATCTCTTTTCACAATAAAGCATGGCTAAGCATGTACAACTACATTATTTTCTCTAAGGAATGTAAGGGCATCCTATTAGGATTTAGCATAGCATAAGTATAAATCATTTTCATGCATGTTTTCAAAATCCACTAATGTATAATAAAAATAGTAGGACTTTTGTATGATAGTGTAACTTGCCTTTTTGGTAGGGAATGGTGGTTCACTCCTTGATCTTGCTAGTCTCTCACTTCTCGAACTTCACTACAAGTCAATCAAGCAAACACAAAATCAACTAACATTCCAAACTAATAATCACTCAAACAAATTCACACACACAAGACAATGGAAACTAATTCATGCATGGGAGCATGCACAAGATAGATTTATTTTGTAAAGAGGGTCTCTATTGGATTTCTAAACTTTGTAAGATCCAATTTGGTCATTTACCAAAATGGCAAAGTCATTAGAGGGGTTTGCCCTAAAACTATTTTAAAAATCCATTCAACATTTTATGTGGCGGAAAATGGTTTTATCAAATCAAAAAAGTCTTTAAGTTTCTCACTAAAATTTCTAACTATCAAGACTTGGTGTTTTGGGTCAGTGGCTTTGAATCAAAATATTTTCCCAAAGCTTTTATTCCAAAATCCTTTTTCATAATAAAACCATTATCTTTTCTTAGCTAAAAATAGACTAATTCAATTAATCCATTTTAAATTTTTCCAATTTCATTTTCAAAACCATGGGTTGGTTCCTAGGGTCAGTAAGGTCACTACAAACCACTTTGCAAAAGTTTTAACCCTAAAATCAATTTTAAACAATTTTTCTACTCTAAACAAGCTCACAAAAGAATCTGCAAAAACAAGCAAACTAACAGATACTATTTGCTAAACCAAGGGCATGGTTGGCTAGGTATTGCTCTCCTGAATCCAACGACATAAAATTTGTAATTTTTGGACGTGTGGATCCAAAGTTATAAGGTTTGAAGTTTGCAAATAATTTTGTTTTCAAATCTGTTTTTAAACAGAATAGGTGACACGCGGCGTGTTTTAATTGGACGATACCGGTTCGCTGCGGATCATGGCTGTAGGGCGTTGGATCAGATCGATCGCATGGTCCTGGAAGCATACCCCTTCGGCACTTAAGTGTTCTAATCCTGCTCGCCCATTCTAGACCTAACGGACCTAAACAAATGGTCATTTATCAAGCGCCAATGCCTTGGCGGCGGCGGGCGACGCAGCGGCGCTGGTGAAATAGGCGAGGGAAAAGGAAGTGCTCACCGAGTTCGTGAGGACGAGGTGGTGCTCGTGTGCTCGGCGTGGCAAAGGCGACGAGGTTTGCGGCAATTCCTCACCGGAGCTTGCTACATGGCTGCATTTGCTCGGACGTGGTCGAGGACGTTGCTACAGGTCACGAGAAGAACAACCGAGGGTAGGGTTAGACGCAGGAGGTCACAGAGGTGCTGTGTGCGTGAACGAGAAGAAGAGGGGCGACCTGGTTTACCTGGGAGGCGCCATCGGAGAAGAACTAGTCGCGGCAGCGTTCAGATGCTTGCCATAGCCAAGCCTGGGCGCCGGGTTGAGAGGAGGGTGCCGAGATGTCTGGGAGTGGGAAGCTTCCAGTGCTCGGGAGGCTCGGTGGTATCGAGTCGCCGGAATCGGCACCGGACTTCGTCGGAACAGAGGGTGCTCGGAAAGGAAATTGGGGAGGTCTAAGGCGTGCGAGCGCGAGGTGTCAGAGGGGAAATATAGAGGAGGCATGGGCGTTTAAGACTGCGTGGTCAAGGCGAGGTAAATACGCGGCATTAAGACGAATTGAATCCGCGGAATCACCGCAGGTAACGACGTCGAGGGAGGAAGAAGGGGTGTGGACGATGAGCGATGAGGTGGGGTCCACCGTCGGTGGGAAAAGAAATGAGAGTGAGGTCCATCGTCGGGTCTGGTCAGACACGAGGTGCGAAACATTTTCTTTCGGGGAGTGAAGGCTGGGATGGTACTGGGCTTAATGGGCTCTTGTCAACTGGGCTGGTCCAACTCTATTTTTTTTCTGTTTCTGATTCTTTTTTTTTATTTCCATAATCTGTTTTGAATTTCAAACAATTCCCAAGCAATCAAAACAATTCAAATATTCACCCAATTTTGTAACTATGAATTTAGTTCTGTTTAGTAACCTGATCCAAAATCCAAAGTCAAGATAATAATTTTATTTGCAGGGTCCATTATCAATTAAATTAAATGGGCCTTATTCATTTACTTCAAATAAGATTTGTTTTATTAGAATATTTATTTTGAAATCTAAAATAAAATCAAAACACTTCAGTAGGTTTTACTTAAGAATATAAAATACTTAGAAAACTTATTTAAAATAAATAAATAAGTTTTAGTGTTTAATTAAAATGGGAAAAGCCTTTACTTAAATAAAATTGGATATTAAATCCTTATTCATTTATTTTGAATAAAATAACTATTTTTATCAAATAGAATTATTTTTATTTCCAAAAGCTTGGCCAAGGTTTAATTTGGCTTTATAAAATAATCTTTATTTATAAATCTATCCTTTTCTTTTGAAAACAAAATCTTTTTATTTAAAGATCCAAAATAGTAATTTTAAATATTTTTATTTTTCCTTTAATAAAAGTTTATCTTTTTAAATCCCTTTAGTACTTTATTTGATTCCAATTGGTTTGAAATTCCAATTAAATTCAAAAAGTTTCTTCTGGCCCTGAAAATCAAACAAAGTTTTATTTTATTCATTTATTTTCACATTACAAGATTTGGAAAATCTTGGGATGTGACATTGGGAGGCCAAACTCACAGGAGAGGTGCTTATACTAGGGCGTGTAATTGAAAGGTTAGGATTGATTATCCGCATACTGAGTATGGTGAATTAAGGATTTGTTCCTGACGGATGTATCGAATGTTGTGGTGAAAGTGTACAATCTCTACAGAGTGTCAAACTATTTGAATAGCCGCGTACGCGGTTATGGACAGTTGGAGTGGCCATACTGTTCCCCCGTCAGACTTTTCAAAATGACTTGTGAAATGAATTGAGACTTTGACTTGACCACAACAGATTTGTAACCTGAATTACAAGATCCCACTTAGGAGTTATAAAATTGTGACTAGCTTTGGAACTTAGTAAAGATAAACCTGGCTTTTTGCAAAACAACCCTAGAGACTAGTGTCCTATTATCCAAAAACCCCTTACCTGTTAGTATTAGTTTGCAAGTACTTAAAGAGTACTCATGGCTTTGTCCCTGACTATTCCCATGGCCAGACGATGAACAGGAGTACCTGGAAGATGGACCCCACAAAGGTTACGACAACTAGGATCATCTCCCATCGTCAGCATTGCCTATGACCCCGAAGATGGAGCTTCGCCTACGCTACCGTTATTATTACGTATTCCGCTGCTTGATGTTGTATTAAGAACTGGATCATGAGATCCCCATTTGTGTAATAACTTAAGTATCGTTTGTAATGGATGAAGTACTATGGTATCCAATTCTGTTATGTCTCGCAAAAATGGTAATCCTGGGATTGCGATGTATGGCATAACAGGCATCTAGGATTGAAAAATCCGGGTGTTGACAAGTTGGTATCAGAGCCATCCTGACCATAGGAGACCCTAGTTAGATTGGACGTTGAACCAAAAACTTAGTTTCAAAACCAAAGAGCAAAAATATTTACGAAAGCTTATTCTCATTCTTACCTCTTTAATTCTTTAATAAAACTTCATGTGCGTCAAAAACTCTTGAAAAATAGATAAAATTTTCACACACTTGATCACTCTGCTAATCTACTCATCCTCTATTTTTATAGATGGAAGTGAAGTACATCAAGTTTTATCAACTTGGGAATGGAGGAGACCTTATCTTTGAGAGGGATCTGGATCGACTTCGAACTTCGAGCGTCCGCACTCGAGTTCTTCGGAGCTCAGCTCAATGATCAAGGAGGAGAAGATCTGCAGTGGCTAATTGTTGCAAGTCTCCGAGGAAAGATGGAACCTCCCATCGCGAGGGAATTCAGTTTACCTTGAGGGAAAACAAGCGGCTCGATGGACTTGCCGAGCAATGCAGAAGCTCTTTCCCCGTCTGTGGGCGAGCATCAATCGATCAAGGGTACTGCCGAAGTTTTGCCCAAGGCGTGATGCAAATGGCCAACCACTGGAAGCCCCATACCACCCCGAGCTGAAGACTCAATTGGACCACCTTAGCTTCATGATGTATGATCGTCAGCAAGAGTTGGACAACTGCCGTGAATATTGCAACCACAAGTCTGCCATCATCAAGACGAAGGATCAGACCATAGCCATGCTAGTAAAGGATCGCAAGTCTCGCCGCCGTCAGCTCGACAAGAAGGAGCGCATTATTGCCCATCTTCGCCATCGCATCTCATCTCTGGAAGAGACCATCCACGAGAGAGACATGCAGTTGGAGGAAAGGGATAATGCCGGAGAGGATCTTCGTGGAGACCCTTACTCCTACCTCAGCGATGACGATGATTTTCTGGAGGATCAGGCCATGGACTTCTTCACCTATGAGGATGATTTCGCCTTCATTGATGATGTTGAAGATGATGAAGCCACAGACTCCAAGGAGTAGTAGCACTGAGCACTAGCGTAGTGAGTAGTAGTCGGTCCCACTGTATCGTAGTTTCCAGAATGGTTCTTAAAACCATCTGTTTTTCCTTGTTGTGGTGTGTGTTGTACTGTGTGCTATGAATGAATGAATGAAAAAGCAAGTTGCTTGAAAAACCTGAGTCAAATGCTAAAAAAAATTCAAAAACCCAAAACCTTAGCAATTTCCCTCTTTTCTCATGATCTATATCAATCTTCAGATGCCATGTGGAGGAAGTGGTTCAGCCCCGGACCCGATGTTGCAGATCCTGAAAATGTTGACTTCTGACCGAGAAGCTGAAAGAGCGGAACGTCAAGCCAACCTAGACACTCTGCAACAGATAGCCCAGCTAGCCCACAACAACCAAGGCCATGGAAATCAGGACAACCACGGATCTAAGCTCAAGAATTTCCAGAATACCAACCCACCTGTCTTCACCAAGTCAGAAGAACCCCTAGATGCCGATGATTGGCTGCAAACCATGGAAAATAACTTAGAAGTCGTCGGAGTGGAAGCCAACGAGAAAGTCTTGTTCGCCACCCATTATCTAGCCGAAGATGCCAGGGCATGGTGGAACAGTGTTCGTGCAATGACCGGAGGCCAGATGATGACCTGGGAAGAATTCAAGGTCAAATTTAGCAGAACCCATGTGCCACCAGGTTTGATCAAGAGAATGAGAGACGAGTTCAGAGAATTGAAGCAAGGAAGGATGACTGTAGTGGAATACCGTGACAAATTTTTGTCATTAGCTAGGTATGCCCCGGACGAGATAGACACCGAAGCCAAGAAGAAAGAAAGGTTCTTGAATGGTCTGCATGACAAGATGCAGACAGTGTTAGTCAATATCCCCTTTGTTGATATTGAAGCCCTTGTCGACTCTGCTATCCAGATGGAAGGAAAGATCAACCAGGCCAATGAGAACCGCAAGCGTCGCATGATGCATCAACCAGGAATCCATCAGACCCCAAAGTATCGCCCCAACCCATCTCCAGGATTTGCCCCAAGAACCAATAGACCCCCTATGACCCGTCCAAACTATCCCAACCGTGGAAACCCTAGAACCGAAGGAAATCACAACAACCCCGGCAACTCTAGCAATTTCACCCGTGCCCCACCCAAGTTCAACACCAACAATTCTACCGCCAACCCCAACATCGCTTGAGGATCGGAAGCAATGTTGTTCTGCTGACCAAGGACAAGTCACAAGTGATCTGTTATGATGTGGAAATAAAGGCCACTATTCCAACGAGTGTCCCAACAAGAAGAATGCTACAGCCCCAACGCCAATGTCCCAATGAAGCGTCGTGTCCGACCGGAGAAGATTTGCCCAGTGAATTCACTCAACCAATGGCCGTCTTTTCTCATGCATGTTGAAGAAGCTCGTGAAGACGTCTTTGGGTATGTTTCGTTAATTCGATCTTGGCAAGAGTGTTGTTTGATTCTGGTGCATCGCATTCATTTGTCACCAAAGAATTTTCCTGCACTAGTAAAATTCAACCAACCAAATTGAAGCATGTGATGATTGTACAAATTCCCGGATCAACCACCAAGGCTAGGCAAATTTGCAAGGCCGTCCCTATCCGAATCCATGGCATAGATTTTTATGCTAACCTAATAGTACTCGGAACTAAAGGTTTGGAAGTAGTACTAGGAATGGATTGGATGTCCAAACATAAAGGATTGATTGACTGTGCCAAGAAAGCCATCACCATGACCAAATCATGGAATATCAGTTGAGCATATATCTGAAACCTTACCTCGCCAATTCAAGTGTAACAAGAGTCTAGCCCAACCTACCATTGACCAAGTTCGGATAGTCTGTGAATACCCCGATGTATTTCCAGATGTTTTTCCCGGTATGCCCCCAGATCGGGATATCGAGTTTATCATCGAACTAATCCCCGGAACAGGACCCATAGCCCAGAGACCCTATAGTATGAACCTGTCAGAACTAAAAGAACCGAAGAAGCAACTGGATTCCATGTTAGAAATCGGATTGATTCAACCGAGTGCGTCCCCATGGAGATCACCTGTCTTGTTTGTGGACAAGAAGGATGGAGGTAACCGTTTGTGTACGGACTATCAAAAGTTGAATGATGTCACCATCAAGAACAAGTACCCCTTGCCTAAGATAGAAGATTTGTTTGATCAGTTGACCGGAGCCTAGGTGTTTTCTAAGATTGATCTTAGAACTGGCTATCATCAACTCAAGATTCATGCAGAGGATATTCCAAAGACTGCCTTTACCACCAGATATGGATTGTACGAGTATACAGTCATGTCTTTTGGATTAACCAATGCCCCCCGCTTATTTCATGAACCTCATGAATAAGATTTTTATGGACTTCCTGGATAAGTTTGTCATTGTTTTCATCGATGACATTCTGATTTATTCCAAATCAGAAGAAGAACATGAGCTACACCTAAGTACCATTCTTGGAACCCTTAGAGAGCATCAGCTGTATGCAAAATTTAGCAAATGTGAATTCTGGTTACAGGAAGTAGGATTCCTTGGTCACATTGTATCAGCCGGAGGAATTGCCGTTGACCCTGCCAAAGTGAAAGATGTAGAAGATTAGCAAGCCCCAACCACTCAAACCCAAGTTCGTGCTTTTCTCGGATTGGCGGGATATTACCGCAAATTTGTAGAAGGATTCTCTAGTATCGCCCGACCCATGACCCAATTGCTGAAGAAGGACAAGAAGTTTGAATGGACCGACAAATGTGAAGCGAGTTTTCAAGACCTCAAAAGAAGATTGATTTCAGCCCCAATCTTGATTATGCCGGATATCACGAAGCCCTTCGATGTGTATTGTGACGTATCCAAGATTGGTCTCGGATGTGTGCTAATGCAAGAAGGCAAAGTTACATCTTACCTATCGCGACAATTGAAGCAACATGAACAAAATTACCCAACCCATGACCTTGAACTCGCAGCCGTAGTTCTAGCCCTGAAGACATGGAGACATTACCTGATGGGAAATCGTTGTGAGATTTATTCGGATCACAAGAGCCTAAAGTATATATTCACTCAAAAGGAGCTGAATATGAGGCAAAGAAGATGGATTGAACTAATCAAGGATTATGACCTGGACATTCACTATCACCCTGGTAAAGCCAACGTGGTAGCCGATGCCCTTAGCAGATTGTCGTGCCGCTTGAACTCCATGATTTTTAAGGAGCAACCAAGTTTGCACAAGGAGATGGAAGATTTTCGAATGGAATTAGTAAGTGAAGGATTTTTGGCTAGCATATAACTTCAGCCCACTTTGATCAGTCAGATTAAAGAGGCGCAGAAAGGAAATGCCAGTATCGACGGAATCAAGCGTCGTATCGGTACAGGCAAAGTACCCGGATTCACCGAGGACGAAGAAGGAGTTATGTGGTACAAAGGACGCCTTTGTGTACCAGCAGATTCGGAGTTGAAAGAAGTTATCTTGAAGGAGGCTCACGATACTATTTATTCTATCCATCCCGGAGGAACTAAGATGTATCAAGATTTGAAAGAGCAATTTTGGTGGCATAAGATGAAGAGAGAAATCGGAAGCTATATCGCCAAGTGTGATATATGTCAGCGAGTCAAGGCAGGACATAAAAGACCCGCTGGATTGTTGCAACCTTTGCAGATTCCGGAATGGAAATGGGATTCTGTAGGAATGGACTTTATCACTGGACTACCTACTTCTAGTAGGGGAAATGACTCTATTTGGGTCATAGTGGACAGATTGTCCAAAGTCACCCATTTCTTGCCCGTCAAAACCACCTATCAGAGTTCGAAGCTAGCGGAGTTGTACATCGCTAGGATCGTTAGTTTGCATGGAGTCCCCAAGAATATAGTATCGGATCGAGGAACTCAGTTTACCTCGAGATTCTGGAAGAAAGTCCAAGAAGGTTTAGTAACCCGCCTAGATTTCAAGATCACGTATCACCCTCGACGATGGACAAAGCGGGCGAGTAAATCAAATACTCGAAGATATGCTTAGAGCATGTGTGCTAGAATATGGATCCAAGTGGGAAGACTGTCTGCCGTTTGCAGAATTTTCATACAACAACAGTTACCAAGCCAGTTTGCAAATGGCCCCATTTGAATTCATGTACGGAAGAAAGTGTCGCACCCCTTTGAACTGGTCGGAAGTAGGAGAGAGTCAGATTTTCGGACCCGACATCCTACGAGAAGCAGAGGAGAAGGTTCACAAGATTCGTGAGCACCTCAAGATAGCCCAATCCCGACAAAAGAGTTACACCGACAAGAGACGTCGAGACCTCGCCTTCAACATCGGATATTTTGTTTATCTGAAAGTGTCTCCATTGAAGGGAATGTAGCGTTTCCAACTCAAAGGAAAGTTAGCCCCCAGATATATCGGACCTTTCAAAATTTTGAACCGTCGAGGAGAAGTATCATATCAATTGGAACTACCTGAAGAGATGTCAGCTGTGCACAATGTGTTCCATATCTCGTTACTTCGCAAGTGTCTCGAAGTCCCCGAGAAGACCGAAGTGTTCAAGAATATCGATCACCGGACCATAGAGATCAATGATGACCTAACCTATCCCGAAGTACCCATCCGTATATTGGAAGAAGCCTTTCGAACTACCAGAACCCGAAGCATCAAGTTTCTCATGATTCAGTGGAGCAACCACACAGAAGAGGAAGCTACCTGGGAGCGCGAAGATCACATCAGGAAGGAGTTTCCAGATCTCTTCAAATCCTAGGTAATCTTTTCGTCCTTTTTCAAATCTCGGGACGAGATTTTGTTTAAGGGGGGAAGGTTTGTAACATCCCAAAAATACCAAACTTAGATCAACAAACACTAATCATCAAGATTAGGGTTAACAAAAACTTTTCTAAATAAACTCATGAATGCATGTATATGTGTATGCATGGATTTTTGAATTTCTTTAAAAACCACCTTGTTTGTGTGATCCATTGCTTGTAAAATGTTTCTTAGATGAAATGAACATCATCTAAAACATTTCCCACACATTTCCTAAAGACAAGTAAATCAAAACAAATATATTAAGTGAATGGTCATTTTGACCAATTTAACTCCCATGCCTACTTTGGCTGTCTCAAACTTTCAAAACCTAACGGAAACTTTTCTGGATCTTTGCACCCCGTGAATGTACTCATAACAAGGTATCAAGGCCCACTTTGTGATCATCCAGAAACTTTCAAATGCATAGTTTAAATGACAATTCAAAATGGAATCTTCTTCATATGGGAAGATCCCACTTATTCAAAAACCACTCAAACAAGCTCAACTTTCAAAACCCAAGCATCTGCAGACTCACCAACACCAATCTAGCAAACCCACGAAAAATCATTTCAAAATTCAAAACTTGATTTCATGCGGCTATTTCATCAAACAGGTTGCAGACACAAATCAAACAAACATCAAACACTATAGTGTGCAGTAAAATTGGCCTAACTTGTTCCCTAGTTAGCTCACACACAGCTCAGTAGATCATCTAGAAAGATTAGCCCAACACTAGCACCCCTGTGAGCTTGCCATTGTCATCAATGGTGAACAGCCGAGCACCCCCATGTCACCCCATTGTGGACAGCAGGCTAGAGGAAGAACTAGTCGTGCCAACCTTGTCTGGGAGGCAGCCCACCGTCCACCGCCACTGCCTGTCCCAGCCGCGAGCGTTGCCAAGCCCTGGACCACGCGCACAAGCCACGCCCAGACCATGCCGAGTGTGCGCCAGAGCGCCACCCTCGACCAGCATCCACAGACCGCGCGCCGCCCTCACCGCGTGCACACATGATCACCACCGACCCAGGAGACCGCCAGACACCCCCGTTTGCCGCCGTACATGCCCACCGCCGTCGAAGACGCCGCCTAGGCAGAGCACCGCCTGCCAGACCAAACCACAACGCCCCATGCCTCGCGACCATGTCGTTGAGCATCGCCAGGAGACACAGCACCGTCCCCTACCCTTGCCCATGCCTTTAGCACCAGAACGTCGCCCGACGAGCTCACCGTCGCCCGACGGTCCCTCGCCGACTATAAATAGAGGCCACCCCGCACGATTTCTTCACACCATCTCACTCTCCTCACCGACCGTGCCACACCATCTTGAGCAAGGCGAGCACCACCTCGGAATTTCACCGAGCCGCCACGCCGGAGAAGAAGGGAGCCAGCGATTGGAGCTGCCCCAGGAGAAGCCATCGGTACAAGGAGGTTCGCCGTTGTCGACTTCTTCGTTCGCCCGCCTCGCCGACCCTCGCCCGTACCCCGGTGAGCCCCCAACACCCCTCACTGGCCGCGCTAGGTTTCGTTCTCGCCAGAGTTATCTCCCGTCCACGATGACCCCCAGCCGTTGGATTAGAACTAGATCGAACGATCCACGTTTCCCCATACCGCTTCGCCCAGCCCCGTGTCACTGACGAGTGGGGACACCCACTTAAGCAGCTGGAGCACTAATTAGCAGGCCGGCCCGTTAGAATTTCCCGCACAGCCCAGCAATTCAAATTAAATCTTTTCTATTTCAATTCAAACACACTTCAGCACCCAACTTAAAAAATCAACCCAGATCGATTCAGTACACCAATTTGGATGAAACCAATTTTGCGGGAAAGGTCTGTGAATGCTTAATCCAAGCCCGTTGGATTCAAGTCATTTGGATCTATAGATCACCCCTGGTAAAAATAACAAGACAGAAGTTTTTCTGCATTCAAACATTTTTCAAATTTAAACCATAATAGCTTTTGAGTTGTTTCCAACTCTCAAAAATCACATTTAACCATACCTTTCAGAATATATAAAAATATATAGGTTTACTTGCAGAAATAATGTTCAAGTAATAAAAGAATGCTTCATAAGCATTTCTAGCCACTTTAATTAATTAAAATAAAAGGGTAAAACCTTATTAAATTGTGACACCACTTTAAATCACATTCCCATGGACTACAATATGTGGTGATGACATGTGTCAACATAATCCCATGTTTAGTTTGGAGAATATTAAATCTTAAGTAGTTTTTCAATGAGTAGAAATTACTTTTCTAAAAATAAAAAGATTTAAACTAAGCTTTAACCTTGTAATGTTAGAGATGATGCTAGATCATCTATAGGACCCTTTTGTGTGATGATTGCAAGTAGTTAAGTATTGTTTGGTGATTGTGTACCTCGTATTTATTCATAGACGCTAGTACCGACCAAGGATACAAGGAGGAAGGAGGATACTATGAAGAGGAAGCCGAGGAGAACTTTAACCACTGCTCTGCACAAGGCAAGCTAGTAACTATGCAAGCTTATATTGACACTAATGCAAGCCTAATACTACTAGTGAATGTGCAAGCTAACCCTTGCCAGATACCCTACTGATGCCACAAACCCATACTTGTGATATGACTACTATATGCCTTAAGCATATGAGATCATACCCACTTGATAAACCAATCCTAGTTTTATGGCAAGCTTCTTACTTTATTTCTTTATCAAAGCTTACTTAGAGTCTACCTAAGAGTTTGGTAGATACTAGACAGTTGTGCTGAAGGTTGCATAAAGAGCATAAAATTTGGCCTAAGCTAGAAACCTTGATATCAACCTAAGATATAAGGTTGGACTTAGTGAAACTCCACTAGTTACCACCCCTCATTAGTACTACCCCCACCTGTAGATGCTAGTGCTAAGCATAAAACTTGATCAACTTTAGATGGGAATACTTGGTGGAAAATGGTTATGAAAACCTTGGAATGATGGATCATTCTATTGAAATGTTTTGGACATGTGTTTCCAAACACTTGATGATTCTGGTGATAAAAATGTTGAGGCATGAGCCTTAGCCCTTTATAAAACTGATGGTTGTCTGGATGCGATACCATTCCAATTTTATCGCATAAACCACAATACCGAAGAATGGGTAGGGCTTGACTGGAAACTTATATACCTTAGTATTAGTTCCCTCACGCCAAGGTCCGAGCTGAGGCTACCTTGTGAAGATTGTCCACATGCAGTACCCAAGATGACAAGTGGTCATGGTTGGGAGGCCAAACTCACGGAGAGGTGCTTATACTAGGGCGCAATTGAAAGGTTAGGATTGATTATCCGCATCTTGAGTATGGTGAATTCAGGATTTGTTCTGGCGGATGTATCGAATGTTGTGGTGAAAGTGTACAATCTCTGCAGAGTGTCAAACTATTCGAATAGCCGTGTCCATGTTATGGACAGTTGAGTGGCCATCTTGTTCCCGTCGACTTTTCAAAATGACTTGTGAAATGAATTGAGACTTTGACTTGACCACAACAGAGTTGTGACCTGAATTACAAGATCCCACTTAGGAGTTATAAAATTGTGACTAGCTTTGTAACTTAGTAAAGATAAACCTGGCTTTTTGCAAAACAACCCTAGAGACTAGTGTCCTATTATCCAAAAAACCCTTACCTGTTAGTATTAGTTTGCGAGTACTTAAAGAGTACTCATGGCTTTGTCCCTAGCTATTCCCATGGCCAGACTATGAAGAGGAGTACCTGCAAGATGGACCCCAGGAAGGTTACGACAACTAGGATCATCTCCCATCGTCAGCATTGCCTGTGACCCCGAAGATGGAGCTTCGCCTACGCTACCGTTATTATTATGTATTCCGCTGCTTGATGTTGTATTAAGAACTGGATCATGAGATCCCCATTTGTGTAAGAACTTAAGTATCGTTTGTAATGGATGAAGTACTATGGTATCCAATTCTGTTATATCTCGCAAAAATGGTAATCCTGGGATTGCGATGTATGGCATAACAGGCATCTAGGATTGAAAAATCCGGGTGTTGACACCTTTCCAGGATAGCGTTAGCCTCGTTTACCGCAGTGTCTTGGTCGCGCGGGTCAAGCTGCTAGTGCTTCTTGTGGGGGACATCATCCGAGAAAGGGGGAAGCCGGATGTTATCAGTGGACCCGCTGTTTTTGACATAGAAAAAGGTTCTATGCCACTTCTTGCAAGAATCAAGCCCAGCAACTCAAGGAAAGATGGAGTCTCTCCTAGGCCTGATGCAAGCAGCACCGCACCGAGTTGGATTCTTCTCGGCACGGGGAGCACCGGGCTGGGGAACAACTTGAACCCTAAATCTAAAATACTTGGGCCACAGAAGAACTGTAGGCCAAATCCCAAGGTAGGCTTCGCAAGAAGAGATGAAGCAAGAAAGAGAGCCAATCGCATTGGCAGGAAGATGGTGGGTCTGCAGATGGAAGGCAGAAAGAAACAAGGAGAAGAAGGTGCTCACAGGAAGAGCGAAACCGCGTTCAAAATGGGAAAGGAAAACCACCCGCTCGCCAGCTTGGGGCTTAGGAGAGATCTCACCGGAAGGGAGACGACAATCCACCTGCAGTGGAATGCGTCTGGTGGAGCGGAGCCACTCCACCTCCTCGATGGAGACATCCGAGCCTTCCCAGCCACCGCGCTCGCCGGCGGGAATCTCCTGCTCCTCAGCACCATCAACACTGTCGCGAGCGTCCATGAGATGAGCAGAGTCCGTATCCTCCACGGTAGGAAGAGGCTTGGAGCAGCGTGGACCTGTGCTGGAATGGAAAGAAGACAGGGGCAATCGCAACGCAAGAGCAGGAGAAAGAAGGAACCGCAAAGGGGGCAGTTCGATTTTGCAGGCGCAAGGAAGAAGAAAGGCAAAGGGAAAACTGAACGGGCGTGGGGGAAGTGGAAACCCCCAACCCCTACTTAAGGGCAGTAAAAACCCCGGTCGTGGGATCTATCTGTGCCGTGCGGCCAGCATGTGGCCGTGTACCAGGCCGGGAAAGCCAGTCAGCAAGCGCCACGTAGCCAAGGATACACGAAAAATCCCGTGCCACGTCATGACTAGAAGGACAAGAGGCGCAGGTCGATGGGACTGCCACAGTGACGGGGAATAACTGCGCAGCCATCACTATGCCGCCAGAGCATGGAACAAAAATTGAGGCAAGTAAACATGATTACCAGCTGTCAGTGACTGAAGCGCGCCGAAAATGACTCTGAATTTGCCAAAGTAACTCAGCTCGAGGCAAAAATGAGCCAAGAAGTCAAAGAGTCTACCCGAAATTGTCAGACTAACACGGCAAGGTGCGAAATTGCGACAGATAAAGACAAAAACTAAGTTCCACTCACACAAAAGGAACCTGGAGACGCCTAATAGCTTGAACTGCTAGACCTCACCAGCTTCGCTGACTAATGTCGGGGGGATAACCCCCGGTAGGGTCACGAGAGGGGAAACATAGCGCAGCTGGGTTGGCTCTGAGTAAAGAAAGAACCAGGCCAGGTAAGAACAGCCAGGTAAGATAAGCATGAAAGCCGACATACAAACTATGACGGCTCGCATAGGACAAAGTTGTAACCCTTGCAGGAACCAACGAGCCGAGTCAACCGAGGAAGGGCCGAGTCAAGGAGGACATGTGGCACCTTTCCTAGTAAGGTTCAGGAGGGACCATGGTAAAGCATGGTCAAAAGAGAAGGGCGACGTTGGGTGACACAAAAGGAGACGGGTGACTCCCAAAGCATGCGCTGACGTACAAAGTAACAGCGTGACGCCAAAAAGAACAAGAAGCATCATACCAGAAGACCGTTAGCCGTCAAGCTTTATGGACCGGGCCTTTGGGCTTAGGGAAAGCCCATGACCCGGCCCATATTTTAGGGACCAAGATCCAAACAGTAAACCCTATAACCCAAAGGGGTATAAGCTAGCTAGCATTGCCTATATTAGGGAGGGCATAGCAGTAGTAGAAGGAGGTTGGACGAAGTAGGGAGCTAGTGCCGTGAACTCTAGCCTAAACAGCTCAAGGAGCACTTGTAATCTTTGGGGTATCAATTGAATTGCCAAGTCTGGAGAGTTCTTCTTGTTCTTCGTGCATGGCTCGACCGTGTACTCCCTCCCCGGTGACCACAAGCACCCATTCGGCCCCCAACTTAAGCCTACCCATGGCATCTCCCGTGCCACCACCACAACACTCAAGTTAAACTAGTTTCCGATTGATATCCCCATGTCACTCAAGGGTCGCCGGTCTGCTAGCAAACATGATTCTATCTATGTAGAACAAAGCATCAAGTTGTGTGGGCCCTTAATTGGACAACATGCATTAAGCATCCCATAGATAGTCAAGCACACATAATATAGCAATTAGAATTAACCACAAACTTGATGGAAATTGTGTAGGCACATCACATCTCACCAGCCCCTACATCTCCCATGCCCAAGAGAACTTACTCACACACGAGAGAAGAAAGCATCATCAATATAATTAAATAAAGGGAGTCCTTATCGATATTACCATGTAGATCCATAATAAGAAATAGAAACAAATCCAACACAATTCAAGATAGGAAGAACAATCTCAAACCCTAATCTTGCAAAGTGTAGATCTCTCTCTATCTCAAGTACAAGTAATGGCTATGGAGGTGTGGTGGCTAGGAGATTGAAGATCATGGAGCGATATGAAGAACGTCTTCCCCTTCTTCTCCGGATCCCTTCTCTCTCCCTTCTGGATGGTATGGTGGCTCGTTTGTTCTATTTTTGACCTTGGCCTCTTCATGAAAGTTGTCCCTTTTAATAAGACGAAGGAGATGGCAACTATACAGCGACAACAATATGGCGGCGGCCCATATAGTTGGTCGTTAAACTTGAACTGAATTCCCCTCGATTGCTTCTAGAAAGGGACTTGCTTGTTTTTTCCTGAATATTGTGCTTTTGCTGTTAAATCCCTCTGTTGATGTTCAGAACCTGAAACACACATTTAAAACCAAGTTTTCTTCGCTACCTAAGTATTAGTGTTAGGTAAAGAGGGGAAACTATCAAATCCAAATGAAGACCATTGATAGAAGCCATAAAAAATGTGTAGAATCTCACAGCTATTAACTCCCCAAAGCTTAGGTGTTGTTCGTCCTCGAGTGACAAGGAAATAAGAAAGGATAGCGGAGATTCAAAACTGAAATAAAAGAACTTACAAGCTTGAATTGGTGTCAAATTCTTTTCTTCATGTTTCCTGCAATCTTAAACGTGATCATACAAGTATTCACAAGATTGCACCGAGTTTGTTTCCTAACCACGCATATCTTGCTAGCAAATAAATCATATGAACAAGCGAGTGTCGAGAGTTTAGCTAGGAAAGTGAAACAAATCTTGTTGGTCTCTCTCTTATTGAGAGATGAAAACTCTTTGCTCTTGTTCCTTTAATAAATTAAGAGTACTCAAGTTTGCACCAAGAACATTTAATTTAAGAACAACTCATCTACTCCCACGTAAAAATTTCAAGACTCTCAAAGCACTTTTTTCCTTTCCTTGTTTTTCAAAAACTTCAAGTCTTTTCATAGAGAAATCATGCCACTATTTTTAACATGTTAATTGGGGCTGTGTTGCACACTCGTGACCATGCCAATAGATAGTTGTTGAGCAATAGTGGGTCAAAGGAGTAATACAACTTCACTTGTAACGTAAAACCACGAGGAGACTAAATTTTTTACACGTCATAGCTTTGCAGCTACAGACGTTTACATAACTCATAGCCGAAATCAAGTGGCTTCCCACATTTAGATCGTTCGTTGGCCTGGCGGAGTTAATAGTTCCCCATGGAGTATGACAGTATTTGTAGTGACACACATAAAGCAATATCCTACTATAATTATTAGAAAAAGCAGTGGCATAACCTCTACTACTTCGAAGTATCCACTTTATCAGACAATTTCATTCAAGGGTGCTATCGAGTCTATTTACATTAAGCTCAATGGGGTTGAGTAGTTTCTAAAATAAAATCTTTTGGGATAAACATGGACTCAAGTCATCTCTTGGATGCTTTTTCTTGTTGTAAAAATGTTGGAAATATTTAACCAAGTTCATTGCTCAAGGTTTCAAAGCTAAAAGTGGACACTAGCAAGGGAATATAATTTATAGGATAACAAGCTAGGTGGGGAGTGACTCAAGTGCAAGCGAGTAAATTATTATAGGATCATTTATAATTGCAAGAGAGGTGCTGAAAGGAATGTGATACCTCCTCTTTCTTGCTTCATTCTCATACTTGAGTCGAATCCTCTCTATGTTTCCATATTGCCAAGTCACCTGAAATTGAGCAATCTCCAAGAAAAACAAAGAAACAAATTGCAATTGAAAGTTACACTATATTTTTGTGTTTTGGGTTTTAATAATGCAAGATGAAAATAAACATGCTATTCTTGGGAAAGAAAACAAATCAAAAGAAGAAATAAAAATATGAATGCAAGTTTGGAGGTTCAAAACCTCCCCAAGCTTAGGCTATTGCCATGCTTAGTTGTTGCCATCGTTTGGTGGTGGCTAGTGGTGTGCTGGTAGTAGTCAGGGAAGTAGGTCATGAAGTTACCAGAGGTCTGATTTAAAGCACTCACATCATCAGTAACTCCATGAAGAGTCTGATCAATTTCCCCAATGCGCTAGTTGAGCTGCAAAAATTCTCGATAGGGGAAACTGTTGAATCCATGTTGCTGTTGTGGCTGATTGGGCCATTGGTCCCAATGTTGCTCCTGCTGCTGCTTTCCTTCCCAAGAAGGATTGTGCTCCTGCTCCTGCTCTTCCTGCTGCCCTCCTTCCTCTTCATCGAAGTCCGGATAGAGATCCACCATAATTTTAGTCACTTGATCCTTGGTGAGGATCCAGTTGTCCCTTCCTTGGACCTTGAAGGCTTGCGGGCAAGGCAATGGTATCTGACGCTCCTGCACATCATTAAGATAACCAAACCGATAGGCTCGGAGCCTCCTGTTAACTTGGTAAACACCGAGGAAGCCACAAGCAGTAACATACCTGACATCCATAAATATGGAGCCATCAACAGGTTGTGCAATAGGAATTGCAATTTCAAGTGCTTGAACTAGGTGGGTTACCATCCCACCGGTACGAATATCACCTTTTGTCTTGTTGCTCTGGTGGTGGAGGTGAGGAGGAGAGAGGAATAGAGAGAGTGAGACACACGGGCACACAAGAAAGAACGCCTTGGTGATCATGGCCATATCTGCGTTGGCCATCGAGCCGGTATCTCCTCTTCCTAACAAGGTGTTAGCAAGAAACATAGCAAAGTAGTGGATGGCTGGGTTTTGTATGGTGGACATTTTCTTCTGGTAGAAGTCCCTACCACCATGAATAGAAACAACCTCCCAAGCACTTGCACTCGAGGTGCTATACAGGTTTGTAACAGTTGGTTCCTCCTCTTGAGGGAATCTATAAGCATCGCAAAATTGTTGATAATTAATTCGATATGACCGTTGGTTAACGATGAAATTTATCATGCATGCATTACCTTTTTCCCTATAGTCGTCGTAGAAGGAGGCGAGGAACTCATGGGTGAGCCCTTCGTAAGTGTGGTGGTTGGCATTGGCGAGACCTGCGAGCCCTGCATTTGCACACAGGTAGTCGAAGTCCCCCTTCAACCCGGTTGAGTTGAGGAAGCCATTGTCGGCCCATCATGTGGGCAGCACCTTCCTTGCTAACACCATGGCATACTTGTTGTCGAGCTCATCCTGGAGCCCTGAGCCCTCACCATGTTGGCGCTTGTTCTTGCGAAAAATACTACCGAGCTTGTTCATCTTGATGCACCGAGAAATTTCAACATAAAACCTTAGACATATAGTTTCTACATGATATATGAGTGATTCTATGTGGAGGAATTCAATCCTAACGTGAGAAATTAAAGTAGAAAATCAACCAAGATTGAGTTCATCCACTAATTCAATGAGAAGATTTCAACCATGGAATTATGAAAATAAAGGATGGGTAGGGAGAGAAACATACCGATCTATCGATTCCCCCACTGAAATGAACGAAATCCGCAAAGATTTGAGAGTTCTTGAGAGGTTTTGAGAGTTTTGGAGAGAGAGGTTGAGAGAAATAATGAGGGGAGGAAGAAGATGGCCCTGCCCCCACCTGTTTAAGTGGTCGGACCAAACTATACGGCGGGAACTATATGGCCGGGCTGGGTAGCTCCCGCCGTATAGTTGTGGCGACGACAAGGGTTAGGGTTTCTCGCCAGATCACAAATATACAGTCACAACTATACGGCCGGGACAGATGATCCCACCATATAGTTGGTCGTCAACCTTTCTGTATCTGAACCCCAAGTTTTGAGAATTTTGTCGATAACTATACGATCACAACTATACGGCGGGAATTTTTATTCCGGCCATATAGTTGGTCGTCAAGACTTATGTAGCATGCTTTTTCACCAAAAAGTTTAGAGATGCACTTTTTTATTTGGACAATAATACTGAGCTAGTTTCTACGGATAAAACTTGAACTTTATTTTCTACTCTAAATCTATGCTTGTTTCGTCGATATTTCTGCTACTTTTTGATAGCTTCATTTTTACGGGCACGCTTCTACAAAAATGTCTGTGAAAAAGTTGTAGAAATGCGATGAACAATTTTATTACTTTAATTTTAGTTTATTTCATTGATAGAATGGGTTCACTCCCATTAAGCGTTTTAATGAGAATGGTTGAATATTTCAACTTGTTTTCTGTTCTCGAATTCTTACCTTCGGTTGACCTTTATCAAAGGCACCTACCACATGAACTCGTTTTGCTGATGGAACATACCTCTCTCATGCTTCTAGTTTCTTTGGAAAATACCGGATTATTTCAGCATCATAGACATTGAAGATTATATTCCCTAAAACATAATCAACTGATGCTCATGTCGTACTAAAAAAAGGTCTTCCAATTATTATAGATAATCTTTCATCCTCCGACATTTCGAGAATAATAAAATCAGTGGGGATAACATGCTCATCTATTCTAAGTAGAACATTCTCAATCATACCAATAGGTTGTTTAGTGGATTTGTCAGCCATCTGCAAAGTGATATAAGTGGGGGAATATTCCCCTAATCCTAGTTTTTTTAGAGTTAGTATGGCATTACACTAACTCCTTCACCTAAATCACATAAGGCATTATGAATATCAGTTTTGCCTATTGAACATGAAATAGTTGGTATACCGGGATCTCCTGACTTAGACAATAATCTCCCATTAGCAGGGTAACTATTCACCATGGCAGTAGTTTCAATTATCTCTTTCTTTCTATTAAAAATGTCATGAATAAATTTAGCATAATCAAGAACTTTTATTGCATCCACAAATGGAATTTCTAAACGAAGTTTATTAAGTGCCTTTGCAAAAGAATCATAAATTGCTGGATCTGGTGCTTTCTTTTTGCAATCTGGAAATGGAAGTTTTTACCTTTGTCTTTTATATTTTGTGGAGGATCAGGCTCTTTAGTAGATTTCTTTTGCTATTGCTTATCATTTTTATTTTTCTCTATTGCACCAACTTCATCTTATTTGCTTGTGTCTTTTTCTTATATTGGATCAATAGTTTCTGCATCAGAATTATAACTGTCATACTATTCATCGTTCTTCTCCTCCGAGGTTCGATCTTGTGTGTCTTGAGCAGTCTCATATTGAGGATCCACCAATGTATCATCTTCCTGACTTTCTTTAAGTAAGCCTTTTTTGTTTTGATCTTTTTAGCCTCATATTATGGTGGTCCTAATGGTCCTTTTACAACTTCACCTCTTCATGTAACAACATTAGTAGAAACAGAAAATTTGATAACCGGACACTATTTGTTCACATTGAGTTTCAATCATACTGAGGTACTTGTTGAATAATTTTATTTCTTGACCAATTTCCCCATAATGTTCTGTAAGTTTGGCCAAAATCTTTTTATGTTTTTGAAATTGCTTATGCAAGTTATTATAATACTTTGTCTGTCGATGTTTCAATTCTTGAAAAACTTTTCTAGTTTCATCTTCTTTAGTTAAAACTTGTAATAAATCTACTTTGTTTTCCTTGACAAGCTCTGAAGGTATACCTTTTTCTTTCATGGTTTTATGCACTTTAGGCATATGATCAGGATTTATATGAAGTATTCCCTTTTCCGGCTTAGTGACAAAATCAGGATTATATAAAGAATCATTCTTAGCCCTAGTAGCCATTAATTACAAACATGCTTTAATAGTTAAGGTATTTATCGATCCTCCTGCCGATGAATCTAGCAATTCTCTGCATTGGGTATTAAGACCGTGGTAAAATAAGTGGCAAACGGTTGTCTCGGAATAGCCATGATTAGGGATACTATTGATTATTCCAAAAAATCTTTCTCGGGCTTGTGGATAGTTTTCTCCCATGTTTTGACTGAAATTGTCTATATTCTTTCTAAGTTATGTTACCTTTGCAAAAGGATTAAACCTGTTTAAGAATTTGACGATGCAATTTTCCCAACATTTAATATAATGGCGAGGGAGAGAATATAACCAGTCTAGAGCTTTACCTTTGAGAGACCAACAAAATAATTTCAAACGAGAGAATTCTTTTGGAAAACCTTTTGGTCCAAGTGATATTATCACATCATCGAACACTCTAAGATGCCTTCCTGGGTCCTCATCTTCCCTTGCATTGAAAACCTTTTCCTACAATATTTTAATAACTTCACCGTCAAATCGATATCCCCTAACTCTAGGATTAGGAAATTATATAGGTTGTTTAAGAAATGCAGAGTTTGGAGCACTATATTCTCTGAGAGTCTTCTCAGGTTTCTTTGGTGTTGTCCTATGAATGGAAATTATTTCCATGAAGTCACTTAAGTTGTCAACTTCAACTCTATGCGATCTCAAAAGTTTTTCAATAATTTCCCCGCGCCTTTTAGTAGGCACGCGTTCAAAATAATCTGGTAGATAAGTCATACTAGAGCGTGTAGACCCTTTGTCTCCTAGGAAGAATATCTTGTAACATTAACACCTGAAATGTCAAGAGACAAAAAACTTAGCGATTATCGCCCCGGCAACGGCTGATACGTCCAAAACGTATCTACTTTCCCGAGCACTTTTGCTATTGTTTCCCCTCTAATTTGTGTGATTTGGATACAACTAACACAGATTGACGTTGTTTTCAGCAGAATTGCTTTGGTGTCTCGTTTTTGTGCAGGAAATCAACTTTTAGGAAAAATCGTAGAAAATATCGCAAAACTGAGCCAGAAGACGAGATGGAGTGGGGCCACGAGGGGTCCACACCACCTGGTGGCACGGGCCAGGACAGGCCGCGCTAGGGGGTGGTGTGGCCGCCTCGGTATCCCCCTCGACCTCTCCTTCTGCCTACATAAGCCCTCGGACCTAAAAACAAAGGGGGTTTGATGTTTTTCCAGAGAGTTCCGCTGCACCGCCACCACCAGAAACCGTGATTCGGGACCAAAAACTCCGTTCTGGCACCCTGCCGGGACGGGGAATTGGAGAAGATCATCACCATCACCAATGCCTCTCCATCAACCATTCATGATTCCCCATCCATGAGTGAGTAATCCCCCGTAGTAGGCTATGGGGATGGTAGGGATTGGATGAGATCTCTCATGTAATTGCATAAGATTGTTAGGGCATGGTGCCTAGTATCTATTGTTAGTGCTTTTTAACATTGTCGCAACTTGTTATGCTTAATGCTTGTCACTAGGGCCCAAGTGTCATGATCTCAGATCTGAACATGTTATTGATTCATGATGATATTATTGTTTGTGATCTTACCTACAAGATGTTTACACATATTATTGTCCGGAACCTGAGGCCCCGAAGTGACAGAAATCGGGATAACTGGAGGGGATGGCTATGATATGAGGATCACGTGTGTTCACGGAGTGTTAATGCTTTGCTCCGGTACTCTATTAAAAGGAGTACCTTAATTGCCAGTAGATTCCCTTGAGGACCCACTACAACGGGCTGGCAGGACAAAGGATGTTGTGCACGTTCTCATTGCGAGCATGTATGACTATATATGGAAAACATGCCTATGATTACTTAGTACTTGGATACTTTACCTTGTTTATCTTCAAATGCCCTTGATCTTAATATTACATGAATTGTCTTGTCCATGCAACTCCCGTCCATCCATCCCTATGCCTACCGAACTTAAATCCTATTGTTTACTACAATTGTTACTACTAACTTTATTTTACTACTGCTGTTACTTTGCTATTGCTACTACAAAACTATTGCTACTGATAAACTACTGCGAGCAAGACTGTTTCTAGGTGCAGATGAATTGACAACTCAATTGTTAAGGCTTATGAATATTCTTTGGCTCCCCTTGTGTCGAATCAATAAATTTGGGTTATACTTCCCTCAAAGACTGTTGTGATCCCCTATACTTGTGGGTCATCAAGACTATTTTCTAGCGCCGTTGCCGGGGAGCATAGCTTTATTTATAAAGTTCACTTGGAATTATTATTGTTTGTTGCTATCCATTCATCATGGGTAAAACTCGTGATGGAAAAGTTCCTATATTACCATCCACTACAAGAGGAGGTATAGTTCTAAACACCTTTGTTGCTCTTGATTCACCATCTGTTATGAGTAAGCTCCTTACACCACCACCACATACACATGTTACACATACTGCTACTTCTGCTGAATCTGAAATTGCTTCTGATACTCATGATGTTACTTCTACTATGCTTGATGAGAGTGATTCATTAGGTCCTTTCCTATATTCTACAATTGCTAGAACTATAATTGGAAACACTGAAACTCCTAATGAAGATATTACTACACTTGTTAGCTCACCTGAGTCTAGAGAGAGGCCTAGCTATGATATTAATGATGGTTATATTGAATTGACTGATGAATTTATTGAAGAATGTCGAAACACTCATGGTGCAAGTGCTATTAAAAGTCTTCTTGATAGACGTACTATTAGACCTAAACTATTTCCTGATGCTAAGTTTGCCACATCTCCCATAAACATTAAAGATAAGGATTATGATTTCTCTCTTGATTTATCCTATATAACCATTGTTGAGAAAGAAACTTTTTGTGGGACTGAAAATGAAAGTGCTGTGGCACATATGACTGAGCTTTCTACTATGAGTGGCTTATTTTCTGATGATATTAAGATGCGCACCAACTTTATTGCTAAAATTTTCCCTTTTTCATCGAAAGGAGAGGCTAAAGCTTGGTTTAATAATTTACCCTATGAATCCATTGATAGCCCTGATTGCTTGATTGATACTTTCTTTCAGAAATATTTCCCTCCTAGTGCTCGACATGCCATTTTGCAGGAACTTTTTTTTAAAGGGAGAAAAGGAGAAATGGCCTAAATCATGGGCAAGGTTTTGTGCTGTAATTCACACATATCCTGTATGTCCAATACCTAAAAATGAGCTTCTTGATATATACTATAATGGACTAACTGATGAATCTCGGACATACCTTGATAGTTGTGTTGATTGTGTTTTCAGGAAAAGAACTCCCGAAGAAGCTGAGGAGGCTAAAATAAGCAAGAATTATGATGATTGGACTAAACCTGAAGCAACTACATCGGAACCAACTGTGCCTGAGCCAACCCCAACACCAACACCCAAGAAGAGAGGAGTGATTGAACTAAATGATGAAGTGATGAAGGAAACTAAGGAATGTCTTAAGGAGAAGGGTATAAAATCTTAAGATGTGAAGAATTTACCTCCTATAGAAGAATTATGTAAGGAAATCTCCCACTCATCCACTATTGAGGTACACTCTCTCCAACATTTTGATGAAGGTGATATTCCTTATTTTAAACCTCCTGATCAATGCTTAGAAGAATTTGATATATTTATTGTTAAGCAAGATAATTTTAATAAGAGAGTGCAGAATCATTTAATGGAAAACTCTAGAGCTTTTAGTGAGTTGAAAGATATTGTGGAAAGAATCTCCAATGATGTTAAAATGATTGTTAAACATTTCCAAATGGTTCAAACTCAAATTGATCAGCTTACTAAAGTACAAAAAGATTTGCTAGTTAATGCTTCTGGAGAAAAACATGCTTATGAAATTAGAACTAGGAGTGGTGCTTCCACTCAAGATCCTTTTTATCCTGAGGGACATCCTAAAAGAATTGAGCAGGATTCTCAATAAGTTGAAAATAGTGGTACTTCTTCTAATAGAAAGAAAAAGAAACATAAAACAGTTGCAGAATCTTCTGAACCTGCTATAGATCCTAATAGTATATCTGTCTCTGATGCTGAAACTGAAAGTTGTAATGGCAAAAATGATGCTCCTGATAAGGAAGAAATTGAAGAGGAACCTGAAAGGCACACTAAGAATACTAAGTACACTAAGGAAGATTTTGTTGCTAACAAACATGGTAGTGAAAGAGAGCCTTGGGTGTAAAAACCAATGCCCTTTCCTAATAAGAAACACAAGTCAAAGGAAGAAGAACACTATAAGTTTTGTGAGTGGATGAAACCTTTATTTTTGCAAATTCCTTTGACTGATGCTATTAAATTTCCTCCTTATTCAAAGTGTATGAAGGATATTGTCTCTAATAAAAGGAAGATTCCTAATGAGGAAATTTTCACCTTGCTTGCTAATTATTCCTTCAATGGTAAGGTTCCAAAGAAACTTGGAGATCAGGGATTCCAACTATTCCTTGCTCTATTAAAAATAATTATGTTAGAACTGCTTTGTGTGATTTGGGAGCAGGAGTTAGTGTTATGCCTTTTTCTCTCTACAGAGACTTCAACTGGAAAAAATAATACCAAATAATATATCATTGCAAATGGCTGATAATTCTACTCCTATTCCTATTGGTATATGTGAGGATGTTCCTTTTCAAGTGGCTCATAATTGTCTGATATTAACTGATTTTGTTGTGCTTGAAATGCCTGAAGATGATAATATGTATATTATTCTTGGGAGACCTTTTCTTAATAATGCAGGTGTTGTCATTAATTGTAATCAAGGAAAAATAACTTTTAATGTTAATGACAAGGAGCATACTGTTTATTTTCCCAAGAAAATTGGTAAGACTTATGGCCTAAATTCAATTGAAAATATTGAGGGAATCAAAGTTGGAGAAAAAAATTGTCCCATACCACAAGAAAATAGGCTTGATCCCATAGGCCCCTTGGCTCTCAGAAGTTGCAAAGTTTGTAAGGGTAGAATTGTCCCCGTGCGTTTTCAGAGGAGGGCATGCGAGGGCGCGGGAGGGTAGCCCCCGAAGCCCAACCCCATGCCCGTATTCCCACATATTCGCATACGTACTATTGCCTGCCACGATGTCAACCATTTCCACGTCGCCATGCCATTAGATTTGACCATTCATTGCCACGTTGTTAACCATTGCCACGTCGCCACGGCATTATTAGGTCTCTCGGTTTGATCACAAAAACTAACATGCCGCCATGTCCCCAGACACCGCTCTAACCCTAAATTTTTGATCATCCTGCCTAGCTCTGGCGGTGACGTGCGCCGGCGAAGGATCCGGATTGGCGACGTGAATCCGGCGGCCAGCCTTCTAATCCTCCAACCACACGAGCCTTCCTGGCTCCGGCCGTCGACCGAGATCTAATCCTCCACCTGCAAATCTGCCCGGTTCTGGTGGCGACGTGTCCGTCCACGCCGACGATAATCGTTCCAAGCCTACATCTCCAGATCAAAGGCCAGCCAGATCTTCTCATCCTCAGGCCGCATCAACCAGTCCCGTGTCCCATCTCGCCACCGGCGCCTGCAAGATGTGAGTAGCTGCCTCTCTAACACACACTCTTTCCATCACCTTTAGCATAGCGGCTTAGGGTTCATCTTTGCATCTACGAGTCCTCCACATATACATCACTGATTAGATTAGTGTTTCTGGTTTTCTTTGCTTGAACAGATGGAGGACTCTATGCCAACTGGAAGGACAATGAGAGCATCCCTACGCACAACGGTGATTCAAGTTTGGATGATGAATATATGTTTTTCTTTGATGATGAGCTTACTGAGAACGACCTCTTTGAAGAAAACGAATCCGAGGATGATAAGGTCAAGTGAAGTTTATTTTTTAGTTTTTTATTTGCACACCTAGAGCATGAAAATTTATACACATACTTTTTAAATTTTGCAGATGGACATCGATTGTGTAAACAAGGATCGCCATCGGAAAGAATCTATCTTGGAAAGCATTAGTGATGTATGTTTAGTGCTACATTATTTTTAAAAGAATTGAATAGCCATGTTATATGACTTTGTGCTACAATGTTGCAGGTTGTACTATTCTCTCATAGTGACCATGATTATTTTGGGGATTCAGACTTAGAAAACTGGGATGAAGAGATGGCGGAAGAATCACAAGAACCTGAAGGATCAAAATCTGAATTCAAGAGTGATGTAAGTTGCTTATTGTTGTATGACAAGGAATATATAGGATCAACCATATGACCACCACTTACATTTCTTTTTGCTTCTAATTGTGTAGGTTACAGACAGTTCAAAATCTGAATTCAAGAGTGATGTAAGTTGCTTATTGTTGTATGACAAGGCATATATAGGATCAACCATATGACCACCACTTACATTTCTTTTTGCTTCTAATTGTGTAGGTTATAGACAGTTCAAAATCTGAATTCAAGAGTGATGTAAGTTGCTTATTGTTGTATGACAAGGCATATATAGGATCAACCATATGACCACCACTTATATTTCTTTTTGCTTCTAATTGTGTAGGTTACAGAAAGTTCACAGCATGAGCACAGAAAGCATCCAGTGATGCCAGAGAAGGATTTTCAGCATGCTCAGGATGAGTGTGACAGGCATCGGATTGTAAAGAAGATGACCTTCACTAACGAAGCGACAACATTCTCTTACTACAACGCATACGCCAGAGAACGTGGTTTCAGCATAAGAAAATAGAGGGTGAAGCGAAATTCAGAAGGAGTTATTAATTACAGGAGGTTTCTCTGTTCCAGGGAAGGGGAACGCGAGGGAAGGTATGTGCACATGGAGAACTGCAAGAAGAGGCCACGAGCTCTATCTCGATGCCACTATCGAGCCTATCTCAGCGTGTCGTATAACAAATCCAAGGGGAATTGGAAAGTTCTGCAATTTAAGGAAGAGCACAACCATGTGCTATCTAGACCCGATGAAGTCCCGTTTCTTCGGTCCCATCGGAATATCAAGTCTTACCAGAAAGCTGAAATCATGGCACTAGCAGCAACTGGGATACGCAAGTTCAATATTATGAAAACCTTTATCAGCAAAAGTGGAAGGTGGAGAAAGGTTGGGTTCGTCTCGAAGGATCTTTACAATATGTGTTCCCGGGAGAAGAGGAAGCTCATTGCATCAGGTGACGCTAACACAGTCATCCGAATTATGCAGAACAGGCAGACCCGTGATCCTGAATTCTTTTTCGATTACCAGCTAGATGATGGAGAAAATTTGAAAAGCATGTTTTGGTGTGACTCTTAGTCACGTCGGGACTATGAGGATTTCAGTGATGTGCTGGTGTTCGACAGTACGTACAAAATGAATCGGTATGGAATGACGTTCATTCCTTTCGTGGGGTTGAACCATCACCACAGAACTACTGTTTTTGCATGCGCAATCGTCTCCAACGAGAAAACAGAAACATATGTATGACTGCTTCAAACATTTTTGAAAGCTATGTGTCAAAAGAAGCCAAAAGGGGTTATCACTGATGTAGACGGTTCAATGATGAAAGCCATTGGAATTGTCTTTAAGGATGTGTGGCACCGTGTATGTCCGTGGCACATTGAAAAGAATATGAAAAAACACCTCAATCACGATTCTCTGAATGAATTCAGGTCATTGATATACTACAGCACCTCAGAAGAGGTCTTTGAGCAGAGATGGAGCGTCTATATTAAGAAATGGCAGACGAAGGGAAACAAAGAGTGGCTGAGTATAATATACAAGAAGAAGAGATGGTGGGCCGCCGCGTATCTAGCCAATGGTTTTTTTCTCGGAATGAAAAGCAATCAGAGGAGTGAGAGTTTGAACTCGTGCCTACACCTTCATCTTGACTCTAAAATGACACTGGTGGATTTGATTGTGCACTACGAGAACGCCATTAACCGTATCCGTCAGGAATATGCGCGAACTACGAGGACTCACAGGCATTACCTTTGCCGGATACTAAATACAAAGATATTGAGTCTGCTGTAGCGAAAGTATTCACTGCAGCAAACTTATATATCTTGCAATCGGGGCTAAAAAGAGTTGATGGACTCAAGATTGCTGAATGTGCGCAAGGTGATTCCAGTGATAATAAGTACTCTCTGATATGGGCAGATAAACCTACTAGGCAGTTTGACGTGACCTACACGCCTGACAGTGAGGAAACTATAAAGTGCTCCTGCAGAAGAATGTCTAGGAAGGGGCTACCTTGCAAGCACATCCTCTACATGTTGGATTACCTGCAACTAGAAAAAATACCAACTTGTTGTGTCCTTCGGCGCTTCTCAAAGAACGCAAGATTTGGATTGTCTGCGAAGCGCGAGAGCGATATGTTCGGATACAGATGGTCAAGTGCAACCGACAGGACAATTTTTTCTGACTTGAATGTCCGATCTCAAGAAGTTCTCGTAGTGTTATGCCATGAATACGAGGAATTCATCGATCGACTAATGCAAAGGACAAAGGAGCTCAGCAATATTCAAACAAGCTACTTCGATGCAGATGCACAGAGCAGCAAGAGAAAAGCACCTCAGGTTGGCGATCCACTAAAAGTTAAATTCAAAGGCGCGCCTAAGAAAAACAAACGAGTTGGAGCTGACGGTGCTAATCCACCCATGAGTAAAAATGGCAGACCACTATCATACGATGAACAAAAGAAGAAGAAGAAGAAGAAGAAGAAGAAGAAGAATAAGAAGAAGGGGAACCACCTGTGCAGCGCATGAAATACTGCTGGTCATAACAGACGAAACGCTAAATTATGCAAACTACATCCGCAGTAAGTCATTCCTAGAGTACAACTAAAAAGCATTATCAAAACTTTCTTTGAAATTGTCAATAGCTAACTGCGTCTTACTGTTATGCAGGCAGGTATGTGAAGGTAGCAGAAAACTAGACGTTGCCCTTAATTCATAAACTTTGCTCATACCAAAGACAGAGTGCACCACACACACAACACATAGAACTTTGAGCAGGCCAGGACAACCCTGTGAGCACGACGTTCACGATGGACTGCTACGTGCACTCGACTCGACTCCACTACGTACCGCTACACCTGAGGTGGCAGGCCAGGACTCGCCGGCATCAGCTCTCCATCAACACCAGCTCCCGCAGAGCACATGTCGCCGGCAGCATCATCCTCGTGCACCGAGCTAGCCTCTCCGACACCCAAAGATGAAGCCGCGCCGCCATCACATCTGCCTCGCCGCGAGGCGCACCCGATGACCAAAAGCGCGCACCATGGACGGCATCGTGCAGCCGAACACCCGCCTCGCCTCGTTGCCAAAAGGGATATGTGAAGCAGTAGGGCATCGACGTCGCGGACGCCTTTGGGCTGTTACCGAGTCCGTCGCTCTGCTGGCGCCGCATGCACCGCGGGTGGGTCTGGCTGGCGGGCGCTAAGCGTCTTTGCACAAGCCACTCTACGGACTCCGTCAGGCACCTATAGGCTAGAGCCTGGAACGCGAAGTTGGACGCCACGCTCAACGCGCCCGGCTTCAGTTTAGGTGTTAGTCTGGCAGAGTTTCAATTTGGAAAGGTTAGCACTTCGCCGTTTTAGTTGGTTGATTTAGTCACAGTTCTAGCTCCGGTTCTGTTGTTACAAACTGAAGCGAGTCGCACGGATGACGATCCGTTCGTGGGATGGCACGAAACAAGGATCATGGCCACGTTTTCCACTATAAGAAAGAATAAAAGGAGAAAAACTTAGCCAAAAATATGGAATATGCATCATGCCATAGGTCTAGAGCCCAATGCAATGTTTGGATATATGAGGCACAAGTGTGCATCATGCCATGGGCATACCACTTTTATACTTAGAATCAATGTCATGATTTGGCATAGTAGTTATATAGTTTGATGTAACAACTAGGTGGGATCACGGTGACCAAGTGTTGAGTCATACAACCACAAAGATGATGAAGGTGTTTATAGACAACTCCCATAGGTCAAGTGGGTGTGTATCCGAAATTTGTGTTTCTCGCTGTGAACACATGTTTTGGTTTTGCATCTAGGTTTATCCAAAAACTTTCTTTATATTGGTGATCCTTCGCTGGATTCGTGTGGGCCATAGACATCCTTTGTGTTTGTACGTACTAAATGTTCTCCAAAAACAGGGGCAACACTCCCATCGTATGAAGTTGATACCGTGTGAATTTAATTAAAGATCGTGTTTTGCATATCAAATTTGGAAAAACCATAAATATAGTAAGACATTAAACAGTACAATAAAAAAATAAAAATATGTAAAGACGCATAAAAAATAGGAAAAACAAGACATTAAAAAGTAATATCTATAACACTATATAGTACATAAATTTTTGAATTTGGATTTACCGGTCTCTCTAAAGTTTTCCCGCCAAAAGCCCACGTTGAGTGATCCAGGACATTCATTACCAAGATAGACATGATATCTACCGCTCATCATGTCTCAACTCGCCGAATCCTACGGCTGAAAATGCTGGGATTTGTCACCGTACTTTGCCACGCATGGATTTGCACTATTGAAAGAAAAGTGCTAGGCGTCCCCCGGACGATGGGGAACTCCCATCGTCCTGCTTCCCGTGCTGACACGTGTCCATTTGCTGCAAAACATCCCGCGTTTCCTACATATGTCTCTGCTTTTGCTTCTGAAGGAAAAAACGGTTTGTTTTAGAAATAGAACTTCTCGCCGGAGACCTTACCGGAGATCTCGCCGGAGATCATGCAGCAAAAAAATTGTGCTAATGCAGCAAAACCGACTTCGCCGGAGACATCGTCAGAAAAACTTGCCAGTGACTCTCGCCGGAGACCTTGTAGCAAAGAGTTGACACTGTTATAGAAACAAAGTTCTTCTAATATAGCAAAAATCATATTTCGCCGGAGACATCGCCGGAGAATTTAGCCGGAAAATCTTGTCGAAGAACTTGTAGCAAAAAATTTATAGTATTGTAGCAAAACAAAAAAACAGAGATAGCAAAAAATATATGTCAATATAGCAAAATCACGGTGGGGCTCCTCTTGTAAGCAGGCGTGTCACAGTCGGACTTGCTTCAGATACACGTACCGCCGCATCCATGGCCTCCCTGCTATCGGGCTCCCTCAAAAGACGTTCGCGAAGCAGCGCATGGCTGGGTGCCGGAGCTCGTACGCGTGGGTGACCTTGGAGACGGCCGGCCGGGATGGCCATGCACGGCCCTCGATTCCGGCGAGGCGCAGGGAGACGGCGACTTCGGCGAGATGCAAGAGGCGGTAGGGAGACGAGGGCGGCGGCCACGGATGAAGAAGGAGATGGCGGGTCACAGCGGAGCACCGGCAGTGGAGCCTATCTGGATCTGGCGGCGACGGCTGGCTTAAATAACCTCCGTGGTGTGTGTGCCCAGAAAGGAGATAAGGCTGAGGAGTAATGCATGCGGGCCCACCCACGTATCTACGCGAGCACCACACGGGACCCGGACGATGGATGCACGGGATCGTCCAGGGGAATCGATAGCATGTAGATGAGGGTCCACATGACATGATCGATCAACACAGAACACTGGAACTTCGTCCATATGGTAGCTTGTACATGAGGGCCCACATGATATAAGCTGTAGTGTACTTGTACGAACAACACGATACAACTATTTTGCATAAAGAAAAAAACAAGGTACTATGACTACTAGCAAACGTGATCGTTATATAGCATGCTGCCTCTGTTTTAAATTAATTGATGTTTGCCTAGATAAACATGTATCCAGGCATATTTTGTATATAGATATATATGTATTTAGATAAAATTGTATCAATTAATTTGGATTTTTTAGAAGATTTTAAAATTATTTTGGAACTGTGTCAATAAATTAGGCACAATCTCTGTTTTAAATCACCATCCATCTATGAGTCGGTTCTGTTCTTAATTTCTAGTGTCCACCTCAAAAATACCTCGCACCAAAAATATCTATATTATTAAAAAGATTGGAACCGTTCGTCATCCAGCCAAATTTTCCGTCTGCCGGTAAAAGACGGATTTGCCCCCTCATAGTTCGGGGTATTTACAAGGTATGCCACCGCCAAGTCAACCCAGCTTCCATCCGTATTTTTAATCCCGCTTTTACCTTGCTTCCTCTGCCATATTACAGCCGTTGCCACCGGAAAGTGAGCGGTTCGGTTCGTCTTGATCTCCCTCCATCGTTACCTTCCCGGTCAGGCCGACCCCGCGGCTGCCAGGTGCGCCTCCATGGCCGGCCACACTCACGGCCGCATGACCACCTCCGAGCATCGCCCAGGCTTTCTGTCCGCGTGCATCTACATCGGGACCTGGAACGGTGGGATATTTATAAAATTCTGAACTCGACGAGTAGGCCTTTCCAAAGTCTTCTGCTCTCTTCATTGCTCTTCCTGTACACAAGCACCATGGCGTCTTACTGTCTTAGGGATACGAATTCCCCATATCAAACTAAACCTTTGCTATTACCGGATCTGGACGTCGGTGTTGCCCTCCTCCATAGGTGGTGGCTCCTGGTCGTCCAAATCAATTGGATTCAGATTCTTCATGCTCAGATTTATTCCAAGGTTTCTCCTCCCAAATTCCTGGATCCTAATGTGTACTCATGGAGAGACCTTCGTCGTGTGCTCCTGAAGCTATGTTTCATATAACATGTTGAGTGTTGCCTGCCAGCATGTCCACGGTAAAGTTCAGATAGTACGTCAATGCGGCCGTGAGATCTGTTTCCGCTGCTGCCGGCCAGGCCGTACGATGCTGACACTCTGAGATTGTTCCTTATTTGATGTTCTTGAGATTTTAGATTGCTGCACAAAAAAGTTATGGTTTGGATCTAAAATTTATATTGTCATGAAAGTTCTAAATTTGCTCTGTATTACACTCATGATGTTAGGCACGATCCTGCATGTCCACCATCGTCCCTGCCGGTCATTATCGTGACCGCCGCCACCGTCGTATAAGTCATTGGACAGTTCGACCAGCCACCGGAAAAGTCACCGGACAGTCCAACCGCCACCACCAAGCTCTGGTGCGCCGCCTCCACCACGATGCCGCTGCCACCGTGTCAGCCCAGCCGACACACACCTATAGGCCAAGCCAGGCAACGCCGGCCAGGCCAAGTCACCGGATCACTGGACCCAACCACCATCATGTGCATGAGTTTGGTTGTTTCACCAGATACGTTCTCCAGTTCATGTAGGACGTTAGCGCAGACGACTGCCGGCATGTGTATGTGACACTCAGAGTGTGTGAAACAACAAAATGTTTGACATCAGTATGCATTGATTCATGATGTTGGGCATGATCCGGCCTGTCCACCACCGTCCAGCACCGATCGATGTCGCTGTCGGTCATTGTCGTGACCGCCGCCACCGTCGTACAAGTCGCCGGACAGTTCGGCCAGCCACCGAAAAAGTCACCGGACAGTCCGGCCGCCACCACCAAGCTCTCGCGCGCTGCCTCCGCATGTCGCCGCTACCGCCTCCACCGCGATGCCGCTGCCACCGTGTCAGCCCTGCCGACACACACCTATAGGCCAAGCCAGGAGTGCGCCGGCGATGCCAAGTCACCGGATCGCTGGACCCAACCACCATCATTGTCATCGCGCGCGGACACGGCCTTCGTCCGTGATGATCCGGGACCTAAAGTTTTATATGCTTTATACTAGATGTATAACAAAAGAATTTAGTCGTAGCAACGCACGGACATTTAGCTAGTTTTATGTAGAAAGTGTTAGGAACGAATGTTGTTCATTATAAACTTGTAAAAATATTCAATTATAAATTTATATTTGGTTGCAATTTATAATTTTAATAGTTACCAACTTTGTTCTACCTTGCAAGTAATAATATCTTATCGAGAAAATGGTACTCCCTTCAGTCCATATTAATTGACTCAATTTTTTCTAGACTTGAATGAATCTAGACACTATTTAGTATATAGATTCATCCAAATTTTGAAAAATTAAAATTAATTAATATGGATCGGAGGGAGTAGGAATGTTGCATTTCCAATTCGATGCAAGTACGAATATAGAGTCGTCTTACATTACACATGGTACATATTTATTTTTTTATACGTGTACCATCTCCAATGTGCATATATTGGAAGGTTACTTTGAATAAAAATCTACAATGTTTGTGATTGTATATGACACATCCCATGGTTAACCAATTAATGATCGTAATGTCACAACATGAAAAAAAATCATACTTTTGTATGTAGCTTATCGCTGCCAGTTGCGAGAAGAGGAGGGTGGGGGGTCGAGGTGCCCACTAAGTGGAGTGTGGTGCTATCGCAAGCTACAATGCTACATAGGTGCTGATCAGGTTTTCAAATTTGGTACTTTTAAGGATGGATCAGAAAACAAAAGCGGTCAAACTTACGAATAACATAACGAAATTGACAACAAAATGACCGTCGAGAAATTTTAGCAGGTTATTTCCCTAGAGTAGTGACGTGAAGATTATTTATACAGCGGTGCATATTTATTCAACCAAGTCAGTATTAACAGATAATATTCAAGTATATATGTAAACGTGCAAAGCACGTGCAACTCACTAGTAATCCTATAGGCCCAATTAACTAACCACAACGAGGCCCAACGCCAGCAGTTAATCAAGGAGGGCGTATCGGCACGTCGATCGTCCCACAACCCACGACTCAACCTAGGTAGGCCGCCAATCACCGATGCCTCCATTACGAGCCGCCCTCGCCGTCCCACATTGCCGACTCCCTTCTCCACCCCCTCTCGTGTGTCCTCCAGGGATCGACGCCGCCTCTCACCACTTCATCCTCGCAGGACTCCCTTTCGCCGTCTCTCATTGGTGCCACCCTTCGCCGACTCTACTCATTCCATGTCTCATCGATTGTTTGTCGTGCATACAAGATGCTCACATAGGTTTTTGGGGAACTCGTGTAGATTTAGATGGCGAAACGTTAATACATTCTCTAAATGATTCGTGCAGCATGGACGATTTAGATGGGGAGATATTTTATGGTGTCGTGGAGAACGATGCACGCAATGATATGACTTCTAAGTATGGTTCCCCATTATTTGAGCGACGGAAACAACCGAAACATAAATCAAAAAATACGAAAGTTATAATGTTTTATAGATTTCATTACTCCCTCCTATCCATATTAATTGACTTTGATTTGTCAAAATGTGGATGAACCTATATACTAAATAGTGTCTAGATTCATTCAAATTTAGAAAAATTTGAGTTAATTATAATATGGGCCGGAGGGAGTACTTATTTTTATTGAGCAAATAAAATGGTTCAGTGTGGTAACTTGTGTGTTTTCATAAATGTTATGCAGCGATATTATTTGAACATCATGATATAGGGGAATGTTACACTATGTTAACACCAGATGAAATAGAAGCTGAGGTCAAATATGTTTTAACTTTGGCGAAGATCCCCAAAGAAGCTGTAAAAAGGGCATACAAAACCTCAGATGAGGTCATCTTGTCTTCGAAAGATCTTAACGATGTTCTTATAAAAGAATGGCTTAGTACTGCTGTAAGTATTTCGCTAACCTATTATTGTTATTTTACAACGAAGAAGTATGAACATGCAATCATTGTACGATTATTATTTTCAGATACTTGATGCCTACATTCTAGAGCTGGCTCCCCGTCTTGACTATGATCGGCACATATGTGAACCATTAAGGTCAAGCTATCTTATCAAAGTAGCCATTAAATTGTACAAAACGAAAAAAAAAACTTGAAAACTTTTGAAGTAGAAGAAGTGCCAAGACCAGGAGCTGTAGGAAGGGTTTTGAATGAATATTTTGCGCGTGACAAGGGAAAGAGTGTTTTTTATAAATTTGATATTGTTGTTAACTATTTGGAATCCTACATAGTACATACTAGTGATCTTATTTTATAGGCATATTTCCCTCTGAATATATGCGGAAAACATTATGTGACAGTTGTAATGCATAACGTCAAGAAGGAGTTCCAAGTCCTTGATCCTAAGTACAGTTTAACCTATTCGCATGAAATTGTGAATGACTTGGTATTATCTACTTTTTTCATCAAAACCTTGTTATCTTTTGGCGTTTCAGTAAATTTAAATCTTTTGCAGAAAGGACAAATTGCACTAGACATATATTGGACAAACAAAACTACACGCAAATAATTTCCTAACGTCGAGACTTGGCCTATTAAAAATTATAAAATTGGAAAGCAAGATGATGGGTAAGTACTTGTGAATCATATCACTTTCTCACTACTGATGTCGTAAATGAATTTTGTTTCATCTTACGGCAGCAACTCATGCGGATTATGGGTATTGCAATGTCTAGAGCACCGGGACGGAGATCGTATGACTAAGGACATTGATCAGGTCTGTATACTATTCCTTTGTATAGTCGTAAAAATCAATATGATTATAATTCAATTTATAAACTCTTCTACATGGTACTGTAGACAACAATTGAAGAATCAAGAGGACCTACCATTGCAACGATTCTTATGTCTAGAAGAAACAAGCTAGAGGCTGTGAAAAGGAAAGTCAGATCAGTGATTAATAACAGTGTATCTTGAGAATTTACTAGCCCCTCTACGGACTCCGTCAGGCACCTAGAGGCTAGAGCCTGGAACGCGAAGTTGGACGCCACGCTCGACGCGCTCGGCTTCAGTTTAGGTGTTAGTCTGTCAGAGTTTCAGTTTCGTCAGGTTAGCACTTAGCCGTTTTAGTTGGTTGATTTAGCCACGTTTTCCCACTGTAAGAAAGAATAAAAGGAGAGACAGTTAGCCAGAAATATGGAATATGCATCATGCCATGGATCTAGAGCCCAATGCAATGTTTGAATATATGAGGCACAAGTCTGCATCATGCCATGGGCATACCACTTTTATATTTAGAATCAATATCATGATTTCGCATAGTAGTTGTGCACAGTGCGCCGACACCAGCGTCGGCGAGCGGAGAGAGGGCGCAAGCTCCGAGTACTGCGCACGGACCGCGTCACCGCGTTCACGTGTCGGCCACGTTTGCTGTGCACAGTGCACCGACACCGGCGTCAAGCGCCACCTCACGGCGCTGTAATCACCCCAGCAGAACAGGGTGATCGCACGGCGCTACCAGACGGTCATAGCGGCGACCAGAAGCATGCTGAAGCCGAAGGGCATGCCAAATTACTTCTGGGGCGAGACCGTGCTGACAGCGGTCTACGTGCTGAAACTGAACTGGGCGTTTAGGCGCAGCGTCACCGGCATGACGCCATATGAGGCTTGGTATCTGCGGAGCTTCGGCTACGTCGCGCACGTACGTGAAGACCGTGCGTCCTCACCTGAAGAAGCTGGACGACCGGAGCACGCCAATGGTCTTCATCGGCTACGAGAGCGGCACCAAGGGCTACCGTGTCTACGATCCCTCTTTGTCGAGGATGCGAGCTTGGACTGGAGCACGCACGAGGACAACCTTGTGAGCACGACGTTCACGGTGGACTGCTACGTGCACTCGACTCGACTCCACTGCGTACCGCTACACCTGAGGTGGCAGGCCAGGACTCGCCGGCATCAGCTCTCCATCGACACCAGCTCCCGCAGAGAACACGTCGCCGGCAGCGTCATCCTCGCGCACCGAACTAGCCTCTTCGACACCCGAAGCTGAAGTCGCACCGCCATCACATCTGCCTCGCCGCGAGGTGCACTCGATGACCAAAAGCGCGCACCATGGACGACATCGTGCAGCCAAACACGTCGCGGACGCCTTTAGGCCTGTTGCACATCTGGAGTCCGTGGTTTCTTTGGCGCCGCAACGCACGGGCGGTGGTCTGCCGGGGCGCTGGCGGCGCGCCGCACAAGCCACTCTACGGACTTTGTCAGGCACCTACAGGCTAGAGCCTGGAACGCGAAGTTGGACTCCACGCTCGACGCGCTCGGCTTCAGTTTAGGTGTTAGTCTGACAGAGTTTGAGTTTCGCCAGGTTAGCACTTTGCCGTTTTAGTTGGTTGATTTAGTCACTTATCTTAGCAATCCTACACTTACTTAGTGCATCCACATCCATAATACTTACATCCACTCAGCAGTTCCCGAGAACTGTTTCTCAGAGAAGTTCGTCCCCTCCGATTGAGAGCAGTTCCTCAAAGGGACCATGGACATGTCAGCTTCACCACAGGGTGGAATGACTTCACATTTGCTGCTGCTGTTGGATGGGCGTCTCTACTTCTGATGAAAGTAAAACATATGCAGGAGCACCTTGGTCTCAACTTTGTTTAGGATGTTGTTTCTACTGTAATGTGTTACTGAATGTAAGTTGAACATGTTGATCATCATGTATGTTTAGGATATGTGTATCTTGAATGTTGAATGTATTGCATCTTGGATCATCTTACTGTGATGTACTCACAAGTATACCAGAATATTCAAAAATGCTGGAATCTGTTATAGAAGGAAGTCAAGCGACAACACAGAATAAGAAGAGGAAACTTGATGACATAGTTCAAGATGTGGTTGCATGAGTCATCACTTGATAGCATGATCCTACTGAGTTGATAGATCATATTTTGCATACGGAATAGATCAAACAAAACATGGAAAATTAACTAAAAATTAAAAATATATTACAAACTTCGAAACAACCCTAAACTACTCAGAATGCCAGTCGAAATCCGACGAGCCCAGAGTCGTCGATGACATCGGAGTGGATGTCCACTCGAAGGAGGAGGAGGAGGAGAGGACGATCATTGACGGGCTGGCGCCATTTTTCTTCTCCTTCGCCTTCCTCGCGGCCTTCTCCTCCCTCTCCTTCTTCCTCGCCGCCAACTTCGCCCTCCGCTCCTCGCGATCCGCCTTCTTCGTCGCCTTCGCCGCCGCCTTCTTCTCATAGAATGACTCCATCACAATGACGTCCTCCGGGAACTGCCGTGCCCACTCGAGGTGGAAGCACTCGTCGAGCTCCACCTTGACGAGCATTGCCGAGCTCATGCTGCCATTGCTTTCATGGCGTACGGGCCAGAGGCGGCGGCGCGAGCGATTCCGCCTGTTCCTGCGTCCACACGTCGTGGAAGTTCATCGTCCGACAGGAGCGGCCGAGGCGCCAGGCGACCGCGTCATAGGCGCGTGCCGCCTCGTGCGCTGTCTCGAACGTGCCGAGCCCGATGCGCTCGGCGCCGCTGTGGATCTCGGTGTAGAACGTGCCGTTCGGGCGCACGCGGATGCCTCAGTAGCCGGAGGTCGAGCGGTGGCAGGGAGGCATCTCGTCGGGAGGCGGAGCAAGGTGGGGGCGGCGAAACTTTCAGACAGTTGGGTGCACGCGTGCGATAGTCGACGCGGAAAGTTTGGCGCGCAAGATGGCGCAAAAGCGCGAGAGCGACAAAAAGTTTTCGCGCGTCCGCTGGAGGTTCGCGCGGGCTCCCGCGTGCGCCAAATCGGCGTTTGCTGTGTGCACGCGGTCATTTCATTTTCAGACGTTTCCCTTGGCATTCCTAGGCCTTCTTCAATAAATAATCGGCGGCCTGTCTCTGGAACCGCTACCTCTGCCATTCGACGAGACCGAGACCACACGATCACCATCATCCATGGCCGGCAACAAGATGTAGGATTCACCGTGGGCTTATCTCCCTGAGGGAGTCGTGCAGAAGATAGGTGACATCTTCCTGTCGACGGACGACTTCGACTACTACGCCGCCTTCCGGGCAGTCTGCAGCTCCTGGCGCGGCTTCACGGAGGAGCGCTTTATACCAGCCAACTGGATTGTTCTAGAGTACCAGTTGTTGCCGGAGTATGGGGTAGACGACACCGCCATCTCGTTGCTGAACGTGAGAACCGGCCGCTTCCTTGAGAAGAAGATTAGTCGGGTTATTCGCAGGTGCTTTCTTGATATTCATATGTATATGTGTGATCCTTTTTTTGCGTTCACCTCTTATACGATATGCTTTTCAAGTTTTGTTTCTCCATCTACTTTTTAAACCTTGATTGAATCTCTGTCTGTTTACCTTGACTGAATCTCTACTTCTCATCTCTCTCTGTTTACCTCTCTGTGTCTGGAAGGTACTTTTATGTCAGTAGCACAACCGGCGGCCTCCTTGTTCTTGGACAGAGGGTGCAGCCGTACAAGACATGGTTCTACAACCCCTTCTCGGGTGCTATCAAGCGCCTGAGGGTGGAGATACCAACCGAGCAGGTGGCTTGTGTCGCTGTGATGATGTTCCCATCATTGATGCTCTTTACATCAAACCTTTGGAACAACGTCATTCGGTGTGCGGATGAGGGCACGAAGGAAGGCAGTCACCCTGTATTTGGTGAAGGGTGGTACACGCCGAATGACTTCGCCGAACTCCGGAGCATGACTTCTTACGCCGATGATGTTTTCGTCGCAGACAGATACGGGTCTGTCTTCTCAACTATGGCTGATGCTGCCCATGGAGATGTCTAGCTGCAGCGCTCCGCACAGACCCTGAAGATGCATGCCACCGTCGAAGGCCCTGTTCTGGGCTGCCGGTACCCAGAGAATCGTTTTTACCTCGTCGATACTGACGGGGATCTGTTGTTCATTGTGAGTGGACCTGTCTACGGTGGCAGGCCTGTTGTTTACCGGGTTGACACACATAACTATGTCCTTCAACCGGTCAGAGGCATCGGCAGCCGTGCTCTCTTCGTTGCTGACAATCGGTGCATCTGTGTCGACAACGCCAGGGTACCCACGGTGCAGGCCGGCAGCATCTACTATCCAGACCTATCCAAGATTAGATCTTACAACTTTGAGGCTCTTGCGTGGGAACAGGAGCCAAGGGTTGACCATGGGTATGGATTAGGAGGATTATGGATGAATGACCGTCCTTTCGAACTCGATCGATTGCTGGCGGAGTATTGCAGAATCGTCGAGCATTCTGAACTGCAGATGGTGCCGCCTTATGGTGAATATGGTACCACCCACTACGATTACTACGACGGCTACCCGTCAGATTAGATATCTAACTACAATTTTGTTATGCCAAACCAAGACACACAAGCAAGGTTTTTCATGTAAAACATATTGGAAAGGATATTCAGCAAACAAACAACAAGCTTGTATATATGAGATGGTAAGTAATTAAATTCATGCAGACTTATTCAAAATGCCAAATATTATTGTAGTACTAAAGGGAATGAAAAAATAGCGATACACCGGGAAGGCGCACCCCCTCACCTCCGACGTGGTGCACATCTCACACCACCCGCAGGACTGTGTCATCATGACGCGTGCACCGTCCTATCAGCGCCGAAGTGAATTGTCAATCGACTTAATGGAGCATCCAATCAGTCGCATTGTTGCAGTTCTCTGCCTGCCACGTGTGCACAAAACTTCTTTGAGAAGGCAGGTCGCACAGTAGGGGAGAGTACGGTGGGGTGCATAAGACTAGTCTGCCTAGCCTTTTTGAGTATCTACCTCCACTAGTCCAAAAGGAAGACAACTGACAGCAGTAAGTGTCATCGTTGATTTGTTAAGAGAATCTCGTGCCACTAATGAATGCAGGGTATATAAGCAGGTTTAATCGTTTCTCATTCGGCGATGTGGGACTAAACTCCAACCCGTGCCAGTCCTTCCCGCTACGGTTTTCCGTTGGGCCCGAAAGAGCCCATTACTTTTTGATGACCAGGATTAAGATAGGCTTCCCCAAACTACTTCACGCCCGAACGCAGCCGTGACTCGGGCGCGGGAGTAGGAGTTGGGCTGACTTGTTGCCTGCACGCCAAGTCTTACATTTTTCTTCGATCCTATATTCCTTTTTATTTTCTATTTAAATATTTGAACAAAATAGCTATTTTACAATTTTGAATTATCTAAAATAAATTACATATTCTTGACAGGCACTGTTGGTATAGCATGTGCAAAAATTTTAGGATCATTTGATGAACATACCTTTTGGCCTCACCTTGGACTCTTTTTCTAGCAATGTGTTTTTTTGACTTCCGTGAAACAACCTGTATTTTTTACACATGCTAACATACACAAACTAAGACACATGTACAAGGTTTCACACAAATTTGAATGTTTTTGAATTTTTGTTGGCCCGGTCAAAGTTAGGCCTTTGTGATGTGATACATGCTCCATGCTGAAACATGGCATCCTCTACCTAGAAGCAATTTTAAATGTGTCCAAGCTTTCACACAATTTTGATATATATTTTTTGGATTTTAGGTGGCCCGGTCAAATTTTGAAACACGATCACCAACTTGTTGTTGTATGAGTCATCGCTTGGACAACATGGTCCTACCCTCTTGATATATCTAACACCATCATCAACTTAGTGGTTGTGTGAGTCACTACACCTAACCAACATGATCCCACCCATTTGATAGATCTAGATGTAAGAGTGCTATGCCAATACATGAGACACACTTGTGGCAAATGTGGGGCCATGCCAACATTGCATGGGATATAGACCTCTCTGGGATGGATAGAAACATGTTCACGAACTTGTTGTTGTATGAGTCATGACTTGGACAACATGATCCTTCCCTCTTGATAGATATAACTATACTTTTGCTATGCCAAGCCATGACACACACAACTGTGGTAGATGATGGGCCATGCCAACATTGCATGGGATCTAGACTTCTCTGGGTTTGGCTAAAAACACCAACATCAACTTAGTAGTTGTGTGAGTCACTACACCTGAACAACATGATCCCACCCACTTGATAGATCTAGCTATAAGAGTGTTAAGCCAAGCCATGACACAAACTTGTGGCTTATGTGGGGCCACGCCAACATTGCATGGGGCCTAGACCTCTATGGGCTGGATAGAAACACCTTCACCAACTTGTTGTATGAGTCATCACACCTGACCAACATGACCCTACCTACTTGATAGATCTAACTATACTTTTGCTAACATTGCATGGGATCTATATCTCTCTAGGTTGGCTAGAAACACCATCATCAACTTAGTGGCTGTGTGAATCACTACACTTGGCCAACATGATCCCACCCACTTGATATATCTAGCTATAAGAGTGCTATGCCAAGCCATGACACACTTGTGATATATGTGGGGCCATGCTAACATTGCATGGGGTCTAGATCTCTCTGGGCTGGCTAGAAACACCATCATCAACTTAGTGGTTGTTTGAGTCACTACACTTGACCAACATGATCCCTCCCACTTGATAGATCCAGCTATAAGAGTGCTATATCAAGACACGACAAACTTGATGATGGTGTTTCTAATCAACTCATATGGGTCTAGAGCCTAATGCAATGTTGGGATAACATGATCCCACCCACTTGATAGATTAACACTACTGTGCCGATGATGAATTTTGAATTGTTTCTAAAAATTAGTTGAGTTTTGAATCTAAAACAAAAAACTACTACGGAGATGTTCAACAAACAAACAACTAGCTTGTAAAGGGAATGAAAAATAATGCTACTACATATTTCGAGCTCAACGACATGCATACGACTAGAAGACCATTGTTGGACCAGGATGCAGGCCCATGTGTAGTCCAAAAGGAACACAAGTGACAGCAGTACGTGTCATCGTTGATTTGTTGAGAGAAGCTCGTGCCACGTATGAATGCAGGGTATATAAGCAGGTCTAATCGTTTCTCGCTCGGCTATGTGGGACTAAACTCCAACCCGCGTCAGTCCTTCCCACTACGGTTTTCCGTTGGGCCCAAAAGAGCCCATTACTTTTTGATGCCCGGGATTAAGATGGGCCGCCGCAAACTACTTCACGCCCGGACGCAACCGTGACGCGGGCGCGGGAGTAGGAGTTGGGCTGGCTTGTTGCCTGCACGCCAAGTCTTACTTTTTTCTTCGATCCTATATTTCTTTTTATTCTCTATTTAAATATTTGAACAAAATAGCTATTTTACAAATTTGAATTTTATAAAATAAATTACATATTCTTAGCAGGCACCGTTGGTATAGCATGTGCAAATTTTTTGGGATCATTTGATTAACATCGAAAAATTGAGAAATTTACGAACAACCCTTTTGGTCTCACCTAGGCCTCTTTTCCTAGCAATGTGTTTTTTCTACTTTCGTGAAACAACCTGGATGTTTTTACACATGCTAACATATACAAACTAAGACACATGTACAAGGTTTCACACAAATTGGAATGTTTTTGAATTTTTGGTGGCCCGGTCAAATTTAGGCCAAAAATCAAGGTGTCTAGTAAGGATGCCTAGGGGTTAGGCCTTTGTGATGTGATACCTTCTCCATGCTGAAACATGGCATTCTCTACCTAGAAGAAATTTTAATGTGTCCAAGCTTTCACACAATTTTGATTTTTTTTTTGAATTTTAGGTGGCCCGGTCAAATTTTGAATTTTTTCATGTTCTTGAGACCTCTCTGGGGGGCTAGAAACACCTTCACCAACTTGTGGTTGTGTGACTCACCTCTCTGGGCCCATGCCAACATTACATGGGATCTACACCTCTTCGAGTAGGTTAAAAACACCATCATAAACTTAGTGGTTGTGTGAGTCACTACATATGACCAACATGAACCCACTCACTTGATAGATCTAGATGTAAGAGTGCTATGCCAAGACATGAGACACACTTGTGGCAAATGTGGGGCTATGCCAACATTGCATGGGATCTAGACCTCTCTTGGATGGATAGAAACACGTTCACCAACTTATTGTATGAGTCATCGCTTGGACAACATTGTCCTACCCTCTTGATAGATTTAACTATAATTTTGCTATGCCAAGGCATGAAACACACAACTGTGGTAGATGTGGGCCCATGGCAACATTGCATGGGATCTACACCTATCCGAGTTGGCTAGAAACACCATCATCAACTTAGTTGTTGTGTGAGTCACTACACTTGACCAACATGATCCCATCCACTTGATAGATCTAGATGTAAGAGTGCTATGCCAAGACATGGGACACACTTGTGGCAAATGTGGGGCCATGCCAACATTGCATGGGATCTAGACCTCTCTGGGATGGATAGAAACACATTCACCAACTTGTTGTTGTATGAGTCATCACTTGGACAACATGATCCTTCCCTCTTGATAGATCTAACTATACTTTTGCTATGCGAAGCCATGACACACACAACTGTGGTAGATGTTGGGCCATGCCAACATTGCATGGGATCTAGACCTCTTTGGGTTGGCTAAAAACACCATCATCAACTTAGTAGTTGTGTGAGTCACTACACCTGACCAACATGATCCCACCCACTTGATAGATCTAGCTATAAGAGTGTAATGCCAAGCCATGACACAAACTTGTGCCTGATGTGGGGCCATGCCAACATTGCATGGGGTCTAGACCTCTATGGGCTGGATAGAAACACCTTCACCAACTTGTTGTATGAGTCATCACACCTGACCAACATGACCCTACCTTCTTGACAGATCTAACTATACTTTTGCTAACATTGCATGGGATCTATACCTCTCTAAGTTGGCTAGAAACACCATCATCAACTTAGTGGCTGTGTGAATCACGACACCTGGCCAACATGATCCCACCCACTTGATAGATCTAGCTGTAAGAGTGCTATGCCAAGCCATGACACACTTGTGGTAGATGTGGGGCCATGCTAACATTGCATGGGGTCTTAACCTCTCTGGGCTGGCTAGAAACACCATCATCAACTTAGTGGTTGTTTGAGTCACTACACTTGACCAACATGATCCCTCCTACTTGATAGATCTAGCTATAAGAGTGCTATGTCAAGCCACGACAAACTTGATGATGGTGTTTCTAATCAACTCATATGGGTCTAGAGCCTAATGCAATGTTTGGATAACATGATCCCACCCACTTGATAGATTAACACTACTATGCCAAGAGATGATGAATTTTGAATTGTTTCTAAAAATTAGTTGAATTTTGAATCTAAAACAAAAAACTTCTACGGAGATGTTCAGCAAATAAACAACAAGCTTGTAAAGGGAATGAAAAATAATGCTACTACACATTTCGAGCTCAACGGCCTTCATATGACTAGAAGACCATTGTTGGACCAGGATGCAGGCCCATGTGTATTCCAAAAGGAAGACAACTGACAGCAATATGTGTCATCGTTGATTTGTTGAGAGAAGCTCGTGCCACGTATGAATGCAGGGTATATAAGCAGGTCTAATCGTTTCTCGCTCGGCTATGTGGGACTAAACTCCAACCCGCGTCAGTCCTTCCCGCTACGGTTTTCTGTTGGGCCCGAAAGAGCCCATTACTTTTTGATGCCCGGGATTAAGATGGGCTGCCCAAAACTACTTCACGCCCGGACGCAGTCGTGACGCGGGCGCGGGAGTAGGAGTTGGGCTGGCTTGTTGCCTGCACGCCAAGTCTTACTTTTTTGTTCGATCCTATATTCCTTTTTATTTTCTATTTAAATATTTGAACAAAATAGCTATTTTACAATTTTGAATTTTATAAAATAAATTACATATTCTTGGCAGGCACCGTTGGTATAGCATGTGCAAAAATTTTGGATCATTTGATGAACATCGAAAAATTGAGAAATTTACGTATAGCCCTTTTGGTCTCACCTAGGCCTCTTTTCCTAGCAATGTGTTTTTTTCGACTTTCATGAAACAATCTGTATTTTTTTACACATGCTAACATACACAAACTAAGACACATGTACAAGGTTTCACACAAATTTGAATGTTTTTGAATTTTTGGTGGCCTGGTCAAATTTAGGCCAATAATCAAGGTGTCTAGTAAGGATGCCTAGGGGTTAGGCCTTTGTGATGTGATACATTCTCCATGCTGAGACATGGCATCCTCTACCTAGAAGCAATTTTAAATGTCTCCAAGATTTCAAACAATTTTGATTTTTTTTGGATTTTAGGTGGCCCAGTCAAATTTTGAATTTTTGCATGGGCTTGAGACCTCTCTGGGGTAGCTACAAACACCTTCACCAACTTGTGGTTGTGTGACTCACCTCTCTGGGCCCATGCCAACATTGCATGGGATCTACACCTCTTCGAGTAGGTTAGAAACACCATCATAAACTTAGTGGTTGTGTGAGTCACTACACCTGACCAACATGATCCTACTCACTTGATAGATCTAGATTTAAGAGTGCTATGCCAAGACATAAGACACACTTGTGGCAAATGTGGAGCTATGCCAACATTGCATGGGATCTAGACCTCTCTGGGCTGGATAGAAACACGTTCATCAACTTGTTGTTGTATGAGTCATCACTTGGACAACATTGTCCTACCCTCTTGATAGATGTAACTATAATTTTGCTATGCCAATCCATGACACACACAACTGTGGTAGATGTGGGCCCATGCCAACATTGCATGGGATCACCTATCCGAGTTGTCCAGAAACACCATCATCATTTTAGTGGCTGTGTGAGTCACTACACTTGACCAACATGATCTCACCCACTTGATAGATCTAGATGTAAGAGTGCTATGCCAAGACATGGGACACACTTGTGGCAAATGTGGGGCCATGCCAACATTGCATGGGATCTAGAACTCTCTAGGATGGATAGAAATACATTCACCAACTTGTTGTTGTATGAGTCATCACTTGGACAACATGATCCTTCCCTCTTGATAGATCTAACTATACTTTTGCTATGCGAAGCCATGACACACACAACTGTGGTAGATATTGGGCCATGCCAACATTGCATGGGATCTAGACCTCTTTGGGTTGGCTAAAAACACCATCATCAACTTAGTAGTTGTGTGAGTCACTACACCTGACCAACATGATCCCACTCACTTGATAGATCTAGTTATAATAGTGTAATGCCAAGCCATGACACAAACTTGTGCCTGATGTGGGGCCATGCCAACATTGCATGGGGTCTACACCTCTATGGGCTGGATAGAAACACCTTCACCAACTTGTTGTATGAGTCATCACACCTGACCAACATGACCCTACCTTCTTGATAGATCTAACTATACTTTTGCTAACATTGCATGGATCTATACTTCTCTAGGTTGGCTTGAAACACCATCATCAACTTAGTGGATGTGTGAATCACTACACCTGGCCAGCATGATCCCACCCACTTGATAGATCTAGCTGTAAGAATGCTATGCCAAGCCATGACACACTTGTGGTAGATGTGGGGCCATGCTAACATTGAATGGGGTCTAGACCTCTCTGGGCTGGCTAGAAACACCATCATCAACTTAGTGGTTGTTTGAGTCACTACACTTGACCAACATGATCCCTCCTACTTGATAGATCTAGCTATAAGAGTGTTATGTCAAGCCACGACAAACTTGATGATGGTGTTTCTAATTTACTCATATGGGTCTAGAGCCTAATGCAATGTTGGGATAACATGATGCCACCCACTTGATAGATTGACACTACTAAGCCAAGAGATGATGAATTTTGAATTGTTTCTAAAAATAGTTGAATTTTGAATCTAAAACAAAAAAACTACTATAGAGATGTTCAGCAAACAAACAACATGCTTTTAAAGGGAATGAAAAATAATGCTACTACACATTTTGAGCTCAACGGCCTGCATACAACTAGAAGACCATTGTTGGACCGGGATGCAGGCCCATGTGTAGTCCAAAAGGAAGACAACTGACAGCAGTACGTGTCATCATTGATTTGTTGAGAGAAGCTCGTGCCACGTATGAATGCAGGGTATATAAGCAGGTCTAATCGTTTCTCGTTCGGCTATGTGGGACTAAACTCCAACCCACGTCAGTCCTTCCCACTACGGTTTTCTGTTGGGCCCGAAAGAGCCCATTACTTTTTGATGCCCGGGATTAAGATGGGCCGCCCCAAACTACTTCATGCCGCACGCAGCCGTGAGGCGGGCACGGGTGTAGTAGTTGGGCTGGCTTGTTGCCTGCACGCCAAGTCTTACTTTTTTCTATGATCCTATATTCCTTTTTATTTTCTATTTAAATATTTCAAAAAATAGATATTTTACAATTATGAATTCTATAAAATAAATTACATATTCTTGCTAGGCACCATTGGTATAGCATGTGCAAAATTTTTGGGATCATTTGATGAACATCAAAAAATCGAGAAATTTACGAACAACCCTTTTGGTCTCACCTAGGCCTCTTTTCCTAGCAATGTGTTTTTTTCGACTTTCATGAAACAATCTGGATTTTTTTTACACATGTAAACATACACAAACTAAGACACATGTACAAGGTTTCACACAAATTTGAATGTTTTTGAATTTTTGGTGGCCCGGTCAAATTTAGGCCAAAAATCAAGGTGTCTAGTAAGGATGCCTAGGGGTTAGGCCTTTGTGATGTGATACATGCTCCATGTTGAAACATGGCATCCTCTACCTAGAAGCAATTTTAAATGTGTCCAATCTTTCACACAATTTTGTTTTTTTTTTGAATTTTAGGTGGCTCGGTCAAATTTTGAATTTTTGCATGGGCTTGAGACCTCTCTAGCGTGGCTGGAAACACCTTCACCAACTTGTGGTTGTGTGACTCAGCAGTTGGCCAACATGATCCCACTCACTTGATCATTTTGGCCAGGTGATGAGTCACACAACCACAAGTGGATTAGGGAGATTCTAGCTAACCTAAAGAGGTCTAGATCCCATGCAATGTTGGCATTGGCCCACATTTGCAGGGCACAAGTTTATTGGTGGAGTACGTATTAGAGCATTTGCCCTCCATGCAGGGCACAAGTTTCTTCTTGGTGGCCAACATGATCCTACCTACTTGCTAGCTCTAGCTATAATTTTGAGTCTGCCAAGCCATGACACACACTAGCCTGTGGCAAATTTGGGGCCATGCCAACATTGCATGGGGTCTAGACCTCTCTGAGCTGGCTAGAACCATCGTCATCAACTTAGTGGTTGTGTGAGTCACTACACCTGGCCAACATGATCCCATACTTGATAGATCTAACTATAAGAGTGCTATGCCAAGGCATGACACAAACTATCTTGTGGAAAATATGGGGCCATGGAAACATTGCATGCATGCATGGGTTCTAGACACCTCTGTGGGCTGGATAGAAACACCTTCACCAACTTGTTGTTGTATGTGTCATCACACCTGGCCAACATGATCCTACCTACTTGCTAGATCTAGCTATAATTTTGAGTTTTCCAAGCCATGACACACACTAGCTTGTGGCAAATTAATGTGGCAAATTTTTATGATGTGAAACTAGGTCGATGTTGTAACATGGCATACAACCACAAGTTGGTTAAAGTGTTTCTAGCCAGCTAAGAGAGGTCTATATCTCATGCAATGTTGGCATGGGTCCACACCTGCCACAAGTGTGTGTCATGGCTTGGCATAGCACTCTTATGCTTATATGTATCAACTGGGTGGGATCATGTTAGAGCTTGGTGGGACAAGGTGCAATAAATAACATTTTTGTTAGAGCTTGGTGGGATCTTGCATAGCACACTTCAGTTTGTATCCGTTTTAGCTTCATGCAAGTTTTATGGTTCTCCTGTACTCCCTCTGTTTCAGAATATAAGATGTTTTAGATTTGTGAAGCAAATGTATCAAGACTTGTTCTAGTTTGTAGATTCACTCCAAACTTGAATGAACCTACACACTAAAATAAGTATAGATACATTTCCTTCACAAAGATAAAACATCTTATATTTTGAAACGGAGGGAGTAGATGTTATCAGTGCCAATCAAATTGTGCCCTCAGTATGAATTTTTGGGTCGTCTATACTTCCTTCGTTTCAAAATATAAACCTTTTTAGCAAGCTGTTTTAGTTTGCTAAAAAGCCTTACATTTTGGAACAAAGGTAGTAGTACCTTTTTGTAGTCGAGTGCGGGGTTTAGCAACAGTATATACGTCAGCAGTAGGTGCTGCAGAAGATCCTGGCGCTGAAGATTGTACAGGTGCAGAATATTCCTGGGCACCACCGCTCAATGACGTGCCGATTGGATCTCCTGGCGAGGCGTCACTCCTGAAGCCGTCAGAAGAACCACGGGGAAGATCTGGGCGGGAGACCCGGGCGTACACGCGTTGGTGGGGACCACGGGGAAGACGTGTCGGGCTCCCAATGGCCGCCATAGTTACGGGCAGAACGCGACACAAGGGAGGGCCCAAACCTTGGGGACGTGGCGTGAGGGGACTGGCACGGAATGATACGCCCAGGTGATGGCGCGTCAGAGTCTAGGGGGCGGATCTGAGGCAGATTTTTCCCTCGTATCATGCTCAGAGTACGAGTTTTCTTGGCTTGTAGCGGTGTTTCCTTCAGCCTCATTATCTGATGTGTTGTCATCAATATTTTCGGCAGAATTTTGCGTGACTAGTTCGGTACAGCTTGTGGGCAGGGTGTCAGCTGTGGCCTGCATAGGATCAACGACAGGAACAATCGGCACATATATATTGGTCATTTGTATGCACACCCCTAGTTGTTTCTATCGAGGAGGGATTGTCTGAAGGAAGCAAAAGAATTTCATCATGGAGACGACGACCCATAATTTTGATGAAGTGTAGCAAAGGGAAAAACATTTTCATCAAAAACTACATCCCTTGACACGTAGACACGGCCAAAAGTACTATCAAGGCATTTTACTCCTTTGTGACGAGGACTATACCAAAGAAATACACACCGTTTTGAGTGAGAGGAGAAACGCTGGTGAAGATGTTTCTAGCCAGCGTAGAGAGGTCTAGATTCCATGCAATGTTAGCATCGGCCCACATCTGCCACGCGTGTGTGTCATGGCTTACTCAGATGTATCAACTGGGTTTGATCATTTTGGCCACGTGATGAGTCATACAACCACAAGTTGATGAGGGAGATTCTAGCCAATCTAAGGAGGTCTAGATCACAAAGATAAAAACTCTTATATTTTGAAACTGTATAATGTAATTCTTATTCATTTATATGTCTGGTCCGTTACTATTTTGGCGAGCGTATTATTTTAAGCATACGCACTACAACTATGCCTATGAACATTCCTCATTAAATCCACAAATTGGTGAACATAACAACCCAAACTTTAAATTAATTACAATCGTACATTAAGCAAAACGACAAAATTAAACCATAGTCATGAAACATACTTCTGACAAAAACACAGCGCCATGCGCGAACTGTTTAGCAATCAAACAACCCAGCTTTGCGTAATTTTTTAATGGTATACCAACATTCGCTAGGGAATCGGTAGTACGGATTTTTGTTTCTTGAGTTTTCAAGAATCTACCAGCATCTCCGCGATCTCAAGAACTCTATTTTTTACCTTGTAGAGTTTGTTTGTCTTCGACAGAATAATTTCTGCAACAGTACGTCTCCTAGAGTCATTTATCCTTTCCTATAATAAAATATTAGCAGGGTTAATAAGGTCACATGCTGGTGTATATAAATATGCAAATGCCAAATAGAAATTTTGAATACCTGCGAGACTACATCTGTAAATTTATCTTCGTCAAAGTGCTCCATACAGCGTAGCACGAACATTCCACACGAGTTTCTGATCACAACGAATCTAAATTTGAATAACAGTACTAACACATCAAAAGAAATGGCATTAGTTCAACCAGAAACTCACGCATCATTTTGCCGCTGTGTTTCCCAGCTTACGATCTCCTAATTAGAAACATCATGAAACTTATAATCCGTATATTTGTTAGCCACTTCTATGTCTTTCGAAATTTGCTTTCTCTATGAAACATAGAGGTTTAGTGTAATGCTTGGAGTAACCATATCCTCGCTAAATGTATAGAGAGAAAACATACCAGATCTTCAACAATTTTCTAGACCCTTTTAAATTCAAATAGCGAGTCAAGCACTTGAAATTTCTTTTTTGGACTATTCAAGACGACACAGCACCAGTGACAATCGTTTATATTCAACGCGAAATATGCCTACCAAAAAGCGACAAGTGTTATCACATTACATAATCTGGTTTATACCCTATATTTTCTTGTATAAACAGTACTTACTTTATCAGCACGGAAGTATTCTTCCATGCATCTTGCAGAGCATCCTGATATATCATACACCTTTTCTAATTTTTTGTCCAAGGCTTCTTTCTTATGTTGGTATCTAGTTTTTCTTCTTGGTGGAGTACGTATTAGACTGTTTGTCCTCCATGTAGGACACAAGTTTCGGTCATCCCCCAGTCAAAGAGACAATTCTTCCATGTAAGCACCTATAACCTACAGAAAAATTTAATAACGTGTGACAAACGATCCTTCTTTTTTGCATAAAATAACAAAACTGTGGTACTTGGACTTACATTGCTACGCAACCATAATTTATCAAGGATCACACTAATATGGTTGGTAGTGACCTCAGTGTCGCCCTTGTTATCATAGACACTTTCATTGCAAAAATCTTTATTATTTTTTGCTGTTTCAACGTATAACACTGCAGCATCTATTTGTTGCGGTATCAAACCGTCCAGGACTTCTATGTCTTCGAAAAGAACTGCATACACAGAAACAAATGTTTAATACGCGCATGTAAATGTTTTAATTTAATACATGCACAACCATGCAATTCAATGATGTTGCAGTACCTTTTCTAACATTGTTTTTTGTTTTTTTACCTTTTTTGTCCGCCGAACTGAGCTTGCGCTTCTCGCCAAAGGCTTCTGTCTTCTCACCATTAATAGCTTTTCGGCAAATGGTATGTAGGCTATTAAACGAGTCAAATGATCCATTCAACAGAGTGTCTCCTACCTCACCCATTTTTCCTCCCTGACCCTTTTTCAATGCAGCTGTGAATGCTTCTAATGAAATCGGGGCTGGGTCCGGTCGCCTCGGTGAAGGACCCATACCATCAATTAGTATTGGTGACGCTTGCGTACTGCCGAGTTTCGATGGTGCGGTGTGGCAAGCATCAGTAGCATTCTTTTCTTTCTTGTTTGTGGGTAACATGAATATGTCACCTTCAACCTCTTTCTCCTTGCTATTTGAATCCTTCTTTAAATTAGAGACCTGTGCAATGTCAAAGGAGTTACTTTCTGGGATGTCTGGACGGTCCGTGAAATCTTTTGGCGTATATTTGGTGTTAGTAGAGGAGATTCCTTCACCATTCTCTACCTCCTTCTCTACCTCCTCCTCTTTATTGTCATTATCAGACATTTTTTCTTTAGAAGGTCTGTACGCGACTCCTACCGAGTTCATCATAACAAGAAGTTTCTGCAAGATTGAAAATAAATGAATCATCATGTCATGTTTAAAAAAAGCATGTGTTTAACTCGGAGCAGATGACACATAGGGTGTATCACCTTAGCACAAGCTTCTGAGAAGACCTCCATCTTTCTATGAAAGGTTTCTTCAATTGTTCTATCAATATGCTCTGTTAGATTCTTCGTCATCTGTTCCAACACGACTTTTGTCCTTCCTTTAGCCCTGCTGGATGTAGAACCTCCATCCTTCTTCTTGTAGGCCCCTCTACTACGTTTCTTACCAGATGCAATTTTGGGTGTATGGAGAACCTCTTCTCGATGCTTTTGAGTGATGTCATCGTCAATCTTCAAGATATGTGTATATAAACCAATTAATATTGACAATCTAGAACCGTTAGTAGAACTAAAAATAAGCCGCATCTTCCGTCCAGTTCCTCATCAATGGCCTTCTGGACGTATACTCGACGCCATCTGGGAGTATGTTCTCATAATACAGATACTTCAAATATCACAACAAAATTAGATTAAAACAAAGAAAAATGTATTGTCGATAATTATATACTCCCTCTGATTCAAATTATTTAACTCAGATTTGTCTAGATTTGGATGTATCTAGACATGTTTTAGTGCTAGATATATCCGAATCTAGACAAAACCAAGTCAATTAGTTTGAATCGGAGTAAGTATGTAAGTTGAGAATGGAATTTACCTGTAACAAGATGGTGCTGCCTGTCGGCCATTGCTTTGCTTCATATGTGTTGCCTACTTGTTTTAGGCTAGCAATGAGGTATGTCCGTACATACTCATTGAAATTCAGCTTTTTAATGCAACCCACATCTTCTACCAGTGCATAGTATCATTTTGGGACGATCTTCTGGTTCTGTGGGGAAAGGACTGTCCCAATCAGAACCACAACCACCTTGCGGATAAAGTCGTCATCCGCGACTTTATCCTTGATGACGTCGGCGATTAGGTCATCAATTACAAGATTACATGTCATTTTGCTTACAAGGCTATCAGGTATACGGTTCTTTGCGTCATCAGCTTCCTCATAAAGAATGTCCGATATATCCAATCCATGATTTTTGAAACCATAGATGCACTCAGCGTCCACTCCCGTAAGGGATATTTCACCATCATTCTTGCATACATTAAATTTTTCTGTCTTTGGATCAAATTTTTCTGTCATAAATTTGATCACCAGACATCTTGACTTCACTGGGCGAATCTCAAGCATGCACTGCAAGTCGGTTTCTCCAATTTTGGCACATTGTGTCGGTGTCATACTTTTCACGAAATGACACCACTTCTCAACATCACAACACATTTCTCCGATTTTGTCCATTCTGTTAAAAAATAACTATATTTATTTAGGTGTTTTGTTGGCATCCGAAGAAATAATACTATTCGTAACACAGATAGAATAAGATGGATAACACTAAGAGTACGTTATACTACACCATGTCAGGTAAATCGATCTCTGGACACTCCTAACTACCGATAAATTGAGAGCGGGATTTTAAAAATGTTTACACATATATACAATTACAAATAAATAGTTTACACACATAGTTTTTCTGTAGTGCATGTGTTTACAGACCTTTTATTGCAAACATATATGAACAATATTACACATAACCAGCTAAATTGAATAACAACAGGAGAATCAAACGTCTTGTTTTTTTATCAAAAGGGACTTCTATACATCATTCGTTTTTAAACACCAAACCAGCTAAATTGCATCTCAACACCGCATGTAGGCCTGAGATACGATGTCTAACACATAACCAATTAACACAAGAAAATTACAGTAGAATTAATAGGCAACATCATGCCAAACGATTTCCTGCCCTCAAACAGAGCCCAACAACTAGAATTCCTAGCGAAGATCCACTAACAATTCTTTGACATAATGGAGACTACCCTTGGACGGAAAATCTAACGACTAAACAAACGGATCCATATGGATCGAGCTCTAATCGAAGTTCTGCTGAACTTAGAACTAGTAATACTGTATGATAAATCCACAGTGCGTACAAAAATACCTGCAACGGTAGTGTATGTGCTGCGATTATTCAACTCGTCAAAAAGAAACGGTGTGTCCTCGATGTAGCTCTCACGTAGGACAGGAAGAAAATAATTCAAACTTCGTCGTTGGCGGCGATGGGCGGAGTCGAGGTGGGCGGAGTCGAGGCGATCGAACAAGAAAATCCCTCTGATAAGATGTGCCTCTTTGTGCGCACGTACAACGTGAGGTGTGTGCGTGGTGGGTTGGTGGGCCTGTGGGGTTTAGGGTTTAGGTCCATGGATTAAAATAGCGTCTGAGTATGATGCATGGGCTTTTGCTAGCCCGTATGCTGGTCGGCCTGTCTCGGGCCAATTGTGCCCGGTCAAATGTGTCCAATGTTTCACACAATTTTGATGTTTCTTTTGAATTTTAGGTGGCCCGGTCAAATTTTGAATTATTGCATGGGCTTTAGACCTCTCTGGGGTGGCTAGAAACACCTCACCAACATGTGGTTGTGTGGCCAACATGATCCTACCTAATTGATAGATCTAACTATAATTTTGCTATGCCAAGCCATGACACACACAACTGTGGTAGATGTGGGCCCATGCCAACATTGCATGGGATCTAAACCTCTCTGGGTTGGCTAGAAACATCATCATCAACTTAGTAACTGTGCGGGTCACTACACCTGACCAACATGATCCCACCCGCTTGATAAATCTAGCTATAAGAGTGTTATGCCAAGCCGTGACACACACTCGTGGTAGATATGGGGCCATGCTAACGTTGTATGGGGTCTAGACCTCTCTGGACAGGCTTGAAACACCATCATCAACTTAGTGGTTGTGCGAGTCACTACACCTGACCAACATGATCCCACCCACTTGATAGATCTAGCTATAAGAGTGCTATGCCAAGCCATGACACAAACTTGTGGCAGATGTGGGGCCATGCCAACATTGCATGGGTTCTAGACCTCTATGGGCTGGATAGGAACACCTTCACCAACTTGTTGTATGAGTCATCCCACCTGACCAACATGATCCTACCTACTTGATAGATCTAACTATACTTTTGCTATGCCAAACCATGACACACACAACTGTGGTAGATGTGGGCCCATTGAAATGGATCGTATGGGCACCTAAGGGGGGGGTGAATAGGTGCTAACCAATTTTTATACTTTTTCAATTTTAGGCTTGACACAAAGTAAATTCTCTAAATATGCCACTACGAGAATTTCCCTATATGCAACCCTAACTACTAAGCACGTAAAGAGAGGAGCGAAGGAACCGTAGTGGAGCACGCGGAGACACAGGGATTTTTTTACCGCAGTTCCTTCCTTATTAAGGGAAGTACATATGCGTTGGAGGGGTGGGAGGTTCTAAGACCACCACGCCACAATAGGCCGCACCCTATTCTCCAATGGATCTCACCACAAGAGGCCTGATCCACCTTCTCCACTATTGGATCCGTTCGAGGCGGGAACCGGTGCTTTTTACAACACTATCGGGGCACACACCCACAACCGAATTGGGGGCTCCCGATATGACAACAAGCTGCCACAAGAACAAAGTTCATCAATATAAACAAAAACAAGGATCTAGGTATTTGCAAGAAATACTAGATCGGTGGTTCTCCAAATGAATGGAGAGGAGATGAAGTGCTTGATTGCTGATGATGAAGATCGAGTTCTCCTCCTTCGATTCCCCAAGGGACGGGGCCTTTGGGTGGATCTAGGTGGAGCTCTCTTGGATGAAGGTTGCAGATCAGATCTCAACTTTTTCGAATGAATCAAGAGATCTGGCAGGAGGGGGAAGGCTGGCTTAAATACCCCTTCCCCATATCTGGCCGTTGCACAACTTTCGGGGCGGATTATCCGCCCCCTGGGAAAATTCCCCCCCAAGGGCGGATTCTCCAGGGGAAACTCCGCCCCCTCTCTAGGGCTGGCGCCTGCGAACCTTGGTGAAGATCTTGGGGGGGGGGGCAGATAATCCGGCCCCCTCCAGGGGCAGATTATCCGGCCAAGCCGGAAAGTCCGGCCAACACTGCGCCCCCTCTCTGGGGCTTGCGCCTTGGCGATGAGCAAGGGGGCGGACTATCCGGCCCCCCTGAGGGGTGGATTGTCCGGTGGGGCCGGAAAATCCGGCCAAAACTCCGCCCCCCTTCTGGGGCTTGCCCCTGCTTGGGAAGAGGGAGGGGCGAATTATCCGCCCCCCAAAGGCAGAATCCTTTTCCCTTTTTCTCAAAGAGAGCTGCAACACTTCAACACACATTAAATAATCCTTGATATTGTTATCTAACACACAAAACATTAAGGATTATAAAATGTTCTTTCAATCTCTCCCTTTTTGGTGTTAGATGACAATATTAGGATTTGCAATGAAGCCGGCAAATGCCACCTTAAAACAGAAATACGCTCCCCCTAGATGTGTGCATATTTTAGAATTTGCGTTTGAATACAAATGCACACACTAGAGGGAACATAACTTACATAGCAAAGATAATTGAAACAAGGTGGGTTGGGAAACAAGGTCGTACCACCGGGATGTGATTATAGCCAAAGAATATAATTAGCTTGATAGCCTCCAAGTACATCCCAACAATACCAACAAAATTGATGCATACATTAGATAGGCCCATGATTCCGTATGCCATCAAACATGCTCGATAGATGAATCCAGAATTCCATGAGATCCACAAAAAGATAAATCCAGAGTTCCATGAACACCACACATAGTACCAAACATACTGGAGCACGACATAGTCTTACAAAATCAACACAAATAGCAAATAAGTTCACGCGAAAAAGGCACAATCAAGTAAATAAGATGACTGAAAGATAGATGCTTGCGCCCGACCCTTGCAAATCCACGAGACCTAATAGAACTACTTCTCCCTCTTTGGCATCGAAATGCCAAAAAGGAAGAAGAGCGATGCTAACGCCCCTGAAGATCACTCATCCTCATCCTCGTCGTAGTCATTCCCATCCCCTTCCTCTTCATCATACTCATCATCATCGTCATCAGCTGTAGGAGTGGGTGCCCTCGGTGGAGGAGGAAAGAGGCAACTCTCGAGCTCGCCATAGTTGATCCCTGAGGTATTCCACTGAGCATACGGATCCGGAGAAGTGGGAGGAGGTGGATGGCCAATGGCACCTGAGATATGGTGGAGAATGAGCTACTGTGTGTGATCCCTCGCATGATCCCTGCGTTAAGCCTCATATTGGCCCTTGTGAGTGTCAATGCCCATGCAAAGAATGTGCCGCTGGAACCAAGTGAGCTGCTTAACCTCGCGTGCCATTGGGGACACCGTGGAACGATGACCACTAGCCCGAGCATCACGCATGAAGGACTCCGGGGCAGTGGAAGGGTGATGGGTCTTCTGAGCCTTGTTGTAGATTTTCTTGGGCTTGTGAACCCCATCCAGAGCAGTGCCAAAATCCTCATGGGGCAACATATGCTTGACGAGCATCATAATGAAAGGAGCATAAGGAATAGAGAGCCTGTTGATCGTAGCATCCGTCATTTCATGATATATGTAGTCCATGACATCCAGTTTTTAACCTGTGGCTGATCCAGAGTTAGTGGCACACTCGTGAGCAAAAGCAAGGAGAGGAACCGGGTGGCCACGGATCCTGTCATTGTTGCCACCACTAGGAGTGATGCAGTCCCTAAATATGCTAACAAGGGAGGCATACAAGGGAGAGAGACCAGCGAAAGTACCAGCAACACCATCAGAAGAAAGGCAAGGAGCAAGTGTAGTTTCCTTGGATGGTTTCAGAGGATAAGTGATACGGTGGCCCGAAGGAGTGTCACGGCCATGGAATGAATAACCAAGAACCTGCCTAAAGATGCGAAAGTCTGACTGAATCATGGCGGTCCCTGTCATCCACTTCATAGTACGACGCTCATCACCGCAAATCACCAGAGTCGAGAAGAACTGCCTCACCACAGAGGAATCATAGTTGCATTGGATAGTCATGAGGTGGTGCAGCCCCATCTTGTTGGTCACATCTAATGCCTCAATGAGCCTTGTCTTGGATTAAGCCTCAGTCAAATTGATGGGACGCATGGGGCGAAGCTTGAGGGTAGCATAGACATCATCATGAATAGCCCGAAAGTGGGCATTCCAAAACATAGAGTCCTCGGGGGGACCATCACTATCAGCCTCATCATAGTAATCACCGAGAATGGTGGCATCTTGAAGACCGGCCCATAGCCTTGTAATTGGGCCGAGACTGTTTGCCCTTGCGAGATGCGGTCCTCTTAGTTTTCTTACTTGCCTCTGCCATCCGTTCAGCCTCTCTTGCTGCTCTGCTGACCTCGGTCTCATCAATGAACTTTCCTTCTGTAGTAGGCTTGAGATAATGGGCACGGGAACGACGTACGAAGGTCTTGGTCGGCTTGGAACCACCTGTGAAAGGCATTAGAGGGATAGCATGGAGATAAGCATACACACAAGTCCAGGAGAAAGCAAGAAGAAAGAGTAGCAAAGCAACCCAGAGCCAATGATGTGTATTGCAGGAGCAGGACCAAAACAGACCAGAGTTCAGTCTCCAGGCCGGATTATCCTACAGGCGGATAATCCCCCGAGAATTTTCTGGATTGGCCCAGATCTACCATGGCAAAACAGATCGGGCACAAAGGGTGCAATTCTACTGATTCTAGCATGTAAGGAACAACACCAAGGATATTCTACAACGAGATTTCCACCAAATAAAATGCATCCCATACAAAAGGAGAGAGATGAGGGAGTTACCCTCACTCATTGGAGGAAAATCGCGGAGGAGAAGATACCCGAAGGCGAGGTGAAGAAGATCCGGGGAGAGCCCGGAGAATCCGGTGGTCAAATCGATTCCGGGAGAGGCGGATGCTCCGGCAGCGGCTGGGGGCAGAGGTAGGGTTGGGGGAGGACTGGCTGCTCTGTTTGAGCCTGCTCTCCCCGACCCAGCCTATAAGGGGCCGATTTCGCCCGGGGCAGATAATCTGCCCCCACTTAAGGCGGATAGTCTGAAATTCTGTAAATTACAGATTCAGGCCGGAGCAACCTAGCAAAAACCCCTCGATGGTGTTCTACAGGACTTGTGTGCAAGAATAGATGGTTCAAGGAGGGAGAGAAAGTCTTGGGTTGAGAGCATCAAACTGAGATGGTACTACACACCAAAATTTGCAATAATCAAATCAACCAAAAGCCAAATTTAAGTGTGTTTTCCATAAGAACAAGAGATATGCAGAAAAAAAACCAAAGAGACCCATGAGAAACCAACTCTTCTGTAGGAAGATTGCGGTGGTCGAAGCCACCATGTTGGAGCGCATGGCATGACACCGTGAAGATGTATCTTGAGTTCAAAACCAATTCTCATCGATGACCCACATATCACAAAATGATATTAAGGGAAATGATTTTACTTGTTGTCGGCATTAAGTGGGGAGGGTTGGCCCAATCAATTAGGACCACACTCCCCCTATGTCTATGACCGCATCTAAACCAAATACATGAATAAGAGTAAGTGAGTGTGCAAGAGTAGTCAAGCCAAGCTCCTTGAATCTATGATATTTAGCTCATTCCTCAAATAACAAAATCTTGCTTCGTCAAGGTGCTTCGTGAAAATATCAGCGAGTTGGTTCTTCGTGCTCACAAAGGATAGGAAAATATCACCACGAGCAGCATGATCCCGAATGAAGTGGTTGCGAATCTCTATATGTTTTGTTCTTGTATGCTGCACGGGGTTGTAGGAAATCTTGATAGCACTTTCATTGTCACATAATAGAGGCACTTTGTCACAATTGACACCATATTCCTTTAAAGTTTGACACATCCATAACAATTGTGTACAAGCACTTGCAGAAGCAACATATTCAGCTTCGGATGTTGAGAGTGAAATACAATTCTGTTTCTTTAAAGACCAACACACTAGAGACCTGCCCAAGAATTGACACACACCAGAGGTTGATTTCCTATCATCTTTGTCACTAGCCCAATCTGAATTAGTGTAACCACATAGAGAGAAACTTGAACCCTTGGGATACCATAGCCCAAAATTTGGGGAATGAACCAAATATCCGAAGATTCGTTTGATCGCCACTAAGTGGCTTTCTTTAGGATCGGCTTGGTACCTTGCACACACTCCTACACTTAACACGATATCGGGCCTAGATGCGCAAAGGTAAAGGAGAGAGCCGATCATGGATCGGTATACCTTTTGGTCCACATCTTTACCCTTGGGATTGAGCTCAAGATGACACTTTGTTTGCATTGGAGTATCCACACTGTTGGGACCCGTCATCTTGAACCTTTTGAGCATGTCTTGGATGTACTTAGCTTGATTAATAAAGGTTCCCTCTCTAAGTTGTTTGATCTCAAATCCAAGAAAGAACCTTAGCTCACCCATCATGGACATCTCAAACCTGTCAGTCATAAGCTTTGAAAATTCATCGTTAAAAGCTTGGTTAGTAGAACCAAAAATAATTTCATCTACATAAAGTTGGCATACAAAAAGGTCCCCATTAACCTTATTAGTAAAAAGAGTGGGATCGCTTTGCCCAACTTCGAATCCACAGTCTAACAAAAGCTCTTTAAGGTGCTCATACCACGCACGTGGGGCTTGTTTAAGGCCATAGAGTGCCTTATCAAGTTTGTAGACATGGTTCGGAAATTTGGGGTCCTCAAAACCCGGGGGCTGCTTGACATATACTAACTCATGTAGAGGACCATTAAGGAATGCACTCTTAACATCCATTTGCTGTAATTTAAAATTATGATGGGATGCATATGCAAGAAGGATACGGATGGACTCAAGACGAGCCACAGGAGCATAAGTCTCGCCAAAATCAATTCCTTCCACTTGAGAGAATCCTTGAGACACGAGTCGTGCTTTATTCCTCACAACAATGCCATTTTCATATTGTTTGTTCTTGAAGATCCACTTGGTGCCGATAACATTGCGGCAATCCTTTGGTTTCTCTACAAGCTTCCAACCTTTGTTGCATTCGAAGTTATTTAATTCTTCATGCATTGCAACAACCCAATCGGGGTCTTCAAGAGCATCAAAAACCTTCTTCGGTTCAACCATGGAAATGTGAGCTTGATGATCACAGAAGCTTGCAAGTTCTCTTCTAGTGGATACCCTTCGTCGTAGATCACCAACAACCTTGTCAAGAGTGTGACCCCTTAGTTCAAGATTCCGATCAGCACGAGCCTTGCGACGAGCCTCAATGTCCTTATTGTTTCTAGGAGGAGTTGATTTAGTATTTGTATCCTTGTCTTGAACACTGCCTTGCCCTTGATCTTGATCTGTGTTAACACCAGGAGGTTGCTGCAGAGCTTGTTCTTCAGGGCCGGATAATCCGCCTCTTGGAGGGGCCGGACTATCCGGCCTGGGAGATGAAACACCAGTGGCTTCTTCCTAAGCATGCCTGACAGGACTTGGAGACTCAGAGCCGGATAATCCGCCTTCGGGGGCTAGAGAATCCGGCCTGGGAGTTTCTTGGCTGTTGTCTTCGCCTCCGGATCCCCTGGAACGAGTTGGAGTGCCAGGGGCGGATTGTCCGCCCCTTGGAAGGGGCGGATAGTCCGGCCTGGAACTACCAACTTGTCCAGGAGACATATGATCTTTAGCAGGTTGTGGTGTTGGTGCAGAGTTTTCTCCAACAGTAGGAGCTTGTTGATCTTATGTAGATTAGGGCTCCACTTGAGTGGAGCATTGTCCTTCCCGATCCGCCACAAGGGGTTCCTCAATGGGGCGGAAAAATCCCACGCCCATTCTTCTTATGGCATCTTGGGGTATTTCAACATCTGCATCACAAACATCAACTTGCCCTACAAAGGAGCCGTTATTTTCATCGAACTCCACACTACAAGATTCTACAATAGTCCCAGTGAGCTTGTTGTAGACTCTATAAGTGTGGGATTCGGCACCGTAACCAACAAAAATACCTTCTAAAGCCTTGGAATCAAATTTTGACAAACGGACACCTTTAATAAGAAATAAAACACTTACACCCGAATACCCTGAAGTATGAGATGTTGGGCTTGTTACCGGTAAGTATTTCATATGGAGTCTTGTCCAAAATCTTTTGGAGGTAGAGCCGGTTTGATGAGTGACAAGCAGTGGATATGGCTTTAGCCCAAAAATTATAAGGATACTTGAATTCAGCCAACATAGATCTTGCCATATCCATCAAAGTCCGGTTCTTCCTCTCGGCTACACCATTTTGTTGAGGGGTGTACGCAGCGGAATATTGATGTCTAATCCCCTCTTCGATTAGAAACTCATTCAAAGTGTAGTTCTTGAATTCAGAGCCGTTGTCACTTCTAATTGCCAAGATAGGAACATTGTGTTGACGTTGAACTTCATTGGCAAAGTCAATGACAGTTTTTTGAGTCTCACTTTTCAGCTTGAAGAAATAGACCCATGTATATCTTGAGTAATCATCGACAATGACCAAGCAATATTTCTTCCCACGAAGACTTGCATGAGAAGGAGGACCAAATAAATCCACATGAAGTAATTCTAAGATCCTCTCTGATGACACAATAGTCTTCCTCTTGTGGGGATAGTCATGCATTTTTCCTTCTACAGAAGCCCTGCAAACACGATCTTTGGCAAAAGAGACATTTTCTTTTAGTCCAAGGATATGGCCACCCTTCTGGAGACTTTGCAAAGTTCTCATATTGACATGGGCTAAACGGCGATGCCATAGCCACCCCACGTCGGCCTTTCCTAATAGACACATCGGACCCGAAGTGGTTTTCCCCGAGAAGTCCACCACATACATGTCATTTTTGACGTATCCAACGAAAGCGACCTTTAGAGACTTGCTCCACAAGAGTACCACCAAATCATCATCGATAAAAACAGCAAAACCCACCTTGCCAAGGGCACGAACAGAAAGAAGGTTGTAACCGAGGGTCTCAACAAGCATGACGTCCACGAGAGAGATATCGTGGGCAACCACAACCTTGCCAAGTCCCAATACCTAAGATTTAGACTTATCACCATAGGAGACTGTGATATTATCATGATTTGGACGCATCTCCGTGATGATCTCCTTGCTTCCGGTCATATGACTAGTGCAGCCACTATCCAGCACCCATTTCGACTCACCGGAAGCATAGCCCTGCAAGAAAATTACTTCTTGGTTTTAGGTACCCATTTTTCAATGGGTCCTTTCATGTTAGTAACAAGGGTCTTTGGGACCCAAATATACCAAGCAATATATTCATCAAAGGGACCGACATAATAAGCATAAACATCACCATAGTCATCAGAAAAGAGTTCATAATTTGGATTGTGAGACCCTGCAAAACCAATATTGTTAGTCTTGTCTTTTGTGACATTCTTCTCAGCGGTGCTTATATTTGATTGCACATTCTTGGTCTTGTTCTTCTTGGTTTTCTTTTTCTTGGACTTGGTTACATACCCAAGTCCCTCTTTACAATGATTTGACCTTTGTTTGCCAAGGACTTTATCAAGCACACCTTTATCCTTGGGAATGATGTCCTTGATCACTTCTTTTTACACACTAGCATTTTCCTTGTTACTATATGTTGAGTTGGACGAGCTAGGAGTATCATATTTGACCAATCGACTCTGAAGATGATCATGTGTAAGGTTCCCAACCTTTAATAAGGTAGAGATCCCTGTGTTTACAATGCTAGTCCCTGGATCAATAGCTAGCATCCACAGTTAAGATGTAATATCAAGAAACAAAGGTCATAATACAACTTTATGACCAGGAATAAAATAATTCATTACATCTTACATAGCTCATTTGGCTATCTCATTACAATGCAGCAGAATATCTATATAGCATGGAGTCCTTCATCTTCAAAGTGCCACAGGCAATCATGTTGGTTGTAGAATTGTAATCCTATTCAACACACTTCACTAATATCAAACAAACCTGCAACATAATAAGTTGCAGCCACAAGGGTCAATACATTTGAATTGTATTGGCAAGTTTCACTACTATGTAGAAATAAGTGGATCCTATCATTTACATGCATATTTGGATAAGTGGGGTTAGGCTCTTATGCAGAAAGCAATATAGTTTTATCCTATCTTTTCAAAATTGTTTTTGATCTTTTGTCAAATCTTTCTGAACTCCTTGGAAAACTCCAAGAGCTTCAAATCCCTTGTTGTCACCATCAAGTTTTACTTTGAGAAATTGGAATGTCGAGATCTTCCATAGCTTCAGGCCTTAGTTGCTCAGAGTTGTCCGTAACCGGGGACACGGCTAAGTACTTAGAATTTGATCTTCTGCAGAAGTTGTACACTTTACCCGCATGACACAATCTCGTATTGACTCCACCAGTGGCCACTGGATAAGTACTCACCAAAATGGAGTACTGGCAGATCGAGAATGTGACAAAGTCTTTCCATAGGAGTCCTCCCAATACACAATGCTAGCTTGTCTACCAGGCACCAATGTAGGGATAAATTTCCCTTACACAATTCTAGTTAACATGAAGATGCCAATGCATGGGTCTTCCACTATGCAGTTGACTAAGCTAGAGCCCATTTAGCATGTGGTTGTACACGGAAGCCACTGTACGAGAAACATGTTCAATCTCTAAGTCCCTGGATGGTTTTTCTTCTAGTGCACATACAAAAAGATAGCCATATAAACATGGTTCCCTTTGTTGCCACCTTGTCCAAAACTTGAGTATCCTTGTCCACCCAGGTGGTTCATTGAGTACTTGTTTTATTATATAAAACATATATCTTTCCCACACTTCATATAATCATATCATGTATCCCATCCCAAATATATAGCTGGGCTAAGCATACTACAACTACATTGTTTCCACTAAGGGAGATATAAGGGTATCCTATTAGGATTTAGCATAGCATAAAATATAGAAGTCCTTATCATGCATGTTACAAAAATCCACTAAGTGTAATGAAAATAGTAGGACATGGATGATAGTGTCACTTGCCTTTTAGTAGAGAATGTTGGTTCACTTCTTGATCTTACAAATATCACACTCTTCTAACTTCACTACAATTCAATCAAGCAAACACAAATTCAACTAGCATTCAAACCATTTCTCCCACATAAAATAACAAAAACCAGGTCATGCATGCAAGCATGAAAAAGATAGTTTTATTTGCAAAAGTGGTTTCTACTAGGCTCTAAACATTATAAAGTTCAAAGTGGTCATTTAATAAAGTGGTAAAATCATTTGCAAAAGGTTTCATCTCATAAACCAAATATTATGCTAAGGTGATATTTTATGTTGTTGAAAATATCTTTTAGCAAAGTAATGATTTTAAATGGTTCATCAAATAAGTTTTTAATTCACAAAACTTGGTGTTTAGGGTCAGAAGGTTTGAATCAAATCATTTCCCAAAGGTTTTACTCAAAATTCATTTCTAAACCAAAAACAATATTTTTATTTGACTAGAAATGCTCTAACTCCAATATTTATTCCTTAACTTCTCAAAATACATTTTAAATCCATAAGTTGGTTCCTATAGTCAGTAGGTTCAAAACAAACCATTTTGCAAAGTTTTCACCTTAAAAATATATCTAGAACAATTTTTATATTCAAATTAAGCCTACACATGTTTCTGAAAATTCAACCAATTTTCCAGAAGCAAAACATTAAACAAAGTGCATGGTTGCAGAGTACTTGTTCTGCTGATTCCATTGATATAAAATTTGCAAAATTTGGACATGTAGGATTAAAGTTATGAATTTTACAAGTTTGCAATCCTAATAGATTCAAATTTCTGTTTTAAACTAAACCATGTCCACGTGGCTTGATCTGATAGGCTGGTACCGTTTCGTTTGGATCGAGCTCTGTGGGTCGTCGGATCTAAATGAGATCGTGCGGCACAGATGGACGCATACCCTTTTGCCTAAATCTAATCTTAGCCGCAGGATTAGGATCCAACGGGCTCAATGCGTTTGACCACGAACTGGCGGTGCTAGCGGCGGCTGGCGGCGGCGCACGCTCTGGCTACGGTGGAGCCGGCGATACAGGACGCAAGGGAGACAGGGGAGTAGCTCACCGTGTTCAGGGGATCGTGGCGATGCTCAACGTGGTCGCGAGGAGGCAAGGGGCGCACGGGGACGAAAATAATTGCTCGCCAGAGTTGCCGCGGTGTCGGACGGCTCTGTTTTTTGTCAGGGGAGAGGCTGCAGGTCGTGCCAAGGCAAATTAAAGGCATGTTTAGACGCGAGCGAGCGTGGGGAGTATGGGAGTATCATTGGGAGGGATCGGGGCGGTCGGAGCTTACCAGGGGAACTCGCCGGAGAAACGACAGAAGACGGTGGTGCTCGGGTGATGACGAAGCCGAGGCTATAGTGCTCGCGCGGGCTAACTAGCTGCACTGGAAGATGCGCCAGGAGGTGGGGAGCAAGTCTGCGTGCAGTGGGAGGCGAGGCGCGGCTGGATGGCGCCGGAATTGGTCAGGGATCCTCGTCAGAGCAGAGGGTTTCGAGCCCGCGATTGGAGCAGCCCGGTGGCAGAGAGGAGGCGGTGTTTGGGGGGAAAGGTAGAGGAGAGTGTGGCGTTTTAAGGCGCGTGATTACCTGGGAGATTTACTCGTGGGGTTAAGCGAATTCAATGGCATTCATCGCCGGCAGAAACGGCGTGGGGGACTTGGTCGCGGGTGAGAACGACGATGAGGTGGTGTGGGATCCGTTCATCAGTGAGGTGGGGAAGGTAAGGTGGGGTCCTGCTATTAGCGTCTGAGGGGGTGTGTTTGCGCATGAGAAAACAATTCACTGCGGGGGAAAAAGATGGGCTGCAAGTGGGCTTGCTGGGCCTGTTGGCTGGGTTGGGTTAGATTCATTTTTTTTATACTGAACCTTTTTCCTTTTTCCAATTTGAATTTCTGTTTTGATTTTATTTCAACAAATTCAAACTCCAATTCAATTCAAAACACCACCAAAATTTGTGTTGATTTTAATTCTGTTTAACAACTTATTCCAAATTCCAAAATAAAATAATTCTTTTATTCTTGTAGGATCTATTAATAATTAAATAAATAGACCTTAATCTTTATTTCAAATAGGATTTAATTTATTTTAAAACTTTATTTGAAATCTAAATAATACCCAAAACCTTTTCAGTAGGTTTTATTTGAAAATATAAAACACTTGGAAATCTTATTTAAAATACTTTAACAAGTTTTAGTGTTTATTTAAAAAGTAAAAAGCCTTTACTTAATAAAAATTGGATATTAATTAATCCTCATGGTTTTATTTAAATAAACCTTTATTATTTTTATCAAACAAAAAAATTTATTTCAAAATCTTGGCCAAGCTTTAATTTGGCTCTATAAAATAATCCTTATTTATAATTCTACCTTTTCTTTTGAAAACCAAATATTTTTACTAAAATATCCAAAAATAGTGATTCCAACTATTATAACCTTATTATTTATTTATTTTATATATTTTTAATCCCTTTAGGATTTTATTTGATCAAAATAGGTTTTGATGTTTCCAATTGGAATCAAAAAGTTTCTTCTCACCCTAAATTTCAACAAATTTTTATTTTGTTTAATTATTTTTCACATTACAAAATTTGGAAAATTTTGGGATGTGACTCATTGAGAATAGAGAACTCGTTTTTCAACGCCTTGTGAGCATTGTCAAGTTTCTCCAATTCCTCGGAGAGTCTATCATGAGCAGCCCCAAAGTCAATCTTTTCCTTCTTTAACTTCTTTGCTTTGGTGACAACATTGTCACGTTCCTTAACAAGTTTAGTCACAATTTCATCATGTGACTCTTCAATAGACTCGAACCTCTCTTCAAGAGAGACCCAAGCCTCTTCCTCTTCTTCAAGAGCATTTTTAAGGATGCAATTTCCATTGCATCCTCCCTTTTAATTCTACCCTTTTCTTCAAGGAGAGCTTCGTTTTGGGCCAGCTGATCCATAAGAGCTTCAAAACGAACTTTGTGCTCACCTTGCAAGTTAGTATAGAAATAATCCAAAGAAATAATCTCTTCTTTAACCTTAAGACTAGTAGGATCATCCATGTCAATCATAGCCTTAGGAAAAGAAGATTTAGAAGAAGTTACCTCGGAGCTTCTTGCCATGAGACAAGTAGCATTCTTGTTGATGATGTTTTCGTTCGGAGAGTCGAAGAGAGAAGTTGATGTAGATGTGGTGGCTATAGCAGCTACCTCTTGAGAGCTATCGTCCTCGTCCTCATCTTCACTTCCCGATGAATATTCTTCTTGAGCCACTAGAACAATCTTTGGTTGCTTCTTGAAAGGAGCATTCTTCTTTACAAACTGTTTCTTGCGTGGAGCCTTTGACTTGTCCTTGAAAATGAGTCTTCCTCCATTATCTTCCCTACTTTGATATGGACACTCAGCTACGAAGTGTAGCCGATCACCACAGTTGAAACATGTTCTCAGCTTGGGACCATTTTCTTTTCTTCCATATGCTCCACTCTTGCGTTCCAGTTCAGCTTTAGCCTTGGCTGGATCTTTCCAGAAGTTTCTAGCATAAAGAGCCAAGTATTGTCCATGAATCCTTTTTATATCCTCAGGACAGTCCAGACCTTCTAGGGCATATTCATCATGATCAATCACACTAGTCTTCAAGGCCACATTGATCCCTTTTTGCATCCCCATAGCTCGAGCACGAGCATCTTCGGCATTCTTGGCAGCCACTTTGAAGGCGGCCATTTATTGCATTACCTCATTGGATGTCATGAGGTGATAGTTATGCCTACCTTGGAGACTTTTCAAATCTATGGGCTCAAACGGCATAAGAGCACTGACATACTTGCGCTTGATCCATGCATCATCAACATGAGCGGCACCATGATTTCTGAAATTTGTGGCTATAGCCTTAAGCCTCCTATACATGTCTTCATGGTCTTCTCCGTCCAACATATAGAATCCTTCAGCTTCGTTGCTCAATGCATCATATCTATTCCTTTTCATACTTTCATTTGCGATGAAGAGGTCGGTGAGAGCATCCCAAGCTTCCTTCACTGTACTAAGATGCTGAATGTGTGGCATATCTTTGTCACCCACACCAAGCTGTATCATGTGTAGAGCTGTAGCGTTGAGTTGGCTATCGACCACTTCTCTTCTTGTGAGATTGTTGGGGTTTCCAACATGAATACCATTTTCGATGATCTTCCACAACTCTATGGAGGAACTGCACACATGAGATTTCATCAAAAATTGCCATTGAGTAAAAGTAGATGCAGAAAGCTTGGTTGGATCACCCCTATTATGTATATGTGGGTGAGGAATAGGTGGATCAGGGGAATACACATGAGAAACCTCATTGTATCCATCCTTACCGCTATCCTTTTTAGAGGAGGAGCTCTTGCTAGTGTCATCACCAACCACTTCGTTATCTTTAGAAACAGTTTTACCCGTTTCCTTGGATTGCGGAGTGGTATCCTCAGAGTTAGATGGAGGTGATGCTGCAGATGTGGAGAGACGCATTATCAATTGACGCATCTCTTCCATCTTAGCCTCCATTGAACTCACCAAGGTTGTTTCCAACGTCTTGAGATCGTTCATGGTGACTACCTCCAGAGAATCACTACCATCTACCTTGGAACCCATACTTCTCTTAGGCGGTTAAGCCCGAAATAAGAGCTGAGGCTCTGATTCCAATTGAAATGGATCGTACGGGCACCTAGAGGGGGGGTGAATAGGTGCTAACCAATTTTTAATACTTTTTCAGTTTTAGTCTTGACACAAAGTAAATTCTCTAGATATGCCACTACGAGAATTTCCCTATATGCAACCCTAACTACTAAGCACGTAAAGAGAGGAGCGAAGGAACCGTAGTGGAGCACGTGGAGACGCGGGGATTTGTTTTACCGCAGTTCCTTCCTTGTTAAGGGAAGTACATCTGCGTTGGAGGGGTGGGCGGTTCTAAGACCACCACGCCACAACAGGACGCACCCTATTCTTCGATGGATCTCGCCAGAAGAGGCCTGATCCACCTTCTCCACTATTGGATCCCTTCGAGGCGGGAACCGGTGCCTTTTACAACACTATTGGGGCACACACCCACAACCGAATTGGGGGCTCCCGAGATGACAACAATCTGCCACAAGAACAAGGTTTATCAATATAAACAAAAACAAGGATCTAGGTATTTACAAGAAATACTAGATCGGTGGTTCTCCAAATGAACGGAGAGTAGATGAAGCGCTTGATTGCTGATGATGAAGATCGAGTTCTCCTCCTTCGATTCCCCGAGGGACGGGGCCTTTGGGTGGATCTAGGTGGAGCTCTCTTGGATGAAGGTTGCAGATCAGATCTTAACGTTTTCGAATGAATCAAGAGATCTGGCAGGAGGGGAAGGCTGGCTTAAATACCCCCTCCCCAGATCTGGCGGTTGCACAACTTTGGGGGCGGATTATCCGCCCCCACTTGGGGCGGATTATCCGCCCCCTGGGAAAACTCCGCCCCAAGGGCGGATTCTCCGGGGGAAACTTTGCCCCCTCTCTGGGGCTGGCGCCTGCGAAACTTGGTGAAGATCTTGGGGGGGGGGGATAATCCGGACCCCTCTAGGGGTGGATTATCCGGCCAAGACGAAAAGTACGGCCAACACTCCGCCCCCTCTCTGGGGCTTGCGCCTTGGCGATGAGCAAGGGGGCGGACTATCCGGCCTTCCTAAGGGGCGGATTATCCGGCAGGGCCAGAAAATCCGGCCAAAACTCCGCCCCCCTTCTGGGGCTTGTGCCTTCTTGGGAAGAGGGAGGGGCGGATTATCCGCCCCCTAAAGGCAGAATCCTTTTCCCTTTTTCTCAAAGAGAGCTTCAACACTTGAACACACATTAAATAATCCTTGATATTGTAATCTAACACACAAAACACTAGGGATTATAAAATGTTCTTTCACCCATGCCAACATTGCATGGGATATATACCTCTCTAGGTTGGTTAGAAACACCATCATCAACTTAGTGGTTGTGTGAGTCACTACACCTAGCCAACATGATCCCACCCACTTGATAGATCTAGCTGTAAGAGTGTGATGCCAAGCCATGACACACTTGTGGTAGATGTGGGGCCATGCTAACATTTCATGGGGTCTATACCTCTCTGGGCTGGCTAGAAACACCATCATCAACTTAGTGGTTGTTTGAGTCACTACACTTGACCACATGATCCCTCCCACTTGATAGATCTAGCTATAAGAGTGCTATGTCAAGCCAAGACAAACTTGATGATGGTGTTTCTAGTCAACTCATATGGGTCTAGAGCCTAATGCAATGCTGGGATAACATGATCCCACCCACTTGATAGATCTAAGTATAACACTACTATGCCAAGAGATGATGAATTTGAATTGTTTCTAAAATCAGTTGAATTTTGAATCTACAGCAAGAGATGTGGGCCCATGCCAACATTGCATGGGATCTATACCTCTCTAGGTTGGACAGAAACACCATCATCAACTTAGTGGTTGTGTTAGTCACTACACCTGGCCAACATGATCCCACCCACTTGATAGATCTAGATGTAAGAGTGCTATGCCAAGACATGAGACACACTTGTGGCAAATGTGGGGCCATGCCAACATTGCATGGGATCGAGACCTCTCTGGGTTGGATAGAAACACCTTCACCAACTTGTTATTGTATGAGTCATCACTTGGACAACATGATACTACCCTCTTGATAGATCTAACTATACTTTCGCTATGCCAAGCCATGACACACACAACTGTGGTAGATGTGGGGCCATGCCAACATTGCATGGGATCTAGACCTCTTTCGGTACAATGCTAGCATCATTAGGCAAGATACAATGCCAAGACATGATGAGCCACTTTGTGGTAGATGTGGGCCCATGCCAACATTGCATTGGCTATAGACCTCTCTGGGTACAATGCTAGCATCATTAGGCTAGATACAATGCTAGCATCATTAGGCACGTGGTGATACACCCTTGTGCCAAATTTGAGTCCATTTAGCTAGCATCAATACATGAAAACATGGCTTATGAATTTGTAATTTAAACAATATGAATATTTCACTATTATTAGTTATGATTTAGGGAGGGGTAATGTATTCATCATTCAGGTCTAACACTAGTACTTTTTAATGTAATATTAAGTCATAAAAATTAGATATCTTCGGCTAATCTTCGGCTAATCCTAGTTTTTTAAAAACGATAAATTTTACAACATGGGATATCTTCGGCTAATATTTGGTACTTAAAAAATGGGTGTCATATGAAAAGGGAAAAGCTGAACTATCTGGGATAGATGGGAAATATAAAAAATCTTCAGTTAATCCACTATGAATCTAAGTTTTTGTGTTTCACGGTTAAATTTGTTTCTCTTCGGAATTGAGTTTGTTTCCCTTAAGATATACCAGGAAGGATGTGTTTTTTGGATTTATCAGTAATTTTTATAGATCGATTTTCATCGTACGTATAATTTTTTGGGTTTGGTAGTAATCAGCGTAGTGGCCGGTCAGAACTAGCTTCATACATGGCTTCAGTTCAGAGCACGGCATAGTTATTTTGCAAATCCCCCTTGTGTTTTTCTAGCATGGCTAAAGTTGGTCCTGGGGGTAAAAAAGGAATTTCGATAGCTATAGATGAACGGTTGCGTCCTTTGGAACCCTAACCTAAGGTGCCCCTAACCATCTGCTCTTCCAAGATTCAAATTGATTCTTATATCCTTGCACTAAAACTCGCATACATCACGCCGTTATGAACGAGAGGGATGAGGGTGTACTTTCGCCTAAGGTTCCAAGGTCTGGCTGGGTTGTTGCCATGGAAGATTCTCTGGGATTTAGAGAGTTCAACACTTGAGGCGATAGATTTCGAAAATAAGCTTCTGGTAATGTTGATTGCTTTTATCCGACTGCATATCTAAAATTTTGCATGCTTTCCTATTGTGTGTATGGTATGGGTCTGTTCTGTGTAGATCTAAAGAGGTCTTTAGAGTATATCTTTTTCTTAGGGTATTTAAGAACCGTGCTATAGTTTGGGATATGCTGAAGGATTTTACTTTAATTGTTTCTTATACAAAGGAGAAATTGAAAAATAAAATACTTTCTGTTCTTTAGAAGTGACTGCTTTTAGGAAGGGAAGCTTCAATAACAGCTTCCTTCGCAAATTGGGGGGTGGGGGATGGTGGAATTTAGTAGTGTGCTGTAGTTTTTAGGGATTTTATTTATGTTCTATTGTTTGATTTGTTATTATGTAGATGATGGAATCTTGTTGACATGCTTCTATTCCTTGGTATAAAAAATTCATGGCATTGTATCAAACATATGACATATGGTTTCTTGTTTGGCAGATGGAGTTGGATCCAGCATATCTATCGAATTGAAAACTTCTATGGATTCAGTGATGAGCAACGTAGATTTGGTTTCAAAAATTATTACAAAGTCTGAAATTGCAACTTCTATGGCATTGATCCGTTGCAGCATTTTCAATAATGCCTGGTTGTGAGCTAGTAGGTCTCTAATTGTGCAACGCTGGTTTAGTTCGACAAAAACACTAGCACATCTATGTTTTTTGGTGCAGTTCAGGAAACCAGGAACAAGAACAGGTGTATTTAGGTTAATTTATGCATGGGGAAATCAGACAGAGGTTTCATCTAATGCTTTACGCCCATTATTAAACAGTGAACTTTGGGAAGGTGCGGATATTTTGAGTTCAGCAGATGGTGTTGTCCTTGGTCTTAAATCTGGAAGCATGTGTGGGGATTCGGATGTTTACTACACGTTTTGCCCCTCTGAAAGAAAAAATGTTTTAGTTCTTTGGAGATGGAGCATATAGTGCAAATTCCAAGAAATGGGGGCCAGCACACTGATAACACATTTGGGTAGTTTGGGTTGATACTTGGAAGGGGGTGGTCAGGGTTGCCTTTCTTCGAGAAAGATGGAGCTACGCTCTTTAATTCTGACTACAACGGGGTAAGATTTAACAGTACTGATCCGGTGTTTGTTCATGTGTGTATTCATAAAGATGGGGGGTGGTCAAGAACAGTAAGTTCGCCAATACAATCGTAATCCGTATGGTGTTTTATCTGGAGGCAAGATCTACATGATGTATGTAGTCGGGTATATAGTTTGTTTGGACATTTTAACATCACAGACTTGCATAATAGAATTGTCAGATCAAATGGGATCCAATGTTAACTCTTGGAATGATTACACGGTAGGTCATAAAGGTGGAGGAGGGGTGGTGTTCATTAAGTTTTCCAATGGAGATCTTGAAAGATGGGTTTTGCATCATGAGGGCTACCACACTGTGTGGTCTTTGGAGTCTAAGGTTGATTTGGTTCAAAAAATTGGATCTAGGATATCGGATGACTGCTGGGAAGAAGTTTTCAATAATGAGGGTAAGTCAGGGTTCGTAAATTATTACTACAAAATTCAGATGAGGAAGGCATCAAGCAATGGACGATTTGTATTGTTATCAACTGGCTTTGATCCTGGATTGTTTGAAGTCGACATGGATATGAAAAATGTGACTGAAATTCAGATGTCAAGCAATGAAAGTCAGGTGGGTAGGATCTACTAATTGTCGGAGGAATGGCCTCCAAAAGTTTATTTCAAGGGTGGGTTTTAGTATTTTTATTGTGTTATGTCCTGTTATTTGTATGCAACATTGTAGTCCATGTACAAGATATTTTGTAACGACTGCGGTTAAATATCCGTGTTTAAAGTGTGGCTTATGCGGTTAAAAGTACAACTGCTCTTATGTGGTCCCAATGTGATGTAAAACCGCACAAGCATGCAACTAGAAGGTTTCAAATTGTAGTTTTGGTACTTGCTTCACAAATGAAAGCCTGTTTTTGAGTTTGTTGGTTAAATTTTTGAAAATTTCAACCAAAATGGCTAGATACAATGGTAGCATCATTAGGCACATGGTGATAAACCCTCGTGCCAAATTTGAGTCCATTTGAACAAAAACATGGTACATAAGTGGCTCTTTCATGATCGTTGACCTAACTACCCCATGTTTGGATAGATCTAGCTATAATTTTGCTATGCCAAGCCATGACACACACAACTGTGGTAAATGTGGGGCCATGCCAACATTGCATGGGATCTAGACCTCTCTGGGTTTGCTAGAAACACCATCATCAACTTAGTGGCTGTGTGAGTCACTACACCTGACCATCATGATCCCACCCACTTGATAGATTAGCTATAATCCGGCGGCGGCCCGTCAACTTCGTGTGCTCGGCAGTCGCGGCCCATGTGAGCTCAGGGGCAGCCCATCGATGGTGCATAATCTCGAAACCCTAGCTCATTCCCTGCGCTTGGATTTGGATCTGACCCAATCAATTTCCTTCTGATTTCTGAGCTAGATTACCGTGGGTGGGTTGGCTGAATCGGGGACATCAAGATGGAGAGGAAAGAGAGCACTTCCAATAGGTCAATCTCACTATTTTTTTGATTTGATTTTATCGCATTTGGATAATCACCAATTCCTCTAGCTCACTCTGCCCGCCTCTACTCAAACAAAATAGGGGTGATTATGAGCGGAGCAGAAAATTCCAATTCAATTTCAAGTTCTTACCATCTAAAGCGAAACTAGGTGATGGTAGTGTGCGTAACATCGAGAGAGGTACATCTGTGGGTTGGGAGGTTGAGTTTGCAGATATTGATCCCCATCAACTGCAGCAAATGGAAGAATTGGCCGTGAAGAATTTGGTGGAGAAAATCGGGCAAAGTGTTCCTTGGGGTCCACAGCAGGAAGTTGCATTGTTACGGTTTGAAAATTGGAAGGGAGAATATTTGAGAATTGAGGATGGAGAAGATTTATTAGATGAAATTGATCGACAAGATGGCTGGACAAACAAATAGGTTACTTTTCATGCTGTGCTCATCGATCTGGAAGAAGATTCCAAGGTTGGATATGTGGCTTCAAATTTTGCTTTGCAAATTTCAGATGATGATTGGGACTCACAGAGGCAGATGGTGCCCATACGAACTGAAGTGACAGTATTATCAGACAGAAATGATGTTGATGCAGGACAGGGTGTTGATGCAGGGGATAGTATGTATGTTGATTGGAATTCAGTGGAGTTAGATGAAACTACTGATTTAGTCATAGCACCAATGACTGACACAGAAATGGCCAAAATATTTGGCATTCCAGTAGATGACAGAGATAAGGAAAAGACTGATGAAACTAATTTGGCTGATGATGATGGTGGTAACAGAACATTTTATGAAGATGTAGATAAAGAGCTAATGGAGAATGTTGCAGATGATGTAAATGATGCACATTATGATGAGCTGGTTACTGTCTATGACAAGGAAAACCCTGTTATTACAGTAGGGAAACTATTTCCAAGAATGGGTGAGTTTAGGATGTGTTTCAAAACTTATGCAATCAAGAAGCAGTTTGATGCCAAGACTCAGTGGAGTGATAAAAATAAGTTCTATGCTAGATGTAGAGGTTTTGATGGGGGCGCCAATCCTTGCAAATGGTACATTTCTGCTAGACGCCAACTAGATGGAAGCACCATTAGAGTTAATCAAATCCCTTTTGAACACACTTGCATTCCTAGTTCACAGAGAGTATCAACAATGACATCACAAATTTGGGTTGCCGGAAAGATCACTCCTATTTTAGCCAAGACACCAAACACTACTTCAAAGAGGCTAAAAAAAGACTTGGAAAAGGACTACCCAATTAAGGTGAATTATAGCACTGTGTGGAAGGCAAAACAAAGGGCAATGAAAGAATTGTATGGTGATTGGGCAAATACTTTTAGGATGTTGTATAACTTCAAAGAAGAGGTTGAGAAAATTTCACCTGGAAGTGTTGTGGAGATAGATACTGAGGTCAGTGATGATGGAAAGGTGTTCTTCTCTAAGTTTTTTTATGGCTTTAAAGCCTTGCATCGATGACTTCAAAGAAGGATGTCGTCCATATTTAAGCATAGACTCTTCATTTTTAACTGGAAAGTGGAATGGTCAGCTAGCAGATGCAATGCTCTAGATGGACATAATTGGATGTTCCCCGTTTCCATTGGGTTTCTTCAATTAGAGACTGGGGCCTCATGGACATGGTTTATGATGCAGTTGAAAAGATTCTTAGGGCTAGTCTCACCTTTGGCAATTCATAGAGATGCATGCAAAGGCCTAGAAAATGCAGTAAAGACTGTGTTTCCCCATTCTGAGCAAAGAGAGTGCTTTGGACATATGTGGATGAATTTGATCAAAAAGTTTAGAGGAGAAGAATTTGGGCGCATGTGGCCTGCAGCCAGATCTTACACTACCCAGACACATTCATATCATCTTGGTAAGATAATGGCAGCATGTACTGAGAATGAATTTGGTACATGGATGCAAACCTATCACTCTCTCTTATGGTATCAGTTAGGATTTAATACTACCATCAAATGTGATCATATCAACAACAACTTAGCAGAGAGTTTTAACAACAAGGTGAAGGATTTAAAGGACTTGCCTGTACATGACATGGTTGACCAAATCAGGATCATGATCATGCGCTTGTGGGAATTGAGAGGAAGAATTGGTGATGTCCTGCAAGGGGACAAGCTTCCAGCAGTGGTACAACAGGTTGTCAACAGGAGTAGAAATCTTGCACATTTGAAAGTTGAGAAATCTTCTTTGTGGGGTGCTGAAGTTAGAGACACCAAAACTGGAAGGAGACATGTTGTCGACACTGAAGTGCATGAATGCACTTGCCTGGAGTGGCAACACACTGGAAATCCATGTGAGCATGCCCTACTCTTCTTGTCCTCCAAACCAAAGTTAAATATGCACCTATATTTGCATGAATATTATTCAGTAGAAAAATTTAAAGCTGCATATGCAACTCCAATTATAGCACTTACAGACCAGTCTCAATGGCCTGAAGTGGAATTTGAATTTTTATGTGTCCTCCACTGACCAAAAGAAAAGCTGGCCGGCCTAAGCAAAGTATATTCAAGGCATGGTTTGAGAAAGGTGGGAGTAGTAAGAAAGGGAAAAAGAATGATAAGCCAAAAAGACCTCAAAAGGTAACAAAAACAGATGCAAGCTTTGCCAGGAACTTGGGCACCGAACTGGGTCTTCCAAATGCCTTTACACTCCTGAAAAGCCAAACAAGTATGCAATATTTTTTTGTTACTGTTACTGTTGTTTCTTCACTTTGTTTTGTTGCAAAATGACTTGTTATGTTTTTCAGGAGAAAATGTCCAGTTCAGCCTCTTGTTGTTGAAAAATGCTGGCCAACCAAAAAGGCAAGACTTGGTGGATTCAGAAAAAAGAGAAATGTGCAGATCATGTTTACTGATGATCAAACAAGGCAAAATGAGGCTATTGAGTTGCCACCTGTTGTGGATGTTGCAATGTAAGTAGATCATGTCCTTGATCATATTGTGCTGCAATCTATTGAGTTGCCACCTGTTCTAGATAATTTGCAAACCGAAGAGGCAACAAAAGAGTCTATTGAGGTGCCACCTGAACATTTTCTGGAGGTTGTTCTAAACGACATCGCTGATTTGGCTGTTGAATTGCCACCAAAACCAGTTCAGGAGGTTTTGCTGCAAAAGTTGTGGGGGCCAACTGGTCCTGGTAAGAAAACCAGGAGCCTCAACAAATTATGTCATGTTGAACCAAGCAGTGAAAAAAATAACAAGAGATCGAGCGGCAAGAGGCAAGCAAAATAGAGTGGGAACCATTGAAACATTATGTTTGTTGTAGTTTGATGTAAAAACCTATATTTCATTGATGTAATCTTGATTGTTGTATTGGTTTGTGTACTTTGATGTGAAAACTTATGTGATGTGAATTTGAATTTGAACCGGAATTCAAATTTGAATTTGAATTGACATTCTAATTTGGATGAACATTCAATATTTTTTAGAGATTATTGGTTTGTTCTATGATGTTTTAATGCTTTATGTACTATTATGCATGTTAGTTCATCAATCCTAGTCCTTTTGTGAAGTACATCTCATTGCCACCGAAAATGTGCTATAAATGGCCTCCAAAGCAAGGGGAAACGACCCCATTGCTACGCATATTATTTTTCGACCTTGTCCAAATCATCCAAATAAATGTCCTTAGCATCTATTCTACCTATACAGTATTAGTACGAAATCTCACTATTTTTTGAATTTTTGTATTTTTTTGTTTTTTTGGGAATTAGTTACGCACGGTCAAATTGTCAAAACCCCGTTGACTGAGCTCAAAACCCCGTTCGTTGACCAGGCTAACCCTGACGACCAACCTGGAGCGTCGATCTAACCCTAGCGCTCTACCCGGTCCATTCGATCTGTTCTTCTAGAAGGATTCTGTGTGACGGCAGCTAACCCTAACGACCAACCTCAACCGTTCATCTAACATTGTGCGCTAAACTCCCGCCGTGCGATATGGTCTTCTAGGAGGAATCATGAGCGATCCGTGAGAGCTCAGTTACTTCGACGTGATTGGCTAGCGTTTTTTCTTCCAGCAAGTCGCGTCTGGTTCCGCTGGGCTGTCCACGCATCGTCCAACGGGTCTGTTTATGCCTCTTCTCGTGGCAGCCACGCCTCTGTGCCCGCCGCCCTCTTTTCCAGTGCCTTTGCCATGCATGCGCCATGCAGCGTGCCCGTCGTAGCCTGGCTATTGAACCCATCAGCGTCGTAGCCTGGCTATTGCGTGCAGCGTTGCAGCATGCAGGGCACGCGCCGATGCAGCCTTACCGTCCCGCCGCTTGGATAACCCGTAGATGCACACCGATGCACACGCCGCTTGGATAACCCGCCCCGCCGCTTTGAATGCTCTGCGACGGCTTTGACTGCTCGACGGAGACAAAACGCCACCGCACACCTCTCACCCTCCTCTCTCTTCACACTACGGTTTGCAACGGCCGCCCCGGCCTATATAATGGCAGCATTTCTTCCCAATCTATGCACACCTCTCTCACCCTCCTCTCTCTTCAGCCGCCAGCCCGTCATCACATCTTCTTCAGCCGTCACCCTCTAGCCGCAACCATGCAATTCAACGGCTCCACCTTCCGTCGCCCACCCACCACGCTAGAGGGGCAGTACGGCGGTGTCATCGTCAAGAATGAACTGCGTGTGTGGGCGATCTCGAGGTGGAGGGGGCCGATGGAACTAGCGCATTTCCTCCTCTCTGCCGGCTACCGCCACCTCCCTAGGGGCTCGCCACGCATGTTCAGGCTGGAGAGGTACTACGATGGCAACACCGACTTGGAGATCGGCCTGTACGTGCACTTCACTAACCCATTAGACGCGCTCACGCTCCTCGGGCAGGTTTTCTGTTGTGGATGCGAATTCATCGCATTCACAACCTACAACATCTTCACCGACTTCCGTGCCATCTTCCCCTCCCCGGGCAACATGCACACCCTCCCCTACCGCATGTCGGAGGACAACGACGAGTGAGGGGCGAGCCCCTACCCCGCAAGGAGGAGCCAAGGAGGGAAGATGTGGCGCCCGGGAAGATGCCTCGTTGTTTTTCTGTTTTTCTAGTTGTAAGTTAGTTTTTATTATATAAGTTGTGTGTGTTTGTATCGTGTGCCCATCGGTGGATGTGTTTATGTAATGCTACTATAATATTATTTTTATCTATGTGGTTATAGTTTGTGCAAACTAACTTAGCTAGTTGATGCAATGATTGAAACAACTCATTTGATTTAACACAAGAATAACAATTTTAAAAAAGAGTGCTTGCCCGTGAATAACTACTCTACTAGGAAAATGAGGTTATTTAAGCTCAAAGTTATATGACAATGTATTTTTGTCCATTGACTTAATTATGCTTCTTGTTTCTTCAAATGAAGGTAATGTTGTACACAAAACAAAAATTAGTTGTCATATATATTATTTAACCATAAAAGGTGCAAGTTCCTTTCGTATAAAACATCAAAAAACATAAACTTTAGCCAAATTTGAGAGAGATTCGTTTACTTCTTTTGTTTGAGCAACATGATCCTACCTACTTGATAGATCTAAGTATAACTAGGTGAGATCATGTTTGAGCAAGTGTTGGTTCATACTTCTACACGTTGGTCAGTTGTTTTTAGACAACTCAGATTGGTTAATTTTAGATCCCATGCAATGTTGTTGTGGGTCCATAATTGCCACAAGCATCATGGCTAGGTCAAATTTACGAACATCATGGCTAGAAACACCATCATCAACTTAGTTCCACTATTTCTTGATTTTTTTTAATTTCTGGTGCTTCTTTCAAACTAAGGCAAAAACCACGACAGGTGAGACTCTGAATCATTAATCACAACTTGAGTTCTATGAGTAAAGCTGAAAGATAGTACTTACACGTAATTATGAAAGCCGCCATACAGAATTCTGAAAGCTACCACACTGAATTCTGAAAGTACTAAAAATAAATATATTTCAATTTTTTACTTCAAAAAGATCTGAACACGCTAGCGATCGAGCAAATAACCTAGGCTATTAATCCCTATATATTTCATCGGCGTCCGCTCCCGTGTCCTGCAGGAGAAATTCATTGAACTCCCCCCGTCTGCAATGTGCTGCCAGTATCTTGTCGAGACGGTAAGGCCTCGGTGAACGTTCCAGATCATGTTGACCAAAGCCATCTATAAGTCTTGGTACCCCATCCCAGGCCTTAAGATCATGATTGTACGCTTTGATATAAGAAAGATCCGCGTAGTACATGCAACTGGCTAGGACTATACTAGGGTGCACTCTAGTGTCGACGGAGATCGACCGGTTAAATGAACGAAGAAGGCATGACTGCCAATGTCATCTACAACCTCGAGACAGCGTTTCTCCGTGTCAACCCGGTAAATCACCGGTTGACCTTCGGCGAAAACCCCACCCAACACAAGAAGCATATCACCTTCTGACTCCACAAGGTAGAACTTGTAGAATCCGCGTATCTCTTCAAAGACTGGACCTAAAATTATTCTGGCCATCTTGACTGTGCTCGCGCGCTGCTCCACCTAGATGTTGGTCAACACGATGTCTCCACCATCCTGTACTGCATACACTTCATCACAGAACAGGGTCATGCATCGCACATGCACATCGGATGACGGATAAATTCCTTCTCCAAATACTCCATTGAAATCCCCTGTTGGGGTGGCCTCATCGGCCCAAGCAATATAATTATCATAATGTGTGGAAACAAACACCATCATGGGGGACTTCGTGACGACTACAGATGCCACAAGATTTGATGGTATCTGCGCCTAAAACTCAGTGTTGGACTTACGGGTGAGTGGGTTCAGAAGGCGAATCTTGTGCGGCTCTTCCCTCTGAGCAAATACGACGACGCCACGATAAACACCGATGAAGTAGAACCTTTTGATGAATAGAACAGTTAGCCCTAAGATATATGTACATGGAAAATACTCTCTTTGTTCACTAATATAAGACAGAGCTTCTAGATATCAAAATGTACTAGATATATATATCCTAAATGAGTGAACCTATACAATTAAACTTTGCTTAAGAATGTTCAAGAATATGCATGTTTAAGAATCTACACAATTAAACATGCATGTTTAAGAATAACTTTGTATCATAATAACAAATGAATGTTAGATCGGATGAATTGTGAACCTGCGCTGAACTTCCATTAGATTCGTCATGAAGCAACGACTTGTGGCGAGGTTGAGGAACGTGAAGTCGCCGACGTCTGGAAGTGTGTGATATACCAGGATACAGTTGTTGAGATGGAACTCGGGTTCTTTTAACGCGCGAAACCAATCGCCGCAGACTCTCCGACAAGCAGCGTAGGCATCGATGTACTCCTCGTTCTCTAGGAAGGATTCGCCAATCTTGGCAAGTGGTCCGTCGGCCGAGAGATCGGACCAGTTCACCTTTAGTCGGCTTCTCGCCATGCCTTCCTATCGAGGAATAAAGAAGACTAGGAGATGACGAGGAGAAGAACAAGGATAGGAGGAGTCGAAGAGGGAAGCACTGCGCCAGAACAAGGAGGCGAGGAGACGGCAGGAACTGCCACTATGCGGTCGAGGAACTAGTGATTTTCTTTTCTTGTAATGTATAAGGACGCCAACTGCTACCGACAGTGCAGGCCGGCCCTTGGGGGACCGAGGGCAGCCGGGCCCAAAATTTTGGGGGCCCTCCCCAGATATGTGATGCATATATAGGCTATAATAGATCTTAGAAAAGATAAAAAAATAGCAATTTTGAGTTTTCTATTGGGCTAGATTGAGCGCTCTACTTTGCTGGACATACACATACGTTTCAAATTTGAAGTCTATCACGGCATCACGTACCTAACCTGCTATTAGATCAGCTATCCTCTTTGATTGTATCATATGAAGGCACGCTGCACCCCGGTTCCTGCCTCAACCTCGACTCAACACTGCGCTGTCGATTGTAGGAAGGTCCGCACGCGGAAAGCAGCAAGCCGCCACCTATCGTCCGATCGTCGCCTATCGCCCCCTCGCCCTCTGCCTCTGTCTGTGGCCTATCTCTCGTCTCGCGTTGGCCGTTCAGCGTCTATAGGTTCGAATTCTGAATTTATGATCTCAGTCTTCTACAGTCTAACGTTGCCCCTAATTTTTGTTCTAATAGTTGTTCTTATTTATATTTTTAGTGTAGTTAATTGGTTATGGCACCTTATTCTGGTGCTAAAAAAAGTAAAATATAAAGTCTAAAGTTTTCGATGATATACATTTTATAATATATACCTGATACTAAGTTCTCAATTTGGCGACATAGAAGTACGCGGAAGACTTGTAAACCGAAAGGGAGGTAGTAGTTCTTGCTGAGTAACATAGTAATATTGATCTAGAGGATGATATAGGTATAGAGGAGAACGATGACATCAACGCGGGTAATAACAATGTAAGTGATCATGATATCGCATTTGATTCATCTCCTACAAAATTTGCTAGTGTTGATGAGGAACCAATTAGTGTGGTTATTTATGATCCGGCATCGAGAAGTTATTGGACGAGATTGATATTGATTTTATTATCACTGACTTCGCTTCTAAGAATACACGGAGAATTTTTGAAGGTAATATGTAAACACTGTCATTTTTATATGAATATTGCAAATGGGTATACTTGAAGTATTTATTCTTCATCATTTCATTCTTGTATATCAAAAAAATTTAGGAAGGAGGCCCAAAATTTTAGTTTTGCCCCAGGGCCCTGAAATCTCAGGACCGGCCCACAGGTGGGGTCAGTTTATCACGTAGATTCACTCCAATCCTATAGGCTTCTTTGGGTTGGCTAGAGAATCCTTCATCAACTTGTGGTTGTGTGACTCAACACTTGGCCAATATGATCCTAACGAGTTGATATCTAAGAGCAAGTACAATAAATTTTAGTCAGTTAACTATAAGAGTTAAACTAGTATTGTTTTGCTTAGTTGGATGAGAGAGAAGAGGTGACAGAAGAGAGATGGGCTCTTATGCAATAGCCAGCTCTTGCACATGCTTTTAGGCACTTTGTGAGTATGTGAGTGGGTCATATATGTATAAAGTAGTAGATCTTTGAAGATAACTATTGTACTATTTGACTATAAGCTGACTATAAATAACCTTATAGACAGCAAGACAGTTATATTATTGGAATAAGAGTGCTATGACACACTTGTACCATATGAGTCAACACTTGGCCAATATGGTCCTACCTACTTTATAGATCTAAGTATAAGACTGCTATGCCTAGAGATGATGAGACACTTTGCGCCAAATGTGGGCACGCATGCCAACATTTCATGGGCTGGCCAGAAACTCCTTCATCAACTTGTTGTTATAAATGAGTCAACACTTGGCCAACATAATCCTACCTAGTTAATTTTTTTTTGAGAAATACCTACCTAGTTAATAGATCTTAGTATAACACTATATGCCAAGAAATTATGATGACCTCTCTCGGTTGGCTAGAAACACCATAATCAATTTATGGTTTTGTGACTCGACACTTGGCCAACATGATCCCACCCAGTTGATACACCTAAGTATAAAAGTGATATTGCCAAGCCATGTATGAAAAGCAAGAACCAAATACAAAATGTTTATTACTCTACTCTGTCTCAAAATAGATGTCTCAAATATGTCAAAAATTGAATGAATCTAGACACTATTTAGTATATAGATTCATACAAATTTTGAAAAACCTAAGATATCTATTTTGTGACAGAGGGAGTATTTTGTTACATGAACATGTGCATAAAGAGAAGCAAACGGAGAAAACTTGGGCAAATTCGTGATGCTTTTTATTCAGGGCGTGCAAAGCATGAGGAAGCTAACTAATACACGTATTACTGTGTCTACTGCTTAATGATCAGCAGATAGACCAACCCAAGAGCAACTGCACAAAAATAAAATACAGCATTCATCATGTTCGCCTGGTTGTTTAGATCAATAATCTGCCTTAACTGCTTGTTGAGTTTCTTCAGTTCTCCCTTAACTTCTGCATCACCCGTCGTAGCAACGATTTCAGAGCCCAATCTCTCGACCTTATGAGGGTAATTGAGCTCAATCAATGCGCCCCCCTTCCGATCAACTGTGCCCTCTAGTTTAATCCTCTCAATGTACTCATCCATCCACTCAAAATGCCTACAATTCTTCAGATCCTGAAATCGGATGGGTAGATGAACCCTGATTCAAATCCCAAATCAGGGGAAGAACCAAAATTGGCAAACGAAATCAAAAAATTGACTTGAAGAACTCAGATCTAACCTTCCCCTCCTCTGTCTTTCTCTCGCATTTCACAAATTCACGCCCATAGTTGCCATTTTCCTCGTTCTTAGTGACCAATCATTTCAGTGGCGCGATGCGTGGGCAGTCAGGGCACCTCGTCATCTGCACTGCCCCATACCGCGGCCATGAGGAGCCGGAGGTTGTACTGGAGTTCGGCATCTATCGCTGGCGTTGCGGGATTGAAGAAAGGCACCCGAAGAAGAAATAGAAAGAAATGGAAGGCAATGGCGGCTCGGGTTCCTGTTCCCCCGTTTCTAAAGGTAATGATGAGGTGAATATGTGGTGGGTCCCGTGATGTTTAGGGCCGGTGGCTGCATCATGACGGGATGCCAGATGAGCGCGGCATACGCATCAAACACTGTACATGCTAACAAAGTTTGGTATGCACTTACACTACAAAATATAAGATGTTTCAGGTTTCTGAAGAAAATGAATCTAGATTCACCCCAAAGTTGAGTGAACCTACATCCTAAAACAAGTCTAGATACATTTGCTTCACAAAGCTAAAAACTCTTATATTTTGAAGCTGTATAATGTAATTTCCATTCATTTATATGTCTAGTCCGTTACTACTTTGATGAGCGTTGTATTTTAAGCATACACACTACAACTAGGCCTATGAACATTGCTCATCAAATCCACAAATTGGAGAACATAAACAACTAACCCAAACTTTACATTACAATCGTAAATTAAGAAAAAACGACAACACCACGGTCATGAAACATTCTTCTGAAAAAAACACAGCGCCACGCGCGAACTGTTTAGCAATCAAACAACCCAACTTTGCTTAAATTATTTAATGGTATACCAACATTAGCCAGGGAATCGGTAGTAGGAATTTTTGTTTCTTGAGTTTTCAAGAATCTACCAGCAGCTCCGCGATCTCTTTTTACCTTTTCGAGTTTGTTTGTCTTCGACAGAATAATTTCTGCAACAGTACGTCTCCTAAAATCATTTATCCTTTCCTGTAACAAAATATTAGCAGGGTTAATAAGGTCACATGCTAGTGTATATAAATATGCAAATGCCAAATAGAAATTTTGAATACCTACGAGACTACATCTGTGAATTTATCTCCGTCAAAATGCTCCATACAGTGTAGCACGAACATTCCACACGAGTTTCTGATCATAACGAATCTAAATTTGAATAACAGTACTAACACATCATAAGAAATGACATTAGTTCAACCAGAAACTCACACATCATTTTGCCATGGTGTTTTGCAGCTTACGATCTGCCAATTGGAAACATTATCAAACTTACAATCCGTAAATTTGTTAGCCACTTGTATGTCTTTCGAAATTTGCTCTCTCTATAAAACAGAGAGGTTTAGTGTAATGCTTGGAGTAACCATATCATCGCTAAATGTATAAAGAGAAAACATACCAGAGATTCGACATTTTTCTGGACCCTTTTAAATTCAAACAGCGAGTCGAGCACTTGAAATATCTTCTTTGGTCTATTCAGGACGACACAGCACCAGTGGCAATCGTTTATATTCAACGCGAAATATGCCTACCAAAAAGAGACAAGTGTTATCACATTACATAATCTGGTTTATACCCTGTATTTTCTTGTACAAACAGTACTTACCTTATCAGCACGAAAGTATTCTTCCATTCATCTTTCAAAGCATCCTGATATATCATCAGCCATTTCTGAATTTTTTTCCAAGGCCTCTTTCTTATCCTGGGATCTAGTTTTTTTTCTTGGTGGAGTACGTATTAGATCATTTGCCCTATACGCAGGGCACAATTTTCGGTCATCCCCCAGTCGAAGATACAATTCTGCAATGTAAACACCTATAACCTACAGAAAAATTTAATAACGTGTGACAAACGATCCTTCTTAGTTGCATAAAATAATAAAACCGTGGTACTTGGACTTACATTGCCACCCAGCCATACTTTATCAAGGATCTCACTAATGTGGTTGGCAGGGACCTGAGTGTCGGCCTTGTTATCATAGACACGTAGACTCCTAAAATCTTTATTTTTTTGTTTCAACATACAACACTGCAACATCTATATTTAATACGTGCATGTAACTGTTTTATGCACAACCATGTAATTCAATGATGTTGCACTACCTTTTCTAACATCATTTTTTGGTTTTTTACCCTTTTTGTCCGTCTACCTGAGCTTGCGCTTCTCACCAACGATATGTAGGCTATTAAACGAGTTAGATGATTCATTCGACAGAGTGTCTCCTACCTCACCTTTTTTTCCTCTCCGCCCCTTTTTCAATGCAGCTGTGAATGCTTCTAATGGAATCGGCTCTGGGTCCGGTCGTGTTGGTGACGGACCCCTACCATCAATTAGTATTGGTGACGCTTGGGTACTGCCGAGTTTCGATGGTGCGGTGTGGCAAGCATCAGTAGCATTCCTTTCCTTCTTGTCTGTGGGTAACATGAATATGTCACCTTCAACCTCTTTCTCCTTACTATTTGAATCCTTCTTTAAATTAGAGTCATGTGCAATGTTAAAGGAGTTACTTTCTGAGGTGTCTGGATGTTCCATGAAATCTTTTGGCGTATATTTGGTGTTAGTAGAGGCGATTCCTGCACCATTCTCTAACTCCTTCTCTACCTCCTTCTCTACCTCCTTATCTATCTCCTCCTCTTCATTTTCATTATCAGACATTTTTTCTTTAGATGGTCTGTACGCGACTCCTACCGCGTTCATCATAACAAGAAGTTTCTGCAAGATTGAAAATAAATGAATCATCATGTCATGTTAAAAAAATCATTTGTTTAACTCAGAGAAGATGACACATAGGGTGTATCACCTTAGCACAAGCTTCTGTGAAGACCTCCACCTTTCTATGCAAGGTTTCTTCAATTGTTCTATCAATATGCTCTGTTTGTTTGTTTGTCATATATTCCAACATGACTTCTCTCATTCCTTCTTCCTGTAGGGCCCTCTACTACGTTTCTTACCAGATGCAATTTCGGGTGTATCGAGAACCTCGTCTCGATGCTTTTGAGTTATGTCATCGTCAATCTTCAAGATATGTGTATATAAACAAATTAATATTGACAACCTAGAACCGTTAGCAGAACAAAAAATAAGCCACGATATCACTTGTATTTACCTACCTTTCCTAAAGCACGACCCTTTAATTCTAAGGCGTCTCTCGCCGAAGCGGCATCTTCCGTCCAGTTCCTCATCAATGGCCTTCTGGACGTATACTCGGCGTCATCTGGGAGTATCTTCTCATAGTACAGATACTTCAAATATCACAAAAAAATTAGATTAAAACAAAGAAAAATATATTGTAGATAATTATATACTCCCTCCGATTCAAATTATTTAACTCAGATTTGTCTAGATTTGGATGTATATAGACATGTTTTAGTGCTAGATATATCCGAATCTAGACAAAACCAAGTCAACTAGTTTGAATCGGAGGAAGTATGTAAGTTGAGAATGGAATTTACCTGTAACAAGATGGTGCTGCCTGTCGGCCATTTCTTCGCTTTATATGCGTTGCCTACTTGTTTTAGGCTAGCAATGAGGTATGTCCGTACAGACTCATTGAAATTCAGCTTTTTAATGCAACCCACATCTTCTACCAGTGCATAGTATCGTTTTGGGACGATCTTCTGGTTTTATGGGGCAAGGACTATCCCAATCAGAACTAGAACCACCTTGCGGATAAAGTTGTCATCCGCGACTTTATCCTTGATAACGTCGGCGATTAGGTCATCAATTACAAGATTACATGTCTTTTTGCTTACAAAGCTATCAGGTATACGGTTCTTTGCGTCATCAGTTTCCTCCTAAAGAATGTCCGATATATCCAATCCATGATTTTTTAAACCATAGATGCACTCAACGTCCACTCCCGTAAGGGATATTTCGCCATCATTCTTGCGTACATTAAATTTTTCTGTCTTTGGATCAAATTTTTCTGTTATAAATTTGATCACCAGACATCTTGACTTCACTGGGGGAATCTCAAGCATGCACTGCAAGTCGGTTTCTCCAATTTTGGCACGTTGTGCCGGTGTCATACTTTTCACGAACTGACACCACTTCTCAACAGCACAACACATTTCTCCGATTTCGTCCATTCTGTTGAAAAATAACTATATTTATTTAGGTGTTTTGTTGGCATCTGAAGAAATAATACTATTTATAACACACATAGACTAAGATGGATAACACTAAAAGTACGTTATACTACACCATGTCAGGTAAATCGATCTCTGGACGCGCCTAACTACCGATAAATCGAGAGCGGAATTTTAAAAATGTTTACACATATATACAATTATAAATAAAGAGTTTACACACATAGTTTTTCTACAGTGCATGTGTTTACAGACATTTTATTGCAAACATATATGAACAACATTACACATAACCAGCTAAATTGAATAACAACAGGAGAATCAAACGTCTTGTTTTTTTTATCAAAAGGGACTTCTATACATCATTCGTTTTTAAACACCAAACCAGCTAAATTGCATCTCAACACCGCATGTAGGCCTAAGATGCGATGTCTAACACAGAACCAATTAACACAAGAAAATTATAGCAGAATTAATAGGCAACATCATGCCAAACGATTTCCCGCCCTCAAACAGAGCCCAACAACTGGAATTCCTAGCGAAGATCCACTAACAATTCTTCGACATAATGGCGACTACCCTTGGACGGAGAATCTAACAACTAAACAAACGGATCCATATGGATCGAGCTCTAATCGAAGTTTTTCTAAACTTAGAACTAGTAATACTGTATGATAAATCCATAGTGCGTACAAAAATACCTGCAACGGTAGTGCATGTGCTGCGATTATTCAGCTCCTCAAAAAGAAACGGTGTGTCCTTGATGTAGCTCTCACGTAGGGAGGAAGAAAAGAATTCAAATCTCGTCGTTGGCGGTGATGGGCGGAGTCGAGGCGATCGAATAAGAAAATCCCTCTAATAAGATGTGCCTCTTTGTGCACACGTATAACGTGCGGTGTGTGCGTGGTGGGTGGGTGGGGCCTGTGGGGTTTAGGGTTTAGGCTAGTCTGTATGCCGATCGGCCTGTCTCGGGCCAATTGTGCAATCAAGCAATCGTGTCTATGTATGCTTTTAAAGAGTAGTCCTTGTTTGGATACATGTTTGAGAGAACTCGTTTCCCTTATCCTCGTGTAACTGTGTAACAGACTAAAACTCTGTTTGGCTTCGGCCCCCAAAACGAGAATAAGTAAAAATGGTTTCCACAAAGCCAGAAAACTGCGTTTTGGCCAAAATGACTATTACCCGTTTTTCTTAAAACGCGATTACACAAAACTGGGCAACACGGTGTCGTGTATCATTTTTTGGTGGCTACATGAAGAAACAATCAGCAGAGACTACATCGAAGTTTATCTCCAGGTTCGCCGGATGACCCTTGGCTAGAGACTTCATAGGCAGACATACATGGCGAGTTGGCCAGGCAAGGCCGACGCGAAGACATCGCTGGACGAAGAGCTCACGCTGACGACGAACATGGGGAGGAAGATGAGTTATGCACCAGCGCCACCGTCATCGAACGCGCCGCCGCCAGACGCAGAGCTCACGCTGACGCTGGGAACATGGCGTTGCTTGAGGAGGACGCGATGCCACAAACCAGGAAAGCTGCATCGTGATTTTCTCCGGGGTCGCCATCACGTCCAGGCTTGTCGGTGCTCCGGGATGCTATCGTGTAGATGTGTCAACGACATATGCATTAGCATTGCTACCGGCGCGCTGGTGTTCATGGCGGTGGCCGCCTTGAGAGTATTTCCGCTGCTCTGCGAAGCTTTGTCGCTGTTAATTCTCTCATGTCTATGTGCATCGCTGTCGCCATTAATTGTCATGTCAGTCTCGCATCTCTGCCTCCATCCAAAAACCAGTTTTACAATTTCCTGAACCAAACATGGATTTCGGTGTGCCTATTCTTAACTGAAATTTTGGCAAAACTGATTTTCCTAAAAATCAGCTTAAAACTCGTTTTACAAAAACTAGGAGGTAATCTTTCGTATCCAAAAAACCACTATGAGTTGCTAACCAGTGCATGAGTGGGTCTACACGTGGCTTCTTGCATCGAAAGTAGTCATTATTAGTGCATCGAAAGTTACTTACGTAATCACGACAAGGTTTGTGTTGTGAATAAATTTGGAATTACAACGTTTCATAGTAACACATTAGGAATATTTGAAGAGAATATTAAAAATTTATACATTGCTAGGTTCGAAGGGAGAATATTAAAGATGTATACATCGCTAGGCCAATAATGTCAACTCGTCGGAATAATAATGTTCTTACATATGGCGGCGAAATAGATAAATAATTGTTTCAGGACAGCTACAAACGAATAAACATCGATCTTAAGAAACAAGGAGCTAGATGATGTCGATGATAAACATAATATTCAGGCCAACTTGTTTTGTGGTCCTAGGAGTAATGAGCAAGGCTTTTCCAACTTGTAGATCATCTTCTTTCGTATGGAAATCCCTCCATGCCTTTTGTTGAATATCAGCTGGCCATTATTGTCAATCGTGTAGGCAATGTTGCTGACTTCGAAATCTCCAACCCACAGCCCAACCAAGCCTTCCTCGGGAATGTTAAGGCAGGCAACAATTTTATTAGGTAGTTTCTATGATGTCGTCGTGGATGATAAATTCAAAAGAGTAACGATGTGAGACGATTGCCACAAGTTATGCACATATAAGGAGGAATAACATAATTATAACTACCCCCTCCGTCTCAAAATAGATGTCTTAGGTTTAAATTTGGATGAATATATATACTAAATTGTGTCTAGATTCGTCCAAATTTTGACAATTTTTTACAAAATTGAGACATCTATTTTGAGACGGAGGGAGTACGAGGATAACATACCATGTTGTGTTTCGCAAGATTGGTGCGTGTTAAACGGGTTACTAATGGGACCCCAAGAATAGTACTTCCTGCATGTATAATATTTAAGAGGTGCCCATGCTCATCTTCGCTCAGTTCGCATACTTGGGAGATGATGGTAGAGTCATATGGGTCTTTCTCGCCACCGCTGAAATAGACAATACTGATACTCGGTGTTTTTCCTCTCAAGGAAAACACAATCATTTGATCTCCCCCAAACACATGGTTCTGTCTAACGAATTCTTTCCATCCATCACCACCCATGCGGGTCAAAGCCTTATCTTTCACCACATCAACGTCATATGCACGCCCAAGTGCTAGAAAGCGCACACTAGTCTTCTCTTCTACATATTCATTGAACATGAACCTTGCATTGCATGGAATAATCTACGCACAATTAACCAAATATACACATGTTTAAAAAAAGGAAGAGCGCCGCCAACAAAGGTTACAAGATAGCAATAGTGCAAGGAAAAATAGTGTGTTTCGTACCAATGAATTTTCAAACTCTTCATGCATAAAGACACTAAATAATAACCCCGAGGTCAAGGAGTCGCACACACTCTTGCATTTTCCGCACAACGCCATGTCTCCTAAAACAATAACATAATCATATAAATCCACTACATACGTCATACACTAGTACACACGTCAAAAACATCAGTCATGCACATGTTCAACAAATACAAATAATGTAAAGTGAAAGATCTACATAAATTAGCTACACAATTAATATATTGTATACTATGTAGTTCATCTAGACAATGAAATCAGAGCTAGCCTACAAATTTAATGTAAACATACGAGCAATAGCGAGTCTAGGGCTCACGGACGGTGGCGGATCGACGTCACGAACGGGAGCAGAGACGTCGAGAGAAGATGGACGTGGGGCGGCGGCGAGAGGAGAGGATAGGCGCGGCGGTGGGACGAGTAAACCTATTTATGAATTTTATAGGAAACTAATGTTTAGCCGGAAAGGGCGCCGCGTGACGCTTCCATCGGCAGACTCATGGGCCGCCTTGTAGGAAGCTGACAAGTTGACCCATCTCCTCTCCACTCCGCTCATCCGCTAGCGCTGTACAATGGGCATAGATACGATTTTATTATTTTCCTTTTCTTTTTCTTCTATTTGTCCCTATTTTTTTACTTCCGTACTTCATAGTCCCTCCGTTCCATTTACATTCATATCACAAAACTAAAACGTCTTAAATTTTGGAACGGAGTATGTTGGCATGGAGAATTATTTGTATACATGGCATTTTGAACTTAATAATCGAGCATTCACGTAGATGTATGAACACATGTCGTGTAGGCTTAAAAAATTGAAACCGGTACGAAAATAGGATAACATAATTCGGGTGTCCACTAACAAAGCAAGTGCAACATTCGATATGAAAAATAACTACAGGGCATCATCCGGAAAACGGATAACAAACAAGTAAGCTCCTTTATTGGCTTGGTACAGCAAGAACAACATCTTGACACCCAATCCAAGTGTAGGCTCCTTATCCATGAAATTCTTCCAGCTACTCAATCAGAGACGGCCATCCTTTTTTGAAATGGTGTATGACCCCTACACCATTGTGTGAGGATAACACACAATGGTCATGCCACCTTCTTTGTCCATCGTATTTGGGACAAGACGTTTTGGGATTTTCTGATTTAAAAATAAAGTAGCACGACACCAAAAGAAATTGTTAGTTAAACTTGGAATGGAACAGAAATGATACTCCCTACATGCATTCACTAAATATAAGCCTTTCCGTCCACTAATACTCCCTCCGTTTAGAAATATAAGATGTGTTAGAGCGAGCTTTATGAAACAAATTTGTCTAGACAACTTTTGTACTCCCTCCGTCCAAGAATAGATGTTTTAGGTATTTCAAATCTTGAATGAATCCATATACTTAATAGTGTCTAGATTCATCCACATTTTGACAAATTTGAGACATCTATTTTAGGACAGAGGGAGCATATAGATTAAGAGTGAACCTATACACTAAAATACATCTAGATACATTCTTTTCACAAAGCTAAAATGTTTTATATTTCTGAACGGTGGAGTATCTTATATTAGTGAACAAAGGGAGTACCAAATAAGACTAGTTTAACATTCAAAATAAACTTAAAAAGAAAGAAACAGGTTGCTAATGATTACCAGGTGTTTGGTTTGGCTGCGATAGTTTAGGGTATGGACCATTGCTACAGTTGATCCTGGTACATAATCTCCAACATAATAACGTGATAGCTTATAGTCCAAAGTCTCTACAGTTTCTATGATTGTCTTCATCATCCTCCAATTTATCTTGGTTCCGTTAGTGGCCTTGATAGAGTCAACAATGCCACGTCTTTTAGGCGAGAGTCGAAAATATTCTGCAATTTATGATTTGAGAAAATTAAATGTAAAAATGATTACACTAAAATATGATATTATTGGTACAAGATGAATTATGTTGGAACACTACTTGGATGGGTGACTGGGAGGTTCCCAGTTGTGACACAATTCGAAGGATCTTTGGTGTTAACAGTGAAGTACATTTTCTGGCCAACTTGAATATTGTAGATTATTGCAACTTCCTTCCATGCTATGCCACTAATGTAGGTTATACCTGGTTGGTTTGTGACATCAACATCAAATTTGAAGTCCTCCTTGGTCCTTAGAACAGGAGTGAAACTCTCTGTGTCATCCTTGCGCATAAAATATGGCATAAGGAAACATGCTCTCACGTAGCACGGGATGACCTAACAACAAATATGTGATTAAAATTAGATTACCACGTCAAAGAAGGTCTAAGAGTCATGAAATTATATATATTCTTGTAGTAAGAGTCACTTATCTTGAAGATTTTTAACAGTAAGAGCTAAGAGCCATGCAGTGTAAACCATAATCATAGCGTTTATTGTCTTCAAAATTTTCATAATACTAGACTTCATCAAATTTATATTTAGGTCCAAGACACTAACACGACTAAAAAGAGCAATTACTCTTAATATCAAACATGCACATAAAACTTCAAAAATTGCATTCATGTCACGCATTAATGACTCAAATAAACAACAAAATATGCCAAACACATAATAAGAAAGAAATAAACAACATGATATACTCGTTGGTAGCTGAATACCGTGGTGTCCACAAATCCATCTTGAAATGTCAAATCAAAGTTGGTCATGTAGATATCCCCACAGCCGCACAAACCATTTGTGTCAAAACAAGTGGGACACTATGATAGAATATAGATCTGATCAGTAATACTAATCGGGATAAATTTAGTGGTAGGAAGAGACCAAACATGTATGGTACCTATTTGGTGCCAGCCATCCTTGTTGACTATGAGTGTGGCGGGTAAATCTACCGCGAGAGAGCAGTTATCTTTCTATGGAGGCACGGACGGCGTCCGCGACAGCAGAACAATGACGGCGCTGCGCGACGCCGTGTCAGAAAGATGGATAGTTTGTTCGGGGAGGAACGGAGACTAGGTATTTGGCAAAACCCGACACGCATGGCTGGGCCACTATTGGTCTGGCCTATTAAACGGCTGACGCGCATCCGCCCTAAACGGCAAGCCCAGTTGCATTTCATGTGCTTTTGTTTTACTATATTTAGTTGTGCGCTTGAGACATTGATAAACTACTAAGTGTGACATATCATCATTATGTTGTATTAAAATTGGTTAAGCACAAAAAAGTAATTAAATCCAAGAAGCATTGAGTCTATATTTAGTTAAGCAAACGATATTAGCTAGTTAAAACTCGAATACATCATATAAGATTCTAGAATTAAGCAAACAAAGGGAATTCAAAATTTTCCAATATTTTTTATTTTAGATTAACAATTCAACTAATTTTTAGAAACAATTATCTAATTTTTTTGAATAGACTATATTTTACCAATATTTTGCTTAACTTTTCTAGCCAAATTGTGTACATTTTGGACACTCCACATTGTCTCAATAATTCAACACAACAAGATCACTAGGAGCAAATTGGAACTCAAAACAAGATTAATGAACTACCTAATTTGCACATATGATCAGCTATGTAGAATAATTAGAAAGGATGACAATACCAACTAGAGATTCATATTTAATTGAAGGGTGGAGGTGTTTCTATCCAGCCCAGAGAGGTCTACATGACTACATCCCATGCAATGTTGGCATGGCCCCACATCTGCCACAGGTGTGTGTCATGGCTTGACATAACACTCTTATACTTAGACCAATCAAGTGGGTGGAATCATGTTGGTCAAGTGTAGCGACTCACACAACCACTAGATTGATGATGGTGTTTTTAGGCAATCCAGAGAGGTCTATAGCCCATGCAATGTTGGCATGGCCCCACATCTACCACAGCTTGTGTGTCATGGCTTGGCATAGTAGTGTTATACTATAAGATCTATCAACAGTGTGGCACCATGTTGGCTGAGGCACACAAACACTAGGTTGATGATTGTGTTTCTAGCCAACCCAGAGAACTCTATAGCCATACAATGTTGGCATGTGCCTACATCTGCCACAACTGTGTGTCATGGCTTGGCATAGCAAATTTGTATTTAGATCTATCAAGTAGGTAGGATCATGTTTTTATCTGGACCAGACATATCCAGATCCCATGCAATGTTGGCATGGCCCCACATCTGCCACAAGTGTATGCCATGGATTGGCATAACACTCTTAGATCTATCAAGTGGGTGGGATCATGATGATCAGGTGTAGTGACACACGACTAGTAAGTTGATAAAAACACATTGCTAGGAAAAGCCTAGGTGAGACCAAAAGGGTAGTTCATAATTTTTTTAGTTTTTCGATGTTCATCAAATGATCCCAAAAATTTTGCACATGCTACCACTGGTGCCTGTCAAGAATATGTAATTTGTTTGAATATTTAAATAGAAAAAATAATAAAAATATAGGATAGAAGAAAAAAGTAAGACTCGGCGTGCCGGCTCCCAACTCCTACTCCCGCGCCCGTGTCACGGCTGCATTAATACGTGGGTACAATTACAAGTAGGGCCTTAGAGATAAACAAAAATACAGCCATGCCTTGGACTTTTACAAAAAGGACCTTGCACAAAAATAAGAAAAAGCAATCGGATCCACCAGGTCCTTCTCCACCGGAAACAATGGCGTGCTCGATGCCGTGGCCGACAGCGCTTGCATCGGGGATGAAACCACTTGACGTAGGCGCGTCGAATCTCGCCATGGCCGAGACGCAAGAGGGCCCCCACTGGAGGTTGAAGAAGCGGCAAACAAGCCTTACTGAGAGGGATGCAAGGGCTTCTCCAGCTCGCCACCCACACCGCCTGCCACCGATGGAGCTTAGCGAAGCAGAAGAAGCACAGGATGCGGCGGATCTGGTTGCCGGAGATTGCCGTCCTACCCTCATACGCCATAGTGGAAAACTCCACAAGGGGAAAACCAGAAAAGCCTACTCTACTATTGTACAAGGGAGGGACCCTCACCCGACTCGACGCCGGCCATCGCCGGAGAGGATCTGGGAGGGGCCTGACGGCCCAAGACTTGGAGGTGGACGAGGGAAACAGAAGGGTTCAGAGAGGAAGAAAAGAAGTCTCCCGACCACCCAACGGCTGTTTCAACATCAATACTAACATTAGTAAACCAAAAGAAACATCATCATACAGCCTAGACATCTCATCGGAGTCGGAGGAGGAGTCGCAGTGGTAGCAGTGACGGCACATGGTGTGGTCGAAGACACTGACGCCGAACTTTCCTTCGCCGTCGTACCTGAAGATGAGGATGTTGCCCGCTTCGATCTTGTGCGAGCGGGCGAAGCGCTCCCAGCCGTTGCCGAGGTACATCTGGCCAAGGTGGTCGGACTGCAGGTCAACTGGGTACCTGCCTGTCCTGAAGCCATTTGCCCGCAGCATGGCAAGTGAGGGCGGCTCGTCTTCGATCATCGACACGAACCCGCGGGGCAGAAGCAGCCTGTCACGCGGCATGCCGAGGTGGATGGCCACGGCAAACTAGGCGCCTGGGTTGAAATCTTTGGGAGACGACAGCGGTGAGGGAGAGCGTGGTGGCGCGGTGATTTGGCCGCGTCCTCCACGCCTCCCTCGACATCCACGGCCGCCGCGCCCTCCCTTCGATCCAGCGCCGCCGGCCATGGCTAGCTACATGTAGTGGAGAATGAAAAGGAGAAGGACGAGAGGATGTGGTTCTGTGGGGAGAAAATGACCGCGGAAGGCCAGTTAAAAAGGGCTGGTATCGGATGCCAGTGCGGAGGCCAAGGATACAACATTGAAGTGCAGTCTCATCGCCATTGATGGCGCAGGCTGCCGTCGGTCAGCGGTTGCGTTTGAATTGGTGCCTCTGCGCGCATCTGAATCAACACCACGGTGGCTCACGGGTGGGCCAGCGGGACCAACGGGCAGGACGAGGTGTACGGTGGGAGATGCGTCCGCCCGGTGGAGATGCACGGACGGGATCTGTCGGCCCGGTGGACGAGTTCGCTGGGACGGGATGCGTCGGCCCGGTGGAGATGTCCTGAGGTGCTACCAGGTCCCAGCGGTAGGGCGCGCGGTTGGCCCGGCCCAGCGCTCACATTTGTCGAGATAAAACCCTAATTCCTCAGGCCGCAGGACTGCACACCACGATACCACCCTCCTCCCTTCGTACTCCTTGAAGTGAGTCTGTGGTGATGAGTCGGGGCTGCAGCCAAGTGGAGGATCAGAGGATGCCCATGCGGCGGTCGTGGCTGTACGGGTCAGCCCTGCTGCTCCGGGTAGTCCGGACTCTCCTGGCCCCGCCGTAATTTCTCTGGCTTCCGACGCAGCGGTCGTAGGTGACCACGAGGATCAGGTGAAGGACGATGTTGTGGCTCCCTCTGCAGATCGGGACGAGAAGCAGGCGAAGCGCATGGAAATCTTCGATTTCAAGGAGGAGGACTACGACCCAGATGCAAACATCGAGGAGGAATACGAGGTGTACCCGGATGCAAATGTCAAGGAGGACTACGAGGTGTACCTGGATGCAAACGTTGCCCAGCTTCGAGGTCCCAGAGAATGCTACGAGTTCGAGGTTAAGTTCACTAACGAGTACAAGTTGTTTCTCTGTTAGACTGTTAGTTGATTACTGTTCGTATGTTTTACTCTCGCTGCAGATTGATTTGATCTGCCACCAAGTTGATTTAGCCATATTTTATTTTCGGTTTTTCTAGTTCTTGGGTGCCTGAGAACTTCTTAGGTCTCAGTCGCCTCTTTCACCGTTTGATTTACCTCGTGATTCGTGCAAAGTGAAAGTTATACATGAGTTGCAACTAGGGTGTAACTGAGAATTTAATGAGTTGCAACTAGGTTGCAACTAAGAATTAGTACAAATATTATGAGTTGCAACTAGGTTGCAACTGAAATTTTTGCAGAAATATTAGGATGACATCGGGAGCCTAAGATCTAGGCATAGGGTTGGTGGTTTCATTGTATTGTATATTGATTCGATCTGCGAGTTAGTAATTTTATTCATATCTAATCAGATTACTTAATTATTAATAATGATAGAATACTAATTTTATAATCAACATGATTAAGTACCAACTGATTTTTGTAGGTCGTAACCATGAATTTGTAATCAAATTTATTGCACTTGTTTTCATGAAGGCATATCTTTATTGTGTAGTACTAACTAAGACAGGTCGTAGTGGTAGTATCATGCATGGTATCATACCAGTACTATATTTAATGATTTATAGAATATCAAAATAAAATTGTATACAAGAATTATTTATATAAGGACTTTCTAGTTTTACGTGCTATGATATGGTATCTACCTATGATACTCTAACAATCTCTTTCTTCATTAATTGTTGTGCCACAACAGATTTTTGCCAACATGGCATGCATGATACTAGCTATGATACTCCCACTAGGACCAACCTATGTAATGCACTTGGTAGTAACCATATCAGATGCATGCAAGTTGATTAGATGCACACTTTTCTTAATGTAGATTAGTACCAATATGATGATTCCATATTTGATGCATACCCTTTATCTTATATTTTCAAAATTCTCGGATTCATGTTACATACCAATCGATGTATTGCCAAGATGAGATGCATGCCCGTTTTATCCTATAATTCAAATTCTTACATATGATTTTATTCATGACGATAATAATTTTTGAAAGCTTGAATTTATATTTCATGTAAATTAATTTTCTCACTTCTTCGTATTTAATAAATCCAGGAGTATGACAACATGGGAGATGACAAGGAGGCCAGGGACAACAAAAGCATGAACATACATAAGAAGCTCAAGTATGTCAACACTGATACGGTGCCCCTCGACGCGATCCTAAGGCCAAGATTTGATTGTGCTACCAATGCTTTGGTCCCCTATAAATTTTAGTTGTTATCGTTGAAACTATTTGTTGTAGAAACTGGTGTTATTTTGTCGTTTTTGATGGAACCTCGTTTAATCTATATATATGCCTTACGAGTGTCTACTAATTCGTGAGATGTATTTTTGGTTCGTGTTCATGCACACTGAATTGTTTAGATGGTTGTTTATTCATGCACACCAAAATTCTTGGAGTATTAGATAGATTGGTCTGATCCAACTATTTTATACAAATCGCAATGGAGATAAAAACTATGGTATACCTTATTATTTCAATATTCCAAATGTTACATTTTTATGGCAAATAAGACACCAATTACAAAGGCAAAATGCGAAAGGGTTTCTAGCCAACTCAGATTAGTCTAGAGCCCATGCAATATTGGGATGAGGCTATGTGAGGTACAAGTGTGCATCATAGCAGTTATGTAGTTAATTAGAATTAACAACTAGGTGGGATCATGTTTGAGCAAGTGTTGGCTCATACTACTACAAGTTGGTCAGTTGTTTCTAGACAACTCAGATTGGTTAATATTAGATCCCATGCAATGTTGTTGTGGGTAATTATTTGCCTATAAACACCTTCATGAACTTGTGGTTGCATGAGTCATCACTTGGATAACATGATCCTTTCCGGTTGACAGATCTTATTATAACACTTATAGAAACACATTCACCAACTTGTTGTTGTATGAGTCATCACACCTGATAGATCTAACTATATTTTTGCTATGCCAAGCCATGACACACACAACTATGGTAGATGTGGGCCCATGCCAACATTGCATGTGATCTAGACCTCTCTGGGTTGGCTAGAAACCGTCGTCATCAACTTAGTGGTTGTGTGAGTCACTACACCTAACCACATGATCCCACCCACTTGATAGATCTAGCTATAAGAGTGCTATGCCAAGCCATGACACACTAGCTTGTGGCAGATGTGGGGCCATGCCAACATTGCATGGCGTCTCTAGACCTCTGTGGGCTGGATAGAAACACCTTCCCCAACTTGTTGTATGAGTCATCACACCTGACCAACATGATCCTACCTACTTGCTATATCTAGCTATAATTTTGCTATGCCAAGCCATGACACACACAACTGTGGTAGATGTGTGCCCATGCCAACATTGCATGGGATCTAGACCTCTCTGGGTTGGCTAGAAACACCATCATCGACTTAGTGGCTGTGTGAGTCACTACACCTGACCAACATGATCCCAACCACTTGATAGATGTAGCTATAAGAGTGCTATGCCAGGCCATGACACACACTTGTGGCAAATGTGCGGCCATGCTAACATTACATGGGGTCTAGACCTCTCTGGGCTGGATAGAAACACCTTCACCAACTTGTTGTATGAGTCATCACACCTGACCAACATGATCCTACCTACTTGCTAGATCTAACTGTACTTTTGCGATGCCAAGCCATGACACACACAACTATGGTAGATGTGGGCCCATGCCAACATTGCATGGGATCTATACACCTCTCTGGCTGGATAGAAACACCATCATCAACTTAGTGGCTGTGTGAGTCACTACACCTGACCAACATGATCCCACCCACTTGATAGATCTAGCTATAAGAGTGCTATGCCAGGCCATGACACACACTTGTGGCAAATGTGCGGCCATGCCAACATTACATGGGGTCTAGACCTCACTAGGCTGGAAAGAAACACCTTCACCAACTTGTTGTTGTATGAGTTATCACAGCTGACCAACATGATCCTACCTACTTGCTAGATCTAGCTATAAATTTGCTATGCCAAGCCATGGCACACACAACTATGGGTAGATGTGGGCCCATGCCAACATTGCATCGGATCTAGACCTCTCTGGGTTGGCTAGAAACACCATCATCAACTTAGTGGCTGTGTGAGTCACTACACCTGACCAACATGATCCCACCCACTTGATAGATCTAGCTATAAGAGTGTTATGCCAGGCCATGACACACACTTGTGGCAAATGTGCGGCCATGCCAACATTACATGGGGTCTAGACCTCTCTGGGCTGGATAGAAACACCTTCACCAACTTGTTGTATGAGTCATCACACCTGACCAACATGATCCTACCTACTTGCTAGATTTAACTATACTTTTGCTATGCCAAGACATGACACATATAACTATGGTAGATGTGGGCCCATGCCAACATTGCATGGGATCTAGACACCTCTCTGGGCTGGATAGAAACACCATCATCAACTTAGTGGCTATGTGAGTCACTACACCTGACCAACATGATCCCACCCACTTGATAGATCTAGCTAAACTTATTGTTGTATGAGTCATCACACCTGACCAACATGATCCTACCTACTTGATAGATCTAACTATACTTTTGCTATGCCAAGCCATGAAACACACAACTATGGTAGATGTGGGCCCATGCCAACATTGCATGGGGTCTAGACACCTCTATGGGCTAGGTATATCCTACCTAGTTGATAGATCTAAGTATAGCACTGCTATGCCAAAACATGATGAGACACTTTGTGGGAAATGTGGTTTGCATGGGCTATGGACATCTCTTGGTTGGCTAGAAACTCCTTCATCAACTTGTGGTTGTGTGGCTCGGCACTTGGCCAGCATGATCCCACCCAGTTGATACATATAATAATGAGAATGCTATGCCAAGACATGACACACACTTGTGGCAGATGTGGGCCCATGCCAACATTGCATGGGATGTAGACCTATCTAAGCTGTCTAGAAACACATTCACTAACTTGTGGTTGTGTGACTCAGCAGTTGGCCAACATGATCCTACCCAGTTGATAAATATTATTTTAACACTTATATGCCAAGACATGCTGAGACAATTTTTGGCAAATGTGGGCCCATGCCAACATTGCATTGGCTATTGACCTCTCTAGGTTAACTAGAAACAATACCATCAACTTGTGGTTGTGTGGCTCAGCAGTTTGCCAACATGATCCCACCCAGTTGATACATATAAGTATGAGAGTGCTATGCCAAGCCATGACACACACTTGTGGAAGATGTGGGCCCATGCCAATATTGCATGGGATCTATACATATCTGGGCTGTCTAGAAACACCTTCATCAACTTGTGGTTGTATGAGACATCACTTGGATAGCATGATCCTACCTAGTTGATAGATCTAAGTATAACACTGCTATGCCAAGACATGATGAGACACTTTGTGACAAATGCGATCCCATGTCAACATTGCATGGGCTATAGATCTCTCTGGGTTGGCTAGAAACTCCTTCATCAACCTTTGGTTGTGTGACTCACCACTTGGCCAACATGATCCTACCTAGTTGATACATCTAATTATGAGAGTGCTATGCCAAGACATGATGAGACACTTGTGGCAGGTGTGGGCCCATGCAATGTTTGCATGGGCTATAGACCTCTATTGGTTGGCTAGAAACTCATACAACCAGATGTTGATGGTGTTTCTAGCCAACTCAGATAGGTCTAGAGCCCACGCAATATTCGCATTCTTTGCATAAATCTGAAAGCTACCATACATCATTCTAAAAGTGCTATGAGTAAAGGTGGAAGGTGTGAAATGAATTCATTAAAAAATTGCACTTTTTTTTGAAACTCATTTATTAAGCATGCAAGCCGCCTCATTAAAACCTTCCAGTTCCCTTAGGTACCCTGGTAAGGAAAAAGAGTGCGTTTGAAACTTGCAGCCCATCAAATCAATGTTGCATCGTTTACAAGGGTTTGCAAGATAAAACTAGGGGGTTCATTGACCCAATTACAAGATCTCTTATTAAGAAAACTATCCCTAGCTAGTTCGTGAGAAGGACCATTTGCTTCCCTTAGAAAGTGCATAAATCTCACATTGCCGCTTCATCCCACCAGGATTGGTCACCCGTACATGCATGGATAACATCAGTAGAATCTGACTCCGCAATGATATGGTTGCATCCCAGCGAGTTAGCAAGCGCCAGGCTAGCTTGCATTGCCATAGATTCTCCCATCTTTGAAGATGAAACATGAGGCAAAAATTTAATTAATGCCGCAACAAATATACCTTTGTAGTCGCGGATCAAAGCACCAACTGAGCCCTCCATGGAGTCAACATGGAATGACGCGTCAACATTTAAATTCAATTGTCTAGGTTCTGGTTTTCTCCACTTTGCTTTTACACCTGCCTCGGGTAGCCGATGCCTTTGTGGCATTCATGCTGATTCCCAAAAAAGTGCACTTCGAATAAACCTGAGCATGGTGTGAAAACCTTTTAGGGCATGAAAACCGTACCTTACCCATGTTTATTACTCCCCCCGTTCTAGAATAGATGTCTTAAGTTTTTAAAATTTTGGATGAATCTATATACTAAATAGTGTCTAGATTCATCCAAATTTTGACAAATTTGAGACATCTATTTTTGGACGGAGGGAGTACTTATTATACTATTATATAATGATGATGTTTGAGTAAGTACACCGACGCTAGCACATCATAGTGGTATGAGCGATGATAGCCTGTGGTTTTATGCCCGAGATCGCGCATTTGTGATATACCTCGTGTGAAAGATTTTACATGCACAAATTACGGTGTAGGTCAGGTTTTGGGCCACTAATGGGCCGGCCTTCATGTTATATACTCCGTGACCCCTGATTCGCTGATACCTTCTCTGGCGACGGCAAAGACGGTGGGCGGTTCATCGTGGAGGCTGCGATGATCGACACGACGCGACGACTCGAGGTAAACGAAGGTTACGTTCTTGACCCCCCTCCTCTTCTACACAACGTAGTTGCGCAAGTACTGATAGGGTTTGCCACTACTATTGTTGGGAGTGGTTTTGGTAACGGAAAGGGGTGGATTTTTTCTGATTTTGCTGATTTTTGTGTTGAATTTAACTATGATCTCCTAAATTCTATGGCATTGTACTTTTATTTCAGCTAATTCATGGACCCTAGGGAAATTTTGTTGGTGAGATTTCATTTCAGAGGGGAGTTCATCAAAGTGGGGCCAAATCTGGACTACGTTGGAGGAGATGATGCGCTTTCAGAGATAGAGAGGAAAAAAATTTCGCTGCAGGAAGTCAAAGGATTTGTTAAAGATCACATGGCATCGAAGGAAACGATAAAATTATATTTTCTTATTCCAGGGAAAGATCTTGTGGATGGGTTGGTTTTGCTCTATGATGACACTAGCTTTATCGAGATGGCTCATTATGTTCGCCTTGGGAGAGTGGCTGATGTGTACGTTGAGTACCACGGTGAGGAAGACAGTAAGCATAGTAGCATCAGGTGTGCTTTCAAGGATGAAGTGTGGGAATTGAGTGATGGAGAGGAAGAACCAAATGTTGTTGTCATAATTGCAGTTAAACCTGCTGAGTATGAAACCAGATGTTGCCCACTGAGGAAGAAGAAATCATTCAATAAAAGACCAGTGCAAATAGAAAGTGATGAAGATGATGTGATAATTACAGAACCAGTATTATCTCAAGTGGTGAATCGTACACAAGGTACAGCTTTTTCATCTTTAGGTCAAGATCATCATCCCATGCTAGCAGCTTCGGGCCATGACGAGCAACTAAATCCAGCAGCTCCAGGACAAGACGATGAAGTTAAATATATTATACTGTCAGATTCAGAGAGTGACGTGGAATACGTTGCACATAATAATAACAACGGGGAAGATTCAGAGGTTGTGGATATAAGAAGGCAAGGTAGAAAGTTTAATAAATGTATGACAGACTCCAAGAGCTGGATTGGTATAGATGCAACTGCCACTACCCCTCCATCTGCCCCTGCGTCACATGGAACTGCAGCCGCCCCCTCAACTGCAAGGTCTCAACCAGCTGTAAGAACTGCAGCTACTATATGTGCAAGATCTCTAGCTACTCCTGGGGGAGCATCTGGTAGCAGAGGAAGACGAGCATGAAGAGCCAAAAGGGGAAAAAGGGTGCCAGCATCTCGCATTCCTATATACTCTTATTTCACTTGCAGTGGCAACTACTGAATGTCATTTTCTTATGTTAATGTAATGTTGCATACAGTGCGGAAACCTTCTAAGGTACATGTTATGACCTTACCTGAATCTCTATGATTTTTGCTGAATTTATATGATTTTTGCGGAATTTATATGATTTCTGTTAAATTTATTCTGGTAATTTGACCAAAATATACACTATTTCTGCTGTCTTGGGAGTACAAGATAGAAGAGGGAGACATCAACCTTTTCGACTTTAATCCATCTAATTCCGGTGCAACCAGAGATGCATCTAATTCCATCTAATAACACCATGTTGTAGCCTCATATGTTATGCCCACACGAAAACCAGGGATAAGAATCTGTACAACCAAGAACAGTGCATGCTTTCATGCAACCAATTGTGATCTTGGACACAGAATGCGAATTAATCATCGGTTGGGCAGAGCACCTCCCACCATCACCTTGTAGGACTGAAAAAAAACATACTCCCTCTGGTTTATATTAATGGCCTCAAATTTGCCTAGATACGATTGCATCTAGTCTAAATACTTAACTAGATACATACGATTTTAGATAAAGTTGAGTCCATTAATATGGACCAGAGGGAGTACACAATTTCAGCACATCACATTCTGCTAAGCACATATTTCCTCACATATGCCAAAGGTATTCTACCAGGACCAACACAAATGAACACACAAATATTCTGTAGAGCTAGTGAGACCCGAAATTGTATTGTACAGATCTAGGGTGCTAGAACATAATGATAGAGGTTTGAAATCTTCCGCGGCCATAAACAAACATAATAGATAAGTTCTTAAACTAAAACATCTTGATAACATGAAAATGATCCTTGTTCTTCAGTTCGAGGTATGGATGGGTTTGAAAGAGTCATCGGGATGATTCCTGTAATGCACCTTGTTTGTCTTTGCCTTGTCAAAGTACTTGCTACACTTCGTAACACGTTGACAAGATAAAACTTGATCATGAATCTCTCAACAAAGTAATTCCTCCGTGCCATTGCTTCAGCATAGACAGGGTCGACAAATTTCATGTACAAGCTCCCATCTTGATCAACAACATGTTTGAACCTAAATTCTGATGGAACAACGCTGAGTGGATAGCAAATAGTACCAGTACGGAACATGTACTTCACAAAAACTCTATTTAGGCATGCTGGAGTACCCTCAGACACACCAAGAATGTTCATGGTTGTTTCTGACAGATGAGGATTCTTCCATTTCTCAATTGGGTCTCCCTGGCATGAAAATCCAGTAGGGTAACTTAGTTGACGCATGCGATCAATCGGTGTGGTCATATTCCTGTGGATATGTACACAACGGCATGTTCAATAGCTTTTCCTCCTTCCTTGGCACAAGATTGAGCTCAACAATCTTGTAAATCTTGACAACCGCGTGAGTTAAACTAAATGCTTTCTCCTTTGCAGACACACTCTCAAGAACATCATTATCAGCAGTGGAAGTGGCCCTCACAAACACTTGTGCTTCATAGGCATCGTTCAGTACAAACTCAAACTCTCTTCTGAGAAGAGTCTTTGTTATATGCAGAACTATGAAAATTCCTTCTGTGCCCGTACTGCCCAATAACCTGAAAAGGAATAAGCCATTGACTGGACCTATCCTTTCTCCTAGACGAGCCAAAATATGCTGAGTGACCTGTGGCTTCCTATGCTAGGATATGTACCCTGTTTCCTTCGCCCCCTGGTGGATAATACATTAACAAAATCAACCCAGATGCATTGAACAGAGGAGAACAAATTCATCAATAAAAAACCACCAAGTGTACTACATATTAGTAAAAAATATGGCTGGCAATGCAGTTATATCATAATGAAAACAAGTTCAATTATCCCTATATGCTTATCAAGTTTCAATCTACACAATCATGTAATTAAAATAAAATTCAGTTCTTCTAATATTAACACATCAGACAAAATACAAACGGTTGTAAAGCACTTTCGAGAAGATAATGAACCCCAAAGAGGGGAGCAATCATCACAGATATTACATACTACTGTCACATCTATATACTGATGATAAGGTATCTTTGATTTGCATATTCTCTGTTGCAAAAAAAGGCAAAACAAAGGGCCCTATCCTCTTGCAATTGCAACACCAACTTTCCGTCTAAATGAGACCCACTTAGGTGGTACATTCACATTCAATTAATATTTGATAAATTCAAGTGCCTTATTCACAACAAATACCAATGTTTGAATAAATTACAAATAAAAGTTGGGCAATAAATGGAAAATAAAAGGTTGACATGTATAATTGCTGGCAAGATTCTACTTAGATCAGGACATCTTCGCCTATACATCCGCCGAAAACTTCCGACTGTCTCTCTGGAGGAGTACCCAAGGTGCACCTTCCTCTTCTGCCCACCTTCTGCTGGCTCCCCTTCCTGTTTGAATAAATAAACAACAATTCAACTGACATGATCAAGATTGAAAAGAGGTAATTATGGAAATAAAAAATTGGCAGGTTATAATAGAAATATTAATGGGAAGTAAAACTTCTAAGTTCAAATACTATCTGAAATTATGGATTAAGGAAGTGGAAGGAAATGAAATCCTTTATGATGGATATCTAAACACCAATCATCTCTGAATGCATTGTCAGGTTCCACTAGTCTAGCAACAATTCAATTTAAATCCCTAATCTGAAAGTATTTCACAGATTTCATAGCACATGAAAATACGTTCTGATGTTATGATTAAGATTCTACCTGATAATAGGGTATTGTAAAACAAAATTAAGTTTTTTAATTGTCTCTGTATGCTTATCTAGTTTAAACCTACACAACCTTATAATTCAAATAGAACTCAGTTTTGTAATTTTAACACATCAGACAGATTACCAAACGTAGTAAAACACTTTCAAGAACATAAAGAACCCCAAAAGAGGGGAGCAATCTTCACAGATTATATACTTCCGTCACATCTATGTATTGATGAAAATTTGTATTTGATTTGCATATTGTCTATTGCAAAAAAAAGCAAAATAAAGGGCCCTATCCTTCTAAATTGGAGTGTGTTCTTCAGAACAGATTCCAGTGTTTGAATAAATGACAAATAAAAGCTGGGCAATAAATGAAAAATAAAAGCTTGACATGTATAATTGCTGGCAAGATTCTACTTATATCAGGGCCTCTTTTAGTCTATACATCTGTCAGAAAACTTACCGACTCGTCTCTGTCGGAGGAGTACCCAAAGTGCACCTTCCTCTTGTACCCACCTTCTGCTAGCTCCCCTTCCTGTTTGAATAAATAAACAACTCTTTAGCTCACAGGAGCAAGAGTATAATAAGTTTGAAAAGAGGTACTCCCTCCATCCAGAAATAAATGATTATGGATTAAGGCAATGGAAGGAAATGAAATCATCTACTATGATGAAAATGAACTATCAATTTATAACTGTCATGTATATCTAAGTACTACTCATCTCTGTATGCTTATCAATTTTCGACCTACATAATATTGTAATTCAAATAAAACTCAGTTTTGTAATGTTAACACATCAGACATATTATAAAAGGTTGTAAAACACTTTCAAGAACATAAAGAGCCGCAAAAGAGGGGAGCAATCTTCACATATTATTATTGTCACATCTATGTACTGATGACAAGGTGTCTTTTATTTGCATATTATCTATTGCAAAAACAAGCAAAACAAAGGGCCTATCCTATTGCAAATGGAACACTAGATTTCCATCTAAATGAGACACACCTAGTAGATAACCATTCAATTAATTTGATAAAATCTAGTGCCTTGTTCACAAAAGATGTCAGTGTTTGAATAAATGACTATGTAAATCTGGGCAATAAATGAAAAAGAAAAGCTTGGCATGTATAATTGATGGCAAGATTATACTTTGATCAAGGCCTCTTTCAGTATATACATCTGTCATAAAACTCACCGACTCGTCTCTGCCGGAGGAGTACCCAAGGTGCAAATTCCTCTTATGCGCATCTTCTGATGCCCCCCTTCCTGTTTGTATAAATAAACAACACTTCAGCTCACATGATCTAATTTGAAAAGAGGTAATTATGGAAAGCAAAATAATTGGCAGGTTATAATATAAAGAATAATGAGAAAAAAAACTTCTAAGTTCAAATACTATCTGAAATTATGGATTAAGGCAATGGAAGGAAATGAAATCCTCATCTCTTAATGCATTGTCAGGTTCCACTAGACCAGCAACAATTCAATTTAAAGCCCTGTTTTGAAAGTATTGGAATTTGACTTCAGATTCAATAGCACATGACAATAGGTTCTGATGTTATCATTAGGATTCTACCGGATAATAGGGTATTGTAAAACAAAATTAAGTTTTCTAATTGTCTCCGTATGATTATCATGTTTAAACCGACACAACCTTGTAATTCAAATAAAACACAGTATTGTAATTTTAACACGTTAGACAGATTACAAAAGGTTGTATAACACATTCAAGAACATAAAGAACCCCAAAAGAGGGGATCAATCTTCACAGATTACATACTACTGTCACGTCTAGGTACTGATTACAAGGTGTCTTAGATTTGCATATGTCTATTGCAAAAACAAGCAAAAAAAGGGCCCTATCCTTCTGCAAATGCAACACCAACTTTCCATCTAAATGAGACACACTTAGATGATACATAACCATTCAATTAGTATTCATGCACAGTTTAAGGTACACAAAAACTAAAATAGAACTCACTATGGTCCACTTGGCAAATGACCAAGAGAGAAAAAGATATATGACAACATATAAGATGCAACTGCCAACCTATTCCATGATGCCAAAGTTCAAACTCAATACTATAAATAATGGGAGCAATTTGATAAAATCCAGTGCATAGTTCACAACAGATACCAGTGTTTCAATAAATGATAAATAAAAGCTTGGCATGTATAATTATTGGCAAGAATCATTATATAGGTGATCAGCCACAAGATTATAAAAAATAAGTCTATTTTTTTCTGGTCAGGGTCTCTTACAGTCTATTTGTTGGTGATCACAAGTAATAATTATATAGTAGATTAGCAACTAGAATATGAATAATGCATGAACAAAACTACACCCTGAAGCACATGCTCCCTCGTCAAATAGTACAAGACTAAAAATAATAATTCCATACATATAAAAGTTGTCAAAGAACACACATACTTAATTTGAGACACATAAATTTGCAGTATCATTTCATGCAAAATCTAACGTTTAAGCTCTGGGTAAAAGGAACAAATTTAAAGCTCCTAACATATATAATTTTGTGTGGTGCACTTAGACTGTGTAAACATGATGCATTTATATACATCTTTAGTAATGTCTAGAGATGAATAATTTATTAACATGTGTACACTTTTTCTGAATGATTAGATATCATAAATTATATTTTTTATATCGCACATAAATATTATAACTTATCAGTTGCCGAAGATGTATATTGTCATTATGCACTAATGAATTCCAAAATTCAATCCAGAGAAATTTTATCATACACATAATTCTTCAAACTATAAACATTCAATATCTATGATCCTCTCTGCAAAGTGCTATCAACAATGCACAGAGTGTGTCCATCTACTGTTCAATGCCCCCAAAAGGTGCTGACCACTGAACGAAGTACTACACCAACCTCATACTAACATTCAAATCCTAAGAATCAACCCTAAAAATCAAACCCTAGTTATAAGTACTAAAAATGAGAAGTGGATAAAATAAATAAACAAAATAAAAAATTGTTGAAATTTAGAGTGAAAAGAAACTTTTGTTTCTAAATGGAAACTTAAAATCCCATCTTGAACAAACTTTGGTTAATGTTTGAATCTAATTAAATCCAAATCAAGTGGAATGCATTATCTTTAAATGCATCTGTAAATTTAAACACTTGAGGAATAAACCAAAACTCAAAAAACCATAAGGAAAGAAAATCATTTTCCAAGTTATCTCCAAGCCTATGGATTTGATCCATATAAAAGTTGTGAAGCAAACATTTCAAAATGATCAAGAATGACAAATGGAAATATTATAAAACCATATAAATTGATTTCATTCAATTTGGAGCCATAGATAAAATCTTATAAATTTAATAAGATAAGGAAATTGAATTTCCAAGCTAATAAAGCATCTATATAGAAATCCATACCAAATGGTGAGAAAATAATGCTAAAAATATTTAAAAGGTTAAACAAATATTAAATAAGATTTACAAATTGGAATCACCAAGTTTGGATCTATAAATAAAAAGATATTGATTTTATAAGATGAAGAAAGAAATATTAAATAAGGAATATTTAAAGACCAAATTAAATCTTGGCCTAATCCATAAGAAAATGGAATGAATTTAATCCAAATCCAAATAAAATAAAAGGATAAAGAATTTCCAAAATAAAATAAAATGGCTTAAACCAAATTCCATTTGAATAATGACAAATCCAATTTTAAATGATTAATAAAATCATATTAAAAACTTTTCCAAATAATTCAAGATGAATTATTTGAACCCAATTAAACAAATAAAAACCTACTGAAAAAGATTTGGAGGGATTTAGAAATTTAAATGGTGTTTAAAATATTATTAAATCTTATTTGATTTAAAACAAGGACCTTTTGAATAATTAAAAGACCCCAAAAAGAATAAGAAAATATTCCAAAATTGACTTTAGATTATATTACTAATCAGTATTTAAACCTACACAAAATTTTGGTTGAGGTTTGAATTCAAATAGATGTTTGAATAGACTAAACAAAATCAAAACAGAAAAATCAAGTTGGAAAAAGAAAAATAACAGGAGAAGGAAAAACAATAAGAAACAAAGTAACCCAGCTAACCTAGCCCACTAAGCCCATTAGCAGCCCATCTCCCTTCCCCGCGAGAAAAACGCTTCGTACTCGCGAATAGACCCGCAGCGTCACTGACATCCTAGACCCACCCCACTCTCTCACTCGCAGACAACCATGCCCCACCGCCCAGCTTTCTTCCTCACCCGCGCGACGACCCCGCCCCCAATTCCTCCATCGCCGTTTCTGGCCAATGAAGGCACCATCAATCCGCGTTAATCTCTCCATTAAACCTCGCCGCGACCACTCGTACTAAACCACATGCTCCTCCTCCTCCTTTCCCCCTGAACGTTGCACCCCCTCTGCCCCCAGGCCGAGCAAATTTCGACCTGGAACGCCCTCTGCTCCGACGCCTTCCGACGGCAATTCCGGCCACTCGCCATCGCCCCTCGTCCCCTCGACCACACACGCGTGCTCCACGTACCCTGGCGCACCTCCCCGTGGCATCAGCTCGCCCCCGCGTGCCCCAGAACCTCGGCAACGACGACCATCGAGCGCGCCGCCGTCTGCTTCCACTCCGGCGACACCACCCTGGTTGGTAATGACCGACCCTCTCTTTCTCTTTCACGCACGCATCCTCGCCACGTATTTGCACAACTAACGATACCCTCCTCTCCCTCTGGCATGCACCGAAGCCTCGCCACCGTCTCCGACAGAAGCAACCACCGCTAGAGAGAACTCCGGCGAAGAATTCCGACTAAACCCGTGCGCCCCTTCAACCAACGCGAGCAGGTTGAGCATCCCCGTTCCTCATCGATTTCGGTGAGCTACTTCTTTACTCCCCTTGCTTCCTATATCGCCAGCTCATGATGCTGGCGCGCCGCCACCGCCGCTACGCGCCAGTTCTTGACCAGCTGCTATGCATCGTCGGATTTGGATCGTAAGGCGTAGATAGAGTCACTTAATCAAAAGGGTAAGTAGCAAACTGTGCCGCACGATCCACTTTAGATCTAACGGTTGTTGTCTATTGATCCAACCGAACCGTTACCAACGAATAAGAAGCAGCCACGTAGCCAGAGTCTGTTTAAAAAACCAGATATGATCTATTAGATGTTCCAATTTGAAAAATTCATAACTTTCAAACCACACGTCCAGATTTTGAAAATTTTATATCAATGGATTCAGCAAAACAAGCTGTATCCAACCATGTGCTTTGTTTAGTAAGTTTCTTCTGTTAAATTGATTGTTTTTGCAGAAACTTGTGTATGCATGTTTAGAATATAAAAATTGTTCTAAAATGATTTTTGAGATAAAACCTTTGGCAAATGGTTTGTTTTGAACCTACTGACCATAGAAATCAATTTGTGGTTTCAAAAATATATTAGGTGAAGCAAAATAATAAACCTTTGATTTAAACCATTTCTAGTCAAATAAAAATAAAGTTTATATGTTAAAAATACTCTTTGGAGAAAAACCTTTGGGAAATGTTTTGATTTAAATTCTCTGACCCTAAACACCAAGTTTTATGACTTAAAATGTATTTGGTAAACCCTATAAAGATTGCTACTTTGATAAAGCCATTTTCAACCACATAAAATAATGATTTGGTTTGAAAATGGTTTATAGGTAAAATCTTTTGCAAATAGTTTTGCCACTTTATAAAATGACCAAATAAGCTTTTTAGAATGTTTATAACCAATTATAAACCACTTTTGTAAATAAAACAAAGTTTGGCATGCTTGCATGCATTGTTTTGTTTCTATTATTTTATGTGATGTTGCTTGAATGGTAGATTGAAATTGTGCCTTGCTTGATTGAATTGTAGTGGTTTGAAGAGTGTGATCATTGCAAATAAGGAGTGAACTTATATTATCTACCAAAAAGGCAAGTGATGCTTCGTACTTTTGTCCCATTATTTTCACTATGCATTAGTGATATTTCTAAGTAGGACTTGCATGGAATTTTTGCTAAGTATAGACTATGCCATGGGAAATCCTAGTAGATGAAACCTTAGTAGAATTTCCTAAGTTAAGATTCCTACTACTATCATGCTTAGCTTAGCTAGTAGAAAACAAGGGTGGATTATATATTCATACTATGGAATATTTCTAAGTCAAGGACTTATGTTTTGTTTAATAAAACAACTAAGTGAATGAATCACCTGGGTGGAATGGAAGGAATGGTTTTTGTTGAGTGGTTATGCAAGTCCAGTATGCTGGGGAAAACTTGGGCATCACCAAGTCCAGTATACTGGGGAAAACTTGGTATCTCACTTGTGTATGGCCACCCAGGAACAAAGAGATTTGAGATGTCAAATGTTGAGAAGCTTCAAGTGCAGCCACTTGGCATTATGGGCTCTGCCTGGATCATATAGGTTGCAATAACTTAGCCAAATGGACAGTTGGTGGTAGGGGTTTTATAGGTTGGAGCGTGTCCATTTTGGTCTAAGGGAAGGCTTCTGAAAGATCTTGTCTTGGGAAACCAAGTCTTGTGGGGAAAGTGCACTACCTCTGCAGAGTGTAAAATATAAGTACTTATCCATGTCCCTGGTATAGGACAATTTGAGCATCAAGACATGGAAGCTATCAAGAATCTCCTCATCCCAATTTCTAAGTTAAAAACTTGTGGTTGAACAAGGGTTGAAAGGATCACCAATTTCTATTGGGAGATGCCTTGGGAATGATTTTGACAAACAAAAACTTAGTGTTTTCAAATGATAAGGAAAATCTATTTTGAGCAATGCAAGCCTAAATCTCCAATTATCCAAAAGCATATAGATGATAGACTCCACTATACTACCATAGTATCACTTGCCAATACAGTTCAAATGTATTGACCCTTGTGGCTGTAACTTATTATGTTGCAGGTTTGTTTGATGTTAGTGAAGTTTATTGATTAGGATTACAAGTCTACAACTAACATGTCTGCCTGTGGCACTTTGAAGATGAAGGACCCTATGATATTATTATATTCTGCTGCATTGTAATGAGATAGCCAAATGAGCTATGTAAGATGTAATAAATTATTTTATTCCTGGTTATAAAGTTGTATTATGACCTTTGTTTCTTGATATTACATCTTAATTGTGGATGCTAGCTATTGATCCAGGGACTAGCATTGTAAACACAGGGATCTCTACCTTATTAAAGGTTGGGAATCTTACAATGGAGGTTAAAGAAAACACATAGATGCACCATCGCAAGCTGTTGGGCCTTCACCACCAAATTCTTGTCGGAGCCGTGCTTCGCGCCCAGATCCAGCACGTCCGCCTCAACAACCACCACATTCTCCTTCTCTTCCTGATCCGGAGCCGCCGTGACGAAACAGTCCAACTTGGCCGCACCACCAACCGCACTTTCGTGGGAACCGCCAACCTCCTTCACCGCATCTATGGCGGTGACGGCGTGCTTCTTGACCACAGTAGAAGCGGCCGCGTCGGCTGCGCTGCTCCCCGCCTTCATCGCTGGCGGAGTCGACGAATGTGCGGGGAGAGGGAGAAGAATCGAGTGGGAGGGGCTGGAGTCGATGGAGTGAGACGAGGGTTTTCTTCTTCCCGATTTGGGGGTAAATGGGTGGGCAAAAGGAGAAAAATCAGACGAAGAACCCTTTTATACGTGTTGTCGTTTCGGTTTTTCCCACATCATTCCTCTAGCACCACGTACGCCATAAACGTCGCATACGCGTACGGTGCATGAAACAGCATGACCAGAGCAGTAGGGTTACTAGGCCGGCCCGTTATCTAGCACCCGCTTCCAATTTCTATCACACAATTTTTCATGTACGGGATTGAACATACTTCAAATATAAATTACCTGAAATCTTCAGCAGAAGTATATTAGTTTACTATAATAAGTTGACCATTTAGGTCTCGTTTGCTTTAATTCAAATTCAAACAATAGGAGTGTCATATGTAATATGCATCACATTTTTTTCATACTTCCAATTATCGATGCATCTTCCATTGTAAATTAATGAAATTAAAATTGAGCACCGAAAACACATGAACAACTATGCATAGGCATACACGTATATATAAGTGTAGCATCAAGTGTGCATCATAGCATGGCATAGCAAGTTTTTACTCATACTACAACAAGTTGATGATGGTGTTTCTAGTCAACTCACATGGGTCTGGAGCCCAATGCAATGTTGGGATATATGAGCCTATATGAGGCACAAGTGTGCATCATGCCATGGGCATACCACTTTTATACTTAGAATCAATGTCATGATTTGGCATAGTAGTTGTATTGTTTGATGTAACAACTAGGTGGGATCATGTTGACCAAGTGTTGACTCATACAACCACAAAGATGATGAAGGTGTTCATAGACAACTCCCATAGGTCAAGAACCCATGTAATGTTGGCATGGTGCTATGCGTGCTACAAGTGTGCATCATCCAAAGGCATATCACACGTGTGGCAGATCTAGACCTATCTCAGCTTTCTAGAAATACCTTCATCAACGTGTGGTTGTATGAGTCATCACTTTGGACAACATGATCCTACCTAGTTGATAGATATAAATATAACACTACTATGCCAAGACATGATGATCCACTTTGTGGTAGATGTGGGCCCATGCCAACATTGCATTGGCTATAGACCTCTCTGGGTTGGCTAGAAACACCAGCATCAACTTGTGGTTGTGTGACTCAGCAGTTGGCCAACATGATCCCACCCAGTTGATACATCTAAGTATGAGAGTGTTATGCCAAGCCATGACACACACTTGTGGCAGATGTGGTCACATTCCAACATTGCATGGGATCTATACCTACCTAGGATGTCTAGAAACACCTTCATCAACTTGTGGTTGTATAAGTCATCACTTGGATATCATGATCCTACCTATTTGATAGATCTAAGTACAACACTGTTATGCCAATACATGATGAGATACTTTGTGGCAAATAAGGGCACATACAAACATTGCATGGATATAGAACAATCTGGTTGGCTAGAAACTCCATCATCTTGTGGTTATGTTGCTCAGAACTTTGCCAACATGATCACACACAGTTGATACATATAAGTATGAGAGTGCTATGCCAAGCCATGACACACACTTGTGGCATATGTGTTCCCATGCCAACATTGCATGGGATCTAAACCTATGTGAGCTATCTAGAAACACCTTCATGAACTTTTGGTTGTATGAGACATCACTTGGATAGCATGATCCTTCCCAGTTGATATATCTTAGAAATGATGAGACACTTTGTGGGAAATGTGGACCCATGCAAAAGTTGCATGGGCTATAGACCTCTCTTGGTTGGCTCCTTCATCAACTTGTGGCTGTGTGGCTCAACACTTGGCCAACATGATCCCACCAAGTTGATACATCTAAGTATCTGAATGGTATTCCAAGCCATGGGACACACTTGTGGCAAATATGGTCCCATGCCAACATTACATGGGATACAAACCTATCTGAGCTGTCTAGAAACACCTTCATCAACTTATGGTTGTTTGAGTAATCACTTGGATAACACCTTCATCCTACCTAGTTGATATATCTAAGTAAAAGACTGTTATGCCAAGACATGATGAGAGACTTTGCGTCAAATGTGGTCCCATGCCAATATTGCATGGGACATCACTTGGATAGCATGATCCTTCCCAGTTGATATATCTTAGAAATGATGAGACAAACATTGCATGGGCTATAGAACTCTCTTGGTTGGCTAGAAACTCCTTAATCAACTTGTGATTGTGTAGCTCAGCATTTGGCCAACATGATCCCATCCAGTTGATACATGTAAGTATGAGAGTGCTATGTCAAGCCCTAACAAAACTTTATGGCATATGTGGTCCCATGGAAACATTGCATGGGATGTATACCTATCTAATATGTCTAGAAACACCTTCATCAACTTGTGGTTGCATGACTCATCACTTGGACAGCATGATCCTACCCAGTTGATACATATAACTATAAGAGTGCTATACCAAGACATGATGAGACACTTTGTCGCAAATGTGGTCCCATGGAAATATTGCATGGGCTATAGACCTCTCTGGGATGGGTTGAATGGAATTCATCAACTTGTAGTTGTGTGGTTCAGCACTTGGCAACCTAGTTGATACATCTAGGTATGAGAGTTCTATGCCAAACCATGACACACACTTGTGGCAGGTGTGGCCACATGCCAACATTGCATGGGATGTAGACCTATCTAAGCTATCTAGAAACTCCTTCATCAACTTGTGGTTGCATGAGTCATCAATTGGATAACATGATCCTTCTTAGTTGAAAGATCTTATTATAACACTTATATGCCAAGACATGATGAGACACTTTGTGGCAAAGGTGGGCCCATGCAAACATTGCATGGGCTATAGAACTCTCTTGGTTGGCTAGAAACTCCTTCATCAAATTGTGGTTGTGTGGATCAGCACTCTGGCCAACATGATCCCACACAGTTCATACATCTATGTATGAAAATGCTATGCCAAGACATGACACACACTTGTGGCAGATGTGGGCCCATGCCAACATTACATGGTATCTAGGCCTATCTTAGCCGTCTAGAAACACCTTCATCAACTTGTCGTTGCATGAGTAATCACTTGGATAACATGATCCTTCCTAGTTGAAAGATCTTATTATAACACTTATATGCCAAGACATGATGATACACTTTGTGGCAAAGGTGGGCCCCATGCAAATATTGCATAGGCTATAGACCTATCTGGGTTGGCTAGAAACTCCTTGATAAACTTGTGGTTGTGTGGCTAAGCACTCTGCCAATATGATCCCACCCAGTTGATACATGTAAGTACGAGAGTGCTATGCCAAGCCATGACACACACTTGTGGCAGATGTGGGTCCATAACAACATTGCATGGGATCTAGACCTATCTGAGCTGTCTTGAAACACCTTTATGAACTTGTGGTTGCATGAGGCATCAGTGGGATAGCATGATCCTTCCCAGTTTATATATCTTAGTATAACATTCTATGCCAAGAAATGATGAGACACTTTGTGGAAAATGTGTACCCATGCAAAAATTGCATGGGCTATAGACCTCTCTTGGTTGGCTAGAAACTCCTTCATCAACTTGTGGTTGTGTGGATCACCACTTGGGCAACATGATCCCACCCAGTTCATACATCTAAGTATGAGGATGCTATGACAAGCCATGACACCACTTGTGGTAGATGTGGGCCCATGCCAACATATTATGCAATATAGACCTATTTGAGCTGTCTAGAAACACCTTCATCAACTTTGATCTACTCCCTCCATCCCATATTATGTTGCGCATAATTCTGCGTGCAAGTCAAACTTTGCAAAGTTTGACCAATAATATACAAAATAATATAAATATGTGTGATATAAAATGTATATATTATGAAAATATTATTCAAGACAATTCTAATAATATTATTTTGGCACCGTATTAGTTTATAGTTGTATCAAACTATTTGGTCAAACATTATACAATTTGACTTTGATAAAATCTTATATGCAACCTAAATTGGGACTTAGAGAGTAACAACTACTAGGTGGGATCATGTTGACCAAGTGTTCACACATACAACCACAAGTTGATGAAAGTGAACACTTGGTCTAGAGTCCATGCAATGTTGGTAGTATGAGGTGGACGTCACGTGCGCCGGTGATGTCAGCGGAAATGAATCGACGGGACGTATAAGAGCCCTCTCGGCCGCTCCGGGTCGCCAGATCCCCACCATTTCCCCCTCCTCCCTTTTGTTTCACCTAATACTGAAAGGAGTGAGGAGTGAGAAACCCTACCTCACGTCGTCGTCTCCTCTGCTTTTGGCCTGGGTGTCGTCCTCCTTCGCGCGATTTCGACTCCGGTGATGGCGGGAGTGGGCTCCGGAGCCGATGCGGGCGGTTCTGCTAGGGTGGGGATGGGAGCCATTACCTACCTAGATGCAGTCGACGACGTCGAGCGCCATGGCGGTGGAGGTGGTGGTACGGCCGCTTTGGCCTATGCGGCTCTGGGAGAGGAGGAGATGCTGGATGCGGAGGTCGGCGAGGCGGAGCGGCTAGATAAGAATGTGGTGCTCGGCACCGGGGAGGATCTATCGCCGGTGCAGCCTCAGGACGTTGCTGCGATGCAGGTAAGAGGTTTTTTCTTCTAACTTCCGTTCTCCCTCTTTAGATTGTTTGGATGGAATCTCGGTTCTGTAGATTTAGCTATATCAGTATTAGGGATTGACATCGGTTAGGGATTCTTTGTATGGAAGCTTGGTTCTATAGATTCCTGGTGTAGATTTTTTTAGGGATTTATATATTTCAACGAAAGTTATTTGTTGCAGCATATATCTAGCCCTAGGAAATAGTTCAGTGCATCAGATTATTCGGGATGATTAACTATGAAATTACACAATGTTGCATGCATATTTTTGTTGTAGTTTTTTTCCTGAACTTGTATGATCATATCTTAGACTAGTTCTATTAAATGAATGCTTAGCTGCGAGGGATGTCCCTAAGATATGATATTCAGTGTAGTTTAAGTAGTTAGTATAGTGCAATATCAGTTTATCATTTTGCCTTGATTTTTGCACGGTGATCAAATGGTAAATGGCTGCATGCTCTAAACTGTATTAGCATATTGAGTAGACCTTGGCGGCTGTTTTTGGACACTTGAACCGGAGAGTTGTCCTGAAAGTTCAGTCAGATCATCTTCATGATCTGTTATTGAACACCCTGGTGGTTTGTGTTGTTTATACCTCTACTCTATGACAATTAATAGAATAATCTTAGCCTTTTAGGTTACCTTGTTTCTGTGGCTGCAATACTTGTAGACTTATGTCAGCTGCCTCTTCAATTTTGCAAGTTTTAAACATTGGTTCCTAACTATCTAAGGCAATAACATATATGGGCATCAGATTTAGTTGATGCAGGCAATGCTATATCCTGAAAAGGTCTGTAGAGTTTTAAATGTTCTAATCCTTAAACATGTTGCAACATTTAAATGTTTCTTTATTAAATGATGTCTCCTGTTTTGGAATATTTCTTTCATGGATCATGTAGTAGTGATTTTTCCATGGTGTGATGTTGGGATTGTTGATGTGTTGTTGCCATGTTTAACTAATAGAAGATTGGGTCACATATTTGATAGAAGAAAGTTTGCATTTGTTGTATTTTATTTTTATGTAAAATAAGTGCATAATCCTTGTTATTTATTGTCATCTAGCATAAATATATTTGATATATTAGTTAATTATATTGAATGATGTTGCCCTTTGTGAAATCTTTCTTTATGGATCAACTAGTAGTGATGTTGCCATAGAGAGATTGTCGAATTGCAGCAGTTATGTTGGCAAGTTGTAGTAATAGGAAAATTTGATTATATGTATGATAGAACAAAGGTTGCATAATTATGGTGCAATTATGTACATGTAACATAATTGCATAATCCTTGTAATTTAATGGCATGAAGCATAAATAGCATTGATGTACTACTTAACCACTGTTAGTTTAATTATCAGATTTGTGAACCTTTAATTGTTATGCTATAAATTTTTGCTAGTGTTGTTCATTTACTTATATTGAATGCTTTTAATAATTATTGTTTTAAATATTTCTGGCAGGCACCAAACCCAGGTGTTGTCTATGATGTACTCTCCCCGTGGACCGATGAGAAGGTTTTTTCTTCGAAGTTGATCTAGTGTATTTAGACATGCACAAAAGTAGTAGCTGTTGTATTAACTAGCAAGTACTAACTGTTTTGTTGTTTTCTTGATTGTGTAGTACTTTTCTGGTTCAGATGTAGATGTGGAGCAATGGACCTACAAGTCCTTTGTGAAGAAAGAAGAGAAGAAGCTGAGGCGTCAGGGAATTTCTGCCTACCTTCCATTCACCACAGAGTACTACAGGTGCCCATTCCACCACTTCAAGCCACATAGGGGCCTGAGGGTGGGGCTTGTCCAGCTTGTCCGTGAGATGGCCACTTTAGGACGTCTGGGTGAAGACTTTCAGGGTGACCTGCGTGATCGTGGCAGGCATGAAGCTCTCCTGAGGGTCCTCGAGCCTGATGAGTTTGATTTCAGCAAGTCGGAGGATGAAGAGGAGTGAATGGAAGTTAGTAGTTTGTATGGTACATCATCATTATAGTGATGATGTTTATGTAGGGTAAATATGTTGAACTGCTTAAGTAAGTCTACGGGTCGAGAACTTGGTTATTTTGGTTGTGTGATGTGCACCGGTAACCTTCTGTTGGTGATGTTCCCGTAGGACTACTATGTTATCATTCTACTAGTAATGTATATATGGTTATGGTAATATGCTGTCATTTGCTTCTTTATTATTTCCCTATATGTTATGTGGCATCATAGCAGTGTTGTCACTTAGTAATCTATTTTTCATTATGTCATTTCTAAATTGGATGGTTTTGATAGTTGCCGCACATTCTAGTATTTTTTGAAAATTTGAAATGGTTTGAGTAATTAGAATTATCTAGATTTTGCAATGTTGTATTATCTTCTATAACATCAAAACGAATAGAAGTGTAGAGAAAGTGCTCTATATCCATTATGCCAGCCATACTTGTATACATAACGTCTGAGTTTATGTTTAAATATAGGGGGAAAAGGTAAAGAAAAAGAAGAAGAAAAAAACCCGCCCACTAGCAGGATATTTCTCAAGCTAAGCGTGGCCTGCATACGACTAGAAACAGAACGAAATACTGTTTGATGCCCGGGATTAAGATGGCCCGCCCCAATCTACTTGACGCCCGGACGCAACTGTGACGCGGGCGCGGGAATAGGAGTTGGGCTGGCTTGTTGCCTGCACGCCAAGTCTTACTTTTTTTTCTATCCTATTATTTTCTATTTAAAAATTTGAACAAAATAGCTATTTTACAATTTTGAATTTTTTTCAAATAAATTACATATTCTTGACAGGCACCATTGGTATAGCATGTGCAAAAATTTTGGCTTCATTTGATGATCATCGAAAAATTGAAAAATTTACGAACTGCCCTTTTGGTCTCACCTAGGCCTCTTTTCCTAGCAATGTGTTTTTTTCGAATTTCGTGAAACAACCTGGATTTTTTTTACACATGCTAACAAACACAAACTAAGACACATGTACAAGGTTTCACACTAATTTGAATGTTTTTGAATTTTTTGTGGCCCCGTCAAATTTAGGCCAAATATCAAGGTGTCTAGTAAGGATGCCTAGGGGTTAGACCTTTGTGATGTGAGACATGCTCCATGCTGAAACATGGCATCCTCTACCTAGGAGCAATTTTAAAGGTGTCCAAGGTTTCACACAATTTTTTTTTTTAATTTTTGCATGGGCTTTAGACCTCTCTAGGGTGGCTAGAAACACCTTCACCAACTTGTGGTTGTGTGACTAAGCAGTTGGCCAACATGATCCTACCTACTTGATAGATCTAACTATAAATTTGATATGCCAAGCCATGACACACACAACTGTGGTAGATGTGGGTCCATGCCAACATTGCATGGGATCTAGACCTCTCTAGGTTGGCTAGAAACACCATCATTAACTTAGTGGCTATGTGAGTCACTACACCTGACCAACATGATCCCACCCACTTGATAGATCTAGCTATAAGAGTGCTATGCCAGGCCATGACACACACTTGTGGCAAATGTGTGGCCATACCAACATTGCATGGGGCCAAGACCTCTATGGGCTGGATAGAAACACCTTCACCAACTTGTTGTTGTATGAGTCATCACACCTGACCAACATGACCCTACCTATTTGATAGATCTAACTATACTTTCACTATGCCAAGCCACGACACACACAACTGTGGTAGATGTGGGCCCATTTCAACACCCATTTCAACATTGCATGGGGTCTAGACACACTTGTGGGCTGGATAGAAATACCTTCACCAACTTGTTGTTGTATGTGTCATCACACCTGGCCAACATGATCCTGCCTACTTACTAGATCTAGCTATAATTTTTCTATGCCAAGCCATGACCCACACTATGTGGGCCCATGCCAACATTGCATGGGATATAGACCTCTCTGGGTTGGCTAGAAACACCATCATCAACTTAGTGGTTGTGTGAGTCACTACACCTGACCAACATGATCCCACCCACTTGATAGATCTAGCTATTAGAGTGTTATGCCAACCCATGACACACACTAGCTTGTGGAAGATGTGGGCCCATGCCAACATTGCATGGGATCTAGACCTCTTTGGGTTGGCTAGCAACACCATTATCAACTTAGTGTTTGTGTGAGTCACTACACCTGGCCAACATGATCCTACCTACTTGCTAAATAAAGCTATAATTTTTCTATGCCAAGCCTTGACACACACTAGCTTCTGGCAAATGTGGGGCCATGCCAACATTGCATGGGTCTAGACCTCTCTAGCTGGCTAGAACCACCATCATCAACTTAGTGGTTGTGTGAGTCACTACACCTGACAACATGATCCCACCCACTTGATAGATCTAGCTATAAGAGTGTTATGCCAAGGCATGACACACACTAGCTTGTGTAAAATGTGGGGCCATGCCAACATTGCATGCATGGGACACCTCTCTGGGCTGGATAGAAACACCTTCACCAACTTGTTGTTGTATATGTCATCACACCTGGCCAACATGATCCTACCTACTTGCTAGATCTAGCTATAATTTTGAGTCTGCCAAGCCATGACACACACTAGCTTGTGGCAAATGTGGGCCCATGTAAACATTGCATGGGATCTAGACCTCTCTGGGTTGGCTAGAAACACCATCATCAAATTAGTGGCTGTGTGAGTCACTACACCTGACCAACATGATCCCACCCACTTGATAGATCTAGCTATAAGAGTGCTATGCCAGGCCATGACACACACTAGCTTGTCGAAGATGTGGGTCCATTCCAACATTGCATGGTATCTAGACCTCTTTGGGTTGTCTAGAAACACCATCATCAACTTAGTGTCTATGTGAGTCACTACACCTGGCCAACATGATCTTACCTACTTGCTAGATCTAGCTATAATTTTGAGTTGCCAAGCCATAACACACACTAGCTTGTGGCAAATGTGGGGCCATGCCAACAGTGCATGGGGTCTAGACCTATCTGGGCTGGCTAGAACCACCATCATCAACTTAGTGGTTGTGTGAGTCACTACACCTAGCAACATGATCCCACCCACTTGATAGATCTAGCTATAAGAGTGTTATGCCAAGTCATGACACACACTAGCTTGTGGAAAATGTGGGGCCATGCCAACATTGCATGCATGGGGTCTAGACACCTCTCTGGGCTGGATAGAAACACCTTCACCAACTTGTTGTTGTATGTGTCATCACACCTGGCCAACATGATCCTACCTACTTGCTAGATCTAGCTATAATTTTGAGTCTGCCAAGCCATGACACACACTAGCCTGTGGCAAATATGGGGCCATACCAAAATTGCATGGGGTCTAGACCTCTGTGGGCTGGCTAGAACCACCGTCATCAACTTAGTGGTTTTGTGAGTCACTACACCTGGCCAACATGATCCCACCTACTTGATAGATCTAGCTATAAGAGTGCAATGATATAGTTACATCTAACAACTAGTTGGGATCACACGTTGACCAATCGTTGACTCATTCAACTAGAAGGTGATCAAGGTGTTTCTAACTAACTCAGATATATATAGGTCTATAATGTCACCCTAGACTAGGAAGTTTTAGCAACACAAAGAACTTGTCTCTGTTCGTTCTCTCACAATCACACTCGCTCTAAATTTTCCAGTGAAGCCTTTCTCTGTAACGAGGAGCATGTGCCTTGGCGAAGCCTGCGCTTGATGTCGATCTGGACTCCATTCAGATCACCATCGAAGGGGGTGCGCACCGCACCTTCACGTCGGCCACCGAGGATCAAGCTGCACCGGCGAGCGGAGAGCGGGCGCAAGCTCCGAGTACTACGCACGGACCGCGTCGGTGAGTTCACATGTCGGCCACGTTCGTTGTGCACAGTGCACCGACACCGGTGTCAAGCGCCACCTCACGGCGCCGTGATCTCCCCAGCAGAATGGGGTGATCTCATATCAAACTTATTCACAACCTCCATCCACTTTGATGTTATCATGGCACCTCCACATTTCAGTTTGCCTCTAGTGTTTGACTTGGCCATCACCATTTTAACTTTTGCAACTTCGATATTGTTCCAAAATACTTGAATGTTTGCTGGTAGTTCAATATATGGAACAATATGCTCCATGGTGAAGCTCCTCGAAAAGTACTGCATATAGATTACACCAATATATACATACAAATGTCAGTACCTAATAGTAGTAATGTAACATTTTGAAAATTTGTTACTAGTTCAAAAGTTTTACCATTTTTGCTTTGCCTTTCAAGGTGTTTGATTTATTTATGGTGCATACATAAAATGGTCTTTTTGCGAGGTTCTTATCAACTCCATACTTTAGTACATTAATTTTGGCATCATCCATCGCTACACGGTTGCCATAATGGCAGAAACATTCAAATTCTTTCTCGAACTTTATTCCGGGACCTGCATGTAACAAATACATACATAAGCAGCAATATTATAACTGCATTGATTTTTTTAATTTTATATTACATGACTATTATATGCAGAGGTTTATGCAACTTAAGAGCGGCACGAACATGACGAGTGCGAGCATACTCCTCCACCTAACCATAAAGTGCCATGTACACAAACTTTTTAGAATAAAGTAATCTATATTCTACCACCTCTTCTTTTAGATACTTGAACACGGTTTGCATGTTCATAAACACGCATGATATTCCAAAGCACCGAGTAGTGTCCATTAGATAATACTCCCTCCGTTTTAAAATATAAGATGTTTTAGTTTTGTAAAGCAAATGTATATAGACTTCTTTTAGTATGTAGGTTCACTCAAGTTTGAAGTGAATCTGCACACTAAATTAAATCTAGATATGTTTTGTTCACAAAACGAAAACATCTTATATTTTGAAACAGAGGAAGTACAATTTTCTTAATAGTACATATATATCTGACACGACATGCTTTCAGTGCTAATATATAATAGAGTGTTATTGTACTAGTTCATATGTAGATCCGTTCTACACAATTATGATCGTCATGCATTTTTAAATTTGATCGTATTTCCTCTAGATCTGACGAAATTTATGTACATCACTCGTTCTAGATTTTCATATAGGAGTTGGCGAAAACATACCTGATCCTTGAATCTTTGATCCATTAACATGTGTCGTCGCAGGCGTTGAATACTGGAGGCGGTCATCGATGGAATTTTTGAGGTTGTTGTCGTGTGGAGGCGCTCGTGTGAGGAGGGATAGGAGGCGAGTCGTGGGCGGAGGCGACCGTGGAGTGACTAAATAGTAATACCTAATGCGTCTATGCCGTCATACTCGCGCGCGTCTGCTGGGCGCGGTTGGGTCGGCCCAAATAAGAAAGCAGCCACTGCAGCGATAACACGGGCACAAGAACATGAGCTGGGCTGGGTTAAGTCTGCGTATTTTAGAATGTGTAAAATTTTTTGAGGTTATTTCATGAAGGAAAGAGGGTCAGGTGAGAAAAAACAGGATTTTTATAGATTTGTCATTTTATGGAAAAAGATGTTTAGGTGAGACAAAACAGGCTTGTTTGTAAATCAACAACTATATGGAAAAGGAAAGAAGAGCAAAATAAGGCTACAATAGGGCAATGCAACCAGCCAGCCCAATTTGGCAACAAATCAAAGAACCCTCCCTCTCCCTCTCCCCCTCCCTCCTTTCTTCCTTTGTCTACCTCTGCCAGGCTCACCTCGTTCATTCCTTTTTGTCCAATTTGGTATCAAATCTATACTAGCATCTATATCTCAATTCCTTAACTATTTCCCTTGAACCTTCCCGAAATAGGAATTCCCACCACACACCATCATGTACAAAAACAAATGTAGATAGTAAGCATCTAGAATGTAGAAACATGACAAGCAACTAATTAAGCAAGGTTCAACACAAACTAATTAAGCATCTAAAATGTAGAAACATAACAAGCAACTAATTAAGAAAGGTTCAACACAAACTTGACAAGGCAGAGGTTCAACACAAACGCTGCTAAGCAGCCAACATAAACACAGTTCAAACAAAAGCATGCTGCTTAAACCAGCAGGAACAACACACACAAACAGGCACATCATTACATCACTGCCTCCTCGCCACCTCCTCCCGGTCCTGCTCCTCCCTGTCCTGCTTCCTCTGCTTCCTGCTGCCCATACCCGGAACCTTCGGTGGCTTGGGCTTGGGAGCAGGCACACGACCGGCCTCGATAGCTCGGTTCAGTTTGTTCCTGAGGAAGATGCCATAGGCCATGTGATTGGCCGTGAAGCCGTGGACATTGTGCTTCCCCAACTTTGACACGGCGGATCCATAGCCTTCAAAGATGCTGCAGGATGCTTTGAAGTCCATCTTTATGCTCCTTTGCGTAAAGGCGTTGTTTATGCCATCGATCCGTGGTTCACTCGATCGGTCGAACCTCCCTGCTTTTCTGAGAGTGGCCCTGGTCTTCCTTTGACACGAGTCGACATCGCTGTCAACATCATCAGTAGCCTGCTGAAATATACAAAATACACATGTGAAGGAAATATTTAGAAACTACAACTAAAATTGAATGCTTAACAAAGGAAGCAACATATAACAGTCTCCAGCTAGCAATAACAGAAAGTAATCAAGGGATCAAGAAGATAAACCACTTCCGTCGGTCAATAAGCTAGCATTAATCCATATAAATGAAAACAACAATCCACAGATCCACAAATATTAATCGATCCTGTCCATAATCGAACCCTAGATAGGAATAATCCACAGATCCACAAATATTAATCGATTCTGTCCATAATCGAAGCCTGGCTAGCAATAATCCACAGATCCATTAATTACACATCAATCGTACTAGATAACAAACGAATCTGACACTAAATGAAAACCCTAGGCCCCAACCTTAACAGATAACAAACGAATCTGACGCTAAGTGAAAACCCTAGGCCCCAATCTTAACAGATAACAAATGAATCTGATGCTAAGCGAAAACCCTAGGCCCCAAGCAGATAATCCATTAATTGGAACTTACCTCCTTCTCGTCTTCGATGATGTTCCCGTCAAAGGCCGGCGGCGGCATGATGAGCTCGACCTCCTCGTCGTCATCCTGCGGCTGCTTCCTAAGATTTTACGCACAAGTACTGATAGCAGCGGGAGCCGATGAGGGACCGATCGGCCGGCCTTCAGCAATGGCCTCCGCTTCATCTTTCGCATCCGCTGCGGCTATGATTAAAGCCCTTGCGGCATTTTGTGCCTCCGTCGCGGCTTTGGCCGCCTCCTCCGTGGCTAACGCCAGCATCGCGGCCTTCTTCTTCGCTGCGGCGACAGCGTCGGATCGGTGCTCCATCGTCGGAATGGGAAGTGTAGCAGAAGTAGAAGGGAAGAGGGTTTTTTCCTGGTCGGCGGAGAGAGGAGTGGGGAAGGGTAGTGGGTAGGGGCCTAGGGGGAGTTGGGAAGAGGTGGCGTGATGGAGTGAATGAGGGGAGGCAGAGAGAGACAGAGGGATGGGCTATATATGGTGAGACGCTGACGTTTCGTGCTCCCGCAGTTCACACGTGTACGGTTCAGCAGCATACGCATGCGCACCTGCTCGCACAGTGCACCGTGGACATGCGGTAGTACGGTACTACACAGTTCACATGCGCACGGTGAGCCTCGGACATGCCTATGGTACATGCACAGTTCTCACGCGCTCGGTGGCCCCATTCGCCAACAATCTCTCTCTCTGTTCCGTGTCAAAAAAAAATCTCACTCTCTTTTTTTTACGAAACTCACTCTCTCTCTCTCTCTGCGGACCCCCGCCAGTGGCCCACACACTATTTTCCGATCGTGGCTACCTCCTTTTGCAACTATTTGAAGTTGAGTTTGGAATACCTAATTTGAATTTTAATGCACGGTTGAGTGTGTGCAATATCTAAGTTTAAGTTTTTCTTACAACAAAATTGATACTTGTCCAACATGGCGGCGACAGTAGATAGAAACAACAGGAAAGCAGATAGTTTTCGGACTGCGCAAAAGGTGTCTTCCATTGCAACTCATTGTTCGGATAGTTCAGTTTACAGTTGCAAAATAGAAACACATAGTTCAATTCAGCAGAGCAGCACCGAGGAAAGTCTGCTACATTACAGTCGTAGCCTGGCGAGGAGCTGCTGGTTTTCATCCTCAATCTCTTCAAGTCGTAGGCGACGTACGAGCATGTCCCGCCTGATCTTGACCTTCTCACTGAGCGAAGCCTCGACCTTCTGAAGCAGGTTCATGTTCTCGACACGGAGATTGTCATTATCATCTTCTAGCCTCGCATTATCCTTCGAGAGCCCCTCGTTGATGGACGTATTCAGTCGGTTCGAGGCTTGGATCTTCTTATGCAGTTTCTTCCAGGCGGCGTTGTCCCTTTTCAGCTCGTTGCGCTCCTTAGTAAGGGTATTCACAGCTAATTTGAGTTGTTCTAATTTCAGTTCTTGTGTTTGCATTTTCTCCTTGTCGCTGCTTATTCTTGCATTAAGCCAAGCATCCACATTATTGATGAGTTTTGGCTTCTTTTCCTGGAACAAAGAATACGTGGTTTCAGTCCTATCACGGAACGGGAACAACAGTAACGTGTCATTATAGCACCTTTGCTTTATGCGGAAATGGGCGGTGTGGAAAAGATCCAGGAGCAAAAACCCCAAATCCTAGTGGCAAAACCCCCAAATCCTAGTCGCAAAAACACCAAATCCTACTCGCAAAAACCCTAGTGTATATTATTTACCTCGCTGTTCCGGGGACCTGGGGGGAACATGTCTGCCGGTGAACCGACGACTCTGAAGAAAGAGAAGTAGGTGATGATTAAGGAGAAGAAGAATGCTGGATAACACTATTAAGGAGAAGAAGTACATGACCTACCCGGAGGATCCCTCGCCTGCGGGCATAGCCATGAGCATATGTTGTGACTCTTCAGTGCGTAAAGCGGCACGGCGAGATCTCTCTTTTCTCTCCTCGCGCATTGTCGCCGCGGCACGCTTCCGAGAGGGATCCATGGCTGCACAGAGGGAGGGAGCAGTAGCGGGATGAGCAGGAGGAAGAAGAAAGGGAGGAGGGCGCTAGTGACTAGTGGAGGTAGATAGTCAAAAAGGCTATGCAGACCAGTCTTATGCACCCCACCGTACTCTTCCCTACTGTGTGATCTGCCTTCTCAAAGAAGTTTTGTGCACACATGGCAGACAGAGAACTGCAACGATGCGACCGATTGTATGCTCCATTAAGTCGATTGAAAATTCACTTCGGCGCTGATAGAACAGTGCACGCGTCATGATGACACAGTCCTGCTGGTGGTGTCAGACGTGCACCACGTCGAAGGTGAGGGGGTGCACCTTCCCGATGTATCGCGAGCCCCCACTCTTATCCGCGCGTGCAACACAAATGGCCCACTGGCGGGAACAGAAATGCGGCTCAGCAAACCATGTAGAGGTGTTTTTTTTTCGTAGAGGTGTTGCCACGTCAGACAGCTGAGTTGGACGACGGGAATCCACGTCGCGTCGCAGAATACGCGCGTACTAATCCGCTTCGGTCCTGTACGGGCTTTGGCGGGCTCTACGCGTGCGATCTAACCTTTCTGTATGCCAATCCTACCCCCAGGCACGAAGGGGTATCCGCCCATCCCAGCCCTCGATCGCGCCTGAACTTTTTTTCATTTCCTTCAGGGGCCTATTGAATCAGAAGTCATAAGAAAATTATGAAACTATTATGATTGCGACTATTGCTATCAAGATTGAGGTAAAATAATCATTTAGTGAAATGCAAAGTTTTTTTGCATATAAAATTGGTTTGGTAACAAGACCTGATCAACCTTGTTGACAAAGGGATTTTGGATGAACAAAACAATGTTTTCACCATGATTATCCTTGCGCACTTTTACTTTCTCATTTCCAATCTTTGCTCTTCACCTTGTTCATCTTAGTATTGCTAGTTGCTTGCATATTAGAGTGTCTTAGAACTTCTGTAGTTTTAGTTTTGGTTTTCTTTTGCATCTTTCCAAAATCTTTTTTTCTGGGAGAAAATCATTTATCAATACCTAAAAATTGCTCAAATATAAAGTTTTCCAAAAAATTCCAGAAAATTCATATTAATTTTTTATGCCAAAAAAGGGCCAGAGAGGTACCTGGAGTGACCCAGTGGGGCCCACCAGGCAGGCACACCACCTGGTGGCGTGGACAGACCAGGGGCGAGCCTGGCCATGGTGTGGGCCACCCCTGGCCCTCCACTTACTCTCCCACCTGCCACTCCTCTCTCTCTCTCTCCCGAGAAAACACCAGACAATTTCTCAAAGCTCATGTTCTTCCTGTTCTTGCTCGCTATTTTCGATCTCCTTGCTTAGCCCACCTTAGCTGCTGATTTTTGGAGGGTTTGCTCTTCGGTATGTGCCTCCTCCGCTTGTCCAAGTAGATTTTTGATTGATGGACTATATCTGGAGTATTTTGCTACTGTAGGTGATAGGTTATGTGAGTTTGCATTCTTGTTCTATGCTTAGAGAAATCATTTTGATGCATGTTTAGCCATCTTGCAAGTCCCTATAGTAGTTCCCCATGACTTGTTAGCTTTGGAATCACTTGGTTTGATGTTTGTCTAAAAATTTCAGAAAAAAGAGAGATGGAAAATCATACTTTTGGAGAAGTGTTTGAAAGATATACACCTAGGAGGGAAAGGCCTTCGAGATCAGCCTCTCAATTTAGGCCATCATATATTGAAGATCTTATTACGCCGCGCTTTGGCAATGAGGGAGATGATGGAGATGCGCACCCATCTACCTTCCCTTGTTTTTCCTTTTTGCAAGCTGCAGGGATCCTTGATGATTTCTTTATTCTTGTTCAGAGGGTTGGTCTAACCACCTACATGCAGGATGAGAGTGAGCAGTATGCTTTTCTCACCAAAAATTTTGTGGAGAGTTTCACTTTCATTAACACTCCTTATAGGTCAACTGTTTCATTTAAAATCTATGATAAACCTATCACCATGCCATTGGAAAGATTTTGCAGCATTATAGGTATTGGCATGAATGGTACATCGAAGAAGATCCAGGGGCGACCCGCTGATTTGCTGGAGCTCTATCGAGGTGCAACAAATGGTGATGACCGCACAACCCAGCGTGGGAAGATAAGAAGCATTCAACTCCCGGCTCTTAGATATTTTTATTACTATATTGCCACTAGCATTCTTGGTAGGGAGAACACTAGTAATATTTCTAATTATCATTTAGCTTTTCTCGCTGTTGCACTTAATAATGAAAACAGGTATAATATTGGTTCTCTCATTGCTCGCAGCCTAGTTGCTAGAGGACCCATTTATGGGGCATTATTGTTGCACGCGTAGTTGCTGCCTTGGACCTTTTTATAGATCTGAATAATACAGTGCTGACCTAACGGAGGCTTGACCTAGCTGCCATGAAAGCACATCACTTTTTTACTGCTAACTCTAGCATTGAGAGTTTAGTTCATAGGATATTGTTTACCGACGGAGAGGAGAGGGAAATTCCCTTGCCACAGTCTACTTTGTTCAGTATTTTTAGGAGGCCATGGTCGCGCTCCAAGGTGGAGATGGATGAGCAGCTCCGCTTGCTTGGTTTCCACGGGAGGCACTAGGGGGATTCACCCTCTTATGACTACTCTATGCACTACGCCGGATCTTCCTCGAGTTCGTACCAAGACGAGGGCACTTCTTCGTCATATTATGGAGGCACTCCTTCTTGGTAAGGTTGGGATTGATCTCCACTTAGGCCAAAAGCCTAAGCATGGGGGGAGGTATACCGACATTACATTCATCTACATATCATGTTCCATCGGTAATTTGCATATCCATGTTTTGCTTCCTTTTTAGTTTTTGTTCTTGCTTTGTTTCTGCTTTCCGAAACACAAAAAGACCAAAAATATTTTTGTTATTTCTCTTTGTCGCTTGTTTATCTTTTAGCTTTGGTTAGTTTCACCCTCTTTAAGCTTTGGTTTGTTATAAGAAAAATCCAAAAAGATTTTGCTTTGTTTGCTTTTTCCTTCATTTCTTGTTTTTAAAAAAAAATTGGAAGCCCAAAAATATTTGTTGTTCTTCTTTGGTTCTGTAAAGTTCGCTGCAGGGTTTAGTAGTCCTCAGTGACTCCTTGGAGTTTGGTTTTCATATTATTATTCAAGTCACACAAGTGAAAGGCAATGCTGATTTACAATAACTCGAGGTGTGGTGAGAGGCTGGTATGAACTCTATTTGTTTTCATTTGAATCGACTTGGCACATGCTCACGCATGCATATGAGTAAACAAAAGTCAGTTAAGCCTCGATGATTTATGTTGCCTCAGAGTTCTTGTGTCACTTGTATGCCATAATTAATTTTGTTTTGTTGCAAGCATGATTATGATAGTTACTTCTCTCTCGATTGTCGCTCCCTTTCTATTGCTAGCCTTCACTTGCACTAAGTATGAGCTCTACTCGTGCATCCAACTCCCCAAAACCAAAATTGTCAAAAAGTGTCCACCATATCTACCTATTATCATCATTGTTATTCCATGCATATTTATTATGCGTTGTTTTCTTCCAAATAAAATATTTGCCTGTTATGATAAAATTAGTTAGTAAAGCTCTCACGAACTTGATGGCACACTTTATTTTCTTGCACTTAATAAACTTGAACCATTGTGATGATATATATAGTTATATGCTTGCAAATTATAGGCTTGGAGTTAGCAGAACCATGCTGTCATGGGGAACGCTTTCAACACCTGTAAATATTATCCAGTTGATATCATGATCTTTTGTTTATAGATGTCGGCGGTGTAAAATAAAAGGAGAGCTTGTAAGTCCATGGAGTTATGTATATGTGTTAGAGAAATGACTAGACGGCTATCCTAAGCCATGCCTAATCATGTTGGAAACTTGCAGCATAACCATAGTGAGCAATCTATGAAGTATCTTCAGAAAAAAAATATAAGAAAAAAAGAGACACCACACCCATGGTAAATAAAAGATCTCTGAGATGCTCACTGTCTGTTGCCTTGTCATTTTGATATGGGATAGCTCATGTGTCATGGGGCAAGGGGTACCCTGTTGGCGGTTCTCTATGATATGCATATACTTACAATGGCAAGAACTTGCTTGTGACTAAAGTTGGGTAGCATGAGGAACGGCCCTCGTACTCAAGGGACATGTGATTTCCAGTTTATGATCTGTCAAGCATATAACTCATATTTGACCTCACTTTAACCTTAACCACTTTAAAGATGCTTATGATAGGTGCAATGAGAGCTCAAAGCTAATGAGTACCATACTTTCAGGAATTTGGAAGCCTTTCAAACTTTTTAATCTTTTTCTTTCACTTTTATGATTAGTCACCATTTATTCTATGAGCACCTTCCCGAGAGCATAGCTGTCATTCTTAGTGTAATGTGCTTGTCCCCGAACACGGTTAATTGTGACATAATTTTGATGCTTGTATCTTTGATATCTTTACTTATAGTCTTCACTTGAACTTCAGAGGTGCCTTATTGTGTTGGAACCTTGCATATGCCTATGTTTCATGTTGCTTATTATTATTGTGTTGGAACCTCTTAGTAGCTTGCATGACTATTGGGTTAACTTACTTGCATACTCTTTATTATGAATTGCCTAAGTATTTACTAATATGCTGAGAATGTATACATCTTATGAAGAAAATGTGTTCGTGAAAGTTTCTTTTATCGCACTTAGTTTTCAATTGAATTGCTTGAGGACAAGCAATAATCTAAGCTCGGGGGAGTTGATACGTCCAAAACGTATCTACTTTCCCAAGCACTTTTGCTATTGTTTCCCCTCTAATTTGTGTGATTTGGATACAACTAACACGGACTAACGTTGTTTTCAGCAGAATTGCTTTGGTGTCTCGTTTTTGTGCAGGAAAATCAACTTTCAGGAAAAATCCCGGAAAATATCGCAAAACTCCTATTTTACCAGAAGACTCATGGAGCCAGAAGACGAGATGGAGTGGGGCCATGAGGGGTCCACACCACCTGGTGGCGCGGGCCAGGCCAGGACGCGCTAGGGGGTGGTGTGGCCGCCTCGGTATCCCCCTCGACCTCTCCTTCCGCCTACATAAGTCCTCTGTGACACCCCGGTTCTGATAAGACCGTGGCCTCTATGTGACATGCCAATCCCTGGATCGGTTCATTGGCCCACAATAGAGTAAGATAGATAATCATAGCAAATAACCGTGTATCATGATCTACAAGATCCAGAGTACCATTATTACAATGTAAAAGCTTAGCATAGAGCTAGCTCAAATTGTTCAGGTAGCAACAAAAGCGAGTAAATCCTCCAATCTTGAAATTGCCCACAAGTGAACAAGTGCCGAGTGGAGTACCGTGGCCTATAACGATCAATCAGAATCGGAATAACCTGCAGCATAAAAGCATAACAGCCCAAGGGTCAATACATGGAATGTATGGCAAGTAGAGCTATTAAAGGAGACATTAGTACTAACATCTACATGCATATGTCGGCAAGTGGAGCGTATGCGGCTTGAATTTGCAAATAACTTTGTCCTACTTTCATAAACAGTTTTGAATTTTCTTTGAAAAGATCCCAATTAAGTTAACCCAACAATATTAAAACAATTATGAAATTAGAATGAGCGAGAAACATGTCATGGAATTAATATCTAGCAACTCAGATGTCCATAACCGGAAACGGCTAATCGATTAGATTATGCACTCTGCAGAGGTTAGTACACTTTACCCATGTGACTTGGCCAGCTCGTACCATCACTCTCATTTTGAGTGGTGATAGGGAGAAGTCCAAGAAGAGACTGCTCGAAGTAGCTCCTCAATCCCGACGCACCGGTCCAACCTACCAAAATTCTACATCTCTGGATACGGGTTCGAGTTACCACAACCTACTAAGTCCAACCAACCGCCCATTTCATTATTGGCACATGGTTGTACACGTAAGCTACACAATAAAGAAGCCAATCATTCTCTCTTGATACAGGTGCCTTTCCAATGAAACCACCAAAATTATCAATACCATCACACCTGTGGATTCATTGATTGTTGTTTTAGTTTTCACAAACCAATACTTTGAGAAAACAAGTATCAATGATGTAACCCAGCCCTCGTTCAACATAGCATGGCTAAGCACATCTACAACGGTGGTTCATCTACAAGGAAAGCCCTACCACATAATAGGTCATAGCATAGCGATAGTATTATCCTACACATGCATCTACAAAATACACGACAATGCATTGAAAATAGTAGGACGATATCATGAACAAAGTAGCATCTACTTGCCTTGGTTGTAGCGGTCGGAGGAACAATCCACACACGAGCAAGGGTTGCACTCCACACAATCTACACGACACAATTGCATTCATAAACAAACAATTCACAAACATATGCAACAAAAATGATGCATGAATGCAAGAACGGCAAGCGAATTGGTGCTACAGCTGCACCACATAGTACTAATACATATTACTACCGAATACATGCATGGAAAATAGATTTTGGCGCAAGGGAAACTGTTAACCAAAAGTAGTGATCACTACTAGAGCTAGAACTTAAATAATTCACTACCGGTAGTAAACAGTTTGTAAAATCTTGGAAATATTCTACCGCAAAGGCATCGCTGATAAGAAACAGTACCAATTGGAATTACTCAAAAAGGAGTTATAAAACATCCCGAGTAATTAAAACACTGCAGAAAGCCATTAGACAAATACTGCAGAAGTTTTTACTGTAAGCCTATCTTTTTATTTCACGATGAGATTCCCCTCGTTCACACGAGTTCAGGGACATATCACACGCGATTTTTGGAGTTACGAAACTTTTACTACGAATTTATTAATCCGGAAAGGCCACTAACTAGTTTGATTAAACTGTACTAAACCTGACAGTAAAAGTCTGAACCAAAGCTACAGCGAGATTCTACACGACTCACTGAACGCGTACATATTTTATTTGCAATTTTTGGCCAAGCGGTTTAATTTCTACGCAATTTACAAGATTCTACCGAAATCTGCCAACTAATAGGATTAACGAAATTGACCCACCAATCAGCGTGTCGATGATCTGGCCGATCGACGTCTGACCAGTCAACGTCTGGGGCGTCTGACTAGTCAACGAACGATCTAAGCCGCTGATCTGAGATCTGACGGTGACTGCTGTCTTACCGGAAACGGACTGCGAAACGAACTCCGGCGAGCTCCGGACGGCGGCGACGGTCGGTTCCGGCGTCGTGGTTCTACTCGACGTACACACACGGTCAACTACGGCTCCGGAACAATAAGCAGCGCGGCGTCTGGCAGCGATCTGCAGGCGCGATTGGCGGCGGATGGACGCCAAGCACGGAACGGAAAGAGGAGGCGGCGACGAACCCGACAACGAGCGAGGCGATGGCGGCGGCGGAGGTGGCGGTGGCGGCGAGAAAGCGGCGGCGTACGTCGCGCCAGAGCGCGCGCAGGAGATGGCGGCGGCGGGTTTGTGGCGGCGGGGTGGGCACGGGCCCGGCGGGGCCCTCTTTTAATAGTCCCACGCGCGTGAGAAGAAGAAAAAATCCGACCGAATCGGTCCAGATTTGACTCGATTCGAAATCGGTCCGGATTTTCGGACCGCTTTCCCGGTTTACTAAAGCGTTCGAGTCTTTTGCATACGAACTCCGATTGGGCGATTTTCGCCTACGGGTTCAGATCGTCGGGAACAACCTTCAGTCGAAGTTTGTGCGAAACTCGAATCTACAGGGTGGTTGTCGCAAGTCTCTTGGTTTACTAAAACGTCCAGTCTTTTGCATACGAACTCCGATTGGGCGATTTTCGCCTACGGGTTCGTATCGTCGAGGGGAACAACCTTCAGTCGAAGTTTGTGCGAAAACTCGAATCTACAGGGGTGGTTGTCGCAAGTCCCTCTAAAGCTCCCCGCAGGAAACTCGGGTCGAAACAAAAATAGGTTTTCGCAAATAGCGTTTCGTCGATCCTCTCTACTCGACGGTAATGCATGGTAAGATATGATGCGATGCAATGAATGATATGCAAGACCAAATCGAAAATTTGGGATGTGACAAGACTAACCCCCTTAAGATGAATCTCGTCCTCGAGATTCGGCGCGGCTAGCAAATAGGTGTGGGTAGTCCTCTCGGATGTCATCTTCACGCTCCCAAGTGGCTTCCTCTTCGGTGTGGTGCCTCCACTGCACCTTGCAAAACTTGATTATCTTGGTACGGGTAGTCCTTTCGATGTCTCTAGAATCTTGACCGGTTTCTCCTCATAGGTCAAATCATTCTCAAGCTGAACCTCCTCTAGCGCAAAGATCTCTCAATGGTGTATCCACCATCTCCGGATGGCACTTCTTCAGCAGGGACCCGTGCAACACATTGTGAACAGCAGACAGATCCTCTGGCAACTCCAACTGATAAGCATCCTCTCCTTTGCGTGCTAAGACTCGATATGGTCCAATAAATCGAGGTGCCAGCTTACCCTTAATTCCAAATCTCTTAATTCCACGAAGCGGCGATACTCTAAGGTATGCTCTATCACCTATCTCATACACCACTTCCTTGCGCTTGGCGTCAGCGTAGCTCTTCTGTCTTGATTGTGCTACCTTGATGCATCTCTAACCAAGGCGACCTTCTCCTCAGCGTCCTTGATCAAATCAGGTCCAAACAACTGACGTTCTCCTACTCCATCCCATAGCAATGGTGTTCGGCACCGTTTCCCATACAGTACGTCGAACGGTGACTTCTTGATGCTGGTTTGATAGCTGTTGTTGTAGGAAAACTCGGCATACGGCAAATTATCATCCCAACTAGAACCATGAGCCAAGGCGCAAGCTCTTAGCATGTCCTCCAAAATCTGATTCACCCTCTCGGTCTGTCCATCAGTCTGTGGGTGAAACGCCGTGCTAAACTCCAATCTAGTACCAAGTGACTCGTGCAGCTGGCGCCAGAAGTGCGAGGTAAATTGGGTGCCTCTATCAGATACGATACTCTTGGGAACTCCGTGTAGGCACACAATTTTGTCCATGTAAATCTTGGCCAACTTTGCACCCGTATAAGTCGTCTTCACTGGTATAAAGTGGGCTACCTTGGTCAAATGGTCGACCACTACCCAAATAGAGTCATATCCTGACCTGGTCTGGCAATCCTGTGATAAAGTCCATTCCCACTCTATCCCACTTCCAATCCGCACAGCAATGGCTGTAGCAATCCTGGCTTCGGTGTCCCGCCTTCACTCGGCTACATACATCACATAGGGCAATATGCTCTGCGATGTCTCCCTTCATGTTGTTCCACCGATCATCCTTTAGGTCCATATACATCTTCGTATTGCCGGATGTATGGAATACGGAGTCATGAGCTTCCTGCAGAATCAACTTCCTTAACTCCGGATCGTTGGGCACACACAAACGATCTCCATACCACAAGGTACCTTGCTCATCCTCGCGGAATTCCCTTGCTCGACCTTCCTTCATCTTTTCCTTAACTTCATCTATCTCTTTGTCTCCCACTTGAGCCTTCCCGATTACATCTGAAGCGTTGGTTGGACTTCCATTGTAGCCAAGTATCCTTCAGATACTACCTCCAGCCTAAGGTCCTTGAATTGCTTGCACAAATCCTCAGGCAATTCACCAATTGTCAACCCATTGGCATAAACCTTCCTCGAGCATCCTACTACATTGGCCTTTCACGGTGGTACAGTAGATTCATATCATAGTCCTTGATAAGTTCCAACCATCTCCTTTGTCTCATGTTCGGTTCATACGTGTAAATATGTACTTGAGCTCTTGTGGTCGGTGTACACATCACAGTGTTTTCCCATTAAGTAATGCCTCCATACCTTGAGCGCATGAACCACTGACGCTAACTCCAAGTCGTGTGTGGGGTAATTCCGCTCATGGTGCTTGAGTTGTCGCGAGGCATATGACACTACTCTCCCATCTTGCATCAGCACACTCCCAAGTCCTTGTCGTGAGGCATCACAGTACACTTGGAAATCCTTCTGAAGATCTGGTAAACATAGAACAGGCGCGGTCACTAGTCGACGCTTCAGTTCCTGAAAGCTGGCTTCACATACGTCTGACCATTCAAACTTCCTCTCCTTCTTCAGAAGTTCGGTCATCGGCTTAGCAATCTTGGAAAAGTTTTCAATAAACCTCCTGTAATATCCAGCAAGTCCCAAAAAGCTTCGAATCTCTCCAACATTCTTGGGTGCTTCCCACTCTGTTACTGCAGTCACTTTGCTTGGATCAACAGTGACTCCTTCTCCTGACACTACGTGTCCAAGAAATCCAACAGTGTTAAGCCAGAATTCACACTTACTGAATTTGGCATACAGCTTGTGTTCTCTCAGCTTCTCCATAATCAGTCTCAGATGTTTCTCATGCTCAGCATCATCCTTGGAATATATCAGTATGTCATCAATAAACACCACCACGAACTTGTCCAAATACTCCATAAATACCTTGTTCATCATGGTCATGAAGTATGCCGGGGCATTCGTTAGTCCAAAAGACATAACTGTATACTCATATAAACCATACCTAGTGGTGAAGGCGGTTTTTGGTACATCCTCCTCTCGGATCTTCAATTGGAAATAGCCTGATCGCAGATCAATCTTGCTGAACACCTTTGCTCCTTCCAGTTGATCAAACAAGTCATTTATGTTCGTAGAGGGTACTTGTTCTTAATGGTTACTTCATTCAATGCGACGATAGTCTACCACTAATCTCTTGGTGCTGTCTTTCTTCTCCACAAATAGAACAGTGCTCCCCATGACGACACTAGGCTGAATGAATCCCTTTTCCGCTTGTTCCTTCAACTGTTTCTTCAATTCCTTCACTCATCGACATCCATCTTATATGGTTTCTTTGCTATAGGTCCTGTTCGCATCAGTCGATAAGAAACTCTACATCTCTGTCGGTGGCATACCGGCAGCTCTTCCGAAACACGTCGGTAATCCCTAATCACCGCACAAGATCACGCTAACCCCTTAAGAGAATTCAGCTTACACCTTCCTGGTCGTGCAGCCGACTTGAATCTAATCCTCTTACCATCCGGTTTTAAGTGAAACAGCTCATTGCACAATCTATGTGTCCCCATGCATAGACATCCAATCCATACCGAATGACATCTAATCCTTGTGAATCCAAAGCACTACTAGATGTGCAATGAAGTTGTGTGTTCCAATCCTCACAGTCAAGTCGCGGCATCCCGCACTAGCTATCATATCTCCTCCAGGTGAAATCACTCTAATAGACCTTTTCATAGACTCAGTAGGTAACTTATACTTATCCACAAATGCCCTTGATATGAATGAATGCGATGCACCAAGATCAAAAAGTATAAGTGCAGGGTAAGTGTTGATTGGGAACTTACCAATCACAAGGTCGCTCATCTGGAATCTCCTCCACATTCATGTGGTTCCATCAGGCCTTCTCGCCGTTGGTTGGCTTCATCCTTTCCTCTCCGGACAGTTGTCGGATAGTGTCCCTTCGCTTGCACTTGAAGCATGTCACCTCACTCAGATCCTTCTTCACGAAGTTGCGATCACGGTTGCGGTCATGTCCACCGTGTCCTCCAGTGGTGAGAGTGTCCTCCTTGTGGTTGTGGTGGCTGCTCCTATGGTTGTCATGACGATGTCCCTCGCCCCCATGGTGGTGACGATCATGGCTCCCATGGTCACTTCCTCCATGCTTGGAGTATCCATCATCTGAAGTCGAGACTTGTGGTGTGAACCAGAGTGGTGATTGTTGTTCTTTCTCTTGCGGTTCTCCACCGCTTGTGTTTCCTTCCAAGATTCGGCCTTGTCCATAAGCTCCCGGAAAGTGGGGCAATAAACCACAAGTAGCTGTACTGAAAGCTCATCACTGAGGCCATCCAGGAATCTCTCCCTCCTTTTGGCATCAGTGTTCACATCCTCAGGTGCATAACGGGACAGGTTGTTGAACTCCTCAATGTACTCAGCCACGGTGCGATTGGTTTGGCGCAAGTTGCGGAACTCCTTCCTCTTCAGGCTCAGAACTCCTGAAGACACGTGGTTGGTCCTAAAACCTTCCTCAAACATTGCCCAAGTCACAGTATCCAGCGGGTGGGTGATCCGAATGTGTCCCACCAAGAAGCGGCTGGTCCCTCCAGAGGGTGAGCGGCAAACCTCACCTTCTCAGCATCGTGCATCCGGCAGTTACTAGATCCTTGTTGACTGAACGCAAGTCGAGAGCAACCATTGGTTCCGTTGCATGAGAACTTAGCTGGCCTTAACCTCGTAAATCTGGTGAGAGCATCTCCCAGGCTGATTGTTTCCATTGTTGTTGTTCGATTCGCCATGAACTGGGTCATCACTTGGGTCAGTTGTGCTCGGCCATGAGCTGCTCCATATCAGTGGGTTGGCGACGGGGAGGCATCTGCGGTTCAGCATAGGTAAGTTTAGAAAGAATCAACTACGACAATAGGATTCTACCCATGCATATGATCAATCAACAACAAACAATAGCAGACAATCACAAGCAAGCAACACATCAACAAACAATTGATCCAGCAACATCCCAGGTGTTATCCTAGTAGTATATAACTACTGAAATAGTTTTTGCAAGAGTTGGCAATGGTTAACTAAACAATAGATCAACAAATCAACAAAACAGCAATTCTGCCAGAACAGTCCAGCAGCTTTCACGAATTTTTCCGCCTGACGTCAGAAAATTAAGCCAATTTTTGTGCATATGGCACAGAGAGTTTCGCATCAGCCCAATTGTTTTCAGATTTTTCCGAGTTACCAGAAAAATATGAAAAATCGCACAGTACTGCTGTATCAGCAGAAAAACTGCAGCGAAAATAACACAGATAGTAATCAAATTGCCATAACTCTTTCATTAAAATTCGCACAAATAAATCCTGGGATATTGGAGTACACAAATAAGCAACTAAACACTTTTAATCTAACACGAACTAAGCTTCACAACGATCGAGACTAATCCTAACGAATTTGCCTAACGTGGTCTAATTGGTGGACTTCTATCTATTTCTTGAAGAGATTGAGGTAGGTCCTTGCGGTCATGCGTTGGCGCTTCGGCTCGCGGTACAACCATGGCGGCGGAGTGTACACCTCTCCTGAACCATCACTTGAGACTTCAAACTCCACCTCTTCTGGATCCTCCTCTTCTTCTTCATCCTCATTTGCAAAGAACGGCCTCATCTCCTCCACCATCATCGCGTCTTCATCATCATCATCCTCGTCCTCATCATCATCATCATCTCCACTTCATCATCATCATCCCCATTGTTGCCATCATCTCCATTGTCATCATCCGGGGTGGATTCAGCTGTGCTTGGAGAGCGGCAATCTGGGCTGTCATAGCTTCAATAGTTTGATCCCTTTCTGGACTGTCCCCTGCTTGTGTATGTTCGGTGTTCTCCTGCAGTACCATGAAGATGTGCTATGGTTGCATCTCTGGCTATCGTGGCATTCTCGAACTCCCACAGCTTCATGCAAAGTGGCAATCTCCTGTCCTTGGACCACCATACCATTGCTAGTAAAATCTGCAATCTCCTTTATCATCCTCACCTTCTCTCGCTAGAGCTCCATTCTCCCTTTCCATGTCCTCTATGTGCCTCCGACGGCGGCATGTTGTTCCTGTGCCGGGTAACCACAATGTTCCCTCTTCATCACGCCTTCCATAGTCACGGTAGGGTGAATCTGCGTAGTAGGTGTCGGACATTATGGCCTTTGGCGACAGGGCTTCATGTATGGCAAGTTGATTCCAAGTCCCCAGTTGCAGTATATCTTGGTGTAGACCAAGTGCACGGGGTTTGGCAAGGCGGCATCTCTAAATATGAAGGTAGTGATCTCCCATGCATCCTCTCCATATCCATAGTTGTACAGCCTTCTTCCCTTGAACATGGGCAGTGGCAATCCCGATGTTGAGAGCTGAGCTAACTGCCTTGCAAAGGGCCTTGGTGACTCCATGGTGACATACTCAGTCCTGACGTCTCCCATCTATCAAGTAAAAGAGGAAAGTGTGAGAATAGCATATGGTAAGAATTTTACGAGGGTGAAAGGCATAAGGTGAAAGACAGAGTTAATATAGGCTTTAGTAATTCTATGGCTTCCTAATCCAATCCTAGGTCACGATCCTACGATCGACACACGGGCTCGATACCATCTGTGACACCCGGTTACGATAAGACCGTGGCCTCTATGTGACATGCCAATCCCTGGATCGGTTCATTGGCCCACAATAGAGTAAGATAGATAATCATAGCAAATAACTGTATCATGATCTACAAGATCCAGTACCATTATTACAATGTAAAAGCTTAGCATAGAGCTAGCTCAAATTGTTCAGGTAGCAACAAAAGCGAGTAAATCCTCCAATCTTCAAATTGCCCACAAGTGAACAAGTGCCGAGTGGAGTACCGTGGCCTATAACGATCAATCAGAATCGGAATAACCTGCAGCATAAAACGCAACAGCCCCGAAGGGTCAATACATGGAATGTATGGCAAGTAGAGCTATTAAAGGAGACATTAGTACTAACATCTACATGCATATCTGGCAAGTGGAGCTGTGTCTGGCTTGCATTTGCAAATAACTTTGTCCTACTTTCATAAACAGTTTTGAATTTTCTTTGAAAAGATCCCAATTAAGTTAACCCAACAATATTAAAACAATTATGAAATTAGAATGAGCGAGAAACATGTCATGGAATCAATATCTAGCAACTCAGATGTCCATAACCGGGGACACGGCTAATCGATTAGATTATGCACTCTGCAGAGGTTAGTACACTTTACCCATGTGACTTGGCCAGCCATTCGTACCATCACTCTCATTTTGAGTGGTGATAGGGAGAAGTCCAAGAAGAGACTGTTCGGGAAGTAGCTCCTCAATCCCGACGCGCACCGGTCCAACCTACCAAAATTCTACATCTCTGGATACGCGGGTTCGAGTTACCACAACCTACTAAGTCCAACCAACCGCCCATTTCATTATTGGCACATGGTTGTACACGTAAGCTACACAATAAAGAAGCCAATCATTCTCTCTTGATACCTGGGTGCCTTTCCGCAATGAAACCACCAAAAATTATCAATACCATCACACCCAGGGGATTCATTGATTAAGTTGTTTTAGTTTTCACAAACCAATACTTTGAGAAAACAAGTATCAATGATGTAACCCAGCCCTCGTTCAACATAGCATGGCTAAGCACATCTACAACGGTGGTTCATCTACAAGGAAAGCCCTACCACATAATAGGTCATAGCATAGCGATAGTATTATCCTACACATGCATCTACAAAATACACGACAATGCATTGAAAATAGTAGGACGATATCATGAACAAAGTAGCATCTACTTGCCTTGGTTGTAGCGGTCGGAGGAACAATCCACACACGTACAAAGGTTGCGACCCACACAATCTACACGACACAATTGCATTCATAAACAAACAATTCACAAACATATGCAACAAAATGATGCATGAATGCAAGAACGGCAAGCGAATTGGTGCTACAGCTGCACCACATAGTACTAATACATATTACTACCGAATACATGCATGGAAAATAGATTTTGGCGCAAGGGAAACTGTTAACCAAAAGTAGTGATCACTACTAGAGCTAGAACTTAAATAATTCACTACCGGTAGTAAACAGTTTGTAAAATCTTGGAAATATTCTACCGCAAAGGCATCGCTGATAAGAAACAGTACCAATTGGAATTACTCAAAAAGGAGTTATAAAACATCCCGAGTAATTAAAACACTGCAGAAAGCCATTAGACAAATACTGCAGAAGTTTTTACTGTAAGCCTATCTTTTTATTTCACGATGAGATTCCCCTCGTTCACACGAGTTCAGGGACATATCACACGCAATTTTTTGGAGCTACGAAACTTTTACTACGAATTTATTAATCCGGAAAGGCCACTAACTAGTTTGATTAAACTGTACTAAACCTGACAGTAAAAGTCTGAACCAAAGCTACAGCGAGATTCTACACGACTCACTGAACGCGTACATATTTTATTTGCAATTTTTGGCCAAGCGGTTTAATTTCTACGCAATTTACAAGATTCTACCAAAATCTGCCAACTAATAGGATTAACGAAATTGACCCGATCAGCGTAATCGATGGCGCTGACGGACGTCTGACCAGTCAACGTCTGGCGTCGACTAGTCAACGTCGAGTGCTGACAAGTCAACGAACGATCTAAGCCGCTGATCTGAGATCTGACGGTGACTGCTGTCTTACCGAAACGGATCATGCGAAACGAACTCCGGCGAGCTCCGGACGGCGGCGGTCGGTTCCGGCGTCGTGGTTCTACCTGCGTACACACACGGTCAACTACGGCTCCGGAACAATAACGCGTGCAGCGTCTGGCGGCGATCTGCAGGGCGCAGTTGGCGGCGGCGGATGGAGACGCGAAGCACGGGAACGGAAAGAGGACGGCGAGACGAACCCGACAACAGACGAGGCGATGGCCGGCGACGGAGGGGTGGCCGGTGGCGGCGAGGAGAAACGGCGGCGGCGGCGTACGTACGCCAGGAGCGCGCACGCAGGGAGATGGCGGCGGCGGGTTTGTGGCGGCGGGGTGTGGGCACGGGGCCCGAGGCGGTGGGGCCCTCTTTTAATAGTCCCACGCGTGAGAAGAAGAAAAAGAAAAAAAATCCTGACCCGAATCGGTCCAGATTTGACTCCGATTCGGAAATCGGTCCGGATTTTCGGACCGTTTTCCGGCGGTTTACTAAAACGTTCGAGTCTTTTGCATACGAACTCCGATTGGAGCGATTTTCGCGCCTACGGGTTCGTATCGTCGAGGGGAACAACCTTCAGTCGAAGTTTGTGCGAAAACTCGAATCTACAGGGGTGGTTGTCGCAAGTCTCTTGGTTTACTAAAACGTCCGAGTCTTTTGCATACGAACTCCGATTGGAGCGATTTTCGCCTCACGGTTCTTATCGTCGAGGGAACAACCTTCAGTCGAAGTTTGTGCGGCTTCGCATCTACAGGGGTGGTTGTCGCAAGTCCCTCTAAAGCTCCCCGCGGGAAACTCGGGTCGAAACAAAAATAGGTTTTCGCAAATAGCGTTTCGTCGATCCTCTCTACTCGACGGTAATGCATGGTAAGATATGATGCGATGCAATGAATGATATGCAAGACCAAATCGAAAATTTGGGATGTGACATCCTCGGACCTAAAAACAAAGGGGGTTCGATGTTTTTCCAGAGAGAGCTCCGATGCGCCGCCACCACCAGAAACCGCGATTCGGAACCACAAACTCCATTCTGGCACCCTGCCGGGACGGGGAATTGGAGAAGATCATCTCCATCACCATCACCAACTCCTCTCCATCAACCATTCATGATTCCCCATCCATGAGTGAGTAATCCCCCGCAGTAGGCTATGGGGATGGTAGGGATTGGATGAGATCTCTCATGTAATTGCATAAGATTGTTAGGGCATGGTGCCTAGTATCTATTGTTAGTGCTTTTTGACATTGTCGCAACTTGTTATGCTTAATGCTTGTCACTAGGACTTGAGTGCCATGATCTCAGATCTGAACATGTTATTGATTCATGATGATATTATTGTTTGTGATCTTACCTACAAGTTGTTTACACCTATTATTGTCCGGAACCCGAGGCCCCGAAGTGACATAAATCGGGATAACTGGAGGGGATGGCTATGATGTGAGGATCATGTGTGTTCACGGAGTGTTAAAGCTTTTCTCCCGTACTCTATTAAAAGGAGTACCTTAATTGCCAGTAGATTTCCTTGAGGACCCGCTGCAACGGGCTGGCAGGACAAAGGATGTTGTGCAAGTTCTCATTGCGAGCACGTATGACTATATATGGAACACATGCCTATGATTACTTAGTACTTGGATACTTTACCTTGTTTATCTTCAAATGCCCTTGATCTTAATATTACATGAATTGTCTTGTTCATGCAACGCCCGTCCATCCATCCCTATGCCTACCGCACTTAAATCCTGTTGTTTACTACAATTGTTACTACTACCTTTATTTTACTATCGTTGTTGCTTTGCTATTGCTACTACAAAACTGTTGCTACTAATAAACTACTGCGAGCAAGACTATTTCTAGGTGTAGCTGAATTGACAACTCAGTTGTTAAGGCTTATAAATATTCTTTGGCTCCCCTTGCGTCGAATCAATAAATTTGGGTTATAATTCCCTCGAAGACTGTTGTGATCCCCTATACTTGTGGGTCATCAATGGCGCCGGAAAATAGCTTGATGACTGCAAGTGCACAGATCGTTTGAAGCTAGTTTTGAAGTTCAGATATTGATCCCACAGGGAGCCCAAAGGTAAATGTTTATTGGTGAAGTCTCTGTCACACCCGAAGTTGTCACAGATCTTCGAGTGAATTGACTGCAAGTGTCGAGAATGAGAATGGAATTTTGGTGTAAATGAAAGTACTTAAGTAAAGCTAAAATATAAATTTTAGAAATAAAAAGCATAAAAAGTAAAGGACCATTTGGTTGTTGTTTTTTGCAGATGATGAAGTAGGCACGGGGAGTTTCAGTTCATGGTGATAGTGAATGTGTCGGTGAATGAGTGATAAGTGTACCAATTATAATCTTATAAGTACGTGTGTAGGCGAGCAACCCATAATTAGCCGGAAATCCTCTTGGTAGATTTCATCCCAACTTCAATAATCCTACTATCCTATTTACCACAACCATGGTTAGACGCTAGACGATTAAGATCCTTCAGGTTTCTTAGCAATTAAGCTCCTTTGATCGCACTAATGCAATAAGCTCGGTGGTTCCCTGTTATCCTCAATTTAAACTAGTTTCCCATTGATATCCCCGTGTCACTCGAGGGTCGCCGGTATGCTAGCAAACAAGATTCGATCTATGTATAAGAAAGCATCTAGTTGTCTAGGCCCTTAATTGTACAACATGCATTAAGCATCGCACACATACTATAGCAATTATAATTAACCACAAACTTGATGGAAATTGTGTAGGCACATCACATCTCACCAATCCCCTACATCTCCCACGCCCAAGGGAACTTACTCACACATGAGAGAAGAAAGCATCATCAATATAATTAAATAAAGGGAGTTCTTCTCGATATTACCGTGGAGATGCACAATAAGAAATAGAAACAAATCCAACACAATTATGGATAGGAAGAACAATATCAAACCCTAATCTTGCAAAGTGGAGATCTCTCTCTCTCTCTCAAGTACACGTAATGTCTATGGAGGTGTGGTGGCTAGGAGATCAAAGATCGTGGAGCGAGATGAAGAACGTCTTCCCCTTCTTCTCTGGATCCCTTCTCTCTCCCTTCTGGATGGTATGGCGGCTCGTGTGTTCTGTTTTCAACATTGTCCTCTTCATGAAAGTTGTCCCTTTTAATAAGACTAAAAAGATGGCAATTATATGGCAGTGGCCCATATAATTGGTCGTTAAATTTGCAGTCCCATCGATTGCTTCCAAAAAGGGACTTGCTTGTTTCGGCCTGAATATTGTGTTTTTGTTGTTAAATCCCTCTGTTGATGTTCAGAACTTGAAACACACATTAAAAACCAAGTTTTCTTCGCTACCGAAGTATTAGTGTTAGGTAAAGCAGGAAAACCATCAAATCCAAACGAAAACCATTGATAGAAGCCATCAAAAATGTGTAGAAACTCACATCTATCAATAGCATGATCCATCTCCTCAAAGATGAAATCCATGATGTCTATCCCAAAACCATTAGCATCAGGACTAGCAAGGTAAATCATGTGAGTGTGGTGGAGCAAGTTGACCAATCAACATCTAATGGCATCATCATTTCTAGCACTAGGGGAAATGGTTTGGCGGAAAATCCTCAACATCAGGTTGTAAAGAGGCTTGAGGTCCTTGGAGTCACCCATAATGCCCTTGCTGTCATAAAGTGGTTCCAGCTTGTTCTTGTTCTCACCTAGAGACGCAGAATGCATGTGGTGCCCAACATGGGTGGACACACCCTGAAAGTTCTCATGGATGGCATTGGCAAAGTCAAAGAAAGTGGCAGTGCAACGGTGATTTCCTGTCATCCAAGTCATTGTCCTTGCTTGATCAATCCCAAACACCACTGTGGCATAGAATTGCTGAACAAGAGATATAGTGTAGTTCTCACGGAGCTCCATCCACCCATGCATCCCAAGCTTCTCAGATATCCAAATAGCATCAGCAAAATAGGAGCTAGCACGCATGTGCTCGAGATCCATATACTTCTGAGGACAGACAGGGGACTTGGTGAGCTTGCAGTAAATGTCTTTCATGAACACTAGTTGCTCCTCCCTCCAAAAACATGGTTCATCGCTGGTCTGAGGCAAGTCATATAACTGCATCTTGCGTAGCTCATAGTACTCCTTCTTCGACATACGAGCCAAGGACTGCAGATTATCATACCTTTCCCTCTTTTCCCGATTATCTTCCTCAATGCGGTCATGTTCCCTCCTCATAAAGGCTACATCTCTGGCCTGTTGTTTCCGGTTGTACGAGGGAATAACATACCGACCATTAGCCTCATCATATTGTGGACCAGCCCTCCTTGACTTGGACTTGGTGCGAGGGGGACGACGAGAACTATAGCCACTTGTGAAAATAGAAGGAGGGGGATAGCATGGAGGTAAGCATATATGTACCGAATATGATAACAATACCCTCAAACAATTGGTGGATATGGGAGGTACAAAACACATCGGAGTCTCTATAGTGCACACCGGAATCTCCGGTCTTGATCGGAATCTCCGGCCTGAAGGTATGGAGACTCCGGTCTAGAGGACCGGAATCTTTGGTCTGGGATTCAGGTTTGCACTAGGAGGATATGGGTGGCATTGCAACTAAAAGATCGGTCAATGATTTGAGACTAATGTGATAGTGTGCAAGCATACAAGTGTTTCTAGTGGGCAAAATCAGTAGAAAACTCCAAAATACACGAAGAGGATGAACCCTAAGTTCATGAGGTGGAAAGAGGTACCAGATCTGTCCATTGGAGAGATTCCACCGGTGGGGAGGACCCAAGGGTGGAGAGGTTGGAGTAGTCCGGTGACACGGCGGATCCCGGGGGCTTCAAGACCTCCAGGGCGGCAATTTGGAGGAGGAGGGGACGAGTGAGAGAGGAGAGGTCAGGGTGGAAGAAGGAAACTGTCTATTTCACTTCACCTCGGCCTCCCTTTAGTCAGGCCCGAAAACCATCCAGACCAGAGACTCTGGTCCACTAGACCGGAAACTCTGTTCTGACCGGAGATTCCGGTGTGGGTACACCGGAGACTCCGGTCCTCCTCGACCAAAATGCCATGTATAGGTGTATTGGGAGCATATATGAGAGATAGAGGGTTTTTAGTAAGGGAAGGGCTTGGGTTAAGATGCCAAACTATGAAGAATGAGGAATCGATAAGATGTTCAATAAAGCTCCAAATATAACGAACCAATAACCAATCTCTTCAACAAGAAGAGGGCGATGGACGAGGCCACCATGTAAGAGTTTGTGGCATGACACCGCGAAGAATTATCCTTGGGTTCATAGCCACATCTCATCAATGAAGCTCACATATCACAATATGATATTGACAGGATTGATTTTCTTAATATTGGCATTATAGGGGAGGGATAGTCCAATGTATTAGGACCTCACTCCCCCTATCTCCATGTCTGCATCTAAACACACCAAGGGTCAAGACATAGGTGAGTATGCAAGTTAATCAAGTCAAGATCTTTGAATCAATGATATTTAGTTCATTCCGCAACTAACAAAATCTTGCTTCATTAAGTGGCTTCATGAATATATCGGCAAGTTGGTCTTTGGTTGAAACATCGGATAGCTCAGTATCTCCTCGAACAACATGATCTCTAATAAAGTGATGACGGATCTCAATATGTTTTGTCCTTGTATGATCCACCGGGTTGTAGGCAATCTTGATGGCACTTTCATTATCACATAGAAGAGGCACTTTGTCACAATGGACGCGGTATTCCTTTAAAGTTTGCCTCATCCATAGCAATTGAGTGCAAGCACTAGCAGTAACCACATATTCGGCTTCGGTGGTGGAGAGAGATATGCAATTTTGCTTCTTAGAAGACCAACACAGCAATGACCTACCAATGAACTGACAAGCCCTGGAGGTTGATTTTATATCATCCTTATCACCAGCCCAATCCGAATCCGTGTACCCACAAAGAGAGAATGTTGAGCCCCTAGGATACCAAATACCATAGTTTGGGGTATGAACTAAATATCGAAAGATTCTCTTGACCACAATCAAGTGGATTTCTTTAGGAGCCTCTTTATATCTTGCACACACTCCTACACTTAACACAATATCGGGTCTAGATGCACAAAGGTAAAGCAAAGATCCAATCATAGATCGGTATACATTTTGATCCACATCTTTACCATTTGGATTTAGTTCAAGATGAGTTTTTGTTGCCATGCGAGTAGGAGATCCATTTAGATCTTTCATGTAGAACCTCTTGAGCATGTCTTGAGTATACTTGGCATGATTGAAGAAGGTTCCTACTCTCACTTGCTTGATCTCAAAACAAACAAATACCCTCAATTCTCCCATCATAGACATCCTGAACCTATTAGTCATAATCATTGAGAATTCATCATTAAAAGCCTTGTTAGATGAGCCAAAGATAATATCATCAACATATATTTGGCATACAAAGAGCTCCTCATTAACCTTCTTAGTAAAAAGAGTGGGATCAATTTTCCCAACCTCAAACCCACAGTCTAACAACAACTCTCTAAGGTGCTCATACCACGTGCGTGGAGCTTATTTAAGCCCATAGAGCGCCTTATAAAGCTTGTAGACATAGTTTGGGAAGTTGGGATCCTCGAACCCTGGGGGTTGCTTTACATAAACCAACTCCTGCAATGGACTATTTAGAAATGCACTTTCTACATCCATTTGTTGCAATTTAAAGTTATGATGTGCCGCATAAGCAAGAAGGATACGTATGGACTCAAGGCGAGCCACGGGAGTGTGGCGCCCCGGAAAAACCACTACTAGAAAATCGCGTTGTTTTTGTGCATTGCATCATCATGACCGCATGCTCATGTCATCATGCCACATTGCATTTGAGCATCGTCATCATCATGCATGGTTTTTGTCTAAACTATTTTCTAAATGCCTAGTTTGGTTTTCTAAATATTCCCCGTCTTAATTTCAAATCAAAACTCCGGACTTTTCCGGGTCTTTTATTTGTCTAAAAACTATTTACAAAAATCTATTTTTAAATTAAAATAAAAGTTTATATTATTTTTGGGAGGCAGCCAGCCAGGCCCGAAAGCCCGGCCAGCCACCTCCAAACCCGAATCAAAATATCTAGTCCTAATGCTACCTACCCCAGATCTCCCCAAACCCTTTTCTACCTAGACCTAGTCTACCCAGATCCCTCCACCTCACTCCACCCTATCACAGCGCGCCACATCACCCTGGCCCCAATCCCCACCTCCCCCGCTGCCACCTCACCCCAACTCCCTCTACTCTGCCACCTCATCCAACCCACTCCCCTAACCACCAGCCGACCAGGCCCTCCTGGCTTCCCAAGACGCTCCTCTCTTCCTCCCGGCCCCACCTGCAAACCACCCAGCGGCAAGATCCCTGTCGTAGCTCTGTATCTGTTGAGGTGGTGATGTTGTTGGGTGGGCGACACTTGCCAACGATACCCCGCCAAGATCGTCATCGGCGATAAGACCATCATGAACCGTCAAGTTCATCCATCGCCGGCGCTACTCTAGGCCGCGGGAAGCCGAACCCGTATGCTCGAAACCCGATGGACGAGGCCCGAAGATTCCCGGATGCCAAGGTCACCGACGCAGAACGCCAAGTTCTTCATCCCGGAACATCAAGATCTCCCTCACGGAATCTGAAGACCGATCCCGGAGTTCGAAGACCGATCCTGCCGAAGACTGAACCCTGGCGCTAAGTTCTTCGACCCTGAAGACCGATCCATCAGAACACCAAGACCTCCGTCCGAACCCGAACCCCGTCGAACCCTAACCATGATCGCCGAGACCCCTCAATGTGTGACCCCTATCCGAGACCCCTCATATTTTTATAATATAAGATATTGATATTGTTGCATATTAATTTGTTCATGCATGCATATTGTGTGGTTTGGGGGCATTATGCCGATTCACCTCATAATTAAATATGGAGACCATATGCGGACATTTCTAGTCCCATATTGGTTCCATTTAAATTTGTGAAGCGAACCGGTGCTATCTTTTGCCATGTTAAGACAACATTTAAATTGCAGGGTATCTAAACAACATGAACCTATTAATTAATTATCGGGACCCTGGTTCCGCTTAATATGATCTAATTCCATTGCACCTTTGCCATGTCTTACATCATACATGCATCATGCCCGATCTTCTGCCATAGTATTAAATAGTGCATCCGGTGTTTCTTCTAGTGTTTTGCTTCTTCGCGGATTAGGCCGATGAGTTGATGCGAGTGTCGACCCGATCTTCGGATGAACCTTCGGCAATGTTTTCAGGCGAGCATCTCCCCCTTTCTACCTATCTTACTTTTATAGTATTTATTCCCTCCTGTTGATCTATTGCTATCTTTGTTGCGATGCTCTAGTTTTCGTACCCGAGATATCCCTTGCAGCCTTATATTGCCTTGGACACATCCTATTACCTGTTGTTTGGTAGATAGTTGGACTTGCGCGTCGTAGTCGCTTGCTCAAGTGCTGTTGCGTGTCGCCAAGTACCACAGTTGTTGAAGTTATGCCGCATGTTTAATGTTGGAGATGATCATGGCTTTAAATACTGTTTAATAACTAAAATTGAAGTAGGTAAATAATGCAGAGGCACAGGTGGGCAATAGATGTTATTTGGTTGTTAATCATTCACTTGTGTCCGTAGGACCCGAGTTCTTGACACTGCTTTGAGATCGAGCGCTAACCACAGGTGGGGTGTATGGGCACCCCCATCGATTAGTACCTGATTTCAAAGTATTGTACCGGGGGCCACAAGTAGTTTGGGGCTTTATTACTATCCTGTACTTATGCCATGCTTTACTGCTTAATTTAAATTGTGCGAGGTACGACCAGATCGCTTTAGGTCCGTGACACGCTACCAGACGACAACCCCAGCCTCATTTTCGGGTTCCCGATCGTTCTGACCGTCTACACAAACCTTGAGTCCGTCTCGAGACCGGCCGACTTCGTTATGGGTAGCTTAGTGGGATGGCCCCATGTACTTGCTTTGGGTCCGGGAAACGCGTCATGACTTAGGCCCGCCGACATACCGATGGGTGTATGTTAACGATCCGCAAAAGGGTCGAAGTGCGTGTGGATACTTTGGTGCACCCCTGCAGGGTTAAATCTTTTAGAAAAGCCGTGTCCGCGGTTATGGACGACTTGGAGCACAGTTCTCGATCATAGACAACTATAACTAAAGTTTACTACTATAATTTGACTTGTATCCGATATGACTAGTAATCAGCTTCACTATAACGGAATGGCTAAATAAAAGTACCAACAACTGCTGGGTTTGGGATGTCTCATGCTAATCGTATCTGACTAGTAAGTGTTGCAACTACAACGGAATGTTTAACTAAAACTGCCCACTGCTTATTATACCAGGATGACTCATGCCATCTTTAATTGACTAGTAATTGCCGCAACTATAACAGAATGAATAACACTGCCAACCGTGTGAGTTCCTCGGTTGACTTCCTCGTTTGGTCTCGAGGGGGAAACACCAGGATGGGTATGTTTGGTGGTAGTATCAGGTTGGTTCCGAATAGGTCTTTCTTACCCCTCTCTGATAGCCGCTAGTTGTATCGAGTCTCTATAGGTTGTTTAGTGCATGTCGCGCTGCCGCTTCAGTCCACCATACCTATGTAGGCGAGGACCGCCAATCTAGCCTCGCCGTAATCTTGCCTCGATCGACCGCTCTCTCTTTTTCCTTTGCCCTTTGTCGGCACCCCTTTTTGTTTAAACAGGTTTTGAGATCGACGTCGTTAGCAGGGTTACCCTTCCGGCTTGGCCTGGGCAGGGTTATGGACGCCATTGGTTATTCTTCAGGGCTCTTAGCTCAATTTGCATCTTGTCCGCATTTCGGACGCTATATCGTTTTAAAGGTGATTTGGATCTTTGTATTGTATATCTGTATTCTTGACTCTTTGAGTCGCTGTTGTATATATATGTTTTGTGGGTTCCATCGAGGACTATTGTGTAATGATATTACTTCGTTTTCCACCCGCACGCAAGTGCCTGGTGGGCACCTTCGAATCGTTTCTATGCGGGTTTGGCGGGAAGCGCTGAAACTTGCATAGGGCCGCCAGGATGGGTATGTTTGGTGGTAGTATCAGGTTGGTTTCGAATAGGTCTTTCTTACCCCTCTCTGATAGCCGCTAGTTGTATCGAGTCTCTATAGGTTGTTTAGTGCATGTCGCGCTGCCGCTTCAGTCCACCATACCTATGTAGGCGAGGACCGCCGAATTCTAGCCTCGCTGTCTTGGCCTCGATCGACCGCTCTCTTTTTCCTTTGCCCTTTGTCGGCACCCCTTTTTGTTTAAGCAGGTTTTGAGATCGACGTCGTTAGTAGGATTACCCTTCCGGCTTGGCCTGGGCAGGGTTATGGACGCCATTGGTTATTCTTCAGGGCTCTTAGCTCAATTTGCATCTTGTCCGTACTCGGACGCTATATCGTTTTAAAGGTGATTTGGATCTTTGTATTGTATATCTGTATTCTTGACTCTTTGAGTCGCTGTTGTATATATATGTTTTGTGGATTCCATCGAGGACTATTGTGTAATGATATTACTTCGTTTTCCACGCGCACGCAAGTGCCTGGTGGGCACCTTCGAATCGTTTCTATGTGGGTTTGGCGGGAAGCGCTGAAACTTGCATAGGGACGATTCTGAGGGTGTTACAGAGTGGTATCAGAGCTCAGCAGTTACGATACCCCACAAGTCTAGCTTGTAGGATAACCTAGCTAACGGCCAAAGTAGAGTGTCAAAACTATTTTTGCAAAATCGGTTGGATAGTTCTGATTAGGTCTGATTTTACTCCTTACCCCTCTGCTGCTCTCCTCTCACCTCTGCGTGTTTTGAATCCTCTCTCTTCTCTCTCTTCGAGTCTAGGATTTCTCGTGGTTGGGTTCCATCGTACCTTCAGGGTTTCGCTTCCTCCTTTGATAACGGTGTTCTACCATCCGGTGTTCATGATGTCTGAGGAATCCGTATACTGTGGTACCATTCTTTGTTCCTTGTTTGTGCCTTCCGGTGTTTTCCGACGTGACGACATCATCTACGCTAGATCCGATGCAGAGTCTGCATCACTCCTTTGTTTCTGAACCTCGATTTTCAAGATCTTCAGTCTGATTCCGAGAATGGTTGCACGCTTTTCTACTGATTGTGCAGAGTAATAGTTTGGGTGCGTGATGGATTGGCCCCCATGCCGACTACTCACTCTATTCGCTTGTGTACGTAGAAGTGGATGAGAATGCATTGGTTCTCTCTTTCTATCGAAGCTAGAGGTGGCTTTATTTGTTGATACCTCTACCTTCGACCTTTTGTTCCCGGAGTGTCCTCTCGACGATCACGGACAACGACCTCTTGTTAGTGGTGTCGCGAAGATCTACACAAAGAGAGAAGATGCAGATCACCGACCTTCTTTTCGGTACCATGAGGCGGATCTCGAGGGCGAGATCCATTGTTAGTGGTGTCGAATTGTGGCGCCCCGCAAAAACCACTACTAGAAAATCGCGTTGTTTTTGTGCATTGCATCATCATGACCGCATGCTCATGTCATCATGCCACATTGCATTTGAGCATCGTCATCATCATGCGTGGTTTTTGTCTAAACTATTTTCGAAATGCCTAGTTTGGTTTTCTAAATATTCCCCGTCTTAATTTCAAATCAAAACTCCGGACTTTTCCGGGTCTTTTATTTGTCTAAAAACTATTTACAAAAATCTATTTTTAAATTAAAATAAAAGTTTATATTATTTTTGGGAGGCAGCCAGCCAGGCCCGAAAGCCCGGCCAGCCACCTCCAAACCCGAATCAAAATATCTAGTCCTAATCCTACCTACCCCAGATCTCCTCAAACCCTTTTCTACCTAGACCTAGTCTACCCAGCCCCCTCCACCTCACTCCACCCTATCACAGCGCGCCACATCACCCTGGCCCCAATCCCCACCTCCCCCGCTGCCACCTTACCCCAACTCCCTCTACTCTGCCACCTCATCCAACCCACTCCCCTAACCACCAGCCGACCAGGCCCTCCTGGGCGCGCTTCCCCCCGCACGCTCCCTCTCTTCCCCCGCTGGCCCCACCTGCAAACCACCCAGCGGCAGGATCCCCTGTCGCAGCTCTGTATCTGTTGAGGTGGTGATGTTGTTGGGTGGGTGACACTTGCCAACGATACCCCGCCAAGATCGCCATCGGCGATAAGACCATCATGAACCGTCAAGTTCATCCATCGCCGGCGCTACTCTAGGCCGCGGGAAGCCGAGCCCGTATGCTCGAAACCCGATGGCCGAGGCCCGAAGATTCCCGGATGCCAAGGTCACCGACGCAGAACACCAAGTTCTTCATCCCGGAACATCAAGATCTCCCTCACGGAATCTGAAGACCGATCCCGGAGTTCGAAGACCGATCCTGCCGAAGACTGAACCCTGGCGCCAAGTTCTTCGACCCTGAAGACCGATCCATCAGAACACCAAGACCTCCGTCCGAACCCGAACCCCGTCGAACCCTAACCAAGATCGCCGAGACCCCTCAATGTGTGACCCCTATCCGAGACCCCTCATATTTTTATAATATAAGATATTGATATTGTTGCATATTAATTTGTTCATGCATGCATATTGTGTGGTTTGGGGGCATTATGCCGATTCACCTCATAATTAAATATGGAGACCATATGCGGACATTTCTAGTCCCATATTGGTTCCATTTAAATTTGTGTAGCGAACCGGTGCTATCTTTTGCCATGTTAAGACAACATTTAAATTGCAGGGTATCTAAACAACATGAACCTATTAATTAATTATCGGGACCCTGGTTCCGCTTAATATGATCTAATTCCATTGCACCTTTGCCATGTCTTACATCATACATGCATCATGCCCGATCTTCTGCCATAGTATTAAATAGTGCATTCGGTGTTTCTTCTAGTGTTTTGCTTCTTCGTGGATTAGGCCGATGAGTTGATGCGAGTGTCGACCCGATCTTCGGATGAACCTTCGGCAATGTTTTCAGGCGAGCATCTCCCCCTTTTCTACCTATCTTACTTTTATAGTATTTATTCCCTCCTGTTGATCTATTGCTATCTTTGTTGCGATGCTCTAGTTTTCGTACCCTAGATATCCCTTGCAGCCTTATATTGCCTTGGACACATCCTATTACCTGTTGTTTGGTAGATAGTTGGACTTGCGCGTCGTAGTCGCTTGCTCAAGTGCTGTTGCGTGTCGCCAAGTACCACAGTTGTTGAAGTTATGCCGCATGTTTAATGTTGGAGATGATCATGGCTTTAAATACTGTTTAATAACTAAAATTGAAGTAGGTAAATAATGCAGAGGCACAGGTGGGCAATAGATGTTATTTGGTTGTTAACCGTCCACTTGTGTCCCGTAGGACCCCGAGTTCTTGACACCTGTTCCGAGATCGAGCGCGCTAACCACAGGTGGGGTGTATGGCACCCCCATCTATTAGTACCTGATTTCAAAGTATTGTACCGGGGGCCACAAGTAGTTTGGGGCTTTATTACTATCCTGTACTTATGCCATGCTTTACTGCTTAATTTAAATTGTGCGAGGTATCGACTCAGATGCTTAGGTCCGTGACACGTTACCAGTATCGACAACCCAGTCTCATTTTCGGTTCCCAAGCTTCTGACCATCTACACAAACCCCGAGTCCGTCTGAGACCGGCCGACTTGCTATGGTAGCTTAGTGGGTGGCCCCATGTACTTGCTTTGGTCTGGAAACGTCATGACTTAGGCCCCGCCGACATACCGATGGGTGTATGTTAACCGATCCGCAAAAGGGTCAAGTGCGTGGATACTTTGGTGCACCCCTGCAGGGTTAAATCTTTTCGAAAAGCCGTGTCCGCGGTTATGGACGACTTGGAGCACAGTTCTCGATCATAGACAACTATAACTAAAGTTTACTGCTATAATTTGACTTGTATCCGATATGACTAGTAATCAGCTTCACTATAAAGGAATGGCTAAATAAAAGTACCAACAACTGCTGGGTTTGGGATGTCTCATGCTAATCGTATCTGACTAGTAAGTGTTGCAACTACAACGGAATGTTTAACTAAAACTGCCCACTGCTTATTATACCAGGATGACTGATGCCATCTTTATTTTACTAGTAATTGCCGCAACTATAACAGAATGAATAACACTGCCAACCGTGTGAGTTCCTCGGTTGACTTCCTCGTTTGGTCTCGAGGGGGAAACACCAGGATGGGTATGTTTGGTGGTAGTATCAGGTTGGTTCTGAATAGGTCTTTATTACCCCTCTCTGATAGCCGCTAGTTGTATCGAGTCTCTATAGGTTGTTTAGTGCATGCCGCGCTGCCGCTTCAGTCCACCATACCTATGTAGGCGAGGACCGCCAAATTCTAGCCTCGCTGCAATCGCCTCAAGATCGCTCTCTCTTTTTCCTTTGCCCTTTGTCGGCACCCCTTTTTGTTTAAACAGGTTTTGAGATCGACGTCGTTAGCAGGGTTACCCTTCCGGCTTGGCCTGGGCAGGGTTATGGACGCCATTGGTTATTCTTCAGGGCTCTTAGCTCAATTTGCATCTTGTCCGTACCCGGACGCTATATCGTTTTAAAGGTGATTTGGATCTTTGTATTGTATATCTGTATTCTTGACTCTTTGAGTCGCTGTTGTATATATATGTTTTGTGGGTTCCATCGAGGACTATTGTGTAATGATATTACTTTGTTTTCCACCCGCACGCAAGTGCCTGGTGGGCACCTTCGAATCGTTTCTATGCGGGTTTGGCGGGAAGCGCTGAAACTTGCATAGGGCCGCCAGGATGGGTATGTTTGGTGGTAGTATCAGGTTGGTTCCGAATAGGTCTTTCTTACCCCTCTCTGGTAGCCGCTAGTTGTATCGAGTCTCTATAGGTTGTTTAGTGCATGCCGCTTGATCCACCATACCTATGTAGGCGACCGCCATTCTAGCCTCGCCGTTTGGCCTCGATCGACCGCTCTCTCTTTTTTCCTTTGCCCTTTGTCGGCACCCCTTTTTGTTTAAGCAGGTTTTGAGATCGACGTCGTTAGCAGGATTACCCTTCCGGCTTGGCATGGGCAGGGTTATGGACGCGATTGGTTATTCTTCAGGGCTCTTAGCTCAATTTGCATCTTGTCCGTACTCGGACTCTATATCGTTTTAAAGGTGATTTGGATCTTTGTATTGTATATCTGTATTCTTGACTCTTTGAGTCGCTGTTGTGTATATATGTTTTGTGGATTCCATCGAGGACTATTGTGTAATGATATACCCGCACGCAAGTGCCTGGTGGGCACCTTCGAATCGTTTCTATGTGGGTTTGGCGGGAAGCGCTGAAACTTGCATAGGGACGATTCTAAGGGTGTTACAGAGTGGTATCAGAGCACAGCAGTTACGATACCCCACAAGTCCAGCTTGTAGGATAACCTAGCTAACGGCTGAAGTAGAGTGTCAAAACTATTTTTGCAAAATCGGTTGGATAGTTCTGATTAGGTCTGATTTTACTCCTTACCCCTCTGCTGCTCTCCTCTCACCTCTGCGTGTTTTGAATCCGCTCTCTTCTCTCTCTTCGAGTCCAGGATTTCTCGTGGTTGGGTTCCATCGTACCTTCAGGGTTTCGCTTCCTCCTTTGATAACGGTGTTCTACCATCCGGTGTTCATGCTGTCTGAGGAATCCGTCTACTGTGGTACCATTCTTTGTTCCTTGTTTGTGCCTTCCGGTGTTTTCCGACGCGACGACATCATCTACGCTAGATCCGATGCAGAGTCTGCATCACTCCTTTGTTTCTGAACCTCGATTGTCAAGATCTTCAGTCTGATTCCGAGAATGGTTGCACGCTTTTCTACTGATTGTGCAGAGTAATAGTTTGGGTGCGTGATGGATTGGCCCCCATGCCGACTACTCACTCTATTCGCTTGTGTACATAGAAGTGGATGAGAATGCATCGGTTCTCTCTTTCTATCGAAGCTAGAGGTGGCTTTATTTGTTGATACCTCTACCTTCGAAATTTTGTTCCCGGAGTGTCCTCTCGACGATCACGGACAACGACCTCTTGTTAGTGGTGTCGCGAAGATCTACACAAAGCGAGAAGATGCAGATCACCGACCTTCTTTCCGGTACCATGAGGCGGATCTCGAGGGCGAGATCCATTGTTAGTGGTGTCGAATTGTGGCGCCCCGCAAAAACCACTACTAGAAAATCGCGTTGTTCTTGTGCATTGCATCATCATGAACGCATGCTCATGTCATCATGCCACATTGCATTTGAGCATCGTCATCATCATGCATGGTTTTTGTCTAAACTATTTTCGAAATGCCTAGTTTGGTTTTCTAAATATTCCCCGTCTTAATTTCAAATCAAAACTCCGGACTTTTCCGGGTCTTTTATTTGTCTAAAAACTATTTACAAAAATCTATTTTTAAATTAAAATAAAAGTTTATATTATTTTTGGGAGGCAGCCAGCCAGGCCCGAAAGCCCGGCCAGCCACCTCCAAACCCGAATCAAAATATCTAGTCCTAATCCTACCTACCCCAGATCTCCTCAAACCCTTTTCTACCTAGACCTAGTCTACCCAGATCCCTCCACCTCACTCCACCCTATCACAGCGCGCCACATCACCCTGGCCCCAATCCCCACCTCCCCCGCTGCCACCTCACCCCAACTCCCTCTACTCTGCCACCTCATCCAACCCACTCCCCTAACCACCAAATGACCAGCCCTCCCGGGCGCGCTCCCAAGACGCTCCTCTCTTCCTCACTGCCCCACCTACAAACCACCCAATGCAGGATCCCCGTCGCAGCTCAGATCTGTGAGGTGGTGATGTTGTTGGTGGGTGACACTTGCCAACGATACCCCGCCAAGATCGCCATCGGCGATAAGACCATCATGAACCGTCAAGTTCATCCATCGCCGGCTACTCTAGGTCATGGAAGCCGAGCAGATGCTCGAAACCCGATGGCGAGGCAAGATTCCGGATGCCAAGGTCACCGACGCAGAACGCCAAGTTCTTCATCCCGGAACATCAAGATCTCCCTCACGGAATCTGAAGACCGATCCCGGAGTTCGAAGACCGATCCTGCCGAAGACTGAACCCTGGCGCCAAGTTCTTCGACCCTGAAGACCGATCCATCAGAACACCAAGACCTCCATCCGAACCCGAACCCCGTCGAACCCTAACCAAGATCGCCGAGACCCCTCAATGTGTGACCCCTATCCGAGACCCCTCATATTTTTATAATATAAGATATTGATATTGTTGCATATTAATTTGTTCATGCATGCATATTGTGTGGTTTGGGGGCATTATGCCGATTCACCTCATAATTAAATATGGAGACCATATGCGGACATTTCTAGTCCCATATTGGTTCCATTTAAATTTGTGTAGCGAACCGGTGCTATCTTTTGCCATGTTAAGACAACATTTAAATTGCAGGGTATCTAAACAACATGAACCTATTAATTAATTATCGGGACCCTGGTTCCGCTTAATATGATCTAATTCCATTGCACCTTTGCCATGTCTTACATCATACATGCATCATGCCCGATCTTCTGCCATAGTATTAAATAGTGCATCCGGTGTTTCTTCTAGTGTTTTGCTTCTTCGCGGATTAGGCCGATGAGTTGATGCGAGTGTCGACCCGATCTTCGGATGAACCTTCGGCAATGTTTTCAGGCGAGCATCTCCCCCTTTTCTACCTATCTTACTTTTATAGTATTAATTCCCTCCTGTTGATCTATTGCTATCTTTGTTGCGATGCTCTAGTTTTCGTACCCGAGATATCCCTTGCAGCCTTATATTGCCTTGGACACATCCTATTACCTGTTGTTTGGTAGATAGTTGGACTTATGCGTAGTCGCTTGCTCAAGTGCTGTTGCGTGTCGCCAAGTACCACAGTTGTTGAAGTTATGCCGCATGTTTAATGTTGGAGATGATCATGGCTTTAAATACTGTTTAATAACTAAAATTGAAGTAGGTAAATAATGCAGAGGCACAGGTGGGCAATAGATGTTATTTGGTTGTTAATCCCACTTGTGTCCCGTAGGACCCGAGTTCTTGACACTGCTCCGAGATCGAGCGCTAAACCAGTGGGGTGTATGGCTCCCCATCGATTAGTACCTGATTTCAAAGTATTGTACCGGGGCCACAAGTAGTTTGGGGCTTTATTACTATCCTGTACTTATGCCATGCTTTATCGCTTAATTTAAATTGCGAGGTAACTTGACCAGATGTTAGGTCCGTGACACGTTTTGTATCGACAACCCCAGCCTCATTTCGGTTCCCATCATTTACAAATGTCTACACAAACCCTTAGTCCGTCTCGGAGACCGCCGACTTCTATGGTAGCTTAGTGGGTGGCCCCATGTACTTGCTTTGGGTGCAGGAAACGTCATGACTTAGGCCCGACATACCGATGGGTGTATGTTAACGATCCGCAAAAGGGTCGAAGTGCGTGTGGATACTTTGGTGCACCCCTGCAGGGTTAAATCTTTTCGAAAAGCCGTGTCCGCGGTTATGGACGACTTGGAGCACAGTTCTCGATCATAGACAACTATAACTAAAGTTTACTACTATAATTTGACTTGTATCCGATATGACTAGTAATCAGCTTCACTATAACGGAATGGCTAAATAAAAGTACCAACAACTGCTGGGTTTGGGATGTCTCATGCTAATCGTATCTGACTAGTAAGTGTTGCAACTACAACGGAATGTTTAACTAAAACTGCCCATTGCTTATTATACCAGGATGACTCATGCCATCTTTATTTGACTAGTAATTGCCGCAACTATAACAGAATGAATAACACTTCCAACCGTGTGAGTTCCTCGGTTGACTTCCTCGTTTGGTCTCGAGGGGGAAACACCAGGATGGGTATGTTTGGTGGTAGTATCAGGTTGGTTCCGAATAGGTCTTTCTTACCCCTCTCTGATAGCCGCTAGTTGTATCGAGTCTCTATAGGTTGTTTAGTGCATGCCGCGCTGCCGCTTCAGTCCACCATACCTATGTAGGCGAGGACCGCCTAATTCTAGCCTCGCTGCAATCGGCCTCGATCGACCGCTCTCTCTTTTTCCTATGCCCTTTTCCGGCACCCCTTTTTGTTTAAGCAGGGTTTGAGATCGACCTCGTTAGTAGGGTTCCCCTTCCGGCTTGGCGAGCGGGTTATGGACGCCATTGGTTATTCTTCGTGGCTCTTAGCTCAATTTGCATCTTGTCCGCATTTCGACGCTATATCATTTTAAAGGTGATTTGGATCTTTGTATTGTATATCTGTATTCTTGACTCTTTGAGTCGCTGTTGTATATATATGTTTTGTGGGTTCCATCGAGGACTATTGTGTAATGATATTACTTCGTTTTCCACCCGCACGCAAGTGCCTGGTGGGCACCTTCGAATCGTTTCTATGCGGGTTTGGCGGGAAGCGCTGAAACTTGCATAGGGCCGATTCTGAGGGTGTTACAGGGAGCATATGTCTCTCCATAATCAATGCCTTCAATTTGAGAGAACCCTTGATCTACCAATTTTTCCATGTTCCTTACAGTAATATCATGTTCATCTTTCTTGTTCTTGAATATCCACTTAGTGCCAATAACATTGCGACAATATTTTGGCTTTTCAAATAACTTCCATACTTTGTTTCTCTAAAAGTTGTTGAGCTCTTTATGCATTGCTTCTAGGCAATCTGAATCTTCAAGAGCTTCCCACACTTTCTTTGGTTCCACCATGGATATATGTGCTTGATGCTCATCAAATGCTTCAATTGAGCTCAAGTGGACATTCATATCCTTAGATCACCAAGTACATTTTCAAGAGTGTGGTCTCTTATTTCCAACATCTTATCAACTCTAGCTTTATGACGACTTTTGATCTCCTTGTTATCTCTTGTGGGGATCTCTTCATCATTTTGGTCCTCTTCTTGACCATTATCTTGACCTAGATCTTCGCTGGGGTCGTTCTCATCATCATGATGCATAGATTGACCTTGGTCTTGATCAAGCACACTTCTGGACAGGCATTGAGATGATATTCTGGCTGATTCTATAAATCTGCCTTGAATAATAGACTGAGCAGCACTGGACAATCCGGTAAGTGGAGAATCATGTTCTTTCTGCCTAGAAGTTTCGGCCTGATCAACTTGTTGAGGGTTCTCAGCTTGTCTTTGGCTTGGGTCATTATTTTTCTCAATAGCAGGTGCTTGCTAATGTTGTGAAGATGAGGGTTCCACCTGAGTAGAGCATTGTTCTTCTCGATCCGCCACAAGGGCTTCCTCAACGGGGCGGATGAATCCCGCACCCATTCTTCTTATGGCATCTTGAGGCATTTCATCATCTACATCATAGACATCAACACGTCCCCCTTGGGGACCATCGTATTCTTCAAAAACCACACTACAAGATTCTATGACAACTCCAGAGAATTTATCATAGATTCTATAAGTGTGGGATTCGAGACCATGGCCAACAAAAATACCCTCTAATGCTTTGGAATCAAGCTTGGACAAACGAACACCCTTAATGCAATAGAAACACTTACAACCGAACACCCGGAAGTATGAAACATTGGGCTTGTTACTGGTAAGAATTTCATATGGATTCTTGATCAATTCTTTGCGGAGGTAGAGCCGGTTTGATGCATGGCATGTGGTGGAGATTGCTTTAGCCCAAAAGTTGTATGGGGATGTGGCATCCCGCAAAACCACTACTAGAAAATCGCGTTGAATTTGTGCATTGCATCGTCATCATCATGTGTTGGTTGCATAAAACTATGTTCGCAAGCCCGTTTTGTTTTTCTAAAAACGCCCCATCTTATTCAAACACCGAAAACCGGGTCCCCGGAATATATTGTTTTGTCCGCTGTCGGATTGCAAAAGCTTTGTTTGAAATAAATAAAATTTATATTTATTTTAGTGGGGGCAGTCGAACGGGCCGACCGACCCGAACGACCACCCCCAGGTTTTACAAACGGTCCGCCAGATAATCCTATAGCTACCTAAAACTCTACCCTCTCTCCCTGGCCACCTCACCCCCTCCAATCACGGTTTGACACATCACCCTCTCCCCCCCCTCTACCAATCCTATCCTGCCACCTATCCCTCCCTCTCTCTCTCACCTCACCCACTCAGCAAACTCACCACCCCACACAACACAACACACGCACACACGCACGCCACCCCCGTGAAGCCCCTGTTCCCAGACCCCACTCCACCTGTCCCACTCGCTGGACCTGGTCCAACCCGACCGCCCCGGCCCCACCAGACCCTCCCCGCACGCGCAGCCCCTCTTCCTCCCCGTGTCCGTCTCCCTCCTCTAGCCCTCTGCCTCGCGACCCTCTCTCCTCTCATCCTCTCCGGCCTCCTCTCCTCCACACGGCCAAGGCTCTGCCTCTCTTCTTCCCCGCCCGGCTCGCTCCCCTCACCGCCATGCTCGCTGCCCTCCTCCATCCTCTCACCACCGCCTCCTCCCATCGCACCTCACCGCCTCCGCCTCTCCCACCTCGCTGCCCGCCTCCCTCATGTGACCCCGCCGACGAACCGCCTTCCCAACCCCGAGCACGCCACTGCTCCTGGCCGACGCTGACGCCCACATGATCAAGGCCGCTTGCCCGCCTCGAGCCTGCCGCCCAGCCTCCTCCCGAACCCGCCTCCTCTCCCGCCCGAGCTCCTCTCCCCCACTCGCTGCTCCGCTTCCTGGCCTCCAACGACTCACAGCCCACTAACCGATCCTCTCCGCGCCGGCCTCAAGCTTCCGCCACCACCGGCCTCTCCTCCGGCCTCGTCTCCGTGCTGAGCCTCGCCGGCTTCGCTGTCGCCGCCCAGCTCTGCCCCTGCCGCCTCCGCCGCCTCAGCTGCGCCCGTTGCCCTCCGCCAGACGACTCGCCCGCAGCAGCTTCACGAGAACCCTGCTCCGAAAGCACTGCCCGTCCATTGTTGTTTGTGACCATGGCCCCTCTCTGCTGCTTCAACACGTCGCAAGCTACAAGTTCGTTTGTGGAGCCTCGACAAAGTTCTTCCCTGGTTCAAGGCGACAAAGCGGACAAGTGGTCATAGGACCCGAAGTACTCAGACAAGGGCGGTCAAGATCTTCGTCTTGGGGCATGAAGATCTACCTCATGGACTCGATGCCCCGTCGCCGTGACCGATGGTCAAACCCCGAAAACCGATCCGATAACATCAAGTTCTTCCTCCCGTACCGTCAAGATCTCCGTCACCGAACCCTCGCGACCTTCCTCACGGAACGCCGCGAACTACAATCGGTACCCTAAGGCACCGCGACCCCGGCGCGTCAAGTACTTTCTCCCGGAACGCCACGATCTCCGCCGTGGAACGACAAGACCGACAACATGACCCGAAGACCACGGATACGCCAAGTTCTACCCCCGATGTACGAGAACGATCCCGTCAATTTCGTCGAACCCTGAACCCCGAGATCTGATCCCCGTCGAACCCTGGACCCTGACCCCGAACCCCGGACCCCCAAGATCGTCGAGAACCCTAAATGTGTGACCCCTTTTCTCCCGAGCACTATTTTATGAATGATAAACATAAAACCTGTTGCATATTAACTTGTCATTCTTGCATGCATCTTGTCATGTGGTTTGGGGGCCTTATGCCGATTCACCTAATAATTAAATATGGGGCCCATATGCGGGCAAATCTAGCCTTATATTGGCCTCATTTAAACATGTGTAGCGAACCGGATCCATCTGTTGTCTTGCTAAACAACATTTAATTTGCGGGGTATCTAAACAACATGAACCGTTTGGTTAATTGTCGGGAACCCGGTTCCGCTTAATATGACCTAAATGCATCGCATCGTGCCATGTCATACATCATACATGCATCATGCCGATATTTTGCCTTAGTATTAAATATTGCATCCGGTGTTTATTCTAGTGTTTTGGCTCTTCGCGGATAAGGCCGTTGAGTTGATGCGAGTGTCGACCCGATCTTCGGGGAAAACCTTCGGCAATGTTTTCAGGCGAGCATCTCCCCCTTTCTACCTATCTTACTTTTATAGTATTTACTTCCCTCCTGTTGATCTATTGCTATCCGTGTTGTGATGCTCTAGATTCTGTACCCTTGATATCCCTTGCAGCCATATATTGCCTTGGACACACCCTATTACCTGTTGTTTGGTAGATAGTTGGACTTGCGCGTCGTAGTTGCTTGCTCAAGTGCTGATGTGTGTCGTCATATGCCACAGTTGCTGATGTATTGCCGCATGTTGATGTTGGAGATGATTCTAGTTTTGCTTATCATTCACTTTAATTTCTGTTTAACAACTAAAATTGAAATAAGCAGAGGCATCGGTGGGTGATAGAAAATATTTGGTTTCCGAACGCCCACTTGTGTCCCGTAAGACCCCGAGTACTTGATACCTGTTCCTTGATTTATCGCGCTATCCACATCCGGGAGGTATATGGGACCCCCACAGCCGTGAGCTTGATTCATCTTATTTCTTGGGGCCACAACTAGTTTGAGGTTTTATTTACGATCCTGTAATTATGCCATGCTACTTTCTATTTAAAAATTGCGAGGAGCACTGCACTGCTTAGGAAGGCGGAGTGATTACGCTGTATCGACAAGCCCAGCCACACTTTCGGTTCCCAAATACTGACCATTGGCGCTAACCTTGAGGCCGCCTCGAAGCTAGCTTACTGCTATGGATCTACTCAAAGGTGGCCCTAAATATTTCTGAATCCTGTGATTGTTCAGTGGTAAAAGCCTCGTTGGGTTTTGATTTGGTTTTTCCGAGGTTGATCGAGCGTGTGTTGCTATTGGTGCACCCCGGCCGGGTAAAACTTTCTGAAAGCCGTGTCCGCGGATATGGACGACTTGGAGCACAGTATCTCGATCATAGACAAGCATAACTAAAGTTTATTGCTATAAATTTGACTTTATAATGACTAGTAGTCAGCTTCACTATAATGGAATGGCTAATAATACTGCCCACAATTGCTTGTTTGGATTGTCGCTTGCGGCCATTGTACCTGACTAGTAAGTATTGCAACTACAACGAAATGGCTGAATAAAAGTACCAACAACTGCTGGGTTTTGGGTTTATCTCATGCTATCTGTACCTGATTAGTAATTGTTGCAACTATCACGGAATGGTTAACTAAAAGTGACCACTGCTTACTTTATCAGGACGATTATCTATATTTGACTAGTAATAGCTGCAACGATAACTGAATAATTAAAACTGCCAACGGTGTGAGTTCCTCGGTTGACTTCCTCGTTTGGTCTCGAGGGGGAAACACCAGGATGGGTTTGTTTGGTGTTAGCTTCAGGTTGGATCCGGATAGGTCATTCTTACCCCTCTCTGATAACCGCCAATTGATTCGAGTCTCTATAGGTTGTTTAGTGCATGCTGCCGCTGCCGCTCAGTCCACCATACCTATGTAGGCGAGGACCGCCGAATTCTAGCCTCGCCGTGCATCGCCTCGATCGACGCTCCTTCTTTTTCCTTTGCCCTTTGTCGGCACCCCTTTGTTTAAGCAGGTTTTGAGATCGACGTTAGCGTGGTTACCTTTCGGCTTGGCAGGGTTATGGACGCCGTTGGTTATTCTTCAGGGCTCTTAGCCCCATTTGCATCTTGTCCGTAGCTGGACGCTCTATCGTTTCAAGGTGATTTGGATCTTGTATATTATATCTGTATTCCTGACTCTTTGAGTCGCTGTTATACATATCTGTCTGTGGGTCCCATCGAGGACTGTTGTGTAATGTTATTACTTCGTTTTCCACCCGCACGAAAGTGCCTGGTGGGCACCTTTGAACCGTTTCTATGCGGGTTTGGTGAATTTTGCCCAAACTTGCATAGGTCCGATTCTGAGGGTGTTACAGGGGATTTAAATTCTGCCAACATGGACCTAGCCATATCAATTAGAGTTCAGTTCTTCCTCTCAGCTACACCATTTTCTTGAGGGGTATATGCAGCAGAATATTGGTGTTTTATCCCCTCATCACTAAGAAATCCATTCAAGGTGTAGTTCTTGAACTCGGTGTCGTTGTCACTCCTTATTACCAACACTGGGACATTGTGTTGATGTTGAACCATGTTGATAAAGTCGATGAAGTTTTCTTGGGTCTCACTTTTCAACTTGAAGAAGTATACCCATGTGTATCTTGAATAGTAATAAACAATCACCAAACAATACTTCTTCCCACCAAGACTTGCATGAGATGGAGGACCAAAGAGACCCACATGAAGTAGCTCCAAGATACTCTTGGACTTGATGAAGTTATTAGGCTTGTGGGGAGAATCATGCATCTTTACTTCAAGACATGCCCTACACACACGATCTTTGGCAAAATAAACATTTTCTTTTAGTCCAACAATATGGCCATCCTTCTGGAGACTTTGCAAAGTTCTCATGTTGACATGGGCTAGATGGCGATGCCATAGCCAACCCACATCAGCCTTTCCGAATAAGCACATCACACTTGTACTGGTGTTCCCCAAAAATTCCACCTCATACAAGTCATTTTTGACATACCCAACAAAATAAACCTTTAGAGACTTGCTCCATAAGAGGACCACAATATCATTATCAATAAAGATGGAAAATCTCATCTTTCCAAGAGCACGGTCTGAAAGTAAGTTATATCCAAGGGTCTCAACAAGCATAACGTCCACGAGTGTAATATCGTGAGCAACCACAAACTTGCCAAAACCCAATACCTTAGACTTTGACGTGTCGCCATATGTCACGGTTATTTGATCATCATTTGGTCTCATATCCTTGACAATATTTTGCTTCCGGTCATATGACTTGTGCATCCACTATCAAGCACCCACTAGGTGTAGGGTTTGCAGCATAGAAAACAAAAAAAAATCCTACGATGGGAACAACTATGTACCAAGATCTATCTACTAGATACAAGCAACGGGCGGATGTATATCCATAGAGAACATACCCTTGAAGACCGACAAAGCTTAACGAGTTCAAACTCGTGGTTGATGTAGACGATCTCTTGCCGGTCTCAAGATCGAGAGGAAGTCCTAGTGCCGCAAAACAGCAGCGCATCCGTGCTTGCACACACGTACGAGGCACCGAGCAACCTCCGCATCCTCGCTCCAGCAATGCAGAAGAAGCACAAATCTTTCTTGCCGAAAAGCCACCTGGAAAATGTATCTCGCTAGTCCGAGACCATGGGGGATAAATACTAGAGGGGGAGAGAGATCCTTCATGAGGAGGTGTGAGTGAGAGAGAGGAAGGGGGCTCCTTTTATAGGGAGAGGGGGGCACCCAAGGGGCCATGCGCCCAGCCATGGGGCTGACCCCTCCCCTCCTTTCATTCATGTGGGTGGACACTCCACTCGCACAAAAGCCTTTCAATTTCCTCCACTCAAAAACCCACTCAAATTCCCATTAAATTTCCACCAAATTTAATGCAAACTCTCATTAAATAAAACTCCTTTTATTTATTCAGAATTTTGTCAATTACTTTAATGAAAAACATTCTCATATAACCCCTTGCTAGTATTTCATTTCACATGCAAAAACACTTTCTGTAATTTCACCCGAAAATCCGTTTCGGTATCTAGTGAAATAAAATACCTACGCTTGTTATTCTTCCCGGCATGAAACTTTTGCTCCAAATGGATGTTGGTGTCTCTTAAGTGTGCCACCCTACGGTTCACGAATAATGCGGACATGATCGAGACCCCTCTCGGATCAATAATTAGAAGCGGGATCTGGAGACCCATACTGACGCCCACACATTCAACGATGACTTTCTTGTGATCATCGGAACCTTTTACGCTAGTATCTTAATCCTTTTGTTTCACGATATATTAAATGTCCGAGATTTGATCATCGGTATCTCCGTACCTAGTTTGATCTCGTTACTGACATGCACTCTTTTCTTGTTCCCGTGATATAACATTCTAGTGATCAAATCACTTGCTTGCAAGCTAATCAATGTGATATCACCGAGAGGGCCTAGAGCATATCTATCCGTCATCGGTATGAACAAATTCCACTCTCGATCCATGGGCCTCATCATAACACTTTAGTAGTTATGAACCCATCTTTATAATCACCCTGTTACGGTGTGATGTTTGATGTTATCAAGAAACTCTTCTGGTGTTAGTGATTGACATGATCTCATGGTCTAAGGATTAGGATCACTTCGTAAGTTGTTATAGCAATATAAACTCAATGATTTTGATCATAATGCTATACTTCGGATGAATGTTCATCACATCATTACACTAATGTTGTGACCTCGTTATTAACAACATCCAATCTCCATGATCAGGAAACCTTGATCATCTTGTTAATCAACGAGCTAGTTTATAAGAGAGGCATAACTAGGAACTTCCTTTTTGTTTATTAAACACACATGTATTAACGTTTCTCTATTAATACAATTATAGAATGCAAAATAAACATTTATCATAAACAGGGAATATGATAATAACCACTTTATTATTGCCTCTCGGGCATATTCCCTTCAGTCTCCCACTTGCACTAGAGACAATAATCTAGTTTGAAAACTTTGCGTATTGAACACCTATGGCTTTCTAGTGTTCCATATTGTAGGGATCCCAATCTTAGATAAGATTGATCCCTCCTGTGTTTACAATGCTAGTCCCTGGATCAATAGCTAGCATCCACAGTTAAGATGTAATATCAAGAAACAAAGGTCATAATATAACTTTATAACCAGGAAAACATAATTTTATTACATCATACATAGCTCATATGGCTATTACAATACATTGCAGCGGAATAAATATAGTCATGGGTCCTTCATCTTCAAAGTGCCACAGGCAGATGTTGGTTGTAGACTTTGTAATCCTAATCAAACAATCTTCACTAAAATCAATCAAACCTGCAACATACAAGTTACAGCCACAAAGGTCAATACATTTGAATTGTATTGGCAAGTGATACTATGGTAATATAGTGGAGTCTATCATCTATATGCATTTGGCTAAGTGGAGTTGAGGCTTGCATTGCTCAAAATAGATTTTTCTTATCATTTTGAAAATAAATAGTTTTGTCAAAAGCTTTTCCAATGCATCTCTCAATCAAAGACTGAAGATCCTTCTCGAGGCATCTGCAAATCAAAGACCAAGTGCTTGGTAAAATCATCTTCCTCAATCCAAGATTTCAAGATCCTTATATCAAGCCATCTTTCCATCAAAGATTGAAGAATACACACAATCCCTTGTTCACCCACAAGTTTTTATTTAGAAATTGGAATGATGAGATTCTTGATTGTTTCCATGTCTTGATGCTCAATTTGTCCTTTACTGTGACATGGCTAAGTACTTAGGTTTTACACTCTGCAGAGGTGGTGCACTTTACCCACAAGACTTGGTTTCCCAAGACAAAATCTTTCAAGCCTTCCTTAGACCAAAATGGACGTTCCAACCTATCAAAACACTACCACCCACTGTCCATTTGGCTAAGTTCTTGCAACCTATATGATCATGGCAGAGCCCATATTGCCAAGTGGTTGCACTTGAAGCTTCTCAACATTTGACATCTCAAATCTCTTTGTTTCTGGTGGCCATCCACAAGTGAGATACAAGGTTAACCATAAATATGGGCCTTGTGAACCACTCAACATAACCCAATCCTTCCATTCCACCGGTGATTTATTAACTTAGTTGTTTTATTAATCAAAACTTAAGTCCTCAGACTTATAATATTTTTCCATAGTGTGAATATATATTCCACCCATGTTTTCTATTAGCTAGGCTAAGCTTGGTAGTAGTAGGAATCTTAACTTAGGAAAATCCTATTAAGGATTCATCTACAAGGTTTTCCTATAGCAAGATCTATACTTAGCAAAATCCATGCAAGTTTACTTAGCAAAATCACTAATGCATAATAAAAGTATTGGGATAGAAAGTATGAAGCATCACTTGCCTTTTTGGTAGAGTATAGGTTCACTTCTTGATCTTTGCACAATCACACTCTTCAAGTCACTACAAATCAATCAAGCAAGGTACAAACTCAATCTACCAATCAAGCAAAACAACACACATAAATAACAAAGTCAAAGAAATGCATGCAAGCATGCTAAGCTTTGTTTTGTTTGAAAAAGTGGTCCTTAGTGGGTCATAGTCATTTGGGTACATCTAATGGTCATTCTCTAAAGTGGCTAAGTCATTTGCAAAAGGTTTCACTCAAAAACCATTTTCAAAACAAAGTGTTATTTTATGTGGTGTAGAAATATTTTTATTAAGGCATTTTCCCATAGGGTTCACCAAATGAGTTGCTATTGCAAAACTTGGTGTTTTTAGGTCAGTAGGTTTGGTCCAAACCATCTACTCAAAGTTTTCTTCCTTTAAACATTTCCATAATAAAATCACTAATTTTATTTGGCTAGAAATGGACTAAACTAATTAATCCATTCCAAACTTTTCCAAATTCATTTTCCAAACCATGGGTTGATTCCTAGGGTCAGTAGGGTCACAATAAACCAATTGGCAAAGGTTTGATCTCAAAATTCATTTTTAAATGATTTTTCTAATGTTAGCAAGCACACAAAAGAATCTGCAAATTTAAACAAGCTAACAAATACTATTTGACCAACTAAGGCCATGGTTGGCTAGGGCTTGTTCTCCTGAATCTTTTGATATAAAATTTGTCAAATTTGGACGTGGTTCAAAAGATATAAGGGTTTGAAATCAGATCAAATTGATTTCAAAATCTGTTTTAACAAACAGATGACACGCGCACGCTTCCATTCGACGGTACCGTTCGCGGATCACACTGTGGTGCGTTGGATCTAGTTAAATCGAATGGCTCGGATCGAGTACCTCTTCGCGTTTAAGTCGTTCTATCTCAGCCGGTGGATCTGCATCCTCGGTTCCTATCGCTGCCATGGCACAAGGCGGCGGGCGTCCGTGTAAGCGAGCGGTCGGACGACGGTTCCGCGATACAGAAGCGCGAAGGAGGAGAGGATGTTCACCGTGTTCACGACGCTTGGGAAGCTCAAGGAGGCACTGGTTGGTGAAGGCGACGAGGTTGGGAATTGCTCGCGGGAGTGGAGCTATGCCTCAGCCTTGCTCAGTCGTCGTCGAGGATAGCGCTGGGGATCACCCGGAGACAAACAAGATGCATGGTCAGACGCGCAAGGATAAGGCGAACGTGTTTGTGTGAGCGAGAGGGTCGGTGGTCTGAATCACCTGTGGGCATCGTCGGAGTTGAGGAAGACGGCGCGGTCGAACTTTTGTCGAAGACAGCCTTTACGGCGCCCGGTCGAAAGTGACCTGAAGGATGCGCGGTATGGTGAGTGTGCTCGTGTGCTCAGGAGGCGGAAAGGAGAGTGTGTGGCCGGAATTTGCGAGAGGGCTCGTCGGAGACAAGCCGTTCGAGAATCAGTGCGACACTGAGGCGGTCTGGGAAGAAGGCGAGAGGCAACGAGAGAGGAGAGAGGCGCTTTAACTGCGTGGTCAAGTGGCGTTTCATTGCGAGATTAAGGCGTAATTAAGCCAGGAATTTATGTCTGTGGCGAGGAGAAGGAAGAACAGCTCATGGGTGGGGTGGGGAAGAAGAGGTGGTGGGGTCTCATTGTCGTGAGAAAAGGAGTGAGGGAGGAGGGTCCACTTGTCAGGGGCTTTGCGGGTTGTTTCCGCGGTGAGAAAAACGGTTCGGCGTGGAGAGGAGGTGGGCTAGATGGGTTGTTTGGGCCGGGGTAGTTGGGCTGGGTCTGTTTTCTTATTTTTTTCTGTCTGATTCCTTTTTCTTTTTCTAATTCTATTTTCCTGTTTTGAAATTCAAACAACCAAACACATTCAAAATGATTCAAACAATCATCAAGCCTTTCAAATATGAATTTGGTTCTGCTTAACATCATAATTCACATTCTAAAATAAATATTATTTTAAGTCTTTTTAGGTTCCATTTATTAATTAAATAAATGGATCATTAGTTAAATAAAATAGGGTTTGTTTTATTTAATAAAATATTCACTTAAAATCCAAATATTTTCAAAACCCAATCAGTAGGTGTTATTTGGAAATAAAGAATATTTGGAAAAATTGTTTAAAATAATATATTCCTTTTACCTTAGGGTCCATTAATAATTAAATAAAATGGACTTAGTTATTAAATCAAATAGGGTTTGATTTTTATTAATAAAATCTTTATTTGAAACCTAAATATTTTCAAAATCAAATTAGTAGGTTTAATTTGGGAAATATATATAATAATTGGAAATTTGTTTTAAAACAAAATAACCTTTTATTTTTTTTTTAGTATCCATTATTAATTTATAATAGACTTTCATTATTAAATTCAATAGGATTTGTTTTATTGAGATATTTATTTTGAAATCTAAAACAAAGCCAAAACACTTTAGTAGGTTTTATTAGAGAATATAAAGTATTTGGAAAACCTATTTAAAACAATTTAATATGTTTTGATGTTTTAATTAATTTGGTAAAACTTCTTATTTTAATAAAGTTTGGATTTTAATTCTTTATTATTTTATTTTAAATAAACCTTTGTTGTTTTTATTCAAAACTAAATGTTTTTAATTCCCAAAGTTTGGTCAAGGTTTAAATTGGCCTTTAATAAATAATCTTTATTTATAAAACTTCTATTTCATTTTAAAATAAATCTTCTCATTTAATTGTTTCAAAATAGTATTTCCAAATGTTTTTATTTTCCTTTTTTTAAATGTTTATCTTTTTAAATCTCTTGAGGTTTATTTTAATTCAAATGGGTTTGAAGTTCCAATTGTATTCAAAAAGTTTCTTCTGGCTCTGAAAATCAACAAAGTTTTATTTTATTAATTTATTTTCACATTACAAGATTTGGAAAATCTTGGGATGTGACAGGCTACCACCCTTAAAATAAATCTCGTCCCGAGATTTGGGAAGGCTGGGGTTACAAGCAAGTTCAAAACAACTAGGGTACTACCACCCTTAAAATTTTTCAAACAAAAATTACATATTGGCCTTCTTGGGTCCTGGAAATTTCTCTAAGTTAAACCTTTGCTTTATTCCTAGGCTTGACTCATGGACCAAGATTGAGCTTCTCCATAGGCTTGTTCAACTTGTTCTTCATCCTTTCTGGACAGTTGCTTGCATAGTGTCCTGGGTTCTTGCAATTGTAACATATCACTTGGCTGATATCTCTCAAAGGCTGGTTTATCTTATGTTTTATATTTTCTGGACAGTAGTTTGCATAATGTCCAAACTCTTTGCAATATTTGCACATCACTTGGCTAAAATTCTTCCTTATCTTGGGTTTCACTAGCTTTTGTTTGTCTTCTTGTCTCTTCTTCTTTTCTGGGCATTCATTGGCATAGTGTCCCATCTCTTTGCAAGTGTAACATTGCTCTTGAGTAATATCCTTCTTGCTAGTGTTGGGAAATTTCTTTTTCTTCTTGGGTCTCTCCAAAGCTAGGAGTTCTTCTAGTTCATGTTCTTCATGAGTGGAAGATCTTTGTCTCTTCTTGGGGCATTGATCTTCATGTTCCTTGGATGCATGATCCTTGTCTTCACAAATATCTTTGTCATCCTTGTTGTCATTGGCTCTTTGGGAAATGTTTTCTCTCATGTTGATCATTTGAGTAACTATTCCTTGCAACAATTTGGATTGGAGTTTCAAAATCCTTTGTATGGCTGGGTCTAGTCCATTGTTGTTGGCTAAAAGCTGAGTTGTCTCTTGGCTCAACTGGTTTTGGGTTGCTATAATATCTTTCATGCTGTCCACTTGGTTGTTGTTGTCATCAACTTTGATGTTGGAGTTTCTTGGAGAAGTCATCTGTTTGGGTTTGAATTGGGATTAGAATAGGAAAGATATTTTTAAGGAATCAATTCTAATCACACACATCACAATTCACACAAGCAATATGCATGCCATCACAAACCAAACATTTCACTCAAACAAGGTTCAAGCACATACTTAGGCAACAAAATATTTTTGTTACCCCACATAAGTTGGTGTTTTTGTCTTAGCTAAATTATGGTGGTCCATCTATATGGTTTACTTGTGATTTTCCTTTCTTTCTTGGTTTTTCTTACTTGAGATCATGGTTCCCTTGAGAAAACTCTTGGTCACAATACTTCAAAGTTATTGATGGTTTCTTCTTATTTTGCATTCCCTCAGTCTCTAAATCTTAAGTAAGAATTCCTTGTCTAACTTGTGGTCCTTAGTAGTTTCCAAGTTAGAAGTCCTTGGTGAGAATGCTGAAGATGTTGAAGTCATTAGAGCTGAAGATGTTGAAGTCATTAGAGTTGAAGAAGTTGAAGAAGTCTTTTGCACATGGGGTAGTCTTTGGTCATGGGATAGTCTTTGGTCATGGGGTAGGCTTTTCCATCAAGTTGAAGTAGAAGAGATGTAGAGCTGAAACCAAAATGGTTGAGGAAAGAGTTTACAAGTGTTTTGTAAATAAGTTTTTGGAACAAAATATCACTCCTATTTTTCTAAGGGTTTTTGTCCAATCCTAGGGTTTACAAATCCTACAGGCAACACGATGCTCTGATACCATCTGTAGGGATCCCAATCTTAGATAAGATTGATCCCTCCTGTGTTTACAATGCTAGTCCCTGGATCAATAGCTAGCATCCACAGTTAAGATGTAATATCAAGAAACAAAGGTCATAATATAACTTTATAACCAGGAAAACATAATTTTATTACATCATACATAGCTCATATGGCTATTACAATACATTGCAGCGGAATAAATATAGTCATGGGTCCTTCATCTTCAAAGTGCCACAGGCAGATGTTGGTTGTAGACTTTGTAATCCTAATCAAACAATCTTCACTAAAATCAATCAAACCTGCAACATACAAGTTACACAAAGGTCAATACATTTGAATTGTATTGGCAAGTGATACTATGGTAATATAGTGAGTCTATCATCTATATGCATTTGGCTAAGTGGAGTTGAGGCTTGCATTGCTCAAAATAGATTTTTCTTATCATTTTGAAAATAAATAGTTTTGTCAAAAGCTTTTCCAATGCATCTCTCAATCAAAGACTGAAGATCCTTCTCGAGGCATCTACAAATCAAAAGCTGACCAAGTGCTTGGTAAAATCATCTTCCTCAATCCAAGATTTCAAGATCCTTATATCAAGCCATCTTTCCATCAAAGATTGAAGAATACACAATCCCTTGTTCACCCACAAGTTTTTATTTAGAAATTGGAATGATGAGATTCTTGATTGTTTCCATGTCTTGATGCTCAATTTGTCCTTTACCGGGACATGGCTAAGTACTTAGGTTTTACACTCTGCAGAGGTGGTGCACTTTACCCACAAGACTTGGTTTCCCAAGACAAAATCTTTCAGAAGCCTTCCCTTAGACCAAAATGGACGCGTTCCAACCTATCAAAACACTACCACCCACTGTCCATTTGGCTAAGTTCTTGCAACCTATATGATCATGGCAGAGCCCATATTGCCAAGTGGTTGCACTTGAAGCTTCTCAACATTTGACATCTCAAATCTCTTTGTTTCTGGTGGCCATCCACAAGTGAGATACACAAGGTTAACCATAAATATGGGCCTTGTGAACCACTCAACATAACCCAATCCTTCCATTCCACCCAGGTGATTTATTAACTTAGTTGTTTTATTAATCAAAACTTAAGTCCTCAGACTTATAATATTTTTCCATAGTGTGAATATATATTCCACCCATGTTTTCTATTAGCTAGGCTAAGCTTGGTAGTAGTAGGAATCTTAACTTAGGAAAATCCTATTAAGGATTCATCTACAAGGTTTTCCTATAGCAAGATCTATACTTAGCAAAATCCATGCAAGTTTACTTAGCAAAATCACTAATGCATAATAAAAGTATTGGGATAGAAAGTATGAAGCATCACTTGCCTTTTTGGTAGAGTATAGGTTCACTTCTTGATCTTTGCACAATCACACTCTTCAAGTCACTACAAATCAATCAAGCAAGGTACAAACTCAATCTACCAATCAAGCAAAACAACACACATAAATAACAAAGTCAAAGAAATGCATGCAAGCATGCTAAGCTTTGTTTTGTTTGAAAAAGTGGTCCTTAGTGGGTCATAGTCATTTGGGTACATCTAATGGTCATTCTCTAAAGTGGCTAAGTCATTTGCAAAAGGTTTCACTCAAAAACCATTTTCAAAACAAAGTGTTATTTTATGTGGTGTAGAAATATTTTTATTAAGGCATTTTCCCATAGGGTTCACCAAATGAGTTGCTATTGCAAAACTTGGTGTTTTTAGGTCAGTAGGTTTGGTCCAAACCATCTACTCAAAGTTTTCTTCCTTTAAACATTTCCATAATAAAATCACTAATTTTATTTGGCTAGAAATGGACTAAACTAATTAATCCATTCCAAACTTTTCCAAATTCATTTTCCAAACCATGGGTTGATTCCTAGGGTCAGTAGGGTCACAATAAACCAATTGGCAAAGGTTTGATCTCAAAATTCATTTTTAAATGATTTTTCTAATGTTAGCAAGCACACAAAAGAATCTGCAAATTTAAACAAGCTAACAAATACTATTTGACCAACTAAGGCCATGGTTGGCTAGGGCTTGTTCTCCTGAATCTTTTGATATAAAATTTGTCAAATTTGGACGTGTGGTTCAAAAGATATAAGGGTTTGAAATCTGTATCAAATTCTGATTTCAAAATCTGTTTTTAACAAACAGATGACACGCGGCACGTTTCCATTCGACGGTACCGGTTCGCTGCGGATCACACTGTGGTGCGTTGGATCTAGTTAAATCGAATGGCTCAGATCGAGTACCTCTTCGCGTTTAAGTCGTTCTATCTCAGCCAGTGGATCTGCATCCTACGGTTCCTATCGCCAAAAGCAAGGCGTGGCGTAAGAGCGGTCGGTCGACGACGGTTCCGGCGATACAGGAAGCGAGAAGGAGGGAGAGGATGTTCACCGTGTTCGCCGACGCTTGGGGAAGCTCAAGGAGGCACTGGTTGGTGAAGGGGCGCACGAGGTTGGGCGGAATTGCTCGCCGGAGTGGAGCTATGCCTCAGCCTTGCTCAGTCGTCGTCGAGGATAGCGCTGGGGATCACCCGGAGACAAACAAGATGCATGGTCAGACGCGCAAGGATAAGGCGAACGTGTTTGTGTGAGCGAGAGGGGTCGGGGTGGTCTGGAATCACCTGTGGGCATCGTCGGAGTTGAGGAAGACGGCGGCGGTCAGAACTTTTGTCGAAGACAGCTTTAGGGCGCCATGTCGAGTGGACCGACATGAAGGATGCGCCGTGTATGGTGAGTGTGCTCGTGTGCTGTGGAGGCGGAAGGAGAGTGTGCTGGCGGAATTTGCGAGGGCTCGTCGGAGACGGGTTGCTCGAGAACGACAGCACTGGGGCGTGTCTGGGAAGAAGGCGAGGGCAACGAGAGAGAGAGGGCGCTTTAACCCGTGGTCAAGTGGCGTTTCATTGCGAGATTAAGGCGTAATTAAGCCAGAATTTATGTCTGCAACGGCGAGGAGAAGGGAAGAACAGCTCAGGTGGGGTGGGGAAGAAGAGGCGGTGGTGGGGTCATTGTCGATGAGAAAAGGAGTGAGGAGGAGGGTCCACTTGTCGGGGCTTTATGGGTTGTTTCATGTGAGAAAACGTTCGGCGTGGAGAGGAGGTGGGCTAGATGGGTTGTTTGGGCGGGGTAGTTGGGTGGGTCTGCTTTTCTTATTTTTCTGTCGATTCCTTTTTCTTTTCTAATTCTATTTTCTGTTTTGAAATTCAAACAACCAAACACATTCAAAATGATTCAAACAATCATCAAGCCTTTCAAATATGAATTTGGTTCTTTAACATCATAATTCACATTCTAAAATAAATATTATTTTAAGTCTTTTTAGGTTCCATTTATTAATTAAATAAATGGATCATTAGTTAAATAAAATAGGGTTTGTTTTATTTAATAAAATATTCACTTAAAATCCAAATATTTTCAAAACCCAATCAGTAGGTGTTATTTGGAAATAAAGAATATTTGGAAAAATTGTTTAAAATAATATATTCCTTTTACCTTAGGGTCCATTAATAATTAAATAAAATGGACTTAGTTATTAAATCAAATAGGGTTTGATTTTTATTAATAAAATCTTTATTTGAAACCTAAATATTTTCAAAATCAAATTAGTAGGTTTAATTTGGGAAATATATATAATAATTGGAAATTTGTTTTAAAACAAAATAACCTTTTATTTTTTTTTAGTATCCATTATTAATTTATAATAGACTTTCATTATTAAATTCAATAGGATTTGTTTTATTGAGATATTTATTTTGAAATCTAAAACAAAGCCAAAACACTTTAGTAGGTTTTATTAGAGAATATAAAGTATTTGGAAAACCTATTTAAAACAATTTAATATGTTTTGATGTTTTAATTAATTTGGTAAAACTTCTTATTTTAATAAAGTTTGGATTTTAATTCTTTATTATTTTATTTTAAATAAACCTTTGTTGTTTTTATTCAAAACTAAATGTTTTTAATTCCCAAAGTTTGGTCAAGGTTTAAATTGGCCTTTAATAAATAATCTTTATTTATAAAACTTCTATTTCATTTTAAAATAAATCTTCTCATTTAATTGTTTCAAAATAGTATTTCCAAATGTTTTTATTTTCCTTTTTTTAAATGTTTATCTTTTTAAATCTCTTGAGGTTTATTTTAATTCAAATGGGTTTGAAGTTCCAATTGTATTCAAAAAGTTTCTTCTGGCTCTGAAAATCAACAAAGTTTTATTTTATTAATTTATTTTCACATTACAAGATTTGGAAAATCTTGGGATGTGACACATATACACTATTGCAAGTGGTTAACATAATCTACAGATCTGACGCTTTCAGGTCCATGTGTATTTGCATGTCTTTGCGTCTTCACGCATCACTCATTCTCCAATGAGATGGCATTGTATAAATTTGGTCTTTTGGTGAGACCTTTAGTTCTTGGAGTTAAATCATGTCGATACTATTGTCGTATAATATATCTTTAGTGTTAGACCGTTGCGAACCACATATTAGTTTGATAACAAACTATTTGACACAAATTCCCTCGTTTGCTACTACTATAGCAGTCATATACTTAGCCTTTTGTTGCAGTATTCATCACAATGTCTTAACTATGGATTTCATCCATATCCATCATGGAATCTCCTTTCTATTACATTGTGCCACCCATAGTTTAAGTTGAGATAAACTTAATTTGTATCTTGTGACAAAACTAGTATCAATGTAACACTTTACAATGAACTATTTGTAATTGTTTGTCACCTGTACACAAATATATTCTTAGTTCTTCCAAAGGATCATAAGAATTTCCTTACTATTCTCCAATGATCATTTTATGATTCATTCTGGTATATGCTCATAACATTTAGAGCGTATGACATATCTGGATGTGTACATATCATGGTATGATTGATCAAATCATTCTTGTGATTTCACTCATCAAGTGTCAAAGCACTTGAATCTTGTTTCACTTATCAAGTGTCGATACACTTGAATCTTGATTCAATTCTTTTCCATGCGACAAGAACCTTTTCTTGTCGTTTCTATATTGAACTCCTTCAATATCTCATATATGTACGTTTGGAATAAACATATTAGCGTCACAGACTATCCATGTAGACATTTATGCTAAATATTCGGGTTTTGCCTACGTCTTTCATCGAAATGAAATTATTAACCTTTGTCAATAGAAGATACATCATTTCTAATCAACAAGATGTCCTCCACATAATGTATTAAAAATATGTCTTAGCCCTCCCACTTAATTTCTTGCAAATGCAAGCATCTTCATTGTCTCTAGATGAAAACTCCTTTTTCATCACGGTGAAGATTCCAACTCCGCGATGCTTACTTCAACCATTGAAGTTTGCATGCCCTTTTAGCATCCTTTGAATTAACAAAACCCTTTGGACCGTGTCTTTTACACGTCCTAGGTAACCATTCTATTAGAAGAATTTTGTTTTGTTTATTCATCTACCATATACCAAATTATATGTAGTGTTTGCTACTTTAATCCGTCCAGACTAAATATCGCTATGAAAGATCAAATCTTGTCATAGTCAACTCCTTGAACATTGTTGCAAAATACTTTACCGACATGTCGACTATTTCATAGATGTGAAACATCCATGTATGTTTTTTTATAGATCCAAATACGACCGATAGGTTTTTACACCTTTCTAGTGGGTCTTCCAAGTTCAAAAAACTTGATTTCTCGTGTATGGAACTATCACGGATTTTATGGCTTCAAGCCATTTGACAGAGTCAGGGCCCATCATTGCTTCTTTGCATGTAATCGGTTCATCATTGTCAAACAATAATGATTTACTCTCAAATCTCAACATTTGATTGTTTATTCGACCTACTTGGTTCAATAGGAACTTAGATCTCCGCGACCACAACCTTTGAGGCACATAAGGTATGAGAATTATGGCTGCCTCTAGAACAATTTCCGGCACTGCGCAATTCAGCACATATAGCTAAGGTTCGTTAACCTTATCAAAGTTCTATTGTCCTCCCACTCAACTTTTGCAAAAAATTCCTTTTTCAAGAAACTTCACATTTCAAGCGACAAACCCTTTTGTCCTCGGTGTTATGGAGGAATAACCAATTTTTATTCGAAATAACCTACAAAGACATGCTCATCCGACTTTGGTTGTAAGCATCTTACTTATGCTTAGCATACCAAAATTTAAGAAAGGACAACTTGGGTTTTACCCCAAACCAGGTGTCATTTCAATGGATCAAGATGGAGCTGTTTTCAGTGTAAAAGCGGTAGTCTCTAAATCTTTAATCTTTTAAAACATAATTGCAGTTTTATAAATAACACCTTTGATCCAACCATGTCAAACAAGGTTTCATTACAAATCTCAAACACTCCATATTCCTATGGTTTTTCAGGAGATGCAAATCTAGGTGTTTTTGCTAAACTTGTAACTCAAATAAATACCTTTGTGATAAAATCATAAATCATTTTTTCTCTTGTTACAATTGCAACTCAAATTAATCCCTTATGATAAAATTATAAACCATTTATTTTCTTGTTACATTTTAGCATTAGTTTTTATGGATGTGATTTCTCTAACTAAATTTGTAAATCATCCATCTTATATGGAATAAGGTAATTATTTGAACAACCTTTGTTCTCATAATACCCGATTTAAATAAATATTATTACAACAAATCTTGATGGCAAGCTTTGCTGTCAACAAGAAATACAAACAACGGTTTGTTTGTTTTTTGATGAAGATCATCACATATTCTGTTATTAGTTACTTAGGCCATTGTGGTTCATGAATTGTGTCGGTCCGTATGAAATTTCATACCAACCAATTCGGTATCCAATACCCAAGAACCACATTGTTTAACAAGCAAAGAATACAACCATAACATGTATATCATCTATATACCTAAATTGGATATTTCTAATCTTTTCTTTTCTGCCAAATATATTTTATAGATTCTCTTTCAGAATTTCCTTTTCCTTTTTAAAAGAATCTATCAACATCAATAGTGGCGCCATATACATGACACATAGTCCAAAGCGTGTATATTCAAATAATAATACCTTTGGACTTGCACTTTGAAGTAGATCACCATCATCAAATGATCGGTGTTCTTTCAAAATCCATTCTTTAGTAATCTTTTAATGTAGTAAACACTTTACATACATATTCTATTCATCCTTATCATGTAGAATTTCATGATCAAGCTAATGTAGCTTATAAAGACGAATTGTGAGTATAACGTTACTTTCCAAAACCCTTTTGGATGATTAGGATGTCTAGCATCTCCAACCTTTGCAAATTCTCATCCAATATGAGAACATACATTATACTCTATTATATTGCAACCAAAACATTGTTTCAGATATCGTTATATCTGTCACACATGATGGTTTCTGAAACAATTCTTTCATCTCCTAGATAATCTCGATATTTAAATCAAGAATCATGGAGGCAAACATGATACTTTAGATACTAACACTGGAATTGTTACTCTCGATTTAATACTAATTATTAAACTTCACGGATTAAACAGAGTTTGCTGAAAGTTTTATATAGGAATTTAAACTTTAGATTGACACTCAACACAATACGATACCAGCTCATAAATTAAATATCCAGAATTCTATAGTTCTATTATCTCAATTACAACTAAGAATAAGGTGGTGAACGAATGCCAATGACTACAAAAAATTATGCAAATTCACTTTGATTTAATTTATGATAAATTGAGTTCTTCTAATCCAAATTAGAAATGAACTCCCACTCAAAAACGACATCCCTCGTGTCTTTTTGGTGATTACATGAACCAAATCCACTACACCAAGTTCGATCATCACGTGAGTCGGTGTAGCTTCAAAGGCGAGCATCAAATGGGCATCATATCTTCCATATCACTCATGCTTAACCTTTCGGTCCGTGTTCCGAGGCCATGTCTGTACATGCTAGGCTCGACAAGTAAGAACCTTAGTATTCGCGTGTGTAACTATCTTACACCCGAAATATGATCATGGATCCAAGAACACCCGATCATCACGTGATGTCTTGGAGCGACGAAACATAATCAATGCATACTTAAGGGAGAACACATGTTTATCTTGATATCTAAATGAGGGATCATCTTATTATGATAATAAAACTCCAAACAAGCAATATAAGATGCAACAAACATCACATGTTAATAAGTGAAATGATATGGTACTTGGACTTGATCTCCATCATGTGCATCATGGTATGATCGCCATCATACCTCTATGTGTAAGGACAAGATCTATGGAACTTACACGTTATTTGTGTTGTAGGAGTATCGACTTATACTTCTACTTACAACATCACCATATCATGACACTAGCCCAGCAATAATCAGAACTAGACGCCTCTAATTTATCTATTGCAAGTTTTATGTGTCTTAGGGCTTTCGAAGATAGAACCGTTCTTACCTACGAACATGAACCACAACGAGGATAAACAAATTTTTGATAACTCGTTGAAAATTATATATTGACTATAGTAGGAGAGACAAACACCCGCTACCCACTTATGAAAAACTAGTTGCATGTCAAGCGTGGAACATGTCTCATGTGCGAGGACATGTAAAGTTTTTCCGGGCCGCTTCATCCCACTATGCCACCAATATCCAAAGTACAAATAATAAGCAATAAAATGATCATCATCGCCCACATACTCATATGTGTACTACCCATGCAAATCATCTACGCATAGATCCGGCTCTGGTACCACTATAGGGTTTGCAGCATAGAAAACAAAAATTTCCTACGATGGGAACAACTATGTACCAAGATCTATCTACTAGATACAAGCAACGGGTGGATGTATATCCGTAGAGAACATACCCTTGAAGACTGACAAAGCTTAACGAGTTCAAACTCGTGGTTAATGTAGACTATCTCTTGCTGATCTCAAGATCGAGAGGAAGTCCTAGCGCCGCAAAACAGCGGCGCGTCCGTGCTCGCATACACGCATGAGGCACCGAGCAACATCCGCCTCCTCGCTCTAGCCATGCAGCAGAAGCACAACTCTTTCTTGCCGAAAAGCCACCTAGAACATGTATCTCGCTAGTCCAACACCATGGGGGATAAATACTAGAGGGGGTGAGAGATCCTTCACGAGGAGGTCTGAGTGAGAGAGAGGGAGGGGGCTCCTTTTATAGGGAGAGGGGGGGACCCAAGGGGACATGCGCGCAGCCATGGGGCTGCCCCTCCCCTTGTTTCATTCATGTGGGTGGACACTCCACTCACACAAAAGCCTTTCAATTTCCTCCATTCAAAAACCCACTCAAATTCCCATTAAATTTCCACCAAATTTAATGCAAACTCTCATTAAATAAAACTCCTTTTATTTATTCAGAATTTTGTCAATTACTTTAATGACAAACATTCTCATATAACCCCTTGCTAGTATTTCATTTCACATGCAAAAACACTTTCTGCAATTTCACCCGAAAACCTGTTTTGGTATCTAGTGAAATAAATTCCCGCGCTTGTTATTCTTTTCGGCATGAAACTTTTGCTCCAAATGGATGTCGGTGTCTCTTAAGTGTGCCACCCTATGGTTCGCGAATAATGCGTACATGATCGAGACCCCTCTCGGATCAATAATAAGAACCAGGATCTAGAGACCCATACTAACTCCCACACATTCAACGATGACTTTCTTGTGATCGTCGGAACCTTTTACGCTAGTATCTTAATCCTTTTGTTTCGTGATATATTACATGTCTGAGATTCGATCATCGGTATATCCATACCTAGTTTGATCTCGTTACTGACATGCACTCTTTTCTCGTTCCCGTGCTATAACATTCTAGTGATCAAATCACTTGCTTGGAAGATAATCAATGTGATATCACCGAGAGGGCCCAGAGCATATCTATCCGTCATCGGGATGAACAAATTCCACTCTCAATCCATGAGCCTCAACATAACACTTTAGTAGTTCTGAACACATCTTTATAATCACCCTGTTACGGTGTGATGTTGGATGTTATCAAGAAACTCTTCTGGTGTTAGCGATTGACATGATCTCATGGTCTAAGGATTAGGATCACTTCAAGTTGTTATAGCAATATAAACTCAACGACTTTGATCGTAATGCTATACTTCGGATGAATGTTCATCACATCATTACAGTAATGTTGTGACCTCGTTATTAACAACATCCAATGTCCATGATCAGGAAACCTTGATCATCTTGTTAATCAACGAGCTAGTTTATGAGAGAGGCATAACTAGGAACTTCCTTTTTGTTTATTAAACACACATGTATTAACATTTCCATATTAATACAATTATAGCATGCAAAATAACCCTTTATCGTAAACAAGGAATACGATAATAACCACTTTATTATTTCCTCTCGGACATATTCCCTTCAGTTTGAACCTCTGGAAGCATAGTTCTACAAGAGATCAAACTAGATTTTAGGTACCCATTTTTCAATGGGCCTCTTTTGTTAGCAACAAGGGTCTTGGGAACCCAAATGGACCAAGCAATATAATCATCAAGCGGGCCAACATATTCTGCATAAACATCACCATAATAATCACGCATTAAGACATAGTGAGGCTTAACACTTCCTGCATAGTCATCATGTGACATAGTTTTGCCACTTGTGGTCTTACTACCCACAATGGCCTTGTCTTTTGCTTGTGTGGGCATGGCCTTCTTCTTCTTGTTGTTCTTCTCTTGGCTTTGGAGACAAAGCCAATGCCCCCATTTCTCCTTGTTTGACCTTTGCTTACTCAAAAGATCATCAATAGACTTGTTTCCTTTGGGAAAGGTGGCACTAGCAAGATCCACCTTCAACCTAGCATTTTATTCAATGGTGTTTGTACTACTAGAGGGAATTAAAATACTTGGTGAGGCAATATTAGTCAATTGAGTTTGAAGTTTTTCACGAGACTTTGTGAGCAACAAGAGTTTACTCTCCAAGGCCTTGCGAGCCTTGTCAAGATTTCTAAAGTCCTCGGCAAGTATGTCATGAACAACACCAAACTCAACATTATCCTTTTTAGCCTTTTTATACTTAGCAATGGCATGATCATGTTCCTTGATGAGTTTATTAATAATTTGATCATTTGCCTCATCGAGGCCTTCAAGTTTTATTTCAAGACTCATCCTAGTCTCTTGCTCATCTTCTAGAGTATTAATTAGAGCCTCCACCTCAATCATATGCTCTCTCCCTAGTTTACATATCTCATCAAGAAGCTCTTGTGTGTGATAAAGTTGACTCAAGAGGTTCACAAAATTATTCTTGTGATCCCCTTGTAAGTTAGTCATAAACACATCAAAACCAACTAATTCCTCTTTGACACTAGTTTACCACCATGATCTTCTCTTTTCTCATAGGGACAACCGGCAACAAAGTGATAGCGGTCACCATGGTTGAAGCAAGTTCTCAATTTTGAGCCATTGTCTCTTCTCCCATTTGGGTTGTGATACGTCCATTTTGCATCACTATTCTATATCATAATTTACTGTTATTCATTGATATATTTCTTATTAAGAGGTGATACTTATGTTATTTCATCTATTATTGCATGTTGGGTGACTTTTGTAGGATGAACTGCTGGAGTCAGGATTCTAATGGAAAAAAGCGGTGTCTAGATGCAATATTCGCGAAGATCAAAAATTTCCAGAAAATATAAGGAAAATCCTATTTTTCCAGAAGACGAAGGAAGCCAGAAGGGGAGGTTGAGATGGGCCACAGGAGGCCCACACCACCCCCTGGCGCGGGTCCCCTAGGTTGCGCCAGCAGGTTGTGAGGCCACCCTGGCCCACCTCCTGCTTTGCCCTTTCTCCTATAACTTCCTCCCGAAACCCTAGTATGAGGGGGAGAGACCACAGAAAGATTCCGCTGCCTCTGCGGGGCGGAAACTATAGAGACAGAAAGAGATCTCTAGCAGGCAGATTTCTGCCGGGGAAATTCCTTCCCGGAGAGGGGAGATCATCGTCATCAACACAGTCATCAAGCTAGACTTCATCGAGATCATCATCATCATCCTCACCACCATCTCCAACAGCACCATCATCACCACTCCATCTTGCTGTAACAATTGGGTTGAATCTTGCATAGTTCTTAGGGGAAACTTTCCCGGTGTTGATTACTTTTGTAGTTGATGCTTGTGAGTGGAACCGTTGAATTACTGTTTATGTTCAGATTGTTATTCATCATCATATCATCTCTGATCTTGATCCATATGATGTCTCGTGAGTAGTTCGTTTAGTTCTTGAGGACATTGGAGAATTCATGTTGTTAGTAGTGGAATTGTGTTGAGTAATATTCAATGGTTTGATATTTAAGTTGTGGTGCTATTCTTCTAGTGGTGTCATGTGAACGTCGACCACATGATACTTCACAATTTATGGGCCTAGGGGAATGCATTGTGTATTTGTCTACTAATCGTGGGGTTGTCGGAGTGATAGAAACCTGAACCCCCGTTAGGAAACCTTTGCACACGGGAGTGTAGGATCTCAGAGTTTAATGTTGTGGTTAGGTTTTTATCTTAATTAATTTCTTGTAGTTGCGGATGCTTGCTAGGGGTTTAATCACAAGTATGTATTAGTCCAAGTAAGGTCGGTACATTAGCATAGGTTCACCCACACAACACTTGTCCAACCAAAGAAGATTAATCAACTATATGAAGCGAAAGCACTTGACAGTATTCCCATGTGTCCTCGAGAACGTTTGGTCCTCATAAGTAATACAACCGGCTTGTCCTTTGCTAAGAAAGGATTGGGCCACTTGCTGCAATTATTATTGTTGTCTTTATTTACTTGCACTTTATTTCTTTGCTTTATCAAAAACCCCTAAAAATCCATTTGCTAAGTATTTACAGAGAATTCCTGATCCAAACCACTAGTCAACACCTTCTTCTCCTTGTTGGGATCGACACTCCTATATACTTGTGGGTCATCAAGACTATTTTCTGGCGCCGTTGCCAGGGAGTGAAGCGTTATTGAAGGGTGGAATTAGTAAAGGAAACTTCTACTATGAGTATTGCTTTTTATTTATGTTTGTTACTTTGGTTACAATATGGATAACCCACTTGGTTTCCTATTTGGGAAAGCTAATACCACTTCTAGGGCAGTAGATGAACCACCACCTGTTGAGATAGATCCTTTTAAGATACCTACAAGAATTGTTGATAGTGTTATGGATAATTATTATTTAATGGTCACATTGAGGAAGAGTTGTATATGGTACAACCCAAGGGTTTTGTGATCCTAAAGATGCTGACAAGGTATGCAAACTTCGGCGCTCCATTTATGGACTAAAGCAAGCATCCCGGAGCTGGAATCATTGTTTTGATAAGGTGATCAAAAACTTTGGATTTATACAAACTTTTGGAGAAGCTTGTATTCACAAGAAAGTGAGTGGTAGCTCTGTAGCATTCCTGGTACTATATGTGGATGACATATTGTTGAATGGGAATGATATAGAACATCTTGAAAGTGTCAAAGGCTATTTGAATAATAATTTTTCAATGAAGGATCTTGGCAAAGCAGCATACATTTTAGGCATCAATATTTATAGAGGTAGATCAAGACGCTTAATAGGGCTTTCACAGAGTACATACCTAGACAAGGTTCTAAATAGATTTAGAATGGAAGAAATCAAGAAAGGGTTCTTTCCCATGTTGCTAGGTAAGACCTTGAGTAAGACTCAAAGTCCATCTACAGCAGAACAAAGAGAAAGGATGAGCAAAAATACCCTATGCCTAGGCCATAGGTTCTATCATATATGCCATGTTGTGTGCAAGACTGGATGTCACACATGATGTTAGTTTGACCAGCAGATATCAAAGTGATCCTGGAGTGGAACACTGGATAGCGGTCAAAAATATCCTAAAGTACTTGAAGATGACTAAGGATATGTTTCTTTCTTATGGAGGTGACGAAGAGCTCGTTGTAACCAGTTATACCGATGCTAGTTGGAACACTGATTCGGATGACTCAAAGTCATAGTCTGGATACATATTTATTTTGAATGGTGCAGCGGTGAGCTGGAGCAGTGCCAAGCAAAGCGTTGTGCCAAAATCTTCAACTGAATCAGAATACATAGCTTCTTCGGAGGCTACACAAGAAGCGATATGGATGAAGGAGTTCATTACTTAGCTTGATGTGGTTCCTAGTGCGTTGGACCCGATGGCCATATATTGTGACTACATGGGTGCCATAGATAATGCACAGGAGCCAACGTCACACAAGAAGCTGAAGCACATCAAGCTACATTTTCATTCTATTCGCGAGTATGTCCAATATGGTGACATAAAGATTTGAAAAGTACACACATATCTGAGTGTGGCAGATCCGTTGACTAAACCTCTCCCTAGAGAAAAACATGACTAACACCAGAACGCCATGGGTGCTAGGTATATTACCATGTAATCTAGATTATTGACTTTAGTGCAAGTGGGAGACTGTTGGAGATATGCCCGAGAGGAAATAATAAAGTGGTTATTATTATATCTTTCTATTTATGATAAATGTTTGCATACCATGCTATAATTGTATTAATAGGAAATATTAGTACTCACTACAACAAATGTGATTATATATGGCGCTCATTCTGTGACGATTTAGCAAAAACGTCAGAGATTCATCCAAATTGTGACATTTTTCATAAAACATGACATTTTTTACTGAATGTCCCTCACAGATAATCTCATTTGTTGTAGTGACTTGTGTGTTTTGTAAACATAAAAGAGTCCCTAGTAAGCTTCTTGTTAAACTAGCTTGTTGATTAATAGATGACCATCGTTTCCTGATCATGAACATTGGATGTTCTTAATAACAAGATCATATGATTAGGAGAATGATGTGATGGACACACACCCAAAGTAAGCATAGCATAAGATCAAGTCATTAAGTTCATTTTTCTACAAGCTTTCAAATACATAGTAACCTAATTCTTCGACCATGAGATCATGTTAATCACCAACACCATATGAATGCTTTGATGGCATCAAACGCCACTTCTTAACTAGGTGGTTATAAAGTTGGCATTAGGTATTCTGAAAGTATGAGTTGAAGCGCATGGATCAAGAATGGGATTTGTCCATCCAAATGACGGTATATATACTTTGGGCCCTCTCGGTGGAATGTCATCCAATTGGCTTGCAAGCATGTGACTAGGTCACAAGGGATGTCATATCACGGTATGAGTAAAGAGTACTTATCGATAACAAGGTTGAACTAGATATGGAGATACCAATGATTGAACCTCGGATAAGTAGAGTATCGTGGGACAAAGGGAATCAGTATCGTATGTTAATGGTTCTTTCGATCACGAAGTCATCGTCGAATATGTGGGAGCCATTATGGATCTCTAGTTCCCGCTATTGGTTATTGACTGGAGAGGTGTCTCGATCATGTATGCATAGTTCGTGAACCATACGGTGACACACTTAAGGTTCGATGTTGTTTAAGTAGATATGGAATGTGAGTTTTGTAAGGTTCGTTGCATGGGGAAGAAATTCTATCACAAGAACACATAAAACCAAGATCCAATCTATGGAAAAACCAAAATATAATCTACGAGATCGGTGCAACGAGATTGAAGAGAACTAACCCTCATAGATCCAAAGAATTTAACGAGATCGAATCTCGTGGTTGATGTAGTCGATCACTTGCCGATCTCAAGATCGCGATGATGATACTTTCGGCGCAGCGTTTCGGCAGCGCTTCCGCACTCAGTCACACGTACGGAGTCGATAAAGGCCTTCCTCTCCCTGTTCCAGCGGGCAACGGAGGTAGTATATCACCTCGGAATCCCAACAACATGACGGTGTGGTGGTGGTGGTGGAGGAGAGATTTCTGCACGGCTTCGCCTAAGCCAGAGCTGTCGATGGAGGAGAGAGGGGTGGTGGCGCTTAGGGTTAGGCGGCGCAAGGACAAGGGGCAAAGGGGGTGCGCCCCCACCCCTCATTATATAGTGGGGGCAACGGCCAAGGGGCTTCCTAGCCCTGGATGAGTCCCCTCCCCCCAACTTGTCCACAAGGGGAAGAGTTGGGGCCTTGCCCCCCAAGTCTCCCCTCTTACCAAACTAGGGTTTGACTTCTCAAACTAGGGATTGACCCCAATTCTTTTGGTAGCCGGATTTGACCCCTTGGGATTTGGTGTGGCTGGACCTAGTGCTCCCCCTGTGGCATGCATCAACCCAAGTGGCCTCTCACAGGGTGGTGGACCCACTAGTGGTCCCTCTAGAACATTCTAGAAGCTTCCGGTCAAAAAACTGAAAACATTTCCGAACCCCGAAAAATGACTTTCCTTATATGAATCTTATTCTCCAGACCATTCTGGATCTCCCCGTGATGTCCTGGATCCAATCCGAGACTCCGAACAACATTCATTCTCCAACTCATATTCCATATCTACTTAAACAACGTCGAACCTTAAGTGTGTCACCCTACGGTTCATGAACTATGTAGACATGATCAGGACACCTCTCTGATCAATAACCAATAGAGGAATCTGGAGATCCATAATGGCTCCCACATATTCAACAATAACTTCATGATCGAATGGACCATTGACATACGATACCGATTCACTTTGTCGTGTGATACTTTACTTATCCGAGGTTTGATCACCGGTATCTCCATACCTAGTTCAATCTCGTTACCGATAAGTACTCTTTACTCGTTCTGTGATATGACATCCCTTGTGACCTAGTCACATGCTTGCAAGCCAATTGGATGACATTCCACCGAGAGGGCCTAGAGTATATCTATCTGTCATATGGATGGACAAATCTCACTCTTGATCCATGTGCTTCAACACATACTTTTAGAATACCCAATGCCACCTTTATAACCACCTAGTTACGGAAGTGGTGTTTGATGTCATCAAAGTACTCATCCGGTGATGGTGATTAACATGATCTCATGGTCGAAGGATTAGGTTACTATGTATCTGAAAGCTTGTAGCAAAACAAACTTAATGACTTGATCTTATGCTATGATTACTATGGGTGTGTGTCCATCACATCATTCTCCTAATGATATGATCTTGTTTATTAATAACATCCAATGTCCATGATCAGGAAACCATGATCATCTATTAATCAATATGATATCTTAAAAAAGAGGCTTACTATGGACTCTTTTATGTTTACAAAACACACAAGTATTAATGTTTCATATTAATACAATTATAGCATGGGACGTAAATATTTATCATAAACATATGATAATAACCACTTTATTATTGCCTCTTGGGCATATCTCCAACAGTCTCCCACTAGCACTAGAGTCAATAATCTAGTTTGAAAAACTTTTTGCATTCAACACCTATGGATTTCTGGTTTTGTATATACACGATTGCTAGTGGTAAACATAATATTCGGATCTAACACTTCCAGGTCCGTTTGTATTTGCATGTCTTTGCGTCTCTACGCATCACTCATTCTCTAATGAGATGGAATTGTATAACTTTGGTCCTTTGGTGATACCTTTAGTTCCTTGGGGTCAAAACATGTCGATACAATTTTCATACAATATATCTTCATAGTACTAGCCCGCTGTGAACCACACCTAGTTTGATAACAAACTACTTGACACAAATGCCCTCTTTTGCTGCTACAATAGTAGTCATATACTTAGCCTTTTGTTGGAGTATCTGTCATAATGTCTTGACTTTGGAACTCATCCAAATCCGTTATGGAACTTCCTTTCCATTACATTGTGCCACCCATAGTTTAAATTGAGATAAACTTAATTATTACCTTGTGACAAAACTAGTATCAATGTAAAACTTTAGAATGAACTATTTATTTATTTGTCACCTCTACATAAATAACATATTCTTAGTTCTTCCAAAGATCATAAGAATATCCTTAATATCGTCCAATGAACATCTTATGAGTCATTCTGGTATATGCTCATAACATTTAGAGCATATGATAGATCTGGATGTGTACATATCATAGTATGATTGATCATACTCTTTGTGATTTCATTCACCAAGTGTCAAAAACACTTGGATCTCATCTCACTTACCAAGTGTCAATACAATTGAATCTTGATTCAGTACTTTCCATGTGACAAGTACATTTCTTGTTGTTTTCATATTGAACTCATTCAATATCTCATCTATGTACATTTGGCACAACAATATTAGCGTCTCAATCTATTCATATAGACATTGATACCAAATATTCGGGTGGTTCCTAAGTCTTTCATCGAAATGAAATTCTTAACATGTGTCAATAAAAGATGCATCATTTCCAATCAACAAGATGTCCTCCACATAATGTATTAGAAATATGTCTTAGCGCTCCCACTTAATTTCTTGCAAATGCAAGCATCTTCATCGTCTCTGATGAAATTAAACTCTTTTAATAGTTTCATCACGGTGAAGATTCCAACTCCGCGATGCTTAGTTCAACCATTGAGGTTTGCATACTCTTTTAGCATCCTTTGAATTAAAAAAACCCTTTGGATCGTGTCATGTACATGTCCTAGGTAACCATTCTATTAGAAGAACTTTGTTTTGTTTGTTCAACTACCATATACCAAAATTATATGTATTGGTTGCCACATTAATCCGTCTAGACTAAATATCGCTATGACATATCAAATCTTGTCATAGTCAACTCCTAGAACATTGTCGTAAACTCTTTCTCGACATGCCGACTATTTCATAGATGTGAAACATCCATGTCTATTTCTTTATATATGTCCAAATATGACTGAAAGGTTTTACACCTTTCTAGAGGGTCTTCCAAGTTCAAAACATTATTTCTCGTGTATGGAACTATCATGGATTTTATGGCTTCAAGCCATTTGACTGTGTCAGGGCCCATCATCGCTTCTTTGCATATATTCGGTTCATCATTTTCAAACAACAATGCTTTACTCTCAAATCTTAATATTTGATTGTTTACTCGACCTACTTGGTTCAATAGGAACTTAGACCTCCGTGACCATAACCTTTGAGGCACATGAGCCATGAGAATTGTTGCTGTTTTCGGGACACTTTCCGACAATGCGCAACTTAGCACATATAGCTAAGGTTCGATAACCTTATCAAAGTTCCATTGTGCTCCCACTTAATTTTTCACAAAAACTTCTTTCTAAAGAAACTTGACGTTCCAAGCGACAAACACTTTTGTCTTTGGTGTTATGGAGGAATAACCAGCGGTTATTCGAAATAACATACAAAGACATGCTCATCCGACTTTGGTTGTAAACATTTTACTTATGCCTAGCATACCAAAATTTGAGAAAGGACAACTTGGGTTTTATACCAAACCATAACTTATATGATGTCATTTAAACGGATCACGATGGAGCTCTTTTCAGTGTAAAAGCGATAGTCACTAAAGATTTAATCTTTAAAATACAATGGCAGTTTTTATTACTGACACCTTTGATCTCACCATGTCAAATAAGGTTTCATTGCATATCTCGAACACTCCATAATCTTATGGTGTTTCTAGAAATACAAATCCATTGAATGATTCCTCAAATATTAGGTGTTATGCTAAATTTGTAACTCAAATATCTTCCTTTATGATCCAATCATAAATTCTTTATTTTCTTATTACAATGATCTTCCACTTCATCTTGAAAGTCTTTGAACATTTTCAAATATTTCACACTTCTTCCTCATCAAGTAAATATGCACATATATTCACTCAAATTTCCGGAGAAAGCATATGAAGTTGAAATTCATCGCTCACGACTACACATAATGGACTACATACATCAATATGTACAAATTTCAATAAGTTAGTCGTTCGTTCTTCTTAGGAATTTGAACGAAGTTTCAATTATCTCCAGGAAAGTCTCACAAGCATCATTTGATCAAAATCAAAAGACTCCAAAGTTCCATCAACATGAAGTTTCTTCATGTTTTCTTTCCAATATAATTTAAACGACGATGTCACTTCATAAGTGATCTTTCAATTATTTGTCTTTCGACATTTTTAGAATTATTTTTATGGACGTGATTTGTCCAACCAGATTTGTAAATCATCCATCTTATATGGAATACGGTAATTAATTTGAACAACCTTTTGTTCTCATAATATCTGACCAAAATAACAATTATTGAAACAAATCTTGAAGGTAAACTTTTATGTCAACGAGAAACTCAACAACACTTTGTTTGTTTTCGATGAACGTCATCACATATTCTCTTGCTAGTTACTTAGGCCATTGCAGTTCATGAATTTTGTTGTCATGTATGACATTTTATACCAACCAATTCGGTATCCAATACCCAAGAACCACATTGTTTAACAAGTAAACAATACAACCATAACATGTATATCATCTATATACTTAAGCTGGACATTTATAATCTTTTCTTTTCCTGCCAAATATCTTTGAGATTATCTTTTAGCATTTCATTTCCATTTTAAAAGAATCTATCAACATCGACGGTGGTGCCATACACATGACACATAGTCCAAAGCGTGTATAGTTAAATACTAATACCTTTGGACTTGCACTTTGAAGTAGATCACAATCATCAAATGTTTTGGTGTTCTTTCAAATCCATTCTTTAGTAATCTTTTAGTGTAGTAAACATTTTACCTACATTTTATATTCATCCTTATCATGACAACTTTCAGGATAAAGCTACTATAGCTTATAAAGGTGAATCGTGAGTATAACATTTCTTTCCAAGAACTTTTTGGAGGATTAGGATGTCTAGCAACTCCAACCTTCAGAAATTCTCCTCAAATATGAAAACATAAACTTTTGCTAAATTATACTCTATCATGTTGCAACCATAAACATTGTTTCAGATATCTAAATATCTTCCACGCATGATGGTTTATGAAACACTTATTTCAGATCCTAGATAACCTTGATATTAAAACAATCTTTTTAATATCAAGAATCATGGAGGCAAACATGATACTTTAGATACTAACAATGGAATTGTTACTCTTGATTTAATACTAATTATTAAACTTCACATAGTAAACGAAGTTTGCTAAAAGTTTGCAATAGGACTTTTAAACTTTAGATTGACACTCAAAATAATACGATACGAGTTCTTAAAGTAACTATCTAGAATTCTATAGTTCTATTATCTTAATTATAACTAAGCATAAGGTGGTGAACGGATGCCAATTACTGAAAAAATTATGCAATTTACTTTGATTTAATTTATGATAAATTGTGTTCAAATTTAATCATATTACTTTTGAACTCCCACTCAAAACAACATCCCCCGAGTCGTTTTGATGATTACATGAACCAAATCCACTACACCAAGTCCGATCATCACGAGAGATGATGTAGCTTGAAAGGAGAGCAATCAACATGTTCATCGTATCATCCATATGACTCATGCTTTACCTTTCGGTATTCCGTGTTTCGAGGCCATGTCTGAACATGCTAGGCTCGTCAAGGTTAACCTTAGTGTCCGCATATGCAAATCTGGCTTGCACCCGTTGTATGCACACGTAGAATCCATAACACTCGATCATCACGTGATGCTTCGAAACGACGAGTCTTAGCAATGGTCCTACTAAGGACGAACACTTTATTACTTGATATTTAGTGAGAGGGATAATCTTATAGTGCTACCGTTGTGATCTAAGCAATACAAGATCCATAAAGGATTAACATCACATGCAATTCATAATATCTGATATGATATATCCTTTATTCTTGTGACTTTGATCTCCATCTCCAAAGCACGGACATGATATCCATCATCACCAGCATTGCATCAAGGTTCGTGGCGCGGCTTCATGGTTGTCCATCACCAACAACAACTATTACAACTGCTTGGAATAAGCTATTACATGATGAATAGACACGTAGGTCTTAACAAATTTAAAGACAACCATTAGGCTCTTGTCGGTTGCCATATTATAATAAGGATCCTTACATACATCAAATATAATCACAATCACATCATGGCCATATCACATCACATGCCCCTGCAAAAACAAGTTAGACGCCTCTAATTTTCTTTGCATGTTTTACGTGGCTTGGGGCTTTCGAATAAGAACCGTTCTTACCTACGAACAACAACACTGATATAAGTGTTGTCAAGTTCCCATTGTAAATTGAATCTTATCTATGGTGGGAGAGACAGACACCCACAAAGACACTTGTGGAGTGCAATTTGCACATTGAGCGTGGAGCAAGTCTCATGTGCGATGACATGTAAGGTTAGCCCGGGCCGCTTCATCCCACCATCCCGCAAAATGCAAAGTACACAGAAAGCAAGCGACAACAAGAGCATCAACGCCCACAAAACCATTGTGTTCTACTCGTGCAACAGATCTACGCATTAGACATGGCTCTGATACCACTGTAAGGTTCATTACATGGAAATAAAAAACATTCTATCGCAAGAATACATAAAAACAAGATCCAATCTATGGCAAAGCCAAGATCTAATCTACGAGATCGGTGCAACGAGATTGAAGAGAACTAACCCTTGTAGATCCAAAGCATTTAACGATATCAGATCTCGTGGTTGATGTAGTTGATCACTTGCCGATCTCAAGATCGTGATGACGATCCTTCTGGCATCGCGTTATGGCGGCGCTTCCACACTCGGTCACACGTACGGATTCGATGAAGACCTTCCTCTCCCTGTTACAGCGGGCAGCGGAGGTAGTAGATCCCCTCAGAATCCTAGCAGCACGATGGTGTGGTGGTGGTGGTGGAGGAGAGATTTCTGCAGGGCTTCGACTAAGCCAGAGCATTCAATGGAGAAGAGAGGGGTGGTGGCGCCTAGGGTTAGGAGGCGCAAGGACAAGGGGCAAGGAGGGTGCACCCCCACCCCTCATTATATAGTTGGGGCGGTGGCCAAGGGGGTTCCCAGCCCTAGCCGAGTTTCCCCCAACTCGGCCACAAGCGGAAGATTTGGGGACTTGGCCCCAAATCTCCCCTCTTACCAAACTAGGGTTTGAATTTTCAAACTAGGGTTTGAACCCAATTCTTTTGGTAGCCAGATTTTCCCTTGGGCTTTGGTGCGGCTGGACCTAGTGCTCCCGCGTGGCATGCCTCAGCCCAAGTGGCCACTCCCGGGGTGGTGGACCCACTAGTGGTCCCTCTAGAACATTCTAGAAGCTTCCGGTCAAAATACCGATAACATTTATGAACCTCAGAAAATGACTTTCCTTATATGAATCTTATTATCTGGACCATTTCGGATCTCCTCGTGATGTCATGGATCCAATCTGAGACTCCAAACAACATTTGGTCTCCAAATCATATTTCATATCTACTTAAACAACATCGAACCTTAAGTGTGTCATCCTACAGTTCGTGAACTATAAAGACATGATCAGGACACCTCTCCGATCAATAAACAATAGCAGGATCTGGAGATCCATAATGGCTCCCACATATTCAATGATAACTTCATGATCGAATGAACCATTCACATACGATACTATTTCCCTTTTTTGTGTGATACTTTACTTATTCGAGGTTCGATCTTCGGTATCTCCATACCTAGTTCAATCTCGTTACCGATAAGTATTCTTTACTCGTTCCGTGATATGATGTCCATTGTGACCTAGTCATATGCTTGCAAGCCAATTGGATGACATTCCACCGACAGGGCCCAGAGTATATCTATCTGTCATATGGATGGACAAATCCCACTCTTGATCCATGTGCTTCAACACTTACTTTTAGAATACCCAATGCCACCTTTATAACCACCCAGTTACGGAAGTGGTGTTTATGTCATCAAAGTACTCATCCAGTGATGATGGTTAACATGATCTCATGGTCGAAGGATTAGGTTACTATGTATCTGAAAGCTTGTAACAAAACGAACTTAATGACTTGATCTTATGCTATGCTTAGTATGGGTGTGTGTCCATCACATCATTCTCCTAATGATGTGATCTTGTTTATTAATAACATCCAATGTCCAGGACCAGGAAACCATGGTCATCTATTAATCAACAAGCTAGCTTAACAAGAGCCTTACTAGGGACTCTTTTATGTTTACAAAACACACAAGTATTAATGTTTCCTATTAATACAATTATAGCATGGGACGTAAACATTTATCATAAACATAACGATATAATAATAACCACTTTATTATTGCCTCTTGGGCATATCTCCAACAAGTTGGAGACCGAATGTTGTTCAGAGTCTCGGATGGGATCTAGGAAATCATGAGGAGGTCCGGAATGGTCCGGATATAAATATTCATATAATGGAAGTCATCTTCCGGGGTCCAAAAAAGTTTTGGTGTTTTGACTAGAGTTTCTAGAAGGTTCTAGAGGGCCACTATTGGGACCATCACCCTAGGAGGGGCCACATGGGCAGAGGGAATGCTGCGGGGCCCCATGGTCTAGCTGCACCAGGCCCAATAAGCCCATCCGGCTAGCCCCTAGAGAGAAGATCAAATCCCTATAAATTAGGGGGACTTGGGGGGAGATTTCTCCCCCCTCCCCTTGCACCGGCCCTAGGAGGAGGTGGGCCAAGCTGCACCCTCCCTCTATAAATAGAGGAGAGGGGTGGACGGCCCCCTTGTCCCTTCCTAACCCTAGCCGCCACCTCTCCTCTCTCCTCCTTCTTCTTTCGTCAGCTTAGGCGAAGCCCTGCAGGAATTCTCCTCCTCCACCTCCACCACCATGCCGTCATGCTGCTAGGATTTTGAGGGGATCTACTACCTCTGCTGCCCACTGGAACGGGGAGAGGAAGGTCTTCATCAACTCCGTACGTGTTATCGAGTGCGGAAGTGCTGCTGGATCGCAGCATTGAAGGATCGTCTTCATCAACCATGAGATTAGATATCGTTAAGGCTTTGGGTCTTCGAGGGTTAGTTCTCTTCTATCCCGTTGCACCAATCTCATAGATTAGATCTTGGCTTTTCCATATATTGGATCTTGGTTTTATTCATTCTTGCGGTAGAATTTTTTTGTTTTCTATGATACAAACCCTATAGCCCATTCGGGAGACTCGGGTCCTGATAAAGGAACTTGCACCCCTATTCACGAGGGTTTAGTAAAAAGCCGAACCCTGGCGTGCTAGACTCACGACCAGGGGGAGCAAGACGATCTTGATCAAGTCATGTCTCTCTAGCTTTCCCATGTACCAAATGGGGCTATACCTGCTCCTAGAGGGGACCCATGCAGACTTCAGGAAGAAGCTGTCTTGGTTCTTCTAGAAAACAAGGGATGGCCACCAAAAATACCATATGGTTAAATGGGCAGACTTGTGCGCCCCCAAGAACCTTGGGGTCATAGGGATCCTTGACTCGTGTCACTTTACTGTGTCCCTATTGCTGAAACGGGTCTGGTGTATCCTTAGGGATAATGGGGGGACTCTGGCTGCAGCTTATCAAGGCCAAGTACCTCTGTGGCTGGCCCCTATTAGCTTTTGAGCCTCGGGAGGGCTCCCAATTCTGGCGATCCATCCAGGACATTAAGCACTTCATTGGGCTGGGCATCGCCTTTGGCATTGATGACGGGAAGAGGGTGCGCCTGTGGCTTGAACCATGGATCTTGGCCTCTCCGCAGTGCGAGGAATTCCCCGCGCTGTTGGCCATTACCTCCTCTAGTCGATACTAGTAGCCGAGGCCTTTCGAGAGGGTCGCTGGAATATCTTGTTCCCATGAACCTTTAGCATGGCTAGGGCTGAGGAGTATCGGTGCCTGACGGTTTCCCTCCCTGTCTCCTTGTCCGAGGAGCAGGAATCGATCTCCTGGCGTCTGACCCTGGCAGGGGAGTTCTCGGTGAGCTCGGTGTTGGGGATATGCTATATGGGTATCCTCATAGCATGTCTCCTATCCGGATAACCCGGGTGGCCCACAGTTGGTAGCATGGCCCATGGCCTGCTGAACGTCCAGTTAGATGGATACAGAAGGGAGGCCCATGCCGGATAAAGGACGGCTGAGGAGGAGTCGCCGACGTACCCGGAGCCTTGGAGTGCAAGACACGTTAGACTGATTGTATACTGTGTAGGACTCTGTAACCTGTCCGGCTAGGACTTTTCCCTGTAACCCTAGGACCTGACGACTATATAAGTCGGTCCTATGGGAGCCTTTAGGGAACAAGTCAGATATATCAACATACACCTCGCATAGCGAACCAATCCCTGTAACTCGGCGTATTGCCCTTATAGTGATTTATAGCAGGAGTAGGATTCCGCCACCATTGTGGGATCTGAACCTGGGTAAGCTGTGTTACCTCGTACCCGTCAACCATCCGCCTTCCCCCACGTCTCTAAACACGCACTGTGAGGACCCCTCCATGGCATACTCGTCGGCAATACCATGACAGTTGGCGCCCACCGTGGGGCAAGAGGCGCTCCAGGCTCTTCAGCAGGCGAGAACCAATATCTTCGCGAGAATCGGCGAAACCGTAGCCATCGGTCGTGTTCTCTTCTCTGGAAACATTCCGATCGTCCCCCCGGACGAGTTCTGGATCCCGGCTAAGATGAACCCCATGCGGTGCTCGATCGTCCCCATCGGAGACATCCACCTCTTCATCAGCGAAACCGACTCGGGCACTAGTCCCCTGGAAGTCGAATGAGCATCAAGACCCGCACGGACCGCCTACGGGCAGGATACATTCGTGAAAGGATCAATGTCGGATCTCTCTTTGGAGTTTGCCGGCAAAGATCGGGAAAATTCAAGGCCCACCCAAACCGCCCCTGTGCAGTATATAATGGTGGAAGATCGCTGCAAATCTGCCAGCTTCGCCCGTCCGTCTGGACATCAGAGATCAAAGTTTGTCGGCGTGGTTACTATCTTCGATCTGGCGCGTTGCGTTCAGAGAGAGGGAGAAAACCCCCGCGGTTACCTTGCCAGGTAGCTCCGTATACGGGCCGACCTGGCACATTACCCCAATGATGATGACATGTATCACTTTTTGTGGAAGGACTAGACCAAGGAACACTTCTCCGACATTCACTAAGGCGACAGCAGGCTTCAGGATGCCTCACCTTCAAAGGCATGGTGAACACCGTCAATAACTACGCGGAGGCTGAGGAGGCAGCCCAGACAATGCTTGCGCTCATAGACGGTGCAGCTGCACCACCGCCTCCGGTCGTTGTTGCAGTAGTTGCACCCCCACCTCCAGTCGTCATCGCTGTTGTTGCACCACCACCGCCCATCATCGAGGAAGCCCCGGAGGAGACAGACTTCAGCCCGGAGGAGCTAGACTCTGCCACGCAGGAGATGGAGGAGGATTTCCAATGCGACGAGTAGGCGGACAACGTCATGACGTCCCGAGAGGTGTTTTTCGCCGTTGGGACCATGATGGAAGAGGACCATCCCGGACAAGCTCCACCTAAAGCACTGGACAAGGGGAAGGGACCACCTGTTGATGTCGGCAAGGATCATGCAAGGGTCATGCCCCCTCCGCCTAACCCAGTGCAGCAGCCGCAGGAACCCAACATCGGTCCGAGTAACAACAATATCGCAAACCCGCCGCCTCCGGCATCTATGTCAGCTGCTGACCAAATTACTTCGGCTGATAGAGTGATGTACGGCAACCTGCTCGTCGAGCCCATGACTGTAGATCATATCCGAAGTATAGTCGATATGACGAGAAGCGCCAGCAGCTGTTGGAGGAAGCACAGGCCATCGCGGAGCAAGGCGCAAAGCTGGATCGAGATCTGGCCAACGCGCAGAAGTCAATAGAGAAAGCTAGAGCCATGGAGGATGAGTACAAGACTCTGCTCCAGCAGCAAAAGGCTAAGAAATCTCCATCTCGCGTCATCAACGATCCTGGTGTACGGGGAAACCTAGTATGGGCCCCCTCGAAGCCGCCACAATCAAAGCCATACAGTGACAGCGAAGGCAGGAGGGTGATGCCCACTCCTCTTCTTAAGCTCGTCGTTGCCAAGACCCTTTTGGAGCAGGATAGATCACCCGCGGCAGTGGAGCAGGTCTATGACCTTGTGGCCAAAGCGGTGAAACAGCAGGAAAAGGCCACCTCTCAGAGGCTTGAGTCTGACCCATCATTTTGCCAGTCTAGTCAGCATAAGCCGCCAAGGGATCGATCTCCTCAGGATGTCGGGTCCCAGACGGGTTCATCAGAATGAAGACGGAGGGATGCGCGCAATAGGAAAGATGCTATCCCTATATACTCCGACCATGGAGGAAAGGCTCATCCTCGTCGCCCATCTCCGCCGCCCCTATCCCCCTGACATCACGAAGACACCAAGGCTCACCATCACATGGATATGCCTCCGCCAAGGAAACATGACATCGTCATCCGCGACAACATGGAGCAGACCCGTCATGATGGAGAGCACAACAAAGGACACAAGAGTAGGTCGCACCATGACCCTCCGTGTTCGACAAGCAACCGTGACAAGCATGAGGCGTCGCAGGAGGGTAACAGCAAGAAGGCTAACCCACTGCCACCTCCCCCTCCGTCGCCCCCTAGCAAACACCATGGCGTAGGAGGCCCTTGTCGTTCACGGAGCCCATCCCCTGATGGCAAGAAGAAAAGAATCCCGGATCCATATGATGCATGTTCACTTCTGGACAAGATCCATGAGGCCCGGGAAGGACCATAACTGGGACCATGTTTCTTTGGACCTGTGATACGGGCCATGCTACCAAATGGATAGAAGCTAAACCCATTAGAAATCTTGATGGGGCAACTGCCCTAAGGTTTGTCCAGGATCTAGTGGTGAGATTTGGTCTCCCACATAGCATCATCACAGACAATGGCAGCAACTTGTCACTCGGAGAAGTGGAATATTATTGTTGGGAGAAGGGCATCCGACTTGATCTTGCATATGTGGCACATCCACAATCCAATGGTCAGGTTGAGCAAGCCAATGGGTTAATTCTGCAGGGAATCAAGCCACGTCTGGAAGCACCGTTTGTTTTCGATGAACATCATCACATATTCTCTTGCTGGTTACTTAGGCCATTGCAGTTCATGAATTGTGTTGTCCTGTATGACATTTTATACCAACCAATTCGGTATCCAATACCCAAGAACCACATTGTTTAACAAGTAAAGAATACAACCACAACATATATATCATCTATATACTTAAGCTGGACATTTCTAATCTTTTCTTTTCCTGCCAAATATCTTTGAGATTATCTTTCATCATTACATTTCCCTTTTAAAATAATCTATCAACATCAACAGTGGTGCCATACACATGACACATAGTCCAAAGCGTGTATAGTCAAACACTAATACCTTTGGACTTGCACTTTGAAGTCGATCACCATCATCAAATGTTTTGGTTTTCTTTCAAAATCCATTCTTTAGTAATCTTTTAGTGTAGTAAACATTTTACCTACATTTTATATTCATCCTTATCATGACAACTTTCATGATAAAGCTACTATAGCTTATAAAGGTGAATCGTGAGTATAACGTTGCTTTCCAAGAACTTTTTGGAGGATTAGGATGTCTAGCATCTCCAACCTTCACAAATTCTCATCAAATATGAAAACATAAACTTTTGCTAAATTATACTCTATCATGTTGCAACCATAAACATTGTTTCAGATATCTAAATATCTTCCACGCATGATGGTTTCTAAAACATTTCTTTCAGATCCTAGATAAACCTTGATATTAAAACAATCTTTTTAATATCAAGAATCATGGAGGCAAACATGATACTTTAGATACTAACACTGGAATTGTTACTCCTGATTTAATACTAATTATTAAACTTCACAGAGTAAACAGAGTTTGCTGAAAGTTTCCAATAGGACTTTTAAACTTTAGATTGACACTCAAAACAATACGATACCAGTTCATAAAGTAACTATCCAGAATTCTATAGTTCTATTATCTTAATTATAACTAAGCATAAGGTGATGAATGGATGCTAATGACTGCAAAAATTATGCAATTTTACTTTGATTTAATTTATGATAAATTGTGTTCAACTTTAATCATATTACTTTTCAACTCCCACTCAAAACAACATCCCTCGAGTCATTTTGGTGATTACATGGACCAAATCCACTACACCAAATCCGATCATCACTAGATGATGTAGCTTGAAAGGAGAGCAATCAACATGTTCATCGTATCATCCATATGACTCATGCTTTACCTTTCGGTATTCCTTGTTCCGAGGCCATGTCTGAACATGCTAGGCTCATCAATGTTAACCTTAGTATCCGCATATGCAAATCTGGCTTGCACTCGTTGTATGCACACGTAGAATCTATAACACTCGATCATCACGTGATGCTTCGAAACGACGAGTCTTAGCAATAGTGCCTACTAAGGACGAACACTTTATTACTTGATATTTAGTGAGAGGGATCATCTTATAGTGCTACCGTTGTGATCTAATCAATACAAGATGCATAAAGGATTAACATCACATGCAATTCATAATATGTGATATGATATATCCTTTATTCTTGTGACTTTGATCTCCATCTCCAAAGCACGGACATGATCTCCATCATCACCAGCATTGCGTCAAAGGTTCGTGGAGCGGCTTCATGGTTGTCCATCACCAACAACTACTTGGAATAAGCTATTACATGATGAATAGACACGCAGGTCTTAACAAATTTAAAGACAACAATTAGGCTCCTGCCGGTTGCCATATTATAATAAGGATCCTTGCATACATCAAATATAATCACAATCACATCATGGCCATATCACATCACATGCCCCTGCAAAAACAAGTTAGACGCCTCTAATTTTCTTTGCATGTTATACGTGGCTTGGGTCTTTCGAATAAGAACCGTTCTTACTTACGAACAACAACACTGATACAAGTGTTGTCAAGTTCCCATTGTAAATTGAATCTTAACTATGGTGGGAGAGACAGACACCCACAAAGCCACTTGTGCAGTGCAAGTCACACATTGAGCATGGAGCAAGTCTCATGTGCGATGACATGTAAGGTTAGCCCGGGCCGCTTCATCCCACCATCCCGCAAGATGCAAAGTACACGGAAATCAAGCGACAACAAGAGCATCAACGCGCACAAAACCATTGTGTTCTACTCATGCAACAGATCTACGCATTAGACATGGGTCTATTACCACTGTAAGGTTCATTGCATTGAAATAAAAAACATTCTATCGCAAGAACACTTAAAACCAAGATCCAATCTATGGCAAAGCCAAGATCTAATCTACGAGATCGGTGAATGAGATTGAAGGGAACTAACCCTTATAGATCCGAAGAGTTTAACGAGATCAGATCTCGTGGTTGATGTAGTTGATCACTTGCCGATCTCAAGAACGTGATGACGATCCTTCTGGCGCCGCGTTCTGGCAGCGCTTCCACACTCGGTCACACGTACGGATTTGATGAAGACCTTCCTCTCCTTGTTCCAGTGGGCAGCGGAGGTAGTAGATCCCCTCAGAATCCTAGCAGCATGATGGTGTGGTGGTGGTGGTGGAGGAGATATTTTTGCAGGGCTTCGCCTAAGCCGGAGCATTCAATGGAGGAGAGAGGGGTGGTTGCGCCTAGGGTTAGGAGGCGCAAGGACAAGGGGCGAGGAGGGTGCGCCCCCACCCCTCATTATATAGTGGGGGCGGTGGCCAAGGGGATTCCCAGCCCTAGCCGAGTTCCCCCCAACTCGGCCACCAACGGAAGATTTGGGGACTTGGCCCCAAATGTCCCCTCTTACCAAACTAGGGTTTGACCCCAATTCTTTTGGTAGACGGATTTCCCCATTGGGCTTTGGTGCGGCTGGACCTAGGGTCCCGTGTGGCATGCCTCAGCCCAAGTGGCCACTCCCGAGGTGTTTAACCCACTGGTGGTGCCTCTAGAACATTCTAGAAGCTTCTGGTCAAAATACCGAAAACATTTATGAACCTCAGAAAATGACTTTCCTTATATGAATCTTATTCTCTGGACCATTTCAGATCTCCTCGTGATGTCCTGGATCCAATATGAGACTCCAAACAACATTTGGTCTCCAAATCATATTTCATATCTACTTAAACAACATCGAACCTTAAGTGTGTCATCCTATAGTTCGTGAACTATAAAGACATGATCAGGACACCTCTCCGATCAATAAACAATAGCAGGATCTGGAGATCCATAATGGCTCCCACATATTCAATGATAACTTCGTGATCGTATGAACCATTCACAGACGATACTGATCCCCTTTGTTGTGCAATACTTTACTTATCCGAGGTTTGATCTTTGGTGTCTCCATACCTAGTTCAATCTCGTTACCGATAAGTATTCTTTACTTGTTCCTTGATATGATGTCCCTTGTGACCTAGTCACATGCTTGCAAGACAATTGGATGACATTCCACCGAGAGGTCCCAGAGTATATCTATCTGTTATATGGATGGACAAATCCCACTCTTGATCCATGTGATTCAACACTTACTTTCAGAATACCCAATGCCACCTTTATAGCCACCCAGTTACAGAAGTGGTGTTTATGTCATCAAAGTACTCATCCAGTGGTGGTGGTTAACATGATCTCATGGTCGAAGGATTAGGTTACTATGTATCTGAAAGCTTGTAACAAAACGAACTTAATGACTTGATCTTATGCTATGCTTAGTATGGGTGTGTGTCCATCACATCATTCTCCTAATGATGTGATCTTGTTTATTAATAACATCCAGTGTCTAGGATTAGGAAACCATGGTCATCTATTAATCAACAAGCTAGCTTAACAAGAGCCTTACTAGGGACTCTTTTATGTTTACAAAACACACAAGTATTAATGTTTCCTATTAATACAATTATAGCATGGGACGTAAACATTTATCATAAACATAAAGATATAATAATAACCACTTTATTATTGCCTCTTGGGCATATATCCGACAAGTTGGAGACAGAATGTTGTTCAGAGTCTCGGATGGGATCTAGGAAATCACGAGAAGGTCGGAATGGTCCGGAGATAAAGATTCATATAATGGAAGTCATCTTCCGGGGTCCAAAAAAGTTTTGGTGTTTTGACTGGAGTTTCTAGAAGGTTCTAGAGGGCCACTAGTGGGACCATCACCCCGGGAGGGGCCACATGGGCTGAGGGAATGCTACGGGCCCCATGGGCCAGCCAACCCAGGCCCAATCAGCCCAGCCGGCCCGCCCCTAGAGAGAAGATCAAATCCCTATAAATTAGGGGGGCGGACTTGGGGGGGAGATTTCTCCCCCCTCCCCTTGCGCTGGCCCTAGGAGGAGGTGGGCCAAGGGGGGCAACCCTAGATGCACCCTCCCTCTATAAATAGAGGAGAGGGGTGGTTGTCCCCCTTGTCCCTTCCTAACCCTGGCCGCCACCTCTCCTCTCTCCTCCTTCTTCCTTCGTCAGCTTAGGCGAAGCCCTGCAGGAATTCTCCTCCACCACCACCACCATGCCGTCGTGCTGCTGGGATTCCGAGGGATCTACTACCTCTGCTGCCCGCTAGAAAGGGGAGAGGAAGGTCTTCATCAACTCCGTACATGTTACCGAGTGCGGAAGTGCTGCTGGATCGCAGCACCGGAAGGATCGTCTTCATCAACCATGAGATTAGATATCGTTAAGGCTTTGGGTCTTCGAGGGTTAGTTCTCTTCTATCTCGTTGCACCTATCTCATAGATTAGATCTTGGCTTTTCCATATATTGTATCTTGGTTTTATTCATTCTTGTTGTAGAATTTTTTTGTTTTCTATGCTACGAACCCTATAGCACATTCGGGAGACTTGGGTCTTGATAAAGGAACTTGCACCCCTGTTCACGAGGGTCTAGTGAAAAGCCGAACCCTGGCGTGCTAGACTCACGACCAGGGGAGCAAGACGATCTTGATCAAGTCATGTCTCTCTAGCTTTCCCATGTACCAAATGGGGCTATACCTGCTCCTAGAGGGGACCCATGCAGACTTTAGCAAGGAGCTATCTTGGTTCTTCTAGACAGCAAGGGACGGCCACTAGAAATAGTGTATGGTTAAATGGGAAGACTTGTGCGCCCCCAAGAGCCTTGGGGTCATAGGGATCCTTGACTCTTGTCGCTTTACTGTGTCCCTATTGCTGAAACGGGTCTGGCGTATCCTTAGGGACGATGGGGGTCTCTGGCTGCAGCTTATCAAGGCCAAGTACCTCTGTGGCTGGCCCCTATTAGCTTTTGAGCGTCGGAGGGCTCCCAATTCTGGCGATCCATCCAGGACATTAAGCACTTCATTGGGCTGGGCATCGCCTTTGGCATCGATGACGGGCATAGGGTGCTCCTGTGGCTTGAACCATGGATCTTGGCCTCTCCGTAATGCGAGGAATTCCCCGCACTGTTTGCCATTAACTCCCCTCGTCGATACTAGTAGCCGAGGCCTTTCGATAGGGTCGCTGGAATATCTTGTTCTGATGAACCTTTAGCATGGCTAGGGCTGAGGAGTATCGGTGCCTGACGGTTGCCCTCCTTGTCTCCTTGTCCAAGGAGCAGGACTCGATCTCCTGGCGTCTGACCCTGGAAGGGGAGTTCTCGGTGAGCTCGGTGTTGGGGATATGCTATATGGGTATCCTCATAGCATGTCTCCTATTCGGATAACCCGGGTGGCCCACAGTTGGTAGCATGGCCCGGAAGTCGAAAGAACGGACCGCGAGGCAGGGGCAAGGGAAATAAGAAGGACGAGGAGTCCAAGGATTCAAGTGATATGGATGAGGATGTTCACCCCAAGCACGCCGCCAAGAGCGATGGCAAGGGCAAGAACCCCTTCGAGAGGAAGGCGACCGTCTTCCACACTTTCCTTGGCACCCCCATTGTCCGGCAACCAAAAAACCTCTATGAGGATAGTGATGGATACTCTACCCCCAGTTCCTAGTACTTGCGCTGGTCGGAGATTCCAATTACTTGGGACAGGAAGGATCACCCAGACCTCATCCCTACGGAGAACCAGTACGCCATGGTCATCAACCCCCTGATTGACGGCAACGAGTTCACCAAATGTATGGTGGATAGTGGAATCAGCATCAACATCATGTACCTGGATACACTACACAAGACGAACTTGACGAAGGAAAAACTAAGGCGGACCAGCACCACCTTCCACGGCGTAGTTCCTGGTCGGGAAGCTCGGTCCCTTGGGTGCATCACACTTCAGGTCGCTTTTGGCGATGTCATTAATCACCGCCAACAACGCATGATCTTCGAGGTGGTCCCCTTCAAGAGCATGTACCACGTCATATTCAGACGCGACATCTTCCATGCCTTCATGGCCAAGCCATGATTCGTCTACAACAAGCTCAAGATACCCGGACCAAACAGTGTCATCACCGTATCTGGAAGCTTTACCAAGGCAAGGTACTGCGAGATTGGAGAAGCAGCCTTTGCGGAAGCTGTCCTCTACAACGAAGAATTCAAGGAGATCCAGCGCAAGCTCGATGCCTCGGAGATGCCGGCGTCGAAGAAGCAGATTTCTGACTCCGCCCCAGCATTCAATTCCACCATCGAGACCAAGCCGGTGAAACTTGTGGTAGGTGATGCCTCCAAGACCACCGCCATTGGAATGAACCTGGACCCTAAATAGGAAAGCGCGCTCGTCGAGTTCCTCCTTGAGAATAGGGACATCTTTGCCTGGCAACCTTCCGACATGAAAGTTGTACCTAGGGAACTTTCCGAGCACAACTTGAATATTGGTCCAAAATGTAAACAAGTGAAACAACCTCTACGACGCTTCAGAGACGAGAAGATACACACCATTGGCAAGGAGATAGCTAGGTTACTTAAGGCTAGTTTTATCCGAGAAGTACTTCACACTCGATGGGTGGCCAATCATGTACTTGTCCCCAAAAAGGGAACCAAAGAATTAAGAATGTGCGTTGATTACACTGGCTTGAACAAAGCGTGTCCCAAAGATCCGTTTGCCTCGCATTGACCAATTCATTGACTCGACGGCTGGCTCAGAGCTTTTGTGTTTTCTCGATGCATACTCAGGATACCACCAGATCAAGATGAGGAAGTCGGACCAATTTTCCACTTCGTTCACTACACCCTATGGCACGTTTTTCTATGTCACGATGCCCTTTGGGCAGAAAAACGCAAGTGCTACGTACCAGCGGACAATGCAACGTTGCCTACACGATCAAATTGGTCGGAACGTTCACGCCTATGTGGACAATATAGCGGTGATGTCTAAAAAGTCAAACAACTTAATCTCCGACTTAAAAAAAACCTTTGATAATCTCTGGAAATACAACATGATGATTAACCCTAAGAAGTGTGTCTTCGGGGTTCCAGCCAGCAAATTGTTGGGCTTCATCATTTCCCAGCGTGGAATCTAGGTCAACCCGGAGAAAATCAAGGCCATCCTAAACATAAACCGTCTAACATGCTTGAAGGACATACAACGGCTAACAGGTTGCGTTGCAGAAGTTAGTCGGTTCGGCAGCCAACTTGGAGAGAAGGCTTTGCCGCTGTACAAGTTGCTAAAGAAGGCAGACAAATTGACCTGGACGGACGAAGTATATGCAGCATTGAAGCAGCTAAAGGAGATACTTTCCTCGGCGCCTATCCTTGCAGCACCCGATCCTATGGAGCCTATGTTAGTTTACATGGTGGCCACCAACCGGGTAATCAGCATCATCGTCGTGGTAGAGCGGAAGGAACCAGGGCATGAGTATGGAGTTCAATGACCAGTTTACTATGTAAGCGAGGTCTTGACGGAGTCCAAGCAGCGTTACCCGCACTACCATAAGCTATCTTATGGAGTGTTCCTCGCTTCTCGAAAGCTGAGGCACTACTTCCAGGAGCACCCTATCACAGTTGTGAGCAAAGCTCCACTGTCCGACATCATCAAAAACAGCGACACTACAGGAAGGGTCGCGAAGTGGGGCATTGAACTAGCCGCCTTCGAGATCACCTACAAGAGACGCAACGCTATCAAGTCACGGGCCTTGGCGGATTTTATCGCAGATTGGACAGAGATGCCAGATGCTACCCCTATACCAGAGCCAGAATACTGGGTGATGCACTTTGACGGATCAAAGCTACTCAATGGCTCAGGGGCTGGTGTACTATTACAATCACCAACCGGGGAAAAGCTATGCTACGTTCTGTGATCCACTTCGAGGCTACAAACAACATGGTGGAGTATGAATCACCCATTCACGGACTACGCGTAGCCAAGGATATTGGCATCAAGCGCATAGTTTGCTGTGGAGATTCCGACTTGGTTGCCCAGTAGGTGGCTTGCACCTGGAATGCGCGGAACCCTATGATGGTGGCATATCGTGATGAAGTGGACAAGATAGCCAAGAGCTTCTTGGGCTACAAGGTCAAGTATGTACCTAGGGAGCAAAATGAGGCGACTGATCTGCTGTCAAAGCTTGGATTAGGGCGCAAACAAATTCTGCCTGGCGTTTTCCTGGAGCATCTACGGACAACATCCGTGAAGGGAGCGCACATCGACAACCCGGACAAAGTTGACTCTTTCATTCACACGGTGACAAAGGTCCCTCCGGCTTGGAAAAAACCGTTCATGTAATATCTCATACACGGATTTTTGTCTGACGACAAAGTCGAAAGACAGCAAATAGTATGTCGAGCAAAGGGCTAAACCATAATCAATGGACAGATCTACAAAAGAATCACCACTGGTGTTTACCTTAAGTGTGTTTCCCAACAATATGGTATTGAAATCCTACGTGAGATCCATCTCGGAGATTGCGGGCATCATGCCGCTCCTCGGTCGTTGGTCTCCAAAGCCTTCCAGCAAGGATTCTACTGGCCGACCGTGAAGGCGGACGCCGACAAGATGGTTGAGATGTTCTTAGGATGCCAGTTCTACGCCCGACAACCACATGTTCCAGCCGAAGAATTACGAACAATACCAATAACATGGTCGTTTGCAGTTTGGGGGTAGACATGGTTGGTCCATTGCAGACGGCACCATGTGGGTTTACGCATCTGCTAGTAGCAGTTGATAAATTCACCAAATGTATAGAAGCTAAACCCATTAGAAATCTTGATGGGGCAACTGCCCTAAGGTTTGTCCAGGATCTAGTGGTGACATTTGGTCTCCCACATAGCATCATCACCGACAATGGCAGCAACTTGTCACTCAGAGAATTGGAAGCTTATTGTTGGGAGAAGGGCATCTGACTTGACCTTGCATCTGTGGCACATCCACAATCCAATGGTCAGGTTAAGCGAGCCAATGGGTTAATTCTGCAGGAAATCAAGCCACGTCTGGAAGCACCGTTGCATAGAGCAGCTGGAACCTGGGCGGAGGAATTACCATCTGTGCTGTGGAGTTTATGAACTACACCCAACAGATCCAGCGGCTACACCCCTTACTTCATGGTATATGGAGCAGAAGCCATCCTGCCTTCCGACATCCTTCACAATTCACCAAGAGTTGCCGCCTATGACGAAGATGACGCTGAAAAATCCAGACGACTAGATGTGGACCTTCTCGAGGAGGAGCGCGTTTTGGCATGCCAAAGATCTGCCATCTACCAGCAGAAGCTACGCATCTACCATAGTCACCGTTTTTGGCATCGCTCATTTAAAGATGGGGATCTGGTGCTCCGACTTAAGCAGAAGAAGTCACACAAATTATCCCCGCCATGGGAAGGACCGTTCATCATAAGCAAGGCGCTACTCAATGGGTCTTACTACCTCTTCGACAATCGTGAACTTGAGGATAGACCTAACGAGGATCATAAGCATAAGCGACGTTACCCGGACGATGACTACCCGGAGCTTGATCGGCCATGGAACATAGCACAGCTACGTCCTTTCTACACTTAGAATTTTATCTATTGTGTATCTCTTATATGATCAATGAAACAAATCTCTCTGGTTCACTCATATTTCTGAGTCTTTTACCTCCTTTAGTGTTCATTTTTGGATCGTATAATACCTTTATGCACAAGCTTTGCGTTTGCACTTGTGAAAATTCCGCCTACGGGCGTTATCTTAAGTTTTCTGGTCTACACATTCTTTGTTGTTTTATGTGGATTCTGGAGTAGTGACTTTTGGCACTTGAAGTCGACGATTTTGTGCTTAGGTTTTTTACGGTTCCATTGGGTATCATCGCCTGAGCACATGGTTCCGACAACGAGTCTTCCGACTCACGAAAGGTCAAGCATACAAACCAAAGTAATGGATAAGTCAGCACTTGCTTAAAAAATATATACATGCTGGAACCAGTTCTTGAGTAGCAGGAAAATACAACTATTGTTTTTCTGCCTTAAGTTAACAGATTATTTTTTCTGCATACACAAATTCCAGAGGAAACAAATATTACATATTGTTTTTTCATTCCTCTTGTAGGGTTCGCAGCATAGAAAACAAAAAATTTCCTACGATGGGAATAACTATGTACCAAGATCTATCTATTAGATACAAACAACGGGCGGATATATCCGTAGAGAACATACCCTTGAAGACCGACAAAGCTTAACGAGTTAAACTCGTGGTTGATGTAGACGATCTCTTGCCGATATCAAGATCGAGAGGAAGTCCTAGTGCCGCAAATCAGCAACGCATCCGTGCTCGTACACAAGTCCGAGACACCGAGCAACCTCCGCCTCCTCGCTCTAGCAATGCAGCAGAAGCACAACTCTTTCTTTCCAAATAGCCACTGGGAACATGTATCTCGGTAGTCCGAGACCATGGGGGATAAATTCTAGAGGGGGGAGAGATCCTTCACGAGGAGGTGTGAGTGAGAAGTGAGGAGGGGTGCCTTTTATAGGAGAGGGGGGAACCCCAAGGGGGTGGCCGGCGCATGGGGGCTTCCCCCTTGCCCTCCCCTCATTCATGTGGGTGGACACTCCACTCACAAAAATCCTTTCAATTCCCTCCACTCAAAATCCCACTCAAAATTGCTATTAAATTTCCACCAAATTTAATGCAAACTCTCAATAATAAAACTCCTTTTATTTATTCAGAATTTTGTCAATTACGTTAATGACAAACATTCACATATAACCCCTTGCTAGTATTTCATTTCACATGCAAAAACACTTTCTGCAATTTCACCCGAAAACCTGTTTCGGTATCTAGTGAAATAAATTCATGCGCTTGTTATTCTTTACGACATGAAACTTTTGATACAATTGGATGTCGGTGTCTCTTAAGTGTTTCACCCTATGGTTCGTGAATAATGCAGACATGATCGATACCCCTCTCAGATCCATAATCAGAAGCGGGATCTAGAGACCCATACTGACTCTCACACATTCAACGATGATTTTCGTGTGATCGTCGGAACCTTTTACGCTAGTATCTTAATCCCATTGTTTCACGATATATTACATGTCCGAGATTCGATCATTGGTATCTCCATACCTAGTTTGATCTTGTTACTGACATGCACTCTTTTCTCGTTCCCGTGATATAACATTCTAGTGATCAAATCACTTGCTTGCAAGCTAACCAATGTGATATCACCGAGAGGGCCTAGAGTATATCTATCCGTCATCGGGATGAACAAATTCCACTCTCGATCCATGGGCCTCAACATAACACTTTATTAGTTCTTAACCCATCTTTATAATCACCTTGTTATGGTGTGACATTTTATGTTATCAAGAAACTCTTCTGGTGTTAGTGATTGACATGATCTCATGGTCTAAGGATTAGGATCACTTCATAAATTGTTATAGCAATATAAACTCAATGACTTTGTTCGTAATGCTATATTTTGGATGAATGTTCATCACACCATTACACTAATGTTGTGATCTCGTTATTAACAACATCCAATGTCCATGATTAGGAAACCTTGATCATCTTGTTAATCAACGAGCTAGTTTATGAGAGAGGCATAACTAGGAACTTTCTATTTGTTTATTAAATACACATGTATTAATGTTTCCGTATTAATACAATTATAGCATGCAAAATAAACATCTATCATATACTTGGAATACACATAATAAACACTTTATTATTGCCTCTTAGGGCATATTCCCTTCACCTCTGGCGCAGGAGACTTGGAAGCAGTGTCGTCGGCAGCAGGAGAGCCATCCTCCTCGAAGTCGGTGGTCTTGAGGGACTCGGAGGAGCTTTGATGGTCGCCGTCAATGATCTCGAGCGGCACGAAGACGTTATGGTCGACCAACTCGGCAACCCTTGTGTCATAGCCCATGAGTGATGCCCAGATAGCCTTATGATCAATCATCTGGCCTTCATCATCTACGTCGGGAATACCTGAGGTTACTACATTGATGTCGGTATCTTCATAGTGCGCCTTGACCATTGATAGTGCCATCCTTGCATCAGCTCGTGTACATGAAGCTTTCTAGCTTACGATACGCTCGGGGGCTTGGCGCAAGATCTCTGAGTACTTCATCACGGAGTCCACCGCTTTGATATTGATTTGGAGGGGCTTGGCTATCTCTTTGGCCTACTTGATGGCGGTGCTGATAAAGTTGCCGGCAAGAACCATGCATTCCTTTGGCGGAGTAGGCGACTGGGTTAATCCAATAGGAGCTGCAATTCCAACAATGGAGCGCATGAGTTCAATAACACACAAGTTCAAAGTATCTAACTTACATAAGTACAAGATGGAGAATCATTTACCAAAGATGCTAGCCTCATCCTGTTGGAGTGTATCCGCCATGGAATCTCGCTCTTGTCGGAGGATCTTGTATGCTTCAAGATTGCATTGATTTTGCTCATCGGGAGCTTTCTTCTACTCTTTTAGCATCGCAATCTCCTTCTTTAAGTGATTCATATCAGTGTTGGCAGGCTCCTGCAGGGCCTTCATAGACTCCTCGTGCATCTTCAGCGTATCAGTTCTCTCCTTCTTAAGGATCTTGTTTTTGCTATCCAGCAACTCAATGTGCTTGGATTGCTCAACAATGTCCTTGGCCTTGGCGATGGCTTATGCAAGTCGGAGAAATGACAATACACAGTGAGTAGTCGTAGAATGGTGGCACAAGACCAAGTCGGAGTATGAAAACGAAAGGAAAAATAGACTCTTGCTCTTGGTGATTTGATCCTTCAAGATGGCAGTTTTACCCTTTTCGGCTTCCAGCTCTGCGCGCAGCTTGTGGAACTTCTCATTGGTGACACCTCTCCGAGCATTCTCATTATATGGAAAGAAGATTTAAAGCTGTTTAGTCTACTTGGAGCATCTAGCCGGATAACTATCCACCTAGAGGCTTGGGGGATACATTGAGAGTTTTAAACTTGGCAATATGCTTTAGTCTTTCTTTAAGCATCTAGTTGGAACTCATTTAGTTTTCAACTAGAAGATTAGGGTCTACAGTATAAAGTTTTTTAACTCCGTCATATTCTTAGTCTTTCTTTAAGCATCTAGTCGGAACTAATTCAGTTTTCAACTAGAAGCTTGGGGGCTACAGAATCGAAATTTACAAATACTGCGTATGCTACTCTGAAAGTATCTAGTCGGAATAATTCATTCAAACTACATACTTGGGGGCTACAGTGAGAAGTTTTCTACCTTAGTCACTCTTGGATAATTCAAATGCAAAAACTTATGGTTTTCCGTCTAAAAGCTCGGGGCCTACATGGGGATACTACTTATGAAAAGCAAAAGGCAAGCAAAAACTTACAAGTGCGATGATCTTGAGATTGGTGGCGCTCTCAACAAATATCTTGTTGAAGGAAAGGCTATTTCCTCACATGATATCAGCTTGCCTGAGGAGCTCCTCAAGACCGCAAGTTGGAGAGGTTGGCACTGCACCAGGAGCCAGAGTAGAGCTACTTAGTGTAAGCACCGGGTAGACTATCTTTGGAAATTCTGTGGATGTCCTGGGTGCAGAGGTGTCGCCTTCGGTAGACGCTCCACATGCCGCCATCGCCTTGCCGCTACCGATGGCATCCTTAGTCGGAGCTTCAGCCATTGCGGTTGCAGTACTTTCTTGTGTTGCCTGCTCACCGACAACGACGAGCTCCACGGAGACAGCTGGGTCCACTTCCATGGAGGAAGGGTCAGATGCCTCCTTAGCTTGAGAGCTTGTCAGTGCGGCAGCAGGCTGGACGCTAGGAGTGGTGGGGACGATGGCGGGAGATGCTTGGTGCGGCACATCTCGCTGCAACATATCTTTTATGTTTTTAGAAGCCCCCAAGGTTTTGGAGGTCTTCTTCAAACTCAAGCCAGCTTTCTTCCTGAAACGTGCAAAAGTATAAGTACAGGAAAAAGACGAATAATGGACAATGTCAGAGGAAAAGAAGCTTACATGATAGTGGATGCTTTAGTAAAAGGGATCCCGGTGATCTTTCTTTCCTCCACCTCCAGGGAGGCAGTGGACTTCTTGGAGGCTCCACCCTCCGTCTTCTACTTCTTGCCTCTGTTGGCAGCGTCAGAGGTGGAGCTCTTCCGCTTACGCGCCAGCGGGACATCGTCGTCGGACACGACGGTGACTTCCTTCATCTTGGGGTCATAGATTTGGACAGCCATGCTATCCTCCTCTAGACTGCTAACCTGTTAAGTGAAATCCCAGAGTGTTAAATGAGATGGTAATGGCTAGATGGAAGAACTGGAGTATATGTCATACACAGAAAATAAACAGGTACCTCTGGGCACTTGCTCTCCTAGAACATGTCGTAGGTGATGGTGAAGCCATGCTTCCTGTCCTTCACCTTGATGATGTCCTTGAGGCGGAGCTTGACGGAGTTACTCGAGAAATTGTCCTCGGAGATGCGAAGGCTATCCTTCCTCTCCTTAGAGTACTCGTGCATCAGCTTCGAGCAGTGCTGCAGAGGCTGGATCCGCCTGACGAACTAGCACATGGCTAGGTCCAATCCGGTTAGACCCGTCTCCATGAACCACTATATCCACATTATGGCGCGGGAGGCGTCGTTGTCGGAGGGAAGGGTGGCCTGGGATCTCCATGTCGGGGCTTCAGTAGCCGCTCTGTCGACAAAGTCCGGATACGTTGCTTCTCGGCCAGCCAGAGGGATATCTAGGCCGTAGAAGTACGTTCGTTGCCAGTTCTTGCAGGACTCATGGCCGACAATGTCGGGGAACCGCCGGTGCCAGGCCAGATCTTAAAGCTAATCGTCCCACAGTTCCTGAGCTCATCCTTGCCAGCTCCGGCTTCCCTCTTGATGGTAAACAAGTATATAAACAAGTCTAACCTAGGCCTAATCCCTAGGTAACCCTCACAAAGCTCCGCGTAGTTGCTAAGCGCGAGGATGCTATTGGGGGAAAGGTTCTGAGGTGGAACCCGGTAATGGTTGAGGACAGCTAGGAAGAAATTGGAGATGGGAAGGGAAACGCCGCGTAGCAATTGTGCTTTAAGGTACACTTTTTCTTCGGCTTGTGGAGAAGGGGTGACCTCGCCGGCCGGCGCCGCCCGCCAGACCAATCCCTCTGTCGCGGGGAGATAGCCTTCGATGACCAGCTCCTTTATATCACTGTCTGTGATATCTGAGCCACGCCAACCCCCCTTGTGGGAGTCGCCTTCTTCCTCCAGCAGCTCTAGCACCACTAGAATTTGGTCGCCGCCGGTGGATTCCACCACCGCGGATTTTGGCAGCACCAAGCTCTCTGGGGGCACCTGGATGGAGCCCGCCGGCTTCGTTGTGGCATCGCCCGATCCCGCCATGGAGGGATTAGAGCTGCTGCTCGCCATTGAGTTGGGAGAGGAGGTGTCACATCCCAAAATTTTCCAAATTTTGTAATGTGAAAAATAAATAAACAAAATAAATAATTGTTGAAATTTAGGGTGAAAAGAAACTTTTTGATTCTAAATGCAAACTTAAAATCCCATCTTGAACAAACTTTGATTAATGTTTGAATCCAACTAAATTTTAAATCAAGTGCAATGCTTCCTTCATAAAAGCATCTTGAAAATTTAAACACTTGAGAAATAAACCAAAACCCTAAAACCTTAATGGAATGAAAACATTTCCAAGTTATCTCTAAGACCATAGATTTGATCCAAATAAAAATTTGTCAACAAACATTTATAAATGATCAAGAATGACAAATAGAAATATTATAAAACCATATGAATTGGTTTCACTTAATTTGGAGCCATAAATAAAATCTTATGAATTTAATAAGATAAGGGAATTGAATTTCTAAAGCCAATAAAACACCTATCTAAAAATCCATACCAATTTGTGATCAAATTAATCCTTAAGATATTTAAAAGGATAAATAAATATCAATTAATATTTTACAAATTGGAATCACCAAGTTTGTACTTATAAATAAAAAGATATGGATATTATAAGATAAAGAAAGAAATATTAAATGAGGAATATTTAAAGACCAAATTAAATATTGGCCTAAATCATAAACAAATGGAATTAATATAATCCAAGTCCAAATAAAATAAAAGGATAAAGAATTTTCCAAATAAAATAAAATGGCATTAGCCAAATTCTATTTCTATTTGAATAAAGACAAAATCCCTAATGGAAGAGACAAATTAAATTAGGGAAAATAATCTGAATTTACCCAAATGGAATAAAATTTATTTAATTGACTTAAATGAAATAAAAGAACCATTTAAATAAAGTTATATGGAGTTAAAAACCATATTTGAATCTCTTTGGAATAAAAACAAATGCCCAAATTAAAATGATTGATAATCACATTAAATACTTTAAATAATTCAAAGTGAATTATTTAGCATTCCCTTAAAATAAATAAACCTACTAAAAAGGTTTTGTAAAAAGATTGGATTTTAAATAAGGTTTGAAATATTATCTTATTTTGATTTAACCCAAGGACCTATTTTAAATAATTATTATATCCTAAAAAGAATAAAATTATTATTCTAAATTGACTTCACAATATGTTAATAAACAGAATTTGAATACAAACAAAATTTGGTTGAAGTTTGAAATTCAAAAGATGTTTAAATTGATTAATCAAAATCAAAACAGAATAAAAGAAATGGAAAAAGAAAAAGAATCAGATAAAAAAGGGAAATAGAAAGCAGCCCAGCCCAGCTAGCCCACTAAGCCCAGCAGTCCAGCCCACTTCCTCTCTCCCGCAGGAAAACGTTTCATACTCGAACTCCCACCCGCAGAGCCAATGACTAGCTGGACCCACTCCTCCTCTCTCTCACTCGCTGTCAAACAGGCCCCACGACCACGTCATCGTCTTCCTCACCGCGTGAACCACGCCCGGCCGTTTCTGTCGTTGAATTGCTCGAGTAAACTCGCGTTAACGCTGCAGTGAATCCACCCCGCGACTGTTCCCTCTTAATCGCCTCCCTCCCCTCTCCATTCCCCCCCCCCCTAGACGCCACACCTCGAGAGCCCCTAGGCTGCCCTGATTTCCACTTAGACCACCACTGCCTCCGACGAGCTCCGACGATGATTCCGGCCACTCCTCGCCGCGCCTCGCTCTCTCGACCATGCAAGCATGATCCCCATCACTCCCCGAACCTCCCAGTGGCCTCAGCTCGCTCGCGCGTGCCCCCATCGTCGGCAGCTACCTCGACTGAACGCGCCGCCGTCTGTCTCCAACTTCGGCGACATCTCCCCGGTAAACCCGACCGCCCCTCTCCCCCTTGTGGACACTCTAATGATCGACATGCCCTTGCGAACCTAACGATGTCTCCCTTTTTTCCTAGTGTGCCCTCCATCCTCGCCTCCGACGACAAACAGAACGAGTCCGACGCTGCGATAACTCCGGCGAGCGATTGTCGTCCACCCCGAGCGCCCCTTCGACGGAGAAGACCACGTTGAGCACCAGCCTTCCATGGCGAACTCGGTGATCACATCCTTCCTCTCCCTCGCTTCCTGTAGTCGCCGCAGCACCGCTAGCAGAGCGCCGCCGCCGCGCGCCACCATCGTCGCGCCGCCAGTTCTTGGCAAGCCATTAGGAGCCGTTCGATTTAGATCTAGTGGATACGATAGATTCACTTAAAACAAAGGGGTATGCTAATTTGTGCCGCACGATTTGCATTAGATCCTACGGTCTGCATCGCTTGATCCACGCGAAATATTTTCAGCCAATCAGATCAGTCCACGTGGCCTAGAGTTTGTTTTAAAAACAGGATTTGTTCTATTAGTTGTTCAATTTTGTAAAATTCATAACTTTCAAAGCACACGTCCAAATTTTACAAACTTTATATCAATGAAATAAGCAAGACAAATCCTACCCAACCATGCACTTTGTTTAGTAAATTGCTTCTGTTAAATTGGTTGTTTTTGCAGAAACTTGTGTAGGCATGTTTTGAATATAAAATTCTTTGTAAAATTATTTTGGTGATAAAATCTTTGGAAAATGGTTTGTTTTGAACCTACTGACCATAGAAATCAACTTGTGGTTTCAAAAATATATTTGGTGAAGCAAAAGAATAAATCTTTGAATAAAAGCATTTCTAGCCAAATAAAAATGTTAATTATGGTTTAAAAATGATTTTGGAGGAAAACCTTTGGGAAATGTTTTGATTTAAACTCTCTGACACAAACACCAAGTTTTATGATTTAAAAATATATTTGGTGAATCCTATAAAGATTATTGCTTTGCTAAAGACATTTTTCAACCACATAAAATATTGATTTGATTTAAAAATGGTTTATAGTTAAAATCTTTTGCAAATGGTTTTGCCACTTTTATAAAATGGCCAATAGTTGTTTTACAATGTTTATAACCTATTAGAAACCACTTTTACAAATAAAACAATCTTTTGCATGCTTGCATGCATTGTTTTGTTTCTATTATTTTATGTGATATTTGCTTGAATGATAGATTGAAATTGTACCTTGCTTGATTGAATTGTAGTGATTTGAAGAGTGTGAATATTACAAGGACAAGGAGTGAACTTATATTCTCTACCAAAAAGGCAAGTGATGATTCATACTTTTGTCCCATTATTTTTACTATGCATTAGTGATATTTCTAAGTAGGACTTGCATGGAATTTTTGCTAAGTATAAACTATGCCATGGGAAATCCTAGTAGATGAAACCTTGGTAGAAATTTCCTAAGTTAAGATTCCTACTACTACCATGTTTAGCTTAGCTAGTAGAAAACAAGGGTGGAATATATTCATACTATGGAATATTTCTAAGTCAAGGACTTGAGTTTTGTTTAATAAAACAACTAAGTGAATGAATCACCTGGGTGGAATGGAAGGAATGGTTTGTGTTGAGTGGTTACAAAAGGACCATTTCTATGGTTTACCTTGTGTATCTCACTTGTGGATGGCCACCCAGGAACAAAGAGATTTGAGATGTCAAATGTTGAGAAGCTTCAAGTGCAGCCACTTGGCATTATGGGCTCTGCCTGGATCATATAGGTTGCAATAACTTAGCCAAATGGACAGTTGGTGGTAGGGGTTTGATAGGTTGGAGCGCGTCCATGTTGGTCTAAGGGAAGGCTTCTGAAAGATCTTGTCTTGGTGAAACCAAGTCTTGTGGGGAAAGTGCACCACCTCTGCATAGTGTAAAATCTAAGTACTTAGCCATATCCTTGGTAAAGGACAATTTGAGCATCAAGACATGGAAGCTATCAAGAATCTCCTCATCCAAATTTCTAAATTAAAAACTTGTGGTTGAACAAGGGTTAAAGGATCACCAATTTCCATTGGGAGATGCCTTGGGTGATTTTGTCAAGCAAAAACTTAGTGTTTTCAAATGATAAGGAAAAACTATTTTAAGCAAAGCAAGCCTAAGCTCCACTTAACCAAATGCATATAGATGATAGACTCCATTATACTACCATAGTATCACTTGCCAATACAATTCAAATGTATTGACCCTTGTGGCTGTAACTTATTATGTTGAAGGTTTGTTTGATGTTAGTGAATTTTATTGATTAGGATTACAAGTCTACAACCAACATGACTTCCTGTGGCACTTTGAAGATGAAGGACCCCATGCTATTGTTATATTTTGCTGCATTGTAATGAAATATCCAAATGAGATATGTAAGATGTAATAAATTATTTTATTCATGGTTATGAAGTTGTATTATGACATTTGTTTCTTGATATTACATCTTAACTGTGGATGCTAGCTATTGATCCAGGGACTAGCATTGTAAACACAGGGATCTCTACCTTATTAAAGGTTGGGAACCTTACAGGAGGTGACTCAGAAGATTGGGATGCTAGGGTTTTTCGCGTGCGCGCAAAGGTCTCGAGGAGATGCTCGCAGGAGGAAGACGATGACGCAGGAGAAGAATGAGGTGAAAAGTAAAAATCCACCGCAGTTGTAATTTATAACCCCTGGCGTCAAGATTCGTGCAAAGTGATCGAGTGGTCGGCGCGTGGACGATGTGTGCGGGCGCGTGCACGGAAATTTCGCCACGTTCCCAACCGTCGCCGCCAACGGTTCGTATCCTTCGCGCAGGAAAAACGGACATGATTGTGTTCTCTGCATGTGTGAGTTATGAGGCGCTGCTGACCTATGTCTATGTCGCCCTAGCAGCACGAGAAGGTGAACCATCACATCGGAATATTCCGGCATGGACAGATCCAGTCCGGCTATGGAAGAGTACGATGGAATATTCAGCGGTACTCCGACTTACAAATTGAAGACGGAGAAACCTTGCAGGGTTCTTGGGAGGACTACAAGATATTGCTTGACGATTTGCCGACATCCATCTAGACGGATCATTCAACCTAAAGAGGCAAGGTAGCGCAAGATCTCGGAGTTCTCCGGGGCTACTGTTGGGGATATGCTATATGGGTATCCTCATAGCATGTCTCCTATCCGGATAACCCGGGTGGCCCACAATTGGTAGCATGTCCCATGGCCTGCTGGGCGGCCCAGTTAGATGGATCCAGAAGGGAGGCCCATGCCGGATAAAGGAAGGCTACAGAGGAGTCACCGACGTACCCGCAGCCTTGGAGTGCAAGACACGTTAGACTGATTGTATACTGTGTAGGACTCTGTAACCTGTCCGGCTAGGAATTTTTCCTGTAACCCTAGGACCTGGCGAATATGTAAGTCCGGCCTATGGGAGCCTTGAGGGAACAATTCAGATAGATAAACATACACCTCGCATAGCGAACCAATCCCTGTAACTCGGCGTATTGCCCTTATAGTGATTTATAGCAGGAGTAGGATTCCACCACCTTTGTGGGATCTGAACCTGGGTAAGTTGTGTTACCTCGTACCCATCAACCGTCCGCCTTCCCCAACATCTCTAAACACGCACTATGAGGACCCCTACATGGTGTACTCATCGGCAATACCACGACACTCGGCTTATAAGGCCCGGAGCTGCGGTGGACCTCTCCCCTTTGTATTAAAATTTTCGTCTGGCAGGTTCTCCACAATCGCTTGCCTTCAACGGTGGAGGTGGCTAAGCGTAATGAACCGGTAAATTGTCTGTGTCCCCTATGTGGGACTTCGGAGATATGTGCACATATTATGTTTTATTGCACGATGGATCAATTTCTTTGGAGCTTTGTACAGGAAGCGCCTGGCCTGCTTGGCAGGCCCAGGAGCTCAGAGAGTTCCTACAAGCTGAGGCAAACCATGCCGGAAGAAGGCACCACCTCTTTTGGCTAGTGCTCGCGGCCCTAGCCTGTACCTTTTGGAACATGAGGAATAGGATGGTGATTAAGTGGATCTATCCCACCCGTCTTTCTGACTCATTTTTTCTCTTCTCGCCTTCTTACAAAAGTGGTCCCCGTTGGTGAGGCAGCGTGACCGAGAGGCTCTCGACGAAACTATTTGGGCCTTGAGGATGGCGGCTCTCCCCATCTCGGCTCCGGATCGCTTGTGATGGTTACCCCTTGCGTATGCTAGCGTGTTGTTGTCTCACCTTTTCTTTTTTTCTTTGGGCTTTGTTGTGTTGTGGCCCTAGCGGATATTAGCTTGTTTTCTCTTTTTTTTGGCCTCGACCGGTGAGACGTGTGTGTATTCTCGTTTGTATCTGGATATTGCTTTATTTATAAAGCAGGGCACATGCCTATTTCTCGGAATAATGCATTAGCAATATCATCACATACTGAGTTCATGGTTCTCGTGTGCTGTCCACTAGAAGCACTTGTAGGCTGCAACATTATAACCATCAAATGCATGAAGATATACTAGCAAAGGCATCAAGCAGTAGCATAGCTGCATCATAATCACTACAACAGCTTCACATCAAGCATCGGTACAAAAGTTGTAGCATAACAGGGCATCAATGGATCACATCACGAAAGGGAGGGATGGTGGTCGTTGACGGGGGACGGGGAGGTCAAGGATGCGGCAGCCTGCATGGATCTGTGATAGGCGGAAGTCAGGGATGAGATCTAGCAGCGGTCGAGGATAGGTTAGGCAGCTGCTGAATCTGCTCCTGGTGGGCGGAGAAGAGCAGTGAAATGGAATTGGCTAGCCGTGGGGTCAGAGGAGAGGCGAGGGTGAGGGCGGCGGAGGAAAGGGTTTGGGGACGAGCTTCGGAGGCGGCAAACCCTAATGACTCGCTCTTGTTCTCTGTTCAAGCAGCAAAGGAGAAAATGATGAATGGTTTTGTGATTTATTTTATCCTTCTCCCGTGCGTGGAACAAAATAGGTTGGCGCGGGTTGGCCTCTGGTCGCAGTTTTGTTGTGAATAATTGAAAAACCATAGGGGGAAACTCGACATACTGTTTCAGCCAAGTTAAATCTATGGTCAGTCATTGACAACAGAAATACACGATTATGATCACTAAAATTGCACGACAGCATCACGCATGGTCACCAAGCGATACAACACTATGTATTGAAGGACAGGGTGCCACTAGCAGATTACTAGACAGGTAAATTAGCAAAGGAAGAAGTTTGGAAAGGTTTGTTTGCAAAATTGCCGACGAGTACTATAACATAACACCCCACTTTTAGTTAAATAGTAATTAGGGTTGTTTGTGCATTCATGAGCATCATCTTAAAAATGCATGCATTAAGAAATAATGCAAAACTCTAAAACCCTAGTTTTTCCCCTCTCTTGAAATCCATTCAAAATGGTTTGAATTTGAAAAGTACAAAATTAATTGAGCCCATTTGGATTACAAGGGCTCATAAATATTTTATAAAATCATCTTGTGTTTTAGAAGTACTCAAAACAGATTTGGAATTCAAAATACAAAAGATAAAACAGATAAATAGAAAATGGAAAGTTTCTGGAAATAAAAATCAAAGTCAGACCATCTCAGGCCGCAGCCCAGGCCGGCCCATCCCTCCTCCCCTCTCCCTACCGCTTGTGCACGCAAACCAGAGGCCTAGCGCAGCCCACCCGCAGCCCATACCGCTTCACCCCTCTTCCATGTCGTCTTCCTCGCTGACAGCAGGTAGCTCGGTGTTGCCGCCGGCGCCGTCGATCCTGCCGCCTGCTCCCCGTCGTCCATCGCATTATGGGAAGGGATAAGATCACCACGTCGTCACCCTGCCTGTCCTCATCCATTCCCGCTCTTCCCTATGACCTCCCTCTCGTGTTCCTCCCTTCTGCCTGGAACCCTAGCCACAGCTTGTCGCTGTTCTCGACCGCCCCAGACCGAGCTGTGACCACCATTGAGATTGCCGTGGTGGACTCTATCACCTACCCGAAGGAATCGGGGTCGCGCGCCTCAAATCCTCGCCATCAACCTCGTCTTCCCCGAGTCCGTCGCCGCCTCCGTTGCCATTGATGTTGTTCAACACTTCCCCGTGCCTCCTCAATCACCCCATGGTCCTCCTGGACCCCTCTGCTCGCTTCCTCTCGCTCTGTATCCGTCGTTCGCAGTTATCCAGTGAGCTCCGTCGCCGCGCGCCGCCGTGTAGCTCGCTCCGGTGACCAATACGTAGCGGCACCGCCCCTTTTAGACTCCACTCGTTGAGCTGGTTCGAACGCGCGTAGCCTCGCAGCCCCACGCACTCTCCAACGTCGCCGTCGACCACCGTCTGCCGCGCCACCCGTTGTGGTGACGTGGTGCTCGCATTGCTACCACGTGGTGCCCGCGAGGCCCAGGTCCCACCTGTCAGCCATAGAGGATAGATGCTCTGCGGTGCAAAAAGTTTAGGGTTATCTGACGCCAGCCTGAGGTAATAATTAGGTTTAATAATTCCAGAATTTTTTTAAAACTTGTAAATTCAATATCTAATTATTTATAAGTCAGAAAAATATGTATAATATATCAAAATGTTCAGAAAAATGAGAACTGCCTATCTAAGCTATAATCATGCATTGTTCAACAACTTTCATAACAAGTTTTATTAGAACAACCTAGTAACCCCTCACAGGTGATTTCAGAGTTTCTCCGAGTTAGGGTTTGGATACCTCAGAACCCCGTTTAAACTACCAAGCATGTTTTAGGATTTCAATTCAATACAATTCAACTTGCCATATCATCATTCTTGTTTGATCATTGCATCGATGCCATTGTTGATTGTTTCCCTCTCTTTCCGGTGTTTGGTTCTTCCCCGTAGAATACGATATCGAGATCGAAGACCAAGATCAACACCATCGAAGATCGAAGGTCGAAGAACAATACTTGACCAACTATAATAAAGTCAAGTACAAGGCTTCCAAAGCTCTGCTCTCTGGTTATCAAAGGGCAAAGGCAAGCATAGCCCCACCATGATATAATCCTATAATTTCAAAAATATTTCTACTCTTTCCATGATGCATACGATTCTACGGTGGTCTTTTATCAATAGATAGAGTATCCTATCTACTGCATTACTCCCCTTTGAGCTTATATTACCTGATCCACTGCTCCGAGCATAACTAGGTTTGACTTGTGTGCACTGCTAGAGCTAATATCTGTGTCCTGCTTAGCCATGCATAGCTGTCAGTTCTGGTCCATCCAGATGATGTATCAGATGCAGATAATCTAGTATGACAGGAGAGGTGATATGAGTTTAAACATGCTAAGGCTTGTATGGGAGGCCACGGTGGGATGTGTTTTTTCTAGTCTCATGCTCGCCACCACTAGGACCTGAGTTCTTGCCTTTGGAACCGAGACGAGCGTACAACCACACGGGGCTTGGGAAACCCTCGCCTGATTAACTTTCCTAGTAGATTCCATGAGTCACATAGTTCGGCATTCCATTCGACATATGCATAGAAAACCATTCGAAAGATTTGGCGGGTGAAGGTGCATTCATAACATGTAGGGAAGCATGGACCGGGTTGCTTGGGGTCGATGGAGCCCCCGGTAAACCAATCTCGCCTCACATCTCTAAGGACCGGCTTCAGGATTTGACCTGTTACGGCGGAACCATCCTTATTGCGTGACTCATGGTCTTGGCGAAAGCAAGGTAAAGGTCGTGGCCAACCACCCTCTGCCAGCCTTCCAAGGAAGAGGGCTAATAGCTTGGCATGAAGAGTATGTTGGTACGTGCGGGTAAAGTTGTACACCCCTGCAGGGTTAAATATTTTCAAAAAGTCGTGTTCATGGTTATGAACGCTTGGTTACCAGATTCTAAGATCATAGAGAACTATAACCTAATCGTAAAACTTGGCAGATCAACGTGTGCTTAAGGATGCTTCCTCATGGGTACGAGGGGGTGATCCTAGTTGGTAGATGATGATGACTTGGTGGATATCAAAGATGATGATCAATGCTTTGGAGATGTCGCTCTCTTATCCCCTTTTAAAATATTCTGATTAGACGAGCTTCTCCTCCCTCTTGTTTTATAAACAAAAGTGGCTTTATGCAAAACAACTCCACCAGCCATAAGTCTTGTGGAGTACACCATGTACTCACCCTTGCTTTGTTGATACTTTTGGCAGAGTAAGTGTTCCCCTGAAGACGAGTTCTGTACTACATCGACATCGACGAGTAGCTTGGGGTTCCCGGCCGGCAGCCTGGAATCTATGGGCTGGGACGTCATCGTTATGCTTCAGGCCTCTAAGGCCATTTGTTAAGTTTGCTATACTTAATAGCATAATTTTCCTTTCGTAGTTTGATGTTTGTATTCAGTGACCTCTGCTTGTAATAATTTGGTTCTTTGCTCAGTTATGAGCTTGCTGTAATAATTTTTGTGTCGTAGGGTCATTGTTGTGCTACCGATTCTCCACTGGATATCCTCGAGCTCAAGGTTAATCTTATGTTAGACGGAGGTCTGGAATTTGTTTAGCCCTGATCCCGGGGGTGTTACAAGTACTAACCGCCGTGGTGCGATCCAATCCGTTCATCCCAACCTATGTCATTTCCCTCCTCAGCTCAAGCCATTAACCCTAAATTGGCGGTGCCACCGCAAGAGAGTTGGTTTGGAAGAAGATAGGAGGGAAGAACTTGAGATAAGGAAGCGGGAGGCTAGAGTGATAAGAGTGCAAGAACAGGAGCAACATCTGATGATGATTTTGGAGAAAGTGAGGCAAATGGTGGTTCTTGGCAAGATTGAAGTGGGTGTGTCGTGTGTGCTATGTGCAATGTGTGTTGTTCTACTGGTGAAGAAGTGAGAGTACGTGTGCTATGTGCAATGTGTGTAACTGAATGTGATGTTCTAGCTAGTTTAGGATGAAGTGATGATTTAGTGATCATCTAGGAGTTGATTTAGTGATGGTGTAGTGACTGGACCATGTAATAAATCATAGCCATTATGTATGTGAATATGATATAATGCATTTAAATGTATTGTATTTTGCATATTTGAGTTTAAATTTGTATTTGAGTCAAATGAAATGTATTTTTGCTATTGTAACAACAAGTTGAAAGAAAATATTTTTTGGTTAATAGAACAACTTTGTCACAGTAAATAGAAACAACCATTTACATATTTTACATGATCAAAAGGATATAATTCTGTGAACTTGAACTTGAAATATTCTGAGACACCAAAATGACATAATTCGGTGAAACAGAAACATAATGGTAGATGAAATCATGCAAGAGTTCAGAAAAAGCAACACACCAAAGGGACATAGGTGCCTAATATATTTAGAGAGATGTTGCAACACAAAAAATTAATTAAGCAGGAAACTACATCTTATTTTATTGACTTCTTATTTCCCACCTTTCTTTACACTTAGATAACACTCCATCCTCCGAGACTTTGGCAATGATTTTGTAACTAACTCGGACATGAGAATGGTTTAACTTTTTGAGAAAGGAAGCTGAGGGACTACCTAGTCTCTCAACCCGCCGTTGTCGATGACGAACCATGGCAACCTCGATCGCTCTCTCCCCCTTCATAGGGGCCTTGTAAGAAAAGGCTCCATATTAAATTTGTTAATCAGGTACAATGACTAACCATGGATTTACTCCGTTTCAGCTAGTAAGGAAAAGCTCGGGAAGCCCCACCAAACATGTTTTCCTTTGTATGTGAGGAAAGGACCTGCTTTGGCAAAAGTCCACCATGCAGCCAACCCGTTTGTTTCGATTGCCCGGCTTTTTGGGTGATGAAAATCAGCTAGTAGCCCAAACTACCCTAAAAAGATAGAAGCCCAAACAAAAAAGAGTTCCCTATCTGTTTCTTATTTGTGCAGAGGGACTATCGAGTTTACTGGCTCATAGAGAGGAGGTTCGTGGTATGGAAGGTGTCAGTGTATGTAGAAATGCGCCATCAGTATCTCATTTACTCTTTGCTGATGATTTCCTAATCCTTATGAAAGCATATATGACTAATGCAACTCGTTGAGATAGGTAATTGATCAATATTGTGCAAGCTCGGGACAGTTGGTTAGTGAGGCTAAGTGCAACATGTATTTCAGCCCTAATGTTGATCCGGATGTCAGGACAGAATTGTGTACTAAATTGAACATTATGACGGAAGCTTTATCTGATAAATACCTTGGATTACCTGCAATGGTAGGGGTGGATCAAAGTGATAGTTTCATGTATTTGCTAGAAAGGATTATACAAAGGCTGGAAGGATGGAAGGAGAAGTTCCTTTCAATGGGTGGTAAGGAAATATTGCTGAAAGCAGTTATACAATCGATATCAGTGTATGCTATGTCTGTTTCTAATATCCCCAAAAAATATTAAAAGAGATAACTGATGCAATGTCAAGTTTCTGGTGGGGAGATACAGAAAAAAACACCGTATGCACTAAATGGCTTGGTGGAAGATGTGTATCCCGAAGAAACTTGGTGGTATGGGATTCCGAGACCTACATGCTTTTAATCTGGCTATGTTGGCAAAACAAGGTTGGTGGTTGATCTCAAACCCTAATTCATTATGTGCTCAAATACTAAGATCTAAATACTACCCTGATGGAAACCTTTTAAAATCTGGTCTGAAAAAGGTTCATCTTATACTTGGCAGAGTATAGTTGCAGGCTTAAATGTACTTAAGCGCGGTTTTATTTGGAGAGTTGGTAATGGGGAGTCGACTAACATATGGGAAGACCCATGGGTCCCTGGTAGCCCGGATAGAATGATCAAAACCCCAAAAGGCCAAATACTGCTGAAGAATGTTGGGGAACTTATTAATTTGGATACAATGCAATGGGATGAAGTGATGGTGAAGGTTATATTTAATCCAATTGATGTTATGAGAATCCTGAGGATTCCGTTGAGTGAAAATAACCCTGAATATTTTATTGCTTGGCATATGACAAAATCAGGTATCTTCTCTGTGAGATCGGCATACTATGTGCAATGGAATCATCTACATGGTCATAAGCTGGATCGAGCTACAGAGATGAGTTCTTCATCTCGTAATCATGTTTGGGAAATTCTTTGGAAACTTAAGGTGCCAAGTAAAGTGAAGATATATATTTGGAGTACGAAATAACATGTGGGACCCCATGTGGGGTTTTGGTAATTAATGACAATCTCTATGGACTAATGCTTGTATCAAGTTGTATTTGTAGGAATTGTCCATAGGCAATGCTTGAACCATATGTTGGCTTCAAGGTTTGGAGAAGAAGAAAGTGAATAGGATCAAGTGGTGACCAAGGTGTTCAAAGAGTGATCCACAAATTGTTCATGTGAGAGTTGGGCCTTTTGCAAGGGTGTCTTGAAGAAGAAGATAGAGTTCATCATATGTATCTTCAATACATAATCCAAATGGTGTTAGAAGTAATGTTGTGCAAGCTAAATATGTGCTATATCTAGAAGATATCATGCTTGAAGCTTGCCATCCTCGGTGATCATGGATCTATGAAGACAAGGTCAAAGTAAAGGTTTCCCCATGTCGTATTGGGGAGCAACTTGCAAGTCTTCATCAAGCAAGTGCGCGCGAGAGAAATCAAGAAAGATGTTCCATCTTGAGAAGGACAAGATCGTCTACATCAAGATCAAGTGGAATATGTGCAAGGCAAAGGTATGATATTGATAGGGTTTCCTTCTTACCGGTCTCGTGGTGTTAGTTGGGGAGACCTGTTTATAGGATAGATAACCGTACTATCAAGAGGGGCTCTCAAGCGAGTGACTCGATCATATCTTTCAGAGAGAGCTCAAACCTTTGCATACTTAGCATCATCCTTTCTTGTTTGTTATTTGGATCTTATCGATGTGAGGTTCTAGAGCTTGTGGTAATATTCATAACAAGCTCTAGTTCATCAAAAACGGATTTCCCTATTATATCATATTGCATTTTTGATCTTTGAGGTTTTTCTGGTTTCTCACCAAGAGAGGTATCTCACATTATAATACATGAAATGTTTTATAGCTCTTATTGCCCTCTTTCCAACAAAATTGGTTTCGGGTCAATCGGAGTTTCCAAACTCTAGATATCGCCATTTGAAGTTTGCCTCTTATTTGGTCCAGACCGGAGTCTCCAGTCTGCGTGGACCAGAGTCTCCGGTGTGGTCCGGAGTTTCCCCAGGAGTCCCCGGATGGGGCTCTAGAATTCAGCCTAAGACAGTCTGATGGGTGGTCTGGAGGAAGGTCCAGAGACTGACCGGAGTCTCCGGCCCATGCCTCAGACCGGAGTCTCCGGTGTGGCTAGACCGGAGTCTCCGGTCCACTTGGTTCCCAAAGGTACTGGGACAGTCTGATAGGTGGTCTGGAGGCTGGTCCGGAGGTTGGCTGGAATCTCCAGTGTAGACCTGAGTCTCCGTCGGCAGACCGGAGTCTCCGGTCTGACTTTTCTCCAACCGGCAGAAAATGGTCAGAAATCTATGGGCCTATAAAAATGGGACCTTCTTCCCCAATGACACAGCTCGAGTTTTACAAGCTTTGTCCTCCATTCTTGACCCTCTTGATCTTGCTCCCCTTCATTCCTTCCCTTGATTCTTGCATATACTTTATGGATTTGAAAGAGGAGATCTAGATCTACAATTCCATCAATCAATCTCTCCTCTAAGTGAGGGGAACATCTTGGGATCTAGATCTTGGAGTCTTTTGTGGATTTCCTCGATTGTTCTACCTCTCTTATTCCCCCACAAGCTTTTGTATCTTTTATGGAATTTGGGAGAGAAGGATTTGAGCACTACTTGTGTTCTTGCCATTGCATTCGGTGCATCGATTTGAGTTCTTGGTGAGGATTCGATTGAGTGAAAGGTGAGAAGCTTTTTACACTTGGGTTCTTGGAACCCTAGACGGTTTGGTGGTTTTGCAGGTTCTTGGATTACTTGGGGCCTTCAATTAAGTTGTGGAGCTTTCCCCAAGCTTGTTTGTTGGGAGCCTCCAATTAATCTGTAGAGAGGTGCCCCAACCTTGTGAGAGGTCCCGGATTTCCATCGACAAGTGCACCGATAGTGGAAGCGTGGATCGATCCCGTTGGGGTGAGATTCACAGGAGAAGAAGGGAGGCCTTTTGTGGCGTTGGTGGTTTGATACCACCCCCTCTCCAAACGAGACATACTCCATGTTGGGAGTAACTCGGTAAAATATCGTTGTTCGCACGTGCCTCGGTTATCTCTATATCCGATCTCTTTACTTATGCGCTTTACATTGTGATAGCCTTCGTGCTTGAAGTAATCTATATCTTGCTATCACATTGTTTCTTGTATTGCTTAGCATAAGTTGTTGGTGCATATAGGTGAACCCTAGTTGTTCTAGGTTTTGTGCTTGAGAAAGTCAACGCTAGTTTTATTCCGCCTTTGTTGATCCACTCCCGGAAAAGTTTTTAACCGCCTATTCACCCCCCTCTAGGCGGCATCTGCATCCTTTCAGAGGGCTCTGCATCCTTTCAGAGGGCTCTGCATGACATCATTCCAGGAATGTCTGTTCTTGCTAACAGGCATATTCCTGTCTCGGGCCAATGTCCTGTTTGTGCACAAGTTGCAGAAGATGTGAAACATTTAATGTTTACGTGTGGACATGGGGTCGAGGTTTGGTAAGATGTAGGCCTAAAGGATATTATTCAACAAACACTATTAGTAGACAGGTCGGGATCGGTGGTCATGGAAGAATTATTGCGGAATGATTTTCAGAAACCATCGATTCTCGGCTCGTTGGGACTGATGGAGACAATCTCAGTTGCAGCATGGTATATCTAGTGGCAACGAAGGGAATTTTGCAAGGGAGAGAAAATTGCTACACCAGCCAGGACAATATTCTCGATTGTCTGGCTCTGAATTATGCTGGAGGTATGTCATGAGCTGAACCAAGAGTTATAAGATGACAAAAACCAGCAACAGAAACTTATAAGCTAAATGTTGATGCTAGCTATTTCCAAACGGTATCGATGGTGTGGCTGCGGTTTTGAGGGACTATAAAGGATGTGCTTTTGCAGGCAGAAGTTGGGTTCGAGAAAATTTATTCAGTGCACCTAGAGCAGAAGCGATCGCTCTTCTAAGAGGGTTGCAAATAATGGAGAATTTGGGATGCAATCCAACTTTTATTTGTGCGGAGTCTATATTCTTCTATTCTTTCAGACTGCTATCCGACGGCATAACGAATTGGTAATATTATGGTTCAACATTGTCCAAAAAAAGAAAATGGCGTGGCGCATACTCTAGCTAGGTTTTCTCATAATTCTAGTTCTTCTTATACTTGGGATGGTGATCCCCTAGCTTTATTATCCCTGCTGTAATGAACGATGAGCTTGTTTTAAACTCGGCAACAAGTTTTTTACGTCTTTTTGGCTTGCTTATTTAATATACTTCCTCTATCTAAGAATAGATGTCTTAGCTTTTTAAAATTTGAATGAATATATATACTAAATAGTGTCTAGATTTATTCAAATTTTAACAAATTTGAGACATCTATTTTGATGCGACTGAGGAAGTATTATTGATTTAGAAAAAAACAAAAAGTCCCCTTAAACTTTACGGTAATCTTTACGGCCCCGTGAATCGAAGCGGGGTTCTCCAGACGAAGCAGTCAAGTTCTACACTCCGCTAAGCACGCGAGACGACAAATGGAATGGTATTTCAACGGAGCATCCCAGCCCTACCTGCCTCTGGCGGCCTGTCCCCTCGCTAGCTCCCACATTCTCCATTCCATTCCCACAGGACCACACCCACCGCCGGCCGTTCGTCTGGACCAAATCCTTTGCCCGAGTCCGTCCGGACGCCGCTATTCATGTACTCTTCTTCCGAGGCGCCTCTGCTGCTCACCAGCGGGAACAGTCACGATGAGAAGCGGCGGTGGTGGAGGGAGGCGGTGGAGGAGTCCGGCCGGCTGGTGGCGCTGGGGGCGCCGATGATAGCGGTGGCGCTGCTGCAGCTGATGATGCAGCTCATCTCGACCATCATGGTAGGGCACCTCGGCGAGGTCGCGCTCGCCGGTGCCGCCATCGCCAACTCCCTCACGGCCGTCTCCGGCTTCAGCATCCTCGTGAGCTAACCTCATCTGTGTGCTGCCGTGCACTTTTTCTTCTTCTTCTTCTTCTTCTTTGCATATTATGCGGGAGTTGGGATGCGATTGGTGCGTGCGCATTCGTTGTCAGTTCTTTTTGGCTGGGTTCGTCACGGGAGAATTTTTTTTCTACAATGACCAAATCCATAGGAATTATGATCTTTTGTTTTCCTCCAAATCAAAGAGGTCGGCCCTTATCTTGTGATTCCGACGACATGAAAAGTCCAGTGAATTTGGTCTTAATTATGTCTGCAAGGTCCGCTCACCCTTAGGTAGCACCTTTTGTCACTACACCCTCTGTCCCTAGTAACCATGCCTTATGGGTTTAGCCAGAAATAAACTTTGCAAGTTTGACCAACTATGTAGAAAAATATCAACATCTATAATATCAACATCCATAATTCATATTTTTGTAAAAGAGTTGCTGCCCGCCTTGCACAATCCATCATTGTTATTCTTGCCATTCTTTCAGCACTATCTCTGCACTTTATCCTACATTAACTTCCATTTATTCCTGAGCAATATGTATATGATTTGTTAATTCACTACTGATGCAGTTTTTCTTTAGATAGGACTGGCAAGTGGATTGGAAACTATTTGTGGGCAGGCGTACGGAGCAGAACAGTATCATAAGCTATCCTTGTACACCTATAGGTCCATCATCGTACTACTTTTTGTGAGTGTACCCATCGCCATTCTATGGGCTTTCATTCCAGAAGTACTTCCTCTCATAGGCCAGGAACCACAAATAACAAATGAGGCTGGGAAATATGCATTATGGCTTATCCCTGGTTTATTTGCCTTCAGTGTTGCCCAATGCTTTTCAAAGTTTCTGCAGTGTCAAAGTCTAATCTTTCCTATGGTTCTTAGCTCCTTGATTACACTTTCTGTATTTATTCCTTTGTGTTGGTTCATGGTTTATAAAGCTGGGATGGGTAATGCTGGAGCTGCTTTATCCGTGAGCATCTGCGACTGGGTTGAAGTGACTGTTCTTGGTCTTTACATTAATTTCTCATCTTCTTGTGAGAAAACGCGCGCTCCACCCTCGTGGGAAGCTTTTAGCGGGATTGGCAGTTTCATGCGTTTGGCTGTACCGTCCGCTCTTATGATTTGGTAAGTAAATGGTTTTTGTATTTTATTCAGTAAACAATGATGTTACCTCTTGTTTAGATTCTGATCAAGTTTAACAAGAATTCTGCTCTGTGTTAGACTTGCCTCACCAAAGAATTAAAGCACATTTAATATGAAGGAGTGAGTTATTTTGGACATTCGATATGAGTATAATACATATTATTCTCTTGCAATACAACTGGACATATATGCTTCTTCCCCTCTTATAACCTAGTAGATATGTTCTATACATATCGGACATAACTTTGAAATAATGAATGGTGGTGTGCATCAACTGATGCAGGGCGCTGTTTTCCCCTTTTCTAAGAAAAACGCTCTATGCATATATTACTTTAGGTATAGAAATTCCCTGAGTTAATGAATGGTGGTGTGCATCAACCTCATTTTTTCTTTTTGCGATAATCTTAACTCAGTTAAGCTCCCAATTTTGTATCTTCGCCCCTCCAGATATTAATCTAACTTTCCTTGACCACAGCCTTGAGTGGTGGTCTTACGAGCTGCTTGTTCTGCTTTCTGGGATCTTACCAAATCCAGCACTTGAGACTTCCGTGCTTTCAATATGGTATGCCTTAATAGAACTTCTAAATATGACATCCTTGCATCATGTTCTATGACGTTTACCAAAGTAATGCCCCTTTGAACAGCATATCTACAGTGGTACTGTTGTACAATCTTCCTTACGGTATCGGAACAGCTGCAAGGTAGGCTAGTGCATTTGTTCATTTCCTCAGTTATACCTCTTTCTACCGAATCCATCAAGCTAACTATGTTAGATCCATGTTCCCAGTGTGCGTGTCTCAAATGAACTAGGTGCTGGCAATCCGAACGGTGCCCGCTTGGTGGTAGGTGTTGCACTGTTTATTGTAGCTTGTTCAGCAGTCGTGGTGAGCGTAAGTCTTCTAGCATTGCGCCACTTCATTGGAATTGCATTCAGCAATGAGGAGGAGGTTATAAGTTATGTCACCAGAATGGTACCTGTGATCTCCATTTCAGTAATTACGGACAGCCTCCAGGGAGTGCTTTCAGGTACCTCATGTCTTTGGCATTAAATATTTTCAGCAGCGCCATAAATTGATTTAGATGAAGTGCTCCATTGAAATTGTGTACTTGACTCGTACTCTTATTCAATACTCGCACTGTGTCAGGTGTTGCTCGGGGCGGTGGATGGCAGCATCTAGGGGCGTATGTTAACTTGGGCGCGTTCTATCTTGTCGGGATCCCTGTTGCGCTCTTTTTTGGTTTTGCAATGCAACTAAGAGGAATGGGATTTTGGATTGGCATGATAGCTGGTGGAGCCATACAGGTCACTCTCCTATCTGTGATTACTGCTACGACAAAGTGGGACAAGATGGTAAGTTCTATCTGAAATCTTTTTATGCCCAATTCTTATTCATTTGGTATTGCTAATGCTTCTCCTCCCTTCTTATGAATGGTATTCCCTCCATTTCAAAATATAAGATGTTTTAGTTTTGTAAAGCAAATGTATCTAGACTTCTTTTACTAGGTAGGTTCACTCAGGTTTGGAGTGAATCTACACACTAAAATAAGTCTAGATACATTTTCTTCATAAACCTAAAACATCTTATATTTTAAAACGGAGGGAGTACATTGCTATAACTGACGCTTCCTCTACCCTCAGCACTGGAACCCGGGGATAATAATAACAAAATAAATATGTGGCATCCTGTGGGAAATCAAACGAGTGTATCCAGATTCATGGATACGTTAACATGTTTGATTTTCTGCAGACAACTGTTTTTGTTGAATCTAAGACTAAAAATACCTCCCCCTTCATGCTCCGTGTCATTATCTATTTTCTGATTTCCAAAATTAGCTTGCTTGATCACACTTGTGAACTGAAACACATATAAGTAATATTGTGTCTGTTTGCAGGCTGACAAGGCTAAGGAGAGAGTATTTGAGGAAAGGCTCCCAACACAATAAGCCTTGAACAACTACCATGCCAAACTTTTGAAAGGTTGAAAATGAATAAGATTCTGTAACTTCCTACTAGTAGGATGACGCCGGCATTTGCGTGGCTTAGATGACTTCCCCAGCAGAGCCACACAGGAATACATGGCATCTTACAATACTACTGTTTTTGGATCTTGGAAACAAAGATGAGAGAATGATCCGTTAGCTATTTCAGACTTAGTAGCTCAAATGGCCCCTATCCAAGGGCATGGTTTAATCAACTAGGTTGACACTCTACAGAGGTTGCACATTTTCTCCACGTGACACGATCAATATTTTTGTTTGTTACACAAGTGTGTGCAACTTGGCCAGGGTCGTGGCAAGGTATTTCACTAGCAGCTCAGTATATCTATTTTGGATCCGCATGTTACTTGAGCACATTGGCTCTTCTCCAAATGACAGTACATGAGTAACGGTTTCCAGCTAACTACTCGACCAAGCAAGCCCATATAGTATGTGGTCGTACGTTTATCCTTTACATTGAGACATAGCTAATCTTTTTAAATTTGGTTGGCCATCCCCACCAAAATCCAGAGTTCAAAGAGCCCCACGGATGTGTAACTCTTAATAGACACACCCCTGAGATACCACTCTGCCTAGAGGAAACGGTTTTGGGTTTCTATTTTCCAAAGCTTTGTCAAAAAAACATACATGCCCATAACTTGAGCTTTAATACTTCTGAGAATATTTTTCGTACCCATCCTGTTACCTACTTCCTCGTTCCAAATTAGTTGTCACGTGGGCGAACCTATACACTGAAACGCGTCAACAGAAATATAGCAATTCTAAGTTTTGCTAAATTTATGTTGAGGACTCTGCCATGGCAGAGACATCGCTACCATGTCAGCAGTCTATATGCCTCGATAGAAGGTATGCCGGCTGCAAGGGTTTGGCTACGATGATTTGATGAAAAGTTTTAGAAGATACTGGTTCAGGAATAATAAATGACGTGGCTCGCTCTAGAGGACTAGATCAGATCTTCGGTTTAAGTGATCTAATCCAATGATCTGCTGCAAATGTAACAAGTAGAATAGATCACACTACAGGGTCTTGCCACCATCACGACAAAGAACTAGACATGGAAAATCATGGGCGATATTGTGGGCTTGTGTATGGACATGATGATGATGATGATGATCTGAGGTTGTCGGGTCATGGGAAGTAGACGAATGTGTCCACTCTAGCGTGGAAAATATGATGTGAAGTTGTGGGTAGGGTTGAATCCTTCGCAAGAGAATATGAGGGCCTAGAAGCCTAGAACCACTAGCTTATATAGCCTACATAATGGTAAAAGATAACAATAACAAAAGGTAAAAGAAGTCAATAGGTGAATTAAAGTTGTTGGAGGGTAAACTATGACACTTAACATCATTTGAACTTGTGTTGTTGAATTTTTCTCAATGACCCAAATGAAAATATGTCTCTATACATGACCTCACATTGACTACTCATGGAGGTCTTGGCCATTAGATGAGATGTTGACGGTGCGGATAAGAGAAAAGGACTCAGGAGAAGCACGAGAAAGCCATATGATATCTGTTCAAGTAGACACAAAAGTGTCTAGGGGCAGTGGGTCATGACCCTAGGCTTTGTTTTTATGAAGGTGAATTGTAAACCGGGATCATACATGATTATCTAACAACTAGGAATGAACCCCACAAAATCATGTACAAATCCGGACAATTACACTCGATTTTTAACCTCACCAACATACATCGTGATTTTTTTTGGAATAAGGGAAGGCCCCCGAAGGACACATAAAACTGCACTAAACTGAGGCGATGGTGAAAGAGCATGTGTTACCACATGTGTGGTTTTGGTAATAAATGACAATCTCTATGGACCAATGTTTGCATTGGGATATACTTGTAGGTGTTGTAGATAGGCAATGCTTCAACCATATGTTGTGTTCAAGACTGAAAGACGAAGAAAGCAAAGAAGATTACGTGATGCCCAAGGTGATATTCTAGACAAGATCCAAAGAAAGGTCATGTGAGAGTTGAGCCTTTGAAATGCATATCTTGAAGAATATGTATCGATCTCTCATATATACCTTCAAGACATCATCAACATATTCAAGAAACAACAAAAAGAAGTGCAAGTTCAAGTTGAGCCATCTCAAAGTGATCTTTTGCTTGAAGCTTGTTGTCCTTATGTCGATTGTGGATATGCGAAGTGTCGCATGTCAGAACGCCGACACTGGGGATGTCACGCATCCCCTAGTGGTTCGGCGGTGGGAACTAAAGTAACACGACCTTAGATCATACACAAATCAAACACAACACACATGATGTTTTTTACCTAGGTTCAGGCCGCCCTTCGGCTTACAACCCTATGTCCTGTTTTGGTGGATTATTTGGTGGATGATGTACACAGAGATGAACAATCTAGTGCCGGGGAGCCACTTTTATCTAGCTTCTACACTTCCCGGGCTTCCTCTTTATTTCCCTCCCACACACTCTCCACGAGAACTTCTCAACACTTGCTCTTTCTAATTCTCCTCTCCAAGTCTCTCACGGCCATTCTCTATCTTTATCTCGATACTACTGAATATGCCAACTATGCCTAAGGTGTATCAAAAAACCTCTCTCACTCTATTGTGGATGAGGCCCTCCTTTTATATCGTAGGGGGTACCACAGTGGTCGGCACGCGTGTGCCTTCCTATCGTTCCCGGGATCCACTGCTGACGTGCCACATGACACGGCGACATATGTGTGGTGCTGCTGGCCACTCCTGTCCATGGGAGGTGCCTTTGGTCACTTCTTGGTCACGGGTGGTGCATCGTAGTACTTGATGGAGAGGATAAAAAATAGCGTGTGTGCTGTCACGTTGGGACTGCAGCGCCTGCACCCTCTTCAATGCCCTGCGTAGGCGCAAAGATAGGGGAGACACTTGTCTCCCATGCCGTCATGCATGCTTCCGTCGACTCTGGCTTTGTTGACTCGTGTTCCCAGGCCGCGCCTGGCCCGGGGGGAGCATCTCACATGATGACGTCATGGCGGAGTGAGCGAGCACACCCGTCAACGTCACTTATCCCCTTCACGACCCAACTCCCGGGCCTACTTCCCTACATGTTAGCCACGCAAGTCATTGTGATATCACTCAAGGGTATCCACATGCAAGAGGGGGTGGGAACGACCATAGTCGATGTCCCACTCCCTATACACCACGTAAGGCTAGAGACGTTCTAGGAATGATGATATAGTTTAGAGAAGGTGACTCCCCTGTGCTCCCCTTTATAGGGATAACCTTGCCAGGGGCTGGTCTCTTCCCACGCGTAGAGGCGCAATGTGAGGGTCATCCTTTCCTATTGCACCGACAGAAGCCCCTAGGCAAGGACCAACAACATTCCTGTCTAGCCTTCTTCTTCCTACGCATCACTTGGGATGGCATGGACATCGTTGCTGAGCTTCGCCCTACAACGGTGCATGGGCCTAAACCGTCTATACCCACTGGCGACATGACCACTCGGAATGTCCCAGGCCACTTCGAGTTGGTGTGCGCACGCACATGCACTCAAGTATCCGCGGAAACGATGCGTCGCATCAGGTCCTATCTCGACTTCTGCAGTCTAGCCACATTGATTGCGGTTGCTTCGATCCCTACATAAGAGTCATAAGTGTGGAGGGAAGGCATCATTGGCATCCCCCCATGCCGTCAGGGAGACAAGCCGTCAACCCCCTTGAAGCTATAAAAAAGGGGTGAGGGTGACGGTCTTAGGCACAATTGCCGCAGCATCTGTTCCCACACTTTCATTAGCTCGAGCTTGCTAGGGATGTCGTCCGAGAGCGCCAATGGCTGTCGTCGCTGCTTCGACGATAGCCCTCTTCTGCCGGGGCGAGGTAGCTACCCCAACACCGAAAGCTCCACGGCGTAGGCTCTGCCACAATCACCGGTCCCGCCATGGATCAGCGCAGACAGAGGATATGGCGGCTAACGAGGACGTGGATGGAACCAAGGACACAACAGGTCACAGGAGTGGGTATCGCCTACTCCCGGGCATGGGAGCGGTCGGGGCCATGGAGAGCATAATTATTGCAGCCCCCCAAGGTGCCACAACTCGACCATCTCTCCTTCTTGGTCAGAGGAAGACCCTATAACCGAGCTCATCGGCTTCGAGTTTCTCATCTTCCTCCCGACAGGATTTTGACAGTGGCTCAAACTGCCGGACTTGTTCGCCGGTGAGATAAGGGGGCACCATTCTAGGAGATATGTATGCGCAAGTCAAGTGGCAAGTGATGACTCACACATATAGGGGGTGTATCGTAGTACTTTCAATAAATAGGAGTGTCGATCCCAACGAGGAGCAGAAGGTGCTGAACAGTGGTATGGAGCAGGAAATCCCTGTGAATGCTTAGCAAAGGATTTTTAGTGGTTTTCTGATAAGGCAACAAAACAAAGAGCAAGTAATAAAGACAACGAACAAACGGAGCAAGTGGCCCAATCCTTTCTTAGCAAAGGACAAGCCGGTGGAAATACTTATGAGGACAAAACGTTCTCGAGGACACATAGGAATTCTGTCAAGTGCTTTCGCTTCAAATAGATGAGTATTCTTCTTTGGTGTTGTAAGTGTTGTGTGGGTGAACCTGTGCTAATGTACCGACCTTACTTGTACTAATACATACTTGTGATTAAACCCCCTGCAAACATTCGTAACTATAGGAAAGTAATTAAGATATAAATCTAACCACAGCCTTAAACTCTGAGATCCTACACTCCCTTGTGCAAAGGTGTCCTAACGGGGATTCAGGTTTCTATCACTCCGGCAACCCCACGATTAGTAGACAAATACACAATGCATTCCCCTAGGCCCATAAATGGTGAAGTATCATGTAGTCGACGTTCACATGACACCACTAGAAGAATAGCACCACAAGTTAAATACTAAACCATTGAATAATAACTCAACATAGATCCACTAATAACAATATGATTTCTCCCATGTCCTCAATAACTAAACAAACTAATCACAAGAAATCATATGGATCAAGATCAAAGATGATATGATAATGGATAACAATCTTAACATAAAAAATAATCCAATGGTTCCACTCACAAGCATCAACTACAATAGTAATTAACACCGAGAAAGTTTCCCCTAAGAACTAAAGCAATATCCAACACAATTGTTACATCAGGATGGAGTGGTGATGATGGTGCTGGTGGAGATGATGGTGTGGATGATGATGATGATCCCTATGAAGCCTAGCTTGATGATGGTGTCGATGGCGACGGTCTCCCCTCTCCGGGAAGGAATTCCACCGGCAGAAATCTGTCTGTCGGAGAGATCTTTTTCTCTCGGTGTTTTCCGCCCCCAGAGGCGATGGAAATCTATCTGTGGTCGCTCCCCTGTCCTTAGGGTTTCATAGGGAAGATATAGGCGAAGGGGCGGAGTCGGAGGTCGGGTAGGTGGGCCACTCCTTCCCTAGGCGCAGGGTCAGGTGGGCGCACGCCTAGAGGGGTGTGGGCCCCCTGTGGCCCCTCTTCGCTCTTCCTTCTGGCTTCCTTCGTCTTCTGGTAAAATAATATGTTTCCATATTTTTCTGGTATTTTTCTGATATTCGCGAAATTGCACCGAAACGCCTTCTTTTCCATCGGAATCCAGACTCCAGCAGTACATCCTCCAAGAATCATCCAACATGCATAAACAGATGAAAATCCATAAGTAATACCTCATAATAAGACAAATATCAATGAATAGAGGTAAATTATGATATAGAATGGTGATGCAAATTGGGCGTGTCAACTCCCCCAAGCTTAGACTTTGTTTATGGAGTGAAGTGTCGATAAAAGAATACGAACAAGAAGCATCACACTTACCATTGCACAACTCATAGAAGAAAGCAACTCACCATTATATAACTTAGCTTGCAACCAAGTACAGCAGTCACAATAGAGATGCATAAAGATAAATCATAATTGGAATTGGCAAACTTGTTCTTGGTCATATAACACCTGGCAAACAGTTTCACAAAATCTCTTTGTAGAAGTTTCAAAACAGGAGCACTCTTTTCTCAAAAAGGTTTTTCACAAGTGAAGGCTTTCAAAGTAATACTCAATAGATAAGAGTTTTGTGCAAACAAGGAAGATAAATAACATGATCGAATAAATCACCATATGAATGCTTGAAACACAGCAACTCAACTGCTTGCTGGAGGTAGAGAGGGAGTAGGTTTACTGACTCAACTTGGAAGTGGGAGAAAGGTCCCTTCTTAGAGGGAAGCAGGGATTACAAGTCATAAAGAGGTTCCAAAAGATTATGGTACTTACTAGCTTTGAGCCCTCATTGCCCCTATCATAGGCATCTTGAGATGATTAAGGTTAAAGTGCGCAAAGATGGAGTATATGCTTGACGAAATATAAGTTTGAAATCTCATGTCCCTTGAATATGAGGGCCACTCCTCATGCTACTCAACTTTGGTCACAGGTAAGTTCTTGTCATCGTAAGTATTTGCATATCATTGAGAACCGCCAACGGGGTACCCCTTGCACATGGTACAGGAGCTTTCCCATGACCAAAATGACAAGGCAAGCAGACAATGAGCATCTCAGCGATCTTTTTATTTACCATGTGCATAGATTTTTATTGAGGATGCTTCATAGATGGCTCACTATGGTGGTGCTGCAAGTTTCCACCATGATTAGGCATGGCTTAGGCTAGCGGCCTAGTTGTTTCTCTAACACAGGATACAAACTCCATGGACTTACAAGTTCCCTCTTTATTTCACACCGTTGACATCCATAGACAAAAGAGAACGATATCAACTGTGTACAGAGTACAAGTGCAATGTTGAAAACGTTCCCCGTGACAGCACGGTTCTGCTAATTCTAGCGTATAGATGCAATCATATACAACTTCGATGGCACAATGGTTCAAGTCTATTAGGGGCAAAGAAATAAAGTGTGCCATCAAGTTCATGAGAGCTTTACTAACTAGTTTTCACATAAAAAAATACTTTTTAATTCGAAAGATAGATGAAGCTTGAGAATTTGCTTGGAATAGCAACAATGCTACTAGGTAGATATGGTGGACACAAAATGGCAAAGGTTTTGGTTCAAAGGGATTTGGAAACATGAGAAGTATGCCTTCTCAAAACAGGTTTTTGGCTAGCAAGGCTGGGTAGCAAGCAAGGGAGTTGAAAGAAACAAGCAAACATACAAGTAATAAAGCCAAACATGCAATCTTCCTTGAAGACACAAAATAATCTTAAATAAAGAATACTAAGCTTAAGAGCCAACAAGAAAGAAAATAGATGATACAAAATACCTGTAAGTTTTTTCTCTTTTTTTCTCTTTCAAAGTAAAGCTACTGACCAGAACTCGGCTTGCCAAAACCAATTTAGATCCACTTGATGATCCCATAGTGGTGCCAATACTGATCAACAAGATCCATCATATAATAGAGATTTCAAACTAAAATAAGTAGTGCAAAAAGTAAAAGATGAGACTTCTCATTAATATTCCAATAAAGGCACTCACACCAAGGGATACATAGATAATCAACTAAAGGAGAGATACTTCCGCATGCAAACCAAACTATAAGATAACCTCTCTACCATATATATGAATCCACTAAAAAGGTAAAAGGTAAAAGATAATGGTAGTGATACCGCGGCACTCCCCCAAGCTTGGAACAAGCCAAGGGGATGCCAAACCTGATGACGAATTACTCCTTCGGTGGTGGTGGTGTTCTCTTGATAAGCTCTTCAATAAGTTTCCTTAACTCCTCGAACTCAAAAGTAAGAGTACAGATTAGCTCCGAGTTTTTCTCTATACGGTTCATGATCATGTCAGACCGAGAATCCCCGTCCTTATTATTATTTCCCCACTCTTCATTCTTAGCATGATCCTTCTCTGCATTGTTAGAACGGGGCATATCCCAAACCAAAGGCAAGTTCCCTTTGGGCACTTGTTGGTATTGGTATTCATGTATAAGTGTATGGAAGGGTCTCTTATTACGTGGAGGAGATGACCGTGAATTGTAGAAGAGACGTGGAGGTTTCCCTCCTGTTGACATCCGTGCTGTCCACTTAAGCTTGGTAGGTCGTGCCACCAAACCAATGCTTGCAACGGTAGAGCGAGTGTCCGGTTGCTTGTCCTCCTCCATGTCACCTTAATACCCTACCAAAATCTCCTCCTCCTTGGGGACTTGAGGTTCTTCTTCCTCGGGCTTCTTGCATTTGTCGTTGGCGGATACCATGGTGCTCTAAACTTGAGAAGATTTCCTGACAGAAACAGATTGAAATGAAAACACGACGAGAACATGATGCACGAACCTCAAGGGATCCAGGGGGTTATATATTTCGAAGTTTCAAGGCATAAGGAAGGTTCTGACACGGAAACGAGGCAGAGACGGAGTTCGAGGGTGGCACACCTCCCTCAGGCGAGGCCAAGCTGGGCCCGCGCCTGCGGTGGGTCTGTCCACCCCGGACTTCATTTCCTCTTCAGCTCCATCTCATAGCTTCCCTTATGTATTAAAAACATCAAAAATATAAAAATATTGGGGTTTCACGAACCTTCTGTTTTCACCACTTTTACCTATTCAAAGACGAACTCTGCAGACTCCTTTTCTCCTTCTCCTAGAAAATTTCCTTCTTAAAAAACCATTTCACAAAATCAATGACAACATTTGTGTAAGAAAAAACAATAACCTTTAGGTACACACTTCAACTGCAAACCCATAAAAACAAAAGCTTCTGTAAGAGGCAAATGCAAATGATGGCAGAAATCTGTCAAAACAGACCAGCAGGTAAATATTGATTTTTTCAAAGACCATCTGATGCTCAAATCAAAAAGTGCAGAACTGATGAAAGTTGGGTAACAACATGGAGAACAAGCTCAGAAAAATTCAGCTCCATCCGACGTACTCAGCTCCCTCACGAATTTTTACAATGCAGCACAAAAATCTGTCCCAGGACAGCCACTTTTCACAACACCTCTACTTCACAAAAGTAGTTGAACTTGACACAAAAACCAAAACAAAAAGGATAAGGAGCGGTTATTACTGAAGTAATAACTTTCAAGACTCGACAAAACTCTTGGGTTATCTCCCAGCAAGTACTTTTCTTTAATGCCTTTAAGTTAGGCTTGAAACTTTCAAAGAAGCTCACATAGGATATATAAATTTGAAGTGAAAGAGAGCATCAAGAAGAAAATAACCAACACACTTGAGTCTAACCCACTTCCTATGCATGGGGGTATCATGAGAAAACGAATTGTTGAAACAAAAAGCCACTAGCATAGGAAGACAAAACAAATGCAACTTCAAAGCTTTCAACAAAAAACGGGGAAACTCAATAATATTGAGATGCATAAAACCATGTTTCCCTCTCTCATAATAACTTTCACTAGCACTTTGAACAAAGTTGACAATATAACTGTCACTGGCAACAACTTTATCATTAGAAGAAGCATACTTACAGTCACCAAAAATAGGTCCAAGGTCATAGACTGGATCAATAGAAGCAAGTTGTTCCATCCTGAAATCTTTATTAGGCAAGCTATTTTCACAAGGAGCTTTAGCAAATTTGGAAAAGTTAAACTCATAAGAATCTCCATCAAACTTAGTTAAAACTTTTTCCTTCTTACAATCAATAATATCTCCACAAGTGTTCAAGAAAGGTCTACCAAAAATGATAGGACAAGTTTTTCTAGCTACCGAATTAAGCACTAGAAAATCAGCAGGATATTTAATCTTACCATAGAGAACCTCCAAATCTCTTACTGAAGGGAATATGCCCTGAGAGGCAATAATAAAATGTTTATTATGTGTATTCCAAGTATATGATATATGTTTATTTTGCATGCTATAATTGTATTAATACGGAAACGTTAATACATGTGTGTTTAATAAACAAACAGAAAGTTCCTAGTTATGCCTCTCTCATAAACTAGTTCGTTGATTAACAAGATGATCACAGTTTCCTGATCATAGACATTGGATGTTGTTAATAACGAGATCACAACATTAGTGTAATGGTGTGATGAACATTCATCCGAAGTATAGCATTACGATCAAAGTCATTGAGTTTATATTGCTATAAACAACTTACGAAGTAGTCCTAATCCTTAGACCATGAGATCATGCCAATCACTAACACCGGAAGAGTTTCTTGTTGACATCAAACGTCACTCCGTAAATGGGTGATTATAAAGATGGATTCAATTCTACTAAAGTGTTATGTTGAGAATCATGGATCAAGAGTGGAATTTGTTCATCCCGATGACGGATAGATATGCTCTGGGCCCTCTCGGTGATATCACATTGGTTAGCTTGCAAGCAAGTGATTTGATCACTAGAATGTTATATCACGGGAACGAGAAAAGAGTGCATGTCAGTAACGAGATCAAACTAGGTATGGAGATACCGATGATCGAATCTTGGACATGTAATATATCGTGAAACAAAGGGATTAAGATACAAGCGTAAAAGGTTCCGACGATCACAGGAAAAGTCATCGTTGAATGTGTGGGAGTCGATGGATCTCGTGTCCTGCTACTGATTATTGATCGGAGAAGGGTCTCGATCATGTTCGCATTATTCGCTAACCGTAGGGTGACACACTTAAGGGACACTGGCATCCAGTTGGAGCAAATGTTTCATGCCGAAAGAATAAACAAGCGCAGGAATTTATTTCACTAGATACCGAAACAGGTTTTTGGGTGAAATTGCATAAAGTGGTTTTGCATGTCAAATGGAATTCTAGCAAGGGGTTATTTTTGAATGTTTGTCATTAAAGTAATTGACAAAATTCTTAATAAAATAAAAGAGTTTTATTTAATGAGAGTTTGCATTAAATTTGGTGGAAATTTAATGGCATGTTTGAGTGGGATTTTGAGTGGAGGGAATTTAAAGGAATTTTGTGAGTGGAGTGTCCACCCACATGAAGAGGGAGGGAGGGGAGACCCCATGCAGCCACCCCTTGGGGTTCCCCCCTCCTCCTATAAAAGGCACCCCTCTCCTCACTTCTCACTCACACCTCCTCGTGAAGGATCTCTCTCCCCCTCTAGAATTTATCCCCCATGGTCTCGGACTAGCGAGATACATGTTCCCGGTGGCTATTCGGCAAGAAATGGTTGTGCTTACGCTGCATCGCTGGAGCGAGGAGGCGGAGGTTGCCCGGTGTCTTGTACGTGTGTGCGAGCACGGATGCGCTGCTGCTTTGCGCCGCTAGGACTTCCTCTCGATCTTGAGATCGTCAAGGGATCGTCTACATCAACCACGAGTTAAACTCATTTTTGTTTTCTATGTTGTGAACCCTACAGTGGCATCAGAGCCGAATCTATGCGTAGATGCTTTACACGGGTAGTACACATATGAGTATGTGGGCGATGATGATCATGTTGTTGCTCCTTAGTTGTAATTTTGGATATTGGTGGCATAGTGGGATGAAGCGGCCCGGACAAACTTTACATGTCCTCGCACATGAGACCTGTTCCACGCTTGACATGCAACTAGTTTGCATAAGTGGCTAGCGGGTGTCTGTCTCTCCTACTATAGTCAATATCTATTTTGCAACGAGTTGTCAACAATTTGGTTATCCTCGTTGTGGTTCATGTTCGTAGGTAAGAACGGTTCTATCTCGAAAGCCCTAAGCCACGTAAAACTTGCAATGGATAAATTAGAGGCGTCTAGTTTAGATTGTTGCTGGGATAGTGTTATGATATGGTGATGTTGTAAGTAGAAGTATGCGATGATACTCTTACAACATACATAACGTGTAATCTGCATTAACCTTGGACTTACACATATAGGTATAATAGTGATCATACCACGATGCACATGATAGAGATCATCTACGGGAACCATAACATTTCACTAATAAACATGTGATGTTTGATAGCATCTTATATTGCTTGTTTAGCGCTTTGTTAGCATAATAAGATGATCCCTCTTTTAAATATCAAGATAAGAATGTGTTCTTCCTTTAGTATGCACCGATTATGTTTTCGTCGCTCCAAGACATCACGTGATGATCGGGTGTTCTTGGATCCACAACCATATTTCAGGTGTAAAACAGTTACACACGCGAATACTAAGGTTATAACTTGGCGAGCCTAGCATGTACAGACATGGCCTCGGAACACGGACCGAAAGGTTAAGCATGAGTCATATAGTTGATATGATGCCCATTTGATGCTCGCCTTTGAAGATACACTGACTCACGTGATGATTGGACTTGGTGTAGTGGATTTGGTTCATGTAATCACAAAAAAGGCACGAGGGATGTCGTTTTTGAGTGGGAGTTCATTCGTAATATGGATTAGTTGAACTCAATCTATCATAAACTTAGTCTAAACTTCACAAATTCTGTTGTATATGGCACCACCAGCTTTTAATTTCAATGTGTTCATGGAGAAAGAGAAACTTTCAACAAACGGTAGCAACTTTACCGAATGGGCCATGAATTTGAGGATTCTCCTCTCTGCTGCACAAAATCAATATGTGCTAGAAGCGCCACTAGGCCCCCCACCTTTAGAGGATGCCCCTGACGAGGATAAGAATGTCTATCAGACTCGTCAGGAGGACCACAACTTAGTTCATTGTGGCATATTGTATGGGCTAGATCCGGAACTTCGAAAGTGTTTCAAAAACGGCAATGCATTTGATACAATGGGTGATTTGAAAATGATTTTCGACACACATGCTGCTGTAGAGAGCTACAACGCTTCAGAAAAGTTCTTTAGCTGCATGATGGAAGAGCACAACTCCGTTAGTGAGCATGTACTCAAGATGTCGGGTTACGCCGATAAGCTTGTGTCCTTGGGAATAACGATTCCCATTGACTTAGGCATCCATCGTGTTCTGCAGTCTCTGCCACCTAGCTATAAGAGCTTCATGATGAACTATAATATGCAAGGCATGAAGAAGTCTCTCCCCGAGCATCTGTCAATGCTTAAAATTGTAGAAGTGGAGATCAAAAAGGAACATCAAGTGTTGATGATCAATAGGAACACTGGTTTCAAGTAAGACAAGAAGGGAAAACGGAAGGGAAGTAAGGGAGGCAAGCACATTGCCGTGCTGAAAGAAACCCGAGTTGGACCTAAGTCGATACCAGTGATACTATTGTAAGGGCCATCCCATGGAAGAATCGCCCCAAGTATTTGGCAGACAAGAAAGCCGGCAAGGCAAACAAAGGTATATATGATATACATGTTATTGATGTGTACTTGACTAGTGCTCGCAGTAGCACCTGGGTATTTGATACCGGTTCAGTTGCTAATATTTGTAACTCGAATCAGGGGCTGCAGAACAAGCGACCGCTAGCAAGGGGTGAGGTCAAGATGCGTGTCGGTAATGGATCAAGCGTTGATGTGATCACCGTCGGAACGCTGCCTCTCCACTTGCCGTCGGGATTAGTTATAAACTTGAATAATTGTTATCTGGTGCCTGCACTGAGCATGAACATTGTATCTGGATCATGTTTTATGCAAAGTGGTTATTCATTTAAATCCGAGAACAATGGTTGTTCCATTTATATGAATGAAATCTTTTATGATCATGCACCAATGATGAATGGTTTATTTCTTTTGGATCTCGATAATAATGTTACACATATTCATAATGTTGATGCTAAAAGGATTAAACTAAATGATGATATATCCGCATATATGTGGCACCGCCGTCTAGGTCATATTGGCGTTAAACGCATGAAGAAGCTCCATTCGGATGGAATTTTGGAATCACTTGATTATGAATCATTTGATACATGTGAGCCATGCCTTATGGGCAAGATGACTAGAACGCCGTTTTCCGGTTCAATGGAACGAGCGACAGATTTATTGGAAATCATACATTCTGATGTATGTGGTCCAATGAGTGTGTCGGAGCGAGGTGGATATCGTTATTTTGTTACTTTTACGGATGATTTGAGTAGATACGGTTATATCTACTTGATGAAACACAAGTCTGAAACCTTTGAAAATTTCAAGGAATTTCAGAATGAAGTGGAAAATCATCGTAATAGAAAGATCAAATTTCTACGGTCTGACCGTGGAGGTGAGTATCTAAGTTACGAGTTTAGCACTCACATGAAAGAGTGTGGAATTGTTTCACAACTCACACCTTCCGGAACACCACAGCGAAATGGTGTGTCGGAACGTCGTAATCGTACTTTATTAGATATGGTTTGATCTATGATGTCTCTGACGGACTTGCCGTTGTCATTTTGGGGTTATGCACTAGAAACTGCTGCATTCACTTTAAATCGGGCACCATCTAAATCCGTTAAAAAGACACCGTATGAATTGTGGTTTAGAAACAAACCTAAGCTGTCATTTCTTAAAGTTTGGGGATGCGATGTTTATGTGAAGAAACTTCAACCGGATAAACTCGAACCCAAAGAGGAAAAATGCGTCTTCATAGATTACCCTAAGTAAACTATTGGGTATTCCTTCTATCACAGATCCGAGGGCAAGGATTTTGTTGCCAAGAATGGATCCTTTCTAGAGAAAGAGTTTCTCGCGAAAGGTGTGAGTAGTCGGAAGGTAGAACTCGAAGAGGTTATTGAACCTTCTCTTCAAAGTATGGCGAGTAGCGCAGCGCCAGAAGTTGTTCTAGAGTTGGCTCCACCTGTTGAAGAGGAACTAATGATAATGATCATGAAACTCCGAAAGAGAGTACTACCGAACCTCGCAGGTAAAGCAGGACGCGTGCAGCTCCCGAGCTGTACGAAAATCTTGTCATGAATTTCATGGTTGATGAAAATGATGGCCCTACGACATATGAAGAAGCGATGATGAGCCCGGATTCCAACAAATGGTTAGAAGCCATGAAATCCGAGATTGAATCCATGTATGAAAATCAAGTTTGGAACTTGGTGGACTTACCTCACGACCGAAAGGCCGTGGAGAACAAATGGATTTTCAAAAGGAAAACTGATGCTGATGGTAATGTGACCGTCTATAAAGCTCGACTTGTCGCAAAGGGGTTTCGACAAATTCAAGGAGTTGACTACGATGAGACATTCTCTCCCGTAGCGATGCTAAAGTCAGTTAGGATTATGTTAGCAATTGCTGCATATTTCAATTATGAGATATGGCAGATGGATGTCAAAACCGCGTTTCTCAATGGTAATATTGATGAAGAGTTGTATATGATACAACCAAATGGTTTTGTCGATCCTAAGGATGCTAACAAGGTGTGCAAGCTTCAGCGATCCATCTATGGATTGAAGCAAGCATCACGAAGTTGGAATCTCCGCTTTGATGAGGTGATCAAAGAGTTTGGATTTGTCCAAACGTATGGAGAAGCTTGTATTTACAAGAAAGTGAGTGGGAGCAATGTGGCATTTATGATATTATATGTGGATGACATATTATTGATCGGAAATGATATAGATCTTTTAAACAGTGTTAAAAGTTATCTAAACAACAAATTTTCAATGAAGGACCTAGGTGAAGCGTCATACATATTAGGCATAAAGATCTATAGAGATAGATCTAGGCGCCTAAAGGGCTATCGCAAAGTACATACCTTGATAAGATTTTAAAGAAGTTTAAAATGGAAGATAGTAAGAAGGGGTTCTTACCTATAGCACAAGGCACGACATTGAGTAAGACTCAAAGTCCGGCTACGGCGGAAGAAAGAGAGATAATGGACAAGGTCCCCTATGCTTCAGCCATAGGCTCTATAATGTACGCCATGTTATGTACAAGACCGGATGTGGCACATGCTATTAGTTTGACTAGTAGGTACCAATCGGATCCAGGTTCAGAACACTGGAAAGCGGTCAAGAATATCCTTAAGTACTTACGAAGAACTAAGGGATATGTTTCTTGTATACGGAGGTGAAGAAGAGCTCGTCGCTAAGTGTTATGTCGACGCTAGCTTTGACACCGATCCGGACGGCTCTAAGTCTCAATCCGGATACATATTTCTCATGAATGGCGGAGCGGTTAGTTGGAGGAGCTCCAAACAACCTGTGGTGGCGGGATCAACAACGGAGGCCGAATATGTTGCTGCTTCAGAAGCGACTCAGGAAGCAGTTTGGATGAAGGAGTTCATATCCGAACTAGGTGTGGTTGCAAACGCGTTGGACCCAATGGTGATCTATTGTGACAAAAATGGTGCCATTGCCAATGCCAAAGAGCCAAGGTCTCACAAGCATTCCAAGCATATTAAGCGCCGGTTTCACTCCATCCGCGAGCATGTCAAGGATGGAGATATAAAGATTTGTAAAGTACATACGGATCTCAATGTAGCAGATCCGTTGACTAAAACTCTCCCTAGAGCAAAACATGATCTACACCAGAACTCCATGGGTGTTAGATACATCACAATGTAACTAGATTATTGTCTCAAGTGCAAGTGGGAGACTGAAGGGAATATGCCCTGAGAGGCAATAATAAAATGTTTATTATGTGTATTCCAAGTATATGATAGATGTTTATTTTGCATGCTATAATTGTATTAATACGGAAAGGTTAATACATGTGTGTTTAATAAACAAACAGAAAGTTCCTAGTTATGCCTCTCTCATAAACTAGTTCGTTGATTAACAAGATGATCACAGTTTCCTGATCATAGACATTGGATGTTGTTAATAACGAGATCACAACATTAGTGTAATGGTGTGATGAACATTCATCCGAAGTATAGCATTACGATCAAAGTCATTGAGTTTATATTGCTATAAACAACTTACGAAGTAGTCCTAATCCTTAGACCATGAGATCATGCCAATCACTAACACCTAAGAGTTTCTTGTTGACATCAAACGTCACTTTCGATGGCGGGTGATTATAAAGATGGTTTCAAAGCTACTAAAGTGTTATGTTGAGAATCATGGATCAAGAGTGGAATTTGTTCATCCCGATGACGGATAGATATGCTCTGGGCCCTCTCGGTGATATCACATTGGTTAGCTTGCAAGCAAGTGATTTGATCACTAGAATGTTATATAACGGGAACGAGAAAAGAGTGCATGTCAGTAACGAGATCAAACTAGGTATGGAGATACCGATGATAGAATCTCGGACATGTAATATATCGTGAAACAAAGGAATTAAGATACAAGCGTAAAAGGTTCTGACGATCATAGGAAAAGTCATCGTTGAATGTGTGGGAGTCAGTATAGATCTCCAGGTCCCGCTACTGATTATTGATCGGAGAAGGGTCTCGATCATGTACGTATTATTCGTGAACCGTAGGGTGACACACTTAAGGGACACTGGCATCCAGTTGGAGCAAATGTTTCATGCCGAAAGAATAAACAAGCGCAGGAATTTATTTCACTAGATACCGAAACAGGTTTTCAGGTGAAATTGCATAAAGTGGTTATGCATGTGAAATGGAATTCTAGCAAGGGGTTATTTGTGAATGTTTGTCATTAAAGTAATTGACAAAATTCTGAATAAAATAAAAGAGTTTTATTTAATGAGAGTTTGCATTAAGTTTGGTGGAAATTTAATGGCATGTTTGAGTGGGATTTTGAGTGGAGGGAATTTAAAGGAATTTTGTGAGTGGAGTGTCCACCCACATGAAGAGGGGAGGGCAAGGGGGCAGCCCCATGCGCCGGCCACCCCCTTGGGGTTCCCCCCTCCTCCTATAAAAGGCACCCCTCTCCTCACTTCTCACTCACACCTCCTCGTGAAGGATCTCTCTCCCCCTCTAGAATTTATCCCCCATGGTCTCGGACTAGCGAGATACATGTTCCCGGTGGCTATTCGGCAAGAAAGGGTTGTGCTTCCGCTGCATCGCTGGAGCGAGGAGGCGGAGGTTGCCCGGTGTCTTGTACGTGTGTGCGAGCACGGATGCGTTGCTGCTTTGCGGCGCTAGGACTTCCTCTCGATCTTGAGATCGGCAAGGGATCGTCTACATCAACCACGAGTTGAACTCGTTAAGCTTTGTCGGTCTTCAAGGTTATGTTCTCTACGGATATACATCCGCCCGTTGTTTGTATCTAGTATATAGATCTTGGTACATAGTTCCCATCGTAGGAAATTTTTTGTTTTCTATGCTACGAACCCTACACTTACAATACCAATAGGGCAAATGGTTTCCTTATTAGCAAGGTGAATGACCACATCAATGTCCTCAAGCTCACAAGGACCAATCTCATGCATAATTTCCCTGTAAAGCTCATAAGTAATAGCACTAGAACGTAACTAGCACCAATATCACATAAACCATAGTAGCAATGATCACCAATTTTAACAGAAAGAACAGGAACACTAGATTTTCTAGCCTTACTAGGATGAGAGATAATATTAGAAGCATATTCACAGAAGACAATATGCTCATCTTCTATATTTCTAGTGATAGTGTCTTTCACAATAGCTACCATAGGTTCATCACTCAAATGCTTACTAGGATCCACAGTTTTCTTTGTACCTTTGTTATTTGCACTAATAATCATAGAATACTCCTTTACCTTAGCTGCAAAAGGCATTTTATCAACAGGAGGTTCAGGCAAAATATGATTAGTAGTACAAACTTGAGTACTTCTAACTGGAACATGAATAACAACATCTTTATACGGATCATGGTACTTATTCCACTTCTTCTTGGGAATTTCTATGTAAGAGGCAAAGGCTTTTAAACAGTTGGCAATACTTTAGGAATCAAGACCAAACTCATTGCTAATATCACGGAAGTTATCAGTTCCCATAAAAGATTTAATGCATTCATAATCATAGTTTATACCTCACTTTCTTCCTTTGTCATTCTCCCAAGCTTCAGTGTTATTTTGAATACGGTCTAAGAGATCCATTTAGCTTCTTCCTTCATACGTGTGAATGATCCAGCACAAGAAGCATCTAGTAAATCTTTATCATGAAGAGAAAGCCTAACATAAAAGTTATTAAGAATAATATTGTTAGGGTGTTCATGAATAGGACATTTAAGCATTAGTAACTTCAATCTCCCCCAAGCTTGAGCTATACTTTCTCCATCAAGAGGCCAAAAGTTATATATAAGATTTCTATCCTTATGAAACTCACTGGGAGGATAAAATTTAGAGTAAAAGAAGATGGCATCTCCTCCCATTCCATGGATTGTCCATTCTTCAGCAGCTTATACCATTCTTCAGCTCTCCCTTTCAAGGATATGGAGAGTAAGTTCTTCTTCACTTGTTCAGTTGTGATACCCGCACACTTAAACAACCTGCATAATTCATGGATAAAAAGCAAGTGATCACCAGGGTGGACAGTTCCATCCCCAAAATAATAATTATCCATAACACGATTAACAATACTTCTAGGTATCTTAAAAGGATCTATCTCAATGGGTGGTGGTTCATCTACTACCCTAGCAGTGGTAGTAGTTTTACCAAACATAAAATCAAGTGGGTTATCCATATTGGAAACAAAGTAACAACCAGTAACAAAAGAAATACTCATAGTAGAAGTTTCCTTTACCAATTCCACTCTTCAATAGTGCTTCACTCCCCGGCAACGGCGCCAGAAAATAGTCTTGATGACCCACAAGTATAGGGGGTGTATCGTAGTACTTTCGATAAATAGGAGTGTCTATCCCAACGAGGAGCAGAAGGTGCGGAACAATGGTATGGAGAAGGAAATCCCTGTGAATACTTAGCAAACGGTTTTTTAGTGGTTTTCTGATAAGGCAACAAAACAAAGAGCAAATAATAAAGATAACAAACAAACAGAGCAAGTGGCCCAATCCTTTCTTAGCAAAGGACAAGCCGGTGGAAATACTTATGAGGACTAAACGTTCTCGAGGACACATGAGAATTTTGTCAAGTGATTTCGCTTCAAATAGCTGAGTATTCTTCTTTGGTGTTGTAAGTGTTGTGTGGGTGAACCTGTGCTAATCTAACGAACTTACTTGGACTAATACATACTTGTGATTAAACCCCTTGCAGACATCCGTAACTATAGGAAAGTAATTAAGATATAAATCTAACCATAGTCTTAAACTCTAAGATCCTACACTCCCTTGTGCAAAGGTGTCCTAACGGGGGTTCAGGTTTCTATCACTCCGGCAACCCCACGATTAGTAGACAAATACACAATGCATTCCCCTAGGCCCATAAATGGTGAAGTATCATGTAGTCGACGTTCACATGACACCACTAGAAGAATAGCACCACAACTAAAATACTAAACCATTGAATAATAACTCATCATAGATTCACTACTAACAACATGACTTCTCCCATGTCCTCAAGAACACAACAAACTACTCATAAGACATCATATGGATCAAGATCAGAGATAATATAATAATGGATAACAATCTGAACATAATAATAATCCAATGGTTCCCCTAAGAACTAAAGCAATATCCAACATAATTGTTATAGCGGGACGGAGTGGTGATGATGGTTCTGGTGGAGATGATGGTGTGGATGATGATGATCACGATGAAGCCTAGCTTAACGATGGTGTTGATGGAGATGGTCTCCCCTCTCCGGGAAGGAATTCCCCCGGCAGAAATTTGTCTATCAGAGAGATCTTTCTCTCTCTGTGTTTTCCTCCCCCAGAGGCAGCAAAAATCTATCTGTGGTCGCTCCTCTGGCCTTAGGGTTTCGTAGGGAAGATATAGGCGAAGGGGCGGAGTCGGAGGCCGGGAAGGTGGGCCACACCTTCCCTAGGCGCGGGGTCAGGTGGGCCCGCGCCTAGAGGGGTGTGGCCCCCCTGCGGCCCCTCTTCGCTCCTCCTTCTGGCTTCCTTCGTCTTCTGGTAAAATAATATGTTTCCATATTTTTCTGGTATTTTTCTGATCTTCGCGAAATTGCACCGAAACACCTTCTTTTCCATCAGAATCCAGACTCTGTCCGTCCATACTCCAAGAATCATCCAAAATGCATAAACATATGAAAATCCATAAGTAATACCTCATAATAAGACAAATATCAATGAATAGAGGTAAATTATGATATAGAAAGGTGATGCAAATTGGGCGTATCAGCAAGCAGCCCATCTGGGATGTGGAGACGCTAACCGACGAGGAAGGATGCTTGTTCCTAGGCTAAAATTGGCCCGACTTTGCAGCGTTCTACAGGCTATGCGTTGGCGAAGTCCTGAGGTTCTGCTACCGTGGCGAGGGACGTCTAGTGGTGAAGGTCTTCGATGACACTATGTGTCGCCGGAGCTTCTATCCCCCGCTCCTGAGCGACCAGTGGCCAGAGGAGTACTCTCCCTAAAGCCGCAAACAACCGGTGTCTCGCGGGCGGCACGGTTGTGCATGGAGTTCATTGAGCGGGAGAGGGGTCAGCCTCTCCCCATCCTTTAATCCCATACCCTTCCGCCCGTGACCCGCCGCTGACCGCCCTCTTTAGGCGTGTCCTTCATTTAGGATTTCTGAATGTAATACTGATGAACTCTTTAATATGACATTTTACTTTTCTTGTTTTCTTGTTCTTGTGGTGATTTTCACCGAGTCCTTTGTCCTGCGCTGGTTGAGGTCTAGTGCACTGGCTCTTTGATGAGGGGTAACCTCGGAAATGCCTATTGTTATGGACTTAGGGTTTTGTGGAAAATTGAGCGCTAAAGATTTTTCTGGCTGATCAGACAAACAAGGGAGTCAATGTAGTCTGATTATGGTGAAATATCGGTTACAAAGTCGTCGGTTCACTAGTTGTGATCTAGCTCACGGAGGATTGCTCGAAAACTAAGGTGTCCTCTCCGTCGGGTCCTCCCAACCTTTATATGAAACGCTAGGTCTTGGAGCCGTATCCAGAGAGGTTAGATGTTTACAATTACAATACGAGCTCTAACACACATACATACACTCCATGGACTTACAAGCTCCCCTTTTATTTCACATGTCAACACCCGGATTTTTAATCCCAGATGCCTGTTATGCCATACATCGCAATCCCAGGATTACCATTTTTGCGAGACATAACAGATTAGTACCATAGTTCATTATCCATTACAAACCATAATAAAGGTCTTACAAATAAAGGATCTAATGATCCAGTCTTAATACAATCAACACAGCGGAATAAAACATAATGGTAGCATGGTCAAAGCTCCATCTTCAGGTCATAGGAAATACTGACGATGGGAGATGATCCTAGTTGTCATAGACTTCTAGCTGTCCATCATCCTGGTAGTCCTCCTCATAGTCTGGCCATAGGAATAGCCAGGGACAAAGCCATGAGTACTCTTTAAGTACTCGCAAACTATCACTAACAGGTAGATTAGTTCACGTATGAATCCTAAGTTCTAGGTTTATTTGCAAAAAGACAGGTTTATCTCTAACTGAGTTTAGAAGTAAATAAAACTAGTTTAATGTTCTACAACACCTAAGTGGGAACTTATGTCGTGGGAATGACCACGGCAGATGCTGCAATCGGCAGCGAGTAGTAGAACGAGGGGCAAGGGCGGCCAGCCATCTGCGGTGCGAGATGAGGGCAAAGACACAGGGTTTTACCCAGGTTCGGCCCCCCGGAGGGTAAAGACCTACTCCTGCTAGATTGTATTATGGAGGTGTTTACAATGGGCGAACTCGGCGACTAGGCGGCGAGTTGCTTGGGTGTATGAGGGAACGTGTGTCTACTCACCCCGTAGGGAGGTTTATATAAGCTCACCTCCCCTAGGGTTTACATATCTCAACCGATTTGGTTACAACTTCGGTAATCATTTAACCTAGTCCGACTGGGCCTATCTCGCTTTGGGCCTTCAACTTCCGATACCGATACCTTTGGGCTTTGATCCACTCGCCGTTATGCAGCCCACTCGCCCTTGGGCCGCCGGAACGTCCCCGAGTATACCCCAAGAGGCGTATCCCCATCGTAGTCCCCGAGGCCGTCGTTGATTAGGCGTGAGTGGCTGGCGATCGGAGTATACGGCTTCAAGTTGGCATCCATCGAATCGTCGGCGGCTCTGTAAAGGAAAAATCCGGTAACCGAGTCGTCCGGCGAGTCGAGCCAACGGGACGCGGTTTCGGCGAAGCGACTTAACGAGCCGAGTGGCTAGAGTTGGACCGTCAGCGTGGTCAAACTAGCGTTAAGGTAACTCAACGGTAACCGGGCGTAATCATCGCAGAACGGCCCCGACTTGGCGGGCAACTCCCACTATATAAGAGGAATGGTAGGCTATCGAAGCCAACCGCCCACCATTTTCTCCGAGTACGCACATCTTCCTTCCTTTGATTCCGCGATCCAATCGACCCGCAAACTTCCGACCGAACAGATCCTCACCATGGCCTCTCCACGAACCTTGGGGTAGATCCAAATGCACCGTAGCGCAATGCCCCTTCGAGGAGGCCGGAATCCCTCTGGCCGACTGGCGTATCCGCGGCCGGGAAACCACCAACCCGCGAGAGAGAGTTCGCTTCACTAGCCACCTCGGCGGGGTTAGGGTTCCCACATCCTTGTTCTTCCGGGCGCTGCGCTACTACGGATCCAGCCCTCGGATCGGGTCCCCATAGTATCGAGCAGCTCGCCATCTTCGTATGGCGTCATGAGTGCTACTTGGGCTGCCGGCCCTATTTCCCCTGTGGCAAGATCTGTTCCATGGACGGATCAGCCGCGAGGAGGCGGGCGGCCCAATGCTAGCCGCGGGCGGCTTGACTTTCCAACTCAAATCGGATCCCATCCGAGACCCCGAACAAAAATTCATAAACCAATTATCCAATCTATCCTAGCGTCGAGATACGTTAAGTGTGTGACCCTGCGGGTTCGAGAATATGCAGACATGATCTTCTATCAATAATCAACAATGGTGCAGGCACCAGATTGACTCCACACATTCATCGATGATCATATCGGATGAACCACGATGCGGATTCAATCAATCCCATATATATATTCCTTCGTCTCGCGATATTTTACTTGCCGAGATTTGATCGCTTGCACCGTCATACCTAGTTCAATCTGCTCACGCAAGTACTTTACTCGTTCGTAATCCGATATCACTTTGTGATTAACTCCTTAACCACATGCTTGCAAGCGGTGTTGATATCGATTATCGAGTGGGCCCAAGTATATCTCTCCGACTTGGGAGGGACAAATCCCATCTCGATACATACAACCCAATGATACTTTCCGATCACCGAGAGACACCTTTATGATCACCCTTTCATAGGATGACGTTTGATGACCTCAAAGCTTTCTTCCGATACCAGGGAGTTGTATTATCTCATGGTCTAAGGAATACAATATTTGACATAAGAAAAGCTTCGCAAAGACGAACACGATGACACGATCTAATTGCTTCGCTAAGTTTGGGTCTGTCCACCATATCATTCTCCCAATGATATGATCTCATTATCAATTGACAACTCATGTCTATGGTTAGGAAACCTTAACCATCATTGATCAATGAGCTAGTCCTTAGAGGCGTACCAGGGACACGGTGTTGTTCACAAACCACACAAGTATTAAAGTTTCCACTTAATACAATTCTAGCATGGAATATAAACTTTATCATGAACAAGAATTATAATAATAACATCTTTATTATTGCCTCTAGGGCATAATTCCAACAAGCTTGTCTTTAGGCACCAATGTAGGGTTGCTAGTTCCCTCATTCCAGTAACCTGAAGGGCCAATGCATGGGTCTTCCACAATGTAATTGACTAAGCCAGTGACCATTTAGCATGTGGCTGTACACGGAAGCCACTGTACGAGAAACATGTTCAATCTCTAAGTTTTCTGGGTGGTTTTCTTCTAGTGCACAACAAAAAGATATTGCCATATAAACATGGTTCCTCTTGTTGCCACCTTGTCCAAAACTTGAGTATCCTTGTCCACCCAGGTGGTTCATTGAGTACTTGTTTTATTATATAAAACACAAGTCTTTTCAATACTTTTCATAATCTCAACATGTATCCTTTCTCAAAATATATAGCAGGGCTAAGCATATTACAACTACATTGTTTTCACTAAGGGATGTATAAGGGTATCCTATTAGGATTTAGCATAGCAAAAATATAGTAGTCCTTATCATGCATGTTTCAAAATCCACTAAGTGTAATGAAAATAGTAGGACTTGGATGATAGTGTCACTTGCCATTTTGGTAGAGGATGTTGGTTCACTTCTTGATCTTGCTAATATCACACTCTTCTAACTTCACTACAAATCAATCAAGCAAACATGGATTCAACTAGCATTCCAACCAATAATCAAACAATTCATCACACATGAGATAATAGAAACTAAGTCATGCATGCAAGCATGCAAAAGTTAGTTTTATTTGCAAAGGTGGTTTCTACTAGGTTCTAGACTTTGTAAGGTTCAAATTGGTCATTTTCTAAAGTGGCAAAGTCATTGGCAAAAGGGTTTTATCTATAAACCATTTTTAAATCAAATCATTATTTCATGTGATTGAAAATGCTTTTAGCAAAGCAACAATTTTATATTGTTCACTAAATAAGTTGTTAATTCACAAAACTTGGTGTTTAGGGTCAGTAGTTTTGAATTAAAACATTTTCCAAAGGTTTTTCTCAAAAATCATTTCCATAACAAAATCAATATTTTTATTTGACTAGAAATGAGCTAATTCAATTATTCAATCCTAATCTTCACAAAATACATTTTTAAATCCATAAGTTGGTTGCTAAGGTCAGCAGGTTCACAACAAAACATTTTGCAAAGATTTCATCCCCAAAATCATTTTGGAATAAATTTTATATCCTAAACAATAATACACAAGTTTCTGCAAGAACAAACAATTTAACAGAAACTTTTTACTAAACAAAAGGCATGGTTGGCTAGGGCTTGTTTTTCTGAATCCATTGATATAAAGTTTGCAAAATTTGGACGTGTAGATTTAAAGTTACACAATTTACAAGTTTGTATATAAATCAGATTCATAGTTTTGTTTCAAATCAAAACCAGTCCACGTGGCTTGTTCTTATTGGCCGATACCGCTTCGGGCGGATCGAGCTCTGTGGATTGTTGGATCTAAGTAAGATCGAGTGGCGCAGAGGCACACGATACCCCTTCGTCTACGTTCTATCACAACCAGACGATGAAGATCTAACGGACAGGTTTGCTTGGTCAATAACGGGCGGCGCTACGCGGCGGTGAGCGGCGGCGCGCGGTCAGACAATGTGCTTGCAGACGTTGCAGGAAGCAAGGGAGAGGGGAAAATGGCTTACAGTGTTCGCGTGGTCGAGGTGAAGCTCGAGGTGGCGTTGGCTTGGCGAGGGGCGCACAGGGACGAGAGTAATCGCTCGTCGGAGTTGGTGACGACGTCAGGCGGCTCTGTTTGTTGTCGGAGGTGAGGCTACAGTTCACTCCGAGGCAAAACAAGGACACAGTTAGACGCGGGCAAGTGTGGCGTTCATGTCAGCATGATTGAGAGGGCTCGGGGTGGTCTGGCTTACTAGGGGGAGGTCGCCGGAGAGAAAAAGCGAGGCGGCCAAGAGATGACGAAGTCGACGTTGCGGAGCGCCCGCGAGTGAATGAGTGGCATGGGGAGATGCGCCAGGAGGTGAGGAGCGAGCTCGTGTGCTTGGGAAGGAGAGGCGAGGCTGGAAGGTGCCGGAATTTGGTCGGAGACGTCGTCGGAGCAGTGGCAAAGCAAAGTGAATTGGGGGCAGCCTGGTGGCTCACTTGCAGCGGGGTTGGAGGGGAAAGGAAGATGAGAGGGAGGCGTTTAAGGGGGCATGGTCACGGCGAGATTAAGGCGAGGCATTGAAGCGAATTCAATCGCGGCGTCAATGGCAGGAAACGGCCGGCGAGTTCAACGCGGGGGAGGAAGACGGTGACGTTGCGTGGGGCCGTCTGGCAGCGAGAGAGAGAAGGGGTGCGGTGGGGTCCTGCTGTCTGCGACTGCGCGGGTGTGCGATTGAGTAAAAAAACGATTTGCTGAGGGTGAGCTAGTGGGCTGGAGCTGGGCTGCTGGGCCTGCTTAGTTGGGTCGAGTCCGATTCCTTTTTTTTTGTTCTGAATGTCTTTTTCTTTTTCTAATTGATTTTCTGTTTTGAATTTCAAACAACAATTCAAACACCCAAACCAAATCAATCTTCCACCACACTTTGTATTGAGTTTAGTTCTGTTTAACAACAATATTCCAAGTCCCAAAATAAAATAATATTTTTATTCTTTTAGGATCTATTTAATAATTAAATAAAATAGTCCCTAGTTATTAATTCAAATAGGATTTGATTATTAAAACTCCATTTAAAACTTACATAATCCCAAATTCATTTCAGTAAGTTTTATTTGAAAATATAAAACACTTGGAAAACTTATTTAAAATAAAATAAAAAGTTTTAGTGTTTAATTAAAATTGGAAAAGTCCTTACTTTAATAAAATGGGATATTAATAAATCCTCATTATTTTATTTAAAATAAACCTTTACCTTTTTTATCAAATAGGAATATTTTAATTCAAAAGCTTGGCCAAGATTTAATTTGGCTCTATAAAATAATCCTTATTTATATTTCTACCTTTTTATTTGAAAACCAAATCTTTTTATTAAAAGATCCAAAAATAGTAATTCTACTTATTTAAAATTTTCTTTATTAATTATTTATATTTTCAAATCCCTTTAGGATTTGTTTGATCAAATAGGTTTGAAGGTTTCCAATTGGAATCAAAAAGTTTCTTCTCACCCTGAAAATCAATAAAGTTTTGTTTTATTCATTTATTTTTCACATAACAAGATTTGGAAAATCTTGGGATGTGACAGGCAACCACCCTTAAAATAAATCTCGTCCTGAGATTTGGGAAGGCTAGGGGTTACAAGTAGGCTCAAAGCATCTAGGGTACTACCACCCTTAAAAATTTTCCAACTAGATTACATATTGGCTTGTTTGGGATCTTGGGGAAACTTCTCTGGGCAAACATCTGCATAGTGTCCTTTGTTTCCACACTTGAAACATGTGACAAGGATGAGATCCTTCATAGGCTTGTTTATCTTGTGCTTCATCTTTTCTGGGCAGTTGCTTGCATAATGTCCTTGGTTACCACAATTGTAACATGTGATAAGTTTGAGTTCTTCACGTATCTCTTGTGGACAGGTTGCTGCATAATGGCCTAGCTCTTTGCAGTTGTTGCACCATACTTGGCCAATCTCCTTATACTTATTGTTCTCTGGACATTCACTGGAATAGTGTCCCATTTCCTTACAATGATTACATTGTACATGGCTCTTGTCCTTCTTTTTCTTGGGTTTCTCCAAAGCCAGGAGTGCCTCAAGTTCATGTTCTTCATATGTTATCTCATAGGTAGGAATGTCTACTGGTTTCTTTGACCTTCTATTGCTCCTTGGATAATTCATATGCTTCTTCTTTGGTCCTTTAAATTGGGTTGTATTGCATGGAGGTACAAGTGGAGATTTTCCCTTGTCCTCATCCTTCTTGGTAGACTTAGCTCCTTCTGGATAGTTTGCAATCAGTTGTTGCACTCCACCTTGTTTCCTTTGCTCAACTATGGAATAGATGGGGCATTGAATAGGGACATGATTATTTCTTTCACATAGGTAACAAGTAGCTTGAGAGGTGGGACATTGGCCAACTGGATGTTTCTCTTCACAGTTGGGGCATTGATCTCCATGCTCCTTGGAAGTGTGATCCTTGTCTCCACAAATATTGCAAGCTTTGGTTCCTTCTAGAATAACATATTTGTCATCCTTGTTGTCACAAACTCCTTTGGAAGAGTTGCCTTCCATGTTGATCATTTGATATGTCACCTTATGCAACATTTGGGCTTGGGTTTCCAAAAATCCTTGCAGGGTTGGATCTTCCCCACTGGTGTTGGCTATGAATTGAGCTGTCATTTGGTTCAACTGGTTTTGGGTTGCTATGAGTTCTCTCATGTTGTCCTCTTGGTTGTTGTTGTTGTTGTTGTCATCAACCTTGATGTTGGAGTCTCTTGGAGTAGTCATCTGTTTGGGTTGAATTGAGATTAGAATAGGCAAAATATTCCTAAGGAATCAATTCTAATCATACACATCATAATTCACAAAAACAATGTGCAAGCAATCACAAACAAACACTCCTTTCAAACACAAGTTTCCAAGCATATTCTTAGGCAACCAAAAATATTTTTGTTACACCACATAAGTTGGTGGGTTTGGCTTAAACTAAATATGGTGGTCCATCTATATGGTTCACTTGTGATCTTTCCATCCTTCTTGGTTGATTCTTATTGCATGAGATCATGGTTCCCTTGGAAAAACTCTTGGTCACGAAAACTTCAAAGGTGATGATGGCTCCTTCTAAGTTGTGGTTCCTTAGTCTCCAAATCTAGAGAAAGATTTCTTGTCTCACTTGTAGTCCTTAGTGATATCCAAGGTTGAGGTCCTTGGTGAAAATGTTGAAGATGTTGAAGTCATTAGAGTTGAAGATGTTGAAGTCATTAGAGTTGAAGATGTTGAAGTCATTAGAGTTGAAGATGTTGAAGTCATTAGAGTTGATGAAGTCCTTAGCTCATGGTGAAGTCTTTGACCATGGGGTAGGTTTGTCCATCAAGTTGAAATAGAAGAGATGTAGAGTTGAAACCAAAATGGTTGAGGGAAAGGGTTTACAAGATTGTTTGTTTATAAGTTTTGGAACAAATACAACTCCTATTTTTCTAAGGGTTTTGTCCAATCCTAGGGTTACAAATCCTACAGGCAACACAATGCTCTGATACCATCTGTAGAGGTCCCAACCTTTAATAAGGTAGAGATCCCTGTGTTTACAATGCTAGTCCCTGGATCAATAGCTAGCATCCACAGTTAAGATGTAATATCAAGAAACAAAGGTCATAATACAACTTTATAACCAGGAATAAAATAAATCATTACATCTTACATAGCTCATTTGGCTATTACATTATATTCCAGCAGTATATCTATATGCATGGGGTCCTTCATCTTCAAAGTGCCACAGGCAGACATGTTGGTTGTAGACTTGTAATCCTAATCAACACACTTACATCAAACAAACCTGCAACATAATAAGTTGCAGCCACAAGGGTCAATACATTTGAATTGTATTGGCAAGTTTCACTACTATGTAGAATATAAGTGGATCCTATCAATACATGCATATTTGGCTAAGTGGGGTTTAGGCTCATTTGCAGAAAGCAATATAGTTTATCCTATCTTTTCAAAATAGTTCTGATCTTTTGTCAAATCTTTCTGATCTCCTTGGAATCCACCAAATGCTTCAAGTCTCTTGTTGTCACTTTCAAGTTTTACTTTTTAGAAATTGGAATGTCGAGATTTCCCATAGCTTCGGGCCTTAGTTGCTCAGTATTGTTCATAACCGGGGACACGGCTAAGTACTTAGAATTTGATCTTATGCAGAAGTTGTACACTTTACCCACATGACACAATCTCATCTTTTTGCCACCAGTGGCCGCTGGATAAGTACTCACCAAGATGGAGTACTGGCAGATTGAGAATGTGACGAAGTCTTTCCATAGGGTCCTCCCATACACAATGCTAGCTTGTCTTCAGGCACCAATGTAGGTTTCCTAGTTCCCTCATTCCAGTAACCTGAAGGGCCAATGCATGGGTCTTCCACAATGTAATTCACTAAGCCAGTGCCCATTTAGCATGTGGTTGTACACGGAAGCCACTGTACGAGAAACATGTTCAATCTCTAAGTTTCCTGGGTGGTTTTCTTCTACTGCACAACAAAAAGAGATTGCCATATAAACATGGTTCCTCTTGTTGCCACCTTGTCCAAAACTTGAGTATCCTTGTCCACCCAGGTGGTTCATTGAGTACTTGTTTTATTATATAAAACACAAGTCTTTTCAATACTTCTCATAATCTCAACATGTATCCTTTCTCAAAATATATAGCAGGGCTAAGCATATTACAACTACATTGTTTTCACTAAGGGATGTATAAGGGTATCCTATTAGGATTTAGCATAGCAAAAATATAGTAGTCCTTATCATGCATGTTTCAAAATCCACTAAGTGTAATGAAAATAGTAGGACTTGGATGATAGTGTCACTTGCCATTTTGGTAGAGGATGTTGGTTCACTTCTTGATCTTGCTAATATCACACTCTTCTAACTTCACTACAAATCAATCAAGCAAACATGGATTCAACTAGCATTCCAACCAATAATCAAACAATTCATCACACATAAGATAATAGAAACTAAGTCATGCATGCAAGCATGCAAAAGTTAGTTTTATTTGCAAAGGTGGTTTCTACTAGGTTCTAGACTTTGTAAGGTTCAAAGTGGTCATTTTCTAAAGTGGCAAAGTCATTGGCAAAAGGGTTTTATCTATAAACCATTTTTAAATCAAATCATTATTTCATGTGATTGAAAATGCTTTTAGCAAAGCAACAATTTTATATTGTTCACCAAATAAGTTGTTAATTCACAAAACTTGGTGTTTAGGGTCAGTAGTTTTGAATTAAAACATTTTCCAAAGGTTTTTCTCAAAAATCATTTCCATAACAAAATCAATATTTTTATTTGACTAGAAATGAGCTAATTCAATTATTCAATCCTAATCTTCACAAAATACATTTTTAAATCCATAAGTTGGTTCCTAAGGTCAGTAGGTTCACAACAAAACATTTTGCAAAGATTTCATCCCCAAAATCATTTTGGAATAAATTTTATATCCTAAACAAGCATACACAAGTTTCTGCAAAAACAAACAATTTAACAGAAACTTTTTACTAAACAAAAGGCATGGTTGGCTAGGGCTTGTTTTTCTGAATCCATTGATATAAAGTTTGCAAAATTTGGACGTGTAGATTTAAAGTTATGCAATTTACAAGTTTGTATCTAAATCAGATTCATAGTTTTGTTTTAAATCAAAACCAGTCCACGTGGCTTGTTCTTATTGGCCGATACCGCTTTGGGCGTACCGAGCTCTGTGGATCGTTGGATCTAACTAAGATCGAGTGGCGCAGAGGCACACGATACCCCTTCGTCTACGTTCTATCACAACCAGACGATCAAGATCTAACGGACAGGTTTGCTTGGTCAATAACGGGCGGCGTTGCGCGGCGATGAGTTTAAAACTTTTAGGATCTATTTAATAATTAAATAAAATAGTCCTTAGTTATTAATTCAAATAGGATTTGATTATTAAAACTCCATTTAAAACTTACATAATCCCAAAATCATTTCAGTAAGTTTTATTTGAAAATATAAAACACTTTGAAAACTTATTTAAAATAAAATAAAAAGTTTTAGTGTTTAATTAAAATGGGAAAAGTCCTTACTTTAATAAAATGGGATATTAATAAATCCTCATTATTTTATTTAAAATAAACCTTTACCTTTTTTATCAAATAGGAATATTTTAATTCAAAAGCTTGGTCAAGATTTAATTTGGCTCTATAAAATAATCCTTATTTATATTTCTAACTTTTCATTTGAAAACCAAATATTTTTATTAAAAGATTCAAAAATAGTAATTCTACTTATTTAAAATTTTCTTTATTAATTGTTTATCTTTTCAAATCCCTTTAGGATTTGTTTGATCAAATAGGTTTGAAGGTTTCCAATTGGAATCAAAAAGTTTCTTCTCACCCTGAAAATCAACAAAGTTTTGTTTTATTCATTTATTTTTCACATAACAATATTTGGAAAATCTTGGGATGTGACACACAGCGAACCTCCTAATCCTGTAACTCGGCGTATTTCCATTATAGTGATTTATAGCAGGAGTAGGATCTCGCCACCGTCGTGAGATCTGAACCTGGGTAAACTGTGTCACGCCGACCCGGACGCTCTCCGTCTCCCCCCACGTCTCTAAACTCGTCGTTGGGATACCCCTATGGCATACGTGTCGACAAAACCATGACAGTACTAGTCATGGTTATGGATTTCTTGGCACAGTCGATTAATCCTTTATGCTTCGACATCCAATCCATTCCTAGTACTACTTTCAAACCTTTGGTTCCAAGTACTATTAGATTAGCATAAAAATCTATCCCATGGATTCTGATAGGTATGACCTTGCAAATTTCTCTATCTTTCGTGGTCGAGCCAGATATTTGAAGTATCATAACATGCTTCAATTTTGTTGGTTTAATCTTACTAGTGCATGCAAATTCTTATGTAACAAACGAGTGCGATGCTCCAGAATCAAACAACAGTCTTGCAAGTACTGAGTTAATAGAAAACATACCCAGCACGACATCTGGCGCTTCCTAAGCTTATTCAGCATTCATGTGAAACAGACGGCCATTGCGGTTGAGTGAGTTTCCTAGGGAAAACCTCCTTCTAGGTTGAACACGGCGTAGCTGCTGAGCTGGTGCATTCACATTGGTGGCTGCTGCAAGCTTCTTGGGGCACTCATTGGAATAGTGACCCTTGACTCCGCATTCAAAACAAGTAATCAGAGACTTGTCTTTTCCTACAACAATCACGGCATTGCTTCCAGTCCTTGGGGCAGTATTGTTGTTGTTGGGGTTGGACTTGGGCGATGCACGGTTGAAATTGTTGGAGTTGCCGGGTTTTTTGTTGTGGTTTCCTCCGGGACTTGGATTTCCTCCTCCCCGGTTGGGATAGTTCGGACGGGACATAGGGGGTCTATTGTTTCTCAGGGCATATCTTGCAGACGGGTTGGGGCGATACTTCAGGGTATGGTGGGATCCTATTTGATGCATCATTCGACGCTTGCGATTCTCGTTGGCTTGGTTGATCTTCCCTTCCATCTGGATTGCAGAATCCACTAAGGCTTCAAGGTCAGCGAAGGGAATGTTGACCAACACTGTCTGCATCTCATCATGCAGACCATTCAGAAATCTCATATGCTTCTTGGCTTCAGTGCTAATCTCATCAGGGGCATACCTAGACAGAGACAGAAATTTGTCATGGTACTCTACTACAGTCATCCTTCCTTGCTTCAGCTCCTTGAATTCATCCCTCATCCACAGAATCAAACCTGGTGGCACATGGGTTCGGCTGAACTTGAGTGTGAATTCATCCCAAGCCATCATCTGTCCTCCATTCATGGTACGAATTCTATTCCACCAATCTCTTGCATCACCTGCCAGATAATGGGTGGCAAATAGTACTTTCTCATTGGCCTCCACTCCTGCGACTTCTAAGTTGTTCTCCATGGTCTGCAGCCAGTCATCAGCATCTAATGGCTCTTCAGACTTACTAAATATGGGGGGGTTGGTGTTTTGAAAGTTCTTGAGCTTGGATCCATGGTTGTCCTAGTTTCCATGGCCTTGATTATTGTGGACCATCTGAGCTATCTGTTGAAGGGTGGCTAAATTAGCTTGACGCTCATCTTGTCCAGCTTCACGGTTATCAACCAACATTTGTAGGATTTGCAGCATTGGATCCTGAGATTAACTGCTTCCTCCGCGAGTCATCTGAAGATTGAGATAGATAGTGAGACAAGAGGGAAATTTCTAAGGTTCATGGATTTGTTTTCGAAAAGCTTTTAAACTTTGAGTTTGACTCTGGTTTTGCCAAATAACAACTTTATTTTCATTCATTCATAGAACCCAATACAAACACACACCACACTAAGGTAACAGATGGTTTTAGGAACCATTCTGTGAAGCTACGATATAGTGGGACCGGATACAACTCACACCTATGATAGTGCTCAGGTGATGCTACTCATCAGAACCAGTGGCTTCATCATCATCAATGAAGGCGGAATCATCATCATCAGTGTGGAAGTCCATGTCGAGGTCCTCCGGGTAGTCATCATCATCGCTGAGGTAGGAGTAGGGATCTCCACGGGTATCTTCACCTTCATTCTCCCTCTCCTCAGGCTGCATGTCCCGCTCATGGGTGGTCTCCTCCAAGTATGACACTTTGTGACGAAGGCAGGCAATGATATGATCCTTCTTGTCACGCAGACGGCGAAGTGACTTGCTCTCCTTCACGAGGATGGCGATGGTCTGGTCCTTCTTGACTGCAATGGCATAGTTGTGGTTGCCGTAGGCGCGGGCATTGTCCAACTCCTTCTGCCTATCATACAACATGAAGTCAAGATGATCGACCTGATGCTTCAGCTCCGGATGTCCTGTAACTTCCAATGGCTGTCCCATAGCATCACGCCTTGCGTAGTACTCAAAGCGAGTGCCCTTGATCCGGTTGATGCTTTGCCCACACAGACGGGCAAGAGCCTCCTGCATAGCCTTGGAGAGTTCGTCTAGCTAGTTATTCTCCCTCAAGATGAATTGGATCCCCTTTGAGGTAGGTGCCTCCATCTTGCCTTCGACATTTTCCACTATCACCCATTGTAGTTCTCCTCCTTGCTGATCATTGGGTTGTGCTCCAAAGAACTCGGGGTGCGGGCGCTCAATAAGTTCCGAGAGTTGGCTTGATTCTCGCTCGAAGATGAGCTCTCCTTCATTGCCCAACTGGTAGAACTTGCTATACTTGACTTCCATCTATAAGAATGTAGGATGAGTAAGTTAGTGAGGTGAGAAAGTGTGTCATATTTTATGTAGGATTGTAAGAATATTTTAGGAACATAAATTTTCTTGAAAGAATCTTAGTGATAAGAATGAGAATAGGTTTTCATAAATACTCACTTCTTTTGTTTTGAAACTAAGTTTTTGATTCAAGCGTCCATTCTAACTAGGGTCTCCTATTGTCAGGATGAATCTAATACCAACTTGTCAACACTCATGATCCATAAAAAGGTCTTACAAATAAAGGATCTCATGATCCAGTCTTAATACAATCAATGCAGCGGAATACAACATAACAGTAGCATGGTCGAAGCTCCATCTTCAGGGTCACATGCAATACAGACGATGGGAGATGATCCTAGTTGTCATAGACTTCCTGCTGTCCATCATCCTGGTAGTCCTCATCATAGTCTGGCCACGGGAATAGCCAGGGACAAAGCCATGAGTACTATTTAAGTACTCGCAAACTATCACTAATAGGTAGAGTAGTTCACGTAGGAATCCTAAGTTCTAGGTTTATTTGCAAAAAGCCAGGTTTATCTCTAACTAAGTTTAGAAGTAAAGAAAACTAGTTTAATGTTCTACAACACCTAAGCGGGAACTTAGTTTTCATGTTCACAACTCTGTTGTGGTCATGTCAAAGTCATAGTTCATTTCACAAGTCATTTTGAAAACTGTCACATCCCAAGATTTTCCAAATCTTGTAATGTGAAAATAAATAAAACAAAATAAAAATTTGTTGAATTTCAGGGTGAAAAGAAACTTTTGTTTCTAATTGGAAACTTAAAAATCCCATCTTGAACAAACTTTAATTAAAGTTTGAATTCAACAAAATCCAAATCAAGAGAAATGCTTTCCTCAATGAATGTATCTGGAAATTTAAACACTTGGAAAATAAATCCAAACCCTAAACCCTAATGGAATAAAAATCATTTCCAAGTTATCTCCAAGCCTATGGATTTTATCCATATGAAATCTTGTCAACAAACATTTACAAATGAACAAGAAAGACAAATAGAAATATTATAAAGCCATATAAATTGGTTTCACTTAATTTGGAACCATAAATAAAATCTTATGAATATAATAAGACAAGGAAATTGAATTTCCAAAGCTAATAAAGCCCTTATCTAAAATCCTTACCAAAATGGTGAGCAATAGTCCCAAAGATATTTAAAAGGATAAACAAATATTAAACAAGATTTTACCAATTTAAATCACCAAGTTTGGATCTCTAAACAAAAAGATATGGATTTTATAAGATGAAGAAAGAAATATTGAATAAAGAATATTTAAAGACCAAATTAAATCTTGGCAAAGACATAAGCAAATAGAATGAATGGAATCCAAATCCAAATAAAATAAAAGGATAAATAATCTCCAAATAAAATAAAAGGGCTTAAACCAAATTCCATTTGAATAAAGACAAAACCCCTATTAGAAATAATTGACTAAAAATTGGGAAAATAATATTTTGGAATTTACCCAAGTGAAATAAAAGTTGTTTAATTCAACCTAATTAAGATTAAAGAAAACTTCCAAATAAAAATTGGGGAAAATAAAACTATATTTAATTCCATTTGAATTGAAACAAATACCCAATCCTAAATGATTAATAAATCATATTAAATTATTCCAAATAATTCAAGATGAATTATTTGACACCCAAACAATCAAATAAAAACCTACTGAAAAGTTTTGGAAAGTTTAAAGAATTTAAATGGTGTTTGAAATATTATTAAAACCTATTTGTTTTAATACAAGGACTTACTTTAATAATTAAAAAGACCCAAAAAGGAATAAATTTTTATTCCAAAATTGACATCAGAATATATTACAAATCCATATTTAAACCTACACAAATTTTGGCAAAGGTTTGAGATCAAATTGAGGTTTGAATTGATTAAACAAAATCAAAACAGAATTAAAGAAAAGGGAAAAGGAAAAACAAACAGAACAAAAAAAAGGTAAAAGACCCAGCCCAACTAGCCTGGCCCAACTAAGCCAGCCCACCTCTCCTTCTCTCCCGCAGAAAAACGGTTCGCACCAATGAAATAACCCGCACAACATATGACCAGTGGACCCCATCTCCCCACTTCTCTCTCACGCTGCCAAGCGGACCCCACTGCCAGCTCACCTCGTCGTCAACCCGCGACCAGTTCTTCCTCCCGTTACTGCCGATTGATTCGCGTCGTCAATTCTCTTCAATGACCCAGTGATTCCTCCCCCAGACCATGCTCTCTTAATCGCCAGCATCCCCTCTATGTTTCCCCCTCAGTTCCCCACCTTAGCGTGCCCCCAGGCCGTCCTAATTCCTCTACAAAGCTCCACTGCCCCGACGAGTTCGGGCGTCGATTCCGGCCGGACCCTGCCACCCCTTGCCCCCTCGACCACTCTCACTTGCTCCCCACTCCCTGGCGAACCTCCCAGTGGCATAAACTCGTCCCCGCGCGCCCAGAACACTCGGCAACAACGATGACCACCGTCGCCACCGTCTGCTTCCTCTCCGGCGAAGCTTCTGGTAAGAACCTGACCGCGCCTCTCATTCTCCTTCACACACGCATCATCGCCAGGACCGTGCACATCTGACCATGTCTTCCACTTGTCCTAGCACGCGCTGTAGCCTCGCCCCCGTCGACGTCTAACCGTACCCAACGCTAGCAAGATCTCCGGTGAGGAATTCCGATCAACCCCGTGCGCCCCTTGCACTCTCACGAGCACCTTGAGCATCACCACGACTCTGCGATTCTGGTGAGCACCCCCTTCTTCTCCCTCGCTTCCTAGGCTCGCCGAACCACCGCCACCAGACACGCCGCCGCCAGTAGCCATCGCCAGCGCCGCCCATCTCTGGCAAGTGTGCTCAGCGTCGTCCGATCATGATCTGAAGATTAGGATAGAATCACCTAACGCCGAAGAGGTAAGCAATCTGTGCAGTGCGATGTAACTTGATCTAACGTCTCACAGCGCGAGATCCAGACGAATCGGTACCAGCGTATTAGATCAAGACACGTGTCCCTGCTGATTTGTTTAGAAACAGAATAGTTCTATTAGATGTTCCATTTTGTAAAATTCATAACTTTTAATCTACACGTCCAAATTTTGCAAACTTTATATCAATGGATTCATAAAAACAAGCCATAGCCAACCAAGCCATTTTTTAGTAAAAAGATTCTGTTGAATTGTTTGTTTTTACAGAAACTTGTGTATGCATGTTTAGGATATAAAATTTATTCCAAAATGTTTTTGAGGATAAAATCTTTGGAAATTGGTGTGTTTTGAACCTACTGACCATAGGAAACAAATTGTGGATTCAAAAATGTATTTGGTGAATAAAAAGAATAAATCTTTGATTTAAATCATTTCTAGCCAAATAAAAATATGGTTTAATTATTAAAAATGGTTTTGGAAGAAAACCTTTGAGAAATGTTTTGGAAATAAACTCTCTGACCCTAAACACAAGGTTATATGGTTTGAAAACATATTTTGTGAAACCTATAGAATTTTACCTTACTAAAAGCATTTCTACACCACATAAAATAATGACTTGATCTAAAAATGGTTTATGAAGTAAAATCTTATACAAATGATTTTGCCACTTTATAAAATGACCATTAGGTGTTTTCAAATGTTTATGACCCATTAGAAACCACTTTTACAAGTAAAACCATCTCTTGCATGCTTGCATGTATTATTTTGTTACTATCATTTTATGTGATGAATTGCTTGAATGGTAGATTGAAATATTGTTTGCTTGATTGAATTGTAGTGACTTGAAGTGTGTGAACATTACAAAGATCAAGGAGTGAACTTATACTAACTACCAAAAAGGCAAGTGATGCTTCATACTTTTGTCCCATTATTTTCACTATGCATTAGTGATGTTTCTAAGTAGGACTTGCATGGAATTTTGCTAAGTATAAACTATGCTATGGGGAAATCCTAGTAGATGAAACCTTAGTAGAATTTTCCTAAGTTAAGATTCCTACTACTATCATTCTTAGCTTAGCTAATAGAAAACAAGGGTGGAATATATATTCATACTATGGAAAAATTTCTAAGTCTAAGGACTTGTGTTTTCTTTAATAAAAAAACTAAGTGAATGAATCACCTGGGTGGAATGGAAGGAATGGTTTGTGTTGAGTGGTCATACAAGTCCAGTATGCTGGGGAAAACTTGGGCATCACCAAGTCCAGTATACTGGGGAAAACTTGGTGTCTCACTTGTGGATGGCCACCCAGGAACAAAGAGATTTGAGATGTCAAATGTTGAGAAGCTTCAAGTGCAGCCACTTGGCATTATGGGCTCTGCCTGGATCATATAGGTTGCAAGAACTTAGCCAAATGGACAGTTGGTGGTAGGGGTTTGATAGGTTGGAACGTGTCCATTCTGGTCTAAGGGAAGGCTTCTGAAAGATCTTTTCTTGGTGAAACCAAGTCTTGTGGGGAAAGTGCACAACCTCTGCAGAGTGTAAAATCTAAGTACTTAGCCATGTCCCTGGTAAAGGACAATTTGAGCATCAATACATGGAAGCAATCACGAATCTCATCATCCAAATTTCTAAGTTAAAAACTTGTGGTTGAACAAGGGTTTAAGGTTCACCAATTTCTATTGGTGGTTCCTTGGGTGATTATTGTCAAGCAAAAACTTAGTGTTTTCAAATGATAAGTAAAAACTATTTTGAGCAAAGCAAGCCTAAGATCCACTTAGCCAAATGCATATAGATGATAGACTCCACTATACTACCATAGTATCACTTGCCAATACAATTCAAATGTATTGACCCTTGTGGCTGTAACTTGTTATGTTGTAGGTTTGTTTGATGTTAGTGAAGTTTATTGATTAGGATTACAAGTCTACAACCAACATGTCTGCCTGTGGCACTTTGAAGATGAAGGACCCCATGCTATTGTTATATTCTGCTGCATTGTAATGAGATAGCCAAATGAGCTATGTAAGATGTAATAAATTATTTTATTCCTAGTTATAAAGTTGTATTATGACCTTTGTTTCTTGATATTACATCTTAACTGTGGATGCTAGCTATTGATCCAGGGACTAGCATTGTAAACACATGGATCTCTACCTTATTAAAGGTTGGGAACCTTACAGATGGTATCAGAGCATTGTGTTGCCTGTAGAATTGTAACCCTAGGATTGGACAAAAACCCCTTAGAAAAATAGGAGTTGTATTTGTTCCAAAAATTATTTACAAACAATCTTGTAAACTCTTTCCTCAACCATTTTGGTTTTGACTCTACATCTCTTCTATTTCAACTTGATGGACAAGCCTAGCCCATGGCCAAAGACTTCACCATGTGCAAAGGACTTCATCAACTCTAATGACTTCAACACCTTCAAGTGATTTCAACCTTATTCCCAACAAATACTTCAACCTTGGATATCACTAAGGACTACAAGTGAGACAAGAATTGTTGCTCAAGACTTGAAGACTAAGGAAACACAACTTAGAAAGAGTTATCATCACCATTGAAGTTTTGTAACCTAGATGCAAGAAACTTTCCAAGGATACAAAGATATTGATCAAGAAGAACCAACAAAGAAGAAAGGAAAGATCTCAACTGAACCATATAGATGGACCACCATATTTAGTTTAAGTCAAACCCACCAACTTATGTGGTGTAACAAAAATATTTTATTGCTAAATATGTGCTTGAAACTTGTTGTTTGAGTGGAATGCTTGTTTGTGATTGCTTGCAATTTTCTTGTGTGAATTGTGATGTGTGTGATTAGAATTATTCCCTTAGAAATATTTTGCCTATCCTAATCCCAACCCAATCCAAACAGATGAATTCTCCAAGAGGCTCCAACATAAAGGATGGTGACAACAACAACAACCAAGAGACCAACATGAGAGAACTCATAGTAACCCAAACCCAGTTGAACCAAGTGACAACTCAGTTTTTAGCCAACAACAATAAGTTAGACCCAACCATGCAAAGGTTTTTGGAAACTCAATCCCAATTGTTGCAAAGGATGGCCACTCAAATTATCAACATGGGAGACAACTCTTCCCAAGGAGTTTGTGACAACAAGGATGACAAAGATGATATTTTAGAAGGAACCCAAGCTTGCAACATTTGTGGAGACAAGGATCACACTTCCAAAAAGCATGAAGATCAATGCCCTAACTGTGAAGAGAAACATCCAATTGACCAATGCCCCACGTCTCAAGCTACTTGTTACTTATGTGAAGGAAATAATCATGTCCCTATCCAATGCCCCATCTATTCCATAGTTCAACAAAGGAAACAAGGTGGAGTGCAACAACTGATTGCAGACTACCATGAGAGAGCCAAGTCTACCAAGAAGGATGAAGACAAAGTAAAATCTCAGCTTGTACCTCCATGCAATATGACTCAATTTAAAGGACCAAAAAGGAGACATATGTATTATCCAAGGAAAAGGTCAAGGAGACCAGGAACTTTTCCTACCTTTAAGATAACATATGAAGAACATGAACTAGAAGCACTCCTAGCTTTGGAGAAACCCAAGAAGAAGAAGTATACGGAGATTAGCCAAGTGTGGTGCAAAAACTGCAAAGAGCTAGGCCATTATGTAGCAACTTGTCCACAGAAGATACGTGAAGAACTCAATCTTATCACATGTTACAACTTTGGTAACCAAGGACATTATGCAAGCAACTGTCCAGAAAAGATGAAGCACAAGATAAAGCCTATGAAGGATCTCAGCCTTGTCACATGTTTCAAGTGTGGACACAAAGGACACTATGCAGATGTTTGCCCAGAGAAGTTTCGTCAAGATCCCAAGCAAGCCAAGAAGTAATCTAGTTGGAAAATATTTTAAGGGTGGTAGTACCCTAGTTGCTTTGAGCCAGCTTGTAACCCTAGCCTCCCCAAATCTCGGGAAGAGATTTATTTTAAGGGTGGTAGCCTGTCACATCCCAAGATTTTCCAAATCTTGTACTGTGAAAAATAAATAAACAAAATAAAATTTATGTTGAAAATCAGGGTGAAAAGAAACTTTGTTTTTAAATGGAAACTTAAAAATCCCATCTTGAATAAACTTTGATTAGTGTTTGAATCCAGCTAAATACAAATCAAGTGAAATGCATTCTTCATAAATGCATCTGGAAATTTAAACACTTGGAAAATAAACCAAAACTCTAAAACCCTAATGGAAGAAAAACTTTTCCAAGTTATCTCTAAGACCATGGTTTGATCCATATAAAAATTGGTCAAACAAACATTTCAAAATGATAAATAGAAATATATTAAAACCCTATAAATTGGTTTCACTTAATTTGGGACCATAGATAAAATCTTGTGAATTTAATAAGATAAAGAAATTAAATTTCCAAAGCTAATAAAGAATCTATCAATAAATCCTTACCAAAGGGTGAGCAAATAATCCTAAAGATATTTAAAAGGATAACTAAATCTCAAATAAGGTTTTACAAATTGGAATCACCAAGTTTGGATCCCTAAATAAGATGAAGAAAGAAATATTAAATAAGGAATATTTAAAGACCAAATTAAACCTTTGCCTAATCCATTAAGCAAATGGAATGAATAGAATCCAAATCCAAATAAAATAAAAGGATGAAGAATTTCCAAATAAAATAAAATGGCATTAACCATTCTATCCCTATTTTAATAAATACAAATCTCTAATAAGAATAATTATATAATTCATGAGAAAATGGAATTTTGGAATTTACCCAAGTGAAATAAAAGTTTGTTAATTAATTTGAATAAAATAAATCCTCCAAATAAAATTATGGAATTAAAACTATATTTAATATCATTGGAAATAAAACAAATACCCAATTCAAATGATTTATGAATCATATTAAATATATTCCAAATGATTCTAGATGAATATTTTGACACCCTATTAAATAAATAAAACCTACTGAATAGATATGGAAAGAATTAGAATTCAAATGGTTTTTAAAAACATTATTAAACCTTATTTGAATAAATGCTAAAGGCCTATTTTAAATAATTAAAAGACCCTAAAAAGAATAAAATATTTATTCTAAATTTAACTTCAGAATGTTTTATTAATCAATATTTGAGTCTTCACAAAATTTGGCAAAGGTTTGAATTCAAATGAATGCTTAAATTGTTTAAACAAAATCAAAACAGAATATTAGAAATAGAAAAAGAAAAACAAAACAGATCAAAAAAAATGAATGAATCTGGCCAACCCAGCCCAGCTAGCCCACTAAGCCCAACTCGCAGCCCACCTGCACCCCCTCTGCCGAATCGTTTTTCCACAAAACCTTGCACCCGCAGAGACACCGACAGATGGACCCCACCCCCACTCTCTTTCACTCGCTGACAGACGGACCCCAGCACCACGTCATCGTCTTCCTCGCGTGAAACCCTCCCCCTCTTTCCTCCTCGCCGTTTCTGGCCGTTGAAGCCGACGTCAATACGCTTTATTTCCTGCGTTACTCCACCCCGCGACCATGCCCTCTTATTCGCCTGCGTCCTCTCTCCCTTTCCCCTCCGTCGCCAAGCCCTCCTCGCCACCAGGCTGCCTCCATTTTGCTTTGCACCGCTTCTGTCTCCGGTGAGCTTCGAGAGAAATTCTGGCAGCTCTGCGTCGCCCCTTGCCCCCTCGACCACACACGCATGCTCCACGAACCCTGGCGCACCTCCCAGTGGCCTCAGCTCAGCCGCGCTCGCCCCAGAGCGTCGGCAAGGACGATCACTGCCGTCGTCGTCTGCTACCTCTCCGGCGACTTCCCTGGTAACCTTCTGGCTACCCCTTGTCCTTCCGATGGTACGCATGTGACCAGTATACTCGCCCGCATATAACGCCACTTGTTCCGTGTCCTAGCGCGCTATGTAGCCTCGCCTCCAACGACTCCAGAACATGCTGACGCCAGGAGCATCTCCGGCGAGGAATTCCGACAACACCCGTGCGCCCCTTGACCAACCGCAAGCACGTTGAGCATCGCCGTGATCTCCTGAACCTGGTGAGCCAATCCCCTTCCTCCCTCGCTTCCTCTATCACCAGCCCGTAGCGAGCCGGTCGCCACATGCCGCCCGGCGCCGCCCATCTCTGGCAAGCGTGCTGTACGCCGTTCGATCTTGATCTAATGGCTAGGAAAGAAGCTAAGCGAAGGGGTAAGTAACAACCTATGCCGTGCGATCTAACTTAAATCCTACGGCTTGTATCACTCGATCCAAACGAAATGGTATCAGCGAATCAGAACTAGACACGTGGCCCGGTTGGTTTGATTTAAAACAGAATTGATATATTTGTTGTTCCATTTTGTAAAATTCATAACTTTCAAACCACACGTCCAAATTTTGCAAATTTTATATCAATGGAATCAGCAAGTCAAGCCCCATCCAACCATGTACTTTGTTTAGTAAGTTGCTTCTGTTAAATTGGTTGTTTTTGCAGAAACTTGTGTATGCATGTTTGGAATATAAAATTTGTTCTAAAATGATTTTGGGGATAAAATCTTTGGAAAATGGTTTGTTTTGAACGTACTGACCCTAGGAATAAATTGGTGGTTTCAAAAATGTATTTGGTAAAGCAAGGGTACAAATCTTTGAATAAAAACATTTCTAGCCAAATAAAAATGTGAATTATGGTTTAAAAATCATTTTGGGAGAAAAACTTTTTGGGAAGTGTTTTGATTTAAACCCTCTGACCCAAAAACCAAGTTTGATGATTTTAAAACTTATTTTATGAACCTATAGATTATTGCCTTATTAAAAACATTTCTACACCACATAAAATGATACCTTGTTTTTAAAATGGTTTATAGATAGAACCTTTTGCAAATGATTTTGCCACTTTGTAAAATGACCATTAGGTGTTTTCCAAATGTTTATGACCCATTATAAACCACTTTTTCAAATAAAACAATCTTTGACATGCTTGCATGCATTGTTTTGTTCTATCATTTTATGTGATGTTTTGCTTGAATGGTAGATTGTAATTGTGCCTTGCTTGATTGAATTATAGTGATTTGAAGAGTGTGAGTATTTCAAGAACAAGGAGTGAACCTATATTCTCTACCAAAAAGGCAAGTGATGCTTCATACTTTTGTCCCATTATTTTCACTATGCATTAGTGATATTTCTAAGTAGGACTTGCATGGAATTTTTGCTAAGTATAAACTATGCCATGGAAAATCCTAGTAGATGAAACCTTAGTAGAATTCTCCTAAGTTAAGTTTCCTACTATGTAGCAGGAGTGTCCCAACCTTTAAACAATATAAGGTGGAATCCCTTGTGTTTACAATGCTAGTCCCTGGATCAATAGCTAGCATCCACAGCTAAGATGTAATATCAAGAAACAAAGGTCATAATATAACTTTATAACCAGGAATAACATAATTTTATTACATCTTACATAGCTCATTTGGCTATTACATTACATTGCAGCGGAATAACTATAAACATGGGTCCTTCATCTTCAAAGTGCCACAGGCAGATGTTGGTTGTAGACTTTATAATCCTAATCAATCAATCTTCACTAAAATCAATCAAACCTGCAACATTACAAGTTACAGCCACAAGGGTCAATACATTTGAATTGTATTGGCAAGTTTCACTACTATGTGGAATATAAGTGGATCCTAACATTACATGCATATTTGGCTAAGTAGAGTTTTAGGCTCATTTGCATAAAGCAAAATTTTATCCTATCTTTTCAAAATGGTTTTGGTCCTTTGTCAAATCTTCTTTCAAAATCCCTTGAACTCCTTGGTAGAAACTCAAGTGTTCAAGTCCTTGTCAAAAATCTCTTGAGCTCCTTGGTAGCGCCAAGTGCATCAAGTCTTATAAAAATCTCATGAGTTCCTTGGTAACCCCAAGTTTTCATGTTTTCAACAAAATCTCTTGAGTTCCTTGGTAACCCCAAGTACATCAAGTTTTGTCAAAGTCTCTTGAGTCCCTTGGTAACCCCAAGTGCATCAAGCCTTTTAAAAGTTTTCTTTTAGAAATTAGAATGTCGAGATATCCCATAGCTTCAAACTTTAGTTGCTCAGTATTGTCCATAACCGGGGACACGGCTAAGTACTTAGATTTTATTATCTTCTGCAGAAGTTGCACACTTTACCCACATGTCACAATCCCATCTTGTTGCCACCAGTGGCCGCTGGATTAGTGCCACCAAGATGGAGTACTGGCAGATTGAGAATGTGACGAAGTCTTTCCAGAGGGTCCTCCCATACATCATTGCTAGCTTTGTCAACAGCACCCATGTAGGATTCCAGGTCCCCATGTCCAGTAAACTGAAGACAATGTATGGGTCTCCCCAATGTAGTTGACTAAGCCAGAGCCATAATAGCATGTGGTTGCACACGAAAGCCACAATTGGAGAAACATGTTCAATCTCTAAGTTTCCTGGGTGGTTTCCTTTGGAGCACAACACAAAGAGATTGCCATAGACATGGTTCATTTTGTTGCCACCTTCTCCAATACTCAAAGTATCCTTGGCCACCCAGATGGTTTATTGAGTCCTTGTTTTATTATAAAAACACAAGTCCTTTTCTCAACTTCATAAAATCTCAACATGTATCTCTTTTCAAAATATAGCAAGGCTAAGCATGTATCAACTACATTGTTTTCACTAAGGAATGTATAGGTAATCCTATTAGGATTTAGCATAGCATAAGTATAAAATTATTTTCATGCATGTTTTCAAAATCCACTAAGTATAATGAAAATAGTAGGACTTTAGATGATAGTGTCACTTGCCTTTTTGGTAGGGAATGGTGGTTCACTTCTTGATCTTGCTAGTCTCACACTTTTCTAACTTCACTACAATCAATCAAGCAAACACAATATCAACTAGCATTCCAAATAATCAATCAAACAATTCACACACATAAAACAATGGGATCTAAGATTTAAGTCATGCATGTGAGCATGCAAAAGATGGTTCTATTTGTAAAGATGGTCTCCACTAGGCTTCTAAACTTTGTAAGTTCCAAATTGGTCATTTTCCAAATTGGCAAAGTCATTTGCAAAAGGGTTTTATCCAAAACCATTTTTAAATCCATTCATCATTTTATGTGGTGAAAAATGTTTTTATCCTCTCAAAACTTTTTAAGTCTTTCACCAAATGAGTTGCTAATCCACAAAACTTGGTGTTTTGGGTCAGTAGGTTTGATCCAAGGCATTTTCCCAAAGTTTTTACTCAAAATCATTTTCACAACAAAAACCATTATTTTCATTTGGCTAGAAATGACTAAATCATGTTTTTCCATCCTAAACTTTACCAAATCCATTTTCCAAACTATGGTTTGGTTCCTAGGGTCAGTGAGTTTATAACAAACCATTTTGCAAAGGTTTTAACCCTGAAAACATTTTTGAATCATTTTTCTAATCTAATCAAGCATACAAATGTTTCTGCAAAAACCAACAAGCTAACATATACTATTTGCTAAACAAAAGGAATGGTTGGCTAGGGCTTGTTCCACTGATTCCAACGATATAAAATTTGTAATTTTTGGACGTGTGGATCAAAAGTTACAAAGGTTTGAAAATTGAATCTATAACAGATTCAAATCTGTTTTTTAAAACGAAACCTGGCCACGCGGCGCGTTCTGGTTGGATGATAGCGGTTCGGCCGGATTGGCAACGTGGACCGCAGGATCTAACAGATTGCACGGTTCGGAAAGCGTACCCCTTCGCGGCTTAAGTGATCTATCGCAAGCGTCGGATCAAGATCCTATAGTGCTAGTGTGCTTGACCATATGCGAGCGGCGCCGGCGGTGGCTAGCGGCGGCGATGGTCAGACAGTGGCGGCGCTGGCGAAACAGGAAGCGAGAGAGGGAGGGAGTAGGCTCACCGAGGTCGCGAGGACGAGGTGGTGCTCGACGTGTGGTCGACGGGGCAAGGGGCGCACGAGGGCAGGAGGAATTCCTCGCCGGAGTTTGGTCTGGCGATGGTTGGCTCTGGTCGAGGTCGAAGACGATGCTATGGGTCACGAGAAGGCAAACCAGAAGCATGGTTATACGCGTACGATCAAGTAGATGACGTGTGCGTGAACGAGAGGGGTCGGGGCGGTCGGATTTTACCTGGGGAACTCGCCGGAGTAGAAGACAGACGCGGCGGCGCTCAGTCGAAGTGGTTGGCGTCGTCCTGAGGCGCCCGCGGTTGAACGGAGGGTACTGGGAGGAGCGTCTGGGTGTGGTGAGCGTTCTCGTGTGCTCGGGGAGGCAGGAGGTGGCGAGGCTTGGCCGGAATTGGGGAAGGAAGTTCGTCGGAGCAGCGGCGGTTTGAAGATGATTCCGAGCAGCCTAGTGGCGATGTGGAGTTGGTGTTTGCGGGGAATGATAGAGGGAGGAGAGGTGCTTATGTACGCATGGTCAGGGGCGAGATTAACGCAGCCATTAAGAGGAATTAAGCGCGCAGTTATCTGACAGAAACGGCGACGAGGTTTGGGGGAAGAAGAAGTCGCGCGGGTGAGGAGGATGAACAGGGAGGTGGGGTCCAGTCGTCAGTGAGGATGCGAGAAGGAAAGGAGGTCCACCGGTCAGTCTCTGCACGGGTTCGAAAATAAGTATGAAACGTTTTTCTTCGGGGAGGAAAAGCTGGGCTGGTTCTGGGCCTTATTGGGCTGTTGGGTTGGGTCAGGTCCAAATCTTATTTTTTTCTGTCTGCTGGCTTTTTTCTTTTTCTATAGCTATTTCCTGTTTTGAAATTCAAACAACCAAACATTACTCAAATCAAACAAACAAAAAAAATCAACAATCACCACATTTTGAAACTTTGAATTTGGTTCTGTTCAGTAACATAAACCAAATTCCAAAACCAAAATAATAATTTTATTTTAGGGTCCATTATTAATTAAATAAATAGACCATTGTTTATTAAATCAAAATAGGTTTTGATTTATTTAAAATCCCCATTTGAAAACTAAATATTTTCAAAACCAAAACAGTAGATTTTATTTGGGAATATAAAATACTTGAAAAACTTATTTTAAATAAATAAATAAGGTTTGATGTTTTGGAAATAGTAAAACCTTTATTAACAAAACTTGGATATTGAATCCTTATTATTTTATTTAAATAAACCTTTACTATTTTTATTCAAAACAAAATGTTTTAATTCAAAAGCTTGGCCAAGGTTTAATTTGGCTTTATAAAATAATCCTTATTTATAAAACTTCTATTTCTTTTGAAAACCAAATCTTTTTATTTAAAAGGTCCAAAATAGTAATTCCAAATTATTTTATTTTCCTTTATTAAATGTTTATCTTTATAAATCCCTTTAGGATTTATTTGATCCAAATTGGTTTGAAGTTCCAATTGAATTTAAAAAGTTTCTTCTAGCCCTGAAAATCAAACAAAGTTTTATTTTATTCATTTATTTTCACATTACAAGATTTGGAAAATCTTGGTATGTGACATACTACTATCATGCTTAGCTTAGCTAGTAGAAAACAAGGGTGGATTATATTCATGCTATGGAATATTTCTAAGTCAAGGACTTATGTTTTGTTTAATAAAACAACTAAGTGAATGAATCACCTGGGTGGAATGGAAGGAATGGTTTGTGTTGAGTGGTTCACAAGGCCCATTTCTATGGTTTACCTTGTGTATCTCACTTGTGGATGGCCACCCAGGAACAAAGAGATTTGAGATGTCAAATTTTGAGAAGCTTCAAGTGCAGCCACTTGGCATTATGGGCTCTGCCTGGATCATATAGGTTGCAATAACTTAGCCAAATGGACAGTTGGTGGTAGGGGTTTGATAGGTTGGAGCGCGTCCATTATGGTCTAAGGGAAGGCTTCTGAAAGATCTTGTCTTGGTGAAACCAAGTCTTGTGGGGAAAGTGCACCACCTCTGCAGAGTGTAAATCTAAGTACTTAGCCATGTCCCTGGTAAAGGACAATTTGAGCATCAAGACATGGAAGCTATCAAGAATCTCCTCATCCCAATTTCTAAGTAAAACTTGTGGTTGAACAAGGGTTGAAAGGATCACCAATTTCTATTAGGAGATGCCTTGGTAAAGATTTTGTCAAGCAAAAACTTAGAGTTTTCAAATGATAAGGAAAATCTATTTTGAGCAATGCAAGCCTAAAGCTCCACTTATCCAAAATCATATAGATGATAGACTCCACTATACTACCATAGTATCACTTGCCAATACAATTGAAATGTATTGACCCTTGTGGCTATAACTTAATATCTTGCAGGTTTGTTTGATGTTAGTGAAGTTTATTGATTAGGATTACAAGTCTACAACCAACATGTCTGCATGTGGCACTTTGAAGATGAAGGACCCCATGCTATTGTTATATTCTGCTGCATTGTAATGAGATAGCCAAATGAGCTATGTAAGATGCAATAAATTATGTTATTCCTGGTTATAAAGTTGTATTATGACCTTTGTTTCTTGATATTACATCTTAACTGTGGATGCTAGCTATTGATCCAGGGACTAGCATTGTAAACGTAGGGATCTGTACCTTATTAAAGGTTGGGAACCTTACACATCCCCTCGGCCTTCCTCTTCGCCTATAAGATGCCACTTGACCTAAAAACCGAGGGGGGTTGGATGTCTTTTCCAGAAAGAGTTCTGATACGTCCCCACCACCAGAAACCGCGATTCGGAACCAGAAACTCTGTTTTGGCACCCTGCCGGGACGAGGAATTTGGAGAGGATCATCGCCATTGTCATCACCAATGCCTCTCCATCAACCATCCATGTTTCCCTCATCCATGAGTGAGTAATCCCCGCTATAGGCTATGTGGATGGTAGGGATTGGATGAGTTCTATCATGTAGTCGAATAAGATTGTTAGGGCATGTTGCCTAGTATCTCTATTAGTGCTATTTCACTTTGTTGCAACTTGTTATGCTTAATGCTTATCACTAGGGCCCGAGTGCTATGATCTCAGATCTGAACTTATTATTGAATCATTATGATAGTATTATTTGTGATATTATCTGCAAGTTGTGTACACATATCATTGTCCAGATCCAAAGTCCCCGAAGTGACAGAAATTGGGACAGCCTGAGGGGATGGTTGTGATGTGAGGATCACATGTGTCCAGGGAGTGTTAATTCTTTGCTCTGGTGCTCTATTAAAAGGAGCACCTTAATTGCCAATAGTTCCCTTGAGGCCCCGCTGCAACAGGCTGGCAGGACAAAAGATGTTGTGCAAGTTATCATTGCGAGCATGCATGACTATATATGGAGCACATGCCTATGATTGTTTAGTACTTGGATGCTTATTCTTATTTATCTGCAATTGCCATAGATCTTGAAGTTACATGTTTAGACTCGTCCATGCAACGCCCGTCCATTCATCCCTATGCCTACCACTCTCATATCCTACTATTTGCTGCTATTGTTACTATTGCTCTTGTTCTACTGCTGCTGCTTTGCTGTTGCTACTACAAAACTGTTGCTACTGATAAACTTCTGTGAGCAAGAACTATTTCCAGGTGCAGCTGAATTGACAACTCATTGTTAAGGCTTGCAAGTATTCTTTGGCTCCCCTTGTGTAGAATCAATAAATTGGGTAATACTACCCTCAAAGATTGTTGTGATCCCTATACTTGTGGGTCATCAAGCCTATTTTCTAACGTTGTTGCCGGGGAGCATAGATTTATTTGTAAGTTCACTTGGATCTATTATTGTTCACTGCTACTCCTTTCATCATGGGGAAGTCTCGTGATGGAAATTTTCCTATTTTGCCATCCACTACAAGTAGAGGTACAGTCCTAAACACCTCTATTGCCCTTGATTCACCGTCTGTTATAAGTAAGCTTGTTACACCACTACCACATACTCATGCTACACACACTGCTACTACTGCTGAATCTGAAACTGCTTCTGATACTCATGATGTTACTTCTACTATGCTTGATGTGAGTGGTCCATTAGATCCTTTCCTAGATGCTTCTATGGCTAGTCTAGGAAATACTAAAACTCCAAGTGAAGACATTGTTACACCTGTTAGCTCACCTGAGTCTAGAGAGAGATATGATATTAATGATGGTTACATTGAGTTTACTGATGAATTTATTGAGGAGTGTCGAAACACACATGGTTCTAGTGCTATTGAGAGTCTCCTTGAGAGATGTACCATTATTCCTAAATTGTCCTCTGATCCTAAGTTTGCCACCTCTCCCATAGATATTAAGGATAAAGATTATGATTTTTATCTTGATTTATCCTATTTAGACATTGTTGAGAAAGAACCTTTCAGTGGAACTGAAAATGAGAGTGTTGTAGCTCATATGAATGAGCTTTCCACTATGAGTGCTTTATTCTCTGATGATTTTAAGATGCGCAAATACTTTGTTACTAAGATCTTCCATTTTTCACTAAAAGGAGAAGCTAAAGCTTGGTTTAATAGATTACCTCATGGTTCCATTGATAGCCCTGATTGCTTGATTGCTTCTTTCTTCCAGAAATATTTTCCTCCTAGTGCTAGACATGCTGCTTTGCAAAAACTTTTTGATTTTAAACAGGGAGAAAAAGAGAAATTTCCTGAGTCATGGACTAGTTTTTGTGCCTTGATTCATGCACATCCTGGATGTCCATTGCCTAAAAATGAGCTTCTTGATATTTATTATAATGGACTAACTGGTGATTCTAGGACATACGTAGATAGCTTTGCTGATTGTGTTTTCAGGAAAAGAACTCCTATAGATGCTGAAGAATTAATAGCTAAAATAAGCAAGAATTATGATGATTGGACTTCAAATGAGCTAAATACACGTGATCCTATTACTCCTGAACCAGTTCCAACACCAACACCAAATAAGAGGGGAATGATTGTATTAAATGATGAAGTGATGAAAGAAGCTAAGAAATGTCTTAAGGAGAAAGGTATTAGAGCTGAAGATGTGAAGAATCTACCTCCTATAGAAGAATTATGTAAGCCAATTCCCCACTCATCTACTATTGAGGTACACTCTCTCCACTTTGATGAAGGTGATATTCCCTATAGTAAGCCTCCTGATCAATGCTTAGAGGAACTTGACACTTTTATTATTAAGCAAGGTAATTTTAATAAACAAATTCAGAATAACTTATTGGAAAAATCTAGAGCTATTAAAGAGTTGAAAGATATTATGTAAAGAACTTCTAATGATATTAAAATGCTTTGTAAACACTTTAAAATGGTTCAAACCCAACTTGATCAACTTGCTAAGGTACAAAAGGATATGCTAGTTAATGCCTCAGGAGATAAACATGCTTATGGAATTAGAACTAGGAATGGTATAGCTACTCAAGATCCTTTATATCCTGAAGGACACCCTAAAAGAATTGAGCAGGATTCTCAACAAGGTGAAAGTAGTGGTAGTCCTCGTAAGAGAAAGAAAAAGAAACATAAAATAGTTGAGGAACCACTTGAACCTACTATAGATCCTAATAGTATATCTGTCTCTGATGCTGAAATTGAGAGTGGTAATGATAAAAATGATGCTCCTTATAAAGAGGAGGTTGAGGAAGAACCTGAGAAGAACACTAAGAACACTAGGTACACTAAGGAAGATTTTATTGCTAAAAAACATGGTAGTGAGAGAGAACCTTGGGTGCAGAAACCTATGCCTTTTCCAAATAAGAAACACAAGTGAAAGGAAGAAGAACACTACAACAAGTTTTGTGAGTGGATGAAACCTTTATTTTTGAAAATTCCTTTGACTGATGCTATTAAGTTGCCTCCTTATTCAAAGTATACGAAGGATATTGTCTCTAATAAAAGGAAGATTCCTAACGAGGAGATTTCTACTTTGCTTGCTAATTATTCCTTCAATGGTAAGGTTCCAAAGAAATTGAGGTATACCAACTATTCCTTGCTAAGAATAATTGTGTTAGAACTGCTTTATGTGATTTGGCATCTAGAGTTAGTGTTATGCCTTTTTCTCTCTATAAGAGACTCCATCTAGAAAAGTTGATACCAACTGATATATCTTTGCAAATGGCTGATAAGTCAACTACTATTCATGTTGGTATATTTGAGGATGTTCATGTTTAAGTGGCTCATAATTGCTTGGTTTTAACTGATTTTGTTGTGCTTGGAATGCCTGAAGATGATAATATGTCTATTATTCTTGGGAGACCTTTTTCTTAATACTGCAGGTGCTGTCATCAACTGTAATCAAGGAAAAGTAACATTTAATATTAATGACAAAGAGCCTACTGTTTATTTCCCCAAGAAGGTTGCTAAGAGCTATTTCCTGAATTCCATTGAAAATATTGAGAGCATCAAGGTTGGAGAAATATATTGACCCATTCCACAAGAAAGTTTTGAAACTATTATGATTGGGACCATTGATATAAAGTTTGAGGTAACATAATCACTTGGTGGAATGCAAAGTTTTGCTTCATATAAGATTGTTTTGGTAACAAGACTTGATCAACCTTGTTAACAAAGGGATTTTAATGAACAAAACAACGTTTTCACTATGGTTATACTTGCTCACTTTTACTTTTCTCCTTCCTATTCTTTGCTCTTCCTCTTGTTAGCTTTAGTTTTGCTAGTTGTTTGCTTGTTAGAGTGTCTTAGAACTTCTATAGTTTTCGTTTTTGTTTGCTTTTTGCTTCTTCTAAAAAAATCTTTTATGTGAGAAAATCAATTTTGGCCAAAAATAAAGTTTCCCGAAAAATCCCAGAAAATTCATAATAAATTTTTCCTCGAAAAAAGGGGCAGAGGACACACAGGGCCTGGGGGACCACCAGCCAAGACACCCTGGTGGCGGCCAGCCAGTGGCGCCTGCCAGGTGTGGCCCACATGTGGCCCTCCAAGATGCCTCCTCCCAGCCACCTTTGTTCTCTCTCTCGAAAAACACCGGAAGACTTTCTCAAGCTCGAGTTCTTGCTCTTGATCCCTATTTTCGATTTCCTTGCTCAGCCCATCTTTGCTATTGATTTTTGGAGGGATTGCTCCTTGGTATGTGCCTCCTCCGCTTGTCTAATTAGATTTGTGATTGGTAGATTGTATCTTGAGTATTTTTCTGCTATAGGTGTCAGGTTGTGTGAGCTTGCATGCTTTTTCTATGCTTAGAGATTTCATTTTGATGCATGTGTAGCCCTCTAGCAAGTTCCTATAGTAGTTTCTCATCATTTACCAACTTGGAAATCACTTGGTTTGATGTATAAAAATTTCAGAAAGGAACATGAGTGCATACCCACTGAATCAATATGATTTGATGGTATCTGAACCAATGAAAGTTCATCGTGAGGAAGGAGTCTTCCCTTCCATATATCCATGCCCTGAATTTATGAGAGTCGCGGGAATCTTCCAGGATTTCTAGACTATGATTACTAATGCAGGGTTGAGAACACTTTGTTGAAGAAGAACCATCTCAGTATGTTAAGCTACCAATGGCTATGGTGCAGGACTTCCGGTTTACTTGGTCTTCATCTAATCCCATGGTCCATTATAAAATATACAATATAGCTGTCGACCTGCCTTTTTCTGATTTATGTGCAGCAATTAGAGTACCTCATTGGGGATCTTGTGAGAAGATCAAGGAGATACCTAAGTCACTTATGGATTTATATGCTGAAATTTGCCAAGGTTTTGACTTCGCAAAGGAAAGTGGTAAAATTCGAAACATTCAGTTCCCATCCATTAGATATTTTGCCTATTTCATTACCAAGTGCATTCTTGCTAGAAAGATTGCTAGAAAGTTATCTTCTTTTGATCTAGCTTTTATCGCGGCTGCTTTGAATAGGGATAGAACTTATAACTTGGGTACATTGATAGCTTACCGTCTTACCATAATCGCGAGAAGGGTGGAATTTGTTGAGGTCTCATTGCCTCTAGGTTCCTAGCTTTCCATGGTTTAGAGCCTCACCATTCAGATTATCGGTTCCCCATAGAAAGTCTTGATCTTGATTCCATGGTTTAGCATAGTTTTGTTTCTTCTTGGGCTACTGTGAGAAGTCTACCGTATGAATTATCCTTTGTCAAGCGTGGTTGGAGAGGGTGTAGGACTGAGAAAGTAGTTTATTTGCATGCACCTGCTTTGTTTAATTTTGATAACAGGCAAGGATGGTCGCTCACGGAGGAGGAGTTTGACACATACGTGGCGGAGCTCTCCCAGCAAGAGGAGAATGTTGGTGAGGATGCCGAAGATGATTCGGTTCAGCCCTCCAACTCGGGAGAGTCTTCATACCAGCAGCCCTCCTATGATTGGGGCGCGTCTTCTTCTTCATCACAAGCACCCGACTATGATCGTTCCTATGATGACCCACCAGCTTGGGGTTACTACCCGTTCTATTGAGACCCACTTAGGCCAAAAGCCTAAGCTTGGGGGGAGGTATACCGACATCACACTCATCTTTATATCATGTTTTTTCGGTTCTTTGTATATCCATTGTTTCGCTTTCTTTTTGGTTTTTGTTTCTGCTTTCTCAATACACAAAAATACCAAATATTTTTTTTTGTTTCTCTTGGTTTGTTTCTTTGCTTTTTTAGTTTTGGTTTGCCTTAAAGAAAAATCCAAAAATATTTTTTGCTTTGTTTGTTTTTGCTTTGCTTGGCTTTGCTTTGTGTGCTTGCAGAAAAATCAAGAACGCCAAAAATATTTGTTATTCTTCTTTGGTTTTGTGAGTTCTTTGCAGGGTTCAGCCGTCCTCAGTGGATTTTGGGTTTCATGTTATTATTCAAGCCACACAAGTGAAGGGCAATAATGAAGATTAAGACAACTTGAGGTGTGGTAAGAGGCTGGTAACGAACTCTATTTGTTTTCATTTTTGTACATATACTCAACATGGTGAGCATGCTTAGGCTGTTCATGTAAGGTGTATGTTATTTATGGATTCTTAGTAGTTCTTGATTTCTTGTGATTAGCTCCAACTTGCTAATAGTTTGTAGCATGTCATATGAATGTTTGCTTGCATTGTTTTATTCATAACTTGGTATGATATTGTGGTATCCTCATCTGAATGTTTCATGTGAATCGACTTGGCACATTCTCACGCATGCATATGACTAAACAATAGTCAGTAAGCCTCGATGATTTATTTTTCCTCAGAGTTCTTGTATCACTTTCTTGCCATAATTATTCATGTTTTGTTGCAAGCATGATTATGACAGTTATTGCTCTCTCATTTGTTGCTCCCTCTCTATTGCTAGCCTTCACTTGCACTGAGTATGAGCTCTACTTGTGCATCCAACTCCCCAAAATCAATATTGCCAATAGTGTCCACCATACCTACCTATTAGCATCATTTGCTATTCAGTGCATATTCGTTATGCCTTGTTTTCTTCCAAATAAAATGTTTGACTGTTTTGAGAAAGTTAGTTAGTAAAGCTCTCACGAACTAGATGGCACACTTTATTCCTTGCACTTAATAAACCTGAACCATTGTGACTGTCCATGAAAGTTATATGCTTGCAAATTATAGGCTGGGAGTTAGCAGAACCGTGTTTTCATGGGGAACGCTTTCAACACTTATGGATACATATCCAGTTGATATCATGCTCTTTTGTTTGCGGATGTCGTCGGTATGAAATAAAAGGGGAGCTTGTGAGTTCATGGAGTTATATATATATATATGTGTGTGTGTGTGTGTGTGTGTGTTAGAGAAACTCTTGGGCCACTAGCCTAAGCCATGCCTAATCATGGTGGAAACTTGTAGCATAACCATAATGAGCAATATGAAAAGCATCCTCAATAAAAACCTTTGCAAATAGCAAATAAAAAGATCACTGAGATGCTCATTGTCTGCTTGCCTTGTCATTTTGATTATGGGATAACTCATGTATCATGTGCAAGCGGTACCCCGTTGACGGTTCTCTATGATATGCATGTATTTACAATGACAAGAACTTACAGGTAACTAAAGTTGAGTAGCATGAGGAGCTGCCCTCGTACTCAAGGGACATGGGATTTCCAGTTTATGGTCTATCAAGCTATAACTCATATTGGACCTCACATTCACCTTAACCATGTAAAGATCCTATGATAGGGGCAATGAGAGCTCAAAGCTAATGAGTACCTTACTTTCAGCATTTGGAAGCCTTTCAAACCTTTCAAAACCTTTTCACCTCCTTGTTGAGTCACCACTTATTCTATGCGCACCTTCTTGAGAGCATAGTTGTCATTCTTTTGTTTGTCTCAAAACTTGGTTAATTATGTCATGACTTTGATGCTTGTACCTCTGATATCTTTACTTATAGTCTTCACTTGAACTTCAGAGGTGCCTTGGCATTTATATTGTGCTCTACAAACAAAGGCAAGCGAGATACCACTCTATCATACCTTCTTAGGAGCATTGCAATGTTGCTTATGTTTATGTTTCATGCTACTTATTAGTATTGAGTTGGAATCTCTTCATAGCTTTCAATGACTATTGAGTAGACTTAGTTGCATACTTATTATTATGAATTTTCTAAGTATCTACTTATGTGCTAAGAATAAATACATCATATGAAGCAAATGTGTTCGTAAAAGTTCTTTTATCGCACTCAGTTTTCAACTGAATTGCTTGAGGACAAGCAATAAGCTAAGCTTGGGGGAAGTTGATACGTCCAAAATGTATCTACTTTCCTGAACACTTTTTTCTATAGTTTCTCCTCTAAACTTGTGTGATTTGGATACAACTAACACGGACAGACGCTGTTTTTAGTAGAATTACCTTGGTGTCTAGTTTTTGTGCAGAAAATCAACTATCAGGAAAATTCCCGGAAAATATGCCAAAAATCCTATTTCACCAGAAGACTCACGGAGCCATAGTACGATACGGAGGGGAGGCCTGAGGGGCCCACACCCCCCTGTCGCGTGGGTGGGCCTAGCCCATGCCTAGAAGGGGTGTGGCTACCCTAGGCACGCCCTTGGCCTTCCTCTTCGCCTATAAGATGCCTCTTAACTTAAAAATCGAGGGGGTTCGACGTTTTTTCCAGAAAGAGTTCCGATGCGCCCCTACCACTAGAAACTGCGATTCGGAACCAGAAACTCCGTTCTGGCACCCTGTCGAGACGGGGAATTTGGAGAGGATAATTGCCATCGTCATCACCAACTCCTCTCCATCAACCATCCATGTTTCCCTCATCCATGAGTGAGTAATATCCCGCTGTAGGCTATGGGGATGGTAGGGATTGGATGAGTTCTATCATGTAATCGAATAATATTGTTAGGGCATGGTCCCTAGTATCTCTATTAGTGCTATTTGACTTTGTTGCAACTTGTTGTGCTTAATGCTTGTCACTAGGGCCCGAGTGCCATGATCTCAGATTTGAACTTATCATTGAAACATTATGATAGTATTGTTTGTGATCTTATCTGCAAGTTGTGTACAGATGTCATTGTCCGGATCCAAAGGCCCCGAAGTGACAGAAATTGGGACAACCTGAGGGGATGGCTGTGATGTGAGGATCACATGTGTTCTCGGAGTGTTAATGCTTTGCTTCGGTGATCTATTAAAAGGAGCACCTTAATTGCTAGTAGTTCCCTTGAGGCCCCGCTGCAACGGGCTGGCAGGACAAAAGATGTTGTGCAAGTTCTCATTGCGAGCACGCATGACTATATATGGAGCACATGTCTATGATTGTTTAGTACTTGGATGCTTATTCTTATTTATCTGCAATTTCCCTAGATCTTGAAGTTACATGTTTAGACTCGTCCATGCAACGCCCGTCCATCCATCCCTATGCCTACCGCGCTCATATCCTACTGTTTGCTGCTACTGTTACTATTGATCTTGTTCTACTGTTGCTGCTGCTTTGTTGTTGCTACTGATAAACTTCTGTGAGCAAGAACTATTTCCAGGTGTAGCTGAATTGACAACTTAGTTGTTAAGGCTTGCAAGTATTATTTGGCTCCCCTTGTGTCAAATCAATAAATTGGGTAATACTACCCTCAAAGACTGTTGTGATCCCCTATACTTGTGGGTCATCAACTGCTGGGCTACGCGCAGGAATGTTACTAGGCCGACCCAGCTGCACAGCACGCGCAGCGGGCTGCTAACAGGGGTCCCAAGCATTAGCGGATCAGTCTAAGCGAAGGGGTATGTTTCAATCTGGGTTGTGCGATTAGACTATGATCTACGGCTCACGTTCGTCATCTCCATCGAACAGCTCCGACGAGACCAAACCCTAACGCGATGGTGGAGGTACACAGTGGCTTACCAGGGCTCCAGCTAGGGTCGGCGATGGGGGAGAACGATGTTGTCGATGATGGCGGTTCGAACGATGGTCACGGCGGCTCCTGGGGTGGCTCCAATCAACGGCCCTTCTCCTCCTCTGTAGCGGCGGACTCCGGCCAAATTCCATCGGGATGGTGCTCGCCTTGCTCCGTGGAACGGTCAGGGGTGGTTCTGAGAGAGAGGGTAGTGAGATGGTGTGAAGAATTGGGGCAGGGGTGGCCTCTATTTATACACCGGCGAGAGGGGTAGTGCGGCATGGTCAGGCTCCTTCGGTGACGTCAGTACAATGAGCTACAGGCATGGCGAAGGGAGTAGGACGGTGCAGCATCTCCTGGCGATCATCACGGGCTTAATGGCACAGTATGGGGCGGTCGAGAATGGTCGGAACAGGTCGACGCTCTGCGCGGCACCGACGGTGTTTTAGACGACGTACATGCGCTTTGTGTCACGCGGCAGCGAACGGTCGTGTCTGGGACGTAGCTAGGGGCATGGCGAGTGCAGGTGCACGCAGCGAGGGCAAGGCGCAGCGAGGGAAAGACGTGGCATGTGCGCGCGTGTCGGCTGTGGCGCTCTGGCGTGCTCTCGGCATGGCAGAGAGAAAATGGGCGCGGATGTTCTCGGTGGTCCCTGGCTTGGCTGAGCTCGAGGGTTGGATAGGGATGGCGGTGGACGGTGGTCTTCCTCCTAGACATCATGGACAGGCGTGGCGCTTCCTCCTGCGTGATGTCCATTGTCGGCCGACAATGGTGGCTCGTTGGCGTGGCACTGGTGCAAGCAGTGAATGAGGTGGGCTAGTTCAATGCGAGTGTGGTCACTGGGGGAGACAAGGGCTAGTAGTGGACAAGACATTGATCAAGAATAGTAGAAGTTAGGAAGTTTGATCTGTGCTCATCAGGTGTTTGATGAAATGGCCGCATGAATTAAAAGTTTGAATTTTTGGATGAATTTTGGTGAGTGCTCTGGTCACATGCTTGTTAGTCTCTGGTTGCTTGGGTTTGGCTAGGTGAATTGATTTGGTTGGTTTTGAGAAATGGTGATCTTAGTACATACACTTGATTCAATTTTGAATTGTCCTTTAAATAGATTTGGAATTTGTTTCTGTTGGTTTGTAAAGTGGGCTTGGGTTCACTTTTACTTGGTCTAGCAAGGGGTGAAAAGAATTGGATTTGTTTCTGTTAGAAAACTTGGGCTAGGAACACTCAAAGTGGTCTAGTGGTTAACTTTGGTCAAAATGACCATTTGTTTATATTGCTTATATTTGAATTTCTCTTTATTTGATTCTGCATAGAAATGATCTAGATGATATTATTTTCATCTTTAAACCAATCCTTATCATTCATAACAATCAAACATGGCAATTGCAATCATTCATGCATTAACCACACACACATATACACTCACATTAATTTTAATAATAAAAGTTTGTGTTAACCCTAAACTTGGGTGATTAGAACTTGATAATCTTGTTTAATATTTTTGGGATGTTACATCACACCGACGACATCCATAAACAAAAGAGCATGATATCAACTGTGTACAAAGTACAAGTGCAATGTTGAAAGCGTTCCTCGTGACAGCACGGTTCCGCTAATTCCAACGAATAAGTGCAAGCATATACAACATAGATGACACAGTGGTTCAAGTTTATTAGGGGTAAGAAAAATAAAGTGTGCCATCAAGTTCGTGAGAGCTTTAATCACTAAGTTTTCACATAAAAAGACTTTTTAATTGGAAGATAGATGAAAACAAGAATATACTTGGAATGGTGTAACACACCATGCATACGAATTTATAGTGGACACTTTGGAATAACTTGGTTTCTTGGGAGTTGGATGCATGAGTAGAGCTTACTCATACAAGTGGAGGCTAACAAAAGACTGGGAGCGACCAACTAAGAGAGCAATAATGGCCATAATCATGCAGAGTGACAAAACATTACTAATCAAAGCATAAAGTGGTACTACAAGTCAAGGACTAAATGATCATAGAGGCTATGGTGACTTTTTCATAGTCATAACATGGTGTGAGCATGTGCCAAGTCAACCCAAACAAAACATCAAAGGAGAATACCACAATACTATGCTTTTGTATGCAAAAACAACGCATGATTCTTTCAAGGCACATTAAGCAATCCCAATTGTTTGGAACAAGTTATTATACAACAATAATCACTAAGCATAAGGTCAAAACAATATCTAGCATGACATGATAAAGTCTAAGTCACAGTCAAAGCAAGCTCCTCTTGTACTATTCAAGCAAGAACTTTCTACTCCTTTCCAACACCAATCAACTTATTTGCAACAACACAGCAAGAACAGGGGTCCAAACTACTTTATTCAAGCAAACTAAACGAAAACTAAGATGCTCAAAGAACAACACAACAGTGCATGAAATGATAAAAACGAAGTGTCTAGAAAGACCTGAGATTCTTATTGATGAAGAAGGGGATGCCTTGGGCATACCCAAGCTTTGACGCTTGTACCTCTTGAATATTTCTTGCGATGACACGGGGTGGCATCCCCAAGCTTGAGCTTTTGTCCATTCTTCATATCATTATATCATTCTTCCTCTACACCTGAAAATTTTCCTTCATACAAAACTTCACACAATCTTCATTAGCAACACTAGTGTATTCAAAAGATAATAGACCTTTGGGTTAAGCTTTAGAACAGAAAAACTTTCACTAAAGACACAAGATACTGTAGCAATTCACTCAAAAAGCTCAATTTCCCAAAAAGAACCCAAAAAGGAATCAATAAGAAGCAAATGCAAATAATGGCAGAAATCTGTCAAAACAGACCAGTAGGTAGAAACCGATTTTTTAGAAGATCTTTTGTTGCTCAAATCAAAAAGTGTTGAACTAAATAAAGTTAGGTACAATACTGGGGGATTTATTTAGAAAATATCCGACTTACAGAGATTTTACACGAATTTTTACTGTGGAGCACAAAAATCTGTTTTGGGACAGCAACTCCCCAAATCTTACTTCCCTCTCATTAGAGGTTATTCTTGGCACAAAAAGCAAACCAAAAGGATAAGGAGAGGTCATTACTGAAGTAATAACTTCTAAGAATCAATAAAACTTTTGGGTTATCTCCCAATAAGTACTTTTCTTTAACACCTTTAAGTTAGGCACAAGAAGCAAGAATCAAGTATTTTCAAATGAAGAAGCATTAACATCAAACCTTGCTTTCAAAGGAGGAGCAACGAGCAACTTCTCTCTCCTCATAGGGAAGTGTTCAATACTTTTCTTGAATGTAAATTGATATTTAATGGTGCCTTCTTTCATATCAATGATGGCACCAACCGTTCTATGAAAAGGTCTTCCCAAAGTAATAGGACAAGAAGCATTGTATTCAACATCCAAAACATAGAAATCAACAGGGACATAAGCATTGTTAACCATAATAAGAACATCATTAACACTCCCCAGGAGTTTGTTTTTAACATTATCATAAAGTGGGGCATCCTAATAACAATCTTCTAAAGGTGGCAAATCAAGCATTTCATAAATCTTTCTAGGCATAATATATACACTAGAACCAAGGTCACAAGAAGCTTTGAGATCAAAGTCATTCACTTGCATATTAATAATGGGTTCCCAACTATCTTCTACTTTCCAAGGAATAGAGGCTTTGTGTTTCAACTTCTCTTCCTTAATTTTAACAAGAGCATCTGTAATGTGTTTGGTGAAAGCTACATTCATATCACTAGCATCAGGACTTCTAGCAATCTTTTGTAGGAACATAATCACTTCAGAAATATTGCAACCATCAAGATCAAAATAAAACTTAGCATCACTACTAGTAGGCTCTTTGGTTTTAGGTATTGTGGTAGGAGTAATAGGGACTTCTTGTGCTTTAGTGGCATCCATATTGGTGGTGGTGATAATGCACACACTATTGTTTCTAGCAATTTCAGCTTCTCTTTCCCACTTAGCACGTAGTTGGGCTAACAGTCTAACATTTACATCAATAGTTACTTGTATAGCATGAGTAGCAGCAAGGATATTTTCCAAAGTTTCAGGTTTAGCATCCATTTTATTAATTAAAGAGGACTGTGCTTCAGACAAAGAGGAAATATTTTTCTCAGCACTCAAAATTTTTGACTGTAAACTAGGAATTTATCTATTCAAATTCTCAAGCTGATGACTAATATTTTTCAAGATAACAGATTGTTCTTCCATAATTTTAGTGAATATCTTGTTTTGATTATATTGCATTTGCATTAAGTTTTTAGTGGATCTTTCAACTTCTAGAATCCTATCTTCACTAGGCATTTTAGATCTACCATGATAAGTATTGCCATTATTAGGAGGATAAGGCCTATAGTTGTTGTTACTACCAAAATTATTTCTATAGGCATTGTTGTTGAAATTGTTGTTTCTAATGAATTTCACATCAACTTGATCTTCTTGAGCAACCAAAGAGGCTAAGGTAACATTATTAGGATCTAAAGGGGATTTTCCATTAACAAGCATAGCCATGATAACATCAATCTTATCACTCAAAGAGGAGGTTTCTTCAACAGAATTTACCTTCTTACCTTGTGGAGCTCTCTCAATGTGCCATTAAGAATAATTAACCATGATATTATCAAGGAGCTTTGTTGCAGCACCCAAGGTAATGGTCATAAAGGTATCTCCAGTAGCTGAATCCAACAGGTTTCTTGAAGAGAAGTTCAAACCTGCATAAAAAGTCTGGATAATCATCCAAGCAGTAAGTCCATGAGTGGGACAATTCTTAACCAAAGATCTCATTCTTTCCCAAGCTTGAGCAACATGTTCATTATCAAGTTGTTTAAATTTAATTATTTCACTTCTCATAGATATAATCTTAGCAGGAGGATAGTATTTTCCAATAAAAGCATATTTGCACTTAATCCAAGAATCAATATTATTTCTAGGCAAGGATAGCAACCATTCTTTAGCCTTTCCTCTCAAGGAGAAAGGAAAAAACTTGAGCTTAATAATATCTCCATCTACATCCTTATACTTTTGCATCTCACAAAGTTCAACACAGTTATTGAGGTGGGCAGCAGCTCATCAGAACTAGCACGAGAAAATTGCTCTCTCATCACAAGATTCAACAAAGCAAGCTTAATTTCATAAAAGGTAGCATCAGGAGCAGGTGGAGCAATAGGAGTACTTAGGAAATCATTGTTGTTTGTGCTATTGAAGTCACACAACTTGGTGTTCTCAGCAGAGTTCATTTTGGCAAAAGTGGAGCAAGCCAACAGCAGTACCAACTAGAGCAGGAACTAATTTTTTGTGTTTTTGATAGGAAAAAGCAAACCAAACTAAACTATTTTTTTGGAGTTTTTGATAAAAGAGGCAAACAAAACCAAGCAAAAGAAACTAAGAAAAACAAAACAAAGTAAAGAGAAAGGTTGTGAAGGACTCCCCTTGTGAAGACGTCCCTAGCCTCCCCGGCAACTGTGCCAGGAAATCTTGATGGTGCATGGAAGCTTCGTTGGGAGACCCCAAGAGGAAGGTGTGATGAGAACAGTAGCAAGTTTTCCCTCAGTAAGAAACCAAGGTTATCGAACCAGTAGGAGGAAGGAAATGACTCAAAGGTGTTGGTAGCAACTTGGAAACCTGCACAACACGAACTCAAGACTTTGCCCCAACGAACAGTGAGGTTGTCAATCTCACCGGTTTGCTGAAAACAAAAGGGTTAACTGTATGGTGTGGAAGGCAATAGCGGTTTGCAGAAAGGTAAACAATAACAGTGGAAGATGTATCAATGGTAAAGATTGGACCGGGGTCCATAGTTCACTAGAGGTGTTCTCCTTAAGATAAACAAACATGGCATGCTGGGTAAACAAATTACAGCAGGGCAATTGACAGGACTAAGCAAGGCATAACAATGCAATACTAGATATTCATGATCCTATGAGATTTGATTGGGAAATACAACAAGATACATAGACCGCCATCCAACTGCATCTATGACTAGTAATCCACCTTTAGGTTATCATCCGAACCCCCTCCAGTATTAAGTTGCAAGCAACGGATAAATGATTTAAGCAAAGTGTGTAAGGTAAATAATCCACTTGTTCCATGAATAGGAGACCGTTGTTTTCTCCCTAGTGGCAACAACACATCTACAACCTTAGAGATTTCTGTCACTTCCCTTAGATTAAATAGAGGCATGAACCCACTATCGAGCATAAATACCCCCTCTTGGATTCACTAGCATCTACTTGGCCAAGATAGCTACTAGAAACGGAGAGCATGCAAGATCACAAACAAAACAGACATGATAGAATCAATAAGACAAAACCATTAATCAATCTAACATAGTAATCTCTGTTACAATTGCGACAAGAAGATAACGAAGAACGAAAACGAAAAACACAACAAGGGGACACAGATTTAACGTGGAAAACCCTCTCCAACAAAGAGAGGAAAAAACCACGGGCGCCAGCCAGCGAAACTTCACTATATCGAGGATTGTTTACAAACGCCGGGGATTTCACAGATGCAACTCATCCCAACTGGCGGCTTACAAGGGGTTTATATATCGGTGGAAACCTAGGTCTTCGACGATCCGTATGGCCCAAGCCTCCGGCGACGGTCCTCGCTCCACTCGTCAGAAGTTGGCCTATACTTTGTAGATTTTGGATAAACATATAACAATCTCAATATCCATTAGATCCTCGCAAACACAACATGCATGATTACAAATAGATGATCTTGATCATGAACGGAGCTCACAAGATCTAAACATGGTAGCACAAAGGAGGAGATACAACCATCTAGCTACTACATGGACCCGTAGTCCAAGGTGGAACTACTCACACTTCATACCGGAGGCTGGCATGATGAAGAAGAAGGCCCCCGGGATGATCTCCCCTCCGACAGGGTGCTGGGAAGAGCTTCATATCCCCCCTCCCGATCTAGGGACGATGGTGGCGGCGGCTATAGATGGTTTCGTGGAATATTGATCGGGTACTTAGGGTTTTGGCGTCGGGGGGTCTTTATAGGCAAAGAGGCGAGGCAGGGGGCACCCAGGGTGGCCGCACCCCCCAGGCACGGGCCCATCCTGGCCGCACGGCCAGGGGGTGTGGCCCCCTGGTGGCTCCCCTCCGTCTCGTAACCTGGCTCCGTGTTCCCACGGTAAAATATTGACTTTGGCTTTTCTCCCGTCCAATTCCGAGAATATTGATTTTCTGCCTTTTTTAGAACCAAAAACAGAAGAAAACAGGCAACTGGCACTATGGCATCTTGTTAATAGGTTAGTCCAGAAAAACATATAAAAACACCTCAAAGTGTAGACAAAGCAAAAAAAAGTAGATACTAAACAAGCATGGAACATCAAAAATTATAGATATATAAAGGAGCACCAGCGTATCAAGGAGCACCGGCGGCGAACTGCTAGGTTTGATACGACGGCTGGACTACTGTGGAGCTAGGGTTTCCAACTCATGGAATGACCTAACTATTAACCCTTCTGGGTTTCTGCGCCCCACTACATATAGGGAGTGAGCGTGGGCTCCACTCACTCGTGGCCCATTCACTAAAGCCTATATAATATTAGTCACTGTGAGTCTGACTCACTGACTCGGTCCAAAATCCAGCTCGGGTCCAACCCAACCAGATTTCCGATTCAGATCCAATCCGAACTTGCTCCTGCTCTTAAGTGTGTGACCCCGCAGGCTCATGGCAACTTGGACACGATTGGAGTCTAACTCTCATTCGATCAGCCGGTAGCGGCTCCTAGCAGAACGTACCGACTCCCAAGTACCAAAGAGTCTTGACAACATGCCTTTCCAATGTGACTTGCGTTCGAGTCCCTTTTGCCTCACGATATGCCTTGTCAGACTATAGGAGAATAACTGTCATCCCTTAAATAGTTCGACTCTCTTCTCAATCCGAGAAAAGTGATTCGTCCGACTAACTCTTAGTCGATTGCCTCGGTTAACACTTAACCGAGTCGTGCATGGCCATGCTTTCCAAATCATATCGTTCGAGAGGGCCCAGAGTATATCTCTCCAAGTGGAGGGGCAAAATCTCATCTTGGTTATTCACATCACGCAGCTTGATTCTCAGTCGACCCGAACTCTGCCTTTATAACTACCCAGATAGAGATCAGCGTTTGACAGAACCTAAGTCGCTGATCCTCAACTCGGACTGTAACCTTAGGTCTAAGAATTACATTGATTGAGATATACAAATGACAACTTGTTCGTTGTACCTCAATATGGGTCAATCCGATTCGCTAAACTCTTTATCCTAATCCGCGTAAGTCAGAATAGCATCACCATGCCCATGACAGGTGGAACCGAGTCATCAAGCCGACTTTCACATTGGTCTAAGTTGTGTGTCCAGCACTACCTCGATGACTAAGGATATTTAGTACAAACAAAATCAATGTATAGTTCCACAACTGAATCACATATTCAATGATACACATCAGATGTTTATACAAGGACAACTTAATATCTTTATGAATAAATAGGAAATATCATCATACATGATTGCCTCTAGGGCATATTCCTAACACTGTCGTGTTTATCGTGGAGTTTTTACTGCCCACGATCTTTTCCTTTTGTTGTTGGAGCCACGCGTCACCATCTCCTTCACTTTGGCGCTTCATCGCCTCTGATCAACGGTGCAAATTTTCCCCCTTTCTTTATAACTTGAGTGTCAAAAATTTTACTTCCCACTTCCTTTCGCGGCCATCTTCTTCCTCCTTCCGTTTTTCTTGAGCTCTGTTACGCCTTTTGCTTCCACTCCTTGCAAATCAAAACTGTTTGTTTCCTCAAGAGCCGCCATGGGAAATTTGAGAGGAGCCTCGTCGCTGCCGATGCCACGTCCAAGAAGAAGAGAGACATTGGCTATGTGGCGTCGAAGTGCACTGCACGTGACCTACGCGAAGAGTGGAAATTCAACCTCCTGGAGGATGATGTGTTCAAGATTCCTGGAGACGAGGCTGTGCCTGCACCCTAGTCGGGATGGAGGGTAATATTCTTGTCCTTCCTCCTATCACACGAGTTCCTCCGTGGGCTTCTCTTTGTCTATGGTGTGCAGCTCTACCAGCTCACGCCAAACTATATCCTCCACATCGCCTTCTTCATCATGCTTTGCGAGAGTTTCCTTGGGATCCATCCTCATTGGGACATGTGCAATCATTTCTTTTTCATTCGTCGTAGGGCCTCTTGTTGGATATATGCCCAAGAGGCAATAATAAAGTGGTTATTATCATATCTTCATACTTATGATAAATGTTTACATACCATGCTATAATTGTATTAAACGGAAACATTAATACTTTTGTGATTTGTAAACATAAAAGAGTCCCTAGTAAAGCCTCTTGTTAAGCTAGCTTGTTGGTTAATATATGATCATGATTTCCTGATCATGAACATAGAGATGTTATTAACAACAGGGTCATATCATTAGGAGAATGATGTGATGGACATAATCCTATAGTTAAGCGTAGCATAAAGATCAAGTCATTTAATATAGTTCATTTGCTATAAGCTTTCTGATACATAGTAACCTAATTTCTTCGACCATGAGATCATGCTTATCACCATCACCGGAAGGATGCTTTGATGACATCAAACACCACACCGTAACTGGGTGGCTATAAAGGTGGCATTGAGTGTTCGGAAAGTATGGGTTGAGACACATGGATCAAGAGTGGGATTTGTCCATCCATATGACGGATAGATATACTCTGGGCCCTCTCAGTGGAATGTCATCCAATTAGCTTGCAAGCATGTTACTGGCTCATAAGGGATCACATACCACGGGAACGAGAAAAGAGTACTTATCGGTAACGAGGTTGAACTAGGTATGCAGAGATACCGACGATCAAAACCTCGGATAAGTAAACTATCATGAGACAAAGGGAAATTGGTATCGTATGTAAGTGGTTCATTCGATCGCAAAGTAATCGTAGAAATATGTGGGAGCCATATGAATTTCCAGATTCCTCTATTGTTTATTGATCGGAGAAGTGTCTCGATCATGTCCGCATAATTCACGAACCGTAGGGAGACACACTTAAGGATTCGATGTTGTTGAGTAGTTATGGAATGATGAGTAAGAGACCGAATGTTGTTCGGAGTCTCGGATGGGATCCGGGATATCACGAGGGGATCCGGAATGGTCCGGAGAATAAGATTCATATAAGAAAAGTCATGTTTCGGAGTTGGGGAATGATTCCGGTGTTTTCACCGGGAATGTTCTAGAAGGGTCCGAAAGGTCCGGCACTCCGGGGGGAAGGGTACATGAATGTGTCATGACAATGTGGAATGGTTGCATCATGTACTAGGTCACTTGGCTGGGAAAAATAAAGGGAGAAATCAAATCCTAGTTTGAAAGTCAAACGCCAATTTGAAAAAGTCAAACGACAAGTTTGCTTGGTGGAGGGAGAGTAGGAAACCTACTTGGGGAGGAAGTCTCCTCCCTCCACCCGCCGGCCAAGGAGGAGGAGTTGGAGGAGGACTCCCTCCTCCCAACCGCGCCTCCCTCCCACCTATAAAAGGAGGGGCAGGGGTGCCCCTCTTCTCTACACCTCTCTCCTCTAAACCCTAGCCCTAGCCGCCGGCCTCCACCAAGTCGCCGCCGCCCCTAGGGTTTGCCTAGACGCCGAGTTGGGGCCCTCCCCTTGCCCTAGACGCCGGCCTATCCCTCTCTCCTTGGTGCCTCTAAACCCTAGATCGCCAAGGCCTCTCTCATAGTCCACCATACTCGCTCCAGCTTAAGGCGAAGCCCTGCGACATCTCCCCTCTACTTCCGGTACCACACCGTCATGCTGCCGGAATCACGAGGACAGTGCTACAACCTCCGCTGCCTGCTGGAACAAGGGAGAGGAAGGTCTTCATCGAGTACTGAATGTGTGACCGACTGCGGAAGCGCTGCCGGAACGCAGCGCCGGAAGGATCGTCTACGCGATCTTGAGATCGGAAGTGTACGACTACATCATCCATGAGAATCTTCTCTCGTTAACCGCTTTGGATCTTCGAGGGTTAGTATTCTATCGACTCGTTGCTACAATCTAGTAGGTAGATCTTGGCTTGATCATAGATTAGATCTTGATTATGTGTTCATGCGGTAGAAATTTTTTGTTTTCCATGCTACGAACCCCTACAGTGGTAAAAAGCCGTGTCTATATGTAGATCTGTTGCACGAGTAGAACGCAATGGTCATTGTGGGCGGTGGTGTTTTTATTATCAATTGCTTTTTGTGTACTTTGCATCTTGCGGTATGATGTGATGAAGCGGCCCGGGCTAACCTTACATGACATCATTCATGAGACTTGCTCCACGCTCAACATGCAACTTGTATTGCATAAGTGGCTTTGCGGGTGTCTGTCTCTCCCATTATAGTATAGATCCAATTTACAACGGGCACTTGATAGTTCAAACATTAACGTTGTGGTTCTTGTTTGTAAGTTAGATCGACAATTATTGAAAGCCCCAAACCACGTAAAATATGCAAAGAAATTAGAGGCGTTTAACTTTGTTTTGCAGGGGTGTGATGTGATGTGATACGGCCATGATTGTGATTATATTTGATGTATGCAATGTTCCTTATTGTAAGTTGGCAACCGGCAGGAGCCATATGGTTGTCTTTAATTTCTGTTAAGACCCGCGTGTCTATTCTAAGTAGTTGTAATAGTTGAAGCTGATGGACGACAACCATGGAGCAGCTTCATTGACCTTGATGCAATGCTGGTGATGATGGAGATCATGTTCGTGCTTGAAGATGGAGATCGGAAGCACAAAGAAGAAATGCCATATCATATCACATATTATGAATTGCATGTGATGTTAATCCTTTTATGCATCTTGTATTTCTTAGTTTATGACGGTAGCATTATAAGATGATCCCTCAAGCACACAATTTCAAGTTTTAAAGTGTTCATCCTTAGTAAGCATCGTTGCTAAAGCTCGTTGTTTCGAAGCACCACGTGATGATCGGGTGTGTTAGATTCTACGAGTGTATACAACGTGAGCAAGCCAGATTTGCTCATGCGGAAGCTAAGGTTTGATCTTGATGAGCCTAGCATGTACAGACATGGTCTCGGAACACGGATCACCGAAAGGTAAAGCATGAGTCATATAGTAGATATGATGAACATGTTGATTGTTCGCCATTGAAGCTACATCAACTCTCGTGATGATCGGTTTTGATGTGGTAGATTTGGTTCGTGTGATCACTAAAACAATGTGAGGGATATTGTTTTGAGTGGGAGTTCAACGGCAATATGATTAAAAGTTGAACACTATTTATCATAAATTAAATCAAAGTGAATTTGCATAATTGATGTAGTCATTGGCATACGTTTACCACCTTGAGCTTAGTTATAATTGAGATGATAGAACTATAGAATTCTGGTTAGTTACTTTACGAACTGGTATCGTATTGTTTGGAAGTATTAATCTAAAGTTTAAAAGTCCTATTGCAAACTTTCAGTAAGTTCTGGTTACTCCATGAAGTTTAATTCGTATTAAATCAAGAGTGACAATTCCAAGTGTTAGTGTATGAGTATCATGTTTGTCTCCATGATTCTTGATATTCAAAGGATTGTCTTAATATCAAGGTTATATAGGATCTGAAAGAGTTGTTTCAGAAACCATGATGTGTGGAAGATATTGTGATATCTGAAACGAAGTTTTGGTTGCAACATGATAGAGTATAATATGGAAAAGGTCATGTTCTCATATTTGATGAGAATTTGCAAAAGGTTGGAGACACTAGTTGTCCTAATCCACCAAAAGGTTTTGGAGAGCAACATTATACTCGCGATTCACCGTTATAAGCTAAAAGTAGCTTGATCATGGATAATTCCATGATAAGGGTGAATATTTGATGTAGGTAAAATGTTTACTACACCAAGAGATTACTAAAGAAAGGAATTTCAAAGAACACCAAACATTTGATGATGGTGATCTACTTCAAAGTGCAAGTCCAAAGACATTGGTATTTAACTATACATGCTTTGGACTATGTGTCATGTCTATGGCTCCACTATTGATGTTGATAGATTTTTTCAAACAGAAAAATAAATACTGAAAGAGAATCTCATAAATATATGGCAGAAAAGAAAAGACTAGAATTGTTCAGCTTAGGTATATAGAGGATATACATGTTATGGTTGTATTCTTTGCTTGTTAAACAATGTAGTTCTTAAGTATTTGATACTGAATTTGTTGGTATGAATCGTCATACGAAACAACACAATTCATGAACCACAATGGACTAAGTAACTAGCAAAAGAATATGTGATGATGTTCATCCAGAACAAATAAAGGGTTATTGTGCTGCTTGTTAAACATCAAAGCTTGCCTTCAAGATTTGTTTTTATCGGGTATTATGAGAACAAAAGGGTTGTTCAAATAATCTCCATAATCCATAAAAGATGGATGATTCACAAATCTCGTTGGAGAAATCACATCCATAAAACTAGTGCTAAAAATGTCGAAAGAAAAATTGATTGAAAGATCACTTAGGAAGTGACATCGCCGTTTAAATTATATTGGAAAGAAAACATGAAGAAACTCCATATGGATGGAGTTTTGGAGTCTTTTGATTTTTGATCAAATGATGCTTGTGAAACTTTCCTAGAGATAATTAAAACTTCGTTCATAGGCCAAAAGGGAACGACTGACTAGCTTATTGGAACTTGTACATATTGTTGTATGAAGTCCATTATGTGTAGTCAAGAGCGATGGATTTCAACTTCATATGCTTTCTCCAAAAATTTGAGTGAATATATGAATATTTACTTAATAAGGATGAAGTATGAAACATTTGAAAAGTTCAAAGACTTTCAAGATGACGTGCAAAATCATTGTAACAAGAATATAAATAGTTTATGATAAGATCATAAAGGAAGATATTTGAGTTACAAGTTTAGCATAATACCTGAGATTTAAGGAATCGTTCCGTGGATTTGCATGTCCCGAAACACCATAAGAGTATGGAGCGTTCGAGATATGTAATTAAACCTTGTTTGACATGGTAAGATCGAAGGTGTAATTCATAAAACTGCCATTATATTTTAAAGATTAAAAGCTTTAGAGACTACTGTTTTTCCACTGAAAAGAGCTCCATCATAATCCGTTGAAATGACACCATATAAAGTTATGGTTTGGGATACCCAAGTTGTCCTTTCTTAAACATTGGTATGCTATGCATAAGAAAGATGTTTGCAACCAAAGTCGGATGAACCTGTCTTTGTATGTTATTTCGAATAACTATTCCTCCATAACATCGGAGACAAAAGTGTTTTGTCGCTTAGAACGTTAAGTTTCTTTGAGAAGGATTTTTTTCGTGAAAAGATAAGTGGGAGGACAATAGAACTTTGATAAGGTTAAAAGAACCTTAGCTATATGTGTAAAGTTGCGCAGCACCGAAAAAGTGTTCTGGAGGCAGCAACAATGCTCATGGCTCACGTGCCTCAAAGGTTGTGGTCACAGATATCTAAGTTCCTATTGAAACAAGTAGATCAGGTAAACAATCAAATACCAAGATTTGAGAGTTAAATCATTATCTGACAATAATGATCCGACTACATGCAAAGAAGCGATGATGGGCCCTGACTCCGTCAAATGGCTTGAAGCCATAAAATCCGTGATAGTTCCATACACGAGAAATCAAGTTTTGAACTTGAAGGACCCTCGAGAAAGGTGTAAGACCTTACAGTTGTGTTTGGATCTATAAAGAAATAGACATGGATGTTTCACATCTATGAAATAGTCGACATGTTGGGAAAGAGTTCACAACAATGTTCAAAGGTTGACTATGACAAGATTTGATCTTTCATAGCGATATTTAGTCTAGACGGATTAATGTAGCAATCACTACATATAATTTTGTTATGTGGTAGTTGAATAAGCAAAACAAGTTCTTCTAATAGAATTGTTACCTAGGACATGTGCATAACATGGTCCATAGGGTTTTGTTAATTCAAAGGATGCTAAAAGCATATGAAAACCTCAATAGTTGAAGTAAGCATTACGGAGTTGGAATCTTCACTATGATGAAACTGTTAAAGGAGTTTAAATTCGTCGGAGACGATGAAGATGCTTGCATTTGCAAGAAATTAAGTGGGAGCGCTAAGACATGTTTCTAATACATTATGTGGAAGACATATTGTTGATTGGAAATGATGTATCTTTTATTAACACATGCTAAGAATTTCATCCCGATGAAAGGCTTAGGCAGAACCCGAATATTTGGCATCAAAGTCTATATGGATAAATTGTGATGCCAATATGGTTGTGCCAGAAGTACATAGATGAGATATTGAATGAGTTCAATATAGAAACTACAAGAAAGGTTCTTGTTGCACAGGAAGGATTGAATAAATATTTAAGTATTTTTTATACTTGATAGATAAAATCACAAAGAGTATTTTATCAATCATGCTGTGATGTGTACAAATCCAGATATGTCCTATGCTCTAAATGTTATGAGCGTATAGCAGAATGATTCATAAGATGATTATTGGAAGATAGTAAAGATATTCTTATGATCTTGTAAAAGAAATAAGAATATATTATTTTGTAGAAGTGACAAATAGATGGTTAGTTCATTGTAAATGAATTACATTGATACTAGTTTGTCACAAAGTACAAATTAAGTTTATCTCAATCTAAACTAAGGGTGGCACAATATGATGGAAAGTAAGTTCCATAATGGATTTGGATGAGTTCCAAAGTTAAGACATTGTGACAGATACTACAACAAAAGGCTAAGTATATAACTGCTATTATAGCAGCAAAAGAGGGCATTTGTGTCAAGTAGTTTGTTATCAAACTAGGTGTAGTTCACAGCAGGGATAATACTATGAAGATATATTGTATGACACTATTATCAACATGTTTCAACCCCAAAGAACTAAAGGTCACACCAAAGGACCAAATTTGTACAAAGCCATATCATTAGAGAATGAGTGATTCGTAGAGACGCAAAGACATGAAATTACACACGGACTTGGAAGTGTCAGATCCGGAGATCAGTTGACCACTAGCAATCGTGTACATACGACACCAGAAAGCCATAGGTGTTGAATACACAAAGGTTTGAAACTAGATTATTGACTCTAGTGCAAGTGGGAGACTGTTGGAGATATTCCCAAGAGGCAATAATAAAGTGGTTATTATCATATCTTCATACTTATGATAAATGTTTACATACCATGCTATAATTGTATTAAACAGAAAAATTAATACTTGTGTGATTTGTAAACATAAAAGAGTCCCTAGTAAAGCCTCTTGTTAAACTAGCTTGTTGGTTAATATATGATCATGGTTTCCTGATCATGAACATAGAGATGTTATTAACAACAGGGTCATATCATTAGGAGAATGATGTGATGGACATACTCCTATAGTTAAGCGTAGCATAAAGATCAAGTCATTTAATATAGTTCATTTGCTATAAGCTTTCTGATACATAGTAACCTAATTCCTTCGACCATGAGATCATGCTTATCACCATCATCGGAAGGATGCTTTGATGACATCAAACACCACACTGTAACTGGGTGGCTATAAAGGTGCCATTGAGTGTTCGGAAAGTATGGGTTGAGACACATGGATCAAGAGTGGGATCTGTCCATCCATATGACGGATAGATATACTCTGGGCCCTCTCAGTGGAATGTCATCCAATTAGCTTGCAAGCATGTGAATGGCTCACAAGGGATCACATACCACGGGAACGAGAAAAGAGTACTTATCGGTAACGAGGTTGAACTAGGTATGCAGAGATACCGACGATCAAAACCTCGGATAAGTAAACTATCGTGAGACAAAGGGAAATTGGTATCGTATGTAAGTGGTTCATTCGATCGTAAAGTAACCGTAGAAATATGTGGGAGCCATATGAATTTCCAGATTCCTCTATTGGTTATTGATCGGAGAAGTGTCTCGATCATGTCCGCATAATTCACGAACCGTAGGGAGACACACTTAAGGATTCGATGTTGTTGAGTAGTTATGGAATGATGAGTAAGAGACTGAATGTTGTTCGGAGTCTCGGATGGGATCCAGGATATCACGAGGAGATCCGGAATGGTCCGGAGAATAAGATTCATATAAGGAAAGTCATGTTTCGGAGTTGGGGAATGATTCCGGTGTTTTCACCGGGAATGTTCTAGAAGGGTCTGAAAGGCCCGGAACTCCGGAGGGGAAGGGTACATGAATGTGTCATGACAATGTGGAATGGTTGCATCATGTACTAGGTCACTTGGCTGGGCAAAATAAAGGGAGAAATCAAATCCTAGTTTGAAAGTCAAACGCCAATTTGAAAAAGTCAAACGGCAAGTTTGCTTGGTGGAGGGAGAGTAGGAAACCTACTTGGGGAGGAAGTCTCCTCCCTTTACCCGCCGGCCAAGGAGGAGGAGTTGGAGGAGGACTCCCTCCTTCCAACCGCGCCTCCCTCCCACCTATAAAAGGAGGGGCAGCGGTGCCCCTCTTCTCTACACCTCTCTCCTCTAAACCCTAGCCCTAGCCGCCGGCCTCCACCAAGTCGCCGCCGCCCCTAGGGTTTGCCTAGCCGCCGAGTTGGGGCCCTCCCTTTTCCCTAGCCGCCGTCCTAGCCCTCTCTCCTTGGTGCCTCTAAACCCTAGATCGCCAAGGCCTCTCTCATAGTCCACCATACTCGCTTCGGCTTAAGGCGAAGCCTTGCGACATCTCCCCTCTACTTCTGAAACCACACCGTCGTGCTGCCAGAATCACGAGGAGAGTGCTACAACCTCCGCTGCCTGCTGGAACAAGGGAGAGGAAGGTCTTCATCGAGTACCAAACGTGTGACCGACTGCGGAAGCGCTGTCGGAACGCAGCACCGGAAGGATCGTCTACGCGATCTTGAGATCGGAAGTGTACGACTACATCATCCACGAGAATCTGCTCTCATTAACCGCTTTGGATCTTCAAGGGTTAGTATTCTATCGACTCATTGCTACAATCTAGTAGGTAGATCTTGGCTTGATCATAGATTAGATCTTGGTTATGTGTTCATGCGGTAGAAATTTTTTGTTTTCCATGCTACGAACCCCTACACCTCTAACACTGTTGTCCATGATGTTGGAGGCGCGATTATCTCTGTCCTTTATGATGTCAATTACTTCGACTTGAAAACTGCGGATTCTGTCAAAGGTTGGAACTCAAAGTGGTTTTACATCATGGACCAGCAAGTCGAGGCCAGAAGTTTAGGTTAGCCTCCTTTGACCCAAAGAAAACTTGTCGGAGCCTTAATTCATGGGAGAACCGCCTTTCTGCCAAAGAAATGAAAGAGATACAGCCGCTACTGGACCAGATTCAGGATTTGTGCACCATAGAGTTGTCGAGTTTACAGATCCTGGCGTACTTTCTGCGAACCCGCATCCAACCTCTCCAGGCTTGGCTAGACGGTATGTGGACTTATGCTGGCAGGAAAGATCTAAGGAGAATTTCACCCGAAGATCTGCCTCTTGAGGTCCTAGAGAAGAGGGTGCTCTCCTTCATGATGTTGACAAAGAAGAACCCAGTCCCTGTCGGCTGTCGGGTAAAGCACTTCGATAAGAAGAATTTGGTGCCTGCAGTATGTTTTTCGTGTTCTTGTGCTTTGTAATATGTCACTTCTCTCCTTGTAGTTTTTTGGATTCATTCTTTTTCCTATGTTTTTGCTTGGTAGGATCACAACCATTTGTCATCTATGCCTCCACTTCCTGAGTCCGGTGAATTGCCTGATAGTACCACAATATCCGAAGGGTATGCTGATGCTACAGGTGCAGCTGATGATGACGAGGCCTACTCTGCTAACTCATCGCATGATACTGCATTGGTTCCCTCTGCCCACTCTTAGGATTTCAAGGTGGTATCCGCATCCGGGAAGAGGAAGCACGTTGAGACTGTTGAAATAGTCAAAGATTCTAATGATTCAACAGGCTCCAAGCCAAAGTATGTCAAACCTGTTTCTGTTTCCCCTCCCAAGATGGGGATATTCCGGATGTCGCTGGACATCAACTCATAAGTCCCTTAACTGTCACTTATGTTTTTTCTCTAACATTCAGTCAGAATATGACCCAAATAAAATTATTATTTTCCCTAGGGGTGATGAGGACGAAAAAACTCTCTGAAGTCGCCAATTGGTGCTTCTGCTCAGTCTCCTTCGGCCAAATCCGCGGCCCAGCCGATAGATCTGGTCGAGCTTCTAAAGCAGGCTGCTAAAAAGCTAGACCCGAAGGATGCAGCGTTGCTACCTTTAGAGCCACCACTAAAGAAGAAAAACGCAGGCAAGTAAATGGCGATAGAAAAAAAATACGCCAGAGCCTGATATTAAAGATATAAGTGCTATTCTCTTCTTTTTTACTTCCGTTGAAATTTTCCTATGCTTCAGCCCCCAAGTTATTTTTGTGCGTCATATGCAGCCACTGATGCACGAGATGGTCGAAATGGCCTCCAGATTTATCAAGATCCATCACAAAGCAGAAGAGTCCAAAGGTACTGCCTTTTCTTGTTCCCAAATTCGTATCTCCTTTTGTTGACGTACCGCTTACCCGATGTTTTGCTCATATGTGCGCAGCTGCCGCTAAGGAGTCTGCGGTCATTTTGAAACAGGCTCTACATCGGGTAGACGAGCTTGAGGACGAATTCAAGAAGGTGAAAACATCCCTTAAGAAAGACAAACAGACTGCTGCTGCGGAAGCCTAATCTTTTAAGAAGAAAGCCAATGATGTAGCTTCCCGATATTAAGATCTTCAGATCTGCTGATACGTCGGAAACGTATCTATAATTTTTGATTCTCCATGCTTGTTTTATATCCACTTTGCTTTGCTTTGTCTACACTTTGAGGTATTTTTATATGTTTTTCTAGACTAACCTATTAACAAGATGCCACGGTGCCAGTTGCCTGTTTTCTTCTATTTTTGGTTCTAGAAAAGGGAGAAAATGAATATTCTCGGAATTGGACGGGACAAAAGACAATCTTCCTATTTTTCCCGGAGCAACACGGAACCACGAAGCATAGGTGGAGGAGGACACCAGGGTGGCCGCAGCCCCTAGGCACGGGCCAGCCCTGGTGGCGCCTACAGGGGGTATGGGCCCCTGGAGCTCCACCGACCTTGCCTCATGTGCCTATAAAAAGCCCCCGGGGAGAAAACCCTAAATAATCCAGAAGAAATCCACGAAAACCTCCATAGCACCACCACCACCGAAGGGAAGTTTCGGGAGACAGAAAGTCTCTGTTCCGGCACCCTGCCGGGACGGGGAAGTGCCCCTGGAGCCATATCCATCGATCTCCATCACCGTTGCTGATTCCCATGATGAGGAGGGAGTAGTTAGGGCTCTACCGGTAGCTATCTGTTCATCTCTCTCTATGCATGATCTTGTTGTGGTCATGAGCTTTGTAATCAAGTAGATATACTCTGTTACTCAAGTGCTTCAATAGATCTCTGCTCTCCCCATGTGTGTGAAAGTGACAGCGTGCACGTCATGGTGGCACTTAGGCTAGAGTCTACATAAATACTCATCGTGCTTTAATAGATCTATGTTTTCCCCACGTGTGTGAAAGTGATAGTGTGCATACCGTGTGTGGCACTTAAGCTAGGTTAAATATATATTTATCATGAGTATATTTTGAGTTGGTTGTCTCTATGAAATTGTGGTGTTTGTTGGAACCATCTAGCGCTCAAGGTCATAGTGTGGGGTTATCTAGATTGGGAAAGACGGACTTTGAGGAGCGTTGTTATAGCCCTACCATGGATTAGAGTGTCCAACCGGAGAGTAGTTCAGAGTAGTATCATTAAGAAAAGATATTTATATGAGAGAGTGTTCACTAGTGAAAGTATGATCCCTAGGCCTTGTTTCTAAACATTGAAACACCATTTGCATCTAGATCTGTTGCATGTTTGCTTTCTTCCTTCTTGTTGCCTTTAGTCTTTACCTCACCATCAAGCTATTGTCTGGCACCGTTACCGCTTGTATTTCACTATCTCTTTGCCGAACTAGTGCACCTATACACCTGACAAGTGTATTGGGTGTGTTGGGGACACAAGAGACTTCTTGTATCTTGATTGGAGGGTTGCTTGAGAGGGAATATCTTTGACCACTTCCTCCCTGAGTTCGATAAACCTTGGGTGATCCACTTAAGGGAAACTTGTTGCTGTTCTACAAACCTCTTCACTTAGAGGCCCAACAACTGTCTACAAGAATAGAAGTGCGTAGACATCATCCACCTGGAGGCCCTGGTTTCTTCCTTGACCAGTAAGTTTATACCCTGTATATGTACCAAATTACTATTATCCTCTTGTTGTCAAATTTCTATTGAATTCTGGCTTGCTGATTTTTGTTATGCAGAAATAACCGTCCAGTCACTATGATGGGGATATGCCGAGTGGGGTATACCCAGCAGGACGTTTCCTACTGTCCCATGCTGCCAGCGAGTGGGCCTGCATGATGGCGACTGGATCAAGATCCAATAAGGAGCCAGGCGAATGGAAGCTGGAGGCCCAGAAGCGTAGCTAGGCCCAGTCGGATTAGGCCAAACACCCTTTGAATCCTTAACTAATGCAGTTGTAGATCTGTAAACCCTTGCGAGGTGAGTCTATATAAACCTCCCTAGGGTATGCATAGAGGATATGTTCCATCATACACCCCCTGCGACTCGCCACCTAGTCGTCGAGCTCGCTCTTGTACTCTTTCATTAATACAATCTAGCAGGAGTAGGTCTTTACCCTCCGGGGGGCGAACCTGGGTAAAACCCTGTGTCTCCGCCCTCATCTCGCACCGCAGATGGTTGGCCGCCCTTGCCCCTTGTTCTACTACTCGCTGCCGATTGCAGCATCTGCCATGGCCATTCCCACGACAGTGTTGCCCACCTTGGGCCTGGCCGGTTAGTCCTGTGTTCTGCGGAGATATCCAATATGCCAATCAACGAGACGATCGCCACCGGCCGCATGATCTCCATCGGCGAGATACTCTAGATCTTGCCGAGTAGCTATGTCCCGGCGGCATGCCCCGTCATGCACAATGTGATCATGCCGGTCAGTACGATCAGCCTCTTCGTCGGCTTCACCGACATCTTCATCTCGGAGGACTCGGCTCGCATCTGCGAGTCGCCACCGCGCGATCGGCTCTCTGAGAGTTAGGTCCGCACCATCCACCGCCTCGCCTCCGAGTACGACTTGGCCAACAGTAACATGGCCGAGACCAGCATGGCCACGGACGACGCGGCCCTCAATGACAACGCCGACTCAGCGACCCGGCGTCAGTCGCCGGAACCATCGTCGCCGCGTCACCCGCGGGCTCCATCACCCAGGTCTACAACGTGGGGTACTTCAATGATCCTTCCATCCTCGTGATCTTCGACTCCGACTCCGGGTCAGAGAACTCCGGCGACTTCCACGTCATATCGGGTCGCTTCATCGCAACCTACATGGTGAGCGGCACGAGCACCCCGCAAGACCCCTTCTCTACACCGATCCCGCCAACTGCCACGGCGACGGAGGTCGAGGAACTCCGCCTGCGACTAGAGGAGGCGGTCCGCAAGGAACAGGCCGAGTGCGAAAAATTTCGCCTCGAGCAAGTAACGGTGCAGGAGCTCTCGCTCTACCACCAGCGCCGCATCAGGTCGCACCTGAACCCCACCATTCAGGGCTGCGCCCTGAACTTCAACGATGAAAACGGCCCACCCGCATTGTGGCGCCCCACAAAAACCACTACTAGAAAATCGCGGTGTTTTTGTGCATTGCATCATCATGACCACATGCTCATGTCATCATGCCACATTGCATTTGAGCATCGTCATCATCATGCATGGTTTTTTGTCTAAACTATTTTCGAAACGCCTAGTTTTGTTTTCTAAATACTCCCGTCTTTATTTCAAATTAAAACCCGGGTCTCCGGATATTTTATTTTGTCTACAACATAGTTGCAACTGTTTTAATTTGAACAAAACAAAATAAATATATTATAATATAAAACCCTATTTTATAAACCCCGGAGGAGACCGCCGCCCGCCAGACCCAACGGCCCAGCTAGCAGCAGTCTACAACTCCGATAGGCCCAAAATCCAAACCCTTTTCCTACCTAGATCCATCCTACCCAACCCCCCTTCCACCTCACCCTGGCCAATCCCCTCCCTCCACCTCACCAGCCCACACCCCTGTCCAATTAACCACTGCCACCTACCGTCACCCCCAGGCCCCACCTGCCGCCACCTGGGCGCGCGCCCCCACCTCCTGGCCCACCTGCTCCCCTCTCTCACCCACACAGTCACCAACCCCCAACCCCGCCTCCCATCCCTCGCATCCATCCCGCTCAGCCCGACCCCACTTGCAGCGTCGCCTACTCCCCACCCCACCTCCCTCTGCCTCGTTCCGCTCCACTGGCTCGATCCCCACCCCGATGCCACCACCAACCCCCTCGTCCCGAGCCTCGCTCACCTCCCCTCGCCAGGCACCGCCGCCCGCCTCCTTCCTCGTCAACCGGCGCCGCCACCTCTGCTCTTCCCGCCCTGGGCACCGCCCTCCTCTCCTTCCTGAGGCCGCCCTCTCTCCTCTCGCCCCGCCGGAGCCGCCCTCGCCTCCGCCGACCTCCACCTTCCGCCTCCAGAGCCGGCCTCCACCGCCTCCGGTCGTTCTCGCCTCCGCCTGGCGCCGGCCCACCTCGGCAGCGAGCGACGCCCCGCCTCTTCCCAGGAGCCCGCCCGCCTTCCCTCCCTCTCCTCTGCGTCCCCGGCCTCCACCCTCCACCCGCCGCCGCCCATCAGGCTCCCTCGCTCCCGCCCGATGGCGTCCGCTCCTTCCCGCTCGATGCCGCTGTCGCCCCTGCAACAACCTCGCCGTGCCTCCTCTCTGATGCCGGGATCCCTCGCCGCTGTGCTCCCTGTTTTCCCGTCGAGCACGCGTCGTCGCTGGGCCGCCAGCGACCGTCGCCGCATCTCCTCTCCCCCGCGCGTCCTCGTCTTCCCCGACGAGTGCCCTCTCCGCGGCCATGTCCCTGGAGTTCCACCATCGTCCGCAGGGCTCTTGGCGGCCTTGTCCTCCGCTGCCCGGTGCCCCCCAGCAGTCTGCTCCTCGTCGTACCGCGTGGAGCCCCTGTCTTCCTTTCGGTAACAGACGTATGCCTCTGTTATGCCTCTGTCTGCTAGAGTTTGGAGAGGATCTGGTGGTAGTGGCCATGTGGTGATGCTGGAGTGGTGGCTATACTTTTGTACCACCACGAATGGCTACCGTCGCAAAACAGATAAACCATGTCCTCGACTGCAACCTGTGGGCAAGTATTCGAAGGCTCTGGGCACACAAAAATGACAAGTTCGTCGATTGCAAGATTTACTTGGAGCTGAATATTAGTGACACCGACCAGATCTCCCGAAAATCGTCTACATGGACTCGAAGATCTTCTATTCGGATCCGAAGCCCTGATCCCGAGGGTCCGAAGACCAAACCTGAACCACATCGAACCAAGATCCGCCGAACCCAGATGTGTGACCCCTTTCCAAGCCCTTATTTTTATTAAATGATATATAACTGTTGCATATTTAATTGTCATACTCGTATGCATATTAATGTGGTTGTTGGGGGCATTTAGGCGATTCACCTAAATTAAATATGGAGTGTTTATGCGAGATATCTTTGTCTTATTCCGGACTCCATTTAAATTGGCATAGCGAACCGAAGCCATGTTCTGTCTTGCTAATCCAACATTTAATTTGCGGGGTAGATAAATAACATGAACCTTCTAAATAATTGTCGGGACCCCGGTTCCTCTTAATATGATCTAATTGCATCTCATGCCTGCCATGTCATACATCATACATGCATCATGCCCGATCTTTTGCCGTAGTATTAAGTAGTGCCTCCGGTGTTCCTTCTAGTGCTTTGCTTCTTCGCGGATTAGGCCGATGAGTTGATGCGAGTGTCGACCCGATCTTCGGATGAAACTTCGGCAATGTTTTTCAGGCGAGCACCTCCCCCTTTCTACCTATCTTACTTTTATAGTATTTATTTCCCTCCTGTTGATCTATTGCTATCTGTGTTGCGATGCTCTAATTTTCGTACCCGTGGTATCCCTTGCAGCCTTATATTGCCTTAGACACATCCTATTACCTATTGTTTGGTAGATAGTTGGACTTGCGCATCGTAGTCGCTTGCTCAAGTGCTGTTTGCGTGTCGTCAAGTACCTCAATTGTTGGAGTATTTCCGTATGTTTAAGGTTGGAGATGATCATGGCTTTAATTATCGTTTAATTCAATTATTGTTTAATAACTAAAATTGAAGTAGGTAATGCAGAGGCACAGGTGGGCAATAGATGTTATTTGGTTGTTAACCGTCCACTTGTGTCCCGTAGGACCCCGAGTTCTTGACACCTGTTCCGAGATCGAGCGCTCTAACCACATGTGGGATGTATGGGCACCCCCATCGATTTAGTACCTGATTCCAAGTACTGTACTGGGGGCCACAAAGTAGTTTGGGGCTTTATTACTATTTTGTACTTATGCCATGCTTTGCTGCTTTATTTAAATTGTGCGAGGTACTGCACGTGTACTGTTTAGGTAAGCGGAGTGTTTTCGCGGTATCGACAAGCCCGAGAGTTTCGGGTTCCCAGTCGTTTACAGCCACTGACGCAAACCCTGAGTCCGCCACGGAGCCCGGCCGACTTCGTTGCGGGTGTACTTAGTGGGGTGGCCCCCCGTGCTTGCTTTGGGTCTAGGAAACGTCGTGTCCGAAACCCCGTCGACATACCGTTGGGTGTATGTTTTGTGATCTTGTACCTACCTGATCCGACAACAAGGGTGTAGGTGCGTGTGGATACTTTGGTGCACCCTCAGGTTAAATCTTTTCGAGAAGCCGTGTCCGCGGTTATGGACGACTTGGAGCACAGGTCTCGATCATAGACAACTATAACTAAAGTTTACTGTTATAATTTGACTTGTATCTGATATGACTAGTAATCAGCTTCACTACAACGGAATGGCTAAATAAAAGTACCAACAACTGCTGGGTTTGGGGATATCTCATGCTAATTGTATCTGACTAGTAAGTGTTGCAACTACAACGGAATGGTTAACTAAAAGTGCCCACTGCTTATTATATCAGGATGACTATCTATACCTGACTAGTAATTGCTGCAACGATAACTGAATAAATAAAACTGCCAACGGTGTGAGTTCCTCGGTTGACTTCCTCCTTTGGTCTCGAGGGGGGGAAACACCAGGATGGGTATGTTTGGTGGTAGTATCAGGTTGGTTCCGAATAGGTCTTTCTTACCCCTCTCTGATAGCCGCTAGTTGTATCGAGTCTCTATAGGTTGTTTAGTGCATGCTGCGCTGCCGCTCAGTCCACCATACCTATGTAGGCGAGGACCGCCGAATTCTAGCCTCGCCGCAGTCTTGGCCTCGATCGACCGCCTCTCTTTTTCCTTTGCCCTTTGTCGGCACCCTTTTGTTCAAGCAGGTTTTGAGATCGACGTTAGCAGGGTTACCCTTCCGCTTGGCCTGGCAGGGTTATGGACGCCATCGTTATTCTTCAGGGCTCTTAGCCCATTTGCATCTTGTCCGTAGCTGGACGCTCTATCGTTTTCAAGGTGATTTGGATCTTTGTATTGTATATCTGTATCCTTGACTCATTGAGTCGCTGTTGTATATAGATCGCTCATGGGTTCCATCGTGAACTATTGTGTAATGGTATTACTGCTTTCCACCGCATCGAAAGTGCTCGGGCACCTTTGAATCGTTTCTATGCGGGTTTTGGCGGTTTCGCTAAAACTTGCATAGGGCCGATTCTCGAGGGTGTTCTGAGTGGTATCGAGCTCGGCAGCCATGCGATACCCCACAAGTCCAAATTTCAGAGGATAACCTAGCTAACGGCAAGTAGAGTGTCAAAACTATTTTTGAAATCGGTTGGATAGTTACGATTAGGTCTGATTTTACTCCTTACCCTCTGCTGCTCTCCTCGCACCTCTCTGCGTGTTTTGAATCCGCTCTCTTCTCTCTCGAGTCTCGATTTCGTGGTTGGGTTCCGTGCACTTCGTGGTTTCGCTTCCTCCTTTGATAACGGTGTTGCTACATCTGGTCTTCATGCTATCCGAGGAATCCTTCGTCTGGTGGACTTCTCTTTGTTCCTTCTCGTGCCTTCCGGTGTTTTCCAACGCGACGTCATCATCTACGCCAGATCCGATGCAGAGTCTGCATCACTCCTTTGTTCCTGAACCTCGATTGTCGAGATCTTCTGTCTGATTCCGAGAATGGTTGCACGCTTTTCTACTGATTGTGCAGAGTAATAGTTTGGGTGCGTGATGGATTGGCCCCCATGCCGACTACCCCTTCTATTCGCTTTTGTACATTGAAGTGGATGAGAATGCATCGGTTCTCTCGTTCTAACAAAGCTAGAGGTGGCTTTATTTGTTGATACCTCTACCTTCGACCTTTTGTTCCCGGAGTGTTCTCTCGACGATCACGGACAACAACCTCTTGTTAGTGGTGTCTTAAGGATCTACACGATGCGAGAAGATTCAGAACGCCGCCTTTCTTCCCGGTACCATGAGGCGGATCTCGAGGGCGAGATCCATTGTTAGTCGTGTCGAATTGTGGCGCCCCGCAAAAACCACTACTAGAAAATCACGGTGTTTTTGTGCATTGCATCATCATGACCGCATGCTCATGTCATCATGCCACATTGCATTTGAGCATCGTCATCATCATGCATGGTTTTTTGTCTAAACTATTTTCGAAACGCCTAGTTTTGTTTTCTAAATACTCCCATCTTTATTTCAAATTAAAACCCGGGTCTCCGGATATTTTATTTTGTCTACAACATAGTTGCAACTGTTTTAATTTGAACAAAACAAAATAAATATATTATAATATAAAACCCTATTTTATAAACCCCGGAGGAGACCGCCGCCCGCCAGGCCCAACGGCCCAGCTAGCAGCAGTCTACAACTCCGATAGGCCCAAAATCCAAACCCTTTTCCTACCTAGCTCCATCCTACCCAGCCCCCCTTCCACCTCACCCTGGCCAATCCCCTCCCTCCACCTCACCAGCCAACACCCCTGTCCAATTAACCACTGCCACCTACCGTCACCCCCAGGCCCCACATGCCGCCACCTGGGCGCGCGCTCCCACCTGCTCCCCTCTCTCACCCACACAGTCACCAACCCCCAACCCTGTAGGGGTTCGTAGCATGGAAAACAAAAATTTTCTATCGCATACAAACAAACAAGCCAAGATCTATCTACTAGATTGTAGCAACGAGTCGATGGAATAACTTACCCTCGAAGATTCCAAAGTGGTTAACGAGAGCAGATTCTCGTGGGTGATGTAGTCGTACTCTTTCCGATCTCAAGATCGCGTAGACGATCCTTCCGGAGCTGCGTACCGGCAGCGCTTCCGTAGTCGGTCACACGTTCGGTACTCGACGAAGACCTTCCTCTCCCTTGTTCCAGCAGGCAGCGGAGGTTGTAGCACTCTCCTCGCGATTCCGGCAAAGACAACCGTGGTACCTAAGTAGAGGGAGATCCAGGCTTCGCCTTAAGCGAGTATGGTGGAGTATGAGAGAGCTATTAGTGGTCTAGGGTTTAGACACACCAATTAGAAGGCTCTAAACCAAGGCTAGGGCAATTAGAAGCTCTAAACCAAAACGGCTCTAAACCGGAGATTAGAGGATAGGAACTTGTGTGTCTAGAGGAGGAGGCCCCGCCTCCTTTTATAAGTGGGAGGGCGGCCAAGGGAGGAGTCCCTCCCAAGTCGGCCTTGGTTGAGCGCCGGCTTGATGGACTCTCCCCAAGTCGGTTCCAACCACCTCTTGCTTGTTTCCACAGCTTCATGTTTTCCAGTTTCTGTTTTAGCCGTTTGACTTTCAAACCGCAGTTTGACTTTTCAGTTTTGGAACAGCAAGAACACTTAGTACATGATGCAATCATTCAATATGTAATGACACATTCATGTACCCTCCCCGAGTGCCGGACAATCCGAACCTTCTAGAACATTCCGATGAAAACACCGAATCATTCCGAACTCAAAGCGGGACTTTCCTTATATGAATCTTATTCTCGGACCATTCCGGATCACCTCGTGATATCCCGGATCCCATCCGAGACTCCGAACAACATTCGGTCTCTTTCTCATAATACCATAACTACTCAAACAACGTCGAATCCTTAAGTGTGTCTCCCTACGGTTCGTGAATTATGCGGACATGATCGAGACACTTCTCCGAACAATAACCAATAGAGGAATCTGGAAATTCATATGGCTCCCACATATTTCTACGATTACTTTGCGATCGGATGAACCACTTACATACGATACCAATTTCCCTTTGTCTCACGATAGTTTACTTATCCGAGGTTATGATCGTCGGTATCTCTGCATACCTAGTTCAACCTCGTTACCGATAAGTACTCTTTTCTCGTTCCCGTGATATGTGATCACTTGTGAGCCAGTCACATGCTTGCAAGCCAATTGGATGACATTCCACCGAGAGGGCCCAGAGTATATCTATCCGTCATATGGATGGACAAATCCCACTCTTGATCCATGTGTTTCAACCAATACTTTCTGAACACAATGCCACCTTTATAGCCACCCATTACGGTGTGGTGTTTGATGACATCAAAGCATCCATCCGGAAAAGGTGATATGCATGATCTCATGGTCGAAGGAATTAGGTTACTATGTATCGAAAGCATATAGCAATTGAACTATTGAAATGACTTGATCTTTATGCTACTTATCTATAGGAGTATGTCCATCACATCATTCGCCTAATGATATGATCCTGTTGTTAATAACATCTCTATGTTCATGATCAGGAAACCATGATCATATATTAACCAACAAGCTAGTTTAACAAGAGGCTTTACTAGGGACTCTTATTTTAGTTTACAAATCACACAAGTATTAATGTTTCCAGTTAATACAATTATAGCATGGTATGTAAACATTTATCATAAGTGTGAAGATATGATAATAACCACTTTATTATTGCCTCTTGGGCATATCTCCAACAGTCTCCCACTTGCACTAGAGTCAATAATCTAGTTTCAAACATTTGTGTATTCAACACCTATGGCTTTACGGTGTTGTATGTACAATATTGCTAGTGGTCAACTGATCTCCGGATCTGACACTTCCAGGTCCGTGTGTAATTGCATGTCTTTGCGTCTCTACGCATCACTCATTCTCTAATGAGATGGCTTCGTACAAATTTGGTCCTTTGGTGTGACCTTTAGTTCTTTGGGGTTAAAACATGTTGATAATATTGTCGTACAATATATCTTCATAGTATTATCCCGCTGTGAACTACACCTAGTTTGATAACAAACTACTTGACACAAATGCCCTCTTTAGCTGCTATTATAGCAGTCATATACTTAGCCTTTTGTTGTAGTATCTGTCACAATTTCTTAACTTTGGAACTCATCCAAATCCATTATGGAACTTACTTTCCATTATATTGTGCCACCCTTAGTTTAGATTGAGATAAACTTAATTTGTATTTTGTGACAAAACTAGTATCAATGTAGTACTTTTACAATGAACTAACCATCTATTTGTCACTTCTATAAATATTATACTCTTAGTTCTTCCAAAAGATCATAAGAATATCCTTACTATTGTCCAATGATCATCTTACGAATCATTCTGGTATATGCTCACAACATTTAGAGCATAGGACATATCTGGATTTGTACATATCACAGTATGATTGATATAAATACTCTTTGTGATTTCATACATCAAGTATCAATCTATACTTGATTATTTGTTTCACTTTACCAAATGTCAATACACTTGAATATATCATCAACATTGAACTAATTCAATCCTTTCTGTGCGACAAGAACCTCTCTTGTAGTTTCTATATTGAACTCATTCAATATCTTATCTATGTACTACAGCACAACCATATTAGCGTCTATTGATGCCAAATATTTGGGTTTTGCCTAAGTCTTTCATCGGGATGAAATTCTTAATATGTGTTAATAAAAGATACATTATTTCCAATCAACAATATGTCTTTCACATAATGTATTAGAAACATGTCTTAGCGCTCCCACTTAATTTCTTGCAAATGCAAGCATCTTCATCGTCTCTAATGAACTTTTAAACTCCTTTAACAGTTTCATCACAGTGAAGATTCCAACTCCGCGATGCTCACTTTAACCATTGAAGTTTGCATATGCTTTTAGCATCCTTTGAATTAACAAAACCCTATGGACCGTGTTTATGCACACGTCTTAGGTAATGATTCTATTAGAAGAACTTGTTTTGTTTATTCAACTACCATATAACAAATTATATGTAGTGGTTGCTACATTAATCCGTCTAGACTAAATATCACTATGGAAGATCAAATCTTGTCATAGTCAACCTTTGAACATTTTGCGAACTCCTTCCCAACATGTCAACTATTTCATAGATGTGAAACATCCATGTCTATTTCTTTATAGATCCAAACACAACTGTAAGGTCTTACACCTTTCTCGAGGGTCCTTCAAGTTCAAAACTTGATTTCTCGTGTATGGAACTATCACGGATTTTATGGCTTCATGCCATTTTACGGAGTCAGGGCCCATCATCGATTCTTTGCATGTAGTACGTTCATTATTCTCAAATAATGATTCAACCCTCAAATCTTGGTATTTGATTGTTTACTCGACCTACTTGGTTCAACAGAAACTTTGGCCTTCATAACCACAACCTTTGAGGCACGTGAGCCATGAGCATTGTTGCTGCCTCCGGAACACTTTTCGGTGCTGCGCAACTCTGCACATATAGCTAAGGTTCTTTTAGACTTATCAAAGTTCTATTGTCCTCCCACTTAACTTTTCACGAAAAATTCCTTCCCAAAGAAACTTGACGTTCTAAGTGACAAACACTTTTGTCTCCGGTGTTATGGAGGAATACTTGACAAAGACAGGTTCATCCGACTTTGGTTGCAAACATATTTCTTATGCATAGCATACCAATGTTTAAGAAAGGACAACTTGGGTTTTATCCCAAACCATAACATATGGTGTCATTTCAACGGATTATGATGGAGCTCTTTTCAGTGGAAAAACGGTAATTTCTAAAGCTTTTAATCTTTAAAACACAATGGCATTTTATGAATTATACCTTCGATCTCACCATGTCAAACAAGGTTTAATTACATATGTCGAACGCTCCATACTCTTATGGTGTTTCAGGAAAATGCAAATCCACGGAACGATTCCATAAATCTTAGGTATTATGCTAAGCTTTGTAACTCAAATATCTTCCTTTATGATCTTTATCATAAACTATTTATATTCTTGTTACTATGATTTTGCACTTCATCTTGAAAGTCTTTGAACTTTTCAAATGTTTCACACTTCATCCTTATTAAGTAAATATTCATATATTCACTCAAATTTTCGGAGAAAGCATATGAAGTTGAAATCCATCGCTCTTGACTACACATAATGGACTTCGTACAACAATATGTACAAGTTCCAATAAGCTAGTCATTCGTTCCCTTTTGGCCTATGAACGAAGTTTCAATTATCTCTAGGAAAGTTTCACAAGCGTCATGTGATCAAAAATCAAAAGACTCCAAAATTCCATCCACATGGAGTTTCTTCATGTTTTCTTTCCAATATAATTTAAACGGCGATGTCACTTCCTAAGTGATCTTTCAATCAATTTGTCTTTCGACATCTTTAGCACTAGTTTTATGGATGTGATTTTTCCAACGAGATTTGTGAATAATCCATCTTTTATGGATTACGGCAATTATTTGAACAACCCTTTTGTTCTCATAATACTTGATAAAACAAATCTTGAAGGCAAACTTTGATGTTTAAAGAGCAACACAATAACCCTTTATTTGTTATCGATGAACATCATCACATATTCTTTTGCTAGTTACTTAGGCCATTGTAGTTCATGAATTGTGTTGTTTCGTATGACGATTCACACCAACAAATTCAGTATCAAATACTTAAGAACCACATTGTTTAATAAGCAAAGAATATAGCCATAACACGTATATCATCTATATACTCAAGCTGAACAATTCTAGTATTTTCTTTTCTGCCATATATTTATGAGATTCTCTTTCAGTATTTCCTTTTCTATTTTAAAGAATCTATCAACATCAATAGTGGAGTCATACATATGACACATAGTCCAAAGCATGTATAGTTAAATACCAATGTCTTTGGATTTGCACTTTGAAGTAGATCACCATTATCTAATGTTTGGTGTTCTTTCAAATTCCTTTCTTTAGTAATCTCTTGGTGTAGTAAACATTTTACCTACATCAAATATTCACCCTCATCATGGATTTATCCATGATCAAACTACTTTTGGCTTATAACGGTGAATCATGAGTATAATGTTGCTCTCCAAATCCTTTTGGACGATTAGGACAACTAGTGTCTCCAACCTTTTGCAAATTCTCATCAAATATGAGAACATGTCTTTTGCCATATTATACTCTATCATGTTGAAACCAATACTTTGTTTCAGATATCACAATATCTTCCACACATCATGGTTTCTGAAACAACTCTTTCAGATCCTAGATAACCTTGATATTAAGACAATTCTTTGAATATCAAGAATCATGGAGACAAACATGATACTCATATAGTAACACTTGGAATTGTCACTCTTGTTTTAATAAAAATTATTAAACTTCATGGAGTAACCGGAACTTACTGAAAGTTTGCAATAGGACTTTTAAACTTTAGATTAACACTTCAAAAACAATACGATACCAGTTCGTAAAGTAACTAACCAGAATTCTATAGTTCTATCATCTCAATTATAACTAAGCGCAAGGTGGTAAACGGATGCCAATGACTACAACAACTATGCAAATTCACTTTGATTTAGTTTATGATAAATTGAGTTCTAATTAATAATTAAATTAATCTAGGTGAACTCCCACTCAAAACAATATCCCTCACATTGTTTTAGTGATCACCCGAACCAAATCCACCACATCAAAACCGATCATCACGAGAGTTGATATAGCTTCAATGGCGAACAATCAACATGTTCATCATATCTACTATATGACTCATGCTCTACCTTTCGGTGTCTGTGTTCCCGAGGCCATGTCATGCATGCTAGGCTCGTCAAGATCAAACCTTAGTTTCTGCATGAGCAAATCTGGCTTGCTCACGTTGTATACACTTGCAGAATCTAACACACCCGATCATCACGTGGTGCTTCGAAACAACAAGCTTTAGCAACGGTGCTAACTAAGGGTGAACACTTTATGACTTGAAATTCATGTGCATGAGGGATCATCTTATAATGCTACCGTCGTCTACTAAGAAATACAAGATGCATAAAGGATTAACATCACATGCAATTCAATAATATGTGATATGATATGGCCTTTCTTATTTGTGCTTCCGATCTCCATCTTCAAGCACGAACATGATCTCCATCATCATCGGCATTGCATCAAGGTCAATGACGCTTCTCCATGGTTGTCGCCCACGGCTTCAACTATTACAACTACTTTGAATAGACACGCGGGTCTTAACATAAATTAAAGACAACCATATGGCTCACGCGGTTGCCAACTTACAATAAGGAACATTGCATACATCATATATAATCACAATCATGGCCATATCACATCACGCACACCCCGCAAAACAAAGTTAGACGCCTCTACTTTCTTTGCATGTTTTACGTGGTTTGGGGCTGTTAATAAGTGTCGTTCTAACTTACGAACAAGAACCACAACATTGATACTAGTATTGTTAATCACCGTTGTAAATTGGATCTTAACTATGCTAGGAGAAAGCAGGCACCATAAAGCCACTTATGCAATACAAGTTGCATGTCAAGCGTGGAGCAAGTCTCATGAGCGATGTCATGTAAGGTTAGCCGGGCGCTTCATCCCAACATACCGCAAGATGCAAAGTACACAAGAAGCAATCGACAATAAAAGCATCAACACCCACAATGACCATTGTGTTCTACTCTGCAAGATCTACATATAGACACGGCTCGATACCCTTTGTGGGGTTCGTAGCATGGAAAACAAAAATTTCTATCGCATACAAACAAACAAGCCAAGATCTATCTACTAGATTGTAGCAACGAGTCGATGGAATAACTTACCCTCGAAGATTCCAAAGTGGTTAACGAGATTCGTGGGTGATGTAGTCGTACTCTTTCCGATCTCAAGATCGTGAGCGATCCTTCCGGGCTGCGTGCGGCAGCGCTTCCGCAGTCGGTCACACGTTCGGTACTCGACGAAGACCTTCCTCTCCCTTGTTCCATGTAGCGGAGGTTGTAGCACTCTCCTCGCGATTCCGGCAGCACAACGGCGTGGTACCGGAAGTAGAGGGGAGATCCCGCAGGCCTTCGCCTTAATCCGGCGAGCGTATGGTGGCGTATGAGAGAGAGCTATTAGTGGGCTAGGGTTTATACACACCAATTAGAAGGCTCTAAACCGAAGGCTAGGGCAATTAGAAGCTCTAAACCAAAACGGCTCTAAACCGGAGATTAGAGGATAGGAACTTGTGTGTCTAGAGGAGGAGGCCCTGCCCCTCCTTTTATAAGTGGGAGGGGCGGCCAAGGGGAGGGGAGTCCCTCCACAAGTCGGCCTTGGTTGGCGCGCCGGCTTGGAGGGACTCCTCCCCCAAGTCGGTTCCAACCACCTCTTGCTTGTTTCCCACAGTTTCCTGTTTCCCACAGTTTCCTGTTTTCCACAGTTTCCTGTTTTAGCCGTTTGACTTTCAAACTGGCAGTTTGACTTTTCAGTTTTGGAACAGCAAGAACACTTAGTACATGATGCAATCATTCAATATATAATGACACATTCATGTACCCTCCCCCCCGGAGTGCCGGACAATCCGAACCTTCTAGAACATTCCGATGAAAACACGGAATCATTCCCGAACTCCAAAGCAGGACTTTCCTTATATGAATCTTATTCTCCGGACCATTCCGGATCACCTCGTGATATCCCGGATCCCATCCGAGACTCTGAACAACATTCGGTCTCTTTCTCATAATACCATAACTACTCAAACAACGTCGAATCCTTAAGTGTGTCTCCCTACGGTTCGTGAATTATGCGGACATGATCGAGACACTTCTCCGAACAATAACCAATAGAGGAATCTGGAAATTCATATGGCCCCCACATATTTCTATGATTACTTTGCGATCGAATGAACCACTTACATACGATACCAATTTCCCTTTGTCTCACGATAGTTTACTTATCCGAGGTTATGATCGTCGGTATCTCTGTATACCTAGTTCAACCTCGTTACCGACAAGTACTCTTTTATCGTTCCTGTGATATGTGATCCCTTGTGACCCAGTCACATGCTTGCAAGCTAATTGGATGACATTCCACCGAGAGGGCCCAGAGTATATCTATCCGTCATATGGATGGACAAATCCCACTCTTGATCCATGTGTTTCAACCAATACTTTCTGAACACTCAATGCCACCTTTATAGCCACCCTGTTACGGTGTGGTGTTTGATGACATCAAAGCATCCATCCGGAAAAGGTGATATGCATGATCTCATGGTCGAAGGAATTAGGTTACTATGTATCAGAAAGCATATATCAATTGAACTATTGAAATGACTTGATCTTTATGCTACGCTTATCTATAGGAGTATGTCCATCACATCATTCGCCTAATGATATGATCCTGTTGTTAATAACATCTCTATGTTCATGATCAGGAAACCATGATCATATATTAACCAACAAGCTAGTTTAACAAGAGGCTTTACTAGGGACTCTTATTTTAGTTTACAAATCACACAAGTATTAATGTTTCCAGTTAATACAATTATAGCATGGTATGTAAACATTTATCATAAGTGTGAAGATATGATAATAACCACTTTATTATTGCCTCTTGGGCATATCTCCAACAAACCCCGCCTCCCATCCCTCGCGTCCATCCCGCTCAGCCCGACCCCACTTGACGCGTCGCCTACACCCCACCCCACCTCCCTCTGCCTCGTTCCGCTCCCCTGGCTCGATCCCCACCCCGATGCCACCACCAACCTCCTCGTCCCGAGCCTCGCTCACCTCCCCTCGCCAGGCATCGCCGCCCGCCTCCTTCCTCGTCAACCGGCGCCGCCACCTCTGCTCTTCCTGCCCTGGGCATCGCCCTCCTCTCCTTCCTGAGGCCGCCCTCTCTCCTCTCGCCTCCGCCGACCCCCACCTTCCGCCTCCAGAGCCGGCCTCCACCGCCTCCGGTTGTTCTCGCCTCCGCCTGGCGCCGGCCCACCTCGGCAGCGAGCGACGCCCCGCCTCTTCCCCCGGGAGCCCCCGCATCCGGCCTTCCCTCCCTCTCCTCTGCGTCCCCGGCCTCCACCCTCCACCCGCCGCCGCCCATCAGGCTCCCTCGCTCCCGCCCGATGGCGTCCGCTCCTTCCCGCTCGACGCCGCTGTCGCCCCTGCAACAACCTCGCCGGGCCTCCTCTCTGATGCCGGGATCCCTCGCCGTCATGCTCCCTGTTTTCCCGTCGAGCGCGCGTCGTCGCTGGGCCGCCAGCGACCGTCGCCGCATCTCCTCTCCCCCGCGCGTCCTCGTCCTCCCCGACGAGTGCCCTCTCCGCGGCCACGTCCCTGGAGTTCCACCGTCGTCCGCAGGGCTCTTGGCGGCCTTGTCCTCCGCTGCCCGGTGCCCCCCAGCAGTCTGCTCCTCGTCGTCCAGCTGAGCCATCTTCCTTTCGGTATGACGTATGCCTCTGTTATGCCTCATGCGCTAGAGTTTGGAGAGGATCTGGTGGTAGTGGCCATGTGGTGATGCTGGAGTGGTGGCTATACTTTTGTACCACCACGAATGGCTACCGTCGCAAAACAGATAAACCATGTCCTCGACTGCAACCTGTGGGCAAGTATTCGAAGGATCTGGGCACACAAAAATGACAAGTTCGTCGATTGCAAGATTTACTTGGAGATGAATATTAGTGACACCGACCAGATCTCCCGAAAATAGTCTACATGGACTCGAAGATCTTCTATTCGGATCCGAAGCCCTGATCCCGAGGGTCCGAAGACCAAACCTGAACCACATCGAACCAAGATCCGCCGAACCCAGATGTGTGACCCCTTTCCAAGCCCTTATTTTTATTAAATGATCTATAACTGTTGCATATTTAATTGTCATACTCGCATGCATATTAATGTGGTTGTTGGGGGCATTTAGGTGATTCACCTAAATTAAATATGGAGTGTTTATGCGGGATATCTTTGTCTTATTCCGGACTCCATTTAAATTGGCATAGCGAACCTAAGCCATGTTTTGTCTTGCTAATCCAACATTTAATTTGCGGGGTAGATAAATAACATGAACCTTCTAAATAATTGTCGGGACCCCGGTTCCGCTTAATATGATCTAATTGTATCTCATGCCTGCCATGTCATACATCATACATGCATCATGCCCGATCTTTTGCTGTAGTATTAAGTAGTGCCTCCGGTGTTCCTTCTAGTGCTTTGCTTCTTCGCGGATTAGGCTGATGAGTTGATGCGAGTGTCGACCCGATCTTCGGATGAAACTTCGGCAATGTTTTTCAGGCGAGCACCTCCCCCTTTCTACCTATCTTACTTTTATAGTATTTATTTCCCTCCTGTTGATCTATTGCTATCTGTGTTGCGATGCTCTAGTTTTCGTACCCGTGGTATCCCTTGTAGCCTTATATTGCCTTGGACACATCCTATTACCTGTTGTTTGGTAGATAGTTGGACTTGCGCGTCGTAGTCGCTTGCTCAAGTGTTGTTTGCGTGTCGTCAAGTACCTCAGTTGTTGGATTATTGCCGTATGTTTAAGGTTGGAGATGATCATGGCTTTAATTATCGTTTAATTCAATTATTGTTTAATAACTAAAATTGAAGTAGGTAATGCAGAGGCACAGGTGGGCAATAGATGTTATTTGGTTGTTAACCGTCCACTTGTGTCCCGTAGGACCCAGTTCTTGACACTGTTAGAGATCGAGCGCTAACCACATGTGGGATGTATGGGCACCCCATCGATTTAGTACCGATTCCAATCTCTTGTCTGGGGCCACAAAGTAGTTTGGGGCTTTATTACTATTCTGTACTTATGCCATGCTTTCTTGCTTTATTTAAATTGTGCGAGTCTTTGCCGTGTCTTTAGGTAAATGGAGTGTTTTCGGTATCAACAAGCGAGAGTTTCGGGTTCCCGATCGTTTACCAGCAGCGCAAACCACGAGTCCGCCTCGGGCCGGACGACTTCGTTCTTGGTGTACTTAGGGGTGGCCCGTGCTTGCTTTGGGTCAGGAAGCGTGTCCTAAACCCCGTCGACATACCGCTGGGTGTATGTTTTGTGATCTTGTACCTACCGATCCGACAACAAGGGTGTAGGTGCGTGTGGATACTTTGGTGCACCCTGCGGTTAAATCTTTTCAGAAGCCGTGTCGCGGTTATGGACGACTTGGAGCACAGGTCTCGATCATAGACAACTATAACTAAAGTTCTGTTATAATTTGACTTGTATCCGATATGACTAGTAATCGCTTCACTACAACGGAATGGCTAAATAAAAGTACCAACAAGCTGCTGGGTTTGGGGATATCTCATGCTAATTGTATCGACTAGTAATTGTTGCAACTACAGCGGAATGGTTAACTAAAAGTGCCCTTGCTTATTATATCGGGATGACTATCTATACGACTAGTAATTGCTGCAACGATAACTCAATAAATAAAGCGCCAGCGGTGTGAGTTCCTCGGTTGACTTCCTCGTTTGGTCTCGAGGGAAACACGGGATGGGTATGTTTGGTGGTAGTATCAGGTTGGTTCCGAATAGGTCTTTCTTACCCCTCTCTGATAGCCGCTAGTTGTATCGAGTCTCTATAGGTTGTTTAGTGCATGCTGCGCTGCCGCTTCAGTCCACCATACCTATATAGGCGAGGACCGCCGAATTCTAGCCTCGCCGTGTACTGGCCTCAGTACTGACCGCTCTCTCTTTTTCCTTTACCCTTTGTCGGCACCCCTTTTGTTCAAGCAGGTTTTGAGATCGACGTCATTAGCAGGGTTACCCTTTCGGCTTGGCCTGGGCAGGGTTATGGACGCCACTGGTTATTCTTCAGGGCTCTTAGCCCCATTTGCATCTTGTCCGTAGCTGGACGCTCTATCGTTTTCAAGGTGATTTGGATCTTTGTATTGTATATCTGTATCCTTGACTCATTGAGTCGCTGTTGTATATAGATCTGTTCTGTGGGTTCCATCGTCAACTATTGTGTAATGGTATTACTTCGTTTTCCACCCGCACGAAAGTGCCTGGTGGGCACCTTTGAATCGTTTCTATGCGGGTTTTGGCGGGTTTCGCTAAAACTTGCATAGGGCCGATTCTGAGGGTGTTACACGCATGGCCGACCGCGCGGCCTGCAAGAACGCGCCACCGGGAGGAAATGCCCCAACAGCGAACGGTGCTCCCCCACCGCCGCCTGGTCGCACACCACCCCCGGATCAACCAAGGATCATTATCTCCCCGCAAGAGCGGGATGCGAGCGGCCTCTCGTTGTTCTCTACTCCAATGGACAACGTCATCACCAGTCGAGCCGCGGTTGACAACATTAACATGACGGATGAAGGCGCGTTGCAGATCCAGTACGCCAAGGCCCTACTCGCCAAGTCCCTACTCGCCAAGGCCGTCGAGTAGCAAACCGCATGCGCCGATTCACGGGGCACATGTACTCCCGCTCGTCAGGAAGCAGGGCGGCCTCGAGCGGCCACCCAAATATGGCAAATACTATCAATTTTCCACCTCCCGAGCCCCTACAGCTCCAGCCGAGACCCGCGAACGCGGCACTCTCCACCAACAACCCGCGACCGACGAACAACATGGTTGCTGCCAACGGGTAGCCAGTCGACGCGCAGTCCCACATCATCAACAACCAGAGATGGTGCGCATGTCAGCCTGATGACTTGAGGCACACCCTCACCAACCGCCGCGACGGCGAACCAAGGGGATCGCTTAGCCGAGTCGGACCCCAATGCTTCGTACCAATGATCTGAGGCGAAAAATACCCAGCGAACTTCAAAGTGCCAAAGGAGATCGAGAAGTACGACCCCTCGTACGACCCGTCCGTGTGGCTAGACATGTACCTCATGGCGATGGGAATTGCCAGCCACACCGACCTACTCGCAGCTCGCTACCTCCCCCTGATGATGGAGGGAGCGAGCCGACAATGGATCAACACCCTCCCCATGGACAGCATCGACTCCTGGGAGGATATGCGCGACGCCTTCGTCAGGAACTTCGAGGGTTCCTACACACGCGCCACCACCATTGAGGACCTAGAACAATGTGTCCAGGGACCCCGCGAGTCGACTCGCAGCTGGTTCTAGCGGTGGCAGGACATGTGGTTCAACACGGCCGGCATCCACCCGGATACAGTGTACACTGCTTCAAGACCTCGTGCTGCTACGAGTCCTTGGTCTCCAAGCTCAAGAGGGTGTACAAGACACTTGGCAACATACCAGATCTCCTCGAGATCGCCAAGCAGTACGCGGAGGAGGACCCGAACCAAGAAAACGACGACGAGTCGGGAGGAAATCGCCGCCCGAGCGGCCACGACAACGGGAGACGACCCGAGCTACGCTACAGCAACACTCGCCTCACCGGCAAGCGCCGCGGTGACGGACGAGTCGACTTTGTCGCCAGCGCCGCCTACGCGGCACATGAGCCCAAAAGCTTTCGCCGCGATGGAGGCCAGCACCGCGATAGCGGAAACTACAAGGCGAGACCGAAATTCGACTCCGTGGCTCTCCTTAACCAGCCCTGTGTGTTCCATAGCAGGGAGGGGAAGCCCGCCACGCACTCGAAAGCCGACTGCCACTCCCTGGAGGGGATCGAGAAGGCACGGCACGCCCGGGAGGACCCCAACAACCACCTGCCGAACGGCGGGACATTTGGCAACGACATCGGGTCGCTCCATACCTTCACCGGGTTCAGCACGAAGCGTGAGAAGAAAGTCATCGCATGCGCTGTCACCGTCAACGCGGTATCCCAAGTCGACGTCCCTCGCTTCCTCAACTGGTCCAAGCAGCGGATCACCTGGAGCCGCGAGGACCACTCGCCATGGATCAAATATCCGGGGCGAGTCGCCTTAGTGGTCAAGCCCAAAGTAGGCGACTACTGGCTCCCCAAGACGCTGATGGATGCCGGGAGCTCCATCAACATCCTCTACCTGGAAACATTCAGGCGATTGCGGCTCCCGCAGTCGATGATCGAGACGACCTACACCACCTTCCATGACATCGTCCCCGGTCGGAAGGTGTACCCGATCGGCAAGGTGACACTGCCAGTCACCTTCGGCACACCAGCAAACTTCCGCACCGAGCGAATCGTCTTCAAGCTGGTGCCCTTCAACAGCCCCTACCATTGCGTCTTGGGGCAGCAAGCGTTCGCCAAGTTCATGGCAGCACCCACTACGCGTACAACGTGATGAAGCTCCCAGGTCCGTGCGGCATCATCACCATCCACGGCAACCCCGGCATGGCCTCGGAGTACAAGGCCAAGGGCGCTGCGCTCGCCGCGCTATCATAGCCGCAGAAGCCAACCATGCGGAGGAGCTCGCCAAGTACACGAGTGGGGTTGACAGTGACAACCCCACAATACTCAAGAAGCCCAACTCAGAGGGTGGCGGCTCAACCGCCTTCGAGGCAACTACGCACAAGCGCTCCGTCGAGCTGGTCCCATGCGACTCCAGCCAGACGGTGACGATCGGAATAGGCATGAGCCCAGCATAGGAAGGCGCGCTCATCGAGTTCCTACGTGAGAATCGCGACATCTTCGCATGGAAGCCATCTAACATGCCTGGTGTCCCGAGGGAACTCGCTGAGCACAAACTCAACACCGACCCCAAAGCGCGACCCATCAAGCAGTCGCTATGGCCCATCAATGAAGAGCGCCGCCGAGCAATCACCGAGGAGGTGCAGCTTCTACTCACTACAGGCTTCATACGGCCAATCAAATACTCCAAGTGGCTGGCACACCTAGTCCTGGTCGAGAAGAAGAATGGGACCTGAAGAATGTGTATCGATTACACAAACCTCAACAACGCCTGCCCAAAGGAGCAGTTCGTCCTCCCGCGGATCGATCAAATCATCGACTCGACCGCGGGCTCGGAGTCGTTGTGTTTCCTTGACGCCTATTCTGGTTACAACCATATCAAAATGGCAGTCGAGGATGAGGAGAAGACAGCGTTCATCACGCCATTCGGAGCATTCTGCTACACCGCCATGACATTCGACCTCAAGAACGCCGGGGCAACCTACCAGAGGTGCATGCATGACTGCCTTGCGAGCCAAATTGGCCGCAACATCCACGTCTACATCAACGACGTGGTGGTGAAGTCCACTCGTCAGGGCGATCTACTCGCCGACTTGGCCAAAACCTTCGCAAATCTGCAGAGGTACAAGATCAAGATAAACCTAGGAAAGTGTACCTTCAGCGTAACTATTGGATAGTTGCTAGGGTACGTAGTCTCCAAACGAGGCATCGAGTCGAACCCCACCAAGATCAATACGATCACCCGGCTTGGAATACCCGAGTGCCTGCGCAACGTCTAGAAGTTGGTCGGGCGAGTCGCGGATCTCAGTCTCTTCATCCCCCTGCTAGGCAAGAAGGCAATGCCTGTCTACCGCCTAATGCGCAAGAATCCCATGTTCCAGTGGGACAAGGAGGCAGACGATGCGCTCCATGCACTCAAGGAAGTGCTACTCGTGGCTCCGCTACTCGCCGCCCCCATCGACAAGGAGCCCATGCTCGTCTATGTCGCGGCCTCCGAGCAAGTCGTCAGCGCCATCATGGTCGTCGAGCGACCAGAAGAGGGCAAGGAACGCCCGGTGCAGTGACCTGTCTACTACAACGGCGAAGTCCTCACCGAGTCACGCCAGCGCTACCCGCAGTACCAAAAATTGGTATATGCGGTCTTCCGAGCCCAGCGGTGATTGCCACACTACTTCCAGGAGCACCCAATCACGGTCGTCTCCTCAGCGCCGTTGCAGGACATCATCCGCAACCGCGAGGCGACTGGGCGAGTCTCCAAGTAGGCCCTCGAGATCGGAGTCCACAACATCAGGTACGAGCCGTGCAAGGCAATTAAGTTGTAGGCCCTGGCAGACTTCCTCGCTGATTGGGAGGAGACGCAGCAACCGGAGAAGCTGTCGTATCTCCACTACTAGTCGCTACACTTCGACGGGTCAAAGAACACAGACAGCGCAGGGGCAGGGATCGTCCTCACATCTCTAAAGGGCGACAAGCTGCGCTACGTCATGTACCTCGACTTCACCCCCTGCACCAACAACATGGCCAAGGATGAGGCCCTCCTCCATGGCATGCGAGCAGCCAAGGAGATGAACATCAACCGTCTGCGCTTCTATGGTGACTCCGACCTCATCGCTAGGCAAGTCGTCGGTACATGTGATGCAGACTCCCCCACCATGGCGGCATACTGTCAAGCAGTGGACCAGCTGGGGGGCCACTTTGCTGGTTACTCCGTCGAGTGGATCGGCTGGTGCAAGAAAGAAGAGGCCGACGCCCTCTCCCGCATTGGGTCAGCTCGTCTCATGCCACCCGCTGGTGTCTTCCTTGACACCATCACCAAGCCATTCGTCTCTCCCCCAATGGAGATCGACATCGGGATTCTGCTGCAACCAGAACCAGCCCTGGTCGCCATGGTCGCAGAGCCAAGCGACTGGACCACGCCATACGTTGCCTACCTAGAGGTAGGGACCCTACCCGCCGACGAGACGGAGGCCCGAATGATAGTACGCCACTGTAAGTCCTTCGTCATCATCAACGGCGAGCTCCACAAGTGCAGTGTAACTAGCGTGTTCCAATGTTGCATGCAACCTGTGAAAGGTCACAAAATCCTCCAAGACATCCACGCCGGCGACTGCAGACACCACGTTGGCGCTCGATCCCTGGTCTCCAAGGCCATGCGAAATGGCTTCTACTGGCTCACCGCACACACCGTCACGGTCGATATCGTCCAACGCAACATCGGGTTTCAGAAGTACGCCAACCAGACTCACGTCCCAAGGTTGGTGCTCAAGACCATCCCCATCACCTAGACATTTGCCGTGTGGGGCATGGACATGGTAGGCCCCTTCAATAAGGCCCCCTCTGGCTTCACCCACCTCCTAGTCGCAGTCGACAAATTCACAAAGTGGGTGGAGGCCAAGCCAGTCCGCAAGTGCGACGGGAAGACCGCCACCAAGTTCCTATGCGAGCTCATCTATCGCTACAGGTTCCCACACAGCATCATCATGGACAACGGCACCAACTTCGCCAAATAAGCCATGGCCAAATTCTGTGAGGAGCACAATATACGACTCGACCTCGCCTCAGTCGCACACCCGGAGTCCAACGGCCAGGCGAACGTGCTAATCAGAGCATCCTCCACGACCTGAAGCCGCGACTACAAGTTCCCCTCGAGCAAACTCCGGGGTGCTGGGTTGAAGAGCTCCCCTCGGTCATCTGGGGCATCCGCACCTCCATCAACAGGTCGACAGGGTTCACCCCCTTCTTCATGGTGTACAGCGCCAAAGCCGTCATGCCGACCGACCTCGAGCACGACTCGCCTCGGGTGGTCAACTACACGGAGTCCGACAACGAGCTCGCACGCCAGGACGGGGTCGACCAGCTCGATGAAGCACGCGACCTAGCTCGCTAACGCACCGCCATCTACCAGCAAGGACTTCAGCGCTACCACAGCCGGCGAGTCCGAACTCGCACCTTCCAGGAAGGCGACCTGGTCCTACGACTGATCCAGGACAAGAAGGGCATGCATAAGCTCTCTCCCCCTTGGGAGGGACCATTCTCCATCGGGCGAGTCCTGGGCAACGCCGCCTACTACCTCATCGACGTCCGAGGCGACGGACAACTCGACGTCAAGCGGCCGTGGAATGTAAATCTCCTGTGGAAGTTCTACTCCTAGAACTCCAAACATGTACCCCCTACCCGCTATGAAATAAGAAGATCGATTCGCACAAATTGTGTCCACTCTCCATACCTTGTTCCATTCACACTCGTAATTACAGTGCGCTACACTACTCGCGGAAGTCAACCCTTGGTCACGCGACCGGCACGGCCAAGTAGTGCGATACGAGGGTACCGAAAAATTTCGGGCCTTCTATCGTCCATGAAAAACTCCAACCTAGAGCCCCATCGGAGTCGCCTCGCTTAACTGGATTTCTGAGCTAAGACGACCGCATTCGCTTCCAACAACGACCCAGTCCTCCACATCCTTGGCGCAGCGACTCGAACGGCTAAGTACCACGCTTGGGGACTGAGACCAGCCCAAACCCGAGCGACTAGGGAAAACGACAAGTATGAGAGCGCGTCCTGGACTCGCCACGCGACTGATCCTCCGGGTTAGGTGGAGCGGCGCGCTTAATACAATGCGCCTCGTCCTCACCTACCTTGGGCATGCGACTAGAATGGCTAAGTACCACGCTCGGGGACTCGGCCAACCGACCCTGTTCGCGCCCGGGAAAACGGATAAGTATAGAGCACCCCTTGGGGTTGCCATGCGACTGGCTTTTCAATCCATGGTGAGTCGACCTCAACTGACTAATAGTATAACAACAAACATACAGATAAAAACGAGGTAAACCCCACAAAAGGGCAGACGCGCTTGGGGACTCGCACAACTCAACAATTCACAATCAAACCAAACACTGACAAAATCATCCATGCATTCCTTATGGCAACAAAATTTGTTTGCTTACAAGGGCAGGCACATTTTTTCTTTACAACTAATGCCACTCGGCAAACTCTCCTACTCTGCAGGCTTCAATGGTGACTCGCCACCACTTCCGCAGACGCGGATGAAGGGCACCCACGGGTTTGACAGATACATCATAAAGGTGCCCGCCATCGCCGATCGTAATGGCTGCTCCACCTTCAAGTCATGCTTCGCTGGCTCCTCGTCGTTCGGGGCGATGATTGTCTCCTGATACGGCAGGAAGTCGCCCATCGCCAACACCCGATCGGAGTAGACCACGGCCCGGTTGGTGAGCTTCAACACGTCGGAGATCTCGACTGCGCCCGTGGATGAAGGATAGCCACTGGTGACGTCGTCGAGGTCGAAATCGTTGGGGAAGTGCGCGATCCCAAGGCTCGGCGCATCCGCCGCCCCACGGCGAAAAGCCGACCGCGACATGAACTCCACAACCGCTGGAGCCTTCTCCAGATACCGACGGACCTCGGTAAGCTCGCTGGGGATAACCTCCGTCGGCGAAATCTCCTGAAGGTACACGCGGATGCAAGTCGCCGACAGAGCGGCAGAGTCCACCAACATAGTGACACACTGCCACGCGTCGTACAACAGCGCCTCGGCTTCGTCGTCAAGAATATTCCCTGCAAAGCACAAGTACACAATCAGAAAGGCTCCAACAAAACAAAGGCGACCCGCATGCTCGGGGACTCGCCAATCATTCAAAAGATAGAGGAGCTCACCAATCAAGGGACGGCAAATCCCCATAATAAAATCCTACAGACCAGAGAAGTAAGTTTGCAGACCGGCTACGAGCGCATCCGACACCTTCCGCTCCTCGGCAGCAGCAGCAACGGCTGCCTTAGCTCTCTCCTCCGCCGAGGTCGCCTCCACCTTCACGGCCTTGAGCTCTCGCTCCAATTCGGTGACCCACTTCTCCGTGGCGCTCAAGGAAGACGGGCAGCCGTCAGGTCGCTCGCGGGCACCATACCCTTGCGAGACTTATCCATCGCGGCCGCATGACTCTCTGCGTCACCACAACTGTAAGCACGACATAAAATACGTCCCTGACCAAGGGCATATCATTTTTTTACTAGCAGTCGCTCGAAGCTGCTTGTTCACTTCTCGGACGGAGCGGGCTTCCTCTTCTAGACGCTCCTTGGCGGCCAATCCCTCCACCGACTCGTGCTGGAGGCCCTGCAAGACCATGGCGAACATCAGCAAACACTCATGAAGCACTTCCTAAGTGCCTAGCCGCTGAAATTCAGCGACTAGCCACTCGGGGACTGGACAACAAAAAAGTAAGAATCTACCCGCTGAAATTCAGCGACTAGATCCTCGAGGATAGGACATACCTGGATTGCCGCACCCAGCATATTGTGAAGCTCGACCGCGTCCATCGACAGGAGAACAAGAGGTGTGCACCCACGGCGCTGCTCGACCTCCGCCGATTGCGTGGAAGCACTCGCCATGGAGGCCCTTGCCACAAAGCGATGGAAGGTCGCCACCGCCGCCCCTGCGGCACTCACCGTCGGGCCCGTTGCCCCAAATGGCACCGCAGGATCTAACCGTTGTGACTCCGCGTCCACTACGGCATTCGTGGCTGCATCCGCTCCAGTCGGAGCCTTGCCTGGGGCATCCACCGGTACGTCCAAAATTGTGACGACCTCGTCACCCTTTGCCTTCTTCGCGCCTCAAAGGGTCCTCGACCTCGTCGATCTTCCTCTTCTTTGAGGGATCGATTTGCGCCCCCGTGGCACCCAATGGGATCTTAGCCACCGAGGGGTGACCTATTTTCTCCACACCAGTCCTGCAACACGGTGACATCAGCGAGCTTGCTGGACAAACATAAATCAGTTCCCCAAAGAAACGAATTAAAGGATGCCCACTTGACGACTGGGATGAAGCGAAGGCCGGTGCGAATATGCGCCGACTTCTCCAACTCTGGCCCCAGCTTCTAGATGAGGGCCGTTTTGAACATGTTCTGGGCCCAAGACACCGAGGGATTCTTCGAGGATGAATCCGTGGCAGGAGGATCCGCGGCTATTGCCACAGGCGCTTTCCTCGGTGGCGAGGCACCCGCGGGTGGAGCGTCCCCGAGCCCGTTGACTGCGGTGAAGGGCGGTGGCAGCGATGCCAGCGGCACTTCATCCTCCACCACGGTCGTGCCGGCCGCCGCAGTCGCCCGCGCCGGCACGCTAATCTTAGACTCATTGGCCGAGCTGGTGGCATCGGACCTACTCGTGGACCGAGGCGGCGACACTGTCTTGGCCGGCCCCTTATTCTTCTACGGCGACTTCTTCTTCGATGGCGTGGCCACGCGCCGTGAAGTGTGCTCAGGGACCTCGTCATCATCCCCGTCGTGAGCTTTGAGGCTCATGCTGGCCTCGAGCTCGCGTTGTCGCTGCCCGCGGGTCTTACGGATTGTGGGTGCGGCGACCTCCACGGCCTCGTCGTCATCATCATCGTCGTTGTCATTTTTTTCACCTCGGACGTCGCCTTTGTCGTCGAAGGACTCGCTCTCGTCCTCGACGGACTCGCTCAAGTTTTCATCATCTGCGGGTGGAAGCCAACCTTCCACCACTTGGAACAACTACATCAACAGTGCATGATCAGCAAAGTGCAACTACAATTTTACAAATGCGGAATAGACAAGGGAAAATAAGCTTACCGGTGGCGCCTTGCGCTTCGTGGTGTATGGGGGAATCCCGGCCTTCGAGTCGACGTACTCTGCATCGGTGATCTTCTTCAACGCGAGGGCGTAACCGTTGGCGCTCCATTCAGCGGTGCAGGACTTGGTCGGGTCGTCCTTGCCCGTGTACTCGTACATCCAGTGGGCGCGCCTGGCCAGAGGCACTAGTCGCCGCCCAAGATAGCAGTTACACAAGTTGATATTTTGGAGGCCCTTCTTCTTTAGGTTGCGAATTGTCATCAGCATTTCGTCGACCACCATCTGTTGGTTGTGTGGCAGCTTGGCGACTTGAAGCCGACGCAGCTCGGGCCGGTCGGCGGAGTACATCGGAAGCGCCACCTTGTCGTCTGGTGGCGATTCGGTCACGTATAACCAATGCTTCTTCCATTCATTTGTCGCCTTCTTCGGCAGCATCAGGTCGAGGAAGGAGGCCTTGGACTTCAGATGGAAGGTGAGGCCGCCCGCGGATAGCATCGGGCCGCCTGTCCCTTCATGTATGATCCTCCCGTGGAACAGATCTTGCCACAGGGGGAAGTATGCTCGGCAGCCTAGGTAGCACCCGCAGAACGCCACGAAGATGGCGAGCTGCTCGATGTTGTGTGGCCCTAGGTCTGATGGCTGGATGTCGTAATATGCACAGAAGCGGCGGAAGAAGATGGAAGTGGGAAATCCGAGCCCCCTCTCCAGGTGGCTGGTGAAGCAGATGAATTCTCCCTCGCGTGGATCTGGCACCACTTCTCCAGCCGCAGGGATGCGCCATCTCCCGACGTGGAGGATCCCCGCATCCTCGAAGGACTTCAGCAGCACTTTCGTGCATTAGGATCTCCCCCACGGATCTATCGAAGGTGCCATCAGTCGGAAGATCTAGGGTTGCGAGATTGCTCTGGGTCGCTCTGGTTGCTACGGAGGAATGGAAGACTGGGAGACACGCGAGGTCGGACGAAGTGTGCGGAATGATCGCTCCCCGCCCGTCACTCTCCTTATATAGCGGTTGCTACCCGCCAATTTTGGGGAGCCGTTACCGCGCGGTGATTACGCCGATATTACCGTTGGATTACCCAACGGCTAGTTTGACCAAGGCTGATGGTCCAACTTCGTCTACTCGACTCGCCGACCCAATCGCCATAGCTGTGATTCGGCTACTCGCCGACCCATTAGCCATAGCTGCGATTCGACTACTCGCCGACCCACTCGCCGTGCTGCGACTCGACTGGTCGCCGTTATTGTGACTAAGATAACAAGTTCCCTCTTTCATTAAGGGAGTCCACCGCTGATTCGACTGGGCGTCCAAATTGGACCCGCATACTCCGACTGCCAAAGAACACCTGCGACGAATCAACGACGACCTCGGGGACTACTGATGGGGATATGTCGAGTGGGGTATACCCAGCAGGATGTTTCCTACTGGCCCATGCTGCCAGCGAGTGGGCCTGCATGACGGCGATGAAGGAAATATGCCCTAGAGGCAATCATAGAGATGATGATATTTCATATGTATCCATGAGTTATTGTAATGTTCCTTGAATATCCATATCAGGAAACTTGTATTGATTGGCAATTACGTGAATTGTTTGTGAAACTCTATACTTGTATGTTTGTTTAAGAGTTGTCCCTAGTAGGAGTTCATGTGAGGACACACGTGAATATTAGACTAGCACATCGATTGGTTCATGACTATGTTTCGCAAGTCATAGACATGGAGATGTCAAACCAATGACATGGACACATGTTATGAACATGGGGTTGGACTGAACCAACCTGAGACTAGCAATTAGTTGCATCTCTCTCTCTACACATCGTGTACGTTTCGTCCTTAGACCTGAGATTGTCGCATGTACTTGAGATGTGGATCGACCTACTTTGGGGCTATCAAACGCTGCACCGTAACTGGGTAGTTATAAAGGTAGCTTTCGGGTTTGTCCTGAAGCATGCTGCAAGGCATGGTCAATCAAGATGGGATTTGCCCCTCTCTACTTGAGAGAGATATCTCTGGGCCCCTCGAGTGATCGGATCCAGAATTGCATGGTCGTGCTACATATGGTTAAGAGTTAACCTAGTAAAGGGATTCCGAATCACGGTATCGAGAAAGGGAGGTCATCTTGGAGCTAGACCAAATATCGTGAGGCAAAGGGAAAGACATGTACTAAACCTTGTGATGGTTCGTCCGATATGATCTTTGTATGCGTTTAGGAGTTGGCACGTCTTGCTAGAGGCCGCTACCAACTATTGACAGAATAAGTGTATTCGTGTCATGTCTATACGCATATGAACCTATAGGGTCACACACTTAAGGGGCTGGAAGTCTAATGAGGATTGGATCCGAATTAGACCAGGCTTAGGGTACTAATGGGCTGCTAATGTAGAAGCCCACTAGGGACGCCTATATAAGAGAGGGTGGGGCGAGCTGACCAGGGTAAGACCTTAGACCTGAGATCATTCCCAGCCGCCACTCCTCATGCCTGTGTTGCACGCGCGGACCTAGCAGTCCGACGTCTGACGCTTCCACCATGTACGTGTGGATACCTCGGAGGCGCTGCATCTGTAGCGCTTGGACGAGCCGCGCAAGGGGAGCTGCTCGTGAGATGAGTAAAAGGAGGAGACGTGGAACGTCTGTACTGCCTCGACGCGCTTCATCAATTCCGCAACTGCGCGTCTAGTGGTAATCCCGTGATCTATGACAACAGTAATCCTGGTATACGTGGTAGAAATTTTTTGATTTGCGCTAGTGTAGCCTACCCGTATCCCGTCAGTGGTATCAGAGCCGATGCTGTTCAGTTATAGGTTCGGGATGGTTGCATATGGTGATATGCAGATTGATATGAATGATGTGATCGTTTATATGGCGGTGGTTTAGGATTGATCTATGATCTTGCTTTCCATGATCGTGATCTGAGGTTGTCGAACGACTTACCCCTACCGGTCGGCTTCCGCCATCGGGGTAGACAGTGACACATAAATCATGTTGAATCACGCGAAGATCAATATGATTGATTGAATCGGAACCTAGATCTAAAATCGATGTACCGTGATCAAAGGAGTTTGATTGATTCGGGACAGGAGTCGGTTTATGGTAAATTTGATTTGTCGATCAAAATCCTTATGGCATTGTCGTTTGGGGCATATAAGTGAAAAGCGCGTGAAGAAGCTCCATGGTGATGGTCTTCTAACTTCGTTTGATTTTGAATCATACGAGACATGTCAGGCTTGTTTACTTGGAAAGATGACCAAGTCACCTTTTTCGGGTTTACCCGAGAGCTCAGACTTGTTGGAACTCATACATACTGATGTGTGTGGACCAATGAGCACGACAGCCAGAGGAGGATATCACTACTTCATTACTTTCACTGATGATTTCAGTAGATATAGTTATGTCTACTTGATGAGGCATAAGTCTGAAACTTTTTAAAAGTTCAAGGAGTTTCAGAGTGAAGTAGAGAATCAATGTGGCAAGAAAATAAAGGCCTTGCGATCTGATCGTGGAGGTGAATATTTGAGTCACGAATTTAGCGATCATCTTAAGAGTTGCGGAATTGTTCCACAACTTACGCCGCCCGGAACGCCTCAAAGAAATGGGGTCTCTGAACGGCGTAATCGAACTGTGTTGGACATGGTTCGATCTATGATGAGCCAGTAGGATTTACCATTATCATTTTGGGGTTACGCTCTAGAAACAGCAGCTTTCACACTTAATAGGGTACCATCTAAATCTGTAGTTAAGACACCATATGAGATGTGGACTGGAAAAAATCCCAGTTTATCTTTTCTAAAGATTTGGGGTTGTGATGCATTTGTCAAGAGACTTCAGTCGGACAATCTAACACCCAAATCGGATAAGTGCATTTTCGTGGGTTATCCGAGGGAAACCTTAGGGTATTACTTCTACAACCGAGAGGAGGGCAAAGTGTTTGTCGCTCGTAGCGGTGTCTTCCTAGAGAAAGAGTTTCTCACAAAGGGAACAAGTGGAAGGTCGGTGCGACTTGAAGAAGTTCAAGATAAGCCAGTTGGGGATGCTTCTACGAGTGATGCTATTGTAGCAGAACAAGTTGAGGAACCCGTGGCAACAGAAGCACCACAACCACGAAGGTCGGCGAGGCTCCGCGAAGCGCAGGAATTATTATTGTTAGATAATGATGAGCCTGCGACCTATGCAGAAGCGATGGTGGACCCAGACTCTGAGAAATGGATGATCGCCATGAGATCCGAGATAGAATCCATGGGAGACAATCAAGTTTGGAACTTGGTTGACCTGCCTGATGGTTTTTAAGCCATCGAGTGCAAATGGATCTATAAGAAGAAGTTTGATATGGATGGAAATGTTCACATCCATAAAGCTCGACTTGTTGCAAAAGGTTTTTGACAAGTTCAAGGAGTTGACTACGACGAGACTTTCTCGCTCGTAGCGATGCTTAAATCTATACGGATAATTCTAGCCATTGCTGCACATTTTGACTATGAAATATGGCAGATGGATGTCAAGACGGCTTTCCTAAATGGAATCCTAACTGAGGACGTGTATATGATGCAGCCCGAAGGTTTTGTCGATCCAAACAATGCTAGAAAGGTATGCAAACTTCTGAAGTCCATTTATGGGCTGAAGCAAGCATCTCGGAGTTGGAACATTCGATTTGATGAAGTTGTAAAGGAGTTTGGCTTCATCAAAAACGAACAAGAACCTTGTGTTTACAAGAAGGAAAGTGGGAGAGCGCTGGTATTTCTAATCTTATATGTAGATGACATATTGCTGATTGGAAATGACATTCCTATGCTTGAGTCTGTTAAGACCTCATTAAAAATAGTTTTTCAATGAAGGACTTAGGAGAAGCGGCATATATTCTGGGCATCAAGATCTATAGAGATAGATCAAGGAGGCTAATTGGATTAAGCCAGAGTACATACATTGACAAAGTGTTGAAACGGTTCAACATGGAAGAGGCTAAGAAGGGGTTCTTGCCCATGTCTCACGGCATAAAACTCAGCAAGACTCAGTGTCCTTCGACTACTGATGAGCGTGAGCGCATGAGTAGGGTTCCATATGCTTCGGCTATTGGATCCATCATGTATGCAATGATATGTACTCGCCCAGATATTTCCTATGCTCTAAGCACATTTAGCAGATACCAGGCTGATCCAGGTGAAGGTCACTGGACAGCGGTAAAGAACATCCTTAAGTACTTGAAAAGGACTAAGGATGTGTTCCTAGTTTATGGAGGTGAGGATGAACTCAGTGTAAGGGGTTACACAGATGTGAGTTACCTTAACGACTCAGATGATTCGAAATCGCAATCAGGTTATGTGTTTGTCATGAATGGTGGTGTTGTGAGCTAGAAAAGTTCCAAGCAAGATACGGTGACCTCCTCTTCAACAGAAGCTGAATATATTGCTGCCTCGGAGGCTGTAAAGGAAGCTGTTTGGATTAGGAATTTCCTGATCGCTCTCGGTGTGGTTCAGGGTGCATCCAATCCCTTGGACGTTTATTGTGATAACAATGGTGCTATTGCACCGGCCAAGGAACCTATACAGCACCAGAAGAACAAACATATTCGCATGCGTTACCATCAGATTCGAGAGTTCGTTGAGGATGGTAGTGTCATGATATGCAAAATACATACGGACTCAAATGTTGCTGATCCCTTGACTAAGCCTCTCCCGCAGCCCATGCATGAAGCGCACACAAGAGCAATTGGTATTAGATACATTTTAGATTGACTCTAGTGCAAGTGGGAGACTGAAGGAAATATGCCCTAGAGGCAATCATAGAGATGATGATATTTCATATGTATCCATGAGTTATTGTAATGTTCCTTGAATATCCATATCAGGCAACTTGTATTGATTGGCAATTACGTGAATTGTTTGTGAAACTCTATACTTGTATGGTTGTTTAAGAGTTGTCCCTAGTCGGAGTTCATGCGAGGACACACGTGAATATTAGACTAGCACATCGATTGGTTCATGAATATGTTTCGCAAGTCATAGACATGGAGATGTCAAACCAATGACGTGGACACATGTTATGAACATGGGGTTGGACTGACCCAACCTAAGATTAGCAATTAGTTGCAGCTCTCTCTCTCTCTACACATCGTGTACATTTTGTCCTTAGACCTGAGATTGTCGCATGTACTTGAGATGTGGATCGACCTACTTTGGGGCTATCAAAGGCTGCACCGTAACTGGGTAGTTATAAAGGTAGCTTTCGGGTTTGTCCTAAAGCATGCTGCAAGGCATGGTCAATCAAGATGGGATTTGCCCCTCTCTACTTGAGAGAGATATCTCTGGGGCCCTCGAGTGATCGGATCTAGAATTGCATGGCCATGCTACATATGGTTAAGAGTTAACCTAGTAAAGGGATTCCGAATCACGGTATCGAGAAAGGGAGGTCAGCTTGGAGCTAGACCAAATATCGTGAGGCAAAGGGAAAGCCATGTACTAAACCTTGTGATGGTTCATCCGATATGATCTTTGTATGCGTTTAGGAGTTGGCACGTCTTGCTAGAGGCCGCTACCAACTATTGACAGAATAAGTGTATTCGTGTCATGTCTATACGCATATGAACCTATAGGGTCACACACTTAAGGGGCTGGAAGCCTAATGAGGATTGGATCCGAATTAGACCAGGCTTAGGATACTAATGGGCTGCTAATGTAGAAGCCCACTAGGGACGCCTATATAAGAGAGGGTGGGGCGAGCTGACCAGGGTAAGACCTTAGACCTGAGATCATTCCCAGCCGCCACTCCTCATGCTCATGTTGCCTGCGGACCTAGCAGTCCGACGTCTGACGCTTCCACCATGTACGTGTGGATACCTCGGAGGCGCTGCATCTGTAGCGCTTGGACGAGCCGCGCAAGGGGAGCTGCTCGTGAGATGAGTAAAAGGAGGAGACGTGGAACGTCTGTACTGCCTCGACGCGCTTCATCAATTCCGCAACTGCGCGTCTAGTGGTAATCCCGTGATCTATGACAACAGTAATCCTGGTATACGTGGTAGAAAATTTTTGATTTGCGCTAGTGTAGCCTACCCGTATCCCTTCAGGCGAGTGGATCAAGATCCAATAAGGAGCTAGGCGACTGGAAGCTGGAGGCCCAGAAGCATAGCTAGGCCCAGTCGGATTAGGCCAAACACCCTCCGAATCCTTAACTAATTCGATTGTAGATCTGTAAACCCTAGAGAGGTGAGTGTATATAAACCTCCCTAGGGTACGCGTAGAGGATACGTTCCATCATACACCCCCTGCGACTCGCCGCCTAGTCGTCGAGCTCGCCCTTATACTCTTTCATCAATACAATCTAGCAGGAGTAGGTCTTTACCCTCCAGGGGGGCGAACCTGGGTAAAACCCAGTGTCTCCACCTCATCTCGCACCGCAGATGGCTGGCCACCCTTGCCCCTCGTTCTACTACTCGCTGCCGATTGCAGCATCTGCCGTGGCCATTCCCATGACACACTAACTCTAGAAGAGGATCAATGATCTGATCCTTTGTCGGATGCGGTGGGGGTCTTGGAAGCAAACAGCATGCACGGGCCCAATCTTCTGATTCGCTCGCACTGTGCCTTCAAATCCCTTCACGCTTGAATCTTCCCTAAGAAGGAAGTACCCGCTGATCTGAATGATCTGGTGACCATCTTCAATGTTGTTCCTAACCCGTTGATAGGATATAGCTTGACACGGTCGAAGAATGGCATAGAGAGCCTCGGCGATGGCCCATGGCAAGAAGATCAACTGGAAGAAGGTTAGCTCTTCTCTCCCAATCAATGATGCTGGCAAAGATGTAGATCTCAAGCCCTTTATAAGGAGGGTGAGAAGATTTTCGCGGCTGCTTCTGTCAATCGGCCCGGGGCAAGGAGCTCCTGGCACTAAAGCTTCGACTGACACTCCCTATGCTAGTGTTGCCGCTTCTGCTAGGTCTACAGTTGATGCTCCTTCGGCTAGCATCACTGCTTTAGTCGAGAAAACTTCTTAGGATTAGGTCGTGCTAATGGTTATTTTGCATTGTAAAACTCTTTCAATTGTTTGATCTTGCTTAGGTGTGATGACACAATTTTTATCCTTGATGCATATATCGTTCTTCTGTTGCCCAAATTTCTGAATGTTGATACTTTGTAGTTTCCAGATGATGTCTGATTCTTCTGGTCCTACGACTTTCTCTCCTGCCTCTGCCGTATGTGCGACACCGTCCGAAACTAATGCCCCCGAGAACATTGTCACTCGCATTGTGGATCCTCCTTTGTATACCGATAAAATTTAGTGCATAAAGTGGATAGAAGCTGATCTTCGTGCTGCGCAAGCCATAGTCGATGTTTCCCAGTCGAAGACGCAAAAAGCCTTGGACCGTGAAGCCTATCTTATGGAAGAAATTTCTAGGGCGAGCGAGAAGATGCTTTGTAAGTTCTCTCGCAGATCCCTCAAGTTTTTTTACATAGTCAAAAAATAAATGACATCGAGTATTGATTTTTAGGTATCCGATTGAGTGAGGTGGAGGATAGCCATCGTCTTCATATTCAGATGAGTGCTCTGATAGAAGCCTCTCGGGGTACAAGTGCTTATTTTTGGACTGATCACAAACATGCTTCTACGCTTGCTCTTCTCTAGAATCGTGTATCCCAGGTGGAGGAATTTGTAGAGTGTTGCCACCAAGCCTTAGCCCGTGTATATAACACGTTGTTTCCTCGAGTTCCTCAGCCTCAAGGCCTTGCCGCGTTAATGATGAAATTTCTAGGCATGTTGCGAGTGCCAAACTAGCGTTCGCCTGGGTGCACGCACACTACCCAACCCTTCATCTGGATGAGATATCTAGGCATCTTTCTTCTTTGTCAGGTGGTAGTTTTACTATGGAACCTCATTACACGACTGCTCGTGGCCCTGCTATTCGAATCATCCGCGGATGCTTGGATGACGAAGAGTTCTTCCTCAATTTTGAGGTGTAGATTAGTACCTGTAAAGAACTCCTGCATATAATACATAGAAAAATATGTAATGCATGTTGCTCTTTGTATATGATCTTGATATGTATTTGTGTGTATTTTATGATATTTCTAGGGGGTTTCCCTGTGCGAGATCCTTTCGTTTGCCTGATGTCCTGAGGCTGAGTCAGCTATTCAGGTCAAAGCTTTGAGCTGGACGACGTAGCTGAATAATTGTTGTGCTAAGTAGCGAAGCCCCCCGAGTAACCGGTCATCGCGAATCAAGACCATGTCTTAAGACCTCATCTGAAGACCTTATCTCAAGACCTTGTCTAACTCACATACCTAGTCCATGTATGGTTCAGGTCCAACCCGACCGACATACCTGCTCTTGCTCTTAAGTGTGTGACCCCGCAGGGTCATGGCAACTTGGACACAATTCAATTTTGACTCGCAATCGATCAATCGGTAGCGGCTCCTTGCAGAACATGCCGACTCAAAAATGCCATAGAGTCATAGAAGACATACCTTTGAATGTGACTTAGGTCTGAGTCCCTTTCCCTTAAGATATAACTAAAACTCACCTTTAACTAAAAATATTATTTTAAAAACTTGATAAGCCCAGGATTCTTATCCACGACTATAGATAGAGCATCAAACAACCACCATATAACTTGCTAAGTACGCTAGTACTCAATCGTACCTTCTTAAACCCTTTCTTAGGTTGTAAGTAGACAAGAAGCCAATCGAAGAGGAGGAATTCAATAACATGTATCAAATCTTTAGAAGATAGTAGAGGTGTAGATATAGCAGAAATAAAATATGTAGATATAGGAACCACTAAAGTAAGCATATGTAGATGAGCTCTAAATATATCACCTTAGTCCATCGAGAGGTCGATGTACGACGGTGGTGTACAGGGCCCTGCTGCGGCCACGCCGGGTGCGCCTGTGGTGGTGGATCCTCCTGCCTAGTCCACACTACATGGGGTGGAGAATGTAGTGGCAGCAGCTGAAAGGATCGTATGGGCACCTAGAGGGAGGTGAATAGGTGCTACTTCAAATTTTATTCTTTTTCAAGTTAAGGTTTGACAAGAAAGGTAAATTCTCTAGAATATGCAACTATGGTGAATTTACCTATATGTCAACCATGCACAACCTAGCACAACACTAAGCAAGAACAAGTAAGTAAAGTGCGGTAAAGGATAGAAGTAACCAAAGGAGTGGACGCGGAGACACAAGGATTTGTTTCCCGTAGTTCCTTCCTTTTGAGGGGAAGTACGTCTAAGTTTGGAGAGGGGGTGGTTTCAAACCACCAACTCCACGAGAGGCCTCCCTTGTTCTCCGATGAACCTCACCCCAACGGGCTCGATTCACCTTCCACTATATCGGCAACCTTCGAGATGGAAGCCGACACCTTTACAACAAGTTTGGGGCACACATCCACAACTGAATTGGAGGCTCCCAAATACAAGCAAGCTATCAAGAGAAATCAAAGACAAACTTGTAAGAACCAAATCAAAGTTAGGGTTTCCAATGAAACACTAGAGCTTGGGGGCCCTCAAGTGAATGAGGGGGAAATGAAGATCTCTCTTGGTGAAGATGTAGATCAAGGCCTCCTCCTTCGATTCTCCAAAGATCAATGACTTTGGATGGTTGGATGAAGAGATCTTGTAGATTTGGTGGCTCTAATGGGGTTGGTGTTCTTGAGCAGCTCAAGCAACTAGAGGAAGAAGATAAGGGTCCCTTTTTATAGGCAGCCCCCTCCACGAACCGTTGTTTGACCGTTGTAGAAAAGTCAGACCGGAGACTCCGGTCTACACCGGAGACTCTGGCCAATCTCCGGACCAGCCTCCGGACTTCCCTTCTGACTGACCCAGACCAATTCTCCCCTAGCAACACCGGAGACTCCGGTCTTCCAACACCGGAGACTCCGGACTGAACAAAGTCCGGAGACTCCGGAGTAACCTCCGGTGCAGCCTCCGGACCCCTAGCCAGAATGTCCCAGCCAGATCCTGGGAGGCACCACCGGAGCCAGAACCGGAAACTCTGGACCACACCGGAGACTCCGGTCTTGGCAGACTGGAGACTCCGGTCTGGAGTTTCCAGAACAGTGGCATATGTATGTGGTCATTTCCCAAGAGTGAGGGTGTTTTTTATCTATGATAATACCAACCTGTGGACAATAACAAACTGTAAAATGATCTACTTGTTGTTAACAAACACCAAAAGTGATTATGACAATAAATGCCCTTTCAATCTCCCCCTTTTTGGTGTTCGATGACAACAAGTGATTTGCATGGAATAACATATAAATGTGGCTCCCCCTGACTATGTGCAGCAAGATAATGAAGTAAATCATGTAAGCAAGATAATATCAACGATAGCACACATAGATCTCACATGAGTTACAATAGGTGGTGCACACAAGCACATAGTCATAGACACACATAAGAACAGCAGATAACACACATAAAGTTCAAGTTCGAATATCCAAATAAAAGGCAAATAAAGGCAGATAGTCGCAAATCCCAAATCCCATGCAAACCGATGAGAATGTCTTCTCCCCCTTTGGCATCGAAACACCGAAAAAGGGAAAAGACCTACACTAGCGCCCCAACAACTCAGTAGTCATCGTCATCCTCGTCATCCTCATCCTCCTCCTTGTCACCATCATCCTGATCATAGTCATCATCATCGTCTTCAGGGACAGCAGGCCCTTTGACGTGAGGGCGAGAATGTTGGAATTATGCCCTAGAGGCAATAATAAAGATGTTATTATTATAATTCTTGTTCATGATAATGTTTATATTCCATGCTAGAATTGTATTAAGCGGAAACTTTAATACTTGTGTGGTTTGTGAACAACACCGTGTCCCTAGTACGCCTCTATGGACTAGCTCATTGATTAATGTTGGTTAAGGTTTCCTAACCATGGACATGAGTTGTCGATTAATAATGAGATCATATCATTAGGAGAATGATATGATGGACAGACCCAAAACTAAGCGAAGCAATTAGATCGTGTCATCGTGTTCATCTTTGTGAAGCTTTTCTTATGTCAAATATTGTATTCCTTAGACCATGAGATAATACAACTCCCTGGTATCGGAAGAAAGCTTTGATGTCATCAGACGTCATCCTATGAGAGGGTGATCATAAAGGTGTCTCTCAGGTGATCGGAAAGTATCTGTTGGGTTGTATGTATCGAGATGGGATTTGTCCCTCCCAAGTCAGAGAGATATACTTCGGGCCCACTCGGTAATCGATATCAACACCGCTTGCAAGCATGTGGTTAAGGAGTTTATCACAAAGTGATATCGACATTACGGAGCAGTAAAGTACTTGCTGTGAACGAGATTGAACTAGGTATGACGGTACCGACGATCAAATCTCGGGCAAGTAAAATATCGCGAGACGAAGGGAATATATATATGGGATTGATTGAATCCTGGCATCGTGGTTCATCCGATATGATAATCGATGAATGTGTGGGAGTCAATATGGGTTTCCAGACCCCGCTGTTGATTATTGATAGAAGATCATGTCTGCATATTCTCGAACCCGTAGGGTCACACACTTAACGTGTCTCGACGCTAGGATAGATTGGATAATTGGTTTATGAGTTTTTGTTCGGAGTCTCGGATGGGAACCGGGACATCACGAGAGGTTCCGGAATGGTCCGGAGAATAAGATTCATATAAGACAGTGCAGTTTTTGGAGTTCGGAATTGTTCCGGGTTAATCGGTATTGTACCGGAAGCTTCTAGAACCTTCCGGAAGGGGGCCAACGTGGTCCCACCTGTCGAGAGGGGGCATGGGCCTATGAGGGAGTGCCCTGGCTGCATTGGTCCAGGGGCACAAGGCCCCATAGGGCCCAGCCGGCCAAACAAGGGATAAACCCTAATTGGACCTTCTAGAAGGGGGTTTCCTTGCCCCCCACTCCTCCCTCCTTTGGCCGCCGGCCTAGGGCTTGGGGGAGGGGTTAGGGCTGGCGCCCACCCCTCTATATATAGAGGGCTGGGTCGCACCCCCCCCCCCACACACACACACACCTTCCCCTCAAGCCTAGTCGCCCTGCTGCCCTCCTCTCTCTCTCCCTCCCGACTGCGTGTAGGTGAAGCCCTGCTGCAGAAACTCTCCACCAATTGCACCACGCCGTCGTGTTGTAGATCCAACCCATCTCTCCACCATACTTGCTGGACCAAGGAAGGAGGATACGTCGAGGTGCTGCACGTGTGCATCTCACGGAGGCACCGCCACTTGTGGTGCTAGATCGGATCGGATCGCGAGGAGGAGAAGCGAGTACGACTACATCACCCACGTTCCGACGAACGTTCCGCTGTGCGAATCTTCAAGGGTATGAAGATCTAATCCAATCTCTCTCGTTGTTTGCATCTCCTAGATTAGATCTTGGCTTTCCTCTGTTCGCATCCGTAGAAAATTTTGATTTACTATGTCGCGAAACCCTTCAATGGTATCAGAGCTAGATCTATGCGTAGATGTGTTTCACGAGTAGAACACAACATGGTTGTTGCGGGCGTTGATGTTTTCTATTGCAAGCCTCTTGTTTGTGTTCTTATTATGACGCGGGATAGTGAGATTGAAGCGGTCCAGGCCAACCTTACGCGACGTCGTTCGCGAGACCGGCTCCGCACTTGACGTGTGGCTTGTTCCAAACATGCGGCTGGTGGATGCCAATTTATCTCACTATAGTTGTCATGGGATTTACACCGAAGTTTGGCAACCATAATATCACCGTTGTGGCTTTCCGTAGGTAAGAATCGTTCTTAGCTTGCTACTCCCATAAGCCACGTAAAACATGCAACAACAAAGTAGAGGCGTCTAACTTGTTTTTGCAGGGAGTGTTTTCTGTGATATGGTATGGCCCAAGATGTGATGTGTATAATGTATGCGATGATCATGTTTTGTAATGTTTCACGACTTGCATGTCGATGAGTACACAACCGGCAGGATCCATATGGTTGTCTTTATAATTGTGTATGACCTGTGTGTCAACTTCTTATACGCCATGTAATAGTTTCACTTTATCGCTAAGTAGTTAGAAATAGTTGTAGTTGCTATTCGTGGTGGAGGCAATCATGGTGGAGTGATGGAGATCATGCTTCACGCACAAGATGGAGATCATTGCGCGAAGATTGGCTATACCATGTCACATAAAGTTATATGCATGGGATGTTTATCCTTTTATGTATCTTATTATGCTTAGATCGCGACGGTAGCATTATAACATGATTCCTCACTTAAAGATCAAGATAAAACTGTGTTCTCCCAAGTATGCACCGCGAAAGTTCGTCGTGTCCAAGCATCACGTGATGATCGGGTGCTATAGACTCTACGTTCACATACAACGGGTGCAAGCCAGTTTTGCACACGCGGAAATACTTGGGTCTAACTTGACGAGCCTAGCATGTACAGACATGGCCTCGGAACACATGAACCGAAAGGTTAAGCATGAGTCATATGAATGATATGATCGACACTTCGTTGTCCACCATTTAAACCACATCTCTTCTCGTGAAGATCGGATTAGGTGTGGTGAATTTGGATCGTGTTCACTAAACAACTTGAGGGATGTTGAATTTAGTGGGAGTTCGTCTAGTAATTTGATTAAAAGTTGAACTAGTTATCATGAACATAGTCTAATTTGTACTCGCAAACATTGTAGATCAAATGGCTAAGTCCAACTTCAACTTCAATGTTTTTGCTGAGAAGGAAAAGCTTAAAAACAATGGGTCTAACTTCACCAACTGGTTCCGCAATCTGAGAATCATTCTCTCTGTTCGGTCAAAAGGACTATGTCCTTGAGAATGCGTTAGGTGACGCCCCTGCTGCTTGTAGAGGGAGTGTCCCAACCTTTATTTAATATAAGGTGGATTCCCCTGTGTTTACAATGCTAGTCCCTGGATCAATAGCTAGCATCCACAGCTAAGATGTAATATCAAGAAACAAAGGTCATAATATAACTTTATAACCAGGAATAACATAATTTTATTACATCTTACATAGCTCATTTGGCTATTACATTACATTGCAGCGGAATATCTATAGTATGGGGTCCTTCATCTTCAAAGTGCCACAGGCAGATGTTGGTTGTAGACTTTGTAATCCTAATCAATCAATCTTCACAAAAAAAATCAAACCTGCAACATTACAAGTTACAGCCACAAGGGTCAATACATTTGAATTATATTGGCAAGCTTCACTACTATGTAGAATATAAGTGGATCCTAACATTACATGCATAATTGGCTAAGTAGGGTTTTAGGCTTCTTTGCAGAAAGCAAAATTTATCCTACCTTTTCAAAATGGTTTTGTTCCTTTGTCAAATCTCCTTTTCAAAATCCCTTGAACTCCTTGGTAAATTCCCAAGTGTTCAAGTCCTTGTCAAAAATCCCTTGAGCTCCTTGGTAACCCCAAGTGCATCAAGTTTTATCAAAATCTCTTGAGCTCCTTGGTATCCCCAAGTGCATCAAGTTTTATCAAAATCTCTTGAGTTCCTTGGTACCCCCAAGTACATCAAGTTTTCATCAAAATTTCTTGAGTTCCTTGGTACCCCAAGTACATCAAGTCTTTAAAAGTTTTCTTTTAGAAATTAGAATGTCGAGATTTCCCATAGCTTCAAACTTTAGTTGCTCAGTATTGTCCATAACCAGGGACACGGCTAAGTACTTAGATTTTATTATCTTCTGCAGAAGTAGTACACTTTACCCACATGTCACACTCCCATCTTGTTGCCACCAGTGGTCACTGGATTAGTGCTCACCAAGATGGAGTACTGGCAAATTGAGAATGTGACGAAGTCTTTCCAGAGGGTCCTCCAATACACCATTGCTAGCTTGTCTTCAAGTACCCATGTAGGATTCCAGGTCCTCATGTCCAGTAGCCTGAAGACAATGCATGGGTATTCCCAATGTAGTTGACTAAGCCAGAGCCATAAATAGCATGTGGTTGCAGACGAAAGCCACAATTGGAGAATCATGTTCAATCTCTAATTTCCTGGGTGGTTTCCTTTGGAGCACAACACAAAGAGATTGCCATAGACATGGTTCCTTTTGTTGCCACCTTCTCCAAACTCAAAGTATCCTTGGCCACCCAGGTGGTTCATTGAGTCCTTGTTTTATTATATAAAAAACACAAGTCCTTTTCTCAACTTCATAAAATCTCAACATGTATCTCTTTTCAAAATATAGCATGGCTAAGCATGTAACAACTACATTGTTTTCACTAAGGAATGTATAGGGCATCCTATTAGGATTTAGCATAGCATAAGTATAGAAATTCTTTTCATGCATGTTTTCAAATTTCACTAAGTATAATGAAAATAGTAGGACTTTTAGATGATAGTGTAACTTGCCTTTTTTGGTAGGGAATGTTGTTTCACTCCTTGATCTTGCTAGTCTCACACTTTTCTAACTTCACTACAATCAATCAAGCAAACACAATATCAACAAGCATTCCAAACCAATAATCAATCAAACAGTTCACTCACATAAAACAATGGGATCTAAGCCATGCATGTAAGCATGCAAGAGGTGGTTATATTTGCAAAGATGGTCTCCACTAGTCTTCTAAACTTTGTAAAGTCCAAAGTGGTCATTTTTCCAAAGTGGCAAGGTCATTTGCAAAAGGGTTTTGTCCATAAACCATTTTTTTTAAATCCAATCATTATTTTATGTAGTGGAAAATATTTTTATCAAAGCAACAACTTTAAGTTGTTCACAAAATTTTTTTCTCAAAACTTGGTGTTTAGGGTCAGTAGGTTTAATCCAAAACATTCTCCCAAAGTTTTTACTCCAAAAACATTTTCATAACAAAACCATTATTTTTATTTGGCTAAAAATGGCCTAAACCAATTAATCCATCCTAAACTTCACCAAATTCATTTTTGAATCCATGGGTTGGTTCCTAGGGTCAGTAAGTTTACCACAAACTAATTTGCAAAGGTTTTAACCTCAAAAACATTTTTGAACAATTTTTCTAATCTAAACAAGCATTCAAATGTTTCTGCAAAAACAACTAAGCTAACAGATACTATTTACCAAACAAATGGCATGGTTGGATAGGGCTTGTTCCACTTATTCCAACGGTATAAAGTTTGTAATTTTTGGACGTGTGGATCAAAAGTTATAGTGTTTTCAAAATCACATTCTGATCAGATTTCAAATTCAGTTCTAAACAAAGTCTGCCCACGCGTCGCTTTCCTATTCGCTGGTACCGGTTCGGGTGGATCACGTGCTATAGGCCGTTGGATCAAGTTGCATCGCCCGGCACTGGCTGCATACCCTTTCGCTGATAAGTGGATCTATCGTGTCTCTTCGATCTAAATCGAACGGCTCTTATCTATCTTGCCAAGAACTGGCGGCGCAAGGTCAACGGCGAGCGGCGGTGCGGTCAGATGGTGGCGGCGCTGGCGAAGCAGGAAGCGAGAGAGGGAGGGAGTAGGCTCACCGTGTTCGCGAGGACATGGTGATGCTCGAGGTACGGTCGGCTTGGCAAGGGGCGCTCAGGGTCTGCAGCAATTCCTCGCCGGAGTAGAGGACGACGGAGTCGTTCAGTCGAAGACGAAGTCGTCGTTGCAGAGCACTCGTGAGTGAGGGAAAGGTACTGGCGGATGCAGGAGACGATGGCGAGCAAGATAGTGTGCTCTGGTGGCAGTGGGGCTAGCGGTGGTGGCCGGAATTTTCGCCGGAGAGCATCGGAGACAGTGACGGTTTGGAGATGATTCCGAGTAGCCTGGTGGCGATGTGGAGTTGGCGTTTGAGGGGAATGATAGAGGGAGGAGATGCGCTTAAGTGCATGCAGTCACGGGCTGAATCAATGCGTGGTTAAGGAGGAATCAAGCGCGCATTCAACAGCAGAAACGGCGACGTGGTTTGGGGAGAAGAAGTCGCGGCGGGTGGAAACAATGACAGGAAGGTGGGGTCGGCTGGTCAGTGAGAAAGGGAGTGAGGGGGAGGGTCCATTTGTCATTGGTTTCGCCGGTGAGACTTTAAGTGAAAGAAAACGCTTCTGGAGGGGAGAGGGAAATGGGCTGCTGGGCTTAATGGGTTGGCCGACTGGGCTGAGTCCATTTCTTATTTTTTTTTTCTTTCAAATTGTTTTTCCTTTTCTGATTCTATTTTTCTGTTTTGAAATTCAAACAAACAAAACAACAATCAAATCAATTCAAATAATCAACACACTTTACAACTTTGAATTTGGTTCTGTTCAGCAACATAAACCAATTCCCAAAATAAAATAATATTTTTATTTTAGAGTCCATTTATAATTAAATAAAATGGACACTAGTTAATAAATCAAATAGGTTTTAATTTATTTAAAACTCCATTTGACATATAAATATTTTTCAAAACCAAAACAGTAGGTTTTATTTGAGAATATAAAATTTTTGGAAAACTTATTTGAAATAAATAAATAAGTTTTGATGGTTAATTAAAATAGTAAAACCTTTATTTATAAAACTTGGATATTAAATCCTTATTAATTTATTTTATACAAACCTTTATTATTTTTATCAAATAGAAATATTTTATTTCAAAGGCTTGGCCAAGTTTTAATTTGGCTTATAAGATAATCCTTATTTATAAATCTATCCTTTTCTTTTGAAAACAAAATCTTTTTATTAAAAGATTCAAAATAGTAATTTTAAATATTTTTATTTTCCTTTATTAAATATTTATCTTTTTAAATCCCTTTAGGATTTATTTGATCCAAATTGGTTTGAAGATTTCCAATTGGATCCAAAAAGTTTCTTCTCACTCTGAAAATCAACAAAGTTTTTATTTTATTCAATTATTTTTCACATTACAAGATTTGGAAAATCTTGGGATGTGACACTGCTACTGCACCGGCTGATGAGAAAGCTGTCTATCAGTCGCGCAAAGATGATTATGGTATGATTAAGAGCACCATGTTGTTTGCTATGGAATCGGACCTTCAAAATCATTTTGAAGACTATCCCGGGCCCTTTGAGATTCTCGAGGAGCTGAAAACCATGTTTCAGACTCAGGCCCGTTCTGAGAGATATGAGATCTCTAAGAAGTTCTTTAACTGCAAGATGGAGTAAGGGAGATCCGTTAGTGAGCACGCCATTAAGATGTCGGGCTACACTCAACGCCTTAAGCAACTGGACTGCAAGATTCCAGAGGAGATCAAGATTGACAGGGTTCTGCAATCACTCCCTCCCAGCTACAAAAGTTTTGTAGTGACTCACAATCAGATTGGTTCCACTGATACGATCACCGAGCTCTTCGCAAAACTGAAGGCTGCAGAGGTGGACATCAAAAAGGATAATCATGTGTTGATGGTCAACAAGCCGCCCACCTTCAAGAAAGGTAAGGGTGCAAAGAATCCCTTCAAGAAAGGCGGCGGCAAGCGCGTTTCCCCTGCTAAGAAGAAGCTCAGGTCTGGTTCTAAGCCGGACACTGAGTGCTTCTATTGCAAGGACAAGGGTCACTGGAAGCGCAACTGTCCGAAGTACTTAGCGGACAAGAAGGCTGGCACCATCAAAGGTATATTTGATATACATGTTATTGATGTTTTCCTTACTAGCCCTCGTTGTAGTGCCTGGGTATTTGATACTGGTTCAGTTGCTAATATTTGTAACTCGAAACAGGAGCTACGGAATAGACGGAGGCTTGCGAGGGATGAGGTGACGATGCGCGTTGGCAACGGATCAAGAGTTGATGTGATGGCCGTCGGCACGCTCTCCTTAGTTTTACCTTCGGGATTAGTTTTAAACCTCAATAAATGTTATTATGTGCCTGCGTTGAGCATGAACATTATTTCTGGATCTTGTTTATTGCAAGACGGTTATTCATTTAAATCGGAGAATAATGGTTGTTCTATTTATATGAGTAACATCTTTTATGGTCATGCACCTATTGTGAATGGTTTATTTCTTCTAAATCTCGAAAAGGGTGAAACACACATCCATAACATTGAGGCTAAGAGATGCAAAGTAGATAGTGATAATACTACTTATTTGTGGCACTGTCGTCTAGGTCATATTGGTGTAAAATGCATGAAGAAACTCCATTCTGATGGACTTTTGGAGTCTCTTGATTTTGAATCATTTGACACATGCGAACCATGCCTCATGGGCAAGATGATCAAAACCCGTTCTCCCAGATGATGGAGCGAGCAACGGACTTGTTGTAAATCATACATACCGATGTATGCGGACCGATGAGTGTTTCGACGCGCGGTGGATATCGCTATTTTCTCACTTTTACCGATGACTTAAGTAGATATGGGTATATCTATTTAATGAAACATAAATCTGAAACATTTGAAAAGTTCAAGGAATTTCAGAATGAAGTGGAGAACCATCGTAACAGAAAGATTAAGTTTCTACGATCCGATCGTGGAGGTGAATATTTGAGTTATGATTTTCTCACGCATCTTAAAGCAAGCGGAATCGTTTCGCAACTCACGCCACCCGGAACGCCACAGCGCAATGGTGTGTCTGAACGCCGGAACCGAACCCTATTAGATATGGTCCGATCGATGATGTCTCTTAATGATTTGCCGTTATCATTTTGGGGTTATGCATTAGAAACCGCTAGATTCACTTTAAATAGGGCTCCATATAAATCCGTTGAGACGACACCGTATGAACTGTGGTTTGGTGCTAAACCTAAGTTGTCATTTCTTAAAGTTTGGGGATGCGAAGCTTACGTCAAGAAATTGATGCCGGACAAGCTCAAACCCAAAGCAGAGAAATGCGTCTTCATAGGATACCCTAAGGAAACTATTGGGTATACCTTCTATCACAGAACCGAAGGCAAAGTGTTTGTCGCAAAGAACGGTTCCTTTCTTGAGAAGGAGTTTCTCTCGAAAGAAGTGAGTGGGAGGAAAGTAGATCTAGACGAGGTTATTGAACCTTCTCTTGAGTTTGAGAGTAGCGCAGCACCTGAAATTGTTCCAGGTCACCGCACCAACAATAGAGGAAGCTAATGACAAGGATCATGAAGCTTGGACGATCTTTATCTTGAGCGTTGCAGGTCGCGCATACCCCTCCTGAGTGGTACGGCAACCCTGTCTTGACTGTCTTGTTAGTAGAAGACAGTGAACCTACGAACTATGAGGAAGCGATGATGAGCCCAGACTCTGAGAAATGGCTAGAAGCCATGAAATCCGAATTGGGATCCATGAGCGAAAACCAAGTATGGACTTTGGTGGACCCTCCTAGCGACCGAAAGGCCGTTGAGTGCAAATGGATCTTCAAGAAGAAAACGGACGCGGATGGTAATGTTACCGTCTATAAAGCACGGCTTGTCGCGAAAGGTTTTCGACAAGTTCAAGGTGTTGACTACGATGAGACTTTCTCTCCCGTAGCAATGTTTAAGTCCATTCGGATTTTATTAGCAATTGTTGCGTTTCATGATTATGAAATATGGCAGATGGATGTCAAGATTGTGTTCCTCAATGGCAACATTGATGAAGAGTTGTATATGATGCAACCCGAAGGTTTTGTCGATCCTAAGGATGCTATAAAGTATGCAAACTTCAGCGTTCTATTTATGGACAGAAGAAAGCATCTCGGAGTTGGAACCTTTGTTTTGATCAAGTGATCAAGAGCTTTGGATTTGTTCCAAATTGCTACGAAGCTTGTATCTACAAGAAAGTGAGTGGGAGCTCGGTGACATTTCTGGTACTATATGTGGATGACATATTGATTATTGGAAATGACATTAACATGCTTAACGATGTGAAGAGTTATTTGAACAAGTGTTTTTCAATGAAAGACCTAGGTGAAGCTGCTTATATATTGGGCATCAAAATCTATAGAGATAGACAAAGACGCCTGATAGATTTAAGCCAGAGTACATACCTAGACAAAGTTCTAAAAAGGTTCAGAATGGATAAGGCAAAGAAAGGTCCAGTGCCTATGTTGTCAGGTAAGATAATGAGCAAGGCTCAGTGTCCAGCTACGGTAAATGATAGGGAAGCTATGAGCAAAGTGCCTTATGCCTCAGCCATAGGTTCTATCATGTATGCCATGCTGTGTACTAGACCGGATGTGTCCAATGCTCTTAGTTTGACGAGCAGATATCAAAGTGATCCAGGAGTGGAACACTGGACAGCCGTGAAGAACATCCTAAAGTACCTAAATAGGACTAAAGAAATGTTCTTAGTCTATGGGGGTGATGAACAACTCGTCGTAAAAGGTTACGTCGACGCTAGTTTCGATAATCGACAAGGATGATTCTAAATCTCGCACAGGATACGTGTATATTTTGAATGGAGGAGCCAGAGTCGAGAAGCTGCAAGCAAAGCGTGATCGCGGGATCTACAGAGAAGCGGAATACATGGCTGCTGCAGGCGTCAAGTGAAGGAGTTTGGATCAGGAACTTCATCACTGAGCTTGGCGTGGTTCCAAGTGCATTGGACCCACTGGAGATATTGTGTGACAACACTGGCGCCATAGCACTCGCTAAGGAACCAAGATATCATCCAAAGACCAAGCATATCAACCGCAAGTTTCATATAATCCTAGATTATATAGCAGATGGAGATCTGAAGATTAGTAAAGTACATACAGATCTGAATGTCGCAGATCCATTGACTAAAACTCTTCCACGTGTAAAACATGATCAGCACCTCAGTGCCATGGGTGTGAGATTGTTGCCAAATGTAAACTAGATTATTAACTCTAGGGCAAGTGGGAGACTGTTGGAATTATGCCCTAGAGGCAATAATAAAGATGTTATTATTATAATTCTTGTTCATGATAATGTTTATATTCCATGCTAGAATTGTATTAAGCGGAAACTTTAATACTTGTGTGGTTTGTGAACAACACCGTGTCCCTAGTACGCCTCTATGGACTAGCTCATTGATTAATGTTGGTTAAGGTTTCCTAACCATGGACATGAGTTGTCGATTAATAATGAGATCATATCATTAGGAGAATGATATGATGGACAGACCCAAAACTAAGCGAAGCAATTAGATCGTGTCATCGTGTTCATCTTTGCGAAGCTTTTCTTATGTAAAATATTGTATTCCTTAAACCATGAGATAATACAACTCCCTGGTATCGGAAGAAAGCTTTGAGGTCATCAAACATCATCCTATGAGAGGGTGATCATAAAGGTGTCTCTCAGGTGATCGGAAAGTATCTGTTGGGTTGTATGTATCGAGATGGGATTTGTCCCTCCCAAGTCGGAGAGATATACTTCGGGCCCACTCAGTAATCGATATCAACACCGCTTGCAAGCATGTGGTTAAGGAGTTAATCACAAAGTGATATCGTATAACGGAACGAGTAAATTACTTGCTGTGAACGAGATTGAACTAGGTATGACGGTACCAACGATCAAATCTCGGTCTAGTAAAATATCGCGAGACAAAGGGAATATATATATGGGACTGATTGAATCCTGGCATCGTGGTTCATCCGATATGATCATCAATGAATGTGTGGGAGTCAATATGGGTTTCCAGACCCCGCTGTTGATTATTGATAGAAGATCATGTCTGCATATTCTCGAACCCGAAGGGTCACACACTTAACGTGTCTTGACGCTAGGATAGATTGGATAATTGGTTTATGAGTTTTTGTTCGGAGTCTCAGATGGGATCCGGGACATCACGAGAGGTTCCGGAATGGTCCGGAGAATAAGATTCATATAAGGCAGTGCAGTTTTTGGAGTTCGGAATTGTTCCGGGTTAATCGGTATTGTACCGGAAGCTTCTAGAACCTTCCGGAAGGCGGCCAACGTGGTCCCACCTATCGGGAGGGGGCATGGGCCTATGAGGGAGTGCCCTGGCCGCATTGGTCCAGGGGCACAAGGCCCCATAGGGCCCAGCCGGCCAAACAAGGGATAAACCCTAATTGGACCTTCTAGAAGGGGGGGTTTCCTTGCCCCCCACTCCTCCCTCCTTGGGCCGCCAGCCTAGGGCTTGGGGGAGGGGTTAGGGCTGGCGCCCACCCCTCTATATATAGAGGTCTGGGGCGCACCACCCCCCACACCTTCCCCTCAAGCCTAGTCGCCCTGCTGCCCTCCTCCCTCTCTCCCTCCCGACTGCGTGTAGGCGAAGCCCTGCTGCAGAAACTCTCCACCAATTGCACCATTGCCGTCGCGTTTTAGATACAACCCATCTCTCCACCATACTTTCTGGACCAAGGAAGGAGGAGACGTCGAGGTGCTGCACGTGTGCATCTCACGAAGGCACCGCCACTTGTGGTGCTAGATCGAATCGGATCGTGAGGAGGAGAAGCGAGTACGACTACATCACCCACGCCCGATTTAACGTTCATGCACGAATCTTCAAGGGTATGAAGATCTAATCCAATCTCTCTCGTTGTTTGCATCTCCTGGATTAGATCTTGGCTTCCCTCTGTTCACATCCGTAGAAAATTTTGATTTACTATGCCGCGAAACCCTTCAGAGAAGAGGAAGAACCCTGGTACCCAAAACTAGAGGTGACATCAGCAAACGTCTTCCAGTCCACCAGACTATCCTATTGGGCATTCCATGCCCCAAATGAGAGGGTATGATCAGACTCTGTGGACTGCTGAGCCCCATGCTCATCATTGTATTCATACTCACCTTCCTCGGCCCCCTGTTCCTTGATCTCTTTGAGGAGCCTCTCAATGCGGCGGTTGCTTTGATAGGATGCATGCTGCTGCTTGTGTATGTCGACATTCATGCAACAAAGGGTCCTCTCCCAAAAGCTGGCCTTCTTGACCCTATCATGCACATAGTCTCGAGTCATAGTAGGAAAAGGGGCATTGGAGGCATTCTTCCTCCAAAATCTAGGTGGAGAGGGAGCCCTATCCGTCTCAATCTCCTCATCATCATCCCCATAGCGATGACTTGGAGCAGGCCCCATGCGCCCCTTCTGCTGCAGAGAGACCAGAGTGTGATCAGTGAGGTGTGGTGGTATGCCAAGTGGATAATTATGCTCCTGGGAGTTGATGAGCCTCATCACCAAGGGTCATATGGAGGAGATTTCTTGTACAGAATGGCATGGAACATATCCTCGAAAATGAAGTCCATCACATCAATAGGTGCAGCCTTAGCCTCAGGTCCAGCATTGAAGGTCCGGTGAGTATGGTACAGGAGGTTGACAAGCCCACCCCTAATAGCATCATCATTGCCAGCACTGGGAGCAATAGTGTGACGGAAGATCCTCAGCATAAGGTTGTAGAGGGTTTTGAGTCCCTTGGAACCCCCCACAACACCTTCATCATACAGAGGTGCCAGCTTCAACTTGTTCTCACCCAAAGCAGCTGAGTGCATGCGCAGTCCCACAGGAGTGGATAATCCATGAAAGGTCTCAAAGATGACATTGGCAAAGTCATGAAATGTAGCCGTGCAGCGAGTAGTGCCAGTCATCCACACCATGGTCCAGTCAAGATCAGACCCAAACACAACTGTGGCATAAAACTGCTGGACAAGGTGGACACTGTAGTCTCCGTGCAGCTCCATCAAGTTGTAGAGACTCAGCTTCTCACAGATCCACAGGGAATTATTGAAGTAAGGGCTCTGGCGCATTTGCTCAACACTCATGAACTTCTGGGGGCAGACAGGTGATCTGGTGAGTACACCATACACATCCTTCATGAACACAGCCTGTTCTTTCCTCTAGTAACGAGGATCCTCACTGGTACGAGGCAGCGCATAGAAATCTATCTTCCTCATCTCACGGTACTCCTCTTTAGAAATTTTGGCTAAGGACTGCAGGTTGTCATACTTGGCCCTCTTGTCACGGTCCTCCCATTCATCCCTCTCCTGATCCCTCTTCATGTAACTGCATCACGTGCCCGCTGTTTCTGGTTGGACGGAGGCACAATGAACTGACCCTGAGCTTCATCAAGCGAGGATTGCCCCTTTGGGACTTGGCCTTGGTACGACGAGGACGACTAGAACCATCACCTGTGAACAGCAGTGAGGGAGATAGAATGGAGATGAGTATATATGTCCCAATGATGCAGTACAAGAGCTTTGATGCATTTCTGGACTATTTTGATTCACCCAACATCGGAGTCTCCGCACCTTATACCGGAGTCTCCGGCACAGACCGGAGTCTCTGGTCCTAGGGACTGGAGTCTCCGGCCTGGATCGGAGTCTCCTGACCTAAGTCCGGAATCTCCGGTCAGGAGGCTCGGGTATGAGATGGGGAGATGCTGGTGAGGGTGAATCTAGTAGATAGGGCAATGCAACAATGCTAAAGTACTAGAGTTCTCGCAAACAAGTGATTCCAATGGACAAATCAGCAACAATCCTCAAAAACACATCTAGAGATGAACCCTGGGAGAAAAAAATAGAGGAGAGGTACCAGATCTGTCCATGGGATCAATTCCTCCGGTGGGAATGACCCAATGGAGGAGAGGGGAAGGTTGGCCGTCGGCATGGCGGATCCCGGGGGCTTCTTGACCTCCGGGGAGGATTTTTGGAAGAGGAGGCGACGGGTTTGGAGGTAGGGGACGGGGTGAAGAATGAGGAACTACTGTACCAGTTCACCCCGTGCCCCCTTCTTTAAGTGACAGAAACCGTCTAGACCGAAGACTTCGGTCTACACCGGAGACTCCGGTGTGTGTACACCGGAGACTCCGGTCCTCCTCGACCAAAAGTTCCAGGAAAAGTGTTTAGGGACATATATGAGAGATAGATGGTCTTTTAAGATAGGGATAGGGCTTGGGTTGAGACATCAAACTGTGAAGAACCAACAAGAGCCATAGAAGTTCAAAAATAATCAGAAAAGCTCCAAGAGACTAAAATCAAGCAAATGACAAACATGAGTAAGTGCCAACCTCTCAAATGAGAGAGGGCGGTGGCCTAGGCCACCATATTTGAGTATACTTGGCTTGGCACCACGAAGATATATCTTGGGTCCATTACCAAAACTCATCATTAAGCTCACATACCACTGAATGATATTAAGAGGAATGATTTTGATTGCTTTGGGCATAATGGGGGGAGGGATGGTCCAATCAATTAGGACCGCACTCCCCCTATATACATGCCTGCACCTAAACCAAATATGAGATGAAACATAGGTGAGAATGCAAGAAAATCAAGTCAAGCTCCCTGAATCAAAGACATTTAGTTCATTCCTCAAGTAGCAAAATCTTGCTTCATCAAGTGGCTTCGTGAAGATATCGGAAAGTTGATCTTTGGTTGATACATATGATAGATCAATATCACCTCGAGCAACATGATCTCTAATGAAGTGATGGCGAATCTCAATATGCTTTGTCCTTGTGTGATCCACCGGGTTGTAGGCAATCTTGATGGCACTTTCATTGTCACATAGAAGAGGCACTTTTTCACAATGGACACCGTATTCCTTTAAATTCTTCCTCATCCATAGCAATTGGGTGCAAGCACTAGCAGCTGCCACCATACTCGGTTTCGGCGGTGGAGAGAGATATGCAATTTTGCTTCTTGGAAGACCAACATACCAAGGACCTACCAACGAATTGGCAAGCCCCGGATGTTGATTTTATATCATCCTTGTCCCCCGCCCAATCCAAATCCGTGTATCCACAAAGAGCAAATGTTGAGCCTCGTGGATACCAAAGACCATAAAATGGGGTATGAACTAAATATTGAAAGATTCTCTTGACCGACATTAAATGGCTTTCCTTAGGATCCGCTTGATATCTTGCACACACACCTATACTCAACAAAATATTGGGTCTAGATGCACAAAGGTAAAGAAAAGAACCAATCATAGACCGGTATACCTTTTGATCCACATCTTTACCATTTGGATTTTGTTCTAGATGAGTCTTTGTAGCCATGGGAGTAGGAGCTCCATTCAAATCTTGCATTTTGAATCTCTTTAGCATATCTTGAGTATACTTGGCTTGATTGAAGAATGTTCCTCCTCTAACTTGCTTGATCTCAAAGCCAAGAAATACTCTCAACTCTCCCATCAAAGACATCCGGAACCTACTAGTCATAAGCTTTGAGAATTCATCATTAAGAGCTTTGTTAGATGAGCCAAAGATAATATCATCAACATATATTTGGCATACAAAAAGCTCCCCGTTGACCCTCTTAGTAAAAAGAGTGGGATCGATTTTCCCAACCTCAAAGCCACGGTCAAACAATAACTCTCTAGGTTCTCATACCACGTGCGTGGGGCTTGCTTGAGCCCATAGAGCGCCTTATCAAGTTTGTAGACATGGTTTGGGAAGTTGGGGTCCTCAAATCCCGGGGGTTGCTTAACATATACCAATTCATTTAATGGACCATAAAGAAATGCACTTTCTACATCCATTTGTTGCAACTTAAAGTTATGATGTGCCGCATAAGCAAGAAGGATACGAATGGACTCAAGACGAACCACAGGTGCATATGTCTCTCCATAGTCAATGCCTTCAATTTGAGAGAAACCTTGTGCAACCAATCTAGCCTTGTTCCTTACTATGATTCCATGCTCATCTTGCTTGTTCTTCAATATCCACTTTGTTCCAATAACATTGCGGCAATCCTTTGGCTTCTCTACTAACTTCCACACTTTGTTTCTCTCAAAGTTTTTGAGTTCTTTGTGCATAGCTTCTAACCAATCCGAATCTTCAAGAGCTTCCCACACTTTATTTGGTTCAATCATGGAGATGTGTGCTTGGTGTTCACTGAACCTCTTCAATTGTGCTCTTTTGGAAATACCTTTCCTTAGATCACCAACCACATTTTGTAGAGAGTGGTCTATTAATTCCAACATTCTTTCCTTTCTAGCTTCGCGACGAGTGTGGATCTCTGTGTTGTTTCTTGGAGGACCCTCTTCATCATTTTGATCCTCGTCTTGACCATCATCTTGACCTTGATCATCATTAGAATCATCCTCTACATTGGGAGGCAAGGATTGACCTTGGTCTTGATCAAGTGCTCTTCTAGCGTCAATTTGAGCTTGTCTCAAAATAGTTTGTATGGATCTTCCTTGACAAATTGACTTGGCACCACTTGACAACCCGTCGAACGGACCAAGCACCCTTTGACTAGAGTTGTCACTTTGATCATCATGTTGAGGGTCCACATCTTGTCTTTGGCTTGAGTCAATGTCCTCTTCGGTGGATGGAGCATGTTGAGGTTGTGAAGATGAGGGCTCCACTTGAGTGGAGCATAGTTCTTCTTGATCCGCCATAAGGGGTTCCTCAACGGGGCGGATATATCCCACACCCATTCTTCCTATGGCATCCTGAGGCAATCCATCATCTGCATCACAAGCATCAACAAGCCCCCCTTGGGGACCATCATATTCTTCGAAGGTCACACTACAAGATTCTATGACGGCTCTAGAGAGCTTATCATAGATTCTATAAGTGTGAGATTCGAGACCATAGCAAACAAAAATACCCTCTAATGCTTTAGACTCGAATTTAGACAAACGAACACCTTTTATGAGATAGAAACACTTACAACCGAACACCCGGAAGTAAGATATGTTGGGCTTGTTACCAGTAAGTATTTCATATGGAGTCTTGTTGATTTCTTTGCCGAGGTAGAGCCGGTTTGAAGCATGGAAAACGGTGAAGATGGCTTCGGCCCAGAAGTTGTATGGAGATTTAAACTCCACCAACATGGTCCTAGCCATCTCAATAAGAGTCCGGTTCTTCCTTTCAGCCACACCATTTTATTGAGGGGTGTATGCAGCGGAATATTGATGTTTAATCCCCTCATCACTAAGGAAATCATTCAAGGTGTAGTTCTTGAACTCGGTGTTGTTGTCACTTCTTATAATCAGCACGGGAACATTGTATTGTTGTTGAACCAAGTTGATGAAGTCGATAAAAGTCTTTTGAGTCTCACTCTTCAACTTGAAGAAATAAACCCAAGAGTATCTTGAAAATTCGTCAGCAATCACCAAACAATATTTCTTCCCACCAAGACTTGCATGAGATGGAGGACCAAATAGGTCCACATGGAGAAGTTCCAAGATCTTGGTAGACTTGATTCAGTTCTTAGGCTTGTGAGGAGCGTCATGCATCTTCCCTAGAACACATGCCCTGCAAACATGATCTTTGGCAAAGGAAAAATTTTCTTTTAGTCCCACAATATGGCCCTCTTTATGGACACTTTGCAAAGTTCTCATATTGACGTGGGCTAGTCGGCGATGCCATAGCCAACCCACATCGGCCTTTCCGAATAAGCACATCGGACCTGTAGTGGTTTGCTCCAAAAAGTCCACCACATACAAGTCATGTTCGACGTGCCCAACGAAAGCGACCTTGAGAGACTTGCTCCACAAGAGGACCACAATATCAACATCAATAAAGACGTCAAAGCCCATCTTTCGAAGAGCAAGGACTGAAAGTAGGTTGTATCCAAGGGTCTCAACAAGCATGACGTTCATGAGTGTAATGTCGTGAGCAACCACAACCTTGCCGAAACCCATTACCTTAGATTTTGATTTGTCGGCATATGTCACTGTGATTTGATCATCATTTGTCTTTAACTCCTTGACAATAGACGAGCTTCCGGTCATATGACTTGTGCAACCACTATCAAGCACCCACTTGGACCCTCCGGAAGCATAAGTCTACAAAAGATCAAGCTAATTTTTAGGTACCAATTTTTCAATGGGTCCTCTTTTGTTAGCAACAAGGGTCTTGGGAACCCAAATAGACCAAGCAAACATATTGTGCATAAACATCACCATAATAATCACGCATTAGAACATAGTGAGGGTTAGCACTTCCCGCAAAGTCATCATGAGACATAGTTTTACCACTTGTGGTCTTACTCTCCACAATGGTCTTGTTGGTCTCTTGTGCGGGCTTGGACTTCTTCTTATTGTTCTTCTTCTTAGTTTTGGAAACAAAACCAATGCCGCCTTTATCACCACTACGCCTTTGCTTGCTCAATATATCATCAATGGACTTGTTGCCTTGTGGAAATGTGGCCTTAGCAAGCTCCCCCTTCAACCTAGCATTCTCTTCAAGAATAGTTTTGCTACTAGATGGAATGAAGTTACTAGGTGAAGGTATATTGGCCAATTGAGTTTGAAGCGTTTCATGGGACTTTGTGAGTGACAATAGTTCACTCTCCAAGGCCTTGTGAGCCTTGTTAAGCAAACTAAAGTCCTCGGCAAGTTTTTCATGAACCACACCAAACTCAATCTTGTCCTTTTTAGCCCTTTTGTATTTAGCAATAGCATTATCACGCTCTTTGATGAGTTTGTTAACAATAATGTCATTGGCCTCGTAAAGCCCTTCAAGTTTTAATTCAAGTGACAACCTAGTTTCTTGTTCTTCTTCTATAGCATTGTTTAAAGCCTCTAGCTTAATCATATGTTCATGCCCAAGTTTACATCTTACATCTAGAAGCTCTTGAGTATGTGAGAGTTGATCTAAGATGTTCCCAAAATGTAACTTAGCATCTCCTTCTAGGTTAGTCATAAACTCATCAAAGGCAATTAGTTCCTTTTTAACATCAAGAGACATCTCATCATCAATTTCATTATTATCTAAGGGAGTAGAGCGGGATGATGAGGATACCTCCGTTCCTCTTGCCATAAGGCAAGTGACATTCTTGGTGTGAGAGTTCTCATTTGGAGAATCGAAGAGTGAGAATGTCGGAGTAGAGGTGGTGGCTAGAGCAGCCACACCATGAGAAGTTTCCTCTTCCTCATCTTCATCATCTTCATTGTCGGAGGAGTATTCTTCATGAGTGATCAAGACAATTTCTCCCGACTTCTTGTTGATGGGATTATTTTTGATGAAAGGTTTCTTGTAAGGTGCCTTGAGAGTCTTCTTCAACACAAGCTTACCCCCATGATCTTCTCTCTTTTCATAGGGACAACTTGCTACAAACTGATAGCGGTCACCACAATTGAAGCAAGTTCTCAATCTCGTTGTATTTTCTCTTTTCCCATTTGGGTTGCTTTTTCTTTGCATTTCCATCTTGGCCTTGGCGGGGTTCTTCCAAAATTTCTTTGCATAGAAGGCCATATATTGACTATGAGCAATCTTGACTTCATCGGGGTGGTCCATGGAAAGCCCTTCATCACTATCATCTTCATCCCCAAGGTCCACAACTTTGGCCTTCAAAGCAACATTGACAACATTGCTCATACCAAGGGCACGAGCACGGGCATCTTTGGCATTCTTGGCGGCAACCTTGAAAGCGGCCATCTCTTGCATAACTTCATTTGAGGTCATGAGATGGTAGTTGTGTCTTCCTTGTAGGCTCTTCAAGTCGGTGGGCTCAAAAGGCATGAGTGCACTCACATATTTCCTTTTTATCCATGCATCATCCACATGTGAGGCACCCACATTTCTAAAAGCGGTGGCGGTGGTCTTGAGCCTTCGATACATGTATTCGTGATCTTCACCTTCTTTCATGTAGAAGCCTTTGGCTTCATTGCTTAGAGCATCATATCGGTTCCTCCTCATACTCTCATTTCCAACAAACAAAACAGTGAGAGCATCCCAAGCTTCCTTAGCAATGCTAAAGTGCTCAATGTGTGGATAATCCTTTGTCCCCAAACCTTGTTGAATCATATGCAAAGTCGTGGCATTGAGTTGACTATTGACAATCTCTCTTCTTGTCAAGTTGTTTGGATCCCCAATAAAGAGTCCATGCTCGATGATGTTCCATAGTTCAATGCAAGAGCTGCGCACATGAGTTCTCATTAGTGATTGCCATTGAGCAAAAGTAGCCGACTCTTCAAGCTTAGGTGGGTCACCCCTATTGTACACATGAGGGTGTGGGATGGGAGGATTGGGAGAGTACCAAGAATCACGGTGCTCACCCTTTCCCCCATCAAGTTGTGTGGAGGAATTAGCATTGTCTGGTTTACCCCCCACCATCATACCCTCGGGGGATACTGACGTATTCCCCTTAGGTAAAATGGATGGTTGATACTCTTGAGGAGGTGGGGGTGATGAGCCTTCTTTGTCTTTAATAAGTTGCTCAAGCATCTTCTTGACTTCGTTGACCAAGGAAGAGCTCAATCTTGTTTCCAAGTTTTTGAGATCTTCCATGGTCACCGGGGTCGGCTCACTACCACCATCCCCTCCATTGCTACCCATATTCTCTTAGGCGGTAAAGCCCAAATAAAGATCCGAGGCTCTGATACCAATTGAAAGGATCGTATGGGCACCTAGAGGGGGGTGAATAGGTGCTACTTCAAATTTTATTCTTTTTCAAGTTAAGGTTTGACAAGAAAGGTAAATTCTCTAGAATATGCAACTATGGTGAATTTACCTATATGTCAACCATGCACAATCTAGCACTAAGCAAGAACAAGTAAGTAAAGTGCGGTAAAGGATAGAAGTAACCAAAGGAGTGGACACGGAGACACAAGGATTTGTTTCCCGTAGTTCCTTCCTTTTGAGGGGAAGTACGTCTACGTTTGGAGAGGGGGTGGTTTCAAACCACTAATGCCACGAGAGGCCTCCCTTGTTCTGCGATGAACCTCACCCCAACAGGCTCGATTCACCTTCCACTATATCGGCAACCTTCGAGGTGGAAGACGGCACCTTTACAACAAGTTTGGGGCACACATCCACAACTGAATTGGAGGCTCCCAAATACAAGCAAGCTGTCAAGACAAATCAAAGACAAACTTGTAAGAACCAAATCAAAGTTAGGGTTTCCAATGAAACACTAGATCTTGGGGGCCCTCAAGTGAATGAGGGGGAAATGAAGATCTCTCTTGGTGAAGATGTAGATCAAGGCCTCCTCCTTCGATTCTCCAAAGATCAATGACTTTGGATGGTTGGATGAAGAGATCTTGTAGATTTGGTGGCTCTAATGGGGTTGGTGTTCTTGAGCAGCTCAAGCAACTGGAGGAAGAAGATAAGGGTCCCTTTTTATAGGCAGCCCCCTCCACGAACCGTTTTCTGACCGTTGTAGAAAAGTCAGACCGGAGACTCCGGCCAATCTCTAGACCAGCCTCCAGACTGACCTTCTGACTGACCCAGACCAATTCTCCCCTAGCAACACCGGAGACTCCGGTCTTCCAACACCGGAGACTCCGGACTGAACAAAGTCCGGAGACTCTCCGGTGCAGCCTCCGGACCCCTATTCAGAATGTCCCAGACAGATCCTGGGAGGCACCACCGGAGCCAGAACCGGAAACTCCGGACCACACCGGAGACTCAGATTGGCATCGAGACTCCGATGCTGAGTTTCCGCACAAAGTGGCATATGAATGTGGTCATTTCCCAAGAGTGAGGGTGTTGTTTATCTATGATAATACCAACCTGTGGACAATAACAAACTGTAAAATGATCTACTTGTTGTTAACGAACACCAAAAGTGATTATGACAATAAATGCCCTTTCAGCAGCGGTGGAGGTGACAGCTCTGCCTCATGTGCCGCCACCATCGCAATGAGCTAGACGGCCTCGTCCAGCCGAGACAAATTGATAGTGCATGCATAGGCATCATCCTCGTCGTAGTCTAGTGGTAGGATAGCCTCGCTCTCCTCTTCATCATCGCCTCCCTCCTCTTTGCCGTTCATGTTGTCGCTGCTGCCACCCCCTCTTTGTCGTGGTCGCACTCCTCGTTGTCGGAGTTCTCGTCGTCGAAGTGCACGTGCATATTATTGTAATCTTGCTCCGGCTGGAACTCGCCCCGGTATGAGCACTCCCGTGGCGCGCCGTGCTCCCAGACGAGGAACTTCCGCCAAAAGTCCTTTAGGTGGTACGCACGGCCATACCGTAGCACCGGCGGGACCAACGCGATGTAGCAGTGCATCTTCGCTTCTAGCGCCATAACGCCAGTCGGTGGAGGCGACATCGACACCCTGCTGGCATTGAGGGGCCAACTGGTGGGGAGGGAGACGTCGTGATGGTCGCATGAATCCCCCTCATCCCACCGCTATATGCAGTCCTACACCGACATGTACCAGCGGTAGTGCTCCAGTCGTTCGGGCCGCGCCACGAGCGCAGGTGCCACTAGGACCACAAAATCTTGCATCCATGGAGGTGTCTACGGGGAGCCACTTTGCACGTGGTTGAGGCGGTGGTGTTGACGATCGTCGAGGGAGACATTGGCTTGAGGACGAGCTGGTCGCATGGTCATTGGTCATCTTCTTCAGCCAAGACGATAACTTCATGGCGATGGCTAGGGCGAGGGAGAGGTTTGGCTAGAAGTGGAGATGGCGCGGGCGAGGTGTGTGGGGAGAGATGGGCGCAAGGCTAGTATAAGAAGCTCTGTCCATCAATGTCGGCGCAGAGGCAAGCGATTTTGGCATAAATGCCAGCGCAGGAGTTCGGGCGACACGTCACAGTGGTCAGCGTGGGCATTGATGGGCATGGCTGCTAGCGCCGCTCGGCCTTCTGAAGGCCATCGGCCAGCAGCCATCACAAGTGTCAGGCACACGAAGACCATTGGTCGCTGCCAGGCGGGCCAGGTGCGAACGAGGGAGGACACGCGTGCGGTCCGCGATGTGTCTGACCCGACATATTCATGCCCCAAATTTGGTGGATAAATGGGTCAGGCTAGACGCATCGCTCCGTGTGCATACCTACCCTTCTGTCCGGGTAGACGGGTTTGGATCGGCTCAAACCGGATGGGTCGTACGGTGGGAGATGCCCTAACATAAATAGAACAGTACAACTATACCATGCTGAACTGCGGATCAGAACTACCTTCATGAACAAGTTAGGCACGGGGGACCACCCAACGCAAGGGAATACATTGGTGAATCTAGCATTAGCATCGGCAGTGGTCCTCCATGCTCATTGCTCGGAATGGCACACGAAGAACACAAGCCGAGTGGCCTCATGGGCTTTGCGGCAGCAATGAGCCGTGAGAGGTGTGGAGGAGCGAGCGACATGGACTGGGCGATATGAGAAACCACACGCCGCCTAGGAACTGGACTCCGACGGTGAACAGGAGGCGGACATGCTTGGTGGTGTCATAGGGCTGCAGTCTGAAGAGTCACTGGCTGAGTTCATTTTCAGGTAGACGAACGTAGAAATAGAAAATTTATACTAGGAGAAAATTTCGTGCTTGCAATTAGCATCCAAGTGGAAAGAGAACCAAGGCCGTGGGAGAAGATAAGCAGACGGAATGGGATGAAGCACACTCGAGCTTGAGGCTGCTAATTCTAAGTGAGATGACTGCTAATTCTAAGTGAGATGACGTGGAAGGAGGATGACAAGGGAGGCTGATGATGTGGCATAGCTGCATGTCAAGAGAAATATGGTAGTGCAGTGCGCACGATCTTGTAGGGAGGTAAAAGATGCATTTGTACTGTTTATTGTACACCCCAGAGAAGATGGTTACATAATTGCTGCTCAACTATACGGATGAAACCTCCAAATGTAGTCCAGTAAAACATGGTACATTTGAAAACAAAGCCTCGTCATTTGCCATTATAATTAGTAAACCTCGTGCTAGAAAGATCCACTCAGAATGCCTATTCAGTAGATCAACAGAACAAAACTCACTAATAGGGGAACAAAACATCAGTTACAAACAGAAAACAAAGATTATACAAGCCAAACACTTCCTAGTGATCATTTGTTAAACCAATTGCCCACGTTTTGATGCATCTACTGTTAGGATTTCTGCACGCCCGGTTGCGAGAAAGATCCGTGGCATGTCACAAGAAACCTGCTAGTCTGTGAGCTGACAATGCTAGTCATTGCAGAAGTGAACTCATCTCCTGCTCTTAGCTCTTGAAAGATGCCTGAATGATGATGTCCGTGCTCATCTAAGATGACCTGTTGCTGGAATAATCTGGTGTTGTGCAATCCCAAGAGGCTTCTTTACATTATCAGGATTCTCTCCTGATCCGCCACCATCACAACTGGGTTCCAACAATCGCACAAGCGAGAGAAAAATCTCCATTCTAGTGACGTCCCTGTTGGCCTGCACAAACGGGACCAGTTAAGAACTCTGACAAAAGTAGGCAAAGGAGGGGAACAACAGACGGTTAAATTCATGGGAGAAAAATGTTAGAACACTGTGGAATCTGAAAGGATGATCTGTACACGTACATGAACCATGCAATCTGACCCAACCAAGGGATCTTCATACTACTTACCTCAACAGTGAACCGCGCCCAGATTTTATTTTTTCGTGCTTCCATCACACCCCTCAAGATGGTTAATCCAAGTCCTTTAATGAAGTCAGCTATCTCTAGGAAGATCCCTCTATCCTCACAAATCATCTGCAGACATACTTGTGTCAACAAATGGGCAGTGTAATATGTGAACTGAGATTAACGACACAAAGAACAATTAATAGCTCAATCATTTACCTCCACTAGCATCTGACGAGGCCGGTCAAGATCCTCAACAATGATTGGGCATGTCATGGATTGACTGCCTACATTGAAGGCCCAAGTTGCACCACCCTCGAAGTAGTCTTTCCAAAGAGGACCGTTCTCACCGCCAAGTATCTGTTTGAAGTTTATCAAGTAGCACAACAAAAGATAGTATGAGGTTTGCTTGCAACTACTTTTCGTGGAACTTTTTTAAGTAAAAATAATTGTAACTAATGTGTGTGCATACCTTAGATTCATTGGAATCCTTGAGGTTGTCGGCATGCTTTGTCACACTCTGCAAGAAAACCATGTGCTTGATGGTCTTTTCCAATAAAGCATCAATGCTACACTGTTGACAACAAATGCGATGAGAAATAGCAGTCATTACACAAAAAGTCTATGACCATTTTGAATACAAGTGCAATCAATTTTTATAATAATAGCTAAGGGACCACTGAAATGTGAACTAGAGGGTACTACCTTTGCTCCATTAGGTACAAGTTCCCGGAGCTCCTTTATACGATCCTGAATGAGCTGACGGTCCTTTGGTCGAGGCTTGGAACTCTCTCCTGGCCGAGATCTCTTCCGATTTGCCTTGTTCGGTGTATCATGACCTTTGCTGTTTGAGGCTGACACGCTTTCACATTTCATGTTATTTCCACTCTCGATCCAAAGGCGTATCTGAGATTTGTGCATTCCATTATTCTGGGAGAGACAAACATCCTCAGTCTTCTCTAGGAAACATGGCTGTTTAACGAAATTTGAAACAGCCAACTCATTCTTGACTAGCAAAGGAGGAGCACCAGATGATTCTTGTTGATTCGTCTCTTTTGAGCCACAATAAGAGCTGCTAGGCATGTCTGTCAATGAAGTCTTGCGAGAGACACTGTCGCCAGAGATCTGCTTGCCACCGGGATTGACACTGGAGATAACAGCGTCTAATAGTTGGTCACTATCTGTTAGTGAGAAGATTCCAGAAAAAGGAAACTCGTCATTCACTGCACCAAATACTGGAGAGGTATCAAGATAAACTGATGATTCAGGAGCATCCCTCTCCGAGCTCTCCTGTTCTGCAGTGTTCCAGGTTAGATCACCTTCCACATTGTGGCACAGATGAGGAAATTCAGCACCAAATATATCAAACAGATCATTTCCTGTAGTTGAATTTGGATCCATAATAAATGAGGAGGATCGTTCACTTGAAATGTCTGGGAGCTTCTGTCGATCCATATTCCTCATACCTTGTATTCTTATAGCAAAACTGGAGTCATTTACTTCTTTAGCCTTCGCATTTTGGCACACATGATCTGAATTAGCCAGTTGATTCTCCTGAGGAAGTTCTGTTTTAAATCCACTAAAGACTTGAACTTCAGATCCAGAGGACTGAGCAGCAGCAGCATGACATGCGTCTCTTTTGGGACTGCCCATTTTCATAATAAATTGGGCGGATTGAGGGATTTTATATGAAACAGCAGCATTGTGCCCTATCATCCCAGAAGTAGAGCTACAACTTTGGTCAAAGACATGACTTGTTGAGCTGTTATACAAGTTAGACTTGACTATTCTATTACCTTCAGGGAGAAAATCAAAATTTCCACAACTGTTAAGAAAATCCAACACCTCACCTCCTCCATGCAACAGGGGCATGCTTGTATTTTCATGCAACAGAGGGTTCTTGCGTGCAAGAGATTTCAGCAAAAGATTTCTTATATCCGATGACTCTTCCATGTTTCCTAGTCCCAACTGTCCATCATTCATCAAAAATGGATGCTTTTCTGCTGATGTTGAGGTAGAAGAGATAAAACCTGAGCTCACCACACTGCTTTGTGTGGTACTTTCAACTCCCATGTCACAGTAAGAAGGTTGTCGTCTGAACCTCATATCAGGAGCATACAAACTGTGATCTCTGATAACTTCATCATTTCTCTGTGCTACCTTAAGAAAGGAAGCTTTCCTTCCAGTGTTTGCTGATGTACTAGTTGATACTGTGGCCACATCAGCGCCATAGAACTTTTCATAAGCCACTGGGGAGGCACCAAAGGCTTTTGAGCAACTATCTGTAGGGTAGGCACTCAGAAGACCATGCGAAGAGCGTGACTGAACCTTCTGGCTAGAATCATTTTTAGCTGAAGTAGATGCAACCATACTTGATCGATTATTTAGCTGAGAACAAAGCTTCTTATACTGAAGCACATAAGTTGTATTTTCCATAACCTATCAGAAAATAAGCATTTCATAAGCTCGTCATATTGGAAGCCCAAACAAGAGACCTAGCATATACCCAGTGGTCATAGTATAGCTCAGGAACAATTCCTCACAATGCAGTCCTTACAGCGCTAAATTAAAATGGTGACACTTGTAGATCATTTTTCTTTCCAACTCTCGACTCCAATCCACAGGAAGGTTTGGTCTTCCTTGGGCCTCACCATGAATATAGTTTACATAAGGATCCAAAGAACAGAACATTTGACCAGTCAACTATGGAATAGTCTAAACTCTGAAGTAGTACTAGTGTACCTACTGTTCTACCTCATGGCCCATATTATAAACGGAAATTAAACTTCAAGACATGTTCAGTTGGATATATATACTAATCTGCATTGTCAAAAGCATGGCCATCTTACCACACTAGTAGAGCCGAGCTGGAGTACACCGCGTGGTAACACAGGAATTATTGCAATAGTCTGTGCAGCAAGCAACTTATTAAGAGATCAGAAGTTAATTTTTTTGCAGATAATGTACCATGCAAGGGCAATCATTCTACTGACCTGAATCCCAGCTCTGAACTGATAATTCATCTCAGCAGCAACCTATCACCATGAAAAGACAATAGTTTAGTATTCCACTACAGAAGCTCACTTTGTAATTGAAGATATCCAAACAAGAAAAGCAAGAGGTTAAGTTCCACTACATTACCAAAAGACAATTAGATATCATTATGGGAGAAGCATTATGGTTAGCTAAAGTTTAACTGGCAAATCCTGTTAAATTGTTAACAAGAACCTTGACATCCAGTTATTCACATGCCATGTGTTTGCTCTTGCAACTAGCTTATCCAGTGACCACTTATTTGTCAGAACAACAGATTAAACTCACTACATGCCAAAATTTCAACACATAAGGAACAACTATGTGAGGACAAAATAACTCCACAAGGGTTGTTGCAGTGACATAGATCCCGGACTCCATGCTATTAACCACACAGCAGCAAAAATGGACTAGACAATACTTTTGGCTACATTTATATCAGTTCACAAGAAGGAAGAGAAGAAGAATTTTATACCTCGGGTCTGAGTCCGTGATCACCAGCAGTATCATGGATAATCCACTGATGATTCCCAGTAAAAGCGGCACGACCAATGGTACTGAAAAAAAAAACAGAATGCAGCAGGCGTCCATAAGAAGAAGAAAATTACTAGCTAGTAACAAGGAATTGTGTTCCCTGTTGTTACTTACCCTTCCCCGACAACATGAACTTGTGATGCCATAACCTTCCTAACAAGGGTGCACACAGAGCCGCCACCTGATTCGCACCCAACCTCAGAAGCCTCAGATCCGTCCGGGCAAGATGTGTGGCCACAATGGCCATCCTCCCACACTAGATGCCTGCACATCACCAATGCAAAACAATGCACGCAAATCATCAAACAAGAGCCGAATTCCCAAGGCATTAAGCTCGTTAAAAGGCTTAATTCACAATGCATTTAGTAAAATTAGCATTCCTCCATGACACCCCGAAATCTTGTCCCCATTTCTGTCTTCTCCATTTCCTCCCAAAAAGCTTACACCGAACTGGAGAGCATCTCGCACATCCACGCCCTTTAAGCCTCAAGGAGCTAACACGCATTTACACAGACAAGGGCACTAGTAGCTTTTTTGCTTCATGTTCCTTGTAGTAAAGGCAGTACTAAATTTGCAAGAATCAGTGAACGCGCACACAAGCGCACGCGCGTTCTTTTTTCCAGGCGCCATCTTTCCCGCAACGAAAGGAGCCCCTTATTAGTAATCGCTGAGGAATATACACATCCTACGAATCTTCCCCGCGCACGCTTCACTGGTACGAGGCAAATCTAGCTGAAACGGAATGTTCAAGAAAACTCCAAACCCAGCAAAATAAATAAAAGAGGACACTGAAGTGTGTGTGAGAGAGGAAAGCTAGAACTCCATTCGAGATTTGATGTTCGCAAGATGGAGCGGGAGGAGAAGCATGGGAGGAAGAGAAAAAAGAAAAATGCACAGGAGAAGGATGGTAAGTCTTACACGGGGTCAGCGGCGCCGATGGCCTTCCAGAAGACGGCGTAGGACCAGCCGACCTCCTCGCACAGCCTCCTCAGCGCCTCCCCCACTGCCATCTCCGCCACCCACAGCCCAACGGAACCCTAACGAACAAACCCTAGCTCCTCCGACGGGGGAACGAAAGACGAACAAGTACTCCGCCGCCGCCGCCGCCTCCCTAGGCGCCGCGGCAGCTGGCGCGCCCGCCCTGCTTCGCGCGGACCCTGCCGTCCCTCCTCTCCGTCTCCGTCTCCGCCGGAACCCCGACACTCGCTCGCTTCGCCGCCGGCAGGCGGCAACCGGACTTCAGAGGAGGGGCCCACCACCAACTGGGGGCGCTGGTCCCAGCGTCAGTGGGGCCACGGCGCTGCGCCAGAGACGCTCCGACAGGTGTGTGTGTGCGGCGTGGAGACGCCGGAGCCGCACGGCGGCGGGCGGGCGAGCAATGCGCTGTTGGATTTTGGTGCCGCCGCCGCTGCTGCTACAGCAGCTGCGCGTCCTCGTCAATCTCTTTCTTTCTTCTCCGCTTTCGCTTTGGCTTCTTTGGGTTCTCACTCTGGCCTGGGACTCTTCTTGCCCCGCCCTCTATGGGGTGGGGTTGCGCCTGTGCAGTGTGAGTGTGTGTAATTTTTTTTTCCCCTGGCTTTTCTTCTTTGTTGCTTTCTCTGCTTGCCCCTCCTTTTCCTTTGGCCCTCGCGGTTCCCGAGGGAGGCATCATTTCCCTCCACGAGGGGCAGGATGGGCATTCTTATGTGTGGCTCCCCAGGCTCACACTGTCAGACGAGGCAATTTCTTATCAAACCATAGGGCAGCTAGTGTAGAGTAGGGGGTGTGGAAATAAAAGGAAATCAAAAATATGGCCTTAAATAGTTCCTTTCATGTAAAGCAGCTCTGCATATCCGATGAATACAAAAAAAATCAATAGAACTGTTCCATATTATATTATATAAGAAAGTTGTTGAACTTTGTACTTATAACCACACGAGGCGCTAAGTATGCTTTTAGTCTTATAATTGTCATTTCATTTCTATTGAAGAGTTGCTTTTTAAATTATATCACATTTTGCATCATTGCTAAGACTAGTCAACAAACCATCCAGCAAATAAATATATCAATACCATAGTTTGAAAGTATTAATTTCCAAAAATGCAGGGAATGCCAAACAAAAAAAACACTATGATTGGTTTAAGACAATATTTGAGTTTGAACACCCAAATCATGTGACAGATTAATATGTTAAAAGTAACTTCTGGAGACCAACAACAAGATTCAAAGCTTGAGCAAATGACAGTTTAAGAATGTTGAAAGCATATGTTCATGATGAATCTATCAATATTGCTTTTTTATTCAATGGTCAAACCAAAATGTAGTTTTCCACATAAGCAGATAGATATGTATAATGCACTATGGGAGAATTTACTCGATAAATGTAGAAAAACACATGCTACTTTTGATGGTTTTTTCTTGCATGTGTGGAAAGCAATGGCTGTGATCACAAGCTATGTCAAAACAAGGTTAATCGTTTTTAAAAGAAAGGTTATATCTCTTTGCCTCTGCATCCAATGACATACCCCCACTTAGGGGTATATATATATAATGACTGGTGCAACTTAGTGTCCAGACACCAAACATGATACGCATAAATTCTCTTTGAACTAGACATACCTGAAGATATACATACCTAAGTTACACATACCTAGGTATCACATACCTAAGATATAAATACCTAGGTATCACATACCTAATGTATATGTACCCTGCATACGTGAATATATATATAACTTGGGTACGTATGCTTTAGGTATGTGATATCTTGGGTATATATAACTAGGATACATATACTTAGGTATGTAGAAGTTAGGTATGCGAAATTTGCATACGTACACCATCAGGTATGTAAGAATTTAAATAAAATACAAGTATGGTGCCCAGACACTATATGTTTGATTTTCTGGTAAGGCTAATATTGTGCTTGATAGCCAATACTTTTCGCATACCAAAAAAATCTTCTTCTAGTTTCTCACATGGGAGAAGGGTTTGCCCTATCTGCCGGGTGATTTTTGGCAACAAAAGAACACGTAGGCTTAGCAAAATATGTTTATAATTTTTTTATGAAGAAGATAGATATGTTTTATAGCTAAGTATGGTTTGCATTATAATGAGTAGAAAACTAGGCTGCACGTCACCCATGATCCCATGATCACCGCTCGAGCGCCAACCATTTTTAATATAAGAGAGTTCATATAAAATTGAAAGCACCATCCTGGACCATTAGCAGCTTCAAGCAATGCATGGTTAATTAGAATATCTTCCATATAGAAAACTAAATAAAGTATTTTATATCTTCATCTCTTTCTGCCTGAAAAAAAAAACTAATCAGTTTGAGAAGCTTTCGTCAGATTGTACCATGTAACACCTTTTAAAATTAAAAAGGCTTCGCATAACATAACCACTCATCATAATCCTATGGAAGAGGACAAAACGGATAACTTAAGTTTATCCAGCTAATGGTCTGTCATGTACCAAAAACAAGAGCACTTTTCTACCCTAAAACTCTTATATTACTATCTCTATCCCAGTTTATAAGACTTACGCGTATATCTAGGTCGTCCGCATGAGCTATATAATATAAATTATATAATATAAAAATTATATCATTAGAAAATATAAAATTTGAAGTTTCTAATAGTATAGTTTTTATCTTATTTACCTCATGCTAAGTTGGTTAGTTTATCGACCTAAAAATACGCGTAGGTCTTATAAACCAAGACGGAGGAGTAGTAACCAGATAAGACGGTTATACCCTCGAGATTACTGAGCAACTACAATTGTGCCAAGATGGGACCTTCAAAAGGTGGGCATGGAGTGCAATTATGTGGTCGTGTATGCTTTTGAGGGAGTGATGGGGTGTAATTTTATTTTAAAATTAACAGGCACGTAGCATTTGTTTATTTACAGCGAAGGGCACAAAAGGCAGAGGCTAAGACAATCAGGTGGCAGAGCCTGTCTTAGCTTGCAATACTACTATTTTTCTCTCGGAAAGAAAGTTGTTTTTAGATGCAATGTGTGTATGGATATGATTTAAGAATGTGGTTAAGATGGTCTTGCGGACTTGTTTCTCTTTCATGATTGGACAAGCGATGAACCCAAAGAGGAGCTGTCACTGGCGGGTGGACCTCCTAAAAATCATGTGGAGAATGATCCCACCTGTCAGCTTGCGTGGCTGCATCAGATTTGCTTAGTTGCTTTTGGGGTCCGTGAGATCTTGGCTTTATTTTCTGAGGAAAAGCGAAGGTGGATTCACAGATCTTGCAGTTCCATGTTCCCAGCGATCTCAGAGCTCCAATTAGGAACTGACTTAATTACTGCGTCCGCAGTGCATGATTTAACCTTACAAATTTACCGTCCAAAATCTGCAGGAACGATCCGGTCGGTCTTCACGGGATATAGTGGTGGATTTCGCTGGAAAAAATGAGCTAAACTTTCTCACAAACTCATTACTACATAACACTAATAATCAGCGCCTTTCGGAACCTTTTCTTTTTTGACAGCGATGCCTCACTCCATTGCCAGTTTGCGACACCCTGCCTTTGGTCGTGACTCTAATCTTTTTACCGGCGCATCATCATATTTTACACAGATCCGGTGAATGCAGACCAGACCAGACAGCAGCAGATGCAGAGGGAGGAGGACCGTGAAAAAACAAAAAGAGGAAGGAGAAGCTTTAGTAGAGGTTTATTGTGCTTTAGCTCTTGACCGGACCGGCACGTGACAAGTCCCCGTTTACTCGAGCCTCGGCCCTCGGTCCAAGTTTGTTGCTACGCCACAGAGGGCCAAAAGCAACAGGACAGGACGCCATCAACTAAATTCCATATTACCAAAACCAGACCGTAATCCGGACCAGTCCATAAACCAAGCTCAAGAAAGCAGCCTTCTTCTGCCCTGTGCGGCGTGGAACAGGCAAAGATCACGCGTCCTTGTCATGAAAACGATATATTCTTCCGGTTTAATCATACTGCTTCTTATTTTACGATCGTCGTACGCACGAGCATTATTTTTTTCTCCGCTCTTTTTTTTCTTGAACGTGTGGCGTTCCTTTTGTTTAATTTCTTTTTGTTTAATGAGAGACGGCCTAACACAGGATAGGCGAAATGCTAATCCAAGGTTTATGCTGACTCATTAGTGGAGGCTTGCAAACTAATCCTACTCTCTCTTCTTTGATGTGGATGTTCGTGTTGCTTCTAGAAGTGCTCCACTAGATCGGCAAGAAACCCACATCTGAAAAGAGATCAGCAAATAACAGGGACGTTCGTAGATGGAGTTCTGTTTTTTTCCTCTGAAAGGAACGTTCAGAGAATTTAGTCACATCATATGCAATGAGCCGAAACTGCTTTGGATGCCAAATTAGATGGTCACTTCATCCTCGTAGCGACATGTCCGTGTAATGTCACTAATAGTATTTACTATTTTCTCTGTTTTATAATATAAACTTTTTTAGCAATCTAAAACAGCTCGCTAGAAATAATTATATTATGAAAGAATTTTTTAGTAAACTAAGACAGCTTGCTAGAAAGACTTATACATTGTGGAACAGATGTAGCACTAGTTAATAGGAACAGGGCTGGAAATCGGTTGCCATCTATCGATCCAGTCCTTAATGGAGAGAATGTAGACACGAGTTGGTTGCTGCCCTGCACAAGAGGGAACTGGATTTAGGAGGGTGGAGATGGAGAATGGCACGGGTACCAACCCACTAGACAAGAGGACACGATCTGCATGAGAATCTTGACCTTGGCACTTTGCAAATAACACCAGCGACCACTGCTGCTGCTGCTGCAAACCCTAGGCGAGAGGGCAATAGTTTCTTTGATCTGAAGACTGCTTTGCCTTGGTTCCCTTTGCTTTGGCCCACACCAAAAACCTTTTTTTTTTTTTGCATCCAGCTGTAATGGCCTCAACAAAAGGGCACGTATGACCTCTCCGTGTAATTCTGTTTTGCCCATCAACGCAACGACTCGGATGTTCTGCATTTTCTAAAACATATTGTATGTTGTATATATATTTTTTACTTGTTCTTCTCTCAAATAAAGGGAAGTGAACTTTACATATTCACTGAACTAGCATATTCTACTGCAACCGATTTACTAAATATTGGAGTACACGCTCATCAAGGATAACAAAAAAAAATCATGGACAAATATACATCACAAACGGTTTTTTTCCTTTCCCTCCGGGATGATTTTGTACAGAATATCACACATGATCTTTTTTTTTCCTTAGACAACTCGTTGAAAAAGCACTAGCACTAGTTCTCTACGCGGCATATAGAGTTTGCGAGGCCGCTAGTAATGCTGGCCCATAGCCAAGCATGGAGGTAGAATACATACCGGCATATATTTATGACGTGGTGGGTGTTAATCAAGAGCAGCGTATTTTACAGTTGTGGTATGTCAAAGGCGGCACAAATTTATTCTTTTCTCAAAATCTAAATCAGGTATCCTTTTATTTTACCTAAAAGAAATGGTTTATCATCTAATATGAAACTGTGTGTTTTCACTGTGGGCAAGGGGATATATGTGTTGATTTTATCTTTATCTTATCCGTATTGCAATTGTTACAAATAGGCTCTTTGCAAAATAGTTTACCTCAACAGCGTGCAAAATTTAAGGTACGGTTGTATGACTGTTGCTTCTAGTGTCAATCTGTCATTTAACTGTAGAGAATTTCTTTGGAAGAACAGCGTACGAGCGAGCGAGAGAGTACAAAGTTGCTGGGCATGGGGGATCCATGTGCCCACCTAATGTGGTGCTCGCTGATGGCGATTGTGACGTGTCTTGTTTCTCCCATCGATTAAAGATAGTAACTCTAATCATGGGCGACAAGAAAGGTAGTCACTACACAAAGACAGAACTAGGGAGATGAGGAATATCGGTGGTTGGTGCCAACTATACAGAGCTACAGTACGTACACGTGTACTCTCTCCTAGCTAGAACTTCTTCAAGAGCTGGTTTCAAGCAAACATACTACACCTTTTTTCTCTTCTTTATTTACTTTTTCATATCAGGTGCAGTTGCAGGCGGCAGCCATTTGGCCTTCGGATTATCCTTCTATACTTTTATCTTTTAGATCATCGTTACAGAAGTCTACGAATGAGTTTAAATTTGAACTTGGATGGATGATCTGTGATGATTTTTACGAGATGATTAAGGCTATTTGGGAGAAATCGGGCGGTGGACAAACGCCTATCCTACGATGGAATAACAAAATGCGTGCTTTATGCAAGTTCCTTCGTGGCTGGGCCAGGCACACAACTAGGATCCTGAAAAAACGAAAAATTACGCCTAACATTTATAATTGATGACTTAGAGGCTTTCGCGGAGGTCAGGACGTTAACTGCACAAGAAATTGAGCTTAAAAGCCAATCGAATGCAGAGATAGCCCGACTTCTGCACGAGGAGGAACTCAAATGGTATCAACACTAAAATTCATTATGGAAGGAGATGCGAATATAAGGTACTTCCATGTTGTTGCCAATGGCAAGCATAAGAAGAAATTTATTCACTCTCTGATTCAGGATGAAGGTATGATTGAGACAGGAGCAACTGAAGTTATATATCACAGCTTATTATAAATCCTTGTTTAGGGCCCCAGCGAAAAATTCATTCTCTATGGATGAGTCTCAAACGACCGATATGCCCCAGGTTTCTGATAAACAAAATAGCTTTATAATTGCCTCATATACCGAGGAAGAGGTCAAGAAAGCGGTTTTTCAAATGGAACATAACAAAGCGCCAGGCCTGATGGCTTACTAGCGGAATTTTACTAAAAATTCTGGGAGTTATCAAGAAGGACCTGATGAATTTGTTTGGGTTTTTACAAGTAGGTCAATGGAATCTTTTTAGACTAAACTTTGGCAATATAATTTTACTATCTAAGGTTAACAATATAGAACGTATACAATAGTATCGGTCAATCTGTTTGCTTAGCGTTAGCTTTAAGATTTTTACTAAAGTTGCCACGATTAGACTAAACTCAGTTGCTGACAATGTTGTTATGTAACACCCTCGCCTGATAAGGCTGAGTTCATGTGTATAGTGTCAATCCCTGGATCGGTTCACTGGCATACACAGTAGAAAATGAATACCAAATATAACTGTGCATCATAAATACAATGAATATGATCCATAATTTACATTATATCACATCGGAAAGCAATACAAGATAGATCTCTATCCTTCAAATGTGCCATAGGCGAACAATCGTTGAGTGGAGTCTCGCGACCTATAATGATCACTCATAAATGATATAACCTACAACATGAAAGGTTGCAGCCACGAATGGTCAATACTTTAAATGTATTGGCAAGTGTCACTAGTATGTGGATATAAATGAAACCTATCAATTACATGCATATTTGGCTAAGTGGAGTTCCAGGCTGATTTGCATAAAGCAATAGTTTTATCCTAACATTTTCAAATAGTTTTAATATTTTTTGAAAATTGTATGAAGACGTTGGCCAACACCAAGTGCTCCTAATCCCTTGTTCAAACCATCAAATTTTATTAAGAAATTGGAATATCGAGATCATCCATAAGCTTCAAGTCTTAGTTGCTCAATATTGTCCATAACCGGGGACACGGCTAATCAGTTAGATTTATATCTTTTGTAGAAGTTGTACACTTTACCCACACGACACAATCTCGTGTTGACGCCACCAGTGGCCGCTGGTTTAGTACACACCAATTGGTATACCGGCAGATCGAGAATGTGACAAAGTCTTTCCATAGGAGTCCTCCCATTATACAATGCTAGCACGTCTAACAGGCACCAATGCAAGGATATAATCTCCAATACACAATTCTAGTTAACCTGGAGATATACCAATGTAAAGAGTCTTCTGCTATGTAATTAACTAAGCCAGAGCCCATATTAGCATGTGGCTGTACACGGAAGCTACTGTACGAGAAACATGTCAATCTCTATGATGCCTAGGTGGTTTTCTTCTAGTGAACACACAAGAGAGGTAGTCAAAGATACGGTCCCCTTCGTTGCCACTTCTTACAGACTCAACAACAACAATATTCCATCCAGGTGATTCATTAAGTACTTGTTTAATTATATAAAACATAGCTTTTCCAATACCTCATAATACTCATGACATGATATTCCACCCTGTATCTATAGCAGGAATAAGCATACTATAACTATGATGTTTCCACTAAGGCCATCCACTATGTAGTCCATAAGGCTATCCACAAACCAAAAAGTAGTCCATAAGGCTATCTATATATATAGTGGAGGTTCACTTTAGGAGATTTTCCTTAAGGGTGACCTACAAGCTTATGGGTTGTCTACAAGCAATAAAAAATTATTTTACTCTCTCCTCACTCTCTTGTTTGTGTGTACTTTTAACAGACATGTGGGTCATAGATTATGGTCAACTTGACCTTATACATTGTAGCCATTTTCATAAGCTATGTGGGTCCCATCTTATAGCAAAAGGTTCACCTTATACATAGGTGATGCCCTAAGCAAGATATAAAAGGATATCCTAAATAGGACATAGCATAGCATAGAACATAGTGCAAAATATTCCTACACATGCACTTCTACTAAAAACAACTACAATGCATAGGAAAATAAGTAGGAAATTTATGATAGTGCCACTTTCCTTTGTTGTTGATGTAGTCGTTCAAACAATTCTCATAATTGTAATCGTTGCACTCGTCACAATCACAATACTTGCAATTATAGTAGTTCCAATCGCAGCAGTTGCACTCCTCGCAATCTAACGATTAAAATAAAAGCACAACAAACACACCATTCAAAACATTGTAATTATGCACAATATAACAAAATAATGATGAACAAATGCATGCATGATGATTTAATAAGTCACACTGGTTGAAATTAGTTCTCTGAACATTACTAGATCATATAATGCATGTGGAGAATTATTTAATGCAATAGGGCAATTATTATTAATACTTGATTGCCAATATAGGGGTTTTAATAGTTCTATTGCAACTTCTGTCCTAACTGTCGAATTAAATTTGTTTCTAGGGTGTACTGGATAGAGGACATTATTATGAACCAGTAGCAATTGGATTCACCTAAATCGAAGTTATAAATCTTTTCTTATGATTTAAATAGTGTCTAATGGAGTTTAAATCATTTAAATAGTTTCTATTGTCCAAAAATCAAACTAAAAACAGATCTATAATCTTCATGGGATTGTGAATCCAGGAACATATTATTCATATTTTTCTGATCTATAAATTATTTAATATGATTTTTATACTCTAAAATGACATTAAATCTATTTAAATCTTTACAGAAAATATGTACTATAAAAGTTAGATATAATCTCGTATTAATGTTCTACACAATTTTCTGAATCCAACAATATATTATTTATAATTTTTGGACATGTATTCAATTTTATATGAATTTTACAAGGTTTAATGTATTTCCGTCTATTTATTCAATTTCTGGATTAAACAAACAAAAATAGATGGCCAGATGGCGCAATAGGATTGGTCTGTACCCCTTCGCTAAGTGGGTCGTCATGGACCACTGGATCAAGATCTGATGGCTGCAGGTTTGGAGGCTCCGTGGCGGCTTGGCTCGCGTCGGCTTGAGCTTCGGCTGGAGTCGGCTGAGCTCGGCTCCTTTCAATCTGGTCCGTCCAGATGTGATCAGATAGTGGCTGAGAAGATGACGAACTGGCGGTGACGGTGATGATGGTGAGCGGCGGCACGATCAGGCGCTGATGGTGGTCGGTGTTCCCGTGTGTACTCTAGATGGTGAGGTGGACGACGAGGTGAGGCGCGGCATGGCAAGATCGATCGTGAGAATTTCTTTGTTGTTCGCTTCCTTTAGCGACGACGAGGGGCAGCTGGAGGCGGCAGACAGTAGCAGAGCTCCGGCGAGCAATTGTCAATGTTCTGGTACTCTTGCGAGGGGGAAAGAGGGGTCAGTCGACGCGGTCGAGGACAGGGAAGAGAATGAGGGAAAGAAGAGGGCGCGGGGTAGACGGTATCGACGGCGGCCTGGAGCTCTGGCGTTCATCCGTGGAGAGATTGGGATCTAAGGTTTGAGGTGGCTAGGGTTCGCAAAACGCGAAAAAAAACCGACGAGGTGGATGCGAGGATATATATAGGGGTGTACGCGCACGAGAGGGGCAGCGGGAACCAACGGAATCACCGAATTTCATGGGGGATCCGATCGGGTGGAGATCGTGCTCATGACGAGTTCTGGCTGAAGGGGACGACCCTGTGGGTCCCGCCCGTCAGTGAGGAGGAGAGGGGAGCGGCCGGTGCCGCAAGTCGGCTTCTCGGGTCATGTCTTCGCCACATGGGCGAGAGGCGGTAGCTAGGGAGAGGAGGGCTGGATGGGCTGGGCCTGGCCGGCTGCCCGATTAGAGTAGGTTAGGTTAGTTTTTTTCCTGTTTCTTTTTCTTTTTCTTTTTCTGTTTTTAGTGTTTCTTTTATATATTTTGTTTTATAGCTCCAAATGGAGTGATTCCAATTTCTATTTTTTTGTAAATTCAAAATACATGCAGTAAAATTTATAGAGAGGACAATTTTGACTAGTGACAAGGTTTCAATATGCCGTTTGCATATAATGCTAGTCCTCGAGTGACTCGAACCTACCCCTGAGTCGATGTCCATTGGCACTGCCTCTGATTCCTGACTCGCCGGGATAATCCTGATTGATTCGGACTCCGGTGATGGCTTTATCGATGGCTTCCTACGATGCTCCAATGCTACCCCTAGTGGTATTGTTTGCCTGGAGGATCCTAATTTGGACAGTACATCTGCTGCCTCATTTTCTGCTCTAGGAATGTGATGAAATTCACAACTGTCAATATATCCCAAAATTTGTTGCACGCGGAAGCGATATAATGCCATGTTTGCGTCCAGCGCATCCCAATGTCTAGACACTTGCTGAATCACCAAATCTGAATCGCCAAAACACATGATCCTTTTGATACCAATTTCCTTGGCTACTTTAATGTCATGGACAAGTGCTTCATACTCGGCAACGTTGTTAGAAGCAGCAAAATGAATCTGCACCACATACCTCAGCTGATCCCTCTTTGGAGAAGTGAGAACTATCCCGGCGCCCAACCCCATTCTCGTCTTGGACCCGTCAAAATGCATTTTCCAGTAGTTTGGATCTGGCAGTGGTGGTTCGTACTGCATTTCCATCCATTCTACAAAGAAATCTGCAACAGCTTGAGATTTTATTGCATCTCGCCTATCATATTGTAAAGTGTACGGTGCTAGTTCAATGGCCCATTTGGCGACTCGGCCGTTGGCATCCTTGCTGCCCAATATATCTGAGATAGGTGCCTCGCATATTACCCGAATTGAGTGTTCTTGAAAATAATGTTTCAGCTTCTTTGCTGCCATATATACCCCATATGTCATCTTCTGATAATGCGGGTAATTCTGCTTCGAGACAGAGAGCACTTCACTCAAGTAATACACTGGTCTTTGGACTGATTTGCCCCCTTCTTCACGTTCAACCACTATTACTGCACTTACAACTCTGTTGCTTGCGGCGACATAGAGCAGCATTGGCTCCTTGGATAGTGGTGACGCTAATATTGGTGTTGTTGCCAACATTTTCTTTAATTCATGGAAAGCGCTATCAGCTTGCTGTGTCCATGTTAATTTGTCTGATTTCTTCATCAGCTGATATAGTGGTAGGGCTTTTTCGCCTAGCCGACTAACAAACCTGCTCAATGAGGCCAGACATCCAGTAAATTTCTGGACATCATTGAGGGTTATTGGCAATTCCATTCTTTCAATGGCCCTGATCTTTGTCGGGTTAGCTTTGATTGCTCGGCTGGATACAAGGAATCTGAGTAACTTGCCAGCCGGGACACCAAATGTACATTTTTCCGGGTTAAGTTTTATCCGGAATCTTCTCAAGTTTGCGAATATTTGACGCAAGTCCTCAATTAGAGTATGACTTTGTTTGGTTTTTATTACCACGTCATCCACGTATACTTGAACATTTTTGTACAATTGATCTTGCAATCATTTTTGCATGCATCTTTGATATGTTGCGCCTGCATTTCTCAATCCGAATGGCATGGTGCGATAGCAATAAGCCCCGTACGGGGTGATAAAAGCTGTCTTTATTTGATCATTTGGATTCAGTGGAATATGATGGAATCCTTAATATGCATCCACAAACGACAACAACTCACACCCAACAGTAGAATCTATGACCTGATCGATCCGAGGCAGAGGAAATGGATCTTTTGGACACGCCTTATTAAGGTTCGTGTAATCAATACACATGCGCCATACCACTACCATGTTCGGGTCATCTTTTTTCTTCTCGGCCAAGACTAGATTTGACAACCAGTCCGGGTGTAGTACTTCCATGATGAATCCAGCATCTAAAAGTCTTGCAATCTCGTCAGCTATTACTTTCCTCCTATCTTCGGCGAAGCGGCGGAGGGGTTGCTTCACCAGCTTTGCATCTGGTCTTACATGAAGAGAGTGCTCAGCCAGCTCACTCGTAACTCCTTGCAGATCTTGAGTGGGCCATGCAAAGATGTCCCGATTCTCATGGAGGAAGCTGGTGAGCTCGCTTTCCTATTTATTTGTAAGGCCAGCCCCAATGGTAACTGTGCGCTCTGGGGAAGTTTCATCCACCTGCACCTTCTTGGTTTCCTTGGTAGCTTGAAATGACACACTGCCATGCGGGTTGGTGAGTGCCGGCATGGACATTTGTGCTGCTTTGGCCAATGCTACCACTTCCAACATCTGACTTTTCTCTTGTGCTATGACGAGTGACTCGGCCAGTGAAGATCTGGCTGAGGCACAAGCAATAGATCTTTTGTAATCTCCTTCCACTGTGTTCACCCCACATTGGCCTGGCAGCTTCATTTTTAGGTAATCCATATGGGTAGTAGCCATGAATCTTGCCATAGCCGGTCTGCCGAGTAAGGCATGGTATGAGCTGACCAGATCTACCACCTCGAACTCTATAGCTTCAGTGCGACAATTCTCTCTGTTTTCGAATAAGACGTCGGCCCAGATCTTTCCAATTGGCTCACAGGACAATCCCGTCACAATACCATGGAAAGTGGTCTTAGTTGGCTCCAGCATGTTCATGGTAATGCCTAACTTGAGCATTGTATCCTTATACATAATTTTGATGCTACTGCCACCGTCAATCAACACTTTTGAAAACTTCACATTGATATCTGGGCCCATGAATGTTGGATCCAAAACCAGAGCGTATCCTCCAGGGGTTGGCATGATCTTGGGGTGATCTTTTATACTCCAAGTTATCTCTTGCTCAGACCAATGCATGTACTTGGGAATTGTCGGCATCGTGGCATTCACTTCCATCGTTCGTCGATGCTGGCTCTTCTTGTCATTTGGCTCTGTGACAAAGACAACATAGCTCTGGTGATGTTCTTTGTACTCATTTCTGGTTTCGTGGCCGACATGAGCATCGTCACCTCTTGGATTGTGCACCTGGTGCACAGCTTCTCTTCTTTCCTGATTCTGATATCTCGCTGTTTGCTTTCATCTCATTATCCGCTCCTACTTGAGCATTTCCTCCTGTAAGTGGTGGAGGGGGAAGTGGTGGGAGCTGCTTATTCGGCGAGTCCACTCTGTCTCCTTTCTGAAACCAAGTGCATTGCCTTGTTGAGTGATTTGCCGGCTTACTCGGACTAGGCATGTGAAACTTACACGGCTGATCCAGCATCATCTCATAGGTGTATTTCTGTCGGTCCTGATACTGCTTCCTCTGATCGTATGGCCTTTTGCCGTCATTCTTTGGCACCCATTGTTGTTGACCATTTGTCCTTTGATGTTGACTGCTTCCAGCATCTGGATGATCCTGACTCACGGCCGCAACCTGAGTCGAACCATACCTGTAATCCGGCCTCTTGTCTCTTCTCTTGCTTCTATATTCGGATCTTTCCTGGCGCCTTTGCGACCCGGCAGTGTCATAGATCTGAGTCTTAGTCATCCCGTCTGCCGACATGAGCAGCGACTGAGTCGGATCTCCTAGCGCATACTAGTCGGCGATTCTTATCGTCTCTGCCAGGCTTGCCGGCATATCTCTTTGTAACCTTTGCCACATCACACTTCCATGTCTACATCCTTGTGCAAACCATGCAATTTCTTGTGACTCGATTACCCCTTCACAAGAGTTACGCATCGTACACCACCTTGTGAGGAATTCCCTGTCTGTCTCATTCGGTCTTTGTTTGCACATTGCTAGTTGTTGTGGGTGATTCATCCTCTTGTAAGTGCTTGTGAAATTGCTCACGAAAGCGTCATGAAAATCGATCCAACTGTTGATGCTTCCGGGTGGCAAATTGTTCAACCATACCCGAGCTGGTCCTTCCAGCATCTGTGGCACGTAACGTACTGCCCATCTCAAGTTTCCCTGTGCGATCTTCACAGCGGTTCCATAATCTATGAGCCAGTCCTCTGGCTTTGTGCTTCCATCATATGTTTTTGTCCCTCTGGCCAGCTGGAAATTTGGCACCGGTGGCTCCTTCATGATCCTTGGGCCAAAGCACGGTGGACCCTGCAGACCTTGTGATTCAATTATCTCTGCCATTTTTATGCGGTCAAGCTTCAACATTGCATCATCCGGTTGAAGGTTCATGCCTCCAAATCTTGCTCCCATTACCTGATATGCATGATCCGGCAGTTCATACCCGTCATTCACCATAGCCGAGTAACCGTCATTATACTTATTCGCGTTCGGGTCCGCAGGCTATTGAAATGCTTTTCCCGTGCTTTGCTGTCTTCTTTTCGGCTGAGCTGGCGCGCTATTCGGAGGTGGGTTTCCTCCTCCTACCGAGTGAGTTCCGAGCCTAGCATGAGGCGCAAAATTTTGCCCTCCGTTGTCATTTCTCTGCCCAATTTTTTCCTGGTTTTCATTTTCTCGGGGATTATTTCTTTTTCCCCTTGCACATGCGCCGGGTTTCCTTGAATCACCGCCGGATCATAGGCGACCATCTGCTTGTTTCTTCCTGAATCTACACTTTTTTTTCTTTTCTCGGCCTAGGCGCCGCTCCGGGTAAGGATGTTGTGTGCCCTGCCGATCTTGCTAGGACAGGAGTTGCCAAGTGTACCAGTTGTGACCTTCCTGCTATACTCGGATTTGCTCTGTAATATGCCTCATTCAGCATGCTGGCTGCTTTTACTAACTCATTGACTCGTTCTTGCTGCCTTTTCTTTGCTTCCCCCTCCAAGTGGGGTAATTCTGCCATTGCTGCTTCTGATGCTCGCAGATTAGTCATTGTTGTCACGTTGGACGATGGCCGGCCGTCTCATTGTTGTTCTTCAGTGTTATCTTGGATGTCGCATCTGCCAGCTCTTCATTGAGGTTCCTTCCTCTCAATCTTGTCGCATCAAGCCGGGTCTTTGCGCCCTTGACTCGATTTGCCGAGTTAAGCTCTCGGATAGTGATATCCACATACTGCTATAACTATGCTAGCTCCTTGGCTTTCTCCAGGACTTTTATCCTGGCTTCTTCCAACTCGGCTTGCACACACGCCGGGTCACTTGCTTGTGCCACTGGCTCTGCCAACTTGTCCATCGCTTCCTGCAGCTCCTTAGCTCTTTTGCTCCTAGCTATGTTCTCTGGTTTTTCCAGCGGCGCCTTTGCTGTTCTTGCAGCCCTTGGCGTTTCCTCATGATTTCCACCCTCTGCATTATCATTCACTACTGGAACTACTAGGGGAGCTGTGGGGTTTGGGGCTTTCATCATTACCTCCATGGAGACAAGTTGGTGAGATTTCCCAGCGACAGGAGCCGTTGGAGGATCCGGCGCCAAGATGACGTGCTCAGGATATGCGCGCTCCACGAGCACCGCGACGTAGACCTGGTGCTCGCCGAACTTGATGAAGCGATCCCTAGGAACGGGCTTGGTCCCGGCAACCAGCGTTGCCGACGGTTGAGCGCCCCAAACCTCTGGATGAGGCCGGAGTATACGCGCTCGCCGGTCTTCGCGATGATGTTGCCCATCCGGATGAAGACTCCATCAAGCACCTGCTTCTGCCCCACGGTGGGCGCCAACTTTCGTGCTGGTGTGTCACATCCCAAGATTTTCCAAATCTCGTAATGTGAAAAATAAATAAACAAAATAAATAATTTTTGAAATTTTGGGTGAAAAGAAACTTTTATTTCTAAATGGAAACTTAAAATCCCATCTTGAACAAACTTTGGTTAATGTTTGAATCCAACAAAGGATTCAAATCAAGTGAAATGCTTTCTTCATAGATGCGTCTGGAAATTTTAACACTTGAGAAATAAACCAAAACCCTAAAACCCTAATGGAAGAAAATCATTTTCAAGTTACCTCTAAGACTATGGATTTGATCCATATAAAAATTGGTCAAACAAACATTTCAAATTGATTAAGAATGATTATTAGAAATATTATAAAACCATATAATTGGTTCACTTACTTTGGAGCCATGAATAAAATCCTATGAATTTAATAAGGTAAGGAAAAGTAATTTTCAAAGCTAATAAAGCAACCACCTAGAAATCCATACCAAATGGTGAGCAAATGATCCTAAAGGAATTAAAAAGGTAAACAAAATAATAAATAAAATTATAATAGTTGGAATCACTATTTTGGATCTTTAAATAAAAAGATATGGTTTTTATAAAGCAAAGGTAGAAATATAAATAAGGATTATTTTATAGAGCCAAATTAAATCTTGGCCAAGCTTTTGAAATAAAATATTTCTATTTGATAAAAAGAGTAAAGGTTTATTTAAATAAAATAATGAGGATTTATTAATATCCAATTTTGTTTAAGTAAAGGCCTTTCCCTTTCAAATAAACATTAAAATTTATTAAAAAATTTAAAATAATAAGAATTCCAAGTGTTTTAATTTTTCAAATGAAACCTACTGAAAAGATTTTGATATTACTTAGATTTCAAAAAGATTTTTAAAATAATTAAAACCTATTTGAATTAAAGACTATGGTCTATTTATTTAATTATTACTATATCCTAAAAGAATTATTTTATTTTGAACTTTGAAATATGTTGATAAACAAAATTAAAAATTCACCAAAGTTTGGTGATGATTTGAATTCAAATGGAAATTGAAAAAAATTATTAAATCTTATTTAATTAATACTAGAGCCTATTTTAAATAATTAAACACACTAAAAAGAATAAATGTATTATTCTAAATTTGACTTTGGAATGTGTTATTAATCAGTATATGAATCTATAGAAAATTTGGTTGAGGATTGAAATCAAATTGATGTTTGAAATAATTAATCAAAATCAAAACAGAATAAAAGAAATGGAAAAAGAAAAAGAATCATGAACAAAAAAAATGAACAAGGTCGACCCAGCCCAGCCGGCCCAACTGACCCAGCAGCAGCCCAACTAACCCTTCTCCCCCGAAACGTTTTTCTTCACACGCAGACAGACCCGCGCAGTCACTGACGTGTCGACCCCACTTTTCCTCTCTCCCTCTCGCTGACAACGGACCCCATCGCCACGTCACCGTCTTCCTCACCCTCCCGCTGACCTCGCCGGCTGTTGCTGCCAAATGAATGCCGGTGTAATACGCAGTAACGCCGCGATTAAACGGCCCCTCGATCACGCGTACTAAAGCGCCTTCGCCCCCTCTCTCTTTCCCCTCACTCGCCAGACCCTAGTGCGCCTCCAGGCTGCCTAATTTCACGCTGCACCGCCACTGTCTCCGGCGAGCTCACCGATCAATTCCGGCTAGTCGACGTCACCCCTCGCTTCCTCAACCACACGAACATGCTCCCCACCCCCTGGCGCTTCTCTCTGCATCCTCAGCTTGCCCGCGCTTGACCCAGAACATGGGAAACCACCTCGACTGAACTTCGCCGTCGTCTGCTACCTCTCCGGCGATGCCCCTAGTAAAAATCTGACCGCCCTAACCCCTCTCCTTCACACTCACATGCTCGCCGCGACCCCGCGCATCTAACGGCATCTCTTTTTCTCTCTGGCGTGTACTGTGCTTTCGCCATCGTCTTCAACAGGACGAGCCCGACGCGGACTCGAACTCCGGCGAGCGATTCGAGCCAATTCCGAGCGCCCCTTCGCCAGCAAGTACCACCTTGAGCATCACCACGACCATGCGAACCTGGTGAGCCATTTACCTTCCTCCCTTGCTTCCTGTAGTCGCCGCAGCGCCGTTAGCCGAGCGTCGCTGCCGCCAGCCACTGTCGAGCGCCGCTGACATTTGGTCATAGTGACCTGAGCCGCTGGATCTTGATCTGATGGATGCGATAAAGCGTAACTCGAAGGGGTAAGTAGTGCCTCTGAATCGTGCGATGTCACTTAGATCCAATGCTCCACAGCGATCGATCCGAGCGAAACGGTACCGGCGAATAGAATCGTGACACGTGGCCAGTGTGTTGATTTAAAAACAGAATTTGATCTATTGTATTAGTAAACTTGCAAAATTCATAACTTTCAAACCACACGTCCAAATTTTACAAATTTTATATCAATGGATTCAGCAAAATAATTACTTTCTGACCATGCACTTTGTTTAGTAAAATGCTTCTGATAAATTGATTGTTTTTGCAAAAACTTGTGTATGCATGTTTAGAATATAAAAATTGTTCTAAAATGATTTTTGATATAAAACCTTTGGCAAATGGATTTTTTTGAATCTACTGACCTTAGAAACCAACTCATGGATTTGAAAATGTATTTGGTAAAGCTAAAGAGTAAATCTTTGATTTAAAGCATTTCTAGTCAAATAAAAATAATGTTTATTTACAAAAAAATGCTTTTGGAGAAAACCTTTGGGAAATGTTTTGATTTAAACTCTCTGACCCTAAACACAAAGATTTATGTTTAAAAAACATATTTTGATGAAACCTATAGAGTGTTGCCTTATTAAAAGCATTTCTCAACCACATAAAATAATACTTTGGTTTAAAAATGGTTTATAGGTAGAATCTTTTGCAAATAGTTTTGCCACTTCATAAAATGACCAACAAGTGTTTTAGAATGTTTATAACCTATTATAAACCGCTTTTGTAAATAAAACAAAGTTTGGCATGCTTGCATGCATTGTTTTGTTTCTATTATTTTATGTAATGTTGCTTGAATGGTAGATTGAAATATTGCTTGCTTGATTGAATTGTAGTGATTTGAAGAGTGTGAATATTGCAAAGATCAAGGAGTGAACTTATACTCTCTACCAAAAAGGCAAGTGAGGCTTCATACTTTTGTCCCATTATTTTCACTATGCATTAGTGATATTTCTAAGTAGGACTGACATGGAATTTTGCTAAGTGTAAACTATGCCATGGGAAATCCTAGTAGATGAAACCTTAGTAGAAATTTCCTAAGTTAAGATTCCTACTACTATCATGCTTAGCTTAGCTAGTAGAAAACAAGGGTGGAATATATATTCATACTATGGAATATTTCTAAGTCAAGGACTTATGTTTTGTTTAATAAAACAACTAAGTGAATGAATCACCTGGGTGGAATGGAAGGAATGGTTTGTGTTGGGTGGTTCACAAGGCCCATTTCTATTGTTTACCTTGTGTATCTCACTTGTGGATGGCCACCCAGGAACAAAGAGATTTGAGATGTCAAATGTTGAGAAGCTTCAAGTGCAGCCACTTGGCATTATGGGCTCTGCCTGGATCATATAGGTTACAATAACTTAGCCAAATGGACAGTTGGTGGTAGGGGATTGATAGGTTGGAACGCGTCCATTCTGGTCTAAGGGAAGGCTTCTGAAAGATCTTGTCTTGGTGAAACCAAGTCTTGTGGGGAAAGTGCACCACCTCTGCAGAGTGTAAAATCTAAGTACTTAGCCATGTCCCTGGTATTGGACAACTTGAGCATCAAGACATGGAAGCTATCAAGAATCTCCTCATTCCAATTTCTAAGTAAAAATCTTATGGTTGAACAAGGGTGAAGGACCCCAATGTCTATTGGTGGCTCCTTGGGAAAAGTTTTTGACAAAGATAACTTAGTGTTTTCAACTGATAGGAAAAATCTATTTTGAGCAAAGCAAGCCTAAGCTCCACTTAGCCAAATGCATATAGATGATAGCCTCCACTATACTACCAAAGTATCACTTGCCAATACAATTCAAATGTATTGACCCTTGTGGCTGTAACTTATTATGTTGCAGGTTTGTTTGATGTTAGTGAAGTTTAATGATTAGGATTGCAAGTCTACAACCAACATGACTGCATGTGGCACTTTGAAGATGAAGGACCCCATGCTATTGCTATATTCTGCTGCATTGTAATGAGATAGCCAAATGAGCTATGTAAGATGTAATGAATTATTTTATTCCTGGTTATAAAGTTGTAATATGACCTTTTTTTCTTGATATTACATCTTAATTGTGGATGCTAGCTATTGATCCAGGGACTAGCATTGTAAACACAGGGATCTCTACCTTATTAAAGGTTGGGAACCTTACAGATGGTATCAGAGCATTGTGTTGCCTATAGGATTGTAACCCTAGGATTGGACAAAAACCCCTTAGAAAAATAGGAGTTGTATTTGTTCCAAAACTTATTTACAAACAATCTTATAAACTCTTTCCTCAACCATTTTGGTTTTCACTCTACATCTCTTCTATTTCAACTTGATGGATAAAGCCTTTCCATGGCCAAGACTTCACCATGTGCAAAGGACTTCATCAACTCTAATGACTTCAACATCTTCAAGTGATTTCAACCTTATTCTCAACAAGGACTTCAACCTTGGATATCACTAAAGACTACAAGTGAGACAAGAAATGCTGCTCAAGACTTGAAGACTAAGGAAAAACAACTTGGGAATCATCATCACCTTTGAAGTTTTAGTTACCAAGAATGTTCCTAAGGAAACCATGATCTCATTCAAGAAGAATCCACCAAGAAGGATAGAATGATCCCAAGTGAACCATATAGATGGACCACCATATTAAGTATAGATCAAACACACCAACTTAATGTGGTGTAGCAAAAATATTTTGTTGCCTAAAAATATGCTTGAGACTTGTTGTTTGAGTGGAATGTTTGTTTGTGATTGCTTGCACTTTACTTGTGTGAATTGTAATGTGTGTGATTAGAATTATTCCCTTAGAAATATTTTGCCTATTCTAATACCAACCCAACCCAAACAGATGACTACTCTAGGAAAATCCAACATCAAGGATGGTGACAACAACAACCAAGAGACCAACATGAGAGAACTCATAGTAACCCAAACCCAGTTGAACCAAGTGACAGCTCAATTTTTAGCCAACACCAGTGAGTTAGATCCAACCATGCAAAGGTTTTTGGAAACCCAAATCCAATTGTTGCATAAGGTGACAGATCAAATGATCCACATGGGAAACAACTCTTCCCAAGGAGTTTGTGACAACAAGGATGACAAGGATGATATTCTAGAAGGAACCCAAGCTTGCAATGTTTGTGGAGACAAGGATCACACTTCCAAAGAGCATGAAGATCAATGCCCCAATTGTGAAGAGAAACATCCAGCTAATCAATGCCCCACAACCCAAGCTACTTGTTTCCTATGTGAAGGAAATAATCATGTCCCTATCCAATGCTCCATCTATTCCATAGCTCAACAAAGGAAACAAGGTGGAGTGCAACAACAGATTGTAGACTTCCATGAGGGAACAACTTCTGCCAAGAAGAATGAGGGCAAAGTCAAAACCATGCAACATAGGGCCAAATCCAAAGTGACCACAAAGTGTTGCTACTCTTGTGAAGAAGAAGGTCATATCTCTAGTAACTACCCCAAGAAGAGAGAAAGATTTCCCACCTTTGTGGTGAAATATGAAGAGCATGAACTAGAAGAACTCCTAGCTTTTGAGAGACCCAAAAAGAAGAAGAAGGACATAAGCCAGTTGCAATGTTATAATTGCAAATAAATGGGACACTATGCCTGTGATTGCCCAGAAAAGAAGAAGAACCAAGGAAATAAACAAGAGGAAATGATACCAAAGAAGAAGAAGGATAATAGCCAAGTGAAGTGTTTCAAATGCAAAGAGCTAGGCCATTATGCAGACAAGTGTCCAGAGAAGCTTCATCAAAACCCCAAGCAAGCCAAGAAGTAATCTAGTTGGAAAATTTTTAAGGGTGGTAGTACCCTAGTTGCTTTGAGCCAACTTGTAACCCCTAGCCTTCACAAATCTCGGGACGAGATTTATTTTAAGGGTGGTAGCCTGTCACATCCCAAGATTTTCCAAATCTTGTAATGTGAAAAATAATTAAACAAAATAAATAATTGTTGGAATTTTGGGTGAAAAGAAACTTTTATTTCTAAATGGAAACTTAAAATCCCATCTTGAACAAACTTTGGTTAATGTTTGAATCCAACAAAGCATTCAAATCAAGTGAAATGCTTTCTTCATAGATGCATCTGGAAATTTTAACACTTGAGAAATAAACCAAAACCCTAAAACCCTAGTGGAAGAAAATCATTTTCAAGTTACCTCTAAGACTATGGATTTGATCCATATAAAAATTGGTCAAACAAACATTTCAAATTGATCAAGAATGATTATTAGAAATATTATAAAACCATATAATTGGTTTCACTTACTTTGGAGCCATGAATAAAATCCTATGAATTTAATAAGGTAAGGAAAAGTAATTTCCAAAGCTAATAAAGCAACCACCTAGAAATCCATACCAAATGGTGAGCAAATGATCCTAAAGGAATTAAAAAGGTAAACAAAATAATAAATAAAATTATAATAGTTGGAATCACTATTTTGGATCTTTAAATAAAAAGATATGGTTTTTATAAAGCAAAGGTAGAAATATAAATAAGGATTATTTTATAGAGCCAAATTAAATCTTGGCCAAGCTTTTGAAATAAAATATTTCTATTTGATAAAAAGAGTAAAGGTTTATTTAAATAAAATAATGAGGATTTATTAATATCCAATTTTGTTTAAGTAAAGGCTTTTCCCTTTCAAATAAACATTAAAATTTATTCAAAAATTTAAAATAATAAGAATTAAAAGTGTTTTATTTTTTCAAATGAAACCTACTGAAAAGATTTTGATATTATTTAGATTTCAAAAAGAGTTTTAAAATAAATTAAAACCTATTTGAATTAAAGACTATGGTCTATTTATTAAATTATTACTAGATCCTAAAAGAATTATTTTATTTTGAACTTTGAAATATGTTGATAAACAAAATTAAAAATTCCCCAAAGTTTGGTGATGATTTGAATTCATATGGGGATTGAAAAATATTATTAAATCTTATTTAATTTATACTAGAGCCTATTTTAAATAATTAAAAGACACTAAAAAGAATAAATGTATTATTCTAAATTTGACTTTAGAATGTGTTATTAATCAGTATATGAATCTACACAAATTTTGGTTGAGGTTTGAAATCAAATTGATGTTTGAAATAATTAATCAAAATCAAAACAGAATAAAAGAAATGGAAAAAGAAAAAGAATCAGGAACAAAAAAAATGAACAAGGTCGACCCAGCCCAAATGCCCAACCGACCCAAAGAAGCCCAACTAACCCTTCTCCCCCGAAACGTTTTTCTTCACACGCAGACAGACCCGCGCAGTCACTGACGTGTCGACCCCACTTTTCCTCTCTCCCTCTCGCTGACAACGGATCCCATCGCCACGTCACCGTCTTCCTCACCCTCCCGCTGACCTCGCCGGCCGTTGCTGCCTAATGAATGCCGGCATAATACGCAGTAACGCCGCGATTAAACGGCCCCTCGATCACGCGTACTAAAGCGCCTTCGCCCCCTCTCTCTTTCCCCTCACTCGCCAGACCCTAGTGCGCCTCCAGGCTGCCTAACTTCACGCTGCACCGCCACTGTCTCCGGCGAGCTCACCGAGTAATTCCGGCCAATCGACGTTGCCCCTCGCCTCCTCAACCACACGAACATGCTCCCCACCCCCTGGTGCTTCTCTCTGCATCCTCAGCTTGTCCGCGCTTGACCCAGAACATGGGAAACCACCTCGACTGAACTCCGCCGTCGTCTGCTACCTCTCCGGCGAAGCCCCTAGTTAAAATCTGACCGCCCTAACCCCTCTCCTTCACACGCATGTGCTCGCCGCGACCCCGCGCATCTAATGGCATCTCTTTTTCTCTCTGGCGTGCACCATTCTTTCGCCATCGTCTTCAACAGGAAGAGCCCGGCGCGGACTCGAACTCCGGCGAGCGATTCGAGCCAACTCCGAGCGCCCCTTCGCCAGCAAGTACCACCTTGAGCATCACCCCGACCACGCGAACCTGGTGAGCCATTTACCTTCCTCCCTTGCTTCCTGTAGTCGCCGCAGCGCCGTTAGCCGAGCGTCGCTGCCGCCAACCACCGTCGAGCGCCGCTGACATTTGGTCACAGTGACCTGAGCCGCTGGATCTTGATCTGACGGATGCGATAGAGTGTAACTCGAAGGGGTAAGTAGTGCCTCTGAACCGTGCGATGTCACTTAGATCCAACGCTCCACAGCGATCGATCCGAGCGAAACGGTACCGGCGAATAGAATCGTGACGCGTGGCCAGTGTGTTGATTTAAAAACAGAATTTGATCTATTGTATTAGTAAACTTGCAAAATTCATAACTTTCAAACCACACGTCCAAATTTTGCAAATTTTATATCAATGGATTCAGCAAAACAAGTACTTTCTGACCATGCACTTTGTTTAGGAAAATGCTTCTGATAAAATTGATTGTTTTTTCAGAAACTTGTGTATGCATGTTTAGAATATAAAAAAGTTCTAAAATGATTTTTGAGATAAAAAACTTTGGCAAATGGATTTTTTTGAATCTACTGACCTTAGAAACCAACTCATGGATTTGAAAATGTATTTGTTAAATCTAAAGAGTAAATCTTTGATTTAAAGCATTTCTAGTCAAATAAAAATAATGTTTATTTACAAAAAACTGCTTTTGGAGAAAACCTTTGGGAAATGTTTTGATTTAAACTCTCTGACCCTAAACACAAATATTTATGTTTTTAAAAACATATTTTGATGAACCCTATAGATTGTTGCCTTATTAAAAGCATTTCTCAACCACATAAAATAATACTTTGGTTTAAAAATGGTTTATAGGTAGAATCTTTTGCAAATAGTTTTGCCATTTCATAAAATGACCAACAAGTGTTTTAGAATGTTTATAACCTATTATAAACCACTTTTGTAAATAAAACAAAGTTTGGAATGCTTGCATGCATTGTTTTGTTTCTATTATTTTATGTAATGTTGCTTGAATGGTAGATTGAAATATTGCTTGCTTGATTGAATTGTAGTGATTTGAAGAGTGTGAATATTGTAAAGATCAAGGAGTGAACTTATACTCTCTACCAAAAAGGCAAGTGATGCTTCATACTTTTGTCCCATTATTTTCACTATGCATTAGTGATATTTCTAAGTAGGACTAACATGGAATTTTGCTAAGTGTAAACTATGCCATGGGAAATCCTAGTAGATGAAACCTTAGTAGAAATTTCCTAAGTTAAGATTCCTACTACTATCATGCTTAGCTTAGCTAGTAGAAAACAAGGGTGGAATATATATTCATACTATGGAATATTTCTAAGTCAAGGACTTATGTTTTGTTTAATAAAACAACTAAGTGAATGAATCACCTGGGTGGAATGGAAGGAATGGTTTGTGTTGAGTGGTTCACAAGGCCCATTTCTATTGTTTACCTTGTGTATCTCACTTGTGGATGGCCACCCAGGAACAAAGAGATTTGAGATGTCAAATGTTGAGAAGCTTCAAGTGCAGCCACTTGGCATTATGGGCTCTGCCTGGATCATATAGGTTGCAATAACTTAGCCAAATGGACAGTTGGTGGTAGGGGATTGATAGGTTGGAACGCGTCCATTCTGGTCTAAGGGAAGGCTTCTGAAAGATCTTGTCTTGGTGAAACCAAGTCTTGTGGGGAAAGTGCACCACCTCTGCAGAGTGTAAAATCTAAGTACTTAGCCATGTCTCTGGTATTGGAAAACTTGAGCATCAAGACATGGAAGCTATCAAGAATCTCCTCATTCCAATTTCTAAGTAAAAATCTTGTGGTTGAACAAGGGTGAAGGACCCCAATGTCTATTGGTGGCTCCTTGGGAAATTTTTTTGACAAAGAAAACTTAGTGTTTTCAACTGATAGGAAAAATCTATTTTGAGCAAAGCAAGCCTAAGCTCCACTTAGCCAAATGCATATAGATGATAGCCTCCACTATACTACCAAAGTATCACTTGACAATACAATTCAAATGTATTGACCCTTGTGGCTGTAACTTATTATGTTGCAGGTTTGTTTGATGTTAGTGAAGTTTAATGATTAGGATTGCAAGTCTACAACCAACATGACTGCATGTGGCACTTTGAAGATGAAGGACCCCATGCTATTGCTATATTCTGCTGCATTGTAATGAGATAGCCAAATGAGCTATGTAAGATGTAATAAATTATTTTATTCCTGGTTATAAAGTTGTAATATGACCTTTGTTTCTTGATATTACATCTTAACTATGGATGCTAGCTATTAATCCAGGGACTAGCATTGTAAACATAGGGATCTCTACCTTATTAAAGGTTGGGAACCTTACATGGTGGCACGACAGATTCCATGGGTAGGCTTAAAGTTGGGGGCCGAATGGGTGCTTGTGGTCACCGGGGAGGGAGTACATGGTCGAGCCAAGAACGAAGAACAAGAAGAACTCTCCAGACTTGGCTATTCGATTGATACCCGAAAGATTACAAGTGCTCCTTGAGCTGTTTAGGTTTGAGTACATGGCACTAGTTCCCTACTTGGTCCAACCTCCTTCTACTACTGCTATGCCCTCCCTTATATAGGTAGTGCTAGCTAGCTAATACCACGTCGGGTTCTAGGGTTTACTGTTTGGATCTTGGTCCCTATGATATGGGCCGGGTTATGGGCTTGCCCTAACCCCAGAGGCCCGGTCCATAAAGCTTGACAGCTAACGGTCTTCTGGTACGCTGCTTCTTGTTCTTTTTGGCGTCACGTTGTTACTTTGTACGTCAGCGCATGCTTTGGGCGTCACCCGGCTCCTTTTGTGTCACCCGGCGTCACCCTTCTCTTTTGACCATGCTTTACCATGGTCCCTCCTAAACCTTACTCGGAAAGGTGCCACGTGTTCTCCTCGACTCGGCCCTTCCTCGCTTGACTCGGCTTGTTGAGACCTGCAAGGGTTACAACTTTGTCCTATGCGGGCCGACATAGTTTGTATGTCGGCTTTCTTGTTTATCCTACCCGGCCATTCTTACCCGGCCGGGTTCTTTCTTTACTCGGAGCCAACCCAGCTGCGCTATGTTTCCCCTCTCGTGACCCTACCAGGAGCTATCCCCCCGACATGAGGTGTGTCCCTCGTATTCAAGGGACTTGAGATTGCCAACTTATACTTTGTCAAGCATATACTCCATAGTTTGTTCACTTTAACCTTAACCAATTCAAGATGCTTATGATAGGGGCAATGAGGGCTGAAAGCTAACAAGTACCATAATTTTTGGAAGCTCTTTTTGAATCTTGAAATCCCTGCTTTGCTTTATGAAGGGTCTTTCTTCCACTACTATTGAGTCTCCACCTTCTACCTTTAGGCACCATTAAGAGAGCATAGTTGCCATTCTTAGTACTATGTGCAGTGTCCCAAAACTTATTGATTGATGCATATTGTTATATTACTTGTTCTTGTGCTATTTGTATTGTCACATCCCAAGATTTTCCAAATCTTGTAATGTGAAAATAAATGAAAAAAATAAAACTTTGTTTGATTTTCAGGGCCAGAAGAAACTTTTTGAATTCAATTGGAACTTCAAATCCATTTGAATTAAATAAAACCTAAAGGGATTTAAAAAGATAAACAAATAAAAAAGGAAAAAATAAAAACATTTGGAAATACTATTTTGAAACAATTAAATGAAAAGATTTGTTTTCAAATGAAATAGAAGTTTATAAATAAAGAATATTTTATAAAGCCAAATTAAAACCTTAGCCAAGCTTTGGGAATTAAAACATTTTATTTTTAATAAAAATTAGCAAAGGTTTATTTAAATAAAACAATAATGAATTAATATCCAAACTTTAATTAAATAAAAGGTTTTACCAATTTAATTGAAACATCAAAACTTATTAAATTATTTAAAAATAAGTTTTCCAAATATTTGATATTCACAAATAAAACCTACTAAAGTGTTTTGGCTTTATTTTTCAAAACAAATATCTCAATAAAACAAATCCTATTGGAATTAATAATGAAAGGCTATTATATTTAATTAATAATGGACTCTAAAATAAAAGGTTATTTTGTTTTAAAACAAGTTTCCAAGTATTCTTTATTTCCAAATAAAACCTACTGATTTTGTTTTGAAAGTATTTGGATTTCAAATGGAGATTATATTAAATAAATCAAACCCAATTTGATTAAATAACTTTGGTCTTTTTATTTAATTATTAAATAAGATCCTAAAAGGAATAAAATATTATTTTATTTTGGAATTTAGGTTTATGCTGATAAGCAGGACCAAGTTCAAATTATGAAGTGTGGTGTTGTTTGAATTGATTTGGTTGATGTTTGTTTGTTTGAAAATTCTAAATGTAAATTAGATTCGTAAAAAGAAAAGGATTACAGAAGAAAAAATAGAGTCGGACTGACCCAACTGCCAAGCCCAACTAAGCCCAAGAAAGCCTCCCTCACCCGAAAGAAAACGTTGCACCAGATTATAACCCACACAGAGTATGACCAAAGGACCTCTCCCCACTCTTTTCCCCACCGACCAGGACCCCACCTCCTGTTCTTCTTTCCCACCCGACGACCTCTTCTTCCTCCTCGCGTTAACTCGCCACCGTTGCCATTGATTCTCCGATTAAATACGCCTTATTGCAGCATTAATCTCGCCAAGCACGCCTTAATCGCCAGCCTCCTCCTCATTTCCTCTGCTCCTTCCCAAATGCCCCTGTGCCGCCAATTCCTTCCCGAGCTTCTGCTCCGACGACTTCCCTTGCTAATTCCGCAAGACCGCAACGCCCGTGACTCCTCGACCTAGATCACACCTTCCCTCCTCTGACGCATTGCTGTGCCTTTCATTCGATCATGGCGTCCCTGAACGCCGCTTTCGCTGCTTTGAGCGCCGCTGTCAGTTCTTCTCCGACGAGCCTCACAGTAGTTTCCGACCGCCCGCGCCTCGCTCACGCCCTCACTTGTCTCGACCATGCGCGTCTAACCACGTCTTCGTCTTGTCTTGGGGTGAACCACAGCACCGTCCCCGAGCACAACCAGAGCCGCTTGACGCCGTTCGCAACTCCGACGAGGAATTCCTGCAACCCTAGTGCGCCCCTTGACCAACATGAGTACCTTGAGCTTCGCTGTTCTCCGAGCCTGGTGAGCATCTCCTTACACTTCCTTGCTTCACTGCTTCACCAGCCGCTTATCTGGCCGCTGCTGACATTGCGCCGCCACTTATGGTCGGGCATCGAGAACCGTTGGATCTAGATCGGCGGCACGATAGAGTCACTTAAACCGCGAAGGGTATGCGCCAGCATCGACGCCGACTTAATCCAACGCGCCAGGCCGATCCAACCGAAAGGGTATGGGCGAATCAGAAACAGCCACGTGGACTGGATTTGTTTTAAAACAGAATTTTGATCTGATTTGAATGCAAATTTGTAATTGGTGTAACTTCCAAACCACACGTCCAAATTTTACAAATTTTATATCAATGGATTCAGTGGAACAAGCCCTAGCCAACCATGCCCTTGGTTTAGTGAATAGTATCTGTTAATTTACTTGTTTTTGTAGATTCATTTGTGTGCTTGTTAAGATTAGAAAAGTTGTTTAAAAATGATTTTAGGGTTAAAACTTTTGCAAAATGGTTTTATGTGACCTTACTGACCCTAGGAGCCAACCCATGGTTTGGAAAATGAATTTGGAAAAGTTTAAAATGGATTAATTAGTTTTAGTCCATTTCTAGCCAAATAAAACTATTGTTTTTGTTATGAAAATGGTTTTGAGTAAAAACTTTGGAGGAAATGTTTTGGACCAAACCTACTGACCCAAAACACCAAGTTTTGCAATAGCAACTCATTTGGTGAAAAACTTAAAAGTTTTGTTTTGATAAAACATTTTTCACCACATAAAATGATGAATGGATTTTAAAATGGTTTTGAGATAAAACCCATTTGCAAATGACTTTGCCATTTTGGTAAATGACCAATTTGGAACTTACAAAGTTAGGAGCCTAGTGGAGACCATCCTTCCAATAGAACCAACCTTTGCATGCTTATGCATGACTTAGATTCCATTACTTTGTGTGTGTGAAAAATTGTTTGTTTGACTTTGGTTTGGAATGTGAATTGAATTTGTGTTTGCTTGATTGGCTTGTAGTGAAATTAGCAAAGAGTGAGACTAGCAAGATCAAGGAGTGAACCACCATTCCCTTCCAAAAAGGCAAGTGACACTATCATCAAAATTCCTACTATTTTCATTATACTTAGTGGATTTTGAAACATGCATGAAAATACTTTTTGTACTTATGATATGCTAAAATCCTAATAGGATTCCCTATCCATTCCTTAGAGAAAACAATGTAGTTGTTACATGCTTAGCCATGCTTAAATTTTGAAAAGAGATACATGTTGAGATTTTATGAAGTTGAGAAAAGGACTTGTGTTTTTATATAATAAAACAAGGACTCAATGAACCACCTGGGTGGCCAAGGATACTTTGAGTATTGGAGAAGGTGGCAACAAAAGGAACCATGACTATGGCAATCTCTTTGTGTTGTGCTCCAAAGGAAAACCACCCAGGAAACTTAGAGATTGAACATGTTTCTCGTACAGTGGCTTCCGTGTACAGCCACATGCTAAATGGGCTCTGGCTTAGTCAACTACATAGTGGAAGTCCCATGCATTGGCATCTTCAGGTTAACTAGATTTGTGTAAGGGAGTAACCCTACATTTGTGCCTGGTAGACAAGCTAGCATTTTGTATTGGGAGGACTCCTATGGAAAGACTTTGTCACATTCTCGATCTGCCGGTACTCCATTTTGGTGAGTACTTATCCAGCGGCCACTGGTGGCGTCAAGACGAGATTGTGTCATGTGGGTAAAGTGTACAACTTCCAAAAGATAATAATATCTAAGTACTTAGCCGTGTCCCCGGTTATGGACAATACTGAGCAACTAAGGCCTGAAGCTATGGAAGATCTCGACACTCTAATTTCTAAAAGAAAACTCTTAAAACTTGATGCACTTGGGGTTACCAAGGTGCTCAAGAGATTTTGACAAGGACTTGAACACTTGAGTTTTTACCAAGGAGTTCAAGAGATTTTTGAAAGGAGATTTGACAAAGGACCAAAACCATTTTGAAAAGATAGGATAAAATATTGCTTTATGCAAATGAGCCTGAAACTCCACTTAGCCAAATTTGCATGTAATGATAGGATCCACTTATATTCCACATAGTAGTGAAACTTGCCAATACAATTCAAATGTATTGACCCTTGTGGCTGTAACTTGTAATGTTGCAGGTTTGATTGGTTTTAGTGAAGATTGTTTGATTAGGATTACAAAGTCTACAACCAACATCTGCCTGTGGTACTTTGAAGATAAAAGACCCATAACTATAGTTATTCCGCTGCAATGTAATGTAATAGCCAAATGAGCTATGTATGATGTAACAAAATTATGTTATTCCTGGTTATAAAGTTATGTTATGACCTTTGTATCTTGATATTACCTCTTAACTGTGGATGCTAGCTATTGATCCAGGGACTAGCATTGTAAACACAGGGGGCTCTATCTTATTAAAGATTGGGACCCCTACAGATGGTATCAGAGCATTGTGTTGCCTGTAGGATTTGTAAACCTAGGATTGGACAAAAACCCTTAGGAAAAAAATAGGAGTTGTATTTGTTCCAAAACTTATTTACAAAAACACTTGTAAACTCTTTCCTCAACCATTTTGGTTTCAACTCTACTTCTCTTCTATTTCAACTTGATGGAAAAACCTACCCATGGCCAAAGACTACACCATGTGCAAAGGACTTCTTTAACACTTTCAACTCTAATGGCTTCAACATCTTCAACTCTAATGACTTCAACATCTTCAGCATATTCACCAAGGACTTCCAACTTGGATATCACTAAGGACTACTAGTGAAAACCAAGAGACATTAGATTGCCTACCAAAAACATTGATATCAAGTTAGAGTATGGATCATATTGACCTATGAGGTATGACTATACAAGGTTGAATATTTCAAGAAAACTTGTTGTTTCCTTCAACTCATGAGTTAAGCTCATAAGTTGTTAAGTGGATAGTTGCTTGTTGATTGTTAGATGGTTTGATTGTTTGATTGAACTTGGTTGTTTTTGAGTTGTGTGTTAAAACTTCTTAAAAACCTATCCACCAATACTTATCCCTATCAAACCAACAGATGCATCCACGTCGTACAACCCCAACCAAAACAACAACATCACCCCTGAGATGCAACAGATGATGGCATCTCAGACACAGTTGATGAAGCAGATGACCACATTCATACAGAATTTGAATAACAACAACAACAACAACAATCAGAATAATCCTCCAGCACTTGACATGCTCACCAAGTTTCTGAAACTTAGGCCTGCAAGGTTCTCTGGAACAACTGATCCAATGGAAGCGGATGACTGGTTACGTTCAGTAAACAAAGACTTAGTGACTGTTGGTTGCACTGATGAAGAAAAAGTAAGGTTTGCATCATTTCTGCTTGAAGTACCAGTAGCAACATGGTGGGACAACTTTCAAATCACCACTCCCCTTGAAGATGTGACTTGGGCTATTTTTGAAGAAGGATTCAGAACCACTCACATCTCACCTGGAGTAATGCACTTGAAGAAAAAGGAGTTTCACAATCTGAAACAACGACACCTCAGTGTGGCTGAGTATATTGAAGAATTCAACAATCTGGCACGTTATGCACCGGATGAAGTTGATACAGATGCTAAGAGAAAGGATAAATTTCTTGAAGGACTTAATGATGAGTTGAATCTGCAGCTAGCTGTTGCCTATGTCCCAACTTATCAATCACTCGTGACAAAGCCACAATATTGGAAAACAAGATGAATCAAGTGGAGAAGTAAAGAGGAAACATAAACTCAAGAACTATTCAGATCATCAAAGAAGAAGCATTCATACGTAAAGAGCAATGAAGATTACGAACCACATCAAGATCACCACAACAACAATGAAAGTGAGAATAATGGAAATGATACCGACAATGGAGATGACCTTGGTCGAACCAACATGACACATACAGAAAAAGGACATTAGCCAGCAATGCTATAATTGTAAGGAACTTGGACACTATGCATCGTCCGGAGAAGAAAAAGAAAAAGGATGCCAGAAGAGCCAATGAGAATGACTCCAATGTGACCCAGAAAGGACATGTGAATCACATTGACCTGAATGGGAACTTTGAAGAGATAGAAGAAGTGGATGTCAGGATTTAGAAAACTCATAAGAGTCAAATAAGGATTCCTTGTCTGATTATTGAATTGAACATTTAGCCAAGAGAACCATCAATGTAACCCTATGAGACTTTATTTTTAAGGGTGGTAGTACCCTAGTTATTTTAAGCCTACTCAAATTGACCTTCCCAAATCTCGGGACGAGATTTATTTTAAGGGTGGTAGCCTGTCACATCCCAAGATTTTCCAAATCTTGTAATGTGAAAATAAATGAAAAAAAATAAAACTTTGTTTGATTTTCAGGGCCAGAAGAAACTTTTTGAATTCAATTGGAACTTCAAATCCATTTGAATTAAATAAAACCTAAAGGGATTTAAAAAGATAAACAATTAAAAAAGGGAAAAATAAAAACATTTGGAAATACTATTTTGAAACAATTAAATGAAAAAATTTGTTTTCAAATGAAAATGAAGTTTATAAATAAAGAATATTTTATAAAGCCAAATTAAAACCTTAGCCAAGCTTTGGGAATTAAAACATTTTATTTTTAATAAAAATTAGCAAAGGTTTATTTAAATAAAACAATAATGAATTAATATCCAAACTTTAATTAAATAAAAGGTTTTACCAATTTAATTGAAACATCAAAACTTATTAAATTATTTAAAAATAAGTTTTCCAAATATTTGATATTCACAAATAAAACCTACTAAAGTGTTTTGGCTTTATTTTTCAAAATAAATATCTCAATAAAACAAATCCTATTGGAATTAATAATGAAAGGCTATTATATTTAATTAATAATGGACTCTAAAATAAAAGGTTATTTTGTTTTAAAACAAGTTTCCAAGTATTCTTTATTCCCAAATAAAACCTCGATTTTGTTTTGAAAGTATTTGGATTTCAAATGGAGATTATATTAAATAAATCAAACCCAATTTGATTAAATAACTTTGGTCTTTTTATTTAATTATTAAATAAGATCCTAAAAGGAATAAAATATTATTTTATTTTGGAATTTAGGTTTATGCTGATAAGCAGGACCAAGTTCAAATTATGAAGTGTGGTGTTGTTTGAATTGATTTGGTTGATGTTTGTTTGTTTGAAAATTCAAAACAGAAATTAGATTCAGAAAAAGAAAAGGATTACAGGAAGAAAAAAAATAGAGTCGGACCTGACCCAACTGGCCAAGCCCAACTAAGCCCAGCAGCCCAGCTTCCCTCACCCGAAATAAAACGTTTCGCACCCAGATTATAACCCACACAGAGTATGACCAGTGGACCTCTCCCCCACTCTTTTCCCCACTGACCAGCGGACCCCACTCCTCCTGTTCTTCTTTCCCACCCGCACGACCTCTTCTTCCTCCTCGCGTTAACTCGCCACCGTTGCTGCCATTGATTCTTCGATTAAATACGCCTTATTGCAGCATTAATCTCTCGCCGCGAGCACGCTTTCTTAATCGCCAGCGCCTCCTCCTCATTTCCCCTCTGTCTCCTTCCCCAAATGCGCCCCCAGGCCGCCCCAATTCCTTCCCGAGCCCTTCTGTCTCCGACGACTTCCCTTGCCAATTCCGGCAGCACCGCAGTGCCCCGTGACTCCTCGACCTAGCTCACACCTTCCCCTCCTCCTGACGCACCTGCCTTTCATTCGATCATGGCGTCCCGAGCGCCTTCGTCAAGCTTCGAGCGCCGCCGTGTCTGGTTCTTCTCCGACGAGCCTCACAGGTAGTTTCCGACCGCCCCGCGCCTCCTCGTTCACGCTCCCTCACTTGTCTCGACCATGCGCGTCTAACCACGTCTTCGTCTTGTCTTGGGGTGAACCACAGCACCGTCCCCGAGCACAACCAGAGCCGCCTGACGCCGTTCGCAACTCCGACGAGGAATTCCTGCAACCCTAGTGCGCCCCTTGACCAACCGCGAGTACCTTGAGCTTCGTCGTGTTCTCCTGAGCCTGGTGAGCATCTCCTTACACTTCCTTGCTTCCTGCTTCGCCAGCGCCGCCGCCATCTTGCCGCTCCGCCGCTCGCCGTTGACATTGCGCCGCCAGCTTATGGTCGGGGCACTGAGAACCGTTGGATCTAGATCGGGCGGGCACGATAGAGTCACTTAAACCGCGAAGGGGTATGCGCCGATCAGCACGATCTCGACTTAATCCAACGCCAGGCGTCGATCCAACCGAAAGGGTATGGGCGAATCAAACACCACGTGATCGGATTTGTTTTAAAACAGAATTTTGATCTGATTTGAATGCAAATTTGTAATTGGTGTAACTTTCAAACCACACGTCCAAATTTTAAAAATTTTATATCAATGGATTCAGTGGAACAAGACCTAGCCAACCATGCCCTTGGTTTAGTGAATAGTATCTGTTAATTTACTTGTTTTTGTAGATTCATTTGTGTGCTTGTTAAGATTAGAAAAATTGTTTAAAAATGATTTTAGGGTTAAAACTTTTGCAAAATGGTTTGATGTGACCTTACTGACCCTAGGAGCCAACCCATGGTTTGGAAAATGAATTTGGAAAAGTTTAGAATGGGTTAATTAGTTTTAGTCCATTTCTAGCCAAATAAAACTATTGTTTTTGTTATGAAAATGGTTTTGAGTAAAAACTTTGGAGGAAATGTTTTGGACCAAACCTACTGACCCAAAACACCAAGTTTTGCAATAGCAACTCATTTGGTGAAAAACTTAAAAGTTTTGTTTTGATAAAAACATTTTTCACCACATAAAATGATGAATGGATTTTAAAATGGTTTTGAGATAAAACCCATTTGCAAATGACTTTGCCATTTTGGTAAATGACCAATTTGGAACTTACAAAGTTAGGAGCCTAGTGGAGACCATCCTTGCAATAGAACCAACCTTTGCATGCTTATGCATGACTTAGATTCCATTACTTTGTGTGTGTGAAAAATTGTTTGTTTGACTTTGGTTTGGAATGTGAATTGAATTTGTGTTTGCTTGATTGGCTTGTAGTGAAATTAGCAAAGAGTGAGACTAGCAAGATCAAGGAGTGAACCACCATTCCCTTTCAAAAAGGCAAGTGACACTATCATCAAAATTCCTACTATTTTCATTATACTTAGTGGATTTTGAAACATGCATGAAAATACTTTTTGTACTTATGATATGCTAAAATCCTAATAGGATTCCCTATCCATTCCTTAGAGAAAACAATGTAGTTGTTACATGCTTAGCCATGCTTAAATTTTGAAAAGAGATACATGTTGAGATTTTATGAAGTTGAGAAAAGGACTTGTGTTTTTATATAATAAAACAAGGACTCAATGAACCACCTGGGTGGCCAAGGATACTTTGAGTATTGGAGAAGGTGGAAACAAAAGGAACCATGACTATGGCAATATCTTTGTGTTGTGCTCCAAAGGAAAACCACCCAGGAAACTTAGAGATTGAACATGTTTCTCGTACAGTGGCTTCCGTGTACAGCCACATGCTAAATGGGCTCTGGCTTAGTCAACTACATAGTGGAAGTCCCATGCATTGGCATCTTCAGGTTAACTAGATTTGTGTAAGGGAGTAACCCTACATTTGTGCCTGGTAGACAAGCTAGCATTTTGTATTGGGAGGACTCCTATGGAAAGACTTTGTCACATTCTCGATCTGCCGGTACTCCATTTTGGTGAGTACTTATCCAGCGGCCACTGGTGGCGTCAAGACGAGATTGTGTCATGTGGGTAAAGTGTACAACTTCTGCAGAAGATAATAAAATCTAAGTACTTAGCCGTGTCCCCGGTTATGGACAATACTGAGCAACTAAGGCCTGAAGCTATGGAAGATCTCGACGCTCTAATTTCTAAAAGAAAACTCTTAAAACTTGATGCACTTGGGGTTACCAAGGTGCTCAAGAGATTTTGACAAGGACTTGAACACTTGAGTTTTTACCAAGGAGTTCAAGAGATTTTTGAAAGGAGATTTGACAAAGGACCAAAACCATTTTGAAAAGATAGGATAAAATATTGCTTTATGCAAATGAGCCTGAAACTCCACTTAGCCAAATTTGCATGTAATGATAGGATCCACTTATATTCCACATAGTAGTGAAACTTGCCAATACAATTCAAATGTATTGACCCTTGTGGTAACTTGTAATGTTGCAGTTTGATTGGTTTTAGTGAAGATTGTTTGATTAGGATTACAAAGTCTACAACCAACATCCGCCTGTGGTACTTTGAAGATAAAAGACCCATAACTATAGTTATTCCGCTGCAAAGTAATGTAATAGCCAAATGAGCTATGTATGATGTAATAAAATTATGTTATTCCTGGTTATAAAGTTATGTTATGACCTTTGTATCTTGATATTACATCTTAACTGTGGATGCTAGATATTGATCCAGGGACTAGCATTGTAAACACAGGGGTCTCTATCTTATTAAAGATTGGAACCTCTACAGATGGTATCAGAGCATTGTGTTGCCTGTAGGATTTGTAAACCTAGGATTGGACAAAAACCCTTAGGAAAAAAATAGGAGTTGTATTTGTTCCAAAACTTATTTACAAAAACACTTGTAAACTCTTTCCTCAACCATTTTGGTTTCAACTCTACATCTCTTCTATTTCAACTTGATGGGAAAACCTACCCCATTGCCAAAGACTACACCATGTGCAAAGGACTTCTTTAACACTTTCAACTCTAATGGCTTCAACATCTTCAACTCTAATGACTTCAACATCTTCAAAGATATTCACCAAGGACTTCCAACTTGGATATCACTAAGGACTACTAGTGAAAACCAAGAGACATTAGATTGCCTACCAAAAACATTGATATCAAGTTAGAGTATGGATCATATTGACCTATGAGGTATGACTATACAAGGTTGAATATTTCAAGAAAACTTGTTGTTTCCTTCAACTCATGAGTTAAGCTCATAAGTTGTTAAGTGGATAGTTGCTTGTTGATTGTTAGATGGTTTGATTGTTTGATTGAACTTGGTTGTTTTTGAGTTGTGTGTTAAAACTTCTTAAAAACCTATCCACCAATACTTATCCCTATCAAACCAACAGATGCATCCACGTCGTGCCAACCCCAACCAAAACAACAACATCACCCCTGAGATGCAACAGATGATGGCATCTCAGACACAGTTGATGAAGCAGATGACCACATTCATACAGAATTTGAATAACAACAACAACAACAACAACAATCAGAATAATCCTCCAGCACTTGACATGCTCACCAAGTTTCTGAAACTTAGGCCTGCAAGGTTCTCTGGAACAACTGATCCAATGGAAGCGGATGACTGGTTACGTTCAGTAAACAAAGACTTAGTGACTGTTGGTTGCACTGATGAAGAAAAAGTAAGGTTTGCATCATTTCTGCTTGAAGTACCAGTAGCAACATGGTGGGACAACTTTCAAATCACCACTCCCCTTGAAGATGTGACTTGGGCTATTTTTGAAGAAGGATTCAGAACCACTCACATCTCACCTGGAGTAATGCACTTGAAGAAAAAGGAGTTTCACAATCAAACAACGACACCTCAAAGGTGGCTGAGTATATTGAAGAATTCAACAATCTGGCACGTTATGCACCGGATGAAGTTGATACAGATGCTAAGAGAAAGGATAAATTTCTTGAAGGACTTAATGATGAGTTGAATCTGCAGCTAGCTGTTGCCTATGTCCCAACTTATCAATCACTCTGTGACAAAGCCACAATATTGGAAAACAAGATGAATCAAGTGGAGAACAGAAAGAGGAAACATAAACTCAAGAACTATTCAGGATCATCAAAGAAGAAACATTCATACAGAAAGAGCAATGAAGATTCTGAACCACATCAGTATCACCACAACAACAATGAAAGTGAGAATAATGGAAATGATACTGACAATGGAGATGACCTTGGTCAGAACCAACATGACACATACAGGAAAAAGGACATTAGCCAGTTGCAATGCTATAATTGTAAGGAACTTGGACACTATGCATCGATCGTCCGAGAAGAAAAAGAAAAGGATGCCAGAAGAGCCAATGAGAATGACTCCAATGTGACCCAGAAAGGACATGTGAATCACATTGACCTGAATGGGAACTTTGAAGAGATAGAAGAAGTGGATGTCAGGATTTAGAAAACTCATAAGAGTCAAATAAGGATTCCTTGTCTGATTATTGAATTGAACATTTAGCCAAGAGAACCATCAATGTAACCCTATGAGACTTTTTTTTAAGGGTGGTAGTACCCTAGTTATTTTAAGCCTACTCGTAACCCCAGCCTTCCCAAATCTCGGGACGAGATTTATTTTAAGGGTGGTAGCCTGTCACATCCCAAGATTTTCCAAATCTTGTAATGTGAAAATAAATGAAAAAAAATAAAACTTTGTTTGATTTTCGTACGAAGAAACTTTTGAATTCAATTGGAACTTCAAATCCATTTGAATTAAATAAAACCTAAAGGGATTTAAAAAGATAAACAATTAAAAAAGGGAAAAATAAAAACATTTGGAAATACTATTTTGAAACAATTAAATGAAAAAATTTGTTTTCAAATGAAAATGAAGTTTATAAATAAAGAATATTTTATAAAGACAAATTAAAACCTTAGCCAAGCTTTGGGAATTAAAACATTTTATTTTTAATAAAAATTAGCAAAGGTTTATTTAAATAAAACAATAATGAATTAATATCCAAACTTTAATTAAATAAAAGGTTTTACCAATTTAATTGAAACATCAAAACTTATTAAATTATTTAAAAATAAGTTTTCCAAATATTTGATATTCACAAATAAAACCTACTAAAGTGTTTTGGCTTTATTTTTCAAAATAAATATCTCAATAAAACAAATCCTATTGGAATTAATAATGAAAGGCTATTATATTTAATTAATAGTGGACTCTAAAATAAAAGGTTATTTTGTTTTAAAACAAGTTTCCAAGTATTCTTTATTCCCAAATAAAACCTACTGATTTTGTTTTGAAAGTATTTGGATTTCAAATGGAGATTATATTAAATAAATCAAACCCAATTTGATTAAATAACTTTGGTATGTTTTATTTAATTATTAAATAAGATCCTAAAAGGAATAAAATATTATTTTATTTTGGAATTTAGGTTTATCGATAAGGTGACCAAGTTCAAATTATGAAGTGTGGTGTTGTTTGAATTGATTTGGTTGATGTTTGTTTGTTTGAAAATTCAAAACAGAAATTAGATTCAGAAAAAGAAAAGGATTACAGGAAGAAAAAAAATAGAGTCGACTGACCCAAGCCCAACTAAGCCCAGCTTCCCTCACCCAAATAAAACGCTTTTCACCCAGATTATAACCCACAGAGTATGACCGTGGACCTCCCCCACTCTTTTCCCCATCGACCAAATGGACCCCACTCCTCCTGTTCTTCTTCCCACCGCACGACCTCTTCTTCCTCCTCGCGTTAACTCGCCACCGTTGTGCCATTGATTCTCCGATTAAATACGCCTTATTGCAGCATTAATCTCGCCTTGAACACGCTTTCTTAATCGCCTCCTCCTCATTTCCCTCTGTCTCTTCCCAAATGCGCCTGTGCCGCCCAATTCCTTCGAGCCCTTCGCTCCGACGACTTCCCTTGCCAATTCCCGCAGACAAGATGCCCGTGACTCCTCGACCTAGCTCACACCTTCCTCCTCCCGACGCACCTGCCTTTCATTCGATCGCGGGCGTCCTGAGCCGCCGCTGCTTCGAGCGCCATTGTTCCGGTTCTTCTCCGACGAGCCTCACAGTAGTTTCCGCCCAGCGCCTCCTCGTTCACTGGCCCTCACTTGTCTCGACCATGCGCGTCTAACCACGTCTTCGTCTTGTCTTGGGGTGAACCACAACACCGTCCCCGAGCACAACCAGAGCCGCCTGACGCCGTTCGCAACTCCGACGAGGAATTCCTGCAACCCTAGTGCGCCCCTTGACCAACCGCGAGTACCTTGAGCTTCGTGTTCTCTCGAGCCTGGTGAGCATCTCCTTACACTTCCTTGCTTCGCTTCGCCAGCCGCGCCGCTTATCTTGCCGCCTCCGCCATTGCTGACATTGCGCCACTTATGGTCGGGCATCGAGAACCGTTGGATCTAGATCGCGGCACGATAGAGTCACTTAAACCGCAAGGGGTATGCGCCAAGATCGCACGATCTGACTTAATCCAACGCGCCAGGGCAGTCGATCCAACCGAAAGGGTATGGGCGAATCAGAAACAGCCACGTGGACTGGATTTGTTTTAAAACAGAATTTTGATCTGATTTGAATGCAAATTTGTAATTGGTGTAACTTTCAAACCACACGTCCAAATTTTAAAAATTTTATATCAATGGATTCAGTGGAACAAGACCTAGCCAACCATGCCCTTGGTTTAGTGAATAGTATCTGTTAATTTACTTGTTTTTGTAGATTCATTTGTGTGCTTGTTAAGATTAGAAAAATTGTTTAAAAATGATTTTAGGGTTAAAACTTTTGCAAAATGGTTTGATGTGACCTTACTGACCCTAGGAGCCAACCCATGGTTTGGAAAATGAATTTGGAAAAGTTTAGAATGGGTTAATTAGTTTTAGTCCATTTCTAGCCAAATAAAACTATTGTTTTTGTTATGAAAATGGTTTTGAGTAAAAACTTTGGAGGAAATGTTTTGGACCAAACCTACTGACCCAAAACACCAAGTTTTGCAATAGCAACTCATTTGGTGAAAAACTTAAAAGTTTTGTTTTGATAAAAACATTTTTCACCACATAAAATGATGAATGGATTTTAAAATGGTTTTGAGATAAAACCCATTTGCAAATGACTTTGCCATTTTGGTAAATGACCAATTTGGAACTTACAAAGTTAGGAGCCTAGTGGAGACCATCCTTGCAATAGAACCAACCTTTGCATGCTTATGCATGACTTAGATTCCATTACTTTGTGTGTGAAAAATTGTTTGTTTGACTTTGGTTTGGAATGTGAATTGAATTTGTGTTTGCTTGATTGGCTTGTAGTGAAATTAGCAAAGAGTGAGACTAGCAAGATCAAGGAGTGAACCACCATTCCCTTTCAAAAAGGCAAGTGACACTATCATCAAAATTCCTACTATTTTCATTATACTTAGTGGATTTTGAAACATGCATGAAAATACTTTTTGTACTTATGATATGCTAAAATCCTAATAGGATTCCCTATCCATTCCTTAGAGAAAACAATGTAGTTGTTACATGCTTAGCCATGCTTAAATTTTGAAAAGAGATACATGTTGAGATTTTATGAAGTTGAGAAAAGGACTTGTGTTTTTATATAATAAAACAAGGACTCAATGAACCACATTGGTGGCCAAGGATACTTTGAGTATTGGAGAAGGTGGAAACAAAAGGAACCATGACTATGGCAATATCTTTGTGTTGTGCTCCAAAGGAAAACCACCCAGAAACTTAGAGATTGAACATGTTTCTCGTGACAAGGCTTCCGTGTCTGACCACATGCTAAATGGGCTCTGGCTTAGTCAACTACATAGTGGAAGTCCCATGCATTGGCATCTTCAGTTAACTAGATTTGTGTAAGGGAGTAACCCTACATTTGTGCCTGTAGACAAGCTAGCATTTTGTATTGGGAGGACTCCTATGGAAAGACTTTGTCACATTCTCGATCTGCCAGGTACTCCATTTTGGTGAGTACTTATCCAGCGACCACTGGTGGCGCCAAGACGAGATTGTGTCATGTGGGTAAAGTGTACAACTTCGCAGAAGATAATAAAATCTAAGTACTTAGCCGTGTCCCGGTTATGGACAATCTTGAGCAACTAAGGCTGAAGCTATGGAAGATCTCGACTCTAATTTCTAAAAGAAAACTCTTAAAACTTGATGCACTTGGGGTTACCAAGGTGCTCAAGAGATTTTGACAAGGACTTGAACACTTGAGTTTTTACCAAGGAGTTCAAGAGATTTTTGAAAGGAGATTTGACAAAGGACCAAAACCATTTTGAAAAGATAGGATAAAATATTGCTTTATGCAAATGAGCCTGAAACTCCACTTAGCCAAATTTGCATGTAATGATAGGATCCACTTATATTCCACATAGTAGTGAAACTTGCCAATACAATTCAAATGTATTGACCCTTGTAATGGTAACTTGTAATGTTGCAGGTTTGATTGGTTTTAGTGAAGATTGTTTGATTAGGATTACAAAGTCTACAACCAACATCTGCCTGTGGTACTTTGAAGATAAAAGACCCATAACTATAGTTATTCCGCTGCAATGTAATGTAATAGCCAAATGAGCTATGTATGATGTAACAAAATTATGTTATTCCTGGTTATAAAGTTATGTTATGACCTTTGTATCTTGATATTACCTCTTAACTGTGGATGCTAGCTATTGATCTAGGGACTAGCATTGTAAACACAAGGGGCTCTATCTTATTAAAGATTGGGACCCCTACATGTATCTAGTCACCCTTGTGAGCTTTGAAGGTGTCCTATGCATCTATTTGCTACTCTATGAGGGACAAGCTGATTGCCACTATGCCATGTTTTCTGTATGTGAAACAAACAAATGCCTATCAATGCATGTTATTCATGATCTTTGTTTGTAGCCTTTCATGTTGCATGCGTATTTACTTTGTCTTATTGTTAGAACTCCATCTTTCATGCACATGTCTAGAGTTCTTTGATCCCAGCTTTCAATGCTTGCAAATGGTTTGATCTTGGTTTTGATGGTGCATGTCACCTCAAAAATTATTCTTTTTATCACTTACCTACTCGAGGACGAGCAGGAGTTAAGCTTGGGGATGCTTGATACGTCGAAAACGTATCTATAATTTTTTATGTTCCATGCTTGTTTACTATCTACTTTGCTTTGCTTTGTCTACACTTTAAGGTGTTTTTATATCTTTTCTGGAACTAACCTATTAACAAGTTGCCACAGTGCCAGTTGCATGTTTTCTTTTGTTTTTGGTTCCAGAAAGGCAGAAAATCAATATTCTCGGAATTGGACAGGACAAAATCCAACGCCAATATTTTATCGTGGGGACACGAATCCACAAGACGGGACGGAGAAGCAGACCAGGGCGGCCAGACCCACCTAGGCGTGGGTGGGCCCACCCCGCGCCTGGGTAGGGTGTGGGGCCCCTGGCCGCCTCCCATCCTCGCCTCTTCGCCTATAAGAAGCCCTCGATGCAGAAACCCTGGGGACCCGATCAAAACTCCATGAAACCGTCTGTAGCCGCCGCCACCATCGTCCCTAGATCGGGGGGATCTAAAGTTCTTCTTGGCACCCTGCCGGTGGGGAGATCATCCCGAATGCCTTCTTCTCCGGTATGATGCGTGAGTAGTTCCACCTTGGACTATGGGTCCATGTAGTAGCTACCTGGTTGTATCTCCTTCTTGTGCTTTCATGTATAGATCTTGTGATCTTTGTTCATGATCAAGATCTAATCTATTTGTAATCATGAATGTTGTGTTTGTAGGGATCCGATGGATATTGAGATTACTATGTCAGATTGATTAATGGTTTTGTCTTTATGGTTCTATCATGTCTGTGTTGTTTGTGATCTTGCATGCTCTTCCTTTGTTAGTAGCTATCTTGGCCAAGTAGTTGCTAGTGAATCCAAGAGGGGGTATTTATGATCGATAGTGGGTTCATGCCTCTAGTTTCCAAGGGAAGTGACAGAAATCTCTTTGGTTGTAGATGTGTTGTTGCTACTAGGGAGAAATCAATGGTCTCTTGTTCATGGATCATGTGGATTGTTTACCTTACACACTTTGCTTAAAGAAGTTGTCTGTTGCTTGCAACTTAATACAGGAGGGGGTTCGGATGATAACCTGAAGGTGGATTTGTAGTTATAGATGCAGTTGGATGGCGGTCTATGTATCTTATTGTATTGCCCAATCGAATCTCATAGGATCTTTTTGTCTGGTATTGCATTATTATGCCCTGCTCAGTTCCTTTCAATTGCCCTGTTGTAATTTGCTTACCCTTCATGCCATGTTGTTTATCTAAGGAGAGCACCTCTAGTGAACGATGGACCCCGGTCGAATCTTTACCACTGATACATCTTCCACTGTTACTTGTTTACTTGCTACAAACCATTACCTTCCACACCATACGTTTAATCCTTTGTTACAGCAAACCGGTGAGCTTGACAACCTCACCGATTCATTGGGACAAAGCCTTGAGTCTATGTTATGTAGGTTTCCGTGTTTCTTGCAACACCTGTGTGACGTTTCCTTCCTCCAGCTGGTTTGATAACCTCGGTTTCTTACTGAGGGAAAACTTGCTGTTGTGCTGCTTCACACCCTGCTCTTGGGGTTCCCAACAGGCTCCATGTTAGCCATCAGGATGCGTCAGTCATCTCTTCCTTCGGGATCAGCCTGGCCTACAGATCTGCCGCAGCTCGTCGATATTCATGGTGGACCGCCGCCAACTGCCATCGCTGACATGGCCTCCGGCGACCTTCTTCTCAGCAGCTGCAGCCGCACTTGATCCAGCACCAGCGGATTTCCTCTCCTTCACCATCATGACAAGGCACCTCTTCCACTGCGTGCGAATAATGGAGCTCGTAAAGGTTTGAAGACTTTTCGGCGTGAGGTGAAACTACAGGGAGCAAGAAGCAGCGCACAAGAAGAACAAGGGAGATGGAAAATATGAGCGACGAAGAAGAGGAAATAAAATTACCAGCACCCCGATGTATTAATCAGCAGGAAACGATGAAGGTCAGTCGTTGATCTGCAGCACGCTACACATATCAAGCATCACTTCCAACACGTGACAGCGGCCGCACGAACCGCCGCCACCACACTCTCTACTATGCATAGAAATCGAGGATGCGCAATTAAAATACCCCAAAATTATGCATGATTGGTAAAATCCTAGTTAGACTATGGGGTCCACGACCGTCTAGTCCCATCGATGCCTCTCTCACTGGAGGATGTGCTCACCAATCATCGTCCCTGATGTCATCATCGTTCACACCAACAACAAAATGTGGAGCACTGCAACGACTCTCTTACTCGAGTCATTAAGTTTTTGCTTGAGTCTATGACACGATCAAATACTCGGGGTCTCCTCCTAACAGGAGTGCTAGTTGCGCATGTAGGGGTTTTTAGCATGTAAAACAAAAAAAATTATACCGCATGAACACACACAAGCCAAGATCTATCTACTAGATTGTAGCAACGGGTCGATAGAGTACTAACCCTCAAAGATTCCAAAGCGGATAACAAGATAGGATTCTCGTGGGAGATGTAGTCATTCACTTGACGATCTCAAGATGTCGTAGACGATCCTTCCGGCGCCTCGTTCCGACAATGCTCCCACAGTCGGTCACACGTTTGGTACTCGATGAAGACCTCCATCTCCCTTGTTCTAGCAGGCAGTGGAGGTTGTAGATCTCTCCTCGTGATTCCGGCAGCACGACGGCGTGGTGTCGGAAGTATAGGGGAAATCCCGTAGGGCTTCGCCTAAGCCGGAGCGGGTATGGTGGAGTAGAAGAGGGCCTAGGCGATCTAGGGTTTAGAGGGCCGAGGCTTAGATAAGTGGTCGGCGGCTATTATAGGTTTAGACGGCGGCTACTTTTAGAGGCTCTAAATCGACTACAACTTTAGAGGCTGCAACCAATCTAGGGTTTGAGGTGTGGGTTGTCAAGGGGGCGCCCCCTCCCCTCTATTTATGAGAGGAAGGGCGACAAGGTGAGGAGAGTCCTCCCCCAACTCCCCTTGCTTGGCCGGAGGCAATGAGAGGGAGGAATCCTCCCTTAGGTAGGATCCCTTTCCTCCCTCCACTAGGCAACCAATGTTGGGATTTGACTTTTCAAATGGGCGTTTGACTTTTCAAACTAGAGTTTGATTTCTATCTTCCCATTGCCCAGCCAAGTGACCTAGGATATGATGCAACCATTCCACTTTGTCATGACACATCCATGTACCCTTCCCACTCCGGATCGGTGGACCTTCTAGAACCTTCTAGAACATTCCGGGGAAAACACCGAAACCATTCCCGAACTCCGGAATTAGAATTTCCTTATATAAATCTTATTTTTCAGACCATTACGGATCTCCTCGTGATGTCCTGGATCTAATCCAAGACTCCGAACAACATTCGGTCTTCTTACTCACATTCCATATCTACTAAACAACATTGAATCCTTAAGTGTGTCTCCCTACGATTCGTGAATTATGCAGAAATTACCGAGACCCTTCTCCGACCAATAACCAATAGAGGAATTTGCAAATTCATATGGCTTCCTATGTATTTATATGATTACTTCATGATCGAATGAAACATTTACATACGATACCAATTTCCCTTTGTCTCGCGATACTTTACTTATCCGAGGTTTGATCGTCGGTATCTCTGCATACCTAGTGTTGGAGATATGCCCAAGAGGCAATAATAAAGTGGTTATTATCATATCTTCATACTTATGATAAATGTTTACATACCATGCTATAATTGTATTAATAGGAAACATTAATACTTGTGTGATTTCTAAACATAAAAGAGTCCCTAGTAAAGCCTCTTGTTAAACTAGCTTGTTGGTTAATATATGATCATGGTTTCCTGATCATGAACATAGAGATGTTATTAACAACAGGGTCATATCATTAGGGGAATGATGTGATGGACATAATCCTATAGTTAAGCGTAGCATAAAGATCAAGTCATTTAATATAGTTCATTTGCTATAAGCTTTCTGATACATAGTAACCTAATTCCTTCGACCATGAGATCATGTTAATCACCATCACCGGAAGGATGCTTTGATGACATCAAACACCACACCGTAACTGGGTGTCTATAAAGGTGGCATTGAGTGTTCGGAAAGTATTGGTTGAGACACATGGATCAAGAGTGGGATTTGTCCATCCATATGACGGATAGATATACTCTGGGCCCTCTCGGTGAAATGTCATCCAATTAGCTTGCAAGCATGTGGACCGCTCACAAGGGATCACATATCACGGAACAAACAGTACTTATCAAGAATGGGGTTGAACTAGGTATGCGAGATACCGACGATCATAACCTCGGATAAGTAAACTATCGTGAGACAAAAGGAAATTGGTATCGTATGTAAGTGGTTCATTCGATCATAAGTAATCGTAGAAATATGTGGGAGCCATATGAATTTCCAGATTCCTCTATTGGTTATTGATCGGAGAAGTGTCTCGATCATGTCCGCATAATTCACGAACCGTAGGGAGACACACTTAAGGATTCAATGTTGTTGTGTAGTTATGGAATGATGAGTAAGAGACCGAATGTTGTTCGGAGTATCGGATGGGATCCGGGATATCACGAGGAGATCCGGAATGGTCCGGAGAATAAGATTCATATAAGGAAAGTCCTGTTTCGGAGTTGGGGAATGATTCCGGTGTTTTCATCAGGAATGTTCTAGAAGGTTCCGAATGTCACTCCGGAGGAAGGGTACATGAATGTGTTATATCAAGTTGGTATGATTGCATTATGTACTTGGTGTCATCGCTGTACCAAATAGAGGGTTTATTCAAATCCTAGTTTGAAAAGTCAAACGGCTAGTTTGAAAGTCAAACGGCTAGTTTTGGGAAAGAGGAGAAGGAGGTTTGAAACCGACTTGGGAGGAGTTCCTCCTCCACCGCCCACCTTGGTTCCGAGTTGGGGAGGACTCCCTCCCAGGCGCGCCTCCCTCCACCTATAAGAGGAGGGGCAGGGCTCCCCTCCTAGACATAAGTTGCCTCCCTCTAAACCTAAACCCTAGCCACAGCCTAGGGATTTCTCCCAAGCCGCCGAGTTAGAGCTTCTAATTGCCCTAGCCGCTGGTTTAGTCCTGTATAATTGGTGTGTCTAAACCCTAGATCACCAAGGCTCTCTCATAGTCCACCATACTCGCTCCGGCTTAAGGCGAAGCCCTGCGAGATCTCCCCTCTACTTCCGGTACCACGCCGTCGTGTTGCCGGAATCGCGAGGAGAGTGCTACAACCTCCACTGCCTGCTGGAACAAGGGAGAGGAAGGTATTCATCGAGTACCGAACGTGTGACCGACTGCGGAAGCGCTGCCGGAACACAGCGCCGGAAGGATCGTCTACGCGATCTTGAGATCGGCAAGTGTACGACTACATCACCCACGAGAATCTGCTCTCGTTAACCGCTTTGGAATCTTCGAGGGTGAGTTCCTCTATCGACTCGTTTCTACAATCTAGTAGATAGATCTTGGCTTGTTTGTGTGCATGCGGTAGAAATTTTTTGTTTTCCATGCTACGAACCCCTACAGTGGTATCAGAGCCGTGTCTATATGTAGATCTGTTGCACGAGTAGAACACAATGGTATTATGGGCGTTGATGCTTTTGTTGTCGATTGCTTCTTGTGTACTTTGCATCTTGCGGGATGGTGGGATGAAGCGGCCCGGGCTAACCTTACATGACATCGTTCATGAGACTTGCTCCACTCTTGACATGCAACTTGTATTGCATAAGTGGCTTTGCGGGTGTCTGTTTCTCCCAACATAGTTAAGATTCAATTTACAACGGGTGATTGACAATACTAGTATCAATGTTGTGGTTCTTGTTCGTAAGTTAGAATGACACTTATTGAAAGCCCCAAACCACGTAAAACATGCAAATAAAATTAGAGGCGTTTAACTTTGTTTTTCAGGGGTGTGTTGTGATGTGATATGGCCATGATTGTGTTTATATATGATGTATGCAATGTTCCTTATTGTAAGTTGGCAACCGGCAGGAGCCATATGGTTGTCTTTAAATTCTGTTAAGACCCGCGTGTCTATTCAAAGTAGTTGTAATAGTTGAAGCTGGTGGATGATAACCATGGAGCGGCTTCATTGACCTTGATGCAATGCCGGTGATGATGGAGATCATGTTCGTGCTTGAAGATGGAGATCAGAAGCACAAGAAGAAAGGCCATATCATATCACATATTATGAATTGCATGTGATGTTAATCCTTTTATGCATCTTGTATTGCTTAGTTTACGACGGTAGCATTATAAGATGATCCCTCAAGCACACAATTTCAAGTTTAGAGTGTTCATCCTTAGTAAGCACCGTTGCTAAAGCTCGTTGTTTCAAAGCACCACGTGATGATCGGGTGTGTTAGATTCTGCGAGTGTATACAACGTGAGCAAGCCAGATTTGCTCATGCGGAAGCTAAGGTTTGATCTTGACGAGCCTATCATGTATAGACATGGTCTCGGAACACAGATCACCGAAAGGTAAAGCATGAGTCATATAGTAGATATGATGAACATGTTGATTGTTCGCCATTGAAGCTACATCAACTCTCGTGATGATCGGTTTTGATGTGGTGGATTTGGTTCGTGTGATCACTAAAACAATGTGAGGGATATTGTTTTGAGTGGGAGTTCAATGGCAATATGATTAAAAGTTGAACACTATTTATCATAAATTAAATCAAAGTGAATTTGCATAGTTGTTGTAGTCATTGGCATCCGTTTACCACCTTACGCTTAGTTATAATTGAGATGATAGAACTATAGAATTCTGGTTAGTTACTTTACGAACTGGTATCGTATTGTTTTGAAGTGTTAATCTAAAGTTTAAAAGTCCTATTGCAAACTTTTAGTAAGTTTAGGTTACTCCATGAAAGTTTAATATTTGGTATTAAAACAAGAGTGACAATTCCAATAGTTAGTGTATGAGTATCATGTTTGTATCCATGATTCTTGATATTCAAAGGATTGTCTTAATATCAAGGTTATCTAGGATCTGAAAGAGTTGTTTCAGAAACCATGATGTGTGGAAGATATTGTGATATCTGAAACGAAGTTTTGGTTACAACATGATAGAGCATAATATGGCAAAGTCATGTTTTCATATTTGATGAGAATTTGCAAAAGGATGCAGACACTAGTTGTCCTAATCCACCAAAAGGTTTTGGAGAGCAACATTATACTCGCGATTCATCTTTATAAGCTAAAAGTAGCTTGATCATGAATAAATTCCATGATAAGGGTGAATATTTGATGTAGGTAAATTATTTACCACACCAATAGATTACTAAAGAATGGAATTTGAAAGCACACCAAACATTTGATGATGGTGATCCACTTCAAAGTGCAAGTCCAAAGACATTGGTATTTAATTATACATGCTTTGGACTATGTGTCATATGTATGACTCCACTATTGATGTTGATAGATTCTTTCAAACAGAAAGGAAATACTGAAAGAGAATCTCATAAATATATGGCATAAAAGAAAAGACTAGAATTGTTCAGTTTAAGTATATAGATGATATACATGTTATGGCTATATTCTTCGCTTATTAAACAATGTGGTTCTTAAGTATTTGATACTGAATTTGTTGGTGTGAATCGTCATACGAAACAACACAATTCATGAACTACAATGGCCTAAGTAACTAGCAAAAGAATATGTGATGATGTTCATCGAGAACAAATAAAAGATTATTTTGTTGCTCGTTAAACGTCAAAGCTTGCCTTCAAGATTTGTTTTATCAGGTATTATGAGAACAAAAGGGTTGTTCAAATAATTGCTGTAATCCATAAAAGATGGATGATTCACAAATCTCGTTGGAGATATCACATCCATAAAACTAGTGCTAAAAATGTCGAAAGACAAATTGATTGAAAGATCACTTAGGAAGTGACATCGCCGTTTAAATTATATTGGAAAGAAAACATGAAGAAACTCCATGTGGATGGAATTTTGGAGTCTTTTGATTTTTGATCACATGACGCTTGTGAAACTTTCTCAGAGATAATTAAAACTTCGTTCATAGGCCAAAAGGGAACAAATGACTAGCTTATTGGAACTTGTACATATTGTTGTACGAAATCCATTATGTGTAGTCAAGAGCGATGGATTTCAACTTCATATGCTTTCTCCGAAAATTTGAGTGAATATATGAATATTTACTTAATAAGGATGAAGTGTGAAATATTTGAAAAGTTCAAAGATTTTCAAGATGAAGTGCAAAATCATTGTAACAAGAATATAAATAGTTTATGATAAGATCATAAAGGAAGATGTTTGAGTTACAAGTTTAGCATAATACCTAAGATTTAAGGAATCGTTCCGTGAATTTGCATTTTCCCGAAACACCATAAGAGTATGGAGCGTTCGAGATATGTAATTAAACCTTGTTTGACATGGTAAGACCGAAGGTGTAATTCATAAAACTGCCATTATATTTTAAAGATTAAAAGCTTTAGAGATTACCGTTTTTCCACTGAAAAGAGCTCCATCATAATCCGTTGAAATGACACCATATAAAGTTATGGTTTGGGATAAAACCCAAGTAGTCCTTTCTTAAAAAATTGGTATGCTTTGCATAAGAAAGATGTTTGCAACCAAAGTCGGATGAACCTGTCTTTGTATGATATTTCGAATAACTGTTAAGTATTCCTCCACAAACACCGGAGAAAAAAGTGTTTGTCGCTTAGAACGTCAAGTTTCTTTGAGAAGGAATTTTTCGTGAAAAGATAAGTGGGAGGAGAATAGAACTTTGATAAGGTTAAAGGAACCTTAGCTATATGTGCAAAGTTGCGCAGCGCCAAAAAGTGTTCCGGAGGCAGCAACAATGCTCATGGCTCACGTGCCTCAAAGGTTGTGGTTACAAAGGTCAAAGTTTCTATTGAAACAAGTAGGTCGGGTAAACAATCAAATACCAAGATTTGAGAGTTGAATCATTATTTGACAATAATGATCTGACTACATACAAAGAAGCGATGATGGGCCCTGACTCCGTCAAATGGCTTGAAGCCATAAAATCCGTGATAGTTCCATATACGAGAGATCAAGCTTTGAACTTGAAAGACCCTCTGAAAAGGTACAAGACCTGATAGTCGTATTTGGATCTATAAAAGAAATAAGACATGGATGTTTCACATCTATGAAATAGTCGACATGTTGGGAAAGTATTCACAACAATGTTCAAAGGTTGTATATGACAAGATTTGATCTTTCATAGCGATATTTAGTCTGGACGGATTAATGTAGCAACCACTACATATAATTTTGTTATATGGTAGTTGAATAAACAAAACAAGTTCTTCTAATAGAATTTTTACCTAGGACGTGTGCATGACACGGTCCATAGGGTTTTGTTAATTCAAAGGATGCTAAATGCATATGCAAACTTCAATGGTTGAAGTAAGCATCGCGGAGTTGGAATCTTCACAATAATGAAATTGTTAAAGGAGTTTAAATTCATCAGAGACAATGAAGATGCTTGCGTTTGCAAGAAATTAAGTGGGAGCGCTAAGACATATTTCTAATACATTATGTGGAAGACATATTGTTGATTGGAAATGATGTATCTTTTATTAACACATATTAAGAATTTCATCTCGATGAAAGGCTTAGGCAAAACCCAAATATTTGGCATTAATAGACGCTAATATGGTTGTGCCAAAAGTACATAGATGATATATTGAATGAGTTCAATATAGAAAATACAAGAAAGGTTCTTGTTGCACAGAAAGGATTGAATGAGTTCAATATTGATGATATATTCAAGTGTATTGACACTTGGTAAGTGAAACAAAGATTCAAGTATAGATTGATACTTGATGTATGAGATCACAAAGAGTATTTATATCAATCATACTGTGATATGTACAAATCCAGATATGTCCTATGCTCTAAATGTTATGAGCATATACCAGAATGATTCATAAGATGATTATTGGACAATAGTAAGGATATTCTTATGATCTTTTGGAAGAACTAAGAGTATATTATTTGTAGTAGTGACAAATAGATGGTTAGTTCATTATAAAAGTACTACATTGATACTATTTTTGTCACAAAGTACAAATTGAGTTTATCTCAATCTAAACTAAGGGTGGCACAATATGATGGAAAGTAAGTTCCATAATGGATTTGGATGAGTTCCAAAATTGAGACATTGTGACAGATACTACAACAAAAGGCTAAGTATGTGACTGCTATAATAGCAGGTAAAGAGGGCATTTGTGTCTAGTAGTTTGTTATCAAACTAGGTGTAGTTCACAGCGGGATAATACTATGAAGATATATTGTACCACAATATTATCAACATGTTTTAAACCCCAAAGAACTAAAGGTCTCACCAAAGGACCAAAATTATACAAAGCCATCACATTAGAGAATGGGTGATGCGTAGAGATGCAAAGACATGCAATTACACACGGACCTGGAAGTGTCAGATCTGGAGATCAGTTGACCACTAGCAATCGTGTACATACAACACCAGAAAGCCATAGGTGTTGAATACACAAAGGTTTGAAACTAGATTATTGACTCTAGTGCAAGTGGGAGACTGTTGGAGATATGCCCAAGAGGCAATAATAAAGTGGTTATTATCATATCTTCATACTTATGATAAATGTTTACATACCATGCTATAATTGTATTAATAGGAAACATTAATACTTGTGTGATTTGTAAACATAAAAGAGTCCCTAGTAAAGCCTCTTGTTAAACTAGCTTGTTGGTTAATATATGATCATGGTTTCCTGATCATGAACATAGAGATGTTATTAACAACAGGGTCATATCATTAGGGGAATGATGTGATGGATATACTCCTATAGTTAAGCATAGCATAAAGATCAAGTCATTTAATATAGTTCATTTGCTATAAGCTTTCTGATACATAGTAACCTAATTCCTTAGACCATGATATCATGTTAATCACCATCGTCGGAAGGATGCTTTGATGACATCAAACACCACACCGTAACTGGGTGGCTATAAATGTGGCATTGAGTGTTCGGAAAGTATTGGTTGAGACACATGGATCAAGAGTGGGATTTGTCCATCCATATGACGGATAGATATACTCTGGGCCCTCTCGGTGAAATGTCATCCAATTAGCTTGCAAGCATGTGACTGGCTCACAAGGGATCACATATCACGGGAACGAGAAAAGAGTACTTATCGAGTGAGGTTGAACTAGGTATGCAGAGATACCGACGATCATAACCTCGGATAAGTAAACTATCGTGAGACAAAGGGAAATTGGTATCGTATGTAAGTGGTTCATTCGATCGCAAAGTAATCATAGAAATATGTGGGAGCCATATGAATTTCCAGATTCCTCTATTGGTTATTGATCTGAGAAGTGTCTCGATCATGTCCGCATAATTCACGAACCGCAGGGAGACACACTTAAGGATTCGATGTTTTTGAGTAGTTATGGAATGATGAGTAAGAGACCGAATGTTGTTCGGAGTGTCGGATGGGATCCGGGATATCACGAGGAGATCCGGAGTGGTCCGAAGAATAAGATTCATATAAGGAAAGTCCTGTTTCGGAGTTGGGGAATGATTCCGATGTTTTCATCGGGAATGTTCTAGAAGGTTCCGGAATGTCTGACACTCCGGAGGGGAAGGGTACATGAATGTGTTATATCAAGTTGGTATGATTTCATTATGTACTTGGTGTCGTCGCTGTACCAAATAGAGGGTTTATTCAAATCCTAGTTTGAAAAGTCAAACGGCTAGTTTGAAAGTCAAACGGCTAGTTTTGGGAAAGAGGAGAAGGAGGTTTGAAACCGACTTGGGGGAGGAGTTCCTCCTCCCACCGCCGGCCCACCTTGGGTCCGAGTTGGGGAGGGACTCCCCTCCCCAGGCGCGCCTCCCTCCACCTATAAGAGGAGGGGCAGGGCTCCCCTCCTAGACATAAGTTGCCTCCCTCTAAACCTAAACCCTAGCCACAGCCTAGGGATTTCTCCCAAGCCGCCGAGTTAGAGCTTCTAATTGCCCTAGCCGCTGGTTTAGTCCCTTCTAATTGGTGTGTCTAAACCCTAGATCACCAAGGCTCTCTCATAGTCCACCATACTCGCTCCGGCTTAAGGCGAAGCCCTGCGAGATCTCCCCTCTACTTCCGGTACCACGCCGTCGTGCTGCCGGAATCGCGAGGAGAGTGCTACAACCTCCATTTTCTGGAACAAGGAGAGGAAGGTCTTCATCGAGTCAACGTGTGACCCTCATGAGCGCCGGCTAACGCATGGCCGGAAGGATCGTCTACGCGATCTTGAGATCGGCAAGTGTACGACTACATCACCCACGAGAATCTGCTCTCGTTAACCGCTTTGGAATCTTCGAGGGTGAGTTCCTCTATCGACTCGTTGCTACAATCTAGTAGATAGATCTTGGCTTGTTTGTGTGCATGCGGTAGAATTTTTTTGTTTTCCATGCTACTAACCCCTACACCTAGTTCAACCTTGTTACCAATAAGTACTCTTCACTTATTCCTGTGATATGTGATCCCTTGTGAGCCAGTCACATGCTTGCAAGATAATTGGATGGCATTCCATCGAGAGGGCCCAGAGTATATCTATTTGTCATATGGATGGACAAATCCCACTCTTGATCCATGTGCATCAACACATACTTTCCGAACACTCAATGCCACCTTTATAATCATCCAGTTATGAAGTGGTGTTTGATGTCATCAAAGCATCCATCCGGTGTTAGTGATTAACATGATCTCATGGTCGAAGAATTTAGGTTACTATGTATCTGAAATCTTATAGCAAACGGACTAATGAAATGACTTGATCTTTATGCTACGCTTATCTATAGGAGTATGTCCATCACACCATTCTCCTAATGATATGATCTTGTTGTTAATAACATCTCAATGTTCATGATCAGGAAACCATGATCATCTATTAACCAACAAGCTAGTATTACAAAGAGGCTCTACTAGGGACTCCTACAAGTTTACAAATCACAAAAGTATTAATGTTTCCGTTTAATACAATTATAGCATGAATGTAAACATTTATCATAAACACAAAGATAGAGTAATAACTACTTTTATTATTGCCTCTTGGGTATATCTCCAACAGTCTCCCACTTGCACTAGAGTCAATAATCTAGATTACATGGTAATATACCTAACACCCATGGTGGTTTGGTGTTGGTCATGTTTTGCCCTCGAGAGAAGTTTAGTCAACGAATCCGCCACATTCAGATCTGTGTGTACTTTGCAAATCTTTATGTCACCATCTTGGACATGCTCTCGAATAGCATGAAAACGTAGCTTGATATGCTTCAGCTTCTTGTGTGACCTTGGCTCTTGTGCATTGGCTATGGCACCCATGTTATCAAAGTAGATAGCCATTGGGTCCAGTGCACTGGGAACCACACCAAGCTCTGTAATGAACTCCTTCATACATATCGCCTCTTGTGAAGCCTCTGAAGCAGCTATGTATTCCGATTTAGTTGAAGATCTCGCCACAACGCTTTGCTTTGCACTCCTCCAGCTCACTGCTTCACCATTCAAAGTAAATATGTATCCATATTGTGATTTAGAATCATCCGTATCGGTGTTCCAACTAGCATTGATGTAACCATTAACAACGATCTGTTCATCACCTCCATAAGAAAGAACCATTTCCTTAGTTCTTCTCGAGTACTTAAGGATGTTTTGACCTCTGTCCAATGATCCACTCCTAGATCACTTTGATATCTACTATTCAAACTAACAGAATATGCAATGTCTGGTCTAGTACATAGCATGGCATACATGATAGATCCTATAGCTGAGGCATAGGGATTCTTACTCATCCTCTCTCTCTATCTTCTGTCGTAGCAGGACTTTGATCTTTACTCAAGGTCGTATTGGGCAACATGGGCAAGAACCCTTTCTTTCTATCTTCCATTCCAAACCTCTTTAGAACCTTGTCCAAATATTTACTTTGTGAAAGCGATATTAGGCGTCTCGATCTATCTCTATAAATCATTATGCCTAATATATAAGCTGCTTCGCCAAGATCCTTCATAAAAAAACTATTATTGAAATAATCTTTGACACTTTTAAGAAGGTCTACATCATTCCCAATCAACAATATGTCATCCACATATAGTACTAGGAATTTTATAGAGCTCCCGCTCACTTTCTTGTAAATACAAGCTTCTCCATAAGTTTGTATAAATCCAAAACTTTTGATCACCTTATCAAATGTTGATTCCAACTTCGGGATGCTTGCTTCAATCCATAAATGGATCGTTGAATTTTGCATACCTTGTTAGCATCTTTAGGATCGACAAAACCTTTGGGTTGTACCATATACAACTCTTTATCAATGTCTCCATTGAGGAACGCCATTTTGACATCCATGTGCCATATCTCATAATCATAATATGCAGCGATTGCTAACAGAATTCTCACAGACTTTAGCTTCACTACTGGTGAGAAAGTCTCACTGTAGTTAACTCCTTTAATTTGCCGGAACCCTTTTGCGACAATTCGAGCTTTATAGACGGTTACATTACCATCAGCATCTGTTTTCTTCTTGAAAATCCATTTATTCTCGACAGTCTTCCGGCCATCCGGTATGTCCACCAAAGTCCATACTTGGTTTTCGTACATGGACCCAATCTCGGATTTCATGGCTTCTTTCCATTTATTGGAATCTGGGCTCATCATCGCTTCCTCATATGTCGCAGGGTCGTCGGTGTTATCCACCAACATGACACTCATAATGGGATCATACCAATCGGGAGTGGTACGAGTCCTCGTCGACCTGCGAGGTTTCGTAGTAACTTCGACTGAAGTTTCATGATCACCATCATTAGCTTCCTCTCTTATTAAGTGTCGGCGCCACAGGAACTTCTTCTGGTGCTGCGCTACTCTCAAATCTGAGAGAAGGTTCGACAACCTCGTCGAGATCTACTTTCCTTCCAGTCACTTATTTCGAGAGAAACTCCTTCTCTAGAAAGGATCCATTCTTGGCAACAAATATTTTGCCTTCGGATCTATGATAGAAGGTATACCCAATAGTTTCCTTCGGGTATCCTATGAAGACGCGTTTTTTCACTTTGGGTTCAAGCTTGTCGGGCTGTAACTTCTTTACATAAGCTTCGCAACTCCAAACTTTAAGGAACGACAATTTAGGTTTCGTCCAAACCATAATTCATAAGGTGTTGTTTCAACAGATTTAGATGGTGCCCTATTTAAAGTGAATGTGGTTGTTTCTAATGCATAATCCCAAAATGATAACGGTAAATCTATAAGTGACATCATAGAATGCACCATATCTAAGAGAGTTCGATTACGACATTCAGATAAACCATTTCGTTGTGGTGCTCCTGGCAGTGTCAATTGTGAAAGTATTCTGTATTTCTTCAAATGCTCGCCAAACTCGTAACTTAGATATGCACTTCCACAATCAGATCGTAGAAATTTAATCTTCTTGTTACGTTGATTCTCTACTTTACTTTGAAATTCCTTAAACTTGTTGAAAGTTTCGGACTTATGTTTCATGAAATAGATATACCCATATCTACTCAAGTCATCCGTGAAAGTAAGAACATAACGTCGCGCGAAGCCATACTCATTGGGCCACACACATCAGCATGTATGATTTCTAATAAGTCTGTAGCCACTATAAGAAATGTGTTATTCTATGATCTTCTAATAGTGACCGTGAACAAAATCATCATAAAGTTATGACGATTTTCACTAGATGGTCGTAAGCAGTTCAAGAGGGCCTATACCCTGGAAAATTACGACAATTTTGCTAAAAATCGTCATAGTTACTTTAGATGAAATCGTCATAACCTAGTGGAAGCAGCCTACGGTGCTACTTGTATCTCACTATGACGATTTTAAATCGTCATATTGTCCAAATTAGCATAACTTGAAATGAGTAGTCAGCCACATAAACAATTGCGCCTATGTGGCGTGTATGTGTCAGTTTACGCACAATCCAAACCGACATGCGGATTATTAGATATAATTTAGTACGATTATATTAATATATTTTTTAATAAAAAACTCAGGATTTATTACGGGATTATTAGTCAAAAAAAGGTCGGTCGAGGGGTTTGAACCCACAACCACAAGGTCAAGCAAGGGTCTGCCTAACAACTACGCCAGCCAAGTATTACGTGTCAATTTTCGTATGCCCATGTGTCGATAGCTGCTGAGGTGCACTCCTTTTAACTCAATAATCCAAAAAGGGTGAGAAGGGGGCTTCAAACCCGTGACCGCCCAAACAACCAGGGCGTTAACCACTACGCCACTTGATATTTTGTGTTAGACTATCGCTCGCGCCCTTCTTTAACTCAATACCTTAGTCGGATCTTCATCTTGGGACGCAAACAGTTTGGCCCATTAGCTTGGGAAACTACTTGGGCCGCTGTAAATAGAATAAGACGAAATTTATAAAACTTTTAACGTGCGAGGATAAGATTTGGAGCCAAAATAACTTCGGCCCAAAGCATATTTGAAAAAAATCGTGTTTTTTCTTTTTATAAATGAATGGAACTAGTTATTTGTGTAATTTTATTTACATTTTGCATATGATCTCAGATTTAGAATCTATGAGAGGATTTTCGAAGAAACAACATATTGCGAGTCTAAAAATGATTTTTGCAAAAAATCATGAGCATCAAATAATGTACATATAGTTTAAATCGGACCCACTTTCTACCGTTTCGGCAAGAATTTGTCTTTTTTGCCATGGGTGGACGGAAATGTTTGAGATATCCCGGTTAGGAAATTTTCCATCTAAGGTGGTCTACTATTTTTGGAAACTAGGGTGGTAGCATTCTAAAACTATCATTTGGTGGTTGCTTCACAAAACGCCCTATTTTTTGTACTCGGAAAAAGGAAAATAGATTTTTGCGACAAAAAGGAAAACTTCCTCCTGCAACATTCTTCGCCATCCCAAGATGCACACATGTGCACAATACAGACACACTATGACAAACTATGCCCTGATTCTAGCCATAACACTCGTCGTTTGGCCCAAAAGCCATGAAACCTTAAACATGATAAGTCATTTCTGAGAAGGTTTTTTCGAGACGCAATAAATTAACCAAGTTTGGTATTTTTTCTTGCAACTATGTCACATAATATGACGCCACACAAAGGATTCACATAGTTTGGACCGTTTTTGAATTTTTCATGCCCGTTTCAAATAATGGTCAAAACGGCGGGCATAAAGGTTCTTAGCTAGGGGCCAAGCCTCGCTAAACTTGCATTGGATCTCTGAAGAAATGACATATTGCGAGTCTAAAAATTATTATTGCAAAAAATCATGGGCATCAGATAATGTACTTGTAGTTCAAATTGGACCCACTTCCTACCGATTCGGCAGGAATTTGTCTTTTTCGCCAGGGGTGGACTGAAAGGTTTGAGATACCCGTTGGGACATTTGTCTATGTAAGGTGGCCTATTATTTTTGAGAAATTGTATGGTAGCATTTTGAAACTTTCATTTGGTGGTTGCTTCACAAAATGGTTCATTTATTGCGCTCGAAAAATGGAAAATGGTTTTTTCGTGCGACGAAAAGGAAAACTTCCTCCTGGAACATTGTTCGCCATCCCATGATAAATATGTGTGCATAATATGGTATCACAAACTATGTCGCGATTTTATCCATAACATTGGTCGTTTGGCCCGAAAGCCATGAAACCTCAGACATCATAGGTCATTTCTGAGAAGGTTTTTTTGAGACACTTGCAATATACCAAGTTTGGTATTTTTTTCATTGAAGCTATGTCACATAATAAGACACCACGCAAAGGATTTGCATTGATCCGACCGTTTTTGAATTTTTTATGCTTGTTTGAAACTATGGACAAAACGGCGGGCATGTAGGTTCTTAGCTAGGGTCTGAGGATCGCTAAAATTGCATTTTATCTCCGAAGAAATAGCATATTTTGAGTCTAAAAATAATTTTTTCAAAAAATCATGGGCATCATATAATGTACATGTAGTTGAAATCGGACCCACTTCCTACCGATTCAGCAGAAATTTGTCTTTTTCACCCGGGTTGGACGGAAAGGTTTGAGATACCCCGGTTGGGACATTTGTCTATGTAAGGTGGCCTATTATTTTGAAAAACGGGATGGTAGAATTTTGAAACTTTCATTTGGTGGTTGCTTCACAAAACGGTCCGTTTTTTGCGCTCGGAAAATAGAAAATGGTTTTTTCGTGCGACGAAAAGGAAAACTTACTCCTGGAATATTGTTTGCCATCCCATGATACATATGTGTGCACTATATGGGCACATTGTCACAAACTATGCCGCGATTCTGGTCATAACATTGGTCGTTTGGCCAGAAAGCCATGAAACCTTGAACATGATAGGTCATTTCTGAGAAGGTTTTTTGAGACACTTGCAATATACCAAGTTTGGTATTTTTCCTTGAAAATATGTCACGTAATAAGACACCATGCAAAGTATTTGGATTGATCAGACCGTTTTTGAAAATTTTATGCCCGTTTCAAACTATGGTCAAAACGGCGGGCATGAAGGTTCTTAGCTTGGGGCCGATCCTCGCTAAACTTGCATTGGATCTCTGAAGAAACATTATATTGTGAGTCTAAAAATCATTTTTTCAAAAAATAATGGGCATCATATCATGTACATGTAGTTCAAATCGGACCCACTTCGTGCCAATTCGGCAGGAATTTGTCTTTTCTCCAGGGGTGGAAGGAGAGGTTTGAGATATACCGGTTGGGACATTTGTCCATGTAAGGTGGCCTATTATTTTGGAAAAATGGGAAGGTAGCATTTTGAAACTTTCATTTGGTGGTTGCTTCACAAAACGATCCATTTTTGCGTTCGCAAAATAGAAAATGGTTTTTTTGTGCGATGAAAAGGAAAACTTCCTCCTCCAACATTGTTCACCATCCCACGACACATATGGGTGCACAATATGGGCACATTATCACAAAATATGTCGCGATTCTGGACATAATTGTCCCAAGCCCTCTTTTTGGCACTTAGATTATGGAAAATATTCCACAACCAATCAAATAACAGCAAATCATCTCCCATGGATCTTCCATTCTTGTTTGATCTGGACCATTCACTGCCCATCCAACGGCTTAGTCTCTCAGTGAAGAAACACATATCCCACCGCGCCTACTGCATCACCAAGTCCCCACTGCCCAGACCCGCGCAACCACCTACCTCACTCCACATCCACAGATCACAGAAACCCTAGGCCTATCCTCCCGTCCACCGCCAACACCACCTTATAGCAGATCCCTCGTGCCGCCCCTGATGCCCACCTCCTGCCGCTCCGATGCCCACCTCGCAATAGATCCCCACTCCGTCACATAGCCAGACCCACCCACGAGCCCCGCCTCCACTCCACCTTGATACGATCCCCTCCCCATCTCCTCCTTCCCTGGCTTCTACTGATCACATCATCGGCTAGCCACTAGCGCCCATCCTCCCCTCGGTACTACCTCTGCCCCAAACCAAACCGCTCCCCTCCGTAGTAACAGATACGAACCCTAGCCTCTCCTCCCCCAATACCAGATCTCCTTCGGTCGCCAGGTTCTCCTTCCATCACCAGTTCTCCCCACCTCGCCCCTCGATCTACCCAGTGCAACTACCCGCCCGCGCTTCCCAAGGCTAGTCCATCCGCCCCACTGCCTCGCGTCGTCCGGATCCATATTCTCGAGAGCTCGTTGTCCAGACCAGGGGCCCTACCTCTCCCGATTCCTAGGGCCGCCTGTCGACCTATAGAGCGACGAGTTGAAGGTCCTCCACTGCTTCCTCGGGCACTATAAGGCCTTCCACGGCATGATCACTGGAGAGCACGACCAGGACATCAAGCGCCTCTACCAAACCTACAAGCAGTACCCCAGGCATGATGGCACTGTGTCCATTGATGCCCTCAGGATGCGCTCCATCACCACCATCCTCCTCTACTCTGGCCGAATAAGGTACTACCACTACTGATCCATACTCCTCGATCCTGCTCTTAATTGATCTTGAAGCATGGTTGGTGTTTATGTTCGTAGGGCCATATCTCTGTCCCAATTGTTCGTAGCAGAACCTCGTTAGGTTATTGTGGAAGTTGTAGGTAGCTGTACCAGGGACTTATTCTGCTTACTCCAATAATCTTTCTTGTTTGCTCTATGATTTGTATTTGATTGCAGTTAACTAAATCTGAGAGGTTGCTCCATCATACCAGAAAATGGAGTCTTGGTCATTTTTCCCATCAGACATGCTTCGCATATTTCAAGTGATTCAAGAAGTCCATCAAAATGGATTTCTTCATATGCTTCACTCCAATGTGACTAAGATGATAGTGCCACATGTATGTAGAATTATCATTCAATTTCAAATGTTTAACATCTATATTATGAACATGTGTATCACTACTATCGAGATTCAACAAGAATAGACCGTCTGTCAAAGGTGCATGACCATACAAGATATTACTCATATAAATCAAACAACCATTATTCTCGGACTTAAACAAGTAACCGTCTCGAAGTATAAAAATAATCCCGATGGTAGATGAAGAGGGAGCGTGCCGACCGCAACCACATCAACCTTTGATCCATTCCCAACGCGCATCGTCACCTCGTCTTTCGCTAGTCTTCATTTATTCTATAGCACTTATTTCGAGTTACAAATATGAGCAACCGAACTAGTATCAAATACCCAGGCACTACTACGTTGACTAGTAAGATACACATCAATAACATGTATATCGAATATACCTTTCTTCTTGATGTTTCCGTTCTTCAGATCTTCTAAGTACTTGGGGGCAATTCCGGTTCTAGTGACCTTCTCCCTTGCAGTAAAAGCACTCAGTATCAGGCTTAGGCCCAACCTTTGTCTTCTTTGTAGGAACAGTAGCTTTCTTACCGCCCTTCTTGAAGTTACCCTTTTTCTTAGGCTTGCCTTGCTTCCTAAAATTGGTGGTCTTATTGACCATCAACACTTGGTGCTCTTTCTTGATCTCCACTTCCGCAGACTTCGACATAGAGAAGAGTTCTGGTAATGACTTATCCATGCGCTGCATGTTGTAGTTCATCACAAAGTTCTTGTAACTTGGTAGTAGTGATTGGAGGACACGGTGAATCCCCAATGCATTAGGAATCACTATCCCCAATCTTTGGAGCTTATTGGCGTGCCCAAACATCTTAAGCACATGCTCACTGACAGAGATTCCCTCTTCCATCTTGCAGTTAAAGAACTTTTCAGAAGCCTCATAACTCTCAACTGCCGCATGAGCCTCAAATATCATTTTGAGTTCACGGACAATATCATGTGGGTCAAAGTTCTCAAACCTTTTTTGAAGCTCTGATTCCAAACCATACAATATAGCACACTGAACTATGGAGTACTGATTCGTTCTAGCGAGGAGAACATTCTTCACCTCATCGGTAGCATCAGCTACAGGTGGGTCACCCAGCGGTGCGTCCAGCACATAGGTCAACTGACCAGCATTAAGGACAATCGTCAAATTGCGGAACTAATCCGTGAAGTTGCTTCCATTGTTTTTCAACTTCTCTTTCTCTAGGAAAAAAACTAAAATTGAATGTAGGGGCCACCATGATCTACAACGTATTTGCAATAGTTTATACTAAGTTTATGACAAATTGAGTTCTAATTAATACTTAAATTAATCTAGGTAAAACTCCCACTCAAAACAATATCTCTCACATTGTTTTAGTGATCACATGACCCAAATCCACTACATCAAGTCCGATCATCATGAGAAATGATATAGTTTCAAAGGCGAACAATCAACATGTTCATCATATCTACTATATGACTCATGCTTTAACTTTCGGTATTCCGTGTTCCGAGCCCATTTATGTACACGCTAGGCTCGTCAAGATTAACCTTAGTATCCGCGTGAGGAAATCTGGCTTGCTCCCGTTGTATGCACACATAGAATCTATCACACCCGATCATCACGTGGTGCTTCAAAACAACGAGTCTTAGCAATGGTGCTTACTAAGGACGAACACTTTATCACTTGATATTTTGTGAGGGATCATCTTATAATTCTACCGTCGCGATCTAAGCAATACAAGATGCATAGAAAGGATTAACATCACATGCAATTCATAATATGTGATATGATATGGCCTTTTGTCTTGTGCTTCCGATCTCCATCTTCAAGCACGAACATGATCTCCATCATCACCGGCATGGCGTCAAGGTCAATGGCACCGCTCCATGGTTGTCGTCCACCAGCATCAAGTATTACAACTACTTTGAATAATAGACACGCAGGTATTAACGAAATTAAAATACAACCATAAGGCTCCTACTGATTGCCAACTTACAATAAGTATCATTGCATACATCATATATAATCACAACCATGGCCATATCACATCACAACACACCCCTGCAAAACAAAGTTAGACGCCTCTAATTTTCTTTGCATGTTTTACGTGGTTTGGGGCTTTCGAATAAGAACCGTTCTAACTTACAAACAAGAACCACAACGTTGATGCAAGTACTATCAAGTGCCCGTTGTAAATTGAATCTTCACTATGATGGGAGAGACAAACACCCGCAAAGCCACTTATGCAATACAAGTTGCATGTCGAGCGTGGAGAAAGTCTCATGAACGATGTCATGTAAGGTTAGCCCGGGCCGCTTCATCCCACCATCCCGCAAGATGCAAAGTACATAAGAAGCAGTTGATAATAAAGCAACAATGCTCACAATGACCATTGTGTTCTACTCGTGCAACAGATCTACTTATAGACACGGCTCTAATACCACTATAGGGGTTCATAGCATGGAAAAGAAAAAATTTCTACCGCATGAACACTTAAAAGCCAAGATCTATCTACTAGATTGTAGCAACTAGTCGATAGAGTACTAACCCTCAAAGATTCCAAAGCAGTTAACGAGATCAGATTCTCGTGGGTGATGTAGTCGTTCACTTGTCGATCTCAAGATCGCGTAGACGATCCTTCCGGCGCTACATTCCGATAGCTCTCGCGCAGTCGGTCACACGTTCGGTACTCGATGAAGACCTTCCTCTCCCTTGTTCCAGCAGGCAGCGGAGGTTGTAGCACTCTCCTCGCGATTCTGGCAGCACGACGACGTGGTACCGGAAGTAGAGGGGAGATCTCGCAGGGCTTCGCCTTAAGCCGGAGCGAGTATGGTGGACTATGAGAGAGGCTTGGCGATCTAGGGTTTAGAGGTACCAAGTAGAGGGAGCTAGGCCGGCGGCTAGGGCAAGGGAATTGCCCCAAGTCGGCGGCTTGGGCAAACCCTAGGGCGGCCGCAGCTGTGGTGGCCGGCGGCGGCTAGGGTTAGGTTTAGAGGGGCAAGGTGTAGGTCTTGGAGGGGCAGCCCTGCCCCTCCTTATATAGGTGGGAGGGCGCGGACAAGGGGAGGGGAGTCCCTCCCTAACTCGGCTTCCAAGGCCGGCGGTGGAGGGAGAGGGACTTCCTCCCCAAGTAGGTTTCCTACTCTCCCTCCACCAAGCAAACTTGCCGTTTGACTTTTCAAATTGGCGTTTGACTTTTCAAACTAGGATTTGATTTATCCCTTTATTTTGCTCAGCGATGACACCTAGTACATGATGCAACCATTCAAACTTGTTATGAAACATTCATGTACCCTTCCTCGAGTCTTGGACATTCCGGAACCTTCTAGAACATTCCCGATGAAAACACCGGAACCATTCTCCAACCCCGAAACAGGACTTTCCTTATATGAATCTTATTCTCCGGACCATTCCGGATCTCCTCGTGATATCCCGGATCCCATCTGAGACTCCGAACAACATTCGGTCTCTTAATCATCATTCCATAACTACTCAACAACATCGAATACTTAAGTGTGTCTCCCTACGGTTCGTGAATTATGCGGACATGACCGAGACACTTCTCCGATCAATAACCAATAGAGGAATCTGGAAATTCATATGGCTCCCACATATTTCTAAGACTACTTTGCGATCGAATGAACCACTTACATATGATACCAATGTCCCTTTTTCTCACGATAGTTTACTTATCTGAGGTTTTGATCGTCGGTATCTCTGCATACCTAGTTCAACCTCGTTACCGATAAGTACTCTTTTCTCGTTCCCGTGATATGTGATCCCTTGTGAGCCAGTCACATGCTTGCAAGCTAATTGGATGACATTCCACCGAGAGGGCCCAGAGTATATCTATCCGTCATATGGATGGACAAATCTCACTCTTGATCCATGTGTCTCAACCCATACATTCCGAACACTCAATGCCATCTTTATAGACACCCAGTTACGGTGTGGTGTTTGATGTCATAAAAGCATCCTTCCGGTGATGGTGATAAGCATGATCTCATGGTCGAAGGAATTAGGTTACTATGTATCAGAAAGCTTATAGTAAATGAACTATATTAAATGACTTGATCTTTATGCTACGCTTAACTATAGGAGTATGTCCATCACATCATTCTCCTAATGATATGACCTTGTTGTTAATAACATCTCTATGTTCATGATCAGGAAACCATGATCATATATTAACCAACAAGCTAGTTTAACAAGAGGCTTTACTAGGGGCTCTTTTATGTTTAAAAATCACACAAGTATTAATGTTTCCGGTTAATACAATTATAGCATGGTATGTAAACATTTATCATAAGTATGAAGATATGATAATAACCACTTTATTATTGCCTCTTGGGCATATCTCCAACACGTTCATTCCTTGAATAAGGTCTTGGGAGGGTTTTAGAATTTTATCATGAAATAATGTCTTCCCTGTTTCTGGGTCCAAGGATCCCCTGTGCCCGTACCACCAGTGCTTTGACCTCTTGGGCCATCCATCTGTACCAGGAGTGACGCCTCTAGCCATCATGTTCTTCTCCATAGTTTCCCACTTAGGGACGGCACTCTTGTAGCCACCTGTCCCCATTTTATGATGGTATTTCTTATTGGCAGCATTTAACGCGTTCTTTGCCAACTTTTCCTTTGCTTTATCAGATTGCTTGTACTGTACAAAATCGGGCCACTGTTCTCTCAAACTCTCGTTTACTCCTGTGAAGTCTGGAGTTTTCTTTTTCGCGACATATTTCGTGTATAAACTTTTCTTGTGGTTATGGTACAGTTCATCCATCTTGCTCAGAGCCCACTCCTTCACTTTCGCTCTATTTTCAAGCCCACTCGGCCTTGGGGTAATACCATCTACCTCAAATTCTTCATACTCTGGAGGTAGTATGAAATGCGCTATGAGCTTCTGCCAAAGGTCATCTTTGGCATCATCAGTGACATAGCTAGATTGTTCACCGGATTTCTTTGACTGATTCCATTCTTGGATGGTGATCGGCAGGTTGTCCCTAACAAGCACCCCACATTGATTTATAAACATCCTTCGGTGCTTCTCTAGAGCAATCGGTTCACCATCATCATCTATTTCTTCGATGGTGAACCTCAGATTACCATCCAACTTTTTGTTCGGCCCTCGTTTCGTTCGAGCTGTCGATTACTTTGATCCGGTGTGCTAAAAGAAGAAGATAGAGTGATTAATATATATCTAGATCAGTTAATGAATAGAGGTAACATGAGACTTTATATATATATATATGTACCTCGCCGGATCCTGTCGAGGGGCCATCATTATTGTTGTTATTTGTTTGCCCTTCGTCCATCTGGTCTTCCCCTTGGTACATTAGGTTTTCCTCTAGTCCATCACCGGATGGATTCAGATATGAGGATATCTCTTCCTCGAGCAAAATATCTTCGCCGGTAGTAATATTAAGAGGAATTTCACCTCTTATCATGCCCTGAAGAAAACCTTCACCGATGCGACCAGGATCTTCGGATGGATCCATGACTTAATTATCTATAACAAAAAGAGAGTTAAATAGGTTAGAAAAAACAATAATCCTAATATTATTTGTGCTAAAACAATAATCATAATAACTAAAACAAAAAATAACCCTAATAAAACAATACTCCTAATATTATTTGTGGTAAAACAAAAAAATAACTAAAACAATATAATCCTAATAAATAAAACAAAAAACAACTAAAACAATAATCCTAATCCTAATTTTAATATTTTAATTAAAACAATAATCCTAATCCTAATTTTAATATTTTAATTAAAACAATAATCCTAATACTAATCCTAATAACTAAAACAATAATACTAATCCTAATAACTAAAACAATATAATCCTAATAACTAAAATAATAATTATAATCCTAATAACAAAAAATAACTAAAAGAATATAATCCTAATAAATAAAACAAAAAATAACTAAAACAATAATCCTAATCCTAATTCTAATATTTTAATTAAAACAATAATAACTAAAAAAATAATCCTAATACTAATCCTAATAATTAACTAAAACAATAATAATCCTAATCCTAACTAAAATAAAAAAACCACCCCCGGCCTCGATCGAGCGCTCACGACACGGCGGAGCGCGACACGGCGGCGTGGTGGAATCGGCCGACAAAGACCTCCCCTCAGCATTTTGTCTCTGCGTCACCGCTTCAGATTCACGAGGAATGCCAAGTGCCGGATAAAAGGCGTGCGCGCAGAATATATAGGGACACACCATTTAGTCGCGGGCTAAGCCACCACCCGACACTAGAGGGTCTTTAGTCCCGAGTCGTGGCTTAACCCGCGACTAAAGACCCCCCTTTAGTCGCGGGTTAAGCCACGGCCGGGGACTAAAGTGTTTTTTCGGCCGCTTCGTTTTCGCGCGCAGGCACCCTTTAGTCCCGGGTCTAGCCACGACCCGCGACTAATTATTTTTTTGTAAATTTTATTTTTTTAATTAAAATCAAATATAAAACTTTGGAAAATCATATATTTTATTGTAAAAATCCAAATAAAACAAATAATATGTCTATTATTATCAGAAAAATATAAAGAATCTTAATATAATATCCATATATCTGTTTGCATCATTTATAAATTATTTCATTTGTAAATTTTCTTTTTTTAATTCAAATCAAATATAAAACTTTGGAAAATCATATCTTTTATTGTAAAAATCCAAATAAAACAAATAATATGTCTATTATTATAAAAAAATATAAAGAATCTTAATATAATATCCATTTATCTGTTTGCATCATTTATAAATTATTTCATTTGTAATTTTTTTTAATTCAAATCAAATATAAAACTTTGGAAAATCATATCTTTTATTGTAATAATCCAAATAAAACAAATAATAAGTCTATTATTATCAGGAAATTATAAAGAATCTTAATATAATATCCATTTATCTGTTTGCATCATTTATAAAATATTTCATTTGTAAATTTCTTTTTTTTAATTCAAATCAAATATAAAACTTTGGAAAATCATACCTTTTATTGTAAAAATCCAAATAAAACAAATAATATGTCTATTAATATAATATCCATTTAGTCCCGGTTGTAGTCACAAATAGGGACTAAAGATATTTCCTGCCATTTCCCATCGCTTCCCGCCAAGTTTTCCCGCCCTTTCCTTTCTACGAGAGCTTTTACTCCCGGTTGTAGTCAGTAACCGGGACTAAAGATATTTTCCGCCATTTCCCAAAGCTTCACGCCAAGTTTTCCCGCCCTTTCCCTCTATATCTAGGGCGATCGTGCCATGGCTATCCACACATCCACACCTTTCTCTCTTAGAACAATGGACAACGCCTACTGGGTCATTCTGACCCTTGAGGAGACCGAGGCGATGTGCACCTCAAACTACTCTTGTCTGTTGGGCTATTGGCCGCCCGCCGGCTGGATGCTGAGCGCTGGAGGGGTTCCTGTCCCTCATGTCCCTCGAGGTTCCACACGCCAGGCGGCCATCACAAACCACTTCTACCACGATCTCACGCCGGAGCAGCGGATGGATCCCTAGTGGGATCCCGACAACTACGACACCTGGAATGCCTTCTTCGCTAATAGGCGGGAAAGGGATCTCGCCAGGTACGAGGGTGATGGCCGCCCCCGGTGAACCACAACGAAGTCGGCCGTCGTCTGTGGTGGGCGAACCGTACTATCACCGGAGTGATGTGCTACATCGCCGGGGGAGACCATCCTCGCCTGCGATGCCCATGAGTCCACCCGCCACAGAGCCACAAAAAGTCCCCACACCAGCCCGGCGGTAGCGGAATCGTCTTCCAGGAGACCCCTCCCCTGCCCGCCATGAATCCGAGGCCGGAATGGCCCCTGGTATATGCCATGGCTGGGCTGAGGATCCCCGGATTGGCAGGTGACGATGACGATGATTTTGACGATGACAAAGAAGACCCTGAAGCTGCGTACTATAGGACTAGGAATGATTATGACTAAAGGGGTCGGCTTTAGTCCTGAGTGTTAGCTAGTCCCGGTTTGTCCCGGTTTTTAATATTAATAAATGTCTTGAGTGTTACCTAAATATGAAGATGTTGTATTTAGAGGAAAAGAACTATAAATAGAGCAGGCTGGATCGAGCAGCCTATAAATAGAGGGAAATGCCTATAAAGAGAGGGTTCATCTTTAGTCCTGGTTGGAAAAACCAACCGCGACTGAAGGGATTGCGGCAGACTGGGCCAGGAAACACTAATAATAGGGGTGAGTGTCGACATTATGTCGTGCGGCTTGTACCTTGTCCCGGATGGTGTCACCAACTGGGACTAAAGATGAACCTTTAGTCCCGGTTGGAGACACCAATCAGGACTAAAGATGAACCTTTAGTCCCGGTTGGAGACACCAACCGGGACAAAACATGAGTCAGCACTAATAATAGGGGTGAGTGTTGACATTATGTTGTGAGTGTCGACATTATGCCGAGTTGCTTGTACTATAAATAGGCATCCTTGTGTGTCCAGTCCTCCAGCCAGTTTGAGGCATCTCCAAGATGGTTTTCGAGAGCAGGGACACCACTATGGCCAGTTTCAAGGAGATGCCGCCGGAGCCCAGTCCTCCGACATCTCCAAGAAACTGGTCATAGAGGCACTCCCTAATATATGAAATTAGTTAGCTCCCAGGAGTATTGATCTAGTTAGAGAAGTTACAAGCAGCAAGATCGTTTTCAAGAGCAGGGAAACCACTACGGCTAGTTTCAGGGAGATGCTTCCGGAGCCCAGTCCTCCGGCATCTCCAAGAAACTGGTCATAGAGGCACTCCCTAATATGTGACCTCACGCGTTTGGAGATCAGATCTTAATGGTAAGTATGAATCGGGACTAAAGGACCTCCTTTAGTTCCGGTCCAGCCACAAAATGGGACTAACACACTCAAGATTGTTTGCAGACAACACTATAAAAATGGACACATGGAGCATCTTCACTCATAAAATGTTACAATTATTACATATCATTTCTTCGCGTGTGTTCCTTTCTGATCTCGTCGTATCCATGGAACATCTTCATTCATTAACATGATGCTTGGGTCATCCTTCACCGCGAAGGGCGGAATTTCATGAAACTTATCACAATCTTTTGACATGTCTGTCTTGTCCTCCACTCCCACGATGTTTCTTTTTCCTAAAAGAACTATGTGGCGCTTTGGATCATCGTCTGATGTATTCTTTTTCTTATTTTTTCTTTTTCTAGGTTTGTAGACATGTCCTTCACATAGAAAACCTGAGCCACATCATTGGCTAGGACGAATGGTTCATCTAAGTACCCAAGATTGTTGAGATACAACGATTTCATTCCTTATTTCTTGTCTACCTCAACCCCTCCTCCTGTCAACTTGACCCATTTGCACCGAAACAAGGGGACCTTAAAAGTAGGTCCATAGTCAAGTTCCCATATCTCCTCTATGTAACCATAATATGTGGTCTTTGACCCATTGTTGTCTGTTGCATCAAAGCGGACACCACTGTTTTGGTTGGTGCTCTTTTGTATACATTCTTCTTACAATGTTGCAAATATATACTTTCAGTCTCATCTAAACAATGTGTGCATGCATTGTATCCCTTGTTTGACTGTCCTGAAAGGTCACTAAGAGCAGGCCAATCATTGATTGTTACGAAAAGCAATGCTCGGAGGTTAAATTCTTCTTGCTTGTGCTCATCCCACACGCATATCCCGGTTTCGTGCCACAACTGTAAAAGTTCTTCCACTAATGGCCTTAGGTACACATCAATGTCGTTCCCGGGTTGCTTCGGACCTTGGATCAACACTGGCATCATAATGAACTTCCGCTTCATGCACAACCAAGGAGGAAGGTTATATATGCATAGAGTCACGAGCCAGGTGTTGTGACTAGAGCTCTGCTCCCCAAAGGGATTCATGCCATCTGTACTTAGACCAAACCTTAAACTCCTTGCGTCATCTGCAAAGTCCGGGTACTTTCTATCGATTTTTCTCCATTGCGACCCATCAGCGGGGTGTCTCAACATCCCGTCTGACTTACGTTCCTCTTTATGCCATCGCAACAACTTGGCGTGCTCTTTGTTTCTGAATAAGCGTTTCAACCATGGTATTATAGGAGCATACCACATCACCTTGGCAGGAACCCTCTTCCGGGGGGGGGGGGGGGCCCGCCCTCAACATCACCAGGGTCATCTCGTCTAATCTTATACCGAAGTGAAGTGCATACCGGACATGCATCCAAATTCTCATACTCCTCATCGTGGTAGAGGATGCAGTCATTAGGGCATGCATGTATCTTCTGAACCACTAAACCTAGAGGGCAAACAACCTTCTTTGCTTCGTACGTACTGGCGGGAAATACATTATCTTTTGGAAGCATATTTTTCATCATTTTCAGCAACTTTTCAAATGAGGAGTCGGGTATAGCACACTCAGCCTTCCATCGCAGCAATTCCAGTGTGCTGTTCAGCTTTTTCAGACCATTTTCGCAATTTGGGTACAACAACTTTTTATGATCCTCTAACATGTGATTGAACTTCTCCCTATCCTTTTCAGTTTCACAATCTCTTCGTGCATCGGCAATGGTCCGACCAAGATCATCAGCGGGTTCATCATGTGTCTCTTTTTCATCCTCTCCTTCAGCATCCCCCATGGAAGTATCTCCGTACTCAGGGAAACCATGGTAGTTGTCATCCTCCTCCTCTTCTTTATTGTCTTCCATTATAACCCCTCTCTCTCCGTGCTTGGTCCAACAATTATAACAGGACATGAAGCCGGACTTCAACAGGTGGCTGTGAAGGGTTTTTGAGTCAGAGTAATCCTTCTGATTCCTACATACATTATATGGACAAAATACAAAACCATTGCGCTTGTTTGCATCAGCAACACAGATGATCATGCACGCCATTAATGAACTCGCCAGAGCGTCGGTCAGTACCGTACATCCATTCCCGGACCATCTGCATTATAGTAAAATTATATCAAAAACCATTACACAACATGATAAATTTATTACAAGTTATATTGAGAGCTTCTAGAGCATTAATTTTGAATTTTGAAAAATTTACATGCACCAATTTGAGAATTGGAGAAAACAATCAACATGATAAATGTGAAGTTGTAATTATTGTTCTATCAGTGAAAACCTTATTCTAAGCTCTGAAACTATAAAATTACACATTTCAATTTTCAGTAACTATGTGCCTAATCAAAATTTGTTACACATATGTATCAAAATCCTTCTAGCTACTTCTAGAGCATGCATGCATTGATCCATATCTCTATACTTTTAGAGCATTATAGAGCCAAAGTAACAATAAGAGATGAAAGAATGAAGTTCTAACCTTTTAAAGCTTTGAATTTAGGTGATGCAAACTAAATCTTGACAAATCTTGAGAAAAAATGGCATGAACTCTCTTCATTCTTTGAGAAAAATGGCCACCATATGCTTTAGGGCAGCAGGACAGGAAGCATAATATATAGTGGTGGGCAACTAGTCCCGGGATACGAACCGAGACTAATAGTTCCCGAAAGGACCGGCTGGCCTGCTCCAGGTTATTAGTCCCGGGCCGTATTACGGACCGGGACTAATGACCTGGTCCGGCACGGGCTAGCGACTATTGCTGTTTCTAGCCGTTAGAGGCTTCACGGTCCGAGACTAGTGCTTCCACTAGTCGCGGGCTGTGCCAGGCCAGGACTGCTGGTCTTGTTCGAAGATGTTTTTCCAGTAACGGAGGAACGGGTAAATTGCAGGAAGCGTGGGGTTGCTGGCATATAAGACGTGTATTTCGTGGACCAAAAAATATTAGGTTAGGATGCGAATGGCAGTGCGTCGGCCTTTAGTTTTGCTGCCACTTCCAGTTCCCAAAAAATATCGATTCCCTGGTAATTTCACCATTTTTATTTGCTTTCTAGTGCATAGCTAGCTCATAATGTGAGCAGGGTGTTTAATTAGCACACAGCCCGCGTAGACCATTCCAGCGGTCTTGCTAGCTCTCGAGACCTACATGTAAAGCGCACCGTTTGAAAAGACAGAAAAATGGGCTCCTAAACCGATAAGCCTTTCTAAACACAGGATTCGCCGGGACAAATCGCCCTTTTGCCGCTTTTATCTCAGGCTGCCTTGCCAATGTAGCACGCCACTGTCTCTCAGGCAAAAAAAAAATCAAGTGCGAAACGCAAAACAAATTACTCCCTTCTAAATCAACTAATTTAGATTTGAGGGAGTACGAAACTGCTTTCACGCACAACATTTTCCGTCCGATATCTGTGCGCTTCTCTACCTTGTGCTAGTAGTGTTTTTTTTTAAACGGGCCTTGGACGATTGTGCTAGTTACGTGCTAATAAATCCTCTTGCCGTGAGTACATCCCAATTACAAACCCAAGCCCGCAATACTGCCAGACCTTAAAATCTGTCCACTAGCCATGCCTATCTCAATACGAAAAATATATGTAACTGTTGGGCTCGATTGTAATAGCCAGATCATCTCTCGTGGCCGCGTGATCTTCATCCGATGGCGTGCAGCGAACATCCCGCCCGCAGCCTACTTCTCACATACTGTACGTTTTTATGGGCACGTGTGCGTACTAACTTTTGGCAGGTTCAGTTTCATAAAAAAAAAACTTTTGGCTGGTTCAATTTTTGGGGAGTTGAGCCGTTGAGACAGACCCTCTTCGTTTCCGCCTGATCGTCCCGAGCTCACCAATGTCCGAATCCTCTTTCCCAGACGAGCTCCGTCATTTCTCTACAGAGCAAGCGGTTGACGATGGGCCGCTCGCCGCCCCGTCCCCTGTTTGAGGTCTGTCGTTCCTCTCGCCGGCGAATCAAGCGACTGACGACGTGTCGCTTGTCGTTTGCTGCTCGTGATCTAGATCCCTCGGTGCCGCTCGTTCGGGTCACGCGTTTCCCTTGTTTCAATCTTCGTCGCGCCAGCTTGTTGATCTATTGAGGTACGGCCGATTCCAAAGTCTCTCTAGGGAGTATAACATTTTTGCTCCCCGGAAGAGTCACGCAAGGCTCGATTTTACAGTTCTAGATCATATTTTGCAGTACGAAATTCTGTTTATTATAGGCTACACAAAAGAGACAAATTCTGATTTGTTTAAACCTTGAAACGTGATACCTGGACCCACATTTTTCATATTTAGTGTAGCTTAAAAGATACATTTATTTTCAATTATGATTTGTACATATGTGGTATACATCACTTTTTTTTGACAGACGCCCTGCGGCGTATGTTTATTATTTTTTAACAATAGAGTACGGTATACATCAGTAGAGGCATCTTAATTTTTTTTAATCTAGAACCCAGAAATATGATTTTGATTTTTTAATAAGATGTGGGGCCTACCAACGTGAGAGGAGGGCCTATCCATGTACCGCCGAAACCAAGCCCAACCGGTAGTTGCCCCGCCGATCTTAGTACCTATAGCAGCGCCGAATTTAAGATCGGAGACTGGGACAAAGGCTAATTTTTTTTTTTAGAAATGGGCGTATGTATTAATATAAACTGTTTAATGTTTACACTCGGTCTTTGTATAATCAAGATGCACATAGCCATACGAACGACAGAACTGGAGGAAAAAAGTAGACACAAAAAGGTACTATCAAAATAATTGTCTTAAATCTAAGATAGATCAATCCTCAAATTACGCGGCCATCCATGTCGGGAGAAAATATTCCTCGCCGTGCCTCCAATCGCGTACAACCCTCCACAAATAAGTCGTGAAACTCTATGTGTTGGAGAATAGTCCATGGTCGGAGGATAGCCGTGGCTCGATAGATAACCTTGAGAGGAGAAGATACAATGTAATTAAAAATCTTGTCATTTCTACAAAGTCATAGCGACCATATAATGGCAAGCGCTCCCATCCTAAACAAAGTTCTGTATTTATCAATAATTTCATGCAACCAATTACCAAAAACATTGGTTACAGAACATGGAGGAGATAAACCAGAAGCTATTTGGATGAATGACCTTTTAGAGCGAGCAAATTTACAATGGAAGAATAAATGACGAATTGTCTTATCTTGATGACAAAAAACACATTGTGTACTTGCATACCAATTCCTCTTTGCAAGATTATATTTTGTTAGAATTACCCCTTTTCGAAGATACCATGCAAATATCTTCGTCTTAATGGGTATTTTCATTTTCCACATTTTACTATTATCATCGACCGGGATATAAGGTTGGACCAAACCTCTATATAGTGAGCCAACAGAAAATTTACCACTTTCTAGTAATTTCCATTTGAACACGTCAACACCATCCGACAATTATATCGTGGATAATCGTAATAGTAGATTGTTCCAAGATACCAGTCGAGGCCCAATGAGACTTCTTTTAAAAGACATATTAGGAGGATAGTCTTTCATCACTGTGGAAATTGTATTCCCTTTGTTTCTAACAATCGAATATAGAGTTGGATATTGTTCGCGAAGAGTAGTTTGACCAAGCTACTTATCTTTCCAAAACCTAATATGTGATCCATCATTAATCTCGAAAGCACCAAAACGAAAGAAATGTTTTTTGGTGGCCATAAGACCTTCCAAAAATGTGAATCACCGGGTTTTCAAACCACTTGAGACACAACTTTGGACCTCACATATTTCCTCCATAATATGGTTTGGCAAACACCTTCTTCTGTAAGTAGTTTAAAAAGCCATTTGCCTAGAAACGTGGTGTTTTTGACTTGCAAATCGTGTATGCCTAGTTCACCAAACTCTTTCGGGCGGCAAACCACATTCCATCTGGCCAATCGATATTTTTTCTCACTATCCCCTTGCCAAAAGAACCTTGAAGGGAAATAATCCACTTTGTTCAAGACCCCTTTTGGTAATTGGAAAAACGAGATCATATACAGTACCATGTTAGTAAGTACTGAATTTATGAGTACTAGTCTTCCACCAAGAGATAACAATTTACATTTCCAACTATTAAGACGTTTTTGTAGCCTTTTCTCAATAAGTTTCCATTCAACAATTGTGAGACGCCGATAATGAATCGGTATTTCCAAATAGTAGATTGGAAATTGCCCCTGACCATAGCCAAAAAGTTCAGCATATAGGTGGGCAACTTTTTGTGCCTCGCCAAAACAATACGAGTCACTCTTATGAAAGTTTATTTTAATTTCAGATAGCTGATCGAATGCTGATAAAACTAATTTCAGATTCTTAGCCTTCTACAAATCATGTTCCATAAAAAGGATTGTCTCATCAGCATATTGAAGAATAGATAGTTCACCATCAATAAGATGTGGAACTAATCCTTCAATTTGACCATCAGCCTTTGCTCTCTCAATAAGGATAGCCAACATATCAGCCACTATATTAAGTAGTAAAGGCGCTAATGGATCCCTTTGTCTCGGTCCTTTCTTGGTCTGAAAGTATTTGTCAGTATCTTCATTTACTTTAATGGAAACACTACCCCTAGACATAAACGACTGAATAAGAGCGCACTACTCCTCAGAAAAACCTTTTATGCGGAGTGTTTGCTGGAGGAAAGATTAATTAACTTTGTCGTATGCATTCTCAAAGTCAATCTTGAACAGTACACCATTTAATTTTTTTGAGTGTAGTTCATGGATTTTTACATGCAGAATTACAACACTATTTAGGATATTTCTTCCTTGCATGAACACAGTTTGAGACGGACTAACATGTAACATCCCGAGATTTTAGAATTTTTGGTTTTAAAAAAAATGGCATTTCATTCATCATTGCATCTCATGAAAAATCTTGATTAAAAACCTTGTGTCAAGACCCTATTTTGCCTTTTCTAATATTGCCATATAAAGCATTATATGCAAACGGTATATTGAAACCTTGTCAATAGTCAAAATTGTCCTCTCTATAAAGTTTACTGCATGTATTTTAAGTTTAGAAAAATTCAGAAATTGGAACCACTCCATTTGGAGCTATAAAACAAAATATATAAAAGAAACACTAAAAACAGAAAAAGAAATAGAAACACCAAAGAAAACTAACCTAACCTACTCTAATCGGGCAGCCGGCCAGGCCCAGCCCAGCCATCCCTCCTTTCCCTAGCTACCTCCTCTCGCCCCCGTGCGCGCAGTGCAGTGAGCAGCACCGCGGCCCGCCAGAAGCCCAGCTTGCAGCGCCCAGCCCGCTCCTCCTATCCTCCTCACTGACGGGTGGGACCCATAGGGTCGTCCCCTTCCTTCAGTCAGAACTCGTCACGAGCACGATCTCCACCCGATCGGATCCCCCGTGAAATTTGGCGATTCCGTTGTTTCCCGCTGCCCCTCTCGCACGCGTACACCCAATATATATCCTCGCATCCACCTTGTCGGGTTTTTTTCGTGTTTTGCGAACCCTAGCCACCTCAAACCGAAGCTCCCGATCTCTCCACGGATGAACGCTAGAGCTCTAGGCCGCCGTCAATACCGTCTACCCCGCGCCCTCTTCTTTCCCTCATTCTCTTTCCTATCCTCAACCGCGTCGACTGACCCCTCTTTCCCCCTCGCAGGAGTACCAGAACATTGATAATTGCTCGCCGGAGCTCTGCTAATGTCTGCCTCCTCCAGCTGCCCCTTGTCGTTGCTAAAGGAAGCAAACAACAAAGAAATTCTCACCATCGATCTTGCTGTGTCGCGCCTCACCTCGTCGTCACCTCACCATCTAGGGGACCCATGGGAACGCCGGCCACCATCACCGCCTGACCGCGCCGCCGCTCACCATCGTCATTGTCGCCGCCAGTTCGTCATCTTCTCAGCCACCATCCGATCACATCTGGACGGACCAGATTGAAAGGAGCCGAGCCCAGCCGACTCCAGCCGAAGCCGAAGCTAATGCCGACGCGAGACAAGCCGCCACGGAGCCGCCAAACCTGCAGCCATCAGATCTTGATCCAGTGGTCCACGACGACCCACTTAGTGAAGGGGTACATCCCAATCCTGTTGCACCACGTGGCCATCTTTTTTGTCTGTTTAATCCAGAAATTGAATAAATAGACATAAATACATTAAACCTTGTAAAATTCATATAAAATTGAATACATGTCCAAAAATTATAAATAATATATCGTTGGATTCATAAAATTGTGTAGAACATTAATAAGAGATTATATCTAACTTTTACAGAACCTATTTGCTGTAAATTTTCAAATAGTTTTAATGGCATTTTAGAGTATAAAAATCATAGTAAATAATTTATAGATCAGAAAAATATGAATAATATGTTCTTGGATTCAAAATCCCATGAAGATTATATATATGATTTTAGTTTTAATTTTGGACAATATAAACTATTTAAATGATGTAAACTCCATTAAACACTATTTAAATCATAAGAAAAGATTTATAACTTCGATTTAGGTGAATCCAATTGCTACTAGTTCATAATAATGTCATCTATCCATTACACCCTAGAAACAAATTTAATTAGACAGTGTAACACCCTTAGAATCGGACCTATGCAAGTTTTAGCGAAAACCCGCCAAACCCGCATAGAAACGATTCAAAGGTGCCCACCAGGCACTTTCGTGCGTGTGGAAAACGAAGTAATAACATTACACAACAGTCCTCGATGGGACCCACAGAACAGATATATATATACAACAGCGACTCCATGAGTCAAGAATACAGATAAAATATACAAAGGTCCAATCACCTTGAAAACGATAGAGCGTCCGACTATGGACAAGATGCAAATGGGGCTAAGAGCCCTGAAGAATAACCAATGGCGTCCATAACCCTGCCCAGGCCAAGCCGGAAGGGTAACCCTGCTAACGACGTCGACCTCGAAACCTGCTTAAACAAAAGGGGTGCCGACAAAGGGCAAAGGAAAAGAGGAGCGTCAGTACTGAGGCCAGTACACGGCGAGGCTAGAATTCGGCAGTCCTCGCCTACATAGGTGTGGTGGACTGAAGCGGCAGCGGCAGCATGCACTGAACAACCTATAGAGACTCGATACAACTGGCGGCGATCAGAGAGGGGTAAGAAAGACCTAATCGGAACCAACCTGAATCTAACACCAAACAAACCCATCCTGGTGTTTCCCCCTCGAGACCAAACGAGGAAGTCAACCGAGGAACTCACACAAAGGCGTTTTACTTATTCGTTATCGCTGCAGCAATTACTAGTCGTGTATAGATCATCACCCCGATAAAATAAGCAGTGGGTCATTTTAGTCAACCATTCCGTTATAGTGGCATCACTTACTAGTCAGATACAATTAACATGAGATAATCCAAAACCCAGCAGTTGTTGGTACTTTTATTTAGCCATTCCGTTGTAGTTGCAATACTTACTAGGCAGGTACAATGGTCGCAAGCGACAATCCAAACAAGCAATTGTGGCCAGTATTATTTAGCCATTCCGTTATAGTGAAGCTGATTACTAGTTATTATAAAGTCAAATTTATAGCAATAAACTTTAGTTATGCTTGTCTATGGTCGAGATACTGTGCTCCAAGTCGTCCATATCCGCGGACACGGCTTTCAGAAAGTTTTACCCGGCCGGGGTGCACCAATAGCAACACACGCTCGATCAACCTCGGAAAAACCAAATCAAAACCCAACGAGGCTTTCACGACTAAGCAATCACAGGATTCAGAAATATTTCAGGGGGCCACCCCATTGAGTAGACCCACAACGAAGTAAGCTAGCTCCGAGACGGACTCAAGGTTTGCGACAATGGCTGTAAGCGACTGGGAACCCGAAAACTCGGGGTGTCGATACTGTGAAAACACTCCGCTTACCTAAACAGTACAATGTGCTATCCATCGCACAATTTAAAATACATAAGTAGCATGGCATAAGTACAGGATAGTAAATAAAACCTCAAACTAGTTTGTGGCCCCAAGAAATAAGACTGAATCAAGCTCTGGCTCAGGGGGTCCCATATACCTCCCGGATGTGGATAGCGCGATAAATCAAGGAACAAGTATCAAGTACTCGGGGTCCTACGGGACACAAGTGGGCGTTCGGAAACCAAATATTTTCTATCACCCACCGATGCCTCTACTTACTTCAATTTGAGTTGTTAAACAGGAATTAAAGTGAACGATAAGTAAAACTATGATCATCTCCAACATCAACATGCGGCACTACATCAACAACTGTGGCACTGGACGACACACAACAACACATGAGCAAGCGTCTACGACGCGCAAGTCCAACTATCTACCAAACAACATGTAATAGGGTGTGTCCAAGGCAATATAAGGCTGCAAGGGATATCACGGGTACGAAAACTAGAGCATCGCAACACAGATAGCAATAAATCAACAGGAGGGAATAAATACTATAAAAGTAAGATAGGTAGAAAGGGGGAGATGCTCGCCTAAAAACATTGCCGAAGGTTCAACCGAAGATCGGGGCGAAGCTCACATCAACTCAACGGCCTTATCTGCGAAGAAGCAAAACACTAGAAGAAACACCGGATGCAATACTTAATACAACGGCAGAAGATCGGCATGATGCATGTATGATGTATGGCATGGTCAAGATGCGATGCAATTAGGTCATATTAAGTGGAACCGGGGTTCCGACAATTAATTAGGTGGTTCATGTTATTTAGAACCCCCGCAATTTAACTGTTGTTATAACATGGCAAAAGATCACACCGGTTCGCTACACAAGTTTAAATGAGGCCAATATAAGGCTAGATTTGCCCGCATATGGGCCCCATATTTAATTATTAAGTGAATCGGCATAAGGCCCCCAAACCACAGACAAGGATGCATGCATGAACAATTAATATGCGACAAGTTGTGTTATATTATAAAATAGGGTCTCGGGAAGGGGTTCACACATTAGGGTTCGGCAGATCTTGGGTTCCGGGGTTCGGGGTCCAGGGTTCGACGGGGTCGTTCTCGGACAACAGAAGTAGATCTTGTCGCACGAGCATCAATGCTTCCGGGAGGGGGAACTCGTCGTTCAGGGTCTCGGTGTCTGGGGTATAGTGCTTGATGTCCTTGGCCTCCGGGAAGGAGATCATGGCTCGGGGCTGCGGATCCTCGAGATCGGGGCCTTCGGATCCGCGACGTAGGCCTTTGGATCACCGGGATCGGGCTCCGGGGTCTCGGCCTCGCCGGGACCGGTCTTCGGGGTTCAACTCTGGGTACGTTCTTGCGGTCCGTGATCGGGTGAGTCTCCGTGTGGGCGTTCTTGGCGACCGGGTCTCCAAATCGTATTCGTATCGACGGTCTTATGCTTCCATCTTGGTTTTGCCGGTGTTGAGCTCGGTGCCGTTGATGATCTTGGGGTTCGGTCTCGGCACATATGATGTAGATCTTGGGGTACCACCTTGATTATCGGAGGCGAACTTGGGGCTCGACACCGGGGTCTGCAGGGTTCCTTGTCGGAGTGCTAGATGTTCCGCGATGAAGTTCTTGTCGGAGATTCTTCGGACACCTTCGGATCGGTACGGTCTTGGAGTCTCGCGCCCGTGGTCTCGTGCGGTCCCTCGGGGTCCCGTGTTGGTCTTGGCTTCCGCTTGAGCACCAGCGGGCACACACGCGGAACGGTTCGACTACCAGCACATCAACGAGATGGCACAGGCAGATGCTCCCAACAACGTACTGGATATACCAAGGTGGTTCGGGCCGGGTACTTGGGGCGGATGACGGTGGCACGACCACGGCCAGGCTCGGTGGACGGGCTCGCTGCAGCGAGGAGCCTAGGGCGGGGAAGCGGACAGGGGCGGCGAGGGGAAGCTCGAGGGGCGTGCGGGGCCGCAGGCGAGGAGGCGGCCGCAGTCGAGGTCGCCACGGAGGGCCTGTGGCGGCGGTGGGCTTGGTGCAGGGCGGGTCAGGCCGGCTGGGCGCCGAGCCAGCAAGGGAGGGTCCGCGGCGGCAAGATCGGCGACGGCGGGACTCGCGTGAGGGCGGCGGGAGGCGGGCGCTGGCCGGCCGGGCGCGGCGGCCGGCGGACGCGGCAGGCTTGGCGAGCGGCCGGAGGGGCGAGGAAGCCGGCTGGGCGGCGAGGTCGGGTAGGGCGCGGTGGCGGGGAACGCGGGCCGCTGGGACGGGATTGACGACGGAGCCTGCTTGCGCTGGGCCCGAGGTCTGGCGAGGAGGTTGGCGGCTTGGCCAAGGCGAGGTCGGGCGGTGAGCCGGAGGAGAGGGAGGAAAAGGGTGGAGGCGCGGACGGGCGCGGGCGTGCGCTTGGGGAGGAGAGCCAGGAAGGGCCGAGGGCGGCGTCGGAGAGGGAGGCGCGCAGCGGCGGGCGGTGGAGCGGGCTTATGGGAGGTAGAAGGCGAGGGGGAGAGCGGGGACAGGGGCCAGGGGTGGGACCCGCGGGGGTGGGAGGCGTGTCGGTCGGTCAGGGGGGGGGGCCTGCAGGCGCGTGAGTTGCGTGGGTGTGTGCTGGGGCTGGGTGAGTTGGTTGTGTGGTGTGTGTTGAGAGGGAGTGGGGGTGGCTTAGCCTAGGTGGCAGCATGGGATTGGGTGGGGGGATAGGGCCAGGTGAGGTGGCGACTCGTGATAGGAGGGGGTGAGGTGGAGGGGAGGGCTAGGTAGGTTATCTGGTAGCAAAAGGGTTTAGATGTTAGGTGGGCCGATTTAATTTCTGGGGTGGTCGTTCGGGTCGAATCGGCCCGTTCGACTGCCCACTAAAAATAATTAAACAGTTTATTTATTTTAATCGCACCGTCTGCAAACCGATAGCAGACAAACAAAAATATTCCGGAGACCCGGGGTTTGCATTTGAATTAAGATGGGGCGTTTGGAAAACAAAACCATTTTTTTCTGCAAATAGTTTTAGGCAAGCAAATGCAAGATGATGACGATGCTCAAATGCAATGCGGCATGATGACATGAACATGCGGTCATGATGATGCAATGCACAAAAACAACGCGATTTTCTAGTAGTGGTTTTTGCGGGATGCCACAATTCGACACCACTAACAATGGATCTCGCCCTCGAGATCCGCCTCATGATACCGGAAAAAAGGTTGGTGATCTGCGTCTTCTCGCTTCGTGTAGATCCTCGCAACACCACTAACGAGGGTTCCTTCTCCATCTTGAAATCGGCGACACCACCAACAAAGGTTCATTGTTCCTGATCGACGAGAGAACACTCTGGAGAACAAAGGACGAAGGTAGAGGTATCAAACGATAAGGCCACCTCTAACTTCCATTAGAAGAGGAAAAGTTACATTGATCCACCAGTTCGATGTACCGAGCGAACAGTAAGAGTCGGGTAGGGTGATCAGTCCATCCCGTACCCAAACTATCAACTCTATACATGAGTAGGAGAATCAGGCAACTCGACTCTCGAGATTTGGACTGAAGATCTTCATAAGCGGTATTCGGAACAAAGGGATGATGCCAGCTCTGCGTTGGATCTGATGTAGATGAGGTCATCACATCGGAAAGCGCCGGAAGATACAACAGGAATCATATGAAAGACACAATGATTAGGTTCTGCGATGGTTACATTGGCATGAACAACACATGCTCAAGGTATACTCCAACTTCACCACTGCTCGTCCTTCTCATATGTTTTTCAACGACACGGATATCCAGCAAGGAACACATATGGATAAAGAGCTCAAGAACAAAAGATCGGATGAAGGGCACAACAGACCAGTTGCAGATTGATGATCGTAGCACCTCCGTTACAAAAGGGAGAAAGCGAAACCCTGAAGGTACGACGAAAACCCAACCACGAGAATTCCTGGACTCGAAGAGAGAGAAGAGAGCGGATTAAAAAAACGTAGAGGTAAGAGAGGAATAGCAAAGGGTAAGGAGTAAAATCAGACCTAATCAGAACTATCCAACCGATTTTGCAAAAATAGTTTTGGACACTCTACTTCGGCCGTTAGCTAGGTTATCCTACAGGCTGGACTTGTGGGGTATCGCAACTGCTGGGCTCTGATACCACTCTGTAACACCCTCAGAATCGGACCTATGCAAGTTTTAGCGAAAACCCGCCAAACCCGCATAGAAACGATTCAAAGGTGCCCACCAGGCACTTTCGTGCGGGTGGAAAACGAAGTAATAACATTACACAACAGTCCTTGATGGGACCCACAGAACAGATATATATACAACAGCGACTCCATGAGTCAAGAATACAGATAAAATATAAAAAGGTCCAATCACCTTGAAAACGATAGAGCGTCCGACTATGGACAAGATGCAAATGGGGCTAAGAGCCCTGAAGAATAACCAATGGCGTCCATAACCCTGCCCAGGCCAAGCCGGAAGGGTAACCCTACTAACGACGTCGACCTCGAAACCTGCTTAAACAAAAGGGGTGCCGACAAAGGGCAAAGGAAAAGAGGAGCGTCAGTACTGAGGCTAGTACACGGCGAGGCTAGAATTCGGCGGTCCTCGCCTACATAGGTGGTGGATCAAGCGGCAATGAAGATGCAATCGAACAACCTATAGAGACTCGATACAACTGGCGGCGATCAGAGAGGGGTAAGAAAGACCTAATCGGAACCAACCTGAATCTAACACCAAACAAACCCATCCTGGTGTTTCCCCCTCGAGACCAAACGAGGAAGTCAACCGAGGAACTCACACAGTGGGCAGTTTTACTTATTCAGTTATCGTTGCAGCAATTACTAGTCAGGTATAGATAATCATCCTGATAAAATAAGCGGTGGGTCATTTTAGTCAACCATTCCGTTATAGTGGCATCACTTACTAGTCAGATACAATTAACATGAGATAATCCAAAACCCAGCAGTTGTTGGTACTTTTATTTAGCCATTCCGTTGTAGTTGCAATACTTACTAGGCAGGTACAATGGTCGCAAGCGACAATCCAAACAAGCAATTGTGGCCAGTATTATTTAGTCATTCCGTTATAGTGAAGCTGATTACTAGTCATTATAAAGTCAAATTTATAGCAATAAACTTTAGTTATGCTTGTCTATGGTCGAGATACTGTGCTCCAAGTCGTCCATATCCGCGGACACGGCTTTCAGAAAGTTTTACCGGCGGGTGCACCAATAGCAACACACGCCGATCAACCTCGAAAACCAAATCAAAACCCAACGAGGCTTTCACGACTAAGCAATCACAGGATTCAGAAATATTTCAGGGCCACCCCATTGAGTAGACCAAGAACGGTAAGCTAGCTCCGAGACGGACTCAAGGTTTGCGACAATGGTCAGAAGCGATCGGGAACCCGAAACTCGGGTGTCGATCGTGAAAACACTCCTTACCTAACAAAGACAAAGTGCTATCCATCGCACAATTTAAAATACATAAGTAGCATGGCATAAGTACATGATAGTAAATAAAACCTCAAACTAGTTTGTGGCCCCAAGAAATAAGACTGAATCAAGCTCTGGCTCAGGGGGGTCCCATATACCTCCCGGATGTGGATAGCGCGATAAATCAAGGAACAGGTATCAAGTACTCGGGGTCCTACGTGACACAAGTGGGCGTTCGGAAACCAAATATTTTCTATCACCCACCGATGCCTCTGCTTACTTCAATTTTAGTTGTTAAACAGGAATTAAAGTGAACGATAAGTAAAACTATGATCATCTCCAACATCAACATGCGGCACTACATCAACAACTGTGGCACTGGACGACACGCAACAACACATGAGCAAGCGACTACGACGCGCAAGTCCAACTATCTACCAAACAACAGGTAATAGGGTGTGTCCAAGGCAATATAAGGCTGCAAGGGATATCATAGGTACGAAAACTAGAGCATCGCAACACAGATAGCAATAGATCAACAGGAGGGAATAAATACTATAAAAGTAAGATAGGTAGAAAGGGGGAGATGCTCGCCTGAAAACATTGCCGAAGGTTCAACCAAAGATCGGGGCGAAGCTCACATCAACTCAACGGCCTTATCCGCGAAGAAGCAAAACACTAGAAGAAACACCGGATGCAATACTTAATACAACGGCAGAAGATCGGCATGATGCATGTATGATGTATGGCATGGTAAAGATGCGATGCAATTAGGTCATATTAAGTGGAACCGGGGTTCCGACAATTAATTAGGTGGTTCATGTTATTTAGAACCCCCGCAATTTAACTGTTGTTATAACATGGCAAAAGATCACACCGGTTCGCTACACAAGTTTAAATGAGGCCAATATAAGGCTAGATTTGCCCGCATATGGGCCCCATATTTAATTATTAAGTGAATCGGCATAAGGCCCCCAAACCACAGACAAGGATGCATGCATGAACAATTAATATGCGACAAGTTGTGTTATATTATAAAATAGGGTCTCGGGAAGGGGTTCACACATTAGGGTTTGGCAGATCTTGGGTTCCGGGGTTCGGGGTCCAGGGTTCGACGGGGTCGTTCTTGGACAACAGAAGTAGATCTTGTCGCACGAGCGTCAATGCTTCCGGGAGGGGGAACTCGTCGTTCAGGGTCTCGGTGTCCGGGGTACAATGCTTGATGTCCTTGGCCTCCGGGAAGGAGATCATGGCTCGGGGCTGCGGATCCTCGAGATCGGGGCCTTCGGATCCGCGACGTAGGCCTTTGGATCACCGGGATCGGGCTCCGGGGTCTCGGCCTCGCCGGGAACGTTCTTCGGGGTTCAACTCTGGGGACGTTCTTGCGGTCCGTGATCGGGTGAGTCTCCGTGTGGGCGTTCTTGGCGACCGGGTCTCCAAATCGTATCCGTATCGACGGTCTTATGCTTCCATCTTGGTTTTGCCGGTGTTGAGCTCGGTGCCGTTGATGATCTTGGGGTTCGGTCTCGGCACATATGATGTAGATCTTGGGGTACCACCTTGATTATCGGAGGCGAACTTGGGGCTCGACACCGGGGTCTGCAGGGTTCCTTGTCGGAGTGCTAGATGTTCCGCGATGAAGTTCTTGTCGGAGATTCTTCGGACACCTTCGGCTCGGTACGGTCTTGGAGTCTCGCGCCCGTGGTCTCGTGCGGTCCCTCGGGGTCCCGTGTTGGTCTTGGCTTCCGCTTGAGCACCAGCGGGCACACACGCGGAACGGTTCGACTACCAGCACATCAACGAGATGGCACAGGCAGATGCTCCCAACAACGTACTGGATATACCAAGGTGGTTCGGGCCGGGTACTTGGGGCGGCCGACGGTGGCACGGCCACGGCCAGGCTCGGTGGACGGGCTCGCTGCAGCGAGGAGCCTGGGGCGGGGAAGCGGACAGGGGCGGCGAGGGGAAGCTCGAGGGGCGTGCGGGGCCGCAGGCGAGGAGGCGTCAATGAGGTCGCCGCGAGGGCCTGTCGCGGCTTGGTGCATGGTCCGGCAGGCGGCTGGGGGCGCGCTTGAGCCAGCAAGGGAGGTCCGGCGGCGCATCGCGACGGCGGGACTCGCCGGTGAGGGCCGAGAGGCGGGCGCGGGCCAGCACCGCCGGAGGGCGCTGGCAGCGCCGGGTGGCGGACGCTGGGGTGGCCGAGCGGGCGGCCGAGGGGCGAGAGGAAGCTGGAGGGCCGCGGTGGCGCTGAAGAGGCGCCGACGAGGTCGGTAGGGCGCGTGGGAACGCGGGCCGCCTGGGACGGGTGCTGACGGGAGCTCGTCGCTGGGGTGGCCTAAGGCCGGCGAGGAGGTTGGCGGGCGGCAGGCTGGCGCCGGCGGTGGTGGCCGGGCGGTGAGCCGGATGAGAGGGAGAAAGGGTGGAGGCGGACGTGGGGGCGCGGGCGGCGCATGGGGGAGAGCGGGCGCCGAGGGCGGCGGAGAGGGAGGCGAGGCAGCGTGGGCGGTGGAGCGGCTTGGGGAGAGGTAGAAGGCGAGGGGAGAGCGGGACAGGGCTGTGGTGGGACCCAATGGGTGGGAGGCGTGTCGGTCGGTCAGGGGGGGAGGGGGGCTGCAGGCGCGTGAGTTGGTTGTGTGGTGTGTGTTGAGAGGGAGTGGGGGTGGCTTAGCCTAGGTGGCAGCATGGGATTGGGTGGGGGGATAGGGCCAGTTGAGGTGGCGACTCGTGATAGGAGGGGGTGAGGTGGAGGGGAGGGCTAGGTAGGTTATCTGGTAGCAAAAGGGTTTAGATGTTAGGTGGGCCGATTTAATTTCTGGGGTGGTTGTTCGGGTCGAATCGGCCCGTTCGACTGCCCCACTAAAAATAATTAAACAGTTTATTTATTTTAATCGCACCATCTGCAAACCGATAGCAGACAAACAAAAATATTCCGGAGACCCGGGGTTTGCATTTGAATTAAGATGGGGCGTTTGGAAAACGAAACCATGTTTTTCTACAAATAGTTTTAGGCAAGCAAATGCAAGAAGATGACGATGCTCAAATGCAATGCGGCATGATGACATGAACATGCGGTCATGATGATGCAATGCACAAAAACAACGCGATTTTCTAGTAGTGGTTTTTGCGGGATGCCACAGACAGTTAGGATAGAAGTTGCAGCAGAACTATTAAAACCCCTATATTGGAAATCAAGTATTAATAATAATTTCCCTATTGCATTTAATAATTCTCCACATGCATCATATGATCTAGTAATGTTCAGACAACTAATTACAACCAGTGTGACTTAATAAATCATCATACATGCATTTGTTCATGATTGTTTTGTTGTATTGTGCATAATTATAATGTTTTGAATGGTGTGTTTGTTGTGCTTTATTTTAATCGTTAGATTGAGAGGAGTGCAACTACTGCGATTGGAACTACTATAATTGCAAGTATTGTGATTATGACGAGTGCAACAATTGCAATTGTGAGAACTGTTTGAATGACTACATCAACAACAAAGGCAAGTGTCACTATCATAAATGTCCTACTTATTTTCCTATGCATTGTAGTTGTTTTTAGTAGAAGTGCGTGTGTAGGAATATTTTGCACTATGTGCTATGCTATGTTATGCTATGCTATGTCCTATTTAGGATATCCTTTTATATCTTGCTTAGGGGAAACATCGTAGTTATAGTATGCTTATTCCCGCTATAGATTTGGGGTGGAATATCATGTCATGAGTATTATGAGGTATTAGAAAAGCTATGTTTTATATAATAAAACAAGTACTTAATGAATTACCTGGGTGGAATATTGTTGTTGTTGAGTTTGTAAGAAGTGGCAACGAAGGGGACCTTATCTTTGGCTACCTCTCTCGTGTGTGCACTAGAAGAAGACCACCTAGGCATCATAGAGATTGACATGTTTCTCGTACAGTAGCTTTCGTGTACAGCCACATGCTAATATGATCTCTGGCTTAGTTAATTACATAGCGGAAGACTCTTTACATTGGTATATCTCCAGGTTAAGTAGAATTTTGTGTTGGAGGTTATATCCTTGCATTGGTGCCTGACGTGCTAGCATTGTGTAATGGGAGGACTCCTATGGAAAGACTTCGTCACATTCTCGATCTGCCGGTATACCAATTGGTGTGTACTAAACCAGTGGCCACTGGTGGCATCAAGGAGAGATTGTGTTGTGTGGATAAAGTGTACAACTTCTACAGAAGATATAAATCTAATCGATTAGATGTGTCCCCGGTTATGGACAATATTGAGCAACTAATGCTTGAAGCTGATGAATGATCTCGACCTTCCAATTTCTTAATAAAATTTGATGGTTTGAACAAGGGATTAGGAGCACTTGGTGTTGGCCAACGTTGAAAGAACATTTCATAATCCCTAGTGTTTTGTGTGTTAGATAACAATATCAAGGATTATTTAACATGTATTGAAGTAATGCAGATCAGTACACTGAGAAGGGAAGGAAACTGCTTTCTGGGGGCGGATAATCTGCCCCAACCCTCTTTCAGAGTGCGCGACCCTAGAGAGGGGGCGGAGTTTCTGGCCGGATTTTCCGGCCCAGCCGGATAGTCCGCCCCCTCGAGGATTTCCTTCAAGTCAAGGCTGCGTCGCTCTCTCTATGGGGGGCAGAGTTTCCCTCAGACTTTCCGGTCCTTGGGCGGACTTTCTCCCAAGGGCGGATAGTCCACCCCTGGCGGGGGCGGATAATCCGCCCCCTCTGGAAATTTCTTCAAGTCAAGGCTGCCGCCTCTCAGATAGGGGCGGAGTTTTCCCGAGTTTCCGCCTGGGGGCGGATTTTCTCCTGTATGATAGTCCGCCCCAAAGGGGGCGGATAATACGCCCCCAAATTTCTCCAACAGCTTGTTCTAGGCAGGGTGTATTTAAGCCTGTCTTCCCCCTCTGTCCAGAACTCTTGATTCATCCGAAAAATAAAAGACCTGATCTGCAACCTTCATCCAAGAGAACTCCACCTAGATCCACTCAAAGGCCCCGTCCCTTGGGGAATCAAAGGAGGAGGATTCAATCTTCATCAACTGCAATCAAGCGCTTCATCTCCTCTCCATTCATTTGGAGAACCACCGATCTAGTATTTCTTGCAAATACCTAGATCCTTGTTTTTGTTTATATTGATAAACCTTGTTCTTGTGGCAGCTTGTTGTCATATCAGGAGCCCCCGATTCGGTTTTGGGTGTGTGCCCCGATAGTGTTGTAAAAGGCACCGGTTCCCGCGTCGAAGGGATCCAATAGTGGAGAAGGTGGATCAGGCCTCTCGTGGCGAGATCCATCGGAGAATAGGGTGAGGCCTGTTGTGGCGTGGTGGTCTTAGAACTGCCCACCCCTCCAATGCATATGTACTTCCCTTAACAAGGAAGGAACTGAGGTAAAACAAATCCCTGTGTCTCTGCGTGCTCCACTACGGTTCCTTCGCTCCTCTCTTTACGTGCTTAGTAGTTAGGGTTGCATATAGGGAAATTCTCGTAGTTGCATATCTAGAGAATTTACTTTGTGTCAAGCCTAAAATTGAAAAATTATTAAAAATTGGTTAGCACGTATTCACCCCCTATAGGTGCCCATACGATCCATTTCAATTGGTATCAGAGCCTTGGATATTATTTCGGGCTTAACCGCCTAAGAGAAGAATGGGTTCCAAGGTAGATGGGAGTGATGCTCCGGATGTAGTCACCATGAACGATCTCAAGGCGTTGGAAACAACCTTGGTGAGTTCAATGGAGGCTAAGATGGAAGAGATGCGTCAATTGATAATGCATCTCTCCACATCCATAGCATCACCTCCATCTAACTCTGAGGCTACCACTCCGCAATCCAAGGACGGGTAAAACCGATTCCAAAGAGAACGAAGTGGTTGGTGATGAAACTAGAAAGAGCTCCTCCTCGAAAAAGGATAGTGGTAAGGATGAATACAATGAGGTTTCTCATGTGTATTCTCCTGATCCACCTATCCCTCACCCACACATACATAATAGGGGTGATCCACCCAAACTTTCTGCATCTACTTTTTCTCAATGGCAATTTTTGATGAAATCTCATGTGTGCAGTTCCTCCATTGAGTTGTGGAAAATCATAGAAAAAGGTCTTCATGTTGGAAATCCCAACAATCTCACAAGAAGATAAGTTGTCGATAGCCAACTCAATGCTACAGCTTTACACATGATACAGCTTGGTGTGGGTGACAAAGACATGCCACACATTCAACATCTTAGCACAACTAAGGAAGGTTGGGATGCCCTCACCGAGCTCTTCATCGGAAATGAAAGTATGAGAAGAAATAGATATGATGCTTTGAGCAACGAAGCTGAAGGATTCTATATGTTGGATGGAGAAGACCACGAGGACATCTATAGGAGGCTCAAAGCAATAGCCACAACCTTCAGAAACCATGGTGCCGCTCATGTTGATGATGCATGGATCAAGCGCAAGTATGTCAGTGCTATTATGCCATTTGAGCCCACAGATTTGAAAAGTCTCCAAGGTAGGCATAACTATCACCTCATGACATCCAATGAGGTAATGCAAGAAATGGCCGCTTTCAAAGTGGCTGCCAAGAATGCCGAAGATGCTCGTGCTCGAGCTATGGGGATGCAAAAGGGGGTCAACGTGGCCTTGAAGACTAGTGTGATTGATCATGATGAATATGCCATAGAAGGTCTGGATTGTCCCGAGGATATAAAAAGGATCCACGGACAATACTTGGCTCTTTATGCTAGAAACTTTTGGAAAGATCCAGCCAAGGCTAAAGCTGAACTAGAACGCAAGAGTGGAGCCTATGGAAGAAAAGGAAATAGTCCCAAGCTGAGAACATGTTTCAACTGTGGTGACCGGCTGCACTTTGTAGCTGAGTGTCCATATCAAAGTAGGGAAGATAATTGAGGAAGACTTATTTTCAAGGACAAGTCAAAGGCTCCACGCAAGAAATAGTTTGTAAAGAAGAATTCTCCCTTCAAGAAGCAACCAAAGATTGTTCTAGTGGCTCAAGAAGAATATTCATCGGGAAGTGAAGATGAGGACGAGGACGATAGCTTTCAAGAGGTGGCTGCTATAGCCACCACATCTACATCAACATCTCTCTTCGACTCTCCGAACGAAAACATCATCAACAAGAATGCTACTTGTCTCATGGCAAAGCTCCGAGGTAACGACTTCTAACTCTTCTTTTCCTAAGGCTATGATTTACATGGATGATCCTACTAGTATTAAGGTTAAAGAATAGATTATTGCTTTGGATTACTTCTACACTAACTTGCAAGGTGAGCACAAAATTATTTTTGAAGCTCTTATGGATCAGCTGGCCCAAAACGAAGCTCTTCTCAAAGAAAAGGGCAGAATTGAAAGGGAAGATGCAATGGAAATTGCATCCTTAAAAAATGCTCTTGAGGAAGAAGAAGAAGCTCGGGTATCTCTTGAAGAGAGGCTTGAGTCCATTGAAGATTCACATGAAGAAATTGTGGCTAAACTTGTTAAGGAACGTGACAATGCAGTCACCAAAGAAAAGAAGTTAAAGAAGGAAAAGATTGACTTTGGGTCTGCTCATGATAGACTCTCCGAGGAATTGGAGAAACTTGACAATGCTCACAAGGCGTTGAAAAACGATTTCTCTATTCTCAATGAGTCACATGATCAGCTTCAAAGTCGATTGGCCAAATATGATGTTCCTAGCTCATCCAACTCAACATATAGTCATAAGGAAAATGCTAGTGTGGAAAAAGGAGTGGTCAAGGACATCACTCCCAAGGATAAGGATGTGCTTGATGAAGTTCTTGGCAAGAAAAGGTCAAATCATGGTAAAGAGGGACTTGGGTATGTCACCAAGTCCAAGAAAAAGAAAAACAAGAAGAACAAGAACAAGAATGTGCAATCAAAGACAAGCACCGCTGAGAAGAATGTCACAAAAGACAAGACTAACAATTTTGGTTTTGCAGGGTCTCACAATCCAAATTATGAACTCTTTTGTGATGATTATGGCGATGTTTATGCTTATTATGTCGGTCCCTTTGATGAATATATTGCTTGGTCTATTTGGGTCCCAAAGACCCTTGTTACTAACATGAAAGGACCCATTGAAAAATGGGTACCTAAAACCAAGAAGTAATTCTCTTGCAGGGCTATGCTTCCGGTGGGTCAAAATGGGTGCTGGATAGTGGATGCACTTGTCATATGACCGGAAGCAAGGAGATCATCACGGAGATGCGTCCAAATCATGATAATATCATAGTCTCCTATGGTGATATGTCTAAATCTCAGGTATTGGGTCTTGGAAAAGTTGTGGTTGCCCACGATATCTCGTGGACGTCATGCTTGTTGAGACCCTCGGTTACAACCTTATTTCTATTCGTGCCCTTAGCAAGGTGGGTTTTACTGTTTTTATCGATGATGATTTGGTGGTACTCTTGTGGAGCAAGTCTCTAAAGGTCGCTTTCGTTGGATACGTCGAAAAATGACCTATATGTGGTGGAATTTTCGGGGAAAACCACTTCGGGTCCGATGTGTCTATTTGGAAAGGCCGACGTGGGTTGGCTATGGCATCGCCGTTTAGCCCATGTCAACATGAGAACTTTGCAAAATCTCCACAAGGGTGTCCACATCCTTGGACTAAAAGACAATGTCTCCTTTGCCAAAGATCGTGTTTGTAGGGCTTGTGTTGAAGGCAAAATGCACGACTCTCCCCACAAGAGGAAGACTATTGTGTCTTCAAAGAGGATCTTGGAATTACTTCATGTGGATTTATTTGGTCCTCCTTCTCATGCAAGTATTGGTGGGAAGAAATATTGCTTGGTCATTGTCGATGATTACTCAAGATATACATGGGTCTATTTCTTCAAACTAAAGAGTGAGACTCAACAAACAGTCATTGACTTTGCCAATGAAGTTCAACGTCAACACAATGTTCCTATCTTGGCAATAAGGAGTGACAACGGCTCCGAATCCAAAAACTACACCTTGAATGAGTTTCTAAGCGAAGAGGGGATTAGACATCAATATTCCGCTGCGTACACCCCTCAAAAAAATGGTGTAGCTAAGAGGAAGAATCGGACTTTGATGGATATGGCAAGATCAATGTTGTCTGAATTCAAGTCTCCTTACAACTTTTGGGCTGAAGCCATATCCACTGCTTGTCACTCATCAAACCGGCTCTACCTCCGCAAGATTTTGGACAAGACTCCTTATGAAATGCTTACCGGTAACAAGCCCAACATCTCATACTTCAGGGTATTCGGGTGTAAGTGTTTCTTTCTTATTGAAGGTGTCCGCTTGTCTAAATTTGAGTCCAAGGCTTTAGAAGGTATTTTTGTTGGTTATGATGCCGAATCCCACACTTACAGAGTCTACAACAAGCTCACTGGGATTGTTGTAGAATCTTGTAGTGTGGAGTTCGATGAAAATAACGGCTCCTTTGTAGGGCAAGTTGATGTTTGTGATGCAGATGCTGAAATACCCCAAGATGCCATAAGAAGAATGTGCATGGGATTTTTCCGCCCCATTGAGGAACCCCTTGTGGCGGATCGGGAAGGACAATGCTCCACTCAAGTGGAGCCCTCATCTACACAAGATCAACAAGCTCCTACTATTGGAGAAAACTCTGCACCAACACCGCAACCTGCTGAAGATCATCTGTCTCCTGGACAAGTTGGTAGTCCCAGGCCGGACTATCCGCCCCCTCCAAGGGGCGGACAATCCGCCCCTGGCACTCCAACTCGTTCCAGGGGATCCGAAGGAGAAGACAACAACCAAGAAGCTCCCAGGCCGGATTCTCCGGCCCCCGAGGGCGGATTATTCGGCTCTGATTCTCCAAGTCCTGTCACGCACTCTCAGGAAGAAGGCACTGGTGCTTCACCTCCCAGGCCGGATAGTCCGGCCCCTCCAAGGGGCGGATTATCCGACCCTGAAGAACAAACCCTGTAGCAACCTCCTGGTGTTAACTCAGATCAAGATCAAGGGCAAGGCAGTGGTCAAGACAAGGATACAAATACTGAATCAACTCCTTCTAGAAACAATAAGGACATTGAGGCTTGTCGCAAGGCTCGTGCTTATCGGAACCTTGAACTAAGGGGTCACACTCTTGACAAGGTTGTTGGTGATCTACGAAGAAGGGTATCTACTAGAAGAGAACTTGCAAGCTTCTGTGATCATCAAGCCCACATTTCCATGGTTGAACCGAAGAAGGTCTTTGATGCTCTTGAAGACCCCGATTGGGTTATTGCAATGCATGAAGAATTAAATAACTTCAAACGCAACAAAGTTTGGAAGCTCGTAGAGAAACCCAAGGACTGCCACAGTTATCGGTACCAAGTGGATCTTCAAGAACAAACAAGATGAAAATGGCATTGTTGTGAGGAATAAAGCAAGACTCGTGGCTCAAGGATTCTCTCAAGTGGAAGGAATTGATTTTGGCGAGACTTATGCTCCTGTGGCTCGTCTTGAGTCCATCCGTATCCTTCTTGCCTATGCAGCCCATCATATTTTTAAATTACAGCAAATGGATGTTAAGAGTGCATTTCTTAATGGTCCTCTCCATGAGTTAGTATACGTCAAGTAGCCCCCGGGTTTTGAGTAACCCAAATTTCCGAACCATGTCTACAAACTCGATAAGGCGCTCTATGGCCTTAAACAAGCCCCACGTGCGTGGTATGAGCACCTTAAAGAGCTTTTGCTAGACCGTGGATTCGAATTTGGGCAAATCGATCCCACTCTTTTTACTAAGAAGGTTAATGGGGAGCTTTTTGTATGCCAACTTTATGTAGATGACATTATTTTTGGCTCTACTAACCAAGCTTTTAACGATGAATTTTCAAAGCTTATGACTGACAGGTTTGAGATGTCCATGATGGGTGAGTTGAGGTTCTTTCTTGGATTTGAGATCAAACAACTTAGAGAGGGAACCTTTATTAATCAAGCTAAGTACATCCAAGACATGCTCAAAAGGTTCAAGATAACGGATCTCAATGGTGTGGCTACTCCAATGCAAACAAAGTGTCATCTTGAGCTCAATCCCAAGGGTAAAGACGTGGACCAAAAGGTATACCGATCGTTTTAAGTGTAGGAGTGTGTGCAAGGTACCAAGCTGCTCTTAAAGAAAGCCACTTAGTGGCGGTCAAACGAATCTTCAGATATTTGGTTCATTCCCCAAATTTTGTGTTATGGTATCCCAAGGGTTCAAGTTTCTCTCTATGTGGTTTCACTGATTCAGATTGGGCTGGTGACAAAGATGATAGGAAATCAACCTCTGGTGCATGTCAATTCTTGGGCAGGTCTCTAGTGTGTTGGTCTTCAAAGAAACAGAATTGTATTTCACTCTCAACAGCCGAAGCTGAATATGTTGCTGCTGCAAGTGCTTGTACACAATTGTTATGGATGAGGCAAACTTTAAAGGAATATGGTGTCAATTGTGACAAAGTGCCTATATTATGTGACAATGAAAGTGCTATCAAGATTGCTTACAATCCCGTGCAACATACAAGAACAAAACATATAGAGATTCGCAACCACTTCATTCGGGATCATGTTGCTCGTGGTGATATTGCCCTATCCTTTGTGAGCACGAAGAACCAACTTGCTGATATTTCCACGAAGCCCCTTGACGAATCAAGGTTTTGTTATTTGAGGAATGAGCTAAATATCATAGATTCAAGGAGCTTGGCTTGACTATCCTCGCACACTCACTTACTCTTATTCATGTATTTGGTTTAGATGCGGGCATAGACAGAGGGGGAGTATGGTCCTAATTGATTGGGCCAACCCTCCCCCCATAATGCCGAAAGCAAGTAAAATCATTTCCCTTAATATCATTTGGTGATATGTGGGTCATCGATGAGCATTGGTTTTGAACTCAAGATACATCTTCGCGGTGTCATGTCATGCGCTCCAACATGGTGGCTTCGGCCACCGCCCTCTTCCTAGAGAAGAGTTGGTTTCTAATGGGTCTCTTTGGATTTTCTTGCATATCTCGTGTTCTTATGGAAAATGTCGTGGGAATGACCACGGTAGATGCTGCAATCGGCAGCGAGTAGTAGAACATGGGGCAAGGGCGGCCAGCCATCTGCGGTGCGAGATGAGGGCTAAGACACAAGGTTTACCCAGGTTTGGCCCCCCGGAGGGTAAAGACCTACTCCTGCTACATTGTATTATGGCGAGAGTACAATGGGGCGAGCTCGACGGCTGGGCGACGAGTCGCTTGGGTGTATGATGGAACGTATCCTCTATGCGTCCTCTAGGGAGGTTTATATAGACTCACCTCCCTAGGGTTTACAGATCTCAACCAAATTAGTTAAGAATTCGGTGATTCTACGACCTAGTCCGACCGCCTATCTATGCTTCGGCTTCAGACTTCCGATGCGGAGTCCACGCCAAATCTCGATCGATCGCCGTCCTGCAGCCCACTGGCGCTTGGGCGATGGAAACATCCTCTGGGTATACCCGGTAGAATATCCCCATCGATAGTCCCCGAGGCCGTCGTTGATTTGTCGCAGCGTCACGGCGATGGAGTATGCGGGTCCAATGCGGACGTCCAGTCGAATCGGCGGCGGACTCCTAAATAAAGGAAGAACTAGTCATTTTAGTCGTAATAACGGCGGCCAATCGTGTCGTAGCTCGGCGAACGGGTCGGCGAATACTCAGTCACTGTTATAGTAATCGGGTCGGCGAATCGTCGAGTCGCGTGGAGCGACGAGTCGAATGGATGAAGTTGGACCGTCAATTGGGGTCAAACTAGCCATTGGGGTAATCCAACGGTAACTTCGGCGTAATTACCGCGTCGTAACGGCTCCCGAAACTGGCGGGTAGCAACCGCTATATAAGGAGAATGATAGGCGAACGGGGAAACACTTCTTCGTTCTCCCTCCGACCTCGCTCGTCTCCGTTTTCCACTCCGCATTGCGATCTAAACAATCCAGAGAGCCCCGACCTCCGCGAACTTCCAACCGATGGCCCGCTCCACCGAACCATGGGGCAGATTCAAGTGTACTAAGGCGCTACTAGCATCCTTCGAGGAGGTCGGGATCCTCCGCGCCGGCAGATGGCGCATCCCCGCGGCCGGAGAAGTGACTCTGGACCCGCGTGAGGGAGAATTCATCTGCTTCACCAGCCACCCTGAGCGGGGGTTGGGCTTTCCTACTTCCCTCTTCTTCCGGCGTTTCTGCACCTACTACGGGATCCAGCCATCGGATCTAGTTCTGCATACGAGCAGCTCGCCATCTTTGTGGCGTTCTGTGAGTGCTATCTGGGCTGCAGGCCCTACTTCCCCCTGTGGCAAGATCTATTCCATGGAAGAATCAGCCGCGAAGAGTCAGGCGGCCCGATGCTAGCCGCGGGCGGCCTGTCGTTCCAGCTGAAGTCAAAGGCGTCGTTCTTTGACCTGATGCTGCCCGCCAAGGCGGCGAACGAATGGAAGAAGTCCTGGTTCTACGTCACCGAGTCGACCCTAGACGGCGAAGTGGCGCTTCCAAGGTACTCCGCCGACCGGCCCGAACCGCGTCGACTCCAGGTCGTCAAGCTCCCGCTGGATCAACGGATGGTTGTCGACGAAATGCTGCAGACCATCTGTGGCCTGAAGAAAAAGGGCCTCCAGACCATCAACCTCTACAACTGCTGGTTCGGGCGGCGGCTCGTGCCCTTGGCCCGCCGCGACCACTACATGTATGAGTATACGGGTAAGGAGAATCCGACGAAGTCCTCCCTCGCTGAATGGCATCTCGAAGACTACACCCTGGCCCTGAAGAAGATTACCCATGCGGTGTATCTTGACGCTGGCCGGGTCGCCTATACCGCAAGGCGCCAGCTCAACAGAAGCCGTCATTTCGTCATCACTCGCAGTCCCAGATGATGCATTCGCGGTTGTGCTGACATTGTTTTGTTTCTATTGCAGTTGTTCCAAGTGGTAGAAGGGTGGATTCCACCCGCAGACGACGAGAACTCGAGCTCGTCCATCCAGGACGGGAGCGAGTCATCACCCGTGAAAGGCGGCGCGAAGAGCGACGAGGGTGATGATGACGACGACGAAGACGCGCCCGTGGAAGTCGTTGCCCCCACAGTTCGCAAGACCCGCGGGCAACACCAGCGCGAGCTCGAGGCGAGTAAAACCCTCGAGCCCCACGATGATGGCGACGAAGAGCTTCCCGAGAACACCTCACATCGTGAGGCCACACTGTCAAAGAAGAAGAAGAAGAAGGAGACGAAGGCTCCGCCGAAGTAGAAGGCAAAGCCGGCGAAACAGATGTCTCCGCCCCGATCTGCGACCAGTTCCGACGCCACCAGCTCAGCTAAGGTGTAGGGTTCGCAGCATAGAAAACAAAAATTTTCCTACGATGTGAACTATATACCAAGATCTATCTACTAGATACAAACAACGGGCGGATGTATATCCGTAGAGAACATACCCTTGAAGACCGACAAAGCTTAACGAGTTCAACTCGTGGTTGATGTAGACGATCTCTTGCCGATCTCAAGATCAAGAGGAAGTCCTAGCGCCGCAAATCAGCAGCGCATCCGTGCTCGCACACACGTTCGAGGCACCGAGCAACCTCCGCCTCCTCGCTCCAGCGATGCAGCGGAAGCACAACTCTTTCTTGCCGAATAGCCACCGGGAACATGTATCTCGCTAGTCCGAGACCATGGGGGATAAATTCTAGAGGGGGAGAGAGATCCTTCACGAGGAGGTGTGAGAGACAAGTGAGGAGGGGGCTCCTTTTATAGGAGGAGGGGGGACCCCCAAGGGGGTGGCCGGCGCATGGGGGCTGCCCCCTTGCCCTCCCCTCTTCATGTGGGTGGACACTCCACTCACAAATCTCCTTTAAATTCCCTCCACTCAAAAGTCCACTCAAATTCCCATTAAATTTCCACCAAATTTAATGCAAACTCTCATTAAATAAAACTCTTTTATTTTATTCAGAATTTTGTCAATTACTTTAATGACAAACATTCACAAATAACCTTGCTAGAATTCTATTTCACATGCATAACCACTTTATGCAATTTCACCCGAAAACCTATTTCGGTATCTAGTGAAATAAATTCCTGCGCTTGTTCATTCTTTCGGCATGAAACATTTTCTCCAATTGGATGTCGGTGTCTCTTAAGTGTGTCACCCTACGTTTCGTGAATAATGCGGACATGATCGAGACCCCTCTCGGATCAATAATCAGAAGCGGGATCTGGAGACCCATACTGACTCCCACACATTCAACGATGACTTTCTTGTGATCGTCGGAACCTTTTACGCTAGTATCTTAATCCCTTTGTTTCACGGTATATTACATGTCCGAGATTCGATCATCGGTATCTCCATACCTAGTTTGATCTCGTTACCGACATGCACTCTTTTCTCGTTCCTGTGATATAACATTCTAGTGATCAAATCACTTGCTTGCAAGTTAATCAATGTGGTATCACCGAGAGGGCCCAGAGTATATCTATCCGTCATCGGGATGAACAAATTCCACTCTCTATCCATGAGCCTCAACATAACACTTTATTATTTATGAATCCATCTTTATAATCACCCTGTTACGGTGTGAAGTTTGATGTTATCAAGAAACTCTTCCGGTGTTAGTGATTGACATGATCTCATGGTCTAAGGATTAGGATCACTTCGTAAGTTGTTATAGCAATATAAACTCAATGACTTTGATCGTAATGCTATACTTCGGATGAATGTTCATCACACCATTACACTAATGTTGTGATCCCGTTATTAACAACATTCAATGTCCATGATCAGGAAACCTTGATCATCTTGTTAATCAACGAGCTAGTTTATGAGAGAGGCATAACTAGGAACTTTCTGTTTGTTTATTAAACACACATGTATTAACGCTTCCGTATTAATACAATTATAGCATGCAAAATAAACATCTATCATATACTTGGAATACACATAATAAACACTTTATTATTGCCTCTCTGGGCATATTCCTTCGCCTCCCACTTGCACTAGAGACAATAATCTAGTTACATAGTGATAAATCTAACACCCATTGAGTTCTGGTGTTGATCATGTTTTGCTCTAGGGAGAGTTTTAGTCAACGGATCTGCTACATTGAGATCCGTATGTACTTTAAATCTTTATATCTCCATCCTTGACATGCTCATGGATGGAGTGAAACCGCGCTTAATATGCTTGGAATGCTTGTGAGACCTTGGCTCTTTGGCATTGGCAATGGCACCATTGTTGTCACAATAGATCACCATTGGGTCCAACGCTTTGCCACTACTCCTAGTTCGGATATGAACTCCTTCATCCAAATTGCTTCTGAGCCGCTCGCAAAGCAACATATTCGGCCTCCGTTGTTGATCCTGCTACCACAGGTTGTTTGGAGCTCCTCCAACTAACCGCTCCGCCATTCATCAGAAATACGTATCCGGATTGAGACTTAGAGTCATCCGGATCGGTGTCAAAGCTAGCGTCGACATAACACTTAGCGACGAGATCTTCTTCACCTCCGTATACAAGAAACATATCCTTAGTTCTTCGTAAGTACTTAAGGATATTCTTGACCGCTATCCAGTGTTCCGAACCTGGATCCGATTGTACCTACTAGTCAAACTAATAGCATGTGCCACATCCGGTCTTGTACATAGCATAGCGTACATTATAGAGCCTATGGCTGAATCATAGGGGACTTTGTCCATTATCTCTCTTTCTTCCGCCGAAGCCGGACTTTTGAGTCTTACTCAATGTCTTGCCTTGCAACATAGGTAAGAACCCCTTCTTACTTCCGTCCATTTTAAACTTCTTTAAAATCTTATCAAGGTATGTACTTTGCGATAGCCCTATTAGGCGCCTAGATCTATTATGCCTAATATGTATGACGCTTCACCTAGGTCCTTCATTGAAAATTTACTGTTTAGATAACTTTTAACACTGTTTAAAAGATCATATATTATTTCCGATCAATAATATGTCATCCACATATAATATCAGAAATGCCACATTGCTCCCACTCACTTTCTTGTAAATACAAGCTTCTCCATAAGTTTGGACAAATCCAAACTCTTTGATCACCTCATCAAAGCGGAGATTCCAACTTCGTGATGCTTGCTTCAATCCATAGATGGATCGCTGAAGCTTGCACACCTTGTTAGCATCCTTAGGATCTACAAAACCCTTTGGTTGTATCATATACAACTCTTCTTCAATATTACCATTGAGAAACGCGGTTTTGACATCCATCTGCCATATCTCATAATCGAAATATGCAGCAATTGCTAACATAATCCTAATCGACTTTAGCATCGCTACGGAGAGAAAGTCTCATCGTAGTCAACTCCTTAAATTTGTCGAACCCTTTGCGACAAGTCGAGCTTTATAGACGGTCACATTACCATCAAGATCGCTTTTCCTTTTGAAAATCCATTTGTTCTCCACGGCCTTTCGGTCGTGAGGTAATTCCACCAAGTTCCAAACTTGATTTTCATACATGGATTCCATCTCGGATTTCATGGCTTCTAACCATTTGTTGGAATCCGGGCTCATCATCGCTTATTCATACGTCGCAGGGTCATCATTTTCATCAACCATGAAATTCATGCCAGATTTCCGTCTGACGGGAGCTGCCGCGTCCTGTTTGACCTGCGAGGTTCGGTAGTACTCTCTTTCGGAGTTTCATGATCATTATCATTAGTTCCCTCTTCAACAGGTGGAGCCAACTCCGGAACAACTTCCGGCGCTGCGCTACCCGCCATACTTTGAAGAGAAGGTTCCACAACCTCTTCGAGTTCTACCTTCCGACTACTCACACCTTTCGTGAGAAACTCTTTCTCTATAAAGGATCCATTCTTGGCAACAAAAACCTTGCCCTCGGATCTGTGATAGAAGGAATACCCAATATTTTCTTTAGGGTATCCTATGAAGACGCATTTTTCCGCTTTGGGTTCGAGTTTATCCGGTTGAAGTTTCTTCACATAAACATCGCATCCCCAAACTTTAAGAAATGACAGCTTAGGTTTGTTTCTAAACCACAATTCATACGGTGTCTTTTCAACGGATTTAGATGGTGCCCGATTTAAAGTGAATGCAGCAGTTTCTAGTGCATAACCCCAAAATGACAACGGCAAGTCCGTCAGAGACATCATAGATCGAACCATATCTAATAAAGTACGATTACGACGTTCCGACACACCATTTCGCTGTGGTGTTCCGGCAGGTGTGAGTCGTGAAACAATTCCACACTCTTTCATGTGAGTGCTAAACTCGTAACTTAGATACTCACCTCCACGGTCGGACCGTAGAAATTTGATCTTTCTATTACGATGATTTTCCACTTCATTCCGAAATTCCTTGAACTTTTCAAAGGTTTCAGACTTGTGTTTCATCAAGTAGATATAACCGTATCTACTCAAATCATCCGTGAAAGTAACAAAATAACGATATCCACCTCGCGTCGACACACTCATTGGACCACATACATCAGAATGTATGATTTCCAATAAATCATCCTGTTCCATTGAACCGGAAAACGGCGTTCTAGTCATCTCGCCCATAAGGCATGGCTCACATGTATCAAATGATTCATAATAAAGTGATTCAAAAAGTCCATCCGAATGGAGCTTCTTCATCGTTTAACGCCAATATGACCTAGACGGCGATTGCCACATATATGCGGATATATCATCATTAAGTTTAATCCTTTTAGCATCAACATTATGAATATGTGTAACATTATCATCGAGATCTAATAGAAATAAACCATTCATCATCGGTGCATGACCATAAAAGATTTCATTCATATAAATGGAATAACCATTGTTCTCGGATTTAAATGAATAACCACTTCGCATCAAACACGATCCAGATACAATGTTCATGCTCAGTGCAGGCACCAGATAACATTTATTCAAGTTTATAACTAATCCCGACGGCAAGTGGAGAGGCAGCGTTAAATGGCGATCACATCAAAGCTTGATCCATTGCCGACACGCATCTTGACCTCACCCTTGCTAGCGGTCGCTTGTTCCGCAGCCCGATTCGAGTTACAAATATTAGCAACCGAACCTATCAAATACCAAGGTGCTACCGCAAGCACTAGTCAAGTACACATCAATAACATGTATATCATATATACCTTGTTTGCCTTGCCGACCTTCTTATGCGCCGGATACTTGGGGATTCTTGCGCTTCGATGGGATCCCCTTACAATAGTAGCACTTTTCGGAATCGGACTTAGGTCCAACTCGGTTTTTTTCAGCGCAACAAGGCTTGCCGCCTTACTTCCTTCCGTTTTCCTTCTTGTCTTTCTTGAAACCAGTGTTCCTATTGATCATCAACACTTGGTGTTCCTTTTGATCTCCACTCATAGTTTTAAGCATTGTGAGCTCGGGAGAGACTTCTTCATGCTTGCATATTATAGTTCATCACGAAGCTCTTATAGCTAGGTGGCAGAGACTGCAGAACACGATGGATGCCTAAGTCAATGGGAATCGATATTCCCAAGGACACAAGCTTATCGGCATAACCCGACATCTTGAGTACATGCTCACTAACGGAGTTGTGCTCTTCCATCATGCAACTAAAGAACTTTTCTGAAGCGTTGTAGTTCTCTACAGCAGCATGTGTGTCGAAAATCATTTTCAACTCACCCATTGTATCAAATGCATTGCCGTTTTCGAAACGCTTTCGAAGTTCCGTCTCTAGCCCATACAATATGCCGCAATGAACTAAGTTGTGGTCCTCCTGACGAGTCTGATAGACATTCTTCTCCTCGTCAGGGGCATCATCTAAAGGTGGGGGGCCTAATGGCGCTTCTAGCACATATTGCTTTTGTGCAGCAGAGAGGAGAATCCTCAAATTCATGGCCCATTCGGTAAAGTTGCTACCATTCGTTGCTAGTTTATCTTTCTCCATGAACACATTGAAATTAAAAGCAGGTGGTGCCATCTACAACAGAATTTGTAAAGTTTAGACTAAGTGTATGATAGATTGAGTTCAAATAATCCATATTATGAATGAACTCCCACTCAAAAACGACATCCCTCGTGCCTTTTTGGTGATTACATGAACCAAATCCACTACACCAAGTCCGATCATCACGTGAGTCGGTATAGCTTCAAAGGCGAGCATCAAATGGGCATCATATCAACTATATGACTCATGCTTAACCTTTCGGTCCGTGTTCCGAGGCCATGTCTGTACATGCTAGGCTCGCCAAGTTAGAACCTTAGTATTTGCGTGTGTAACTATTTTACACCCAAAATATGGTCGTGGATCCAAGAACACCCGATCATCACGTGATGTCTTGGAGCGACGAAAACATAATCGGTGCATACTAAAGGAAGAACACATTATTATCTTGATATTTAAATAAGGGATCATCTTATTATGCTATCAAAGCGCTAAACAAGCAATATAAGATGCTATCAAAACATCATATGTTTATTAGTGAAATGATATGGTTCCCGCAGATGATCTCTATCATGTGCATCGTGGTATGATCACTATCATACCTATATGTGTAAATCCAAGGTCTATGGATTTTACATGCTATGTGTGTTGTAAGAGTATCATCTCATACTTCTACTTACAACACTACCATATCATAACACTAGCCCAGCAACAATCTAAACTAGACGCCTCTAATTTATCCATTGCAAGTTTTACGTGGCTTAGGGCTTTCGAGATAGAACCGTTCTTACCTACGAACATGAACCACAATGAGGATAATCAAATTGTTGACAACTCGCTTTCAAAATAGATATTGACTATAGTAGGAGAGACAGACACCCGCTAGCCACTTATGCAAACTAGTTGCATGTCAAGTGTGGAACAGGTCTCATGTGCGAGGACATGTAAAGTTTGTCCGGGCCGCTTCATCCCACTATGCCACCAATATCCAAAATTACAACAAAGGAGCAACAACATGATCATCATCGCCCACATACTCATATGTGTACTACCCGTAAAGTATCTACATAGATACGGCTCGATACCACCTTGTAAGGTTCGCAGATAGAAAACAAAATTTTCCTACGATGTGAACTATATACTAAGATCTATCTACTAGATACAAACAAGGCGGATGTATATCCGTAGAGAACATACCCTTGAAGACCGACAAAGCTTAACGAGTTCAACTCGTGGTTGATGTAGACGATCTCTTGCCGATCTCAAGATCGAGAGGAAGTCCTAGCGCCAAATCAGCGCATCCCTCGCACACACGTTCGAGGCACCGAGCAACCTCCGCCTCCTCGCTCCAGCGATGCAGCGGAAGCACAACTCTTTCTTGCCGAATAGCCACCGAGAACATGTATCTCGCTAGTGCGAGACCATGGGGGATAAATTCTAGAGGGGGAGAGAGATCCTTCACGAGGTGTGAGAGACAAGTGAGGAGGGGGGCTCCTTTTATAGGAGGAGGGGGGGGACCCCAAGGGGGTGGCCGGCGCATGGGGCTGCCCCCTTGCCCTCCCCTCTTCATGTGGGTGGACACTCCACTCACAAATCTCCTTTAAATTCCCTCCACTCAAAAGTCCACTCAAATTCCCATTAAATTTCCACCAAATTTAATGCAAACTCTCATTAAATAAAACTCTTTTATTTTATTCAGAATTTTGTCAATTACTTTAATGACAAACATTCACAAATAACCCCTTGCTAGAATTCTATTTCACATGCATAACCACTTTATGCAATTTCACCCGAAAACTTTGTTTGTATCTAGTGAAATAAATTCTGCTTGTTCATTCTTTCGGCATGAAACATTTGCTCCAATTGGATGTCGGTGTCTCTTAAGTGTGTCACCCTACGGTTCGTGAATAATGCGGACATGATCGAGACCCTCTCGGATCAATAATCGAAGCGGGATCCGAGACCCATACCGACTCACACATTCAACGATGACTTTCTTGTGATCGTTGGAACCTTTTATGCTAGTATCTTAATCCCTTTGTTTCACGATATATTACATGTCCGAGATTCGATCATCGGTATCTCCATACCTAGTTTGATCTAATCGACATGCACTCTTTTCTCGTTCCTGTGATATAACATTCTAGTGATCAAATCACTTGCTTGCAAGCTAATCAATGTGATATCACCGAGAGGGCCCAGAGTATATCTATCCGTCATCGGGATGAAGAAATTCCACTCTCGATCCATGAGCCTCAACATAACACTTTATTAGTTATGAATCCATCTTTATAATCACCCTGTTACGGTGTGACGTTTGATGTTATCAAGAAACTCTTCCGGTGTTAGTGATTGACATGATCTCATGGTCTAAGGATTAGGATCACTTCATAAGTTGTTATAGCAATATAAACTCAATGGACGAGGTGCCTCTGACATCATTACCACCTCCATTCGCCCCGGTCTTTGGTTTGGGGGCTGATCCAGCCGCAGCAGCCTCGCCTCCGAGGGAAGCTTCCGCAGCAGTTGTCATGGAAGCTCCTGTCGCGGCTTCTTCTTCGAAGAAGCCCTCAGTGTCTTGGGCACACGGTGTGTTCGAGACATGCCTCACTCGGAGGTTGGGGCCCGAGTTGGAAAAGCCGGCTAGCATCCGCACCGGACCGCGGTTCATACCAGTCGCCAAGTGAGTATTGTTCATCTACCTTTTTTTCGTTGTAGTTGGACAGTCTTATTCATATCGTTGTTTCACAGGACTGGTGTTAAAAAGATCGGCCATCCTTTCGTGGCTAAGGTTCCGCCAGTCGTCATCGAGGTGGACTCCTCGTGAAAGAGGAAGACCGACGAAGTCGCTGCTCCCGCCGAAGGTGTCAAGAGGGCGAAAGGCGACGACGTTGTCACGGTCTCTGATGACCCGTCGGTTGCTCCGAGCGAACCTCCGACTGCGGCGGAAGTGGCCTCGAAGACCAAGGAGGCTGTTTCCTCACCCGACATGGCCGAGCCGGCTCCGAGTGGCACCGCGGCATCTGCAGTGACCTTCCCTCGCTTCATGGCGAAGGCGGCCGCAGCAAGTGGCTCGGCGCCAATGAGCTGGATGCCTGGGGTCGCCGAGGTGGAGGTCGAACAACATCGTGGACACACTCCGGTCGTGCTTGCATCTGTGGACGCGCTGGAGCTTCACGACATGCTAGGCGCTGCCATCCAGGTATGTCCAGTCCCCGAGGATCGGGCCACTGAATTTTAGTGGTCGGATTCTTAATGTTTTTATATCGTCCAGTCCCCGAGTGTCTAGTCGCTAAATTTCAGCGGGTGGACACTTAGGATTTTCAATGTCCAGTCCCCGAGTGCCTAGTCGCTGAATTTCAGCGGGTGGGCACTTAGGATTTTCAATGTCCAGTCCCCGAGTGCCTAGTCGCTGAATTTCAGCGAGTGGGCACTTAGGAATTTCGTTGTTGTTGACGTTGCAGTTTGTGCGCAGGGCCTGCAGCGCGAATCGGCCGATAGGCTTGCTGCAAAGTGTCGCTTGGAGAAGGAACTCGTTGCCGTCCAGGAGACGAGCAAGGGGCTTCAAGCAATTGCAGCCGAGGCGGAGGAGGTCCGCCGGGGCCTTGTCCCAGTGGGTGACTTGACAGCGGCTCAATCTGCTTTGAGCGTGGCCGAGAAGCGGGTTGCTGACCTGGAGCATGAGATCAAGGAAGCGAGGGCGGAAGCGAGTTCAGCGGAGGGGCGTGCGAAAGAGGCTGTCACTTCCGCTGAAGAGCGGAAATTATCTGACGTGCTCGTTGCTGGGCTGCAGGATGACCTTTCTTCTCTTCAACGTTTCATCACGGACCTATGCCGCCCGCTGATTGGTAAATTCTCCTTCACCCAATTCTTGGTGGTACGAACTTTATTGTGATGTCCACGAGTCGCTTACAGTTTGTTGATGTGCTACAGGCCGGATTAATGACAACGTGGAAGAAGCGCAGTCGTATGACGCACGACAGTGTGTGGCCACTCTGGTCGACTCGGCCGCGTTGTCGGCGACTTGCCTTCGAGCATATCTTCAGGAGATATCACCCATGGAGGTGATCCCCATTGACCTTGTCGAGGTATGGCGCTATCTGGAGAAGGCTCCGTCGGTGGCCGAGTTCATGACGCGGTCGGCCTTCCGGCATGGGGCAGCGATAGCGCTCAGCCTTGGGCTTGCCCACTTCCCGGAAGACTTTGACCTCGACGATGTCACGAGCGGCTACCCCTCGTCAACGGGATCAGTGGAGATTGCCGAGGTGCTGAAGCTGACGGACCGGGCCGCGGTGTACTCCGACCGCGTTTGGGCGATGGGCGACCTCATCCCCTATCAGGAAACGGTTGTCGCCCCCAACGATCCTGAGCCGAAGCATCGGGACTTCAAGGTTGAGCAACCATTCCGGGCGGCGATGGCGGACGAGCTGAAGACGTACCCGTCGAACCCGTACGTGCCCTTCATCCGTAACCGCAGGGGTGGCGGCGAGTCGGCGTCAAAACCTGCGGAGTAGAAGCGTCGTGCCATTGGGAGTTAGTACAAAATAGCTATTGAACTTTCCTTGTATTTTGGAACAACTTTGTGCTGCTATAAAGGAAATTCGTGTTGTTTTGTCATTTGCTTTGCGATTTTGGATTTTGATTGAACGAGTCCCCGAGCGCGTGCGCCCTTTTTATGGGGTTTACCTCGTTTGTTATGTTTTTGCGATTTTTTAATGGATTAAGGTCGACTCGCCAGGGCTCGGAGAGCCATTCGCAGGGCGACTCCCATGGGTGCTCTATACTTGACCGTTTTCCCGTGCGCGAACGAGGTCGGGTAGCCGAGTCCCCGAGCGTGGTACTTGGTGGTTCTATTCGCAGCTCCAAGGTAGGTGAGGACTAAGCGCGTTAAAGTAAGCGCGTCACTCCTGCCTGACCCGAAGGATCAGTCGCATGGTGAGTCCTGGGCACGCTCTCGTACTAGGCGTTTTTCCCTAGTCGCTCGAATTTGAGTGGACGTCAGTCGCCGAGCGTGGTATTTGTCCGTTCGAGTCGCTGTGCCAAGGATGCGGAGGACCTTGGTCAGTGTGAGGAGCGAGGGCAGTTGTCTTGGATCGGTAAGCCAGTCGAGCTAGGGGACTCCAATGGGGCTCCGGGTTGGTGTTTTTCGTGGACGTTACAAGGCCTGGGGTTTCCCAGTGCCCTCGTACTGCACTACTTGGCCGTGCCGGTCGCTTTACCAGAGGTTGACTTCTGCGAATAGCATGGCGCTGTCATTACGAGTGCGAGTGGCACAAGACACGGAGAGTAGACGCAACTTTCGGTAACCACTGTTTTATTTCATAGCGGGTGGGTAGTACATGTATGGAGTTCTAGGAATAGAACTTTCATACGAGGTTTACATTCCACGGTCACTTGACGTCGAGTTTTCCGTCGCCTCGGACGTCGGTGAGGTAGTAGGCATCGTTGCCTAGGACTCGCCCGATGGCGAATGGTCCCTCGCAAGGGGGGAGAGCTTGTGCATGCCCTTCTTGTCCTGGATTAGACGAAGTACCAGGTCACCTTCCTGGAAGGTGCGAGTCCTTACTCGGCGGCTGTGGTAGCGGCGGAGCCCTTGCTGGTAGATGGCGGTGCGGGAGCGAGCTAGGTCACGTGCCTCGTCGAGCTGGTCGACTCCGTCTTGGCGTGCAAGTTCGTTTGCAGCCTCCGTGTAGTTGACCACCCTTGGCGAGTCGTGCTCGAGGTCGGTGGGCATGACTGCCTCGGTGCCGTACACCATGAAGAAGGGGGTGAACCCTGTCGACCTGTTGACGGAGGTGCGGATGCCCCAGATGACGAAGGGTAGCTCCTCGACCCAACACCCGGCGGTGCGCTCGAGTGGAACTTGGAGCCGTGGCTTTAGGCCATGGAGGATGCTCTGATTGGCGCGTTCCGCCTGGCCGTTGGACTCCGGGTGGGTGATTGAGGCGAGGTCAAGTCGAATGTGGTGTTCCTCGCAGAACTCAGCCATGGCTCCTTTGGTGAAGTTGGTGCCGTTGTCTGTGATGATGCTGTTTGGGAACCCGTAGCGATAGATGAGCTCGCGTAGGAACTTGGTGGCGGTCTTCCCGTCGCATTTGCGGACTAGCTTGGCCTCCACCCATTTTGTGAACTTGTCGACGGTGAATAGGAGGTGCGTGAAGCCGGAGGGGGCCTTCTTGAAGGGGCCTACCATGTCCATGCCCCATACGGCGAACGGCCAGGTAATGGGGATTGTATTGAGCGCCGAGCTTGGCACGTGGATTTGATTGGAGTATTTCAGGCATCCGACCCACCGCTGGACAATGTCGACAACGTCTGCGTGTGCGGTGAGCCAGTAGAAGACGTGCCGCATAGCCTTTGCGACCAGAGAACGGGCACCGACGTGGTGGCCGCAGTCGCCGGAGTGAATGTCTTGGAGGATTTTTCGTCCTTCAGCGGGCTGAACGCAGCGTTGGAACACGCCGGTCACGCTGCGCTTGTGGAGCTCGCCGTTGATGATGACGATGGATTTGCAGCGGCGTGCTATCATCCGTCCGTCCGTTTCATCCGCTGGCAGGGTGCCTCCCTCCAAGTAGGCAACGTATGGCGCGGTCCAGTTGTCTGGCTCGGCGATTAGTGCAACCAGGGCTGCTTCTGGTTGCAGCGGGATTCCGATGTCGATCTCCCTGGGGGGAGAGACAGAAGGCTTGGTGATGTTGTCGAGGAAGACGCCGGCGGGTGGTGCGAGTCGAGCCGAGCCGAGCCGATGCGAGAGAGTGCGTCGGCCTCCTCGCTCTTCCGCCCATCAATCCACTCGACGGAGTAGCCTGCGAAGTATCCACCCAGCTTGTCCACTGCTTGGCGGTATGCCTCCATGGTGGGGGAGACGGAGTCGCAGGTGCCAGCAACTTGCCAGGCGACGAGTTCGGAGTCTTCGTAGCAACGCAGTCGGTTGACATTCATCTCTTTGGCAGCTCGCATGCCGTGGAGTAGCGCCTCATACTCGGCCATGTTGTTGGTGCAGGGGGTGAAGTCGAGGTAGAGGATGTAGCGGAGCTTGTCGCCCTTTGGAGATGTTAACACGATCCCTGCTCCTGGACCATCCGCGTTCTTGGAGCCGTCGAAGTGTAAGCTCCAGTAATGGAGGTATGGTAGCTTCTCTGGCTGCTGGGCCTCCTCCCAGTCGGCGATGAAGTCTGCGAGAGCCTGTGACTTGATCGCCTTGCACGGCTCATACTTGATGTTGTGGACGCCGATCTTGACGGCCCACTTGGCGACTCGCCCAATTGCCTCACGGTTGCGGATGATGTCCTGCAACGGTGCTAAGGAGACGACCGTTATCGGGTGCTCCTGGAAGTAGTGCGGCAATCGCCACTGTGCTCTGAAGACCGTGTATACCAATTTCTGGTATTGCGGGTAGCGCTAGCGTGACTTGGTGAGGACTTGACGATGTAGTACATCGTCGCTGCACCGGCGCCTTTCCTTCCTCACGGTTCAACGACCATGACGGCGCTGACGACGCGTTTGGAAGCCGCGACATAGACCAGCATGGGTTCCTTGTCGATGGGGGCGGCGAGTAGCAGTGCTGCGAGTAGCACCTTCTTGAGGTCGCGGAGCGCGTCATCTGCCTCCTTGTCCCACTGGAAGGTGGGGTTTTTGCACATTAGGCGGTAGAGGGGCATCGCCTTTTCGCCCAACCGGGGGATGAAGCGACTGAGAGCCGTGACTCACCCGGCCAGCTTCTGGACGTCGCGCAGGCACTCGGGTTTGCCGAGTCGAGCGATCATGTCGATCTTGGTGGGGTTTGCTTCGATCCCGCTCTTGGAGACAACGTATCCCAGTAGCTGTCCAGCTGGCACACCGAAGGTGCATTTTCCTAGGTTTAGCTTTATCTTGTACTTCCACAGGTTGGCGAATGTTTCCGCCAGGTCAGCGAGAAGGTCGTTCTGGCGAGCGGACTTCACCACCACGTCGTCGATGTAGACGTGGATATTTCGGCCAATTTGGCTTGCAAGGCACTCCTGCATGCACGGCTGGTAGGTCGCCCCGTCGTTCTTGAGGCCGAAGGTCATGGCAGTGTAGCAGAAGGCTCCGAATGGCGTGATGAACACCATCTTCTCTTCGTCCTCGACGGCCATTTTGATCTGGTTGTACCCAGAGTAGGCGTCGAGGAAGCATAGCGACTCCGAGCCCGCGGTGGAATCGATGATTTGGTCGATCCGCGGGAGGACGAATTGCTCCTTCGGGCAGGCGCTGTTTAAGTTTGTGTAATCAATACACATCCTCTAGGTCCCATTTTTCTTCTCGACCAGGACTGGGTTTGCCAGCCACTTGGAGTACTTGATTGGCCGGATGAAGCTTTCAGCGAGTAGACGCTTCACCTCCTCAGCGATGGCTCGGCGGCGCTCTTCATTGAAGGGCCTCAGCGACTGCTTGACAGGTCGCACTTTGGGGTCGGTGTTGAGTTTGTGCTCAGCGAGTTCCCTCGGGACACCATGCTTGTCAGAGGGCTTCCATGCGAAGATGTCCCTGTTCTCACGGAGGAACTCGATGAGCGCGCCTTCCAATGCTGGGCTCATGCCCGTCCCGATCGTCACCGTCTGGCTGGAGTCGCCTGGGACCAGCTCGACGGTGCGGGTATGCGTCGTTGCCTCGAAGGCAGTGAGGTTGCCGCCCTCCGAGTTGGGCTTCTTGAGTATGGTGGGGTCGTCGTTGTTGACCCCGCTCGCGTACTTAGCGAGCTCCTCGGCATGGTTGGCCTCTGCCGCGATGACGGCGTTGGCCAGTTCGGCTACTTTGGCCTCGCACTCGGCGGCCATGTCAGGGTCGCCGTGGATGGTGATGACGCCGCACGGCCAAGGTAGCTTCATCGCGTTGTACGCGTAGTGGGGTGCTGCCATGAACTTGGCGAATGCCTGGCGCCCCAGGACGCAGTGGTAGGGGCTGTTGAAGGGCACCAGCTCGAAGACGATCCGCTCGGTGCAGAAGTTTGCCGGTGTGCCGAAGGTTACTGGCAGCGTCACCTTGCCGATCATGTACGCCTTTCGACCGGGGATGATGCCGTGGAACATGGTGTAGGTCGTCTCGATCATCGACTGCGGGAGCCGCAGTCGCCTGAAGGTGTCCAGGTACAGGATGTTGATGGAGCTGTCGCCGTCCATCAATGTTTTGGGGATCCAGTAGTCTCCCACCTTGGGATTGACCACCAGGGCGACTCGGCCCGGATACTCGATCCGTGGAGAGTGGTACGCGCGGCTCCAAGTGATTGGTTGCTCAGAACAGTTGAGGAACTGGGGGATATCTACCTGGGCCACCGCGTTGACGACGACGACGTGTGCGATGACCTTCTTCTCGCGCTTCGTGTTGAAGCCTGTGAAGGTGTGGTGCGAGCCGGCGATGCTGCCGAATTTTCCGCCGTTTGGCGGGTTGTTGTCGGGGTCATCCCGCGCGCGCCGTGCCTTCTCGATCTCCTTGAGAGAGTGGCAGTCGGCGGTAGTGTGCGTGGCGGGCTTTCCTTCCCTGCTGTGAAATACACAAGGTTGGTTAAGAAGGGCCGCGGGGTCGAACCTCGGATTCGCCTTGTAGTTGCCACCGTCGTGGCGGAAGCTCTTGGGCTCGCGCTGCGCGTATCCAGTGTTGGCGATGAAGTCGACTCGCCCGTCACTGCGGCGCTTGTCGGTGAGGCGAGTGTTGCTGTAGCGTAGATCGGATTGTCTCCTGTTGTCGTGGCCGCTCGTGCGGCGGTGTCCTCCCGACTCGTCATCGGTTTCTTGGTTTGGGTCCTCCTCCGCGTACCTTTTTGCGATCTCCAGGAGATCCGGTATGTTGTCGAGTGTGCGGTACGCTTGTTTGAGCTTGGCGACCAGGGGATCGTAGCGGCACGAGGTCTTGAATCAGTGGATCGCGTTTTTTGGGTGGATGCCGACCGCGTTGTACCACAGATCTTGCCACCGTTGGACCCAGTTGCGGGTCGACTCGCGGGGTCCCTGGACGCACCATTTCAGGTCCTCGATGGTGGTGGCGCGGGTGTATGAACCCTCGAAGTGCCTGACGAAGGCCTCTCGCATCTCCTCCCATGAGTCGATGCTATCCGTGGGAAGGGTGTTAATCCACTTCCTGCACGCCCCCTCCATCATCAGGGGGAGGTAGCGGGCGACTAGTAGGTCGGTGTGGCCTGCGATCCCCATTGCCATGAGGTAGGTATCCAGCCATACGGAGGGGTCGTACTTCTCTATTTCCTTCGGCGCTTTGAAGTTAGTCGGGTATCTTTTGCCTCGGATCATCGGTCCGAAGCATTGGGGTCTGATGCGGCTCAGCGACCCCCTCGGTTCACCGTCGCGGCGGTTGGTGAGGGTGTGCCGCAGATCGTCAGGCTGGCGTGCGCGCCAGCTCTGATTGTCGATGATGTGGGTGCGGGCGTCGACGGGTTGTCCGTTGGCGGCGACGAAGTTGGTCGCCGGCCTGGGGTCGTTGGTGGAGAGTGCCGCGTTCGCGTGTCGGTGTTGGAGCTATAGGGGTTCGGGTGGCGGGCAGTTGAGAGTGTTCGCCGCCATGGGGCGGCCGCTTGAGGCCGCTCTGCTGCCCGATGAACGCGAGTACATCCGACCCTGTGAGTCGACGCCTGCGTTTTGTTGCTCGACCACTTTGGCGAGCAGAGCCTTGGCGTATTGGATCTGCAGGGCGCCTTCACCAGTGGCTACGATGTTGTCGACTTCTGCTCGGCCCGTGACAAGGTTGTCCATTGTGGTGGAGAACAATGGGATGCCGTTCGCGTCTCGCTCCCGTGAGGAGACCACGATCCTTGGCTGGTCCCTAGGGGGTGCACGGTTGGGTGGTGGCGGGGAGCCATTGGCCGTTGCTCCTGGTGGGGGCCGAGTGCTTCCTCCTGGTGGCGCGTTCTCGCAGATCGCGCGCTCGGCCGTGCGGGCCGGGTCGTTCTCATCATCGAAATTCAGGGCGCGCCCCTGGACGGTGGGGTTCAGGTGCGACCTGATTCGGAGTTGGTGGTAGCATGACAGCTCCTGCGCTGTCACCTGCTCGAGGCGAAATTTTTCGCGCTCGGCTTCTTCCTTGCGGACTGCCTCCGCCAGCTTTAGGCGGAGTTCTTCGACCTCCGTCGCCGTCGCATTTGGAGGGACCAGCGTGGAGAATGGATCTTCCGGCGGGTCGGCGCCAGTTGCCATGTAGGTCACGGCGTGGCGACCGGTTCCATCGCGGAGGTCGGCGGAGTTCTCCGACCCGGAATCAAAGTCAAAGATTCCGAGGATAGAGGGATCCTCAAAGTCTCCGACATTGGAGACCTGGGTGATGGAGCCCGCGGGTGACGCGGCGATAATGGATCCGGAGAGTGATGCCGGGGTCGCCGAATCAGCGTCGTCGTTGAGGGCCGCGTCTTCCGCGGCTGCGGTGGTTTCGGCCACGTTGCTATGGGACGAGTCACACTTGGAAGCGAGGCGGTGGATCGTGCGTACCTGGCTCTCAGAGAGCCGGTCGCGTGGCGGCGACTCGCGGATGCGAGACGAGTCCTCCGAGATGACGACATCGGTGAGGCCGACGAAGAGGCTGATCGTGCCGACCGACAGGATCATGCTATGCGTGACGGGTCGTGCCGCCGGGACGTAGCTGCTCGGCAAGATCTGGAGCATCTCGCCGATCGCGATCATGCGGCCGGTGGCGATCGACTCGTTGATGGGCATACTGGATCTCGCCGCAGAACACCGGCCTGACCGGCCAGGCCCCACGGTGGGCGCCACTGTCGTGGGAATGACCACGGCTGATGCTGCAATCGGCAGCGAGTAGTATAACATGGGGCAAGGGCGGCCAGCCATCTGCGGTGTGAGATGAGGGCTGAGACACAAGGGTTTACCCAGGTTCGCCCCCCCGGAGGGTAAAGACCTACTCCTTCTAGATTGTATTATGGCGAGAGTACAATGGGGCGAGCTCGACGGCTGGACAACGAGTCGCTTGGGTGTATGATGGAACGTATCCTCTATGCGTCCTCTAGGGAGGTTTATATAGACTCACCTCCCTAGGGTTTACAGATCTCAACCAAATTAGTTAAGGATTCGGTGATTCTACGACCTAGTCCGACTGGGCCTATCTATGCTTCTGGGCCTTCAGCTTCCAGTCGCTGGAGTCCATGCCAAATCTCGATCCAGTCGCCGTCCTGCATGCCCACTCGCTGGTGCTTGGGCCAGTAGGAAACGTCCTTCTGGGTATACCCCGGTAGGCATATCCCCATCAGAAAACACACTCAATTTTGGCTTTTGTTTGATTTGATTCTTGCAAATTTGGGTGTGTAGTACCATCTCAGTTTGTTGCTCTAAACCCAAGCCTTTCTTTCCTCCTTGAACCATATACTCTTGCACACAAGTACTCTATACACCATCGAGGGGTTCTGCAAGGTTTCTCCGGTCTGAATCTGTACTTCACAGAATTTTTAGAGGGGGAGGACTATCTGCCCTAAGTGGGGGGCGGATTATCCACCCCGGGCGAAATCTCCCTGTTAAAGGCAGGGTCGGGGAGGGTAGGCTCAAACAGAGCAGCCAGTCCTCCCCCAACCCTCCCTTAGCCCCTAGCCTCCGCCAGAGCCTCCGCCCCTCCCCGGAGTCAATTTGACCACCGGATTCTCCGGGCCATCCCCGGATCTTCTTCCTCACGCCTCCGGGTACCTTCTCCTCTGAGCTCTTCCTCCAATGAGTGAGGGTAACTCCCTCATCCATCTCTTTTGCTTGAGATTCATTGTTGTGGTGGAAATCTCGGTGTAGATGATACTTGGTGTTTTCCCGTGGATGTCAGAATCCGTAGAAATACATCCATTGTGCCCGATCTGTGTTGCCGTAGGTAAATCTGGGCCAAACCAGAAAAATTTCGACAGGGGCGGATTATCCGCCCCCTGACCGAAAAGTCCGGCCTGGAGACAACATGTCTGGTCTGGTTTGGTACCGATTTTCTCCCATGCACTCTTCTGGCTCATGGACTGTTTTCCTACTCATTCTAGCATGTTTCCTGGAATTGTGTGTGCGCTTACCCCCATGCTACCTCTCCATGCTTTTCACAGGTGGTTCTCGTCCTCCTAAGACATACAAGCGTCGTCCTCGTGCCCGTTATCTCAGGCCCACTGCAGAGGGCACATCTGTTGACAAAACTGAGGTTCGCAGGTTAGCCAGAGAAGCTGAATAGATGGCAGAGGCAGCAAGGAAAGCCAAGCGGGTTGCATCTTGCAAGGGCAAGGGTAAAGTCAAGGAGGCTCGGCCTAACTACAAGGCCATGGACAACACTGATTACTCCTCCATGCGTTAGACAGATTTTTATGCAGATGTTGACAGTGATGGTGAGCCAGAGGATTCTATGTTTTGGTGCTCTCATTTTCGGTATATCCATGATGATGACTATGTTCCTCCCAAAATTCGCCCCATGCACCCTCTGAATATGACTGAGGCTCAATCAAAGGCTCGCCTTCGTGAAGCTTTGGATGTGACAAACAAGATGGGGCTTCATCCTCTTATGACTCTGTAGTGCCACTATGATTCCAAGATTGTGAAGCAGTTTTTCCCCACTCTGGTTATCTGCGGCTATGAGCTTCGTACTATGAAGTGGATGACGGGAACATCAATGATCCAGTCTGATTTCCACACCTTTGGTCAGGTTATTGGCTATGCTTTTCACGGGCGGGACACCCCTTCAGGACACCGCATTATCTCTCCGCTCAGGCCATCCAAGGATACTATGCTTGCTCCATGTTTGTCGCCCAATGGCGTTGTTGGTACCTTCGCTGGCCTTTCACCACTGTATGCCACCCTTATAGGCATGTTTCGGGACAGCATTACTCCCAGTGGAGGCAACAATGACAAGATCTGCGGTCACCTGGTTCCTCTTTTGGCCTTTGCTCATGAGTGTGCCACCAATGCTGGCTCATCTACATGATACAAGTTGGATGTGGTGGATTTCATTTATCATGAGATGACCGATGTGATGCTCAAAAGGCTCCATTCCATATGCTCCTTTTATCATGATGCTCATCAAGCATATGCTGCCCCATGAGGATTTTGGCACTGATTTGGATGGTTTGCACAAGTCAAAGAAAATTTACAACAAAGCTCAGAAGACATCTCACCCCTCCACTTCCCCTGAGTCCTTTATGCGTGATGCACGGGCTAGTGGTCGTCGTTCTACCGTTTCCCCAATGGCACGCGAGGTTAAACAGCTCACTTGGTTCCAACGGCACATTCTTTGCATGGGTGTTTACACTCACAAGGGACAGTATGAATCGTACCGTAGGGACCATGCGAGGGATCACACTCAGCAGCTCATTCTTCACCATGTTTCTGGTGCCACTAGCCTTCCACCTCCTCCCACTGCTTCAGAACCATATGCTCAATGGAACACTGCAGGGATCAACTATGGTGAGCTTGAGAGTTGCCTGTTTGCTCCAACTCCGAGGGCACCCACTCCTCCAGCTGATGATGATGATGATGAGTATGACGAAGAGGAATGGACGGGGACGACTACGACGAGGAAGAGGAGGCGTGATCTTCTGGGGAGTTAGCGTCGCTCTTCTTCCTTTTTGGCGTTTTGATGCCAAAGGGGGGAGAAGTAGTTCTATTAGGTCACCGGATTTGCATGGGTCGGGCATAAGCACTTGCTTTTTCGCTTTTCCATTCGTTCATTTTACTTGTGCCCCTTTAGCGTGAACTTATTTGCTATTTGTGCTTGCTTGGTTATTGTAAGACTCTATCGTGACTTATTATGTATGGTCCTATGGAATTCTGGATTTATATTGTGGACCTACTATCATGGAATTCTGGATTTATCTATGGAGTCTGGAATTTTGTTGATGACATATGGAATCATGGGATTATCTTATGTATGCATCAATCTTGTGGGATGTGCAATCTCATTAGTTTATTTGGCAATATTCACATCCCGGTGGTATGATCTCGTTTACCAACCCATCTGGTTTTAATTGTTCTTTCTATGAAAGTTGTGTTTTATCTAGTGTGTGCATGTGTGTTTCAAAGGTAAATCTTAATATGCACACATCTAGGGGGAGCCTCTTTCATTTATTTTAAGGGTGTCGTTGGTAGTCGTTTGCAAATCCTAGTATTGTCATCTAACACCAAAAAGGGGGAGATTGAAAGAACATTTCATAATCTCTAGTATTTTGTGTGTTAGATAACAATATCAAGGATTATTTAATGTGTGTTGAAGTGCTGCAGATCTGTACACTGAGAAGGGAAGTAAACTGCTTTTTGGGGGAAGATAATCCGCCCCTCCCAGGGGTGGATAATCTGCCCCAAACCTCTTTCAAGAGTGCGCGACCCCCAGAGAGGGGGCGGAGTTTGTGGCCGGATTTTCCGGCCCAGCTGGATAGTCCGCCCCTTGGGGGCGGACAGTCCGCCCCCTCGAGGATTTCCTTCAAGTCAAGGCCACGTTGCTCTCTGTATGGGGTGCAGAGTTTCCCTCGGACTTTCCGGTCCTTGGGCGGACTTTCTCCCAAGGGCGGATAGTCCGCCCCTGGCGGGGGCGGATAATCCGCCCCCTCTGGAAATTTCTTCAAGTCAAGGCTGCGTCGCTCTCTGTATTGGGGGCAGAGTTTTCCCCGGAGTTTCCGTCCTGGGGGGGGGGGGGGGGGGCGGATTTTCTCACCAGGGCGGATAGTCCGCCCCAAAGGGGAGCGGATAATCCGCCCCAGGGGGTATTTAAGCCTGTCTTCCCCCTCTGTCCAGAACTCTTGATTCATCCGAAAAAGAAAAGACCTGATCTGCAACCTTCATCCAAGAGAACTCCACCTAGATCGACTCAAAGGCTCTGTCTCTTGGGGAATCAAAGGAGGAGGACTCGATCTTCATCAACTGAAATCAAGCTCTTCATCTCCTCTCCATTCATTTGGAGAACCACCGATCTAGTATTTCTTGCAAATACCTAGATCCTTGTTTTTGTTTATATTGATAAACCTTGTTCTTGTGGCAGCTTGTTGTCATCTCAGTAGCCCCCAATTCGGTTTTGGGTGTGTGCCCCGATAGTGTTGTAAAAGGCACCGATTCCCGCGTCGAAGGGATCCAATAGTGGAGAAGGTGGATCAGGCCTCTCGTGGCGAGATCCATCGAAGAATAGGGTGAGGCCTATTGTGGCGTGGTGGTCTTAGAACCGCCCACCCCTCCAATGCATATGTACTTCCCTTAACAAGGAAGGAACTGAGGTAAAACAAATCCCTGTGTCTCCGCGTGCTCCACTACGGTTCCTTCGCTCCTCTCTTTACGTGCTTAGTAGTTAGGGTTGCATATAGGGAAATTCTCGTAGTTGCATATCTAGAGAATTTACTTTGTGTCAAGCCTAAAATTGAAAAATTATTAAAAATTGGTTAGCACCTATTCACCCCCCCTCTATGTGCCCATACGATCCATTTCAAACGTGTTCATAAAATTTTCAAAAAATATTATAACTATTTGGAAATGTTAGGATAAAACTATTGCTTTATGCAAATCATCCTGGAAATCCACTTAGCCAAATATGCATGTAATTGATAGGTTCCATTTATATCCACATACTAGTGGCACTTTCCAATACATTCAAAGTATTGACCATTTGTGGCTGCAACCTTTCATGTTGCAGGTTATATCGTTTCTCAGTGATCGTTATAGGTCGCGAGACTCCACTCAACGATTGTTCGCCTGTGGCACATTTGAAGGATGGAGATCTACCCTGTATTGCTTTCCGCTGTGATATAATGTAAATTCTGGATCATATTCGTTGTATTTATGATGCACAATTATATTTGGTATTCATTTTGTATTGTGTGTGCCAATGAACCGATCCAGGGATTGACACTATACACATGAACTCAGCCTTATCAGGCGAGGGTGTTATAACATGGTATCAAAGCTGTGTGTTGATTGTAGGATCGTGACCTTAGGAATTTATTAGTAATAGAATACCTCTATTAGGAGAACTATCATATTTTCTACTTACTAGAGTTCTTATATTTCTTGTCTATCTTTTCTAGAATCTCTTCTTGTTCAAAATTTATAGTTGTCCATTCCTTTGATACATGTATGAGTGTTTCCTACAAGTAGAATAAGACATAAGATGATACAAATGAACTTATCATCATGTTTGGTTAGATCTGGACCACCATATTTTATCTCTTTAGGAGATCATCGCTATCGTGTTAGCATATTGATCTTACCAACTTATGTGGTATGAAAATTTTAGTTGCTTCCTTATTTATATTGAGATATTTTGGGCGATGCCTTGTTTAGGATTAGTTAGTGTTGAAACACCAAAGTTTCTGAAATTTTCATGAGGTTTTTAGATTAGTTTAATTGTTTGAACTGATTGAAATTCGTGAGATTACTCATGCAGTTTTTCTGGCTGACCTGTTGTACCGCTCGATTTTTCATACTTTACTGGTAACTCAGAAAAATCTGAAAAAACAGGATCGGAAGCGCAATTATCTGTACTACATGCACAAAAATTGGCTAAAATTTCTGACGAGCTTAAGGTGCCCAAATAAATTCGTGAAACCTGTTGTAGTGTTTTGACAGATCTTGTTTATTGCTTATTTGTTGCTCTATTCTACTCTAGTGTTATCCCCAAGTTTTTCAAACTACTTTATGGTTATATACTGCTAGGTTTAAACCCATGTAACGTTTTTATGCAAGTGTATGGTTATGTGTTGATTGCTTATGATTGTTTGCTTGTTTGTGACATTGATTGCTTCATACAGCTATGGATAGTACTACTTCTCTTAGCCCTCTTCTATCTATACTCATCTATGCTATCCCAAACAGATGCCACCTCGTCGCCGACCTACTGAGATGGAGTAGTTGATAGCAGCACAAGCGCAACTAGCACAAGTGGTGACTCAGTTCGTAGCAAACAGCAACAACCCAACTCAAGTGCATGCACTCACTAGATTTCTAAAACTGCGGACTGCAAAATTCTCAAGCGCACCTGAGCCTATGATTGCACTTGATTGGCTGCGCTCAGTGAATAAGGACTTAGTAATAGTTGGATGCACGGGTGAAGATAAAGTGAGATTTTCTGCTCACTTACTTGAAGGACAAGCAGCTACTTGGTGGGATACCTTTCAGATTACCCACCCCATTGATACAATCACTTGGGAGATGTTTGAGGAAGGATTTAAGATAAACCATGTCTCGTCTAGAGTTATGAGCCTAAAGAGAAAGGAATTCCATGATCTACACCAGTACAATCGCACGGTGTCAGAGTACATAGAGGAATTCACCAATTTTTCTCGCTATTCTCCGGAGGATGTCAACACTGATGATAAAAGGAAAGAGAGATTTCTGGATGGACTGAGTGATGAGCTATCCATTCAGCTATCATTAGTTTACACTCCCACTTTCCAGGATCTAATGGACAAAGCTAGAATTCTTGAAGAAAAACAGAGGCAAGTTGAGAAGCGCAAGAGGAAGCACAACAACAACTGCAACTCAGGATCATGTCAGAGAATCTGTACCTTCCATAACGGGAATGGAAACTCTGTAGATCACATACATGAAGGCAACAGACATGACCACCATGGGCACGAGGACCACCACAACAACGATGGAGTTACTAGTGGTGATGAGGATAGTCAAGAGTGTGATCTTAACCATCATAAGAAATCCAAAAAGAGGGATATAAGCCAACTACAGTGTTATAATTACAAGGAAATAGGGCATTATGCATCAAACTGTCCTGAGAAGAAAAAGAAGAAGGCTGAGAAGAAGAAGAATGCTGGAAAATCTAATGGGAACAAGCCCAATCCAATCCAGAGGGGGAATGTGAACCACCTCTTCGATGGAGGAGTCATTGAAGAGCTGGACGAAGATGATATATGATAATTGGTAGCAACTTTGGTATGCCAAGAAGCTCACATATTTCCAAGAGAACACTGGAGAAGCAACCTAGACCGTTTCCTCTTAAGGGTGGTAGCACCCTGATGTACCTCGAACCTATTTCTTTCTATCCTTCCCAAATCTCGGGACGAGATTTCTTTTAAGGGTGGTAGTCTGTAACATCCCGGGATTTTAGAATTTTTGGATATAAAAAAATGGCATTTCATTCATCATTGCATCTCATGAAAAATCTTGATTAAAAACCTTGTGTCAAGGCCCTATTTTGCCTTTTATAATATCGCTGATCCGTTCAATTCAGGGATCGCCGAATCACACTTGGGGACTCCTCAGGTTATGTCGGCAGAGCATATGTCGGCCGAACTGATGGACATTGATGTTGAAGCAGACCCGGAACCATTAATACCAACGTGGGCATAGCCAATATTTAGTTATTTGAAAGATGGAACCTTGCCGAGTGATGAAACATTGGCAAGGAAAATAGCACGAAGGGAAAAAGCGTACACCATAATCAACAAGGAGCTCTACAAGCGAAGTGTGACAAGTGTACTGCAGCGTTGTATCAGCTCAGAGAAAGGCCAGGAGATCTTATTGCATATCCATCAGGGAGAGTGCAGGCACCATGCGTCATCAAGAGCTTTGGTAGCCAAGGAATTCCGACATGGATTCTACTGGCCAAGCGCATTGGCACAAGCACAAGAGTTAGTCGGAAAATGTAGTGGCTGTCAACACCATGCGTCCAAGTCACATTTACCAGCGTCTGAATTGAAGACTATACCAATCACTTGGCCTTTTGCAGTGTGGTGCCTAGATATGGTAGGACCATTCAAACAATCAAGGGGAGGCATGACTCATATCTTGGTCATGATCGATAAGATCACCAAGTGTATAGAAGTGAAGCCAATCAAGAAATTGGACGGTAAAACAGCTGTTACATTCTTAAGGGATATAATCCTCAGATACGGTTACCCGCATAGTGTGATCACTGACAATGGCATGAACTTTGCCGAAGGAGCTTTTGCTCGCTTCTGTGGGAAACACCAAATAAGACTTGATGTAGCATCAGTCGCCCATCCAGAATAAAATGGACAAGTTGAACGGGTTAATGGCTTAGTTCTGTCCGGGATAAAACCCCGTTTAATGGAACCACTCCAGGGATCACCTGGTTGTTGGATAGAGGAACTACCCTCAGTACCGTGGAGCTTAAGAACAACTCCGAATCGGTCAACTGGCTATACGCCATTTTTCCTTGTATATGGGTTTGAAGCAGTTTTTCTTGCCGACATAGAATATGACTCGCCAAGGATAAGGCAATACTCGGAAGCCGAGGTAAAAGAGGACCGAGAAGATGGAGTAGACTTACTCGAAGAGTCAAGGGAACTGGCATTCTCTAGATCTGCTATATATCAACAAAATCTCCGACGCTACCATAGCCGAAAAGTGCAACCTCGTGTTTTTCGAGAAGGAGATATGGTGATAAGGCTGGTGCAGCGCACAACATGAATGCATAAATTATCACCTCCATGGGAAGGTACATTCATTGTAAGCGAAGCATTGCAGAATGATTCCTACTATCTCATAGACGCTCGTGAAGCGCAAAAGAACAAGGCGAACATGTCAGGAGATGAAACCAAAAGGCCATGGAATGTGGCACTGCTTCGTCCCTTCTATACTTAGGAGAAGCAGTGCATGTATCACTCGAACACTCATATATCGGACATGTTTGCCGGCTATGTGCTAATAATAAGATGGTATGATTCGGAAAACTGACTCGGGGACTACCCCTTAAGTTTTCCACTTCATTTATTTTACGTCGGCTGGCGTGATACCCGAAATTTATCTCGGAGCAAGTAGTGTTTACTCGAAATAAATCAAATCTTCGACTATGCTGTTGTCCGAAAACACGGCTTCATGGCAAGCAAGAGAAAAAGATGTAAGACGGGTAAACATGAACGCCGGATAAATACAAGGGAGAAACGCGAGTCGGCTTTAATTTTTTGCCTAACTCTCTGCAGGTCGTGTTATACTATGTGTCGTGTAATATCGGCCAAGTTATCCAAGTTTCATACCCGCTAACTATATCCTTCGTACTTTGAGACCCTAATGTCGAACACCGAAAAAGGTAGACAAGGGGCAGAGGCAAGGAAAGGTGACACGACAAAATGAAACTTGGGGACTTGACCTTGGATGATTCTCACTTCGAGCATAACGCAAACACATAAAGCCTATCAAAAGGCACATAGTCAAACTTCAAGTGTAGTGTCTATTACATCTGTACCCGGCAATACCGGGGATCTAATAAAAGTTCGAGTATTTGTTGGCCTAAGGAGCAGAAGAACTCGGAGGAGAACTCTCGGAGCCAGGATCAGTGCTTGGAGCATCGGCCGGGTGAGGGGCATCTGCGGTCGGGTCATCTGGATCATCTAACTCGAGTTGCCTCGCTGTCTCCACCCTCTTCAGCAGTAACTTCGACGAGCGGGTCGCCAAGGTCGAGGAAGCTGGGCCCTTCACACCAAGCATGCACCATGGTGTACTCGATCATGGCATAAGCTTGCTCTTGGCGCTTCTTGATCAGCTCCGGGTCATTAAGCCATTTGCCATCTCCCCTTATGCGAGCAAGAACGTCGAGGTTGATGTCCTCGTACCATGAAAGCACGAAGGAGAGAGCCTTATCTGCTGCAGCTCGGCCGGCCGACTCACGCCATTGATACAGCCGTTCTTCAGTAAGAAGTAATCTGTCGGCGAGTGGCTCGATGAGTTCTGGTGGGTCTTCATCCGGCCTGAGCATGCGAAACACATGGATAGCCGATTTGAGCAAGTCCACACCGCAAGATCTGAGGGTCTTGACCCGTTCAGACACCGCTGTGAGGAGCTCCTCCATGGACACCTCGCCGACAGCAGCAGCACCAGCTTCGGCTCTCACCTTCTTCATGGCTCGGATGGCAAACATGTTGCCCTCAGGAAAGTTATCTGCAAGCAAAAAGAGAAAGTTAGCAAATAGCAAGGGCAGATGGAAAAATCCAAGAAGGACTCATACAGTGCGTAAAGAGTAAGAACTCACTATCGAGAATGAATTTGATGGCGGCGAGTTTGTTATGCCAAGTCTTGGTCTTGGCTTGAAGGGCGTCGAAGTTCTGGTTTGCTGACTCAACCGATGACTCGGCCTCGTCGAGCAACCTCTTGGTCTTCTCGGCGCTGGCAGCATGTTGCTCGCTCTTCTCGGCAAGATCTTCCTTTAGCCCTTTCACCTCGGCCAAGTGCTTCTAGTCCGTCTCGGCCATCAGTTTCTTCAGCCGAGCCACCTCATCTCGCTCCTTCTAGATTTCAGCTTGGTGCTTCTCTGCTTATTCAGAACAAACATTTGTCAGTACCAACAGAAAAATTTCAGCTATTGGCTTAGGGAGGCAAGAAATTTACTCTCGGCCTCCCTGATTTGCGAGTGAAGATCGTTGATGGTAGACTGAGCAGTGGCTGTGGAACAAGAGTGAGAGGAAAAGTGAGAAGATGAAACAAGGAAAATTACACCAATTAGAATAGAGGAACTGCAAAGATATTACCTTGGCCGAAGGTGTCAGTATGTAGCTTATCATACACAAGTTCGAGCTTGCGATGCGCTAGGACGAGAGCTTGGTGCACCTTGGTGCGCTCGTTATGCCTGAGCTAATCAAAGAACAAACAATAAGGAAGAGTTAAGTCAGGCAACCTGCCGAATAAAAAAACTTAAGAGTTTACAGCCGAGTAAGTTCCTTACTCGCCAGTAATATCGAGGGATAGGGATTTAAGCTCTAGCATGAGTTCGGCATAAAGGAATCAAAGAGCTTAAGAGCTTACAGCCGAGTAAGTTCCTTACTCGGCAGTAACCTCGAGGGCTAGGGATTGAAGCTCTAACATGAGTTTGGCGCAAAGGAATCAAAGGGCTTAAGAGCTTACAGACGAGCAAATTCCTTAATCGGTAGTAACCTCGAGGGCTAGGGATCAAAGTTCTAACATACAAGCTTGGAGTAAAGGATTTAAAGGCTAAGTGACTATTGAAGAGCTTATAGCCGAGTAAGTTTCTTACTCGACTGTAACCTCGGGGATTAGGTGATATGTATAAAGGAAATACCCAATGATACAAAAGAGTAAGAAGTTAGTTTACCTTGTTCACCTCGTCAGCACGGGCCATCAGAGCAATGGCCTGCTGGGTCATGTCGGAGACAGCCTTGGGACCCAGCTTCAGCTTCTTGCCGGCGCGAGTGCTGACCTCCTGCTCGCCTGCTGCATTCCAGGCCACGGCGTAAGGCTCAGCTGAACCAAGGCTCTTGCCACTGAGCGTCCGAGTGAGAAATCGACCTGTTTTCAGGGCGGTTCCCACGGTGGCACGGGTTGCAGCGGTAGAAGTATGGAGGGTAACAGCCCTGGAGTCGTCACCTGACCCAGCAGCCGCAGATTCGTACCCCTTACGCGTTGAAGCAAGCTTTGTCGCCGACGTCGGAGGCCGGATCTGAGGAGCAGAACTCGGAGTGCAAACAAGCGTAATTTTTTTGGAAGAGGTGGATTTGCTAGATGAGGGGGGAGTAGAGCCAGAAGCCTTAGGCTGGGTCTGGCCCTTTGAAAGAATTGGAGAGCGAGCAGAAGGATTTGAAGAAGAATGTGGAGACTCCTGACTAGGCTCAACAGTTTTGCTAGCTCCAAGATCAGGAAGTTGTTCATTCACATCAGCTTGAGGGCTGATGCTAGAGGAACTGGTGGCAGAGGGTTTCTCGGCGCCAGACTTGTGGGCACCAAGATCAGGAAGTTTTTCCTGGCCAGCGCCAGGGGCGCTAGCCGAATGACCCACCGGGTCTGACTGACACTAAGAAGCGTGAGCCTTAACAGTGCGAGCCTCAACCCGGACGGGACTCGGCGCCGCCGAGTCAGCTGGAGGAGGTGCGGGTCTAAGCGGTGAGGCAATGCTAGAAGCAGCCTGATTTGCCGTCAAAGGTGCAACACTGAAAACAATAAGACATATATAAGAGAACAACAGCGATGAAAAAATAAAAGAACAGAGAAGGCAAAGTATAAAAACTTACCCGGTGACAACCGGGTCACGGGCGACTCGGCGTGTGACTCGACACCTAGCATCTTGCCGAGTCTCACCCAGGCTGGCAGCAGCAGAGGCAGCAGGAGCTGCCGGACTGGGCTTGTTCTTCTTGGCCGGCTGAGTGCTGGAGGAGGTTCTGCGTCGCTTCGGCTTAGCGACGGGGATCTTTCCGACTCCGCCCATGGCGAGAGGAGGAATGTCATGTACCTGGCCAGCTGCATAAGTAAATGACGGGCTTACTCGGATAAGAAAAGAAATTAAGATCACAAGGCATATACCTCCAAAAGCGTACAATCATCATCCTCATCATCGTTAGACCAATCTTGTAATGGATTGCAAGATTGACTCTTACCCGAAGATGAAGCAGCCGCAGTGTGCGGGATGGGCATGAAGCACTTCAGGTCATACTCGTACTCATCTGAATCAAAGCTATCCCCGTTATAGCCGGCAGGAGGGACAGTATTATCATCAACCTGGTGAAGGAGATTCTGCGAAGGACAAACAAAATGAGAAATTAAAAACTAAACTTAGAGTGGCAAAAGAGCTAAAGCTTACTCCTTGAGAAAGTAATCCAGAAAACTTACCCAGGGGACAGGCCTGACCCGGCTAAACGGCGGGCAACTCCAAGCCCAATCATCCGCCAAGTTCAATTTAAAGATTGAGCTTACTCGGCGGGCAATGGAGTCATGGGTGAGCTCCTTGGTGGAATGCCGAGTGGGATCATGGGACCCGCTCGTGAAGCATATTTTGTGGCTCCTGGCTTGAATGGGGCTTACCCGGCGTGATATGAAGGTCCACATGAGGTCAGATTCGGCGAGATGAAAGTTTTCATCCGGTGACATCAACCTTTCCAGGATAGCGTTGGCTTCGTTCACCGCAACGTCTTGGTCGCGCGGGTCAAGCTGCCAGTGCTTCTTGTGGGGGACCTCGTCCGAGAAAGGGGGAAGCCGGATGTTATCGATGGATCCGCTGTTTTTGACATAGAAAATGTTTCTATGCCACTTCTTGCAAGAGTCAATACCAGCAACCCGAGGAAAGATGGAATCCCTCCTGGGCGTGATACTGGCAGCACCGCACCGAGTAGGCTTCTTCTCGGCACGGGGAACTTTAGGCTGGGGAACAACTTGAACTTTGAAGCGAAAATACATGGCCCACATAAGAACTGTAGGCCAAATGCCAAGATAGGCCTCGCAGGCAGAGATGAAGCAAGAAAGAGAGCCAATCGCATTGTCAAGAAGATGGTGGGTCTGCAGACAGAAGGTAGAAAGAAACGAGGAAAAGAAGGTGCTCATAGGAAGAGCAAAACCACATTCGAAGTGGGAAAGGAAAACCACCCGCTCGCCAACTTGAGGTTTGGGAGAAATCTCACCGGTGGGGAGACGACAATCCACTTGTAGTGGGATGCGTCTGGTGGAGAGGAGCCACTCCACTTCTTCAGTGGAGACCTCCGAGCCTTCCTAGCCAACACGCTCGCCGGCGGGGATCTCCTGCTCCTTAGCGCCATCAGCGCGGTTGCGGGCGTCCATGAGAGCGGCAGAATCTGTGTCCTCCACGGAAAGGAGAGGCTTGGAATAGCGAGGACCCGTGCTGGAATGGAAAGAGGACAGGGACAATCGCAGCACTAGAGCAAGAGGGAGAAGGAACCGCAAAGGAGGCAGTTCGATCTTGCAGGCGCGAGGAAGAAGAAAGGAAAAGGAAAAAGTAAACGGGCGTGGGGAAGTGGAAACCCCAACCCCTATTTAAGGGCAGTAAAAACCCCCATCGTGGGATCTAATTGTGCCGTGCGGCCAGCGTGTGGCCGTGTACCAGGCCGGGAGAGCCAATCAGCAAGCGCCACGTAGCCAAGGATACACGAAAAATCCAGTGCCACGTCACAGCTAGAAGGACAAGAGGCGCAAGTCGATGAGACTGCCACAGTGACGGGGAATAACTGCGCAGCCGTCACTGTGCCGCCAGAGCTTGGAACAAAAATTGAGGCAAGTAATCATGATTACTAGCCGTCAGTGACTGAAGCGCGCCGAAAATGACCCGGAATTGGCCAAAGTAACTCGACTCGAGGCAAGAACAAGCTAGGTAGTAAAAGAATTGACCCGGAATTGTCAGACTAACCCGGCAAGATGCGAAGTTGCAACAGATAAAGACAAAAACTAAGTTCCGTTCACACAAAAGGAACCTGGAGACGCCTAACAGCTTGAACTGCTAGACCTCACCAGCTTCGGGGACTAATGTCGGGGGGATAGCCCCCGGTAGGGTCACGAGAGGGGAAACATAGCGCAACTGGGTTGGCTCCGAGTAAAGAAAGAACCCGGCCGGGTAAGAATGGTCGGGTAGGATAAACAAGAAATCCGACATACAAACTATGTCGGCCCGCATAGGACAAAGTTGTAACACTTGCATGTCTCAAAAAGCTGAGTCAAGCGAGAAAGGGCTGAGTCGAGGAGGACACATGGCACCTTTCAGAGTAAGGTTCAGGAGGGACCATGGTAAAGCATGGTCAAAAGAGAAGGGCGACGCCGGGTGACACAAAAGGAGCCGGGTGACGCCCAAAGCACGGGCAGACGTACAAAGTAACAGCATGACGCCAAAAAGAACAAGAAGCAGCGTACCAGAAGACCGTTAGCTGTCAAGATTTATGGACCGGGCCTCTGGGCTTAGGGCAAGCCCATGACCCGGCCCATATCATGGGGACCAAGATCCAAATAGTAAACCCTAGAACCCGAAGGGGTATTAGCTAGCTAGCACTGCCTATATAAGGGAGGGCGTAGCAGTAGTAGAAGGAGGTTGGACCAAGTAGGGAACTAGTGCTGTGTACTCAAACCTAAACAGCTCAAGGAGAACTTGTAATCTTTGGGGTATCAATCGAATTGCCAAGTCTGGATAGTTCTTCTTGTTATTTGTGCATGGCTCGACCGTGTACTCCCTCCCCGGTGACCACAAGCACCCATTCGGCCCCCAACTTAAGCCTACCCATGGCATCTGCCGTGCCACCACCACGACACCTCATGCTACTCAACTTTAGTCACCTGTAAGTTCTTGTCATTGTAAGTACATGCGTATCATACAGAACTGCCAACGGGGTACCCCTTGCACATTGTACAGGATCTATCCCATAACCAAAATAACAAGGCAAGCAGACAATGAGCATCTCAGCGATCTTTTTATTTACTATATGCATAGCTTTTTATTGAGGATGCTTCATAGATAGCTCACTATGGTGATGCTGCAAGTTTCCACCATGATTAGGCATGACTTAGGCTAGCGGCCCAGGCGTTTCTCTAACACAAAATACATACTCCATGGACTTACAAGTTCCCTCTTTATTTCACATTGGTGACATCTGTAGACAAAAGAGCATGATATCAACTGAGTACAAAGTAAAAGTGCAATGTTGAGAACGTTCCCCATAACAGCATGGTTCTGCTAATTCCAACGTATAAGTGCAAGCATATACAACATAGACGACACAATGGTTCAAGTTTATTAGGGGCAAAGAATATGAAGTGTGCCATCAAGTTTGTGAGGGCTTTAATCACTAAGTTTTCACATAACAAAATAGTTTTTTAATTGATAGATAGATGAAAACAAGAATATACTTGGAATGGTGTAACACACCATGCATAGGAGTTTATAGTGGACACTTTGGAATAACTTGGTTTCTTGGGAGTTGGAAGCATGACTAGAGCTTACTCATACAAGTGGAGGCTAGCAAAAGACTGGGAGCAACCAACTAAGAGAGCAATAGCGGCCATAATCATGTAGAGCGACAAAACATTACTAATCAAAGCATAGAGTGGTACTACAAGTCAAGGACTAAATGACCATATAGGCTATGGTGACTTGTCATAGTCATAACATAGTGTGAGCATGTGCCAAGTCAACCCAAACAAAACATCAAAGGAGAATACCACAATACTATGCTTTTGCATGCGAAAACAACGCATAAATTGTTCAAGGCACACTAAGCAATCCCAATTGTTTGGAACAAGACATGCTACAATAATAATCACTAAGCATAAGGCCAAAACAACACCTAGCATGTCATGCTAAATTCTAAGTCACAGTCAATGCAAGCTCCTCTTGCACTTTCAAGAAGGAACTTCCTACTCCTTTCCAACACCAAGCAACTTATTTGAAACAACACAACGAGAACGGGGGTCCAAATTACTTTATTCAGGCAAACTAAACAAAGCTAAGCAAAGCAAACGAAAACTAAGATGCTCCAATAACAACACAATAGTGCATGAAATAATAAAAACGAAGAGTCTAGATAGACCTGAGCTTTTTATTGATCAAGAAGGGGATGCCTTGGGCATCCCCAAGCTTTGACGCTTGTACCTCTTGGATATTTCTTGGGGTGAAACTGGGGTGGCATCCCCAAGCTTGAGCTTTTGTCCATTCTTCATCTCATTACATCATTCTCTCTCTACACCTGAATTTTTTTCCTTCATACAAAACTTCACACAATCTTCATTAGCAACATTAGTTTATTCAAAAGATATTAGACCTTAGGCAAAGCTTTGGAACAACAAAAAATTTCACTAAAAACACAAGCTACTGTAGCAACTCCTTCAAAAATCTCAATTCCCCAAAATAGAACTCAAAAAGGTATCAATAAGAAGAAATGCAAATAATGGTAGAGATCTGTCAGAACAGACCAACAGGTAGAAACCGATTTTTTAGAAAATCTTATGTTGCTCAAATAAAAAAGTGTTGAACTAATAAAGTTATCTAACATACTGGGGTATTTATTCGTAAATGTTCATCTCAATCCGAGTTACAGATACTCCTCAAGAATTTTTTTGGTGGAGAGAAGAAATCTATTTCGGGACAGCAACTCCCCAAATATTACTTCCCTCTCATTAGAGGTCATTCTTGGCACAAAAATCAAACATAAAGGATATGGAGAGGTCAGTACTGAAGTAATAACTTCCAAGACTCAATGAAACTCTTGGGTTATCTCCCAACAAGTACTTCTCTTTAACGCCTTTAAGTTAGGCACAATAGTTTGAGGAGATGCTCTCATAAGAAATATGAATTGAAGTAAAAGTGAGCATGAAGAAGGAAATTCAAAATACATTTAAGTCTAACCCACTTCCTATGCATAGGAATATTGTAAGAAAATAAATCAAAGAATCACAAAGCAACAAGCATTGGAAAGCAAAACAAGTGCAACTTCAAGATTTTCAATATAAAGAGGGGAAACTTAATATTGTTGAGATACATAAGACCATGTTTCCCTCTCTCATAATAACTTTCAGTAGCATCATGAATAAACTCAACAATATAACTATCACATAAAACATTCTTATCATGATCCATATGCATAAAATTATTATTACTCTCCACATAAGTGGTGGGAGCAAATTCAACAAAATAGCTATCATTATTATTCTCATCACTATAGTCATCAAATATAGGAGGCATATTGTAATAACAATCAATTTTCTCCTCAATAGTAGGTGGACTAAAAATATCATTATCATCATTGTAATCATCATAAATTAGAGGTAAAGTATCATCATAGGCAATAGAATTTTGAGAATTGGTACCAAAGAGGTTTTCAATATCAAAAGTAGTGTGCTTTTCCCAATCATGATCACTACAATAGGTAAAAAGCATAGGAACATCATCACAAGTTTTATCCATAGTAGATATTTCAAAAGGATCCACAAGAACATAACTTTCATCCTCCTTTGGTAAGCATGGGGGACAATCAAATAATGTAAGGGATAAAGAGTTACTGTCATTAGAAGGTAGGCATGGGTAGATAATCCATTCTTCCTCCTTTTGTTCATCACTCTCCTCCTCTTTTTCATCTAATGAGCTTCCAATTTCAACAAGGCATTAGTCTCTTCCATTTGTGGAAAGCATCTATTAAAATATTCAAGAATATAGCCATTTTCTCCCTTGTAATTATCAAAGCAAAATTTAAGTATCTCATAAACCTCATATTTATAAGGTGCATCATCAGTATTTTCAAGCAAACTGGCAAGTTCAAATGCACCCTTGAAGGCAATAAATTCTTCAATTTGTTCCACATAATAAAAGTCATAATTTCCTTTAACATAAGAAGATATGGTAACATCATCATTATACTCACATTGAAAAGGAAGGTGTTTATACCTCCTACAACAACAAGACTTATCAAAGCAATAAATAACATTATAAGTAGAGCACATATCTCTAGCAATAGTATTCAACTTATCAATTTGTTCCCATAAGTGTTTCCCTTTTTGTGAAAAACGATGTTCCTTATAATAATACTTTTGTTCTTCCGTGAACCCACCTTGCCAATAAGAACTAGTTTCAAAGAAACCATCCATTGATGGAAATCATGACGAAGCAAGGCAATAACAGACCAGCAACTGGAGTAGGAACTAATTTTTTTGTGTTTTTGAATAGAGAAAGCAAACCAAACTAGACTATATTTTTTGGAGTTTTTGAAAAGAGGCAAACAAAACCAAGCAAAAGAAACTAAGCAAACTAAAAACAAAATAAAGATAAAGGAAGTGGAGGACTCCCCTTGTGAAGACGTACTTAGCCTCGCCGGCAACGGCGCCAAAAAAGCTTGATGGCTAACATGGAGATGTTGGGAACCCCAAGAGCAGGGTGTGAAGCAGCACAGCAGCAAGTTTTCCCTCAGTAATAAACCGAGGTTATCGAACCAGCAGGAGGAAGGAAACGTCACACAGGTGTTGCAAGCAACGCCGAAACCTGCAAAACACAGACTCAAGACTTTGCCCCAGCGAATCAGTGAGGTTGTTAAGCTCACAGTTTTTCTGTAACAAAGGATTAAACGTATGGTGTGGAAGGTAATGGTTTGTAGCAAGTAAACAAGTAACAGTGGAAGATGTATCAATGGTAAAGATTGGACCGGGGTCCATAGTTCACTAGAGGTGCTCTCCTTAGATAAACAACATAGCATGAAGGGTAAACAAATTATAGTAGGGCAATTGACAGGAACTGAGCAAGGCATAACAATGCAATACCAGACAAAAAAATCCTATGAGATTCAGTTGGGCAATACAACAACATACATAGACCGCCATCCAACTACATCTATGACTAGAAGTCCACCTTCAGGTTATCATCCGAACCCCCTCCAGTATTAAGTTGCAAGCAACAGACAACTGCTTTAAGCAAAGTGTGTAAGGTAAACAATCCACTTGTTCCATGAACAAGAGACCGTTGTTTTCTCCCTAGTAGCAACAACACATCTACAACCGAAGAGATTTGTGTCACTTCCGTTGGAAACTAGAGGCATGAACCCACTATCGAGCATAAATACCCCCTCTTGGAGTCATTAGCAATTACTTGGCCAAGATAGCTACTAACAACGGAGAGCATGCAAGATCACAAACAACACAAACATGATATAATCATAAAGAAAAAACCATTAATCAATCTGACATAGTAGTCTCAATATCCATCGGATTCCCGCAAACACAACATGCATAAGAACAAGGAGGAGATACAACCAACTAGCTACTATATGGACCCATAGTCCAAGGTGGAACTACTCATGCATCATACCGCAGAAGAAGGCCTCCGGGATGATCTCCCCTCCGGTAGGGTGCCGGGAAGAACTTCAGATCCCCCCGATCTAGGGACGATGGTGGCGGCGGCTACAAACGGTTTCGAGGAGTTTTGATCGGGTCCCCAGGGTTTCTGCATCGGGGGCTTCTTATAGGGGAAGAGGCGAGGATGGGAGGCGGCCAGGGGCCCTACACCGTACCCAAGCGCGGGGTGGGCCCACCCGCGCCTAGGGGGGTCTGGCTGCCCTGGTTCGCTTCTCCGTCTCATCTTATGGATTCGTGTGCCCCACGGTAAAATATTGACTTTGGATTTTGTCCCGTCCAATTCCGAGAATATTGATTTTATGCCTTTCTGGAACCAAAAACAGAAGAAAACAGGCAACTGGCATTGTGGAAACTTGTTAATAGGTTAGTTCCAAAAAAGATATAAAAACACCTCAAAGTGTAGACAAAGCAAAGCAAAGTAGATACTAAACAAGCATGGAACATAAAAAATTATAGATACGTTTCCGATGTATCACATCCTGGCCCCAAGGTATTTCCCGATCCTCCTACTAGGTTTCACATAATGTTCTTGGAATTCGTCCTTAGAGGCCTTTCTCTTCCTGTCTACGATTTCGTTCGTGGTCTGCTTTTTCTCTATGGGATTCATATGCACCAGTTGTTACCCAATTCCATCTTCCATCTGTCTTGTTTCATTACCCTTTGCGAGTGATGGCTTGAAATCGAGCCACAATTCGGCATCTTCAAGAAATTATACGGCATGAAGAGGCAATCAGGTGCTGGCGGCACTGTCTATCAGGTTGGCGGGTGCGACATCTTCATTCACCCCAATTAACAGTACTTCAACTTCAGCCTCGTCGAGTCAGCACAAGGATGGAGAGCCTAGTGGTTCTACATCCGCGATCAGAAACAGGCAGAGCAGCACTATGGCCTTGCATCCTTCGATGCAAGTGTTGAGACCAAGAGGAAGCAATCCTGGAAGAACAAAGTTCCTTCGGGTGAGACTGATGTGGTCGAAGTGTTGTACGAGCGGGTGAAAGGTCTTCATTGAGGTGTGGCCAGGAGGTCACTGGCCTCAACATCACCCGCATCTTCCTGCAGCGTCTGGTACAACCCCTACAAGATAGGGCATACCTGATGTTCTTGTATGCTGGCTCTGGTGACCCAACACGGACCTCTGCTGAGGAATTATCATTGACAGAGCTCGAGAGGAAAATCAGGTCCTTAACAAGCTTAACGGCTGAAGAGTCTCTTCTAGCAGAAACATCGACTACACCCTTCGACGCAACCAACCCTGTCCCAGAGGTAATCTCCTTGCTATATTTTCCCTTTATGTTGTTATGATTGTGATATGTGACTATGACTGCTGTATCATTATACTTGTAGGCTATGAAAGTGGAGGGTATGATGCCTCCATTGCCCAAGAAATTTGAAGGTTCTCCTGATGGTGGGGACATGGACGAGTCGGATTCGACTGTCCCTGCCGCCCAATCACCGGAGCATTAAGCCTTCGAGTGTAGTGACGTCGACTCTCACAAGAGAGGCCAAAGCGAGTGATTGTAGGCTTAGACACCCGCATCTCCTAAGAGGCCTGATCCAGCCACGGGTAACACTAGGCCAATCCCAGCAGTGCCCATCCGAGTTGTAGCTCCAGAGCCGCAGGCCAAGAAGCAAAAGCGTGTGGAAGTCTTCGACCTTGATGACATCACCATATGAGCATCTAGAATATTTTCACTTTTAGTGCGTTCCTTAGTTCTTGCCTAATGAATGTTATTTGTTGTGTTCATTCGATAGGGAGTCTACTCCGGAAGGGACTGCCAAGGAAGAGGATGAATAGGGAGCCATGGACTCCAAGGCAGCGGGTTCTAAGGCAGCGGTGCCCTCCCCGAAGACAGCGGCCACCTCCGGTGATAGTTCCTCCAAGCTGGGGCATCACAGGGTTATCGCTCGAACGAACACACCAGGACCTTTGGAGTATTCAGATGACCATGTAAGTACTTGTGAACTGCTCTGAGCAGCCCCTGAGTCCTTCTGTTTTGATCCGAATTTTTCTTTTCAGACGTTCCTGCAGGAGATGACGCGTTTGGGACAGCAGCATGTTCTCCTAGAGGCGGACTTCAAGCAGCTCCAGGGTGAGTGACATTATCTTTGGTGCTTGAGTTGTTGTAATGAATTCGACTAACTTCCCTTGCTTTGGCTCTAGAGGATAACAATCAAGTTCTTCATCGGCTGGAGTCTCTCGATAAGAGCCACAACACGGTGGAGACGAAAGAGAAGAATGCCGTGGAGGCTCTCGAGTGCTTCAAGTTGGAGTCAAAACGGTGCAAGGAGAATTTGGTAGTAGCTGCAGCTGAACAAGAGAAAAGCCTTGCTGACTAACTCATGACAACTGCCCAGGCTCTTTTCGGTGAGTTTCCTGGCACAAGCTTCTTATCAATTCTGTCCTCCTTTTGATTTTTCTTGTTGTTGAATTTGGGGTGTTACACATTTGCATATGCTATTGGCCTCGTCTTTGACCGCCAAGCACTCGAGCGTGTCGATCTTCTGGATGGCATTGTGTCTACGGTCGAAGACCACTGTGACTCCACCCAAGATGCTCTCTGGAAGGCCAAGATGGTGCTTAGACACTTCCATTAGGAGATGTTCCCGAAGGCCCCAGCTGTGGAGGACATCGGCGGTCTGGCGGATGCGCTTGCTGGGAACGCACCCGTGGAGTTCAAACAAATTCAGAAGGGCATGGGTGCATCGCTTGGGATGGCAATGGCTCAAGCTTGTGGCGTTGGCCTAGACCTCGGTAGTATCACGTACAAGATGCCCGTGACAACAGAGGGTATAGAGGTATCCTTCACTCCCTTTTCTAGGCGCTGTAAGAAGTATGGCCCACGACTGATAGATTTGCTTGTGGAGTACTCTGCGGAGCAAAAGCGGTTGGCCATGGAAAATGCCACTGGGTTGGAGGCTGCCACGGACGCCACGAAGCCCTCTGGTGCCTCTGCATAGTTAGTGATGCCATGCCCTTTAGCTGCTTGAACTCTTAGTTATTTTGCCAAAACTTGTGTGCGGTCATTGTGTGTACTTGACTATGCTTTGAACTTCTATGTAGTAGCTTCTGTGTAAATATATGTTATGCTTCCTTGTGCACTCATCAGGGTCCTTATCTTCCATTACTTTTCTTGTATAGGGTTCCTTGGGTGCATTCCCGATGATCTCACCTACTCCTTCGGCTCCTCCATGGCCAAGGTACGATGATTTATCTCAACTTCCTCTGTCCCGATCATGTAAAAGACTTGGAGAAAACCGCTGCCATCATCCGCGGCAACACTGATGTGTGGAAGTCGAAAGCGGAAAGAGCCTTCGAGCGGGAGAAATACCTTCTTGGAGAGGTTGCTCAGATTGGTGAGAAGCTACAATGTAAGCACATTCTGGCTTGCATTCTTCGGGTCTTTACCTTGGTACTGACTGACTTTATGTTGTCTTGTAGTTGTGAATCTAATTCTGCAGGAAGAGAAAGAGTGCATTGATATTCTACTAAACTGCTTTCCACACGCAGAGCTGGAGTCTGGGGGCTTCTTCTGGATGGACCAGCACCGAGCCACTATATTGGTGATGGTGCAGGACCATGTTTATCAAGTGCTGGAGGTGTTGAAGAGCATGTGGTCGTCACTCACATCGGTATAAAGCTCCATGTTCCCCCTGGATGAGGCTCCTTCCAGCGTGCTTGGGATGCTACAGAAGTTTCAAAACGTGAATGCCGTGAAGGAGCGCGCTAGGAACTTGTTGCGGGTTCCAAGGCTGTGTTGGCCCTTGTCTACCTGCATAGCCCTAATGTAGACTTGGAGGCCATTGCGGTGGGGCTGCCAGTGCCTCCAGATGGCATGGCTTCAAACATGTGACCCCATTACCGGGCAGTTGCTTATCCTATGGAAGATATTATCCAGCTTTTCGACGAGCGTACCAACGTCATTATTCATCGAAGACGGTGATATTTTCCCTGTGTATAACATGTATAGGATGTAAATTTGTAAAAAAATTGTAAGTGGTGCATGTTATGCATTCGATTCATGCTACTTCATTGCCTTTTCGTTAGCCTGACACCTGTCGATCTCAACACCTTTCCAACCTATCAGTTGGGATGCAACTGGGTTAGAGTTTTCAAGGGTTCGATTGTAAGCATAGTCAGCTACTCTGGTGAATGCAGTCGTGAGGAAATTCATTATCCGACGAGGTCATCTGGTGAGGCGTAGCCCCCGAGTGCAGTATGTATGAAATGTAAAAAAGGACTCATTGGGAGAGGAACTTAGCTTTACTTATTGAAGAGTAACAAGTATAGATTTTGACTAAGTAGCCTTATTCGAAAGTAAAAACGTCTAGGGGTAGAACGTGGCAGCTGCATAACGTCCTAGGGGTTGGAGTATGCAAGTCCGGTCTCTACATCTTTGAGGCGATAGGTGCCACCTGGGATCACTTCGGTGATCATGTAGGGTCCTTCCCGGGGGGACTCAAGCGTCAGATGCCCTTTTAGCTTGAGTCGCAGGACGAGGTCGCCTTCGACGAAAGGACCTAGGGAATAGCCGTCGGCTGTGGTAGTTGCGGAGGCTTTGTTGATACACTGTCAAACAAGAGGTGGCGATGTCTCTTAATTCGTCCAATAGATCAACAAATTCTTCAAGTGTGCCCGTGGATTAGGCCTCGTTGTAAGTGACGACATGTGGGGCCTTGTAGCGTACTTCGGCTGGTAGTACCACCTCAGTGTCGTGCATCATGAAGAAAGGCGTGTAGCCGGTGGCACTGTTTGGAGTTGTGCGCAGGCTCTAGAGTATGGAGGGTGTGGCATCCCGCTAAAACCACTACTAGAAAATCGCGTTGTTTTTGTGCATTGCATCGTCATGACCGCATGCTCATGTCATCATGCCACATTGCCTTTGAGCATCGTCATCATCTTGCATTTTTTTGCATAAAACTATTTTCGAAAAGCCTGGTTTTGTTTTCTAAACACCCCATCTTTATTTCAAATTAAAAACCCGGGTCTCCGGATTATTTTGTTTTGTCGGCCAACGGTTTGCAAAAACCTATTTTAAATAAATAAAATATTTAATTATTTTTAGGGGGCAGCCGTACCGGGCCGATCCGACCCTGTCGGCCACCCCCAGTACAAATCCCAGCTACCCCAACTCTTTTATTACCCTATCCTAGCCTACCCAGTCCCCAGCCACATCACCCCGACCATTCACCTCGTGCCACCTCACCACCTCTCTTCCCCCTATCCAATCCTATGCTGCCACCTCACCCCCAACTCCCTCCCTCTCCCCACCTGCCTCTCACGCACACAACACCACGCACACCCACCTCCCGACCGAACCCCCCCGTTCCCCTCACCCCGTCTCATCCTGGTCAAACCCACCCAGCACCAGGGCCCACCTCCTGGCCCACCCCTCTCCTTATCTCCCCACCCGCGGGTCCCACCTGCCACCACGGGCCACTCCCACCTGCCCCAGATCAAGCCGTCCCCCACCTAACCTCGCGTCCCCGCTCGCGATCCTCTCTCTCCCCGTGTCGCTCGCCGCCGCCGCTGCATGGCCTCGGCCCGGCCTCCCGCGCCATGTCCCGCTCGCTCCGTGACCTCCGCTACCTTTCCGTCGCTCCGACGTCGGCCCTCCCTTCCGAGCGTCCGGCCACCTCGACCCACCGCCACACCGTCGGACTCTGCTGCCGCCGCCTTCCCGCCTCCGTCTCCGGCCGCCTCTCGGGCTCAGCAGCCGCGCGCGAGCGCCTAGAGCTCGCCGACTCCGCCAGGGGCGCCCTCGCCTCCCCCTGCTTTATCCAATGCTGCGCTGCCGCCCACCTCTTCCTCCTCCTCCCGCCGCTCGAGCTCTCGCCGCCGGCCGGCCACCCTCTACCCGAACTCCACCACCAACCCCGTCGCAAGCACGTCTCCCTCCGTCCGTCCCCCTCTCGCCTCCCCGCGGTCGCGTGCCGAGCCGACATCGACGGCCGTCCTAGGCGCCCTTTCTCCCTCCTGGACGCCGGCGTGGTCCTGTGCTACCCTTCCCGCTGCAGAGCGCGTCCTCCGCGAGCCCCACGTCGAGCCCGCCTAGCGCCGGCCGCCTTTGGCCCTGGTGCTCCTCGTCCCTGGCCGTTATCGTCCTGGCGCCCTCGTAGTCCTCGCGCATGTGGTGCACGCTGCCTCCAATCCCTGATGCAAGCCTCCGCTTTTGTCCATCCATCTCTGTCGAGTTGCTCTGGTCGAGTAGCTATTCTGGCCGATTCCTTCCCAGGTGTGCTATGTGGTGGTCGTACCTTCGGCAAACAGGGACACCAAGTTGTTCAAGAATCTCGCTACTCACAAAATATGGACGGCAAGTACTCCGACATGGAACCCGGAAGACCCCGGTGTCGAACTCGAAGAATCGCCGACAAGGACCGTCCCTACACCAAGATCTGCTTCCGAACACTTCGACCGAAGCCGAATCAAGATCTCCCCGGATGCTACAAGTTCTCCTTCCCGGATGCGATGCCCGAGAACCCGGATGCCAAGGACGTCGACACGGATACGCCAAGTACTTACTCGAGGACGCCAAGTTCTTCGCCCCGAATGCCAAGACTGACTCGATGGCGCGGACCCGACAAGATCTCCGCAACGACAAGTTCTCCTTCCCGGAAGCATTGACGTCCGTGCGACAAGAACTCCTTCCTGGAACCGAAGACCGATCCCGTCGAACCCTGAGACCGACCCTGAACCCCTCGGAGCCCAAGTTCGCCGAACCCATGTGTGACCCCTATCCGAGCCCCTATTTTATAAATGCCATCTATATAAATTGTTGCATATTAAATTGTCATACTCGCATGCATATTGTCATGTGGTTTGGGGGCCTTATGCCGATTCACCTCATAATTAAATATGGGACCCATATGCGGGCAAATCTAGTCGTATATTGGCCCCATTTAAATTTGTGCATCAAACTGATACTATATTTTGTCTTGCTAATACAACATTTAATTTGCGGGGTAGATAAATAACTTGAACCGTTTAATCATTGTTGGTACCTCGGTTCCGCCTAATATGATCTAATTGCATCGCACCTTTGCCATGTCATACATCATACATGCATCATGCCGATCTTTTGCCGTAGTATTAAATAGTGCATCCGGTGTTTCTTCTAGTGTTTTGGTTCTTCGCGGATAAGGCCGTTGAGTTGATGCGAGTGTCGACCCGATCTTCGGATGAACCTTCAACAATGTTTTCAGGCGAGCATCTCCCCCTTTCTACCTATCTTACTTTTATAGTATTTATTCCCTCCTGTTGATCTATTGCTATCTGTGTTGCGATGCTCTAGTTTTCGTACCCGGTATATCCCTTGCAGCCTTATATTGCCTTGGACACCTCCTATTACCTGTTGTTTGGTAGATAGTTGGACCTGCGCGTCGTAGTCGCTTGCTCAAGTGCTGTTGCGTGTCGTCAAGTACCATAGTTGTTGGAGTATTGCCGTGTGTTTATTGTTGGAGATGATCAAGACTTTAATTATTGTTTAATAACTAAAATTGAAGTAGGTAAATGCAGAGGCACAGGTGGGCAATAGATGTTATTTGGTTTTTTAACCGTCCACTTGTGTCCCGTAGGACCCCGAGTACTTGATACCTGTTCCTTGAATATTCGCGCTATCCACATCCGGGAGGATTATGGGACCCCCCTGAGCCAGAGCTTGATTCATTCTTATTTCTTGGGGCCACAAACTAGTTTGGGTTTTATTTACTATCCTGTACATATGCCATGCTTTAATGATTTATTTATGATTGTGCGAGGAGCACCTGTACTGTTTAGGTAAGCGGAGTGTTTTCGCGGTATCGACAAGCCCAGTCACATTTTCGGGTTCCTAGTGGTTTACAGCCATTGACGCAAACCTTGAGTCCGTCTCGGAGTCAGCTAACTTCGTTCCGGGTGTACTCAATGGGGTGGCCCCCTGAAATATTTCTGAATCCTGTGATTGCTTTGTCGTGAAGGCCTCGTTGGGTTTTGATTTGGTTTTTTCGAGGTTGATCGAGTGTGTGTTGCTATTTGTGCACCCCTGCAGGGTAAAACTTTCTGAAAGCCGTGTCCGCGGTTATGGACGACTTGGAGCACAATATCTCGATCATAGACAACTATAACTAAAGTAGTGTTATAAATTTGACTTTATAATGACTAGTAATCAGCTTCACTATAATGGAATGGCTAAATAAAACTGCCAACAATTGCTTGTTTGGGTTGTCGCTTGCGACCATTGTACCTGACTAGTAAGTATTGCAACTACAACGGAATGGCTAAATAAAAGTACCAACAACTGCTGGGTTTTGGGATATCTCATGCTATATGTATCTGACTAGTAAGTATTACAACCTCAACGGAATGGCTAATTAAAACTGCCCACTGCTTATTCTATCAGGATGACTATCTATACCTGACTAGTAATTGCTGCAACGATAACTGAATAAATAAAACTGCCAACTGTGTGAGTTCCTCGGTTGACTTTCTCGGTTGGTATCGAGGGGGGAATACCAGGATGGGTTTGTTTGGTGTTAGATTCAGGTTGGTTCCGAATAGGTCTTTCTTATCCCTCTTTGATAGCCGACAGTTATATCGAGTCTCTATAGGTTGTTTAGTGCATGCTGCGCTGCCGCTGCAGTCCACCATACCTGTGTAGGCGAGGACCGCCGAATTCTAGCCTCGCTGTCTTGGCCTCAAGATCTTGACCGCTCTCTCTTTTTCCTTTGCCCTTTGTCGGCACCCCTTTTGTTTAAGCAGGTTTTGAGATCGACGTCGTTAGCAGGGTTACCCTTCCGGCTTGGCCTGGGCAGGGTTATGGACGCCATTGGTTATTCTTCAGGGCTCTTAGCCCCATTTGCATCTTATCCGTAGGCGGATGTTCTATCATTTTCAAGGTGATTTGGATCTTTGTATATTATCTCTGTATTCTTGACTCAGTGAGTCGCTGTTATATATATATCTGTTCTGTGGGTCCCATCGAGGACTTTTGTGTAATGTTATTACTTCGTTTTCCACCCGCACGAAAGTGCCTGGTGGGAACCTTTGAATTGTTTCTATGCGGGTTTGGCGGGTTTCGCTAAAACTTGCATAGGGCCGATTCTGAGGGTGTTACAGAGGTCAGCTCCTTCGCCTAGGCTCCTTCCGCTCATTCGAGAGGCCGGAGCAGTCACTTCTTGATGCCATTGCAGACGAGGCCGTTGGCATTTTTGACTTGCCCGTTGGTTTGGGGGTGCACCACGGAGGCGTAGCTGATTTTGATGCCAAGCTTGTCTCAGAAGATTTGGAACTCCTTTTAGGTGAAGTTTGTTTCGTTGTCGGTGATGATGTTGTGCGGTACCCCGAAACTGAAAACGATGGACTCGAAGAATTTTATGGCGGTTGTGCCAGTTTGGTTGGTGACGGGCGTGACCTCGATCCACTTGGTGAACTTATCAAATGCGGCGAGGAGGTAGACATAGCCTCCAGGTGACGACTTCTGGAGCTTTCCGACCATGTCAAGTCCTCATTGCATGAAGGGCCAGGCCAATGGTATTGGCGGCAGCTCGGAGCTTGGTGTGTGTAGCTTATCCGCAAATCCCTAGCAGGTGTTGCACTTCTCGATGATTCTCTTAGCATCACACATTGTGGTTGGCTAGTAGAAACCAACCCGGATTTCATTGGCGACAAGGACACGACTGCCAGCGTGGTGTCCACAAGTGCCTTGGATATCGATGAGGATGATTCTGCCGTTGATTGCGCCTAAGTGTGCTTCTTCTGGAAACCCCAAGAGCAAGGTGTGATGTAGCACAGCAGCAAGTCTTCCCTCAGTAAGCAACCAAGGTTATTGAACCAGTAGGAGGAAGGAAATGTCTCAAAGGTGTTGCAAGCAATGTGGAAACCTGCACTACACAAACTCAAGACTTTGCCCCAACTAACAGTGAGGTTGTCAATCTCACCGGTTGCTGTAATAAAGGATTAACTGTATGGTGTGGAAGGTAATGATGGTTTGTAGCAAGTAAACAGTAACAGTGGAAGATGTATCAATGGTAAAGATTGGACCGGGGTCCATAGTTTGCTAGAGGTGTTCTCCTTAGATAAACAAACATGGCATGCACGGTAAACAAATTACAACAGGGCAATTGACAGGACTGACCAAGGCATAACAATGCAATACTAGACATAAAGATCCTATGAGATTCGATTTGGCAATACAACAATATACATAGACCACCATCCAACTGCATCTATGACTATAAGTCCACCTTCAGGTTATCATCTGAACCCCCTCCATTATTAAGTTGCAAGCAACAGACAACTGCTTTAAGCAAAGTGTGTAAGGTAAACAATCCACTTGTTCCATGAACAAGAGACCATTATTTTCTCCCTAGTGGCAACATCACATCTACAACCGTAGAGAGTTCTGTCACTTCCCTTGATTAAGTAGAGGCATGAACCCACTATCAAGCATAAATACCCACTCTTGGAGTCACTAGCAACTACTTGGACAAGATAGCTACTAACAACTGAAAGCATGCAAGATCACAAACAACACAGACATGATAGAATCAATCAGACAAAACCATTAATCAATCTAACATAGTAATCTCAATATCCATCGGATCCCCGCAAACACAACATGCATGATTACAAATAGATTATATCTTGATCATGAACGGAGCTCACAAGATCTAGACATGAAAGCACAAGGAGGAGATACAACCATCTAGCTACTACATGGACCCGTAGTCCAAGGTGGAACTACTCACGCTTCATACCGGAGGCTGGCATGATGAAGAAGAAGGCCTCCTGGATGATCTCCCCCTCGGCAGGGTTTCGTGGAATATTGATCGGGTACTTAGGGTTTAGGCATCGGGGGCATCTTATCGGCGAAGAGGCAAGCCTGGGAGGCGGCCAGGGGGCCCACAGCCTGCCTAGGCACGGGCCCACCCTAGGCCGCGCCTGGGGGGGGGGGGGCGGCTGGCCACTGTGTGGTGCCCCTCCGTCTCTCCTTTGGACTCCGTGTTCTCCTCGTGAAATATTGACTTTGGATTTTGTCCCGTCCAATTCCGAGAATATTTCCTTACTAGTTTTTCTGGAACTAAAAACAGCAGAAAACAGGCAACTGGCACTGTGGCAACTTGTTAATAGGTTAGTACCAGAAAACATAATAAAAGCACCTCAAAGTGTGGACAAAGCAAAGCAAAGCAAAGTAGATACTAAACAAGCATGGAACATAAAAAATTATAGATACGTTTCTAACGTATCAAGCATCCCCAAGCTTAACTCCTACTCGTTCTCGAGTAGGTAAGTGATAAAAGAATAATCGTTGAGGTGACATGCACCATCAAAACCAAGATCAAACCATTTGCAAGCATTGAAAGCTGGGATCAAAGAACTCTAAACATGTGCATGAAAGATGTACTTCTAACAGTAAGACAAAGTAACTATGCATGCAACAAGAAAGGCTACAAACAAAGATCATGAATAACATGCATTGAAAAAACGTTTGTTTGTTTCACATACAGAAAACATGGCATAGTGGCATTCAGCTTGTCCCTTATAGAGTAGCAAATAGATGCATAGGACACCTTCAAAGTTCATAAGAGTGATTAGATACAAATAGCACAAGAACAAGCAATACAACAATATGCATCAATTAATAGGTTTTGGGACACTGCACATAAAACTAAGAATGGGAACTATGCTCTCTTAACTAGTGCCTGAAGATAGAAGGTGGAGACTCAATATAATGGTGGAAGAAAGGCCCTTCATAAAGGGAAGCAGGGATTTGAAGTTTCAAAAAGAGCTTCCAAAAATTATCGTACTTGTTAGCTTTCATCCCTCATTGCCCCTATCATAAGCATCTTGAAGTGATTAAGGTTAAAATGAACAAACTATGGAGTATATGCTTGACAAAGTATAAGTTGGCAATCTCATGTCCCTTGAATATGAGGGCCGCTCCTCATGCTACTCAAGTTTAGTTACTTGCAAGTCCTTATCATAGTAAGTACATGTGTATCATAGAGAACCGCCAACGGGGTACCCCTTGAACATGGTACATGTAGAGGTCCAAACATGATAAGGTAGAGATACCTGTGTTTACAATGCTAGTCCTTGGATCAATAGCTAGCATCCATAGTTTAAGATGAAATATCAAGAAACAAAGTCATAATACAACTTTATAACCAGGAATAAAATAATTCATTATATCTTACATAGCTTATTTGGCTATCTCATTACAATGCAGCAAAAATAACTATATAGCATGGAGTCCTTCATCTTCAAAGTGCCACAGGCAATCATGTTGGTTGTATACTTGTAATCCTAATCAACACATTTCATTAACATCAAACAAACCAGCAACATAATAAGTTACAGCCACAAGGGTCAATACATTTGAATTGTATTGGCAAATTTCACTACTATGTGGAAATAGTTGGAACCTATCAATATATGCATATTTGGTAAGTAGGCTTTAGGCTCATTTGCAGGAAGCAATATGGTTTTATCCTATCTTTTCAAAATAGTTTCGATCTTTTAACAATCTTTCTGAACTCCTTGGCAAACTCCAAGTGCTTCTAATCCCTTGTTGATACCATCAAGTTTTACTTTGATAAATTGGAATGTCGAGATCTCCATAGCTTCAGGCCTTAGTTGCTCAGAGTTTTCCGTAATCGGGGACACGACTAAGTACTTAGAATTTGATCTTCTACAGAAGTTGTACACTTTACCCACATGACACATTCTCATCTTGATGCCACCAGTGGCCGCTGGATAAGTACACACCAAATGGAGTACCGATAGATCAAGAGTGTGACAAAGTCTTTCCATAGAAGTCCTCCCAATACATAATGCTAGCATGTCTACCGGGCACCAATGTAAGGATATATTTCCAATACATGAATCTAGTTAACCCGAATAGGTGTCAATGCAAGGGTCTTCCACTATGTAATTGACTAAGCCAGTGCCCATTTAGCATGTGGCTATACACGGAAGCCACTATACGAGAAACATGTTCAATCTCTGTGTCTCTGGGTGGTTTTCTTCTAGTGCACATATGAAAAATATAGCCATATAAACATGGTTCCCTTCGTTGCCACCTTATCCACAATTGAGTATCCACATTCCACCTAGGTGATTCATTGAGTACTTGTTTTATTATATAAAACATATATTTTTCCAACACTTCATATAATCATACCATGTATTCCACCCCAAGTATATAGCAGGGCTGAGCATACTACAACTATGATGTTTTCACTAAGGAAGATATAAAGGATATCCTAATAGGACATAACATAGCATAGTAATATAGTAGCCCTATCATGCATACTACAAAAATTATACTAAGTGTATTGAAAATAGTAGAACTTGGATGATAATGCCACTTTCCTTTTTGGTAGAGAAAATAGATACACTCCTTGATCTTGCAATAGTCTCACTCTTCAAATTTCACTACAATTCAATCAAGGCACAAATTCAAACTAGCATTCAAACAATTCACTACATAAAATAAAGAAAACAAAACAATGCATGCAAGCATGCAAAAGATTGTTTTATTTGGAAAAGTGGTTTCTAATAGGCTATAAACATTTTAAAACACATATTGGTAATTTATAAAAGTGGCAAAACCATTTAAAATTAAGTTAGTGAAAAATGTCCATTAAATCATTTTTATTTTGCTAGAGATGATTTAAATCAAAGTGATAATTTCTAGTGTTTTCCAAATATATTTTTAAACACAAAATGTTAGTGTTTATGGTCAAAGTGTTTAACACAATTACATTTACAAAAGGTTTCATTCGAAAACCATTTTAAATCAAAGTAATATTTTATTTTGTTAGAAATGCCTTTAAACAAAGTAATAATTTACTAGGGTTCATCAAATATATTTTTAAATCCTAAAACTTGATTTTTAAGGTCAGAGAGTTTAAATCAAACCATTTTCAAAAGGTTTTACTCAAAAAGCATTTTCAAACCATAATCAATATTTTTATTTAACTAGAAATGCTTTTATTCAAGGATTAATTCCTTAGTGTCACAAAATATACTTTTAACTCCAAAATTTGTTTTTTTGGTCAGTAGGGTCAAAACAAAACATTTACAAAAGATTGTACCCTAAAATCATTTTTAGAATAAATTTTATACACAAAATAAGCCTAAATATGTTTCTGCAAAAACAACCAATTTTACAGAATAAAAATACTAAATTAAGGGAATGGTTGCAAAGGTTTCATTTTTCTGAATCCAGTGATATAAAATTTGTAAATTTTGGACGTGTAGATTAAAAGTTATGAATTTTACAAAATCAAATCACTAATAGATCTAATTCTGTTTTTAAATCCTGAGTCTGGCTACGTGTCAGCATCCCATTGGCGCATACCGTTTCGCCCGGATCGATCTCTGTGGACTGCTAGATCTAAAGTGATCTGTGCGGCTTAGATCAGCACATAACAGTTCAGTTAAGTGATCTATCTACACCGCTGGATCTAAATCTAACGGGCTACAGTGCAACGACTAGGAACTGGCGGTGCTCGACGATGGCGCGGGGCGGCGATGCTCTGTCAGCAATGTCCCGACGTCTACAGGAAGCGAGGAAGGTAGCGAACGGCATTACCAGACTCGCTGTGATGAGGAGAAGCTCGAGGTGGTTTCTGTTCGTCGGGGGCACACGGAGTCACTGTCAATTGCTCGTCGGAGTTCACGGCGGCGTCGGGCACGCACTGGTCTGGACGGAGGCGAGGCTACAAGTCACGGGAAGACGAGTGGAGAGGGGCGTTAGACACGGGCGAGAGTGGCGAGTGCGGGAGAATCATTCAGAGAGAGAGGGGAGGACGGAGCTTACGAGGAATGGTCGCCGGAGTGGGCACTGTCGACGACGGTGCTCAGGTGTTGTCCTTGCTGATGCTCCGAAGCGCGCGCGGGCTAGAGGAAGGCACTGGAAGGTGCGTGAGGTGGTGCCGAGCACGCTCGTGGAGTCCAGAGGGCAAGGGGAGGTCGGACATTGCCGGATTTCACCGAGAAAGCTCGTCGGAGCAGGAGGTTTGAAGCGGGCAATTGCGGCATCCCGGTGGCACAGAGTGGATGGCGTCTGGAGGAAAATGAGGAGGAGGGCATGGCGATTTATTGTGCATGATCGCGGACGAGTATTACTCGCGCATTGATGCGAATTCATGCTGCGGATTCAAGGCAGGAACGACGAGGTGCGAGGGGAAAACGTTCGCGCGAGGTTGATGACGATGCCAAGATGGCGGTGGGTCACACTGTCAGCGAGGTGGAGGGTTGTGAGTGGGGTCCTAGCGTCAGCGACTATGCGGGTTTGCTCGTGAGTAAGAAAACGATTTGTCAGGGGGAGTAAGGTGGGCTGCTGGGCCAAGTTGGGCTGGACTGGCTGGGCTGGCTTCGTTTTCTATTTTTTTCTTCCTGATTTCTTTTTCCTTTTCTATTTTGATTTTCTGTTTTCATTTTATTCAAATGATTTCAAACTCTAGTTTGTTTTCAAAATTTTCTTTTAATACTGTTTATTAATATATTCTAAAGTCCATTTTAGAATATTTCTTTTTATTCTATTATGGTTTATTATTATTTTAAAATAGACATTTGTTTTTATTTTAAATAAGATTTAAATATGGTTCCAATCCATATTATTTATTAAAATAATTCTTTTATTCTCTTTAAGTCAATTAGATAACTTTTTAATCCTCTTGGCAATTTCCATTATTTTTCCGATGATTTAATTAATAATTTATCTTAGGGATTTTGTCCCCATTTAAATATAACTAGAATATGGTTTAATCCCACATACTTTTATTTGAATATTCTTTATCCCTTTATTTTATTTGGAATAACTGTATTCCATTTGCTTATGAATTTGGCCAAGATTTAATTTGGCTTTTAAATATTCCTTATTTATTTATTTCTTTCTTTGCCTTATAAAATCTATATCTTTTTATTTAAAGATCCAAAATTGGTGATTCCAATTTGTATAATTTTATTTAATATTTTTTTATCTTTTAAAATCCTTTTAGGATTATTTTTCTCAAGATTTGGCATGGTTTTTAGATAGGGCTTTATTAGCTTTGAAAATTATTTCCTTTTATCTTATTAAATTCATAAGTTTTTATCTATGGCTCCAAATTGAGTGAAACCAATTTCTATGGTTTTATAATATTTTTATTTATCATTCTTGATCATTTACAAGTGTTTGTTGACAAATTTTTATATGGATCAAAACCATAGTCTTAGAGAGATCTTGGAAATGAATTATTCCATTAGGGTTTTAGGGTTTTGGTTTAAATTTTCTAAGTGTTTAAATTTCAAGGTACATTCATTGATGAATGCATTTCACTTGATTGAAATTTTATTAAATTCCCTTTTATTTAATTTTTTTTCAAGAAGGGTTTTGATGTTTCCTTTTAGAAACAAAAAGTTTCTTTTCACCCTAAATTTCAACAATCATTTCTTTTGTTTATTTTTTTTTTCACATTTCAAAATTTGGAAAATTTTCGGATGTGACAGTACAGGAGCTTTCCCATAAACAAAATGACAAGGCAAGCATACAATGAGCATCTCAGCATTCTTGTTATTTACCATGGGATATGGTAATTTTTTCTCTCTTTCCTCTTTTCTCAATATGTCTCTTTTTCCTCAATATATTTTTTGTAAGAAGAATGCTTCATAGATGTCACTATGGTGATGCTGCAAGTTTCCACCATGATTAGGCATGGCTTAGGCTAGCGGCCCAGACATATCTTTAACACAAAATACATAACTCCATGGACTTACAAGCTCCCCTTTCATTTCACACCGACGACATCCATAGACAAAAGAGCATGATATCAACTGTGTACAAAGTACAAGTGCAATGTTGAAAGCGTTCCCCGTAAAAACATGGTTCTGCTAATTCCAATGTATAAGTGCAAGCATATACAACATATATGACACAATGGTTCAAGTTTATAAGGGGAAAGAAAAATAAAGTGTGCCATCAAGTTTGTGAGAGCTTTATCACTAAGTTTTCACATAACAAAATACTTTTTAATTAGAAGATAGCTGACAACAAGAATATACTTGGAATGGTGTAACACACCATGCATATGAATTTATAGTGGACAATTTGGAATAACTTGGTTTCTTGGGAGGTGGAAGCATGAGTAGAGTTTACTCATACAAGTGGAGGCTAGCAAAATATTGGGAGCGACCAACAAAGAGAGCAATAATGGCCATAATCATGCAGAGCGACAAAACATTACTAATCAAAGCATAGAGTGGTACTACAAGTCAAGGACTAAATGATCATAGAGGCTATGGTGACATGTTCATAGTCATAGCATGGTGTGAGCATGTTCCAAGTCAACCCAAACAAAACATCAAAGGAGAATACCATAATACTATGCTTTTGCATGCTAAAACAAAGCATGATTCTTTGAAGGCACAATAAGAATTCCCAATTGTTTGGAACAAGTCATGCTACAACAATAATCACTAAGCATAAGGTCAAAACAACACCTAGCATGACATGCTAAAGTCTAAGTCAGAGTCAATGCAAGATCCTCTTGGACTATCAAGCAAGAACTTTCTACTCCTTTCCAACACCAATCGACTTATTGGAAACAACATAGCGAAAATGGGGGTTCAAACTACTTTACTCAAGCAAACTAAACAAACTAAGCAAAGCAAACAAAAACTAAGACGCTCCAAGAACAACACAACAGTGCATGAAACAATAAAAACAAAGTGTCTAGAAAGACCTAAGCTTTTTATTGATGAAGAAGGGGATGCATTGGGCATCCCCAAGCTTTGAAGCTTGTAACTCTTGGATATTTCTTGGGGTGACACCGGGGTGGTATCCCCAAGCTTGAGCTTTTGTCAATTCTTCATCTCATTAATCATTCTCTCTCTACACCTGAAATTTTTCCTTCATACAAAACTTCACACAATCTTCATTAGCAACATTAGTGTATTCAAAAGATAATAGACCCTTGGGTTTAGCTTTGGAAAAGAAAACTTTTCACTAAAAGCACAAGATACTATAGCAACTCCTTCAAAAATCTCAATTTCCCAAAAAGAACCCAAAAAGGAATCAATAAGAAGCAAATGCAAATAATGGCAGAAATCTGTCAAAACAGACCAGCAGGTAGAAACCTATTTTTTTTGAAGACCTTATGTTGCTCAAATTAAAATGTGTTGAACTAACTAAAGTTATCTAACATACTATAGGACTTATTCGTAAATTTTCAGATCAAACCGACTTACAGATACTCCTCACGAAATTTTATGGTGGAGGACAGAAATCTGTTTCGGGACAGCAACTCCCAAAATCTTACTTCCCTCTCATTAGATCTCATTCTTGGCACAAAAAGCAAACGAAAAGGATAAGGAGAGGTCATTAATGAAGTAATAACTTCCAATACTCAAGGAAACTCTTGGGTTATCTTCCAATAAGTAATTTTCTTTAACGCCTTTAAGTTAGGCATAAGAAGCAAGAAATCAAGTATTTTCAAATGAAGAAGCATTAACATCAAACCTCTTGCTCCTACCTTTCTTACATTTCTTCTTATCTTTAGGGAAAATATGATTGCTTACTGGAGGAGAAAAATGCATAATGCCTTTTCCCACATCTATTATTGCTCCAAGGTGTTTCAATAGGGATCTTCCAAGTGTAATCTGTCCTTTGCCTACACATTCAATAACAAGATAATCAGTAGACACCATTTTCCATGAGATTTTTGTAAACACACCTTCAACTATTCCAGTGGGCAATAATGTTGCATTATTAGTAAGATATATTTCTTATCCTCCTTTAGAAAGTCCCCAAAGACTCAAAGAATCATAAATATCTTCAGGCATAAGGTAAAATTTAGACATGATATCACATCGACCATCAAAAGTTGCACTATTTATAGAGACTTTGATCGTGGGAAACCACTTTGAAGGCTTAGAATTTATGGGAACATAAACATGGTACTCCCTAAGTGTGTGATAGCAACTGTTCAAAGCAGCAGTATTGGCATCAAACTTGCCAGGCATATTATAAATTATAATCAATTTATTTATGGCATCAAAAGCTTCATCCTCAGTACATCAAAAAATATCTTTCCCAGCCACAGCATCCAAAGCATATCTATAACAAAGAGCAATACCGTGGTAGAAACTATTAATAACCAAGCTAAGACTCATATTAGGCTCAATTTCCCATTATAAAGCAGAGATTCTAGACCAAGCTTCTTTGAAACTCTCTTCACTTTTTTGCTTAGAAGTAAAGATCTTTTCCATAGGTGTCACAGAGATTGGACCAAAACCAGACATGGTAGAAACCAGGGCAGGAACCATTTTTTGTGTGTTTTTGATAAGAAAAGGCAAACCAAACCAAACTATTTTTTTGGAGTTTTTGATAAAAAGAGGCAAACAAAACCAAGCAAAAGAAACTAAGAAAAATAAAAACAAAGTAAAGAGAAAGGTTGAGAAGGACTCCCCTTGTGAAGACGTCCTTAGCCTCCCCGGCAACGGCGCCAGAAAACTTGTTGATGGCGCGTGAGAGCACTTCGTCGGGAAACCCCAAGAGCAAGGTGTGATGAAGAAGCGCTCAAAGGTGTTGCAAGCAACAATTCAAGACTCCCTCAACTAAGAAACCAAGGTTATCGGGCCAAGAGGGAGAAGGAAACGCTCAAAAGGTGTGTTAAACAAACGTCATCACACACACAAAAGAAATTGCCTGCCTAAAACTAAGGTGTTGGTCAATCTCACCGATTGCTGTAACAAAGGATTAACTGTATGGTGTGGAAGGTAATGATGGTTTGCAACAAGTAAACTGTAATAGTGGAAGATGTATCAATGGTAAAGATTGGACCGGGGTCCATAGTTCACTAGAGGTGTTCTCCTTAGATAAACAAACATGGCATGCAGGGTAAACAAATTGCAGCAGGGCAATTGTCAGGACTGCGCAAGGCATACCAATGCAATAGTAGATATGAAGATCCTATGAGATTCGATTGGGAAATACAACAATATACATAGACCGCCATCCAACTGTATCTATGACTAGAATTCCACCTTCAGGTTATCATCCGAACCCCCTCCAGTATTAAGTTGCAAGCAACAGACAACTGCTTTAAGCAAAGTGTGTAAGGTAATCAATCTACTTGTTCCATGAACAAGAGACCGTTGTTTTCTCCCTAGTGGGAATATAAAATCTACAACCGTAGAGATTTCTGTCACTTACCTTGATTAAGTAGAGGCATGAACCCATTATCATGCATAAATACCCCCTCTTGGAGTCACTAGCAACTACTTGGCCAAGATAGCTACTAACAACGGAGAGCATGCAAGATGACAAACAACACAAACATGATAGAATCAATAAGACAAAACCACTAATCAATCTGACATAGTAATCTCAATATCCATCATATCCCCGCAAACACAACATGCATGATTACAAATAGATTAGATCTTGATCAAGAACGGAGCTCACAAGATCTAGACATGAAAGCACAAGGAGGAGATACAACCATCTAGATACTACATGGACCCATAGTCCAAGGTAGAACTACTCACACTTCATACCGGAGGCTGGCATGATAAAGAAGATGGCCTCCGGGATGATGTCCCCTCCGGCAGGAAGGCGAGAAGAGCTTCAGATCCCCTCGATCTAGGGACGATGGTGGCTGCGCTACAGAAGGTTTCATGGAATATTGATCAGGTACTTAGGGTTTAGGCATCGCAGGCTTCTTATAGGCGAAGAGGCGAGGCTGGGAGGCGGCCAGGGGCCCATACCCTACCCAGGCATGGGCCCACCCTAGGCCGCACCTGGGGGGGGGGGGGGGGGCCACCCTGTGGCACCCCTCCGTCTCTCCTCTGGACTCCGTGTTCTCCTCGGTGAAATATTGACTTTGTCTTTTGTCCCGTCCAATTCCGAGAATATTTCCTTACTAGATTTTCTGGAACCAAAAAAAGCAGAAAACAGGCAAGTGGCACTGTGGCAAATTGTTTATAGGTTAGTACCAGAAAACATAAGAAACGCACCTCAAAGTGTGGACATAGCAAAGCAAAGTAGATACTAAACAAGCATGGAACATCAAAAATTATAGATACGTTTCCGACGTATCAACTGTCACCTCTGCTGATGCATTGTTGGAGAGCTCGAGTGATGCTTCGTTTGTAGAGTTCACCATTTATGATGGTGAATTCTTTGGATCGAAAGGCGATGTGTCGCACGTCTATTGGATCGTCTGGAAGCTGCTTACTCAGCAAGTATGTGATATACGGCTGAGTCTTGGAGGGCTAGATGAGGATGACCTCCATGGGACCCTCGGACAAGTGATCTAGTATTACTTCCACATGTGCTCTAGAATCTTCGAGTGGCGTAGCTCCCGAGGGTGTAGCTGCTTCGGCTGAGTCCTTGGATGGCTTGAGTTTGATGGATCTCTCTCATATTTGCTCTAGGAACATGCCTGGTGGCCCCGAGGCGCAGCTAGAGCCAATGTTTGTGAGTTTGTCAGCTTCTTCATTGCTTTCATGATCGACATGCCGGAGTTCGTAGCTGTTGAAGTCACCTTCGAGTGCGTTGTAGAGGTCATGGTAGGCGATCATGTTATCGTTCTACATGACGAGGTTGGAGTCACCGTAGATTACGAATTTGGAGGCGTCGCTGGCTTTGGCCATCCGCATCCCGTGGAGCAGGGCTTCATATTATGTTTCGTTGTTGTGCGCGCGGAATTTCATTCCCAGCATGTACCGCATCTTAACACCTTGTGGGGCCGTCAGTATGACTCCAGTGCCTGCTCCTTATTGGCGCTTGGACCTGTCAAAGTGCATTGTCCAGAACCTCGACATGTCTGGAGTATCCGACAGTAGAGCTCCATCTAGTGGACTAGGAAGTCTGGGAGTACTTGTGACTTGATCGCGGTGCGACATTCATAGCTGATGTCTTGTAGGGACAGTTCGATGCCCAAAGGGATACTCGCCCTGTTGCTTCGGGGTTGTTGAGGATCTGGGATAGTGGCGCGTCATTGACCACGACTATCAGGTACTCTTGGAAGTAGTGGCACAGTCGATGCTCAGTCATGAACACACCGTAGGCCAACTTCTGGTAATGGGGGTACCATCACTTTGTTGGTGTGAGTACCTCACTGAGGTAGTACACCGGGCGCTAAACTCTGTGGATCTTACTTCCCTCAGTTCGTTCAACCACGAGCACGATGCTGACCACCTGGCGCGTTGTGGCTTTGTATAGCAACATTGGTTCCTTCTCCTTAGGGGTCACCAGGACTGGTGAGGTTGATAGCTGATGCTTGAGGTCTTCGAATGCCTCTTGCACTTTGGTTATCCACTCGAACTGCTCCATCTTGCTAAGGAGTTGATAGAAAGGCAAGTCATTTTTGCCCATTCGAATGATAAATCGACCGAGCTCCACAATTCGACCAACTAGATGTTGGATGCCCTTGATGTTCTTTGGCTTCTACATGTACAGTATAACCTTGATCTTCGTAGGGTTTGCTTCAATTTCCCTTGCAGGGAATCGTTGTGTAGCAGTAGACTCTGATTGGTGCGATAAAGGCCATTTTTTCTTGATCTTCGACCTTCATACAGATATGGTGATAGCCTGAGTAGGCATTGAGGAAGGAGAGGCGTTCGCACCCCTCGGTAGAATCGATGATTTGATCGATATGTAGTAATGTGAAGTGGTCCTTCAGGCAGTGTTTGTTGAGGGCCATGAAGTCCACACACACAACCGAGTATGTCAGTGTCCTTCTTTGGCACCAACACGAGGTTAGATATCCAGGTGCTTTCCTTGATCTCGCAGATGAAGTCAGCGTTGTGGAGTCTATTGACTTCCATGCTGACTGCTTTTGCCCTCTCTTCTAACAGTCAATACATTGACTGCTTGACTGGCCATGCATGATAACACCAAGCAAAGATTTTCTAGCCCTCATGGAGGAATTCGATGAGCGCGAGTTCCTATGCGGAACTCAGGTTGTTGGCGATGAGGGTCGTCTTGGTGGGGTCTGTCAGGTGGATCTAGATCTCCTTGGTGTTGACTGTGGAGTTGAAAGATTATTCTAGTGCATTTGGCTTTCTCACCGGGGGGAGGCTGGTGTCTGTTGACTCCTTCTGTTTTGCGAGTTCTTCCTGCATGCCGAAGGACTGGGAGATTATGTTGAATTCCCTATCGCAGCTTTCGGATCTTCGAAAGCTCCCTTGGATGCTGATGATAACGTTTGGCCCTAGAATATTTAGCAGGAGGTACACATAGTGTGGTACCGCCAAGAATCGTGTGGATGCCACGTGACCGAGGATGACGTGGTACTGTGACGGCCAATCGAACACCTCGAACTCGAGACGCTCGTGCCTAAAGTTCTTGGGTGTGCCGAATATGACGTTGAGGTAGATCTTGCCCAGGGGTACCTTCCCTTTCCTGGGATGATGCCGTGGAAGGTCATTTCAGATGCCTCAAGGCTGGATACAAGGTTCCACATGGTGCGTAGGGTGCTGGCGAACATGAGGTTGATGCCACTATCGCCGTCCATGAAGACTCTACTCATCTTGAAGCCGCTGATTTGTGCCTCAAGGACCAGGGTTGCATGTCCTGGACTAGGATCTGACGTGGGTGGTCAGATATATCGAAGGTGATGCAGGACTCAGAGCTGCTGAGGAACACAGGGACGGCTGGTGGAGCAATGACTGCCAGGTTCACCTGGCGAGTGATGGTATTCTGGGTCCTATTGGAGGGGCATCCCTTATAAATCATGACCATGTTCCCCGGCGGGCGTGGGTATCGCTTGGCTCCATTGTTTTGGGCCAGCGCAGCCGCAGGTCCTCTAGGTGGTGGTGGTGGAGCACCTGTTGGGTTCGCAGCATAAAAAACAAAAAATTTCCTACGATGCGAACTACTAAGCACCAAGATCTATCTACTAGATACAAGCTACAAATGGATATACATCCATAGAGAACATACCCTTGTAGACCAACAAAGTTTAACGAGGTTGAACTCATGGATAATGTAGTTAAACGTTTGCTGATCTCAAGATCGAGAAGAAGTCTAGCGCCACAAATCAGCAGCGCATCCATTATCGCACACACGTTAAATCCACCGAACAACCTCCGCCTCCTTGCTCCAGCGATGCAGCAGAAGCTGCAACTCCTTCCAGACGAGAAGCCACCGGGAACATGTATCTCGCTAGTCCAAGACCATGGGGGAATAATTCTAGAGGGGAAGAGAGATCCTTCACGAGGAGGTGTGAGTGAGAGAGAGGGAGAGGGGGGCCTTTTATTGGAGGAGGGGGGTCACCCCAAGGGCCATGGCCAACGCATGGGGGCTGCCCCCACCCCTTCCTCCATTCATTTGAGTGGAGCTCCCACTCACAAATTGCCTCTCCATTTCCTCCACTCAAAATACCACTCAAATTCCCATTAAATTTCCACCAAATTTAATGTAATCTCTCATTAAATAAAAATACTTTTATTTATTTATTTATTCAGAATTTTGTCAATTATATTAATTAACAAACATTCGCATAAAACCCCTTGCTACTTTTCAATTTCACATGCAGAACCAATTTCAGCAATTTCACCCGAAACAATTTCGGTGTCCATTGAAATAATTCAAGCGCTTTGAAATTCTTTCATCTAGAACATATTTGCTCCAACTGGTGTTGGTATCCCTTAAGCGTGTCACCCTACGGTTCATGAATAATGCAGACATGATCGAGACCCCTCTCGGATCAATAATCAGAAGCGGTACCTGGAGATCCATACAGACTCCCACACATTCAACGATGACTTCTGTGATCGTGAGAAACTTTTATGCTAGTAACTTCATCCCTTTGTCTCATGATATATTACATGTCCGAGATTCGATCAACGGTATCTCCATACCTAGTTTGATCTTGTTACCGACATGCACTCTTTTCTTGTTCCCGTGATATATCATTCTAGTGATCACATCACTTGCTTGCAAGCTAACTAACGTGATATCACCAAGAGGGCCTAGAGTATATCTATCCATCATCGGGATGGACAAATCCTCCCTCTATCCATGAGCCTCTACATAACACCTTCATAGCACTAAACTGACCTTTATAGTCACCCTGTCATGGTGTGACGTTTGATGTTATCAATATACTCTTCCAGTGTTAGTGATTGACATGATCTCATGGTCTAAGGACTAGGATTACTTCGTATGATGTTATAGCAATATAAACACAATGACTTTGATAATAATTCTATACTTCAGATGAATGTTATCACATCATTGCAAAAATGTTGCCACCTCATTATTAACAACATCCAATGTCCATGATTAGGAAACCTTGATCATCTTGTTAATCAACGAGCTAGTTTATAAGAGAAGCATAACTAGGAACTTTCTATTTTTTTATTAAACACACATGTATTAACGTTTACGTATTAATACAATTATAGCATGCAAAATAAACATCTATCATATACTTGGAATACATATAATAACAACTTTATTATTGCCTCTCAAGGCATATTCTCTTTAGTCTCCCACTTGCACTAGAGACAATAATCTTGTTACATAGTGATAAATCTAACACCCATGGAGTTTTGGTGTTGATCATGAATTTCCCTAGGGAGAATTTTAGTCAACGGATCTGCTACATTGAGATCCGTGTGTACTTTAAAAATCTTTATATCTCCATCTGACTTGTTTGCGGATGGAGTGAAACCGGCGCTTAATATGCTTGGAATTCTTGTGAGACCTTGGTTCCTTGGCATTGGATATGGCTCCATTGTTGTCACAATAGATCACCATTGGGTCCTACGCACTAGGAACCACACCTAGTTTGGTTATGAACTCTTTCATCCAAACCGCTTCCTATGCTGCTTCTATAGCAGCAATATATTCTGCCTCCGTTGTTGATCTTGTCACCACAGGTTGTATGGAGCTCCTCCAACTAACTGCTTCTCCGTTCATGAGAAATACGTATCCGGATTGAGACTTAGAGCCATCCAGATCGGTGTCAAAGCTAGCATCGACATAACAATTAGCAAATCAAAGAGATGCGAACAGAGGGAAAGCCAAGATCTAATCTAGGAGATGCAAACAACGAGAGAGATTGGATTAGATCTTCATACCATTGAAGATTCAAGATACGTGAACGCGTTCCTCGAGCGTGGGTGATGTAGTCGTACTCGCTTCTCCTCCTCGCGATCCGATCCGATCTAGCACCACAAGTGGCGGTGCCTCCGTGAGATGCACACGTGCAGCACCTCGACGTCTCCTCCTTCCTCGGACCAGCAAGTATGGTGGAGAGACGGATTGGATCTACAACACGACGGCGTGGTGTATATGGTGGAGAATTTCTGCAGCAGCGCTTCGCCTGGCGATCGGGAGGGAGAGAGGAAGGGCAGCAGGGCGGCTAGGGTTGGAGGGGAAGGTGTGGGGGGTGGTGCGCCCCCAGCCCTCTTTATATAGAGGGGTGGGGCGGCAACCCTAGCCCCCTCCCCCAAGCCAAGGCCGGCGGCCAAGGAGGAGGAGTGGGGGGCAAGGAAACCCCCCCTTCTAGAAGCTCTATCTAGGGTTTAAACCCTCTTGGCCGGCTGGGCCCTATGGGGCCTTGTGCCCCTGGCCCAATGCGGCCAGGGCACTCCCTCATAGGCCCATGCCCCCTCCCGGAAGGTGTGGCCACGTTGGTCCCCTTCCGGAAGGTTCTAGAAGCTTCCGGTACAATACCGATTAACCCGGAACAATTCCGAACTCCAAAAACTGCACTGCCTTATATGAATCTTATTCTCCGGACCACTCCGGAACCTCTCGTGATGTCCCGGATCCCATCCGAGACTCCGAACAAAAACTCATAAACCAATTATCCAATCTATCCTAGCGTCGAGACACGTTAAGTGTGTGACCCTGGGTTCGAGAATATGGAGACATGATCTTCTATCAATAATCAACAGTGGTGCAGACACCCATATTGACTCCACACATTCATCGATGATCATATCGGATGAACCACGATGCCAGATTCAATCAATCCCATATATATATTCCCTTCGTCTCGCGATATTTTACTTGCCGAGATTTGATCGTGATGCGTCATACCTAGTTTAATCTCGTTCACGCAAAGTACTTTACTCGTTCCGTAATCCGATATCACTTTGTGATTAACTCCTTAACCACATGCTTGCAAGCGGTGTTGATATCGATTACCGAGTGGGCCCGAAGTATATCTCTTCGACTTGGGAGGGACAAATCCCATCTCGATACATACAACCCAACAGATACTTTCCGATCACCTGAGAGACACCTTTATGATCACCCTCTCATAGGATGACGTTTGATGACCTCAAATTTTTCTTCCGATACCAGGGAGTTGTATTATCTCATGGTCTAAGGAATACAATATTTGACATAAGAAAAAGCTTTGCAAAGACGAACACGATGACTCGATCTAATTGCTTCGCTTAGTTTGGGTCTGTCCACCATATCATTCTCCCAATGATATGATCTCATTATTAATCGATAACTCATGTCCATGGCTAGGAAACCTTAACCATCATTAATCAATGAGCTAGTCCATAGAGGCATACTAGGGACACGGTGTTGTTCACAAACCACACAAGTATTAAAGTTTCTGCTTAATACAATTCTAGCATGGAATATAAACATTATCATGAACAAGAATTATAATAATAACATCTTTATTATGGCCTCTAGGGCATAATTCCAACAGTCTCCCACTTGCACTAGAGTCAATAATCTAGTTTACATATGGAAACAATCTCACACCCATGGCACTGAGGTGCTGATCATGTTTTACACGTGGAAGAGGTTTAGTCAATGGATCTGCGACATTCAGATCTGTATGTACTTTGCTAATCTTCAGATCTCCATCTGCTGTATAATCTCGGATTATATGAAACTTGCGGTTGATATGCTTGGTCTTTGGATGATATCTTGGTTACTTAGCGAGTGCTATGGCGCTAGTGTTGTCACACAATATCTCTAGTGGGTCCAATGCACTTGGAACCACGCCAAGCTCAGTGATGAAGTTCCTGATCCAAACTCCTTCACTTGACGCTTCTGCAGCAGCCATGTATTCCGCTTCTACTGTAGATCCCGCGATCACGCTTTGCTTGCAGCTTCTCCACTCAGCTCCTCCATTCAAAATATACACGTATCACATCGAGATTTAGAATCATCCTTGTCGATTGTCGAAACTAGCATCGACGTAACCTTTTACGACGAGCTGTTCATCACCCCCATAGACTAAGAACATTTCTTTAGTCCTATTTAGGTACTTTAGAATGTTCTTCACGGATGTCCAGTGTTCCACTCCTGGATCACTTTGATATCTGCTCGTCAAACTAAGAGCATTGGACACATCCGGTCTAGTACACAGCATGGCATACATGATAGAACCTATGGCCGAGGCATAAGGCACTTTGCTCATAGCTTCCCTATCATTTACCGTAGCTGGACACTGAGCCTTGCTCAATATCTTACCTGACAACATAGGCACTGAACCTTTCTTTGCCTTATCCATTCTGAACCTTTTCAGAACTTTGTCTAGGTATGTACTCTGGCTTAAAGCTATCAGGTGTCTTTGTCTATCTCTATAGATTTTGATGCCCAATATATAAGCAGCTTCACCTAGGTCTTTCATTGAAAAACACTTGTTCAAATATCTCTTCACATCATTAAGCATGTTGATGTCATTTTCGATAATCAATATGTCATCCACATATAGTACCAGAAACGTCACCGAGCTCCCACTCACTTTCTTGTAGATGCAAGCTTCGTAGCAATTTGGAATAAATCCAAAGCTCTTGATCACTTGATCAAAACGAAGGTTCCAACTCCGAGATGCTTGCTTCAGTCCATAAATGGAACGCTGAAGTTTGCATACTTTACCAGCATCCTTAGGATCGAAAAAACCTTCGGGTTGCATCATATACAACTCTTCATCAATGTTGCCATTGAGGAAAGCAGTCTTGACATCCATCTGCCATATTTCATAATCATGAAACGCAGCAATTGCTAATAAATCCGAATGGACTTAAACATCGCTACGGGAGAGAAAGTCTCATCGTAGTCAACACCTTGAACTTGTCGAAAACCTTTCGCGACAAGCCGTGCTTTATAGACGGTAACATTACCATCCGCGTCCGTTTTCTTCTTGAAGATCCATTTGCACTCAACGGCCTTTCGGTTGCTAGGAGGGTCCACTAAAGTCCATACTTGGTTTTCGCTCATGGATCCCAATTCGGATTTCATGGCTTCTAGCCATTTCTCAGAGTCTGGGCTCATCATCGCTTCCTCATAGTTCGTAGGTTCACTGTCTTCTACTAGCAAGATAGTCAAGACAGGGTTGCCGTACCACTTAGGAGGGGCACGCGACCTTGTCGACCCGCGACGTTCAGTAGCAGCATCGTCCGAAGCTTCATGATCCTTGTCATTAGCTTCCTCTATTGTTGGTGCAGGAGGCACTGGAACAATTTCAGGTGCTGCGCTACTCTCCAATTCAAGAGAAGGTTCAACAACCTCGTATAGCTCTACTTTCCTCCCACTCACTTCTTTCGAGAGAAACTCCTTCTCAAGAAAGGAACCGTTCTTTGCGACAAACACTTTGCCTTCGGTTCTGTGATAGAAGGTATACCCAATAGTTTCCTTAGGGTATCCTATGAAGACACATTTCTCCGCTTTGGGTTCGAGCTTGTCCGGCATCAACTTCTTGACGTAAGCTTCGCATCCCCAAACTTTAAGAAACGACAACTTAGGTTTAGCACCAAACCGCAGTTCATACGGTGTCATCTCAACGGATTTAGATGGTGCCCTATTTAAAGTGAATGCAGCGGTTTCTAATGCATAACCCCAAAATGATAACGGTAAATCAGTAAGAGACATCATTGATCGGACCATATCTAATAGGGTTCGATTCCGGCATTCAGACACACCATTGCGCTGTGGTGTTCCGGGTGGCGTGAGTTGCGAAACAATTCCGCTTGCTTTAAGATGCGTGAGAAAATCATAACTCAAATATTCGCCCCCACGATCGGATCGTAGAAACTTAATCTTTCTGTTACGATGGTTCTCCACTTCATTCTGAAATTCCTTGAACTTTTCAAATGTTTCAGATTTATGTTTCATTAAATAGATATACCCATATCTACTTAAGTCATCGGTAAAAGTGAGAAAAGCGATATCCACCGCGCGTCGAAACACTCATCGGTCCGCATACATAGGTATGTATGATTTCCAACAAGTCTGTTGCTTGCTCCATCATACCGGAGAACAGGGTTTTGATCATCTTGCCCATGAGGCATGGTTCGCATGTGTCAAATGATTCAAAATCAAGAGACTCCAAAAGTCCATCAGAATGGAGTTTCTTCATGCGCTTTACACCAATATGACCTGAGCAGCGATTGCCACAAATAAGTAGTATTATCACTATCCACTTTGCATCTCTTAGCCTCAATGTTATGGATGTGTGTTTCATCCCTTTCGAGATTTAGAAGAAATAAACCATTCACAATAGGTGCATGACCATAAAAGATGTTACTCATATAAATAGAACAACCATTATTCTCCGATTTAAATGAATAACCGTCTTGCAATAAACAAGATCCAGAAATAATGTTCATGCTCAACGCAGGCACATAATAACACTTATTAAGGTTTAAAACTAATCCCGAAGGTAAAACTAAGGAGAGCGTGCCGACGGCCATCACATCAACTCTTGATCCGTTGCCAACGCGCATCGTCACCTCATCCCTCGCAAGCCGCCGTCTATTCCGTAGCTCCTGTTTTGAGTTACAAATATTAGCAACTTAACCGGTATCAAATACCCAGGCACTCCAACGAGGGCTAGTAAGTAAAACATCAATAACATGTATGTCAAATATACCTTTGATGATGCCAGCCTTCTTGTCCGCTAAGTACTTCAGACAGTTGCGCTTCTAGTGACCCTTGTCCTTGCAATAGAAGCACTTAGTGTCCGGCTTAGGACTAGACCTGAGCTTCTTCTCAGCAGGGGCAACGCGCTTGCCGCCGCCTTTCTTGAAGGGCTTCTTTGCACCCTTACCTTTCTTGAAGGTGGGCTTGTTGACCATCAACACATGATTATCCTTTTTGATGTCCACTTCCGCGGCCTTCAGCTTTGCGAAGAGCTCGGTGATCGTATCAGTGGAACCAATCTGATTATGAGTCACTACAAAACTTTTGTAGCTGGGAGGGAGTGATTGCAGAACCCTGTCAATCTTGAGCTCCTCTGGAATCGTGCATTCCAGTTGCTCAAGGCGTTGAGTGTAGCCCGTCATCTTAATGGCGTGCTCACTAACGGATCTCCCTTCCTCCATCTTGCAGTTAAAGAACTTCTCAGAGATCTCATATCTCTCAGAACAGGCCTGGGTCTGAAACATGGTTTTTAGCTCTTCGAGAATCTCAAAGGGCCCGGGATAGTCTTCAAAACGATTTTTAAGTTCCGGTTCCATAGCAAACAACATGGTTCTCTTAATCACACCATAATCATCTTTGCGCGACTGATAGACAGCTTTCTCATCGGCGGTAGCTTGCAAGTAGGGTCACCTAACGCTTTCCCAAGGACATAGTCCTTTTGACCGCCAGAGATAATGATTCTTAGATTGTGGAACCAATTGGTGAAGTTAGACCCATTGTTTCTAAGCTTTTCCTTCCCAGCAAAAACGTTGAAGTTGAAGTTGGACTTAGCCATTTGATCTACAATATTTGCAAGTACAAATTAGACTATGTTCATGATAACTAGTTCAGCTTTTAATCAAATTACTAGATGAACTCCCACTAAATTCAACATCCCTCAAGTTGTTTAGTGAACACGATCCAAATTCACCACACCTAATCCGATCTTCACGAGAAGAGATGTGGTTTCAATTGTGGACAACGATGTGTCGATCATATCATTCATATGAATCATGCTTAACCTTTCGGTTCATGTGTACATGCTAGGCTCGTCAAGTTAGACCCAAGTATTTCCGCGTGTGCAAAACTGGCTTGCACCCGTTGTATGTGAGCGTAGAGTCTATAGCACCCGATCATCACGTGATGCTTGGACACGACAAACTTCCGCAACGGTGCATACTTGGGGAGAACATAGTTTTTATCTTGATCTTTAAGTGAGGAATCATCTTATAATGCTACCGTCACGATCTAAGCATAATAAGATACATAAAAGGATAAACATCACATGCATATAACTTTATGTGACATGGTATAGCCAATCTTCGCTCAATGATCTCCATCTTGTGCGTTCCGGCATGATCTCCATCACTCCACCATGATTGCCTCCACCACGAATAGCAACTACAACTATTGCTAACTACTTAGCGATAAAGTGAAACTATTACATGGCGTATAAGAAGTTGACACACAGGTCATACACAATTATAAAGACAACCATATGGCTCCTGCCGGTTGTGTACTCATCGACATGCAAGTCGTGAAACATTACAAAACATGATCATCGCATACATTATACACATCACATCTTGGGCCATACCATATCACAGAAAACACTCCCTGCAAAAACAATTTAGACGCCTCTACTTTGTTGTTGCATGTTTTACGTGGCTTATGGGAGTAGATGCTAAGAACGATTCTTACCTACAGAAAGACACAACGGTGATATTATGGTTGCCAAACTCCGGTGTTAATCCCATGACAACTATAGTGAGAGAAACTGACATCCACCGCATGTGTGGAACAAGCCACACGTCAAGTGCGGAGCCGGTCTCATGACGACGTCGCGTAAGGTTGGCCTGGACCGCTTCAATCTCACTATCCCGCGTCATAAGAAGAACACAAACAAGAGGCTTGCAACAGAAAACATCAACGCCCGCAACAACCATGTTGCGTTCTACTCGTGAAACACATCTACGCATAGATCTAGCTCTGATACCACTGAAGGGTTTCGCGGCATAGTAAATCAAAATTTTCTATGGATGCGAACAGAGGGAAAGCCAAGATCTAATCTAGGAGATGCAAACAAAAAGAGAGATTGGATTAGACCTTGAAGATTCACACAGCGGAACGTTCGTCGGAACATGGGTGATGTAGTCGTACTCGCTTCTCCTCCTCGCGATCCGATCCGATCTAGCACCACAAGTGGCGGTGCCTCATTGAGATGCACACGTGCAACACCTCAACGTCTCCTCCTTCCTCGGACCAGCAAGTATGGTGGAGAGACGGATTGGATCTACAACACGACGGCGTGGTGTATATGGTGGAGAATTTCTGCAGCAGGGCTTCGCCTACAAGCAGTCGGGAGGGAGAGGAGGCGGCGGGGCTAGGGTTGGAGGGAAGGTGTGGGGGTGGTGCGCCCAGCCCTCTTTATATAGAGGTGTGGGCGGCCAGCCCTCCCTCCCAAGCCAAGGCAAGGCCAGGAGGAGTGGGGGGCAAGGAACCCCCCCCCTTTAGAAGCTCTATCTAGGGTTTAAACCCTCTTGGCCGGCTGGGCCCTATGGGGCCTTGTGCCCCTGGCCCAATGCGGCCAGGGCACTCCCTCATAGGACCATGCCCCCTCCCGGAAGGTGTGGCCACGTTGGTCCCCTTCCGGAAGGTTCTAGAAGCTTCGGTACAATACCGATTAACCCAACAATTCAACTCCAAAAACTGCCTTATATGAATCTTATTCTCCTAACCTCGTGATATCCGGATCCCATCCGAGACTCAAAAAACTCATAAACCAATTATCCAATCTATCCTAGCGTCGAGACACGTTAAGTGTGTGACCTGCGGGTTCGAGAATATGCGAGACATGATCTTCTATCAATAATCAACAAGTGCGGACACCCATATTGACTCCCACACATTCATCGATGATCATATCGGATGAACCACGATGCCAGATTCAATCAATCCCATATATATTCCCTTCGTCTCGTGATATTTTACGTGCGAGATTTGATCGTCGGTCGTCATACCTAGTTCAATCTCGCTCACGAAGTACTTTACTTGTTCCGTAATCCGATATCACTTTGTGATTAACTCCTTAACCACATGCTTGCAAGCGGTGTTGATATCGATTACCGAGTGGGCCCGAAGTATATCTCTCCGACTTGGGAGGGACAAATCCCATCTCGATACATACAACCAAACAGATACTTTCCGATCACCTGAGAGACACCTTTATGATCACCCTCTCATAGGATGACGTTTGATGACCTCAAAGCTTTCTTCCGATACCAGGGAGTTGTATTATCTCATGGTCTAAGGAATACAATATTTGACATAAGAAAAAGCTTTGCAAAGACGAACATGATGATACGATCTAATTGCTTCGCTTAGTTTGGGTCTCTCCACCATATCATTCTCCCAATGATATGATCTCATTATTAATCTACAACTCATGTCCATGGCTAGGAAACCTTAACCATCATTAATCAATGAGCTAGTCCATAGAGGCATACTAGGGACACGGTGTTGTTCATAAAACACACAAGTATTAAAGTTTCCTCTTAATACAATTCTAGCATGGAATATAAACATTATCATGAACTAGAATTATGATAATAACATCTTTATTATTGCCTCTAGGGCATAATTCCAACATAATATGCTTGGAATTCTTGTGAGACCTTGGTTCCTTGGCATTGGCTATGGCTCCATTGTTGTCACTATAGATCACCATTGGGTCCTACGCACTAGGAACCTCACCTAGTTTGGTTATGAACTCTTTCATCCAAACCGCTTCCTATGCTGCTTCTATAGCAGCAATATATTCCGCCTCCGTTGTTGATCTTGTCACCAAAGGTTGTATGGAGCTCCTCCAACTAACTGCTTCTCCGTTCATGAGAAATACGTATCCAGATTGAGACTTAGAGTCATTTAGATCGGTGTCAAAGCTAGCATCGACATAACAATTAGCGACCAGCTCTTCTGGACCTCCATATACAAGAAACATTTCCTTAGTTCTTCTTAAGTACTTAAGGATATTCTTGACCGCTATCCAGTGTTTCGTACTTGGATTAGATTGTTACTTACTAGTCAAACTAATAGCATGTGCCACATCAGGTCTTATACATAGCATGGCGTACATTATAGAGCCTATGGATGAAGCATATGGGATCTTATCCATTATCTCTCTTCCTTCCGCCGTAGGCGGACATTGAGTCTTACTTAATGTCTTGCCTTGCAACATAGGTAATAACCCCTTCTTACTTTCATCCATTTTAAACTTCTTTAAATATTATCAAGGTATGCACTCTATGATTGCCCTATTAGGCGTCTTGATATATCTCTATAGATCTTTATGCCTAATATGTATGACGCTTCACCTAGGTCCTTCATCGAAAATTTGCTGTTTAGATAACTTTTAACACTCTTTAAAAGATCTACATCATTTCCAATCAGTAATATGTCATCCACATATAATATCAGAAATGCCTCATTGCTCCCACTCACTTTCTTGTAAATACAAGCCTCTCCATAAGTTTGGACAAATCCAAACTCTTTGATCACCTCATCAAAGCGGAGATTCCAACTCCGGGATGTTTGGTTCAGTTCATAGATGGATCGTTAAAGCTTGCATACCTTGTCAGCATCCTTAGGATCGACAAAACCCTTTGGTTGTATCATATACAACCCTTCTTCAATGTTGCCATTGAGGAACGCAGTTTTGACATCCATCTGCCATATCTCATAATCGAAATATGAAGTAATTGCTAACATAATCCTAACCGAATTTAGCATCGCTATGGGATAGAATGTCTCATCGTAGTCAACTCCTTGAATTTGTCGAAACCCCTTTGCGACAAGTCAAGATTTATAGATGGTTACATTACCATCAGCATCAGTTTTTCTTTTGAAAATCCATTTGTTCTCAATGGCCTTTCGGTCGCGAGGTAAGTCCACCAAGGTCCAAACCTGGTTTTCGTACTTGGATTCCATCTCGATTTCATGGCTTCTAGCTATTTGTTGGAATCCGGGCTCATCATCTCTTCTTCATACGTCGCAGGGTCATCTATTTCATCAACCATGAAATGCATAACAGGATTTTCGTACAGTTCAGGAGCTGCACGGGTCCTGCTTGACCTTCGAGGTTTAGTAGTATTCTCTTTCGGATTTTCATGATCATTATCATTAGTTCCCTCTCCATTCGGTGAAGTTAACTCCGGAACAATTTCCGGTGCTGTGCCACTCACCGTTTCATGAAGAGAAGGTTCAATCACATCTTCAAGTTCTACCTTCCGACTACACACACCTTTTGCGAGAAACTCTTTCTCTAGAAATGATCCATTCTTTGCAACGAAAACCTTGCCCTCGGATCTGTGATAGAAGGAATACCCAATAGTTTCCATAGGGTATCCTATGAAGATGTATTTTTCCGCTTTGGGTTCGAGTTTATCAGGCTGAAGTTTCTTCACATAAACATCGCATCCCCAAACTTTAAGAAATGATATCTTAGGTTTGTTTCCAAACCATAATTCATACGTTGTCTTTTCAACAGATTTAGATGGTGCCCAATTTAAAGTGAATGCAACGGTTTCTAGTGCATAACCCCAAAATGACAGTGAAAAGTCAATCAGATACATCATAGATCGAACCATATCTGATAAAGTACGATTACGACGTTCCGACACACCATTACGCTATGGTGTTCCGGCAGGTGTGAGTTGTGAAACTATTCCACACTCTCTCATATGTGCGCTAAGTAGCTTAGATAGTCACCTCCACGGTCGGACCATAGAAATTTGATTTTTCTATTACGATGATTTTCCACTTCACTCTGAAATTCCTTGAACTTTTCATAGGTTTCATACTTGTGTTTCATAAAATATATATACCCGTATCTACTCAAATAATCCATGAAAGTAACAAAATAACGATATCCACCTCACGCCGACACACTGATTCGACCACATACATCAATATGTATGATGTCCAATAAATCTGTCGCCCATTCCATTGAACCGGAAAAAGGCGTTCTAGTCATCTTGCCCATAAGGCATGGCTCACATGTATCAAATGATTCCAAAAGTCCATCTGAATGTAGTTTCTTCATGTGTTTAATGCCAATATGACCTAGACGGTAGTGCCACATATATGCAGATATATCATCATCAAGTTTAATCCTTTTAGCATCAACATTATGAATATGTGTAACACTATCCAAAAGAAATAAACCATTCATCATAGGTGCTTGACCATAAAAGATATCATTCATATAAATCGAATAACCATTGTTTCCAGATTTAAATGAATAACTACTTCACATCAAACACGATCCAAATACAATGTTCATGCTTAGTGAAGGAACCAAATAACAATTTTTTAGATTTATTACTAATCCCGATGTTAAGTGGAGAGGCAACGTTCCGATGGAAATCACATATACTCTTGATCCATTGTCGGCACGCATCATGACATCACCCGTTGCTAGCGGTCGCTTGTTCCGCATACCCTGATTTGAGTTACATATATTAGCAACAAATCCAGTATCAAATACCCAGGTGCTACTGCGAGTACTAGTCAAGTACACATAAATTACATGTATATCATATATAACTTTGTTTGCCTTGCCAGCCTTCTTGTCTGCCAAATACGTGGGGCAGTTGCGCTTCCAATGGCCAGTCCCCTTACAATAATAGCACTCGGTATCAGACTTAGGGCCATCTCGGGATTTATTTCTAGGCGCAGCAACAAATTTGCCGCCCTTCTTTCCCTTCTGTTTACCCTTCTTGTCATTCTTGAAACCGATGGTCTTATTCATCATCAACACTTGATGTTCTTTCTTGATCTCCACCTATGCAGTCTTAAGCATTTACAGAAGCTCGGGGAGAGACTTCTTCATGCCCTGCATATTATAGTTCATCATGAAGCTCTTGTAGCTAGGTGGCATAGATTGGAGAACATGATGTATGCCTAAGTCAATGGGAATAGTTATTCTCAAGGACACAAGCTTATCGGCGTACCCAGACATTTTGAGTATGTGCTCACTAACGGAGCTATTCTCTTCCATCATGCAGCTAAAAAACTTTCCAGAAGCATTATAACTCCCTACGGCAGCATGGGTATCGAAAATCATTTTCGATTAACCCATTGTATCAAAGGCATTGCCGTTTTTGAAACATTTTCGAAGTTCTGGCTCTAGCCCATACAATATGCCGCAATGAACTAAGTTGTGGTCCTTCTGACGAGTCAAATAGATGTTCTTTTCCTCGTCAGGAGCATCATCAAGTGGTGGGGGGCCTAGCGGCTCTTCTAGCACATAATGATTTTGTGTAGCAGTGAGGAGAATCCTCAAATTCATGGCGCAGTCAGTAAATTTGCTACCATTCGTCGCAAGTTTCTCTTTCTCCATGAACACATTGAAATTAAAAGCAGGTGGTGTCATCTAAAATAGAATTTGTAAAGTGTATACTAAGTTTGTGATAGATCTAGTTCTACTAATCCAAATTATGAATGAAATCCCACTCAAAAACAACACCCCTCGTGTATTTTTGGTGATTACATGAACCAAATCCACTACACCAAGTCTGATGATCACGTGAGTCCGTGAAATTTCAAAGGCGAGCATCTATATGGGCATCATATCAAATATATGACTCATTGTTAACCTTTCGGTCCGTGTTCCGAGGCCATGTCTGTACATGCTAGGCTCGCCAAGTAAGAACCTTAGTACTTGCGTGTGTAAAACTGTCTTACACCCGAAACATGATCGTGGATTCAAGTGCACCCGATCATCACGAGATGTCTTGAAGCGGTGAAACATAATCGATGCATACTTAAGGGAGAAGACATTTTTATCTTGATATCTAAATGAGGGATCATCTTATAATGCTACTAAAACGCCAAACAAGCAATATAAGATGCAAAAACATAATATGTGAAAAGTGAGATGATATGGTTCTTGCACTTGAACACTATCATGTGCATCGTGGTATGATCTTTATCATTCCTTTGTGTGTAAGGCCAAGGTCTATGGGACTTACATGTCAGGTGTGTTGTAAGTGTATCAACTATACATCAACTTACAACATTACCATGTCATGACACTAGCCTAGCAACAATCTAAACTAGACGCTTCTAATTTATCCATTGCTGGTTTTACATGGCTTCGGGCTTTTGAAGATATAACCTTTCTTACCTACGAACATGGAATCACAACGATGATAACTAAGTTATTAGCAACTTGTTGTAAATCAGATATTGACTATAGTAGGAGAGACATACACCCGCTAACCACTTTTGCAAAACTAGTTGCATGTCAAGCGTGGAACATGTCTCATGTGCGAGGACATGTAAAGTTAGTCCGGGCCGCTTCATCCCACTATGCCACCAATATCCAAAATAAAAACAAGACGCAATAGCAAGATCATCATCGCCCACATACTCATATGTGTACTACCCGTGCAAAGGATCTACACATAGATCTGGCTCTGTTACCACTGTTGGGTTCACAGCATAGAAAACAAAAAGTTTCCTACGATGGGAACTACACCAAGATCTATCGCCTAGATACAAGCTACGGGTGGATATACATCCATAGAGAACATACCCTTGTAGATCGACAAAGTTTAACGGGGTTGAACTCATGATGATGTAGTTGAACGCTTGCCAATCTCAAGATCGAGAAGAAGTCCAGCACCGCAAATCAGAAGCACATCCGTGATTGCACACACATTCAAGCCACCGAAAAACCTCCACCTCCTCGCTCCAGCGATGCAACGGAAGCAGCAACTCCTTCTAGATGAAAATCCACCAGGAACATGTATCTCGCTAGTCCGAGACCATGGGGGAATAATTCTAGACGGGGAGAGAGATCCTTCATGAGGATGTGTGAGTGAGATATAGGGAGAGGGGGGGCTTTTATGGGAGGAGGGGCATCACCCCAAGGGCCATGGACGGTGCATGGGGGCTTCCCCCATCCCTTCCTCCATTCATGTGAGTGGAGCTCCCACTCACAAATTGCCTCTCCATTTCCTCCACTCAAAATCCCATTTAATTTCCACCAAATTTAATGTGATCTCTCATTAAATAAAAATCCTTTTATTTATTTATTCAGAATTTTGTAAATTACATTAATTAACAAACAGTCACATAAAACCCCTTTCTACTTTTCAATTTCACATGCAGAACCAATTTCAGCAATTTCACCCAAAACAATTCCGATGTCCATTGAAATAATTCCAGCACTTTGCAATTCTTTCGTCTAGAACATATTTGCTCCAAATGGTGCTGGTATCCCTTAAGTGTGTCACCCTACGGTTCGCGAATAATGCAGACATGATCGAGAACCCTCTCGGATCAATAATCACAAGCGGGACCTGGAGACCCATACGGACTCCCACACATTCAATGATGACTTCTGTGATCGTGAGAACCTTTTACGCTAGTAACTTAATCCCTTTGTATCGCGATATATTACATGTTTGAGATTCAATCATCAGTATCTCCATAACTAGTTTGATCTTGTTATTGACATGCACTCTTTTCTCGTTCCCGTGATATAACATTCTAGTGATCACATCACTTGCTTGCAAGCTAACTAATGTGATATCACTGAGAGGGCCCAGAGTATATCTATCCATCATCGGGATGGACAAATTCCACTCTTGATCCATGAGCCTCTACACAATACGTTCATAACACTAAACCCACATTTATAGTCGCCATGTTACGATGTGACGTTTGATGTTATCAAGATACTCTTCTAGTGTTAGTGATTGACATGATATCATGGTCTAAGGACTAGGATTACTTTGTATGATGTTATATCAATATAAACACAATGACTTTGATCATAATTCTATACTTCGGATGAATGTGCATCACATCATTCCAACAATGTTGTGACCTCGTTATTAACAACATCCAATGTCCATGATCAGGAAACCTTGATCATCTTATTAATCAACGAGCTAGTTATAAAAGAGGCATAACTAGGAACTTTCTATTTGTTTATTAACCACACATGTATTAACATTTTTGTATTAATACAATTATAGCATGCAAAATAAACATCCATCATATACTTGGAATACATATAATAACAACTTTATATTGCCTCTTAGGGCCTATTCCCTTCAGCACCATATGGCATGGGTCATGGGGAGGTTTCGTACCCCTGGTTTTTTGCCGCATGCAGCATCTGAGTGTATGCATCTTGGGGCTTCTGGAACTCACGATAGTCCTTGAGGAGGTGGCTGCATTTCTTCTTGCCGTATTTATTTTCGATGTAGAAGTGGACGTTGCTTAGACCGGTCAACCTCTGCATGGTCATAGGTGCATCGTCGTGGGTGCCGCGTTGCCAGACTTGTGTAGTTTTACTGCTGTTGCGGTATCCGCCGCTGCGGTTGCCATCGTTGCGCCTGTCGGTGTAGCTGGCCTCAACCATGTCGACTTCTTAGCGGTCTTCGTAACCACGCATTCTTATTTTCCCTTGGCGGTCACGCCTACGGCTGAGGTTATATTCATCATCTAGGCATGCTCGGTTGTTGTGGATGTCATCATCTTCGTACGTCTAGCAATTCGCGATATCTATCAGGTGGTCGATGGTCTTCGGTTTAGTGAAGCCTAGCTTCTCTCTGAGCTCACGGCAGGGGAAGTTCTTTGATTAATGTCGGCTGCTTTTAGGTGCCCTTAAAGTTTTGGACAAAGCTGTACACAAGCTCCTCCCTGCTGGGGATCAAACCCAGGGGAAGATTGTTGAGCCAGGTCCATCCTGTGGCCTCCAGCTATAGCTATAGGCATTGCATGGTCATGTTCTTACACCTGCCATGACACTTGACTGATGGAATGTGGTCATCCATCCAGGTTTTCGTCTCCTAGAGGCCGTCGAACTTCGGGTTGTCTAAAGGAAGCTTGAAGCCTTTGGGCATCCGAGTTTGTCATATGGCTCAAATGAAACATATGGTGCCACAGGAATCAGTGTCCTCATCTTCCAAGTCGGTGGAGTAGGTGCGCTTGGCGCGCATCTTGTCCACTCTGTGCTGTGTGATTTCATTGTGAGCACCGTAATTGTGACTCCTTTGTCACGGGCTGTGGTGTCGCCGCGATAGGTCATGATCTTCCTCGTCAGATGATGGCAAGCAATTCCTCATGAATTTCACCATTGCTTTCTTCGTCTCATAAGTTGGATCTCTGGTCAGTGCCGCTTTGATCAGCCCGAGGCCAGCGATGGCAGATCGATGGATGGCGGATTTCCGATCCTAGACCAGTGGCTGGTTGGTTATCACGTACGTGGTAGCTTCTATAACTATGGCTTGCGGCACCTTGGATATCATATTAACCTGCGAGTCCACCGACATGAAGGATAAGTCGAGGGATTTGGTGGCTTCGCTCCTTGCATCCATGCCCAGATGGTCTAGCCGAGAGCGCCTCTTGTGGGTGCCATCGTCATTGCCCTATGAGGAGGAACCCGATGATAGAAGAGAGTGTCGCTCGCCTGGCAGTCAATTCGTCGGCTGCCTTCTTGCGCTGCTCGAGTTGAGCATGCATCACATGTTGGCGGTTGTGCTCCTTTACAAGGAGACAATGGTATCCCATCAGTATGTCGCAGGATGCGTCATTTGGTAGGGGATTGCCTCTTAAGGCTTCCCTGACCCTCTCCCACTTGGGATTAGTGAGGTGGATCTAAGGATGACCTGACCCACCCCTGCTGTTATCATTGGGGTCTGGAGGGGTGCCGCTATTTGGGTTGGGATTGGGAGGGTCTCCGTTGTTGGCATTGGGATTGGGAGTTTCGCCCCTGTTCCCGATGTTGTCGTGAGTGTCATTGCCACTATTGATGATGATGGCACACATGTAATGGTGGGGGAGATCGTTACTCCTATAGCTCTCTGATCCTGAGTTGTAGGCCTCCTCTCCTGATGGTGGATCATATATATTGGAGTCGCAATTGTTGTTTTTATCTATGTTGTAGATCGAAACGAGAGCGTTGAGCTCGCTTAATATGACGATTGATGGTGGGATCCACTAAGAAGGTGCGATCGTTGGTGGCATCAGCCGTTTAGGGAGGCAAAGTGTGCCAATATTGCCAACTTGGAAGCATAGGCTCCTGATCATCGTGTCGACTCCGTCTCCTATGGAGTCAAAGGTCGGGCGTGTTGCCGGCAATTGGATTGTGAAGTCAACGGTGCCGAAGAGAAGGTGGTCCTCAGATGCGGATGAGTCATAGATCGCAGGTGAGGGGGCCTTCCAGGTTGCAACATCAGCGCTCCCAGTTCCCACAAACGATGTCAATTCATGTGGGGTTAACATGTCAATGCCCATTGTTGATGGACTTGGTTTGAGGAAGAGGAGTTTACTGAGATCTCGTTCGGCTAACAAGCAAGCAACGCAGGTGTTTACCCAGGTTTAGGCCCTCATAGGGAAAACCCTACAAGGCTACTCTTACTTGTCTGTTCTTGATTATTGAAGGAACCGAAGGTTATAGGGGGTGCCTTAATGGCTATGGTGCGTAGATGTAATCTGGCAGGGGTATATGTTAGGGTTTCAGATGATCCTTCTCAATGTTCCCTCCTGGCCTTTATATGGAAAGGCCATGTCTTGGGATACAGTCCGAGTCGGTTACAGGTCAGTGTTATTCCTTTCAAAGTTTCTATCTTAAGATAGCCATTTCCTCCAAGGAATCAAATCCTTGATGGACCTGGGCCACCCGAATCCTGCTAGATTCATCATGGGGTGTAGATCATCACATGGGCTCCCGCTGGGCCAAATAATATAGGCCAATCTTGGGTACCCACAGGGCATACCCATGTCAATAATCCTGTCGTAGCAAGGATCTTTACAAGCTCATCATCAACAACAAGGATATCATAAACATCACAAGAACATCAACCACAAGAACATGTTGAACATGTTCTTAAAAAATCATGTCATGTATATATTCTTATCAATTATAAGAATATGATCTGTTAGTTTAGGTAGAATCCTCAAAGCTGCACCCAACTAGGTGTATACTCATCACAAGAAAGTAAAAGTGCTAGTAGGAGAATCCAATCTTTATCTAGGCAACACATCAAATCTCAGTCTATGCATCATTGATATAAATCCATAGAACATCAAGGAAACAAACATAATTAGTGGAGGTTAACACTGTGTACCATCCAATAGGAGGCCTCATAGTGGCATCCTTCCAAATTTAAGCCATATTCTAGTATAATAAAATGAAGGATCATTTTCCTAAAATGCTAGGAACCATCAGTATTTAACTATCTATCATAAGATAGCAACAGCATAATAACTTTACCATAAGCATCATCCTAGTAAGGGTTAGATCATCACTGCTACATCTAGGAGTTCATTTCCATATCGCGCCATCAATTCCACATAGCAATACTTGGTTCCCAAAGCAAAAACCATTAATCATCTTTCGAACCAAAAAGCCAGGAATCATATTTATATTACCTATCTGTCATTTTTTGGACAACAAACAAACATTAGGATCAATGACTTATACCAGATAACATTAATATATTGTCCTTTGGACAAACAACACACTTTTCATCACTACCAGGACATGTCAAGCAGATGAAGCACATAGCAAATTAACCAATTATCCCAAAGTATAAATTGATGAAGGCATCAACCATATCACAAAAAGTAACAGTACTGAGAAAGTAAGCCCACATATCAAACTACAGAGCAACACTAAAATTAACCATGAATAATTTGTAAGGCCAACTTTATCTCGGAATCACAAACATACCAGTATAGGCAGGGCAGAACCCTAAAACAAGGATTCAAACCATAATTAGGGTTGCAAATATAGTACATAGGAATCCAGAGAGAGGCAGAGAGAAGGGATAAGATAGAAGAGAGAGGGGAAGAACTCACCTGTAGTCCTCGCTAAGTTTAGAAGAGGAAGCAACATCGACGGCAGCCACGATGGCACGATGGGCATATGCACCGTGCCGAGCTGAGCTACCAGCCGCAACATCACGGGTTTGGCGGCATAGGACTTTTAACATCCCAACATTTAGGAACCAACAAAGGGTATAATTAGGAATTTGTGCATTTGCATGCATTCATCTATAAAATCAGGGTAGATTTTTTGCCAAAAAAATCCTGGAGTGATCAGAGTTTCTTTCACTATTTGGAGATAGTTTTAGCTCTTTATAGTGATTGCTATAAATTTTGACATGATATTTAGGAATTCAAAAGATTTTGGGTGAACAAATTTGAGTTCAAGTTTGAATTTGAATCATTTGAAAAATATTAGAAAATTAGAAATAATTAGTATTTAATTGTTTTTCCAAAATTATTTAGTTAATATTGTTTGAATATATAATATTTATAAAACAATAATGATAACTGAAAAGTATATGAACAAAATAATATAAATAGGAAAGTATTTCTTATTTCTTTCCTTTATTCAATTACAAAAATACAAGTATAAATAAATATATCAAATAAGGATATTGCAGCAACATTTCTCAAAGAATAGAAAACTTTATTGAATAACAGGATATTGTTACACAAATATTGTACAAAGTGAATAAATGAAAGATTACAAAGAAATTAAATGAAGAAAACCTAAACTAATTTCTAGGCTAGTCTTCTTAATCTCCAATGAATGATCTTGTTCCTGTGAACACAAAAGCAAACAAAAGAGAGATAGGGGTTAATGTTAGATAGATTGCTCTTAGCCTTGAATAGTGAAATGCACTGTTTAAATTGCATCATTGAGCAATTAACACGTAATAGGGGCAGGTGTCACCATTATAGCAGAGGAAAATAACAATCTGAGGATAATACCAACTTCCATTTGAACCAATCCACAACCAAATAACTCAACCATTGAAACTTGAGTATATTGGAGCCCACTGGTAAGAAGCTTGGTCATTGCATGCATGGTGTGTGTTGTCAACACAACAGTAGGAGGCCAATTCACATAAAATAGGTCACACAGCCACAACACAACTGCTAGCTACTACCTTAGTTCCTTTATATCTTAGATCATCACCAAGAAATCAAGAACACAGTCAATACCACATCATCTCTTGATAGATCCCCAAAATATCAACCAACCATTCACCACAGAAAACCTATCAGATCAACAACAAGATGGTGACTTCATGGAGGGGTGGTTTAGGAGGACAGTAAGGCCACACAGGAGCTGGAAGGAGCTAGGAGGAGCATGGCCTATTTTAGGAAGTGCAGAGCAAGGCCAAGACGTAGTACCAGTTCTAGAAGCTAATCTGCAAGCTCATCAACAAGGCTAGAGCAAGGTAGCAGCCACATCTCTTCACCAACTACTAGCAGGTTGGTGATTTATAAAGCAAACATGGTTTGTATTTGTTCTTATCCATTCAATAAATAAGATCTGTTGGATAAGTTGAATCCTCAGAGACACACCTAGGTGGGGTGTATATCTCATCATTGGATATATTAAGCAGCCACATATAGAATCTGTTCAAATCCGTAACCAAGAAATCATCCTGTGCATCATTGACCTTGGATGATATTCTCTAGTTCTAAAACTAGATGCAAAGGAATTCATTGGTTAACCACTACTGGGCACATTCCAAGAATAGTAGCATCCCAGTAGTGACTTCATTTTATTAATTTCTCTCATAAATTAAGAATAAATCATAACACTTCTTATAAAGTTTATCAAATCACCTTCCTAAAAGCTATAGGAATCATCGCTTAGAACAAACTATCATGGAACAAATGAGAAGGGAGGTAGTAGATAAAAACATTTGTTTTTACCTAGTAGTGCCTCAGACCAGCATCATAGGCCAATATATATTTAACTAGTATAACACTATATTTGATAGAGTTCTTCAATTCTTGCAATAAAAGATAATTCAAAGTAGATTTGATGAAAAAAATTAGTATCAGACAGGATTTGTGTACCATTCCATAGAAGGTGTCACAAAAATCCATAGTAACTAAGTAATCCATATACATAGGCTTCATAGCCAAATCTTCTCAAAGAAATGATTAATCATTTTCCTAAAACAAACAATTAGGAATCATTTCTGTTCATCTACAAATACTATCATCAGAATTCATCAGAGAACATTTAAACTAGATATCCAACTCTGATGCTTTCATGTTAAAGCATATCAATCAGAACCAATGAATCAATCTCAAGCCAGATTCTAACCAAAGCATCACCAATCAAGTGTATGACAGTGATTAAAATTTAGACAACAACCCACTGTCAGAAGCCACTGTCATCATTCAAAATTTCAATACAACAATGAATTCGACACAACCTAGATTCAGTAGGCAATCAAATAAAGCAGATTCATCATCTTGAATAATAAATAGTAACAAGGTAAGAACCCTAGCACAGATGGATGAACCCTAGAGAAGTGGACAACCCTAATTAGTGTTCATAACAAACAACCACATGGAGGGCAGCAAGGTAAGATAGATAACAACAGGGTAAAAGGAGTAACATACTTGTGGTCCTCGCTAATTATTAGAAGAGGGAGCATGGTGGCTGGTGGTGGTGTATACGAGGGCACGTGGAGCAACCAAAGGCGTTGCGACCCATGCCAAGCCGCAGACACGGAAGCCACATGATCATGAAGGCTCTAGCGGCACCACCCATCCACCAAAGCACCGGAGCAACACCATAGGAGCCTAGGAGCACTAGATCACCGGCGACACCCGAATCCTAGGTATCGGGATGGAGGCAGCGTGGTCAGGGAAGCGCTGAATCACGCTAGACCAGTCGATGGAGCATTGTCGACTGACCCATCTTGCATCACGACAGCGGCCGGGGAGGACAGAGGTGGCCGGAATCGCTCGACGACGGCGGCGGCACCACATCACCACAAAGGGGAACGATAGAGGAGAGCACGAATACGCAAGGAAGAGAGAGGGGTACTGGGCCGGTCTGGGCTAGTACAGGGTGAGATAGGGGTTTGACCCAACCCAGATGGGCTGGGTCGGGTTGGGCCACACAAATGGGCCAAAGCCCAGATTTAAAGAAAAGAAAACCCTAATCTAATTATTAAAAGACCAAAATACACCCAGGACTAAATAAGTTCTATAAAAAAATTCCTAAAAATACAAATAACATATCCAAATGTTAATAAAAATATAAACTACCCAATAAAAAATAATGAATTGTATTATAGGATAATAACACTTAAGTTAATTATTTAAATGATACAAATTCCTTATGGAATTTATAAAAATAACTAATATACCTAAAAAAATAAAATTCACTTTTACCATTCTAAATAGGTATAGTATTTTAGAAAAATACTAAATTATTATTTAAGGCAGTAAAATGAAATTCTCTAAATTGAAATATTTATTCTTAGATAGAATTTTAAGAAAATATTAATAAGAGTTAAAATTAAACAAATATAAATTTTAAACTCTTATATTAATGTATCGTACCACAAAAATATTAAATATAATATTTACAAGATTTTAGGAATTATCAAATACTAACTTTCTTTTATTAATAAAGAAACTTTAAGACTTTGATAATGTGGGTAAAACAGGCAAAGCATATAAATAATAAAATGATGCATTACATTACTATGCATATTCATTATTGCTTATTTAAATATTTTGCTTACTGGGAAATAATGGTGTTTTGTAGAAATAGAAGCTCAAGGTCGAGTGCAAGCATCCGACTTCACTACCTTGCAGTCACAAGGCAAGTTCATCACTTGCTCATGTCCTTTGATGAATGTTATCAAAGTATTTAAAAATTGTGTGTTATGATCTATGTTCTAAAGATAAGAAAGAAAATACTATTTTCTCAAATAAATGGAATTCTATTATCATCCTAAGTGGTGGTAAATATAAGATTGGCAATGGAACTTATATTTCCATTTGCAGTGAGGTTCATCACATAGGAATTAATAACCCATGACATCAGTGATTCTAGAACCATATAATACACGTTAACCATGATATTTGGAATGGCACGGAGAAGTCAGTTGGATCTTCTTCCTTTCACATGAACGGATGACCTTATCGTGACGCTGTAGATTCCTTGCGAGGACTCAGCATGGGTGGGAACCCTTTTGTCCCCGCGAATTGGTGTCTAGATTATCCGTGAGGGGCTGTCGAAGGTAGATCTGCCACTTCGGTGGGGGTTGCTAGGGACATGATCTTCTTACTGGAGTCTCCAAGGGGTTGCCAGGGTTATATCTGCCTATATGGGGGTTAACGGAGGTATTCCTGCTTGGCGAATCGTGTTCCATGTGGGGTCGTGAAGAAGGACAGTGATTGGCTTGGAGCATCTACTGGGCCCCACATCATGGAATTGTGGACGGGAAATTACGCCCGGTTGTGCAACAAGGATTTGATATCTCATGGGTAAAGCAATGCACCTCTGCAGAGTGTTAGAACTGTAACTTGTTACTCCTTGTTCCGGGAAGGAACTATGAATGCAGCAGGAAAGGAACTCCATGAAGTTCTGGTCAACCTGTGAAGGCTAATGGGCATAGTTTTTGATATTAAAATCAACCTTGGAAGAAATAGATGTTTATGGAAACTGCATAGTTCCAAGGACTGATAGTCCGAGGTGGTAGATAGAGCATCAAACTTCCCACCTTGCATATAATGAACTTGCTGTTACTCACTCTTTTCGGTGATCCCCTGCTTAGACTATGAGGACCCAGAAGACACTCCAATGTAGACTGCCAAAGGACAAGAGGATGCCTACTACGAGGAACCAGACCTGTACGAAGGAGTGGAAGGGGTGGACTACGAGATACACTATGGAGTGGAAGGAAATGAGTCCGAGTAGTTTCCTTAATTAGATAGTAATCCAGATGAACCGAGGAGCACAAACTTTATATAATAATTTATTGTGCTCAATTCTGGTTATGAGTTTGAAACTTGTATCTTCCGCTAAAACTACTTAAGTTTGGTTTGTAAGTTTGAATAACTGTAAGACCCCACCTTTATAAAGGTAAAGGTCCCTGTGATTGCAATGCTAGTCCCTGGATCAAATGCTAGCATCCACAGTTTAAGATGAAGTACACAGAAACAAAGGTCATTATTACATCGTCATTCCAGAGATAACATAGTCTTTTACAACTCCATAGCCATAGTCTAGTACAAGAGTTTAACTTAACAATATAAATAAAAGTATTCATCTTCATGTGCCATAGGCAAGCATGTTGAGTGTAGACTCATAACCCTAATCCTCATTAGAGTAACCTGCAACATCACAAGTTACATCCACAGTGGGTCAATACATTGGAATAGTATTGGAAAGTGATACCTTAGTATAATAATAGTATCTATCTTATACATGAATTTGGCTAAGTGTAGCTTAGGCTTTCTTTGCTCAAAATAGGTTTTACCTATCAGTTGAAAACACTAAGTTTTTGTTTGGCAAAAACTCCCAAGGAACCACCAATAGACATTGGTGAACCTTTACCCTTGTTCAACCACACGTTTTTAACTTAGAAATTGGGATGAGGAGATTCTTGATAGCTTCCATGTCTTGATGCTCATGTTGTCCATTTCCGGGGACACGACTAAGTACTTAGATTCTTTCTTCTGCACAGGTGGTGCACTTTCCCCACAAGACTCGACATGCATCGAGACAAGACCTTTCAGAAGCCTTCCCTTAGACCAGAATGGACGCGCTCCAAACCTATCACCCCTACCACCAACTGTCCATTTGGTTAAGTTATTGCAACCTATATGATCCAGGCAGAGACCATAATGCCATGTAGCTGCACTAGAAGCTTCTTAACATATGGCATCTCAAATCCCTTTGTTCCTGGGTGGCTTTCCACAAGTGTGATACACAAGGTAGACCATAGATATGGGCCTTGTGTAACCACTCAACATAACCCAAACATACCATTCCACCCAGGTGATTCATTCACTTAGTTGTTTTATTAAGCAAAAACACAAGTCAAAAGACTTAGCAATATTTCCATAGCATGTATATATTCCACCCTTGGTTGCTACTAGCTAGGCTAAGCATGGAAAGAGCAAGTATCTTAACTTAGAGAAAATTCTAACAATTCTACAACTAATAGGATTTCCCAAGCATATCATATAGATACTTAGAAAAATTATCATGCAAGCCCTATACGAAATATCTCTAATGCAAAGTCAAAATATTGGGACAAAAATATGAAGCACCACTTGCCTTGGTAGTTATGGGAGTAACAACAATCCTCACAGTCACAATCACCACTAGCACCAAAATCTACACATAAAATGATAGCACCAAATTCATATGTCAAATAATCAAGCATAACTATATGAATGCATGCAAATGCCATATGATGATTTTTCTAAACCAAACAAGACAAGTAAAACAGTACTGAACAATAAACTAAACATTTATACACTAAATAAACTTAATTTGGATTTTAAAACATTTTCCAAATAATTTTTATACACAAGTTAGGCCTACAAATGTCTCTGCATAAAATTCTATTTTAACAGAAGCAATTTATAAAACTAAGCCTACAGATGTGTAGAATTTATTTTTGTGATTCCATTGATATCTTATTTGCATTCTTTGGATAAACAGAACAAAAGTTATTGAATTTACAAGTTTATTTATCTAATAGATTCAAATCTAAATTTAAACAGAAACCCTGACACGCGGTGCCATCTGATTGGCTGATACCGGTTCGGGGGGGGGGGATCACGCTCGCGAGCCGTAGGATCTAAGTGACGATGCACGACCCAGATCTAATCGTACCGCTTCACCCTCTAATCTAATCCTAGCCTCTAGATTTGGATCTAACGATCCTCGATGCTCTGACCATCGAGTGGCGGCGCAAATGGCCAGAGTGGCGGCGATGCTTCTGCCGGCGGTGAACTGGCGGTGCTAGGGGGTAAGTGGGGGTGGGTTTGGTCGTTACCGAAGTGTGGGGACGCGACGATGACGATGGTTGACAAGGTGGAGACGCGGGCGTGCAGGACCGTCGAAGAATTCCTCGCCGGAGATGCTCCTGGCGTCAGGTGCTTGAAGTTGTCGACAGAGGTGAGCCTACAGAGCGCCAGTGAACAAACCAAAGGCATTAGCATGAGCGCGAGAGGACATCGAACTTGGCAAAGCAAACCAGAGGCGAGGGGGTGGTCAGACCTCACCGTAATTGGTCACCGGAGCTCGTCGGGATAGCGGCGGTGTTTGGAGGAAACCGAGCAGCTTGGTGGCGATTAAGGGGTGGGGTTTGAGGGGAAATGGTCGCGACGGTGTGGGGTTTAAGTAGTAGGTGAGGGCTGGGCGAATTACTGCCTGAATCAAAGAAATTGATTCGATTTTAATCAGCGAGGTAACGGGCGGTGACGGCGTGTTCATCCCGCAGGATTTGGGGAGGACGACGACGACGTGGCATTGGGGCCACTAGTCAGCGACTAGGGGGTTGGTTCGACGCGGGTGAGAGAGGGAGGGGAGGAAATGCCCCGGGTGGGCTTGTTAGGCTGGCTCTGATGCTAGGACGAAAGGCTGGCGCATGCCCTTTCTTATTTTCTTATTCCTTTTCTTTTTGTGATTTGATTTCTAGAAATCATTTTCAAATGATATTCAAATGGGTTGGAATTCAAACTTCCTTTGGATTTTTGTAAAATAATCCAAGCATATATTTGTGTATAAAACATTGTTGTTTGATCACAAATACTTTGGTCCATGAAAAATAGAGTTTAAATCATGCCTTAATATGATTATAGATAATAGGCATAAAATGCTTTCATATTTGAATTTTATTTTGAGAATTTTTGTGCAAGCTTTGCGTTCATCTTTGAAATATTTCTGATCATAATAAGGTATTCTCATACTCTGAGAGTAAAATAGAACCATTGCCTTTCTATCATAAAATAATAGGCATATAAATGGTTTCTCACATTGAAACTTGTTTGAAAATAATCAAATGCTTATGAATGCATGAATGATATGCAAACTTTTCAAATTATGATTTTTGGGATGTTACAATAACTTGAAGCACTGACCTTTTAGTATAGTAATAATAATAATGTGTGTATGTTTGTAATATGGACCCACAATGTTTCTGTTGTACCACTCTAAGGGATGTGATATTTGCGGAACGGTGTTCTGTGAGTGTCATGTCAACAACTATAGTGTACTACACATGCAGTGATATGCTGGGTCGTTGCAGGCGTGAACCTTACCGCCATGTCACGAGGGAGCGAGGCACCATGGGGTCACCGGGTCACAACATGGCAAAGGGGGCAAAACCCTAGCCACTAAAGAGGAGATGATGCAGCAAAATGAGAGGCCATGCGACAAATATAATTGGACTAGTTGATGCAGCATCGTCGACTGAGTTAGCCAGCATAGCAGCGGTGGACAGAACAGGCTGGAATTGAAGGGAGATAGAGGTGGCTTCATGAGGCCGCAAAGAAGGAAGAGAACGAGAGGTGGGTGAGCGCGTACGTGGTCTGGGTCAGTTGACCAAGGCACCACGGTCGGTTCAGCCCAACCCATTGGGCCGAACTAGGGCTTGGCCAGCCCAAGGGGCCAGGCCCAGGTTTTAAAAAGAAAGAAGTAATTCATAAAATGTTAAATTACAAAATCCCCTTAGAGTATTGAGGCTCTAGAAAAATAAAGAAAAATCCTAAAAATCCAAATAATATCACTAAATGTTCATAAAAATATACACTATTAAATAAAAATAAGAACTTGTATTTTAGGATTATAAAATTTAATTTGATTATTTTAATGCAATAATTACTTTATGGAACTTTCTAAAAATAAGGATAATACTTAAAAATAAATAAAATTCATTTTAAGATCCTAAATAAATACATTATATTAGGAAAATATTAATTATAATATTTCAAAGAATTTTAGGATTTCTTAAATAATAAATCCTCTATAACTATTTAGTACCTATTTTATAGGAAATAATCCTCTATAATTATCTCTCTTATAAGAAATCTTTGAAGTTTAAATTTAAAATAAATATTTAAAGAAGGGTTTTGAATTAAAATAAAACATTGCATGACATTATTATGCATAATTTATTATTGCTTATTTAAATATTGTCCTTACCAGGCAATAATGGTGTTTTGTAGAAACAGGAGCTCAGGGTCTAGTGGAAGTATCCGACTTCACTACCATTCAGTCAGAAGGCTAGTTCATCACATGCTCATGTCCTTTGATGAGATTTCCCAAAGTATTGTAAATTTTGTGTTATCACCTATATTCCAAAAGGAGACAAAAAATAATATTTTCGCAATGATATTAAATGTTATTATCATCCTAAGTGATGGTAAGTTATTAAGGATAACAATAGAATCTAGAATTCCATGTGCAGTGAGATTCACAAGATAGGGATAATAACCCATGACATCAGTGATTCTAGCGCCGTATAATACGCGTTAATCATGAGATCTAGAATGGGATGGAGAAGTCAGATGGATCTTCTTCCTTTCACATGTTAGCAGATGGCTGAAATCCTTGTAGCATGGTCAATTCGTAGAGTAGTATACAACATATGGGTGGAATCCCTCAACATTCCATGATAGTTCTGGCATCTATAATGGTTTGCACGTTGCATTTCCGTAATACATATGGTGTACATGACGTACACCAAGGGGGCATGCGGGGTCACGAAGGAGGTCAGCGATTGACTTGGCTCATCTACTAGGCCCCACAACATGGAATTTTGGACGGAAAAGTACGCCCGATTGTGAAACAAGGATTTGATCTCTTATGGGTAAAGCAGCGAACCTCTGCAGAGTCAAAGAATTCTGACATGTTACTCCCTTTTTGGGGAAGGAGCTATGAACACAGCAAGAAAGGAACTCCTTGAAGTTCTTTGTCAACCGGTGAAGACTGATGGGCATAGTTTTTGATAATAAAAGAAATCTTTGAAGAATTGTTTACAAAAATTGCATATTGGCAAAGACTTATAGTCTCAGGTGGTAGTTAGTGCATCAAACTTACCACCTTGCATATAATGAACTTGCTGGGTAACGCTGTTACCCTGCTTAGAATCTAAAGAGGCAGAATATACTCCAATGTATGCTATTGAGTGCTAGGATGATGTATTCTATGAGGAGCCAGAACTGTTAGGAGGTATTGAAGGAGTGGACTACGAGATCCTCTATGGATCCAAATTCAACGAGTCAAAGTAGTTGTCGTGTTAGTATTTAGTACTTGAGTTGGCACGAGCAGCATAAAATTTATATAATAAGTTGTTGAGCTCATGTTATGTAATGTAGTTTGGATCTTCTGTTCTTCAGTAAAACATCTTTGAATAAGCTGTATGAGGTTTGTAAGTTTGAACCACTTGGAAATAACTGATCTTTGGTAATGTAATAATAATAATGTCTGTATGTTTGTAAATTGGACCCGTAATGTTTCTGTTGTACCACTATGAGGGTCATGATATTTGTAGAATGGTGTTTCGTGAGTGTTATGTCAACGACTATAGGATACTACAATATGGAGTGGTATGCTGGGTCATCACAGCTGGTATCAGAGAAATTTCTTTGACCTTAGGTTGGAAACCTAGTAAAGGTTTATACCTGTAGGAGTCTAGGCACAACGGTACAGAGTTCTCTAAAAATATAATGAGTATTCACTTGGGAATATTTCCTTGTATATTTAGTACGATAATTATTTATTATGATGCATCATAACTAATCATTACTAATTATAATTATTTTAAATACAACTAGGATGGCACCAAAGTTTCCTAAACAAAATTTTGTGAAGAAGGAAGAAAGTCTTGATGACTATCAAAGGGCATTGACCGAACAACTTTGGCAACTTTTGAGAGTTTTGGGGTGTGAGACGAACATCCCAATGGTGAGTTTTACATACTATGATGGGCACATGATAGTGAAGCATCGTGTTAGTATCCATCTACTGGAGAATCTTAGGTCGAGTCTAGTCATGCCATTTGGAGAGGGTCATAATTAGTTGGCGGCATATAATATTGCATTAATAGATGCACTAGCCACTGGTCGAGAGTGAAAGGCTTGATATCTTTAAGGAAGCATAGATGCTGTGATTCCTCATGATTCCATGGGCTCGGAGTTAGATATGGACCATCTTCAGTTAGTCCAGGAGTATCCTATTTTAGCTTCCAAGTTTATGTACCGATATAGGAAGTTAGTTGAGTCTTTCTATAACACTCATCATGTCATAGTGGAATATAAGGATAGTATGCTAGAAGACCTCACTAATCCTAAGAGAAGGGAGGTTTTGGCAGCATAGTTAGAGAATGAAGCAGGAGGCAACATTAGTACTATATAAAAATATATCCCCATAGATCCGATATCATTCACACCATATCCCTATTCACTTGCACGAGAGCCTACCTATGATCCTGATGTAGGAACGAGTTACCCAATACCACAGAGCTCATGTGGGGCAACTAATTCTGAACTTCCCATCGAGAACTCTGATGGGTGGAGGTCCGGATCACCTATTGGATCTAGTGTTGGGCCACGTAGAGATAAAATAAAACTTATCTTTTCTAACATGGTGATCCCATGATCCAGCTGAGGTACTAGGCCATGAGGATTACCACTAGACACGCGGTTGCGGATTACTGATGAAGCCTGTAAGTTGATGCGATGCAGTCCTCATGATCCGATCCGATCATGATCATCCTGGTGCTGATCGTACACCACCACAGCTGGTATCCACATGTATAAGGAGGAACATCAACGGCGAACTGCTAGGTTCATTACGATGGCATGAATGTTGTGGAGCTAGTGTTTCCAACGCATGTAATGACCTAACCATTCACACCTCCTGGGTTTCTGCGCCCCACTATATATAGGGAGTGAATGTGGGCTCCACTCACTCGTGGCCCATTCACTAAATCCCATATAATATTAGTCAATGTGAGTCCGACTCACTGACTCAATCCAAATTCGGCTCGGGTCCAACCCAACCAGATTTCCGGTTTAGATCCAATCCAAACTTGCTCCCGCTCTTAAGTGTGTGACCCCGTAGGCTCATGGCAACTTGGACACGATTGGAGTCTAAATCTCAATCGATCAGACGGTAGCGGCTCCTAGCAGCACGTGCCGACTCTCTTATCGATCCGAGATAAGTGATCCATCCGACTAACTCTTAGTCGATCGCCTCGGTTAACATTTAACTGAGTCGTGCATGGTCATGCTTTCCGAATCATATCATCCAAGAGGGCCCACTGAATATATCTCCAACTAGAGGCGCAAAATCCCATCTTGGTTATTCACATCATGCAACTTGATTCTCGACCCGAACTCTGCCTTTATAACTGCCTAGTTATGAATCAGCATTTGACAAAACCTAAGTCGATGATCCTCAACTCGGACTATGAAACAACCTCAGGTCTAAGGATTACATTGATTGAGATATACAAATGGCAACTTGTTCGTTGTACCTCAATATGGGTAAATCCGACTTGCTAAAATCTTTAGCCAAATCTGTGTCGCAATAGAATCACCATGCTCATGACAAGTGGAACCATGTCATCAAGCCGACTTTCACATTGGTCTAAGTTGGATGTCCAGCACAACCTCAATGACCAAGGATATTTAGTATGAACAACATGAATTTATATTTCCACAACTGAATCACATATTCAATGATATACATCATATGTTACATGCAAGGAAAACTCAATAACTTTATGAATACAATGGAAATATCATCATACATGATTGCCTCTAGGGAATATTCCAAACATCTAGTAGTACCCATATGTCATTATATGGTTCTGACAGGGATGTCGGACAATCTAGTTGGATGGGAGAAAGGTCTAATACCTCTGATTGCAGGGATGTAGTATTTTTAGATGGTCAGGATGAGGAGGAAGAACCTGAGGAGATGGTATATGAGTCACCTATGCATTACCCTACCCCAGAGAATGTTCATTATCCACTGATAGCTGAGGACTATCATACCCAACATAGTACCTAGGGAGCATCGGAGTCCGAGTATTCTATTGACTACTCGGGAGATAGGGCGCAGGTGGTGCATGAGGAGATGGATGAAGAGCATGTTTCTCAAGATGTTTTAGATGAGCTGGATGGAGTTGATAAACTCAGGCTAAGCAATGACTCGAGTCCTGATACTTCAGACACCGAGTACATTCCATCTGGGAGGCTAGTTGTTTCACAGATTGTGCGTCGGACTTCACTTCAGCATGGTTGGATTCCAGGCATGTACAACGAGTGTCGCAGCTACTGAGGAGTAGGATCACTTGAGATGAAGGATGTAGAAGTTGGTATTGCATATTGTAGTGCTTGAGAGGTTGTTGTATTAGCAATCACAGGGAACCATAGTGGTTGTGTCTTATAGGGTTGTGTTGGTATTGTATTAACTATGTTGCTTGTAATGTATAATATATGATGCATATTTGGGTTTTGTTTTGATCTGGTTTCCATTCTGTGACTAGTTTTGTGCATGAAGTTGAGCTCAGAAAACATGAGCATGGTGTAATTATGAGTATTTGCTTTATGTAATAGGACTAGGGGGTCATGGATATGGGAGTAGGAACCAAGTCTGAGCAACATTGCATGGAGCATGAGGCAAAGGAAAATGCGAATGAAGATGCCACGACACACGAAACATTATTACCACCAATGAGACAACTGATGGATCAAAATTTCATGCAACACATGCAGATGATGCAGCAGTCCAAAAATAAATTCAAGGAATAATTACTTTAACAGGCGGCAAACCCGAGGGAACCTGAAGGCTGAGGTGTGAGTCTCTCTGACTTTCAGAATTCAAGGGCACTACCTTTTGCATCATCTCTGGAACCAATGGATACCGAGGATTGGTTAACAGATACAAATAGGAAGTTGAAGACTATAGGGTGCAATGATGAGGATAAGTGTAACATCCCAAAAATATGAAACTTGGATCATCAAACTCTAATCATCAAAATTTAGGATTAACAAAAACTTTTCTAAATAAAAATATGAAAGCATGCATATGTGTAAGCATGACAATTTGGATTTTTTGAATTGCCATGATTGTGTGTTTCCTTGCTTGTAAAAGGATGCTTAGGTAAAATAAACATCATCTAAACAATCCCCACACTTTTCCCAAAGAAAAATAAATAAAAACAAACAAAATAAGGGAATGGTCACTTTGGCCAAATCAACTCCCATGCCTACTTTGGTTATCTCTAACTTTCAGAACTTAACAGAAACTTGTTTGGATCTTTGCACCCCTTGATAGTAATCATAACAAAGTATCAAGGCCCACCTTGTGATCATCCAAAAACATTCAAATGCATAGTTTAAATGACAGTTTAAAATTGAATCTATATCATATGGGAAGATCCCATTTTTTCAAAAACCACTCAAACAAGCTCAAATTTCAAAACCCAAGCATCTACAGACTCACCAGCACATGCCTAGCACACCCACCAAAAATCTTTTCAAAATTCAAAAATTGAATTCATGCGGCCATTTCATCAAACAGCTTGCAGATGCAAACCAAACAAAAGAAAAACACTATAGTGTGCAGTGATTTTGGCCAAACTTGTTCCCTCTCTAGCTCACAGCCACCTCAGTAGATCATCTAGCAAACTTAACTAATCACTAGCCCCACTGTAAGCTAGACATTGTCATCAATGGTGAACAACCCGAGAGCACCATGGTCACCCCAGTGTGGACAACAAGCTACAAGCAGCACTAGCCTCGCCAACCTTGTCTGGGAGCAACTAGCACCCCACCGCCACTCCATGTCCCAGCCACGAGCGATGGCAGCCCCTGGACCACACGCACAGACCATGCCAAGCTGCTCTGCAACCATGCCGAGAGCGCGCCCCATGCGCCACGCTCGACAGACGCCCACAGACCGCGCGCCGCCCTCGCCGCGTGCATACGTGATCACCACCGTCCCAGCAACCCCGCAGACACGGCCGTTCGCCGCCGCGCGGACCACTCGAGCTGTGCGTCATTAAAATTTCCGTCGGACACGCGCAGAGCACCGCAGCGTTCCGACCAATCCGCACCGCCCCACGCCTCGCCACCACGCCGTTGAGCTTCGCCAGGGAGCACAACAACGCCCCTACCGTCGCCCACGCCGATAGCCCTCTGTGCCATCGACCACGACGAGCTTAGATTGCGCCCGTCGGTCCCCTCTCGCCACTATAAATAGAGGCCTCCCCCACTCGAATTATTCACACCATTCCACTCCCCTCTCACCTAGAACCACCCCGCCTCAGTCCCGGAGCAAGGCGAGCAGCGCATCGCCCGAATTTGGCCGGAGCCCGTTGCTGCTGGAGAAGAAGGAAGCTAGTGATTGGAGCCGCCCCAGGAGAAGCTGCCGGTACCAGGAGGTTCGTCGTCATCGACTTCGTCGTTTGCCTACCTCGTGGGCCCTCGCCTGAGCCCTGGTGAGCCTCCCACGACCCCCACCTGCCGCGTTAGGGTTCTGTCTCGCCGACGCTGCCCGACGTGGACGATGAACCAGAGCCGTTGGATTAGAACTGAATCCAACGCACCACATTGCCCCGTATCGCTTCGCACCCCCCATCTCACTGACGGGTGGGGACAGCAACTTACCCAGCCCGCGTAAGCGCTGTGCGTAGCAGGCCGGCCCATTAGCAGTTCCCGTGCAGCCCAGTCGTTTGAATTTGGATTTTTCCATTTTCATTCAAACACAGTTCTGTACCTATTTTAAAAATCAACCCAGCTCGATTCAGTGAACCAAATTGAATGAAACCAATTTTGTTAGAAAGGTGTGGAAATGCGGAATCCAAGCCCGTTGGATTCAAATCATTTGAATTTGTAGATCACCCTTGGTAAAAATAACAAGGCAGAAGCTTTTCTGCATTCAACCATTTTTCAAATTTAAACCATAATAGCTTTTGAGTTGATTCCAACTCTCAAAAATCACATTTGATCATACCTTTCAGAATATATAAAAATATATGGGTTTACTTACAGAAATAATGTCCAAGTAATAAAAGGATGCCACATAGGAATTTCTAGTCACTTTATTTAATTAAAATAAAAGGTTAAACCTTATTAAATTGTGACACCACTTTAAATCACATTCCCCTGTACTGAAATGTGTGGTGATGACATGTGTCGACATGATCCCATGTTTGGTTTGGAGAATATTAACTCTTAAGTAGTTTTTCAATGATAGACGCTAGTACCGACCAAGGATACGAGGAAGAAGGAGTATACTACGAAGAAGAAGCCGAGGAGAACTTCAACCACTGCTCTGCACAAGGCAAGCTAACACTTGCAATTATGAGAGTTAAATAACCTATGCAATGCACTAAGCATGCTTGGTTAGATATATTTTAGGATACCCAATCCTAGTTTTACTTGCAAGCTTTATACTTTATTTCTTTATCAGAGCTCTTACTTAGATTTTACTGGAATCAATTGTAGATATTAGAAAGATAATTGAAGGTTGCATAAAGAGCATAAAACTTGGCCTAAGCTAGATAATCCTTATGTCATCCTAAGGCATGAGATTGAACTTAGTAAAACTCCACTAGTTTACCACCCCTCATTAGTACTTACCCCCACTTGTAGATGCTAGTGCTAAGCATAAAACTTGATCAACCTTAGATGGGAATACTTGGTGAAAATGGTTATGAAAACCTTGGAATGATGGATCATTATATTGAAATGTTTTGGACATATGTTTCCGAACACCAGATGATTTTGGTGATGAAAATGTTGAGGCATGAGCCTTAGCCCTTTATAAAACTGATGGTTGTCTGGATGCGATACCATTCCAATTTTACCATACAACCACAATACGCGAAAACTGGGTAGGGCTTGACTGGAAACTTATATACCTTAGTATTAGTTCCCTCACGGCCAAGGTCTGAGCTGAGGCTACCTTGTGAAGATTGTCCACCTGTGCAGTACCCAAGATGACAGTTGTTCATGGTTGGGAGGCCAAACTCACAGGAGAGGTGCTTATACTAGGGCGTGTAATTGAAAGGTTAGGATTGATTATCCGCATACTGAGTATGGTGAATTCAGGATTTGTTCCTGACGGATGTATCGAATGTTATGGTGAAGCGTACAATCTCTGTAGAGTGCCAAACTATTCAAATAGCCGCGTCCACGGTTATGGACAGTTGGAGTGGCCATACTGTTCCCCCGTCAGATGTTTTCAAAATGACTTGTGAAATGGATTGAGATTTTGACTTGACCTCAATAGAATTGTGATATGAAATACAAGTTCCCACTTACGTGTGATAAAACTTCAACTAGCTTTCTTCATTTCTAAACTTAGTAGAGGTAAATCTAGCTTTTTGCAAAACAACCCTAGAGCTTAGTGTCCTACTAAAAAAACCCCTTCACTTGTTAGTATTAGTGTGCGAGTACTTAAAGAGTACTCATGGCTTTGTCCCTGGCTATTCCCGTGGCTAGACTATGAAGATGAGTACCAGGATGATGGACCCCAGGAAGGTTACGACAACTAGGATCATCTCCCATCGTCAGCATTTCCTGTGACCCCGAAGATGGAGCTTCGCCTACGCTACCGTTATTATTACGTATTTCCGCTGCTTGAGTTGTATTAAGAACTGGATCATGAGATCCTTATTTGTGTAAGACCTTATGTATGGTTTGTAATGGATGATGTACTGTGGTATCCAAATCTTTTATGTCTCGCAAAAATGGTAATCCTGGGATTGCGATGTATGGCATAACAGACATCTGGGATTAAAAATCCGGGTGTTGACAATAAGTTAAGGTATGCAACATATCTTTTACCGGACCTGCAGCATCCTGGTGGGAGAATCAGTTAGCAATACAAACTCCAGGTAGAGAGTATACTTGGGAGGAGTTGAAACAAAGGTTCCGTGAGTACCATGTTCGGAGAGTGTTCTTGAATTGAAGCGAAGGGAGGTTGAGGAGTTACAACAAGGTTATTCTAGTTTCATGAAATACATATGGGAGTTCAGTCAGTTATTTCATTATGCCGATGACGATGTAAGTACCAAAGAAAAGAGGAAGAAAAGGTTTATGCGTTCCTTGAATCCATTTGTGAAAATGCAGCCAAGGCTCTCCAATAAGCAGACATTCCAATATTTGTTGGATGTAGCTATTACCTTCGAGGATGATTATAAAAGTGTTCAAGAGAACTGGAGGAAGAGGGCAAAGAAAGAATCTAAGAGGGTCCAATAAAGAAAGCCTAAACCAAACCTAGAATTCAAACCCAGGAGTAGTAGACCTTCCAAAAATAATGACAACAATAACTGAGGTCAATTTAATTCCAGGAGGAATATCATATGCAATAACTATGGACTTCCAAGGCATATTAAAGGAGAATGCAAATAGCCAGTAGTCATATGTTATGGATGTGTCCAGAAGGGGCACATAAAGCCTAATTATCCCAATAAACCACCAGGTGGTTGGCCAACATCAGGCAATGTTAAAGCTGGCGGAGGAGGCGGGCAGCCTAATAGGAGTGGAAACTATGAAAAGAACAAAAATGGAAAGCGGAATAGGCCCGTGGGAAAGCTGAATTGCACAACTTTGGAGGAGGTGGTAAATTAAGAGCAAGCAGTGATATGTACGCTCAATATTTTCACAAATCCTGGAAATTTTTTATTTGATACTGGTGCCACTACTTCATTCATATCTGAGGAATTTCTTGATAAGTTTGGGATTAGAAGGGCACCGTTAAAAAACCCAATGAATGTAATAACCACAGGTGTACCGTAGTAGTATGCCATATTAAGCAAAACCAGGTTATATCAATCTATGGTAATACATACTATGCGGATCTATATGTGATCCCATTGAAAGAAATAGAAGTAGTTATGGGAATGGATTGGATGGCTGAACATGGAGCCCAGATAAATTACGAGGATAAAACAATATCAATGAAGACTCTAGGTGGACGAGACTCATATAATGGTGGATTTGCAACTCAATTCAATGAAAGAGGTTGTCGAAGAATGTGCCCCTTCAAGGAACAAGGGGTCTGACTAACCCTGAGTTCATCAGGGGAAAGAATGACACGCTCGGAGCTTCTCAACGATGGTGACGATGACGAAACACGCACATGACAGAGAGTGGACACAAGGTTTTTTTACCCAGGTTCAGGACCCTCGTGAGGAGGTAAAGTCCCTACTCCTACTATATTGTATTGCTCGTGGTGTCTCGCAAGAGTACAATGGAGGATGAATGCCTTAGATCCCAGGGATCGGTCCCTTCTAAGGTAGGAGGATCCCTCCTTTGATAGTGGCGTCGGGCCTCTTCCCCAAAATGACACCACCCTGCCGCCCCTTGAAGTCCTGGTCTACAAGACTACTTTGTGTGGAATTGGTCTTGCTCGTCGGGGGCCCTCTGCACCTTCATAAAGCTGACTCCTCCGGTGTCGCCTGTCGTTACTTGGCACTACCTACTCCCTTCCTTGCACCAAAATAGCAAAGGGTGGCGCTATCAATGCTGAGGTCGTCTTCCCTGCTTTTGCGCTGAAGGGGCCGAACTAGCTTCTCTTTACGGAGGAGGTCTATGTGGTCCATAAATCTGCGGCACCACTTGTAGGGTCACATTATCCTTGCCACCTTTGCTGCGAGATTAAGTGCATTCTTTTGAGGCATGCTCCGAGGTATCCTAGGCCTGGGACGAGGCATGGGGCCACGTGAGACTCATTCCTGCATGTTGGTCGCTTGAGCCAGGTGGAGCTGCGGCCAGAGCCTTGCGAGGGATTATCCCCTAGTGTCGCATCCTGAGGCGTCGCTCCTGGCGTCATAGCCTCCTCAGGGAACCATTGCTCAAGTTGTGGGCCCGCCGATTTTTGGGGCATGGCACCCTAGTAGCCAGGACCTCGACAGAGGTAAAGTTGGAAGATATTCCTATAGTGGATGAGTTCAAGGATGTATTTGTACCAGAATTACCCGGAATTCCACCTGATCGGGAAATATAATTCACTATTGAACTGATACCAGGAACAACACCTATTGCATAAGCACCATACAAGATGGGTCCTAAAGAGCTTAAAGAGCAAATTGATGAGTTAGATAGTAAAGGATTCATACAAGAAAGTGTATCCCCATGGGAAACTCCCATGATTTTTGTGGATAAATGGGATGGAGGATAACATATGTGTGGATATTACAGAAGTTTGAACAATGTCGCTATAAAAAACAAGTATCTTTTGCCTAGAATTCAAGATTTATTTGATCAAGTCAAGGGAGCTAGAGTGTTTTCCAAGATTGATTTGATATCAAGCTATCATCAATTCAATATTAAGCCTGAAAATGTTCCCAAAACAGCATTTGTTTCAAGGTATGTACACCATGAGTACTTAGTTGTACCTTTTGGATTAACTAATGCACCAACAATCTTCATGAATCTGATGAACAAGATATTTATGTCATATTTGTACAAGTTTGTCAAAGTGTTAATAGATGATATCCTAATATATTCCATGGATAAGGAGGAACATGTTGATCATTTAATGATATCATTGCAAATTTTGAGAGAACACAAGATTTATGCTAAGTTCAGTAAATGTGAGTTCTGGTTAGACAAGGTAAAATTTCTTGAAAATGTCATAAACAATAATGGAATTGTTGTAAATCCATCAAAAGTTCAATCACTTTTGGACTGGAATGCACCTACCAATGTGAATAAAATTAGGGGTTTCTTGGGAATGGTAGGTTACTATAGGAGATTCATTGAAGGTTTCTCCAAAAAAGCTTAACTAATGAACAAACAACTAAGAAAGAATACTCCATTTTTGTGGGATGACAAGTGTGAATCCAGTTTTCAAGAGCTGAAGACTAGATTAACTACAACACCAATCTTAGCAGTGCCCGAAACTGGCAAGGATTATTGTAACACTCGAGTTTTAGTTAGATGTTTATTAGGGTTGTTTGTGTATTCATGAGCATCATATATCTTGCTAAGATAAAATTTGCAAACAATAAGAAATGCAAAACCTTAAACCTTAATCTTCCCCCTCCCTTTGAAATCATTCAATGTTTTTTGTATTTTGAAACTTACTAAAAGTGTGGAGCCCAAATAGTGTCAAGGGCCCTAAAGTATTTTACATATTTTATATACTCTCCGGTATTTTTGGAATATTCAAAACAGAAAAATTAAAATACAAATAGAGAAAGAGAAATCTAAATGGAAAAATAATTTCAGAAATAAAAACCAAGCCAGCTGTCAGCCAGAACGACCCATTCCTTCCCCCCTTCCTTATCTGTCGCTTAGCACGCTGCAGCAAACCCAGCAGCTGGCCCATGCACAGCCCACCTGGCCCATACCCCTTCGGCGTACCTCACCTTTCTTCTTCCTCGTGCCAGAGTTGAAGCTATTGTGTGCCTGTGCACCGACCATCGATTTCCCAGGCGCCAAGCTGCCCGCCCCACTGCTGTTTGGTGCGAGGATAAAACCCTAGTGTCGTGCCTGTTGGGTTCACAGCATAGAAAACAAAATTTTCCTACGAGATGAACAACAGAGCACCAAGATCTATCTATCTAGATACAAGTAATAGGTGGATATACATCCATAGAGAACTTACCCTTGAAGACCGACAAAGTTTTCCTACGAGATGAACAACAGAGCACCAAGATCTATCTATCTAGATACAAGTAATAGGTGGATATACATCCACAGAGAACTTACCCCCGACAACCTCCGAGTCCTTGCTCTAGCAAAACAGGGGAAGCAGCAAATCCTTGCTCTAGAAAAAGCCACCGGGAACATGTATCTTGCTGATCCAAGACCCTGGGGAAATTCTACAGGGGGAGAGAGATCCTTCACGAGGAGGTGTGTTATGAGAGGAGGAGAGGGGGGCTTTTTATAGGGGAGGGGAGGCAGCCAAGGGGCATGGCATGGTGACCATGGTGGCTTCCCCCACCTCTTCCACATTCATGTGGGTGGAGCTCCCACTCAAAAAAAACCTCCACTCACCTAAACATGCCTCCACTAAAAAATCTACTCACATCCATTAAATTTCCACCAAATTTAATGCAAGCTCTCATTTAATGAAACTCTTTTATTTATTTTATTCAGAATTTTGATAATTACATTAATTAACAAACATTCACATAAAACTCCTTGCAACATTTCAATTTCACATGTATAACCAATTTTAGCAATTTCAGCCGAAACAATTCTGGTGTCCATTGAAATAGTTCCAGTGCTTTCATATTCTTTCTCTGGCATTTCATTTTCTCCAAATGGTGTCGGTATCCCTTAAGTGTGTCACCCTACGGTTCGTGAATAATGCAGACATGATTGAGACCCCTCTCCGATCAATAATCAGTAGCGAGACCTAGAGATCCGTACTGACTCCCACACATTCAATGCTGACTTCTTGTGATCGTGTGAACCTTTAACATTTCAACTAAATCCCTTTGTATGAGATTATATCATTGGTATCCCCATACCTAGTTTAATCTCTTTACTGACATGTACTGTTTTCTCATTCTCGTGATATAACATCCTAGTGATCCCCATCACTTGCTTGCAAGCTATATCAATGTGATAGCACCGAGATGGCCTAGAGTATATCTCTCCGTCATTTGGATGAAAAAATCCCACTCTTGATCCATGAGCCTCTATATAACACTATCGGAGTATCTGAACCCCATCTTTATACTCACCATGTTACTATGTGATGTTTGATGTTATCAAGTTACTCTTCATGTGTTAGTGATTGGCATGATCTCATGGTCTAAGGACTAAAGTTACTTGTAATGATGCTATAGCAATTTAAACATAATGACTTTAATCGTATTATTATACTTCGGATGAATGTTCATCACATCATTCCACCAATGTCGTGATCTCATTATTAACAACATCCAATGTCCATGATCTGGAAACCTTGATAATCTTGTTAATCAGCGAGGTAGTTTATATGAGAGGCATAATTAGGAACTATTTATTTGTTTATTAAACACACATGTATTAATTTTTCTGATTAATACAATTATAGCATGCAAAACAAACATTTATCATAAACAAGGAATAAGATAATAACCATTTTATTATTGCCTCTCGGGCATATTCCCTTCAGTGGACATCCTCCCCAGTCCCTCTTGCTCGCTCTCTCCCTTCCTCTATGGATACCCTCTCTAGTGAAACCCTAGCCCGCAGACCCCCAGCATCACGCCATTGTCGTTCTCCACTTGTCCATCTGAGACTGCCAGCAGATCCTCCTCGTCCTCTTCTCCCTCTCCACCGAAGCTCATATGCTGGGATGCCTTCTGCCGCTGAAATCGAGCCCGTTTTCCCTGCCTTTGACGCTACTCACCGTCGCCATTGCCGTTGATCCCGTCCACCTCTGGCCCATCTGACAACCGCATCGCATCGAGGGTGAGCTTGTGCTTGTTCTGGTGCCCTCCAATCCCTCCCTCTTGCTCCGGCCTGCTCCCGCGTCGCGTGCCGCTGTCGGAAGATGTGTTATCTATCATCAATGGGCAAAGGGAATCATAGCCCCACCATGATACAATCCCATTCTTCCAAAGTATTTCAATTGTTTCCATGATGCATACGATTCTACTATGGTCTTTTATCGATAGATATAGTATCCTATCTATTGAAGTAGTCCCTTTGAGCTTACATTACCTGATCCACTGCTCCTAGCATACCTAGGTTTGGCTTGTGTGTACTTCTAGAGCTTATATGTGTGTCCTTCTTAGCCATGCTTAGCTCTTGAGTCTGGTTCATCCAGAAGATGTATCCGATTTAGATAATCTAGTATGGTAGGAGAACGTGATGAGATGAGATAAGTGGTGAAGTGAGGTAAACATGCTAATGCTTCTATGGGAGGCCACGGTGGGATGCGGTTTTTATAGTCCCATGCTCTCCACCACTAGGACACGAGTTCTTTACTTTGAAACTGTGACGAGCGTACAACCACACATGGCTTGGGAACCCCTCGATTGACTAACTTGCCTAGTAGATTGTTGGAATTATGCCCTAGAGGCAATAATAAAGATGTTATTGTTATAATTCTTGTTCATGATAAAGTTTATATTCCATGCTAGAATTATATTAAGCAGAAACTTTGATACTTGTGTGGTTTATGAACAACACCGTGTCCCTAGTACGCCTCTATGGACTAGCTCATTGATTAATGATGGTTAAGGTTTCCTAACCATAGACATGAGTTGTCGATTAATAATGAGATCATGTCATTGGGAGAATGATGTGATGGACAGACCCAAATCAAGTAGAGCAATTAGATCGTGTCATCGTGTTCATCTTTGTGAAGCTTTTTCTTATGTCAAATATTGTATTCCTTAGACCATGAGATAATGCAACTCCCTGGTATCGAAAGAAATCTTTGAGGTCATCAAACGTCATCCTATGAGAGGGTGATCATAAAGGAGTCTCTCAGGTGACCAGAAAGTACTTGTTGGGTTGTATGTATCGAGATGGGATTTGTCCCTCCCAAGTCGGAGAGATATACTTCGGGCCCACTTGGTAATCAATATCAACGCCGCTTGCAAGCACATGGTTAAGGAGTTAATCACAAAGTTATATCAGATTACGGAACGAGTAAAGTACTTGCTGTGAACGAGATTGAACTAGGTATGCCGATACCAACGATCGAATCTCGGGCAAGTAAAATATCGCGTGACGAAGGGAATATAAATATGGGATTAATTGAATCTTGGCATCGTGGTTCATCCGATATGATAATCGATGAATATGTGGGAGTCAATATGGATTTCTAGATCCCGTTGTTGATTATTCATAGAAGATCATGTCTGCATATTCTCGAACCCATAAGGTCACACACTTAACGTGCATCGACGCTAGGATAGAATGGATAAGTGGTTTATGAGTTTTTGTTCAGAGTCTCAGATGAGATCCAGGACATCACGAGAGGTTCCGGAATGGTCTGGAGAATAAGATTCATATAAAGGAAAGCAATTTTTGGATTTTGGAATTGTTTCGGAATGTTCGGTATTGTACCGGAAGGTTCTAGAGGCTTCCGGAGTAGGACCAACGTGTCCCCACTTGTCGGAGGGGGGCGTGGGCCTCTGAGTGCCTCGCGATGGGCCAGGGGCACAAGGCCCCATAGGCCCAGCCGGCCAAAACCCTAGGGGAAACCCTAGGGGATCTTCTAGAAGGGGGGGGAAGACTTGCCCCCCACTCCACCCTTGTGTCCGCTGGCCCTAGGGCTTGGAGGAGGGGCAAGGGGGCCGACCAGCCCTCTATATAAATAGGTCAGGGGCGCACCCTCCTGCCACTCCTCCTTGAACCCTAGTCGCCTACCTGCTGCCCTCCAGATCTCTCTTTCTCCCGACTGCGCGTAGGCGAAGCCCTGCCACAGAAACTCTCCACCTTTGCACCACGCCATCGTGCTATAGATCCAATCTATTTCTCCACCCCACTTGCTGGACCGAGGAAGGAGGAGAGGTCGTGGTGACGTATGTGTGCATCTCTCGGAGGCGTCACCACTTGCGGCGTTGGATCGGATCGGATCACGAGGAGGAGAAGGCTAGTACGACTACATCAACCATGTTCGGTTGAACGTTCCGCTGTGCGATCTTCAAGGGTATGAAGATCTCATCTATCCCTCTCGTTGATTGCATCTCCTAGATTAGATCTTGGCTTTCCCGTTCGCATCCGTAGAATTTTTTTGATTTACTATGCTGCGAAACCCTTCAGTGGTATCAGAGCTAGATCTATGCGTAGATGTGTTGCACGAGTAGAACGCAACATGCTTGTTGCGGGCGTTGCTGTTTTATGTTGCAAGCCTCTTGTTGTGTACTTATTATGACACGGGATAGTGAGATCGAAGTGGTCCAGGCCAACTTTACGCGACCTCGTTCGAGAGACCGGATCCGCACTTGACGTGTGGCTTGTTCCACACATGCGGCTGGTGGATGCCAGTTTCTCTCACTATAGTTGTCATGGGATTTACACCGGATATTGGAAACCATAATATTACCGTTGTGGCTTTCCGTAGGTAAGAATCGTTCTTAGCTTGTTACTCCCATAAGCCACATAAAACATGCAACAACAAAGTAGAGGCGTCTAACTTGTTTTTGCAGGGAGTGTTTCTGTGATATGGTATGGCCCAAGATATGATGTGTATGTTGTATGCAATGATCATGTTTTGTAATATTTGACGACTTGCATGTCGATGAGTACACAACCGGCAGGAGCCATATGGTTGTCTTTATAATTGTGTATGACATGTGTGTCAACTTCTTATACGCCATGTAATAGCTTTACTTTATCGATAAGTAGTTAGCAATAGTTGTAGTTGCTATTCGTGGTGGAGGCAATCATGGTGTAGTGATGGAGATCATGCTGGAACGCACAAGATGGAGATCATTGCGCGGATATTGGCTATACCATGTCACATAAAATTATATGCATGTGATGTTTATCCTTTTATGTATCTTATTATGCTTAGATCGTGACGGTAGCATTATAAGATGATTCCTCACTTAAACATCAAGATAAAATTGTGTTCTCCCCATGTATGCACCGTTGTGAAAGTTCATCGTGTTCAAGCACCTCATGATGATCGGGTGCTATAAACTCTACGTTCACATACAATGGGTGCAAGCCAGTTTTGCACACACGCAAATACTTGGGTTTGACTTGACGAGCCTAGCATGTACAGACATGGCCTCGGAACACACGAACCGAAAGGTTAAGCATGAGTCATATGAATGATATGATCGACACCTTGTTGTCCACCATTGAAGCCACATCTCTTCTCGTGAAGATCGGATTAGGTGTGGTGAATTTGGATCATGTTCACTAAACAACTTGAGGGATGTTGAATTTAGTGGGAGTTCATCTAGTAATTTGATTAAGTTGAACTAGTTATCATGAACATAGTCTAAATTATACTTGCAAATTTTGTAGATCAAATGGCTAAGTCCAACTTCAACTTCAACGTTTTTGCTGATAAAGAAAAGCTTAAGAACAATGGGTCTAACTTCACCAACTGGTTCCGCAATCTGAGAATCATTCTTGCTGGCGGACAAAAGGACTATGTCCTTGAGAAAGCGCTAGGTGACGCCCCTGCTGTAGATGCGCCGGCTGATGAAAAAGCTGTTTATCAGTCGCGCAAAGATGATTATGGTGTGATTAAGAGCACCATGTTGTTTGCTATGGAATCGGACCTTCAAAATCGTTTTGAGGAGTTCGCCGAGCCCTTTGAGATTCTTGAGGAACTGAAAACCATGTTTCAGACTCAGGCCCGTTCTGAGAGATATGAGATCTCTGAGAAATTCTTTAACTGCAAGATGGAGGAAGGGAGTTCCGTTAGTGAGCACGCCATTAAGATGTCGGGCTACACTCAACGTCTTGAGCAACTGGACTGGAAGATTCTAGAAGAGCTCAAGATTTACAAAGTTCTGCAATCACTCCCTCCTATCTACAAAGGTTTTGTAGTTACTCATAATCAGATTGGTTCCACTGATACAATCACTGAGCTCTTCGCTAAGCTGAAGGCTGCGGAGGTGGACATCAAGAAAGATAATCATGTGTTGATGGTCAACAAGCCCCCCAGCTTTAAGAAAGGTAAGGGTGCAAAGAAGTCCTTCAAGAAAGGCAGCGGCAAGCGCGTTGCCCCTGCTGAGAAGAATCTCAAGTCTGGACCTAAGACGGACACTGAGTGCTTCTATTGCAAGGACAAGGGTCACTGGAAGCGCAACTGTCCGAAGTACTTAGCGGACAAGAAGGCTGGCACCATTAAAGGTATATTTGATATACATGTTATTGATGTTTACCTTACTAGCGCTCGTTGTAGTGTCTAGGTATTTGATACTGGTTCAGTTGCTAATATTTGTAACTCGAAACAGGAGCTACGGAATAGACGGCGGCTAGCAAGGGATGAGGTGACGATGCGCGTTGGCAACAGATCAAGAGTTGATGTGATGGCCGTCGGCACGCTCTCCTTAGTTTTACCTTCGGGATTAGTTTTAATCCTTAATAAATGTTATTATGTGCCTGCGTTGAGCATGAACATCATATCTGGATCGTGTTTATTGCAAGACGGTTATTCATTTAAATTGAGAATAATGGTTTTTCTATTTATATGAGTAACATCTTTTATGGTCATGCACCTACTATGAATGGTTTATTTCTTCTGAATCTCGAAAGCAATGAAACACACATCCATAACATTGAGGCTAAGAGATGCAAAGTAGATAGTGATAATTCAACTTATTTGTGGCACTGCCATCTAGGTCATATTGGTGTAAAACGCATGAAGAAACTCCATTCTGATGGACTTTTAGAGTCTCTTGATTTTGAATCATTTGACACGTGCGGGCCATGCCTCATGGGCAAGATGATCAAAACCCCGTTCTCCGGAATGATGGAGCGAGCAACGGACTTGTTGGTAATCATACATACCGATGTATGCGGACCAATGAGTGTTTCAACGCGCGGTGGATATCGCTATTTTCTCACTTTTACTGATGACTTAAGTAGATATGGGTATATCTATTTAATGAAACATAAATCTGAAACGTTTGAAAAGTTCAAGGAATTTCAGAACGAAGTGGAAAACCATCGTAACAGGAAAATTAAATTTCTACGATTCGATCGTGGAGGTGAATATTTGAGTTATGATTTTCTCACGCATCTTAAAGCAAGCGGAATCGTTTCGCAACTCACGCCACCCGGAACACCACAGCACAATGGTGTGTCTGAACGCCGGAATCGAACTCTATTAGATATGGTGCGATCGATGATGTCTCTTACAGATTTGCCGTTATCATTTTGGGGTTATGCATTAGAAACCGCTGCATTCACTTTAAATAGGGCACCATCTAAATCCGTTGAGACGACACCGTATGAACTGTGGTTTGGTGCTAAACCTAAGTTCTCGTTTCTTAAAGTTTGGGGATGCGAAGCTTATGTCAACAAGTTGATGCCGGACAAGCTCGAACCCAAAGCGGAGAAATGCGTCTTCATAGGATACCCTAAGGAAAAGATTGGGTATACTTTCTATCACAGATCCGAAGGCAAAGTGTTTGTCGCAAAGAACAGATCCTTTCTTGAGAAGGAGTTTCTCTCAAAAGAAGTGAGTGGGAGGAAGGTAGAGCTAGACGATGTTATTGAACCTTCTCTCGAGTTGGAGAGTAGCGCAGCACCTGAAATTTTTCCAGTGCCGTCTGCACCAACAAGAGAGGAAGCTAATGATGAGGATCATGAAACTTCAGACGATGCTACTGCTGAATGTCACAGGTCGACAAGGTCACGTGCCCCTCCTGAGTGGTACGACAACCCTGTCTTAACTGTATTGTTGGTAGACAACAGTGAACCTGCGAACTATGAGGAAGCAATGATGATCCCAGACTCTGAGAAATGGCTAGAGGCCATGAAATCTGATTGGGATCCATGAGCAAAAACCAAGTATGGAATTTGGTGGACCCTCCTAGAGACCGTAAGGCCATTGAGTGCAAATGGATTTTCAAGAAGAAAACGAACGCGGATGGTAATGTTACTGTCTATAAAGCTCGACTTGTCGCGAAAGGTTTTTGACAAGTTCAAGGTGTTGACTACGACGATACTTTCTATCCCGTAGCGATGTTTAAGTCCATTCGGGTTTTATTAGCAATTGTTGTGTTTCATGATTATGAAATATGTCAGATGGATGTCAAGACTGCGTTCCTCAATGGAAACATTGATGAAGAGTTGTATATGATGCAACCCGAAGGTTTTGTCGATCCTAAAGATGCTGATAAGGTGTGCAAATTTCAGCTTTCCATTTATGGACTGGAGCAATCTTCTCGGAGTTGGAACCTTTGTTTTGATCAAGTGATCAAGAGCTTTGGATTTGTTCCAAATTGCTACGAAGCTTGTATCTACAAGAAAGTGAGTGGGAGCTCAGTGACATTTCTAGTACTATACGTGGATGACATATTGATTATTGGAAATGACATTGGGATGCTTAATGATGTGAAGAGTTATTTGAATAAATGTTTTTCAATGAAACACCTAGGAGAAGCTGCTTATATATTAGGCATCAAAATCTATAGAGATAGACAAAGACGCCTAATAGATTTAAGCCAAACTACATACCTAGACAAAGTTCTGAAAAGGTTCAGAATGGATAATGCAAAGAAAGGTTCAGTTCCAATGTTGTCAGGTAAGATATTAGCAAGGCTAAGTGTCCAGCTACGGTAAACGATAGATAAGCTATGAGCAAAGTGCCTTATGCCTTGGACATAGGTTCTATCATGTATGCCATGCTGTGTACAAGACCGGATGTGTCCAATGCTCTTAGTTTGACGAGCATATACCAAAGTGATCCAGGAGTGGAACACTGGACAGCCGTAAAGAACATCCTAAAGTATTTAAATAGGACTAAAGAAATGTTCTTGGTCTATGGAGGTGATGAGCAGCTCGTCGTAAAAGGTTACGTCGATGCTAGTTTCGACACTGACCTGGATGATTCTAAATCTCAGACAGGATACGTTTATATTTTGAATGGAGGAGCTGTGAGCTGGAGAAGCTGCAAGCAAAGCGTGATCACGGGATCTACACTAGAATCGGAATACATGGCTGCTGCAGAAGCGTCAAGTGAAGGAGTTTGGATCAAGAACTTCATCACTGATCTTAGTGTGGTTCCAAGTGCCTTGGACCCACTGGAGATATTGTGCGACAACACTGGCGCCATAGCATTGGCTAAGGAACCAAGATATCATCCAAAGACCAAGCACATCAACCGCCAATTTCACATAATTCGAGATTATATAATAGATGGAGATCTGAAGATTAGCAAAGTACATACGGATCTGAATGTCACAGATCCATTGACTAAACCTCTTCCACGAGCAAAACATGATCAAAACCTCAATGCCATGGATGTTAGATTGTTGCCAGATGTAAACTAGATTATTGACTCTAGTGCAAGTGGGAGACTGTTGGAATTATGCCCTAGAGGCAATAATAAAGATGTTATTGTTATAATTCTTGTTCATGATAAAGTTTATATTCCATGCTAGAATTGTATTAAGCGGAAACTTTGATACTTGTGTGGTTTATGAACAACACCGTGTCCCTAGTACGCCTCTATGGACTAGCTCATTGATTAATGATGGTTAAGGTTTCCTAACCATAGACATGAGTTGTCGATTAATAATGAGATCATGTCATTGGGAGAATGATGTGATGGACAGACCCAAATCAAGTAGAGCAATTAGATCGTGTCATTGTGTTCATCTTTGTGAAGCTTTTTCTTATGTCAAATATTGTATTCCTTAGACCATGAGATAACTCCCTGGTATCGGAAGAAAGCTTTGAGGTCATCAAACGTCATCCTATGAGAGGGTGATCATAAAGGTGTCTCTCAGGTGATCAGAAAGTACTTGTTGGGTTGTATGTATCGAGATGGGATTTGTCCCTCCCAAGTCGGAGAGATATACTTCGGGCCCACTCGGTAATCGATATCAACGCCGCTTGCAAGCACGTGGTTAAGGAGTTAATCACAAAGTGATATCGGATTACGGAATGAGTAAAGTACTTGATGTGAACGAGATTCAACTAGGTATGCCGATACCAATGATAGAATCTCGGGCAAGTAAAATATCGCGTGACGAAGGGAATATAAATATGGGATTAATTGAATCCTGGCATTGTGGTTCATCCGATATGATCATCGATGAATATGTGGGAGTCAATATGGGTTTCTAGATCCCGCTGTTGATTATTGATAGAAGATCATGTTTGCAAATTCTCGAACCCGTAGGGTCACACACTTAACGTGCCTCGATGCTAGGATAGAATGGATAATTGGTTTATGAGTTTTTGTTTGGAGTCACGGATGAGATCCAGGACATCACGAGAGGTTCCGGAATGGTCTGGAGAATAAGATTCATATAAAGGAAAGCAGTTTTTATATTTCGGAATTGTTTCGGAATGTTCGGTATTGTACCGGAAGGTTCTAGAAGCTTCCGGAGTGGGACCAACGTGGCCCCACTTGTCGGAGGGGGGCATGGGCCTACGAGGAAGTGCCCTGGCCGCATTGGGCTAGGGGCACAAGGCCCTATAGGCCCAGCCGGCCAAAACCCTAGGGGAAACCCTAGGGGAAACCCTAGGGGATCTTCTAGAAGGGGGGGGGAAGACTTGCCCCCACTCCACCCTTGTGGCCGCCGGCCCTAGGGATTGGAGGAGGGGCAAGGGGCCGGCCACACCTCTATAGAAAGAGGGCAGGGGCACACCCTCCTCCCACCCCTCCTTGAACCCTAGCCGCCTACCTGCTGCCCTCCAGATCTCTCTCTCCCATTGCGTGGCGAAGCCACCTGAAACTCTCCACCTTTGCACCACGCCGTCGTGCTGTAGATCCAATCTATTTATCCACCCCACTTGCTGGACCGAGGAAGGAGGATACGTCGCGGCGCCGTACGTGTGCATCTCTCGGAGGCGTCGCCACTTGCAGCGTTGGATCGGATCGGATCGCGAGGAGGAGAAGGCTAGTATGACTACATCAACCACGTTCTGTTGAACGTTCCACTGTGCGATTTATTGAAGGGTATGAAGATCTCATCTATCCCTCTCGTTGATTGCATCTCCTAGATTAGATCTTGGCTTTCCCGTTCGCATCCGTAGAATTTTTTTTATTTACTATGCTGCGAAACCCTTCATAGATTCCATGGGTCACATAGTTAGGGCTTTCCATTTGGCATACACATTGAAAACGTTTTGTAAACAGGAGGAGAAGGAGGTGCATCATAACATGTAGGTAAGCGTGGCCGTGGTTGCTTGGGGTAGATAGCGCCCCCTATAAACCAACCTTGCCTCACGTCTTTGGGGACCAGCTTCAGGATTTGACCCGTTACGGAGGAATCATCCTTAGGCCATGACTCATGGTCTCGATGTAAGCAAGGTAAACATCATGGTCAACCACCCTCTTCCAGCACACTAAGGAAGTATGTCAAGTGGAACTAATAGTCAGTTGGGACGCGTGGGTAAAGTTGTACACCCTTGCAGGGTTAAATCTTTTCGAAAAGCCGTGTTCACGATTATGAACGCTTGGTGACCAGATTCTAAGATCATTGAGAACTTTAACCTAATTGTAAAACTTTGCAGATCAACGTGTGATTAAGGATGCTTCCTCATGGGTACGAGGGGTTGATCCTAGTTGATATGTGATGATGTCGACTTGGTGGATATCAAAAGATGATGATCAATATTTTGGAGATGTAGCTCTCTTGTTCCCTTCTAAAATATTCTAATTAGATGAGCTTCTTCTCCCTCTTGTTTTATATGACATTTCATACCAACCAATTTTGCATCCAATACCCAAGAATTACATTGATAACTAGCAAAGAATTCATCTATATCTTGTATATCATGTATATACTCTGAGCTGGACATTTCCAGACTTTCTTTTCTGCCATATAATTTTGCAGCTTTTCTTTAGGTTTATCCTCTCATTGTAGAAGAAGAATAAACATCAATAGTGGTGCCAGCTACATTGGCACAATGATCCTAGGCATGTTAGTCAACTACTAGCACCCTTGGATTAACACTTTTTAAGTTGATGTTTTATTCACTAACATCACATGACTAGAGTTCTTTCGGATTCAACTTTTAGCAATCTTTAAGTATAGTAAACAATTTACCCATACCTTTTTATCCATCCCATCATGACTACTTCATGATCAAGATACTATAGCTTGATATGAGGATGATAATAATATCAGTGCTTCAACTTTTGATTGATTTAGGCGCCTAGCGTATTCAATCTTTGCATACACTCATATAGTATAAGCACATGTTGAACCTAAATAATTCTCAATCATCTTGCAACAAAACAAGGTTTTAGATATCAAATATCTTTCACTCCTTGCTTGTTTCTGAAACTATATTTTTAGTTCCTGGAACAATTAGATTCTCAAAACATCTTTTGAATATCAAGTTTCATGGAGGCAAGCATGATGTAGATACTAATTGGAACCATTGCTCTTTTCTCAAATTGCATGAAGCACGATAGGGTTTACCAAAAGTTTGCAACAAGAGTCAATCTTCTCTAACATTATAGTACTAGTCTGTAAAGTAAAATTACCAGATATATATAGTTCTTTTATCTCAATTAACAAACTAAGTGAAAGGTGGATAACGCATGCCAATAACTACTCCGAACTATGAAAATTCACTTGATTAACAATTCATGATTAATGAGCTACTCAAAATTAACAAAAAAAAATTTGTATCTCCTAGTAAAATCAATATACCTCATAATTTATACATAGTGATTCAAGATCCACGTCTTACTTTCCCGACACAAATGTCACATTGCATGCCGTGGAGAAAAACTGGTAGGTAATCATACCAATCACATCTTCATATGGTTCTTGTTAATCTTTCCATTCTTGTGTTCCATATTCTATATTTTCTAGGTATTATATCAAGTGAACCTTAGTACACCGGCTGTGCGATAGTATCGCACCCATATTTTGAACGTCTCTAGGTGCACCCATGTTACATGCCTCTCACCAGTTTTAAACTCATGTTATGTGACGTCTAACTTAGGGAGAACACATTTAACTTGATAAATTTAAGTGAGGGATCACCCTATTTATTACGACTACCATGCAACAAAAAAAGTACATAAAGGGATTAACATCACATGAAATTCATATAGTGATATGGTATAGCACTTCACGCCATCGATCTCCATCATCAACGTCTTCCGACACCGAGAACATCTTCACACGCCATGGGCATATCATCGAGGTCCATCGTTTCTTGATCGTCATCGCCACACCATGCTCTTAAAACTGTTGCTACTCTAGCTAATAAAGTAAAAACAAATATGGCTATTACAATACTATTATGACAATAATCATGGCTCCGACCAATCATGACCAATGAGATTACAGCATAACACATCTCATACATCACATTACAAAACTCACATTGTTATACCACATCACTTCTCTGAAAAAAAATAAGCTAGACGCTTCTAACACGTTTTGCTATATTGCGGGCTCTATGGTTGCAAAGAGAACCGTAATTTACCTACATGGTAAGTAAGCATCATGATTCAATTGTTTGCTATTTAAATTATCTGGAGGTGTGTCTCCATAGTGCTATAAATAGAAACTACAACTTCACTAGACTTTGTCTTTACGTGTGACCCCATGCGGATTTCAACCAATTCCACAAAAAGCCCAACATGAAAAATATCTTTATCATACTATTGTGGAAAAATAGGCACCCGCCAAAGTTGTTTCGTACACCTGAAGTGCACTTTACAAACCAGTTTCGATCCGAAGATCGTAAAGTCTGCTCGGACCGCTAATCACACAATACCGCTGAGATCAAAATTGAAACAATTGGGAAGCATAACAAGATCAATAATGCAGGAATTCAATGATTCCTATATGCATACCAGTTCCTACGCATAGACTTGTTTGATACCACCGTTAGGGAACATGGTACATAAAAAAAATTCTAGCGCATAACCAAGTCATATGAAAGGGGAAAGGCAACAAATCGTACCCACGAAGATCCAACTAGCGGAAGTTTGACGATGACGAGGTCGGTCGTGCATCGATCCCTGCAACAAGCCTTAGTGATTCACGAGGAGATGTATTATCACACAGACGGCACCCATTAACATGCACTAATGAATATGTCATTGTCTAAATAGTCGAAATGTTGATTCCCGCAGTTAGTAGATTAGCCATGAGAAGATTTCTCCCTGTGAAGATCCGCATGATCAATTGATCCAACACCTCCACCGGCATCCACATGTACAAAATCAGCGGCACCGCATCGAGGTGTTATCAAGAACACACGGGTGAAGCAGGAACATGTCGATGAAGGTCAGGCAGCGCTTCCGCAGTCCCGTCAAGATTAGATCCAAACAGATGTAATACTCGGGTGCCGCTCTGGCATCGTAGTATAAGAAGACCTAGGGCATACCATCCTAGGGTTTATCACCACACCATGGTTATGAAGGAGAGAGGAGGGTGGCGGCGGCGCAGGGAGGCGACATGGAGTGTGGCGTCGAAAGCGCCTGCTAGGGTTTTAGCAAGGGAGGAGGCGGCAGATTGGGGGAGGCTAGGCTACGAATTGAGTGCCTCTTGGGATTCCCCTTGGTGCCCTTTTTTTGGTGGCAAGGCCCCTTGGGTAGTCCTTGACCCAGCCCCAAAGTTTGGACGAGTTCCGGTGGTGTAGGTCAATCCAAACCTAGTTAAAAATAACTTCCTTTTGCAAATATGAATTTGACTAGTGTATCTTTATTTGCCCTTTACGACAACGTCACTATACCTATTATGGAAGCTTCTGGACATCCTAAGATGACCCGGGTCACCCCGGTACCTTCCGGAGCCTTCCATAACCTTCTTCTCCTTCCAAAACCCTCCATATATGTCAAAAACCATTTTGGACACTCCCGGGATCATCCGTGACGTCTTAGAACCATTCTGAGACCATTTGAGACACTCTCGGAATCTTTCTCTCATCTTGTTAATGCTCAAAACTTATTTTGATCACTCTCAAAAATATTCCATACACCTCCAATATATTCTGAGACACTCCGAACACCTTCAGAATTAGTTCTCTACTAAATTTTCATTCGCAATCATATTCTAAATGCCATTGAACTCTTAAGTGTGTGACCCTATGGGTTTGAATATTTGCAGACATTTCTGGAACTCATTCCGCAACAATGATTGCTATTGGCGTCTTGATACATGTAGTAACCCCGAAAATAACACGAAGATCTTTATCATGTGAACCATAGTATTAAGTCCAATACATATCGTATTGCTCCGTCGATACTTTAGATTGTCCGATATGAAACACTAGGTTATTCTCGTTACCCGACATGTACTCTTTACTCATACCGCAATATCGATGTTCATGTATTCAATAACTTGATCACATGTCTGGCCAGGCGATGATGAACATCATAGTACATGAGTGGGCCCAGAGTGTATCTCTCCATCGCCAGGAGTAGAAATTTCTACAAGCACGCCATGTGAATAATTGACGTATCATACGGTAATAGAAAGAATCAACTTTATGATTACTGCGTTAATAACAACATTTGAAGAATCTTGCCATGCACATATTGTACCCAAGTTCACATGTATCTCGCGGTTAAAAGATCTTTAGTAAAGGCAGTATATTATTTATGAGAAACTACCAATAACAATATTGACGATGTGTTTCATGGTATATCATGTTGGGTCTATCTAGCGTTGTTGTTCTCCTAACATTATCACCGACAACTCCACAACAAATTGTAGTTTTGCCCATAGTCAGGAAACTAGGACTATCAATGATACATGAACTAGTCTTGGAGGTGAGACTAGGGATATATAAATGATGTTTATGATTCGACATTTGTATTAGGGTTTTCCTCCAAATACACATTATCCAGAACAAATACAAGTATAGCATGGAATAATAAACTTAATCATGAACATGAAATATAGAATATACAATTTATTATTGCCTCTAGAGCATATTTCCATCAAAACACACTCTACCTTTGTATATTCATCTGTTTGTTACCTTGTTCTTGCTTGGCTTGGTTGTAGGGATCAGAGGAATAAGAAGATATAACGTCAAGAACAAGGAAATAATTGGAAATATAGTTTTGCCTTTTTTCTTATTATTTTATAATTTTTCTTTTTATCCTTTGTTGTATTTTTATTTTCCTTTTCGACAATTGTAAATACATTATAACATTATTATTGTAATAAAGTATAGGTTTTATTTCTTATACTTGTAAAATTGTATTATTGATGATGTAATAAAGTTTCTTTATTTCTAATAATTATTTTATTCACTTACTTTTTTTGATATCCTTTATTGCGTTTGATTTATTATTACCTATTCCTAAATGTTAGAAAACATGGATAACTAGTATTGTGATCAAGAATTCTTATTTCTTTATTGATATTTGTTTTCTTTTACTTTATTCTAATTGATATACTGTATATAATTGTTAAGAATGCAATTTTAATTCAAAACTTGTTTGAATTATTTAAATACAATTTTTTAAATTAAATTCAAATTTATCCCCTCATAAACAAATAAAATTAAATTCAAGTCTATCACACTTTTCTAATATTTCCATAAGAACAAGAGAGACTATCCCTCTATACATCTTTTAGTTTTGCATGAAAAATTCTCGGGTTCTCTGATTCATGAATGCAATATACACATTCGTATTCTCTCTATTTCTGACCTTAAATCCTAGGATATTGTAGAGAGTGACATAGGGCACAATGTGCGCGTCTTGTCAGCCATGACAATAAGACTAAAGAGGAATACCATACCGACAACCTTCGTTGATCGGTCATGCATAATGTCTCCACCTGTAACATCCAAGTGTTTTAGGTCAGGAAAGGAGAGAACGCAAGTGTGTGCATTGCATTCATGTATAAGAAAATTAGGGGAATTTTCATGCAAACTAAAAGAGGCTAGAGTGATCAGAGTCTCTCCTACTTTGATGGATTAGAATTCGTTCATCTTAGCGAATGCTATAGATTTGACATGACCTCTATGCTTTATTGTTTTTTTGAGAAAGTCAATTCAAATGAGAATTTGAATTTTTGAATTTAAAAAAATGGAAATAGAAATTTCAAAATTTAATTATACAATATTATAAAAGATAAATTGATATTATAATATAAATGAAATTTGATTATTGAATAATGTTATATGATATTAAAATACTATCACAAGTAAATCCAATAAAAAGAATAAATGGATTTATTTCCATAATGTAATCTCACCACTTATTTATACAAAGAAAAGGTAAATTGCAATAATACAAATAAAGAAACTCTTTATTACAATTAGATATTTTTACATTGTTTCTTACAATTTACACCTAATAATAAAAAAAGGAACGATTGAGTCAACAACCTTTTTTGGATGGTTTTTCCCTCCCACTAATTCACATATTACACACTTATGTAATTGTACAATTCGTTTTGTTTTTTCAACCTACCTGATCGGATGCTTTGCGTTGCCCCGCAAGCAGCGTCGACTAGGTCATTAGTGGCGACTAGGGAAGGCAACCGAGATGGAGGGAGAGGAAAGTAGGCATAGATAGCATCCGTCTTCTGTGGGCGAGGTGAGAAGAAGCAACCTGTGTCCAACGACGGACTCTCCCGAAACAGTGAGGCGAGAGGAAGTACAACCTGTGTCCGACGGTGGATTCCTGGATGGCCTCGGTGGCTCATCCCGCCATCCCTGCCCATAACACCCTCCACGGCAAGGCTACCGGTGAGGCCCACACCTCCATGGCTCGGACACCCACCTCAGCACACACACACACGCCCGCCATTCTTGCCCATAATGCCCTCCATGGCAAGGCTAAGCGCCACTGACGTGCAGAGATCGACGAGCCCCCTTCCCCAGCTCGATTCCATCGTGTACACCACGCTTGCACCTCCCTCCAAGCACCAACAGCCTCCCCACTACTCTTGAGTGCCATGGCCTCTTCTCCCGCGGCCTCCGGCACCGCCAACCACTCGGATCCATCTCCGCGTCCGACCGCCGTCCTCGTTCTAGTCCCTGACTGCGCTGCTCACCTCCGCTCTGCACGCGGGCACCATCGACACCAAGAACGGCACACCCCACCACCGTCCATGTCGCCGCCCGTCTCCGTCTCATCCTCGACCCACGACCTCCAGCAGGGACCCGCCATCATGGGCCAGTATGGTGTAGAAAATCAGAGGAGAGACACGGGGTGGCCTCGGAAGGAGAACTTGATTGCAAAAGCAAACGCAGCGGTAGGGTGTTTTTTGCATAAATGCCAACAGGGTTGGTGGAGCAACCGAGCAAGGCTTAGGGCGTGTTTGGTAGTCCCATATCAACCGAGATTCAGGTGTTTGTTAGCCCGGTTTACTCGCGTGGGCACTTCCCACCTCATACCGAAAACGTTTCTCAGCCCTGCCCAGTTGCGAAGATTGATTCGAGCTTCTCAACTCAGCTTGGGCGAGCTCATCCTGCAAATCATCCCCGTGCGTCCCACCGCACCTGAGCCCCTCACCCCCAGACCTGAGCCCCCACCCTCTCGCTCTCATTCCACCCTTTTTCCAACCCAAAACCTGCCTCCCCTCCCTCTTAGGCCTGAGCCGCCCCTCTCCCATTACCAGCTCCGTCCTCCTGTGGACATCGGCAAGCTCCACATCTGCGGCCGTCCCTCCCTAGCAGCAGTCCGTGTGCCAGAGCAACTTCTCCATGAATTCCACTGCCCTGCTCCACTGGTAGCCGCCTAGAGGGGCCGCACCACCATCGGCAGCACGCCTAGCTGCACGACACACGTCCACCATGCTGATCCGCACAGTCACTGGCGGCACATCAAGCCACAGCTATCAGGTCGATACACACCGCGACGCTCGTCCACTTGCCACTGCCCAGGTTGACGCAAGCCGCGGCGCTCCTCCACTGGCCGCCGCCCACTGACCGCACGCCACGCAGGCTACTTCTCGACGAGCGCCGCGGCCTAGGCCCGCAACGCAAGGCCGACCTGCTCCTCCATGAACACAAGCGACTAGATGGTCGCTGATGAGCCCAGGACAAAACAGATCGAGGACCCGATTGATTTTCTTCATCCTTATTCTAGGTACCTTTTGCAAAAGTATTGGACCTAAATGTAAAACTGCTATGTAAATGTTTGAAATAGGCACTGATACGTGATATCTTTCTTGCTGAAGTATGCATTTATACTTAGGTAAGGAACCGAATTGGTGTTGAAATCATAATAATTCATCATTTATCCATTGTGGTGGTATCCTCACCATCTCATAGAAGAGGTATCTACGTCAAACTGGCACAGACACTACCAAACAACATCTTAACTCAGCATAGTTGAAAAGATACAGTCTGTCAAACATGTGATATAATCTCAATTCAACCTATCCAGGGTCAACATGTATGAAAAAAAATGTGAATTCTAGGTTAACCCGGGCTACCAACGACAATGTGGTGCGTTGTGTGTGTGTCCAGAGGTGGGAATCGCTCTGTACGTGTGTGCTGTGTCGTGTGCTGGCATGCGTGTGTGTGTTTTTGTGTGTTTTACTGAAACAAAGATATCCAAATATATTTGTAATTCATGGAGAGAGGCCGAGAGATCTGTACTCAAATATCTCTCGCACGGTCTGCGCAGAAGTCAAAGCAAAGTCGCCATGATGGTAGACTTGGGAGGATTAACCAACTCGTTGTTTCTGAGGACGAGGGGAAATGGGAAGGAGGGTTAAAAACGGGAGAATAGCGACGCGAACGACCCCGAGTCTTATCGGTTGAGTAAAAATCGAAAAAGATTTTGTTGGGAAACTGGGCCGGTAGAGGCTCACTCGGTGTGGCCTCTACCAGGATAGGGTTGATCCATGTGGGTATCGTATCCCCTTTAGCCTATAAATAGAGGAACAACCTTTGTACGTGAGTTTACCGAGAGAGTTATCAATAAAGTTTCCTGTTTCATCTACTTTGTACAGTGTGTGCCTTCCTCTAGTCTTCTTCTCCGGTGTGGAACAGCCTCGGAACCGGCCAGTCGGCAGGGGGTGTTCCAACAGATTTAACACCCTAAGTCTTAGGATGGAGGGAGTAGGATTTAAAATAGATAATTTACTTAGTTAGCTCCGACGACATGTTAAAAAAATCTAGACCAACCCTAACACTTTCATGTAAAACAAGAATCCTTATAGATGATTTCGAAATAATTTATTACTAATTCAGTTAATGGTGAATTCTTCCTCTAAAAAGTTCTACAAATAAATAACAATTGATAATGCACTCGTTTTTTATTTGGTAGTTCAGAAGCACTAGATGTACAGTACTATTACTACACTGCTTAAAATGTCAAGAAGACAACATAATTGTTGCAAAAAATGAGGCCTTGACAGGTCCACAATCGAGGTGGGTGGCTTGCATGAAGGACTATCAGGAAGAGGAAGAGGAAGAGGTGGGGGCGTTGCCGTCGAGCACGAAAATAGGGGGAGTGGGTGAGCAAAGAGCTATCAAGGAGGAATAGGCCAGAGTTGTACACTGGTGGAAGGTGACGGATGGGAGGCGGCGAGGATGTAATTGATTTTCGTTGAAGAAGTTCCCTCAACGTTGGTGGGACAAGTTTGACGGGTCAATAGTGCTCCCTCGGGTGAGTGGAATTGTTTAGTATGGTACAAATTTAATTGCGTTGATTAAGGAATACTAACTGTAGCAATGCACGGGCTCTTTTCTAGTCTAAGAATAAAAACAAAATTACAAAAAGAAGTAAAGGAAAACCCTAAACTATTTCTTCTTGTTCTTGGTCCCTGCAAAAGAAAAGACATACAAACTAAAAGAGGGTTAATGGGGGCCAGTGTACTCTTAGTTAGGAAATTTAATGCATTGCTAAACTCATCATTGAGTAGTCGATTAGGGCTAAATATAGAAACCTGTTCTCATCAGGTGGTGCATTAGACTAGTGCATCGCAGGTAAGTAATAGGCCAAGTTTCACCAAGTGGAGTAAGAGTAAAATAGTAAAAGCTTATGAAAAAATCAGGTTTCTACTTGCTCTCATCCAGAACAATAGTTGTTGGTGTTGTAATTTGAACCAGAGGGGGGGGTCCACCTGTAAGTAGCTTACACCACAACATGCAACTGTTGTGTTGTCAGCACAACAGCAACAACCAAACACACTTAAAAGAGGCAACCTAGCCACAGCTCAGCTGCTAGGTACACAATGTTCACCACAGAACACATAAACACTATATCATCCCACCAAACTATCACAAACACCTGGTTTCTTGGAAAGCCATCCAGGAGCCAGGAGGAGAAGGTTAGGAAGCAGCCATGACAAGTTGGACATAAGTTAAAGTGAAGCACAAGCAAGAGAGAACCAAGACTAAGTAAGGATCAGGACCAACTAGCATAAGGAGGAGAAGACCAACCCAAGATCTGGAGCTAGGAGGGGAAGTCCATCAACCTCGGAAAAGGAGGAGCAGGTCAAGCACCAGGCCAAGCAATAGAGTAGAACCAACACTAGATCGTCTGCACAAGAACCAAGCTTACTTGTCTACTCTGCATAACAGGTTGATCACCAGATACCGAGTAGTATCTATTTTCATCATTTTAATTGCATAATAAAGAAATAGTAGATTTGTCCTCATATGCGAACTCAAATGGAGTACTAAATCATCATAGAACATGTTAGTGACTTCAAATCCAAAGCTACTACATAATTAAGATTCCATCCAAGTAGTTGAGAAGCAGAACATGTTAGCTCAGCTAACCACTATGCACACTCCATAAACTGGATGCACCATAGTGGCAGACTCACCAGCAGAAGCTAATCAAACAAATATCCATATCAATACCCAGTCAGCTAGCCATACAAACATATCATTTTCCTAGCTAGAGTCCTAGGAATCAAATCATGATTATATTTACTATCAAGTTGACAGGTGATGCTGCTAACGTGGAGCACTTTGTTGGAAACCCCAAGAGCAAGGTGCGATGATCACAACAGCAAGTCTTCCCTCAGTAGAGACCAAGGTTATCGAACTAGAAGGAGGAAGGAAACGTCACACAGGTGTTGCAAAAAACGCGGAGACCTGCACAACACAAACTCAAGACTTTGCCCCAACGAATCAGTGAGGTTGTCAAGCTCACTGTTTTGCTTTAACAAAGGATTAAACGTATGGTGTAAAAGGTAATGGTTTGCAGAAAGTAAACAAGTAACAGTGGAAGATGTATCAATGGTAAAGATTGGACCGGGGTCCATAGTTCACTAGAGGTTCTCTCCTTAGATAAAAAACATGGCATGAAGGGTAAAAAAATTACAGTAGGGAAATTGACAGAAACTGAGCAAGGCATAACAATGCAATTACTAGTCAAAAAGATGCTATGAGATTTGATTGGGCAATACAACAAGATACATAGACCGCCATCCAACTGCATCTATGACTATAAGTCCACCTTCAGATATCATCTGAACCCCCTCCAGTATTAAGTTGCAAGCAATAAACAACCGCTTTAAGCAAAGTTGTAAGGTAAACAGTCCACATGTTCAATGAACAAGAGACCGTTGTTTTCTCCCTAGTGGCAACAACACATCTACAACCGAAGAGATTTCTGTCACTTCCCTTGGAAACTAGAGGCATGAACCCACTATCGAGCATAAATACCCCCTCTTGGAGTCACTAGCAACTAATTGCCCAAGATAGCTAGTAACAACAGAGAGCATGCAAGATCACAAACAACACAGACATGATAGAATCATAAAGACAAAACCATTAATCAAACCAACATAATAATCTCAATATCCATCGGATCACCGCAAACACAACATGCATCATTACAAATAGGTTAGATCTTGATCATGAACGGAGCTCACAAGATCTATGCATGAAAGCACAAAGGAGGAGATACAACCATCTAGCTACTACATGGACCCATAGTCCAAGGTGGAACTACTCACGCATCATACCAGAGAGAAGGCCTCCGGGATGATCTCCCCTCCGGCAGGGTGACGGGAAGAACTTCAGACCCCCCCCCCGATCTAGGGACGATGGTGGTGGCGGCTATAGACAGTTTCGTGGATATTTGATCGGGTCCTCAGGGTTTCTGCATCGGGGGCTTCTTATAGGCGAAGGGGAAGGACGAGGCGGCAGCCAGGGCGGCCAATAGCTAGCTAGGCGCGGGGGATGGGCCCACCCGTGCCTGGGGTTAGTCTGGCCCTCCTGGCTGGCCCCTCCGGCTCCCCTCTGGGCTTTTTGTTCCCCACGGAAAGTAAATGACTTTGACGTTTGTCCCGTCCAATTCCAAGAATATTTCTTTACTAACTTTTCTGAAACCAAAAACAGCAGAAAACAGGCATCTGGACCTGTTGCAACTTGTTAATAGGTTAGTACAAGAAAACATGTAAAAAGCACCTCAAAGTGTGGACAAGTAAAGCAAAGTAGATACTAAAAAAGCATGGAGCATCAAAAATTACAGATACGTTTCCAACGTATCAACATCCCCAATCTTAACTCTTGCTCGTCCTCGAGTAGGTAAGTGATAAAAGAATAAGTTTTGAGGTGACATGCACCCTCACAATAAAGATCCAACCATTTGCAAGCATTGAAAGCTGGGATCAAAGAACTCTAAACATGTGCATGAAAGATGGAGTTATAACAATAGGACATAGTAACTATGCATGCAACATGAAAGGCTACAAACAAAGATCATGAATAACATGCGTTGAAAAATGTTTGTTTGTTTCACATCCAGAAAACGGAGCATAGTGGCAATCAGCTTGTCCCTCATAGAGTAGCAATATAGATGCATAGGACACCTGCAAAGTACACAAGGGTGACTAGAAACAAATAGTACAAGAACAAGTAATAACACAATATGCATCAATTAATAATCTTTAGAACACTGCACACAGAATGACAACTATGCTCTCTTAATGGTGCCTAAAGGTAGAAGGTGGAGACTCAATAGTGGTGGAAGAAAGGCCTTTTTGTAAAGGAAGAAGGGATTACAAGTTTTAAAACGAGCTTCCAAAAATTATGGTACTTGTTAGCTTCAGCCCTCATTGCCCCTATCATAAGCATCTTGAAGTGGTTAAGGTTAAAGTGGCAAATCTGGAGTATATGCTTGACGAATTATAAGTTGGCAATCTCAAGTCCCTTGAATACGAGGGCCACACCTTATGCATACTCAACTTTGGGTCCAGGTAAGTTCTTGTCAATGTAAGTATTTGCATATCATTGAGAACCATGTGGTACCCTTGCACATGGTACAGGAGCTTTCACATAACCAAAATGACAAGGCAAGCAGACAATGAGCATCTCCGCAATCTTTTTATTTACCATATGCATAGCTTTTTATTGAGGATGCTTCATAGATAGGTCACTATGGTGATGCTGCAAGTTTCCACCATGATTAGGCATGGCTTAGGCTAGCGGCCCAGGCATTTCTCTAACACAGTATACAAACTCCATGGACTTACAAGTTCCCTCTTTATTTCACACCGGTGACATCCATAGACAAAAGAACATGATATCAACTAAGTACAAAGTACAAGTGCAATGTTGAAAACGTTCCCCGTGACAGCACGGTTCTGCTAATTCCAACTTATAAGTGCAAGCATATACAACAAAGTTATCACAATGATTCAAGTTTATTATGGGCAAAGAATAAAGTGTGCCATCAAGTTCGTGAGGGCTTTAATCACTAAGTTTTCACATAACAAAATAGTTTTTAATTGGAAGATAGTTGAAAACAAGAATATACTTGGAATGGTGTGACACACCATGCATAGGAGTTTATAGTGGACACTTTGGAATAACTTGGTTTCTTGGGAGTTGGAGGCATGAGTAGAACTTACTCATACAAGTGGAGGCTAGCAAAATACTGGGAGCAACCAACTAAGAGAGCAGTAATGGCCATAATCATGCAGTGCAACAAAGCATACTAATCAAAGCAAAGAGTGGTACTACAAGTCAAGGACTAAATGATCATAGAGGATAATGGTGACTTGTCATAGTCATAACATGGTGTGAACATGTGTCAAGTAAACCCAAGCAAAGCATCAAAGGAGAATACCACAATACTATGCTTTTGCATGCTAAAACAACGCATAATTTCTTCAAGGCACACTAAGAAATCCCAATTGTTTGGAACAAGACATGCTACAATAATAATCACTAAGCATAAGGCTAAAACAACACCTAGCATGTCATGCTAAAGTCTAAGTCATAGTCAATGCAAGCTCCTCTTTCACTTCAAGCAAGAACTTACTACTCCTTTCCAAACACCAAGCAACTTATTTGCAAAACAACACAGAGAGAACGGGGGTCCAAACTACTTTATTAAATAAAATTAAACAACCTAAGCAAAGCAAATGAAAACTAAGACGCTCCAAGAACAACACAACTAGTGCATGAAACAATAAAAACAAAATGTCTAGACAGACCTGAGCTTTTTATTGATGAAGAAGGGGATGCCTTGGGCATCCCCAAGCTTTGACGCTTGTACCTCTTGGATATTTCTTGGGGTGACACCATGGTGGCATCCCCAAGCTTGAGCTTTTGTCCATTCTTCATCTCATTGCATCATTCTCTCTCTACACCTGAAATTTTTCCTTCATACAAAACTTCACACAATCTTCATTAGCAACATTAGTGTATTTAAAAGATATTAGACCCATGGCAAAGCTTTGGAACATCAAGGCTTTTCACTATAAACACAATCTACTGTAGTAACTCCTTAAAAAATCTCAATTCACCTAAAGAGAACTTAAAAAGGAATCAATAAAAAGAAAATGCAAATAATGGTAGAAATCTGTCAAAACAGACCAGCAGGTATAAACCGATTTATTCGAACATTTTCTGTTGCTCAAATCAAAAAGTGTTGAACTAACGAAAGTTAGCTAACATACTGGGGGATTTAATCGTGAATTTTGAGCTCAATTTTTTTTGTGGAGGACAGAAATCTGTTTCGGGACAACAACTCCCCAAATTTTACTTCCCTCTCATTAGAGGTTATTCTTGGCACAAAAAGCAAACAAAAAGGATAAGGAGAGGTCATTACTGAAGTAATAACTTCCAAGACTCAAGAAAACTCTTGGGTTATCTCCCAACAAGTAATTTTATTTAACGCCTTTAAGTTAGGCACAAGAAGCAAGAAGAATCAAGTATTTTCAAATGAAGAAGCAACCTTCTTGTTCTTTCCTTTCTTATTGTTCTTCTTTTCCTTAGGGAAGATATGATTGCTTACCGGAGGAGCAAAATGCATGACGCCTTTTCCCGCATCTATTACTGCCCCAAGGTGTTTCAGTAGAGATCTTCCAAGTGTGATCTGTCCCTCGCCTACACATTCAATAACAAGATAATCAGTATTCACCATTTTCCCTGAGATTTTTGTAAACACACCTTCAGATATTCCAATGGGTAATATAGTGGCGTTGTTGGTAAGAGAGATTTCCTCTCCTCCTTCAATAAGCCCCCAAAGACTCAAGGAATCAAAAATATCTTTAGGCATGAGACAAAATTCAGACATGATATCACATCGAGCATCAAAAAGTGTAGTATTTATTGAGACTTTGATTGTGGGAAACCACTTTGAAGGCTCAAAATTTATGGGAACATAATCATGGTAATCCCTAAGCGTGTGATAACAACTATTCATAGAAGCAATAGCGGTCTCAAGAGTGTTCAACCTAGCAAAAATATTTGTGAAAGAGGAATCAGACTTGCCAGGTGTACCATAGATCATGATTAATGTCCTTATGGCATTAAAAGCTTCATCCTCAGTACATAGCAAAAAATATTTCTCAGCCACAGCATCCAAAGCATATCTATAACGAAGAGCAATACCGCGGTAGAAACTATCAATAACCAAGCTGAGGCTTACCTCAGGCTCAGTTTCTGTCAACACCCGGATTTTTAATCCCAGATTCCTGTTATGCCATACATCGCAATCCCAGGATTACCATTTTGGTGAGACATATCAGAATTGGATACCATAGTACATCATCCATTACAAACCGTACATAAGTTCTTACACAAATAGGGATCTCATGATCCAGTTCTTAATACAACTTCAAGCAGCGGAATACATAATAATAACGATAGCGTGGCGCTCCATCTTGAGGTCACGAGCAATCTTGACGATGGGTGATGATCCTAGTTGTCGTAACCTTCCTGGGGTCCATCCTCCAGATACTCCTCTTCATAGTCTGTCCATGGGAATAGCCAGGGACAAAGCCATGAGTACTCTTTAAGTACTCGCAAACTAATACTAACATGTAAAAGGGGTTTTTGATAATAGGTCACTAGGCTCTAGGGTTATTTTGCAAAATCCAGATTTACCTCTACCAAGTTCAGAAGCAAAGAATGCTATTTGAAGTTTTATAACACCTAAGTGGGAGCTGGTATTTCATATCACAACCCTGTTGTGGTCAAGTCAAAGTCTCAATCCATTTCACAAGTCATTTTGAAAAGTCTGATGGGGGAACAGTATGGCCACTCCAACTGTCCATAACCGCGGACGCGACTATTCAAATAGTTTGACACTCTGCAGAGATTGTACACTTTCACCACAACATTCGATACATCCGTCAGGAACAAATCCTGAATTCACCATACTCAGTATGCGGATAATCAATCCTAACCTTTCAATTACACGCCCTATTATAAACACCTCTCCTATGAGTTTGGCCTCCCAACCATGACCAACTGTCATCTTGGGTACTGCACAGGTGGACAATCTTCACAAGGTAGCCTCAGCTCAGACCTTGGCCGTGAGGGAACTAATACTAAGGTATATAAGTTTCCAGTCAAGCCCTACCCAATCTTCGGGTATTATGGTTGTACGATAAAATTGGAATGGTATCGCATCCAGACAACCATCAGTTTTAAGAAGGGATAAGGCTCATGCCTCAACATTTTCATCACCAAAATCATCAGTTGTTCGAAAACACATGTCAAAACATCTCAGTAGAATGATCCATCATTCTAAGGTTTTCATAACCATTTTCACCAAGTATTCCCATCTAAAGTTGATCAAGTTTTATGCTTAGCACTAGCATCTACAAGTGGGGGTAAGAACTAATGAGGGGTGGTAAACTAGTGGAGTTTTAACTAAGTTCAATCTCATGCCTTATGATGACATCAAGATTATCTAGCTTAGGCCATATTTTATGCTCTTTATGCAACCTTCACATATATTCTAGTATCTACCATTCCATCAAGTAAACTCTAAGTAAGAGCTTTGATAAATAAATAAAGTAAGAAGCTTGTAAGTAAAACTAGGATTGGTTTATCAAGTGGAGATGATCATATATTCTTAAGGCATATAATTGGCATAGTAACAAGTAGTGGTTTGTTGCATCAGTAGAGTATCTTGCAAGTGTTAGCTTGCACATTCACTAGTAGTATTAGGCTTGCCTTGTGCAGAGCAGTGGTTGAAGTTCTCCTCGGCTTCTTCTTCGTAGAATCCTCCTTCCTCCTCGTATCCTTGGTCGGTACTAGCGTCTATAAATAAATACGATGTACATAATCACCAAACAATACTTAACTACTTACAATCATCACACAAAAAGGGTCCTATAGATGATCTAGCATCATCACTAACATTACAAGATTAAAGCTTGGTTTAATTCCTTTTATTTTTAGAAAAGTAATTTCTACTCATTGAAAAACTACTTAAGATTTAATATTCTCCAAACCAAACACGGGATCATGTTGACACATGTCATCACCACATATTTTAGTCCATGTGAATGTGATTTAAAGTGGTGTCACAATTTAATAAGGTTTTACCCTTTTACTTTAATTAATTAAAGTGGCTAGAAGTGCCTATGGGGCATTCTTTTATTACTTGAACATTATTTCTGTAAGTAACCCTATATATTTTTATATATTCTGAAAGGTATGGTTAAATGTGATTTTTGAGAGTTGGAATCAACTCAGAAGCTATCATGGTTTAAATTTGAAAAGTGTTTGAATGCAGAAAAGCTTCTTCCTTGTTATTTTTACTATGGCTGATCTATTGATCCAAATGACTTGAATCCAACGGGCTTGGATTCAGCATTTCCAGACCTTTCCAACAAAATTGGTTTCATTCAATTCGGTGCGCTGAGTCGACCTGGGCTGATTTTTGAAACTGGGTACAGAAGTGTGTTTGAAATAAAATGGAAAAGGTTTAATTCAAATAACTGGGCTGCGCGGGAAAAGTTAACAGGCCGGCCTGCTAAGCGTAGCGCTTCCACGGGCTGTTTAAGTGGTTGTCCCCACTCGTTAGTGAGACAGGGGGTGCGAAGCGGTACGGGGCAATGTGGGTTGTTCGATCTGGTTCTAATCCAACGACTGGGAGTCATCGTCGACGTTGGGCAACGCCGGCGAGACAGAAACCTAGCGCGGGGTGAAGTCTTGGGGCTCACCGGGTCGGCGAGGCGGGCGACGACGAAGTCGACGACGGCGAATCTCCTGGTACCGGTGGATCCTCCTGGGACGGCTCCAATCGCTGGCTCCTTTCTTCTCCAGAGGCGGCGGGCTCCGGTGAAATTCCGGCGAAGTGTTGCTCGCCTTGCTCCGGGAACGGTGTGGCATGATCAGTGATGAGAGGGGAGTATAATGGTGTGCTCAATTCGGCTAGGGGTGGCCTCTATTTATAGTCGAGCAAGGGGACCGACGGGCGCAAGGTGAGCTCGTCGGGGGCGATGGTACAGACGACTATTGGCATGGGCGAAGGTAGGGGACGGTGCGGTGTTCCCTGGTGATGCTCAACGGTACGGTGGCGAGACGTGGGGCGGTGCGGTTCGGTCGGAACACGACGATGCTCTGCGCGTGCCCGACGGAGAATTTAATGGCGCACAGCGCGCGTGGTCCGCGCGGCTGCGAACAAGCGTGTCTGCGGGGTTGCTGGGATGGTGGTGATTACGTATGCACGCGGTGAGGGCGGGGCGCGGTCTGTGGGCGTTGGTCGAGCGTGGCACATGGGGCGTGCTCTCGGCATGGTTGCTGGCGAGGTTGGCATGGTCCGTGCGCGTGGTCCAGTGGTTGGCAGGGTTCGAGCGGTGGACAGGGAGTGGCGATGGAGTGTTGACTTGCTCCCAGACATGCTGGCTAGGCTTGTTTCTCCTCCTAGCGTGCTGTCGACATGGGGGTGACAAGGGTGGCTTCGGCTGTTCACCATTGATGACAATGCCAAGCTCACAGTGGTTCTAGTGCTTGGTTAATCCTGCTAGATGATCTACTGAGCTGGTTGTGAGATAGATAGGGAACCAGTTAGGCAAGAATCACTACTCACAATAGTGTTTTGATTTTATTTGATTTGTGTCTGCCAAGTGTTTGATGAAATGGCCGCATGAATTCAAGTTTTGAATTTTGAAAAGATTTTTGGTGGGTGTGCTAGATTGGTGCTGGTGAGTCTGCAGATGCTTGGGTTTTGAAAGTTGAGCTTGTTTGCGTGGTTTTTGAAAAAGTGGGATCTTCCCATATGATAAAGATTCAATTTTGAATTGTCATTTAAACTATGCATTTGAAAGTTTCCGGATGATCACAAAGTGGGCCTTGATACTTTGTTATGAGTACAATCAAGGGGTGCAAAGATCCAGAAAAGTTTCTGTTAGGTTCTGAAAGTTTGAGACAGCCAAAGTAGGCTTGGGAGTTAAATTGGTCAAAAATGACCATTCCTTTATTTTATTTGTTTTGCTTTACTTGTCTTTGGGAAAAGTGTGGGAAATGTTTAGATGATGTTTATTTCACCTAAGAAACATTTTACAAGCAAAGAAACACACAAACAAGTTGGTTCAAAAGAATTTCAAATTAAATGCATACACTCATGCATGCTTTCATAATTTTAATTAGAAAAGTTTTTGTTAACCCTAATTTTGATGATTAGAGTTTGATGATTTAAGTTTAGTATTTTTGGGATGTTAAAGTTTCCCTCTAGAAATCAGAGATTCTAGACCAAGCTTCCTTAAAACTTTCTTCACTTTTTTGCTTAATAGTGGAGATTTCTACCATAGAGGAACAGAGGTTGATCCAAAACTAGACATGGTAGCAACTGGAGCAGGAGATAAAGAAAGCAAACCAAACTAGACTATTTTTTTGGGTTTTTTGGAAAGAGGCAAACAAAACCAAGCAAAAGAAATGAAGCAAAATAAAAACAAAGTAAAGAGAATGGAAGTGAAGGACTCCCCTTGTGAAGACTTTCTTAGCCTCCCTAGCAACGGCGCCAGAAAATAGCTTGATGGTGCTGACGTGGATCACTTCGTTGGAAACCCCAAGAGAAAGGTGTGATGGCACAACAACAAGTCGTCCCTCAGTAGAGAACGAGGTTATCAAACCAGAAGGAGGAAGGAAACGTCACACATGTGTTGCAAGCAACGCGGAGACCTACTCAACACCAACTCAAGACTTTGCCCCAACGAATCAGTAAGGTTGTCAAGCTCACCGGTTTGCTGTAATAAAGGATTAAACTTATGGTGTGAAAGGTAATGGTTTGCAGCAAGTAAACAAGTAACAGTGGAATATGTATCAATGGTAAAGATTGGACCGGGGTCCATAGTTCACTAGAGGTGCTCTCCTTAGATAAATAACATTGCATGAAGGGTAAACAAATTATAGCAGGGCAATTGACAGGAACTGAGCAAGGCATAACAATGCAATTACTAGTCATAAAGATCCTATGAGATGCGATTGGGCAATACGACAAGATACATAGACCTCCATCCAACTGCATCTATGACTAGAAGTCCACCTTCAGGTTATCAGCCGAACCCCCTCCAGTATTAAGTTGCAAGCAACAGACAACTGCTTTAAGAAAAGTGTGTAAGGTAAACAGTCCACATGTTCAACGAACAAGAGACCGATGTTTTCTCCCTAGTGGCAACATCATATCTACAACCAAAGATATTTCTGTCACTTCCCTTGGAAACTAGAGGCACGAACCCATTATCGAGCATAAATACCCCCTCTTGGAGTCACTAGCAACTACTTGGCCAATATAGCTATTAACAATGGAGAGCATGCAAGATCACAAACAATACAGGCATGATAGAATCATAAAGACAAAACCATTAATCAAACCAACATAATAATCTCAATATCCTTCGGATCCCCGCAAACACAACATGCATGATTACAAATAGGTTAGATCTTGATCATGAATGGAGATCACAATATCTATACATGAAAGCACAAAGGAGGAGATACAACCATCTAGCTACTACATGGACCCATAGGCCAAGGTGGAACTACTCAAGCATCATACCAGAGAGAAGGTGGAACTAATCAAGAAATAGCATCAAGCATGAACTCAAGCCTAGTGGTATCATCAACATACATTGCAGTGGACTTAGGGTTTCTAGTAAAGCATGGGGTAGTAGTTGAAGAATAGAACAAAGGGCAGAACACCTACCTATGGCAAGCACAAGGCTCGCTAGCGAGGAAGCAGAGAAACCAACAGGGGAAACCACTACACGGTGGCATGGAGGGCGCCATAGCGCCTGAACCACGCCGAGCCACACTATAGCACCTCTACCACCATGTCAACAAAGAATCCCAATGAGGGGAGGGGCACACCACCGGCGTGTGGTGGCGCCAAATTGCCAAACCCTAAATCCATAGGGGCTCAACACGACCAAGAGAGTAAGCACCTAGCGAATCTGATTAGACCAGTCGGTAGATCATCGAGAATCACATCGACTGTGACTGCGGCGGCAGACGAGGTGGCCTGGGCTCCCTGCTCTCAGAGAAGAGTGCGAAAATGTTCCATTGCATCGCCATAGAGGGGAGAGAAGCGAGGATGAGTGCGCTTGAGAGAGAGAGAGAGAGAGAGAGAGAGATTAGCGAGCCAGTGCTCGGGCCTGTGTGATGGTTGGGATTGACCCTACCCAGTTGGGCCGGGTGGGCTCTAGGTTGGGCTGGCACATGGGTCAGGCCCAATTAAAAGGAAGAATTAGAAAAAGAATTAATTTAAAAAGATAAGGAAATTACCAAAAGGCCCTCTGAAGATTTCAAGCCATAGAAAAATATAGAAAAATCCTAAAAATGCTTATGTTATATCAAAATGTTCACAAAAATCATATCTACCTAAGAAAAATATGAAATCACTTATTTGGGTTAAATAAAAATTCAACCAAAATTCCAAACCACTAGCTCTTCAATGAAATTTAGAAAAATAAGGATAAAACATAAAAACAAATAAAAAGTACTTTTGTGTATGAAAAGGAATCTATTATTTTATAAAAATGCTAATTATGAAATATCAAGTTATCCTAGGATTTATAAAAAAAGTTAGAAAAATCTTTTATTTTTGGAACATAAAAGGACTGTATTTTCTTTATCTTTATAAATCAAGATAGATTCCTTTTAATTTCACGTAAGCCATATACAATTTGTTGTTTTAAATGTAGACTCTTATTTTTCTTGGGATTTCTATTTTCGTGCCCCTGGTTCATTAGCTATACTTAGTTTTCCCTAGTCGCTTAACTTTTCCCCACTTTTGCCCATCTCCTTCTACGAAACTCTCACATAGTCTGAAACTCGCTATCCATCAGCCTTGCCATTATATGCTGACAAGTGGGGTCACGTTTAGTCGGGTCCCGTAGTGGACCCTCGCTGTTTACGTGTTCACAAGTCGTTACGTGTTGACAAGTGTGACCTCTTGGTCAGGTATGCGTTATGCTGACGTGTGGGACCATGCGATGTTGGACTAGGTGGGGCCGCATTGTTAGGAACGCATTATGGGGACGTGGTGTCGGACCATGTGAGCGCGTTTGGTGGTTACGTGCATCCTAAATTGGAAGTTTTATTTTTTATTATTTTTATGATTGACTTTTTAAGAGCGCCTTTTCCCCGTCTATCTCGCTAACAGTTGTGTTTTTTTCCCAAAAAGGAGAATCTAGAGAAGCTTATCTCTTCAGTTATTGTTCCTTTTGGCCCTCGTATTTCCCCAATCTAGTAGCAAATCTAGAGCAGCAAATATAATTAGCACCATAGATACATTCAGTAAACATAGCAGATGTAGATAAAACAGCTAATATAGGCTGGTCATAAGCTAATGTAGTATGATACTTAAAGAGGTTAGATAATTAGGCTTCTCAGTAGCAGCAGCAGCGGATAGGTTCAACAGACAATACAAAAGAAGCTGCGTTACACCACTAGCAGCAGCAACACAAGATCAGTGCCCCCTCATGGCCTCCATCAGGAGGGCCTCCGCCTCCTCCCTCTAGAGCTTCCTCCACTTCTTGTTGCCTAGTCCCTTGAACTTGTGTGCCTTGGTCTTGATAGAGGGCATGCGATCCTCCTCGATGGCCGCTTTCTGGAGGTTTTAGAGGTGAAAACCGAGCGCCTGGTGCTTGGCACTGAAGCCATTGATGTTCACGGACAAGCCACGGGTCTTCACGTCCTTGACATTCTTCACGAGGGAGTTGAAGTCGGTGGCTAGGCTCCTGGTGCAGAAGGGGAACCTATAGACGTAGTCAGTGAAGAAATTGTCATACTGGCCGGACTTCAGCCTCCTCAGCACCTGACGAGTCTCAGTGTCCTTGGACTCGTTGTCGCTGCAAACATCACTGCTATCCACCTGTTGGAAAAATAGTAGAGTGCAATAAGGATATGATTGAGATATCTTGATTATCGGGATTGATTACTTGCATAAATTAACCGATTGAGATCCCCTGATTATTCCCCAATCCCCAAATTTCAAACCAAATCGAATACTGATCACAACTACAGACGGATGCTGGTAAAACTAGGGAATCCCTTAATTACAACTCGGAGGACAAATAAAATAGGATTGAAATACGAATAGGGGGATTCAGTGAAATACGTGATCTAACACAAGAGGATTAGATACTGTAAAAATACTTAGCATCCAACGATTGAAAATACGAACAATTGAACCCTAATAACACACGATCTAGAATCCAACAATAGGAATGGGGGAAGAACAAATTAAGAGGACAAAACCCTAGTTACCTCCGACCATGGATCGGCGATGCTGGTGTTATAGGGGTTCTCCGGCCTGATTTAATCCTCCTCCTTGTAGGGATCCTAGCCGAGCGGGATCTACCTGAGACCGGCGCGGGCCTCCTCGCCGGCGGCTAAGGCAGAAGCAGTGACGGGGGTCTGGACGGGGACGACGGCTGCATTCGATGCCTCGACGGGGGAACGCATATACGGGGATGGGGGCCTCCTCGCCGGTGGCCTTGGAGGCGACGATGCCATCACGCCGTTCTTCTCCATCGCCGATGTGGTTGGGGTTTTCTTCGGGGGTTGCAGAAGGTGATGGGACAGTGGAGATAGTTGCGTGAGTGAGAGAGTGAGTGATGGGTGAGAGTGAGAGTGAGGAGGCCTCTATAAAGGTGAAGGAGGAGACGTTCCGTTGCACCACCATGCACCACGTAACCGCATATGCTACTGCACCATGCACATCCACATGCATCCGCTACCGCCTCGTGCACCGCGATACGCGTACCGTGAGTCACTTTTTTCCCTCGTATCTAACCCTGGCCACTTAGTTATGCTCAGTTATACCCTCGAGTGTAACATTGCCAGTTTGCTTGTACTTAGTTTTGCCCTCCAGTACTAACACCGCCATGTGCAATATCCTCACTTTTACCCTCCGGTGGTTGGTCAATAGAGAGTCAATGAATGGGTTTTAGCTAGCTAATTGAGTCATTTTATGCACAAAAAATTCAAAATGATCAAAACATAGTGGAATCTACCAAGAGAGTCTTATTATGTGACCTTCCACCATAATAAATGTATATAAATCAAGTTTTAACCTAAAACACCACTTCTCATATCATCTACTATCTATGAAGGTTCATGGTTTTATACTCAAGCCTCTTCCCAAAACATCTCTGCTCAAAACATAGTTTGTCTGAATGAGGCAATACTTGTCAAACTAATGAATATTTTAATTGCAAATAGTTTGATGTATGCCAAGATGTATTTTATTGTATAAAATAAGCATTTTCTATTTTTGAAATCTATTTCTATTTTCTATTTCAACCCCTTTGTCAGTTTCACCCTTGGTTTTAAATTTCTACTCAGTTTTTCCCTTGTTTTTTAGGTTCTACTCAGTTTTCCCCTCTCTCTTAGTCACAAACTCTCACACATGTACTCATCTTGGCTGCTACGCTATGATTGGTCGAGACAGTTGATGACCCACAAGTATAGGGGGTGTATCGCAGTACTTTTGATAAATAGGAGTGTCGATCCCAACGAGGAGCAGAAGGTGTTGACTAGTGGTATGGAGCAGGAACTCTCTACAAATACTTAGCAAACGGAATTTTAGTGGTTTTATGAGAAGGCAACAAAACAAAGAGCAAGTAACAAAGACAACGAACAAACGCAGCAAGTGGCCCAATCCTTTCTTAGCAAAGGAAAAGCCGGTGGAAATACTTATAAGGACCAAACGTTCTCGAGGACACATGGGAATTCTATCAAGTGATTTCGCTTCAAATAGCTGAGTACTCTTCTTTGGTGTTGTAAGTGTTGTGTGGGTGAACCTGTGCTAATGTACCGACCTTACTTGGACTAATACATACTTGTGATTAAACCCCCTGCAAGCATCCGCAACTACAGGAAAGTAATTAAGATATAAACCTAACCACAGCCTTAAACTCTGAGATCCTACACTCCCTTGTGCAAAGGTGTCCTAATGGGGGTTCAGGTTTCTGTCACTCCGGCAACCCCACAATTAGTAGCCAAATAAACAATGCATTCCCCTAGGCCCATAAATGGTGAAGTATCATGTAGTCAACGTTCACATGACACCACTAGTAGAATAGCACCATAACTTAAATAATAAACCATTGAATAATAACTCAACACAAATCCACTACTAACAACATGACTTCTCTCATGTCCTCAAGAACTAAAGGAACTACTCACGAGACATGATATGGATCAGGATCAAAGATGATATGGTAATGGATAACAATCTAAACATAAACAATAATCCAATGGTTCTACTCACGAGCATCAACTACAATAGTAATCAACACCGGGAAAGTTTCCCCTAAGAACTAAAGCAATATCCAACACAATTGTTACGGCGGGATGGAGTAATGATGATGGTGCTGGTGGAGATGATGGTGTGGATGATGATGATGATCCCGATGAAGCCTAGATTGACGATGGTGTTGATGGCGATGATCTCCCCTCTCTGAGAAGGAATTTCCCCGGCAGAAATATATCTGCCGGAGAGATCTTTCTCTCTCGGTGTTTTACGCCCCGCAGAGGCGGCGGAAATCTATCTGTGGTAGCTCCCCTGGTGTTAGGGTTCCGTAGGTAAGATATAGGCGAAAGGGCAGAGTCAGGAGCCGGGCAGGTGGGCCACACCTACCCTAGGAGCAGCCTAGGGGGGACCCATTCCTAGGGGGGGTGTGGGCCCCCTGCGGCCCTTCTTCGCCTCCCCTTCTGGCTTCCTTTATCTTCTAGGAAAATATAATTTTCCCATATTTTTCTAGTATTTTCTGATCTTCGCAAAAATGCATCAAAACACCTCTTTTTCCATCAGAATCCAGACTCCGGCAGTTCATCCTCCAAGAATCATCCAACATGCATAAATAGATGAAAATACAAAAGTATTACCTCTAATAAGACATATATCAATGAATAGAGGTAAATTATGATATAGAATGGTGATGCAAATTGGACGTATCAACAGTTGTCACGTGGATCATTACCACCAACCGTTGATCCTCGATAATCTAGCGGACAGGATAACCCCTATATCTGTCGGGGGGCACCCCTCTATCCATGAAAAATAACGAGTTTGCCACTGGTACTTTAACTCTATAAACAAATGATTTTGAATATAATTTGAAGGGAAAGTGTTCAAAGGTTTATACTTTCCATATATGCAAGTTTATGCATTACAAAATAACGAGTTTATGCAAGTTTATTAGCACACCATTACATGTCCGAAGTGTGATTTCAAAGAGTTCAAAGGTGTATAATTTTCGTATATGCACGAGACATAAAGATTTTAGTTTAGGGATAACTTTTCACGCTCTAAAAATGGTAAACTCTCAAGTTTTTATTAGTACAATTTTGTCATGTCCAAGTTGTAAGTTGAAAGTGTTCAAGAGTTGTGTCAAATATAAAAACTACTTTACATTAAGATTTGTATATATTTTTTTAATTTTAAAGTGTTCAAGAGTTGTGTCAATTATCAACACTCTTTTACATTAAGAGTTGTATAATTGTTTAATTTCAAAGTGTTTAAGAGTTGTGTCAATTATAAACACTCTTTTACATTAAGAGTTGTATAATTTTTTAATTTGAAAGTGTTCAAGAGTTGTGTCAATTATAAAAACTCCTTTACATTAAGAGTTGTATAATTTTTTAAATTTGAAAGTGTTCAAGATTTGTGTCAATTATAAACCCTCCTTTACATTAAGAGTTATATAATTTTTTAATTTGAAAGTGTTCAAGAATTATGTCAATTATAAACACTCCTTTACATTAAGGATTGTATAATTTTTTAATTTGAAAGTGTTCAAGAGTTGTGTCAATTATAAACACTCCTTTACATTAAGAGTTGTATAATGTTTTTAATTTGAAAGTGTTCAAGAGTTGTGTCAATTATAAACACTCCTTTACATTAAGAGTCATAAATGTTTTTTAATTTGAAAGTGTTCAAGAGTTGTGTCAATTATAAACACTCTTTTACATTAAGAGTTGTATAATTTTTTAATTTGAAAGTGTTCAAGAGTTGTGTCAATTATAAACACTCTTTTACATTAAGAGTTGTATAATTTTTTAATTTGAAAGTGTTCAAGAGTTGTGTCAATTATAAGAACTCCTTTACATTAAGATTTGTATAATTTTTTTAATTTGAAAGTGTTCAAATGTTGTGTCAATTATAAACACTCATTTACAATAAGAGTTGTATAATTTTTTAATTTGAAAGTGTTCAAGAATTGTGTCATTTTCTTATTTCTTATACATCCATCTCCCTAAATCTCAAAGTTTGACTTTCACCTGATAGATTCACTTGATTGCAGTTGAGACATTAACTCGATAAGCTGATTAAATCATTGGAACGGCTCGCCGGCCGCATTCTCCACAACAAGTGCCCCGGTCTAATCGGAACATTTTGGTGCGAGATCCAACCTTCCCTGTGCACGGTTGCCATTGTTATCCTTCATACATGTGCGGGCAGGACGAACGGGAGGCCGAAGTGACAAGTAGGGCCACCATCACTAGAGAAGTGTTGCCGTCACCAGAGAAGAAGAAGAAGAAGAAGAAAGGGGAGGCAACGACACGGGTGCGAGCACGGGGTTGGCTCGGGGTCCCATCTTGCAATGCTAACTTGGGTAAGCTATGAGTCCGACACTCACGTGGATAAGCCGTGGGTCCCATGATGATCAAGATAGGTGTAGATAGGTGTCCACTACGAGAATCGACTAAATACGGCCCTACTTGTCAGCATGTAACGACAAGGTTCCACTACGGAACCCGACAAAACGCGGCCCCACTTGTCAGCACGTAACGACGAGGGTCTACTACGGGACCCGACTGAATGCGGCCCCACTTGTCAGCGTGTAATGACAAGGCTGACGGACAGTGAGTTTCAGACCAAGTGAGAGTTTCGTAGTATAAGATGGTTAAAAGTGAGGAAAAGTTAAGCGGCTGGGAAAAAAGTGAGTATAACTAAGGAGCCAAGGGCATGAAAATAGAAATCCCTATTTTCTTTATAGATGAGTAAAGACGTTTTCACCTCTGAAAATTATTTCTTACCTAATACTTTAGGTAAAACACCCAAATAAAGATTAAGTCTAAATACTAAACTTAAATCCATAATTATGGTTTCTAACAAAACTTAAGAGTAAACTACTAACCATATAATATTCCTTTAGAATCTTACACCAACTATAACTTAGGGATATACAAATCTATTTGGTTATCCATTCACTTATGTTAAAAGTGAATGATCTCATATTAGTTAACTATATTAAGAATTGCTCTAAAACTTAGTAGTAACTAAGTAAACCATATAATGAGATCACACTTACCTCATAGTTAGCTTAAACTCTAAAACCTACCTATCCTCAACTTCCTAAATCTAGATTCGTGTAACTATACGCAATACCTATATGATTTCGTCATCGATCGTGCCTATGAGAACTCTTGAACTCGTAAGAAATATGAAATTACTGTATCTTAATTGTAATTATATTTTATAGTTAACTTTGGTGTGTCACTCAACCATCTAGAAGCTCATTAACTTAAGACCGTTAGATCAATATGTATAACCACTAAATGCATTCCGAGAACACTATGAATTGATTAACTTAATATAAGAAGTATTTTCTTCAAAAGTTATTCTTTTTGCCACTTCAAACAAAAGCTTTAGCAAATCTGTTTAAACTCACTAACCTTAAATAGGATCACTCTTAAGAATAAATATCGATCAACATTCAACATTAAGGAATGTTGTGCTTTACTCTCATTAATTGTTAATTACTTTTAGAATCTTAGTATATATCTTATTTATGAAGTAAACTTGAATGTAACATGAATCTTTCCTAAATCACCAAACTCAATCCATATTAAAACATGGGGATTTAATTTGGTATTTATACAAAATGCATATCATTATCTATGCATAATAGTATATTGCCTCTTTAAACATTAGTCCTTATCGGAATAATGATGCTATTTCAGATATTGGAGTATATACAGACTAGAAGACCTTGGTTACATAATCTTGTAGTCAAAAAGGAAATGTCACATCCCAAGAATTTCCAAATCTTGTAATGTGAAAAATAAATGAATAAAATAAAACTTTGTTAAATTTCAGGGTGAGAAGAAACTTTTTGAATCCATTTGGAAACTTTCAAAACCTATTTGGATCAAATAAAATCCTAAAGGGATTTAAAAAGATAAACATTTAATAAAGGAAAAATAAAAATATTTGGAATTACTATTTTTGAATCTTTTAATAAAAAGATTTGGTTTTCAAATAAAAAGGAAGAAATTTAACTAAGGAATATTTTATAAGCCAAATTAAAAGTTGGTCAAGTCTTTGAAATAAAATATTTCTATTAGTAAAGGTTTATTTAAAATAAATTAATAAAGATTTAATATCCAAGTTTATTTAAAATAAAGGTTTTACTATTTAAATTAAACATCAAAAACTTATTTATTTATTTTAAAACAAGTTTTCCAAGTATTCTTTATTTTCAAATAAAACCTACTGATTTGGTTTTGATAATATTTAGATTTCAAAATGGAGTTTTGAATAAATCAAAATCTATTTGATTAATAAACAAGGTCTATTTATTTAATTAATAATGGACCCTAAAATAAAAATATTATTTTGATCTTTGGACTTTGGTTTATGTTGTTAAACAGAACCAAACTCAATGCAAAATTTTGGTGGAAGTTTGGATTGTTTTGGTTGTTTGAATTGTTGTTTGAAATTCAAAACAGAAAATAGAATTAGAAAAAGAAAAAAACAATCAGGAAGAAAAAAATAGAAATGGACACAGCCCAGCCGGCCAGCCCAACTAGGCCGAGCAATCCCACCTACTTTCCCCTCCCCGAAACATTTTCTCACTCGCGAAACGACCCACACAAACGCTGGCAGATGGACCCCATTTCCCTTTCCCCTTTCTCGCTGCCCGACGGCCCCACGCCACATCATCTTCTTCCTCCTCGCGTTGAACTCGCCCAGCCATTGCTGACATTGATTTCTCCGGTTGAATTCGCCTTAATGCGGCGTTAATCTCTCGCCGTGACCACGCGGTATTAATTGCCTCCCTCTTCTCTCTCTTTGCCCCCAGACGCCACCCCACCGGAGCCACCAGGCTGCGACAATTCCTCTCCACACCACCCTCTGTCCGACGACGCTCCGGCAAGGATTCCGGCAGACCCACGCCACCTCTTGCCTCCTCGAGCACGCAACTGTGATACCCATCTCCTGGCGAACCTTCCCGCATCGCCATCTCACCCGCGCGCACACCAGAACGTAGGCAACGACAACAACTGCCCCCGCCATCGTTTGGTTCTTCTCCGACGACCTCCCCCTGGTAAGCTAGACCACCCCGAGCCCTCTCGATCATGCTCGCGTGTACACCACACCCTCCCGCGTTTAACCATGTACTTATTTTGCTTCGGCACGAATCAGATCCTCGCCCTCGACGACCTCCAGAGACACCCGCCGCCCACAGCAACTCCGGCGAGCAATCGCCAGCACATGCGAGCGCCCCTTCGTCTGCAACCAGCACGTCGAGCTTCCCCACGTCCTTGCGATCACGGTGAGCCTCTCCTCCCCTTCTCTCGCTGCCTAGAACGGCCGGACCACCTCGGACAGAGCGTGCGCCGCCAGTCGTCGTCGCCGGCGCCGCCAGTTGATGGTCAAACTCACCTAAGCCGTTAGATCGTGATCCAGTGGACGCGATAGATTGACTTAAACCGAAACGGTACGTGTGATCTGAGCCGTGCGATATGACTTGATACAACGGTCTGTGTTAGTCGATCCACGCGAAAAGTTTTCGACGAATAGGAAACAGACGCGTGTCCCAGACTGTTTGATTTAAACAGAATTTGATCTATTAGATTTCCAATTTTGTAAATTGCATAACTTTAGTTCCACACGTCCAAAATTTGCAAATTTTATATCAATGGAATCAGTGGAACAAGCACTAGCCAACCATGCCATTTGTTTAGTAAAAAGTTTCTGTTTAATTGTTTGTTTTTGCAGAAACTTATGTATGCTTGTTTAGATTGTAAAAATTGTTCAAAAATGATTTTGGGGATAAAATCTTTTGCAAATGGAGTGATTTGAACCTACTGACCATAGGAAACACTTTGTGGTTTCAAAAATGTATTTGGTGAAACAAAAGAATGATTCTTTGATTTAAAACCATTTCTAGTCAAATAAAAATATAGTTTATTTATTAAAAATGGTTTTGGGGAAATGTTTTGTTTTAAACTCTCTGACCCTGAACACAAAGTTTTATGGTTTGAAAACATATTTTGTGAACCCTATAGATTAATGCCATAGTAAAAACATTTCTACACCACATAAAATGATACCTTGTTTTGAAAATGGTTTATGAAGTGAAATCTTTTGCAAATGACTTTGCCACTTTATAAAATGACCATTAGGTGTTTTCAAATGTTTAAAACCCATTAAGAACCACTTTTCCAAATAAAACAAAGCTTGGCATGATTGCATGCATTACTTTGACTTTATCATTTTATGTGATGTTTTGCTTGATTGGTAGATTGAGTTTGTGCCTTGCTTGATTGAATTGTAGTGACTTGAAGAGTGTGATTGTTGCAAGGACTAGGAGTGAACTTATACCCTACCAAAAAGGCAAGTGATGCTTCATACTTTTGTCCCATTACTTTCACTATGCATTAGTGATTTTTCTAAGTAAAACTTGCATGGAATTTTTGCTAAGTATAAACCTTGCTATGGGAAATCCTAGTAGATGGAACCTTAGTAAAATTTCCTAAGTTAAGACTCCTACTACTATCATGCTTAGCTTAGCTAATAGAAAACAAGGGTGGAAATATGTTCACACTATGGAAAATTTCTAAGTCTGAGGACTTGTGCCTTTGTTTAATAAAACAACTAAGTTAATAAATCACCTGGGTGGAATGGTAATTGCTTGGTGGTTTTTGGTTGAGTGGTTACACAAGGCCAGGGGACTGGTGAACCTTGTGTATCTCACTTGTGTATGGCCACCCAGGAACAAAGAGATTTGAGATGTCAAATGTTGAGAAGCTTCAAGTGCAACCACTTGGCATTATGGGCTCTGCCTGGATCATATAGGTTGCTAGAACTTAGCCATTTGGACAGTTGGTGGTAGTGAGAATGATAGGTTGGAACGCGTCCATTTGGTCTAAGGAAAGGCTTCTGAAAGATCTTGTCTTGGTGAAACCAAGTCTTGTGGGGAAAGTGCACCACCTCTGCAGAGTGTAAAATCTAAGTACTTAGCCATCTCCCTGGTAAAGGACAATTTGAGCATCAAAACATGGAAGCTATCAAGAATCTCATCATCCAAATTTCTAAGTTAAAAACTTGTGGTTGAACAAGGGTTAAAGGATCTTCAATCTTTGATTGGGAGTTGCCTTGGGAAAGATTATTTTGTCAAGCAAAAACTTAGTGTTTTCAAATGATAAGGAAAAATATATTTTTGAGCAATGCAAGCCTAAGCTCCACTTAGCCAAATGCATATAGATGATAGACTCCCCTATACTACCATAGTATCAGTTGCCAATACAATTCAAATGTATTGACCCTTGTGGCTATAACTTGTATGTTGCAGGTTTGATTGATGTTAGAAAAGTTTGATGATTAGGATTACAAAGTCTACAACCAACATGTTTGCCTATGGCACTTTGAAGATGAAGGACCCCATGCTTATAGATATTCTGCTGCAATGTAATGTAATAGCCAAATGAGCTATGTAAGATGTAATAAATTATGTTATTCCTGGTTATAAAGTTGTATTATGACCTTTGTTTCTTGATATTACATCTTAACTGTGGATGCTAGCTATTGATCCAGGGACTAGCATTGTAAACACAGGGGACTCTACCTTATTAAAGGTTGGGAACCTTACAGATGGTATCAGAGCACTGTGTTGCCTGTAGGATTTGTAAACCTAGGATTGGACAAAAACCCCTTAGAAAAATAGGAGTTGTATTTGTTCCAAATCTTATTTACAAACAATCTTGTAAACTCTTTCCTCAACCATTTTGGTTTCAACTCTACATCTCTTCTACTTCAACTTGATGGACAAACCTACCCCATGGCCAAAGATTTCACCATGAGCAAAGGACTCTATCAACTCTAATGACTTCAACATCTTCAACTCTAATGACTTCAACATCTTCAACTCTAATGACTTCAACATCTTCAGCATATTCACCAAGGACTTCAACCTTAGATACCACTAAGGACAAGTGAGACAAGAAATCTTGTTCAAGGATTTGGAGACTAAGGAAACACAACTTAGAAGGAGCCATCCTCACCTTTGAAGTTTTGTGACCAAAAGTTTTCCCAAAGAAACCATGATCTCAAGTAAGAAGAATCAACCAAGAAAGATGGAAAGATCACAAGTGAACCATATAGATGGACCACCATATATAGTTAAGTCTAACCCACCAACTTATGTGGTGTAACAAAAGTATTTTTGGTTGCCTAAGTATATGCTTGAACTTTGTTGTTTGAGTGAAATGTTTGGCTTGTGATTGCTTGCACATTGCTTGTGTGAATTGTGATGTGTGTAAATAGAATTATTTCCTTAGAAATATCTGCCTATTCTAACCTCAATCCAACCCAAACAGATGACTACTCCAAGAAACTCCAACATCAAGGTTGATGACACCAACACCAACCAAGAGGACAACATGGGAGAACTCATAGGAACCCAAAACCAGCTGAACCAAATGACAACTCAATTCATAGCCAACACTAGTGGGGAAGATCCAACCCTGCAAAAGTTTTTGGAAGACCAAGCCCAAATGTTGCATAAGGTGACAGACCAAATGCTCAACATGGAAAGCAACTTCAAGGATGACAAAGATGTTATTCTAAAAGGAGCCAAAGCTTGCAATATTTGTGGAGACAAGGATCACATTTCCAAGGAGCATGGAGATCAATGCCCCAACTGTGAAGAGAAACACCCAGTTGGCCAATGTCCCACCTCTCAAGCTACTTGCTATCTATGTGAAGGAAATAACCATGTCCCAATCCAATGCCCCATCTATTCCATAGTTGAACAAAGGAAACAAGGTGGAGTGCAACAAATGATAGCAAACTATCAAGAAGGATCCAAGTCTACCAAGAAGAATGAGGACAAAGGAAAAGCTCCACTTATACCTCCATGCAATACAACCCAATTCAAAGGACCAAAGAAGAGGCATATGAATTATCCAAAGAGCAATAGAAGGTCCAAGAAACATGTAGACATACCTACCTACCAGATAACATATGAACAACATGAACTAGATGCACTCCTATCTTTGGAGAAGCCCAAGAAGAAAAAGAAGGACAAAAGCCATGTGCAATGTCATCATTGTAAAGAAATGGGACACTATTCCAGTGAATGTCCAGAGAAACAGAAGTATAAGGAAATTGGTCAAGTATGGTGCAACAATTGCAAAGAGCTAGGCCATTATGCAGCAACTTGTCCACAAGAGACACGTGAAGGACTCAAACTCATCAACTGTTTCAATTGCAAAGAACCAAGACATTATGCAAGCAATTGTCCAGAAAAGATGAAGAACAAGATAAACAAGCCTATGAAGGATCTCAGCCTTGACACATGTGTCAAGTGTGGAAACAAAGGACACCATACAGATGTTTGCCCAGAGAAGTTTCCCCAAGATCCCAAGCAAGCCAATATGTAATTTAGTTGGAAAATTTTAAGGGTGGTAGTACCCTAGATGTTTGAGCCTACTTGTAACCCTAGCCTTCCCAAATCTCGGGACGAGATTTATTTTAAGGGTGGTAGCCTGTCACATCCCAAGATTTTCCAAATCTTGTAATGTGAAAAATAAATGAATAAAATAAAACTTTGTTAAATTTCAGGGTGAGAAGAAACTTTTTGAATCCATTTGGAAACTTTCAAAACCTATTTGGATCAAATAAAATCCTAAAGGGATTTAAAAAGATAAACATTTAATAAAGGAAAAATAAAAATATTTGGAATTACTATTTTTGAATCTTTTAATAAAAAGATTTGGTTTTCAAATAAAAAGGAAGAAATTTAACTAAGGAATATTTTATAAGCCAAATTAAAACTTGGCCAAGTCTTTGAAATAAAATATTTCTATTAGTAAACATTTATTTAAAATAAATTAATAAAGATTTAATATCCAAGTTTATAAAAATAAAGGTTTTACTATTTTAATTAAACATCAAAAACTTATTTATTTATTTTAAAACAAGTTTTCCAAGTATTCTTTATTTTCAAATAAAACCTACTGATTTGGTTTTGATAATATTTAGATTTCAAAATGGAGTTTTGAATAAATCAAAATCTATTTGATTAATAAACAAGGTCTATTTATTTAATTAATAATGGACCCTAAAATAAAAATATTATTTTGATCTTTGGACTTTGGTTTATATTGTTAAACAGAACCAAACTCAATGCAAAAGTTTGGTGGAAGTTTGGATTGTTTTGGTTGTTTGAATTGTTGTTTGAAATTCAAAACAGAAAATAGAATTAGAAAAAGAAAAAAACAATCAGGAAGAAAAAAAATAGAAATGGACACAGCCCAGCCGGCCAGCCCAACTAGGCCCAGCAATCCCACCTACTTTCCCCTCCCCGAAACATTTTCTCACTCGCGAAACGACCCACACAGACGCTGGCAGGTGGACCCCATTTCCCTTTCCCCTTTCTCGCTGCCAAACGGCCCCACGCCATGTTATCTTCTTCCTCCTCGCGTTGAACTCGCCCAGCCGTTGCTGCCATTGATTTCTCCGGTTGAATTCGCCTTAATGCGGCGTTAATCTCTCGTCGTGACCATGCGGTATTAATCGCCTCCCTCTTCTCTCTCTTTGCCCCCAGACGCCACCCCACCGGAGCCACCAGGCTGCGACAATTCCTCTCCACACCACCCTCTGTCCGACGACGCTCCGGCGAGGATTCCGGCAGCCCCACGCCACCTCGTGCCTCCTCGAGCATGCAGCTGTGATCCCCATCTCCTGGCGGACCTTCCTCATCGCCATCTCACCCGCGCGCACACCAGAACGTCGGCAACGACAACAACCGCCGCCGCCACCGTCTGGTTCTTCTCCGACGACCTCCCCCTGGTAAGCTAGACCACCCCGAGCCCTCTCGAGCATGCTCGCGTGTACACCACACCCTCCCGTGTTTAACCATGTACTTATTTTGCTTCGGCACGAATCGCATCCTCGCCCTCGACGACCTCCAGAGACACCCGCTGCCCACAGCAACTCCGGCGAGCAATCGCCAGCACATGTGAGCGCCCCTTCGTCTGCAACCAGCACGTCGAGCTTCCCCACGTCCTTGCGATCACGGTGAGCCTCTCCTCCTCTTTTCTCGCTACCTAGAACGGCCGGACCACCTCGGACAGAGCGTGCGCCGCCAGTCGTCGCCGCCGGCGCCGCCAGTTGATGGTCAAACTCACCTAAGCCGTTAGATCGTGATCCAGTGGACGCGATAGATTGACTTAAACCGAAACGGTACGTGTGATCTGAGCCGTGCTATATGACTTGATCCAACGGTCTGTGTTAGTCGATCCACGCGAAACGTTTTCGACGAATAGGAAACAGACGCGTGTCCCAGACTGTTTGATTTAAACAGAATTTGATCTATTAGATTTCCAATTTTGTAAATTGCATAACTTTAGTTCCACACGTCCAAAATTTGCAAATTTTATATCAATGGAATCAGTGGAACAATACCTAGCCAACCATGCCATTTGTTTAGTAAAAAGTTTATGTTTAATTGTTTGTTTTTGCAGAAACTTATGTATGCTTGTTTAGATTGTAAAAATTGTTCAAAAATGATTTTGGGGATAAAATCTTTTGCAAATGGAGTGATTTGAACCTACTGACCATCGGAAACACTTTGTGGTTTCAAAAATGTATTTGGTAAAACAAAAGAATGATTCTTTGATTTAAAACCATTTCTAGTCAAATAAAAATATAGTTTATTTATTAAAAATGGTTTTGGGGAAATGTTTTGTTTTAAACTCTCTGACCCTAAACACAAAGTTTTATGGTTTTAAAACATATTTGCTGAACCCTATAGATTAATGCCTTAGTAAAAACATTTCTACACCACATAAAATGATACCTTGTTTTGAAAATGGTTTATAAAGTGAAATCTTTTGCAAATGACTTTGCCACTTTATAAAATGACCATTAGGTGTTTTCAAATGTTTAAGACCCATTAAGAACCACTTTTCCAAATAAAACAAAGCTTGGCATGATTGCATGCATTACTTTGACTTTATCATTTTATGTGATGTTTTGCTTGATTGGTAGATTGAGTTTGTGCCTTGCTTGATTGAATTGTAGTGACTTGAAGAGTGTGATTTTGCAAGGACAAGGAGTGAAATTATACCCTACCAAAAAGTCAAGTGATGCTTCATACTTTTGTCCCATTACTTTCACTATGCATTAGTGATTTTTCTAAGTAAAACTTGCATGGAATTTTTACTAAGTATAAACCTTGCTATGGGAAATCCTAGTAGTTGGAACCTTAGTAAAATTTCCTAAGTTAAGACTCCTACTACTATCATGCTTAGCTTAGCTAATAGAAAACAAGGGTGGAAATATATTCACACTATGGAAAATTTCTAAGTCTGAGGACTTGTGCCTTTGTTTAATAAAACAACTAAGTTAATGAATCACCTAGGTGGAATGGTAATTGCTTGGTGGTTTTTGGTTGAGTGGTTACACAAGGCTAGGGGACTGGTGAACCTTGTGTATCTCACTTGTGGATGGCCACCCAGGAACAAAGAGATTTGAGATGTCAAATGTTGAGAAGCTTCAAGTGCAACCACTTGGCATTATGGGCTCTGCCTGGATCATATAGGTTGCTAGAACTTAGCCATTTGGACAGTTGGTGGTAGTGGGAATGATAGGTTGGAACGCGTCCATTTGGTCTAAGGAAAGGCTTCTGAAATATCTTGTCTTGGTGAAACCAAGTCTTGTGGGGAAAGTGCACCACCTCTGCAGAGTGTAAAATCTAAGACTTAGCCATGTCCCTGGTAAAGGACAATTTGAGCATCAAGACATGGAAGCTATCAAGAATCTCATCATCCAAATTTCTAAGTTAAAAACTTGTGGTTGAACAAGGGTTAAAGGATCTTCAATCTTTGATTGGGAGTTGCCTTGGGAAAGATTATTTTGTCAAGCAAAAACTTAGTGTTTTCAAATGATAAGGAAAAATATATTTTTGAGCAATGCAAGCCTAAGCTCCACTTAGCCAAATGCATATAGATGATAGACTCCCCTATACTACCATAGTATCAGTTGCCAATACAATCCAAATGTATTGACCCTTGTGGCTATAACTTGTATGTTGCAGGTTTGATTGATGTTAGAAAAGTTTGATGATTAGGATTACAAAATCTACAACCAACATGTTTTCCTGTGGCACTTTGAAGATGAAGGACCCCATGCTTATAGATATTCTGCTACAATGTAATGTAATAGCCAAATGAGCTATGTAAGATGTAATAAATTATGTTATTCCTGGTTATAAAGTTGTATTATGACCTTTGTTTCTTGATATTACATCTTAACTATGGATGCTAGCTATTTATCTAGGGACTACCATTGTAAACACAGGGGACTCTACCTTATTAAAGGTTGGGAACCTTACAGGAAAGTTCATACTTGCTCATGTACTTTGGTTATTTCCTATCAAGTATTTGCAATCTACTATTGTTATCACCTGCATTTTGAAAAGGTCAGAAAACTCATGATATTATTATGGGTTATTTACCAATTGGTAATAACCTACTATTCAAGTTCCAGTGGTATAGAAGCATAATACCTAGGACTTAACAACCAATGTCGTTGGTGATTCTTGTGCCGTATAAAACGCGTTAACCATGAGATCTATATGGCTCTGGGGAAGTCAGTTGGATCTTCTTCCTTTCGCATGCCATGGACACCGTTCTGGGCATTTTGTAAGTTGCAGATTGTGGGTAAAGCCAAATATTTTGGGAGAAGCCTACCCTGGATCTGGGCGTACAAAAGACAAATTTCTGGTGTTTATGGTTGTCATGCGTATCAGACTAAGGTAAAGCCGTATTACCGGGATAAGTGTGCCTTGAGTTCTGATAGTACACCAATTAAGGGTATGCGGGATCACGAAGAAGGGCAGTGTTTGGCTTGGGTCCTTATACCAAGGACGTGTGAAAAGGTTGGCTGCTCGGATGTGCAACATGGATAAGGATATCTCATGGGAAAAGCAATGCACCTCTACAGAGTGTAAAAAAGTGTGACATGTTACTTTTATTCCGAGAAGGAGATACGAACGTTGCAGGAAAGAAACTCCACGAAGTTCTAATCAACCTGTGAAGACTGATAGACATAATTTTTCAGAATAAAAGGAATATTTGAAAAAATGTTTACGAAAACCTTCATAGCCTACGACCTATAGTCTATGGCTGTAGATAGTGCATCAAACAGTCCTCTTGAACTTGCTGAGTACACTCGTACTCAACTGCATCTTATTAACCCTTGCTAGGTATTGGAGAAATTAATGACGTCATTCGGAGGTGAGCTACTTTGAGGAACTAAAGATACCCGATGGAATAAATGGAGTCAACGTCATTGTCATATGCTATATAAATTAAGTTGAAGATGTAGACAGTGGATAAACCCTAGTTGTCAGAACCTACTTCTGTATAGCATTGCTATAGCACCAATCGCAAGGAAAATAAATATTAGTAATAGACTTACTAGTAGAATCATTTACAAGTTGATCTTTATGATTTTATTTTGTAAGGATACTCTCCTCACTGTATCGAGGAAGTTCTCTGGATCTTTTGTAATATACTATGTTGTAAACTATAGTCATGCCTTGGACTTGCGATGTTTCTTTTGTACCACTCTAAGGGATGTAATATTGGTGGAACGGTGTTTCGGTATTATGTCAATGACTTGCATACTACACCATGAGTGGTATGCTGGGTTACCACACCGCCACGCCACTGTGCGCATGTATCCATGTTTCACTTCTACTATAAATTATTAGTCAACGGGCCCCACCAAATGGCGCACAGTAGCCGGTTGTACCTAGTAAACTAGTGCATCATTTGTATATAAGGGGCATTCTGAGATTCTGATAAGGGTCTGGTCGATCTAGAGATCATTTCCCCCACCGCCCATTCGAGAGAAGAGATAAGAACACAAAAACTTCTCGAGGAGTAACCTTGTATTCCGTATCGATCTAATATCTATTTTAGGAAAGAAAAGGGGTGTTACCTCATCAAGGGCCCTATACCTAGGTCTATGGGCACAAATGATGTTTGTGATTTAGTAGAAATTCCCAATGGAGCTAAAATAGTAGGCTACAAGGGGGTCTATAAAACCAAGTATGATTCCAAAGGTAACGTTGAAAGGTTCAAAGCAAGGCTTGTTGTGAAAGAATTCACATAAAAATAAGGAATCGATTACAAAAAAACTGTCTCTCCTGTATCAAGCAAAGATTCTTTTGGAATTATTATGGCATTAACAACTCATTATGCCTTAGAGCTACATCAAATGGGTGTTAAGACTGCATTCATAAATGGTGATATGAAGATGTTTACATGACTCAACAATAAGGTTTTTTCGTAGAAGGAAAAGAACACTTCGTGTGTCGATTAAAGAAATCTATTAATGGCTTGAAACAAGATTCGAGACAATGGTACTAACGTGGATCAATAGTAGAGCTTCATTGGGAGACCCCAATAGGAAGGTATGATGAGCATAGCGGCAAATTTTCCCTCAGTTATGAAACCAAGGTTATCGAACCCACTAGGAGCAAGGAAACAACTCCAAGGTGTTGCTAGCAACTTGGAATCCCGCATAACACAAACTCAAGACTTTGCCCCAACTTACAGTGAGGTTGTCAATCTCACTGGTTTGCTGAAAACAAAGGATTAAACATATGGTGTGGAAGGTAATGGTTGCTTGCAAAAAGTAAACAGTAACAGTAGATGATGTATCAATAGTAAAGATTGGACCAGGTCCACAGTTCACTAGAGGTGTTCTCCTTAAGATAGATAACATAGCATGCTGGGTAAAAAAATTACAGCAGGGCAATTGACAAGATTGAGCAAGGCATAACAATGCAATACTAGGCATTCATGATCCTATGAGATTTGATTGGGCATTACAACAATATACATAGACCACCATCCAAATGCATCTATGACTAGTAATCCACCATTAGGTTATCATCCGAACCCCCTCTACTATTAAGTTGCAAGCAACGGACAACTGCATTAAGCTATGTGTGTAAAGTAAACAATACAATTATTCCATGAACAAAAGATTGTTGTTTTCTCCCTAATGGCAATAGCACATCTATAACCTTAGAGATTTTTGTCAATTCACTAGATTCAATAGAGGCATGAACCCACTATCGAGCATAAATACTCCCTCTTGGAGTCACTAGCATCTACCTGGCCAAGATAGCTACTAGAAACAGAGAGCATGCAATATTTCAAACAACACAGACATGATAGAATCAATAATCACAAAGACATGATAGAATCAGCAATCAATTTGACATAGTATCTCAATAACCATCGGATCCCCGCAAACAAAACATGCATGATAACAAATAGATGATCTTGATCATGAACGGAGCTCACAATATCTAAACATGATAGCACAAAGGATGAGAAACAATTATCTAGCTATTATATGGACCCATAGTCCAAGGGTGGAACTACTCACGCATCATACCGGAGGCTGGCATGGTGATGAAGAAGGTCTCCGGGATGATCTCTCCCCTCCGTCAGGGTGCCGGGAAGAGCTTCAGATCCCCCAATCTAGGGACGATGGTGGCGGCGGCTACAAACTTTTTCGTGGAGATATGATTGGGTCCTTAGGGTTTTGGCATCGGGGGGTTTATATAGGCGAAGAGGCGAGGCAGGAGGGCGGCCAGGGCGTCCACACCATGGGGCGGTGCTCCCTAGGGTGGTCCCACGTGGCCCTTGGGTGTGGTGGCCTTACAGCCCCCCTTCGGTCCCCCTTCGGTCTATGTGTTCTCCTTGGTGAAATATTTACCTTGGATTTTGTCACGTCCAATTCCGAGAATATTTCCTTACTAGCTTTTCTGAAACCAAAAACAACAGAAAACAGGAAAATGGCACTCCGGCATCTTGTTAATAGGTTAGTCCCAGAAAATGTATAAAAATACCTCAAAGTGTAGACAAAGCATATCAAAGTGGATACTAAACAAGCATGGAACATAAAAAATTATAGATACGTTTACGACGTATCAAGCATCCCCAAGCTTAACTCCTACTCATCCTCGAGTAGGTAAGTGATAAAAAGAATAATTTTTTAGGTGACATGCACCATCACAATCTTGATCAAAATATTTGCAAGCATTGAAAGTTGGGATCAAAGTACTCTAAACATGAGCATGAAAGGTGAAGTTCTAACAATAAGACAAACAACTATGTTGCAACATGAAAGGATACAAACAAAGATCATGAATAACAATTCATTGAAATACATTCGTTTGTTTCACACATAGAAAACATATCATAGTGGCATTCAGCTTGTCCCTCATGGAGTAGCAAAACATAAATGCATAGGACACCTTCAAAGTTCATAAGGGTGACTAGATATAAATAGTTCAAGGACAAGCAATATTATCATTATGAATCAATTAATAAGTTTTGCGACAATGCACATAGAACTAAGAACGACAACTGTGCTCTCTTAATTGGTGCCTAAGGATAGAAGGTGGAGAGTCAATATAAAAGTGAAAGAAAGGCCCTTCAAAGGGAAGCAGGGATTTCAAGTTTCATAAAGGCTTCCAAAAATTATGGTACTTGTTAGCTTTCAGCTCTCATTGCCCTATCATAAGCATCTTGAAGTGATTAAGGTTAAAGTGAAAAAAATATGGAGTATATGCTTAACAAAGTATAAGTTGGCAATCTCATGTCCCTTGATTACGAGGGCCGTTCCTCATGCTACTCAACTTTAGTTATCGGTAATTTTTGTCATTGTAAGTATATGTGTATCATAGAGAACCACCAACGGGGTACCCCTTGCCCCATGACACAGGAGCTATCCCATATCAGAATGACAAGGCAACAGACAATGAGCATCTCAGGAATCTTCTTATTTACCATGGGAAAATGGTGCTTTTTTCTCTTATTTCCTCTTTTTTTCTTTTCTCTTTTTTTCTATCTCTCTCTTTTTTGTAAGAATAATGCTTCATAGATTTCTCACTATGGTGATGCTGCAAGTTTCCACCATGATTAGGCATGTCTTAGGCTAGCGGCCCAGGCGTTTCTCTAACACATATACATAACTCCATGGACTTACAAGATCCCCTTTTATTTCACACCGCCGACATCCATAAACAAAAGAGCATGATATCAACTGGGTAGATATTTATAGGTGTTGAAAGCATTCCCCGTGACAGCATGGTTCTGCTAATTCCCAACTTATAATTGCAAGCATATATAACATAGATGAAACAATGGTTCAAGTTTATTAGGGGCAAGAAAAATAAAGAGTACCAGCAAGTTTGTGAGAGCTTTAATCACTAATTTTCACATAACAAGTTTAATTTGGAAGATAGATAAAACAATAATATACTTGGAATGGTGTAAAACACCATGAATAGGAATTTATAGTGGACACTTTGGAATAACTTGGTTTCGCGGGAGTTGGATGCATAAGTAGAGCTTACTCAATACAAGTGGAGGCTAGAAAAGACCGGGAGCGACCAACTAAGAGAGCAATAATAGCCATAATCATGCAGAGCGACAAAACATTATCAACTAAAGCATAAACTGGTATCACAAGTCAAAACATAAATGATCATATAGGCTAAGGTGACTGGTTCATAGTCATAACATGGTGTGAGCATGTGCCAAGTCAACCCAAACAAAGAATCAAAGGAGAATACCACAATACTATGCTTTTGTATGCTAAAACAATGCGTGATTCTTTCAAGGCACATTAAGAAATCTCAATTGTTTGGAATAGGTCATGCTACAGCAATAATCACTAAGAATAATATCAAAACAACATCTAGCATGACATGTTAAAGTCTAAGCCACAGTGAAAACAAGCTCCCTTTTGTACCACTAAAGCATAAAGCTTTCTACTCTTTTCCAACACCAATCAACTTATTTGAAACAAGACAACAAAAGCGGGGGTCCAACTAATTTATTCAAGAAAACAAAAACCAAAAACGAAAACTAAGACGCTCCAAGAACAACACAACAGTGCATGAAACAATAAAAACGAAGTGTCTAGAAAGAGACCTGAGATTTTTATTGATGAAGAAGGGGATGCCTTGGGCATCCCCAAGATTTGACGCTTGCACCTCTTTAATATTTCTTGGGGTGACACGGGGTGGCATCCCCAAGCTTGAGATTTTGTCCATTCTTCATCTCATTACATCATTCTTCCCCTACACTTGAAAATTTCTTTCATACAAAACTTCACACAATCTTCACTAGCAACATTAGTGAATTCAAAAGTAATAAACCTTTGGGTTTAGTATCAAAACAGCAAAATTTTCATCCACAACACAATCTAATGTAGAAATTACTTTTAAAAATCTCAATTTACCAAAGAGAACTCAAAAATAAATCGATAAAGAGGCAAATGCAAATAATGGCAGAAATCTGTCAAAACAGACCAGGAGGTAAAAACCGATTTTTTCGAAGTCCTTATGTTGGTCAAATAGAAAAGTGTTGAACTAACGAAAGTTAGATAACGACCTAGGGGATTTATTCAAAAAATTACAGCTTAATCTGAGATACAGATATTGTTCAAGAATTTTTACAGTGAAGCACAAAAATCTGTTTCGGGACAACAACTTCCCCAAATCTTACTTCCCTCTCATTAGAAGTTATTCTTGGAACAAAAATCAATTAAAAATTATAAGGAGTGGTTATTACAGTAATAATAACTTCCAAGAATCAATAAAACTATTGGGTTATCTCCCAAGAAGTACTTTCTTTAATGCATTTAATTTTGGCACAAAAAGCAAGAATCAAGTATTTTCAAATGAAGAAGCATTAACATCAAATTTTGCTTTAAAAGGAGGAGCAAAAGGTAACTTCTCTCTCCTCATATGTAAGTGTTCAATACCTTTCTTGAATGGGAATTGATATTTATTGGTGCCTTCTTTCATATCAATGATGGCACCAACAGTTCTAACAAAAGGTTTTCCCGAAGTAATAGGACAAGAAGCATTGCATTCAACATCCCAAACATAGAAATAAACAGGGACATAGGCATTGTTAACCATAATAATAACATCATTAACACTTCCCATGAGTTTATTTTTAGCATTATCATCAAGTGGGATATCTAAATAGCAATCTTCCAAAGGTGGTAAATCAAGAATTTCATAAATCTTTCTAGGCATAATAGAGACACTAGAACCAATGTCACATAAAGCTTTGAGATCAAAATCATTCACCTGCATATTAATGATGGGTTCCAAACTATCTTCTACTTTCCTAGGAATAGAAGCTTTGTGTTTCAAATTTTCTTCCTTAATTTTAATGAGAGCATCTGTGATGTGTTTTGTAAAATCCATATTCATAACACTAGCATTAGGACTTCTAGCGAGCTTTGGTAGGAACATAATCACTTCAGAAATATTGCAACCATCAAGATCAAAATCAAACTTAGCATCATAGGTAGTAGACATATTGGGTTTAGGCATTGTTGTAGGAGGAATGGGGACTTCTTGTGGTTTGCTAGCATCAACATTGGCAGTGGTAAAAGCAATTTTAGCTTCTCTTTCCCAATTAGCATGCAATTTAGCTAACAGTCTAACATTTTCATCAATAGTAACTTGTATGGCATGAGTAGCAGCAAAGGTACTTTCCAAGGTTTCAGGTTTAGCAGCCATTTTATTAATCAAAGAGGATTGTGCTTCAGACAAAGATGAAATATTTTTCTCAACATTCAAAAGCTTTTCCTCCACAGTCTTGTTGAAAGTAGTTTGTTTACTAATAAAGTCATTAAGAATGACTTCAAGTTTAGAGGGAGCACTTCTATTGTTGCTGTAAGAATTTCCATAAGTACTACCATTATTGGGAGGATAAGACCTATAATAATTATTACCAAAATTATTCCTATAGGCATTGTTGTTGAAATTGGTGTTTCTAATGAAGTTCATATCAACTTGCTCTTCTTGAGCAACCAAAGGGGCTAAGGGAACATTATTTGGATCAATATGAGCTTTTCCATTAACAAGCATAGCCATAATAACATCAATTTTATCATTCAAAGCGGAGGTTTCTTCAACAGAATTTACCTTCTTACCATGTGGAGCTCTCTCAGTGTGCCATTCAGAATAGTTGATAATCATATTATCAAGGAGCTTTGTTACATCACCCAAAGTAATGGTCATAAATTTACCTCCAACAGCAGAATCCAACAGATTTCTTGAAGAGAAGTTTAACCGTGCATAAAAAGTCTAGATAATCATCCAAGCAGTCAGTCCATGATTGGGAAAATTCTTTACCAAAGATTTCATTCTTTCCCAAGCTTGAGCAACATGTTCATTATCAAGTTGTTTAAATTTAATTATTTCACTTCTCATAGATATAATCTTAGCAGAAGGATAGTATTTTCCAATAAAAGCATCTTTGCATTTAATCCAAGAATCAATACCATTTCTAGGCAAGGATAGCAACCATTCTTTAGCTTTTCCTCTAAAGGATAAAGAAAAAAAAATGAGCTTAATAATATCTCCATCTACATCCTTATATTTTTGCATCTCACAAAGTTCAAAAAAGTTATTGAGCTGGGCAGCAGCATCATCAGAACTAGCACCAGAAAATTGCTCTTTCATAACAAGATTCAACAAAGTAGGCTTAATTTCATAAATGATAGCATCAGGAGCAGGTGGAGCAATAGGTGTACTCAGGAAATCATTGTTGGTTGTGCTAGTGAAGTCACACAACTTGGTGTTCTCAACAGAATTCATTTTTGCAAGGGTGGAGCAAGCCAACAACAGCAACAACTAGAGTAGGAACTAATTTTTTTGTGTTTTTGATAAGAAAAAGCAAACCAAACAAAACTAATTTTTTGTAATTTTTGGTCAAAAGAAGCAAGCAAAACAAAGAAAAAGGAACTAAGCAAAAAAACAAAGTAAATAGAATGGTTGTGGAAGACTCCCCTTGTGAAGCTGTCCTCAACTCCCCTGCAACGGCGCCAGAAAATATCTTGACGCGGCTCAATAGTCGAGCTTTGTTGGGAGACCCCAAGAGGAAGGTATGATGAGAACAGCGGCAAATTTTCCCCCAGTTATGAAACCAAGGTTATCGAACCAGTAGGAGCAAGGAAACAACTCCAAGGTGTTGCTAGCAACTTGGAATCCTGCACAACACAAACTCATGACTTCGCCCCAACTTACAGTGAGGTTGTAAATCTCACTGGTTTGCTGGAAACAAAGGATTAAACGTATGGTTGATGTCTACGCACTATTATTTTTTAGACAGTTGTTGGGCCTCCAAGTGCAGAGGTTTGTAGAACAACAACAAGTTTCCCTTAAGTGGATTACCCAAGGTTTATCAAACTCAGGGAGGAAGTGGTCAAAGTTATTCCCTCTCAAGCAACCCTGCAATCAAGATACAAGAAGTCTCTTATGTCCCCAACACACCCAATAAACTTGTCAGGTGTATAGGTGCACTAGTCCGGCAAAGAGATAGTGAAATACAAGTGGTAACGGTGCCAAAAAATAGCTTGAAGGTGATGTAAAGTAAAAGGACCAAAACCTCCCTAGCAAACATGCAAAAAATCTAGATGTGAATGGTGTTTTAATGCTTAGGAACAAGGCCTATGGATCATACTTTCACTAGTGAAAACTCTCTCATATAAATATCCTCTCTTCATGATACTACTCCGACTACTCTTCGGTTGGACACTCTAATCCACGGTAGGCCTACAAAAGCACACCTCGAAGTCCTCCTTTCCCAATCTAGATAACCCCACACTATCACCTTGAGCGTTAGATGGTTCCAACAAACACCACAATTTCATAGAGACATCCAACTCCAAATATAACTCATAAAAATATATATGTAACCTAGCTTAAGTTCCACACACGGCGTGCACGCTGTCACTTTCACCCACATGGGGAAAAGCATAGATTTATTAAAGCACGATGAGTATTTATGTAGACTCTAGCCTAAGTGCCACCATGGCGTGCACGCTGTCACTTTCACACACATGGGGAGAGCAGAGATCTATTAAAGCACTTGAGTAGCAAGGTAGATTTACTTGATTACAAAGCTCAAGACCACAACATGATCATGCATAGAGAGTGAGAGAGAGATAGAGAGATGAACACATATCTACCGGTAGAGCCCTATGCCTTGAGGAAGAACTACTCCCTCCTCATCATGGGAATTAGCAACGGTAATGGAGATGGTAGTGGAGATCGATGGAGATGGTTCCGGGGGAACTTCCCCGTCCCGGCAGGGTGCCGGAACAGAGACTTTCACTACTAGGAAGATGGCTATAGGTAATCAGCACATCCGTGGCTCACATGGTTGAAGTGCCCCACGGCTAAAACAGGCGTGGCTCACCTATGGGCAGTGCCCTACTAGTAACTAGAACAACCGTGGCGCACATGACCATAGTGCGCCACAGATATGTGTGGACCAGGGCCCTGTTGGCTGCACGCCAAACATCTGTAGAGCACATAGGGTAGGTGCGCTACGGTTGTTTGTGTCAACCGTGGTGCATATGGAGGGGGTGCGCTACGCCTAAGAGCATGCCCCCTTTGCTGTGAAACGGCCAGACACATCCGTGGCGCACTATGGCATGTGCGCCATGGATGTTACTCCTCCCTGTGGCGCACTAGGGCAGAGTGCGCCACAGATGTGTCGATTTTTTTTGACATCACTTTATGTGCACATGTGTGACCACATCCACCACCCACACTTCACTTTCCCCTTCTTCTTCCTCCTTAGATCAAGTCGGGATTTTCTCCTTCACACCTCAATTTCTCCACCCATTCACCATTTTTAGCATGTAGAACTTGCCCTGGATGTTACATAAGTAATAGAGGAAGGCCTCCGGTCTCTCATCTCCTTCTCCGGTCTCGCGCGCGCACCTCTCCTTTCCATCTTTCTCGCGATCGGTCTCTCATCTCGGTAAGTTGTCCATGTAAGGATGTGTTCATGTGTATATGGATGATATGCTCATATGTATGTAGATGATCGATGCTCATGATGTGTGTATGGAGAGGATCGATGGTCATATGTGTGTGTATATGGAGAGTATCGATGATGCTCATGCATGTGTGTATGGAGAGGATAATGATATGTTCATGTGTGTATGGATTGGTCTCTCTCTCTCTCTCTTGTGTTTGTATGTGAACAAGTTGCCATTTGTTTTGCCAAAATGTTGATTCATTTCCATTTTGGCAAGACTTTGGCATTTCGCAAAGGTCCTAATTTTAGGATAGGTCATGCCGAAATTTTCTATCGACCATTGCATGCATGCATTCATTATGTGGTTCTAATAGACTTCTAATTGTACCGTGTACACCGTGCAGGAAAAAATGGTCCGCATAATGAGCGAAGGCATTGTGGCTAGATTTTTGAAATGTGCGACGGCCGACATGATACGAAATAACAAGACGGATATAAGATGTCCGTGCAGAAGATGCAAACTCAAGCGGGTGATCGACCCGATTCCGAGAATCTGCAGCGCACTCGCTCGCCATGGTTTCATGGATGGATACACTCGTTGGATAAGCGATGACAAAGACGATGGAGCGGTGAAGGTGGCCAACATGACGATGATCATCATCATGGCGAACGGGCGAGATGATGAAGAGTCTCCGGAGATGGTGAAGGTGTGGAAGCGCATCGGGATGATGATGATCTAGATGCGGAGGAAGCGGCGATGGAACAACGTCGAGGCGGTGCGGGACCCTTATGTGCAAGAGCTGCTTCTCAAGCGGGCGAAACGCCTTGCTGCCGCTAGAGAGAAAGCCAAGCTTGCGCAACTTGAAAAAGACGCGGTTACTCCATTGTATGAAGGATGCATGCCCGATGATACCCGGTTGAATGTAACTCTCAAGGCTATGGAGATGAAGGCAAAACACAAATTGAGAAATGCAAGCTTCGACGATATGATGGCATTCTAGCACGATCGTCTCCCGGAGGCGAACACATGTCCAACTAGTATCGAGGACGCCAAGAAAATCGTCTTTCCTCTCGATCTACCGCACGTTAGATATCACGTATGCATCAACGATTGCATGATTTATCCGGGCGAGGACGCGGAGAAAACCACATGTCTGGTGTGCGGCGTGAGTCGATAGAAGAAAGGGAAGAAAGCACCTCGAAAAGTGGTATGGTAATTTCCTATCACTCCTCGTCTGCAGCGCTATTTCGCGGACCCTATGTAGTGACCTCGGATCAAGTAAGATCCTAAGTCCCTCTGATTAACATGCTAGTCCCTGGATCAATAGCTAGCACTCACAGTCGATGAAATATCATGTAAAACACAAGTCTTCATTACATGAATCGAATAATCCAGAGTTTACATTATTACAACAGAAGCGATACAAATACAACTTGGAGTCCCATCAATGCCACAGGCAGGTTGAGTGAAGACCCGCGATCCTAGCGCACCTTTCAACGATCTCCGAAATTCTACACATAAAACGTGCAGCCAACAAGTTGGGTCAATACTTTGAATGTATTGGCAAATTACACCAAGGAAGGAAAGACTAACTCTATATGCAAGGCTAGTTTAGGCTTTGGAGTTCATTTGCATAAAGATAATTTTCTTAAGTAGAGAGAAGAAGAGAGGATTGTCCTACTTTGTAAACATTTGCTTAGATAAAATAAGGTCGAGTGGCACACGAGGATATTACGCACCAAGTGTCCAAACAACGAAACACTTGGATATTACGCACCAAGCGTCACTTGGATATTACACACCAAGTTCCCAAATTCCCACCCATTAGCGATATTACGCACGCCATGGGGTTTCAAAACTTTGTTTTAGAAAAGAGAGAGGAAGATCCTTCAGAGGCTCCCTCCTTCAGATGCTCAATGTTGTTCTGTTTCCGTGAACACGGCTGATCGATCAGATTGTAATACTCTCGAGAGTTTGTGCACTTTACCCACAATCCACGATCAAGTCCTTTTACAGACAAGACCATGGCGAGGCTTTCCCTTAGTAGCCCCTCTACCTTCCGGATCCAACCGTGCCAAGAACCTCCAAATGTTGGTACCTAGGTGAGGTTTCCCACTAAGTACTAGGCCAACAGAGCCCATAATGTATTGTGGTTGCCTTTGGAAGCTTCTAAATTCTGAAACATGGCAGACTTCTTTGATTCTGGCGGCGTCCTCCACCAAAATCTCACTCGTTGTCCGACAACCATTCCGCCTAAGAAAACTTAGTTTTATTTTGAAGTGGATTTGAGAAGAAAAGTTTGCTCTAGAGCCTTTATACTTAGAAAAATTCTTTGTCTTCGAACCCCAACGGTACTTTGTATATATAGCATAGCAAGCAATACTTAGTAGAAACAGGGGTAACCTATTAGGATGGGAAATCCTAAGTATAGAGCTACTCATGGCATACTACAAAATCATCGCACTTGCAAAGTAATACTAAGGAAAAATTCTACTAGATCATCCTACACATGCATACTACAGAATTTTGAAGATCACATGCATAGAATCAAAACTGGGACAAAATTATGAACAAGTGGTGTAACTTGCCTTATGTTGATAATATGGATGTTGATTGTATTTCTTCGCAGCAATCGCACACTCCGAACAATCTAATACGAGGACAAGGTAGTTCCAATCAAAACAATTGCAAACATAGCAAACACAACAAGGATGATCGAAAACATGCATGATGATTTAACATGACACAATGGTTATAATTAGTTTTATGAACATTAATATATCATATGATGCATCTATGAGTTCATTTAATGCAATAGGGTACTTGTTATTAATGATGACTTGCCAATATAAGGGTTTTGATAGTTCTGTTGTAACACCTGTTCTAACTGTAGAATTAAATTTGTTTCTTGGGTTTACTGGATAGAGGACATTAATACGAACCAGTAGGCGTTGGATTCACCCTAATCGGAGTTATAGATCTTTTTATATGATTTAAATAGTGTTTAATGGGTTTTAAATGATTCATATAGTTTCTGTTGCCTAAAAATCAAACTAAAATTATATCTGTAATCTCCGCGGAATTGTGATTTCAAGGACATATTATTTGTAATTTTCTGAATAGTATTTATTTTCTTATGAATTTATTACTCTAAATAAGCCATTAAACCATTTATTTAATTGCTGCGAAACCTTATAGTATTTTACTGAACCATTCGCAGATTGATGATCTACATGGAACCAGCTTTCTATCGATATATTATTTATATTTTTGTGACAAGCAATTAATTTACTATGAATTTAATGATTTATAAAGCCATTAAAACTAATTAAATTGCTACGGGTTAAATAATCTGCAAAGGCTAGATCCAACCAGATATTATTAAAGTACATTATAGTAGCTTAAATTTGATATATTATTTATATTTTTCGGAGTTACAGATAATTTCTTATGAATTTATTAACCTAAAAGACCATTAAAACTAATTAAATTACTGCAGTAACCACGTACAGTAAAAGTTGGATCTATTCTGATAAGATGATTCTACGTGAAATTATCTTCAATTTAATATATTATACGCAATTTTTGGACGTGGTATGAATTTCTAATGAATTTTACAAGTTAGATTTATAATATGCAATTTTAAATTCGAACGGAATATTCCAGGGAATATTCCGCTGACTGGACAGGTTGACTTTGCATACTGACTGGGACTAGATGTTGACCTTACGTTGATGTGGTGTTGATGATGAAGATGTCCGGGATGACGACATGGAACGCACCGGTTTGATTGGATCTCGACCGTCTGGATAGGATCCGGTGGCTAGAAGAAGAGATTGACCCGATTTTGGCTCAGAATAGACAAGAAATAGATCTGTGTTAGAGAGACAAATCCGTAGGTCAAATTGAAAAACTCAGAACATGAAAGTTGTGGGGAATCATTATTCCTACCTTCTCACCAAAGGAATTTGGATTTGAAGAAACGAGCGCGAGTAGATCTTGGATTTACACCGTAAGATCTGAAATATTGCGATACGGAATCTCCAGCTGTGGTGGATGAAAAGAGATGAGGTTTGTCGGGATTGAAAGATTTCGACGATTCCTACAACTTTTGTTGTTTGACTGAAGGCAAACGACGAAGTCTAGTTTGGTTAAAAAGCGAAATAAGATTCGGGAATATGTAGATTCGGGATTTCGAGAATAGAAACTCGTACAGCCGTGGATCCACGAGTTTATATGGGGATTTAGGACTGTGGTGAGATAGGTATTGCAGTAGGGAACAAGTAGAAACAAACGGAAGACAATTCGGAGTTGTAGATCAAAAGATATAAGAGTTTGAATAGAGATAGGTTTGTTAAAAACTGTTTCGCATGCTTTTTAAAGCAATCCAATGGGATCGATCCCTCTCCCTCCTGTACGTGGCTGGTTGGGTCGGTCCGGGTGGGCCGTTTAGGTTTTTTTTTCTTCTTTTTCTTTTTTCTTTTTTTATTTACTTGTTTCCCTTATATCTTTTGCATACGAACTCCAAATGACATGATTCTTGTTTCTAAATTTTTCTAAAATCGAATAGATCATTATAGGATCAAATTTGTAATATTTGTACTAGTTTGGAAGTAGTGGATTTATAAATCCTTGTATATTCCATTTTATTTATATCTTTATTTGTTTGTATTTATTCCATAATTTTTTCATACTAGCTCCAAATGAGCTCAATTTTGTTTCTAAAATTTTGTAGTATTAATTGGATCTCTTTAGGCTATAATTATAAATAATTTATGCCTTAACAACAAGGGGTTTTATAAAGTCAATTTAATTACCCTTAGGAACATTTGGGCGAATCAACTATAGGATTTAGATACCAGGATTTGGATTTAGTTTATGAGAACTTTGCATGGATGTAATGAAATGCTTATGAATGCTTCATGATTTTCATTTTGAAATCTTGCACACCAATTCTACAATCCATAATCAATCCATGCCCTTTTGCCTATATGGCTACTTAGGTCATAACAAAAGAATATAAGATTTTGAATTCAAGGTTGAGAGGATTTTCTATTCAAAAAGTTTCTTCTCTTTGAGAATTTTCAACATAGTCAAACAATCAACCAAACTTATTTATTTATTTCACATTCCAAAATTAGGAGAATTTTGGGATGTGACAACCTAAGGAAGCGAAGCTCATGCGATGGCATGCGGAAAGGAAGAAGCCAGGAGATGATGATGACCCCGAAAAGGATGAGTTGCTGACGCACCCTTCAGATGCTAGCCAGTGGAAAGCATTGGACCTCGAATTCCCAGAATTCGGTGGAGATTCGAGGAACATCAGGTTTGGTGCGAGCACCGATGGACTCAATCCGTTCGGTAGCCAGAGCAGCACGCACAGCACTTGGCCCGTGTTTGTACGTATGTACAACCTCCCTCCATGGTTGTGCATGAAGAAGAAGTACATACAAATGAGTATGCTAGATGAGATAGGCGTAGCGCACTCTGGCATAGTGCGCTACGGATATCCGTAGCACACTATGCCAGAGTGCGCTACGCCTATCTTTGTCTTATCCACGTGCACGCAGGCACACTTCCCTCATCCCCATTCAACCGCGCCCATGCCCATCTCCTGCCAGCCGCCGCCGACACTGTCGATCTACCGCCTCGCCAGCCCTGCCAGCCGCCGCCACTCGAGGAGGAGACCGTGGAGGAGCAGGCCCGTGCCACTGCCAATCCGCCGCCACCGCATCCCAGGAGGAGGAGGTCGCAGTTGCCACGCCAGGAGGAGGGGGTCACGCTCGTTCCGTGGAGGAGGAGGTTGCTATCGCCGCGCAGTCCGTGATGGAGAAGGCCCTCATTGTCCGCGTGCTCGTCGTCGTCCTTGTCTCGGAGGTGAGCATCACCCTCTCCCCTCTCCCCCTCTCTCCCCTCTCGTTGCATCCATTCACTTAGGGGATTCAGAGTAGGATTCAGAGTAAGGGTTCAAAGTTAGGGTTCACAGTTAGGAAATGTTCAGATTTTCTTAGGATTCAGAGTAGGGTTCAGTTAGGAAATGCTTAGAGTAGGAAATGTTCTTAGGAAATTCAGTTAGGAAATGTTCATATTAGGAAATTCAGATTAGGAAATGTTAATCAGTTAGGAAATTCATATTAGGAAATTTAGAGTAGGAAATTCAGATTTGGAAATTCAGTTAGGAAATGGTTGCATGGTTTATGGTTGTTTAGAGTAGTGGTTCAGAGTTAGGAAATGTTCTTAGGTAGTATGAAATCATATTAGTGGTTTTGTCTTCATGGTTCATGGTTGCATGGATTAGCACTGCAAGCAACTTCCTTTCCTAGTTGTCTTAGCCCCTAGATAAATTATTCTGAGATGAACATTATTCTAAATTTTTATTTCTGCATGATTGTATGCTTGCCTGTGTGGATTCTTCTAAGATGGACATTATTCCTGTGTGGCATACACCAACTGGTAGCATGTTAGAATGTTGACCAAATTTGTTCTAGCTATCTCTCTTTAGCATTTTGGGTCTGCAAGCCAACTTGTATGAGACACGTTGAGAGCATGGTGTTTCAAAATCTCAGAGAAACAACATAACATGGTAAAGATACAAATGAAATTATTTTAATAGTTCAAATAATGACCTGCAGCTAAAAAAATTATGGTTCTCTGTACTATATGAAAACAATGCATTTATGTAATTCATTTATCACCAGTAGCTTTGGCCAGTGTTGCTGTTATTGTTGTGCAGTGTTGCTGCTGTTATTGCTGTGTAGTGTTGCTGCTGTTATAAAAATTGATGGTTCTCTGTACTATATTGATGGAAATTTTTGCACATGTTGATGCTGTTATTGTTGTAGCTATACATGCTGCTGTTATTGCTGTGCAGTGTTGCTGTTATCTCCTATGCAACATATCAGTTTTGAAATGGCAAGTCCATGATGTAGGTGTATGATCTGTATGCATGTTCTTGTATGAAATGAGTCCTGATTTTTGCCAGAATGTTGATTAACTTCCGTTTCGGCAGAAATCGGGCACTCCTAGTTTAAGAAAATTAGCAAAGGTCATGCCGGTTTTTCCGTGCATTTAACGAATTATTTGTTTTTTATTAGTGCAAAGATGTGTGACAATGACGAGGCTGGATGTTCTAAGCGCATCAGCGCTGAAGGAGAACTCAGACCTCCGAATAAACAATTGACATTCTGGGAGGCGGCCCGGCAGCTAGAAGACGATGAAGAATACCATCCTTCGGAGAGCGAGGATGATGAGATGGAAGACGCGGAGGAAGAAGCCGAAGGAACGGCGGACGATGAAACCACTGATGGCGGCAAGGGCACAGGGAGTGGTAGCAATGCTCCTAAGAAGAAGAAGAAGAAGAAGAAGCCGGAGGACCGGCGCCCGAACACGGTCGGCACGGTCAGGGAGGAAATTACCGAAGTGAGCCCATCAGGGGTTCCTTTGGAACCCGTCCTTGTCGTCAAAGGGTACGGTGGGCAAGTGGCGGCGATTACCCGGACAACCATCTCGATCAACACCGAGAATCTCCGGCATAAAGATAATGGCCACTTGCGCACACTCCTCTTCGAGAAGCTGCACGCAAGATACAAGTTCCCCGCTAATTATCAGAACACAAATTATCATGGGAACAAAGTAAACAAATCCGCCCTCACAAAGATGAGCACCATACGCCACCGGAGAACCCGGATAAAGACGAAGATCTATAAAGAAGGCAAAAGTCTTGAGGAGATCCAAGATTGACCCGTAGATCACCAAGATCAGCCCGGAGTTCAAGGAGAGGTGAATCCGAAGAGCCCCGCCAATAGTAATCGGGAAAGGTGCCGCAGTGATGAATATAGGTCATCACCATCTCGGATCCGTGGATACTGAACATGGAGGCCAAATGGAATAAGGAGGACGAAGAGTATAGATCCAAGGGGATAGAAAACCCCTTTGCTAAATTCGAACCGGGGCAAGTTCGAAACTTCATCAGGGCCCGTTACCATGTGGACCCAAAAACCAAACAACTCACCGCGGATCCTGCGGTGAAGGAATTCGAGGAAATTGTGGTAAGTATAATCTAATTACCGCGGATTAACTCGATTACAATCTAATCGATGATCTAAACGATTCACTGTTACTTCTTCTGCAGGAGGAGGAAATTGTTGCTAGTCATGGATCCCAGGGTTCCTCATCCCAGGGGTCGACGGCGACCACCCGGTGGGATAACCCTTTTAACAGGGCGATGAACCGGGCCAAGAAAATAGAGCCGGTTACAAAGAAGCCGTCGTCGGCTGGCCGTCTGGCCGGCCTCGGGGGTAAGAATTGGGTGGATCATTTTGGTCCACCGCCGAGGACGCATGTGGCGCCATCGGGAAGGAGCGAGGAGGAAAACCGCGAGGTTCAAGAACTTAAGGCACAAGTGGCGCGGATCCCGCAGATCGTCCAAGACAACCTGGCAATCACCCTCACGTCCTTCCTGCCTACCCTGGTGGAGTCAATAGCGAACTGGAGTGTAGGTGGTCGAGTAGGGACGTGCCCGATTCCAAGCATGGTCAGCAGCCACTCAAACAACGCGGCGCCGACGAATAGGCGAACTACGTGTTCGTGACTCCGCCCGTTAGCACCGCGGCGCCGCAAGTGTTGGTGACTCCCCCTGCCATCACCACGGCGTCGGAGTACATGTTGGTGCCCCCCTGCCATCGTCGCGGCGGCACCGGAGCTCCAAGCACCCGTCGGTAGGGAGAATACACCGGCGGCCAGCACCGCGCCATCAAGAAGCCCTTCCGTCTCTTGCACTCCCGTCGCCGTATGCGGTGAGTCGACATTATCCGATCTCGACGCCATCACGGTAAACAAATTGCTTTAATTACCGCCTTTCATGCGATCTATTACTCTTATGGCATCTCTCCCGATGCCGTACATGTTTTCCGCAGACGGATGTTCCTTGCACTCTCTTATGCTACGTGAACAACGAGCCGAGGGATGTTGCCAAGGGTACCATCGTTCAACCCTTGCAGCGCACGTTCCACTCAAGGCCGATGCCATATAGCATGCACAGGGTTAAAATTAGTCGGGTGCTAAGGGGTTGCGACGACCTGGAACCTCCCATTCAACCCCCAGGAGCGGATGAAGAAGAGCCGTATGTCCTCAGAACTTGCTTCAGCTTATTCTTGCTATGGCCAAAGAGCATGATCCGTTTGGGGACGGCGGGGCCCATCACGCCACGCATAACAAAGACCGCTCGTCGTGCGGCTGACAAAGTGGCAAGGCCCCCTTACCGCCCTCGCCGTCACCTCCACGCGGTGGGTCGGATGATCATGTTGATGATATGCACATGGCGCAGGATCCGGCCGAGGAAGACGAAGACTGGAATGATCACTTCTTCAGCACTCAGTTTACCAACGATGACCTAGCCGGTGGCCCCATAGAGAAAGCCACTATCACCAAGCGTCTGTTTGGTTCTCAGGAGACGCCTCCAGCTTGCGCCTTTACAGAGCCAGCTGATACAACCAACCGTCCCTTTATTCTAAGCCCTGCCACACTACATAGTGCGGCCGGTGCTCATATTGCGGTGTCTGCCCACTCTCCAAAAGGAAAAAAGGGTAGGAAAAGAAAATCTAGCAGCTCGAGCCAGCCGGTGGCGTCAACAACTGCGAATCCGATCAGGTTTCGGGACGGGCCACCAAGACCTGAGGGTATTATGTGGAGGATTCATGTGGCGGGTGAGCCCATGCTACCTAAGAATTTGCGGAAGCTCGCCAGTTCGGATCTGCAGAGTGTGCATGACGGCGTGCTGACGATAGAGAGACGCCTTCTATCGGAGAAAGATCCCTCGCACCCGGTATTCGTGGTTAAGGTGCCACCAGGCTTGGGATTCATCGACAATGCCCCTGCGGATCTGTTCTTCCTGTGGTTCGACGACATCTTCAATATATTCCACCTATACCTGTTGCACTATACCATGGTCCATCTGTTTTCTCTCAGCCTGGCCATGCATATCATTAGAGAGAACACACCGAGCATCGCTATAGTGGACCCCTACTACATGCGTGACGGCTGCTTGGGTTCCCCCGCCGAACGACGTATCGTGGCCTCGTACCTAAACATAATCCTCGTTGCGAACAAGACAAAGGAATACATTCTAGTGCCTTACTTTCCCGAGTAAGTCGTTATTCACTCGCCACCGTCGATTGGCTTTATTAGATCATCATCATTCTTTTTCCAACACATTCCATTTGAATTTTTTGCGCAGAGATGAACACTGCACGCTCATCTCCTTATAGCCGAAGCATTCCGACGCCACGTATTTCGACTCGGGGATTCTAGAAAAGAAGAAAAACTACGACAATATCAAGGAAGTTCTGGATGATGCTCTCACTGGCTTTTCCTCGACGGAAGGCACCACCTTCGTGCATACGAAGGTCAAGTTCGGCAGGCACGTCTTCAACCACGTAACGGAGTTCCCCTGCGTGAAGCAGCCGGAAAACAGTAAGAAGGAAGCCTACTACGCACTCCATCACATGAGGGCGTTCCTACTTGACCAGCAGAATTCTACGCTGCCAGATCATCTCAAACAGTGGGCCGAAGCAAAGGCCAAGATCAATGATTCAGATATTAGACAAGAGATGTATCGCATCCAGCAGCAGTTTGGGGCAATCATCTTTCGTGATGTCATGACTTCGGGGGGGATCTTCTACGGAGGAAATATCCCGAATAACCATGACGTAGAAGATCGCTTAGAGATGCAGGGTGACTATAGGAAGTTCATGACGAGACAAGGCGTCCTCCCGTTCCCTAAGCCGAGCCAGAAGGCTTGATGTTGGCCTAGTTGTAGTTACAAACTATAGATGACCTTTGTGTGTGTGTGGACAAGTGTAGTTATCTTATTAGGTTTATGAATCATCGCTTACTTATTTTGCTTATTATTATTATATATCAATCAATGCTTGGTTTTTTTGCTTACTCTTTGGTCCTTTGCTCACTTTGGTCCTTCTTTTTTTCCTTACTCTTTTTTCGAGAATAATGCCGATGATTGAAATGTCGTGGCACACTATATATGTGAATGTGCTACGATGGGATTGTGAGCCTTGTGATATGCACAAGTCCAGGTCTTGTGCATCCTACTTGGCTCACCGTTCCATCGTAGCATATTCCTGTGTCCAACGACCTATGTATATATATGAGGCATTCTTTTCAAGTTATTTTTGTCTTTTTCGAGAATAATGTTGATGATTGAAATGTCGTGGCACAATATATATGTGAATGTGCTACGACGGGATAGTCAGCCTTGTGATATGCACAAGTCCAGGAATTGTGCATCCTACTTGGCTGACTGTTCTGTCGTAGCATATTCCTATGTCCAACGACCTATGTATATATATGAGGCATTCTTTTCGAGTTATTTTTGTCTTTTTCGAGAATAATGCCGATGATTGAAATGTCGTGGCACACTATATATGTGAATGTGCTATGATGGGATTGTGAGCCTTGTGATATGCACAAGTCCAGGTCTTATGCATCCTACTTGGCTCACGGTTCCATCATAGCATATTCCTGTGTCCAACGACCTATGTATATATATGAGGCATTCTTTTCGAGTTATTTTTGTCTTTTTCAAGAATATGCCGATGATTGAAATGTCGTGGCACAATATATATGTGAATGTGCTATGACGGGATAGTTAGCCTTGTGATATGCACAAGTCCAGGAATTGTGCATCCTACTTGGCTAACTGTTCTGTCATAGCATATTCCTGTGTCCAACGACCTAGCTAGTTATATATGAGGCATTCTTTTTGAGCTACTTTGGTCTTTTTAGAGAATAATGCCGATGATTGAAATGTCGTGTCACACTATATATGTGAATGTGCTACGATGGGATTGTACACCTTGTGCTATGCACAAGTCCAGGTGTTGTGCATCCTACTTGGCATACGGTTCCATCGTAGCATATTCCTGTGTCCAACAACCTAGTTATATATGAGGCATGCTTTTTGAGTTTGCTCTTTTTGATTTAGGAGTACTTTCTATAAGTGTATCTTCATATGCGAATTTAATTATACATGTTTTTTCAATCACCGGTTAATTATTATTGTCAACTTGTAGATGACGTGGTACGTTGTGTACAAGAGACGGGTTCCCGGAGTCTACGATGATTGGGAAGACTGCCGGAGATAGGTGCACCGTTTCAGCGGCAATATCTACAAAGGGTACAACACTATGGAAGAGGCGGAAGCTAGATACACGCGCTATCTAGCGGGAGTTAGGACAAGGAACCGGATGAAGACCTACACCTTCGTCGCGGCGATGATCATGCTTATCTTCTTTGGTTGTTTATCCCGCGTTTGTGTCTAGCTAGTTTAGATGTCTAGGCGAGCTTCCGAGCTCTAACTTGTTCGATCGACACATGTATTCGCATGCCACCAACTACTACTTTGTAACTTGATCGAAACAATGTAACTTATACTATGTATTCATGTATGATACTTATTTATATGTATTTGTTTCAATCTTGTTTTTCATATTGTGTATTTATATATATAATTGTATATCTTGTATCTGTGTGTGTATATCTGTTGTAATATTGTATATAATCTGTATTGTATATAATCTGTCTCGGAAATTAAAAAAACACACACCTGTGGCGCACATGATCTACCTTCTGTGGCGCACTACACCTAAAGCGCACTATAGAAGCTTAGTGGCGCACTGGGAGTGCGCCACAGAAGATCCTACGCGTAGCGCACCTGCCCACATAGCCGTGGCGCACTAGCAGGTGCGCTACGCCTATCTCGACACAACCGTGGCGCACTAGGCAGTGCGCCACGGCAGAGAGATAGCCGTAGCGCAAGGCACGTGGCGCACTGCTAGTGCGCCACAGATGATGTTTTCAGGTGCGCCACTAAATTCTGTTTTCCTAGTAGTGTTTCTGTCCCTCGAATATCCCCTTTGGTGGTGGCGACGCTACACAGGTTTTCATGGCTTTTGGTTGATGATTTAGGGTTTCCGAGTTGGGGGCTTCTTATAGGCAAAGGATCCAAGGTCGGTGGAGGGCCAGGGGCCCACACCCCCTATGGGCGCGGCTAGGGTGGCACCCGTGCCCACCTAGGGTGTGGCCACCTTGGTGTCCTCCTCTGTCTCGTCTTAGATTTTCCGTATCATTCAGGTAAAAATATGAACTTTGGTTTTTGTCCCGTCCAATTTCGAGAATATTCATTTTTTAGCTTTCTGAAACCACAAAGAGCAGAAAATAGGCAACTGGCACTGTGGCATCTTGTCAATAGGTTAGTTACAGAAAGTGTATAAAAATACCTCAAAATGTAGACAAAACAAAACAAAGTAGATACTAAACAATCATGGAACATAAAAAATTATAGATACGTTTACGATGTATCAAGCATCCCCAAGCTTAAATCCTACTCGTCCTCGAGTAGGTAAGTGATAAAAAGAATAATTTTTGAGGTGACATGCACCATCAAAATCATGATCAAATCTTTTGCAAGCATTGAAAGCTGGGATCAAAGAACTCTAAACATGAGTATGAAAGATGGAGTTCTAATAGTAAGACAAAGTAACTATGCATGCACCATGAATGTTTATAAACAAAGATTCATGAATAACATGCATTGAAAAACGTTTGTTTGTTTCACATATAGAAAACATAGCATAGTGGCATTCATCTTGTCCCTCATGGAGTAGCAAATAAATGCATAGGAAACCTTCAAAGTTCATAAGGGTGACTAGATACTAATAGTTCAAGAACAAGCAATATCAACATTATGAATCAATCAATAAGTTTTGGGACAATGCACATAAAACTAAGAATGACAACTATGCTCTCTTAATTGGTGCATAAGGATAGAAGGTGGAGACTCAATATAATGGTGGAAGAAAGGCCCTTCATAAAAAGGGAAGCAAGGATTTGAAGTCTCAAAAAGAGCTTCCAAAAATTATGGTACTTGTTAGATTTCAGCTCTCATTGCCCCTATCATAAGAATCTTGAAGTGATTAAGGTTAAAGTGAACAAACTATGGAGTATATGCTTGACAAAGTATAAGTTGGCAATCTCATGTCCCTTGAATACGAGTACCGCTCCTCATGCTACTCAAGTTTAGTTACTTGCAAGTTCTTGTCATAGTAAGTATATGTGTATCATAGAGAACCGCCAATGGGGTACCCCTTGCACATGGTACATGAGCTATCCCATAACCAAAATGACAAGGCAAGAAGACAATGAGCATCTCAACATTCTTCTTATTTACCATGGGAAAATGGTGCTTTTTCTCTCTTTCCACTTTAAATATGTCTCTTTTTTATAAGAAGAAAGCTTCATAGATGTCCTTATGGTGATGCTGGAAGTTTCCACCATGATTAGGCATGGCTTAGGCTAGCGGCCCAGGCGTTTCTCTAACACATATACATAACTCGATGGACTTACAAGCTCCCCTTTCATTTCACACCGACGGCATCCATAAACAAAAGAGCATGATATCAACTGTGTACAAAGTACAAGTGCAATGTTGAAAGTGTTCCCCATGACAGCATGGTTCTGCTAATTCCCAACTTATAAGTTCAAGCATATACAACATAGATGACACAATGGTTCAATTTTATTAGGGGCAAGAAAAATAAAGTGTTCCATCAAGTTCGTGAGGGCTTTAATCACTAAGTTTTCACATAACAAAATACTTTTAAATTGGAAGATAGATGAAAACAATAATATACTTGGAATGGTGTAACACACCATGCATAGGAATTTATAGTGGACACTTTCTAATAACTTGGTTTCTTGGGAGTTGTATGCATGAGTAGAGCTTACTCAATACAAGTGGAGGCTAGCAAAAGACTGGGAGCGACCAACTAAGAGAGCAATAATGGCCATAATCATGCAGAGCGACAAAACATTATTAACTAGTGGTATCACAAGTCAAAAACTAAATGATCATAGATGCTAAGGTGACTGCTTCATAGTCATAACATGGTGTGAGCATGTGCCAAGTCAAACCAAACAAAGCATCAAAGGAGAATACCACAATACTATGCTTTTGTATGCTAAAACAACGCATGATTCCTTCAAGGCACATTGAGCAATCCTAATTGTTTGGAACAAGTCATGCTGCAACAATAATCACTAAGTATAAGGTCAAAACAACACCTAGCATGACATGATAAAGTCTAAGTCACAGTCAAAGCAAGCTCCTCTTGTACCACCTAAGCATGAAGCTTCCTACTCTTTTCCAACACCAATTGACTTATTTGAAACAACACAGAGAGAACGGGGTCCAAACTACTTTATTCAAGAAAACTAAACAAACTAAGCAAAGAAAATGAAAACTAAGACGATCCAATAACAACACAACAATGCATGAAACAATAAAAACGAAGTGTCTAGACAAACCTAGGCTTTTTATTGATGAAGAAGGGGATGCCTTGGGCATCCCCAAGCTTTGACGCTTGTACCTCTTGGATATTTCTTGGTTTGACACCAGGGTGGCATCCCCAAGATTGAGCTTTTGTCCATTCTTCATCTCATTACATCATTCTCTCTCTACACCTGAAATTTTTCCTTCATACAAAACTTCACACAATCTTCATTAGCAACATTAGTGTATTCAAAAGATAATAGACCTTTAGCCTTATATTTGGAATAGCAAAAAAATTTACTAAAAACTCAAGCTACTGTAGCAAATCCTTCAAAAATCTCAATTCCCCAAAAGAGAACTAAAAAAGGAATCAATAAGAAGCAAATGCAAATAATGGCAGAAATTTGTCATTACAGACCAGCAGGTAGAAACCGATTTTTTAGAAGACCTTCTGTTGATCAAATCAAAAAGTGTTGAACTAACAAAAGTTAGCTAACATACTAGGGGATTTATTCGTAAATTTTCAGCTTAAACCTACTTACGGATATTCCTGATGAATATTTATGGTGAAGGACAGAAATCTGTTTCGGGACAGCAACTTCCTAAATCTTACTTCCCTCTCATTAGAGGTCATTCTTGGCACAAAAAGCAAACAAAAAGGATAAGGAGAGGTCATTACTGAAGTAATAACTTCCAAGACTCAAAGAAACTCTTGGGTTATCTCCCAACAAGTACTTTTCTTTAACGCCTTTAAGTTAGGCACAAGAAGCAAGAAATCAAGTATTTTCAAATGAAGAAGCATTAACATCAAACCTTGCTTTCAAAGGAGGAGCAAAAAGCAACTTATCTCTCCTCATAGGGAAGTGTTCAATAACTTTCTTGAACGGAAAATGATATTTAATGGTGCCTTCTTTCATATCAATGATGGCACCAGCAGTTCTAAGAAAAGGTCTTCCCAAAGTAATAGGACAAGAAGCATTGTATTCAACATCCAAAATATAGAAATCAACAGGGACATAAGCATTGTTAACCATAATGAGAACATCATTAATACTCCCCATGAGTTTATTCTTAGCATTATCATTAAGTGGGACATCCAAATAACAATCGTCCAAAGGTGGCAAATCAAGCATTTCATAAATCTATATAGGCATAATAGAGACACTAGAACCAAGATCATATGAAGCTTTGAGATCAAAGTCATTCACTTGCATATTAATAATGGGTTCCCAACTATCTTCTACTTTCCTAGGAATAGAAGCTTTGTGTTTTAACTTCTCTTCCTTAATCTTAACAAGATCATCTGTAATGTGTTTGGTGAAAGCAACATGCATATCACTACCATGAGGACTTCTAGCAAGCTTTTGCAAGAACATAACCACTTCAGAAATATTGCAACCATCTATATCAAAATCAAACTTAGCATCACTAGTAGTAGACTCATTAGGCTTAAGCATTGTAGGAGGAGGAATATGGACTTCTTGTGGTTTAGTGGTGATGGTGCACACACCATTGTTTCTTTAAATTCCAGCTTCCACTTCCCACTTAGCATGAAGTTGGGCTAATAGTCTAACATTTTCAACAATAGTAACTTGTATGGCATGAGTACCAGCAAAGGTACTTTCATGGTTTCAGGTTTAGCAGCCATTTTATTAATCAAAGAGGACTGTGCTTCAGACAAAGAGGAAATATTTTTCTCAACATTCAAAAGCTTTTCCTCTATAGTCTTGTTGAAAGTGGTTTGTTTACTAATAAAGTCTTTGAGCATGACTTCAAGTTCCGAGGGGGAACTTCTAGCATTGTTGTAGGAGTTTCCATACGTATTTCCATTATTAGGGGGATAAGGCCTATAATTGTTGTTACTACCAAAATTATTCCACTAGGCATTGTTGTTGAAATTGTTGTTTCTAACGAAGTTCACATCAACTTTCTCTTCTTGATCAACCAAAGAGGCCAAGGGAACATTATTAGGATCTAAAGGAGCTTTCCCATTAACAAGCATAGCCATAATAACATCTATCTTATCACTCAAAGAGGAGGTTTCTTCAACAAAATTTACCTTCTTACCATGTGGAGCTCTCTCAGTGTGCCATTCAGAGTAGTTAACCATCATATTATCAAGGAGTTTTGTTGCAGCACCCAAATTGATGCCCATAAAGGAACCTCCAGTAACTGAATCCAACAGGTTTCTTGAAGAGAAGTTCAAACCTGCATAAAAAGTCTGGATAATCATCCAAGCAGTGAGTCCATGAGTGGGACAATTCTTAACCAAAGATTTCATTCTTTCCCAAGCTTGAGCAACATGTTCATTATCAAGTTGTTTAAATTTCATAATATCACTTCTCATAGATATAATCTTAGCATCAGGGTAGTACTTTCCAATAAAAGCATCTTTGCACTTAATCCAAGAATCAATACTATTTCTAGGAAAAGATAGCAACCATTCTTTAGCTTTTCCTCTCAAGGATAAAGGAAATAGCTTGAGCTTAATAATATCTCCATCTACATCCTTATACATTTGCATCTCACAAAGTTCAACAAATCTATTGAGATGGGTAGCAGCATCATCAGAACTAGCACCAGAAAAAAGATCTCTCATCACAAGATTTAACATGGCAGGCTTAATTTCATAAAAGGTAGCATCAGGAGCTGGTGGAGAAATAGGAGTGCTAAGGAAATCATTGTTGTTTGTGCTAGTGAAGTCACACAACTTGGTGTTCTCAGCAGAGTTCATTTTGGCAAAAGTGGAGCAAGCCAAAAACAGCAGCAGCTAGAGCAGGAACTAATTTTTTTGTATTTTTGAATAGAGAAAACAAACCAAACTAAACTAATTTTTTGGAGTTTTTGATAAAAATAGGCAAACAAAACCAAGCAAAAGAAACTAAGCAAAATAAAAACAAAGTAAAGAGAAAGGTTGAGGATGACTCCTCTTGTGAAGACGTCATTAGCCTCCCCAGCAATGGCGCCAGAAAAAGCTTGATGGCACCCAGTACTGTCATGGGACGCTTTGTTGGAAACCCCAAGAGCAAGGTGCGATGAGCACAACAGCAAGTCTTCCCTCAGTAATAAACCGAGGTTGTCGAACCAGTAGGAGGAAGGAAACGTCTCAAAGGTGTTGCAAGCAACGTGGAAACCTGCACAACACAAACTCAAGACTTTGCCACAACAAATATTGAGGTTGTCAAGCTCACCGGTTTGCTGTAACAAATGATTAACTGTATGGTGTGGAAGGAGATGATGGTTTGCAGCAAGTAAACAGTAACAGTGGAAGATGTATCAATGGTAAAGATTGTACCGGGGTCCATAGTTCACTAGAGGTTCTCTCCTTAGATAAACAACATGGCATGAAGGGTAAACAAATTACTGCAGGGCAATTGATAGGAACTGAGCAAGGCATAACAATGCAATACTAGACAAAAGATCCTATGAGATTCGATTGGGTAATACAACAATATGCATAGACCTTCATCCAACTGCATCTATGACTAGAAGTCCACCTTCGGGTTATCATCCGAACCCCCTCTAGTATTAAGTTGCAAGCAAGAGACAACGTTAAGCAAAGTGTGTAAGGTAAACAATCCACTTGTTCCATGAAACAGAGACCATTGTTTTATCCCTAGTGTCAACAACACATCTACCATCGAAAATATTTCTATCGCTTCCCTTGAAAAGTAGAGGCATGAACCCACTATCGAGCATAAATACCCCCTCTTGGAGTCACTAGCAGCTACTTGGCCAAGATAGCTACTAACAACAGGGAGCATGCAAGATCACAAACAACACAGACATGATAGAATTAATAAGACAAAACCATTAATCAATCTGACATAGTAATCTCATAATCCATCGGATCCCCGCAAACACAACATGCATGATTAAAAATAGATTAGATCTTGATCATGAACGGAGCTCATAAGATCTATACATGAAAGCACAAGGAGGAGATACAACCATCTAGCTACTACATGGAACTGTAGTTCAAGGTGAAACTACTCATGCTTCATACTGGAGAAGAAGGCCTCCAGGATGATCTCGCCTCCGGAAGGTTGCCAGGAAGAGCTTCAGATTCCTCCAATCTAGGGACGATGGTGGGGGCTACAGAAGGTTTCATGGAATATTGATCGGGTCTTTAGGGTTTTGGCATCGGGGGACTTTATAGGCGAAGAAGCCAGGCAGGGGGGGCCAACAGGGCGGCTACACCCCCTAGGCTTGCTCAACCCTAGGCCGCTCCGCCAGGGGGTGTGGCCCCCTGGTGAGCCTCCTACGTCTCGTATTCTGGCTTCGTGTTGCCCACGGTAAAATATTGACTTTGGCTTTTGTCTCGTCCAATTCCGAGAATATTGATTTTCTGCCTTTCTGGGACCAAAAATAGAAGAAAACAAGCAACTGGCACTGTGGCAACTTGTTCATAGGTTAGTTCCAGAAAACATATAAAAACACCTCAAAGTGTAGACAAAGCAAAGCAAAGTAGATACTAAACAAGCATGGAACATAAAAAATTATAGATACGTTTCCGACGTATCAGCAGCCCGCGGAAGGTCGCAAAATCCTCCAAGACATCCACACCGGCTACTGCGGCCACCATGCTGGTGCCCGGTCCCTAGTCGCAAAGTCCATGCTACATGTCTTCTACTGGCTCATCGCACACGCCGAAGCGGTCGACATCATCCGGCGCTGCGTCGGGTGTCAGAAGTACGCCAATCAAACGCACATACCAAGCTCGGTGCTCAAGACCATCCCCATTACCTGGCCATTCGCCGTGTGGGGAATGGACATGGTGGGACCCTTCAAGAAGGCCCCCTCCAGCTACACCCACCACCTGGTCGTAGTCGACAAATTCACAAAGTGGGTGGAGGCCAAGCCAGTCTGCAAGTGGGACGGAAAGACCGCCACCAAGTTTCTACACGAGATCATCTACCACTATGGATTCCCGCATAGCATCATCACGGACAACGACACTAACTTCGCCAAGGGAGCCATGGCCGAGTTCTACGAGGAGCACAACATACGGCTCGACCTCTCCTCAGTCGCCCACCTAGAGTCTAACGGCCAAGCGGAACGCGCCAACCAGAGCATCCTCCATGGCCTGAAGCCGCGCCTGCAAGTTCCCCTCGAGCGAACTCCGGGGTGCTGGGTCGAGGAGCTACCCTCTGTCATCTGGGGGATATGCACCTCCGTCAACAGTTCGACCGGGTTCACTCCCTTCTTCATGGTGTACGGCGCCGAGGCCATCATGCCGACCGACCTCGAACACGACTCGCCTCGTGTCGTCAACTACGTGGAGGCAGACAACGAGCTCACACGCCCAGACGGGCTCGACCAGCTCGACGAAGCACGCGACCTAGCTCGCTCCTGCACCGCCATCTACCAGCAAGGACTGATACGACGGAAACGTATCTATAATTTTTGATGATCGATGCTTGTTTTGTATCTACTTTTCTTTGCTTTTTCTACACTTTGAGGTGTTTTTATATATTTTATGGAACCAACCTATTAACAAGTTGCCATAGTGCCAGTTGCCTGTTTTCTTCTGTTTCTGGTTCCAGATAGGTAGAAAATCAATATTCTCGGAATTGGACGGGACAAAAGCCAAAGTCATTATTTTTCCCGGAGCAACATGGAACCACGAAGCAGAGCTGAATGGGGGACACAGGGTGGCCGCACCCCCTAGGCATGGGCAAGCTCTGGAGGCGCCCATAGGGGGTGTGGACCCCCTGGAACCCCACTGACCTTGATTCCTACGCCTATAAGAAGCCTCCGATCCAAAAACCCTAAGGCATCCAGAAGAAATCCACGAAAACCTCTATAGCGCCGCCGCCACCGAAGGGGAGATTCGGGGGACAGAAAGTCTTTGTTCCAGCACCCTGCCGGGATGGGGAAGTGCCCCCGGATCCATCTCCATCGATCTCCATCGCCATCTTCATCACCATTTCTGATTCCCATTATGAGGAGGGAGTAGTTCTTCCTCGGGGCTAAGGGTTCTACATGTAGCTATGTGTTCATCTCTCTCTCTATGCATGATCTTGTGGTCATGAGCTTTGTAATCAAGTAGATCTACCTTCTACTCAAGTGCTTCATTAGATCTCTGCTCTCCCGATGTGTGTGAACGTGACAGCATGCACACAATGGTGGAACTTAGGCTTGAGTCTACATAAATACTCTTTGTGCTTTAATAGATCTATGTTTTTCCCCACGTGTGTGAAAGTGACAGCGGCCATACCGTGTGTGGCACTTTGGCTAGATTGAATATTTTTTATGAGTTATATTTGGAGTTGGATGTCTCTATGAAATTGTGGTGTTTTTTGGAACCATCTAGTGCTCAAGGTGACAGTTTGGGGATATCTAGATTGGAGAAGGCAGACTTTGAGGAGTGTTGTTATAGCCCTACTGATGATTAGAGTGTCCAACCGGAGAGTAGTTAAGAGTAGTATCATGAAGAGAGGATATTTATATGAGAGAGTGTTCACTAGTGAAAGTATGATCCCTAGGCCTTGTTTCTAAGCATTTAAACACCGTTTACTACTAGATCTGTTGCATGTTTTCTTGCTTCCTTCTTGTTTCCTTTAGTCTTTGCCTCACAATCAAGTTATTTTCTGGCACCGTTACCACTTGTATTTCACTATCTCTTCATCGAACTAGTGCACCTATATTAGGTGTGTTGGGGACACAAGAGACTTCTTGTATCTTGATTGCAGGGTTGCTTGAGAGGGAATACTTTTGACCACTTCCTCCCTTAGTTCGATAAACCTTGGGTAATCCACTTAAGGGAAACTTGCTGCTGTTCTACAAACCTCTGCACTTGGAGGCCCAACAACTGTCTACAAGAATAGAAGTGTGTAGACATCAAGCTCTTTTCTGGCGCCGTTGCCGGGGATGTAAGGTAAAAGTTACTCATATCCTTTGGTGTGAGTGCTCGAAGTTATTTCCTTTAGATTCTGCAATTTTGTATTTTTGTTTCTTGTTTTCACTAGTTAGGCTTAATGGAAAACAACAACAAAATTTGGAGAGCTTTACAGTGTTTATCTTGAGTTAGGACATGAAGTGTTTGAAGAGAAAATAAAAAAACCTATGGAACTCTATTTGCATGCTAATAGCAATGTTATTAGTATGAATTTTTTGAACACCATTGTTACTAATAGTATGGAAACGTCTAAGCTTGGGGAAGCTAGTTTTTATGAGAAGGATCTTTTTAGTTCCCCAGCTTTAGGGAAGAAAATTTGCTCTTATGATACTTTATCTCCCACATGTGGTAATTCTAATGATATTTGTGATATTTTAAATCCACATACAGAAAGTGTCCCTTTTAAAATACATATTGAAATTGTTGAACGTGTTATGAATAACTACTATTTTGGAGATGGAACTATCCATCCTAGTGATCATTTACTCTTTATACATGAATTATGCGAGTTGTTCAAGTGTCCAGGTATTTTAATGGACCAAGTTAAGAGGAAGCTATTCCCTTTCTCACTTAGGGACAAAGAAAGGGAGTTGTATGAGCTACTAGATGATCCTCATCATTTGGAGTGGAAGGAACTTGAATCTCTCTTTTACTCTAAATTTATCCTCCTCATGAAATTCATAAAGATAGGAACTATATTTATAATTTCCATCCTCATGAGGGAGAAGGTATTGCCGAAGCTTGGAGGAGATTGAAGTCACTAATGCTCAAATCTCCCATTCATGAGCTCCCAAGTAATACTATTATCAATATTTTTTATGCAAGGCTTTCAGGACATTACAAGGACTATTTAGATACCTGTTTAGAGGGATCCTTCACAAGTAAGAAGGTCAAAGCTAAGTGGGATCTTCTTGAAACAATTCAAAGCAATACTGAAGATTAGGATAACGACAAAGGTAAAGAACCAGGTATAAACTATGAGTATGATTGCATTAAGTCTTTCGCTAAAACTGCTGATTTTCAAGAGCTTAGTGCTAAATATGGTCTTGATCCTCAAATTCTTGTTAGATACTATAGAGCCTTTTCTTCCCATATTAATGCTCCTAAATAAAAATGGGACATGTATCATGAACTTTTTAAAGACACTTGCATGGAAAATGAAAATGTTATTAATGATTGCAATAAACATGCTCAAACTTCTGAAAGTACTATTTCTGATAAGCATGTTAATTTTTGTGGTATGCATAGACCTTGTGAGAAGAATCAAATAGAAGAAGAATATTGTATCACCCACTAGAATGAAAAAACCAGAACATGGTATAAGGCTCTAAATGATTTTGGTAAAAAAATTGTCCCCTCTACCCTTTTATTTGTGAACTCTGCTATGAAGTGGGTCATTTCAATTTTCAATGCTCAGGCCATATGAGTAATGCAAGCTTGTAATGTGATAATGCGATCACTTATAATCAACATGATGAACTTACATTGTTTTTGGGGTGTGAAGAGTTATCAAGAAAAACTTCTTTGGTAGACATGAGTGCTTTTGGTATGAACTGTGTCCTGCATGGGTGTCATATTTATTCTGTTGATAATTGCCACGTGAATACTTACATACAAAATCTTATAAAATATTATCTTTTACCAAAATATGAAAGGACTGATATGAGTTTTTTCTTATTAATGAAAAGGAGGAATCCTCCAAAGTTTCTTCTATTGTTTCTAACAATAAACCAGGGTATGTGGAGAAGCTTCCTTTCAAGCCTCTCCCTCCTAAAGAGGAGAAGAAGAAGAAGAAGAAGAAGAGTAAAAGGAGAGAGGAAATGGTATCTTCCTCTAATCATGTTGCTCCTATCATAGTTTTTGCTGATGAGTCTGAACTAGATGATATTCCTATGCTTGTTACCTATAATAGTGATCATGATTGGAAAAACCTCACCACTTTTGATATTGAAAATCTCTCTGGTACCAATTCTGAAAATGATGATATTAATAATTGTTGTGCTATTAGTGCTATCCATGTTCCTTCCAATGATGATATGTTTACAAATGAACACACTTGGGAAGATAGCTATTCTATTGCTTATGATGATACTATACCTCCAATATATGATGATTACAATGATTAATATGATATTTTCAGTCCACCTACTATTGAGGAGAAAATTTATTGTGATTACAATATGCCTCCTATATTTGATGATTATGATGATGAGAATAATATTGATAGATATTTTGTTGAATTTTCTCCCACTACAATTAATAAGAATGACTATGCTTATGTGGAGAGTAATAATCATTTTATGCATGTGGCTCATGATAAGAATGTTTTATGTGATAGTTATATTGTTAATTTTGTTCATGTTGCTACTGAAAGTTATTATGAGAGAGGGAAACATGGTTTTATGCATCTCAATAATATTAAGTTTCCCCTCTTTATGTTGAAAGTCTTCAAGTTGCACTTGTTTTGCTTTCCTATGCTTGGTGCTTTGTGCTTTCATGACTTGTTTCTTTACAAGATTCCCATGCATAGGAAGCGGGTTATACTTAAATTGTTTCGAATTTGGTTCTTGATGCTCTCTTTTACTTCAATTCATATTTCTTATGTGAGCATCTTCTCAAACTATCAAGCCTAACTTAAAGGCATTAAAGAAAAAGTACTTATTGGGAGATAACCCAAGAGTTTTCTTTAGTCTTGGAAGTTATTACTTCTATAATGACCTTTTCTTATCCTTTTTGTTTGCTTTTTTTGTGCCAAGAATGACCTCTAATGAGAGGGAAGTAAGATTTGAGGAGTTGCTGTCCCAAAACAGATTTCTGTCCTCCACCTAAAAAATTCGTGAGGAGTATTTGTAACTCGGATTGAGCTGAAAATTTACGAATAAATCCCCCAGTATGTTATCTAACTTTAGTTAGTTCAATAATATTTTATTTGAGCAACAGAAGGTCTTCGAGAAAATCGGTTTTTACCTCATAGTATGTTTTGATAGATTTCTGCCATTATTTGCATTTGCTTCTTATTGATTCCTTTTTGAGTTCTCTTTTGTGAAATTGAACTTTTTGAGGGAATTGCTACATTATCTTGTGTTTTTAGTGAAAGTTTTGGTGTTCTAAAACTAAACCCAAGGGTCTATTATCTTTTGAATACACTAATGTTGCTAATGAAGATTGTGTGAAGATTTGTATGAAGGAAAATTTTTAGGTGTAGGGAAAGAATGATGTAATGAGATGAAGAATGGACAAAAGATCAAGCTTGGGGATGCCACCCCGTGTCACCCCAAGAAATATCCAAGAGGTACAAGCATCAAAGCTTGGGGATTCCCAAGGCATCCCCTTCTTCATCAATAAAAATCTTAGTTCTTTCTAGACACTTCGTTTTTATTGTTTCATGCATTGTTGTGTTGTTCTTGGAGCGTCTTAGTTTTTGTTTTTGGTTTTCATTTTCTTAGTTTGCTTGAGTAAGTTAGTTGGTTACACCACACTTCTATTGGAGAGAGACACACTCTTTTTCCATTGCCTAGAACACTCTAGTTTTCATTCTTATTGTTCTGTGAGTGTTCACTTTTGCTAGCACTGTGTTTAGCCTTAGTTTTCTTGTGCTTTCAGCTTAGAACTTTTTAGTTCTTCTTTGTGGATTTGTGAAACAAGCTCACTGATCTTTGTTGATTATTATCTTTGTGAGTTGTTTCAAATAAGTTATTTGTGTAGGGGTTCGTAGCATGGAAAACAAAAAAATTCTACCGCATGCACACAAACAAACCAAGATCTATCTACTAGATTGTAGCAACGAGTCGATAGAAGCACTCACCCTCGAAGATTCCAAAGTAGTTAACGAGAGAAGATTCTCGTGGGTGATGTAGTCGTACACTTGCCGAGCTCAAGATCGCGTAGACGATCCTTTCGGCGCTGCGTTCCGGCAGCACTTCCGCGGTCGGTCACACGTTCGGTACTCGATGAAGACCTTCCTCTCCCTTGTTCCAGCAGGCAGCGGAGGTGGTAGTTCTCCCTTCGTGATTCCGGCAGCACGACGGCGTGGTGTAGGAAGTAGAGGGAGGATCCCGCAGGGCTTCGCCTAAGCCGGATGCGAGTTATGGTGGATTAGGGTTTCCCGGAAATCTAGGGTTTAGAAATCCGGGAGGAGGAGGAGGTGTCGGCGGCGGCGACGGACCGACAGTGGCGCGAGGCGGCGGCGGCGCGGTGGCGGAGGGCTCGGGTGGAGAGGGCTTGGAACTTGTGTGTTATGTTGGGGCATCCCTCCTCCTCTATTTATGAGAGGGGGCAGCCTTGGGAGGGGTGGGTTTGAATCCAAACCCAAACCCAAGTTGGATTGAGAGAAGGACTTGTTTCTTCTCCCACTAGGAAACCATTGTTCCAGTTTGACTTTTCAAACTTCCGTTTGACTTTCATTTTAGAGATTTATTTCTCTCTCGCATATGCCAACACCAAGTGACCTTGGATATGATCAATCATTCCACATACCCATGAAACATTCATGGACCATTATCCTTTCGGACCGGTGAACCTTCTAGACCCTTCTAGAACCTCTCCGATGAAATCATCAAAAACTTTCCCGAACTCCGAAATAGGACTTTCCTTATATGAATCTTATTCTCCGGACCATTCCGGATCTCCTCACGATATCCCGGATCCCATTCGAGACTCCGAACAACATTCAGTATCCCTACTAACATTCCATATCTACTAAACAACATCGAATCCTTAAGTGTGTCTCCATACGGTTCGTGAATTATGCGTACATGATCGAGACACTTCTCTGATCAATAACCAATAGGGGAATCTGGAAATTCACATGGCTCCCACATATTTCAACGATTACTTTGCGATCGAATGAACCACTTACATACGATACCAATTTCCCTTTGTCTCACGATAGTTTACTTATCCGAGGTTTTGATCGTCGGTATCTCTGCATACCTAGTTCAACCTTGTTACTGATAAGTACTCTTTTCTCGTTCCCGTGATATGTGATCCCTTGTGAGCCAGTCACATGCTTGCAAGACAATTGGATGACATTCCACTGAGAGGGCCCAGAGTATATCTATCTGTCATATGGATGGACAAATACCACTCTTGATCAATGTGCCTCAACCCATACTTTTCGAACACTCAATGCCACCTTTATAGCCACCCAGTTACGGTGTGGTGTTTGATGTCATCAAAGCATCCTTCCGGTGATGGTGATTAGCATGATCTCATGGTCGAAGGAATTAGGGTACTATGTATCAGAAAGCTTATAGCAAACGAACTATTAAAATGACTTGATCTTTATGCTACTCTTATCTATAGGAGTATGTCCATCATACCATTCTCCTAATGATATGATCTTGTTATTAACAACATCTCAATGTTCATGATCGAGAAACCACGATCATCTATTAATCAACAATCTAGTATTATAAAGAGGCTTTACCGGGGACTCTAATTTAGTTTACAAATCACAAAAGTATTAATGTTTCCTGGTAATACTATTATGGCATGAATGTAAAAATTTATCGTAAACACAAAGATATAATAATAACTGCTTTTATTATTGCCTCTAGGGCATATCTCCAATAGTCTCCCACTTGCACTAGAGTCAACTAATCTAGATTACATGGTAATATACCGAACACCCATGGCAGTTTGGTGCTGGTCATGTTTTGCCCTCGGGAGAGGTTTAGTCAACGGATCCGCCACATTCAGATATGTGTGTACTTTGCAAATCTTTATGTCACCATCTTGGACATGTTCTCGAATAGCGTGAAAATGTAGCTTCATGTGCTTCAGCTTCTTGTGTGACCTTGGGTCTTGCGCATTGGCTATGGCGCCCATGTTATCACAGTAGATAGATATTTAGTCCAGCGCACATGGAACCACACCGAGCTCTGTAATGAACTCCTTCATCCATATCGCCTCTTGTGAAGCCTCCGAAGCAGCTATGTATTCCGATTCAGTTGAAGATCTCGCCACAATGCTTTGCTTTGCACTCCTCCAGCTAATTGCTGCACCATTCAAAGTAAATACGTATCCAGATTGAGATTAAGAATCATCCGGATCGGTGTTCCAACTAGCATCGGTGTAACCATTAACAACGAGATGTTCATCACCTCCATAAGAAAGAACCATATCCTTAGTTCTTCTCAAGTACTTAAGGATGTTTTTGACCGCTGTCCAATGATCCACTACTGGATCACTTTGATATCTGCTAGTCAAACTAACAACATATGCAATGTCGGGTCTAGTACATAGCATGGCATACATAAGATATCCTATGGCTGAGGCATAGGGAGTCTCACTCATCCTTTCTCTATCTTCTGTCGTTGCAGGACTTTGAGTTTTACTCAAGGTCGTATTGGGCAACATGGGCAAGAACCCTTTCTTTCTATCTTCCATTCCAAACCTCTTTAGAACTTTGTCTAAATATGTACTTTGTGACAATGATATTAGGCGTCTCGATCTATCTCTATAAATCTTTATGCCTAATATGTAAGCTGCTTCGCCAAGATCTTTCATTGAAAAACTATTATTCAAATAATCCGTGACACTATTAAGAAGGTCTACATCATTCCCAATCAACAATACGTCATCTACATATAGTATTAAGAATTCTACAGAGCTCCCACTCACTTTCTTGTAAATACAAGCTTCTCCATAAGTTTGTATAAAACCAAAACTTTTGATCACCTTATCAAAATGTTGATTCCAACTTCGGGATGCTTGCTTCAATCCAGATATGGACCTTTGAAGTTTTCATACCTTGTTAGCATCTTTAGGATCGACAAAACCTTTGGGTTGCATCATATACAACACTTCATCAATGTCTCCATTGAGGAACACCGTTTTGACATCCATCTGCCATATCTCATAATCATAATATGAAGCGATTGCTAACATAATCCTTACAGACTTTAGCTTCGCTACTGGTGAGGAAGTCTCATCGTAGTCAACTCCTTGAATTTGTCGAAAACCTTTTTGCGACAAGTCGACCTTTATAGACAGTAACATTACCATCAGCATCTGTTTTCTTCTTGAAAATCCATTTGTTCTCGACAGCCTTCTGGCCATCCGGTAAGTCCACCAAAGTCCATACTTGGTTTTCGTCCATGGATCCCATCTCGGATTTCATGGCTTCTTGCCATTTATTGGAATCTGGGCTCATCATTGCTTCCTCATATGTCGCAGGGTCATCGGTGTTATCCACCAATATGACACTCATAACGGTATCATACCAATCAGGAGTGGTACGAGTTCTCGTTGACCTGCGAGGTTCTGTAGTAATTTCAATTGAATTTTCATGATCAACATCATTAGCTTCCTCTCTTATTGGTGTAGGTGCCACAGGAAGTACTTCCGGTGCTGCGCTACTCGCAAGTTTGAGAGAAGGTTCAAAAACCTCGTCGAGTTCTACTTTCCTTCCAGTCACTTCTTTCGAGAGAAATTCCTTCTCTAGAAAGGATCCATTCTTGGCAACGAAGATTTTTCCCTTGGATCTATGATAGAAGGTATACCCAATAGTTTCCTTCGGGTATCCTATGAAGACGCATTTTCCGCTTTGGGTTCAAGCTTGTCCGGCTGTAACTTCTTTACATAAGCTTCGCAACCCCAAACTTTAAGGAATGACAATTTAGGTTTCTTTCCAAACCATAATTCATACGGTGTCGTTTCAACGGATTTAGATGGTGCCCTATTTAAAGTGAATGCGGCTGTTTGTAATGCATAACCCCAAAACGATGGCGGTAAATCTGTAAGTGACATCATAGAACGAACCATATCTAAGAGAGTTCGATTACGACGTTCGGACACACCATTACGTTGTGGTGTTCCCGGCGGTGTCAATTCTGAAAGCATTCCGCATTTCTTCAAATGATCGCCAAACTCGTAACTTAGATATTCACCTCCACGATCAGATCGCACAAATTTAATCTTCTTGTTACATTGATTCTCTACCTCACTTTGAAATTCCTTAAACTTCTCGAAAGTTTCGGACTTATGTTTCATGAAATAGATATACCCATATCTACTCAAGTCATTCGTGAAGGTAAGAACATAACGATAACCACCACGCGATGCTACACTCACTGGACCACACACATCGGTATGTATGATTTCTAATAAGTCTGTAGCTCGCTCCATCATACCAGAAAATGGAGTCTTAGTCATTTTACCCATCAGACATGCTTCGCATCTTTCAAGTAATTCGAAATCAAGTGATTCAAGAAGTCCATCGGAATGGAGTTTCTTCATACGCTTCACTCCAATATGACCAAGACGACAGTGCCACATATAGGTCGAGTTATCGCTCAATTTCAAACGTTTAGCTTCAATGTTATTAATGTGTGTATTTCCACAATCGAGATTCAATAAGAATAGACCATCTATCTAAGGTGCATGTGCATAAAACATATTACTCATATAAATCGAACAACCATTATTCTCAGACTTAAACAAGTAACCGTCTCGCAATAAACATGATCCGGATATAATGTTCATGCTCAACGCAGGCACCAAATAATAATTATTTAAGTATAAAACTAATCACGATGGTAGATGAAGAGGTAGCATGCCGACCGCGATCACATCAACCTTTGATCCATTTCCTACGCGCATCGTCACCTTGTTATTCGCTAGATTCCGTTTATTCTGCAGTACCTGTTTCGAGTTACAAATATGAGCAACCGAACCAGTATCAAATACCCAGGCACTACTACGAGTACTAGTGAGATACACATCAATAACATGTATATCGGATATACCTTTCTTTTTGATGTTGCCGTTCTTCAAATACGCCAAGTACTTTGGGCAATTCCGCTTCCAGTGACCTTCTCCCTTGCAGTAAAAGCACTCAGTATCAGGCTTAGGCCCAGCCTTGGTCTTCTTCGCCGGCATGGCAACTTTCTTACCGCCATTCTTGAAGTTTCCCTTTTTCTTAGACTTGCCTTGCTTCTTGAATTTGGTGGTCTTATTGACCAACAACACTTGGTGCTCTTTCTTGATCTCCACTTCTGCAGATTTCAACATGGAGAAGAGTTCTGGTAACATCTTGTCCATGTTTTGCATATTGTAGTTCATCACAAAGTTCTTGTAACTTGGTGGCAGTGATTGGAGGACACGGTGAATCCCCAAAGAATTAGGAATCACCATACCCAAACTTTGGAGTTTATTTGCGTGCCCAGACATTTTAAGCATGTGCTCACTGACGGAGCTGCCCTCTTCCATCTTGCAGTTAAAGAACTTTTTAGAAGGCTCATAACTCTCAACTACCGCATGAGCCTCAAATATCATTTTGAGTTCACGGACAATATCAGGTGGGTCATGGTTCTCAAACCTTTTCTGAAGCTCCGATTCCAAAGCATACAAGATAGCACACTGAACTGTGGAGTACTGATTCTTCCGAGTGAGGTAAACATTCATTACTTCATCGGTAGCAGTAGCTGCGGGTCACCCCAATGTGCATCCAAAGACATAGGTCAAATTACCAGCATTGAGGACAATCCTCGAATTGCGGAACCAATCCGCGAAGTTGCTTCCATTGTTTTTCAACTTTTCTTTCTCTAGGAATGCATTAAAATTGATGGTAGGGGCCGCCATTGATCTACAACATATTTGCAATAGTTTAGACTAAGTTTATGACAATTTGAGTTCTAATTAATAGTTAAATTAATCTAGGTGAACTCCCACTCAAAACAATATCCCTCACATTGTTTTAGTGATCACACGAACCAAATCCACCACATCAAAACCGATCATCACGAGAGTTGATGTAGCTTCAATGGCGAACAATAAACATGTTCATCATATCTACTATATGACTCATGCTTTACCTTTCGGTGATCCGTGTTCCGAGACCATGTTTGTACATGCTAGGCTCATCAAGATCATACCTTAGCTTCCGCATGAGCAAATCTGGCTTTCTCACGTTGTATACACTCGTAGAATCTAACACACCCGATCATCACGTGGTGCTTCAAAACAATGAGCTTTAGCAACGGTGCTTACTAAGGATCAACACTTTAAAACTTGAAGTTTTTGTGCTTGAGGGATCATCTTATAATGCTATAGTCGCAAACTAAGCAATACAAGATGCATAAAGGATTAACATCACATGCAATTCATAATATGTGATATGATATGGCCTTTCTTCTTGTGCTTCCGATCTCCATCTTCAAGCACGAACATGATCTCCATCATCACCAGTATGGCGTCAAGGTCAATGGCGCCGTTTCATGATTGTCTTCCACCAGCTTCAACTATTACAACTACTTTGAATAGACACGCAGGTCTTAACGGAATTTAAAGGACAACCATATGGCTTCTGCCGGTTGCCAACTTACAATAAGGAACATTGCATACATCATATATAATCACAATCATGGCCATATCACATCACAGCACACCCCTGCAAAACAAAGTTAGACCCCTCTAATTTTCTTTGCATATTTTACGTGGTTTGGGGATTTCAATAAGTGTCGTTCTAACTTACGAACAAGAACCACAACGTTGATGCTTGAACTATCAAGTGCCCGTTGTAAATTTAATCTATACTATGATGGGAGAGATAGACACCCACAAAGCCACTTATGCAATACAAGTTGCATGTTGACCGTGGAGCAAGTCTCATGAACGATTTCATGTAAGGTTAGCCCGTACCGCTTCATCCCATCATACCTCAAGATGCAAAGTACACAAAAATCAATTGATAATAAAAGCACCACCACCCACAATGACCATTGTGTTCTACTCGTGCAACAAATCGACATATAGACACGTCTCGGATACCACTGTAGGGGTTCGTCGCATGGAAAACAAAAAAATTCTACCGCATGCACACAAACAAGCCAAGATCTATCTACTAGATTGTAGCAACGAGTCGATAGAAGCACTCACCCTCGAAGATTCCAAAGCGGTTAACGAGAGCAGATTTTCGTGGGTGATATAGTCGTACACTTGCCGATCTCAAGATCGCGTAGACGATCCTTCCTTTGCATTCAAGGCGCTTCCACAATCGGTCACATCGTTAAATTTTCGATGAAGACCTTCCTCTCCCTTGTTCCAGCAGGCAGCGGAGGTTGTAGTTCTCCCTTCGTGATTCCGGCAGCACGACGACGTGGTGTCGGAAGTAGAGGGAAGATCCCGCAGGGCTTCGCCTAAGCCGGATGTGAGTTATGGTGGATTAGGGTTTCCCAGAAATCTAGGGTTTAGAAATCCGGGAGGAGGAGGAGGTGTCGGCGGCTGCGACGGACCGGCAGCGACGCGAGGTGGTGGCGGCGCGACGGCGGCTCGGCTGCAGCGCGCGGCGGCAACGGGCTCGGGTGGAGAGGGCTTGGAACTTGTGAGTTGTGTTGGGGGTGCCCTCCCCCTCTATTTATGAGAGGGGGCAGCCTTGGGAGGGGTGGGTTTGAATCCAAACCCAAACCCAAGTTGGATTGAGAGAAGGACTTGTTTCTTCTCCCACTAGGAAACCATTGTTCCATTTTGACTTTTCAAACTTCCGTTTGACTTTCAATTTAGAGCTTTATTTCTCTCTCGCATATGCCAACACCAAGTGACCTTGGATATGATCAATCATTCCACATACCCATGACACATTCATGGATCATTCTCCTTCCGGACCGGTGAACCTTCTAGACCCTTCTAGAACCTCTCCGATGAAATCATCGGAAACTTTCCCGAACTCCGAAATAGGACTTTCCTTATATGAATCTTATTCTCTGGACCATTACGGATCTCCACTTGATATCCCGGATCCCATCCAAGACTCCGAACAACATTCGGTATCCCTACTAACATTCCATATCTAATAAACAACATCGAATCCTTAAGTGTGTCTCCCTACGGTTTGTGAATTATGCGGACATGATCGAGACACTTCTCCGTTCAATAACCAATAGAGGAATTTGGAAATTCATATGGCTCCAACATATTTCAACGATTACTTTGCGATCGAATGAACCACGTACATATGATACCAATTTCCCTTTGTCTCACGATAGTTTACTTATCTGAGGTTTTGATCGTCGGTACCTCTGCATACCTAGTTCAACCTCGTTACTGATAAGTACTCTTTTCTTGTTCCCGTGATATGTGATCCCTTGTGAGCCAGTCACATGCTTGCAAGCCAATAGGATGACATTCCACCGAGAGGGCCTAGAGTATATCTATCCGTCATATGGATGGACAAATCCCACTCTTGATCCATGTGCCTCAACCCATACTTTCCGAACACTCAATTCCACCTTTATAGCCACCCAGTTATGGTGTGGTGTTTGATGTCATCAAAGCATCCTTCCGGTGATGGTGATTAGCATGATCTCATGGTCGAAGGAATTAGGTTACTATGTATCAGAAAGCTTATAGCAAACGAACTATTAAAATGACTTGATCTTTATGCTACGCTTATCTATAGGAGTATGTCCATCATACCATTCTCCTAATGATATGATCTTGTTATTAACAAAATCTCAATGTTCATGATCGAGAAACCACGATCATCAATTAATCAACAAGCTAGTATTATGAAGAGTCTTTACCAGTGTAAGACCCCTCCCTTTATAAAGGAAAGGATCCCTATGATTGCAATGCTAGTCCCTGGATCAATGCTAGCATCCACAGTTCAAGATGAAGTACACAGAAACAAAGGTCATTATTACAAGTCATTCCAGAGACAAACATAGTCTTTTACAAACTCCATGGCCACAGGCTTAGTACAAGAGTTCAAATATGCAATAAGATAAATAAGTCTTCATCTTCATGTGCCACAGGAAAGCATGTTGAGTGTAGACTCATGACTCCTAATCATCATCAGAATATCCTGCAACATCACAAGTTACAGCCACGGTGGGTCAATACATTGGAATAGTATTGGCAAGTGATACCTTAGTAGAATATTGGTGGACTAGATACTATATGCATTTTGGCTAAGTGTAGCTTAGGCTTGCATTGCACAAAATAGGTTTTCCCTATTAGTTGAAAACACTAAGTTTTTCTTTGTCAAAAACTTTCCCAAGGAACCAACAATAGACATTGGGGTCCTTCACTGTCAACACCCGGATTTTTCAATCCTAGATGCCTGTTATGCCATACATCGCAATCCCAGGATTACCATTTTTGCGAGACATAACAGAATTGGATACCATAGTACTTCATCCATTACGAACGATACATAAGTTCTTACACAAATAGGGATCTCATGATCCAGTTCTTAATACAACATCAAGCAGCGGAATACTTAATAATAACGGTAGCGTAGGCGAAGCTCCATCTTCGGGGTCACAGGCAATGCTGACGATGGGAGATGATCCTCGTTGTCGTAACCTTCCTGGGGTCCATCTTCCAGGTACTCCTCTTCATAGTCTGGTCATGGGAATAGCCAGGGACAAAGCCATGAGTACTCTTTAAGTACTCGCAAACTAATGCTAACAAGTAAAGGGGGTTTTTGGATAATAGGACACTAGGCTCTAGGGTTGTTTTGCAAAAGCCAGATTTATCTCTACTAGGTTCTGAAACTAGTCAATATTTTATAACTCCTACGTGGGATCTTGTAACTTAGGTCACAACTCTGTTGTGGTCAAGTCAAAGTCTCAATTCATTTCACAGGTCATTTTGAAAAGTCTGACGGGGGAACAGTATGGCCACTCCAACTGTCCATAACCGCGGACGCGGCTATTCGAATAGTTTGACACTCTGCAGAGATTGTACACTTTCACCACAACATTCGATACATCCGTCAGGAACAAATCATGAATTCACCATACTCAGTATGCAGATAATCAATCCTAACCTTTCAATTACACGCCCTAGTATAAGCACCTCTCCTATGAGTTTGGAGTCCCAACCATGACCAACTGGCATCTTGGGTACTGCACAGGTGGACAATCTTCACAAGGTAGCCTCAGCTCAGACCTTGGCCGTGAGGGAACTAATACTAAGGAATATAAGTTTCCATTCAAGCCCTACCCAATCCTCGGGTATTGTGGTTGTACGATAAAATTGGAATGGTATCGCATCCAGACAACCATTAGTTTTATAAAGGGCTAAGGCTCATGCCTCGACATTTTTATCACCCGAATCCTTCAAGGGTTCGGAAACACATGTCCAAAACATTTCAGCAGAATGATCCATCATTCTAAGGTTTTCATAACCATTTTCCACCAAGTATTCCCATCTAAAAGTTGATCAAGTTTTATGCTTAGCACTAGCATCTATAGGTGGGGGTAGTACTAATGAGGGGTGGTAACTAGTGGTGTTTCACTAAGTCCAACCTTATATCTTAGGCTGATATCAAGTTTTCTAGCTTAGGCCAAATTTTATGCTCTTTATGCAACCTTCAGCATCTTTCCAAAATCTACCAGTCACTTAAGTAAACTCTAAGTAAGCTTTAATACAGAAATAAAGTGAGAAGCTTACACATAAAACTAGGATTGGTTTATCAAATGGGTAATCTTGCAAGGGTTAGCTTGCATAGGTATAGTATCATCTTGAACATTCACTAGTAGTATTTGGCTTGCTAAAGTAGAGTGTCTTGCAAGTTTTAGCTTGCCTTGTGCTGAGCAGTGGTTGAAGTTCTCCTCGGCTTCTTCTTCGTAGTATCCTCCTTCCTCCTCGTAGCCTTGGTCGGTACTAGCGTCTATGAATAAATACGAGGTACACAATCACCAAACAATACTTAACTACTTGCAATCATTACACACAAGGGTCTTATATATGATCTAACATCATCTCTAATCTTACAAGGTTAAGGCTTGAATTGATTCTTTTTATTTTTAGAAAAGTAATTTCTACTCATTGAAAAACTACTTAAGATTTCATATTCTCCAAACCAAACATGGGATCATGTTGACACATGTCATCACCACATATTGTAGTCCATGGGAATGTGATTTAAAGTGGTGTCACAATTTAATAAGGTTTTACCCTTTTATTTTAATTAATTAAAGTGGCTAGAAATGCTTATGTAGCATTCTTTTATTACTTGAACATTATTTCTGCAAGTAAACCTATATATTTTTATATATTCTGAAAGGTATGGTGAAATGTGATTTTTGAGAGTTGGAATCAACTCAAAAGCTTTTATGGTTTAAATTTGAAAAATGTTTGAATGCAGAAAAGCTTCTACCTTGTTATTTTTACTATGGGTGATCTACAGATCCAAATGACTTGAATCCAACGGGCTTGGATTCAGAATTCACAGACCTTTCCAACAAAATTGGTTTCATCCAATTTGGTGCACTGAATCGACCTGGGTTGATTTTTGAAGTTGGTACAGAAGTGTGTTTGAATTTAAAAAGAAAAAGGTTTAATTTGAATCGCTGGGCTGCGCGGGAAAAATTACTGGGCTGGCCTGCTAAGCGCAGTGCTCCCGCGGGCTGCTTAAGTGGGTGTCCCCACTCGTCAGTGACACGAGGCTGGGCGAGGCGGTATGGGGCAACGTGGATCGTTCGATCTAGTTCTAGTCCAACGGCTGGGGGTCATCATCGACGCGAGACAACTCCGGTGAGAACGAAACCTAGCGCGGCCAGTGAGGGTCTTTGGGGCTCACCGAGTGCAGGCGAGGGTAGGCGGGTGGCGAGCAGCGAAGTCGGCGGCGAATCTCCTGGTACTGGTGGCTTCTCCTGGGGCGGCTCCAATCGCTGGCTCCCTTCTTCTCCAGAGGTGGCAGGCTCCGGTGAAATTCCGGCGGGGTGGTGCTCGCCTTGCTCTGAGAGCGGTGTGGCACGATCATTGAGGAGAGGGGAGTGAGATGGTGTGAATAAATCGTGCGGGGGTGGCCTCTATTTATAGTCGAGCGAGGGGACCGTCAGGGCACACGGTGAGCTCGTCGGGGGCGAGGTTACATGCGACTAAAGGCATGGGAAAGGGTAGGGGACGGTCCGGTGTCTCCTGGCGATGCTCAACAACATGGTCTCAAGGCATGGGGCGGTGCGGCTTGGTCTGGAACGGGCGGTGATCTCCGCGGCAGAGGCGGCGTCTTCGACGGCGGGCGGTGGCTGTATGGCACGGGGCGGCAAACGGGGATGTCTAGCGGTCTCCTGGGTCGGTGGTGATCATGTGTGCCTGGTGAGGCGCGGTCTGTGGACGCTGGTCGAGGGTGGCTCTGGCGCATGCTCGGCAGGTCTGGCGGCTTGTGCGTGGTCCAGTCTTGGGAACGCCATGGCTGGGACAGTAGTGGCGGTGGACGATGGGCTGCCTCCCGCACAAGGTTGGCACGGCTAGTTCTTCCTCTAGCCTCACGTCCACAATGGGGTGGCAAGGTTGGCTTTCTGTTCACCATTGATGGCAATGGCAAGCTCACAGGGGTGCTAGTCCTTAGTTAAACTTCCTAGATGATCTACTGAGTTGTGTGTGAGCTAACTAGGGAACAAGTTAGGCCAATTTTACTGCACACTATAATGTTTGATGTTTGTTTGATTTGTGGCTGCAACCTGTTTGATGAAATGGCCGCATGAAATCAAGTTTTGAATTTTGAAATGAATTTTGGTGGGTTTGCTAGATTGGTGCTGGTGAGTCTGCAGATGCTTGGGTTTTGAAAGTTGAGCTTGTTTGATTGGTTTTTGAAAAAGTGGGATCTTCCCATATGATAAAGATTCAATTTTGAATTCTCATTTAAACTATGCATTTGAAAGTTTCTGGATGATCACAAAGTGGGCCTTGATACCTTGTTATGAGTACATTCAAGGGGTGCAAAGATCCAGAAAAGTTTCTGTTAGGTTTTGAAAGTTTGAGACAGCCAAAGTAGGCATGGGAGTTAAATTGGCCAAAATGACCATTCATTTCATATATGTGTTTTGATTTACTTGCCTTTAGGAAAAGTGTGGGAAATGTTTTAGATGATGTTTATTTCACCTAAGAAACATTTTAAAAGCAATGGAACAAACAAACAAGGTGGGTTTAAAAGAATTCAAAATCAATGCATACACATATGCATGCATTCATAATTTTATTTAGAAAAGTTTTTGTTAACCCTAAATGTGAGGATTAGAATTTGATGATCCAAGCTTACTATTTTTGGGATGTTACAAACCTTCCCCCCTTAAACAAAATCTCGTCCCGAGATTTTAAAAAGGACGAAAAGATTACCTAGGATTTGAAGAGATCTGGAAACTCCGTCCTGATGTGATCTTCGCGTTCCCAGGTAGCTTCCTCTTCTGTGTGGTTGCTCCACTGAATCTTGAGAAACTTGATACTTCGGGTTCGGTAGTTCGAAAAGCTTCTTCCAAAATGCGGATGGGTACTTCGGGATAGGTCAGGTCATCGTTGATTTCTATGGTCCGATGATCGATATTTTTGAACACTTCGGTCTTCTCGGGGACTTCGAGACACTTGCGAAGTAACGAGATATGGAACACATTGTGCACAGCTGACATCTCTTCAGGTAGTTCCAATTGATACGATACTTCTCCTCGACGGTTCAAAATTTTGAAAGGTCCGATATATCTGGGGGCTAACTTTCCTTTAAGTTGGAAACGCTGCATTCCCTTCAATGGCGACACTTTCAGATAAACAAAATCTCCTATATTGAAGGCGAGGTCTCGACGTCTCTTGTCGGCATAACTCTTCTGTCGGGACTGGGCGGTCTTGAGGTGCTCACGAATCTTGTGAACCTTCTCTTCTGCTTCTCGTAGGATGTCGGGTCCGAAAATCTGACTCTCTCCTACTTCTGACCAGTTCAAAGGGGTGCGACACTTTCTTCCGTACATGAATTCAAATGGGGCCATTTGCAAACTGGCTTGGTAACTATTGTTGTATGAAAATTCTGCAAACGGCAGACAGTCTTCCCACTTGGATCCATATTCTAACACACATGCTCACAGCATATCTTCGAGTATTTGATTTACTCGCTCCGTTTGTCCATCGGTCTGAGGGTGATACGCGGTACTGAAATCTAGGCGGGTTCCTAAACCTTCTTGGACTTTCTTCCAGAATCTCGAGGTAAACTGAGTTCCTCGATCCGATACGATGTTCTTGGGGACTCCATGCAAACTAACGATTCTAGCTATGTACAACTCTACTAGCTTCGAACTCAACTAGGTGGTTTTGACGGGGAAGAAATGGGCGATTTTGGACAATCTGTCCACTATGACCCAAATAGAGTCATTACCCCTACTAGAAGTAGGTAGTCCAGTGATAAAGTCCAATCCCACAGAATCCCATTTCCATTCCGGAATCTGCAAAGGTTGCAACAATCCAGCGGGTCTTTGATGTCCTGCCTTGACTCGCTGACATATATCACACTTGGCGATATAGCTTCCTATTTCTCTCTTCATCTTATGCCACCAAAATTGCTCTTCCAAATCTTGATACATCTTAGTTCCTCCGGGATGGATAGAATAAAGACTATCATGAGCCTCCTTCAAGATAACTTCTTTTAACTCCTAATCTGATGGTACACAAAGGCGTCCTTTGTACCACAAAACTCCTTCTTCATCCTCGGTGAATCCGGGTACTTTGCCTGTACCGATACGACGCTTGATTCCGTCGATAATGGCATTTCCCTTCTGCGCCTCTTTAATCTGACTGATCAAAGTGGGCTAAAGTTCTATGCTAGCCAAAAATCCTTCACTTACTAACTCCATTCTAAAATCTTCCATCTCTTTGTGCAAACTTGGTTGCTCCTTCAAAATCATGGACTTCAAGCGGCACGGAAATCTGCTAAGGGCATCGGCTACCATGTTGGCTTTACCAGGGTGATAGTGAATGTCCAGGTCTTAATTCTTGATTAGCTCAATCCATCTTCTCTGCCCCATATTCAGCTCCTTCTGAGTGAATATATACTTTAGGCTCTTGTGATCCGAATAAATCTCACAACGGTTTCCCATCAGGTAATGTTTCCATGTCTTCAGGGCTAGAACTACGGCTGCGAGTTTGAGGTCATGGGTTGGGTAATTTTGTTCATGTTGCTTCAATTGTCGCGATAGATAAGATATAACTTTTCCTTCTTGCATTAGCACACATCCGAGACCAATCTTGGATGCGTCACAATACACATCGAAGGGCTTCGTGATATCCGGCATGATCAAGATTGGGGCTGAAATCAATCTCCTTTTGAGTTCTTGAAAACTCGCTTCACATTTGTCGGTCCATTCAAACTTCTTGTCCTTCTTCAGCAATTGGGTCATGGGTCTGGCGATACTAGAGAATCCTTCTACAAATTTGCGGTAATATCCCGCCAATCCGAGAAAAGCACGAACTTGGGTTTGAGTGGTTGGGGCTTGCCAATCTTCTACATCTTTCACTTTGGCAGGGTCAACAGCAATTCCTCCAGCTGATACAATGTGACTGAGGAATCCTACTTCCTGTAACTAGAATTCACATTTGCTAAACTTGGCATACAACTGATGCTCTCTAAGGGTTCCAAGAATGGTCCTTAGGTGTAGCTCATGTTCTTCTTCTGATTTGGAATAAATCAGAATGTCATCGATGAAAACAACGACAGACTTATCCAGGAAGTCCATAAAAATCTTATTCATGAGGTTCATGAAATAAGCGGGGGCATTGGTTAATCCGAACGACATGACGGTATACTCATACAATCCATATCTGGTGGTAAAGGCAGTCTTTGGAATATCCTCTGCACGAATTTTGAGTTGACGATAGCCAGTCCTAAGATCAATCTTAGAAAACACTTTGGCACCGGTCAACTGATCAAACAAATCTTCTATCTTGGGCAAGGGGTACTTGTTCTTGATGGTGACATCATTCAACTTCCGATAATCCGTACACAAACGGTTACCTCCATCCTTCTTGTCCACAAACAAGACAGGTGATCTCCATGGGGACGCACTTGGTTGAATCAATCCGATTTCCAGCATGGAATCCAGTTGCTTCTTCAGTTCTTCTAGTTCTGACGGGTTCATACTATAGGGTCTCTGGGCTATGGGTCCTGTTTCGGGGATTAGTTCGATGATAAACTCGATATCCCGATCTGGGGGCATACCGGGCAAAACATCTGGAAATACATAGGGGTATTCGCAGACTATCCGGACTTGGTCAATGGTAGGTTGGGATATACTCTTGTTACACTTGAATTGGCGAGGTAAGGTTTCAGATATATGCTCGACTGATATTCCGGTGGCACTGGTCATGGTGATGGCTTTCTTGGCACAGTCAATCAATCCCTTATGTTTGGACATCCAATCTGTTCCTAGTACTACTTACAAACCTTTAGTTCCGAGTACTATTAGATTAGCATAAAAATCTACGCCATGGATTCGGATAGGGACGGCTTTGCAAATTTTCCTAGCCTTGGTGGTTGATCCGGGAATTTGCACAATCATAACATGCTTCAGTTTGGTTGGTTGAATTTTACTAGTGTAGGCAAATTCTTCGGTGACAAATGAATGCGAGGCACCAGAGTCAAACAACACTCTTGCAAGTACTGAATTAACAGAAAACATACCCAGCACGACGTCTGGCGCTTCCTGAGCTTCTTCAGCATGCATGAGAAAAAGACGGCCATTGCGGTTGAGTGAATTCCACAGGAAAATCTTCTCCACAGTGGACACGACGCTGCTGCTGAGCTGGGACATTGGCATTGGGGGCTGTAGCATTCTTCTTGTTGGGGCACTCGTTGGAATAGTGGCCTTTATTTCCACAGTCATAACAGGTCACTTGCGACTTGTCCTTGGCTGCGACAGGCACATCATTGCTTCCAGTCCTCGAGGCAGTGTTGGGGTTGGCGGTAGCATTGTTGTTGTTGAACTTGGGTGGGCACGGGTGAAATTGCTAGAGTTGCCGGGGTTGTTGTGATTTCCTCCTGGTCTAGGGTTTCCACGGTTGGGATAGGTCGGACGGGTCATCGGGGGTCTGTTGGTTCTTGGGGCAAATCCGGGAGATGGGTTGGGGCGATACTTTGGGGTCTGATGGGTTCCTGGTTGATGCATCATACGACTCTTGCGGTTCTCATTGTCCTGGTTGATCTTTCCTTCCATCTGGATAGTAGAGTCGACAAGGGCTTCAATATCAACAAAGGGGATATTGACTAACACTGTCTGCATCTCGTCATGTAGACCATTCAGGAACCTTTCTTTCTTCTTGGCTTCGGTGTCTATCTCGTCCGGGGCATACCTAGCTAATGACAAAAATTTGTCACGGTATTCCACTACAGTCATCCTTCCTTGCTTCAACTCCCTGAACTCGTCTCTCATTCTCTTGATCAAACCCGGTGGCACATGGGTTCTGCTGAACTTGACCTTGAATTCCTCCCAGATCATCATTTGGCCTCCGGTCATTGCACGAACACTGTTCCACCATGCCCTGGCATCTCCGGCTAGATAATGGGTGGTGAACAGGACTTTCTCGTTGGCTTCCACTCCTGCGACTTCTAAGTTATTTTCCATGGTTTGCAGCCAATCATCTGCATCTAGGGGTTCTTCTGACTTAGTGAAAACGGGTGGGTTGGTATTCTGGAAATTCTTGAGCTTAGATCCGTGGTTGTCCTGATTTCCGTGGCCTTGGTTGTTGTGGGCTAGCTGGGCTATCTGTTGCAGAGTGGCTAGGTTGGCTTGACGTTTCGCTCTTTCAGCTTCGCGGTCAGAAGTCAACATTTGCAGAATCTGCAACATCGGGTCCGGGGCTGAACCACTTCCTCCACGTGGCATCTGAAGGTTGAGATAGATCGTGAGAAAAGAAGGAATTTCTAAGGTTCTGGGACTTTGAAAAGTTTTTTAAAGGTTTGACTCAGGTTTTTCTAGCAACTTGCTTTTTCATTCATTCATTCACACGATACAATGCACACCACAGCAAGGAAAAACAGATGGTTTTAAGAACCATTCTAGAAACTACGATACAGTGGGACCGACTACTACTCACTACGCTAGTGCTCAGTGCTACTACTCCTCGAAATTTGTGGCTTCATCATCTTCATCATCATCGATGAAGGCGAAATCATCCTCATCGGTGAAGAAGTCCATGGCCTGATCCTCCAGAAAATCATCGTCATCGCTGAGATAAGAGTAAGGGTCTCCACGAAGATCCTCTCCGGCATTCTCCCTTTCCTCTAACTGCATGTATCTCTCGTGGATGGTCTCCTCCAGAGATGAGATGCGATGGCGAAGACGGGCAATAATGCGCTCCTTCTTGTCGAGCTGATGGCGGCGAGACTTGCGATCCTTTGCTAGCATGGCGATGGTCTGGTCCTTCGTCTTGATGATGGCAGACTTGTGGTTGCAATAGTTATGGCAGTTGTCCAACTCCTGCTGACGATCATACATCATGAAGCTAAGGTGGTCCAATTGAGTCTTCAGCTCGGGGTGGTATGGGGCTTCCAGTGGTTGTCCATTTTCATCACGCCTTGGGAAAAACTCAAAGCAAGTACCCTTGATCTGATTGATGCTCTGCCCACACAGACGGGAAAGAGCTTCCAGCATTGCTCTGGCAAGTCCATCGAGCCGGTTGTTTTCCTGCAAGGTAAACTGAATTACCTCCGCAGTGGGAGGTTCAATCTTTCCTCGGAGACTTGCAACAATTAGCCACTGTAGATCTAATCCTCCTTGATAATTGAGCTGAGCTCCGAAGAACTCGGGGCACGGACGCTCCAGAAGTTCCGAAAGCTGATCCAGATCCCTCTCAAAGATAAGGTCTCCACCATTCCCCAGTTGGTAAAACTTGTTGTACTTCACGTCCATCTATAAAAATAGAGGATGAGTAGATTAGCAGAGTGATCAAGTGTGTCAAAATTTTATCTATTTTGCAAGAGTTTTTGAGGAACATGAATTTTTATGAAAGAATTAAAGAGGTAAGAATGAGAATAAGTTTTCGTAAATATTTGTTTTCTTTGGTTTTGAAACTAAGTGTTTGGTTCAACGTCCAATCTAACTAGGGTCTCCTATGGTCAGGATGGCTCTGATACCAACTTGTCAACATCCGGATTTTTCAATCCTAGATGCCTGTTATGCCATACATCGCAATCCCAGGATTACCATTTTTGCGAGACATAACAGAATTGGATACCATAGTACTTCATCCATTACGAACGATATATAAGTTCTTACACAAATAGGGATCTCATGATCCAGTTCTTAATACAACATCAAGCAGCGGAATATGTAATAATAACGATAGCGTAGGTGAAGCTCCATCTTCGGGGTCACAGGCAATGATGACGATGGGAGATGATCCTAGTTATCGTAACCTTCCTGGGGTCCATCTTCCAGGTACTCCTCTTCATAGTCTGGCCATGGGAATAGCTAGGGACAAAGCCATGAGTACTCTTTAAGTACTCGCAAACTAATGCTAACAAGTAAAGGGGGTTTTTGGATAATAGGACACTAGGCTCTAGGGTTGTTTTGCAAAAGCCAGATTTATCTCTACTAGGTTCTGAAGCTAGTCAATATTTTATAACTCCTACGTGGGATCTTGTAACTCAGGTCACAACTCTGTTGTGGTCAAGTCAAAGTCTCAATTCATTTCAAAAGTCATTTTGAAAAGTCTGACGGGGGAACAGTATGGCCACTCCAACTGTCCATAACCACGGACGCGGCTATTCGAATAGTTTGACACTCTGCAGATATTGTACACTTTCACCACAACATTCGATACATTCATCAGGAACAAATCCTGTATTCACCATACTCAGTATGCGGATAATCAATCATAACCTTTCAATTACACGCCCTAGTATAAGCACCCCTCCTGTGAGTTTGGCCTCCCAACCATGACCAACTGTCATCTTGGGTACTGCACAAGTGGACAATCTTCACAAGGTAGCCTCAGCTTAGACCTTGGCCGTGAGGGAACTAATACTAAGGAATATAAGTTTCCAGTCAAGCCCTACCCAATCCTTGGGTATTGTGGTTGTACGATAAAATTGGAATGGTATCGCATCCAGACAACCATCAGTTTTATAAAGGGCTAAGGCTCATGCCTCAACATTTTTATCACCTGAAACCTTCAAGGGTTCGGAAACACATGTCCAAAACATTTCAGCAGAATGATCCATCATTCTAAGGTTTTCATAACCATTTTCCACCAAGTATTCCCATCTAAAAGTTGATCAAGTTTTATGCATAGCACTAGCATCTATAGGTGGGGGTAGTACTAATGAGGGGTGGTAACTAGTGGAGTTTCACTAAGTCCAACCTTATATCTTAGGCTGATATCAAGGTTTCCATCTTAGGACAAATTTTATGCTCTTTATGCAACCTTCAGCATCTTTCCAAAATCTACCAGTCGCTTAAGTAAACTCTAAGTAAGCTTTGATAAAGAAATAAAGTGAGAAGCTTGGACATAAAACTAGGATTGGTTTATCAAATGGGTAATCTTGCAAGGGTTAGCTTGCATAGGTATAGTATTAGCTTGCACATTCACTAGTAGTATTTGGCTTGCTAAAGTAGAGTGTCTTGCAAGTTTTAGCTTGCCTTGTGCAGAGCAGTGGTTGAAGTTATCCTCGGCTTCTTCTTCGTAGTATCCTCCTTCCTCCTCGTAGCCTTGGTCGGTACTAGTGTCTTTGAATAAATACGAGGTACACAATCACCAAACAATACTTAACTACTTGCAATCATCACACTCAAGGGTCTTATAGATGATCTAAAATCATCTCTAATCTTACAAGGTTAAGGCTTGAATTGATTCTTTTTATTTTTAGATAAGTAATTTCTACTCATTGAAAAACTACTTAAGATTTCATATTCTCCAAACCAAACATGGGATCATGTTGACACATGTCATCACCACATATTGTAGTCCATGGGAATGTGATTTAAAGTGGTGTCACAATTTAATAAGGTTTTACCCTTTTATTTTAATTAATTAAAGTGGCTAGAAATGCTTATGTAGCATTCTTTTATTACTTGAACATTATTTCTGCAAGTAAACCTATATATTTTTATATATTCTGAAAGGTATGGTGAAATGTGATTTTTGAGAGTTGGAATCAACTCAAAAGCTTTTATGGTTTAAATTTGAAAAATGTTTGAATGCAGAAAAGCTTCTGCCTTGTTATTTTTACTATGGGCGATCTACAGATCCAAATGACTTGAATCCAACGGGCTTGGATTCAGAATTCACAGGCCTTTCCAACAAAATTGGTTTCATCCAATTTGGTTCACTGAATCGACCTGGGTTGATTTTTGAAGTTGGTACAGAAGTGTGTTTGAATTTAAAAAGAAAAAGGTTTAATTTGAATCGCTGGGCTGCGCGGGAAAAATTACTGGGCCGGCCTGCTAAGCGCAGTGCTCCCGCGGGCTGCTTAAGTGGGTGTCCCCACTCGTCAGTGACACGAGGCTGGGCGAAGCGGTATGGGGCAACGTGGATCGTTCGATCTAGTTCTAGTCCAACGGCTGGGGGTCATCATCGACGCGAGACAACTCCGGCGAGAACGAAACCTAAGCGCGGTGAGGGTGATGGGGCTCACCGGGAGTGCAGGCGGTAGGCGAGGCGGGCGAATGACGAAGTCGACGACGGCGAATCTCCTGGTACTAGTGGCTTCTCCTGGGGCGGCACCAATCGCTGGCTCCCTTCTTCTCCAGAGGCGGCGGGCTCCGGTGAAATTCCGGCGGGGTGGTTCACTCCTTGCTCTGAGAGAGGTGTGGCACGATCAATGAGGAGAGGGGAGTGAGATGGTGTGAAGAAATCGTGCGGGGGTGGCCTCTATTTATAGTCGAGCGAGGGGACCGTCGGGGCGCACGGTGAGCTCGTCGGGGGCGAGGTTACAGGCGGCTAAAGGCATGGGCAAGGGTAGGGGACGGCGCGGTGTCTCCTGGCGATGCTCAACGACATGGTCTCGAGGCATGGGGTGGTGCGGCTTGGTATGGAACGGGCGGTGATCTGCGCGGCAGAGGCGGCGTCTTCGACGGCGGGCGGTGGCTGTATGCCACGGGGCGGCAAACGGGGATGTCTGGCGGTCTCCTGGGTCGGTGGTGATCGTGTGTGCACGCGGTGAGGGCGGCGTGCGGTCTGTGGACGCTGGTCGAGGGTGGCGCTCTGGCGCATGCTCGGCAGGGTCTGGGCGCGGCTTGTGCGCGTGGTCCAGGGCTTGGCAACGCCATGGGGACAGTAGTGGCGGTGGACGGTGGGCTGCCTCCCAGACAAGGTTGGCACGGCTAGTTCTTCCTCTAGCCTGCTGTCCACAATGGGGTGGCAAGGTTGGCTTCGGCTGTTCACCATTGATGGCAATGGCAAGCTCACAGGGGTGCTATTCCTTAGTTAAACTTCCTAGATGATCTACTGAGCTGTGTGTGAGCTAACTAGGGAACAAGTTAGGCCAATTTTACTGCACACTATAGTGTTTGATGTTTGTTTGATTTGTGTATGCAACCTGTTTGATGAAATTCCCGCATGAAATCAAGTTTTGAATTTTGAAATGAATTTTGGTCGGTTTGCTAGATTGGTGCTGGTGAGTCAGGATATGCTTGGGTTTTGAAAGTTTAGCTTGTTTGATTGGTTTTTGAAAAAGTGGGATCTTCCCATATGATAAAGATTCAATTTTGAATTGTCATTTAAACTATGCATTTGAAAGTTTCTGGATGATCACAAAGTGGGTCTTGATACCTTGTTATGAGTACATTCAAGGGGTGCAAAGATCCAGAAAAGTTTCTGTTAGGTTTTGAAAGTTTGAGACAGCCAAATTAGGCATGGGAGTTAAATTGGCCAAAATGACCATTCATTTCATATATGTGTTTTGATTTACTTGCCTTTAGGAAAAGTGTGGGAAATGTTTTAGATGATGTTTATTTCACCTAAGAAACATTTTAAAAGCAATGAAACAAACAAACAAGGTGGGTTTAAAAGAATTCAAAATCAATGCATACACATATGCATGCATTCATAATTTTATTTAGAAAAGTTTTTGTTAACCCTAAATGTGAGGATTAGAATTTGATGATCCAAGCTTACTATTTTTGGGATGTTACAAACCTTCCCCCCTTAAACAAAATCTCGTCGCGAGATTTTAAAAAGGACGAAAAGATTACCTAGGATTTGAAGAGATCTGGAAACTCCGTCCTGATGTGATCTTCGCGTTCCCAGGTAGCTTCCTCTTCTGTGTGGTTGCTCCACTGAATCTTGAGAAACTTGATACTTCAGGTTCGGTAGTTCGAAAAGCTTCTTCCAAAATGCGGATGGGTACTTCGGGATAGGTCAGGTCATCGTTGATTTCTATGGTCCGATGATCGATATTTTTGAACACTTCGGTCTTCTCGGGGACTTCGAGACACTTGCGAAGTATCGAGATATGGAACACATTGTGCACAGCTGACATCTCTTCAGGTAGTTCCAATTGATACGATACTTCTCCTCGATGGTTCAAAATTTTGAAACGTCCGATATATCTGGGGGCTAACTTTCCTTTAAGTTGGAAACGCTGCATTCCCTTCAATGGCGACACTTTCAGATAAACAAAATCTCCTATATTGAAGGAGAGGTCTCGACGTCTCTTGTAGGCATAACTCTTCTGTCGGGATTGGGCGGTCTTGAGGTGCTCACGAATCTTGTGAACCTTCTCTTCTGCTTCTCGTAGGATGTCGGGTCCGAAAATCTGACTCTCCTACTTGACCGATTCAAAGGGTGCGACACTTTCTTCCGTACATGAATTCAAATGGGGCCATTTGCAAACCGGCATGGTAACTATTGTTGTATGAAAATTCTGCAAGCAATGACGGTCTTCCACTTGGATCCATATTCTAACACACATGCTCTCGGCATATCTTCGAGTATTTGATTTACTCGCTCCGTTTGTCCATCGATGCGAGGGTGATCTGTGATCTTGAAATCTAGGCGGGTTCCTAAACCTTCTTGGACTTTCTTCCTGAATATCGAGGTAAACTGAGTTCCTCGATCCGATACGATGTTCTTGGGGACTCCATGCAAACTAACGATTCTAGCGATGTACAACTCTGCTAGCTTCGAACTCTGATAGGTGGTTTTGACGGGCAAGAAATGGGCGACTTTGGACAATCTGTCCACTATGACCCAAATAGAGTCATTTCCCCTACTAGAAGTAGGTAGTCCAGTGATAAAGTCCATTCCCACAGAATCCCATTTCCATTCCGGAATCTGCAAAGGTTGCAACAATCCAGCGGGTCTTTTATGTCCTTCCTTGACTCGCTGACATATATCACAGGCGATATAGCTTCCGATTTCTCTCTTCATCTTATGCCACCAAAATTGGTCTTTCAAATCTTGATACATCTTAGTTCCTCCGGGATGGATAGAATAAAGAGTATCATGAGCCTCCTTCAAGATAACTTCTTTTAACTCTGAATCTGATGGTACACAAAGGCGTCCTTTGTACCACAAAACTCCTTCTTCATCCTCGGTGAATCCGGGTACTTTTCTGTCCATCTGACGGCTTGATTCCGTCGATCTTGGCATTTCCTTCTGCGCCTCTTTAATCTAACCGATCAAAGTGGGCTGAAGTTCTATGCTAAAAAATCCTTCACTTACTAACTCCATTCAAAATCTTCCATCTCTTTGTGCAAACTTGGTTGCTCCTTCAAAATCATGGAGTTCAAGCGGCACGGCAATCTGCTAAGGGCATCGGCTACCACGTTGGCTTTACCAGGGTGATAGTGAATGTCCAGGTCGTAATTCTTGATTAGCTCAATCCATCTTCTCTGCCCCATATTCAGCTCCTTCTGAGTGAATATATACTTTAGGCTCTTGTGATCTGAATAAATCTCACAACGGTTTCCCATCAGGTAATGTCTCCATGTCTTCAGGGCTAGAACTACGGCTGCGAGTTCGAGGTCATGGGTTGGGTAATTTTGTTCATGTTGCTTCAATTGTCGCGATAGATAAGATATAACTTTGCCTTCTTGCATTAGCACACATCCGAGACCAATCTTGGATGCGTCACAATACACTTCGAAGGGCTTCGTAATATCCGGCATGATCAAGATTAGGGCTGAAATCAATCTCCTTTTGAGTTCTTGAAAACTCGCTTCACATTTTTCGGTCCATTCAAACTTCTTGTCCTTCTTCATCAATTGGGTCATGGGTCTGGCCATACTAGAGAATCCTTCTACAAATTTGCGGTAATATCCCGCCAATCCGAGAAAAGCACGAACTTGGTTTTGAGTGGTTGGGGCTTGCCAATCTTCTACATCTTTCACTTTGGCAGGGTCAACCGCAATTCCTCCAGCTGATACAATGTGACCGAGGAATCCTACTTCCTGTAACCAGAATTCACATTTGCTGAACTTGGCATACAACTGATGCTCTCTAAGGGTTCCAAGAATGGTCCTTAGGTGTAGCTCATGTTCTTCTTCTGATTTGGAATAAATCAGAATGTCATCGATGAAAACAACGAAAAACTTATCCAGGAAGTCCATAAAAATCTTAATCATGAGGTTCATGAAATAAGCGGGGGCATTGGTTAATCCAAAAGACATGACGGTATACTCATACAATCCATATCTGGTGGTAAAGGCACTCTTTGGAATATCCTCTGCATGAATTTTGAGTTGATGATAGCCAGTCCTAAGATCAATCTTAGAAAACACTTTGGCACCGGTCAACTGATCAAACAAATCTTCTATCTTGGGCAAGGGGTACTTGTTCTTGATGGTGAAATCATTCAACTTCCGATAATCCATACACAAACGGTTACCTCCATCCTTCTTGTCCACAAACAAGACAGGTGATCTCCATGGGGACGCACTTGGTTGAATCAATCCGATTTCCAGCATGGAATCCAGTTGCTTCTTCAGTTCTTCTAGTTCTGACGGGTTCATACTATAGGGTCTCTGGGCTATGGGTCCTGTTCCGGGGATTAGTTCGATGATAATCTCGATATCCCGGTCTGGGGGCATACCGGGCAAAACATCTGGAAATACATAGGGGTATTCGCAGACTATCTGGACTTGGTCAATGGTAGGTTGGGCTATACTCTTGTTACACTTGAATTGGCGAGGTAAGGTTTCAGATATATGCTCGACTTATATTCCGGTGGTACTGGTCATGGTGATGGCTTTCTTGGCACAGTCAATCAATCCCTTATGTTTGGACATCCAATCCATTCCTAGTACTACTTCCAAACCTTTAGTTCCGATTACTATTAGATTAGCATAAAAATCTACGCCATGGATTCGGATAGGGACGGCTTTGCAAATTTGCCTAGCCTTGGTGGTTGATCCGGGAATTTGCACAATCATAACATGCTTCAGTTTGGTTGGTTGAATTTTACTAGTGCAGGAAAATTCTTCGGTGACAAATGAATGCGAGGCACCAGAGTCAAACAACACTCTTGCAAGTACTGAATTAACAGAAAACTTACCCAGCACGACGTCTGGCGCTTCCTGAGCTTCTTCAGCATGCATGAGAAAAAGACGGCCATTGCAGTTGAGTGAATTCCCTGGGGCAAATCTTCTCCCTGGCTGGACACGACGCTGCTGCTGAGCTAGGACATTGGCATTGGGGGCTGTAGCATTCTTCTTGTTGGGGCACTCGTTGGAATAGTGGCCTTTATTTCCACAGTCATAACAGGTCACTTGCGACTTGTCCTTGGCTGCGACAGGAACATCATTGCTTCCAGTCCTCGAGGCAGTGTTGGGGTTGGCGGTAGCATTGTTGTTGTTGAACTTGGGTGGGGCACGGGGGAAATTGCTAGAGTTGCCGGGGTTTTTGTGATTTCCTCCTGGTCTAGGGTTTCCACGGTTGGGATAGGTCGGACGGGTCACCGGGGGTCTGTTGGTTCTTGGGGCAAATCCGGGAGATGGGTTGGGGCGATACTTTGGGGCCTGATGAGTTCCTGGTTGATGCATCATACGACGCTTGCGGTTCTCATTGGCCTGGTTGATCTTTCCTTCCATATGGATAGCAGAGTCGACAAGGGATTCAATATCAACAAAGGGTATATTGACTAACATTGTCTGCATCTCGTCATGCAGACCATTCAGGAACCTTTCTTTCTTCTAGGCTTCGGTGTCTATCTCGTCCGGGGCATACCTAGCTAATGACAAAAATTTGTCACGGTATTCCACTACAGACATCCTTCCTTGCTTCAACTCTCTGAACTCGTCTCTCATTCTCTTGATCAAACCCGGTGGCACATGGGTTCTGCTGAACTTGACCTTGAATTCCTCCCAGATCATCATTTGGCCTCCGGTCACTGCACGAACACTGTTCCACCATGCCCTGGCATCTCCGGCTAGATAATGGGTGGCGAACAGGACTTTCTCGTTGGCTTCCACTCCTGCGACTTCTAAGTTATTTTCCATGGTTTGCAGCCAATCATCCGCATCTAGGGGTTCTTCTGACTTAGTGAAAACGGGTGGGTTGGTATTCTGGAAATTTGGCCGCAACTGAGACCAATGTGAAAGTTGGCTTGATGACTCGGTTCCACTTGTCATGATCATGGATATGCTATTCCAACTTACACAGATTCGGCTAAAGAGTTTAGCGAGTCGGATTGACCCATATTGAGGTACAACGAACAAGTTGTCATTTGTATATCTCAATCAATGTAATCCTTAGACCTGAGGTTGTTGCATAGTCCGAGTTCAGGATCACCGACTTAGGTTCATCAAAACGCTAATCCGTGGCGGGCGCTTATAAAGGCAGGGTTCGGGTCGACTGAGAATCAAGCTGCGTGATGTGAATAACCAAGATGGGATTTTGCCCCTCCACTCGGAGAGTTATTCTCTGGGCCCTCTCGTGAGATATTATTCGGAAAGCATGGCCATGCACGACTCGTTTAAGTGTTAACCGAGGCGATCGACTAAGAGTTAGTCGGGTGAATCACTTATCTTGGATCGAGAAGAGAGTCGGACTATTTAAGGGATGACAATTATTCGCCTATAGTCTGACAAGGTATATCGTGAGGCAAAAGGGACTTGGATGTAAGTCCATTGGAAAGGCAAGTCATCATGACTCTTTGGTACTTAGGAGTCGGCACGTTCTGCTAGGAGCCGCTACCGACTGATCGATTGAGAGTCGGACTCCAATCGTGTCCAAGTATCCATGAGCCTGCGGGGTCACACACTTAAGAGCGGGAGCATGTTCGTATTGGATCTGAACCTGTAATCTGGTTGGGTTGGACCTAAACCGGATTAGGACTGAGTTAGTGAGTTGGATTCACGGTGACTAGTGTTATATGGGCTTTAGTGAATGGGTCGCGCGAGCAGAGCCCACGTTCACTCCCTATATATAGTGGAGCATCGTAACCCAGAAAGGTTAATCGTTTTTTGGTTAGGTCATTCCATGTGTTGGAAACCCTAGCTCCACAGCAGTCCTACCGTCGGTACGAACCTAGCAGTTCGCCATTGGTGCTCCTCCTTGTACGTGTGGATACCAGCAGAGGTGTTGTGCGATCAGCACCGGGACAATCGGATCGCGAGGATGCCTTTGCATCAATCGACGCTCTTCATCGATGTCCGTATCGCACGTCTAGTGGTAAACCTCATGGCCTTCTACCTCAGCTAGATCTTGGGATCACCACGTTAGAGGAAAAGTTTTGTTTTATCTCTGCGTGGCCCAACATATACTTCATCAAGCATATTGCGGTTACCCAGCATACCACTTCATGTGTAGTACACTATAGTCGTTGACATGACACCCACAGAACACCGTTCCGTAAATATCACATCCCTCGGAGTGGTACAACAGAAACATTGCGGGTCCATATTACAAACATTCACACATTATTATTATTACAATACCAGAAGTTCAAGACTTCAAAAGTTTTCAAATTACAAACCAAAATATAAAGTGTTTCAGCGGAATTTAAAAGTAGCAACTCCGACTAGGAGTTGAGCTCAGCAGCTTATTTTATAGAGTTCATGCTGCTCGGCTCCGTTGATTACTACTAACTAGGATACTTAGTTGGACTCATTATCGTTAACACCATAGTGGATTTCGTAATCCACTCCTTCAACACCTACTGACATGTTAGGCTCCTCGTAGAACACATCTTCTTGACATTCAGATGCATACATTGGCACGTCTTCGGGATCCTCAGAGTCTAAGCAAGGGATCAAAGAAATGGATGAGTAACAGCGTTACCCAACAAGTTCATTATATGCAAGGTGGGAAGTTTGATGCTCTAACTACCACCTCGGATTATAAATCCTTGGCACTATGCAATTTTTGTAAATCTTTCTTCAAAGATGGATTTTATTATGAAAATCTATGAACATCAGCCTTCACAGGTTGACCAGAACTTTCATGGAGTTCCTTTCCTGCCGCGTTCGTAGCTCCTTCCCGGAACAGGGAGTAACAAGTTACAATTCTTACACTCTGTAGAGGTGCGTTACTTTACCCATGAGAGATCAACTCCTTGTTGCCCAACCGGGCGTACTTTCCCGTCCACAATTCCATGATGTGGGGCCTAGTAGTTGGTCCAAGCCAATCACTGCCCCCTTCGCGACCTCGCATGCCTCCTTGGTGTACACCATGCCCACATAATGAATTACGACAATGGTTTATACAAACCATTAGATGCCAGAACTATCATGGGACGATGAGGGTTCCCACCCATATGCTGCATATCCTCTACGAATTACCAATTAATATGCACGCTACGAGGATAACAGCCACGACCTGCACATCCGGCTTCATGCGAGAGGAAGAAGATACAACTGACTTCTCCGTCCCATTCCAAATCTCATGGCTAACGCATAATATACGGCGCTAGAATCACTAATGTCAGGGGTTATTAAGTCCCTAATTGATTATCATTGTTGCAAATAGAACCCTAAGTTCTATTGCTCCAGTATATCATCATTAGGATGATATCTATGATTTCTTTATTTGTGAAAATAATATTTTCTTTCTTTTGAGTATATATGATAACACACTATTTGCAAATACTTTGATAAAGACTCTTCAAAGGATATGAGCAAGTGATGAAATTGCCTTGTGATGGCAAGGTAGTGAAGTTTGATGCTTGCACTGGACCTTGAGCTTCTATGTCTACAAAAGCATCATTATTGCCCGGTAAGGACAATATTTAAAGAAGCAAAATGATTATGCAAAGTAATGTAATGCATCATTTAACTTGATATGCATTCTCCCGATTATTATAAAAATTCTTTTTTAATAATAAAGGATTTATAAATATTAATTTTTAATATTTATAATAGAATATTGTATTCTTTTTATTTTATTTTCCTTTTATTTGACTTTATTGATTTAATAATTCTTTTAAGAATTATCACTTAAATATCAAAAATTGTTATTAAATATTTTTTAGTATTTTTCTAAAATACTACAATATTAATATATAATGAAAGTGATTTTTATTTATATTTATCATCTTTCAATAATTTTTGTAAAATTCCATAAGGAATATAAAAATTACAAAATTCTTAATAAAATTTATATGTCTAAAATTTTATCTCTTAATTTATTTGGATAGTTTGGATTATTGTGAATCCAAAATATTTTATTTATAATTTGTGGACTTTTATTTTATTTTCTAAAATTTATTTAAATTCAGGGGCATTTTTGTCTTTTCCTATTTATTAAAACAGACTCTAAATGACTTGGGCTGGCCATTTGGGTTTATTGGGCCCTTGTGGCCCAGTAGGGCAAGGTAAAAACAGCACCCCAAAGGGTTTTTGGCCCACCCAGCCCAACTCACTCGCTGTCTTCTCTCTCGAGCTCACCCCTCTCCTTCTCCTTCCCCGACACCGTGGTTAGTGGTGTCGCCGCCGGCAATTCCCGCCGTCGTAGACCGCCTTGGCCGCCGCCGTGGTGCAGGAAGAGCTTGTCGACCCCGCTCTTCCCTCCTGTCCAACTGGATTTGGACAGGAGCTCTCCTGCGACCAGATCGATGTCGTCCCGAACCCTAGGGTTTTGGGTTGGCGTTGATCCTGGCACCGCTGCTGCTGTCGTGAGCCGTGGTGATTCACCTCGCCCCTAGGCGTGGCTATGGTCGCCGCCGTGGCGCTGTATGGGTCGCAGCGCCCCCTTGGGGGTGCTCCCCGTGCCGCCATGGTCGTCGGCTATCTCTGCTTCCTCTTCCAATCTACATCGAGGACCTTCGGTGAGTGGTTCCTCTCCCTCTCATGCACTCTGTGCTAGGACATCCTATACTAGATGTTGGTAGTGACCTTCCTGGTGATTGTATGGTCCTGATTAGGGTTCTTGGTTCTGTTTAGGGTTCATACCCTATTGTTGATTAGATACTTATGAATGAGATCATGTGTTGATGATCTCTGAATCTGTTAAGTGGTGACTAGCTGTAACTTACTACTGATGATTAGCAGTGGTGATGCTAGTGGTTTACTACTGATGATTCCATGGTTAAATTTCATATGATTTAGATGGTAAAGTTGTTCTAGAAACAATACTTGGTAAATCTAGTGGTTTTGATAACTTACCACTGTCATTACTTGGTTAATGACAATGAGTATGGTGTGATGAAGTCACTGTCTTAGTACTGTTGGCTTGAGAATTCATGTATCAATTAAGATCAAAATGATCTCTTTCTGTGAAGACATATATATATATATATATGAATATCCTGTTTATGATTCCTGTGTTTAAGAACAGGAAAATGATTTATAATTGGTTGATTGTATTTGTAAAGATTGGATGTTTAACCTGCTTAGTTTAGAACTGTTCTTGTGGCACCATCCTTGTATGGCACACAAGACTACATTCTTTTACTTGGTGTGGTTTTATTCAAGCTTAAGTTTTGGCTTGGCATGATAGATAAGTGAAATCCTCTTTCCTTATATCCCTAGAACCAATGATGTTGGTCTGAGGTTTAGGGATTTAGACCTCTATCTTGTTGATTCACATGGATTAATTCTGATAATGATACCATCAACTATTGCTTGAATCAAAGTTTGGAAAAAATGATTGTAAGCTTGATAACTTATATAGATCCATAAGATTAAATTCTAAGATGCTACTCTTATCTTAGAGATGTGCCTAGAAGTTTAAATCTTAGCTGTGTTCATTCTTGAATTAAAATATAGCTTGATAGCTAAATCAATGATGTTTTTTTGAGATTTAGTTGGATCCTTATACTTTTCTATTTGCTTTTAGAGTTTAAAACCTCAGTGATGGATTTACCCCACTTGGGTGCTTTCTGAGAGTTTGAATAAGAGTCAGATCATGTATGATTGTTTAATCTTAGATAGATAGATCATTTGATGGTCTATTTACTCACCACTGTCACTTGATGTTATGGTTGCTAGTGGTGGATCTTGTGGTAGCTTGATCTGGTGCTCCCCTAGTATTTCCAGCTCCTGGCTTGTCCTTGATCTAGCCCATAATCTCCTGATCCCGATGGCTTAATCTTGGTATTTCTACCCACCTAATCTACCCCCTCCTTATGTCACCACCTGGGTGATGTGATCCTGGGCTTTGGTTGGTTTGATCTAGCTTGGCTTTGGCTTGGTTCAGTTGCGGCTGCTGTGCTTGGTGTGTAGGAGCAATGGAATGATGTGGGGATTGGTTTCCCACGTCTGTGTTGATAGTTTTGTTTGGTTGTGCTGCTGATGTGGTGTTGTAGTAACTATCATGTTCAATTGTAATCTTTAATTTATTCTTTTGTACTCTTTATTTTTATTCTTTTGTCATAAAGACTGTACTATTATCAATAAACAAATATTATTCTTTATTTATTTGCTATTGCAAAGATTGTGGATGATTCTCATAAGTTACATTTTTGTAACTTATTTATTGAATACAATTATGAAATGGATATTCATATTCTTAATTGCACTCTTAATATAAAGTTTGAGTTATTATTGGTTAACTCTTAATTAAATCAAAGATTCAAACATCATTCAAAAATCCTTTTGAATTATAATTCAAACACTCAAGTTTTAAATTCAAATTTCATTTCTCAAAACACCTAAGTCTATAAAGATCATCTCAAAGTCTATAACATTCATCCTCCAAGACTATATCTAATCTCAAAGTATGAAAGAAACTTTGATCACTTTAGGTTTTTATTTGGCGAAAAATTTACCCACATTTTCATAGATGAATGCATGGAACATCTTAAATTCCTAAATCTACCCTTCATTAGTTCCTAAATGCTGGGATGTTACAGACTTCCCCCCTTAAATTAAAATCCGTCCCGAAGTTTGTTGAGATGTACCTGGATAGTTCTAGATAGGCTTTTCTTAAATCTTCTTCTTTCTCCCAAGTTGCTTCCCTTTCAGGGTGATGTTCCCACTGTACCTTGCAATATTTGATTGCCCTATTCCTCAACCTTTTCCAGTTTTCTTACAAAATTTTATAGGGCTTTTCAACATAGGTCAAGTCTGCTTGTAGCTCTATCTCTTGATGTGTGATTGCATCATCTAGAACTTTCAAACATTTTGCGAAGTTGTGACACATGGAAAACATTGTGCACTTGAGACAATCTTGATGGTAACTCTAAAGCATAAGCTATAGTTCTGTTCTGACTCCATATCTTGAATGGTCTGATGTATCTTGGACTCAATTTTCCTTTAACTCCGAACCTTTTCACCCCTTTCATTGTACTTACTTTCAAGTATACCATGTCTCCCACTTCTAGATGCCAAGATCTTCGACTTTGATCAGCATAACTTTTCTGCCTACTCTGGGCTATTTTTAGTCTATCCCTGATCTTATCAATGATATCTTGTCTTTCCTTGATATAGTCTGGCACAAATTATTTGCTGATTCCAGGCTCATACCAACATATTGGTGATCTACACTTCCTTCCATACAGAAGCTGATATGGAGCTGCCTTCAGACTACTCTGATAGCTATTATTGTAGTAAAATTCTTCCAATGGTAGATGATCTTCCCATGTACCTCCAAAATCTAATGCACAAGCTCTTAACATGTCTTCTAGTATCTGATTTGTTCTCTCTGTTTGACCTCCTGTCTCAGGATGATAGGCTATGCTGAAATCTAACTATGAACCAAGTGCTTCATGCAATTGCTTCCAAAATGTTGAAGTAAACACTGATTCCCTATCAGTTACGATCTTTTTGGGTACTCCATGCTTACTTACTATCTCTTTGACGTAAACTTCAACTAACTTCTCGACATTATATTTCTGATTTACCAGAATAAAATGTGCACTCTTAGTGAGTATGTCCACAATCACCCATATCATATCCTTTCGTTTAGGTGACATGGGCAATCCTGTGATGAAGTCCATACCTATTTCCTCCCACTTCCACTCAGGAATTTCCAAAGGTTGTAATGGTCCTGCTGGACTTTGATGTTCAGCCTTCACCCTTTGGCAAGTATGGCATTCTGATACATATTTAGCAATGTCCCTTTTCATGTTATTCCACCAGAATAGTTCTTTCAAATACATATACATCTTAGTACTTCCTGGATGTATAGAGTATGGTGTTTCATGTGCTTCTTTGACTATGACCTCACGAATCTCAGTCACATCTGGAACACAATGACGGTCTTGAAACCATAAGGACTTATAATATCCAAGGCGAAAAACTGATTTTTGCCCTTGAGATATCCTCCGAATTTCTTCAGCAATGAAAGGATCTTCTGCTTGATGTCTAAAAATTTCGTGCTTAAGATCACTGTCCTCCTCTGCAACTACCTGCATAGTAGCTAATCCTCCAAGAACCTCTGTTCTAATGAATTGAAGCTCTAATCTTTCCAAGTCCATTTGTAACTCTTTTGGTAGCTCCCTATTTCTAGGTTGAATATCTGCACTCTTTCTGCTTAAAGCATCAGCTACAACATTTGCTTTCCCTGGAGTATAGTTGATTGTTAAATCATAATCTTTGATTAGTTCCAACCAACACTTCTGTCTCATATTCAATTCCTTTTGAGTGAAGAAATATTTGAGACTTTTATAGTCAGTGTATAACTCAGATCTGACTCTATAAAGAAAATGCCTCCATCCTTTTAGCACAAAAACCACTGCTGCTAACTCTAAATCATGAGATGGATAATTGACTTCATGTGGTTTTATTTGTCTTCAACCATAAGCAATGACTTTATGATCTTGCATTAATACACAACCCAAACCTTCTTTAGATGCATCATAGTATACTGTGAAGTCCTTCCCTGTTTCAGGAACTGCTAAGATTGGATCTATGGTTAACTTGTTCTTCAACTACTAAAAACTTGCTTCACACTTCTCATCCCAATTGAATGGTGTATTCTTTCTTAGCAATTTGGTCATTGGTCCAGCTATTTTGGAGAAACCTTCAATGAATCTTCGATAATAACCAGCCATTTCTAAGAAACCTCGAATTTGCTTCACATTGGTTGGTCCAGTCCACTCTAATACTGACTGAACTTTAGATGGATTTATAGCAATTCCATCTTTACTGATCACATGGCCAAGGAATTCTACCTCATCTAGCCAAAATTCACACTTACTGAACTTAGCATAAATTTTATTTTCCCTTAGTGTTTGCAATGCTATTCTCAAATGATCAGCATGTTCTTCCTTATCCTTGGAATATATTAGAATATCATCAATAAAGACTATGACGAACTTATTCGAATATGGCATGAAGATTTTGTTCATTAAATTCATGAATATTGCTGGTGCATTGGTCAAACCAAATGGTACTACTAGATACTCATGGTGTCCATATCTTGATACAAATGTTGTCTTTGGAACATCTTCTGGTTTGATTTTTATTTGATGGTATCCAGATCTTAAGTCGATCTTTGAGAATACTCCGGATCCTTTCACTTGATCAAACAAATCTTGAATTCTTGGTAAAGGATGCTTATTCTTGATAGTAACGTTGTTTAGATTTCTATAATCTCCACATCCTTCTTCCACCATCTCTCTTATCCACAAAGATTACTGGTGTTCCCCATGGAGATACACTTTCCTGAATAAATCCTTTTCTGGCTAACTCATAAATTTGCTCTTTGAGTTATTTTAACTCTCTGGGTCCCATCTTATATGGTGCTTGAGCTATTGGTACAATACCAGGAATTAGGTCAATAGTGAACTCTATTTCCCGGTCTGGTGGCATTCCCGGTAGCTCTACTGAAAAACATCTTGAAATTCATTTACTATAGGAATATCTTCCAATTTGACTTCTTTCATCAAGTTCAACTGCGGATCCACCATAATATGACTGTGCTTATCTGCTTGGTAAACTATCCTTGCTCCCCTTGGAGTTTTGATTGAGACAGTTTTCTCCTCACAATTTATCTGAGCTCTGTGTTCCATCATCCAATCCATCCCCATCACTACTGCAATTCCCTTCAAAGGAATCACATAAAGGTCTGCGAAGTATGTACAACCATAGATCGAGATAACCTGATCTTGTTTTATGTGGCGTACAATCACATTTCCCCCTACAGTAACTACGGTCATAGGGTTTTCTAACGTTGCCCTTCTAATCCCGAACTTATCACAAAATTCTTCAGAAATGAATGAAGTAGTTGCACCAGTATCAAATAGAACTTTGCCGAGATTGGTAAGGATATTGAGCGTACCTATCACTGCAAGCTCCGAATTATCAACCTCCTCGAGGGTTGCATAGTTCAGTTTCCCGGTAGGTCTGTTCCTCTTGCCATTGTTATTCTTGCCATTATTTCCTCCTTTATTGGGCTATCCATTTCCTCCACTGGCTTGTCCTCCTCCCTTGGTAGGCCAACCTCCTGGTGGTTTGCTCGGACAATCGGGCTTGATATGCCCCATCTGACCACAACCGTAACAGATCACTACAGGCTTTTTGCATTCCCTCTAGAAATGCCTTGGAATTCCACAATTGTTACAAATAACATTCCTTCTCGGATTGGATTGATTTCCACCACTGCCCTTGTTATTGTTATTATTATTGTTGCCATAGTTCTTGTTCCGAGGTTTGAACTCCAGATTGGGTTTAGGTTTGCTTGCCTGAATTCTCTTGGTTTCCTTCTTGGCTATCTTCCTCCTATCCTCTTGGACATTCTTATAATCATCTTCGAAAGTAATGGCTGCATCCAGCAGCTTCTGATAAGTTTGCTTATTAGCTAACCTTAGCTGCACTTTCACAAATGGGTTTAACCCACGCAGAAAATGCTTCTTCCGCTTCTCTTCAGTGTTAACATCCTCCTCAGCATAGCGAGACAGTTGACTAAACTCCCGGATGTACTTCATGACACTAGTATATCCCTGCTGAAGCTCCTCAAATTCTCTCAGCTTCAACTCCATAACACTCTCCGGAACATGATATTCACGGAATCTCTGCTTGAACTCCTCCCAAGTGAACTCCCTTCCTGGTTGTTACATGGCCAACTGATTCTCCCACCATGATGCTGCAGGTCCAGTCAGGAGATGAGTTGCATACCTCAATTTCTCCTCATCATTGCAACATATAGTCTTCATCTTTCTTTCTGTATCTTCTAGCCAATCTTCTGCATCCATTGGTTCAGGAGCTGATGCAAAAGGTAACGGCCTTGCATTCTGGAAGTCAGATAGACTCACTCTTCCACCTTCAGGTGCCCTCTGATTTGCTCATCCCAGCAACTCCTCCATGAACTTGTTCTGGGTCTCTTGCATCATTTGCATACACTGCATAAAGTTCTTCTCCATTAACGACCTCATTTATGGTGGTGGTAATGCTCCCTGATTTGCTGCATCTGCATCAGCCTTCTCCTTGGCCTCTCGTTCCATCCGCTGCTGCTCAGTTTCGATTTCTACACCCATATCCATGACCCTCTAGTCCTGCAACATAAAGCGAATACTCATAATTACATCATGCACATGTGTTCTGAGCTCGAATTTACGCACAGAACTAGTCACACAATGAAGATCCAAAGAAAATCCAAATATGCATTTCACATATTATACATAATATCATAATAATGCAAAGTCATTACAACATATACCATATAGGTATAATTAAAAAACTACCTTATTCATCTAACTATCTTATTTCTTGGAGTACAATACACGGTACTTGATACCTCTACATAGTTTCCTACTTCTAGTAATAACTACGCTCATCATACATGCCTGATGTCCAACCGTGATAACGTGTTGTTCGTCGCACAGTTTGTGGAACAAATGGCCTTCCAGAAGGAACATACTCAGTATCTGAAGTGTCAGGACTTGAGTTATTACTCAATCTGAGCGCATTGACTCCCTCCAGCTCATCTAAAAATTCTTCAGAAACATATTCAACATTATCTCCCGCTTGCATCTCTTGAGCTTCATTCCTTGAGTTGTCAACAGGATACGCAGATCCTGCTGCTTCCCAGGTGCTCCTTTCGGCAAGATAGTTAAACACTTGATAATGTATATTCCCTTGGTTTTGACAAGATGTTGATGATTCAAACACTCTCTCCTTAGGATCTTATTCTTCATCCTGATTATCTATCAACATGGCATATCTACTACTGTTACTAGGGTTAATTCTTACACCAGCTAGATTGTCCAACATTTCTGTCATTACCATTTGTGGACATCTGGTGTTCATGAGATCCTTCATATGATCCCCTTCTCCAACCATCAGAATTTTCAATAGGAAGTTCTGTGTCACATCCCAAAATTTTCCAAATTTTGAAATGTGAAAAATAAATAAACAAAATAAATAATTGATGATATTTAGGGTGAAAAGAAACTTTTGTTTCTAAATGTAAACTTAAAAATCCCATCTTGAACAAATTTTGATTAATGTTTAAATCCAACCAAATTCAAATCAAGTGAAATGTATTCTTCATAAATGCATCTTGAAATTTAAACACTTCGAAAATAAACAAAAACTCTAAAACCTAATGGAAGGAAAACATTTCCAAGTTATCTCAAAGACTAAAGATTTGATCCATGTAAATTTTTTGTCAACAAACATTTATAAATGATAAAGAATGACAAATTGAAATATTACAAAACCATAGAAATTGGTTTCACTTAATTTGGAGCCATAAATAAAATATTATGAATTTAATAAGATAAAGAAATTAATTTTCCAAAGATAACAAACTCCTATCAAAAAAATCCATACCAAATGGTGAGAAAATAATCCTAAAGTTATTTAAAAGGATAAACAAATATTAAATGAGTGATTACAAATTGGAATCACCAATTTTGGATCTATAAAAAGATATGGATTTTATAAGATATGGAAAAGAATTAATTAATAAGGAATATTTTAAAAAACAAATTAAATCTTGGCCTAACCCATGAGCAAATGGAATAAATATAATCCAAGTTCAAATGAATTAAATGAATAAATAATATTCAAATAAAATAAAATGGCCTTAACCAAATTCTGTTTGAATAAAGATAATTGCACAAATTAAATGATTAATAATCATAATAAAACACCACCCCATTAAATAAATAAACCTATTGAGAAAGTTTTGTGAAAAAATTGAAATTTAATTAGGGTTTGAAAATATATTTAATCTTATTTGATTTAAGACAAGGGCCTATTTTAAATAATTATTATACCCTAAAAAGAATAAAAGAATTATTCTAAATTTGACTTTAGAATGTATTATTAATCAGTATTTGAATATACATAAAGTTTGGTAGAAGTTTGAATTCAAATGGGTGTTTGAAATGATTAAACAAAATCAAAACAGAATAATAGAAATGGAAAAAGAAAAGGTTTTAGACAAAAATAATACATAAGAAGCTAGCCCAGCTAACCCGGCCCACTAGCCCAGTCCAGCCCACTCCCTCTCTCCCACGAGAAAAACGGTTCACACATGCGAACAAACCCACTCAGTCGCTGACTGCTAGGTCCCACTCCTCCTCTCTCTCTCACTAACTGCGAACAAACACCTTCTCTCCCTCTCCGTTTCCCCCCAGAAACCACCCACTCTCTGCCCCCAGGCTGCTTCCATTTTGGCTCGCACCACCGCGGACTCCGACGAGGCCTTCGAGCAATTCCGGCCACTCCTCGCCGCGCCTTGCCCCCTCGACCACGCAAGCATGTTCCCCATCACCCCATGAACATCCCCTTTGAATTGTAGTGGAATTTGAAGAGTGTGACTATTGCAAGATCAAGGAGTGAACTTATAATTCTCTACCAAAAAGGCAAGTGATGCTTCATACTTTCATCCCATTATTTTCACTATGCATTAGTGATATTTCTAAGTAGGACTTGCATGGAAATTTTTAGAAGTATAAACTATGCCATGGGAAATCCTAGTAGATGAAACCTTAGTAGAATTTTCCTAAGTTAAATTCCTACTACTATCATGCTTAGCTTATCTAGTATAAAACAAGGGTGGATTATATTCATGCTATGGAATATTTCTAAGTCAAGGACTTGTGTTTTTGTTTAATAAAACAACTAAGTGAATGAATCACCTGGGTGGAATGGAAAGAATGGTTTGTGTTGAGTGGTTATGCAAGTCCAGTATGCTGGGGAAAACTTGGGCACCAAGTCTAGTATACTGGGGAAAACTTGGTATCTCACTTGTGGAATGCCACCCAGGAACAAAGAGATTTGAGATGTCAAATGTTGAGAAGCTTCAAGTGCAGCCACTTGGCATTATGGGCTCTGCCTGGATCATATAGGTTGCAATAACTTAGCCAAATGGACAGTTGGTGGTATCGGATGATAGGTTGGAACGCGTCCATTCTGGTCTAAGGGTAGGCTTCTGAAAGACCTTGTCTTGGTGAAACCAAGTCTTTTGGGGAAAGTGCACCACCTCTGCAGATTGTAAACTCTAAGTACTTAGCCATGTCCCTGGCAAAGGACAATTTGAGCATCAAGACATGGAAGCTATCAAGAATCTCCTCATCCCAATTTCTAAGTTAAAAACTTGTGTTTGAACAAGGGTGAAGGTTCACCAATTTCTATTGGTGGTTCCTTGGGTGTTTTTGACAAGCAAAAACTTAGTGTTTTCAAATGATAAGGAAAATCTATTTTGAGCAAAGCAAGCCTAAGCTCCACTTAGCCAAATGCATATAGATGATAGGCTCCACTATACTACCATAGTATCACTTGCCAATACAATTCAAATGTATTGACCCTTGTGGCTGTAACTTATTATGTTGCGGGTTTGTTTGATGTTAGTGAAGTGTGTTGATTAGGATTACAAGTCTACAACCAACATGATTGCCTGTGGCACTTTGAAGATGAAGGAAGCCATGCTATATAGATATTCTACTGCATTGTAATGTGATAGCCAAATGAGCTATGTAAGATGTAATGAATTATTTTATTCCTGGTTATAAAGTTGTATTATGACCTTTGTTTCTTGATATTACATCTTAACTGTAGATGCTAGCTATTGATCCAGGGACTAGCATTGTAAACACAGGGATCTCTACCTTATTAAAGGTTGGGACCTCTATAGATGGTATCAGAGCACTGTGTTGCCTGTAGGATTGTAACCCTAGGATTGGACAAAACCCCTTAGAAAAATAGGATTTGTTTTTGTTCCAAAATTTATTTGCAAACAATCTTGTAAACTCTTTACTCAACCATTTTTGGTTTTGATTCTACATCTCTTCTATTTCAACTTGATGGATAAAACCTCAACCATGAGCAAAGACTTCAACATGAGCAAAGGACTTCACCAACTCAAATGACTTCAACTTCAACATCATCAAAGACTTCAACTTTATTTTCCCCAAGGACTTCAACTTGGATATCACTAAGGACTACAAGTGAGACAAGAAATATTACTCAAGACTTGAAGACTAAGGAAACACAACTTAGAAGGAACTGTGGCATCCCGCAAAACCACTACTAGAAAATCGCGTTGAATTTGTGCATTGCATCGTCATCATCATGCATTGTTTGCTTAAAACTATTTTCGCAAAGCCTGTTTTTGTTTTCTAAAACGCCCTGTCTTGTTTTCAAATTCAAACCCGGGTCGCCGGAATATTTTGTTGTCTACTATCGGTTTGCAAACGGTGCATTTAAAATAAATAAAAGATTGAATTATTTTTAGTGGGGCAGTCGAACGGGCCGAATAGATAGACCCGACTACCTCCAGAAATTAAAACGGTCCAACCTAGACTCTTTTTCTACCCAACCTATTCTACCCACACCCCCTCCACCTCACCCCAACCTATCCTACGTCGCCACCTCACCCCTCCCCATTTCCCCCTCCACTCAAACACCGCCACCTCACCTCCACCTCACCCCACCAGCTACCCCTCTCTCTCCACTTCCCACCCCACCAACCAGCACACACGCACACACCCCCTTCCCCCACACCCGCTGCCAGCTGGTCCCACCCGACCCCGCGCCTCCCCTGGGTCCCACCCCGCGCCCACGCGCTACCCACGCGGCGCGGCCGCGCCCTCTCTCTCTCCCAGCCAGCGCTCGCCCGCGTCTCTCCTCCCTCACCTCTCCCTCCTCTCCCTCACCTCCGGCCCCGCCCCAACTTCCCTCCCGCCGGCTTCAAGAGCTCCACCTCCAGCCCGCCTCCGTCGAGCCTCCTTCCCATGACCCCTACCACCTCCTCCTCCTCGCCCGCCGCCGCCGCCCGTCCGCCTCCCTTCCCTCTCGCCGCCGCCCTCCTCCCTTGCCCTCCCGTCAGACCCGCTGCCACCGCCACCAGCGCTGGCTCGCCTCGTTCCTCCCGCCTCCCTCCTCGGCCGACCGCCCGCCTGAGCGCCCGGCTCGCCCGCCTCCGGCCGCCTCCCTCTTCCTCATGAACCCCGGGCCCCTCCATCTCCATCCTTCCGCCAGGAGCTCCACCAACCACCGCCGCCTCCTCGGGCTCCTACCGCGGTTGTGCCCCTCGCCTGCCACCATCGAATCCGGTGCCAAGGCCTCGAGGTCGCCACCCCACGTCGTGCAGCCGCCGGGTCCCCTTCCTGCAGAGCGCTGCCGCCGCGCGAGGCCTCCCCGGGCCTGAACCTCTCTGCCAGCGCCTGTCGCCTCATGCAGCATGCCGTCGGCCACCCCTTGCGTTCCTCCTCCCCGTCCTTCAACCGCTGTCGCCGCGGGTGCTCGGTTGCCGCCGCCAAGAGCTTCGGTTCCCGCCTGGACACGACCGCAGCGAGTGCCCCTGGAGCACATGTTTTTCCTCCGCCTGGGAAGCTCTCTTGTTCTGTGCCTGTTCTTTTTGTGTGTGGCTCTGTTCTCGTGCCTGCAGTGTTTGAGAGATGCGGCTGCCCCAGTTGTTGCGTTTGGCCAACTTGTTTTTGTGAGATGCCAATGGTACCCTGCCAAGATCGACATCGACCGAGCAGATTTGATGAACCCCGGGTGCCCATCCGAGTTTGCCACCGACCACGAAGTCGCAGTCCGAAGCTCCCCTTCACGGATGCAACCAGATCATCCTCACGGAGACGAAGACCCCGGTCTCGAGGATCCGATGCCCGGAACGCCAAGCCCGCCCACGTGGAAACCAAAGGCCGATCCCGGAGCCCGATCCGAAGACCCCGGTGCGACAAGTACTCCGTCCTGGACACCAAGTTCTGCATCCCGAACGCCAAGACCGACCGGTACGCGGTACCGACAAGAGCCTCGCAACGACAAGACCGACGACCCGACAAGATCTTCGCGACGGCAAGATCGACCGCGTGGAACCAAGTCCTCCTTCCGGACGCGACAAGATCTACCCCCGATATCCGAGAACGATCCCGGAGTCCGAGAACGTTTCCGTCGAACCCTGGACCCTGAGACCAACCCCGAACCCCGGAACCCCAAGATCTGCCGAACCCTCATGTGTGAACCCTTCCCGAAACCCTATTTTATAACTTAATACAACTTGTCGCATATTAAACATTCATCTTGCATGCATATTTGTGTGGTTTGGGGGCCTTATGCCGATTCACCTCATAATTAAATATGGGGACCATATGCGGGCAAATCTAGTCTCATATCGGCCTCATTTAAATTGATGTAGCGAACTGGTGCTATCTCTTGCCATGTTAATACAACATTTAAAATGCGGGGTTTCTAAACGACTTGATCCATTTAATTAATTGTCGGGACCTTGGTTCCGCTTAATATGACCTAATTGCATTGCACCTTTGCCATGCCATGCATCATACATGCATCATCCCGATCTTCTGCCGTTGTATTAAATATTGCATCCGGTGTTTCTTCTAGTGTTTTGGTTCTTCGCGGATAAGGCCGTTGAGTTGATGCGAGTGCCGACCCGATCTTCGGTTGAATCTTCGACAATGTTTTTCAGGCGAGCATCTCCCCCTTTCTACCTATCTTACTTTTATAGTATTTATTCCTTCCTGTTGATCTATTGCTATCTGTGTTGCGATGCCCTAGTTTCGTACCCGTGATATCCCTTGCAGCCTTATATTGCCTTGGACACACCCTATTACCTGTTGTTTGGCAGATAGTTGGACTTGCGCGTCGTAGTCGCTTGCTCAAGTGCTGTTGCGTGTCGTCAAGTGCCACAGTTGTTGGTGCATTGCCGCATGTTTATTGTTGGAGATGATCATGGCTTTACTGATCGTTCACTTTAATTCCTGTTTAACAACTAAAATTGAAGTAAGCAGAGGCATCGGTGGGTGATAGATAATATTTGGTTTCCGAACGCCCACTTGTGTCCCGTAGGACCCCGAGTACTTGATACCTGTTCCTTGATTTATCGCGCTATCCACATCCGGGAGGTATATGGGACCCCCTGAGCCAGAGCTTGATTCAGTCTTATTTCTTGGGGCCACAAACTAGTTTGAGGTTTTATTTATTATCCTGTACTTATGCCATGCTTTACTGCTTTATTTAAATTGTGCCGGATAGCACCTGTACTTGTTTAGGATCGGGACACGATTCGCGGTGTCGACAAGCCCGCTTTTGGGTTCCCGATGTTCACACCATATACCCAAACCTTGAGTCCGTTTGAGTCATTAACTTTGTTATGGTAGCTTAATGGGGTGGCCCCCTGAAATATTTCTGAATCCTGTGATTGCTTTGTCGTGAAGGCCTCGTTGGGTTTTGATTTGGTTTTTCCGAGGTTGATCGAGCGTGTGTTGCTATTGGTGCACCCGGCCGGGTAAAACTTTCTGAAAGCCGTGTCCGCGGATATGGACGACTTGGAGCACAGTATCTCGATCATAGACAAGCATAACTAAAGTAGTGCTATAAATTTGACTCTATAATGACTAGTAATTCAGCTTCACTATAATGGAATGGATAATTAATACTGCCCACAATTGCTTGTTTGGATTGACGCTTGCGACCATTGTACCTGACTAATAAGTATTGCAACTACAAAGGAATGGCTAATAAAAGTACCAACAACTGCTGGGTTTTGGGTTTATCTCATGCTACCTGTATCTGATTAGTAATTGTTGCAACTACAACAGAATGGTTAACTAAAATGACCCACTACTTATTTTATCAGGATGATTATCTATACCTGACTAGTAATTGCTGCAACGAAAACTGAATAAATAAAACTGCCAACGGTGTGAGTTCCTCGGTTGACTTCCTCGTTTGGTCTCGAGGGGGAAACGCCAGGATGGGTATGTTTGGGGTTAGCTTCAGGTTGGATCCGGATAGGTCATTCTTACCCCTCTCTGATAACCGCCAGTTGTATCGAGTCTCTATAGGTTGTTCAGTGCATGCTGCCGCTGCCGCTCAGTCCACCATACCTATGTAGGCGAGGACCGAATTCTAGCCTCGCTGTCTTGGCCTCGATCGACGCTCCTCTTTTTACTTTGCCCTTTGTCGGCACCCCTTTTTGTTTAAGCAGGTTTTGAGATCGACGCCGTTAGCAGGGTTACCCTTTCGGCTTGGCCTGGGCAGGGTTATGGACGCCAATGGTTATTCTTTAGGGCTCTTAGCCCCATTTGCATCTTGTCCGTAGTCGGACGCTCTATCATTTTCAAGGTGATTTGGATCTTTGTACCTTATATCTGTATTCTTGACTCTTTGAGTCGCTGTTATATATATATCTGTTCTGTGGGTCCCATCGAGGACTGTTGTGTAATGTTATTACTTCGTTTTCCACCAGAAGCAAAGTGGGCACCTTTGAATCGTTTCTATGCGGGTTTGGCGGGTTTCGCTAAAACTTGCATAGGTCTGATTCTGAGGGTGTTACAGAGTGGTATCAGAGCTCAGCAGTTGCGATACCCCACAAGTCCAGCCTGTAGGATAACCTAGCTAACGGCCGAAGTAGAGTGTCAAAGCTATTTTGAAAAATCGGTTGGATAGTTCTGATTAGGTCTGATTTTACTCCTTACCCCTTTGCTATTCCTCTCTTATCTCTACGTGTTTTGAATCCGCTCTCTTCTCTCTCTTCGAGTCCAGGATTTCTCGTGGTTGGGTTTCCGTCGTACCTTCAGGGTTTCGCTTTCTTCCTTTTGAAACGGAGGTTCTACGATCATCAATCTGCAACTTGTCTGTTGTATCCTTCATCCAATCTTTTGTTCTTGAGCTCTTTATCCATATGTGTTCCTTGCTGGATATCCGTGTCGTTGAAAAACACATGAGAAGGGCGAGTATTGGTGAAGTTGGAGTATACCTTGAGCATGTGTTGTTCATGCCAATGGAACCATCGCGGAACCTAATCATTGTGTCTTTCATACGAGTTCTGTTGTATCTTCCGGTGTTTTCCGATGTGATGACCTCATCTACATCAGATCCAATGCAGAGCTGGCATCATTCCTTTGTTCCGGATACCGCTTATGAAGATCTTCATTCTAATTCTCGAGAGTTGAGTTGCCTGGTTTTCCTATTCATGTATAGAGTTGATAGTTTGGGTACGGGGTGGATTGATCACCCTACCCGACTCTTACTGTTCGCTCTGTACATCGAACTGGTGGATCAATGTAACTTTTCCCTCTTCTAATGGAAGTTAGAGGTGGCCTTATCGTTTGATACCTCTATCTTCGTCCTTTGTTTCTCCGGAGTGTTCTCTCGACGATCAGGGACAACGACCCTTTGTTGGTGGTGTCGCCGATTTCAAGATGAAGAAGGAACCCTTGTTAGTGGTGCCGCGAGGATCTACCTGAAGCGAGAAGATGCAGATCACCGACCTCCTTTCCGGTACCATGAGGCGGATCTCGAGGGCGAGATCCATTGTTAGTGGTGTCGAATTGTGGCATCCCGCAAAACCACTACTAGAAAATCGCGTTGAATTTGTGCATTGCATCGTCATCATCATGCATTGTTTGCTTAAAACTATTTTCGCAAAGCATGTTTTTGTTTTCTAAAACGCCCCGTCTTGTTTTCAAATTCAAACCGAATTCGCGGAATATTTTGTTGTCTACTATCGGTTTGCAAGCGGTGCATTTAAAATAAATAAAAGATTGAATTATTTTTAGTGGGCGGTCGAGCGGGCGAATAGACCCGACGACTACCCCTTAAATTAAAACGGTCCAACCTAGACTCTTTTCTACCCAACCTATTCTACCCACCCCTCCACCTCACCCCAACCTATCCCTCGCCACCTCACCCCTCCCCATTTCCCCCTCCACTCAAACACCGCCACCTCACCTCCACCTCACCCCACCAGCTACCCCTCTCTCTCTCCACTTCCCACCCCACCAACCAGCACACACGCACACACCCCCTTCCCCCACACCCGCTGCCAGCTGGTCCCACCCGACCAGCGCCTCCCAGGTCCCACCCGCGCCCACCCTGCAGCCGTGCCTCTCTCTCTCCCAGCCAGCGCTCGCCCGCGTCCCTCCTCACCTCCCCTCTCCCTCCTCTCCCTCACCTCCGGCCCCGCCCCAACTTCCCTCCCGCGCCGCCCGCTCTGGGCTCCCCCAGCCCGCCTCACTTGAGCCTCCTTCCCATGACCCTCCCTACCACCTCCCTCCTCCGCCTCCGGCCACGCCACCGGCTCGTCCGCCTCCCCTTCCCTCTGCCCGCTCCCCTCTGCCCTCTGCCCTCCCGTCAGACCCGCCCTTCACACCGCGCTGGCTCGCCTCCATTTCGCTCCGTCGCCTCCCTCCCGCTGCGCGCCGCCTCGCCCTGAGCGCGCCCGCTCCGCCGCCTCGGTCGGCGCTCCCTCTTCCGCTCGAACCGGGCCCCTCCATCTCCGTCCTTCCGCCAGAGCTCCACCAACCACCCGCCTCCTCGGGCTCCTACATGCTGTGCCCCTCGCCCGCCACCATCGAATCTGGTGCCAAGGCCTCGAGGTCGCCACCCCCGTCGTCGTGCACCGCCGGGTCCCCTTCTGCCGCCGCGCGCCTTGAGGCCTCCCGCCTGAACCTCTGCCCGGCGCTGTTGCCTCCTGCAGCATGTCGGCCACCCCTTGCGTTCTCGCCCCGTCCTTCAACGGCTGTCGCGCGGGTGCTCGATCGCCGCCTCCAAGAGCTTGGTTCCGCTTTGACACGGCCGCGAGTGCCCCGAGCACATGTTTTTCTGCGCAGGAAGCTCTCTTGTTACATGCTGTTCTTTTGTATGTGGCTCTGTTCTCGTACTGCAGTGTTTGAGAGATCGGCTGCCCGGTTGTTGCGTTGCCAACTTGTTTTTGTGAGATGCCAATGGTACCCTTCCAAGATCGACATCGACCGAGCAGATTCGATGAACCGGTGCCCATCCGAGTTTGCCACCGACCACGATCGCAGTCAAGCTCCCTTCACGGATGCAACAGATCATCCTCACGGAGATGAACCCGGTCTCGAGGATCCGATGCCCAACGCCAAGCCGCCCACGTGAAACCAAAGGCGATCCGGGCGATCCAAGACCGGTGCGACAAGTACTCCGTCCTGGACACCAAGTTCTGCATCCCGAACGCCAAGACCGACCGGTACGCGGTACCGACAAGAGCCTCGCAACGACAAGACCGACGACCCGACAAGATCTTCGCGACGGCAAGATCGATTGCGTGGAATCAAGTCCTCCTTCCGGACGCGACAAGATCTACCCCCGATATCCGAGAACGATCCCGGAGTCCGAGAACGTTTCTGTCGAACCCTGGACCCTGAGACCAACCCCGAGCCCCGGAACCCCATGATCTGCCGAACCCTCATGTGTGAACCCTTCCCGAAACCCTATTTTATAACTTAATACAACTTTTCGCATATTAAACATTCATCTTGCATGCATATTTGTGTGGTTTGGGGGCCTTATGCCGATTCACCTCATAATTAAATATGGGGCCCATATGCGGGCAAATCTAGTCTCATATCGGCCTCATTTAAATTGATGTAGCGAACCGGTGCTATCTCTTGCCATGTTAATACAACATTTAAAATGCGGGGTTTCTAAACGTCTTGAACCATTTAATTAATTGTCGGAACCTTGGTTCCGCTTAATATGACCTAATTGCATTGCACCTTTGCCATGCCATGCATCATACATGCATCATGCCGATCTTCTGCTGTTGTATTAAATATTGCATCCGGTGTTTCTTCTAGTGTTTTGGTTCTTCGCGGATAAGGTCGTTGAGTTGATGCGAGTGCCGACCCGATCTTCGGTTGAATCTTCGACAATGTTTTTCAGGCGAGCATCTCCCCCTTTCTACCTATCTTACTTTTATAGTATTTATTCCTTCCTGTTGATCTATTGCTATCTGTGTTGCGATGCCCTAGTTTCGTACCCGTGATATCCCTTGCAGCCTTATATTGCCTTGGACACACCCTATTACCTGTTGTTTGGCAGATAGTTGGACTTGCGCGTCGTAGTCGCTTGCTCAAGTGTTGTTGCGTGTCGTCAAGTGCCACAGTTGTTGGTGCATTGCCGCATGTTTATTGTTGGAGATGATCATGGCTTTACTTATCGTTCACTTTAATTCCTGTTTAACAACTAAAATTGAAGTAAGCAGAGATACATCGGTGGGTGATAGATAATATTTGGTTTCCGAACGCCCACTTGTGTCCCGTAGGACCCCGAGTACTTGATACCTGTTCCTTGATTTATCGCGCTATCCACATCCGGGAGGTATATGGGACCCCAGGCGAGCTTGATTCATCTTATTTCTTGGGGCCACAAACTAGTTTGAGGTTTTATTTATTATCTGTACTTATGCCATGCTTTATTGCTTTATTTAAATTGTGCGAGATAGCACATGTACTGTTTAGGATCGGGACACGATTCCGGTGTCGACAAGCCCAGTTTGGGTTCCCGATGTTCACGAGTATACCCAAACCTTGAGTCCGTTTGGTCGGCTAACTTCGTTGGGTAGCTTAATGGGGTGGCCCACAAATATTCTGAATCCTGTGATTGCTTTGTCGTGAAGGCCTCGTTGGGTTTTGATTTGGTTTTTCCGAGGTTGATCGAGCGTGTGTTGCTATTGGTGCACCCCGGCCGGGTAAAACTTTCTGAAAGCCGTGTCCGTGGATATGGACGACTTGGAGCACAGTATCTCGATCATAGACAAGCATAACTAAAGTAGTGCTATAAATTTGACTCTATAATGACTAGTAATTCAGCTTCACTATAATGGAATGGATAATTAATACTGCCCACAATTGCTTGTTTGGATTGACGCTTGCGACCATTGTACCTGACTAATAAGTATTGAAACTACAAAGGAATGGCTAATAAAAGTACCAACAACTGCTGGGTTTTGGGTTTATCTCATGCTACACATCGATTAGTAATTGTTGCAACTACAATGTAATGGTTAACTAAAATGACCCACTACTTATTTTATCGGGATGATTATCTATACGACTAGTAATTGCTGCAAAAACTGAATAAATAAAAGCGCCAGCGGTGTGAGTTCCTCGGTTGACTTCCTCGTTTGGTCTCGAGGGGGAAACGCCAGGATGGGTATGTTTGGGGTTAGCTTCAGGTTGGATCCGGATAGGTCATTCTTACCCCTCTCTGATAACCGCCAGTTGTATCGAGTCTCTATGGTTGTTCAGTGCATGCTACCGCTGCCGCTCAGTCCACCATACCTATGTAGGCGAGGACCGTCGAATTCTAGCCTCGCCGTGTCTTGGCCTCGATCTTGGCGCTCCTCTTTTCCTTTGCCCTTTGTCGGCACCCTTTTTGTTTAAGCAGGTTTTGAGATCGACGCCGTTAGCGGGGTTACCCTTCCGCTTGGCACAGGCAGGGTTATGGGCCAATGGTTATTCTCCAGGGCTCTTAGCCCCATTTGCATCTTGTCCGTAGTCGGACGCTCTATCATTTTCAAGGTGATTTGGATCTTTGTACCTTATATCTGTATTCTTGACTCTTTGAGTCGCTGTTATATATATATATATATATATATATATATATATATATATATATATATATATATATATATATATATACTCGTGGGTCCCATCGAGGACTGTTGTGTAATGTTATTACTTCGTTTTCCACCCGCACGAAAGTGCCTGGTGGGCACCTTTGAATCGTTTCTATGCGGGTTTGGCGGGTTTCGCTAAAACTTGCATAGGTCCGATTCTGAGGGTGTTACAGGGACCATCATCACCTTTGAAGTTTTGTGACCACGACACAAATTTTTTTCCAAGGATACAATGGTCTTGTTCAAGAAGGAACAACTAAGGAGAATGGAATGATCTCAAGTGAACCATATAGTTGGACCACCATATTTGGATTAAATCAAACACACCAACTTACGTGGTGTAGCAAAAATATTTTGTTGCTTAAAAATGTGCTTGAAACTTTGTTGTTTGATTGGATTGTTTGTTTTTGATTGCTTGCACATTGCTTGTGTGAAATTGTTGTGTGTGATTAGAATTATTTCCTTAGAAATATTTTTCCTATTCTAATCTCAATCCAACCCAAACAGATGACTACTCCAAGAAACTCCAACATCAAGGATGGTGACATCAACAACCAAGAGATGCACATGAGAGAACTCATAGTAACCCAAACCCAATTGAACCAAGTGACAACTCAGTTTTTAGCCAACAACAATGAGTTAGACCCAACCATGCAAAGGTTTTTGGAAACCCAAACCCAATTGATGCAAAAGGTGACAAATCAAATGATCAACATGGGAGACAACCCTTCCCAAGGAGTTTGTGACAACAAGGATGTCAAGGATGATATTCTAGAAGGAACCCAAGCTTGCAATGTTTGTAGAGACAAGGATCACACTTCCAAAGAGCATGAAGATCAATGCCCCAATTGTGAAGAGAAACATCCAACCAATCAATGCCCCACATATCAAGCTACTTGTTTCCTATGTGAAGGAAATAATCATGTCCCTATCCAATGCCCCATCTATTCCATAGTTCAACAAAGGAAACAAGGTGGAGTGCATCAACAGATTGTAAACCCCCATGGGGGAACAACTTCTACCAAGAAGGATGAAGACAAAGGAAAATCTCAGCTTGCACCTCCATGCAATATGACTCAATTTGATGGACAAAAGAACAGACATATGTACTATCCAAGAAAAAGATTAAGGAGACCAGGAGACTTTCCCACCTTTGAGATAAGATATGAAGAGCATGAAATAGAAGAACTCCTAGATTTGGAGAAACCCAAGAAGAAGAAGGACAAAATCCAAGTGCAGTGTTGGCATTGCAAAGAGATGGGACATTATGCCAATGAATGTCCAGAGAAGAAGAAAAAGTATAAGGAAATTATCCAAGTGTGGTGCAACAACTGCAAAGAGCTAGGCCATTATGTGTCAACTTGTCCACAGAAGATACGTGAAGAACTCAATCTGGTCACATGTTACAATTGTGGTGATCAAGGACATTATGCAAGCAATTGTCCAGAAAAGATGAAGCACAAGATAAACAAGCCTATGAAGGATCTCAGCCTTGTCACATGTTTCAAGTGTGGAAACAAAGGACACTATGCAGATGTTTGCCCAGAGAAGTTTCATCAAGATCCTAAGCAAGCCAAGAAGTAATCTAGTTGGAAAACTTTAAAGGGTGGTAGTACCCTATTTGATTTGAGCCAACTTGTAACCCCTATCTTTCCCAAATCTCGGGACGAGGTTTCTTTTAAGGGTGGTAGCCTGTCACATCCCAAAATTTTCCAAATTTTGAAATATGGAAAATAAATAAACAAAATAAATAATTGATGAAATTTAGGGTGAAAAGAAACTTTTGTTTCTAAATGGAAACTTAAAAATCCCATCTTGAACAAATTTTGATTAATGTTTGAATCCAACTAAATTCAAATCAAGTGAAATGCATTCTTCATAAATGCATCTTGAAATTTAAACACTTGGAAAATAACCAAAACTCTAAAACCTAATGGAAGGAAAACATTTCCAAGTTATCTCAAAGACTAAAGATTTGATCCATGTAAAAATTTTGTCAACAAACATTTATAAATGATAAAGAATGACCAATTGAAATATTACAAAACCATAGAAATTGGTTTCACTTAATTTGGAGCCATAAATAAAATCTTATGAATTTAATAAGATAAAGAAATTAATTTTCCGAAGCTAACAAACACCTATCAAAAAATCCATACCAAATGGTGAGCAAATAATTCTAAAGTTATTTAAAAGGAAAAACAAATATTAAATGAGAGTTTACAAATTGGAATCAACAATTTTGGATCTATAAAAAGATATGAATTTTATAAGATAAGGAAAAGAATTAATTAATAAGGAATATTTTAAAAACCAAATTAAATCTTGGCCTAATCCATGAGCAAATGGAATAAATATAATCCAAGTCCAAGTGAATTAAATGAATAAATAATATTCAAATAAAATAAAATGGCCTTAACCAAATTCTATTTGAATAAAGATAATTGCCCAAATTAAATGATTAATAATCATAATAAAACACTTTAAATAATTCAAAGTGAATTATTTAATGCCCCATTAAATAAATAAACCTACTGAGAAAGTTTTGTGAAAAAATTGAAATTTAATTAGGGTTTGAAAATATATTTAATCTTATTTGATTTAAGACAAGGGCCTATTTTAAATAATTATTATACCCTAAAAAGAATAAAAGAATTATTCTAAATTTGACTTTAGAATGTATTATTAATCAGTATTTGAATATACACAAAGTTTGGTTGAAGTTTGAATTGAAATGGGTGTTTGAAATGATTAAAAAAAATCAAAACACAATAATAGAAATGGAAAAAGAAAAGGTTTCAGAACAAAAAGTACATAAGAAGCCAACCCAGCTAACCCAACCCACTCCCTCTCTCCCACGAGAAAAACGGTTCACACCTGCGAACAAACCCACTCAGTCGCTGACTGCTAGGTCCCACTCCTCTCTCTCTCTCTCTCTCTCTCTCTCTCTCTCACACACTGACTAGCTAGGCCCACTCAACCGTCATGTTCCTCACCCCCCCTCCCCGCGGAGACCACGCCTCGCCGGCCGTTTCTTGCCATTGATGTCGAGGATAAATTCGCTTAAACCTTGCCGCAACCATGCTCTATTAAACACCTGCTCCCCCTCTCCGTTTCCCCCCAGAAACCACCCACTCTCTGTCCCCAGGCTGCTTCCATTTTGGCTCGCACCGCCGCGGACTCCGACGAGCTCTTCGAGCAATTCCGGCCACTCCTCGCGGCGCCTTGCCCCCTCGACCATGCGAGCATGTTCCCCGTCACCCCCTGAACCTCCTAGTAGCCTCGGCTTGCCCGCACACGCCTCAGACGCTCGGCAACGACGACGCCTCCTCGCCACTGCCGTCTGCAAACAACTCTGGTGAGCTCTATCGCATGAGCAAGTGCACGCCTCGACCAGAGACTCATACCCACTTGTTCGCATGTGTCTTGTGAACATCCAGGTGCTCACCATTCACTCGTGTAGGACCTATAGACTCTCCTTCGACGTCGACAGCAACCGCCAGACGCAGACGACGACTCCGGTGAGAAATTGCATCCACCCCCGTGCGCCCTTGTCCCCAAAACAACCACCTCGAGCTTCAGCAAGTCTCTGCAAGCCTGGTAAGCATCACCATCCTCTCCCTCGCTTCCTACATCGCCGGCTACACCACTGACAGATCGCTCCGCCGCTCGCCACCGCGCCAGCGCCTCCCGTCTTTGGCTAGTTGTTAGGAACCGTAGGATGTAGATCCGTCGGCTACGATAGATCCACTTAAAGCGAAGAGGTACGCTGATATATGACGCATGTTTTCAGTTAGATCTAACGCTCCACACTGCTTGATCCGTGCGAACCGTTTTTATCCAGTAGGATTGCGCCACGTGGCCAATGTTTTGTTTAAATAGACAGAAATGTATCTATTAGATATTCAAACTTGCAAAATTCATAACTCTTGATCCACACGTCCAAATTTTGCAAATTTTATATCAATGGAATCAGAAAGACAAGTACTTTCCAACCATGCACTTTGTTTAGTAAATTGCTTCTGTTAAGTTGGTTGTTTTTGCAGAAACTTGTGAAGGCATAATTTGGGTATAGAAATTATTTTGGAAATATTTTTAAAGTAAAATCTTTGGCAATTGGATTGTTTTGAAACTACTGACCATAGAAACCAACTTATGGATTTAAAATGGTATTTTGTGAATTTAAAGAATGAATCCTTGAGTTAGAACATTTCTAGTCAAGTAAAAATATTGTTTATGTGTTAAAAATGCTTTTTGGAGAAAACCTTTGGGAAATGATCTGAATTAAACTTTTTGACCCTAAACACCAAGTTTTGAGATTTAAAAATATATTTGATGAACCCTATAAAAATTATTACTTTGCTAAAGACATTTCCAACAACACAAAATATGGTTTTGGTATAAAAATGGTTTATCGGTAAAACCTTTTGCAAATGGTTTCAGTATTAAGCACTTGACCTTAAAACACTAACATTTGTGTTAAAAATATATTTGGTAAACACTAGAAATATTCTTTGGATTTAAATCCTTTCTAGCAAAACAAAAATGATTTAAAGTGGCCATTTTCCACTAACTTAATATCAAATGCTTTTACCACTTTTGCAAATGACCAATAGGTGTTTTCAAATGTTTATAACCTATTAGAAACCACTTTTCCAAATAAAACAATCTTTAGCTTGCTTGCATCCATTGCTTTGTTTTTATTATTCTATGTGATGATTGCTTGAATGATAGATGGAATATTTGCTTGCTTGATTGAATTGTAGTGGAATTTGAAGAGTGTGACTATTGCAAGATCAAGGAGTGAACTTATAATTCTCTACCAAAAAGGCAAGTGATGCTTCATACTTTCATCCCATTATTTTCACAATGCATTAGTGATATTTCTAAGTAGGACTTGCATGGAACTTTTGCTAAGTATAAACTATGCCATGGGAAATCCTAGTAGATGAAACCTTAGTAAAATTTTCCTAAGTTAATATTCCTACTACTATCATGCTTAGCTTAACTAGTAGAAAACAAGGGTGGATTATATTCATGCTATGGAATATTTCTAAGTCAAGGACTTGTGTTTTTGTTTAATAAAACAACTAAGTGAATGAATCACCTGGGTGGAATGGAAAGAATTGTTTGTGTTGAGTGGTTATGCAAGTCCAGTATGCTGGGGAAAACTTGGGCATCACCAAGTCTAGTATACTGGGGAAAACTTGGTATCTCACTTGTGGAATGCCACCCAGGAACAAAGAGATTTGAGATGTCAAATGTTGAGAAGCTTCAAGTGCAGCCACTTGGCATTATGGGCTCTGCCTGGATCATATAGGTTGCAATAACTTAGCCAAATGGACAGTTGGTGGTATGGGATGATAGGTTGGAACGCGTCCATTCTGGTCTAAGGGAAGGCTTCTGAAAGATCTTGTCTTGGTGAAACAAAGTCTTGTGGGGAAAGTGCACCACCTCTGCAGAGTGTAAACTCTAAGTACTTAGCCATGTCCCTGGCAAAGGAAAATTTGAGAATCAAGACATAGAAGCTATCAAGAATCTCCTCATCCCAATTTCTAAGTTAAAAACTTGTGGTTGAACAAGGGTGAAGGTTCACCAATTTCTATTGGTGGTTCCTTGGGTGTTTTTGACAAGCAAAAACTTAGTGTTTTCAAATGATAAGGAAAATCTATTTTGAGCAAAGCAAGCCTAAGCTCCACTTAGCCAAATGCATATACATGATAGACTCCACTATACTACCATAGTATCACTTGCCAATACAATTCAAATGTATTAACCCTTGTGGCTGTAACTTATTATGTTGCAGGTTTTTTTGATGTTAGTGAAGTGTGTTGATTAGGATTACAAGTCTACAACCAACATGATTGCTTGTGGCACTTTGAAGATGAAGGACCCCATGCTATATAGATATTCTACTGCATTGTAATGTGATAGCCAAATGAGCTATGCAAGATGTAATGAATTATTTTATTCCTGGTTATAAAGTTGTATTATGACCTTTGTTTCTTGATATTACATCTTAACTGTGGATTCTAGCTATTGATCCAGGGACTAGCATTGTAAACACAGGGATCTCTACCTTATTAAAGGTTGGGACCTCTACATTCTGAATCAGAACCATCCTCTGAACCCTGTGGTACTGCATACCTCATATCCATAGTAGGATCATGTATAGGTTCAGGTCTTGGTGAATAAGGATATGGTATAAAAGATTCAGGATCTATAGGTATATCCTTAAAGATAGGTGTTGCACTACTACTTGCTTCCTTCTCTAACTGGAATGCTAACTGCTTCCTCCTTTTCGGATCAGTTAGATCCTCTAACATGTCATTTTTTTCTTTGACAATCACTTGATGTGTCTTATAACTATATGCAACGAGTGTTCAGTATCTATCCATAAACTTGGAAGCTAACTTAGGATGCTTCTTAACCAAAGCAAGATGATCCGGTATCGGCTCCGAGTCTATAGAATAATGAGGTATCACCGAAAATGTGCTACCTTCTAACTCCTTGGCTTTATGCTCTCGGATATTAGCTATCGCCTCCACAACAGCAACATGATATGGTGCTAAGTGACTCCTACCTTCACCTATAGGTAGATCGTGATATACTCCAAGCTCCTCAGGAAGTTGGATACTCATACTATACTTGGATAACATCCGGCCATCATAGTAGGTTATAGTGTTCACTGGAATTCTAGTTGGACAACTATAGATCTTTAAAAGTTCACGAATTTGGTCTATGAATGATCCTTGATAATCATCAAGAGTCTCCTCTTTCCTTACCAAAGTCTCTTTTGGAAACTTTGGTGCCATAGCTCTGTATATCAGAAAAATAATTTTTATTAGTAACCAATAATATATTGCAACATAACAAAGAATTGTCGCACTAAAAAATATAACGGAATATTCTCATTTTAATACCCATTATATTACTTTTAGAGAATTCTTTATCATTGCTAAACTTTCCTACAGGTAATACCCTTTACTAGGTTTCCAAACTATGGTCAAACCAATTTGCTCTGATACCAACTGTGGTGACCCAGCATACCACTGCATGTGTAGTACACTATAGTCGTTGACATGACACCCACAGAACACCGTTCCGTAAATATCACATCCCCCAGAGTGGTACAACAGAAACATTGCGGGTCCATATTACAAACATTCACACATTATTATTACAATACCAGAAGTTCAAGACTTCAAAAGGTTTCAACTTACAAACCAAAATATAAAGTGTTTCAGTGGAATTTAAAAGTAGCAACTCCGACTAGGAGTTGAGCTCAGCAGCTTATTCTAAAGAGTTCATGCTGCTTGGCTCCATTGATTACTACTAACTTGGATACTTAGTTGGAATCGTTATCGTCAACACCATAGAGGATTTCGTAATCCACTCCTTCAAAACCTCCTGACAGGTCAGGCTCCTCGTAGAACACATCTTCTTGACATTCAGCTGCATACATTGGCACGTCTTCAGGATCCTCAGAGTCTGAGCAAGGGATCAAAGGAAAGGATGAGTAACAACGTTACCCAACAAGTTCATTATATGCAAGGTGGGAAGTTTGATGCTCTAACTACCACCTCGAATTATAAATCCTTGGCATTATGTAATTTTTGTAAATCTTTCTTCAAAGATGGATTTTATTATGAAAATCTATGACCATCAGCCTTCATAGATTGACTAGAACTTTCATGGAGTTCCTTTCATGCCGCGTTCGTAGCTCCTTCCCGAAACAGGGAGTAACAAGTTACAATTCTTACACTCTGCAGAGGTGCGTTACTTTACCCATGAGAGATCAACTCCTTGTTTCACAACCGGGCGTACTTTCCCGTCCACAATTCTATGATGTGGGGCCCAGTCGTTGGTCCAAGCCAATCACTGCCCCCTTCGCGACCTCGCATGCCTCCTTGGTGTACACCATGCCCACATAAAGATTTACGGCAATGGTTTGTACAAACCGTTAGATGCCAGAACTATCATGGGACGATGAGGGTTCACACCCATATGCTGCATATCCTCTATGAATTACCAATTAATATGCATGCTACGAGGATAACAGCCACGACCTGCACATCCGGCTTCATGCGAGAGGAAGAAGATACAACTGACTTCTCCGTCCCATTCCAAATCTCATGGCTAACGCGTAATATACGGCGCTAGAATCACTGATGTCAGGGGTTATTAAGTCCCTAATTGATTATCATTGTTGCAAATAGAACCCTAAGTTCTATTGCTCCAGTATATCACCACTTAGGATGATATCTATGATTTCTTTATTTGTGAAAATAATATTTTCTTTCTTTAGAGTATATATGATAACACATTATTTGCAAATACTTTGGTAAAGACTCTTCAAATGATATGAGCAAGTGATGAACTTACCTTGTGATGGCAAGGTAGTGAAGTCTGATGCTTGCACTGGACCTTGAGCTTCTATGTCTACAAAAACATCATTATTGCCCGGTAAGGACAATATTTAAAGAAGCAAAATGATTATGCAAAGTAATGTAATGCATCATTTAACTTGATATCCATTCTCCCCATTATTATAAAAATTCTTTTTTAATAATAAAGGATTTATAAATATTAATTTTTATAATAGAATATTGTATTCTTTTATTTTATTTTCCTTTTATTTGACTTTTATTGATTTAATAATTCTTTTAAGAATTATCACTTAAATATCAAAAAATTGTTATTAAATATTTGTTTATTATTTTTCTAAAATAATACAATATTAATATATAATGAAAGTGATTTTTATTTATTTTTATCATCTTTCAATAATTTTTGTAAAATTCCATAATAAATATATAAATTACAAAATTCTTAATAAAATTTATATGTCTAAAATTTTATCTCTTAATTTATTTGGATAGTTTCGATTATTGTGAATCCAAAATATTTTATTTATAATTTTTGGACTTTTATTTTATTTTCTAAAATTTATTTAAATTTAGGGGCATTTTGGTCTTTTCCTATTTATTAAAACAGACTCTAAATGACTTGGGCTGGCCATTTGGGTTTATTGGGCCCTTGTGGCCCAGTAGGGCAAGGTCAAAACAGCACCCCGAAGGGTTTTTGGCCCACCCAGCCCAACTCACTCGTTGTCTTTTCTCTCGAGCTCACCCCTCTCCTTCTCCTTCCCTGATCCCATGGCCAGTGGTGTCGCCGCCGGCGATTCCCGCCGTTGTAGACCGCCCTGGCCGCCGCCATGGTGCAGGAAGAGGTTGTCGACCCCGCTCTTCCCTCCTGTCCAACTGGATTTGGACATGGAGCCCTCCTGCGACCAGATCGATGTCGTCCCAAACCCTAGGGTTTGGGGTTGGCGTTGATCCTGGCGCCGCCGCTGCTGTCGTGCGCCGTGGTGATTCACCTCGCCCCTAGGCGTGGCTATGCTCGTTGTTGTGGCGCTGTATGGGTCACAGCGCCCCCTTAGGGGTGCTCCCCGTGCTACCATGGTCGTCGGCTATCTCTGCTTCCTCTTCTAATCTACAGCGAGGACCTTCGGTGAGTGGTTCCTCTCCCTCTCATGCACTCTGTGCTAGGCCATCCTATACTAGATGTTGGTAGTGACTTCCTGGTGATTGTCTGGTCCTGATTAGGGTTCTTGTTCTGTTTAGGGTTCATACCCTGTTGTTGATTAGATACTGATGAATTAGGTCATGTGTTGATGATCTCTGAATCTGTTAAGTGGTGACTAGCTGTGACTTACTGCTGATGATTAGCTATGGTGATGCTAGTGATTTACTGCTGATGATTCCATGGTTAAATTTCATATGATTTAGATGGTAAAGTTGTTCTAGAAACAATACTTGGTAAAGCTAGTGGTTTTGATAACTTACCACTGTCAGTACTTGGTTAATGACAGTGAGTATGGTGTGATGAAGTCACTGTCTTAGTACTGTTTGCTTGAGAATTCATGTAAAAATTGAGATCAAAATGATCTCTTTCTGTGAAGACATATATATATGAATATCCTATTTATGATTCCTGTGTTTAAGAACAGGAAAATGATTTATAATTGGTTGATTGTATCTGTAAAGATTGGATGCTTAACCTGCTTAGTTTAGAACTGTTCTTGTGACACCATCCTTGTATGGCACACAAGACTAGATTCTTTTACTTGGTGTGGTTTTATTCAAGCTTAAGTTTTGGCTTGGCATGATAGATAAGTGAAATCCTCTTTCCTTATATCCCTAGAACCAATGATGTTGGTCTGAGGTTTAGGGATTTAGACCTCTATATTATTGATTCACATGGATTAATTCTGATAATGATACTAGCTACTATTGCTTGAATCAAAGTTTGGAAAAAATGATTGTAAGCTTGATAACTTATATAGATCCATAAGATTAAATTCTAAGGTGCTACTCTTGTCTTAGAGATGTGCCTAGAAGATTAAATCTTAGCTATGTTCATTCTTGAATTGAAATATAGCTTGATAGCTAAATCAATGATGTTGTTCTGAGATTTAGTTGGATCCTTATACTTTTCTGTTTGCTTTTAGAGTTTAAAACCTCAGTGATGGATTCACCCCACTTGGGTGCTTTCTGAGAGTTTGAATAAGAGTCATATCATGTATGTTTGTCTAATCTTAGATAGATAGATCATTTGATGGTCTATTTACTCACCACTGTCACTTGATGTTGTGGTTGCTAGTGGTGGATCTTGTGGTAGCTTGATCTGGTGCTCCCCTGGTATTTCCAGCTCCTGGCTTGTCCTTGATCTAGCCCATCATCTCCTGATCCCGATGGCTTGATCTTGGTCTTGCTATCCACCTGATCTACCCCCTCCTTATGTCACCATCTGGGTGATGTGATCCTGGGCTTTGGTTGGTTTGATCTAGCTTGGCTTTGGCTTGGTTCAACTACTGGCTGCTATGCTTGGTGTGTAAGAGCAATGGAATGATGTGGGTATTGGTTTCCCACGACTGTGCTGATAGTTTTGTTTGGTTGTGCTGCTGCTGTGGTGTTGACAACACACAGCATGCAGTTTGGTGTGTGTGTGCCTGCTACATAGTTGTGGACATGTTCTGAATTTTTGAAATTAACTTTCATCTGATTACTTCTACTTGGCTGGTGAATCTTTCCCTCCTTGCTGTGATTTGACTTTTGGCTTAGAATTATGCAAGATACATTCTTTCATATTGGTGAAACTTGCCCCTTAAATACTCAATGATCAAAAGGTGAACAGTGCACTTCACTATCAACTTCTGAGCGTAAAAATAATTCTAATCCTAACCTTCTTTTTCTTTTAAGTTTATTTTTATTTTGCAGTTACCAGATTTGAAGATCAAGACTTTAGTTTAGGTTTTTTATTTTTCTCTATAGATTAGTCACTTGTAGTAACTATCATGTTCAATTTTAATCTTTAATTTATTCTTTTGTACTCTTTATTTTTATTCGTTTGTAATAAAGATTGTACTATTATCAATAAAGAAATATTATTCTTTATTTATTTGCTATTGTAAAGATTGTGGATGATTCTCATAAGTTACATTTTTGTAACTTATTTATTGAATACAATTATGAAATGGATATTCATATTCTTAATTGCTCTCTTAATATAAAGTTTTAGTTATTATTGGTTAACTCTTAATTAAATCAAAGATTCAAACATTATTTAAAAATCCTTTTGAATTATAATTCAAACACTCAAGTTTTAAATTCAAATTTCATTTCTCAAAACACCTAAGTCTATCAAGATCATCTCAAATTATATAACATTCATCCTCCAAGACTATATCTAATCTCAAAGTATGAAAGAAACTTTGATCACTCTAGGTTTTTATTTGGCAAAAAATTTACCCACATTTTCACAGATGAATGCATGCAACATCTTAAATTTCTAAATCTACCCTTCGTTAGTTCCTAAATGCTGGGATGTTAAACATATACTCCAGCTTTGCCACTTTAACCTTAACCACTTCAAGATGCTTATGATAGGGGCAATGAGGGCTGAAAGCTAACAAGTACCTTAATTTTTGGAAGATCTTTTTGAAACTTGTAATCCCTGCTTCCTTTACAAAAAGGCCTTTCTTCCACCATTATTGAGTCTCCACCTTCTACCTTTAGGCACCATTAATAGAGCATAGTTGTCATTCTGTGTGCAGTGTTCCAAATCTTATTAATTGATGCATATTGTGTTATTACTTGCTCTTGTGCTACTTGTTTCTAGTCACCCTTGTAAACTTTGCAGGTGTCATATGCATTATATTGCTACTCTATGAGGGTCAAGCTGATTGCCACTATGTTATGTTTTCTACATGTGAAACAAACAAATTTTTTTCAATATATATTATTCATGATCTTTGTTTGTAGCTTCCCATGTTGCATGCATAATTACTATGTCCTATTGTTAGAACTCCATCTTTCATGCACATGTCTAGAGTTCTTTGACCCCAGCTTTCAATGTTTGCAAATGGTTGGATCTTTATTGTGAGGGTGCATGTCACCTCAAAAATTATTCTTTTATCACTTACCTACTCGAGGACGAGCAGGAGTTAAGCTTGGGGATGCTGATACATTGGAAATGTATCTATAATTTTTGATCTCTCCATGCTTGTTTAGTATCTACTTTGCTTTACTTGTCCACACTTTGAGGTGTTTTTTACATGTTTTCCGGTACTAACCTATTAACAAGTTGCAACTGACGAGGTTCGATCTCGTCAATGCCCATTGTTATGGACTTGGGTTTTGGAGAAGATGGGGATGCTGGAGATCGCGGAACGGTTAGCAAACAAGCAACACGGGGACACGAGGTTTACCTGTGTTCGGCCCCGAGGGAAAACCCTACTCCTGCTTGTCTGCTCTGATTATGGTGGAACCGAAGGTTACAGGGGTGCGCAGATGCAATCTGGCGTGGAGGTGTGTATGCGAGAGGTTATCAGAGAGCATCCTCGTCGTGCCCTCCTGGCCTTTATATAGAGGCAGGTGTCCCGAGCAGATCGAGTCGGTTACAGGTTTTAGGGTTTACCCCTTTGACTTTCCTATCTACTCTAGTCTTGCTCTCCAAGGATCCGAAGGCGTCATGGGCCTTGGCCACCCGAAAGTCTTCATGGGCCGGCGTGTATTTGCTGTGGGCCTTCCTTGGGCTGGACTAGGTATGCTGAGATCGTGTACCCGCGGGGTATCACCATGTCAGTAGCCCCCGAGTGTTCAGTCGAATCATAGATTCGGCTGATGACTCTTCAATCCTTCGGGTGCAACTCTGTCTTTCAAGAGAATGTGTAGGGATTGTTGATGCATGTGCCTGACTCTCCTGACGGATCAGGGTCAGTTAACTGTCTTAGGACAAAACAACACGATCTTCTTTACATTCGAGTCCCTCGACTTGAATCCGGAATAGATGCTGGCGTAATTCGACTCAGGCCGTGGAGGTCTTACAGGAGTGGAATTCCAGTAAATTTAAATGATGTACCCAACGCGTCCGTCGGGATTTTTTATCGCACCTTTTCTTTGCACGGATTTTCACTAGCAGCGATGCATGCGTTGCCGTGCCATCGATGATATCTGAGGTCTTATCTTTGTGTAGACACAAGATCCAATTTTATCGCCATGAGGCGTTTCGGGTGGCCGAGGAGGATGCTTCTCACTTAGCGTTATTCTGGGCAGAGTTGCCAAAAAGTTTTTGCATTCTGATCCGAAGGATCACAGTCGAAGAATTCATAGGGTGTGCGGCCAGTGCTCCCTATGGGAGTAGCCCCCGAGTGTCTGTTCGAGTCGTAGACTCGAGCAGAGACTTTATCTCAGCCATTGATTGACTCCAGGTCCGTAGGACACAAATTTTTCGGATACTTAAATCCAGCCTCCCTATGGGAGTAGCCAGGGAGTCCGTAGTGGAGTCGCAGACTTGACATAGGACTCGAAGAATAGCTTTGTAGTGTGATATCTTGATTATACTTCGGGTGCACGGCCAGCGCTCCTGATAGGAGTAGCCCCCGAGTAGTTAGTCGAATCGTAGATTCGAGTGAGTACTCTGAGTTGTGTAGTCGAAGAATTGTAACCGTTGCTAGTATAGCTTTTGATGATGTCAGTGATGACGATCGGTGTCCTCAAGCGTCTGCTGCGCCAGAGATGACATGACTGGACGAACATGGGTCCCACCTCCTGACCTTGAATTGATCGGTCACGCCCGGCGTGGAGATAATTACGCTGTAGCCTCGATTTCCGTGCGTAGTGGACGGCCTGTGAGCAACGGCTCGCTGCTGGGCTGACACGTGGACGGTTAGATCTTGCAGTTGGCTCTAGGTCTTCCCGATGGACGGTCGCCGTGCATCGTCTTCGTCCTTATAATCATTGGGGAAAAGGTAATCTGTTTTCACCGCAGCCATTCGTGTTTCACTGCTCCCATCTTCTCTCAGCTTTCTTGTTGCGCGCTGGAATATCCGCGAACATTTCCTTCATTGATCCTACGTTCTCGCCGCCGGCGCTGCCGCACCACGATGGGGAAGCCCAAGAAGTCCTCTTCTGCGGTTGGCACCAGCGTTGCTGGTGGCAAGAAAAGTTCCACAGCTGCCCGTGTTACCGATGGTGGCTGGCGGTGATCGGAGACGCGGGAAGGTGATCTCCGCAAGCTCCGTGAGCGGGGCTTGATCCCGCAGGATAGGGAGGCCGTCAGGCTCCCTTGTAACAAGGTAATTCCCCGTCCCCCCACTGGGTTTCGGGTTATGTTCCTCGCATTTGTTCTTCGGGGATTTTCCTTCCCAGTCCATAATTTCCTTCTTGGGCTGCTTTTTCTTTACGGCATCCAGCTGCATCATCTATCCCCCAACTCTCTTCTTCACATTGCTTGTTTCTTCACTTTCTGCGAGTGCTGGCTCGGTATCGAGCCGCACTTTGGCCTCTTCCGGAAACTCTGTTCCGTGAAGAGGAAATATGGTTCTGATGGTGTCTATCCCATTGGGGGTTGCATCATCTCCCTTCGATCCAATCTTCTTGTCTTCTCCTTTTATATGTCCGAATCTGTCCAGTACTAGTGGAGATGATGGTTTTACATGCGCGAATCCACGGTAGCTGGGCAGGATTTTGGTCTTTCTCCTTTCGAGCCCTCCTAGAAAATCGAGCCGAAAAGGTCCTGGAAAAACCAGATCTTGGATGGCGAGGTGGCGGAGATAGAGGGGCTCTATCGTCGGGTGGAGGATCTCCAGTTGACTCCGGAGAAGGAGGTGAATAGTGTGGATATCATCCGCACCTTTCTCAAACGTCGGGTGTAGCCACTACAGGATAGGGCGCACCTGATGTTTCTCTATTCGGGTCGTCGTGATCCGACTAGGGTTTCGAATGAGGAGTTCTCCAATGGGGATCTTGACGGGATTCTTCGCCCGCTGCTGAAGTTCAAGGCTGGCAAGGATCTTCCAGGGAGGTCGCTGACTTCTCCATTCTCTGCTTCTCGTCCGGTTCCGCAGGTCTAGAGCTTGGATATGCGCGTAGCGCTATTTTTCGACTGCGTTTTACTTGTTATTTATTTGTCTGCTGACCAATTTGCTTCTTTTTGCGCAGGAGTTCAAGGTGCCAGGCATGTCGCCTCCGTTGCCCAAAGTATTCCTGGATGCTCCGGACAATGAGGTGGTGGACTCCATGTCTGAGCTGCCGTCGGCTCGATCTCCGGTGGAAGAGGACAACGAGTCGAGTGAGGATCACACTCGCAAGAGGACGAGGAGCTCCAGCGAATCGTCGGATGCCTCGACTCCGCCGACGCCTAGGAACCCGCTTTGCCTTCAGCGTCACAGTGATGGGCAGGGGGGCTCTTCTTCTCCAATTCCTGCCATTCTTGTGCGGGCCGTGTCACCGCTCCCGCCGGCGAAGCGGAAGAATGAAGAGAAGAAGGAAGAAAAGAAGGAAGATAAGAAGGGCAAGAAGACCCCTCCTGTCTTCGACATTAGTGACCTCGACTCGTAAGCTTCCTCAATTTCTTTGGGCCATTTTTTCGATTTCGCTTTATTTTCCTTGGCTGACTTTTTTCTTGTGCAGCCACTCTTCTGACGACTCCTCCAGCGATGGCGCTCGAGAGATGGTGGGGGAGTCAAAGATTCGAATCTTCTCCTCCTCCTCAGACGGTGGCCACCTCTGAGGGCGCTGCTCCGAGGTCTTCTCCGCATGAGGCTTTGGTGGTGTTCCCTCAGAAGACTGCAGGCGAACCTTCGGAGTCGCCGTCTATTCATGTAAGTAATATTCGTTTTCTGCCGCAGGGGGAGCCCCCGAGCCTTTTCGGATGATCTGTTGATCATTGTTTTTTCATGCCTCGGGGGGAGCCCCCGAGCGTCTGTAGGGTGTTTTGTTGTTCGTTATTCCTTCGAGTCTCGGGGGGAGCCCCCGAGCGTTTTGCTCGTTCTTTTGGGCGTAGCCCCTGAGCCGTTCTTTTGACTAGTAGTTCTTTTTGTAGCCTTTTGTGCAAGGCGCCAATCAGCTGGTGCAGCAGCACCTGGCATTGGAGGCCAACTTCAAACAACTGCAAGGTATGTTTACAACTTTGGTTTTCTACTTCTTCTTCTTGTATTTTTTCCTTCGATCTGATAGGTGTGTTGCTGACTGCAGAGGACCACAACACTTCTCTCCATGAGTTTGATGCTCTCAAAAAGAGCCTTGGGAAGGCGGAGAAAAAATCCAAAGACGTCGTTGGTGCGAAGGAGCGCCTCGAGCTGGAGCTAGCCAACGCTGCCGAGGCTAGGGAGCGTCTACATCAGGAGGCTATGGACCGCGAGGAGCAACTCGCCACTGCTACAGCTTCGCGCGAGAGAGAGGTAGACGACAGGCTAATGGCGGCTGCCAAGGCTATTTCGGGTGAGTTTCTCTGTCTTCTCTTTTCAGATTCCTTGCCTTTCCTTGTAGTGCTTTTTATTTATGCTGCTTCCTTTGTTATTGTAGATGTTGTGGGCATCGAGTTTGATCACTGTGCTCTGGAGCACGGTAGTGCTCTGGATGATGCTGCCACGGCGGTCGAAGACCGCTGCGGTACCGTGGTCGGCTCGCTTGCCAAAGCCAAGGAGGTCCTCGGGCGCTTCTACAAGGAGCTCGTCCCCAAGGGCGTGGCCCTTGAAGATGTCAATGCCTTGGCGGAGGCGCTGTCGGCCGAGGCACCTGCGGTGTACAAGCGCAAGCAGAAAGGCATTGGCGCGTCCGTTGGGCTGGCTATGGTCTTGGCGGCTGGAGCGTAGCCGAACATTCCTCAGATCACCTCCCGGATGCCGACGGCTGCTGACGGGTCCGAGGTAGCCTTCACCATCTAATCTTCTCGTTGTAAGCGTTACGGGCCGAAGTTGATTGATATGCTGGCCGAGTACGCGCTAAGGCAGCAGGGAGAAGCCAAGGCGAGGCAGTCCGGCTCCGAGGCTACTCAGGGTGCCGCTTCGTAGGCGTTGTAGTTGTAGGATAGTTTTTGTTTCAGCTTTTTTAATTGTGTCTGTGAACAATACTTGCGCCACGTAGTGGCTTTTGGATGTACATAATGAATTTCCGAGTTTTGTCTTCATTTCTCTGCTTGTTCATATCGTTGTCTTCTTCTACTCTAGGATCCTTCGGGTGATGCTCCCGTAGACACTTCGTCTGCAGCGCAGCTGCGGCCATCTTTGGATGGTGCGTCGCAGCTTGTGTTTCTTTGAGACCGCATCCGTAGTCTTGAGAGGGAATTACTTGGAGTGCGTGGCCACGCTGATTTTTGGAAGTCGAAGGCGGAGCGAGGCGCTGCCCGAGAGGAATTTTTGATGGGGAGCTGCGTCGTCTGGCCGAACAGCTTGAGTGTGAGTTTTTCGAGCTGTTGCTCATTGCTTAGGATGTGCCTGTTGGTCTTGCATCTTACTTTGTGAGTATTGTAGGTGCTAACCTTGCTCCGAAGGAGGAAAAGGAGTGTGTTGCTGTTCGGATTAACTGCTTGACCCAGCAGGACATGGAGGCCGGCGGGTTTTTCTGGACGGATCGTGATCGTGCCATGGTTCTTGCGACAATGCAGGATCGTGTCCACCAGGTATCGCGGGTGCTTCGCCAGGTGCAGTCTTCGTTGGCGTCAGTTTTGCATGTAATTTTTCCATTGGATGGCGCGCCGTCGACTCTTTCTGGTCTGCTAGCAAAGTTTAGAAATGTTAGTCGTGTCGAAGAATTGGTACGACATCAGCTTGTTGCGGGGGTGAAGTCCGCGCTTTCCCTTGTGTGTTTGCATCGTCCTGATGTAGATCTGTCTGCTGTAGCAGATGGGCCGCCCCCTCGTCCGGATGGCGGTGAGTGGGATATGCGCCTGCATTATTCGGCTATAAGGCAGTGTGCCGAGCGAATTGTAGATTTGTTTGAGCAGCGTGCACAGGCTATTCTTCAGAATAGGTAAGACCTGTAAAAGAGATAGATGTAAAATTTGTATATATGCGACTGGGCGTGTTATGCCCTTTATTATTGTAAAGGTTTCTTGTTGTGTAGCATGTGATGCTTTGTTTTCATACGTGTCATTTTCGTTAGCCTGACGTGGTCAGCTACTCAGGTGTACACGCGTTTTTCTCAGTCGACGAAGTCGTGAGGTAGGGGGAGCCCCCGAGTGTGTTGTAGTATGTATTAAGATGCAGGTAATAATCGAAAGATTTTGGGGCGAGACACTTAGCTTTATTCATATCGTAAGGAGGAGGTACATTGTTCGGCTGAGTAGCCTTGGCTGAATAGCCTTATTAAAAGTAAAAGAGGGGTAGCTAGGGGTAGAAGCGTTGCAGCTGCGCGACGTTCCATGGGTTGGAGTATGCGACTACAGACTCCACGTGATTGAGGCGATAGGCGCCACCTGGGATGACTCCAGTGATGATGTAGGGTCCTTCCCATGGTGACTCGAATTTCTTCGGTCGCTCTTGCTTGAGTCGCAAGACTAGGTCTCCTTCGACGAAGGACCTTGGGCGTAGCCGTCGGCTGTGGTAGTTGCGGAGACTCTGTTGGTACACCGCTGATCGAGCTGCTGCTATGTCACGTGCTTCGTCGAGTGTGTCAACAGCGTCTTCGAGTGCGTCCGTCGATTCGGCTTCACTGTAGGCGACGACCCGTGGGGCCTTGTGGCGTACCTCTGCTGGCAGCACGGCTTTGGCTCCGTGCACCATGAACAAAGGCGTGTAGCCGGTTGATCTATTTGGCGTTGCGCGCAGGCTCCACAGGACCGAAGATAGCTCGTGTGTCCAGGCACCCACGAGTCGCTCGAGTGGGCTCATTAGGCGCTTCTTGATGCCAGCACTGACGAGGCCGTTGGCCTTTTCGACCTGCCCATTCTTTTGCGGGTGCGCCACGGAGGCGTATGTGATGTTGATTCCGAGGTCTTCGCAGAAGTCCTGGAATTCTTTAGAGATGAAGTTCGACCCATTGTCGGTGATGATGTTGTGTGGCACGCCGAACCTGTAGACAATGGATTCAAAGAACTTGATGGCAGTTTCGCCCTTTTGGTTAGTCATAGGCATGGCCTCAATCCACTTGGTGAATTTGTCGACTGCGACTAGGAGGTAGACGTGGCCTCCGTTCGAGGATCGTGGTAGTTTGCCGATCATGTCGAGGCCCCATTGGGCAAAGGGCCAGGCCAAGGGTATGGGCCTGAGCTCGGATCCGGGTGCGTGCGGTTTATCTGCAAACCTTTGGCACCCGTTGCATCTTCGGACGATGTCCTTGGCGTCGTTGATGGTCGTTGGCCAGTAGAATCCAGTTCGTAGAGCTTTGGCGACAAGGGCGCTGCTGCCCGCGTGATGGCCGCAGATGCCCTCGTGGATGTCTTGGAGAATGGTTTTGCCGTCACCGATGGTGAAACACCTTTGGAGTACACCCGAAATGTTGCGCTTGTACAGCTCGCCATTGATGATGGTGAAGGCCTTTGACTGGCGAGATATGCGTCAGGCATCTGTCGGGCTATCAGGCAGCTCGTCGTCTATCAAGTACTTGATGTATGGCTGCGTCCAAGTTTCTTCGACTGCCATGACCTGCATCAGGTTGACCACAGCGACCTCTTGTCGAGCTTTTCGAGTCCTTCATGTCCTTCGGGTAGCGCAGCCCCCGAGTGCTCTGCCTCTTCGGGTGATCCCTTGGGGAATTTCTGCTTGATGGATGGCACACAGATCTGTTCGAGGAACACGCCTGGTGGTACTCGTGCGCAGGTGGAGCCGATGTAGGCAAGTCTGTCGGCCTCCTCGTTGCTTTCTCTCCTGACGTGCCAAAGCTCACAGCCATCAAATTCTCCCTCGAGTGAGTTGTAGAGTGCACGGTACGCGATCATGTTTTCGGCATGTGCGTCGCACTCGTTCATCGTCTGCTAGACGACGAGGTTCGAGTCTCCGTAGATGACCAGGTGCGTTGCGCCGCAGATCTTTGCCATGCTCATGTCGTGGATGAGGGCTTCATATTCGGCCTCGTTGTTGGAGGCTCGGAATTTCATCTGAAGGACATACTTCATCTTGTCGCCCTGCGGGGAGGTTAGTATGACCCCGGATCCTGCTCCAGCCTCGCGTTTCGAGCCGTCTAAGTGCATCGTCCATGACTGTGTCATGTCTGGTGTGTCTGGCAGCTGCAGCTCCATCCAGTGGACGAGGAAGTCCGGGAGGACCTAAGACTTGATCGCGAGTCGCTTCTCGTAGACGATGTCTAGAGGTGACAGCTCGATGCCCCACAGGGCTATGCGTCCTGTGGCCTCCGGATTGTTCAGGATGCTGTTCAGGGGTGCCTCGTTGACGACCATCACCTGGTGCTCCTAGAAGTAATGGCTCAGCCGACGAGCCGTCATAAACACGCCGTAGGCGAGTTTCTGGTAGTGAGGGTACCTCTGCTTTGTCGGCGTCAATACCTCACTGAGGTAGTAGATTGGGCGTTGGACCCCGTGGGTCTTGCCTTCTTCGGGCCGCTCGACCACCAGTACGGTGCTCACCACCTGGTGTGTAGATGCTATGTACAGCAGTAGAGGCTCGCGCTCCTTTGGCGTAACCAAGACGGGCGAGGTAGAGAGCAGCCGCTTTAGATCTTCGAATGCATCATCCGCTTCAGGCGTCCACTCGAATTTGTCTGCCTTGCGCAGCAGCTGATAGAATGGCAGGGCTTTCTCGCCCATGCGGCTGATGAACCTACTCAATGCCGCGATTCGTCCTGCAAGCTGCTGGACGCCCTTAAGGTTCTTCGGCTTCTCCATGGCCATTATGGCCCGGATCTTCTTCGGGTTAGCCTCAATCCCTCGCTGGGAGATGAAGTAGCCTAGCAGCTGACCAGATGGGACGCCGAAGGAGCATTTTTCTGGGTTTAACTTGATCTTGTATTGATCAAGGTTATCGAACGTCTCGCGGAGATCGTCGATGAGCGTCTTGGCCTCCCTTGTTTTGATGACTATGTCGTCGACATAGACTTGTATGTTGCGGCCGATCTGATACTTCAGGCATGCCTGCATGCACTGTTGGTACGTTGAACCTGCGTTCTTCAGCCCGAACGGCATTGTGTTGTAACAAAACACTCTGAATGGCGTGATGAACGTTGTTTTCTCCTGATCTTCGACCTTCAGTTGAATTTGGTTGTATCCTGAGTAGGCGTCGAGGAAGGAGAGCTTCTCACATCCTGCCGTTGAATCGATGATTTGGTCGATCCGAGGAAGAGGGAAGTGGTCCTTTAGGCAGTGCTTGTTCAACGATGTGAAGTCCACGCACATCCGCAGGATGTCCGTGTCCTTTTTGGGGACCATTACGGTGTTGGCGAGCCACTCGTTTTCTTTGATCTCCCGGATGAAGTTTTCGTCGAGTAGTCGGTTGACTTTGACTCCGATTGCTTCGGCCCGTGGTTCGGACAGTCGTTGGATGGACTGCTTGACAGGCTTGGCGTCTGGAAAGACGTTGAGTGTGTGCTCGGCGAATTACCTAGGAAATCCTGGCATGTCCGTAGGACACCAGGCAAAGATTTCCCAGCGCTCATGGAGGAATTCGACGAGCGCGCTTTCCTATGTGGAGCTGAGATCGTTGGCGATCAGCGCCGTTTTGGAGGCATCCGTCGGGTGGACCTGCACCTTCTTTGTGTTGACGGTGGAGTCGAACGACATATCTGGTGCGTTCTGTCGTGCGACTGGGGGTGCCCCGTTGTCCGTCACCTCGCGGAGCCTTACGAGCTCCTCTTGCACGCCGAATGACTGGGAGATTTTGTTGAAGTCCCTGTCGCAGTGGTCCAATCGGGTGAAGCTCTCGTGGATCGTGATGACGCCCTTGGGTCCTGGCATCTTGAGCAGCAGGTACGCGTAGTGCGGTACTGCCAGGAACCTTGCCGAGAATGGCGTGGTATTGTGATGGCCAGTCCACCACTTAGAACTCGAGTCGCTCGCATCGGAAGTTGTCCGGCTTGCCGAAGATGACGTCGAACCATATCTTTCCCTGGGGGAATATTCCCTTTCCTGGGACGATGCCATGGAACGTTGTGTCTGACTGTTCCAGGCTGCATAGCGGGATCCGCATTGCTGCTAGGGTGTTGGTGACCATCAGGTTGATGCCGCTGCCACCGTACATGAAGACGCGGCTCATCGCGAACCCTCCGATATGCGCCTCAAGCACCAGGGCAGCATGACCTGGGCGAGGGACCTGGCAAGGATGATCCGAACGGCTGAACGTGATGCAGGACTCTGATCCGCTGAGGTACTCAGGGATGGCGGGTGGAGCTGTCACAGCCTGGTTGATCTGGCGGGTGATTTTCTTCTGCACCCTATTCGTTGGGCGCCCTTTTTGGATCATAAACGATCCTTTTGGTGGGGATACCCGTGCCCACTGTTATTTTGGGCGGGTGCGATGGGGTGGTTCGGGCTCCTGCAGGTGGTAGCGGAGGAGCTCCATGCGCGATCTCGCATGGTGTGGGTGCGTTCCTGAATCCAGGGTTTGGGGCTTGCTGCCTCATTTGAGCCATGCTTTCGCTGAGTTTCTAGAACTCGCGACAGTCCTTGAGCATGTGGCTTGGCTTCTTCTTGCCATCCTGCTTGTCGATGTAGAAGTGGATGGTGCATGGACCCGACAGTTTTTCATATGCTGAGGGTCCGTCGTCGCGATCGCGGCGCTGCCACGACTGTGCGGGCGTCCTCCATCGCGGAAATTGTTTCCACGGTATCCGCCGCTGTTGCGGTTGCCGTCGTTGCGGCGGTCGGCGTAGCCAGCCGCGACCATGTAGGGTCCGTCGCGATCGTCGTAGACGTGCGATCTTATCTTGCTACGGCGCTCACGTCGCCGGCCGTAGTCATCTTCCTCCTCCGAGTGCGCTCGGTGTATGGAGTCCTCGCCGTCGGCCCACCTGTTGGCAATGTCCATGAGGTGGTCGAGTGTCTTGGGCTTGACGTGCCCGAGATCTTCCTTGAAGTCCTGGCATTTGACGCCGTCCCTGAAGGCGTTGATAGCTCTCTCCTTGGAGATATGCACCGCGGAGTTCTTGGTGTTGGACCAGCGTAGTATGTACGAGCGAATGGATTCGCCCGTTCGTTGGGTGCAGGCCCGCAGCTCTTCGATCGAGGCAGGCCTCCTGCTGGTGCCTTTGAAGTTTCGGACGAAACTGTATGCCAGCTCCTCCCATCTTCGAATGGATCCCGAGGATAGGCTGCTGAGCCAGATCTGGGTTGCGCCCGTCAGCTGCAGCTGAAGGCATTGCATGGCGGTTTCCTTGTTTCCGCCATGTAGCTTGACGAACGACATGTGGTCGCTGAGCCACGCCCTGGGGTCTTGTGTGCCATCGAACTTCGGAGTGTCCGAAGGAAGCTTGAAGTTTCACGGCATCCGCGTTCGTCGGACAGATCTGCTGAAGCATCGGGCTCCGCAGAGTTATCCTTCATCGTCATCTTCTTCGGATTCATATGAGCATACGCGCTTAGCACGCGCTTTGTCGATCCTGCGTTGTGTTAGCTCGTTTCGAGCGTCGTAGTCAGTGAAGGCACAAGCTCTTGTGCCTTCGAGGAAGGTCGTGCTCTTCGTCCTTGGATGAGGGTGTGGGGCTGCGGTTGAACCTGACCGCGGCCTTCTTCTTTGGCTCCGTAGGAGCTTCTCCGTGGAGCGCGGCTCCAACGAGTCCGATTCCGGTGAGCGCGGACTTGTGCATGGACCTTTTACGGTCCCCCTCTGGAGGAGGATGGGACGCGAGGTACGCGGTGGCTGCCATGATCGCAGCTTGCGGCGTCTTCGGGATGACATTGCCGTCGGCATCCATCTCCATGAAGGACGCATTGAGGGATCTAGTTACCTCGCGACGTGCTTTGGGATCCATGTTCTCTGTGCGAGAACGGTGCTTGTTGCCATGGTTTCCATGCGAGCTAGAGTCGATGCCCATGGCGTCGTGCACTGGATTCCGAGGCTGCTTGCTTGCGCTTGTCCAGCACCTCTTGCATCCTTAGTTGCTTCTTGTGCTCCTCGACGAGGAGAATGTGGTATGCCATTAGCAGGTCCCGTGAGGCATCTGCTGGCAGGATCTTGTTGCCTGCTACGGCTTCGCGTGCTTGAGCCCATCCCTCCTCGCTGAGGTGGATGACTCGGTTGTTGTTTTCCCCGTTGGGTGGGGGGACCGGCTTCTTCTGTTCTCGCCGTTTCTACCCTACGGGTTGGGTGGCGGATTGTGTTCCTGATCTTGGATGACCGCGGCGCACTGATAGCGCTTGTAGATCGGATCGCTGTTGCCGCAGCTTTCGGATCCGAAACCGTAGGTCCCTTCATCCGACGGTGGATCGCACAGATCTGAGTTACAGCCGCTGCTGTCATAAGACTCATCTGTTGATGATGATGTGCGTAGCACAGGGTGTGGAGCCCACGAAGCAGGCCTGATCGATGGCAGGGGCACCCGCTCCGGGAGGCGGAGAGTGCCGATCTGCCCTACCTGGAAGCAGAAGCTCCCGAACAGGATCTCGAGTCCATCACCTACGGGCTCGAAGTCCTTCAGGGTGGCCGGTGAGTGGGCGGTGAAGTCGAAGGCGCCGAAGAGGATACGACTCTCTGTTGCCGCAGAATTGTAGATCACTTTGGTTGGGACCGTCACGATCGCACAATCAGCGCCCCCAATTCCCATAGACGGCGCCAATTGACGAGGTTCGATCTCATCAATGCCCATTGTTATGGACTTGGGTTTTGGAGAAGATAGGGATGCTAGAGATCGCGGAACGGTTAGCAAACAAGCAACACAGGGACACGAGGTTTACCCAGGTTCAGGCCCCCGGAGGGAAAGCCCTACTCCTGCTTGTCTGCTCTGATTATGGTGGAACCGAAGGTTACAGGGGTGCGCAGATGCAATCTGGCATGGAGATGTGTGGCATCCCGCAAAACCACTACTAGAAAATCGCATTGAATTTGTGCATTGCATCGTCGTCATCATGTATTGTTTGTCGAAAACTAATTTCGAAAACCTATTTTGTTTTCTAAAACGCCCCGTCTTCTATTCAAACGCCAAACACCGGGTCTCCGGAATTATTTTGTTGTCGGCTATCGGGTTGCGAAAGCCGTGTTTTAAAATAAATAAAATTTAAATTATTTTTTGCGGGGCAGTCGAACGGGCCGATTGACCCGAACGACCGCCCCAGAAATTAAATCGGCCCAAATAGACCGGCCCCTCTAAATCCTAAACTCACCCATCCCTATCTACCCAACCAAACAGCCACATCACCCTGGCCAACCAGACGCTGACACCTCACCCTCTCCCCTCCCCTAACCAATCACACCCTGCCACCTAGGCTAAGCCACCTAGCTCTCTCTCCTCTCTCTCCCAACCTCTCAGCACGCACGCACGCACGCGGGACCCACCCCGTGGCCCCGCACTCCCCTGCCCCGTTCTCCCTCTCCTCTCAGGCCACGCACACCCCTCCCCATCCCGCGCTAGCCCCGACCCCACCACTCCCGCACGTCGCCCACACCTCGCCCCCTGGTCCTGTTCCTCTTCCCACCTCCCTCTGCACCACCCTCCTCCCCTCCGGCGGTTCCCCTCGCCGCCGGCGACCCTCCGCCCTCTGCCGCGCCGCTCCTCCCGCTCGCCCTCCCCCTCAAGCTCCCTCGCCTCCGCTCCCTCCTCCCCACGCTCACGCCTCCGGCCACCCCTCCACCCAGCGGTGAGCTCCCTCCCACCAACCCGTCCACCTCCGCTCCCGCCCGCGTCCAAGGCCAGCCAGCTCGCCATGACCCCCACCTCCGCCGTCTCCGCCTCAGCGCCGCCCTTCAAGCCACCTCCGCCGCCCATGCCGCGACCTCTCCGCCTCCGCTCGGCCGCCGTCCCGAGCGCGGCCCCGCTCGCCCGGACACGAAGGCTCGCCCGCGCTCACTGCAGCGCCCGGCCGTGGCCTCCTCCGCCAGCGCCTACCTCGCCGCCCCTCCTGTCGCGGCCTCCCGAGGGCCCGCAGCCCGCCGTCGCCCGCATCCTCGTCGCCTCCTCCTCACGCGCCCGCCTCCCCCTCAGCGCCGCCCTGCTTGCGTCGGCCACGCCGGCCCACCTCCTGCGACCTCGCCCGGCGCCCTCCGTCGAGCCCGCCGCCGGGATCCCCCGTCGCCGCCCTCCCGCGTCCGCGTCTCCGCCCCCGTCCCAGCGCTTTGTGTCCCCAACCTCGCCGCACCCCAGCCCGCCGCCGCCTCGCAGCCCGGCCTCGCTCCCTCCGCGAATCCCGGCGCCGCCCGCCCCGCCTCCACCTGGCGAGCTCACCCGCCCGGCGACCGCCCGCAGTGCGGCCTGCATACCGCCGAGGCCCATCTCCTCCCGAGCTGCCTCATCTGGAGCACCTCCGATCGCCGAGCCTCAGCATCCAAGGCCGTTCGACCTCGACCCGTGGGCCCGCCAAGTTCTGCCTTCGGTGCCCGGAACCCCTCGCCAAGTCTTCCGAGGCCCAGATCTCGACAACAAGACCGGCTATGGGCAGCCCAAGAAGGACCATCGACGAGTTATACCCGATCTTCACGGAACCTAGACGCCGAGACCCCTGGACCCGTCGATCATCTACATGAAACGCCGAAGCCGTTCCAAGTCTTCCGAGGACCTCGCCAAGGTCTACTGAAGAGTTGTGCACCAAGCCTCGCCGAAGGCACATGCGCCTATTCAAGATCGTCAACAGGGACCCCGAAGGCCGAACCCAGACATACCAAGTTCTTCGACCCGGAGGTCGCAGACGCGACAAGTTCTTCACTCCCGAACGCCAAGACCGATACGATCTACCCGATCCGAAGACCCTGACCCCGAACGACAAGTTCTTCACCCCGGATGCCGAGACCGACTCGATGGCGCGGGCCCGACAAGACCCTCGCAACGGCAAGATCGACCCCGTGGGACCCGACAAGATCTACCGTATGAAGACCGTACCGGACCGGTGAACCTCGACGAACCTCCGGCAAGAACTTCGACATGGCCAAGATCTACTGCAACCGAGTCCGGCACCGACAAGTGAAGTCAGAACCACCAAGCCCATCCTCGCGGAACGCCAAGACCTACCTCTGTTATCCGAGAACGCTTCCGTCGGACCCCGAACCCCAGATCCGTCGATCCCTGAGAGTGGCCCCGAACCCCGGAACCCCAAGACCGTCGAGACCCCTAATGTGTGAACCCCTTCCCGCAAACCCTATTTTATAAATGAAATATAACCTTGTCGCATATTAAATTGTCATTCATCTCGCATGCATATCATTGGTTTGGGGGCCTTATGCCGATTCACCTAATAATTAAATATGGGGCCCATATGCGGGCAAATCTAGCCTTATATTGGCCTCATTTAAACATGTGTAGCGAACCGGTTCCATCTGTTGCTTTGCTAAACAACATTTAATTTGCGGGGGATCTAAATAACATGAACCACCTAATTAATTGTCGGGACCCCGGTTCCACTTAATCTGGCCTAATTGCATCGCACCTTGCCATGTCATCCATCACACATGCATCATGCCGATCTTCTGTCGTTGTATTAAATACTGCATCCGGTGTTTCTTCTAGTGTTTTGCTTCTTCGCGGATAAGGCCGTTGAGTTGATGTGAGTCACCGATCTTCGGTTGAACCTTCGACAATGTTTTTAGGCGAGCATCTCCCCCTTTCTACCTATCTTACTTTATAGTATTTATTCCCTCCTGTTGACCTATTGCTATCTGTGTTGCGATGCTCTAGTTTTCCGTACCCGTGATCAACCGTGCAGCCCTAAATTGCCTTGGACACATCCTATTACCTGTTGTTTGGTAGATAGTTGGACTTGCGCGTCGTAGTCGCTTGCTCAAGTGCTGTTGCGTGTTGTCAATGCCACAGTTGTTGGAGAATTGCCGCATGTTGATGTTGGAGATGATGCTAGTTTTACTTATCGTCACTTTAATTTCTGTTTAACAACTAAAATTGAAATAAGCAGAGGCATCGGTGGGTGATAGATAATATTTGGTTTCCGAACGCCCACTTGTGTCCCGTAAGACCCCGAGTACTTGATACCTGTTCCTTGATTTATCGCGCTATCCACATCCGGGAGGTATATGGGACCCCCCTGAGCCAGAGCTTGATTCAGTCTTATTTCTTGGGGCCACAAACTAGTTTGAGGTTTTATTTACTATCCTGTACTTATGCCATGCTACTTTTCAGATTTAAATTGTGCGACGGATAGCACATCTTTGTTTAGGATCGTGCACGATTCCGGTGTCGACAAGCCCAGTTTTGGGTTCCCGATCGTTCACAGCCGTCCCCACAACCTTGAGTCCGTCTCGAAGCTTGCTTACTTGCTATGGTCTACTTTAAGGGTGGCCTGAAATATTTCTGAATCCTGTGATTGTTCGTGGTGAAAGCCTCGTTGGGTTTTGATTTGGTTTTTCCGAGGTTGATCGGCGTGTTGCTATTGGTGCACCCGGCCGGTAAAACTTTCTGAAAGCCGTGTCCGCGGATATGGACGACTTGGAGCACAGTATCTCGATCATAGACAAGCATAACTAAAGTTTATTGCTATAAATTTGACTTTATAATGACTAGTAATCAGCTTCACTATAATGGAATGGCTAATTAATACTGCCCACAATTGCTTGTTCTGAGTTGTCACTTGCGACCATTGTACCTGACTAGTAAGTACTGCAACTACAACGGAATGGCTGAATAAAAGTACCAACAACTGCTGGGTTTAAGGGATATCTCATGCTGTTCATATCTGATTAGTAAGTGTTACAACTATCACGGAATGGTTAATTAAAAGGGCCCACTGCTTCTTTTATCAGGACGATTATCTAAACTTGACTAGTAATTGCTGCAACGATAACTGAATAAGTAAAACTGCCAACTGTGTGAGTTCCTCGGTTGACTTCCTCGTTTGGTCTCGAGGGGGAAACACCAGGATGGGTTTGTTTGGTGTTAGCTTCAGGTTGGATCCGGTTAGGTCATTCTTATCCCTCTCTGATATCCGCCATTGTATCGAGTCTCTATAGGTTGTCTAGTGCATCTTGCCGCTGCCGCTTGATCCACCATACCTATGTGGCGAGGACCGCCAATTCTAGCCTCGCCGTGTCTTGGCCTCGATCGACGCTCCTTCTTTTCCTTTGCCCTTTGTCGGCACCCTTTTGTTTAAGCAGGTTTGAGAACGACGTCGTTAGTGGTTACCCTTCCGCTTGGCGGCAGGGTTATGGGCGCCATTGGTTATTCTTCGTGGCTCTTAGCCCCATTTGCATCTTGTCCGTAGCGTGACGCTCTATCGTTTTCAAGGTGATTTGGATCTTTGTATAATATATCGTAATCTTGACTCTTTGGGTCAAGTTATATATATCTGTTCTGTGGGTCCCATCGAGGACTGTTGTGTAATGTTATTACTTCGTTTTCCACCCGCACGAAAGTGCCTGGTGGGCACCTTTGAATCGTTTCTATGCGGGTTTGGCGAATTTTGCTCAAACTTGCATAGGTCCGATTCTGAGGGTGTTACAGAGTGGTATCATAGCTCAGCAGTTGCGATACCCCACAAGTCCAGCCTGTAGGATAACCTAGCTAACGGCCGAAGTAGAGTGTCCAAAACTATTTTTGCAAAATCGGTTGGATAGTTCTGATTAGGTCTGATTTTTACTCCTTACCCCTTTTCTATTCCTCTCTTATCTCTACGTGTTTTGAATCCGCTCTCTTCTCTCTCTTCGAGTCCAGGATTTCTCGTGGTCGGGTTTCCGTCGTACCTTCAGGGTTTCGCTTCCTTCTTCGATAACGGTGTTTTGCCATCTGGTCTTCAGGCTATCTGAGTGATCCGTCTGCTGTGGTATCCGTCTTGTTCCTTGTTTGCGCTATCCGGTGTTTTCCGACGCGACGACATCATCTACGCCGGATCCGATGCAGAGTCTGCATCACCCCTCTGTTTCCGAACCTCGCTTGTCGAGATCTTCAGTCTGTTCCGAGAATGGTTGCACGCTTTTCCACTGATTGTGCGGAGTAATAGTTTGGGTGCGTGATGGATTGGCCCCCATGCCGACTACCCCTTCTATTCGCTTTTGTACATTGAAGTGGACGAGAATGCATCGGTTCCCTCTTTCCATCGAAGTTAGAGGTGGCTTTATTTGTTGATACCTCTACCTTCGACCTTTTTGTCCCCGGAGTGTCTCCTCGACGATCACGGACAACGACCTCTTGTTAGTGGTGTCGCGAGGAACTACACGAAGCGAGAAGACGCAGATCGCCGACCTTTCCTTTCGGTGCCATGAGGCGGATCTCGAGGGCGAGATCCCTTGTTAGTGGTGTCGAATTGTGGCATCCCGCAAAACCACTACTAGAAAATCGCGTTGAATTTGTGCATTGCATCGTCGTCATCATGTATTGTTTGTCGAAAACTAATTTCGAAAACCTATTTTGTTTTCTAAAACGCCCCGTCTTCTATTCAAACGCCAAACACCGGGTCTCCGGAATTATTTTGTTTGTCCATCGGTTTGAAAGCCGTGTTTTAAAATAAATAAAATTTAAATTATTTTTTGCGGGGCACTCGAACGGGCCGATTGACCCGAACGGCCGCCCCAGAAATTAAATCGGCCCAAATAGACCGGCCCCTCTAAATCCTAAACTCACCCATCCATATCTACCCAACCAAACAGCCACATCACCCTGGCCAACCAGACGCTGACACCTCACCCTCTCCCCTCCCCTAACCAATCACACCCTGCCACCTAGGCTAAGCCACCTAGCTCTCTCTCCTCTCTCTCCCAACCTCTCAGCACGCACGCCTTGCCAGACCCACCCACCCGCCTCCCTGCCCGTCCCTCTCCTCTCAGGCCACGCACACCCCTCCCCATCCCGCGCTGGCCCCGACCCCACCACTCCCGCACGTCGCCCACACCTCGCCCCTGGCCCTGTTCCTCTTCTCACCTCCCTCTGCACCACCCTCCTCCCCTCCGGCGGTTCCCCTCGCCGCCGGCGACCCTCCGCCCTCTGCCGCGCCGCTCCTCCCGCTCGCCCTCCCCCTCAACCTCCCTCGCCTCCACCGCTCCCTCCTCCCGCACGCTCACCGCCTCCGGCCACCCTCCACCCCCGCGCCGACGAGCTCCCTCTCCCCACCAACCCCGTCCACCTCCGCTCCGCCGCTCCCCGCCCGAGCTTGGCTGCCACCTTGACCCCCACCGCCTGCTCTCCGCCTCGCCGCCACTGCTCGAAGCCACCTTGGCCGCCCATGACGCGACCCTCCTCCGCCTCGCTCGGCCGCGTCCCGAGCCAGGCCCCGCTCTCGCGCGGCGCCTTGCCCGCGCTCCAGCGCTCGGCGCCTACCTCGCCGCCTCCTCCTGTCGCCCGGCCTCCCCGGGGCGCCGCGCAGCTCGCCGTCGCCCGCATCTCGTCGCCTCCTCTCACAGGCACGCCTCCCCTCCCCCTCGGCTGCCCCGGCCGTGCGCGCATGGTCGCGCCCACCGGCCCACCTCGCGACCGGCGCCCCTCCGTCGAGCCCGCCGGGAGAGATCACCCTCGTCGCCGGCCCTCCCCGTGTCCGCATCGTCTCCGCCCGGCCGTCCCAGCGCTCTGCGTCCCCAACCTCGCCGCACCCGCCCGGGCCGCGCGCCTCTGCAAGCCGGCCTCGCTCCCTCCATGAATCCCCGGCCGCCCGCGTGGCCGCCTCCACATTGGCGGAGCTCACCCCGCCCGGCCGCCCAGCGGTGTGGCCACACATGCCCGCCCGAGGCCCATCTCCTCGAGCTGCCTCATCTGGAGCACCTCCGATCGCCGAGCTCCTGCATCCGCCCGTTCGACCCGACCCGTGGGCCGAGCCAAGTTACGCCTTGTGCGGGCGAACCCTCGCCAAGTCTTCCGAGGCCCGGATCTCGACAACAAGACCGGCTATGGGCAGCCCAAGAAGGACCATCGGACGAGTTATACCCGATCTTCACGGAACCTGCAGCGAGACCCTGGACCCGTCGATCATCTACATGAAACGCGAAGCCGTTCCAAGTCTTAGAGGACCTCGCCAAGGTCTGAAGAGTTGTGCACCAAGCCTCGCCGAAGGCACATGCGCCTATTCAAGATGCGTCAGCAGGGACCCGAAGGCGAACCCGGACATACCAAGTTCTTGACCGGAGAGGTCGCGACGACAAGTTCTTCACTCCCGAGCGCCAAGACGTCGATCTACCCGATCCGAAGACCCTGACCCCGAACGACAAGTTCTTCACCCCGGATGCCGAGACCGACTCGATGGCGCGGGCCCGACAAGACCCTCGCAACGGCAAGATCGACCCCGTGGGACCCGACAAGATCTACCGTATGAAGACCGTACCGGACCGGTGAACCTCGACGAACCTCCGGCAAGAACTTCGACATGGCCAAGATCTCACGCAGCCGAGTCCGCACCGACAAGTGAAGTCGAACCACCAAGCCCATCCTCATGAACGCCAAGACCTACCTCATTATCCGAGAACGCCTTCCGTCGGACCCGAACCCGATCCGTCGATCCACGAGTGGCCCGAACCGGAACCCCAAGACCGTCGAGACCCTAATGTGAACCCCTTCCATAAACCCTATTTTATAAATGAAATATAACCTTGTCGCATATTAAATTGTCATTCATCTCGCATGCATATCATTGGTTTGGGGGCCTTATGCCGATTCACCTAATAATTAAATATGGGGCCCATATGCGGGCAAATCTAGCCTTATATTGGCCTCATTTAAACATGTGTAGCGAACCGGTTCCATCTGTTGCTTTGCTAAACAACATTTAATTTGCGGGGGATCTAAATAACATGAACCACCTAATTAATTGTCGGGACCCCGGTTCCGCTTAATCTGGCCTAATTGCATCGCACCTTGCCATGTCATCCATCACACATGCATCATGCTGATCTTCTGCCGTTGTATTAAATATTGCATCCGGTGTTTCTTCTAGTGTTTTGCTTCTTCGCGGATAAGGCCGTTGAGTTGATGTGAGCTTCGCCCCGATCTTCGGTTGAACCTTCGACAATGTTTTCAGGCGAGCATCTCCCCCTTTCTACCTATCTTACTTTATAGTATTTATTCCCTCCTGTTGACCTATTGCTATCTGTGTTGCGATGCTCTAGTTTTCGTACCCGTGATCAACCGCGCAGCCCTAAATTGCCTTGGACACATCCAATTACATTGTTTGGTAGAAAGTTGGACTTGCAGCGTCGTAATCGCTTGCTCAAGTCTTGTTGCGTGTTGTCAATGCCACAGTTGTTGGAGAATTGCCGCATGTTGATGTTGGAGATGATGCTAGTTTTACTTATCGTCACTTTAATTTCTGTTTAACAATTAAAATTGAAATAAGCAGAGGCATCGGTGGGTGATAGATAATATTTGGTTTCGAGCCCACTTGTGTCCGTAAGACCCAGTACTTGATACATGTTCCTTGATTTATCGCGCTATCCACATCCGGGAGGTATATGGGACCCCCAAGGCGAGCTTGATTCGGTCTTATTTCTTGGGTCCACAAACTAGTTTGAGGTTTTATTTACTATCCTGTACTTATGCCATGCTACTTTACGTATTTAAATTGTGACGGATAGCACCTTTGTACTATTTAGGATCGTGCACGATTCGCGATGTCGACAAGCCCGTTTGGGTTCCCGATCGTTCACTGACCGTCCCCACAACCTTGAGTCCGTCTCGAAGCTTGCTTACTTCGTTGCGGGTCTACTTTAAGGGGTGGCCCCCTGAAATATTTCTGAATCCTGTGATTGTTCAGTCGTGAAAGCCTCGTTGGGTTTTGATTTGGTTTTCGAGGTTGATCGGCGTGTGTTGCTATTGGTGCACCCGGTCGGGTAAAACTTTCTAAGCCGTGTCATGGATATGGACGACTTGGAGCAGATATCTCGATCATAGACAAGCATAACTAAAGTTTATTGCTATAAATTTGACTTTATAATGACTAGTAATCAGCTTCACTATAATGGAATGGCTAATTAATACCCACAATTGCTTGTTACGAGTTGTAAACTTGCGACCATTGTACCTGACTAGTAAGTACTGCAACTACAACGGAATGGCTGAATAAAAGTACCAACAACTGCTGGGTTTAAGGGATATCTCATGCTGTTCATATCTGATTAGTAAGTGTTACAACTATCACGGAATGGTTAATTAAAAGGGCCCACTGCTTCTTTTATCAGGACGATTATCTAAACTTGACTAGTAATTGCTGCAACGATAACTGAATAAGTAAAACTGCCAACTGTGTGAGTTCCTCGGTTGACTTCCTCGTTTGGTCTCGAGGGGGAAACACCAGGATGGGTTTGTTTGGTGTTAGCTTCAGGTTGGATCCGGTTAGGTCATTCTTATCCCTCTCTGATATCCGCCAGTTGTATCGAGTCTCTATAGGTTGTCTAGTGCATGCTGCCGCTGCCGCTTCAGTCCACCATACCTATGTAGGCGAGGACCGCCGAATTCTAGCCTCGCCGTGTACTGGCCTCAGTACTGACGCTCCTTCTTTTCCCTTTGCCCTTTGTCGGCACCCCTTTTGTTTAAGCAGGTTTGAGAACGACGTCGTTAGCAGGGTTACCCTTCCGGCTTGGCCTGGGCAGGGTTATGGACGCCATTGGTTATTCTTCAGGGCTCTTAGCCCCATTTGCATCTTGTCCGTAGCAGGACGCTCTATCGTTTTCAAGGTGATTTGGATCTTTGTATAATATATCTGTAATCTTGACTCTTTGGGTCGCTGTTATATATATATATGTTCTGTGGGTCCCATCGAGGACTGTTGTGTAATGTTATTACTTCGTTTTCCACCCGCACGAAAGTGCCTGGTGGGCACCTTTGAATCGTTTCTATGCGGGTTTGGCGAATTTTGCTCAAACTTGCATAGGTCGATCTGAGGGTGTTGAGTGGTATCATAGCTCGGTTGCGATACCCACAAGTCCGACTGTAGGATAACCTAGCTAACGGAAGTAGAGTGTCAAAACTATTTTTGCAAAATCGGTTGGATAGTTACGATTAGGTCTGATTTTACTCCTTACCCTTTTCTATTCCTCTCTTATCTCTCGTGTTTTGAATCGCTCTCTTCTCTCTCTTGAGTCCGTGATTTCTCGTGGTCGGGTTTCCGTCGTACCTTCAGGGTTTCGCTTCCTTCTTCGATAACGGTGTTTTGCCATCTGGTCTTCAGGCTATCTGAGTGTTCCGTCTGCTGTGGTATCCGTCTTGTTCCTTGTTTGCGCTATCCGGTGTTTTCCGACGACATCATCTCGCGGATCCGATGCGAGTCTGCATCACCCCTCTGTTTCCGAACCTCGCTTGTCGAGATCTTCAGTCTGTTCCGAGAATGGTTGCACGCTTTTCCACTGATTGTGCGGAGTAATAGTTTGGGTGCGTGATGGATTGGCCCCCATGCCGACTACCCCTTCTATTCTCTTTTGTACATTGAAGTGGACGAGAATGCATCGGTTCCCTCTTTCCATCGAAGTTAGAGGTGGCTTTATTTGTTGATACCTCTACCTTCGACCTTTTTGTCCCCGGAGTGTCCCCTCGACGATCACGGACAACGACCTCTTGTTAGTGGTGTCGCGAGGAACTACACGAAGCGAGAAGACGCAGATCGCCGACCTTTCCTTCCGATGCCATGAGGCGGATCTCGAGGGCGAGATCCCTTGTTAGTGGTGTCGAATTGTGGCATCCCGCAAAACCACTACTAGAAAATCGCGTTGAATTTGTGCATTGCATCGTCGTCATCATGTATTGTTTGTCGAAAACTAATTTCGAAAACCTATTTTGTTTTCTAAAACGCCCCGTCTTCTATTCAAACGCCAAACACCGGGTCTCCGGAATTATTTTGTTGTCGGCTATCGGGTTGCGAAAGCCGTGTTTTAAAATAAATAAAATTTAAATTATTTTTTGCGGGGCACTCGAACGGGCCGATTGACCCGAACGACCGCCCCAGAAATTAAATCGGCCCAAATAGACCGGCCCCTCTAAATCCTAAACTCACCCATCCCTATCTACCCAACCAAACAGCCACATCACCCTGGCCAACCAGACGCTGACACCTCACCCTCTCCCCTCCCCTAACCAATCACACCCTGCCACCTAGGCTAAGCCACCTAGCTCTCTCTCCTCTCTCTCCCCACCTCTCAGCACGCACGCACGCACGCGGGAGCCACCTCGTGGCCCCGCACTCCCCTGCCCCGTTCTCCCTCTCCTCTCAGGCCACGCACACCCCTCCCCATCCCGCGCTAGCCCCGACCCCACCACTCCCGCACGTCGCCCACAACTCGCCCCCTGGTCCTGTTCCTCTTCCCACCTCCCTCTGCACCACCCTCCTCCCCTCCGGCGGTTCCCCTCGCCGCCGGCGACCCTCCGCCCTCTGCCGCGCCGCTCCTCCCGCTCGCCCTCCCCCTCAAGCTCCCTCGCCTCCACCGCTCCCTCCTCCCTTGCGCTCACGCCTCCGCCCCCCTCCACCCAGCGCGAGCTCTCTCCCCACCAACCCGTCCACCTCCGCTCACGCTCCGCGCGTCACGCCTTGGCCAGCGTCACCATGACCCCACTGCTCGCCGTCTCCGCCTCGGCGCCGCCCTCGAAGCCACCTCGGCCGCCCGACCGCGACCCTCCTCCGCCTCCGCTCGGCCGCCGTCCCGAGCGGCCCCGCTCGCCGGACGCGGCGCTCACGCGCTCGCCACAGCACCCGGCCGTGGCCTCCCTCGGCCGCCTCGCCACCCCTCCCACCTGTCGCCGGCCTCCCAGGGGCGCCCGCAGCCCGCCGTCGCCCGCATCCTCGTCGCCTCCTCTCACAGGCCTCACTCTCCTCGAAGTCGCCGCCCGCCGTGCTGTGGCCGTGCCACGCTGCCCACCTCCCATGCGACCTCGCCGGCGCCCTCCGTCGAGCCCCGCCGCCGGGAGATCCCCCTCGTCGCCGCCCCTCAGCGTCCGCGCCGTCTCCGCCCGGCCGTCCCAGCTCGCTGCGTCCCCAACCTCGCCGCACCCGCCCGCGCCGCCTCTGCAAGTCGGCCTCGCTCCCTCCGCGAATCCCCCCGGCGCCGCCGCGCGACCGCCTCCACCGCGCTGGCGAGCTCACCCCCGCCAGCGACCGCCGCGGTGCGGCCCTGCATGCCCGCCGCCGAGGCCCATCTCCTCCCGAGCTGCCTCATCTGGAGCACCTCCGATCGCCGAGCTCCCTGCATCCGCGCCGTTCGACCCCGACCCCGTGGGCCCGAGCCGCCAAGTTCTGCCTTCGGTGCCCGGAACCGAACCCTCGCCAAGTCTTCCGAGGCCCAGATCTCGACAACAAGACCGGCTATGGGCAGCCCAAGAAGGACCATCGACGAGTTATACCCGATCTTCACGGAACCTAGACGCCGAGACCCCTGGACCCGTCGATCATCTACATGAAACGCCGAAGCCGTTCCAAGTCTTCCGAGGACCTCGCCAAGGTCTACTGAAGAGTTGTGCACCAAGCCTCGCCGAAGGCACATGCGCCTATTCAAGATCGTCAACAGGGACCCCGAAGGCCGAACCCAGACATACCAAGTTCTTCGACCCGGAGGTCGCAGACGCGACAAGTTCTTCACTCCCGAACGCCAAGACCGTCACGATCTACCCGATCCGAAGACCCGACCCCGACGACAAGTTCTTCACCCGGATGCGAGAGACTCGATGGCGCGGGCCCGACAAGACCCTCGCAACGGCAAGATCGACCCCGTGGGACCCGACAAGATCTACCATATGAAGACCGTACCGGACCGGTGAACCTCGACGAACCTCCGGCAAGAACTTCGACATGGCCAAGATCTACTGCAACCGAGTCCGGCACCGACAAGTGAAGTCAGAACCACCAAGCCCATCCTCGCGGAACGCCAAGACCTACCTCTGTTATCCGAGAACGCTTCCGTCGGACCCCGAACCCCAGATCCGTCGATCCCTGAGAGCGGCCCCGAACCCCGGAACCCCAAGACCGTCGAGACCCCTAATGTGTGAACCCCTTCCCGCAAACCCTATTTTATAAATGAAATATAACCTTGTCGCATATTAAATTGTCATTCATCTCGCATGCATATCATTGGTTTGGGGGCCTTATGCCGATTCACCTAATAATTAAATATGGGGCCCATATGCGGGCAAATCTAGCCTTATATTGGCCTCATTTAAACATGTGTAGCGAACCGGTTCCATCTGTTGCTTTGCTAAACAACATTTAATTTGCGGGGGATCTAAATAACATGAACCACCTAATTAATTGTCGGGACCCCGGTTCCGCTTAATCTGGCCTAATTGCATCGCACCTTGCCATGTCATCCATCACACATGCATCATGCCGATCTTCTGCCGTTGTATTAAATACTGCATCCGGTGTTTCTTCTAGTGTTTTGCTTCTTCGCGGATAAGGCCGTTGAGTTGATGTGAGCTTCGCCCCGATCTTCGGTTGAACCTTCGACAATGTTTTCAGGCGAGCATCTCCCCCTTTCTACCTATCTTACTTTATAGTATTTATTCCCTCCTGTTGACCTATTGCTATCTGTGTTGCGATGCTCTAGTTTTCCGTACCCGTGATCAACCGTGCAGCCCTAAATTGCCTTGGACACATCCTATTACCTGTTGTTTGGTAGATAGTTGGACTTGCGCGTCGTAGTCGCTTGCTCAAGTGCTGTTGCGTGTTGTCAATGCCACAGTTGTTGGAGAATTGCCGCATGTTGATGTTGGAGATGATGCTAGTTTTACTTATCGTCACTTTAATTTCTGTTTAACAACTAAAATTGAAATAAGCAGAGGCATCGGTGGGTGATAGATAATATTTGGTTTCGAGCACCACTTGTGTCCGTAAGACCCCGAGTACTTGATACTGTTCCTTGATTTATCGCGCTATCCACATCCGGAGGTATATGGGACCCCCTGAGCGAGCTTGATTCATCTTATTTCTTGGGGCCACAAACTAGTTTGAGGTTTTATTTACTATCCTGTACTTATGCCATGCTACTTTCTCGTATTTAAATTGTGCGACGGATAGCACCTTGTCTTATTTAGGATCGTGGCACGATTCAGCGTGTCGACAAGCCCAGTTTGGGTTCCCGATCGTTCACAGGTCCCCACAACCTTGAGTCCGTCTCAAGCTTGCTTACCGTTCTGGGTCTACTTTAAGGGTGGCCCTCAAATATTCTGAATCCTGTGATTGTTCAGTCGTGAAAGCCTCGTTGGGTTTTGATTTGGTTTTTCCGAGGTTGATCGAGCGTGTGTTGCTATTGGTGCACCCCGGCCGGGTAAAACTTTCTGAAAGCCGTGTCCGCGGATATGGACGACTTGGAGCACAGTATCTCGATCATAGACAAGCATAACTAAAGTTTATTGCTATAAATTTGACTTTATAATGACTAGTAATCAGCTTCACTATAATGGAATGGCTAATTAATACTGCCCACAATTGCTTGTTCTGAGTTGTCGCTTGCGACCATTGTACCTGACTAGTAAGTACTGCAACTACAACGGAATGGATGAATAAAAGTACCAACAACTGCTGGGTTTAAGGGATATCTCATGTTGTTCATATCTGATTAGTAAGTGTTACAACTATCACGGAATGGTTAATTAAAAGGGCCCACTGCTTCTTTTATCAGGACGATTATCTAAACTTGACTAGTAATTGCTGCAACGATAACTGAATAAGTAAAACTGCCAACTGTGTGAGTTCCTCGGTTGACTTTTTCGTTTGGTCTCGAGGGGGAAACACCAGGATGGGTTTGTTTGGTGTTAGCTTCAGGTTGGATCCGGTTAGGTCATTCTTATCCCTCTCTGATATCCGCCAGTTGTATCGAGTCTCTATAGGTTGTCTAGTGCATGCTGCCGCTGCCGCTTCAGTCCACCATACCTATGTAGGAGCCGAATTCTAGCCTCGCCGTGTCTTGGCCTCGATCTTGGCTCCTTCTTTTCCTTTGCCCTTTGTCGGCGCCTTTTGTTTAAGAAGGTTTGAGAACGGCGTCGTTAGAGGTTACCCTTCCGGCTTGGCACAAGGGGTTATGGGCGCCATTGGTTATTCTTGAGGCTCTTAGCCCCATTTGCATCTTGTCCGTAGCGGGGCTCTATCGCTTTCAAGGTGATTTGGATCTTTGTATAATATATCTGTAATCTTGACTCTTTGGTGTTTATATATATATATCATTACGTGGGTCCCATCGAGGACTGTTGTGTAATGTTATTACTTCGTTTTCCACCCGCACGAAAGTGCCTGGTGGGCACCTTTGAATCGTTTCTATGCGGGTTTGGCGAATTTTGCTCAAACTTGCATAGGTCCGATTCTGAGGGTGTTACAAGATGTGTATGCGAGAGGTTATCAGAGAGCCTCCTCGTTGTGCCCTCCTGGCCTTTATATAGAGGCAGGCAGGTCCCAGGCACAGATCGAGTCGGTTACAGGTTTTAGGGTTTACCCCTTTGAATTTCCTATCTACTCTAGTCTTTCTCTCCAAGGATCCTAAGGCGTCATGGTCCTTGGCCACCCGAAAGTCTTCATGGGCCGGCGTGTATTTTCCATGGGCCTTCCTTGGGCTGGACTAGGTATGCTGAGATCGCGTACCCACGGGGTATAACCATGTCAGCAACAGTGCTAGATGCCTGTTTTCTGCTGTTTTTGGTTTCAGAAAAGTTAGTAAAGAAATATTCTCGGAATTGGATGGGACAAAGGACAAGGTTAATAACTTTCCGTGGGGAACAAGAAGTGCAGAGGAGAGCCGGAGGGGCCGGCCGACCCACCCAGGCGCAGGGGAAGGTGTGCCCGCGCCTGGCTAGGAATAGGTTCACAATATTATTCTTGTATGTGGATAACATATTGCTTGCCGACAACGACAATGATATGCTACACGAGACTAAAAAAATTTTGTCTTAAAACTTTGATACGAAATAGCTCGGTGAAGCCTCGTATGTTTTTGGAATAGAGATTCATCGAGATAGGTCTAAAGGTGTGCTAGGAATATCATAAAAGACATACTTTGAATGAGTACTATAGAAATATAGTATGCACAAGTCCTCACCACACCTGTTGTTGGAAGAATCATGTATGCATAATTCTGCATGCGCCCTACTTGTCTTCTATAACCCAGATTCTTGGCAGTTTCCAATAAAATCCAGGACTATACCACTAAAAGGCCGCAAAGAAAGTCTTACTTTATATGCAAGGAACGAAAGGCTACATGCTTACATATAGAAGGTCTGATAACCTAAAAGTTCTTGGTTATTCATATGGTGATTATGATGGTTGTATGGATATTAAAATCAACATCATATTGTGTATTCATACTTGCTGGTGGAGCTATATCGTCGAAAAGGTCTAGGAAAATAATAACTGCTTCATTTACGATAAAGCAGAATTTATAGCATATCATGAGGCCACTAGACAGGCTGTATGGTTAAATAATTTTATACTCGGACTTAAAGTAGTTGACAACATTTTAAGACCATTTTTATTATATTGTGATAATGATTCCATAGTTTTTTATACGAGTAACAACAAGTCAATTGCTGTTGTCAAGCACATTGACATTAAGTATCATGTTGTGAAAGATTGAATCTAGATCAAACAATTAATGTTAAGTATACGTACGAATGACTCATATTCTTGCGGATCCGCTAACTAAAGGCTTAGCACCCAGTATTTTTCATGAGCATGGCGCGGACATGAGATTACTGGAAGCCTTACGATTCCGTAAAAAAAAGACCACTATAGAGAACCACTCCCAATAAGTAAAATGTTATCATTGGCTATTGTAGGTGGTATGCTACAATAGCCACTTTAAAATAGGCTGGTATGTTATAAGTGTTGACGTTCTCATTTTATTTGCTATTGTAACACTTTATTTTGGTATATTATTCTTATAGAGAATGTGCTTATGAAGTTAAACCTAACGATTAAGGTGAAGAAATATCGGATTAATCTGTCACGTTTAATAGATAAAAGAATAAGTCAAATAGACTTCAAAAGGGGAGGCCCACGAACCATTGTTCGGGACTCACCAGAAACGTGCTCTCTATGTTATTCTCTTATTACAAACTTATTTTTTCGATGAAGCCAACTTGCCATACTCCAGGTTCGGTTGCCTCCGAGTTTCTTCTAAATTGTCAAGTCTATTTATAATACTTTCTTCGTAAAAAATAAGCGACACAACTTTGTCTAGATACATATGGCAAAACCGCGTCACGTCTCTTAGGATGAAGGGAATACTAGATAATATGAAGGTTTAACGTAGTTATTAACCCGTTGTTGGGTCAATGCTCCTAAGGTACCAAACGTCAACAATTTCTAGCCAAGAGCCACACATATATTCGATAAAGAGATTCTTTATTAACTCAATATTTCAATATTTCGCATCAACACAATACAATCAAACGAGTTTACCAGGTCTATGCATAACAAAGTTGCACACAAATGCAAATGCATGAAATAAAAAGTTCAACAGAGTCTTGACATGCGAAATTATGTAGAGCGACGCTTTAATAGGCTACACAGGGGCGCCGCCTGCCGCATATTGGAATGCATCACGAACTCGTTCTCCATAGGGGCCACGGTGGAGCGGGATATCTCGCTACCATGGACGCCACGTCCATCAGGCTTGTCGCCGGCCGGGGCAGGGGGACTCTTGCGCAGGGAGCACCATGTGACGAACACGATCAAAAACGCACTAATGAAAACCACAATGGCGATGAGCAGCCCCCTAGCTACACTACGGGACGCGCGCGCTACGCCGAGGGCAAAAGACCATCGGCTTAGGCCAAAATGCCCTCGGCGTATGGTACGCCGAGGGCAGCCCTCGGCGTAGCCTCCTCGGCAAAGATCTCTCTCGGCGGAGCACAGTCAAGCCGTCGGCGTATCAAAATGCCGTCGGCGTATGCTACGACGAGGGCTTCCGTCGGCATAGCGGCTGTCGGCATAGCCTGTCGACCGGTTGTAAAAATATTTTTTTTTTTGAATTTTTATTTTGAAAAATAATAATTTTTTTATTTTTTTCAATTTTTTTATTTTTTGAATTGTTTCACTTGTTAATCTCCTACTTTGAACATTTTTAACACTAATTATACTTACTATTTGATTAAATTCCAGTCTTAGTCAAACTTCCCAGCAGGTCACCCATCCTAATACTACTCCAGCTTTAGCACGCTTAACTTTCTCGTTCCTTCAGAATCCGTTTCCGCAAAGTAATTCATACATTGGTGTCAATACTATGATATCAATCTTATTAACTCTTATATCATCATGTCACATGTTTGTATTTTTAGAAATTACAAACAATTATTTAAGTAAATATTAATGAATAAGTAAAAATATTATTGAATTCAAATAAAAATATAATAATTTTATTTTTTTTGTATTTTTTATTTAATATAGAATAATTAATATCTTTAAATCTGTAAATCGAAATTCAACAAATAATATGTTTAAATTGATCAGAAAAATAAGAGGAATCCAAATATGATATCCATATCAACTAATCACAAACCCTCCATTTTTGAATTAGCTATTTGGTGGTTGCTTTAGAAAATCCCCTTTTTGTGCACGGATAATGAAAAATGCCTTTTTGGTGCGATGAAAAGGAAAACTTGCATTGGATATTTGATAAAATAGCATATTGAGAACCTAAAAATGATTTTTGTAAAAAAACATGAGCATCGGATCATGTACCTATAGTTCATATCTGACCCACTTCCTACAGATGGGCACATTATCACAAACTATGCCTTGATTCTAGCCATAACATTGGTCATTTGACCCGAAAGCCAAGAAACCTCAAATGAGATAGGTCATTTTGTGAAGGGTTTTTTGAGACATAATCAATATATCAAGTTTGCTATTTTTCCTTATAAATATGTCACATAATATGACACCACGCGAAGGTTTCGCATTGTTTCGATCGTTTTTGATTTTTTTATGCCCGTTTTAAAATATCGTCAAACTTTGTCGAACGGCGGACATAAAGATTCTTAGCTCGGGGCAGAGCCTCGCTAAAATTTCATTAGATCTTTGATAAAATAGCATATTGTGAACCTAAAAATGATTTTTTTAAAAAAAACATGAGCATCGAATCATGTACCTGTAGTTCATATCTGACCCACTTCCTACCGATTCGGCAGGAATTTGTCTTTTTCACCAAAGGTGGACGGAAAGGTTTCGGATCCCCCTGTTGGGACATTGTCCGTATAAGGTGGTATAGTATTTTTGTAAAATGTGGTGGTAGTATTTTGAATTAGCCATTTGATGGTTGCTTCATAAAACCGTCCGTTTTTTATGCTCGAAAAATAGAAAATGGCTTTTTGGTGCGACGAAAAGGAAAACTTCCTCATGCAACATTGTTCGCCATCCCATGATGCATGTGTATGCATAATATGGGCACATTATCACAAACTATGCCTTGATTCTAGCCATAACATTGGTCATTTGACCCGAAAGCCAAGAAACCTCAAATGAGATAGGTCATTTTGTGAAGGGTTTTTTGAGACATAATCAATATATCAAGTTTGCTATTTTTCCTTATAAATATGTCACATAATATGACACCACGCGAAAGTTTCGCATTGTTTCGATCGTTTTTGATTTTTTTATGCCCGTTTTAAACTATCGTCAAACTTTGTCGAACGGCGGACATAAAGATTCTTAGCTCGGGGCAGAGCCTCTCTAAACTTTCATTAGATCTTTGATAAAATATCATATTGTGAACCTAAAAATGATTTTTGTAAAAAAACATGAGCATCGGATCATGTACCTATAGTTCATATCTGACCCACTTCCTACTGATTCGGCAGAAATTTGTCTTTTTCACCAAAGGTGGACGGAAAGGTTTCGGATCCCCATGTTGGTACATTGTCCGTATAAGGTGGTATAGTATTTTTGTAAAATGTGGTGGTAGTATTTTGAATTAGCCATTTGGTGGTTGCTTCACAAAACCGACCGTTTTTTATGCTCGGAAAATGGGAAATGGCTTTTTGGTGCGACGAAAAGGAAAACTTCCTCCTGCAACATTGTTCGCCATCCCATGATGCATATGTATGCATAATATGGGCACATTATCACAAACTATGCCTTGATTCTAGCCATAACATTGGTCATTTGACCCGAAAGTCAAGAAACCTCGAATGAGATAGGTCACTTTGTGAAGGTTTCTTTGAGACATAATCAATATACCAAGTTTGATATTTTTCCTTCTAACTATGTCACATAATGTAACACCACACGAAGGTTTCGCATTGTTTCGATCGTTTTTGAATTTTTTATGCCTGTTTTAAACTATATATAATGTTTTATGTTTTACTTAATTTTTATTTATAAATGTGTAATATTTGAGTGTAGATAGATAGGTCTTATTTTTCTGCAAATTTTGATATATTATTTGTATTTTTCCGAATTAGAATGATTTAGTTATGATTTTTCAAAATTTAATGAGATAAAATAAAAAATAGCTACGCCGAGGGCAGCCGTCGGCGTATGCTACGCCGAGGGCAGCCGTCGGCGTAGCATAGAATATGCCGAGGGCAATTTTACGCCGACGGCTGCTTGACGGGGCTGGCCTGAACGATGGCTACGCCGACGGCCCCGACGTTTGGCCGTCGGCGTAGCTTCCCATTCCCGTAGTGCTATGTTCATCTCACCCCTGTCAAAATCTATCAGGACCAAGAGATTGTATACGTGGTTAGCCATATGTAGCTTTGCCAATCTGGAACGGCGGCTCACATGCTAGAAATGCATGTTGATCTGGTAAAAGAAATCGAAGGTCCAGCGATAAGAGGCTTTTGGTTTACGTACCTCAAGCAAGATCGATGTAGAAGAGCAGAACCGATCTGGAACGACTCCGTAGCTACAGCAAGATGCTTTTGGTCCTCCTCTCTTTCCCCAAGACCGAGATTGATCGATCGATCCGGCCGTATATATAGCAATCACGGTGTGGAATTAAAAGAAAACAAGACAAATAAGCGGAATGAAATCGCGTGCCAGCCAGCGTGATCACGTCTCTCGTACGAGTAATAATGTGGCGGACGCGGCTTGCCTGCGTGGCAGCATCGAGCGGATCCCGGTTTTTTCTGCCTCCGGGCTCTTTTCTTTTGCCAAAATCAAATTCGGGAATACCATCTGAATACAAGTCCCAACCGTGATCACCTCCCGTAGTATTCACATAAGCGCTCATGTCCTCGCCTCTGCCGTATTTTTCTTTAGCAACCTACGTCTTTTTTATTACTCTGATATAGACATATACACATGGGTCACGACTAAAAGGGGATCAAACAAAAAAGTTCTCAAGCTGCACAATTTTTAGAAAAAACCGACAAAAACCTCACGAGGCCACGACTAGCTAGGTCTGGAGCATCGCCGAATGACACGAGCACAACGGTGGGTGCTACGAAGATCTTGGTCCATGTCTTTATAGAGAAAGTCAAAGCTGAAGGAACAACTAGGCCTCTCAGGCTTCATGGCGAGACGCAGGCCATAGAAAACTCGCCAGCGGCACCTGCACACTGACAGGGCCCAAAGACATCGACTCTCCCAATAGTACCAGCAAAACCCGGGCAAGGCTCACATCACTTCGAAAAATGACGCCTCTAGAAAGGTGACAGCGAGGATGCCGCTGTCATCCAATATGGCGAAGCCAGATTTGAGTTTTCACCCCGAAATGATGGACAGATGGGTGCCCGGGCTCCACAAAAACGCCCCTAAGAGGGGAAACGGCGCCCACAGGCGTCGCCGAAGTCGGCACCGACCAAAGTCTGGTAGGAATTTCGTCCGGAGACCCCTGCACCACCTCCAAAGGACCGTCACGAAGGCGACCCATACCGCCCGGCGCGCACAATCAACGGCAGGAGAGACGTCGCCCTAGCCCACACCCCATGCCCCGCCGCCCGCGCGGCCAAGACAAAGCAGCAACACCACCTTGGTACGGAGTCGCCGCTCCGATCTTCACGGTGAGGGGAAGATGCTCACGCCAACAGAGGCAACCCCCGCCACCCACACGGCCAAGGGGAAGCCTCGCCACCACAAGCTCCCGGAGCCTCCGCTCTTCGGCATTCACGTGCAGCTCCACGTGAGAAGGTTGCAGAAGCAGCCACACAATGCCGGTCCAACCCTCCATGGCTCCATGGTCACCCGTGCCCCGCCGGATATGAGGGTTGACCACCATAACCCAGGGCTACCGCCCCCGGCTTCCACACGCTGGCAAGACTCCCCCACCTCACTTGCACCACCTCCACGAGCGTCGCCCCTGCCACCCACGCAGCCAGGGAGCGAATGCACACCACCGTGTAACTACCTCGGTGAACTACGCTCCTAGATACAAGCCTGGATGAGTGATAGCGGTTGAAATAGTACGGTGGGGCCCCAAAAGCCACTCACTGGTAGTCCTTTCAGACGTCCCAACCGCTACCCTCTCAACGGGACCTGTACGGGCGGCGTAGTCGGCAGGCGAAGGGATCAACTACGTACACAAGTGGGTATGTACGCAAGCCACCATACAAGAGTACATCACAGCCATCCCATCTAGAAAGAAAGAAAATATAGCAACGCCATACGGCAAGATTCAAATGACCTAGATAGATCTATATTTTAGGATAACTCCTCATACAACACACATCAGAGTATCATGCGGAAGCGGCAAACAGAATCCGAGTACGGATAAGAAGCAAATCGGCATAAGATGCCATAGAAAATAAGCACATCCCAACTACAGGTCTCACGGATCCCCGTTTCCGGAATCTCTACACCATACGATCGTTGCCCATATCTTCGGCTTCTTCCACCCAGTATCCGTCCTGAGAAGGTACCTGTTCATATGAATCAAGAATTTATCGTGTGAGACCCTAAGGGTACTCAGCAAGTCTTAATGCCTCTAAAGGGGACACAACCTGGGGTGACGCAATTGCAGCAAAAGATAAACCCTAGCAATTCTACAGATAAGCGCTAACCATCCGCCTAACCAATGATAGACGGATGTCCGTGAAATTAAGTACAACAGTTATAATGGTAATTTCATCCGATCCATCCTCCTCCCTGCTTACCAACAAGGAAGCGGACGAACAACCCCCCATCCGTTGGCAATTTTATTAACCATTCCATGAGTATGGCTCTATTTACTAGTCAAGTTACTTAGTCAAATTAAGGCGGTACTTTAGTTATGCTTGTCTATGATCGAGAAACTGTGCTCCAAGTCGTCCATATCCGCGGACACGGCTTTCAGAAAGTTTTACCCGGCCGGGGTGCACCAATAGCAACACACGCTCGATCAACCTCGGAAAAACCAAATCAAAACCCAACGAGGCTTTCACGACTGAACAATCACAAGATTCAGAAATATTTCAGGGGGCCACCCCTTAAGTAGATTCCGCAACGAAGCTAGCTGACTCCGAGACGGCCTCAAGGTTTGGGTGGACGGCGGTAAACGACTGGGAACCCGAAAGTGTGGCTGGGCTTGTCGATACCGCGTAAACGTGTCCCGATCCTAAACAGTACAGTGTGCTCCTCGCACAAATATAATATACAATAACATGGCATAAGTACAGGATAGTAAATAAAACCTCAAACTAGTTTGTGGCCCCAAGAAATAAGACGGAATCAAGCTCTGGCCCAGGGGGGTCCCATATACCTCCCGGATGTGGATAGCGCGATAAATCAAGGAACAGGAATCAAGTACTCGGGGTCTTACGGGACACAAGTGAGCAGGAAAAACCAAATAGCAGATGTTGCTCACCGGTGCCACTTTCTTTAGTTATCCCAGAACTACTCAGGTTAAGTTGTTTAGGTACCTCATTATCCAACAGACACTCACAAACCCTACACATGCTGTTCTACGACTCGCATGGCTCACACAACTCCTATAGTAATGGCTCATGGGATGGAGGAACAAGCTTGGTGGAGTTTAAAATTAAAGGCTATGCATACTTGGGATTCGATTTAATGCAATCGCGACTCAATGATGCAAGAATAAGATAGAGGCAATAGGTACTGTATGTATGCAAGCATGTGGTAGTGCTTGCCTGGTATCTCTGTTGAAGCAAGGGACGGTACTGGGTAGTGCTTCTGGTTCTCTTGATATGACCCCTGCTCAGTGTCTATCCGAGAAAAACCAAACAAACAAGGCCAACATGAATATAGAGCACAAGCATATGAATAAGATGCGTCAGACAAACAATCATGCCATGATGAATGATGCACAATTTACATGGCAAGGAAGGTAGCATGGCATGGTGAGGTGTGGAGAACAAGAAAGTAACATTTGAATTGGTTTTTAGTCACATTTTGTTGCCATAACAATCGTTGTTCAATATATATTTATATGATGCATGCTGCAATTGAAGTAATGGATAGCATAAACAGAAAGGTCTCGTTGAGCTGATCAATTTGGACTACTCATTTGCTTAATTTGGATTTACCAAACAATAGTTATGAATTAATGAAAAACCAGTGGCATTTGATGTAATTAACATAAGCTTGGAATTTTACTTGTGCAAAATACAAAATGGATGGCATATTTAGAATCCTCTCATTTTCCTGATATCCATACATATATCATTTGCCAAAATTGGATTAAGTATGACAAAGTTATTAAAAACTGAATTAGATTTGAATTTTGAATTTATTTAAAATAAATTTGAATTTTAAAACAATCTGAAACGTTTTCTACACAGCCTAACTTATCCTGAGTCGCAGACAGGTGGGGCCAGGGGGTTTCTCTGGCCCACACGGCAGTGCCTGGAACAACTCTGGACCGCGGGTTGATTACAGCAAAAGCCAGGAGCCTTTTTGCAAAGTTGCAACAGACGCTGACAAGGGGCTAGGCTGGACCGCGGGTTTAGCAAAAGAGATGGCAGGGGGTTATGTGCAAAAACGCCGCACGCTACTGTTTTTCTTCCTCTGCTGACGAACAGAGCACGCACGCGCGACAGAGAAAAAGGGGCGCGCCAGGGGGTCGATCTCGCGACCGCGGACGCGCGCGCGGTGGGCGGAACCAGTGCGGCTGGCTGCGGGCTGATGCTATGGGGTCGCTCGCGTGCTAGGTAGGTTGGCCGCAACGCGGGGTGGCTGCAGACCGAAACGAGCAGAGACGCACGGAGGGCGTTCGACGACCGGTCCGGCGAGTCTAGGGCGAGATCGGCGAGAGGGGGTTGTCTAGGAGGGTCGTGGGCTCACCGCGTCTTTGGCGTGGTCGGCGTGGCGCGAGCGGCGATCACCGCGGCTCACGGACCGATGAGCTAGGGTTTCCTCGGGCGCGGCGGTCTGGCGAAGGCGGTCCGCCTCCTCCATGGCGTGCTTGCAGGCGTGGCCGGGCTCGCCTGGTTCTCCTCGGCCACTCGCAAAGACTCACGGTAGATCGACGGGGCAGGGGGTAGTGGCGGAGAGAGGCGTTGGGGTGGTGTGGAGGAAGGGGTGTGAGGCAAGCCTCGGGCGGATCTGGGGTGGTCGAGAGGGAGAGGATAAGAACGAGGAGAGGTGTGGCTTGCGTGGGGGAGGTAGCTGGGCCATGGCGTCGGCCACCTTTCGATCACGTGATCAGAGGGGCCGGGGTGGCGTGGTAGCTGGGAAAGGAGAGGGAGGTGGCAGGTGGCTGGGGAGGCGCAAGGTGGGGCTGCCTTGGCTGAGAGAGAGCTAGAGGGGTAGCCTCGGGTAGATGGTTGGGAGCTAGGGTAGGAGAGAGGGGGCATGGTCGGGCTAGGTTAGGGTAGATAGGAGGGGGTCCTGGTCGGGTGTGGGGCAGGTAGGGTGCTGGGTGGTCGAGTTAGAGCTAGAAGGGAGAGGTGAGAGGGACATGGGGCATGGGAACATGCTAGATAGGGGGAAAAGGAGAGGTAGGTTTTGTTTGGGTTTTGTTTAGAGGTAGATGTAGATTAGGGATTATTTTAGGATATATGTAAAAATAGGGTTTAGTTTAGGGTAGAAAGGGAAGAGAGGGAGTACTTGGTTTTGTATAGATTAGGGGTAGATTAGTGGTAGGAGGGTGGTTTAGGGTTTGATTTAGCTAGGTAGAGTTTGGGGTTTTGGTTTAGAGAGGGAGAGGAAGGTGGCACTTTAGTTTGATCAAGCAAACTACAAGCAAGCACTAAGCAAGAAAGAGCAAGAAAAGAGGGAGAAGAGAGAGAGATGGCCATAGGGTGGTGATGTGGTCCTCCTTTGGCCCATGCCTGATCCAAGCAAGAACAAGCAAGATCCAGAGAGAGGAGGGTTTTCTGGTTGGCATGCCCACTAGCACATGTGTGTGCATGGACCATGGGGTAGGGGTTTAGCTTAAGGGGAAAAAGAGAGGGAGAGAGCTAGGGTTTTATACTCACAGACAAGATCAAGCCAGAAAGAGGGATCCATTTAGAAATCCAAACAAACCAAAACTGGAAAAGGTGGCACTTGCATGGCCCATGCAAGATGATTAATGCCAAAGGTTATATTGTGAAAACAACATTATTTCATGTGGCTTTAATCCTTGCATTCCCAAAAAGTGGGCAAAGGCCAAGCAAAATATGATGGGTGGTTCCAACCAACAACATGAGCTAGAGAAACTCAAATAAAAAATGCCAAGCCCATATTATTGGATGGTGGAATTATAAGGTGGTGAAAGATAAGGTGGTGGAGTCAAAAGAGAGATGCCCCCAACTCAACTTGGGCATTTAACAATTTAGTAAGAACCAAATACAATATCAAGAGGCAACTACAATTAATCATGCACATGAGATAAGAACCAAACAAGAAAAAGGTTTTATATGATGCTCAAATGCAAGGGGACATGATGACATGAGCATGATGTGATGATGATGCAACAATTATATGTTGGAAGTGGCCCATTTTATTATTATGACATGTAGCATTACAGGGGTTAGACAACTGGGATGCTACAACTCTCCCCCACTAAACAGGAATCTCGCCCCGAGATTCTAGGAAGAAGAAGAAGACACAAAGAGAGAAGGATGGTTGGCACGTAGATCATCTTCACGCTCCCATGTTGCTTCATCAACAGAATGGTGTGACCACTGCACCTTGCAAAACTTGATGGACTTGTTGCGCGTCCTTCTGCTCAAGGGTCTCAAGGATTTTGGTGGGGTGTTCTGATAAGAGATCTTCTTGGAGGTCGATTAGCTCATGATCCACGGTCTTGCCGGATCTTTGAAGCACTTCTTGAGCTGAGAGATGTGGAAAACATCATGGACTTTGAGTTTTTCCAAGCTCTAGTGCATAAGCAACTTCTCCTCTTCTACCACGTATCTTGAAAGGACCGATGTATCTAGGAGCCAACTTTCCTTTGATACCAAGCGGTGTGTTCCTCTCATGGGAGTGACACGAAGGTAGACGAGATCACCAGGGCATATACCATATCTGTGTGCTTCATCATAGTTGCTCTTCTGACGGCTTTGAGCAATCTTCAGGTTCTCCAGAATGATATGCACCTTCTCCTCCGCTTGGGTTACAATGTCAGGGCCAAACCAGATTCTTTCTCCTGCACCTGACCAACCAATGGGAGTTCTGCACTTGCGTCCATAGAGAGCCTCGAATGGTGCCATCTTCAGACTCTTCTGGAAGCTGTTGTTGTAGGAGAATTCAGCATATGGAAGACACTCCTCCCACTTCATGCCAAAAGAGATGACGCAAGCTCTAAGCATGTCCTCCAGAATCTGATTGATCCTCTCCACTTGTCCTTGCGACTGAGGGTGGTAAGCAGTGCTGAAGTTCAACTTCGTTCCCAAAGCTTTTTGGAAACTCTCCCAGAACTTTGAGGTGAAGATGCTCCCACGATCTGAACTGATTTCAAGTGGAACCCCATACAAAGAGACAATCCTGTTGATATAGAGCTCAGCCAACTGAAGTCCAGAAATTGTTTCTTTGACTGGGAAGAAGTGAGCCACTTTAGAAATCCTGTCGATGACAACAAAGATTGCATTGTTGCCCTTTTGCGACCTTGGAAAACCAGTGATGAAGTCCATCTCAACTTTCTCCCATTTCCATTCCGGAGGTTTCAATGGTTGTAGAAGACCGAATGGTTTCTGATGGACAGCCTTTACTCTGCGACAGACATCACATTCTGAGACGTACTTGGCACAATACCTTTTCAACCCAGGCCACCAGTATTGTGTTTTCAAGTCCATGTACATCTTTGTGCTGCCAGGATGGATAGAAAAAACCGAGTCATGTGCCTCCTTGAGAACTTGGTCTCTCAGACCCGGGTAGTTTGGAACAAACATCCGGTGTTCAAAGAAGAGGGTTCCTTGATCATCAACATGGAAGGCCTCATACTTCGGAAGGTCAAGCTTAGCGATGAGATTTTTGGTGTGCGGATCACCAAGCTGACGAGAACGAATCTGTTCTTCCAAGAGAGGAGTAGCCAGAAGGTTCAGAAGATGTCCTTGTTCCACAATCTCCAGGTTGAGCTAACGGAATTCCTCGCACAAGAGAGGTTGCTGCTCTTCTACCATGAGGTTGTTGACATAAGCTTTTCTGCTAAGCGCATCTGCCATGACATTTGCTTTACCTGGAGTGTAGTTGATGGTCACATCAAAGTCATTGATGGCTTCAATCCATCTCCTTTGCCGAAGATTGAGATCAGGCTGAGTGAAGATGTACTTCAAACTCTTGTGGTCCGAGAAGATCTCACAACGGTTACCAAGCAAGTAGTGCCTCCATAGCTTCAAAGCAAAAACCACTGCTGCTAGCTCAAGGTCATGTGTGGGATAGTTGATCTCATGCGTCTTCAACTGACGAGAGGCATAAGCAACCACCTGTCTCTCTTGCATAAGGACCGCACCCAATCCTTGCAAAGAGGCATCGCAGAAGATCTGGAAAGGCTTAGATGTATCCGGAGGAACCAAGACTGGTGTGGAAGTGAGCTTCTCTTTGAGTGTCTCAAAACTTTCTTGACAAACAGGAGTCCACAGGTACTTCTTGCCTTTCTTGAGGAGATCGGTAAGAGGCTTTGCTATCTTCGAAAAGTTCTGCACAAAGCGACGGCAATAGCTAGCCAAGCCGAGAAAACTCCGCACTTCCTTGACATTAGCAGGAGGAAGCCATTCAACTATTGTCTTCACGGTTTCCGGGTTGACTGCAATGCCCTTGGCAGAGATAACATGACCCAGATATGTTACTTCAGGCAGCCAGAACTCACACTTTGAGAACTTTGCATACAAGCGGTTCTCACGAAGCTTGTTCAGGACACACCGCAGGTGCTCTTCATGCTCCTCCTTAGACTTGGAATAAACCAGAATGTCATCCAGATATACCACCACGAACTTGTCCAGATACTCCATGAAAACGGAGTTCATCAGCCTCGAGAAGGTAGCAGGTGCGTTGGTGAGACCGAAAGACATGACCGTGTACTCATACAGGCCATAGCGAGTGGTGAAAGCTGTTTTGGGCACATCTTCTTTGCGAATCTTGATTTGGTGATAACCACTTCTCAAGTCCAGCTTAGAGAACACCACGGCCTCGCTAGTCGATCAAATAGATCATTTATCCGAGGGAGAGGATATTTTTTCTTGATGGTTTTAGCATTTAGAGCCCGGTAGTCAACACATAGCCTATCGGTTCTGTCACGCTTCTTCACAAAGATTGTTGGGCTACCCCAAGAAGAAGTGTTGGGTTGAATGAAACCCAATTTCTCTTGTTCATCAAGTTGTCGTTTGAGTTCAGCCAACTCAGAAGGACCCATTTTATATGGCCTCTTGGAGATAGGAGCCGTTCCAGGTTCAAGTTCAATCACGAACTCAACCTCACGATCCGGAGGCATACCTGGCAACTCTTCAGGGAAGACATCCGGAAACTCACAGACCACTGGTACACCCTGAATAGCTTCCATAGCATCATTATTCAGAGCAGCCAAGGAATAGAGCCGACAAAGAGGAGTCGACTTGGAGAAAAGACTACATGGCCTTCGTGAATCTTCAGAGACACCGAGGCTCAAAGACAATCGATCACAAATGCATTTGCGTCAACCAATCCATGCCCAAAATGACATCAATGTCGAGTTGCTAACAATCAAAGAAGCCAAGAATGAAGAACCACCAATCTCAACTTGGTTTCCATGATGATATGCTCAGCCCTCATGTTTGAACCAGTGGTGTACCACCAACCGCTTTAGAGAGAGGAACCATGACTAACTCATTCTCTTCTGCAAACTTGTATGACACAAAGGAATGCGATGCACCAGAATCAAAGAGAACTCGTGCAGGAACTGAGTTAACCGAAAGCATACCCATGACAACTCCAGGTGCGAGCTCAGCTTGAGAGGCGTTCACGCAGTTAGCTCGAACAACCGCAGACCCGGGCTTAGTGTTGATGTTGAGAGCCCGAGGCGGTGCACGAACCGAAGGAGAGCTTGATGCATCTTGGCGGGGTTGAGGGAGAGCTTTGTTCTTCATTGGGCGCCCAGGGGATGTCCATGATCTCCACATGTGTAGCAAGCACCGTGTGGACGTGGAGCGAGTAGCTGGGACTCCGCCAGCGCCCAGTAAGGTTGTTGTAGCCCCAGGAGCCGCAGTGGTGAAGTTTGGTGGCCTTGACGTGAAACTCGCAGTCTTGGTGGAGCCGGAGCGACGGTGGGGTGTTAGGAACCCGGACACGCCGCTTAGAAGGAGCTGCCATAACCGCAGAGCTTGATGCATCCTCGTTATGTTTCTTGGACTCCTCGAACATCCGCCTACTAGCCTCCTCTTGCCATATGCTGGAGTTCCAGAAGGTTGCCGGTCTTGCATGCGTGAGTGCATACTTGATCGACGATTGAGCCCTTGCCCAATCTTTTTTCGCTTTTTCTTGTCATCGATACCTCATCACCACCATAGCGAGACAGGTTCATAAAGTTCCCGATATAGGTGTTGACGTTATCATTCCCTGCTTCAAAGTTGAGGAAAGCATCCTTCATCCTTTCCATCACAATCTCTCGAGAGAAACTCCTTGAAAGCTCCAGTGAACCTCTCCCAAGTAGGTCGGAACCCAAATGAGCTAGCCTTCAAGTAGTTTTCCCACCATAGAGCTGCGTCTCCTTGAGAAGGTGAGTAGCACACTTTACCCACTCCTGCTCGAACATCGCAGCCTCGAGCAACCTTGAGATCTCGCGCAACCAATCGTCCGCCAAGAGGTCGGTCGACACATCAAACTGTCGGGTTGAACTTGAGGAAGCTCTTGATGTCACCACGCTTGGGAGGTGGAGGAAGCGGAGCAAACTCATTCCTTCCGACGCCTCCTCGGCTGTTGGTTCTCTTGCATTGCCGCCAAAGCATTAGCTATGCTTGACAAATACGAGCCCAGCCCGAGGAATGTCCTCCTCGGCGTGGGGAGCCATCTTGTCATTGATATAAAACTCAAGTCAAGACTATAATGGAGAATGATAATAATCCAAAATAGTACCAAGATGGAATTAACCAAGATTAAAGGATACAATTTATCGAGATGATATTAAAATATCAACAAAGTTCATAGCACCTAAAAGATATTAAGCATATCGCACATCGAAAAAGGAGTGTGGTACACAATATATCAAAGAAAAATTTTCCACAAATTTCGCATTAAAATACCAATAGATGCTAAAATTACTTAACGAATCAAGATTAGTGACTCTACCGATTCAATATACAAAAGCGAATGATACAAGTAGTGGTATGGTCGCGACTCCATCCCGCACTCAAATCATTACTCCGCACATGAACAAGTGGAACACATATCCTAACCCCTTCTTCACCAATGAAACCTAAAGATTGGTACTACGGAAACGAACACCCCAAACAAGATAGCGTCGGATACAAAGCGGAAGATAGATTGCGTCGGTTTACAAAAGCCTGTCGGTATGGAATGTACCAACAGTTGATAACCAAAGGCAGATAAGATAACAACTTGGATGCAACAGATGGACAAGGGATTACACACACACACACACACACACACACACAACCTATGGTACTACGGAAACCCAGAACACGTGAATCCTAGTTTGAACTTTGAGAAGAGAATTGAAAACGTTGCACTTCCTTACCAGAAAAGGGTGGGTGGGAGGGTAAGAAGAAAAATGAAGCACCTACTCGCTTTGTTTTTCCCTATATACATAACTACTAAAATATTTGCTAGATCGACAACGACCGTTGCTTATGAAACCTCAAGGTCGGGATGGCTCGATACCAATTGTAACTACCTCGGTGAACTACGCTCCTAGATACAAGCTGGATGAGTGATAGCGGTTGAAATAATCGTACTGGGGCCCCAAAAGCCACTCCTTTGGTAGTCCTTTCAGACGTCCCAACCGCTACCCTCTCAACGGACTCAGACGTAGTCGGCAGGCGAAGGGATCAACTACGCACACAAGTGGGTATGTACGCAAGCCACCATACAAGAGTACATCACAGCCATCCCATCTAGAAAGAAAGAAAATATAGCAACGCCATACGGCAAGATTCAAATGACCTAGATAGATCTATATTTTAGGATAACTCCTCATACAACACACATCGAGTATCATGCGGGCGGCAAATGTAATCCAGTACGGATAAGAAGCAAATCGGCATAAGATGCCATAGAAAATAAGCACATCCCAACTACAGTCTCACGGATCCCTGCTCCTAATCTCTACACCATACGATCGTTGCCCACATCTTGACTTCTTCCACCCAAAGATCCGTCACGAGAAGGTACTGCTCATATGAATCAAGAATTTATCGTGAGACCCTAAGGGTACTCAAGAAGTCTTAATGCCTCTAAAGGGGACACAACCTGGGTGACGAATTGCAGCAAAAGATAAACCCTAGCAATTCTCTACAGATAGCTAACCATCCGCCTAACCAATGATAGACGGATGTCCGTGAAATTAAGTACAACAGTTATAATGGTAATTTCATCCGATCCATCCTCCTCCCTGCTTACAAACAAGGAAGCGAAAGCACAACCCCCATCCGTTGACAATTCTATTAACCTTCCATGAGTATGGCTCTATTTACTAGTCAAGTTACTTAGTCAAATTAAGGCGGTACTTTAGTTATGCTTGTCTATGATCGAAACTGTGCTCCAAGTCGTCCATATCCGCGGACACGGCTTTGAAAAGTTTTACCCGCCGGTGCACCAATAGCAACACACGCCGATCAACCTCGAAAACCAAATCAAAACCCAACGAGGCTTTCACGATCGAACAATCACAAGATTCAGAAATATTTGGGGCCACCCTTAAGTAGATTCCAAGAACGGCTAGCTGACTCGAGACGGCCTCAAGGTTTGGGTGGGCAATGATGACGATCGGGAACCCGAGAAACGTGTCCCGATCCTAACAAGACAAAGTGTGCTCCTCGCACAAATATAATATACAGTAACATGGCATAAGTACAGGATAGTAAATAAAACCTCAAACTAGTTTGTGGCCCCAAGAAATAAGACGGAATCAAGCTCTGGCCCAGGGGGGTCCCATATACCTCCCGGATGTGGATAGCGCGATAAATCAAGGAACAGGAATCAAGTACTGGGTCTTACGGGACACAAGTGAGCAGGAAAACCAAATAGCAGATGTTGCTCACCGTGCCACTTTCTTTAGTTATCCCGAACTACTCAAAGTTAAGTTGTTTAGGTACCTCATTATCCAACAGACACTCACAAACCCTACACATGCTGTTCTACGACTCGCATGGCTCACACAACTCCTATAGTAATGGCTCATGGGATGGAGGAACAAGCTTGGTGGAGTTTAAAATTAAAGGCTATGCATACTTGGGATTCAATTTAATGCAATCGCGACTCAATGATGCAAGAATAAGATAGAGGCAATAGGTACTGTATGTATGCAAGCATGTGGTAGTGCTTGCCTGGTATCTCTGTTGAAGCAAGGGACGGTACTGGGTAGTGCTTCTGGTTCTCTTGATATGACCCCGCCAAGGTTCATCCGAGAAAAACCAAACAAACAAGGCCAACATGAATATAGAGCACAAGCATATGAATAAGATGTCGAGACAAACAATCATGCCATGATGAATGATGCACAATTTACATGGCAAGGAAGGTAGCATGGCATGGTGAGGTGTGGAGAACAAGAAAGTAACATTTGAATTGGTTTTTAGTCACATTTTGTTGCCATAACAATCGTTGTTCAATATATATTTATATGATGCATGCTGCAATTGAAGTAATGGATAGCATAAACAGAAAGGTCTCGTTGAGCTGATCAATTTGGACTACTCATTTGCTTAATTTGGATTTACCAAACAATAGTTATGAATTAATGAAAAACCAGTGGCATTTGATGTAATTAACATAAGCTTGGAATTTTACTTGTGCAAAATACAAAATGGATGGCATATTTAGAATCCTCTCATTTTCCTGATATCCATACATATATCATTTGCCAAAATTGGATTAAGTATGACAAAGTTATTAAAACTGAATTAGATTTGAATTTTGAATTTATTTAAAATAAATTTGAATTTTAAAACAATCAAACGCTTTCTACACAGCCTAACTTATCCTGAGTCGCAGGTGTGGGGCTGGGGTTTCTTCGCCCACACCAGTGCCTGGAACAACTCGACCGCTGGGTTGATTACAAAGAAAGCCGTGAGCCTTTTGCAAAGTTGCAATGACAAGGGGCTAGGCGACCGCGGTTTAGCAAAAGAGATGGCAGGGGTTATGTGCAAAAACGCCGCGACGCCATGCTTTTTCTTCCTCTGACGAATGAGCACGACGCCGACAGAGAAAAAAGGCGCGCCCAGGTCGATCTCGCGACCGCGGACGCTGGCGGAACCAACTGCAAGGGCCGATGCTGATGCTATGGGGTCGCTCGCGTGCTAGGTAGGTTGGCCGCAACGCGGGGTGGCTGCAGACCGAAACGAGCAGAGACGCACGGAGGGCGTTCGACGACCGGTCCGGCGAGTCTAGGGCGAGATCGGCGAGAGGGGGTTGTCTAGGAGGGTCGTGGGCTCACCGCGGGCGTGCTGGCGTGGTCGGCGTGGCGCGGGGAGCAGGCGATCACCGGCTCATGGACCGATGAGCTAGGGTTTCCTCGGGCGCGGTCCCTGGCGAAGGCGGTCCGTCTCTCCTCGATGGCGTGGCGCAGCGTGGCGCCGGGCTCGCCTGTTCTCGGCCACTCAGCAAAGACTCCACCGGGTAGATCGACGGGGGCAGGGGGTAGCTGGCGGTGTGGCGGCGAGAGGGTATTGGGGTGGTGTGGAGGAAGGGGGGTGCGAGGCAAGCCTCAGGGGCGGATCTGGGGTGGTCAGAGAGGGGGGGGAGAGGATAAGAACGAGGGAGAGGTGTGGCTTGCGTGGGGGAGGGGTAGCTGGACGGGGCGCGTCGGCCACCTTTTTCTGATCACGTGATCAGCAGGGGGGCCAGTGGTGGCGTGGTAGAGCTGGGAAAGGGAGAGGCAGGCGGGCGGCGTGGCCGCGGGGGGCAGGGGCTGCCTTGGCTGAGAGAGAGCTAGAGGGGTAGCCTCGGGTAGATGGTTGGGAGCTAGGGTAGGAGAGAGGGGGCATGGTCGGGCTAGGTTAGGGTAGATAGGAGGGGGTCCTGGTGTGGGGCGTGGTAGGGTCTTGGGTGGTCGAGTTAGAGCTAGAAGGGAGAGGTGAGAGGGACATGGGGCATGGGAACATGCTAGATAGGGGAAAAGGAGAGGTAGGTTTTTTGGGTTTTGTTTAGAGGTAGATGTAGATTAGGGATTATTTTAGGATATATGTAAAAATAGGGTTTAGTTTAGGGTAGAAAGGAAGAGAGGAGTACTTGGTTTTGTATAGATTAGGGGTAGATTAGTGGTAGGAGGGTGGTTTAGGGTTTGATTTAGCTAGGTAGAGTTTGGGGTTTTGGTTTAGAGAGGGAGAGGAAGGTGGCACTTTAGTTTGATCAAGCAAACTACAAGCAAGCACTAAGCAAGAAAGAGCAAGAAAAGAGGGAGAAGAGAGAGAGATGGCCATAGGGTGGTGATGTGGTCCTCCTTGGCCCATGCCCATCCAAGCAAGAACAAGCAAGATCCAGAGAGAGGAGGGTTTTCGTTGGCATGCCCACTAGCACATGTGTGTGCATGGACCATGGGGTAGGGGTTTAGCTTAAGGGGAAAAGAGAGGAGAGAGCTAGGGTTTTATACTCACAGACAAGATCAAGCCGTAAAGAGGATCCATTTAGAAATCCAAACAAACCAAAATCGAAAGGTGGCACTTGCATGGCCCATGCAAGATGATTAATGCCAAAGGTTATATTGTGAAAACAACATTATTTCATGTGGCTTTAATCCTTGCATTCCCAAAAAGTGGGCAAAGGCCAAGCAAAAGATGATGGGTGGTTCCAACCAACAACATGAGCTAGAGAAACTCAAATAAAAATGCCAAGCCCATATTATTGGATGGTGGAATTATAAGGTGGTGAAAGATAAGGTGGTGGAGTCAAAAGAGAGATGCCCCCAACTCAACTTGGGCATTTAACAATTTAGTAAGAACCAAATACAATATCAAGAGGCAACTACAATTAATCATGCACATGAGATAAGAACCAAACAAGAAAAAGGTTTTATATGATGCTCAAATGCAAGGGGACATGATGACATGAGCATGATGTGATGATGATGCAACAATTATATGTTGGAAGTGGCCCATTTTATTATTATGACATGTAGCATTACAGGGGTTAGACAACTGGGATGCTACACACCGCGTCCCGGGGCCGCTGCCCCGGCTTCGAAAGCCAACGGCCACTACCGAGCAGAGCAGCCGCGAAGGAGAGAAGAGGCCCGCCAAGCCCATATGAGCCTAGATTGGGACCTGGTCGTGCCTGGCAGCCGCAGCACCACCAAGGGACAACGCCCATGCCGCCCTCCGCACCGACATCGTCCACCACCGCTAACATGGGATACTATGGTAATTTAGAAAACGATCATAGACTAGAACTTTTGATGTAACCAACCATATTCCACTATATTGGGATGTGTACCAAGATTTTGGTTCCTGGTAGAGAAAAAAATCCCGAGGGGGCTCGAGATTTCCGGTTACCGCGGTAACCGAAAAATCCCGGCGGTTACTGGACAAATTCAAAATTTAAATTTTGAATTCAAATATTTCTGAAAAGGGATAAAGAGCCTATGAACCATTTTTAAGCACCAAGCTAGTATTGCCCCAGTGGTACTGCGTCGTTGCTGTCCTTCATACACTGAAAGGTTCTGGTTTGACTCTCAGTTTCAAACATTTTGCCAAACCATCCTTCGATGTCTAAATAAAGATAAACGGTAATTTAACCGATCTCAGCTATTTAAATTCAAAATTTTCAAAAAAGTCAGAATTTTTTGTCCGGTATTACTTTTTCCTGAGGGGGGTTGGCAAATCCGGTTACCGGGTGGTAACCAAAACCTTGATGTGTACTACTTTCTCCGAATAACTGACTTGAGTTTGTCTAGATTCTAATGTTCCCGGCCGGAGGGAGTACATTATTGCAATTTTGGAGATTTTCACATTTATATATTTGATATGCCACAACTTAAATTTCCACACTATTAGAAAAAACCCTACGTTACCACTTTATGAATATAGGCTTCCAAATTATCCTAGTATTATTATTTTTCTTTCGATGCAACGCATGGACACATGTGCTAGTTCTTCTAAAGTACAAACGTCTCAAACATTTTCCAGCCAGGGGCAACATATATTCGATAAAGAGATTCTTTATTAACTCAATATTTCGGCGTCAAGACGACACAATCAAACGAGCTATATCAGGTCTATGCATAACAAAGATGCACCACAACAGAAAAATATGAAATAAAATATTTAACACGACTCTTGACATGCGAAATTGCATAGAGCGATGCTTTGCTAGGCTACACAGGAGGCTTCGCCTGCTGCATCTTGAAAGTCATCACGAACTAGTTCTCCGTGGCGGCCTCGGTGGAGCGGGAGCACTCGTTGCACAAGACGAACAGCGTGGTCAGGACGGCACCAATTACGACCACTTCGGCCATGAGAAGCAGCTCTAGGTCCATGCTCGCCCTAGATCTATCAACAACAGAGATAGATTGTATACGTGGTTAGCCATCTGTAGCTTTGCCAACCTGAAACGGCGGCTCACATGCTACAAACGCATGTCGATCTAATAAAAAGAAATTCAGGTATAGCGATTAAAAGACTTTTGGTTTATGTACCTCGAGCAATAGGATACGAGCGGAACTGATCTGGAGCGATCCCGTAGCTGCAGAAAGATGATGATACAGGGCGGACGTCGTCCTAGCGAGGCTCTTCTCAATCCCAAGATCGGGATTGATCGATCGATCCGGCCATATATTTATATATAGTGCAATTAAAAGGAAACAAAGAGACAAATAAGGGGAAAGAAATCGCGTGCCGGCCATCGTGATCACGTCTGGCTTCTTAAATCATGATCCGATGGGAAGCTAAACGGTCGGACCGATCGTGTTCCCATCTAACGTATGGTTGGACGAGCGCTTGCCTGCTCCCATTGGTGCGCCCGGCAACGTGGCGAGGATTGATCGGGCGATGCCCCCTCTTTCCAGCGGGCCGTGTTATTTCTCTAGCCAAAATTAAATAATCAATATGGGCTAATACCAATCTCTCCCGTGAGAACATACCCCAGGACATGGAGTAGGGAAATCGTCTGCTGGCCTGCCACGACATGGAGAAAAAACATGGCTGCGCGCCAAATCTTTCTAATGTACAGAAACTGTGAACAAGAACAGAGGGGCGACTGCATCTTGCGGCTTAGGCATAAGCAGAGGCAAATTATGTTGGATGCTGAAGCGAAGGATAGGATCTTGTCCCCTGATGGCTTCTCCACAGGTCGGTTACGAGAACCATGGGAATGCTGACGGATCAGAAGCACTAAGAGTGAGGATTTTCACTAGTATCCTTCTCCTTCATGATTTACTTGCAATCTTCAAATTCCTCATTTTTAACCAACAGTTGTCTAGTCCCCATCCTGCAATGCAAATAGATCGGACCATGAAACATTAAGAATGAACCATTAAAAAAACATTAAGAATAAGGCCAACAAATACACCATTCTTTTCTGGCAGATCATAAATCAACATTTTGCATAGTAATCACTATTAGAAATAATGGGCTAAATCATTAGACCCATGTGTGATTTCAGATTTTTCCTAAATCTCAAAGCCCATGTATGTGAAAGCTCATATGTGATTTGATCCAAGTTGGTGGCAGCTCACATGTGTGTAGCAAGAGCTGTGCGAACTAAAGTTTTTAGTCTCACATGGGAAGTTGAAGGAGATTTGCACCACCTTATAAGGTGGAGTGTTGCACCACTTTGTAGGTGAGTGACAATAAGAGAGCTACACGCGCGCTCCTCCTCCGACGACGCCGCCGCACGCACGCCTCGTCACGACGCACGCGCGCCGCGGGTTGCGGGAATCTAGCTAGCTTTATTTTGCTGCTCAGGAAAATGTGTGCGGCTAGACAGACGTGTCAATAGTTAATGGATTCGGGTCGCTCCCTGATCGTGGACTATCTGTAACCGACCCGAACGTGTGCGGCGAGGGCTTGGTCCACTTCGTGTCCTGTTCGGGATTTCCGAGCCGCTCTATATAAACGCATGTGCGGCTTTCACAATGTACGACACCAAACAAATCTAGGGTTTTATCATCCTCTCTGCTTGCGCCGCCACCGTAGTCTACTTCATCCCGTTTGCCGGCGTGCACCGGCGGTCGGGAGAGCAGGTCTCCGGGACCACTTGCCTTTATGATCCTGTATGGGAGAGGGCGAATAAGGTTTTTGAGAAGCGCTCCGCGCGAATGCTCAAGTTCGTCATCACGGCGCGTCTTCCCAATCGTCAAGCCGGATCTCGAGCGCGTCGTCTTCAACGCCGACTTCTTCGACAGGCTACTGCACCAATGACGACTACATCGAGAACCGATCAGTATGTACACTGTCAACAGATCTGTTGTTTTACTATGGCTGTTAGTGCGTGTAATCTGATACTGTTCATATTGATCAATACATCTAGTATGTTAGAGGTTCACGTGATTGTAGCTGTTGTTGTCATGATTTATATTATAGAATTAATTGTGGAAATTATGTCTAATAATCGAAAATCCTTATTATAGGCAATTTTCTGAGTTAAACATGGGACACTTGGCCGATTCTATGAAGCCGGAAAAGTTTACCGGTGTTCATTTTAAGAGGTGGCAGTATAAGACCACTTTTTGGTTGCAAGCTCTGAAAGTATTCGAGGCTAGTAAGGGTTTACCTGAAGGAACTGCATCTGACGAAGTTCAGAACAAGTTCAAGGAAACCAATCTTGACTTTGTGGGATGCGTTCTGAGTATTCTTGACAACAAGTTGTTTGATGTGTATATGCATATCAAAGATGGAAAAGAGCTCTGGGAGGCACTGAACGCTAAGTTCGGTGTAGCAGATGCTGGCAGTGAGCTGTACATCATGGAGAACTTTCATGATTACAGGATGGTTAACAACCGTTCTGTAGTTGAGCAAGCTCATGAGATACAGTGCTTCGCCAAGGAGCTTGAAATCCTCAAGTGTATTTTACCCGACAAGTTTGTGGCTGGGTGCATTATTGCAAAATTGCCTTCTTCATGGAGGAACTTCGCCATAACTCTCAAACATAAGAGACAGGAGATATCAGTTGAAAACCTGATAGCATCTCTTGATGTTAAGGAGAAGGCTCGGACTAAGGACACTGCTGAGAGAGGAGGCGAGGGTCAGTCTAGAGCCTACATAATGCAGAAGAAGACCTTCGGCAAGAACAAAGAGAACTATAAACCCTCGTTCAACAAGCCTGAAAAGACTACAAACTTCAAGAAGAAGAAGAAGCCGAACAAGGCCGAGCTATATTGTTATTCATACGAAGAGCTCGGCCACTTTTCCAAGAACTGCCCAGTACGTGCAGATCGCAGAGGGAAAGGTGGGAAGACTGTCAACGTCGTGACCGCTAGCAACACTGATGGGTATGGTAATTTATTTACTGTTCTTTCAGTATTCCAATCACCATGTTGGTGGATTGATACGGGTGCTAATGTTCATGTGTGTGCTGACATCTCTATGTTCACTTCTTATCAGGTCGCTCGAGATTCATCCGTCCTAATGGGGAATGGATCACATGCTTCTGTTCGTGGTGTTGGCACGGTGGATCTGAAGTTTACTTCCAGAAAGATCATGCAGCTGAGGAACGTGCAGCATGTCCCTACTATGAATAAGAATCTCGTTTGTGGCTCCCTTCTATGTAGAGATGGGTTTAAGATTGTGTTAGAGTCCAATAAAGTCGTTGTTTCGAAACATGGACAATTTATTGGTAAAGGTTATGAGTTCGGAGGCTTGTTCCGATTTTTACTTTTAGAGTTTTGTAATAAATCCATGAATCATATTTATGGTGATATTAATGATGATACTAGTGTTTGGCATTCTCGTTTATGTCACATTAATTTTGATTTGATGTCTCGGATGTCCAGTATGAGTTTAATTCTGAATTTCACTATTGCCAAAGGTTCTAAGTGTCATAGTTGTGTGCAATCAAAGCAACCTCGAAAGCCTCACAAGGCTGCCGAGGAGAGAAACTTGGCACCTCTAGAACTCATACATTCTGATCTATGCGAGATGAATGGTGTGTTGACAAAAGGTGAAAAGAGATATTTCATGACATTGATAGATGATGCTACTAAATTCTGCTATGTTTACTTGTTGCAAACTAAAGATGAGGCTTTAGACTACTTTAAAATTTATAAGGCCGAAGTTGAAAATCAACTAGAGAGGAAGATCAAGCGTCTTAGGTCGGATCATGGTGGTGAGTATTTTCCCAAAATATTTGGAATTACATCAGAACACGGAATTATTCATGAGGGCGCCTCCCTACTCTCCCCAATCAAACGGGGTTGAGAGGAAAAACACGATTGGCGACTTGGTGAATTCCATGTTAGCTACTGCTGGTTTATCAAAGGCATGGTGGGGGGAGGCTTTGTTGACTTCATGTCATGTCCTGAATAGGGTTCCTAACAAGAATAAAGAAAAGACCCCTTATGAGGAGTGGGTTGGGATAAAACCATCACTTTCGTATCTGCGCACTTGGGGGTGTTTGGTGAAGGTCAACATACCGATTCCCAAGAAATGCAAGCTCGGACCCAAGACAGTGGATTGTATCTTTCTAGGATATACTCCATGGAGTGTAGGCTATACATTTCTAGTGGCTAAATCTGAGGTACCTGATATGCATGTTGATACTATAATGGAATCTCGTGATGCAACATTCTTTGAAAGTATTTTTCCTATGAAAGATATGCATAGCATTGGTAGAATTTCTTCTAAAATACTTCCTGAATCTAGTGCATCTATTGAGAATTCTGAACAACCACGTGAGGAAGTCCTTGAGAAGGATGACGATGAACCTCTCACGAGGAGTAAGAGACAGAGGATTGCAAAATCCTTTGGTAATGATTTCATCGTGTACCTTGTGGACGATACTCCAAGTTCCATTGCAGAGGCATATGCTAAAGGAAATATGCCCTAGAGGCAATATAGAGATGATTATATTTCATATGTATCCATGAGTTATTGTAATGTTCCTTGAATATCCATATCAGGCAACTTGTATTGATTGGCAATTATGTGAATTGTTTGTGAAACTCTTTACTTGTATGGTTATTTAAGAGTTGTCCCTAGTCGGAGTTCATGTGAGGACACACGTGAATATTAGACTAGCACATTGATTGGTTGATGACTATGTTTCGCAAGTCATAGACATGGAGATGTCAAACCAATGATGTTGACACATGTTATGAACATGGGGTTGGACTGACCCAACCTGAGACTGGCAATTAGTTGCAGCTCTCTCTCTACACATCGTGTACGTTTTGTCCTTATACCTGAGATTGTCGCATGTACTTGAGATGTGGATCGACCTAATTTGGGGCTATCAAACGCTGCATCGTAACTGGGTAGTTATAAAGGTAGCTTTCGGGTTTGTCCTCAAGCATGCTGAAAGGCATGGTCAATCAAGATGGGATTTGCCCCTCTCTACTTGAGAGAGATATATCTGGGCCCCTCGAGTGATCGGATCCAGAAATGCATGGCCGTGCTATATAAGGTTAAGAGTTAACCTAGTAAAGGGATTCCGAATCGCAATATCGAGAAAGGGAGGTCAGCTTGGAGCTAGACCAAATATCGTGAGGCAAAGGGAAAGACATGTACTAAACCTTGTGATGGTTCGTCCGACATGATCTTTGTATGTGTTTAGGAGTTGGCACGTCTTGCTAGAGGACGCTACCAACTATTGACAGAATAAGTGTATTTGTGTCATGTCTATACGCATATGAACCTATAGGGTCACACACTTAAGGGGCTGGAAGCCTAATGAGGATTGGATCCGAATTAGACCAGGCTCAGGCTACTAATGGGCTGCTAATGTAGAAGCCCATTAGGGACGCCTATATAAGAGAGGGTGGGGCGAGCTGACCAGGGTTAGACCTCAGATCATTCCCAGCCGCCACTCCTCACGCCTGTGTTGCACGCGTGGACCTAGCAGTCCGGTGTCTGATGCTTCCACCCCGCACGTGTGGATACCTCGGAGGTGCTGCATCTGTGGCACTTGGACGAGCCGCGCAAGGGGAGCTTCTCGTGGGACGAGGACAAGGAGGAGACGTGGAACATCTGCACTGCCTCGACGCGCTTCATCAATTCTTCAACTGCGCGTCTAGTGGTAATCCCGTGATCTATGACAATAGTAATCCTGGTTTACGCGGTAGAAAATTTTGATTTGCGCTAGTGTAGCCTACCTGTATCCCTTCAGTGGTATCAGAGTCGATGCTATTCAGTTATAGGTTCGGGATGTTTGCATATGGTGATATGCAGATTGATATGAATGATGTGATCGTTTATATGGCGGTGGTTCAGGATTGATGAATGATCTTGCTTTCCGTGATCGTGATTCTGAGGTTGTCGAACGACTTACCCCTACCGGTCGGTTTCCGCTATCTGGGTAGACAGTGACACATAAATCCTGTTGAATCACGCGAAGATCAATATGATTGGTCGAATCGGAACCTAGATCTAAAATCGATGTATCGTGATCAAAGGAGTTTGATTGAATCGGGACAGGAGTCGGTTTATGGTAAATTTGATTTGCCGATCAAAATCCTTAAAGAAAATTGTGAAGATTCGATCTCTCATTTTTCACGGTTTTATGGTAAATTGTGAAAATTGTGAAGATACCGGGAGGGGCGCTGCCCCTTAGAACCCCGCAAGGGGAGACCCCCTAGACCCTCCTTAATCATAGCCCCTTTTGTATCTCGTTAAGGTAACTAGGTGCTGCGATGTCACATGATTCGGTAGAATGCGATTCTATGCATAACTTGTTTTTGCAGGATGTATGTGATCGGTATGGCCCATATATGTATGTGATGCATGTATGAAAATTTGCATGACCTGCGTGTCGTGAGTAGGGCAACACGGCTGGAGCCATATGTGTTGTTATTTATTGTAATGGCCTGTGTGCCAACTTGTGATGTTCCCAATACTATGTAATTTTGATTACTAGTTGTTAGGAGTAATAGCTTGTATTAGTTCTTGGAGGACTCATCACTTGGAAGATGGCTCACATGGAACATGAAGATGGATATCATCATGGTGGACAGGTTCTATGGCGATGGAGATCACCATGAGAAAATGGGCCATACTGTGTCACATCTATGTGAATGCTATTCTTATGTGTTTTACTACTATGCATGCTTAGATGATAGAAGTAGAACGATCCCTCACAAAGTTTAAGTTAAACCATGCCCTCCCAACCAAACCTTGCACCATCCTATGCCCTGTACAATCGTTGGTGGGCCTATGAAATTAGGGTGCCGCGGTTTTCCTTGGCTGGATGGGTTTGTATCGGATACCTACACGCATAAGGGTTGGTGAACTTGACAAGTCATCTTAACAGTTAAGGACCTTGGGGCATAAAGGCTGGGCGCCTAGTTTTGACATAGAGATGTCACCCAACAACAAGAGTCATATGTGATATGATTAGCAAGTGTTGCTTACCGATTTACCTTGTCTTCTAGCAGTGATGCTAAAGCTCACTAGTCGACTTGTTAATTGTGGATCTTGAATCACTTAGTATTAATAGAGGGATATTGATTTAAGTCGGAGTATATGCTATTAAATTATTTAATATGTTTTACTCTTTCATGGTTACATGTCTTAGTATTTAGCATGTTTTCTGTTGTAGATCAATGGCACCGAACACTACATCACCTTTCTCTTTGCGTTCGATTCTTGACAAAGATAAACTAAATGGAACAAACTATTCGGACTGGGTCCGTAACCTGAGAATTGTTCTCAGGTCTGATAAAAAGGAAACATTTCTGGATACCCCAATCCCCGATGAACCTGCTGATAATGCATCTGCTACCCTAAAGAATGCCTACAAGAGAGCATGTGATGATTCTGTTGAGGTTAGCTGTCTTATGCTTGCATGCATGGAACCTAAACTCCAAAAGAAGTTTGAGGATCAGGAAGTGTACGATATGATCGTAGCGCTTAAGGACATGTTCCAAGATCAGGCAAGGACTGAGAGATACAATGTTGCCAATGTTGGAGATATGCCCTAGAGGCAATAATAATTGTAGTTATTATTATATCTTTGTGTTTATCATAAATGTTTAAATTCATGCTATAATAGTATTAACAAGGAAACATTAATACTTGTGTGATTTGTAAACTTAAATTGAAGTCCCTAGTAAAAGCCTCTTTATAACACTAGCTTGTTGGTTAATAAATGATTGTGGTTTCCCTATCATGAACATTGAGATGTTATTAACAACAAGATCATATTGTTAGGAGAATGATATGGTGGACATACTCCTATAGATAAGCGTAGCATAAAGATCAAGTCATTTTAATAGTTCAATTGCTATATGCTTTCTGATACATAGTAACCTAATTCCTTTGACCATGAGATCATGCATATCACCTTCACCGGAAGGATGCTTTGATGACATCAAACACCACACCATAACTGGGTGGCTATAAAGGTGGCATTGAGTGTTCAGAAAGTATTGGTTGAAACACACGGATCAAGAGTGGGATTTGTCCATCCATATGACGGATAGATATACTTTGGGCCCTCTCGGTGGAATGTCATCCAATTAGCTTGCAAGCATGTGACTGTCTCACAAGGGATCACATATCACGGGAACGAGAAAAGAGTACTTATCGAGAACGAGGTTGAACTAGGTATGCGAGATACCGACGATCAAAACCTCGGATAAGTAAACTATCGTGAGACAAAGGGAAATTGGTATCATAAGTAAGTGGTTCATTCGATCGCAGTAATCGTGAGAAATATGTAGAGCCATATGAACTTCCAGATTCCTCTATTGGTTATTGTTCGGAGAAGTGTCTCGATCATGTCCGCATAATTCACGAACCATAGGGAGACACACTTAAGGATTCGACGTTGTTTGAGTAGTTATGGAATGATGAGTAAGAGACCGAATGTTGTTTGGAGTCTCGGATGGGATCCGGGATATCACGAGGAGATCCGGAATGGTCCGGAGAATAAGATTCATATAAGGAAAGTCCTGTTTCGGGGTTGGAGAATGGTTCCGGTGTTTTCATCGGGAATGTTCTAGAAAGTTTCGGAATGTCCGCACTCGGAGGAAGGGTACATGAATGTGTCATAACAAGTTGGAATGATTGCATCATGTACTAGGTGTCATCGCTGAATAAAATAAAGGGTTTAATCAAATCCTAGTTTGAAAAGTCAAACGCCAATTTGAAAAGTCAAACGGCTATTTTCTGAGGTGGAGGGAGAGTAGGAAACCTACTTGGGGAGGAGTTCCCTCCCTCCACCACCGGCCCACTTGGAGACCGAGTTGGGGAGGGACTCCACTCCCCTTGGCGCGCCCCCTCCACCTATATAAGGAGGGGCAGGGCTGCCCCTCCAAGTACACAACACCACGCCCCGCAAACCCTAATCCTAGCCGCCACCTCCTGCCGCCGCCTAGGGCAAGCCGCCGCCGCCTAGGCAAACCCTAGCCGCCGTCCTTGCTCCTCCTTGGTGCGTCTAAACCCTAGATCGCCGAGGCTCTCTCTCATAGTCCACCATACTCGCTCCGGCTTAAGGCGAAGCCCTGCGAGATCTCCCCTCTACTTGGGTACCACGTTGTCTTAGGAATCGCGAGGAGTGCTACAACCTCCATTTTCTTTGGAACAAGGAGAGGAAGGTCTTCGTCAGTACCGACGTGTGATCAGGCTGAAGCGCTGCGAGCAGCTGCTTGGAAGGATCGCTCACGCGATCTTGAGATCGGCAAGAGTACGACTACATCACCCACGAGAATCCGCTCTCGTTAAACACTTTGGAATCTTCGAGGGTGAGTTATTCCATCGACTCATTGCTACAATCTAGTAGATAGATCTTGTCTTGTTTGTTTGTATGCGGTAGAAATTTTTTGTTTTCCATGCTACGAACCCCTACAGTGGTATCAGAGCCGTGTCTATATGTAGATCTGTTGCACGAGTAGAACACAATGGTCATTATGGGCGTTGATGCTTTTGTTGTCGATTGCTTCTTGTGTACTTTGCATCTTGCGGGATGGTGGGATGAAGCGGCCTGGGCTAACCTTACATGACATCGTTCATGAGACTTGCTCCACGCTTGACATGCAACTTGTATTGCATAAGTGACTTTGCGGGTGCCTGTTTCTCCCAACATAGTTAAGATTCAATTTACAACGGGTGATTGACAATACTAGTATCAATGTTGTGGTTCTTGTTCGTAAGTTAGAACGACACTTATTGAAAGCCCCAAACCACGTAAAACATGCAAAGAAAGTACAGGCGTCTAACTTTGTTTTGCAGGGGTGTGCTGTGATGTGATATGGCCATGATTGTGATTATATTTGATGTATGCAATGTTCCTTATTGTAAGTTGGCAACTGGCAGGAGCCATATGGTTGTCTTTAATTTCTGTTAAGACCCACGTGTCTATTCAAAGTAGTTGTAATAGTTGAAGCCGGTGGATGACAACCATGGAGCAGCGTCATTGACCTTGATGCAATGCCGGTGATGATGGAGATCATGTTCGTGCTTGAGGATGGAGATCGGAAGCACAAAGAAGAAAGGCCATATCATATCACATATTATGAATTGCATGTGATGTTAATCCTTTATGCATCTTGTATTGCTTAGTTAACAACGGTAGCATTATAAGATGATCCCTCATGCACATAAATTTCAAGTCTAAAGTGTTCATCCTTAGTGAGCACCGTTGCTAAAGCTTGTTGTTTCGAAGTACCACGTTATGATCAGGTGTGTTAGATTCCGCAAGTGTATACAACGTGAGCAAGCCAGATTTGCTCATGCGGAAGCTAAGGTTTGATCTTGATGAGCCTAGCATGTACAGACATGGTCTCGGAACACGGATCACCAAAAGGTAAAGCATGAATCATATAGTAAGATATGATGAACATGTCGATTATTCGCCATTAAAGCTACATCGACTCTCGTGATGATCGGTGTTGAGGTGGTGGATTTGGTTCGTGTGATCACTAAAACAATGTGAGGGATATTGTTTTGAGTGGGAGTTCACCTAGATTAATTTAACTATTAATTATAACTCAATTTGTCATAAACTTAGTCTAAACTATTTCAAATATGTTGTAGATCAATGGCGGCCCCTACCATCAATTTTAATGCGTTCCTAGAGAAAGAAAAGTTGAAAAACAATGGAAGAAACTTCGCGGATTGGTTCCGCAATTTGAGGATTGTCCTCACTGCTGGTAATTTGACCTATGTCTTTGGATGCACATTTGGGTGACCCACCGCATCTATCGCTACCGATGAAGTAAAGAATGTTTACCTCGCTCGGAAGACTCGGTACTCCACAATTCAGTGCTATCTTGTATGGTTTAGAATCGGAGCTTGAGAAAGTTTTGAGAATTCAGACCCACATGATATTGTCCGTGATCTCAAATTGATCTTTGAGACTCACGCGGCAATTGAGAGCTATGAGGCTTCTGAAAAGTTCTTTAACTGCAAGATGGAAGAGGGCAGCTCCGTCAGTGAGCATGTGCTTAAGATGTCTGGGCACGCAAACAAACTTCAAAGCTTGGGTATAGTGATTCCTAATGATTTGGGGATTTATCGTGTCCTCCAATCACTACCACCAAGTTACAAGAACTTTGTGATGAACTTCAATATGCAAAACATGAACAAGCAGTTGCCAGAACTCTTTGCTATGTTGAAATATGCAGAAGTGGAGATCAAGAAAGAGCACCAAGTGTTGATGGTCAATAAGACCACCAAATTCAAGAAAGGCAAGTCTAAGCAAAAGGGACACTTCAAGAAGGGTGGTAAGAAAGTTACCGCGCCGACGAAGAAGACCAAGGCTAGACCTAAGCCTAATACTGAGTGCTTTTACTGCAAGGGAGAAGGTCACTGGAAGCGGAATTGCCCAAAGTACTTGGCGGATTTGAAGAACGGCAACATCAAGAAGAAAGGTATATCCGATATACATGTTATTGATGTGTATCTCACTAGTACTCGTAGTAGTGCCTGGGTATTTGATACTGGTTCGATTGCTCATATCTGTAACTTCGAAGCAGTCTTTGCAGAATAAACGAAGCTAGCGAAGAACAAGGTGACGATGCGGCGTGGAAAGCGGATCAAAGGTTGATGTGATCGCGGTCGGCACGCTACCTCTTCATCTACCATCGGGATTAGTTTTATACTTAAATAATTGTTATTTGGTGCCTGCGTTAAGCATGAACATTATATCGGGATCTTGTTTATTGCGAGACGGTTACTTGTTTAAGTCTGAGAATAATGGTTGTTCGATTTATATGAGTAATATGTTTTATGCACATGCACCTTTGATAGATGGTCTATTCTTATTGAATCTCGATAGTGGAAATACACATATTAATAACATTGAAGCTAAACGTTTGAAATCGAGCAATAACTCGACCTATATGTAATCGTCTTGGTCACATTGGAGTGAAGCGTATGAAGAAACTCCATTCCGATGGACTTCTTGAATCACTTGATTTCGAATCACTTGAAAGATGCGAAGCATGTCTGATGGGTAAAATGACTAAGACTCCATTTTCTGGGATGATGGAGCGAGCTACGGACTTATTGGAAATCATACATACCGATGTGTGTGGTCCAATGAGTGTAGCATCGCACGGTGGTTATCGTTATGTTCTTACCTTCACAGATGACTTGAGTAGATATGGGTATATCTATTTCATGAAACATAAGTCCGAAACTTTCGAGAAGTTTAAGGAATTTCAAAGTGAGGTTGAGAATCAACGTAACAAGAATATTAAATTTCTACGTTCTGATTGTGGAGGTGAATATCTAAGTTACGAGTTTGGCGAGCATTTGAAGAAATGCGGAATACTTTCACAATTGACACCATCGGGAACACCACAGCGTAATGGTGTGTCTGAACTTCGTAATCGAACTCTCTTAGATATGGTTCGTTCTATGATGTCACTTACAGATTTACCGCTATCATTTTGGGGTTATGCATTAGAAACAGCCGCATTCACTTTAAATAGGGCACCATCTGGTATGAATTATGGTTTAGGAAGAAACCTAAATTGTCGTTCCTTAAAGTTTGGGGTTGCGAAGCCTATGTAAAGAAGTTACAGCCGGACAAGCTTGAACCCAAAGCGGAAAATGTCTCTTCATAGGATACCCAAAGGAACCTATTGGGTATACCTTCTATCATAGATCCGAAGGCAAAATCTTCGTTGCCAAGAATGGATCCTTTCTAGAGAAGGAATTTCTCTCGAAAGAAGTGACTGGAAGGAAAGTAGAACTCGACGAGGTTGTCGAACCTTCTCTCGAACTTGCGAGTAGCACAGCACCGGAAGAAGTTCCTGTGGTGCCTGCACCAATAAGAGAGGAAGCTAATGATGATGATCATGAAACTTCGGTTGTAGTTGCTACAGAGCCTCGCAGGTCAACGAGAACTCGTACCACTCCTGATTAGTATGATCCCGTTATGAGTGTCATGTTGGTGGATAACACCGATGACCCTGCGACATATGAGGAAGCAATGATGAGCCCAGATTCCAATAAATGGCAAGAAGCCACGAAATCCGAGATTGGATCCATGTACGAAAACCAAGTATGGACTTTGGTGGACTTACCGGATGGCCGGAAGGCTGTCAAGAACAAATGGATTTTCAAGAAGAAAACAGATGCTGATGGTAATGTTACTGTCTATAAATCTCGACTTGCCACAAAAGGGTTTCGAAAAATTCAAGGAGTTGACTACGTTGAGACTTTCTCACTTGTAGCAAAGCTAAAGTCTGTGAGGATTATGTTAGCAATCGCTGCATATTATGACTATGAGATATGGAAGATGGATGTCAAAACAGCATTCCTCAATGGAGACATTGATGAAGAGTTGTATATGATGCAACCCAAAGGTTTTGTCGATCCTAAAGATGCTAACAAGGTATGCAAACTTCAACGGTCCATCTATGGATTGAAGCAAGCATCCCGAAGTTGGAATCAACGTTTTGATAAGATAATCAAAAGTTTTGGTTTTATACAAACTTATGGAGAAGCTTGTATTTACAAGAAAGTGAGTGGGAGCTCTATAGCATTCTTAATACTATATGTAGATGACATATTGTTGATTGTGAATGATGTAGACCTTCTTAATAGTGTCAAGGAATATTTGAATAATAGTTTTTCAATGAAGGATCTTGGCGAAGCAGCTTACATATTGGGCATAAAGATTTATAGAGATAGATCGAGATGCCTAATATCATTGTCACAAAGTACATATTTGTACAAAGTTCTAAAGATATTTGGAATGGAAGATAGCAATAAAGGGTTCTTGCCCATGTTTCCCAATACGACCTTGAGTAAAACTCAAAGTCCGACAACGGCAGAAGATAGAGAGAGGATGAGTAAAGACTCCCTATGCCTCACCCATAGGATCTCTAATGTATGCCATGCTATGTACTAGACCCGACATTGCATATGTTGTTAGTTTAACTAGCAGATATCAAAGTGATCCAGGAGTGGATCATTGGATAGTGGTCAAAAACATCCTTAAGTACTTGAGAAGAACTGAGGATATGGTTCTTTCTTATGGAGGTGATGAATAGCTCGTTGTTAATGGTTACACCGATACTAGTTGGAACACCGATCCGGATGATTCTAAATCACAATCTGGATACGTATTTACTTTGAATGGTGCAGCAGTTAGCTGGAGGAGAGCAAAGCAAAGCGTTGTGGCGAGATCTTCAACTGAATCGGAATACATGGCTGCTTTGGAGGCTTCACAAGATGCGATATGGATGAAGGAGTTCATTACAGAGCTCGGTGTGGTTCCAAGTGCGCTGGACTCAATGTCTATCTACTGTGATAACATGGGTGCCATAGCCAATGCGCAAGAACCAAGGTCACACAAGAAGCTGAAGCACATCAAGCTATGTTTTCACGCTATTCGAGAACATGTCCAAGATGGGGACATAAAGATTTGCAAAGTACACACAGATCTGAATGTGGCGGATCCGTTGACTAATCCTCTCCCGAGGGCAAAACATGACCAACACCAAACTGCCATGGGTGTTCGGTATATTACCATGTAATCTAGATTAGTTGACTCTAGTGCAAGTGGGAGACTGTTGGAGATATGCCCTAGAGGCAATAATAAATGTATTTATTATTATATCTTTGTGTTTATGATAAATGTTTACATTCATGCTATAATAGTATTAACAAGGAAACAATTAATACTTGTGTGATTTGTAAACTTAAATTGAAGTCCCTAGTAAAAGCCTCTTTATAACACTAGCTTGTTGGTTAATAAATGATTGTGGTTTCCCTATCATGAAAATTGAGATGTTATTAACAACAAGATCATATCGTTAGGAGAATGATATGGTGGACATACTCCTATAGATAAGCGTAGCATAAAGATCAAGTCATTTTAATAGTTCAATTGCTATATGCTTTCTGATACATAGTAACCTAATTCCTTCGACCATGAGATCATGCATATCACCTTCACCGGAAGGATGCTTTGATGACATCAAACACCACACCATAACTGGGTGGCTATAAAGGTGGCATTGAGTGTTCAGAAAGTATTGGTTGAAACACACGGATCAAGAGTGGGATTTGTCCATCCATATGACGGATAGATATACTCTGGGCCCTCTCGGTGGAATGTCATCCAATTAGCTTGCAAGCATGTGACTGTCTCACAAGGGATCACATATCACGGGAACGAGAAAAGAGTACTTATCAGTAACGAGGTTGAACTAGGTATGCAGAGATACCGACGATCAAAACCTCGGATAAGTAAACTATCGTGAGACAAAGGGAAATTGGTATCGTATGTAAGTGGTTCATTCGATCGCAAAGTAATCGTAGAAATATGTGGGAGCCATATGAATTTCCAGATTCCTCTATTGGTTATTGTTCGGAGAAGTGTCTCGATCATGTCCGCATAATTCACGAACCGTAGGGAGACACACTTAAGGATTCGACGTTGTTTGAGTAGTTATGGAATGATGAGTAAGAGACCGGATGTTGTACGGAGTCTCGAATGGGATCCGGGATATCACGAGGAGATCCGGAATGGTCCGGAGAATAATATTCATATAAGGAAAGTCATGTTTCGGGGTTGGAGAATGGTTCCGGTGTTTTCATCGGGAATGTTCTAGAAGGTTCCGGAATGTCCGGCACTCCGGAGGGGAAGGGTACATGAATGTTTCATAACAAGTTGGAATGATTGCATCATGTACTAGGTGTCATTGCTGAACAAAATAAAGGGTTTAATCAAATCCTAGTTTGAAAAGTCAAATGCCAATTTGAAAAGTCAAACGGCTATTTTGTGAGGTGGAGGGAGATTAGTAAACCTACTTGGGGAGCAGTTCCCTCCCTCCACCGCCGGCCCACTTGGAGACCGAGTTGGGGAGGGACTCCCCTCCCCTTGGCGCGCCCCCTCACCTATAAGGAGGCGGGCTGCCCTCAAGGACACAACACCACGCCCATAACCCTAATCCTAGCCACGGCCCGCCACCTCCCTGCTGTCGTCTTTGCTTAGGGCAAGCCGCCTAGGCAAACCCTAGCCGCCGGCCTTGCTCCTCCTTGCGTCTAAACCCTAGATCGCCGAGGCTCTCTCATAGTCCACAATACTCGCTCGGCTTAAGGTGAAGCCTGCGAGATCTCCCTCTACTTCCTGGTACCACGTTGTCTGCCGGAATCGCGAGGAGAGTGCTACAAACTCCACCTTTCTGGAACAAGGAGAGGAAGGTCTTTCGTCAGAGCGTGTGACCGACGGCTGAGCCGCTTGGAGCAGCCGGAAGGATCGTCTATGCGATATTGAGATCGGCAAGAGTACGACTACATCACCCACGAGAATTCGCTCTCGTTAAACACTTTGGAATCTTCGAGGGTGAGTTATTCCATCGACTCGTTGCTACAATCTAGTAGATAGATCTTGGCTTGTTTGTTTGTATGCGGTAGAAATTTTTTGTTTTCTATGCTACGAACCCCTATAGCCAAGTCCTTTGTCGGATGCAAGCTAGCAGAGGGAGCAGCTGTAGGCCCCCATGTGATCAAAATGGTTGGTTACAGTCAGACTTTGGAAAAGCTTGGTTTTCCACTAGCCCAAGAGTTGGACACTGACTTCATTTTGGCGTCTCTTCCATCCATCTATGGGCAGTTCATTTCGAACTACCATATGCATGGGGTGGAGAAGGGCCTTAATGAATTATGTGGGATTATGTGGGATGATTAAAACAACAGAAAGTGACATGAAGAAGTGTGAAGGGCATAACCATGTGATGGCTATGCAGAACAAGCCTAGCTTCAAGAAAAATGGTACTTCTTGGAAGAAGAAGGGCAAGGCTAAGGATACGATCCCTAAGTGCATGCCAAGCAAAAGGTGGACACAGAAGACATTGAGTGCTTCTTTTGTCATGAACATGGCCACTGGAAGAGAAAATGCAGCAAGTACCAGGCTTCTTTGAAGAAGAGTGGAAGTAAGAGTACTTCCCACTTAGGTATGCTTGTTGTAAATGTTGTGGACATTCTTCTCATTGATTCCTATGTTATCTCTTGGGTATTTGATACCGGATAGGTTGCTCATATTTGTAATTCGATGCAGGGGCTAATAAGGACTAGAGAAGTGCAGAAAGGCAAAGTGGATTTTCGCGTCGGAAATAAAGCAAGGGTTGCTGCATTGTTCGTCGACGTCATGCAACTTCACCTTCCGTCAGGATTTATTATGGAGTTGAATAATTGTTATTACATTCCAAGTATGGGTCGAAACATTTTATCACCTTAATGTTTGATGAGGGATGGTTATTCATTCGCTAGTGCAAACAATGGTTGTGTAATCTCTAAGAATGCTATGTTTATGGCTAATGCTCCCATTGTGAATGGGTTATTTATTTTAAATCTTGATGATGCATCTGTTTACAATGTTAGTGCTAAAAGTCTTCGGCCTAATGATTTGAGTCCTACCTATTTATGGCATTGTCATTTGGGGCATATAAGTGAAAAGCGCATGAAGAAGCTCCATGGTGGTGGTATTCTAACTTCGTTTGGTTTTGAATCATACGAGACATGTCAGGCATGTTTACTTGGAAAGATGAACAAGTCACCTTTTTCGGGTTTACCCGAGAGAGCGACGGACTTGTTGGAACTCATACATACTGATGTATGTGGGCCAATGAGCACGACAGCCAGAGGAGGATATCACTACTTCATTACTTTCACTAATGATTTCAGTACATATGGTTATGTCTACTTGATGAGGCATAAGTCTGAAACTTTTGAAAAGTTCAAGGAGTTTCAGAGTGAAGTAGAGAATCAACGTGGCAAGAAAATAAAGGCCTTCCGATCTGATCGTGAAGGTGAATATTTGAGTCACGAATTTAGCGATCATCTTAAGAGTTGCGGAATTGTTCCACAACTTACGCCGCCCGGAACTCCTCAAAGAAACGGGGTCCCCGAACGGCATAATCGAACTTTTTTGGAAATGGTTTGATCTATGATGAGCCAGTCGGATTTACCATTATCATTTTGGGGTTACTCTCTAGAAACGGCAGCTTTCACACTTAATAGGGTACCATCTAAATCTGTAGTTAAGACACCATATGAGATGTGGACTAGAAAGAATCCCAGTTTGTCTTTTCTAAAGATTTGGGGTTTAGATGCATTTGTCAAGCGACTTCAGTCGGACAAGCTAACAACCAAATCGGATAAGTGCATTTTTGTGGGATATCCAAGGGAAACCTTAGGGTATTACTTCTACAACCGAGAGGAGGGCAAAGTGTTTGTCGCTCGTAGCGGTGTTTTCCTAGAGAAAGAGTTTCTCACAAAGGGAACAAGTGGAAGGTCGGTGCGACTTGAAGAAGTTAAAGATGAGCCAGTTGGGGATGCTTCTACGAGTGATGCTATTGTAGCAGAACAAGTTGAGGAACCCGTGGCAATAGAAGCACCACAACCACGAAGGTCGTCGAGGCTCCGCGAAGCGCCGGAATTATTATTGTTAGACAATGATGAGCCTGCGACCTATGCAGAAGCGATGGTGGACCTAGACTCTGAGAAATGGCTGATCGCCATGAGATCCGAGATAGAGTCCATGGGAGACAATAAAGTTTGGAACTTGGTTGACCTGCCTGATGGTTTTAAAGCCATCCAGTGCAAATGGATCTATAATAATAAGATTGATATGGATGGAAATGTTCACATCCATAAAGCTCGACTTGTTGCAAAAGGTTTTTGACAAGTTCAAGGAGTTGACTACGATGAGACTTTCTCGCCCGTAGCGATGCTTAAATCTATACGGATAATTCTAGCCATTGCTGCACATTTCGACTATGAAATATGTCAGATGGATGTCAAGACGGACTTCCTAAATGGAATCCTAACTGAGGACGTGTATATGATGCAGCCCGAAGGTTTTGTCGATCCAAACAATGCTGGAAAGGTTTGCAAACTTCTGAAGTCCATTTATGGGCTGAAGCAAGCATCTCGGAGTTGGAATATTCGATTTGATGAAGTTGTAAAGGAGTTTGGCTTCATCAAAAACGAACAAGAACCTTGTGTTTACAATAAGGAAAGTGGGAGAGCGCTGGTATTTCTAATCTTATATGTAGATGACATATTGTTGATTGGAAATGACATTCCTATGCTCGAATCTGTTAAGACCTCATTGAAAAATATTTTTTCGATGAAGGACTTGGGAGAAGCGGCATATATTCTGGGCATCAAGATCTATAGAGATAGATCAAGGAGGATAATTGGATTAAGCCAGAGTACATACATTGACAAAGTGTTGAAACGGTTCAGCATGGAAGAGGCTAAGAAGGGGTTCTTGCCCATGTCTCATGGCATAAAACTCAGCAAGACTCAGTGTCCTTCGACTACTGATGAGCGTGAGCACATGAGTAGGGTTATATATGCTTCGGCTATTGGATCCATCATGTATGCAGTGATATGTACTCGCCCAGATGTTTCCTATGCTCTAAGTGTTACGAGCAGATACCAGGTTAATCCAGGTGAAGGTCACTGGACAGCGGTAAAGAACATCCTTAAGTACTTGAAAAGGACTAAGGATGTGTTCCTAGTTTATGGAGGTGAGGATGAACTCAGTGTAAAGGGTTACACAGATGCGAGTTACCTTAACGACTCAGATGATTCGAAATCGCAATCAGGTTATGTGTTTGTCATGAATGGTGGTGCTGTGAGCTGGAAAAGTTCCAAGCAAGATACGGTGACCTCCTCTTCAACAGAAGCTAAATATATTGCTGCCTCGGAGGCCGTAAAGGAAGCTGTTTAGATTAGGAATTTCCTGATCGCTCTTGGTGTGGTTCATGGCGCGTCCAATCCCTTGGATGTTTATTGTGACAACAATGGTGCTATTGCACAAGCCAAGGAACCTAGACAGCACCAGAAGAACAAAAATATTTGCATGCGTTGCCATCAGATTCGAGAGTTCGTTGAGGATGGTAGTGTCATTATATGCAAAATACATACAGACTCAAATGTTGCTGATCCCTTGACTAAGCCTCTCCCGCAGCCCGCGCATGAAGCGCACATAAGAGCAATTGGTATTAGATACATTTTAGATTGACTCTAGTGCAAGTGGGAGACTGAAGGAAATATGCCCTAGAGGCAATCATAGAGATGATTATATTTCATATGTATCCATGAGTTATTTTAATGTTCCTTGAATATCCATATCAGGCAACTTGTATTGATTGGCAATTATGTGAATTGTTTGTGAAACTCTTTACTTGTATGGTTATTTAAGAGTTGTCCCTAGTCGGAGTTCATGTGAGGACACACGTGAATATTAGACTAGCACATTGATTGGTTGATGACTATGTTTCGCAAGTCATAGACATGGAGATGTCAAACCAATGATGTGGACACATGTTATGAACATGGGGTTGGACTGACCCAACCTGAGACTGACAATTAATTGCAGCTCTCTCTCTCTACACATCGTGTACGTTTTGTCCTTAGACCTGAGATTGTCGCATGTACTTGAGATGTGGATAGACCTACTTTGGGGATATCAAACGCTGCACCGTAACTTGGTAGTTATAAAGGTAGCTTTCGAGTTTGTCCTGAAGCATGCTGCAAGGCATGGTCAATCAAGATGGGATTTTCCACTCTCTACTTGAGAGAGATATCTCTGGGCCCCTCGAGTGATCGGATCCAGAAATGCATGGCTGTGCTATATAAGGTTAAGAGTTAACCTAGTAAAGGGATTCCGAATCGCAGTATCGAGAAAGGGAGGTCAGCTTGGAGCTAGACCAAATATCGTGAGGCACAGGGAAAGACATGTACTAAACCTTGTGATGGTTCGTCCGACATGATCTTTGTATGCGTTTAGGAGTTGGCACCTCTTGCTAGAGGCCGCTACCAACTATTGACAGAATAAGTGTATCCGTGTCATGTCTATACGCATATGAACCTATAGGGCCACACACTTAAGGGGCTGGAAGCCTAATGAGGATTGGATCCGAATTAGACCAGGCTCAGGCTACTAATGGGCTGCTAATGTAGAAGCCCATTAGGGACGCCTATATAAGAGAGGGTGGGGTGAGCTGACCAGGGTTAGACCTCAGATCATTCCCAGCCGCCACTCCTCACGCCTGTGTTTCACGCGAGGACCTAGCAGTCTGGCGTCTGATGCTTCCACCAAGCACGTGTGGATACCTCGGAGGTGCTGCATCTATGGCACTTGGACGAGCCGCGCAAGGGGAGCTTCTCGTGGGACGAGGACAAGGAGGAGACGTGGAACGTCTGCACTGCCTCGACGCACTTCATCAATTCTGCAACTGTGCGTCTAGTGGTAATCCCGTGATCTATGACAACAGTAATCCTGGTTTACGCGGTAGAAAATTTTGATTTGCGCTAGTGTAGCCTACCCGTATCCCTTTATATGCATCTCCTGATGCAGATGATTGGAAAGAAGCTGTCCAAAATGAGATGGACTCGATTCTTTCTAATGGAACTTGGGAATTATCAGAACGACCTTATGGTTGTAAACCTGTGGGCTGTAAATGGGTGTTCAAGAAGAAGCTAAGGCCCGATGGTACTATTGAGAAGTACAAGGCGCGGTTTGTAGCTAAGGGCTACACACAGAAAGAAGGCGAATATTACTTTGACACATATTCACCTGTTGCTAGACTAACCATCATTCGAGTACTACTGTCCCTGGCTGCCTCTTATGGTCTTCTGGTTCATCAAATGGACATGAAGACAGCTTTTCTTAATGGAGAGTTGGAAGAGGAGATCTACATGGATCAGCCGGATGGGTTTGTGGTAAAAGGTGAAGAGACAAAGGTGTGCAAGTTATTAAAAACTTTATATGGCCTGAAACAAGGACCTAAGCAATGGCATGAGAAGTTTGACAAAACTCTACTTTTTGCTGGCTTTGTCATTAATGAGGCTGATAGGTGTGTTTACTATCGCCGTGGTGGGGGCGATAGTGTTATATTATGTTTGTACGTGCATGACATTCTAATCTTTGGTACAAACATGAAAGTGATAAATGAAGTTAAGTCTTTCCTATCAAAGAGTTTTGATATGAAATATTTGGGAGAGGCTGATGTGATACTGAACATCAAGCTTATTAAGAACGAGAATGGGATTAATTTAAAAGAATCTCATTATGTTGAGAAGGTCTTGAACCGATTTGGCTTTAATGATGGCAAGACTTCTCCAACACCTTATGATCCCAGTTTGACATTACGAAAGAATAAGATGGAACCAACAGATCAGCTGAAATATTCACAAGTTGTTGGTTCTCTCATGTACTTAGCAAGAGCTACAAGACCTGATATCTCTTTTGCTATGAGCAAGTTGAGTAGGTTCATGTCTAACCCGGGTATTGATCATTGACATGCACTTGAAAGGGTCATGCGCTATCTATGTGGTATAATGATCTATGGGATTCACTATTCAGGGCACCCTGCTGTGCTTGAAGGATATAGTGATTTGAACTGGATCTCTGACGTTGATGAACTCTACGCCACGAGCGAGTATGTGTTTACCCTTGGAGGTGGTGAGGTGTCATGGAGATCCCGTAGACAGACCATATTGACAAGGTCAACTATGGAAGCAGAGCTTACTGCTTTAGACACAACCACTATTGAGTCAGAATGGCTGCGTGAGCTCTTGATGGACTTGCCTGTGGTTGAGAAACATGTGCCGGCAATCCTTTTGAATTGTAACAACCAAACTGTTATTGTCAAAGTGAACAATTCTAAGGATAACGTGAAGTTATCAAGACACGTGAAGAGACGTTTGAAATCTGTCAGGAAATTGAGAAACTCTAGAGTAATAACTGTTATGTATATTCAAACAGACATAAACCTGGCAGATCCCTTTACAAAGGGACTATCATGAAATGTGATAGAAAGTGCATCTAGGGAGATGGGGTTGAGACCCATGGATGTGACACCTAGTGGTAACCCAACCTATATGATCAGAGATCCCGTGAATTAGGACCTGGGAAGAACAAGCTAGTGGTTTGACTGAGGAGAGTAGTTGGTAACCCTCTCTATGTGAAGATGCATAACTCTCATAATCTGTAAGGCAGGTTGGCAACACGCCTTAATATGTTTTTGGTGGCTTTAACTAGCAAAAATGCTGTCCTATAGGGCATTCTTGAAAGAACACACCTATATGAGCTCGGCTGTAAATGTCGCGGTCTATGAGACTTGGGTGATCTCTAGTAAACTCATGAAGATACCAGGGAGTATGACGCATATGCTCCAACCCGCGGGGTAGGCTACTGGCAGCCAGGTACTAGTTATGATTTTGAGTGAAATCTATTGACACCAAACTTGCAATTCAAGGTTCGTCCATTGTTCAAGTTGTTGATAGATGTAGTTTAAGATTCTAGGCGGAAGTTCAACTTAACAGTCTCTGTTGAAACCTGGGTATATAAACAAGTAGCGAGGATTGGCAAATCTTCAAATGGGCATTTAAGATCTGGTGGGGGATTGTCAGAAATAATGGGCTAAATCATTAGAATCATGTGTGATTTCAGATTTTCCCTAAATCTCAAAGCCCATGTATGTGGAAGCCCATATGTGATTTGTCCCAAGTTGGTGGCATCTCACATGTGTGTGGCAAAAGCTGTGGGAGCTAAAGTTTAGTCCCACATGGGAAGTTGAAGGAGAGTTGCACCACCTTATAAGGTGGAGTGTTGCACCACTTTGTAGGTGAGTGACAATAAGAGAGCTACACACGCGCTCCTCCTCCGACGATGGAGCTCGCATGCATGCTCGCATCGTCTCGTCACGTCACGACGCGCGCGTTGCGGGTTGCGGGAATCTCGTCGAGCCGAGCTTTATTTTTCTGCTCAGGAAAATGTGTGCGGCTAGATAGACGTGTCAACAGTTAGCGGATTCGGGTCGCTCCTAGATCATGGGCTATCTGTAATCGACCCGAACGTGTGCGACATGGGCTTGGTCTACTTCGTGTCCTGTACGGGATTTCTGAGCCACTCTATATAAACGCCTGTGCGGCTTCCACAACATACGACATCAAACCAATCTAGGTTTTTGTCATCCTCTGTGCTTGCGCCGCCACCGTAGTCTACTCCATCCCGCTTGCTGGCGTGCATCGGCGGTCGGGAGAGCAGGTCTCCGGAACCACTCGCCTTTGTGATCCTGTACGGGACATGGCGAATAAGGTTTTTGGGAAGCGCTTCGCGCGACTGCTCAAGTTCGTCATCACGGCGCGTCTTCCTGGTCGTCAAGCCGGATCTCGAGCGCGACGTCTTCAACGCCGACTTCTTCGACAGGCTACTGCACCAACGGCGACTACATCAACAACCGATCGGTACGTACAATGTCAACAGATCTGTTGTTTTACTATGGCAGTTAGTGCGTATAATCTGCTACTGTTCATGTTGATCAATACATCTAGTATGTTAGAGGTTCACGAGATTGTAGCTGCTGTTGTCATGATTTATATTCTGAAATTAATCGTGGAAATTATGCCTAATAATCCAACAATCACTTGGTTGTGCCAAATATCTAAGCTTTGTAATTAAATACACCAAGGAAGACAACTTCTTTTGCATGCGTTCAGCTAAACCACATCCCAAATTTGGGAGCAATAAAATGGACCAAAGCTACCATACACCAGTGTGTTGGCTCACTTTATAGACATCGGCTTCCTCGTCAAGGCTTTTTCCCTTGCTATATTAATGTAGAGAGTGCGATGTGTCCCTGGGGATAGAAATCGGGTCCTTAGCCAACTGGTCTCGCTTTTGCTACGACTAGTCTTGCTTTTGCTACATGTAGCAAAAAACGGTTCGCTCTATCAAACAGAACAAAAAAAGACTGTCTCACCGGAGACCTCGCTGAAGACTATAGCAAAAGGGTGTGCTAATATAGCAGATCCAACCTCGTCGGAGACTTTCGCCGGAGACCATGTAGCAAAAAATTTACACTATTGTAGCAAAACCACAAAATAGTGGTAACAAGCGAAATGTGGTAATGTAGCAAAAAATAGATTTCACCGGAGACATCATCGGGGACCTTGTAGTAAAAACTTTTCTACGTATCAAAACGGCTTCTCCGAAGATTATCATCGATCATATTGTAGCAAAAGTTTTATAATATTATATCAAAACACACAATGGTTGGAGCAGAATATGTATGTATGCAGCAAATCTCGTGGTGTAGCAAAAAATCCCCAACATAAAAATTCTTCGCTCCGTCCGTAGAAAATATGTCGGCCATAGGTAGCAATGACGATTGCCGTCTAGATAAAACGTGAACCATTTGTAGCAAAATCTCCCGGTGTAGGTAGCATGCGCGGGATGCCACATCGAACCAGTCTTGCTCGCCGAAAATCGGGGCATAGGGGCGATGCCCATGCTAGGGAGTGCCGGTGGAGATGACTAGAAGAGGCGGGGAGGTGGAGAGGAATGGGGGCTAGATGGGCGGCGCTTCGGGGAGGAGCACCAGAGGCACTCTGGGGAAGAAGCAGGATACGCGGGCGGCGCTGCCGGGAAGAGCATAACCGGGAGGCACGGGCGGCTCGGCGCGCACGAGTGCAGGCGACAACGGAGACATGGGGATCCGGTCCGACGATGACGACGGCTGTAGGCGGCGGCGGGTGCCAATCGACCCAAACATCCCTACTCTCCGAGTAAATTACATTTTAGTAACATAATTGGAGATAGGGTAGTGCCACTTTTTTTATTTTTTGATACATACCATTTTTGGGGCAAACTGTTACAAATATGGCACTTTTTAGCTAATCATGGTTTAACAGCAAAACTAAGATGATGAATCCACATGTAAGCGGTCACGTGGACCTGGGGTGATATGTAAGTGGTGGGTGAACCTGGCCCCCGCATGTCATCCCCTCATATATATTCTCCTTCTTCATGTACGTCCTCTCTCATCGAACAATCTACGCAATCGATAACCCCTGCTACTACTAGCCTCCGCCAGCACCCCCTCCTCCTATCTCCCGCCGCCACCCCTCTTGCTACCTCCTTCGGCCCCCTCCTTCTATGTTCTGCCGAGGCCATGTGATTACCGCAGTACTGAGGTCCCAACCACGTACAAGGATGTCGCAGAAGGGAGCGTGCAGGGCTACGCCTGCGGGCACGTTTGACTCAGGAGTTCAAGGAGAACCAAAAGCGCATCACCACTAGTAAAAGGTCACCAGAACCTTGTTGGCAACGCAGCCGCATGGCAAACAATGATGATCGAAGACAAGTGACTATGGTGCTCGAGCAGGAAAACGGGGAGTACGTGGAGGAGGAGGATCTTACTAGGGATGCAAGGGAAAGGTCAGCGAGCTCATGAAAGATCGGAGTCAACGTCAACGACGGCTACCACACGACGTAGAGGGCATCGACGATGGCGTCGATTAGGAAAGTTTGGCTTCTATTTGATCTGCAGTGGAGATGCGAACAATGAGATAGACGTCGTCGTCTTAACGAGGAGCTCGAGAAGGTCGGGAGGCATAGGGAGAGCAACTTCTATAGGAAGAAGGATATGATATAAGAGAGAGAGGAGGTGGAGCAGATGAGAGGGATGACAGATGGGCCCCAGGTCCATGTCATTGCTTAATTGTGGGCTCATTCTATTAGTTTTGCTGTTAAAACACGATTAGCGAAAAAGAGCCCTTTAGGGTTTTTTTTGTGCAAAAGTGTGACTGAGTTGTTAGAGCACCTTCAGTCATTCGGCGTTCCTAGGACCAATTCCGGCGCTATTTACGCCAGATGGATGTAACTTTTGGCCTGGCAACAGCTAGTTTCCTACTTGCGTTACCAGGCCGAGTTCCCGACTTTGGCCAAATTTTAAGAAAATACAGCAAAATTTAGACGAGGTGATTTCATTAAAATATAGGCGACTTAATACATATTATGCCAAATTTGGACATATATCCGAATTTTGACTACAATACGCTAAAGAAAAAACTAAAAAACATATAAATAACTATTACTACTTGATGTCGATGCTGATGCCGCCGAGCGTGCCGTTCATATGACGATGTGGCGGTAGAACGACGTGTATACGGCGTCCCTAGTCTCATCGGCGTCGCCGTCGTAATCGCTCGGTGGATGTCGTGGACGGTAGCTGCCCTAGCCGGCGTCGCCGCAGCGCCATGGATGTGATGAGGTCCCAGCCTTGTCCTCTTCGTTGTAGAGGACAATAAGCAGTGCGTCCTAGTAGGCGCGCTGCCAGCGAGCGCCACACACGACCTGACGCTCGGCCTGCCCTGTGATGATGTGTAGCTCAGATCACTGTAGAGCTTCGTTGGGAAACCCCAAGAGGAAGGTATGATGAGCACAATAACAAGTTTTCCCTTAGTAGAAACCAAGGTTATCGAACCAGTAGGAGGAAGGAAACGACCCAAAGGTGTTGCTAGCAACTTGGAAACCTGCACAACACAAACTCAAGACTTTGCCCCAACGAACAGTGAGGTTGTCAATCTCACCGGTTTGCTGAAAACAAAGGATTAACTGTATGGTGTGGGAGGTAATGGTGGCTTGCAGAAAGTAAACAGTAACAGTGGAAGATGTATCAATGGTAAAGATTGGACCGAGGTCCATAGTTCACTAGAGGTGTTCTCCTTAAGATAAACAACATAACATGCTGGGTAAACAAATTACAACGGGGAAATTGACAGTACAAAGCAAGGCATAACAATGCAATACTAGATATTCATGATCCTATGAGATTTGATTGGGCATTACAACAAGATACATAGACTGCCATCCAACTGCATCTATGACTATTAATCCACCTTCGGGTTATCATCTGAACCCCCTCCAGTATTAAGTTGCAAGCAATGGATAACTGCTTTAAGCAATGTGTGTAAAGTGAAAAATACACTTGTTCCATGAACAAGAGATTGTTGTTTTCTCTCTAGTAGCAACAAAAAATCTACAACATTAGACATTTTTGTCACTTCCCCAGATTAAATAGAGGCATGAACCCACTATCGACCATAAATACTCCCTCTTGGAGTCACTAGCATCTACTTGGCCAAGATATCTACTAGAAACGGAGAGCATGCAAGATCTCAAACAACACAGACATGATAGAATCAATAAGATAGAATCATTAACCAGTCTGACATAGTAATCTCAATATCCATCGGATCCCTGCAAACACAACATGCATGATTACAAATAGATGATCTTGATCATGAATGGAGCTCACAAGATCTAAACATGGTAGCACAAAGGAGGAGAAACAACCATCTAGCTACTACATGGACGCGTAGTCCAAGGTGGAACTACTCATGCTTCATACCGAAGGTTGGCATGGTGATGAAGAAGGCCTCTGGGATGATCTCTTCCCTCCGGTAGGGTGCCGGGAAGAGCTTAAGATCCCCCCGATCTAGGGATCATGGTGGTGGCGGCTATGGACTATTTCGGGGAAGATTGATTGGGTCCTTAGGGTTTAGGTATCAGGGGCTTCTTATAGGCGAAGAGGGAGGCCGAGGGGATGTCCTAGGCGGCTGCAACCCCCCTCCCCCCAGGCTAGGCTAGGACCTTGCGGCCAGGTGTGGCCCCCTCGAGGCCCTCCTCCGTCTCGTCTTCCGGCTCCATATTCCCCACGGTAAAATATTGACTTTGGCTTTTGTCCCGTCCAATTCCGAGAATATTCACTTTCTGACTTTTCTGGAACCAAAAACAACAGAAAACATGCAACTGACACTATGGCATCTTGTTAATAGGTTAGTCCTAGAAAATATATAAAAATATCTCAAAGTGTAGACAAAGCAAAGCAAAGTGGATACTAGACAAGCATGGAACATCAAAAATTATAGATACGTTTACGACGTATCAAGCATCCCCGAGCTAAACTCCTGCTCATCCTCGAGTAGGTAAGTGATAAAAAGTATAATATTTGAGGTGACATGCACCATCAAAATCAAGATTAAACCATTGCAAGCATTGAAAGATGGGACTAAAGTACTCTCGAGGTAATATTTGAGGTGACATGCACCATAAAAGAAGAAGTTCTAACAATAATACAAAGTAATTATGCGGCAACATGAAAGTTTACAAACAAAGATCATGAATAAAAATACACTGAAAGACGTTCGTTTGTTTGTTTCACATATATAAAACATAGCATAGTGGGATTCTGCTTGTCCCTCATGGAGTAGCAATAAATGCATATGACATCTTCAAAGTTCATAAGAGTGACTAGATACAAATAGTTCAAGAACAAGGAATGTCAACAATATGAATCAATCAATAAGTTTTGGGACAATGCACATAGAACTAAGAATGGCAACTATGCTCTCTTAATTGGTGCTTAAGGATAGAAGGTGGAGACTCAATATAAAAGTGGAAGAAAGCCCCTTAATAAAAGGGAAGCGGGGATTTCAAGTCTCATAAAGAGCTTCCAAAAATTATGGTACTTGTTAGCTTTCATCTCTCATTGACCCTATCATAAGCATCTTGAAGTGATTAAGGTTAAAGTAAACAAACTATGGAGTATATGCTTGACAAAGTATAAGTTGGCAATCTCATGTCCCTTGAGTACGAGGGCCGCTCCTCATGCTACTTAACTTCAGTCACCAGTAAGTTCTTATCATAGTAAGTACATGTGTATCATAGAGAACCGCCAACAAGGTACCCCTTGCACATGACATAGGAGTTATCCCATATCAAAATGACAAGGCAAGCAGACAATGAGCATCTCAGCAATCTTCTTATTTACCATGGGAAAATGGTGCTTTTTTTCTCTCTTTCCTCTTTTCAATATGTCTCTCCTTTTTTAAGAAGAAAGCTTCATAGATTGCTCACTATGGTGATGCTGCAAGTTTCCACCATGATTAGGCATGGCTTACGCTAGCGGCCCAGGCGTTTCTCTAACACACATACATAAATCCATGGACTTATAAGCTCCTCTATTATTTCACACCGACAACATCCGCAAACAAAAGATCATGATATCAACTGGGTACAATGTACACGTGCAATGTTGAAAGCGTTCCCCATGACAGCATGGTTCTGATAATTCCAACGTATATGTGCAAGCATATACAACAAACATGACACAGTGGTTCGCGTTTATTTAGGGTCAAGAAAAATAAAGTGTTCCATCAAGTTTGTGAGAGCTTTAATCACTAAGTTTCACATAACAAGTTTAATTTGGAAGATAGATAAAACAAGAATATACTTGGAATGGTGTAACACACCGTGCATAGGAATTTATAGTGGACACTTTGGAATAACTTGGTTTTTGGGAGTTGGATGCATGAGTAGAGCTTATTCATACAAGTGGAGGCTAGCAAAAGACTGGGAGCGACCAACTAAGAGAGCAATAATGGCCATAATCATGTAGAGCGAAAAAACATTACTAATCAAAGCATAAAATGGTACCACAAGTCAAAAAATAAATGATCATAGAGGCTATGGTGACTAGTTCATAGTCATAACATGGTGTGAGCATGTGCCAAGTCAACCCAAACAAAGCATCAAAGGAGAATACCACAATATTGTGCTTTTGTATGCTAACACAATGCATGATTGTTTCAAGGAACATTAAGCAATCCTAATTGTTTGGAACAAGTCATGCTACAACAATAATCACTAAGCATAAGGTCCAAACAACATCTAGCATGACATGATAAAGTCTAAGTCACAGTCAAAGCAAGCTCCTCTTGTACTACTAAAGCAAGAACTTCCTACTCCTTTCCAACACCAATCAACTTATTTGAAACAACACGGTGAATATGGGGGTCCAAACTACTTTATTCAAGCAAACTAAGCAAACAAAAACCAAAAACGAAAACTAAGACGCTCCAATAACAACACAATTGTGCATGAAACAATAAAAATGAAGTGTCTAGAAAGACCTGAGATTTTTATTGATGAAGAAAGGGATGCCTTGGGCATCCCCAAGCTTTGATGCTTGTACGCATTGAATATTTCTTGGGGTGACACGGGGTGGCATCCCCAATATTGAGCTTTTGTCCATTCTTCATCTCATTACAACATTCTTCCTTTACGCTTGGAAATTTTCCTTCATACAAAATGTTGGGGGGATGACCCCACATAGGGTCAAGATAGCGGAAAGAAGGAAGGAACCTTCCTTACCATAGGACAAATTATAAGCTAAGTCGGCCGAGTCATGCAAGGCTCGGCCAAATGAGCCATGGCTTGGCAAGAATCGAGTGATTAACACCTAACTCGGCCGACGTGTGAGCTAAGTCGGACGAATAAGACTGATCAACTCGTGTGCAGGTGGAGGCCGAGCCAAATTATGTGAGGCAAGGCCGAGTAACGGGAAACTTGCAGGAGAAGGAGAAGGATCCCAGAGTCAAACCCTAGCTACTGTCTAGGAGGAATCTACACAGGGCCAAGCACTAAGGACAAAGAGCAGAGCCGCAGAGGGGCGGACAAGCGTCACAGAGGTGATAGTGGGGAAGCCCGAGGCTCGCGTGTGGGGGTCTCTGGACCTTTGCCGCCGATAGAAGGGGGACAGGGAAAGGAGTCCACCGAGTTACCACTTTGTGAAAAGCATATTCCAAGAATATGCTTGCTATGTCAGCCCTAGGAGGAAGCAAGGGACCCCTTTATAAGGAGGGTCACGGGCTCCTGGAGGAGGGATCGATTCATTTAACACTCGAGGGATCGTGTAGTAGTTTTCTTCCTCCTCTCTCTGATACAGCTCTAGGAGCACTTGTAACTCGATTGAGGAGAAATAAAGATCTATGTTATAGTCAGTTGTGTGTAGAAATCACTACATCTTCCCTCCCCAGATCCCACTAGCATCCATTGGCCCCATACTTTAGCCTACCCATGGCATCTGCCATGCCACCACCACGACAGTTGGCGCCCACCATGGAGCCAGCAGCGGTGCTAGCTGGAGTCAAGATCCGGACGTGAAACTTCATCCACACCAGCGAGTGGGTTGTTTCTGGCCTAGTCTAGAGATTTGATATCTGGGACTACGTCAGCGATAACGCTGGAAGTTTTGGGAGGAAAGCACCCCCGCGCAACGGCATCTTCATCTACCTGGGCGCTCACAAGGTCTACATCGGCGTCGACACCTCCTGCATCTACCCGCGCCGAGTCATTAATGCAGGAGATCCTCCCCTCAGTGCTGCCAGCGGTCAGCATGGCGTTCGCCTCGCAGGAAGCGTCGAGGTGATGATGACAGCTCTAGCACCAGCAGTAGAAGCAGATGCCAGACCAAGCAAGGACCCGGCGGCAGGAGGACAGGTAGCGACGAAGAAAGCATCTCCAACGCCAACCGCATCAGATCCACCTACGACCAGGGCGTCCGAGGTACAGGAGGTAACTCCAAAAGCAGCAAGGGTAAGGTGGCCACCTATGGAGAGGTCGGAGAATATCCTCCAGGCAACTATAGATAAATGGACTACACCTATAGCACCGATAGTTGACCCGGAAAACGCACAGGCGGAATTAGAGGAAACTAGACTAAAAGTGTTAGAGGAGGCAAAAAAGGTGTCGGCCTTCCAGGAATCCTTTAACAGGACCTTGCGAGAATATGCTAGGGAAAACAAGCTATATATGGCCCCTGACCGAATAGATGATTTGAGATTAAGAGGAAAAAACCTCATGAATGATATCAACAAAGAGCATGAAGCTCGCCCATATGATTCGGTTGACCAAGGTTTGCCGAGGTATAGTACCACGGCAAAGAACCTCAGGGCGGCAAATGCAGCAGCCCTGGAATTGGAGGGGTTAAGCGGGGAAGCCCGGCAAAAGCATCAACAAAGAGTGAATGAGCTGGTACGCATTGCGAACCAGCAGAATGAAGAAATGCTTAGGGCTAACCCGGCAAAGCCAGGAGCTTCCCGCATAGTTCATTCGGTAGGAGCTGCCCCCGCGTTATCTGTGGCAGCAACATCCTCGACCGGAAACAATGCGCGGAAATACAAAGCAGTAACTTCGGGAAAGAGAAATAAGCAAATTGTCCCGTATGACCCGGCGGTGGCCGGTAAAGTCAATGAAAATAGAGGCAATGTGAGCTGAGGTAACAGTGGTGATAGAAACCCCGGCCGTGCAAACAGAGAGCACGGGAACCTCGGAAGGGGAAACCATGAGAACAATAACCCGGCGGAAGGAAGGAGATACCCTCCGCAGGATCATCAGCCGTGGCACGAACCTCAGAAAGAAAGAGAAGCAAGACCAACTCCACATAATCAGGCAAATGACAGATACAATGATGGTTACTCGGAGATGGAATATGCATAGCATGGTGGGCAAAACCACTATGGAGTACAGGAGAGAGTCATCTATAGAAACTTGCCTCAACTAACGCAAGATTGAAGCTGGACAGGCTGTATCGGTCTGAGCTGTTGGAAGAAACGGGTCCGCCCAGCCCGGCGTGCTTTGGACCTCGGATTATGGGCGGACCGCCCGTGCCAAACTTCCAGTTGGCAACAGGCACAAAAACGTACAATGGGAGTACGAAGCCGCAAGATTGGCTAATTGATTATGACACGGCCGTAAAAATAGCATGAGGAAATTTAAGATGGGCAGTAAGATACGTGCCACAGATGTTGGATGGACCGGCCATATTCTGGCTGAATAATTTGCCAACAGGAAGTATCAACTGTTGGTTAGACTTTGAGGAAATGTGTAACATCCCAAAAATATTAAACATGGATCATCAAACTCTAATCATCAAATTTAGGGTTAACAAAAAAATTCCCATCTCAAAATATGAAAGCATTCATATGTATGTGTATTTAAATTAGGAGTTCTTTTGAATTGCCATGGTGCTGTGATTCATTGCTTGTAAAATGATTCTTAGGTGAAATAAACATCATCTAAATCTTTCCCAAACTTTTCCAAAGAAGAACAACTCAAAATGAATAAATGAAGTGAATGGTCATTTTTGTCAAATTAACTATCATGCCTACTTTGGCTATTCCTATAACTCAAAACTTAATAGAAACATTTGTGGAGCTTTGCACCCCTTGTTAGTACACATAATGAGGTACCAAGGCCCACTTTGTGATCTTCCAAAAAACATTCAAATGCTAAGTTTAAATGACAGTTTAAAATTGAATCTATCTCATATTGGAAGATCCCACTATTTCAAAAACCACTCAAACAAGCTCAATTTTCAAAACCCAAGAAACCACAGAGTCTCAAGCAAATGCCTAGCACACCCACCAAAAAAATTTCAAAATTCAAAAAGAAGTTTCTTGCGGCCATTTCATCAAACACCTTGCAGATTCAAATTAAACAAACAACAAACACTATAGTGTGCAGTAAAATTGGCCTAACTTGTTCCCTCTATGGTTGCAACTAGCCCTTAGTAGATCATTTAGCCCCTTTAACTATCTTTAGCACCACTGTAAGCAAGCCTAGCCATCAATGGTGAGCATGCCGAGAGCAAACTTGCCACCCCATTGTCGCCAGCGAGCTAGCGGCCGCACTAGCCTCGCCAACCTTGTCTGGGAGTTAGCCAGCACCTCACTGCCGCCCACTGTCCCCTCCCCGAGCCAAGCCCAGTCGTGGACCACCGAGAAAATCCCGCGCCCAGTGCCACAGCGACATGCCGAGCACGCGCCAGAGCGCCGCACCCGGCACGCATGCACACGCCGCCCCTCGACCGCAGCCCGTGCCCACCGCGTCGCCACGACCCAGGGAGCACGCCAGACATCCTCGTTCGCCGCCCAACGCCTCACAGCCACCGCTCGCCATCGAAGTCGCCGCCTCGGCCGCTCAGAGCTCTATCCTCGCCCGACCGCTTACCATCGCCCCTAAGCCCGCATTGAATTCCTAGAGCACCGCCAGGAGACCGCGTGTCGATCGTCACCCTTAGCCATGTCGCTAGCAGCCCGTAGCCATGTTGCCACTGTCGCCTGCCCATCCCTTTTGGTCTCGCCGTCGAGCCTATAAAAGGAGGCCACCCCCAGTCGTTTGCAGCACACTACTCCACTCCCCTCACCTCACTGATCGTCCCACACCTCTAGCCGGAGCACGGAGAGCAGCAGTGTGGCATCCCGCAAAATCACTACTAGAAAATCGCGTTGAATTTGTGCATTGCATCATCATCATCATGCATTGTTTGCTAAAACTATGTTTGCAAAGCCCGTTTTGTTTTCTAAAACGCCCCATCTTTTATTCACACCTCAAAACCGGGTCCTCGGAATATTTTGGTTTGTCCAATATCGGTTTGCAAAAAACCCTTGTTTGAAATAAATAAAATATTTAAATTATTTTAATAGGGGCAGTCGAACGGGCCGATTGACCCGATCGACCACCCCAGGAAATAATAAACGGCCCAACCTGTCCCGTTCCTAAATCCTAGAGATACCCAACTAGTCTACCCCCACCCCTTGGCCACATCACCTCAGCCTATCCCCATCCGCCACCTCACCCTCTCCTCTCCCCTCCAATCCTATCCCGACACCTAGCCCACCTCTCTCTCTCAAACCCACCCTCTCTCTCCTGGAACCACCACACTCCTCCACCACTCAACACACGACGCACACAGTGCCACGCGCCCGGCCCACACCCCACCGGGCCCCGCCTCTCTCTCTTCCTCCTCCTTCTTCGCAACCCGCTGCCCTCTCTCAGCGTCCGCCGCCCGCCTGCAAGAGCACCCGCCGCTCTCAACCGCCCGAGCATCCTCCGCCCAGCGACCACTGTCCCCGCGCGCCTCTCCGCCCTCCGCGCTCACCCGGCGAGGCCTGCAGCCTCCGGTCCGCCGCCGCCCTAGCGGCGCCCGGCGAGCCAGCTGCGACCGCCCCGCAGCCCGTCAGCGCCACCGCCTCCGTCGGGCCCCACTGCGCCTCGCCGGCCTGCCTCACCCGCCTCCGGGCGCCCGCCGACCGCTCCTCCCTGCGTCGCGTGCGAGCTCCGCCGCCAAGCTTTGGCGCGCCTCTGCGCCTTGCGCGCCTCTCGCCGTCGCCACTCTCGCTGCGCGCCGCCGGTGCCGCCCGCGCTCGCCGCCCCACCTCGAGGCCGTCGCGCCTCAACCGCTTTCCCGCACCTCTGCTCCCGGCGGCGCGTCGCCGGCCCCAGCCTCTGTCGCCTCCAGGCGCCTCCTGCCCTGGCCTCTGCCGTCGCCTTGCCGGTCTCGCGTGCGGAGCCCGTCGCCCGGGCCAAGCCGCCTCGCCTGCGTAGCACCTCATGGCGCCCGTCGCCGGCAGGCCGCCGTCTCTCGCTCGACGTGACCACTGGGCGCCTTTGCCTCGGCGTCCGACCGCCGGCCTCCCCCAACCGCTCTGCTCAAGCACCGCGTCGACCACCTCTGCTCCGGCGCGCGCCGCCTGGCCGTGGCCTCGCCCCCCGAGCTGACACGTGGACCCCTCCGCTCCGACCCCAAGATCACCACCGGCGAGTATGGTGGTACCTCAAGGCCTTCATCACGAGACGCCGAAACCCCGAAGATCGACAACGAACCTGACGGTACCCCAAGATCTTCACGGATTCGAAGACCGAACCCCGGGTGACCATCCGAGTTCGCCATCAACCACAAAGTCGCAGGCCGAAGCTCCCCTTCACGGAAACCAAGCTCTCCTCACGGACCCGAGTACCCGATGCCCGGATCCGTATAACCACCAAGAACGCCCCGAGAACGACAAGTACCTCCCTCGAACACCAAACCCGAACCGGAAGGACGCCAAGATCGCCACCTGTGCCACAAGTACCGCACCCCGGACGCCAAGTACTTCGCCCCGAAGCCAAGACCGACTCGATGGCGCGGGCCCGACAAGACCCTCGCAACGGCAAGACCGACCCTGTGGGACCCGACAAGATCTGCATGCGACAAGAACAACCCCGAAGAATCCGATGCAACCCCCGGCACCGAACCGAGTACTCCTTTCCGAACGCCGAGACCGCTGAGAACCCGGATGCGACAAGATCTACCCGATGTTTGAGAACATACCGCCGAGACCGACCCCGAACCCCGGAACCCCAAAATCGCCGAGAACCCTAATGTGTGAACCCCTTTCTCGAGCCCTATTTTATAAATGAAATCACAACTTGTTGCAGATTGAATTGTCATACTTGCATGCATAACCTTGTGGTTTGGGGGCCTTTTGCCGATTCACCTAATAATTAAATATGGGGCCCATATGCGGGCAAATCTAGTCTCATATCGGCCTCATTTAAACTTGTGTAGCGAACCGGTATCTTATCTTGCCTTGCTAAACAACATTTAATTGCGGGGTATCTAAATAACATGAACCACCTAATTAATTGTCGGGACCCCGGTTCCGCTTAATCTTGACCTAATTGCACCGCACCTTGCCTTGCCATACATCATACATGCATCATGCCGATCTTCTGCCGTTGTATTAAATATTGCATCCGGTGTTTATTCTAGCGTTTTGCTTCTTCGCGGATAAAGCCGTTGAGTTGATGTGAGCTTCGCCCCGATCTTCGGTTGAACCCTTCGACAATGTTTTCAGGCGAGCATCTCCCCCTTTCTACCTATCTTACTTTTATAGTATTTATTCCCTCCTGTTGATCTATTGCTATCTGTGTCGCGATGCTTTAGTTTCCGTACCCGTGATATTTCCCTGCAGCCGTACATTGCCTTGGACACATCCTATTGCCTGTTGTTTGGTAGATAGTTGGACTTGCGCGTCGTAGTTGCTTGCTCCAGTGCTGATGTGTGTCGTCAAATGCCACAGTTGCTGATGTATTGCCGCATGTTGATGTTGGAAGTGATTCTAGTTTTATTTATCGTCACTTTAATTTCTGTTTAACAACTAAAATTGAAATAAGCAGAGGCATCGGTGGGTGATAGAAAATATTTGGTTTCCGAACGCCCACTTGTGTCCCGTAAGACCCCGAGTACTTGATACCTGTTCCTTGATTTTTGCGCGCTATCCACATCCGGGAGGTATATGGGACCCCGAGCCGAGCTTGATTCATTCTTATTTCTTGGGGCCACAAACTAGTTTGAGGTTTTATTTACGATCCTGTACTTATGCCATGCTACGTATTTAAATTGTGCGAGGAGCACACTTTATCGCTTAGGTAAGCGTAATGTTTTCGGTATCGACAAGCCCAGCCACACTTTCGGGTTCCCGATCGTTTCTGACCATTGTCGAAACCTTGAGTCCGTCTCGAGCTTGCTTACTCCGTTGGGATCTACTCAATGGGTGGCCCTCAAATATTTCTGAATCCTGTGATTGTTCGTGAAAGCCTCGTTGGGTTTTGATTTGGTTTTCGAGGTTGATCGAGCGTGTGTTGCTATTGGTGCACCCGGCGTAAAACTTTCTGAAAGCCGTGTCCGCGGATATGGACGACTTGGAGCACAGTATCTCGATCATAGACAAGCATAACTAAAGTTTACTGCTATAAATTTGACTTATAATGACTAGTAATCAGCTCTACTATAATGGAATGGCTAATTAATACTGCCCACAAATGCTTGTTTGGTTGTCGCTTGCGACAAATGTATCTGACTAGTAAGTATTGCAACTACAACGAAATGGCTGAATAAAAGTACCAACCACTGCTGGGTTTTGGGTTTTATCTCATGCTATCTGTATCTGATTAGTAAGTACTGCCACTATAACGGAATGTTTAACTAAAAGTGCCTTTGGTTACTTTATCGGACGATTATCTATACCGACTAGTAAATCTGCGATAACCTAATAAGTAAAGCGCCAACCGTGTGAGTTCCTCGGTTGACTTCCTCGACGGTCTCGAGGGGAAATGCCGAGATGGGTTTGTTTGGTGTTAGCTTGTTGGATCCATAGGTCTTTCTTACCCTCTTTTTCCGCCGATGTATCGAGTCTCTATAGGTTGTTTAGTGCATGCCGCCGCCAGTCCACCATACCTATGTAGGCGAGGACCGCCAATTCTAGCCTCGCCGTGTCTTGGCCTCAAGATCTTGACTCCTCTTTTCCTTTGCCCTTTGTCGGCACCCCTTTGTTTAAGCAGGTTTTGAGATCGACGCCGTTAGCGTGGTTACCCTTCCGCTTGGCACAGGCAGGTTATGGGCATTGGTTATTCTTCAGGGCTCTTAGCCCCATTTGCGTCTTGTCCGTAGTCGGACGCCCCATCGTTTTCAAGGTGATTTGGATCTTTGTACCGTATATTTGTATTCTTGACTCTTTGAGTCGCTGTTATATATATCTGTTCTGTGGGTCCCATCGAGGACTGTTGTGTAAAGTTATTACTTCGTTTTCCACCCGCACGAAAGTGCCTGGTGGGCACCTTTGAATCGTTTCTATGCGGGTTTGGTGAATTTTGCCCAAATTTGCATAGGTCCGATTCTGAGGGTGTTACAAGCAGCTCGCCGGAATTGTACCGGATCAGGCCGCCTCTGGAGGAGAAGGGCGCCGCTGATTGCGACCACCCCCGGAGCTGCTTCGACCGTCCCTGACCTCGCCATCGACCACCCGTTCTTTTTCCCGCTTCGCCGTCATTGCTGGAGCCCTGGTACGCCCCCTATGCACCCCCACCGAGCCGCTAGGGTTAGAGCCTGCCGGTGATAGGTTCGTCGTCGACGACGATCCCCAGCTGTTGATCCCCATTCTAATCCAACGTCCCACACAGCCCCGTACTGCTTCGCACATTATGAGCCGCTGACTGGTAGACCCCCCCCAGTCAGCTGACCCCCGCGCTGTGGAGTGACACTGGGCCGGCCCATTAACATTTCCCGCGCGACCCAGCAGTTTAAATTTAGATTTTTCCATTTAAGTTCAAACACAGTTCTGTACATAGATTCAAAAATCAAACCAGCTCAACTCACTGAACCAAAATGCATGAAACCAATTTTGTTAGGAAGGTACTGAAATGCTTAATCCAAGCCCGTTGGATTCAAATCATTTGGATCTGTAGATCACCCTTGGTAAAAAATAACAAGATAGAAGCTTTTCTGCATTCAAACAATTTTCAAAATTCAACCATAAGAGCTTTTGATTTGATTTCAACTCTCAAAAATCACATTTGATCATACCTTTCAGAATATATAAAAACATATGGGTTTACTTACAGAAATAATGTTCAAGTAATAAAAGAATGTCACATAGGCTTTTCTAGTCACTTTATTTATTTAAAATAAAAAGGTTAAACCTTATTAAATTGTGACACCACTTTAAATCACATTCCCATGAACTGAAATATGTGGTGATGACATGTGTCAACATGATCCCATGTTTGAGTTGGAGAATGTTAAATCTTAAGTAGTTTTTCCATGAGTAGAATTTACTTTTCTCAAATTAAAATAAATAAGACAAATGCTTTAATCTTGTAATGTTAAGTGATGATGCTAGATCATCTATAGTACACCTTTGTGTGATGATTGAAAATAGTTAAGTATTTTTTGGTGATTGTGTACCTCGTATTTATTTCTAGACGCTAGTACCGACCAAGGATACGAGGAAGAAGGAGGATACTACGAGGAAGAAGCCGAGGAGAACTTCAACCACTGCTCTGCTCAAGGCAAGCTTATACTGATACTTATGCAAGCCAATACTTAAAACCTTGCAAGCTAACACTTGCAACTATGAAAATTAAATAACCTATGCAATGCATTAAGCATGCTTAGTTAGACACATTTGATGATACCCAATCCTAGTTTTACTTACAAGCTTTATACTTTATTTCTTTATCAAAGCTTTCACTTAGAGTTTACTTAAGTGACTTGTAGATCCTAAAAAGATAACTAAAGGTAGCATAAAGAGCATAAAATTTGGCCTAAGTTAGATAATCTTGATGTCATCCTAAGGCATGAGATTGAACTTAGTAGATCCCCACTTGTCTACCACCCCTCATTAGTACTTACCCCCACTTGTAGATGCTAGTGCTAAGCATAAAACTTGATCAACTTTAGATGGGAATACTTGGTGAAAATGGTTATGAAAACCTTAGAATGATGAGTCATTATACTAAAATGTTTTGACATGTGTTCTCGAACACCAGATGATTTTGATGATGAAAATGTTGAGGCATGAGCCTTAGCCCTTGATAAAACTGATGGTTTTCTGGATGCGATAACATTCCAATTTTACTATACAACCATAATACCCGAAAATTGGGTAGGGCTTGACTGGAAATTTATATACCTTAGTATGGGTTCCCTCGCGGCCAAGGTCTGAGCTGAGGCTACCTTGTGAAGATTGTCCACCTGTGCAATACCCAAGATGATAGTTGGTCATGGTTAGGAGGCCAAACTCACAGGAGAGGTGCCTATACTAGGGCGTGTAATGGAAAAGTTAGGATTGATTATCCGCATACTGAGTATGGTGAATTCAGGATTGTTCCTGACGGATGTATCGAATGTTGTGGTGAAAGTGTACAATCTCTGCAGAGTGTCAAACTATTCGAATAGCCGCGTCCGCGGTTATGGACAGTTGGAGTGGCCATACTGTTCCCTCGTCAGATGTTTTCAAAATGACTTGTGAAATGAATTATGGCTTTGACTTGACCACAACAGAGTTGTGATATGACATTCAAATTCCCACTTAGGTGTTATAAAACTTCAACTAGTTTTCTTTGCTTCTGAACTTAGTAGAGGTAAATCTGGCTTTTTGCAAAACAACCCTAGAGCTTAGTGTCCTACTACAAAAAACCCCTTAACTTGTTAGTTTTAGTTTGCGAGTACTTAAAGAGTACTCATGGCTTTGCCCCTGGCTATTCCCGTGGCCAGACTATGAAGAGGAGTACCAGGATGATGGACCGCGGGAAGGTTGTGACAACTAGGATAATCTCCCATCCTCAGCATTGCCTGTGACCCCGAAGATGGAGCTTCGCCTACGCTATCTTTACTATTACTTTATTCCGCTGCTTGAGTTGTATTAAGAACTGGATCATGAGATCCTTATTTGTGTAAGACCTTATGTATGGTTTGTAATGGATGATGTACTGTGATATCCAAATCTGTTATGTCTCACAAAAATGGTAATCCTGGGATTGCGATGTATGGCATAACAGGCACCTGGGATTAAAAATCCGGGTGTTGACAAAATGTTTGTCAGTAATTTCACCAGCACATATAAGAGGCCAAACAAGCCACAACATCTCGCGATGTGCAAGAATAAGCCGAATGATATAGATAGAGAGTTCTTGACACGGTGGTGCAACCTCCGAAACTCATGCGAGGGGGTTATTGAATCTCAAGCAATTGCCTGGTTCGCTCAGGGGTGCAGATATGGAAGTGTATTGTGGCAAAGGTTGCAGAGAGATATGCCAACCACATTGACGGAAACAATCAGAGTAGCAGATTCATATGCCTTAGGTGATCCGACTCAACCAGAGCTAATGTTGGCAGAGCATCGCGAGCAGCAGGATCATTATGCCAGAGATGGCGTCGGATCATCGCGACGCAATGATTACCGATGTAGAAGAAGGGATGAGATGCCGGATTATAGATACAGTTCTAATCAAGTGGCAGCAGTTGTGTAGGATCAGCCGAGTCATGGGAACAATAAATGGCAGAAGAATGGTCCTCAACAGTGGACGCCGAGGAACGAGGGGAAGAAGCAGTGGACGCCTGAACAGAAGAAACAATGGCAAGAAAGGCCAAAGTACACATTTGAATCCATGTTAGATCAGCCGTGTAAATTCCACACGCCTAACCCGGCCAAGCCAGCCAATCACACTACTCACCAATGCGCCTGGATGAAAAGTGCAACGGGAAACCCGGCGGCCATACAAGCTCCAGCGCACCACCAGCAGCAGCCACCGTTAACTGGGGGGAATGCGCAGCAGCTAATGTTACCACCACCCCCTCCGAGGTATGAGAATCCGGATCGGAGGTATGTAGTGCACCAAGTGATAAATCAGCGTCAAGATGGAAGGGGAAACCCCGGGAACAATGGACACAATGATTACAAGGAGCATCACCAATCATACTGTGTGTTCACAACAGAACAGCAAGATAGACAGAGCGTACAACACCGACATATGGAAGTGAATGCAGTTATGCCGGCAATGCCGAGATATGTGACATGGTCCGATCAAGAGATAACCTGGAGCATAAGGGATCATCCGAAGATAATGCCGAACCCTCCATACTGGATCCGACATTTGTCGGGCCTAGCATCAATGTGAAGTTATCAAAGGTACTCATAGATAATGGGAGTAGCATCAACATCATGTACAAAGACAATGCACAAACTCAGAATAACTTCGAATATGCTATAGCCAACAAGGACTACATTCCATGGGATAGTTCTGAGGCTCTCGTGTGAGCCCATTGGGAAAGTCCGAGTAGATGTATTATTTGGCACAAGAGAGAATTGTAGAGCTGAGAATCTAGAGTTCGAAGTGGTGGATCTGGAAAGTTGCTATCATGATTTACTTGACGGCCAGCATTGGCTAAATTTATGAGCAGCTGTCATATCAGTTACTTGAAAATGAAGATGCCAGGACCTCAGGGAGTGATAACGGTAGCTGGAGATTGTAGAAAATCAATGGAATGTGCTTCAGCTGGGTCAAACCTGGCCGAGTCATTGGTAATTGCAAGAGAGAAAAGAAGAATTCAGGAGGTGGCAGCTCGCCTGACAATTAATATGCCTACCGGTCAACCCAAGATGGAAGTGTATCGTTTTAGCCAACTAAAGAAACGAAGGAGATCCATATTGATGATCAATTCCCAGAGCGCACCATCACAATTGGTGTTGGCATGGACGACAAATAGGAAAGCGAGATCACCAACTTCCTCCGTAAGAATTGGGACATCTTTGCGTGGTCAACACAGGACCTGCAGGGTGTACCAAGGGAGTTGGCTGAGCACTCTTTGCACGTAAGGCCAGGAGCAAGGCCGGTGAATCAACCTCTCCGCCGCTTCGCCGAAGACAGGAGAAATATAATAGGGGATGAAATAGCTTGGCTCCTTGCAGCCGGGTTTATCATGGAAGTACTTCAACCGGATTGGCTATCAAATCCGGTGTTGGTATAAAAGAAAAAGGATGACCCAAATGTAGCCGTCATATGGAGAATGCGCATCGATTACACGAACCTTAACAAGGCGTGTCCCAAAGATCCTTTTCCTTTACCTACGATAGACCAAGTCATTTATTCAACCGCATGCTGTGAGCTGTTGTCATTTGTATACGCGTATTCTGGTTTCCACCAGATACCGTTGAACCCAGCTGATCAAATAAATACTACGTTTATCACCCCGTATGGGGCTTATTGCTATCGCACCATGCCATTCGGCCTGCGTAATGCAGGAGCCACGCACCAGAGATGCATGCAAAAATGTCTGTATGACCAAATTGGAAAAAATGTGCAAGTATATGTTGATGATGTGGTTATAAAAACCAAAGAGAGCAACACGCTCCTAGAAGATATTCGGCAGACATTCGCGAACCTGAGAAGGTTCCAAATGAAACTTAACCCGAAAAAATGTTCCTTTGGTGTGCCGGCTGGAAAATTAATCGGTTTCCTCATATCCAGCTGAGGTATAGAGGCAAATCTGACTAATATCAGAGCAGTTGAAAGAATGGAACTGCCAAAATGCCTAAATGATGTACAAAAGTTTACAGGGTGTCTTGCCTCCCTGAGTCGGTTCGTGAGTCGGCTAGGTGAAAAATCACTACCTTTGTATCAATTGATGAAAAAATCCGACAAGTTCACCTGGACACCTCAAGCCAACAGTGCCTTTCATGAGTTAAAAAAGATGCTGGTCACGACACCAATCTTGGCTTCCCCATTGTCAAAAGAGCCTATGCTACTCTATGTGGCAGCCACAAACAGGGTGGTAAGTGCAGTAGTTGTTGTGGAAAAAATGAAGAGGGTAAGTCGGTACAGAGGCTGGTATATTACCTGAGTGAGGTATTATCGGCCTCCAAGCAAAACTAGCCACACTACCAGAAAATGGCTTACAGAGTATACATGTCGGCAAATAAACTCAAAAATTATTTCAAAGAACACCCAATAAAGGTGATTTATGAGGCACCCATAGCCGAGATACTAAGCAACAAAGATGCGAGTCTCCGAATAGAAAAATGGGCAATAGAATTATCACCTTATGCTCCGCAATTTGATAGGCGAGATGCAATTATGTCTCAAGCAGTGGCCAACTTTTTCGTAGACTGGGCCGAGGTACAATATGAGCCCCCATTGCCAGATCCAAAGTATTGGACGATGCACTTTGATGGTTCCAAGTTAAGAAATGGGCTAGGAGGAGGAATAGTGTTAACCTCACCAAAAAAAGATCAGCTGAAATATGTGCTGCAAATACATTTCGCCGCATCAAACAATGTAGCCGAATATGAAGCGCTCGTTCATGGCCTAAAAATGGCAAAAGAGATCGGCATACATCGGATTCTGTGTTACGGGGATTCAGACCTCGTAGTACAACAAGTATCCGGGAATTGGGATGCACTAGATGCGAATATGGCCCTGTATAGATTTCATGTGCAGAAAATCAGTGGATACTTTGATGGGTGTGAATTCCATCACATACCTCAGGCAGAAAATGATGCTGTGGATACACTGTCGAAGCTCGGATCAACCAGGCAATCAATTCCCCCTGGTATAGCTCTGGAACACTTGAGAAAACCATCAAAAACGCCTTCGCCGAAATCCGAGTCAATTCGTATCTCGGCAGAGCAGATACAAGGTTGTGTCCCAATGGAAATTGACAAAGAGCATGACCCAAATTACTCACGGATGAATTGGGAAAAGCCCACAGATGTTATGTCAGCGCAAATAATGGAGATTGACAACATAATTTTCCTAGAGAAAGTGAAGGGTTTCGCGGCATAGTAAATCAAAATTTTCTACGGATGCGAACAGAGGGAAAGACAAGATCTAATCTAGGAGATGCAATCAATGAGAGAGATTGGATTAGATCTTCATACCCTTGAAGATTCAAGACAGCGAACGCTCGTCGAACGTGGGTGATGTAGTCGTACGCTTCTCCTCCTCGCGATCCGATCCGATCTAGCACCACAAGTGGCGGTGCCTCCGTGAGATGCACACGCGGCAAAGACTCGACGCCTCCTCCTTCCTCGGACCAGCAAGTATGGTGGAGAGATAGATTGGATCTACAACACGGCGTGGTGTATATGGTGGAGAATTTACATTGCGTGGCTTCGCCAAACAAATGGAGGGAGAGAGGAAGGTAGCAAGGCTGCTAGGGCTTGGAGGAAGGTGTGTGTGTAGGGGGGAGGGGGCGCACCACCCCTCTATATATAGAGGGGGGCGGCCAGCCCTTGCCCCTCCTCCAAGCCTATCTCTAGTTTAAACAATTTTAACTCTCCCTTATCTAGAAATCCTATCTCTAGTTTAAAATCTCTCTAGAATCGGCTGGGCCCTATGGGGCCTTGTGTCCCTGGCCCAATGTGGCCAGGACACTCCCTCATAGGCCCATGCCCCCTCCCGGAAGGTGGGGCCACGTTGGTCCCCTTCCGGAAGGTTCTAGAAGCTTCCGGTACAATACAGATTAACCCGGAACAATTCCGAACTCCAAAAACTGCACTGCCTTATATGAATCTTATTCTCCGGACCATTCCGGAACCTCTCGTGATATCCCGGATCCCATCCGAGACTCGAACAAAATTCATAAACCAATTATCCAATCTATCCTAGCGTCGAGATACGTTAAGTGTGTGACCTGCGGGTTCGAGAATATGCATACATGATCTTCTATCAATAATCAATGGGTCAGGCACCCATATTGACTCCCACATTCATCGATGATCATATCGGATGAACCACGATGCCAGGATTCAATCAATCCCATATATATATTCCCTTCGTCTCGCGATATTTTACTTGCCCGAGATTCGATCGTTTGCATGCCATACCTAGTTCAATCTTGTTCACAAGAAGTACTTTACTGCTCCGTAATCCGATATCACTTTGTGATTAACTCCTTAACCACATGCTTGCAAGCGGTGTTGATATCGATTACCTAGTGGGCCCAAGTATATCTCTCCGACTTGGGAGGGACAAATTCCATCTCGATACATACAACCCAACAGATACTTTCCGATCACCGAGAGACACCTTTATGATCACCCTCTCATAGGATGACGTTTGATGACCTCAAAGCTTTCTTCCGTACTGTGGAGTTGCATTATCTCATGGTCTAAGGACTACAATATTTGACCTAGGAAACGATTCAACAAGACGAACACGATGACACGATCTAATTGCTCTGCTTTGTTTGGGTCTATCCACCATATCATTCTCCCAATGATATGATCTCATTATCAATTGACAACTCATGTCTATGGTTAGGAAACCTTAACCATCATTGATCAATGAGCTAGTCCATAGAGGCGTACTAGGGACACGGTGTTGTTCACAAACCACACAAGTATTAATGTTTCCGCTTAATACAATTCTAGCATGGAATATAAACTTTATCATGAACAAGAATTATAATAATAACATCTTTATTATTGCCTCTAGGGCATAATTCCAACAGTCTCCCACTTGCACTAGAGTCAATAATCTAGTTTACATTTGGCAACAATCTCACACCCATGGCACTGAGGTGTTGATCATGTTTTACACGTGGAAGAGGTTTAGTCAATGGATCTGCGACATTCAGATCCGTATGTACTTTGCTAATCTTCGATCTCCATCCGCTATATAATCTCGGATTATATGAAACTTGGCGTTGATATGCTTGGTCTTTGGATGATATCTTGGTTCCTTAGCGAGTGCTATGGCGCCATGTTGTCACACAATATCTCCAAGGGTCCAATGCACTTGGAACCACTCAAGCTCGATGATGAAGTTTCGATCCAAACTCCTTCACTTGACGCTGCAGCAGCCCATGTATTCCGCTTCATGTAGATCCCGCGATCACGCTTTGCTTGCAGCTTCTCCAGACTCACAGCTCCTCCATTCAAAATATAAACGATATCTTGTCTGAGATTTGGAATCATCCTTGTCGGTGTCAAACTAGCATCGACGTAACCTTTACGACAAGTCGTTCATCACCCCCATAGACTAAGAACATTTCTTTAGTTCTATTTAGGTACTTTAGGATGTTCTTCACGGCTGTCCAATGTTCCACTCTGGATCACTTTGATATCTCGCTCACAAACTAAGAGCATTGGACACATCCGTCTAGTACACAGATGGCATACATGATGGAACCTATGGCCGAGGCATAAGGCACTTTGCTCATAGCGTCCCTATCATTTACCGTAGCTAGACATCGAGCCTTGATCAATATCTTACGACAACATAGGCATCGAACCTTTCTTTGCCTTATCCATTCTCGAACCTTTTCGTAACTTTGTCTAGGTATGTACTCGCTTAAAGCTATCAGCCTTTGTCTATCTCTATAGATCTTGATGCCCAATATATAAGCAGCTTCACCTAGGTCTTTCATTGAAAAACACTTGTTCAAATAACTCTTCACATCGTTAAGCATGTTGATGTCATTTTATAATCAATATGTCATCCACATATAGTACCGTAAACGCCACCGAGCTCCCACTCACTTTCTTGTAGATACAAGCTTCATAGCAATTTGGAACAAATCCAAAGCTCTTGATCACTTGATCAAACGAAGGTTCCAACTCCGAGATGCTTGCTTCATCCATAAATGGAACGCAAGTTTGCATACTTTATCAAGATCCTTAGGATCGACAAAACCTTCGGTTGCATCATATACAACTCTTCATCAATGTTGCCATTGAGGAAAGAAGTCTTGACATCCATCCGCCATATTTCATAATCATGAAACGCAGCAATTGCTAATAAAATCCGAATGGACTTAAACATCGCTACGGAGAGAAAGTCTCATCGTAGTCAACACCTTGAACTTGTCGAAACCTTTGCGACAAGCGTGCTTTATAGACGGTAACATTACCATCCTCATCCGCTTTCTTCTTGAATATCCATTTGCACTCAACGGCCTTTTCGTCGCTAGGAGGATCCACCAAAGTCCATACTTGGTTTTCGCTCATGGATCCCAATTGATTTCATGGCTTCCAGCCATTTCTCGTAGTCCGGCTCATCATTGCTTCCTCATAGTTCGTAGGTTCACCGTCTTATACCAACAAGACAAATAAGACAGGTTGCATTACCACTCGGGAGGGCACGCGACCTTGTCGACTGCGACGCTCAAGAGTAACATCGTCCAAGCTTCATGATCCTTGTCATTAGCTTCCTCTATTGCAGCAAAGACCTTTGGAACAATTTCAGTGTCTGCGCTACTCTCCAATTCAAGAGAAGGTTCAATAACCTCGTCTAGCTCTACTTTCCTCCCACTCACTTCTTTCGAGAGAAACTCCTTCTCAAGAAAGGAACCGTTCTTTGCACAAACACTTTGCCTTCGGTCTGATAGAAGGTATACCCAATAGTTTCCTTAGGGTATCCTATGAAGACGCATTTCTCCGCTTTGGGTTCGAGCTTGTCCGACATCAACTTCTTGACGTAAGCTTCGCATCCCCAAACTTTAAGAAACGACAACTTAGGTTTAGCACCAAACCACAGTTCATACGGTGTCGTCTCAACGGATTTAGATGGAGCCATATTTAAAGTGAATGCAGCGGTTTATAATGCATAACCCCAAAATGATAACGGCAAATCAGTAAGAGACATCATTGATCAGACCATATTTAATAGGGTTCGATTCCGGCGTTCAGACACACCATTGCGCTGTGGTGTTCCGGGTGGCGTGAGTTGTGAAACGATTCCACTTGCTTTAAGATGCGTGAGAAAATCATAACTCAGATATTCGCCCCCACGATCGGATCGTAGAAACTTAATCTTTCTGTTACGATGGTTCTCCACTTCATTCTGAAATTCCTTGAACTTTTCAAATGTTTCAGATTTATGTTTCATTAAATAGATATACCCATATCTACTTAAGCCATCGGTAAAAGTGAGGAAATAGCGATATCCTACGCGCGTCGAAACACTCATCGGTCCGCATACATCGGTATGTATGATTTCCAACAAGTCCGTTGCTCGCTCCCTCGTACCGGAGAACGGGGTTTTGATCATCTTGCCCATGAGGCATTGTTCGCATGTGTCAAATGATTCAAAATCAAGAGACTCCAAAAGTCCATCAGAATGGAGTTTCTTCATGCGCTTTACACCAATATGACATAGACAGCGATTACCACAAATAAGTAGTATTATCACTATCTACTTTGCATCTCTTAGCCTCAATGTTATGGATGTGTGTTTCATCCCTTTCGAGATTTAGAAGAAATAAACCATTCACAAGAGGTGCATGACCATAAAAGATGTTACTCATATAAATAGAACAACCATTATTCTCTGATTTAAATGAATAACCTTCTTGCAATAAACACGATCCAGAAATAATGTTCATGCTCAACGCAGCACATAATAACACTTATTAAGGTTTAAAACTAATCCGTAAGGTAAAACTAAGGAGAGTGCCGACGGCCATCACATCAACTCTTGATCCGCTGCCAACGCGCATCGTCACCTCATCCTCGCAAGTCAGCCGCTCATTCCGTAGCTCTGCTTCGAAGTTACAAATATTAGCAACCGAACCGATCAAATACCAGCACTACAACGAGGGCTAGTAAGGAAAACATCAATAACATGTATATCAAATATACCTTTGATGGTGCCACCTTCTTGTCCGCCAAGTACTTGGACATTATGCTTCCAAAGGACCCTTGTCCTTGCAATAGAAGCACTCGAGGTCCGGCTTGGGACCAGACTTGAGCTTCTTCTCTTCTCGGCAGGGCAACGCGCTTGCCGCCTTTCTTGAAGGGCTTCCTTGCTCCCTTACCTTTCTTAAAGGTGGGGGATTGTTGACCATCAACACATGATTATTCTTTTGATGTTCACCTCCGCTACTTTCATCTTAGCAAAGAGCTTAGTGATCATATCAAGAGAACCAATCGATTGTGATCAACTACAAAACTTTTGTAGCTAGGAGTGTCAATCTTGAGCTCCTCGAATCGTGCATTCCAGCTCAAGCGTTGAGTGTAGCCCGACATCTTTATGGCGTGCTCACTAACGGAACTCCCTTCCTCCATCTTGCGCTTAAAGAACTTCTCGAGATCTCATATCTCTCGAATCGGCTTGAGTCTAAACATGGTTTTCAGCTCGAGAATCTCAAAGGGCCCGGATAGGTTTCAAAACGATTTTGAAGCTCTTCCATAGCAAACAACATGGTGCTCTTAATCACACCATAATCATCTTTGCGCGACCGAGATGACTTTCTCATCACCGCGCAAGTAGCGAAGGGGGTCACCTAACGCTTTACCAAGGACATAGTCCTTTTGTCCGCCAGACAGAATGATTCTTAGATTGCGGAACCAATTGGTGAAGTTAGACCCATTGTTTCTAAGCTTTTCCTTCTCAGCAAAAACGTTGAAGTTGAAGTTGGATTTGGCCATGTGATCTACAGTATTTGCAAGTACAATTTAGACTATGTTGATAAATAGTTCAACTTAATCAAATTACTAGATGAACTCCCACTAAATTCAACATCCCTCAAGTTGTTTAGTGAACACGATCCAAATTCACCACACCTAATCCGATCATCACGAGAAGAGATGTGGTTTCAATGGTGGACAACAAAGTGTCGATCATATCATTCATATGACTCATGCTTAACCTTTCGGTTCTTGTGTTCCGAGGCCATGTCTGTACATGCTAGGCTCGTCAAGCTAGACCCAAGTATTTCCACGTGTGCAAAAACTGGCTTGCACCCGTTGTATGTGAGCGTAGAGTCTATAGCACCCGATCACGTGATGCTTGGACACGACGAACTTTCGCAATGGTGCATACTTGGGGAGAACAGTTTTATCTTGATCTTTATGAGGAATCATCTTATAATGCTACCGTCAGCGATCTAAGCATAATAAGATACATAAAGGGATAAACATCACATGCATATAACTTTATGTGACATGGTATAGCCAATCTTCGCAAGCAATGATCTCCATCTTGCGTGCTCAAGATGATCTCCATCACTCCACCATGATTGGCTCCACCGAATAGCAACTACAACTATTGCTAACTACTTAGCGATAAAGTGAAACTATTACATGGCGTATAAGAAGATGACACACATGTTATACACATTTATAAAGACAACCATATGGCTCCTGCCGGTTGTGTACTCATCGACATGCAAGTCGTGAAACATTACAAAACATGATCATCGCATACAATATACACATCACATCTTGGGCCATACCATATCACAGAAAACACTCCCTGCAAAAACAAGTTAGACGCCTCTACTTTGTTGTTGCATGTTTTACGTGGCTTATGGGAGTAGATGCTAAGAACGATTCTTACCTACGGAAAGCCACGACGGTGATATTATGGTTGCCAAACTCCGGTGTTAATCCCATGACAACTATAGTGAGAGAAACTGACATCCACGAGCCGCATGTGTGGAACAAGCCACACGTCAAGTGCGGAGCCGGTCTCGCGAACGATGTCGCGTAAGGTTGGCCTGGACCGCTTCAATCTCACTATCCCGCGTCATAAGAAGAACACAAACAAGAGGCTTGCAACAGAAAACATCAATCCCGCAACAACCATGTTGCGTTCTACTCGTGAAACACATCTATGCATAGATCTAGCTCTGATACCACTGAAGGGTTTCGCGGCATAGTAAATTAAAATTTTCTACAGATGCGAACAGAGGGAAAGCCAAGATCTAATCTAGGAGATGCAATCAACGAGAGATATTGGATTAGATCTTCATACCCTTGAAGATTCTCAGCCGGAACGCTCGGAACGTGGGTGATGTAGTCGCATCGCTTCTCCTCCTCGCGATCCGATCCGATCTAGCACCACAAGTGGCGGTGCCTCCGTGAGATGCACACGCAGCACCTCGACGTCTCCTCCTTCCTCGGACCAGCAAGTATGGTGGAGAGATAGATTGGATCTACAACACGGCGTGGTGTATATGGTGGAGAATTTCCTGCAGGCTTCGCCACAAACAAATGCGGGGAGAGAGGAAGGTAGCAAGGCTGCTAGGGCTTGGAGGAAGGTGTGTGTGTAGGGGGGAGGGGGCGCACCACCCCTCTATATATAGAGGGGGGGCGTCCAGCCCTTGCCCCTCCTCCAAGCCTATCTCTAGTTTAAACAATTTAAACTCTCCCTTATCTAGAAATCCTATCTCTAGTTTAAAATCTCTCTAGAATCGGCTGGGCCCTATGGGGCCTTGTGCCCCTGGCCCAATGTGGCCAGGACACTCCCTCATAGGCCCATGCCCCCTCCCGGAAGGTGGGGCCACGTTGGTCCCCTTCCGGAAGGTTCTAGAAGCTTCCGGTACAATACCGATTAACCCTAACAATTCAACTCCAAAACGACCGCCTTATATGAATCTTATTCTCGACCATTCGAACCTCTCGTGATATCCCGGATCCCATCCGAGACTCGAACAAAAATTCATAAACCAATTATCCAATCTATCCTAGCGCGTCGAGATACGTTAAGTGTGTGACCTGCGGGTTCGAGAATATGCACATGATCTTCTATCAATAATCAACAGCGGGTCTGGGCACCCATATTGACTCCCACACATTCATCGATGATCATATCGGATGAACCACGATGCCGGATTCAATCAATCCCATATATATATTCCTTCGTCTCGCGATATTTTACTTGCCCGAGATTCGATCGCTTGCACTGTCATACCTAGTTCAATCTTGTTCATGCAAGTACTTTACTCGTTCGTCATCCGATATCACTTTGTGATTAACTCCTTAACCACATGCTTGCAAGCGGTGTTGATATCGATTACCTAGTGGGCCCGAAGTATATCTCTCCGACTTGGGAGGGACAAATTCCATCTCGATACATACAACCCAACAGATACTTTCCGATCACCTGAGAGACACCTTTATGATCACCCTCTCATAGGATGACGTTTGATGACCTCAAAGCTTTCTTCCTACCGTGGAGTTGCATTATCTCATGGTCTAAGGAATACAATATTTGACATAGGAAAAGCTTCGCAAAGACGAACACGATGACACGATCTAATTGCTCTGCTTTGTTTGGGTCTATCCACCATATCATTCTCCCAATGATATGATCTCATTATCAATTGACAACTCATGTTTATGGTTAGGAAACCTTAACCATCATTGATCAATGATCTAGTCCATAGAGGCGTACTAGGGACACGGTGTTGTTCACAAACCACACAAGTATTAATGTTTCCGCTTAATACAATTCTAGCATGGAATATAAACTTTATCATGAACAAGAATTATAATAATAACATCTTTATTATTGCCTCTAGGGCATAATTCCAACAGAAAGTCACACCAACATGGGCACAACCCATATTCTCATTCCTCAAAGAAGAAATCTTGCCGGATGATGAGGTTATGACCAGGCAGATAGTGAGAAGAGCAAAATCCTACACAATCATAAATAATGAACTTTATAAGAGAATGTGACAAATGTACTGCAACGATGCGTTGACTCGGCATAAGGGCAGGAAATCCTCTTGGATATACATCAAGGAGAATGTGGGCATCACGCCTCGTCCAGAGCCCTAGTGGCCAAAGCATTTAGGTATGGATTTTATTGGCCAACTGCGCTGAAGGAATCAAAGGAATTAGTAACAAAATGTAATGGCTGCCAGAGATATGCCAGCAAGATACATCTGCCTTCATCCGAGTTAAAAACAATACCAATCACTTGACCTTTTTCTGTGTGGTGTTTAGATATGGTAGGTCCATTTAAACCGGCTCGCGACGGAATGACACACATTTTGGTCATGGTGGACAAATTCACAAAGTGGATAGAAGTGAAGCCAATAAGAAAATGTGACGGGCCCACGGTGGTGAAATTCCTCAAAGATATTATCCGAAGATATGGATACCCACACAGTATCATCACAGATAATGGCACAAACTTCACAGAAGGAGCCTTTGCTAGATTCTTCCAAGAGAAACACATAAGACTCGATGTTGCCTCGGTGGCTCACCTGGCATCGAATGGGCAAGTACAAAGATCAAATGGACTGGTATTGTCAGGGATAAAACCTCGGATGATTGAACCACTGCAAAGGTCGGCAGGATGCTGGATTGAGGAACTCACAGCAGTGTTATGGAGCCTCAGGACTACCCGGAATAGATCGACGGGATACACCCCTTTCTTTCTTGTCTATGGGGCAGAAGATGTACTTCCAGCCGACATAATGCATGACTCACCAAGAGTGGCACAATACACAAGTGCCGAAGTAAACGAAATATCACGGAAAGATGATGTGGACTTGCTAGAAGAAGCAAGAGAATTAGCACTGTCAAGATCAGCTATTTATCAGCAAGAACTTAGACGATATCATAGCAAGAAAGTGAGTCCAAGAGTTTTTAAGGAAGGAGATCTGGTTCTTCGGATGGTGCAACGCACAACCAGAGTGCATAAACTCTCACCCCCATGGGAAGGCCCATTTATCATGAGTAAAGCATTACACAACGATGCATACTACTTGATCGACGCTCAGACACCAAAAAATAACAAGGCAAGCAGGTCCGGAGATGAATCAAAAAGACCGTGAAACATGGCCTTACTTTGTCCGTTTTACACTTAGAAGAGTTGTATTGCATCTAGTGACATGATGTACCAAATTGATGTATCAGACATGTATCAACGGTAACTCCGGGACTGTCCCATGATATTTGTCGTTTTTAATTAGGTATGAAACTTCGGCAGCCCCGTGCAGTGACTCGGAGACTGCCCCATGTTATTTGTCATTTTTTAATTAGGTATAAAACTTCAGCAACCCGAGCAGTAACTCGGGGATTGCCTCATATTGTTTGTCATTTTGGCGTATGTATGAAAATTCGGTGACTCAAGCAGTAACTCGGGGACTACCCGTACTGTTTGTCGACTTGGTTATGGATGGAATCTCGGGAGCCCAAACAATGACTCGAGGACTACCCCGACTAATCTATCATCAATCACAGATGTGATATAAAAAATTTCTTTGGCAACCGGAGAAATAACTCAGAGGAAACGACCAACAATTCGTACTATCATAGTCACACAAATGATAACATCAACAATTTGAGATATAACGAGGAAAGTACCCTATTTATATCATTTTACCAACAGATAACTCGGAAAAGGTAGTAAGTCCATCAGTTTAAAAGATATATGGGCTTAGGACTCATAGTCCTTGAGAGGAAATTGCAAAACCGAGAGTTTTACAACTAAGAATAGATGAAAAACACAGATGGATGCCAAACGGAAATCATACATGTGGAAAATATGATTCGGATTTATGAAGTTAAAATTTGGAAAAACAAAGATACGAATCACACAAACTCAACTAGACAGAGTAGCAACATTACTACAGCATAAGATCCCAAAGGTAAAACGGTTCACATTGTACCAAAAGGCGGATAACTGTTTTAGGACAGCATACACCTGGCATACCAGGGACTGAAACAAGTAAGAGTTGTTGAACCTAAACATTCGCAGTGGCCGAATCACCCGTGGGAGGAACAATAGTAGCGCCAGGAGTTTTTGATGTTGGTATCTTGAACGCAGTCGGGACTACCTCGGCCTCACTAGAAAGTGCACCCTTAGGAACAGGGGCTCCGAGGTTGTTTGGGCCTCTGCAGAGGTTACCTCGGCATCGACAGAGGTAACAGCGACGTCTTGGGCAGGCTCTAGTTGTTGAGAGACTCCACCTTGGGATTGAGAAGCCTCAGATCCTTTGGAGGAGGATCGAACCTCGGCATCCCCACCTGAGCTATCGCTGGAATCATCGGCATTGCTGGAACCTTCGCCTGATCCTTCCTCATCACCAGAATCGCCACCGGAATCATCTTCATCCACGGCCTCAGCATTATCTTCATCCGGGTTAGGAAGGAAACTTGGCCCCTCGATCCAATGATGCACATCAGCATTTTCAATAAGCTGGAAGGCACAGGCTTGGCGACGAGCAACGAAATCCGGATTTTAAATCCAAGGAGAACCAGTGCGCAAGTTCATCAGAGTATCGAGGGAGATATCCTCGTACCACGACAGAACAGTTGTAAGCGCCATATCAGCTCCAGCTCGTCCAGTAGATTCCCTACAAAGGTTCAACCGAGTTTGGGACTCCATCAACCTCGCCACAAGCACTTCTAATTCATCAATCTCCGGCTCATTCGGCCAGAGGACATGGTAGGCTCGAATAGCTGCTCGCACCAAATCTTTTCCCATAATTTTCATTGGCCCAATAGCAGCAGCAACGACAATCAAGAAATCTTCCATGGAATATTCTTGATCCGGAGCAAGGGGAACACCTCGGCGCTCGCGAGCAGAAACCACAGCCTTGGAGCTCACAGGCTTAGCTTCTGGAAAATGATCTACAGGAAAATAAGTCAGGTAAGTCAAGAAAAGCAAGGGGATAAAGAATAACTCGGCCGATAACAGAAAACTCATGATGGATGTATCGCAGCATTTTCTGGAGATCTGTGGTCCAGTTTTCCCTATTCTTTTCAAAACCAGCGATTTCTTCGGTCATCGTCTGGTTCTTTAGCTTGATATCATCAAGAAGTTCCTTGTCCTTCTGAAGTTGTAAACTCAGTCGGTTCTTCTCCTCAGATAATTCCTGGTCAACCTTCTCTAACTCGAACTTCTTGGCAAGCTTGAGAGATTCGACCTCGGCGCGTAACCGGGCTATCTCGTCATCCTTTTCCTTAAGTTGTGCCGAGTGAGCGGCAGCTTGTTCTAAAAAATGCAGCATCATATCAGGCATAGATATGCATTCTTGATGCGACGCTGCAAGTGTTTGTAATTCGGCCATACCAAAGCCGGGAGGTCGTAAGATACCCAAGATTTACCTCAAACAAAAGTCAATAAATTAAAAAGCAAAAGGGGCAACTAACCTTCAAGAGCACTAACCTTCTTGGTAAGACGGGTATTCAGATTGTTGACATTAACTGCACAAAAGCACGTTATAAATAGGTAAAAAAACGAAATTTTTTACAAGGATAAGACACACTAAAGAACCGATTAGTTTACGAGTTTTCTTCACAACAGGGACCATTTGCTCAAATTTATCTTGAAGTTTCTTGTGCACAAAGAGCAATCTTTGAAACTCGGCCGTTCGCCGATCATGAGCAACCTAAAAATAAAAACAAGTTACACAAAGTAAAACAGATCCGAATCAAGTAAAACGTGACTCGGATCTACATGGCTGGATATTCAAAGTAAAACAGATCCGAATCAAATAAAACTTGACTCAGATCTAGATGGTTGGATATTCAAAGTAAAATAGATCCGAATAAAATAAAACTTGACTCGGATCTAGATGGATATATATTTAAAGTAAAACAGATCCGGATCAAGTAAAACTTGACTCGGATCTAGATGGCTGGATATTTAAAGTAAAACAGATCCGAATCAAGTAAAGCTTGACTCGAATCTAGATGGTTGTATATTCAAAGTAAAAACAGATCCGAATCAAGTAAAACTTGACTCGGATCTAGATGTCTGGCTATTCGAAATTAAAGCAGATCTGAATCAAGTAAAGCTCGACTCGGATCTAGATGGCTGGATATTCAAAGCTGCAGTAGATCTGAATCACGAAGAAATTTGACTCGGCAAGTAGCTATATTTGAAACAAGTAAAGCTTCCAAACGAATAACAAATCATTCGGTTGCAAGCTTCGGGGACTAGTGTATATATAGTATCATATGGATAATAGACGAAGTATAAATTGAGGCGCTTACCTCGTTCATCTTATCACTTTCGAGGACAATCTTAGCAGCCATATGCAAGCGACTGCTGATGTCGGAAAGCTGGAACGGTTGGCTACTCGGATTGCCTTCAAGTTGATCGGCAGAATTCCAGATATTGGCGTACTCCACCAATGAGCTGAGGCTATTACCGCTCTCAGTGCGTGTCAACACTTCACCTCGGGCATGTTGCATAACTGCTGCCGCCGGACTCTTATGAAGAATAAGTTGTGTGTCGGTGGCAAGAGAAACACCAGGTTTAACGGTAGAAGCCCCTTTACAAAGTATATCAGCAATGCTGGGCTGAGAAGAACTTGTTGGCCCCTTCTGAGATGGCAAGGATTTAGCGGCAACAACTTTCTTGCCCTTGGCGGGAACTTTGGCAGGAGCAACGACCTCAGAACTGGGAGCCATGTCCTTGGCAGCAGGAGGTACAACGGTCTCCAAGGGGGGCGAGTCTGTGGTAACCTCGGTGGGAGTTTGGGCAGAAGCTGGAACTGCAGTAGTCAACGGATCAATGGGGGAAACCTCGGGAGTCTTGAGGAGGACAGCAGAGTCGGTCGGTTGATCCGGCATTGGGGTATCTTCGGAGACAACAGGGGGAGTAATGGGCTCGTCTCATTAAGGAGATACGTTAGTCGGACCTGGAGGAGAGACATCACGAGGAGGACTGGGAACCCGAACATCTTCCGGAGGCGAGGGTGAAGGCGGCAGAGCAGTATGAGATATCATACTCGGACCGCTAGGCTTAACAGAAAGTGGAGCTCTGCAAAGAAGTAAAAGTTGATTCGGAGAAAGAAAGAGATAAACAAGAAATACAAATGAAAATATAAAGGGAAACTTACCCAGTAACCCCGGGCATAGCCTTAAGCCTCGGAATGTGCTGGGAAGATTTCTTAGTTCGATTCCTGGGGGGAGCATCGGAAGGATCCGTCGAGGCAATACACTTCTTGGAAGCAACGGGAGCTTCGGAAGTGAGAGGCTCGACCTCGTGCACCTGGCCAGCTTGATTAGCTGGGAAAGAAGGAGCCGGAAATGCGTAAGAGATAGGCACCATGGAAACTACCTCGAGAATTTGGACGTCGGCCGAATCACCTTCATCAGCACGGGCCGAGGTCTTGCTCTGGGTGCGAACATGAGCAGTTTCCGGTTTAGGAATTAACTCCTCCGGATCAGGTTCTCCGTTGTTCGGGGTATCGTGGTCAGCAGACCAAGGAAGAGGCAAAACCTCCGCGTCCTCTGTGGTCTGCTCAGAAAACCTCTGCTAGAAAGCGGACAAGAGTTAGCGAAACATAATGGAAGAATAACTCGGATGAAACCACTTATGTCAGATTTACCTGAGGAGGAGGATTCTCACAAGAGAATGGCTTCATTCCCCACTTCCATTCCCCGGGCATCTCGGTCTTGAAGATAGCCCGGACACGTTTGTAAATCTGGTAGTCATCAAGCTCAACCGTAGAAACACGGTTGGGATCCAAAGGACCAATCATATAATAGAGCTTGTGAGAAAGGAGTTGGAAGGGGCAGATTCGGCTGCTGATGAACGCGATCATCAAATCTTCACCCCGAAGCCCGGCCCGAGTTAGTTCCTTCAGCCAAATCTCGAATGCCTCGGCAAGGGCGTAGGATTTCTTCGGGTTATAAAGCCAGTTCTTCTTCGAAGGAGGACCAATGGAGAAAGAAGGGAGCCGAATCTTGTCCTTGGCACCAGTATTCTTGACATAAAAGAATGATCTATGCCATTTCTTACAAGACTCGAGACCCGCGACACGGGGAAACACGGAGTTTTTCTGGGGAGTAATGGAGGCGGCCCGCATTGGGTTAAAGATTTCTCGGATGGATGAAGAGATTTATCCGGCACAACGTTAGCTCGGATTTGGAAAAACTTGGACCATACGTCTACTGATGGCCAAAGGCCAAAGTATCCCTCTGAGGCCGAGATAAAGGACGAGAGAGAAGCTACGGCGTTAGCCGGCAGATGATGCGGCTGAATGTCGAAGTAATCTAAGAAACTCCTAGCAAAATCAGTAAGAGGGAGGCCGAAACCTCGGGCAAAGTGAGACATGAAGACTATGTATTCGCCCTCATCTAGTACAGGGGAAGATTCTTTACCGGGTAAGCGACGGTTTACCTCGGCCGGAATTCAGCGAGTCTTGCACAGCCACTCGACCTCTCGGCGAGTGACTGTGGAGCCTTGCCAAGAGCCCCGTTCTAGACCCGCCATAAGCTCCTCCTCCTCGACGAGGACGCCGCTAACAGACCTAGACATGGGCTCGTCGGAGGAATCAACGGAAGAATAACTGGCGGCGGAAGAGGTCTAGAAGTGCAGGGCCCCGTTGTGATGGCAACGGACGCGGCGACGGAGCAGAGAAAGAACCGCCGCGGGAAATCAAAGAAAGTGAAAAGAACACCTAGGGCATAACCCTAGCGGCAGCGCAGCGGAGAGGCACACCGACGAAAACGCGAAAGCGGGGGCACGGTGACAAGTTCGCGAGAACTGGAAAGCTGCGTCGTGGCCGTCGAGGAGGAACTGTGGTGGCGCAGTTACTGGAGCACGAACGGCAACGGCGGCGCTGGGAGGAAGACGAAGGGAGTGGGGGGAAGTGAATTGACCCACCCCCATTCCCCTCCTTATAACTGCGTACGGTGAGTAGTAGTGGGATCGTGTTTGTGCCACGGTGACTGCATGATCACGTGTACCGCCTAACCGTGGACGGAGAGTGGAGCCACAGCGAGGGCCACACGATGCGAGAGGAGATCAGGCCATCTGACAGCTATGCTTATCGGTTGCCATCACGACGCTGACGGGCGGTAATCACTGTAGCATGTCAGCAAACACTGTAGCGGAACAAAAAAACTAGGCAGCAATGATGATTGGTACACGTAGGACGAGGCTTACTCAAGAAGCCAAGTAGATACCCCGGAAAAAAGAGAATAACTCGGAAAACAATTCATACCTCGCTAAGAGATGATAAAGATAAGGAGGATAGCTAAAAAAGAGCGTCAGCTAAGAAATACCTCGGACAAGAAATGAGAAGGAATGAATGTCTGGAAACTGATGTGGCTTGGCCGAAGTTTCCGGCAGGACCGCACCAGCTTCGGGGACTAATGTTTGGGGGATGACCCCATGTAGGGTCAAGATAGCGGAAAGAAGGAAGGAACCTTCCTTACCATAGGCCGAATTATAAGCTAAGTCGGCCGAGTCATGCAAGGCTTGGCCGAATAAGCCATGGCTTGGCAAGAATTGAGTGATTAACACCTAACTCGGCCGACCTGTGAGCTAAGTCGTCCGAATAAGATTGATCAACTCGTGTGCAGGTGGAGGACGAGCCAAATTATGCGAGGCGAGGCCGAGTAACGGGAAACTTGCAGGAGAAGGAGAAGGATCCCAGAGTCAAACCCTAGCTACTGTCTAGTAGGAATCTACACAGGGCCAAGCACTAAGGACAAAGAGCAGAGCCGCAGAGGGGCAGACAAGCGTCACGGAGGTGATAGTGGGGAAGCCCGAGGCTCGCGTATGCGGGTCTCTGGACCTTTGCCGCCGATAGAAGGGGGACATGGAAAGGAGTCCACCGAGTTACCACTTTGGGACAAGCATATTCCAATAATATGCTTGCCACGTCAGCCCTTGGAGGAACCAAGGGACCCATTTATAAGGAGGGGCACGGGCTCCTGGAGGAGGGATCGATTCATTTAACACTCGAGGGCTCGTGTAGTAGTTTTCTTCCTCCTCTCTCTGATACAGCTCTAGGAGCACTTGTAACTCGATTGAGGAGAAATAAAGATCTATGTTCTAGTCAGTTGTGTGTATAAATCACTACATCTTCCCTCCCCAGATCCCACTAGCATCCATTGGCCTCATACTTTAGCCTACCCATGGCATCTGCCGTGCCACCACCACTTCACACAATCTTCATTAGCAAAATTAGTGCATTCAAAAGATAATAGACCTTTGGGTTTAGTTTATAAACAGAAAAACTTTTCACTAAAGACACAAGCTACTGTAGAAATTTCCTCAAAAAGCTCAATTTCCCAAAAATAACCCAAAAAGGAATCAATAAAAAGCAAATGCAAATAATGGCAGAAATCTGTCAAAACAGACCAGCAGGTATAAACCGATTTTTTCGAAGACCTTCTGTTGCTCAAATAAAAAAGTGTTGTACTAACGAAAGTTAGCTAACAACCTGGGGGATTTATTCAGAAAATTACATCTCAATTGGACTTACATATATTTTACACAAATTTCTACAGTGGAGCATAAAAATCTGTTTTGGGACAGCAACTCCCCAAATCTTACTTCTCTCTCATTAGAGGTTACTCTTGGCACAAAAAACAAATAAAAAGGATAAGGAGAGGTTATTACAGAAATAATAACTTCCAAGACTCAAGAAAACTATTGGGTTATCTCCCAAGAAGTACTTTTCTTTAACGCCTTTAAGATAGGCACAAGAAGCAAGAATCAAGTATTTTCAAATGAAGAAGCATTAACATCAAACCTTGCTTTCAAAGGAGGAGCAAAAGGCAACTTCTATATCCTCATAGGGAAGTGTTCAATACCTTTCTTGAATGGAAATTTATATTTAATGGTGCCTTCTTTCATATCAATAATGGTACCAACAGTTCTAAGAAAAGGTCTTTCCAAAGTAATAGGACAAGAAGCATTGTATTCAACATCCAAAACATAGAAATCAATAGGGACATAAGCATTTTTAACCATAATAAGAACATTATTAACACTCCCCATGAGTTTCTTTTTAGCATTATCATCAAGTGGGACATCCAAATAGCAATCTTCCAAAGGTGGCAAATCTAGCATTTCATAAATCTTTTTAGGCATAAGAGAGACACTAGAACCAATGTCACAAGAAGCTTTGAGATCAAAGTCATTCACTTGCATATTAATGATGGGTTCCCAACTATCTTCTACTTTCCTAGGAATAGAGGCTTTGTGTTTTGACTTTTCTTCCTTAATTTTAATGAGAGCATCAGTAATGTGTTTGGTGAAAGTCACATTCATATCACTAGCATTAGGACTTCTAGCAAGCTTTTGCAGGAACATAATCACTACAGAAATATTGCAACCATCAAGATCAAAATCAAACTTAGCATCACTAGTAGTAGACTCATTGGGTTTAGGCATTGTGGTAGGAGGAATAGGGACTTCTTGTGGTTTTGTGGTATCCATATTGGTGGTGGTAATAGTGCAAACACTATTGTTTCTAGCAATTTCAGCTTCTCTTTCCCATTTAGCATGAGGTTGAGCTAACAGTCTAACATTTTCATTAATAGTAACTTGTATGGCATGAGTACCAGCAAAGGTACTTTCGAAGGTTTCAGGTTTAGCAGCCATTTTATTAATCAAAGAGGACTATCCTTCGGACAAAGAGGAAATATTTTTCTCAACATTCAAAAGATTTTCCTCCACAGTCTTGTTGAAAGTGCTTTGTTTACTAATAAAGTCTTTAAGCATGACTTCAAGTTCAGAAGGAGCACTTCTAGTATTGTTGTAGGAGTTTCCATAGGTATTGCCATTATTAGGAGGATAAGGTCTATAATTATTGTACTACCAAAATTATTCCTATAGGCATTGTTGCTGAAATTGTTGTTTCTAACGAAGTTCACATCAACTTGCTCTTCTTGAGAAACCAAATAGGCTAAGGGAACATTATTTGGATCAATATGAGCTTTTCCATTAACAAGCATAGCCATGATAACATCAATCTTATCACTCAAAGAGGAGGTTTCTTCAACAGAATTTACCTTCTTACCACGTGGAGCTCTCTCAGTGAGCCATTCAGAATAGTTGACCATCATATTGTCAAGGGGCTTTGTTGCAGCACCCAAGGTAATGGTCATAAAGGTACCTCCAGTAGCTGAATCCAACAGATTTCTTGAAGAGAAGTTTAAACCTGCATAAAAAGTCTGGATAATCATCCAAGCAGTCAGTCCATGAGTGGGACAATTCTTAACCAAATATTTCATTCTTTCCCAAGCTTGAGCAACATGTTCATTATCAAGTTTTTTAAATTTCATTATTTCACTTCTCATAGATATAATCTTAGCAGGAGGATAGTATTTTCCAATAAAAGCATCTTTGCACTTAATCCAAGAATCAATACTATTTCTAGGCAAGGATAGCAACCATTATTTAGCTTTTCCTCTCAAGGAGAAAGGAAACAATTTGATCTTAATAATATCTCCATCTACATATTTATATTTTTGCATCTCACAAAGTTCAACAAATTTATTAAGGTGGGCAGTAGCATCATCAGAACTAGCACCAGAAAATTGCTCTTTCATCACAAGATTCAACAAAGCAGGCTTAATTTTATAAAAGGTAGCATCAGGAGCAGGTGGAGCAATAGGTGTACTGAGGAAATCATTGTTGTTTGTGCTAGTGAAGTCACACAACTTTGTGTTCTAAGTAGAGTTCATTTTTACAAAAGTGGAGCAAACCAACAGCAGCAGCAACTAGAGTAGGAACTATTTTTTGTGTTTTTGATAAAAGAAAGCAAACCAAATGAAACTTTTTTTGGAGTTTTTGATAAAAAAGAGGCAAAAAAAACCAAGCAAAAGTGACTAAGCAAAACAAAAACAAAGTAAAAAGAGAGGTTGGGAAGGACTCCCCTTGTGAAGCCGTCCTTAGCCTCCCCGGCAACGGCGCTAGAAAAAGCTTGATGATGTGTAGCTCAGATCGTTGTAGAGCTTCGTTGGGAAACCCCAAGAGGAAGATATGATGAGCACAGCAAAAGTTTTCCCTCAGTAGAAACCAAGGTTATCGAACCAGTAGGAGGAAGGAAATGACCCAAAGGTGTTTCTAGCAACTTGGAAACCTGCACAACACAAACTCAAGACTTTGCCCCAATGAACAGTGAGGTTGTCAATCTCACCGATTTGCTGAAAACAAAGGATTAATTGTATGGTGTGGAAGGTAATGGTGGCTTGCAGAAACTAAACAGTAACAATGGAAGATGTATCAAAGGTAAAGATTGGACTGGGGTCCATAGTTCACTAGAGGTGTTCTCCTTAAGATAAACAACATAACATGCTGGGTAAACAAATTACAATAGAGCAATTGATGTAGCAAGGCATAACAATGCAATACTAGACATTCATGATCCTATGAGATTTGATTGGGCATTACAACAAGATACATAGACTGCCATCCAATTGCATCTATGACTACTAATCCACCTTCAGGTTATCATCCGAACCCCCTCCAGTATTAAGTTGCAAACAACTGATAACTGCTTTAAGCAAGGTGTGTAAAGTGAACAGTACACTTGTTCCATGAACAAGAGATTGTTGTTTTCTCCCTAGTAGCAACAACACATCTACAACCTTAGAGATTTCTGTCACTTCCCCAGATTAAATAGATGCATGAACCCACTATCGAGCATAAATATTCCCTCTTGGAGTCACTAGCATCTACTTGGCCAAGATAGCTACTAGAAACAGAGAGCATGCAAGATGTCAAACAACACAGACATGATAGAATCAATAAGATAGAACCATTAACCAATATGACATAGTAATCTCAATATCCATCTGATCCCCACAAACACAACATGCATGATTACAAATAGATGATCTTGATCATGAACGGAGCTCACAAGATCTAAACATGGTAGCACAAAGGAGGAGAAACAACCATCTAGCTACTACATGGACCCGTAGTCCAAGGTCAAACTACTCACGCTTCATACCGGAGGCTGGCATGGTGATGAAGAAGGCCTCCGAGATGATCTCTCCCCTCCTGCAGGGTGCCAGGAAGAGCTTCAGATCCCCCCGATCTAGGGACGATGGTGGTGGCAGCTACGGACTGTTTCGTGGAAGATTGATCAGATCCTTATGGTTTAGGTATCGGGGGCTTCTTATAGGCGAAGGGGAAGGCCGAGGTGGTGCCTAAGGTGGCTGCACCCCCCCCCCCAGGCGCGGGCTAGGCCAGGCCGCGCGGCCAGGGGGTGTGGCCCCCTCGAGGCTCTCCTCCATCTCGTCTTCTAGCTCTGTGTTCCCCACGGTAAAATATTGACTTTGGTTTTTTTCCCGTCCAATACCGAGAATATTAATTTTCTTACTTTTCTGGAACACAAAACAACAAAAAACAAGCAACTGGCACTGTGGCATCTTGTTAATAGGTTAGTCCTAGAAAACATATAAAAATACCTCAATGTGTAGACAAAGCAAATTAAAGTGGATATTAAACAAGCATGGAACATCAAAAATTATAGATACGTTTATGGTGTATCACCCTACAGACGCCGGATGTGTTCGACATCCTCCCGCTCCGAGTCCACCATGGACCACGCGGAGGCGTCCAACGCCTGCATCGGCGGGATTTCGTTGTGTGATTCCTCCATGGACATCTTCATGACGACCTAGTCTTCGTCAACGGGGACGACCTAGTCCGTCGGCTCGGGATTTGGCGTGCACATACTCGGCCTCAACGGATGAAGGTGGCCGGTTGGCGGCGAGGGCGCACGGTCTTCGTTGATAATGATGCGACATGAGCGTGTCCTCGGTGGCGAGCGCACCGGCGGCTCCTCCTCCCGCTTCACCGGTCGGAGTGGAGGCGTGGCACGATGCGACTGTAATACCTCGAACACTACGCTCTAAGAAACAAGCCAGGATGAACCCAAAGTGCATAAGGTATCCTACCGAGGAGGACCAAGAGCCACCCACATGTAGGCCACGTCTAAGTGGAGCAGAGCACGATACCGAACAACCTTCCTATCCACTTTGCAAGAACATCGTATCAAGTGCGAGCGGTGTAGTCCAGTGGCGGAGCGTGACAGAAAACATAGCGGGGGCAAATTGAACTTTTTCAGAAATTTTTCTAAACCATGCACCCAATTTTTTCTGCAATTTCAAGTTTAATTCTTAACAACAAGAGATGTTTTTCAAGATTGAAAATACACTTGACTTGTTAATTTAGACAGCAGGTATTGACCTAGCAATTAGGGGAGTATAAATATGTTAGTGGCCAAGATCCACCGATATGCCTATTTCTTGACGCACATATGTATAATCCAAGTTTTATTTGTAAAAATAAATGATCTGACCTCAAAATCCATCCACCGATTGGCCGCATGGAAAATAGTGAAGATTGAGTCAGTGGCAAGGTCCAAGACAACTTCCACTACAATAATAAATATGCTGAGAATGGGCAGGCCTCTTTCTCCTGTCTCATATGTGCTTGAAAACAAAGCGAGTAAACAAATCGATGAGAATATGACTTGTACGTAGCTTTGAGGGGGGGGTCGCCCAGTTTTGCATCCAAGAGGCTCCGCCAGTGGCGTAGTCAACAGGTATGTGAACAAAACATACACAACTGTGTATATCAGCGACATACAATAGTATATTAGAGATAGACCATCTAAAATAAATAGAAATATTCAACACTATACGGCAAGATTTAATTATCCTAGATAGAGATAATAGTTTAGGAGACATCCTCATACATCACACATCAGAGTATCAAGCAAAAACGGGAAACAAGATCCGAGTACAGATAAGAAGCAAACTAGCATAAGATACCCTAAAATAAGCGCATTCCCGCCCACAGATCTCCATTCCCCGGAATCTCTAAACCTAATGGTCGTTGCCACCATCATCGGTCTCCTCTACCCAGTAGCCTTCCTATGGATATACCTATCCATCTGAACAATATTTATCGTGTGAGACCATAGGGGCTCAGCAAGTCTTTATGCATCTAAAGAGAACAACCTGGGGGTGACGAAATTGCAGCGAAAATAAATCCTAGCAGTTTTATAGAGACACGCTACAACATTCGACTAACCAATGAAATACGGATGCTCGTTAATTAAACAACAATTAATTACCCAATAGATATATTTCAACATAACTAAACATCGCTCGTCCTCCTTCCCGTTCCCTGAACGATAAGGAGGAATAATGTCCCATCTGTAGGTAGTTTTATTAATCATTCCATGAATACTACACTATTACTAGTCAAGATTTAGTCATATTAAAAGCGGTACTTCAGTTATAGTTGTCTATGATCAAGAAACTATGCTCCAAGTCGTCCATAACTGCGAACACGACTTTCAAAAAGATTTACCTTGCAGGAGTGCGTAAATAGCAACACACGCACGCGCTACCTCGAGAAGAACCAAATAAAAAGCAATGTGGCAACACGACAAAGCATTCGCAAGATTCACAAATGATTTTAGAGGGCCACCTCACTAAGCTACCTGCTATGAATTTGGCCAGCCCCGAGCCAAACCCAGAGGTTTGTGTCAATGGCTGTAAATGACTAGGAACCCAAAAATGTGATTGGGCTTGTCGATACCGTGCAAACATTCCACATTCCAAAACAGTATAGTAGTAAACGCTCATGGAGCAACAATAGTAAATAAAGAAGTAAAACATGACATAAGTACAAGATAGTAATAAAACCCCAAACTAGTTGTGGCCCCAAGAAATTAAGTGTGACTCAAGCTAAGACTAAGGGGATTCATGGTCCCACATATGGATAGTGCGATAGTCAAGAAACAAGAATCAAGTACTCGGATCCTACAAGACACAAGTGAGCTTAAAGAACCAAATAGCAGATAATACCCTCTGGTGCCTCTTTCTTTAGTTGTCCCATTAATACTCAATTCAGTTGTTTAGGTACCTCATTATTCAAAATACTCTCATAAACCCTACACATGAAATTTTATGACTCGCATGGCTCAAATAACTCCTGTAGTAATGGCTCATAGGATTGGGGAACAAGCTTTGGTGGGTTGAAAAGTAAATACTAAGCAGTACATGAGATTGCAATTTAATTCGTGACGCCATTTATGATGCAAGAATAATATAGATGCAATAGGTACTATATGTAGTGCAAGCATGAGTCCTGGCAGTGAAGGAAATATGCCCTAGAGGCAATCATAGAGATGATTATATTTCTCCTTGAATATCCATATCAGGCAACTTGTATTGATTGGCAATTATGTGAATTGTTTGTGAAACTCTTTACTTGTATGGTTATCTAATACTTGTCCCTAGTCGGAGTTTATGTGAGGACACACGTAAATATTATACTAGCACATTGATTGGTTGATGACTATGTTTCGCAAGTCATAGACATGGAGATGTCAAACTAATGATGTGGACACATGTTATGAACATGGGGTTGGACCGACCCAACTTGAGACCGGAAATTAGACTTGCAACTCTCTCTACACATCATGTACGTTTTGTCGACCTGAGATTGTCGCATGTACTTAAGATGTGGATCGACCTACTTTGGGGATATCAGACGCTACTCTGTAACTGTGTAGTTATAAAGGTAGCTTTCGGGTTTGTCCTGAAAGCATGTTGCAAGGCATGGTCAATCAAGATGGGATTTGCCCCTCTCTACTTGAGAGAGATATCTCTGGGCCCCTCGAGTGATCGGATCCAGAAATACATGGCCATGCTACATAAGGTTAAGATTTAACATAGTAAAGGGATTCCGAATCACAGTATCGAGAAAGGAAGGTCAGCTTGGAGCTAGACCGAATATCGTGAGGCAAAGGAAAAGACATGTACTAAACCTTGTGATGGTTTGTTCGATATGATCTTTGAATGCGTTTAGGAGTTGGCACGTCTTGCTAGAGGTCGCTACCAACTATTGACAGAATAAGTGTATTCGTGTCATGTCTATACATATATAAACCTATAGGGTCACACACTTAAGGGGCTAGAAGCCTAATAAGGATTAGATCCGAATTAGACCAGGCTTAGGCTACTAATGGGCTGCTAATGTAGAAGCCCACTAGGGACGCCTATATAAGAGAGGGTGGGGAGAGCTGACCAGGTAGAGACAATTCCACTCAGCCGCCACTCCTCATGCATGTGTTGCATGCGCGGACCTAGCAGTCTGGCGTCTGACGCTTCCACCCCGCACGTGTGGATACCTCGGAGGTGCTACATCTGTGGCACTTGGACGAGTCGCACAAGGGGAGATGCTCGTGGAACGAGGACAAGGAGGAGACGTAGAACATCTACACTGCCTCGACGCGCTTCATTAAGTTCCGCAACCGCACGTCTAGTGGTAATCCCGTGATCTATGACAACAGTATTCCTAGTTTACGCGGAAGAAAAATCAGATTTGCGCTAGTGTAGCCTACCCGTATCCCTTTAGTGGTATCAGAGCCGATGCTGTTCAGTTATAGGTTCGGGATGTTTGCATATGGTGATATGCAGACTGATATGAATGATGTGATCGTTTGTATTGTGGTGGTTCAGGATTGATCTATGATCTTGCTTTCCATGATCGTGATTCTGAGGTCGTCGAATGACTTACCCCTCCAATCGGTTTCTGCCATCGGGGTATACTGTGACACATAAATCCTGTTGAATCACGTGAAGATCAATATGATTGATCAAATCGGAACCTAGATCTAAAATCAATGTACCGTGATCAAAGGAGTTTGATCGAATCGGAACAATAGTCGGTTTATGGTAAATTTGATTTGCCGATCAAAATCCTTAAAGAAAATTGTGTAGATTCGATCTCTCATTTTTCACAGTTTTCCAGGCGTTCTTATGCGTTTTACTACTATGCATGCTTAGATGATACAAGTAGAACGATCTCTCACAAAGTTTAAGTTAAACCATGCCCTGCCAACCAAACCTTGCACCATCCTATTCCATGTACAATCATTGGTGGGCCTAAGAAATTAGGGTGTCGTGGTTTTCCTTGGCTGGATGGGTTTGTATCGGATACCTACACGCATAAGGGTTGGTGAGCTTGACAAGGTTATCTTAACAGTTAAGGACCTTGGAGCATAAAGGTTGGGCGCCTAGTTTAGACATAGAGATGTCACCCAACAACAAGAGTCATATGTGATATGATTAGCAAGTGTTGCTTACCGATTTACCTTGTCTTGTAGCAGTGATGCTAAAGCTCACTAGTCGACTTGTTAATTGTGGATCTTGAATCACTTAGTATCAATAGAGGAATGTTGATTTAAGTGGGAGTATATGCTATTAAATTGTTTAATATGTTTTACTCTTTCATGGTTACATGGCTTAGTATTTTGCATGTTTTCTGTTGTAGATCAATGGCACCGGACACTGCATCACCTTTTTCTTTGCGTTCGATTCTTGACAAAGATAAACTAAATGGAACAAACTATTCGGACTGGGTCAGTAACCTGAGAATTGTTCTCAAGTCTGATAAAAAGGAAATGGTTCTGGATACCCCAGTCCCCGATGAACCTGCTGATAATGCATCTGCTGCCCTCAAGAATGCCTACAAGAGGGCATGTGATGATTCTCTTGAGGTTAGCTGTCTTATGCTTGCATGCATGGAACCTGAACTCCAAAAGAAGTTTTATTCAATTTCGAAGGATTTAAAAGTTATGAAAACTTTGAAGTTAAACAGAATATAAATCTGGTTTGAGTTTGAGTTTAAATTTACGCCAAGGTTTTTGTTACCCAGGCACGGGCTAGCCGCAGGGACTGACGAGGGGGCCCAAGGCTACATTAGGGGCATTTGTGAACGCAGACGAGGTGACACCACATGGACAAATGGGACCGCGGGTTTAGTTTAAAAACGTGTGGGTACCTTTTTATAAAAAGGCCAGACCGGGCTGGGCTGCGGGTTGAGAAGGGAAAGACGCCAGGGCCTAATTGCAAAAGTCTGCGGCTACGCTAACAAAACTAATGAATAACCCTAGCAGCGCGCGGCGGATTTGATTGCTTTCCGGCAAGAATGGCGACTAAACGGCACGGTGAAACAAGGCGACACAAAAAGCAAACAGATAGAGGGGACACTAGGCTACGGTTTTTGTTGAGAGAGAAACGCCTGGGTGGACTGCAGCGGAGGGGAATAAGCAGGAACATAGGCGGGAAGATTTGATGTGCACTTTCTGTCGGTGAATGTTGTGCCCTGGTGTGACGCGAATGACACGGGGAGAGCGGGTGTGCGTGGAGCGGGATGCTGGCGCTGGCGCGACGCGGGACGACTAGAGCACAGGAACGGAGGAAGCTGGGATACACAAAGATACTCACCGCGGCCTGGTGATGGCGACGGTGAGGGTGAGTGTCGGCGGCAGACCGGGAAGGAGATGATGCGGCGGCGCTTCCTCGCGGCTTCGACTCCACTATAGCTACGGGGTCGAAGCGGACGAGGCCAGCAGTGCTTTGGCGGTTGGCAACGTAGAAGGAGGCGCGGCGACGGGAACCTCCGAACGATAGTCAACAGATAGCTGTGGTTCAAGACGAACACCGATTAGGGAGGAAAATAACCAAAGGGGACAGCGTTCCTGTCACGGTCCAGGGGCTCTGCGGGCTCACCATGAACATGGGGGGCTCCATGGAGACGAGCGGGGTTCTCCTCGCTCCTGCTGTCGGAGAGGGGAACAAAGTGGCAACACAGGGGGAACGACATAAGCGGCTAGGGTTCATGCGGCTGCACCACGACTTAAGAAGGGGAGGGGAATCTTGGCGTGACGCGGGTTGACAGAGGTCGAGGGGGACCTGTTGTGTGCCAATTTCTGTCCCAGGCCAGAGAGAGGGGCGATGACATTGGACGAAAAAGGAAGAAGAAGAACAAGAGAGGTCCGAATCCTAGCACAAAGAAAAGAGTTCTGGTGAAATCTTCAACTGAATCGAAATACATAGCTGCTTCGGAGGCTTCACAAGAAGCGATATGGATGAAGGAGTTTATTACCGAGCTTGGTGTGGTTCCTAGTGCATTGGACCCAATGGCCATTTATTGTGATAACATGGGTGCCATAGATAATGCACAGGAGCCAAGGTCACATAAGAAGATGGAGCACATCAAGCTACATTTCCATTCGATTCGCGAGTATGTCCAAGAGGGCGACATAAAGATTTGGAAAGTACACATAGATTTGAATGTGGCAGATCCATTGACTAAACCTCTTCCTAGAGCAAAACATGACCAACACCAGAACGCCATGGGTGTTAGGTATATTACAATGTAATCTAGATTATTGACTCTAGTGCAAGTGGGAGACTGTTGGACATATGCCCAAGAGGCAATAATAAAGCGGTTATTATTATAGCTTTGTGTTTATGATAAGTGTTTACATCCCGTGATATAACTTTATTAACCGGAAACATTAATACTTGTGTGTTTTGTAAACATGAAAGAGTCCCTAGTAAGCCTCTTGTTGAAACTAGCTTGTTGATTAATAGATGATCATGGTTTCCTTATCATGGACATTGAATGTTATTAATAACAAGATCGTATAATTAGGAGAATGATATGAGGGACACACATCCATAGTAAGCATATCATAAGATCAAGTCACTAAGTTCGTTGTGCTACAAGCTTCCAGATACATAGTAACCTAATCATTCGACCATGAGATCATGTTAATCACCATCACCGGATGAGTACTTTGATGACATCAAATGCCACTTCCGTAACTAGGTGGCATTAGGTATTCTAAAAGTATATGTTGAAGCGCATGGATCAAGAGTGACATTTGTCCATCCATATGACAAATAGATATGCTCTAGGCCCTCTAGGTGGAATGTCATCCAGTTGGCTTGCAAGCACGTTACTAGGTCACAAGGGATGTCATATCACAGAACATCTAAAGAGTACTTATCGGTAACAAGGTTGAACTAGGTATTGAGATACGACGATCGAACCTCGGATAAGTAAAGTATCGTGTGATAAAGGGAATCAGTATCGTATGTGAATGGTTCATTCGATCACGAAGTTATCGTTGAATATGTAGGAGCCATTATGAATCTCCAGATCCCACTATTGTTTATTGACCGGAGAGGTGTCTCGATCATGTCTGCATAGTTCGTGAATTGTAGGGTGACACACTTAAGGTTCGATGTTGTTTAAGTAGATATGGAATATGAGTTGGAGACCAAATGTTGTTCAGAGTCTCGGATTCGATCCAAGACATCACGAGGATATCCAGAATGGTCTGGAGAATAAGATTTATATAAGGAAAGTCAATTTCCGGGGTTCAGAAATGTTTTCGGTGTTTTGACCAGAAACTTCTAGATGTTCTAAAGGGACGACCAGCGGGTCCACCACCCCGGGGGCCCCTTGGGCTATGGCATGCCGTGGGGGCCCTAGGGGCTAGCCGCACCAAGCCCAAAGGGGCAAACCAGCCAGCACTAGGAAAAAGGGGAAAACCCTACTTTGGTAAGGGGGGAAACTTGGAGGCATCCCACATCTTCCCCCTTGGCCGCCGAGTTGGGGAAGGACTTGGCCAGGGGTGGGAACCCTAACTGCAGCCCTCCCATCTATATAAGGAGGGGTGGGGACGCACCCTTTCCCTCACCCTCAACCCTAGCCATCGGCCTCCTCCCTCCTCCATCGTCCTGCTCTGGCTTAGGCGAAGCCCTATAGATTTCTTCTCCACCACCACCACACTGTCGTGCTCCTAGGATTCCAAGGGGATATACTACCTCCGCTGCCCACTAGAACATGGAGAGGAAGGTCTTAATTGACTCCGTACATGTGACCGAGTGCAGAGGCGCTGCCGGAACACGGCGCCGAAAGGATCGTCTATGCGATCTTGAGATCGGCAAGTGATCGACTACATCAACCACAAGATCCGATCTCGTTAAATGCTTTGGATCTACAAGGGTTAGTTCTCTTCAATCTAGTTGCACCGATCTCGTAGATTAGATATTGGCTTCACCATAGATTAGATCTTGGTTTTATGTGTTCTTGTGATAGATTTTTTTTGTTTTCCATGCATCGAACCATACAACTATGTTGACGCCGAGCCCGAAGAGTGTGACGCTGATGTGGAGGACGAAGAGGTGAGTCCGCCTATCCTCCTCGGCAGCTAGTTTGACGCTGCATGGCGCCGAGCCGACGATGACGGTGACCACGGAGGGTAGCCCAACTTATGACGGTGACCGGCGGTGATTTGCTCGAGGACGACTGCTAGGGTCCGACCTGGTGCGCTCCACCACCAATGCTGTCCCGTGTGAAATGGATCGTATGGGCACCTAGAGGGGGGGGTGAATAGGTGCTAACCAATTTTTAATACTTTTTCAATTTTAGGCTTGACACAAAGTAAATTCTCTAGATATGCAACTACGAGAATTTCCCTATATGTAACCCTAACTACTAAGCACGTAAAAGAGGAGCGAGGAAACCGTAGTGGAGCACGTGGAGACACAGGGATTTGTTTTACCGCAGTTCCTTCCTTGTTAAGGGAAGTACATCTGCGTTGGAGGGGTGGGCGGTTCTAAGACCACCACGCCACAATAGGCCTCACCCTATTCTCCGATGGATCTCTCCACGAGAGGCCTGATCCACCTTCTCCACTATTGGATCCCTTCGAGGCGGGAACCGGTGCCTTTTACAACACTATCGGGGCACACACCCACAACCGAATTGGGGGCTCCCGAGATGACAACAAGATGCCACAAGAACAAGGTTTATCAATATAAACAAAAACGAGGATCTAGATATTTGCAAGAAATACTAGATCAGAGGTTCTCCAAGTGAATGGAGAGGAGATGAAGCGCTTGATTGCTGATGATGAAGATCGAGTTCTCCTCCTTCGATTCCCAAAGGGATGGGGCCTTTGGGTGGATCTAGGTGGAGCACTCTTGGATGAAGCTTTCAGATCTGATCTGGTCTTTTTCGAGATGAATCAAGAAATCTGGCAGGAGGGGGAAGGCTGGCTTAAATACCCCCTCCCCAGATCTGGCCGTTGCACAACTTTGGGGGCGGATTATCCGCCCCCCTGGGAAAACTCCGCCCCAAGGGCGGATTCTCCGGGGGAAACTCCGCCTCCCCTCTGGGGCTTGCGCCTTGGTGAAGCTTGGTGAAGATCTTGGGGGGCGGATAATCTAGCCCTCCTGAGGGGCGGATTATCCGGCCAAGCCGGAAAGTCCGGCCAAAACTCCGCCCCCTCTCTGGGGCTTGCGCCTTGGCGATGAGCAGGCGATTATCCGTCCCCCGAGGCGGATTATCACGGGCCGGAGAATCCGGCCAAAATTCCGCCCCCTTCTGGGGCTTGCGCCAACTTGGGAAGAGGGAGGGGCGGATTATCCGACCCTGGTGGGGCCGGATTATCCGTCCCCAAAGGCAGAGTTCTTTTCCCTTTATTCTCAAATAGAGTTGCAACACTTCAACACACATTAAATGATCCTTGGTATTGTTATCTAACACACAAAACACTAGGGATTAAGAAATGTTCTTTCACTGTGGCGTTGTGTCTCTTCGGCGGAGGGCCGACCCTGTCGTGGGTGGCGAGTTCCTGGTTCCGCCGCTCGACAAAGAAATTCTCCCAATACACAAGGTTACCAGGGTCTTCGGCGAGCTCCGGATTCTCCATGGTGGTGATGGCTTCCTATATCTCCTCGACGAGCTCGGAATCCTCTAGCACTAGTGACAAGGGCACGCCACCGATGCTGAGCTTCTAGGATGGCGGGCATCGGATGTCCGACGGCGCTGAGTATCAGGCGTCGTAGAGCAGCCGTGCCTCCCATGGCTACAGAGAACGCCTGCAAAAGTCGTTCGCTGCCACCGGATCGCCGGGGTACCGCTCCACCGTTGCTGCCGCGGAGCTTTTCTTCTTGTCGCCGAAGGTGGAGCTTGTGGGTGGCGAATGGAAGGTGAGAGTGTGTGCTCTAGGAGGCGGTGAGAGCGCCGACATTTATAGCCGAAAGAGGAAAGGGCGGCGAAGGCGGGAGGGGTGTAGCGGCGTGGACAGGAAAAGAGAAAACAACGGGAAGGTGGGCCGGCAGTGGCGCAGAATTATGACGACGTGGCCGAAGAGACGAGCGGTCATTGCCTGGCTGTTCGTCGTGGGAGCCGAGGCAGCGGGATCATGATGACTTGGTTTCACACGCTGACGGGCAGGCGATCAGCGGTTTTTTTTTCACCCATTTCGCTTCATTCGGCGTTCTCAGGTTGTTCGGCCTAGAAACCCGGATGAAATATGAGCCAAATTCGACGAAAATTGGGCGCCTAGGAACGCGACCGGATAAATTTCCGCTCTTCGGATAAAAAAATCGCCCCTTCCTAGGAATGCTAGTGGAGATACTCTTAGCCTAGCCCAATTATATGGTACTAAAATATACTACTTAGTATTCCCTCAGTTTTATAATATAAGATGTTTTAGATTTATAAAGATAATATATCTAGACTCTTTTACTATATAGGTTTAGAGAGGATCACTCTGAACTTAGACATGCTTCACATGCGTCTAGATCATGGAAAAAATAGCGTGCTATTTCAGCAATAATAGCACACTATAGCATATCTCGAGAGGTCGGCGCTAATAGCATGCTATAACATATCTGAAGAGGTCACGCTAAATTTTAGAAATTTTAGTCGCTATGACCCTATTTGCGAAATAGCATTGCTATATCGCGTTAAACCGTCATAGCGTTAGCGAAAAATAGGCGCTATTTTTTCTAGCCCATTACAATGTTTATATTAGGCTTCTAGACGGCAATGCTATGTTGTTACCTCATGGATATTAATGTTAGGCTTCTATTATATTAGAAAACTTTTTTATATGGTGATGTATGTATTGTTATAATATATTTTTAAAATATATCTTCTATTTTAATTTTTTATTTTTAAGCTATATCTTATATTATTTTTAAACTGCTATTTGAATTATAGCATGCTATAGCGTGAATAAAGCTATTTCTTTTATAGGGCTATTTTTTTATTGGTATAGATATATATTCTTCACAAAATTAAAACTCTTATACAGAGTATTTTAAACTAAGCGAGTACTAATTTATTCATGGAGTGTGCTACTGCGCGGCGCGCCGCATATTTATCGTTCGGTGCAACGGCAGCCGACAGCCTGACACCCGCTGGCCCAAACACGAACCACAAAAGCCGCTCCTCGCATGCAGCTAACACTGTTCCACTGGCCTACCACATTCTGCATGATGCCGTCAATTATAGGTTGTCTTGCATAAAAGATTGTGCTAGGACAGTAGCTTAGTAGTACGTAGTACGATAATACAAGCAATATTATAGTAGCTTAGGAGTACGATACAAATAGTTACCATGCTTGTATCGTCTAATATTTAGAAATACTTCTCACCTAGAAAATATAGGCTTTGAATTTAACTACCAATTCACCTAGAAAATAGCTATGGAGTTCTTAAAACACTTACGATGTTGTTTCAAAACAACTATAGATTTTATCAAAGTTTTTTACCGGCTACCTTGTTTTTCGAAATTAAATTTCGATTATATAGTTATGAGGTTATTTAATAGTTATTATATAGTATATTTAGCATTAACTGCCATATAATTTACTCATAGCTACCAGATTATTTAGCAATATCTACAAGGTTATTTAACAAATAGCTTCCAAATTCCTCAAAATAACCGCAAGGTTCTCCAATAGAGTTAGCAGATTACTTAATAATAGCTACCGGGTTTCTCGAAACAACTATCAGGTCATGAAATACACTCACGCTGTGTTTGGATGTTGAAATTTTAGCTTGGAAATGAATTGGGCTGAAAATTCCAAATCCAAGATGGAAAGGAAATGGCCTATGTTTCCAATTCCATTGTTTGGATGTGTATCGAATTCACCATCGGAATCAAAGAGTAACACTCAATTCTAAAACATGCTTGGAGTCCAAACCATGGAATTGAAAGTTTTCTTGAGTTTTGACAATATATCCTTGTGTACATGTATACAGATAGTTGTGTATACATAGATTCTGCAATTTCAGAATTTTTTTGCCAATTAGAACATGCTTTGTACATGAACTAGAAGAGGGCAGGGAAAGGCCGTTGGGGACTGGCTAGGACGTGGCCACCGGTCGCCTCTGGCCGCCGTCCCCCTGCCGCTGGTCGCCTCTGGCCACCATTCCATCGATCAACACTTCCCCTCCCGCTGCCGTTTGGCTTAGGTTCGATCTAGGGTTAGGGGTACTGGCAGTGGAGAGGGTGCAGGCCATGGCCGCCACTGGCCTGCTCTGAGGGCGCGGGGAACGATAAATACGAGCAGGAGGAGGACGGGATGGGGAGAAGGAAGGGAAGGCTTACCAGAGCGCCGCCAACCCGCTGTCGTCTTCCCTCTATCGTGCAGCTGGCTCCTCCTGCGAGTTGTGTTCTATCGAGTTTGGGCAAACGGGTATGCGAGCTATCTTTCCGAGCGTTTCCGAGCTCGGGAGCTCGGAAAAGAACGAGCGTGACTTACACGGGGCGTGGGTGGGCGTGAAATTGGGATGAGTTTCCACGGTGCAATTCATAGGCCATCCAAACTGCCGAATTCGGCTGGACTATTTCCAAAAGGCCAATTCCGAGCCCCAATTACGACATCCAAACACAGCGTCAGTGGAATACTTAGTAATTTCTACAGCTACCAGATTATTTACCCTTAGCTACCAGATTTCTTGAAACAAATGCCAGGTTCTTTATCACAGTTAGCGGGTTACTTAGTAATAACTACTGGGTTATTTAGCAATAGCTTCCATGTTAATTATCATTAGCTACCATTTTTTTGAATAAATGCCAAGATTTCCAATGCATTCTTGTATTTCTTACAAAAATAGCTACAAAGATTTTTGAAAAAATTATCAAACTATTGCACTTGTTTATTAGGAAATGATGTACACAAAAACTACCATATAGAAATATCATTCTGTTTGCAAAGTTTTTTTGCGGGTCTACCAATTTTTTTAGCATTCTTGTAAAATAAAAGGAAAAATGTGTTTATTGGCATCACCTAAGCAGTCTCTAGTGTCCACATGTTAGAACGGAAATTTTGTACCTCTAAGAAGTTCTATTCATTTTAAAAAATTTTAATTTTTTCAATTTAAAATTATATACAAAATGAGTGTGACAAGATGACTGTATTCCTAGCACTTACTAGATGCTAGAGTGTTGTAGCAAGACACTGTTTGAGAGATTAAAAAAAGACACTATTTGAGAAATAAAATGGTAGTATAAAAGAAGCACGTGTGTACAACAAACGGTAGTAATCTAGGCATATGACATGTACAACCACTAGGACATGCATAGTAGGAGTCAGCTTTCTAGACAAAATGTCCTACATACTGGAGCAGACGCGATGAAGCAGGCAAGAGCCTCGCGCCAGGACAAGTGGAGCCGGTGGCAATACCTCTCTGCGTCGCATGTACCGCACCACAGGATGAAAACCCAGTGAAAAGTTTTTTAAATCCCGCATGGCATGCATCGCGGATGAAAGCCGAAGGAAGTCGTGGGTGCGGCGCCTGTAGTTAGATTTTCCCTTGAGTAAAATGCACGCACCGTCCCTAAACTTGTTGACCATGTCCACAACGATCCCTAAACTCACAAAAGGTATCAGCACTATCCTTAATCTTGCTCTACATGTCCATATACGGTCCGAAATACGTTTGACACCGTATTCGTTGGCGTGGCAAAGATTTGTCTCCCGCCTAGCGCGCGTCTATTTTGCATGCCTTGTCAGTTTGACGCACGTCGCTTGTTTTCCCTGATCACACGGAGACACGGAGAATTATTTGTTATTCCCTCTGAAAACATATAAGATGTTTTAGATTTATAAAAAAATGTAACTAGACTTATTTTAGTGTATAGATTCACTCTAAACCTGAGTGAACATACATACTTCCTCCGACCTATATTACTTGACCTGGATTTATTAAAATTTGGGTGAACCTATATACTAAATAGTGTCTAGATTCATCTAAATCTAGATAAATTTAATCAACTAATATGGATCGGAGAAAGTACTAAAAATAGTCTAGATATATTTGCTTCACAAGCTAAAACATCTTATATTTTAAAACGGAGGGAGTACCAGACAATTTCTACCATCAGCAGTAGCACCATCACGAACATCCATGTACGAAGCACTAAAGCTCTCTTTCTTGAAATAGGCTTTTGCCCCGCTTTATAAATAAAGCACACAGACGAGACCGCTGCTGACCAGACAGCACAACGCTCAAAGGACCAACATGATACACGGACCGAACAGGCAAGTCCAAAAAAAAACAAGAAGAAAGAAAAGAAAACAAAGCCGACAACGGCGGAGCGACGAAACAGAGAAGATTCGCAACCGTTGCGCCCACTGGATAAGTACCACCACACCGCTAGCAATCCAAAGCGCCGTGTACCAAAGCAGCACCTCCAAGAAGGGGAGTGACGATGACGACAGTGCTGCCTGGACAAGTCCTAGGGTTTCCCCCGGTATGCCATGGGAGATGCGGAGGAGATGCCCCCAACGCCCTTTAAGAAGGAAGGAGATACCCAAAGGCGTCACCGTGCCAGTGTCAAAGCGACAAAGATTTCTCCCGATCCCTCCAACGACCCTCCCGACTGCTTTGTATTGCTCCGCCAAACTTGCCGCCCACCTGCACGCGCCAACACGGTTGATACATCGGAAACGTATCTATAATTTTTGATGCTCCATGCTTGTTTAGTATCTACTTTGCTTTACTTGTCCACACTTTGAGGTGCTTTTTACATGTTTTCTGGTACTAACCTATTAACAAGTTGCAACAGTGCCAGGTGCCTGTTTTCTGCTGTTTTTGGTTTCAGAAAAAGTTAGTAAAGAAATATTCTCGGAATTGGATGGGACAAACGTCAAAATCAATTATTTTCCGTGGGGAACAAGAAGTCTAGAGGAGAGCCGTAGGGGCCGGCCAGAGGGGCCAGACCCACCCCAGGCGCGGGTGGGCCCCATCCCGCGCCTGGCTAGGGTTTGGAGCCCCTGGCCGCCGCCTCGGTCTCTCCCTTCGCCTATAAGAATCCCCCGATGCAGAAATCCTGGGTACCCGATCAGAAATCCACGAAACCGTCTGTAGCCGCCGCCACCATCATCCCTAGATCGGGGGGATCTGAAGTTCTTCCCGTCACCCTACTGGAGGGGAGATCATCCCGGAGGGGGTATTTATGCTCTATGTTGGTTTGATTAATGGTTTTGTCTTTATAATTCTATCATGTTTGTGTTGTTTGTGATCTTGCATGCTCTTCGTTGTTAGTAGATATCTTGGCCAAGTAGTTGCTAGTGACTCCAAGAGGGGGTATTTATGCTCGATAATGAGTTCATGCCTCTAGTTTCCAAGGGAAGTGACATAAATCTCTTCGGTTGTAGATGTGTTGTTGCTACTAGGGAGAAAACAACGGTCTCTTGTTCATGGAACATGTGTTGTTGCCGTCGCTGCGGCGGTCGGCGTAGCCAGCCGCGACCATGTCGGGTCCATCGCGATCGTCATAGACGCGCGATCTTCTCTTGCTACGGCATTCACGTCGCCTGCCGTAGTCATCTTCCTCCTCCGAGTGCGCTCGGTGGACGGAGTCCTCTCCATCTGCCCACCTGTTGGCGATGTCCATGAGGTGGTTAAGTGTCTTGGGCTTGACGCGCCCAAGTTCTTCCTTGAAGTCCCGGCGTTTGACGCCGTCCTTGAAGGCGTCGATAGCTCTCTCCTCAGAGATGTGCGCCGCGGAATTCTTGGTGTTAGGCCAGCGCAGTATGTACGAGCGAATGGATTCGCCCGTTCGTTGGGTGCAGGCCCGCAGCTCCTCGATCGAGGCTGGCCTCTTGCTGGTGCCCTTGAAGTTTCGGATGAAACTGTACGCCATTTTCTCCCAGCTTCGGATGGATCCCGATGATAGGTCACGAGCCAGATTCGGTACTGCACCGCAATCAAGGCATTGCGTATGTGTCCTTGTTCCCACTGTGTAGCTTGGCGCCGTCGAACTTCGGAGTGTCTGAAGGAAGCTTGAAATTCCGCGGCATCTGTGTCCGCCAAATAGATTTGCTGAAGCATCGGGCTCCGCAGAGTTCTCCTTCGTCTTCTTCCATCTCGGATTTAGACGAGCATGCGCGCTTGACGCGCGCTTTGTCGATTTTGCGCTGGGTGAGCTCGCTTCGAGCGTCGTAATCGCGGCTGTGATGGCGCGAGCTCTTGTGCCTTTGAGGAAGGTCGTGCTCTTCATCTTCGAATGAAGGTGTGGGGCTGCGGTTGAACTTGACCGTAGCCTTCTTCATTGGCTCTTCAGGAGCTTCTCCGTGGAGCGCAGCTCCAACGAGTCCGAGTCCGGTAAGCGCGGACTTGTGCATGGCCCTTTTCGGGTCCCCCTCTGGAGGTGGATGGGACGTGAGGTACGCGGTGGCTGCCATGATCGCAGCTTGCGGCGTTTTCGGGATGACGTTGCCATCGGCATCCATCTCCATGAGGGACGCGTTGAGGGACCGGGTCACCTCGCGATGCTCCTTGGGTCCATATTCTCCGTCCAAGAACGGTTCTTGTTGCCATGGTTGCTATGCGAGCTGGAGCCAATGCCCATGGCGGAGAGCGCAGCTCGCCGCGCACTGGACTCTGAGGCTGCTTGCTTGCGTTTGTCAAGCACCTCTTGCATCTTCACCTGCTTCTTGTGCTCCTCGACTAGGAGCATGTGGTATGCCATCAGCAGGTCCCGTGAGGCCCCCCACGGGCAGGATCTTGTTGCCTGCTACGGCTTCGCGTGCTTGAGCCCATCCTTCCTCGCTGAGGCGGATGACCCGATTGGTGTCGTCCACGTTGGGTGGGGGGACTGGCTTCTTCTGTTCCCGCCGTTTCTACCCTGTGGGTTAGGTGGCGGGTTGGGTGCGTGATGTTCCACGTCACTCTGGATGACTACGACGCATTGGTAGCGCTCATAGATTGGATCGCTGCTGCCGTAGCTTTCGGATCCGGAACCGTAGGCCCCTTCCTCCGATGGTGGATCGCACAGATCTGAGTTGCAGCTGCTGCTGTCATAGGATTCATCTGTCGATGGCGATGTGCGTAGCACGGGGTGTGGGGCCCATGAAGCGGGCCTGATCGATGGCAGGGGCACCCGCTCTAGGAGGCGAAGGGTGCCGGTTTGCCCCACCTGGAAGCAGAAGCTTCCGAATAGGATCTCGAGTCCGTCGCCAACGGGCTCGAAGTCCTTCATGGTGGCCAGTGAGTGGGCGGTGAAGTCGAAGGCGCCGAAGAGGAGATGACTCTCCGTCGCCGCGGAGTTGTAGATAGCTTTGGTTGGGACCGTCACGATCGCACAATCAGTGCCCCCGATTCCCACAGACGGTGCCAATTGACGAGGTTTAATCTCGTCAATGCCCATTGTTTGGACTTGGGTTTTGGAGAAGATGGGGATGATGGAGATCGCGGAACGGTTAGCAAACAAGCAACACGGGGACACGAGGTTTACCCAAGTTCAGGCCCCCAGAGGGAAAACCCTACTCCTGCTTGTCTGCTCTTGATTATGGTGGAACCGAAGGTTACAGGGGTGCGCAGATATAATCTGGCGTGGAGGTGTGTATGCGGTAGTGTGCGAGAGAGCCTCCTCGTCGTGCCCTCCTGGCCTTCTATAGAGATAGGCAGGTCCCAGGCACAGATCGAGTCGGTTATAGGTTTTAGGGTTTACCCCTTTGAATTTTCTATCTACTCTAGTCTTGCTCTTCAAGGATCCGAAGGCGTCATGGGCCCTGGCCACCCGGAAATCTTCATGGGCTGGCGCATATTTGCCGTGGGCCTTCCTTGGACTGGACTAGGTATGCTAAGGTCGTGTACTCGCAGGGTATAACCATGTCAGCTTCACACCTTGCTCTTGGGGTTCCCAACAGGCTGTGCGTAGACAGTCGTCAACGGCCGAAGGCGATAGCCGACCGGATGCAGCAGCAGGCCATACCAGGCCTTCTTGGCCTGGCCGAGCCCGTCAAGGCTCGTGAAGTCCCGCCGCCGCACTGCAGCAAGGGTGCCTCCGCATACGCCTCCCCTAGCACCAGGCTCAACTCCTCCCTCCACCAGAGGATCCTCCACCTTGACAAATCCCCGCCGCCAAGCAGCAGCACCATCGCCACCGAGACCACCCAGGCAAGCCGGACCGCTGGCAGTCTGAGGAACAGCGACCGAACCTCGCCACCCCATGGCCGGAGGAACGGCCGCGCAAACCACCATACGGGGCTGCCGCCCCCGCTTCCACGCACCCGAGCCAAGGCTCCGGCCACCGTCACAACACACAACCGCCGAGAGTTTCGGTGAAGGTCAGGACTCGGATTCCAGTCATTGAGCACACGAGAAACCTAGGGGAGGAGGTCTTCCCTCCATCACTTGCGGTGGGTGCCGTCCGGACGGGCAGCGACATCCATAGGGCCGATATCAGACCCAGATCAGGGCCGGCTAGGCCCGGATCAGGCCCAGATCTGGACCGTGGAACCGCCCCCGCTGCTGCAACCAGGTCTCACCGCCGCCATCGAGCTGCTCCGCGAGGCACCCCCCACCGGCACCGCTGCAGTAGCCGTGCCGCCATGACCCGCCACCGACAGCCCTAAGCCGCGCCATCACGGAAGCGTGGTTCATTGGCCGGGCCGAGCTGCGACCAGAAAGTGAGCACCACCGGCGTACTTCGGCACGACACGCCGTCGCCGCCGAAGCCTCGCCGCCAGACGAGCATGACGCCGCCCCGAGACCTTGCCGCGCCAGGCCGAGCCGCCGAGCCACGCGTCCTCCGCGCCATCGCCACGCCTCGGCGCCGCCGCTGCCACCGCACCACGCCGCCACGCCAAAACGCTGCCGCCACTCAGACGATCGCCCGCGCCAATGACCGAGAGAAGGCCCACACCGACGCCGAAGGCTTGATACCGGCGCTACCCGAAGGCGAGAGGAAGGCGGAGAGGAAGGAGTGTGGCGGTGGAGTTCCGATGCCAGGGAGCGACGCAGAGCTATGGTCTTTTCGAAGCACTAAAGCTTCAAGCAGCAAAACTATTTCCACCAAATGTCTGCATTTTAGTATTTTCAGCAAACAACCGGGCTTCCTGTGAGTGTTTCTTCTGCTTATTTACTTCCATGACCTTTCTCTTTCTGCATAGCAGGTACTTGCGTCGCTACCATCATTCGGCTGAAGAAAAAGCTCCTCAAAACTTCACGTAGTTGTCAGACACACCATCATTCGGCTGAAGAAAAAAATAAAAAACAAAAATTCAGAGCTTCAGCCTGCGCAAAAATTGAGCTTGAGGATGCCACATGAAGTTCTCCCGTGTCTTGGAAACGAATGGACACACTTCGAATCTTGCAGTCGTCGCACACTAGCAGCGGGAATCGCCGCCGCCAACCTGCCGACGAGCTTCCACCATTGACGGAGCCGGACACGAGGAGAGGAGAAGAGAGCATTGCGACAAGGGGGTCGGAATTAGCAGACGAGCAGGATAGCGCTGACGACCTCCAGCAGCCAGCGACGGTCACCTTCGTGTCGCTGTCGGTTGTCTTCTAGTCTTGGTTGGGAGAGGGAGTGACTCGATTAGGGATTTGGTTTGGTGGGGAATGGTAGAGGCACGAAGCTGTTAGATTCAGGAATTCCACGAACGATTGCCATGTCGGCGATATACATAGCTCAGCCGTAGGTTGAATCGTATGTGGAGGTACATGGCAACATTGGGGACTGTATTGGTGCGTTTTATGAGTTCAGGAATCGTTGTGGACATGGCTAACAAGTTTGGGGACGATACGATGCATTTCACTCTTTTCCCTTTATTCATATCTCTCCCCTCTTTCTTGCGTCGGAGGCCAGGCCTGCAGCAATAGCAAACCCCACACACACCGCCCACCTCGTCGCGCTTCCGATCTCCCCGGCCGCCATGGACGTCTCCTCGCTCATTGGCTCATCCTCCGATGCGCCCACCTCCGGGGAGCACCGGATGGGCACCACCATCGTCGGCGTATGCTACGACGGCGGCGTCGTCCTCGCTGCCGACTCCAGGACCAGCACTGGTATGCTCCGCCTACCTCCGATCCGTGCGCGCGCCTGACGCCGGTGATTTTCCCTTCGGCGTTGTTAGGTTTGGGCTGGAGATGGCGCGTCTCGTGTCTGATTTCGCTCATACATCGCGGGGAAACCTTGGGATAAACGTGCCGCTGTTGCTATGAGCTAGTTTGGTTTGTGTCCTCGCTAGTTGCCTGTGAACTACTCGCAAAATTGCCTGGACAGTTATCGCTACATTTTTTTTATACCGTGTTTAGTTAAAGACCTGAGACCTTGCCTGGGTGGACGGAAGGGGGCAGGCAGTGTTTGGTTCACATTCCATGTGAAGTATGCTAACAGAAAACTGAAGTCTGAAGTTTAATATCACTGAAGCTACATTATTTTGTTGGCACAAGCTAAATAAACACATGAATTTTAGAATTTTGAAGACATAAACAACAATATACGTACTGAATAAACATAGTGTATGACAATTGATTAGTTCATTGTCCAGGTCTAGAATATCTAAAACACAAATGATGCATCAATCTGTCCAGATAGGATTATCACAAGTCCAATTTTCTCTCCAGCGTGATACTACTAAAAAAACATATCCAAAAATCAGCAAGCAACACAACTTTCTTAATAAGCAGGCTGCAACAAAGGAAGACTACCATCAGCTATTACCCAGTCACCACCAGTTTTCACATAACCAAAATACCACATCGACAATGTTCTGCAACTAAAAGGTTTGTTCGTCAAATATGGAACCTTGAATCATTGTCGATGGTTCTCCTCCGCTCTGCTGAAACCTTTTAGTTGCAAAAGGTTTCAGCAGAGCGGAGGAGAACCATATTTGACAATGTTCCATCAATCACAATCAGAAGTTCTGGAGATACCAGCAGGATCGTCGCCAGATAAATGTGTATACACCCAACACTGAAGATATTCTTGACCCATGCTCACATGGAAACCATGATGGATTGCAAATTCTGGTTGCATAGATGCATCCCTACTGACATCCTCTCATCAGGTGGTAATGGAACTTTCTTGAGCATGTCCCATAAAGGAGCATTTGGGTCCTTTGGGGCTACAGTCTGTATGGGACTTGCAAGAGTCTCTGGTAGGTATGTGAACCTTCAGGGATTGGAATCCCATTTGATCTGTTAAGGGCAGCCTTTAGAAGTTAGAACTACTGAGTCGTGAGCAGAACCCTCCCATCCAGCAAGCATATAGGTAAATCATAAATCAAAATCCACAACCGCAAGCACATTCTGAGTTGGGTAGGACTTTTGGCCACTAATCTGTTAGCTATGCTCTCGGGGACAAATGCAGGGAATGTGGGTACCATCAAGTGCCCCCAATGAAGTCCTATATAAATTACAAGGAGTTGTTATTAGTCGAACAATTTGATGATGCAAATCAGAATGTCGAACAGATGGAACACTAGGTACCTCAACGTAGGGGTAGAACCGGCCCAGGCTATCGATTATCTTTTGATGGGTCTCTGTTGACCTAAACTTTATCATAACTTTAGCGATAAAACATAAGGAATTCAAGACCTCATGGAAACATTGGCTAATTGTATAGTTAGATCTCTTGAGGAAAAAAATAACCACTCGATTTCTCAAATTGTGACCAACAGTGTGAAGGAATATGGCTAACTTTTCCTCAAGTGATGCATGCATTGAATCATGTACGAGACCAGCATCAGGCAAATGGGCTGATAGCTTCAAAAACACATCTTTCCTCATCCGAAGTTGACTGATGCAGGTTTTATCGGTTGAATTGTGTAGTTCATTCAACCTTCTTTGCTTCGTCCCTATCCACCAGTGGCCCATATTTCCTTCGAGACATTCTAATACCGCAGCGTCTACGCCTCCACCACCAGATAGTGGCCAACACAATAGCTAAGACACCTAACAATCGTCTTCACTTGATAATGGAATGAGTGGATTCTATATCCATCTGAATATCAAATGACATATTAGTACAAGTAAACAAGTGATAGTTCAATGCTCCAGTACACGTTATCTTCAATCTGAAGCTTGTAGTATGCATTCATCAAGTGAAAAGATTGTAGATACAAAAGGAGCACATGATGCATAAATACCACCAGCCCCAATTTTTTGCAAAAAAAAAAGAATAGAGGGGAGCTAAAACTCGTGGAAAAAGTTAGAGAGAAGGGATTGGATTCTCACCTTCACGATTGGGCTGGATCAGATCTAACAGATGTGTTGGGAATATTCGGGGGTATAGTAGTGATTGGAGCACGATTCAGCAAGAGTCCTTGGTCACCAGATCGACATGTTGGACAGTTGGAGTAATATCCCTGCAACAAACATCAATAATTGGGTGTATTTTTGCAATTTCTTCCTTCCCCCGAGAACATCCATGAGCAAACAAGGGAAAGTGAGTAGATGGAAGGAAAGTGAATAGAGGTAGAGGGGAAAGTGTTTTTTTACCATAGTAAACTATTGTGGTCATTATACCCAGGCAGGTTGGAGAGAAGCCCAGGCGACCGCGCACCAGGCAGCTCTCACCAGGCAGCTTGCCAGACACCCCTCACCAGGCAGGTTTCTCAGGTCTCGAACCAAATAGTCCCCAGGTACATCCCAGGGGCACTCCAGGCCAGGCAGGTTTCAGCGAGGATGCGAACCAAACTAGCATTATATATTTCGTAATTCTGTGTTTTCTGGTATGTTAGCTGCGTCATCAGGGAAATCATTTGCGTTTGCAGTCGACGAGTAGATAGTTCTGGAGGGAAGCTGGACATTTTACGTTTAGAAGTAACACCATGTTTCAAGAGCTCGAAGTACCCTTACATATATATGTGAACTTATGGACTGCCTTGCCATAATTAGAGGCAACCGGACCCAGGGTTTGTTATGATACTTGTCACCAGGGCAGTGAAGGATTAGAAGCACGTGCTTCCTTTTGTCTGGAGAGTGCTGTGCTTTGTTCGTCAAATATGGAACCTTGAATCATTGCCATTTAGCTTAGTATGTTCTTACCAAGTTACTGGACAACATGCCTCCTTAAGGTGTTTGCTGCTGTGCAATTTCCTTAAGTGTTGCAAAGTCTTGCTGCTTATGTTCGAATACATGAAACCGTCATTAGTTTGTTTTGCTCTCTGGAATTTATTTGCTTGGCATAATATATGTTGTTGTCTGGTCTTAATTTGCAGGAATGTATGTGGCAAACCGTGCTTCAGACAAGATTAGTCAGCTGACTGATAATGTTTATGTCTGCCGCTCTGGATCTGTAAGTGGTTATAATTATGTTGAAGATTGGACACTTCTCATGCTGTTCTCTGTGTGTTATTCTGTTCTTGAGATTTGAGTAGACACCGTTGAGTTTTCCGATTTCATAGCTGATGTAACTCTCATTCTTCACATTGTTCCCTAAATCTAATACTCTAGAGGGTATGTTTAACTGCTAGTGTTGGTAATAAACAAAACAAAATACCAGCTAGCAAGACAGAATATTGTGTTATGCTTTTGTATCCCATTGTTTTGTTGTCATAAAATTGCTTGTCTTCTGGAAGAGTGGAACTCCCCGTGTTATATGACTACATATTTATTGTTGATTTTCTGCTTTCTTGCTTGTCAGAAATCCCATTGTATGCTCAGCAGTTCTCTTTCTCTCATGTACATAACATGTTTCTCATTATCTTGAAGGCTGCTGATACACAAGTTATTTCAGATTATAACATATATTTTTGTGATTTTGAGATTTGAGTCGACACTGTTGTGTTATTAGATTTCATACTTAGTGTAACTTTTTAACCTTCATTATTGTTTGATAAATCTAATAGTAGGGCTTGTTCTATGTATGGTCTTGATAATAAACAAAATAAAAACGCTAGCTATCAAGACAAGATCTTGTGGTATGGTTTTGCATGCCATCGATTTGTCGTTATCTTATCATTGCTTCTCTTTTGGAAGAGTGGAACTCCCTGTTTTACATGATGTAACACCCTCAGAATCGGACCTATGCAAGTTTGAGCAAAATTCGCCAAACCCGCATAGAAACGATTCAAAGGTGCCCACCAGGCACTTTCGTGCGGGTGGAAAACGAAGTAATAACATTACTGTGGCATCCCGCAAAACCACTACTAGAAAATCGCGTTGAATTTGTGCATTGCATCGTCATCATCATGCATTGTTTGCCAAAACTAGTTTCACAAAGCCCGTTTTGTTTTTCTAAAACGCCCCATCTTATTCAAACACCGAAAACCGGGTCCCTGGAATATTTTGTTTTGTCCGCTGTCGGATTGCAAAAGCGCTGTTGGAAAATAAATATTTAATTAATTGTTTTAGTAGGGGCAGTCGAACGGGCCAACCCAACCCGAACGACCACCCCCAGGATTTTAAATCGGTCCACCCCTTATTTTTCTAGACCCACCAACTAACCTACCCACACCCCCTGGCCACATCACTCCCCCCAATCGGCTCTCGCCACCTCACCTCTTCCCTTCCCTCTAGCCTATCAAAACCTGCCACCTAGGCTAAACCACCTCCCTCCCTCTCTCTCCTCTCAACCCAACTCTCCCCACCCAAATTTCACACGCCACTCACCCACACACAACCCGACCCCAGCCCAACCAGCCAACGCACCCACGCACGCTGGCCCACCGCCCACCGCGACCTCCACGAACCCCCGCCCCATCGCTCTCTCTTCCCCGCAACCATCCTCCTCTCTCGCTTCTCCATCCCGCTTCCTTCAGCGGCCGCCCGCCAGCCACCGCTCCCTCTCCCCACCTCGCTGCCGCCGCCGAGCTTGCCTCGCCACGACCCCTCACCCTCCGCCTCCGCACGTGGCGCGCCTCAGTCCCCGCCTGGCCGCTTCGCGCTGCCTCGAGTCAAGGCCGCCTGCCCGCCATCAACCGAGCAACCCCGCCCGCCTCCATCTCCTCTTCCCGCCGCCTTCGCTAACACGCACCGGCTGGCCCGGCCATGAGTCCGACGCTGCTGCTTTCCAACCGCCAAGCTTCGCTCGCCTCTGCTGAAGCCGCTTTTCCACCACTTCGCCCGCCTTTTTCTCCGCCAAGGCTCGCGCTGCCTTCCTTCGCTGCTGGCCACCCGCTTCGCTGCCTCGGCCGCCTCTCGCTTGCCGCCGCCGCCTGCACGCCGCTGCCGCCCCTGCTGCCTCGCCACGGCGACTTCCTCCGGCCAGCCCGCTGCCGGCTCCTCTTCCTCTCTCGTCGCCCGTCTGCCGGGTCGCTCTCCAGCCTCTGCACTGCGCTCCTCGTGTTCCGCTTTGCTCATTGCTCCATGTTCTCGGTCGCCTGCAAGCTCCTCGTTGTTCTTAGTCGCCAGCAGATCCTTCTCGCCTATAGCGAGGTACAGATGATGCGCGAATGGTGTTGAAGCTTGTTCCTATACAAGACCGCACTAAAATTGCCGACATGGAACCTCAAGATCCTTGCCGAACTCGATGAACCCTCGTGGGGCCTCTTGATCTACTTCACGAGTCCGAAGGTCAAGACCGATCTCCAAGACCGATCCTCAAGACCGAATTCTAGGCACGCCAAGACCGAACCCGAGATCTCCATCACGGAACCACAAGGACTTCTGGAACGACAAGACCTACCTCACGGAACACCATGATTGCCAACCCGAACACCGAGTGCACCGACACGACCAAGACCACACCGACACGCCAAGTTCGCCGAGAACCTAGATGCCAAGCTCTTCTCATCGACAGATCGACCGATCCGAACGCCAAGTACTACCCTGACGCCAAAACCCGAACGAAGGACGCCAACGCCAAGCTCTACCTCACAACCGAGAACGATCCCGAGTCCGAACCGCCCCGTCAACCTCGACTCGAGACCGACCTGGACCCAGATCGAACCCGAAACCCCAAGTCCGCCGAGACCCTCAAAGTGTGAACCTTTTTCCTCGAACCCTATTTTATAACATATCAAATTGTTGCATATTAAATTGTCATCCATCTCGCATGCATATCATTGGTTTGGGGGCCTTATGCCGATTCACCTAATAATTAAATATGGGGCCCATATGCGGGCAAATCTAGTCTCATATTGGCCTCATTTAAATCTTGTGTAGCGACCTGGTGCTATCTTCTGCCATGTTAAGACAACATTTAATTGCGGGGAAGTTAAACAACTTGAACCACCTAATTAATTGTCGGGACCCCGGTTCCGCTTAATATGACCTAATCGCATCGCATCTTTGCCATGCCATGCATCAAACATGCATCATGCCGATCTGCTGCTGTGTATTAAATATTGCATCCTGCCACGATGCCGCTGAGTTGATGTGAAGTCGATCTCGGTTGAACCTTCGACAATGTTTTCGAAGATCTCCTTCTACGCCTTTTACTTTATTACTCTTTGTTATCTTGCGAAAGACGATTTTTCGCCATTTGTTTTTCCGCCAGTTTGCCTTACTTTCGTTTTAGTCCATTTGCTTTCGTAGTCGCGGCCCATATCGACGTCAGCCAGTCCCATCGAGGACCGCTGTAATGTTATTACTCGCTTTCCACCCGCACGAAGTGCCTCAGGGCACCTTGAATCGCTTCGCGGGTTTTGCCGATTTTGCTCAAACTTGCATAGGTCCGATTCGAGGGTGTTATAATTACACAACAAATTCTCAATGGGACCCATGTAATGTATATATATATACCTACTCAATGAGTCAAGAATACAGAATATACAAAGATCCAAATCACCTTGAAAACGATAGAGCGCCCAAATGGACAAGATGCAAATGGGACTAAGAGCCTCAAGAATAACCAATGGCCCATAACCCCGCCCAGGCCGTTTAAGGGTAACCCCGCTAACGACGCCGATCTCAAACCGCTAAACAAAAGGGTGCCGAAAGGGCAAAGGAAAGAAAGGCCAAGATCGAGGCCAAGACACGAGGTTAGAATTGCCCCTCGCCACATAGGTATGCTGGATCAAGCAAGAAAGATGCACTAAACAACCTATAGAGACTGATACAACCGCGTTATCGTAGAGGAAGAAAGACCTATTCGGATCCAACCCGGCTAACACCAAACAAACCCATCCCGGTATTTCTCGAGACCAAACGAGGAAGTCAACCAAGGAACTCACACTGGCGCTTACTTATTCGCTATCGCTAAAGAATTACTAGTCGTGTAGATAATCATCCCGATAAAATAAGCAAAGCACTTTTAGTTATTCATTCCGCTATAGTGGCGACACTTACTAGTCGATGCATTTAGCATGAGATAATCCCAAAACCCAAAGCAGCTTGTTGGTACTTTTATTCACCATTCTGCTAGAAGTTGCGATACTTACTAGTCAGTACAATGGTCGCAGTTTACACTTCAAACAAGCAATTGTAGGCGATTATTTAGCCATTCCATTATAGTGAAGCCGATTACTAGTCATTATAAAGTCAAATTTATAGCAATAAACTTTAGTTATGCTTGTCTATGATCGAGATATCGGTCCAAGTCGTCCATATCCGCGACACGGCTTCCGTAAAGTTTTACCCTACCGGGTGCACCAATAGCAACACACGCCGATCAACCCCTAAAACCAAAACAAAACCCAACGAGGCTTTCACGACCGAACAATCACAGATTCAGAATATTTCAGGCCACCTTAAGTAGAATCCGCAACGGCCACCGACCCGAGACGGACTTAAGGTTTGGGTAGACTACCGTGAACGATCGGGAACCCGAAGCGTATCGGGCTTGTCGACACCGCGAATCGTGTCCCGATCCTAAATAAGACAAAGGTGCTCCTCGCACAATTTAAATACGTAAAGTAGCATGGCATAAGTACAGATCGTAAATAAAACCTCAAACTAGTTTGTGGCCCCAAGAAATAAGATCAATCAAGCTCGCTCAGTGGTCCCATATACCTCCGGATGTGGATAGCGCGATAAATCAAGGAATGTATCAAGTACTGGGTCTTACGGACACAAGGGCGCTCGAAACCAAATATTTTCTATCACCCACCGATGCCTCGCTTATTTCAATTTTAGTTGTTAAACAGAATTAAAATGACGATAAGTAAAACTAGAATCATCTCCAACATCAACATGCGCAATACATCAAGAATCGTGGCATATGATTTACACATCAAGACTTGAGCAAGCAACTACGACGCTGCAAGTCCAACTATCTACCAAACAACAGTAATAGGGTGTCCAAGGCAATATAGGGTCATGCAAGATATCATGTACGGAAACTAAAGCAAAAGAACACGTATAGCAATAGATCAATGCGAGGGAATAAATACTATAAAAGTAAGATAGGTAGAAAGTGAGATGCTCACCGAAACATTGTCGAAGGGTTCAACCAAGATCGCTAAGCTCACATCAACTCAACGGCCTTATCCGCGAAGAAGCAAAACACTAGAAGAAACACCGGGTGCAATATTTAATACACGGCAGAAGATCGGCATGATGCATGTATGATGTATGACATGGCAAAGGTGCGATGCAATTAGGTCATATTAAGCGGAACCGGGGTCCCGACAATTAATCAAGTGGTTCAAGTTGTTTATCTACCCCGCAATTTAAATGTTGTTTTACATGGTAGAAGATAGCAACGGGTCCGCTACACAAATTTAAATGAGGCCAATATGAGACTAGATTTGCCCCCATATGGGCCCCATATTTAATTATATGGTGAATTCGGCATAAGGCCCCCAAACCACAGACAAGGATGCATGCATGAACAATTAAGATGCGACAAGTTGTATTATATTATAAAATAGGGTTTCGAGAAGGGGTTCGCACATTAGGGGGTCTCGACGAACTTGGGTTCCGGGGGTTCGGGGTCGACAGGGTCCGGATCTGGGGTTCGACGATCTTGGTGTTCCGGGATTCGGGGTAGGTCTCGGGGTTCAGGGTTCGACGGGCTCGGACTCGGCGGGATCGTTATCGGATATCGGGGGTAGATCTTGTCGAATCCGGTAAGCCGGACTTGGTTTGGTGTCGGGGGCGAAACGGGTGCTTTCGGGTCGGTGCCGTTCTTGTCGTCGGCCAGATCTTGTCGGGTCCGGGATGAAGTACTTGTCGCTACGGGTCGCGGTGCCTTTGGGTACCGATTGTAGATCTTGGCGTCCGGCGAGAAGATCGTGTCGCCCGAGACGGTGATCTTGGCGTCGGGTAGTTGTTGTCGATCTTGGAAGGTTATCGGGTTCCCTTGAAGGAGATCTTGGGGTGGCGCGCCGCATGCCCGTGATGGCGAACTCGGGCCCGTGTCGACGGCCGTGGTCCCGCGGGTTTTCGAGGATCGGTCTTCGGAAGATCTCGGCATGGGGACGGATTTTGGCATCACGCAACTAGCATTGGTCGTTACTGATGGTTTACAACAATAACAACTGGAGCATGATGATAAAAGCTAGGCAAAGAAGATCGTCAAAACAATCATGGCAAGGATTCACGTGGCATCACATGAACGCGAACACGTGCCATGATGACGATGCGGCAGAGCATGCGGCGCTTGAACCAAATTCGACGCTAGTGGCGCGAACAGAGGCCGAGCCGAAAGCACCGATGGGGTTCCGCGCGACGACGGCTAAGTGACGGCGGAGTATACGAGGGCGGCGATTTACCGAGACGGCCGGAGCGAGGGCTGCAGGATGACGGCAGGCGGCCACGCTGTGAGACGGGCCGAGGCAAGCGGGTGGGCGCGACGCGGCGCCGGAAGCGCAGTAGCCGAAAGTGACGCCGGGGTTTCGAGCTGGGACGCGGCGGAATGGCCATGGACGGGGCCTCAGGCCACAAGGCGGAGGAGCTCAAGGCCGGGAAATGGGAGGAGGCGAGAAGCGGCGAGGCGGATCAGTAGGAGATGACACGGCTACGGCCAGGCGGCTGCGGCTTGCAGGGCGGCGGCGCATGGGTGTGATACGGCCAGCTCGAGGCGGTCGCGGTCGACGGGCGGGCAAGACGCGGGCGGGCGACGGGAGCGGCTGAGAGGTGGAGGAGGTGAAAGCAGGCTGTGCGAGACTGGTCAGGCAGGCCATGAGGATCGAGGGACAAGCGTGGTGGAGGGAGTAGCTGCGTGGAACTGGCTGGCAGCGGCGTGGTCAGGTGTGTGGGGTGGACAGTGCGTGTAGCAAAGGACCAAAGGTAGCTAGGCGCGCAGGTTGGTGGTGTGAAATGGAGAGAGGGAGGCCAAGTGGCGGGTGGGATTGGGTAGAGGAGAGAGCGCGAGGGCGAGAGGCTATTGGAGGGAGTGAGGTGGCCAGGGGGTGTGGGTAGGATAGTTGGTAGGTTTAGAAAAGGGGCGGACCGTTTATGTTTTTCCTGGGATGGTCGATCGGGTCACTCGGCCCGTTCGACTGCCCCTATTAAAAATAATTTAATATTTTATTTATTTTTAAATAGCTTTTATAACTAGTTCTAGACAAACAAAATATCCGGAACATCCGGGGGTTTGGCGTTTGAATAAAAGATGGGGCGTTTAGAAAACAAAACGGCTTTGCGAAAATAATTTTATGCAAACAATGCATGATGATGACGATGCAATGCACAAATTCAACGCGATTTTCTAGTAGTGGTTTTGCGGGATGCCACACATGACTACTCCCTCCATCTAGAAATATAAGACGTTTTAGCTTTGTGAAGCGAATGTATCTAGATAACTTTTGTGTATAAATTCGGAGTGAACCTATACATAACTTTGTCAGAAATCCCATTTTCTGTTCAAAAGTTCTCTGTCTCACATATAGCATATTTATCCTTATCATGCAGGCTGCTGATACACAAGTTATTTCGGATTATGTGCGTTATTTTCTCCACCAACACACGTAAGTACTATGCAGAACACTGTAAAGTAGGACTGCATTGAATGGGTTAAAATAGAACCTTGATCTCATATGTCAATATGATTGTACAGTCAATTGAGAATTATATCTGCAAGATAGCTTATGTTATTTGTCCTTCATGTACAGTATTCAGTCTGGGCAGCCAGCTACTGTGAAAGTTGCGTCCAACTTGGTTAGGTTGCTGGCCTATCAGAACAAGGTATGTCCTTGGTGGCATTTGAGATCACAAGAACATTGATGGTGCTTAATGTCCTTTCACTTTCTTGAATACTTGGTATCTCACTGATACTCGTTATCAATGTAGAGCATGTTGCAAGCTGGAATGATAGTTGGTGGATGGGATAAATACGAGGGAGGCCAAATCTACTCAGTTCCTCTTGGTGGAACGATTCTTAGGCAACCATTTGCAATTGGAGGTAAATGCATCAATCTTTTCCTATGCTTGAGCATATATCCTTGAGTAGCTTGTATATTACTCTAATGCAACAAACCTTGTGCACTCTAAGTAGTACTCAGTTGCCTGTGGGTTGTATGAAGGTTCTATTAAGCGCTAAGTACTGAGCGAGCGTTTTTGCAGCTGCTTTTCCCTTTTCTAAAGAATTAGGGAAAATCTATTCTCAGACCGGTTGCTATATGTATAAACCTGTCAAGAAGTATGGACACGCGCTGTCAGTCAATTTAGAATCAAACCAAAAATTTAAAATGTCTTGTAGAGCAAACCGTTTGCCCGATTTAAGATTCGTTTTCACCGCTGGACTAGTCGCGATGAGATCTTCAAAACTAGATCCCATGTTGATTTGTTTCGATGAATTTTTTTCCGGACCAAACAGTTATCCACCTCTAACACGTGAGTTATCCATGTCATAATATGTAAGTTATCCACCCTGTAACACATAAGTTACCCACCATATAAACATGCTGGGTAGAGGCGTTCTCGCATACGTATTAAGCAAGTTTAATTAAAACGCGGTAGCCTAGGTGTTAGGATACCAAGACTTTACCGCCATCGATGCGTTAGCATAGAGCAATGAACATTCGGTACCCTAATACCCTTCGAGGCTTCATCGCCCGTACAACGACGAACGATAAAGTCGAGCCGCTAGACTACTGATTGCGCGTTACCTTTGTTCACTACGACTAACTATGGTGGGTGGTAGGATATAAGACCATATTTATTATATCATATGCAAAAAAACTTAGATTTTTTTTAATTATGCTTGATGTTTGACGCGGTAGCATTTCGAGATTGAGTCACACGTACCCACAAGAGCAGTGACAGACGACGAAGCCGGGCCGCTAGAATAACGTTTATATTCTATTTGTGAGTAATTTTTATAGTGATGAATAACTTACATGTTATTTGGTGGATAACTTACATACTAAAGTATGGATAACTCTCATATTAGTGGTGGATAACTTAGTTAAGTTATCCATCTTAATACATATAAGTTATCCACTATATAAATGGTTTGGGTGAAGATGTTCTCCGGCAACCAAGATTTTAAGAGGCAAAACAATACAAAAGCTTTTTAAAATTTCAGATTCTTATGCTCCCTCCGGCCCATATTAACTGACTTGAATTTATCAAAATTTGAATGAACCTATATACTAAATAGTGTCTAGATTCATCCAAATCTAGACAAATTTGAATCAACTAATATGGATCGGAGAAAGTATTTAATTTGGTAACCTCATCAGTTCTGTCCTTTTGTGTTTAACACCAAGTCGGTTTTTTTTAATCTGCACTGCATGCACGCACGTGCTAGTTGATTCTTAATTTGATTTACTATCTGTACTAGTTGATTCTTAATTTGATTTACCATCTACGTGCACGTGCGGCCAAGACGCATATGCAGCAACGCGGGCTGGTAAATGCCCGCCGGGTTCTGCCATTCATAGAACGTTAGCTATATAGCAGGGTCCAAGAATTAAAGCGCTAGGCGTTTTGCCTCTGTTCAGCGCTTAGGTGTGTTTAATTTGACACTAGTTGCTGTTAATCATACTCATCCTTGTTGAGTGCAACGTGGCTGTGCTGAGAAACATGCATTTTTTTTAAATAATACATTTTTTACAAAAATAATACACGTTTTTGAGAATTTGCGAAAATAGCGCTGCCTCGGTTTGGCCGAAACCGATAGTGACTAATTGGTTTTGCCGGTTTAGGAAAAACCAATTAGTCCCTATCGGTTTCGGCGAAACTAACTGGTCCATATCGGTTTCGGCGACACCAAGGCAATGCTATTTTCGCAAATTCTCAAAAACGTGTATTATTTTTGTAAATCAATAAAAAAATGCATTATTTTAAAAAATTAGCAAGAAACATTGAGAATACCATTTTCGGAATGTAGCTTTAGTGTATGCTATACAAGGTGCAGGTTCTCACTCCTATGTCATTGTCTACACTTTCAGGATCTGGTTCCAGTTACCTGTATGGATTGATGGATCATGAATGGAGAGAGGGGATGACCCAGGAAGAAGCTGAGGTACGTCAGTTTCTCCTTGGAAACTAGATATCAATAGATCTTCTACGCTGAAAATGGAGTAACAGAACACAGTTTGTTTAACATATGAGGTTTAACTATAAAAGCTCTTTCAATTCCCATTTTCTTCATATTGTTGTTTCCTTGTTTTGTTTCTTTTCTTTGGTTATGGGAGTTAGGATATGAAATCTCGCTCTTATTTCCTTAAAGTTGAATAAGCTTCTTCATGGCTTTTGTGTCAGTTTTGCTCATCATTGACATCGAGTAAAGCGCTTATCATATTGATTGCGTAGTCCAGAATAGTAGAACAGAAACATGATTTCTCAGTCATTGATTTGTATCCTTGTGATGCAGCTCCTAACATGTTTTTTCTTATCCTGATCTTGACAGAAGTTTGTGGTGAAGGTGGTTTCCCTTGCTATTGCCCGTGATGGTGCTAGTGGAGGGGTTGTTCGCACCGTTACTGTATGTCCGCTTTTCATGCAAATTTCTTGCTTTGTCCTTTTGTTCAGAAGTACACATTATCAGAGGAACTTGGACTAACTTAGACTTTGCTCCAATATATAGATGATAAAACCTGGCTGATTGATAACCAGCAGTCAAACCTTAAAACCAATATTGGCCAGTATCTTGTGATGGTTTGTAAAATGAGATCAGTCAAAAATTAGGACCAAATATATCATCTTATGTGGGAAATGTTTCATAGCTATGCTCCAGTTGGCCCTTGATTTTCTGGAACAATTTTCAATTGGTTCATGTGCTGAAATAAGCTAGGTTAGACAATTATCATTATCTTGTATAGCTCTTCTTTGCAAAATGTGTCATGTTTGGTTTGCAAAACTGTGTATAATGCAGTGTCTGTAAGGCAGACTGTCAACTTAAATGTTGTGTCCTTTATAAAGTTTTAGTTCCATCTTCTACTTGTTGCTTAAAAAGTTGTTGTCTGTTTCCCAAAAGACTTGTGCCTACTTAGACATACTGATTTGTGACCATCACAGATAAATGCTGACGGTGTTAAGAGGAGCTTCCACCCTGGTAACAAACTGCCACTGTGGCATGAAGAGCTGGAGCCCCAGAACTCTCTGCTTGATATTCTTGCCGCCGGGAACCCTGACGCTATGGTCCAGTGAATTTGCAGTGCAGACTTGCTTTGCCATCTTCTTAGCGTGCCTGACTTGTTCTAGATTTGAACTAGATTCTGCTGAATTACTCCTCACCAACATGTTTTCCTCCGTGTTGTTACCAGAGTATTTATTAATAGTACTGCCTTGTTCATTAAGTTGATTCATGGTTGTGGATCCGTGTTCCATGCATAGAGTTTGACCAGCATATATACCCTTGTGTTCCAAACATAACATTTCCGCATGAAATCTTTTACTGTACATCAAAAGTACGAAAGTGTAAGAGGGTATGTGAGTCTGCTTCACGGCTGGCTTGGCATTAAGAAATGAGCCCGTCGAATTGCAAAATACCTTAACCAACCGTACTGGCCCCTCTGCAGCCCACTTGGAATTGCAAGCTACTCACTCCTTTTTTTTTTGCCTAAGATGCCAAAAAAAAAAACTGCACCTGTACATTCTCAACACCACAACTACGTGAATGATTTTGTCGGTTATTTTAAGAACTTCATAAGTGATATATCGTGAGGCCGTAATCTGCAATGAGTTGATCAGTTCGGTGGCACTACGTTCTGTTTGGGCGTGTTTGGTTTGCCAATGGCCGTTTCTCCGGCAGAATTAAACCCGTTTGGAGAGCTGGATTGCATGCAAGTGCTGCATTGCACGATTCTTAAAGTGGGCCAAGAAAAAGGGTGCTTTCATCTCATATGGGTCAGCCTCTAACTCTCTCGTATTCTTTCTAAGCGAGCCAAGAGCGGGCCAATGAAAACGTCGAAACCGGTCGTTTCCACGCAGCCAGGCCCTCATGAGCGCCACATACATACCGCTTGCATGCGTGGGGAAGCGCGGGAGACGGGACGTTTTCGGCTTAACTCCCAGGCCACTCCGCTCACCGCCCAGTCCCACACCCACTCCCCTCACCACGATTTTCGACCATGGCCACCGCTCCTCCGCCTCCTCCCCCTCCGTCCCGCGGCCCTAGCATCGGCGATGTGAGCACGCATATCCTATGGGCTGTAGTTCAACTCGAGAAACTCGCCGCCGACGACGAGGTGGCCCTCGCGAGGGCGCTCAGGGCTCTCGCGCCCATCTGCATGTGCGGAACTAGGGCGGCCATGGCGGCGGCTGCGTCGCCTACAACCGCGGAGGAAGCGACATCTGCGGCCAAGCAGACTGGAAAAGCCCCCGCCAGAGTCGGGGTTACCCTCGACTCGTTGGATAGGGTTTTTTTGCTCGTGCCGGCGACCCCAATCCCAGCGCCCGGAGCTTCTTCTCTCGCTCCGGCGGCGTATTCTATGGATCCCTCGTCATCGATGGCGCCACCGCCGACTAGGGTAAGTTCCCGATCTACATAGCAGTTAGGGTTTGGCCCCAGTTAAGGCTCGATCTTTGGTAGTTGTAGAGCGATTTGGGGCTTTAGGTAGTATGTAGCAACGGATTTTGTAGTGTGCACACAATTTTTGGGATTTATGTTATCTGATTCCTCAATTTGGGTGTTGTCCTGGAGGATTGCCCGATTGGGGAACATAGCCGATTCCTCAATTTGGGTGTTGTCCCGGGGCATTGCCCGATTGGGGATACTAGTGCGTGTTTGCACCTTGATTCCTCCATGTTTGTACCATGTGCATTGCCAATTTGGCAATGTTGCTTGCTCCAAAATTGTTGCTGACCTTATTTTGCTTCCTGCCAAGGTGGTTAAGTTCAAATGCGAGACTGTGTGGAGGGGCTGACACCCCCCCACCGGGTTATGCCGACGTGCTCCTGATCAACCGCTGGCAATTCAAGCTGGTGGTCCTCGGCAGGGTGGAGGCGGCTTCGCAGCCGCAGATAAAGAAGGGCCGCCAGCCGAAGATTGGCCACTACCCTATCGCCGAGGTCCCCCGCTGGTTCATCATCCAGCTGGACGTGGCGGACCTCCACATGCTGGTGATCCCGTCGGTGTTCTAGTTTGGCCTGAGTACCTGGATCAAGCAGCCGCTGTCGCGCGTCATGCAGGTCATGGCCTGCCGGTGGTGCGCCGAATGGGTGCAGGTGGACTGGTTCGCCGGCTAGGGCGCCTTCAGGAAGAACTGGCCAGAGATAGTCTACAAGTATGACCTAGAGCGCGACGACATCGTCGATTTCAAGCTGAAGCCCTTCGTCATCAAGATGACAATCTACAAGGCGGGCTCCTCTAGCGCCAGGCAGTACACCTACCCAGACCACGGCTATCCGGTAGCGCCCTTCATGTCGATGCTTCTGTAAGTTTGTAAGTAGTACTGGTAGTTGCTAATGGATAACTAGTTATGGTGAACTAAGTAGGCTGATGTCTCTTTTGATCAGGGGTGAAAACCCCTAGTGGTGGATCAGGGGCATGGTATGCCCCTATTGATGGTTTGTTTCATGAGGGGTTAAGACCCTGGTGGTGGTTCAGGGGCATGGGATGCCCCTCCTGATGGTCCTTTCAATCAGGGGCGAAGTTTAGAACCCCCTGATTGCTACCTGTTATGGTTACTGTTAAGACTGTTATGGTGTAGGTAGCAATGTTTATGTCTGCATATGGCTTTTATGGTGATCATCTGAATGTGTTGTGTGTGCATATGAATGTTCTTGTGATCATGTGTTGTGTGTATGCTAGGGTGGTAAGATCACCAAATTTGAAATGGGTGATCATAACCCATGTGATCAGATGCAAAAGCACCACACCAAACACCTGTTAAATGCATCATCAGGGAAAAAAGACAAGAATCTGGGCAACCAAACAACCGGTCCTATTTGCAGGAAACGAGAATGCACGCGGTGACCCAACATACCACTACATGATGTAGTACACTATAGTCGTTGATATAACACCAATGAAATACCGATCCACTAGTATTACATCCCTCAGAGTGGTACAATGGAAACATAGAAGGTCCAAGACTTAACTATAGGTTACAACTTGATTCTTTATAAACGATCCAGAGAACACTCTAGATTATAGAGAGAGAAAGCAACTTCTTACAAAGAAGAACCAGAAATAGCAACTCGCAACTATCATACTAATAGACTAGCATCTAAACTATTTGGCTCACCAATGCTGCTATTGCATTGCTCTACAGAAGTAGGTTCTAGGGCTAGATATTTTACTCCTATCTAATTAGAAACTTCGTCTTCACTTTAGTTGATGTATATGTTGACTTCCTTGACTTCAATGAAGAACTTGAGATTTTGGTGACAATTCCCTGGAGCATAAGTTGATGTAGACGTTCTCTTTGTTGCTAATAGACTAGCATATAAACTATTTGGCTTGCCAATGCTTCTATTGCATTGCTCTACAAAAGTAGGTTCTAGGGCTAAATATTTTACTCCTATCTAATCAGCAACTTTGTCTTCACTTTAGTTGATGTATATGTTGACTTCCTTGACTTCAATTAAGAAATTGAGATTTTGGTGACAATTCCCTAGAGCATAAGTTAATGTAGACATCGTCTTTGTTGGCCTCAGAATCTACCAAGGGTTAAGAAGGTAAGGTTGAGTACGAGCGTACTCAGCAAGTTCACTAAGAAGGAGTGTTTGATGCACTATCTATAGCCAAAGACCATAGGTCGTAGGCTATGTAGGTTTTCGTAAACATTTCTTAAAAGGGTGCTTTTATTCTGAAAAGCTATGTCCGTCAGCCTTCACAGGTTTACCAGAACTTTCGTGGAGTTTCTTTCGTGCCACGTTCATAGCTCCTTCCCGGAACAGGGAATAACATGTCACATTTTGTACACTCTGTAGAGGTGCGTTCCTTTACCCATGAGAGATCTTAGCTTTATTGCACATCCGAGTTATAGGCTCCTTCACACTTCCTTGGTATGATGCCCATACAAAGATCCAAGCCAATCACCACCCTTCTCCGTGACCCCACATGGAACACGACCTTTAGGAAAGCCACATCTCTGTTAAGCCCCCCATTCGGGCAAGCTACAACTCTGATAGGCCCCCAAAGACTCTAGTGAGCAGACTATGTCCCTTCTTGCCTCATCGATACGAGGACCTACCTACAACCGTCCCTCACAGACACCAAGATCGCAGGGACTAAGGGGTCCCACCCATGCTGAACCTTGTAAGGTACATAGCGCCACGAGATGGGAATCCGTTCATGTGAAAGGAAGAAGATCCATCTAACTTCTCCATCCCATTCCAAATCTCATGGTTAACACGTGATATACGACGCAAGAATCACTGACAACATTATTGTTAAGTCTTAGGTGATATATTACCGTACAATGTGGTTTCCATTGCCGGTCTTAATAGATTAACTGATCACCCTGGACCAGTAACCAATAGTTCATATTAATTATGAAAATAGAGTTTTATGACCTTTTTGAAATGCAGGTGATTACAACACTGGATTTACAAATACTTGATAGAAAATAACCAAAGGACATGAGAAAGTGTGAACTTGCCTGTTGTGATTGCAAGATTATGCACTCACGGTCTTCAAAATGATGTAAGATCCAATATTTGAAAACAACATCATTGATCCGGTAAGGACTAATTTTTAAAGAAGCAATATGCTATTATGCACAAGTAATGCTATGAATTTTATAAAACTCCCGAAGCAAATCCCCAATAGTATAAGTGATTTGGACTTAGGTGATTTCTTTAAGAGTTGGTTTATCTTCAAATTTTATGTCACAAGCAAGAAGGTTTATAAGAAGTTTAAGTCTTAACATACAAGATATAAAAGTAAAGTATAATAATAACACATGATTAAGTTGACTGAGATAATGGAACTATTTCAAAAGTCATGTTTTAGGTTGTTTAGAGTTGAAGGAAATTATTCTAGAGTTATTGTTTGATGTGGCAAAAATAATAACATTTGAAGAAACTAGTGTTTAGGTTAGGTTAATCAATCTTGAAGTTTATTAGGATTCAAATTAGGGTTTTTGATGGGTATAAATAATGTTGAGTTATTATAATTTAATTGGTTGTATAAGGGACCAAAGTTAACTATTAAAACATGAATAAACTTTAGATACGATGTTTATAATTGTTTAGACCAAATATAGCTATAAAATTAAGCGTGAATCTTAGGGTGTTATGTTTTTAGAACATTATCAAGTTTTAGAGTTTTGATAAGTATAATTATGAATGTGGGATCATTCACTTTCAGTTAAAGTGAATGATGAGTTTGAGATTTGAAGTGTTATTAGGAAAATAATATGAAATTTATTAATGAGAGCATAATTAGATGAACTTAGTAATTGGTTAGGATTTGAAGTCATGTGAATAATGATTAAGAGATAAAGATCACTCACCCATAATATAGATGAATGATGTATAATGTCAGTTTAAAGGTTGTTGGTTTAAATTGAATTTAAAGTTCAAAAGAAGTATTGTAAACTTAATGGTTCACACTTTAGTTTTATTTATGAATCATAATTATAGTTTTAAACTTAATAGTTAAATTTAAAGGGTTCTTTTTAAGATATTAATATTTTATAAACACATATGATTATTTCTTATTTAAGAAATGAGTCTAAAGAGTTTACAAAGAAAGTATTTTGTTTATTTTAAAAAAATAAGATTTATTACTTTGGAATCTTGAAATCTTTTGAAATAATATATACAATATTTTTCTAGTAAATTATATTTAAAAATCTTAAAATGAATTATATATATATTTTTTAAATTCCTCAAAGGAACAAATGTCCTTAAAATATTTGCTTAAAGTTTTATTTGTAAAAATTTAAGGTTAGTATTTTAATAAAATAGTAGATTTATTTATATATGCAAAAATGATCTTTACTTATTTTTAGGACTTTTCCTTATTTTACTAAAATTCCATAAAATGTTAAGTGTTTGTAAATATATATATATTTTATTTTATTATATTAAAATACAAACTAATATTTTATTTCATACATTATTTATTTAGAATCTTAAAAATGTATTTTATTTATTTTTAAGTATTGTATTTTTCTTATGGTTAGTGTCTTTAATATTTAGTTGTATTTTATTTAACTTAATAAGTAATTTTATATTTTTCCTAAGTAGAGATTATTTTTGTGATCATTTTTATATATTATATGTATTTTTAGGATTTTTCAATATTTTTTTATAACCTAATTACTCTTAGGGGTATATTTATAATTTACACTTTCCTTAATATTAAGCATCTCTTTATTTAGTTGGTTTGGACCCGTGAGATAGCTCGACCCAGTTCATAAAGCCCACTAGGCTCACTGGGTTGGGTTTAGCCCTGATCCTTAGGATTAGGTCGGCCCATTCGTCCCCTTCCACTCTCATGAACTCTTTTCCTCTCCTTCGCTCTTTCTCTCTAGTGATGCAATGGCGAAGCCGCGGTCGTTTTATGATTCCGGTCGGTTGCTGTGATGACCTCGGATCGATAAAGATCCTAAGTCCCTATGATTAACATGCTAGTCCCTGGATCAATAGCTAGCACTCACACTTGATGAAATATCATGTAAAACAAAAATCTTTATTACATGAATTGAATAATCCAGAGTTTACATTATTACAACAGAAGCGATACAAATACAACTTGGTGTCCCATTAATGCCACAGGCTAGTTGAGTGAAGACCCACAATCCTAGCGCACCTTTCAACGATGATATCCAAATTCTGCACATAAAATGTGCAGCCAAACGAGTTGGTCAATACTTTGAATGTATTGGCATATTACACCATGAAGGAAAAGACTTGGCTATTTCTATATGCAAGGCTAAGATAAGGCTTTGTGGTTTATTTGCATAAATCCAATTTTCTCCAAGTAAAAGAGAATTAGAGAGACAATATTTTATCCTACTTTGCAAACTTCTAGTAAAAAATAAGGTCCAATGGCTCGCACTGGGTCCTCTAGGCTACCAACTCTCAACCAAACACATGGCACCCAAAATCCCACTAAGTCTGAGTTCACAGAGCCCACAGGATATCACAACTTAGGTTTGCTAACATTTTATTTGAAAAATATAGAGGAAAATCCTTCAGAGGCTCCATCCTTCAGATGCTCAAAGTTGTTCTTTCTCCATGAACATGGCTGATCGATCAGATTATTACTCTCGAGAGTTTGTGCACTTTATCTACAATCCATGATCAAGTCCTTTTACAAACTAGACCATGGCGAGGCTTTCCCTTAGTAGCCCCTCTACCTTCTGGATCCAAATGTTCCAAGAACCCTCAAATGTTGGTACCTAGGTAAGTTTTCCCACTAAGTACTAGGCCAAGACAGAGCCCATATGTATTATGGTTGCACGGGAAGCTTCTAAATTCTAAAAAATGGCAGACTTCTTTGATTCATGGGCAACCGTCCTCCACCAAATTCCATTCGTTGGCCCGATAACCATTCCTCCTAGAAGAAAACTTAGTTTTATTTTGAAGTGGATTTGAGAATAAAAGATCGCTCAAGAGAGCCTTTATACTTAGAAAATTTCTTGTCTTTCGAACCCCCAATGGTACTTTATATTTATATTGCATAGCAAGCAACACTTAGCAAAAACAGGGGTAACCTATTAGGAGGGAAAAATCCTAAGTATAGAGCTACTCATGGCATACTACAAAAATCATCGTACTTGCAAAATAATACTAAGAAGATTCTATCAGAACATCCTACACATGCATACTACAAAATTTTAAATTCAAAACATGCATAGAATCAAAACTGGGACATTATATGAACAAGAGGTGTAACTTGCCTTATGCTGATAATATGGGTGATGATTGTATTTCTCCGCAGTAATCACACTCTCCAAACAATCTAACGCAAGAGCAAAGTAGTTCCAATCAAAATAATTGCAATCATAACAATATTGCAAACATTCAATACAACAATGATGATCAAAATTCATGCATGATGATTTAGCATCTCATAGTGGTTGTATTTAGTTCTATGAGCCTTATTAGAACACATGAATCACATGAACAAGCATTAAATGCATAAAACTATTTATTAATGAACTTAATTTATTTAAATAGGGTTTAACTCACTTTAACTCAAATTATTATGTTTTCATATTATTAAATTGTGAATTAAATACTAATGGATAGGCAATTTAATTTAGTGACAGTGGAAATTGGAATCACCCAAAAATCATTTACAGATCTTTTTCTGTGATTTAAATACTATTGCAATGGGTTTATAGTTTTCTGCAACAACTTATATTTTAACAGTACCAAATAATTTGGCACGGAATTTATCTTGATATATATTGTAACATATCCAAAAATATTAATCAAGGTTATCAATTTCAATCACCCAAATTTAGGGTTAAAAAAAACTTTTGTTAATTAAAATCAATATGAATGCATGTGTGTATGTGATGAATGCATGAATGCTTGAATGGAATAGTTTGATTGTTGTGAATGGCAAGGATTGGTTTAAAGATGAAAACAACATCATCTAAATCATTTCCAAGCAGAATCAAATCAATAGAAATTCAAAAACAAACAAAATGAGCTAATGGTCATTTTTGCCAATCTTGCTCACTAGACCACTTCGAGTGTTTCTAGTCCAAGATTTCAAACAGAAACAAATCCAATTATTTTCACCCCTTGCTAGACCAAGTAAAGGTGAACCCAAGCCCACCTTGCAAACCCACAGAAACATTTGGCAACCCTATTCAAATGACATTGGAAAATTGAATCTAGTTCATATGATATGATCATCATTTCTCAAAACCCAACCAAACCAGTGCACCTTGACAAATCCAATCAACCAAATACTCCCTAGTATGTGACCAGTACACTCACCAAGATTCATCCAAAAATTCAAATATGACTTTCTTGCGGCCATTTCATCAAACACCTTCTGAGCATAAATCAAATTAAACAACAAACACAATTGTGAGAAGTGTTTGTGCCAAACTTGAAAACCCTCTCTATCTCTCACCACACTCCTAGTAGGTCACTAACATTGTCTAAGCAGCTCTAGCCCACTGTGTACTCGACCATGCCATCAATGGCCACCATGGCCGAGCACACTTGCCACTTCCACCATCGACAACAATCTAGAAGCATAGCGAGCCTCGCCAACATTGTCTACCATGCCGCCCGTGCCTCACTGCCCCCTCTAGACCAGCCCTAGCTCGAAGACAGAAAAAGGAACAGCTGAAAAACGCTGTGCCTGCACCACTTTCGACCATGCCGGCGTGCACCATAGTGCATTCCCCGTTCCCACTCAACCCGACCGCGCCTCGCCTTCGCCGCCCATCTACTTGATCACCACCATCCCAGGAGACCACCAGACATCCCCGTTAGCCGCCCCGCGACCAGGAGTGCCTGTGCATCGTCAAAAACATCATCAGTGCCGATCAGAGCACCATCGCATTCCGACCAAACCGCACCGCCCCTTGATACGTTGGAAACGTATCTATAATTTTTGATGCTCCATGCTTGTTTTGTATCTACTTTGCTTTGCTTATCTACACTTTGAGGTGTTTTTTACAAGTTTTCTGGTACTAACCTATTAACAAGTTGCAACAGGATGCGGATACTGCTCGCTGTTTTTGGTTTCAAAAAAGTTAGTAAAAAAATATTCTCGGAATTGGACGGGACAAACATCAAAGTCAATTACTTTCCGTGGGGAACAAGAAGTCCATAGGAGAGCCGGAGGGGCTAGCCAGGGGGGCTAGACCCAACCCAGGCGCAGGTGGGCCCAGCCCCGCACCTGGCTAGGGTTTGGCTACCCTGGCCGCCTCCTCGGTCTCCCCCTTCGCCTATAAGAAGCCCCCGATGCAGAAACCCTAAGCACACGATCAAATATCCACAAAACCGTCTGTATCCGCCACCACCATTGTCCCTAGATCGGGGGGGGGGGAGGGGATCTGAAGTTCTTCTCGGCACCCTGCCGGAGGGGAGATCATCCCGGAGGCCTTCTCTCCTGTATGATGCGTGAGTAGTTCCACCTTGGACTATGGGTCCATGTAGTAGCTAGATGGTTGTATCTCCTCCTTTGTGCTTTCATGTATAGATCTTGTGAGCTCCGTTCATGACCAAGATCTAATCTATTTGTAATCATGCATGTTGTGTTTGCGGGGATCTGATGGATATTGAGATTATTATGTTGGTTTGATTAATGGTTTTGTCTTTATGATACTATCATGTCTGTGTTTTTTGTGATCTTGCATGCTCTTCGTTGTTAGTAGATATCTTGGCCAAGTAGTTGCTAGTGACCCCAAGAGGGGGTATTTATGCTCAATAGTGGGTTCATGCCTCTAGTTTCCAAGGGAAGTGACAATAATCTCTTCGGTTGTAGATGTGCTGTTGCTACTAGGGAGAAAACAACGGTCTCTTGTTCATGGAACATGTGGACTGTTTACCTTACACACTTTGCTTAAAGCAGTTGTCTGTTGCTTGCAACTTAATACTAGAGGGGGTTCGGATGATAACCTGAAGGTGGACTTCTACTCATAGATGCAGTTGGATGGCGGTCTATGTATCTTGTTGTATTGCCCAATCAATCTCATAGGATCTTTCTGACTAGTAATTGCATTGTTATGCCTTACTCAGTTCCTGTCAATTACCCTGCTGTAATTTGTTTACCCTTCATGCCATGTTGTTTATCTAAGGAGAGCACCTCTAGTGAACTATGGACCCCGGTCCAATCTTTACCAATTATACATCTTCCACTGTTACTTGTTTACTTGTTGCAAACCATTACCTTCCACACCATACGTTTAATCCTTTGTTACAGCAAACCGGTGAGCTTGACAAACTCAGTGTTCGTTGGGGCAAAGTCTTGCGTTTGTGTTGTGCAGGTCTCCGTGTTGCTTGCAACACCTGAGTGACGTTTCCTTCCTCCTTCTGGTTCGATAACCTCATTCTCAACTGAGGGAAAACTTGCTGCTTGCTGCTTCACACCTTGCTCTTGGGGTTCCCAACAGGCTGTGCATAGACAGTCATCAAGCTTTTCTGGCGCCGTTGCCGGGGAGGCCAAGGACGTCTTCACAAGGGGAGTCCTTCACTTCCTTTCTCTTTACTTTGTTTTTAGTTTGCTTTGTTTATTTTTCTTGGTTTTGTTTGCCTATTTCCAAAAAAACCCAAATTTTTTTAGTCTAGTTTGGTTTGCTTGCTTTATTCAAAAACAAAAAAATTAGTTCCTTCCCTAGCTGCTGCTGTTGTTTTTGGCTTGCCCACCGTTGCCAAAATGAACTCCGCTGAGAACACCAAGTTGTGTGACTTTACTAGCACCAACAAAAATGATTTCCTAAGCACTCCTATTGCTCCACCTGCTCCTGATGCTACCTTTTATAAAATTAAGCCTTCTTTGTTGAATCTTGTGATGAGAGCAATTTTCTGGTGCTGGTTCTTATGATCGTACTTCCCATCTTAATAGCTTTGTTGAACTTTGTGAGATGCAAAAGTATAAGGATGTAGATGGAGATATTATTAAGATCAATCCTTTTCCTTTCTCCTTGAGTGGAAAAGCTAAAGAATGGTTGCTTTCTTTGCCTAAAAATAGTATTGATTCTTGGACTAAGTGCAAAGATGCTTTTATTGGAAAGTACTATCCTCCTGCTAAGATTATATCCATGAGAAGTTACATTATGAAATTTAAACAAATTGATAGTGAACATGTTGCTCCTTCTTGGGAAAGAATGAAATCTTTGGTTAAAAATTTCCCTACTCATGGACTCACTGCTTGGATGATTATCCAGACTTTTTATGCAGGTTTGAACTTCTCCTCAAGAAACCTGTTGGATTCTGCTGCTGGAGGTACCTTTATGGGCCTCACTTTGGGTGTTGCAACAAGGCTCCTTGATAATATGATGGTTAACTACTCTGAATGGCATATTGAGAGAGCTCCACATGGTAAGAAGGTAAATTCTGTTGAGGAAACTTCCTCTTTGAGTGAAAAGATTGATGTTATTATGGCTATGCTTGTTAATGGGAAATCTCCTATAGATCCTAATAGTGTTCCCTTAGCCTCTTTGGTTGCTCAAGAAGAACAAGTTGATGTGAACTTCATTAAAAACAACAATTTCAACAATAATGCCTATAGGAACAATTTTGGTGGCAACAACAACTATAGGCCTTATCCTCCTAATAATGGCAATTCCTATGGAAACTCTTACAATAATTCTAGAAGTGCCCCTCTGAACTTGAAGTCATGCTCAAAGACTTTATTAGTAAACAAACCACTTTCAATAAGACTATAGAGGAAAAGCTTTTAACTGTTGAGAAAAATATATCCTCTTTGTCTGAAGCTCAAACTTCCTTGGTTAATAAAATGGCTGCTAAACCTGAAACTATGGAAAACACCTTTGCTACTGCTCATGCCATACAAGTTACTATTGATGAAAATGTTAGGCTGTTAGCTCAACTTCATGCTAAGTGGGAAAGGGAAGCTAAAATTGATAGAAACAATAGTGTGTGCACTATCACCACTAAACCATAAATAGCCCCTATTCCTCCTCCTACTATGCCTACTACTAGTGATGCCAAGTTTGACTTTGATATTGCTGGTTGCAATATTTCTGAAGTGATTATGTTCTTGCAAAAGCTTGCTAGAAGTCCTGATTCTAGTGATATGCATGTTGCCTTTACCAAACATATTACAGATGCTCTTGTGAAAAATTAAGGAAGAGACGCTAAAACACAAAGCTTCTATTCCTAGGAAAGTAGAAGATAGTTGGGAACCCATTATTAATATGAAAGTGAATGGCTTTGACCTGAAAGCTTCATGTGATCTTGGTTCTAGTGTCTCTATTATGCCTAGAAAGATTTATGAAATGCTTGATTTGCCACCTTTAGAAGATTGTTATTTGGATGTCCCACTCAATGACAATGCTAAGAAGAAACTCATGGGGAGTATTAATGATGTTCTCATTATGTTTAACAATGCTTATGTCCCTGTTGATTTCTATGTTTTGGATGTTGAATACAATGCTTCTTGTCCTGTCACTTTGGGAAGACCTTTTCTTAGAATAGTTGGTGCTATCATTGATATGAAAGAATGCACCATTAAATATCATTTTCCATTCAATAAAGGTATTGAACACTTCCCTATGAGGAGAGAGAAGTTGCTTTTTGCTCCTCCTTTGAAAGCAAGATTTGATGTTAATGCTTCCTCATTTGAAAATACTTGATTCTTCTTGCTTCCTGTGCCTAACTTAAAGGTGTTAAATAAAAGTACTTGTTGGGAGATAACCCAAGAGTTTACTTGAGTCTTGTAAGTTATTACTTCTGTAATGATCTCTACTTATCCTTTTTGTTTGCTTTTTGTGCCAAGAATGACCTCTAATGAGAGGGAAGTAAGATTTGGGGAGTTGCTGTCTCGAAATATATTTCTGTCATCCACCAAAAAAATTCGTGAGGAGGCTCTGTAACTAGGATTAAGCTCCAAATTTTCTATTAAATCCCCCAGTATGTTAGCTAAATTTTGTTAGTTCAACAATTTTTGATTTGAGCAACATAAGATGTTCGAAAAAATTGGTTTTTGCCTGCTGGTCTGTTTTGACAGATTTCTGCCATTATTTGCATTTGCTTCTTATTGATTCCTTTTTGAGTTCTCTTTAGGTGAATTGAGATTTTTGAAGGAGTTACTACAGTATCTTGTGTTTTTAGTGAAAAGACTTGCTGTTTCAAAGCTTTGCCAGAGGTCTAATATCTTTTGAATAAGCTAATGTTGCTAATGAAGATTGTGTGAAGGAAAAATTTCAGGTGTAAAGAGAGAATGATGCAATGAGATGAAGAATGGACAAAAGCTCAAGCTTGGGGATGACACAATGGTGTAACCCCAAGAAATATCCAAGAGGTACAAGCGTCAAAGCTTGGGGATGCCCAAGGCATCCCCTTCTTCATCAATAAAAAGCTCAGGTCTGTCTAGACACTTCGTTTTTATTGTTTCATGCACAGTTGTGTTGTTCTTGGAGCGTCTTAGTTTTCGTTTGCTTTGCTTAGTTTTTTTAGTTTGCTTGAGTAGTTTGGACCCCGTTCTCACTGTGTTGTTTTGCAAATAAGTTTGCTTGGTGTTGGAAAGGAGTAATAAGTTCTTGCTTGAAGTGCAAGAGGAGCTTGCATTGACTGTGACTTAGACTTTAGCATGACATGCTAGGTGTTGTTTTAGCATTATGCTTAGTGATTATTGCTGTAGCATGTCTTGTTCCAAACAATTGGGATTGCTTAGTTTGCCTTGAAGAAATTATGTGTTGTTTTAGCATGCAAAAGCATAGTATTGTGGTATTCTCATTTGATGCTTTGCTTGGGTTGACTTGGCACATGCTCACACCATGTTATGACTCTCACAAGTCACCATATCCTCTATGATCATTTAGTCCTTGACTTGTAGTACCACTCTTTGCTTTGATTAGTATGCTTTGTTGCACTGCATGATTATGGCCATTATTGCTCTCTTAGTTGGTTGCTCCCAGTCTTTTGCTAGCCTCCACTTGTATGAGTAAGTTCTACTCATGCTTCCAACTCCCAAGAAACCAAGTTATTCCAAAGTGTCCACTATAAACTCCTATGCATGGTGTGTTACACCATTCCAAGTATATTCTTGTTTTCAACTATCTTCCAATTAAAAAACTATTTTGTTATGTGAAAACTTAGTGATTAAAGACCTCACGAACTTGATGGCACACTTTATTATTTGCCCCTAATAAACTTGAACCATTGTGACAACGTTGTTGTATATGCTTGCACTTATAAGTTGGAATTAGCAGAACCATGCTGTCACGGGGAATGTTTTCAACATTGCACTTGTACCTTGTTGTACTCAGTTGATATCATGCTCTTTTGTCTATGGATGTCACCGGTGTGAAATAAAGAGGGAACTTGTAAGTCCATGGAGTTTGTATCCTGTGTTAGAGAAATGCCTGGGCTGCTAGCCTAAACCATGCCTAATCATGGTGGAAACTTGTAGCATCACCATAATGAGCTATCTATGAAGCATCCTCAATAAAAAGCTATGCATATGGTAAATAAAAAGATTGCTGAGATGCTCATTTTCTGCTTGCCTTGTCATTTTGGTTATGGGAAAGCTCATGTACCATGTGCAAGGGGTACCCGTTGGCGGTTCTCAATGATATGCAAATACTTACAGTGACAAGAACTTACCTGGACCCAAAGTTGAGTATGCATGAGGTGTGGCCCTCGTATTCAAGGGACATGAGATTGCCAACTTATACTTCGTCAAGCATATACTCCAGCTTTGCCACTTTAACCATAACCACTTCAAGATGCTTATGATAGGGGCAATGAGGGATGAAAGCTAACAAGTACCATAATTTTTGGAAGCTCATTTTGAAAGCTGTAATCCCTCCTTCCTTTACAAAAAAGGCTTTTCTTCCACCACTATTGAGTCTCCACCTTCTACCTTTAGGAACCATTAAGAGAGCATAGTTGTCATTCTGTGTGCAGTGTTCCAAAGATTATTAATTGATGCATATTGTGTTATTACTTGTTCTTGTGCTATCTGTTTCTAGTCACCCTTGTGAACTTTGAAGGTGTCCTATGCATCTACTTTCTACTTTATGAGGGACAAGCTGAATGCCACTATGCTAAGTTTTCTGTATGTGAAACAAACAAACGTTTTACAATGCATGTTATTCATGATATTTATTTGTAGATTGTCATGTTGCATGCATAGTTACTATATCCTACTGTCAGAACTCCATCTTTCATGCACATGTTTAGAGTTCTTTGATCCCAGCTTTCAATGCTTGCAAATGGTTGGATCTTTATTGTGAGGGTGCATGTCACCTCAAAAATTATTCTTTTATCACTTACCTACTCGAGGACGAGCAGGAGTTAAGCTTGGGGATGTTGATACGTTGAAAACTATCTATAATTTTTGATGCTCCATGCTTGTTTTGTATCTACTTTTCTTTGCTTGTCTACACTTTGAGGTGCTTTTTACATGTTTTCTGGTACTAACCTATTAACAAGTTGCAACAGTGCCAGATGCCTGTTTTCTGCTATTTTTGGTTTCAGAAAAGTTAGTAAATAAATATTCTCGGAATTGGACGGGACAAACGTCAAATTCAATTACTTTCCGTGGGGAACAAGAAGTCCAGAGGAGAGCCGGAGGGGCCAGCCAGGGGGGCCAGACCCACCCCAGGCACGGGTGGTCCTAGCCCCGCGCCTGGCTAGGGTTTGGCTACCCTGGCCGCCTCCTCGGTCTCCCCCTTCGCCTATAAGAATTCCCTGATGCAGAAACTCTAAGCACCAGATCAAATATCCACGAAACCATCTGTAGCCGCCGCCACCATCGTCCCTAGATTGGGGGGATCTGAAGTTCTTCCCGGCACCCTGTAGGAGGGGAGATCATCCCGGAGGCCTTCTCTCCGGTATGATGCGTGAGTAGTTCCACCTTGGACTATGGGCCCATGTATGTCACATCCCAAGATTTTCCAAATCTTTTAATGTGAAAAATAAATAAACAAAATAAATTATTGTTTAATTTTAGGGTGAAAAGAAACTTTTGTTTCTAAATGGAAACTTAAAATCCCATCTTGAACAAACTTTGGTAAAAGTTTTAATCCAACAAAAATCCAAATCAAGAGAAATGCATTCCTCAATAAATGCATCTGGAAATTTAAACACTTGAGAAATAAACCAAAACCCTAAAACCCTAATGGAATAAAATCATTTCCAAGTTATCTCCAAGCCTATGGATTTGATCCATATAAAAATTTGTCAACAAACATTTATAAATGATCAATAAAGACAAATAGAAATGTTATAAGATCATATAAATTGGTTTCACTTAATTTGGAGCCATAGATAAAATCTTATGAATATAATAAGATAAGGAAATTAAATTTCCAAAGCTAATAAAGAACCTATCTATAAATCCATACCAAATGGTGAGCAAATAATCCTAAAGATATTTAAAAGGATAAATAAATATCAAATAAGATTTTACAAATTGGAATCACCAAGTTTGGATCTCTAAATAAAAAGATATAGATTTTATAAGATGAAGAAAGAAATATTAAATAAGGATTATTTAAAGACCAAATTAAATCTTGGCCTAATCCATTAAGCAAATGAAATGAATAGAATCCAAATCCAAATAAAACAAAAGGATACAGAATTTCCAAATAAAATAAAATGGCATTAACCATTCTATCCCTATTTTAATAAAGAAAAATCTCTAATAAGAATAATTATTTAATTCATGAGAAAATAGTATTTTGGAATTTTCCCAAGTGGAATAAAAATTGTTTAATTAACTTAAATAAAATAAAATAAATCTTCCAAATAAAATTTAGGGAATTAGAACTATATTTAAATTCCATTGGAATTAAAACAAATACCCAATTCAAATGATTTATGAATCATATTAAATACTTTCCAAATGATTCTAGATGAATATTTTGACACCCTATTAAACAAATAAAAAACTACTGAAAAGATTTGGAAGGTTTAAGAATTTAAAATGGTGCTGGAAAATATTATTAAATCTTATTTGATTTAAAACAAGGGCTTATTTGAATAATTAAAAGACCCCAAAAAGAATAAAGTTTTATTCAAAAATTGACTTCAGATTATATTACTAATCAGTATTTAAACCTACACAAATTTTGGCAAAGGTTTGAATTCAAATGAATGTTTAAATTGTTTAAACAAAATCAAAACAGAAAAATCAAATGAGAAAAAGAAAAACAATCAGATAAAAAAAATGAGAAGGTGCAGCCCAACCCAGCTAGCCCACCTGGCCCAGCAAGCCCATCTCCCCACCCCACCCGCAGCGGACCGTTTTCACTCGCGAATGAACTCGCTGAGTCGATGACAGATGGACCCCACTCCCACACACACTCTCTCTCTTGCAGACAGCCAGATCCCACCCTTCCCAGTCATCTTCTTCACCCACGCGCTGACCCCGCCCCTCACCTCGCCAGCCGTTGCAGGCGATTAAAGCCCGACTTAATTCGCGTTAGTCATGCTAGTAAACAGCCCCGCGACCTTGCCCTCTTAATCGCCTCCCTCCCCTCTCCATTTTCCCCCAGTCGTCGCCCCACCGGAGCCCCCAGGCTGTCCCAATTTCCCCCTGCACCGCCCTCTGCTCCGGCGAGCTCCACCAGCAATTCCGGCAGCCCCTCGCCGCCCCTTGCCTCCTCGACCATGCTCCCTTGCTCCCCATTCCCAGGCGAACCTCCCGTGGCCAGCCGGCCAAGATGCCTTGCAGCCCTCGGCTCACCCATGTCTGAGCGCCACCGATGATGAACTCGACTCCGGCGAGCTATAGCCAACGACCTCGTGCGCCCCTTTCTCACTAGTGAGTGTTCCCGTGATCCTTGAACTCGTGTGCACCTTCCTGATGCGTTATTTTTCTCATTTGCATCCCAGAGACTCGCCTTCGACTACGGCCGTGCGTGCCCGAGCCCGCAAGCTACTCCGGCGAGCAATCCCCGCAACACCAGCGCGTCCCTCGACAAACAGAAGGAACCTTGAGCGCCACCGCGACCCTGCGAACCTGGTGAGGTTCTTCCCATCCTCTCTCGCTTCCTGCATCGCCAGCAACGCCACCGCCAGGCCGCTCCGCCGCCAGTTGACATGGTTGTACCCTACGGGTGCGTGACCTCAGCATACCTAGTCCAGCCCAAGGAAGGCCCATGGCAGATGTACACCGGCCCATGAAGACTTTCGGGTGGCCCAGGCCCATGACGCCTTCGGATCCTTGGAGAGCAAGACTAGAGTAGATAGGAAATTCAAAGGGGTAAAACCCTAGAACTCAGAACCGACTAGGACTATGCCCGGACCTGCCTAAGTCTATATAAGGCCAGGAGGGCACGACCTAGATCTCTCGACTCATACTTTGATACGCACCTCCACGCCAGATCGAATCTGCGCACCAGAACCTTCGTTCACCGTAATCAAGAGACAAGCAGGAGTAGGGTTTTCCTCCGGGGCCTGAACTGGTAAATCGTGTCCCCTGGTTGCTTGTCTGTTAACCGTTCCACGATCTCCAGCATCCCCATCTTCTCCAAAACCCAAGTCCATAACAATGGGCATTGACGAGTCGAAACCTTGTCATTTGGCGCCGTCTGTGGGAATTGGGGCTGCTGATTGTGCGGTCGTGACGGTCCCGACCCAATCGATCTACAACTCTGCGGCGACGGAGAGTCACCTCCTCTTCGGCGCTTTTGACTTCACCGCCCACTCGCCGGCCACCATGAAGGACTTCGAGCCCGTAGGCGACGGACTCGAAATCCTGTTCGGGAGCTTCTGCTTACAGGTGGGGCAAACCGGCACCCTCCGCCTCCTTGAGCGGGTGCCCTACCATCAATCAGGCCCGCTTCATGGGCCCCACACCCCGTGCTACGCACAACATCATCAGCAGATGATTCCTATGACAGCAGCAGCTGCAACTCCAATCTGTGCGATCCGCCATCTGATACAGGGACCTACGATTCCGGATATGAAAGCTGCGGCAGCAGCGGACCGATCTACAAGCGCTACCAATGCGCCACAGTCATCCAGGAGTAGCAAACGCCTAACCCGCCGCCCAACCCGCAGGACAGAAACGGCGGAAACGGCGGGAACAGAAGAAGCCAGTCCCCCCCACCCGACGAGGAAAACAACGGCCATGTTATCCAACTCAGCAAAGAAGGATGGGTCCAGGCACGCCGCGCCGTAGCAGGCGACATAGTCCTGCCTGCAGAGGCCTCACGTGAACTACTGATGGCATACCACTTCCTCCTCATCGAGGAGCACAAGAAGCAAGTCAAGATGCAGGAAACACTTGACAAACGCAAGCAAGCAGCCTCTGAGTCCAGCGCGCGACGAGCTACGCTCTCCGCCATGGCCCTCGACTCTAGCATGAATGGAAACCAAGGAAACAAGCACCGCTCTTGGGTGGAGAACATGGATCCCAAGGAACGCCGTGATGGAACCCGAACTCTCCACACATCGTTCATGGAGATGGATGCTGACGAGGTTTAATCTCGTCAATGCCCATTGTTATGGACTTGGGTTTTGGAGAAGATGGGGATGCTGGAGATCGTGGAACGGTTAACAGACAAGCAACCAGGGGACACGAGATTTACCTGTGTTCGGTTCCGAGGGAAAACCCTACTCCGCTTGTCGCTCTTTGATTACGGCGGAACCGAAGGTTCTGGGTGCGCAGATTCGATCCGCGTGGATGCGCAGTAAAGTATGAGTCGAGTTTTCTAGGACGTGCCCTCCGGCCTTTATATAGACTTAGGAAGGTCCCGGCATAGTCCTAGTCGACAAGTTCTAGGGTTTTACCCTTTGAATTTCCTATCTCCTCTAGTCTTGCTCTCCAAGGATCCGAAGACGCCATGGGCCTTGGCCACCGAAAATCTTCATGGGCCAGCGATGTCCGCTGTGGGCCTTCCTTGGGCTGGACTAGGTATGTCGGTTACGCATCCGTTGGGTATAACCATGTCAAGAGTTCTCGAGTGATCGAATCAGATTCGGCCGAGGACTCTTCCACCCTTCGGGAGCAGCTATTTGTTAATAGTATATGTGTGTAGGGATTGTTGATGCGCAGCTCGACTCACCCGATGGATCAGGGTCGATTAACTGCCTTAGGACGAAACAACACGATCTTCTTCGTGTTCGGGTCCCTTAACCCGGGCTCGAACATATCTTGGCGTAATTCAACTCGCCGCAGAGGACTTATAGGAGTGGAATTCCAGTGATTTTAATTGGTGTACCCAACGCGTCCGTCGGGATTTTTCATCGTACCTGCTGGTACGGATTCATACTAGCAGAAGCCTTGAAAAGCGTTGCCGTGCCATCGATGATATCTCAGAGGTCTTATCTTTGCGTCGCAGACGCAGCATCCGAACATTTATCACCTCGGAGGTGTTTCGGGTGGCCAAGGAGATGGTTGCTCACTTAGCGTTTTGTTGGGGCAGAGTTGCCAAAAAAGTTTTTGCATGTGGATCCGGAAGATCGCAGTCGAAGAATTCATAGGGTGCGCGACCAGCGCTCCCTATGGGAGTAGCCCCCAAGTGTCTGTTCGAGTCGTAGACTCGAACGGAGACTTTCAATTCAAGCATTGTTTAAATCATTAGGTCCGCAGGACTCGAAAATTTTCGGATGCTTAAATCCATCCTCCCTATGGGAGTAGCCCCCGAGTCCGTAGTGGAGTCGTAGACTCGACGTAGGACTCAGAGAAGTAATTTTGTCTTCATTTGTCCGCCGGGTGCGCGGCCAGCGCTCCTGATAGGAGTAGCCCCCAAGTATTTAGTCGAATCGTAGATTCGAGTGAGTACTTTTAGCCGTGGAGCCGAAGTGGTGCTAGTATAGCTTTTGATGACGTCAGTGCTTACGATTGATGACCTCAAGCGTCTGCTACACCAGAGATGACTTGACTGGACGAACATGGGTCCCACTTACTGACTTTGAATTGACCGGTCACGCGGGGCGTGGAGATAATTACGGCGTCTCCTCGATTTCCGCGCGTAGTGGACGGCGTGGTAATGACAGTTCGTTGTGGTGTTGACATGTGTACGGCCAGATCTACCGTTGGCGTTAGGTCTTCTCGATGGACGGCCAACGTGCGTCGTCTTCGCTGTTATAATCCTGGGTGAAATCGTGGTTTGTTTTTCACCGCACCAGTTCATCTGTTCACTGCCTCCTTGTTCTTGAGCGATTCCTGCTGCGCGCTAAGCTTTCCTTCCACATTTCCTTCGTTCTTTCTGCGTTGTCATCGCCACCACCACTGCAGCGCCATGGGGAAAACAAAGAAGTCCTCATCTGTGGTTGGGACCAGCGCCGCTGGAGGCAAGAAGGGCACCGCCGCTGCTCGCCTCACCGATGGTGGCTGGCGGCAATCAGAAACGCGGGAGAGCGATCTCCGCGCGAAGTGAGCTCGATCCCGCAAGACACGACGGCCGTGAGACTCCCCGGCAATGAGGTAATCCCCCGTCCCCCATCTGGGTATCGGGTTATGTTTGTTGCCTTCATGATTCGCGGGTTTTCTTTTCCGGTCCATGACTTCCTTCGTCGCTCTTTTCTATGGGGTTCAACTCCATCATCTGTCTCCCAACTCCCTTCTCCACATTGCGTGTTTTATCACGCTTTGCGAGTGTTGGCTTGGCATTGAGCCGCACTTTGGCCTCTTCCGGAAGCTTTATTCCGTGAAGAGGCAGTCTGGTTCGGATGGTGTGTATCCCATTGGGGGTTTCATCATCTCCCTCAGTCCCAATGTGCAATTCTTTTCCTTTTCCATGTCCGAATCTGTCCAGTACTGGTGGAGGAAATGGTTTTACATCCGTGACTCGCATCTCGGGCAAGATTTTGGTCTCGTTCCTTTTGACCCCTCCCAATTGATTGAGAAGAAAAGATCCTGGAAAAACCAAATCTTAGACGGTGAGGTGGCGGAGATAGAGGCCCTGTACCGTCGGGTGGAGGATCTCCAATTGATTCCTGAGAAGGAGGTGAACGGTGTCGACATCATCCGGACGTTTCTTGAGCGTCGGGTGCAGCCTCCAAGCGGGTGCATCCGATGTTTCTTTACTCTGGGCGCCGTGATCCGACGAGGGTTTCGAGTGAGAAAATCTCCGAGGTGGAACTTGACAAGGCTCTTCGCGCGCTGTTGAAGTTCAAGGCCGACGAAGAAATCCCGGGGAAGTCGCAGACTCCTCCCTTTTCTTCGACGTTGGTCATACCGAAGGTGTAGATTTGCGCACGTAGTGCTCCCCTTTTGTTTTTGTCAGCTGTGTACTTTTTCCTTTGTTTTGATAACAAAATTCCTTTTCCTTTTGCAGAGCTTCAAAGTGCCGGGCATGGCACCACCGTTGCCCGAAAGGTATCCGAATGCCCCGGATAATGAAGTGGTGGATTCCGTGTCCGAGCTACCGTCAGCGCGATCCCCAGCGGAGGATGCTGATGAATCAAGTGAGGACCATTCGCGCAAGCGAGCACGGAGCTCTAGCGAGTCGTCAGACGCCTCGACTCCTCCGACTCCCAGAAATCCTCTGGGCCTTGAGCGTCATGATGATGTTCATGGGGGTTCTTCCTCTCCCTTCGCCATTCCTGCGGGCTGTTGCTCCGCACCGCCAAAGAAAGCGGAAGAAGGAAGAAAAGAAGGAGGAGAAGAAGGAAGAAAAGAAGGAGGAGAAGAGGCCCAAGGGCTTCTCCTATCTTCGACTGAGCGTTGGGCTCGTAAGTTTTCTTGTTGCCACTGTTGTCCTTTGTTCCTTGTTATTTTTGCACTGTGTTGATTGGTTCATATGTGCAATCCTCCACGGCTCTAGTGATGGTGCGCGAGATGATGGGGAGTCAAACATTGCGCCGCCTCCTCCTCGACGGTGGCGACTTTGGTGACGCCAGTTCCTCCTGCAAGTGAGAGGCTGGGTTGCGCCTCGAATTTCGCAGCGGCTGGGTTCGCCTTGAGCACGTAAGTTTTCGCTTGATGTTACGGGGAGCCCCAATGTCTTCGTGCTGATGTTGTTTATGCTTCTTTCTCAAGGCGTAGCCCCAAGTCCCGCTTCTTACTACTATTGCTTTGCGCAGCCTTTTGTCCAAGAGGCCAAGCGGCTGGTGGAGGAACGCCTGACGCTGGAGGCGAAACTGCGGCAGCTTCAAGGTATTCGTCTACCTTGTAGTACTTCTCTTGCTTATCCTGGTCCTATTCTTTGACACTTGCTTGTTGTAAATGCAGAGGAGCATACCGACTCTCTCCGTGAGGTCGATGCTCTGAAGAAGAGCCTTGGCCAATCGAGTGAAGGCCGAAGCCGCCGGTGCGAGAGCGCTTTGAGGAGCTGGCGAAGGCAAAAGCGAAGAGCGTCTGCAGCGGGAGGCCGCAGATCGTGAGGAGCAGTTGGCCACCGTTGCGGCTGCTCGTGAAAAAGGGGTGGCGGAGAAGCTCATGGTTGCTGCCAAGGCTATTTCGGGTTAGCGTTTGCTTTTGTACTTGCTTCTTCTATGTTACCTTTCTTCATGTTTTCTTCTTTTTTGTCTCAGATGCCGCAGGCATCGAGTTCGACCGCGGTGCTCTGGAGCACGGGAGTGCTCTAGATGATGCCACTGTAGCGGTCGAAGACCGCTGCAGCACCGTCGTCAACTCCCTTGCCAAGGCGAGAGAGGTCCTTGGTCGCTTCTACCAGGAGCTCTTCCCGAAGGGTGCACCTCTTGAAGATGTGGATGCCCTGGCAGAGGCTCTATCAGCCAAAGCGCCTGCAGCGTATAAGCGCAAGCAGAAGGGAATCAGCGCGTCCGTCGGGCTGGCGATGGCCATGGCAGCTGGGGCGGAGCTGGACCTGCCCCAGATTACTTCTCGGATGCCTACGGCTGCGGATGGATCCAAGGTAGCCTTCGCCGCCTACTCCGCTTGCTGTAGACGATATGGGCCCAAGATCATTGACTTGCTGTCTGAGTATGCATTGCGGCAGCAGGGCGAGGCCAAAGCTAGGCAGTCTGGTTCTGAGGCGACTCAGTGTCCTCCGCCTTAGGCATAGTAGACGTAGGGTAGTTTGTAGTCTACTTTTTGCTGTAAATATCTGCTGTAGTACCATTCTTATGCCACGTAGTGGCCTTATATATTTTAATGAATTCCTCCGAGTTGTGCTCTATCCTTGGCTGAATGTCTGTGTGCCTTCTTTTTTCTGCTGCTATAGGTTCCTTCGGGTGCTGACCCAGTTTAACACTTCATCCGAAAGGCCCTTGCGAGCATCATTGGATGATTCCTCGCAGCTTGCTTTTCTTCGAGATCGCGTGCGCAGCTTGGAGAGAGATCTGCTTGGGTTACGCGGTCGCGCTGACGTTTGGAAATCCAAAGCAGACCGTGGTGCAGCTAGAGAGGAGTATTTAATGGCGGAGCTGGGTCGGCTGTCCGAGCAGCTGCAATGTAAGTTGATCCTTCTTTCAGGCTGTAGCTCAGTTCTTCGGGTGAGCCTGCTGGCCTTACTCTTTGTTTTGTGCGGTTGTCGCAGGTGCCAATCTTGCTCCGAGGGAAGAAAAGGAGCGTATTGCTGTTCGAGTCAATTGCTTGACTCAACAGGACATGGAGGCCGGCGGCTTCTTCTGGATGGATCGTGATCGCGCCGTAGTTCTGGCGACGGTGCAGGATCGTGTCTACCAGGTTTCGCGGGTGCTCCGCCAGGTGCAGACATCACTTTCCTCGGTGCTGGACGTCATGTTTCCGTTGGATGCCGTGCCAACGACCCTTGCAGGTCTTCTGACGAAGTTTCGGAGTGCCAGCAATGTCAAGGAGCTGGTGCGGCAGCAACTCGTCACAGGGGTTAAGGCTGCCTTGTCTCTTGTGAGGGTGCACCGCCCTGACGTAGATTTGGCTGCTGTGGTGACTGGGCCACCTCCTCGACCAGATGGTGGCGAGTGGAATATGCGTCCGCATTACGCGCCGTAAGGCGCCTCACAGATTGTAGATTTGTTTGAGCAGCGTGCTCAGGCTATTCTTCAGAATAGGTAGGACCTGAAAATAAACAGATAGATGTAGAATTTGTATATTGCGGCTGGGCGTTTATGTGCCCTTTGTTGTAAAGGTTTGCTTGTTTGCGAGCACGCAGTGCTTTGATTTAGTGCGTGCCCTTTTCGTTTGCCTGACGTGGTCAGCTACTCAGGTGTACATGTTTTGTCCTCAATCGATGAAATCGTGAGGTGGGGGAGCCCCCGAGTGTGTATGTAGCATGTAGTAAAGTTGCAGAAAATAGTTAACCGAGGGTTGGGGGCGAGACACTTAGCTTTATTTATATCGTAATGGAGGAGGTACATGGTTCAGCTGAGTAGCCTTGGCTGAAAGCCTTATTGAAAGTAAAAGGGGGTAGGTTGCTACGGGTAGAATCGTCGCAGGTGCGAGATGTTCCATGGGTTGGAGTATGCGACTCCAGACTCCACGTGCTTGAGGCGATAGGCGCCACCTGGGATGACCTCGGTGATGGCGTAGGGTCCTTCCCATGGTGAATCGAGTTTGTTCGATCGCTTTTGCTTGAGTCGCAAGACGAGGTCTCCTTCGACGAAGGACCTTGGGCGCAGCCGGCGGCTGTGATAGTTGCGGATACTCTGCTGGTACACACCGATCGAGCCGCTATATCCCGTGCTTCGTCGAGTGTGTCGACGGCATCTTCGAGTGCAGCCGTGGACTCGGCTTCGCTGTAAGCGACGACTCGTGGAGCCTGGTGGCGTACTACGGCTGGTAGCACGGCTTCAGCTCCGTGCACCATGAAGAACGGTGTGTAGCCGGTGGAGCTGTTTGGCGTAGTACGTAGGCTCCACAGGACAGACGGTAGCTCTTTCGTCCAGTTTCCAGCTTTGTGATCGAGTGAGCTCATGAGGCGCTTCTTGATGCCGGCGCCTATTAGGCCGTTGGCCTTTTCCACTTGCCCGTTTGTTTGCGGGTGTGCCACTGAGGCATACATGATATTGATCCCGAGGCCTTCGCAGAAGTCCTGGAATTCTTCGGAGATGAAGTTCGATCCGTTGTCGGTGATGATGCTGTGCGGTACGCCAAACCTGTAGACAATGGATTCGAAGAACTTGACAGCGGTTTTGCCCTTCTGGTTGGTGACTGGCATGGCTTCGATCCACTTGGTGAATTTGTCGACTGCGACTAGGAGGAAGACGTGTCCTCCCTTCGAGGATTTTGGCAGTTTGCCGATCATGTCGAGGCCCCATTGGGCAAAAGGCCAGGCTATGGGTATGGGTCGAAGTTCGGAACCAGGTGCGTGCGGTTTGTCGGCGAACCGTTGCATCTTCGGACGATGTCCTTCAGGAATCGCTCATGGCCGCTGGCGAAGAGAATCCTGCTCGCAGAGCTTTGGCGACGAGGGAGCGGCTACCTGCGTGGTGGCCACAGATGCCCTCGTGGATATCTTGGAGTATGGCCTTGCCGTCGTTGATGGTGACGCACCGTTGTAGTACGCCCGTAATGCTGCGTTTGTACAGCTCGCCGTTGATGATGGTGAAGGCTTTTGACCGACGAGATACGCCGGGCATCTGTCGGGCTGTCTGGCAATTCTCCGTTTATCAGGAACTGGAGGTATGGACGTGTCCAAGTTTCTTCGACTGCCATGACCTGCATCAGGTTGACCATGGCAACTTCGGTATCCAACTTTTCGGGTCCTTCATGACCTTCGGGTAGCGTAGACCCCAAGTGTTCTGCTTCTTCGGGTGATCCCTTGGGAAATTTCCGCTTGATGGATGGCACGCAGATCTGTTCGAGGAACACGCCTGGTGGTACCTTTGCAAAAGTGGAGCCGATGTTGGCGAGTCTATCGGCCTCCTCGTTGCTCTCTCTTCCAACGTGCCGAAGTTCGTAGCCGTCGAATTCTCCTTCGAAAAGGCAGCGCCAGCGCACGCGATCATGTTTTCCGGCAGCGTCACACTCATTCATCGTCTGTGACGACAAGGTTGGAGTCACCGTAGATGACCAGGAGCGCTATGCCACATATTTTTGCCATCTTCATGCCATGGATGAGGGCTTCAGATTCGCCTCGTTGTTGGAGGCTCAATTTCATCCGAAGGACGTACTTCATCTTGTCACCTTGCGGGAGGTCAAGATGACTCGCCCCGCTCCGCTTCGCTTGGAGCCGCTAAATTGCATTGTCCAGATCGCGACATGTCTGGGGTGTCAGGCAGCTGCAGCTCCATCCAGTGCACCAGGAAGTCCGGAAGGACTTGAGATTTGATTGCGTGTCGCTTCTCGTAGATGATGTCCAGGGGTGATAGTTCAATGCCCCACAGGGCCACGCGTCCTGTGGCCTCTGGGTTATTCAGGATGCTGTTTAGGGGTGCCTCGTTGACGACCATCACCTGATGCTCCTGGAAGTAGTGGCTCAGTCATCGAGCCGTCATGAACACGCCGTAGGCCAGCTTCTGGTAGTGCGGGTACCGCTGTTTTGTTGGAGTGAGAACCTCGCTGAGGTAGTAAATTGGGCGTTGTACCCCGTGGGTCTTGCCTCCTTGGTCGCTCGACCACGAGTACGTATCGACCACCGTGTGTGGCTGCTATGTACAAGAACAGGGCTCGCGCTTTTGGCGTGACCAAACGGGCGAGGTGGAGAGGAGCCGCTTGAGGCTTTCGAATGCGTTGGCTTCCGTGTCCACTGAACTTGTCGGCCTTGCACAAAGGTGGTAAAATGGCAGGGCCTTCTCGCCCATGCGGCCGATGAACCGCTTAGTGCCGCTTACCGCCCGCAAGCTGAACGCCCTTGAGGTTTTTCGGCTTCTCCATTGTCATGATAGCTTTGATTTTCTTCGGGTTCGCTTCGATCCCTCGTTGAGAGATGAAGTACCTGAGTAGCTGACCCGAGGGGACGCCGAAGGCGCACTTTTCTGGATTGAGCTTGATCCTGTAGCGGTCAAGGTTGTCGAACGTCTCGCGGAGATCGTCGATAAGTGTTCTTGCCTCCTTGGTTTTTATGACTATGTTGTCGACATAGACTTGGACATTACGACCGATCTAGTCCTTGAGGCAGGCCTGCATGCATCGCTGGTACGTGGAACCCGCGTTCTTTAGCCCGAAGGGCATTGTATTGTAGCAGAATACTCCGAACGGTGTGATGAACGCCGTTTTCTCTTGATCTTCGACCTTGAGTCGAATCTGGTTATAGCCTGAGTAGGCGTCGAGGAAGGAGAGATTCTCACAACCTGCAGTCGAATCGATGATCTGGTCGATCCGAGGTAGAGGGAAGTGGTCCTTTGGGCAGTGTTTGTTTAGTGACGTGAAGTCCACGCACATCCACAGGATGTCCGTGTCCTTCTTCGGGACCATCACCGTATTTGCCAGCCACTCGCTTTCCTTGATTTCCCGGATGCTGCGAGTAATTTGTTGATCTCCTTGCCGATAGCTTCGGCTCGTGTCTGGCGCCTTCGGATAGACCGCTGACCGCTTGGTGTCTGGGAAGACATTGAGTGCGTGCTCGGCGAATTCCCTGGGAACTCCTGGCATGTTTGCAGGACACCAGGCGAATATTTCCCAGCGCTCACGGAGGAATTCGACGAGCGCGCCTTCCTATGCGGTGCTAAGGTCGTTGGCGATCAGCGCCGTCTTGGAGGCGTCTGTCTGATGGACCTGCACTTTCTTGGTGTTGACGGTGGAGTCGAAGGACATGTCGGGTGCGTTCTGCCTTGTGATTGGGGGTAGCCCATTGTCCGTCACCTCATGGAGCCTTACGAGCTCGTCTTGCATGCCGAAGGACTGGGAGATTTTGTTGAAATCCCTGTCGCATTGGTCCGATCGGGTGAAGCTCCCGTGGACTGTGATGACGCCCCTTGGTCCTGGCATCTTGAGTAGTAGGTATGCGTAGTGGGACGCCCAGAACCTGCGAATGCTACACGCCCCGGGATGGCATGGTATTGCGACGGCCACCACCACTTCAATTCTAGGCGCCCCGCCAAAGTTTTCCGCTTCAAGATGACGTCGAGCCCTATTTTGCCCAGGGGGAAGATGCCCTTCCCTGGGACAATGCCGTGGAACGTTGTGTCTGATTGTTCCAGGCTGCATTTCGGGATCTGCATAGCTGCTAGAGTGCTTGCGAACATTAGGTTGATGTCGCTGCCGCCGTCCATGAAGACGCGACTCATATCGAAGCCTCCGATCTGCGCCTCTAGCACAAGGGCAGCATGACCTGGGCGAGGGATCTGGCAAGGGTGATCCGCGCGAGTGAATGTGATGCAGGACTCCGATCCGCTGAGGTACTCAGGGATTGCAGGCGGAGTTGCCACGGCCAAGTTGATTTGTCGGGTGATTTTCTTCTGTACCCAATTTGTGGGCGTCCTTCAGATCATATTGAGTGCCTTTTGGTGGGGGTATGACCCGGCGTTGTTTTGATACTGGTGCGATGGTTGATTTGGGCCTCAATAGGCGGCGTGGAGGAGCTCCGTGTGCTATTTCACCGCGCAGTGTGTTTCGAACGCAGGATTGAGCTTGTTGCCTCATCTCGCATCATGCCTTCGCTGAGTTTACGAACTCGCGCAGTCCTTGAGCATCTGAATAGCTTTCTTTTGCCATCTTGTTTGTCGATGTAGAAGTGGATGGTGCATGGACCAAAGTTTGTCGAATGCCGAGGGTCCGTTCGCTGTCGCGGGCGCCACGATCGTTGGTCATCCGCCGTCGCGAAGTTTCCGCTGTATCCTCCGCTATGCGGTTGTTGTCGTTCTGGCGGTCGGCGAGCTGCGACCATGTCGGGTCCGTCGCGGTCCTCGTGACGCGCGATCTCCTCTTGCGTTGCGTCTTCGGCCGTAGTCGTCCTCTTCATCTGATTGCGCCCGCTGGATGCAATCTTCGCCGTCTGCCCAACTATTGGCAATTTCCATGAGGTGGTCGAGTGTCTTGGGCTTTACATGCCCAAGTTCCTCCTTGAAGTCTGGGCGTTTGACGCATCCCTGAAGGCGTCGATGGCCCGCTCTTCGGAGATGTGTGCTATGGAGTTCTTGGTTGTAGACCAGCGTAGTATGTATGAGCGAATAGATTCACCCATTCTCTGGGTGCAGGCTTGCAACTCTTCAATTGAGGCGGGCCTCTTGCTGGTGCCTTTGAAGTTTCAGATGAAGCTGTAAGCGAGCTCCTCCCAGCTTCGGATGGATCCTGATGATAGGCTGATAAGTTGACCACAGCTACCGTTAGCTGCAGCTGAAGGCATTGCATGGCGGTTTCTTTGTTGCCTCCGTGAAGCTTGACGGATGAAAGATGGTCACTGAGCTAGGACTTTGGATCTTGCGTGTCGTTGAACTTCGGAGTATCCGAAGGAAGCTTGAAGTTGCGTGGCATCTGTGTTCGCCGGATGGATCTGCTGAAGCATCGAGCGCCGCAGAGTTCTCCTTCGTCTTCATCCATCTCAGATTCAGACGAGCATGCACGTTTAGCGCGTGCCTTGTCGATCTTACGCTGTGTAAGCTTGTCTCTGGCGTCGTAGTCGCGTTTATGGCGGTGCGAGCTCTTCTTTCTTTGAGGGAGATCGTGCTCCTCTTCCTCTTCGGATGAGGGGGTGGGGCTCCGGTCGCGCCTGGCCGGATCTTTCTTCTTCGCCCGCAGAGCGTCTTCGTGAGCGCAGCTCCAATTAGTCCTAGTCCGTGAGTGCGGACTATGCATGGCCCTTTCGGGTCCCCCTCCGGAGGTGGGTGAGCCGCGAGATATGCAGTGGCTGCCATGATCGCAGCTTGTGGCGTCTTAGGGATGATGTTGCCGTCAGCGTCCATATCCATGAACGATGTATGGAGAGTTCGGGTCACGTCACACCGCTCCTTGGGGTCCATGTTTTCTACCCGAGAGCAGTGCTTGTTTCCCTGATTTCCGTTTGTGCTAGAGCCGGGTCCCATGGCGGAGAGCGCAGCTCGTCGCGCACTGGACTCAGAGGCTGCTTGCTTGCGTTTGTCGAGCGTCTCCTGCATCTTGACTTGCTTCTTGTGCTCTTCGATGAGGAGGTAGTGGTATGCCCTCAGCAGATCACGTGGGGAGTCCAGAGGTAGGACTATTTCACCTGCGACGGCGCGGCGTGCTTCGACCCATCCTTCTTTGCTAAGTTGGATGAGGTGGCCACCGTTTTCCCCGTTTTCGCCGTTTCCACCATTTTCGCCGTTTCTGTCCTGCGGGTTGGGGTTGGGCGGCGGGTTAGGCGTTTCCTCGTCGGTTTGGATGATCGCGCACGATAGCGCGCAGATTGGTTATTGCCGCAGCTTTCGTATCCGAACCGTAGGTCCCTTCATCCGAGGTGGATCGCATGATCGGAGTTGCAGCAATTGCTGTAGAACTCATCTGTTGATGGTGACGTCGTAGCACGGTGTGGAGCCCACGGCGGGCCTGATTGACGGGCACGGCACCCGTGGAGGCGGAGGGTGCCGCTTGTCCCACCGAAGCAAAAGCTCCCAACAAGATTTCGAGTCCGCCGCCTCAGCTCGAAATCCTTCATGGTATTCGCGAGTGGGCGGTGTCGAAGCGCCAAGAGGAGGTGATTCTCCGTCGCCGCGGAGTTGTAGATCGATCGGGTCGGAACCGTCACGACCGCACAATCAGCAGCCCCATTCCCCACGGACGGCGCCAATTGACGAGGTTTAATCTCGTCAATGACCATTGTTATGGACTTGGGTTTTGGAGAAGATGGGGATGCTGGAGAACGTGGAACGGTTAACAGACAAGAAACCAGGGGACACGAGATTTACCCAGGTTCAGGCCCCCGGAGGGAAAACCCTACTCCTGCTTGTCTGCTCTTTGATTACGGCGGAACCGAAGGTTACAGGGGTGCGCAGATTCGATCTGGCATGGATGCGTGTGCGAAAGTATGAGTCGAGTTTTCCTAGGACGTGACCTCCTGGCCTTTATATAGACTTAGGTAGGTCCCGGGCGTAGTCCTAGTCGGTTACAAGTTCTAGGGTTTTACCCCTTTGAATTTCCTATCTCCTCTAGTCTTGCTCTCCAAGGATCCGAAGACGTCATGGGCCTTGGCCACCCGAAAATCTTCATGGGCCAGCGTATGTCTGCCGTGGGCCTTCCTTGGGCTGGATTAGGTATGCTGAAGTTACGTACCGTTGGGTATAACCATGTCAGATGCCGACGGCAACATCATCCCGCAGACACCGCAAGCTGCGATCATGGTAGCCACTGCGTATCTCGCGGCCCACCCACCTCCGGAGGGGGACCCGAAAAGAGCCATGCATAAGTCCGCACTCATCGGACTCGGACTTGTCGGAGCTGCGCTCCACCAAGACGCTCCTATAGAGCCGAAGAAGAAAGCTCCGGCCAGGAGCGACCAGAGCCCCACCCCTTCATCCGAAGAGGAAGAGGAACACGACCTTCCTCGAAGGAAGAAGATCTCGCGTCGCCATAAACGCGACTACGACGCCAGAGACGCACTTACACAACACAAAATTGACAAAGCACGAGCCAAACGTGCATGCTCGTCTGAATCCTAGATGGACGAAGACGAAGGAGAACTCTGTGGAGCCCGATGCTTCAGCAGATCTGTTCGGAGAACACAGATGCCACGCAATTTCAAGCTTCCTTCGGATACTCCGAAATTCAATGGCACGCAAGATCCAAAATCCTGGCTCAGTGACCATCTGTCATCTGTCAAGCTGCACGGCTATAACAAAGAAACCGCCATGCAATGCCTTCACCGGTGACAGGCAAAGCGGGTCTGCTCGAGAGCCTATCATCGTGGTCCATTCGGTTGAGGATCTAGCTTACAGCTTCATACGAAATTTCAAGGGCACCAGCAAGAGGCCCGCCTCAATCGAAGAGTTGCGAGCCTGCACTCAGAAAACGGGCGAATCTATTCGCTCGTACATACTACGCTGGTCTAACACCAAGAACTCCGCAGCACACATCTCCGAAGAGAGGGCCATCGACGCCTTCAGGGACGGCGTCAAACGCTCAGACTTCAAGGAGGAACTCGGGCGTGTCAAGCCCAAAACACTCGACCACCTCATGGACATCACCAACAGGTGGGCCGACGGCGAAGATTGCATTCCCCGAGCACAATCAGATGAAGAGGACGACTACGGCCAAAGACGGGAACGCCGCAGCAAGAGGAGATCGCGTGTCCACGACGATCGCGACGGACCCGACATGGTCGCGGCCGGCTATGCCGACCGTCGCAACGACAACAGCCGCAATAGCGGAGGATACCGTAGAGGAAACTTCCCCGAAGGTGGACGCCCAGCACAGTCGTGGCAACGCCGCGACCGCGACAACGGACCCTCAGCATACGAAAAACTTCCGGGTCCATGCACCATCCACTTCTACATCGACAAGCAGGACGGCAAAAAGAAAGCTAGCCACATGCTCAAGGACTTCCGCGAGTTCCAGAAACTCAGCGAAAGCATGGTGCAGATGAGGCAACAAGCCCTAATCCCTGCATTCGGAAACGCACCTGCGCAAGGTGAAATAGCACATGGAGGTCCTCCACCGCCGCCTATCGGAGGCCCAAACCAACCAGTCGCACCCGCACAGAACAACGCTGGAAACGGGTACCCCCACCGAAAGGAGCACTAATGATGATCCAGAAGGGACGCCCCACGAATAGGGTGCAGAAGAAAATCACCCGACAAATCAACCTGGCCGTGGCAACCCCACCTTCCATCCCTGAGTACCTCAGCGGATCGGAGTCCTACATCACATTCACTCGTGCGGATCACCCCTGCCAGATCCCCGCCGGTCATGCTGCCTGTGCCGGAGGCGCAGATCGGAGGTTTTGAGATGAGTCGCGTCTTCATGGACGGCAATGGCATCAACCTAATGTTCGCAGCACTCTAGCAGCAATGCGGATCCCGCAATGCAGCCCGAATCGACACAACGCTCCACGACATCGCCTGTGGAAGGCATATTCCCCTAGGCAAAATAGGGCTCGACGTCATCTTCGGGAAGCCGGGCAACTTTCGGCAGGTGCGACTTGAATTTGAAGTGGTGGACTGGTCGTCACAATACCACGCCATCCTTGGGCGTGTAGCATTCGCAAGGTTCCTGGCTGTCCCGCACTACGCATACCTGCTACTCAAGATGCCAGGGTCGAAGGGCGTCATCACGACCACGGAGCTTCACCCGATCGGACCAATGCGAGTGGATTTCAACAAATCCCGCCTTTCGGCATGCAAGACGAGCTCGTAAGGCTCCGTGAGGTGACGGACAATGGGCACCCCAGTCACAAGGCAAACGCACCGACATGTCTTCGACTCCACCGTCAACACAAAGAAGGTGCAGGTCCATCCGACGGATGCCTCCAAGACGACGCTGATCGCCACCCACCTCACCAAGATAGGAAGCGCGCTCGCCAAATTCCTCCGTGAGCGCTGGGAAATCTTCGCCTGGTGTCCTGCAGACATGCCAGGAGTTCCCAGGGAATTCACCGAGCACGCACTCAACGTCTTTCCAGACACCAAGCCAGTCAAGTAGTCCATCCGGAGACTGTCCGAGCCACGAACCGATGCTATCGACAAGGAAATCAATAGACTACTCGCTGCAGACTTCATCAGGGAAATCAAGGAAAGCGAGTGGCTTGCAAATACAGTGATGGTCCCAAAGAAGGACACGGACATCCTGCGGATGTGCGTGGATTTCACGTCACTAAACAAGCATTGCCCAAAGGACCACTTCCCTCTTCCTCGGATCGATCAGATCATTGATTCGACTGCAGGTTGTGAGAAACTCTCCTTCCTCGAAGCCTACTCAGGCTATAACCAGATTCGACTCAAGGTCGAAGATCAGGAGAAAACGGAGTTTATCACACCGTTCGGAGTATTCTGCTACAACACAATGCCCTTCGGGCTAAAGAACACAGGTGCTACGTACCAGCGATGCATGCAGGCCTGCCTCAAGGACCAGATCGGCAGCAATGTCCAAGTCTATGTTGACGACATAGTGATAAAAACCAAGGAGGAAAGAACACTTATCGACGATCTCCACGAGACGTTCGACAACCTCGATCGCTACAGATCAAGCTCAACCCCGAAAAGTGTGCCTTCGGCGTCCCATCGGGTCAGCTGCTTGGGTACTTCATCTCTCAGCGAGGGATCGAGGCGAACCCGAAGAAAATCAGAGCCATCATGGCGATGGAGAAGCCGAAAAACCTCAAAGGCGTCCAGCAACTCGCAGGACGAATAGCGGCGTTAAGCAGATTCATCAGCCGCATGGGCGAGAAGGCCCTACCATTTTACCAGCTGCTACGCAAATCAGAGAAATTCGAGTGGACGCCGGAAGCCAATGATGCATTCGAAAGCCTTAAGCGGCTCCTCCACCTCGCCTGCCTTGGTCACGCCAAAGGAGCGCGAGCCTCTGGCCGTACATAGCCCACACACCAAGTGGTCAAGACACTAGTGGTCGAACGACCAAGAAGGCAAGACCCACGGGTCCATACCAATCTACTACCTCATCGAGGTATCGACACCAACAAAGCAGAGGTACCTCACTACCATAAGCTTCGCCTACGGCGTGTTCATGACGCTCGACGGCTGAGCCATTACTTCCGTGAGCACCAGTGATGGTCGCCAACGAGGCACCCCGAACAAAGATCCCGAATAATCCAGAGGCCACAGGACGCTGTACCTGGGGCATCGAATCATCACCCTTGGACATCGCTCACGAAGCGACTCGCAATCAAATCTCAAGTCCTTCCGGACTTCCTGGTACATTGGATGGAGCTGCAGCTGCCAGACACCCCAGACATGTCACAGTCATGGACGATACAATTCGACGGCTCCAAGCGTGAAGCTGGAGCAGGAGCAGGGGTCATACTAACCTCCCCGCAAGGCGACAAGATGAAGTACGTCCTTCAGATGAAATTCCGAGCTTCTAATAATGAGGACAAATACGAAGCCCTCATACACGGCATGAGGATGGCAAAAATATGCGGCGCAACACGCCTGGTCATCTAACGGTGACTCCAACCTCGTCGTCCAGCAGACGATGAACGAGTGCGATGCACACACCGAAAACATGATTGCGTACCGCGCTCTCTACAACACACTCGAAGGAGAATTCGACGGCTGCAAGCTTCGACACGTAGGAAGAGAAAGCAACGAGGAGGCCGATAGACTAGCCAACATCGGCTCCACCTGCGCAAAGGTGCCACCAGGTGTGTTCCTCGAACAGATCTGCATGCCATCCATCAAGCGGAAATTCCCCAAGGGATCACCCGAAGAAGCAGAACACTCGGGGGCTACGCTGCCCGAAGGACATGAAGGACCCGAGAAACTGGACACAGAGGTCGCCATGGTAAACCTAATGCAGGTCATGGCAGTCGAAGAAACTTGGACGCGACCATACCTCCAGTTCTTGTTAAACGGAGAACTGCCTGATAGCCCGACAGATGCCCGACACATATCTCGTCGGTCAAAAGCCTTCACCACCATCAATGGCGAACTGTACAAGCGCATTATTAGTGTACTACAAAGGTGTGTTACCATCGATGACGGGAAAGCCATCCTCCAAGACATCCACGAGGGCATCTGCGGCCATCACGCAGGCAGCCGCTCCCTAGTCGCCAAAGCTCTACGGGCCGGATTCTATTGGCCAACGGCCATGAGCAACGCAAAGGACATCGTCCGACAATGCAACGGGTGTTATCGCCATATTTTGGCCAAAGGAGGAGATGGGCCGTAATCAAGATGGGCTTGGAAGATACGTATATGCGACGTGTTGTTGGATCGGCCTTGTGCGTGGATTTGGGGCTAAATTGCCCGTGTATTTGTGTATCGTAATAGGTTCCGTTTCAGTTTAGGTAAAGATAGAGTTGTAGAGTTATTCCAAAGATAGAAAGTCTCCGGACTATAAATATGTACCTAAGGTTATCAAGAAAAGGAGGACAATCACGTTCACAACAAACACAATCTCGGCGCATCGCCACCCCTTGTTTCTAGGGTTTCTTTCGGGTAAGTGTCATGCTGCCTAGATCGCATCTTGCGATCTAGGCAGTATCTTCTTATGCGTTATCTGGTGTTACTCGTACTGAAGCCTTGTTGATGGCGAGTAATACTATTATCGTAGATTTGTTTAGGTTAGCATCGGTACTTTTCGCTATGATTGTTAAGTTATGCTACCTCTAGTTACCTCGCTACCTTTGCACCTTTTCCCGGGTGTAAGGGTAGCATCTTGCTTGATCTTTATTCAGTTGTTTCGATCTGTTATAGTTATGCCTTGTTCTCCAGGGTTTAGTTTGATATCCACGTAGTCAGGCCTTGTAAACGGGTTGAAGGATCCAGTAGTACGTAAAGATATGGTTTGCTAGTTCGAGGGGAGTTGTTCCGGTAATTGATTTTTACGTCGATTGTTAGGCCTCCTATAGGGTTAGTTTTCTATCATCTTTTGTATCTACCAGGCTCAATCACGTGCAGGATGTTCCAATTACGTGGTGAAAACATTAAACTGTCGTAGATTGATTTAACTTATATTGATGAAGCAAAACCCCATGTTATCATAGATCTAATGCAGAACCATGGGATAATCGGCTCTAGGAGCCGATTTACAGGGAAACCTGGGAGCCGGTCACGGCTCGAATTTTACGTATACTTGTTTACCATGCAGGAAATTGATTGAAGCAATCCATCACCTTCCTGACCAGGTATAGGTCAGGTGGCACGCCCTCGAACCAAGCCAGGACGTGTGCCGGAGTTTTGCGGGCCGTTGCCCGAGGGACCAGGGCCCACCAGCAGTTCTGGGAGCCTCCCGGCTCTTCGTGTTGCTCGTCGCTGCTCGCCGGTGGGTTTTGACAGGCAACACATTCTGGCACGCCCGGTGGGACATTCAACGATCTCGCATCAACATCCGACTGAGATGGGGGATGCAGACCGATCCACGAATCTGAGGAGCACAAGGCGAAGTATGATGACATCAAAGCTCTCTTCGAAGCCGATCTCATCGGCTCTTTTGAGAGGACCCGTAAGCATGGCATCAGGTGGAAAGGTTTCTCACCTGAAGGTGCTCTTGATGAGGTGGACCTGTCTGTTCCTTCAGAGGAGCGCACCAGAGCTCTGCGACAGGAAGTCAACTATATGGTGGCTCATTCTCTTCACCGCCATTCTGAGAGCCCGTGAACGCTTTGCGGATCGCGATTCGCGTGGTTCAGAGATCATGAAACATCGGTACTCTCCGTCGGGCCTACTGGGACTCACAGGAGAAAGACCGCTCCTGTGCCAGGCCACCGCTGCCATTCACACTTGCAGCCCGGAGCCACCAGGCAGCGGGCGTCGTCTACAAGGTCGGAGGTGACCAGCGATTGCCGCCTCTGTTTGAGCCACCTAAAGAAATCCCACATGGATATGTGTGCACCACGTGCCGGACTGCAATAACGACACGCACCAACCAGATTGCAACCGCAGGATTTTACAGCGGGAGCTCCGTGCAGGGCTTTAGCAGCGTTTCGAGCAGCGATGTCCGGATGGACGCCGACAAACAGGCGTGGCTAGCAAGTATGCCACCGAACGAGTCATGAGAATCTAGCCTCGCAGCTCAAACAAAGGAGCAAATCCGTACCATCTTGAGAGACTAGTTCGCTTCGGTCAAGAGAAGGACAATCGGCTATTCAAAGCCGTACTTAACGAAGTTTGACCTGATTCCGCCGCCACCCAAGTATCGGCTCCCGAGTTCTCAAGGTTTAGCGGATCGAAGGGTCGAGCTCGCCGAGCATGTGAGCCGATACCGCACGCTTAGGCATGATATCGACGATCGATTCGCCAGAAGGTTCTTTGCGTAGTCTCCGACAGACCAGCTTTTGGTGGTACACCGCCACCGATTCGATTCAGACTGGAAGCAATCGGAAGAGCAGTTCCACATTCAAGATCATTCGAGGCTACCGAGGCTGGCATTGCGACTGCACAAAGCGGCAAAAGCGGGAGAAACTATAGCCGAGTACATCCAGCGCCAGACTGCAAGAACCGATGTTACTCACTCGCTTAATCGAAAAGAAGCAATGAGCGGCGGTGTTGGGTCTCTCAGACCTATCAAGGATCCGGCTTTCCAAGTAGAGTACAACTCATTGGCGACATGGCCTGTAAGACGATGTATGAACAGCGCCACCCGAGTTGTACCAAGACAAGTTCAAACGTCCGATAGGCCTGGTCGATCTGTAAGAAGAAGATCCTACACAAGACCAGGAGGTGGCCGTGGCTGAATGGGCTCGGGGGGCAGATCCTGTATCCTGCAAATGGGTGAAACAGCAAGGGCCTGCAAAAGGGTTCGACTTCGACGTGAGCAAAGCCGAGCAGATATTCGATTTACTGCTGAAGGAGAAGCAGCTGAGGTTACCCGAAGGCCACAAAATCCCTACGGCTCAGGAGATGACGGGAGACCATACGGCAAGTGGCATCACTCATTCACCCACACCACCAACGACTGCAAAGAGCTATGTCGCCAGATCCAAACATCGATAGAACAAGGCCGTCTGATCCTTGGGCAGTTCGCCATGAAAGTGGACACAAACCCATTTCCCGGCGTCAACATGGTAGAACACAGTCACTCCACGAGGCGCCACCGGATTTCGCTCGATGTTAATATGGCGGGATCCGTACCACCATGGCGCTGCATAAGGAGGAAGGCGGTCGCCGGGCAAAGAAAGAGAGGAGGCTGGTCCACGCGACCGCCCAAACGATGATAGGCGGTATTTAATCGAGGAACAGGTGAGGAGCGTATATCGTGGCCACATTCCACGCATCTCCTTAACAAGTATGAGCTTCAAGATGACCGACGCCGCCAAGCGATGGAGACGATGAAGGATATGAGCACCTCGCTAGGGGACCGTCAAAAGAAAAGGAAGGCATGACAAACATTGGGATTGTCCTTTCTTCAAGTATTGCTGGGATGCGGAATGAGCCGATTGCCTACAATCGATAACTGCCCGAATGTGGACAGCGAAGGAGGACACGGGCCGCCAGTTAAAGTTAAAGCCTAGGGCCTCCCACCTCGTAGCCGACATGGAGTCCGCCGAGCAAAAGATCGCGAGGAGCCAATGGATGACAAAGAAGAAGACAGATATCACCGTCAAGGTGGTGTCCCGACGGACTCGACACACCCAAAAGCGAGAGTGCAGCGGCCAGAATTTGGAGGAAGCCGCGCAGATCTCCACGCTTTGAGGAAAGCACGACCGATCCGTTAAAATTCGCGACCTTGCAAACGGAAGATCGCCCGAAAAGGAAAGAGTGGCGCCCCAAGCCAGTAAAAGCCGATGCAAAGACAGCGGCTGGCAAAAACATGGTGTTCATACTTCCGTCAGAGTTCTGCGCACCAAGAACCAACGAGCTACCAAAGGGCACGCTGATCGCGCCCACGGCCGTTATCTTTGAGAAGCCACGGAGAAGGGCTACAAACATCCGAAAGCCCTGCACTCACGAGGTTACATCAATGGAAGCCCGCCAAGATGTTGGTGGACACCGAGCGACAACAATATAATGCCATACTCCATGCTACGGCGCTTTGGGACGCCCACCGCAGATCCGATCAAAACCAACGCCACGTTAAGCGACTTCAACGGCCAAACTTTAAACGCAAGGCGACTAAACGTGGATCTGACCGGCGTAAAAACCATCCCACGTCATTCTTCGTCGGATAGCAAAAGCACCTACGCTGTCTTGCTAGGGAGAGATTGATTCATGCCAACCGCTGCATTCCGTCCACGATGCACCAAAGGTTTAATATAGTGGGATGGAGATGAAGTGGAGGTCATTCATGCAGATGATTCTATCGAGATCTCCATAGCTGGCATGAACTTCGGGAAGGTAAGACCAAGAGCCGATCTCCGAATCAGTCTAGACGCTGTGAGCGCATTGAAGCTACAAAAACGGGTGAGGCTGGTCTTATCCATCGGCCCGACAGAGTAGCAAAGTCCACGATCGTGATGGGTACGGCCGATCCTCGCGATCGCCACAAAAATAAAAGCAATCTTACGACAAGCAGATCATGTAGTCGTGGTGAGATTCCCTGCCATTGTAAAACACAAATAAGGTGTAAACCGCCCTGACTAATGCAATCAGGCCGATCAGTGCAATCGCCCAAATTATTTTTGTTATCCTCACCTACTTGCCCCTGGTTTAGCATCGATTTAACAAGTGACGGAAAGCTAGGGTATGGGTTTACATCCGCTGATGAGCTAGAGGAAATCGACATCGGTCCTGGGGATAAGCCACGACCAACATTTATTAGCAAGAAGTTAGATCCGAGTCTGCGGGGTCCGATGATAGCTCTGAAAAATATCCAGATCGCGCTAGGACTATCAGAGATGCCGGGTTAGACAGAGCATCATTGAGCATCGACTCCGCTTAAAAGGATTTCGCCATTCCAAAGCCGAGCACGGCAGATGAAGGCCGAAATTTTGGAAGAAGTCAAGAAGGAGGTCGAGAAAATGTTGACCAAGTTAATCAGCCATGCGTATGCCGAGTGGATTTCTAGTATCGCACCAGAGAAAAAAGGATACCGGGCGTGTTGCCATAGATTTTCGGGATCTCAATAGAGCTACCCCAAAGGATGAGTACCCGATGCCGGTAGCAGAAACGTTAATCAACGCAGTGGCTGGTCATAAGATCTTGAGCTTCATGGATGGCAATGCCGGCTACAACCAAATTTTTATGGTTCCAGAAGACATACACAAGACTGCATTCAGAGTCCCAGGTTCGGTGGGGTTGTTTGAATATGTAGTCATGACGCTTGGATCAAGAATGCCGCCACGCATCAAAGAGCCATGAATTACATTTTCCATGATCCGACGGCAAGTCGGTGGAAATTTACATCGATGACGTGGTGGTCAAGTCTGCTTCAAGACAAGGACACTTGAACGATCTCGCAACGGCCCGGACCGAACAAGAAAATTCGCTACGGATGAATCCAAAGAAGTGTGCCTTGGGTGACGGCCGGTCAGTTCTTGGGTTTCTTGGTCCATGAACGCGAATTGAGATCGCCTGAAAAGTCGAGGCAAGGCGAACAATGAAGCCACCTACCACGAAGAAAGAACTACGCCTCTCATCGGCAAGATCAACTTCCGTAAGATTCATCTCCAACTGTGAAGAATAGAGCCGCTCATGGACCGTGAAAATTAAATCGACGAGGAATTCCTGGGGGCAGAACAACAACGAGCCTTCGACGAGATCAAAGAATATCCGACGGCCGCCAAGGTTGGTTCCGCCCCAACCGGATGCATCGTTCTACATTTACTTGTCAAGGCTACACGCTCATCGCCTCGGTGGTGGTGCAAGTTTATGATGGTCTGGAGCGAGTCGTGTTTTACATAAGCAGAAGGATGCTGGATGCGGAGACAAGGTATCCTGATATCGATAAGTTGTGCCTCTGCCTGTTTTTCACCTGCACCAAGCTGCACCACATCTTGCTCTCAGCAGAGATTATCATCATATGCAAATCAGATGTCATAAAGCACATGCTTTCGGCCCCTATGTTGAAGGGCCGACTCGGCAAATGGATGTTTGCGTTATCGGAATTTGACATCCGGTATCAACCCGCGAAAGCGGTTAAGGGTCAGGCATTAGCCGACCTTATTGCTGAAAGGATCAACACCAACATAGCAGCACTGTCCATACGAGCGTGGGCTATGTTTTTTGATGGATCGGTTTGTGACGATGGGTGCGGCATCGGCATGCTACTCGTGTCGCCCCGGGGGGCAACATTTTCCTTCTCCATCAGGTTATCTGCCCCTCGCACCAACAACGTCACTGAGTACAAGGCGATACGCAAGGGAATGGAGTTGCTCATCGAAGCTGGAGCAGAAGCAGTGGAAATTTTTGGAGACTCCAAGTTGGTGATTTCTCAACTCACGGAGGAATATAGGTGTGAGAGCGAGTCGCTCTTCCCATTATGGCTGCAATGCCGCGAGCTGATGACACAGTTCCGGTACATAAACTTCACCTGGATCCCGCGATCGCAGAATACCGAGGCGAATGATATTGCACAAATGGCTTCAGGCTACAAGGACGTAGCAGAGGGAGCCGATGTTCGTGCACGCCTCGAAGCAGACGACTGGAGAGCCGATATCTTCAATTACTTGAAAGATTCGGCTCGGGGGGCACCTAAATGGATAAGGTACAAAGCTATGAAGTATGTGCTTATCGGGGACGACATGTTTTACAGGACTCTAGAGGGGTTATTGCTCAAATGTTTGGGGACAGCCGAGGCCAATCGGCTCCTACACGAGGTACACGAAGGCGCCTGTGGAACTCACCAATCGGCTCACAAGATGAAATGGTTGATCAGGCGATCAGGGTTTTATTGGCCCACCATGCTTGAGGACTGCTTCAAGTACTACAAAGGATGTCAAGCATGTCAGAAATTTGGGAAAATTCAGATGGTGCCCGCGTCAGCAATGAACCCCATCATCAAACCTTGGCCATTCCGAGGTTGGGGCATGGATATGATTGGCAAGATCAATCCTCCATCAAGCAAAGGCCACATGTGGATTTTGGCCATTACTGATTATTTCACTAAATGGGTGGAGGCTGTCCCGATGAAGTCAGTAAACTCAAAGGATGTTATCAATTTTGTGAAAGAACATGTCATTCATAGATTCGGGATTCCCCAAACTATCACGACCGATGGAGGTTCGGTCTTCATTTCTCACGAGTTCAGAAAATTCTGTGAGGACACGGGGATTAAGCTGATTCGATCATCTCCATACTATGCTCAAGCAAATGGGCAAGCGGAAGCGTCCAACCAGAGCCTTATCAAGCTGATCAAGAGAAAAGTTGATGAGCACCCTAGGCATTGGCACGAGGTTCTTTCAGAAGCTTTATGGGCTTATCGCATGTCATGCCATGGAGCGATAAAAATCTCGCCATACCATCTAGTCTACGGACAAGAAGCCGTATTGCCTTGGGAAATTACGGCTGGATCGAGACGTGTCACTTTTCAGAATAATCTAACAACTGAAGAATATGCAACCCTGATGAGTGACAGTGTTGAGGATTTAACTGAGCTCAGGCTGTGGTCGCTTGAGAAAATCAAAGAGAACAAGGCCAAGGTAGCTCGTGCATATAACAAGAAAGTGAGACCAAAGGAGTTCCACGTTGGCGATCTGGTATGGGAAGCTGTGTTGCCATTAGGGACTAAGGATGCAACATATGGTAAATGGTCTCCAAATTGGCACGGGCCATACAGGGTCGATCAGGTTTTAAGAGGAACGCAGACATGCCGGAGGAGCCGACGGCGTAAAATTCTAGTGGTTAACGGCCAACATCTCAAGAAATATTTCCCAAGTATGTGGGAAGATGGACAAGAAATGGGGACGATACATGAAATCGCCAAATAAAACAAAATATATAGCCGATGCACACCATCGACTCTAGAGGTTCAAACTGACAAGCAGATGCCATTAGATAAACGGACATCAAGAAATGCCTCAAGGCGTGAGGGCGCCAAGACGGACACGATCCACCTCGGCGATCTCGGCCACATCTTCGTCCTTGCCCGTCACTAGCTGCTTGTTCAGGCACGATTTCGCCAGATCGGTCTTCGCTGAGCTTTGAGGCTTTCGCCTCGCCTTGGGAGCGGGCGATGGATTCTTCCTTGTCACGAATGAGCTGTTTAGTCGCCGGACTTTCTCTTCAAGATCTTCCAACTCCTTTTCAAGGATGCGAGCTCGGCGGATCGACAGAGGTGGCCTTTGGCGCCAAGAGACGCCTTCTTCTCGCTCACCGACATCCGTTCGCGATATTGGCCTTCATGGAAGTTGGGCGCGCAGACTGATCCTCTCACGAGCTAACTTCACCCTTGACCCGTAGAAAGACAGAGTTACAACTGGCCAAAGCTTCACCTGCAATGCTACTGGGAGTTGGTCTTTTATTTCAGCAAGAACGCTCTTCACCTCCTCAGAACCCTCGATCAGCTCTTCGATCGGGAGGACAGCAGGCTTTAAGACGCTGGAATTGAGGTGGAACAGCCCTGCTTGTGGCTCATCGCAATGAGGGAGTTGGTTCGATGGATCAGGTCGAACGTCAACAAGCCTGAAATATCACAACCCCGCAGACGGAAGGCGCCGATGCGTCCAACATGCAAGGATGAGCCGGAAAAAGCTAACGTACCTCTCCTAAGGTCGAGGGCATAGCAGAGGACGAGACAATCGGTTTGTGTGTGGTTGCTGGGGGTTTGGCCAAAGTGGTAGCCGTTTCATCTGCACCTTCGGGGATTGTTAGACCTGGCTTGGCTAAAGGCATCGGCACTGCCCCGGCTTTCCCACTAGAAGCATCAGTCATCTGCATGGAAGGTGCTTAGCCGATGTAAATAATGATGAATCGGCAGATAAAAAGAAGCAAGTGGTAAGAGCATGAAGGGTGATGATTTTCGAAACCTCCTGGCTCGACGAAGAAGCTTGCAGTCCTTTTCGAGATCTCTTGGGACCCACAGCTGGCCTCGCCTCGACTGGTGCTCGGGGGGCAGCAGGTTCAGGAACCGACCTTTTCCTGGAAGCCGATGGTGGTGAATTTGGCTGGCTCGGTGTGATGGTTCTCTCAGAATCTGTTGGGCCCAGTTCTCCTCGATTGGTCTGAGTGTGCTCGCTGGAGGTGTCTTCGACGGAAGCCTGTAAAAAAGGAGAACCAGTGAGCACGAGCATGTCTGCAAGAATGGAAGAATGAGAAGGATCGACCAAAGGCATGAATCAGCCTACATGCGAGCTTTCTGGAGAAGGGCTCCGACGCCTCAAGGTCTTCCTGTCAGCTACCTTCCTCACCATCGTTCTTGTTTTAGTTGGAACTCGAGGGGCAGCTGACTTAGGAGTTGCTTGGTCCTTGGAAGCCGATTGTGGTGTTATCGGCTGTTTCTGCATTATGACCTTTTTCAAAGGTGGCGAGTTTTTGCAGTAAAGAACCACAGGAGCTGGCGGAAAGAACTCGAAGGGGGAGCCATCACTGTGCGTAGGTTCAGGGCCATCTTGTTGCTGCAAAGTGAAAAGAGTGGGTTAGTAGAAGAATCATTTGTGAGCTGCATCAAGAGATTCTCACAAGTAGTGGTACCTGTTCCACAGGGATGTCATAGTCAGCATCGAGATGTTTCAGCAACGGTCCCAGAGCTCTCCTGAAGGCGTGAGTCTTCCACATCGACCACCAGGCTTCAAAGCCATCGGTTGATGAGGCGAAGGTGAGGTCGTTGGGAATTGGGATGGTGTGGCATCCCGCAAAACCACTACTAGAAAATCGCGTTGAATTTGTGCATTGCATCGTCATCATCAAGTGTTGTTTGCATAAAACTATTTTTGCAAAGCCCGTTTTGTTTTCTAAAACGCCCCATCTTTATTCAAACACCAAAACTGGGTCCCCGGAATATTTTGTTTTGGCCGCTATCGGTTTGCAAACGGTGTTATTAAAACAAATAAAATTTATTTTATTTTTAGCGGGGGCAGTCGAACGGGCCGTCCCGACCCGAACGATCACCCCCAGATTAAAAATCGGTCCACCCCTGAAATCCTACAGCTACCTAAAACTCTACCCAGTCCAACCCTCCACCTCACTCCCACCTATCACCGTCTGCCACGTCACCCTGCCTCTCCCCTCTACCAATCCCACCATGCCACATCACCCGCCCCTCTCTCTCTCCTCTCTCAACCTGCCTCCAACCCGCCACACGCACACAGCCGCCCCACCGGTCCCACCACCAACCCCCCCCACACGTGCGACCCTCCCCAGCTTCTTCTTCCCCCGCACGCAAACCCCCTCCTCCGCTCGCCTCCTTCCCCGCAGAGAACCCGGCGACCCCGTCCGCCGCTCTCCCTTCCTCTCCCGTGCACCGCCCCGCCACCCAGGCCGTCCCGACCCCCTGCCGCCACTGGCCCGGCCGGGAGGAGGTTCTGCTCCGCCCGAACCAGCGCCAACCAACCTCTGCGCCCGAGCTCCTCCGTCCGTCGGTCGCGCGCCGCGTTCCCCCACCGCGCTCCGCTCCGGCCGCCGGCGCCAGGCTCGCCTCCGCCACCGCAGGCCTCGCCATGAACCACCTGCGCGCCGCCGTCGCGGGGCCCGACGTCCTGCACCTCGCCGCCAAGGTCTTCCTCGCCGCCAAGGTCCCTGTCGCCCTGCGGTCGCCAGCATCTGAGACCGCCGAGCCACGCCGTTCCGCCCAGCGTCCGCGTGTGTCGCCTCCTGCAGCTATGTGTTTGTCCTGGTGTACCTGTTGTCTTAAGTTGGGTTCATGTGTTGTGCAACACCGCACGTTCCCCATCACCAAGATCTTCTCCGTAAGCGTATACCGATGCCTGCAACCGATGTTAGATATGGAGCACCAAGATCTTCTTCCCGGAACTTCAAGGTCATTGCGCCTGGAACCGATAACCAAACACGAAGACCGTCAAGATCTACCGACGCCGGAAACCCCGACGCCATGACCATCGATCACGGACCCCGAAGACCGAGCTCGACATGCCATGTTCTCCCTCACGAAACGCCGAGTACGTCTTTCAGAACGCCATGCTCGTCAACATGACCCGAAGACCGCGAATGCGACAAGAACGACACCGACCAGGGCGGACCCGATGCGCCCCCGACGCCAACCAAGCCCTGCTTCCCGGTTGCGACAAGACCTACCCCGGTGGTCGAGAATGTCATGCCAAGATCGAACCCTAGACCCTGGACCCCGAGACCCGGCCCCGAACCCCCGGACAAGATCGTCGAACCCTAATGTGTGACCCTTATCCGAACCCCTATTTTTATAAATGCTAAACATAAAACCTGTTGCACATTAATTGTCATACTTGCATGCATAATCATGTGGTTTGGGGGCCTTATGCCGATTCACCATATAATTAAATATGGGGCCCATATGCGGGCAAATCTAGCCTTATATTGGCCTCATTTAAACATGTGTAGCGAACCGGTTCCATCTGTTGTCTTGCTAAACAACATTTAATATGCGGGGGTTTAAACAACTTGAACCATCTAATTAATTGTCGGGACCCCGGTTCCGCTTAATATGACCTAATTGCATTGCACCTTGGCCATGTCATGCATCATACAGGCATCATGCCGATCTTCTGCCGTTGTATTAAATATTGCATCCGGTGTTTCTTCTAGTGTTTTGGTTCTTCACGGATAAGGCCGTTGAGTTGATGTGAGCTTCGCCCCGATCTTCGGTTGAACCCTTCGACAATGTTTTCAGGCGAGCATCTCCCCCTTTCTACCTATCTTACTTTTATAGTATTTATTCCCTCCTGTTGATCTATTGCTATCTGTGTTGCGATGCTTTAGCTTCCGTACCTGTGATATCCCCTGCAGCCTTATATTGCCATGGCCACCTCCTATTACCTGTTGTTTGGTAGATAGTTGGACTTGCGCGTCGTAGTCGCTTGCTAAAGTGTTGTTGTGTGTCGTCATATGCCACAGTTGTTGATGTATTGCCGCATGTTGATGTTGGAGATGATTCTAGTTTTACTTATCGTCACTTTAATTTCTGTTTAACAACTAAAATTGAAATAAGCAGAGGCATCGGTGGGTGATAGATAATATTTGGTTTCCGAACGCCCACTTGTGTCCCGTAAGACCCTGAGTACTTGATACCTGTTCCTTGATTTATCGCGCTATCCACATCCGGGAGGTATATGGGACCCCCCTGAGCCAGAGCTTGATTCAGTCTTATTTCTTGGGGCCACAAACTAGTTTGAGGTTTTATTTACGATCCTGTACTTATGCCATGCTACTTTCTATATTTAAATTGTGCGACAGATAGCACACTGTACTGTTTAGGATCGGGACACGATTCCGCGGTGTCGACAAGCCCAGTTTTGGGTTCCCAGTCGTTCACAGCCGTCCACCCAAACCTTGAGTCCGTCTTGGAGCTTGCTTACTCCGTTGCGGGATCTACTCAATGGGGTGGCCCCCTGAAATATTTCTGAATCCTGTGATTGTTCAGTCGTGAAAGCCTCGTTGGGTTTTGATTTGTTTTTTCCGAGGTTGATCGAGCGTGTGTTGCTTTTGGTGCACCCCGGCCGGGTAAAACTTTCTGAAAGCCGTGTCCGCGGATATGGACGACTTGGAGCACAGTATCTCGATCATAGACAAGCATAACTAAAGTTTATTGTCATAAATTTGACTTATAATGACTAGTAATCAGCTTCACTATAACGGAATGGCTAATTAATACTGCCCACAACTGCTTGTTTGGAGTGTCGCTTGCGACCATTGTACCTGACTAGTAAGTATTGCAACTACAACGGAATGGCTGAATAAAAGTACCAACAACTGCTGGGTTTTATGGGATATCACATGCTATTCATATCTGATGAGTAATTGTTGCAACTACAACAGAATGATTAACTAAAAGGGCCCACTGTTTATTTTATCAGGACGATTATCTAAACCTGACTAGTAATTGCTGCAACGATAACTGAATAAGTAAAACTGCCAACTGTGTGAGTTCCTCGGTTGACTTCCTCGTTTGGTCTCGAGGGGGAAACGCCAGGATGGGTTTGCTTGCTGGTAGAATCAGGTCATCTCCGAATAGGTCTTTCCTAACCCCCTCTGATATCCGCCAGTTGTATCGAGTCTCTATAGGTTGTTTAGTGCATGCTGCCGCTGCCGCTCAGTCCACCATACCTATGTAGGCGAGGACCGCCGAATTCTAGCCTCGCCGTGTACTGGCCTCAGTACTGACGCTCCTTCTTTTTCCTTTGCCCTTTGTCGGCACCCCTTTTGTTTAAGCAGGTTTTAAGATCGACGTCGTTAGCAGGGTTACCCTTCCGGCTTGGCCTGGGCAGGGTTATGGACGCCATTGGTTATTCTTCAGGGCTCTTAGCCCCATTTGCATCTTGTCCGTAGTCGGACGCTCCGTCTTTTCAAGGTGATTTGGATCTTTGTACCGTATATCTGTATTCTTGACTCTTTGAGTCGCTGTTATATATATCTTACATGGGTCCCATCGAGGACTGTTGTGTAATGTTATTACTTCGTTTTCCACCCGCACGAAAGTGCCTGGTGGGCACCTTTGAATCGTTTCTACGCGGGTTTGGTGAATTTTGCCCAAACTTGCATAGGTCCGATTCTGAGGGTGTTACAGAGTGGTATCAGAGCTCAGCAGTTGCGATACCCCACAAGTCCAGCCTGTAGGATAACCTAGCTAACGGCCGAAGTAGAGTGTCAAAACTATTTTTTTGCAAAATCGGTTGGATAGTTCTGATTAGGTCTGATTTTACTCCTTACCCCTCGGCTATTCTCCTCTTACCTCTCGCGTTTGAATCCACTCTTCTCTCTCTTCGAGTCCAGGATTCTCGTGGTTGGGTTTCCGTCGTACCTTCAGGGCTTCGCTTCTCCCTTTTGTAACGGAGGTGCTACGATCATCAATCTGCAACTTGTCTGTTGTGCCCTACATCCGGTCTTTTGTTCTTGAGCTCCTTATCCATATGTGTTCCTTGCCGGATATCGGTATCGTTGAAAGACGTATGAGAAGGACGAGCATTGGTGAAGTTGGAGTATACCTTGAGCATGTGTTGTTCATGCCAATGGAACCATCGTGGAACCTAATCATTGTGTCTTTCATACGATTACTGCTGGCATCAACCCTTTGTTCCGGATACCATCTATGAAGATCTTCAGTCTAAATCTCGAGAGTTGAGTTGCCTGATTCTCCTACCCATGTATAGAGTTGATAGTTTGGGTACGGGATGGATTGATCACCCTAACCGACTCTTACTGTTCGCTCTGTACATCGAACTGGAGGATCAATGTAACTTTTCCCTCTTCTAATGGAAGTTAGAGGTGGCCTTATCGTTTGATACCTCTATCTTCGTCCTTTGTTTCTCCGGAGTGATCTCTCGACGATCAGGGACAATGACCCTTTGTTGGTGGTGTCGCCGATTTCAAGATGGAAGATGAACCCTCGTTAGTGGTGTCGCGAGGATCTACACGAAGCGAGAAGACGCCGACCGCCGATCTTCTTCCCGGTACCATGAGGCGGATCTCGAGGGCGAGATCCATTGTTAGTGGTGTCGAATTGTGGCATCCCGCAAAACCACTACTAGAAAATCGCGTTGAATTTGTGCATTGCATCGTCATCATCAAGTGTTGTTTGCATAAAACTATTTTTGCAAAGCCCGTTTTGTTTTCTAAAACGCCCCATCTTTATTCAAACACCAAAACTGGGTCCCCGGAATATTTTGTTTTGGCCGCTATCGGTTTGCAAACGGTGTTATTAAAACAAATAGAATTTATTTTATTTTTAGCGGGGGCAGTCGAACGGGCCGTCCCGACCCGAACGATCACCCCCAGATTAAAAATCGGTCCACCCCTGAAATCCTACAGCTACCTAAAACTCTACCACCAACCTCCACCTCACTCCCACCTATCACCGTCCTCCGTCACCACCTCTCCCTCTACCAATCCCACCATGCCACATCACCCGCCCCTCTCTCTCCTCTCTCAACCTGCCTCCAACCCGCCACACGCACACAGCCGCCCCACCGGTCCCACCACCAACCCCCCCCACACGTGCGACCCTCCCCAGCTTCTTCTTCCCCCGAACGCAAACCCCCTCCTCCGCTCGCCTCCTTCCCCGCAGAGAACCCCGGCGACCCCGTCCGACGCTCTCCCTTCCTCTCCCGTCGCCCGCCCGCCACCAGCCGCCGTCCCCCCTCGCCCGCCTGCCCCGCCGCCGGAGGTTCTGCTCCGCCCGAACCGGCGCCGCGTGCCACCTCGGCCAACCTCTGCGCCCCGAGCTCCTCCGTCCGGCCGGTCGCCGCGTTCCCACCGCGCTCGCTCCGGCGCCGGCCAGCTCGCCTCCGCCACCGCAGGCCTCGCCATGAACCACCTGCGCGCCGCCGTCGCGGGGCCCGACGTCCTGCACCTCGCCGCCAAGGTCTGCCTCGCCGCCAAGGTCCCTGTCGCCCTGCGGTCGCCAGCATCTGAGACCGCCAAGCCACGCCGTTCCGCCCAGCGTCCGCGTGTGTCGCCTCCTGCAGCTATGTGTTTGTCCTGGTGTACCTGTTGTCCTAAGTTGGGTTCATGTGTTGTGCAACACCGCACGTTCCCCATCACCAAGATCTTCTCCGTAAGCGTATACCGATGCCTGCAACCGATGTTAGAGATGGAGCACCAAGATCTTCTTCCCGGAACTTCAAGGTCATTGCGCCTGGAACCGATACCCAAACCCGAAGACCGTCAAGATCTACCGACGCCGGAAACCCTAACGCCATGACCATCGATCACGGACCCCGAAGACAGAGCTCGACATGCCATGTTCTCCCTCACGAAACGCCGAGTACGTCTTTCAGAATGCCATGCTCGTCAACATGACCCGAAGACCGCGAATGCGACAAGAACGGCACCGACCAGGGCGGACCCGATGCGCCCCCGACGCCAACCAAGCCCTGCTTCCGGGTTGCGACAAGACCTACCCCGGTGGTCGAGAATGTCACGCCAAGATCGAACCCTAGACCCTGGACCCCGAGACCCGGCCCCGAACCCCCGGACAAGATCGTCGAACCCTAATGTGTGACCCTTATCCGAACCCCTATTTTTATAAATGCTAAACATAAAACCTGTTGCACATTAATTGTCATACTTGCATGCATAATCATGTGGTTTGGGGGCCTTATGCCGATTCACCATATAATTAAATATGGGGCCCATATGCGGGCAAATCTAGCCTTATATTGGCCTCATTTAAACATGTGTAGCGAACCGGTTCCATCTGTTGTCTTGCTAAACAACATTTAATATGCGGGGTTTAAACAACTTGAACCATCTAATTAATTGTCGGGACCCGGTTCCGCTTAATATGACCTAATTGCATTGCACCTTGGCCATGTCATGCATCATACAGGCATCATGCTGATCTTCTGCCGTTGTATTAAATATTGCATCCGGTGTTTCTTCTAGTGTTTTGGTTCTTCACGGATAAGGCCGTTGAGTTGATGTGAGCTTCGCCCCGATCTTCGGTTGAACCCTTCGACAATGTTTTCAGGCGAGCATCTCCCCCTTTCTACCTATCTTACTTTTATAGTATTTATTCCCTCCTGTTGATCTATTGCTATCTGTATTGCGATGCTTGAGCTTCCGTACCTGTGATATCCCCTGCAGCCTTATATTGCCATGGCCACCTCCTATTACCTGTTGTTTGGTAGATAGTTGGACTTGCGCGTCGTAGTCGCTTGCTAAAGTGTTGTTGTGTGTCGTCATATGCCACAGTTGTTGATGTATTGCCGCATGTTGATGTTGGAGATGATTCTAGTTTTACTTATCGTCACTTTAATTTCTGTTTAACAACTAAAATTGAAATAAGCAGAGGCATCGGTGGGTGATAGATAATATTTGGTTTCCGAACGCCCACTTGTGTCCCGTAAGACCCCGAGTACTTGATACCTATTCCTTGATTTATCGCGCTATCCACATCCGGGAGGTATATGGGACCCCCCCTGAGCCAGAGCTTGATTCAGTCTTATTTCTTAGGGCCACAAAATAGTTTGAGGTTTTATTTACGATCCTGTACTTATGCCATGCTACTTTCTGTATTTAAATTGTGCGACAGATAGCACACTGTACTGTTTAGGATCGGGACACGATTCCGCGGTGTCGACAAGCCCAGTTTTGGGTTCCCAGTCGTTCACAGCCGTCCACCCAAACCTTGAGTCCGTCTCGGAGCTTGCTTACTCCGTTGCGGGATCTACTCCAAGGGGTGGCCCCCTGAAATATTTCTGAATCCTGTGATTGTTCAGTCGTGAAAGCCTCGTTGGGTTTTGATTTGGTTTTTCCGAGGTTGATCGAGCGTGTGTTGCTATTGGTGCACCCCGGCCGGGTAAAACTTTCTGAAAGCCGTGTCCGCGGATATGGACGACTTGGAGCACAGTATCTCGATCATAGACAAGCATAACTAAAGTTTATTGTCATAAATTTGACTTATAATGACTAGTAATCAGCTTCACTATAACGGAATGGCTAATTAATACTGCCCACAACTGCTTGTTTGGAGTGTCGCTTGCGACCATTGTACCTGACTAGTAAGTATTGCAACTACAACGGAATGGCTGAATAAAAGTACCAACAACTGCTGGGTTTTATGGGATATCTCATGCTATTCATATCTGATTAGTAATTGTTGCAACTACAACAGAATGATTAACTAAAAGGGCCCACTGCTTATTTTATCAGGACGATTATCTAAACCTGACTAGTAATTGCTGCAACGATAACTGAATAAGTAAAACTGCCAACTGTGTGAGTTCCTCGGTTGACTTCCTCGTTTGGTCTCGAGGGGGAAACGCCAGGATGGGTTTGCTTGCTGGTAGAATCAGGTCATCTCCGAATAGGTCTTTCCTAACCCCCTCTGATATCCGCCAGTTGTATCGAGTCTCTATAGGTTGTTTAGTGCATGCTGCCGCTGCCATCCACCATACCTATGTAGGCGAGGACCGAATTCTAGCCTCGCCGTGTATGGCCTCGATCGACGCTCCTTCTTTTCCTTTGCCCTTTGTCGGCACCCTTTTGTTTAAGCAGGTTTTAAGATCGGCGTCGTTAGCGGGGTTACCCTTCCGGCTTGGCCGCGGGGTTATGGACGCCATTGGTTATTCTTCCGGGCTCTTAGCCCCATTTGCATCTTGTCCGTAGTCGGACGCTCCGTCTTTTCGAGGTGATTTGGATCTTTGTACCGTATATCTGTACTCTTGACTCTTTGAGTCGCTGTTATATATATCTGTTCTGTGGGTCCCATCGAGGACTGTTGTGTAATGTTATTACTTCGTTTTCCACCCGCACGAAAGTGCCTGGTGGGCACCTTTGAATCGTTTCTATGCGGGTTTGGCAAATTTCGCTCAAACTTGCATAGGTCCGATTCTGAGGGTGTTACAGATGGTCAGAGCGTCAAAGAAGGAATAACACCTTTGGCTGGTGAGAGGATCAGGCAGGTCGGCTCTGCTCTCTGTAAGATGGTGGAGAAAGAAATGGGGAGGTACTTGTCCAAGGCCAAATTGACGAGCCACTACGACTGGCTGGTAGAATTCATACCCAGGCTTGATTATTCTGTTGGATGTACTCATGCCAACTGGAAGGAAACAGGGACGGATCACAGTGGAAAAGAGCTGCCGAGTGCTGGTGTCATCGGCAAAATTGTCTAGCCTGAAGGAGAGTGGATTTTCAAAATGTTCCGATTCTTCCATGTAAGGAAAGAAGATAGGATTGTCCAGGCCTTGAAAGAAAGTGCTGAACCACTTGGACGCCTCTTGAGGGGTCAGTTTACTACCTGGCAGTCTATACAAAGCTTGGCCATAGCTGGTGCAACAGATCTGCTTCCTTTTACATCGGAAAGGTGCAACTCGCCAAAAGGGGAAGTTTGGGATGTGGTTTGAAAATACAGCTGAGCCCATAGCTGAATGAACCACCAAGGACCACTGTTTTGACCGCTATGCCGGAGAACGACAGCGAGACATCAACCGGAGATATCGATAGACCTCTCCAAGGAACAGTTTGGAGCCAAGTTGAGTGCCCTTGGCGATTCATTGTGAGCTAAGGAGAGATAATTCTTGGTTGGAGCAAGGAAGGGCCACAAAATATGAAAAGTTCCAGCCAGAAGTTGAGAAAGGCTGTGTGTTCTTTCTCTGTGACAGGGCCCTTTGTTTTCATATGGCGTTGGAGGTAGGCACCCCAGTTCGTGCAGTCTGTTTTTGAAGACAGTTTGTAGGGTACTTTGGTCGGTTTAAAAGCGGAGGGGCTGGGTGATGTAACATCGCACCGTAATCATCACCACGCCTAACAGGTTGGTGACATAGGGCCATGACCGAACATGAAGCGATTGAGCGTCGGACGAGTAGCCGATGGTTTTCGAAGGTTCTCATGTTTCTCAAGAGGAGATAATGATAAATGCAAGGCATCGGCTATTCCTGTGGTTTCCCATTGGGATTGGTAAGCTCTAGCTACTCTGCTGAACCAAGAGACCCAATGTTCAGGGGGATTAGGCCAGACTCTCAAGCAGTCGGCCCAAGAGTTTAAATCTAGGTCTTGGCTTACAAAGGGGATTCTGCTTTGCAAGAGATCGATGGGAAGGACTAGAATCTGCACGAGGCCAAGACAGAGAATTTGGGAGAGAAGGATGCGGCGTGAGAATACGAAACCTAGAAAATTTGATGGTGGAGTAAGGCATTAATCGGTGTTCGCCATTAAATTCTAGCATCGCGTTCGCATGCGAGGGGCGTACCTTCGCACCGGAGACCTCGGGTTGGTGTTGGACGATTCCGCCATCTAGTTTGCGGTGGAGATGGATCTATGCAGTTGGGGATCGAGGGTTCTTGTCGCTGTGAGCTCGATCGGTCGGTGGGCAATTGGAGATCTGGTCGCCTTTTGAAGAAGGTCGCAGGTTACCGTTTGAAACTGGAAAGTGGCCGCTCAGATTTGTTTAAATACGCGACCAAAATTGACCTTGTCAACGTTTTTTGAAAGCCGATGCTTTACCATCGGCTCTTTGAGATTTGACTTGTTTGACTGTATGAGTGCAGTGTGGTGAAAGCCGATACAAGATTATCGCACGGAGCATCGACCTATTTTGACTATCGGCGAAATTGGGTCGGAAAAGCAATCTGCGAGTTGGAAAAGTAATCTTCATTCATTCAAAAGACGCTTCATTCATTCAAAAGACGATTATTTACAGTGGGGCTGATTGCTTACAAAAGGAAGCCTACTACTACTATTACTACTACTACTACTACTACTACTACTACTACTACTACTACTACTACTACTACTGGTTCCTAATCTAGAGGCCGAGGTCGTCGCCGCTGTCTTCGCCGTCGTCTTGTTCGCTGTCATCAGCGCTGCTGCCGGCGTCGTCTTCGCTGCTGCTGCTGAAGAAGCCAGCGGGGGCCTCCTCGTCCTCGTCGTCGTCTTCGGTGTCCTCGCTGGACCCGGCGCGGAAGCGCTTCACCGGTGGATACTCATCGGAGGAGGTGTCCTCCTCCGATTCCTCCTCCTCGTCGGAGGATTCGACGCCGTCCCAGGACCAGGCGTCGTCGCTGCTCTTCGCCTCCAGTTCCCCGTCGACGAGGAACTGCAGACCCTCCTCGCCGTCAGTCAGGGACGCGTCGTCCTCCGACCAAGCGGCGAAATTCCAATCTCTCTCGTCCCACCATTGTGGGGCGAGAGTCTCGTCTGGCGGGTGCTCCGGCGTCGGCTCCCGGTCTCTGATGGTGTTGGAAGACTGGGAGGAACGGGCGGAAGAAGAGGAGGCCATGGCGGAGGAAGAGGGTTTTTTTTCGGCGGAGGAAGAGGGTTTTTTGGCTGCTGGAGGAAGATGGGGACTGCGAACTGCTCAGATGAATTTAAATAAGGAGAATAGTGGAGGCGGTTCAATGCCATAGCGGTTTCCCAGAATGTGCTGCCAAAATCGTCAAATCATGCACTGCGAAGGAGTTGAGAAGACAGGGCATCATGATGAGGGGGTGGCGTGACGATTCTGCTCTGCAACGCGTAACCCGATGTGAAGAAAAAAAGGGAAGGGGAAAGAAAAAACATCAGCAGAGTGGTTTTGGAATTATTATTGCCAAAACCAGGGGGGCATGTGTTATCGCCATATTTTGGCCAAAGGAGGAGATGGGCCGTAATCAAGATGGGCTTGGAAGATACGTATATGCGACGTGTTGTTGGATCGGCCTTGTGCGCGGATTTGGGGCTAAATTGCCCGTGTATCTGTGTATCGTAATAGGTTCCGTTTCAGTTTAGGTAAAGATAGAGTTGTAGAGTTATTCCAAAGATAGAAAGTCTCCGGACTATAAATATGTACCTAAGGTTATCAAGAAAAGGAGGACAATCACGTTCACAACAAACACAATCTCGGATCGCCACCCCTTGTTTCTAGGGTTTCTTTCGGGTAGTGTCATGCTGCCTAGATCGCATCTTGCGATCTAGGCGATATCTGTTATCGTTATCTGGTGTTACTCGTCTGAAGCCTTGTTGATGGCGGTAATACTATTATCGAGATTTGTTTAGGTTAGCATCGGTACTTTTCGCTATGATTGTTAAGTTATGCTACCTCTAGTTACCTCGCTACCTTTGCACCTTTTCCCGGGTGTAAGGGTAGCATCTTGCTTGATCTTTATTCAGTTGTTTCGATCTGTTATAGTTATGCCTTGTTCTCCAGGGTTTAGTTTGATATCCACGTAGTCAGGCCTTGTAAACGGGTTGAAGGATCCAGTAGTACGTAAAGATATGGTTTGCTAGTTCGAGGGGAGTTGTTCCGGTAATTTATTTTTACGTCGATTGTTAGGCCTCCTCTAGGGTTAGTTTTCTATCATCTTTTGTATCTACCAGGCTCAATCACGTGCAGGATGTTCCAATTACGTGGTGAAAACATTAAACTGTCGTAGATTGATTTAACTTATATTGATGAAGAAAAACCCCATGTTATCATAGATCTAATGCAGAACCATGGGATAATCGGCTCTAGGAGCCGATTTACAGGGAAACCTGGGAGCCGGTCACGGCTCGAATTTTACGTATACTTGTTTACCATGCAGGAAATTGATTGAAGCAATCCATCACCTTCCTGACCAGGTATAGGTCAGTGGCACCTCGAACCAAGCCGGCGTGTGCGGAGTTTTGCGGGCGTTGCCGAGGGACCAGGCCACCAGCGATTACAGGAGCCTCCCGGCTCTTCGTGTTGCTCGTCGCTGCTCGCCGGTGGGTTTTGACAGGCAACAACGGGTGCCAACGGTTCGCCGACAAACCGCACGCACCCGGGTCGGAGCTCAGACCCATACCTATAGCCTGGCCATATGCTCAATGGGGCCTCGACATGATCGGCAAACTGCCAAAGTCCTTGAAAGGGGGACACGTTTACCTCCTGGTCGCAGTCGACAAATTCACCAAGTGGATCGAGGCCATGCCGGTTACCAACCAGAAAGGCAAAACTGCCGTCAAATTCTTCGAGTCCATTGTCTACAGGTTCGGCATACCGCACAGCATCATCACCGACAATGGATCGAACTTTATCTCCAAGGAGTTTCAGGACTTCTGCGAAGGCCTTGGGATCAACATCACGTACGCCTCAGTGGCACACCCTCAAACGAACGGGCAAGTGGAAAAGGCCAACGGCCTAATCGGTGCTGGCATCAAGAAGAGCCTCATGAGTCCACACGAACGGAAAGCAGGAGCCTGGACGAAAGAGCTACCATCCGTCCTGTGGAGCTTACGAACTACGCCAAACAACTCCACAGGCTATACACCGTTCTTCATGGTGCACGGAGCTGAGGCCGTGCTACCAGCCGAAGTACGCCACCAGGCCCCCCAGGTCGTCGCTTACAGTGAAGCCAAATCCACGGCTGCACTCGAAGACGCCGTCGACACACTCTACGAAGCAAGAGACATAGCAGCAACTCGATCAGCGGTGTACCAACAGAGTCTCCGCAACTACCACAGCCACCGGCTTCGCCCCAGGTCCTTCGTCGAAGGAGACCTCGTCTTGCGACTCAAGCAAGAGCGACCGACGAAATTCGAGTCACCATGGGAAGGACCCTACGTCATCACCGAAGTCATCCCAGGTGGCGCCTATCGCCTCAAGCACGTGGAATCTGGAGTCGCATACTCCAACCCATGGAACATCGCGCACTTGCGATGATTCTACCCTTAGTTACCTATCCCTTTACTTTCAATAAGGATTTTTCAGCCAAGGCTATTCAGCCAAACAATGTACTTCCTCCATTACGCTATAAATAAAAGCTAAGTGTCTCGCCCCAAACTCCCGTTCATTATTTGCAACTTTACTTTATGCTACAAACGCACTCGGGGGCTCCCCCCACCTCACGATTTCGTCGACTGAGGATCACGCGTGTACACCTGAGTAGCTGACAACGTCAGGCAAATGAAAAGGACACGTACTCAAACAAAGCACTGCGTTCTTACAACAAACAAATCTTTACAACAAAGGGCACAACACGCCCAGTCGAAATATACAAATTTTACATCTATCTCTTTTACAGGTACTACCTATTCTGAAGAATAACCTGAGCACGCTGCTCAAACAAATCTACGACCTGTTCGGCATACTGCCTTACAACCGCGTAATGCGGACGCATGTCCCACTCATCACCATCCGGCCGAGGAGGTGGCCCAGCTGCCACAACAGTCAAATCTACATCAGGCCGGTGGATTCTCACGAGAGACAAAGCAGCCTTCACTCCTGCGACGAGCTGTTGCCGCACCAACTCCTTGACATTGCTCACGCTCCGAAACTTCGACAGAAGACCCGCAAGGCTCGTCGGCGCAGCATCTAAAGTTAACATGACGTGCAACACCGAGGCAAGCGACACCTGCACTTGGCGAAGCACCCGCGAAACCTGGTGCACACGATCCTGCACCGTCGCCAGAGCCATGGCACGGTCACGATCCATCCAGAAGAAGCCACCAGCCTCCATGTCCTGTTGAGTCAAGCAATTGACCCGAACAGCGACACGCTCCTTCTCTTCCCTCGGAGAAAGATTAGCACCTGCGACAACTGCACAAAATAAGAGGCAAGGCCAGCAGGCTCATTCAAAGAACTGAGCTACAGCTCGAAGCAAAGATCAACTTACATTGAAGCTGCTCAGACAGCCGAAGCATTTCCGCCATCAAGTACTCCTCTCTGTCTGCACCACGATCCGCCTTGGACTTCCAAACATCGGCGTGACCTCGCAATCCAAGCAACTCCCTCTCAAGACTACGAACACGATCCTGAAGAAAAGCGAGTTGCGAGGAATCATCCAACGATGGCCGCAGCTGCGCTGCAGGCGAGGTGTCAACAGGGTCAGCACCCGAAGGAACCTAGAACAGTAGAAAAGCAAAGGGACACAAACATTCAGACAGTGGTAGTGCACAACTCAGAAGAATTCATTAAGCATATAAGGCCACTACGTGGCACAAGGACTGTGTTCTTCAAAAATATTTACAGCAAAAGAAGACTACAAACTATCCTACATCTACAATGCCTAAGACGCGGCACCCTGCGTTGCCTCGGAGCCGGACTGCCTAGCCTTGGCCTCCTCCTGCTGCCGCAACGCATACTCAGACAACAAATCAATGAGCTTTGGCCCATATCGCTTGCAGCGAGTAGAGTAGGCAGCAAAAGCTACCTCGGATCCATCTGCGGTCGTCAGCATCCGGGAGGTGATCTGGGGCAGGTCCAGCTCCGCTCCAGCCGCCAAAGCCATCGCCAGCCCGACGGACGCGCCGATGCCCTTCTGCTTGCGCTTGTACGCCGCAGGCGCTTCGGCTGACAAAGCCTCCGCCAGAGCATCCACATCATCAAGGGCCGCGCCCTTAGGGACAAGCTCCTTGTAGAAGCGGCCAAGGACCTCCTTCGCCTTGGCAAGGGAGCTGACGACGGTGCTGCAACGATCTTCGACCGCTGCAGTAGCATCATCTAGAGCACTCCCGTGCTCCAGAGCGCCTTGGTCAAACTCGATGCCTGCGGCATCTGAGACAAAAAGAAAGGGACATGACGAAAAGCAACGCAGAAGAAGACAAGAAAACAAGACGAAAGAAGCACAAATGCAACACTCACTCGAAACAGCCTTGGCAGCAGCCATGAGCTTGCCTGCCACCTCTCTGTCGCGCGCAGCCGCAACAGTGGCCAGCTGCTCCTCATGGTCCGCGGCCTCCTGCTGCAGACGCTCCTTAGCTTTGGCTGCCTTGGTCAGCTCTAGCTCGAGGCGTTCCTTCGCACCAACGGCGACCTCGGCTTTCTTCTCCGATTGACCAAAACTCTTCTTGAGAGCGTCGATCTCACGGAGAGAAGTATTATGCTCCTCTGCATTCGAAACAAGCAAACGTCAGAGATTAAGACCGAAATAAATGAAAGAAGCACCATAAACAGAAAGGTACCTTGAAGCTATCGGAGGTTAGCCTCCAGCACCAGGCGCTCCTGCACCAGCCGCTTGGCCTCCTGCACAAAAGGCTGCAGAAAAAGAAACACCAGTAAGGAAAAAGGACTTGGAGGCTGCGCCCAACATTAAGGAATAAAGCGAAAACTCGAACACGAAGACACTCGGGGGCTTCCCCCCGAAGATTCGGAAAAACAACAAGACACGAAATTTTTCATACACCCGGGGGCTCCCCCCATGGGACGAAGCAGAGGTACTTACATGCTCTGATGGCGACTCCGAAGGCCCGCTGGCGAAATTCTGAGGCGCAACCACCTGCACCTCCTGCAGAGGAGGATTCGGAGCGGAACCCCCTGACGTTGCCACCGTTTGAGGAGGAGGAGACGCAACTTTCGACTCCCCCATCATCTCCCGAGCACCATCGCTGGAGGAGTCATGGGAGGCCAAAGTGTGGCTCAATGCCGAGCCAGCACTCGCAAAAAGTGATGAAGCAAGCAATGTGGAGAAGCGAATTGGGAGAAAGATGATGAAGCTGAATGCCATAGAGAAAAAGCAGTCCACGGAGGAAGTTGTGGACTGGAAAAGAAAACCCACGCATAACAAAGGCGAGAAACATAACCCGATACCTAGCTGGGGGACGGGGGATTACCTCATTGCCGGGGAGTCTGACGGCCTCCCTATCCTGCGGGATCAAACCCCGCTCGTGAAGCTTGCGGAGATCACTCTCCCGCGTCTCTGATCGCCGCCAGCCACCGTCGGTGACACGGGTAGCGGTGGCGCCTTTCTTTCCTCCGGGGGCGCTGGTCCCAACTGCAGATGAAGATTTCTTTGGCTTCCCCATTGCGCTATGGCGGCGCCGGCGGTGAAAACGCAGAAGGGAAGATGGAAATGTGGAAGGAAATCCTAGCGCACAGCAAGAATCGCTAGAGCACAAGGAGGCAGTGAAAACAAGAACTGATGCGGTGAAAACAAACTGCAGCTTTCCCCAATGATTATAACGGCGAAGACGATGCACGGCAGCCGTCCATCCAGAAGACCTAACGCCAACGGCAGATCTGACCATACACGTGTAAGCATCACAACGAACCGTCGTTACCACGCCGTCCACTACGCGCGGAAATCGAGGAGACGCCGTAATTATCTCCACGCCGCGCATGACCGGTCAATTCAAGGTCAGCAAGTGGGACCCACGTTCATCCAGTCAAGTCATCTCTGGCGTAGCAGACGCTTGAGGTCATTGATCGTCAGCACTGATGTCATCAAAAGCTATACTAGCACCAACTACAATTCTTCGGCTCCACAGCTAAGAGTACTCACTCGAATCTTCTATTCGACTAAATACTCGGGGGATACTCCTATCAGGAGCGCTGGCCGCGCACCCGAAAGACGAATAAACACAAAATATTTCTTCGAGTCCTACGTCGAGTCTACGACTCCACTACGGACTCGGGGGCTACTCCCATAGGGAGAATGGATTTAAGCATCCGAATTTTTTTGTGTCCTACGGACTTAATAACTGAACAATGTTTTGAGCTAAAGTCTCCACTCGAGTCTACGACTCGAACAGACACTCGGGGGCTACTCCCATAGGGAGCGCTGGTCGCACACCCTATGAAATCTTCGACTGCGATCTTTCGGATCAGCATGCAAAAACTTTTCGGCAACTCTGCCCTAGCAAAACGCTGAGTGAGCAACGATCTCCTTGTCCACCCGAAACATCTCCGCGGTGACAAATGTTCGGATGCTGCGTTTGCGACGCAAAGATAAGACCTACAGATATCATCTGGTGGCCTGGCAACGCATCCGACTGCGCTCTGCTAGTATGAATCCATGCCAGCAGGTGCGATGAAAAATCCCGACGGACGCGTTGGGTACATCAATTAAAGTCACTGGAATTCCACTCCTGTAAGTCCTGCGCGGCCTGAGTCGAATTACGCCAGCATATGTTCCAGTTTCGAGTTGAGGGACTCGAACCTGAGGAAGATCGTGTTGTTTCGTCCTAAGACAGTTAACTGACCCTGATCCGTCGGGTGAGTCAGGCACACGCATCGACAATCCCTACACACATACTGTTAATACACGGTTGCACTCGAAGGATTGAAGAGTCCTCAGCCGAATCTACGATTCGACTGATCACTCGGGGGCTACTGACATGGTTGTACCCTACGGGTGCGTGACCTCAGCATACCTAGTCCAGCCCAAGGAAGGCCCATGGCGGATGTACACCGGCCCATGATGACTTTTGGGTGGCCCAGGCCCATGACGCCTTCGGATCCTTGGAGAGCAAGACTAGAGTAGATAGGAAATTCAAAGGGGTAAAACCCTAGAACCTATAACCGACTAGGACTATGCCCGAGACCTGCCTAAGTCTATATAAAGGCCAGGAGGGCACGACCTAGATCTCTCGACTCATACTTTCGCATACGCACCTCCACGCCAGATCGAATCTGCACACCCCTGTAACCTTCGGTTCCGCCGTAATCAAGAGCAGACAAGGAGGAGTAGGGTTTTCCCTCCGGGGGCCTGAATCTGGGTAAATCTCGTGTCCCCTGGTTGCTTGTCTGTTAACCGTTCCACGATCTCCAGCATCCCCATATTCTCCAAAACCCAAGTCCATAACAATGGACATTGACGAGTCGAAACCTTGTCACTAGTCGTCGCCGCCGCACGCTGCCATCGAGCGCCGCCAGAACATGGTCAGAGTGTTGATAGCCGTTAGATGTTGATCTAATGGATGCGATAGAATCACTTAAAGATGAAGAGGTATGCGATCTGTGCCATGCGATGTAACTTAAATCCAGCGGTCCTCAGTGCATGATCCGAACGAACCGGTACCAGCGAATAGAATCAAGACAATTGTCCCTGTCCGTTTGATTTAAAACAGAATTGATCTATTAGATGTTCTAATTTGAAAAATTCATAACTTTCAAACCACACGTCCAAATTTTTCAAATTTTATATAAATGGAATCAGCAAGGCAAGTACTTTCTGACCATGCATTTTGTTTAGTAAAAAGCTTCTATTAAATTGATTGTTTTTGCAGAAACTTGTGTATGCATATTTAGAATATAAAAATTGTTCTAAAATGATTTTTGAGATAAAATCTTTGGCAAATGGTTTGTTTTGAACCTACTGACCCTAGAAATCAATTGGTGGTTTCAAAAATGTATTTGGTGAAACAAAAGAATGAATCTTTGATTTAAAACATTTCTAGTCAAATAAAAATATGGTTTAATTATTAAAAATGGTTTTGGAAGAAAATCTTTGAGAAATGTTTTGGAAATAAACTCTCTGACCCTAAAAACAAGGTTTTATGGTTTGAAAACATATTTTGTGAAACCTATATAATGTTTCCTTATTAAAAGCATTTCTTCACCACGTAAAATAATGATTTGGTTTAAAAATGGTTTATGAAGTAAAACCTTTAGAAAATGGTTTTGCCACTTTATAAAATGACCATTAGGTGTTTTAAAATGTTTATGACCCATTAGAAACCACTTTTACAAATAAAACAATGTTTAGCATGCTTGCATGCATTGTTTTGTTTCTATCATTTTATGTGATGAATTGCTTGAATGGTAGATTGAAATATTGTTTGCTTGCTTGAATTGTAGTGATTTGAAGTGAGTGAACATTGCAAAGATCAAGGAGTGAAATTATATTCTCTACCAAAAAGGCAAGTGATGCTTCATACTTTTGTCCCATTATTTTCACTATGCATTAGTGATATTTCTAAGTAGGACTTGCATGGAATTTTGCTAAGTATAAACTATGCCATGGGAAATCCTAGTAGATGAAACCTCAGTAGAATTTCCTAAGTTAAGATTCCTACTACTATCATGCTTAGCTTAGCTAGTAGAAAACAAGGGTGGAATATATATTCATGCTATGGAAAATTTCTAAGTCTGAGGACTTGTGTTTTATTTAATAAAACAACTAAGTGAATGAAACACCTGGGTGGAATGGAAGGAATGGTTTGTGTTGAGTGGTTCACAAGGTCCATTTCTATGGTTTACCTTGTGTATCTCACTTGTGGATGGCCACCCAGGAACAAAGATATTTGAGATGTCAAATGTTGAGAAGCTTCAAGTGCAGCCACTTGGCATTATGGGCTCTGCCTGGATCATATAGGTTGCAATAACTTAGCCAAATGGACAGTTGGTGGTAGGGGATGATAGGTTGGAACGCGTCCATTCTGGTCTAAGGGAAGGCTTCTGAAAGATCTTGTCTTGGTGAAACCAAGTCTTGTGGGGAAAGTGCACCACCTCTGCAGAGTGTAAAATCTAAGTACTTAGCCATGTCCCTGGTAAAGGACAATTTGAGCATCAATACATGGAAGCTATCTAGAATCTCCTCATCCCAATTTCTAAGTTAAAAACTTGTGGTTGAACAAGGGTTGAAGGATCACCAATTTATATTGGGAGATGCCTTGGGAAATATTTTGTCAAGCAAAAACTTAGTGTTTTCAAATGATAAGGAAAATCTATTTTGAGCAATGCAAGCCTAAGCTCCACCTAGCCAAATGCATATAGATGATAGACTCCACTATACTACCATAGTATCACTTGCCAATACAATTCAAATGTATTGACCCTTGTGGCTGTAAATTGTTATGTTGCAGGTTTGTTTGATATTAGTGAAGTTTAATGATTAGGATTACAAGTCTACAACCAACATGTCTGCCTGTGGCACTTTGAAGATGAAGGACCCCATGCTATTGTTATATTCTGCTGCATTGTAATGAGATAGACAAATGAGCTATGTAAGATGTAATGAGTTATTTTATTCCTGGTTATAAAGTTGTATTATGATCTTTGTTTCTTGATATTACATCTTAACTGTGGATGCTAGCTATTGATCCAGGGACTAGCATCATAAACACAGGGATCTCTACCTTATTAAAGGTTGGGAACCTTACAATGTAGTAGCTAGATGGTTGTATCTCCTCCTTTGTGCTTTCATGTATAGATCTTGTGAGCTCCGTTCATGATCAAGATCTAATCTATTTGTAATCATGCATGTTGTGTTTGCGGGGATCTGATGGATATTGAGATTATTATGTTGGTTTTATTAATGGTTTTGTCTTTATGATTCTATCAAGTCTGTGTTGTTTGTGATCTTGCATGCTCTCCGTTGTTAGTAGCTATCTTGGCCAAGTAGTTGCTAGTGACTCCAAGAGGGGGTATTTATGCTCGATAGTGGGTTCATGCCTCTAGTTTCCAAGGGAAGTGACAATAATATCTTCGGTTGTAGATGTGCTGTTGCTACTAGGGAGAAAACAACGGTCTCTTGTTCATGGAACATGTGGACTGTTTACCTTACACACTTTGCTTAAAGCAGTTGTCTGTTGCTTGCAACTTAATACTGGAGGGGGTTCGGATGATAACCTGAAGGTGGACTTCTACTCATAGATGCAGTTGGATGGCGGTCTATGTATCTTGTTGTATTTCCCAATCAATCTCATAGGATCTTTCTAACTAGTAATTGCATTGTTATGCCTTGCTCAGTTCCTGTCAATTGCCCTGATGTAATTTGTTTACCCTTCATGCCATGTTGTTTATCTAAGGAGAGCACCTATAGTGAACTATGGACCTTGGTCCAATCTTTACCATTGATACATCTTCCAATGTTACTTGTTTACTTGCTGCAAACCATTACCTTCCACACCATATGTTTAATTCTTTGTTATAGCAAACCGGTGAGCTTGACAACCTCACTGTTCATTGGGGCAAAGTCTTGAGTTTGTGTTGTGCAGGTCTCCACGTTGCTTGCAACACCTGTGTGACGTTTCCTTCCTCCTTCTGGTTCGATAACCTCGTTCTCAACTGAGGGGAAACTTGCTGCTTGCTGCTTCACACCTTGCTCTTGGGGTTCCCAACAGGATATGTGTTGTCAGTTGTCACCCTTTGCCGCGCCATCAATTTGTTGAGGACCACCAGGAGACCGCGCACCATCCCCTAGCCTCAGCCATGCCCGTAGATCGCTGTAACCCCGACCCCGACGAGCACTGCCCATGCCACTCGTCCTCTCTCGCTCGCCTATAAAAGGAGGCCTCCCCCGCTTGTTTTCTTCACAACAGTTCACTCCCCACCTCTCACTGATCCTTCCCACATCTTCCCGAAGCAAGGCAAACTCTCCCTCGCTGGAATTTCGCCGGAGCCAGCCGCTGATGGAGGAGAAGGGCGCCGTCCATTGGAGCCACCCCAGGAGGATCCGCCAATACCAGGAGAACCACCGTCGTCGACTTCGTCGTTCGTCCCCATCGCCGACCATCTCCTGAGCCCTGGTGAGCCGCCCCAGACCCCCACTGGCCGCGCTAGGGTTCGAGCCCATCGTGTTCTGTTTGACGAGGACAATGGCCGTGGGCCGTTGATACTTAGTCTAATCCTACGATCGTAGTTAGACCGTACCCCTTCGCCAACCCCCATCACACTAATGCATGGGGACACCACTTAACCAGCCCATGCGTGCGCTGTGCACAGTGGGCCAGCCCAGTTAGAATTCCCGCGCGACCCAGTAGTTTGAATTTAGATTTATCTATTTAGTTTCAAACCTAGTTCTAGCAGTAGATTCAAAATTCAATTCAGAGAGTTTTACTGAACCAAATAGCATGAAACCAATTTTGTTAGAAAGGTATGGAAATTATTAATCCAAACCCGTTAGATTCAAACCATTTGGAATTATAGATCACCTATAGTAAAAATAACAAGGTAGAGACTTTTATGCATTCAAACATTTTTCAAAATTCAACCATAGATGCTTTTGAGTTGATTCCAACTCTCAAAAATCCCATTTGATATGACCTTTCTAAATATATAAAAATATCTAGGTTTACTTGTAGTAATAATGGACAAGTAATAAAAGAATGCCCCATAGGCATTTCTAGTCACTTTAATTAATTAAAATAAAAGGTTAAACCTTATTAAATTGTGACACCACTTTAAATCACATTCCCAAGTATTGAAATATGTGGTGTTGACATGTGTCAGCATGATCCCCTGTTTTAATTGGAGAATATTAAATCTTAAGTAGTTTTTCAATGAGTAGAAATTACTTTTCTAAAATAAAATAAATAAGACTATTGCCTTAATTCTTGTGATGATTGTGATGATGCTAGATCATCTAGTGAAAACCCCTGTGTGCCAAATAGAAGTAGTTAAGTATTTTTTGGTGATTGTGTACTTCGTATTTATTTATAGACGCTAGTACCGACCAAGAATACGAAGAGGAAGGAGACTACTACGAGGAAGAAGCAGAGGAGAACTTCAACCACTACACTACACAAGGCAAGCCATCCTAGCAAGCTATATAAGCAAGCTAGAACTTTGCAAGATAACACTTGCATGATAACTATGCAAACTAGATGCCTTAGGCATATGTGATTATACCCCTTTGATTACACCAAATCCCAGTTTTTCTTGCAATCTTGATTATTTTATTTGTTTATCAAAGCTCCTTATTTATGTTTACTAAGTGACTTATGAAGTTTTGGAAAGATATTAGAGGTAGCATAAAGAGCATAAAACTTGGCCTAAGTTAGTTAGAACTTCATGTCATCCCGAGGCATGAGATTATACTTAGATAAGTCACACTTGATTATCACCCCTCATTAGTGAGTACCCCCAACTATAGTGGCTAGTGCTAAGCATAAAACTTGATCACTTTAGATGGGAATACTTGGTGAAAATGGTTATGAAAACCTTAGAATGATGAGTAATTCTAATGAAATGTTTTGGACACGTGTTATTGAACACCAGATTATTTTGATGATGAAAATGTTGAGGCATGAGCGTTAGCCCTTTATAAAACTGATGGTTGTGTTCGGATGCGATACCATTCCAATTTTACCGTACAAACACAATACCCGAAATTGGGTAGGGCTGACTGGAAGTTTATATACCTTAGTATGGGTTCCCTTGCGGCCGAAGTTTGAGCTGAGGCTAGCTCGTGATGATTGACCACCTGTGCAGTTCCCAAGATGACAGATGGTCATGGTTGGGAGGCCAAACTCATAGGAGAGGTGCCTATACTAGGGTGTGTAATTGAAAGGTTACGATTGATTATCCGCATACTGAGTATGGCGAATTCAGGATTGTTCCAGACGGATGTATCGAATATTGTGGTGAAAGTGTACCACCTCTGTAGAGTGTCAAACTATTCGAATAGCCGCGTCCGCGGTTATGGACAGTTGGAGTGGCTATACTGTTCCGTCGCTATATGTTTTCAAAATGACTTGTGAAATGAATCATGACTTTGACTTGACCACAACAGGGTTGTGAAAGTGAAAGCTAAGTTACCACTTAGGTGTTATAAAACTTTAAACTATCTTTCTTTACTTCTGAACTCAGCTAGAAATAAACCTAGATTTTTGCAAAACAACCTAGAGCTTAGTATTCCTACCTGAACCACTTTACTTGTTAGTGGTAGTTTGCGAGTACTTAAAGAGTACTCATGGCTTTGTCCCTGGCTATTCCCATGGACAGACTATGAGGAGGACTACCAGGATGATGGACAACAGGAAGTCTACGACAACTAGGATCATCTCCCATCGTCAGCATTGCCTGTGACCATGAAGATGGAGCCTCGCCCACGCTACGGTTATTATATTATTCCACTCTGTTGATTGTATTAAGACTGGATCATGAGATCCTTTATTTGTAAGACCTTTAGTATGGTTTGTAATGGATGATGAACTATGGTACTAATCTGTTATGTCTCACAAAAAGGTAATCCTGGGACTGCGATGTATGGCATAACGGGCATCTGGGATTAAAAATATAGGTGTTGACATATATTTTTAATACAAAACAGAGGCAATTGGTTTCACTATTTTTGGTGTCCTGGATAATTTCCTATGATTTAAATACCAATTACAAAGGTTTAAATCATTTAATATATTATTTTCGTCCAAAATTATGTATAAGGCCGGATTAATTCTCTACATGGAGTTGTGAACCTAGGGACATATTATTTAGATTTTTCAGATCTATAAATAATTTGTTATGGATTTTATGATCTATAAGGCCATTAATACTAATTAATTTTTTACTAGTTGACAATTCCCAAAAGATAGATCTAATAATATATTATTAAACTACATTTAAGTAGCTTAAATTTGATATATTATCCATATTTTTCTGACCTATGAATAATTTATTATGGATTTAATACTCTAAAAGGTCATTAAATCTATTTAAATTATTACATTAAATACATTCTACAAATATTAGATCTAATATTATAATAATATTCTAAATATTTTTATGAATCCAATGATATATAATTTGCTAAATTTGGAGCTACATTTGATTTTATATGAACTTTACAATATTTGACAATTTCTGTCTATTTTAAATATTAAAACAATTGACCGACGCTGACTATGCATTGAATGCGACGTGTCGCTGACCCGGCGCTGACGATGCGTGACGTGGCTGCTGGCTGATCTTGCTGACGAGGATTTCCATGTGGCGCGCATAGATTCGTCGATACCCCTTCGAGTGGCAATCTAATCTGGGTCACCCAGATGCGATCCAATGGCTGGGAGCGAAAGCTTCCATGTGGTCGCCGGGGTGACGTCGTTGACAGTGGCGGTTGGCGGCGCGGCTGCAGGTGGTGAAGCTCGCCGGTGGTTCGAAGGTCACCGTAGATGGAGTAGTAAACGATGGGCTTCCGCGTGGCTCGGGAGTTCTCCTTGTCTGATCAACGTAGTCCCACTCTTCATGTGTTGGCGGTGGCAGACGAACGGAGGCGGCGGTTCACGACGGATATCCGACGAGCTCGTGCACGCGTTCTAGTGCTCTTGCGAGAGGGGGATTGGGTCAGGGAGATGCAGTCGTGGATGAGGAGGTCAAAACGATGAAGAATAGGTAGAGGGGCGATGAAATCGAGCTCACCGTTGAGCTTCCGAGCTCGGTTAATGGCAGAGAAGCGACTGAAGATCTGATGTGTTGAGGAGCTAGGTTTTTGTGAAATCTTTAAAGGGGAAATGCGTGGGGTCGTGCGAGGATTATATGGGGAGGGTATACTTGAAGAAGGGGCAGAGATCAACGCGAATTTTGGCCAGGATTCGTTACCGATCGAATAACTCATAGTCTTCTTGGACTCCAGCATGAGATAGGGGCTGAGCGAGACGGGTCCCACCTGTCGGTGGCAGAGAGATGGGATTGGGCTGGGGTGTGCTGCTAGTTGGGCTTAAGATGTGCTGCTGCCGCTGCTGCTGCTCTATGTGCTATGTGCTGCTCGCTACTCACGTGGTGCGGTTGGCAGATGGTAGGCGTTAGGTGGGCTGGGCCAGAGTGGTCCGTGGGGTAGGGTTTAGGTTTTTTTTCTTATTTTTTTATTTTTCTTTTTCTACTTTTTGTTTAGTATTTGTTTTATAACTTTTGTATAATGACTCCAAATGAGTTCATTTTTATAAAATGTGGTGATCAATATAGGATGATAGTTTGGCATTAGTTTGTGTAACACCCTCGCCTGATAAGGCTGAGTTCATGTGTATAGTGCCAATCCTTGGATCGGTTCACTAGCACACACAGTATAAAATGATACCAAATATAACTGTGTATCATAAATACAACGAATATGATCTCGAATTTATATTATATTATATAGGAAAACAATACAAGGTAGATCTCCATCCTTCAAATGTGCCACAAGCGAACAATTTTGAGTGGAGTCTCGCGACCTATGAACTATGAACTATGAACGATCACTCATAAATGATATCACCTGCAACATAAAACGTAGCAGCCCTGAAGGATCAGTACATTGAATGTATGGAAATTAGGCTAAAGTGGTTAACAAAAAACTTATCAACTATATTCTTATTTGGCTAGGTGGAGTTCAGGCTCATTTGAACAAAGAAACAATTTTATCCTAACATTTATATCAAAGTAGTTTTTCAATATGATAAATAGGACACTCTGGTTCACTCCCAGGTTCTCCTACCCAATTAAGTTCACCCAACAAGTTTTAAGTAATTGAGAATTTGGGATGAGTGAGAAATATGTCATAGCATTAGTATCAGGTCGCTCAAATTGTCCATAACCGGGGACACGGATAATCGATTAGTTTATATGCCCTGCAGGGATTAGTACACTTTACCCATGTGACTTGTCAAGCCCAACTCATACCACCACTCTCATATTGTGTGATGATAGGGATAAGTCCAAGATGAGACCATTCGGGAAGTAGCTCCCCAAACCTGACACACACCATACCAACCTACCAAAATTCTACATCTCTGGCTATGTGGGTTCGAGTTACTATAACCTACTAAGTCCAACCAGCCACCCATTTCTTACTGGCACATGGTTGTACAGATAAGCTACAAAATAAAGAAACTAATCATTTTCTCTAGATACCTGGGTGCCTTTCCACAATGATACCACCAAAAAATATCAATCCCATCACACCCAGGAGATTCATTGATTAAGTTATTTTCAGTTTTCGTAAACCAATACTTTAGAAACAACTTTCAAGTGATGTAACCTAGCCCTCGTCTATCATAGCACGGCTAAGCACATCTACCAATGGTGGCTCAACTACAAGTAATCCCTACCACATAAATTAGGACACAACATAGCGATAGTAGTTCCTATTCTTGCATCTACAAAATACACCACAATGCATTGAAAATAGTAGGACAATATCATGAACAAAATAGCATCTGCTTGTCTTGGCTGCAGCGGTCGAAGTAACAATCCTCATACGAGCAAGCATTGCACTCGTCACAATCTACACGACACATTTGCAACACATAAACAATCCATACGCAATCATAGACAAATGCACAAATGCACGCATGGCATCCTAATTCAAAGTTTCAGTAGCATTTGCATGTTATCTGTTCTTTATAACTACTAATGACATGCATGGAAAAGTTTTGATGCATTGAAATCATTTTTTAAGAATTCTTGATCCCATTAATGGGTTTTTAAGCAAATAATAAGCCCATGCCGTGTACTGTGTTGTAAAATCTGGAATTTTTTTTACTCGGTAGACAATCCAATTTGTGGATAGGGACAACTAGAATCATGCAAAAAGGATTTACAGATATTTTTATATAATTAAAATATTCCAGAAAGCATTATATTACTCCTAAATTATATGTACTATAAACCTGTCATTTTAATTGATAACCAGGTTCTACTCTTTCTTGTGATTTCATAGACATATTATTTGCAATTTTCTGAGTAGTATTTATTTTATTATGAAGTTATTACACCAAAAAGGTCATTAATCCACTTAAATAATTATGGCAAAACTTTACAGTAATTGCATGAACCAATTGCATAACAATAATCTACATGAAATTATCTTTCCTTCGGTATATTATTTGCTACTTTTCGAATAGTAGATTATTTACTATGATTTTTACAATTTTAAATCATTTTCTGCAATTTTAATCTTTTCTTGTAATTTTCAGGACAGTCAACGTTGACAAGCGCTGATGCGAAGGATAGATGGCGCGTTCTAGTTCGTGGGTACCCCTTCGACCTGGGGGCAGCTGGTGGCCATTGGATCTTAAGATGATCGGACGGTGGAGGGCGTCTGAGGCGAGACTCACCGACGCGATGACATGGCGACGGCGGTCGGCTCAGGAGACGGTGGATGATGGTGCTCCGGTGGTTTCTAGTAGCATAGTGGTGGTCGACGAGAAGCGCAGGACGATTGCGATCAAGACGGTGGCCACAGCGTCATGCTTTGCTTCCTGGGGCGTCTGCGAGCGACGAATGGAGTGACTCAGCATCGACGAAGTGTCGGCGAGCAATTCGTCGCGGTGGGGTACTCCTGCGAGAGGGGAAAAAGGGTGAGATGACGGAGTCGATCAAGAGGAAGAGGAACAGAGGGGTAGGAGAACAAGGGGTCATGCGGAACCGCGACTTCAAGCTTGATCTGAAGCGGCAATGGCAGCCACGATGGAGAAACTTCGGCGAGATATTTCACGAGGCTGGCGGTGTGATTTGATAGGGTTCCAAAGGGCTTCCAATTACGGAGCGATGGGCTTTATATGAGGCGAAAATTAGGGCGAGGGGCAAAATTCGTGTGGATTTCACGGAGGAGTCAAGTCAGGATCGAGCTCGCATGTTCGGGTCGGTCTCCAGCACCGGACAAAGGAGACGATGGGAAGGGCCCGACGTGCCAGCGACAGAGAGGATGGGCGCGGGATGGAGGCGGAAAAATTGGGTCGGGGCTGTGCTTATCGGCATTGCTTCTGTTAGCATTGGCTCTCTGGCCTTTCAGGCGGGTAGGCGGTTGGGCTGGCCGGCCATGTTAGGTTTAGCTAGCTTGTTTTTCTATTTCTTTTTATTCTTTTCCATTTTATTATTTCCTTAATAAAGTTTTCTCTATAACTCCAAATGAAGTCAAACCAATTTCCTATTTTTTCTAAAAATCATAGGATCAACTTAAGATCATATTTGGAAATAATTTTCCTAGTTTAAAATAATGTGTTTATGAATATTTTTGTAATTATTTATAGACACACTTGGCAATTTAGAGTAGGATTTGAAATATAGGGTTTGCAATTAGTGTATTGCAACCCAAAGCTTTCATGAATGAAAAATACCATGCCAATGCAATTAAAATATAATTTTTTTCTAATCCCAATTTCTAAAATCTTGGGATGTGACAAACTAATCCCCTTAAGATGAATCTCGTTCCGAGATTCAAAATGGATAGAAAGGTTTGGGTGGTTTCTCGATGATCATCTTCTAGCTCCTAAGTGGCTTATCTCACTATTGGGTATAATCTCAAGGCTAACCCCCTTAAGAGAACTAAAGTTGGCATCTCAAAGTTAACTATTAAATTATATATCATTGTCTTCTTCCCTCTATAGTTGTTAGTGTAGTGTCTTGTTGTGCACAACTATGTGACCTTCATATTGTCTAGCCAATCCATACTATATTTACATCTAAGTCATGTAAATTCAATATAATATAGCTAGTTGGAAATTCTGTGTGCTCCAATCTCTATGGTCTAATGGTGGAATTCTTCATTGGCTATCAATTCTAGTTGGTAGGTGGCATCTGTTTTGGAAAGCATAGATGAGTATAGATAGAAAAGGACTAAGAGAAATACTTTCCTACTCATACACAACAAGGTCAAACAACAACAAGCACAACAAGCAACAAGCAACCAATCCTAATCAATAATATTGATACACCATCAGTTTTGATATGATCAATAGCGAAGCGATGTCGACATCCTAACGAAGAACTATATGGTGGACATCATCTAACTATTCATGTTTCTCATCAATTTCATGGTATGGTATCTTCTCTATATTAGAAGAGTATGTGAATTGAAGTGATAAGAAGGTACTAGAGTGAAGTATATGAAGATAAGAGGATAGAATGAAATAGTGTTATAATTTCTATGGCTTTCCTATTACATTCCTAGGTCACGATCCTACAGTCAACACACATCTCTGATACCATCTTGTAACACCCTCGCCGATAAGGCTGAGTTCATGTGTATAGTGCCAATCCCTGGCCGGTTCACTAGCACACACAGTACATAATGATACCAAATATAACTGTGCATCATAAATACAATGAATATGATCCAGAATTTACATTATATTACAACGGAAAACAATACAAGGTAGATCTCCATCCTTCAAATGTGTCACGTGTGAACAATTGTTGAGTGGAGTCTCGCAACCTATGAACGAAAACTCATAAATGATATCACCTGCAACATGAAATGTTGCAGCCACGAATGGTCAATACATTGAATGTTATCCTTTCTCAGTGCCCTGGGCGACATTCCCCACCATAAATTTTCACTCTGATGACACTCAAACCATTCCGCCCAGGTGGTTTACATTATGTTGTTTTAGTTTGAGCAAACATATACACTATCATATCATGGTGTAATCCTTTCCCGTCTAAAATATCATGCCTAAGAAATCTACCAATATGATGGCTCTTAACAAGGATAACTAGGGAATAATATGGGAAATAGCATATCATATACACATCAATTCCTACACATGCAATTCTACAAAAACATCTACAATGCATAGGAAAACAATAGGACATTTATGACCAAGATAGCACCACTTGCATTTTATTGTAGATGTAGTTGTTTAGATAATTCTCACAAATATAATGGTTGCACTCGTCATAATCGCAATATTTGCAATCATAGTAGTTGCAATCTGATACGTCGGAAACGTATCTATAATTTTTGATGCTCCATGCTTGTTTAATATCTACTTTGCTTTGCTTTGTCTACACTTTGAGGTGCTTTTTACATGTTTTCTGGTACTAACCTATTAACAAGTTGCCATAGTGTCAGTTGCCTGTTTTCCGCTGTTTTTGGTTCCAGAAAAGCTAGTAAGGAATTATTCTCGGAATTGGACAGGACAAATGTCAAAGTCAATAACTTTCTGTGGGGAACATGAAGTCCAGAGGGGATACGGAGAAGCGGGCCAGGGCGCCCACACCCCCCTAGGCGCGGGTGGGCCTTGCCCCGCGCCTAGGCAGGGTGTGGGGCCCCTGGCTGCCTCCTCGGCCTCCCCCTTCGTCTATAAGAAGCCCCCGATGCCTAAACCCTAAGCACCCGATCAATATTCCACGAAACCTTCTGTAGCCACCTCCACCGTCATCCCTAGATCAGGGGGGATCTGAAGTTCTTCCCGGCACCCTACCGGAGGAGAGATCATCCCAGAGGCCTTCTCTCCGGTATGATGCGTGAGTAGTTCCACCTTGGACTACGGGTCCATGTAGTAGCTAAATGGTTGTATATCCTCCTTTGTGCTTTCATGTATAGATCTTGTGAGCTCCGTTCATGATCAAGATATCATCTATTTGTAATCATGCATGTTGTGTTTGCGGGGATCCGATAGATATTGAGATTATTATGTTGGTTTGATTAATGGTTTTGTCTTTATGATTCTATCATGTCTGTGTTGTTTGTGATCTTGCATGCTCTCCGTTATTAGTAGCTATCTTGTCCAATTAGTTGCTAGTGACTCCAAGAGGGGGTATTTATGCTCGATCGTGGGTTCATGCCTCTAGTTTCCAACGGAAGTGACAATAATATCTTAGGTTGTAGATGTGCTGTTCTACTAGGGAGAAAACAACGGTCTCTTGTTCATGGAACATGTGGACTATTTACCTTACACACATTGCTTAAAAAAGTTGTCTGTTGCTTGCAACTTAATACTAGAGGGGGTTCGGATGATAACCTGAAGGTGGACTTCTAGTCATAGATGCAGTTGGATGGCGGTCTATGTATATTGTTGTATTGCCCAATCGAATCTTATAGGATATTTTTGACTAGTAATTGCATTGTTATGCCTTGCCTCGTTCCCGTCAATTGCCCCACTGTAATTTGTTTACCCTTCATGCCATGTTGTTTATCTAAGGAGAGCACCTCTAGTGGACTATGGACCCCGGTCCAATCCTTACATCTTCCACTGTTACTTTTTTACTTGTTGCAAACCACCATTACCTTCCACATCATACGTTTAATCCTTTGTTACAGCAACCGGTGAGATTGACAACCTCACTGTTAGTTGGGCCAAGTCTTAAGTTTGTGTTGTGCAGGTCTCCGCGTTGCTTGCAACACCTGTGTGACGTTTCCTTCCTCCTACTGGTTCGATAACCTCGGTTTCTTACTGAGGGAAGACTTGCTACTGTGCTATTTCACACCTTGCTCATGGGGTTCCCAACATTCTCCACATCAACTGAGCCATCACAATCTCAGTAGTTGCACTCCTCGCAATCTAACGTTTAAAGCAAGCACAAAAAACACAACATTCAAAACAATGCAATAATGCAAAATACAATAAAATAATGCTGAACAAATACATGCATGACGATTTAATATGTCACAATGGTTGTATTTATTTTTCTGAACAGTATTAGAATAAATAATGCATGCAAAAGATTATTTAATGCAATAGAGTATTCATTACTATTTCATGATTGCCAAATAAGTGGTTGTAATAGTTTTGTTGCAACTTCTGTTCTAACTGTCATATTAAATTAGTTTCTAGGGTGTACTGGATAGTTAACATTAATACGGACCAGTAGGAATTGGATTCACTCTAATCGGAGTTGTAGATCTTTTTATTTGATTTAATCACTATTCAACAGAGTTTAAATCACTTAAATAAATTACATTGTCTAAAATTAAAACTAAAACCATATTTATAATCTACACGAGATTGTGAGTCCAGGGACATATTATTTATATTTTTTGTGATTTATAAATAATTTAATACAAATTTAATGATCTAAAAATGCATTAAAAGTAATTAAATTTATTACTAGTCAAGTATTGTACAAAATCTAGATCTAATCAGATATTAATAATCCACATTAAATTAGCTTCAAGTTGATATATTATTCATATTTTATAACCTATAAATAATTTATCATAATTTATTTAGTCTAATATGTCTATTAAACTAGTTAATTTACTAAAGTAAATATATACTATAACCTTAGATCTAGTCATATATTATTATTCTACATTTTTTTCCGAAGCCATATGTATATTATTTGCTAAACTTGGAGCTCTAGATCTTTTTCTATAATTTTTTCAAGATTGCATAATATTTTGTTTGTTTTTATATTCCTTTTAAAACATTTGTTGACTGGGTACGTGCGCTGACCTAGTTGCTGACCGAGAAGTTAACCCGCTGAATACTATAGCCATAAAAGATCATAGCTCTATGCAATACACCAATCCCTGGATCGATTCATTGGCTTACAAAGATCTTAAAGTTGAATAACAAAGCAAATATCCGTGAATCATAAATAAAGAAATGATCTAGAGTTTTAAATTATTACACTAACGCTTAGCACACATGTATCTCAAATAGTTCAATATCAAACGGAAGCATAAGTATAAAATAGTCTCCATCTTCAATTGCCCACAAGTGAACAAATGTTGAGTGGAGTATCGCAACCTAGTCGATCAATCAGAATCATAATATCCTGCAACATAAAACGTAGCAGCCCTGAAGGATTAATACATCGAATGTATAGAAAGTAAGCTAAAGTGGTTAACAAAAAACTTATCAACTACATGCTTATTTGGCTAGTTGGAGTTCAGGCTCATTTGCACAAATAAACAGTTTTATCCTAATATTTATATCAAAGTAGTTTTTTAATTTGATAAATAGGACACTATAGTTCACTCCCAGGTGCTCCTACCCAATTAAGTTCACCCAACAAGTTTTAATTAATTAAGAAATTGGGATGAGTGAGAAATATGTCATGGCGTTAGTATCAGGTCACTCAAATTGTCCATAACTGGGAACACAACTAATCGATTAGTTTATACACCCTGCAAGGGTTAGTAAACTTTACCCATGTGACTTGGCAAGCCCAGCTCGTACCACCACTCTCATATTATGTGATGATAGGGAGAAATCCAAGATGAGACCGTTCGGGAAGTAGCTCCCCAAACCGGACACGCACCATACCAACCTACCAAAATTCTACATCTCTGGCTACGTGGGTTCGAGTTATTACAACCTACTAAGTCCAACCAGCCACCCGTTTCTTACTGGCATATGGTTGTACACGTAAGTTACAAAATAAAGAAACCAATCATTTTCTCTAGATACCTGGGTGCCTTTTCATAATGATACCACCAAAAAATATCAATCCCATCACACCTAGGAGATTCATTGATTAAGTTGTTTTTAGTTTTCGCATAACAATACTTTAGAAACAACTTTCAAATGATATAACCCAGCGCTCGTCTCTCTTAGCATGGCTAAGCACATCTACCAATGGTGGCTCAACTACAAGTGACCCTACCACATAAATTAGGACATAGTATAGCGATAGTAGTTCCTATTCATACATCTACAAAATACACCATAATGCATTAAAAATAGTAGGACAATATCATGAACAAAATAGCATTTGCTTGCCTTGGCTGCAGCGGTCGAAGGACAATCCTCACACGAGCAAGTGTTGCACTCGTCACAATCTACACGGCACATTTGCAACACATAAACAATCATAGAAAAATGCACAAATGCATGCATGGCATCTTAATTCAAAGTTTCAGCAACATCTGCATGTTGTCTGTTCTTTATGACTACTGATGACATGCATGGAAAAGTTTTGATGCATTGAAATCATTTGTTAAGAATTCTTGATCCCATTAATGGGTTTTTAAGAAAATAATAATCCCATGCCATGTACTATGTTGTAAAATATGGGAAAAATGTTTACTGTGGAGACAATCCAATTTGTGGCCAGGGGCAACTAGAATCACGCAAAAAGGATTTACATATATTTTTATATAATTAAAATATTCTAGAAAGCATTATATTACTACTTAAATTATAGGTACTGTAAACCTATCATTTTAATTCATAATTAAGTTCTACTTTTTCTTATGATTCCATAGACATATTATTTGCAATTTTCTGAGTAGTATATATTTTATTATGAATTTATAACTCCAAAAGGGCATTAATCCACTTAAATAATTACGGCAAAATCTTACAGTAATTGCCTAAACCAATTACATAACTATAATCTACATGAAATTATCTTTTAATCCGTATATTATTTGCTATTTTTGGAATATTATATTATTTATTATGATTTTTACAAGTTTAAACCATTTTCTGCAATTTTAATCTATTTTTTCTATTTTCATGACAGTCAACGTTGACGCGCGCTGGCACGAAGGACAGGTGGCGCGTTCTGGTTCATGGGTACCCCTTTGACCTGGGGGCAGCTGGTGGCTGTTGGATCTTAATATGATCGGACGGTGGAGGGCATACGAGGGGAGACTCATAGACGCGATGATGTGGCGACGGAGGTCGACATGCGATAGTGGCTGACGGTGCTCCGGTGGTTTCTAGCAGCGTAGCGGTGGTCAAGGAGAAGTGCGGGACGATGGCGATCAAGAGGTGGCCACGACATCGTGCTATGCTTCTTGGGGCGTCTGCGAGAGACGGATGGAGTGACTCGGCTTCAGCGGAGCGTCGGCGATCAATTCGTCACGGTAGGGTACTCTTGCCAGAGGGTAAAAGGGGTGAGACAACGGAGTCGATCAAGAGGAAGAGGACCAGAGGGGTAGGAGAGCAAAGGGACGTGTGGAACCGCGACTTCGAGCTTTATCTGAAGCGGCAATGGCGGCCGTGATGGAGAAACTTCGGCGAGAAATTTTGCAAGGCTGGCGGTGCGATTTGATAGGGTTCCAAAGGTCTTCCGATGAGGGAGCGATGGGCTTTATATCGGGCGAAAATTAGGGCGAGGGGCAAACAATTCGTGTGGATTTCACGGAGGAGTCGAGTCGGGATCGAGCTTGCTTGTTCGGGTTGGTCTCCAGCGCCGGACGAAGGGGATGATGGGTAGGGCCCACGTGCTAGCGATAGAGAGGAAGGGCGCGGGATAGCAGCGGAAAAGTTGGGCCAGGGCTGCACTTACTGGGTCGCTGCTTGCTCCGGTACACCGAGCTGCACTGTGCGCTGCTCACTTTGCTGGCTACTGCGCACGGGCGGGGCGGTTAGGCGGGCTGGGCTGGCTGGCCAGCCAGGTTAGGTTTAGTTAGCTTGCTTTTTAATTTCTTTTTATTCTTTTCATTTTCTTATTTCCTTAATAACTTTTTCTCTATAACTCTAAATGAGGTCAAACAAATTTCCTATTTTTTCTAAAAATCCTAGGATCAACTTAAGATCATATTTGAAAATAATTTGCCTAGTTTAAAATAATGTGTCTATGAATATTTTTGTAATTCTTTAGAGACACACTTGGCAATTTAGAGTTGGATTTCAAATATAAGGTTTGCAATTAGTGTATTGCAATCAAAGATTTCATGAATGCAAAATGCCATGCCAATGCAATGCAAATGTAATTTTTTCTTGTCCCAATTTCTAAAATCTTGGGACGTGACAGTTTGCCTATTCAAAAATATTGGATCTATATCATCCTATTCAGTCTCTCATAGGAAAAAAATAACACATAGATATTAGGGTTTTAGTTCATTGTTTCAATTTGAGGAACATGCATGACGCCAAGATGCAATGCAAGCATAGTCTTTTGGATTTGTTCGAACTTCCCAACCAATTGGAGAGTCGTTCTATTCTATTCATTTTAAGGTGGGTTAGGAAAGTTTGAACAATCCTAAAAAGTTTCTTTTCATTCAGAGTTTCAATAAGGTCAAACGATTCAATCAACTTATTTTATTTATTTACATTCCAGAATTAGGAAATTTTTGGGATGTTACAGTTCCGGCCTCCCCGGCCGATGCCGTGATGCGAGATGACATAACCGACGATGTTGCGTCGACCTACCCTGCTCGATTCGTCGCTCAAGCCCTCCGCTGGCCGTGATACTACCTCGCTCGTGCCTAGGGTTTTGCCCCTTTTCCCCGATGTGGTGCTCCGGCGCTTCTCTTTGGTGCTGTGTTGGTGCGGTGGTATTGTTCATGCCATGCCTCCTTCGCTGGCTGCCATGTCCATGGCTTGGCGCGGGTTGCAGTGCCCTCGGGTGCTCTCCGTGTCGCCGTGTTCCTGATCTTGACGCCGAGCTCTAGTTCCCCTTCTTTCTGAGCGAGGCCACTGGGTAAGTTTTTCCTTTTACCTCTTTGTTCCTCACTCCAATCTCTTTGTGTTGAATCCCTAACTAGGGTTCCTCACTCCTATGCTATCACTTTCTTGGGAAATTACCTTGATAATTCACTAGGCTGAATCCAAAACTGTTCTAGAGTATACCATGCTCAAAATATTGTTGGGTTAAGGTGATTGATGGTTCTATGCTGCTAGTTGTAGTGTTACTATGCACTTATAGCATGCTTGGTGTTCATGATTATCTAGAATATGGGAAATGTGTGTTGGCTCAGACTGCTGTATTTTCTAGATGTTGTGGATTCATAACCTGGTTCAGTTATTATGGTTGATATGTTGGTAAACTGAGCTTATGATTTAGTAAGGACACTTGTTTCTTAACAGATGTTGCTAAATTTCTTAATCCGATGCCTTGCCCAATATCCCTAGGAAATGATGTATTAATTGTGTTGTCACAGTGGCTTTTACTACCTGGAACTTGTTGGTGTGGTGCCTCTTTCTAGAGTGTGCATAGCAACCCTTCCTGTGAATGATTTGCTGTCATTTAATAATGCCCCTTTGATCTACTGGCTACTATATGTCTGCACTACTTGTGGCTTTATACAAATATTCTGGTTCTTGTGGTATCTCCTTAGAGGATGCACAAGACTAGTTCAGATGTATAATCTTGCTATATCATTGCTTGTTAAAAGCTTGGACTTTCCCTAGCTAATGATATGTTAACTTGAGGCTTAAGCTTTGTAAAAGCAGTTATGAATGGATTCTTACTTGAGATCTTAAGAAAGTATCTATTTTATTGTACTTTCCTACAATGAAACAACCTACATACTTGATTCCTAGAACATTTGTTAGGAAAAGGATAGAAACTCCATATGTTAAATTGGATTGGTATTTAAATGGTGTGACCATCACTACTAGAGAAAAGGCTATAGGAGACATGCTTATGCGAGGCACATTTAGCATATGCGCCTCCTATAAAAATAGGCGAGGCGCACTTTAAGATATGCGCCTCTAGTATAAAAATAGGCAAGGTGCATATGGACAGAATGCGCCTCGCATATTTTGTGTGGGCCCGCGTGTTGGTAGGTGCACGAATATGCGAGGCGCATATGGCTATATGCGTCTTCTATATTTGATAATATGCGGCGATATGACCGAATCGCCTCGCATATTCTGTGTGGGCCCGTGTTGGTAGGTGCACGAATGCGAGGCGCATATGGCTATATCGCCTCCTATATTGGACAATATGCGAGGCGCATATGGCGTAATCGCCTCACATATTCTGTGGGCCCGCGTATTGGTAGGTGCACGAATATGAGGCGATATGGCTATATGCGCCTCGCATATTGGACATGCTTGGCGCATATGGCCATATGCGCCTCAAGTAACTCATCTTGGCCAAGGCCTGGTAGGTGGCCCATATGCGCGCATATTGCTATATCGCCTCCTATAGTTTGAATTATAGGAGGCGCATTGTGCAATATGCGCCTGCATAAGCTGCACCACTTTTTTCCAACTTTTGCACATGGAGGCAACTAGCACCCCACTCACTTGTGTCACTTCTTCCTCCTCCACCAAACAAATCTGGTCGCCTCCTCCTCCCCACCTCATTTCCCCATTGATTCACCTTGAATCTTGCTCAACATCCATTGGTTGACACCCATATGTAAGTGAAGTCTCTTGCTCCTCTAGATCTACAACATGTCCATTTAATTCTCCTCCGGCTCTCTTGCAAGTCGTTGTTGGAGGAAGCGTGAAGGCGTTGCTTGCATGTATGCGTTATGGAGACAACGACTATATGATTGTGTTGTGGTGCTACTTTTTTGGGATTTCATTTGAGATGCCAATGTTTCACGGAATGTCGATTTATTTCTTTTCCGCGATTTAAGCACTCATGGATGTCCTCTTTTAGGGAGGTCATGCGAATTTTCCGCGATCCACGTCCATATATGCTCTAATTATTCTCTTGCTCTTTGTACCACGCAGCGACCATGGTCACCACCGATCAACAAAGCCAGCGTGGATAGGTGGATGACATGCGCGAGGGCCGACATGGAACGTGCAAACAAGAGAGATAAGATGTCCATGTCGGGACTGCAAGCTGATGTATCTGATAAGGCATGATTCCGGAATGCTGGAGTCGCACCTGCTTCGACGTAGTTTGATGGATGGCTACACTCGATGGATACGTGATGATCACGAAGATCAGGATGCCAGTGATGATCACGAAGATCAAGACGCCACCACGATCACGAAGATCGTGGTGGTGGCACTGGACATGGACACGAAGATGATCAAGGTGGCGTCGGGCATGGACACGAAGATGATCAAGGTGGTGCCGACCATGATTCGAGCTGGTTGCGAGACCCTCATGTCCAAGATCTGCTTCTCAAGGAGACGAGTAACGCCAGAGTCGCCGGTAGAGAGAAGGCTAAACTGGAGCAAATGGAGAAAGACGCGGTCACTCCATTGTTTGACGGATGCAACGACGGGGATACCCGTCTAAATGTAACGCTTAGGGCTCTGGAGATGAAGGCGAAACACAAAATGACCGACGAATGTTTCGACGACAACATTGTATTCTGGCACGATATTCTTCCCAAGAAGGGGAACACATGTCCGACTAGTATCGCTGAGGCGAAGAAAGTCGTGTGTCCTCTCAATCTACCGCACGTGAAATACCACGTCTGCATAAATGATTACATCATCTACCGGGGCGAGGACGCAGAGAAGACCACGTGTCCGGTGTGCAAGACCTCTCGATACAAGAGAGGGACCAAGAAAGCTCCTAGGAAGGTGGTGTGGTACTTTCCTCTAACTCCTCGTTTGCAGTGGTATTTCGCAGACCCTAAGGAAGCACAGCTCATGCGCTGGCACGTGGAAAGAAAGAGGCCGGAAGACGATGATCCGGAGAAGGAGGAAATGTTGAGGCACCCTTCGGATGCTTGCCAGTGGAAGGCGTTGGACCTACAATATTACCAACATTTTGGGAAAGAGTCAAGGAACCTCAGGCTGGGCGTGAGCACTGACGGACTCAATCCGTTTGGAAGCGAGCAAGACACACACTGGCCCGTGTTTGTATGGATCTACAACCTCCTCCTGGTTGTGCATGAAGAAGAAGTACGTAACCATGAGTATGCTCATTCAAGGGCCAAAACAACCTGGTACAGACATCAATCTGTATCTCACGTTGTTGAAAGAGGAGTTGGCCACGTTATGGGAAGAAGGAGCCCGTACATGGGACGCCTCGAGACAAGAGTACTTGACATGAGAGCGGCGGTGATCACGACGGTGCAAGACTATCCTGGTTACGGATACTTCTCGGGGCAGGTGGTCCAAGGATTCTATGGGTGCGTTAGGTGCAAGGATAATACAACGCACGCCACTCTGAAAGATCCCGTCCGGAAAACCGTGTTCCTTGGGGCTCGGAGGTGGCTTCCCAAGAATCACGCCTGGAGAAAGCTAGGACATCTGTTCGATGGGACGATCGAGCTCCGAGGAATCCCACACCAGAAGAGTGGCGCGGAAATCTACAAGCTGTTGAATAACTAGAAGGAGTGCCTGCGCCAGAAAGACCCGTAAGAAGCGAGCCGTTCTGTCAAGGTATGGAAGGCGAGGTCTGCTTCGGGACTTGCCATCTTGGAAGATCCTCGCGTGCCTCATAGCCTTGATCTCATGCATATCACGAAGAACGTGGCGAGTCTGCTTGCCACCCTCCTTAACACCGACAAGACCAAAGATGGGCCGAAGGCAAGGAACGACTTGAAGCATATGGGCATCAGGGATGAACTTCAACCACCACCTAGCGATGATGAGGAGGAGGACGAGGTGGAGGAGACAGAAACACAGAATAGCCGTCGTCGCAAGGGGAAAAAGGTTAAGAAGGGAGAGGTCAAGCTCAAGGCCTCATGCTTCACTCTGAGTAAGAAGGAGGCCATACAGTTTATGAAGTGCCTCCTCGGAGTCAAATTTCCGAACGGCTACGCGGGGAAGATAAGCAGATGGCTAGACGAGGCGAAGCAGCGCTTCAGCGGGATGAAGTCTCACGACGTCGCCGTGCTAATGACGCAGGTACTCCCGGTCGCGATCCGAGGTATAATGGACAAGCACATCCGTGAAACACTGTTTGGCCTCTGCAACTTTTTTGACGTCATCTCTCGGAAGTCGATAGGCATTAAGCAGCTCACGAGGCTACAGGACGAGATCGTGGTGATAATGTGCGAGCTCGAGATCTATTTCCCCCCCGCTTTCTTCGACATCATGCTTCATCTGCTTCTCCATGTCGTGGAGGATATCGTCGGTCCGGTCTGCGTTTACGAAGCATGATGCCGCTCAAAGGCTCAATGGACACATCAAGGGATACGTTAAGAACAAGTCCCATCCAGATGGAAGCATAGAAAACGGCTTCCTGGCCGAAGAGTGCATCTCTTTCTGCTCGAACTTTCTACAAACCGAGACCCCTCTTGGTATGCCATTCAACAAGCAACTCGGGAGGCTCGCTGGATGGGGTCACCGCGAGGGTCGACGTGCAAAGCATGTCGACATGGAGGGCCGAACCAAGGACTTTGAAAGAGCAAACCTGGTCGCGCTGCAACACCTGCAGGTGGTTGATCCATACATACATGAGCACAAAGAGTTTATCAAGAAGAATTACGCTGATCAGGGGCGCCAGGTCCCGAGGGAGGAAGATGTTATCAAGGAGCACAACTCGGAGGAAGATAAACTCATATTCTCATTGTCACAGGGCGCCTCGCACAACCTCATGACCTATCAGGCTTACGATATCAACGGATACACGTTCTACACAGAGGAAAAAGACAATAACTGTGATTACCAGAACTCAGGGGTAACAGGGATATTCTACACCGGCGACATCCCGGAAAGATACTACGGAAGGATCGAGGAGATTTGGGAGCTCGACTATGTTACAGAGAAGGTGCCGATGTTCCATGTCAGGTGGGACAAGAGCGTCGAGAAAGAAGACCGGTATTTCACCACGATGGTTATACCGTCAAAGACCACCAGCGCGAACGCACCCGCAAGAAATGAGCCTTGGGTTTTGGCTAGCAAAGTCGACCAATGCTGGTACATCAAAGACCCGTCAAAGCCTAGCCGGGTTGTCGTCAGGAGAGGCAAAAGGAACATTATCGGAATGGACAGAGTCGCTAACGAGCAAGACTTTGACCACAACGGCGACCCGAAGATAGAAGACGGGTATGGCAACCAAACACCGTACACCACAACCCTACCTAAGAAAGGACTTCCGTTCAAGAGAAGTAGTGAAGACGTCCCGGACCTAACCTATGCAACCGCGACAAAGAAGGGCAAGAAGACGACCATTGTCAAGAAACGCTAGCGCTCCGACCATTGTCAAGAACCGTCGAGTGTGTGGCCTACTATTATGTATCAAAACATTCTTAATTTTCATTATGTGTGTGTTATAATAATATTGCATTGAGAATATTATGTATCGACAAGACACATTCATTGAGAATACTCACTTTTGTTGTTTTAGCAATATTTGAATATTTAAAATATTTGTAGTATATTTTATAGTTCATATTTGTATGCTTTTACATGAAAATTGGCCTTTAAAAAAAATTTCCAAAAAATTGGCCCCCTTAGGATTCGAACTTGGGTGGCCAGCAGTGAAGGACAAGGCATGCTACCACTAGGCTGCTGTGTGATAGTTGATAGAAACATGCGCACTGCCCTATTTGTCTAGGAGTGCATATTATGCGAGGCGCATTTAGCCCAGATGCGCCTCGCGTAATATTATACGAGGCGCACTTTGCGATATGCGCCTCGCATAACCGGCACCCATCGAACTTTTTTTTATACGCACGCAGACCACTCTCCTCGCCGCCGCCCCTTCCCCCATCTCACCTCACCTCACCCCCCAACGTCTCTCTCCCCAGCTCGCCTCCTCGACTTCGCCTCCGTCCCCGTGAAGGAGGAGCCCGACGCCGCCGTCCCCGTGAAGGAGGAGCTCGACGCCGCCGTCCCCGTGGAGGAGGAGGCCGACGCCGCCGTCCCCGTGAAGGAGGAGCTCGCCGCCGTCCCCGTGGAGGAGGAGCCCGACGCCGCCCCGTGGAGGAGCTCGTGGAGGACCGACTGTTGCTGCGCTCCGTCCTCAGCACCCCAAGGTGAGCACCAATCCCCCTTCTCCCTTACCCCTCGTAATCCTCAAGATCCGGAGGCCCCGATCTTGCCGTCCAATGATTTCCTCTCCTTGGATTTTCTCTAGTGCTAAACGCGTTCGATTCGATATTTAAGTGGTCCAGGTGCGTGTCTGGCCTTGTTCCTCTGCGTGATTAACGGCTAGGTTCAGTTGCTGATACAATCAGATCAGAGGATCGTTCTGCTTGCCGATCTGTGGTGGCTCACAGGTTGTCTGACAGCCCCAAGATTTTTGCCATTCAAACTTGGGAGACTTCACTTAGTTGCTTGCCAACTCGTTGAAAGGCACAAGAACAACTAATCGCAGAGGAACTACAATCTCTGACAATATTTTGGGCTGCTAAACTTATCTATTCAGTCACTCATATGTGATGTGTAAGAAACTGAGAGCTTGTTATCCAAATAAAAAGAAGAAACGTGATTTTCTAATCACCAGTAATGGATTTGTGCTCTTTTGTACATCATAACATAGTGCAGAGTCAGTAGTAAATTTGCAGTATTTAGGAGAGAAAACTTCTCGCTGTTTCAAATGGGACCTCTGCATAGCAAATTTCTTTGGTGCTTCTGCTGCACCAAATTAAATAGGAATGGGGACTTAATTTCAGTTAATCCATGCAGATTAAACTAGACAGAAAGATGACAACTATTCGAAGTAGTCTGGCCAACGTCTCCCTAAACAATGACGACGACAAGCTCCTCTGCTTGCAGTCTGCCATTCCAGCTTGCTATTGAGTAATATTTCCTAAGTAGTCATCAGCATGTTTAAATTTTTTGATATGCAAAGGTGTTCCAGTCTGCCATCCATGTACTCCCTCTGTTTGGAAACAAGTCCCCGTGTTGTGTTCCAACATGTCCATTATCGCTGAATTATTCGCTCGCTGAATGTTCTATTATGTAAATTTGTGTATGCTGGCAGAAAATGGCTGTGATGATGGCTGTGTTTGATCCTTTTTGTGCAGGTTTTTCTTTTTGAGTTGCCAATGTTTCGCCGGAATGTTGATTCATTTCCGTTCCGGCGAATTTCTGGCACTCCTAGACATAGAAAATTAGCAAAGTTCATGCCAAAATTTTCTGTGAATTTTTGTGCTTATTAGTTTCATTTATTTGTGTGTTTAGAAATGTCGGATCCGGGCCTTCTAGACAGAAGCCCTTTTGGGAGCAGCAGGAGGAGATGGAATCCCTAGAGGCCCCGGAATTTGTTCCGTGGGACGACGAGATGGAGGAGGACGAGGATACCTCGTCGGGCAATGAGGAGATGGGGGACGCCGATGGCGACGCCGATGGCGACGCCACTACCACTGATGGCGGCGGTGAAGCTACTACAGACGGTGGTAGCGCATCGAAGAAGTCTCGGAAGGATCGGACCCCGATCGTGGTCGACCTCAAAAGGTCCATCATCACAAGCGTGAGCCCTAAAGGTGCGCCTTTGGAGCCGTAAGAATTTGTTGGGGTTACTCTAACCAGCTCGCGGCAATCCTCCTAACACCGTCACGATCAACATGGAGAACCCGAAGGCGAAGAGAACAGGGTTTCCTCATCCAGCTTTTCCGGCTGCACGCAAGATAATGCGTTCGGGTGATGAGGAAAACAAGTATAATAATGACAATCTCAAAGGGAATCCGGTGAACAAGTATGCCCTCGGGAGGATGACCAAGGCCTTGTCAAATTGGAAGGCTCGGGTGAAGAATATGATTTTCGAGGAGAAGCTAAGTTATCCAGAGCTCGTCAAGAAGGAGCCTCTGGTCAAGGAAGAAGACTACAATGTTTTCAAGGCCGATGTAACTCCGCCTTGGGCAAGGCCAGACCGAGAAGGGCAAGAATATGAGATCCCGAAACATTGGTACCCACCATCTCGGCTCCGGCGGTTATAGAGCATGAGGCCCAAATGGGATAAGGAGGACGCCGGCCTCGTGCAAAGGGTTGACACGTCCCTTTGACGACATAAAGGAGGAGCAGGCAAGAATTTCGTCGAGGCCGGTTTGCCCGCCAAGAAAGGGGTTCGATTATTCTTGAACTGCCCCTTTGCTCGAGGGTGACGGACTTCATGCAAAAATATGTAAGTAGTTTGCATGCAAGTCGATTAATTGCATTCATGATTAATCAATGAAGTCCAGTTTTACGATCAAATGCTTGGCGTTCCTTGTGCGCAGGACGAGGAGTGTAGGAGATCCTCATCCTGTGGTCGGCGCCACCTTGTCGCCAAGTGGGACACCACTTTTAATAGGGCTGAACCGGACCAAGAGTGTCGATCTCTGGCGGCCCGTCGGCTGGTCGGTGGTCGGCTTTGGCGGCATATTATGGTCCGAGTACTATGGCACCCGGGCGGAAGGGCAAGAAGGCCGAGCCGAGGTAAAACTCCTAAGGGAACATGTGGAAGCCTTTCCAAATATAGTCCAAGATGCCGTGAACAAGGCTGTCATTTCGAGACAAAGTTCCAAGAACAAGTCCAAGTCAAGTCCATCCACAAGTCCATTCACAAGTGAACGAGAAGCTCAACACCATCCTTCCCGTCTACATGGAAAAGTACAACAAGTGGCGGAAGGGTGGTAGCAGGGCGCCACGGTTCCCAACCTCAACAGCCTAATCGGACAATGTGGTGCGGTCGGGCGTTGGTGACTCCTCCAGTAGGGCCGGTGGTGGTGGAGACTCCTCTAGCTCCGGAGCTTAACTTGCCCACTGCGGCGAAGGCGCCGGCCCGCACCACCGTGCCATCAGGCAGCCACTCCGCCACTTGCGTGCTCAAGCCTGTCGGCGTCGGTGCCTCGACATTGGCCGAATTTGACGCCCTCAAGGTAACTAACTAATTAAAGCGAGAGTTGGGAGGCTCAACCACACCGATGACTTGATCTATGTTTTTCTAACGCTCGGCCTACATGTCGATCTTTCGCAGGGAGACACTCCTTGCACTCTAATGCACTGGGTGGGCGGCCAGTTGATGGATGTTGCCAAGGGTACTATTGTTCAACCAGAGAACCGCAAAATGCACAATGTCACAATGCCACCTGACATGATGAGGGTCAAATACAGTATGGTGCTTCCGGGCTACGAGCAAGTGGAACCTCCCTCTCAACCTCAAGGATGGGATGATGAGGACACGGCAGCGGTCCTCAATACCGGCTTCGGCTACTTGTACCTATGGCCGAAGAGCCAGATCCGTTTGGGGACAGAGGACCAGCTCAACATCACCCTAGAGGCAGCACAACCAGCACATGATGAAGACTTCGAGATGGGAGACTTGGACAACATGGCACAGAATCCCGATGATGATGAAGAAATTGACCCGAACTACGGTGACCAGTTTGTTAACACAAGGTTTTCTGATTTGTATGAGCCGGGACCATCAGGCACACATCAAGTTGCCGAGACCCAACCAGCACCAGCGAAACCCCCTTGCAAGGTGCGTCTCTTCCCAACTAGTCAGGAGACGCCGCCACCTGTCCCCTTCACCGAGCCTCCAAGGCCAGTAGTTCCTTTGATCAGCCCCGGCACCCTCCATAAGACGGTCGGTGAGGTGAACGTAGTGGCCGAAGCCGTAAAGAGCAAGAAGGGTCGCAAAAGGAAGCCTAAGGGTGATCGGGGCCAGGATCCAAATCCTCTTTTCCGGGACGGTGCTGTGGGGCAAGCCAGGAATCAGCAGCACGTGGCAGGTGTACCGATGATGTGTAAATCGATGCTCGAGGTCGCAGCTCGCATGCGTAGTATTCATTATGGATGTCTCACAATTGAGCAGTGCCGCATTCGCGACAACGATCAGTCGTACCTCGTTTTCAAGGCTAAGGTGCCTTCTCATATGCCGTGCTTCGTCACTGTACCCCCCGGGGATATCTTCTACGTGCGGCATACCGACCTGTTTGACATGTTGAACGGGTTTCGACTGCACAATACCCTGGTCCGGCTGTTCTCCCTCAATATGGCCATGGAGATCACCAGAGACAAGATCCCGGGCATCCAGATAGTGGATCCCTACTTCATGCGTGACGCCGTCCTGAAAGATGCTGAGGCCATAGATCTGGCGACCGACTACCTCTCAAACTTCCTGCAAACATACTCGGACAAGGATGTGATTCTCCTTCCCTACCATCCCATCACGGAGGATGATCGGACAGGCTGTGTGCTCATAAGCTTGAATTTGAAACACTCAACAGCCTTGTACCTCGACTCAACAGTCGATCCAAAAACTACACCAATATCAAGAAAATTCTTGATGGCGCTCTCACCGCTACGTCGCGGGAGGCGTCAAACCGGCAAGGCCACATGTAAAGTTCGGGCGCGCCGTGTTCCGCCACGGCGAAGTTTGCTGCGTCAAGCAACCGCTGGCGATGGGAAGGATGCCTTCTCCGCCATTTACCACATGAAGGCGTTCTTCAATGACATGGAGACCAAAACGCAGCCATCTGACCTCGTGAAGTGGGCTGAAAAGCTTGCATGCATACAGGCTCGCAACCTCAGGCAACACTTCTTCAACATCCAGGAGGAGATCGCGACAATCGTGTACCAGGGAGTCATAAAAGCCGGAGGCACCTTCCACGGCGGCTATACACCGTCCAACAGGAGATAGACGAGCGCTTAGCGCACAGGTGGCACGGGATGTTCATGCAAATGGCGAAAACTCGGTCGGGCTTCATCAATGCCCCCAAAGCTGACTCAAGAGCGAAGAAGACTTCATGATTGCATTGCACAGGTACCTAGCTGTTAGTTCGAACTCGTGTTGTAACCTCTTATCACTGTTAAACTTGCCTAGCAAAACCTCTAGAATATGTTTTCACAACCGTTGAACTTGATTGTGAGAGACACTAGCTAGTTATTTGTGTTACGAACTATTTTAAGTGCTTGTTGCTTTTCATTTGTCATTGCTTCCCTACTTTCTTGTGGTTTGCTTTCTTTGTCTTTCTTGAAATGCCGATGATTAGAACGTGTTGTGGTGTCACGTGTATGACTATGCCGTTGTTTGATCTTGTGTGCCAAGTAGACTAGTAATTTGGGCATATACTCTACTTGCCGCATCGAGATCAAACAGCGAGCATTGTTATTCCGTGCCCAATCTAAGTATGAGGCACTAATCCATGTCATTCTTGGTTTGCTTTCTTTTGGTCTTTCTTGAAATGCCGATGATTAGAACGTGTTGTGGTGTCACGTGTATGACTATGTCATTGTTCGATCTTGTGTGCCAAGTAGACTAGTAATTTGGGCATATACTCTACTTGCCGCATGAGATCGAGCGAGCATTGTTATTTCCGTGCCCAATCTAAGTATGAGGCACTAATCCAAGTCATCCTTGGTTTGCTTTTTTTGGTCTTTCTTGAAATGCCGATGATTCTATCTTTGTGAACTGCTAGCTATTGCTTTCCACGACATAAGTAATATCATCTTTATTATGTGTAGGAGATGCCGAGGTGTTATGTCGTGTCGTCGGTCGGGTTCGGTGTGTACGAGGTGGAAAGACTGCGCGAAGCAAGTGAACAACTTCTCGCAACAGCTACCAAGGCTATGAGAGTAGAGAGGTGGCGGAAGAGAAGTGGAGGAGGCATGGAAGGAAGAAATGGAGGAACTTCGTCGTGATCACCACCTTGTTGCTCTTCATTGTAGGTTGTGTTCTACTTCATCTAGGTAGAGCTACGTCGTTGGAGTTGTAATGTGAATTGTGAACTTGTACTCGAAGGTGTAATGTGATTGTGAACTTGTACTCGGAGGTGTGAACTTGTGGCACAAACACTTGATGTATGAACTTGTATGTCATGATTGATGTGTATTCATGTTGGTTCTATTATGCTTTGGCAAAATGCAAGTTTCTGAAAAATTCTGCGGACTATATTGTATATTTGAATATCTGTATATTATTATTTATAGTGGTCTGTAAAACTTGAATTTCGAAAATATTACCGGAGGCGCATATAGGATACTATAGGAGGCGCATATACTATAAATACCCGAGGCGTATTCTGAAACATATGCGACGCGCATATACTATAAATACCCGAGGCGCATTCTGAAACATATGCGAGGCGCATATACTATAAATACCCGAGGCGCATATGATATGCGCCTCCTATACTTCACATATGCGAGGCGCATATCGATATGCGCCTCGCATATGTGAAGTATAGGAGGCGCATATCAGATGCGCCTCGCATAAAAAATACCCGAGGCTTGAAGCTAGAGGCACATGTGATATGCGCCTCGGATAGGCTTTTTGGTGCGCCTCAGATAGGCTTTTCTCTAGTAGTGCATTTCTGGAGTGGCCTCCCTTGTGGAGTGTGCAAAGTTGTAGTTTGAATATGCACTGCTAACTCTGTTGGAGATATGCCCAAGAGGCAATAATAAAATGGTTATTATTATATCTTTATGTTTATGATAAATGTTTACATCCCTTGCTATAATTGTATAGCCGGAAACATTAATACTTGTGTGTTTTATAAACATAAAAGAGTACCTAGCAAGCCTCTTGTTAAACTAGCTTGTTGATTAATAGATGATCATGGTTTCCTGATCGTGGACATTAGATATTATTAATAACAAGATCATGTCATTAGGAGAATGATGTGACAGACACACTCCTATAGTTATCATAGCATAAGATCAACTCATTTAGAGTTTGTTTGCCATAAGCTTTAAAATATATAGTAACCTATTCCTTCGAAAGTATGTGTTGACATCAAACACCACTTCCTTAATTGGGTGGTTATAAAGGTGGCATTGGGTATTCTGAAAGTATGTGTTGAAGCACATGGATCAAGAGTGGGATTTGTCCATCCATATGACGAATATATATACTCTGGGCCCTCTCGGTGGAATGGCATCCAATTGTCTTGCAAGCTTGTGACTAGGTCACAAGGGATGTCATATCACAGAACAAGTAAAGAGTACTTATCAGTAACAAGGTTGAACTAGGTATAGAGATACTGACGGTCAAACCTCAGATAAGTAAAGTATCACGCGACAAAGGGAATCAGTATCATATGTAAATGGTTCATTCAATCACGAAGTCATCATAGAAATATGTGGGATTCATATGGATTTCCAGATCCCTCTATTGGTTATTGATCGGAGAGGTGTCTCGATCATGTCTGCATAGTTTATGAATCATAGGCAGACACACTTAAGGATTCAATGTTGTTTGAGTAGATATGGAATGTGAGTTGGAGTCTCATATTGGATCCAGGACATCACGAGGAGATCCAAAATGGTCCGGAGAATAAGATTCATATAAGGAAAGTTAATTTCCGGGGTTTGGAAATATTTTTGGTGTTTTGATCGGAAGTTTCTAGAATGTTCTAGAAGGTCCACCACCCCAGAGGGGGGCACTTGGGATGCATCATACCCTAATGGGGCTGACTGCATCATGCCCAAGGACAACTCGTATAAGGACTAGGAGGGGTCAAACACTTGTTTGAAAAAGTCAAATCCTAGTGGGAAAAAGTCAAACCTAGTTTGGAAAGGAGAAGGAAAACTTGAGGGACAAGTTTTTCCCTCTCCCTTGCTTGGTCGTTGGCTAGAGGAGTTGGGGAAGGACTTGGACAAGGGTGGGAACCCTGGCCGCCGACCCTCCACCCATATAAGGAGGGGTGAGGGCGCCCCCTAGCACGTCACCTCAACCCTAGCCGCCGTCTCCACACCTCTGTCCTCCATACCCTGCTCTGGATGCAAAGCCCTGTAGAAAACTCTCCTCCTCCACCACAACCACCACACCGCCATGCTGTTGGGATTTGATGACCCACAAGTATAGGGGATCGCAACAGTCTTGAGGGAAGTAAAGCCCAAATTTATTGATTCGACACAAGGGGGGCCAAAGGATATTTATAAGCCTTAACAGATAAGTTATCAATTTAGCTACACCTAGAAACAGTCTTGCTCGCAATAGTTTATCAGTAGCAACAGTTTTGTAGTAGCAATAACAAAATAACAGAAATAGTAAAATAAGGACAGTAGTAACAATTGTAGTAAACAAGATTAAAGTGTGGTGGGCATAGGGATGGATGGACGGGCGTTGCATAGACAAGACAATTCATGTAATAATCAAGACAAATGGCATTTGCATATAAATAAGATAAAGCATCCAAGTACTAAGTAATCATAGGCATGTGTTCCATATATAGTCATACGTGCTAGCAATGAGAACTTGCACAACATCTTTTGTCCTGATATCCCATTGCAGTGGGGCCTTGATACGTCAGAAACGTATCTATAATTTTTTATGCTCCATGCTTGTTTAGTATCTACTTTTCTTTGCTTTGTCCACACTTTGAGGTGATTTTTACATGTTTTGTGGTACTAACCTATTAATAAGTTGCCACAGTGCCAGTTGTTCTGTTTTCTGCTGTTTTTGGTTCCAGAAAAGCTAGTTAGGAAATATCCTCGGAATTGGACGGGACAAATGTCAAAGTCAATAACTTTCCGTGGGGAACAAGAAGTCCAGAGGGGAACCGGAGAGGCGAGCCAGGGCGCCCAGACCCCCTAGGCGCAGGTGGGCCCTGCGTCGTGCCTAGGCAGGGTGTGGGGCCCCTGGCCACCGCCTCGGCCTCCCCCTTCGCCTATAAGAAGCCCCCAATGCAGAAACCCTAAGTACCCGATCAATATTCCATGAAACCTTCTGTAGCTGCCACCACCGTCGTCCCTAGATCAGGGGGATCTGAAGTTCTCCCGGCACCCTACCGGAGGGGAGATCATCCCGGAGGCCTTCTCTCCGGTATGATGCGTGAGTAGTTCCACCTTGGACTATGGGTCCATGTAGTAGCTAGATGGTTGTATCTCCTCCTTGTTCTTTCATGTATAGATCTTGTGAGCTCCGTTCATGATCAAGATCTAATCTATTTGTAATCATGCATGTTGTGCTTGCGGGGATCCGATGGATATTGAGATTAATATGTTGGTTTGATTAATGGTTTTGTCTTTATGATTCTATGATGTCTGTGTTGTTTGTGATCTTGCATGCTCTCCGTTGTTAGTAGCTATCTTGGCCAAGTAGTTGCTAGTGACTCCAACATGGGGTATTTATGCTCGATAGTGGGCTAATGTCTCTAGTTTCCAAGGGAAGTGACAATAATCTCTTCGGTTGTAGATGTTGTCAACACCCTGATTTTTAGTCCCAAATGCCTGTTATGCCATACATCGCAATCCTAGGATTACCATTTTTGCGAGACATAACAGATTGGATATCACAGTACATCATCCATTACAAACCATACATAAGGTCTTACACAAATAAGGATCTCATGATCCAGTCTTAATACAATTCAAGCAACGGAATAACATAATAATAACGATAGCATAGGCGAGACTCCATCTTCATGGTCACATGCAATGCTGATGATGAGAAATGATCCTAGTTGTCGTAACCTTCCTGATGTCCGTCCTCCTGATACTACTCTTCATAGTCTGGCCACGGGAATAGCCAGGGACAAAGCCATGAGTACTCTTTAAGTACTCGCAAACTAATACTAACAAGTGAAGTGGTTTTTGAGTAGGATACTAAGATCTAGGGTTGTTTTGCAAAAAGCCAGATTTACCTAGTTCAGAGGCAAAGAAAGCTAGTTGAGAGTTTTATAACACCTAAGTGGGAACTTGAATTTCATGTCACAACTCTATTGTGGTCAAGTCAAAGTCATAAATCATTTCATAAGTCATTTTGCAAACATCTAACGATGGAACAATATGGCCACTCCAACTGTCCATAACCGCGGACGCGGCTATTCGAATAGTTTGACACTCTGCAGAGGTGGTACACTTTCACCACAACATTCGATACAACCAACAGGAACATTCCTGAATTCACCATACTCAGTATGCAAATAATCAATCCTAACCTTTCAATTACACGCCCTAGTATAGGAACCTCCCCAGTGAGCTTTGCCTCCCAACCATGAGCAACTATCATCTTGGGAACTGCACAGGTGGACAATCTTCACAAAGTAGCCTCAGCTCAAACCTAGGCCGCAAGGGAACCCATACTAAGGTATATAAATTTCCGGCAAGGACCTACCCAAATTTCGGGTATTATGGTTGTACGGTAAAATTGGAATGGTATCGTATCCAGACAACCATCAGTTTTATAAAAGGGCTAAGGCTCATTCCTTCAAATTTTCATCATCAAAATCATCTGGTGTTCAAGAACACATGTCAAAACATTTCAGTAGAATGACTCATCATTCTAAGGTTTTCATAACCATTTTCACCAAGTATTCCCATCTCAAGTTGATCAAGTTTTATGCTTAGCACTAGCATCTACAAGTCGGGGTAAACACTAATGAGGGGTGGTAAACAAGTGTCAATGATCTAAGTTCAATCTCATGCCTCAGGATGACATCAAGATTATATAACTTAGGCCAAGTTTTATTCTCTTTATGGTACCTTCAGATATCTTTCTAAAATCTACAAGTCACTAAGTAAACTCTAATAGAAAGCTTTGATAAAGAAATAAAATAACTAAGATTGCAAATAAAACTAGGATTGGGTATCAAGTGGCATAAGCTTGCAAGTCAAACTTGCATGGTTTAGCTTGCTAAGATAGTAGTATAAGCTTGCTAAGTTGAAAGTGTTAGCTTGCTCAGTTAATAGCTTGCCTTGTGCATAGAAGTGGTTGAAGTTCTCCTTGGCTTCTTCCTCGGAATATCCTCCTTCCTCCTCGTATCCTTGGTCGGTACTAGCGTCTATAAATAAATACGAGGTACACAATCACCACACAATACTTAACTAGTTATATTCATCACACCAAGGTTTTCACTAGATGATATAGGATCATCACAAGCATTATAACCATTAAGGCAAGTAGTTTTAATTCTCTTTATTTTAGAAAAGTAATTTCTACTCATTGAAAAACTACTTAAGATTTAATATTCTCCAACTAAAACATGGGATCATGTTGACACATGTCATCACCATATATTTCAGTACATGGGAATGTGATTTAAAGTGGTGTCACAATTTAATAAGGTTTAACCTTTTTATTTTAATTAAATAAAGTGACTAGAATGTCCTATGAGGCATTCTTTTATTACTTGATCATTATTTCTACAAGTTAACCTATATATTTTTATATATTCTGAAAGGTATGGTTAAATATTATTTTTGAGAGTTGGAATCAACTCAAAAGCTTTCATGGTTGAATTTTGAAAAATGTTTGAATGCAGAAAAGCTTCTGCCTTGTTATTTTTACCATGGGTGATCTACAAATCTAAATGTTTTGAATCCAACGGGCTTGGATTAAGCACTCCAGTACCTTTCTAACAAAATTGGTTTCATGCATTTTGGTTCTGTGAATCAAGCTGGGTTGATTTTTGAATCTAGGTACAGAACTAGGTTTGAAACTAAATAAACAAATTCTAATTTGAACTAGCTGGGTCGCACGGAAATTCTAACTGGGCCGGCCCACTAAGCACAGCGCGCGCGGGGGCTGGTTAAGTGGATGTCCCCACTCATCAGTGAGATAGGGGGTGTGAAGCGGTATGGGGGGATGTGGACCGCACGATCAAGCTCTAATCCTACGGCTGCGGTTCATCGTCCACGTCGGGAAATGCCGGCGAAACAGAAACCTAGCGTGGCTAGTGGGGGTCATGGGAGGCTCACCGAGGCTCAAGCGATGGTCGACGACGGGGGAAAACAACAAAGTCGATGACGGCGATCCTCCTAGTACCGACAGCTCCTCCTGGGGCGGCTCCAATCAACGGCACCCTTCTCCTCCGGCAGCGGCAGACTCCGACCAAATTCCGGTGATGCGCTGGTCACATTGCTTCGGGAGTGAGGTGGGGTGCTTCTGAGAGAGGGGAGAGTGAGATGGTGTGCTCAAATCAAACGGGGGTGGCCTCCTTGTATAGTTCCTAAAGGGGACCGACAAGCGCGGGCTGAGCTCATCGTGGTCATTGACACAACGTGCTAATGGCATGGGTGACGATAGGGGGCGGTGCGTTTCCTCCTGGCGAAGCTCAACGGCTTGATGGCGAGGCGTGGGGCGGTGCGGAACGGTTGGAACGTCTCGGCGCTCTGGGCGGGTCCGACGGTGATTTTAATGGCGCACAGCATCTACGGTCCGCGTGGCGGTGAACGTGCATGTTCGCGGGGTTGCTGGGGTGCTGGCGATCCTACTTGCACGTGGCGAGGGCTGCACGCGGTCTATGGGCGTGTGTCGTGGTTGGCGAAGTGGCGCGCTCTTAGATCGCTCGCAGAGAGGCTTGGCATGCTCGGGCTGGGTGGTCTAGGGACTAGCAATGCTCGGGGCTTGGAGAGTGGGTGGCGGTGGACGGTGGTCAATGCCCCAGACATGCTTGCTAGGATTGGTGCTTCTCCTAGCTCGCTGTCAACATGGGGGTGGCAATTTAGGCTCGGCCTGGTCACAATTGATGGCTATAGCATGCTCACAGTGGTGCTAAAGATTGTTAAAGGTGCTAGATGATCTACTAAGAGCTTGCTGCAAACCAGAGAGGGAACAAGGTTGGCCAAAATCACTGGTCCTAATAGTGTTTGATGTTTGTTTGTTTAGTGATTACAAGGTGTTTGATGAAATGGCCGAAAGAGATTCAAATTTGAATTTTGGATTCAAACTTGGTGGGTGTGTTAGTTACATATTAGGGAGTCTCTAGTTAGTTGGATTGGTCAAGTGGAATTGGTTTGGTTGGTTTTTGAAAAAGGGGTGATCTTCACATATGAATCAAATTCAATTTTGAAATGTGATTTGAATCAAGTTTCCAAATGTTTCTGCAAGTTTGAAAGGTGGGCTTTGATTCACTTTTACTTTGTCTAGAAAGGGGTGAAAAGAAATGGAAAAGTTTCTGTTTGAATTCTTGGACTAGAAACACTCAAAGTGGCCTAGTGAGCAAGATTCGCAAAAATGACCATTTGCTTTATTTGTTGTGTTTTTGATTTCTCTTGATTTGTTTATGCTTGGAAATGTTTTAGATGATGTTGTTTTCACCTTTAAACCATTCCTTGCTATTTATATCAATCACACAAGTCCATTCATGCATTCACACAATCATCACATACACACATGCATTCATAAAGATTTGAATTAACAAAAGATTTTGTTAACCCTAATTTTGGTGATTGGAATTTGATAATCATTGCTCAACATTTTTGGGATGTTACAAACCTTCCCTCCTTAAACAAAATCTCGTCCTGAGATTTGAGAAAGAAGAAAGAAGAAAACTAGGATTTTAAAAGATAGGGAAACTCCGTCTTGATGTGATCTTCTCGGTCCCAGGTAGCTTCTTCTTCAATGTGGTTTCTCCACTGAATCTTGAGAAACTTGATGCTTTGGGTTCTGGTGGTTCTGAAAGCTTCCTCCAAAATACGGATGGGTACTTCGGGATACGTCAGGTCATTGTTGATCTCTATGGTGCGGTGATCAATGTTCTTGAAAACTTCAGTCTTCGCCAGGACTTCGAGGCATTTGCGAAGTAACGATATATGGAACACATTGTGCACTGCTGACATCTCCTATGGCAGTTCCAATTGATACGATACTTCTCCTCGATGATTCAGAATCTTGAAAGGTTCGATATATCTGGGGGATAACTTTCTTTTGAGTTGGAAACGCTACATTCCCTTCAAAGGCGACACTTTGAGATACACAAAATCTCCGATATTGAAAGCGAGGTCTCGACGTCTCTTGTCGGCATAACTCTTTTGTCTTGACTGGGCGGTCTTAAGGTGCTCACGGGTCTTGTGAACTTTCTCTTCTGCTTCTCATAGGATGTCGGGTCCGAAAATCTCACTCTCTCCTACTTCCGACCAATTCAAAGGGGTACGACACTTCCTTTCATACATGAATTCAAATGGGGACATTTGCAAATTAGCTTGATAATTGTTGTTGTATGAAAATTTTGCGAAGGGCAGTCAGTCTTCCCATTTAGATCCATACTCTAGCACACATGATCTCAACATATCTTCGAGTATTTGATTTACTCGCTCCGTTTGTCCATCGGTCTGAGGGTGATACGCTGTGCTAAAATCTAGTCGGGTTCCTAGTCCTTCTTGGACTTTTTTCCAAAATCTCGAGGTAAACTGAGTTCCTCGATCCGATACAATGTTCTTGGGGACTCCGTGCAAGCTGACGATTCTAGCGATGTATAAATCCGCTAGCTCCGAACTCTGGTAGGTGGTCTTGACTAGTAAGAAATGGGCTACCTTGGACAATCTGTCAACTATGACACAAATAGAGACATTTCCCCTACTAGAAGTAGGCAATCCGGTGATAAAGTCCATTCCAACTGAATCCCATTTTCATTCTGGAATCTGTAATGGTTGCAACAGTCTTGCGGGTCTTTGATGTCCCGCCTTGAATCTTTGGCAAATATCACACTTGGCGATATAGCTTCCGATTTCTCTCTTCATCTTATGCCACCAAAATTGCTCCTTCAAATCTTGATACATGTCACATCCCAAGATTTTCCAAATCTTGTTATGTGAAAAAAAATAAAAAAAATAAAGAATTGTTGATTTTTAGGGTGAGAAGAAACTTTTTGATTCCAATTGGAAACATCAAAACCTAATTTGGTCAAATAAAACCCTAAAGGGATTTACAAAGGTAAACAAATAATAAATAAAGTTATAAAAGTTAGAATCACTATTTTGAATCTTTTATTAAAAATATTTGGTTTTCAAAAGCAAAGGTAGAAATATAAATAAGGATTATTTTATAGAGCCAAATTAAATCTTGGCCAAGCTTTTGAAATAAAATATTTCTATTTGATAAAAATAATAAAGGTTTATTTAAATAAAATAATGAGGATTTATTAATATCCATTTTTTATTAAAGTAAAGGTTTTTCCATTTTAAATAAACACTAAAACTTGTTATTTTATTTTAAATAAGATTTCCAAGTGTTTTAGTTTTTCAAATGAAACCTATTGAAAAGATATTGATATTATTTAGATTTCAAAAAGAGTTTTAAGATAAATTAAAACCTATTTGAATTAAAGACTTTGGACTATTTATTTAATTATTTATAGATCTTAAAAGAATAAAAGAATTGTTTTGTTTTGGACTTTGAAATATGTTGATAAACAGAATTAAAATTTACCCAAAGTTTGATGATGATTTGAATTCAAATGGAGATTGAATAATATTATTAAATCTTCATTAATTAATACTAGGGCCTATTTAAAATAATTAGAAGACCCTAAAAGGATTAAATATAATATTCTAATTTTGACTTTAAAATGAACTATTAATCAGTATATGAATCTACAAAATTTTTGGTTGAGGTTTGAATTGATTTGTTGCTTGAATTATTTGTTTGAAAATCAAATCAGAATATTCAAACAGAAAAAGGAAAAACAATCAGAACAAAAAAAATGTAAAAGGCTAGCCCAGCCCAGCCAGCCCACTAAGGCCCAGCAGCCCACTCCCTCGCACCCCCACGAACCGTTTTCTCTTTACTCGAAAACTCACCCGTAGAGACACTAACGATTGGACCCCACCTCCTCCTCCTCTCTCTCGCTGCCAAGCGACCCCACTGCCACATCATCATCTTCCTCACCCCGCTTACCCCGCCCCTCACTCCGCCGGCCGTTGCAGTCGATTAAAGCTCGGCTTTATTCGCGTTAATCGCGCCAGTAAACAACCCCGCGACATTGCTCTCTTAATCGCCTCCCTCCCCTCTCCATTTCCCCCCAGACGCCACACCACCGGAGCCCCCAGGCTATCCCCAATTTTCCCTGCACCGTCCTCTGCTCCAGCGAGCTCCGACGACAATTCCGGCCAAACCCTGTCGCCCCTCGCCTCCTAGAGTACCCAAGCGTGACCCCCAGACCCTGGCGATTCTGTCTGCATCCTCAACTTGCCCGCGCTTGACCCATGAAGTGGGCAACCTCCTCGACTGAACATCACCGCTGTCTGCTCCCTCTCCGGCGACTTCCCTGGTAACCATCTGACTGCCCCTCGTCTTTCCAAAGATACGCCTGTGACCAGTGGACTTTTCCACATCTAACGCCACTTGTTTCGTGTCCTACCTTGCTCTGTAGCATCGCCAACCACAACGCCAGTGCGTGCCCGACGCCAGGCAAACTCCAGCGAGAAATTTTGGTCATCCTCGTGCGCCCCTTGCCTTCTCGTGAGCACGTCGAGCTTCTGCAACCTCCTGTGAACCTGGTGAGCCATCTCTCCTCCTCCCTTGCTTCCTGCTCCTCCAGAACCGCCGCCAGCAGAGCCGCGCCGCCGCTCGTCACTGGATTGCGCCGCCATCAGATCTATATCGCACGGTTAGGATAGGTTGACTTAAACGAAAGGGTATGCGTGTCTCTGCGCTGCTCGATCCAACTTAGATCTAATGCCTCACAGCGACCGATCCGCGCGAAACGGTACGCACCAATAAGAAAGCGCCGCGTGTCCCAGAGATGATTTAAATCAGAAATTGTGTCTATTAGATGTTCCAATTTGAAAAATTCATAACTTTCAAACCACACGTCCAAATTTTGCAAATTTTATATCAATGGATTCAGCAAGACAAGTGATTTCTGACCATGCACTTTGTTTAGTAAAATGCTTCTGTTAAATTGCTTGTTTTTGCACAAACTTGTGTATGCATGTTTAGAATATAAAAATTGTTCTAAAATGACTTTTGAGATAAAACATTTGGCAAATGGTTTGTTTTAATCCTACTGACCATAGAAATCAATTTATGGTTTTAGAAACATATTTGGTGAAGCAAAAGAATAAACTTTTGATATAAACCATTTCTGGTCAAATAAAAGTAATGTTTATTTATTAAAAATGCTTTTGGGAGAAAATCTTTGGGAAATGTTTTGGAATAAACTCTCTGACCCCAAGCACCAAGTTTTTGAAGGGTTTTGCGGCATAGTAAATCAAAATTTTCTACGGATGCGAACATAGGGAAAGCCAAGATCTAATCTAGGAGATGCACACAACGAGAGAGATTGGATTAGATCTTCATACCCTTGAATATTCGCACAGCGGAACGTTCGTCGGAACGTGGGTGATGTAGTCGTACTCGCTTCTCCTCCTCGCAATCCGATCCGATCTAGCACCACAAATGGCGGTGCCTCCGTGAGATGCACACGTGCAGCACCTCGACGTCTCCTCCTTCCTCGGTCCAGCAAGTATGGTGGAGAGACGGATTGGATCTACAACACGACGTCGTGGTGTATATGGTGGAGAATTTCTGCAGCAGGGCTTCGCCTACAAACAGTCGGGAGGGAGAGAGGAGGGCAGCAGGGAAGCTAGGGTTGGAGGGCAAGGTGTAGGGGGTTGGTGCGCCCCCACCCCTCTTTATATAGAGGGGGGCGCAGCCCTAGCCCCTCCCCCAAGCCCAAACCGGCGGCCCCAAGGAGGAGGAGTGGGGGGCAAGGAAACCCCCCCCTTCTAGAAGCTCTATCTCGAGTTTAAAACTCTCTTGGCCGGATGGGCCCTATGGGGCCTTGTGCCCCTGTCCCAATGCGGCCAGGGAACTCCCTCATAGGCCCATGCCCCTCCCAGAAGGTGGGGCCACGTTGGTCCCCTTCCAGAAGGTTCTAGAAGCTTCCGGTTCAATACCGATTAACCCGGAACAATTCCGAACTCCAAAAATTGCACTGCCTTATATGAATCTTATTCTCTGGACCATTCCGGAACCTCTCGTGATGTCCCGAATCCCATCCGAGACTCCGAAAAAAAACTCATAAACCAATTATCCAATCTATCCTAGCGTCGAGACACGTTAAGTGTGTGACCCTGCGGGTTCGAGAATATGCAGACATGATCTTCTATCAATAATCAACAGTGCAGGAAACCCATATTGACTCCCACACATTCATCGATGATCATATCGGATGAACCATGATGCCAGGATTCAATCAATCCCATATATATATTCCCTTCGTCTTGCGATATTTTACTTGCCCGAGATTCGATCGTCGGTACCTTCATACCTAGTTCAATCTCGTTCACAGCAAGTACTTTACTCGTTCTGTAATCCGATATCACTTTGTGATTAACTCCTTAACAAAATGCTTGCAAGCGGTGTTGATATCGATTACCGAGTGGGCCCGAAGTATATCTCTCCGACTTGGGAGGGACAAATCCCATCTCGATACATACAACCCAACAGATACTTTCCGATCACCTGAGAGACACCTTTATGATCACCCTCTCATATGATGACATTTGTTGACCTCAAAGCTTTCTTCCGATACCAGGGAGTTGTATTATCTCATGGTCTAAGGAATACAATATTTGACATAAGAAAAGCTTCGTAAAGACGAACACGATGACACGATCTAATTGCTTCGCTTAGTTTGGGTCTGTCCACCATATCATTCTCCCAATGATATGATCTCATTATTAATCGACAACTCATGTCCATGGTTAGGAAACCTTAACCATCATTAATCAATGAGCTAGTCCAAAGAGGCGTACTAGGGACACGGTGTTGTTCACAAACCACACAAGTATTAAAGTTTCCGCTTAATACAATTCTAACATGGAATATAAACATTATCATGAACAAGAATTATAATAATAACATCTTTATTATTGCCTCTAGGGCATAATTCCAACAGTTTTATGATTTAAAAATGTATTTGGTGAAACACATCAAATAGTTGTTTTTGCTAAAGGAATTTTCAACCACATAAAATATTGATTTTGTTCAAAAATGGTTTATAGGTGAAATCTTTTGCAAATATTTTTGCCACTTCATAAAATGACCAATAAGTGTTTTATAATGTTTATAACCTATTATAAACCACTTTTGTAAATAAAACAAATTTTTGCATGCTTGCATGCATTGTTTTGTTTCTATCATTTTATGTGATGTTTTGCTTGAATGGTAGATTGAAATTGTGCCCTTGCTTGATTGAATTGTAGTGATTTGAAGAGTGTGATCATTGCAAAGACAAGGAGTGAACTTATATTCTCTACCAAAAAGGCAAGTGAAGCTTCATACTTTTGTCCCATTATTTTCACTATGCATTAGTGATATTTCTAAGTAGGACTTGCATGGAATTTTTGCTAAGTATAAACTATGCCATGGGAAATACTAGTAGATGAAACCTTAGTAGAAATTTCCTAAGTTAAGACTCCTACTACTATCATGCTTAGCTTAGCTAATAGAAAACAAGGGTGGAATATATATTCATACTATGGAATATTTCCAAGTCAAGGACTCGTGTTTTGTTTAATAAAACAACTAAGTGAATGAATCACCTGGGTAGAATGGATGGAATGGTTTGTGTTGAGTGGTTCACAAGGCCCATTTCTATGGTTTACCTTGTGTATCTCACTTGTGGATGGCCACCCAGGAACAAAGAGATTTGAGATGTCAAATGTTGAGAAGCTTCAAGTGAGCCACTTGGCATTATGGGCTCTGCCTGGATCATATAGGTTGCAATAACTTAGCCAAATGGACAGTTGGTGGTAGGGGAATGATAGGTTGGAGCGCGTCCATTCTGGTCTAAGGGAAGGCTTCTGAAAGATCTTGTCATGGGAAACCAAGTCTTGTGGGGAAAGTGCACCACCTCTGCAGAGTGTAAAATCTAAGTACTTAGCCATTTCCCTGGCAAAGGACAATTTGAGCATCAAGACATGGGAGCTATCAAGAATCTCCTCATCCCAATTTCTAAGTTAAAATCTTGTGGTTGAACAAGGGTTGAAGGATCACCAATTTCTATTGGGAGATGCCTTGGGAAAGATTTTGTCAAGCAAAAACTTAGAGTTTTCAAATGATAAGGAAAAACTATTTTGAGCAAAGCAAGCCTAAGATCCACCTAGCCAAATGCATATAGATGATAGAATCCACTATACTACCATAGTATCACTTTCCAATACAATTCAAATGTATTGACCCTTGTGGTTGTAACTTGTTATGTTGCAGGTTTGTTTGATATTAGTGAAGTTTAATGATTAGGATTACAATTATACAACCAACATGTCTGCCTGTGGCACTTTCAAGATGAAGAACCCATGCTATTGTTATATTGTGCTGCATTGTAATGTGATAGCCAAATGAGCTATGTAAAATGTAATAAATTATTTTATTCCTGGTTATAAAGTTGTACTATGACATTTGTTTCTTGATATTACATCTTAACTGTGGATGCTAGCTATTGATCCAGAGACTAGCATTGTAAACACATGGATCTCTACATTATTAAAGGTTGGGAACCTTATAGATGGTATCAGAGCATTGTGTTGCCTGTAGGATTGTAACCCTAGGATTGGACAAAAACCCCTTAGAAAAATAGGAGTTGTATTTGTTCCAAAACTTATTTACAAACAATCTTGTAAACTCTTTCCTCAACCACTTTGGTTTTGATTCTACATCCCTTCTATTTCAAACTTGATGGACAAAGCCTACCCCATGGCCAAAGACTTCACCATGTGCAAAGGACTTTATCAACTCTAACGAATTCAACATCTTCAAGTGATTTCAACCTTATTCCCAACAAAGACTTCAACCTTGGATATCACTAAGGACTACAAGTGAGACAAGAAATCTTGCTCAAGACTTGAAGACTAAGGAAATACAACTTGGGAATCATCATGACCTTTGAAGTTTTTGTGACCAAGAATTTTCCCAAGGAAACCATGATCTCATGCAAGAAGAATCAACCAAGAAGGAGGGAAAGATCTCAAGTGAACCACATAGATGGACCACCATATTAAGTATAGATCAAACACACCAACTTATGTGGTGAAACAAAAAAATATTTTTGTTGCCTATAGATGTGCTTGAAACTTGTTGTTTGAATGGAGTGTTTGTTTGTGATTGCTTGCACATTACTTGAGTGAATTGTGATGTGTGTGATTAGAATTATTCCTTAGAAATATTTTGCCTATTCTAATCCTAAACCAACCCAAACAGATGACTACTCCAAGAGACTTCAACATCAAGAATGACAACAACAACAACCAAGAGGACAACATGAGAGAACTCATAGTAACCCAAACCCAGTTGAACCAAGTGACAGCTCAATTTATAGCCAACACCAGTGAGGTAGATCCAACCATGCAAAGGTTTTTGGAAACCCAAACCCAATTGTTGCATAAGGTGACAGATCAAATGATCAACATGGGAAACAACTCTTCCCAAGGAGTTTGTGACAACAAGGATGACAAAGATGATATTCTAGAAGGAATCCAAGCTTGCAATATTTGTGGAGACAAGGATCACACTTCCAAGGAGCATGAAGATCAATGCCCCAATTGTGAATAGAAACATCCAATTGACCAATGCCCCACATCTCAGGCTACTTGTTTCCTATGTGAAGGAAATAATAATGTCCCTATCCAATGCCCCATCTATTCCATAGTCCAACAAAGGAAACAAGCTGGAGTGCAACAACTGATTGCAGGCTACCATGAGATAGCAAAGTCTACCAAGAAGGATGAAGACAAAGGAAAATCTCATCTTGCACCTCCCAGCAATATGACTCAATTTAAAGGTCCAAAGAGGAGACATATGTATTATCCAAGGAAAAGGTCAAGGAGACCAGGAACTTTTCCTACCTTTGAGATAACATATGAATAACATGAACTAGAAGAACTCCTAGCTTTGGAGAAACCCAAGAAGAAGAAGTATAAGGAGATTAGCCAAGTGTGGTGCAACAACTGCAAAGAGCTAGGTCATTATGTGTCAACTTGTCCACAGAAGATACGTGAAGAACTCAATCTTATCACATGTTACAATTGTGGTAACCAAGGACATTATGCAAGCAATTGTCCAGAAAATATGAAGCACAAGATAAAGCCTATGAAGGATCTCAGCCTTGTCACATGTTTCAAGTGTGGAAACAAAGGACACTATGCAGATGTTTGTCTAGAGAGATTTCAACAAGATCCCAAGAAAGCCAAGATGTAATCTAGTTGGAAAATTTTTAAGGGTGGTAGTACCCTAGCTGCTTTGAGCCAACTTGTAACCCCTAGCCTCCCCAAATCTCGGGACGAGATTTATTTTAAGGGTGGTAGCCTGTCACATCCCAAGATTTTCCAAATCTTGTTATGTGAAAAATAAATAAACAAAATAAACAATTGTTGATTTTTAGGGTGAGAAGAAACTTTTTGATTCCAATTGGAAACATCAAAACCTAATTTGGTCAAATAAAATCCTAAAGGGATTTACAAAGGTAAACAAATAATAAATAAAGTTATAAAAGTTGGAATCACTATTTTGAATCTTTTAATAAAAAGATTTGGTTTTCAAAAGCAAATGTAGAAATATAAATAAGGATTATTTTATAGAGCCAAATTAAATCTTGGCCAAGCTTTTGAAATAAAATATTTCTATTTGATAAAAAGAATAAAGGTTTATTTAAATAAAATAATGAGGATTTATTAATATCCATTTTTATTAAAGTAAAGGTTTTTCCATTTTAAATAAACACTAAAACTTGTTATTTTATTTTAAATAAGATTTCCAAGTGTTTTAGTTTTTCAAATGAAACCTACTGAAAAGATTTTGATATTATTTAGATTTCAAAAATAGTTTTAAGATAAATTAAAACCTATTTGAATTAAAGACTTTGGACTATTTATTTAATTATTTATAGATCTTAAAAGAATAAAAGAATTGTTTTGTTTTGGACTTTGAAATATGTTGATAAATAGAATTAAAATTCACCCAAAGTTTGATGATGATTTGAATTCAAATGGAGATTGAATAATATTATTAAATCTTAATTAATTAATAGTAGGGCCTATTTTAAATAATTAAAAGACCCTAAAAGGATTAAATATAATCTTATAATTTTGACTTTAAAATGAACTATTAATCAGTATATGAATCTACACAAATTTTGGTTGAGGTTTGAATTGATTTGTTGCTTGAATTATTTGTTTGAAAATCAAATCAGAATATTCAAACAGAAAAAGGAAAAACAATCAGAACAAAAAAAATGTAAAAGGCTAGCCCAGCCCAGCCAGCCCACTAAGGCCCAGCAGCCCGCTCCCTCGCACCCCCCGAACCGTTTTCTCTTTACTCGGAAACTCACCCGCAGAGACACTGATGATTGGACCCCACCTCCTCCTCCCCTCTCTCGCTGCTAAGCGACCCCACCGCCACATCATCATCTTCCTCAGCTCGCTTACCCCGCTCCTCACTCCGCCGGCCGTTGCAGTCGATTAAAGCTCATCTTAATTCGCGTTAATCACGCCAGTAAACATCCCCGCGACCTTTCCCTCTTAATCACCTCCCTCCCCTCTCCATTTCCCCCCAGACGCCACACCACCGGAGCCCCCAGGCTGTCCCCAATTTTCCCTGCACCGTCCTCTGCTCCAGCGAGCTCCGACGACAATTCCGGTCAAACCCTGCCGCCCCTCGCCTCCTCGAGCACCCAAGCGTGACCCCCAGACCCTGGTGATTCTCTCTGCATCCTCAACTTGCCCGCGCTTGACCCAGGACGTGGGCAACCTCCTCGACTGAACATCACCGCCGTCTGCTCCCTCTCTGGCGACTTCCCTGGTAACCATCCAACTGCCCCTCGTCTTTCCAAAGATACTCCTGTGACAAGTGGACTTGTCCGCATCTAACGCCACTTGTTTCGTGTCCTACCTTGCTCTATAGCCTCGCCAACCACAACGCTAGTGCATGCCCGACGCCAGGCAAACTCCGGCGAGAAATTTTGGTCATCTTCGTGCGCCCCTTGCCTTCTCGCGAGCACGTCGAGCTTCTGCAACCTCCTGCGAAACTGGTGAGCCATCTCTCCTCCTCCTCCCTTGCTTCCTGCTCCTCCAGAACCGCCGCCAGCAGAGCCGCGCTGCCGCTCGTCGCTAGATTGCGCCGCCAATCCTTGGTCAGGGCACCGCAACCATCAGATCTAGATCGCACGGTTAGGATAGGTTGACTTAAACGAAAGGGTATGAGTGTCTCTGTGCCGCTCGATCCAACTTAGATCTAACGCCTCACAGCGACTGATCCACGCGAAACTGTACGCACCAATAAGAAAGCGTCGCGTGTCCCAGAGATGATTTAAAACAGAAATTGTGTCTATTAGATGTTCCAATTTGAAAAATTCATAACTTTCAAACCACACGACCAAATTTTGCAAATTTTATATCAATGGATTCAGCAAGACAATTAATTTCTGACCATGCACTTTGTTTAGTAAAATGCTTCTGTTAAATTGATTGTTTTTGCAAAAACTTGTGTATGCATGTTTAGAATATAAAAATTGTTCTAAAATGATTTTTTAGATAAAACCGTTGGAAAATGGTTTGTTTTAAACCTACTGACCATAGAAATTAATTTTTGGTTTCAAAAACATATTTGGTGAAGCAAAAGAATAAACTTTTGATTTAAACCATTTCTAGTCAAATAAAAGTAATGTTTATTTATTAAAAATGCTTTTGGGAGAAAATCTTTGGGAAATGTTTTGGAATAAACTCTTCGACCCCAAGCACCAAGTTTTATGATTTAAAAATGTATTTGGTGAAACACATAAAATAGTTGTTTTTGCTAAAGGCATTTTCAACCACATAAAATATTGAGTTTGTTCAAAAATGGTTTATAGGTGAAATCTTTTGCAAATAGTTTTGCCACTTTATAAAATGACCAATACGTGTTTTATACTGTTTATAACCTATTATAAACCACTTCTGTAAATAAAACAAAGTTTGGCATGCTTGCATGCATTGTTTTGTTTCTATCATTTTATGTGATGTTTTGCTTGAATGGTAGATTGAAATTGTGCCCTTGCTTGATTGAATTGTAGTGATTTGAAGAGTGTGATCATTGCAAATACAAGGAGTGAACTTATATTCTCTACAAAAAAGGCAAGTGATGCTTCATACTTTTGTCCCATTATTTTCACTATGCATTAGTGATATTTCTAAGTAGGACTTGCATGGAATTTTTGCTAAGTATAAACTATGCCATGGGAAATCCTAGTAGATGAAACCTTAGTAGAAATTTCCTAATTTAAGACTCCTACTACTATCATGCTTAGCTTAGATAATAGAAAACAAGGGTGTAATATATATTCATACTATGGAATATTTCCAAGTAAAGGACTCGAGTTTTGTTTAATAAAACAACTAAGTGAATGAATCACCTGGGTGGAATGGATGGAATAGTTTGTGTTGAGTGGTTCACAAGGCCCATTTCTATGGTTTACCTTGTGTATCTCACTTGTGGATGGCCACCCAGGAACAAAGAGATTTGAGATGTCAAATGTTGAGAAGCTTCAAGTGCAGCCACTTGGCATTATGGGCTCTGCCTGGATCATATAGGTTGCAATAACTTAGCCAAATGGACAGTTGGTTGTAGGGGAATGATAGGTTGGAGCGCGTCCATTATGGTCTAAGGGAAGGCTTCTGAAAGATCTTCTCTTGGAAAACCAAGTCTTGTGGGGAAAGTGCACCACCTCTACAGAGTGTAAAATCTAAGTACTTAGCCATGTCCCTGGCAAAGGACAATTTGAGCATCAAGACATGGAAGCTATCAAGAATCTCCTCATCCCAATTTCTAAGTTAAAATCTTGTGGTTGAACAAGGGTTGAAGGATCACCAATTTCTATTGGGAGATGCCTTGGGAAAGATTTTGTCAAGCAAAAACTTAGAGTTTTCAAATGATAAGGAAAAACTATTTTGAGCAAAGCAAGCCTAAGATCCACCTAGCCAAATGCATATAGATGATAGACTCCACTATACTACCATAGTATCACTTTCCAATACAATTCAAATGTATTGACCCTTGTGGCTGTAACTTGTTATGTTGCAGGTTTGTTTGATATTAGTGAAGTTTAATGATTACGATTAAAATTCTATGACCAACATGTCTGCCTGTGGCACTTTGAAGATGAAGGATCCCATGCTATTGTTATATTCTGCTGCATTGTAATGTGATAGCCAAATGAGCTATGTAAGATGTAATAAATTATTTTATTCCTGGTTATAAAGTTGTACTATGACCTTTGTTTCTTGATATTACATCTTAACTGTGGATGCTAGCTATTGATCCAGGGACTAGCATTGTAAACACAGGGATCTCTACCTTATTAAAGGTTGGGAACCTTACAATACACGGGGTGGATAAAATAAAGAGTATCATGGGCTTCCTTCAGAATAACTTCTTTTAACTCTGAATCTGCTGGTACACAGAGACGTCCTTTGTACCACAGAACTCCTTCTTCATCCTCGGTGAATCTGGGTACTTTGCCTATACCGATGCGACGTTTGATTCCGTCGATACTAGCATTTCCTTTTTGAGCCTCCTTGATCTGACTGATCAAAGTGGGTTGAAGTTCTATGCTATCCAAAAATCCTTCACTTACTAATTCCATTCTAAAATCTTCCATCTCCTTGTGCAAACTTGGTTAATCCTTCATAATCATGGAGTTCAAGCGGCACGGCAATCTGATAAGGGCATCTGCTACCACATTGGCTTTACGGGGGTGATAGTGAATGTCCAGATCATAGTCCTTAATTAGCTCAATCCATCTTCTCTGCCTCATATTCAGCTCCTTCTGAGTGAATATATACTTCAAGCTCTTGTGATCTGAATAAATCTCACTACGGTTTCCCATGAGATAATGCCTCCATGTCTTCAGGGCTAGAACTACGGCTGCTAGTTCAAGGTCAAGGGTTGGATAATTCTATTCATGCTGCTTCAGTTGTCGGGACAGATAAGATATAAATTTGCCTTCTTGCATCAGCACACATCCGAGACTAATCTTGGATGCATCACAATACACATCAAATGTCTTTGGGATATCCGGTATGATCAAGATTGGGGCTGAAATCAATCTCCTCTTGAGTTCCTGAAAACTCGCTTCACATTTCTTTGTCCATTCAAACTTCTTATCCTTCTTCAACAATTGGGTCATGGGTCTTGCTATATTTGAGAATCCTTCTACGAACTTGCGGTAGTATCCCGCTAATCCGAGAAATGCACGAACTTGGGTTTGAGTGGTTGGGGCTTGCCAATCTTCAACATCCTTCACCTTTGCAGGGTCAACGACAATTCCTCCGGCTGATACGATATGTCCGAGGAATACTACCTCCTGTAACCAGAATTCACATTTGCTAAACTTGGCATACAACTGATGCTCTTTAAGGGTTCCAAGGATGTTCCTTAGGTGTAGCTCATGTTCTTCTTCTGATTTGGAATAGATCAGAATGCCATCGATGAAAACAATGACAAACTTATCCAGGAAGTCCATAAAAATCTTATTCACGAGGTTCATGAAATAAGCAGGGGCATTGGTTAATCCAAAAGACATGATAGTATACTCATATAATCCATATATGGTGGTAAAGGCAGTCTTTGGAATATCCGCTGTGCGAATCTTGAGTTGATGATAACCAGTTCTAAGATCAATCTTAGAAAACACTTTGGCACCAGTCAATTGGTCAAACAGATCTTTGATCTTTGACAACGGGTACTTGTTCTTGATGGTGACATCATTCAACTTTCGATAATCCGTACATAAACGGTTACCTCCATCCTTTTTTCCACAAATAACACATGTGATCTCCATGGCGACACACTTGGTTGGATCAATCCGATCTCTAGCATAGCATCCAGTTGCTTCTTCAGCTCCACTAGTTCAGACAGGTTCATACTATACGATCTCTGGGCTATGGGTCCGGTTCCAGGGATTAGTTCAATGATAAACTCGATATCCCGATCTAGGGGCATATCGAGCAAAACATCTGGAAATACATCGGGGTATTCACAGACTATCCGGACTTGGTCAATGGTTGGCTAGGCTATACTCTTGTTGCCCTTGAATTGACGGGGCAAGGTTTCAGATACATGCTCTACTGATATTCCGGCTGTACTGGTCATGGTTATGGCTTTCTTGGCACAGTCAATTAATCCTTTATGTTTGGACATCCAATCCATTCCTAGTACTACTTCCAAAACTTTAGTTCCAAGTACTATTAGATTAGCATAAAAATCTATGCCATGGATTCGGATAGGCACGTCCTTGGAAATTTGCCTACCTTTGGTGGTTGAACCAGGTATATGAACAATCATAACATGCTTCAATTTGGTGGGTTGAATCTTACTAGTGCATGGAAATTCTTTAGTAACAAACGAGTGCGATGCTCAAGAGTCAAACAACACTCTTGCAAGTACTGAGTTAACAGAAAACATACCCAGCACAACATCTGGCGCTTCTTGGGCTTCTTCAGCATGCATGAGAAAGAGACGGCCGTTGCGATTGAGCGAATTCCCTGGGGCAAACCGTCTTCCGGGCTGAACACGATGTTGTTGCTGAGCTAGGGCATTTGCATTGGGGGATGCGGCAATCTTCTTGGGGAACTCATTGGAATAGTGACCTTTGGTTCCACACTCATAACAAGTCACTTGGGACTTGTCCTTTGCTGCAACAGGCACATCATTGCTTCTAGTCCTCGGGGCAGTGTTGGTGTTGGTGGCGACATTGTTGTTGTTAAACTTAGGCGGTGCACGGTTGAAATTTTCAGGGTTGCTGGGGTTGTTGTGGTTTCCTCCGGGCCTTGGGTTTCCACAGTTGGGATAGGTCAGACGGTTCATCGGGGGTCTGTTGGTTCTTGGGAAAAATCCTGGAGATGGGTTGGGGCGATACTTTGGTGCATGGTGGGTTCCTGGTTGATGCATCATGCGACGCTTGCAGTTCTCATTAGCTTGGTTGATCTTGCCTTCCATCTGAATAGCAGAGTCCACTAAGGCTTCAATATCAGCAAAGGGGATATTGACTAACACTGTCAGCATCTCATCATGCAGATCATTCAGGAATCTTTCCTTCTTCTTGGCTTTAGTGGCTATCTCATCTGGGGCATACCTAGCCAATGACAAAAATTTGTCACGGTACTCCACTACTGTCATCCTGTCTTGCTTTAGTTCTCGGAATTCATCTCTCATCCTCTTGATCAAACCCGACGGCTCATGGGTTCTGCTGAACTTGATTTTGAACTCTTCCCAAGTCATCATCTGACCTCCTGTCATGGCACGAATGCTGTTCCACCATGCTCTTGCATCTCCAGCTAGATAGTGGGTGGCAAACATTACCTTCTCGTTAGCTTCCACTCCTACAACTTCCAGGTTGTTCTCCATGGTTTGCAGCCAATCATCTGCATCTAGGGGCTCTTCAGACTTAGTGAAAACGGGTGCATTGGTATTATGAAAATTCTTGAGCTTGGATCCATGGTTGTCCTGATTTCCATGGCCTTGAGTGTTGTTGTCCATCTGCGCTATCTATTGAAGGGTGGCTAAGTTGGCTTGACGTTCAGCTCTTTCAGCTTCGCGGTCAGAAACCAACATTTGCAAGATTTGCAGCATCGGGTCCGGGGATGAGTTGCTTCCTCCACGAGGCATCTGAAGATTGAGATAGATCATGAGAAAAGAGGGAAATTTATAAGGTTCAGGGGTTTTGGAAAGTTTTTTTTTTAAGTTTGACTCATATTTTTCTAGCAACTTGCTTTTCATTCATTCATTCATAGCACACGATACAAACACACACCACAATAAAGGAAAACAGATGGTTTTAAGAACCATTCTGTGAAACTATGATATAGTGGGACCGAGTACAACTCTCTAACGCTAGTTCTCAAGTGCTACTACTCCTTGGAGTCAGTGTCCTAATCATCCTCATCATCATCATCATCAATGAAGACGAAGTCATCCTCATCGTTGAAGAAGTCCATGTCATGATCCTCCAGAAAGTCATCATCGTCACTGAGATAGGAGTAGGGGTCTCCACGAAGGTCCTCCCCTGCATTATCCCTCTCCTCCAGCTGCATGTCTCTCTCATGGATGGTCTCCTCCAAATCTGTGATCCGGTGGCGAAGACGGGCGATGATGCGCTCCTTCTTGTCGAGCTGACGGCGAAGAGACTGGCGATCCTTCACTAGCATGGCAATGGTCTGATCCTTCTTGGTGGAGATGGCGTACTTATGGTTGGCGTAGGAGCGGGCATTGTCCAACTCCTTCTGACGGTCATACATCATGAAGCTGAGGTGGTCCAATTGACTCTTCAGCTTGTCGTGATATGGGGCCTCCAGTGGCTGTCCCACAACATCACGCCTTGGATAGAATTCAAAGCGGGTACCCTTGATCTGATTGATACTATGCCCACACAGACGGACAAGAGCTTCCTGCATGGCCCTAACCAGTCCATCTAGCTAGTTGTTCTCTCTCAATATGAACTGAATTCCCTCTGAGGTGGGGGCTTCAATCTTTCCCCAGAGACTTGCAACAACTAGCCATTGCAAATCCTCTCCTTCCTGACCGTTGAGCTGAGCTTCGAAGAACTAGGGGTGCGGATGCTCCAGCATCTCTGACAGCTGGTCCAAGTCATGCTCAAAGATGAGGTATCCTCCATTCCCCAACTGATAAAACTTATTGTAATTCATGTCCATCTATAAGAATATATGATGGGTAAGTTAGTAGAGTGATCAAGTGTGCCAAATTTTATGTAAGTTTGAAAGAATTTTTGAGGAACATGAATTTTCATTGAAAGAATCCAAGTGGTAAGAATGAGAATAAGTTTTCATAAATACTCACTTCCTTGTTTTTCAAACTAAGTTTTTGATTCAAGCGTCCATTATAAACTAGGGTCTCCTATAGTCAGGATGGCTCTGATACCAACTTGTCAACACCCGGGTTTTTAATCCCAGATGCCTGTTATGCCATACATCGCAATCCCAGGATTATCATTTTTGCGAGACATAACAGATTGGATATCACAGTACATCATCCATTACAAACCATACATAAGGTCTTACACAAATAAGGATCTCATGATCCAGTCTTAATACAATTCAAGCAGCGGAATAACGTAATAATAACGATAGCGTAGGAGAGACTCCATGTTCATGGTCACAGGCAATGCTGACGTTGGGAGATGATCCTAGTTGTCGTAACCTTCCTGCGGTCCGTACTCCTGATACTCCTCTTCATAATCTAGCCACGGGAATAGCCAGGGACAAAGCCATGAGTACTCTTTAAGTACTCGCAAACTAATACTAACAAGTGAAGTGGTTTTTGAGTAGGATACTAAGCTCTAGGGTTGTTTTGCAAAAAGCCAGATTTACCTTTACTGAGTTCAGAAGCAAATAAAGCTAGTTGAGAGTTTTATAAGACCTAAGTGGGAACTTGAATTTCATGTCACAACTCTATTGTGGTCAAGTCAAAGTCATAAATCATTTCATAAGTCATTTTGAAAACATCTGACGACCGAACAGTATGGCCACTCCAACTGTCCATAACCGCGGACGCAGCTATTCTAATAGTTTGACACTCTGCAGAGGTGGTACACTTTCACCACAACATTCGATACATCCGTCAGGAACAATCCTGAATTCACCATACTCAGTATGTGGATAATCAATCCTAACCTTTCAATTACACGCCCTAGTATAGGCACCTCCCCTATGAGCTTGGCCTCCCAACCATGACCAACTGTCATCTTGGTAACTGCACAGGTGGACAATCTTCACAAGGTAGCCTCAGCTCAAACCTTGGCCGCAAGGGAACCCATACTAAGGTATATAAATTTCCGGTCAAGTCCTACCCAAATTTCGGGTATTGTGGTTAAACGGGAAAATTGGAATGGTATCACATCCAGACAACCCTCAGTTTTATAAAGGGCTAAGGCTCATGCCTTAACATTTTCATCATCAAAATCATCTGGTGTTCAAGAAAACATGTCAAAACATTTCAGTAGAATGACTCATCATTCTAAGGTTTTCATAACCATTTTCACCAAGTATTCCAGTCTGAAGTTGATCAAGTTTTATGCTTAGCACTAGCATCTACAAGTGGGGGTAAACACTAATGAGGGGTGGTAAACAAGTGTCAATGATCTAAGTTCAATCTCATGCCTCAGGATGACATCAAGATTATCTAACTTCGGCCAAGTTTTATGCTCTTTATGATACCTTCAGATATCTTTCTAAAATCTACAAGTAAACTCTAATAGAAAGCTTTGATAAAGAAAAAAAATAACTAAGCTTGCAAATAAAACTAGGCTTGGGTATCAAGTGGTGTATTCTTGTAAGTCAAACTTGCATGGTTTAGCTTGTTAAGATAGTAGTATAAGCTTGCTAAGTTGCAAGTGTTAGCTTGCTCAGTTAATAGATTGCCTTGTGCAGAGTAGTGGTTGAAGTTCTCTTCGGCTTCTTCCTCGTAGTATCCTCCTTCCTCCTTGTATCCTTGGTCGGTACTAGCGTCTATAAATAAATACGAGGTACACAATCACCACAAAATACTTAACTAGTTCTATTCATCACACCAAGGTTTTCACTAGATGATATAGGATCATCACAAGAATTACAACCATTAAGGCAAGTAGTTTTAATTACCTTTATTTTAGAAAAGTAATTTCTACTCATTAAAAAACTACTTAAGATTTAATATTCTCCAACTAAAACATGGGATCATCTTGACACATGTCATCACCACATATTTCAGTACATGGGATTGTGATTTAAAGTAGTGTCACAATTTAATAAGGTTTAACCTTTTTATTTTAATTAAATAAAGTGACTAGAATGGCCTATGAGGCATTCTTTTATTACTTGATCATTATTTCTGCAAGTAAACCTATATATTTTTATATATTCTGAAAGGTATGGTTAAATGTGATTTTTGAGAGTTGGAATCAACTCAAAAGCTTTCATGGTTGAATTTTGAAAAATGTTTGAATGCAGAAAAGCTTCTGCCTTGTTATTTTTACCATGGGTGATCTACAAATCTAAATGTTTTGAAGCCAATGGGCTTGGATTAAGCACTCCAGTACCTTTCTAACAAAATTGGTTTCATGCATTTTGGTTCAGTGAATCGAGCTGGGTTAGTTTTTGAATCTAGGTACAGAACTAGATTTAAAACTAAATAAACAAATTTTAATTTGAACTAGCTGGATCACGCGGGAATTCTAACTGGGCCGGCCCACTACGCATAGCACGCGCGTGGGATGGTTAAGTGGCTGTACCCACTCGTCAGTGATATAGGGGGTGCGAAGCGGTATGGGGGCATGTAGACCGCACGATCAAGCTCTAATCCTACGGCCACGGTTCATCGTCCACGTAGGGCAACGCCGGCGAGACAGAAACCTAGCGCGGCCAGTGGGGGTCGTGGGAGGATCACCGGGGCTCAAGCGATGGTCGGCGATGGGAGAAAATGACGAAGTCGATGATGGTGATCCTCCTGGTACCTGCAGAGCTGGGGCGGCTCCAATCAACGGCGCACTTCTCCTCTAGCAGCGGCAGACTCTGGCCAAATTCCGGTGATACGCTGCTCGCCTTGCTCCGGGAGTGAGGTGGGGTGATTCTGAGAGAGAGGGGAGTGAGATGGTGTGCTCAAATCGAACGGGGGTGGCCTCCTTTTATAGTGCCTGAAAGGGACCAACGGGCGCGGGCTGAGCTCGTCGTGGTCGTTGGCACAACGTGCTAATGGCATGGGCGACGATAGGGCGCGGTGTGTTGCCTCCTAGCGAAGCTCAATGGCTTGATGTCGAGGCGTGGGGCAGTGCGGAATGGTCAGAACGTGTCGGTTCTCTGGGCGGGTTCGTCGGTGATTTTAATGGCGCACAACATCTACGGTTTCGCGCGACGATGTACGGGCATGTCCACGGGTTGCTGTGGTGCTGGCGATCCTGCTTGCACGCGACGAGGGCTGCACGTGGTCTATGGGCGTGTGTCGCGGTTGGCGCATTGGCGCGCTCTCAGCTTGCTCATAGAGAGGCTTGGCATGCTCGGGCTGGGTGGTCCAGGGGCTGGAAATGCTCAAGGCTTGGACAGGGGGTGGCGGTGGACGATGGTCAATGCTCCAGACATGCTTTCTTGGCTTGGTGCTTCTCCTAGCTCGCTGCCAACATGGGGTGGCAAGTTAGGCTCGGCCTAGTCACCATTGATGGCTATAGCATGCTCACAGTGGTGCTAAAGATTGTTAAAGGGGCTAGATAATCTACTAAGAGCTTGCTGCAAACCAGAGAGGGAACAAGGTTGGCCAAAATCACTGCTCCTAATAGTGTTTGATGTTTGTTTGTTTAGTGATTACAAGGTGTTTGATGAAATGGCCGAAAGAGATTCAAATTTGAATTTTGGATTCAAACTTGGTGGGTGTGTTAGTTACATACTAGGGAGTCTCTGGTTAGTTGGATTGGTCAAGTGGAATTGGTTTGGTTGGTTTTTGAAAAAGGGGTGATCTTCACATATGAATCAGATTCAATTTTGAAATGTGATTTGAATCAAGTTGCCAAATATTTATGCAAGTTTGAAAGGTGGGATTTGATTCACTTTTACTTGGTATAGCAAGGGGTGAAAAGAAATGGAAAAGTTTTTGTTTGAAATCTTGGACTAGAAACACTCAAAATGGCCTAGTGAGCAAGATTGGCAAAAATTACCATTTGCTTTATTTGTTGTGTTTTTGCTTTTCTCTTGATTTGTTTCTGCTTGGAAATGTTTTAGATGATGTTGTTTTCACCTTTAAACCATTCCTTGCTATTTAGATCAATCACACAAGTCCATTCATGCATTCACACAATCATCACATACACACATGCATTCATAAAGATTTGAATCAACAAAAGTTTTTGTTAACCCTAATTTTGGTGATTGGAATTTGATAATCATTGCTCAACATTTTTGGGATGTTACAGATGTGTTCTTGCTAATAGGGAGAAAACAACGGTCTCTTGTTCATGGAACATGTGGACTATTTACCTTACACACTTTGCTTAAAGAAGTTGTCTGTTGCTTGCAACTTAATACTAGAGGGGGTTCGGATGATAACCTGAAGGTGGACTTCTAGTCATAGATGCAGTTGGATGGCGGTCTATGTATCTTGTTTTATTTCCCAATAGAATCTCATAGGATCTTTCTGACTAGTAATTGCATTGTTATGCCTTGCTCAGTTCCTGTCAATTGCCCCGCTGTAATTTGTTTACCCTTCATGCCATGTTGTTTATCTAAGGAGAGCACCTCTAGTGAACTATGGACCCCGGTCCAATTTTACCATTGATACAACTTCCACTGTTACTTGTTTACTTGCTGCAAACCATTACCTTCCACACCATACGTTTAATCCTTTGTTACAGAAAACCGGTGAGCTTGACAACCTCACTGATTCGTTGGGGCAAAGTCTTGATTTTGTGTTGTGCAGGTCTCCGCGTTGCTTGCAACACCTATGTGACGTTTCCTTCCTCCTACTGGTTCGATAACCTCGGTTTCTTACTGAGGGAAAACTTGCTGCTGTGTTGCTTCACACCTTGCTCTTGGGGTTCCCAACAAGACTCCACGTTAAGCACCAAGTTCTCTGGCGCCACTAAGGAGTCACCAACAAGTTTTCTGACGCCGTTGCCGGGGACGCTAAGGATGTCTTCACTAGGGGAGTCCTCCACTTCCGTTCTCTTTACTTTTGATTTTAGTTTGCTTTGTTTCTTTTGCTTGGTTTTGTTTTCCTCTTTTCAGAAAACCCAAAAAAAATTAGTTCCTACTCTAGTTGGTGGTCTGTTATTGCCTTGCTTGGTCATTCTTTCTATCAATGGATAGTTTCTTTGAAACTAGTTCTTATTGGCAAGGTGGGTTCACGGAAGAACAAAAGTATTATTATAAGGAACACCGTTTGTCACAAAAAGGGAAACACTTATGGGAACAAATTGATAAGTTGAATACTATTGCTATAGACGTGTGCTCTACTTATAATGTTACTTATTGCTTTGATAAAGCTTGCTACTGCAGGAGGTATAAACACCTACCCTTTCAATGTGAGTATAATGATAATGTTGCCATATCTTCTTATGTTAAAGGAAATTATAATTGTCATCAATCGTCATTGCCTTTCACTTGTGTGGCTTGAATAATAATATGAAAACCAAAGTCCAAGGAGTCACTGAGGACTACTGAACCCTGCAACAAACTTTACAAAACCAGAGAAGAACAACAAATATTTTTGGGTTTTCGATTTTTAATGCAAGAACTGAAGGCAAAAGCAATCAAAGCAAAATATTTTTCAGTTTTTTTAAATAACAAACCAAAGCTACAAAAAAAAGGGGGGAAGCAAACCAAGGATAAAATATAAAGAAGCGACAAAGAGAAATAACAAAAATATTTTTGGTATTTTTGTGTTTTGGAAAGCAAAACAAAACAAGATCAAAAACTAAAAAAAAAGCAAAACATGGATATGTAAAGTACCGAAAGAATATGATATGTAGATGATTATGACGTCGATATACCTCCTCCCAAGATTAGGCTTTTGGCCTAAGTGGAGATCAACCCCAAGCTGGCAAAGAAGGGGCACCTCCATAATATGACGAAGAAGTGCCTTCGTCCTGATACGAACTCGAGGACGCCCCGACGTAGTGTGCAGAGTAGTCATAAGAGGGCGCATCTCCCTGGTGCTGCCCGTGGAAACCAAGCAAGCAGAGCAGCTCATCCATCTCCTCCTTGGAGCGTGACCATGGCCTCCTGCAAATACTAAACAAATTAGATTGTGGCAAGGGAATCTCCCTCTTATCTCTGTCAGTAAACAACATCCTGTAAACTAAGCTCTCCGTACTAGAGTTAGCAGTAACAAAGTGATGTGCTTTCATAGCAGCTATATCAAGCCTTTGTGGGGACAACACTGTATCATTAGGATCAACAGAAAGTTCCAAGGCAACAACCATGCATGCATCAATAATGCCCCCATAAATGGGTCCTCTAGAAGCTAGGCGGCGAGCAATGAGAGAACCAAGATTATACTTGGTTTCATTATTAAGTGCAACAGCAATAAAATCTAAATGATAATTAGAAATATTAATAGTGTTCTCCCTACCAAGAATTCTAGTGGAAAGATAGTAAGAAAAATATCTAAGGGATGGGAGTTGAATGTTTCTTATCTTCCCGCGCTGGGCTATGCGGTCATCATCATTTGTTACACCTCGGTAGAGCTCCAGCAAATCAGCGGGTCAACCTTGCATCTTCTTTGCTGTCCCAGACCCCCAGTCATGCCAATACCTATAATCCTGCAAAACCTTTCCAATGACATGGCAATAGGCATATCATAGATTTTAAATGAAATAGTTGGCCTATAAGGGGTGTTAGTGAAAGTAAAGATTTCAGCAAAAGTTTTGGTGAGCAAAGCATATTGTTCACTCTCATCCTGCATGTATGTGGTTAGACCAACCCTCTGAACAAGAAGTAAGAAATCATCAAGGATCCCTATAGCTTGCAAAAAGGCAAAACAAGGGAAGGTAAATGGGTGCGCATCTCCATCATCTCCCTCATCGCCGAAACGTGGCGCAATAAGATCTTCATTATATGATGGCCTAAATCGAGAAGCTGATCTCGAAGGCCTTGCCCTCCTGGGTGTGTCTCTCTCAAATACTTCTCCAAAAGTATGGTTGTCCATCTCTCTTTTTTCTGAAATTTTAGACAAACATCACAAAAAGTAATTTGCAAAGCGACTACATAATGAAGGGAACTACTATAGGGACTTGCAAAAGGCCTAAACATGCATCAAAAATAATTTCTCTAAGCAAAGAACAAACATGCAAGCTCACATAACCTGTCACCTATAGTAGCAAAATACTGAAGCTATAATCCACTAATCACAAATCTATTTGTACAAGCGGAGGAGTCACATACCGGAGAACAAATGCTCCAAATCTCAGCAGCAAAGGTGAGCTGAGCAAGGAGATCGAAAATCGCGAGCAAGAATAGCAAGAACACGGGTTTGACCAATGAAATGGTGTTTTATTGGGAGAGATAGAGGAGTGGCAGGAGGAAGAATAAGTGGAGGGCGAGGGGTGGCCCACACCATGGCCAGGCGTGCCCCTGGTGTGGCCGCGCCACCAGGTGCTGTGCCTTCCTGGTGGGGCCCCCTGGGTCACTCCAGGTGCCCCTCTGCCCCTTTTTTGGCGTAAAATTTTAATATGAAATTTCTGGAATTTTTTGAGAAACTTTATTTTTGAGAAATTTTCAGGAATTGATAAATGATTTCCTCGCAGAAAAATGATTTTGGAAAGATGGAAAAACAATTCAAAACTAAAACTACAAAAGTTCTAAGACACTCTAATATGCAACCAACTAGCAATACACAGATGAACAAGGCGAAAGTAGGAATTGGAATAAAGAAAATAAGAGTAAACAAAAATAATCATGGTGAAAACATTATTTTGTTCATCAAAATCCCTTTGTTAACAAGGTTGATCAAATCTTGTTACCAAAACAATTTTATATGAAGCAAAACTTTGCATTTCACTAAATGGTTATGTTACCTCAACCTTGATAGCAATAGTCCCAATCATCATAGTTTTATAATCTTCTTGTGGTATGGGACAATATATTTCTCCAACTTTGATGCCTTCAATATTTTCAATTGAATTTAGGCCATAATTCTTATCAATCTTCTTCGGGAAATAGACAGTGTGCTCCTTGTCGTTAACATTAAAAGTTACTTTTCCTTGATTACAATTAATGACAACACCTGCAGTATTAAGAAAAGGTCTCCCAAGAATAATAGACATATTATCATCTTCAGGCATTTCAAGCACAACAAATTCAGTTAATATCAAACAATTATGAGCCACTTAAACATGAACATCCTCACATATACCGACAGGAATAGTAGTAGACTTATTAGCCATTTGCAAAGATATATCAGTTGGTATCAATTTTTCCAGCTGAAGTCTCTTGTAGAGAGAAAAAGGCATAACACCAACTCCTGATCCCAAATCACACAAAGTAGTTCTAACATAAATATTTTTAATATAACAAGGAATAGTTGGAATCCCTAGGTCTCCAAGTTTCTTTGGAACCTTACCATTGAAGGAATAATTAGCAAGCAAAGTAGAAATTTCCTCATTAGGAATCTTCCTTTTATTAGAGACAATATCCTTCATATACTTTGAATAAGGAGGAAATTTAATAGCATCAGTAAAAGGAATTTGCAAAAACAAAGGTTTCATCCATTCAAAAAACTTGTTATAGTGTCTTCTTCCTTTGACTTGTGTTTCTTATCAGGAAAAGGCATTGGTTTTGCACCCAAGGCTCTCTTTCACTACCATGTTTATTAGCAACAAAATCTTCCTTAGTGTACTTACTATTCTTAGTGTGCCTTTCAGGTTCTTCTTCAATTTATTCTTTATCAGGAGCCTCATTTTTATCATTACCACTTTCAGTTTCAGCATCAGAGACAAATATACTATTAGGATCCTTAGCAGGTTCATAAGATTCCTCAACTGATTTATGTTTCTTTTTCTTTCTTTTAGAATAAGTACCACTATTTTTAGCTTGTTGAGAATCTTGCTCAATTATTTTAGGATGTCCCTCAGGATATAAAGGTTCCCGAGTGGAAACACCACTTCTAGTTCTAATTTCATAAGCATGTTTTTTCTCTAGAAGCATTAACTAGCAAATCTTTTTGTACTTTAGTAAGCTGATCAATTTGAGTTTGAACCATTTGGAAATGTTCAACAAGCATTTTAACATCATTAGAGGTTCTCTCCACAATATCTTGCAACTTATTAATAGCTCTAGAATTTTCCATTAGACGATTCTGCACTCTCATATTAAAATTATTTTGCTTAACATCATAAGTATCAAATTCTTCTACGCATTGATCAGGAGGTTTAGATTAAGGAATATCACCATCATCAAAATGTTGGAGAGAGTGTACCTCAATAGTGGATAAGTGAGACTTTGGCTTACATTGATCTTCTATAGGACATAAATTCTTCACATCTTTAGATTTAATACCGTTCTCCTTAAGACATTTCTTAGCTTCCTTCATTACTTCATCATTTAATTCAATCATTCATCTCTTCTTTGGTGTTGGTGTTGGGGTTGGCTCTGGCACAGTTGGCTCAGGTGTAGTTGGCTCAGGTGTAGTCCAATCATCATAATTCTTGCTTATTTTAGCCATTAATTCCTCAGCTTCATCGGGAGTCCTTTTCCTGAAAACACAACCAGCACAACTATCCAGGTATGTCCTAGATTCATCAGTTAGTCCATTATAGTATATATCAAGAAGATCATTTTTAGGTACTGGACATCCAGGTTGTGCTTTAATTAAAGCATAGAACCTTGCCCATGATTCAGGCAATTTCTCTTTTTATCCCTGTTTAAAATCAAAAAGTTCCTGCAAAATAGCACTAGGAGGGAAATATTTTTGAAAGAAAGTATTAATCAAGTCATTAGGACTTTCAATAGATCCAGGAGATAAATTATTGAACCAAGCTTTAGCTTCACCTTTTAATGAAAAAGGGAAAATTTTAGCAACAAAGTAGGTGCGTTTATTAATATCATTAGAAAATAATCCACTCATAATAGAGAGCTCTTGCATATGTGCCACAACAATTTCATTTTCAGTCCCACAAAAAGGTTCTTTCTCAATAATGGTTATATAAGATAAATCAAGAGAGAAATCATAATCCTTATCTTTAATGTTTATGGGAGATGTGGCAAACTTAGCATCAGGAGATAGTTTAGGTCTAATAGTGCGTCTCTCAAGAAGACTTTTAATAGCACTTGCACCATGAGTGTCGTGGGAATGACCACGGCAGATGCTGCAATCGGCAGCGAGTAGTAGAACGAGGGCAAGGGCGGCCAGCCATCTGCGGTGCGAGATGAGGGCAAAGACACAGGGTTTTACCCAGGTTCGGCCCCCCGGAGGGTAAAGACCTACTCCTGCTAGATTGTATTATGGAGGTGTTTACAATGGGCGAACTCGGCGACTAGGCGGCGAGTTGCTTGGTGTATGAGGGAACTCTACTCACCCCATAGGGAGGTTTATATAGGCTCACCTCCCTAGGGTTTACATATCTCAACCGATTTGGTTACAACGGTAATCATTTAACCTAGACCGACTGGGCCTATCTGCCGCTGGGCCTTCAACCTCCGATACTTTGATACCTTGCTGGGCTTCGGTCCACTCGCCGTTCTGCAGGCCCACTCGCCAGCCTTTGGACCAGTCGGAAACGTCCTGCTGAGTATACCCCAATAGGCGTATCCCCATCAGTAGTCCCCGAGGCCGTCGTTGATTAGGCGTGAGTGGCTGCTGGCAGTCGGAGTATACGGCTTTAAGTTGGCATCCAGTCGAATCGTCGGCGGGCTCCTGTATAAAGGGAAAATCCAGTGAACCGAGTCGAGTCTTGGGCGAGTCGATCCAACGGGACGCGGTCTCGGCGAGTGACTTAACGAGCCGAGTGGCTAAAGTTGGACCGTCAGGCGTGGTCAAACTAGCCGTTAAGGTAACCCAACGGTAACTTCTGGCGTAATCATCGGCAGATGCCCGGCCCCTTGGCGGGCAACTCCCACTATATAAGAGGAATGGTAGGCTATCGTAAAGCCAACCGCCCACCATTTTCTCCGAGTACGCACATCTTCCTTCCTCTGATTCCGCAATCCAATCGACCCGCAATCCTCCGACCTCCGAACAGATCCTCAGCCATGGACCTTTCCACCGAACCTTGGGGTAGATCCAAATGCACCAGGGCGCAGCTGGCCTCCTTCGAGGAGGCCGGAATCTGGGCGGGCCTGGCGTATCCTCAGCGGGAAACCACCCCAAACCCGAGAGAGAGTTCGTCTGTTTCACCAGCCACCTCGGCGGGGTTAGGGTTTCCCATCTTTGTTCTTCCGCGTTTACTGCGCCTACTACGGATCCAGCCCTCGGATCCGGGTCCCCACAGGCGAGCAGCTCGCCATCTTCGTGGCGTTCTCGAAGTGCTACTTGCCCCTACTTTCCCTTGTGGCAAGATCTGTTCCATGGACGGATCAGCCGCGAGGAGGCGGGCGGCCCAATGCTAGCCGCGGGCGGCTTAACTTTCCAACTCAAATCCAAAGCCTCCTTCTTCGACCTGATGCTGCCGGCCAAAGCAGCGAGCGACTGGAAAAAGTCATGGTTCTATGTGACCGAGGCGAGTCCGGAGGACGAAGCGGCGATCCCGCGGTACTCGGCTAATCGTTCCGAGCCACGCCATCTCCAGGTCGGCAAGCTCCCCGACGACCAGCGGATGGTCGTCGACGAGATGCTCCAGACCATCCGCGGTCTGAAGAAGAAGGGGCTCCAGACGGTAAACCTGTACAATTGTTGGCTTGGGCGACGGCTCGTTCCGCTCGCCCAACGTGACCATTACATGTACCAGTACACGGGCCGGGGAGACCCGACGAAAGCCTGCCTCGCCGAGTGGAAGCTGGAGGACTACCTCTCAGCGCTGAAGAAGATCACCCAAGCGACATACGTGGATGCGCAGTCGGGTGCCTCCCTACACCATGAGCGTCCGGCCCGACGGTAATCCTTTATATTGTTCGCATCGCGGCGTGCGATCGCGTAACTCTAACTCTTTCGTGTTTAACGCAATTGTTCCAAGTGGTGGAAGGTGGTTACCACCCGCCCGACGAGCCCCGAGCCATCCGCCCAGACACAAGCGAGTCGCCACCCGCCAAGGGTAACGAGGACGACGAGGACGAGTCCGAAGGAGATTGCCCCTGGTCCGAAGACCCATGGCAACGCGTCGGTAGCGATCGAGGCGAGCAGGAGCCTCGAGCGTCATGACGACGACGACGAACTCCCAGAGACCACCTCCCGCCGTCAGGCCACTCCCGCGAAGAAGAAGGAGAAGGAGAAGGAGGCGAGGGCCTCCCTGAGAAGGAAGACGAAGCCGCCGAAGGTGGCTTCACCGCCACACTCAACGAGCAGCTCTGATGCTCACAGCTCGGCCGGTGACAGCGCAGTCCCGGCGACAACCGCGCTAGACGCGCCATCTACAGAAGCTCCGCTGGCCTCAATGCCTCCGCCATTCGCGTCGGTTTCTGGGCTAGAGAAGGCTCCGGTAGTGGCGACTTCGCCTCGCAAGGAGGTCCCGAGCGCGGTGGCCTCGCCCCGCAAGGAAGTTCCGGCCGCAGTAGCCCCAATTCACGAGGAGGCCTCCGCCGAAGGCGCCCCGGAGGCGCCAACCGCTACATCAACGTCAAAGAAGCCGTCCGTATCCTGGGCCCCCGACGTCCTGGAGCTGGGGCTTAGTCGCCGATTAGGCCCTGAGCTGGAAAAACCGGCTGGCCTTCGTACAGGGCTGCGTTTCATTCCAGTCGCCAAGTGAGTGCATTCGGCATTCCCTATTTTCCTTTAGTACTTTGATTGTCTTTTATTGATTTGATTCAATGTGCAGGACCGGAGTGAAAAAGATGGGTCACCCGACCGTGGCCAAGGTATCTTCCGCCGTTGGCGAGGAAGACCCTTCCCGCAAGAGGAAAAGTGATGAGGTCGCCGCCTCAACGGAAGGCAGCAAGAAGGCCAAGGGCGACGACGTCGTCACCGTCTCTGACGACGCGGCGGCGGCGCCGGCTGGACCTGCAGTGGAGGCGACCGCGTCTACGAAGGAGGTCGTTTCCTTGCCTAGGCCGGAGGAAGCGACTTCCTTTGGAGCAGGCGCCTCGATTGCTACCTTCCCCCGTTTCACGACCAAGGCGGCCGCGGCGAGTGGGGCCGCAACCCCGAGCCCCGCTCCAGGGACCATCGACGCTGAAATCGACCAACGTCGCGGGCATACGCCGGAGCTTCTTGCGTCTGTGGACGTGGTGCAATTTCACGGCATGCTTGGTGCGGCCATCCAGGTACCTCCAGTCCCCGAGGATCAGGTCGGTGCTTAGCAGCGGCTTGATTCTCATAATTACTTGTTTTGTACTTTCGAATCCAGTCCCCGAGTGCGTATGCGCTAAAATTTAGCGGATATGCACTGAGGAATTTTCGTGATCGCCAGTCCCCGAGTGCGCACCCGCTAAATTTTAGCGGGTGGGCACTGAGAAATTTTCGTGATTGCCAGTCCCCGAGTGCGCACCCGCTAAATTTTAGCGGGTGGGTACTGAGAAATTTTCATGTGTGCTGATTTTGGAAATGTACAGGGTCTGCAGCTGGAGTCGGCAGAGCGATTGGCTGGCAGCGTGTCTTGAAGGAACTGCCGCTCTCCAGAAGCAAACAAGGAGCTTCAGTTGTTGCTGCAGCGGAGGTGGCTCGCCAGAGCTTGTCCTCGCTGGAGGCTGAGGCGGTGCGGTCTGCGTTAGGCACCGCCGAGCAGAAGATCGCCGACCTCGAGCGCGAACTGCGGGAGGCAAAAGAAGAAGCAAGCTCGGCGAACGGGCGAGCGAAGGCCGCCATTGCGGCCGCGGAGGATGACCGAAAGGCGTCTGAAGCCCTCATTGTTGGGCTTCAGGACGATCATACATCGCTTCAAAGTTTCATCACGGGACTCGCCCGCCCATTGCTTGGTGAGTGCGTCTTCCCTGTCTTTTGATTGTATTGTTTGTGGTTTCCATGGTACTCATACTTGTCTCCTTCTCGCAGGTCGTGTTATTGGCTGCCAAGAAGAAGCGAACTCTCTTGACGCGAGGAATGCGTAAGCATGCTCGTCGACGGCAAACTGTCGGCGACCTGCATCCGCTCCTACCTTCAAGAGATGTCGCCCACCGAAGTTATTCCCAGTGACCTCGTTGAGGTGTGGGAGTACTTGGAGAGGCGCCCACGGTCGTAGAGTTCATGACGCGGTCGGCGTTTCGTCGCGGAGCGTCGACAGCCTTGAGCCTTGGACTCGCCCACTTCCCCGAGGACTTCGATCTCGACGATGTGAGTGGGTACCCTTCGATCGGGCGCGGTGGATCTCCGAGGTTCTCAAGCTGCAGAACGCGTCTGCGCGACTCGAGCGTGCGGGCGATGGGCGACCTCCTTCCCTACCAGAAAGCGGTCGTCGCGCCGACGACGCGCGCATCGCGACTTCAAGGTGGAGCAACCTTTCCGCTCGGCGATGGCGGGTGAGCTGACGACGTATCCGTCAAACCCGTACACCGCGTTCATCCGTAGGCGCCGAGATGCTGGCGCCTCGTCGTCGCCTGCAGAATAGTGTAGTTTGCCTAGATGTGTTAGCAGCAGTTCTGCCGAGTAGGCATATTTTGTAATGTAAGACAATGAGATATGCGATTGAATGGAACGTTGTGTTCATTTTGCTATTTTTTTGTGTGTTTTGGATTGATTTTGGGTGAGTCCCCGAGCGTGTCCGCCCTTTTGTGGGGTTCACCTCATATATGATGTTTTGTTGTTTATCATGTGTGTTGTTGGTTTAGTCGACTCGCCCGAGCTCGGAGAGCCAGTCGCAAGGCGACTCCCTTGAGTGCTCAGACTTTACTGCTTTTCCGTCTGATCGGGGCCGGGTGGCCGAGTCCCCGAGCGTGGTACTTGGTAGTTCAAGGCGCGACTCGAGGGTGGTTGAGGACTGAGCGCGTTGGTGTGAGCGCGTCACTCCTGCCTGGCCCGGTGGGTCAGTCGCGTGGCGAGTCCTAGGCATGCTCTCTTACTTGGCGTTTTCCCTGTCCGATCGAGACGAACTGGTATTCAGTCCCCGAGCGTGGTACTTAGCCGTTCGAGTCGCTATGCCGAGGATGCGGAGGACCAGGGTCGCTGTGAGAAGCGAGGACAGTTGTCTTGGTTCGTAAAACCAGTCGAGCTAGGCGACTCCAATGGGGCTCCGGATTGGCGTTTTTCGTGGACGATGCAAGACCTGAAATGACTCAGTGCTCTTACATCGCACTACTTAGCCGTGCCGGTCGCTATACCAAGGGTTGACTTCTGTATTTTAGCATGACGCTGTTAATTACGAGTGCGAGTGGCACAAGGCATGGAGAGTAGACGAATTTTGCGGTAACCGTTTCTTTTATTCATAGCGACTGGAGAGTACATATGTGGGGTTCTAGGAATAGAACTTCCGGAGGAGATTTACGTTCCATGGCCGTTTGACGTCAAGTTCGCCGTCCCCGCGGACGTCGATGAGGTAGTAGGCGTCGTTGCACGCGCTTAATAGCGAGGCCTTCCACGGAGGAGAGTTTGTGCATGCCCTTCTTGTCCTGGATGAGGCGTAGCACCAGGTCGCCTTCCTGGAAGGTGCGGGTTTTCACCCGTCGGCTGTGGTAGCGGCGGAGTCCTTGCTGATAGATGGCGGTGCGCGATCGGGCGAGGTCGCGTGCTTCGTCGAGTTGATCGAGCCCGTCTTGGCGGGCCAGCTCGTTCTGCCTCCAGATAGTGGATGACCCGCGGCGAGTCGTGTTCGAGGTCGGTGGGCATGACTGCTTCGGCACCGTAGACCATGAAGAAAGGAGTGAATCCCGTCGACCTGTTGCCCGAGGTGCGGATTCCCCAGATGACGGAGGGGAGCTCGTCAACCCAGCATCCAGCGCTCGAGTGGTACTGAGTCGGCTTCAGGCCGTGGAGGATGCTTTGGTTGGCTCGTTCCGCCTGGCCATTGGATTCCGGGTGTGCGACTGACGCGAGGTCGAGCCGGATGTGGTGCTCTTCGCAAAATTCGGCCATTGCTCCCTTGGCGAAGTTTGTGCCGTTGTCCGTGATGATGCTGTTGGGGAACCCGTAGCGGTATATGAGCTCACGTAGGAACTTAGTGGCGGTCTTCCCGTCGCATTTCCGGACTGGCTTGGCCTCTACCCACTTCGTGAATTTGTCGACGGCGACCAGCAGGTGGGTGTAACCAGAGGGGGCCTTCTTGAAGGGGCCTACCATGTCCATGCCCCACACAGCGAATGGCCAGGTGATGGGGATTGTTTTGAGCGCCGAGCTTGGTACGTGCGTTTGGTTGGCGTACTTCTGGCACCCGGCGCATCGCTGGACGATGTCGACAGCGTCGGCATGTGCGGTGGGCCAGTAGAAGCCGTGTCGCATCGCCTTGGCGACCAGGGAGCGAGCGGCGGCGTGGTGGCCGCAGTCGCCTGAGTGGATGTCGTGGAGGATTTTGCGTCCTTCAGCTGGTTGGACGCAACGCTGGAACACGCCGGTGACGCTGCGCTTGTGTAGCTCGCCGTCGATGATGGTGTAAGACTTGCATCGGCGAGCGATCATTCGAGCACGTGTTTCGTCTGCTGGCAGGGTGCCGGTTTCCAGGTAGGCGATGTAGGGCTTGGTCCAATCGTCTGGCTCGGTGATGAGTGCGACCAAGGCTGCTTCTGGTTGGAGCGGGACTCCGATGTCGATCTCCTTCGGGGGAGAGACTGATGGCGTGAAGATTGTGTCGAGGAACACGCCGGCGGGTGGTGCGAGTCGAGCCGACCCGATGCGAGAGAGGGCGTCGGCCTCCTCGTTTTTCCTCCTGTCGATCCACTCGACGGAGTAGCCGGTGAAGTGGCCGCCCACCTTGTCCACCTCTTGGCGGTACGCCGCCATGGTGGGGGAGACGTCGCGGTGCGGCGACTTGCCCCGCAACGAGGTCGGAGTCTCCGTAGCATCGAAGGCGATTGACGCTCATCTCCTTTGCGGCTCGCATGCCGTGGAGTAGGGCCTCGTATTCAGCCATGTTGTTGGTGCAGGGCGTGAATTCGAGGCGGAGGATGTAGCGGAGCTTGTCGCCTTTTGGTGAGGTCAGCACTATCCCCGCTCCTGCGCCGTCCGCGTTCTTGGACCCGTCAGTGCGAGCTCCGAGAATGGAGGTACAGCGGCTTCTCGCTCTGGGCCTCTTCCCACGGCGAGAAGTCTGCGGTGCCGCGATTTAATCGCCTTCGTGGCTCGTATTTAATGTTGTGGACGCCGATCTCGGCCCACTTGGCGACTCCGCCTTCGCCTCGCGATTCGGATGATATCTTGTAGTGGTGCGAGGAGACGACCGTGATCGGGTGCTCCTAAGTAGTGCGGCGCGCCGCTGAGCCCCAGACCGCGTATACCAGTTTTTGGTATCAGGTATCGTGGCGCGACTCGGTGAGAACCTCGCTGATGTAGTACACGGTCGCTGGACGGCGCCTTTCCGTCCTCCGGTCGTTCGGCGACCATTACGGCCGACGACGGCGCTCGGACGCGACATAAACCATCATAGGCTCTTTGTCACCTGGTGCGGCGAGTAGTGGTGCGCGGTAGCACCTTTTGAGGTCGCGAGCGTCGTCCGCCTCCTTGTCCCACCGAAGGTGGGGTTCTTCGCATCGGTATAGGGGCATCGCCTTTTCGCCCAGGCGGGGGATGAAGCGACTGAGAGCCGCTACTCGCCCGGCAAGCTTCTGGACGTCGCGCAGGCACTCGGGTTTGCCGAGCCGGGCGATCGTGTCGATCTTCATTGGGTTTGCCTCGATCCCTCGTTTGGAGACGACGTATCCCAGTAGTTGCCCGGCGGGGACACCGAAGGTGCACTTGCTTGGATTGAGCTTTATCTTGTACCTTCGCAGATTGGCGAAGGTCTCCGCTAGGTCGGCGAGTAGGTCGCCTTGGCGAGCGGATTTCACGACCACGTTGTCGATGTAGACGTGGATGTTGCGGCCAATTTGGCTCGCGAGGCATTCTTGCATGCACCGCTGATAGGTTGCTCCGGCGTTCTTGAGGCCGAAGGTCATGGCGGTGTAGCAGAAGGCTCCGAATGGCGTGATGAACGCCGTCTTCTCCTCGTCCTCGACAGCCATTTTGATCTGGTTATACCCGTAGGGCGCGAGGAAACACAGCGACTCGAACCGCGGTGGAATCGATTATCGATCGATCCGCGGGAGACGAATCTCCTTTGGGCAGGCTGTTCAGGTTTGTGTAGTCGATACACATTCTCCAGGTCCCGTTCTTCTTCTCGACCAAGACTGGGTTTGCCAGCCACTTGGAGTATTTGATTGGCCGGATGAAGCCGGCAGCGAGTAGACGCTGTACTTCCTCGGCGATTGCCCGACGGCGTTCTTCGTTGAAGGGCCTTAGCGACTGCTTGACGGGTCGCACTTTGGGGTCGGCGTTTAATTTGTGCTCAGCGAGCTCCCTAGGGACACCAGGCATGTCGGAGGGTTTCCATGCGAAGATGTCCCTGTTCTCACGGAGGAACTCGATGAGCGCGCCTTCCTATGCTGGGCTCATGCCTGTCCCGATCGTCACCGTCTGGCTGGAGTCGCCTGGGACCAGCTCAACGGTGCGAGTGTGCGTCGTAGCCTCAAAGGTTGAGGTGTTTGCGCCCTCTGAGTTTGGCTTCTTGAGTATCGTGGGGTCGTCATTGTTAACCCCGCTCGCGTATTTGGCGAGCTCGTCGGCGTGATTAGTTTCTGCCGCGATGACGGCGTCGGCGAGTTCGGCCCCTTTGGCCTCGCATTCGGCGGCCATGTCGGGGTCGCCGTTGATGGTGATGACGCCGCACGGCCCGGGGAGCTTCATCGCGTTGTACGCGTAGTGGGGCGCCGCCATGAATTTGGCGAATGCCTGGCGCCCTAAGACGCAGTGGTAAGGGCTGTCGAATGGCACCAGCTCGAAGACGATCCGCTCGGTGCGGAAGTTTGCCGGAGTGCCGAATGTGACGGGTAGCGTGACCTTGCCGATCGGGTACGCCTTCCGACCGGGGACGATGCCGTGGAACGTGGTGTGGGTGTTCTCGATCATCGACTGCGGGAGCCGCAACCGCCTGAAGGTGTCGAGGTAGAGGATGTTGATGGAGCTGCCGCCGTCCATCAGTGTCTTGGGGAGCCAGTAGTCGCCAACCTTGGGCTTGACCACCAAGGCGACTCGTCCTGGGTACTCGATGCGCGGCGAGTGGTCTTGCCGGCTCCAGGTGATGGGCTGTTCCGACCAGTTGAGGAACTGGGGGACGTCTGTTTGGGTCACCGCGTTGACGGCGACGACGCGGGCGATGACCTTCTTCTCGCGCTTCGTGTTGAAGCATGTGAAGGTATGGAGCGAGCCGGCTACTTTGCCGAATTTTCCGCCATTTGGCGGGTCGTTGTCGGTGTCTTCCCGTGCGTGTCGTGCCTTCTCGATCTCCCTGAGGGTGTGGCAGTCGGCGGTGGTGTGCGTGGCGGGCTTTCCTTCCCTGCTGTGAAACGCACATGGTTGGTTAAGGAGGGCCGCGGGATCGAACCTTGGCTTGTTCTTGTAGTTCCCGCCATCGCGTCGTTGCCCTCCGTCGCGGCGGTAACTCTTGGGGTCGCGTTGTGCGTGCCCAGTGTTGGCGACGAAGTCGACTCGCCCGTCGTTGCGGCGCTTGCCTGTGAGGCGAGTGCCGCTGTAGTGTAGGTCGGTTCGGCGGCCACCGTCGTTGCCGCCCGTGCGGCGTTGCCCTCCGGACTCGCCGTCGACGTCTTGGTTGGGATCCTCCTCGGCGTACCGTTTGGCGATCTCGAGGAGGTCGGGGATGTTGTCGAGTGTGCGGGCGTGTCGTTTGAGCTTGGCGACTAGAGGCTCGTAGCGGCACGAGGTCTTGAAGCAATGGATCGCGGTGTCCGGGTGGATGCCGACCGCGTTGTACCAGAGCTCTTGCCACCTTTGGACCCAGTTGCGGGTCGACTCGCGGGGTCCCTGGACGCATCGCTCCAGGTCCTCGATGGTGGTGGCGCGAGTGTAAGAGCACTCGAAGTGCCTGACGAAGGCATCTCGCATTTCCTCCCAGGAGTCGATCGTCACGGGAGCGTGTTGATCCATTGCCTGCACGTCCCCTCCATCATCAGTGGGAGGTAACGGGCGGCGAGTAGGTCAGTGTGACCCGCGATCCCCATTGCCATGAGGTATGTGTCGAGCCAGACCGCGGGGTCGTACGAGGAGTCGTATTTTTCGATCTCCTTTGGCGCCTTGAAGTTTGGTGGGTACTTTTCGCCTCGGATCATTGGTCCGAAGCACTTAGGCCCTAGTCGGTGGCGACCCCATGGGCTCGCCATCGCGGCGAGTAGTTAGGGTGTGCCGCAAGTCGTCGGGCTGGCGTGCGCGCCAGTTTTGGTTGTTGATGATGTGAGTGCGGGCGTCGATTGGCTCTCCGTTAGCGGCGACGAAGTTGGTCGCTGGCCTGGGATCGTTGGTGGAGAGTGCCGCATTCGCGGGTCGGCGTTGGAGCTGCAGTGGCTCTGGTGGCGGGCAATTGAGGGTGTTTGCCACCGCTGGACGGCCGCTTGAGGCCGCCCTGCTTCCCGAGGAGCGCGAGTATACTCGCCCTTGCGAGTCGGCGCCTGCTCTTTGCTGTTCCACGGCCTTCGCGAGTAGGGCCCTGACGTACTGGATTTGTAAGGCGCCGTCGCCGGTGGCCGTGATGCTATCGGCTGCTGCTCGGCCTGCCACGAGGTTGTCCATCGGGGTGGAGAACAGTGGGAGGCCGTTAGCGTCTCGCTCCCGTGAGGAGACGACTATCCGCGGCTGGTCCCTGGGAGGGGTGCGGTTGGGTGGTGGTGGGGCACCCATCGCCGTCGATCCTGGCGGGGGGCGGTTGCTTCCTCCTGGTGGCGCGTTCGCAGATCGCGCTTCGGCTATGCGCGCTGGTCGTTTTCGCCATCGTTCAGGGCGCCCTGAACGGTGGGGTTCAGCGTGACCTGATCCGCTGCTGGTGGTAGCGTGATGCTTCCTGCTGTCACTGCCGAGGCGAAATTTCGCTCGGCCTGCTTTCTGCATCGCCTCCGCCAATTTCAGTGAGTTCTCGACCTCCGTCGCCGTGGCGTTAGGAGGGATCGGGGTGGATAAAGGGTCCTCTGGCGGATCGGTGCCGGTGGCCATGTAGGTCGCGGAATGGCGACTGGTTCCGTCGTGGAGGTCGGAGGAGTTTTCCGACCCGGAGTCAAATTCAAGATCCCGAGGATGGAGGGGTCTCGAAATCTCCGCGTTGGAGACCTGACGATGGAGCCCGCGGATGAGGCACGGTGATGGATCCGCGCAGTGACGCCGGGTCGCCGAAGTCGGCGTCGTCGGTGAGGCGCGTCTTCTGCGGCCGAAGTTCTCGCCACGTTGCTATGGGCGAGTTGTACTCGGAGGCGGCGGTGGATCGTGATCGGATCGCTCTCGGAGAGCCGATCACGTGGTGGCGACTTCGCGGATGCGAGCCGAGTCCTCCGAGGTGATGACGCCGGTGAGGCCGACGAAGAGGCTGATCGTGCCGACCGCGGGATCACGCTGTGTGTGGTCGCGCCCGGACGTAGCTGCTCGGCAAGATCTGGAGCATCTCGCCGATCGCTATCATGCGACCGGTGGCGACCGTCTGATGGGCAGATTGGATCTCGCCGCAGAACACCGCCGACCGCCAGGGCCACGGTGGGCGCCATCGTGGGAATGACCACGGCGAGATGCTGTCGGCGAGTAGTAGAACGAGGGGCAAGGCGGCCAGCCATTTGCGGTGCGAGATGAGGGCAAAGACAGTGGTTTTACCAGATTCGGCCTCTGAGGGTAAAGACCTACTCACGCTTGATTGTATTATGGAGGTGTTTACAATGGGCGAACTCGGACTAGGCGAAGTTGCTTGGGTGTATGAGGAACGCTCTACTCACCCCATAGGGAGGTTTATATAGGCTCACCTCCCTAGGGTTTACATATCTCAACCGATTTGGTTACAACTTGTAATCATTTAACCTAGACCGACTGGGCCTATCTGCCGCTCGGGCCTTCAACCTCCGATCGCTGATACCTTGTGGGCTTCGTCCACTCGCTCACAGCCCACTCGCCAGCCTTTGGACCAGTCGGAAACGTCCTGCTGAGTATACCCCAATAGGCGTATCCCCATCAATGAGTGTTTTGACATTCTTCAATAAATTCATATTTCATTTCAATATAACCGTCATCAAGATCATAGCTAATATGCTCTCTAGACTCAGGTGAACTAACAGGTGTAGGAATATCTTCATTAGGAGTTTCAGTGTTTCCAATTATAGTTCTAGCAATTGTAGCATCTAAGAAAGGACCTAATGAACCAATCTCATTAAGCATAGTAGTAGTAACATCATGAGTATCAGAAGCAATTTCAGATTCAGCAGAAGTAGCAGCATGTGTAATATCTGTATGTGGTGGTGGTGTAAGGAGCTTACTCATCACAGATGGTGAATCAAGAGCAACATAGGTGTTCAGAATTGTACCTCTTCTTGTAGTGGATGGTAATATAGGAACTTTTCCATCACGAGTTTTACCCATGATGAATGGATAGTAGTGAACAATAATAATTCCAAGTGAACTTACAAGTAAAGCTATGCTCTCCGGCAACGGCGCCAAAAAATATTCTTGATGACCCACAAGTATAGGGGATTGCAACAGTCTTCGAGGGAAGTAAATCCCAAATTTATTGATTCGACACAACGGGAGCCAAAGGATACTTATAAGCCTTAACAGATGAGTTGTCAATTCATCTTCACCTGGAAACAGTCTTGCTCGCAATAGTTTATCAGTAGCAATAGCAAAATAACAACAGTAGTAAAATAAGAACAGTAGTAACAATTGTAGTAAACAGCAGGATTAAAGTGCGGTAGGCATAGGGATGGATGGACGGGTGTTGCATGGAAAAGAAAATTCATGTAATAATCAAGACAAAGGGCATTTGCATATAAATAAGATAAAGCATCCAAGTACTAAGTAATCATAGGCATGTGTTCCATATATAGTCATACATGCTCGCAATGAGAACTTGCACAACATCTTTTATCCTGCCAGCCCGTTGCAGCGGGGCCTCTAGGGAATATACTAGCAATTAAGGTGCTCCTTTTAATAGAGAACCGGAGCAAAGCATTAACACTCTATGAAAACACGTAATCCTCACATCACAGCCATCCCCTCTGGTTATCCCAATTTCTGTCACTTTGGGGCCTCGGGTTCTGGACAATGATATGTGTATACAACTTACATGTAAGATCATAAACAATAATATCATAATGAATCAATAACATGTTTAGATCTGAGATCATGGCACTCGGGTCCTACTGACAAGAATTAAGCATAACAAGTTGCAAAAATGTCAGAAAGCACTAACAATAGATACTAGGCACCTTGCCCTAACAATCTTATGCAATTACATGAACGATCTCATCCAATCCCTACCATCCCCATAGCCTACTTCGGGGGATTACTCACTCATGGATGCGGGAATCATGCATGGTTGATGGAGAGTCATTGGTGATGATGATGGCGATGATATCCTCCAATTCCTTGTCCCGGCAGGGTGCCAGAACGGAGTTTCTGGTTCTAAATCGCGGTTTTTGGTGGTGACGGCGCAACAGAAGTCTTCTCTGGAAATTGTCGAACCCCCCAGTGTTTTTAGGAAGAGGGTATATGTAGGCGAAAGGAGAGGTCGAGACGGAGTCCTAGGCATCCACACCATGCCCTGGCGCAGCCAGGCCTGGCCCGCGCCAGGGGGTGGTGTGGGCCCCACTGGCCTCTTCTCCCCTCCGTCTTCTAGCTCCGTGAGTCTTCTGGGAAAATATGATTTTCGGCATATTTTCTGGGATTTTTCCTGAAAGTTGATTTTCTGCACAAAAATGAGACACCAAAGCAATTCTGCTGAAAACAGCGTCAGTCTGTGTTAGTTGTATCCAAATCACACAAATTAGAGGAGAAACAATATAAAAAGTGTCTAGGAAAGTAGATACGTTTTGGACGTATCAGGATTCCGAGGAGATCTACAACCTCTGCTGCCATGCTGGAACAAGGGAGAGGAAGGTCTTCATCGATTATCGTACGTGTGATCAACTGCGGAAGCACTTCCAGAATGTGGCACCGGAAGGATCGTCTACACGATCTTGAGATCGGCAAGTGATCGACTATATCAAACACGAGATCCAAATCTCTTTAACGCTTTGAATCTTCGAGGGTTAGTTCTCTACAATCTTGTTGCACCTATCTCGTAGATTAGATCTTGGTTTTGTGTATTCCCGTGATAGATATTTTTTGTTTTCCATGCTGCAAACCCTACAGTGGTATCAAAGCCGAATCTATGCGTAGATTTGTTGCATGAGTAGAACGCAATGGTTTTGTGGGCATTGATGCTTTTGTTGTTGCTTGTTTTTTGTGTAGTTTGCATCTTGTAGGATGGTGGGATGAAGCGGCCCAGGATAACCTTACATGTTATCGTACATGAGACTTTCTCCATGCTCAACGTGCAACTTGCATTGCACAAGTAGCTTTGCGGGTGTCTGTCTCTCCCACGATAGTGAAGATTCAATTTACAACGGGCACTTGACAATACTTGTATCAACGTTGTGGTTCGTGATCGTAAGTTAGAACGGTTCTTACTAGAAAGCCCTAGCCACGTAAAACATGCAAAGAAAATTAGAGGTGTCTAACTTTTTTTACGGGGCTTGTGTTGGGATGTTATATGGCCATGATGAGATTGTGATTATATTTTATGGATGCAATGATCCTTACTGTAAGTTGGCAATCGGCAGGAGACTTATAATTGTCTTTAAATTTCGTTTAAGACCTGCGTGTCTATTCATCAAAGTAATTGTAATACTCCCTCCGTTTCAGGGCTTAAGGCGTCCTCGTTTTGCGTGTTTTTTCTTTGACCAAGAATTACTATAAATATGTAAAGAGTTTTGGTATAAAACTAGTATCACTGGAAAGTATTTTTCAATAAAATCCAACGATACTAATTATGTACAATATAATAAAGATTTTGTTGCTCAATTCTTTTAGTCAAACTTTGCTTTGCAAAGCGTGTGCGCCTTAAGCCTTGAAACGGAGGTAGTAGTTGCTGCTGGTGGAGGACAACCATGAAGCGGCGCAATTGACCTTGACGCCACGCCGGTGATGATGGAGTTCATGTTCGTGCTTTGGAGATGAAGATCAAATTCACAAGAAGAAATGCCATACCATATCACATATTATGAATTGCATGTGATTTTATCCTTTTTATGCATATTGTATTTCTTAGATTGCAACGATAGCATTATAAGATGATCCCTCTCACTAAATATCAAGTAGTAAAGTATTTTTCCTTAGTAGGCACCGTTGCTAAGACTCGTTGTTTCGAAGCACCATGTGATTAATGGGTGTGATAGATTCTATGTGTGCATACAATGGGTGCAAGCCACATTTGCACATGCGGATACTAAGGTTAACCTTGACAAGCCTAGCATGTACAAACATGGTCTCGGAACACGTAATACCGAAAGGTAAAGCATGAGTCATATGATTGATATGATGAACATGTTGATTTTTCGCCTTTTAAGCTACAACATCTCTCGTAATGATCGAACTTGGTGTAGTGTATTTGGTTCGTGTGATCACTAAAACAATGTGAGGGATGTTGTTTTGAGTGGGAGTTAACCTAGTTAATTTCAGAATTAAATATGAACTCAATTTATCATAAACTTAGTAAAACTCTTTGTAAATATGTTGTAGATCATGGTGTCTCCTACCATCAATATTAATGTGTTCCTAGAGAAAGAAAAGTTGAAAAACAATGGAAGCAACTTCGCGGACTGGTTCTGCAACTTGAGGTTGTCCTCAATGCTGGTTAATTGACCTATGTGTTGGATGCACCGCTGGGTGACCTGCCTGTAGATGATGCTACTGATGAGGTGAAAAATGTTTACCTCACTCGGAAGAATCAATAATCCACAGTTCAGTGTGCCATCTTGTACGGTTTGGAATCGAAGCTTCAGAATCGCTTTGAAACCGCGACCCTCATGATATTTTCAATGAGCTCAAAATTATACTTGAGACTCACGCGGCCGTGGAAAGCTATGAAGCCTTGGAGAAGTTCTTTAACTGCAAGATGGAAGAGGGCAACTCTATTAGCGAGCATGTGCTTAAAATGTTTGGGAACGCAAATAAACTCGCAGATTTGGGAATAAAGATTCCTAATGCGTGATGAACTACAACATGCAGCACATGGATAAGTCATAGCATGAACTCTTCTCCATGTTGAAGTCTGCGAAAGTGGACATCAAGAAAGAGCACCAAGTGTTGATGGTCAATAATACCACCAATTTCAAGAAGCAAGGCAAGCCTAAGAATAAGGGTAACTTCAAGAAGGGCGGTAAGAAAGCTACCGCGCCTACCAAGAGGCCCAAGGCTGGTCCTAAGCCTGATACTGAGTGCTTTTACTACAAGGGCGAAGGTCACTGGAAGCAGAATTGCCCCAAGTACCTGGCTGATCTGAAGAACGGCAGCATCAAGAAGAAAGGTATGTTCGATATACATGTTATTGATGAGTATCTTACTAGTAGTGCCTGGGTATTTGATTCAGGTTCGGTTTCTCATATTTGTAACTCGAAATAGGTGCTGCAGGATAAGCGAAGACCAGCAAGATATGAGGTGACGATGCGCGTTGGAAATGGCTCCAAGTTTGATGTGATCGCCGTCAGCACGCTCCCTCTTCATCTACCGCTGGAATTAGTTTTAAGTCTAAATAATTATTATTTGGTGCCTACGTTAAGCATGAAGATTATATTTGGATCTTGTTTATTGCGAGACGGTTACTCGTTTAAGTCCAAGAATAATGGTGTTTGATTGATATGAGTAATATCTTTTAGGGATTTCTGTTTTCGTGCCCTTGGTTTGTTAGTTGTACTCACTTTTCCCCAGCCTCTTAGCTTTTCCCCACTTTTGCCCATCTCCTATTATTGAACTCTCGCACGGTTTGAAACTCGCAGTCGGCCAGCCTTGCTGCTAGATGCTGACAAATGGGGTTGCATTCAGTCGGGTCCCGTAGTGGACCCTCGCCATTACGTGCTGACAAGTGGGGCTGCGGTTTGTCAGGTCCTGTAGTGGACCCTTGCCGTTACATGCTGACAAGTTGGTCCGTGTTTAGATGGTTCCCGTAGTGGACACGTCTCTCCACTTATCCAGATCAGCATGGGACCCATAGCTTATCCATGTGAGCGTCAGACCCACAGCTTATCCACGTGAGCCAGCCCCGTGCCCGCGCCCATGTCGTTGCCTCCCCTTTCTTCTTATTCGGAACGACGACCCCTCTCCAGCGATGGCGGCCCTTTGTCGAGCTTCACTTCGGCCTCTCGTTCGTCCTGGCCATAGTATGGTGTCGTCCCGTTGACATGTACGAAGGATGAAAATGGCAACCGTGTGCGAAGAAGGTTAGATCTCTCACCAAAATTCACCAAAATATCGCACCAAAATGGCAAACGGGGATCTTGCGGCGGAGAATGCGGCCGGCGAGCCGTTCTGATGGTTTAATTGGTTTATCGAGTTAATTTCTCGGCTGCAATCAAGTGAAAGATTGTTTATAATTAAAAATTAGGGACATGGATCTATAATAAATAAGAAATGACACAACTCTTGAACACTTTCAAATTAATAAAATTATACAACTGTTAATGTACAAGAATGTTTATAAATGACACAACTCTTGAACACTTTCAAATTTAAAAAAGTATACAACTCTTAATGTAAAATAGATGTAATAGAGTGTTTATAATTGACACAAATCTTGAACACTTTCAAATTAAAAAAAATATACAACTCTTAATGTAAAAGAGTGTTTATAATTGACACAACTCTTGAACACTTTCAAATTAAGAAAATTTATACAACTCTTAATGTAAAAGAGTGTTTATAATTGACACAACTCTTGAACACTTTCAAATTGAAAAAATTATACAACTCTTAATGTAAAAGAGTATTTATAATTGACACAACTCTTGAACACTTTCAAATTGAAAAAATTATACAACTTTTAATGTAAAAGAGTGTTTATAATTGACACTACTCTTGAACACTTTCAAATTAAAAAAAAACATACAACTCTTAATGTAAAAGAGTGTTTATAATTGACACTACTCTTGAACACTTCAAATTAAAAAATAATCATACAACTCTTAATGTAAAAGAGTGTTTATAATTGAGACAACTCTTGAACACTTTCATATTAAAAAAATTATACAACTTTTAATGTAAAAGAGTGTTTATAATTGACACTACTCTTGAACACTTTCAAATTAAAAAAATATACAACACTTTATGTAAAAGAGTGTTTATAATTGGCACTACTCTTGAACACTTTCAAATTAAAAAAAATCATACGACTCTTAATGTAAAAGAGTTTTTATAATTGACACAACTCTTGAACACTTTCAAATTGAAAACATTATACAACTCTTAATGTAAAAGAGTGTTTATAATAGACACAACTCTTGAACACTTTCAAATTTAAAAAAATGATACAACTCTTAATGTAAAAGAGTGTTTACCATTTTTATAGTGTGAAAAGTGATCCCTATAATTGCGTATACGAAAATTATAAACCTTTGAACACTAAGAAATCGCACTTAATATGTGATAATGATGTGCTAAGAAAATCCTGAAAGATTATTATTTTCATAGAATGTAATGCATAAACTTGCATATGGCAAAAATTATACACCTTTGAACTCTTTGAAATCGCACTTCGGACATTGATAATGTTGTGCTAATCAAATCCTAATCATTTATCATTTTCATGGAGTGAAATATAATGCAAAAATTATACACCTTTGAACACTTTCCCTTCAAATTATATTCAAAATCGTTTGTTTATGGAGTTAAAGCATCGGTGGCCCCCAAAAGATATAGGGTTATCCTGTCCGCTAGATCACAAAGGATCAATTAGAGGATCAACGGTTGGTGGGTACGATCCGCGTGACAACTGTCTCGACCAATCAGAGTGTAGCAGCCAAGATGAGCATAGGTGTGAGAGTTTGTGACTAAGAGGGAGGGGAAAACTGAGTAGAACTTAAAAACTAAGGTAAACTAAGTAGAACTTGAAAACCAAGGGATAAACTAAAAAGGGGTTCAAATAGAAAATAGAAAGATATTTAAAAAATGGAAAATGCTTCTTTTATACAATAAAAATGCATATTGGCATACATCAAACTATTTGCAATTCAAATATATATCAGTTTGACAATTATTGCCTCATTCAGACAAATTATGTTTTGGGGAGGGATGTTTTGGGAAGAGGCTTGAGTAGAAATCCATGAACCCTCATAGATAGTAGGTGATTTGGGAAGTGGTGATTTAGGTTAAAACTTGATTTATATACATTTCTTATGGTGGCAGGTGACATAATAAGACTCCCTGGGTAGATGCCACTATGTTTTGATCTTTTTGAATTTGTTGTGAATAAAATGACTCAATTAGCTAGCTAAAACCCATTCGTTGACCAGCAATCGGAGGGTAAAAGTGAGTATATTGCACATGGAAGTGTGAGTACTGGAGGGAAAAACTGAGTACAACCAAACCGCCAGTGCTACACTCGAGGGTATAATTGAGCACAACTAAGTGGCCAAGGTTAGACATGAGGGGGAAAACGTGACGCACGGTACGCGTGTCATAGTGCACAGGGCGGTAGCGGACGCATGTCACGGTGCACGGGGCGGTAGTGTACGCGGTTACACGGTGCACGGTGGTGCAATGAAACGTCTCCTCCCTTCACCTTTAAAGAGGCCTCCTCACTCTCACTCATCACTCACCTATCACTCACCCACACAACCATCTCCACTGTCCCATCACCTTCTACAAATACCAAATAAAACCCCAACCACACCGGCGATGGAGAAGAACAGCGCGGTGGCCATCATCGCCTCCAAGGGGGCCGGCGAGGAGGACCCTGTACTCGTACAGGCCCCGTCGAGGAATTTAATGTATCCACCATCCCCGTCCAGACCCTCGTCCCTGCTTCCGCCATAGCCGCCGGCGAGGAGGCCCCCGTCCCACGTACATGCCCCCGTCGTTCTCTTGGAGATCCCACACGACTGGGACCCCTATGGGGACAACGATAACATCAGGCCAGAGAACCCCTTCGACACCATCTTAGCCGACCCATGGTTGGAGGTAACTAGGGTTTTCTCCCCTTCCTTTGTTCTTCCCCCATTCCCATTGTTGGACGCTAGATCATGTTTTATTAGGGCTCGGCCGTTCGTATTTTCAATTGTTGGATGCTAGTTATTTTTACAGTAGCTAATCCTCTTGTGTTAGATCTCGTATTTTGATGAATGCCCCTAGTTGGGATCAGTACTATCACCGATCTGTTGTTGGGATCAGTATTCGATTTGGTTTGAGATTTGGGGATTGGAGAATAATCAGGGGATCTCAATCGGTTAATTTATGCAAGCAATCAATCCCAATAATCACGGTATCTCAATCATGTACTTATTGCACGGTACTGTTTTTTTGTATTAGGTGGATAGCAGCGACGTCTACAGCGACGACAAGTCCACGGACACCAAGACTCGTCAGGTGCTGAGGAAGCTGAAGTCCAGCCAGTTCAACGGATTCTTCGCTGACGATGTCTACAGGTGCCCCTTCTACACCAGGAGCCTCGCCACCAACTTCAACTCCCTCGTGAGGCATGCCAAGGACATGAAGACCTGCGTCCTGTCAAAGAACGTCAACTCCTTCAGAACCAAGCATAAGGCGCTCGGTTTTCACCTCCGTAACCTCCAGAAGGTGGCCATTGAGGAGGGTCACATGCCCCCGATCAAGCCCAAGGCGCCCAAGGTCATGGGACTAGGCGACAAGAAGTGGAGGAAGCACCAGAGGGAGCAGGCGGAGGCCCTCCTAGCGGAGGACATGAGGGGCCACTGATCTTGTGTTGCTGCTGCTGTAAAGCAGCTTCTTTTGTTTTGTTGTCTATGTTGAACTTGTAAGCTGCCGCTGGTGAGTAGCCTAATTGTTGAACCTCTTCTAAGTACTGCACTGTATAATACTATATTAGCTTCTTTATCTACATCTGCTCTGTTTATCTACATATTTATGGTGCTGGTTAGATTTTCTGCCAGATTGGGAAAATACGAGGGCCAAAAGGAACCATGAATAAAGAGAGAAGCTGCTCTAGATTCGCTGCCTTTTTGGGAAAAAATAACAACAGTTAGTGACATAAAGGGGAAAGACACTCTTAAAAAGGCAAATCATAAAAATAACAAAAAAGAAATCTTCCAATTTAGGCGACAGGGCGCACGTAACTACCAAACGCGCCCCACATGGTCCCACACCACATCCCCCAAAACGTGTTCCCAACAAGCCGGCCCCACGCAATCCAACATGGGAGGTCATACTATGGGACCCGACTGAACATGGCCCCACCTGCCAGCACGTAACGGGGGGGGGGGGGGGTCCTACTTGTAAACACGTAATGGCGAGGGTCCACTACGGGACCCACCTAAATGCGGCCCCACTTGTCAACACGTAACAGCGAGGGTCCACTAACGAGACCCGACGGAGAGTGAGTTTCAGACCGATATGAGAGTTTCAGCCAAGGAGCCGAGAAAAAGTGAGGAAAGTTAAGCGGCCGAGGAAAAGTGAGTACAGCTAACGAACCAAGGGCACAAAAATAGAAATCCCTATCTTTTATGGTCATGCGCTCGAGATAGATGGCCTATTCTTATTGGTAGTGATACACATGTTCATAATATAGATGCTAAACGAATGAAATTGAATGATAATTCCACATACATGTGGCACTGCCATCTTGGTCACATTGGAGTGAAGTGCATGAAGAAACTCCATTCCGATGGACTTCTTGAATCACTTGTTTTTGAATCACTTGAAAGATGTGAAGCATGTCTAATGTGAAAAATGACTAAGACATCATTCTCTGGAATAATGGAGCTAGCTACAGACTTGTTGGAGATCATACATACCGATGTGTGTGGTCCAATGAGTGTAGAATCACACGCTGGATATCGTTATGTTCTTACTTTCACGGATGACTTGAGTAGATATGGATATATCTACTTAATGAAACATAAGTCTGAAACTTTCAAGAAGTTTAAGAAATTCCAAGGTGAAGTAGAAAATCAACATAACAAGAAGATCAAGTTTCTACGATTTGATCGTGGAGGTGAGTATCTAAGTTACGAGTTTGGCATGCATTTGAACAAATGCAGAATACTTTCACATTTGACACCGCCGGGAACACCACAACGTAATGGTGTGTCCGAAAGTCGTAATCAAACTCTCTTAGATATGGTTTGTTCTATGATTTCTCTTACATATTTACCATTATCATTTTGGGGTTATGCATTAGAAGATCCGCATTCACTTTAAATAGGGCACCATCTAAATTCGTTGAAACGACACCGTATGAATTGTGGTTTGGGAAGAAACCTAAGTTATCGTTCCTTAAAGTTTGGGGTTGCGAAGATTATGTAAAGAAGTTACAGCCCGACAAACTTGAACCCAAAGCGCAGAAATGCGTCTTCATAGGATATCTTAAAGAAACAATTGGGTATACCTTCTATCATAGATCCGCAGGAAAAAATTTCGTTGCCAAGAATGTATCCTTTCTTGAGAAGTAGTTTCTCTCAAAAGAAGTGACTGGAAGGAAAGTAGAACTCGACGAGGTTGTTAAACCTTCTCTCAGATTTGAGAGTAGTGCAACACCGGAAGATGTTCCCGTGCCGCCTGGACCAATAAGATAGGAAGCTAATAATAATGATCATGAAACTTCGAACGAAGTTACTACGGAACCTGATATGTCAGAAACGTATCTATAATTTTTGAGGTTCCATGCTTGTTAGTATCAACTTTGCTTTGCTTTTTCTACACTTTGAGGTGTTTTTATATGTTTTTTGGTACTAACCTATTAACAAGATGCCATAGTCCAGTTTCCTATTTTCTTCTATTTTTGGTTCCAGAAAGGCAAAAAATCAATGTTCTCAGAATTGGACGGGACAAAAGCCAAAGTCAATATTTTACCGTGGGGAACACGGAGCTAGAATACGAGATGGAGGGGAGGCACCAGGGGGCCACACCCCTTGGCGGCACGGGATAGGGTTATCCGCTCCTAGGGGGGTGTGACCACCCTGGCCGCCCCCCTGCCTTGCATCTTCGCCTATAAAGACCCCCCGATGCCAAAACCCTAAGTACGTGATCAATATTCCACGCAAGCGTTTGTATCCGCCGCCACCATCGTCCCTAGATCAGGGGGATCTGAAGCTCTTCCCGACACCCTGCCGGAGGGGATATCATCTCGAAGGCCTTCTTCTTCATCATGCCAGCCTCCGTTATGAAGCGTGAGTAGTTCCACCTTGTACTAGGGGTCCATGTAGTATCTAGATGGTTGTATCTCCTCCTTTGTGCTACCATGATTAGATCTTGTGAGATCCATTCATGATCAATATCATCTATTTATAATCATGCATGTTGTGTTTGCGGGGATCCGATGGATATTGAGATTACTATGTCAGATTGATTAATGGTTTTGTCTTATTGATTCTATCATGTCTGTGTTGTTTGTGATCTTGCATGCTCTCCGTTTCTAGTAGCTATCTTGGCCAAGTAGATGCTAGTGACTCCAAGAGGGGGTATTTATGCTAGATAGTGGGTTCATGCCTCTATTTAATCTAAGAAAAGTGACAAAAATCTCTAAGTTTGTAGATGTGTTGTTGCCACTAGGGAGAAAACAACGGTATCTTGTTCATGGAACAAGTGGATTGTTTACCTTACACACTTTGCTTAAAGCAGTTATCTGTTGCTTGCAACTTAATACTGGAGGGGGTTCGGATGATAACCTGAAGGTGGATTTATAGTCATAGATGTAGTTGGATGGCGGTCTATGTATATTGTTGTATTGCCCAATCGAATCTCATAGGATCATGAATGTCTAGTATTGCATTGTTATGCCTTGCTCAGTCATGTCAATTGCCCCGATGTAATTTGTTTACCCATCATGCCATGTTTATTTATCTCAAGGATAACACCTCTAGTGAACTATGGACCCCGGTCCAATCTTTACCCTTGATACATCTTCCACTGTTACAATTTACTTTCTGCAAACCATTATTACCTTCCACACCATACAGTTAATCCTTTGTTACAGCAACCGGTGAGATTGACAACCTCACTGTTTGTTGGGGCAAACCCTTGAGTTTAGTTGTGCAGGTCTCCAAGTTGCTAGCAACACCTTTGAGACGTTTCCTTCCTCCTACTGGTTCGATAACCTTGGTTTCTTACTAAGGGAAGACTTTCTGATGTGCTCATCACACCTTGCTCTTGGGGTCACCCTACGAAGCGTTACTAGGCGCCATCAACAAGTTTTCTGGCGCCGTTGCCGGGGAGGCTAAGGATGTCTTCACAAGGGGAGTCCTTCACAACCTTTCTCTTTACTTCATTTTTGTTTTGCTTAGTTTCTTTTGCTTGGTTTTGTTTGCCTCTTTTTATCAAAAACTCCAAAAAAAATTAGTTTAGTTTGGTTTGCTTTCTCTTATCAAAAACACAAAAAAATAGTTCCTGCTGCTGTTGGCTTGCTCCACTTTTGCCAAAATGAACTCTGCTGAGAACACCAAGTTGTGTGACTTCACTAGCACAAACAACAATGATTTCCTAAGTACTCCTATTGCTCCACCTGCTCCTGATGCTACCTTTTATGAAATTAAGCCTGCTTTGTTGAATCTTGTGATGAGAGAGCAATTTTCTGGTGCTAGTTCTGATGATGCTGCTGCCCATCTCTAAACTTGAAGTCATGCTCAAAGACTTTATTAGTAAACAAACCACTTTCAACAAGACTGTGGAGGAAAAGCTTTTGAATGTTGAGAAAAATGTTTCCTCTTTGTCTGAAGCATAGTCCTCTTTGATTAATAAAATGGCTGCTAAACCTAAAACTTTGGAAAGTATATTTGTTGCTACTCATGCCATCCAAGTTACTACTGATGAAAATGTTAGACTGTTATCCCAACTTCATGCTAAGTGGGATAGAGAAGCTGAAATTACTAGAAACAATAGTGTGTGCACTATCACCACCACCAATATGAATGCCACTAAACCACAAGAAGTCCCTATTCCTCCTACCACAATGCCTAAACCCAATGAGCCTACTACTAGTGATGCTAAGTTTGATTTTGATCTTGATGGTTGCAATATTTCTGAAGTGATTATGTTCCTACAAAAGCTTGCTAGAATTCCTGATGCTAGTAATATGAATGTGTCTTTCACTAAACACATTATAGATGCTCTTGTTAAAATTAAGGAAGAGAAGTTGAAACACAAAGCCTCTATTCCTAGGAAAATATAAGATAGTTGGGAACCTATTATTAATATGCAAGTGAATGATTTTGATCTCAAAGCTTCATGTGACCTTGGTTCTAGTGTCTCTATTATGCCTAGAAAGATTTATGAAATGCTTGTTTGCCACCTTTGGAAGATTGCTATTTGGATGTCCCGATTAATGATAATGCTAAGAAGAAACTCATGGGGAGTATTAATGATGTTCTTATTATGGTTAACAATTCTTATGTTCCTATTGATTTCTATATTTTGGATGTTGAATACAATGCTTCTTGTCCTATTACTTTGGGAAGACCTTTTCTTAGAACTGTTGGTGCCATTATTGATATGAAAGACGGCACCATTAAAGAGCAATTCCATTCAAGAAAGGTATTGAACACTTCCCTATGAGGAGAGAGAAGTTTATTTTTTCTCCTCCTTTGAAAGCAAGGTTTGATGTCAATGCTTCTTCATTTGAAAACACTTGATTCTTGCTTCTTGTGCCTAACTTAAAGGCGTTAAATAAAAAGTACTTGTTGGGAGATAACCCAAGAGTTTTCTTGGGTCTTGGAAGTTATTACTTTAGTAATGACCTCTCCTTATCCTTTTTGTTTGATTTTTGTGCCAAGAATGACCTCTAATGAGAGGGAAGTAAGATTTGGGGAGTTGCTGTCCTAAAACATATTTTTGTGCTCCACCGTAAAAATTCGTGAGGAATCTCTGTATGTAGGATTGAGATGATATTTTGTGAATAAATCCCCAGTATGTTAGATAACTTTCGTTATTTCAACACTTTTTGATTCGAGCAACAGAAGGTCTTCGAAAAAATTGTGTTGTACCTGGATGTTGATATTGCTTCGCTATTGATCATATCAAAACCGGTGATATATCAATATTATTGATTAGAATTGATGGATTATTTGAATATGTTGTGTATGGGTCAGAAAATACTTTTCTTAGTCCTCTCCTATTAATGCTCATCTATGCTGTCCCAAACATATGCCAACTTTAGTTCTCTTAAGGGGGTTAGCCTGATATTATACCCAATAGTGAGATAAGCCACTTAGGAGTTGGAATTTGATCATCAAGAAACCACCCACAATCTTGCTAGCCAATCCGAATCTCGGGACGAGATTCATCTTAAGGGGGTTAGTCTGTCACATCCCAAGTTTTTATAATTTGGGACTAGAAAAAAATTACATTTGCATTGCATGGGCATGGCATTTTGCATTCATAAGAACTTTGGATTGCAAAACCCCATATTCAAATCCTATTTTTAATTATTAAATACATCTATAGAAGGTTTATGCAAGGTTTTAAATATCCACTAATTGCAAACTAGTGCAAATATTACAAATATGATCTGGAGATAATCCTCTGGATTATATAAAATTTTATAAGGAAGAATCACTTCATTTGGAGCTTGGATGAAAAAGATATCACAAAAACAAGAAATGAATAACAAGGCATATAGGACAAAATACATATTTATTAGATGGTCTCATAGTATGGACAGGAAATATGCCACTTAATATCCTACCATGTTAATGATGAATTTACAAAATTTTAGAAACTGGTTTGACCTTATTTGGAACTAGTATGGAAAAGTTATTAAACAAATAAGAAATGAAAAAGAATAAAGAGAAACAAAAAAAACCAACCTACCTAATCCGGCCAGCCGACCAGGCCCAGCCCAACCAACCCCACAGGCCATGCTCTACCTACCACTCGTGCGTGTGTGTGTAGCAGTAATAGCCACCAGCCGCTCCCGGCCCAACTACCAGCCCAGCAACAGGCCCCGACGCAGCCTGCTCCCACCTCCCAGCTCTCGCTGACAGTAGGGCCCACCCCGTCATCCCCCAGCTCCGGCTAGGAGACCATCTGTTGCATGAGTTCGTTCCCGAAAGAATCTCGCCTGATTAAGGAAGGATTCATTGCCCCCTCGTTCAAGAACCGTCCTTATATAATTCCCTATCACCGCAGCCTTTTTCCCCTTCGTTTTTTTCTTAAAAACCCTAGCTTTGAGGCTCGGATTGAATCTCGGATCACCGCCGCCATTGGATCTCGAGGACGAGCTCGAATCCGAGCATCTGTCTCGCCCCGACCCCTCCTTTCTCTCTTCATCTCTTCCCCGTGAAGTACCTCGTCGCCTTGACCTCTTAACTCTCCGAAGGACCACCTCCAGACACACAAATTCGTCGTCGGAGTACCGTCGGACTCGAGAAGCTCCAGCTGCCCTCCACGCAAATTCGTTGCCGGAGTACTGTTTCTTGAGGAAGCAAAGGACCACTCTAAGACAACTTACATGACCAACGTCTCTGCCCGCACGCCGTAGACCACCTCGACCTTGTCGGAGACCGCTGGAGCACCGCCGTTGGACATCGTCTGAGCCGACCGCTGTCAGCCCGCCACTGTGGAGGAAGCACATGTTCTCGTCCATCGAATCTACTCTGGACGGCCGAGATTAGATCTTCCTTCTGAACCGGTATCAGCCAACCAAGGCGCGCAACGTCGTCGGCTCTGTCAGCAGCCACGTCATCGCCTAGTTAGTAGGTATAGTCAATCAGATCTCGCCACGTTGGCGTCATATTCCGTTTTTATTGAAATTGGATTAAAAATTTAAAAAAAGCAGAAAATTGTATATATTTTCAAAATTCATAATAAAAGATTTGCAGATCCAAAAAATAGCGTATAATATGTCATTGGATTCATAAAATTGTGAAGAACATTAATACGAGATTAGATATAACTTTTATAGTACATATTTACTGTAATAATTTAAATAATTTAATGGGAACTTTATACTAAATAAATTGTAGTAAATCATCTGTATATCATAAAAATACAAAAATGTGTCCATGGATTCGTAATTTCATATACGACATTAATATTCTTTTAGATATAACTTTTGCACTTTAGAATTACTATAGTAATTTAAATAGTTTAAATGGACTTTTAGAGTATAAAATCCATAGTAAATAATACATAGATCAGAAAAATATAAATAATATGTTCCTGGAATCACAATACCGTGTAGATTATAGATATGATTTTAGTTTGATTTTTAGACAATAGAAATTATTTAAATGATTTAAATCCATTAAACACTACTTAAATCCTAAGAAAATATTTATAACTCTAATTAATGTGAATCCAATTGGTACCGGTTTGTATTAACATTACATATCCAGTACACTTCAGATATAAATTTAATATAGAAATTAGTACAAATGTTCCAGCAGAACTATTAAAACCCCTATATTGGCAATCAAGAATTAATAAGAAATACCCTATTGCATCAAATACTTTTATACATGCATCATGTGATCTAGTATTGTTTATAGAACTAAATACAACCATTGTGACATATTAAATCATCATGCATGCATTTGTTCATCATTGTTTTGTTGTATTGTGCATAATTGCATTGTTTTGAATGGTGTATTTGTTGTGCACTTGTTTTGAACGTTAGATTGCGAGGAGTGCAACTACTGCGATTGGAACTACTATAATTGCAAGTATTATGATTGCGACAAGTGCAATGATTGCAATTGTGAATATTGTTTGAACGACTACATCAACTAAAGGAAAGTGGCACAATCATAAATGTCCTAGTTATTTTTCCTATGCATTGTAGTTGTTTTCAGTAGAATTGCATGTGTAGGAAAATATTTTACTATATGTTATACTATGTCCTATTTAGGATATCCTTTTTTATCTTGCTTAGTGGAAACATCGTAGATGTAGTATGCTTAGCCCTGCTATAGATTCGGGGTGGAATATTATGTCATGAGTATTATGAGGTATTGGAAAATCTATGTTTTATATAATAAAACAAGTACTTAATGAATCACCTAGGTGGAATACTGTTGTTGTTGAGTTTGGAAGAAGTGGCAACGAAGGGGACCTATCTTTGGCTACCTCTCTCGTGTGTGCACTAGAAGAAGACCACCTAGGCATCATAGAGATTGACATGTTTCTCGTATTGTATCTTCCGTGTACAGCCACATGCTAATATGGGCTCTAGCTTAGTTAATTACATAGCTAAAGACCCTTTGCATTGGATATAAATCTAATCGATTAGCCATGTCCCTGGTTATGGACAATATTGAGCAACTATGTCTTGAAGCATATGGATGATCTCGACATTCCAATTTCTTAATAAAATTTGATTGTTGAACAAGGGAGTACGAGCACTTGGTATTGGCCAATGTGTTGAGACAATTTTCAGAAATAACTAAAATTATTTTGAAAAGATAGGATAAACTATTGCTTTATGCAAATCAGCCCAAAACTCCACTTAGCCAAATATGCATGTAATTGATTGGTTCCATTTATATCCAAATATTATTGACACTTGCCAATACATTCAAAGTATTTACCATTCATGGTTGCAACCTTTCATGTTGCAGGTTATATTGTTTCTAAGTGATCGTTATAGGTCGTGAGACTCCACTCAACGATTGTTCGCCTGTGGCACATTTGAAGGATGGAGATCTACCTTGTATTTGTTTTCCGCTGTGTACTTCTGTAATATAATGTAAATTCTAGATCATATTCGTTGTATTTATGATGCACAGTTATATTTGTTATCATTTTGTACTATGTCTGCAAGTGAACCGATCCAGGGATTGGCACAATACACATGAACTCAGCCTTATCAGGTGAGGGTGTTACATGAACTCCTTCATCCATATCGCATCTTGTGAAGCCTCCTAAGTAGCTATGCATTCCGATTCAGTTAAAGATCTCGCCACAACGCTTTATTTAGCACTTATCCAGTTCATTGTTGCACCATTCAAAGTAAATATGTATCCAGATTGCGACTTAGAGTCATCCAAATCGGTGTTCCAACTAGCATCGGTGTAACCGTTTACAGCGAGTTGTTCGTCACCTCCATAATAAAGAACCATATCCTTAGTCCTTCTCAAGTCCTTTAGGATATTTTTGACCGCTATCCAGTGATCTACTCCTGGATCACTTTGATATCTACTAGTCAAACTAACAGCATATGCAATATTTGGCCTTGTACACATCATGGCATACATGATAGATCCTATGGATGAGGCATATGGAGTTTTGATCATCCTCTCTCTATCTTCTGCTGTAGCTGGAGTTTGAGTTTTACTCATGGTCGTATTGGGCAATATGGGAAAGAACCCCTTCTTGCTATCTTCCATTCCAAACCTCTTTAGAACGTTGTCCAAATATGTACTTTATGAAAGCGGTATTAAGCATATTGATCTATCTCTATAAATCTTGATGCCTAAAATGTATGGAGCTTCACCAAGATCCTTCACTGAAAAACTATTATTCAAATAGTATTTGACACTTTTAAGAAGTTCTATATCATTCCCAATTTACAATATTTCATCCACATATAGTACTAGGAATGCTACAAAGCTCCCACTCACTTTCTTGTAAATACAAGCTTCTCCATAAGTTTGTATAAATCCAAAGCTTTTAATCACCTTATCAAAACATTGATTCCATCTCCAGGATTCTTGCTTCAATCCATAAATGGACCATTGAATTTTCCATACCTTGTTAGCATTTTTAGGATCGAGAAAACCTTTGGGTTGTACCATATACAAATCTTCATCAATGTCACCATTGAGGAACTCTGTTTTGACATCCATCTACCATATCTCATAATCATAATATGCAGCGATTGCTAACAAAATCCTCACAGACTTTAGCTTCACTACCGGTGAGAAAGTCTCATCGTAGTCAACTCCTTGAATTTTCCGGAACCCTTTCGCGACAAGTAGAGCTTTATAGATGGTCACATTACCATCAACATATGTTTTATTCTTGAAAATCCATTTGTTCTCGACAGCCTTTTGACCATTTGGTAAGTCCACCAAAGTCCACACTTGGTTTTCGTACATGGATCCAATCTCAGATTTCATGGCTTCATGCCATTGTTGGAATCTGGGCTCATCATTGCTTCCTCAAACATCACATGGTCATCGGTGTTATACACCAATATGACATTCATAACAGGATCATAACAATCAGGAGTCATAGGAGTCCTCTTCGACCTGTGAGGTTTCATAGTAACTTTGTTCGAAGTTTCATCATCTTTATCATTAGCTTCCTCTCTTATTGGTGCAGGCGGCACATGAACATCTTCCGGCGCTGCTCTACTCTCAAATCCGAGAGAAGGTGCAACAACCTCGTCGAGGTCTAATTTCCTTCCAGTCACTTCTTTCGAGAGAAACCTTCTCCAGAAAGGATTCATTCTTGGCAACGAAAACTTTGCCTTTGGATCTATGATAGAAGGTATACCCAATTGTTTCTTTAGGGTATCCTATGAAGACACATTTTTCTGCTTTGGGTTCAAGCTTTTCGGGCTGTAACTACTTTACATAAGCTTCGCATCCCCAAACTTTAAGGAACGACAATTTAGGTTTCTTCCCAAACCACAATTCATACGGTGTCATTTCAACAGATTTAGATGGTTCCTTATTTAAACTGAATGCGGCTCTTTCTAATGCATAACCCTAAAAATGATAACGGTAAATCTGTAAGAGACATCATAGAACGAACCATATCTAAGAGAGTTCGATTACGATGTTCGGACACACCATTACGTTGTGGTGTTCCTGGCGGTGTCAATTATGAAAGTATTCTGCATTTCTGTAAATTCTTGCCAAAGTCGTAACTTAGATACTCACATCCATAATAAGATCGCAGGAATTTAATCTTCTTGTTAAGTGATTCTCTATTCACTTTGAAATTCCTTAAACTTCTCGAAAGTTTTGGACTTATGTTTCATGAAATAGATATACCCATATCTACTCAAGTCATCCGTGAAAGTAAGAACATAATGATGACCACCACACGATGCCACACTCATCGGGCCACACACATCAGTATGTATGATTTCCAATAAGTCCGTAGCTCACCTCATTATGCTTGAGAATGGAGTCTTAGTCATTTTTCCCATCATACATGCTTCACTTCTTTCAATTGATTCAAGAATTCCATCGGAATGGAGTTTCTTCATATGCTTCACTCCAATGTGACCAAGACGACAGTGCCACATGTATGTAGAATTATCATTCAATTTCAATCGTTTAGCATCTATATTATGAACATGTGTATCACTATAATCGATATTCAATAAGAATAGACTATCTATCATAGGGGCATGACCATAAAAGATATTACTCATATAAATCGAACAACCATTATTCTCGGACTTAAACAAGTAACTATCTCGCAATAAAAAAGATCCAGATATAATTTTCGTGCTTAACGCAGGAACCAACAATTATTTAAGTATAAAACTAATCCTGATGGTAGATAAAGAGGGAACGTGCCGATAGTGATCACATCAACCTTGGATCCATTTCCAAGATGCATCTTCACCTCGTATCACGCTAGTCTTCACTTATTCTATAGAACCTGTTTAGAGTTACAAATATGAGCAACCGAACCAGTATCAAATACCCAGGCACTACTTCGAATACTAGTAATATACACATCAATACCATGTATATCGAATATACCTTTCTTCTTGATGTTGCCATACTTTAGATCTTCTAGGTACATGGGGTAATTCCGCTTCCAGTGACCTTCTCCCTTGAAGTAAAAACACTCAGTATTAGGCTTAGGACCAGCCTTGGGTTTCTTTATAGGTGGAGCAGCTTTCTTGCCACCATTCTTGAAGTTAACCTTCTTCTTAGGCTTGCCTTGATTCTTGAAATTGGTGGTCTTATTGACCATCAACACTTGGTGCTATTTCTTGATCTCCACTTCGACATACTTCAATATGGAGAAGAGTTCTGATATCGACTTATCCATGCACTACATGTTGTAGTTCATCACGAAGTTCTTGTAACTACGTGGTAGTGATAGGAGGACACAATGAATACCCAACGCATTAGGGATCATTATTCCCAGATCTGTGAGTTTATTCACGTGCCAAGACATCTTAAGCACATGCTCGCTAACGGAGCTGCCCTCTTCCATTTTGTAGTTAAAGAACTTCTCAGAGGCTTCATAGCTTTCAACAGCCGCATGAGTCTCAAATATCATTTTGAGTTCACGGACAATATCATAAGGATCACGGTTCTCAAACCGCTTCTAAAGCTTCGATTCCAAACCGTACAAGATAGCACACTGAACTATGGAGTATTGATTCTTCTGAGTGAGGAAAACATTCTCACCTCATCGGTAGCATCATCTGCAGGCGGGTAACCCAGCGGTGCATCCAGCACATAGGTCAACTGACCAGCATTGAGGACAATCCTCAAGTTGCGAAACCAATCGGCAAATTTGCTTCCATTGTTTTTCAACTTTTCTTTCTCTAGGAACACATTAAAATTGATGGTAGGGGCCGCCATGATCTACAACATATTTACAAGGAGTTTAGACTAAGTTTATGACATATTGAGTTCATATTTAATACCTAAATTAACTAGGTGAACTCCCACTCAAAACAACATCCCTCACATTGTTTAGTGATCACACAAACCAAATCCACTACACCAGGTCCGATCATCACAAGAGATGATGTAGTTTCAAAGGAGAACAATCAACATGTGCATCATATCAATCATATGATTCATGCTTTAACTTTCGGTATTCCGTGTTCCGAAACCATGTATGTACATGCTAGGCTCGTCAAGGTTAATCTTAGTATCCGCATGTGAAAATATAGCTTGCACCCATTGTATGAACACGTAGAATCTATCATACCCGATCATCACGTGGTGATTCGAAACGACAAGTCTTAGCAACGGTGCCTACTAAGGATGAACACCTTATTACTTGATATTTAGTTAGAGGGATCACTTATAATGCTATGGTCGCAATCTAAGCAATACAAGATGCATAAAAGGATTAACATCACATGCAATTCATAATATGTGATATGATATGGCCTTTCTTCTTGTGCCTTCGATCTCCATCTTGAAGCACGAACATGATCTCCATCATCACCAGTGTGGTGTCAAGGTCAATGGCGCCGCTTTATGGTTGTCCTCCACCAACAACAACTATTACAAATACTTTGATGAATAGACACACAGGTCTTAAACGAAATTTAAAGAGAACCATAAGGCCCCTGATGGTTGCCAACTTAAAATAAGGCTCATTGCGTACATCGTATATAATCATAATCATGGCCATATCACATCACAACACAAGCCCTGCAAAAACAAGTTAGATGCCTCTAATCTTTGTAACATCCCAATTTCGGCAACCCTGATTTGATGACCAAAAGGCAAAAATTAGGGGGAACAAAAACTTTTTCTTATTAAGTGTTGCAATTTTTGCTCACTTATTTTCTTGTGTTCAAACAAATGTTTGTGTATTAGGTGATGTACTCCTTAACTCAACACTAGTTTACAAAAGCTATTTTACAAAATAGATGTCCTAGATCATCTTTCATTTTCTCAAATGTTCTGGCATTTGAAAACCTGAGCCAAGATGACTTTGACACAACAAAATACTCTACTAGTTCTATTAACAAAACTATGGATACCTAAGTATAATCTCCTTATGTTTTCAAGACAGAACTCCCAGCTACTCTTATCCCTAGTTTTTCCAAAACCTTTTCACTCCAACCTTGGTAGAGATACCAAGATGGTCCTTATCTTACTTCAAAGCATAACCAATTCAAAATACCTATCTTACCTCAAGCTAGGCTTGATGGTAACCTTAGTAGTAGTTGGATAAGTTGATAAGATGAATTACCTTGATCTGTGATCTGATGAATTGCCTTGATCTGCTGATTGTCTTGTTTGCTTAGGAACTAGAGTGAGATAATCTAGTAGATCATCCATTAGGACCCAATATATGTTTGTAATCATCAATCTCAGACCAAACACCCAAATCTGGATCTACCCTAAGCCACCAAAGTGGCCATCTCATCTCCTAATCTGATGAATTCAGGGATAATCCCTTTCTGATAGTTTCCAATTCAGTGAAGACACAATGTAAGCATGGATCCTATATACTTAAATAACACTTCATCATCATCAACTTGATAATGAGTTTGGATCCTAGCTTTCCCTCAAAATCATCTACACTTGTAATCTACTCTAAAACCCTAAATCTGCCAAAATGGCTAAGTCTGGATTTCTTATCTAGATTCAATCTTTGGAGCTCTACCTTCTCCAACCCAGGTGAATTCTTGAGAATGTACCTAAACCATATTGTAGTAAATATTTAGTACTACCAAAGCCCAATCTTTCCATTGTCCAATCCATTCTGGTTCCCACTCATCCCTGATGGTTTTATAGTCAAGATAATAATATTTTCTGCAAATCTTATCATCTTCCCTACTTTGGCAGAATCTCACATCTATATGCTACCTCCCCTTGACCAAATCTTTGAAAGATTATGATCTAATAATCATGTATTATCAATCCCCACTTCCTTTGTTTCCATTGGAACCTTGTGCTTCTTAAACCGCCATTGTTTAGGAGGCATCATGACACCTCTATTATGGCAGCCTTATTTCCAACATAGTTTGCCATATCTTCTAGACCACCTCAAATCCAACCAAGCCCAACTCTTGCTTCGAATCATAGATATAAATTTATATATCCATACATATACCCCTTGCCCCAAGGTGATCTCTGAGATCACAAATACAACCATGTTTAAGTGGCATAAAAATAACCAAACCCTAGATTCCCCCAAATCTAGTTTTCTTCCATTCCCACCATATTCCTTCAACAACCCAAGATATAAATTTTCTATAAATCAATTTTATCTCATCTACCTTGGATATGATAAATCCCCAAATAATTCCCATGATTATTTGGAGCCTAAAACTATTTAAATTCTTTTTCTGGCAAAACCCTAAACACCCTATCTATAAAGGCATGTTTCTTTTTCTCCAAATCACCTTACCAACATAATGCACAATTGAGTTCTATATATCATACCTTACCTTCTAAACTCGAAAATAAATATTTTTGAGATTCTTTATTATTTCTTTTTGCCCTTTTTCTTAAATGGAAAATACAAGAAATAATTCCTTAAAAATACTTTCCCATCTCAATAAATTCCAATAAAATTATCCAAGGTGTAATATAGTATTTAGGACAATATCACCTAAAAAACCCACCCTGTCCAATGTAAAAATATCACATGAGCTTCTAGAATCTACTTCTGCCCTTTTTGAATAAATGCTTTTAAATGGGCTTATAATCATTATAAAAATTCCAAATAAATCTTGAAGAGATGATTTGACCTACTCTATCTACCAGTACCATTTCCCCACCTTCATCAATGCAATTTTTCGAACTTCTTTCACAACCATTGCTTGGCCCAATTTTGCCAATCAAGCACTTGCTCAAATTAAAACTTCACCAAACCCACACCAAGCATGGTCAAGAAAGTTGGCAAAGCACCCCACCTCCCTTTGGTCGTGGTGACCACTGTAGCCAGTCCTCTCCCTTGTCCTTTTGTCCTTGAATCAAGTGTGGGAGAGAGAGGAGCATATCTTGCAAATCTTTGAAATCAAAGTTGGGCAGCAGCTACCCCCTGCCTCTCCCTGGTCGAGCCACAGGACCCACACTCCCCTCTCCACCACCCCTCATGCCCTATCACCGCCCAGCACCCTTGTCATGTACAAGGATGGACAAGGTCCATCATGGACCTCCATTCCTCTAGATAAAAGGACTGAGGCCAGAGCCTCCCCTCTCCACCCTGCCATTCCACCCCACTACACTCCCTCTCCTTTCCCCTAGACCCCCGGGAGATCTCGCTTGCTCTGCTGCTCGGGAGGAGCTCGAAGAATCCCCTTTGATCCTTGCTTGCATGCAAGGGTGAGGTTGTCCCCGACCACCCCAACCCCTCCCTACTCTCTGTCTTGTTCCCTTGGACCTAATCCCCCTCGTTGTACCACCCTTTTTCATGTAGGATGGCCGGAGACGCCGCCACGAGATCTAGTTGGTTTAGAGCTTCCCATGGCAAGACCAAGGCACCCAAGCATCTACCGCCTTGCATGCACCGTCCCCATGAACCAGAGGAGTCCCAAGAACGCCCTCGTCCAGTCTCTGGTGACATGTAGCCACTCCAGCAGCAACTCCGGTGAGCCCCGAAGCCTCCCCTTGAACCTTCTTGCGTGAGCAACCCTCCATCGATGAACGCGCCACTTCCGCCCCTCCCCTGGATCGCCTCAGTATTCCAAGTCCTCGTAGAATCTCCTCTGGCGCGGGCATGCCCTAGGCTGCCCTCCCCGGTGAAGCCCCACCGCTGCTAGGGTTTCCTCGCGGGTATGCCTGCCCGAGGAAGATGAGGGCTGGTGGCCGTCGAGTGGCCCTCTAATCCAACGGTTGTGCGCGCCCGGTACCCCTTCGCCGAACCGCAGCGGCTGACAACTGGGCCCCACCCCGGTTTTTGAATCCTAGCGCTCCCACAAGACCCGGTGTCGGGTGGGCCAGATCTCCTCTATCTGGCCCATTTTGGTAAAGAAACAACCTAGCTCCCTTCACCTTTTATTTATTTTGTAGATCTAATTTTCTGTGATGCTAGGTTTAAATCCAAACAAAAACGAAAAATGAATCTAAATGCCCAGATATGATTTTTCCCAGTCACATGTATGTGTTCCCCAACACTCAGTACCCCTGGTTATCTCATCTTAGGTATCGGTTAATTCTATTAAATAAAATTCCAAAAAGTATCTAAAACACCTCTTATTATCCCCAGGGAGTTTTGCAACCTCAAATTGACCAAAACCACTTTGTACTGCAAGATAACAATGGTACCTTGGATGACACCCTGGCCCTACTCAATGTTGCTTCCTGGTTTACCCACAATAAAAATAACAAAATCAGGCCTTTTCTGCCATTAGAAAATTCTCTAGGTCAAACCAAATGAGGTTTTGACCTAATTCCAACTCGCTGCACACCTATGTACCAACATATTTCAGAACCCGATAGCTCATAATTTTATGAACCACTGTTGAATTTTGGTGAATCAAACTGTTCGGTGTATTGTTTAAACACCAATAAATTCATAGCAGTAGATCTGTAACTCGAAAAAGATTGATTCTAATTTCTACAGAAAGGTATTTTCAGTATCTAACAAGTGTCCGTGGAATCACATGAAAATATTCTGTAGATTAAATATGATGAAAAAGAAAAATCCCAGCCAGTACTGTCTTTGGGAATTTCTCAAGGGCATTCTGCTAATTGTTTTGAGATGGTTCCAACACCTCTCGAATCAGTCCACCAAATAATACCTAATCACCCAAGGAATTAATTGTTGGATCTCCAGAATTTGTCTGGTGAATTATTTCCTAAAACTAGGGTTTTATCCACTATAAAAATCATTATAAATCAATGGAAATTGATAAAATAGTGAAACCACTTTTATTGGATTCATTTTATCAATACCTACTTGATGGTATCATTTTTATACAATGGTATCATACAGATCAAGCCCTTGCTAAAAAAAACCCTCTCTTAGGTAGTTCCTAGACTATAAATCCAACCGGATCTTCGCCCAATGCCTCCAAATCTTCTTCTAATCTCATCAAACCAATCATCCAGCATCTTACTGACTTTTACGTTGTATTTATATGTTGCTTGTTGTATGTATTGATGCTTCTATGCTCTGTGTTGATTGTGGTATTGTTTTTTTTGCATGTATGCTTAATAACGGCAATAGTTGCGATTGTGTGACGCTGAGAAGGAGGAAGCATCGGGTTATTATTATAATTGTTATTATTGGTTTTCTGGTATTCTAAAGAAGTCGCGGTACATCTCTCTGGTCACAGGCAAGGACCATTCCTGAACTCTTATATTAACCTACTCCTTTTTATCAATTGTTTTCTATCTCGTTTATGAATCTCATGATTAAATACATGGTTTGTTTCAAATAAAAGACGTGAGTAACTTGGCTCCTCCAAGTTATGATGGAGTGTCCATTACGACACTTACCCTTGTTGACACCCACTTTTACCCTTTAGATCGAGGCTAAGATGCTTAGCATCTTCCCTCTTGGAAATTATGGATTTTCAAAGATAAAACTATTTTGGGTTTTACCCTACTACAAAGTTTTCAAAACAAAACCCTTGTAACCTACTACCATCCCATAAGATGCAAAGTACACAAAAAGCAATGAACAACAAAAGCATCAACACCCACAAAAACATCATGTTCTACTCGTGCAACAGATCTATGCATAGACACGGCTCTGATACCCCTGTAGGGGTTCGTAGCATGGAAAACAAAAAATACATAGTAACCTATAAATCAAAATCTTGATTCCTAAAATGTATGCAGCTTCACCAAGATCCTTCATTGAAAACTATTATTCAAATAGTCTTTGACATTTTTAAGAAGTTCTATATCATTCCCAATCTACAATATGTCATCCACATATAGTACTAGGAATGCTACAAAGCTCCCACTCACTTTCTTGTAAATACAAGCTTCTCCATAAGTTTGTATAAATCCAAAGCTTTTGGTCACCTTATCAAAACATTGATTCCAGCTCCGGGATGCTTGCTTCAATCCATAAATGGACCATTTAAGTTTGCATACCTTGTTAGCATCTTTATGATTGACAAAACCTTTGGGTTGTACCATATACAAATCTTCATCAATGTCACCATTGAGGAACTCCGTTTTGACATCCATCTGCCATATCTCATAATCGTAATATGCAGCGATTGCTAACAAAATTCTCACAAACTTTAGCTTCACTACTGGTGAGAAAGTCTCATCATAGTCAACTCCTTAAATTTTTGGGAACCCTTTCGCGACAAGTCAAGCTCTATAGATGGTTACCTGTAGGTCTGTTCTCGACAGCCTTTTGACCATCCGGTAGGTCCACCAAAGTCCACACTTGGTTTTCGTACATGGATCTAATCTTGAAATTCATGGCTTCATGCCATTTTTTGAATCTGGGCTCATCATTGCTTCCTCATACGTCGCAGGTTCATCGGTGTTATACACCAATATGCCATTCATACCAGGATCATACCAATCAGGAGTGGTAGGATTCCCGGTCGACATGCGAGGTTTCGTAGTAACTTTGTTCGAAGTTTCATGATATTTATCATTAGCTTCGTCTATTATTGGTGTAGACAGCAGAGGAACATATTCTGGCGCTACGCTACTCTCAAATCTGAGAGAAGGTTCAACAACCTCGTCGAGTTCTACTTTCCTTCCAGTCACTTCTTTTGAGAGAAACTCCTTCTCCAGAAAGGATCCATTCTTGCCAACGAGAACTTTGTCTTCGGATCTATGATAGAAGGTATAACCAATTGTTTCTTTAGGGTATCCTATGAAGACGCATTTTTCCACTTTGGGTTCAAGCTTGTCGGGCTGTAACTTGATACGTCGTAAACATATCTATAATTTTTGCTGCTCCATGCTTGTTTTATATCATTTGTCTTATGTTTTGTCTACAGTTTGATGTATTTTTATACACTTTCTGGAACTAACCAATTGACAAGATACCGCAATGCCAGTTGCCTATTTTCTGCTGTTTTTGGTTTCAGAAAAGCTAAAAATGAATATTCTCGGAATTGGACGGGACAAAAGCCAAAGTTACTATTTTTCCCGAAGCAACACGGCAACACAAAGCAGAGACAGAGTAGGGCACCAGGGTGTCCACACCTGGTGGTGGCGCGGGCCCACCATGGTCGCGCGGCCATAGGGTGTGGGTCCCCTGGCCCTCCACCGACCATGCCCTTTTGCCTACTTATACGTCTCCCCGAGACGTAACCCTAACACGGGCAGAAATCCACGAAAAAGTCCCACCGCACCGCCGCCACCGAAGGGGAGATTCGGGGGATAGAAGTCTCTGTTCCGGAACCCTACCGGGACGGGGAAGTCCCCCAGGAGCCATCTCCATCGCAGTTGTTGATTCCCATGATGAGGAGGGAGTAGTTCTTCCTTGACGCTAAGGGTTCTACCGGTAGCTATGTGTTCATCTCTCTCTCTCTATGCGTGATCATATTGTGATCACGAGATTTTTAATCAAGTATATCTGCTCTGCTACTCAGGTGCTTTAATAGATCTCTAGCTCTCCCCACGTGTGTGAAAATGATAGTGTGCACACCGTGGTGGCACTTAGGCTAGAGTCTACAAAAATACTCAAGTGCTTTTATAGATCTCTGCTCTCCCCATATGTGTGAAAGGAACAGCGTGCACGTCGTGGTGGCACTTAGGCTAGAGTTCATAAATATTTATCATGAGTATATTTTGAGTTGGTTATATCTATGAAATTGTGGTGTTTGTTGGAACCATCTAGCGCTCAAGATGACAGTGTGGGGTTGTCTAGATGGGGAAGGCGGACTTTGAGGTGTGCTTTTGTAGCCCTACCATGGATTAGAGTGTCCAACCGGAGAGTAGTTCAGGGTAGTATCATGAAGAGAATATATTTATTGAGAGTGTTCACTAGTGAAAGTATGATTCCTAGGCCTTGTTTCTAAACATTGAAACACCGTTTGCATCTAGATCTGTTGCATGTTTGCTTGCTTCCATCTTTTTTCCTTTAGTATTTTCCTCCCTATCATAAGGTCTTTTCTGGCACCGTTACCACTTATTATCATCCATATCACTTGCATTTCACTATATCTTCGTCGAACTAGTGCACCTATACACCTGACAAGTGTATTGGGTGTGTTGGGGACACAAGAGACTTCTTGTATCTTGATTGCAGGGTTGCTTGAGAGGAATACCTTTGACCACTTCCTCCCTGAGTTCGATAAACCTTGGGTAATCCACTTAAGGGAAACTTGCTGCTGTTTTACATACCTCTGCACTTGGAGGCCCAAGAACTGTCTACAAGAATAGAAGTGCGTAGACATCAAGCTCTTTTCTAGCACTGTTGCCTCTGGCTATTTGTCGTGGTATTGCCGACGAGTATGCCATGGAGGGGTACTCACATTGTGTGTTTAGAGACGTGGGTAAGGCGGACGGTTGACGGGTACGAGGTAACACAGCTTACCTAGGTCCAGATCCCATGACGGTGGCGGAATCCTACTCCTGCTATAACTCACTATAAGGGCAATACGCCGAGTTACAGGGATTGGTTCGCTGTGCGAGGTTGTGTGAATCGATACTAGGTTGTATGAAGTTGTGCCCTAAAGGCTCCCATAGGCCCGACTTATATAGTCGCCAGATCCTAGGGTTACAGGGAAAAGTCCTAGCCGGACAGGTTACAGAGTCCTACAATGTCTATTACTAATCTTGTGTATCTTGTACTCCAAGGCTCCGGGTACGTAGGTGACTCCACCGTAGCCTTCCTTTATCCAGCATGGGCCTCCCTCCTGGATCCATCTAACTGGGCCGCCCAGCAGGCCATAGGCCATGCTACCGACTATGGGCCACCCGGGTTAGCCGGATAAGAGACATGCTATAAGGATACCCATATAGCATATCCCCAACAGGAGCCCCAGGAGAACTCCGAGATCTTGCGCCGTCTTGCCTATTCACATGGAATGCTCCCTCTAGATGGATGTCGGCAAATCGTCAAGCAACATCTTGTAGTCCTCCCAAAGAACCCTCCAAGGCTTTCTCCGTCTCGACTTGTAAGCCGGAGAAATGCTGAATCTTCCATCGTACTCCTCTGTAGTCGGATTGAATCCGTCTATGTCAGAATCTTTGATGTGACGGCTCATCTACCGATGTCAGCTAGGACGACATAGGCTTAGGTAAGCGACGCCTCGTAACTCACACACGCAGAGAACGCAATCATATCCGATTTTCCCGTGCGAGCGATACGAACCGTTGGCGGCGACGGTTGGAGACGTGGCGAAATTTCCGGGCACGTTCGTGAACACGTCATCTACGCGGCAACCGTCCGATCAAGCTGCAAGAATCTTGACGCCGAGGATGATAAATAGTAACCGTGGGGAAATCTCCACTTTTTACCTCACTCTTCTCGCATCATATTCTTCCTTCATCCGCGCGCCTCCTCGAGCTCTCCGCGATAAACCTCGAAAAAACCCTAGCTCCCATCTGCTCCAGTCGCACCCAACCTTCACCCCATGGCTAGCAGCAGCACCTCCCCATCAATGGCAGCGTCGAGCGAAGCTGCGGCGAAGCCGGCGAGCCCCGTCATCGTGCCCCCAGAGGGCTTGGTCATCCCTCATCGGCGGTGATCGAATCCACTGGTGGCGACCAAAATTTGGCGGCGCTAGAGCCACTGGAGGAGGAGCCAGATTCGCACAAGGGCGACTGGCGTGGCTCGGACATCACCGACCGCGATATCCAAGAGATGGTCGCCGAAGGCTACCTTCCCACGATGGAGGGACTTGCCTGGCGGGCGGCGCCGGGCGGTGAGGTGATACCTTCTCCACAAGCCAGAGAAAATGTGTAACTCAAAGCTCAGCTGGTACGCGGTGTTTCTCTACCTATCTCCTACTTCTTCCTCTCCGTCTTAAACCACTATAAGGTCCAGCCCCATAACCTTTCCCCCAATAGTATCTTAGTGCTTAGCAACTTCGCGGCACTTTGCGAGGGATATCTACGGATAAGGCCTAGGTTAGACCTTTTTGTGTACTTCTTCACCGTCAAATGTGAAGCCGGACATAGTAAGGAGGATCTTAGGAACTGCGGCACCATAAGCTTCAAGATCCGACCTGGCCGGCGGTTCCCCGACATCGTCGGCCACGAGTCCTGCAAGAATTGGCAGCAGACGTACTTCTACGGCCCCGACATTCCTCTGGCGGGCCGAGAAGTAACGTACCCGGACTTCGTGGACGGGGCCGCCGCTGAAGTTTCCACATGGATATCCGAAGCCTCCCTTCCCTCCGACCTCGACGCTTCTCGCGCTATAAGGTGGATCGAATGGTTTGTAGAGACGGGTTTGACCGGCTTGGACCTATCCATGTGCTGGTTCATCAGGCGAATCCAACCTCTGCTGCACCGCGCGAAGTACATGCACGAGTATACCAGCGACAGAAGGGATAACCTCCGCATCTCCGTGGATAACTTCTCGAGCGACTCCGTCAAGCTCTGCCTTAAGGACATCGTCAAGGTGAAGGATAAGAAGCATGGCTTCACCATCACCTACGACATGTTCGTAGACGGCAAGTGCCCAAAGGTAGGTTTTTATTTTCCATGCATGACATATACTCCAGCTCTTCCGTCTTGCAAATGTCATTTTGTCTAACACGGTGACTTCTTACTTAATAGCTTAGTGATCTAGAGTAGGGCAACCTGGCTGCCCAAATCTACGATCCAAAGATGAAGGAAGTCACGGTCGTGTCCGACGACGAGGTCCCTTTGGCGCGAAAGCGGAAGAGCTCCACCTCTGACGCTGTCGACGGAGGCAAGAAGAAGAAGACGGAGGGTGGAGCCTCCAAAAAGACTACCGCCGCCCTGGAGGCGGAAAAGAGAAGAACGACCGGCATCTTTGCCAAAGCACCCCCCCTAGTGTAAGCTTCTCATTTTCCGACATTGTCTATTTATCTGTCTTGCTCCTGTACTTATGCATTTTGCATGTTTCAGGAAGAAAGCCACGACCAGCCACAAGAAGACCTCCAAAACTTTGGGGGCTTCTCGAAATATCAAAGACATGCTGCATCGTGACGCCTCCCCCGCCATCGCCCCTGCTACCCCTGCCGTCAAGCCCTCGTCTTCCCCGACAAGCTCACAAGCTAAGGAGGCACCAGACCCTTCCGCCATGGAAGTGGATTCTGGCGCCTCTACCGAACTTGCTGTTGTCGGGGAGCAGGCGACGTAGGAGAGCACCGATCAATGAATGGCTGAAGCTCTGGCTAAGGATGCCATTGGTGGCGGCAAGGCGGTGGTGGAAGCTGGTACTTCTACCGAAGGCGGCGCCCTTGCTCCCTAGAAACCCTTTGAGTTCCCAAAGATATTCTACCCGGCGCTCACGCCGAGTAACACAACTCTGGTTCCTGGAGGAGTATCGACATCTCTGACATGCTGTCTTGAGGAGCTCCTCCGATAAGCAGAAATATTGCAAGGAAATAGCATTTACTTTCGCAAGCTGCTAGCCGAGAGCGCTACAAACCTCAAGATCATCGCACTTGTAAGTTTACTTTGCCTTTTGCATTTCATATGAGTATCCCACTGTAGCCCCCGAGGATGTAGACGGAAAACCATAGGTTTTGCATCTATATGCTCTAAGAGTGACTAAGTTAGAAAAAACTCTCACTGTAGCCCCCAAGCATTTAGATGGAATGAACTATTCCGAGTAGATGCTTTAAGAGTAGCATACGCAGTGTTTATAATTTTCAGTACTGTAGCCCCCAAGCCTCTAGCTGTAACTGAATTAGTTCCGAATAGATGCTTAAAGAAAAACTAAGCAGATTCCGAGTTAAAAACTTTATACTGTAGCCTCCAAGCTTCTAATCGAGAATTGAATTAGTTCCGACTAGATGCTTTAAAGAAAAGCTAAGCATATTGCTAAGTTAAAAACTCTCGTTGTAGCCCCCGAGCGTCTAAGTGGAAAATTTTCCGACTAGTTGCTCCAAGCAAACTAAACAACGGTTTAACTTTTTTCTTTTTTCCACAGAACGAGAATGCTCGGAAAGGCATGGCCAACAACAAGTACCAGAAGATGCACACAGATCTTGAAGCCAAAAAGGGTAAAACTGCCATCTTGAAGGAACAGATCATCAAAAACAAGAGTCTGTTTTCTTTTTTGTGCATTCCGTCTTGGTTTTGTGCGTTCATTCTCCGAGTACTCACTGTGTACTTTGTTTTCTCCGACTTTGCAGAACATGTCGCCAAGGCCAAGGACATTGTCGAGCAGTCCAAGCACATCCAGCAGCTGGACAGCGAGAACAAGATCCTTAAGGAGGAGAGGAAAGAAATGCTGAAAATGCATGAGGATTCCATGAAGGCCCTGCAGGACTCCGCCTTCACGGAAATCAATCGCTTGAAGGAGGAGCTTGCGATCTTAAAAGATCAGAAGCGAGCTGCTGATGAGCAGAACCAACGCCACAGCGAGGCGTTTAAGCTCCTCCAACAAGAGAAAGAATCCCTGGCGGACACCCTCTAGCAGGCTAAGACCAGCATCTTCAGTAAGTTTCCTCCGCCTTGTATTTCTGTAGTCTGGATACTTTGAATTTATTAAACTCATGCGCTTCTTTGTCGGAAATTGCAGCTCCCCGATCGCCTCCTTCAAACAAGAAATGCATGGTTCTTGCTGGCAACTTCATCAACACCGCCATCACCCAAGCCAAGGAGATTGCCAAGCCCCTCCAGATACACATCAAGGCCTCGGACTCCGTGGCGAAGTACTCGGAGATTCTGCGCCGAGCCCCCGAGCCGTCACAAGCTGGAAAGCTTCATGTGCACGGGCTGGCGCAAGGATGGCGCTATCAATGGTGAAGGCACACTACAAAGGTACCGACATGGACACAGTGACCTCTGGTATTCCCGACGTTGACGATGACGGCAAACAGATTGATCATGAAGCCATCTTGTCATCACTCGCGGGTTATGACACCAGAGTTGCCGATTTGGTGGACATCGACGTCTTCGTGCCCATGAACACCATCGACGGCATCAACCAAGTCTCCTCCGAGTCTCACCACAATGCCGATGTTGAGGGTGATTCTCCGGCTGGTGACGATGCTGCTTCCAAGTCTCCTACGCCAAAGGAATGAAAAACAACTTTGTAATATTTGTTTCACCTTTGGTGTATGTACGGAAAAAACTTGGTGATGTAACTTAAGGCGGAAAACAATGGTTGTTATGTCCTGCCACTTAAGAACTAATTTCCATCATGTATATATTTTTTAAGCAAGTGCTGGCTTATCCATTACTTTGGTTCTTATGCTTGACTTTTCATGAGTCGGAAGACTCGTTGTCGGAACCATGCACTTAGGTGATGATGCCCAATGGCACCGTCAATAACCTGAGCACAAAATCGCTGACAATAAGTGCCGAAAGTCACTACTCCAGAATCCACATAAAAACAACAAAGAACGTGTAGACCAGAAAACTTAAGCTAACGCCCGTAGGCGGAATTTTCACAAGTGCAAACGCAATACTTGTGCATAAAGGTTTTACATGATCCAAAAATGAACACTAAAGGAGGTAAAAGACTCAAAAATATGAGTGAACCAAAGAGCTTTATTTCATTGATCATATAAGAGATACACAATTAGATAAAAATGCTAAGTGTAAAAAGGACGTAGTTGTGCTATGTTCCATGGCCGATCAAGCTCCGGGTAGTCATCATCCGGGTCATGTCGCTTACGCTTATGATCCTCGTTGGGTCTATACTTTAGTTCACGATTGTCAACAAGGTAGTAAGACCCATTGAGTAGCGCCTTCCTTATGCTGAACGGTCCTTCCCATGGCGGGGATAATTTGTGTGACTTATTCTTCTTAAGTCGGAGCACCAAATCCCCCTCTTTAAACGAGCGATGCCGAACGCGGCGACTATGGTAGATGCGTAGCTTCTGCTGGTAGATGGCGGATCTTTGGCATGCCAAAACGCGCTCCTCCTCGAGAAGATCCACATCTAGGCGTCTAGATTCTTCAGCGTCATCTTCGTCGTAGGCGGCAACTCTTGGTGCATCGTGGAGGATGTCGGATGGCGGGATGGCTTCTGCTCCATATACCATGAAGTAAGGGGTGTAGCCGGTAGATCTGTTGGGTGTAGTTCGTAAACTCCATAGCACAGATGCCAATTCTTCCGCCTAGGCTCCATCTGCTCTATGTAGCGGTGCCTCAAGACGTGGCTTGATTCCCTGTAGAATTAATCCATTGGCTCGCTCGACTTGACCATTGGATTGTGGGTGTGCCACAGATGCAAGGTCAAGCCGGATGCCTTTCTCCCAGCAATAAGCCTCCACTTCCCCGAGTGATAAATTGCTTCCGTTGTCGGTGATAATGCTGTGTGGGAGACCAAATCTCACCACTAGATCTCGGACGAACCTGAGGGCAGTTGCCCCGTCAAGCTTTCTAATGGGTTTAGCTTCTATCCATTTAGTGAATTTGTAAACTGCTAGAACCAGATGTGTAAACCCACAAGGTGCCGTCTGTAACGGTCCCACCATGTCTAGGCCCCAGACTGTAAATGGCCAAATTATTGGTATTGTTCGCAGTTCAGCAGGAACATGTGGTTTTCGGGCATAATACTGGCATCACATGCATGTCTCAACCAGCTTGTCGGCGTCCGCCTTCGCGGTCAACCAGTAGAATCCTTGCCGGAAGCCTTTCGCGACCAACGATAGATCGAGGAGCGGCGTGATGCCCGCAATCTCCGAGATGGATTTCGCGCAGGATTTCCATACCTTCTAGCTGGGAAACACACTTTAGGTATACACCAGCAGTGCTCCTTTTATAGAGTTGCCCATTGATTACGGTATAACCCTTTGCTCGTCGTACTATTTGCCGTCTTTCGACTTCGTCGTCGGGCAAAGTACCGTGTTCGAGGTATTCCATGAACGGTTTTGTCCAAGCCAGAGGGACCTTGGTCACCATGTTGACGAAAGAGTCAGCTCTATCCGGGTTGTCGATGTCGGCTCCCTTCACGGATGGTGTGCGCAGGTGCTCTAAGAAAACTCCTGGCGAAATTCGCTTGCGCCCTGATCCTAGCTTAGAGAGCAGATCAACCGCCTCGTTTTGTTCCCTAAGCACATACTTGACTTCGTAGCCCAAGAAGCTCTTGGCTATCTCGTCCACTTCGTCTCGATATGCCGCCATCATATGGTTCCGTGCATTCTAGGTGCCAGCCACCTGCTGGGCAACCAAGTCGGAATCTCCACAACAAACTATGCGCTTGATGCCAATATCCTTGGCTACACATAGTCCGTGAATAAGTGCTTCATACTCCGCCATGTTGTTTGTAGCCTCGAAGTGGATCTGCAGAACGTAGTGTAGCTTGTCTCCTGTTGGTCACTGTAGCAATACACCAGCCCCTGAGCCGTTGAGCAGCTTTGATCCGTCAAAGTGCATCACCCAGTACTCTGGTTCTAGCAACAGAGTAGCGTCTGGCATCTCCGTCCAATCTGCAACAAAATTCGCCAAGGCTTGTGACTTGATAGCGTCGCGTCTATTGTAGGTGATCTCGAAGGCGGCAAGTTCAATGCCCCACTTTGCGACCCTTCCTGTAGTGTCGTTGTTATTGATGATGTCGGACAGTGGAGTCTTGCTCACCACTGTGATTGGGTGCTCCTGAAAGTAATGCCTTAGCTTCCGAGAAGCAAGGAATACTCCATTAGCTATCTTTTGGTAGTGCGGGTAATGCTGCTTGGACTCCGTCAAGACCTTGCTCACATAGTAAACTGGTCGTTGAACTCCGTGCTCATAGCCTGGTTCCTTCCGCTCTACCACGACGACGATGCTGATAACCCGGTTGGTTGCCGCCATGTAAATTAACAGGGGCTCACCAGGCTCAGGTGCTGCAAGGATGGGCGCTGAGGAAAGAATCTCCTTGAGCTGCTTCAATGCTGCATCTGCTTCGTCCGTCCACGTGAATTTGTCCGCCTTCTTCAGCAACTTGTACAATGGAAGGGCCTTCTCTCCAAGTCGGCTGACGAACCGACTAACTGCTGCAACACAACCTGTTAGTCGTTGAATGTCCTTTAGGCATGTCGGACGGTTTATGTTTAAGATGGCCTTGATTTTCCGGGTTGACCTTGATTCCACGCTGGGAAACGATGAAACCCAACAATTTGCCGTCTGGAACCCCGAAGACGCACTTCTTAGGGTTGAGCATCATGTTGTATTTCCGAAGTTTATCAAAGGTTTATTTTAAGTCAGAGATTAAGTCGTTTGACTTTTTAGACATCACCGCGATATCGTCCACATAGGCGTGAACGTTTCGACCAATTTGGTCGTGAAGGAAACGTTGCATTGTCTGCTGGTAGGTAGCACCTGCGTTTTTCAGCCCAAAGGGCATCGTGACATAGCAAAATGTGCCGTATGGGGTAGTGAACGAAGTGGCCAATTGGTCCGACTTCCTCATCTTGATCTGGTGGTATCCTGAGTATGCATCGAGAAAACACAAAAGTTCCGAGCCAGCTGTCGAGTCAATGACTTGGTCAATGCGAGGCAAAGCAAACGGATCTTTGGGACATTCTTTGTTCAAGCCGGTGTAATCAACGCACATTCTTAATTCATTGGTTCCCTTTTTGGGGACAAGTATAGGATTGGCCACCCATTGGGTGTGAAGGACTTCTCGGATAAATCTAGCCTTAAGTAACCTAGTTATCTCTTTGCCAATGGCGCGTCTCTTCTCATCTCCAAAGCGTCGTAGAGGTTGTTTCACTGGTTTGCATTTTTGGTCAATGTTTAAGCTGTGCTCGGCAAGTTCCCTAGGTACACCTTTCATGTCGGCAGGTTGCCAGGCAAAGATGTCCCTATTCTCACGAAGGAACTCGACGAGCGCGCTTTCCTATTTGGGATCCAGGTTCGTCCCAATGGCGAAGGTCTTGGAGGCATCGCCTACCACAAGTTCCACCGGCTTGGTCTCGATGGCGGCCTTGAACGCAGGAGCGGAGTCGGAGATCTGCTTCTTCGACGCGGGCATCTCTGAGTCATTGACCTTGCTCTGGATCTCTTTGAATTCTTCGCTGTAGAGGGCAGCTTCTGCAATAGCTGCTTCATTGATCTCACAGTCCCTTGCCTTGGTAAAGCTTCCGGATACGGTGATGATACCGTTTGGTCCAGGTATCTTGAGTTTGTTATAGACGAAGCATGGTTTGGCCATGAACATGTGGAATATGTCACGGGCGAATATATCGTGGTACACGCTCTTGAAGGGGACCACCTCGAAGGTCATTCTCTCTTGGCGGTAATCATTAACATCGCCAAAGGCAACCTGAAGTGTAATGCACCCAAGGGACCAAGCCTCCCGACCAGGAACTACACCGTGGAAGATGGTGTTGGTCCTCCTTAGGTTTGCCTCCGTCAAGTTCATCTTCTTCAGTGTATCCAGGTACATGATGTTGATGCTGCTTCCACTATCCACCATACACTTGGTGAACTCCATGCCGTCAATCAAGGGGTTGATGACCATGGTGTACTGGTTCTCCGTGGGCAAGGTCTGGGTGGTCCGTCCTGTCCCAAGTTATTGGAACCTCCGACCAGCACAGGTACTAGGGAACTGGGGGAGAGTGGTCATCAGGATCCTCAGAGAGGTCTTCTGTTGTCGGACGGTGGGGGTGCCAAGGAAAGTGTGGTAGACTGGAGCCTTCTTTGCGAAGGGGTTCTTGCCCTTGTCGTCGCTCTTGGCGGCGTGCTTGGGGTCAACGTCTTCGTCCATGTCACTTGAATCCTTGGACTCCTCCTCCTTCTTCTTCCCCTTGCCCTTGCCTCGCAGTCTGTTCTTCCGAATTCGATTGTAGACGGACTCCGGGTCTTCCTTGAGGTCGTTGACGAACTTGCAGTGTCGATTGGTATGGGTGGCCTTGCCGTTGGCGTCGAGGTGTACGAGGCACGACATATAGGGGTACTCCTCGTAGGTTTGGGGAACGCGGAGCGGCGCCGAAGTGGTTTCACTTCCTCGATGCCGCCCACGACCAGCTCCCCTTCCTCGGCCATGCTGTCCGCCTTCTCCTCGTCCTGCAAAAGTCATAGCGACCATGTCGGCAGATTGCTTTTCTCCTGGAGTGGTTTTCCGCTTTGTACTGTTGTTCCTCCGAGCTTGAGTTGGAACGACCATTGTCGGCAAGGAGCCACGGGCATCGTCGTCGGCAGCTGCGAACTCACTAGCCAACTGAATCATCTGGTTCAAGTCAAGCTGGTGATTGTCCTGCAAGTGCTTCAGCTTATGTCGGAGTAGCGTGCCCCTTTCCAACCCATCGATGAAGGCGGCCATGGCGGTTTGAGTGTGCACTCCTGCGCAGGAATTCTTCATATCCAGCCAGCGGGAGAGGTAGGCGAGAGATGTCTCGTCTTTCTCTTGCACGCACGGTTGTAGATCGCCTACAGTGCAGGGACGCTTGTATGTACCCTCAAAGTTCTTGGTGAACGCTTCTTGCATGTCCAGCCAGTTGTAGATAGATTTCTCCGGCAAGTCGTCGATCCATTGACGGGCCGTGCCCGCCAACATTAATGGGAGGTACTTGACGGTGACGTTGGGGATGCCTCCGGCAATCTCCACCGCGTTGTCGTAGTCCTGCAACCATGTGGCTGGTTTGGCGGTGCCATCATAGGGCTTGATGGTCTTGTCAATCCGGAAACCTTTGGGGTAAGTTGCGGATCGTATTGCAGGTCCAAAGCAACGTGGTCCTAGGTAAGATCCTTCCGGGGTCTCGTCGTTCACGCAACCCATCCCCTGTTGACAAAAAGAAGAAGAACCCGGAGCCATACGATGCACAGTGGGCGCCAAATGTCGTGGTATTGCCGACGAGTACGCCATGGAGGGGTCCTCACAGTGCGTGTTTAGACACATGGGGTAAGGCAGACGGTTGACGGGTACGAGGTAACACAACTTACCTAGGTTCAGATCCCACGACGGTGGCAGAATCCTACTCCTACTATAAATCACTATAAGGGCAATACGCCGAGTTACAGGGATTGGTTCGTTGTGAGAGGTTGTGTGAATCGATACTAGGTTGTATGAAGTTGTGCCCTAAAGGCTCCCATAGGCCCGACTTATATAGTCGCCAGATCCTAGGGTTACAGGGAAATGTCCTAGTCGGATAGGTTACAGAGTCCTACACTGTCTATTACTAATCTTGTGTATCTTATACTCCAAGGCTCCGGGTACGTAGGTGACTCCACCGTAGCCTTCCTTTATCCGTCATGGGCCTCCCTCCTGGATCCATCTAACTGGGTTGCCCAGCAGGCCATAGGCCATGCTACCGACTATGGGCCACCCGGGTTAGCCGGATAAGAGACATGCTATAAGGATACCCATATAGCATATCCCCAACACTATTGCTCGTGTGTGAGTGCTCGAAGTTATTTCCTTTAGTTTCCATAATCTTATCTTTTTGTTTCTTGTTTTTTTTCACTAGCTAGTCTTAATGGAAAACAACAACAAAATTAGAGAGCTCTATAGTATTTATATTGAGTTAGGAAATGAAGTGTTTGAAGAGAAAATTAAAAAACCTTTGGAACTTTATTTGCATGCTAATAGCAATGTTATTAGTATGAATTATTTGAACAACATTATTGCTAATGCTATGGAAAAGTCTAAGCTTGGGGAAGCTAGTTTTTATGAAAATAATCTTTTGAGCTCCCCAGCTTTGGAAAATATCTATTCTATTGCTTATGATGCTACCAAACCTCAAATATATGTTGATTACAATGATGAATATGATATTTTTAGTCCACCTATGTAAGACCCCACCTTTATAAAGGTAAAGGTCCGTGTGATTGCAATGCTAGTCCCTGGACCAAATGCTAGCATCCATAGTTTAAGATGAAGTACACAGATACACATGTCTTTATTACATCGTCATTCCAGAGATACCTTAGTCTTTTACAACTCCATAGCCATAGGCTAGTACAAGAGTTCAAACTAAAGTAAATAAAGTAAAGTCTTCATCTTCATGTGCCATAGGCAAACATGTTGAGTGTGGACTCATAACCCTAATCCTCATCAGATTAACCCGCAACATCACAAGTTACATCCACACTGGGTCAATACATTGGAATAGTATTGGCAAGTGATACCTTAGTAGAATAATAGTTTCTAGCTTCTATATGAATTTAGCTAAGTGTAGCTTAGGCTTGCTTTGCTCAAAATAGGTTTTCCCTATCAGTTGAAAACAGTAAGTTTTTGTTTGACAAAAACTCCCAAGGAACAACCAATATACATTGGTGAACCTTTACCCTTGTTCAACCACAAGTTTTTAACTTAGAAATTAGGATGAGGAGATCCTTGATAGCTTCAATGTCTTGATGCTCAAATTGTCCGTTGCCGGGGACACGGCTAAGTACTTAGATTTTTCCTTCTCGAGAGGTGGTGCACTTTCCCCACAAGACTCGACATGCATCAAGACGAGATCTTTCAGAAGCCTTCCCTTAGACCAAATTGGCATGTTCCAACCTATCACCCTACCACCATTTGTCCATCTGGCTAAGTTATTTCAACCTATTATTATCAAGGCAGAGCCCATATGCCATGTGGTTGCACTAGAAGCTTCTAAACACTAAGTATCTCAAATTCCTTTGTTCCTGGGCGGCATTCCACAAGTGTGATACACAAGTTAGACCATAGATATGGGCCTTGTGTAACCACTCAACATAACCCAAACATACCATTCCACCCAGGTGATTCATTCACTTAGTTGTTTTATTAGGCAAAAACATAAGTCAAAGACTTGACAAAATTTCCATAGCATGTATATAATCCACCCTTGTTTGCTACTAGCTAGGCTAAGCATGATAATATAACAAGTATCTTAACTTAGAGAAAATTCTACCAAGACTACAACTACTAGGATTTCCCATAGCATAGCATATAGATACTTACCAAAAAATTCATGCAAGCCCTATACAAAATAATACTAGTGCATAGTCAAAAATAATAGGACAAATACATGAATCACCACTTTCCTTGGTAGTTGCGGGAATATCAACAACACAATCACAATCACCAATAGCACCAAAATCTACACATAAAATGATAGCACCAAATTTACATTCCAAATAATCAAGCAAAAATATATGAATGCATGCAAATGCCATGTGATGATTTTTCTAAACTAAACAATATAATTAAACAATACTAAACACAAAACTAAACATTTGTAGCCTAAATAAACTCAATTTGTCCTTATAAACATTTTCAAAATAATTTATATAGCCAAAATAAGCCTATAATTGTCTCTGCATAAAATTCCGTTTTTACAGAAGCAAAACACAAAAATAATACCAAAGTAGTGTAGGATTTATTTTTGTGAATCTATTGATATATTATTTGCATTTTTTGGATAAATAGATCAAAAGTTATGATTTTTACAAGTTTAAACATTCAAAAACCTTTTCTGGATTTTATTTAAACAAAGCACAAACACGTGGCGTGCTCTAATTGGACGGTACCACTTTGCGCAGGATCATGCTTCCGTGCCGTTGGATCAAGTTAGATCCAACACACCATATATAAAGAAAATGGTTCACTCTAGGTCTAATCTATACCCTACGATCCAGATCTAACGGGTCTGGCTCGCTTGACCTAAACCTAGCGGCGGAAATGGCACAAACGGCGGCGATGCCGCTGACGGCGACACGTCAGCGAGGCTAGTTGGTTAGGGGAGGGGCGCTGACGCTTACCGAGGTCGCGAGGATGCGGTAAAGCTCAACGTGGTCGTAGCTTGGATAGGGGCGCACGGACGCAGCCGGAAAAACTCGTCGGAGCTTGCGCTGGCGTCGGGTGTTCATGAACGATGACGGAGGCGACGACCTAGGGAGAGATAAGACAAACAGAGGGAATTAGAAGGTGCGCAAAGTCACGGCGAACACGATAGAGTGAGGCAGAGGTCGAGGGGCGTGCGGGTTTTACTGGAATTACTCGCTGGAGACGAAGGTTGCGTCGGGTGTTTGCGGTGGTTGATGCAGGCGACATTCTGGATCACGAGCAAACGAACAAATTATATGAGAAGGAGCGCAAGATCGAGGGGATCATGTCAGTATGGACTAGAAGGCATGGGGTGGACGGTGCTCACCGTAACCGCTCGCTGGTGGTGTTCGGGCAGCGGCGGTTCGAGCTTAAATGCGAGCAGCCTGGGGGCGCTCTGCTGCTGGAGATTGGGGGGAAATGACCGCGGCGGTGAAGGGGTTAAGTAGACAGCGGGGGTGAGGAAATTACGTGGAGGATCAATGGATATTAAGGCCGTAATCAACGCGGCATTGATGGGGGAGAAAACGGTCGGCGACTGTGTCTGTGCGCGCAGGGTGGGGAAGAAGGTGCTGAGCTGGACGAGGCCACCGGGAAGTGTCAGCGGGGTAGGTTAGCGCGCGTGAGAGAGAGAGGGGAAAGGGGATGCCCCGGGTGGGCTTGTTGGGCCTGTTCTGGTGTTGGGCCAAATGGGCAGCGACTGGTTTTATTTTTTTTCTTTTTGCTTTTCCTTTTTCTATTTGATTTTCAGGAACCAATTTCAAACCATTTTCAAATAAGTTTGAATTCAAACCACCTCTAGATTTTTTTGTGTACTCCCTGCACCTAATTGTGTATAAAACACTACTACCTAGTCAAAAGCACTTTGACACTTTGAAAAATAAAATAAATCATGCCTTTATTGAAATATATATATATATTAGGCATATAAATGGTTTTATTTTGAATTTTGTTTTGAGAATTTTTGTGCAAGCTTTGCATCCATTTTATTGAAATATATATATATATATATTAGGCATATAAATGGTTTTATTTTGAATTTTGTTTTGAGAATTTTTGTGCAAGCTTTGCATCCATTTTAAAACATTACTGATCAATCCAAAGCACTCTCATACCTTGAAAATAAAAATAAAAATAAAAACATTGCCTTATTTGCATAAAATAATAGGCATCACATGGTTTTTATTTGAAATTTTGTTTGGAAAGACCAAATGCTATGAATGCATGAATGAAATGTAAACTTTAACAAATCATGATTTTTGGGATATTACAAATCTAACCCCCTTAAGATGAATCTCACCCTCGAGATTCAGATTGGCTAGCAAATAGGTGAGGGTGATCTTTCCGAAGGTCATCTTCTCTTTCCCAAGTTGCTTCCTCTTCCACTGAACTTTGTAGAATTTGATAGTCTTAGTACGAGTAACTCTTTCTGCAGTCTCAAGGATCTTGATAGGTTTCTCCTCATAGGTAAGATCACTCTCCAGCTGAACCTCTTCCATAGGTATAGTATCCTTCAAAGAAGTTTCTTCTATCTCTGGATGGCATTTCTTCAACTGACTTACGTGAAACACATTGTGAACTGCAGACAGTGATTCAGGCAATTCAATCTCATAGTCCACTTCTCCTTTGCGGCTCAAAACCTTGAATGGTCCAATATACCTTGGAGCCAACTTTCCTTTGATTCCAAATCTCTCCACTCCACGGAGTGGTGAGACTCTAAGATAGGCTCTATCACCTACTTCATAGGTGACCTCTCTACGCTTTGAATCCGCGTAGCTTTTCTGTCGGGACTGTGTTATCTTCAATTTGTCCCTTACTAATCTAACTTTCTCTTTAGCTTCCTTAATCAGTTCTGGTCCGAACAAATTTTCTTTCTCCTACACCACTCCATAGCAATGGTGTAGTACACTTCCTTTCATAGAGAAATTCAAACGGCGCCATCTCAATACTGGCTTGATAGCTGTTATTGTAAGAGAATTCTGCGTAAGGCAGACTTTCATCCCAACTAGCACCATAGTCTAGGGCACATGCCCTCAACATATCCTCTAGAATCTGATTGATTCTTTCTGTATGTCCATCAGTTTGGGGGTGAAAAGATGTGCTGAACTCCAATATCGTTCCCAATGACTCATGCAATTGTCGCCAAAAATGCGAAGTGAATTGAGTTCCTCTATCAGACACAATACTCTTGGGTACTCCATGTAGACATATAATCCTTCTTTTAGATTTTGGCTAACTTAGCACTTGTATAAGTGGTCTTTACGCGTATGAAATGAGCCACCTTAGTTAGGCGATCTACAACAACCCAAATAGAGTCATATCCCGATCTAGTCCTTGGCAGTCCGATGATGAAATCCATACCAATCTTGTCCCACTTCCAATCAGGAATAGGTAGCGGTTGCAATAATCCTATTGGTTTTTGATGTTCCACTTTCACTCTACTACACACATCACACAAAGCAATATGTTCTACGATGTCCCTCTTGAGATTATTCCACCAGAATCTTTCCTTCACATCCATGTACATTTTGGTGTTACCTGGATGATTGGAATATGGTGAGTTGTGTGCTTCTTGCAGAATCAGTTTCCGAAGTTCCGGATCTTGTGGAATACAAATACGTTTTCCATACCATAAAGTACCCTGTTCGTCTTCATGGAAACCTTTAGCTTTCCCCCTTTTTCATTATTCCTTTGATCTCATCAATTTCATTGTCCATCTTTTGGGCTTCCTTGATCCTGTCTAACAATGTGGGTTGGACATCCAATGACATGAGATGTCCTTCAGGCACTATCTCCAATCTAAGATCTTTGAATTGGGCACATAGATCATCTGGCGATTCTCCTTTAGTGAGGCCATCCACATAAACTTTACGGCTTAAAGCATCCGCTACAACATTTGCTTTACGAGGGTGGTATTGCAAACTTAAGTCATAGTCCTTGATGAGTTCTAGCCATCTCCTTTGTCTCATGTTGATTTATTTCTGAGTGAAGATATACTTCAAACTTTTGTGATTTGTGAACACTTCACATCGTTTTCCCAAAAGATAATGTCTCAATGTTTTGAGTGCATGGACAATAGAGGCTAACTCTAAGTCATGAGTAGGATAATTCACTTCATGAGTTTTGATTTGTTTCGAGGCATAAGCCACAACTTTCCCTTCTTGCATCAAAACTCCACCTAATCCTTGGTAAGATGCATCACAATATACTTGGAAATCCTTTTCCAAATCTGGCAGACATAAGACTTGTGCTATCACTAGTCTCTTCTTCAACTCTTGGAAACTCAGTTCACATCCTTCAGTCCAATCAAACTTCTTTTCTTTCTGGAGTAATTATGTCATTGGCTTAGCAACCTTTGAGAAATTCTCAATGAACCTTCTATAGTATGCTACCAAGCCGAGGAAACTACAAACTTCTTTCACTGACTTGGGAGATTCCCATTCAGTTACAGCTGACACCTTTGCGGGATCGACAGCTATACCATCTCCCGACACAATATATCCGAGAAACCCAACTTCATTCAACCAGAATTCACACTTACTGAACTTGGCATACAACTTGTGCTCCCTGAGCTTCTCCTGTATCAAACGTAAATGCTCTTCATGTTCTTCTTTGCTCTTGGAGTAGATCAAAATTTCGTCGATGAAAACAACAACAAACTTGTCAAGAAACTCCATGAACACTTTGTTCATCATATTCATGAAATAGGCTGGTGCATTTGTCAAACCAAATGGCATCACAGCGTACTCATACAAACCATACCTAGTGGTGAAAGCAGTCTTAGGTATGTCTTGCTCCCTGATCTTTAGCTGAAAGTAGCCTGATCGGAGATAAATCTTTGAGAACACACGGGCTCCTTCTAGCTGATCAAACAGATCATTGATTCTAGGCAAAGGGTACTTGTTCTTTATAGTCACCTCATTGAGTGCACGGTAATCTATGCATAACCTTTGGCTTCTATCTTTCTTCTCAACAAACAGAACTGGTGCACCCCAAAATGAAGAACTTGGTTGAATAAATCCTTTCTGCAACTGTTCTCCAAGTTGTTTCTTGAGTTCTTTCAACTCATCAACTGACATCTTGTAGGGTCTCTTTGCTATTGGTCATGATCCTGGCAGTAAGTCAATCAGGAACTCAGCATCTCTATCTGGTGGCATTACAGGAAATTCCTCCGGAAACACATCCGGATACTCTCTCACAATTAGCACACTGTCTATGCTAACCCCCTTAAGAGAATTTAGCTTACTCCCTTTAGATTCAACGTTGGACTTGAACCTAATTCGTTTCTTGTCCGGGGTAGTGAGGTTGATAGTACGATTGGCACAATCTAGTACTCATTCATACTTATTCATCCAATCCATTCCCAAAATAACATCCAATCCTTGGGAATCTAGGATTATCAAACTAAAGGGAAACTTATACTTCCCAAATTCTATCACTAGATCATGACATCCAAAGTTCACTATCATCTCTCCACCGGGAGAGCTTGCTTTTATAGGACACCCAATAGTTTCAGTTGGAAGTCCATTTTTATCAACAAATTCTCTTGATATGAATGAATGCGATGCACCAGTATCAAAAAGAACATGTGCTGGAAAATAATTGAGCTTGAAATTACCAGCCACAGCATCAGACTCTTCATATATTTCTTCCACATTAATGTGGTTCACTTGTCCCTTTTGGAAGGGATTGGGCTTGTTGGCACCTCCAACTTTCTTTTCTAGGCACTCATTTGCATAGTGCCCCATCTTCTTACACTTGAAACACTCAACCCGACTGAGATCTTTCTTTACAGGCTGACTTCCATTTCCACTTCCACTGTGGTGGCTCTTGTGTCCACTCTTGTGATTCTTATACTTGTCATTGTCATGACTGTGATGATGCTTGTTGTCATGATGATGGTTGTGGTTGTGGTGGCTGTTGTACTTCCCATGTTTGTGGAATCCATAACTTCCACTATCATCATGATGGGAACTCTTGTGTGACGAACCTGAGCTGTGTTTGTCAAAGTTATGTTTCATCTTCCTGCCCTCAACCTATTTCATCTTGTTCTCCAAGATGGTGGCCTTGTCACAGAGTGATTGATATGTTGGTACATAGGCAACAGACAGCTGCAGGTTCAACTCATCATTAAGTCCTTCGAGGAATTTCTCTTTCCTCTTGGCATCAGTATCAACTTCATCCGGTGCATAACGCGCCAGATTGTTGAACTCCTCGATGTACTCAGCCAACTGCTGTGACGCTGTTTCAGGTTGTGGAACTCTTTATTCTTCAAATTCATCACTCCGGATGAAATGTGAGCTATACGGAAACCATCCTCAAAAATAGCCCAAGTCACATCCTCAAGGGGAGTGGTGATCTGAAAGTTGTCCCACCAGGTTGATGTCGGTCCTTCGAGCAGATGTGCTGCAAACCTGACTTTTTCCTCGTCGGTGCAGCCAATAGTGACTAAGTCCTTATTCACTGAACATAACCAGTCATTGGATACCATTGGATCAGTGGTTCCCGAGAACTTTGCAGGCCTCAGTCTCAGAAATCTGGTGAGCACGTCAAATGCTGGAGGATTGTTCTAATGGTTGTTGTTGTTGTTGTTGTTGTTGTTGTTGTTGTTGTTGTTGTTATTGTTGTTCTGATTCTGATTTTGCATGAATTGTGTCATCATCTGCATCAGTTGAGCTTGGGTTGTCATCAACTGCTGCATATCGAGAGTGACGTTATTGTTGTTGTTTGGGTTGGAGTTGGCACGACGGGGAGGCATCTGTGGTTTCAATAAGGATAAGAAATGAGATACCCATATATGCTTAACATGCACAATACATCACATAGTAACAATCAACACAACCAATCTCAAAAAATAATGTAGAGTTTGAACAAAGTAAACAACAAGTTTTTGGAAAGGTAAACACACCATAGCAAACCATCCACATGTTGGATGGTCATTGTGACTCAATAATCAAAGTATGATAGATAAAAGATAGTCGAGTAGTCTACACTACTCCTCCATGTCGACCTCCACATCAACAAGAGCAAGACCTGCATTCTCCATGGCGGCCTTGTACTCCTCTACACTAGTGGTCAAGTCCTCGATCTTTTCCCTGAGGGCCCTCTTCTGTGAGCGAAGCCTCTCAATCACTCCCTGCTGGGTCTCGAGCTCAAAGTCCTTGGCCTCTATCTCAGCCTTCATGTCCTTGATCTTCTTGTTTCTGTCCTGGACTCTCTTCTCCTAATTCTAGAACTTCTTGTCCTGGCTCTCGAATTTGGCCTCCATCTCCTTGACGATCTCGTCTTGCTCCACGAAGAGCTTGTCCTTCTCCCTCAACTGAACCCGGGGCTCATCATTGCTAAGCATGATGTTGGTCCTATCGGTGTCAAGGTGTCTAATGAGGCCCTCTAGGTCCTGGAGGTAAAGACGAACTAGCTCAATCATCTCTCTAGTAACACCCTCATACACCAATGCCTCTTCCTCCTCGTCATGTCTCCCAAACGGGTGGAAGTAGAGGCCTCTAAGCTCAATGGAGTGGCATCCACAGAGGCGTTCGAGTAGCTCTTGCATGACTACATCTAGACCCTTATCCTTGTCATCGTGCATCAGCTTGAAGGAAATCTCCTCCGTGAGTGGCTCCGTCTGTCGTCCCAACTGCGAGACTCTAAAATCCCAAAGATCATTCCTCTCAAACTTGGTGAGCTGAAATGCCTTGATACTAGGAAGTGGGAGGTTGATCACATTAGTAAACCGCATGATACGTGAACCAAAACGAGTTCCATTGAACTCCTCGGTAGTGCTGATCTCAAATCTAGTCATCTAAGGTAAGATAGAAAAATATTAGAACAACACAAGTAGAAGAATCAAAATAGTAGAATAAAAACAAAAACATACATCATCCATCAAACATTCAAGTCCTGGCATACAAGTTTATCACAACACTAAGGTTCAACATAACTTAGACAAATTTTTAGGAAAATACGACAAGTGTGGTGGTCCAACTAACGGATTACGTTAAAATTCTCACTCACTTGACAAGATAGCTATCAGGGCATCCCTAGAGGCAATCTGTCAATCTTGTTCACAAGATTCTAATGCTAAGTCTATGATGTCTTCTCTTAAACGTTGGTTGGCAGCCTCTAAGTCTTGGGTATGCTTCTTTTCTTCTATAAGGTCATTTTGAGTGTTGATCATTCTACACTTGAGCCTATCACCAAGCTCCATGATGGCATTCCAAGCTGCATTTCTTGCAGAGTCAAAGAATGTTGTGTGCATTTCAGAGTTGGTGACCATGCAGAATCCCGAATCTTTGTGGTTTTCTTCCTTATTTTTGTACAAGTGAAGCTGCACCCACCAATACTCTTCTCCTTCATCCATCACAGAGAATCCCTTGTATACAGCTACACCATGTATTCCCATGGTAACCATAAGGTTCTTGAGTGCTTTGGGAAACTCCGTCTCACACTTCAAAGTCATGGTCATGAGTGGTCCCTTCCTGATGGCTTCGTTGATGGAGTTCAGCTACAAATAGAGATGAGAAAGAAGATTATAAAAGTTTACGAGAAGAAAAATACAAGTGTGGAATTGTACAAAGTGTTGTAGTTTTTCCTTAGTGGTTTCTAAGTCTAATCCAACCTAGGGTCATAATCCTACAGGCAACACAGTGCTCTGATACCATCTGTAAGACCCCACCTTTATAAAGGTAAAGGTACCTGTGATTGCAATGCTAGTCCCTGGATCAAATGCTAGCATCCATAGTTTAAGATGAAGTACACAGATACAAATGTCTTTATTACATCGTCATTCCAGAGATACCTTAGTATTTTACAACTCCATAGCCATAGGCTAGTACAAGAGTTCAAACTAAAGTAAATAAAGTAAAGTCTTCATCTTCATGTGCCATAGGCAAACATGTTGAGTGTGGACTCATCACCCTAATCCTCATCAGAGTAACCCGCAACATCATAAGTTACATCCACAGTGGGTCAATACATTGGAATAGTATTGGAAAGTGATACCTTAGTAGAATAATAGTTTCTAGCTTCTATATGAATTTGGCTGAGTGTAGCTTAGGCTTGCTTTGCTCAAAATAGGTTTTTCCTATCAGTTGAAAACAGTAAGTTTTTGTTTGACAAAAACTCCCAAGGAACAACCAATATACATTGGTGAACCTTTACCCTTGTTCAACCACAAGTTTTTAACTTAGAAATTAGGATGAGGAGATCCTTAATAGCTTCAATGTCTTGATGCTCAAATTGTCCGTTGCCGGGGACACGGCTAAGTACTTAGATTTTTCCTTCTCGAGAGGTGGTGCACTTTCCCCACAAGACTCGACATGCATCAAGACGAGATCTTTCAGAAGCCTTCCCTTAGACCAAATTGACATGTTCCAACCTATCACCCTACCACCATTTGTCCATCTGGCTAAGTTATTGCAACCTATTATTATCAAGGCAGAGCCCATATGCCATGTGGTTGCACTAGAAGCTTCTAAACACTAAGTATCTCAAATTCCTTTGTTCCTGGGCGGCATTCCACAAGTGTGATACACAAGTTAGACCATAGATATGGGCCTTGTGTAACCACTCAACATAACACAAACATACCATTCCACCCAGGTGATTCATTCACTTAGTTGTTTTATTAGGCAAAAACATAAGTCAAAGACTTGACAAAATTTCCATAGCATGTATATAATCCACCCTTGTTTGCTACTCGCTAGGCTAAGCATGATAATATAACAAGTATCTTAACTTAGAGAAAATTCTACCAAGACTACAACTACTAGGATTTCCCATAGCATAGCATATAGATACTTACCAAAAAATTCATGCAAGCTAGCCCTATACAAAATAATACTAGTGCATAGTAAAAAATAATAGGACAAATACATGAATCACCACTTGCCTTGGTAGTTGGGGGAGTAGCAACAATCCTCACAATCACAATCACCAATAGCACCAAAATCTACACATAAAATGATAGCACCAAATTTACATTCCAAATAATCAAGCAAAAATATATGAATGCATGCAAATTCCATGTGATGATTTTTATAAACTAAACAAGACAAGTAAAAAGTACTGAACTCAAAAATAAAAATTTGTAGCCTAAATAAACTCAATTTTTCCTTATAAACATTTTCAAAATAATTTATAAAGCCAAAATAAGCCTATAATTTTTTCTGCATAAAATAACCTCAATTTGTCTGCATAAAATTCCATTTTACAGAAGCAAAATACAAAAATAAGCCCACAGTAGTGTAGGATTTATTTTTGTGAATCCATTGATATATTATTTGCATTTTTTGGATAAACAGATCAAAATTTATGAATTTTACAGTTTAAACATTCAAAAACCTTTTCTGGATTTTATTTAAACAAAGCACAAACACGTGGCGTGCTCTAATTGGATGGTACCGCTTCGCGCAGGATCACGCTTCCGCGCAGAGGAAATTACATGGAGGATTAATGGCTATTAAGCCCGTAATCAACGCAGCGTTGATGGGGAGAAAACGGTCGGCGACTGTGTCTGCGCGCGCGGGGTGGGGAAGAAGGTGCTGAGCTGAACGGGGCCACCGGACAGTGTCAGCGGGGTAGGTTAGCGCGCGTGAGAGATGGAGGGGAAAGGGGATGCCCTGGGTGGGCTTGTTGTACCTGTTCTGGTGTTGGACCAAATGGGCAGCGACTGGTTTTCTTTTTTTCTTTTTGCTTTTCCTTTTTCTAGATTTTCAGGAACCAATTTCAAACCATTTTCAAATAAGTTTGAATTCAAACCACCTCTAGATTTTTGTGCTGTAGTCCTTGCACCTAATTGTGTATAAAACACTACTGCCTAGTCAAAAGCACTTTGACACTTTGAAAAAAATAAAATAAATCATGCCTTTATTGATATATATATATATAAATTAGGCATATAAATGGTTTTATTTTGAATTTTGTTTTGAGAATTTTTGTGCAAGATTTGCATCCATTTAAAACATTACTGATCAATCCAAAGCACTCTCATACCTTGAAAATAAAAATAAAAATAAAAACCATTGCCTTATTTGCATAAAATAATAGGTATAACATGGTTTCTTATTTGAAATTTTGTTTGGAAAGACCAAATGCTCTGAATGCATGACTGAAATGCAAAATTTAACAAATCATGATTTTTGGGATGTTACAACCTACTATTGAGGAGAAAGTTAATTGTGATTACAATATGCCTCCTATATTTGATGATTATGGTGATGAGAATAATAATGATAGCTATTTTGTTGAATTTGCTCCCACTACAATTAAGAAGAATGACTATGCTTATGTGGAGAGTAATATTTATTTTATGCATGTGACTCATGATAGGAATGTTTTCTGTAATACTTATATTGTTAATTTTATTCATGATTCTACTAAAAGTTATTATAAGAGAGGAAAACATGGTTTTATGCATCTCAAAAATATTAACTTCCCCCTCTATGTTGAAAATTTTGAAGTTGCACTTGTTTTGCTTTCCTATGCTTGTTGCTTTGTGCTTTAATAACTTGTTTATTTACAATATTATTTTGAATAGTAAGTGGGTTAGACTTAAATGTGTTTTGAATTTACTTCTTGATGCTCTCTTTTACTTCAGTTCATATTTCTTATGTGAGCATCTCCTCAAACTATCAAGCCTAACTTAAAGGCGCTAAAGAAAAGTACTTATTGGGAGATAGCCCAAATTTCGTTAGGTTTTTTTTGTTAAGACTTGGAAGTTATTAATTCTGTAATAACCTCTCCTTATCCTTTTTATTTGATTTTTGTGCCAAGAATAACCTCTAATGAGAGAGAAGTAAGATTTGGGGAAGTTCTTGTCCCGAAACAGATTTCAATGCTTCACTATAAAAATTCGTGAAAATCTCTATATGTCGTATTGAGCTGTAATTTTCTGAATAAATCCCCCAGGATGTTATCTAACTTTCGTTAGTTCAACACTTTTTGATTTGAGCAACATAAGGTCTTCGAAAAAAATTGTTTTTACCTGCTGGTCTGTTTTGACAGATTTCTGCCATTATTTGCATTTGCCTCTTTATCGGTTTCTTTTTGAGTTCTTCTTGATCACTTGAGCTTTTTAAAGGAATTTCTACAGCATCTTGTGTTTTTAATGAAAGTTTTTCTGTTTTAAAACTAAACCCCAAAGGTTTATTATCTTTTGAATGCACTAATGTTGCTAATGAAGATTGTGTGAAGTTTTGTATGAAGAAAAATTTTCAGGTGTAAGGGAAGAATGATGTAATGAGATGAAGAATGGACAAAAGCTCAAGCTTGGGTATCACACCCCGTGTCACCCCAAGATACATTGAAGAGGTACAAGCGTCAAAGCTTGGGGATGCCTAAAAATCTCAGGTCTTTCTAGAGACTTCGTTTTTGTTGTTTCATGCACGGTTGTGTTGTTCTTGGAGCGTATTAGTTTTCGTTTTTAGTTTTCCTTTGCTTTGTTTGCTGCATTAAGTTTTTTGGATCATAACACACTTATTTTGGAGAGAGACACAATCTGTTTTCATTTCCTAGAACACTCTAGTTTTCATTCTTATTGTTTTGTGAGTGTTCACTTTTGCTAGCACTGTGTTTAGCTTTAGTTTTCTTCTGCTTTTTGCTTAGAAATTTTTAGTTCTTTTGTGGATTTGTGAGACAAGCTCACTGATCTTTATTGATTATTATCTTTGTGAGTTGTTTGAAATAAGTTGATTGGTGTTGGAAAAGAGTAGGAAGTTTCATGCTTAAGTGGTACAAAAGGAAGCTTTCTTTAACTATGGCTTAGACTTTATCATGTCATGCTAGATGTTGCTTTGAAATTATGCTTAGTGATTATTGTTGTAGCATGACTAGTACCAAACAATTGAGATTTCTTAATGTGCCTTGAAAGAATCATGCGTTGTTTTAGCATACAAAAGCATATTATTGTGGTATTATCCTTTGATGATTTGTTTGGGCTGACTTGGAACATGCTCACACCATGTTATGACTTTCAAACAGTCACCTTAGCCTCTATGATCATTTAGTTCTTGACTTGTGGTACTACTTTATGCTTTGATCAGTAATGTTTTGTTGCTTTGCATGATTATGGCCATCATTTCTCTCTTAGTTGGTCGCTCCCAGTCTTTTGCTAGCCTCCACTTGTACTGAGTAAGCTCTACTCATGCATCCAACTCCCAAGAAACCAAGTTATTCAAAAGTGTCCACTATAAATTCCTATGCATGGTGTGTTACACCATTCGAAGTATATTCTTGTTTTATCTATCTTCCAAATTAAAATTGTTATGTGAAAAATTAGTGATTAAAGCTCTCACAAACTTGATGGCACACTTTATTTTTCTTGCCCCTAATAAACTTGAACCATTGTATCATCTATGTTGTATATGCTTTCACTTATACGTTGGAATTAGCAGAACCATGCTGTCACGGGGAACGCTTTCAACATTGCACTTGTATTTTGTACAGAGTTGATATCATGCTCTTTTGTATATGGATGTCGCCGGTGTGAAATAAAGAGGGAACTTGTAACTCCATGGAGTTATGTATGTGTGTTAGAGAAACGCCTGGGCTGCTAGCCTAAGCCATGCCTAATCATGGTGGAAACTTGCAGCATCACCATAGTGAGCAATCTATGAAGCATTCTTCTTATAAAAAAAGAGAGATAGAAAAAGATATTGAGAAAAAAGAAAAAAAAGATGAGAAAGAGGAAAGAGAGAAAAAAGAACCATTTTCCCATGTGAAAGGGCATGTATGCCCCCACGTGTGGTTTTGGTAATTAATGACAATCTCTATGGACTAATGTGTAAATTGAGTTTCACTTGTAGGTTTGTCCATTAGCATCGCTTGGTCCATGTGTTGGTCTCAAGGTTGGAAGATGAAGAAATGTCCAAGGGCTTTGTGCCCATTGGAATCATGAAGAAAGAAGGAGCTTGAAGGCCGATCAAGGCATGTGCAAAGAGTTGCATCAAGATGGATCAACCTCAAGTAAGGATGAAGAAGGACGAGGTCAAGATGCGCCATCTCTTGAAGATCTCATGCTTGAAGCTTGCCATCCTCGTCCTCATGGAATGATGAAGACAAGTTCAAAGAAGAGGTTTCCCCATGGAATATGGGGGAGCATTTTGCAAGTCTTCATCAAGCAAGAGCGAGCAAGAGCAAACAAGAAAGGTGTTCCCACAATAGAAGAACAAGACGGTCTACATCAAGTTCAAGTGGGACGCTCAAGGCAAAGTTATGTTGATAGGGCTTCTCTTTTGCCGGTCTCGTGTTGTTAGTTGGGAGACCGGGTTTAGGATAGATAGTCGTACTATCAAGAGGGGCTCTCAAGCAGGTGTCTCGTTTGCATCGTTCGGAGAGAGCTCAAACCTTTGCATTCATAGCATCATCTTTCTTGGTTGTTAGTTGGTTCTTGTCCATGAGAGGATCTAGAGCTTGTGGTCATCATCCTAACAAGCTCTAGTTCATCATCTAAGGATTTCACTTGCATATCTTATTGCGGTTTTTGATCGTGCGAGTTTTCCGGCTCCACACCTTGGGGGATACTTCACATATATATTTTTGATATTTTTGTTGGATTCTATTCGTCGTTATCTTTCCAACAAAATTGGTTTCATCCCGTTTGGAGTTCGGATGCAAAAGTTATTGCGTTTCTGGTTTTCTGGTTTCTGGAATTTCCCTGACCGGAAGTTCCGGCTTCCCACCGGAAGTTCCGCTAGGGCATCTTTGCCGCCGAAAGTTCCGGTGGAAGTTCCGGGTCTTCTTCCGCTCACGCTCAGTAACCTTCTGTTTTGAAGTGTGCTATTTGCCGGAACTTGGCCAGAACTTGCAGCGGAACTTCCGCCTGAACGCCGGAACTTCCGGTCAGACTCGCTTCGCGACCCAAAAGTTCCGCCCCTTGTTCCGGCCCAAGTTCTGGTGAAGGCTCAGTAACCTTCTATTTAGAAGCGTGCTATTTAGCCGGAACTTTGTCAGAACTTGCTCGGAAGTTCACCGGAACTTTCGGTCTGTTTTGACCGGAACTTCCGGTTGCGCTTCTGGAGCGGGCGTCAATGGTCTGATGACCGTTGGAGCCAGGCTGGGCGGAACTTCCGCCCCAGGGCCGGAAGTTCCGGCCATGATTCGGTTTTTTTTTGTTTCTCGCTCCGCAGTGTTCGACCGTTGGCTGGGTGCCACCGGAACTTCCGGCCTCCCACCGGAAGTTCCGGCCTGGTGTCGCGAATGCCCATAACGGGCAGATCTGGGAGCCCTTTAAAAGGGGCTCCTCTTCCCCTTCGTGGGTACTAGCTTTTCTTCTTGGTTCTTGGCTTTCTCTCTCTCCTCCATTGTCAACCTTGAAGAAGCTTTCCCTCTCCCTTCCCCCTCCTATGATTCTTGCATCTTTTTGAGGGATTTGAGAGAGGAGATCTAGATCTACAATCCCCCCAAGTCAAATCCCTTCTTTGTGAAGGAATCATTGGGATCTAGATCTTGGAGAGTCTTGTGTTCTTCCTCCCTTATTCCCCCAATAGCTTTTGTAGCTTTGTTGGAATTTGGGAGAGAAGGACTTGCCCTTGCATTTGGTGCATAGGTTTGAGTTCTCCTCTTGTGTTCTTCCTCCCTTATTCCCCCAATAGCTTTTGTAGCTTTGTTGGAATTTGGGAGAGAAGGACTTGCCCTTGCATTTAGTGCATAGGTTTGAGTTCTCCTCGGAGATTCAACGAGTTCAAGCTTGTGAGCTTGTTTCTCTTGGGTTCCTTGGAACCCTAGACGGTTGTGTGGTTGGATTGTTGACCTTTTGTGGTCTTGTTGACCTTTTGTGGTCTTGTAGCCTTTTGTGGCGTTGTTGGCCTTTTGTGGCATTGTTGGCCTTTTGTGGCTTTGTTGTTGGGAGCCTCCAATTGAGTTGTGGAGTTAGCCCAATCTTGTACGGGTTCGGTGACCGCCCTCAAGCGTCCCATAGTGGAGCAAGTGCCCGCCTTTTGTGGTGCGCACTTGGGAGAATAGGGTGAGCCTTTTGTGGCGTCGGTGATTTGCGTGCTTCCGCATCCGGGGTGAGGCCTTGTGTGGCGTTGGGTGAGCATCGAGCCACCACACCTCGAGGTGAGCCATTTGTGGCGTTCGGAGAGCATTGCGCCATCGCACCTCTCCAACGGAGACGTAGCTTCTTTGGAAGTGAACTTCGGGAAACAAATCTTCGTCTCCGCGTCCATCGGTTATCTCTCAACCGAACCCTTTACTTATGCACTTTACATTGTGATAGCCATCGTGCTTGAAGTATTTATACCTTGCTATCACCTTGTTGCTTGTATTGCTTAGCATAGGTTGTTGGTGCACCTAGGTGAACTTAGTGCCTAGGTTTTGTGCTCAATAAATTAAACGTTAGTTTTTATTCCGCATTTACTTGAGCCTAAACCGTAATAATTTTAAAAGCCTATTCACCCCCCCCTCTAGGCGATTTCCTTTGTACTTTCACCATGGTCAATAAGAAGATTGATGAGATGCTCATTGTCTGCTTGCCTTGTCATTTTGATATGGGATAGCTCCTGTATCATCGGGCAAGGGGTACCCTGTTGGCGGTTCTCTATGATAGACATGTACTTACTATGACAAGAACATACCGGTGACTAAAGTTGAGTAGCATGAGGAGCGGCCCTTGTACTCAAGGGACATGAGATTGCCAATTTATACTTTTTCAATCATATACTCCATAGTTTGTTCACTTTAACCTTAATCACATCAAGATGCTTATGATAGAGGCAATGAGAGCTAAAAGCTAACAAGTACCATAATTTTTGGAAGCTCTTTATGTGACTTGAAATCCCTGCTTCCCTTTGAAGGGCCTTTCTTCCACTTTTATATTGAGTCTCCACCTTCTATCCTTAGGCACCAATTAAGAGAGCATAGTTGCCATTCTTAGTTCTGTGTGCATTGTCCCAAACTTATTGATTGATTCATATTGTTGATATTGCTTGATCTTGAACTATTTGTATCTAGTCACCCTTATGAACTTTGAAGGTGTCCTATGCATTTATGTTTTGCTACTCCATGCGGGACAAGCTGAATACCACTATGCTATGTTTTCTATATGTGAAACAAACAAACGTCTTTCAATGCATTGTTATTCATGAATCTTTGTTTGTATCTTTTCATGTTGCAACATAGTTGCTATGTCTTATTGTTAGAACTAAATATTTCATGCTCATGTTTATAGTACTTTGATCCCAGCTTTCAATGCTTTACAAATGGTTTGATCTTGATTTTGATGGTGCATATCACCTCAAAAATTATTCTTTTTATCACTTACCTACTCGAGGACGAGCAGGAGTTAAGCTTGGGGATGCTTGATACGTCCTAAATGTATCTATAATTTTTTATGCTCCATGCTTGTTTTATATCATTTGTCTTATGTTTTGTCTATACTTTGAGGTATTTTTATACACTTTCTGGAACTAACCTATTGACAAGATGCCACAGTGTCAGTTGCCCGTTTTCTACTGTTTTTCGATTCAGAAAAGCTAAAAAATGAATATTCTCGAAATTGGATGGGACAAAAGCCAAAGTTACTATTTTTCCCGGAGCAACACGACAACACGAAGCAGAGACGGAGTAGGGCACCAGGGTGGACACACCTGTTGGTGGCGCAGGCCCACCCTGGCCATGCGGCCATAGGATGTGGGCCCCTGGACATCTACCAACCTTGCCCTTTCGCCTACTTATACGTCTCCCCGAGACGTAACCCTAACGCGGGCAGAACTCCAAGAAAAAATCCCACAGCGCCGCTTCCACCAAAGGGGAGATTCGAGGGACAAAAGTATCTGTTCCGACACCCTGCCGGGACGAGGAAGTGCCCCCAGATCCATCTCCATCGATCTCCATCACCATCTCCATCGTTGTTGCCGATTCCCATGATGAGGAGGGGGTAGTTCTTCATCGACGCTAAGGGATCTACCAGTAGCTATGTGTTCATATCTCTCTCTATGCGCGATCATATTATGATCATGAGATTTGTAATCAAGTAGATCTGCTCTGTTACTCAAGTGCTTTAATAGATCTCTGGCTCTCCCCACATGTGTGAAAGTGACAGCATGCACACCTGGTGGCACTTAGGCTAGAGTCTACATAAATAATCAAGTGCTTCAATAGATCTCTGCTCTCCCCACGTGTGTGAAAGTGACAGCGTGCACACCATGGTGGCACTTAGGCTAGAGTTCATAAATATTTATCATGAGTATGTTTTGAGTTGGTTGTCTCTATGAAATTGTGGTGTTTGTTGGAACCATCTAGTGCTAAAGGTGACAGTGTGAGGTTATCTAGATGGGGAAGGCAGACTTTGAGGTGTGCTTTTGTAGCCCTACCATGGATTAGAGTGTCCAGCCGGAGAGTAGTTCAGGGTAGTATCATGAAGATAATATATTTATTGAGAGTGTTCACTAGTGAAAGTATGATCCCTAGGCCTTGTTTCTAAACATTGAAACACCGTTTGCATCTAGATCTGTTGCATGTTTGCTTGCTTCCATCTTTTTGCCTTTAGTCTTTTCTTCCCCGTCAGAAGCTCTTTGCTGGCACTGCTACCACTTATAATCATCCATATCACTTGTACTTCACTATCTCTTCGCCGAACTAGTGCACCTATACACCTGACAAGTGTATTGGGTGTGTTGGGGACACAAGAGACTTCTTGTATCTTGATTACAGGGTTGCTTGATAGGGATACCTTTGACCACTTTCTCCCTGAGTTCGATAAACCTTGGGTAATCCACTTAACGGAAAGTTGCTATTATTCTACAAACCTCTACACTCGGAGGCCCAATAACTGTCTACAAGAATAGAAGTGCGTAGACATCATAATTTCTTTACATAAGCTTTGCATCCCCAAACTTTAAGGAACGACAATTTAGGTTTCTTCTCAAACCACAATTCATATGGTGTTGTTTCAATGGATTTATATGGTGCCCTATTTAAAGTGAATGCGGCTCTTTCTAATGCATAACCCCAAAAATGATAACGGTAAATCTATAAGAGAGATCATAGAACGAACCATATCTAAGAGAGTTCGATTACGACGTCCAGACACACCATTACATTGTGGTGTTCCTGGCGGTGTCAATTGTGAAAGTATTCCGCATTTCTTTAAATGCTCGCCAAACTCAAAACTTAGATACTCACCTCCATGATCAGATTGCAGAAATTTAATCTTCTTGTTATGTTGATTCTCTACTTCACTTTGAAATTCTTTAAAATTCTCGAAAGTTTTGGACTTATGTTTCATGAAATAGATATACCCATATCTACTCAAGTCATCCGTGAAAGTAAGAACATAACGATGACCACCGCACGATGCCACACTCATCGGGCCACACACATCAGTATGTATGATTTCCAATAAGTCCGTAGCTCACCCCATTATGCCAGAGAATGGAGTCTTAGTCATTTTTTCCATCAGACATGCTTCACATCTTTCAAGTGATTTAAGAAGTCCATCGGAATAGAGTTTCTTCATACGCTTCACTCCAATGTGAACAAGACGATAGTGCCACATGTATTTAGAATTATCATTCAGTTTCAATCGTTTAGCATCTATATTATGAACATGTGTATCACTACAATCGAGATTCAATAAGAATATACCATCTATCATAGGCGCATGACCATAAAATATATTACTCATATAAATCGAACAACCATTATTCTCGGACTTAAATAAGTAACCGTCTCGCAATAAATAAGATCCAGATAAATAAGATCAAGTATAAAACTAATCCTGATGGTAGATGAAGAGGGAGCGTGCCGACAGCGATCACATCAACCTTGGAGCCATTTCCAACGTTCATCTTCACCTCGTATCTCGCTAGTCTTAGCTTATTCTATAGCACCTGTTTAGAGTTACAAATATGAGCAACTGAACCAGTATCAAATACCTAGGCACTACTTCCACTACTAGTAACATACACATCAATAACATGTATATCGAATATACCTTTCTAATCGATGTTGTCATACTTTAGATCTGACAGGTACTTGGGGTAATTCCGCTTCCAGTTACCTTCTCCCTTGTAGTAAATGCACTTAGTATTAGTCTTAGGACCAGCCTTGGATTTCTTTGCAGGCGCAGAAGCTTTCTTGCCGCCCTTCTTGAAGTTACCCTTCTTCTTAGGCTTGCCTTGCTTCTTGAAATTGGTGGTCTTATTGACAATCAACACTTGGTGCTCTTTCTTGATCTCCACTTCCGCAGACTTCAACATGGAGAAGAGTTCTGGTAACGACTTATCCATGCACTACATGTTGTAGTTCATCACGAAGTTCTTGTAACTAGGTGGTAGTTATTGGAGGGCACGATGAATACCCAATGCATTAGGTACCGTTATACCCAGATCTCCGAGTTTATTCGCATGCCCAGACATCTTAAGCACATGCTTGCTAACAGAGCTACCCTCTTCCATCTTGCAGTTAAAGAACTTCTCGGAGGCTTCATAGCTTTCAATAGTCGCATGAGTCTCAAATATCATTTTGAGTTCACGGACAATATCATAAAGATCACGGTTCTCAAACCGCTTCTAAAGCTCCGATTCCAAACCGTACAAGATAGCACACTAAAATATGGAGTATTGATTCTTCTGAGTGATAAAAACATTCCTCACCTCATTGGTAGAATCATCTGCAGGCGGGTCACCCAGCGGTGCATCCAGCACATAGGTCAACTGACCAGCATTGAGGAAAATCCTCAAGTTGCAGAACCAATCCACAAAGTTGCTTCCATTGTTTTTCAACTTTTCTTTCTCTAGGAATGCATTAAAATTGATGGTAGGGTCCACCATGATCTACAACATATTTACAAAGAGTTTAGACAAAGTTTATCACAAACTGAGTTCATATTGTAGGGTTCGCACCATAGAAAACAAAAAAAATCCTACGATGGGAACTAAGTACCTAGATCTATCTACTAGATACAAGCAACAGGTGGATATACATCCATAGAATGCATACCCTCGAAGACCGAATAGCGTTAACAAGGTTGTAATCATGGATGATGTAGTTGAACGCTTGCCGATCTCAAGATCGTGATGAAGTCCATCTGGTCCAGCCGGTTCAGCACCATCAAGTCCAGCACCGCAAGCAGTGGTGCATCCATGATCGCACACACGTCCGGGTACCCCGACAACCTCTGTGCCCTCGCTCTAGCGAAGCAGAGGAAGCAAAAAATCCTTCCAGAAAAAGCCACCGAGAACATGTATCTCGCTGATCCGAGACCATGGGGGAATTCTAAAGGGGGAGAGAGATCCTTCACGAGGAGGTGTGCTTTGAGAGGAGGAGAGGGGGGCCTTTTATAGGTAGAGGGGGGCACCCCAAGGGGCATGGCGCCCAGCCATGGTGGCTGCCCCCACCTCTTCCACATTCATGTGGGTGGAGCTCCCACTAAAAAATGAAAAGCCTCCACTCCCATAAAAGAGCCTCCACTCAAAAATCCACTAACATGCATTAAATATCCACCAAATTTAGTGCAAGCTCTCATTTAAATAAAAATCTTTTATTTATTTATTCAAAAAATAATAATTACTTTAATTAACAAACATTCACATAAAACCCCTTGCTAGTATTCAATTTCACATGTAGAACCAGTTTCAGCAATTTCAACCGAAAAAGTTTCGGTGTCTAGTGAAATATATTCCTGCGCTTTCCTTTTTCTTTCGCTGGCATATTATTTGCTCCAAATGGTGTCGGTATCCCATAAGTGTGTCACCTACGGTTCGCGAATAATTTAGACATGATCGAGACCCCTCTCTGATCAATAATCAGCAGCGGGACCTGGAGATCTGTACTGACTCCCACATATTCAACGATGACTTATGTGATCGTGTGAACCTTATACGCATGTAACTCAATCTCTTTGTCTCGCAATATATTACATGTCCGAGATTCGACCATTGGTATCTCCATACCTAGTTTGATCTCGTTACCAACATGTACTCTTTTCTTGTTCCCATTATATAACATTCTAATGATCAAATCACTTGCTTGCAAGCTAACTAATGTGATATCACTGAGAGGGCCCAGAGTATATCTTTCTATCATCGGGATGGAAAAATTCCACTCTTGATCCATGAGCCTCAACATAACACCTTCGTAGCACTGAACCCATCTTTATAGTCACCCTATTACGGTGTGACGTTTGATGTTATCAAGATACTCTTCTAGTGTTAGTGATTGACATGATCTCATGGTCTAAGGACTAAGATTACTTCGTATGATGTTATAGAAATATAAACACAATGACCTTTATCGTAATGCTATACTTCGGATGAATGTTCATCACATCATTCCAACAATGTTGTGACCTTGTTATTAACAACATCCAATGTCCATGATCAGGAAACATTTGATCTTCTTGTTAATCAACGAGCTAGTTTATGAGAGAGGCATAACTAGGAACTTTCTATTTGTTTATTAAACACACATGTATTAACGTTTCCTTATTAATACAATTATAGCATGCAAAATAAACATTTATCATAAATAAGGAATACGATAATAACCACTTTATTATTGCCTCTCGGGCATATTCCCTTCAGTCTCCCACTTGCACTAGAGACAATAATCTAGTTAGAAAACTTTGCGTATTGAACACCTATGGCTTTCTGGTGTTCCATATACGCGATTGCAAGTGGTTAACATAATCTACGGATCTGACGCTTTCAGGTCTTGGCGTCTTCACGCATCACTCATTCTCCAATGAGATGGCATTATATAAATTTGGTCTTTTGGTGAGACCTTTAGTTCCTTGGGGTTAAATCATGTCGATACTATTGTCGTACAATATATCTTTAGTGTTAGCCCATTGCGAACCACACCTTAGTTTGATAACAAAATACTTCACACAAATGCCCTCCTTTGCTGCTATTGTAGCAGTCATATACTTAGACTTTTGTTGCAGTATCCGTCACAATGTCTTAACTTTGGAATTCATCCAAATCCGTCATGGAAACTCCTTTCCATTTCGTGACAAAAATAGTATCAATGTAACGCTTTACAATGAACTATTTGTAATTGTTTGTCACCTCTACACAAATATATTCTTAGTTCTTCCAAAAGATCATAAGAATTTCCTTACTATCTTCCAATGATCATTTTATGATTCATCCTGGTATATGCTCATAACACTTAGAGCATAGGACATATCTGGATGGGTACATATCATGGTATGATTGATCAAAACATTCTTGTGATTTCACTCATCAAGTGTCAAAGCACTTGAATCTTGTTTCACTTATCAAGTGTCGATACACTTGAATCTTGATTCAATTCTTTTCCATGCGACAAGATCCTTTTCTCGTCATTTCTTTATTGAACCCCTAAAATATCTCATATAAGTACATTTGGCATAACCATATTACCCTCACAGTCTATCCATGTAGACATTCATGCTAAATATTCGGGTTTTGCCTAAGTCTTTCATTGAAATGAAATTCTTAACATTTGTCAATAAAAGATACATCATTTCCAATCAACAAGATGTCCTACACATAATGTATTAGAAATATGTCTCAGTGCTCCCTCTTAATTTCTTGCAAATGCAAGCATATTCATCGTCTCCTGATGAAAACTCCTTTAACAGTTTCATCACGGTGAAGATTCCAACTCCATGATGCTTACTTCAACCATTGAAGTTTGAATGCCCTTTTTAGCATCCTTTGAATTAACAAAACCCTTTGGATCGTGTCATGCACATGTCCTAGGTAACCATTCTTTTAGAAGAACTTTGTTTTATTTATTCATCTACCATATACCAAATTATATGTAGTGGTTGCTACTTTAATCCATCCAGACTAAATATCGCTATGAAAGATCAAATCTTGTCATAGTCAACTTCTTGAACATTGTCGTAAAAAACTTTATGACATGTCGACTATTTCATAGATGTGAAACATCCATGTCTGTTACTTTATAAATCCAAATACGACTGATAGGTTTTTACACCTTTCTGAAGGGTCTTCCAAGTTCAAAAAACTTGATTTCTCATGTATGGAACTATCACGGATTTTATGGCTTCAAGCCATTTGACGGAGGTAGGGCCCATCATCTCTTCTTTGCATGTAGTCGGTTCATCATTGTCAAACAATAATGATTTATTCTCAAATCTCAGTATTTGATTATTTATTCGACCTACTTGGTTAAATAGCAACTTACACCTCCATGACCACAACCTTTGAGGCACGTGAGCCATGAGCATTCTGTCTGCGCAACTCAGCACATATAGCTAAGATTCGTTAACCTTATCAAAGTTCTATTGTCCTCCCACTTAACTTTTGCGAAAAAAATTCTTTTTTCAAGAAACTTCACATTTCAAGCGACAAACCCTTTTTTCCTCGGTGTTATGGAGGAATACCCAATGGTTATTCGAAATAACCTACAAATACATGCTCATCCGACTTCGGTTCTAAACATCTTACTTATGCTTAGCATACCAAAATTTAAGAAAGGACAACTTGGGTTTTACCCCAAACCATAACTTACATGGTGTCCTTTTAACGGATCAAGATGGAGATCTTTTCAGTGTAAAAGCGATAGTCTCTAAAGCTTTTAACTTTTTAAAACATAATGGAAGTTTTATAAATAACACCTTTGATCCAACCATGTCAAACAAGGTTTCATTACAAATCTCAAACACTCCATATTCCTATGGTGTTTCAGGAGATGTAAATCTAGGTGATTTTCTAAACTTGCAACTCAAATAAATCCCGTTATGATGAAATCATAAATCATTTATTTTCTTGTTACACTTGCAACTCAAATAAATCCCTTTATGATAAAATCATAAATCATTTATTTTCTTGTTACAATGATTTTCCACTTCATCTTGAAAGTCTTTGAACGTTTTCAATTATTTCATACTTCTTTATCATTAAGTGAATAGTCACTCAAATTTCCAGAGAAAGCATATAAAGTTGAAATACATCGCTTACGATTACACATAATGGACTACATACATCGATATGTATAAATTACAATATTTTAGTCATTCGCTCTTCTTTGGCCTTTGAACGAAATTTTAATTATCCCGAAGAAAGTCTCACAAGCGTCACTTGATCAAATCAAAGACTCCAAAAATCCATGAATATGGAGATTCTTCATGTTTTCTTTCCAATATAATTTAAACGATGATGTCACTTTGTAAGTGATCTTCCAATCATTTGTCTTGCGACATTTTAGCATTAGTTTTATGGATGTGATTTCTCCAACTAGATTTGTAAATCATCCATCTTATATGGAATACGGTAATTATTTTAACAATCTTTGTTCTCATAATACCTGATTTAAATAACTATTATCAAAACAAATCTTGAAGACAAGCTTTGATGTCAACGAGAAATACAAACAACTACTTGTTTGTTTTCGATGATCATCATCACATATTCTCTTTCTGGTTACTTAGGCCATTGTAGTTCATGAATTGTGTCGTTCTGTATGAAATTTCATACCAACCAATTCGGTATCCAATACCCAAGAACCACATTGTTTAGCAAGCAAAGAATACAACCATAACATGTATATCATCTATATACCTAAACTAGATATTTCCAGTCTTCTCTTTTCTGCCAAATATATTTTATATATTCTTTTTCAGCATTTCCTTTTCCTTTTTAAAAGAATCTATCAACATCAACAGTGGCGCCATATACATGAAACATAGTCCAAAGCGTGTATATTCAAATAATAATACCTTTGTACTTGCACTTTGAAGTAGATCACCATCATCAAATGATCGACATTCTTTCAAAATCCATTCTTTAGTAATCTTTTAGTGTAGTAAACACTTTACATACATATTCTATTCATGATTATCATGAAAACTTTCATGATCAAGCTAATGTAGCTTATGAAGGCGAATCGTGAGTATAATGTTACTTTCCAAAACCCTTTTGGATGATTAGGATGTCTAGCATCTCCAACCTTCGCAAATTCTCATCCAATATGAGAACATATATTATACTCTATCATATTGCAACCAAAAAATTATTTCAGATAATGTTATATCTGACACACATGATGGTTTCTGAAACAATTCTTTCAGCTCCTAGATAAACTTGATATTAAAACAATCAAGAATCATGGAGGCAAACATGATACTTAAGATACTAACACTGGAATTGTTACTCTCGATTTCATACCAATTATTAAATTTCACGGAGTAAACAGAGTTTGCTAAAAGTTTTCAATAGGACTTTAAACTTTAGATTGACACTCAACATAGTACAATACCAGATCGTAAAGTAAATATCCAGAATTCTATAGTTCTAGTATCTCAATTACAACTAAGCATAAAGTGGTGAACGAATGCCAATGACTACAACAAATTATGCAAATTCACTTTGATTTAATTTATGATAAATTGAGTTCTACTAATCCAAATTAGAAATGAACTCCCACTCAAAAATGACATCCCTCGTGTCTTTTTGGTGATTACATGAACCAAATCCACTACACCAAGTCCAATCATCACGTGATTCAGTGTAGCTTCAAAGGCGAGCATCAAATGGCATCATATTTTCCATATGACTCATGCTTAACCTTTCGGTCCGTGTTCCGAGGCCATGTTTATACATGCTAGGCTCGCCAAGTAAGAACCTTAGTATTCGCGTGTGTAACTGTCTTACACCCAAAATATGATCGTGGATCCAAGAACACCCGATCATCACGTGATGTCTTGGAGCGACGAAACATAATCGCTGCATACTTAAGGGAGAACACATTTTTATCTTGATATCTAAATGAGGGATCATCTTATAATGCTAATTAAACGCTAAACAAGCAATATAATGTGCAATCAAACATCACATGTGAATAAGTAAAGTGATATGGTTCTTGCACTTGATCTCCATCATGTGCATCATGGTATGATCACTATCATACCTCTATGTGTAAGGCCAAGGTCTATGGATCTTACACGTTATGTGTGTTGTAAGAGTATCTACTTATACTTCTACTTACGACATCACCATATCATGACACTAGCCCAGCAACAATCTAAACTAGACACCTCTAATTTATCCATTGCAAGTTTTACGTGGCTTAGGGCTTTCGAAGTTAGAACCGTTCTTACCTACGAACATGAACCACAACGAGGATAACCAAATTGTTGACAACTCGTTGCAAATTAGATATTGACTATAGTATCAGAGATAGACACCCGCTAGCCACTTATGCAAAACTAGTTGCATGTCAAGCGTGGAACATGTGCGAGGACATGTAAAGTTTGTCCGAGCCGCTTCATCCCACTATGCCACCAATATCCAAAGTACAACTAAGAAGCAATAAAATGATCATCATCGCCCACATACTCAAATATGTACTACCTGTGCAAAGCATCTACGCATAGATCCGGCTCTGATACCACTGTAGGGTTCGCAGCATAGAAAACAAACAAATTCCTATGATGGGAACTAAGTACCAAGATATATCTACTAGATACAAGCAAAGGGTGGATATACATCCATAGAATACATACCCTCGAAGACCGAATAGCGTTAACGAGGTTGTACTCGTGGATGATGTAGTCGAACGCTTGCCGATCTCAAGATCGTGATGAAGTCCATCTGGTCCAGCCGGTTCAACACCCTCAAGTCCAGCACCACAAAGCAGTGGTGCATCCGTGATCACACACACGTCCGAGTACCCTAACAACCTCCGTGTCCTCGCTCCAGCGAAGCAGCGGAAGCAACAAATCCTTCCAGAAAAAGCCATCGGCAACATGTATCTCGTTGATCCGAGACAATGGGGGAATTCTAAAGGGGGACAGAGATCCTTCACGAGGATGTGTGCTTTGAGAGGAGGAAAGGGGGCCTTTTATAAGGAGAGGGGGGAACCCCAAGGGGCATGGCGCCCAGCCATGGCGGATGCCCCCACATCTTCCACATTCATGTGGGTGGAGCTCCCACTCAAAAATGAAAAGCGTAAGACCCCACCTTTATAAAGGTAAAGTTTCCTGTGATTGCAATGCTAGTCCCTGGATCAAATGCTAGCATCCACAGTTTAAGATGAAGTACACAGAAACAAAGGTCATTATTACATCGTCATTCCAGAGATAACATAGTCTTTTACTACAAGATCCCTCCTTTTAAAGGAAAAGGATCCCTGTGATTGCAATGCTAGTCCCTGGATCATTGCTAACATCCACAATTTAAGATGAAGTACACAGATACAAAGGTCTTTATTACAGTCATTCCAGAGATAAACTTAGTCTTTACAACTCCAAGGCCACAGGCCTAGTACAAGAGTTTGAATAAGTAAATAAATAAAAGTCTTCATCTTCATGTGCCACAGGCAAACATGTTGAGTGTAGACTCATGACACCTAATCCTCATCAGAGTAACCTGCAACATCACAAGTTACAGCCACAGTGGGTCAATACTTTGGAATAGTATCGGCAAGTGATACCTTAGTAAAATTTTAAGTGGACTAGATACTATATGCAATTTGGCTAATTGTAGCTTGGCTTGCTTTGCTCAAAATAGATTTTGCCTATTAGTTGAAATCACTAAGTTTTTCTTTGTCAAAACTTTTCCCAATGAACCACCAATAGACATTGACGTCCTTCACCCCTGTTCACCCACAAATATTACTTAGAAATTGGGATGAGGAGATTCTTGATAGCTTCCATGTATTGATGCTCAAGTTGTCCATTACCATGGACTTGGCTAAGTACTTAGATTTTTCCATCTGCAGAGGTTGTGCACTTTCCCCACCAGACTTGGTTTCACCAAGACAGGACCTTTCAGAAGCCTTCCCTTAGACCAAATGGACGCGCTCCAACCTATCATTCCCACTACCACCAACTGTCCAAATGGCTAAGTTCTAGCAACCTATATGGTCCAGGCAGAGCCCATATTGCCAAGTGGCTGCACTAGAAGCTTCTTAACACTTGGCCTCTAAAATCTCTTTGTTCCTGGGTGGCTTACCACAAGTGAGATACACAAGGTAAACCATATAAATGGGCCTTGTGTAACCACTCAACATAAACCTTTCCTTCCATTCCACCCAGGTGTTTCATTAACTTAGTTGTTTTATTAGGCAAAACACAAGTCCAAAGACTTGGAAATATTTATATCATAGCATGTATATTTCACCAACCGTTGTTTGCTACTATCTAGGCTAAGCATGGCATAGATAGTAACTTAACTTAGAGATTCCCTAGCAATTCTATTACTACTAGGATTTCCCAACATGGCATATAAGCAAAATATAGCATGCAAGTCTAACAAAATATTTCTAATGCTTAGTAGGAAACATAGGAATGATAATATTCATGAAGTACCACTTGCCTTGGTAGTTTGGAGAGTAGCTACACTCCTCACAATCACAATCACTAGCACCAAAATCTACACAAAGAATCATAGCCACAATCTCATACAAAAGATATACAATCAAAAATATATGCATGCATGCAAAAAGATATGTGATGATTTTAAAACTTAACAAATCAAGTATACATTATTGATTCATAACCAAGTCAAAAACTTGCCAAACAACAATTATCTAAACCCTAAATTAATTCCTAAACATTTCATATGCTCAAATTAGCCCTACACAAGTTTCTGCAAATAAAACCTTTTTAACAGAAGAAAAACATTAAACACATTGTATAATTAGAAAGAGATTGCTCTCCTGATTCCAACGGTATAAAATTTGTCAAATTCTAACGTGGGGATCAAAAGTTATAGCCAAAACAAATTTGAACATCAATCATATTCAAATCCTGTTTTAAATCTAAACTCCAGCCACGCGTCTGTTTCTAATTGGGCCATACCGTTTTGCATTGGATCGCGCTTCTGGTCCGTTGGATCTACTTAACCCGCATGGCTCAGATCTACTCATAACGATTCGTTAAGTGATCTAATCCTCTACCGGATCTAGATCCGACGGCTCAAGCGACCAAATCGAGCGGCGCTTAGCGGGCGCTCTTGGCGGCGAGCTCGCCTCTGCGGGCGGTGCTACGGGTCGCCCTAGGGTCGTCGGAGGGCTTACGAACCGTGGCGGCGTCGATGCTCAACTTTGGCGGCTTGGCAAGGCGCCTGGGTGGGCTGCTGGAGCTCGTCGGAGTTGCGGGCGGCGTCGGGTTCGAGTAGACGGAGACGTTGGCGACGCTCCTGGTCTCCCTAGCACAAACAAGCGGCACCAGATGATGCACAAGACAGTGGCGAACAATTTCGTGAGTCAGAGGCGAAGGCAAAGGGCTTACGAATTTGGTCACGGAGTCGAGGTTGTCGGGAGCTTGTGGTGTTGAACGGAATCGACGACTGGGGCAGTATAAAGGAACCAGCGGTGTCGAGTTGCACAAGAAAGTGGCGAGGCTGTCTGCAAGAACCGAGGGCGGGCGCCGGACTCACCGGAATCGGTCACCGGAGTGCTCTCGATCGCGGCGTGCGAGGTTGAATGCGGGCACTGGGGCGCTTTGTGCTCGGAGTTTGGGGAAATGGAGAGGCGGAGGGGTTTAAGTAGCATGGTCGCGAGCGAGATTTACTCCAGCATTCAACGTGAATTGATGCCGCGAATCAATACAGGGAACGCCTGCGTGATTTGGGGATGAACCAGTCGCTGGGTGGAGACGACGATGGTCGTGTGGGCCGTGGCTGTCAGCGAGAGGAAAGGAGAGGGAGTGGGTCCTGCCTGTCAGTCACTCAGCGGGTGCGGAGGTGAGTGAAATAAAACGGTTCGCGGGGTGGGGTGTTGGGATTAGCTGGGCTAGTTGGGCCAGATTCGGCTGAGTGATATTTTTTCTCTCTTTAAGCTTTTTCTTTTTCTGTTTGTTTTTCTGAAATGGTTTTCAAACCTCAGTTCAAATCTGTTTGAATCCAAAGCTTTTCAGGACTTTTGTACAGACAAACTTGTGCTCAAATAAGTGTCAAACACATGTGTTCACTCAAACACACTTGGGTATTTTGAAAATAAAAATAAAACCATGCGTTTATGAGGTGTTATAATAGGCATAGATTTGGTTTTATTTCATACTTTGCTTTGAGACTTTGCTCAAGTTTTTTAAACATTTGAGTTTGGATTCAACAATACTGAATGGTTAACAGTACTTTTCTCAAAACAAGTAGCACAAGGCTTGAGTAAACTTTACATAAAATAATAAGCACAAATGCTTTTATTTTGAATTGATTTGTTTGAAATGAAAATCATATGCTCATGGATGCATGGATGCTATGCATAAGTTTAAAACATGATTTTGAGGATGTTACAAATCTAACCCCCTTAAGGTGAATCTCGCCCTCGAGATTCGGATTGGCTAGCAAATAGGTTAGGGTGGTCTTTCCAAAGATCATCTTCTCTTTCCCATGTTGCTTCTTCTTCGGAATGATGGTTCCACTAGAGTTTACAAAACTTGATAGTCTTGGTTCGTGTGACTCTTTTTGCAGTCTCAAGAATCTTGATAGGTTTCTCTTCATAGGTGAGATCACTCTCCAACTGAACCTCCTCCAAAGGTATAGTATCCTTCAAAGAAGTTTCTTCCATTTCTGGAGGACATTTCTTAAGCTGACTCACATGAAACACATTATGGACAGCTGACAGAGATTCTGGAAGTTCAATTTCATAGGCAACTTCTCCTTTACGACTCACAATCTTGAATGGTCCAACATATCTTGGTGCCAATTTTCCTTTGACTCCGAACCTCTTCACTCCACGAAGTGGTGACACTCTAAGATAAGCTCTAACACCAACTTCGTAGGTGACTTCTCTACGCTTAGGATCTGCGTAGCTTTTCTGTCGGGACTGTGCTAGCTTCAACCTGTCCATAACCAACTTGACCTTCTCTTTGGCTTCTTTGATAAGATCTGGTCCGAATAAACTTCTTTCTCCCACACCATTCCATAACAATGGGGTGGTACACTTTCTTCCGTAGAGAAACTCAAATGGTGCCATCTCAATGCTGGCTTGATAGCTGTTGTTATAAGAAAATTCTGCGTAAGGCATACTTTCATCCCAACTGGCTCCATAGTCTAGGGCACATGCCCTCAACATGTCTTCAAGAATCTGATTAGTCCTTTCCGTCTATCCATCAGTTTGAAGATGAAAAGCAGTGCTGAATTCCAACCTCGTTCCCAATGACTCGTGTAATTGCCTCCAAAAATGGGAAGTGAATTGGGTTCCTCTATCAGACACAATACTCTTGGGCACTCCATGTAGACATACAATTCTACTCATATAGATTTTGGCTAACTTAGCACTTTTGTAGGTTGTCTTCACGGGTATGAAATGAGCCACTTTAGTTAGGCGATCCACTACTACCCAAATAGAATCATATCCTGACCTGCTCCTTGGTAATCCGGTAATGAAATCCATACCAATCTTGTCCCACTTCCAATCAGGAATAGGTAGTGGTTGAAGCAAACCTGCTGGTTTCTGATGTTCCGCTTTCACTCTACTACACACATCACACAAAGCAATATGTTCGGCGATGTCCTTTTTGAGATTGTTCCACCAAAATCTTTCCTTCATTTCCATGTACATTTTGGTGTTACCCGGATGAATGGAATACAGAGAGTTGTGTTCTTCTTGCAAAATCAGTTTCTGCAGCTCCGGATCTTGTGGAACACAGATACGTTTCCCATGCCATAAAGTACCCTGTTCGTCTTCATGGAACCCTTTGGCTTTTCCTTTGCCAATCTTTTCCTTAATCTCTTCGATTTCTTTATCAATCTTCTGGGCTTCTTTGATCTTGTCCAACAAAGTGGGTTGAACATCCAAAGACATGAGATGTCCTTCAGGCACAATCTCCAATCTGAGTTTTCTGAATTGGGCACACAAATCATCTGGCAATTATCCTCTGGTAAGGCCATTCACAAAAACCTTACGACTTAGAGCATCTGCTACAACATTTGCTTTACCAGGGTGGTATTACAAACTTAAGTCATAGTCTTTAATGAGTTCCAGCCATCTTCTTTGTCTCATATTAATTTCCTTCTGGGTGAAGATATACTTCAAACTCTTGTGATCTGTGAACACTTCACAACGCTTTCCCAAAAGATAGTGCCTCCATGTTTTGAGTGCATGGACAACAGAGGCTAACTCTAAATCATGAGTAGGATAGTTCACTTCATGAGTTTTGAGTTGTCTCGAGGCATACGCCACAACTTTTCCTTCCCGCATAAGTACTGCACCCAAACCATGATGAGATGCATCACAATATACTTGGAAATCTTTTTCCAAGTCTGGCAAACATAAGACTGGTGCTGTCACAAGTCTCTTCTTCAATTCCTGAAAGGTGAGTTCACAACCTTCCGTCCAAGCAAATTTCTTGTCTTTCTTTAGCAATTCAGTCATAGGCTTAGCTACCTTGGAGAAATTTTCAATGAACCTTCTGTGGTAACCTGCTAAGCCAAGGAAACTACGAACTTCCTTTACTGACTTGGGAGATTCCCATTCCGTTACAGCTGAAACTTTAGCAGGATCAACTGCTACACCATCCTTTGTCATAACATGTCCAAGAAATCCAACTTCATTCAACCAGAATTCACACTTGCTGAATTTGGCATAAAGTTTATGCTCTCTTAACTTTTCAAGTATTAAACGTAAATGTCCTTCATGCTCTTCTTTGCTCTTGGAGTAGACTAAAATGTCATCGATGAAAACGCCAACAAACTTGTCAAGGATTTCCATGAACACCTTGTTCATCATATTCATGAAGTATGCTGGAGCATTGGTCAAACCAAATGGCATCATGGTATACTCATATAATCCATACCTTGTGGTGAAAGCTGTCTTAGGTATGTCTAGTTCTCTTATCTTGAGTTGAAAATAACCTGACCGGAGATCAATCTTTGAGAACACACAAGCTCCTTCTAGCTGATCAAACAAGTCATTGATTCTAGGCAAAGGATATTTGTTCTTAATAGTCACCTCATTAAGTGAATGGTAATCTATGCATAACCTTTGACTTCTATCTTTCTTTTCCACGAACAAAACTGGGGCTCCCCAAGATGAAGAACTTGGTTGAATAAATCCTTTCTGCAACTGTTCTCCAAGTTGTTTCTTGAGTTCTTTCAGTTCATCCACTGACATCTTGTATGGTCTCTTTGCTATTGGTCCAGATCCTGGTACCAAATCTATAAGAAACTCCACATCTCTATCTGGTGGCATTCCCGGTAATTTTTCTGGAAACACATCCGGATACTCACTCACAATTGGCACACTGTCTATGCTAACCCCCTTAAGAGAATTTAGCTTACTCGCTTTTGGCTCAAAGTTAGACTTGAATTTAATCCGTTTTCTTTCCGGGGTCGTGAGTGCAACAGTACGATTAGCACAATCTAGTACTCCTTCATACTTAGCCATCCAATCCATTCCCAATATTACGTCCAGTCCTTGGGAATCTAGGATTATCAGACTCACTGGAAATTTATGCTTTCCAAACTCTATTACTAGATCCCGGCATCCAAGACTTACTACCATATCTCCACCCGGAGAACTAACTTTTATTGGACACCCAATGTTTTCAGTTGGAAACCCATTTCTATCAACAAATGCTTTTGATATGAATGAATGCGATGCTCCAGTATCAAAAAGAACAAATGCTGGAATAGAATTGAGTCTGAACTTACCAAAGAACAAGATCAGGCTCCTCATAGACTTCCTCCACATTGATGTGGTTAACCTGTCCCTTCTGAAAAGGGTTGGGCTTGTTGGGTCCTTCAACTTTCTTTTCTAGGCATTCATTTGCATAATGCCCCATCTTCTTGCACTTGAAGCATTCAACCTGACTAATGTCCTTCTTGACAGGCTGATTTCCACTTCCACTTCCATTACCACTGTGGTGGCTCTTGTATCCACCCTTGTGGTTCTTGTACTTGTCATTGTCATGACTACGGTGATGCTTGTTGTCATGACGGTTGTGGTTGTGGTGCTTGTTGAATTTCCCATGCTTGTGGGATCCTGAGCTTCCACTGTCATCATAATGGGATCGTTTTGACGATACCGAGTTGTGCTTGTCAGAGTGCTTCCTCTTCCTGCTTTCAACTTGCTTTATTTTGTTCTCCAAAATAGCAGCCTTGTCACAGAGAAACTGATAAGTGGGAACATCGGCCACAGCCAACTGCAGATTTAGCTCATCATTCAACCCTCGAGGAACTTTTCTTTCCTCTTAGCATCAGTGTCAACTTCATCCGGTGCATATCGCGCCAGATTGTTGAACTCCTCAATATATTCAGCCACGCTGCGGTGGCGCTGCTTCAGGTTATGAAACTCCTTCTTTTTCAGACTCATCACTCCAGATGAGATATGAGCAGTATGAAAGCCATCCTCAAAGATAGCCCATGTCACATCTTCTATGGGAGTGGTGATCTGGAAGTTATCCCACCAAGTGGAGGCTGGTCCTTCCAGCAAATGTGCTGCAAATCTGACCTTTTCAGCATCCGTACAGCCCACAGTTACCAAGTCCTTGTTCACGGAGCGTAGCCAATCATTGGCCACCATGGGATCAGTCGTCCCTGAGAACTTTGCTGGCCTCAATCTCAAGAACCTGGTAAGCATGTCAAAACCCGGTGGGTTGTTGTTGTTGTTGTTGTTATTGTTGTTGTTTTGGTTCTGGATGAACGTCGTCATCATCTGCATCAGCTGAGTTTGAGCGGTCATCATTTGCTGCATTTATAGAGTGATGTTGTTGTTGTTGTTGTTGGGGTTGGGGTTTGCACAACGGGGAGGCATCTGTGGTTTGTTCAATAGAGATAAGAATGAGATACCCATAGATGTTATCATGCACAATACATCACATAACAACACAAAGCATGCAACAATAAGGATAAAGGTTCAACAACAAGATAACACGTTCGCAAAGTAAAACACACAAGTAGCAAGCCATCCACATGTCGGATGGTCAAATAACAAGTTCTCAAGCAACAAGTACGATAATAAATGATAAATGAGTAGTCAAATCTACTCCTTGGCATCAACCTCCTCCTCGACAAAGGTAAGACCTGCGTTCTCCATCGCGGTCTTGTATTCCTCGACACTAGTGGTCAAGGTCTCTATCTTGGCTTTGAGAGCCCTCTTCTGGAAACGAAGCCTCTCAATCACCGTCTGCTGATGCTCGAGCTCGAAGTCCTTGGCCTGCTGTTCTTCAGTCATGTCCCGGATCTTCTTGTTCCTATCCTGGACTCGCTTATCCTGACTCTTGAACTTCCTGTCCTGGCTCTCTAACTTCGCCTCCATCTCCTTGACTATCTCATCTTGCTCCGCGAAGAGCTTGTCCTTCTCGCGAAGCTGCACCTGGAGTTCGTCATTGTTGAGCATGACGTTGGTCCTATCAGTGTCCATGTGCCTAATAAGAGACTCTAAGTCCTGGAGGTATAGATGAATCGGCTCTGCTGTGTCCCTCGAATCGTCCTCGAAGTCGATGGACTCTCCATCCTCATCATGTCTACCGAAGACGTGGAAGTGAGTACCTCTAACCTGTCGGGAGTGTCTCCCTAGCAGACATCCTATCAGATCCTGCATAACTACCTCAAGGCCTCTCTCCTTGTCATCGTGCATGATCTTGAATACGATGGACTCCGTGGTAGGCTCTGTCTGGCGTCCGGGCTGGTTGACCTTGAAGCCCCAAAGGTCTTTCCTCTCAAACTTGGTGAGGGGAAGCACCATGATGGTAGGAAGAGGGAGATTGAGCAAAGTAGTAAGCTCAACGATACGAGGTCCAAAGCGAGTTCCCTGGAACTCCTCAACAAGGTCTTGAAAGGTAAGAGGCATCTATTTATAAGATAGAAAAAGTTAGAACTACACAGTTCAAGATAAAATACAAGGCAAAACATCACATATAAATCCTTGAAATTCAAACACACAAGTCATGGCATACATGGATCCATTACAACAACCAAGGTTCAATCTTATTTTAAAGCAACATTTGTAAAATAGGTGATAAGTGGTGGTCCAACTAACGAAGTACGTTTACAATCCTATCTCACTGGATCTGTTGGCTAACACAATGTTTCTAGAAGCAATCAGCCTATCTTGATCACATGACTCCATTACTAAGTCCATAATGTCTCCTCTTAAGGTTTGTTTGGTAGCTTCCAACTCTTGGGTATGTTTCTTCTCTTCCTTTAGATCATTTTGGAGGTTGAGCATTATGCACTTGACTCTATCACCAAGTTCTTTGATGGTCTTCCAAGCTGCATCCCTTGCTGATTCAAAGAATATAGTGTGCACCAGTGAATTGGTGAACATGCAGAATCCTTTTTCCTGTTGGTTGTCTTCCTTGTTTTTATAGAAGTGAAGTTGCACCCACCAGTATTCCACTCCTTCATCCATCACAGGAAAACCTTTGTACACGGCTGCACCTTGTATCTCTAATGCAACCATGAGGTCCTTGAGAGCCTTGGGGGATTCTGTCTCACACTCCAAAGTCATTGTCATGAGTGGTCCTTTCCTTACGGCTTCGTTGATGGAGTTCATCTACAAATAGAGATGAGAAAGAAGATTAGAAAAGTTTTACGAGAAGAATAGACAAGTGTAGAAGTTGCTTAAAAATTTCCCTTAGTGGTTTCCAATCCTAGGGTCATAATCCTACAGGCAACACAGAGCTCTGATACCATCTGTAAGATCCCTCCTTTTTAAAGGAAAAGGATCCCTGTGATTGCAATGCTAGTCCCTGGATCATTGCTAGCATCCACAGTTTAAGATGAAGTACACAGATACAAAGGTCTTTATTACAGTCATTCCAGAGATAAACTTAGTCTTTACAACTCCAAGGCCACAGGCCTAGTACAAGAGTTTGAATAAGTAAATAAATAAAAGTCTTCATCTTCATGTGACACAGGCAAACATGTTGAGTGTAGACTCATGACACCTAATCCTCATCAGAGTAACCTGCAACATCACAAGTTACAACCACAATGGGTCAATACTTTGGAATAGTATCGACAAGTGATACCTTAGTAAAATTTTAAGTGGACTAGATACTATATGCAATTTGGCTAATTGTAGCTTGGCTTGCTTTGCTCAAAATAGATTTTGCCTATTAGTTGAAATCACTAAGTTTTTCTTTGTCAAAACTTTTCCCAAGGAACCACCAATAGACATTGAGGTCCTTCACCCCTGTTCACCCACAAATATTACTTAGAAATTGGGATGAGGAGATTCTTGATAGCTTCCATGTCTTGATGCTCAAGTTGTCCATTACCATGGACTTGGCTAAGTAATTAGATTTTTCCATCTGCAGAGGTTGTGCACTTTCGCCACCAGACTTGGTTTCACCAAGACAGGACCTTTCAGAAGCCTTCCCTTAGACCAAATGGACGCGCTCCAACCTATCATTCCCACTACCACCAACTGTCCAAATGGCTAAGTTATAGCAACCTATATGGTCCAGGCAGAGCCCATATTGCCAAGTGGCTGCACTAGAAGCTTCTTAACACTTGGCCTCTAAAATCTCTTTGTTCCTGGGTGGCTTACCACAAGTGAGATACACAAGGTAACCCATAGAAATGGTCCTTGTGTAACCACTCAACATAAACCTTTCCTTCCATTCCACCCAGGTGTTTCATTAACTTAGTTGTTTTATTAGGCAAAGACTTGGAAATATTTTTATCATAGCATGTATATTTCACCAACCCTTGTTTGCTACTAGCTAGGCTAAGCATGGCATAGATAGTAACTTAACTTAGAGATTCCCTAGCAATTCTATTACTACTAGGATTTCCCAACATGGCATATAAGCAAAATATAGCATGCAAGTCTAACAAAATATTTCTAATGCTTAGTAGAAAACATAGGAATGATAATATTCATGAAGTAGCACTTGCCTTGGTAGTTTGGAGAGTAGCTACACTCCTCACAATCACAATCACTAGCACCAAAATCTACACAAAGAATCATAGCCACAATCACATACAAAACATATACAATCAAAAATATATGCATGCATGCAAAAAGATATGTGATAATTTTAAAACTTAACAAAGCAAGTATACAGTATTGATTCATAAACAAGTCAAAAACTTGCCAAACAACAATTATATAAACCCTAAATTAATTCCTAAACATTTCATATGCTCAAATTAGCCCTAGACAAGTTTCTGCAAATAAAACCTTTTTAACAGAGGCAAAACATTAAACACATTGTATAATTAGAAAGAGATTGCTCTCCTGATTCCAACGGTATAAAATTTGTCAAATTCTAACGTGGGGATCAAAAGTTATAGCCAAAACAAATTTGAACATCAATCAGATTCAAATCCTGTTTTAAATCTAAACTCCAGCCACGCGTCTGTTTCTAATTGGCTCATACCGTTTTGCGTTGGATCGCGCTTTTGGGCCGTTGTGTCTACTTAACCCGCATGGCTCAGATCTACTCATAACGATTCGTTAAGTGATCTAATCCTATGCGCTGGATCTAGATCTGACGGCTACGAATCAAGCGACCAAAACTGAGCGGCGCTAGCGGCGGCTACTGGCGGCGGCGAGCTCTGTCTACGGTGGCGCGGCGCTACGGGTTGTACTAGGGTCGTCGGAGGGGCTTACAAGAACCGTGGCGACGTGCTGGTGCTCAACCTGGCGGCGGCTTGGCAAGGGGCGCATGGAGTGGGCTGCTGGAGCTCGTCGGAGTTGCGGGCGGCATCGGGTTCGAGTAGACGGCAACGTTGGCGACGCTCATGGTCTCCCTAGCACAAACAAGCGGCACCAGATGATGCACAAGACAGCGGCGAACAACTTCGTGTGAGTCAGAGGCGAAGGGGCGCAAAGGGCTTACGGAATTTGGTCGCCGGAGTCGAGGTTGTCGTCGGGAGCTTGCGGTGTTGAACGGAATCGACGACCTGGGACAGTATAAAAGGAACCAGCGGTGTCAGTAGTTGCGCAAGAAAGTGGCGAGGCTATCTGCAAGAACCAGAGGGCGAGGGGCGCACGGGACTAACCGGAATCGGTCGCCGGAGTGCTCTCTGACTGCGGCGGTGCGAGGTTGAATGCGGGCAGCCTGGGGGCGCTTTGTGCTCGGAGTTTGGGGGAAATGGAGAGGGGGCAGAGGGGTTTTAAGTAGCATGGTCGCGAGCGAGATTTACTCCAGCATTCAACGTGAATTGATGCCGCGAATCAATACAGGGAACGCCTGCGTGATTTGGGGATGAACCAGTCGCTGGGTGGAGACGACGATGGTCGTGTGGCCCGTGGGTCACACAGAGGAAAGGAGAGGGAGTGGGTCCTGCCTATCACCACTCAATGGGTGCGGAGGTGAGTGAAATAAACGGTTCATGGGTGGGGTGTTGGGCTTATGGGCTGGTTGGGCCAGATTCCGAGTGATATTTTTTTTCTCTTTAAGCTTTTTTCTACATTTGTTTTTCCAAATGGTTTTCAAACCTCAATTCAAATCTGTTTGAATCCAAAGATTTTCAGGACTTTTGTACAGACAAACTTGTGCTCAAATAAGTGTCAAACACATGTGTTCACTCAAACACACTTGGGTCTTTTGAAAATAAAAATAAAACCATGCCTTTATGAGGTGTGATAATATGCATAGATTTGGTTTTATTTCATATTTTGCTTTGAGGCTTTGCTCAAGTTTTTGAAATCATTTGAGTTTGGATTCTAAACAATACTGAATGGTTAACAGTACTTTTCTGAAAACAAGTAGCACAAGGCTTTAGTAAACTTTACATAAAATAATAAGCACAAATGCTTCTGTTTTGAATTGATTTGTTTGAAATGAAAATCATATGCTCATGGATGCATGGATGCTATGCATAAGTTTAAAACATGATTTTGAGGATGTTACATTTACAACTCCATAGCCATAGGCTAGTACAAGAGTTTAACTTAACAATATAAATAAAAGTCTTCATCTTCATGTGCCACAGGCAAGCATGTTGAGTGTAGACTCATAACCCTAATCCTCATCAGAGTAACCTGCAACATCACAAGTTACAGCCATAGTGGGTCAATACATTGGAATATTATTGGCAAGTGATACCTTAGTAGAATAATAGTATCTAGTTTCTACATGAATTTGGCTAAGTGTAGCTTAGGCTTGCTTTTTTCAAAATAGATTGTACCTATCAGTTGAAAACACTAATTTTTTGTTTGGCAAAAACTCCAAAGGAACGACCAATATACATTGGTGAACCTTTACCCTTGTTCAACCACAAGTTTTTAACTTAGAAATTGGGATGAGGAGATTCTTGATAGCTTCCATGTCTTGATGCTCAAATTGTCCATTGCCGGGGACAGGGCTAAGTACTTAGATTCTTCCTTCTGTAGAGGTGGTGCACTTTCCCCACAAGACTCGACATGCATCAAAACAGGACCTTTCAGAAGCCTTCCCTTAGACCAAAATGGATGCGCTCCAAACCTATCACCCTTACCACCAACTATCCATTTGGCTAAGTTATTGCAACCTATATGATCCAGGCATAGTCCATAATGCCATGTGGCTGCACTAGAAGTTTCTTAACATATGGCATCTCAGATACCTTTGTTCCTAGGTGGCTTTCCACAAGTGTGATACACAAGGTAGACCATAGATATGCGCCTTGTTTAACCACTCAACATAACCCAAACATATCATTCCACCCAGGTGTTTCATTCACTTAGTTGTTTTATTAAGCAAAAGACAAGTCAAAGACTTAGCAATATTTTTCCATAGCATGTATATAATCCACCCTTGGTTGCAACTAGCTAGGCTAAGCATGGCAATAGCAAGTATCTTAACTTAGAGAAAATTTCTAACAATTCTACAACTACTAGGATTTCCCAAGCATAGCATATAGATACTTAGCAAAAATTATCATGCAAGCCCTATACAAAATATCACTAATGCATAGTCAAAATATTGGGACAAAAATATGAAGCACCACTTGCCTTGGTAGTTGGATAAGTAACAACAATCCTCACAGTCACAATCACCACTAGCACCAAAATCTACACATAAAATGATAGAACCAAATTCATATATATAATAATCAAGCAAAAATATATGAATGCATGCAAATGCCATGTGATGATTTTTCCAACCTAAAAAAGACAAGTAAAACAGTACTTAACAATAAACTAAACATTTATGCATCAATTAAACTTAATTTGGTCCTTAAAACATTTTCCAAATAATTTGTATACACAAAATAGGCCTACAAATGTCTCTGCATAAAATTCCATTTTAACAGGAGCAGATCACAAAACTAAGCCTACAGATGTGTAGGATTTATTTTTGTGATTCCAATGATATATTATTTGTATTTTTTGGATAAACAGAACAAAAGTTATTGAATTTACAAGTTTGAATAACTAATAGATTCAAAAAACAGATTTTAAATTAAAAATCCAGACACGTGATCGTGTCTGATTGGCCCGTACCGGTTCGGATGGATCGATCAACGAGAGCCACGGGATTTAAATGAAATCGCACGGTTCAGATCTAAACATACCATTTTGCTAAGTGATCTAATCTGGCGCGTTGGATCTAGATCTAACGGTGTCCGATCAATCGACCATGGATAGGCGGCGCAAATGGGCACTGGCGGAGGCGCTACTGGCGGCGATGGTCCGGCGATTCTAGTGGGGTCTGGGGGTTGTGGTGTGGCTTACCTGACTCGCAAGAACACGAGTAAGCTCAACGTGTTGCTGGCGTGGACAGGGGCGGGCAGTAGCAGCGGCTAGCGCTCGTCGGAGTTGCGGGCGGCGTCGGGTTCGTGCGGACGGCGATGTTGGCGACGTTCTGGATCGCCCTAGCACAAGCCAAGGTCATCAGCGCATGCACAAAGATCAGGCGAACACGATAGGGTCAGAGATAAGGCAAGGGGCGCTCGGGTTTTACCTAGATTGCTCGATGGAGTTGAGAGGCTGCTCTGTCGTTTGCAGAGGTGGACGGGGACGGCGACCTGGGTCACGATAAGGCAAACCAGAGGCGTCAGAGGATGCACAGGGACACAAGGATCACACTAGTTTTAACCAGAAGGAAAGGGGCGGTCGGAGCTCACCGTAATCGCTTATCGGAGCTCGTCGGGCAGCGGCGGTGCGGTGCGAAATACTGGCAGCCTCGTGGCGGAGCGAGTGAGTTGAATGAGGGGAAATGACCGTGGGGTGCAGGGGTTTAAGTAGGCAGCAGCGCGACAGGAAACACAAGCGGAATCAAGGCTAATTACGCGGCGCCATTATCGGTAGCAACGGCAGCGGCGACGTTGTCTGTTGGTGCGAGATTTTGGGGACGATGATGACGGGGCACGTGGGACCGAGGCGACAGTGAGAGGGGGTGTGCGCACGCGTGTGAGAAACAGAGAGGAGAGGGAACCCGGGTGGGCTGGTGTTGGGATATGCTATATGGGTATCCTCATAGCATGTCTCCTATCCGGATAACCCGGGTGGCCCACAGTTGGTAGCATGGCCCATGGCCTACTGGGCGGCCCAGTTAGATGGATCCAAAAGGGAGGCCCATGCCGGATAAAGGAAGACTACAGTGGATTCACCAGCTTACCCGGAGCCTTGGAGTACAAAACACACAAGACTAGTAATAGACGGTGTAGGACTCTATAACCTGTCCGGCTAGGACTTTTCCCTATAACCCTAGGACCTGGCGACTATATAAGTAGGGCCTATGGGAGCCTTTAGGACACAATCTCAGACAACCTAGTGTCGATTACGACGCACCTCGCACAACGAACCTATCTCTTTAACTTGGCGTATTGCCCTTATAGTGATTTATAGCAGGAGTAGGATTCCGCCACCATTGTGGAATCTGAACCTGGGTAAGCTGTGTTACCTCGTACCCGTCAACCGTCCGCCTTCCCCCACGTCTCTAAGCACGCACTGTGAGGACCCCTCCATGGCGTAGTCGTCGGCAATACCATGACAGTTGGCGCCCACCGTGGGGCAAGAGGCGCTTCAGGCTCTTCAGCGGGCGACGACCAAGATCTTCATGGGAATCGGCAAAACCGTAGCCATCGGCCGCGTCCTCTTCTCCGGCAATGTTCCGATCGTCCCTCCCAATGAGTTCTGGATCCCGGCGAAGACGAACCCTACGCGATGTTCGATCGTTCCTATCGGAGACATCCACCTCTTCATCGGTGAAACCGACTCGGGCACTAGTTCCCTGGGAGTTGGAGGAGCATAAAGGCCCGCACGGACTGCCTACGGGCAGGACACGTTCGCGGAAGGATCGATGTTGGATATCTCTTCGGAGTTTGCCGGCAAAGATAGGAAAATTCAAGGCCCACCCAAATCGCCTCTGTGCAGGATATAAAGGTGGAAGATCACTACAAATCCGCCGGCTTCGCTCGTGCGTCTGGACATCAGAGATCCAAGTTCGTCAGCGTGATTACCATCTTCGATCTGGCGCGTTGCGTTCAGAGAGAGGGCGAAAACCCCCGCGATTACCTTGCCAGGTGGCTCCGCATACGAGCCGATCTGGCCCACTACCCCAATGATGATTCTATGTATCACTTTGTGGAAGGACTGGACCATGGCACGCTTCTCCGGCATTCTCTAAGGCGGAAGCGGGCTTCGGGGCGTCTTACCTTCAAAGTCATGGTGAACACCGTCAACAACTACGCGAAGGCTGAAGCGGCAGCTCAGACAGCGCTTGCGCTCATTGACGGTGCCCCTCCGATTCAGCCATCGCCACCACCGCCTCCGGCCGCCATCGCCGCAGCTACGCCGCCACCTCCAGTCGTTGTCGCTGCTGTTGCACCTCCACCCCCCATCATCGAGGAAGTCCTGGCACCCTCCGACTCTGTGATTGATGCACTATACGTCGACTTCAGTGCAGATTCGAAAGAGATAGACTTCAGTCCAGAAGAGCTAGACTCCGCCATGAAGGAGATGGAGGAGGAGTACATGCGCGACGAGCAAGCCAACAACGCCGTCGCGTCTCAAGAGGTGTTCGTCACCATTGGGACAGCGATGGATGAAGATCAACCCGGATGAGCTCCGCTTATAGCGCTAGACAAGGGGAAGGGGCCACTTATTGCTGCTGGCGATGATCGTGCAAAGGTCATGCCTCCTCCGCCTAACCCATTGCAACAGCTGCAGGAACCCAGCACCGACCCGAGCAACAACAACAACACTGCAAACTTGCCACCTCCAGCATCAACGTCTGCTCCTGCCCAAGTTACTCCGGCTGATAGAGTGATGTACGGCAACCTCCTCATAGAGCCACTAACCGTATCTCAAATCTGGAACGTGACCCAGCTTGACGAGAAGCACCAGCAGCTGCTGGAGGAAGCACAGGCCATCGCGGAGCAAGGCGCTAAGCTAGATCGAGATCTGGTCAACGCGCAGAAGTCCATAGAGAAAGCTAGAGCAATGGAGGCCGAATACAAGACTCTGCTGCAGCAGCAGAAGGCCAAGAAAGCTCCGGCTCGCGTCATCAATGATCCTGGCGTACGGCGAAACCTAGGATGGGCTCCCACGAAGCCGGCATAGGCCAAGCCATACATTGACAATGAAGGCAAGCAGGTGATGCCCACTCCTCTCCTAAACCTCGCCGTCGCCAAGACCCTTCTGGAGCAGGATCAATTGCCTGAGGCAGAGGAACAGGTCTATGGCCTAGTGGCCATGGCGGTGAAACAGCAGGAAAAGGCCACCTCTCATAGGCTGGAGTCTGACCCAGCATTTTGCTGGTCTAGCCAGCACAAGCCGCCAAGGGACAGATCTCCTCTTGATGTCGGGTCTCAGACGGTTTCATTAGAACAAAGACAGAGGGATGCACGCAATAGGAAGGATGCTATCCCCATATCCTCTGACCACGGAGAAAAGGCCCGACCTCGTCGCTCATCGCCACCGCCTTGCTCCCCCCCGACATCGGGAAGAACCCAAGGCTCACCATCGCACGGATATGCCCCCGCCAAGGCAGAGCGGCATTGTCATCCGCGATAACTTGGAGCAGACCCGTCATGACGGAGAGCGCAACCAAGGACACAAGAGCAGGTCATGCCATGACCATCCGCGTCCGACAAGCAACCGAGACAGGCGTGAGGCGTCGCAGGAGGGTAATAGCAAGAAGGCTAACCCGCCTCCACCTCCTCCGTCGCCGCCCAGCAGTCACCATGGCGGAGGAAGCCCGCGTCATTCATGCAGCCCATCCCCTGTTGACAAGAAGAAGAAAAACCCGGAGCCATATGACGCATGTTCACGGATCGATAAGATCCACGAGGCCCGGGAAGGACCATACCTGGGACCACATTGCTTTGGACCTGGAATAAGGTCCGCAACTTACCCCAAAGGTTTCCGGATTGACAAGACCATCAAGCCCTACGACGGCACCACCAAGCCATCCACATGGTTGCAGGACTGCGGCAACGCGGTGGAGATTGCCGGAGGCAACCCCAACATTGTTGTTAAGTACCTCCCTTTAATGTTGGCGGGCACAGCCCGTCAATGGATTGATGACTTGTCAGAGAAATCCATCTGCAATTGGTTGGATATGCAAGAGTCATTCACCAAGAACTTCGAGGGTACGTACAAACGTCCCTGCACTATTGGCGATCTACAGCAGTGCGTGCAAGAAAAAGATGAGACATCTCGCGCCTACCTCTCCCGCTGGATGGATATGAAAAATTCATGTGCAGGAGTGCACGCTCAGACCGCCATGGCCGCCTTCATCGATGGGTTGGAAAGGGGCACGTTGCTCCGACATAAGCTGAAGCGCTTACAGGACAATCGCCAGCTTGACTTGAACCAAATGATTCAGTTGGCCAGTGAGTTCGCAGCTGCCGACGATGATGCTCGTGGCTCCTTGCCGGCAACAGCCGTTCCAACTCAAGCTCGGAGGAACATCAGTACAAAGCGGAAAACCTTGCCAAAAGAAAAGCAAACTCCCGACATGGTCGCCATGACCTTTGCAGGGGGAGGTGATGGCGGACAACGTGGCTGAGGACGGGGAGCTGGTCGTGGGCAGCAGCGAGGAAGTGAAACTACCTCGGCAGCGCACCGCGTTCCCCAAACCTACGAGGAGTACCACGATATGTCGTGCCTCGTACACCTCGATGTCAATGGTAAAGCCACTCACACCAATCGACACTGCAAGTTCGTCAACAACCTCAAGGAAGACCGGAGCCGGCTACAAGCGAAGTCGGAAGAACAGATCGCGAGGCAAGGGCAAGGGGAAGAAGAAGGAGGAGGAGTCCAAGGATTCAAGTGACATGGATGAAGATGTTGACCCCAAGCACGCCGCCAAGAGCGACGACAAAGGCAAGAACCCCTTCGTGAAGAAGGTGCCATTTTACCACACTTTCCTTGGCACCCCCTCCGCCCGACAACAGAAGACCTCCATGAGGATCCTGATGGATACTCTACCCCCAGTTCCCCAGTACCTGCGCTGGTCGGAAGTTCCAATTACTTGGGACAGGAAGGATCACCCAGACCTCATTCCTACGGAGAACCAATACGCCATGGTCATCAACCCCCTGATTGACGACAATGAGTTCACCAAGTGTATGGTGGATAGTGGAAGCAGCATCAACATCATGTACCTGGATACACTGCAGAAGATGAACTTGATGGAGGCAAACCTAAGGCGGACCAACACCATCTTCCACGGCGTAGTTCTTGGTCGGGAGGCTCGGTCCCTTCGGTACATCACACTTCAGGTAGCCTTTGGCGGTGTTAATAATTACCACCAAGAGCGCATGACCTTGAGGTGGTCCCCTTCAAGAGCGTGTACCACGTCATATTCGCCCGCGACATATTCCACACCTTCATGGCCAAGCCATGCTTTGTCTACAAAAAAATCAAGATACCCGGACCAAACGGTGTCATCATCGTATCCGAAAGCTTTACCAAAGCTAGGGACTGCGAGATTAATGAAGCAGCCTATGCGGAAGCTGTTCTCTACAGCGAAGAATTCAAGGAGATCCAGAGCAAGGTCGATGACTCGGAGATGCCCGTGTTGAAGAAACAAATCTCTGACTCTGCTCCAGCATTCAAGGCCGCCATCGAGACCAAGCCGGTGGAACTTGTGGTTGGCGATGCCTCCAAGACCACCGCCATTGGGACGAATTGGATCCCAAATAGAAAAGTGCGCTCATCTAGTTCCTCCGTGAGAATAGGGACATCTTTGCCTGGCAACCTGCCGACATGAAAGGTGTACCTAGGGAACTTGCCGAGCACAGCTTAAACATTGATCCAAAATGCAAACCAGTGAAGCAACCTCTACGACGCTTTGGAGATGAGAAGAGATGTGCCATTGGAAAAGAGATAGCTAGGTTACTTAAGGCTAGTTTTATCCGTGAAGTGCTTCACACCCAATGGGTGGCAAATCCTATACTTGTCCCCAAAAAGGGAACCAAAGAGTTAAGAATGTGCGTTGATTACACCGGCTTGAACAAAGCGTGTCCCAAAGATCCGTTTGCTTTGCCTCGCATCGAACAAGTCATTGACTCGACGGCTGCCTCGGAACTTTTGTGTTTTCTCGATGCATACTCAGGATACCACCAGATCAAGATGAGGAAGTCAGACCAATTGGCCACTTCATTGACTACTCCATACGGCATGTTTTTCTATGTCACGATGCCCTTTGGGCTGAAAAACGCAGGTGCTATGTACCAGCGGATAATGCAACATTTCCTACACGATCAAATTGGTTAGAACGTTCACGCCTATGTGGATGATATAGAGGTGATGTCTAAAAAGTCAAATGACTTAATCTCCAACTTAAAAGAAACCTTTGATAATCTCCGTAAATACAACATGATGCTTAACCCTAAAAGGTGCGTCTTCGGGGTCCCAGCCGGAAAATTGTTGGGATTCATCGTTTCCCAGCGTGGAATCAAGGTCAACCCTGAGAAAATCAAGGCCATATTAAACATAAACCGTCCGACATGCCTAAAGGACATTCAATGACTAACAGGTTGTGTTGCAGCAGTTAGTCAGTTCGTCAGCCGGCTTGGAGAGAAGGCGCTACACAAAGTCAAGAAGAAGGCGGACAAATTACGCGGACAAAGCAGATGCAAGATTGAAGCAGCTCAAGAAGATTCTTTCCTCCTCACCATCCTTGCAGACCCGAGCCTAGAGAGCTCATGTTACTTTTTACACGGCAACCAACCTCGGGTAATCGCCGTGGTAGAGTGGAGTGGAAGAACGAGCTATGAGCATGGAGTTCAACGACCAGTTTACTACGTAAGCGAGGTCTTGACGGAGTCCAAGTAGCGTTACCCGCACTACCAGAAGATAGCTTATGGAGTATTCCTTGCTTCTCGGAAGCTGAGGCATTACTTTCAGGAACACCCAATTACAGTGGTGAGCAAGACTCCATTGTCCGACATTATCAACAACAGCGACGCTACAGGAAGGGTCGCGAAATGGGGCATTGAACTTGCCGCCTTCGAGATCACCTACAAGAGACGCGACGCTATCAAGTCACAAGCCTTGGCGGATTTTATTGCAGATTGGACAGAGATGCCAGGTTACTCCGTTGCCGGAACCAGAGTACTGGGTGATGCACTTTGACGAATCAAAGCTTCTCAATGGCTCGGGGGCTGGTGTACTGCTACAGTCATCAACTGGGGACAAGCTACACTATGTTCTGCAGATCCACTTCGAGGCTACGAACAACATGGCGGAGTATGAAGCACTCATTCACGGATTACGCGTAGCCAAGGATATTGGCATCAAGCGCATAGTTTGCTGTGGAGATTCTGACTTGGTTGCCCAGCAGGTGGCTGGCACCTGGAATGCGCGGAACCCAATGATGGCGGCATATCGAGACAAAGTGGATGAGATAGCCAAGAGCTTCTTGGGCTACGAAGTCAAGTATGTACATAGGGAGCAAAACGAGGCGGCTGATCTGCTATCTAAGCTTGGATCAGGGTGCAAACGAATTCCGCCAGGAGTTTTCCAAGAGAATCTATGGACACCATCCGTGAAGGGAACCGACATCGACAACCCGGATATAGTTGACTCTTTCGTCCACATGGTGGCAAAGGTACCTCCATCTTGGACAAAACCGTTCATGGAATATTTCAAACACGGAACTTTGCCCGACGACAAAGTCGAAAGACGGCAAATAGTACATCGAGCTAAGGGCTATAACATAATCAATGGACAGCTCTACAAAAGTAGCACTACTGGTGTATACCTAAAGTGTGTTTCCCAGCTAGAAGGTACGAAATCCATCTCGGAGATTGCGGGCATCACGCCGCTCCTCGATTGTTGGTCATGAAAGCCTTCCGGCAAGGATTCTACTGGCTGACCGCGAAGGCGGACGCTGACAAGCTGGTAGAGACATGCATGGGATGCCAGTATTATGCCCGACAACCACATGTTCCTATTGAAGAATTGCGAACAATACCAATAACTTGGCCGTTTGCAGTCTGGGGGGTAGACATGGTGGGACCGTTACAAACGGCACCATGTGGGTTTACGCATCTGCTAGTAGCAGTTGATAAATTCACTAAATGGATAGAAGCTAAACCCATTAGAAATCTTGATTGGGCAACTTCCCTTAGGTTTGTCCGGGATTTAGTGGTGAGATTTGGTCTCCCACATAGCATTATCACCGACAATGACAGCAACTTGTCCCTCGGAGAAGTGGAGGCTTATTGTTGGGAGAAGGGCATCCGACTTGACCTTGCATCTGTGGCACATCCACAATCCAATGGTCATGTTGAGTGAGCCAATGGATTAATTCTGCAGGGAATAAAGCCACGTCTTGAGGCACCGCTACATAGAGCAGCGGGAGCCTGGGCGGAAGAATTGCCATCTGTGTTGTGGAGTTTACGAACTACACCCAACAAATCCACCGGCTACACCCCTTATTTCATAGTATATGGAGAAGAAGCCATCCTACCTTCCGACATACTTCACAATGCACCAAGGGTTGCCGCCTATGACGAAGATGACACTGAAGAATCCAGACGCCTAGATGTGGACCTTCTCGAGGAAGAGCGCATTTTGGCATGCCAAAGATCCGCCATCTACCAGCAGAAGCTACGCAGCTACCATAGTCGCCGTGTTCGGCATCGCTCGTTTAAAGAAGGGGATTTGGTGCTCCGACTTAAGCAGAAGAAGTCACACAAATTATCCCCGCCATGGGAAGGACCGTTCATCATAAGCAAGGCGCTACTCAATGGGTCTTACTACCTCGTTGACAATCGTGAACTGAAGGATAGACCCAGCGAGGATCATAAGAGTAAGCGACATGACCCGGATGATGACTACCCAGAGCTTGATCGGCCATGGAACATAGCACAGCTACATCCTTTTTACACTTAGCATTTTTTATCTAATTGTGTACCTCTTATATGATCAATGAAATAAAGCTCTCTAGTTCACTCATATTTCTGAGTCTTTTACCTCCTTTAGTGTTCATTTTTGGATCATATAAAATATTTATGCACAAGTTTTGTGGTTGCACTTGTGAAAATTCTGCCTACGGGCGTTAGCTTAAGTTTTCTGGTCTACACGTTCTTTGTCATTTTTATGTGGATTCTGAGTAGTGACTTTCGGCACTTATTGTCAGCGATTTGGTGCTGAGGTTATTGACGGTGCCATTGGGCATCATCACCTAAGCGCATGGTTCCGACAACGAGTATTCCGACTCACGAAAGGTCAAGCATAAGAACCAAAGTAATGGATAATCCAGCACTTGCTTAAGAAAATATATACATGCTGGAACTAGTTCTTAAGTAGCAGGACACACATCATTGTTTTCCACCTTAAGTTAATACATAGTTTTTTCCGCATACGCATCAGAAAGGAAACAAATATTACAGATTGTTTTTCATTCCTTTGGCTCAGGCGACTTGGAATCAGCGTCATCGGCAGCAGGAGAATCACCCTCAAAGTCGGCAGTGTGAAGAGATTCGGAGGAGCTTTGGTTGCCGCCATCGATGGTATTCATCGGCACGAAGACGTTGACGTCGACTAACTCGGCGACTCTGGTGTCATAACCCGCGAGTGACGAAAGATGGATTCGTGATTAATCTCTTTGCCATCGTCATCTACGTCGGGAATGCCAGAGGTTACCGTGTCAATGTCGGCATCTTCATAGTGTGCCTTTACCATGGACAGCGCCATCCTTGCACCGGCCCATGCACATGAAGCTTTCCAGCTTGTGATACGCTCGGGGGCTCGGCGCAGGATCTCTAAGAATTTTGTCACAGAGTCCGATGCCTTGATATTGATCTGGAGGGGCTTGGCAATCTCTTTGGCCTGCACGATGGCGGTGTTGATGAAGTTGTCGGCAAGAACCATGCATTCCTTTGCTGGAGGAGGCGACCGGGTTAAACCCATAGGAGCTGCAAATTCCGACAAAGGAGCACATGAGTTCAAAACTTCAGAGTATCCAGACTACAGAAATCCAAGACGGAGAATCACTTACTGAAGATGCTAGCCTCTGCTTGCCAGAGGGTATCCGCCAAGGAGTCCCGTTCTTGTTGGAGGAGCTTGTACGCCTCATGATGGCGTTGATTCTGCTCATCGTCATCTTTCTTCTGATCTCTTAAAATCGAGATATCCTCCTTCAAGCAGTTCATCTCCTCGGTGGCGGAATCCTGCAGGACTTTCATTGATTCTTCATGCATCTTCAGCATGTCCTTCCTCTCCTTCTTAAGGATATTGTTCTCGCTATCCAGCTCTTGAATGTGCTTGGATTGCTCGACAATGTCCTTAGCCTTGGCAATGGTTTCTGCAAGTCGGAGAAAGCAAAGTACACAGTGAGTACTTGGAGAATACACAAGTTTAAGTCAGAATACGAAAAAGAAAGGAAAAATAGACGCTTACTCTTGATGATTTGTTCCTTCAAGAAGGCAGTTTTACCCTTCTCGGCTTTCAAGTCCGCGCGCATCTTCTGGTACTTGTCATTGGCCATGCCCCTTCGAGCATTCTCGTTCTGTGGAAAAGAGAAAAGTTAAACGTTGTTTGGTCTACTTGGAGCATCTATCCGGAAAATTTCCACCTAGACGCTCAGGGGCTATAGCGAGAGTTTTTAACTTGCAATATGCTTAGTCTTTCTTTAATCATCTAGTCAGAACTAATTCAGTTTTCGATTAGACGCTTGGGGGCTACAGTATAAAGTTTTTAACTCGGATGTATGCTTAGCTTCTCTTTAAGCATCTATTCGGAACTAATTCAGTTACAACTAGAGGCTTGGGGCTATAGTATTGAAATTTATAAACACTGTGTGTGCTACTCTTAAAGCATCTAGTCGGAATAATTCATCCCACCTATATGCTTGGGGGCTACAGTGAGAAGTTTTCTAGCTTAGTCACTCTTAGAGCATCTAGATGCAAAGACCTATTGTTTCCCGTCTACATCCTCGGGGGCTATAGTGGGATATTCATATGAAATGCAAAAAGGAAAATAAAAATTACAAGTGCAATGATCTTGAGGTTGGTAGCACTCTCAGCCAGCAGCTTGCCGAAGGATACACTGTTTCCTTGCAAGATCTCTGCTTGCCAGAGAAGCTCCTCTAGACCGCACGTCGGAGATGTCACCGTCGCACCAGGAACCAGAGCAGTGCTACCCGGTGTAAGTACCGGATAGACTATCTTCGGATACTCTATGGTTTTCTTGGGTGCGGGGGCGCCACCTTCGGCAGAAGTACCATCTTCCACCACCGCCTTACCGCTACCGATGGCATCCTTAGCTGGAGCTTCAGCCATTTGGTGTGCGGCACTTTCCTGCGTCGCCTGCTCGCCGACAACAACGAGCTCGGTAGAGGCACCTGACTCCACTTCCATGGCGGAAGGGCCAGATGCTTCCTTAGCTTGTGAGCTTGTCGGAGCAGACGAAGGCTTGACTGTGGGAGTGACAGGGGTCAGGGGCAATGGCGGGATATGCGTCGCGATGCAGCATGTCCTTGATGGTTCTAGAAGCCCCTGATGTTTTGGAGGTCTTTTTCAAGCTGGTCGTGGCTTTCTTCCTGAAACGTGCAAAATGCATAAGTAAGGGAATAAGACAAACAAATAGACAATGTCGGAGAGAAAGAAACTTACACAAGTGGGGGTGCTTTGGCAAAAGGGGTCCCAGTAACCTTTCTTTTCTCCGCCTCCAGGGCGGCGGTAGTCTTTTTGGAGGCTCCACCCTCCGTCTTCTTCTTCTTGCCTCCGTCAGCAACGTCAGAGGTGGAGCTCTTCCGCTTTCGCGCCACCGGAGCATCATCGTCGGACACGATGGTGACTTCCTTCATCTTTGGATCATAGATTTGAGGGGCCATGCTGTCCTCATCTATGTCGCTAAGCAGTTAAGTGAAGAACCACCGTGTTAGATGGGATGGCAATTGCTAGACGGACGAACTGGAGTATATGTCATACACGGAAAATAAGCAGTTACCTTTGGGCACTTGCTCTCTACGAACATGTCGTAGGTGATGGCGAAGCCACGCTTCTTGTCCTTCACCTTGACGATGTCCTTGAGGCGAATCTTGACGGAGTCGTTCGAGAAGTTGTCCATGGAGATGCGGAGGCTATCCCTTATGTCGTTGGTATACTCGTGCATCAGCTTCGAGCGGTGCTGCAGAGGCTGGATTCGCCTGATGAACCAGCACATGGTTAGGTCCAAGCCAGTCAAACCCGCCTCTACGAACCACTCTATCCGCCTTATAGCGCGGGAAGCGTCGATGTCAGAGGGAAGGGAGGCCTGGGATCTCCATGTTGAGGCTTCGGTGGCGGCTCCATCGACGAAGTCCGGGTACGTTAGTTCTCGGTTAGCCAGAGGGATATCTGGACCGTAGAAGTAAGTACGCTGCCAGTTCTTACAGGACTCATGGCCGACGATGTCGGGGAACCGCCGTCCAGGATGGATCTTGAAGCTAATGGTGCCACAATTTCTAAGTTCATCCTTGCTGGCCCCGGCTTCGCGCTTGACGGTGAAGAAATAGACAAAGAGATATAGCCTAGGCCTAATCCCTAGGTAACCCTCGCAAAGCGCCACGTAATTGCTGAGCGTTAGGATACTGTTGGGAGAAAGGTTTTGGGGCTGTACTCGGTAGTGGTTCAAGACGGCAAGGAAGAAGTTAGAGATGGGCAGGGAGACGCCGCGTACCAATTGTGCTTTTAGGTACACCTTTTCTCCGTCTTGGGAGAAGGTGTGACCTAGCCGGCCGGCGCCGCCCGCCAGGAGAGCCCCTCCGTCGCGGGGAGGTAGCCCTCGACGATCAGCTCCCTGATGTCGCGGTCCGTGATATCCGAACTGCGCCAGTCGCCTTTGTGGGAGTCGTTTTCCTCCTCCAGCAGCTCCAGTGCCGCTGGATTGTGGTCACCGCCGGTGGACTCGACCACCGCAGAGACGGGGATGACCAGGCCCTCTGGGGGCACGACGATGGAGCTCGCCGGCTTCGCCGTGGCTTCGACCGATGCCGCCATCGAGGGAGTAGAACTTCTACTGGCCATTGCGAGTGTTTGGAGGTGACTGGCGAGATTGGGAGTTAGGGTTTTTTCGCAAGTTGCACAGAGAGCTTGAGGAGGTGTTCACTGGAGGAAGAAGATGATGCGAGGAGAGAATGAGGTGAAAAGTAAATTTTCCATCATAGTTACTATTTATGATCTCCAGCATCGAGATTCGTTTAGCTTGATCAGACGGTTGCCGCGTAGACGACGTGTGCGGAAATTTTGCCACGTCCCAACCGTCGCCGCCAACAGTTCGTATCGCCCGCGCGGGAAAAGTGGAAATGATTGCGTTCTCTGCATGTGTGAGTTACGAGGCGTCGCTGACCTACGTATGCGTCACCCTAGCTATCATAGGAAGATAAACCATCACATCAGAAGATTCCAGCATGGATGGATCCATTCCGGCTACGGAAGAGTATGATGGAAGATTCAGCAATTCTCCGGCTTACTAGTTGAAGATGGAGAAAACCTTGCAGGGTTCTTTGGGGGGACTAGAAGATATTGCTTGAAGATTTGCCGACATCCATCTAGACGAAGCATTCCACGTGAAGAGGCAAGACGGCGCAAGATCTCGGAATTCTCCGGGGGCTACTATTGGGGATATGCTATATGGGTATCCTCATAGCATGTCTCCTATCCGGATAACCCGGGTGGCCCACAGTTGGTAGCATTGCCCATGGCCTGTTGGGCGGCCCAGTTAGATGGATCCAGAAGGGAGGCCCATGCCGGATAAAATAAGGCTACGGTGGAGTCACCAGCGTACCTAGAGCCTTGGAGTACAAGACACACAAGACTAGTAATAGACGGTGTAGGACTCTGTAACCTGTTCGGCTAGGACTTTTCCCTGTAACCCTAGGACCTGGCGACTATATAAGTCGGGCCCATGGGAGCCTTTAGGACACAATCTCAGACAACCTAGTGTCGATTACGACGCACCTCGCACAGCTAACCTATCTTTGTAACTCGGCGTATTGCCCTTATAGTGATTTATAACAGGAGTAGGATTCCGCCACCGTTGTGGGATCTAAATCTGGGTAAGTTGTGTTACCTCGTACCCGTCAACCGTCCGCCTTCCTCCACGTCTCTAAGCACGCACTATGACGAACCCTCCATGGCGTACTCGTCGGCAATACCACGACAGCTGGATTTTGGGCCGCATCTGCTGTTGGGCTGGAATGGTGGCGCCGACCTTTTCTTATTTTCCTATTCCTTTTCTATTTCTGATTTGATTTTCTGAAATCATTTTCAAATGTTATTCAAAGGAGTTTGAATTCAAACTTCCCCTGGATTTTGTAAAGTAAACCATGCACATATTTGAGTATGAAACATTGTTGTTTACTCAGAAATACATTGGCCCTTTGAAAATAAAATAAAACCATGCCTTAATTATTTATTTATATTAGGCATTGAAATTGGTTTTAATTTAGATTCTTGTTTTGAAATTTTGAGCAAGCTTTGAAATCATCATTCAAACCTTTCTGGTTGAAACATAGTATTCTCATAATTTGAGAGTGAAAAAATAAAGCCATTGCCTTTCCTACATAAAATAATAGGCAACAAATGGCTTCTGTTTTGAAATTTTATTTGAAAATAATCCAAATGCTTATGAATGCATGAATGATATGAAAACTTTATAATTCATGATTTTTTGGGATGTTACACCTCCACTCCCATAAAAGAGCCTCCACTTAAAAATCCACTCACATGCATTAAATTTCCACCAAATTTAATGCAAGCTATCATTTAAATAAAACTCTTTTATTTATTCAGAATTTTGTTAATTACTTTAATTAAGAAACATTCACATAAAACCCCTTGCTGGTATTCAATTTCACATGCAGAACCAGTTTCAGCAATTTCAACCGAAACAGTTTCGGTGTCTAGTGAAATAAATTCCTGTGCTTTCCTTTTTTCTTTCTCTAGCATATTATTTGCTCCAAATGGTGTCAGTATCCCTTAAGTTTGTCACACTACGGTTCATGAATAATGTAGACATGATCGAGACCCCTCTCCGATAAATAATAATCAGCGGGACCTGGAGATCCGTACTGACTCCCACATATTCAACGATGACTTCTGTGATCGTGTGAAACTTATACGCATGTAACTCAATCCATTTGTCTCGCGATATATTACATGTCCGAGATTCGATCATCGGTATCTACATACCTAGTTTGATCTCGTTACCGACATGTACTCTTTTCTCGTTCCCGTGATATAACATTCTAATGATCAAATCACTTGCTTGCAAGCTAACTAATGTGATATCACCGAGAGGGCCTAGATTATATCTCTCCGTCATCGGGATGGACAAATTCCACTCTTGATCCATGAGCCTCAACATAAAACCTTCATAGCACTGAACCCATCTTTATAGTCACCCTGTTACGGTGTGACGTTTGATGTTATCAAGATACTCTTCCGGTGTTAGTGATTGACATGATCTCATGGTCTAAGGACTAAGATTACTTCGTATGATGTTATAGAAATATAAAAACAATGACCTTGATTGTAATACTATACTTCGGATGAATGTTCATCACATCATTCCAACAATGTTGTGACCTTGTTATTAACAACATCCAATGTCCATGATCAGGAAACCTTTGATCATCTTATTAATCAATGAGCTAGTTTATGAGAGAGGCATAACTAGGAACTTTATGTTTGTTTATTAAGCACACATGTATTAACGTTTCCGTATTAATATAATTATATCATGCAAAATAAACATTTATAATAAATAAGGAATACGATAATAACCACTTTATTATTGCCTCTCGGGCATATTCCCTTCACATATTTATTACCTAAATTAATTAGGTGAACTCCCACTCCAAACAACATCCCTTACATTGTTTTAGTGATCACACAAACCAAATCCACTACACCAGGTCCGATCATCACGAGAGATGATGTAGTTTCAAAGGCGAACAATCAACATGCTCATCATATCAATCATATGATTCATGCTTTAAATTTTGGTATTCCGTGTTCCGAGACCATGTATGTACATGCTAGGCTCGTCAAGGTTAACCTTAGTATCCGCATGTGCAAATCTGGCTTGCACCTGTTGTATGCACACGTAGAATCTATCACACCCGATCATCACGTGGTGCTTCGAAACGATGAGTCTTAGCAACGGTGCCTACTAATGATGAACACTTTATTACTTGATATTTAGTGAGAGGGATCACTTATAATGCTACGGTCGCAACCTAAGAAATACAAGATGCATAGAAGGGTTAACATCACATGCAATTCATAATATGTGATATGATATGGCCTTTCTTCTTGTTCCTTCGATCTCCATATTGAAGCATGAACATGATCTCCATCATCACCGGTGTGGCGTCAAGGTCAATGGCGCCGCTTTATGGTTGTCCTCACCAACAAAAACTATTACAACTACTTTGATGAATAGACACGCATGTCTTAAACGAAATTTAAAGACAACCATAAGGCTCCTGCCGGTTGCCAACTTACAATAAGGATCATTGCATACATCGTATATAATCATAATCATGGCCATATCACATCACAACACAAGCCCTTCAAAAACAAGTTAGACGCCTCTAATCTTCTTTGCATGTTTTACGTGGTTGGGGCTTTTGCATAAGAACCATCCTAACTTATGAACATGAACCACAACGTTGATACAAGTATTGTCAAGTGCCCATTGTAAATTGAATCTTCACTATGGTGGGAGAGAAAGACACCCGCAAAGCCACTTGTGCAATGCAAGTTGCACGTTGAGCGTGGAGCAAGTCTCAATTACGATAACATGTAAGGTTAGCCTGGGCCGCTTCATACCACCATCCCGCAAGATGCAAAGTACACAAAAAGCAATCAACAACAAAAGCATCAATGCCCACAAAAATACCGTGTTCTACTTGTGCAACAGATCTACGCATAGACACGGCTCTGATACCACTGTAGGGGTTCGTAGCATGGAAAACAAAAAATTTCTATCGCATGAACACACAAAAGCCAAGATCTAATCTACAAGATCGGTGCAATGAGATTATAGAGTACTAACCCTCGAATATCCAAAGCGTTTTAACGAGATCGGATTCTCGTGGTTGATGTAGTCGTTCACTTGCCGATCTCAAGATCGCGTAGATGAACCTTTCGGCGCCATGTTCCGGCAGAGCTTCCGCAGTCGGTCACACGTTTGGTACTCGATGAAGACCTTCCTCTCCCTTGTTCCAGCAGGCAGCAGAGGTTGTAGATCTCATCACGATTCTAGTAGCACGACGGTGTGGTGGTGGAGGTGGAGAAGTAGATCCTGCAGGGCTTCTCCCAAGCTGGAGCAGGTATGGTGGAGGAGAGAGGGCCTCGACGGAAAGGGCATAGGCACCGAGGGTAGGAGGCCCCAATGACTTGGGGTGGAGGCGACGGCACCGGTGGCTTGGGAGGTGGCGGCGGCCTAGGGTTTGGGGTGAGGTCCAAAGGGGCGCCCCACCCCTTGCTTATATGGGGGAGAGGCGGCAAGGGGAGGCCGAGTCCTACCCCAACTCCGCTTGTGGCCGGAGGCTTGGGGAGGGAGAGGGAAACCTCTCCCTTCTAGTTTTCCTCTCCTTCCTTCGCTAGGACTTTGACTTTTCAAACTAGACTTTGACTATTCAAACTAGAGTTTGATTCCCACTTCCTAGTCTTGGCCGACTTGACCTAGGGCATGATGCGGCCAGCCCCACTAGGGCATGGCGCATCCAAGTGCCCACCATTGGGGTGGTGGACCTTCCAGAACCTTCTAGAAGCTTATGATGAAAACACCAAAAACATTTTTGAACACCGGAATTGCACTTTCCTTATATGAATCTTATTCTCTGGACCATTCCGGATCTCCTCGTGATGTCTTGGATCCAATCTGAGACTCTGAACAACATTTAGTCGCTAACTCATATTCCATATATACTAAACAACATCGAATCCTTAAGTGTGTCTCCCTTCGGTTTGTGAACTATGCAGACATGATCGAGACACTTCTGTGATCAATAACCAATAGAGGAATCTGGAAATTCATATGGTTCCCACATATTTCTATGATTACATTGTGATCAAATGAACCATTTACATACGGTACCGATTCCCTTTGTCACACGATACTTTACTTATCCGAGGTTTGATCGTCGGTATCTCTATACCTAGTTCAACCTCGTTACCCATATGTACTCTTTACTCGTTTCGTGATATGACATCACTTGTGACCTAGTCACATGCTTGCAAGCCAATTGGATGACATTCCACCAAGAGGGCCCAGAGTATATCTATCCGTCATATAGATGGACAAATCCGACTCTTGATCCATGTGCCTCAACACATACTTTCAGAATACCTAATGCCACCTTTATAACCACCTAGTTATGGAAGTGGTGTTTGATGTCATCAAACCATTCATCTGGTGATGGTGATTAACATGATCTCATGGTCGAAGGATTGGGTTACTATGTATATGAAAGCTTGTAGCAAACAAATTCTGAATGACTTGATCTTACACTACGCTTAATATAGGACTGTGTCCATCATATCATTCTCCTAATGACATGATATTGTTATTAATAACATCTAATGTCCATGATTAGGAAACCATGATCATCTATTAATCAATAAGCTAGTTTAAGAGGCTTACTAGGGACTTCTTTTATGTTTACAAAAAACACAAGTATTAATATTTCTGGTTAATACAATTATAGCATGCCATGTAAACATTTATCATAAACACAAAGATATAATAATAACCTATTTATTATTGACTCTTGAGCATATCTCCAATAGTATTCCACTTGCACTAGAGTCAATAATCTAGATTACATTAGGATGTACCTAACACCCATGGTGATCTAGTATTGCTCATGTTTTGCCCTAGGGAGAGGTTTAGTCATAAAAAATGTCACATTCAGAACTGTGTGTACTTTGCAAATCTTTATTTCACCATCTTGGACATGCTCATGAATAGCATGAAAACGTAGCTTGATATGCTTCAGCTTCATGTGTGATCTTGGCTCCTGTGCATTGGCTATGGCACCCATGTTATCACATTAGATAGCCATTGGGTATAATGCACTAGGAACCACACCAAGACCCTCAATGAACTCCTTCATCCATATCCCCTCTCGTGAATCCTCCAAAGCAGCTATGTATTCCGATTCAGTTGAAGATCTTGCCACAACGCTTTATTTAGCACTCCTCCAGCTCACTACTGCACCATTTAAAGTAAATACGTATCTAGATTGCAACTTAGATTCATCCGGATTAGTGTTCCAACTAGTATTGGTGTAACCGTTTCCAACGATCTATTCATCACCTCCATAATAAAGAACCATATCCTTAGTCCTTCTCAAGTACTTTAGGATATTTTTGACCGCTATCCAGTGATCTACTCCTGGATCACTTTGATATCTGCTAGTCACACTAACATCATATGCAGTATCTGGTCTTGTACACAGCATGTCATACATGATAGATCCTATGGCTAAGGCATAGGGTGTTTTGCTCATCCTCTCTCTATCTTATGTCATAGCTGGACTTTGAGTTTTACTCAAGGTCGTATTGCGCAACATGGGAAAGAACCCTTTCTTGCTATCTTCCATTCCAAATGTAGGGGTCCCAATCTTCTCTAAGCAAACTTTGCATGTGTCCTTGGTTTCTTTACTTGACTCATGGGCCAAGGTTGAGTTTCTCCATAGACTTGTTTAACTTGTTCTTCATCTTTCTTGGACAATTGTTTGCATAATGGCCTAGTTCCTTGCATTTGGAACACATCACTTGGCTGATATCTTTCTTTTCCTTTGGTTTCATTGCCTTTTGTTTGTTTCCTTGGTTCTTCTTCTTTTCTGGGCATTCACTGGCATAGTGTCCCATCTCTTTGCAATTATAACATTGTAATTGGCTTATGTCTTTCTTCTTCTTTTTGGGTCTCTCCAAAGCTAGGAGTTCTTCTAGTTCATGTTCTTCATAGGTGGGAGATCTTTCTCTCTTCTTGGGGCATTGATCTTCATGTTCCTTGGATGCATGATCCTTGTCCCTACAAATATTGCTAGCTTGGGTTCCTTCTAGAATAACATCTTTGTCATCCTTGTTGTCATTAGTTCTTTGGGAAGAGTTCTCTCCCATGTTGATCATTTGAGTAACCAATCCTTGCAACAATTGGGATTGAAGTTTCAAAATCCTTTGTATGGCAGGGTCTAATCCATTGTTGTTGGCTAAAAGCTGAGTTGTCTCTTGGCTCAACTGGTTTTGGGTTGCTATAAGTTCTCTCATGCTGTCAGCTTGGTTGGTGTTGGTGTCATCAACCTTGATGTTGGAGTCTTTTGGAGTAGTCATCTGTTTGGGTTGAATGAGGGTTAGGGTAGGCAAGACATTTCTAAGGAGTCAATTCTAATCACACACATCACAATTTACTCAAGCAATGTGCAAGCAATCTCAAACAAACATTTCACTCAATCAACAAAGTTCAATCACATTTTAGGCAACAAAATATTTTTGTTACACCACATAAGTTGGTGGGTTTGACTTAGCTAAAATATGGTGGTCCATCTATATGGTTCACTTGTGATCCTTACATCCTTCTTGGTTGATCCTTCTTGCATGAGATCATGGTTTCCTTGGAAAAACTTTTGGTTACAATACTTCAAGGTTGTTGATGGTTCCTTCTTATTTTGCATTCCCTCGGTCTCTAAATCTTGAGTAAGATTTTCCTTGTTTCACTTGTGGTCCTTAGTGGTATCCAAGTTAGAAGTCCTTGGTGAATATGCTGAACATGTTGAAGTCATTAGAGTTGAAGTAGTCCTTTGCACATGGTGTAGTCTTTGGCCATGGGGTAGGTTTTTCCATCAAGTTTGAAATAGAAGAGATGTATAGTTGAAACCAAATGGTTGAGGAAAGATTTTACAAGTGTTTTTGTAAATAAGTTTTGGAACAAAATATAACTCCTATTTTTCTAAGGGTTTTGTCCAATCCTAGAGTTTACAAATCCTATAGGCAACACAATGCTCTGATACCATCTGTAGGGGTCCCAATCTTAGATAAGATAGAGCCTCCTGTGTTTTACAATGCTAGTCCCTGGATCAATAGCTAGCATCCACAGTTTAGATGTAATATCAAGAAACAAGGGTCATAATATAACTTTATAACCAGGAATAACATAATTTTATTACATAAAACATAGCTCATTAGGCTATTACATTACATTGCAGCGGAATAAATATAGTCATGGGTCCTTCATCTTCAAAGTGCCACAGGCAGATGTTGGTTGTAGACTTTGTAATCCTAAACAATCAATCTTCACTAAAATCAATCAAACCTGCAACATACAAGTTACAGCCACAAAGGGTCAATACATTTGAATTGTATTGGCAAGTGATACTATGGTAGTATAGTGGAGTCTATCATCTAAATGCATTTGGCTAAGTGGAGTTGAGGCTTGCATTGCTCAAAACAGATTTTTCTTATCATTTTGAAAATACTAAGTTTTTGTTTTGACAAATTACTTCCCAAGGCATCTACCAATCAAAGACTAAAGATCCTTTCCAGAATCCACCAATCAAAGACTGAAGTGCTTGGCAAAACCATTTTTCTCAATCAAAGATTTCAAGATCCTTGTATCAAGCCATCTCTCCATCAATGATTGAAGAATTCAAACAACCCTTGTTCAATCCACAAGTTTTAACTTTAGAAATTTGAATGATGATATTCTTGATTGCTTCCATGTCTTGATGCTCAAATTGTCCTTTACCAGGGACATGGCTAAGTACTTAGATTTTACACTCTGCAGAGGTGGTGCACTTTCCCCACAAGACTTGGTTTCCCAAGACAAAATCTTTCAGAAGCCTTCCCTTAGACCAAAATGGACGCGTTCCCACCTATCAAACACTACCACCCACTGTCCATTTGGCTAAGTTCTTGCAACCTATATGATCATGGCAGAGCCCATATTGCCAAGTGGTTGCACTTGAAGCTTCTCAACATTTGACATCTCAAATCCCTTTGTTCCTGGGTGGCATACCACAAGTGAGATACACAATCCAAGTACATGGCATTGTGAACCACTCAACCAATCTCCACCAAGCAAGCCCATTCCACCCAGGGGATTCATTAACTTAGTTGTTTTATTAAACAAAATCACAAGTCCTCAGACTTAGAATATTTTTCCATAGTGTGAATATATTTTCCACCCATGTTTTCTATTAGCTAGGCTAAGCTTGATAGTAGTAGGAATCTTTAACTTAGGAAATCCTACTAAGGATTCATCTACTAGGTTTTCCTATAGCAAGATCTATACTTAGCAAAATCCATGCAAGTTTACTTAGCAAAATCACTAATGCATAGTGAAAGTAATGGGACAAAAAGTATGAAGCATCACTTGCCTTTTTGGTAGGGAATGGTAGTTTACTCCCTGATCTTGTTAGTCTCACTCTTCACTACAAGTCAATCAAGCAAACACCAATTCAATTTACATTCCAACCAATAATCACTCAAACAAATTCACACACACAAGACAAAGGAAACCAATTCATGCATGAGAGCATGCACAAGATAGTTTTATTTTGCAAAGGGGGTCTCTATGGGGTTTCTAAACTTGTAAGATCCAAATTGGTCATTTACCAAAGTGGCAAAGTCATTAGCAAGAGGGTTTTGTCCAAAAACTATCTTTAAATCCATTCATCATTTCATGTGGTGTAAAATGTTTTTATTAAGGCAAAACTCTTAAGTTGTTCACCAAATGAGTTGTTATTGCAAATTTTAGTGTTTTTGGGTCAGTAGGTTTGGTCCAAACCATTTTCTCAAAGTTTTCTTTCCATAAACATTTTTATAATAAAAACTATTCCTTTTATTTGGCTAGAAAATGACTAAGTCAAGTAATCTAACCTAAATTTTACAAAAATCATTTCTAACACCAAGGGTTGGTTCCTAGGGTCAGTAAGATCACAACAAACCATTTTGCAAAGGTTTTAATCCAAAAATCATTTTTAAACAATTTTTCTAATCTAAACAAGTACACAAATGTTTCTGCAAATTCAAACAAGCTAACAGATACTATTTGTCAAACTAAGGACATGGTTGGCTAGGGCTTGTTCTCCTGATTTCATTGATATAAAATTTGCCAAATTTGGACGTGTGGATCAAAAGTTATAAGGGTTTGAAAATCCTATCTAAATCAGATTTCAAATCTGTTTTTAAACCAAATAGGTGACACGCGGCGCTGTTTCATTGGTCGATACCGGTTCGGACGGATCGGGCGACGCTGACCGTTGGATCTAATTATCATCGCGTGGCTTAGATCGACGCATACCTCTTCGCTAACATTCTATCGTATCCGTCGGATCGGGATCGGATGGCTGTGGGTGATTGACCTTAGGCGGCGCGCAAGGCCTTTGGCGGAGGCGACGAACGATAATGGCGCCGCGCGGTAGGAGGCAAAGAAGGGTGGAGATGCTCACGGATTCGACGCCGCTGATGCTCAACGTGGTACTTGTCCGTCGAAGGCGCTAGGGCATTGCGATTGCTCGCCGGAGTTGGTATCGGGCGGCACGCCTTGATCGAGGTCGAAGACGGCTCTGTGGTTCACCAGGAGGCAAGATAAGATCGTTATCAGATGCAGGAGACCATGGAGATGACGTGTGCATGAACGGAAGGGGTCGGGGTGGTCTAGAATTACAGGAGGAGCTCGACGGAGGCGAGACAGACGGCGGCGCTCAGAATTTTTTTGTCGAAGACGGCTTCCTGGGGCGCCCGCGGTTGAACGAAGTGTACTAGGAGATGCTCCAGAGAGTGGGGAGGTTGCTAGGTTGCATAGGAAGGCAGGAGGTGGAGTGTGTTGGCCGGAATCGGTGAGAACGGTCGTCGGAGACAGAGGAAGTGCTGGGCAAAATTCTCCGGCCTGGGGGCGTGTCGAGGAGGGGCGTCTGGGGGAAACGGAAGAGGGGAGGCTGGCGCTTAAGTGTGCTTGATCGCGGTGAGTTATGGTGGCCGTGTTAAGGCGTAATCAAGCCACGAATCAATAGCCTGCAACGTTGGCGAAGGGAGGAAGAACGGGTCGTGGGAGTGGGGAAGGAGAACAGTGGAGTGGGGTCGTTGCGTCAGTGGAAAAAGAGACGAGGAGGAGGTCCACCTGCCAGTGAGGGTGTGGGTTAGGTTTGCGGTGGGGAAAAACGGTTCGGGGGAGGAACAGGTGGGCTAGGTGGGCTGCTGCTGGGTCAGTTGGGCCAGATTGGTGGGCTGTTCTATTTTTTTTCTGTCTAATTCTTTTTCCTTTTTCTATTTCTATTTCCTGATTTGTTATTTCAAACAATTATTCAAGCATTCAAATAATTCAATAATTCAAACAATCATTAAACTTTGCATTGTGTTTTTGGTTCTGTTCATCAACATAATCCAACACTCCAAAATAAAATAATATTTTAAATCTTTTTAGGTTCCATTTATTAATTAAATAAAATGGACTATGGTTTATTAATAAAATAGGGTTTGGTTTAATTAATAAAATCCCCATTTGAAATACAAATATTTTCAAAAAACAAATCAGTAGGTTTTATTTGAAAATATAAGATACTTGAAATACTTGTTCAAAATAAAATAACATTTTATTATAGGGTCCATTAATAATTAAATAAAATGGGCCTTAGTTATTAATTCAAATAGGATTTATTTTATTGAGATATTTATTTTGAAATCTAAAATAAAGCCAAAACATTTTAGTAGGTTTTATTTGTGAATATCAAATATTTGGGAAAACTTATTTTAAATAATTTAATAAGTTTTGATGTTTCAATTAAATTGGTAAAACCTTTTATTTAAATAAAGTTGGATATTAAATCCTTATTAATTTATTTAAATAAACCTTTGCTAATTTTATTTAAAACAAAATGTTTTAATTCCAAGCTTGGTCAAGGTTTAATTTGGCTTTACAAAATATTCTTTATTTATAAACTTCTACTTCATTTGAAAACAAATCTTTTCATTTAATTGTTTCAAAATAGTATTTCTAAATGTTTTTATTTTTCCTTTTATTAAATGTTTATCTTTTTAAATCCCTTTAGGTTTTATTTAATTCAAATGGGTTTGAAGTTCCAATTGAATTCAAAAAGTTTCTTTTGGCTCTTAGAATCAAACAAAGTTTTATTTTATTCATTTATTTTCACATTACAAGATTTGGAAAATCTTGGGATGTGACAGGCTACCACCCTTAAAATAAATCTCGTCCCGAGATTCGGGGAGGTTGGGGTTACAAGCAAGTTCAAAACAACTAGGGTACTACCACCCTTAAAATTTTTCAAACAAAAATTACATATTGTTCTTCTTAAAAAACTTCTCTAAGCAAACTTTGCATGTGTCCTTGGTTTCTTTACTTGACTCATGGGCCAAGGTTGAGTTTCTCCATAGACTTGTTTAACTTGTTCTTCATCTTTCTTGGACAATTGTTTGCATAATGGCCTAGTTCCTTGCATTTGGAACACATCACTTGGCTGATATCTTTCTTTTCCTTTGGTTTCATTGCCTTTTGTTTGTTTCCTTGGTTCTTCTTCTTTTCTGGGCATTCACTGGCATAGTGTCCCATCTCTTTGCAATTATAACATTGTAATTGGCTTATGTCTTTCTTCTTCTTTTTGGGTCTCTCCAAAGCTAGGAGTTCTTCTAGTTCATGTTTTTCATAGGTGGGAGATCTTTCTCTCTTCTTGGGGCATTGATCTTCATGTTCCTTGGATGCATGATCCTTGTCCCTACAAATATTGCTAGCTTGGGTTCCTTCTAGAATAACATCTTTGTCATCCTTGTTGTCATTAGTTCTTTGGGAAGAGTTCTCTCCCATGTTGATCATTTGAGTAACCAATCCTTGCAACAATTGGGATTGAAGTTTCAAAATCCTTTGTATGGCAGGGTCTAATCCATTGTTGTTGGCTAAAAGCTGAGTTGTCTCTTGGCTCAACTGGTTTTGGGTTGCTATAAGTTCTCTCATCTTTGTCAGCTTGGTTGGTGTTGGTGTCATCAACCTTGATGTTGGAGTCTTTTGGAGTAGTCATCTGTTTGGGTTGAATGAGGGTTAGGGTAGGCAAGACATTTCTAAGGAGTCAATTCTAATCACACACATCACAATTTACTCAAGCAATGTGCAAGCAATCTCAAACAAACATTTCACTCAATCAACAAAGTTCAATCACATTTTAGGCAACAAAATATTTTTGTTACACCACATAAGTTGGTGGGTTTGACTTAGCTAAAATATGGTGGTCCATCTATATGGTTCACTTGTGATCCTTACATCCTTCTTGGTTGATCCTTCTTGCATGAGATCATGGTTTCCTTGGAAAAACTTTTGGTTACAATACTTCAAGGTTGTTGATGGTTCCTTCTTATTTTGCATTCCCTCAGTCTCTAAATCTTGAGTAAGATTTTCCTTGTTTCACTTGTGGTCCTTAGTGGTATCCAAGTTAGAAGTCCTTGGTGAATATGCTGAACATGTTGAAGTCATTAGAGTTGAAGTAGTCCTTTGCACATGGTGTAGTCTTTGGCCATGGGGTAGGTTTTTCCATCAAGTTTGAAATAGAAGAGATGTAGAGTTGAAACCAAATGGTTGAGGAAAGAGTTTACAAGTGTTTTTGTAAATAAGTTTTGGAACAAAATATAACTCCTATTTTTATAAGGGTTTTGTCCAATCCTAGAGTTTACAAATCCTACAGGCAACACAATGCTCTGATACCATCTGTAGGGGTCCCAATCTTAGATAAGATAGAGCCTCATGTGTTTTACAATGCTAGTCCCTGGATCAATAGCTAGCATCCACAGTTTAGATGTAATATCAAGAAACAAGGGTCATAATATAACTTTATAACCAGGAATAACATAATTTTATTACATCAAACATAGCTCATTAGGCTATTACATTACATTGCAGCGGAATAAATATAGTCATGGGTCCTTCATCTTCAAAGTGCCACAGGCAGATGTTGGTTGTAGACTTTGTAATCCTAAACAATCAATCTTCACTAAAATCAATCAAACCTGCAACATACAAGTTACAGCCACAAAGGGTCAATACATTTGAATTGTATTGGCAAGTGATACTATGGTAGTATAGTGGAGTCTATCATCTAAATGCATTTGGCTAAGTGGAGTTGAGGCTTACATTGCTCAAAACAGATTTTTCTTATCATTTTGAAAATACTAAGTTTTTGTTTTGACAAATTACTTCCCAAGGCATCTACCAATCAAAGACTGAAGATCCTTTCCAAGGCATCCACCAATCAAAGACTGAAGTGCTTGGCAAAACCATTTTTCTCAATCAAAGATTTCAAGATCCTTGTATCAAGCCATCTCTCCATCAATGATTGAAGAATTCAAACAACCCTTGTTCAATCCACAAGTTTTAACTTTAGAAATTTGAATGATGAGATTCTTGATTGCTTCCATGTCTTGATGCTCAAATTTTCCTTTACCAGGGACATGGCTAAGTACTTAGATTTTACACTCTGCAGAGGTGGTGCACTTTCCCCACAAGACTTGGTTTCCCAAGACAAAATCTTTCAGAAGCCTTCCCTTAGACCAAAATGGACGCGTTCCCACCTATCAAACACTACCACCCACTGTCCATTTGGCTAAGTTCTTGCAACCTATATGATCATGGCAGAGCCCATATTGCCAAGTGGTTGCACTTGAAGCTTCTCAACATTTGACATCTCAAATCCCTTTGTTCTTGGGTGGCATACCACAAGTGAGATACACAATCCAAGTACATGGCATTGTGAACCACTCAACCAATCTCCACCAAGCAAGCCCATTCCACCCAGGGGATTCATTAACTTAGTTGTTTTATTAAACAAAATCACAAGTCCTCAGACTTAGAATATTTTTCCATAGTGTGAATATATTTTCCACCCATGTTTTCTATTAGCTAGGCTAAGCTTGATAGTAGTAGGAATCTTTAACTTAGGAAATCCTACTAAGGATTCATCTACTAGGTTTTCCTATATCAAGATCTATACTTAGCAAAATCCATGCAAGTTTACTTAGCAAAATCACTAATGCATAGTGAAAGTAATGGGACAAAAAGTATGAAGCATCACTTGCCTTTTTGGTAGGGAATGGTAGTTTACTCCCTGATCTTGTTAGTCTCACTCTTCACTACAAGTCAATCAAGCAAACACCAATTCAATTTACATTCCAACCAATGATCACTCAAACAAATTCACACACACAAGACAAAGGAAACCAATTCATGCATGAGAGCATGCACAAGATAGTTTTATTTTGCAAAGGGGGTCTCTATGGGGTTTCTAAACTTGTAAGATCCAAATTGGTCATTTACCAAAGTGGCAAAGTCATTAGCAAGAGGGTTTTGTCCAAAAACTATCTTTAAATCCATTCATCATTTCATGTGGTGTAAAATGTTTTTATTAAGGCAAAACTCTTAAGTTGTTCACCAAATGAGTTGTTATTGCAAAGTTTAGTGTTTTTGGGTCAGTAGGTTTGGTCCAAACCATTTTCTCAAAGTTTTCTTTCCATAAACATTTTTATAATAAAAACTATTCCTTTTATTTGGCTAGAAAATGACTAAGTCAAGTAATCTAACCTAAATTTTACAAAAATCATTTCTAACACCAAGGGTTGGTTCCTAGGGTCAGTAAGATCACAACAAACCATTTTGCAAAGGTTTTAATCCAAAAATCGTTTTTAAACAATTTTTCTAATCTAAACAAGTACACAAATGTTTCTGCAAATTCAAACAAGCTAACAGATACTAGTTGTCAAACTAAGGCCATGGTTGGCTAGGGCTTGTTCTCCTGATTTCATTGATATAAAATTTGCCAAATTTGGACGTGTGGATCAAAAGTTATAAGGGTTTGAAAATCCTATCTAAATCAGATTTCAAATCTGTTTTTAAACCAAATAGGTGACACGCGGCGCTGTTTCATTGGTCGATACCGGTTCAGCCGGATCGGGCGACCGACCGTTGGATCTAATTATCATCGCGGCTCGATCGACGCATGCCTCTTTGCTAACATTCTATCGTATAAGTCGGATCGGGATCGGATGGTGGGTGATTGACCTTAGGCAGGCGGCGCATGGCGCTGCTGGCGGCGGAGCGACCGAACGATGGCGGCCCGGTAGGAGGCAAAGAAGGGTGGAGATGCTCACCGGATTCACCGACGGCGCCGATGCTCAACGTGGTACTTGTCCGTCGAAGGGCGCTAGGGGCACCGCGATTGCTCGCCGGAGTTGGTATCGGCGACGACGCGGTCGAGGTCGAAGACGGCTCTGTGGTTCACCAGGAGGCAAGATAAGATCGTGATCAGATGCAGGAGACCATGGAGATGACGTGTGCGTGAACGGAAGGGGTCGGGGTGGTCTAGAATTACCGGAGGAGCTCGACGGAGGCGAGACAGACGGCGGCGCTCAGAATTTTTGTCGAAGACGGCTTCCTGGGGCGCCTGCGGTTGAACGAAGTGTACTAGGAGATGCTCCAAAGAGTGGGGAGGTTGATAGGTTGCATAGGAAGGCAGGAGGTGGAGTGTGTTGGCCAGAATCGGCGAGAACGGTCGTCGGAGACAGAGGAAGTGCTGGGCAAAATTCTCCGGCCTGGGGGCGTGTCGAGGAGGGGCGTCTGGGGGAAACGGAAGAGGGGAGGCTGGCGCTTAAGTGTGCTTGAGTTATGGTGGCCATGTTAAGGCGTAATCAAGCCACGAATCAATAGCCTGCAACGTTGGCGAAGGGAGGAAGAACGGGTCGTGGGAGTGGGGAAGGAGAACAGTGGAGTGGGGCCGTTGCGTCAGTGGAAAAAGAGACGAGGAGGAGGTCCACCTGCCAGTGAGGGTGTGGGTTAGGTTTGCGGTGGGAAAAAACGGTTCGGGGAAGGAACAGGTGGGCTAGGTGGGCTGCTGCTGGGTTAGTTGGGCCAGATTGGTGGGCTGTTCTATTTTTTTTTCTGTCTAATTCTTTTTCCTTTTTCTATTTCTATTTCCTGATTTGTTATTTCAAACAATTATTCAAGCATTCAAATAATTCAATAATTCAAACAATCATTAAACTTTGCATTGTTTTTTTGGTTCTGTTCATCAACATAATCCAACACTCCAAAATAAAATAATATTTTAAATCTTTTTAGGTTCCATTTATTAATTAAATGAAATGGACTATGGTTTATTAATAAAATAGGGTTTGGTTTAATTAATAAAATCAGTAGGTTTTATTTGAAAATATAAGATACTTGAAATACTTGTTCAAAATAAAACAACATTTTATTATAGGGTCCATTAATAATTAAAAAAATGGGCCTTAGTTATTAATTCAAATAGGATTTATTTTATTGAGATATTTATTTTGAAATCTAAAATAAAGCCAAAACATTTTAGTAGGTTTTATTTGTGAATATCAAATATTTGGGAAAACTTATTTTAAATAATTTAATAAGTTTTGATGTTTCAATTAAATTGGTAAAACCTTTTATTTAAATAAAGTTGGATATTAAATCCTTATTAATTTATTTAAATAAACCTTTGCTAATTTTATTTAAAATAAAAATGTTTTAATTCCAAGCTTGGTCAAGGTTTAATTTGGCTTTACAAAATATTCTTTATTTATAAACTTCTACTTCATTTGAAAACAAATCTTTTCATTTAATTGTTTCAAAATAGTATTTCTAAATGTTTTTATTTTTCCTTTTATTAAATGTTTATCTTTTTAAATCCCTTTAGGTTTTATTTAATTCAAATGGGTTTGAAGTTCGAATTGAATTCAAAAAGTTTCTTTTGGCTCTGAGAATCAAACAAAGTTTTATTTTATTCATTTATTTTCACATTACAAGATTTGGAAAATCTTGGGATGTGACACCAAACCTCTTTAGAACCTTGTCCAAATATGTACTTTGTGAAAGCGCTATTAAGCGTCTTGATCTATCTCTATAAATCTTGATGCCTAAAATATATGCAGCTTCGCCAAGATCGGTTCATTGAAAAACTATTATTCAAATAGTCTTTGACACTTTTTAGAAGTTCTATATCATTCCCAATAAACAATATGTCATCCACATATAGTACTAGGAATGCTACAGATCTCCCACTGAATTTCTTGTAAATACAAGCTTCTCCATAAGTTTGTATAAATACAAAGTTTTTGATCACCCTATCAAAACATTGATTCTAGCTCCGGGATGCTTGCTTAAATCCATAAATGGACTGTTGAAGTTTTCGTACCTTATTAGCATCTTTAGGATCGACAAAACCTTTGGGTTGTACCATATACAACTCTTCTTCTATGTCACCATTGAGGAACGCCATTTTGACATCCATATGCCATATCTCATAATCATAATATGCAGCGATTGCTAACAAAATCCTCACATACTTTAGCTTAGCTACTGGTGAGAAAGTCTCATCATAGTCAACTCCTTGAATTTTCCAAAACCCTTTTGCGACAAGTCGAGCTTTATAGACAGCTATATTACCATCAGCATCTGTTTTCTTCTTGAAAATCCATTTGTTCTCGACAGCCTTCCGGCCAACCGGTAAGTCCACCAAAGTCCACACTTGGTTTTCGTACATGGATCCAATCTCGGATTTCATGGCTTCTTGCCATTTGTTTGAATATACATGTACGAAAACCAAGTGTGGAATTAATCAGACTTAGTAAATGGCCTAAGATGGTAAATATGTAACCGTCTTTAAATTTCAACTTGTCGCGAAAGGGTTCTGACAAATTCAAGGAGTTGACTACGATGAGACTTTATCAACGGTAGCGAAGCTAAAGTCTGTGAGGATTTTGTTAGCAATCGCTGCATATTACGATTATGAGATATGGAAGATGGATGTCAAAACAATGTTCCTCAATGGTGACATTGATGAAGAGTTGTATATGGTACAATCCAAAGGTTTTGTCGATCCTAAAGATTCTAACAAGGTATGCAAACTTCAATGGTCCATTTATGGATTGAAGCAAGCATCCCGAATCTCGAATCAACGTTTTGATAAGGTGATCAAAAGCTTTGGATTTATACAAACTTATGGAGAAGCTTGTATTTACAAGAAAGTGAGTGGGAGCTCTGTAGCATTCCTATTACTATATGTGGATGACATATTCTTGATTGGAATGATATAGAACTTCTTAATAATGTCAAATACTATTTGAATAATAGTTTTTCAATGAAGGATCTTGGCGAAGCTGCATACATTTTAGGCATCAAGACTTATAGAGATAGATCAAGATGCTTAATAGCACTTTCACAAAGTATATATTTGGACAAGGTTCTAAAGAGGTTTGGAATGCAAGATAGCAAGAAAGGGTTCTTGTCCAATACGACCTTGAGTAAAACTCAAAGTCCAGCTATGGCAGAAGATAGAGAGAGTATGAGCAAAACTCCCTATGCCTCAACCATAGGATCTATCATGTATGCCATGTTGTGTACAAGACCAGATATTGCATAGGTTGTTAGTCTAACTAGCAGATATCAAAGTGATCCAGGAGTAGATCACTGGATAGCAGTCAAAAATATCCTAAAGTACTTGAGAAGGACTAAGGATATGGTTATTTCTTATGGAGGTGACGAACAACTCGTTGTAAACAATTACACCGATGCTAGTTGGAACACTGATCCGGATGACTCTAAGTCGCAATCTGGATACATATTTACTTTGAAAGGTGTAGCAGTGAGCTGGAGGAGTGCTTAACAAAGTGTTGTGGCGATATCTTCAACTGAATCGGAATACATAGCTGCTTCGGAGGCTTCACAAGAGGCGATATGGATGAAGGAGTTAATTGCGGAGCTTGGTGTGGTTCCTAGTGTGTTGGACCCAATGGCCATCTATTGTGACAACATGGGTGCCATAGCCAATGCACATGAGCCAAGGTCGCAAAATAAGAAGAAGCATATTAAGCTATGTTTTCATGCTATTCGCGAGCATGTCCAACATGGTGACATAAAGATTTGCAAAGTACACACAGATTTGAATGTGGAAGATCCATTGCCTAAACATCTCCCTAGGGAAAAACATGACCAACACCAGAACGCCATGGGTGTTAGGTACATCACAATGTAATCTAGATTATTGACTCTAGTGAAAGTGGGAGACTGTTGGAGATATGCCCAAGAGGCAATAATAATAGGTTATTATTATATTTGTGTTTATGATAAATGTTTACATGCCATTCTATAATTGTATTAACCAGAAACATTAATACTTGTGTGTTTTGTAAACATAAAAGAAGTCCCTAGTAAGCCTCTTGTTAAACTAGCTTATTGATTAATAGATGATCATGGTTTCCTAATCATGGACATTAGATGTTATTAATAACAAGATCATGTCATTAGGAGAATTATATGATGGACACACTCCTATAGTAAGCGTAGCGTAAGATCAAGTCATTTAGAGTTCATTTGCTACAAGCTTTCAAATACATAGTAACCTAATCCTTTGACCATGAGATCATGTTAATCATCATCACTGGATAAATGCTTTGATGACATCAAACACCACTTCCGTAACTAGGTGGTTATAAAGGTGGCATTAGGTATTCTGAAAGTATGTGTTGAGGCACATGGATCAAGAGTGGGATTTGTCCATCCATATGACAGATATATATATATATATATACTCTGGAACCTCTCGGTGGAATGTCATCCAATTGGCTTGCAAGCATGTGACTAGGTCACAAGGGATGTCATATCATGGAGCGAGTAAAGAGTACTTATCAGTAACGAGGTTGAACTAGGTATAGAGATACCGACGATCAAACCTCGGATAAATAAAGTATCACGCGATAAAGGGAATCGGTATCATACGTAAATGGTTCATTCGATCACAATGTAATCGTAGAAATATGTGGGAACCATATGAATTTCCAGATTCCTCTACTGGTTATTGATCGGAGAAGTGTCTCGATCATGTCTGCATAGTTCACGAACCATAGGGAGACACACTTAAGGATTCGATATTGTTTAGTAGATATGGAATATGAGTTGGAGACTGAATGTTGTTTGGAGTCTCAAATTGGATCCAGGACATTATGAGGAGATCCGGAATGGTCCGGAGAATAAGATTCATATAAGGAAAGTATAATTTCGGGGTTCGTAAATGTTTTTGGTGTTTTCACCGGAAGCTTCTAGAAGGTTCTGGAAGGACCACCACCCCGGAGGAGGGCCACTTGGATGCACCATGCCCTAGTGGGGCTGGAAGCATCAAGGCCTAGGTCAAGTCAGCCATGACTAGGAAGTGGGAATCAAACTCAATTTTGAATAGTCAAAGTCTACTTTGAAAAGTCAAATCCCAATTTGGAAAGTCAAAGTCCTAGTGGAGGAAGGACAGGAAACCTAGAAGGGAGAGGTGTCCCTCTCCCTCCCCAAGCCTCCGGCCACAAGGGGGGTTGGGGGAGGACTCGGCCTCCCCTTGCCACCTCCCCCCATATAAGCAAGGGGTGGGGCGCCCCCTTGGCCCTCACCCCAAAACCCTAGGTCGTCGCCGCCTCACCCCAAGTAGCCGGTGCCCTAGCCCTCCTTTCCGCATCTGCCTACACCCTAACCGCTGGCGCCACCCTCCCCTCAGTGCCTAAACCCTAGCCGCTGAGGCCCTCTCTCCTCCACCATACCTACTCCGGCTTAGGCGAAGCCTTGCAGGATCTACTCCCCCACCTCCACGACCATACTGTCGTGCTGCTAGAATCGCGGGGAGATCTACAACTTCTGCTGCATGCTGTAACAAGGGAGAGGAAGGTCTTCATCGAGTACCGAACGTGTGATCGACTGAGGAAGCGCTGCTGGAACGTGGCGCCGGGCGATCTTGAGATCGGCAAGTGAACGACTATATAAACCACGAGAATCTGATCTCGTTAAAATGCTTTTGATCTTCAAGGGTTAGTACTCTATAACCTCGTTGCACCGATCTCGTAGATTAGATCTTGGCTTTTGTGTGTCCATGCGATAGAATTTTTTGTTTTCCATGCTACAAACCCGTACAATCGTTTGATACCATGCTATAAATGTATCAAGCGAAAACATTGATACAAGTGTGGTATGCAAACAAACCAAGTCCCTAGAAGCTTCAATATATACTAGTTCATTGGGTAACCAATGATCAAGGTTTCCTCATCATGGTGCATTTATGCCAGTTGACAATGAGGTCATGATATTAGAGAATGGCATGATGGAAATTACCCATATAAATACTGCAATGTGATCGAGTCACAAGGTTTATCGTTGCAATAGTTAGAAACTAAAAGACATTCTCCTTAGACCGTGAGATCATGCTTAATCACTGTTCCCCGCGAGGATGCTTAGAATACATCAACCGTCACACCGTAATAGGGTGACCATAAAGGTGTATGTTGGGTATTCCAGAGGGACACATTGAGGCATATGCATCAAGATCGAGACTTGTTCTACTGAGTGACGAGATGATACACTAGGCCCACTCGGTGACATTGCATCCAATAAGCTGCAGCGAATGACTAGGTCATGAGGATGTGATATCACGATAACGATTTAAGTAAGATTGTCGGTAACAAGATTGGTATGTTGATGCCAATGATCAAAACTCGAACAAGTTATGTATCGTAGACACAAAAGGCACAAGAGGGAGCTGCCTATAGGCATTCGCCACCTAGGGCACCCGTCGGCTAGGACTAGGGACGTCGTGCGGGGTGGGCGAGCGGGGCAGGTGGCGCTCACCCCGGCTAGTCGCCGCTGGCCACCTTCGGCCGTGCGCACCGAGGTGGGTAGGGCCCACCCGTCTGGCGTTGCATCGCTTGTCCGCGGTGTGCACTCCTCCTTGTTTAGTCCCACATTGCCCAATGTGGGGTGCCTCGTTTTCTCCTGTATAAAAAGGGGAACATGAGAGGAAAAATGCAACAATTAAATTGGGAAGTTCCTAAGGCATTTTTCCTTATTAATTTTCCCTCTCTCTCCCCATTGAATCTCTGATGCGTGGTTCCAAGAAAAAATGCGTGTGTGAGATACGACACCACTTCGGCACGCCATCACGCTGTTGGATCCTAGTTCCAGAAGGTCTACTTCCGCATCCCGGCTGGATCAGGAAGAATGGAGGTCGTCCTCAGAGACTGGACGTGTGCGAAACCACGGAGGTGTTGCCTCTTATGGCACCAGAGCTATCGTGGAAGAGCTAGGAAATGGCGTGAGAGGAGTCATGCGACCTTGAGGTCGGCTACAAGTATTACTACATCGTCAATGTTCCCGCCAACTTTTGGTCTACAAGGGTATGTCGCCAAAATCTCCTTCCCATTATTGCATTAACTCATAGATAGATCTTGGTAGTGGTGTTGCAATAGCTAGGAATTTTTTGTTTTTTGCTACGAACCCCTTCATGATTATTAAGTAAAATACTTACCAAAGCATTAAGTTCAATGATGTTGCTATTGTTTCCAAGTGGATCACTAAACGACTATTATACTCCCCTTGCTGTCACTGGGTTTCACACGTAGGCACCGTTTACCATAGATCTCACCTCAAACCTTGATCAATCCTCGGGGTCTTGGGTACCTAACAAGTCCTTGGATTTAGGTAGGAGACAATGATACATATACAAATCTGCTATGCAATCATCACATGATACTCCCATGTAATTAGATGCACATAATCGCTTCGAGGCGATTCCCCAACCCGTAGACTACTCACTCATAATAAGATCAAAGATATAAAACATTGTAGAATTACTTAGATGAATATCAAATATCCTTACAAAGTCGCCAACCGCGAGAAGGTCTTGAATACAATTTATGTCTATGGTTGTGGATGAAGATGGAGATGATGAACTATGGTTGTAGTGAAGTGGTGGATCTTCCTCAGTGTGTTTTCAGATGCACTCTGTGAATGGTAGCTCTCTCTATGGCAGCTGGGAGTCTCAAAATATATAGGGCCCTTCACAAAAGTTGCTTGGTTTTCCTAGCGAAACCAGCGCCATATGGTACGGGCGGACGGTACAGACAAGCCCCGCCTATACCATGCTCATTAACACTTTATAGACGCTGGAATTCGACCCTGGTTTACTTGGTGGTGTTGGCAACATGTGATTCTCCCTTGATTGCTCCAGATTTCTCCATAAAAGAGTGATTTTCGACACATTACAATTTAAAACAAGTATTTGCGTATCTTTGCAATAATTAGTCATTATTGGCAAGGCTGAAGAGATATTTTATCAATTTCTTGATTTAATATAAGATTTAAACGCGAATAAAGATGGATATTTTCATAGCCATCAACATCGCCAAGCTTAAATCTTAAACGGTCTCGAGCAAGAAACCAAAAAACATAAGGAACTCAACGTTTAAACTGAAACAACGAGAAGACAAGTTCACTTACAATTGGTAGTCTCATGCCTTTGTCACTTCTTTCACCTAAATACTTACTTCCCCGTTCAGAAATATAAGACATTTTAGCTTTGTGAAATGAATGTATCTAGACGCATTTTAGTGTATAGGTCCACTCTGAATCTCTACGAACCTATACACTAAAAGACGTCTAGATACATTCGATTCATAAAAATAAAATGTCTTATATTTTTTGAACGGAGGGAGTATCATATAAAGATTAGTGGCAAGAGTACTACAAGCTTTGTTAAATCAAGACAATCACAATAAAGGTTTTATAAGAATGAATAACTAGATGTGAAGCAGTTATTCCAATTCTTCTAGTTAATTCTCAGTTTGCCAAGGAACACATCAATAGAAGCATATTAGGAGTGAGAGATCATGTCAAAAAATCATAGCATTGGAGTGTCTCATTAACACCCACATCAATAAATTAAAACTATGAAATACTTCTTTTCTATTCTTTGCTTCTTCAAGAACTTTTCAACTTAGTAGTAATGAGAACATGCAAAAGACTTAGTGAGTTTAACTAGACTCTGTAAGCTAGGATAGACTTTTATAACCATTCTGGTCGTTCTTTTTTTTGCTTGCAACACAGACCATGAGAGTGTCATACTTTTAACCATTATAGCAGTTGCCTGCTACGAATGTTCATTCAACTCATAGACAGAATCCAAGTGTTTTCTCTATATAGATCGTTCGTAGGCTAGCAGAGTTATGGCATACCATTAGTGCGACAGTGGTGCAGACAAGCATAAAGCAATACCATACTTTGATTAACAGTTCAAGTTTTGGCATGTATCTCAATTACCGCTAAGCATTAGTTTCATCGAACAAAATCCTTTCAAGAGTACCATCAAGTCTATCATTAGATCTATGGAGTTGTATCTTCAAGGCTAAACTCTTAAGACAATTAGACATCATACAAGTCATAGCTTGACACTTTTATTATTGAAGTTGCTTGGCAATATTATTCTTACGGCAAGACTCGGTTAACCACAAGAACTATAGCGAGATAAATCTCACTAGTATAACATCTTAACAATACTACAAGCTAGCATAAGCATTCAAACTTTCAAAGTGGGAGACATAGGACATAACTCTTATGAGTGGCTTCATAATTCTCTTCCATATGATGTGTTTCTTAAAAACTCAGAATAGATCACTCTCATTAATAAAATTGAATCAAAGAGGCAAAGGCAACCCACTTTTCTGACCAATAATGGATATTACTTTTCTATTGCTTGTGTGATTATTATAACAAAATTACTATGAGAAATCATTGGCTTATTAAAAGACAGTATTACTTTGACACCACTAAACCAGGAAATAGGCACAGATCACCTATCATACACACGGTAGTTTAAAATGGAAAACTAAATGTCGAAAGAAGGCCAAAAAATGATGAACACCATGATGGTTTTAGTAAATAATAATCTATGTCAACTCACATATTATGACATTAAACTAAGATTTTGAACATATACCATGGAGATGAAACTACATAAAAGGGTGGATTGAATTAATGTTATTCAGGAAAATCAAAGTTCAAAAAAAAAGTGCTCAGAAATAAAAAAATAAAGTGAAATAACTGTTGCCCAAAGTTTCCGGAAGATAGAAACTGTCAGTGCCTTTAATAACGGTCGTTATGTTGATATTGCTTGACACACTGACCAAATACACACCCCAAGTATATATCACCCCACTTGCATGACTCGTATTTTTAAAAAGTTTTGTGTCTTGTTAGAACAGAAAAAAGTAGTGAAAATATATGCATATCACAATTACGGATGGGCTTTTTTATTTCAAAACTCATTTGTGGAATTGCTACCTTTTCATTTAATTGACTATAGTTTTTCATATTGCAAACCTTGCTCTAATAAAGAGTACTTCGTAAGATTCATATTCGTTTGAAAATATCATATATTAAGTTATCCAGTGCTCTTACAATCATTCATGACATAATCTGACACGTGCACCTCAATGTTATCCGACAATACGTACACCCACACATAGCATGGACAATTATATGCACTTGTCCTGTTGTATTAGTAATTTTATTTGGTAAGATTGTGACGGTGCTTTTCAATTCTACATATTCTTACTTTTTGTAACAAAAATTTCAGCAAAAGTGAACTTGTTTGCTTTCACAAATATATATTCATTACTAGCACCGCCCTCTTTGGTTTGGAGGTTTTTGAATTTTTTTCTAGGAATCGAATTTCAAGGCACTCATAATCCTATATGAATAAAAAAACAAGAACCGGTACATGTCATAGTTGCAAGACACATAGGGCCTCTTTGATTTAAAGGATAGAAAAATCAAAGGAATTGGAAAGACATAGGAATAGGAAATGATGGCATGTGTAATCATTTGCCTTGTTCCTTGTGCAAAGGAATCAAAAAATGAGGTTTCATTGGGTTTTTTTGCTTCCTGTACTGTAGGAAAAGTACCTATAGTTTTCCTTCGTACCATTCCTATGAATCAAACATGTGAATAGTAACATCTTAGGAATATTTCCTAATCCTTCACATTTTCTCCATGTTTCCTCCAAATCAAAGGAGCCCATAGAAAATTTTCTAAGAGGTTAAACCTCTTCTTGAAATCCTATGAAATTGTAGGCTAGAAACAAACCCATAGGAATGCCGAAAGATTCATTAATAGACTCCACAAAAAGTTCATATGGATACAAATAAATATAACATAATTTCTTGGAACCAAAAAGGTCCTAAATATGCATGTTTAATTTACATTACTCCCTGCTGTACTAAAACGTTTAACTAATACTACCTGCTTATTTTCGGAAGAGATTTCCCATGGCCATGGGTGTGAAACGTTTGGTTTTCAATCTACAAAATAGTTGCGTGTTTCCATGTACTTAAAGAGTTGCCATACAATCAATAATACCCCAAGTATATTATACTATCCAAAAAAGATTTAGTCACAAATAGAGATGTTTGTCTGTATGCATATATTTTTTGGAATAAAATAATAAAGACTTTGAGGCTGCCATCAGTAATTCGATGAAGATAGAGGTCATATTACTACCATACTTTAGTGGAGTACTAAAGTATGATAGTAATAATCATCATTTACAAACAGGGGGAACAAAAGAAGGATTTTAATAATAAGGAAAAAAATGCGTGCGAAAAGATCTCAATCTCCAGTTCCCAACTATAAATGTACACCGCCACGACGCCTCGGAGCCTCCTCCTCCCTCTCCGCTCACCCCGCCCCCATCTCCCCCACTACGAGAACCACGCCCCCTTCCCTCGCCCGCGTGCTCCTCCCGCCTCCTCCCATGGGCGACTGCTTCGCGGCGGATGTGGACGACCTCCACAGGCGGTGGCTGCCGCGGGAGATCTTGGCCGACATTGGCATCCCGGACGCCGCCCCGCCATCCGCCGCCGCCGTCGAGGACGTCGAGGTGCACCTCACGGGGATCATTGGCGGCGGCAAGGAGGGGCCTCCGCCCCCGCCTCCTGGGCTCGCTTCACACCAAAATCACTACCGCCAAGCGGCGCAGGTGCGTAGGTGCTTCCTCGGAAGGCGGCGGGCGAACTTGCAGGTTCTGGTTGATTATGCTTGGTTTCTGATCGAGACGGCGTGTGTGCGTGGTTGTTTGCAGGTCTGCGGGCAGCAAGGGGCTGTTCTCGTGGCGTACGGCGGCGGATGCATTGGAGGCGGCGTGCCGGCGGCGTGGCCCTTCCTGCCCTACCCGCCGCTGCAGTGGCAGGTTAGCGGACGCAGCCTTTGCTGCTCCTATTTCCTTCCTTTTCCTCCCAACTTTTCTTTCCCTTTTCCCCTTGACCTTTGTTGTGCCTATTATTAACGCTGTTTGTTTCCATCCAGGTCACCACCAATTTCGCTATCGGCGCCGGGTTCCCGGGCCCAACTCATCCTCCGTTGCTGCCCTTCCACGGTCCTCCACCGGCGAAGCGGCGTGTCGGCGGCACCGGCGTTTTCCTGCCGCGCACCCATGTCCACCAGTACCAGCACAAGGCTCCGGCGAAAGGTATTTGGCCGGCGGCTTATGAACTTCTTGGCCTCCGAGCCGCGTTATTGCTGCTGCTGCTGCTACTACTACTGCTGTTATGTGGGTTGGAAGGCATGAATCTCGTGTTGGGCTTGGGCCTCATAGGTGTATATCCGTGTCCCAAATCTTGGGCGAAGTCGCATGATCGTACTGCGCATGCTTCATCGGTAATCGATGATGTTTTCTGCGAGTACTACACATCATCACCTGATGATCCCACATGCAACTGTTCCATCGGATGCCATCAGAAAAGGATCTCTGCAATGCAGGAACCGTGCGTGTTGGGTAGTGCGCGCTCTGTGGCCTGGCCGCGCAGTCGCAGGAGTAAATTTGTTGCCATCATCAATGCGCCCAGCATCCATTTTTACCTGACAATTTGTTGCCATCATCAATGTTGCATTACCAGGAGTATGAATGATTGCTGATGTTCACTTGTTTTAGTGTACGCAGCAAAGGAGAGGCAGCAGCAGCAGCACCAGCAACAGCAACGCGGTGTCCAAGAGGAAACGGAGACGGCGCAGCAGCAGCAGCAGCAGAACGCAAGTGCGGCGTTGCTGGCGCTGCCCCAGGAATGGACGTACTGATTAGCAGATGATGGCGATCAAACTACTAGTGATTAGCAGATGATGTTTTTCTTATATTTAATAATAATAAACGAATAATAAGTGTAGTTGGCTTGCTTTCGTAGTAGTGAAAAAACGTGTTGGATTGGATGGTGTAGCCAGTACCTGCAATAATAAAAATAAAGTGGTGCTTATGATTAAATCATGCAATTGTCTCAAAATAGTAAACTGTCCTTTGATGCAACAAGGTAGTAGTAGTAGTAGTAGTGGTAACTTATTGTTTTTTTACTGTGCTGGTTTGCCTATGCATATGTGAGGATGGGGCACGCGCGTGACCCAAGGCACTGCCCATATTGCAGCCCTGGAATGGAAAGGAAGCAGTGGAGCATACAGAAACACAGCGTTGCTTTGCAAACGGAGCAGGTGCAAGCCAGCAGCATTGAATCATCGTCCTGCAGGCAGCGGCTGCAAGCCTGCAACACACAGCAACTTTGCCTACACACAGCTGTGTCCCTCTCTCTCTCTCTTCTTGCCTACTAGGGGACAAGGGTGCCTACTGCTCCGGCCAGGAAACCGGTCAAAAGCAAGAGATCCTGGCCGTATTGTTTAAGCTTATTTCCGTGCAGTTTCTCTGGGACAAGACAGGACAAGCTTCAGTGGTGGGAGGGAGGAAGCCTGGGAGAGACATTGATCCGTGGAACCTCCCTCCGCGGCACGTCCCGTGTTCCCAGAAGTTCTACTGTTTTTTTAGTGTCCGGAAGCATGGGCGTGAACTCGACCGTAACCTGTTGGAGGGGACGAGACATTTCTTTGTTTATTATTGTGGATTGTGGATACTGCGTTCAACTCCGAGGATGCGTACCATGACTCTGAAAACTGCGCCAAGTGTACAATGTACTAGTATACCCAGAAAAAACACATCAAAGTATTTGATCCTACAAAAGAATTCCTAATTAAGAAATAGAGTCATCTAAATTCCTATGAAATTCTATCGAACCAAACATGCCCAAAAAATTGTACTAATATTTCTTAGAGATGATTTTCTTCGGATTCACTTTCAAGTATTTGATCCTACAACCAAGCAAATTGTACAAAAGAATTCCTAATTAAGAAATAGAGTCATCTAAATTCCTATGAAATTCTATTGAACCAAACATGCCCAAAAATTTGTAATATTTCTTAGAGATGATTTTCTTCGAATTCACTTTCAAGTAATGGACTTGCTCACCAAGAGCTCTTTGTGGCTCCCCCCCCCCCCCCACCCCTCCACCGCACCCCCCGGTGCAGCCGCATACCTCAAACCTTGTTGTTTTCTCATTTTTTATGTCCGGCTTCTATTTTTCTTTGTAACCTTTGATAAATCCATTGCCTTGTTCCAATTAATGGAGTGTTAGGAGCGCATATAATAACTTTTATAAAATTCACATTATATTTAGAATTAGTGTATGCTAATATGCCACTCCAACTCATCTACACAATTGTGGTTTGTTGGGAGATGTATTCAAAAGCAACAAGGTGAAAATGGACTGTGATTTGGACGCAAGGATTTAAAGTGGCAGCTCTTTAGATTTGGAATGGCTCTAGGGCATCATACCCTCGCTTGAAAGAAGGAGCACTCATACAACTGTCCATAGCGGTAGATGTGCAAATATAAGAAGCATGTCGAGTAAGAATTGACGTGTTTGCTTCCCCGTATGATGGGGTGCTTTTTGACTTGTTAAATGATAGAACGCGGGTTCTACTCAAAACCGAATGCGTTTCTACCTAAAAGGACCATGTGAGCATAATAAAGAAAAACGTATTATGACGAGGGTAACGCATACAAAGCGTGCCCAAATGTTTTGAAACATTGTTTTCTCCCCTTTATTTCTACATGTTTCTTCGACTTCCTATTTCTATTTAACCTTTGTTGAACCATCATCTTCTTTTGATTAATGGAATCGTAGTGTCACTCCTATTATTTTTTCTAATAAGTCCTCATATTTTTAGAGTTTAATTATTCAAATATGTCTTTGTTTTGATATCATCCCACATAATTGTGGTTCGTTGGGAGATACATCCAAAAGCAACAAGCTAAAATGGACCGTCATTTGGACATAAGGTTTTAAAGTGACTTCTCTTTAGATTTGAATTGGCTTGAGATTGACCATACCCTTGCAAGAAGAGGAGAGGATATACCCTGGTCCACAACGGTACACACCCAACCCATATGAAACATGTAAAATAGGATTTGATGCATTTACTTTCCTGCAAAACACGGTGCTTTCTTAATGGATAAACATTAAAATGCAGGTTCTACTCAAAATCAAATACTTTTTTTTACCTAAAAGGACTATGGGATGTGTATACCTAGGGTAACGCTTAGTCGTGCGTGCGATATCAATTTTGACATTTATTTAATTAAATGTTTACGAGCCATGAGTTATGTGGCTCTCTATCCATAATAAATACGCTTAAGACACGTATGGAGTCCAATCATAAGGAGCCAATTATAGATTAACCGTCCAATCTCGCCATTACTCACATCAAATAATCTATGATAAATACAACCATTTATATCATTGATATACCATAGTCATATTCATCATATGTAGAAAAAGCGGCGAGACCTTTATTAGGATAGTACCATGGATAAATCCAAACGCATTCTTCCATTTAATGGAGTCTTAGTAGCTCTTATATTAACTTTTATTGAAATTCACACTATTTTGAAAATTAGTGTATGCTAATAAACCACTGCAACTCATCGACATAATTGTGGTTTGTTGAGAGATATATGAATAAGCAACAGGGTGAAAATAGACTATGATTTGGACATAAGGGTTTAAAGTGGTGGCCCTTTAGATTTGGAATGGCTCTAGGGCATCATACCCTCGCTTGAAAAAAGGAACACTCATACAATTGTCCACACTAGGAAATGTGCAAAGATAAGAAACTTGTCGAGTAAGATTTGACGTGTTAGCTTCCCATAAGATGTGGGGTGCTTTTTTACTTGTTAAATGTTAGAACGCGGGTTGTACACAAAACTGGATGTGTTTTATCTAAAAGGAACATGTGACCATAATAAAGAGAAACCTAATACGACGATGATAACGTGTACAAAGCGTGTACAAATATTTTAAACATTGTTCTATCCCCTTTATTTCTTCATGTTTCTCTGGCTTCCCATTTCAGTTTAACCTTTGTTAAATTTATGATATTCTTTTGACTAATGGAATCAAAGCATAACTTATATTAATTTTCCTAATAATTCATGATATTTGTAGAGTTAGAAAGCCCATATGCTCTTGTTTTAGAATCTGCCCATAAATTGTGGTTTGTGATACATCCAAAAGCAACAAGTTAAAAATGGACAGTAATTTGAACATAAGGTTTTAACGTGACATCTTTATAGATTTTAAATGACTTGAGATTGATCATACCCTTGCAAGAAAAAGAAGAGGATGTACCTTGGTCCACAATGGTACACATCCACAACCCATATGAAACATGTAAAGTAAAATATGACGCGTTTGCTTTCCTGCAAAATGGGGTGCTTTCTTACTAGGTAAACATTAAAATGCGGGTTTTACTCAAAACCAAATACGCTTTTACCTAAAAGGAGCATGGGACCACAATGAAGAAAAATAAATCTTTATACCTAGGGTAACGTGTTATCATGCATGCGTTATCAATTGAAGCATTTATTTAATTAAATAGTTATAGAGCCATGAGTTACGTTGCATTCTATCTATAATAAATACGCTTGAGACAAGTGTGGAATCCAATCATAGAGAGCCAATTGTAGATCAACCGTCCAATCTCGCTGTTACTCCATGAAACAATCTATGATAAATGCAACCATTTGTATCATAGATATACCATAGTCATATTCATCATACGCATAGAAAGCTGTGAGACCTGGACTAGGAGTCTTAGCTGGTCTTATATTAACTTTTATTATAATTCACGCTATTTTGAGAATTAGTATATGCTAATATTGATGGGAATATGCCAATCGGGGTATATCCAGAAGCTGGATTCGACTGGCCCAAGACCATGGCGAATGGGCTTGCAGGCACGACGACTAAAAAGGTAGCAATCTAGAAGTGTGGTGAATGCAAGCTAAAGGCCCAGAAGCATATCTAGGCCTAGTCGGATTAGGTCAACTCCACCGAAACCTTAATCGACCCGATGTAAATCTTGTAAACCCTAGCGAGGTGACACTATATAAACCTTCCTAGGGTAGTCTCAGCGGAGATGCTCTATTAGATACCCCATTGAAGCGACTCACTGTAACATCCCAAAAATATTAAACTTGGATCATCAAACTCTAATCATCAAAAATAGGGTTAACAAAAACTTTTCCAACTAAAAATATGAAAGCATTCATATGTTTGTGTATTCAAAATTTGGATTCTTTTGAATTGCCATGGTTCTGTGTTTATTTGCTTGTAAAATGATTCTTAGGTGAAATAAACATCATCTAAACAATCCCCAAACTTTTCCCAAAGAGAAACAACTCAAAATAAACAAATGAAGTGAATGGTCATTTTTGCCAAATTAACTCTCATGCCTACTTTGGATATCCCTAGTTTTCAAAACTCAACAAAAACATTTGTGGATCTTTGCACCCCTTGTTAGTACTCATAATAAGGTACCAAGGCCCACTTTGTGATTATCCAAAAACATTCAAATGCTAAGTTTAAATGACAGTTTAAAATTGAATCTATCTCATATGGGAAGATCCCATTATTTCAAAAACCACTCAAACAAGCTCAATTTTCAAAACCCAAGCACCCATAGAATCCTCAACACATGCCTAGCACACCCACCAAAAATATTTTCAAAATTCAAAAGTAAGTTTCTTGCGGCCATTTCATCAAATAGCTTGCAGATTCAAATCAAACAAATCACAAACACTACAGTGTGCAGTAAATTTGGCCTAACTTATTCCCTATCTGGTTGCAACTAGTCTTTAGTAGATAATCTATCTCAATTGTAAACATATAGCACCACTGTGAGCTTTCCTTGCCATCAATGGTGAGCAGGCCGAGCCTCACCATGCCACCCCATTGTCGCCGGCCAAATAGCAGCCACCCTAGCCTTGCCAACCTTGTCTGGGAGGTAGCCAGCACCTCACCGCCGCCCACTGTCCCCTCCCCAAGCCAGTGCAAGCCGTGAACCACCAGGAACGCCACACACCCAGTGCCACTGCGACATGGCGAGCCCGCCCCAGAGCGCCGCACCCGGCACGCGTGCACACGCCGCCCCTCGATCGCAGCCCGTGCCCACCGCTTCGCCATGATCCCAGGTACACACCAGACACCCCCGTTCGCCACCCCGTGCCTCACAGCCACCGCTCGCCGTCGAAGACGCCGCCTCTACCGTGCAGAGCACCGCACGTTCCCGACCGATTGTCACCGCCCCAAAGCGTGCATTTAAGCTCTAGAGCATCGCTAGGAGACCGCCTGTCGACCGCCAACCTCAGCCATGCCGCTAGCCGCCCGTAGCCATGTCGCCACCATGCCGCCGCTTTGCCCATCCTCTCCTCTCGTCGAGCCTATAAAAGGAGGCGTCCCCCAGCCGTTTGAAGCACACCATTCCACTCCCCTTACCTCACTGATCATTCCACCCTCTAGCCGGAGCACGAGGAGCGGCACCTCGCCGGAATTGCGCCGGAGCAGGCCGCCTCTGCAGAAGAAGGGATCCGTTTATTTCGACCACTCCCGGAGCTGCCTCGACCATCCCTGAGCTCGCCGTCGACCACTCGTTTGTTTGCCCGCCTCGCCGTCGTTGCTAGAGCCCTGATATGCCCCCTATGCACCCCCACTGAGCCGCTAGGGTTCGAGCTCGCCGATGACATGTTCATCGTCGACGACGATCCCCAGCCGTCGATCTTCCTTCTAATCCAACGAACCACACAACCCCGTACCGCTTCGCGTGTTATGAGCCACTGACTGGTGGAACCCCCCTTTCAGCTGAGCCCCGCGCTGCGGAGTAACACTGGACCGGCCCATTAACCTTTCCCGCGCATCCCAACTGTTTGAATTTAGATTTTTCTATTTTAATAGAAACTCAGTTCTGTTCTTAGATTTAAAAATCAACCCAGCTCGATTTAGTGAACCAAAATACATGAAACTAATTTTGTTAGAAAGGTACTGAAATGCTTAATCCAAGCCCGTTGGATTAAAATCATTTGGATCTGTAGATCAACCTTGGTAAAAATAACAAGTCAGAAGCTTTTTTGCATTCAAACATTTTTCAAAATTCAACCATAATAGCTTTTGAGTTGATTCCAACTCTCAAAAATCACATTTGATCATACCTTTCAGAATATATAAAAACATTTGGGTTTACTTACAGAAATAATGTTCAAGCAACAAAAGAATGCCACATAGGCATTTCTAGTCACTTTATTTATTTAAAATAAAAAGGTTAAACCTTATTAGATTGTGAAACCACTTTAAATCACATTCCCATGTACTAAAATATGTGGTGATGACATGTGTCAACATGATCCCATGTTTGAGTTGGAGAATATTAAATCTTAAGTAGTTTTTCAATGAGTAGAAATTATTTTTCTCAAATTAAAATAAATAAGACAAAAGCTTTAATCTTGTAATGTTAGTGATGATGCTAGATCATCTATAGTACACCTTGGTGTGATGATTGAAAATAGTTAAGTATTGTTTGGTGATTGTGTACCTCGTATTTATTTATAGACGCTAGTACCAACCAAGGATACGAGAAGGAAGGAGGATACTACGAGGAAGAAGCCGAGGAGAACTTCAACCACTGCTCTGCACAAGTCAAGCCTAATACTACTAGTTGAATGTGCAAGCTATTAACTTAGCAAGTTAACCCTTGCAAGATACCCTACTTATGCAAGCTAATACTTGCTTGTTACCATGCCAACTATATGCCTTAAGCATATGTGATCATACCTACTTGATAACCCAATCCTATTTTAACTTACAAGCTTTATACTTTATTTCTTTATCAAAGCTTTATCTTAGAGTTTACTTAAGTGACTTATAGATTCTAAAAAGATAATTGAAGGTTGCATAAAGAGCATTAAATTTCGCCTAAGTAGATAATCCTGATGTCATCCTAAGGCATGAGATTGAACTTCATTAATCTCCACTTGTTTACCACCCCTCCTTGGTATTTAACCCACTTGTAGATGCTAGTGCTAAGCATAAAACTTGATCAACTTTAGATGGGAATACTTGGAGAAAATGGTTATGAAAACCTTGGAATGATGAGTCATTCTACTGAAATGTTTTGACATGTGTTTCCGAACACCAGATGATTTTGATGATGAAAATGTTGAGGCATGAGCCTTAGCCCTTTATAAAACTGATAGTTGTCTAGATGCGATACCATTCCAATTTTACCGTACAACCACAATACCCGAAAATTGGGTAGGGCTTGACTGGAAACTTATATACCTTAGTATGGGTTCCCTCCCGGCCAAGGTCTAAGCTGAGGCTACCTTGTGAAGATTGTCCACCTGTGCAATACCCAAGATGAGAGTTGGTCATGGTTGGGAGGCCAAACTCACAGGAGAGGTGCCTATACTAGGGCATGTAATTGAAAGGTTAGTATTGATTATTTGCATACTGAGTATGGTGAATTCAGGATTTGTTCCTGACGGATGTATCGAATGTTGTGGTGAAAGTGTACAATCTCTGCAGAGTGTGAAACTATTCGAATAGCCGCGTCCGCGGTTATGGACAGTTGGAGTGGCCATACTGTTCCCCCGTCAGATGTTTTCAAAATGACTTGTGAAATGCATTGAGACTTTGACTTGACCACAACAAAGTTGTGATATGAAATTCAAGTTCCCACTTAGCTATTATAAAATTTCGACTAGTTTTCTTTGCTTCTGAACTTAGAAGAGGTAAATCTGGCTTTTTGCAAAACAACCCTAGAGCTTAGTGTCCTACTACAAAAACTCCCTTAACTTGTTAGTATTAGTTTGCGAGTACTTAAAGAGTACTCATGGCTTTGTCCCTGGCTATTCCCGTGGCCAGACTATGAAGAGGAGTACCAGTGTGATGGACCGCAGGAAGGTTACGACAACTAGGATCATATCCCATCGTCAGCATTGCCTGTGACCCCGAAGATGGAGCTTCGCTTACGCTACCTTTATTATTACGTTATTCCGCTGCTTGAGTTGTATTAAGAACTGGATCATGAGATACTTATTTGTGTAAGACCTTATGTATGGTTTGTAATGGATGATGTACTGTGATATCCAAATCTGTTATGTCTCACAAAAATGGTAATCCTGGGATTGTGATGTATGGCATAACAGGCATCTGGGATTAAAAATCCGGGTGTTGACAAGTTGGTATTAGAGCCATCCTGACCATAGGATACCCTAGTTAGAATGGACGTTTGAATCAAAAACTTAGTTTCAAAACCGAAGGAAGTAAGTATTTACAAAAACTTATTCTCATTCTTATCACTTGATTCTTTCATGAAAATTCATGTTCCTCAAAAACTTTTGCAAAATACCTAAAATGTGACAAAATTGATCACTCTACTAACTTACTCATCCTATATTCTTATAGATGGACGTGAAGTACATGAAGTTTTATCAGTTGGGGAATGGAGGAGACCTCATCTTTGAGCGTGACCTGGACCATTTTGAACTTCGAGCGTCACCCAAGTTCTTCGGAGCTCAGCTCAATGATCAGGAAGGAGAAGATCGACAGTGGCTAGTTGTTGCAAGTCTCCAAGGAAAGATTGAACCTCCCACTGCCGAAGGAATTCAGTTCACCTTAAGAGAGAACAACTGGCTCGATGGACTTGCCAGGGCCATGCAGGAAGCTCTTGCCCGTCTGTGTGGACAGAGTATCAACCAGATCAAGGGTACCCGCTTTGAGTTTTGTCCAAGGCGTGATGCTATGGGACAACCACTGGAAGCCCCATACCACCACGAGCTGAAGACTCAGTTGGACCACCTTAGCTTCATGATGTATGATTGTCAGTAGTAACTAGACAATGCCCGTGACTACTCCAACCAAAAGTCCGCCATCATCAGGACGAAGGATCAGATCATCGCCATGCTAGCGAAGGACCGCAATTCTCGCTGCCATCAGCTTGATAAGAAGGAGCGCATCATTGTCTGTCTTCGCCACCGTGTCTCGGATTTGGAGGAGACCATCCACGAGAGAGACATGCATTTGGAGGAAAGGGAGAATGCCGGAGAAGACCTTCGTGGAGACCCCTACTCCTATCTCAGCGATGATGATGATTTTCTGGAGGATCAGGCCATGGACTTCTTCACCGATGAGGAGGATTTCGCCTTCATCAATGAATATGAGGATGATGAGGATGACGATTACACCGACTCCGAGGAGTAGTAGCACTTGAGCACTAGCGTAGTGAGTTGTATTCGGTCCCACTATATCATAGTTTCCAGAATGGTTCTTAAAACCATCTGTTTTTCCTTTGTTGTGGTGTGTGTTGTATCGTGTGCTATGAATGAATGAATGAAAAGCAAGTTGCTAGAAAATCTGAGTTAAACTTTAAAAACTTTTGAAAGTCCCTGAACCTTAGAAATTTCCCTCTTTTCTCATGATCTATCTCAATCTTCAGATGCCTCGCGAAGGAAGTGGTTCATCCCCGGACCCGATGTTGCAGATCCTGCAAATGTTGGTTTCTGACCGTGAAGCTGAAAGAGCCGAACGTCAAGACAACTTAGCCACCCTTCAACACATAGCTCTGATGGCCAACAATAATCAAGGCCAAGGAAATCAAGACAACCATGGATCTAAGCTCAAAAATTTCCAGAACACCAACCCACCTGTTTTCACTAAGTCGGAAGAGCCCCTAGATGCAGATGATTGGCTGCAAACCATGGAAAACAACCTGGAAGTCGCCGTAGTGGAAGCTAATGAGAAAGTTCTGTTCGCCACCCACTATCTAGCCGGAGATGCAAGAGCATGGTGGAACAGCGCTCGTGCAATGACCGGAGGACAGATGATGACCTGGGAGGAATTCAAGGTCAAGTTCAGCAGAACCCATGTGCCACCAGGTTTGATCAAGAGGATGAGAGATGAGTTCAGAGAACTAAAGCAAGGAAGGATGACCGTAGTGGAATACCGTGACAAATTCTTTTCATTAGCTAGGTATGCCCCGTATGAGATCGACACGGAAGCCAAGAAGAAAGAAAGATTCTTGAATGGTCTGCACGATGAGATGCAGAAGATGTTAGTCAATATCCCCTTTGCTGATATTGAAGCGGTCATCGACTCTGCCATTCAGATGGAAGGAAATATCAACCAAGCCAATGAGAACCGCAAGCGCCGCATGATGCATCAGCCAGGAACCCATCATACCCCAAAGTATCGGCCCAACCCATCTCCAAGATTTGCCCCGAGAACCAACAGACCCCCGATGAACCGTCCGACCTATCCCAACCGTGGAAACCCAAGGCACGTAGGAAATCACAACAACCCCGACAACTCTAGCAATTTCAACCGTGCACCACCCAAGTTCAACAACAATAATTCTGCCGCCAACACCAACACTGCCCCGAGGACTGGAAGCAATGTTGTGCCTGTTGCAGCAAAGGACAAGTCGCAAGTGACTTGTTACGACTGTGGAAATAAGGGTCTCTACTCCAATGAGTGCCCCAAGAAGAATGTCGAAGACCCCAATGCAAATGCCCTAGCTCAACAGCAGCGTCGTGTTCAGCCCGGAAGAAGGTTTGCCCTAGGGAATTCGCTCAACTGCAACGGCCGTCTTTTTCTCATGCATGCTGAAGAAGCCCAGGAAGCGCCAGACGTCGTGCTGGGTATGTTTTCTGCTAATTTAGTACTTGCTAGAGTGTTGTTTGATTCTGGTGCATCGCACTCATTTGTCACCAAAGAATTTGCATGCACTAATAAGATTCAACCAACCAAACTGAAGCATGTTATGATTGTTCAAATCCCCGGTTCAACCACCAAAGCTAGGCAAATTTGCAAAGCCGTCCCTATCTGAATCCATGGCATAGATTTTTATGCTAATCTGATAGTACTCGGAACTAAAGGTTTGGAAGTAGTACTAGGAATGGATTGGATGTCCAAACATAAAGGATTAATTGACTGTGCCAAGAAAGCCATAACCATGACCAGTACAGCTGGAATATCAGTCGAGCATGTATCTGAAACCTTACCTCGTCAATTCAAGTGAAACAAGAGTATAGCCCAACCTACCATTGACCAAGTACGGATAGTCTGTGAATACCCTGATGTATTTCCAGATGTTTTGCCCGGTATGCCCCCAGATCGGGATATCGAGTTTATCATTGAACTAATCCCTGGAACAGGACCCATAGCCTAGAGACCATATAGTATGAACTCGTCTGAACTAGCAGAACTGAAGAAGCAACTGTATGCCATGTTGGAAATTGGATTGATTCAACCAAGTGCGTCACCATGGAGATCACATGTTCTGTTCGTGGACAAGAAATATGAAGGTAACCGTTTGTGTACGGATTATCGGAAGTTGAATGATGTCACTATCAATAACAAATACCCGTTGCCCAAGATAGAAAATTTGTTTGATCAGCTGACCGGTGCCAAAGTGTTTTCTAAGATTGATCTTAGAACTGGCTATCATCAACTCAAGATTCGCGCAGAGGATATTCCCAAGTCTGCCTTTACCACCAGATATGGATTATAGGAGTATACCGTCATGTCTTTTGGATTAACCAATGCCCCCGCTTATTTCATGAATCACATGAATAAGATTTTTATGGAATTCCTAGATAAGTTTGTCGTTGTTTTCATCGATGACATTCTGATTTATTCCAAATCAGAAGAAGAACATGAGCTACACCTAAGGACCATTCTTGGAACCCTTAGAGAGCATCAGTTGTATGCCAAGTTTAGCAAATGTGAATTCTGGTTACAGGAGGTAGGATTCCTCGGTCACATTGTATCAGCCAGAGGAATTGCCGTTGACCCTGCAAAGGTGAAAGATGTCGAAGATTGGCAAGCCCCAAACACTCAAACCCAAGTTCGTGCATTTATCGGATTGGCGGGATACTACCGCAAGTTCATAGAAGGATTCTCGAGTATCGCTAGACCCATGAACCAATTGCTGAAGAAGGACAAGAAGTTTGAATGGACGGACAAATGTCAAGCGAGTTTTCAAGAACTCAAGAGGATATTGATTTCAGCCCCAATCTTAATCATGCCGGATATCATGAAGCCCTTTGACGTGTATTGTGACGCTTCCAAGATCGGTCTCGGATGTGTGCTAATGCAAGAAGGCAAAGTAATATCTTATCTATCTCAACAGCTGAAACAACATGAGCAGAACTATCCAACCCATGACCTCGAGCTCGCAACTGTAGTTCTATCCCTGAAGACATGGAGGCATTACCTGATGGGAAACCGTTGTGAGATTTATTCGGATCACAAGAGCCTGAAGTATATATTCACTCAGAAGGAGCTGAATATGAGACAGAGAAGATGGATTGAGCTAATCAAGGATTACGATCTGGACATTCACTATCACCCCGGTAAAGCCAATGTGGTAGCAGATACCCTTAGCTGATTGATGTGCCGCTTGAACTCCATGATTTTGAAGGAGCAACCAAGTCTTCACAAAGAGATGGAAGATTTTCGAATGGAATTAGTAAGTGAAGGATTTTTGGCTAGCATAGAACTTCAACCCACTTTGATCAGCCAGATCAAGGAGGTGCAGAAAGGAAATGCTAGTATCGAAGGAATCAACCGTTGTATCGGTACAGGCAAAGTACCCGGATTTACCGAAGACGAAGAAGGAGTTTTGTGGTACAAAGGACGCCTTTGTGCACCAGAAGATTCTGAGTTGAAAGAACTTATTTTGAAGGAAGCCCATGATACTCTTTATTCTATCCACCCCGGAGGAACGAAGATGTATCAAGATTTGAAAGAGCAATTTTGGTGGCATAAGATGAAGAGAGAAATCGGAAGCTATATCTCCAAGTGTGATATATGTCAGAGATTCAAGGCGGGACATCAAAGACCCGCAGGATTGTTGCAACCATTACAGATTCTGGAATGGAAATGGGATTCCGTTGGAATGGACTTTATCACCGGACTGCCTACTTCTAGTAGGGGAAATGACTCTATCTGGGTCATAGTGGACAGATTGTCCAAAGTCGCCCATTTCTTACCAGTCAAGACCACATATCCGAGTTCAAAGCTAGCGGAGTTATACATCGCTAGAATCGTCAGTTTGCACGGAGTCCCCAAGAACATCGTATTTGATCGAGGAACTTACATTACCTCGAGATTCTAGAAGAAAGTCCAAGAAGGTTTAGGAACCCAACTAGATTTCAGCACATGTTATCACCCTCAGACCGACGGACAAACGAAGCATGTAAATCAAATACTCGAAGATATGTTGAGAGCATGTGTGTTAGAGTATGGATCTAAATGGGAAGACTGTCTGCCGTTTGCAGAATTTTCATACAACAATAGTTATCAAGCTAGTTTGCAAATGGCCCCATTTGAGTTCATCTATGGAAGGAAGTGTCGCACCCCTTTGAACTGGTCGGAAGTAGGAGAGAGTTAGATTTTCGGACCCGACATCCTACGAGAAGCAGAAGAGAAGGTTCACAAGATTCGTGAGCACCTCAAGAAAGCCCAGTCAAGACAGAAGAGTTACACCTACAAGAGACATCGAGACCTCGCCTTCAACATCGGCGAGTTCGTGTATCTAAAAGTGTCGCCATTGAAGGGAATGCAGCGTTTCCAACTGAAGGGAAAGTTAGCCCCAAGATATATCGGCCCCTTCAAAATTCTGAACCGTCGAGGAGAAGTGTCGTATCAATTGGAACTGCCAGAAGAGATGTCAGCCGTGCACAATGTGTTCCATATCTCATTACTTCGCAAGTGCCTCGAAGTTCCGGAGAAGACTGAAGTGTTCAAGAATATGGATCACCAGACTATAGAGATCAACGATAACCTGAACTATCCCGAAGTACCCATCCGTATTTTGGAAGAAGCTTTCAGAACTACCAGAACCCGAAGCATCAAGTTTCTCAAGATTCACTGGAGCATCCACACAGAAGAAGAAGCTACCTGGGAGCGCGAAGATCACATCAGGACGGAGTTCCCAGATCTCTTTAAATCCTAGGTAATCTTTTTCGTCCTTTTTCAAATCCCGGGACGAGATTTTTTAAGGGGGGAAGGTTTGTAACATCCCAAAAATATTAAACTTGGATCATCAAACTCTAATCATCAAAATTAGGGTTAACAAAAACTTTTCCAACTAAAAATATGAAAGCATTCATATGTGTGTGTATTCAAAATTTGGATTCTTTTAAATTGCCATGGTTCTGTGTTTCTTTGCTTGTAAAATGATTCTTAGGTGAAATAAACATCATCTAAACAATCCCCAAACTTTTCCCAAAGAAAAACAACTCAAAATAAACAAATGAAGTGAATGGTCATTTTTGCCAAATTAACTCTCATGCCTACTTTGGCGATCCCTAGTTTTCAAAACTCAACAGAAACATTTGTGGATCTTTGCACCCCTTGTTAGTACTCATAATAAGGTACCAAGGCCCACTTTGTGATCATCCAAAAACATTCAAATGCTAAGTTTAAATGGCAGTTTAAAATTGAATCTATCTCATATGGGAAGATCCCACTATTTCAAAAACCACTCAAACAAGCTCAATTTTCAAAACCCAAGAACCCATAGAATCCTCAACACATGCCTAGCACACCCACCAAAAATTTTCAAAATTCAAAAGTAAGTTTCTTGCGGACATTTCATCAAACAACTTGTAGATTCAAATCAAAAAAATCACAAACACTATAGTGTGCAGTAAATTTGGCCTAACGTATTCCCTCTCTGGTTGCAACTAGTCTTTAGTAGATCATCTAGCTCAATTGTAAACATCTAGCACCACAGTGATCTTGCCTTGCCATCAATGGTGAGTAGGCCGAGCCTCACCATGCCACCCCATTGTCGCCGGCCAGATAGCAGCCACCCTAGCCTTGCCAACCTTGTCTGGGAGGTAGCCAACACCTCACCGCCGCCCACTGTTCCCTCCCCAAGCCAATCCAAGCCATGGACCACCAGGAACGTCGCGCGTCCAGTGCCACTACGACATGCCGAGCCCGCCCCAGAGCGCCGCACCCAGCACGCGTGCACACGCCGCACCTTGACCGCAGCCCATGCCCACCGCTTCGCCATGATCCCAGGAACACGCCATACACCCCCGTTCGCTACCCCGTGCCTCACAGCCACCGCTCGTCGTCTAAGACACCGCCTCTGCCGCACAGAGCACCACACATTCCCGACCGATTTCCATCGCCCCTAAGCACGCATTTAAGCTCTAGACAATCACCAGGAGACCGCCTGTCGACCGCCAACCTTAGCCATGCTGCTAGCCGCCCGTAGCCATGTCGCCACCGTCGCCTGCCCATTCCTCTCGGTCTCGCTGTCAATCCTATAAAAGGAGGCGACCCCCAGCCGTTTGAAGCACACCATTCCACTCCCCTCACCTCACTGATCATTCCACCCTCTAGCCAGAGCACGAGGAGCAGCAGCTCGCCGGAATTGCGCCGGAGCAGGCCGTCTCTGGAGAAGAAGGGAGCCGTTGATTTCGACCACCCCCGGAGCTGCCTCGACCATCCCTGAGCTCGCCGTCGACCACTCGTTCATTTGCCCGCCTCGCCGTTGTCGCTGGAGCACTGTATGCCCCCTATGCACCCCCACTGAGCCGCTAGGGTTCGAGCTTGCCGGTGACATGTTCGTCGTCGACGATGATCCCCAGCCGTCGATCTTCCTTCTAATCCAACGAACCACACATCCCCGTACCGCTTCGCGTGTTATGAGCCACTGACTGGTGGAACCCCTGTCAGCTGAGCCCCGCGCTGCGGAGTGACACTGGGCCGGCCCATTAACCTTTCCCGCGTAGCCCAACTGTTTGAAATTAGATTTTTCTATTTTAATTCAAACTCAGTTCTATTCCTAGATTTAAAAATCATTCCAGCTCGATTTAGTGAACCAAAATACATGAAACTAATTTTGTTAGAAAGGTACTGAAATGCTTAATCCAAGAACGTTGGATTAAAATCATTTGGATCTGTAGATCAACCTTGGTAAAAATAACAAGTTAGAAGCTTTTCTACATTCAAACATTTTTCAAAATTCAACCATAAGAGCTTTTGAGTTGATTCCAACTCTCAAAAATCACATTTCATCATACCTTTCATAATATATAAAAACATTTGGGTTTGCTTACAGAAATAATTCAAGCAACAAAAGAATGCCACATAGGCATTTCTAGTCACTTTATTTATTTAAAATAAAAAGGTTAAACCTTATTAAATTGTGAAACCACTTTAAATCACATTCCCATGTACTGAAATATGTGGTGATGACTTGTGTCAACATGATCCCATGTTTGAGTTGGAGAATATTAAATCTTAAGTAGTTTTTCAATGAGTAGAAATTACTTTTCTCAAATTAAAATAAATAAGACAAAAGCTTTAATCTTGTAATGTTAGTGATGATGCTAGATCATCTATAGTACAACTTGTGTGATGATTGAAAATAGTTAAGTATTGTTTGGTGATTGTGTACCTCGTATTTATTTATAGACGCAATTACCGACCAATGATACGAGGAGGAAGGAGGATACTACGAGGAAGAAGCCAAGGAGAACTTAAACCACTGCAGTGAACAAGGCAAGCCTAATACTACTAGTTGAATGTGCAAGCTATTAACTTAGCAAGTTAACCCTTGCAAGATACCCTACTTATGCAATCTAATACTTGCTTGTTACCATGCCAACTATATGCCTTAAGCATATGTGATCATACCCACTTGATAACCCAATCCTATTTTTACTTACAAGCTTTATACTTTATTTCTTTATCAAAGCTTTCTCTTAGAGTTTACTTAAGTGACTTATAGATTCTAGAAAGAAATTGAAGGTTGCATAAAGAGCATTAAATTTGGCCTAAGTAGATAATCCTGATGTCATCCTAAGGAATGAGATTGAACTTCATTAATCTCCACTTGTTTACCACCCCTCCTTGGTATTTAACCCCACTTGTAGATGCTAGTGCTAAGCATAAAACTTGATCAACTTTAGATGGGAATACTTGGAGAAAATGGTTATGAAAACCTTGGAATGATGAGTCGTTCTACTGAAATGTTTTGACATGTGTTTCCGAACACCAGATGATTTTGATGATGAAAATGTTGAGGCATGAGCCTTAGCCCTTTATAAAACTGATAGTTGTCTGGATGCGATACCATTCCAATTTTACCGTACAACCACAATACCCGAAAACTGGGTAGGGCTTGACTGGAAACTTATATACCTTAGTATGGGTTCCCTACCGGCCAAGATCTGAGCTGAGGCTACCTTGTGAAGATTGTCCACCTGTGCAGTACCCAAGATGACAGTTGGTCATGGTTGGGAGGCCAAACTCACAGGAGAGGTGCCTATACTAGGGAATGTAATTGAAAGGTTAGGATTGATTATCCGCATACCGAGTATGGTGAATTCAGGATTTGTTCCTGATGGATGTATCGAATGTTGTGGTGAAAGTGTACAATCTCTGCAGAGTGTCAAACTATTCGAATAGCCGCGTCCGCGATTATGGACAGTTGGAGTGGCCATACTGTTCCCCCGTTAGATGTTTTCAAAATGACTTGTGAAATGAATTGAGACTTTGACTTGACCACAACAGAGTTGTGATATGAAATTCAAGTTTCCACTTAGGCGTTATATAATTTCAACTAGTTTTCTTTGCTTCTGAACTTAGTAGAGGTAAATCTGGCTTTTTGCAAAACAACCCTAGAGCTTGGTGTCCTACTACAAAAACTCCCTTAACTTGTTAGTATTAGTTTGCGAGTACTTAAAGAGTACTCATGGCTTTGTCCCTGGCTATTCCCGTGGCCAGACTATGAATATGAGTACCAGGGTGATGGACCGCAGGAAGGTTACGACAACTAGGATCATCTCCCATCGTCATCATTGCCTATGACCCCGAAGATGGAGCTTCGCTTACGCTACCTTTATTATTACGTTATTCCGCTGCTTGAGTTGTATTAAGAACTGGATCATGAGATCCTTATTTGTGTAAGACCTTATATATGGTTTGTAATGGATGATGTACTGTGATATCCAAATCTGTTATGTATCGCAAAAATGGTAATCCTGGGATTGCGATGTATGTCATAACAGGCATCTGGGATTAAAAATCCGGGTGTTGACACTCACTGCCCTTGTATTCTCATAGAGATCAATACATCCTAGCATGAAGTAGGTTATTTATCCTACGGGGGCTGTACCTAGGTAATACCTTGTGTGCTCCCAATCTCGATCCATAGATGGCTAACTCTCTTTCCCCGATCGACTCAATCGCTACGCCTGGTAGCGACTGCTGTGGCCATTCCCACGATAGTGGCGCCCACCGTGGGCTTGGTCTGTCAAGCCTTGGATTTGAGGCAGGACCCTCAACTCCAATCGACCGACCCTTCACCACCAGTCAGATGATCTCTTACGACAGGCTCTATTAGATGATGCCGAGTATCTACGTGCTGGCATCACTAATAGCCTGTAAGATCACAAGTTTGTTAGAGCACGTTTTCATGGAAGTATTAATTCCAGTTTTTATATTGATCCCAATAAATTACCTAGGAAAGTGTTTATGTGAGGCGTTTCTGTCGTACTCAAGGTGTCACTTTGTCTTGAGTGAATTGACTGCAAGTGTTGAGAGTGGAAATGGGTGAGTGAAAAGGAAGTAAATTTGAGTATTAAATGGTACTTAAAGTAAATAACATAAAAGTAAAAGTAAGGATGTTGTTTGAGGTTCCTACGGATGAAAAGTTAGTCATAGATAGAAACGGTCCATGGTGATAGTAAATGTGCCAGTGAATAAAATGGGATCAGTGATTATGACACTTCTTATTCATATGTGAGTAGTAAAGCAACCCATATACCAATTAAGAGTCCTCTTGGTAGATTCTTCTTGATTCCAATGATTCTTCTACATGTTACCAAAGCCATGGTCAACACATCAATAAAGGTCTTCCTACCAGATCAAGGCTATAAACTTGATGGTTCCTTGTTGTACTCGAGTTATACTAGATCCTCTCTGATATCGGTCGTGTTACTGGGGGTCGCTGATTCACTAGTAAACAAGTTGATATCTATGCGATCTCAGGCTCATGTTACCCGAGCGCTTAAATTGGATAACAAACATTAGGAAAATATAGATAATCATTCTCACAATATAATAATCATGGAAATAATCAAAAATGGATGGAAATAAAGGAGGCACAACACATCTCACTAATTCCCTACATCTTCCATGCCTATGGGGATTTACTCACACATGAGAGGAGAATAGATCAAAGATATAATCTTATTGGAAATGAAAATCATCTCAACTTTACCGTAGCAAACAACAATATCACTAAAGATCAAATCAAGTACAAACTAAAGTAGGAATAGAGGTTCAAACCCTAATCTTACAAGAATGAATTTCCCTCTCTCCCTCTCTCTCTCTCTCTCAGTACAAGTGGGAAATTATGCTGGAGTTGATGATCAAGAGGCTATGGATCTTCGAAGGATGAGGCGGAGTTCTTCTCCTCTCTTCTAGGAAGGTTTGTGACGACCGTGTTCATATTTTTCCCTCTTTCCTTCATGAAAGTTGCTTGTATTAATATAATAGAGGCGATGGAGCGTAGTACGGGCGGACCGTACGGGCGGACTCCGACCATACCATAGGTCGTTAATGGATCAGAAGGCCTCGAATGAAATAGCCTTCAATTGGGGGTTTCCTCATTTAAGTGGAATTAGCGCATAAATTCTCTCGAATCTTCCAAAAGTGTCCATTACCTAAAAACCAACACAAAACAACAAGGTTTCGCTAACTTGGAACATTAGCATTAGTTGAAAGATAAAAATCAATGAAAACCGATGAAAACCAATGAAATCCTCGATAAAAGAATCAATATTTGGAGCTATCAGTCGCGCCTAGTTACCCACACCACAATGGTGCCAATCGGCTTTATCAACCTCTTCGTCAGGTTCACAGACATCATCAATCCGGTGTAGTCGGCAGAATTCGACATCAACAATGGGTCACCTCCACACGATCTACTCTCGGAGGAGAAATTCCGCTCCATCACCCTCCTCGCCTCTGAGAGCGACCCGGCTGGGAGTGCCTCCACCGAAAGCGACACGACTTGGAGACCCCTGCCTCATTCACTGGATCCATTACTGTCGCGTCATACATCGACTCAATCACGCGAGTCTCCAACGCCGGCGACTTCGAGGACTCCTCCATCTTCCCACTCTTCGACTCCGACTCTAGATTAGAGTCCCCTGACAAGATCCACACCAGATCCAACTGCTACAACGATATTTACATGGAAAACAACGACGCACCTATCGTGGATCCCTTCACCATGCCCCCTCCCGCCGACCGTTACCATGGCAGAAATCGAGCAACAGCACAGAGCCCTGATGGAGGCCAGGGACAAGGAGAAGACCGAGTGCAAGAAATTCCATCTCAAGCAGGAAACTTTACAGGAGCTGTCGCACTACCACCAGCATCGCATATCGTGACGACTGAGCCTCACCACTCAGTGTTGCGTCCTGAACTTTGACGACAAGAGAGATCCTGCATGCATGGCCGAGCACGAGCTCGGTCACAATACATCGCTAGGCAGAAGCCGCCCACCTCCTGGGGCGACTGCACATGGAGCTCCACCACCACCCCATCGCTCGCCTCCTTTGGAGTAGCAACGAGTAATGATATCACTACGGGATTACGACGCCAATGGGCTCCCACTATACTCCACCCCAATGGACAATGTCATTGCTGGGTTAAACCCTACGGGTGATAGTGCTCTCTAGATCACTACGCCCAAGCTCTACTCACCAAATTAAGCAGTCGAGCAACAGAACATGGGTTGCGACTCACAAGGGCCAGTGTACTCGCGCTCTACCGGCAGCAGGGCGACCTCCTCCAATCACCCAGGAGAGTGGATGGTCGCCAACGTCAACACCTGCCCACCTCCTGAGCCACGATAGCTCCAACCACAGGCAGCCAAACCCCGCAAACTCCTCCAACGACCCGTGCTTAGTGTATAATGCAGTTGCCGCTAATGGCCAACCGGTTGATGCATATACCCACCTCTTCAAAACCTAGGTATGGTGAGCGCCCCAGCCCCATGACCTGTGCCACACCCTCACCAACCGCGATGATCGGAATCTGGAGCCCAGAGACTCCCTTAGCCAAATCGGCGCATAGTGATTTGGACCAATGGTTCGAGGAGAAAACCACCCCGCGAACTTTAAGGGGCATAAAGAGATTGAGAAGTATGAACCCACACTCGACCTTCCCATGTGGATCGATACGTACCTCATGGCGATGGGAATCTCCGGCCACACGGATATACTCGCCGCACGCTACCTCCCCATCATGATGGAGGGAGCCACTCGCTAATGGATTAACACACTCCGCAAGAATAGCATCTAGTCATGGGAAGAAATGCGTGAGGCCTTCATCAAGAACTTAGAGAGGTCATAGACGCATGCCACCACCATTGAAGATATGAAGAGCTGCATCCAAGGCCCCCGCGAGTCGACTCGCTGTTGGGTCCAACGCTGGCAATACTTGTGGATCAACGCTACCGACATCCACCCAGACACGGCGATCCACTACTTCAAGAAAGCATGCTGGTACGAACCTCTGGTCGCCAAGATCAAGTGGGTATACCAAACTCTCTACAACATCCCTGACCTCCTCAAAATCTCCAAGCGCCATGCTGAAAAGGATCCGAACCAGGACTCTGATGACGAGTTAGGTGGGAGGCACGACACGAGCGACCATGATAGAGGTTGACACCGCGAGGTATGCTACAACAACACTTTCCAAACTGGCAAGCGCCATGGAGACGACACGCTAGACTTCATCGCTAACACCGGATACAGCCAACATGACTCGAAGAATTTTCGCCGGGACTCAAGCGGCTATCGCAGCAACACCACCACGAGGTCGAAATTTGACCTAGCGGCTCTCCTCAACCATCCCTGTGTCTACCACAACAAATAGGGTAAGCCCACTACTCACACCACTACCAACTACCACTCTCTAAAAGAGATTGAAAAGGCAAGATGTGCAAGGGAAGGGCCAAACCCCGATCAGCCGAGAGATAACGGCAATGCCAGCGCGTTTGGCAACACGGCCGGCTCGCTCCACACATTCAGTGGCGTGGGAACAAGGCACGAGAAGAAAGTGCTTTCCCGTGCAATCACCATTAATGCAGTGATGCAAGTTAAAATCCCACGCCGGCTTAACTGGTTATAGCACATCATCACCTAGAGTCGTGATGAACTCGCGCCTAGGATCGAGTACCCAGGACGAGTCTCTCTGGTTGTCAAGACCAAAGTGGTTGAATACTGGCCCCGAAGACCTTGATGGACGAGGGAAGCTCCATCAACATCATGTATTTGGGACACCTTCAAGCGACTGCAACTCCCACAGTCAATGGTCAAATCGACCCTCTACACCTTCCACAAAATCATTTTAGGTCGGAAGGCATATCCGATTGGCAAGGTGACGCTGCCAGTCACCTTCGACACTCCAGCCAACTTATGCATGGAGCGGATCATCTTCGAACCAGTGTTCCGTAGTCCTTACCACTGCGTGCTAGGGCAACATGTAGGGTTTCGTAGCATGGAAAACAAAAATTTTCTACCGCATACAAAAAAACAAGCCAAGATCTATCTACTATATTGTAGCAACGAGTCGATAGAATAACTCACCCTCGAAGATTCCAAAGTGTTTAACGAGAGCAGATTCTCGTGGGTGATGTAGTCGTACTCTTGACGATCTCAAGATCGCGTAGATGATCCTTTCGGCGCTGCGTTCCGGCAGCGCTCCCGCAGTCGGTCACACGTTCGGTACTCGACGAAGACCTTCCTCTCCCTTGTTCCAGCAGGCAGCAGAGGTTGTAACACTCTCCTCGTGATTCCGGCAGCATAACGGCTTGGTACCGGAAGTAGAGGGGAGATCTCGCAGGGCTTCGCCTTAAGCCGGAGCGAGTATGGTGGAGTATGAGAGAGTCCCTCGACGATCTAGGGTTTAGACGCGCCGAGAAGGGGAAAGCCGGCGGCTAGGGTTTCGCTAGGCGGCGGCGGTTTACCCTAGGGCCGGCATCGGCTATGGAGGCGGCGGCGGCTTGGTACTAGGGTTTGGAGGAGAGGATCTTGTGTGTCTCTAGGAGGGAGCCCTGCCCCTCCTTATATAGTTGGAGGGGCCGGCCGGCCAAGGGGACGGAGGGGAGTCCCTCCCCAACTCGGCTTGGTGGTGCGCCGGCGGTGGGGAGGAGGGACTCCTCCCCAACTCGGTTTCCTCCTCCTTTTCCACTTCCCAAAAATAGCCGTTTGACTTTCAAACTAGCCGTTTGACTTTTCAAACTAGGATTTGAATAAACCCTCTATTTTGTTCAGCGATGACACTTAGTACATGATGCAATCATATCAACTTGATATAACACATTCATGTACCCCCCCCCCCGGAGTGCCGGACATTCCGGAACCTTCTAGAACATTCCCGATGAAAACACCAGAATCATTCCCGAACTCCGAAACGGGACTTTCCTTATATGAATCTTATTCTCCGGACCATTCCGGATCACCTCGTGATATACCGGATCCCATCCGATACTCCGAACAACATTCGGTATCTTTCTCATAATACCATAACTACTCAAAACAACGTCGAATCCTTAAGTGTGTCTCCCTACGGTTCGTGAATTATGCGGACATGATCGAGACACTTCTCCGAACAATAACAAATAGAGGAATCTGGAAATTCATATGGCTCCCACATATTTCTACGATTACTTTGCGATCGAATGAACCACTTACATACGATACAAACTTCCCTTTGTCTCACGATAGTTTACTTATCCGAGGTTATGATCGTCGGTATCTCTGCATACCTAGTTCAACCTCGTTACCGACAAGTACTCTTTTCTCATTCCCGTGATATTGATCCCTTGTGAGCCAGTCACATGCTTGCAAGCTAATTGGATGACATTCCACCGAGAGGGCCCAGAGTATATCTATCCATCATATGGATGGACAAATCCCACTCTTGATCCATGTGTCTCAACCAATACTTTCCGAACACTCAATGCCACCTTTATAGCCACCCAGTTACGGTGTGGTGTTTGATGTCATCAAAGCATCCATCCGGTAAAGGTGATATGCATGATCTCATGGTCGAAGGAATTAGGTTACTATGTATCAGAAAGCATATAGCAATTGAACTATTGAAATGACTTGATCTTTATGCTACGCTTATCTATAGGAGTATGTCCACCATATCATTCTCCTAACGATATGATCTTGTTGTTTATAACATCTCAATGTTCATGATAGGGAAACCACAATCATTAATCAACCAACAAGCTAGTGAAGTATAGAGGCTATACTAGGGACTTCAAATTAAGTTTACAAATCACACAAGTATCAATGTTTCCTTGTTAATACTATTATAGCATGAATGTAAACATTTATCATAAACACAAAGATATAATAATAACTACATTTATTATTGCCTCTAGGGCATATCTCCAACAGTCTCCCACTTGCACTAGAGTCATCTAATCTAGATTACATGGTAATATACCGAACACCCATGGAAGTTTGGTGTTGGTCATGTTTTGCCCTGGAGAGGTTTAGTCAACGGATCCGCCACATTCAGATCTATGTGTACTTTGCAAATCTTTATATCCCCATCTGGATATGTTCTCGAATAGCGTGAAAACGCAGCTTGATATGCTTGACTTCTTGTGTGACCTTGGTTCTTGCGCATTGGCTATGGCGCCCATGTTATCACAAGAGATAGACATTGGGTCCAGCACTAGGAACCACACCAGCTATGTAATGAACTCTTTCATCCATATCGCTTCTTGTGAAGCCTCCGGCAGCCATGTATTCCGATTCAGTTGAAGATCTCGCCACAACGCTTTGCTTTGCACTCCTCCATTAATCGCTGCACCATTCAAAATAAATACGTATCCAGATTGTGATTTAGAATCATCCGGATCGGTGTTCCAACTAGCATCGGTGTAACCGCTAACAACGAGCTTCATCACCTCCATAAGAAAGAACCATATCCTTAGTTCTTCTCAAGTACTTAAGGATGGTTTTGACATTGTCCAATGATCCACTCCTGGATCACTTTGATATCTGCTAGTTAAACTAACAACATATGCAATGTCGGGTCTAGTACATAGCATGGCATACATTAGAGATCCTATGGCTGAGGCATAGGGAGTCTTACTCATCCTTTCTCTATCTTCTGCCGATGTCGGACTTTGAGTTTTACTCAAGGTCATATTGGGCAACATGGGCAAGAACCCTTTCTTGCTATCTTCCATTCCAAACCTCTTTAGAACTTTGTCCAAATATGTACTTTGTGACAATGATATTATGCGTCTCGATCTATCTCTATAAATCTTTATGCCTAATATGTAAGCTGCTTCGCCAAGATCCTTTATTGAAAAACTATTATTAAAATATTCCTTGACACTATTAAGAAGGTCTACATCATTCCCAATCAACAATACGTCATCTACATATAGTATTAAGAATGCTATAGAGCTCCCACTCACTTTCTTGTAAATACAAGCTTCTCCATAAGTTTGTATAAAACCAAAACTTTTGATCACCTTATCAAAACGTTGATTCCAACTTCGGGATGCTTGCTTCAATCCATAGATGGACCGTTGAAGTTTGCATACCTTGTTAGCATCTTTAGGATCGACAAAACCTTTGGGTTGCATCATATACAACTCTTCATCAATGTCTCCATTGAGGAATGATGTTTTGACATCCATCTGCCATATCTCATAATCATAATATGCAGCGATTGCTACCATAATCCTCACAGACTTTAGCTTCGCTACTGGTGAGAAAGTCTCATCGTAGTCAACTCCTTGAATTTGTCGAAACCCCTTTGCGACAAGTCGAGCTTTATAGACAGTAACATTACCATCAGCATCTGTTTTCTTCTTGAAAATCCATTTGTTCTCGACAGCCTTCCGGTCATCCGGTAAGTCCACCAAAGTCCATACTTGGTTTTCGTACATGGATCCAATCTCGGATTTCATGGCTTCTTGCCATTTATTGGAATCTGGGCTCATCATCGCTTCCTCATATGTCTCAGGGTCATCGGTGTTGTCCACCAACATGACACTCATAACGGGATCATACCAATGCGGTGTACGAGTTCTCTCGTTGACCTGAGGCTCTGTAGCAACTTCAACCAAGTCTCATGATCATCATCATTAGCTTCCTCTAATCGGTGCAGCACCACAGAACTTCTTCGGTCTTTGCGCTACTCGCAATTCGAGAGAAGGTTCGACAACCTTGTCGAGTTCTACTTTCCTTCAAGTCACTTCTTTCGAGAGAAATTCCTTCTCTAGAAAGGATCCATTCTTAACCGAAGATTTTGCCTTCGGATCTATGATAGAAGGTATATCCAATAGTTTCCTTGGTATCCTATGAAGAAGCATTTTTTCCGCTTTGGGTTTAAGCTTGTCGGTTGTAACTTCTTTACATAGTCTTCGCAACCCCAAACTTTAAGGAGCGACAATCTAGGTTTCTTCCCAAACCATAATTCATACGGTGTCGTTTCAGCGGATTTAGATGGTGCCCTATTTAAAGTGAATCTTGGTTTTCTAATGCATAACCCCAAAATGATAGCGGTAAATCTGTAAGTGACATCATAGAACGAACCATATCTAAGAGAGTTCGATTACGACGTTCGGACACACCATTACGCTGTGGTGTTCCCGGCGGTGTCAACTGTGAAAGTATTCCGCATTTCTTCAAATGCTCGCCAAACTCGTAACTTAGATATTCACCTCCACGATCAGAACGTAGAAATTTAATCTTCTTGTCACGTTGATTCTCTACCTCACTTTGAAACTCCTTAAACTTCTCGAAAGTTTCGGACTTATGATTCATGAAATAGATATACCCATATCTACTCAAGTCATCCGTGAAGGTAAGAACATAACGATAACCACCACGCAATGCTACACTCATTGGACCACACACATCGGTATGTATGATTTCCAATAAGTCCGTAGCTCGCTCCATCATACCAGAAAATGGAGTCTTAGTCATTTTTCCCATCAGACATGCTTCGCATCTTTCAAGTGATTCAAAATCAAGTGATTCAAGAAGTCCATCGGAATGGAGTTTCTTCATACGCTTCACTCCAATGTTACCAAGGCAGCGATGCCACATATAGGTCGAATTATCGCTGATTTCAAGCGTTTAGCCTCAATGTTGTTGATATGTGTATTTCCACTATCGAGATTCAATAAGAATAGACCATCTATCAAAGGTGCGTGTGCATAAAACATATTACTCATATAAATCGAACAACCATTATTCTCGGACTTAAACAAATGCGTCTACAATAAACAAGATCCGATATAATGTTCATGCTCAACACGGGCACTAAATAACAATTATTTAAGTATAAAACTAATCCGATGGTAGATGAAGGGGTAGCGTGCCGACCACGATCACATCAACCTTTGATCCGTTTCCGTGCATCGTCACCTCGTTCTTCGCTAGCTTCCGTTTGTTCTGCAGACTGTTTGAGTTACAAATATGAGCAACCGAACCGGTATCAAATACCCGACTACTACAGTACTAGTGAGATACACATCAATAACATGTATATCAGATATACCTTTCTTCTTGATGTTGCCGTTCTTCAGATCCGCCAAGTACTTTGGGCAATTCCGCTTCCAGTGACCTTCTCCCTTGCAGTAAAAGCACTCAGTATCAGGCTTGGGTCCAGCCTTGGTCTTCTTCGCCGGCGTGGTAACTTTCTTACCACCCTTCTTGAAGTGTCCCTTTTGCTTAGACTTGCCTTTCTTTAATTTGGTGGTCTTATTGACCAACAACACTTGGTGCTCTTTCTTGATCTCCACTTCTACAGATTTCAACATGGCAAAGAGTTCTGGTAACGTCTTGTTCATGTTCTGCATGTTGTAGTTCATCACAAAGTTCTTGTAACTTGGTGGTAGTGATTGGAGGACACGGTAAATCCCCAAAGCATTAGGAATCACTATACCCAAGCTTTGAAGTTTGTTTGCGTGCCCAGACATCTTAAGCACATGCTCACTGACGGAGCTGCCTTCTTCCATCTTGCAGTTAAAGAACTTTTTAGAAGCCTCATAGCTTTGAATTGCCGCATGAGTCTAAAAAATCAATTTGAGATCCTCGACAATATCATATGGGTCTGACTGTTCAAACCTTTTCTGAAGCTCCGATTCCAAACCATACAAGATAGCACACTGAACTATGGAGTACTGATTCTTCCGAGCGAGGTAAACATTCTTTACTTCATCGGGAGCATCACCGCAGTGGGTCACCCAAATGTGCATCCGACATAGGTCAAATTACCAGCTGTGAGGACAATCCTCAAATTGCGGAACCAATCCGCGAAGTTGCTTCCATTGTTTTTCAACTTTTCTTTCTCTAGGAACGCATTAAAATTGATGGTAGGGGCTGCCATTGATCTACAACATATTTGCAATAGTTTAGACTAAGTTTATGACAAATTGAGTTCAAATTAATTAATGAAGTTAAACTATGTGAACTCCCACTCAAAACAACATCCCTCACATTGTTTTAGTGATCACACGAACCAAATCCACTACATCAACACCGATCATCACGAGAGTTGATATAGCTTCAATGGCGAACAATCGTCATGTTCATCATATCTACTATATGATTCATGCTTTACCTTTCGGTGATCCGTGTTCCGAGACCATGTCTGTACATGCTAGGCTCGTCAAGATCAAACCTTAGTTTCTGCATGGGCAAATCTGGCTTGCTCACGTTGTATACACTTGCAGAATCTAACACACCCGATCATCACGTGGTGCTTCGAAACAACAAGCTTTAGCAACGGTGCTAACTAAGGGTGAACACTTTATGACTTGAAATTCATGTGCATGAGGGATCATCTTATAATGCTTCCGTCGTCTACTAAGCAATACAAGATGCATAAAGGATTAACATCACATGCAATTCAATAATATGTGATATGATATGGCCTTTCTTCTTTGTGCTCCTGATCTCCATCTTCAAGCATGAACATGATCTCCATCATCACCGGCATTTCATCAAGGTCAATGACGATTCTCCATGGTTGTCGTCCACCGGCTTCAACTATTACAACTACTTTGAATAGACACGCAGGTCTTAACATAAATTAAAGACAACCATATGGCTCCTTCCGGTTGCCAAGTTACAATAAGGAACATTGCATACATCAGATATAATCACAATCATGGCCATATCACATCACTGCACACCCCTGCAAAACAAAGTTAGACGCCTCTACTTTCTTTGCATATTTTACGTGGTTTGGGGCTTTCAATAAGTGTCGTTCTAACTTACGAACAAGAACCACAACATTGATACTAGCATTGTTGATCACCCGTTGTAAATTGGATCTTAACTATGCTAGGAGAAACATGCACCCCTAAAGCCACTTATGCAATACAAGTTGCATGTCAAGCGTGGAGCAAGTCTCATGAACGATGTCATGTAAGGTTAGCCCGGGCCGCTTCATCCCAACATACCGCAAGATGCAAAGTACACAAGAAGCAATCGACAATAAAAGCATAAACGCCCACAATGACCATTGTGTTCTACTCGTGCAACAGATCTACATATAGACACGGCTCTGATACCACTGTAGGGTTTCGTAGCATGGAAAACAAAAATTTTCTATCGCATACAAACAAACAAGCCAATATCTATCTACTAGATTTTAGCAATGAGTCGATGGAATAACTTACCCTCGAAGATTCCAAAGTTTTTAACGAGAGCGGATTCTCGTGGGTGATGTAGTCGTACTTTTCCCGATCTCAAGATCGTGTAGACGATCCTTCCGGCGCTGCGTTCCGGAAGCGCTTCCACAGTCGGTCACACGTTCGGTACTCGACGAAGACCTTCCTCTCCCTTGTTCCAGCAGGCAGTGGAGGTTGTAGCACTCTCCTCGCGATTCCGGCAAAACAACGGCGTGGTACCAGAAGTAGAGGGGAGATCCCGCAGGGCTTCGCCTTAAGCCGGAGCGAGTATGTTGGAGTATGAGAGAGCTATTAGTGGTCTAGGGTTTAGACACACCAATTAGAAGGCTCTAATCCAAAGGCTAGTGCAATTAGAAGCTCTAAACCAAAGCGGCTCTAAACCGGAGTCTAGGGCTAGGGTTTAGATTTAGAGGATAGGAACTTGTGTGTCTAGAGGAGGGAGCCCTGCCCCTCCTTTTATAGGTGGAGGGGCCGGCCGCGCCAAGGGAGGAGTCCCTCCCCAACTCGGCTTGGAGGAGGCGCGCCCGGTTGGAGGTCTCCCTCCCAACCTGGTTTCAACCTCCTCTTTCCTCTTTCCCTCACTTTCCTGTTTTAGCCGTTTGACTTTCAAATTGGCCGTTTGACTTTTCAGTTTGGGATTCAATTTAATCCTTTATTTGGAACAGAGAGAACACTTAGTACATGATGCAATCATCCCAATATGCAATGACACATTCATGTACCCCTCCCGGTGCTTGGGACATTCGGAACCTTCTAGAACATTCCCGATGAAAACACCGGAATCATTCCCGAACTCCGAAACGGGACTTTCCTTATATGAATCTTATTCTCCGGACCATTCCGGATCAACTCGTAATATCCCGGATCCCATCCGAGACTCTGAACAACATTCGGTATCTTTCTCATAATACCATAACTACTCAAAACAACGTCGAATCCTTAAGTGTGTCTCCCTACGGTTCGTGAATTATGCGGACATGATCGAGACACTTCTCCGAACAATAACCAATAGAGGAATCTGGAAATTCATATGGCTCCCACATATTTCTACGATTACTTTGCGATCGAATGAACCACTTACATACGATACCAACTTCCCTTTGTCTCACGATAGTTTACTTATCCGAGGTAATGATCGTCGGTATCTCTGCATACCTAGTTCAACCTCGTTACCGACAAGTACTCTTTTCTCGTTCCCGTGATATGTGATCCCTTGTGAGCCAGTCACATGCTTGCAAGCTAATTGGATGACATTCCACCGAGAGGGCCCAGAGTATATCTATCCGTCATATGGATGGACAAATCCCACTCTTGATCCATGTGTCTCAACCAATACTTTCCGAACACTCAATGCCACCTTTATAGCCACCCAGTTATGGTGTGGTGTTTGATGTCATCAAAGCATCCATCCGGTAAAGGTGATATGCATGATCTCATGGTCGAAGGAATTAGGTTACTATGTATCAGAAAGTATATAACAATTGAACTATTGAAATGACTTGATCTTTATGCTACGCTTATCTATAGGAGTATGTCCACCATATCATTCTCCTAACGATATGATCTTGTTGTTGATAACATCTCAATGTTCATGATAGGGAAACCACAATCATTAATCAACCAACAAGCTAGTGAAGTATAGAGGCTATACTAGGGACTTCAAATTAAGTTTACAAATCACACAAGTATCAATGTTTCCTTGTTAATACTATTATAGCATGAATGTAAACATTTATCATAAACACAAAGATATAATAATAACTACATTTATTATTGCCTCTAGGGCATATCTCCAACACGAACAACATTCAGACTCTTTCTCATCATTCCATAACTACTCAAACAACGTCGAATCCTTAAGTGTGTCTCCCTACGGTTCTTGAATTATGCGGACATGATCGAGACACTTCTCCGATCAATAACCAATAGAGGAATCTGGAAATTCATATGGCTCCCAGATATTTCTACGATTACTTTGCGATCGAATGAACCACTTACATACGATACCAATTTCCCTTTGTATCACGATAGTTTACTTATCCGAGGTTTTGATCGTCGGTATCTCTGTATACCTAGTTCAACCTCGTTACCGATAAGTACTCTTTTTTCTCGTTCCCGTGATATGTGATCCCTTGTGATCCAGTCACATGCTTGCAAGCTAATTGGATGACATTTCACCGAGAGGGACCAGAGTATATCTATCCGGCATATGGATGGACAAATCCCACTCTTGATCCATGTGTTTCAACCAATACTTTCCGAACACTCAATGCCACCTTTATAGCCACCCAGTTACAGTGTGGTGTTTCATGTCATCAAAGCATCTATCCGGTAAAGGTGATATGCATGATCTCATGGTCGAAGGAATTAGGTTACTATGTATCAGAAAGCATATAGCAATTGAACTATAAAAATGACTTGATCTTTATGCTACGCTTATCTATAGGAGTATGTCCACCATATCATTCTCCTAACGGTATGATCTTGTTGTTAATAACATCTCAATGTTCATGATAGGGAAACCACAATCATCTATTAACCAACAAGCTAGTATTATATAGAGCCTTTACTAGGGACTCTTATTTTAGTCTACAAATCACACAAGTATTAATGTTTCCTTGTTAATAATATTATAGCATGAATCTAAACATTTATCATAAACACAAAGATATAATAATAACTATATTTATTATTGCCTCCAGGGCATATCTCCAACACAACATGCATTCGCCAAGTTCATGGCGTGTCGTGGGAATGACCATGGCAGTCACTACCAGGGGTAGCGATTGAGTTGATTGGGTCAAGAGTGAGTTAGCTATCTCGTGGATCGAGAATGCGAGCACACAAGGGATGACCTAGGTTCAACACCCATAGGGTAAAGAGCCTACTTCCTCCTAGGATGTATTGTTATGTATGAGATTACAAGGGTGGCAAGCTTGGAAACGAGGCAACGAGTCTCTTGGATGTGGTATGTAATAGGACATATCTTCCGAGAGGACCCTAGGGAGGTTTATATAGGGTCACCTCGCTAAGGTTTACAAAATTACAACCAAGTCAGTTAAGGTTTCGGTGGAGTTAACCTAATTCGATTGGGCCTAGCTATGCTTTTGGGGCTTCAGCTTCTAGTCGCCAGACTTCTAGGTGGTTTCCTTTCCAGTCGCCATGCCAGTAAGCCCACTCGTTGTGGCCTTGGTCCAGTTGAATCCCGATTGGCATATCCCCATCAGTAGTCATCGAGTGCGTCAGGGACTTGACGAAGGTTTCAACTTGGCAGTCGGAGTAGGCGAATCCAAGTGGATGTCCAGTCTAATTGGTGACGAACTCCTCCAATGAAGGGAGAAGTCACAAAATTGTCATCATTTTCCAACCGCACCTGAGCGAGTCGAGCCATCTTCGAGTCATCACGTATGAGCGAGTTGAGTCAAGCGAGTGACCAATTTCATCAAAGTTGGACCGTCAGGCGTAGTCGAACTAACCATTAAGTAACCTCTAACGGTAACTTCGGCAAAATTACCACGAAGCAACAGCTAATACGGGCTGCTCCGTTAGTGCCACTATGTGAGGGTAGTGAGGGTGTGGCGTATGGATCACACTCCGCACTCTTCATTCCTTCTCATATTCTCCGAGCCATAACCTGATCCAGATCTCCTGATTGAACGATCCCATTCCGATGGCGCCAATTTAGGGTAAATCCAAGTGCACGGTAGTGATGCTGCAATGTTTCCTAGATGCCGGGATCCTGGTGAGATGGAACTAGCGAGCCCAGTGACATGTGTATGACTTATCGGGTTCCACTGATTTGTTACCCTAGGCGCATTCCAAATATGGACCATAAGACCCACCTGGAATAAGGAGTCTAGGAAGCATCCGACGGATAGAAGCTTGACATGATGATCAAGATAGAAGTATGAACCTACATAGCTCCAGTGTTGTAATTATGATTTTTAACCTATCTGTATATGGATTCGGGACCTAGCCTCTCATATAAAGGCTGGGAGGATCCGGCAGAGGGGTACCTTAGTTTTCTAGCAATCAGTAATCCGCCGTGCCCTAGAACGCATCTAGCGAATCCGCGACTTTGTAATCGTGTTCTCCACCATAATCATACTACATCAACTCCCTTATTTGTTTGATCAGTCAACGAAATCACCAATGCTCTATTTTTTACAAAACCCTAAGTACATAACAATGGTCATTGCCGAGGTTACCCCTCATCCATCTAGAGCGGGGATTGGGGAGTTTATCTCCTTCCTCAGCCATCTGGAGCGGGGAATGGGATTCTCCACTTCGATCTTCTTCAGGCACTTCTGCAACTTCTATCGCATGAAGCCCTCAGACCCAGGTCCGCACAACATCGAAAAACTCATAGTCTGCATTGTTGTGTGCCAGTGCTACCTCGAGTGTTGTCCATACTTCCTTCTTTGGCTGGAGCTGTTCCACGGCCAGGCCAGTCGCGAGGGGAAGGATGACCCTCTGCTGGAAACGGGCGGTGTCATCTTCCAGGTGAATCCTAATGCCAAATTATACAATTTGATGTTGCCGAAGAAGACGACCAACAAGTGGAAGAAATGTTGGTTCTATGCCAAAGAATCCACCCCCTCCAGCAAGGTGGCAATCCCGACATACACTACTGAGCGGAGCAATCGGAGACCATGCAGTGGTCATGGCAAAGATGTGTGCGTTCGCATGACAGAGCTTCAAGACAAGGGGTTGATGACGATCTTTTAACCTCTACAACTGATGGATTGGGTGGCGACTGGTGCCACTCGCCACCCGAGCCCATTAGATGTATGAGTACACTTGGTAGACGGATTCACAAAGTCGTCTCATGATCAGTGGGCCACCAATGATTATTTCATGGCTCTGAAGAAGATCACGGATGCAAAGTTCACCGACCTCCATGAAAGGCTTCACCCGTATATGCTAGGAGCTCGAACTGACCCCACCATGAGTTCCTTTGTCTTCAGTCATCATTTCATTCGCATTCTAGAGTTGGCTTGCTAATTTGGGTGGCTCATTATGTATCGCATACCTTTTAGGTCTTGGATCTTTTGTTGCCTCCGCTCGATGAGGTTCCAGAAGACCTTCTAGATGAGGAGGGGAACACCTCCGAAGAGGAGAGCGAGGAGGAGAAGGATACTCCCTCCACAATCTAAAACACACGCAGCCAAAAGCACTGCGAGGAAGAGGCTAGTCGTAGCCTTGAAGAGTATGACAGCAATGACAAGATAGTCGATTAGGAGAGATCCAAGTGTGTGCCGAACCCGGCCAAGCCTGCCCCGAAGACGAAGGTGGTCCCAAAGCCGCGGCGACAAGAGAATATCATTGAGACGGGCTTTTCATTCCCACTTGGCCCTGAGCTGGAGAAACCCACGCATATTAGCACGGGGGCTGCGGGCCATTCTAGTCGCCAAGTAAGTAATTTTGCTCTGATCGTTTTACTTTGTCGAGCATGCTGCAAATTTCTGAGTCGTTGACCAATGTGGTATTGCCGGAGCCAGCGGAAGAAAATCAAGCATGCCATCATGGCGAAGGTCCCGGCGAGCCGCGCCAAGATGGGTGACGACACCTCCAAGAATAGGAAGGGAAGGCGAGCGAGGCACCCGACATCAGCGCCAAGAATACGAAGGTCGACCTCGTTGAGGCGGGTGAGAAAACCACGGAGGATGGTAGGGTCACTGCTCCCTCAAAGGGCACCGTGTGGGAGGAGGGCAACGAGCCAATGAAGGACACCTCATAGAAGGAGGTCTCCTCGCAGGTAGTCGGCATCACGACAGTTGCTGCTATGACTTTCACGCGATTCTTTGCAAAGGGATCATCCACGGCTATCGAGGCACAGTCGCGGAATGTCGCTAAAGTCATCAACGGGAACATTGGGCTTGTGGCGCAGAGGACGGTGGTGTAGCATATCCTCTACCGTCCACTGGATATACATAACTGCATCAGCTGCTTGGCCAGGCCCTCTAGGGCCCAGTTCTTTTAGCGGCTTCTCCGAGAAGCCGCCCTACCCCCAGCTTCCTGGGGAAGCCGGTTTTAATTTTTTAGAAGGCTTCCAAAGTGGTTAAAGCTAAACTAACTTGGAAGCCTCACAAAATTTTGGAACCGGCTTCCCCAGGAAGCTGGGGGTAGGGCGGCTTATCGAAGAAGCCGCCAAAAGAACTGGACCTAGGTAAGTCTAGTCACTGAGGCTCTATTCACGAAGTAGTAGCGGCTGGAGACTATTTTTTTTGATTCCCCCAGTCCCCGGGGGTCGGGTCGCTAGGATTAGTGAGGTGAGTATTTTTGATATTGCTGATGTTGTTTATTTGTTAGCATTGCAGTGTGATTCGGATGACCAGTGATTGGAGTTAGAGCGCCTTCAACAGAAATTACAGGTGGCAACCCATGCGAAACGCTAGCTGCGATCCGTTGCGGGTGAGTGGTTTGTTTGCTTCTTGATGATGTGTGCTATGAACGCAATCAGCAAATTGATTTCATCTTGTTTTGCAGATAACCATGCTTTCGTGGTGGCAAAGCCCCACGAGGGCTACGTTCCTGTCGTGGAGCTTGACGCCGTGAAGTCCCCGAAGATCGTAGTGGAGGAAAAGGCCAAGCCCATAATGGCAGAGCTTGAATCTGTGAGATCCGCGGTGACATCGGCAGAGGAGAAGGCCAATGCCATTGTGGCGGAAGTGGAGCAGGAACGCAAGACCTCCTACTCCATGATCCTGGAGCTGTAGCGGAAGTTCTCTACCTTGGAGAAATTTCTCACTGAGAACTGCCAGAAGCTGCTTGGTGACAATTTTTACTCGGTTTTTCTTTGGAGAGGGTCGAGTCCCCGAGCGGGTCGGAGCCCTAAACTGTGTGTGCTGATGCCTTGCAAATTTTATAGGCTAGGTAAATCCAGCGGTGCAGAGCTACAACACCGAAGAGTGCATGAAGGCGGTTCTAGGAGCAGCCACAACGTCGGCGATGTGCGTCCGTGCCATCCTCCAGGGCATGACCCCCACCTAAGTGGTTCTGGGGGTGCCTGCCATCATCGATTGGATGATCCGCTCCGCGTTTCATCACAGGGTGACAACGCTCTAAGCGTGGGGCTTGCACATTTCCCTAAGGACTTCGAGCTCTATGACATCACCAGCGGTTTCCCCTTGTCGACTGACATAGTGGATATTGTGGATGTGCGGGAGCTGAACATGAAGGCCGCTTCTTATGCGGACCGCATGCTAGCGATGGGAGACCTCCTCCCCTACCAAGAGACTTGTGTCATGCCAAGAGGCGCTGGGCCAAAGTACTAGGACCTGCCGTCTAAGCGTCCATTTCAGTTAGTGAACATGAAGTCATTATCGACGTTCCATGTCAACCCGTGGAAGCCCTTCGTGAGGACCAAGGACACAGGTTAAGGTTCTTCATCTAAGCCTGTGGAGTAGCATAATACCCTGCAATGTAAAGTGTTGTGCGATTGGTCATGGATCGGCAAAGACTTGTTCTATTTTGGTTATATATTTTGTGAATTCTGCACTTGTGAGATTTGTGTGTTATGGTGATTGGCTAGTCGACTCGTATTAACTCTATGATTTGATCGTGCTGCCGATACGATGCAACACGTATAGGTTTGGTTAGCGAGTACCTGAGTGTTTTGTTCGAACTCGTGCGCACACGGTTAGCGGGGATGGAGCAGTTGTAGTAGCTAGGTCGACTTGCCGTGGCTCAAGCAGCCAGTCCAATGACGACACCAAGGGTTACTCTATACTTGGCAAATTTGCGAGCGCATGCAGGTTGGTTTATCGGGTCCCGAGGGTGGTACTTAACCGTTCGAGTCGTAAGCCCAAGGTAGGCAAGGACGTATTGTGCTGTTCTGCATAGCGGGTCTCTCCTCTTTTTCCAAGGGGCCAGTCACTTGGCGACTCAAAGGATGGATCTTGTTCCTAGCGTTTTCCTGCATGGTCCGAGGATCGATTAGCGAGTGCTCATCCGAAGTACTTAGCTGTGCGAGTCACATCATCCAGGGTTGAGGAGGACAGGGTGTTGTGATAAGCACGACAAATCATCTTGTCTCGAAAAGCCAGTCGAGCGGAGCAACACCGATGATGTCTCTCATTTTGGCGTTTTTCGTGGATAGCCCAAGACTCGAGTTGCCTCGATGCCCTTGACATGCACTACCTGGACGTACCGAGTCGCACTGCGAAGGGTTCATGATGGAAGGTCACATATTGCTATTCTTTATGATTGCATTGGGCACAAGAGATGTTAAATAGACACGTTTCTTGGGGGAAAATATTTTTACTCATGATAGGAACAGGGGCTTACAAGATGGTTTTCTAGGTGTATAACTTGTGAAGGAGACTTACGTTCCACGGTTTTTCGATGTGGATCTTTCTATCGTTGTGTACGTCGATAAGGTAGTAGATGTCATGGCCTAGTACCCTAGCAACGGTGTATGGTCCGTCCTATTGGGACACACAGAGATAAACAAAAACTTTTATCCTACATGGTACTCCCAAGATCCAGCTCAGGTTATAGACCACACGATTACCGCTAGACGCGCATATGCGGAACTTGATGTAGCGCGTTGAAGCAGTTCCGATCGATCCCACAAACTCCTTCACCGGATCCCCACGAACTCCTTTGTCTCTAGCGCTGAACGTGCAACGCCTCTACCGGTATCCACACGTACATGAAGGAGTATGGGAAGCGGAATGCTAGATCTTGTCTAACCCAATTTGGGAGTTGAGAAAGTGACGGCTAGGTCAGGGACTATCCCTTGTCGCTCCACTTATATACATCCTTAGTTGGGCTCAACTCTTGAGGCCCATCTAGGATGTACCCAACTACCATATGGATCTCATCCACATGGGCTCCTTACCCTTAAGTGTGTGACCCTATAGGTTCACGTACACATGAACACGACATGAGCTACACCTCCAAGTATCCCGTCGTGGCTTTGAGTCTAACTCACTCCCATGAACACTTGGTCCCAAGTTGATAGATGGAAGCGCCCTCTAGCAAGACGTGCAAACTCCCAAGTGCCGTAAAATCTAGAGGACAAACTTCAATGTGACTTTTGTCCAAGTACCTTTGCCACACGATATACCTTGTCAAGCTATATATGATTAGTTTCCATCCCTTTAATAGCTTAACTCTCTTCTTGTTCCGTGATATGTGATTCACTGGACTAACACTTAATCCGACTCCTCAGTTAACACACTGAGTAGCGCAGGGCCATGCTTCCGTATCATATCACATGAGAGGGCCCAGAGAATATATCTCCATTATGGAGGGGAAAAATCCCATCTTGGTAATCCATGTCATGTAGCTTGATTCACAACCGTCAAGGACTCTACCTTTTTAACTTCCCTTTTACGGAACAACCTTTGATAGAACCTAAGTCGGACGATCCACAACTTGGATAGTGCGATCACCTTAGGTCAAAGGATTCCATTGCTTGAGATTGCAAATGACAACATGATCGTTGCATCTCAATTGTGGGTCAGTCCGACTCACTAAACACTTTAGACGAATCACTGTAAGTTAGAATAGCATCACCATGCCCATGACAAGTGGAACCGTGTCATCAACCGACTTGCACATTGGTCTAAGTTGTGTTTCCAGCACAACCTCAATGACCAAGGACAACTAGTATGAAAAACATGAATAGATAGTTCCACCTATAAATCACGTATTCAATGATATATCTAATGTTCATACAAGGACAACTTAATTACTTTATGAATACTTTGGAGAATATCATCATACATGATTGCCTCTAGGGAATATTCCCAATAGTCTCCCACTTGCACCAGAGTCAATCATCCCGACATCACATGTCTATCATCTAATGCCCATGGATCTTGTGTGCGCCTCATTCTTAGACTGTGGAAGTGGCTTTGTCAATGGATCTGCAACATTTGCATATGTGTGTACCTTGCATAAATTGATACCACCTTGATCCGCAAACTAGCGAATCAGGTGGTACCGCATGAGTATATGCTTGTTCTTCTGGTGTTGTATAGGTTCCTTGGATCGTGAAATAACACCATTGTTGTAACAATACACGTCTAATGTATTGGACGAGCCCTGAACCATAGCAAGATCAATCAGAAAATTCCTGATCAAAATGGCTTCCTTTGCCGCCTTCGAGGTAGCAATATACTCAGCCTCTATTGTAGATGCAGACATAAGAGCATATCTAATAGTTACCATAAAAGAGGGAAACCCGTAAAATAACCGCCTTTTTAAGGGTTTGGTTCCAAAAAAGGCGCCTATTAGATGAAAATGGGCCGATCCAAAAAAATATGGGCCCCGCAAAAAACCGCACTTTTTCCTGTGAATTCACGGGACAGGAGGCCTACCTGAACGAGCGACCCGCACAAAATGCGCGCTGAAGTTTCAGCTGGCCACCCGCTCCCTCTCCCCGTTCCGTGCGTCGCCACCACCCTCCATTACCGCCGTCGCCCTCCCTGCCAGATTCGGCCAAATCCGGCGACTCCGAGCTGCCATTCGTTGCTCCACATCCTGCTCCCGCCTTCTCCCTTACTTTTGCGGTCCGCCTGCCACCACACCATCCAAATAGAGGATGAACTCGGCCGAGGAGTTCAACAAGGTCGATCTGTCCGACTCATCCTCCTCAAACAATTCTGACATCGAGGATTTGAGCACAGCAGTAAGTCTTCCCTCAGTTATGAAACCAAGGTTATCGAACCAGTAGGAGGAAGGAAACGACTCCAAGGTGTTGCTATTAACTTGGAACCTGCACAACGCAAACTCAAGACTTTGCCCCAACATACAGTGAGGTTGTTAATCTCTCCGGTTTGCTGAAAACAAAGGATTAAACATATGGTGTGGAAGGTAATGATTGATTGTAGAAATTAAACATTAACAGTGGATGATGTATCAATAGTAAAGATTGGACCGGGGTCCACAGTTCACTAGAGATGTTATCCTTAAGATAAATAACATAACATGCTGGATAAACAAATTACAGTGGGGCAATTGAAAGGACTGACTAAGGCATAGCAATGCAATACTAGACATTCATGATCCTATGAGATTTGATTGGGCATTACAACAATATACATAGACCGCCATCCAACTGCATCTATGACTAGTAATCCACCTTCAGGTTATAATCCGACCCCCCTCCAGTATTAAGTTGCAAGCAACGAATAACTGCTTTAAGCAATGTGTGTAAAGTAAACAATACAATTGTTCCATGAACAAAATATTGTTGTTTTATCCCTAGTAGCAACAACACATCTATAACCTTAGAGATTTCTATCACTTCCTAGATTCAATAGAGGCATGAACCCACTATCGAGTATAAATACTCCCTCTTGGAGTCACAAGCATCTACATGGCCAAGATAGCTACTAGAATGGAGATCAAGCAAGATCTCAAACAACACATACATGATAGAATCAATAATCATAAGACATGATAGAATCAATAATCAATCTGACATAGTAATCTCAATATCCATCGGATCCCCGCAAACACAACATGCATGATTACAAATAGATGATCATGATCATGAACGGAGCTCACAAGATCTAAACGTGATAGCACAAAGGAGGATAAACAACCATATAGCTACCGTATGGACCCATAATCCAAGGGTGAACTACTCACGCATCATACCGGAGGCTGGCATGGTGATGAACAAGGCCTTCGGGATGATCTCTCCCCTCCGGCAGGGTGCCGGGAAGAGCTTCAGATCCCCCCGATCTAGGGACGATGGTGGTGGCGGCTACGAACTGTTTCATGGAGATCTGATCGGGTGCTTAGGGTTTTTCCATCGGGGGGTTTATATAGGTGAAGAGGCGAGGCAGGAGGGCGGCTAGGGGGCCCACACCCTACCAGGTGCGGCCCAGGGTGAGCCCGCACATGGGGGTGGGGGGTGCGGCCACCCCGTGACTCCCCTCCGGCTGCCCTTCGGTCTCTGTGTTATCCTCGGTGAAATATTGACTTTGGATTTTGTCCCGTCCAATTCCGAGAATATTTCCTTACTAGCTTTTCTGAAACAAAAAATAGCAGAAAACAGGCAACTGGCATTCCGACATCTTGTTAATAGGTTAGTCCCAGAAATGTATAAAAATACCTGAAATTGTAGACAAAGCATATCAAAGTGGATACGAAACAAGCATGGAACATAAAAAATTATAAATAGTTTTACGACGTATCAAGCATCCCCAAACTTAACTCCTGCTTGTCTTCGAGTAGGTAAGTGATAAAAAGAATAATTTTTGAGGTTACATGCACCATCATAATGGTGATCAAACCATTTGCAAGCATTGAAATCCGGGATCAAAGTACTCCAAACATGAGCATGAACGATGAAGTTCTAATAATAAGACATAGCAACTATGCTGCAACATGAAAGGGTACACACAAAGGTTCATGAATAACAATGCATTGAGATATGTTTGTTTGTTTGTTTCACATATATAAAATATAACATAGTGGCATTCAGCTTGTCCCTCATGGAGTAGCAAAACATAAATGCATAGGACACCTTCAAAGTTCAGAAGGGTGACTAGATACAAATAGTTCAAGAACAAGCAATATCAACATTATGAATCAATCAATAAGTTTTGGGACAATGCACATAGAACTAAGAATGACAACTATGCTCTCTTAATTGGTGCCTAAGGATAGAAGGTGGAGACTCAATATAAAAGTGGAAGAAAGGCCCTTCAAAGAGAAGAAGGGATTTCAAGTTTCATAAAGAGCTTCCAAAAATTATGGTACTTGTTAGCTTTCAGCTCTCATTGCCCCTATCATAAGAATCTTGAAGTGATTAAGGTTAAAGTGACCAAAATATGGAGTATATGCTTGACAAAGTATAAGTTGGCAATCTCATGTCCCTTGAGTACGAGGTCCATTCCTCATGCTACTCAACTTTAGTTACCGGTAAGTTCTTGGCTTAGTAAGTATATGCGTATCATAGAGAACTGCCAACGGGGTACCCCTTGCCCCATGACACAAGAGCTATCCCATATCAAAATAACAAGGCAATATACAATGAGAATCTCAGCAATCTTCTTATTTACCATGTGAAAATGGTGCTTTTTTCTCTTCTTTGCTCTTTTCTATCTCTCTCTTTTTTATAAGAAGAATGCTTCATAGATTGCTCACTATGGTGATGCTGCAAGTTTCCACCATGATTAGGCATGGCTTAGGCTAGCGGCCTAGGCGTTTCTCTAACACATATACATAACTCCATAGACTTACAAGCTCCCCTTTTGTTTCACACCGACGACATTCATAAACAAAAGAGCATGATATCAACTGGGTAGATATTTACAGGTGTTGAAAGCGTTCCTCATGACAGCACGGTTCTGCTAATTCCCAACTTATAAGTGCAAGCATATACAACATAGATGACACCATGGTTCAAGTTTATTAGGGGCAATAAAAATAAAGTGTACCATCAAGTTTGTGAGAGCTTTAATAACTAATTTTCACATAACAAGTTTAATTTGGAAGATAGATAAAACAAGAATATACTTGGAATGGTGTAACACACCATGCATAGGAATTTATAGTGGATACTTTGGAATAACTTGGTTTCTTGGGAGTTGGATGCATGAGTATAGCTTACTCAATACAAGTGGAGGCTAGCAAAATACTGGGAGCGACCAACTAAGAGAGCAATAATGGCCATAATCATGCAGAGCGACAAAACATTATCAACTAAAGCATAAAGTGGCATCACTAGTCAAAAACTAAATGATCATAGAGGCTAAGGTGACTGGTTCATAGTCATAACATGGTGTGAGCATGTGCCAAGTCAACCCAAACAAAGCATCAAAGGAGAATACCACAATACAATGCTTTTGTATGCTAAAACAACGCATGATTCTTTCAAGGCACATTAAGAAATCTAAATTGTTTCGAACAAGTCATGCTACATCAATAATCACTAAGAATGAGGTCAAAACAACATCTAGCATGACATGATAGACTCTAGGACACAATCAAAACAAGCTCCCTTTGTACCACTATAAGAAACTTTCTACTCCTTTCCAACAATAATCAACTTATCTGAAACAACACAGTGAAAGCGGGGGTCCAACTACTTTATACAAGCAAACTAAGCAAACGAAAACCAAAAATGAAAACTAAGACGCTCCAAGAACAACACAACAGTGCATGAAACAATAAAAAAGAAGTGTCTAGAAAGACGTGAGATTTTTTATTGATGAATAAGGGGATGCCCAAGGCATCCCCAAGCTTTGATGCTTGTAGCTCTTGAATATTTCTTGGGGTGACACGGGGTGGCATCCCCAAGCTTGAGATTTTTTCCATTCTTCATCTCATTACATCATTCTTCCCTTACACCTGAAAATTTTCCTTCATACAAAACTTCACACAATCTTCATTAGCAACATTAGTGATTTCAAAAGATAATAAACCTTTGGGTTTAGTTTCAAAACAACAAAACTTTAATTAAAGACACAAGCTAATGTAGCAATTCCCTCAAAAATCTTAATTTACCAAAGAGAACCCAAAAATAAATCGATAAAGAGGCAAATGCAAATAATGGAAGAAATCAGTCAAAACAGACCAGCAGGTAAAAACCATTTTTTTCGAAGACCTTCTGTTGCTAAAATAAAAAAGTGTTGAGCTAAGAAAAGTTAACTAACAACCTGGGGGATTTATTCATAAAATTACAGCTCAATCAGACTTACATCGATTTTTTGTGAATTGTTACAGTGAAGCACAATAAATTGTTTCAGTACAGCACTTCCCCAAATCTTACTTCCCTCTCATTAGAGGTTATTATTGGCACAAAAATTAAAAAAGGATAAGGAGAGGTTATTATAGTAGTAATAACTTCCAAGACTCAAGAAAACTATTGGGTTATCTCCCAAGAAGTACTTTTCTTTAATGCCTTTAAGTTAGGCACAAGAAGCAAGAATCAAGTATATTCAAATGAAGAAGCATTGACATAAAATTTTGGTTTAAAAGGAGGAGCAAAAGGTAACTTCTCTCTCCTCATAGGGAAGTGTTCAATACCTTTCTTGAATGGAAATTGATATTTAATGGTGCCTTCTTTCATATCAATAATGGCACCAACAGTTCTAAGAAAAGGTCTTCCCAAAGTGATAGGACAAGAAGCATTGCATTCAACATCCAAAACACAGAAATCAACAGGAACATAGGCATTGTTAACCATAATAAGAATATCATTAACACTCCCCATGAGTTTCTTTTTAGCATTATCATCTAGTGGGACATCCAAATAGCAATCTTCCAAAGGTGGCAAATCAAGCATTTCATAAATCTTTCTAGGCATAATAGAGACACTAGGACCAAGGCCACATGAAGCTTTGAGATCAAAGTCATTCACTTGCATATTAATGATGGGTTCCCAACTATCTTCTACTTTCCTAGGAATAGAAGCTTTGTGTTTCAATTTTTCTTCCTTAATTTTAATGAGATCATCTATAATGTGTTTTGTAAAAGCCATATTCATAGCACTAGCATTAGGACTTCTAGAAAGCTTTTGTAGGAACATAATTAATTCAGAGATATTGCATCCATCAAGATCAAAGTCAAACTTAGCATCACAGTAGTAGACTTATTGGGTTTAGGCATTGTTGTAGGAGGACTAGGGACTTCTTGTGTTTTGCTAGCATCCATATTGGTGGTGGTAATAGTACAAACACTATTGTTTCTAGCAATTTCAGCTTTCCTTTCCCACTTAGCATGTAATTTAGCTAACAGTCTAACATTTTCATCAATAGTAACTTGTATGGCATGAGTAGCAGCAAAGGTACTTTTCAAGGTTTCAGGTTTAGCAGCCATTTTATTAATCAAAGAAGATTGTGCTTCAGAAAAAGATGAAATATTTTTCTCGGCATTCAAAATTTTGGACTGCAAACTAGGAATTTCCCTATTCAAATTCTCAAGTTGATGACTAATATTTTTCAAAATAGCAGATTGTTCTTCCATAGTTTTAGTGAATATTTTGTTTTGCTCATATTGCATTTGCATAAAGTTTTTAGTGGATATTTCAACTTTTAGAATCCTATCTTCACTAGGCATTCCAGATCTACCATGATAAGTATTGCCATTATTAGGAGGATAAGACCTATAGTTATTATTACCATAAGCATTGTTGCCAAAATTATTATTTCTTATGAAGTTCACATCAACTTGCTCTTGTTGAGCAACCAAAGAGGCTAAGGGAACATTATTTGGATCAATATGAGCTTTTCCATTAACAAGCATAGCATTGATAACATCAATTTTAGCACTCAAGGAGGAGGTTTCTTCAACTGAATTTACCTTCTTACCATGTGAAGCTCTCTCAGTGTGCCATTCAGAATAGTTAACCATCATATTATCAAGGAGCTTTTTTGCAGCACCCAAAGTAATGGTCATAAAGGTACCTCCAGTAGCAAAATCTAATAGATTTCTTGAAGAGAAATTCAGTCCTGCATAAAAAGTTTGGATAATCATCCAAGCAGGCAGTCCATGAGTGGGACAATTCTTTACCAAAGATTTCATTCTTTCCCAAGCTTGAGCAACATGTTCATTATCAAGTTGTTTAAATTTCATTATTTCACTTCTCATAGATATAATCTTAGCAGGAGGATAGTATTTTCCAATAAAAGCATCTTTGCACTTAATCCAAGAATCAATACTATTTCTAGGCAAGGATAGCAACCATTCTTTAGATTTTCCTCTCAAGGAGAAAGGAAACAATTTGAGCTTAATAATATCTCCATCTACATCCTTATATTTTTACATCTCACAAAGTTCAACAAAGTTATTAAGGTGGGCAGCAGCAGCATCATCTGAACTAGCACCAGAAAATGGCTCTTTCATAATAAGATTCAACAAAGCATGCTTAATTTCATAAAAGGTAGCATCAGGAGGAGATGGAGCAATAGGTGTACTCATAAAATCATTTTTGTTTATGCTAGTGAAGTCACACAACTTGGTGTTCTCAGTAGAATTCATTTTTGCAAAGGTGAAGCAAGCCAACAGCAGCAGTAACTAGAGTAGGAACTAATTTTTTTGTGTTTTTGATAAAAAGTAAACCAAACAAAACTATTTTTTTGTATTTTTTGATAAAAAAGAAGCAAACAAAAAAAAACAAAACAAAACAAAAGAAACTAAGCAAAAAAAAACAAAGTAAAGAGAATGGTTGTGAAGGAATCCCCTTGTGAAGCCGTCCTTGACTCCCCGGCAACTACGCCAGAAAACATCTAGATGCGGCTCAGATCACTGTAGAGCTTCGTTGGGAAACCTCAAGAACAAGGTATGATGAGTACAGCAGTAAGTCTTCCCTCAGTTATGAAACCAAGGTTATCAAATGTCACATCCCAAGATTTTCCAAATCTTGTAATGTGAAAATAAATGAATAAAATAAAACTTTGTTTGATTTTCAGGGCCAGAAGAAACTTTTTGAATTCAATTGGAACTTCAAACCAATTTGGATCAAATAAATCCTAAAGGGATTTATAAAGATAAACATTTAATAAACGAAAATAAAATAATTTGGAATTACTATTTTGGACCTTTTAAATAAAAAGATTTGGTTTTCAAAAGAAATAGAAGTTTTATAAATAAGGATTATTTTATAAAGCGAAATTAAACCTTGGCCAAGCTTTTGAATTAAAACATTTTGTTTTGAATAAAAATAGTAAAGGTTTATTTAAATAAAATAATAAGGATTCAATATACAAGTTTTATTAATAAAGGTTTTACTATTTCCAAAACATCAAAACTTATTTATTTATTTAAAATAAGTTTTTCAAGTATTTATATTCCCAAGTAAAATCTACTGTTTTGGTTTTGAAAATATTTAGTTTTCAAATGGGGATTTTAAATAAATCAAAACCTATTTTGATTTAATAAACAATGGTCTATTTATTTAATTAATAATGGACCCTAAAATAAAATTATTATTTTGGTTTTGGAATTTGGTTTATGTTACTGAACAGAACCAAATTCAAAGTTTCAAAATGTGGTGATTGTTGATTTGTTTTGTTTGTTTGATTTGAGTAAAGTTTGGTTGTTTGAATTTCAAAACAGGAAATAGTTATAGAAAAAGAAAAAAGCCAGCAGACAGAAAAAAAAAAGATTTGGACCTGGCCCAACCCAGCAGCCCAATAAGGCCCAGAACCAGCCCAGCTTTTCCTTCCCGAAGAAAAACGTTTCATACTCATTTTCGAACCCGTGCAGAGACTGACCGGTGGACCGCCTTTCCTTCTCGCATCCTCACTGACGACTGGACCCCACCTCCCTGTTCATCCTCCTCACCCGCGCGACTTCTTCTTCCCCCAAACCTCGTCGCCGTTTCTTTCATATAACTGCGTGCTTAATTCCTCTTAATGGTTGCGTTAATCTCGCCCCTGACCATGTGTACATAAGCACCTCTCCTCCCTCTGTCATTCCCCGCAAACACCAACTCCATATCGCCACCAGGCTACTCGGAATCATCTTCAAACCGTCGCTGCTCCGACGAACTTCCTTCCCCAATTCCGGCCAAGCCTCGCCACCTCCTGCCTCCCCGAGCACACGAGCACGCTCACCACACCCAGACGCTCCTCCCAGTACGTTCCGTTCAACCGCGGGCGCCTCAGGACGACGCCAACCACTTCGACTGAGCGCCGCCGTGTCCGTCTTCTACTCCGGCGAGTTCCCCAGGTAAAATCCGACCGCCCCGACCCCTCTCGTTCACGCACACGTCATCTACTTGATCGTACGCGTCTAACCATGCTTCTGGTTTGCCTTCTCGTGACCCGTAGCATCGTATTCGACCTCGACCAGAGCCAACAATCGCCAGACCAAACTCCGGCGAGGAATTCCTCCTGCCCTCGTGCGCCCCTTTCCCCGTCGACCACACGTCGAGGACCACCTCGTCCTCGCGACCTCGGTGAGCCTACTCCCTCCCTCTCTCGCTTCCTGTTTCGCCAGCGCCGCCACTTTCTGACCATCGCCGCAGCTAGCCACCGCCGGCGCCGCTCGCATATGGTCAAGCACGCTAGCACCGTAGGATCTTGATCCGACGCTTGCGATAAATCACTTAAGCCGTGAAGGGGTACTCTTTCCGAACCGTGCGATCTGTTAGATCCTGCGGTCAACGTTGCCGATCCGTCCGAACCGGTATCATCCAACCAGAACGCGCCGCGTGGCCAGGTTTCATTTTAAAAACAGATTTGAATCTGTTATAGATTCAATTTTCAAAACTTTCTAACTTTTGATCCACACGTCCAAAAATTACAAATTTTATATCGTTGGAATCAGTGGAACAAGCCCTAACCAACCATGCCTTTTGTTTAGCAAATAGTATCTGTTAGCTTGTTGGTTTTTGAAGAAACATTTGTATGCTTGATTAGATTAGAAAAATGATTCAAAAATGTTTTTTGGGTTAAAAACTTTGCAAAATGGTTTGTTGTAAACTCACTGACCCTAGGAACGAACCCATAGTTTGGAAAATGGATTTGGTAAACTTTAGGATCGAAAAACTTGATTTAGTCATTTCTACCCAAATGAAAATATTGGTTTTTGTTGTGAAAATGATTTTGAGTAAAAACTTTGGGAAAATGCCTTGGATCAAACCTACTGACCCAAAACACCAAGTTTTGTGGATTAGCAACTCATTTGGTGAAAGACTTAAAAAGTTTTGAGAGGATAAAAACATTTTTCACCACATAAAATGATGAATGGATTTAAAAATGGTTTTGGATAAAACCCTTTTGCAAATGACTTTGCCACTTTGGAAAATGACCAATTTGGAACTTACAAAGTTTAGAAGCCTAGTGGAGACCATCTTTACAAATAGAACCATCTTTTGCATGCGCACATGCATGACCTAAATCTTAGATCCCATTGTTTTATGTGTGTGAATTGTTTGATTGATTACTTGGAATGCTAGTTGATATTGTGTTTGCTTGATTGATTGTAGTGAAGTTAGAAAAGTGTGAGACTAGCAAGATCAAGAAGTGAACCACCATTCCCTACCAAAAAGGCAAGTGACACTATCATCTAAAGTCCTACTATTTTCATTATACTTAGTGGATTTTGAAAACATGCATGAAAAGAATTTTATACTTATGCTATGCTAAATCCTAATAGGATTCCCTATACATTCCTTAGTGAAAACAATGTAGTTGATACATGCTTAGACTTGCTATATTTTGAAAAGAGATACATGTTGAGATTTTATGAAGTTGAGAAAAGGAGTTGTATTTTTATAATAAAACAAGGACTCAATGAACCACCTAGGTGGCCAAGGATACTTTGAGTATTGGAGAAGGAGGCAACAAAAGGAACCATGTCTATGGCAATCTCTTTGTGTTGTGCTCCAAAGGAAACCACCCAGGAAACTTAGAGATTGAACATGTTTCTCCAATTGTGGCTTTCGTGTGCAACCACATGCTATTATGGCTCTGGCTTAGTCAACTACATTGGGGAGACCCACACATTGTCTTCAGTTTACTGGACATGGGGACCTGGAATCCTACATGGGTGCTGTTGACAAAGCTAGCAATGATGTATGGGAGGACCCTCTGGAAAGACTTCGTCACATTCTCAATCTGCCAGTACTCCATCTTGGTGAGCACTAATCCAGCGGCCACTGGTGGCAACAAGATGGGATTGTGACATGTGGGTAAAGTGTCCAATTTCTGCAGAAGATAATAAAATCTAAGTACTTAGCCGTGTCCCCGGTTATGGACAATACTGAGCAACTAAAGTTTGAAGCTATGGGAGATCTCGACATTCTAATTTCTAAAAGAAAACTTTTAAAACTTGATGCACTTGGGGTTACCAAGGGGCTCAAGAGACTTTGACAAAACTTGATGTACTTGGGGTTACCAAGGAAATCAAGAGATTTTTTTGAAAACATGAACACTTGGGGTTACCAAGGAACTCATGAGAATTTTATAAGACTTGATGTACTTGGGGTTACCAAGTAGCTCAAGGGATTTTTGACAAAGACTTGAACACTTGGGGTTACCAAGGAGTTCAAGGGATTTTTGAAAAGGAGATTTGACAAAGGACCAAAACCATTTTGAAAAGATAGGATAAATTTTGCTTTATGCAAATGAGCCTAAAACTCTATTTAGCCAAATATGCATGTAATGATAGGATCCACTTATATTCCACATAGTAGTGAAACTTGCCAATACAATTCAAAGGTATTGACCCTTGTGGCTGTAACTTGTAATGTTGCAGGTTTGATTGATTTTAGTGAAGATTGATTGATTAGGATTACAAAGTCTACAACCAACATGTCTGCCTGTGGCACTTTGAAGATGAAGGACCCCATGACTATAGTTATTCCGCTACAATGTAATGTAATAGCCAAATGAGCTATGTAAGATGTAATAAAACTATGTTATTCCTGGTTATAAAGTTATATTATGACCTTTGTTTCTTGATATTACATCTTAACTGTGGATGCTAGCTATTGATCCAGGGACTAGCATTGTAAACACAGGGGATTCCACCTTATATTGTTTAAAGGTTGGGACACTCCCGCTACAGATGGTATCAGAGCATTGTGTTGCCTGTAGGATTTGTAAACCTAGGATTGGACAAAACCCCTTAGAAAAATAGGAGTTGTTCTTGTTCCCAAACTTATTTACAAAAACACTTGTAAACTCTTTCCTCAACCATTTTGGTTTCAACTCTACATCTCTTCTACTTCAACTTGATGGGAAAACCTACCCCATGGCCAAAGACTACACCATGTGCAAAGGACTTCTTGAACTTCTTCAACTCTAATGACTTCAACTTCTTCAACTCTAATGACTTCAACATCTTCAGCATATTCACCAAGGACTTCCAACTTGGATATCACTAAGGACTACAAGTGAAACAAGGAAATTTTGCTCAAGATTTGGAGACTAAGGGAATGCAAAAGTTAGAAGGAGACCACATCACTAGAAGTTATTGTAACCAAGAGTTTTTCTCAAGGAACCATGATCTCCTACAAAAATAATCATGAAGGATGGAAAGATCACAAGTGAACCCTATAGATGGACCACCATATTTTAGTTAAGGAAAAACCACCAACTTATGTGGTGTAACAAAAATATTTTTGTTGCCTAAAGTATGTGCTTGAACCTTTTTGTTTGAGTGAAATGTTTGACTTATGATTGCATGCACAATGTTTGTGTGAATTGTGATGAGTGTGATTAGAATTGATTCCTTAGAAATATCATGCCCATTCTAATCTCCCTTCAACCCAAACAAATGACTACTCCAAGAGACTCCAATATCAAGGTTGATGACACCAACCCCAACCAAGAGGACAGCATGAAAGAGCTCATAGCAACTCAGAACCAGTTGAACCAAGTGACAGCTCAGTTCATAGCCAACACTAGTGGAGAAGATCCAATACTACAAGGATTTTTGGAAACTCAAGGCCAACTGATGCTTAAGGTGACTGATCAAATGATCAAGATGGAAGAAAGCTATCCCAAAGGAGTTTTTGACAACAAGGATGACAGAAATATTATTCTAGATGGATCCCCAGCTTGCATTATTTGTGGAGACAAGGATCATACTTCCAAGGAGCATGGAGATCAATGCCCCAACTGTGAAGAGAAACATCCTGTTGGACAATGTCCCACTTCTCAAGCTACTTGCTACCTATGTGAAGGAAACAACCATGTTCCTATCCAATGTCCTATCTATTCCATGGTGGAACAAAGGAAACAAGAAGGATCCAAGCCTACCAAGAAGGTTGATGGCAAAGGAAAAGGACCACTTATACCTCCAAACAAAACAACCCAATTCAAAGGATCAAAGAAACCCAAGAAGAAAAAGATAGACAAAAGCCATGTGCAATGTTATAAATGTAAGGAAATGGGACACTATTCCGGTGAATGCCCAGAGAATCCGAAGAATAAAGAGATTGGCCAAGTGGTGTGCAACAACTGCAAAGAGCTAGGCCATTATGTAGCAACTTGTCCACAAGAGACACGTAAAGAACTCAAGGACATCCACTGTTTCAATTAAAAGAACCCAGGACATTATGCAAGCAACTGTCCAGAAAATATGAAGAAAAAGTTGAACAAGCCTATGGAGAAACTCAACCTTGGCCCATGAGTCAAGTATGGAAACAAATGACACAATGCAAATGTTTGCTTAGAGAAGTTTCCCCAGGATCCCAAGAAGGACAATATGTAATTTTAGTTTGAAGATTTTTAAGGGTGGTAGTACCCTAGTTGTTTTGAGCCTACTTGTAACCCTAGCCTTCCCAAATCTCGGGACGAGATTTATTTTAAGGTAGAAATTGTCACATCCCAAGATTTTCCAAATCTTGTAATGTGAAAATAAATGAATAAAATAAAACTTTGTTTGATTTTCAGGGCCAGAAAAAACTTTTTGAATTCAATTGGAACTTCAAACCAATTTGGATCAAATAAATCCTAAAGGGATTTATAAAGATAAACATTTAATAAAGGAAAATAAAATAATTTGGAATTACTATTTTGGACCTTTTAAATAAAAAGATTTGGTTTTCAAAAGAAATAGAAGTTTTATAAATAAAGATTATTTTATAAAGCCAAATTAAACCTTGGCCAAGCTTTTGAATTAAAAATTTTTGTTTTGAATAAAAATAGTAAAGGTTTATTTAAATAAAATAATAAGGATTCAATATCCAAGTTTTATTAATAAAGGTTTTACTATTTCCAAAACATCAAAACTTATTTATTTATTTAAAATAAGTTTTTCAAGTATTTTATATTCCCAAATAAAATCTACTGTTTTGGTTTTGAAAATATTTAGTTTTTAAATGGGGATTTTAAATAAATCAAAACCTATTTTGATTTAATAAACAATGGTCTATTTATTTAATTAATAATGGACCCTAAAATAAAATTATTATTTTGGTTTTGGAATTTGGTTTATGTTACTGAACAGAACCAAATTCAAAGTTTCAAAATGTGGTGATTGTTGATTTGTTTTGTTTGTTTGATTTGAGTAAAGTTTGGTTGTTTGAATTTCAAAACAGGAAATAGTTATAGAAAAAGAAAAAAGCCAGCAGACAGAAAAAAATAAGATTTGGACCTGGCCCAACCCAGCAGCCCAATAAGGCCCAGAACCAGCCCAGCTTTTCCTCCCCGAAGAAAAACGTTTCATACTCATTTTCGAACCCGTGCAGAGACTGACCGGTGGACCTCCTTTCCTTCTCGCATCCTCACTGACGACTGGACCCCACCTCCCAGTTCATCCTCCTCACCCGCGCGACTTCTTCCCCCAAACCTCGTCGCCGTTTCTTTCAGATAACTGCGCGCTTAATTCCTCTTAATGGCCGCGTTAATCTCGCCCCTGACCATGCGTGCATAAGCACCTCTCCTCCCTCTGTCATTCCCCGCAAACACCAACTCCACATCGCCACCAGGCTGCTCGGAATCATCTTCAAACCGCCGCTACTCCGACGAACTTCCTTCCCCAATTCCGGCCAAGCCTCACCACCTCCTGCCTCCCCGAGCACACGAGCACGCTCACCACACCCAGACGCTCCTCCCAGTACCCTCCGTTCAACTACGGGCGCCTCAGGACGACGCCAACCACTTCGACTGAGCGCCGCCACGTCTGTCTTCTACTCCGGCGAGTTCCCCAGGTAAAATCCGACCGCCCCGAGCCCTCTCGTTCACGCACACGTCATCTACTTGATCGTACGCGTCTAACCATGCTTCTGGTTTGCCTTCTCGTGACCCGTAGCATCGTCTTCGACCTCAACCAGAGCCAACCATCGCCAGACCAAACTCCGGCGAGGAATTCCTCCTGCCCTCGTGCGCCCCTTGCCCCGTCGACCACACGTCGAGCACCACCTCGTCCTCGCGACCTCGGTGAGCCTACTCCCTCCCTCTCTCGCTTCCTGTTTCTCCGGCGCCGCCACTATCTGACCATCGCTGCCGCTAGCCACCGCCGGCGCCGCTCGCATATGGTCAAGCACGCTAGCACCGTAGGATCTTGATCCGACGCTTGCGATAGATCACTTAAGCCGCGAAGGGGTACGCTTTCCGAACCGTGCGATCTGTTAGAACCTGCAGTCCACGTTGCTGATCCGGCCGAACCGGTATCATCCAACCAGAACGCGCCGCGTGGCCAAGTTTCGTTTTAAAAACAGATTTGAATCTGTTATAGATTCAATTTTCAAAACTTTGTAACTTTTGATCTACACGTCCAAAAATTACAAATTTTATATCGTTGGAATCAGTGGAACAAGCCCTAGCCAACCATGCCTTTTGTTTAGCAAATAGTATCTGTTAGCTTGTTGGTTTTTGCAGAAACATTTGTATGCTTGATTAGATTAGAAAAATGATTCAAAAATGTTTTTAGGGTTAAAACCTTTGCAAAATGGTTTGTTGTAAATTCACTGACCCTAGGAACCAACCCATAGTTTGGAAAATGGATTTGGTAAAGTTTAGGATGGAAAAACTTGATTTAGTCATTTCTAGCCGAATGAAAATAATGGTTTTTGTTGTGAAAATGATTTTGAGTAAAAACTTTGGGAAAATGCCTTGTATCAAACCTACTGACCCAAAACACCAAGTTTTGTGGATTAGCAACTCATTTGGTGAAAGACTTAAAAAGTTTTGAGAGGATAAAAACATTTTTCACCACATAAAATGATGAATGGATTTAAAAATGGTTTTGGATAAAACCCTTTTGCAAATGACTTTGCCACTTTGGAAAATGAGCAATTTGGAACTTACAAAGTTTAGAAGCCTAGTGGAGACCATCTTTAAAAATAGAACCATCTTTTGCATGCTCACATGCATGACTTAAATCTTAGATCCCATTGTTTTATGTGTGTGAATTGTTTGATTGATTATTTGGAATGCTAGTTGATATTGTGTTTGTGTTAGGGTCCCAACCTGATAAGGTAGAGTCCTCCTGTGTTTTACAATGCTAGTCCCTGGATCAATAGCTAGCATCCACAGTTAAGATGTAATATCAAGATACAAAGGTCATATTATAACTTTTATAACCAGGATTAACATAATTTTATTACATCATACATAGCTCATATGGCTATTACATTACATTGCAGCGGAATAAATATAGTCATGGGTCCTTCATCTTCAAAGTGCCACAGGCAGATGTTGGTTGTAGACTTTGTAATCCTAAACAATCAATCTTCTCTAAACAATCAAACCTGCAACATACAAGTTACAGCCACAAAGGGTCAATACATTTGAATTGTATTGGCAAGTGATACTATATTTGTATAGTGGAATCTATCATCTATATGCATTTGGCTAAGTGGAGTTGAGGCTTGCATTGCTCAAAATAGATTTTTCTTATCATTTTGAAAATACCAAGTTTTTGCTTTGTCAAAAAATCATTTCCCTCAATCAAAGATTTCAAGATCCTTGTACCAAGCCATCTCTCCATCAATGATTGAAGAATTCAAACAACCCTTGTTCAAACCACAAGATTTTAATTTAGAAATTGGAATGATGAGATTCTTGATTGTTTCCATGTCTTGATGCTCAAATTGTCCTTTGCCAGGGACATGGCTAAGTACTTAGGTTTTACACTCTGCAGAGGTGGTGCACTTTACCCACAAGACTTGGTTTCCCAAGACAAAATCTTTCAGAAGCCTTCCCTTAGACCAAAATGGACGCGTTCCAACCTATCAAACACTACCACCCACTGTCCATTTGGCTAAGTTCTTGCAACCTATATGATCATGGCAGAGCCCATATTGCCAAGTGGTTGCACTTGAAGCTTCTCAACATTTGACATCTCAAATCCCTTTGTTTCCTGGGTGGCCATCCACAAGTGAGATACACAAGGTTAACCATAAATATGGGCCTTGTGAACCACTCAACATAACCCAATCCTTCCATTCCACCCAGGTGATTTATTAACTTAGTTGTTTTATTAATCAAAACTTAAGTCCTCAGACTTATAATATTTTACCATAGTGTGAATATATATTCCACCCATGTTTTCTATTAGCTAGGCTAAGCTTGGTAGTAGTAGGAATCTTAACTTAGGAAAATCCTATTAAGGATTCATCTACAAGGTTTTCCTATAGCAAGATTTATACTTAGCAAAATCCATGCAAGTTTACTTAGCAAAATCACTAATGCATAATAAAAGTATTGGGATGGAAAGTATGTAGCATCACTTGCCTTTTTGGTAGAGTATAGGTTCACTTCTTGATCTTTGCAACAATCACACTCTTCAAGTCACTACAAATAAATCAAGCAAGACACAAACTCAATCTACCAATCAAGCAAAACAACACACATAAATAACAAAGTCAAAGAAATGCATGCAAGCATGCCAAGCTTTGTTTTGTTTGAAAAAGTGGTTCCTAGTGGGTCATAGTCATTTGGGTACATCTAATGGTCATTTCCTAAAGTGGCCAAGTCATTTGCTAAAGGTTTCACTTTAAAACCATTTTCAAAACAAAGTGTTATTTTATGTGGTGTGGAAATATTTTTACTAAGGCATTAGTCCATAGGGTTCACCAAATGAGTTGCTATTGCAAAACTTGGTGTTTTTGGGTCAGTAGGTTTGGTCCAAAACCATCTACTCAAAGTTTTTCTTCCTTTAAACATTTCCATAATAAAATCACTAATTTTATTTGGCTAGAAATGGACTAAACTAATTAATCCATTCCAAACTTTTCCAAATTCATTTTCCAAACCATGGGTTGGTTCCTAGGGTCAGTAGGGTCACAACAAACCAATTGGCAAAGGTTTGATCTCAAAATTCATTTTTAAATGATTTTCTAATGTTAGCAAGCACAAAAGAATCTGCAAAATCAAACAATATATCAAATACTATTTGCTAAACTAAGGGTAGGGTTGGTTAGGTCTTGTTCTCCTGAATCTTTTGATATAAAATTTGTCAAATTTGGACGTGGGGTTCAAAAGGTATAAGGGTTTGAAGTTTGTAATCTAATCGATTTCCAATTCAGTTTTAAAATGATCCCGCCACACGTCTCACTCTAATTGGCCAAAAACGGTTCGCTGCGGATCACGCTCTGGTGCGTTGGATCAAACTCAAAGCGTGTGGCTCAGATCGAGTACCCCTTCGCGACTTAAGTCAACTAATCCTGCTCGCTCACTCTAGATCAAACGGCTGCAAACGTTCAGACCGAAAAAAAAACAGCGGCTAGCGGTGGTTCACGGCGGCATTACGAGATGCTCATGGTGGTTCTAGGAAGCGGGAAGAGAAGAAGCTCACCGAGTTCGTGGCGCTGATGCTCAAAGAGGTTTTGAGGAGGCGAGGGGTGTACTGGGGCGATACCAATTGCTCGCCGGAGTTCGCTCGGCGTCGGGCTTCTCTGTTTATCGTCGGAGGCGTCGACACAAGCCACGGAAAAGCAAGATAACAAATGCGTTAGTTGCATACGGGGTCAGTGATCGTGTGTGCATCAACGAGACAGAAGGGGGTGGTCAGATGCTACCTGCGGGCTTCGCCGGAGAAGAAAAACAGGCGGCGGCGCTCAGTGGTTTGCTAGAGACGGCGTTACAGCGCCATGGTAAAGTAAAAGTGCCTGGAGATGCTCCTGGGAGTGGAGAAGGTGTGAGGTTGGTCGGGGAGAAGAGGGGCGGCGAGGGGCTGCCGGATTTGGCGTCGAAGCGTCGTCGGAGTCAGAGGAGCTCGGGGTGAAATTAGAACGGCCTGGGGGCGTGTCTGGGGAAGAAGGCAGAGGGAAACGAGAGAGGAGAGGGTGCCGTTTTAAGGTGCGTGGTCTCTGGGTGAGTTAAGCTGGTCATCAACGCGGATTAATCGACATCAATGGCGGCAGAGCGACGTTGAGGGAGGAGGAGGAAACGGCTGCGCGGGTGTGGACGATGTACAGAAGAGGTGGGGTCCTCTGTCAGTGGGAAAGGGAAAGAGAACGGGGTCCACTTGCCAGGGGCTTTGCGGGTTGAGTATGCGGTGAAGAAAACGGTTCGGCGAGGGAACAGGTGGGCTGGACTGATGGGCTTCGTGGGCTGGGTAGTTGGGTTGCGGTCGTTTTCTCTTTTTTTTTTTTGTACAGAAACATTTTCCTTTTTCCATTATATTTACTGATTTGAATTTCATTTCACAATTCAAACAACAAGACAACCATTCAAATAATTCAAACTATTGTAATGAGTTTTTGGTTCTGTTTATCATCATAATTCACATTCTAAAATAAAATATTATTTTAAATCTTTTTAGGTTCCATTCATTAATTAAATAAATGGACCATTAGTTATTTAATAAAATAGGGTTTGTTTTTTTATTAATAAAATTTCCATTTGGAATCTAATTATTTTCATAATCAAACCAGTAGGTTTTATTTGAAAATAAGGATGCTTGGAAATCTTGTTTTAAAATAAAATAACCTTTTATTTTAGGTTCCATTTATAATTAAATAAATGGTCCTTAGAAAATAATCCATTTAGGATTTGTTTATTTGGTTCAAATAATTCATATTGAATTATTTGGAAAGTATTCCAAAGTGATTTATTAATCATATAAGATTGGGTAATTGTTTTAATTCCAAATATCATTTTCTCAGGTATTTTTATTTAGAGATTTGTCCTTATTTAAAATAGGGATAGAATGGTTATTTCCATTTTATTTTTATTTGGAATATTCTTTATTTCATATTTTTATTTGAATTGGGATTAATCATCACTCCATTTACTTCATGGATTAGGCCAAGATTGGATTTGGTCCTAAATATTCTTTATTAATATTTTCATCTTTGTCTTATGAAATCCATATCTTTTTATTTAGAGATCCAAACTTGGTGATTCCAATTTTATGAAAACTTATTTAAAATAATTTAACAAGCTTTGATGTTTTAAATTGAATTGGTAAAACTTCTTATTTAAATAAAGTTTGGATATTAATTCTTTATTATTTTATTTTAAATAAACCTTTGTTGTTTTTATTCAAACTAAATGTTTTAATTCCCAAAGTTTGGTCAAGGTTAAATTTTCCTTTATTTAATAATCTTTATTTATAAAACTTCTATTTCATTTGAAAATAAATCTTTTCATTAGTATTTCCAAATGTTTTTATTTTCCTTTTATTAAATGTTTATCTTTTAAATCTCTTGAGGTTTATTTTAATTCAAATGGGTTTGAAGTTCCAATTGTATTCAAAAGTTTCTTCGGTTCGAAAATCAACAAAGTTTTATTTTATTAATTTATTTTCACATTACAAGATTTGGAAAATCTTGGGATGTGACAAGCTACCTTAAAATAAATCTCGTCCGAGATTTGGGAAGGTCAGTTACAAGCAAGTTCAAAACAACTAGGGTACTACCACCCTTAAAATTTTTCAAAACAAAAATTACACATTGGCCTTCTTGGGTCCTGGAATTTCTCTATGTTAAACTTTTGCTTTATTCCTATGCTTGACTCATGGACCAAGATTGAGCTTCTCCATAGGCTTGTTCAACTTGTTCTTCATCCTTTCTGGACAGTTGCTTGCATAGTGTCCTGGATTCTTGCAGTTGAAACAATTAATGTCCTTGAGTTCTTTGCGTTGCTCTTTTGGGTAAGTTGCTACAAAGTGACCTGGTTCATTACAGTTGTTACACCACACTTGGTCAATTCCTTTATTCTTTATGTTCCCTGGGCATCCACTGGAATAGTGTCCCATTTCCTTACATTTACGACATTGTACCAGGCTCATGTCTTGCTTGGGCTTCTTGATTTTCCTTGATCCTTTGAATGGGGTTGTCTTGCTTGGAAGTAGTAGTGGTCCTTTCCCTTTGGTAGACTTGGATCCTTCTTGTTTCCTTTGTTCTACCATGGCATAGATAGGACATAGGCCAGGAGTATGATCACTTCCTTCACAAAGATAGCAAGTAGCTTGAGAGGTAGGGCATTCACCAACAGGATGATCTTCATCACAATTTGGGCATTGTCCTTCATGCTCTGTGGAAGTATGATCCTTGTCTCCACAAATAATGCAAGCTGGGGCTCCATCTAGAACAACATTCTTGTCATCCTTGCTATCATACTCTCTTCTAGGAAAATTTTCTTCCATGCTAATCATTTGATTAGTCACCTTAAGCATCAATTGGGACTGTTCCTCTAAAAACTTTTGAAGTGCTGGGTCTTCATTACTATTGTTGGCTAGGAACTGAGCTGTCAATTGATTCAATTGATGTTGGGTTGCTATGAGTTCTCCCAGGCTGTCAGCTTGGTTGGTGTTGGTGTCATCAACCTTGGAATCCTTTGGGGTAGTCATCTGTTTGGGTTTGAAGGGAGATTAGAATAGGCAAGATATTTCTAATGAGATATTTCTAATCACACATATCTCAATTCACACAACAAGGTGCATGCAGTCACAAATCAAACATTCACAAACAACTTTGCACTCAAACAACAGGGTTCAAGCACATACTTAGGCAACAAAATATTTTTGTTACACCACATAAGTTGGTGTGTTTTGTCTTAGCTAAAATATGGTGGTCCATCTAATGGTTTACTTGTGATTTTCCTATCTTTCTTGGTTGGTTCTTCTTTCTACATGATATCTTGGTTTCCTTTAGGAAAAATCTTGGTTATAATACTTCAAATGATGTAGACTCCTTCTAACTTTTGCATTCCCTCAGTCTCTAAATCTTGAGCAAGGTTTCCTTGTTTCACTTGTGGTCCTTAGCAATTTCCAAGTTGGAAGTCCTTGGTGTTCATGCTGAAGATGTTGAAGTCATTAGAGTTGAAGATGTTGAAGAAGTCTTTTGCACATGGGGTAGTCTTGGGCCATGGGGTAGGTTTTTCCATCATGTTGAAGTAGAAGAGGTGTAGAGTTGAAACCAAAATGGTTAAGGAAAGAGTTTACAAGTTTTTGTAAATAAGTTTTTGATCAAATCATAACTCCTATTTTTCTAAGGGTTTTGTCCAATTCTAGGGTTTACAAATCCTACAGGCAACACAATGCTCTGATACCATCTGTTAGGGTCCCAACCTGATAAGGTAGAGTCCTCCTGTGTTTTACAATGCTAGTCCCTGGATCAATAGCTAGCATCCACAGTTAAGATGTAATATCAAGATACAAAGGTCATATTATAACTTTTATAACCAGGATTAACATAATTTTATTACATCATACATAGCTCATATGGCTATTACATTACATTGCAGCGGAATAAATATAGTCATGGGTCCTTCATCTTCAAAGTGCCACAGGCAGATGTTGGTTGTAGACTTTGTAATCCTAAACAATCAATCTTCTCTAAACAATCAAACTGCAACATACAAGTTACAGCCACAAAGGGTCAATACATTTGAATTGTATTGGCAAGTGATACTATATTTGTATAGTGGAATCTATCATCTATATGCATTTGGCTAAGTGGAGTTGAGGCTTGCATTGCTCAAAATAGATTTTTCTTATCATTTTGAAAATACCAAGTTTTTGCTTTGTCAAAAAATCATTTCCCTCAATCAAAGATTTCAAGATCCTTGTACCAAGCCATCTCTCCATCAATGATTGAAGAATTCAAACAACCCTTGTTCAAACCACAAGATTTTAATTTAGAAATTGGAATGATGAGATTCTTGATTGTTTCCATGTCTTGATGCTCAAATTGTCCTTTGCCAGGGACATGGCTAAGTACTTAGGTTTTACACTCTGCAGAGGTGGTGCACTTTACCCACAAGACTTGGTTTCCCAAGACAAAATCTTCGAAGCCTTCCTTAGACCAAAATGGACGCGCTCCAACCTATCAAACACTACCACCCACTGTCCATTTGGCTAAGTTCTTGCAACCTATATGATCATGGCAGAGCCCATATTGCCAAGTGGTTGCACTTGAAGCTTCTCAACATTTGACATCTCAAATCCCTTTGTTTCCTGGGTGGCCATCCACAAGTGAGATACACAAGGTTAACCATAAATATGGGCCTTGTGAACCACTCAACATAACCCAATCCTTCCATTCCACCCAGGTGATTTATTAACTTAGTTGTTTTATTAATCAAAACTTAAGTCCTCAGACTTATAATATTTTACCATAGTGTGAATATATATTCCACCCATGTTTTCTATTAGCTAGGCTAAGCTTGGTAGTAGTAGGAATCTTAACTTAGGAAAATCCTATTAAGGATTCATCTACAAGGTTTTCCTATAGCAAGATTTATACTTAGCAAAATCCATGCAAGTTTACTTAGCAAAATCACTAATGCATAATAAAAGTATTGGGATGGAAAGTATGTAGCATCACTTGCCTTTTTGGTAGAGTATAGGTTCACTTCTTGATCTTTGCAACAATCACACTCTTCAAGTCACTACAAATAAATCAAGCAAGACACAAACTCAATCTACCAATCAAGCAAAACAACACACATAAATAACAAAGTCAAAGAAATGCATGCAAGCATGCCAAGCTTTGTTTTGTTTGAAAAAGTGGTTCCTAGTGGGTCATAGTCATTTGGGTACATCTAATGGTCATTTCCTAAAGTGGCCAAGTCATTTGCTAAAGGTTTCACTTTAAAACCATTTTCAAAACAAAGTGTTATTTTATGTGGTGTGGAAATATTTTTACTAAGGCATTAGTCCATAGGGTTCACCAAATGAGTTGCTATTGCAAAACTTGGTGTTTTTGGGTCAGTAGGTTTGGTCCAAAACCATCTACTCAAAGTTTTCTTCCTTTAAACATTTCCATAATAAAATCACTAATTTTATTTGGCTAGAAATGGACTAAACTAATTAATCCATTCCAAACTTTTCCAAATTCATTTTCCAAACCATGGGTTGGTTCCTAGGGTCAGTAGGGTCACAACAAACCAATTGGCAAAGGTTTGATCTCAAAATTCATTTTTAAATGATTTTTCTAATGTTAGCAAGCACACAAAAGAATCTGCAAAATCAAACAATATATCAAATACTATTTGCTAAACTAAGGGTAGGGTTGGTTAGGTCTTGTTCTCCTGAATCTTTTGATATAAAATTTGTCAAATTTGGACGTGGGGTTCAAAAGATATAAGGGTTTGAAGTTTGTAATCTAATCTGATTTCCAATTCAGTTTTAAAACAGATCCTGCCACACGTCTCACTCTAATTGGCCAAAAACGGTTCGCTGCGGATCACGCTGCGTGCGTTGGATCAAACTCAAAGCGTGGCTCAGATCGAGTACCCTTCGCGACTTAAGTCAACTAATCCTGCTCACTCTAGATCAAACGGCTGCAAACGTTCAGACCGAAAAAAAAAACAGGCGGCGCTGCGCGGTGGTTCACGGCGGCGACGGCCAGACGAGATGCTCGCGGTGGTTCTAGGAAGCGGGGAAGAGAGAGAAGAAGCTCACCGAGTTCGTGGCGCGACGCTGATGTTCAACGAGGTTTCGAGGAGGCGAGGGGTGTACTGGGGCGATACCAATTGCTCGCCGGAGTTCGCTCGGCGTCGGGCTTCTCTGTTTATCGTCGGAGGCGTCGACACAAGCCACGGAAAAGCAAGATAACAAATGCGTTAGTTGCATACGGGGTCAGTGATCGTGTGTGCATCAACGAGACAGAAGGGGGTGGTCAGATGCTACCTGCGGGCTTCGCCGGAGAAGAAAAACAGGCGGCGGCGCTCAGTGGTTTGCTAGAGACGGCGTTCTGGGGCGCCCGCGGGTAAAGTAAAAGTGCCTGGAGATGCTCCTGGGAGTGGAGAAGGTGTGAGGTTGGTCGGGGAGAAGAGGGGCGGCGAGGGGCTGCCGGATTTGGCGTCGAAGCGTCGTCGGAGTCAGAGGAGCTCGGGGTGAAATTAGAACGGCACAGGCGTGCGGTCTGGGAAGAAGCGGAGGGAACGAGAGAGGAGAGGTGCCGTTTTAAGGTGCGTGGTCTCTGGGTGAGTTAAGCTGGTCATCAACGCGGATTAATCGACATCAATGGCGGCAGAGCGACGTTGAGGGAGGAGGAGGAAACGGCTGCGCGGGTGTGGACGATGTACAGAAGAGGTGGGGTCCTCTGTCAGTGGGAAAGGGAAAGAGAACGGGGTCCACTTGCCAGGGGCTTTGCGGGTTGAGTATGCGGTGAAGAAAACGGTTCGGCGAGGGAACAGGTGGGCTAGACTGATGGGCTTCGTGGGCTGGGTAGTTGGGCTGCGGTCGTTTTCTCTTTTTTTTTTTTTGTACAGAAACATTTTCCTTTTTCCATTATATTTACTGATTTGAATTTCATTTCACAATTCAAACAACAAGACAACCATTCAAATAATTCAAACTATTGTAATGAGTTTTTGGTTCTGTTTATCATCATAATTCACATTCTAAAATAAAATATTATTTTAAATCTTTTTAGGTTCCATTCATTAATTAAATAAATGGACCATTAGTTATTTAATAAAATAGGGTTTGTTTTTTTATTAATAAAATTCCCATTTGGAATCTAATTATTTTCATAATCAAACCAGTAGGTTTTATTTGAAAATAAGGATGCTTGGAAATCTTGTTTTAAAATAAAATAACCTTTTATTTTAGGTTCCATTTATAATTAAATAAATGGTCCTTAGAAAATAATCCATTTAGGATTTGTTTATTTGGTTCAAATAATTCATATTGAATTATTTGGAAAGTATTCCAAAGTGATTTATTAATCATATAAGATTGGGTAATTGTTTTAATTCCAAATATCATTTTCTCAGGTATTTTTATTTAGAGATTTGTCCTTATTTAAAATAGGGATAGAATGGTTATTTCCATTTTATTTTTATTTGGAATATTCTTTATTTCATATTTTTATTTGAATTGGGATTAATCATCACTCCATTTACTTCATGGATTAGGCCAAGATTGGATTTGGTCTGTAAATATTCTTTATTAATATTTTCATCTTTGTCTTATGAAATCCATATCTTTTTATTTAGAGATCCAAACTTGGTGATTCCAATTTTATGAAAACTTATTTAAAATAATTTAACAAGCTTTGATGTTTTAAATTGAATTGGTAAAACTTCTTATTTAAATAAAGTTTGGATATTAATTCTTTATTATTTTATTTTAAATAAACCTTTGTTGTTTTTATTCAAACTAAATGTTTTAATTCCCAAAGTTTGGTCAAGGTTAAATTTTCCTTTATTTAATAATCTTTATTTATAAAACTTCTATTTCATTTGAAAATAAATCTTTTCATTAGTATTTCCAAATGTTTTTATTTTCCTTTTATTAAATGTTTATCTTTTTAAATCTCTTGAGGTTTATTTTAATTCAAATGGGTTTGAAGTTCCAATTGTATTCAAAAAGTTTCTTCTGGTTCTGAAAATCAACAAAGTTTTATTTTATTAATTTATTTTCACATTACAAGATTTGGAAAATCTTGGGATGTGACAGTTTGCTTGATTGATTGTAGTGAATTTAGAAAAGTGTGAGACTAGCAAGATCAAGAAGTGAACCACCATTCCGTAGCAAAAAGGCAAGTGACACTATCATCTAAAGTCCTACTATTTTCATTATACTTAGTGGATTTTGAAAACATGCATGAAAAGAATTTTATACTTATTCTATGCTAAATCCTAATAGGATTCCCTATACATTCCTTAGTGAAAACAATGTAGTTGATACATGCTTAGCCTTGCTATATTTTGAAAAGAGATACATGTTGAGATTTTATGAAGTTGAGAAAAGGACTTGTGTTTTTATAATAAAACAAGGACTCAATGAACCACCTGGGTGGCCAAGGATACTTTGAGTATTGGAGAAGGTGGCAACAAAAGGAACCATATCTATGGCAGTCTCTTTGTGTTGTGCTCTAAAGGAAACCACCCAGGAAACTTACAGATTGAACATGTTTCTCCAATTGTGGCTTTCGTGTGCAACCACATGCTATTGTGGCTCTGGCTTAGTCAACTACATTGGGGAGACCCATACATTGTCTTCAGTTTACTGGACATGGGGACCTGGAATCCTACATGGGTGATGTTGACAAAGCTAGCAATGATGTATGGGAGGACCCTCTGGAAAGACTTCGTCACATTCTCAATCTGCCAGTACTCCATCTTGGTGAGCACTAATCCAGTGGCCACTGGTGGCAACAAGATGGGATTGTGACATGTGGGTAAAGTGTGCAACTTCTGTAGAAGATAATAAAATCTAAGTACTTAGCCGTGTCCCCGGTTATGGACAATACTGAGCAACTAAAGTTTGAAGCTATGGGAGATCTCGACATTCTAATTTCTAAAATAAAACTTTTAAAACTTGATGCACTTGGGGTTACCAAGGGTCTCAAGAGACTTTGAAAAAACTTGATGTACTTGGGGTTACCAAGGAACTCAAGAGATTTTGTTGAAAATATGAACACTTGAGGTTACCAATGAACTCATGAGAATTTTATAAGACTTGGTGCACTTGGGGTTACCAAGTAGCTCAAGTGATTTTTGACAAAGACTTGAACACTTGGGGTTACCAAGGAGTTCAAGGGATTTTTGAAAAGGAGATTTGACAAAGGACCAAAACCATTTTGAAAAGATAGGATAAATTTTGCTTTATGCAAATGACCCTAAAACTCTACTTAGCCAAATATGCATGTAATGATAGGATCCACTTATATTCCACATAGTAGTGAAACTTGCCAATACAATTCAAAGGTATTGACCCTTGTGGCTGTAACTTGTAATGTTGCAGGTTTGATTGATTTTAGTGAAGATTGATTGATTAGGATTACAAAGTCTACAACCAACATGTCTGCCTGTGGCACTTTGAAGATGAAGGACCCCATGACTATAGTTATTCCGCTGCAATGTAATGTAATAGCCAAATGAGCTATGTAAGATGTAATAAAACTATGTTATTCCTGGTTATAAAGTTATATTATGACCTTTGTTTCTTGATATTACATCTTAACTGTGGATGCTAGCTATTGATCCAGGACTAGCATTGTAAACACAGGGGATTCCGCCTTATATTGTTTAAAGGTTGGAACACTCCTGCTACATCAAACCAGTAGGAGGAAAGAAACGACTCCAAGGTGTTGCTAACAACTTGGAACCCGCACAACACAAACTCAAGACTTTGCCCCAACATACAGTGAGGTTGTCAATCTCACCGGTTTGCTGAAAACAAAGGATTAAATGTATGGTGTGGAAGGTAATGGTTGCTTGCACAAAGCAAACAGTAACAGTGGATGATGTATCAATGGTAAAGATTGGACCGGGGTCCACAATTCACTAGAGGTGTTCTCCTTAAGATAAATAACATAACATGCTGGGTAAACAAATTACAGCGGGGCAATTGACATGACTAAGCAAGGCATAGCAATGCAATACTAGACATTCATGATCCTATGAGATTTGATTGGGCATTACAACAATATACATAGACCACCATCCAAATGCATCTATGACTAGTAATCCACCTTCAGGTTATCATCCGAACCCCCTCTAGTATTAAGTTGCAAGCAACGAATAACTGCTTTAAGCAATGTGTGTAAAGTAAACAATACAATTTTTCCATGAACAAAAGATTGTTGTTTTTTCCCTAGTAGCAACAACACATCTACAACCTTAGAGATTTCTATCACTTCCCCAGATTCAATAGAGGCATGAACCCACTATCGAGCATAAATACTCCCTCTTGGAGTCACTAGCATCTACTTGGCCAAGATAGCTACTAGAACGGAGAGCATGCAAGATCTCAAACACCACAGACATGGTAGAATCAATAATCATAAGACATGATAGAATAAATAATCAATCTGACATAGTAATCTCAAATCCATCAGATCCCCGCAAACACAACATGCATGATTACAAATAGATGATCTTGATCATGAACGGAGCTCACAAGATCTAAACGTGATAGCACAAAGGAGGAGAAAAAACCATCTAGCTACTGTATGGACCCCTAGTCCAAGGGTGAACTACTCACACATCATATCGGAGGCCGGTATGGTGATGAAGAAGGCCTCTGGGATGATCTCTCCCCTCCGGCAGGGTGCCAGGAAGAGCATCAGATCCCCCGATCTAGGGACGATGGTGGCGGCGGTTACGGACTTTTTCGTGGAGGTCAGATCGGGTGCTTAGGGTTTTGGCATCGGGGGGTTTATATAGGCAAAGAGGCAAGGCAGGAGGGCGGCCAGGGGGCCCACACCCGCGTGGCCTAGGGTAGGCCCGCGCGTGGGGGGGGGGGGGCGTGCGGCCACACTGTGGCTCCCCTTCGGTCGCCCTTTGGTCTCTCTGTTCTCCTCGGTGAAATATTGACTTTGGCTTTTGTCCTGTCCAATTTTGAGAATATTTCCTTACTAGATTTTTTGAAACCAAAAATAGCAGGAAACAGGCAACTGGCACTACGACATGTTGTTAATAGGTTAGTCCCAGAAAATATATAAAAACACCTCAAAGTGTAGACAAAGCATAGAAAAGTGGATACTAAACAAGCATGGAACATCAAAAATTATAGATACGTTTACGACATATCAGCAACCCCAAAGGAACCCTGAATGCATAGAAGCTTTCCTTGAAACACATAGACAGATTCAAAACTCAGCAACCCATGCACGACTTGTTCATGATCTCAAAATGCACCACTGGCAGCTGCATGGTCGTGCTCATGATCTTCCCTCCCATTTTTTATATTAATTCCTTGTATGTGTGAGATGAACCATTTAGAAATATTTGTTTGTTTATTTATTTATTTGGAAAACTATTGTTGTAATTTGGTTGAGACATTGTTGTAATAATTTGGATGATTATTGTGTGCCCAGAACAATTATTTGATTATTTGTGCTCAGTTGTTATATGAGTTTTGTGTTTGTGTTTGATCAATTTTCATATGAAAACTGTGCAAAAAGCTAGGTTTACGGGTTCGGATGCATGTGGCGTGGAACAGTTCCCGTAAACCAAACCTACAAAACACAATATTCTGTTTTTCAGTTTTGGTTTACAGGCTCTATTCTGCGCCAGCGTTTTCTGGGCAGAAAAACATGAGTTCAGTGGTCTGAACTCGCATTTTATAGGTCACCCTTTTACGATAACTGTTAGAGATTCTCTAATATCTTTCTTGGAACTCTTCTAGCTCATAGCCCCTCCGCTCATTACGAACACATAGCCAGATTGCAAACAAGAATCATTAGAGTCAGTAAGGTAACTCGCATCCATGTAACCATTTACACCGAGTTCAACCTCACCTCCATAAAATAGGACATATCATTAGTCCTTGTCAAGTACTTAAGGATATTTTTAACCGCTTCCCAGTGGATTTCTCCTAGGTCAGCCTGGTAGCTACTCACAACACTTAGAGCATAAGAAACATGTGGCCTAGTACAAATCATGGAATACATGATGGATCCAACTACAAAGGCATACATAATCGCAATCATCCGACTTCACTCATCAGTTGTCAAAGGACACTGAGTATTTCTAAGTTTTACATCATGGGACATCGAAAAAGAACCCATTCTTAGACAATTCCATGTTGAACTTCTTTAACACTTTGTCCAAATATCTATCTCTATAGATCATGATTCCTAGAATGTAAGTTGCCTCACCCAAGTATTTCATTGAGAAACTCCTTTACAATGATTCCTTGGTGTCTTACAACATCTGGACATCATTTCCAATCAATAATATTGTGGGACTACAGATTTACAGTGTTGGGAATATACTTTCTGGGGTATACCCATAGGACTCGCTAACCAGGGTGGACCACATACGGGTTAGAACTTTGCTTCATGGGTGGCCCAGTTAGAGAAAGAGGAAGAGTCACTTCCGGCTACGACAAGGCCCAGAAGAGTTATCGACTTAGGCCTATAGTATACTTGTAGTCCAAGTTGTATTTAGTTACCGACTCTGTAACGTAGCCAGATAGGTCTCTCCTGTAACCCTAGGCCTCGATGACTATATAAACCGGACCTATGGGAGCATTTAGGGCACCAGATCATAGATCAACCACAACCTACTCACACAAGTGAACCTCTCTTGTAATCTGTTGTAACATCCGGCTCTCACCGATATATTACTGGGTTGCGAGCAGGAGTAGGATCCAATCACCACAGTCGGATCTAAACATGGGAAAACTTGTGCTCACCGCTCCTAGAACACCGTACGGCTCACACCCCATCTTCTCAACGCCTTCAGGACCCCCTATGGCATACTTGTCGACAATCCGATGACATGCATTCCAAGAATTCCCTGTTATGCCTGCAATTCACGTTCCCATGATCAGTGAGCCATGAGAATAACCGACAAGTATCATTACAACATCCTGAAATTAATGAGTACAAGACTTACATTGTTGCCATTATGGTGGTACAAACATCAACATCATAACTTCTTCAATCATAAAGCACATGTCATGCCTTAACTTATAGGCGACTAACTAGAAAGACGACCTAGCTCGCAGAGACGTCAGCATCTCCATCCTTCTTACTTGCTGAAATTCTGGCCAAGTAAATAGCCAAGGACAATGCCAGTGAGTACTTTGAATGTACTCGCAAACCACCAAAAAAAGATAATGCAATTTTGTTGTGGCGAGGTAACTCTATGATGATGCCCAACATTGTCGTGGGATGCTTCGTTGGAAACCCCAAGAGGAAGGTGTGATGAGCACAACAACAAGTTTTCCCTCAGTAAGAAACCGAGGTTATCGAACCAGTAGGAGGAAGGAAACGTCACACAGGTGTTGCAAGCAACGTGGAAACCTGCACAACACAAACTCAAGACTTTGTCCCAACGAATCAGTGAGGTTGTCAATCTAACCAGTTTGCTGTAACAAAGGATTAAACGTATGGTGTGGAAGGTAATGGTTTGCAGCAAGTAAACATGTAATAGTGGAGGATGTAATAATGGTAAAGATTGGACCGGGGTTCATAGTTCACTAGAGGTGCTCTCCTTAGATAAACAACATGGCATGAAGGGTAAACAAATTACATCAGGGAAATTGATAGGAATTGAGCAAGGCATAACAATGCAATACTAGACAAAAAGATCCTATGAGATTCGATTGGGCAATACAACAATATACATATACCGCCATCCAACTGCATCTATGACTAGAAGTCCACCTTCCTGTTATCATCCGAACCCCTTCCAGTATTAAGTTGCAAGCAATAGACAACTGCTTTAAGCAAAGTGTGTAAGGTAAACAATCCACTTATTCTATGAACAAGAGGCTGTTGTTTTATCCCTAGTGGCAACAACACATCTACAACCGAAGAGATTTCTGTAACTTACCTTGGAAACTAGAGGCATGAACCCACTATTGAGCATAAATACCCCCTCCTGGAGTCACTAGCAACTACTTGGCCAAGATAGCTACTAACAACGGAGAGCATGGAAGATCACAAACAACACATACATGATAGTATCAAATAGACAAAACCATTAATCAATCTGACATAGTAATCTCAATATCCATCGGATCCCCGCAAACACAACATGCATGATTATAAATAGATTAGATCTTGATCATGAACGGAGCTCACAAGATCTATACATGAAAGCACAAAGGAGGAGATACAACCATCTAGCTACTACATGGACCCGTAGTCCAAGGTGGAACTACTCACACTTCATACCAGAGAAGAAGGCCTTCGGGATGATTTCCCCTCCGGCAGGGTGCCGAGAAGAACTTTATATCCCCCCGATCTAGGGACGACGGTGGCGGCAGCTACAGAAGGTTTCGTGGAGTTTTGATCAGGTGCCTAGGGTTTCTGTATCGGGGGCTTCTTATAGGCGAAGAGGCAAGGCTGGGAGGAGACCAGGGGGGGCACACCCTGCCTAGGCGCAGGCTGGGCCGACCCGCGCCTATGGGGGGTTTTGGCCGCCCTGAGGCGCCTCGCCATCTCTCCTCTGGACTTCGTGTCGCCCATGGTAAAATATTGACTTTGGCTTTTGTCCCGTCCAATTCTGAGAATATAGATTTTCTGCCTTTCTGGAACCAAAAACAGAAGAAAACATGCAACTGGCATTGTGGCAACTTTTTAATAGGTTAGTTCCAGAAAAGATATAAAAACACCTCAAAGTGTAGACAAAGCAAACCAAAGTATATACTAAACAAGCATGGAGCATCACAAATTATAGATATGTTTCCGACGTATCAAGCATCCCCAAGCTTAACTCCTGCTCGTCCTCAAGTAGGTAAGTGATAAAAATAATAATTTTTGAGGTGACATGCACCATAAAAACCAAGATCAACCATTTGCAAGCATTGAAAGCTGGGATCAAAGAACTCTAAACATGTGCATGAAAGATGGAGTACTAACAATATGACATAGTAACTAGGCATGCAACATGAAAGTCTACAAACAAAGATCATGAATAACACGCATTGAAAAATGTTTGTTTGTTTCACATACAGAAAACATGGCATAGTGGCAATCATCTTGTCCCTCATAGAGTAGCAAATAGATGCATATGACACCTTCAAAGTTCATAAGAGTGATTAGATACAAATAATGGTGCATCAATCAATAAGTTTTGGGACACTGCACACAGGATGGCAACTATGCTCTCTTAATGGTGCCTAAAGGTAGAAGGTGGAGACTCAAATAATGGTGGAAGAAAGGCCCTTCACAAAGGGAAGCAGGGAATTCAAGTTTCAAAAAGAGCTTCCAAAAATTATGGTACTTGTTAGCTTTCAACCCTCATTGCCCTTATCATAAGAATCTTGAAGTGATTAAGGTTAAAGTGAACAAACTATGGAGTATATGCTTGACAAAGTATAAGCTGGCAATCTCAAGTCCCTTGAATACGAGGGCCACACCTCATGCTACTCAACTTCAGTCACCTATAAGTTCTTGTCATAGTAAGTACATGCGTATCATAGATAACCGCCAACGGGGTACCCCTTGCACATGGTACAGGAGCTATCCCATAACCAAAATGACAAGTCAAGCTGATAATAAGCATCTCATCGATCTTTTAATTTACTATGTGCATAGATTTTTATTGAGGATTCTTCACAGATAGATCACTATGGTGATGCTGCAAGTTTCCACCATGATTAAGCATGTCTTAGGCTAGTGGCCCAGGAGTTTCTCTAACACAAAATACATAACTCCATGGACTTACAAGTTCCCTCTTTATTTCACACCGGTGAAATCCATAGACAAAAGAGCATGATATCAACTGTGTACAAAGTACAAGTGCAATGTTGAAAACGTTCCCCGTGACATCACGATTCTGCTAATTCCAACGTATAAGTGCAAGCATATATAACATAGATGACACAATGGTTCGAGTTTATTAGGGGCAAGGAATATAAAGTGTGCCATCAAGTTTGTGAGAGCTTTAATCACTAAGTTTTCACATAACAAAATACTTTTTAATTGGAAGATAGCTGAAAACAAGAATATACTTGGAATGGTGTAACACACCATGCATAGGAGTTTATAGTGGACACTTTGGAATAAGTTGGTTTCTTGGGAGTTGGAAGCATGAGTAGAGCTTACTCATACAAGTGGAGGCTAGCAAAAGACTGGGAGCAACCAACTAAGAGAGCAATAATGGCCATAATTGTAACATCCCAATTTTCATTAATTATGAAAGCATGCGTTGCATTCATATTGACATAGCATATTTGTCTTGCACAATTTTTTTAAACCAAAAATCCAAATAAAACCATTATTATGCCTTTATTTATATATCATATGAGGCATGGTTTTATTTTTATTGTCAAAGGACCAAAACAATTTTGAGTGGACAAGTGTGTTTGACATCCTTTTGGATGCTTGGATCACATTAAAAAAGTTTGGAAGTGATTTGAATTCAAACATATTTGAAAACCATTCCTGAAAAATCAAACAAAAAAAGAAAAGGTTAAAGGAAAAAATAAAATAGGCGTTGCACTTTGTGCCCAACACCAGAATAGGCCCAAAAGCCCACCCGTCCATCTCCCCCTTTGCCTCTCTCTTACCCGCACAAGCTCTACCCCACAGCCACTGCGACTAGGCCCAAGTGCCACGTCACCATCGTCCCCAAACCCCGCGCCCTAGACCCCGTCGTCACCGTCGTTACCTCCATCACTGCCGCATTTGATTCGCACTTAATTGCTGATCAATGCCTGCATAATCCCCGCCCCCGACGCCTACTACTTAACCCCCACACCGCCGCGGCCATTTCCCCTCAACCACCATCACCAGAGCGCCCCCAGGCTGGCCGTATTCGCGCTTGCATCAACGCTGCCCGAGCACCTCCGGGAAATGATTCCGGTGAGCACCGTCCACCCTATGCCTTCTAATTCACCCTGTCGTGCTTCCCTGGTCCTGGTGCTTCTTCTCACACCCTCTGTTTGCCTGCTTGTGACCTAGAACGCCGTCTCCGTCGAGCACCGCGAACACCTAACACCGTCCTCTACCCTGGCGAGCAATCACGGTATAAATCGAACGCCCCTTGTCCCCTAGTTCAAACTCACCGATGCACCTTGTCCTTGTGCACACGTTGATGCCTTTTTTTGCGCTACGGTGACCAAGGTCATCGCCTCCGTCATTGTTTGCACTAACCCGACGCTGTCCGCAACTCCGACGATCTCCCACGGCCGCAGCAGCTCGCCCCCGTCCAAGCCGAAGCCACCTCGAGCATCCTCGCATCCTTGCGACGCTGCTAAGCATCACCACTGCCCCTAGCCCCCTCTGGAATCGCCGGAGCACCACCGCCAGTAGCGCCGCCGCCTCCAGTATCCATTCGTGCCGCTCGCTTATGGTCGCATGCATTAGAGCCGTTGGATCTGGATCTGACGCCATAGATACAATCACTTAATGAACCGGTATCGCCAGATCTGGGCCACAGGATCTGACTTATATCTAACGGTCCAACGCGTGATCTGCGCGAAGCCGTACAGTCCAATCTGACACGGCCACGTGTCTGTGTTCTGTTTAATAAAATCCAGAAAAGGTTTTTGAATGTTTAAACTTGCAAAATTCTTATCTTTTGGTCTGTTTATCCAAAAATGCGAATAATATATCATTGGATTCAAAAAAATAAATCCTACACTACCGTGGGCTTGAATTTGTATTTTTCTTCTAGAAAAATAGGATTATTTGCAGAACACTTATAGGCTTATTTTGACTATATAAAATGTTTATTAAATTGTTTTGAGGCAAATTTGAGTTTGTTTAGACTTTAGATATATCACTTTGTGTTCAATACTGTTTGGTTTGACTTGCTTGGTATAGAAAAATCATTTCATTGCATTTGCACACATTCATGTATATTTTGTTTGATTATTTGAATGTAAATTTGGTGCTATGATTTTATGTGTAGATTTTGGTGCTAGTGGTGATTGTGAGTGTGAGGATTGTTTCTACTCCCCCAACTACCAAGACAAGTGGTGCTTCATGTATTTTTGTCCTATTATTTTGACTATGCACTAGTGATATTTTGAATAGGGCTTGCATGGAATTTTTCTAAGTATATATACTCTGCTATGCCTTGGGAAATCCTAGTAGTTGTAGTCTTAGTAGAATTTTCTCTAAGTTAAGATACTTGTTATGTTATCATGCTTAGCCTATCTAGTAGCAAACAAGGGTGGAATATATTCATGCTATGTAAATTTTGCTAAGTCTTTGACTTGTGTTTTGTTTAATAAAACAACTAAGTGAATGAATCACCTGGGTGGATTGGTATGATGGTTTGTGTTCAGTGGTTACACAAGGCCCATGTCTATGGTTTACCTTGTGTATCACACTTGTGGAAAGCTACCCAGGAACAAAGGGATTTGAGATGTTTAGTGTTGAGAAGCTTCTAGTGCAACCACATGGCATATGGGCTCTGCCTTGATCATATAGGTTGCAATAACTTAGCCAGATGGACAGTTGGTGGTAGGGTGATAGGATGGAACGCTTCCATGGTGGTCTAAGGAAAGGCTTATGAAAGGTCTCGTCTTGATGCATGTCGAGTCTTGTGGGGAAAGTGCACCACCTCTCAAGAGGGTAGAACCTAAGTACTTAGCCGTGTCCCCTACAATGGAAAATTTGAGCATCAAAGACATTGAAGCTATCAAAGATCTCTTCATACCAATTTATAAGTTAAAAACTTTTGGTTGAACAAGGGTAAAGGTTCACCAATGTCTATCGGTGGTTCCTTGGGTGTTTTGACAAACAAAAACCTAGTGTTTTTAACTGATAAGAAAAACCTATTTTGAGCAAAGCAAGCCTAAGATACACTTAGCCAAATTCATATAGATGTTAGATACTGCTATTCTACTAAGGTATCACTTTCCAATACAATACCAAATGTATTGACCCACTGTGGCTATAACTTATGATGTTGCAGGTTACTCTGATGGATATTAGGGTTGTGAGTCTACACTCAACATGCTTGCCTATGGCACATGAAGATGAAGACTTATAGTTATTTACCTTATGTTATGAACTCTTGTACTAGCCTTTGGCTATTGATTTGTAAAGACTATGTTATCTCTGGAATGACGATGTAATAATGAACTTTGTATCTGTGTACTTCATCTTAAACTGTGGATGCTAGCTTTTGATCCAGGGACTAGCATTGCAATCACAGGGACCTTTACCTTATAAAGGTGGGGTCTTAGAGATGGTGTCAGAGCACTGTGTTGCCTATAGGATTATGACCCTAAGTTGGATTAGACTAAGGAAACCACTAAGGAAAAATGCAACTCTTTGCAAATGCCACACTTGTCTTTTTATTCTCGTAAGCTTCTTCTAATATTCATTCTCATCTCTATTTGTACATGGCCACCATCAACGAAGCCATCAAGAAGGGACCACACATGACCATGACTTTAGAATGTGAGACGGAGTTTCCCAAAGCACTCAAAACCCTTATGGTTAGCTTAGGGATACATGGTGAGGCCGTGTACAAGGGATTTCCAGTGATGGATGAAGGAGAAGAATATTGGTGGGTGCAACTTCACTTGTACAAAAACAAGGGAGACAACCACAAAGAATCGGGATTCTACATGGGCAGCTTGGAATGCTATCAAGGAGCTTGGTGAAAGACTCAAGTGTAGAATGCTCAACACTCAAAATGACCTTAAGGAGGAGAAGAAGTATACCCAAGACTTAGAGACCGCCATAAAACGTCTAAGGGAAGATATCATAGAATTAGCATATGAGTGAGAATTGTGACGTACTCCGCTAGTTGGACCACCATACTTGTCGTTTTCTCGCAAAAATTTGTCTAAGTTATGTTTGAACCTTAGTGCTTGTGGTAGATTTTGTATGCCATGACTTGTAAGTTTTACTGTTGAATGTATGCTTGACTCTTGTTTCACTATCATGTGTTTTTCTCTCTACTTGTATTGTTTCTAATTTTTCTCTATCTTATGCAATAGATGCCTAGAATTCTTATCAGCACTGCCGAGGAGTTCAAGGGAACTCGTTTTGGTTATCGTCTTGTGGAGCTCACTAGTGTGCTCAACCTTCCACTTCCTAGTATTAAGGCACTTCAGCTCACCAAGTTTGAGAGGAAGGATCTTTGGGGCTTTAGAGTCTCACAGCCAGGACGCCAGACGAAGCCACTCACGGAGGAGATTACCTTCAAGCTGATGCATGATGACAAGGATAAGGGACTTGATGTAGTCATGCAAGAACTACTTGGACGCCTCTGCGGGCGACACTCCACCGAGCTCCGGGGCCTCTACTTTCACCGGTTCAGGAGACGTGACGAGCAGGGTGAGGCTGTAGTGTATGCTGACACTACTACAGTTACGATTGAGCCTATACTTCTCTACCTCCAGGACTTAGAGAGTCTCGTTAGAAACCTCGACACAGATAGGACCAATGTCATGCTTAGCAATGATAAGCTTCAGGTTCAGTTGAGGGAGAAGGACCAGCTCTTCGTGGAGCAAGACAAGATCGTCAAGGAGATGGAGGCCAGATTCGAGAGCCAGGACAAGAAGTTCAAGAATCAGGAGAAAAGAGTTCAGGACAGAAACAAGAAGATCAAGGACATCAGGGCCGAGATAGAGGCCAAGGACTTTGAGTTAGATACTTAGAAGGGAGTGATGGAGAGGATTCGCTCGCAGAACATAGCCCTTCGCACGAAGATTGAGGCCTTGACCACCAGTGTGGAGGAGTACAAGATAGCCATGGAGACAGTAGGTCTTGCTCTTGTTGACGAGGAGGTAGACATGGTGGAGTAGTGATGACTACATGACTACCTATTTATCTATCATCCTTTGATTTATCGAGTCGCAATGATCATCCAACATGTGGATGGCTTGCTAGTGTGTTTACTTTTCCAGAACTTGTTGTTTACATTGTTTAAACCCTATGTTTATCCTATGTCTGTTTTTGTGATTGTTGCTATGTGATGTATTGTGCATTGGCATCTATGGGCTATATCTCATTACTTATCCTTATTGAAACCACAGATGCCTCCCCGTGGTGCCAATCCCAACCCAAAAAACAACAATAATAACGTCAATCCCGAGATGCAACAGTTGATGACAACTCAAACTCAACTAATGCAGATGATGACCCAGTTCATGGCCAATCAAAATCAGAACCAGAACAATAACAACAACAATCCCAACAACCCACCAGCCTTTGACATGCTTACAAGGTTTTTGAGGTTGAGGCCAGCCAAGTTCTCGGGAACCACTGATCCCATGGTAACCAATGACTGGCTACGCTCTGTGAATAAGGACTTGGTCACTATTGGCTGCACCGATGAGGAAAAGGTCAGATTCACAACACATCTGCTTGAAGGGCTAGCAGCAACATTGTCAACACCTGGATTTTTAATCCCAGATGCCTGTTATGCCATACATCACAATCCCAGGATTACCATTTTTGCGAGACATAACAGATTGGATATCACATTACATCATCCATTACAAACCATACATAAGGTCTTACACAAATACGGATCTCATGATCCAGTATTAATACAATTCAAGCAGCGTAATAACATAATAATAATGATAGCGTAGGCGAGGCTCCATCTTCATGGTCACAAGCAATGCTGACGATGGGAGATGATCCTAGTTGTCGTAACCTTCCTGCTGTCCGTCTTCCTGATAGTCCTCCTCATAGTCTGGCCACGGGAATAGCCAGGGACAAGCCATGAGTACTCTTTAAGTACTCACAAACTAATACTAACAAGTGAAGTGGTTTTGAGTAGGAAGAACTAGGCTCTAGGTGGTTTTGCAAAAAGCCAGATTTATGTCTACTGAGTTCAGAACAAAGAAAGCTAGTTGAAAGTTTTATATCACCGAAGTGGGAACTTGAGTTTCATATCACAACTCTGTTGTGGTCAAATCAAAGTCATAAATCATTTCATAAGTCATTTTGAAAACATCAGACGACAGAACAGTATGGCCACTCCAACTGTCCATAACCGCGAGCGCGGCTATTCGAATAGTTTGACACTCTGCAGAGGTGGTACACTTTCACCACAACATTCGATACATCCTTCAGGAACAATCCTGAATTCACCATACTCAGTATGTGGATAATCAATCCTGACCTTTCAATTACACGCCCTAGTATAGGCACCTCTCCTATGAGTTTGGCCTCCCAACCATGACCAAATGTCATCTTGGGAACTACATAGGTGGACAATCTTCACAAGGTAGCCTCGGCTCAACCCTGGCATCAAGGGAACCCATACTAAGGTATACAAATTTCCAGTCAAGCCCTACCCAAATTTCGGGTATTGTGGTTATATGGTAAAATTGGAATGGTATCGCATCCAGACAACCATCAGTTTTGTAAAGGGCTAAGGCTCATGCCTTAACATTTTCATCATCAAAATCATCTGGTGTTCAAGAACACATGTCAAAACATTTCAGTAGAATGACTCATCATTCTAGGGTTTTCATAACCATTTTCACCAAGTATTCCCATCTAAACTTGATCAAGTTTTATGCTTCGCACTAGCATTTACATGTGGGGGTAAATACTAATGAGGGGTGGTAAACAAGTGTGAACTAGCTAAGTTCAATCTCATGCCTCAAGATGACATCAAGATTATCTAACTTAGGCCAAGTTTTATGCTCTTTATGCTACCTTCCAAATATCCTTCTAAAAGCTATAGGTCACTAAGTAAACTCAAATAAAAGCTTTGATAAAGAAATAAAATACTAAGCTTGCAAGTAAAACTAGGATTGGGTATCATCAAATGTATCTAACCAAGCATGCTTAATGCATCGCATAGGTTATCTAACTTTCATAGTTGCAAGTGGCCTAGTGAGCAAGATTGGCAAAAATGACCATTTCCCTTATTTGTTTTGTTTTTTATTTTCTCTTGATTTGTTTCTACTTGGAAATGTTTTAGATGATGTTGTTTTCATCTTTAACCATTCCTTTCTATTTAGATCAATCTCACGAGTCTATTTAGGCATTAACACAATCATCACATACACACATGCATTCATAATGATTTGGAATTAACAAAAGTTTTTGTTAACCCTAATTTTGGTGATTGGAATTTGATAATAATTCTTCAACATTTTTGGGATGTTACAAACCTTCCCTCCTTAAACAAAATCTCGTCCTGAGATTTGAGAAAGAAGAAAGAAGAAAGAAGAAAACTAGGATTTTAAAAGATCGGGAAACTCCGTCTTGATGTGATCTTCTCGTTCCCACGTAGCTTCTTCTTCAGTGTGGTTGCTCCACTCGATCTTGAGAAACTTGATGCTTCGGATCCTGGTGGTCCTGAAAGCTTCCTCCAAAATACGGATGGGTACTTCGGGATATGTCAGGTCATCGTTGATCTCTATGGTTCTATGATCAATGTTCTTGAAATATTCAGTCTTCTCCGGGACTTCAAGGCATTTGCGAAGTAACGATATATGGAACACATGATGCACTGCTGACATCTCCTCTGGCAGTTCTAGTTGATATGATACTTCTCCTCGACGATTTAGAATCTTGAAAGGTCCGATATATCCGGGGGCTAACTTTCCTTTGAGCTGGAATCGCTGCATTCCTTTCAAAGGCGACACTTTGAGATACACAAAATCTCCAATATTTAAAGCAATGTCTCGACGTCTCTTATCGGCGTAACTCATCTGTCTTGACTGGGCGGTCTTGAGGTGCTCATGGATCTTGTGAACTTTCTCTTCTGCTTCTCGTAGGATGTCGAGTCCGAAGATCTGACTCTCTCCTACTTCTGACCAATTCAAAGGGGTACGACACTTCCTTCCATACATGAACTCAAATGGGGCCATTTGCAAACTAGCTTGATAACTGTTGTTGTACGAAAATTCGGCGAAAGGCAGACAGTCTTCCCATTTAGATCCATACTCTAGAACACAGGCTCTCAGCATATCTTCGAGTATTTGATTTACTCGCTCTGTTTGTCCATCTGTCTGAGGGTGATACGTTGTGCTGAAATCCAATCTCGTTTCCAATCCTTCTTCGACTTTCTTCCAGAATCTCAAGGTAAACTGAGTTCCTCGATCCGATACGATGTTCTTGGGGACTCTGTGAAAACTGACGATTCTAGCAATGTACAACTCCGCTAGCTTCGAACTCTGGTAGGTGGTCTTGACTGGTAAGAAATGGGCTACCTTGGACAATATGTCAACTATGACCCAAATAGAGTCATTTCCCCTACTACAAGTAGGCAATCCGGTGATAAACTCCATTCCAAAGGAATCCCATTTCCATTCCGGAATCTGCAATGGCTGCAACTTTCCTGCGGGTCTCTGATGTCCCGCCTTGACTCTCTGACAAATATCACACTTGGCGATATAAGTGCCGATTTCTCTTTTCATTTTATACCACCAAAATTTCTCCTTTAGATCCTGATATATCTTCATTCCTCCGGGATGGATAGAATAAAGAGTATCATGGGCTTCCTTCAAAATAACTTCTTTCAACTCTGAATCTGCTGGTGAATCCGGGTACTTTGCCTGTACCAATATGATGTTTGATTCCGTCGATACTAGCATTTCCTTTCTGTGCCTCCTTGATCTGACTGATCAAAGTGGGTTGAAGTTCTATGCTAGCCAAAAATCCTTCACTTACTAATTCAATTCTGAAATCCTCCATCTCCTTGTGCAAACTTGGTTGCTCCTTCAGAATCATGGAGTTCAAGCGGCACGGCAATCTGCTAAGGGCATCTCCTTCCACATTGGCTTTACCAGGGTGATAGTGAATGTCTAGATCATAGTCCTTGATTAGCTCAATCCATCTTCTATGCCTCATATTCAGATCCTTCTTAGTGAATATATACTTCAGGCTCTTGTGATCCGAATAAATCTCACAACGATTTCCCATAAGATAATGCCTCCATGTTTTCAGGGCTAGAACTACGGTTGCTAGTTCAAGATCATGAGTAGGATAATTTTATTCATGCTGCTTCAGTTGTCTGGATAGATAAGATATAACTTTGCCCTCTTGCATTAGCACACATTCGAGACCGATCTTGGATGCATCACAATACACATCAAAAGGCTTCATGATATCCGGCATGATCAAGATTGGGGCTGAAATCAATCTCCTCTTAAGTTCTTGAAAACTCGCTTCACATTTGTCTGTCCATTCAAACTTCTTATCCTTCTTTAGCAATTGGGTCATGGGTCTGGCGATACTCGAGAATCCTTCTACGAACTTGTGGTAGTATCCCGCTAATACGAGAAATGCACGAACTTGGGTTTGAGTGGTTGGGGCTTGCAAATCTTTAACATCCTTCACCTTTGCAGGGTCAACGGCAATTCCTCCGGCTGATACGATATGTCCGAGGAATCCTACCTCCTATAACCATAATTCACATTTGCTAAACTTGGCATACAACTGATGCTCCCTAAGGGTTCAAAGGATGGTCCTTAGGTGTAGCTCATGTTCTTCTTCTGATTTGGAATAGATCAGAATGTCATCAATGAAAACAACGACACCTTATCCAGGAAGTCCATAAAAATATTATTCATGAGGTTCATGAAATAAGCGGGGGCATTGGTTAATCCAAAAGACATGACAATATACTCATATAATCCATATCTGGTGGTAAAGGCAGTCTTTGGAATATCCTCTGCGCGAATCTTGAGGTTATGATAACCAGTTCTAAGATCAATCTTAGAAAACACTTTGGCACCAGTCAACTGGTAAAACATGTCTTCTATCTTTGGCAACGAGTACTTGTTCTTGATGGTCACATCATTCAACTTCCGATAATCCGTACACAAATGATTACCTCCATCTTTCTTGTCCACAAACAACACAGGTGATCTCCATGGCGATGCACTTGGTTGGGACAATCCTATCTCCAGCATAGCATCCAGTTGCTTCTTCAGCTCCACTAATTCATATGGGTTCATACTATATGGTCTCTGGGCTATGGGTCCGGTTAAAGGGATTAGTTCAATGATAAATTCGATATCCCGATCTGGGGGCATACCGGGAAAAACATCTGGAAATACATTGGTGTATTCAAAGACTATCCTGACTTGGTCAATGGTTAGCTGGGCCATACTCATGTTGCATTTGAATTGGCGGGGCAATGTTTCAGATACATGCTCAACTGATACTCCGGTTGTACTGGTCATGGTTATGGCTTTCTTGGCACAGTCGATTAATCCTTTATGTTTGGACATCCAATCCATTCCTAGTACTACTTCCAAACCTTTAGTTCCGAGTACTATTAGATTAGCATAAAAATCTATGCCATGGATTCGGATAGGCACGGCCTTGCAAATTTGTCTAGCTTTGGTGGTTGAACCGGGTATTTGAACTATCATAACATGCTTCAATTTGGTGGGTTGAATCTTACTAGTGCATGCAAATTCTTCAGTAATAAATGAGTGCGATGCTCCAGAATCAAAAAACACTCTTGCAAGTACCAAGCTAACATAAAACATACCCAGCACGACATCTAGTGCTTCTTGGGCTTCTTTAGCATGCATGAGAAAGAGACGGCCATTGCGTTTGAGCGAGTTCCCTAAGGCAAACCTCCTTCCGGTCTGAACACGATGTTGTTGCTGAGCTGGGGCATTTGCATTGGGGGATGCGGCAATCTTCATGGAGAACTCATTGGAGTACTGACCTTTGGTTCCACATTCATAATAAGTCACTTGGGACTTGTCCTTCGCTGCAACAGGCACATCATTGCTTCCATCCCTTGGGCAGTATTGGTGTTGGTGGCGACATTGTTGTTGTTGAACTTAGGCGGTGCACGGTTGAAATTGCTGGGTTTGCCGGGGTTGTTTTGGTTTCCTCCGGGCCTTGGGTTTCCACGGTTGGGATAGGTCGGACGGTTCATCGGGGTCTGTTGGTTCTTGGGGCAAATCCTGGAGATGGGTTGGGGCGATACTTTGGTGTATGGTGGGTTCCTGGTTGATGCATCATGTGACGCTTGCGGTTCTCATTGGCTTGGTGGATCTTTCCTTCCATCTGAATGACAAAGTCAACTAAGGCTTCAATATCCGCAAAGGGGATATTGACTAACACCGTCTGCATATCATCGTGCAGACCATTGAAGAATCTCTCCTTCTTCTTGTCTTCAGTATCTATCTCATCTGGTGCATACCTAGCCAATGACAAGAATGGCAGAGTCAACTAAGGCTTCAATATCAGCAAATGGGATGTTGACTAACACTGTCTGCATTTCATCGTGCAGACCATTCAGGAATCTCTCCTTCTTCTTGGCTTCAGTGTCGATCTCATCCGGTGCATACGTAGACAATGCGAAAAATTTGTCACGGTACTCAACTACCGTCATCCTGCCATGCTTCAGTTCCCTGAATTCATCTCTCATGCTCTTGATCAAACTCGGTGGCACATGGGTTCTGCTGAACCTGACTTTGAACTCTTCCCAAGTCATCATCTGTCCTACAGTCATTGCGCGAACGCTGTTCCACCATGCTCTTGCATCTCCGGCCATGTAATGGGTGGTAAACAGTACCTTCTCGTTAGCTTCCACTCCTGCAACTTCCAAGTTGTTCTCCATAGTCTGCAGCCAATCATCTCCATCTAGGGGCTCTTCAGACTTAGTAAAGATGGGTGGATTGGTGTTCTAGAAGTTCTTGAGCTTAGATCCATGGTTGTCCTGATTTCCATGGCCTTGATTGTTGTTGGCCATCTGCGCTATCTATTGAAGGGTGGCTAAGTTGGCTTGATGTTCGGCTCTTTCAGCTTCGCGGTCAGAAACCAACATTTGCAAGATTTGTAGCATCGAGTGCGGGGATGAACTACTTCCTCCGCGAGGCATATGAAGATTGAGATAGATCATGAGAAAAGAGGGAAATTTCTAAGGTTCAGGGTTTTGTTTTTGAAATGTTTTCAAGTTTGACTCAGATTTTTCTAGCAACTTCCTTTTCATTCATTCATTCATTCATTCATTCACAACACACGATACAAACACACACCACTACAAAGGAAAACAGATGGTTTTAAGAACCATTCTGTGAAACTACGATATAGTGGGACCGAATACAACTCTCTAATGCTAGTGCTCAAGTGCTACTACTCCTCGGAGTCGGTGTCCTCATCATCCTCATCATCATCATCATCATCATCATCATCATCATCATCGATGAAGGCGAAGTCATCCTCATCGGTGAAGAAGTGCATGGCCTGATCCTACAGAAAGTCATCATCGTCACTAAGATAGGAGTAGGGGTCTCCACGAAGGTCTTCCCCTGCATTCTCCCTCTCCTCCAACTGCATATCTCTCTCGTGGATGGTCTCCTCCAAATCCATGATCCGGTGGTGAAGACGGGCAATGATGCGCTCCTTCTTGTCGAGTTGACGGCGACGAGACTGGTGATCCTTCACTAGCATGGTAATAGTGTGATCCTTCTTGGCGACGATGGCGTACTTGTGGTTGGCGTAGGAGCGGGCATTGTCCAACTCCTTCTGACGGTCATACATCATGAAGCTGAGGTGGTCCAATTGACTCTTCAGCTCGTGGTGGTACGGGGCCTCCAGTGTTTGTCCCATAACATCATGCCTTGGATAGAACTCAAAGCGAGTACCCTTGATCTGATTGATAATCTTCCCACATAGACGGGCAAGATCTTCCTGCATGACCCTGACAAGTCCATCGAGCCAGTTGTTCTCTCTCAAGGTGAACTGAATTCCCTCTGAGGTGGGGGCTTCAATATTTCCCCCGGGACTTGCAACAACTAGCCATTGCAAATCCTCTCCTTCCTGATCGTTGAGCTGAGCTCCAAAGAACTCGGGGTGCGGACGCTCCAGCATCTCTGAAAGCTGGTCCAAGTCACGCTAAAAAATGAGGTCTCCTCCATTTCCGAACTGATAAAACTTGCTGTACTTCACGTCCATCTATAATAATATAGGATGAGCAAGTTACTAGAGTGATCAAGTGTGTCAAATTTTATGTAAGTTTGCAAGAATTTTTGAGGAACATGAATTTTCATGAAAGAGTCTGAGTGATAAGGATGAGAATAAGTTTTCGTAAATAATCACTTCCTTGGTTTTGAAACTAAGTTTTTGATTCAAACGTCCATTCTAAACTAGGGTCTCCTATGGTCAGGATGGCTCTGATACCACCTTGTCAACACCCGGATTTTTAATCCCAGATGCCTGTTATGCCATACATCGCAATCCCAGGATTACCATTTTTGCAAGACATAACAAATTGGATATCACAGTACATCATCCATTACAAACCATACATAAGGTCTTACACAAATACGGATCTCATGATCCAGTCTTAATACAATTCAAGCAGCGGAATAACGTAATAATAACGATAGCATAGGCGAGGCTCCATCTTCTTGGTCACAGGCAATGCTGACGATGGGGAGATGATCCTAGTTGTCGTAACCTTCCTACTGTCCGTCTTCCTGATAGTCCTCCTCATAGTCTGGCCACGGGAATAGCCAGGGACAAGCCATGAGTACCCTTTAAGTACTCGCAAACTAATACTAACAAGTGAAGTGGTTTTGAGTAGGAAGTACTAAGCTCTAGGTGGTTTTGCAAAAATCCAGTTTTATCTCTACTGAGTTCAGAAGCAAAGAAAGCTAGTTGAAAGTTTTATATCACCTAAGTGGGAACTTGAGTTTCATATCGCAACTCTGTTGTGGTCAAGTCAAAGTCATAAATCATTTCATAAGTCATTTTGAAAACATCAGACGACAGAACAGTATGGCCACTCCAACTGTCCATAACCGCGGGCGCGGCTATTCGAATAGTTTGACACTCTGCAGAGGTGGTACACTTTCACCACAACATTCGATACATCCGTCAGGAACAATCCTGAATTCACCATACTCAGTATGTGGATAATCAACCCTAACATTTCAATTACTCGCCCTAGTATAGGCACCTCTCCTATGAGTTTGGCCTCCCAACCATGACCAACTGTCATCTTGGGAACTACATAGGTGGACAATCTTCACAAGGTAGCCTCGCTCAACCTTGGCCGCAAGGTAACCCATACTAAGGTATATAAATTTCCAATCAAGCCCTACCCAAATTTCGGGTATTGTGGTTGTAGGTAAAATTGGAATGGTATCGCATCCAGACAACCATCCGTTTTGTAAAGGGCTAAGGCTCATGCCTTAAAATTTTCATCATCAAAATCATCTGGTGTTCAAGAACACATGTCAAAACATTTCAGTAGAATGACTCATCATTCTAGGGTTTTCATAACCATTTTCACCAAGTATTCCCATCTAAACTTGATCAAGTTTTATGCTTAGCACTGGCATCTACAAGTGGGGGTAAATACTAATGAGGGTGGTAAACAAGTGTGAACCAACTAAGTTCAATCTCATGCCTCAGGATGACATCAAGATTTTCTAACTTAGGCCAAGTTTTATGTTATTTATGCTACCTTCCAAATATCCTTCTAAAAGCTATAGGTCACCAAGTAAACTCAAATAAAAGCTTTGATAAATAAATAAAATACTAAGATTGCAAGTAAAACTAGGATTGGGTATCATCAAATGTATCTAACCAAGCATGCTTAATGCATTGCATAGGTTATCTAACTTTCATACATGCAAGTGTTAGCTTGCATAATTGCAAGTATAAGCTTGCCAAGTCAACTGTTAGCATTAGGCTTGCTCAGGTAATAGCTTGCCTTGTGCAGAGCAGTGGTTGAAGTTCTCCTCAGCTTCTTCCTCGTAGTATCCTCCTTCCTCTTCGTATCCTTGGTCGGTATGTCACGTCCCAAGATTTTCCAAATCTTGTAATGTGAAAATAAATGAATAAAATAAAACTTTGTTTGATTTTCAGGGCCAGAAGAAACTTTTTGAATTCAATTGGAACTTCAAACCAATTTGGATCAAATAAATCCTAAAGTGATTTATAAAGATAAACATTTAATAAAGGAAAATAAAATAATTTGGAATTACTATTTTGGACCTTTTAAATAAAAAGATTTGGTTTTCAAAAGAAATAGAAGTTTTATAAATAAGGATTATTTTATAAAGCCAAATGAAACCTTGGCCAAGCTTTTGAATTAAAACATTTTGTTTTGAATAAAAATAGTAAAGGTTTATTTAAATAAAATAATAAGGATTCAATATCCAAGTTTTATTAATAAAGGTTTTACTATTTCCAAAACATCAAAACTTATTTATTTATTTAAAATAAGTTTTTCAAGTATTTTATATTCCCAAATAAAATCTACTGTTTTGGTTTTGAAAATATTTAGTTTTTAAATGGGGATTTTAAATAAATCAAAACCTATTTTGATTTAATAAACAATGGTCTATTTATTTAATTAATAATGGACCCTAAAATAAAATTATTATTTTGGTTTTGGAATTTGGTTTATGTTACTGAACAGAACCAAATTCAACGTTTCAAAATGTGGTGATTGTTGATTTGTTTTGTTTGTTTGATTTGAGTGTTGTTTGGTTGTTTGAATTTCAAAACAGGAAATAGTTATAGAAAAAGAAAAAGCCAGCAGACAGAAAAAAATAGGATCTGGACCAGCCCAGTCGACAGAGCCCACAAGGCCCAGAACCAGCCTAGCTTTTCCTCCCCGAAGAAAAACGTTTCATACTCATTTTCGAACCCATGCAGAGACTGACCGGTGGACCTCCTTTCCTTCTCGCATCCTCACTGACGACTGGACCCCACCTCCCTGTTCATCCTCCTCACCCGCGCGACTTCTTCTTCCCCCAAACCTCATCGTCGTTTCTGCCAGATAACTGCGCGCTTAATTCCTCTTAATGGCTGTGTTAATCTCGCCCCTGACCATGCGTACATAAGAACCTCTCCTCCCTCTGTCATTCCCCGCAAACACCAACTCCACATCGCCACCAGGCTGCTCGGAATCATCTTCAAACCGCCGCTGCTCCGACGAACTTCCTTCCCCAATTCCGGCCAAGCCTCGCCACCTCCTGCCTCCCCGAGCACACGAGCACGCTCATCACACCCAGACGCTCCTCCCAGTACCGTCCGTTCAACTACGGGCGCCTCAGGACGACGCCAACCACTTCGACTGAGCGCCGCCACGTCTGTCTTCTACTCCGGCGAGTTCCCGGGTAAAATCCGCCCACCCTCTCGTTCATGCACACGTCATCTACTTGATCGTGACGCCAAACCATGCTTCCGGTTTGCCTTCGTGACCCATAGCATCGCCTTCTTGACCTCGACCGAGCCAACCATCGCTGACCAAACTCCGAGGAATTACTCCTACCCTCGTCGCCCTTTCCCGTCGACCACCGCCGAGCACCACCTCCCTCGCGACCTCGGTGAGCCTACTCCTCCTCTCGCTTCTGTTTACGCCACGCATCGCCGACCATCGCCGCCGCTAGCCACCGCCGGCGCCGCTCGCATATGGTCAAGCATGCTAGCACCGTAGGATCTTGATCCGACGCTTGCGATAGATCACTTAAGCCGCGAAGGGGTACGCTTTCCGAACCGTGCTATCTGTTAGATCCTGCGGTCCACGTTGCCGATCCGGCCGAACCGATATCATCCAACCAGAACGCGCCGCGTGGCCAGGTTTCGTTTTAAAAACAGATTTTAATCTGTTATAGATTCAATTTTCAAACCTTTGTAACTTTTGATCCACACGTCCAAAAATTACAAATTTTATATCGTTGGAGTCAGTGGAACAAGCCCTAGCCAACCATGCCTTTTTTAGCAAATAGTATCTGTTAGCTTGTTGGTTTTTGCAGAAACATTTGTATGCTTGATTAGATTAGAAAAATGATTCAAAAATGTTTTTAGGGTTAAAACCTTTGCAAAATGGTTTGTTGTAAACTCACTGACCCTAGGAACCAACCCATAGTTTGGAAAATGGATTTGGTAAAGTTTAGGATGGAAAAACTTGATTTAGTCATTTCTAGCCAAATGAAAATAATGGTTTTTGTTGTGAAAATGATTTTGAGTAAAAACTTTGGGAAAATACCTTGGATCAAACCTACTGATCCAAAACACCAAGTTTTGTGGATTAGCAACTCATTTGGTGAAAGACTTAAAAAGTTTTGAGAGGATAAAAACATTTTTCACCACATAAAATGATGAATGGATTTAAAAATGGTTTTGGATAAAACCCTTTTGCAAATGACTTTGCCACTTTGGAAAATGACCAATTTGGAACTTACAAACTTTAGAAGCCTAGTGGAGACCATCTTTACAAATAGAACCATCTTTTGCATGCTCACATGCATGAATTAAATCTTAGATCCCATTGTTTTATGTGTGTGAATTGTTTGATTGATTATTTGGAATGCTAGTTGATATTTCGTTTGCTTGATTGATTATAGTGAAGTTAGAAAAGTGTGAGACTAGCAAGATCAAGAAGTGAACCACCATTCCCTACCAAAAAGGCAAGTGACACTATCATCTAAAGTCCTACTATTTTCATTATACTTAGTGGATTTTGAAAACATGCATGAAAAGAATTTTATACTTATGCTATGCTAAATCCTAATAGGATTCCCTATACATTCCTTAGTGAAAATAATGTAGTTGATACATGCTTAGCCTTGCTATATTTTGAAAAGAGATACATGATGAGATTTTATGAAGTTGAGAAAAGGACTTGTGTTTTTATAATAAAACAAGGACTCAATGAACCACCTGGGTGGCCAAGGATACTTTGAGTATTGGAGAAGGTGGCAACAAAAGGAACCATGTCTATGGCAATATCTTTGTGTTGTGCTCCAAAGGAAACCACCCATGAAACTTAGAGATTGAACATGTTTCTCCAATTGTGGCTTTCGTGTGCAACCACATGCTATTATGGCTCTGGCTTAGTCAACTACATTAGGGAGACCCATACATTGTCTTCAGTTAACTGGACATGGGGACCTGGAATCCTACATGGGTGCTGTTGACAAAGCTAGCAATGATGTATGGGAGGACCCTCTGGAAAGACTTCGTCACATTCTCAATCTGCCAGTACTCCATCTTGGTGAGCACTAATCCAGTGACCCTTTGGTGGCAACAAGATGGGATTGTGACATGTGGGTAAAGTGTGCAACTTCTGCAGAAGATAATAAAATCTAAGTACTTAGCCGTGTCCCCGGTTATGGACAATACTGAGCAACTAAAGTTTGAAGCTATGGGAGATCTCGACATTCTAATTTCTAAAAGAAAACTTGATGGTGACAACAAGGGATTAGAAGCACTTGAAGTTTTCCAAGGAGTTCAGAAAGATTTCACAAAAGATCAAAACTATTTTGAAAAGATAGGATAAAACTATATTGCTTTCTGCAAAAGAGCCTAAACCCTACTTAGCCAAATATTCGTAGTGATTGGAATTTGATAATCATTGTTCAACATTTTGGGGATGTTACAAACATGGTGGGATAACTTCCAGATCACCAATCCTATCGAGGATGTGACTTGGGCAATATTCGAGGATGGTTTTCGCACAGCCCATATCTCATCAGGAGTGATGAACTTGAAGGAGTTCCACAATCTGTAGCACCGTCACTGCAGCATGGCAGAATACATTGAGGAATTCAACAATCTGGCATGCTATGCACCGGATGAGGTTGGTACTGATGCCAAGAGGAAGGACAAATTCCTCGTGGGACTGAATGATGAGATGAACCTTGTAGAGGTCCCAACCTTCAATAAGGTAGAGATCCCTGTGTTTGCAATGCTAGTCCCTGGATCAATACCTAGCATCCACAGTTAAGATGTAATATCAAAAAACAAAGGTCATAGTGCAACTTTATAACCAGGAATAAAATAGTTCATTACATCTTACATAGCTCATTTGGCTATCTCATTACAATGCAGCAGAAATAACTATAGCATGGAGTCCTTCATCTTCAAAGTGCCACAGGCAATCATGTTTGTTGTAGACTTGTAATCCTATTCAACACACTTCACTAACATCAAACAAACCTGCAACATAATAAGTTGCAGCCACAAGGGTCAATAAATTTGAATTGTATTGGGAAGTTTCACTATTATGTAGAAGTAAGTGGATCCTATCCTTACATGCATATTTGGCTAAGTAGGGTTTAGGCTCTTTTGCAGAAAGCAATATAGTTTTATCCTATCTTTTCAAAATAGTTTTGATCTTTTGTCAAATCTTTCTGAACTCCTTGGAAAACTTCAAGTGCTTCTAATCCCTTGTTGTCACCATCAAGTTTTACTTTGAGAAATTAGAATGTCGAGATCTTCCATAGCTTCAGGCCTTAGTTGCTCAGAATTTTCCATAATCGGGGACACAACTAAGTACTTAGAATTTGATCTTCTGCAGAAGTTGTACACTTTACCCACATGACACAATCTCGTCTTGACGCCACCAGTGGCCGCTGGATAAGTACTCACCAAAGTGGAGTACTGGCAGATCGAAAATGTGACAAAGTCTTTCCATAGAAATCCACCCAATACACAATGCTAGCTTGTCTACCAGGCACCAATGTAGGGATATGTTTCCCATACACAATTCTAGTTAACCTAAAGATGCCAATGCATGGGTCTTCCACTATGTAGTTGACTAAGCCAGAGCCCATTTAGCATGTGGCTGTACACGGAAGCCACTATACGAGAAACATGTTCAATCTCTAAGTCCCTGGGTGGTTTTCTTCTAGTGCACACACAAAAAGATAGCCATATAAACATGGTTCCCTTTGTTGCCACCTTGTCCAAATCTTGAGTATCCTTTTCCACCCAGTTGGTTCATTGATTACTTGTTTTATTATATAAAACATATATCTTTCCAACACTTTATGTAAAAATATCATGTATCCCATCCCAATTATATAGCAGGGCTAAGCATACTACAACTACAATGTTTTTACTAAGGAAGATATAAGGATATCCTAATAGGATATAGCATAGCATAGAAATATAGTATGCATGTTACAAAAATCCACTAAGTGTAATGAAAATAGTAGGACATGGATGATAGTGTCACTTGCCTTTTTAGTAGAGAATATTGGTTCACTTCTTGATCTTGCAAATATCACACTCTTCTAACTTCACTACAATTTAATCAAGCAAACACATATTCAACTACCATTCAAACAATTTCACCACATAAAACATCAAAAACATGGCATGCAAGCATGCAAAAGATGGTTTTATTTATAAAAGTGGTTTCTATTAGGCTCTAACCATTTTAAAGCTCATATTGGTCATTTACAAAAGTGGTAAAACCATTTGCAAAAGGTTTCACCCCATAAACTAATTTTTATACCAAAGTGATTTTTTATGTTGTTAAAAATGCCTTTTTGCAAAGTAATAATTCTATAGTTTTCATCAAATATATTTTTAAATCTCAAAACTTGGTGTTAAGGGTCAGAGAGTTTAATTCAAATCATTTTACAAGTTTTTACTCAAAAAGTATTTTTAACATATAAATAATATTTCTATTTGACTAGAAATGTTCTAAAAAGATTTATACTTTAACTTCATAAAACACATTTTTAAAGCCATAGGTTGGTTTCGATGTTCATTAGGTTCAAAACAACCCACTTAGAAAATATTTCACCTTAAAAATATTTCTAGAACAATTTTTATATTCAAATTATGCCTACACAAGTTTCTGCAAATTCAACCAATTTTCCAGAAGCAAAGCATTAAACAAAGTGCGTGGTTGCAAAGTACTTGTTCTGCTGATTCCATTGATATAAAATTTACAAAATTTCGACGTGTAGATTAAAAGTTATGAATTTTACAAGTTTGCATATCTAATAGAACAAAATTTCTGTTTTAAACAGACTCTGAACACATGGCGCTATCCTATTGGACGGTACCACTTCGGCTGGATCACCTCTGTGGGCTGTTGGATTTAAAACACATCGCACGGCTCAGATCAAACGTACCCCTTCGATTTAATGAATCTATCCTAGCCAACGGATTGAGATCTAACAAATCACAGCTGCTCGACCATGGTCTGGCGGCGCTGGCGGCGGCTGACGGTGGCGCGTGCTCGGCCAGTGAGCTTGCCGGCGAACTAGGTCGCGCGGAAGAGGGAGAGGATGCTCACCGTGCTCGCAGAAGTGTGGCGAAGCTCAAGGTGTGGTTAGTTTGTCCAGGGGCGCTCTGGTTCCTGAGGAATTGCTCACCGGAGCTTGCGGCAGCGTCAGATGCTTCTGTTCGTCGACGAGGGCGGAGTTTGAGGGTGCGCTAAGGCAAACAAAGCATGGGGTTAGATTCGTATGGTGCTGGGGATCATAGGAGCATCATCGGGAGGTACTGGGACGGTCTGTGCTCACCGGGGGAGTTTGTCAGAGCGGTGGCAGACACGGCGACGCTCAGGTGGTGGTCCTTGCAGACGTTTCGGAGCACGCGCGAGCGAGCTAGTGCTACCGGTAGGTGCGCCTGATGATGGGGAGCAAGATAGTGGTGCCAGGGAGTGGAGAGGTGGCCGGATTTGCCGGGATTTCGCAGGAGTAGCTCGTCGGAGCAGAAGTTTGCAATGGACAGTTCGGACAGCCTGGTGGCCGAGGGGGAGTAGTGTCTGGGGGGAAATGGAGAGGAGGGCGAGGCGTTTAAGAGGGTGTGGTCATGGGGGAAAATTACTCATGGAGTTACTCGAATTAAGCGATTGAATTTAGATCAGAAACAGCCGAGGGAGAGAGGGCGTGGTCGTCATGGGTGAAGACGAAGATCTGACGGCGTGGGGCCGCGCTATCTGCGAGAGAGAGGGAGAGAGAGTGGGGTCCGCAGCTCAGTGACTTAGCGGGTTCATTTTTGAGTGGAAAACGATTCGCCAGAGGGGAGGAGATGGGCTGCGTCGCTGGGCCTGCTGGGCTGGGCTGTTAGTGGGTTGAGTTAGTTGGGTATCCTTTTGAGAACATTGAGCCCAGGGCATAGGCGAAGAGCACATCAACTTTCTCCTCTGGCATTCACATTCAAGAAAATGACAAAGTCAAGACAGCGGGTTTGTGTCCCACATCTGAGCGCAGGAATTTGGGTTGATAAACAAGATCAAAAAGCAGTGGCAGAAGATCCTTCAACAAGGCTTACCTTAATTGCTTTGCTTTAAGGAAGCAAGGAGCCGTTGTTGCAGCTAAATCAATAGGAATAGGATTCCCAAAGAAGCCTAAAAAGGATGGCCCTGGGATTTGACGGCGGACTTGAAAAGCCACCTACAGACGCTTTACGCCCAATCATTCCGGATAACGCTTGCATCCTCTGTCTTACATGCAGCTGTAGTTAGCCGATGCTTATTCCTCAGATACCGTCATTGTTTCTTCTCCGAGAAAAGAAGTTGACGACCCGTAGGCCTTCCACCTCCACACGGCATTGCTCCGTCAGGCTTTCGCCCATTGCTTTCATTTTTTTTATACTGAATGCTTTTCCTTTTTATATTTTGAATTTCTGTTTTTATTTTCATTCAAAAAATTCAAACTCTATTTGAATCCACCAAACTTTGAGTTGATTTTAATACTTTTTATTAACATAATCTAAAATCAAATATAGAATAATTAATTTTAGGGTTTATTATTTATTAAAAATAAATTAATAGACATTAGTCTTTATTTCAAATAGGATTCAAATATGTTTTAGAACACTATTTGATTTCTAAATTTTTCCCAAAACCTTTTCAGTAGGTTTTATTTGAAAGATAAAAAACTTTGAATTTTTATTTAAAATACTTTATTAAGTTTTAATGTTCATTCAAAAGTAGGTAAAAGTCTTTACTTAAATAAAGTTGGATATTAATAAATCCTCTTTATTCAAATAATCCCTTACTCTTTTTATTAAACAAAAATATTTTATTTCCATTGCTTGGCCAATATTTAATTTGGCTCTTTAAAATAGTTCTCATTTATTCAATTCTACCTTTGTTTATAAAAACCATATCTTTTTATTTAAAGATCCAAAAATGGTGATTCCAACTTTTATAACTTTATTTATTATTAGTTTATCTTTTTAAATCCCTTTAGGATTCTATTTGATCAAATTAAGTTTTGATGTTTCCATTTGGAATCAAGTAAAAAAATTTCTTTTCACCCTAAATTTCAACAATTATTTATTTTTCACATTTCAAAATTTGGAAAAATTTGGGATGTGACAAACCTGCAGATATCTGTTGCCTATGTCCCAACATATCAATCATTGTGTGACAAGGCCACCATCTTGGAAATCAAGATGAAGCAGGTTGAGAACAAGAAGAGGAAGCATCACTTTGACAAGCACAGCGCGGGGTCGTCTCAGAAACATTCCCATGGTGATGATAGTGGAGGTTCTGAGTCCCACAAGCATGGGAAGTATAACAACCACCACAACAGTAACCATCACCATGACAACAAGCACCACCGCAGCCATGAGAATGATAGGTATAAGAACCACAAGTGTGGACACAAGAGCCACCATAATGGGAATGGCAATGGGAGTCAGCCTGATAAAAGAGATATCAGTCAGGTTGAGTGCTTCAAATGCAAGAAAACTGGGCACTATGCAAATGAATGCCTAGAAAAGAAAGTTGAAGGAGCCAACAAGCCCAACCCTTTCCAGAAGGAACAAGTAAACCACATCAATGTGGAAGAAATATAGTCTAATGCTATGGCTGGTAAGTTCAAGCTTAATTCTTTTCCAGCACTTGTTCTTTTTGATACCGGCATATCACATTCATTCATATCAAGAGCATTTGTTGATAAAAATGGACTTCCAACTAAAACTATTGGGTGTCCAATAAAAGTAAACTCTCCTATTGGAGAGATGATAGTGAACTTTGGATGTCATGATCTAGTGATAGAGTTTGGAAAGTATAAGTTTCCATTTAGTTTGATAATCCTAGATTCCCAAGGATTGGATGTTATTCTAGGCATGGATTGGATGACTAAGTATGAAGGAGTACTAGATTGTGCCAATCGTACTGTCACACTCACAACCCTGGATAAGAAATGGATTAGGTTCAAGTCTAACTTTGAGTCTAAAGGGAGTAAGTTAAATTCTCTTAAGGGGGTTAGCATAGACAGTGTGCTGATTGTGAAGGAGTATCCGGATGTGTTTCCGGAGGAATTACTGGGAATGCCACCAGATAGAGATGTGAAGTTTCTAATTGACTTACTACCAGGATCTGGACCAATAGCAAAGAGACCCTTCAAGATGTCAGTTGATGAGTTGAAAGAACTCAAGAAACAACTTGGAGAACAGTTGCAGAAAGGATTTATTCAACCAAGTTCTTCGTCTTGGGGTGCACCAGTTCTGTTTGTTGAGAAGAAGCATAGAAGTCAAAGGTTATGCATAGATTACCGTTCACTCAATGTGGTGACTATAAAGAACAAGTACCCTTTGCCTAGAATCAATGATCTATTTGATCAGCTAGAAGGAGCCCGTGTGTTCTCGGAGATTGATCTCCGATCAGGCTATTTGCAACTAAAGATTAGAGAGAAAGACATACCTGAGACTACTTTCACCACCAGGTATGGATTGTATGAGTATACCGTGATGCCATTTGGATTGACAAATGCACCGGCTTATTTCATGAACATGATGAACAAGGTTTTCATGGAGTTTCTCGACAAGTTTGTTGTCGTATTCATCGATTATATTTTTATCTATTCCAAGAGCAAAGAAGAGCATGAAGAACATTTGTGTTTGATACTTGAGAAGCTCAGGGAGAACAAGCTGTATGCAAAGTTTAGCAAGTGTGAATTCTAGTTGAATGAAGTTGGATTTCTCGAACATATTGTGTCGGGAGATGGTATAGCTGTCGATCCCGCAAAGGTGTCAGCTGTAACTGAGTGGGAATCTCCCAAGTTAGTTTAGGAAGTTCGTAGTTTCCTAAGCTTGGCAGGATACTATAGAAGGTTCATTGAGAATTTCTCAAAGGTAGTGTAACATCCCAAAAATATGAAACTTGGATCATCAAACTCTAATCATCAAAATTTAGGATTAACAAAAACTTTTCTAAATAAAAATATGAAAGCATGCATATGTGTATGCATTCCAATTTGAATTCTTTTGAATTACCTTGCTTGTGTGTTTCTGTGCTTGTAAAATGATTCTTAGGTGAAATAAACATCATCTAAATAATCCCCACACTTTTCCCAAAGACAAATAAATCAAAATCACCAAATTAAGTGAATGGTCACTTTGGCCAAATTAACTCCCATGCCTACTTTGGCTATCTCTAACTTTCAGAACTTAACAGAAACTTGTTTGGATCTTTGCACCCCTCGATATTACTCATAACAAAGTATCAAGGCCCACCTTGTGATCATCCAGAAACATTCAAATGCATAGTTTAAATGACAGTTTAAAATTGAATATATTTCATATGGGAAGATCCCACTTTTTCAAAAACCACTCAAACAAGCTCAACTTTCAAAACCCAAGCATCCACAGACTCACCATCACATTCCTAGCACACCCACCAAAAATCTTTTCAAAATTGAAAACTTGAATTCATGCGGCCATTTCATCAAACACCTTGCAGATTCAAATCAACAAAATCACAAACACTATTTTGAGCAGTGTTTTGGCCAAACTTGTTCCCTCTCTGGTTACACTAGCCTCAGTAGATCATTTAGAAAACTTAACTAAGCTCTAGCCCCAATGTAAGCTTGCCAATATCATCAATGGTGAACAGGCCGAGAGCACCCATGTCACCCCAGTGTGGACAACAGGCTAGAGGAAGAACTAGCCGTGCCAGCCTTGTCTGGGAGGTAGCCCATGCCTCACCGCCCCCTCTCGACCAGCCCCCGCCGCAGACAACAACAACCGCCAGAATGTCGTGTGCCGTGCCGCCGACCATGCCGACCGCCTCTCAGAGCACGCGCCGTTCCCATTTAACCAGACCACCTCGAGCCCTCGTCGCCCGCCAACGTGCTCCCCACCGTCCTAGGAGACCGCCAGACATACCCATTTCACCGCCCGTACCCCGTAGCCACCGCTCTCCATCGAAGACGCCACCTCTGCCTCGCAGAGCATCGAGTGTTCCCGACCGCTTGACACCACCCCTACAAGCGCATTTACACCTTAGAGCATCGCCAGGAGACCACCGATCGATCGCGACCCTCGGCCATGCCTCTAGCAGCCCATAGCCGTGTCGCCACCGTCGTCTGCGCATCCCGTTCGGTCTCACCGTAGAGCCTATAAAAGGAGACGACCCCCAGCCGATTGAAGCACACCATCTCACTCCCCTCTCCTCACTGATCGTTCCACCCCGTTCCCGGATCAAGGCGAGCAGCGCATCGCCGGAATTTGGCCGGAGCTCGCCGCTGCTGGAGAAGAAGGAAGCCAGCGATTCGAGCCACCCCAGGAGAAGCTGCCGGTACCAGGAGCTTCGCTGTCGTCGACTTCGTCGTTCGCCCGCCCCGCCGACCCTCGCCTGAGCCCCACTAAGCCTCCCACAACCCCACCTGCCGCGTTAGGGTTCTGTCTCGCCGGCGCTGCCCGATGTGGACGATGAACCAGAGCCGTTGGATTAGAACTAGATCCAACGCACCATGTTTCCCCGTACCACTTCGCGTTTAAAGAGCCACCGGTGGAAACCTGTCGATTGAGCCTCAGCGCCAGAGTGACACCGACCGCCCATTAGCGGTTCAGCAGCCCTCGTTCAATTTAACTTTTTCCATTTTAGTTCAAACATAGTTCTGTACCCAATTTCAAAAATCAACCCAGCTCGATTCAGTGAACCAAATTGAATGAAACCAATTTTGTTAGAAATATATTGAAATGCTTAATCCAAGCCCATTGGATTCAAATCATTTGAATCTATAGATCAACCTTGGTAAAAATAACAAGGCAGAAGCTTTTCTTCATTCAAACATTTTTCAAATTTAAACCATAATAGCTTTTGAGTTGATTCCAACTCTCAAAAATCACATTTGATCATACCTTTCGGAATATATAAAAACATATGGGTTTACTTACATAAATAATGTTCAAGTAATAAAAGAATGCCACATAGGCAATTCTAGTCATTTATTTTTATTTGAAATAAAAGGTTAAATCTTATTAAATTGTGACACCACTTTAAATCACATTCCCATGTACTGAAATGTGTGGTGATGACATGTGTCAACATGATCCCATGTTTGGTTTGGAGAATATTAAATCTTAAGTAGTTTTTCAATGAGTAGAAATTACTTTCTAAAAATAAAATTATTAAGTCAAGTGCTTGTAATGTTAGTAATGATGCTAGATCATCTATAGAACCCCTTTGTGTGATGATTGAAAGTAGTTAAGTATTGTTTGGTGATTGTGTACCTCGTATTTATTTATAGACGCTAGTACCGACCAAGGATACGAGGAGGAAGGAGGATACTACGAAGAAGAAGCCGATCGAGGAGAACTTCAACCACTGCTCTACACAAGGCAAGACTAATACTACTAGTTGAATGAGCAAGCCAATACTTGCAAGCTAACACTTGCAATTTAGCAAGATTATACTGATAATGATGCAAGCCTTACTAATCAAGTTGACCTATGCAAGCTAATACTTGCTTGTTACCATGCCAACTATATGCCTTAAGCATATATGATCCGACCCACTTGATCAACCAATCCTAGTTTTACTTACAAGCTTTATACTTTATTTCTTTATCAAAACTATTGCTTAGAGATTACTTAAGTGAATTGTAGATTCTAGGAAGATAACTGAAGGTTGCATAAAGAGCATAAAACTTGGCCTAAGCTAGATAATCTTTATGTCATCCTAAGGCATGAGATTGAACTTAGTTAAACTCCACTAGTTTACCACCCCTCATTAGTACTTACCCCACTTGTAGATGCTAGTGCTAAGCATAAAACTTGATCAACTTTAGATGGGATTACTTGGTGGAAAAATGGTTATGAAAACCTTGGAATGATGGATCATTCTATTGAGATGTTTTGACATGTGTTTCCGAACACCAGATGATTTTGGTGATGAAAATGTTGAGGCATGAGCCTTAGCCCTTTATAAAACTGATGGTTGTCTGGATGTGATACCATTCCAATTTTACTGTACAACCACAATACCCGAGAATTGGGTAGGGCTTGACTGGAAACTTATATACCTTAGTATTGGTCCCTCATGGCCAAGGTCTGAGCTGAGGCTACCTTGTGAAGATTGTCCACCTGTGCAGTACCCAAGATGATAGTTGGTCATGGTTGGGAGGCCAAACTCACAGGAGAGGTGCTGATACTAGGGCGTGTAATTGAAAGGTTAGGATTGATTATCCGCATACTGAGTATGGTGAATTCAGGTTTTGTTCCTGACGGATGTATCGAATGTTGTGGTGAAAGTGTACAATCTCTGCAGAGTGTCAAACTATTCGAATAGCCGCGTCCGCGATTATGGAAAGTTGGAGTGGCCATACTGTTCCCCCGTCAGATGTTTTCAAAATGACTTGTGAAATGAATTGAGATTTTGACTTGACCACAACAGAGTTGTGATATGAAATACAAGTTCCCACTTAGGTGTTATAAAACTTCAACTAGCTTTCTTCATTTCTAAACTTAGTAGAGGTAAATCTGGATTTTTTCAAAACAACCCTAGAGCTTAGTGTCCTATTACAAAAAACCCTTTCCCTTGTTAGTATTAGTTTGCGAGTACTTAAAGAGTACTCATGGATTTGTCCCTGGCTATTCCCGTGGCCATACTATGAAGAGGAGTACCTGGAGGATGGAACCCAGGAAGGTTACGACAACTAGGATCATCTCCCATCGTCAGCATTGCCTGTGACCCCGAAGATGGAGCTTCGCCACGCTATTATTACGTATTTCCGCTGCTTGAGTTGTATTAAGAAATGGATCATGAGATCCTTATTTCTGTAAGACCTTATGTATGGTTTGTAATGGATGATGTACTGTGGTATCCAAATCTGTTATGTCTCGCAAAAATGGTAATCCTGGGATTGCGATGTATGGCATAACAGGCATCTGGGATTAAAAATCCGGGTGTTGACAGGTAGCCAAGCCAATGACGGAGTTACTTAACAAAGATAAGAAGTTTGACTGGACTGAAGGTTGTGAAGTCATTTTCCAGGAATTGATGAAGAGACTAGTGACAACACCAGTCTTATGTTTGCCAGATTTGGAGAAGGATTTCCAAATCTATTGTGATGCATCTCACCAAGGATTAGGTGGAGTTTTGATGCAAGATGGGAAAGTTGTGGCTTATGCCTCGAGACAACTCAAAACTCATGAAGTGAATTATCCTACTCATGATTTGGAGTTAGCCTTTCTTGTCCATGCACTCAAAACATGGAGACATTATCTTTTGGCAAAGCGTTTTGTAGTGTTCACGGATCACAAGAGTTTGAAATATATCTTCACTCAGAAGGAAATCAATATGAGACAAAGAAGGTGGCTAGAGCTCATCAAGGACTATGATTTGAGTCTGCAATACCATCCCGGTAAAGAAAATGTGGTAGAGGATGCTTTAAGACGTAAGGTTTATGTGAATGGTCGTACTAAAGGAGAATTGCCAGATGATCTATGTGCTCAATTCAAAGATCTCAGATTGGAGATAGTGCCCGAAGGATATCTCATGTCATTAGATGTAAAACCGACATTTTTGGACAAGATCAAAGAAGCCCAAAAGTTGGACAAAGAAATAGAGGAGATTAGCGGTAAAATTAGTAAAGGGAAGGCTAAAGGATTCCATGAAGATGAACAAGGAACTTTGTGGTATGGAAAGCGTATCCGCATTCCGCAAGATCCGGAACTTCGGAAGTTAATTCTGCAGGAAGCACACAATTCACCATATTCTATTCATTCGGCTAACACAAAAATGTACATGGATGTGAAGGAAAGATTTTGGTGGAACAATCTCAAGAAGTATATTGCAGAACATATTGCCTTGTGTGATGTGTGTAGTCGAGTTAAGGCGGAACATCAGAAACCGGTAGGGTTATTACAACCACTACCTATTCAAGATTAGAAGTGGGATAAGATTGGTATGGATTTTATCACCGGACTGCCAAGAACTAGATCAGGATATGATTTATTTGGGTGGTTTTCTATCGCCTAACTAAAGTGGCTCATTTCATACCCGTGAAGACAACCTATACAAGTGCTAAATTAGCTAAGATCTATATGAGGAGGATTATATGTCTGCATGGAGTACCTAAAGTATTGTGTCTGATAGAGGAACTCAGTTTACTTCACATTTTTGGCGACAACTACATGAGTCATTGGGAACAAGGTTAGAATTCAACACAACTTTTTACCCCCAGACTGCTGGATAGACAGAAAGGACTAATCAGATTTTGGAGGATATGTTGAGGGCATGTGCCCTATATTATGGTGCAAGTTGGGATGAAGGTCTTCCTTATGCAGAATTCTCTTACAACAACATCTATCAAGCTAACATTGAGATGGCACCATTTGAATTTCTTTATGGAAGAAAGTGTACTACGCCACTGCTATGGAGTGGTGTAGGAGAAAGAAATTTGTTCGGACCAGAACTAATCAAGGAAGCTGAAGAGAAAGTTAAATTATTAAAGGACAGATTGAAGATAGCCCAGTCCCGAAAAAAGAGCTATGCAGATCCAAAGCATAGAGAAGTCACCTATGAGGTAGGTGATAGAGCTTATCTTAGAGTGTCACCAATTCGTGGTGTGAAGAGATTTGAAGTCAAAGGAAAATTGGCACTAAGATATGTTGGACCATTCAAGATTTTGAGTCTCAAAGGAGAAGTGGCTTATGAGATTGAATTGTATGAATCACTGTCAGCAGTTCACAATGTGTTTCATGTGAGTCAATTGAAGAAGTGTCATCCGGAGATGGAAGAGAGTTCTTTGAAGGATACTTGTAACATCCCTAAAATCATGTTTCAAACTTATGCATATCATCCATGCATCCATGATCATATAGAGTTCATTTCAAACAAAACAATTCAAAAACAGGAGTATATGAGCTCATTATTTTATGTGATTAGCATTTGAAACAAATGCTACTCTCTAATGAGAGATTGTTGTTCATGAAACCAAACCTTGTGCTTTATTTCTTTCAGAATGAGTTGCTAGATTGCTAAGACCTAAACCCAAGTTTTCAAAGCAAACACAATTTGAAAACCAAATTCAAAAACATTTTTAAACAAGTTCTATGTCACTGTTTATTCTATTTTTATTCTAAATGACCCAGCCAATTCAAAGTGACCACTTGGTTTTATGCCCAGATTTGTGATTATTGCACAGTGCAAAAATCCTGAAAAGATTTGAATTCAAATAGAGTTTGAAATCATTTGAAAATAATTCCAGAAAATCAAATCAGAAATAGAAAAGGAATAAAGAAAAGGAAAAAGGTTGGCGCTGCTAATATAGCCCAACTAAGGAAGCATCCCATTTAGCCCACCCGGGTCCCCTCTCTCTCTCTATCACTCGCAGACGCACACACGGAGTCGCTGACGCCAGGACCCAACCTCTCCTCTGTTTATTTCGCTGACAAGTGGACCCATGACCCCGTCGTCGTCTTCGTCAATCACGCGCGCGCGACGCTCACGCCGCTGTTACTCGCCGCAGTCACTTCCGCGTTGATTCCCATTGATTCCTCGAGTAACTCCACGCCCAGCTCCGGCCATAAGAACCTTTCCCCCTCGCGGTCATTTTCCCCCACACTGCACACCCTTCTCGCCACCAGGCTGCCAGTATTCGCCCTTGCGCCGCCGCAGATAGAACCTACTCCGGCGACCAATTCTGGTAAACCTCTTGCGCCCCTTCCTCCCTGGTTCATACGAACAGCTTCGCAACTTCCTTGCGCACCCCCTGATCCCCTTTGCCCGTCTGTTTGTGATCCAGAGCTTCGACTTCGACGAGCGCCGAGAGAATCCGACGCCGTCTCCAACTCCGGCGAACCTACCTGGTTAGTTCTGACCGCGCCTTGTTCTCTCTTTGACACTCGCATGACCAGCATCACTGCGCGCATCTGACACACTGCTTATTTTGCCCTGGCGTGATCTGTATCTTCGCCAACGTCGACGAGCAGCCGTACCCGACGCGTTCGCGAACTCCGGCGAGAAATCCCTATTGCCTGCCAAAACTCACCGGCGAGCAGCGACGAGCAACACGAAGAGCCGGGAGGCTCCCAGAACTGCTGGTGGGCCCTGGTCCCTCGGGCAACGGCCCGCAAAACTCCGGCACACGTCCTGGCTTGGTTCGAGGGCGTGCCACCTGACCTATACCTGGTCAGGAAGGTGAAGGATTGCTCCGATTGATTTCCTGCATGGTAAACAAGTATCGTAAAATTCGAGCCGTGACGGCTCCCGAGTTTCAGTAAATCGGCTCCTAGAGCCGATTGCCCCATGGTTCTGCATTAGATTTACGATAACATGGGGTTTTGCTTGATCACTACAAGTTAAATCGATCTGACAGTTTAATGTTTTCACCACGTAATCGAACGCGTCCTACGTAATTGAGCCTGGTATGTACAAAAGATGAAGAATATTAACCCTAGAGGAGGCCTAATAACCAACGTAAAGTCAATTATCGGAATAACTTCTCTAGAACGAATAAGCCACGTCCCTACGTACTACTGGATCGTTCAACCCGTTTGTAAGGCCTGACTACGTAGATATCAAACTAAACCTTGGCGAGCAAGGCACAACCATAACAGATCGAATCAGCTAAATAAAGATCAAGCAAGGTGCTACCCTTGCACTTGGGAAAAGGTGCAAAGGTAGCGAGACAACTAGAGGTAGCAAAATCAAACGATTATAACGAAGAACACCGATGCTAACCTCAACAGATCTATGATAATAATGTTACTCGCCATCAACAAGGCTTCAGTACGAGTAACACCAAATAACGCATAAGTAAAAGTACTGCCTAGATCGCAAGATGCAATCTAGGCAGCATGACACTTACCCGAAAGAAACCCTCGAAAACAAGGGGTGGCGATGCGCCGAGATTGTGTTTGTCGTGAACGTGATTGTCCTCCTTTTCTTGATAACCTTAGGTACATATTTATAGTCCGGAGACTCTCTACTTTTGGAATAACTCTACAACTCTATCTTTACCTAAACTGAAACGGAACCTAAACTGAAACGAAACCTACTATGATACAAGATACACGGGCAGTTTATCCCAATTCTACGTACTAGGCCGATCCAACAACACGTTGAATATACGCATCTTCCAAGCCCATCTTGATCACGGCCCATCTCCTTCGTTGGCCAAAATATGGCGATAACACATGCCCCCCTGGTTTTGGCAATGATAATTCCAAAACCACTCTGTGTTTTTTTTCTTCTTTTTTTTGTATCGGGCTGCGTTGCTGATGAATCGTGGCGTAACGTAATCGCCACGCTACCCCTTCATCATGATGCCCTGTCTTCTCAACTCCTCCGCGATTGCATGATTTGACGATTTTGGCAAGAACTGGGAAACCGCTATTGAACCGTCTCTCCACTATTCCCCTTATTTAAATTCGTCTGAGCAGTTCGCAGTCCCCATCTTCCTCCAGTAGCCAAAAAACCCTCTTTCTCCGCCATGGCCTCCTCTGCTTCCTCTGGTCTGTCCTCCCACGCCTCCAACTCAATGAGCGACCGAGAGCCGACGCCAGAGCACCCGCCGATGGCGGCGTACAACACTCTTGCCCCACAATGGTGGGACGAGAGGGGTTGGGACTTCGCCGTTTGGTCGGAGGACGACGCGCCCTTGACTGACGGCGAAGAAGACCTGCAGTTCCTTGCTGATGGGGAACTGGAGGCAGACAGCACCGACGACGCCATGTCCTGGGACGGCGTCGACTCCTCCGAAGAAGAGGAGGAAGAGGAGGACACCTCCTCCGAGGAGTACCAGCCGGTGAAGTACTTCCGCACCGGGTCCAGCGAGGACACCGACGACGACGAGGAGGCCCCTGCTGGCTTCTTCAGCAGCAGCAGCGAAGACGACGCCGGTAGCAGTGCTGAGGATAGCGCACGAGACGGCGGCGATGACAGCGACGACGACCTCGGCCTAGATTAGGAACCAGTAGTAGTAGTAGTAGTAGCAATAAGCTCCCTTTTGTAATCAATCGTCCTTTGTAAGCAATCATCTTTTGAATGAATGAAAATCTATTTCCCGAAGATTGCCTTGTTCGCCCCTGATTTTGCCGATAGCCACGATAGGCCGATGTCCTAGAAGCCGATAGCAACGCATCGGCTTTCACCTTGTTACGTTTACACAGTCAACCAAGCCACAGCTCAAAGAGCCGATGCACATCGTCTTTCCCAAAAACGTTCGACAAGGTCAAATTTGGTCGCATACTTGGGCAAACCCAAACGGCCACTTCAAACGGTAACCTGTGACCCTCTTCAAAAAGGGCGACCTAGACCCCCAATTGCCCGTCGACCAGATCGAGCTCACAGCAACAAGAACCCCCAATCCTCAACTTGCATAGATCCATCTCCGCTGGCAAACCAGATGGCGGAATCGTCCAACACCAATCCAGAGGTCTCCGGTCTGAAGGTACGCCTACTCCTCGCAGTCTGATACTGATGATAGAACTTAATGGCAAACACCTGAATTAATGCCTTTATTCCACCATTAAACTTTCTAGGTTTCAGACATCCTGCTGCCGCATCCTTCTCTCCCAAATTCCCTTTGTCTTGGCCCTCGTACAGATTCTAGTCCTGCCCATCTGATTTCTTGCGAAGCAAATAGAATCCCCTTCGTAAGCCAAGATCTAGATCTGAACTCTTGGGCCGACTGCTTGCGAGCCTGGCCTAATCCCCCCGAACATTGGGTTTCTTGGTTCAGTAGGGTAGCTAGAGCTTACCAATCCCAATGGGAAACTACGGGAATAGCCGATGCCTTGCACCTATCATTGTCTCCTCTTGAGAAACACGAGAATCTTCTCAAAACCATCGGCTACTTCTGGTCTGACGCTCTGAACTGTTTCATATTCGGTCATGGCCCTATGTCACCAACTTTATTAGATGTGGTGATGATCACTGGTCTGGATGTTACATCACCCAGCCCTTCTGCCTTTAAACCACCAAAGTCCCTTACAAGTGTCTTCTAAAACAGACTCGCACAAAGGGTGCTTACCTCCAACGCCACATGAAAACAAAGGGTCTGTTTGAGAAAGAACACAGCCTTTCTCAACTTCACCGGAGCATTTCATATTCGTGGCCCTTCCCTTGCTCCAACCAAAACTATCTCTCCTTAGCCCATGAACTGCCAAAGGTACTCAACTTGGCCTCGCAAACTGTTTCTGGGAGAAGTCTATCGATACCTCCAATTAATGTCTGTCAAACTGTTTTCTGGCATAGCAGTCAAAACAGGTGGTCCTTGGTGGTTTATTCAGCTATGGGCTCAGCTGTATTTCCAAAATCACATCCCAAACTTCCCCCTTCTGGCGAGTTTCACCTTTCCAGATGTAAAAGGGAAACAGATCCGATGCACTAGTTATGGCCAAGCTTTGTATAGGCTGCCGGGCAGCAAACTATCCCCTCAGGAAGCATCCAAGTGGTTCAGCACTTTCTTCCAGGGCCTGGACAACCCTACCTTCTTCCCTTATATGGAGGAATCGGAACACTTTGAAAATCCACTCTCCTTCAAGCTGGACAATTTTGCCGATGACACTAGCACTTTCAGCTCTTTTCCTCCGTGATTCGCCCTGTTTCCTTCGGTTGGCATGAGTACGTCCAAGAATAATCAAACCCGGTATGAATTCTACCAGCCGTCTTAGTGGCTCGCCAATTGACCTTGGACAAGTAGCTCCCACTTCTTTCTCCATCATCTTACGGAGAGCAGAGCCGACCTGCCTGATCCTCTCACCAGCCAAAGGTGTTACTCCTTCTTTGATGCTCTGACCATCCCAATTCCCAACGACCTCACCTTTGCCTCATCAACCGATGGCTTCGGAGACTGGTGGTCGATGTGGAAGACTCACGCCTTCAGGAGAGCTCTGGGACCGTTCTTTGAAACAGCTCGGACGACTATGACATCCCCGTGGAACAGGTACCACCACTTGCAAATTTTCTTGATGCAGCTTGCAATTGATCCTTTATTAATCCATTCTTTCTCTTTGCAGCAACAAGATGGCCCTGAGCCTACACACAGTGATGGCTCCCCCTTCGAGTTCTTCCCGCCACTCCTGGTTTCTTCGCAAAGACTCACCACCTCTGAAAAAGGTCATAATGCAGAAACAGCCGATAACACCACAATCGGCTTCCAAGAAACCAGCAACTCCTAAGTCAGTTGCCCCTCGAGTTCCGACTAAAACCAGAACGATGGTGAGGTTTTAATCGCCCCATGGCATGACATGCGATAAGCCCACAATGCCTCTGACAAAACCTCGTGCCAGCGCCTAGGCAGCTCATCGATTTTTCTCTTGATCAGCTTGATGAGGCTCTGGTTGGATGCTTCAGCTTTCCCATTCGCCTGAGCATAGTATGGAGATGATCTGATCAGCTTAATCCCCGTGTCCTCGCAAAACTTTCTAAACTCCTGAGAAATAAAGACCGAACCTCCATCGGTCTTGATAGTTTGGGGAATCCCGAACCTGTGGATGACATGTTCTTTCACAAAGTTGATAACATCCTTTGAGTTTACTGATTTCATCGGGACAGCCTCCACCCATTTAGTGAAATAATCAGTAATGGCCAAAATCCACATGTGGCCTTTGCTTGATGGGGGATTGATTTTGCCGATCATATCCATGCCCCAACCTCGGAATGGCCAAGGCTTGATGATGGGGTTCATTGCCGACGCGGGTACCATCTGAATTTTCCCAAACTTCTGACATGCTTGGCACCCTTTGTAGTACTTGAAACAGTCCTCAAGCATGGTGGGCCAATAAAACCCTGATCGCCTGATCAACCATTTCATCTTGTGAGCTGATTGGTGAGTTCCACAGGCGCCTTCGTGTACCTCGTGTAGGATCCGATTAGCCTCGGCTGTCCCTAGACATTTGAGCAATAATCCTTCCAGAGTCCTGTAAAACATGTCATCCCCAATAAGCACATACTTCATGGCTTTGTACCTTATCCGTTTAGGTGCCCCCCGAGCCGAATCCTTCAAGTAATTGAAGATATCGGCTCTCAAGTCGTCGCCTTCGAGAACTGACGAACATCGGCTCCTTCGCTACATCCTTGTAGCCCGCCATTGTGCAAGATCATTTGCCTCAGATTCTGCGACTGGGATCCGGTGAAGTTTATGTACCGAACTGCGCCATCAGCTCACGGCGGTAAACCATAATGGGAAGAGGGACTCGCTCACACTTGTACTCCTCCGTGAGTTGGGAAATCACCAACTTGGAGTCTCCAAAATTTCCACCGCTCGCTCGGCCGAGGAGTAACTCCATTCCCTTGCGTACGCCTCGCACTCGGCTACATTGTTGGTGCGAGAGGTAGACAATCTGATGGAGAAGGAAAATGTTGCCCCGGGCGACGAGTAAAATGCCGATGCCGCAGCCATCGTCACAAACTGATCCATCGAAAAACATAGCCCACGCCTATGGACAAAGGTCTTGCTATGTTAGTGTTGATCCTTTCAGCGATAAGATCGGCCAGCGCCTGTCCCTTAACTGCTTTCGCGGGTTGATACCGGATGTCAAACTCTGATAATGCAAACATCCATTTGCCCAGTCGGCCTTTTAACATAGGAGCCGACAGCATGTGCTTTATGACGTCTGATTTGCATATGATGATGATCTCTGCTGATAGCAAAATGTGGCGCAGCTTGGTGCAGGTGAAAAACAGGCAGAGGCACAACTTATCGATATCGGGATACCTTGTCTCCGCGTCCAGCATCCTTCTGCTTATGTAAAATACGACTCGCTCCAGCCCATCATAAACTTGCACCACCACCGAGGCGATGGATGTGTCGGCTACTGACAAGTAAATGTAGAACGGTCTGTCCGGCTGGGGTGGAACCAACACTGGCGGCTTCGTCAGATATTCTTTGATTTCGTCAAAGGCTCGTTGTTGTTCTGCCCCCCAGCGGAATTCCTCGTCAGATTTAATTTTCACCAGTCCCATGAATGGCTCTATTCTTCCTGACAGATTGGAGATGAATCTTCTGACGAAGTTGATCTTGCCGATGAGAGACTGCAGTTCTTTCTTTGTAGTGGGTGGCTTCATTGTTCGCACTGCCTCCTGACTTTTCAGGCCGATCTCAATTCCGCGTTCATGGACCAAAAAACCCAAGAACTGACCGTCACCCAAGGCACACTTCTTTGGATTCATCCGTAGGCGAATTTTCTTGTTCGGTCCAGACGCGTCGAGATCGTCTAAGTGTCCTTGCGCTGAAGCGACTTGACCACCACGTCATCGATGTAGATTTCCACCAATTGCCGATCGATCATGAAAAATATAATTCATGGCTCTTGGTATGCGTGGCGCCGCATTCTTCGATCCAAACGTGACTACATACTCGAACAACCCCACCGAACACAGGACTCAAAGCAGTCTTGTGTATATCTTCCGAGCCATAAAATTTGGTTGTAACCGCATTGCCATCCATGAAGCTCAAGATCTTATGACCAGTCACCGCTACTGATTAACGTTTACGCCACGCATCGGATACTCATCCTTTGGGTAGCTGTTGAGATCCCGAAAATCTATGGCAACACGCCACCGCCATCCTTTTTCTCTCTGTGCGATACTAGAAATCCATTCAAGATACCGCATGGCCTGATTAACTTGGTCACAACATTTTCTCGACCTCTTTCTTGACTTCTTCCAGGATTTCGGCCTTCATTTGTCGTGCTTGCTGTTGAAATGGCCGAAATCCTTTTTGAGCGGGAGTCGATGCTCAATGATGCTCCTGTCTAACCCAGGCATCTCTGTGTAGTCCCAGGCGAAGCAGTCTGGATATTGTTTCAACAGGCTATCATCATCGGCCCCGCAGATTCGGATCTAACTTTCACGATAAATGTTGGTCGTGGCTTATCCCCAGGACCAATGTCGATCTCTTCTAGCTCATCAGCGGATGTAAACCCATACCCTAGCTTTCCGTCACCTGTCAAATCGACGCTAAACACAGGGCAAACAGTAGGTGAGGGTAACACAAATGATTTGGGCCGATTGCCTGAATCGGCCCCCTTTTGATTGAATTAGTTAAGGATGGTTTACACCTTATTGTGTTACAATGGCAGGCATCTCCTGCTACGACTACGTGATCCGCTTGTCGCATTGGTGCTTCCTATTTTTAGTGGCCGATCGCGAGGATCGCCGTACCACGCTTCGTGGACCCTGCTACTCTGTCGGGCCGATGGATAAGACCAGCATCACCCCGCTTTTTGTAGCTTCAATGCGCCACAGCCGTAGACGATTCCAGAGATCGGCTCTTGGTCTTCGCTTCCCGCACGTTCATGCCAGCTATGGAAATCTCGATAGAATCATCTGCATGGATGACCTCCACTTCATCTCCGTCCCATCAGACAGGGTAATCGTGCATCGTGGATGGAATGCAGCAATTAGCGTGAATCCGGTCTCTACCTAGCAAGACACAGGCGTAGGTACTTTTGCTGTCCACGGCGAAAAATGACGTGGGTATGGTTTTCTGCCCATCGCCGATCCACGCTCAAGACGCCTTGCTTCAAGACCGACCGTTGAAGTCGCTTAACGTGACGTTGGTTTTGATCATCTACAGGAGCGCCCCAAACGTCGTAGCATGGAGTACGGCATGATATTGATCGCCGCCCGTGTCCACCAACATCTTGCCGACAGGTTGCCCATTGATGTAACCTCGCAGGCTGTGGCTTTCGATGTTTGTAACCCTTCTCACGTGGCTTCTCAAAGATAACCGCCGTGGACCGCAGCCAAACTGCCACCGGTAGCTCATTGGTTCTTGGCGCGCAGAATTACGGCACGAACACCATGTTTGTGCAGCCGATGTCTGCATCGGCTTTTACCGTTTGGGGCGCCATTCTTTCCTTGTCGGGCGGTCTTCCGCTTCTGTGGTTCGCTTAATTTTGACGGCCGATCGGGCCGTGCTTTCTTTAAAGCGTGAGATACTGCGCTCAGCTTCCTCCAAGTTACGAGCCGCACTCTACGCTTTTGGTGTGTCTGAGTCCGTCGGACACCACCTTGACGGTGATATCTGTTCGTCTTTGTCATTCTTTGGCTTCGAGGTCTTCGCCGAGCGGACTCCCTGTAACGGCTCTGGGGTGGAAGAGGCCCTAGACGTTTGAACACTGACACTGGCCTCGTGTCCTCCTTCTGCTGACCGCATTCCGGGCAGTTGTCGACTGTAGGCAATCGGCTCATTCCCGCGTCCCAGCAATACTTGAAGAAAGGACAATCCCAATGCTTGTCTGCGCCTTCCTTTTCTTTAGACGGTCCCTTAGCGAGGTGCTCATATCCTTCATCGTCTCCATCGCGCCGGCGACGTTGGTCATACTGACGCTCATACTTGTTAAGGAGATGGGCGGAATGTGGCCTCTGATACCGCACTCTCCTCACCTGTTCCTCTGTTAAGTACCGCCTGTCATTGTGGCTGGGCCGGTCGCCGGGACCAGCCTCCTTTCTTTCTTTGCCCCGAGAGCGGACACCTCCCTCCTTGTACGTGTCATGGTGGTACCCAGACTCGCCATATTAACACCGAACGAAAAATCCAGTTGACGCCATGAGCGATCGAGTTCTACCATGTTGACGCCGGAAATGGGTTCGTCCACTTTCATGGCGAACTGCCCAAGGATCGACGGCCTTGTTCTATCGCCATTTGGATTTGGCGAAGCTCTTTGCACTCATTGGTGGTGTGGGTGAACGAGTGATGCCACTTGCAGATGGTCTCCTGCTCATTTCTGAGCCAGGGATTTTGTGGCCTTCGGTAACCTCACCGCTTCTCCTTCAAGAAGAATCGAATATCTGCTCGGCTTTGCTCACATCGAAGTCGAACCCTTTTGCAGGCCCTCGCTGTTTCACCCATTTGGAGGCCACAGGATCTGCCCCCCGAGCCCATTCAGCTACGGCCACTTCCTGGTCCTGTGTAGGATCATCTTCTTCTGCATCGACCAGGCCTATCGAACGTTTGAATTTGTCTTGGTACAACTCAGGGTGGCGCTGTTCATACATCGCCGGTTTACGGGCCATGCGCCAATGAGTTGTACTCCACTTGAAAGCCGATCCTTGATGGGTGCCGAGACCCAACACCGCCACTGATCGCTTCCTTCTCGCTAAACGAGAGTAACATCGGTTCTGACGGTCTGAAGCTGGATGTACTCGCCTCGCTTCGCCGCGCCAGTCCGCAATGCCAGCCTCGGTAGCCTCGAATGGTACGATGTGGAACTGCTCTTCCAGCTTGCTTCCGTATGAATCGAATCAGTGGCCGAGGTGTACCACCCAAAAGCTGGTCCGTCGTGATTGCGCAAAAACCTTACGCCAGATCCGATCCGATGTCAAATTATGCCTAGTGTGCTGTATCGGCTTATGTGCTCGATCGAGCTCGATCCTTCCGATCCGCTAAACCTTGAGAACTCAGGGAGCCGATACTTGGGTGGCAGCGGAATCAGATCAAACTCGTTGGGGTACGGCTTTGAATAGCCGATTGTCCTTCTCTTCGGCACGAAGCCGAACTGGTCTCTCAGGATGGTACGGATTTGCTCCACTGTTTGAGCTGCAGGGGCTAGATTCTCATGACTTGTTCCAGTGGCATACTTGGCTAGCCACGCCTGTTTGTCAGCGTCTATCCCAGACATCGCTGCTCCAGAAACGCCTGCTCCTGAAGATCCTGCCCCAGGAACCCCTGCCGCAGAAACTCCCGCGGTTGCAATCTGGTTGGTGCGTGTCAGGTTATTGCAGTCCGGCACGTAGGTGCATATATATCCGTGTGGGATTTCCTTAGGTGGCTCAAACAGGAATTGGCAATCGCCTGGGTCGCCTCCAGCCTTGTAGACGACGTAAGCCGCTGCTCCTGGCGGCTCTGGAGCCGCAAGTGTGAATGGCAGCTGTGGCCTGGTCTGGAGCGGTCTTTCTCCCTGGTGAGTCCCTAAAGTAGGCCCCGACGGAGAGTACTGATGTTTCATGATCTCCTGAACTACGCGAACCGCGACCCGCTCGAAAGCGTTCACCAGGCTCTCAGAATGGCGGTGCAGAGAATGAGCCACCATGTAGTTGACTTCACGTCAGAGAGCTCAGTGCGCCTCCGAAGGAATGCAGATCTACCTCATCAAGAGCACCCTGGGAGAACCCCTCCACTTGATGCCATGCTTACGGGTCCTCTCAAAAGAGCCGATGAGATCGCGTCAAGAGATTTGATCTCATCATACTTCGCTTTGTGCTCTTGGGCAGCTCGTCAGCGTGATCGGTCGCTCTCCATCGCAGCGTCGGATGCTGATGTAGACGTTGTTGAGTGTCCCACCGGGCGTGCGAGAATGTGTTGCTGCCAAAACTCACCGGCAGCAGCGACGAGCAACACGAAGAGTCGGAGGCTCCTGAATCTGGTGGGCCTGGTCCCTCGGGCAACGGCCCGCAAAACTCCGCACACGCCCCGGCTTGGTTCGAGGATGTGCCACCGACCTATACCTGGTCGAAGGTGAAGGATTGCTCGATTGATTTCTGCATGGTAAACAAGTATACGTAAAATTCGAGCCGTGACCGGCTCCTGTGTTTTCAGTAAATCGGCTCCTAGAGCCGATTGCCCCATGGTTCTGCATTAGATTTACGATAACATGGGGTTTTGCTTGATCACTACAAGTTAAATCGATCTCTGACGGTTTAATGTTTTCACCACGTAACTGGAAAGTCCTACACGTAATTGAGCCTGGTATGTACAAAAGATGAAGAATATTAACCCTAGAGGAGGCCTAATAACCAACGTAAAGTCAATTACCGGAATAAGTTCTCTAGAACGAATAAGCCACGTCCCTACGTACTACTGGATCGTTCAACCCGTTTGTAAGGCCTGACTACGTAGATATCAAACTAAACCTTGGCGAGCAAGGCACAACCATAACAGATCGAATCAGCTAAATAAAGATCATAAGGTGCTACCCTTGCACTTGGGAAAAAGGTGCAAAGGTAGCGAGACAACTAGAGGTAGCAAAATCAAACGATTATAACGAAGAACACCGATGCTAACCTCAACAGATCTATGATAATAATGTTACTCGCCATCAACAAGGCTTCAGTACGAGTAACACCAAATAACGCATAAGTAAAAGTATCGCCTAGATCGCAAGATGCAATCTAGGCAGCATGACACTTACCCGAAAGAAAACCCTCGAAAACAAGGGTATGGCGATACCGAGATTGTGTTAATCGTGAACGTGATTGTCCTCCTTTTCTTGATAACCTTAGGTACATATTTATAGTCCGGAGACTCTCTACTTTTGGAATAACTCTACAACTCTATCTTTACCTAAACTGAAACGGAACCTAAACTGAAACGAAACCTACTATGATACAAGATACACGGGCAGTTTATCCCAATTCTACGTACTAGGCCGATCCAACAACACGTTGAATATACGCATCTTCCAAGCCCATCTTGATCACGGCCCATCTCCTTCGTTGGCCAAAATATGGCGATAACAATCCCTGACGACTCCGAGCGCCCCTTTGCCAGCCAGGGACACGTTGAGCTTCACCTCACATCAAGGGTTCTGGTGAGCACCTCTCTCCTCCGGGCGACCTAGTTCGGCTCCGCCATTGACAGAAGGCTCACGCTCACGCCGCTAAGCGGGCGCCGACTTGGTCAAAGTAGAAGCCGCCATTAGATCTGTATCGTAGGGTTTAGATTAGATATGGAGCGAACCATTTTCTTTAGATCTGGCGCGTTGGATCTAACTTGATCCGACTGCGCGGAAGCGTGATCCTGAGTGAAACGGTACCGGCCAATAGGATAGCGCCGCGTGGCAGTAGTTTAGATTTAAAACAGATTTTGAATCAGATTATTGTTCAAATTTGTTTTGTTTGTAACTTTTAATTTCCACGTTAGATTTTGACAAATTTTATACCGTTCGAATCAGGAGAGCAAGCTCTTTCAGAATATGCAATGTGTTTACTGTTTTGCATCTGTTAAAATGGTTTCTTTTGCAGAAACTTGTGTAGGGATATTTTGAGTATATGAAATGATTAGGAATTGTTTTAATGGTTAAATAATTTGGTTTGGCAAGTTTTTGACCTGTTTAAGATTCATTACTATGCACTTGCTTGGTTGGGTTTTAAAAATCATCACTTAGCATCTTGCATGCATGCATATATATTTTTGATTGTATATGTCTTGTATGTGATTGTGGCTATATTCTATGTGTAGATTTTGGTGCTAGTGATTGTGATTGTGAGGAGTGTTACTCTCCCAACCACCAAGGCAAGTGGTACTTCATGAATATTATCATTCCTATGTTTACTACTAAGCATTAGAAATATTTTTGTTAGACTTGCATGCTATATTTTGCTTATATGCCATGCTGGGAAATCCTAGTAGTTGTAGAAATGCTAGGGAATTTCTAAGTTAAGTTACTATCTATGCCATGCTTAGCCTAGCTAGTAGCAAACAAGGGTTGGTGAAATATACATGCTATGATGAAAATATTTCTAAGTCTTTGGACTTGTGTTTTACCTAATAAAACAGCTAAGTTAATGAAACACCTGGGTGGAAAGGAAGGTTTGGTTTATGTTGAGTGGTTACACAAGGCCCATTTCTATGGTTTACCTTGTGTATCTCACTTGTGGTAAGCCACCCAGGAACAAAGTGATTTTAGAGGCCAAGTGTTAAGAAGCTTCTAGTGCAGCCACTTGGCAATATGGGCTCTGCCTGGACCACATAGGTTGCTAGAACTTAGACATTTGGACAAAAGGTGGTAGTGGGATGATAGGTTGGAACGCGTCCATTTGGTCTAAGGAAAGGCTTCTGAAAGGTCCTGTCTTGGTGAAACCAAGTCTGGTGGGGAAAGTGCACAACCTCTGCATATGGAAAAATCTAAGTACTTAGCCAAGTCCATGGCAATGGACAACTTGAGCATCAAGACATGGAAGCTATCAAGAATCTCCTCATCCCAATTTCTAAGTAAAAATTTGAGGGTGAACAAGGGTGAAGGACCTCAATGTCTATTGGTGGTTCCTTGGGAAAAGTTTCGAAAAAAAAAACTTAGTGATTTCAACTAATAGGTAAAACCTATTTTGAGCAAAGCAAGCCAAGCTACACTTATCCAAATTGCATATAGTATCTAGTCCACTTAAAATATTACTAAGGTATCACTTGCCAATACTATTCCAAAGTATTGGCCCATTGTGGCTGTAACTTGTGATGTTGCAGGTTACTCTGATGAGGATTAGGTGTCATGAGTCTACACTCAACATGTTTGCCTGTGGCACATGAAGATGAAGACTTTTGTTTATTTACTTTTCAAACTCTTGTATCAGGCCTGTGGACTTGGAGTTGTAAAAACTATGTTTATCTCTGGAATGGATGTAATAAATGACCTTTGTATCTGTGTACTTCATCTTAAACTGTGGATGCTAGCATTGATCCAGGGACTAGCATTGCAATCATAGGGATCCTTTTCCTTTATAAAGGAGGGATCTTACAGATGGTATTAGAGCACTGTGTTGCCTGTAGGATTATGACCCTAGGATTGGAAACCACTAAGGAAAAAATTTCAACTTCTACACTTGTCTATTCTTCTCGTAAAACTTTTCTAATCTTCTCTCTCATCTCTATATGTAGATGAACTCCATCAACGAAACCGTGAGGAAAGGACCACTCATGACAATGACTTTGAGTGTGAGACAGAATTCCCCAAGGCTCTCAAGGACCTCATGGTTGCATTAGAGATACAAGGTGCGGCTGTGTATAAGGGTTTTCCTGTGATGGATGAAGGAGTGGAATACTGGTGGGTACAACTTCACTTGTATAAAAACAAGGAAGACAACCATCAGGAAAAAGGATTCTGCATGTTCACCAATTCAGTGGTGCACACTACATTCTTTGAATCAGCAAGGGATGCAGCTTGGAAGACCATCAAAGAACTTGGTGAGAGTCAAGTGCAGAATACTCAACCTCCAAAATGATCTAAGGAAAGAAAAGGAACATACCCAAGAGTTGGAAGCTACCAACCAAACCTTAATAGGAGACATTATAGACTTAGTGATGGAGTCATGTGAGCAAGATAGGCTGATTGCTTCTAGAAACATTGTGTTAGCCAACAGATCCAGTGAGATAGGATTGTAAACGTACTTCGTTAGTTGGACCACCACTTATCACCTTATTTTCCAAATGTTGCTTTAAATAAGATTGAACCTTGGTTGTTGTAGTGGATCCATGTATGCATGACTTGTGTGTTTTGCTTCCCAAGGATATGTATGTGATGTTTTGTCTTTTGTTTTATCTTGATTTTTGTTGTTCTAAATTTTCTATCTTATAAATAGATGCCTATTACCACCGCTTTGGTCCTCGTATCGTTGAGCTTACTACTTTGCTCAAACTCCCTCTTCCCACCATCATGGTGCATCCCCTCACCAAGTTTGAGAGGAAGGACCTCTGGGGCTTCAAGGTCAACCAGCCCAGACGCCAAACTGAGCCTACCACGGAGGCCATTGTCTTCAAGCTCATGCACGATGACAGGGAGAGAGGCCTTGAGGTAGTTATGAAGGATCTGATAGGACGTCTGCTAGGAAGACACTCCTGACAGGTTAGAGGTACCCACTTCCACGTCTTCGGTAGACGTGATGAGGATGGAGAGTCCATCGACTTCGAGGATGATTCGAGGGACGCAGCAGAGCCGATTCGTCTGTACCTCCAGGACTTAGAGTCTCTCATTAGGCACGTGGACACGGACAGGACCAATGTCATGCTCAACAATGACGAGCTCCAGGTGCAGCTTCGCGAGAAGGACAAGCTCTTCGTGGAGCAAGAAGAGATAGTCAAGGAAATGGAGGCGAAGTTCGAGATCCAGGACAGGAAGTTCAAGAGTCAGGAGAAGCGTGTCCAGGATAGGAACAAGAAGATCCGAGACATGACTGAAGAACTGCAGTCCAAGGACTTCGAGCTCGAGCAGCAGCAGACGGTGATTGAGAGGCTTCGTTCCCAGAAGAGGGCTCTCAAGACCAAGATAGAGACCTTGACCACTAGTGTCGAGGAATACAAGACCGCGATGGAGAACGCAGGTCTTACCTTTGTCGAGGAGGAGATTGATGCCGAGGAGTAGACTTGACTACTCATTTATCATTTATTGTCGTACTTGTTATTTGAGAACTTGTTATTTGACCATCCGACATGTGGATGGCTTACTACTTGTGTGTTTTACTTTGTGAACTTGTTATCTTGTTGTTGAACCTTTATCTTTGTGTTGCATGCTTTGTGTTTGCTTATGTGATGTAATGTGCATGAAAGAATCTATGGGTATCTCATTCTTATCTCTATTTGAACAAACCACAGATGCCTCCCCGTCATGCAAACCCCAACCCCAACAACAACAACAACAACAACATCACTCCAGAAATGCAGCAAATGATGTCCGCTCAAACTCAGCTAATGCAGATGATGACGATGTTCATCCAGAACCAAAAAAACAACAACAACAACAACAATAACAACAACAACAATAACAACAACAATAACAACAACAACAACCCACCGGGTTTTTATATGCTTACCAGGTTCTTGAGATTGAGGCCAGCAAAGTTCTCAGGAATAACTGATCCCATGGTGGCCAATGATTGGCTACGCTGAGTGAACAAGGACTTGGTAACCGTGGGCTGTACGGATGCTGAAAAAGTCAGATTTGCAGCACATTTGCTGGAAGGACCTGCCGCCACTTGGTGGGACAACTTCCAGATCACCACTCCCATCGAAGATGTGACATGGGCTATCTTCGAGGATGGCTTTCGTACTGCTCATATCTCATCTGGAGTGATGAGTCTGAAAAAGAAGGAATTCCATAACCTGAGGCAGTGCCACCGCAGCGTGGCTGAATATATTGAGGAGTTTGACAATCTGGCGCGTTATGCACCGGATGAAGTTGACACCGATGCTAAGAGAAATTAAAAATTTCTTGAAGGCTTGAATGATGAGCTGAACCTGCAGTTGGTTGTGGCCTATGTTCCCACTTATCAGTCTCTCTGTGACAAGGCTGCTATTTTGGAGAACAAAATGAAACAAGTTGAGAGTAGGAAGAGAAAGCACTCAGACAACACAGCTCGGGATCGTCTCACAAACGTTCCCATTATGATGACAGTGGAAGCTCAGGATCTCACAAGCATGGTAAATTCAACAAGCACCACAACCACAACCGTCATGACAACAAGCATCACCGTAGTCATGACAATGACAAGTACAAGAACCACAAGGGTGGATACAAGAGCCACCACAGTGGTAATGGAAGTGGAAGTGGAAGCCAGCCTGTCCAGAAAGACATAAGTCAGGTTGAATGCTTCAAGTGCAAGAAGATGGGGCATTATGCAAATGAATGCCCGGAAAAGAAAGTTGAAGGACCCAACAAGCCCAACCCTTTTCAGAAGGGACAGGTGAACCACATCAATGTGGAGGAAATCTATGAGGAGCCTGATGCTGTGGCTAGTAAGTTCAAACTCAATTCTGTTCCAGCATTTGTTCTCTTTGATCCTGGTGCATCTCATTCATTCATATCAAGAGCATTTGTTGAAAGAAATGAACTGCCGATAGAAACTATTGGGTGTCCTATAAAAGTAAGTTCTCCTAGTGGAGAAATGATAGTGAATTCAGGATGTCACGATCTAGTCATAGAGTTTGGGAAGTATAAGTTTCCTGTTAACTTGATAATCCTAAACTCCCAAGGATTGGATGTCATTTTGGGAATGGACTGGATGACTAAGCACAAGGGAGTGATAGATTGTGCCAACCATACTGTCTCACTCACAACTCCTGAAAATAAAAGGATCAGATTCAAGACCAACTTTGAAGCAAGAAGGAGTATGCTAAATTCTCTTAAGGGGGTTAGCATGGACAGTGTGCCAATTGTGAGTGAGTATCCGGATGTGTTTCCGGAAGAATTGCCAGGAATGCCACCAGATAGAGATGTGGAGTTTATGATAGATTTGGTACCAGGGTCTGGACCAATAGCAAAGAGACCTTATAAAATGTCAGTTGATGAACTGAAAGAACTCAAGAAACAACTTGGAGAACAGTTGCAGAAAGGATTTATTCAACCAAGTTCTTCATCTTGGGGAGCCCCAGTTTTGTTCGTGGAGAAGAAAGATAGAAGTCAAAGGTTATGCATAGATTACCATTCACTCAACGAGGTAACTATCAAGAACAAATACCCTTTGCCTAGAATCAACGACTTGTTTGATCAGCTAGAAGGAGCATGTTTGTTCTCAAAGATTGATCTCCGGTCCGGTTATTTTCAACTCAAGATAAGAGAACAAGACATACCTAAAACAGCTTTCACTACAAAGGTATAGATTGTATGAGTATACCGTAATGCCATTTGGTTTGACCAATGCTCTACCATACTTCATGAATATGATGAACAAGGTGTTCATGGAATTCCTTGACAAATTTGTTGTCGTTTTCATCGACGACATATTAGTCTACTCCAAGAGCAAAGAAGAGCTTGAAGGACATTTGCGTTTGATACTTGAGAAGTTAAGAGAACATAAACTTTATGCCAAATTCAGCAAGTGTGAGTTCTGGTTGGATGAAGTTGGTTTTCTTGGTCATGTTATGACAAAGGATGGTGTAGCAGTTGATCCTTCTAAAGTTTCAGCTGTGACTGAATGGGAATCTCCCAAGTCAGTGAAAGAAGTTCGTAGTTTCCTTGGCTTAGCAGGTTACTACAGAAGGTTCATTGAAAATTTCTCCAAGGTAGCTAAGCCTATGACTGAATTGCTAAAGAAAGAAAAAAGTTTGCTTGGTCTGAAGGTTGTGAACTCAGCTTTCAGGAATTGAAGAAGAGACTTGTGACAACACCAGTCTTGTGTCTGCCAGATTTGGAAAAAGATTTCCAAGTATATTGTGATGCATCTCATCAGGGTTTGGGTGCAGTACTTATGCAAGACGGTAAAGTTGTGGCTTACGCCTCGAGACAACTCAAAACTCATGAAGTGAACTATCCTACTCATGATTTAGAGTTAGCCTCTGTTGTCCATGCACTCAAAACATGGAGACACTATCTTTTGGGAAAGCGTTATGAAGTGTTCACATATCACAAAAGTTTGAAGTATATCTTCACCCAAAAGGAAATTAATATGAGACAAAGAAGATGGCTATAACTCATCAAGGACTATGACTTAAGTTTGCAATACCACCCCGGTAAAGCAAATGTTGTAGCAGATGCTCTAAGTCGTAAGGTTTTTATGAATGGCCTTACCAAAGGAGAATTGCCAGATGATTTGTGTGCCCAATTTAGAAAACTCAGATTGGAGATTGTGCCTGAAGGACATCTCATGACTTTGGATTCAACCAACTTTGTTAGACAAGATCAAAGAAGCCCAGAAGATTGATAAGGAAATCGAAGAGATCAAAGAAAAGATTGGCAAAGGAAGGCCAACGGGTTCCATGAAGACGAACATGGTACCTTATGGCATGGGAAACGTATCTATGTTCCACAAGATCCGGATCTTCGGAAACTGATTTTGCAAGAAGCACACAACTCACCGTATTCCATTCATCCGGGTAACACCAAAATGTACATGGACATGAAGGAAAGATTTTGGTGGAATAATCTCAAGAAGGACATCGCCGAACATATTGCTTTGTGTGATGTATGTAGTAGAGTGAAGGCAGAACATCAGAAACCAGCAGGTTTGCTTCAACCACTACCTATTCCTGATTGGAAATGGGACAAGATTGGTATGGATTTCATTACCGGATTACCAAGGACCAGGTCAGGATATGATTCTATATGGGTAGTAGTAGATCGCCTAACTAAAGTGGCTCATTTCATACCCGTGAAGACAACCTATACAAGTGCTAAGTTAGCCAGAATTTACATGAATAGAATCGTATGTTTACATGGAGTGCCCAAGAGTATTGTGTCTGATAGGGGAACTCAATTCACTTCCCATTTTTTGAGACAGTTACATGAGTCATTGGGAACGAGATTGGAATTCAGTACTGCTTTTCATCCTCAAACCGATGGACAAACGGAAAGGACTAATCAGATTCTCGAAGACATGTTGAGAGCATGTGCCTTAGACTATGGATCCAGTTGGGATGAAAGTCTGCCTTACACAGAATTTTCTTATAACAACAGCTATCAAGCCAGTATTGAGATGGCACCATTTAAATTTCTCTACGGAAGAAAGTGTACCACCCCATAATTATGGAATGGTGTGGGAGAAAGAAGTTTATTCGGACCAGATCTTATCAAGGAAGCCGAAGAGAAGGTCAAGTTGGTTAAGATGATTGAAGATAGCAGTCCCCGATGTAAAAGCTACGCAGATCCTAAGAGTAGAGAAGTCAGCTACGAAGTTGGTGATAGAGCCTATCTTAGAGTGTCACCACTTCGTGGAGTGAAGAGATTCGGATTCAAAGGAAAATTGGCACCAAGATATGTTGGGCCATTCAAGATTCTGAGTCGTAAAGGAGAAGTTGCCTATGAAATAGAACTGCCAGAATCTCTGTATCTGTCCATAATGTGTTTCATGTGAGTCAACTTTAGAAATGTCATCCAGAAATGGAAGAAACTTCTTTGAAGGATACCATACCTTTGGAGGAGGTTCAACTGGAAAGTGATCTCACTTATGAAGATAAACCTATCAAGATTCTTGAGACTGCAGAAAGAGTCACACGGACTGAGACTATCAAGTTCTGCAAAGTGCAGTGGAATCATCATTCCGAAGAGGAAGCAACATGGGAAAGAGAAGATGATCTTCGGAAAGACCACCCTCACCTATTTGCTAGCCAATCCGAATCTCGAGGGCGAGATTCACCTTAAGGGGGTTAGATTTGTAACATCCCTAAAATCATGTTTCAAACTTATGCATATCATCCATGCATCCATGATCATATAGAGTTCATTTCAAACAAAACAATTCAAAAACAGGAGTATATGAGCTCATTATTTTATGTGATCACCATTTGAAACAAATGCTACTCTCTAATGAGAGATTGTTGTTCATGAAACCAAACCTTGTGCTTTATTGCTTTCAGAATGAGTTGCTAGATTGCTAAGACCTAAACCCAAGTTTTCAAAGCAAACACAATTTGAAAACCAAATTCAAAACCATTTTTAAACAAGTGCTATGTCATTGTTTATTCTATTTTTATTCTAAATGACCCAGCCAATTCAAAGTGACCACTTGGTTTTATGCCCAGATTTGTGATTATTGCACACTGCAAAAATCCTGAAAAGATTTGAATTCAAATAGAGTTTGAAATCATTTGAAAATCATTCCAGAAAATCAAATAAGAAATAGAAAAGGAATAAAGAAAAGGAAAAAGGCTGGCGCTGCTAATCTAGCCCAACTAAGGAAGCAACCCATTTAGCCCACCCGGGTCCCCTCTCTCTCTCTGTCACTCGCAGACGCACACACGGAGTCGCTGACGCCTGGACTCCACCTCCCCTCTGTTTATTTCGCTGACAAGTGGACCCATGACCCCGTCGTCGTCTTCGTTAATAACGCGCGCGCGCGACGCTCACGCCGCTGTTACTCGCCGCAGTCACTACCGTATTGATTCCCATTGATTCCGCGAGTAACTCCACGCCCAGCTCCGGCTATAAGAACCTCTCCCCCTCGCGGTCATTTTCCCCCACACTGCACACCCTTCTCGCCACCAGGCTGCCAGTATTCGCCCTTGCGCCGCCGCAGACAGAACCTACTTCGGCGACCAATTCTGGTAAACCTCTTGCGCCCCTTCCTCTCTGGTTCATACGAACAGCTTCGCAACTTCCTTGCGCACCCCCTGATCCCCTTTGCCCGTCTGTTTGTGATCTAGAGCTTCGACTTCGACGAGCACCGAGAGAATCCGACGCCGTCTCCAACTCCGGCGAACCTACCTGGTTAGTTCTGACCGCGCCTTGTTCTCTCTTTGACACTCACATGACCAGCATCACTGCGCGCATCTGACGCACTGCTTATTTTGCCCTGGCGTGATCTGTATCTTCGCCAACATCGATGAGCAGCCGTACCCGACGCGTTCGCGAACTCCGGCGAGGAATCCCTGACGACTCCGAGCGCCCCTTTGCCAGCCAGGGACACGTTGAGCTTCACCTCGTCACTGCGGTTCTGGTGAGCACCCTCTCCCCTCCCCGGGCGACCTAGTTCGCCGGCTCCGCCATTGATAGAGCGCTCCGCCGCTCGCCGCCGCGCTAGCGGCGCTCGACTTTGGTCAAAGCAGCAGCCACCATTAGATCTGTATCGTAGGGTTTAGATTAGATCTGGAGTGAACCGTTTTCTTTAGATCTGGCGCGTTGGATCTAACTTGATCCAACTGCGCGGAAGCGTGATAATGAGTGAAACGGTACCGGCCAATAGCATAGCGCCGCGTGGCAGTAGTTTAGATTTAAAACAGATTTTGAATCAGATTATTGTTCAAATTTGTTTTGTTTGTAACTTTTAATTTCCACGTTAGATTTTGACAAATTTTATACCGTTCGAATCAGGAGAGCAAGCTCTTTCAGAATATGCAATGTGTTTACTGTTTTTCATCTGTTAAAATGGTTTCTTTTGCAGAAACTTGTGTAGGGCTATTTTGAGTATATGAAATGATTAGGAATTGTTTTAAGGGTTAAATAATTTGGTTTGGCAAGTTTTTGACTTGTTTAAGATTCAGTACTATGCACTTGCTTGGTTGGGTTTTAAAAATCATCACTTAGCATCTTGCATGCATGCATATATATTTTTGATTGTATATGTCTTGTATGTGATTGTGGCTATATTCTATGTGTAGATTTTGGTGCTAGTGATTGTGATTGTGAGGAGTGCTACTCTCCCAACCACCAAGGCAAGTGGTACTTCATGAATATTATCATTCCTATGTTTACTACTAAGCATTAGAAATATTTTTGTTAGACTTGCATGCTATATTTTGCTTATATGCCATGTTGGGAAATCCTAGTAGTTGTAGAAATGCTAGGGAATTTCTAAGTTAAGTTACTATCTATGCCATGCTTAGCCTAGCTAGTAGCAAACAAGGGTTGGTGAAATATACATGCTATGATGAAAATATTTCTAAGTCTTTGGACTTGTGTTTTACCTAATAAAACAACTAAGTTAATTAAACACCTGGGTGGAAAGGAAGGTTTGGTTTATGTTGAGTGGTTACACAAGGCCCATTTCTATGGTTTACCTTGTGTATCTCACTTGTGGTAAGCCACCCAGGAACAAAGTGATTTTAGAGGCCAAGTGTTAAGAAGCTTCTAGTGCAGCCACTTGGCAATATAGGCTCTGCCTGGACCACATAGGTTGCTAGAACTTAGCCATTTGGACAGGTGGTAGTGGGATGATAGGTTGGAACGCGTCCATTTGGTCTAAGGGAAGGCTTCTGAAAGGTCCTGTCTTGGTGAAACCAAGTCTGGTGGGGAAAGTGCATAACCTCTGCATATGGAAAAATCTAAGTACTTAGCTAAGTCCATGGCAATGGACAACTTGAGAATCAAGACATGGAAGCTATCAAGAATCTCTTCATCCCAATTTCTAAGTAAAAATTTGAGGGTGAACAAGGGTGAAGGACCCCAATGTCTTTTGGTGGTTCCTTGGGAAAGTTTTTGACAAATAAAAACTTAGTGTTTTAAACTAATAGGCAAAACCTATTTTGTGCAAAGCAAGCCTAAGCTACACTTAGCCAAAATGCATATAGTATCTAGTCCACCAATATTCTACTAAGGTATCACTTGCCAATACTATTCCAAAGTATTGACCCACTGTGGCTGTAACTTGTGATGTTGCAGGTTACTCTGATGAGGATTAGGTGTCATGAGTCTACACTCAACGTGTTTGCCTGTGGCACATGAAGATGGAGACTTTTGTTTATTTACTTTTCAAACTCTTGTATCAGGCCTGTGGCCTTGGAGTTGTAAAAACTATGTTTACCTCTGGAATGGATGTAATAAATGACCTTTGTATCTATGTACTTCATCTTAAACTGTGGATGCTAGCATTGATCCAGGGACTAGCATTGCAATCACAGGGATCCTTTTCCTTTATAAAGGAGGGATCTTACAATACTATACCGTTGGAAGAGGTTCAGTTGGAGAGTGATATCACCTACTAGGAGAAACCTATCAAAATCCTCGAGACTGCGGAAAGAGTTACTCGTACCAAGACTATCAAATTCTGCAAAGTTCAGTGGAACCATCATTCCGAAGAAGAAGAAACTTGGGAAAGAGAAGATGACCTCCGGAAAGATCACGCTCACCTATTTGCTAGACAATCCGAATCTCGAGGGCGAGATTCATATTAAGGGGGGTAGATTTGTATCATCCCAAATTTCATGAATTGTAAAGCATGCATTGCATTCATATTGACATAGCATATTTGTCTTGCACAAAAAATTTCAAAACAAAACTCCAAATAAAACCATTATTATGCCTTTATTTATATATCATATGAGGCATGGTTTTATTTTTATTTTCAAAGGACCAAAGTAATTTTGAGTGGACAAGTGTGTTTGACATCCTTTTGGATGCTTGGATCACATTACAAAAGTTTGGAAGTGATTTGAATTCAAACAGATTTGAAAAAGGTTTGAAAACTATTCCTGAAAAATCAAACACAAAAAGAAAAGGTTAAAGGAAAAAAATAGGCGCTGCACTTTGAGCCCACCACCAGAACAGGCCCAAAAGCCCAGTTGGGCCATCTCCCCCTCTGCCTCTCTCTCACCCGCGCAAGCTCTACCCCGCAGCCACTTCCACTGGGCCCAAGCGCCACGTCGTCATCGTCCCCAAAACCCGCGCCCTAGACCACGTCGTCTCCGCTGTTACCTCCATGACTGCCGCGTTTGATTCGCGCTTAATTGCCGATTAATGCCTGCGTAATCCCTGCCCCCGACGCCTGCTACTTAAACCCCACACCACCGCGGCCATTTCCCCTTGACCACCATCACCAGAGCGCCCCCAGGCTGGCCGTATTCGCGCTTGCATCGCCGCTTTCTGAGCACCTCCGGCAAACGATTCCGGTGAGCACCATCCACCCCGTGCCTTCTAATTCACCCCATCGTGCTTCCCTGGTCCTCGTGCTTCTTCTCACACCCTCTGTTTGCCTGCTTGTGACACAGAACATTGTCTCTCTCGAGCACCGTGAACACCCGATGTCTTCCTCTACTCCGGCAACCAATCATGGTATAAATTGAATGCCCCTTGACCCCAAGTTCAAACTCACTGATGCGCCATGTCCTTGTGCACACGCTGATGCCTTTTGTTTGCGCTACGGTGACCTAGGTCGTCGCCTCCATCTCTGTTTGCACAAACCTGACGCTGTCCGCAACTCCGACGAGCTCCCACGGCCGCAGCAGCTCACCGCCGTCCAAGCCAAAGCCACCTCGAGCATCCTTGCATCCTTGCGACGCTGGTAAGCATCACCACCGCCCCTATCCCCCTCTGGAATTTCCGGAGCACCACCGCTAGTAGCGTCGCCGCCTCCGCCAGTAGCCATTCGCGTCGCTCGCTTATGGTCGCATGCATTAGAGCAGTTGGATCTGGATCTAACGTTGTAGATAGAATCACTTAACGAATCGGTATAGTCATATCTGGGCCACAAGATCTGACTTAGATCTAATGGTCCACGTGCGTGATCCGCGCGAAGAGGTACGGGCCAATCAGACACGGCCACATGTCTGTGTTCTGTTTAATAAAATCCAGAAAAGGTTTTTGAATGTTTAAACTTGTAAAATTCATATCTTTTGATATGTTTATCAAAAAATGCAAATAATATATCATTGGATTCAAAAAAATAAATACTACACTACTATGATCTTGAATTTGTATTTTGCTTCTTAAAAATAGGATTATTTATAGAACACTTTATAGGCTTATTTTGACTATATAAAATGTTTATAAAACTGTTTTGAGGTAAATTTGAGTTTGTTTAGACTTTAGATATATCACTTTGTGTTCAGTACTGTTTGGTTTAACTTTCTTGGTATATAAGATCATTTCATTGCATTCATGTATATTTTGTTTGATTATTTGAATGTAATTTTGGTGCTATGATTTTATGTGTAGATTTTGGTGCTAGAGGTGATTGTGAGTCTGAGGATTGTTGCTACTCCCCCAACTACCAAGGAAAGTGGTGCTTCATGTATTTTTGTCCTATTATTTTAACTATGCACTAGTGATATTTTGAATAGAGCTTGCATTGAATTTTTCTAAGTATATATACTATGCTATCCCTTGGAAATCCTAGTATTTGTAGTCTTAGTATAATTTTCTCTAAGTTAAGATACTTGTGATGTTATTATGCTTAGCCTAGCTAGTAGAAAACAAGGGTGGAATATATTCATGCTATGGAAATTTTGCTAAGTCTTTGACTTGTGTTTTGTTTAATAAAACAACTAAGTGAATGAATCACCTGGGTGGATTGGTATGATGGTTTGTGTTGAGTGGTTACACAATGCCCATGTCTACGGTTTACCTTGTGTATCACACTTGTGGAAAGCCACCCAGGAACAAAAGGATTTGAGGTGTTTAGTGTTGAGAAGCTTCTAGTGCAACCACATGGAATATGGGCTCTGCCTTGATCATATAGGTTGCAATAACTTAGTCAGATGGACAATTGGTGGTAGGGTGATAGGATGGAACGCGTCCATGGTGGTATAAGGGAAGGCTTCTGAAAGGTCTTGTCTCGATGCATGTCGAGTCTTATGGGTAAAGTGCACCACCTCTCGAGAGGGTAAAACCTAAGTACTTAGCCGTGTCCCCGGCAACGGGCAATTTGAGCATCAAAGACATTGAAGCTATCAAGGATCTCATCATCCCAATTTATAAGTTAAAAACTTGTGGTTGAACAAGGGTAAAGGTTCACCATTGTCTATTGGTGGTTCCTTGGGTGTTTTGACAAACAAAAACCTAGTGTTTTCAACTGATAAGAAAAACCTATTTTGAGCAAAGCAAGCCTAAGCTACACTTAGCCAAATTCATATAGATGTTAGATACTGCTATTATACTAAGGTATCACTTGCCAATACAATTCCAAATGTATTGACCCACTGTGGCTGTAACTTATAATGTTGCAAGTTACTCTGATGGAGATTAGGGTTGTGAGTCTACACTCAACATGCTTGCCTGTGGCACATGAAGATGAAGACTTATAATTATTTACCTTATGTTATGAATTCTTGTACTAGCCTTTGTCTATTGAGTTGTAAAGACTATGTTATCTCTAGAATGACGATGTAATAATGACCTTTTTATCTATGTACTTCATCTTAAACTGTGGATGCTAGCTTTTGATCCAGGGACTAGCATTTCAATCATAGGGACCTTTACATTATAAAGGTGGGGTCTTACAATAATCATGCATAGGAACAAAACATTACTAATCAAAGCATAGAGTGGTACTACAAGTCAAGGAATAAATGATCATAGAGGCTATAGTGACTTGTTCATAGTCATAACATGGTTTGAGAATGTGCCAAGTCAACTCAAACAAAGCATCAAAGGAGAATACCACAATACTATGCTTTTGCATGCTAAAGGAACACATGATTTCTTCAAGGCACACTACGCAATACCAATTGTTTGGAACAAGACATGCTACATAAATAATCACTAAGAATAAGGTTAAAACAACACCTAGCATGTCATGCTAAAGTCTAAGTCACATTCAATGCAAGCTCCTCTTGCACTTTCAAACAGGAACTTACTACTCCTTTCCGACACCAATTGACTTATTTGAAACAACACAGCAAGAACGTGGGTCCAAACTAGGTCAATCAAGCCCTCACTTCTGGCCAGGAACATGCTGGAATTCAGCTTCAAGATGTTGGTACTGGGGATGGCCTGCTCAGTATTCTTCAAGCATATGCTAAAACTGATGAACATGATTTCATCCCAATTGTATCAGATAATGTGGATGGGTATGGTGACTTTATGATGGAATACACCAACCTGTTTGAACAAAATGAGGCTCACCTAAAGATAGGAATGGCCTATACTCACTTTATGGAAACCCCTGACATTATGGTATCAAAGTACAGGTTCTCTCAATAGGGTCTGGAATTTGGGACAGATTGTTTGCTCATTGGGAATATGGAAAAGTTTGAGATTCCTGTAAGTTGGTTTAATTTCATTACTCTTATTCTCATCACCCCTGAGAAATTTAATTGGGCAAAGAATTTTCTTTCTTCACCTCTTTGGGAAATTATTAAAGAGCCTATTGCAAGTGAATGTACAATTTCATTCTTGGTTCCTGAGGAATGTGTTACTCAGTCTTCCCCTCTGTGCATTCAAGATTCTCTGGATCTTGGATCTTTAGAGACAACCCCCTCTGCTCCTTCAAAGAAAACAAGAGGAGCAGGACCCATTTTTGAGACTGAGGTGAGAAGAAGTCCTATAATTGTTGAACTTAATGGTGGTTTCAAAAGCCACATCAATTGCTCTGATATTAACTGTCTATCCTGTAATGCTGATCCTCCAACTTTTGGCACTAAAGTGGTTAAAAACCTAGCTGTTAATTTTTGTAAGGTGGCTGAAGAGAACCTAGACACAAAGCTGCAGAAGAAGAGCAGGATTGCAGAAAAAACAATAAGGCCACCTGGTGCATCCAAAAGGACTACTGAGTTGCTACTAGTTCCAGTCAGGGAGACAAGAAGAAGAAAGAGGCTGTTGGGCCCTGTGGGTAGCATGCCAAAAAGAAGATAAATAAATGAGTTTCCAATGTTAGAAAAACTAAGCTTTTGGGTTGTATCCCTTGGATCTGTGATCCAATGGATTGTCCTTGTTGATTATTAGAACATGTGGTTCTGGAATGTTGGCTGGTGGAATTACCTTTCTTTTGATGGATCATATTATCCTTTAAATGTTTTGGCCTCTGAGTTATTCCCTGGCCTGGATGTTATATCATGTTTTGATATACATCAAACCCTTTATCTCAACTATGGTTTCCATGGATAGTAAAATAATTTGGAAAATTTTAAACTGGAACTTGAGAGGCATCAATTCTGAGAAAACATGGGTGGCTCTTTCACAATTTTTTTGGAATCTGAGTGTGAGATCATTTGCCTTCAGGAAACAAAAAGGGAAAATTTTGATGAAGAATCTATTAGGAAATTTTGTCCAAAGAGATTGAATAATTTTGGTTTTGTACCTTTAGTTGGGGCCTTTGGGTGCAATTATTATCTGGAATGTGAATCTTTTTGATGGAGATATGAATTTATAAAATGAGTTCTCTATTTCTGTCAAGTTTACCTCTAGGCTTTCCAATGATTCTTGGATTCTTACCAATGTCTATGGTCCTTGTCAACCAGAAAAAAATCCTTATTCATTGATTGGTTTTCCAATATTGATATGCCTGATGACATTGACTGGTTGATCATTGGAGATTTCAACTTTATCAGAAACCATCTGATAGGAATAAAGTGGGTGGTGATGTAAATAGCATGATCCTCTTTAATGAGGCCATTAGTAACCTTGGTCTTGTGGAACTCCCTTTAAAAGGAAGAAAATTCTCCTAGAGTAATATGTAGAAGGATCCACTCTTGGAGAAATTAGATTGGTTTTTCTCATCTCCCTCATGGAAAATCTCTTACCGATCCTCTTTCGTCTATTCCCTTCCAAAAGCCACCTCTTACCATACACCTTTTGTGATCTCAATTGGCACTAGAATCCCTAAGGCTCAGGTGTTTAGATTTGAGAATTATTGGCTTCAACATAGTGAATTTAAGCAGACTGTGCAAAATGCCTGGGATATCCATATGGGGTATGTAGACAGTGCAAAAAAGATAAATGCCAAGCTTAAGAATGTTAGAAGAGGACACAAGCTTTGGGCAAAATCTCTTCCTTGCCTTAAACACCTAATTGCAAAAGTTAATGAAACCATTGATTTATTGGACTTGCTGGAAGAATTCAGGACCCTAAACATCTTTGAGTGGAATCTAAGAGACATTCTTAAGACTCACCTGATAAAATTACTCCAAAATTAGAGGACATATTGGAAACAAAGAGGGAAGATAAAATGGGTAAAACTTGGTGATGAGAACACAATTTTTTTTCATGCAAAAGCAACAACTAGCTACAGAAATAACTATATCTCCATGCTAAAAAGTGAGATTCCTCTGATATTTATGATCATGATGGAAAGGCCAACATTCTTTGGAATGATTTTAAAGGTAGAATGGGATCCTATGACAAGCCAACAATGCAATTTAGTTTACCAGAGCTGTATAATGATCACATGGACGCTGATACCCCTGCTGCCCTGGAAGCCCCTTTCATTGAAAAGGAAATTGAGGATGTCATTAAAGATCTACCTAATGAGAAATCTCTAGGGCCTGATGATGACCCACAAGTATAGGGGATCGCAACAGTCTTCGCGGGTATTATTACCCAATTTATTGATTCGGCACAAGGGGATCCAAAGAATACTTGCAAGCCTTAACAACTGACTTGTCAGTTCAGCTGCACCTGGAAATATTTCTTGCTAACAGAAGTTTATCAGTAGCAATAACAAAGCAACAACAACAACAATAGTGAAACAGGAGCAATAATAGTAGGATTCGAGTGCGGTAGGCATAGGGATGGATGGATGGGCGTTGCATGGACGAGTCTAAACATGTAACCTCAAAATCTAGGGCATTGTAGATAAATAATAACAAGCATCCAAGTACTAAACAATCCTAGGCATGTCCTCCAAATATAGTCATACGTGCTCACAATGAGAACTTGCACAACATCTTCTGTCTAGCCAGCCCGTGGCAGCGGGGCCTCTAGGGAACTACTAGCAATTAAGGTGCTCCTTTTAATAGAGCACCGGAGCAAAGCATTAACACTCTGTGAAAAAATGTGATCCTCACACCATAGCCATCCCCTCCGGTTGTCCCAATTATTTTCACTTTGGGGCCTTTGGATCCGGACAATGATATGTGTACACAACTTGCAGATAAGATCACAAACAATACTATCATAATGATTCAATAATAATTTCAGATCTGAGATCATGGCACTTGGGCCCTAGAGACAAGCATTAAGCACAACAAGTTGCAACAAAGTCAAATAGCACAAATAGAGATACTAGGCCATATGCCCTAACATGTAACATCCCAGATTTATATTAGGATGTTATTAGTGCCATGCATCATCCTTGCATAATTACATCCTACAAATAAAATTTGCAACAAAATTCTAACATCTAAACCTACCAAAACCCTACTAAAATTTTTATATGTAAGCATTATTGTTTTAGTAGTTTGACCCCTTCTAAAAATTATGTAAAAAACATTTAAACCATGGCCCTAAGATGACCACCTTCCTTTTACAAAAATTTAGAAGTTGGTTTCAACCTTTTTGGACTTTATATGCAAAAGATATTTAAGTTTTAGTAAAACAGAATTATTAAAAACAAAGAAAAAAAATGCTAACTAACCTAAACGGGCCAGTTAAGCCGGCCCGTGAACTACCTACCGCCACCAGCCGCAGCAGCCGCACCGCGTCGCCAGGGGCCCAGCTAGCGGCGTCGGCCCATAGCCCCCCTCTCCCTCCGCCACCGACACGTGGACCCGCCCCCATCGCCTCCTTCCCAGAGACCATGGCGGACACGGAGCGCCGCCGCATCGGGATAGGCCGATTCAAACGATATTCGGCCACCCCCTTCCCAAGACTTGGGGATATATAAGCCGACCCCCGCTACGTTCCCCAAAACCCTAAGCGCGAGCGCCGCCAATTTCTCGCCGGAGCGCCGCCAGGAGCGAGGAGGAGCATCGGTGCACCGCAGTCGGAGGAGGAATCAAGGGGATCGGCCGAGGGGGCGAGCGTGACCGCAAGGGCCAGGCGAGCCTCGTCGACCTCGCCGCTGTTCCAGGGAACCACCGGAGTGCCGCCACCCGTCGACCACTGACGCCGCCGCCGCTCGCCACCGCCTGTAAGCCGCGCTGCCTCCTAACCGCCCGATCTCGAATCTACGCCATAGATTAGAAGTACGCCGAAGTGGTACCGGCCAATCGCACAGCACCGCGTGGCAAAGCGCGTCGGCGCCAGCGCCCGCGCCACATCACCCTCCCCACCTTGCCAGCTGGGCCAATCGGGAGCCGCCACCTGGCGCGTTTGAGTTAGGGCTAGATCAACTTTTGCAGATTTGATCTAAACATTGCGGAAATCATATAAAATTGAATATTTGGCCAATTTTAGCTTATAATATACCGTTGGATTCATAATTTTATGTAGAAGCCAGATCTGCAATAATATTCCAAGTTTATAGTAATGTTTTAGGTGTAGATTTTAATCATTAGATTAGAGTGTTTATTCTATAGAAAAATAATTAAAATTCTGTTTTAATTGATTCTTGTTGCAATAACTTTGTTTCCACAATGCCTAATGGACAAAATTATAAAACCTTGCTTAAGATCATTAGATCTAGTTTGGGGTTAATTAGATGGTTTGATCTCCTTTTAACCCTAGGAATTGTTTTAGTGACTCATTTAGATCTAAACCATTGGGAAATCAATCCTAGTGACACCCGTACACTATTGCAACACAATCCTGCTACCTTGGTCAATTTAGAAGAACCAACCTTTCATAAAATACCATGTGCATGCATGCATGATTATCTCTGTGATATATTTTTGAGCAAGTTGTGATCAGATCTATGTTTGTGATTCGTTAGATTGTTCGGAGTGCGCTAAGGAGTGCTATTGTGTAGAGTGCTGCTTGGATCAAGGCAAGTTACACCACTTGTTCATAATTTTGTCCCAGTTTTGATTCTATGCATGTGATCTTCAAAATTCTGTAGTATGCATGTGTAGGATATTATAGTAGAATTTTTCCTTAGTAATATTTTGCAAGTGCGATGATTTTGTAGTATGCCATGAGTAGCTCTATGCTTAGGATTTTCCCTCCTAATAGGTTACCCCTGTTTTTTTGCTAAGTATTGCTTGCTATGCTATATATACAAAGTATCGTTGGGGGTTTCGAAAGACAAAGAATTTTCTAAGTATAAAGGCTCTCTAGAGCAAACTTTTCTTCTCAAATCCACTTCAAAATAGAACTAAGTTTTCTTCTGGGCGGAATGGTTGTCGGGACAACGAGTGAGATTTTGGTGGAGGACGGCCGCCTAGGAATCAAAGAAGTCTGCCATATATCAGAATTCAGAAGCTTCCAGTGCAACCACAATACATTATGGGCTCTGTCTTGGCCTAGTACTTAGTGGGAAACCTCACCTGGGTACCAACATTTGGAGGTTCTTGGCACGGTTGGATCCAGAAGGTAGAGGGGCTACTAAGGGATAGCCTCTCCATGGTCTTGTCTATAGAAGGACTTCATCGTGGATTGTGGGTAAAGTGCACCAACTCTCGAGAGTATTGCAATCTGATCGATCAGCCGTGTTCACGGTAATAGAACAACAATGAGCGTCTGAAGGATGAAGCCTGTCACATCCCAAGAATTTCCAAATCTTGTAATGTGAAAAATAAATGAATAAAATAAAACTTTGTTGATTTTCAGGGTGAGAAGAAACTTTTTGAATCCAATTGGAAAACTTTCAAACCTATTTTGATCAAGATAAATCCTAAAGGGATTTAAAAAGTTAAATAAACAATAAACTTCAAAATATTTAAACTTACTATTTTGGATCTTTTAATAAAAGGATTTGGTTTTCAAAAGAAAAGATGGATTTATAAATAAAGGTTATTTTATAGAGCCAAATTAAACCTTGGCCAAGTATTAGGAATAAAATGTTTTGTTTTGATTAAAAATAGTAAAGGTTTATTTAAATAAAATAATAAGGATTTAATATCCAATTTTATTTAAGTAAAGGCTCTTCCCACTTTAAATAAACACTAAAACTTATTTATTTATTTTAAATAAGTTTTCCAATTATTTTATATTCTCAAATAAAACCTACTGAAGTGTTTTGGTTTTATTTTAAATTTTCAAAATAAAGATTTTAATAAATCAAACCCTATTTGATTAAATAACTAAAGGTCCATTTTATTTAATTAATAAATGGATCCTAAAAAAAATAAAAAAATATTTTATTTTGGGATTTGGTTTATGTTGATAAACAGAACCAAAAACTCATTACAAGTGTGGTGATTGTTGAATTATTTATGTTTTTTTTATTGTTTGATTTGTGAATTGATTTTCAAAACAGAAATTGAAATAGGAAAAAGGAAAATAGATTCAAAACAAAAAAAAAGTTCAGACCAAGCCCAGCAAGGCCCAACTCGCAGCCCACCTTTCATTTCCCTCAGCGAAACGTTTTGCACTCGATCACGCACCCATACAGACGATGAAAAGTGGACCCTCCTTCACTCTCACTCACTCGCTGACCAGCCGATCCCACCCCCTCCTATTCATCGTATTCAAGCACGACCTCGTCGCCCTGGCCGTTTACTGCCAATTGATTCACGTCGTCAATTCGCTTCAATGCCGCGTGATCAACGCCCCCTGACCACACACGCTTAAACGCCCTGGCCTCCTCTCCGTTTCCCCTCTGTCTCCTCCCCCAAGCACGCCCCCAGGCCGCCCCAATTCCTCCCCGAGCAACTCTGTCTCCGACGACCCTCCTTGCCGATTCCGGCCAGCCCACGCCACCTCTTGCTTCCTCGAGCATGCAGCTGTGATCAGCATCCCCCAGCTGACCTTTCTGCAGCCGCAGCTCGCTCGCGTGCGTCCCTGAGCGTCGGCAACATCTTCCCCGAGCCAGCGCCGTCGTCTGCTCCAACTGCGGCGACGTCTCCCCGGTAAACCAGACCTCCCCTCTCTTCTCCGTGGACATGATGACGATCGCCATGCCTCTGCAAACCTAACTGTGCCTCCCGTTTGTCCTAGGGTGCCCCCTATCCTCGCCCTCGACGACCTCCAGAGCCGCCTGAGGCCCAGCTCATCTCCGACGAGCAATTAAGGACATCCACGTGCGCCCCTTCACCAACCAGTACCACGTTGAGCATCAGGAAGCGTCAACGATTCCGGTGAGCATCTCCCCAGCCACCCTTGCTTCCTATATCGCCGGCGCCGCCACCGTATGGCCGCTCCGCCGCCAGCCACCACCGCAGCGCCGCTCGTTTAGGGTCGAGCTCACAGCAGCCGTCCGATCCCGATCTGGTGGATAGGATAGAATCACTTAACAGCGAAGGGGTACGCGTTCTGGGCCACGCGATCTGTTTAGATCCAACGGCTGCAGCTGTGCGATCCACACGAACCGGTACCGTCCAATAAGAACTTGACGCGTGGCCAGTTTCTGTTTAAAACAGATTTTGAAATCAGAATTAGATGCCATTTTGAAACCCTTGTAACTTTCAAACCACACGTCCAAATTTTGCAAACTTTATATCAATGGAATCAGTGGAACAAGCCCTAGCCAACCATGCCTTTTGTTTAGTAAAAAGCTTCTGGAAAAATGGTTGTTTTGCAGAAACATTTGTATGCTTGTTAAGGATGTGAAAATTGTTTAAAAATGAATTTGGGGATAAAATCTTTTGCAAATGGATTGCTTTGAACCTAATGACCAAAGGAAACACTTTGTGGATTCAAAAATGTATTTGGTGAAGGAAAAGAATGATTCTTTGAATTAAAACCATTTCTAGTCAAATAGAAATGTGGTTCATTTATTAAAAATGATTCTGGAAGAAAACCTTTGGAAAATGTTTTGTTTTAAAACTCTATGACCTTAAACACCAAGTTTTATGGTTTGAAAACATATTTTGTGAATCCTATAGGTTAATGCCTTAGTAAAAATATTTCTACACCACATAAAATGACACTTTGTTTTGAAAATGGTTTATGAAGTGAAACTTCTTGCAAATGACTTTTCCACTTTAAAAAATGACCATTAGGTGTACCCAAATGTCTATGACCCATTAGGAACCACTTTTTCAAACAAAACAAAGCATGCCATGCTTGCATGCATTACTTTGACTTTGTCATTTTATGTGTTGTTTTGCTTGATTGGTAGATTGAGTTTGTGCCTTGCTTGATTGAATTATAGTGACTTGAAGAGTGTGATTGTTGCAAGGACAAGGAGTGAACCTATAACCTCTACCAAAAAGGCAAGTGATGCTTCATACTTTTTTCCCATTACTTTCACTATGCATTAGTGATTTTCTCTAAGTAAAACTTGCATGGATTTTGCTAAGTATAAACCTTGCTATAGTAAAACCTAGTAGATGAAACCTTAGTGGAAATCTTCCTAAGTTAAGATTCCTATTACTATCAAGCTTAGCCTAGCTAATAGAAAACATGGGTGGAATATATATTCATACTATGGAAAAATCTCTAAGTCCGAGGACTTATGTTTTTGTTTAATAAAACAACTAAGTTAATGAATCACCTGGGTGGAATGGTAATTGCTTGGTGGATTTTGGTTGAGTGGTTCACAAGGCCCATGTCTATGGTTGACCTTGTGTATTTAACTTGTGGATGGCCACCTAGGAACAAAGAGATTTGAGATGTCAAATGTTGAGAAGCTTCAAGTGCAACCACTTGGCAATAGGGGCTCTGCCATGATCATATAGGCTGCAAGAACTTAGCCATATGGACAGTGGGTGGTAGAGTTTTGATAGGTTGGAACGCGTTCATTTTGGTCTAAGGGAAGGCTTCTGAAAGATCTTGTCTTGGGAAACCAAGTCTTGTGGGGAAAGTGCACCACCTCTGCAAAGTGTAAAATCTAAGTACTTAGCCATGTACCTGGTAAAGGACAATTTGAGCATCAAGACATGGAAGAAATCAAGAATCTCATCATTCAAATTTCTAAGTTAAAACTTGTGGTTTCAACAAAGGTTATTTGAAATCTTCAATCTTTGATTGAGAGAAGCCTTGGAAAAGAATTTGTCAAAACAAAAACTTAGTATTTTCAAATGTTAAGGAAAATCTATTTTGAGCAATGCAAGCCTCAACTCCACTTAGCCAAATGCATATAAATGTTAGGCTCCACTATACTACTATAGTATCACCTGCCAATACAATTCAAATGTATTGACCCTTTGTGGCTGTAACTTGTATGTTGCAGGTTTGATTGATGTTAGTAAAGTTTGTTGATTAGGATTACAAAGTCTACAACCAACATGTCTGCCTGTGGCACTTTGAAGATGAAGGACCCCGTGCTTATAGATTTGTGCTGCAATGTAATGTAATAGCCAAATGAGCTATGTATGATGTAATAAAATTATGTTATTCCTGGTTATAAAGTTAATTATGACCTTTGTTTCTTGATATTACATCTTAACTGTGGATGCTAGCTATTGATCCAGGGACTAGCATTGTAAACACAGGGGACTCCACCTTATATTGTTAAAGGTTGGGACACTCCCTCTACAAAGCCTCTGAAGGATCTTCCTCTCTCTTTTCTAAAACAAAGTTTTGAAAACCCGTGGCGTGCGTAATATCGCCAATGGGTTTTTGGGAACTTGGTGTGTAATATCCAAGTGACACTTGGTGCGTAATATCCAAGTGTTTGGTTGTTTGGACACTTGGTGAGTAATATCCTCGTGTGCCATTCGACCTTATTTTACCTAAGCAAATGTGTACAAAGTATGGAAAATCATCTCTTCTTCTTCTCTACTTAGGAAAACTAGTTTTGAGCAAATGAACTCTACAGCCTAAACTAGCCTTGCATGTAGAGATAGTCTTTCCTCTCCTTGGTGTAATTTTCCAATACATTCAAAGTATTGACCCAACTTGTTGGCTGCATGTTTTATGTGCAGAATCCGAAGATTGAAAGGTGCGTAGGGATCGCGAGTCTACACTCGACAAGCCTGGGGCGTTGATGGACTCAAGATGCTTTTATGTTTCCGCTGTTATTTGAGCTAGCTTAATGCTAAGCAATTCTGTAATAAGTTCATACTCTGGATTCTACGTGTAATAAAGACTTTGTGTTTTACATGATATTTCATCGATTGTGAGTGCTAGCTATTGATCCAGGGACTAGCATGTTAATCACAGGGACTTAGGATCCTTATCGATCTGTGGTCACTACATAACAGATCTTATTCGATTACATGATAGAACTCATCAAATCCCTACCATCCCCAAGCCTACAGCGGGGGATTACTCACTCATGGATGAGGGAAACATCGGTGGTTGATGTAGATGCATTGGTGATGACGTTGGCGATGATCCTCTCCAAATTCCCCGTCCCGGCAGGGTGCAAGAACGAAGTTTATGGATCCGAATCTTGGTTTCTATTGGCGGCGGCGAAGTGGAACTCTTTATGAAAAACTATAGAACCCCGCTCGGTTTTTAGGTCGAAAGGCAACTTATAGGCGTAGAGGGAGGCCGAGGGGGTGCCTGGTGTGGCTGCACCCCCTCCAAGCGCGACCAGTGGTGGGCCCGCGCCTGGGGTGGGTGTGGGCCCCGTAGTCCTCCTCTCCGTCTTGTCTTCTGGCTTCGTGTATCTTCTGGTGAAATATAATTTTTGGCGTATTTTCCAGGATTTTTCCTGATAGTTCATTTTCTGCACAAAAACAAGACACCAAGGTAATTCTGCTAAAAAACAACGTCAGTCCGTGTTAGTTATATCCAAATCACACAAGTTTAGAGGAGAAACAATAGCAAAGTGTTCGAGAAAGTAGATGCGTTTTGGACGTATCAAATCCCCCCAAGCTTAGATTATTGCTTGACCTCAAGCAATTCAGTTGAAAACTGAGTGCGATAAAAGAACTTTAACGAACACTTTGCTTCATATGATGTAAATATTCTCAGCACAGGAGTAGATGCGTAGACAATTAATAATAAGGAGTATGCAACTAAGTCTACTCAATAGTCATTGCAAGCTATGAAGAGAAACCAACTCAATAATAATAAGTAGCATGAAACATAAACATAAGCAACATTGCAATGTTCATAGTAAGGTATGATAGTGTGGTACCTTGCTTGCCTTTGTTTGAAGAGCCCAATATAAATGCCAAGGCACCTCTGAAGTTCACATGAATACTAGAAGTAAAGATATCAGAGATACAAGCATCAAAGTCATGACATAATTAACCAAGTTTTGGAATAAACACAAGAATGACAACTATGCTCTCAAGAAGGTGCTCATAGAATAAGTGGTGACTCAACAAGGTTGTGAAAATGGTTTTGTGAAGGTTTGAAAGGCTTCCCAATGCTGAAAGGAAGGTACTCATTAGCTTTGATCTCTCATTGCTCCTATCATAGGCATCTTCATGTGATTAAGGTGAAAGTGAGGTACACTCTGAATCATATGCTTGACAGACCATAAACTGGAAATCCCAAGTCCCTTGAGTACGAGGGCCGCTCCGCATGCTACTCAACTTTGGTCACCTGAAAGTTCTTGTCATTGTAAATACATGCATATCATTGAGAACTGCCAATGGGGTACCCCTTGCACATGGTACAGTAGCTTTCCCATAACCAAAATGACAAGGCAAGCAGACAATGAGCATCTCAGCAATCTTTTTATTTACCATATGCATAGCTTTTTATTGAGGATGCTTCATAGATGCTCATTATGGTGATGCTGCAAGTTTCCACCATGATTAGGCATGGCTTAGGCTAGCGGCCCAGGCGTTTCTCTAACACAATGTATAAAGTCCATGAACTCACAACCTCCCTTTTTATTTCACATCGTCGACATCCGTAAACAAAATAGCAACGAATCAACTGGATGAGACATCCAAAAAGTGTTGAAAGCGTTCCCCGTGACAACACGGTTCTGCTGACTTCCAGCATATAATTAGCAAGCATATAACTTTCATGGACAGGTCACAATGGATCAGGATTATTAAGCGCAACGAATAAAGTGTGCCATCAAGTTCGTGAGAGATTTACTAACTAACTTTCTCAAAACAGACAAACATTTTATTTTGGAAGAAAACATGGCATATATAAAATATCCACTGAAGTAGAAAATGATGCTAATAGGTAGGTATGGTGGACACAGCTGGAAATATTGGTTTTGGGGAGTTGGAAGCACAGGTAGAGAACATACTCAGTGCAAGTGAAGGCTAGTAATAGAGAGGGAGCGACAAACGAGAGATCAATAGCTGTCATAATCATGCTTGCAACAAAACATGACTAATTATGGTATGAAAGTGATACAAGAACTTTGAGGCAAAATAAATCATCGAGGCTTACTGACTATTTATTAGTCATATGCATGCGTGAGCATGTGCCAAGTCGATTCACATGAATAGTCAGAGGAGGATACCACAATATCATACCAAAGTATGAATAAAACAATGCAAGCAAACATTCATATGACATGCTACAAACTATTAGCAAGCTGGAGCTAATCATAGACAAGAAAGAACTTCTAAGCATCCATAATGACATACACCTTACACAAACAGGCTAAGCATGCTCACAATGATGAGTATATGTACAAGAATGAAACAAATAGAGTTCGTTACCAGCCTCTTACCACACCTCGAGTTGTCTTAATCTTCATTATTGCCCTTTACTTGTGTGACTTGAATAATTAACATGAAACCAAAATCCACTATGGACGGCTGAACCCTGCAAAGAACTCACAAAACCAAAGAAGACCAACAAATATTTTTGGTGTTTTCGAATTTTTAGAAACAAGCAAACAAAGAAAAACCAAAAAAAAAACAAAGCAAACCAAACAAAGATTTTTTTTTTTTGGATTTTTTTAAGGCAAACCAAAGCAAAGAAACAAAGAAACAAACCAAGAGAAACAACGAAAATATTTTTGGTATTTTTGGGTTTTTAGAAAGAAGCAACAAAAACCAAAAAGAAAGCAAAAACAATGGATGTACAAAGAACCGACTAAACATGATATACATATGAGTGTGATGTCGGTGTGCCTCCCCCCAAGCTTAGGCTTTTGGCCTAAGTGGGTCTCAATCCCATGGTGCCCAAGTAGATGCACCTCCGTAGTATGTCGAGGAAGATCCCTCGTCCTGGTACAAGCTCGAGGCCTCCCCTATGTAATATGCAGAGGGGTCGTATGATGGTGCTTCCTCCTGATAGTGACCGTGGAAGTAAAGAGAACGTAGCTTGTAATCCATCTCCGCCTTCAAGCGTGACCAAGATCCCTGAGAAATACTGAACAAAGTGGTTTGGGGTAGAGGGATCTCTCTCTTCCCCGTCGGTAAACAACATTCTATAAACCAAGTTCTCAAGAGTAGAGCTAGTGGTGCACCTTCATGGCAGCAAGATCAAGCCTCTGAGGAGCCAAAACTGTATCATGTGGATCAACAGCAATGTTCAAGGCTGCAGCAACAGGCATAGCAATAATTCCCTCATAAATGGGTCCCTTAGTAGCTAAACGATGCGCAATGAGAGAACCAAGATTATACTTATCCTCACTGTTGAGTGCAGCAGCTAAGAAGGCCAATTGATAGTTGGAAATATTACTAGTGTTCTCCCTACCAAGAACACTGGTGGCAAGATAGTAGGCAAAGTATCTGATGGCTGGAAGTTGAATATTCTTTATCTTTCCTCTTTGAGTTCTGCGGTCGTCATCATTGGTTATTCCTCGGTAAAGCTCCAACAAATCAGCGGGAAGAGCTGGAAACTTCTTTGATGACCCAGTTGTACCAAGTCCCACGGCCTTGCAAAATTGCTTCAGAGTCATAGAATAAGCCCTGCCATAAATTTTGAAAGACACAGCAGGCTTGAACACACTATTAATAAAGGAGAAACTCTCCACAAATGTTTTAGTAAGAAAAGCATATTGTGCGCTCTCATCCTGCATGAAACTTGTTAGCCCAGCCCTCTGAATCAAAGTCATAAAATCGTTAAGAATCCCAGCAGCTCGCAAGAAAGTTTGGCAAGGAAAGGTGGAGGGGTGCGCATCCCCTTCATCTCCCTCGTCACCAAATCGCGGAGTGATGAGATCCTCATTGTATGAGGGTCTAGTACTGGTAGATGACCTTATAATCCTTGCCCTTCTAGGTGCATCACTCTCAAATATGTCACCAAATGTGTGGTGGTCCATGACTTTACTTTTCTGAAATTTTAAACAACCATACCAAGTGATTTCTAAGTTGATAAATGATGAGCAACTAATATATGAACTTGCTAGAGGACTACACATGCAACAAAACAAAGTTCTAACCATAGAACAAGCATGCAAGATCAAACAACCTGACACCTATAGCAGAAAAATACTCAAGATACAATCTACCAATCACAAATCTAATTGGACAAGTGGAGGAGGCACATACCAAGGAGGAAACCCTCCAAAAATCAGCACTTGAGATGGGCTGAACAAGGAGATCGAAAATCGCGAGCAAGAATAGCAAGAACGCGAGCTTGAGCAAGTTTTCCAGTGTTTTTCGAGAGAGAGAGAAGGTGGCTTTGAGGAGGCAACCTGGAGGGGCCCAGGTGGGCCAGACACCCCAGGCGCCGCCACCTGGTAGGCCGCGCCTACCATAGGTGTGGTGGCCTGGGGTGGCCCCCTCGGCCACTTCAGGTGCATCTCTGCCCCTTTTTTCGAGGAAACATTTATTTTGAATTTTTTGGGATTTTTCGGGAAACTTTATTTTTGGCCAATTTTCAGGGTATGAAAATAGATTTTCTTGCAAAAATAGTTTTTTCAGAATAAGCAAAAGCAAAGCAAAAGCCAAACTACAGGAGCTCTAAGAAACTCTAACAAGCAAACAACTAGCAAAACTAAAGCTAAAGCAAAGACTAGGAAGGAGAAAAGTAAAAGAAAGCAAGTATAACCACAGTGGAAACATTATTTTGTTCATTAAAATCCTTTTGTTAACAAGGTTGATCAAGTCTTGTTACCAAAACAATCTTATATGAAGCAAAACTTTGCATTCCACAAGGTGATTATGTTACCTCATACTTTATAGCAATGGTCCCAATCATAATGGTTTCAAAATTTTCTTGTGGAATGGGACAATATATTTCTCCAACATTGATGCTCTCAATATTTTCAATGGAATTCAGGAAATAGCTCTTAACAACCTTCTTGGGGAAATAGACAGTGTGCTCTTTGTTATTTATATTGAACGTTACTTTTCCTTGATTGTAATTGATGACAGCACCTGCAGTATTAAGAAAAGGTCTCCCAAGAATAATAGGCATATTATCATCTTCAGGCATTTCAAGCACAACAAAATCAGTTAAAACCATGAAATTATGAGCAACTTGAACAGGATCATCCTCACATATACCAGCACGAATAGTAGTTGACTTATCAGCCATTTGCAAAGAAATATTAGTTGGTATCAACTTTTCTAGCTAGAGTCTCTTATAGAGGGAAAAAGGCATAACACTAACTGCAGCTCCCAAATCACATAAAGCAGTTGTAACATAATTATTCTTAATGGAGCAAGGAATAGTTGGTATACCTGGATCACCAAGTTTCTTTGGAACCTTACCATTGAAGGAGTAATTAGCAAGCAAAGTAGAAATCTCCTCATTAGGAATCTTCCTTTTATTAGAGACAATATCCTTCATATACTTTGAATAAGGAGGCAACTTAATAGCATCAATCAAAGGAATTTGCAAGAATAAAGGCTTCATCCACTCACAAAACTTGTTGTAGTGTTCTTCCTCCTTTGACTTGTGTTTCTTACCTGGAAAAGGCATAGGTTTCTGCACCCAAGGTTATCTCTCTTTACCATGTTTATTAGCAATCAAATCTTCATTTGTGTACCTAGTGTTCTTAGTGTGCTTCTCAGGTTCTTCCTCACCATCCTCCTTATCAGGAGACTCATTTTTATCATTACCACTCTTAGTTTCAGCATCAGATACATATATACTATTAGGATCTACAGCAGGTTCAAGTGGTTCCTCAACTCTCATATGTTTCTTTTCTTTCTCTTACGGGGACTACCAGTATATTCACCTTGTTGGAAATCCTGCTCTATTCTTTTAGGGTGTCCTTCAGGATATAAAGGATCTTGAGTAGCTATACAACTCACAGTTCTAATTCCATAAGCATGTTTATCTCCTGAAGCATTAACTAGCATATCCTTTTGTACCTTAGCAAGTTGATCAAGTTGAGTTTGAACCATTTGAAAGTGTTCACAAAGCATTTTAATATCATTAGAAGTTCTTTCCACAATATCTTTCAACTCATGGATATCTCTAGAGTTTTCCAATAAATGATTCTGAACTTGATTATTAAAATACCCTTGCTTAACAATAAATGTGTCAAGTTCCTCTAAACATTGATCAGGAGGCTTACCATAAGGAATATCACCTTCACCAAAGTGTTGGAGGGAGTGTACCTCACTAGTAGATGAGTGGGGAATTGGCTTACATAATTCTTCTATAGGAGGTAGATTCTTCACATCTTCAGCTCTAATACCTTTCTCCTTTAGACACTTCTTAGCTTCCTTCATCACTTCATCATTTAATGCAATAACTCCCCTCTTCTTTGTTGTTGGTGCTGGAATTGGTTCAGGAACAACTGGTTCAGGAGTAATAAGCTCAGGTGCATTTAGCTCATTTGAAGTCCAATCATCATAATTCTTGCTTATTTTAGTCATTAATTCTTCAGCACCTGTACGAGTCCTTTTCCTGAAAACACAATCAGCAAAGCTATCTAGGTAGGTCCTAGAATCATCAGTTAGTCCATTATAATAAATATCAAGAAGCTCATTCTTAGGTAATGAACATCCAGGATGTGCATGAATCAAGGCACAGAACCTTTTCCATGACTCAGGCAATTTCTCTTCTTCTCCCTGTTTAAAATCAAAAAGTCTTTGCAAAGCAGCATGTCTAGCACTGGGAGGAAAATATTTCTGGAAGAAAGAAGCAATCAAGCAATCAGGGCTATCAATGGAAACCATGAGGTAATCTATTAAACCAAGCCCTAGCTTCTCCTTTTAGTGAAAAAGGGAAGATCTTAGTAACAAAGTACTTGCGCATCTTAAAATCATTAGAGAACAAAGCACTCATAGTAGAAAGCTCATTCATATGAGCCACATCACTCTCATTTTCAGTCCCGCAAAAAGGTTCTTTCTCAACAATATCTAAATAAGATAAATCAAGAGATAAATCATAGTCTTCATCTTTAATATCTATGGGAGAAGTGGCAAACTTAGGATAAGAGGACAACTTAGGCATAATAGTACGTCTAGTAAGGAGACTCTTAATAGCACTAGTACCATGTGTGTTTTGACACTCTTCAACAAAATCATCAGTGAACTCAATGTAACCATCATTTATATCATAACTCTCACAAGCCTCAGGTGAGCTAACAGGTGTAACGGTGTCTTCACTAGGAGTTTCGGTATTTCCTAGACTAGCCATAGTAGCATCTAGAAAAGGACCTAATGAACCATTCGCATCAAGCACAGTAGAAGTAACATCATGAGTATCAAAAGCAGTTTCAGACTCAGCAGTAGTAGCAGTGTGTGTAGCATGTGAATGTGGTGGTGGTGTAACAAGCTTACTTATAATAGACGGTGAATCAAGAGCAGCAGAGGTGTTTAGGACTGTACCTCTTCTTGTAGTGGATGGTAAAATAAGGAACTTTCAATCACGAGACTTCCCCATGATGAAAGGAGTAGCAGTGAACAATAATAGATCCAAGTGAACTTACAAATAAAGCTATTCTCCTCGACAACGGCGCCAGAAAATAGTCTTGATGACCCACAAGTATAGGGGATCGCAACAGTCTTTGCGGGTAGTATTACCCAATTTATTGATTCGACACAAGGGGAGCCAAAGAATACTTGCAAGCCTTAACAACTGAGTTGTCAGTTCAGTTGCACCTGGAAATAGTTCTTGCTCCCAGAAGTTTATTAGTAGCAATAGCAAAGCAACAGCAACAGCAACATCAACAGTGAAACAGGAGCAATAGTAATAGTAACGGTAACAGTAGGATTCGAGTATGGTAGGCATAGGGATGAATGGATGGGCGTTGCATGGACGAGTATAAACATGTAACCTCAAGATCTAGGGCATTGCAGATAAATAATAACAAGCATCCAAGTACTAAACAATCCTAGGCATGTTCTCCAAATATAGTCATACGTTCTCGCAATGAGAACTTGCACAACATCTTCTGTCCAGCCAGCCCGTGGCAGCGCGGCCTCTAGAGAACTACTGGCAATTAAGGTGCTCCTTTTAATAGAGCACCGGAGCAAAGCATTAACATTCCGTGAACACATGTGATCCTCACACCATAGACATCCCCTCCGGTTGTCCCAATTATTGTCACTTTGGTGCCTTTGGATCCGGACAATGATATGTGCACACAACTTACAGATAAGATCACAAACAATACTATCATAATGATTCAATAATAAGTTCAGATTTGAGTTCATGGCACTCAGGCCCTAGTGACAAGCATTAAGCACAACAAGTTGCAACAAAGTAAATAGCACTAATAGAGATACTAGGCACTATGCCCTAACAGATCTTATTTGATTACATGATAGAACTCATCCAATCCCTACCATCCCCAAGCCTATAGCGGGGGATTACTCACTCATGGATGAGGGAAACATCGGTGGTTGATGGAGATGCGTTGGTGATGACGATGGCGATGATCCTCTCCAAATTCCCCATCCCGGCAGTGTGCCAGAACGGAGTTTCTGGATCCAAATCTTGGTTTCTGGTGGTGGCGACGGAGCGGAACTCTTTCTGAAAAACTATCGAACCCCCCCTCCATTTTTAGGTTGAAAGGCAACTTATAGGCACAGAGGGAGGCCGAGGGGGTGCCTGGAGTGGCTACACCCCCTCCAAGCACGATAACGGTGGGCCCGCGCCTGGGGTGGGTGTGGGCCCCGTAGTCCTCCTCTCCGTCTTGTCTTCTGGCTTCGTGTATCTTCTGGTGAAATATAATTTTTGGCGTATTTTCCAGGATTTTTCCTGATAGTTCATTTTCTGCACAAAAACAAGACACCAAGGTAATTCTGCTAAAAACAGCGTCAGTCCGTGTTAGTTGTATCCAAACCACACAAGTTTAGAGGAGAAACAATAGAAAAGTGTTCGAGAAAGTAGATATGTTTTGGATGTATCACCTGATGGCTTCAACAATGAATTTATCAAGTCCTGTTGGACCATTATTGGAGCAGATATTACTCAGTTGATTCTGGATTTTTATCATGAAAAGATTTCTCTGGAAAGCATTAACTCTGCTCTCATCACCCTCATTCCAAAGACTGAGTCCCCTGTTCACACTAATGATTTTAGGCCAATTTCTTTATTGAACATTGTGTTCAAAATCATTACAAAACTTCTTGCCAACAGACTCCAAACTATCATCCTCAAGCTTGTGCATAAAAACCAATATGGTTTTCTCAAGAATAGATCCATTCAATATTGTCTAGGCTGGGCATTTGAATACCTCTTTCAATGTCATCAATCAAAGGAAGAAATTGTAATCCTAAAGCTGGAATTTTAAAAAACCTTTTGACAGAATTGAACACTCCACCATTATAAGCATCCTGTAAGCAAGAGGATTTGGAAACAAATGGATTAATTGGATAAAAATGATTTTCAATACTGGGAACTCATCTGTACTCCTAAATGGAGTACCTGGAAAAAAGTTTTACTATAGAAGAGGAGTCAGACAAGGTGATCCCTTATCACGTCTTCTGTTTGTGCTCGCAGCTGATTTTTTGCAAACTCTACTAAACTCTGCCATGAATAATAATCTTTTTAGCCTTCCCATTCCTTGCCCTGCTTGTCCTAATTTCCCTGTGATCCAGTATGCTAATGATACCTTGGTTGTCATGAAGGCTGATTCAAAACAATTACTTTGCCTTAAATCAATGTTGAATTGTTTTGCCACTTCTATTGGGCTCAGGGTTAATTATGCCAAATCAAATATGATGCCTATCAATCTAGACCCTGAGAGATTGCTTCATTTATCTACTACCTTTGGCTGTAACATGGGTAGCCTCCCCTTCACATATCTTGGACTCCCTCTCAGCCTTAACAAGCCCTCTCTGGAGTTCTACCTTCCTATGGTGCAGAGGGTTCAATTCAGACTTGGAGGAATTGCAGATTTTTTGAATTATGGGGGAAAATGTCAAATGGTTAAGTCAGTCTTATCATCTTTACCACTCTTCTTCATGAGCTCTCTTTATGTCCCCATTACAATCAAGGACCAAGTTGTTAAATACATGAGACACTGTCTATGGAGAAAAAAACTGTTGATGTTTAGGCTAAAGGCACTGCAATGGTTGCTTGGACAAAGGTTTGCAGGCCAAAGAATCAGGGTGGGATGGGAGTTCTTAATCTTAACATCCAAAATACTGCCCTACTGCTCAAGAATCTTGATAAAAAATTTAACCATCATGATATCCCTTGGGTTCATCTTGTTTGGGAATCTTATTGTAACCAAGGTAAACTCCCTGGTTATCAATTGGAAGGATCCTACTGGTGGCAGGCCCACCTAAAGCTCATTGATGCTTACAAAGCCATGGCTAAATGTCAACCTGGAGATGAAAAAACTGCCTATTTCTGGTCTGACATGTGGGATAAGGAATGTATGCAATTTAAGATGCCTCTTATGCAATTTCTGGTCTGACATGTGGTCTGACATGGCTAAATGTCAACATGTGGGATAAGGAATGCTCTCCTATGCAAATAACACCAGAATTACTATTAAAGAGGTTATGTAGACTGAATATCTTGAGGATCTCTTTAATCTTCCTCTGTCACAACAAGCTTTTTATGATTTTGAATATCTTGAATTGAGGTGCCAACAATTTAACCAGTTGGCACTACCTGACAAATGGACTTACATTTGGGGCAGCGACAATTTTTCTGTTAAAAAATCCTATGAGGTTATGGCTGGCTATCAACCTGCTCCTCCCCACTTCACCTGGATTTGGGATTCTTCTTGCCAGGCTAAACATAAATTTTTCTTCTGGCTGATTCTTATGGATAGGTTAAATACAAGGAACCTTCTCAACAGGAAAATTGCTCTCTACCAGACTACAATTGTCCAATTATAAACTACCACTCAGAAGAAACTTTGATACACCAATTTTGGAACTGCCCTTTTGCTGCTGAATGCTGGGATTACATTTGTCCCCAAAGAGATCATAGACTCTCTGTGTTTTAAGATTTCCAGGACATAAAAACCAGGCTCAAGCTTCCTTTTGCCATGGCGATAATAATTTTAGCTGCTTGGGGAATATGGATATGTAGAAATAATAAAATCTTTGAGAATGTCACACCATAATTCTCTACCTGGAAGGCAGTTTTTCTGCAAAAAATGAGATGGATCGAACTCAGAATAAAAAATAAACATGAACCCCAATTTGATAGCTGGTTCCAGACACAAGTACATTAGTGGGTTACTTCTTATAAAGACAATGTAATACTATAACATCCCAAAAATATAAAACAAGGATCATCAAACTCTAATCACTAAAATTAGGGTTAACAAAAACTTTGATTAATTAAAATCATATGAGTGCATGTGTGAATGAGATGATTTGATAAATGCATGAATGAACTTGTGTGATTAACCTAAATAGCAGGAAATGGTTTAAAGAGGAAAATAACATCATATAAAACATTTCCATGCAGAAACAAATCAAGAGAAAATCAAAAACCAATCAAATAAAGCAAATGGTAATTTTTGCCAATCTTGCTCACTAGGTAACTTTGAGTGTTTCTAGTCCAAGATTTCAAACAGAAACTTTCCAAATTCTTTTCGCCCCTTGCTAGAACAAGGAAAAGTGAATCAAATCCCACCTTTCAAACTTACAGAAACATTTGGCAACCTCATTCAAATCACAATTCAAAATTGAATCTTTATCATATGTGAAGATCACCCATTTTCAAAACCCAACCAAACCAGTGCCCCTTCACTAATCCAACTAACCAGACACTCCCTAGTATGTGCCTAGAAAACCCACCAAGTTTGAATCCAAAATTCAAATTTGACTCTCTTGTGGCCATTTATCAAACACCTTGCAGATACAAATCAAACAAACATCAAACACTATAGTGTTGTAACACACCCGGTCACTCCGGACCGACGGCTGTCACTTTTGGCAGCTCAATAGGATCTCTAGACTAACCCCACAAACCAACACTAGTCTTTTCTGCAAACTTTGTCCTCACTCATGCGCACCTGGTTACCCATTTCCCGGTTGGTCACCCATCCTAGAATTGCTCTATGCTAAGCACGCTTAACCTTAGAGTTCTTTCCGAATGAGCTTCCGGAAAAGAAGTGGCAACTTGTTGGTATGGGTTTCCTATCAATCCTATTGAGCCATGCGCCAGGGTCTCACATACACCCACCCTTAGAAGATCGACATCCTTGTCGATCAACAACAAGTCAGGAACATCCCCTCTTGTCACACGTCTGTGCGTCCAGTGCCATGTCGTGTCCACTCTGGGCCACACACGCCATGCTACACATGTCTGCCACTGACCTACACATGCCCGTGTAACCACGAGGGTTGGCTCTGATACCACTTGTAACACCCCCGGTTACTCCGGACCGACGGCTGTCACTTCTGGCAGCTCAATTGGATCTCTAGACTAACCCCACAAACCAACACTAGTCTTTTTACGCACTTTGTCCTCACTCGTGCGCACCCAGTTACCCAGTTCTCGGTCGGTCACCCATCCTAGAATTGCTCTAGGCCAAGCACGCTTAACCTTAGAGTTCTTTTCGAATGAGCTTCCGGAAAAGAAGTTGCAACTTGTTGGTATGGGTTTCCTATCAATCATATTGAGCCATGCTCTAGGGTCTCACAAGGGTGCAGTAATTTTGGCCTAACTTGTTCCCTATCTAGCTCACTCTACACCCTCATTAGATCATCTAACTAGTTTAACCCCTCTAGCTCACTGTAAACCAGACCATGCCATTAATGGAAAGCATGCCAAGCCTCGCCTTGCCACCCCATTGTCGACAGCAAGCTAGGAGCAGCACCAAGCCTAGCAAGCATGTCTAGCAGGCACTCCACCGTCCACCGCCACTCCCTGTCCCAACCCCGAGCACTATCAGCCCCTGGACCACACGATAAGACCATGCCAAACCTCTCTGCGTGCGAGCCGAGAGCGCGCCAGTGCGGCACCCTCGACCAGCACCCTCAGACCGCATGTCGCCCTCGCCGCCTGCGTGCGTGATCACCACCACCCCAGCAACCCCGTAGACATTCCCGTTCACCGCCGCGCGGACCACGCACACTGTGTGCCATTAAAATCGCCGTTGGACCCGCCTAGAGCATCTACGCGTTCCGACCGATCATCACCGCCCCACGCCTCGCCACCACGCCGTTGAGCTTTGCTAGGGAGCACAGCACCGCCCCTACCATCGCCCATACCAGTAGCACTATGTGTCGTCGACCACGACGAGCTCAACCCGCGCCCGTCGGTCCCCTTCAGCCACTATAAATAGAGGCCTCCACCTCTCGTTTTCTTCACACCAGTTCACTCCTCTCCTCCTCGGAACCACCCCACCGCACTCCCGGAGCAAGGCGAGCAACGCATCATCAGAATTTGGCCGGAGCCCGCCGCTTCTGGAGGATAAGGGAGCCATCGATTGGAGCCGCCCCAAGAGAAGTTGTCGGTACCAGGAGAACCGCCATCGTCGACTTCGTCATTCGCCCCCGTCGCCGACCCTCGCCTGAGCCCCGGTGAGCCTCCCACGACCCCCACCTGCCGCGCTAGGGTTCTGTCTCGCCGGCGCTACCCGACGTGGACGATGAACCAGAGTCGTTCGATTAGTACTAGTTCCCATGGTCCACATTGCCCCATACCGCTTCGCCCATCCCCGTTTCACCGGAGCGTGGGGACGACCACTTAACCAGCCCACGCGTGCGCTGTGCATAGTGGGCCGTCCCAGTTAAACCTCCTGCGCGACCCAACAATTCAAATTTAGTTTTATTCATTTAATTTCAAACACAGTTCTATACATAGATTCAAAAATCAACCCAGCTCGATTGACTGAACCAAAATGTATGAAACTAATTTTGTTAGAAAGGTACTGAAATGCTTAATCCAAGCCCGTTGGATTTAAACCATTTGGATTTACAGATCAACCATGGTAAAAATAACAAGGCATAAGCTTTTCAGCATTCAAACATTTTTCAAAATTCAACCATTAGAGCTTTTGAGTTGATCCCAACTCTCAAAAATCACATTTGATCATACCTTTCAGAATATATAAAAACATATGGGTTTACTTGTAGAAATAATGTTCAAGTAATAAACGAATGCCACATAGGCATTTCTAGTCACTTTATTTAATTAAGATAAAAATGTTAAACCCTATTAAATTGTGACACCACTTTAAATCACATTCCCATGTATTGAAATATGTGGTGATGACATGTGTCAACATGATCCAATGTTTGAGTTGGAGAATATTAAATCTTAAGTAGTTTTTCAATGAGTAGAAATTACTTTTCTCAAATAAAATAAATAAGACAAGTGCTTTAATCCTTGTGATAATAGTGATGATGCTAATCATCTAGTGTGAACTTCTGTGTGATGATTAAAAATAGTTAAGTATTGTTTGGTGATTGTGTACCTCGTATTTATTTATAGACGCTAGTACCGACCAAGGATACGAGGAGGAAGGAGGATACTACGAGGATGAAGTCGAGGAGAACTTCAACCACCGCTCTACACAAGGCAAGCTAACCCTTGCAACTTAGCAAGCTTATACTTGCAATTATGCAAGTTAACACTTGCAAGATACCCTACTTATGCAAGCTACTATTTGCTTGTTACTATGCCAATTATATGCCTTAAGCAAATGTGATCATACCCACTTGATAACCCAATCCTAGCTTTACCTGCAAGCTTAACACTTTGTTTTCTTTATCAAAGCTTTCTCTTAGAGTTTACATAGTGACTTGTAGATTCTAGAAAGATAACTAAAGGTGGCATAAAGATCATAAAATTTGTCCTAAGTTAGATAATCTTAATGTCATCCTGAGGCATGAGATTTACTTAGATAAGATACACTTGTTTATTACCCACCATTAGTATTTACCCCCACTTGTAGAAGCTAGTGCTAAGCATAAAACTTGATCAACTTTATATGGGAATACTTGGTGAAAATGGTTATGAAAACCTTAGAATGATGAGTCATGCTACTGAAATGTTTTGACATGTGTTCTTGAACACCAGATGATTTTGACGATGAAAATGTTGAGGCATGAGCCTTAGCCCTTTATAAAACTGATGGTTGTCTGGATGCGATACCATTCCAATTTTACCGTACAACCACAATACCCGAAAATTGGGTAGGGCTTGACTAGAAATTTATATACCTTAGTATGGGTTCCCTTGCGGCCAAGGTATGAGTTGAGGCTACCTTGTAAAGATTGTCCACCTGTGCAGTACCCAAGATGACAGTTGGTCATGGTTGGGAGGCCAAACTCACAGGAGAGGTGCCTATACTAGGGCGTTTAATTGAAAGGTTAGGATTGATTATCCGCATACTGAGTATGGTGAATTCAGGATTGTTCCTGACAGATGTATCGAATGTTGTGGTTAAAGTGTACAATCTCTACAGAGTGTCAAACTATTCGAATAACCGCGTCCACGGTTATGGACAGTTGGAGTGGCCATACTGTTCCCCCGTCAGATGTTTTCAAAACAACTTGTGAAATGATTTGTTACTTTGACTTGACCACAACAGAGTTGTTATATGAAATTCAAGTTCCCACTTAGGTGTTATAAAACTTTCAACTAGTTTTCTTTGCTTCTGAATTTATTAGAGGTAAATCTGGCTTTTTGAAAAACAACCCTAGTATCCTACTACAAAAACCCCCTTATCTTGTTAGTATTAGTTTGCGAGTACTTAAATAGTACTCATGGCTTTGTCCCTGGCTATTCCCGTGGCCAGACTATGAAGAGGAGTATCAGGATGACGGACCACAGGAAGGTTACAACAAATAGGATCATCTCCCATCATCAGCATTGCCTGTGACCCCGAAGATGGAGCTTCGCCTATGCTATCGTTATCTTTACGTTATTCCGCTGCTTGAGTTGTATTAAGAACTGGATCATGAGATCTTTTTTTGTGTAAGACCTTATGTATGGTTTGTAATGGATGATGTACCGTGATATCCAAATATGTTATGTCTCGCAAAAATGGTAATCCTGGGATTGCGATGTATGGCATAACAGGCATCTGGGATTGAAAACCCGGGTGTTGACAAGTTGGTATCAGAGCCATCCTAACCATAGGAGACCCTAGTTAAAATGTACGTTTGAATCAAAAACTCAGTTTCAAAACCAAAGGAAGTGAGTATTTACAGAAAATTATTCCCATTCTTATCACTTGGATTCTTTCATGAAAATTCATGTTCCTCAAAAATTCTTGCAAAATACCTAAAATTTGACACACTTGATCACTCTACTCACTTACCCATCCTATATTCTTATAGATGGACGTGAATTACACCAAGTTTTATCAGTTGGGGAATGGAGGAGACCTCATCTTTGAGCGTGACATGGACCAGATGTCGGAGATGCTGGAGCGTACGCACCCCGAGTTCTTCGGAGCTCAGCTCAATGATCAGGAAGGAGAAGATCTGCAGTGTCTAGTTGTTGCAAGTCTCCGAGGAAAGATTGAACCTCCCACTGCAGAGGGAATTCAGTTCACCTTAAGAGAGAACAACTGTCTCGATGGACTGGCCAGGGCAATGCAGGAAGCTCTTGCCCTTCTGTGTGGGCAGAGTATCAATCAGATCAAGGGTGCCCGTTTTGAGTTCTACCCAAGGTGTGATGTTATGGGATAGCCACTAGAGGCCCCATATCACCATGAGCTGAAGAGTCAATTGGACCACCTCAGCTTCATGATGTATGACCGTCAGAAGGAGTTGAACAATGCCCGTTTCTACGCCAACCACAAGTACGCCATCGCTAAGAAGAAGGATCAGACCCTCGCCATGCTAATAAAGGATCGCAAGTCTCGTCGCCGTCAGTTGGACAAGAAGGAGCGCATCATTGCCCGTTTTCGCCACCGGATCACGGATTTTGAGGAGACCATCCACGATAGAGACATGCAGTTGGAGGAGAGGGAGAATGAGGTGAAGACCTTCATGGAGAACCCTACTCCTATCTCAGCGATGATGAGGACTTTCTGGAGGATCAGGCCATGGACTTCTTCACCAATGAGGATGATTTCGCTTTCATCGATGATGATGATGAGGAGGAGGAGGATGATGAGGACATTGACTCCGAGGAGTAGTAGCACTTGAGCACTAGAGTTAGTGAGTTGTATTCGGTCCCACTGTATTGTAGTTTCCAGAATGGTTCTTAAAACCATCTGTGTTTCCTTGTTGTGGTGTGTGTTTGTACTGTGTGTTATGAATGAATGAAAAGCAAGTTGCTAGAAAAATCTGAGTCAACCTTCAAAAAAATTTCAACAACCCCTGAACCTTAGAAATTTCCCTCTTTTCTCATGATCTATCTCAATCTTCAGATGCCTCGTGGAGGAAACGGTTCATCCCCGGACCCGATGTTGCAGATCTTGCAAATGTTGGTTTTTGACCACGAAGTTGAACGAGCCGAACGTCAAGCCAACTTAGCCACCCTTTAACACATCGCCCAGATGGCCAACAACAACCAAGGCCATGGAAATCAGGACAACCATGGATCTATGCTCAATAATTTCCAGAACACCAATCCACCTGTTTTCATTAAGTCAGAAGAGACCCTAGATGTAGATGATTGGCTGCAAACCATGGAGAACAATCTGGAAGTCTCAGGAGTGGAAGCTAACAAGAAAGTTCTGTTCGCCACCCACTATCTGGCCGGAGATGCAAGAGCATGGTGGAACAGCATGGTGGAACAGCATTCGTGCAATGACCGGAGGTTAGATGATGACTTGGGATGAATTCAAGGTCAAGTTCAGCAGAACCCATGTGCCACCGGGTTTAATCAAGAGGATGAGGGATGAATTCAGAGAACTGAAGCAAGGAAGGATGACATTAGTAGAATACCGTGACAAATTCTTGTCATTAGCTAGGTATGCACCGGATGAAATCGGCACTGAAGCCAAGAAGAAAGAGAGATTCTTGAATGGTCTGCACGATGAGATGCAGACGGTGTTAGTCAATATCCCCTTTGCTGACATTGAAGCCTTATTTGACTCTGCCATTCAGATGGAAGGAAAGATCAACCAATACAATGAGAACCGCAAGCGCCACATGATACATCAACCAAGAACCAACCATACACCAAAGTATCGCCCCAACCCATCTCTAGGATTTGCCCCAAGAACCAACAGACCCCCGATGAACTGTCCGACCTATCCCAACCATGGAAACCCAAGGCCCGTAAGAAACCACAACAACCCCGGCAACTCCAGCAATTTCACCCGTGCACCACCCAAGTTCAACAACAACAATGCTGCCACCAACACCAACACTGCCCCAAGGACCGGAAGCAATGATGTGCTTGTTGCAGCAAAGGACAAGTCGCAAGTGATTTGTTATGAATGTGGAACCAAGGGTCACTATTCCAATGAGTGCCCCAAGAAGATTGCTGCAGTCCCCAATGCAAATGCCCCAGCTCAGCAGCAGCGTCGTGTTCATCCCAAAAGAAGGTTTGCTCCAGGGAACTCGCTCAACCGCAACAGTCATTTTTTTCTCATGCATGCTGAAGAAGCCCAAGAAGCGCCAGATGTCGTGCTGGGTATGTTTTCTATTAACTCAATACTTGCAAGAGTGTTGTTTGATTCTGGAGCATCACACTCATTTTTCACTGAAGAATTTGCATGCACTAGTAAGATTCAACCAACCAAATTGAAGCATGTTATGATTGTTCAAATACCAAAGCTAGGCAAATTTGCAAAGTCGTCCCTATCCGAATCCATGGCATAGAGTTTTATGCTAATCTAATAGTACTCGGAACTAAAGGTTTGGAAGTAGTACTAGGAATGGATTGGATGTCCAAACACAAAGGATTAATTGACTGTGCCAAGAAAGCCATAACCATGACCAGTACAGCCGGAGTATCAGTCGAGCATATATGTGAAACCTTGCCTCATCAATTCAAGTGTAACAAGAGTATAGCCCAGCCAACCATTGACCAAGTTCGGATAGTATGTGAATACCCCGATGTATTTCCAGATGTTTTGCCCGGTATGCCCCCAGATCGGGATATCGAGTTTATCATTGAACTAATCCCTGGAACCAGAACCATAGCCCAGAGACCATATAGTATGAACTAGCATAACTGAAGAAGCAACTGATGCCATATTGGAAATTGGATTGATTCAACCAAGTGCGTCACCTTGGAGATCACTTGTTTTGTTTGTAGACAAGAAAGATGGAGGTAACCGTTTGTGTACGGATTATTGGAAGTTGAATGATGTTACCATCAAGAACAAGTACCCGTTGCCGAAGATAGAAGACTTGTTTTACCAGTTGACTGGTGCCAAAGTGTTTTCTAAGATTGATCATAGAACTGGCTATCATCAACTCAAGATTCACGTAGAGGATATTCCAAAGACTGCCTTAACCACCAGATATGGATTATACGAGTATACGGTCATGTCTTTTGGATTAACCAATGCCCCCGCTTATTTCACTAATCTCATGAATAAGATTTTAATGGACTTCCTGGATAAGTTTGTCGTTGTTTTCATCGACGATATTCTGATTTATTCCAAATCAGAAGAAGAACATGAGCTACACCTAAGGAACATTCTTGGAACCCTTAGAGAGCATCAACTGTATGCCAAGTTTAGAAAATGTGAATTCTGGTTACAGGAGGTAGGATTCCTCGGACACATTGTATCATCCGGAGGAATTGCCGTCGAACCTGCGAAGGTGAAGGATGTCGAAGATTGGCAAGCCCCAACCACTCAAACCCAAGTTCGTGCATTACTCGGATTAGAGGGATACAACCGCAAGTTGGTAGAAGGATTCTCGAGTATTGCCAGACCCATGACCCAATTGCTGAAGAAGGACAAGAAGTTTGAATGGACGGACAAATGTGAAGCGAGTTTTCAAGAACTCAAGAGAAGATTGATTTCAGCCCCAATCTTGATCATGCCGGATATCACGAAGCCCTTTGATGTGTATTGTGACGCATCCAAGATTGCTCTCGTGTGTGTGCTAATGCAAGAAGGAAAAGTTATATCTTATCTATCCCGACAACTGAAACATCATGAACAGAATTATCCAACCCATGACCTTGATCTAGCAGCCGTAGTTCTAGCCCTGAAGACATGGAGGCATTACCTGATGGGAAACCGTTGTGAGATTTATTCGGATCACAAGAGCTTGAAGTATATAATCACTCAGAAGGAGCTGAATATGAGACCGAGAATATGGATTGAGCTAATCAAGGATTATGATCTGGACATTCACTATCACCCCGGTAAAGCCAATGTGGTAGCAGATGCCCTTAGCAGATTGCCGTGCCGCTTGAACTCCATGCTTTTGAAGGATCAACCAAGTCTGCACAAAGAGATGGAAGATTCCCGAATGGAATTAGTGGGTGAAGGATTTTTGGCTAGCATATAACTTCAACCCACTTTGACCAGCCAGATCAAAGAAGCGCAGAAAGGAAATGCTAGTATCGACGGAATCAAACGGCACATCGGTACAGGCAAAGTACCTGGATTCACAGAAGACGAAGAAGGAGTTCTGTGGTACAAAGAATGCCTTTGTGTACCAGCAGATTCGGAATTGAAAGAAGTGATTTTGAAAGAGGCCCATGATACTCTTTATTCTATCCACCCCAAAGGAACGAAGATGTATCAGGATTTGAAGGAACAATTTTGGTGGCATAAGATGAAGACAGAAATCGGAAGCTATATCGTCAAGTGTGATATCTGTCAGAGAGTCAAGGCGGGACATCAAAGACCCGCAGGACTGTTGCAAACGCTATAGATTCTGGAGTGGAAATGGGATTCCGTTGGAATTGACTTTATCACCGGATTGCCTACTTCTAGTAGGGGAAATGACTCTATATGGGTCATAGTGGACAGATTGTCCAAAGTCGCCCATTTCTTACCAGTCAAGACCACATATCAGAGTTTGAAGCTAGCGGAGTTATACATCTCTAGAATCGTCAGTTTGCACAGAGTTGACAAGAACATTGTATCGGATCGAGGAACCCAGTTTACCTCGAGATTCTGGAAGAAAGTCCAAGAAGGTTTAGGAACCCGACTAGATTTCAGCACCGCGTATCACCCTCAGACCAATGGACAAACGGAGCGAGTAAATAAAATACTCAAAGATATGTTGAGAGCATGTGTGCTGGAGTATGGATCTAAATGGGAAGACTGTCTGCCTTTCGCAGAATTTTCATACAACAACAGTTACCAAGATAGTTCGCAAATGGCCCCATTTTATTTCGTGTATGGAAGGAAGTGTCGCACCACTTTGAATTGGTCGGAAGTAGGAGAGAGTCAGATTTTCGGACCCGACATCCTACTAGAAGCAAAATAGAAAGTTCACAAGATTCATGAGCACCTCAAGACCGCCTAGTCAAGACAGAAGAGTTATGCCGACAAGAGACGTTGAGACCTCGCTTTGAATATCGGAAATTTCGTGTATCTCAAAGTGTCTCCTTCGAAGGGAATGCAGCGTTTCCAGCTCAAAGGAAAGTTAGCCCCCAGATATATCGGACCCTTCAAGATTCTGAATCATCAAGGAGAAGTATCATATCAATTGGAACTGCCAGAGGAAATGTCTGCATTGCACAATGTGTTCCATATATCGTTTCTTCGCAAATGCCTTGAAGTTCCGGAGAAGATCGAAGTTTTCAAGAACATTGATCTCCATACCATAGAGATCAACGATGACCTGACCTATCCCCAAGTACCCATCCATATTTTGTAAGAAGCTTTCAGAACCACCAGGACCCGAAGCATCAAGTTTCTCAAGATTAAGTGGAGCAACCACACTAAAGAATAAGCTACCTGGGAGCGAGAAGATCACATCAGGACGGAGTTTCCCGATCTCTTTAGATCCTAGGTAATCTTTTTCTTCCTTTTTCAAATCTTGGGACGAGATTTTTGTTTAAGGGGGGAAGGTTTGTAACATCCCAAAAATATAAAACAAGGATCATAAAAATCTAATCACTAAAATTAGGGTTAACAAAAACTTTTATTAATTAAAATCATATGAGTGCATGTGTGAATGAGATGATTTGATAAATGCATGAATGAACTTGTGTGATTAACCTAAATAGCAATAAATGTTTTAAAGAGTAAAATAACATCATATAAAAAATTTCCATGCAGAAACAAATCAAGAGAAAATCAAAAACAAATCAAATAAAGCAAATGGTCATTTTTGCCATTCTTGCTCACTAGGTCACTTTGAGTGTTTCTAGTCCAAGATTTCAAACAGAAACTTTCCCAATTCTTTGCACCCCTTGCTAGAAAAAGTAAAAGTAAATCAAATCCCACCTTTCAAACTTACAGAAACATGTGGCAACCTCATTCAAATCACAATTCAAAATTGAATCTTTATCATATGTGAAGATCACCCATTTTCAAAACCCAACCAAACCAGTGCCCCTTGACTAATCCAACTAACCAGACACTCCCTAGTATGTTCCTAGAAAACCCACCAAGTTTGAATCCAAAATTCAAATTTGAATCTCTTGCAGCCATTTTATCAAACACCTTGAAGATACAAATCAAACAAACATCAAACACTATAGTCTGCAGTAATTTTGGCCTAACTTGTTCCCTATCTAGATCACTATACACCCTCAGTAGATCATCTAACTTGTTTAATTCCTCTAGCTCAATGTAAACCAGACCATGCCATTAATGGCAAGCATGCCTAGCCTCACCTCGCCACCCCATTGTCGACAGCAAGCTAGGAGAAGCACCAAGCCTAGCAAGCATGTCTAGCAGGCACTCCACCATCCACCGCCACTCCCTGTGCCCGCCCTGAGCACTGCCATCCCCTGGACCACACGACAAGACCATGCCAAACCTCTCTGCGTGCAAGCCGAGAGCGCGCCAGTGCGCCACCCTCGACCAGCACCCACATACTGCGCGCCGCCCTTGCCGCATGCGTGCGTGATCACCACCGCCCCAGCAACCCCGCAGACATGCCCGTTCGCCGCCGCACGGACCATGTATGGTGTGCGCCATTAAAATCGCCGTCGGACCCGCCCAGAGCATCGACGCGTTCTGACCGATCAGCACCGCCCCATGCCTCACCACCACGCTGTTGAGCTTCGCCAGGGAGCACAGCACCGCCCCTACTGTCGCCCATGCTAGCACTCTGTGCTGTCGACCACGACGAGCTTAGCCCGCGCCCGTCGGTCCCCTTCAGCCACTATAAATATAGGCCTCCACCGCTCGTTTTATTCACACCAGTTCACTCCTCTCCTCCTCAGAACCACCCCACCTCACTCTTGGAGCAAGGCGAGCAACGCATCATTGGAATTTGGTCGGAGCCCGCCGCTACTGGAGGAGAAGGGAGTCGTTGATTGGAGCCGCCCCAGGGGAAGCTGTCGGTACCAGGAGAACCGACGTCATCGACTTCGTCATTCGCCCCCGTCGCCGACCCTCGCCTGAGCCCCGGTGAGCCTCCCACGACCCCCACCTGCCGCGCTAGGGTTCTGTCTCGCCGGCGCTGCCCGACGTGGACGATGAACCAGAGCCGTTCGATTAGAACTAGATCCCACGGTCCACATTGCCCCGTACCGCTTCGCCCCTCCCCGTCTCACTGACGCGTGGGGACGGCCACTTAACCAGCCCGCGTGTGTGCTGCACGTAGTGGGCCGGCCCAGTTAAACCTCCCGCACGACCCAACAATTCAAATTTAGTTTTATTCATTTAATTTCAAACACAGTCTATACATAGATTCAAAAATCAACCCAGCTCGGTTCACTAAACCAAAATGCATGAAACTAATTTTGTTATAAAGGTACTGAAATGCTTAATCCAAGCCCGTTGGATTTAAACCATTTGGATTTACAGATCAACCATGGTAAAATAACAAGGCAGAAGCTTTTCAGCATTCAAACATTTTTAAAATTCAACCATATTTTAGAGTTGATTCCAAATCTCAAAAATCACATTTGATCATACCTTTCAGAATATATAAAAATATATGGGTTTACTTGCAGAAATAATGTTCAAGTAATAAAAGAATGCCACATAGGCATTTCTAGTCACTTTATTTAATTAAGATAAAAAGGTTAAACCTTATTAAATTGTGACACCACTTTAAATCACATTCCCATGTACTGAAATATGTGGTGATGACATGTGTTAACATGATCCCATGTTTGAGTTGGAGAATATTAAATCTTAAGTAGTTTTTCAATGAGTAGAAATTACTTTTCTCAAATAAAATAAATAAGACAAGTGCTTTAATCCTTGTGATAATAGTGATGATGCTAATCATCTAGTGTGAAATTTTGTGTGATGATTAAAAATGTTTAAGTATTGTGTGGTGATTGTGTACCACGTATTTATTTATAGACGCTAGTACCGACCAAGTATACGAGGAGGAAGGAGGATACTATGAGGAAGAAGCCAAGGAGAACTTCAACCACTTGTCTGAACAAGGCAAGCTAACCCTTGCAAATTAGCAAGCTTATACTTGCAATTATGCAAGTTAACACTTGCAATATACCCTACTTATGCAAGCTACTACTTGCTTGTTACTATGCCAATTATATGTCTTAAGCATATGTGATCATACCCACTTTATAACCCAATCCTAGATTTACTTGCAAGCTTAACACTTTGTTTTATTTATTAAAGCTTTATCTTAGAGTTTACATAGTGACTTGTAGATTCTAGAAAGATAACTAAAGGTGGCATAAAGAGCATAAAATTTGGCCTAAGTTAGATAATCTTAATGTCATCCTGAGTCATGAGATTTACTTAGATAAGATACACTTGTTTATTACCCACCATTAGTATTTACCCCCACTTGTATATGCTAGTGCTAAGCATAAAACTTGATCAACTTTAGATGGGAATACTTGGTGAAAATGGTTATGAAAACCTTAGAATGATGAGTCATGCTACTGAAATGTTTTGACATGTGTTCTTGAACACCAGATGATTTTGACAATGAAAATGTTGAGGCATGAGCCTTAGCCCTTTATAAAACTGATGGTTGTCTGGATGCGATACCATTCCAATTTTACCATACAACCACAATACCCGAAAATTGGGTAGGGCTTGACTGGAAATTTATATACCTTAGTATGGGATCCCTTACGGCCAAGGTCTGAGCTGAGGCTACCTTGTGAAGATTGTCCACCTGTGCAGTACCCAAGATGACAGTTGGTCATGGTTGGGAGGCCAAACTCACAGGAGAGGTGCCTATACTAGGGCGTGTAATTGAAAGATTAGGATTGATTATCCGCATACTGAGTATGGTGAATTCAGGATTGTTCCTGACAGATTTATTGAATGTTGTGGTGAAATTGTACAATCTCTGTAGAGTGTCAAACTATTCGAATAGCCGCGTCCACAGTTATGGACAGTTGGAGTGGCCATACTGTTCCCCCATCAGATGTTTTCAAAACAAGTTGTGAAATGATTTGTGACTTTGACTTGACCACAACAGAGTTGTTATATGAAATTCAAGTTCCCACTTAGGTGTTGTAAAACTTTGAACTAGTTTTATTTTCTTCTGAACTTATTAGAGGTAAATCTGGCTTTTTGAAAAACAACCCTAGAGCTTAGTATCCTACTACAAAAACCCCCTTATCTTGTTAGTATTAGTTTGCGAGTACTTAAATAGTACTCATGGCTTTGTCTCTGGCTATTCCCGTGGCCAGACTATGAAGAGGAGTATCAAGATGACCGATCGCATGAAGGTTACGACAACTAGGATCATATCCCATCGTCAGCATTGCCTGTGACCCCGAAGATGGAGCTTCGCCTATGCTATCATTATCTTTACATTATTCCGCTGCTTGAGTTGTACTAAGAACTGGATCATGAGATCCTTATTTGTGTAAGACCTTACGTATGGTTTGTAATGGATGATGTACTGTGATATCCAAGTCTATTATGTCTCGCAAAAATGGTAATCCTAGGATTGCGATATATGGCATAACAGACATCTGGGATTGAAAACCCGGGTGTTGACAAACACCTGTAATGATCTCATCCATTGTAACCCTATACTTGATACTATGTACTATGTTGCTATGATTATATAATAAAGAAAAAAGCTAAAGTGGGGGTTCCCTCCCCTACTGTTTTACCCTCAAAAAGTAGATCCTAAACATGTGTCGTGGTATTACCGATGAGTATTCCATGAATGGGTCCTCACAGAGCGTGCTTAGAGAGGTGGGGGAAGGTGGAGAGTTGGTGGGTACGAGGTAACACAGCTTACCCAGTTTCTGATCCCACAATGGTGGTGAAATCCTACTCCTGCTATAAATCAGTATAATGGCAATACACTGAGTTACAGAGAAAGGTTTTCTATGTGAGGTGTGTAAATCGATGGCCTAAAGGCTCCCAGAGGTCCGGCTTATAAAGGCGCTAGAACCTAGGGTTACAGGAAAAGTCCTAGCTGGACAGGTTATAGAGTTGTACACTAACTCAAACTAGTCTTACGTGTCTTGCAATCCAAGGCTCCGGGTTGGTCCATGACTGCACCGTAGCCTTCCTTTATCCGGCATGGGCCTCCCTTCTGGATCCATCTAATTAGGCCACCCAGCAGGACATGGGCCTTACTACCAACTATGGGCCACCCAGGTTAGTCGGATTAGATACATGCAATGGTGATACCCATTTAGCATATCCCCGATAGTATCCCCCAAAGAAGTCCAAGATCTTGCACCGTCTTGCCCTTCAGCTTGAATGCTCGATCTAGGTGATGCCGACAATTCGTCAAGCAATATCGTGTAGTCCTCCAAAGAACCCTGCAACAGTCTCTGTCTTTCATACGTAAGTATGAGAATCACCGATTATTCCACCTTACTCTTATCATAGCCGGATAGGATCCGTCCATGTCAGAATCTTTAGATGGGCCTGTTTGTTTGCCGCAGTTAGTGAGATGATGTAGGCTGTAGCCTATGTTACCTCGAAACTCACATATGACAGCTGATATAATCATAGAGATTTTCCCGTACATGAAATATAAAACGTCAAGCGGCAACAGGGGGACGTGGAGAAATCTCTACGCACGTTCGAACACATGTCATCGACGCGTCAACCATTAGATCATTCCGCACAAATCTTGATGCTGGGGTTATATATTTTTCACTGTGCAGGTCATTTTATTTTACCCGCATTTGCTCCCCGCCTTGTCTTCTTCCTCTTGACAAGAAGATCCTCGAGCTCCTCGCACGATAAAACCCTAACCATATCTCCATCTCCTAGTTCCATCTTAGTACCAATTTCCAGCAGCAGTACTCCTACTCTGCGGTGACCCATCATACCACTGGATGATGTAGTACACTATAGTCGTTGACATAACACCAATGAAACACCGTTCACTAGTATTACATCCCTCAGAGTGTTACAACAGAAACACAGAAGGTCCAAGACATGACTATAGGTTATAACTAAACTCTTTACACAAGATCCAGAGAACACTCTAGGTTAAAGAGAGAGAAAGAAACTTCTTACAAAGAAGAATCAGAGATAAACAACTCAAAAACTATCATAATAATAAGACTAATATTTTAACTAATGGTCTGGCATTTGTGCTATTGCAATACACTATAGAAATAGGTTCTGTGGCTAGAGATTATATTCCTATCTAATCAGTAACTTTATCTTCACTTGAGTTGGTGTATATGTTGACTTCCTTGACTTCATTGAAGAGCTTTAGCTTTTGATGATTATTCCTGGATCATAACTTGATGTAGACGTCGGCTTGATGGCTTCAGAATCTAGCAAGGGTTAAGAAGATACGTTGAGTACGAGTGTACTCAGCAAGTTCACTAGAAAAGGAGTGTTTGATGCACTATATGTATAGCCACAGACCATAAGTCGTAGGCAATGCAAGTTTTCATAAACATTTCTTCAAATGTTGCTTTTATTCTGAAAATCTATGTCCGACAGCCTTCACGGGTTTACCAAAACTTTCATGAAGTTCCTTTCCCGCCGCGTTCGCAGCTCCTTCCCGGAACAGGGAGTAACAAGTTACAGTTCTTACACTCTACAGAGGTGCGTCATTTTACCCATGAGAGACCTTAGGCTTTGTTGCACAGCCGGGAGTATGTTCCCGTTCAAACTTCCTTGGTTTGAGGCCCAACCTAAGATCCAAGTCAATCACTGCCCCCTTCGCGACCTCGCATGCCTCCTTGGTGTACACCATGCCCACATATTGAATTACGGCAATGGTTTGTACAGACCGTTAGATGCCAGAATTATCGTGGGACGTTGAGGGTTCCCACCCATATGCTGCATATCCTCTACGAATTACCAATTAATATGCACGTTACGAGTGATAACAGCCACGACCTGCACATCCGGCTACATGCGAGAGTAAGAAGATGCAGCTGACTTCTCTGTCCCATTCCAAATCTCATGGTCAACGCGTAATATATGGCGCAAGAATCACTGGCGACATTGGTTGTTAAATCCTAGGTGATGTAGTTCTGAACAGTGGTATTTCAACTGCGAGATTTAATAGATTAGCTGGTCACCCTGGATCAGTAACCAATAGTTCACATTATTATCAAAATTAGTGTTTTCTAACCTTTTTCAAATGCAGGTGATGACAACACTAGATTTGTAAAATATTTTACAGAAAATAATCAAAAGGACATGAGCAAGTGTGAACTTTCCTTTTGTGATTGCAAGATTATGCACTCACGATTTTCAAGACAATATAAGATCCAATATCTGAAATCTGCATCATTGGTCCGGTAAGGACTAATGTTTAAAGAAGCAAGATGCTATTATGCATAAGTAATGTAATGCAATTTCGTAAACTTGAATCCCGGGGATAGCGTTGTTCTAGGGTTTGGATACTGGAAATGGTTACTTTAGAATATGTTGCCCTTTTAGATTAAGTTTCACACATGTGCTTCTTATTAAGGCTTCTGAGTGTGGGCGAAACAATATGTAACATAATAAGTATCATACCATAATAAAACATATAAATATGGAAGGTTCCTAAAGACTGTGTATACCAGGTTTGATTATCATTCAGAGCCTTTAGAGGAATGCTTATATTTTGCTTTATACTGTATCTTAAAAGAATAGCTTTTGAAGAAAATCTTACTTGTCTAAGGAAAGTATTTAAATTTTAATGTAACTTTATTAGGTGTTCTTTCAAGTTATTGTCTTTAAGTAAGAAAGAATTGCTATATTTGAATAATTACATCATTAGTATTTGAGACTTATCTATCTTGGTTTTTAACTTGGTTGGTTTGGCATTAAGATACTTTATAACTTAATTATAATAGACCAAAGTTAACTATAAAGTATATAATAAAGTTTTTAGCATGATACTAACAGTCTGGTAGACTAAAGTTAACTTTAAAACATAGATGGACTTTAGGTGTAATGCTTGTTATACTTATACCTTGTTCACTTCATAATGTTTCTTTAAAGTTACTTAAGAATTGTATTACTTTTATTTGGTAGTGGTTTCTTTACATTATAAATGTTTAAAGGGATTTCTCTCCCTATAAGGGTGCGGTTAAGGTTTGTGAATAAGTAAAAAATAGTATTTACTACTTATGAACACACTATAGTGTTTTCATTTGTTCATAAACTTGTGGTTAAAGTAAAGGAATAGTTTTTATCTTCTTACAAATTATTCTTGGAGATTTTATATTGGATAAGAATCTTTTTAGAAAATATTCTACACTTATGGTTGAATGATAATTTAATAAAATTGTATTTTAAAGTGTGCTAAATCATTTTGACTTCACAATATCAATATTTAAGACTAATACTATTTATTAGACTCAATTGATTAATTTAAGAAACATTAAAAAAATTTATATGACATTATATGAATTATTAACTAAAGAAATAGGTTTAAATTCAAGTTATTAAAGTGTTTAACTTTTTATTTAACTTAAAAGTGGAATATTATATTTTTAACATATAGGTATTATTTTTGTGATCATTTTGGTATATTACACTTATTTTTGTGATTTAAAATAATAAGATATGATTTTTATAATACTTATTACTTTATAAAGACTTAATAAATAACAAATATTTAATTAAGTGGAATAATAATGCATTATTATAGTTTTAAATTATAATTCTTATCTTTCTAAGATTTTTGGTATTTTATTTATATTTTTAACATTTATAATTATTAAAATATGAATTATCAAAGTTTTATTACTTATAAAAACTTTATTAAATAATAATTGTTTAAATGGTTAACATAATAATGTTTAATAATAGTTTTAAGGTATAGATTTTATTTTTCTACAATTTTTCATATATTATACACATTCTTCTGATTTATAAAACAAAAGTTATTAATGAAACAAGATTTAATCATTTTATTTATATTGGAATTAATATTGTTTTATCTAATTCCTAAACATAAAAGACATTTTGTACCTAAGCTAAACCTACCCACAGTCACTGACCAGTGGGCCAGCGACCACGTCATATTCCACGCGAGCAGTGGACTAAGTCCAACCGCTGACGTGGCTGGGGATGACGCGGTCATGATGTCACGGTGATGTCATCCAAAGATGAACACCACAGATCGATGATCGATCCTCCAATTCAGTGCACAAGCTGGGCTGCGGTTGTTTTTATAGGAAAGAGGGCATCGCCAGAACCCTCTGATGGCGGCGCCATTTTTTTTGGTCGCCGGGCGCGGCGGTGGCAATGACAGCGGTGACGATTGCTTGCGCGAGCTTAGTAGAAAAATAGGAAGGCAAAGGGGAGGTCCCTAAGGACCAGGATCTCACCACGAGGCGGACAGAGGGTTCGTTGAGGAGTGAGGTGGCCGGAATCTATGGAGAGCGCGACGGCCGGAGGCGGGGAACGAGGGTTGAATTGCGGCAGTGGAGAACTCGCCTGCTTGCACGCTTCGGGGTGATCGACGGAGATGAACGAGGCAGAGCTCCCTGGCATCACAGCGAGGTTCAGGATGGCCGGAGGCGTCGGGAACACCGGAGTGTCTAAAGCTAGGGTTCGCTTGCCACAGGAGAGAAGAGGAGAAGAGAGCGGGCAAGTGGGAGAGGATGAAGGTGAGAAGGCGTCGCGGTGGCGTTCTTATCCTCCCGAGTGATGTAGGCGACAACACGAATCGCGGAGCAACGACGGTGTACGGCGGAGCACTCTCCAGCGAGCTGCTTCCAGTCGTCGAGGAAGACGACGACGACGTTTTGTGGGAAACCCCCTGGCGTTCTTCTAATTTGCTCCGCAGTCCCTGCACGGCCCCACTCGTCAGCCAGAGAGAGAAACAGATCGGGCCAGTTGATGGGCTGCTACTGGGCTTCGGTGGAACGCGTGTGAGCGGTAGTTAGTTCCATGAAGAAGTGGGCCGTGGGCCATTACTGCTCTGGCTCCTTTTTTTATTAAGCATGAACTTTTTCTTAATTCATTTCTATTTTCTGTTTTTAATAATTTGTTTTCCATTCAAATTTCTTCAAGGTTTTAAACACCATAATTTTTTGTATAATTTTTTAAATATTCCAAGAATAACTATACTGATTGATTACTCTAATCATGTTGATATTTTTCAATGCTCATAATTATAACAAAAATTATTTATTGAATGGAATAATTAAGAATTAGTTTTTTAGGGTTTTGCTTCAAGATTTGTATTTTAATATTTGATTTGAACTTTTCTTTATGGAATTTATTTGCTGAATACTTGCAGCAGCAATAAAGGTATTATGAATCAATTTGTGAACTTTTATTATATATTGTTATATTTTCTTTATTTTATTTTTATGTATACTTTTCTTATTATTATTTGTGAGGGCTTTTGATATGAATTTAATTGATCTAATATCCACAAACTTATTCTAGAATACCTTACTATTAACTAATGAGATTTTATTCTCATTAGCTCATAATATTAAGGAAATCTTTATATGGTGAATTCTATTATTCAAAATCTAATAACAGGTGAATCCTAACCACCCTTCTTATTTTGAATATGCATAATTCTTTGCTTGGAACTAGTTATTCACTACTTACTTATGTGTGATTAATATATGGATATAATATTGGGCATAAGGGTTTATAGTAATTTCCAATTATGTGCTACACATGATTTAAAGGTTTGAAAGTGTCAAAGATATATTTGAGTGATTTGCTATAGGAAATTATTCCTATAAGACATTATGGAAATAGGATGATAAATCACTCAGATGAAATGGATTTTAAGCTGGGTTATAGATTTAGGGTTTAGTGTTTACCAAGCATTCCTATCTTCCATAATTCACAATCCTAGACTTCTAATTAAGGAATTCCTTTCCTAGATATTCTACTTCTTCTTATCCATCATCATGTGTTAACATGATGAGCTTAACTTCACAAAATATTCGTATCCACCTTTTATTCTTATAAAGCCATCTTTAATTCCAATGAGCTTGACACTGAAGCTTTCATAATCTTCTCATATCTATACTTGGTTATATCAAACTATTCTACTACTAATAATCTCCAAACCAGCAGAGGGTTACAATTGCCTCCATTCATACCCTTCCTTTATTATCCATCACCAACATTATTCTAATAGATGTATATATCAAACTTTACCTCACCTTAAGTGTTTCGTATTTCCCAAGAGTAAAATACTACATCTTCAATTCAATGATGCACTAACATCATTCTAATCATACTATCATATTTCTACTTGATTCCAGTATCTAATACTCCAACCTCACATTATATTAATGTGACTTGTCATGACTAACTTAGGATAACATATCTATACTAGGGTTCAGTCATGTTTTATCCACCAATTCCACTTATACTTGATATAAGCATTCAATCTTGGTGAATAGGGCATGATCATTATAATCCTTTGACCCTTTATGGTTTAGGTTTCCAGTAGGCTAATCAAGGCTTCTATCCATACAACATTACAGTTGTATTCTAATTATCTTCTGTTTATATCTATTGGATTAAGAGATATAATTCATTGACTATACCTACTTGATCCAATAGGACTACTCCAGGTAACTATCTTCAATGTTCATCTTTATAAGCTTCTAGATAACTCTTCTATTCATTCAGGATTTAGTTAACTCTATCAATTATCATATTGATTTAATTCTCATCCAACACTCCCATCATATACATGATATTTAAAACTAACATTACCACCTATCTCTTCTTACTTCTTTCTCTATAGGATTGAGTGAATGCTATGTTATGGTCAAGAGTTGATAGATCAAGAATTGATAGATTAAGAATAGGTGAATCAATGGTTGATTACTCAACATTGATGAACAATAGATACTAGAATAAAGTTCAATAGAGATGATAAGGATTGATACTCTTTCAATTCCCTCCACTAAAAAACCAACTCAAATTCCCATTAAATTTCCACCAAATTTAATGCAAACTCTCATTAAATAAAACTCCTTTTATTTATTCAGAATTTTTTCAATTACTTTAATGACAAACATTCACATATAACCCCTTTCTAGTATTTCATTTCACATGCAAAAACACTTTCTGCAATTTCACCCGAAAACCTGTTTCGGTATCTAGTGAAATAAATTCCTACACTTGTTATTCTTTCCGGCATGAAACTTTTGCTCCAAATGGATGTCGGTGTCTCTTAAGTGTGTCACCCTACGGTTCGCGAATAATGCGGGCATGATCGAGACCCCTCTCAGATCAATAATCATAAGCGGGACCTGGAGGTCCATACTAACTCCCACACATTCAGCGATGACTTTCTTGTGACCGCGAGAACCTTTTACGCTAGTATCTTAATCCCTTTGTTTCTCGATATATTACATGTCCGAGATTCGATCATCGGTATCTCCATACCTAGTTTGATCTCGTTACTGACATGCACTCTTTTCTCGTTCCCGTGATATATCATTCTAGTGATCAAATCACTTGCTTGCAAGCTAACCAATGTGATATCACCCAGAGGGCCCAGAGCATATCTATCCATCATCGGGATGAAAAAAATTCCACTCTCGATCCATGGGCCTCAACATAACACTTTAGTAGTACTGAACCCATCTTTATAATCACCCTGTTACGGTGTGACGTTTGATGTTATCAAGATACTCTTCCGGTGTTAGTGATTGACATGATCTTATGGTCTAAGGATTCGGATCACTTCGTATGATGTTATAGCAATATAAACTCAGTGACTTTGATTGTAATGATATACTTCGGATGAATGTTCATCACAACATTACGCTAATGTTGTGACCTCGTTATTAACAACATCCAATGTCCATGATCAGGTAACCTTCATCATCTTGTTAATCAATGAGCTAGTTTATAAGAGAGGCATAACTAGGAACTTTTTGTTTGTTTATTAAACACACATGTATTAATGTTTCCGTATTAATACAATTATAGCATGTAAAATAAACACCTATCATATACTTGGAATATACATAATAAACACTATATTATTGCCTCTCAGGGCATATTCCCTTCAGTCTCCCACTTGCACTAGAGACAATAATCTAGTTACATAGTGATAAATGTAACACCCATGGAGTTCTGGTGTTGATCATGTTTTGCTCTAGGGAGAGATTTATGAAGGGATACGGGTAGCCTACACTAGCGCAAATCAAAATTTTCTACCGTGTAAACCAGGATTACTGTTGTCATGGATCACGAGATTACCACTAGACGCGCAGTTGCGGAACTTGATGAAGAGCATCGAGGCAGTGTATACGTTCTACGTCTCCTCCTTTTCCTCGTCCCACGAGCAACTCCCCTTCCGCGGCTCGTCCAAGTGCCACAGATGCAGCACCTCCGATGTATCCACACGTGTGGGGTGGAAGCGTCAGACGCCGGACTGCTAGGTCTGCGCGTGTAACACAGGCGTGAGTAGTGGCGGCTGGGTGGAATGGTCTAACCCTGGTCAGCTTTCCCCACCCTCTCTTATATAGGCATCCCTAGTGGGCTTCTACATTAGAAGCCCATTAGTATCCTAAGCCTGGTCTAATTCGGATCTAATCCTCATTAGGCTTCCATCCCCTTAAGTGTGTGACCCTATAGGTTCATATACGTATAGACATGACACGAATACACTTATTCTGTCAATAGTTGGTAGCGGCATCTAGCAAGATGTGCCAACTGCTAAACGCATACAAAGATCATATCGGACGAACCATCACAAGGTTTAGTACATGTCTTTCCCTTTGCCTCACGATATTTGGTCTAGCTCCAAGATGACCTCCCTTTCTCGATACTGTGATTCAGAATCCCTTTACTAGGTTAACCCTTAACCTAATGTAGCACGACCATGCCATTCTGGATCCGATCACTCGAGGGGCCCAGAGATATCTCTCCCAAGTAGAGAGGGGAAATCCCATCTTGATTGACCATGCCTTGCAGCATGCTTCAGGACAAACACGAAAGCTACCTTTATAACTACCCAGTTACGGAGTAGCGTCTGATAGCCCCAAAGTAGGTCGATCCACATCTCAAGTACATGCGACAATCTCAGGTCTAAGGAAAAAAATACACAATGTGTAGAGAGAGCTGCAACTAATTGCCACTCTCAAGTTGGGTCAGTCCAACCCCATGTTCATAACATGTGTCCACATCATTGGTTTGACATCTCCATGTACACGACTTGCAAAACATAGTCATCAACCAATCGATGTGCTAGTCTAATATTCACGTGTGTCCTCACATGAACTCCGACTAGGGACAACTATTAAATAACCATACAAGTAAAGAGTTTCGCAAACAATTCACATAATTGCCAACCAATACAAGTTTCCTGATATGGATATTCAAGGAACATTACAATAACTCATGGATACATAAGAAATATAATCATCTCTATGATTGCCTCTAGGGAATATTTCCTTCATTTTAGTCAACGGATCTGCTACATTGAGATTCGTATGTACTTCACAAATCTTTATATTTCCATCCTTGACATGATCGTGGATGGAGTGAAACCGGCGCTTAATATGCTTGGAATTCTTGTGAGACCTTGGTTCTTTGGCATTGTCAATGGCACCATTGTTGTCACAATAGATCACCATTGGGTCCAATGCGCTTGCAACCACACCTAGTTCGGATATGAACTCCTTCATCTAAACCGCTTCCTGAGCCGCTTCCGAAGCAGCAACATATCCGGCCTCCGTTGTTGATCCCGCCACCACGGGTTCTTTGGAACTCCTCCAACTAACCGCTCCACCATTCATGAGAAATACGTATCCGGATTGAGACTTATAGTCATCCGGATCGGTGTCAAAGCTAGCGTCGACATAAAACTTAGCGATGAGATATTCTTCACCTCCGTACACAAGAAACATATCCTTAGTTCTTCGCAAGTACTTAAGGATATTCTTGACCGCTATCCAGTGTTCCGAACCTGGATCCGATTGGTACCTACTAGTCAAACTAATAGCATGTGCCACATCCGGTCTTTTACATATCATGGCGTACATTATAGAGCCTATGGCTGAAGCATAGGGGACTTTGTCCATTATCTCTCTTTCTTCCATGGTAGCCAGACTTTGAGTCTTACTCAATGTCTTGCCCTGCAACATAGGTAAGAACCCCTTCTTACTTCCGTCCATTTTAAACTTCTATAAAATCTAATCAAGGTATGTACTTTGCGATAGCCCTATTAGGCGCCTAGATCTACCTCTATAGATCTTTATGCCTAATATGTATGACGCTTCACCTAGGTACTTCATTGAAAATTTGCTGTTTAGATAACTTTTAACACTGTTTAAAAGATCTATATCATTTCCGATCAATAATATGTCATCCACATATAATATCAGAAATGCCGCATTGCTCCCACTCACTTTCTTGTAAATACAAGCCTCTCCATAAGTTTGGACAAATCCAAACTCTTGGTCACCTCATCAAAGCAGAGATTCCAACTCCGGGATGCTTGCTTCAGTCCATAGATGGATCGCTGAAGCTTGCACACCTTGTTATCATCCTTAGGATCGATAAAACCCTTTGGTTGTATCATATATAACTCTTCCTCAATATTTCCATTGAGGAACGCGGTTTTGACATCCATCTGCCATATCTCATAATCGAAATATGCAGCAATTTCTAACATAATCCTAACTGACTTTAGCATCGCTACGGGAGAGAATATCTCATCGTAGTCAACTCCTTGAATTTTTCAAAACCCATTTTCGTACATGGATTCCATCTCAGATTTCATGGATTCTAACCATTTGTTGGAATCCGGGCTCATCATCGCTTCTTCATATGTCGCAGGGTCATCAATTTCATCAACCATGAAATTCATAACAGGGTTTCTGTACAGCTCAGGAGCTTCACGCATCCTGCTAGAACTGAGGTTTGGTAGTACTCTCTTTCGGAGTTTCATGATCATTATCATTAGTTCCCTCTTCAATTGGTGAAGCCAACTCCGGAACGACTTCCGGCGTTGTGCTACTTGCCATATTGTGAAGAGAAGGTTCAACAACCTCTTTGTCGTGGGAATGGTCACGGCATATGCTGCAATCGGCAACGAGTAGTAGAACGAGGGGCAAGGGCGGCCAGCCATCTGCGGTGCGAGATGAGGGCAAAGACACAGGGTTTTACCCAGGTTCGGCCCCCCGGAGGGTAAAGACCTACTCCTGCTAGATTGTATTATGAGGATGGTACAATGGGCGACCTCGGCGGCTAGGCGGCGAGTCGCTTGGGTGTATGATGGAACGTATCTCTACTCGCCCTATAGGGAGGTTTATATAGGCTCACCTCCCCTAGGGTTTACATATCTCAACCGATTCAGTTAAAGCTTCGGTACTCGTTTAACCTAATCCGACTGGGCCTATCTACTCGCCAGGCCTTGACTTCCGATCGCTTGGTTCCTTCTGGGCTTCAATCCGATCGCCGTCTTGCAGGCCCACTCGCTAGTTCTTGGGCGGTCGGAACATCTGCTGGGTATACCCGGTAGGCATATCCCCATCAAGAGCCGCCGTCGATTAGGCGTAGGTGGCTGCTGGCAGTCGGAGTATACGGCTTCAAAGTGGACATCCAGTCGAATCGTCGGCGGGATCCCATACAGAGGAGAAACCAATCATCCAGGTCGCAGCCTTTGGCGTGTCGAGTCGGCAAAACACTGTCATAGTGAGAGGGTCGGCGAGTCGAGTGGCTGAAGTTGGACCGTTAATCGTGGTCAAACTAGCCGTTGGGGTAATCCAACGGTAACTTTTGGCGTAATCACCGCGTAGTAACGGCTCCCTGATTTGGCGGGTAACAACCGCTATATAAGAGGAATGGCAGGCGATCAGAGAACCACCTTCTCACCATTTTCTCCGACTGCGCGCACTTTTCGCCACCCTTCGCATCGCGATCCAGCCGACCTGAAATCCCCCGACCCCCAGCAAATCTCTCTGCCATGGCCCTCTCCATCGAGCCGTGGGGTAGATCTAAGTGCACGAGGGTGCAACTGGCTTCCTTCGAGGAGGCCGGGATCTTGCTAGCCGGCTGTTGGCGCATTCCCGCAGCCAGAGAGACGACCCCGAATCCGCGAGAGAGGGAGTTCATCTGTTTCACCAGCCATCTTGAACGGGGGCTAGGGTTCCCCACGTCCCTGTTCTTCCGGCGCTTCTGCACCTACTACGGGATCCAGCCTTCGGATCTGGGTCCCCACAACATCGAGCAACTCGCCAGCTTTGTGGCGTTCTGCGAATGCTACTTGGGCTGCCGGCCCTACTTCCCCCTATGGAAAGATCTGTTCCACGGACGGATCAGCCGCGAGGAAGCGGGCGGTCCAATGCTAGCCGCGGGCGGCCTAACCTTCCAGCTCAAGTCGAAGGCTTCATTCTTCGACCTGATGCTGCCCACCAAGGCAGCGTGCGACTGGAAGAAATCGTGGTTTTACGTAGCCGAGGCGACCCCGGAGGGCGAGGCGGCGATCCCGCGGTACTCCGTCGATCGGTCCGAGCCGCGCCGTCTCCAAGTCGGCAAGCTCCCCAACGACCAGCGGATGGTCGTCGACGAGATGCTCCAGACCATCTGCGGTCTGAAGAAGAAGGGCCTCCAGACGATAAACTTGTACAACTGCTGGCTCGGGCGGCGGCTCGTCCAGCTCATTCGGCGCGAGCACTACATGTACCAGTACACGGGCCGGGAAGACTCGACGAAGGCCTGCCTCGACGAGTGGAAGCTGGAGAACTACATCCCAGCACTGAAGAAAATCACCCAGGCGGTGTACCTAGACACACAGGATGGGGTCACCCCTATACCGCAAAGTGTCCAACCCCAACGGTAATCACTTCACTTCGCTTGCAGTCGCAGTTTATGCAGTCGCGGTAATTCTAATTTCATCTTGTATTCATTGCAGCTATTCCAAGTGGTGGAAGGATGGCTCCCACCTTCGGACGATGAGAACTCGAGCTCGTCCGTCCAGGACGTGGGCGAGTCGCCTCCCGCCAAGGGCGATGCCGGGAGTGATGAGGGCGACAGCGACGACGAATCCGAAGAGGAAGTCGCCCCACTGCTCCGCAAGACCCGCGGGCAGCGTCAACATGAGCTTGAGGCAAGTAAAAGCCTCGAGCGTCACGATGACGACGAAGAGCTTCCAGAAACCACCTCGCGTCGCCAGGCGACCCCATCGAAAAAGAAGAAGGAAAAGGAGGTGCAGGCGCCTCCGAGGAAGACGAAGACCAAACCGACGAGGCCGGCCTCGCCGCCACATTCAGCGAGCAGTTCTAACGCCCCCAGCCCGGCCAAGGACGAGGCTCCGCCAACGACAACCGCGTTGGACACGGCCACCATCGAGGTGCCCCTGGCGTCGATGCCTCCGCCATTCGCCCGATCTACTGGGGACGCCCTCGATCGCGGCAACCGCCTCACAAGAAAGCTCCTGTTGAAGATGTTCCAGAGGCTCCGGTTGCAGCCTCAACAACGAAGAAACCGTCCGTGTCTTGGGCACGCGACGTTCTAGAAATGGGGCTCAGCCGCCGACTGGGCCCCGAACTAGAGAAGAAGCCCGGCCTCCGTGCGGATCACGCTTCATTCGATGCCAAGTAAGTACACTCTCCCTCCTTTGTCTTCCATAGCAGCTCGAATTATATTGCTTACATGATTGTTGAACAGGACCGGGGTGAAGAGGATGGGCCACCCAACCGTGGCTAAGGTGCCACCCGTCGTTAGCGAGGAGGATCCTTCCCGCAAGAGGAAGGCGGACGAGGTCGTCGTCTCTGCGGATGGCAGCAAGAAGGCCAAGGGTGACGACGTCGTCACGATTTCTGACGACACGGCGGTCGCGCCAGCTGGACCCGTAACGGAGGCAGCCGCGTCTACGAAGGAGGGCGCTCCCTTGCCTGGAACGGCCGAGCCGACCTCCTTTGGGGCGGGTGCCTCTATCGCCACCTTCCCGCGCTTCATCACCAAGGCGGCCGCGGCGAGTGGAACTTCGCCCTCGAGCCACGCTCCTGGGACCGCCGATGCTGAAGTCGACCAACGTCGTGGGCATACGCCGGCTCTCCTCGCGTCCGTGGACGCGATACAACTCCACGGCATGCTTGGCGCAGCCATCCAGGTACCTCCAGTCCCCGAGGATCAGGTCGGTGCTTTGCAGAGGCCTGATTCTTTTTAATGTATTATCTATATTTTTCGCATCCAGTCCCCAAGTCCGCACTCGCTGAATTTCAGCGGGTGGGCACTTAGGAATTTCTTTGACTGCTAGTCCACGAGTGCGCACTCGCTGAATTTAACCGGGTGGGCACTTGAGAATTTTTTGATTGCCAGTCCCCGAGTGCGCACTCGCTGAATTTCAGCGGGTGGGCATTTAGGAATTTTGCTTTGATTAACCTTTTTGGTGATGTGCAGGGTCTGCATCTTGAATCGCCTGACCGATTGGCAGCGAAGCAGCACGCGGAGAAGGAACTGTCCATCGTCCAGGAGGCGAACAAAGGGTTTCAGTCTGTTGCCGCGAAGGCAGAGGAAGCTCGCCAGGGGCTTGTCCCCGCTGGTGAATTGGCGGCCGCACAATCAGCTTTGATTGCGGCTGAACAGCGGATCGCCGACCTCGAGCGCGAGCTGCGGGAGGCAAAGGAAGAAGCGAGATCGGCTGATGGGCGAGCCAAGGCCGCCATTGCAGCCGCCGAAGAGGATCGCAAAGTGTCGGATGCCCTTGTTGCTGGGCTTCAGGACGACCATACGTCGCTTCAATGCTTCATCACGGATCTCGCCCGCCCATTGATTGGTAAGTGCGTCTGCCTCTTCCAGTAGTTGTGCCTTTTGTGGTGTCCGTCGTATTCATTATTGTCTTCTACTCGCAGGTCGCATCATCGATAGCGCGGAAGAGGCGGGCTCGTTCGACGCGCGGCAGTGTGTAAGCATGCTTGTCGACTCGGCAACATTGTCGGCGACGTGCATCCGTGCCTATCTCCAAGAGATATCGCCCACGGAAGTGATTCCCAGCGACCTCGTTGAGGTGTGGGGGTATTTTGAGAAGGCGCCCGCGGTCGTTGAGTTCATGACGCGGTCGGCGTCTCGGCGCGGAGAAGCGACGACACTTAGTCTTGGACTTGCCCACTTCCCCGAGGACTTCGACATCGACGATGTGACGAGTGGCTACCCATCGTCGACTGGCGCAATGGAGCTTTCCGAGGTCCTCAAGTTGCAAGATCGCGCCGCCGTGTACTCGGAGTGTGTATGGGCAATGGGCGACCTCCTTCCGTACCAGGAAACGGTCGTCGTGCCTAATGATCCCGAGCCGCCGCATCGTGATTTCAAGGTCGAGCAGCCCTTCCGCACGGCGATGGCGGGTGAACTGACGACATATCCGTCGAACCCGTACACGCCGTTCATCCGCAATCGCCGGGGTGTTGGCGAGTCGTCGTCTAAGCATGCAGAATAGGACAGTTTGCCTTGTGGCGTTAGCAGCAGGTCTGCCATGCAGGCATATTTTGTAATATGAAACAATGCAACATGCTGTCGAATGAGACATCGTGTATATTTTGGTATTTGTCATGTGTTTGTGATTGATGTTTGAACGAGTCCCCGAGCGCGTCCACCCTTTTGTGGGGTTTACCTCGTATGTGATATGTTTGTTGGTTTTGTGTGTTTTGTTATTGTGGTCGACTCGCCCAGACTCGAAGAGCCATTCGCTAGGCGACTCCCTTGAACGCTCTGTACTTCGCCTTTTTCCCTTGCGCGAACGAGGTCGGGTGGCCGAGTCCCCGAGCGTGGTATTTGGCTGTTCCAGGCGCGACTCGAGGGTGAGTGAGGACTTGGCGCGTTAGTTTGAGCGCATCACTCCTGCCTGGCCCGTGGGGTCAGTCGCGTGGCGAGTCCTGTGCTTGCTCTCCTACTTGGCGTTTTCCCGGACCGCTCGCGATGAACTGGTCTGCAGTCCCCGAGCGTGGTACTTAGCCGTTCGAGTCGCTGTGTCAGGATGCGGAGGACCATGGTCACTGTGAGAAGCGAAGGCAGTTGTCTTGGTTCGTAGAACCAGTTGGGCTAGGCGACTCCGATGGGGCTCTGGGTAGGCGTTTTTCATGGACGGTGCAAGACCTTAGGTGACTCAGTTCTCTTGCACCGCACTACTTAGCCGTGCCGATCGCTGTACCAAAGGTTGACTTCTACAGTTAGCGTAATGCTGTTATTACGAGTGCGAGTGGCACAAGACATGGAGAGTGGGCGCAATTTGCGGTAACCGTTTCTTTTTATTTCATAACGACCGGAGAATACATATGTAGGGTTCTAAGAGTAGAACTTCCGTAGGAGGTTTACATTCCATGGTCGCTTGACGTCGAGTTCGCCATCCCCGCGGACGTCGATGAGGTAGTAGGCGTCGTTGCCGAGTACTCGCCCGATGGCGAATGGCCCTTCCCACGGAGGGGAGAGCTTATGCATGCCCTTCTTGTCCTGGATGAGGCGTAACACCAGGTCGCCCTCTTGGAAGGTGCGAGTCTTCACCCGCCGGCTGTGGTAGCGGCGGAGTCCCTGCTGGTAGATAGCGGTGCGTGACCGAGCGAGGTCACGTGCCTCGTCGAGTTGATCGACCCCGTCTTGGCGGGCGAGATCGCTGCGACCTCCGTAGTGGACGACCAGCGAAGTCGTGTTTCGAGGTCGGTGGGCATGACTCGCCAGAGACCATGAAGAAGGGGTGAACCTCCGACCTGTTGACCGAGGTGCGGATCCCCAGATGACGAGGGCAACCTCGACCCAGCACCGCGGCGCCGAGTGGTACTGGAGTCGCGCTTCAGCCGTGGAGGATGCTTTGTTGGCCTGCCCGCCTGGCCGTTGGATTCCGGGTGGGCGACTGACGCGAGGTCGAGCCGAATGTGATGCTCTTCGCAGAATTCGGCCATGGCTCCTTTGGCGAAGTTAGTGCCGTTCTCCGTGATGATGCTGTTCGGGAACCCGTAGCGATATATGAGCTCGCGTAGGAATTTGGTGGCGGTCTTCCTGTCGCATTTCCGAACTGGCTTGGCTTCCACCCACTTTGTGAATTTGTCGACTGCGACTAGCAGGTGGGTATAGCTAGAGGGGGCCTTCTTGAAAGGGCCTACCATGTCCATGCCCCACACAGCGAATGGCCAGGTGATGGGGATTGTTTTGAGCGCTGATCTCGGCACGTGCGTCTGGTTGGCGTACTTCTGGCACTCGGCGCACCGCTGGACAATGTCCACAGCATCGGCGTGTGCGGTGGGCCAGTAGAAGCCATGTCGCATAGCCTTGGCGACCAGAGAGCGGGCGCCGGCGTGGTGGCCGCAATCGCCGGAGTGGATATCATGGAGGATCTTGCGTCCTTCGGCGGGTTGGACGCAACGTTGGAACACGCCGGTGACACTGCACTTATGGAGCTCGCCGTCGATAATGGTGTAGGACTTGCATCGGCGAGCGATCATCCGGGCGTCCGTCTCGTCTGCCGGCAAGGTGCCGGCTTCCAGGTAGGCGATGTAGGGCTTGGTCCAGTTGTCTGGCTTGTTGACGAGTGCGACCAGGGCTGCCTCTGGTTGGAGCGGGACTCCTATGTCGATCTCCTTCGGGGGAGAGACTGATGGCTTGGTGATCGTGTCGAGGAAGACACCGGCGGGTGGTGCGAGTCGAGCCGACCCGATGCGAGAGAGTGCGTCGGCCTCCTCGTTCTTCCGCCTGTCGATCCACTCGACGGAGTAGCCTGTGAAGTGCCCGCCCAACTTGTCCCGCTTGGCGATGCCGCCATGGTAGGGAGATGGCGTCGCAGGTGCCGACGGTCGGAATCGCCGTAGCAGCGTGGCGGTTGAGATTCATCTCCTGGCGCTCGCATGCCGTGGAGTAAGGCCTCGTACTCGGCCATGTTGTTAGTGCAGGGTGTGAAGTCGAGGCAGAGGACGTAGCGGAGCTTGTCGCCCTTTGGTGAAGTTAGCACGATCCCTGCGCCTGCGCCGTCCGCGTTCTTGGAGCCGTCGAAGTGCAGGCTCCAGTAATGGAGGTATGGCAGCTTCTCTGGCTGCTGGGCCTCTTCCCAGTCGGCGATGAAGTCCGCTAGGGCCTGCGACTTGATCGCTTTTCGCGGCTCGTATTTGATGTTGTGGACGCCGATCTCGACGGCCCACTTGGCGACCCGCCCGGTCGCCTCACGGTTGCGGATGATGTCTTGCAGTGGTGCCGAGGAAACGACCGTGATCGGGTGCTCCTGGAAGTAGTGCGGCAGGCGCCGCTGAGCTCTGAAGACCGCGTATACCAGCTTTTGGTATTGGGGGTACCGCTGGCGCAACTCGGTGATGACCTCGCTGATGTAGTACACCGGTCGCTGTACTGGGCGCTCCTTTCCTTCCTTTGGTCGTTCCACGACCATGACGGCACTGACGATGCGCTCGGAAGCCGCGACGTAAACCAGCATGGGTTCTTTGTCGACGGGGGCGGCGAGTAGCGGTGCGGCGAGTAGCACCTTCTTGAGGTCGCAAAGCGCGTCGTCCGCCTCCTTGTCCCACTGGAAGGTGGGGTTCTTGCGCATCAGGCGGTATAGGGGCATCGCCTTTTCGCCCAGGCGGGGAATGAAGCGACTGAGAGCCGCTACTCGCCCGGCTAGTTTCTGGACGTCGTGCAGGCACTCGGGTTTGCCGAGCCGGGCGATCGTGTCGATCTTCGTGGGGTTCGCCATGATCCCTCGCTTGGAGACGATGTACCCCAGTAGTTGTCTTGCTGGTAGACCGAAGGTGCATTTGCCTGGATTGGGCTTTATCTTGTATTTTCGCAAGTTGGCGAATGTTTCCGCCAGGTCTGCGAGGAGGTCACCCTGGCGAGTGGACTTTACGACCACGTCGTCGATGTAGACGTGGATGTTGCGGCCAATTTGGCTCGCGAGGCATTCTTGCATGCACCGCTGGTAGGTCGCCCCGGCGTTCTTGAGGCCGAAGGTCATGGTGGTGTAGCAGAAGGCTCCGAATGGCGTGATGAACGCCGTCTTCTCCTCGTCCTCGACAGCCATTTTGATCTGGTTGTACCCAGAGTAGGCGTCGAGGAAACATAGCGACTCCGAGCCCGCGGTGGAATCGATTATCTGGTAGATCCGCGGGAGGACGAACTGCTCCTTTGGGCAGGCGCTGTTCAAGTTTGTGTAGTCGATACACATCCTCCAGGTCCCGTTCTTCTTCTCGACCAAGACTGGGTTCTTGGAGTATTTGATTGGCCGGATGAAGCCTGCAGCGAGTAGACGCTGCACCTCCTCGGCGATTGCTCGGCGGCGCTCTTCATTGAAGGGCCGCAGCGACTGCTTGACAGGTCGCACTTTGGGGTCGGCGTTTAGCTTGTGCTCAGCGAGCTCCCTAGGGACACTGGGCATGTCAAAGGGCTTCCATGCGAAGATGTCCCTGTTCTCACGGAGGAACTCGATGAGCGCGCCTTCCTATGCTGGGCTCATGCCCGTCCTGATCGTTACCGTCTGGCTGGAGTCGCCTGGGACCACCTCGATGGTGTGGGTGTGCGTCGTGGCCTCGAAGGTTGAGATGTTTGCGCCCTCCGAGTTGGGCTTCTTGAGTATGGTGGGGTCGTCGTTGTTGACCCCGCTCGCGTACTTGGCGAGTTCATCAGCGTGGTTCGTCTCCGCCGCGATGACGGCGTCAGCGAGCTCGGCTCCTTTGGCCTCGCACTCGGCGGCCATATCGGGGTCGCCGTTGATGGTGATGACGCCGCACGGCCCGGGGAGCTTCATCGCGTTGTACGCGTAGTGGGGCGCTGCCATGAACTTGGCGAACGCCTGGCGCCCCATGACGCAGTTTTAGGGGATGTCGAAGGGCACCAGCTCGAAGACGATCCGCTCGGTGCGGAAGTTTGCGGGTGTGCCGAAGGTGACCAACAGCTTGACCTTGCCGATCAGGTACGCCTTCCGACCGGGGACGATGCCGTGGAACGTGGTGTGGGTTGTCTGGATCATCGACTGCGGGAGCCGCAGCCGCCTGAAGGTGTCCAAGTACAGGATGTTGATGGAGCTACCGCCGTCCATCAATGTCTTGGGGAGCCAGTAGTCGCCGACCTTGGGCTTAACCACCAGGGCGACTCGGCCTGGGTACTCGATGTGTGGCGAGTGGTCTTGACGACTCCAGGTGATGGGCTGCTCCGACCAGCTGAGGAACTGGGAAACGTCCATCTGGGCCACCGCGTTGACGGCGACGGCGCGGGCGATGACCTTCTTCTCGCGCTTCGTGTTGAAGCCTGTGAAGGTATGGAGCGAGCCGGCCACTTTGCCGAATTTTCCGCCGCTTATGGTCGTTGTCGGGGTCCTCCCGCGCTCGCCGTGCCTTCTCGATCTCCCTGAGGGTGTGGCAGTCGGCGGTGGTGTGCGTTGCGGGCTTCCCTTCCCTGCTATGAAACGCACATGGTTGGTTAAGGAGAGCCACGGGGTCGAACCTTGGCTTGGCCTTGTAGTTGCCGCCGTCGCGGCGTTGTCCCCCGTCGCGGCGTTGTCCCCCGTCGCGACGGAAGCTCTTGGGCTCGCGTTGCGCGTTCGGCGTTAGCGACGGTCGACTCGCCGCCATCGCGCGCTTGCCGTGAGGCGAAAAGTGTTGTAGCGTGGGACCGGACCGTCCTCTATCGCTGCTTTCGGCGGCGTTGACCTCCGACTCGCCGCCGTTCCTGGTTTGGATCTTCCTCCGCGTACCGTTTGGCGATCTCGAGGAGGTCAGGAATGTTGTCGAGTGTGCGAGAGTGTCGCTTGAGCTTGGCGACTAGGGGCTCGTAGCGGCACGAGGTCTTGAAGCAATGGATCACGGTGTCTGGGTGGATGCCGACCGCGTTGTACCAGAGTTCTTGCCACCGTTGGACCCAGTTGCGGGTCGACTCGCGGGGTCCCTGGACGCATCGCTCCAGGTCCTCGATGGTGGTGGCGCGGGTGTAGGAACACTCGAAGTGCCTGACGAAGGCGTCGCGCATCTCCTCCCAGGAGTCGATGTTGTCCTGGGGGAGGGTGTTGATCCACTGCCTACACATCCCCTCCATCATCAGGGGGAGGTAACGGGCGGCTAGCAGGTCGGTGTGGCCCGCGATCCCCATTGCCATGAGGTATGTGTCGAGCCAGACGGCGGGGTCGTCTGAGTCGATTTTTCTATCTCCTTCGGCGCCTTGAAGTTTGGCGGGTACTTCTCGCCTCGAATCATTGGTCCGAAGAACTTGGGGCCGAGTCGACTTAGCGACCCCATGGGCTCGCCATCGCGGCGATTGTTTAGGGTGTGTCGCAGGTCGTCGGGCTGGCGTGCGCGCCAGCTTTAGTTGTTGATGATGTGGGTGCGGGCGTCGATGGGTTGCCCGTTGGCAGCGACGAAGTTGGTCGCTGGCCTGGGGTCGTTGGTGGAGAGTGCCGCGTTCGCGGGTCGGTGTTGGAGCTGCAGTGGCTTTGGTGGCGGGCAGTTTAGGGTGTTTGCCACCGCTGGGCGGCCTCTTGAGGCCGCTCTGCTTCCCGACGAACGCGATTATACTCGACCCTGCGAGTCGGCGCCTGCGTTTTGCTGCTCGACGACGTTTGCGAGCAGGGCCCTAACGTATTGGATCTGTAGGGCGCCGTCGCCCGTGGCCGTGATGTTGTCGGCTGCTTCTCGACCCGCCACGAGGTTGTCCATCGGGGTGGAGAATAGTGGGAGGTCGTTTGCGTCTCGCTCCCGTGAGGAAACTACTATCTGCGGCTGGTCCCTGGGAGGTGTGCGGTTGGGTGGAGGTGGGGCGCCCATCGCCGTTGATCCTGGCGGGGGCCGGGCGCTTCCTCCTGGTGGCGCGTTCTCGCAGATCGCGCGCTCGGCCACGCGGGCCGGTCGTTTCGTCGTCGGTTCAGGCGCCCTACGGTGGGGTTCAGCGCCACCGATCCGGCTGGTGGTAGCGCTGGCAGTTCTGCGCCGTCACACCTTTCGGCGAAATTTTTCGCGCTCGGCTTGTTCCTTTCGCACTGCCTCCGCCAGTTTCAGGCGGAGCTCCTCGACCTCCATTGCCTTGGCGTTAGGAGGGATTGGGGTGGAGAATGGATCCTCCAGCGGATCGGTGCCGGTCGCCATATAGGTCGCGGCGTGGCAACCGGCTTCGTCACGGAGGTCGGCGGAGTTCTCCGACCCGGAGTCGAATTCGAAGATCCCGAGGATGGAGGGGTCCTCGAAGTCTCCCATGTTGGAGACCTGGGTGATGGAGCCCGCGGGTGAAGCCGCGGTGATGGACCCGGTGAGTGACGCCGGGGTCGCCGAGTCGGCATCGTCGTTGAGGGCCGCATCTTCTGCGGCCGCTGAGTTTTCGGCCACGTCGCTGTGGGCCGAATTGTACTCGGAGGCGAGGCGATGGATCGTGCGGATCTGGCTGTCGGAGAGCCGATCGCGTGGCGGCGACTCACGGATGCGAGCCGACTCCTCCGAGATGATGACGTCGGTGAGGCCGACGAAGAGGCTGATCATGCCGATCGGCAGGATCACGCTGTGCATGACGGGTCGCGCCGCCGGGACGTAGCTGCTCGGCAAGATTTGGAGCATCTCGCCGATCGCTATCATGCGGCCGGTGGCGACCGTCTCGTTGATGGGCAGATTGGATCTCGCTGCAGAACACCGGCCGGACCGGCCAGGCCCCACGGTGGGCGCCACTGTCGTGGATATGGTCACGGCAGATGCTGCAATCGGCAGCGAGTAGTAGAACGAGGGGCAAGGGCGCCAGCCATCTGCGGTGCGAGATGAGGGCAAAGACACAGGGTTTTACCCAGGTTCGGCCCCCCGGAGGGTAAAGACCTACTCCTGCTAGATTGTATTATGAGGATGGTACAATGGGCGACCTCGGCGGCTAGGCGGCGAGTCGCTTGGGTGTATAATGGAACGTATCTCAACTCGCCCTATAGGGAGGTTTATATAGGCTCACCTCCCCTAGGGTTTACATATCTCAACCGATTCAGTTAAAGCTTCGGTACTCGTTTAACCTAATCCGACTGGGCCTATCTACTACTTTGGCCTTGACTTCCGCTTGGTTCCTTGCTGGGCTTCAATCCAGTCGCCGTCTTGCAGGCCCACTCGCCAGTTCTTGGGCCAGTCGGAAACGTCCTGCTGTGTATACCCCGGTAGGCATATCCCCATCACTCTTCGAGTTCTACCTTCCGACTACTCACACCTTTCGCGAGAAACTCTTTCTCTAGAAAGGATCCATTCTTGGCAACAAAAACCTTGCCCTCGGATCTGTGATAGAACGAATACCCAATAGTTTCCTTAGGGTATCCTATGAACACGCATTTTTCCGCATTGGGTTGGAGTTTATCCGGTTGAAGTTTCTTCACATAAACATCGCATCCCCAAACTTTAAGAAATGACAGCTTAGGTTTCTTTCCAAACCACAATTCATACGGTGTCATTTCAACAGATTTAGATGGTGCCCGATTTAAAGTGAATGCAGTAGTTTCTAGTGCATAACCCCAAAATGACAGTGGCAAGTCCGTCAGAGACATCATAGATCGAACCATATCCAATAAAGTACGATTACGACGTTCCGACACACCATTTCGCTATGGTGTTCTGGCAGGTGTGAGTCGTGAAACAATTCCACACTCTTTTATATGAGTGCTAAACTCGTAACTTAGATACTCACCTCCACAGTCGGACCGTAGAAATTTGATCTTACTATTACGATGATTTTCCACTTCACTCTGAAATTCCTTGTACTTTTCAAAGGTTTTAGACTTGTGTTTCATCAAGTAGATATAATCGTATCTACTCAAATCATTCGTGAATGTAACAAAATAATGATATCCACCTCGCGTCGACACACTATTTGTACCACATACATCAGAATGTATGATTTCCAATAAATCTGTCGCTTGTTCCATTGAACCGGAAAACGGCATTCTAGTCATCTTGCCCATAAGACATGGCTCACATGTATCAAATGATTAAAAATCAAGTGACTCCAAAAGTCCATCCGAATGGAGCTTCTTCATGCATTTAACGCCAATATGACCTAGACGGCAGTGCCACATATATGCGGATATATCATCATTAAGCTTAATCCTTTTCGCATCAGCATTATGAATATGTGTAACATTATTATCGAGATCCAACAGAAATAAACCATTCATCATCGGTGCATAACCATAAAAGATTTCATTCATATAAATAGAACAACCATTGTTCTCAGATTTAAATGAATAACCACTTCACATCAAACATGATCCAGATACAATGTCATGCTAAGTGTTGGCACTAGATAACAATTATTCAAGTTTATTACTAATCCCGACGATAAGTGGAGAGGTAGCGTTCCAATGGCGATCACATCAACACTTGATCCATTGCCGACACGCATATTGACCTCACCCCTTGCTAGCGGTCGCTTGTTCCATAGCCCCTGATTCAAGTTACAAATATTAGGAGCTGAACCGGTATCAAATACCCAGGTGCTACTGCGAGTACTATTCAAGTACACATAAATAACATGTATATCATATATATACCTTTATTTTCCTTGCCGGCCTTATTGTCTGCCAAATACTTGGGGCAGTTGCGCTTCCAGTGGCCAGTCCCCTTACAATAATAGCACTCGGTATCAGACTTAGGGCCAACACGATGTTTCTTTTCAGGAACGGCAACTGGCTTGCCGCCCTTACTTACCATACATTTTCCCTTCTTGTCTTTATTGAAACCAGTGGTCTTATCGATCATCAACACTTTATGTTCTTTCTTGATCTCCACTTCTACAGTTTTAAGCGTTAACAGATGCTCGGGAAGAGACTTCTTCATGCCTTGCATATTATAGTTCATCACGAAGCTCTTATAGCTAGGTGGCAGAGACTAGAGAACACGATGGATGCCTAAGTCAATGGGAATCAAGCTTATCGGTGTAACCCGACATCTTGAGTACATGCTCACTTACGGAGTTGTTCTCTTCCATCATGCAGCTAAAGAAATTTTCTGACGAATTGTAGCTCTCTACAGCAGCATGTGTGTCAAAAACCATTTTCAACTCACCCATTGTATCAAATGCATTGCCATTTTCGAAACACTTTCGAAGTTTTGGCTCAAGCCCATACAACATGCCACAATGAACTAAGTTGTGGTCCTCCTGACGATTCTAATAGACATTCTTCTCCTTGTCAGGGGCATCATCGAACGGTGGGGGGCCTAGCGGGGAGCTTCTAGCACATATTGCTTTTGTGCAGCAGAGAGGAGAATACTCAAATTCATGGCCCATTCGGTAAAGTTTCTACCGTTCGTTGCAAGTTTCTCTTTATCCATGAACACATTGAAATTAAAAGAAGGTGGTGCCATCTACAACAGAATGTGTAAAGTTTAGACTAATTTTATCATAGATTGAGTTCAACTAATCCAAATTAAGAATGAACTGCCACTCAAAAACGACATCCCTCGTGCCTTTTTGGTGATTACATGAACCAAATCCACTACACCAAGTCCGATCATCACATGAGTCGGTGTACCTTCAAAGGCGAGCAACAAATGGGCATCATATCTACCATATGACTCATGCTTAACCTTTCGGTCCGTATTCCGAGGACATGTTTGTACATGCTAGGCTCACCAAGTAAGAACCTTAGTATTCACGTGTGTAACTGTAACTACCTTGGTGAATTACGCTCCTAGTTACAAGCCTGGATGAGCGGAAATGGTTGAAATAGTACGGCGGGGCCCAAATGCCACTCACAGGTAGACCTTTCGGCCGTCCCAACCTTTTCCAAACATCGGGACAAGAACGGGCGGCGTAATTGGCAGGCGAAGGGATCAACTACATACACAAATGAGTATGTATGCAAGCCACCATACAATAGTACATCAGAGCCATTCCATCTAAAAAGAAAGGAAATATAGCAATGCCATACGGCAAGATTCAAATGTCCTAGATAGATATAATAGTTTAGGATATCTCCTCATACATCAAACATCAGAGTATCAGGCGGAAGCGGCAAACAAGATCCGAGTACGGATAAGAAGCAAATCGGCATAAGATGCCCCATAAATAACCACATCCCGCCCACAGATCTCACAGATCTCCGTTCCCGGAATCTCTACACCGTATGATCGTTGCCCACATCGTCCGCCTCCTCCACCCAGTATCCATCTTGTGAGTGTACCTGTTCATCTGAATCAAATAATTTATCGTGTGAGACCCTAGGGGTACTCAGCAAGTCTTTATGCCTCTAAAGGGGACACAACCTGGGGTGACGCAATTGCAGCAAAAGATAAACCCTAACAATTCTATAGATACTCGCTAACCATCCGCCTAACCAAAGATAGACGGATGTCCGTGAATTAATGACAACAGTTATAACAGTAATATCATCAGATCCATCCTCCTCCTCGCTTACCAACGAGGAAGCGGACGAACAACCCCCATCCGTTGGCAGTTTTATTATCCATTCCATGAGTGTTGCACTATTTACTAGTCAGTTACTTAGTCAAATTAAAATCGGTACTTTAGTTATTCTTGTCTATGATCGAGAAACTGTGCTCCAAGTCATCCATAACCGCGGACACGGCTTTCAGAAAGTTTTACCCTGCAGGGGTGCACAACTAGCAACACACACTCGATCAACCTCGTAAAAACCAAATCAAAACCCAACGAGGCCTTCACGACAAAGCAATCACAGGATTCAGAAATATTTCAGGGGGCCACCCCATTAAGCTACCCGCAACGAAGTTAGCTGACTTCGAGACGGACTCAAGGTTTGCGCTCGGTGGTAAACGATCGGGAACCCGAAAATGTGGTGGGCTTGTCGATACCGCGAAAACACTCGCTTACCTAACAAGATCAGTGCTCCTCGCACAATCGTAAATTAAGCAGTAAAGCATGGCATAAGTACAGGATAGTAAATAAAACCTCAAACTAGTTTGTGGCCCCAAGAAATAATAATGAATCAAGCTCTGGCTCAGGGGGGTCCCATAAGCCTCCCGGATGTGGATAGCGCGAATATTCAAGGAACAGGAATCAAGTACTCGGGGTCCTACGGGACACAAGTGAGCAAGAAAAACCAAATAGCAGATATTGCTCACCGGTGCCACTTTCATTAGTTATCCCATTACTACTCAGGTTAAGTTGTTTAGGTACCTCGTTATCCATTAGACACTCACATACCCTACACATGCTGTTCTATGACTCGCATGGCTCAAACAACTCCTGTAGTAATGGCTCATGGGATGCAGGAACAAGCTTCGGTGGGGTTTAAAAGTAAAGGCTATGCAATACTTGGGATTCAATTTAATGCAATCGCGACTCAATGATGCAAGAATAAGATAGAGGCAATAGGTACTGTATGTATGCAAGCATGTGGTAGTGCTTGCCTGGCAGCTCAGTTGAAGTGAGAGAAGGATCTGAGTAGTGCTCCTGGGTCTCTTGATATATCCCCTGCTCAGCGTCTATTCGAAGAAGATCCAAACAAACAAGGCCAACATAAATAAAGTGCTCAAGAATATGAGTTAAAATGCGACAAGCAAACAATCATGCCATGATGAATGATGCCCGATTTGCATGGCAATAAGGTAGCATGGCATGGGTGAGGTGTAGAATACAAGAAATAAACATTTTATTGAGTCTTAGTCATATTTTATACTCAATTAAGTTGCTGTGTACATTATATTTATATGATGCATGCTGCAATTCAGAACATGGAATGCATAAACAGAAAGGTCTCGTCGAGCTGATCATTTTAGACATATCATTTGTTAAATTTGGAGTTATAAATCAAAAGTTATTAATTTATTAAGAAAAGGGCATTTTATGGTAATTTTAATCAACTTGAAAATTAAAGTGTCCAAAATATATTTTGGATGGCATATTTGAAATCCTCACATTTTTCTGATCTAAAAACATATACCATTTGTATTATTTGGATTTATATTTTGAGAGTTATATTTTTTTTTTGAGGGTAAAACAGTAGGGTAAAAACCCCACTGCAATTTTTCTTTTTATATATCAAGTAGAGTTACAAAAGATTATTTACAAGCATATTCCACCTCAAAAAAGAGGGATAACATTCTAAGCAGCTATCTCCTGTCTAAATTGGTTTCAATCCAATCCTTAAGGCCCTGATAATACTTTTTCTTAATTCTATAAAGGACCCATCTTAATTCCTGGGCTATAATAGCCTTCCAGGTCTCCACCGACGTATGCTGATTGTTGAAAATTTCATTATTTCTGCAAATCCAGATGCTCCAAGTATATTAAAACAGATTTGAATTTGAATTTAAAAATAATTTGAAAAGATTTGAATTATACCAGGAAAACAGAAATACTTTTGTCACCCGACCCAGACTTAGCCATGGTGAGTGACAAGTGGGGCCAAGCTGACTGGGCAACACAGCGTGCAGAACAGGCTTTTTACACCGCAGCTGACCTAGTCCCTGTGAATGACAGGTGGGACCACGGCACACGCGGACCCGCACGCCAGTGGGCGAGAGGGGGCGTGCCACGCGGCACAGAGAGGGAGCGCGGGTTGAGTGTTCGAAAAAGCGAGGGGGTTTTGCAAAAAAGGCAGAGAGGCTGGCTGGTGGGGTCGGAGGGGAGCGCGGTTGTCGGAATAAAAAGGTGGGGGGTTTACTGGAAAACAGCGCTGCGGTACTGTTTCTCTTCTCTGCGGGCGGAAGCCAGCGCCTTGGCGAGGCGGGGAATCGAACCCTTGACGAAGGCCTTGGGCGGAGCCACTGCGGTGGCCTGGGGTAGTTGTCAGCATGGAGGCTGGGGCCTAGATAGTGTTTGCACGACGCTGGAGCGAGCATACGCGCGCGCTCGCCGGTGCACTGAGCGTGCTCGACGCAGGGTCCGACGAGCACATGAAGCAACGGTGAAGAGGGGCGTGTCTGGGAGGGAGAGAGGCTCACCGCGGTTGCGTCGGTGGAGGTGGTTCGGGCTGGGGAGCAACCGATCGACGGCGATGCAGACGGACGGCGAGCTAGGGTTTCGTGCGGGCGGCGTCGGCTTCGAGGCTGCTCCTCCTCATTTGGCGTGTACGGGGCGACGCAGAGGGACGCGCCGGTCTTCCTCGACAACCCAACAACACGCCGCCGGCTTGCAACGGGTAGGAGGGGTAGAGGCCGACGGTGAGGTCGTCGGGGTGGATGTGTGGTAGAAGGGGGAGGAAGAGGGGGGTAGGGCACGGCTCTAGGGGATCTGGGAGATGCAGGAGAGGCCGTGGGGAGTAGATAAGGATGGGAGAGAGGGGTAGATGGCGTGGGGAGGTGGGTTGAGGAAAAAGGTGGCTCGGGTACCACCTTTCCTCCTCCTCGAGCACGTGATCGAGCTGGAGCTCGGGACAGGAGCAGGGTAGGGGCAGGGGCTTTAGGTGGGGTAGGGAAGGAAGGAGAGGGTGGTGGGGCCAGGGTAGAAGGGAGAGAGAGAGCTACAGAGAGGGGGAAAGTGGCTCGGGTTGGAGCTAGGGTAGAGGGATGGGGTGGCTCGGTTTAGGGTTGTAGCTAGGGTTGGGGGTGGGGAGAGAGAGGGGGTAGATGGGTCCAGGGTGGGGCCTGCAGGGCAGAGAGAGGAGAGGCCGAGAGGGAGGGGTGGCATGGTAGCTAGGGTTTGTAGAGAGAGGGGGTTTAGATTAGGTTTAGATTAGGAGAGAGGTTTAGAGAGAGGTGAGATGTGGTGTAGAGGATTGGGCGATAGGTTTCTTTTGGGCAAGCTCAAGCAAGAGCAAAAAGAAAACAAGATCAAACAAGAGCTCTACCAAAAAGAGGGAGAGGTAAAGGTGGTGATGGGTTTGAGCAAGATCAAACTAGATCAAGCCCAAAAGGAGGAAGGAAGAGATTAGAGATGATCCACTCAAAACCCAAAAAAAACCCAAAGGAGATCAAAGGATAATGATGATTGCATGGCCCATGCAAGCATTTAATGCCATGTGTTAACCTTGTGAAAACAAAAATAAAATCCCATGGCATTTATTTATGTGCAACCTCAAAAGATGGAGTAAGGGCCAAGCAAAAGAACTTATAGATTTGGATCCATCCTATCTCCCATGATCTAGAATAAATACCAAAAGAAAATAAAATACAAGCTCATGGATAATGGAATGGTGGAATTATTAAGTGGTGAAAAGAAAGGGTGGTGGAGTCAATAAAAGATATGCCCCCAAGTCAACTTAGGCATTTAAACAATATATCAAGAACCAAATACAATATCAAGAGGAAAATACAATTAACAATGCATATGAGAGAAGAACCAAACCAAAAAGGGTTTTAGATGATGCTTAAATGCAAGGTGGCATGATGATATGAGCATGATATAATGATGATGCAACAATTATATATATGAAGTACCCATTATATTACTAAACCCAGTAGCATTACAGTTGTTAGACAAATGGGATGCTACAGTAACTGTCTTACACCCGAAGTATGATCATGGATCCAAGAACACCCGATCATCACGTGATGTCTTGGAGCGACGAAACATAATTGGTGCATACTTAAGGAAGAACACATTCTTATATCTAAATGACGGATCATCTTATTATGCTAATAAAACGCCAAACAAGCAATATAAGATGCAACAAACACACATGTTTATAAGTGAAATGATATGGTTCTTGCACTTCATCTCCATCATGTGCATCGTGGTATGATCACTATCATACCTCTATGTGTAAGGCCAAGGTCTATGGAACTTACACGTTGTGTGTATTGTAAGAGTATCAAATTATACTTCTACTTACAATATCACCATATCATGACACTAGCCTAGCAACAATATAAACTAGACTCCTCTAGTTTATCCATTGCAAGTTTTACGTGGCTTAGGGCTTTCGAAGATAGAACCATTCTTACCAACGAACATGAACCACAACGAGGATAACCAAATTGTTGACAACTCGTTGCAAATTGGATATTGACTATAGTAGGAGAGACAGACACCCGCTAGCCACTTATGCAAAACTAGTTGCATGTCAAGCGTGGAACAGGTCTCATGTGCGAGGACATGTAAAGTTTGTCCGGGCCGCTTCATCCCCCTATGCCACCAATATCCAAAGTACAACTAAGAAGCAATAACATGATCATCATTGCCCACATACTCATATGTGTACTACCCGTGTAAAGCATCTACGCATAGATCCGGCTCTGATACCACTGTATGGTTCGCAGCATAGAAAACAAAAAATTTCCTGCGATGGGAATAGCTATGTACCAAGATATATCTACTGGATACAATCAACAGGCGGATATACATCCGTAGAGAACATACCCTTGAAGACCGACAAAGCTTAACGAGTTAAACTCGTGGTTGATGTAGACGATCTCTTGCCGATCTCAAGATCGAGAGGTTCCTAGCGCCACAAATCAGCGGCGCATCCGTGCTCGCACACATGTCCGAGGCACCGAGCAACCTCCGCCTCCTCGCTCCAGAGATGCAGCGGAAGCACACCTCTTTCTTGCCGAATAGCCACCGAGAACATGTATCTCGCTAATCCGAGACCATGGGGGATAAATACTAGAGGGGAGAGAGATCCTTCACGAGGAGGTGTGAGTGAGAGAGAGGGAGGGGGCTCCTTTTATAGGAGAGGGGGAGACCCCAAGGGGGTAGTCGGCCATTTGGGCTGCCCCCTTTCCCTCCCCTCATTCGTGTGGGTGGACACTCCACTCACAAAATTCTCTTTCAATTCCCTCCACTCAAAAACCCACTCAAATTCCCATTAAATTACCACCAATTTTAATGCAAACTCTCATTAAATAAAAATCCTTTTATTTATTCATAATTTTGTAAATTACTTTAATGACAAACATTCACATATAACCCCTTGTTGTATTTCATTTCACATGAAAAAACACTTTCTGCAATTTCACCCGAAAACCTGTTTCGGTATCTAGTGAAATAAATTCCTGCGCTTGTTATTCTTTCCAGCATGAAACTTTTGCTCCAAATGGATGTCGGTGTCTCTTAAGTGTGTCACCCTACGGTTCGCGAATAATGCGGACATGATCGAGACCCCTCTCAGATCAATAATCAGAAGCGGGACCTGGAGGTCCATACTGACTCCCACACATTCAGCGATGACTTTCTTGTGATCGCGAGAACATTTTACGCTAGTATCTTAATCCCTTTGTTTCGCGATATATTACATGTCCGAGATTCGATCATCGGTATCTCCATACCTAGTTTGATCTCGTTACTGACATGCACTCTTTTCTTGTTCCCGTGATATAACATTCTAGTGATCAAATCACTTGCTTGCAAGGTAACCAATGTGATATCACCGAGAGGGCCCAAAGCATATCTATCCGTCATCGGGATGAAAAAATTCCACACTCGATCCATGGGCCTCAACATAACACTTTATTTGTAGTGAACCCATATTTATAATCACACTATTACAGTGTGACATTTGATGTTATCAAGATACTCTTCCGGTGTTAGTGATTGGCATGATCTCATGATCTAAGGATTAGGATCACTTCGTATGATGTTATAGCAATATAAACTCAATGACTTTGATCGTAATGCTATACTTCGGATGAATGTTCGTCACACCATTACACTAATGTTGTGACCTCGTTATTAACAATATCCAATGTCCATGATCAGGAAACCTTGATCATCTTGTTAATCAACGAGCTATTTTATAAGAGAGGCATAACTAGGAACGTTCTGTTTGTTTATTAAACACACATGTATTAATGTTTCCGTATTAATACAATTATAGCATATAAAATAAACATCTATCATATACTTGGAATATACATAATAAACACTTTATTATTGCCTCTCAAGGCATATTCCCTTCAACTCATGCTACCACTGCTGGCGCTGCTATTGGTGTTGCTGATCTTGCTCCCAAAATCATCGTGCCACTTGAAGGAGGTGGTGAATTGGGTTTACAATCTGCAGACACGGTTGCAACTAAAGGTGGTGAACTATGATATGGAGCTGTCTTTCTTATGATTTGTATGATTTTCTCTGGAACCTGTATTATGGAGCTACCATTCTCTTTTGGATGTTGAACTGTAGTTTGGAACCGGAACTACTCCAAGTATGTAATCATATTTGGATGCTTAAGTATTATCGATGATAAAGCAATTCTAACTGAGCTGCACGGGAATTGGCCTCTGCCACTTCCAGGCATGGTTCCTGTCTCATCTCCTTTTCACAAGCACGGTGAAAAGATGGTTTTGTTCCTTTTCTTGTAATGTCATTATGCTCGTGTTATTGGTCTGGCAACTTCGTGCTGAATTTGTTTCTTAGCCAATTGATTTTATTTTGAAACAATCCAATCGGATTTTATGACTATGCATACAAATATATTTGTTCACATGACTAGAACAGAAAACTGTATATTCTTTAGATCCACTAACACAAGGAGACATGCGATTATTTTTTTGAAACAAGGAAAAAGATTTGCCATTTTAATTGATAGAGTGGGATATGAAATTCAATTACATTAAGATAACTACTCATACAAGTCATAGAATTATAGAGATTGCCATAGGAAATCATCACCTCCAGCATCTTGTTCTACAGAAGGTGGTATACCAGATCCACAACCTTATTTTCCGTGGGACGACAATGTTAAGTGCAGGATTTAGAGTTTAAACGCAATCGAGTGCAAGTTCATCAGGATAACCTCCAGATGCGTCAGTCTCCACAGAAGGTACATCAGCTCTATGGCAGACACCATTGGAAATTCTTGTTGAAGCTTTTGTTATACTCCTATCATTAGGAACACACATAAGGTTCAGAAATTCAAGCTTTGAAATCTAGTTTTACAAAATAGACAAGAGGTTATCCCATGTGGACAATTCATGGTGCAATTTGAGCGTCTTACATGATCCTTAGACCTTATTAGTCCATCTGGTCTTTTTATCGGTGGAACAAAATTTGCTGGTACTTTTATTTCTCTAAAGAACCTAGAAAACATAGCCAAGTCAGACATCTGAATATATCTAATTTTTGTACAGCCTACTTATGTATGAAGATGTCTTTGCATAACACTCACTTAGCAATCTGTCTACGGATATCTTCCCGCTCCTTGGAAATGCGAAGTGGGTGTTCTATAGGGTACATCCATCCATACTGTACTATACCTCTAAGTACTTCGTCGTCACGTACATCAATAGCCAAATGATCCATTGTATTAATTAAGGATGGGGAATATATCAGGTAAAAATCTTGCATGTGATCTCTACCAAGTCCTTTTAAGATGTTTTATAACTCTTTTCAGAGCTTTACTCAAGATTTATCAAGCCAAATCTGCAAGCACCATGTAAATCTACATGGTCAGAAGCTTTAACTATTTCTAGGACAGGTGGATTACAAACCAAATCCAAGAAGAATGTCTAGTGCCTGAATCTAGCAGGCGAAGTGTGGGGATCGTCCAGCTGACCGCCCTCCAGTGCGTCTTGTGAAGAATGGCGCGGCCAATCATGGTAGGCCGGCACTGCTGAGAGAAAGTCATCGAGAAGTTTTTTTAAAAGACATGTGGAGAAATTCACGTCTTGATTCTAAAATTTGAAGAGACAGGGGTTAGTTGCTCGATTGAAGGAATTTGGGGTCTCGGCGGAAAGTTTTGGCGGGCGCGAGGTGTTTGTTCCAGCTTGTCAACATATTTCCCAGAAATATCACTGAATATTTTATACCTTGTTTTTCCTCTAGTAGACGTTTTTGTTTCGAATTCGGCCGATCCCCAGCACGTAAATTGGGATTTTAACTATCGAGCCAAAGAAATTAGCCCATCTGACCTCATTATAGCCTAAGACATTCTAATTTTGCCTTTTCTGGGTCACTTGGCCGCCGCAAAGAGCCCATGGAATTTAGCCCATGGAAAAATAGCCCATCAACACCTACCTCGCCAATTTTTTTCAATTCGGCCTTTTTGACCTTTGGCGCCCCACCCCTAAAAGAAACTCCACCTATCCATGTTTTTTAAGTAGAAACTACTACGTACTACATTATGTATAGCATTGTTTAGTTGAGGTGCCAGCAATCACGCGTAGCACATGGACTAGCAAATTTAGGATACAATAAATAAGTTATATACAATGTTAGAATACATTTTTTAACGTTTTATAAAATCATAACATTTTATTTGCATAGTGTCAAGGCATGCAGTTTACCTGTGCTAAAGTCTTGAGTTTGAAGTTCGAATCCTACACTTATAGTGTTGCTATATAGATTACCATTTTATCTGTAGCAAAATTTCTATACTAAGTGGATGACATGGCCAATCCACCTGCCTCTAGCTAGCGCCCATCAATCTTACTATACAAGAGAGGCTAAGACGTGGGACCCAGCAACAAGACCATACACTTCTGTTGCATCGCACAACGTTACAACGGTCAAACGGGCAGAGGTGACCGGAATTTTTTTCAACATACACATGTTTCCTGTACAGATGAGGCGGACATGTGGGACCCACAGCGAAACCATATACAGTGAAGGCATCGAGCAACGTTGCCAAGTTGAAAACTGGGAGGCGCGACCGAGAAAAAGTCCAGCATACACATGTTTCTACTAATGAGAGGCTGACGTGGGGGACCCACCAGCTTGTATAAACGTGATGCATCGAGCAACGTTGCCAAGTTCGAAACACGGAGGAGATAGCGAGAAAAAATCCATCATAGCACGTTTCATTTATGAAGAGGCTGACATGTGGGACCCACCAGAGAGACCTTATATAGGTGCTGCATCGAGCAACGTTTCCAAGTTCGAATATGGTAGGGGCGAGCGAGAAAAAGTCCAACATATACACGCTCTTCTAATGAGATGCTGACATGTGGGACCCAGCAGCGTGACTAAACGGCAGATTCGTCGAGCAACGCTATCTAGTTCGAAACATGGTGGCGATAGAGAAGAAAAAAATTCCATCATATACACAATATTCTTCTAATGTGAGGATGACATATGGGACCCACCGCCAGTATAAATGGCTGATGCATCGAGCAACGTTGCCAAGTTCAAAACACGGAGGCGCCAGCGAGGAAAAAGTCCTATATGCACACATTTCTTCTAATGAGATGCTGACATGTGGAACCCAGTAGTGTGACTAAATGGCAGATTCATCGAGCAATGCTATCTAGTTAGGAACAGGGTAGCGCTAGAGAAGGAAACAATTCAATCGTATACACACGATTCATCTAATGAGATGCTGACATATGGGACCCACCAACCTAAATAAACGGCCGATGTAGCGAGCAACGCTATCAAGTTAACACGGAGGCGTGACCGAGGGAAAAATTCCATCATACAGACATTTGTTCTAATGAGAGTATGACATGTGGGGCCCAGCTGCGTGATTATGCATCTGGCAGCGCTACCAAGTTCGGAGCAGGGTAGCACGACCGAAGGCAAAAAATCCATCATACACACGTTTCTACTAATGAGAGGATGACAGGTGGGCCCAAATGTGTGATTAAATGACATCGCAATCAAGTTCGAAACAGGGTAGTGGGAGCGAAGGAAAAAATTACATCATACACACGATTCTTGTAATGAGAGGCTGGCATGTGGGACCCAGCATCGTGATTAATGGCAGATAGATTAAGCAGCGTTATCGAGTTCATATTAGGAACGCACGAGCCAAGGAAAAAATCCATCATGCACACGTTTCTTCTAGTGTGAGGATGACATGTGGGACCCAGCAGCCTGATTAAACGGCAGATGCATTGAGAGATGCTATCAAGTTCGGAACAAGGAAGGAAAAAAAATTCCATCATACACACGATTCCTCTAATGTGTGGCAGACATGCGGTACCCAGCAGCCTGACTAAACAGAAGAGGCATAGAACAACGTTATCGAGCTCAAATCAGGGAGGGGCAACCAAAAAGTTTGGTCCGCTAGTCACACTGACATCTGGGACCCAGCATCGGCGAGTCAACATCTTGCGGAGGAAGCAGAAATATTACTTCTTCCACGCGCTCGTCGAGCTTCCTCCATGTTTTTAGCGGTTTCTTCATAGTAGAGGGGCGCGAAACCGGAAAAATGAAGTTTTGCATCGGCCATGGTCGAGCCGAAATTTTTATCATAGAAGAGGTGCCTTCTATGATGATCAACGGGCCCAGTCGTTCCGAAAGGAAACATTTCTTGTAGTGAGCCAGGCAACGCAGGAGACAACCTCCTCCCAAGTGGCTGAATCATCGGCTAAGGATGCCACTAAAATAGGGAAGGAGCTGGTGGTGGGAAGCAGATCTGCGGTGACCACGAGCCAGGCGGAGGCCTCCAAGCCTATAAGCCCAACAATTGTTCCAAGGACAACTACCTCGGCGCCTGGTACTCCTAGTGCGGCACCGACTTCTCCTCCATACGGTCCTGAGGAGCTATTCAAGTAGGCAGAGATCCTCCGGTGAAACACAATTGCCTTTGGCATTCCGGTGAAACACAATGGCCTTAATAACCTCAAGATCATTGCCTTCATAATTTCACGATACCTTTGAATTTCTCGTATAATATCCCACTGTAGCCCCTGATCCATAGGTCTTTTGGTCTAAGTGCTCTAAGAGTGACTAAGCAAGAAACTTGGTACTTTAGACCCCAAGTATTTAGTTTGAATGAACAATTTCGACTAGATACTTTCAGAGTAGCATACATAGTGTTTGTAAATTTCCATACTATAGCCCCCAAGCCTCTAGTTGAAACAGAAATAGTTCCGACTAGATGCTTTAAAAAGGACTAACCATAGCTTTGAGTTAAAAACTCGTATTGTAGCCCCCCGAGCCTCTAGGTAGAACTAAATAGTTTTGGCTAGATGCTCCAAGAAGACTATGTATTTCTATCTCTGCAGAATGAGAATGCTTAGGAGGTTGCCGCCAACAAGAAGTTCGCCGAGATCCACAAGGAGTTGGAAGCTGAAAATGGTAAAACTGCCTTCTTGAAGGAACAAATCACGAAAAACAAGAGTGTTTTATTTTCAGTTCCTTTCTCAACTTGGTCTCAAGATTGTATCCTCCAAGTTCTTATTATGTTGTTATTTCTATGACTTGCAAAATCTATCGCCAAGGCCAAGGACATTCTCGAGCAACCCAAGCATATTTAGGAGCTCGACAACGAGAATAAATTTTGAAGCAGGAAAGGGATGATATGCTCAAGATGCATGAAGAGTAATTGGTGGCCTTGCTAGAATATGCTAGCACCAAGATGAACCACCTGAAGAAGGAGATTGAGACCTTGAAGGAGTGGAAGAAAGCTGCGGACGAACAAAATGCTCGCAAACTTGAGGCGTACAAGACTTTCCGGCAGGAATGGGACTCTATGGCTGAGACTTGCCAGCAAGCCGAGAGTAGCATTTTTAGTAAGCCTCCTTCGTCTTCATTTTTCTGCAAGCCAGGTATTTTAACGGAATTTTTGAACTCATGACTCCTATGCCTTTGTTATAAATGTAGCCTCCATTGGCCTAGCCAACTTCCGTGAGAATGCTCTTCCTCCAAAGGAATGGATGGTTCTTGCAGGGAACTTCATCAACACTGCCATCGTCCAGGCCAAAGAGATTGCCAAGCCTCTAGACATCAACATCAAAGATGTGGATTCTGTGATGAAGTACTCGGAGATCCTCCGCCGAGCCCCCGAGCGTATTGTAAGATGGAAAGCTTCTTGTATCCGGGCTGGCGCTAGGATGGCATTGATGATGGTCAAGGCACACTATGACGATGCCGACATCGACTTGGTGACCACTGGTATCCTCGACGTGGATGAGGACGTACGCAATGTCGACAACAATGCAATCTGGTCCTCTCTTGACAGCTATGATACCAAGGTCGCCATTCTGTCAAGGCAGATGTCTTCGTGCCTTTGGAGGTCATCGACAATGACACAGCTGGCTCTGAGTCACTGAAGACCACCGACTTTGTTGCGTATGGCTCTCATGTCTCCGATGATGTAGCTTCAAGGTCTCCTGCACCAGAAGAGTGAAAAATACTTTGTAATATTTGTCTTCTGGGGATGTAATATGCGGAAAACAATTGCGATGTAAGGCGGAAAACTTGGCGTCAAGCCTCCGGCTACTTCTTATCTAGTTCCAGCATGTATAGTTGTATATTTTAAGCAAGTGCTGGCTTATCCATTATTCCGGTTTTTATGCTTGACCTTTCGTGAGTCGGAAGACCCTTAACCAGAACCAAGCACTCAGGCGATGATGCCTAATGGCACCATCAAGAACCTAAGCAAAAAATCGTCGGCTTAGAGTGTCGAAAGTCACTACTCTCGAATCCACATAAAGACAATAGAAAATGTGTAGACCAGAAAACTTAAGCTAACGCCCATAGGCAGAATTTTCACAAGTGCAAGTGAAAAACTTGTACATAAAGGGTTTTACATGATCCAAAAATGAACACTAAAGGATGTAAAAGACTCAGGCATATGAGTGATCCATGCTTTATTTTATTGATCATATGAAGGTACCTAGTATATAATAAAATATGATAAGTGTAAAAAGGGACGTAGCTATGTTATGTTCCATGGCCGATCAAGCTCCGGGTTATCATCATCCAGGTCATGTCGCTTGCGCTTATGATCCTCATTCTACCTATCTTTCAACTCATGATTATTGATGAGGTAATAGTAACCATTGAGAAGCACCTTACTTATGATTAATGGTCCTTCCCATGGCGGGGATAATTTGTGTGAGTTTTCTGCTTAAGTCGGAGCACTAGATACCCCTCTTTAAACGAGCGATGCCTAGCACACTGACTATGGTAGTTTCATAGCTTTTGCTGGTAGATCACGGACATCTGAACGTGTTCCTTCTCAAGAAGGTCCACAGATTAGCGTCTGGATTCTTCAGAATCATCCTCGTCATAGGCGGTAACTCTTGGTGCATCATAGAGGATGTCAGACGGTAGGACTTCTTCTGCTCCATATACCATGAACAAGGGGGTGTAGCTGGTGGATCTGTTGGGAGTAGTTCTTAAACTCCACAAAATAGATGGCAATTTCTCCACCCAAGCTCCAGCTGCTCTGTGTAGCGGTTCTTCTAGACATGGATTTATTCCCTACAGAATTAATCATTGCCCCATTCAACTTGACCATTAGATTGTGGATGTGCCCCAAATGCTAAGTCAAGGAGGATGCCTTTCTCGTGACAGTAAGCCTCGACTTCTCCGAATGACAAGTTGCTGCCATTGTCGGTGATGATGCTATGTGGGAGACCAAATCTCGGCACTAGATCTCGGACAAATTTAAGGATTTTTGCCCCATCGAGCTTTCTAATGGGTTTAGCTTCTATCCATTTAGTGAGTTTATCAACTACTACAAACAAATGCGTAAACTCACAAGGTGCCGTCTGTAGAGGCCCAACCATATCAAGCCCCTAGACTATGAATGGAGTCGTCGTATTGTCGACAAGTATGCCATAGTGGGTCCTGAAGGCGTTGAGAAGTTGGGATGTGAGTCGTACGGTGTTCCAGGAGTGGTGAGAACAAGTTTACCTAGGTTCAGATCCGACTGCGGTGATCGGATCCTGCTCCTGCTAGCAACCTAGTAATATATCTGCAAGAGCCGGATGTTACAGCGGATTACAAGAGAGGTTTGCTTGTGCGAGTAGGTTGTGGTTGATCTATGATATGGTGCCCTAAAGGATCCCATAGGTCCGGTTTATATAGTCACCGGGGCCTATGGTTACTAGACAGACCTATCCGGCTATGTTACAGAGTCCGTAACTAGATACAGCTTGGATTACAAGTAATACTACAGGCCTAAGTCGGTAACTCTTCTGAGCCTTGCCATAGTCGGAAGTGACTCCTCCTCTTTCCCTTTCTAGGCCGCCCGTGAAGTAAATATGTAACCCGTTGGTGGTCCACCCTGGTCAGCGAGTCCTGTGGGTATACCCGGAAAGTATATCCCCAATAGTAGCCCCCGGAAGTCTCCAAGTTGCGAAGTCGGATAAATCGTCTAGCTTGATGGCTTTTCGTCTTGAGAATCTTGAAGGGTTCCCGAAAACTTCATTCAGTAGTGTAGGATTCCCAGTCTTATCTGAGTCGGATATGCCTTCTTGACTTTAGTCATTTTCCTGCTCGTTTCAAAACGTGAGCCGGATTTAAAACAGTGTCGTACTGTCTGACAACTTTTTTAGGCCAGATATTTTCACTGACAAACATCCTGTTAGCACGACCGTTGGTGGGTCCGTTCCTTACGAAACAGAAAACCGTTTCAATGCCCGCGCGATAATCGAGGGGCCTGAGGCGCCACGAGGAAGCCTCCTCTCTCTCTCTCTCTCTCTCTCTCTCTCTCTCTCTCTCTCTCTCTCTCTCTCTCTCTCTCTCTCTCTCTCTCTCTCTCTTATACGCGTGGAGAAAATCGCGCGGATCAACACGAACCTTGTCGCGAAGGATAATAAAATAGAGATCTCTCTGTCCTAGATTCATTCCTCACTGTTTGTTCGTTGCCTCCTCATACTCCTCGAGTGCTTCGCATCCTCTCTCATCTACACACCCAAAAATTCCGCAATGCTGCAAATATTTGACTCTCTCTGGCGAGATGGAACCATCATCAAGCTCTGGAGAGGCGGCAACGACAGTGGGCACAGTGGTGGACAAAAGGAAAATGCGGGGCCTCTGGGTCCCCAAAGGACAAGGGCTACCTCGTCGTCGGCGCGTGGCGGAGCGGCGATGGATATGCCGTTCCACCGTCGGAGTTATTCACCGAAGTTCTCCAATATTATGGTGTGCAGCTTCATAACCTCCCTCCCAATTCCTTACTCGAGCTTAGCACTCATGAAGATCTTAGTGAGGGATTTATTGGCATTAGGCCGAGTCTTACCCTTTTCCGGTACTACTATGGTACCCGGAAGAACTCTATCAGTGTCGGTGTTCCTTACACCACCATCGGCACTCTTAGCTTAGCCCTTAGGAGAAACCGAATTTATCCTAGGATTAATGCTATTGAATCATTAAAGAGATGGGCCAGAACTTTCTTATATAACGAGGATATTCTGGCTCCAAAAAAGGCGGAAGGTCTTCCGACCTTTGTTGACGGTGCTTCTCCCCAGCAAGAGTCATGGGACGCACACGAGTCAGAACTTTACGAATACTTGATCCTCGCCAAAAGGCAGATTGAGTTTTTGATAAAGAACCAGGTGCTTCGCGGATGCGATTTGATCCACTGCTGGCTGGATCGCCGGATTCAGCCACTATAGCATCACAGAGAGCGCCTGATGCACGCGGTGACCAGAGACCGGAAGGACAACCTGAGGGTCAGTCCAAATTGAATTCATGAAAAGGACAAGACCCGGATGCAGTTTTTGATTAAGGAGAGGGTTAACAAGAAGATCCCCGAAGTCTCCATGAAGATGTATATAGCTGAATGACCTCTGACTCCGGTGAGTTTTTCAACTCTGTCTTTATGCATTTTTCCTTTTCATCTCATATCCGATTTTATTTTATACTGCTGTTTTTATAACTTATCGTCTCGAATAGCTCCCCAATTCTAAGATTGCCCCTCTTGAGGGCTATCCCTCATATGACTCAGAAGCGATGGAGGATGACGAGGTGAAGTAAGTTCCTGCCTCTGCTTCCAAGAAGCGTAAAGCCAAGGAGACTATTGTTACTGCTGGTGCACAAGTGCTACCAGTGGTTAAAAGGTAAGCACCTTGTGATCTTTAGTACTTGTACATTGTTTCTTTCCGATCCGCACTCATCATGCATTCTTGTGTGTTTTAGAGCTAAGTCAGTTTTGAAGAGTAAGCCTAAGTCAGAAAGCAAGCCGGCCAAGCAACTTCGCCAGCAGAAGCTTGCACTATCTCCAGTCGTGCCTCCTCCAACTCCAAGCAGCACTCAAGCCTTAGCATCGGAGGCTCCTATATCTCCTAGTGTTGGTTCCATCGTCCTTGACACTGCCACGACCTCGCAAGCCCTAGTTACCATTGGTAGCCAGGCATATGCTGGGTAATGATCCCATGGTAATGTCACCAGGGAGGATTGACAAGATGGCTGGCTCTGCTGCCTCCGGCCTAAAGCGGAAGAAGAAGGAGATTCTCAAGTTGGCGCAATCCAGGCTTGAGAAATGAATCCTCACTCCAGAGGTAGAGAGCCAGGAGACGGAGGACGTCAAGCTAGCGAGCCTCATGGAGCAAATGGTCCGGATCAAAATATTTAAGCCGGATAGCATCCAGCGACGAATGTCTCTCCTCTCTCCCTTGCTGAGAAAGTGTTCCACAAGACCAAAATCAGATTTGAAAAGTTGCACCTGGAGCACATTGTAAGTTTTTCGACTATCGTTTGCAGTATTTATTATCATATCCTCTAGCCCCCAAGCATAAAGTCAGGTACAGATCGTAGCATAATATCTGAGTTGATGCTTATAGGATGCAAAAGAACGATATCGTGTAGCCCCCAAGGCTCAAGCTGGATTTTGACTTTGTTAAAGTTGCAACCCGATTCTTAGTAGCCGTATGACGGTATTGTGTCTTTAACTTACAGAAATTTACATCTTACAACCTGGATTTGCTTAAGAACATTTGCAATAAGTGCAAAGAGATTAAGGCTTTACGTCTTGAGAATTCCAAGCTACAGGTTGAAAGAGATGAAGCGGAAGGTAAACTCTTCAGGCTATCAACCATAGTTATTATCATAGTCAAATATTTCTGTCGACTGATATTTTTCCTTTGCAGAATTACTTAAGCAGTCTAGCAAGATGGTGGAGGAAGCCGAGAACTTCAAAGTCTGCCAAATGGAGAATGTTGAACTCCTGGATGAGCTAAAGAAGCTTAAAATTGATTCGGAAAAATCCGTGAACGCCATCCTAGAATCAAGCAATATGGAGACTGAGAGGCTCGAGAAGCTTGTGGCCCTCCGTGATAAACAAATTGATGATTTGAGGAAGGACTTCGATAGCCATAAGGATCAAGCCCAGGCCACAGAAGAAGAACTGAAGAGTCTCTGACAGGAGCATTCTCAGCGGAACCACTATGTGCTAGGTAACATTTCTAACTTTACTCTTCCTCGATTTTTGACTTTTCTTTAGTCAGATTTTTATTTTCAGTTCTTTCCTAGATCCTCTGCATCTTTCCGACTCCTCTTCCTATGAACCTCACCTCGAGTGTATCAAATTGGTCGGAGATGTTCTTTTCTACTTCCGCCAGACTCTTGAAGAGGCTGGTGAGTCGGTTAGACTTTCCGGTCTGAACAACTTGTCAGTGCTCGAGATGAGGGACAGAGCAAAGGAGAATCCGAAGCTCATTGAGGATTGGAAGATTTCCTATGCCCAAACCACTCCACATACTGCCCTCACTATGGTGATGAGTCATCATAGTGATATGCAAATCTGGCACGTCACCAAGGGCATCGCCGATGAGGATGATGAGGGTAACCCGCAAGACATCAAGGCCATCCAAGAATCTTGCACGGGTTATGCTTGTCGCATGGCAGAGATGACGAACTACACGACGCCATTCTTCTAGTACGTCGCAGTACCTCCTTCTCTCAAAGAGCCGAAAGATAGCCTTGTTCAAGATGAAGAAACTTCCGAGTCTCTAGAGCAAGGTGGCGATGATGTCGACTCCAGCGCTCCAAGGTCTCCATGACCACCGCCTGAATATGCAGCATAAGATATTTTATGCATTATCTCGAACTTTTCATTTGGTCTGTAATGATGGGAACAATATTTTGTGTTTGGTTGTGCTGGTATGTAAGAACTATGATTTACTACTTAGAACTTTTTGTATATATTTGATGTGTGTGCTTGAAAATTTCTTAAGCACTTGGTGTGTACACATTTTGTTTTATATAGCTCTCTACCTTGTTCATTTCATGAGCCGGCCAACCTTTAGCACGGAAACTCTACCGAGTCAACGGAGCACAATTGCTAAACCAGTTTAAACTCGGAAACAGAGCCGGCCTCCAGTATGAACAATTCATTACTCAGAATATGCCCATTTCTAAGCAATCACACTGCTAGTAAAATGGCTATAGGTAATCCACACATCGGTGGCGCACATGCTAGTGGTGCCCCATGGATAAAACAGGCGTGACGCACTGCCGAAGGTGCCCTATGGGTAATTGCCATAAGTGTGGCGCACTGGTGTGGGTGCGCCACGGCTACGTGTGGGCCAGGGCACTGCCGGCTACATACCACATAGCCGTAGCGCACCTGGGAAGAGTGCGCTACGGCTATGGCTGTTAGTCGTTGCGCACATGGACACCATGCGCTACGGGCAAAAACTATAGAGTTTGCTGCTTAACTGGGAAAACACGTCTGTGGTGCACTGCTAGCATGTGCGCCACGGTTGTGCTTTATTCCTGTGCTGCACCAGTTTCGTGTGCGCCATGGATGTGCGTGTTGTCTATTTTTTGGCTACTCTTTGCAAGTGTGACTATCCACTACCACCTCCCACTTTACTTTCCCCTCCTTTCTCCTTGGATCTGGTATCCCTCCTCCTCCTTCCCACCTCAATTTCTCCACTCTTTCACCATTTGTAGCATGTATAACTTACCTTGGATGCTACATACAAAATAGAGGAAAGCTCTCCTTCTGGCCATCATCCTCTCGGACTCGCACCTCTCCTTCCTTCTTCTTGATCGGTCTCTCATCTCGGTAAGTTGTCCATGTAAGAGGATGTGTTCATGTGTATGGATGATATGCTCATATATGTATGGAGAGGATCAATTCTGATATGTTTGGAGCATGCATTCTCTTTCATATGTGCATGTATGTTTGTGTGTGAATGAGTTGGCATTGCATGTTTTGCCAAAATGTTGATTCATTTCCATTTTGGCAAGACTAGCATTTTTGCAAAGGTCCTAATATTAGGATAGGTCATGCCAAAATTTTCCATCGACCATTGCATGCATGCATTGGTTGTGTGGTTCTAATAAACACCATTGTCCGCATAATGAGCGAAGGCATTGTGGCTAGATTTTTGAAATGCGCGACGGCCGACATGATACGAAATAATATAACAGAGATATGATGTCCGTGCAGAAGATGCAAACTCAATTGGTTGATCAACCCAGATTCTAGGCATCTGCAGGCGCACATGCTCCGCCATGGTTTCATAGATGGCTACACTCGGTGGATAAGTGATGGCGAAGATGATGAGGATGTAAATGGGGCGGCGGGAAATGAGGAAGGCGGGCAACATGATTACGAAGATTCTCCTGGAGATGGTGAAGGTGCGGAAGTAGACCAGGATGATAATGATCTAGATGTCAGAGCAGACGATGGAACAACGTCAGGATGGGTGCGGGACCCTTATGTTCAAGAACTGCTCTCAAGCAGACGAGTAACGCCAGGGCTGCCGATAGAGAGAAAGCCAAGCTTACGCAACTTGAGAAAGACGTGGTTAATCCATTGTATGAAGGATGCAAGACCGATGATACCTGGTTGAATGTAACGCTCAAGGAAATGGAGATGAAGGCAAAACACAAATGCACTGACGCAAGCTTCGATGATATGATGGCATTCTGGCACGATCGTCTCTCGCAGGGGAACACATGTCCACCTAGTATCGAGAACACCAAGAAAATCATGTGTCCACTCGATCTACCGCATGTTAGATACCACGTCCGCATCGAAGATTGCATCATTTATCGGAGCAGACGTGGTATGGTACTTTCCTATCACTCCTCGTCTGTAGCGCTATTTCGCAGACCCTAAGGAAGAAAGATCATGCGTTGGCATGCTGAAAGAAAGAAGCCAGGATATGACGATAACCCTAAAAAGGACGAGCTGCTGACGCACCCTTCATATGCTAGCCAGTGGAAAGCATTGGACCTCGAATTCCCAGAATTCGGTGGAGATTCGAGGAACAAAAAGCTAGGTGCTAGCACCGATGGACTCAATCCGTTCGGTATCCAGAGCAGCACGCACATCACTTGCCCCGTGTTTGTATGGATGCACAACCCCCCTCCATGGTTGTGCATGAAGAAGAAGTACGTACAAATGAGTATGCTAATTCAAGGGCAGAAAAAACCTGGTACCAATATCAATTTCTATCTCGGGCTGTTGAAAGAGGAGCTAGCCATATTATGGGAATCCAGAGCCAATACGTACAACGCTGTCACACGAGATTGTTTCATTATGAGATTCGCTTTGGTCACTACGGTGCAAGACTATCCAGGTTGCGGATATTTCTTGGGGCGGGTTATCCAAGGATTCTTCGCATGCGGTAGGTGCATGGATAACATGACCTATCTCCAACTATAGAAAGATCCAGGGTCTTCGAAACCCGTGTTCATGGGGCACCGGAGCTGGCTCGGCAAGAATGATCCATGGAGAAAACATGTAGATCTGTTCGGTGGGAAATCCGAGACCCTAGGAGCAGAGGAGCGGCAAACAAGTGGATAAATTGCTGAAAAACTCGAAAGAGTGTCCTAAACCGGGAAAGAAGCGAAAGAAGTAGCAAGATAAGCCGCTGCTGAAGGTATGGAAAACAAGGTCTGTTTTCTTGGAGTTGCCATACTAGAATTGTATCTGCATGCCTCATAGCCATGACATCATGCATGCCTGGTTTCCACCCTAATCAACATGCCATATAGGACGAAAGATGGTCCAAAACCAAGGCACGACCTAATATTCATGGGCACATAGAAGGATCTTCATGGAGGACGTGCTAGTCCTGATGATCAGGAAGATGATGATCATGAGTCAAAGGAGACACAAGGTCGTCAGAAGGGTAAAAAGGTCAAGAAGAACGAATATTACTGCCTCCTTCGTGCTTCACTCTAAGACAGGATGAGATTAAACAGTTTTTAAGTGCCTTCTAGGAGTCAAATTTCCTTACGGCTACGCGGGAAAGATAAGCAGATACCTAGGCGAGGCGAAGCAGAGGTTCAGTGGCATGAAGTCTCACAACTATGTCGTTCTAATGATGCAGATACTTTTGGTTGCACTAAGAGGGATAATGGACGAGCACGTCCATGAAACGTTGTTTGGTCTTTGCAAGTTTTTCGAAGTCATCTCTCGAAAGTAGATTAGTGTTAATCAGCTCGGGAGACTATAGGAGGAGATCGTGCTGATACTATGCGATCTCGAGATCTACTTCCCGCCCGCATTCTTCGAAATTATGGTGCATATTCTGGTGCATATCGTGGAGGATATCATCCAACTCGGGCTGATGTTCCTCCGTAGCATGATGTCATTCAAAAGGATGAACAAACACATCAAAGGATACTTCTGCAATAGGTTCCGTACAGATGGAAGCATACCCAAGGGCTTTCTGGCTGAAGAGTGCATCTCTTTATGCATGAATTATCTAGACATCGAGAACCCTGTCGGTCTTCCTATCAACAGGAACCTTGGCAAGCTCGACGGATCGGGTCACCGAGAGGGTCATCGCGTGCTACATAAAGAGTTCGATGGTCGACGCACAGACTTTGATAGAGCAAACCTGGTCGCGCTACAACATTTAGAACTGGTCGATCCTTGGGTACAGAAGCACAAAAGGTTAATGGAGAAGATGTACACTGACCGGGACATACAGAGGACACAGGGAAAAATAATCTAAGAGCACAACTCAGATTTCACGTGTTGGTTTAGGCAGACGCACCTAGATAATCCCATGCAATCGAATTCTACGAAGGAAAACATCATATTCACCTTGGCGCAGGGACCCATGCAAAACCTGGTGACCTATCAGGTGTATGATATCAATGGCTACACATTATACACGGACGAAAAGGAGAACAAGTGCGACTATCAGAACTCATGCATAACGTTAGAATTCTACACCGATGACAACATGAAGGAAAGATTATATGGAAGGATCGAGGAGATCTGGGAGCTCGACTACTATGGAGAAAAGGTGCCGATGTTCCATGTCAGATGGTCCAAGAGCGTCGAAAGAGAAGACTGGTATTTCACAACCATGGTTATACCCGAAGCAGCCAAATCCAAGGCCGTCGGTGCGAACATCGCCACGAAAAATGAACCATGGGTACTCACTAGCAAAGTGGACCAATGATTTTTTTATTACCGACCCGACAAATCTTAGCTATGTTTTCATAAGGAGAGGAAAAAGAAACATCATCGGAATGGATGGAGTCACCAACGAGAAAGACTTCGACCAGTACGGCGATCCAAATATTGAAGATGAACACGACTATGACGAAGCAACATACATCACAAGAAGAAAAAGTACAACCCTACCCAAAAAAGGTAGCCCGTTCGAGAGAATAAACATTAAAGTGCCGGGCCTAAATTATTCAGCCGCGACAAAGAAGTAAAAAAGATTGTAAAATGCTAGCTCAAAAAGATTGTAATATTCATGAACACATTATTATTTAATTTAATTCTACTTTGAATCATATTTGTACCACTTTTACGAATATATATATATACCAATTTTGATGTATAAAACATATAAAAGATATTTTAAATAGTTTAGATAATTTTTGGGCATTTTTTAAACATTTAAATGTATTTTTAAAATAAAAATAAAAAGGTGTGCACCAGGGTTTGAACCTAGGTGCTCACAACTTCAGAATAGAACAAGGGCATAACCAGTAGGATAGAGTAGTGGTAGTGTTAACAAGAGGGGTGGACGCTCTCTTATTTGACTAGTCGTACCAGTTAGGCGTAACACACCATTACCAAGTGCGCTACGGGTAAACGACTTAACCGTAGCGCACTTGGTAAGGGTGTGCTACGCCTAACTAGTATGACTAGTCAAATGCCACATTCCTCTCCTCCCCATCCTCACACATATCAAGCCCGAGAGTAAGAATCCCATCTCGACGCGCCCCGCCGCTGCTCGATCCGCCACCTGCCGCCTCGCCAGCCTGTAGCCCCGCCTCTCCAACCGCCGCCGCTCAATCCAAGGAGGAGGAGGTCAGCGCTCGATCCAAGGAGGTGGGGGCCCGCGCGCGTCCGAAGAGGAGGAGGCCGTGGAGGAGCCCGCCGTCGTCGTCCTCGTCTTAGAGGTGAACGTCACCCCTCTCCTCTCTCCCTCTCTCCCCTCGGTGGTGGTAGCATTGCTCGGCCAACCTGAAACCCTAGCTATCATTACTAGGGTTCATCTGTAGGACTGTAATTAGCATTGCTAGGATTCATCTATAGTATAATCAAGAACATTATCTGTTCTTATCAGTCTATAGAAATAGGGAGAAAGAAATACGGGCAGGGGAGGGGAGCTTAATCAACCAATGGAGCTAGTGATCCCTAATATACCCTAGCTAGCATTGCTAGGGTTCATCTGCAGGACTGATGCACATTATATACACGCATGTGGACTTCTTAATATATTACAGTTGAGCAATTGGTTGAAATAAAGGAGTAGTATCACTTAAGAAATTGTTAGAGTATAGTACTAAGGATAAAACATCTATATAACTTCTAGCTATAAAATAATTTCCAAGTTAGAAGTATATAATTAGTAGAGGTGAATGCACACATATTAATGGTATCCTCTAGGAATCTATACAATTAGTGAATACATTTTTCATACAGCTACAGCTAAAACTTAGCCAGAAATACTTGATATTTTTCATACAACTATAGCTAAAGTATAGTTTCTGCAGTAGCAAGTAGCTAGCTGTTCTTGATATAGTAGTAGGTTAGTAGCTAGCTGTTCTTGATTAGTAGTAGGTTCAGAAAAAGCTCGATGTGCTCCTCCTCCTGTATGTAGTTAGCAGTAGGTTAGCTTGTAAGATTGTATTAGCTACAATAGTAGAATTAGCAAGAAAGCAAGTATGTAAGTACTTGTTGTTCTTGATGTAACAAGAAAGCAAGTAGGTTAGTAGTAGCAATAGCAGTAGGTTAGTAGTAGTAGCAGTAGATTAGAAAGTAGTTTTAGTTAGTTGCCAGTAGGTTAGTTACTCTTATGGCAAGTACTAGCAAGTACTTGATGTTCTTGATGTAGCAGTAGGTTAGTACTAGTACCAGGTTAGTAGCAGTAGGTTAGTTGCTTTAGGTTTAGTTAGTTGCTGCCAAGTTAGATGTTGTAGGTAAGTAGTAGGTTAGCAGTTAGCAATAGGCCAACTTAATTGATACTAGTTTCTGGCCAATTTAACTTATACAAGATCAAGCTCAATATACATACATATTCTATTCTTGGACATATCAGTGGTGTTTCTGTTATTGTTGTAGCTCTAGGACATTGTTGTGTATACTGCTGTGCAAAGCTGCTGTGAATCTCCTGTGCAAAGCTGCTATGTATACATTGCTTTTTTTACTGATATATACTATTGTGCAAAGCTACTGTGAATCTCCTGTGCTACATATCAGTTTTGAAATGGCAAGGCCATGATGGAGGTGTATGATCTGTATGCAGGTGCTTGTATAAAATGAGTCCTGATTTTTGCCAAAATGTTGATTAACTTCCGTTTTGACAGAAATCAGGCGCTCCTAGTTTAAGAAAATTATCAAAGGTCATGCCGGATTTTTCCAGGCACTTTACTAAACATTATTTTCTTTTTATTAGTGCAAACATGTGTGACATCGATGAGGCTGGCTCTTCTAAGCATATCAACATTGAATGAGAAGCCAGACCTCAAAAGAAACAATTGTCATTCTGGGAGGAGGCCCAACGGCTAGAAGAAGATGAAGAATACCATCCTTTCGAGAGCGGCGATGATGATATGGAAGAAAACGGCGAAGGAATAGCGGATGATGAAACCACTAATGGTGGCGAGGGCACAACAAGTGGTAGCAATCCGCCTAAGAAGAAGAAGGAACGGCGCCAGAACACGGTCGGCACCGTCAGAGAGGAAATTACCGAAGTGAGCCCAATAGGGGTTCCTTTTGCACCCGACCATGTCGTCAAAGGGTACGGTGGGAAAGTGGCGGCTATCACCCAGACCTCCATCTCGATCAACACTGAGAATCTCTGGCATAAAGATAATGGCCATTTGCACACACTCCTCTTCAAGAAGATGCATGCAAGATACAAGTTCCCCACTCAGTATCGGAACACAAATTATCATGGGAATGAAGTAAACAAATCCGCCCTCATGAAGCTGAGCACCATCCTGGCTAGCTGGAGAACCTGGATAAATAAGAAGATCTTTAAAGAAGGGGAATGTCTTGAGGATATCCAGAAGATTGACCCGTAGATCATCGAAGATCAATATCGGGAGTTCAAGGCCAAGTGCGAATCCGAAGCAGTCCAGGCCTCGAGTAGGTGGGGAAAGGTGTTGTAGGCGATGAATTTAGGTCCCCACCATCTCGGATATGGTGGTTACAAATGTCGTGGGAATGGTCATGGCAGATGCTACAATCGGCATCGAGTAGTAGAACGAGGGGCAAGGGCGGCCAGCCATCTGCGGTGCGAGATGAGGGCGGAGACTCAGGGTTTTACCCAGGTTCGCCCCCCCGGAGGGTAAAGACCTACTCCTGCTAGATTGTATTATGATGGTGGTACAATGGGCGAGATCGGCGGCTAGGCGGCGTGTCGCTTGGGTGTATGATGGAACGTATCTCTACACGCCCCGCAGGGAGGTTTATATAGGCTCACCTCCCCTAGGGTTTACATATCTCAACCGAATCAGTTAAGGCTTCGGTACTTGTTTAACCTAATCCGACTGGGCCTATCTACTACTTTGGGCCTTGACTTCGATCGCTTGGATCCACGCCGGGCCTTGATCCAGTCGCCGTCTCGCAGGCCCACTCGCCAGTTCCTGGGCCAGTCGGAAACGTCCTGCTGGGTATACCCCGGTAGGTACATCCCCATCAGTAGTCCCCGAGGCCGTCGTTGATTGGGCGTAGGTGGCTGCTGGCAGTCGGAGTATATGGCTTAAGAGTAGACATCCAGTCGAATTGTCGGCGGGCTCCTGTATAAAGGAAAAAACTAGTCATCCTGATCGCAGCTTTGGCGAGTCGTGGCTCTTGTCGTAGTGATCGGGTCGGCGAGCCGAGTGGCTGAAGTTGGACCGTTAAACGTGGTCAAACTAGCCGTTGGGGTAATCCAACGGTAACTTTTGGCGTAATCACCGCGTGGTAACGGCTCCCTGATTTGGCGGGTAACAACCGCTATATAAGGGGAATGGCAGGCGATCAGAGAACCACCTCCTCGCCATTTCCTCCGATTGCACGCACTTTCGCCTCCCTTCGCATTGCGATCCAGCCAACCCGAAATCCTCCGACCCCCCCACAAATCCTTCCGCCATGGCCCTCTCCACCGAGCCTTGTGGTAGATCTAAGTGTACGAGGGCGCAACTGGCGTCCTTCGAGGAGGCCGGGATCCTGAGCGCCGGCGGTTGGCGCATCCCCGCGGCCGGAGAGGTGACCCCGAACCCGCGCGAGGGGAATTCATCTGCTTCACCAGCCACCTAGAACGGGGGGCTAGGATTCCCCACGTCCCTGTTCTTCCGGCGCTTCTGCGCCTACTACGGGATCCAACCGTCAGACCTGGGTCCACACAGCATCGAGCAGCTCGCCATCTTCGTGGCGTTCTACGAGTGCTACTTGGGCTACCGGCCCTACTTCCCTCTATGGCAAGATCTGTTCCATGGACGGATCAGCCGCGAGGAAGCGGGCGGCCCAATGCTTGCCGCGGGCGGCCTAACATTCCAGCTGAAGTCGAAGGCTTCGTTCTTTGACTTGATGATGCCCGCCAAGGCGGCGAGCGACTGGAAGAAGTCTTGGTTCTACGTTGCCGAGGCGACCCTGGAGGGTGAGACGGCGATCCCACGATACTCCGCCAACCGGTCCGAACAGCACCGACTTCAAGTCGGCAAGCTCCCCAGCGACCAGCGGATGGTCGTGGATGAAATGCTTCAAACCATCCGCGGTCTGAAGAAGAAGGGCCTCTAGACGATCAACTTATACAACTGCTGGCTCGGGCGGCGGCTCGTCCCTCTGGGACTACATGTACCAATACACGGGCCGGGAGGACTCGACGAAGTCCTGCCTCGCCGAGTGGAAGCTCGAGGACTACACCCCAGCACTGAAGAAGATCACCCAGGCGGTGTACCTGGACGCAAAGGCTGGGGTCGCCCCCTACACCGCAAAGCATCCAGCCCCAACGGTAAGTCACCTCGCATTATTCGCAGTCGCGGTCGTTCTAATTTCATTTTGTGCTCATTGCAGCTATTCCAAGTGGTGGAAGGATGGCTCCCGCCTTCAGACGACGTGAATTCGAGCTCGTCTGTCCAGGACATGGGCAAGTCGCCTCCCGCCAAGGGCGACACCGGGAGCGACAAGAGCAACGGCGACGACGAGTCCGAGGAGGAGGTCGCCCCGCTGGTCCGCAAGACCCGTGGGCAGCGTCAGCGTGAGCTTGAGGCTAGTAAAATCCTCGAGCGTCATGATGATGATGACGAACTTCCGGAGACCACCTCGCGTCGCCAGGCTACTCCATCAAAGAAGAAGAAGAAGGAGAAGGAGGCGAAGGCTCCTCCTCCTCCTCCGAAGAAGACGATGAGGCCGGCCTCACCACCGCATTCGGCGAGCAGCTCCGACGCCCCCAGCCCGGCCAAGGACGAGGCGCCGCCGACGGCAGCCGCGATGGACACGGCCACCTTCGAGGTGCCACTGGCCTCGATGCCTCTGCCATTCGCACCAGTCTCTGGACTAGAGGCCACTCCGGCCGCGGCGGCTTCACCTCGCAGGGAAGCTCCTGCCGAAGATGTCCCAGAAGCTCCCGTTGCAGCCTCGATGACGAAGAAGCCGTCCGTGTCTTGGGCACGCGACGTCCTGGAGATGGGCCTCAGCCACCGACTAGGCCCCGAACTAGAGAAGCCGGCCGGCATCCGCACGGGGCTACGCTTCATTCCGGTTGCCAAGTGAGTTCGCTCACCTACTTTTGTCTTCCATAGCAGCTTGAATTATCTCGCTCACACGATCGATTTACAGGACCGGAGTGAAGAAGATAGGCCACCCGACCGTGTCTAAGGTGCTACCCGTCGTCAGTGAGGAGGATCCTTCCCGCAAGAGGAAGGCGGACGAAGTCGTCGTCCCTGCGGATGGCGCCAAGAAGGCCAAGGGCGACGATGTCGTCATGATCTCCGACAACACGGCGGTCGCGCCGAATGAACCCGCAATGGAGGCGGCCGTACCCACAAAGGAGGGTGCTCCCTCGCCTGGGGTGACCGAGCTGGTCTCCTTTGGTGCCGGTGCCTCCATCGCCACGTTCCCGCGCTTCATGGCTAGATCGGCTACAGTGAGTGGGACCTCGCCCTCGAGCCGTGCACCTGGGGTCGCCGACGCGGAGGTCGAGCAGCGTTGTGGGCACACGCCGGCTCTCCTCGCGTCCGTGGATGCGATACAGCTTCACGGCATGCTTGGCGCAGCCATCCAGGTATGTCCAGTCCCCGAGGATCAGGCCGGTGAGTTGCAGTGGTTTGATTCTTTTAATGTCTTGTTGTTATTTTTTGCGTCCAGTCCCCGAGTGCGCACTCGCTGAATTTCAGCGGGTGGGCACTTAGGATTTGTTGATTGCCAGTCCCCGAGTGCATACTCGTTGACTTTCAGCGGGTGGGCACTTAGGATTTCTCTTTGGTTAACTGTTTGAATTGTGTGCAGGGTCTGCATCGTGAGTCAGCTGACCGATTGGCAGCGAAACACCGCACGGAGAAAGAACTGGCCACCATCCAAGAGGCGAATAAGGGGCTTCAGGGCGTTGCCGCGAAAGGCAGAAGAGGCTCGCCAGGGACTTGTCCCCGCGGGTGAGTTGGCAACGGCTCAATAGGCATTGAGCTCGGCTGAGAAGCGGATCTCCGAGCTCGAGCGCGAGCTGAGGGAGGCGAAAGAGGAGGAGAGTTCGGCGGCTGGTCGAGCCAAGGCCGCCGTTACGGCCACCGCGAAAGAGCGTAAAGTTTCTGACGCCCTTTTTGCTGGGCTTCAGGACGACTATACTTCTCTTCAGAGCTTCATCACGGATCTCTCCCGTCCCTTGATTGGTGAGTTTGTCTGCCCTTGCCTATTGCATGTGTCTTTTTGTAATATCCGATGTACTCACTGTTATCTTCTATCCGCAGGTCGCATCCTTGATAGCGCGGAAGAGGCGAGCTCGTTCGACGCGCGGCAATGTGTGGCCACGCTCGTCGACTCGGCGACGTTGTCGGCGACATGCATCCGAGCCTACCTCCAGGAGATATCGCCCACGGAAGTAATTCCCAGCGACCTCGTCGAGGTGTGGAAGTACCTAGAGAAGGCGCCGTCGGTCGTTGAGTTCATGACGCGATCGGCGTTCCGGCGTGGAGCGGCGACGGCGCTTAGCCTTGGCCTTTCTCATTTTCCAGAAGATTTCGATCTGGACGATGTGACGAGTGGCTACCCGTTGTTAACTGGCGAGGTGGAGATCTCCGAGGTGCTCAAGTTGACGGGTCGCGCCGCGGTGTACTCCGAGCACGTCTGAGCGATGGGCGACCTCCTTCCTTACTAGGAAACGGTCGTCGTGCCCAACGACCCCGAGCTACAGCACCGGGACTTCAAGGTCGAGCAGCCCTTCCGCGCGGCGATGGCGGGTGAGCTGACGACGTACCCGTCAAACCCGTACACGCCGTTAATCCGCAATCGCAAGGGTGCGGGCGAGTCGTCGTCGAAGCATGCGGAATAGAGTAGTTTGCCCTGGGGCGTTAGTAGCAGATCTGCCATTTGGGCATATTTTGTATTCTGAGATGATTGCAACATGCTATTAATGAGATATCGTGTTTGCTTTGTGACTTGTCATGTGTTTTCCGATTGAGGGTTGAACGAGTTCCCGAGCGCGTCCGCCCTTTTTGTGGGGTTTACCTCGTGTGTGATGTGTTTGTGGTTTTTGAATGTTTTGGTATTGTGGTCGACTCGCCCGGACTTGGAGAGCCAGTCGCAAGGCGACTCCCTTGAGTGCTCTGTACTTCACCGTTTTCCCTTGCGCGAACGAGGTCGGGTGGCCGAGTCCCCGAGCGTGGCACTTGGTTGTTCCAGGCGCGACTCGAGGGTGGGTGAAGACTTGGCACGTTAGTTTGAGCGCAAAGCTCCTGTCTGGCCCGTTGGGTCAGTCGCATGGCGAGTCCTGGGCATGCTCTCATACTTGGCATTTTCCCTAGCCGCTCCCGCTGAACTGGTCGTCAGTCCCCGAGCGTGGTACGTGGCCGTTCGAGTCGCTATGTCGAGGATGCGGAGGATCATGGTCGTTGTGAGAAGAGAAGGCAGATGTCTTGGCTCGTAGAGCCAGTCGGGCTAGGCGACTCCAATGGGGCTCCGGGTAGGCGTTTTTCGTGGACGATGCAAAACCTGAGGTGACCCAGTGCTTTTGCATCGCACTACTTGGCCGTGCCGATCGCTTTACCAAAGGTTGACTTCTGCGGTTAGCTTGACGCTGTTATTACGAGTGCGAGTGACACAAGACATGGAGTGTAGGCGCAATTTGCGGTAACCGATTCTTTTTATTTCATAGCGACTGGAGAGTACATATGTGGAGTTCTAGGAATAGAACTTCCGTAGGAGGTTTACATTCCATGGTCGCTTGACGTCGAGTTTGCCTTCCCCGCGGACGTCGATGAGGTAGTAAGCGTCGTTGCAGTCTGCTACCGATGGCGAATGGTCCCTCCATGGAGGAAAGCTTGTGCATGCCCTTCTTGTCTGGATGAGGCGCACCGGTCTCCTTCTGGAAGGTGCGAGTTTTCACCCGCGGTTGTGGTAGCGGCGGAGTCCTTGTTGGTAGATGGCGGTGCAGCGGCGAGCTAGGTCGCGTGCCTCGTCGAGTTGATCGACTCCATCCGTCGCGAAGTTCGTTTGCAGCCTCCGTGTAGTGGGCGACCCTCGGCGAGTCGTGCTCAAGGTCGGTGGGCATGACTGCCTCGGCGCGTACACCATGAAGAAGGGGTGAATCCGTCGACTGTTGACCGAGGTGCGGATGCCCGGATGACGGAGGGTAGGTCCTCGACCCAACACCCGGCGATGCGCCGAGTGGTACTTGGAGTCGCTTCGGGCCGTGGAGGATGCTTTGATTGGCCCGTTCACTGGCCGTTGGATTCGGGTGGGCGATCGATGCGGTCGAGCGGATGTGGTGTTCCTCGTGAGAATTCGCCATGGCTCCTTTGGCGAAGTTGGTGCCGTTGTCCTTGATGATGCTGTTTGGGAACCCATAGCGATATATGAGCTCGTAGGAATTTAGTGGCGGTCTTCCGTCGCATTTCGGACCGCTTGGCCTCCACCCACTTTGTGAATTTGTCGACCGCGACCGGAGGTGGGTGTAGCCGAGGAGCCTTTTGAAGGGGCCTACCATGTCCATGCCCCATACGGCGAATGGCCAGGTGATGGGGATTGTCTTGAGCGCTGAGCTCGGCACGTGCGTCTGGTTGGCGTACTTCTGGCACCCGGCGCACCGCTGGACAATGTCGACGGAATCGGCGTGTGCGGTGGGCCAGTAAAATCCATGTCGCATAGCCTTGGCGACCAGAGAGCGGGCGCCGGCGTGGTGGCTGCAGTCGCCGGAGTGGATGTCGTGGAGGATCTTGCGTCCTTCGGCGGGTTGGACACAGCGTTGGAACACGCCAGTGACGCTGCGCTTGTGGAGCTCGCCGTCGATGTTGGTGTAGGACTTGCATCGGCGTGCGATCATCCGGGCATCCGTCTCGTCTGCCGGCAAGGTGCCGGCCTCCAGGTAGGCGACGTAGGGCTTTGTCCAGTCGTCTGGCTCGATGACGAGTGCGACCAGGGCTGCCTCCGGTTGTAACAGGACTCCGATGTCGATCTCCCTCGGGGGAGAGACTGATGGCTTGGTGATTGTGTCGAGGAAGACGCCGGAGGGTGGTGCGAGTCGAGCCGACCCAATGCAAGAGAGTGCGTCGGCCTCCTCGTTCTTCCGCCTGTCAATCCACTCGATGGAGTATCCTGCGAAGTGTCTGCCCAGCTTGTCCACTACTTGGCGGTACGCCGCCATGGTGGGGGAGACGGCGTCGCAGGTGCCAGCGACTTGCCCAGCGATGAGGTCGGAGTCTCTGTAGCAGCGTATGCGGTTGACGTTCATCTCCCTGGCAGCTCGCATGCCGTGGAGTAAGGTTGTGAAGTCGAGGTAGAGGATGTAGCGGAGCTTGTCGCCCTTCGGTGAAGTTAGCACGATCCCTGCGCCTGTGCCGTCTGCGTTCTTGGAGCCGTCGAAATGCAGGCTCTAGTAATGGAGGTATGGCAGCTTCTCTGGCTGCTGGGCCTCTTCCCAGTCGGCGATGAAGTCCGCTAGGGCCTGTGACTTGATCGCTTTTCGTGGCTCGTATTTGATGTTGTGGACGCCGATTTCGACGGCCCACTTGGCGACCCGCCCGGTCGCCTCGCGGTTGCAGATGATGTCCTGCAACGGTGCCGAGGAGACGACCGTGATCGGGTGCTCCTGGAAGTAGTGCGGCAGGCGCCGCTGTGCTCTGAAGACCGCGTATACCAGCTTCTGGTACTGCGGATATCGCTGGCGCGACTCGGTGAGGACCTCGCTGATGTAGTACACCGGTCGCTGTACTGGGCGCTCCTTTCCTTCCTCCGGTCGCTCGACGACCATGACGACGCTGACGACGCATTCGGAAGCTGTGACGTAAACCAGCATGGGTTCTTTGTCGGAGGGGGCGGCGAGTAGCGGTGCGGCGATTAGCACCTTCTTGAGGTCGCGAAGTGCGTCATCCGCCTCCTTGTCCCACTGCAAGGTGGGGTTCTTGTGCATCAGGCGGTATAGGGGCATTGCCTTTTCACCCAGGCGGGGGATGAAGCGACTGAGAGCCGCTACTCGCCCGGCCAGCTTTTGGACGTCGCGCAGGCACGCGGGTTTGCCAAGTCGGGCGATTGTGTCGATCTTGGTGGGGTTCGCCTCGATCCCTCGCTTGGAGACGACGTACCCCAGTAGTTGTCCTGCTGGTACACCGAAGGTGCATTTGCCTGGGTTAAGCTTTATCTTGTATTTTCGCAAGTTGGCGAACGTTTCCGCCAGGTCGGCGAGTAGGTCACCCTGGCGAGCGGACTTTACGACCACGTCTTCGATGTAGACGTGGATGTTGCGGCCAATTTGGCTCGCGAGGCACTCTTGCATGCACCGCTGGTAGGTCGCCCCGGCGTTCTTGAGGCCGAAGGTCATGGCGGTGTAGCAGAAGGCTCCGAATGGCGTGATGAATGCCGTCTTCTCCTCGTCCTCGACAGCCATTTTGATCTGGTTGTACCCAGAGTAGGCGTCGAGGAAAGATAGCGACTCCAAGCCCGCGGTGGAATCGATTATTTGGTCGATCCGTGGGAGGACGAACTTCTCCTTTGGGCAGGCGCTGTTCAAGTTTGTGTAGTCGATACACATCCTCCAGGTCCCGTTTTTCTTCTCGACCAGGACTGGGTTTGCCAGCCACTTGGAGTACTTGATTGGACGGATGAAGCCTGCAGCGAGTATACGCTGCACCTCCTCGGCGATGGCTCGGTGGCGCTCTTCATTGAAGGGCCGCAGCGACTATTTGACGGGTCGCACTTTGGGGTCGGCGTTTAGCTTGTGCTCAGTGAGCTCCCTAGGGACACCGGGCATGTCAGAGGGCTTCCATGCGAAGATGTCCCTGTTCTCACAGAGGAACTCGATGAGCGCGCCTTCCTAGGCTGGGCTCATGCCCGTCCCGATCGTCACCGTCTGGCTGGAGTCGCCTGGGACCAGCTCGACGGTGCGGGTGTGCGTCGTTGCCTCGAAGGTTGAGGTGTTTGCGCCCTCCGAGTTGGGCTTCTTGAGTATGGTGGGGTCATCGTTGTTGACCCCGCTCGCGTACTTGGCGAGCTCATCGGCGTGGTTGGTTTCTTCCGCGATGACGCCATCGGCGAGTTCGGCTACTTTGGCCTCGCACTCTGCGTCCATGTCGGGGTCGCCGTTGATGGTGATGACGCCGCACGGCCCGGGGAGCTTCATAGCGTTGTACGCGTAGTGTGGCGCTGCCATGAACTTGGCGAATGCCTGGCGCCCCAGGACGCAGTGGTAGGGGCTGTCGAAGGGCACCAGCTCGAAGACGATCCGCTCTGTGCCGAAGTTTGCTGGTGTGCCGAAGGTGACTGGCAGCGTGACCTTGCCGATCGGGTACGCCTTCCGACCGGGGACGATGCCATGGAACGTGGTGTGGGTTGTCTCGATCATCGACTGCGGGAGCCGCAGCCGCCTGAAGGTGTCCAGGTACAGGATGTTGATGGAGCTGCCGCCGTCCATCAATGTCTTGGGGAGCCAGTAGTCGCCGACCTTAGGCTTGACCACCAGGGCGACGCGGCCTGGGTACTCGATGCGTGGCGAGTGGTCCTGGCGGCTCCAGGTGATGGGCTGCTCCGACCAGTTGAGGAACTGGGGAACGTCCACCTGAGCCACCGCGTTGACAGCGACGGCGCGGGTGATGACCTTCTTCTCGCGCTTCGTATTGAAGCCTTTGAAGGTATGGAGCGAGCCGGCCACTTTGCCGAATTTTCCGCCGTTTGGCGGGTCGTTGTCGGGGTCCTCCCGTGCTCACCGTGCCTTCTCGATCTCCCTGAGGGTGTGGCAGTCGGCGGTTGTGTGCGTTGTGGGCTTCCCTTCCCTACTATGAAACGCACAACGTTGGTTAAGGAGGGCCACAGGGTCGAACCTTGGCTTGGCCTTGTAGTTGCCGCCGTCGCGGCATTGTCCTTCGTCGCGGCGGAAGCTCTTGGGCTCGCGTTGTGCATGCCCGACGTTGGCGACGAAGTCGACTCGCCCGTCACTGCGGCGCTTGCCGGTGAGGTGAGTGTTGCTGTAGCGTAGGTCGGACCGTCGTCCGCTGTCGTTGCCGATCGTGCGGCGTTGACCTCCCGACTCGTCATCGGTTTCCTGGTTTGGATCTTCCTCCTTGTACCGTTTGGCGATATCGAGGAGGTCCGGTATGTTGTCGAGTGTGCGAGAGTGTCGCTTGAGCTTGGCGACCAGAGGCTCGTTGCGGCACGAGGTCTTGAAGCAATGGATCGCGGTGTCCGGGTGGATGCCGACCGCGTTGTACCTGAGTTCTTGCCACCGTTGGACCCAGTTGCGGGTCGACTCGCGGGGTCCCTGGACGCATCGCTCTAGGTCCTCGATGGTGGTGGCACGGGTGTAGGAGCACTCGAAGTGCCTGACGAAGGCGTCGCGCATCTCCTCCCAGGAGTCGATACTATCCTGGGGGAGGGTGTTGATCCACTGCCTGCATGTCCCCTCCATCATCAGGGGGAGGTAACGGGCGGCTAGAAGGTCGGTGTGGCCTGCGATCCCCATCGCCATGAGGTATGTATCGAGCCAGACGGCGGGGTTGTACGAGGGGTCGTACTTTTCTATCTCCTTCGGCGCCTTAAAGTTTGGCGGGTACTTCTCGCCTCGGATCATTGGTCCGAAGCACTTGGGGCGAGTCGGTGGCGACCCCATTGGCTCGCCGTCGCGGCGATTGGTTAGGGTGTGTCGCAGGTCGTCGGGCTGGCGTGCGCGCCAGCTTTGGTTGTTGATGATGTGGGTGCGGGCGTCGATGGGTTGAACGTTGGCGGCGAAGAAGTTGGTCGCTGGCCTGGGGTCGTTGGTGGAGAGTGCTGCGTTCGCGGGTCGGTGTTGGAGCTGCAGTGGCACTGGTGGCGGGCAGTTGAGGGTGTTTGCCGCCATTGGGCGGCCACTCGAGGCCGCTCTGCTCCCCGAAGAATGCGAGTACACTCGACCCTGTGAGTCGGCTCCTGCGTTTTGCTGCTCGACGGCCTTTGCGAGCAGGGCCCTGACGTACTGGATCTGTAGGGCGCCGTCGCCGGTGGCCGTGATGTTGTCGGCTGCTGCTCGGCCCGCCACGAGGTTGTCCATCGGGGTGGAGAACAGTGGGAGGCCATTTGCGTCTCGCTCCCGTGAGGAGGCTACTATCCGCGGCTGGTCCCTGGGGGTGTGCGGTTGGGTGGAGGTGGGGCGCCCATCGCCGTCGACCCTGGCGGAGGCCGGGCGCTTCCTCCTAGTGGCGCGTTTTCGTAGATCGCGTGCTCGGCCACGCGGGCCGGGTCGTTTTCATCATCGAAGTTCAGGGCGCGTCCCTGGACGGTGGGGTTCAGGCGCGACCTGATTCGCTGCTGGTGGTAGCGCGATAGCTCCTACGCTGTCACCTGCTCGAGGCGAAATTTTTCGCGCTCGGCTTGCTCCTTGCGCACGGCCTCCGCCAGTTTCAGGCGGAGTTCCTCGACCTCCGTCGCCGTGGCATTAGGTGGGATTGGGGTGGGGAAGGGGTCCTCCGGCGGTCCTCCTACGTAGGTCGCGGCGTGGCGACCGGTTCCGTCGCGGAGGTCGGCGGAATTTTCCGACCCGGAGTCCAAGTCGAAGATCCCGAGGATGGAGGGGTCCTCGAAGTCTCCCATGTTGGAGACCTGGGTGATGGAGCCCGCGGGTAAAGCCGCGGTGATGGATCCGGTGAGTGACACCGGGGTCGCCGAGTCGGCGTCGTCATTGAGGGCCGTGTCTTCTGCGGCCGCTGAGTTTTCGGCCACGTTACTGTGGGCCGAGTTGTACTCGGAGGCGAGGCGATGGATCGTGCGGATCTGGCTCTCAGAGAGCCGATCGCGTGGCGGCGACTCGCGGATGCGAGCCGAGTCCTCCGAGACGATGACGTCGGTGAGGCCGACGAAGAGGCTGATCGTGCCGACCGGCAGGATCACGCTGTGTGTGACGGGTTGCGCCACCGGGTGTAGCTGCTCGGCAAGATTTGGAGCATCTCGCTGATCGCTATCATGCGGCCGGTGGCGACCGTCTCGTTGATGGGCAGATTGGATCTCGCCGCAGAACACCGGCCAGACCGGCCAGGCCCCACGGTGGGCGCCACTGTCGTGGGAATGGTCACGGCAGATGCTGCAATCGGAAGCGAGTAGTAGAACGAGGGGCAAGGGCGACCAGCCATCTGCGGTGCGAGATGAGGGCGGAGACTCAGGGTTTTACCCAGGTTCGCCCCCCCGGAGGGTAAAGACCTACTCCTGCTAGATTGTATTATGATGGTGGTACAATGGGCGAGCTCGGCGGCTAGGCGGCGAGTCGCTTGGGTGTATGATGGAACGTATATCTACGCCCCTTGGGAGGTTTATATAGGCTCATCTCCCTAGGGTTTACATATCTCAATGAATCAGTTAAGGCTTGGTACTTGTTTAACCTAATCCGATGGGCCTATCTACTTTGGGCCTTGACTTCGATCGCTTGGATCCACGGCGGGCCTTGATCCAGTCGCCGTCTCGCACGCCCACTCGCCAGTTCCTGGGCCAGTCAAAAACGTCCTGCTGGGTATACCCCGGTAGGTACATCCCCATCAACAGAGCTGTGGGGCCCTAATGGTATAAGGAGGACAACGAGTATAGAGCTAAGTGAATACCTAACCCCTTTGAAAAATTCGAAAACAGGCGGCTTCGAAACTTTATCAGGGACCATTACCATGTGGACCCAAAAACAAAAAAACTCACCGCGGATCCTAAGGTGAAGGAATTTGAGGTTATTGTGATAAGTAATTTAATTACTGCGGATCAAGTCGATTGCATTCTAATTGATGAAGTCGAACTTATAAACGGTTCACGTTACTTCTTCTGTAGGAGCAGGAAATTGCTTGTCAGGGATCCCAGGGGTCGACGGAGGCCACCCAGTGGGATAACCCTTTTAACAGGGCGATGAACCGGGCCAAGGAATTCATGGCAATTACGCAGAAGTCATCGTTGGCTGGCCATCTGGCCGGCTTCGAGGGTAAGAATTGGGTGTATCTTTTGGTCCACCGCCAAGGACGCGTGTGGCGGGAAGGAGCGATGAGGAAAATCACGAGGTTCAAGAACTTAAGGAACAAGTGTCGTGGATCCCATGGATTGTCCAAGGCAACCTAGCAATCACCCTCACCTCCATCCTGCCTACATTGGTGGAGTCATTAGTGAACTGGAATGCGGGCAGTCGACAAGGTCCATGCCCGATTCCAAGCATGGTCAGCAACCACTCGAACAACGTGGCACCGATGAATCAGGTAAATTATGTGTTCGTGACTCTTCACGCTAGCACCGTAGTGCCGGAAGTGTTGGTGACTACCAATGCCATCACTGCGGTGTCGGATGCGTTGGTGACTCCCCCTGCCATCGCGGCGGAACTGGAGCTCAATGCACCCGGTGGGGAGAATACACTGGCGGACGGCACCACGCCATCAAGCATCCCCTCTATCTCTTGCACGCCTATCATCGTATGCGGTGCCTTGACATTAGCCAAGCTTGACGCCATCACGGTAAACAAATTACTTTGCTGCCTTACCTTTTATTACTCTTATGGAATCTCTGACACCATACATGTTTTCCGCAAACGGATGTTTCTCGCACGTTCTTAAGCTATGAGAACAACAAGATGAGGGATGTTGGCAAGGGTACCATCATTCAACCGTTGCACCGCATGTTCCACTCAAATCCGATGCCAAATAGCGTGCATAGGGTTAAAATTATTCGGGTGCTAAGGGGCTATGATGACCTAGAACCTCCCATTCAACCCCCAGGAACGGATGAAGACGAGTCGGCTGTCCTCAGAAGTTGCTTCGGCTTATTCATTCTATGGCCAAAGAGAATTATTCGTTTGGGGATGGTCGAGGCCATCACCCCACAGACAACAGAACCGCCTATCGTGCCAGTGCCAAGCCATGGCAAGACCCCGTTACTACCCCCGCCATCACCTCCACGCGGTGGGTCGGATGATCATATTGATGATATTCCCATGGTGAAGGATCCGAACAAGGACGACGAAGATATTGATCAGTACGTCAACACTTAGTATTGCAATGACGACCTAAATGAAGACCCAGCTGCTGGCCCCGCAGAGAAAGCCACTTGCAACAAGCGTTTGTTTGGTTCTCAGGAGCGCTATAGCTTGCGCCTTCACCGAGCTAGCTGATACATGCAAACCCTTTATTCTAATCACGACACACTACATAGGGCGATGTAGCTCAGTTGTGGTGCCTGTCCGCTCTCCAAAAGGAAAGAATGCTAGGAAAACAAAATCTAGCAGCTCGAGCCAGACGGTGGCGTCAACTGTGAATCCGATCAGGTTTCAGGACGGTCCACCAAGACCCAAGGGTATTATGTGGTGGATGCATGTGGCGGGAGATCCCATCCTAACTAAGAAATTGCTCAAGCTTTCCAGTTGGGAAATGCATAGTGTGCATGACGGTGTGCTGATGGTAGAGAAACGCCTTTTTGCGGAGAAAGATTCCTCGCACCTGGTATTCGTGGTTAAGGTGCCACCAGGCTTGGGCTTCGTCAATAATGCCACAACGAATCTATTCTTCCTGTGGTTTGACGACAGCTTCAACATGTTCCATCTGTACCCGCTGCACTATACCATGGTCCACCTATTTTCTCTCAGCCTGGCCATGCAGATCATTAGAGAGAACACCCCGGGCATCATGATAGTGGACCCCTACTACATGCATGACGGCTGCTTGGGAAGCCCCATTGAACGACTATTCGTGGCCTCGTACCTACAAGGCATCTTGGTGGTGAACAAGACAAAGGAATACATTCTTGTGCCTTACTTTCCCGAGTAAGTCATTATTCACTCGCCACCATAACATGTTTTATTAGATTTTCATCATTCTTTTTTCAAACACATTCCGTTTGAATTGTTTTGCGCAGAGATCAACACTGCACACTTATATCCTTATTACTGAAATATTTGCAAGCCACGTATTTTTACTCGAGGAGTCAAGAAAAGAAGAAAAACAATGACAAGATCTAGGAAGTTATGGATGATGCTCTCACTGACTATTCCTTAGCAGATGGAACCACCTTCATGCATAAGAAGGTCAAGTTCAGAAGGCACGTCTTCACCCATGTAATGGAGTTCCCCTGCGTGAAGCAGCCGGATGGAAGTCATAAGGAAGCCTACTACGCACTCCATCACATGAGGGCGTTCCTACTAGAGCAACAGAATTATACGCTGCCAGATCATCTCAAATAGTGGGCTGAAGCCAAGGCCAAGATCACTGATTCAGATATTAGACAAGAGATGTATCGCATCTAGCAGCAGGTTGGGGCAATCATATTTTGTGATGTCATGACTTTGGGGAGGATCTTCCACGGAGGAAATCCCGTCCCTCGAATAACCGTGACATAGTAGATCGCCTAAAGATGCAGGGTGACTATAGGGCATTCATGACGAAACAAGGCGTCCTCCTGTTCCATGAGCCAAACCAGAAGTCTTGATGTTGGCCTAGTTATAGTTCTGAACTATAGATGAACTATAGATGAGCAAGAAGTACTTGTGTGTGTCGACAGGTACATGCTAATACTTATCTTATTAGGGTTATGAATCAATGCTTACTTCTTAAACTTTTTATTAGGGTTATATATGAATCAATGCTTAGTTTTTTGCTTACTCTTTACTTTGGTCCTTTTTTTCTTACTTTGGTCTTTTTCGAGAATGCTGATGATTGAAATATCGTGGAACACTATATATGTGAATGTGCTATGATAGGATCGTGAGCTTTGCTGCTATGCACAAGTCCAAGTCTCTTGTGCATCCTTCTTGGCTCACGGTTCCATCATAGCATATTTTTGTGTCCAATAACCTATTTATATATGAGGCATTCTTTTTTATTTGGGACTACTTTAGTTTTTCGTGAATGAGGCACAAATCCGAGTTACTTTAGTATTTTTTCGAGAATGTCGATGATTAAAATGTCATGGCACACATTATATATGTGAACATGTTGTGATGGGATAGTGAGCCTTGTGTTATGCACACGTCCAAGTCTTGTGCATCATACTTCAACGTACAGTTCCATCATAGCATATTTTTGTGTCCAACAACCTAGGAATATATGAGGCATTCTTTTTGAGTTGGCACTATTTTATAAGTGTATCTTTATATGCGACTTTTACATGCTTTTGCACTCACCAGTTAATTATTATTGCCAACTTGTAGATGATGTGGTACGTCATGTACGAGGTACGGGTTCCCGGTGTCTATGATGATCGGGAAGACTGCCGGAGACAGGTGCACCATTTCAGCAGAAATAGCTACAAAGGATACAACACTATGACGGAGGCGGAAGCTAGATACACACGCTACCTAGCGGGAGTTAGGACGAGGAACCGGATAAAGACCTACACTTTCGTTGCGATGATGCTTATCGTCCTTGGTTGTCTATCCTATGTGTTTCTAGTTTAGATATCTAGGTGAGCTTCCGAGCTCTAACTTGATTGAGACACATGTATTTAGTATGTCACTAGCTACTTGGTAACTTGATCGAAACAATGTAATTTATACTATGTATTAATGTATGTGACTTATCTATATGTATTTGTTTCAATCTTGTCTATGTATTCATATATGTGTAAGTATGTCTGTGTACGTATATCAGCTATATATTGTATATAATATGTAATGTATATCATCTGTATTGAGTATATTAAAAAAATGACCGTGGCGCACATCGCCTTGGTTAGTGGCACACTACATCTAAAGCGCACATGTGCTAGTCTTAGTGGCGCACTGCCACTGCGCCACAAGCAAAATACTAGTAGCGCACTTCCTCTCACAACAGTGGTGCACAGGGTAGTGCGCTACGCCTGTCTCTAGATAACCGTAGTGCACCAGGCAGTGCGCTTAGCCTAATTTTTAGCCACAACGCAGGGCTCGTGGCGCACCCCTAGTGCGCCACGGAAGGGGAAAAGGTGTGTGCCACTATCAGGCGATTTCCTAGTAGTGTCAGATAAAAAACCAAAGTATAACATAAAATGAGATTTACACCCTAAGATAACATTTTTATAGATATTCAAAAAACATAACTAGAATGAACATGAGCATAGAATACTTTCAAGCATCCTGTGATTTTTGAAAAAATTAAATGCTCTTTTTGGAAATAAGATGGTAAAAGACTTCTCAAAAATAATATATGAGGAAACTAATACTTTATTTCTCTTTGAACATGTACATATATGGTTACAAGAAAATATAACTAAGAATAGAAGGGACGTAGCTATGCAATATTTCATGGACGGTCTAATTCATCCGGATCTATACTACCGCCAGCTCTTTTTCTCTTCTGAGTATTAGGTCTTTCCTTGATTGGTCTCATATTAGTTAAATAATAAGACCCATTATGTAGAACTCAGTTGATCATAAAAAGTCCTTTCCAGCTTGTGCTTTCTTTTTTGCACGAGTCGGAGAACCAAATCGCCATTCCTAAAAGAACGATTTTGCATTCTTTGACTATGATACTTGCGTAACTTCTGCTGATAGGCTGTAGATCTCTGCTCAGCAATGATACGAACTTATTTGACTATGTCGAGATCATCTTATAGAGACACTTCTGCATCTTCTTAAATATATGCTTTGACTCTAGGAGAATGATGAATTAAATCACTCGGAAGAACTTCTTCTGCACCATAGACCAAGAAGAAAGGAGTGTATACAGTTGATCTGTTAGGAGTTGTACGCAAGCTCCATATCACAGACGGTGATTCTTCCGCCCAAGCCCCCATACACGACGAAGTGGTGCCTCGACACGAGGTCAGAGTCCTTGTAAAATGAAACCGTTTTCTCTTTTGACTTGTCCATTAGATCTACATATAGACACGGCTATGATAGCACTGTAGGGGTTCGTAACATGGAAAACAAAAAAATTCTACCGCATGCATACAAACAAGCCAAGATCTATCTACTAGATTGAAGCAATGAGTTGATTAGAGTACTCACCCTTAAAGATTCCAAAGCGGTTAACGAAACCAGATTATCATGGGTGATGTAGTCGTACACTTGCCGATTTTAAGATCGCGTAGACGATCCTTCCGGCGCTGCGTTCCGGCAGCGCTTCCGCAGTCGGTCACACATTCGGTACTCTATGAAGACCTTCCTCTCCCTTGTTCCAGCAGGAAGCGGAGTGTAATTCTCTACTCGTGATTCCGGCAGCATGACGGCGTGGTGTCGGAAGTAGAGGGAAGATCCCGCAGGGCTTCTCTTAAGCCGGTGCGAGTTATGGTGGATCTAAGGTTTTCGGTGATCTAGGTTTAGAAGGCGGGAGAGGAGGAGGTGGTGTCGGTGGCGGCTAGGGCGATGGGCCGGCGGTGGCGGCTAGGCGGCGGCGCATGGGGTGGGGAGGGCTAGGTTGTGTCTTCTTTGGGGCAGCCCTCCCCCTCTATTTATGAGAGGGAGGGAGGCTTGGGAGAGGGGAGTTTGAATCTATACCCAAACCCAAGTTGGACATAAGGAAGGACTCTTTCCTTCTTCCACTAGGAAACTATTGTTCCGGTTTGACTTTTCAAACCTCCCTTTTGACTTTCAATTTAGAGATTTATTTCTCTCTTGCAAATGCCCAACCAAAGAGACCTAGGACGTGATCCAATCATTCCACTTAACCATGACACATTCATTGACCATTCCCCTTCCGGTCTGATGAACCTTCTAGACTCTTCTAGAACCTCTCCGATGAAAACATCGAAATCATTCCTGAACTCCAGAATCGGACTTTCCTTATATGAATCTTATTCTCTGGACCATTCCGGATCTCCTCGTGATATCCCGGATCCCATCCGAGACTCCGAACAACATTCGGTTTCCGTACTTACATTCCATATCTACTAAACAACATTGAATCCTTAAGTGTGTCTCCCTACTGTTCGTGAATTACGCAAACATGACCGAGACACTTCTCCGATCAATAACCAATAGAGGAATCTGGAAATTCATATGGCTCCCACATATTTCTACGATTACTTTGCGATCGAATGAACCACTCACATACGATACCAATTTCCCTTTGTCTTGTGATAGTTTACTTATCCGAGGTTTGATCGTCGGTATCTCTGCATACCTAGTTCAACCTCATTACTGATAAGTACTCTTTTCTTGTTCCCGTGATATGTGATCCCTTGTGATCCAGTCACATGCTTGCAAGCTAATTGGATGACATATGGACAAATCCCACTCTTGATTCATGTGCCTCATCACATACTTTCCGAACACTCAATGCCACCTTTATAGCCACCCAGTTACGATGTGGTGTTTGATGTCATCAAAGCTTCCTTCCGGTGATGGTGATTAACATGATCTCATGGTCGAAGGAATTAGGTTACTATGTATCATAAGGCTTATAACAAACGAACTATTGAAATGACTTGATCTTTATGCTACACTTATCTATAGGAGTATGTCCATCATACCATTCTGCTAATGATATGATCTTGTTGTTAATAACATCTCAATGTTCATGATCGAGAAACCACAATCATCTATTAACCAACAAGCTAGTATTATAAAGAGGCTTTACGAGGGACTCTAATTCAGTTTACAAATCACACAAGTATTAATGTTTCCCGGTTAATACTATTATAGCATGAATGTAAACATTTATCATAAACACAAAGATATAATAATAACCACTTTTATTATTGCCTCTAGGGCATATCTCCAACAGTCTCCCACTTGCACTAGAGTCAACTAATCTAGATTACATGGTAATATACCAAACACCCATGGCGGTTTGGTTCTGGTCATGTTTTGCCCTCGGGAGAGGTTTAGTCAACGGATCCGCCACATTCAGATCTATGTGTACTTCACAAATCTTTATGTCAACATCTTGGACATGCACTCGAATAGCGTGAAAATGTAGCTTGATGTGCTTCAGCTTCTTGTGTGACCTTGGTTCTTGCGCATTGGCTATGGCGCCCATGTTATCACAATAGATAGACATTGGGTCCAGCGCACTTGGAACCACACCGAGCTCTGTAATGAAAACCTTCATCCATATCTCCTCTTGTCAAGCATCTGAAGCAGCTATGTATTCTGATTCAGTTGAAGATCTCGCCACAACGCTTTGCTTTGCACTCCTCTAGCTAACTGATGCACCATTCAAAGTAAATACGTATCCATATTGAGATTTATAATTATCTAGATCGGTGTTCCAACTAGCATCGGTGTAACCATTAACAACGAGTTGTTCATCACCTCCATAAGAAAGAACCATATCCTTATTTCTTCTTGAGTACTTAAGGATGTTTTTTACCGCTGTCCAATGATCCACTCCTGGATCACTTTGATATCTGCTAATCAAACTAATAGCATATGCAATGTCGAGTCTAGTACATAGCATGGCATACATATCCTATGGCTGATGCATAGGGAGTTTCACTCATCTTTTCTCTATCTTCTGCCGTTGCAGGACCTTGAGTTTTACTCAAGGTCATATTGGGCAACATGGGCAAGAACCCTTTCTTGCTATCTTCCATTCCAAACCTCTTTAGAACTTTGTCCAAATATGTACTCTGTGACAATGATATTAGGCGTCTCGATCTATCTCTATAAATCTTTATACCTAATATGTAAGCTGCTTCACCAAGATCTTTCATTGAAGAATTATTATTCAAATAATCCTTGACACTATTAAGAAGGTCTACATCATTCCCAATCAACAATATGTCATCTACATATAGTATTAAGAATGCTATAGAGCTCCCACTCACTTTCTTGTAAATACAAGCTTCTCCATAAGTTTGTATAAAACCAAAACTTTTGATCACCTTATCAAAATGTTGATTCCAACTCCGGGATGCTTGCTTCAATCCATTAATGGACCGTTGAAGTTTGCATACCTTGTTAGCATCTTTAGGATCGACAAAACCTTTGGTTTGTACCATATACAACTCTTCATCAATGTCTCAATTGAGTAATGTCGTTTTGACATCCATCTGCCATATCTCATAATCAAAATATGCAGCGATTGGTAATAAAATCCTCACAGAATTTATCTTTGCTACCGTTGAGAAAGTCTCATTGTAGTCAACACCTTGAATTTGTCGAAACCCTTTTGCGACAAGTCGATATTTATAGATAGTAACATTACCATCAACATTTGTTTTCTTCTTAAAAATCGATTTGTTCTCGACAGCCTTCTGGCCATCCGGTAAGTCCACCAAAGTCCATACCTGGTTTTTGTACATGGATCCAATATCGGATTTCATGGCTTCTTCCCATTTATTGGAATCTTGGCTCATCATCGCTTCTTCCTATGTCCCAGGGTCATCGGTGTTGTCCACCAACATGACACTCATAACGGGATCATACCAATCAAGAGTGGTACGATTTCTTGTTGACCTGCGAGGTTCCGTAGTTACTTCAACCGAAGTTTCATGATCAATTTCATTATCTTCCTCTCTTATTGGTGTAGGCGCCACAGGAACCACTTCCGGTGTTGCGCTACTCTCAAGTTCGAGAGAAGGTTCAACAACCTCGTCGAGTTCTACTTTCCTTCCAGTCACTTATTTTGAGAGAAACTCCTTCTCTAGAAAGGATCCATTCTTGGCAACGAAGATTTTGCCCTCGGATCTATGATATAAGGTATACCCAATAGTTTCCTTTGGGTATCCTATGAAGACGCATTTTTCCGCTTTGGGTTCAAGCTTGTCTGGCTGTAACTTCTTTACATAAGCTTCGCAACCCCAAACTTAGGAACAACAATGTAGGTTTCTTTCCAAACCATAATTCATACGGTGTCGTTTAAACGGATTTATATGGTGCCCTATTGAAAGTGAATGCGGTTGTTTCTAATGCATAAACCCAAAACGATAGCGGTAAATCTGTAAGTGACATCATAGAACAAACCATATCTAGGAGAGTTCGATTACGACGTTCGGACACAACATTACGTTATGGTGTTCCCGGCGGTATCAATTGTGAAAGTATTCTGCATTTCTTCAAATGCTCGCCAAACTCATAACTTAGATATTCACCTCCACGATCAGATCGTAGAAATTTAATCTTCTTGTTACGTTGATTCTCTACTTCACTTTGAAATTCCTTAAACTTTTCGAAAGTTTCGGACTTATGTTTCATGAAATAGATATAAACATATCTACTCAAGCCATCCGTGAAGGTGAGAACATAACGATTAACACCACGCGATGCTACACTCATTGGGCCACACACATCGGTATGTATGATTTCCAATAAGTTCGTAGCTCGCTCCATTATACCAGAAAATGGAGTCTTAGTCATTTTACCCATCAGACATGCTTCGCATCTTTCAAGTGATTCGAAATCAAGTGATTCAAGAAGTCCATCAGAATGGAGTTTCTTCATACACTTCACCCAATATGACCAAGATGACAGTGCCACATATAGGTCGAGTTATCGCTCAATTTCAAACGTTTAGCTTCAATGTTATTAATATGTGTATTTCTACAATCGAGATTCAATAAGAATAGACCATCTATCAAAGGTGCATGTGCATAAAACATATTACTCATATAAATCGAACAACCATTATTCTCGGACTTAAAGTAACTGCCTCTACAATAAACATGATCCGGATATAATGTTCATGCTCAACGTTGGCACCAAATAACAATTATTTAAGTGTAAAACTAATCCCGATGGTAGATGAAGAGGTAGCGTGCCGACCGCGATCACATCAACCTTTGATACATTTCCAACGCGCATCGTCACCTCATTCTTTGCTAGTTTCTGTCTATTCTGCAGCACCTATTTTGAGTTACAAATATGAGCAACTGAACCAATATCAAATACCGAGGCACTAATACGAGTACTAGTGAGATACACATCAATAACATGTATATCGTATATACCTTTCTTCTTGATGTTGTTGTTCTTCAAATCCGCCAAGTACTTAGGGAAATTCCGCTTCTAGTGACCCTCTCCCTTGCAGTAAAAGCACTCAGTATCAGGCTTAGGCCCAGCCTTGGTCTTCTTCGCCGGTGTGGTAACTTTCTTACCGCCCTTCTTGAATTTTCCCTTTTTCTTATACTTGCCTTGCTTCTAGAATTTGGTGGTATTATTGACCATCAACACTTGGTTCTCTTTATTGATCTCCACTTCCGCAGACTTTAACATGGAGAAGAGTTCTGGCAACGACTTGTCCATGTTTTCCATATTGTAGTTCATCACAAAGTTCTTGTAACTTGGTGGTAGTGATTGGAGGACACAGTCAATCCCCAAAGCATTAGGAATCACTATACCCAAGCTTTGAAGCTTGCTCGCGTGCCCAAACATCTTAAGCACATGCTCACTAACGGAGCTGCCCTCTTCCATCTTACAGTTAAAGAACTTTTTAGAAGCCTCATAACTCTCAACTGCCACGTGAGCCTCAAATATCATTTTGAGTTCACGGACAATATCATGTGGGTCATGCTTCTCAAACCTTTTCTGAAGCTCTGATTCCAAACCATACAAGATATCACACTGAATTGTGGAGTACTGATTCTACCGAGCGAGGAAAACATTCTTTACCTCATCGGTAGCATCAGCTGCAGGTGGATCATCCAGCGGTGCATCCTGTCGTGGGAATGACCACGGAAGATGCTGCAATCGGCAGCGAGTAGTAGAACATGGGGCAAGGGCGGCCAGCCATCAACGGTGCGAGATGAGGGTGGAGACACAAGGTTTTACCCAGGTTCGGCCCCCCGGAGGGTAAAGCCCTACTCCTGCTAGATTGTATTATGGAGAGAGTACAAGGGGCGAGCTCGACGACTAGGCGGCGAGTCGCTTGGGTGTATGATGGAACGTGTCCTCTATGCGTACCCTGGGGAGGTTTATATAGGCTCACCTCGCTAGGGTTTACAGATTACAAGCGAATTAGTTAAGGATTCGGAGGGTCTTTGACCTAGTCTGACTGGGCCTAGCTACGCTTCTGGGCCTGCAGCTTCCAGTCGCCTGAGTCCTTGCCAAGTCTCGATCGAGTCGTCGTCCTGCAGGCCCACTCGCTGGCGGCTTGGACCAATAGGAAACGTCCTGCTGGGCATATCCCGGTAGGCATATCCCTAGCAGTAGTCCCCAAGGCCGTCGTTGATTCGTCGCAGGCGTTTGTTGGCAGTCGGAGTATGCGGATCCAACGCGGATGCCCAGTCGAATCAGCGGCGGACTCCTGAACAAAGGAAAGAACTAGTCATTTTAGTCGCAATAACAGCGACCAATCATGTCGCAGCTTGGCGAGCGGGTCGGCAGATAATTAGTCACTGTTATAGTGATCAGGTCGGCAAATCGTCGAGTCGCTGAAGGCAGCGAGTTGAGTAAACGAAGTTGGACCGTCAGCCTAGTCAAACTAGCCGTTGGGTAATCCAACGGTAATATTGGCGTAATTACCGCGTAGTAACGGCTCCTGAAAATGGCGGGTAACAACCACTATATAAGGAGAGTGACGGGTGAAGGGGAAAGCGCTTCCCTCACTTCCTCCGATCTTGCGCATCCTTGTTTCCCCATTCCGTGCAGCGACCAGAGCGACTCAGAGTGATCCGTATCCCACGATCCTCCAGCCGATGGCTCCTCCTACCGAACCATGGGGCAGATCCAAGTGCACGAAGGCACTACTAAAATCATTCGAAGAGGCGGGGATCCTCCGTGCCGGGAGATGGCGCATCCCCGCGGCCGGAGAAATAATTCCGGATCCGCGCGAAGGGGAATTCATCTGCTTCACTAGTCACCTGGAGCGGGGGCTCGGCTTCCCAACCTCCGTCTTCTTCCGGCGTTTCTGCGCCTATTACGATATCCAACCGTCGGATCTGGGTCCGCATAGCATCGAGCAGCTCGCCATTTTTGTGGCATTCTGCGAGTGCTACCTAGGCTGTAGGCCCTATTTTCCCTTGTGGAAATATCTATTCCACGGGGGAATCATCCGCGAAGAGGAAGGCGGTCCAATGCTTGCTGCGGGCGGCTTGACTTTCCAGCTGAAGTCGAAGGCATCATTCTTCGATCTAATGCTGCCGCCAAAGCAGCGAACAAGTGGAAGAAGAGCTGGTTCTACATTACCGAGTCGACTCCAGGCGACGAGGTGGCGCTTCCAAGGTACTCCACCAACCGGCCCGAGCCGCGCCGGCTCCAAGTTACCAAACCCCCGCTGGAACAACGGGTGGTCTTCGATGAGATGCTGCAGACCATCCGCAATTTGAAGAAGAAAGGCTTCTAAACCATCAACCTCTACAGCTGCTGGCTCGGGCGACGGCTTGTGCCCGTGGCCAGCCGTGACCACTACATGTACGAGTATATGGGCAAGGACGAACCGACGAAGTCCTGCCTCGTTGAGTGGAGACTCAACCACTACACCCTGGCCCTGAAGAAGATCACCCAGGTGGTGTATCTCAATGCGAAGGCCAGGGTCGCGCCTTACACCGCAAGGCGCCCAGCTCCAACAGTAAGCTGTTATTCCCTTTGCACTCGCAGTCGCAGTTTGTGCATTCGCGGTTGTGCTAATATTGTTTGATTGGTGCAGTTGTTTCAAGTGGTTGAAGGGTGGCTTCCGCCCGCAGACAACGAGAACTCGAGCTCGTCCACCCAGTGTCGTGGGAATGGTCACGGCAGATGCTGCAATCGGCAGCGAGTAGTAGAACGAGGGGCAAGGGCAGCCAACCATCTACGGTGCGAGATGAGGGCAAAGACATAGGGTTTTACCCAGGTTCGGCCCCTCGGAGGGTAAAGACCTACTCCTGCTAGATTGTATTACGAAGGTGGTACAATGGGCGAACTCGGCGGCTAGGCGGCGAGTCGCTTGGGTGTATGATGGAACGTATCTCTACTCGCCCTACAGGGAGGTTTTATAGGCTCACCTCCCCTAGGGTTTACATATCTCAACCCATTCGGTTAAAGCTTCGGTACTTGTTTAACCTAATACGCCTGGGCCTATCTACTCGCCTGGGCCTTTAGCTTCCAGTCGCTCGGTTCCTCGCTGGGCTTCAATCCAGTCGCCGTCTCGCAGGCCCACTCGCCAAGTCTTGGGCCAGTCGGAAATGTCTTGCTGGGTATACCCCGATAGGCACATCCCCATCAGTAGTCCCCGAGGCTGTCGTCGATTAGGCGTAGGTGGCTGCTAGCAGTCGGAGTATACGGCTTCAGAGTAGACATCCAGTCGAATCGTCGGCGGGCTCCTGTATAAAGGAGAAAACCAGTCTCGGGCATGAAGAAGAAGTACGTACAAATGAGTATGCTAATTCAAGGGCAGAAAAAACCTGGTACCAACATCAATTTCTATCTCGGGCTGTTGAAAGAGGAGCTAGCCATATTATGAGAATCCGGAGCCAATACGTACAACGCTGTCACACAAGATTGTTTCATTATGAGATTCGCTTTGGTCACTACGGTGCAAGACTATCCAGGTTGCGGATATTTCTTGGGGCGGGTTATCCAAGGATTCTTCGCATGCTGTAGGTGCATGGATAACATGACCTATCTCCAACTATAGGAAGATACAGGGTCTTCGAAACCCGTGTTCATGGGGCACCGGAGCTGGCTCGTCAAGAATGATCCATGGAGAAAACATGTAGATCTGTTCGGTGGGAAATCCGAGACCCTAGGAGCAGAGGAGCGGCAAACAAGTGGATGAATTGCTGAAAAACTGGAAAGAGTGTCCTAAACCGGGAAAGAAGCGAAAGAAGTAGCAAGATAAGCCGCTGCTGAAGGTATGGAAAACAAGGTCTGTTTTCTTGGAGTTGCCATACTAGAATTTTATCTGCATGCCTCATAGCCATGACATCATGCATGCCTGGTTTCCACCCTAATCAACATGCCATATAGGACGAAAGATGGTCCAAAACCAAGGCACGACCTAATATTCATGGGCACATAGAAGGATCTTCATGGAGGACGTGCTAGTCCTGATGATCAGGACGATGATGATCATGAGTCAAAGGAGACACAAGGTCGTCGGAAGGGTAAAAAGGTCAAGAAGAACGAATATTACTGCCTCCTTCGTGCTCCACTCTAAGGCAGGATGAGATCAAACAGTTTTTAAGTTCCTTCTAGGAGTCAAATTTCCTTACGGCTACGCGGGAAAGATAATAAGATACCTAGGCGAGGCGAAGCAGAGGTTCAGTGGCATGAAGTCTCACAACTATGTCGTTCTAATGATGCAGATACTTTTGGTTGCACTAAGAGGGATAATGGACGAGCACGTCCATGAAACGTTGTTTGGTCTTTGCAAGTTTTTCGAAGTCATCTCTCGAAAGCATACCCAAGGGCTTTCTGGATGAAGAGTGCATCTCTTTATGCATGAATTATCTAGATCGAGAACCCTGTCGGTCTTCCTATCAACAGGAACCTTGGCAAGCTCGACGGATCGGGTCACCGAGAGAGTCATCGCGTGCTACATAAAGAGTTCGATGGTCGACGCACAGACTTTGATAGAGAAAACCTGGTCGCGCTACAACATTTAGAACTGGTCGATCCTTGGGTACAGAAGAACAAAAGGTTAATCGAGAAGATGTACACTGACCGGGGCATACAGAGGACGCAGGGAGAAATAATCAAAGAGCACAACTCAGATTTCACGTGTTGGTTTAGGCAGACGCACCTAGATAATCCCATGCAATCGAATTCTACGAAGGAAAACATCATATTCACCTTGGCGCAGGGACCCATGCAAAACCTGGTGACCTATCAGGTGTATGATATCAATGGCTACACATTATACACGGAGGAAAAGGAGAACAAGTGCGACTATCAGAACTCATGCATAACGTTAGAATTCTACACCGATGATAACATGAAGGAAAGATTATGTGGAAGGATCGAGGAGATCTGGGAGCTCGACTACTATGGAGAAAAGGTGCCGATGTTCCATGTCAGATGGTCCAAGAGCGTCGAAAGAGAAGACTGGTATTTCACAACCATGGTTATACCTGAAGCAGCCAAATCCACGAAAAATGAACCATGGGTACTCACTAGCAAAGTGGACCAATGCTTTTTTTATTACCGACCCGACAAATCTTAGCTATGTTTTCATAAGGAGAGGAAAAAGAAACATCATCGGAATGGATGGAGTCACCAACGAGAAAGACTTCGACCAGTACGGCGATCCAAATATTGAAGATGAAGACGACTATGATGAAGCAACATACATCACAAGAAGAAAAAGTACAACCCTACCCAAAAAAGGTAGCCCGTTCGAGAGAAGAAACATTAAAGTGCCAGGGCTAAATTATTCAGCCGCGACAAAGAAGTAAAAAAGATTGTAAAATGCTAACTCAAAAAGATTGTAATATTCATGAACACATTATTATTTAATTTAATTCTACTTTGAATCATATTTGTACCACTTTTACGAATATATATATATACCAATTTTGTCGTATAAAACATATAAAAGATATTTTAAATAGTTTAGATAATTTTTGGGCATTTTTTAAACATTTAAATGTATTTTTAAAATAAAAATAAAAAGGTGTGCACTAGGGTTTGAACCTAGGTGCTCACAACTTCAGAATAGAACAAGGGCATAACCAGTAGGATAGAGTAGTGGTAGTGTTAACAAGAGGGGTAGACGCTCTCTTATTTGACTAGTCGTGCCAGTTAGGCGTAACACACCATTACCAAGTGCGCTACGGGTAAACGACTTAACCGTAGCGCACTTGGTAAGGGTGTGCTACGCCTAACTAGTACGACTAGTCAAACGCCACATTCCTCTCCTCCCCATCCTCACATATCAAGCCCGAGAGTAAGAATCCCATCTCGACGCGCCCCGCCGCTGCTCGATCCGCCACACCGCCACCTGTAGCCCGCCTCTCAACAACCGCTCAATCCAAGGAGGAGGAGGTCAGCTCGATCCAGGAGGTGGGGGCCAGCGTCCAAGAGGAGGAGGCCGTGGAGGAGCCCGCCGTCGTCGTCCTCGTCTTAGAGGTGAACGTCACCCCTCTCCTCTCTCCCTCTCTCCCCTCGGTGGTGGTAGCATTGCTCGGCCAACCTGAAACCCTAACTATCATTACTAGGGTTCATCTGCAGGACTGTAATTAGCATTGCTAGGATTCATCTATAGTATAATCAAGAACATTATCTGTTCTTATCAGTCTATAGAAATAGGGAGAAAGAAATACGGGCAGGGGAGGGGAGCTTAATCAACCAATGGAGCTAGTGATCCCTAATATACCCTAGCTAGCATTGCTAGGGTTCATCTGCAGGACTGATGCACATTATATACATGCATGTGGACTTCTTAATATATTACATTTGAGCAATTGGTTGAAATAAAGGAGTAGTATCACTTAAGAAATTGTTAGAGTATAGTACTAAGGATAAAACATCTATATAACTTCTAGGTATAAAAGAATTTCCAAGTTAGATGTATATAATTATTAGAGGTGAATGCACACATATTAATGGTATCCTCTAGGAATCTATACAATTAGTGAATACATTTTTCATACAGCTACAGCTAAAACTTAGCCAGAAATACTTGATATTTTTCATACAACTATAGCTAAAGTATAGTCTATGCAGTAGCAAGTAGCTAGCTGTTCTTGATATAGTAGTAGGTTAGTAGCTAGCTGTTCTTGATTAGCAGTAGGTTCAGAAAAAGCTCGATGTGCTCCTCCTCCTGTATGTAGTTAGCAGTAGGTTAGCTTGTAAGATTGTATTAGCTACAGTAGTAGAATTAGCAAGCAAGCAAGTATGTAAGTACTTGTTGTTCTTGATGTAACAAGAAAGCAAGTAGGTTAGTAGTAGCAATAGCAGTAGGGTAGTAGTAGCAGCAGTAGATTAGAAAGTAGTTTTAGTTAGTTGCCAGTAGGTTAGTTACTCTTATAGCAAGTACTAGCAAGTAGCACTAGCAAGTACTTGATGTTCTTGATGTAGCAGTAGGTTAGTACTAGTACCAGGTTATTAGCAGTAGGTTAGTTGCTTTAGGTTTAGTTAGTTGCTGCCAAGTTAGATGTTGTAGGTAAGTAGTAGGTTAGCAGTTAGCAATAGGCCAACTTAATTGATACTAGTTTCTGGCCAATTTAACTTATACAAGATCAAGCTCAATATACATACATATTCTATTCTTGGACATATCAGTGGTGTTTCTGTTACTATTGTAGCTCTAGGACATTGTTGTGTATACTGCTGTGCAAAGCTGCTGTGAATCTCCTGTGCAAAGCTGCTATGTATACATTGCTTTTTTTACTGATATATACTGTTGTGCAAAGCTACTGTGAATCTCCTGTGCTACATATCAGTTTTGAAATGGCAAGGCCATGATGGAGGTGTATGATCTGTATGCAGGTGCTTGTATGAAATGAGTCCTGATTTTTGCCAAAATGTTGATTAACTTCTGTTTTGACAGAAATCAGGCACTCCTAGTTTAAGAAAATTAGCAAAGGTCATGCCGGATTTTTCCAGGCACTTTACTAAACATTATTTTCTTTTTATTAGTGCAAACATGTGTGACATCGATGAGGCTGGCTCTTCTAAGCACATCAACATTGAAGGAGAAGCCTGACCTCAAAAGAAACAATTGTCATTCTATGAGGACGCCCAACAGCTAGAAGAAGATGAAGAATACCATCCTTTCGAGAGCGACGATGATGATATGGAAGAAAACGGCGAAGGAACAGCGGATGATGAAACCACTAATGGCGGCGAGGGCACAACAAGTTGTAGCAATCCGCCTAAGAAGAAGAAGGAACGGCGCCAGAACACGGTCGGCACCGTCAGAGAGGAAATTAACGAAGTGAGCCCAATAGGGGTTCCTTTGGCACCCGACCATGTCGTCAAAGGGTACGGTGGGAAAGTGGCGGCTATCACCCGGACCTCCATCTCGATCAACACTGAGAATCTCTGGCATAAAGATAATGGCCATTTGCACACACTCCTCTTCAAGAAGACGCACGCAAGATACAAGTTTCCCACTCAGTATCGGAACACAAATTATCATGGGAATGAAGTAAACAAATCCTCCCTCATGAAGCTGAGCACCGCCCTGGCTAGCTGGAGAACCCGGATAAATAAGAAGATCTTTAAAGAAGGGGAATGTCTTGAGGATATCCAGAAGATTGACCCGTAGATCATCGAAGATCAATACCGGGAGATCAAGGACAAGTGCGAATCCGAAGCAGTCCAGGCCTCGAGTAGGCGGGGAAAGGTGTTGTAGGCGATGAATATAGGTCCCCACCATCTCGGATATGGTGGTTACAGATGTCGTGGGAATGGTCACGGTAGATGCTGCAATCGGCAGCGAGTAGTAGAACGAGGGGCAAGGGCGGCCAGCCATCTATGGTGCGAGATGAGGGCGGAGACTCAGGGTTTTACCCAGGTTCGGCCCCCTGGAGGGTAAAGACCTACTCCTGCTAGATTGTATTATGATGGTGGTACAATGGGCGAGCTCGGCGGCTAGGCGGCATGTCGCTTGGGTGTATGATGGAGCGTATCTCTACACGCCCCGCAGGGAGGTTTACATAGGCTCACCTCCCCTAGGGTTTACATATCTCAACCGAATCAGTTAAGGCTTCGGTACTTGTTTAACCTAATCCGACTGGGCCTATCTACTAGCCTGGGCCTTCAGCTTCCAGTCGCTTGGATCCACGGCGGGCCTTGATCCAGTCGCCGTCTCACAGGCCCACTCGCCATTCGCGATCGGAAGCGTCTGGGTATACCCCGGTAGGTACATCCCCATCAGTAGTCCCCGAGGCCGTCGTTGATTGGGCGTAGGTGGCTGCTGGCAGTCGGAGTATACGTCTTCAGAGTAGACATCCAGTCGAATTGTCGGAGGGCTCCTGTATAAAAGAAAAAACTAGTCATCCTGATCGCAGCTTTGGCGAGTCGAGTCGGCGAAACACTATCGTAGTGATCGGGTCGGCGAGCCGAGTGGCTGAAGTTGGACTGTTAAACGTGGTCAAACTAGCCGTTGGGGTAATCCAACGGTAACTTTTTGGCGTAATCACCGCGTGGTAACGACTCCCTGATTTGGCGGGTAACAACCGCTATATAAGGGGAATGGCAGGCGATCAGAGAACCACCTCCTCGCCATTTCCTTCGATTGCACGCACTTTCGCCTCCCTTCGCATCGCGATCCAGCCGACCCGAAATCCTCCGACCCCCCACAAATCCTTTCGCCATGGCCCTCTCCACCGAGCCTTGGGGTAGATCTAAGTGTCTGGCGAATCGGCGTCCTTCGAGGAGGCTGGGATCCTGCGCGCCGGCTGTTGGCGCATCCCCGCGGCCGGAGAGGTGACCCCGAACCCGCGCGAGGGGAATTCATCTGCTTCACCAGCCACCTAGAACGGGGGGCTAGGATTCCCCGTCCTGTTCTTCCGGGCGCTGCGCCTACTACGGATCCAACCGGGACACAGGTCCACATAAGCATCGAGCAGCTCGCCATCTTCATGGCGTTCTGCGAGTGCTACTTGGGCTACCGGCCCTACTTCCCTCTATGGCAAGATCTGTTCCATGGACGGACCAGCCGCGAGGAAGCGGGCGGCCCAATGCTTGCCGCGGGCAGCCTAACATTCCAGCTGAAGTCGAAGGCTTCGTTCTTTGACTTGATGCTGCCCGCCAAGGCGGCGAGCGACTTGAAGAAGTCTTGGTTCTACGTTGCCGAGGCGACCCCGGAGGGTGAGACGGCGATCCCACGATACTCCGCCAACCGGTCCGAACCGCGCCGACTTCAAGTCAGCAAGCTCCCCAGCGACCAGCGGATGGTCGTGGATGAATTGCTTCAAACCATCCGTGGTCTGAAGAAGAAGGGCCTCCAGACGATCAACTTATACAACTGCTGGCTCGGGCGGCGGCTCGTCCCTCTGGCTCGGCGCGACCACTACATGTACCAATACACGGGCCGGGAGAACTCGACGAAGTCCTGCCTCGCCGAGTGGAAGCTCGAGGACTACACCCCAGCACTGAAGAAGATCACCCAGGCGGTGTGCACAGGCAAAGGCTGGGTCGCTTCACCGTAAAGCATCCAGCCCCAACGGTAAGTCACCTCGCATCATTCGCAGTCGCAGTTTTTGCAGTCGCGGTCGTTCTAATTTCATTTTGTGCTCATTGCAGCTATTCCAAGTGGTGGAAGGATGGCGCCCGCCTTCAGACGACGAGAATTCGAGCTCGTCTGTCCAGGACATGGGCGAGTCGCCTCCCGCCAAGGGCGACACCGGGTGCGACAAGAGCAACAGCGACGACGAGTCCGAGAAGGAGGTCGCCCCGCTGGTCCGCAAGACCCGTGGGCAGCGTTAGCGTGAGCTTGAGGCTAGTAAAAGCCTCGAGCGTCATGATGATGATGACGAACTTCCGGAGACCACCTCGCATCTCCAGGCTACTCCATCGAAGAAGAAGAAGAAGGAGAAGGAGGCGAAGGCTCCTCCGAAGAAGAAGACGAAGCCGATGAGGCCGGCCTCACCACCGCATTCGGCGAGCAGCTCCGACGCCCCCAGCCCGGCTAAGGATGAGGCGCCGCCGACGGCAGCCGCGCTGGACACGGCCACCGTCGAGGTGCCACAGGCCTCGATGCCTCCGCCATTCGCACCAGTCTCTGGACTAGGGGCCACTCCGGCCGCGGCGGCTTCACCTCGCAGGGAAGCTCCTGCCGAAGATGTCCCAGAAGCTTCACCGCGGAAGAGCGTAAAGTTTCTGACGCCCTTTTTGCTGGGCTTCAGGACGACTATACTTCTCTTCAGAGCTTCATCACGGATCTCTCCCATCCCTTGATTGGTGAGTTTTTCTGCCCTTGCCTATTGCATGTGTCTTTTCGTAATATTTGATGTACTCACTGTTATCTTCTATCCGCAGGTCGCATCCTTGATAGCGCGGAAGAGGCGAGCTCGTTCGACGCGCGGCAATGTGTGGCCACGCTCGTCGACTCGGCGACGTTGTCGGCGACATGCATCCGAGCCTACCTCCAGGAGATATCGCCCACGGAAGTAATTCCCAGCGACCTCGTCGAGGTGTGGAAGTACCTGGAGAAGGCGCCGTCGGTCGTTGAGTTGATGACGCGATCGGCGTTCCGGCGTGGAGCGGCGACGGCGCTTAGCCTTGGGCTTGCTCATTTTCCAGAAGATTTCAATCTGGACGATGTGACGAGTGGCTACCCGTCGTCGACTGGCGAGGTGGAGATCTCCGAGGTGCTCAAGTTGACGGGTCGCGCCGTGGTGTACTCCGAGCGCGTCTGGGCGATGGGCGACCTCCTTCCTTACCAGGAAACGGTCGTCGTGCCCAACGACCCCGAGCCACAGTATCGGGACTTCAAGGTCGAGCAGCCCTTCCGCGCGGCGATGGCGGGTGAGCTGACGACGTACCCGTCAAACCCGTACACGCCGTTCATCCGCAATCGCAAGGGTGTTGGCGAGTCGTCGTCGAAGCCTGCGGAATAGAGTAGTTTGCCCTGGGGCGTTAGTAGCAGATCAGCGATTTGGGCATATTTTGTATTCTGAGATGATTGGAACATGCTATTAATGAGATATCGTGTTTGCTTTGTGACTTGTCATGTGTTTTCCGATTGAGGGTTGAACGAGTCCCCGAGCGCGTCCGCCCTTTTTGTGGGGTTTACCTCGTGTGTGATGTATTTGTGGTTTTTGAATGTTTTGGTATTGTGGTCGACTCGCTCGGAATCGGAATGCTAGTCGCAAGGCGACTCCCTTGAGTGCTCTGTACTTCACCGTTTTCCCTTGCGTGAACGAGGTCGGGTGGCCGAGTCCCCGAGCGTGGTACGTGGTTGTTCTAGGCGCGACTCGAGGGTGGGTGAGGACTTGGCGCGTTAGTTTGAGAGCATCACTCCTGCCTGGCCCGTTGGGTCAGTCGCATGGCGAGTCCTCGGCATGCTCTCATACTTGGCATTTTCCTGAGCCGCTCGCGCTGAACTGGTCGTCAGTCCCCGAGCGTGGTACGTGGCCGTTCGAGTCGCTATGTCGAGGATGCGGAGGATCATGGTCATTGTGAGAAGCGAAGGAAGATGTCTTGGCTCATAGAGCCAGTCGGGCTAGGCGACTCCAATGGGGCTCCGGGTAGGCGTTTTTCGTGGACGATACAAAACCTGAGGTGACCCAGTGCTTTTGCATCGCACTACTTGGCCGTGCCGATCGCTTTACCAAAGGTTGACTTCTGCGGTTAGCTTGACGCTGTTATTACGAGTGCGAGTGACACAAGACACGGAGAGTAGGCGCAATTTGCGGTAACCGATTATTTTTATTTCATAGCGACTGGAGAGTACATATGTGGAGTTCTAGGAATAGAACTTCCGTAGGAGGTTTACATTCCATGGTCGCTTGACGTCGAGTTTGCCGTCCCAGCGGACGTCGATGAGGTAGTAAGCATCGTTGCCGAGTACGCGCCCGATGGAGAATGGTCCCTCCCATGGAGGGGAAAGCTTGTGCATGCCCTTCTTGTCCTGGATGAGGCGCAGCACCAGGTCGCCTTCCTGTAAGGTGCGAGTTTTCACCCGCCGGTTGTGGTAGCGGCGGAGTCCTTGTTGGTAGATGGCGGTGCGCGAGCGAGCTAGGTCGCGTGCCTCGTCGAGTTGACCAACTCCATCCTGTCGTGCGAGTTCGTTCGCAGCCTCCGTGTAGTGGACGACCCTCGGCGAGTCGTGCTCAAGGTCGGTGGGCATGACTGCCTCGGCGCCGTACACCATGAAGAAGGGGGTGAATCCTGTCGACCTATTGACCGAGGTGCGGATGCCCCAGATGACGGAGGGTAGCTCCTCGACCCAACACCCGGCGGTGCGCTCGAGTGGTACTTGGAGTCGCGGCTTCAGGCCGTGGAGGATGCTTTGATTGGCCCGTTCCGCCTGGCCGTTGGATTCCGGGTGGGCGACTGATGCGAGGTCGAGCCGGATGTGGTGTTCCTCGCAGAATTCGGCCATGGCTCCTTTGGCGAAGTTGGTGCCGTTGTCCGTGATGATGCTGTTTGGGAACCCATAGCGATATATGAGCTCGCGTAGGAATTTAGTGGCGGTCTTCCCGTCGCATTTCCGAACTGGCTTGGCCTCCACCCACTTTGTGAATTTGTCGACAGCGACCAGGAGGTGGGTGTAGCCGGAGGGAGCCTTTTTGAAGGGGCCTACCATGTCCATGCCCCATACGGCGAATGGCCAGGTGATGGGGATTGTCTTGAGTGCTGAGCTCGGCACGTGCGTCTGGTTGGCGTACGTCTGGCACCCGGCGCACCGCTGGACAATGTCGACGGCATCGGCGTGTGCGGTGGGCCAGTAAAAGCCATGCCGCATAGCCTTGGCGACCAGAGAGCGGGCGCCGGCATGGTGGCCACAGTCGCCGGAGTGGATGTCGCGGAGGATCTTCAGTCCTTCGGCGGGTTGGACGCAGCGTTGGAACACGCCAGTGATGCTGCACTTGTGGAGCTCGCCGTCGATGATGGTGTAGGACTTGCATCAGCGTGCGATCATCCAGGCGTCCGTCTCGTCTGCCGGCAAGGTACCGGCCTCCAGGTAGGCGACGTAGGGCTTGGTCCAGTCGTCTGGCTCGATGACGAGTGCGACCAGGGCTGCCTCCGGTTGTAACGGGACTCCGATGTCGATCTCCCTCGGGGGAGAGACTGATGGTTGGTGATTGTGTCGAGGAAGACGCCGGCGGGTGGTGCGAGTCGAGCCGACCCAATGCGAGAGAGTGCGTCGGCCTCCTCGTTCTTCCGCCTGTCAATCCACTCGATGGAGTAGCCTGCGAAGTGTCCGCCCAGCTTTTCCACTGCTTGGCGGTACGCCTCCATGGTGGGGGAGACGGTGTCGCAGGTGCCAGCGACTTTCCCAACGATGAGGTCGGAGTCTCTGTAGCAGCGTAGGCGGTTGACGTTCATCTCCCTGGCAGCTCGCATGCCATGGAGTAAGGGTGTGAAGTCGAGGCAGAGGACGTAGCGGAGCTTGTCGCCCTTCGGTGAAGTTAGCACGATCCCTGCGCCTGCGCCGTCTGCGTTCTTGGAGCCGTCGAAGTGCAGGCTCCAGTAATGGAGGTATGGCAGCTTCTCTGGCTGCTGGGCCTCTTCCCAGTCGGCGATGAAGTCTGCTAGGGCCTGCGACTTGATCGCTGCGGGCTCAGATTTGATGTTGTGGACGCCGATTTCGACGGCCCACTTGGCGACCCGCCCGGTCGCCTCGCGGTTGCGGATGATGTCCTGCAACGGTGCCGAGGAGACGACCGTGATCGGGTGCTCCTGTAAGTAGTGCGGCAGGCGCCGCTGTGCTCTGAAGACCGCGTATACCAGCTTCTGGTACTGCGGGTATCACTGGCGCGACTCGGTGAGGACCTCGCTGATGTAGTACACCGGTCGCTGTACTGGGCGCTCCTTTCCTTCCTCCGGTCGCTCGACGACCATGACGACGCTGACGACGCATTCGGAAGCCGCGACGTAAACCAGCATGGGTTCTTTGTCGAAGGGGGCGGGAGTAGCGGTGCGGCGAGTAGCACCTTCTTGAGGTCGCGAAACGCGTCATCCGCCTCCTTGTCCCACTGGAAGGTGGGGTTCTTGCGCATCAGGCGGTATAGGGGCATTGCCTTTTCACCCAGGCGGGGGATGAAGCGACTGAGAGCCGCTACTCGCCCGGCCAGCTTCGACGCCGCAGCACTCGGTTTGCGAGTCAGCGATCGTGTCGATCTTGGTGGGGTTCGCCTCGATCCCTCGCTTGGAGACGACGTACCCCAGTAGTTGTCCTGCTGGTACACCGAAAGTGCATTTGCCTGGGTTAAGCTTTATCTTGTATTTTCGCAAGTTGGCGAACGTTTCCGCCAGGTCGGCGAGTAGGTCACCCTGGCGAGCAGACTTTACGACCACGTCATCGATGTAGACGTGGATGTTGCGGCCAATTTGGCTCGCGAGGCACTCTTGCATGCATCGCTGGTAGGTCGCCCCGGCGTTCTTGAGGCCGAAGGTCATGGCGGTGTAGCAGAAGGCTCTGAATGGCGTGATGAACGTCGTCTTCTCCTCGTCCTCGACAGCCATTTTGATCTGGTTGTACCCAGAGTAGGCATCGAGGAAACATAGCGACACCAAGCCCGCGGTGGAATCGATTATTTGGTTGATCCGCGGGAGGACGAACTGCTCCTTTGGGCAGGCGCTGTTCAAGTTTGTGTAGTCGATACACATCCTCCAGGTCCCGTTCTTCTTCTCGACCAGGACTGGGTTTGCCAGCCACTTGGAGTACTTGATTGGCCGGATGAAGCCTGCAGCGAGTAGACGCTGCACCTCCTCGGCGATGGCTCGGTGGCGCTCTTCATTGAAGGGCCACAGCGACTATTTGACGGGTCGCACTTTGGAGTCGGCGTTTAGCTTGTGCTCAGCGAGCTCCCTAGGGACACCGGGCATGTCAGAGGGCTTCCATGCGAAGATGTCCCTGTTCTCACAGAGGAACTCGATGAGCGCGCCTTCCTAGGCTGGGCTCATGCCCGTCCCGATCGTCACCGTCTGGCTGGAGTCGCCTGGGACCAGCTCGACGCGCGGTGCATCGTTGCCTCGAAGGTTGAGGTGTTTGCGCCCTCCGAGTTAGGCTTCTTGAGTATGGTGGGGTCGTCGTTGTTGACCCCGCTCGCGTACTTGGCGAGCTCATCGGCGTGGTTGGTTTCTACCGCGATGACGCCATCGGCGAGTTCGGCTCCTTCGGCCTCGCACTTGGCGGCCATGTCGGGGTCGCCGTTGATGGTGATGATGCCGCACGGCCCGGGGAGCTTCATCGCGTTGTACGCGTAGTGTGGCACTGCCATGAACTTGGCGAATGCCTGGCACCCCAGGACGTAGTGGTAGGGGCTGTCGAAGGGCACCAGCTCGAAGACGATCCGCTTGGTGCAGAAGTTTGCTGGTGTGCCGAAGGTGACTGGCAGCGTGACCTTGCCGATCGGGTATGCCTTCCGACCGGGGACGATGCCATGAAACGTGGTGTGGGTTGTCGCGATCATCGACTGCGGGAGCCGCAGCCGCCTGAAGGTGTCCAGGTATAGGATGTTGATGGAGCTGCCGCCGTCCATCAATGTCTTGGGGAGCCAGTAGTCCCCGACCTTAGGCTTGACCACTAGGGCGACTCGGCCTGGGTACTCGATTCGTGGCGAGTGGTCCTGGCGGCTCCAGGTGATGGACTGCTCCGACCAGTTGAGGAACTGGGGAACGTCCACCTCAGCCACCGCGTTGACGGCGACGGCGCGGGTGATGACCTTCTTCTCGCGCTTCGTATTGAAGCCTGTGAAGGTATGGAGCGAGCCGGCCACTTTGCCGAATTTTCCGCCGTTTGGCGGGTCGTTGTCGGGGTCCTCCCGTGCTCGCCGTGCCTTCTCGATCTCCCTGAGGGTGTGGCAGTCGGCGGTTGTTTGCGTTGTGGGCTTCCCTTCCCTGCTATGAAACGCACAACGTTAGTTAAGGAGGGCCGCAGGGTCGAACCTTGGCTTGGCCTTGTAGTTGCCGCCGTCGCGGCATTGCCCTCCATCGCGGCGGAAGCTCTGGGGCTCGCGTTGTGCGTGCCCGGCGTTGGCGACGAAGTCGACTCGCCCGTCACTGCGGCGCTTGCCGGTGAGGTGAGTATTGTTGTAGCGTAGGTCGGACCGTCGTCCGCTGTCGTTGCCGCTCGTGCGGCATTGACCTCCCGACTCGTCATCGGTTTCCTGGTTTGGATCTTCCTCCGCGTACCGTTTGGCGATATCGAGGAGGTCCGGTATGTTGTCGAGTGTGCGAGAGTGTCGCTTGAGCTTGGAGACCAGAGTCTCGTAGCGGCACGAGGTCTTGAAGCAATGGATCACGGTGTCCGGGTGGATGCCCACCGCGTTGTACCTGAGTTCTTGCCACCGTTGGACCCAGTTGCGGGTCGACTAGCGGGGTCCCTGGACGCATCGCTCTAGGTCCTCGATGGTGGTGGCGCGGGTGTAGGAGCACTCGAAGTGCCTGACGGCGTCACAGATCTCCTCCCGTGAGTCGATACTATCCCGGGAGGTGTTGATCCACTGCCTGCATGTCCCCTCCATCATCAGGGGGAGGTAACGGGCGGCTAGAAGGTCGGTGTGGCCTGCGATCCCCATTGCCATGAGGTATGTATCGAGCCAGACGGCGGGGTTGTACGAGGGGTCGTACTTTTCTATCTCCTTCAGCGCCTTAAAGTTTGGCGGGTACTTCTCGCCTCGGATCATTGGTCCGAAGCACTTGGGGCCGAGTCGACTGAGCGACCCCATTGGCTCGCCGTCGCGGCGATTGGTTAGGGTGTGTCGCAGTCGGGCTGGCGCGCGCCAGCTTTGGTTGTTGATGATGTGGGTGCGCGTCGATGGGTTGACGTTGGCGGCGACGGTTGGTCGCTGGCCGGGGTCAGTGGAGAGTGCTGCGTTCGCGTCGGTGTTGGAGCTGCAGTGGCTCGTGGCGGCAGTTGAGGGTGTTTGCCGCCATTGGGCGCCACCGAGGCCGCTCGCTCCCCAAGAATGCGAGTACACTCGACCACCGTGAGTCGGCTCGCTTTGCTGCTCGACGGCCTTTGCGGCAGGGCCCCGACGCATCGATCTGAGGGCGCGCCGCCGGTGGCCGTGATGTTGTCGGCTACTGCTCGGCCCGCCACGAGGTTGTCCATCGGGGTGGAGAACAGTGGGAGGCCGTTTGCGTCTCGCTCCCGTGAGGAGGCTACTATCTGCGGCTGGTCCCTGGGGGTGTGCGGTTGGGTGGAGGTGGGGCGCCCATCGCCGTCGACCCTGGCGGAGGCCGGGAGCTTCCTCCTAGTGGCACGTTTTCGTAGATCGCGCGCTCGGCCACGAGCGCCGGGTCATTTTCATCATGAAGTTCAGGGCGCGTCCTTGGACGGTGGGGTTCAGGCGCGACCTGATTCGCTGCTGGTGGTAGCGCGATAGCTCCTGCGCTGTCACCTGCTCGAGGCGAAATTTTTCGCGCCGCTTGCTCCTGCGCACGCCTCCGCCAGCGGAGTTCCTCGACCTCCGTCGCCGTGGCGTTAGGAGGGATTGGGGTGGAGAAGGGGTCCTCCGGCGGTTCGGTGCCGGTCGCCATGTAGGTCGTGGCGTGGCGACCGGTTCCGTCGCGGAGGTCGACGGAATTTTCCGACCCGGAGTCGAAGTCGAAGATCCTGAGGATGGAGGGGTCCTCGAAGTCTCCCATGTTGGAGACCTGGGTGATGGAGCCCGCGGGTGAAGCCGCGGTGATGGATCCGGTGAGTGACGCCGGGGTCGCCGAGTCGGCGTCGTCATTGAGGGCCGTGTCTTCTGCGGCCGCTGAGTTTTCGGCCACGTTACTGTGGGCCGAGTTGTACTCGGAGGCGAGGTGATGGATCGTGCGTATCTGGCTCTCGGAGAGCCGATCGCATGGCGGCGACTCGCGGATGCGAGTCGAGTCCTCCGATCGCTATCATGCGAGCCGAGTCCTCCGATCGCTATCATGCGGATGCGAGCCGAGTCCTCCGATCGCTATCGCTATCACGTAGCTGCTCGGCAAGATTTGGAGCATCTCGTCGATCGCTATCATGCGGCCGGTGGCGACCGTCTCGTTGATGGGCAGATTGGATCTCGCCGCAGAACACCGGCCAGACCGGCCAGGCCCCACGGTGGGCGCCACTGTCGTGGGAATGGTCACGGCAGATGCTGCAATCGGCAGCGAGTAGTAGAACGAGGGGCAAGGGCGACAAGCCATCTGCGGTGCGAGATGAGGGCGGAGATTCAGGGTTTTACCCAGGTTCGGCCCCCCGGAGGGTAAAGACCTACTCCTGCTAGATTGTATTATGATGGTGGTACAATGGGTGAGCTCGGCTGCTAGGCGGCGAGTTGCTTGGGTGTATGATGGAACGTATCTCTACACGCCCCGCAGGGAGGTTTATATAGGGACACCTCCCATAGGGTTTACATATCTCAACCGAATCAGTTAAGGCTTCGGTACTTGTTTAACCTAATCCGATCACCTATCTACTGCCGGGCCTCAGCCTCATCGCTTGGATCCACGGGCGGCCTTGATCCGCTGCCTCGCAGCCCACTCGCCAGCCTCGGGCCAAATCAACGTCCTGTTGGGTATACCCCGGTAGGTACATCCCCATAAACAGAGCTGTGGGGCCCTAATGGTATAAGGAGGAAAACGAGTATAGAGCTAAGGGAATACCTAACCCCTTTGAAAAATTCGAAAACAGGCGGCTTTGAAACTTTATCAGGGACCATTACCATGTGGACCCAAAAACAAAAAAACTCACCGCGGATCCTAAGGTGAAGGAATTTCAGGTTATTATGATAAGTAATTTAATTATTGCGGATCAAGTCGATTGCATTCTAATTGATGAAGTCGAACTTATAAACGGTTCACGTTACTTCTTCTGTAGGAGCAGGAAATTGCTAGTCAGGGATCCCAGGGGTCGACGGAGGCCACCCAATGGGATAACCCTTTTAACAGGGCGATGAACCGGGCCAAGGAATTCATGGCAATTACGCAGAAGTCATCGTTGGCTGGCCATCTGGCCGGCTTCGAGGGTAAGAATTGGGTGTATCATTTCGGTCCACCGCCAAGGACGCGTGTGGCGGGAAGGAGCGATGAGGAAAATCGCGAGGTTCAAGAACTTAAGGAACAAGTGTCGTGGATCCCATGGATTGTCCAAGGCAACCTAGCAATCACCCTCACCTCCATCCTGCCTACATTGGTGGAGTCAATAGTGAACTGGATTGAGGGCAATCGACAAGGTCCATGCCCGATTTCAAGCATGGTCAGCAACCACTCGAACAACGTGGCACCGATGAATCAGGTAAATTATGTGTTCGTGACTCTTCACGCTAGCACCGTAGTGCCGGAAGTGTTGGTGACTACCAATGCCGTCACTGCGGTGTCGGATGCGTTGGTGACTCCCCCTGCCATCGCGGCGGAACTGGAGCTCAATGCACCCGGTGGGGAGAATACACTGGCGGACGGCACCACGCCATCAAGCATCCCCTCTGTCTCTTGCACGCATATCATCGTATGCGGTGCCTTGACATTAGCCGAGCTTGACGCCATCACGGTAAACAAATTACTTTGCTGCCTTGCCATTTATTACTCTTATGGAATCTCTGACACCATACATGTTTTCCGCAGACGGATGTTTCTCGCACTTTCTTAAGCTATGAGAACAACAAGATGAGGGATGTTGGCAAGGGTACCATCATTCAACCCTTGCACCGCATGTTCCACTCAAATCCGATGCCAAATAGCGTGCATAGGGTTAAAATTATTCGGGTGCTAAGGGGCTATGATGACCTAGAACCTCCCATTCAACCCACAGGAACGGATGAAGACGAGTCGGCTGTCCTCAGAAGTTTCTTCGGCTTATTCATTCTATGGCCAAAGAGAATTATTCGTTTGGGGATGGTCGAGGCCATCACCCCACAGACAACAGAACCGCCTATCGTGCCAGTGCCAAGCCATGGCAAGACCCCGTTACTACCCCCGCCATCACCTCCACGCGGTGGGTCGGATGATCATATTGATGATATTCCCATGGTGAAGGATCCGAACAAGGACGACGAAGATATTGATCAGTACGTCAACACTTAGTATTGCAATGACGACCTAAATGAAGACCCAGCTGCTGGCCCCGCAGAGAAAGCCACTTGCAACAAGCGTTTGTTTGGTTCTCAGGAGACGCCTATAGCTTGCGCCTTCACCGAGCTAGCTGATACATGCAACCGACCCTTTATTCTAATCCCTGACACACTACATAGGGCAGTCGTAGCTCAGATTGTGGTGCCTGTCCGCTCTCCAAAAGGAAAGAATGCTAGGAAAACAAAATCTAGCAGCTCGAGCCAAACGGTGGCGTCAACTGTGAATCCGATCAGGTTTCAGGACGGTCCACCAAGACCCAAGGGTATTATGTGGTGGATTCATGTGGCGGGAGATCCCATCCTAACTAATAAATTGCTCAAGCTTTCCAGTTGGGAAATGCATAGTGTGCATGACGGTGTGCTGATGGTAGAGAAACGCCTTTTTGCGGAGAAAGATTCCTCGCACCTGGTATTCGTGGTTAAGGTGCCACCAGGCTTGGGCTTCGTCAATAATGCCACCACGGATCTATTCTTCCTGTGGTTTGACGACAGCTTCAACATGTTCCATCTGTACCCGCTGCACTATACCATGGTCCACCTATTTTCTCTCAGCCTGGCCATGCAAATCATTAGAGAGAACACCCCGGGCATCATGATAGTGGACCCCTACTACATGCATGACGGCTGCTTGGGAAGCCCCATTGAACGACGATTCGTGGCCTCGTACCTACAAGGCATCTTGGTGGTGAACAAGACAAAGGAATACATTCTCGTGCCTTACTTTCCCGAGTAAGTCATTATTCACTCGCCACCATAACATGTTTTATTATATTTTCATCATTCTTTTTTCAAACACATTCCGTTTGAATTGTTTTGCGCAGAGATCAACACTGCACACTCATCTCCTTATTACTGAAATATTTGCAAGCCACGTATTTTTACTCGAGGAGTCAAGAAAAGAAGAAAAACTATGACAAGATCTAGGAAGTTATGGATGATGCTCTCACTGACTATTCCTTAGCAGAAGGAACCACCTTCATGCATAAGAAGGTAAAGTTCAAAAGGCACGTCTTCACCCATGTAACGGAGTTCCCCTGCGTGAAGCAGCCGGATGGAAGTCAGAAGGAAGCCTACTATGCACTCCATCACATGAGGGCGTTCCTACTAGAGCAAAGAATTATACGCTGCCAGATCATCTCAAATAGTGGGCTGAAGACAAGGCCAAGATCACTGATTCAGATATTAGACAAGAGATGTATCGCATCTAGCAGCAGGTTGGGGACATCATATTTTGTGATGTCATGACTTTGGGGAGGATCTTCCACGGAGGAAATCCCGGCCCTCGAATAACCGTGACATAGTAGATCGCCTAAAGATGCAGGGTGACTATAGGGCATTCATGACGAAACAAGGTGTCCTCCTGTTCCATGAGCCAAACCAGAAGTCTTGATGTTGGCCTAGTTGTAGTTCTGAACTATAGATGAACTATAGATGAGCAAGAAGTACTTGTGTGTGTCGACAGGTACATGCTAATACTTATCTTATTAGGGTTATGAATCAATGCTTACTTCTTAAACTTTTTATTAGGGTTATATATGAATCAATGCTTAGTTTTTTGCTTACTCTTTGATCCTTCTTTACTTACTTTGGTCCTTTTTTTTCTTACTTTGGTCTTTTTCGAGAATGCTGATGATTGAAATATCGTGGAACACTATATATGTGAATGTGCTATGATAGGATCGTGAGCTTTGCTGCTATGCACAAGTCCAAGTCTCTTGTGCATCCTTCTTCGCTCACGGTTCCATCATAGCATATTTTTGTGTCCAATAACCTATTTATATATGAGGCATTCTTTTTTATTTGGGACTACTTTAGTTTTTCGTGAATGAGACACAAATCAGAGTTACTTTAGTATTTTTTCGAGAATGTCGATGATTAAAATGTCATGGCACACATTATATATGTGAACATGCTGTGATGGGATAGTGAGCCTTGTGTTATGCACACGTCCAAGTCTTGTGCATCCTACTTGAATGTACAGTTCCATCATAGCATATTTTTGTGTCCAACAACCTAGGAATATATGAGGCATTCTTTTTGAGTTGGCACTATTTTATAAGTGTATCTTTATATGCGACTTTTACATGTTTTTGCACTCACCAGTTAATTATTATTGCCAACTTGTAGATGATGTGGCACGTCGTGTACGAGGGACGGGTTCCCGGTGTCTATGATGATCGGGAAGACTGCCGGAGACAGGTGCACCATTTCAGCAGAAATAGCTACAAAGGATACAACACTATGACGGGGGCGGAAGCTAGATACACACACTACCTAGCGGGAGTTAGGACGAGGAACCGGATAAAGACCTACACTTTCGTTGCGATGATGCTTATCGTCCTTGGTTGTCTATCCTGTGTGTTTCTAGTTTAGATATCTAGGTGAGCTTCCGAGCTCTAACTTGATCGAGACACATGTATTTAGTATGTCACTAGCTACTTGGTAACTTGATCGAAACAATGTAATTTATACTATGTATTAATGTATGTGACTTATCTATATGTATTTGTTTCAATCTTGTCTATGTATTCATATATGTGTAAGTATGTCTGTGTACGTATATCAGCTATATATTGTATATAATATGTAATGTATATCATCTGTATTGAGTATATTAAAAAAATGACCGTGGCGCACATGGCCTTGGTTAGTGGCACACTACATCTAAAGCGCACATGTGCTAGTCTTAGTGGCGCACTGCCACTGCGCCACAAGCAAAATACTAGTAGCGCACTTCCTCTCACAACAGTGGTGCACAGGGTAGTGCGCTATGCTCTAGATAACCGTAGTGCACCAGGCAGTGCGCTTAGCCTAATTTTTAGCCACAACGCAGGGCTCGTGGCGCACCCCTAGTGCGCCACGGAAAGGGAAAAGGTGTGCGCCACTATCAGGCGATTTCCTAGTAGTGTCAGATAAAAAACCAAAGTATAACATAAAATGAGCTTTACACCCTAAGATAACATTTTTATAGATATTCAAAAAACATAACTAGAATGAACATGAGCATAGAATACTTTCAAGCATCCTGTGATTTTTGACAAAATTAAATGCTCTTTTTGGAAATAAGATGGTAAAAGACTTCTCAAAAATAATATATGAGGAAACTAATACTTTATTTCTCTTTGAACATGTACATATATGGTTACAAGAAAATATAACTAAGAATAGAAGGGACGTAGCTATGCAATATTTCATGGACGGTCTAATTCATCCGGATCTATACTACCGCCAGCTCTTTTTCTCTTCTGAGTATTAGGTCTTTCCTTGATTGGTCTCATATTGGTTAAATAATAAGACCCATTATGTAGAACTCAGTTGATCATAAAAAGTCCTTTCCATCTTGTGCTTTCTTTTTTGCACGAGTCGGAGAACCAAATCGTCATTCCTAAAAGAACGATTTTGCACTCTTTGACTATGATACTTGCGTAACTTCTGCTGATAGGCTATAGATCTCTGCTCAGCAACGATACTAACTTATTTGACTATGTCGAGATCATCTTATCGAGACACTTCTGCATCTTCTTAAATATATTCTTTGACTCTAGGAGAATGATTAATTAAATCACTCGGAAGAACTTCTTCTGCACCATAGACCAAGAAGAAAGGAGTGTATACGGTTGATCTGTTAGGAGTTGTACGCAAGCTCCATATCACAGACGGTGATTCTTCCGCCTAAGCCCCCATACACGACGAAGTGGTGCCTCGACACGAGGTCGGAGTCCTTGTAAAATGAAATCGTTTTCTCTTTTGACTTGTCCATTAGATCTACATATAGACACGGCTATGATAGCACTGTAGGGGTTCGTAACATGGAAAACAAAAAATTCTACCGCATGCATACAAACAAGCCAAGATCTATCTACTAGATTGAAGCAATGAGTTGATTAGAGTACTCACCCTTAAATATTCCAAAGCGGTTAACGAGACCAGATTATCATGGGTGATGTAGTCGTACACTTGCCGATCTCAAGATCGCGTAGACGATCCTTCCGGTGCTGCGTTCCGGCAGCGCTTCCGCAGTCGGTCACACATTCGGTACTCGATGAAGACCTTCCTCTCCCTTGTTCCAGCAAGAAGCGGAGGTTGTAATTCTCTACTCGTGATTCCGGCAGCATGACGGCGTGGTGTCGGAAGTAGAGGGAAGATCCCGCAGGGCTTCTCTTAAGCCGGTGCGAGTTATGGTGGATCTAGGGTTTTCGGTGATCTAGGTTTAGAAGGCGGGAGAGGAGGAGGTGGTGTCGGTGGCGGCTAGGGCGATGGGCCGGCGGTGGCGGCTAGACGGCGGCACACGGGGTGGGGAGGGCTAGGTTGTGTGTTCTTTGGGGCAGCCCTCCCCCTCTATTTATGAGAGGGAGGGAGGCTTGGGAGAGGGGAGTTTGAATCTATACCCAAACCCAAGTTGGACATAAGGAAGGACTCTTTCCTTCTTCCACTAGGAAACTATTGTTCCAGTTTGACTTTTCAAACCTCCCTTTTGACTTTCAATTTAGAGCTTTATTTCTCTCTCGCAAATGCCCAACCAAAGAGACCTAGGATATGATCCAATCATTCCACTTAACCATGACACATTCATTGACCATTCCCCTTCCGGTCTGATGAACCTTCTAGACCCTTCTAGAACCTCTCCGATGAAAACATCGAAATCATTCCCGAACTCCGGAATCGGACTTTCCTTATATGAATCTTATTCTCTGGACCATTCCGGATCTCCTCGTGATATCCTGGATCCCATCCGAGACTCCGAACAACATTCGGTTTCCGTACTTACATTCCATATCTACTAAACAACATTGAATCCTTAAGTGTGTCTCCCTACTGTTCGTGAATTACGCAAACATGACCGAGACACTTCTCCGATCAATAACCAATAGAGGAATCTGGAAATTCATATGGCTCCCACATATTTCTATGATTACTTTGCGATCGAATGAACCACTTACATACGATACCAATTTCCCTTTGTCTCACGATAGTTTACTTATCCGAGGTTATGATCGTCGGTATCTCTGCATACCTAGTTCAACCTCGTTACTGATAAGTACTCTTTTCTTGTTCCCGTGATATGTGATCCCTTGTGGTCCAGTCACATGCTTGCAAGCTAATTGGATGACATATGGACAAATCCCACTCTTGATTCATGTGCCTCATCACATACTTTCTGAACACTCAATGCCACCTTTATAGCCACCCAGTTACGATGTGGTGTTTGATGTCATCAAAGCATCCTTCCGGTGATGGTGATTAACATGATCTCATGGTCGAAGGAATTAGGTTACTATGTATCAGAAGGCTTATAACAAACGAACTATTGAAATGACTTGATCTTTATGCTACACTTATCTATAGGACTATGTCCATCATACCATTCTGCTAATGATATGATCTTGTTGTTAATAACATCTCAATGTTCATGATCGAGAAACCACAATCATCTATTAACCAACAAGCTAGTATTATAAAGAGGTTTTACGAGGGACTCTAATTCAGTTTACAAATCACACAAGTATTAATGTTTCCCGGTTAATACTATTATAGCATGAATGTAAACATTTATCATAAACACAAAGATATAATAATAACCACTTTTATTATTGCCTCTAGGGCATATCTCCAACAGTCTCCCACTTGCACTAGAGTCAACTAATCTAGATTACATGGTAATATACCAAACACCCATGGCGGTTTGGTTCTGTTCATGTTTTTCCCTCGGGAGAGGTTTAGTCAACGGATCCGCCACATTAAGATCTATGTGTACTTCGCAAATCTTTATGTCAACATCTTGGACATGCTCTCGAATAGCGTGAAAATGTAGCTTGATGTGCTTCAGCTTCTTGTATGACCTTGGTTCTTGCGCATTGGCTATGGCGCCCATGTTATCACAATAGATAGACATTGGGTCCAGCGCACTTGGAACCACACCGAGCTCTGTAATGAACTCCTTCATCCATATCTCCTCTTGTGAAGCATCTGAAGCAGCTATGTATTCTGATTCAGTTGAAGATCTCGCCACAACGCTTTGCTTTGCACTCCACCAGCTAACTGCTGCACCATTCAAAGTAAATACGTATCCATATTGATATTTATAATTATCTAGATTGGTGTTCCAACTAGCATCGGTGTAACCATTAACAACGAGTTGTTCATCACCTCCATAAGAAAGAACCATATCCTTATTTCTTCTCGAGTACTTAAGGATGTTTTTTACCCCTGTCCAATGATCCACTCCTGGATCACTTTGATATCTGCTAGTCAAACTAACAGCATATGCAATGTCGATTCTAGTACATAGCATGGCATACATATCCTATGGCTGATGCATAGGGAGTTTTACTCATCTTTTCTCTATCTTCTGCCGTTGCAGGACCTTGAGTTTTACTCAAGATCGTATTGGACAACATGGGCAAGAACCCTTTCTTGCTATCTTCCATTACAAACCTCTTTAGAACTTTGTCCAAATATGTACTCTGTGACAATGATATTAGGCGTCTCGATCTATCTCTATAAATCTTTATACCTAATATGTAAGCTGCTTCGCCAAGATCTTTCATTGAAGAACTATTATTCAAATAATCCTTGACACTATTAAGAAGGTCTACATCATTCCCAATCAACAATATGTCATCTACATATAGTATTAAGAATGCTATAGAGCTCCCACTCACTTTCTTGTAAATACAAGCTTCTCCATAAGTTTGTATAAAACCAAAACATTTGATCACCTTATCAAAATGTTGATTCCAACTCCGGGATGATTGCTTCAATCCATTAATGGACCGTTGAAGTTTTCATACCTTTTTAGCATCTTTAGGATCGACAAAACCTTTGGGTTGTACCATATACAACTCTTCATCAATGTCTCAATTGAGTAATGTCGTTTTGACATCCATCTGCCATATCTCATAATCATAATATGCAGCGATTGGTAATAAAATCCTCACAGAATTTATCTTTGCTACCGTTGAGAAAGTCTCATTGTAGTCAACACCTTGAATTTTGTCGAAACCCTTTTGCGACAAGTCAAGCTTTATATATAGTAACATTACCATCAACATCTGTTTTCTTCTTGAAAATCGATTTGTTATCGACAGCCTTCCGGCCATCCGGTAAGTCCACCAAAGTCCATACCTGGTTTTCGTACATGGATCCAATATCGGATTTCATGGCTTCTTCCCATTTGTTGGAATCTGGGCTCATCATTGCTTCTTCATATGTCCCAGGGTCAACGGTGTTGTCCACCAACATGACACTCATAACGGGATCATACCAATCAGGAGTGGTACGATTTCTCGTTGACCTGCGAGGTTCCGTAGTTACTTCAACCGAAGTTTCATGATCAACATCATTATCTTCCTCTCTTATTGGTGTAGGAGCCACAGGAACCACTTCCGGTGCTGCGCCACTCTCAAGTTCGAGAGAAGGTTCAACAACCTCGTCGAGTTCTACTTTCCTTCCAGTCACTTATTTTGAGAGAAACTCCTTCTCTAGAAAGGATCCATTCTTGGCAACGAAGATTTTGCCCTCGGATCTATGATATAAGGTATACCCAATAGTTTCCTTTGGGTATCCTATGAAGACGCATTTTTCCGCTTTGGGTTCAAGCTTGTCTGGCTGTAACTTCTTTACATAAGCTTCGCAACCCCAAACTTAGGAACAACAATGTAGGTTTCTTTCCAAACCATAATTCATACGGTGTCGTTTAAACGGATTTATATGGTGCCCTATTGAAAGTGAATGCGGTTGTTTCTAATGCATAAACCCAAAACGATAGCGGTAAATCTGTAAGTGACATCATAGAACAAACCATATCTAGGAGAGTTCGATTACGATGTTCGGACACAACATTACGTTATGGTGTTAACGGCGGTATCAATTGTGAAAGTATTCTGCATTTCTTCAAATGCTCGCCAAACTCATAACTTAGATATACACCTCCACGATCAGATCGTAGAAATTTAATCTTCTTGTTACGTTGATTCTCTACTTCACTTTGAAATTCCTTAAACTTTTCGAAAGTTTCGGACTTATGTTTCATGAAATAGATATACACATATCTACTCAAGACATCCGTGAAGGTGAGAACATAACGATAACCACCACGCGATGCTACACTCATTGGGCCACACACATCGGTATGTATGATTTCCAATAAGTTCGTAGCTCGCTCCATTATACCAGAAAATGGAGTCTTAGTCATTTTACCCATCAGACATGCTTCGCATCTTTCAAGTGATTCGAAATCAAGTGATTCAAGAAGTCCATCAGAATGGAGTTTCTTCATACACTTCACCCAATATGACCAAGATGACACTGCCACATATAGGTCGAGTTATCGCTCAATTTCAAACGTTTAGCTTCAATGTTATTAATATGTGTATTTCTACAATCGAGATTCAATAAGAATAGACCATCTATCAAAGGTGCATGTGCATAAAACATATTACTCATATAAATCGAACAACCATTATTCTCGGACTTAAAAAAGTAACCGTCTCGCAATAAACATGATCCGGATATAATGTTCATGCTCAACGTTGGCACCAAATAACAATTATTTAAGTTTAAAACTAATCCCAATGGTAGATGAAGAGGTAGCGTGCCGACCGCGATCACATCAACCTTTGATACATTTCCAACGCGCATCGTCACCTCATTCTTTGCTAGTTTCTGTCTATTCTGCAGCACCTATTTTGAGTTACAAATATGAGCAACTGAACCAATATCAAATACCCAGGCACTACTACGAGTACTAGTGAGATACACATCAATAACATGTATATCGTATATACCTTTCTTCTTGATGTTGTCGTTCTTCAAATCCGCCAAGTACTTAGGGCAATTCTCTAGTTACCCTCTCCCTTGCAGTAAAAGCACTTAGTATCAGGCTTAGGCCCAGCCTTGGTCTTCTTCGCCGGTGTGGTAACTTTCTTACCGCCCTTCTTGAATTTTCCCTTTTTATTATACTTTCCTTGCTTCTTGAATTTGGTGGTATTATTGACCATCAACACTTGGTTCTATTTCTTGATCTCCACTTCCGCAGACTTTAACATGGAGAAGAGTTCTGGCAACGACTTGTCCATGTTTTCCATATTGTAGTTCATCACAAAGTTCTTGTAACTTGGTGGTAGTGATTGGAGGACACGGTGAATCCCCAAAGCATTAGGAATCACTATACCCAAGCTTTGAAGCTTGCTCGCGTGCCCAGACATCTTAAGCACATGCTCACTAACAGAGCTGCCCTCTTCCATCTTGCAGTTAAAGAACTTTTTAGAAGCCTCATAACTCTCAACTGCCACGTGAGCCTCAAATATCATTTTGAGTTCACGAACAATATCATGTGGGTCATGCTTCTCAAACCTTTTCTGAATCTCTGATTCCAAACCATACAAGATATCACACTGAATTGTGGAGTACTGATTCTACCGAGCGAGGAAAACATTCTTTACCTCATCGGTAGCATCAGCTGTAGGTGGATCATCCAGCGGTGCATCCTGTCGTGGGAATGACCACGGAAGATGCTGCAATCGGCAATGAGTAGTAGAACATGGGGCAAGGGCGGCCAGCCATCAACGGTGCGAGATGAGGGTGGAGACACAAGGTTTTACCCAGGTTCGGCCCCCCGGAGGGTAAAGGCCTACTCCTGCTAGATTGTATTATGGAGAGAGTACAAGGGGCGAGCTCGACGACTAGGCGGCGAGTCGCTTGGGTGTATGATGGAACGTGTCCTCTATGCGTACCCTGGGGAGGTTTATATAGGCTCACCTCGCTAGGGTTTACAGATTACAAGCGAATTAGTTAAGGATTCGGAGGGTCTTTGACCTAGTCTGACTGGGCCTAGCTACGCTTCTGGGCCTGCAGCTTCGATACTGAGTCCTTGCCAAGTCTCGATCGAGTCGTCGTCCTGCAGGCCCACTCGCTGGCGGCTTGGACCAATAGGAAACGTCCTGCTGGGCATATCCCGGTAGGCATATCCCCAGCAGTAGTCCCCAAGGCCGTCGTTGATTCGTCGCAGGCGTTTGTTGGCAGTCGGAGTATGCGGATCCAACGCGGATGCCCAGTCGAATCGACGGCGGACTCCTGAACAAAGGAAAGAACTAGTCATTTTAGTCGCAATAACAGCGACCAATCATGTCGCAGCTTGGCGAGCGGGTCGGCAGATAATTAGTCACTGTTATAGTGATCAGGTCGGCGAATCGTCGAGTCGCTGAAGGCAGCGAGTTGAGTAAACGAAGTTGGACCGTCAGCCTAGTCAAACTAGCCGTTGGGTAATCCAACAGTAATATTGGCGTAATTACCGCGTAGTAACGCTCCCAGAAATGGCGGGTAACAACCACTATATAAGGAGAGTGACGGGTGAAGGGGAAAGCGCTTCCCTCACTTCCTCCGTTCTCGCGCATCCTTGTTTCCCCATTCCGTGCAGCGACCAGAGCGACTCAGAGTGATCCGCATCCCACGATCCTCCAGCCGATGGCTCCTCCTACCGAACCATGGGGCAGATCCAAGTGCACGAAGGCACTACTAAAATCATTCGAAGAGGCGGGGATCCTCCGTGCCGGGAGATGGCGCATCCCCGCGGCCGGAGAAGTAATTCCGGATCCGCGTGAAGGGGAATTCATCTGATTCACTAGTCACCTGGAGCGGGGGCTCGGCTTCCCAACCTCCCTCTTCTTCCGGCGTTTCTGCGCCTATTACGATATCCAACCGTCGGATCTGGGTCCGCATAGCATCGAGCAGCTCGCCATTTTTGTGGCATTCTGCGAGTGCTACCTAGGATGTAGGCCCTATTTTCCCTTGTGGAAATATCTATTCCACGGGAGAATCAGCCGCGAAGAGTCAGGCGGTCTAATTCTTGCCGCGGGCGGCTTGACTTTCCAGCTGAAGTCGAAGGCATCGTTCTTCAATCTAATGATACCCGCCAAAGCAGCGAACAAGTGGAAGAAGAGCTAGTTCTACGTTACCGAGTCGACTCCAGGCTACGAGGTGGCGCTTCCAAGGTACTCCACCGACCGGCCCGAGCCGCGCCGGCTCCAAGTTACCAAACCCCCGCTGGAACAACGGGTGGTCTTCGATGAGATGCTGCAGACCATCCGCAATTTGAAGAAGAAAGGCTTCCAAACCATCAACCTCTACAACTGCTGGCTCGGACGATGGCTTGTGCCCCTGGCCAGCCGTGACCACTACATGTATGAGTATACGGGCAAGCACAAACCGACGAAGTCCTGCCTCGTTGAGTGGAGACTCAACCACTACACCCTGGCCCTGAAGAAGATCACCCAGGTGGTGTATCTCAATGCGAAGGACAGGGTTGCGCCTTACACCACAAGGCGCCCAGCTCTAACGGTAAGCTGTTATTCCCTTTGCACTCGTAGTCGCAGTTTGTGCATTCACGGTTGTGATAATATTGTTTGATTGGTGCAGTTGTTTCAAGTGGTTGAAGGGTGGCTTCCGCCCGCAGACAACGAGAACTCGATCTCGTCCACCCAGTGTCGTGGGAATGGTCACGGCAGATGCTGCAATCGGCAGCGAGTAGTAGAACGAGGGGCAAGGGCAGCCAGCCATCTACGGTGCAAGATGAGGGCAAAGACACAGGGTTTTACCCAGGTTCGGCCCCTCGGAGGGTAAAGACCTACTCCTGCTAGATTGTATTACGAAGGTGGTACAATGGGCGAACTCGGCGGCTAGGCGGCGAGTCGCTTGGGTGTATGATGGAACGTATCTCTACTCGCCCTACAGGGAGGTTTATATAGGCTCACCTCCCCTAGGGTTTACATATCTCAACCGATTCGGTTAAAGCTTCGGTACTCGTTTAACCTAATCCGCCTGGGCCTATCTACTCGCCTGGGCCTTTAGCTTCCAGTCGCTCGGTTCCTCGCTGGGCTTCAATCCAGTCGCCGTCTCGCAGGCCCACTCGCCAAGTCTTGGGCCAGTCGGAAATGTCCTGCTGGGTATACCCCGGTAGGCACATCCCCATCAGTAGTCCCCGAGGCCGTCGTGGATTAGGCGTAGGTGGCTGCTGGCAGTCAGAGTATACGGCTTAAGAGTAGACATCCAGTCGAATCATCGGCGGGCTCCTGTATAAAGGAGAAAACCAGTCATTCAGGTCGCAGCTTTGGCGAGTCGAGTTGGCGAAACACTGTCATAGTGAGTGGGTCGGCAAGTCGAGTGGCTGAAGTTGGACCGTCAAACGTGGTCAAACTAGCCGTTGGGGTAATCCAACGGTAACTTTTGGCGTAATCATCGCGCGGTAACTGTTCCCTGATTTGGCGGGTAACATCCGCTATATAAGGGGAATGGCAGGCGATCGGAGAACCACCTTCTCACCATTTCCTCCGACTGCGCGCATTTTCGCCTCCCTTCGCATCGCGACCTTGCCGACCAGAAATGCCCTGACCCCCAACAAATCTCTCCGCCATGGCCCTCTCCACCGAGTCTTGGGGTAGATCTAAGTGCACGAGGGCGCAACTGGCTTCCTTCGAGGAGGCTGGGATCTTGCGAGCCGGCTGCTGGCGCATCCCTGCGGCCGGAGAAACGACCGCGAATCCGCGAGAGAGGGAATTCATCTGCTTCACCAGCCATCTTGAACGGGGGCTAGGGTTCCCCACGTCCCTATTCTTCCTGGTAACCTGCCTACTACGAGATCCAGCCATCGCATGCGGGTCCCCACAGCATCGAGCAGCTCGCCATCTTTGTGGCGTTACAGAATGCTACTTGGCTGCCCTACTTCCTCTATGGCAAGATCATTCCGCAGACGGATCGGCCGCGGGCGGCCCAATTCTTGCCACGGGCGGCCTAACCTTCCAGCTGAAGTCGAAGGCTTCATTTTTCGACCTGATGCTGCCCACGAAGGCGGCAAGCGACTGGAAGAAGTCGTGATTCTATGTTGCCGAGGCGACCCTGGAGGACGAGACGGCGATTCCGCGGTACTCCGCCAACCGGTCCGAGCCGCGCCGTCTCCAAGTCGGCAAGCTCCCCAACGACCAGTGGATGGTCGTTGACGAGATGCTATAGACCATCCGCAGCCTGAAGAAGAAAGGCCTCCAGACGATCAACCTATACAACTGCTGGCTCGGGCGGCGGCTCGTCCCTCTGGCTCGACGCGACCATTATATGTACCAGTACAAGGGCCGGGAAGAGTCGACGAAGGCCTGCCTCGCCGAGTGGAAGCTGGAGGACTACATCCCAGCACTGAAGAAGATCACCCAGGCATTGTACCTGGACGCACAAGCCGGAGTCGCACCTTACACCGCAAAGCGTCCAGCCCCAACGGTAATCACCTCGCCTCATTCGCAGTCGCAGTTTTTTGCAATCGCGGTAACTCTAATTTCATCTTGCATTCTTTGCAGCTGTTTCAAGTGGTGGAAGGGTGTCTCCCACCCTCGGACGACGAGAATTTGAGCTCGTCCGTCCAGGACATGGGCGAATCGCCTCCCGCCAAAGGCGATTCCGGGAGCGACGAGATCGGTGACAACGACGAGTCCGAGGAGGAGATCGCCCCGCTGGTTCGCAAGACCTGCGGGCAGTGACAGCGTGAGCTTGAGGCAAGTAAAAGCCTCGAGCATCACGATGACGACGAAGAACTTCCGGAGACCACCTCGCACCGACAAGCGACTCCGTCGAAGAAGAAGAAGAAGAAGAAGAAGAAGAAGAAGAAGAAGAAGAAGAAGAAGCTTCTCGAAGAGGAAGCCGACAAGGCCAACCACCTCGCCGCGCTTTTCGGCGATTCAGTTCTGGCCAGCCCGGCCAGGCGCCGCCGATGACAGCCGTGCTGGACACGGCCACCGTAGAGGTGACGCTGGCTTCAATGCCTCCGCCATTCGCCCAGATCTACGGCTGGGGGTGCTCCGGTGGCCAACCGCCTCGCAGGAAGCCCCCCGAAGATATCCTGAGGCTCATTGCGGCCTCAACGACGAAGAAGCCGTCCGTGTCTTAGGCGCGGGACGTCCTAGAAATGGGGCTCAGTCGCCAACTGGGCCCTGAACTGGAGAAACCAGCCGGCCTCCGCATGGGGCTACGCTTTATTCCAGTCGCCAAGTGAGTACACTCACCCTCCTTTGTCTTCCATAACCGCTTGAATTATCTTTGCTTACACGACTGATGTACAGGACCGAAATGAAGAGGATGGGCCACCCGACCGTGGCTAAGGTGCCACCTGTCGTCAGCGAAGGGGATCCCTCCCGCAAGAGGAAGGCGTACGAAGTCACCGCCCCTGCGGATGGCGGCAAGAAGGCCAAGGGTGACGACGTTGTCACGATTTCTGACGACACGGCGGTCGCGCTGGACCGGCATGTGAGGCGTCCACGAAGGCGCTCCCTTGCAGGCAGCCGAGCCGACCTCCTTTGGGCGGGTGCTTCCATCGCCACCTTCCGCTTCATGGCCAGCGGCGTAGTGGAACTTCGCCGAGCCGCTCACAGGACGCCGATGCTGAAGTCGACCAGCGTCGTGGTCCTACGCCGGCTCTCCTCGCGTCCGTGGACGCGATACAATTCCATGGCATGCTTGGCGCAGCCATCCAGGTATGTCCAGTCCCCGAGGATCAGGTCGGTGCTTTGCAGCGGCCTGATTCTTTTAGTGTTTTATTTTTATTTTTCGCATCTAGTCCCCAAGTGCGCACTCGCTGAATTTCAGCGGGTGGGTACTGGAGATTTTTTGTTTGCTAGTCCCCGAGTGCGCGTTCGCTGAATTTCAGCGGGTGGGCACTTTAGGAATTTCTTGAGTGCCAGTCCCCGAGTGCGCACTCGCTGAATTTTAGCGGGTGGGCACTTAGGAATTTCTTGAGTGCCAGTCCCCGAGTGCACACTCGCTGAATTTTAGCGGGTGGGCACTTAGGAATTTCTTGATTGCCAGTCCCCGAGTGCGCACTCGCTGAATTTCAGCGGGTGGGCACTTAGGGCTTTGATTAACCTTTTTGGTGATGTGCAGGGTCTGCAGCTTGAATCGGCTGACCGATTGGCAGCGAAGCACCGCGCGGAGAAGGAGTTGGCCATCGTCCAGGAGACGAACAAAGGGCTTCAGGAGGTTGCCGCGAAAGCAGAGGAAGCTCGCCAGGGACTTGTCCCCGCGAGTGAATTGGCGGCGGCGCAATCGGCTTTGAGTTCGGCTGAACAGCGGATCGCCAACCTCGGCCTTGAGCTGAGGCGAAGGAAGAAGCGAGCTCGGCTGATGGGCGAGCCAAGGCCACCATTGCAGCCGCCGAAGAGGATCGCAAAGTGTCGGACGCCCTTGTTGCTGGGCTTCAGGACGACCATACTTCGCTTCAATGCTTCATCACAGATCTCGCCCGCCCGTTGATTGGTAAGTGCATCTGCCTTTGATAGTAGGTGTGCCTTTTGTGGTGTTCGTCGTATTCATTATTGTCTTCTACTCGCAGGTCGCATCATCGACAGTGCGGAAGAAGCAAGCTCATTCGATGCGCGGCAGTGTGTAGCCACTCTTGTCGACTCGGCGACGTTGTCGGCGACGTGCATCCGAGCCTATCTCCAAGAGATATCGCCCACGGAAGTGATTCCCAGCGACCTCGTTGAGGTGTGGAAGTATTTGGAGAAGGCTCCTACAGTCGTTGAGTTCATGACGCGGTCGGCGTTTCGGCGCGGGGCGGCGACGGCACTTAGTCTTGGACTTGCCCACTTCCCCGAGGACTTCGACCTCGACGATGTGACGAGTGGCTACCCATCGTCGACTGGCGCGGTGGATCTTTCCGAGGTCCTCAAGTTGCAGGATCGCGCGCAGTACTCGGGCGTGTCCGGGCAATGGGCGACCTCCTTCCGTGCGAGAGGTCGTGCCAAACGACCCCGAGCCGCCGCACCGTGACTACAAGGTCGAGCAGCCTTTCCGCGCGGCGATGGCGGGTGAGCTGACGACGTACCCGTCGAATCCGTACATGTCGTTCATCCACAATCGCCGGGGTGTTGGCGAGTCGTCGTCGAAGCCTGCGGAATAGGATTGTTTGCCCTAGGGCGTTAGGTAGCAGGTTTTCCATATGGGCATATTTTGTAATATGAGACAATGCAACATGATATCAAATGAGACGTTGTTTCTATTTTGGTATTTGTCATGTGTTTGTGATTGAGGTTTTGAACGAGTCCCCGAGCGCGTCCGCCCTTTTGTGGGGTTTACCTCGTATGTGATATGTTTGTTGTTTTCGTGTTTTGTTACTCTGGTCGACTCGCCCGGACTCGGAGAGCCAGTCGCTAGGCGACTCCCTTGAGCGCTCTGTACTTCGCCGTTTTCCCTTGCGCGAACGAGGTCGGGTGGCCGAGTCCCCGAGCGTGGTACTTGGTTGTTCCAGGCGCGACTCGAGGGTGGGTGAGGACTTAGCGCGTTAGTTTGAGCGTGTCACTCCTGCCTGGCCCGTGGGGTCAGTCGCGTGGCGAGCCCTGGGCATGCTCTCCTACATGGCGTTTTATCGGACCGCTCGCGATAAACTGGTCCTCAGTCCCTGAGCGTGGTACTTAGCCGTTCGAGTCGCTATGCCAAGGATGCGGAGGACCATGGTCGCTGTGAGAAGCGAAGGCAGTTGTCTTGGCTCGTAAAACCAGTCGGGAGAGGCGACTCCAATGGGGCTCCGGGTAGGCGTTTTTTGTGGATGATGCAAAACCTGAGGTTACTCATTGCGCTTGCATCGCACTACTTAGCCATGCCGATCGCTGTACCAAAGGTTGACTTCTGCGGTTAGCTTGACGCTGTTCTTACGAGTGCGAGTGGCACAAGACAAGGAGAGTAGGCGCAATTTGCGGTAACCGTTTCTTTTTATTTCACAACGACTGGAGAGTACATATGTGGGGTTCTAGGCATAGAACTTCCGTAGGAGGTTTACATTCCATGGTCGCTTGACGTCGAGTTCGCCGTCCCTGCGGACGTCGATGAGGTAGTAGGCGTCGTTGCCGAGTACTCGCCCGATGGCGAATGGCCCTTCCCACGGAGGGGAGAGCTTGTGCATGCCCTTCTTGTCCTGGATGAGGTGTAACACCAGGTCGCCCTCTTGGAAGGTGCGAGTTTTCACCCGCCGGCTATGGTAGCGGCGGAGTCCCTGCTGGTAGATGGTGGTGCGAGACCGCGCGAGGTCACGCGCCTCGTCGAGCTGATCGACTCCGTCTTGGCGGGCGAGTTCCTTTGCAGCCTCCGTGTAGTGGACGACCCGTGGCGAGTCATGCTCGAGATCGGTGGGCATGACTGCCTCGGCGCCGTATACCATGAAGAAGGGGGTGAATCCTGTCGACCTGTTGACCGAGGTGCGGATGCCCCAGATGACGGAGGGTAACTCCTCGACCCAGCACCCGGCGGTGCGCACAAGTGGTACTTGGAGTCACGGCTTCAGGCCCTGGAGGATGCTTTGGTTGGCCCGTTCTGCCTGGCCGTTGGATTCCGGGTGGGCGACCGACGCGAGGTCGAGTCGGATGTGGTGCTCTTCGCAGAATTCAGCCATGGCTCCTTTGGCGAAGTTGGTGCCGTTGTCCGTGATGATGCTTTTTGGGAACCCGTAGCGATATATGAGCTCGCGTAGGAATTTGGTGGAGGTCTTCCCGTCGCATTTCCGAACTGGCTTGGCCTGCACCCACTTTGTGAATTTGTCGACCGCGACTAGCAGGTGGGTGTAGCCGGAGGGGGCCTTCTTGAAGGGGCCTACCATATCCATGCCCCACACAGCGAATGTCCAGGTGATGGGCATTGTTTTGAGCGCTGAGCTCGGCACGTGCGTCTGGTTGGCGTACTTCTGGCACCCGGCGCACCGCTGGACGATGTCAACAGCATCGGCGTGTGCGGTGGGCCAATAGAAGCCATGTCGCATAGCCTTGGCGACCAGGGAGCGGGCGCCGGCGTGGTGGCCGCAGTCACCGGATTGGATATCGTGGAGGATCTTGCGTCCTTCGGCGGGTTGGACGCAGCGTTGGAACACGCCGGTGACACTGCGCTTATGGAGCTCGCCGTCGATGATGGTGTAGGACTTGCACCAACGAGCGATCATCCGAGCGTCCGTCTCGTCTGCCGGCAAGGTGTCGGCTTCCAGGTAGGCGATGTAGGGCTTGGTCCAGTCGTGTGGCTCGTTGACGAGTGCGACCAGGGCTGCCTCTGGTTGGAGCGGGACTCCGATGTCGATCTCCCTCGGGGGAGAGACTGATGGCTTGGTGATCGTGTCGAGGAAGACTCCAGCGGGTGGTGCGAGTCGAGCTGACCCGATGCGAGAGAGTGCGTCGGCCTCCTCGTTCTTCCGCCTATCGATCCACTCGACAGAGTAGCCTGTAAAGTGTCCGCCCATCTTGTCCACTGCTTGGCGGTACGCCGCCATGGTGGGGGAGACGGTGTCGCAGGTGCCAGCGACTTGCCCCGAGACAAGGTCGAAATCTCCGTAACAGCGTAGGTGGTTGACATTCATCTCCTTGGCAGCCCGCATGCCGTGGAGTAAGGCCTCGTACTCGGCCATGTTGTTGGTGCAGGGTGTGAAGTCGAGGCAGAGGATGTAGCGGATCTTGTCGCCCTTCGGTGAAGTAAGCACGATCCCTGCGCTTGCGCCGTCCGCGTTCTTGGAGCCGTCGAAGTGTAGGCTCCAGTAATGGAGGTATGCAGCTTCTCTGGCTGCTGGGCCTCTTCCCAGTCGGCGATGAAGTCCGCTAGGGCCTGCGACTTGATCGCTTTTCGTGGCTTGTATTTGATGTTGTGGACGCCGATCTCGACGGCCCACTTGGCGACACTTCCGGTCGCCTCGCGGTTGCGGATGATGTCCTTCAGTGGTGCTGAGGATACGACCGTGATCGGCTGCTCCTGGATGTAGTGCGGCAGGCGCCGCTGAGCTCTGAAGACCGCGTATACCAGCATTTGGTACTGGGGGTACCGCTGGCGCGACTCGGTGAGGACCTCGCTGATGTAGTACACCGCATCTTGGGCGCTCCTTTCCTTCCTCCGTCGCCGACGACCATCACGGCGACGCGCCGGAAGTCGCGACGTAAACAAGCATGTTTTGTTTGTCGGTAGCGGCGGTAGCACCTTTGAGATCGCGGAGCGCCGTCGTCGCCTCCTTGTCCCCTTTGGAAGGTGGGGTTTTTGTCGAGCGGTATAGGGCATCGCCTTTTAAGCGGGGATGAAGCGGCGAGCCGCTACTCGCCGCCGGTTCGGGCGTCAGAGCACTCGGGTTTGCCGAGTCGGGCGATCGTGTCGATCTTCGTGGGTTCGCCTCGATCCTCGTTTGGAGGTACGTACCCGATGGTTGTCCTGCTGGTACACCGTAGGTGCATTTGCCTGGGTTGAGATTTATCTTGTATTTTCGCAAGTTGGCGAATGTTTCCGCCAGGTCGGCGAGTAGGTCGCCCTGGCGAGCGGACTTTACGACCACGTCGTCGATGTAGACGTGGATGTTGCGGCCAATTTGGCTCGCGAGGCATTCTTGCATGCACCGCTGGTAGGTCGCCCCGGTGTTCTTGAGGCCGAAGGTCATGGCGGTGTAGCAGAAGGCTCCAAATGGCGTGATGAACACCGTCTTCTCCTCGTCCTCGACGGCCATTTTGATCTGGTTGTACCCGGAGTAGGCGTCGAGGAAACAGAGCGACTCCGAGCCCGCGGTTGAATCGATTATTTGGTCGATCCGCGGGAGGACGAACTGCTCCTTTGGGTTGGCGCTGTTCAAGTTCGTTTAGTCGATACACATCCTCCAGGTCCCGTTCTTTTTCTCGACCAGGACTGGGTTTGCCAGCCACTTGAAGTATTTGATTGGCCGGATGAAGCCTGCAGCGAGTAGACGCTGCACCTCCTCGGCGATTGCTCGGCGGCGCTCTTCATTGAAGGGCCGCAGCGACTGTTTTACGGGTCGCACTTTGGGGTCGGCGTTTAGCTTGTGCTCAGCGAGTTCCCTAGGGACACCGGGCATGTCAGAGGGCTTCCATGCGAAGATGTCCCTGTTCTCACGGAGGAACTCGATGAGCGCGCCTTCCTATGCTGGGCTCATGCCCGTCCCGATCATCACCGTCTGGCTGGAGTCGCCTGGGACAAGCTCGACGGTGCGGGTGTGCGTCGTGGCCTCGAAGGTTGAGGTGTTTGCACCCTCCGAGTTGGGCTTCTTGAGCATGGTGGGGTCGTCGTTGTTGACCCCGCTCGCTTACTTGGTGAGCTCATCGGCGTGGTTGGTCTCCGCCGCGATGACGGTGGCGGCGAGCTCGGCTCCTTTGGCCTCGCACTCGGCGGCCATGTCGGGGTCACCGTTGATGGTGATGACGCCGCATGGCCCGGGGAGCTTCATCGCGTTGTACGCATAGTGGGGCGCTGCCATGAACTTGGCGAATGACTGGCGCCCCAGGACGCAATGGTAGGGGCTATCGAAGGGCACGAGCTCGAAGACGATCCGCTCGGTGCGGAAGTTTCTTTGTGTGCGAAGGTGGCGGCAGCGTGACCTTACCTATCGGGCGCCTTCCGACCGGGGCGATGTCGTTGAGCGTGGTGTGGGTCGTTTGATCATCGATTGCGGAGCAGCCGTCTGAAGGTGTCCAGGTACAGGATGTTGATGGAGCTGCCGCCGTCCATCAATGTCTTGGGGAGCCAGTAGTCGCCGACCTTAGGCTTGACCACCAGGGCGACTCGACCTGGATACTCGATGCGTGGCGAGTGGTCTTGTCGACTCCAGGTGATGGGCTGCTCCGACCAGTTGAGGAACTGGGAAACGTCCACCTGGGCCACCGTGTTGACGGCGACGGCACGGGCGATGACCTTCTTCTCGCGCTTCGTGTTGAAGCCCGTGAAGGTATGGAGCGAGCCGGCCACTTTGCCGAATTTTCCGCCGTTTTGCAGGTCGTTGTCGGGGTCCTCCCGTGCTCGCCGTGCCTTATCGATCTCCCTGAGGGTGTGGCAGTCGACGGTGGTGTGCGTTGCGGGCTTCCCTTCCCTGCTATGAAACGCACATGGTTGGTTAAGGAGAGCCAGACGGTTGGACGCAGCGTTGGAACACGCTGGTGACACTGCGCTTGTGGAGCTCACCGTCGATGATGGTGTAGGACTTGCACCGACGAGCGATCATCCGAGCGTCCGTCACAATGCAGCCGGCAAGGTGCGGCTTCGGTAAGCGATGTAGGGCTTGGTCGGTCGTGCGGCTCGTTGAAGTGCGACCAGGGCTGCCTCTGGTTGGGCGGGACTCGATGTCGATCTCCCACGGGAGAGACGATGGCTTGGTGATCGTGAGGAAGGCGCCCGGTGGTGCGAGTCGAGCTGACCCGATGCGAGAGAGTGCGTCGGCCTCCTCGTTCTTCCGCCTATCGATCCACTCGACAGAGTAGCCTGTAAAGTGTCCGCCCATCTTGTCCACTGCTTGGCGGTACGCCGCCATGGTGGGGGAGACGGCGTCGCAGGTGCCAGTGACTTGCCCCGTGACAAGGTTGGAATCTCCGTAACATCGTAGGCGGTTGACATTCATCTCCTTGGCAGCCCGCATGCCGTGGAGTAAGGCCTCGTACTTGGCCATGTTGTTGGTGCAGGGTGTGAAGTCGAGGCAGAGGATGTAGCGGATCTTGTCGCCCTTCGGTGAACTAAGCACGATCCCTGCGCTTGCGCCGTCCGCGTTCTTGGAGCCGTCGAAGTGTAGGCTCCAGTAATGGAGGTATGGCAGCTTCTCTGGCTGCTGGGCCTCTTCCCAGTCGGCGATGAAGTCCGCTAGGGCCTGCGACTTGTTCGCTTTTCGTGGCTCGTATTTGATTTTGTGGACGCCGATCTCGACGGCCCACTTGGCGACCCTTCCGGTCGCCTCGCGGTTGCGGATGATGTCCTTCAGTGGTGCTGAGGATACGACCGTGATCGGCTGCTCCTGGATGTAGTGCGGCAGGCGCCGCTGAGCTCTGAAGACCGCGTATACCAGCATTTGGTACTGGGGGTACCGCTGGCGCGACTCGGTGAGGACCTCGCTGATGTAGTACACCGGTCGCTGTACTGGGCGCTCCTTTCCTTCCTCCGGTCGCTCGACGACCATCACGGCGCTGACGACGCGCTCGGAAGCCGCGACGTAAACAAGCATGTTTTCTTTGTCGGCGGGTGCGGCGAGTAGCACCTTTTTCAGATCGCGGAGCGCGTCGTCCGCCTCCTTGTCCCACTGGAAGGTGGGGTTTTGCGCATCAGGCGGTATAGGGGCATCGCCTTTTACCCGGCGGGGATGAAGCGGCCCGAGCCGCTACTCCCGGCGTCGGGACGTCGCGAGCACTCGGGTTTGCGGCAGGCGATCGTGTCGATCTTCGTGGGGTTCGCCTCAATCCCTCGTTTGGAGACGACGTACCCCAGTAGTTGTCCTGCTGGTACACCGTAGGTGCATTTGCCTGGGTTGAGCTTTATCTTGTATTTTCGCAAGTTGGCGAATGTTTCCGCCAGGTCGGCGAGTAGGTCGCCCTGGCGAGCGGACTTTACGACCACGTCGTCGATGTAGACGTGGATGTTGCGGCCAATTTGGATCGCGAGGCATTCTTGCATGCACCGCTGGTAGGTCGCCCCGGCGTTCTTGAGGCCGAAGGTCATGGCGGTGTAGCAGAAGGCTCCAAATGGCGTGATGAACACCGTCTTCTCCTCGTCCTCAACGGCCATTTTGATCTGGTTGTACCCGGAGTAGGCGTCGAGGAAACAGAGCGACTCCGAGCCCGCGGTTGAATCGATTATTTGGTCGATCCGCGGGAGGACGAACTGCTCCTTTGGGCAGGCGCTGTTCAAGTTCGTTTAGTCGATACACATCCTCCAGGTCCCGTTCGTTTTCTCGACCAGGACTGGGTTTGCCAGCCACTTGGAGTATTTGATTGGCCGGATGAAGCCTGCAGCGAGTAGACGCTGCACCTCCTCGGCGATTTCTCGGCGGCGCTCTTCATTGAAGGGCCGCAGCGACTGTTTTACGGGTCGCACTTTGGGGTCGGCGTTTAGCTTGTGCTCAGCGAGTTCCCTAGGGACACCGGGCATGTCAGAGGGCTTCCATGCGAAGATGTCCCTGTTCTCACGGAGGAACTCAATGAGCGCGCCTTCCTATGCTGGGCTCATGCCCGTCCCGATCATCACCGTCTGGCTGGCGGCGCTGGGACAAGCTCGGCGGTCTTGGTGTCGTGGCCTCGAAGGTTGAGGTGTTTGCACCCTCCGAGTTGGGCTTCTTGAGCATGGTGGGGTCGTCGTTGTTGACCCCGCTCGCGTACTTGGCGAGCTCATCGGCGTGGTTGGTCTCCGCCGCGATGACGGTGTCAGCGAGCTCGGCTCCTTTGGCCTCGCACTCGGCGGCCATGTCGGGGTCACCGTTGATGGTGATGACGCCGCATGGCCCGGGGAGCTTCATCGCGTTGTACGCATAGTGGGGCGCTGCCATGAACTTGGCGAACGCGTGGCGCCCCAGGACGCAATGGTAGGGGCTATCGAAGGGCACGAGCTCGAAGACGATCCGCTCGGTGCGGAAGTTTGCTGGTGTGCCGAAGGTGACTGGCAGCGTGACCTTACCTATCGGGTACGCCTTCCGACCGGGGACGATGTCGTGGAACGTGGTGTGGGTCGTTTCGATCATCGACTGCGGGAGCATGATCGTGAAGGTGTCCAGTGCGGGATGTTGATGGAGCTGCCGTCCATCAATGTCTTGGGAGCGATGATCGCCGACCTTAGGCTTGACCACCAGGCGACTCGACTGGGTACTCGATGCGTGGCGAGTGGTCTTGTCGACTCCGGTGATGGGCTGCTCCGACAGTTGAGGCGGGAGCGTCCACACAGGCCACCGTGTTGACGGCGACGGCGCGGGCGATGACCTTCTTCTCGCGCTTCGTGTTGAAGCCCGTGAAGGTATGGAGGGAGCCGGCCACTTTGCCAAATTTTCCGCCATTTGGCAGGTCGTTGTCGGGGTCCTCCCGTGCTCGTCGTGCCTTCTCGATCTCCCTGAGGGTGTGGCAGTCGGCGGTGGTGTACGTTGCGGGCTTCCCTTCCCTGCTATGAAACGCACATGGTTGGTTAAGGAGGGCCGCGGGGTCGAACCTTGGCTTGGCCTTGTAGTTGCAGCCGTCGCGGCGGAAGCTCTTGGGCTCGCGTTGCGCGTGCCCGGCGTTGGCGACGAAATCGACTCGCCCGTCACTGCGGCCCTTATCGGTGAGGAGAGTGTTGCTGTAGCGTAGGTCGGACCGTCGTCCGCTGTCGTTGCTGCTCGTGCGGCGTTGACCTCCTGACTCGTCGTCATTTTCCTGGTTTGGATCTTCCTCCGCATACCGTTTGGCGATCTCGAGGAGGTCGGGGATGTTGTCGAGTGTGCGAGAGTGTCTCTTGAGCTTGGCGACCAGGGGCTCGTAGCGGCACGAGGTCTTGGAGCAGTGGATCGCGGTGTCCGGGTGGATACCGACCGCGTTGTACCAGAGTTCTTGCCATCGTTGGACCCAGTTGCGGGTCGACTCGCGGGGTCCCTGGACGCATCGCTCCAGGTCCTCGATGGTGGTGGCGCGGGTGTAGGAGCACTCGAAGTGCCTGACGAAGGCGTCGCGCATCTCCTCCTAGGAGTCGATCATCACGAGGAGGTGTTGATCCACTACACACGTCCCTCCATCATCGGGGAGGTAGCAGGCGGCTAGCAGGTCGGTGTGGCTGCGATCCCCATTGCCATGAGGTATGTGTCGAGCGACGGCGGGGGTCGCACGAGGTCATACTTTTCTATCTCCTTGGCGCCTTGAAGTTTGGCGGGTACTTCTCGCCTCGGATCATTGGTCCGAAGCACTTGGGGCGAGTCGACCGCGACCCCATGGGCTCATGTCGGCGATTGGTTAGGGTGTCGCGGTCGTCGGGCTGGCGTGCACGCCGCCAGCTTTTGGGTTGATGATGTGGGTGCGGGCGTCGATGGGTTGCCCGTTGGCGGCGGCGAAGTTGGTCGCTGGTCGTTCACAGGAGAGTGCGGCGTTCGGCTCGGTGTTGGAGCTGCAATGGCTCGGTGGGGGCATTGAGGTGTTTTGCGCCGGCGCGGCAGGCCGCTCTACTTCCGATTTAACGCGAGTATACTCGACCTGCGAGTCGGCGCTGCGTTTCTTTGCTCGGCGGCCTTTTGCGAGCAGGGCCACGACGCATCTTGGATCTGTAGGCGCCGTCGCTGGCGTGATGTTGTCGGCTACTCGGCCTGCCACGAGGTTGTCCATCGAGGTGGAGAAACGGTGGGAGGCGTTCGTCTCTCTCCGCGAGGAGACTACTATCGCGTCTGGTCACAGGAGGTGTGCGGTTGGGTGGAGGTGGGCGCCCATCGCCGTTGATCTGGCGGGGGCGCGCTTCCTCCGTGGCGCGTTCTCAGATCGCGCTCGCCACGCCGGGCGGTCGTTTTCGTCGAAGTTGAGCGCGCCCTGAACGGTGGGGTTCGGCGACCTGATCCGCTGCTGGTGGTAGCGCGATAGTTCTGCGCCGTCACCGCTCGGCGAAATTTTCGCTCGGCTTGTTCCTTGCGCCGCCTCCGCCCGTTCAGCGGAGTTCCTCGACCTCCGTTGCCGTGGCGTTAGGAGGATTGGGGTGGAGAATGGATCCTCCGGGATCGGTGTCGCCATGTAGGTCGGCGTGGCGGCGGTTCATGAGGTCGGCGAATTCTCCGACCAGTCGGTCGAAGATCCTGAGGATGGAGGGGTCCTCGAAGTCTCCCACATTGGAGACCTGGGTGATGGAGGTCGCGGGTGAAGCCGCGGTGATGGACCCGGCGAGTGACGCCGGGGTCGCCGAGTCGGCATCGTTGTTGAGGTCCGCGTCTTCTGCGGCCGCTGAGTTTTCGGCCACGTCGCTGTGGGCCGAATTGTACTCAGAGGCGAGGCGATGGATCGTGCGGATCTGGCTCTCGGAGAGCCGATCGCGTGGTGGCGACTCGCGGATGCGAGCCAAATCCTCCGAGACGATGACGTCGGTGAGGCCGACGAAGAGGCTGATCGTGCCGACCGGCAGGATCATGCTGTCTGTGACGGGTCGCGCTGCTGGGACGTAGCTGCTCGACAAGATTTGGAGCATCTCGCCGATCACTATCATGCGGCCGGTGGCGACCGTCTCGTTGATGGGCAGATTGGATCTCGCCGCAGAACACCGGCCAGGCCCCACGGTGGGCGCCACTGTCGTGGGAATGGTCACGGCAGATGCTACAATCCGCAGCGAGTAGTAGAACGAGGGGCAAGGGCGGCCAGCCATCTGCGGTGCGAGATGAGGGCAAAGACACAGGGTTTTACCCAGGTTTGGCCCCCCGGAGGGTAAAGACCTACTCCTGCTAGATTGTATTACGAAGGTGGTACAATGGGCGAACTCGGCAGCTAGGCGGCGAGTCGCTTGGGTGTATGATGGAACGTATCTCTACTCGCCCTACAGGGAGGTTTATATAGGCCACCTCCCCTAGGGTTTACATATCTCAACCGATTCGGTTAAAGCTTCGGTACTCGTTTAACCTAATCCGACTGGGCCTATCTACTACTTTGGGCCTTGACTTCCGCTCGGTTCCTCGCTGGGCTTCAATCCAGTCGCCGTCTCGCAGGCCCACTCGCCAAGTCTTAGGCCAGTCGGAAACGTCCTGCTGGGTATACCCCGGTAGGCACATCCCCATCACCCAGGACAGGAGCGATTCATTGCCCGACAAGGGCGATGTCGAGAGTGATGGGGGTGGCAATGGCGACGATGATGACGACGAACCCGTGGAGGTTGCTGCCCCACGGTATGCAAGACTCACGGGCAGCACCAGCGCGAACTCGAGGCCATCAAGAGCCTCGAGGTCCATGACGACGACGACGAGATCCCTGAGCATACCTCACACCGTGAGGCCACGCCATTGAAGAAGAAGAAGCAGGCGCCGCCGAAGAAGAAGGTGAAGCCAACCAAGCCGGCGTCTCCGCCTCGGTCCGCGAGTAGCTCCGATGCTACCAGCTCAGCCGAAGATATAGCGGCGCATGCAGCCGTGGCGACTACAGCTGCCGTCATAGTGGATGAAGCGTCGCTAGCGTCGTTGCCACCGCCGTTCGCCCCAGTCGCCGGTTTGGCGGCCGCTCCAGCTGTAGGGGCCTCTCCGCCGAGGGGGGCTCCCGCAAAAATTGCCACGTAGGCTCCCGCCGTAGCTTCATCATCGAAGAAACCATCAGTGTCTTGGGCACACAATGTGTTCGAGACGGGCCTCAGTCGGAAACTGGGGCCAGAACTAGAGAATCCGGCCAGCATCCGCAGCGGCCTGCGATTTCTTCCGGTCGCCAAGTGAGTGTTCCTTGCCCTTTTATCCGTGTTGCTTTGTGTGTTGATCGGATATTTTTACTGACAGAGTTGTTTCGCGGGACTAGAATTAAGAAGATAGGTCACCCTTCAGTGTCCAAGGTTCCACCAGTCACCACGAAGGCGCCAGCTGACCCCTCGAAGAAGAGGAAGAGCGACGAAAGTCGCTGCTCCCGCCAAAGGCGCCAAAAGAACAAAGGGCGATGATGTCGTCACCATCTCTGACGAGCCAGCGACTGCCTCGAGCGAACCTCCGACCGGAGCAGATGTAGCTCTGAAGGCCAAGGAGGATGCGGGGTCGCAGCATACGGTGCCCGTGGGCTCGACCAAGGCGACCGAGCTGCCCTCGAGTGGCGCGGGGGCCGCGGTGGCAACGTTCCCTCGCTTTATGGTTAAGGCCGCCACGGCAAGTGCCTCGGTGCTGTCGAGCCAATTTCCTGGTGCCTCCGGCATGGAGGTTGAGTAGCGTCGCGGTCATACTCCGCTTGTGCTTGCATCGGTGGACGCGATGGAGCTTCACGGCATGCTAGGTACCGCCATCCAGGTATGTCCAGTCCCCAAGGATCCAGCCACTGAATTTCAGTGGTCGGATTCTTCTTTTTTTGCGTTATCTAGTCCCCGAGTGCCGAGTCGCTGAATTTCAGCGGCTGTGTACTTAGGATTTTTTTCATCCAGTCCCCGAGTGCCTAGTCGTTGAATTTCAGCGGCTCGGCACTTAGGAAGTTTTGGTTGCTGACGCTGTGATTGTTGCACAGGGCCTGCAACGCGAATCGGCCGAGTGGCTTGCTACAAAGTGCCGCATTGAGAAGGAACTTATCGCTGTCCTGGAGACGAACGAGGAGCTTCGAGCGGTTACGGGTGAGTATTTACCTTATTTGGCGCTTGTCGCTGACTTTTTGCGGTGTTGACCGTTTTGTTTTGGAAACAGAGAGTAGTGCGGCTGAGGTGAAGGAGGATCACCAAGGCCTTGTCCCGGTGGGTGATTTGACGGTGGCTTAGTCTTCTTTGAGCGTGGCAGAGAAGCGAATCGCTGATCTGGAGCGTGAGCTCAAGGAGGCAAAGGCGAAAGCGAGCTCGGCGGAAGGACGAGCCAAGGCCGCCGTCACTTCTGCCGCTGAAGAACGGAAGGTGTCTGATGCGCCTGTTGTCGGGTTACAAAATGATTTCTCTTCTCTTCAAAGTTTCATCACGGACCTCTGTCGCCCGCTGATTGGTAAGCTTTCCTTCAGCCGAGTTCCGATTACACGTACCGCGTTGTGTTTTTGGTGCTTTGCTTACTGTTTGTTTGAGTGCTGCAGGCCGGATCATTGATAATGCGGAAGAGGCATAGTCGTACGATGCGCAACAGTGTGTGACCACCTTGGTCGACTCAGCCGTGCTGTCAGCGACTTGCCTCCGGGCATACCTTCAGGAGATCTCACCCACGGAGGTGATTCCCAGCGACCTCGTCGAGGAATGACGCTACCTAGAGAAGGCCCCATCGGTCGTGGAATTCATGACGCGGTCGGCCTTCTGTCGTGGAGCGGCGACGGCGCTCAACCTTGGGCTCGCACACTTCCCGGATGATTTCGACCTCGACGACGTCACGAGCGGTTACCCCTCGTCCACGGGCTCGGTGGATATTGCCGAGGTGTTGAAGCTGACGGACCGAGCCGCGGTATACTCCGACCACGTTTGGGCGATGGGCGACCTTATACCCTACCAGGAGACGGTCGTCGCCCCCAATGACCCTAAGCCAAAGCACCGGGACTTCAAGGTGGAGCAACCGTTCCGTGCAGTGATGGCGGGCGAGCTGACGACGTACCCGTCGAACCCTTATGTGCCTTTTATCCGCAGCTATAGGGACGGTGGCGCATCTTCATCAAAGCCCGCGGAATAGAATGTTTTGCCATTCGGTGTTAGTAGAGGATAACCATGTAACTCTCCTTGTATGCGAAACAAATTTTGCTGCTATGAAGGAATGCTCGGGTTATTTTGTCAGTCGTTTTGTGATTTAAATGTTGGTTGTGCGAGTATCCGAGCGCGTCCACCCTTTTTATGGGGTTTACCTCATTTTTATATGTTGTGTGAACTGTTAATGAGTTAGGGTCGACTCGCCATGGATTGGAAAGCCAGTCGCATGGCGACTCCCAGGGGTGCTCTTTACTTGGTCGTTTTCCCGGGCGCGAACGGGGTCGGGTCGCCGAGTCCCCAAGCGTGGTACTTGGCCGTTCTAGTCGCGAGCCCAAGGTAGGTGAGGACTAAGCACGTTATGTTAGGCGCGTCACTCCTGCCTGATCCGTAAGATCAGACGCATGGCGAGTCCTGGGTGCGCTTTCATACTTGGTGTTTTTTCCCAACCGCTCGTCTTTGGTCTGGTGTCAGTCCTCGAGCGTGGTACTTTGCAATTTGAGTTGATGCACCGAGGATGCGGAGGACTTGGTCGCTGTGGGAAGCGAATGCAGTCTTCTTGGCTCGGGGAGCCAGTCGAGCTGGGCGACTCCAATGGGGCTCCGGGTTAGCTTTTTTCGTGGACGGTACGAGGCCTGGGTTTTTCCAGTGCCCTCGCACCGCACTACTTGGCCGTTCCGGTCGCTTTACCAAAGGTTGAATTCTGCGAATAGTGTAATGCTGTTATTACGTGTGCGAGTGGCACAAGGCACGGAGAGTAGACGCAATTTGCGGTAACCAATCTGTTTTATTTCATAGCGGGTAGGGGTTACATGTCTGGAGTTCTAAGAGTAGAACTGTAGGAGGTTTACATTCCATGGCCGCTTGACGACGAGTTTTCCGTCGCCTTGGACGTCGGTGAGGTAGTAGGCGTCGTTGCCCAGGACTCGTCTGATGGCGAATGGTCCCTCCCAAGGGGGTGAGAGCTTGTGCATGCCTTTCTTGTCCTGTATTAGGCGCAGTACCAGGTCGCCTTCCTGGAAAGTGTGAGTCCATACTTGTCGGCTGTGGTAGCGGCGGAGCCCTTGCTGGTAGATGGCGGTGCTGGAGCGAGCTAGGTCGCGTGCTTCGTCGAGCTGGTCGACTCCGTCTTGGCGTGTGAGCTCGTTGTCGGCCTCCGTGTAGTTGACCACCCTTGGTGAATCGTGCTCGAGGTCGGTTGGCATGACTGCTTCGGCACCGTACACAATGAAGAAGGGGGTGAACCCTGTCGACCTCTTGACGGAGGTGCGGATGCCCCAGATGACAGAGGGGAGTTCCTCGACCCAGCACCCGGCAGTACGCTCGAGTAGGACTTGTAGCCATGGCTTTAGGCCATGGAGGATGCTCTGATTGGCGCGTTCCGCCTGGCCATTGGACTCCGGGTGGGCGAATGAGGTGAGGTCTAGTCGGATGTTGTGCTCCTTGCAGAACTCGGCCATGGCTCCCTTGGCGATGTTGGTGTCGTTGTCCGTGATTATGTTGTTTGGGAACCCGTAGCGATAGATGAGTTCGTGTAGGAACTTTGTAGCGGTCTTCCCGACGCACTTGCGGATTGGCTTGGGCTCCACCCATTTTGTGAATATGTCGACGGCGACTAGGATGTGGGTGAAGCCAGAGGGGTCCTTTTTGAAGGGGCCTACTATATCCATGCCGCACATAGAGAACGGCCAGGTGATGGGGATTGTCTTGAGTGCCGAGCTCGGTATGTGAGTCTGGTTGGCGTATTTCTGGCATCCGACGCACCACTGGACAATGTCGACAGCGTCTGCGTGTGCGGTAAGCCAGTAGAAGCCGTGTCGCATGGCCTTTGCGACCAGAGAGCGGGCGCCGGCGTGGTGGCCGCAGTCACCAGAGTGGATGTCTTGGTGGATTTTCTGTCCGTCAGCGGGTTGGACGCAGCGTTGGAACACGCCGGTCACGCTGCGCTTGTGGAGATCACCGTTGATGATGACGAAGGATTTCCAGCGGCGCTATCATCCGGGATTCCGTTTCGCCTGCGGGTAGGGTGCCTCCCTCCAGGTAAGCGATGTATGGCGCGGTCCAGTCGCTTGGCTCGGCGATTAGTGCGACCAGGGCTGCTTCTGGTTGCAGCGGGATTCCGATGTCGATCTCCCTGGGGGGAGAGACGGAGGGCTTGGTAATAGTGTCGAGGAAGACACCGGCGGGTGGTGCGAGTTCAGCCGAGCTGATGCGAGGGAGTGCATCAGCCTTCTCGTTTTTCTGCATGCCGATCCACTCGACGGAGTATCCTGCGAAGTGTCCTCCCAGCTGGTCCACTACTTGGCGGTATGCCGCCATGGTGGGGGAGACGGTGTCGCAGGTGCCGGAGACTTGCCCGGCGACGAGGTCAGAGTCTCTGTAGCAGCGCATGCGATTGATGTTCATCTCCTTGGTTGCCCTCATGCCGTGGAGTAGCGCCTCGTACTCGTCCATGTTGTTGGTGCAGGTGGTGAAGTCGAGGTAGAGGATGTAGCGTAGCTTGTCGCCCTTCGGAGATGTTAGCACGATCCCCGCTCCTGCACCGTCTGCGTTCTTGGAGCCGTCGAAGTGTAGGCTCCAGTAATGGAGGTATGGAAGCTTCTCTGGCAGCTGGGCCTCCTCCCAGTCAGCGAGGAAATCTGCGAGGGCCTGTGACTTGATCTCCTTGCGTGGCTCGTACTTGATGTTGTGGACGGCGATCTCGACGGCCCACTTGGCGACTCGCTCGGTCGCCTCGCGGTTGAGGATGATGTCTTGCAATGGTGCTGAGGAGACGATCGTTATTGGGTGCTCCTGGAAGTAGTGCGGCAGTCGCCGCTGTGCTCTGAAGACCGCGTATACCAATTTATGGTATTGCGGGTAGCGCTGGCGCGACTCGGTAAGTACTTCGCTGATGTAGTATACGGGTCACTGCACCAAGCGTTCCTTCCCTTCCTCTGGTCGTTCGACGACCATGACGGCGCTGACGACGCGCTCGAAAGCCACGACGTAGACCAGCATGGGCTCCTTGTCGACAGGGGCGACGAGTAGAGGTGCTGCGAGCAGCACATCCTTGAGAGCGTGGAGCGCGTCGTCTGCCTCCTTGTCCCACTGGAAGGTGGGGTTCTTGCGCATTAGGCGATAGAGAGGCATCGCCTTCTCGCCTAGCCGGGGGATGAAGCGACTGAGAGACGCGACTCGCCCGGCCAGCTTCTAGACATCGCGCAGGCACTCGGGTGTGCCGAGTCGGGCGATCGTGGTAATCTTGGCGGGGTTCGCCTCGATCCCGCGCTTGGAGACGACGTATCCCAGTAGCTGTCCACTAGCTACACTGAAGGTGCACTTTCCTGGGTTTAGCTTTATCTTGTACCTTCGCGGGTTGGCGAAGGTTTACGCCAGGTCGGCGAGTAGATCACCCTGGCGAGTGGATTTCACCACCACGTCGTCGATGTAGACGTGGATATTGCGGCCATTTTGGATCGCAAGGCACTCCTGCATGCACCTCTGGTAGGTTGCCCCGACATTTTTGAGGCCGAAGGTCATGGAAGTGTAGCAGAAGGCTCCGAATGGTGTGATGAACGTCGTCTTCTCTTCGTCCTCGATGGCCATTTTGATCTGGTTGTACCCAGAGTAGGCGTCGAGGAAGCATAGCGACTCCGAGACCGCGGTTGAATCGATGATTTGGTCGATCCGCAGGAGGACGAATTGCTCCTTTGGGCAGCCGTTGTTTAAGTTTGTGTAATCGATACACATTCTCCAGGTCCCTTTTTATCTCGACCAAGACTGGGTTTGCCAGCCACTTGGAGTATTTGATTGGCCGAATGAAGCCTGCAGCAAGTAGACGCTGCACCTCCTCGGTGATTGCTCGGCGGCGCTCTTCATTGAAGGGCCGCAGCGACTGCTTGACAGGTCGCACTTTGGGGTCGGCGTTGAGTTTGTGCTCAGCGAGTTCCAGACACCAGGCATGTCGGATGGCTTTCATGCGAAGATGTCCCGATTCTCACGTAGGAACTCGATGAGCGCGCCTTCCTATGCTGGGCTCATGCCTGTCCCGATCGTCATCGTCTGGTTGGAGTCGCCTGGGACCAGCTCGACGGTGTGGGTGTGTGTCATTTCCTCGAAGGCGGCAGAGTTGCCACCCTCCAAATTGGGCTTCTTGACTATGGTGGGGTCGTCATTGTTGACCCTGCTCACGTACTTGGCGAGATCCTCGCGTGGTTGGCCTCCGCTGCGATGACAGCGTCAGCGAGTTCGGCGCCTTTGGCCTTGCATTCTGCAGCCATGTCGGGGTCGCCATGGATAGTGATGATGCCACATGGCCCGGGTAGCTTATCGCGTTGTACGCGTAGTGGGCGCTGCCATAAATTTGGCGAACGCCTGGCGCCCCAGGACGCAGTGGTAGGGGTTGTTAAACGGCACCAGCTCGAAGACGATCCGCTCGGTGTGGAAGTTTGCTAGTGTGCCGAAGGTGACTGGCAGCATCACCTTGCCGATTGGTTACGCCTTCCGACCGGGGACGATGCCGTGGAAGGTGGTGTAGGTCGTCTTGATCATCGACTGCGGGAGCCGCAGTCGCCTGAACGTGTCCAGATAGAGGATGTTGATGGAACTGCCGTCGTCCATCAGCGTTTTGGGGAGCCAGTAGTCCCCCACCTTGGGGTTGACCACTAAGGCGACTCGGCCCGGAAATTCGATCCGTGGCGGGTGGTCCTCGCGGCTCCAGGTGATTGGTTGCTCGGACCAGTTGAGGAACTGGGGGATGTCTATCTAGGACACCGCGTTGACGGCGACGACGCGGGCAATGACCTTCTTTTCGCGCTTCGTGTTGAAGCATGTGAAGCTGTGGAGCGAGCCGGCGATGCTGCCGAACTTTCCGCCGTTTGGCGGGTTGTTGTCGGGGTCTTCCGGCGCGCGTCGTGCCTTCTCGATCTCCTTGAGAGAGTGGCAGTCGGCGGTCGTGTGTGTGGCGGGCTTCCCTTCCCTACTATGAAACACACAGGGTTGGTTGAGGAGAGCCGTGGGATCGAACCTCAGCTTTGCCTAGTAGTTGCCACCATCGCGGCACTGGCCTCCATCGCGGCGGAAGCTCTTGGGTTCGCGCGGCGCGTATCCGGCGTTGGCGACTAAGTCGACTCGCCCATCACCGCGGTGTTTGCCGGTGAGGCAAGTGGTGCTGTAGCGTAGCTCGGGTCGCCTCCCGTTGTCGTGCCTGCTCGTGCGGCGATTTCCTCTCGACTCGTCGTCGGTTTCTTGGTTTGGGTCCTCCTCCGCGTACCGCTTTGCAATCTCCAGGAGGTCCGGTATGTTGTCGAGTGTTCTGTACACTTGCTTGAGCTTGGAGAACAGGGGCTCGTAGTAGCACGAGGTCTTGAAGCATTGGATCGCGGTGTCCGGGTGGATTCCGGCCGTGTTATACCATAGGTCTTTCCACTGTTGGACCCAACTGCGGGTCGACTCACGGGGTCCCTGGACGCATCGCTCCAGGTCCTCGATGGTAGTGGCGCGGGTGTAGGAACCCTAGAAGTGCCTGACAAAGGCGTCGTGCATTTCCTCCCAGGAGTCGATGCTATCCGCGGTGAGGGTGTTAATCCACTGCCTGCACGCTCCCTCCATCATCAGGGGAAGGTAGCGGGCGGCGAGTAGATCGGTGTGGCCGGCGATCCCCATCGCAATGAGGTAAGTGTCCAGCCACACGGACAGATCGTACGAGGGGTCGTACTTCTCGATCTCCTTCGACGCTTTGATGTTCGCCGGGTATCTTTCGCCTCGGATCATCGATCTGAAGCACTAGGGTCCGACTCGGCTCAGCGATCCCCTTGGTTCGCCGTCACGGCGGTTGGTGAGGGTATGCCTCAGGTCGTCGGGCTAGCGTGCGCGCCAGCTCTGGTTGTTGATGATGTGGGTGCGTGCGTCGACGGGCTGCCCGTTAGCGGCGATGAAGTTGTTCGCCGGCCGTGGGTCGTTGGTGGAGAGTGTCGCGTTCGCGGGTCGGTGTTGGAGCTGCAGGGGCTCGGGTGGTGGGCAGTTGAGGGTATTCGCCGCCATTGGGCGGCCGCTCGAGGCCACCTTGCTGCCTGATGAACGCGAGTACATCCGACCTTGTGAGTCGGAGCCCGCGTTTTGTTGCTCGGCCTTTGGCGGCGAGCCTTAACATCTCTTGGATCTGCAGGGCGCCTTCCCCGGTGACTTGGATGTTATCGACTGCTTCTCGGCTCGCGACAAAATTGTCCATTGGGGTGGAGAATAGCGGGAGGCCGTTCGCATTTCGCTCTCGTGAGGAGACCACGATCCTTCGTTGGTCCCTGGGGGGCGCGCGGTTGGGTGGTGGTGGGGCGCCGTTGGCCATCGCGCCTGGTGGGGGTCGGATGCTCCCTCCTGGCGGCGCGTTCTCGCAGATCGCACGCTCGGCCGCGCGAGCTAGGTTGTTTTCATCGTTGAAGTTCAGGGCGCGCCCCTGAATGGTAGGGTTTAGGCGTGACCTGATTCGGAGTTGGTGATAGCGCGAAAGCTCCTACGCTGTCACCTGCTCGAGGCGAAATTCTTCGCGCTCAGCTTTTTCCTTGCGGACCGCCTCCTCCAGCCGCAGGCGGAGTTCCTCGACCTCCGTTGTCGTCGCATTTGGTGGGATCGGCGTGGATAAGGGGTCTTGTGGGTGGTCGGCGCCAGTTGCCATGTAGGTCGCGGAGTGGCGACCGGTTCCGTCGTGGAGGTCGGCGGAGTTCTCCGACCCGGAGTCAAAGTCGAAGATCCCAAGGATGGAGGGGTCCTCGAAGTCTCCAACGTTGGAGACCAGGGTGATGGAGCCCACGGGCGATACGGCGACGATGGATCCGGCGGCCGACGTCGGGGTCGCCGAATCGGCGTCGTCGTTGAGGGCCGCGTCGTCCGCGGCCGCGGTGGTTTCGGCCACGTTGCTGTGGGCCGAGTCGTACTCGGAGGCGACGCGGTGGATCGTGCGGACCTGGCTCTCAGAGGGCCGGTCGCGTGGCGGTGACTCGCGGATGCGAGCCGAGTCCTCCGAAACGATGATGTCGGTGAGGCCGACGAAGAGGCTGATCGTGCCGACTGGCAAAATCACGCTGTGCGTGACGGGTCGCGCCGCCGGGACGTAGCTGCACGGCAAGATCTGGAGCATCTCGCCGATCGCGATCATCCGGCCGGTGGTGATCGACTCGTTGATGGGCAGATTGGATCTCTCCGCAGAACACCGGTCAGGCCCCACGGTGGGCGCCACTGTCGTGGGAATGACCACGGCAGATGCTGCAATCGGCAGCGAGTAGTAGAACATGGGGCAAGGGCGGCCAGCCATCTGCGGTGCGAGATGAGGGCGGAAACACAAGGTTTTACCCAGGTTCAGCCCCCCGGAGGGTAAAGACCTACTCCTGCTAGATTGTATTATGGAGAGAGTACAAGGGGCGAGCTCGACGACTAGGCGGCGAGTCGCTTGGGTGTATGATGGAACGTGTCCTCTATGCGTACCCTAGGGAGGTTTATATAAGCTCACCTCGCTAGGGTTTACAGATTACAACCGAATTAGTTAAGGATTCGGAGGGTCTTTGACCTAATCCGACTGGGCCTATCTACGCTTCTGGGCCTCCAGCTTCCAGTCGCCTGAGTCCTCGCGAAGTATCGATCGAGTGGTCGTCCTGTAGGCCCACTCGCTGGCGGCTTGGACCAATAGGAAACGTCCTGCTAGGCATACCCTGGTAGGCATATCCCCATCACATCCAGCACATAGGTCAAATTACCAGCATTGAGGACAATCCTCAAGTTGCGGAACCAATCTGTGAAGTTGCTTCCATTGTTTTTCAACTTTTCTGTCTCTAGGAACACATTAAAATTGATGGTAGGGGCGGCCATTGATCTATAACATATTTGCAATAGTTTAGACTAAGTTTATGACAAATCGAGTTCTAATCAATAGTTACATTAATCTAGGTGAACTCCCACTCAAAACAATATCCCTCACATTGTTTTAGTGATCACATGAACCAAATACACCACATCAAAACCGGTCATCATGAGAGTTGATGTAGCTTCAATGGCGAACAATCAACATGTTCATCATATCTACTATATGACTCATGCTTTACCTTTCGGTGATCCGTGTTCCGAGACCATGTCTGTACATGCTAGGATAGTCAAGATCAAACCTTAGCTTCCGCATGAGAAAATCTGGCTTGCTCCCATTGTATACACTTGCATAATCTAACACACCCGATCATCACATGGTGCTTAGAAACAACGAGCTTTAGCAATGGTTCTTACAAAGGATGAACACTTTATAACTTGAAATTTTGTGAGAGGGATCATCTTATAATGCTACCGTCACGAACTAAGCAATACAAGATGCATAAAAGGATTAACATCACATGCAATTCATAATATGTGATATGATATGTCCTTTCATCTTATGCTTCCGATCTCCATCTTCAAGCACCATTATCTCCATCATCACCGGCATGGCGTCAAGGTCAATGGTGACGCTTCATGGTTTTCGTCCACCAGCATCAACTATTACAACTACTTTGAACAATAGACGCATAGGTCTTAATGAAATTAAAAGACAACCATATGGCTCCTGCCGGTTGCCGACTTACAATAAGTAACATTGCATACATCATATATAATCACAATCATGTCCATATCACATCACAACACACCCCTGCAAAACAAAGTTAGACGCCTCTAATTTTCTTTGCATCTTTTACGTGGTTTGGGGCTTTCAATAAGTGTCGTTATAACTTACGAACAAGAACCGCAACATTCATACTAGTATTGTCAATTACCCGTTTTAAATTGAATCTTCACTATGTTGGGAGAAACAGGCACCCGCGAAGCCACTTATGCAATACAAGTTGCATGTCAAGCGTGGAGCAAGTCTCATGAACGATGTCATGTAAGGTTAGCCCGGGCCGCTTCATCCCACCATCCCGGAAGATGCAACGTACACAAGAAGAAATCGACAAAAAAAGCATCAACGCCCACAATGACCATTGTGTTCTACTCGTGCAACAGATCTACATATAGACACGGATCTGATACCACTGTAGGGGTTCGTCGCATGGAAAACAAAAAAATTCTACCGCATGGATACAAACAAGCCAAGATCTATCTACTAGATTGAAGCAACGAGTCGATTAGAGTACTCACCCTCGAAGATTCCAAAGCCGTTAACGAGTGCAGAATCTCATGGGTGATGTAGTCGTACACTTGACGATATCAAGATCGCGTAGACGATCCTTCCGGCGCTGCGTTCCGGCTGTGCTTCTGCAGTCGGTCACACGTTCGGTACTTGATGAAGACCTTCCTCTCCCTTGTTCCAGCAGGCAGCAGAGGTTGTAGTTCTCTCCTCGTGATTCCGGCAGCACGACGGCGTGGTGTCGGAAGTAGAGGGAAGATCCCACAGGGCTTCTCCTAAGCTGGCGCGAGTTATGGTGGATCTAGGGTTTCCGGTGATCTAGGTTTAGAAGGCCGGAGAGGAGGAGGTGGTGTCAGCGGCGGCTAGGGTGACGGCGACGGGCCGGCGGCGGCGTCAGCTAGGCGGCGGTGCATGGTGTGGGAAGGGCTAGGTTGTGTGTTCTTTGGGGCAGCCCTCCCCCTCTATTTATGAGAGGGATAGAGTCTTGGGAGAGGGGAGTTTGAATCCATACCCAAACCCAAGTTGGACATAGGGAAGGACTCTTTCCTTATTCCACTAGGAAACTATTGTTCCAGTTTGATTTTTCAAACCTCCCTTTTGACTTTCAATTTAGAGATTTATTTCTCTCTCGCAAATGCCCAACTAAAGCGACCTAGGACATGATCCAATCATTCCACTTAACCATGACACATTCATGGACCATTCCCCTTCTGGTCCGGTGAACCTTCTAGACCCTTCTAGAACCTCTCCGATGAAAAAATCGAAATCATTCCCGAACTCCGGAATCATACTTTCCTTATATAAATAGTATTCTCCGGACCATTCCGGATCTCCTCGTGATATCCCATATCCCATCCGAGACTCTGAACAACATTCGGTTTCCCTACTTACATTCCATATCTACTAAACAACAACGAATCCTTAAGTGTGTCTCCCTACTATTCGTGAATTATGCAGACATGACCGAGACACTTCTCCGATCAATAACCAATAGAGGAATCTGGAAATTCATATGGCTCCCACGTATTTCTATGATTACTTTGCGATTGAATGAACCACTTACATACGATACCTATTTCCATTTGTCTCGCGATAGTTTACTTATCCGAGGTTTGATCATCGGTATCTCTACATACCTAGTTCAACCTCATTAACGATAAGTACTCTTTTCTCATTCCCGTGATATGTGATCCCTTGTTATCCAGTCACATGCTTGCAAGCTAATTGTATGACATTCCACCGAGAGGGCCCAGAGTATATCTATTCATCATATGGATGGACAAATCCCACTCTTGATTCATGTGCCTCAACACATACTTTCCGAACACTCAATGCCACCTTTATAGCCACCCAGTTACGATGTGGTGTTTGATGTCATCAACGCATCCTTCTGGTGATAGTGATTAACATGATCTCATTGTCGAAGGAATTAGGTTACTATGTATCAAAAAGCTTATAGCAAACGAACTATTTAAATGACTTGATCTTTATGCTACGCTTATATATAAGAGTATGTCCATTATACAATTCTCCTAATGATATGATCTTGTTGTTAATAACATCTCAATGTTCATGATCGAGAAACCACGATCATCTATTAACCAACAAGCTAGTATTATAAGGAGGCTTTACGAGGGACTCTAATTCAGTTTACAAATCACACAAGATTAATATTTCCAGGTTAATACTATTATAGCATGAATGAAAACATTTATCATAAACACAAAGATATAATAATAACCACTTTTATTATTGCCTCTAGGGCATATCTCCAACAGTTACCACACTTGCGACTTTGTTAGTCACTACGATGTAAATTAACATAGGCTCATGTGGCTCTAATGGTTCGAGAATTGGTGTATTCAAAAGTATATCTTTCAAACATTGCGAAGAAATGTCGTCTTCTTAGGTCTAGAAAAATTTGTCGGTTTTGTTCAAGAGCTTGTATAAAGGTGCGGCTCTTTCTCCGAGTCGGCTGACGAACCAGCTCAACCAGTGAGACGTTGCACTTCCTTAAGGCGAGTCGGCCTAGTGATGTTTAGTATAGCCCTTGATTTTGTCCCAGTTCACCTCTATGCCCCTTTTCAGACACGATGAAACCTAACAATTTTCTGGCTAGGATTTCAAATAAGCACTTATTCGGATTTAGCATTATGTTGAATTTATGTAGGATCGCAAATGTTTCCTCTATGTCGGAAATAAGTTTCCTTCTTTTTGGACATCACTTCTATATCATCTACGTATACATGGACGTTGTCTCCGATTTGATCGTTAAGGCAATGTTGCATGGTGCATTGATATGTATCTCATCCGTTGTTTAAGCCGAAAGGCATAGTTTTGTAGCAGAAGGTTCTAAAAGGTGTGACAAAAGACGTCTTGAGTTGATCCGATTATTTCATAGGAATTTCATGATATTCGGAATATGCATCGAGAAAATAGAGTAATTCTGATCCTTCCGTGGAATCAATAACTTGATCGATTCTTGGCAAAGGGAACAGATCTTTAGGACAAGCCTTGATCAAGGTAGTATAATCAATGCACATCCTTAAATTAATAGTGTCCTTTTTAGGGACGAGTAGAGGATTTGCCACCCACTTAGCATGGATGACCTCTGCGATAAATCTTGCTAATTCTAGTTGGGCTAATTATTTAGCTATAGCTTTACGCTTTTCATCACCAAACCGTCGTAAGGACTGTTTGATGGGTTTAGCGTTAGGGTACACATTAAGAGAGTGCTCGGCGAGTTCCCTAGGTGATGAGGGTTCGATTTGTCAATGCCCATTGTTATGGACTTTGGTTTTGAGAAGATGGGGATGCTGGAAGTCGTGGAACGATTAATAGGCAAGCAATGCGGGGACACGAAGTTTAACCAGGTTTAGGCCCCCGGAGGGAAAACCCTACTCCTACTTGTATGTTCTTGATTATGGCAGAACCGGGTGCGCAAATGCAATCTAGCGTGGAGGTGTGTGTATGAGGTGAGTTGAGGATCCTTCTCGCCATACCCTCCTGGCCTTTATATAGATAGGCCAGGTCTCGGAATAGGTCGGGTCGGTTATAGATTAGGGTTGATACCCTTTGAAAATTCTACCTAATCTAGACTTGGCCTCCAAGGAGTCGAATTCTCCATGGGCTTGGGCCACCCGAAAACTTCCTGTGCTGCAAATCCTCGTGTGGGCCTTCCTTGGGCTGGACCGGGTATACCAATGTTGTGCACCTGTAGGGTATATCTATGTCAGTAGCCCCCGAGTGTTCAGTTGAATCGTAGATTCGACTGGAGACTCCACAATCTTTTGGGTGCTCTGCATTTGATCATGTCTTTTAGGAATAAACAAGTTAGTTCATAGGGATTGTTGATGCGTGTGCCTGACTTATCTGACGGATCGGGGTCAGTTAACTTTCATAGGACAAAACAACACGATCTTCATCAGTCTCGAGTCCCTGGACTCGAATCTGGAACGAATGCTGGCGTAATTCGACTCAGGCTGTTGAGGTCTTATAGGAGTCGAATCCCAGTGATTTTCCAGCAGTGTACCCAACGCGTCAGTCGGGATTTTCATCGTGCCTGTTGACATGGGAGTTTTCTGGCAGAGCACAGTCAGGTGCGTTACCAGGCCATCAGAAGATATCTGTAGGAATTATCTTTGTGTCATAGACACAACATCCGACACTTAATCACCGCAGAGGTGTTTCGGGTGGCCAAGGAGACTGTTTCTCACTTAGAGTTAGTTTGTGCAAAGTAGCCAAAAAGATTTTGTCGTATTTGATCCAAAGAATCTCAGTCGAATAATTCATAGGGTGCGCGACCAGCGCTCCCTATGGGAGTAGTCCCCGAGTGTCTATTCGAGTCGTAGACTGGAGTAGATACTTTAGTACAGTCGTTTTCATTATTAGTCCAAAGGACGCATTTTTTCAAATGCGCGACCAGTGCTCCCTATGGGAGTAGCCCCCGAGTCCGTAGTGGAGTCACAGACTCGATGTAGGACTCGAAGATTTTCCGAGGTGGCATTACCTTTTGTAATTTCTCGAGTCCGGGGCCAGCACTCCTAATAGGAGTAGCCCCCGAGTACTTGGTTGGGTCGTAGACTCGAGTAAGTACTCTTTAAAATCAGTTGAAATCTGCGAGACATTGTTGGCTTTTGCTTTGATGACATCATTGCTGACGCTTGGTGAGCTCAACCGTCTACGGCAGCAAACGATTCGACGGGACAATTGTGAGTCCCACTGCCTGACTTGACTATGACTAGTCACGCGTAGGCATGGTGGAAGTTATGGCATCTCCTTGGTTTCCGCACGTAGTGGACGGCGTGCTGGCGATGGTTCAGTTTGATGCTGACACATGTACGGTGAGATCTGAGGTGCGCGCTAGGGATTCGCAGTTGATGGCTCTTCTGTGTCGTCTTCACCCTTTTATACCGCGGGGGGAAACAGTATTTTTGTCCTTCGTCATTTGCTCTTCCTCATCTCCATTACCACCATTTTTGTGAGTTCCCTGCTTCTCATCGCGCACTAGATGCTCTCCATACTTTTCCTTCCTCTTTCCTCCACTCGCATCGCCGCACTCGCCGCTCCAGGATGGGCAAGACGAACAAAGCGTCATCTACTGCAGCGGGGTCGAGCGCCGCTGGCGCTGACAAGAAGGCCGCCGCTCTAGCCCGTATCACTGACGGCGGGTGGAAGCGCACGGAGATGAGAGGCGGATTTGCGCAAATTTAGTGAGTTTGGCCTGATATCCAAGGACAAGGAAGATGCCATCCTCCGGAGCCAAGAGGTAATTCCTCGCCCACCTGAACGATTTCGGGTGATGTTTTATGCCTTTGTGATCAGGGGTCACTCTTTGCTACGGGATTCAGTTGTATCATCTATCTCCCAACTCTGTTCTTCATATCGCTTATTTCATCACTTTGTGCTAGTGTTGGCTCGGTATCGATCCGCACTTTGGCCTCTTTCGTAAACTCTATTCCGTGAAGAGGCAGTCTGGCACCGGTGCTGTTTATCCACTTGGTGGCTGCATCATTTCCATCTGCCCCACCGTTCAATTCTTCTCGTTCTCCATTTGCGAGTCCGTCCAGTACTGGCGCGGGAAATGGTTTTGCATCCGCGGCGTCAAGCTGGACGGGCAACATTTTGGTCTCGCCCCTTTCGATTCTACACAAAAGATCACCTAAAAGAGGTCATGGAAGAACGAGATCTTAGAGGGTGAATCTGCGGAGATGGAGAAGCTCTACCAGCGGGTGGAATCTCTTTAGCTAGTGCCGGCAAAGAGGTCAACGGCGTTGACATCATCCGCACCTTCCTCAAGCGTCGGGTGCAGCCGCTCCAAGCGACGGCGCACCCGATGTTTCTATATGCTGGCCGCAGCGATCCTACAAGGGTTTCGCCTGAGGAGTTATCTTCGGGTGACCTTGATAAAGTCCTTCGGCGTCTGCTGAAGTACAAGGCTGACGAGGACCTCCCGGGGAAATCTTTGACCACCCCTTTCAGCGCCAAGAAAGTAGTCTCCCAGGTGAAATTTGTTGTGTGCGTGTAGCGTTTTTTCGAGTGCCCTTTGCCTACCGGCTTGCTTAGCTTGTTTTTTTTTGTTCTTTGGTAAGCTGAGAAGTACACGGATCCGCCGGACAACGAGGAGGCGGAGTCTGAATCCGAGCTTCCCCCAGAGCATTCTCCTTCCTTGGAAGCCCCCAAGCCGAATGAAGGGAAGAACAGAAAGTGGTTCCGAAGTGAAACTTCGGGTGGGGCGACGCCGCCAACTCCAAAGGGTTTGTCCTTCCTCGAGAAACATGGTGGGGATGATGGTGCGATGTACGCACCCTTTCCTGTTGTGCCTATTCTGGCGATGGCCCCGCAGTCGCCAGCCAAGAAGAAGAAGAAGAAGAAGAAGAAGAAGAAGAAGAAGAAGAAGAAGAAGAAGAAGAAGAAGAAGAAGAAGAAGAAGAAGAAGAAGAAGAAGAAGAAGAAGAAGAAGAAGAAGAAGAAGAAGAAGAAGAAGAAGAAGAAGGAGGAGGAGGAGGAGGAGGAGGAGGAGGAGGAGGAGGAGAAGGAGAAGGAGAAGGAGGCTCCTGTCTTCAACCTGTCAGACATACCGTCATAAGTTGCGCTTGACCGAACTTTTGTAGTTGTGCTGATATGTTAAGTAGTATCCTGATGTTGATTTGATTTTTTGCAAGTGCTAGCAGTAATCCCTCGGAGGAATTTCTTGATGAGGACACCGAAGAGATGATCCCGGAATCGAAGCCGACGTCTTTGTTTCCCAAGATAGTGGCCAACTCCAAGGACGAGGGTCCATGCCAGACCACGTAAGTGTATTTATTTCCTTGCATATGGGGAGCCCTCGAGTACTTTACTCATCAGACATGCTGGCCTTTTTGCAGCCTTTTGTCCGTGGTGCCAACCTCCTCATCTAGCAGCATCTGTCGCTGGAGGGTGAACTCAATCAGCTCCAAGGTGTGTAGCAATCTTCTTGCCTATTTTTCGAGTGCATCAAGTTTGTTGTTCTAGTTATCCAATGTTTCTCAATGCTGCAGATGAGAACAATGCTACTCTCCATAGGTTGAACACTCTCGAAAAGAGCCTCGACCAGGTGGAGAAGAAGGCGGTGGATGCTACGGAGGCCCTCCAATGCCAGCAGAAGGAGGCTGAAGACCGTGTGCAGCAGCTCGCGGCCGCCGCAGCCATCCGGGAGAAGGCCATGGCAGACAAGCATATGGCTGCTGCCAAGGCTATCTCTGGTAAGCTGCCCTTTTTTCCTTTTTTGTGTGTTCTTGTTTTGTGAATGTGTTTTCTCCTTCCTCAGTCAAGTGTTCTATTGCTTTTCTTGCTAGATGCTTCTGGCATTGCGTTTGCCCGCAGCGCGCTGGAGCACGGGGATCTTCTGGTGGATGTGGTTGCAGCGATCGAGGATCACTGCACTTCTATTGCGGGCTCTCTTGACGCGGCTAAGAAAGTGCTGACGCGCTTTTATAAGGAGGTCAACCCCAAGGGCGTTGCCCTCGAGGACGCCAGCTTGCTGGAGGATGCTCTGTTAGGCGACGCTCCGGCAGAGTACAAGCACAAGCAGAAGGGAGTCGTTGCTGCCATGGGGTTGGCCATGGTGATACGCCATAAACGTATCTATAATTTTTTATGTTCCATGCTTGTTTAGTATCTACTTTGCTTTGCTTTGCTTTGTCTACACTTTGAGGTGTTTTTATATGTTTTCTGGTACTAACCTATTAACAAGATGGCACAGTGCCAGTTGCATGTTTTCTTCTGTTTTTGGTTCCAGAAAAGGAAGAAAATCAATATTCTCAGAATTGGATGGGACAAAAGCCAAAGTCAATATTTTACCGTGGGGAACACGAAACCAGAGTACAATACGGAGGGGAGCCACCAGGACACACCCCCTGGCCGTGCGGCTAACTCTAGCCCGCGCCTGGGAGTTACGGCCATCCTAGGTGCACCATGCCTCGCCTCTTCGCCTATAAAGACCCCCAGATACCAAAACCCTACGAACCCGATCAATCCTCCACGAAATATTCTGTAGCCGCCTCCACCATCGTCGCTAGATCGGGAGGGATGTGAAGCTCTTCCTGGCACCCTGCCGGAAGGGAGATCATCCTAGAGGCCTTCTTGTTCATCATGCCAGCCTTCGGTATGAAGCGTGAGTAGTTCCACCTTGGACTACGGTTCCATGTAGTAGCTATATGGTTGTATCTCCTCCTTTGTGCTACCATGTTTAGACCTTGTGAGCTCCGTTCATGATCAAGATCATCTATTTGTAGCCATGCATGTTGTATTTGTGGGGATCCGATGGATATTGAGATTACTATGTCAGATTGATTAATGGTTTTGTCTTATTGATTCTATCATGTCTGTGTTGTTTGTGATGTTGCATTCTCTCCATTACTAGTAGCTATATTGGCCAAGTAGATGCTAGTGACTCCAAGAGGGAGTATTTATGCTCGATAGTGGGTTCATGCCTCTATTTAATCTAAGGGAAGTGACAGAAATCTTGCTACTAGGGAGAAAACAACGGTCTCTTGTTCATGGAACAAGTGGATTGTTTACCTTACACACTTTTCTTAAAGCAGTTATTCGTTGTTTGCAAGCTAATACTATAGGGGGGTCGGATGATAACCTGAAGGTGGATTACTAGTCATAGATGCAGTTGGATGGAGGTCTATGTATCTTGTTGTATTACCCAATCGAATATCATAGGATCATGAGTGTCTAGTATTGCATTGTTATGCCTTGCTCAGTCCGATCAATTGCCCTGCTGTAATTTGTTTACCCAGCATGCCATGTTTGTTTATCTTAAGGAGAACACCTCTAGTGAACTATGGACCCCGGCCCAATATGTACTATTGATACATCTTCCATTGTTACTGTTTACCTTTATGCAAACCACCATTACCTTCCACACCATATAGTTAATCCTTTATTTTCAGCAAACCCGTGAGATTGACAACCTCACTGTTCATTGGGCCAAAGTCTTCAGTTTGTGTTTTGCAGGTTTCCAAGTTGCTAGCAACACCTTTGAGTCGTTTCCTTCCTCCTACTGGATCGATAACCTTGGTTTCTTACTGAGGGAAGACTTGTTGCAGTGCTCATCCCACCTTCCTCTTGGGGACTCCCAACGATGCTCTACATTGATCTGAGCCACCATCACATGGCCATGGCATTCGGAGCGGAGCTGGATCTGGCCCAGCTCATGTCCAGAATGCCGACGGTGGCGGATGGCTCGGAGGTAGCTTTTGCCACCTTTGCCTCCCGCTACAAGAATTTCGGGTCTAAGCCCATCGATCTCCTGGCCGACTATTCGGCAGAGCAGCAGCGAGCGGCCAAGAGTAGGCACTCTTGCTCCGAAGCTGCTCCGGGTGCTGGCGCTTAGGCCCATCTGTCTTGTAGTTACGCTAGCTTTCTTCCTTTTGCTATAGACCCTTTTGGATGAACAATCTTTACTTTGCCATGAAATGGCCTTAATTATGTATATGTATGAATTATTGTTTTAACTGTTGTCGAAAGTGTTTATGATGTTAGAGTTTGCATGTTTACCCTTAGGGTCCTTCGGGTGAGGCTCCAGTGGTCATGCCTTCCCCTGTGCCTGGCCCTTGCCCGTCGCTGAGCGAGTCATCGCATTTGCCTTTTCTGCGTGACCGCGTCCAAAGTTTGGAGAAGGACATCCTCAGCATCAGTGGTCATGCGGATGTGTGGAAGTCGAAGACTGAGCGAGCAATTTCCAGGGAAGAGTTCTTACTCGAAGAATTTCGGCAGATGGGTGAGCAGCTTCAATGTGAGTCCTTGTGAACCGCTGCTTCTTCAAGTGCGGCTTATTTTTATGTTGGATCACCCAATGCTTTGTTTAGTTGTAAATCTGCTTCCGAAGGAAGAGAAGGAGCGCGTCGCAATTCGGATGAATTGCTTGACGCAACAATACTTGGAGGGTGGCGGCTTCTTCTGCATGGACAGTGATCGGGCGATCGTCCTGGCCACGGTGCAAGATCGCGTACACCAGGTTCTTCGGTTGCTAAAGTGGGTGAGGTCGTATCTTGCGTCTATTCGGGCCACCATGTTTCCTTTGGACGCTGCACCTTCTAGCTTTCTAGGGTTGCTCGGGAAGTTTCGAGATGCAGATCATGTGAAGGAACTGATGCACCATCAGCTAATTGCGGGCATGAAGGAAGCCCTATCTCTTGTCCGACTGCATCGTCTTAATGTTGATCTAGCGGAGATAGCGGTTGGGCCGCCTCCTCTCCGAGATGGCATGGCGTGGGATATGAGTCCCCATTATGCGGCTATGGCGCAGTACGCCGAAGATATAAAGGAAAAATGAGATAATGTAAATTCTATATTTATTCGAGTGGGTTTTTTATACCCTTTGTAAAGTTTGTACGTGTTGGAGCGTGGTGCGTTGTGTTATTATGTAATGTGCATATCCTTTTCGTTAGCCTGACCTGGTTAGCTACTCAGGTTGTATGCATTTTTGTCAGTCGACGAAGTCGTAAGGTGAGGCGCATCCCCCGAGCGTGTTTAGCGATAAAAAATGTAAGGGGAAAAAGATGTTTGGGCCAAGGAACTTAGCTTTTATTCATTGTAAACAAGGAGGTACTTTGTTCGGCTGTGTAGTCTGGCTAAATAGCCTTATTGAAAGTAAAGGGAACTAGGGGTAGAAGCATCGCAGTCGTGTGACGTTCCAAGGGTTGGAGTATTCGACTCTTGATGCAACGTCCATGAGGCGGTAGGCGCCAGCTCGGATGACTTCGGTGATGATGTAGGGTCCTTCCCAGGGTGACTCGAGCTTCTTGTGTCCTTCTTGATTGAGTCGCAAAACGAGGTCTCCTTCAACGAAGGACCTTGGTCACAGCCGACGACTGTGGTAGTTGTGGAGACTTTGCTGATAGACCGCTGAGCGAGCCGCGGCGATGTCGCGTGCGTCATCGAGCGTGTCGATGGCGTCTTCAAGTGCGGCCGATGATTCAGCCTTTCTATAAGCAACGACTCGGGGGCTTTGTGGTGTACCTCAGCAGGTAGCACGGCTTCGGCTCCATGCACCATGAAGAGGGGCGTATAGCCAGTTGAGCTGTTCAACGTTGTGTGCAGGCTCTAGAGAACGGAGGGTAGCTCGTCTGCCCAGGCTCCCGCAAGCCTTTCGAGTGGGCATAGTAGGCGCTTCTTGATGTCGTTGCCTATGAGGCCATTGGCCTTTTTGACCTGCCCGTTGGTCTGCGGGTGCGCCACGAAGGCGTATGATATGTTGATTCTGAGGTTCCCGCAGAAGTCTCGGAATTCCTTCAAGATGAAGTTCGAGCCGTTGTATATTATAATGCTATGTGGCACGCCGAACCTGTAGACAATGTACTCGAAGAACTTGATGACAGTTTTGCCGCTTTGGTTGGTGACGGGCATGGCCTCGATCCACTTGGAGAATTTGTCGACTGCGACCAGGAGGAAGACATGGCCTCCTGGCGAGGACTTTGGCAGTTTGCCGCTCATGTCGAGGCCCCACTGGGCAAAGGGCCAGGCCACTGGTATAGACCTCAGCTTGGATCCTGGCGTGTGTGGCTTGTATGCATACCTCTGGCAGGTGTTGCACCTCTGGACTATGTCCTTGGCGTCGTTCATTGTGGTTGGCCATTAGAACCTAGCTCGTAGAGCTTTAGCGACTAGGGTGCGGCTGCCTGCGTGATGGCCGCAGCTACCCACATGGATGTCTTGGAGGATGCTTTTGCGTCACCGATGGTGACGCATCATTGGAGCACACCTGAAATGTTGCGTTTGTACAGTTCGCCATTGATGATGGTGAAGGCCTTGGACCAGCGAGATACGCGTTGGGCATCTGTCGGGTCCTTAGGTATCTGATTATTTATCAGGTAGCGAAGGTATGGTTGCATCCACATTTCTTCAAGCGCCATGACCTGCATCAGGCTGACCAACTCGATCTCTGTGTCGAGCTTTTTGGGTCCTTCTTGTCCTTCCGGTAGTGCGGCCCCCGACTGTTCTTCTTCTTCGGCCGAGCCTTTTGGGAATTTCCTCTTGATGGAGGGTACGCAGATTTGTTCGAGGAACACTCCTGGTGGCACTCGAGCGTAGATGGAGCTGATGTTGGCGAGTTTGTCGGCCTCCTCGTTGCTTTCCATGCCGATGTGCTGAAGCTCACAGCCGTCAAAGTCTCCTTTGAGTGAGTTGTAGAGCGCACGATATGAGATCATGTTGGCGATATGGGTGTCGCACTCATTCATCGTATGTTGCACGACGAGGTTCGAATCGCCATAGATGACAAGGCGTGTTGCGCCGCACACTTTATCCATCCTCATGACATGGATGAGGGCCTCGTATTCGGCCTCACTGTTAGAGGCGCGGAATTTCATCCGAATGACATACTTCATATTGTCGCCTTGAGGGGACTTCAGTATGACGCCGGCCCCTGCTCCAGCCTCGCTCTTGGAATCATCTAAGTGCATCGTCCAGGACTGCGACATGTCCGGAGTGTCCAGCAGCTGGAGCTCCATCCAGATGACGAGGAAGTCAGGTAGGACCTCGGATTTGATGGCGGTGCACCGCTCGTAGATGATGTCTCGAGGAGACAACTCAATGCCCCACAGGGCTATGCGCCCCGTGAATTCGGGGTTGTTCAGTATGTTCGACAATGGGGCGTCGTTGACGACCATGATCTGGTGCTCCTAGAAGTAGTGGCTCAGCCCATGTGCCATCATGAATACGCCGTGGCCGAGCTTCTGGTAATGGGGGTACCTCTGCTTTGTCGGGGTCAGTACCTCGCTGAGGTAGTAGATTGTGCATTGGACCCCGTGGGTCTTGACATATTCGGGTCATTCGACCACGAGTGAGGTGCTGACCACTTGGTGTGTGGATGCTATGTATAGCAGCAAAGGCTCTCGTTCCTTCGGCGTGACCAGGACAGGTGATGTGGAGAGTAGCCGTTTGAGGTCCTCGAACGAATCGTCTGCTTCGGGTGTCCATTTGAATTTTTCTGTCTTGCGCAGCAGTTGATAAAAGGGGAGGGCCTTCTCACCCATTCGGCTGATGAACCTGCTGAGCGCCGCGATTCGTCCGGCTAGATCCTAGAGTCCCTTGAGGTACTTCGGCTTCTCCATGGCTAGTATGGCCCTGATTTTCTTTGGGTTCGCCTCGATGCCCCGTTGGGAGATGAAGTACCCGAGTAACTGACTAGACAGGACGCCGAAGACGCACTTGTCTGGGTTCAGCTTGATCTTGTAGCAATCAAGGTTATCAAACGTCTCGCGGAGATCGTCGATTAGTGTCCTGGCCTCCTTGGTCTTGATTACTATCTCGTCGACATAGACCTAGATATTGTGGCCGACTTGGTTCTTTAGACATGCCTGCATGCACCTCTGGTAATTAGAGCCTACGTTCTTCAGCCCAAAGGGCATTGTGTTGTAGCAGAACACCCCAAACGGCGTGATGAACGCCGTTTTCTCCTGATCTTAGACCTTCAGTCGAATTTGGTTGTAGCCTGAGTAGGCATCAAGGAAGGAGAGCTTCTCTCATCCTGCAATGGAGTCGATGATTTGATCGATCCTTGGTAGAGGGAAGTGGTCCTTTGGATAGTGTTTTTTGAGCGATGTGAAGTCCACGCACATCCGCAGGATGCCCTTCTCCTTTTTGGGGACCAGCACGGTGTTGGCCAGCCACTCGCTTTCTTTGATTTCCATGATGAAGTTGGCATCAAGGAGTCTATTGACTTCGATTCCAATGGCCTCGGCTCTTGGCTCGGGCAGCCGACGCATCAACTGCTTGACTGGCTTCACATCTGGAAACACATTGAGTGTGTGCTCGGAGAATTCCCTGGGAACTCCTGGCATGTCCGCAAGACACCAGACGAAAATTTCCCAGCGCTCATGGAGGAATTCTACGAGCGCGCTTTCTTATACGGGACTCAGGTCGTTGGAGATCAACGCCGTATTGGAGGCGTTCGTTGGGTGAACCTGCACCTTCTTTGTGTTGACTACAGAGTCGAACGACATGTCGGGTGCGTTTTGCCTGGTTACTGGGGGTGCCTCGTTGTCTGTCACCTCCCTGAGTCTCGTGAGATCCTCCTGCATGCCGAACAACTGAGAGATTATGTTGAAGTCTATGTCGCAGCTGCTGGACCTTGTGAAGCTTCCTGGGACGGTGATGACGGCCTAGGTTCTGACATCTTCAGTAGCAGATACGCATAGTGCGGTACTGCCAGGAATCTTGCGAATGCCACACGCCCGAGGATGGCATGGTAATGTGATGGCCAGTCCACCAATTCGAACTCTAGCCGTTAACGCCTGAAGTTTTCGGGCTTGCCGAAGATGACGTCTAGCCATATCTTTCCCAGGGGGTATATGCCCTTCCCTGGGACTATGTTGTTGAACATCGTATCCGATTGCTCCAGGCTGCACAGCGGGATCCACATCGCTGCGAGTGTGCTAGCGAACATCAGGTTGATGCCGCTTCCACTGTCCATGAAGACGAGGCTCATCTCGAATCCCCCGATCTGGGCCTCGAGCACCAGGGCAGAGTGATCTGGGAGAGGGATCTGGCGTGGGTAATCTGAACGGTCGGACGTGATGCAGGACTCCGAGCCTCTGAGGTACTCAGGTATGGCTGGTGGGGAGGTCACGGACAGGCTAACTTGGTAGGTGATCTTCTTCTGGATCCTGTTGGTTGGGCGCCCCTTCTGGATCATCAGGTCTCCTTTCGGTTGGGGGTACCCGTTTGCACCGTTGTTCGGTGCTGGTGCAACCAGTGACTGCGATGGTTTGCCAGGTGGTGGTGGAGGAGCTCCGTGGGCGATGGCACCTGGAGCAGGTGCGAATCCAGGGTTCACCGTTTGGCGCCGCATTTGGGTGAGGCCCTCGCTGAGCTTCTGGAACTCTCTATAGTGCTTGAGCATGTGCCTGGCCTTCTTCTTACCATCTTGTTTGTCGATGTAGAAGTAGATGGTGCAGGGACCAAACAGTTTGTCGTATGCCGAAGGCTCGTCATCGTGGTTGCAACGTTTCCATGTTTCCATGGGTCATCCGGCGTCGTGGTACTTGCTTCTGCGGTTCCCGTCATCGTGGCGATCGGCATATCTAGCCACAGCCATGTCGACTACATCGTGATCATCGTAGATGCACGATCTTCTCTTGCTGCGGCGTTCGCACCTGTGGCCGAAGTCGTCTTCGTCATCCAAATGTGTTCGGTTGACGAAATCATCGCCATCTGCCCAGCGGTTGGCGATGTCCATGAGGTGGTCAAGGGTTTGGGGCTTGACGCGCCCGAGCTCCTCATTGAAATCTGGGCGCTTGGCACCATCCTTGAAGGCGTCGATTGCTCTCTCTTCGGAGATGTTTGCAGCGGAGTTCTTGATGTGCGACCAGCGTAATATGTACAAGCGGATGGACTCGTTGGTCCGCTAGGTGCAGGCCCACAGCTCTTCGATTGACGCTGGACTTTTGCTGGTTCCCTTGAAGTTGTGGATGAAGGTGTACGCCAGCTCTTCCCAGCTTTGGATGGAGCCGTGTATCTTCTTGAGCGGACTTTGGTATTGCTGTCGGTACCTGGCAAAACCGCAGTAAGGCAGTGTTCTTGTTCCCGTCGTGGAGCTTGACGGACGACAGATGATCGTCAAGCCAAGATTTTGGCTCATACGTACCGTCGAACTTCGGGTTGTCCGAAGGTACCTTGAAGTTCTCGGCATCCGCGATTGCCGAATGGATCTGATGAAGCATCTGGCTCCGCATAGTTCTATGTCGTCCTCCTCCTCGGACTCAGTCGAGCACGCACGCTTAGCACGTGATTTATCGATTTTGCGTTGGGTGAACTCACTACGAGCATCGTAGTTGCTGCTGCGGCACCGTGGGCTCCGATAGCGTCGGGGAAGGTCATGCTCCTCCTCGTTAGATGAGGGTGTGCGTATTCGAGTGAACTTGAACGCGGCCTTTTTCTTCGGCTCCGCAGGAGTTACGTCATTGAGCGCAGCTCCGACGAGTCCGAGGCCTGGTATTTGCAAACTTGTCCGACGAGTCCGAAGAGATAGGTCATGGCCGCCATGATCGCAGTTCGCGGTGTTTTCGGCATGACGTTGCCTTGTGAGTTGTAACACCCCGTCCACTTGGCCCCGGGGGTGTCACTCCTGATAGCTTAATAGGATCTCTAGACTAGCCCACAGACCAACACAAGTCTTCTCTTCACACTTTGTCCTCACTCATGCGCACCAGGTTACCCACTTCCCGGTCGGTCACCCATCCTAGAATTGCTCTAGGACAAGCACGCTTAACCTTAGAGTTCTTTTCGAATGAGCTTCCAGAAAAGAAGTTGCAACTTGTTGGTATAAGTATCCTATCAATCCTATTAAGTCATGTGCTTGGATCTCACATACACCCACCCTTTAGAAGATCGATGCCCTCATCGATCAAACACACCCCAGGAACGTTCCCTCTTGGCACGCGTATGTGCGTCCAGTGCCGGCACATGTGCCATGCCGTTTCCACTCCGGGCCACACGTGCCATGCTCCACATGTCCCTCCACTGACCCGCACACACCCGTTTTAACCGCGAGGATTGGCTCTGATACCCCTTGTAACACCCCATCCACTTGACCCCGGGGGTATCACTCCTGATAGTTTAATAGGATCTCTAGACTAGCCCCACAGACCAACACAAGTCTTGTCTGCGCACTTTGTCCTCACTCATGCGCACCCGGTTACCCACTTCCCGGTCGGTCACCCATCCTAGAATTGCTCTAGGCCAAGCACGCTTAACCTTAGAGTTCTTTTCGAATGAGCTTCCGGAAAAGAAATTGCAACTTGTTGGTATGAGTATCCTATCAATCCTATTAAGTCATGTGCTTGGATCTCACATGAGTCCATCGTCATGAAGGACGTGTCGAGGGCCCTGGTGACCTCGCGCCGCGTAGCAGGGTTCATGCGCTGCATGCAGGAGCGGTACTTGTTGGCTTTGTTGCCATGTGAAGTGGATCCGCCAGCGGCGGAGAGCGCAGCTCGCCATGCGCTTGACTCTACGGCTGCCTGCTTACGCTTTTCAAGATCTTCCTGCAGCTTCACCTACCAATTGTGCTCATCGATCAGGAGCCAGTGGTAGGCCATCAGCAGGTCACGGGAGGCATCCACGGGTAGGATTTTATTTCCTTGCACGGCTCCACGTGCCTTTTGCCAGCCTTCCTCGTTGAGGTTGATCTGGTCATAGGAGAGATTGCTGCCCTCAGTGGCTCTGTTAGCCGGGTTTCCCCTATTTCCCTCGATCTCAACCTGAGGGTTGGGAGGGGGATTGGGAGGTGGTATGGCACCCAAACCTAGCGGTGGATCCGCTCCGTTGTTGACATTGCCATCGTGGATGACAGCGCACAGGTAGCGCTCATGGAGTGGGTCGCTGCTACCGCAGCTCTCAGATTCAGAACCGTAGGTTCCTTAATCCGAAGGGGGACCGCATAGATTGGAGTTGCAGCTGGTGCTATTATCCGAATCGCCTATCAGCATCGACATACGTAGGGCATCGATGAGTGGGACCCATGAAGCAGGCCTAATGGATGGTAGTGGCACCCGCTCTGGGAGGCGGAGGGTGCCGGTCTGCCCCACCTGGAAGCAGAAGCTCCCGAACAGCATCTCGATCCCGTCACCTACGGACTCGAAATCTTTCAGGGTGGCCGTCGGGTGGGCAGTGAAGTCGAAGGCGCCGAAGAGGAGGTGACTCTCTATTGCTGAGGAATCATAGATCGCTCTGGATGGAACCATCATGACCACACGATCAGCGTCCCCGCTTCCCATAGACGGCGCCAATTGAGGATGGTTCGACTCGTCAATGCCCATTTTTATGGACTTGGGTTTCGAGAAGATGGGGATGCTGGAAGTTGCGGAACGGTTAACAGGCAAGCAATGCGGGGACACGAAGTTTACCCAGGTTCAGGCCCCCAAAGGGAAAACCCTACTCCTACTTGTTTGTCCTTGATTACGACGGAACCGAAGGTTACAGGGGTGCGCAGATGCAATCTGGCGTGGAGGTGTGTATGAGGTGAGTTGAGGATCGTTCTCGTCGTACCCTCCCGGCCTTTATATAGATAGGCCAGGTCTCGGGATAGGTCGAGTCGGTTACAGATTAGGGTTGATACCCTTTGAAATTCTACCTAATCTAGACTTGTCCTCCAAGGAGTAGACTTCGCCACGGGCTTGGGCCACCCAAAAACTTCCTGGGCTGCAGATCCTCGTGTGGGCCTTCCTTGGGCTAGACTGGGTATACCAATGTTGTGCACCCATAGGGTATATCTATGTCACTAGATACTCCAGTCATGTTAGAAAGCTTCCATGCAAAGATATATTTATTAGCTTTGAGGAACTCGGCGAGCACGCTTTCCAATGTGAGGTCCAAGCCTACCCCTATGTTCGTCATCTTGGAGGGATCATCTTCCTTCAGCGACATCTTCTTCGTCTCTTTCGATGCCTTGAACTACAAACCTGGCTTTAGCACCTCATTCTTCGTAGAGGGCATCTCGAACGGATCAATGGTCTTCTTGATCTCATGGTACTCCTAGGCATGCAGCACGACTTCAGAAAACGTGGCAGATCCTTTCTCGCAGTCTCGTGCTTTCTTCGGGTTTCCCTGAATGGTGATGACGCCCTTTGGAACCGGAAGCTTTATCATGTTGTAGATGTAGCAGGGACTAGCCATGAACGCCTAGTAAGCCAGACGCCCAAAGATGGCGTGCTAAGCACTTTTGAACGTTACCACCTCAAAGGAGAGTGGCTCGGTCTAGTAATTGTCCCGGGTTCCCAATGTCACATCTTGTGTGATTTCACCCAAATAATCCGCCTGTCTCCCTGGTATAATGCCATGAAAAGTCACGTTTCTATGATTTAACTAGCTTTCGTGGATCTTCATGCGGTGAAGCGTCTCAATGTAGAGGATATAGATGCTCCTACCATCGTCCATGAGAGTTTTAGAGAACTCATAGCCATCAATAAGAGGATTGATGACCAGAGGGTACTTTCCCCGACGATGTGTTTTCCTCGGGTGATCATTGTGGTAAAAGATGATGGTTACATCCAACCAGTTCAAGAATTGGGGGACAGCCGGAACCGTAGTGTTGAGCTCATGGAGAATCGCCTTTCTGACCTTAGCTGGCTGAGTTCCAAGGAAGCAAACATATGTGTCTTTCTTCATGGGATAATCCTTCTTTCCATCCGACTTGGGCTGTGTGGCATCCGCTCCTTCCATGTCGGAATCTTCCTTGGGTTCCTTGCCTTTCTCAGAATTTTTCTTTCCTTTTCATCGCTTGGCTCTGTATCCAGCGGATTCGTCTTTCTTGATGTCTTCATTGAAACGACACTCGGGATAGGTATGGGTAGAACCTCCATTCGCGTCCAGGTGATGAACATAAGGGTTGTTGGCGATGTCGGCCCAAGAATATAATTTTTCGGGCTGTTGATCTCCTCTGCCCTGGACTTGAGAAGTTCTGCGACCTCATCCCCAGCCGCCTCTGCGCCCTCCTTATCCTCTGGGCCCGAATGGTGTGTTGACAGTTGTGTTGTCCGAAGCCAGTTTATCTTTCGAGGTATTCTTGCGCTTCTACTGCTTGGCCTCATGTGGATTGGACAAAATGTTCATCACTCTGTCTGAATTATCATCGGTGTTAGCGTATTTTATCGACGTTTCTATCGTCTCTCCCAGGTCTGTGACATGGTCACGTTTTAGTACATGACGCCAAAGTTCGACTGGGAGTCCTGCAATGAAAGCTTCAATACCAGATTGCTCATTTACTCCTTCGCAAGAGTTCTTCATGTCAATCTAGCATGTGAGGTAATCCCGGCAGGTTTCTCTGGTTCTTTGAGTGCAACACTGCAAGTCTCTGACTGTGCAGGGCCTCCTATATGTTCCCTCTAATTTTGAAAAGAACGCACTTTGCATATCATACCAGTTGTGAATCGAGTTCTCTGGTAGTTCATTGATCCATGATCGAGCCGTCTTCCACAACATGAGTGAGAGATATTGAACTGTGACCAAGTTGTTCCCTCATTTGGTGATACAGCAAGCCTGGAAGAAATCCTGAAGCCAAGTATCTGGCCGAGCTGCGCCATCATAGGGTTGAATGTGTTTGGCAATGCCGAAGTCAACCAGAAATTTTGTTTGACGGATACGTGGGCCAAAGCATTTAGGTCCCACATACATGTATTCCTCCTCGTATCGCCACGCTAAAATGTTGGATTCAATGCGATGACGAGTGTTGTTTGGAAAGAGAGACCTAAGCCTTGGAGGCTCATGACTTCTGTGTGGCGGAGTCGGATTCCTGCTTCTCCTTCCACCATCGCCACCTCCGCCCCTGCGGCTCCCATGGTTGCGATGAGATCCTTCATGGTTGATGCCGGGCGGTGATGGTGGTTCTGGCGGGTTATTTTCGGCTGAGCGGCGCGGTCCCGGAGCCTCATTATGCTGACTCTGAGGTTGATTTCGTCGGGCTATTTCCTTGCTTGACTCAGGGCGATCCGGGTCGTTTCTTCACCCGGTGTTGCCAGCTGGATGGCTGGGGGGTGGCATCCTTAGACGATCTTGCTCTCGCTGGTGTCGCATCTCTGGGTCTTCCCTGTGGCTATTATTCTGACGACAATGGGTCTAGTGAGGTACCAATGCCCTAATAGCATCTTGAGACATAGCTGGAATAACTCTCGACCAGTCCCGTGTGGCCCTACGAGGATGATTGTTTGATCCGGTCCTTGAGTTTTCTTCCTCCTGAGGACGATGACGTTGATCTGTATCCCTGTGGGGTCTTTCATCAGCGCTTTGGCCAGCATTAGTGTGACAAAATTCCGACCTTGAGGCCAGCTTGCCTCTAACTGATGCGGCTGTCTTTTTTTGTTTCAATTCTTTGTCGAGCAATGCTACGCACTACCGAACCTGTTCTGGGATGGATTATTGGCGAGGATGGCTCGAGCAACTACACCGTTCTCCACTGGCATGTTGTAGACTCAGATTTTCTCTCCGGTTTTACTGTCAAATAGATCTCCATGGACATCCGGGTTCCTATTAGCAAGAATCTAACCTCCCCTTGTCTTTTTTGGCAGTCGCTTCAATTCAGACTGGTACTGGGCAGGATTGTTGTCTATCTACTGTCTAAGCTCAACAATGTGGGTAGCTTCCTCGAGCAAAAACAAGCGATGCTTTTCTAGGTCCTTAGCCCTTTTTCCATCTCCCATGGAGTAAGATCTGAAGCAGTAGGGATTGGTATCGTAAGTGCATCTCTGTAGATTTCACGTGCACCCTTAGTGACAACGTGTCCATCCACAAGAGGGTCGATCGGTGTGGGGTTAACCGGATCTCTGTCTTGGTTCTCCATCTTGATATCTTTGTTAACTTCTTCCTTGTTGGTTTCCTCTACATGCTCTACCGTTGTCGGGTTCTTGTTGGTCTTCTTCTTTGACCACTCGGTAGCCTTAACGTGCGTACCAGTGGCAAAGACGAATTTCGGTCCGGTACCGGGAGACAAACTTCCGTTGGTACTTTCTGTCATGGTTGGCTTCTAGACCTCGGACGAATCTCCAGTGTCCATGTCATCCTACGACGTGTAGTATTCGTCCATGCTATCATACAGACTCGGAGGGTTCTCCGGCTCACCCTGCGCTTGCTTGGAGGTGTACTCTTCTTCGTATGATACCATCTCCTTCTCGAAGTCTCGGAATTCCTGCGACGTTAGTGATTCCTGAGGGAAAGCATGTAAGTCAGTATTTTCTCCGATAGCATCAAGAACTGAGTCATTACCTGCTCCAACATCGACAGATTCGGATCCAGAGACCATGTATCACACGAAGCAATGCTTATTTTTCTTCATAGACTCGAGGTAGAAGCACAGTTGGGTTTCCGCCTCTGCCATCTCAAAGATCTGCTTCATCTTGGTGATTGCTTTGTAATCGATGTAGGGGCACTTCATCATCTGCTTTATCCTATGTCTCAAAAGTGTTTTTTCTGCTCCAGCATCGGTAGAAGCGGGTTCGAAGCGAATAAACTCCTCATCCGTGTATCTGATCTCAACAGGGAGATCATATTCGGATTTTTATTCCACCTCTTCTTCCACTACAGGAGTGGGCTGTGTGGGTTCAGGTTTTTCCGGGATCTTGAACTCCTCCGCCTCTGCGGACAGAGCAGATCCAGATTTTTCTTCTGCCATGGTCATCACCTCAGGGGTGGGTTGGGAAGGATCAGAAAAACCGAGATAGATGTCGATCTAGCCAATAGGCATGATTGTGTAAGTCGTCACGGGCTCCTTGGCTGGAATCCAAGTATCGTCGAGAAGGATGAGGGGGATATCACTGGCATAAACCACGAGACCCATGGCAATTGTTTTGCCGATTCCTGCATGCGCAGATTCCACCTGGAACGAAGATTCGATGGTCACCTGCCTCACGATGGGCGCCAACTATCATTGGATTGTCGACAAGTACGCCATAGGGTGTCCTGAAGGCATTGAGAAGATGGGGTGTGAGCCGTACGGTGTTCCAGGAGCATTGAGCACAAGTTTACCCAGATTCAGATCCAACTGCGGTGATCGGATCCTACTCCTGCTAGCAACCCAGTAATATATCAGCAAGAGTCGGATGTTACAGCAGATTAGAAGAGAGGTTTGCCTGTATGAGTAGGTTGTGGTTTATCTATGATCTGGTGCCATAAAGGCTCCCATAGGTCTAGTTTATATAGTCACCGGGGCCTAGGGTTATAGGAGAGACCTATCCGGCTACATTATAGAGTCGGTAACTAGATATATCTTAGAATACAAGTAATACTATAGGCCTAAGTTGGTAACTCTTCTAGGACTTGCCATAGGCGAAAGTGACTCCTCCTCTTTCCCTGACTAGGCCGCATGTGAAGCAAAGCTCTAACCCGTTGGTGGTGCACCCTGGTCAGCGAGTCCTGTGGGTATACCCAAAAAGTATATCGCCAACAAACGGCCAAGTTATTTGTATAGTCCGCAATTCTTCAGCTAGAACATGTGTTTGCCGCACATAATACTAACATCGAATGCATGCTTCAACCAGCTTGTCGGTGTCCTCCTTCGCGGCCAGCCTGTAGAATCCATTCTGGAAGGCTTTGGAGACCAAAGATCGGGGAGCGGCATGATTCTCCCAATCTCCGAGATGAATCTCACGAAGGATATCCATACCTTGCTACTCGGAAATGCACTTTAGGAATACTCCTGTCGAGCTTCTCGTGTAGATCTGCCAATTTATTATGGTATAGACATTTTCTCGACGTACTATTTGTCGGCTTTCGACTTTGTCGGCAGGCAAAGTTCTGTCTTTGAGGTAGTCCATGAATGGTTTCGTCCAAGCCAGAGGGACTATTGTTACTACATTAACAGATGAGTCAAATCTATCTGGATTCTTTGGGTCCGCTCCCTTCACGGATGGGGTCCGTGGATGCTCTAGAAAAATGCCTGGCAGAATTGGTTTGCGATGGGATCCAAGATTTGATAGCAGATCTACCGCCTCATTTCCCCCCTTTTGATGTACTTGACTTCGTAGCCTTCGAAGCACACTTGGCTATCTCGTCTACTTCGTCTTGATATGTCACCATCATAGAATTCCGTGCGTTCCAGGTGCCAACCACCTGCTAGCAACCAAGTCAGAATCACCATAGCAAACTATGCGCTTGATGCCAATATCCTTGGCTACACGGAGTCCATGAATGAGTGCTTCATATTCCGCCATGTTGTTTGTAGCGTTGAAGTGGATTTGTAGGACATACTGTAGCTTTTCTCCCATTGATGATTGCAATAATACACCAGCCCCCGAGCCATTGAGTAGCTTTTATCCATCAAAGTGCATTACCCAAAATTCTGGTTCTGGCACAGGAGTATCTTCCGGCAATATTGTCCAATCGGCAATAAAATCCGCCAATGCTTGTGATTTGATAGCATCACGCCTTTTGTAAGTGATTCCGAAGGCGGCAAGCTCGATGACCCACTTCGCCACTCTTCCCGTAGCATCGCTATTGTTGATGATGTCGGATAGTGGAGCGTTGCTCACTACTGTAATTGGGTGCTCTTGAAAATAATAACTTAGCTTCCGAGAATCAAGGAAAACTCCGTAAGCTAGCTTCTGGTAGTGCGAGTAATGCTGCTAGGACTCTGTCAAGACCTCGCTTACATAGTAAACTGGCCATTGTACGTCGTACTCATGAGTTGGTTCTTGCCTCTCCACCACCACGACGATGTGGATAACCCAGTTGGTGGCCGCCATGTAGATTAACATAGGCTCCATTAACTCTGGTGTTGTGAGTATAGGTGCGGAGGAAAGTATCCTCTTTAGCTCCTGTAGTGATGCATCTGCCTCGTGCGGTGACCCAGCATACCACTGCATCTATAGTACACTATAGTCATTGACATGACATTCACAGAACACTGTTCCGTAAATATCACATCCCTCAGACTGGTACAATAGAAACATTGCGGGTCCATATTACAAACATACACACTTTATTATTAATACAATACCAAAAGTTTGGAACTTCAAAGGATTTCAAACTTACAAACCAAACTTAACTGTTTTAGTGGAAAATTCAAAGTTTCAAACTTATACTCCAAATTGAGCTCAATAACTTATTATATAAGGTTTATGCTGCTTGGCTCAATTGGTTTGCTAATAACTATGGAAACTACTCGGACTCGTTGCCCTCCACTCCATAGCGTATCTCATAGTCCACTCCTTCCACTCCTCCAGATAGATCTGGCTCCTCGTAGTAGACATCCTCTTGGCCTTCAGCTGCATACATTTGAGTGTCTTCTGGATCCTCAGAGTCTAAGCAGAGGATCAAAGGAAAGAGTGAGTAACAGCGTTACCCAGCAAGTTCATTATATGCAAGGTGGGAAGTTTGATGCACTATCTAGCACCTCGGACTATTAGTCCTTGGTATTATGCAGTTTTCATAAACATTTCTTCAAAGATTGATTTTTATTATCAAAAACTATGCCCATCAGTCTTCACAGGTTGACCAGAACTTCATGGAGTTCCTTTCCTTCCGAGTTTGCAGTTCCTTCCTAGAACAGGGAGTAACAAGTTACAGTTTTTACACCCTGCAGAGGGGCGTTGCTTTACCCATGAGAGATCAACTCCTTGTTGCACAACCGGGCGTACTTTCCCATCCACAATTCCGTGATGTGGGGCCCAGTAGGTGAACCAAGCCAATCACTACCCCCTTCACGACCCCACATGTCTCCTTGGTGTACGCCATGCCCACATATTTAATTATGGCAATGGTTAGTATAGACCATTCAGATGCCAGAACTATCGCGGGACGTTGAGGGTTCCCACCCATATGCTGCATATCCTCCACGGATTACTAATTAATGCACCCTACAAGGATAATAACCACGACCTGCACATCCAGCTACATGCGAGAGGAAGAAGATACAGCTGACTTATCTAACCCATTCCAAATCTCACGGCGCGTAATATACGGCGCTAGAATCACTGATGGCATTGGTTGTTAAGTCCTAAGTGATTAATGTCATTGCAAATGGAAACCAAGGTTCCGTTGCCCACTTTATCTATATCGCCTCTTAGGGTGATATCACAATTTGTTTGTTTTGAGAAAATAATAATTTTATTTCTCCGAAACATAGATGCACAATTTTGCAATTACTTTGAGAAAGACTCATCAAAGGACATGAGCAAGTGATGAAATTTCCTTGTGATTGCAAGGTAGTGAAGTCGGATGCTTGCACTTGACCTTGAGCTTCTATTTCTACAAAACACCATTATTGCCCGGTAAGGACAATATTTAAAGAAGGAAAAATGAATATGCATAGTAATGCAATGCATCATTTATTATTTATCTTCTTTCTATGTTTTACCCATTATATAATTTTCTTGAATTTCTTTAATAAAGAAAGTTATCTAAGGAATATTACTTACTATTTTGTAGATATTATATTGAATATTTTGTAATATAATATATTAGTAAAAGAGATAAAAACTGATTTTTATTTAATTTTAACTCTTATTACTATTTTCTTAATATTCTTTTTAAGAATAATTATTTTAATTTAGGAGATTTTTTTGCTACTTTAAATAGAAAATTAGTATTTTTATAAAATACTACACTAATTAAGAATGATAAAAGTAATTTTTATTTATTTTTAGGTATTTTATGTAGTTTTATAAAATTCCATAATTAATATATATATTATAAAAATCTTTAACCTAAATTTATTCTATTAAAAATAGAATTCCTAATTTATTAGGTAGCTTGTATTTTTATGCACTCATGGATATATTATTTGTATTTTAATATTTTTATTTATTTATTTAGGACTTATTAAGTCCTAGGGGTATTTTGGCCTTTTATTAAATCATTTAAATTTTTCTTTTAACTCTTGGGCCAAGCTCATTGGGTTGACCAGGCCCAATCTGGCCCAAACGGGCTGGTCAAATCCACTCACTAGAGTGGTACTGGACCACACTGGCCCAATACGCACCCATTTCTCTCGCTTACCCTCGTTCTTCCTCCTCGCTCTCGACCCGCTGCGGTGTGCTGCCGCCGACGCTATTGCCGCTTGATTTCCACCTCCTTGGGCCTTCCTGGCCGCCGATGTGGCGCATGGCGAGGTACTCGATGTTGCTTCGTCAACTGGCCCTGCTTGATTCGTCTTTCGACCTCTCTCCTGGCCAGACTAGCTCCACCCCGAACCCTAGGGTTTGGTGGTTATCAGTGATGTGTGCTCTACCGCTCCTGGTGGTGTCGTGTTGTGCTCCCGGTGGCTCTATGGTACTGCTAGGCCATTTGCCTGGCTGTGGCCGCTGTTCCATGGCTTGGTGCGGGTTGCAGTGCCCTCGGGTGCTCCCCGTGCAGCCGTATGCGCTCGTCTGCCGTTCTACTTCCTCTTCTAGACTCTAGCGAGGACCACTAGTAAGTTTTTTTCTGTTTCCCCCTTCTTATTCTCCCTTTGCCTCTCTTGTTAGCCTCTTTGAGCTTCCAGTGAGAAATCCCTAATTAGGGTTCATCTATGCTATTAGGGTTCTACCCTTTTTTGGTGTTGATCATTGGAGATAATGAACTATTTAGGATTAAGTGTGGTGATTATCCTGTTATGTATGATTGTCTACTAATGAATTTGGAATTGCTAGTGGCTCTGTTAGTCAAATTTTTATTTGATATTGAATGTTGTCATTACAAAAGTGATGATGTTGTGATTCTGATCTAACCTGATGTCTAGTTGTTGGTGATGATTGGCTAGTTTCAGTACTGGAATATGTATTTGGCTTTCTGGCAAATACTATTAATGCCTCTAGTGATTGTTCCTTTAAACAAAACAATATGATTCCTAATTAGGAATATGATTGAATCTTTCTACAAGAGTTTGATGGTGAAATATTTGAGTAGGATTAGTTTGGTTAAAATATATATTTGTGACACCTTCCTTGGAATGGTACACAAGAGTGTATTTTGGTACTAGGATTTTCTATCTATGTTTTAGAATGATTTAGTGTTATTAAAAGTTTGAAAATTTCTGCTGGAAAGATTATCCTATGATGCCCATGGATTTCCCTTGGCATGTGATGCTGGTCTAAGGCATGGCTAGGTAGAAACAGTTGTTTTTATCTGCTCCCTTCATTGTTCAATAATTTATGATGAATCGTCACCAAGTATAATCACTTTAGTGCTTGGGAATTAATTTTTTAGTCCGTGGTATAACCATATAATGGATCCGTACTGTTTAAGATGCATTCTTCAGATGAAATAGCTTCTAAGGTGCTACTTTTCCAAAAGATGTGCCCAAAGTTATTCAGTTAAGACTGTTTGTATATTTGATTGGGAAAATAAGGATTCTTGTCCAAGATCACTGATGCATAAGCTGATATCTTGGTAATGTTTGCAAAGATTAATGGTTGGTTCTGTTTAATTTCTTATATGATGGATACACCCCACCTGGGTGTTTTTCTGAGAAGATTTCATATAAAACAACACATGCTTGGATAATATAATATGATTTGATCATGTGATGGTTTTATTTGTACTCACCACACAACTTGATTGTTGGTGATGATGTTGTTGTGCTAGATGATCTTGCTGGCTTGTTCTTGCTCTGCACCTCCTGGTGCTTCTCCTGCTCCTCCTAGATCCTATGATATTGTACTTGGCCTTGCTATCCACCTACACTACCACCTCCTTATGTCACCATCATGAGGATGATTGGATAATTTGTTGTGTTTCTGGGTTGGTGGATTTGTTTGGGAATTTAACAGTCTTAGTGTGTTCTTGTCTGTGTACTTGAGAAGGTGTTGGTGGAATGTGATCACTAGTAGCTGTGTTATGGCTATGCACTCCCTTTTGACTGTTTGTCTTGTTGCTGCTGTTTGGACAACACATTAATGCATTTAGGTGACTAAGCTGCCTTGTTGTTTTGGCCTGGTTGTGGATCAGATCAAGTGAAATGGATTTTCACTTCTATCCTTTTACTATTTACTATGTTGGTGAAACTTGCCCCTTTACTTTGCTAATGATGTTGTTATGTGGCTTGTTTGATATAAAAAAATAGATATTTCATAATTTTGAAACTTGCCCCTTTTAACTACTCATGAACAGTGCACTTCACTGTTCACCACTGAGAGTAAAAATAACTAACTAACCTTTTATTTATTTTTGAGTTGTTTTTCTTATTTTGCAGGAACAAGATCTGGATGCTCAAGATTTAGTGTAGGCATGGATAGATTTTTATTGTAATCTCCTTTTTATTCTTTTGTAAAGAATATTGTAATAATATTCTTATAATTTAATAAGGTTTCATTTTGTTGTAATTCACTTCCTATAATGTTTTCTTTTATTTGTTATATCTATCTTACTTTGTAATATTATTATGGAATAAAGAAAAGAAATAAGAATTCATTTCTTATTTGAATTTCCTTGTCTTAAATTCTTATTATTGTTTAATATATCTTTAATGTAATCAAGCAATGATACTAAATCATTTCAGAGAACCACTTAATATTACTAACTTCTAATTTTCAAATATTTTCTAAATGATTTTAAAATTCCAAATTTGATTTCAAATTATTTCCCCCCAAAAGTCATTAATTCCTAAAGATCATGTCAAAATTTATAGCAATCACTATAAAAGCTATTCCTACCTCTAGATAGTGAAAGAAACTCTGATCACTTTATGTTTTTGTTTGGCGAAAAAATTACCAAGATTTTTTAGATGAATGCATGCACATTCTCAGATTCCTATTTCTACCCTTCGTTGGTTCCTAAATGTTTTCTTCCAAAAAAATTGCAAGGTTTCTCAACATAGGTCAAATCTGCTTGTAACTCTATCTCTTGATGTGTGATTGCATCATCAGAAACCTTAAGACATTTCCGAAGTTGTGACACATGGAAAACATTATGAACTTGAGCTAGTCTTGTTCGTAACTCCAAAGCATAAGCTATTGTTCTATTCTGACTCAATATTTTGAATGGTTGGATGTACCTTGGACTTAGCTTTCCTTTAACTCCGAATCTCTTAACACCCTTTATTGGGCTTACCTTGAGATATACCATATCCCCCACTTCTGGATGCCATAATCTTCGACTTTGATCAGCATAACTCTTCTGTCGACTTTGAGCTATTTCAATCGGTCTCTAATATAGTCTGGTGATCTACCAGGTTCATACCAACATATTGGTGTGTACTTTTAGGTTTTGGCTAAGTCAAACTTTATTAAATTTGACAATTATTTTAGATAAATATATCAACATATATTATAAAAAATTGACATATTATGAAACTAAATTTGAAAACAAATCTAGTCGTACCAATTTAGTGTCATTAATATTGCTACTTTTTTATAAAATTAGTTAAAGTTTACTAAGTTTAACTTAGAACAAGGCTAGAAATACACTTATTTGCGAACGGATGGAGTATTTAATTGAAGTTACGGAGCAATGAGTTACGTGGCATTTTATCGATAATAAATACGATTAAGCCATGTGTGGAATCCAATCATAAGGAGCAACTATAGAGAACCCACGTAGATCAACCGTTCAATATCACCATTACTAGCATTAAAAAGATCTATGGTAAATACAACCATTTATATCATCGATATACCATAGGCATATTCATGATATGCAGAGAGAGCGGAGAAACCTAGGCTTGGATGGTAACCAACTTACAACCCAGACCAAGTACGTAAGAAGACATTTATCCATTATGTGGCTCGCATTACTTACAATTCTTCGTTACTTGGTCCGTCTTATCTCCCTCCCTTTGTCTATTCTCCATCGGTCTCCATGTAAGAGATTGCCCGAGAGTTCGTAGGGTTGGAAAAGGGAATTGCATAGGAAATTTTCTAAAGGAATATTTGCATGTCATTGTTCATAGCATTTCTCCAAAGGAAGAGTTGCATGTCGTAGTTGTCACTAAAACAAAGAAAATTTTCATGAATCACAGCTAATTGAAATTTTCCAATTCATTTGCATGAAAAATTACCCATAGAAAATTCCCCTGCTTTCAACCTTATGATAGAGTTATTGAAAAGAAAAGAAAGTCCATGTGATTAGACATAAGTAAAATTTTCCTGTGAAATTGCATTGAAAGTAGCCCATAGTTCTTTTATAATTTTTGTTCCTACAAACCAAACAAAGATGTATAGGAAAATTTCCTAATTAAGAAATAGAATCATCTAAGTTCCTATGAAATTTTGTTGAACCGAAGAGGCCATAGAAGTTTTGATGTTTCTAAGAAATTAATTTTTTGATTCACTTTTAGGTAATGGATTTTCCCAACTAATCACGAAGAGCTCTTAGTTATTGGGATCTTCACCCGCCATACGAGATGCAGATGCACATTCAAACCTTGCTAGGGGAACGACCCCATTTTATCCTGAGTCTTGTAATCTTTTTTTTTTTGGCGAATTTAGAGTCCTGTAATGGTTATCTGTTCCGGTGCAATGCAAAGGTCCACCAGAGTGTTTTGGAACATTTGTTTTCTCACTTTTCCAGCATGTTTGCATGTATCTTTGACTTCTATTTCCTTTTTGTAAAATTCATCTGATTAATGGAGTCTTAGCACCTCGTATATAAAACTTCCTGAAGTCATGATATCTCAAAAAAAAAAACTTATGCTATTATGCCCCAGGAACCATTTGAACAATTATTGTTGGGAGATATATCGAGAAGCAACAAGACAAAAATGGACCATATTTGGACTTACGATTTTAAAGTGGCAGCTCTTTAGATTTGAAATGGTTGTAGAATGATCATGCCCGTAAAGGAAAAAAGTGATCATACAACCTGTCCACAACGCTACATGTGAATAATATTTTTTCCTCTACTCTATCTATGCTAAGCTTTCAGATGAACGAAGTGGTGTGTTATCTAGGACCACCAATTGTAAGTGAATTTTCATTCTCGATGTTTCAGTTTAAACTATGAGTTTATTATGATCTTTGGTTTCTTGCTCGAGGGCGATCAAGGTTTAAGCTTCGGGATGTTGATGAGTGGAAAATACACTCATCTTTATCCTCTTTTAAACCAGAAATTACTTATTTATTTGATGATATTATCTCTCTAAACCTGCCACTGATCACTAATTATTGCATAGATATGCCAATCTCATTTGTTATTTATTTACCTATAGATACGGACACTTTAATGAGGAAATCTGCACAAATTAATGAAGAATCACAAGATGGTGATTTTTCAAAGCCAAAAGGGTCGCGGAGAGAAGAGGCGGAAACTTTAGCGGCCTATGATACTATAACATCCCAAAAATACCAAACTTAAATCATCAAACTCTTAGCATCAAAATTAGGGTTAGCAAAAACTTTTCTAATTAAATGTATGAAAGCATGCATATGAGTATGCATTTAATTTGAAATTCTTTTAAACCAACTTGTTTATGTGTTTCTTTGCTTGTAAAATGTTTCTTAGGTGAATTAAGCATCATCTAAAACATTTCCCACACTTTTCTCAAAGACAAATAAATCAAAACAAATAAAATAAAGGAATGGTCACTTTGACCAATTTAACTCCCATGCCTACTTTGGCTGTCTCAAACTTGCAGAACCTAATAGCAACTTTTCTGGATCTTTGCACCCCTTGAATGTACTCATAACAAAATATCAAGGCCCACTTTGTGATCATCCAGAAACTTTCAAATGCATAGTTTAAATGACAATTCAAAATTGAATCTTTATCATATGGGAAGATTCCACTTTTTCAAAAACCACCCAAACAAGCTCAACTTTCAAAACCCAAGCATTTGCAGACTCACCAGCACCAATCTAGCAAACCCACCAAAATTTTTTTCAAAATTCAAAACTTGAATTCATGCGGCCATTTCATCAAACAGGTTGCAGACACAAATCATCAAAATCCTAAACACTATAGTGAGCAGTGATTGAAGCCTAACTTGTTCCCTCTTTAGCTCACAACCATCTCAGTAGATCATCTAGTAAGTTAAACCAAGCACTAGCCTCACTGTAAGCTTGGCATTGCCATCAATGGTGAACAGCCGAGCACACCCATGCCACCCCAGTGGAGACAGCAAGCTAGGAGGAGAAACAAGCCTAGCCAGCATGTCTGGGAGGCAGCCCACCGTCCACCGCCACTCCCTGTCCACCGCTCGAACCTTGCCAACCCCTGGACCACACGCACGGACCGCGCCCAGACCGCCAGCGACCATGCCGAGCGTGCGCCAGAGCGCCACCCTCGACCGCAGCCCACAGACCGCGCGCCGCCCTTGCCGCGTTCATACACGATCGCCACCTACAGGAAACCGCCAGACATCCTCGTTCGCCACCCCGTGACGCACAGCCACCGCTCGCCTTCAAAGACGCCGCTGCCAGAGCGCCGTAACCACTGCCGCACCGCCCCACGCCTCGAAACCATGTCGTTGAGCATCGCCAGGGAACACCGCACCGTTCCCTACCTTCGCCCATGCCAATAGCCGCATGTACCATCGCCCCCAACGAGCTCATCGTGCGCTCCGTCGGTCCCTCGCTCGACTATAAATAGAGGCCACCCCCGCTCGAATCCTTCACACCATTCTACTCCCTTCTCCTCACCGATCGTGCCACACCGTTCACGGAGCAAGGCGAGCAGCACATCGCCGGAATTTCACCGGAGCCCGCCGCCTCTGGAGAAGAAGGGCGCCATCGATTTCGTCCACCCCAGGAGCTGCCGCGACCACCCCTGAGTTCGCCGTCGTCGACTTTGTGTCGCTCGCCTCACGACCGCCAGGGAACCGTGAGCCCCAAAGAACCCCACCGCCGCGCTAGGTTTCTTTCTCGTCGGCGTTGCTCAACGTCGACGATGACTCTCAGTCGTTGGATTAGAATCAGATCGAACGCACCACGTTGCCCCGTACCGCTTCGCACCCCCCTGTCTCACTAACGAGTGGGGACGCCCACTTAAGCAGCCCGCGGGAGCACTGCGCTTAGCAGGCCGGCCCAGTATCGTTTCCCGCGCAGCCCAATTATTCAAATTAAACCTTTTCCATTTTATTTCAAACTCACTTCTGTACCCAACTTCAAAAATCAACCCAGATCGATTCAGTGCATCAAATTGAATGAAACTAATTTTGTTAGAAAGGTCTGGGAATGCTGAATCCAAGCCCATTGGATTCAAGTCATTTGGATCTATAGATCAGCCATGGTAAAAATAACAAGACAGAAGCTTTTCTGTATTCAAACATTTTCAAATTTAAACCATAATAGCTTTTGAGTTGATTCCAACTCTCAAAAATCACATTTAACCATACCTTTCAGAATATATAAAAATATATAGGTTTACTTGCAGAAATAATGTTCAAGTAATAAAAGAATGCTACATAGGCATTTCTAGCCACTTTAATTAATTAAAATAAAAGGGTAAACCCTTATTAAATTGTGACACCACTTTAAATCATATTCCCATGGACTAAAATATGTGGTGATGACATGTGTCAACATGATCCCATGTTTGGTTTGGAGAATATTAAATCTTAAGTAGTTTTTCAATGAGTAGAAATTACTTTTCTAAAAATAAAAAGAATTAAACCAAGCCTTAATCTTGTAATGTTAGAGATGATGTTAGATCATCTATAGGACCCTTGTGTGTGATGATTGCAAGTAGTTAAGTATTGTTTGGTGATTGTGTACCTCATATTTATTCATAGACGATAGTACCGACCAAGGATACGAGAAGGAAGAAGGATTCTACGAAGAAGAAGCCGAGGAGAACTTCAACCACTGCTCTGCACAAGGCAAGCTTATATTGACACTAATGCAAGCCTAATACTACTAGTGAATGTGCAGGCTAACCCTTGCAAGATACCCTACTGATGCCACAAACCACTACTTGTTACTATGCCCACTATATGCCATAAGCATATGTGATCATACCCATTTGATAAACCAATCCTAGTTTTACTTGCAAGCTTCTTACTTTATTTATTTATCAAAGCTTACTTAGAGTTTACTTAAGAGATTGGTAGATACTAGAAAGATAGGTGAAGGTTGCATAAAGAGCATAAAATTTGGCCTAAGCTAGATAACCTTGATATTAGCCTGAGACATAAGGTTGTACTTAGTTAAACTTCACTAGTGTACCACCACTCATTAGTGCTTACCCCCACTTGTAGATGCTAGTGCTAAGCATAAAACTTGATCAACATTAGATGGGAATACTTGGTGAAAATGGTTATGAAAACCTTGGAATGATGGATCATTCTATTGAAATGTTTTGGACATGTGTTTCCGAACACCTGATGATTTTGGTGATGAAAATGTGGAGGCATGAGCCTTAGCCCTTTATAAAACTGATGGTTATCTGGATGCGATACCATTCCAATTTTATCGTACAACCACAATACCCGAAGATTGGGTAGGGCTTGACTGGAAACTTATATACCTTAGTATTAGTTCCCTCACGGCCAAGGTCTGAGCTGAGGCTACCTTGTGAAGATTGTCCACCTGTGTAGTACCCAAGATGACAGTTGGTCATGGTTGGGAGGCCAAACTCACAGGAGAGGTGCTTATACTAGGGCGTGTAATTGAAAGGTTAGGATTGATTATCCGCATACTGAGTATGGTGAATTCAGGATTTGTTCTTGACGGATGTATCGAATGTTGTGGTGAAAGTGTACAATCTCTGCAGAGTGTCAAACTATTCGAATAGCCGCGTCCGCGGTTATGGACAGTTGGAGTGGCCATACTGTTCCACCGTCAGACTTTTCAAAATGACTTGTGAAATGAATTGAGACTTTGACTTGACCACAACAGGGTTGTGATATGAATTACAAGATCCCACTTAGGAGTTATAAAATTGTGACTAGCTTTGGAACTTCGTAGAGATAAATCTGGCTTTTTCAAAACAACCCTAGAGCCTAGTGCCCTATTATCCAAAAACCCCATTTACCTGTTAGTATTAGTTTGCGAGTACTTAAAGAGTACTCATGGCTTTGTTCCTGGCTATTCCCATGGCCAGACTATGAAGAGGAGTACCTGGAGGATGTACCCCAGGAAGGTTACGACAACTAGGATCATCTCACATCGTCAGCATTGCCTGTGACCCCGAAGATGGAGCTTCGCCTACGCTACCGTTATTATTACGTATTTCGCTGCTTGATGTCGTATTAAGAACTGGATCATGAGATCCCTATTTGTGTAAGAACTTATGTACGGTTTGTAATGGATGATGTACTATGGTATCCAATTCTATTATGTCTCGCAAAAATGGTAATCCTGGGATTGCGATGTATGGCATAACAGGCATCTGGGATTAAAAACCCGGGTGTTGACAGATACGGCTAGGGATAAAGTACCACCTTCCTATACAATGTGTTAGAGCCCCGGGATCACCGAACCGACTAACTTCCGTGAAGGGGCACACAGGAATGCGCATCATATGGCCTTCGAAACCCTAAGTTTGTTTGTATTACTATATAATGAGGAAGATAAAGGAGTCGTTGATGCATCCACCCATCATATTCACCATGCCATCACACTGTTGCTGTCGACGTCTTCATCGCCACCTCCACTTCATTTCCATATCATGGATATAGTCCTTTACTTGTAATCTTGATTTCCTCGTGATTGGTGGTATTGTTAGACTAATTGTTATTCATCTTTCAAGAATATTTAATACAATATTTATGATTGCTTATCTAGTCAAGTGTGAGTATTCCTCATGGGCTGAGGCCTAGCCTCGTAGCTACATGTACATATTTTATTGTATTTCTGAAGCAATCTATCTACACATATGTTTGTATCTTGTGTTTTGTCTCGATCCAAGAACTTGTCAGGTACCCTAAGACCTAGAAAATTGGTGAATTTATAAAGTTTATAGTTGAGTTGATTTTAAATCCATGATGTGAAACCCGGTGATAGTAAGGAGAGTACAATAGAGGAAATATATTCTCTGGCAATAACGATAATGTCACAGAGCATAATGCTTTGATGTATTTATCTTAATAACTAATGAAATCTTAGCAATGACGGAAGTGGTTAGACAATGAATCTATAATGTTAAGGCAATAGGTTATGGTGTTATCAAGACGCATTTCCCCTTCTATATTTGAGTTTATGATTATGTTATAATACATATTTGTGGTCAGCATTATCATTTACATCCCATAAGTGTGTGTACAGCTGTAGGTGAAACCTCTGCCAATGGACTATTGACATCCATTAATCAAACCCCGACAATAACAACAACAATGTTCTGGTCCTGTAAACAAAGATTTTACGAGTTATCCAGGCCTTGTCTGAAGTAACCATTTACACCAAGCAAAAGTTTGCCAAGAATTCGATAAACCTTGATCTACCATGAAAAAACCAAGCTATACTACATCTGTAATCCGGATCGAAGGTATCAGACACATATTTATATTTGAAATGGCTTTAGAACGATCATAGCCCTGCAAGAAAATGAGCTGCCATATAACTGGTCCACAATGCTACACGTGTAACCCATAATAAACATGTGAAGTAAGATTTGGAATGGTTGCTTTCCTGCATAAAGGGGCCTTCTAACTAGTTAAACAATACAATGCGGGTTCTTCTTAAAATCAAATGTGTTTTCACTTAAACGACCGTGGTGTAGGGTTTCGTAGCATGGAAAACAAAAAAATTCTACCGCATACAAACAAACAAGCCAAGATCTATCTACTAGATTGTAGCAACGAGTTGATAGAATAACTCACCCTCGAAGATTCCAAAGTGTTTGACGAGAGCAGATTCTCGTGGGTGATGTAGTCGTACTCTTCCCGATCTCAAGATCGCGTAGACGATCCTTCCGGCCATGCTCCTAAGCTCCCGCCGGGTCACACGCTTGGTACTGACGAAGACCTTCCTCTCCTTGTTCCAACAGCAGCGGAGGTTGTAGCACTCTCTCGTGATTCCGCAAGACAACGGCGTGGTACCTAAGTAGAGGGAGATCTCAGGCTTCCCTGCCGGAGCGAGTATGATGGTGTATGAGAGAGTCCCTCGACGATCTAGGTTTTAGACACACCGAGGAGGGGCAAGCCAGCGGCTAGGGTTTAGCTAGGCGGCGGCAGCGGTTTGCCCTAGGGCCGGCGGCGGCTATGGAGGCGGCGGCGGCTTGGTACTAGGGTTTGGAGGAGAGGATCTTGTGTCTCTAGGAGGGAGCCCTGCCCCTCCTTATATAGGTGGAGGGGCCGTCCGGCCAAGGGGAGGGAGGGGAGTCCCTCCCCAACTCGGCTTGGTGGTGCACCGGCGGTGGGGAGGAGGGACTCCTCCCCAACTCGGTTTCCTCCTCCTTTTCCACTTCCCAAAAATAGCCGTTTGACTTTTCAAACTAGGATTTGAATAAACCCTCTATTTTGTTCAGCGATGACACTTAGTAAATGATGCAATCATATCAACTTGATATAACACATTCATGTACCCTTCCCTTCTGGAGTGTCGGACATTCCGGAACCTTCTAGAACATTCCCGATGAAAACACCGGAACCATTCTCCAACTCCGAAACGAGACTTTCCTTATATGAATCTTATTCTCCGGACCATTCCGGATCTCCTCATGATATCCCGAATCCCATTCGAGACTCCGAACAACATTCGGACTCTTTCTCATCATTCCATAACTACTCAAACAACGTCGAATCCTTAAGTGTGTCTCCCTACGGTTCGTGAATTATGCGGACATGATCGAGACACTTCTCCGATCAATAACCAATAGAGGAATCTGGAAATTCATATGGCTCCCACATATTTCTACGATTACTTTGCGATCGAATGAACCACTTACATACGATACCAATTTCCCTTTGTCTCACGATAGTTTACTTATCCGAGGTTTTGATCTTCGGTATCTCTGCATACCTAGTTCAACCTCGTTACCGATAAGTACTCTTTTCTCGTTCCCGTGATATGTGAACCCTTGTGAGCCAGTCACATGCTTGCAAGCTAATTGGATGACATTTCACCGAGAGGGCCCAGAGTATATCTATCCGTCATATGGATGGACAAATCCCACTCTTGATCCATGTGTTTCAACCAATACGTTCCGAACACTCAATGCCATCTTTATAGCCAACCAGTTACGGTGTGGTGTTTGATGTCATCAAAGCATCCATCCGGTAAAGGTGATATGCATGATCTCATGGTCGAAGGAATTAGGTTACTATGTATCAGAAAGCATATAGCAATTTAACTATTAAAATGACTTGATCTTTATGCTACGCTTATCTATAGGAGTATGTCCACCATATCATTCTCCTAACGATATGATCTTGTTGTTAATAACATCTCAATGTTCATGATAGGGAAACCACAATCATCTATTAACCAACAAGCTAGTATTATATAGAGGCTTTACTAGGGACTCTTATTTTAGTCTACAAATCACACAAGTATTAATGTTTCCTTGTTAATACTATTATAGCATGAATGTAAACATTTATCATAAACTCAAAGATATAATAATAACTATATTTATTATTGCCTCTAGGGCATATCTCCCACTTGCACTAGAGTCATCTAATCTAGATTACATGGTAATATACCGAACACCCATGGCAGTTTGGTGTTGGTCATGTTTTGCCCTCGGGAGAGGTTTAGTCAACGGATCCGCCACATTCAGATATGTGTGTACTTTGCAAATCTTTATATCCCCATCTTGGATATGTTCTGGAATAGCGTGAAAACGTAGCTTGATGTGCTTCAGCTTCTTGTGTGACCTTGGTTCTTGCGCATTGGCTATGGCGCCCATGTTATCACAGTAGATAGACATTGGGTCCAGCGCACTAGGAACCACACCCAGCTCTGTAATGAACTCTTTCATCCATATCGCTTCTTGTGAAGCCTCCGAAGCAGCCATGTATTCCGATTCAGTTGAAGATCTCGCCACAACGCTTTGCTTTGCACTCCTCCAGCTAACTGTTGCACCATTCAAAATAAATACGTATCCAGATTGTGATTTAGAATCATCCGAATCGGTGTTCCAACTAGCATCGGTGTAACCATTAACAACGAGCTGTTCATCACCTCCATAAGAAAGAACCATATCCTTAGTTCTTCTCAAGTACTTAAGGATGTTTTTGACCGCTGTCCAATGATCCACTCCTGGATCACTTTGATATCTGCTAGTTAAACTAACAGCATATGCAATGTCGGGTCTAGTACATAGCATGGCATACATTAGAGATCCTATGGCTGAGGCATAGGGAGTTTTACTCATCCTTTCTCTATCTTCTACCGATGTCGGACTTTGAGTTTTACTCAAGGTCGATTAGCAACATGGGCAAGAACCCTTTCTTGCTATCTTCCATTCCAAACCTCTTTAGAACTTTGTCCAAATATGTACTTTGTGACAATGATATTAGGCGTCTCGATCTATCTCTATAAATCTTTATGCCTAATATGTAAGCTGCTTCGCCAAGATCCTTCATTGAAAAACTATTATTCAAATATTCCTTGACACTATTAAGAAGGTCTACATCATTCCCAATCAACAATATGTCATCTACATATATTATTAAGAATGCTACAGAGCTCCCACTCACTTTCTTGTAAATACAAGCTTCTCCATAAGTTTGTATAAAACCAAAACTTTTGATCACCTTATCAAAACGTTGATTCCAACTTCGGGATGCTTGCTTCAATCCATAGATGGACCGTTGAAGTTTGCATACCTTGTTAGCATCTTTAGGATCGACAAAACCTTTGGATTGCATCATATACAACTCTTCATGAATGTCTCCATTGAGGAATGTTGTTTTGACATCCATCTGCCATCTCATAATCATAATATGTAGCGATTGCTAACATAATCCTCACAGACTTTAGCTTCGCTACTGGTGAGAAACTCTCATCGTAGTCAACTCCTTGAATTTGTCGAAACCCCTTTGCGACAAGTCGAGCTTTATAGACAGTAACATTACCATCAGCATATGTTTTCTTCTTGAAAATCCATTTGTTCTCGACAGCCTTCCGGCCATCTGGTAAGTCCACCAAAGTCCATACTTGGTTTTCGTACATGGATCCAATCTCGGATTTCATGGCTTCTTGCCATTTATTGGAATCTGGGCTCATCATCGCTTCCTCATATGTCTCAGGGTCATCGGTGTTGTCCACCAACATGACACTCATAACGGGATCATACCAATCTGGAGTGGTACGAGTTCTCGTTGACTGCGAGGCTCAGAGCAACTTCAACCAAGTCTCATGATCATCATCATTAGCTTCCTCTCCAATCGGTGCACACCACAGAACTTCCTCCGGTCTCGCTACTCGCATTTCGAGAGAAGGTTCGACAACCTCGTCGAGTTCTACTTTCCTTCCAGTCACTTCTTTCGAGAGAAATTCCTTCTAGAAAGGATCCATTCTTGGCAACGAAGATTTTTCCTTCGGATCTATGATAGAAGGTATACCCAATAGTTTCCTTCTGTATCCTATGAAGACGATTTTTCCGCTTTGGGTTCAAGCTTGTCCGGTTGTAACTTCTTTACATAGGCTTCAGAACCCCAAACTTTAAGGAACGACAATCTAGGTTTCTTCCCAAACCATAATTCATACGGTGTCGCTTCAACGGATTTAGATGGTGCCCTATTTAAAGTGAATGCGGTGTTTCTAATGCATAACCCCAAAATGATAGCGTAAATCTGTAAGTGACATCATAGAACGGACCATATCTAAGAGAGTTCGATTCACGCTCGACACACCATTACGCGTGGTGTTCCCATGTGTCAATCAGGAAAGTATTCCGATTTCTTCAAATGCTCGCCAAACTCGTAACTTAGATAGTCGCCTCCACGATCATAACATAGAAAGGTAAGCTTCTGGTTACGTTGATTCTCAACCTCACTTTGAAATTCCTTAAACTTCTCGAAAGTTTCGGACTTATGTTTCATGAAATAGATATACCCATATCTACTCAATTCATCTGTGAAGGTAAGAACATAACGATAACCATCACATGATGCTACACTCATTGGACCACACACATCGGTATGTATGATTTCCAATAAGTCCGTAGCTCGCTCCATCATACCGTAAAATGGAGTCTTAGTCATTTTACCCATCGACATGCTTCGCATCTATCAAGTGATTCAAATCAAGTGATTCAAGAAGTCCATCGGAATGGAGTTTCTTCATACGCTTCACTCCAATGTGACCAAGACGACAAGGCCACATATAGGTCGAGTTATCGCCGATTTCAAACGCTTAGCCTCAATGTTATTAATATGTGTATTTCCACTATCGAGATTCAATAAGAATAGACCATATATCAAAGGTGCATGTGCATAAAACATATTACTCATATAAATCGAACAACCATTATTCTCGGACTTAAACAAGTAACCGCCTTGCAATAAACAAGATCCCGATATAATGTTCATGCTTAACGCAGCACCAAATAACAATTATTTAAGTATAAAACTAATCCCGATGGTAGATGAAGGGTAGCGTCACCGCGATCACATCAACCCTTGATCCGCTTCCCACGCCGCATCATCACCTCGCTCTTCGCTAGCTTCCGCTTATTTCGCAAAGACTGCTTCGAGTTACAAATATGAGAAACCGAACCAAGATCAAATACCCAGCACTACTACGAGTACTAGTGAGATACACATCAATAGCATGTATATCGATATACCTTTCTTCTTGATGTTGCCGTTCTTCAAATCCGCCAAGTACTTTGGGCAATTCCGCCCAAAGGACCTTTCTCCTTGCAGAAAAGCACTCAAGATAGGCTTAGGTCCAGCCTTGGTCTTCTTCGTCGGTGGTAACTTTCTTACCACCCTTCTTGAAGTGTCCTTCGCTTAGACTTGCCTTTCTTGAATTTGGTGGTCTTATTGAACAACAACACTTGGTGCTCTTTCTTGATCTCCACTTCGCAGATTTCAACATGGCAAAGAGTTCGCAACGCCTTATTCATGTTTTGCATGTTGTAGTTCATCACAAAGTTCTTGTAACTTGGTGGTAGTGATTGGAGGACACGGTAAATCCTCAAAGCATTAGGAATCACAATACCCAAGCATTGAAGTTTGTTTATGCGTCTGCATCTTAAGCACATGCTCACCGACGAGCTGCCCTCTTCCATCTTGCGCTTAAAGAACTTTTCAGAAGCCTCATAGCTTTCAATTGCCGCATGAGTCTCAAAGATCAATTTGAGATCCTCGACAATATCATATGGGTCTGAATTCTCAAACCTTTTCTGAAGCTCCGATTCTAAACCATACAAGATATCACATCGAATCGGAGTAATCGAGTCTTCCGGTGAGGTAAACATTCTTTACTTCATCGAAGCATCACCGCAGTGGGTCACCCAATGTGCATCCAAAGACATAGGTCAAATTACCAGCTGTGAGGACAATCCTCAAATTGCGGAACCAATCGGTGAAGTTGCTTCCATTGTTTTTCAACTTTTCTTTCTCTAGGAACACATTAAAATTGATGGTAGGGGCTGCCATTGATCTACAACATATTTGCAATAGTTTAGACTAAGTTTATGACAAATTGAGTTCAAATTAATAATAAAATTAATCTACGTGAACTCCCACTCAAAACAATATCCCTCACATTGTTTTAGTGATCACACAAACCAAATCCACCATATCAACACCGATCATCACGAGAGTCGATATAGTTTCAATGGCGAACAATCGTCATGTTCATCATATCTACTATATGATTCATGCTTTACCTTTCGGGTGATCCGTGTTCCGAGACCATGTCTCAGACATGCTAGGCTCACAAGATCAAACCTTAGTTTCGCATGAGCAAATCTGGCTTTCTCACGTTGTATACACTTGAATCTAACACACCGATCATCACGTGGTGCTTCAAACAACAAGCTTTAGCAACGGTGCTAACTAAGGGTGAACACTTTATGACTTGAAATTGTGTGCATGAGGGATCATCTTATAATGCTACCGCCGCCTACTAAGCAATACAAGATGCATAAAGGATTAACATCACATGCAATTCATAATATGTGATATGATATGGCCTTTCTTCTTTGTGCTTCCGATCTCCATCTTCTAGCACGAACATGATATCCATCATCACCGCATTACATCAAGGTCAATGACGCTTCTCCATGGTTGTCGCCCACCGCTTCAACTATTACAACTACTTTGAATAGACACGCTGGTCTTAACATAAATTAAAGACAACCATATGGCTTTCGCCGTTGCCAACTTACAATAAAGAACATTGCATACAACAAATATAATCACAATCATGGCCATATCACATCACAAGACACCTCGCAAAACAAAGTTAGACGCCTCTACTTTCTTTGCATGTTTTACGTGGTTTGGGGCTTTCAATAAGTGTCGTTCTAACTTACGAACAAGAACCACAACATTGATACTAGTATTGTTAATCACCCGTTGTAAATTGGATCTTAACTATGCTAGGAGAAACAGGCCCATAAAGCCACTTATGCAATACAAGTTGCATGTCAAGCGTGGAGCAAGTCTCATGAACGATGTCATGTAAGGTTAGCCCGGGCCGCTTCATCCCAACATCCCGCAAGATGCAAAGTACACAAAAAGCAATCGACAATAAAAGCATCAACTCCCACAATGACCATTGTGTTCTACTCGTGCAACAGATCTACATATAGACACAGCTCTGATACCACTGTAGGGTTTCGTAGCATGGAAAACAAAAAATTTCTACCGCATACAAACAAACAAGCTAAGATCTATCTACTAGATTGTAGCAACGAGTCGATAGAATAACTCACCCTCGAAGATTCCAAAGTGTTTAACGAGAGCAGATTCTCGTGGGTGATGTAGTCGTACTCTTCCCGATCTCAAGATCGCATAGACGATCCTTCCGCGCATGCTCCGCAGCGCCCCGCAATCGGTCACACGCTCGGTACTGACGAAGACCTTCCTCTCCCTGCTCCAAAGAAAATGAGGTTGTAGAACTCTCCTCGTGATTCCGGCAGCACAACGGCGTGGTACCGGAAGTAGAGGGGAGATCTCGCAGGGCTTCGCCTTAAGCCGGAGCGAGTATGGTGGTGTATGAGAGAGTCCATCGACGATCTAGGGTTTAGACACGCCGAGGAGGAGCAAGCCGGCGGCTAGGGTTTAGCTAGGCGGCGGTGGCGGTTTGCCCTATGGCCGGCGGCGGCTATGGAGGCGGCGGCTTGGTACTAGGGTTTGGAGGAGAGGATCTTGTGTCTCTAGGAGGGAGCCCTGCCCCTCCTTATATAGGTGGAGGGGCCGGCCGGCCAAGGGGAGGGAGGAGAGTCCCTCCCCAACTCGGCTTGGTGGTGCGCCGGCGGTAGGGAGGAGGGACTCCTCCCCAACTCGGTTTCCTCCTCTTTTTCCACTTCCCAAAAATAGCCGTTTGACTTTCAAACTAGCCGTTTGACTTTTCAAACTAGGATTTGAATAAACCCTCTATTTTGTTCAGCGATAACACTTAGTACATGATGCAATCATATCAACTTGATATAACACATTCATGTACCCTTCCCTTCTGGAGTGCCGGACATTCCGGAACCTTCTAGAACATTCCCGATGAAAACACCGGAACCATTCTCCAACTCCGAAACGGGACTTTCCTTATATGAATCTTATTCTCCGGATCTCCTCGTGATATCCCGAATCCCATTCGAGACTCCGAACAACATTCAAACTCTTTCTCATCATTCCATAACTACTCAAACAACGTCGAATCCTTAAGTGTGTCTCCCTACGGTTCGTGAATTATGCGGACATGATCGAGACACTTCTCCGATCAATAACCAATAGAGGAATCTGGAAATTCATATGACTCCCACATATTTCTACGATTACTTTGCGATCGAATGAACCACTTACATACGATACCAATTTCCCTTTGTCTCACGATAGTTTACTTATCCGAGGTTTTGATCGTCGGTATCTATGCATACCTAGTTCAACCTCGTTACCGATAAGTACTATTTTCTCGTTCCCGTGATATGTGATCCCTTGTGAGCCAGTCACATGCTTGCAAGCTAATTGGATGACATTTCACCGAGAGGGCCCAGAGTATATCTATCCGTCATATGGATGGACAAATCCCACTCTTGATCCATGTGTTTCAACCAATACTTTCCGAACACTCAATGTGTAACACCCTCAGAATCGGCCCTATGCAAGTTTCAGCGCTTCCCGCCAAACCCGCATAGAAACGATTCAAAGGTGCCCACCAGGCACTTGCGTGCGGGTGGAAAACAAAGTAATATCATTACACAATAGTCCTCGATGGAACCCACAAAACATATATATACAACAGCGACTCAAAGAGTCAAGAATACAAATATACAATACAAAGATCCAAATCACCTTGAAAAACGATACAGCGTCCGAGTACGGACAAGATGCAAATTGAGCTAATTGCCCTGAAGAATAACCAATGGCATCCATAACCCTGCCCAGGCCAAGCCGGAAGGGTAACCCTGCTAACGATGTCGATCTCAAAACCTGCGTAAATAAAAGGGTGCCGACAAAGGGCAAAGGAAAAAGAGAGAGCGGTCAGTACCGAGGCCAGTACACGGCGAGGCTAGAATTCGGCGGTCCTCGCCTACATAGGTATGGTGGATCGAGCGCACAAGAAGATGCACTAAACAACCTATAGAGACTCGATATAACTGGCGGCTATCAGAGAGGGGTAAGAAAGACCTATTCGGAACCAACCTGATACTACCACCCAACATACCCATCCTGGTGTTTCCCCCTCGAGACCAAACGAGGAAGTCAACCGAGGAACTCACACCGTTGGCAGTTTTATTCATTCCGTTATAGTTACGGCAATTACTAGTCAAATAAAGATGGCATGAGTCATCCTGATATAATAAGCAGTGGGCAGTTTTAGTTGAACATTCCGTTGTAGTTGCGACACTTACTAGTCAAATACAATTAGCATGAGATATCCCAAACCCAGCAGTTGTTGGTACTTTTATTTAGCCATTCCGTTGCAGTGAGGCTGATTACTAGTCATATCGGATACAAGTCAAATTATAGCAGTAAACTTTAGTTATAGTTGTCTATGATCGAGAACTGTGCTCCAAGTCGTCCATAACCGCGGACACGGCTTCTCGAAAAGATTTAACCCTGCAGGGGTGCACCAAAGTATCCACACGCACCTACACCCTTGTTTTCGGATCAGGTAGGTACAAGATCACAAAACATACACCCAACGGTATGTCGTGTGGTTTTGACACGACGCTTCCTGCACTCCAAAGCAAGCACGGGGCCACCCCACTAAGCTACCCAACGAAGTCGGCGGTCTCCGAGACGGACTCGTGGTTTGTGTAGACGGTCAAACGATCGAACCCGAAGTGTGACTGGCTTGTCGATACAAATAAAACGTGTCACAATCCTAACAAGACAGTGCTCCTCGCACAATCGTAAATAAAGCAAAGAAGCATGGCATAAGTACAGGATAGTAATAAAGCCCCAAACTACTTGTGGCCCCAAAGACAAGATTTGGAATCGTGTACTAAATCGATGGGGTGCCCATACACCCCACCGTGGTTAGCGCTCGATCTCTAACAGTGTCAAGAACTCGGGTCCCACGGACACCAAAGGAGCGGTTAAAATCCAAATATTGTCTATTACCCACCGGTGCCTCTGCATTTACCTACTTCAATTTTAGTTATTAAACAATAATTAAAGCCATGATCATCTTCAACATTAAACATGCGGCAATACTCCAACAACTGTGGTTCTTGACGACACGCAACAGCACTTGAGCAAGCGACTACGACGCGCAAGTCCCACTATCTACCAATCAACAGGTAATAGGATGTGTCCAAGGCAATATAAGGCTGCAAGGGATATCACGGGTACGAAAACTAGATCATCGCAAAACAGATAGCAATAGATCAACAGGAGGGAATAAATACTATAAAAGCAAAATAGGTAGAAGGGGGAGAGATGCTCGCCTGAAAACATTGCCGAAGGTTCATCCAAGATCGGGTCGACACTCGCATCAACTCATCGGCCTAATCCGCGAAGAACCAAAACACTAGAATAAACACCCGATGCACTATTTAATACTACGACAGAAGATCGGCATGATGCATGTATGATGTATGACATGGCAAATGTGCAATGCAATTAGATCATATTAAACGGAACTGGGGTCCCGACATTTAATTAAACGGTTCAAGTTATTTATCTACCCCGCAAATTAAGTGTTGGGTTAACAGGGCAGAACATGGCATCGGTTCGCTACACCAATTTAAATGGAGTCCGGAATAAGACAAAGATATCCCGCATATAGACTCCATATTTAATTATGAGATGAATTGTCATAATGCCCCCAAACCACAGACAAGTATGCATGCATGAACAATTTAATATGCATCAGTTGATAATGTCATATTATAAAATAATGGGGTCTCGGATAGGGAATCACTTTAGGGTTTGGCGATCTTGGGGTTCCGAGGGTTCGACGGGTTTGGGTCTCGCCGGGATCGGTCTTCGCGATTGGGGCTTCGAAATCTATGAAGAAGAACTTGGTGTTCCATCTTGACCGATTCCAGGAAGGAGAGCTTGGGCTTGGGCATCGTCGTCTTCGTGTCCAGAACTTCAGTGGTCGATGGCAAACTTGGGATACCCGTCCATGCGGTCTTCGGGTGGACGCGCTTTTCTGGTGGCACCGGCGGTGGACGAACTCGACGGATCATGAAGGTCTTGTCATCAACTCGTAGATCTTGTCGACAGGAAAGAAATATATGTAGTGCCATACTTGGCCGCGGCGACAACATTGCACGGCAGCAGGGCACAAGGCCAGTGAGCATGCATCAACTCTGCAAGGGACACGTCTCATTTAGACATATCGTCGAACACCCACCATATGAGGCTGCTCAAACACCAACAGATTACAAGGGCACAAGCGACATGAAGGGGGTAGGGGACCTCATGAGCTTGGCTTGGAACTCAAGGAGCAGGGAGGCATCACGCGCCGGGCGGTAGGCGACAACGACCAAGGCCAGCAGAAGGCGTCCCTGGCGGCAGCGCGAAGCGCGGATAATGGAACAGACGCGAAGTGGTTCGAGGTCGACGGTGGGCGCGATGCAGTGGGTCTACGCGGGCTTGCTGGCGTCGCGGGTCAGGCCGAGCGGGCGGCGTGGACCTGCAGGCGACGGGAACGATGCGGCCGGGACCCTGCAGAGGGCGGCGCGGCGACGGAGGTGAGGAAGGTGGTCGGAGGAAGCGCTCGGGGCCTCGGGGACGGCGTCGCGCGGCTGCAGGGGCGCTGGGACGCAGTGAGGCGGCGCTGCCGGCCCGTGGCGGCCAAAGGCCGCAGAAGAAGGTGTGGGGAGGGCCCCTGGCAGCGGACAGAGGAGGCCCCGGCGGTGGAGGTTCGGGCGCTGAGGATTTGCAGAGAAGAGAGCGACCGCGGCGAGGGAGAGGGGAGTCTTGGCGGCGAGGATCCGTCCAGGGGGCGGGGCTCGTCCCGGGGTTGGTGGAGGAGGACGCGGTCCTGGGGAGGGTGTGTAACTACCTCGGTGAACTACGCTCCTAGATACAAGCCTGGATGAGTGATAGCGGTTGAAATAGTACGGTGGGGCCCCAAAAGCCACTCACTGGTAGTCCTTTCAGACGTCCCAACCGCTACCCTCTCAACGGGACCTGTACGGGCGGCGTAGTCGGCAGGCGAAGGGATCAACTACGTACACAAGTGGGTATGTACGCAAGCCACCATACAAGAGTACATCAGAGCCAAACCATCTATAAAGAAAGGAAATATACCAACGCCATACGGCAAGATTCAAATGACCTAGATAATCTATATTTTAGGATAACTCCTCATACAACACACATCAGAGTATCATGCGGAAGCGGCAAACAGAATCCGAGTACGGATAAGAAGCAAATCGGCATAAGATGCCATAGAAATAAGCACATCCCAACTACAGGTCTCACGGATCCCCGATCCCGGAATCTCTACACCATACGATCGTTGCCCACTTCATCGGCTTCTTCCACCCAAAGATCCGGCCCGAGAAGGTACCGCTCATCTGAATCAAGAATTTATCGTGTGAGACCCTAAGGGTACTCAAAGAAGTCTTAATGCCTCTAAAGGGGACACAACCTGGGTGACGAATTGCAGCAAAAGGTAAACCCTAGCAATTCTACAGATAACGCTAACCATCCGCCTAACCACGGATAGACGGATGTCCGTGAATTTAAACAGCTTATAATGGTAATCTCATCCGATCCATCCTCCTCCTCCTACCCGACAAGGAAGCGGACGAACAACCCCTTCCGCTGGCAATTTTATTAACCATTCCGTGAGTGTTGCACTATTTACTAGTCAAGTTACTTAGTCAAATTAAGGCGGTACTTTAGTTATGCTTGTCTATGATCAAGAAACTGTCCAAGTCGTCCATATCCGCGGACACGGCTTTCAGAAAGTTTTACCCGCCGGGTGCACCAATAGCAACACACGCCGATCAACCTCGAAAACCAAATCAAAACCCAACGAGGCTTTCACGATCGAACAATCACAAGATTCAGAATATTTCAGGGCCACCCTTAAGTAGAATCCGAACGGAGTAAGCAAGCTCGAGACGGCCTCAAGGTTCGGGTGGACTACCGTGAACGATCGGGAACCCGAAAGTGTGGCTGGGCTTGTCGACACCGCTAATCGTGTCCCACTCCTAACAAAGACAAGGTGCTCCTCGCACAATCGTAAATAAAGCAAGAATCATGGCATAAGTACAGGATCGTAAATAAAACCTCAAACTAGTTTGTGGCCCCAAGAAATAAGACTAATCAAGCTCGTCCAGGGGGTCCCATATACCTCCCGGATGTGGATAGCGCGATAAATCAAGGAACAGGAATCAAGTACTCGGGGTCTTACGGACACAAGTGAGCAGGAAAACCAAATAGCAGATATTGCTCACCGTGCCACTTTCTTTAGTTATCCCGTAACTACTCAAAGTTAAGTTGTTTAGGTACCTCATTATTCATCGACTCTCACAAACCCTACACATGTTTCTACGACTCGCATGGCTCAAACAACTCCTATAGTAGTGGCTCATGGGATGGAGGAAACAAGCTTGGGGTTTAAAAGTAAAGGCTATGCATACTTGGGATTCAATTTAATGCAATCGCGACTCAATGATGCAAGAATAAGATAGAGGCAATAGGTATGTATGTATGCAAGCATGTGGTAGTGCTTGCCTGGTGTCTCTGTTGAAGCAAAGGACGGTTCGGTAGTGCTCTGGTTCTCTTGATACAATCCCCCGCCAAAGGTTCATCCGAGAAAACCAAACAAACAAGGCCAACATGAATATAGAGCACAAGCATATGAATAAGATGCGCTACAAACAATCATGCCATGATGAATGATGCACAATTTACATGGCAAGAAAGGTAGCATGGCATGGTGAGGTGTGAAGAACAAGAAAGTAACATTTAATTTGGTTTTTAGAATCACAATTGTTGCCATAACATTTGTTGTTCAACATATATTTATATGATGCATGCTGCAATTGAAGTCATGGATAGCATAAACAGAAAGGTCTCGTCGAGCTGATCATTTTAGACTACTTATTTGCTTAATTTGGATTTACCAAACAAAAGTTATTTAATTATTAAATTCTAGTGGCAATTGATGTAATTTAAACAAACTTGGAATTTTAATTGGGCAAAAGTCAAAACAGATGGCATATTTGAATTCCTCTCATCTTGCTGATATCCAAACATATATTATTTGTCTAATTTGGATAAAGTATGAAAAAGTTATTAATAATCTGAATAGAATTTTGAATTTTGGAATTTAGTTAAACAGGTTTGAATTTGAAAACAGATCTGAAACATTTCTTACTCAGCCTAAACCGCACTGGTCACTGACAGGTGGGCCCTTGGGTTCTGCGGCCCACGCGCCAGCGTCTGGAACAGAGCTGGACCGCGGGTTGAGCTCCAGGAAGCCCAGGAGCCTTTTTGTAAAAAGGCCACTACCGGCAGGGCCACGGGGACTGCGGTTTGAGGCGTTGGAAGGGGAGGGACTAAAATAGAAAAGCGTCGGGGTGGTCTGACTGACGAAACTGTCGAACTGAACGTGGATGACAGCGAGCTGCAGCAAACTTGCAGAGAGCTTGGCGAGCGATTCGTCGAGAATCCGAGGATGCCACAAACATGGAAGTTGGAGAGGGGACAACGCTCTACAAGTTCCATGTTTAGGTTTAGGCGGGGAGGACTGGCTGCTGGATCTACGGCGAAACAGAGGCGCCGAGGGGTTTCTGGTGTTATCGTTGCTGCATACAAGGCGCGCGGCGCCAGCCAGAGCGGGCGAGGCTAAGCGGGCGCTGGGCGGCGCTGGGCGCGCGAGTGGCCGACGGATGGCTGAAACGCACGGCGACTACTCTGCAGAAAGAACAAACAGGGAGTAGGGAATCACCGCGGTGAGGTCGGCGAGGGTGGGCAGCGACGACGCACGGGCGAGACGCTAGCGCCGCAGGTGTCTCCGCCTCCTCCGCGCTCCGTGTTCCGTTCGTGCTCCGGGTCCTTGTGCAGCTCCGGGACACGCGACGCGGCGACGACGACAGCAGGACGGCGAGGGCGGCTAGGGACCGGACATGGTCGGCTTGGCGAAGCGGCGGTTCGTGGCGGCTCCGGCTCCCTCTGCTGCAGGTCCGACGAGGCGATCACGGCTTCCCTTCTCCTCCCTGGCGCTTCCTTCGCTGGCTACGACGGCTGGGGACAGAGGCGAAGGGGAAGGGAAAAAGGGGGGCGGCTCGGCCAGAGAGAGGAGGCTAGGGTTGAGGGGGAGGCTGCGCGATTGGGATAAGAAGGGCAGGGCTCACGTGCCGTGCGTGTTGCTGACGCGGACGACGGCGAGGGACGGCCACCTGCTCCCGCCGTTAGCTTTCCGTCGCACGCAGAGAGAGAGAGGTGGCGAGACGGCTGCATTTGAGGGAGAAGAAGAACAGGCTGGACTACGGGAGGGGTATTAATGAAGGTGAGATGGGCCGGGAAGCGGGTAAGATGGCTGCTCAGCCTGGCCGCCTGGTCACGGGGTGGCTGCTGTGCCTCTCTCCCTTTTTATTTCTCTTTTTATTTTTCTTTTGTTTTGCTTGTTTTTAATTCCTATTACCAATTTCAAAACAGCTTCTGATTTCAAAACCTTTGCATTTTTCCCAGGGAGTCTGGACAGAGATTTGACCAAGAAGAGAGGGAAAGAGAGGAAGAGGGGTGGTACGGTCTAGGGTGGATGAGGCTTCTTTGATGAAGAGAGGGAGTAGATAGGACATGGGGTATGGCTAAACTGGAGAGGGGTAGCTAGGATGGTTAAGGGTATGGTTTAAGCTAGGTATGGATTAGGGTTTGGTTTAGAGACAAGGGTAGATGGTGTGGGGTTGGGTTTTGGTTTTATTAGAGGGAGGTGTAGAGTAGGGTTTAGTTTTAGGTTGGATAAGAGAGGGGTAAGGGGTGGTTTAATGGCCCATGCATGATCCAACAAAGGACCAAGCAAGATCCAAAGAGAGAGGGGGGGAATTAGAGGGGTGCATGCCACATTAGCACAAGTGTGCCTGGGACATGGGGTAGGGTTTAACTAAGGGGTGGAGAGGGAGAGAAGATGAGGAGAACAAACTACAAGCCAACACATGTTTTAAACCAAGGAAGAAACTCCAACTAGTATTCAAATAAAACCAGAAACTAGACTAGGTGACACTTGCATGGCCCATGCAACACAATTAAAGCCCAATGGTCATATTGTGAAACAACATTATTTCATGTGGCTTTTAATCCTTGCATTCCCAAAAGTGGGCAAAGGCCAAGCAATAGATTATGGGTGGATCCAACCAACAACATGGGCCGTAGATAACTCAATAAAAGGCCAAGCCCATATTATCGGATGGTGGAATTATAAGGTGGTGAAAGATAAGGTGGTGGAGTCAAAAGAGATGCCCCAACTCAACTTGGGCATTTAACAATTTAGTAAGAACCAAATACAATATCAAGAGGCAACTACAATTAATCATGCACATGAGATAAGAACCAAACAGGAAAAGGTTTTATATGATGCTCAGATGCAAGGTGACATGATGACATGAGCATGATGTGATGATGATGCACCAATTATATGTTGGAAGTGGCCCTTTTATTAATATGACATGTAGCATTACAGGTTAGACAACCGGGATGCTACAACTCTCCCCACTAAACAGAATCTCCCGAGATTCTAGGAAGAAGAAGAAGAAGACACAAAGAGAGAAGGATGGTTGGCACGGAGTTCATCTTCACGCTCCCAAGTTGCTTCATCAATGTAATGGTGTGACCACCGCACCTTGCGTAATTTTATGGACTTGTTGCAGTCCTTCGCTCATGTCTCGAGGATTTGGTGGGGTATTCTTGATAAGAGAGATCTTCTTGGAGGTCGATTAGCTCATGATCCACGGTCTTGCCGGTCTTTGAAGCACTTCTTGAGCTGTGAGATGTGGAAAACATCATGGACTTTGAGTTTTTCTAAGCTCTAGTGCATAAGCAACCTCTCCTCTTCTACCACGTATCTTGAAAGGACCGATGTATCTAGGAGCCAACTTTCCTTTGATACCGAAACGGTGTGTTCCTCTCATGGGAGTGACACGAAGGTAGACGAGATCACCAGGGCATATACCATATCTGTGCTTCTGTCATAGTTGCTCTTCCGACGACTCGAGCAATCTTCGTTCTCCGAATGATATGCACCTTCTCCTCCGCTTGAGTTACAATGTCGTGGCCAAACCAGATTCTTTCTCCGCACCGACCAACCAATGGGAGTTCTGACTTGCACCATAGAGAGCCTCGAATGGTGCCATCTTCGCACTCTTCCGGAAGTCATTGTTGTAGGAGAATTCAGATATGGAAGGCATTCCTCCCACTTCATGCCAAACGAGATGACGCAAGCTCTAAGCATGTCCTCGAGAATCATTGATCCTCTCCACTTGTCCTTGAGACCGAGGGTGGTAAGCAGGTGAAGTTCAACTTTGTTCCCAAAGCTTTTGGAAACTCTCCTAACTTTGAGGTGAAGATGCTCCCACGATCCGAACTGATTTCAAGTGGAACCCCATACAAAGAGACAATCTGTTGATATAGAGCTCAGCCAATCAAGTCCGTAAATTGTTTCTTTGATCGGGAAGAAGTGTGCCACTTTAGAAAGCCTCCGATGACAACAAAGATTGCATTGTTGCCCTTCTCGACCTTGGAAAGCCCGTGATGAAGTCCATCTCAACTTTCTCCCACTTCCATTCCGGAGGTTTCAATGGTCAGAAGACCGAATGGTTTCGATGAACAGCCTTGACTTCTGCAAGACATCACATTCTCGAGACGACTTGGCACAATACCTTTTCAACCTGTGCTACCAAGATTGTGTTTTCAAGTCCATGTACATCTTTGTGCTGCCAGATGGATAGAAAGAACCGAATCATGTGCCTCCTTGAGAACTTGGTCTCTCGACTGTAGTTTGGAACAAACATCCTGTTCAAAGAAGAGCGCCTTGATCATCAACATGGAAGGATTCATACTGGAGTGCCAAGCTTAGAGATGAGCTTTTGTGTGCGGATCACCAAGTCGACGAGAACGAATCTGTTCTTCCAAGAGAGGAGTAGCCGAAGGTTCAGAGATGCCCTTGTTCCACAATTCTGTGTTCACCGACGGAATTCCTCGCACAAGAGAGGTCTGTTCTTCCACCATGAGGTTGTTGACATAAGCTTTACGGCTAAGCGCATCCGCCATGACATTTGCTTTGCTCGAGTGTAGTTGATGGTCACATCAAAGTCATTGATAGCTTCAATCCATCTCCTTGCCAAGGTTGAGATCCGTTGAGTGAAGATATACTTCAAACTCTTGTGGTCCGAGAAGATCTCACAACGGTTGCCAAGCAAGTAGTGCCTCCAAAGCTTCAAAGCAAAGACCATCTTTGCTAGCTCAAGGTCATGTGTGGGATAGTTGACCTCATGCCTTCAACTGACGAGAGGCATAAGCAACTACTGCTCTCTTGCATAAGGACCGCACCCAATCCTTGCAAAGAGGCATCGCAGAAGATCCGAAAGGCTTAGATGTATCTGGAGGAACCAAGACTGGTGTGGAAGTGAGCTTCTCTTTGAGTGTCTCAAAGCTTTCTTGACAAGCAGGAGTCCACAGGTACTTCTTGCCTTTCTTGAGGAGATCGGTAAGAGGCTTTGCTATCTTTGAGAAGTTCTGCACAAAACGACGACAATAGCTGGCCAAGCCGAGGAAACTCCGCACTTCCTTGACATTAGCAGGAGGAAGCCATTCAACTATTGTCTTCACGGTTTCCGGGTTGACTGCAATGCCCTTGGCAGAGATGACATGTCCCAGATATGTTACTTGCAACCGTAACTCACACTTGGAGAACTTTGCATACAAGCGGTTCTCACAAGCTTGTTCAGACACACGCAGTGCTCTTCATGCTCCTCCTTAGACTTGGAATAGACGAGAATATCATCCATATACCACCACAAACTTGTCCAGTACTCCATGAAAACGGAGTTCATCGCCTCGAGAAGGTAGCAGTGCATTGGTGAGGCCGAAGACATGACCGTGTACTCATACAGCCATAGCGAGTGGTGAAAGCTTTTGGGCACATCCTCTTTCGAATTTTGATTTGGTGATAACCACTTCTCAAATCCAGCTTAGAGAACACCACAGCCCCGCCAAATGATCAAATAGATCATTTATCCGAGGGAGAGGATATTTGTTCTTGATGGTTTTAGCATTTAGAGCCCGGTAGTCAACAGAGCCTATCGGTTCTCACACGCTTCTTCACGAAGATTGTTGGACTACCCCAAGAAGAAGTGCTATGGAATGAAACCCAACTTCTCTTGTTCATCAAGTTGTCGCTTGAGTTCAGCCACTCGAAGGACCCATCTTGTATGGCCTCTTGGAGATAGGCTGCTCGTGTTCAAGCTCGATCACGAATTCAACCTCGCGATCCGGAGGCATACCGCAACTCTTCGTGAAAACATCCGGGAACTCACAGACCACTGGTACCTTCTGAATGGCTTCCATAGCATCATCATTCAGAGCAGCCAAGGAATATAGCTGGACATCAGGAGTCAGACTTGGAGAAAAGACTAGATGGCCTTCGTGGATCTTCGAGACACCGAGCTCAAAGACAATCAATCACAGCTGCATTTGCTGTCAACCAATCCATGCCCAGGATGACATCAATGTCAGAGTTGCCCAGAACAATCAAAGAAGCCAAGAATGAAGAGCCACCAATCTCAATCTTGTTGCCATGACTGATATGAACAGCCCTCATGTTTGCCCCAGGAGAAAGAACCATTAACCGCTTTTGGAGAGGAACCATGACTAACTCATTCTCATTTGCAAACTTGTGAGACACAAATGAATGCGATGCACCAGAATCAAAGAGAACTCGTGCAGGGACTGAGTTAACTGAAAGCATACCCATGACAACTCCAGGTGCGAGCTCAGCTTGAGAGGCGTTGACGCAGTTAGCGCGAACAACCGCAGACCCGGGCTTAGTGTTGATGTTGAGAGCCCGAGGCGGTGGTGCACGAACCGAAGGAGAGCTTGATGCAGATCTTGGCGGGGGTTGGGGAAGAGCTTTGTTCTTCATTGGGCAGTTCCAGGCGGGATGTCCATGATCTCCACATGTGTAACAAGCACCGTGAGGACGTGGAGCAGAGAAGCCAGGGACTCCGCCAGGCGCTCCAGGGTAAGGGTTGTTGTAGCCCCTGGGAGCCGCAGTGGTGAAGTTTGGTGGCCTTGACGTGAAGCTCGCAGGTCTTGGTGGAGCCGGGAGCGACGGTGGGGTGTTGTAACACCCTCAGAATCGGACCTATGCAAGTTTGGGCAAAATTCACCAAACCCGCATAGAAACGATTCAAAGGTGCCCACCAGGCACTTTCGTGCGGGTGGAATACGAAGTAATAACATTACACAACAGTCCTCGATGGGACCCACACAGATATATATATAGCGACTCAAGGAGCCAAGAATACAGATATAATATACAAAGATCCAAATCACCTTGAACGATATAGCGTCCACGGACAAGATGCAAATGGGGCTAAGAGCCCAAGAATAACCAATGGCGCCCATAACTGCCCAGGCCAAGCCGGAAGGGTAACCCCGCTAACGGCGCCGTTCTCAAAACCGCTTAACAAAAGGTGCCGACAAGGGCAAAACAGAAACAAAGAAGGAGCGTCAAGATCGAGGCCAAGACACGCGAGGCTAGAATTCGCGGTCCTCGCCTACATAGGTATGGTGGATCAAGCGGCAAGAAGATGCACTAAACAACCTATAGAGACTCGATACAACCGGCCAATTAGAGGGGTGAGAATGACCTATCCGGATCCAACTCAAACTAACACCAAACAACCCATCCCGTGTTTCCCTCGAGACCAAACGAGGAAGTCAACCGAGGAACTCACGCTTGGCGCTTTATTTATTCGCTTATCGTTGCAGCAATTACTAGTCAAGTATAGATGATCAACCTGATAAAATAAGCAAAGGCACTTTTAGTTAACCATTCCGTGATAGTTGCAACAATTACTAATCGTGCAGATAGCATGAGATAAACCCAAAACCCAGCAGTTGTTGGTACTTTTAATCAGCCATTCCTAGAAGTTGCAAGAGTTACTAGTCAGTACAATTGTCGCAAGCGACAACCAAACAAGCAATTGTGGGCAGTATTAATTAGCCATTCCGCTGTAGTGGAGCTGATTACTACTCATTATAAGTCAAATTTATAGCAAGAACTTTAGTTATGCTTGTCTATGATCGAGATACAGTGCTCCAAGTCGTCCATAACCGCGGACACGGCTTTCGAAAGTTTTACCCGCCGGGTGCACCAATAGCAACACACGCCGATCAACCTCGAAAACCAAATCAAAACCCAACGAGGCTTTCACGATCGAACAATCACAGATTCGTAAATATTTCAGGGGCCACCTTGAGTACACCGCAACAAAGTAAGCTAGCTCGAGACGGACCCCAAAGTTTGTGGGGTCGGGCAACGACAAGATGCCCCCAAACGGGACTGCCGATACACGTAAACGGGTCACGGCCCTAACAAGATAAAGAAAGTGTACCCCACAATCGTAAATAAAGCAAAGAAGCATGGCATAAGTACAGGATAGTAATAAAACCTCAAACTAGTTTGTGGCCCCAAGAAATAAGACTGAATCAAGCTCGTCTGTGGGGTCCCATATACCTCCCGGATGTGGATAGCGCGCAAAAACAAGGAACAGGTATCAAGTACTCGGGGTCTTACGGGACACAAGTGGGCGTTCGGAAACCAAATATTATCTATCACCCACCGATGCCTCTGCTTATTCAATTTTAGTTGTTAAACAGAAAGTAAAGTGAACAATAAGTAAAACTAGAATCATCTCCAACAACAACATGCGGCAATACATCAGCAACTGAGGCATATGGCGACACACATCAGCACTTGAGCAAGCAACTACGACGCCATAAGTCCAACTATCTACCAAACAACAGTAATAGGGTGTGTCCAAGGCAATATAAGGCTGCAGGGATATATCGGGTACGGAAACTAGAGCATCGCAACACAGATAGCAATAGATCAACAGGAGGGAATAAAGACTATAAAAGTAAGATAGGTAGAAAGAAGGAGATGCTCGCCTGAAAACATTGTCGAAAGGTTCATCCGTAGAACGGGGCGAAGCTCACATCAACTCAACGGCCTTATCCGCGAAGAACCAAAATACTAGAATAAACACCGGATGCAATATTTAATAAAACGGCAGAAGATCGGCATGATGCATGCATGATGGATGACATGGCAAAGGTGCGATGCAATTAGGTCAGATTAAGCGGAACCGGGGTCCCGACAGTTAGTTAAATGGTTCAAGTTGTTTAGAACCCGCCATTTAAATGTTGTTTAACACGGTAGAAGATATTATCGGTTCGCTACACAAATTTAAATGAGGCCAATATAAGGCTAGATTCACCGCATATGGGCCCCATATTTAATTATTAGATGAATCGGCATAAGGCCCCCAAACCACAGATATGCATGCGGGCATGACAAAACAATATGCAATCAAGTTGTTATTATGTTATAAAATCGGGTTCGAGGAAAGGGTTCACACATTAGAGGGGGCTCGACGATCTTGGGGTTCCGGGGTTCGGGGTCGGTCTCAGGGTCCAGGGTCGACGGAAACGTTCTCGGCTCCGAGGTTAGGGTCTCGGATCGGGGTTCGACGGGATCGTTCTCGGAGCGGAGTAGATCTTGGCGCGTCCGGGCGCAGGACTTGGGGTTTCGGGGTCGCCTCGAATTCGTTCTGGTCGGTGCAGTTCTTGGCGAGCATCGGTCCGGACTTCGCCCCCGGGAACGGGTCTTCAGGGTCTCGACAACTTTGATTCTCTGTGGGCGACCTTGGCACTCGATGTCCGTGAAGTAGTACTTGTCGCCCTACCGTCTTCGGGTTCGCTCCATTCGGGTCCCTGTCGGAGTACTTGTCGTCCCCTGAAGGAGAGCTTGCGTCTAGGGTCTCGGCGATCTTGGCGCATCGAGGTGTCGAGGAATCGGTACGGTCTTCGGATTCCCGAGATGTAGATCTTGAGGTTCCGGCTCTGAGGGTTCATCAGGTCCGACCGAGGATCTTGGAGTTCCATGTCGGCAATCTTGTCGCGGTCTTGTGTAGGAACCGGTCTCAACACCCAACAGCCTAGAACCAACTTGGCACCACACAGAAACGTGCACGGTCGGAGGCAGAGACACTCGCTGCGGTGGGCTCGATCAACCCGCAGCAACCATCGGTCGACGTTGCGGGGCCCACGGGCGGCGCTGCAGGTCGGGGCAGGAGACGGAGCAGGCGCCGGCGAGGTCAGTGCGGTCATGGGGAACCGCGAGGTGGGGCTCAAGAAGCGGGCGGCGCTCGGGGCTCGGGGCAGCGGTGGCCGACGCGCGGGAACGGCAGCGGAGGCGCATGGCGACGGCGAGGCTCGGAGGTCCGCGGCGGGTCGACGGGACCGCGCGCAGGCGGTGGCGCGGAGGTTGCGGGCGGCGCAGCCGCAGCGGAGGCGCCTGGGCGCGAGGGGCGGTCGAGCCGTGGTGGCGTGGCGGCGCTCCGGTGGGCGGCGGGGCGGAGCGCGGGCGGCGGCGTGCTCGCGAAGAGCACGCGGATGCTTCCGCGCGGGCAGAGACGGTGGAGAGGGCGGTCGTCTGGCCGGACGCTGGGTACGGGCCGGAGGAGACCCCGCGGCGACGGCGGGGACGCGCCGGCTCGGAAAGCAGAAGGCTGCTGGGCGAGGCGGGCGACACGGAGAGGCTACGGTGGCGGCGGTGGAGCTCGAGGTGGGGAAGAGGAGCGCGGAGGCGAAGGAGGACGGCTGCTGGCGGCGAAGGCGGCGCTGCAGAGGCGGCGGGGGGATGGAGAGGGGGCGGCTGAGCGGGGAAGCGAGGCGAGGCCGCACGCGCGGAGAGGGAGAGCGGGGCAGGGGAGCGCGGAAGGAAAGGAGGGTGGGGCCCGGGCGCGTGGTGGACTGGTGGGCAGGTGGGGACGGGTGGCCGGCTCGTGGGCAGCGAGCGTGTGGGCTGGGAGTGGGAGGGGGGGGGAGAGAAAAGAGAGGGAGGGGAGGCGGAGGTGTCAGTGGGTGATAGGCTGGGGGGGAGGGAAGAGTTGATGGCGTTGTGATTGGGCGGGTGATGTGGCCAGTAGGGGTGGTAGGTTTTAGGTAGCTCTAGGATTAGAGGGGCGGATAGATGGACCGCTTTAGTTTTTCCGGGCGGTCGTTGGTCGGGTTGGCCTCGACGCCCGCCAAAATAAATAAATATTTTATTTAGTTGAATTGGGCCGCTTGAAACCCGATAGCAACAAAACAAAATAGTCCGAGACCCGTGTTTGACATTTGAATGGAGATGGGCGCCTTAGAAAAATAAACGGGATTTGCAAACATAGTTTTTGGCCAACAATGCATGATGATGACGATGCAATGCACAAATTCAACGCGATTTTCTAGTAGTGGTTTTGCGGGATGCCACAATTCGACACCACTAACAATGGATCTCGTCCTCGAGATCCGCCTCATGGTACCGAAGGGAGGTTGGTGATCTGCGTCTTCGCCGCAGAGATCCTCGCGACACCACTAACGAGGGTCGTTGTCCCTCGTCACAAGAGAACACTCCGGATAACAACGGACGAAGTTAAAGGTAAGGCCACCTCTAACTTCCATGGACGGAGTAAAACTGCTGGATCCACTGATTCGACGTACAAAAGCGAATGATAAGAGAAGTGGTAGGGTAGCTAATCCATCCCACACTCAAACCATTACTCTGCACACGAATAGGCGGATTAAGCATCCAACTCTAATTAGATCAAGATCTTCTTAGATGGTATCCTAACAAAGGAATGTTGCCGGCAGAAATCGTATGAAAGACACAACGATTAGGTTTCGCGGTGGTTCCATTGGCATGAACAACACATGCTCAAGGTTAACCCCAACTTCACCAAAGCTCGTCCTTCTCATATGTTTTTCAACGACACTGATATCCAGCAAGGAACACAGATGGATAAAGATCTCAAGAGCAAAAGATCGGATGAAGGTTCAACAGACAAGTTGCAGATTGATGGTCGTAGCACCTCCGTTACAAAAGGGAGAAGCGAAACCCTAAAGGTACGACGGATACCCAACCACGAGAATTCCTGAACTCGAAGAGAGAGAAGAGAGCGGATTCAAAACACGTCGAGGTAAGAGGAGAATAGCAGAGGGGTAAGGAGTAAAATCAGACCTATTCAGAACTATCCAACCGATTTTGCAAAATAGTTTTGACACTCTACTCCGGCCGTTAGCTAGGTTATCCTACAGGCTGGACTTGTGGGGTATCGCAACTGCTGAGCTCTGATACCACTCTGTAACACCCTCAGAATCGGACCTATGCAAGTTTGGGCAAAATTCACCAAACCCGCATAGAAACGATTCAAAGGTGCCACCAGCACTTTCGGGTGGAATACGAAGTAATAACATTACACAAGTCCTCGATGGGACCCATGTAATGTATATATATAGCGGCGACTCAAGGAGCCAAGAATACGATATAATATACAAAGATCCAAATCACCTTGAAACGATATAGCGTCCAGCCACGGACAAGATGCAAATGGGGCTAAGAGCCTCAAGAATAACCAATGGCGCCCATAACCTGCCCAGAAGCCGAAGGGTAACCCGCTAACGTCGTTCTCAAAACCTGCTTAACTAAAGGTGCCGACAAAGGGCAAAACAGAAACAAAGAAGGAGCGTCAAGATCGAGGCCAAGACACGCGAGGCTAGAATTCGGCGGTCCTCGCCACATAGGTATGGTGGATCAAGCGCAGCAAAGATGCACTAAACAACCTATAGAGACTCGATACAATCGGCCAATTAGAGAGGGTGAGAATGACCTATCCGGATCCAACTCGAAACTAACACCAAACAACCCATCTGGTGTTTCCCTCGAGACCAAACGAGGAAGTCAACCGAGAACTCACACAGCTGGCGCTTTATTTATTCGCTTATCGCTGCAGCAATTACTAGTCAAGTATAGATGATCAACCCGATAAAATAAGCAAAGGGCACTTTTAGTTAACCATTCCGTGATAGTTGCAACAATTACTAATCGTGCAGATAGCATGAGATAAACCCAAAACCCAGCAGCTTGTTGGTACTTTTAATCAGCCATTCGCTAGAAGTTGCAAGAGTTACTAGTCAGTACAATTGTCGCAAGCGACAACCAAACAAGCAATTGTGGGCGTATTAATTAGCCATTCCGCTGTAGTGGAGCTGATTACTACTCATTATAAGTCAAATTTATAGCAGTAAACTTTAGTTATGCTTGTCTATGATCGAGATACTGCTCCAAGTCGCCCATAACCATGACACGGCTTTGAAAGTTTTACCCCGGGTGCACCAATAGCAACACACGCCGATCAACCTCGGAAAACCAAATCAAACCCAACGAGGCTTTCACGATGAACAATCACAGATTCAGAATATTTCAGGGCCACCCTTGAGTACACCCAACGGTAAGCTAGCTCCGAGACGGACCCCAAAGTTTAGGGGTCGGTAACGACAAGATGCCCCAAACGGGACCTGCCGATACCACGTAAACGGGTCACGGGCCCAACAAGACAAGAAGTGTGACCGCACAATCGTAATAAAGCAAAGAAGCATGGCATAAGTACAGGATAGTAATAAAACCTCAAACTAGTTTGTGGCCCCAAGAAATAAGACTGAATCAAGCTCGTCTGGGGGTCCCATATACCTCCGGATGTGGATAGCGCGAAAACAAGGAATGTATCAAGTACTCGGGGTCTTACGGACACAAGTGGCTCGAAACCAAATATTATCTATCACCCACCGATGCCTCTCGCTTATTCAATTTTAGTTGTTAAACAGAAAGTAAAGTGAACAATAAGTAAAACTAGAATCATCTCCAACAACAACATGCGGCAATACATCAAGAATCGAGGCATATGGCGACACATCAAGACTTGAGCAAGCAACTACGACGCTGCAAGTCCAACTATCTACCAAACAATGTAATAGGGTGTGTCCAAGGCAATATAAGGCTGCAGGGATATATCGGTACGGAAACTAGAGCATCACGACACAAATAGCAATAGATCAACAGTAGGGAATAAAGACTATAAAAGTAATATAGGTAGAAAGAAGGAGATGCTCGCCTTAAAACATTGTCGAAGGGTTCATCCGTAGAACGGTGCGAAGCTCACATCAACTCAACGGCCTTATCCGCAAGAACCAAAATACTAGAATAAACACCGGATGCAATATTTAATAAAACGGCGGAAGATCGGCATGATGCATGCATGATGGATGACATGGCAAAGAAAGCGATGCAATTAGGTCGATTAAGCGGAACCGGGTCCCGGCGCTTAGTTAAATGGTTCAAGTTGTTTAGAACCCCGCCATTTAAATGTTGTTTAACACGGTAGAAGATATTATCGGTTCGCTACACAAATTTAAATGAGGCCAATATAAGGCTAGATTCGCCCGCATATGGGCCCCATATTTAATTATTAGATGAATCGGCATAAGGCCCCCAAACCACAGATATGCATGCGGGCATGACAAAACAATATGCAATCAAGTTGTTATTATGTTATAAAATCGGGTTCGAGGAAAGGGTTCACACATTAGAGGGGGCTCGACGATCTTGGGGTTCCGGGGTTCGGGGTCGGTCTCAGGGTCCAGGGTCGACGGAAACGTTCTCGGCTCCGAGGTTAGGGTCTCGGATCGGGGTTCGACGGGATCGTTCTCGGAGCGGAGTAGATCTTGGCGCGTCCGGGCGCAGGACTTGGGGTTTCGGGGTCGCCTCGAATTCGTTCTGGTCGGTGCAGTTCTTGGCGAGCATCGGTCCGGACTTCGCCCCCGGGAACGGGTCTTCAGGGTCTCGACAACTTTGATTCTCTGTGGGCGACCTTGGCACTCGATGTCCGTGAAGTAGTACTTGTCGCCCTACCGTCTTCGGGTTCGCTCCATTCGGGTCCCTGTCGGAGTACTTGTCGTCCCCTGAAGGAGAGCTTGCGTCTAGGGTCTCGGCGATCTTGGCGCATCGAGGTGTCGAGGAATCGGTACGGTCTTCGGATTCCCGAGATGTAGATCTTGAGGTTCCGGCTCTGAGGGTTCATCAGGTCCGACCGAGGATCTTGGAGTTCCAAGTCGGCAATCTTGTCGCGGTCTTGTGTAGGAACCAGTCTCAACACCCAACAGCCTAGTACCAACTTGGTACCACACAGAAACGTGCACGGTTGGAGGCAGAGACACTCGCTGCGGGTTTCGATCAACCCGCAGCAACCATCGGCCGACGCTATGGGCCCACGGGCGCCGCAGGTCGGGGGGCAGACGGAGCAGCGCCGCGAGGTCCAGCGGTCATGGGAACCGGGCGGTGGGGCTCGCGAAGCGGCGGCGCCCGGGTGGGCTCGTGGCAGCGTGGCCGACGCGGGCGGGAACGGCGAAGCGGAGGCATGGCGACGGCGAGGTTCGGAGGTCCGGCGGGGTCGACGGGACCGCGCGGAGGCGGTGGCGCTGGAGGTTGCGGGCGGGCGAGGCCGCAGCGGAGGCGGCTCGGGCGCGAGGGGCGGCCGAGGTGCGGCGGCGGCTCCGGGCGGCGAAGAGCGCGGGCGGCGCGTGCTCGGAAGAGCACGCGGATGCTGGCAGCGCGCGTAGACGGTGGAGGGCGGTCTGGCCGGGACGCGGGGTACGGCGCCGGCGGAGGAGACCCCGGCGGCGACGGCGGGGACGCGGGCCGGCTCGGGAAAGCAGAAGGGGCGGCGCGGCTCCAGCGGGCGACGGGCGGCGCACACGGAGAGGCCACGGTGGCGGCGGCGGTGGAGCTCCGAGGTGGGGGAAGAGGAGCGCGGGAGGCGAAGGAGGACGGCTGCCTGCGGGCGGCGAGCGGGGGCGGTTGGCCAGAGAGGCGGCGGGGGGGGATGGTGAGAGGGGGCCGGCGGCGAGCTGCCTGAGCGGGGAAGCGAGGCGAGGCCGCACGCGCGGAGAGGGAGAGCGGGGCAGGGGAGCGCGTGCTGGAAGGGAAGGAGGGTGGGGCCCGGGCGCGTGGTGGACTGGTGGGCAGGTGGGGACGGGTGGGCCGGCTCGTGTGGGCAGCGAGCGTGTGTGCTGGGAGTGTGAGAGAGGGAGAGAGAAAAGAGAGGGAGGCTGAGGTGTCAGTGGGTGATAGGCTGAGGGGGAGGGAAGAGTTGATGGCGTCTTTGTGATTGGGCGGGGTGATGTGGCCAGGTAGGGGTGGGTAGGTTTTTAGGTAGCTCTAGGATTAGAGGGGCGGGATAGATGGACCGTTTTAGTTTTTCTGGGGCGGTCGTTCGGGTCGGGTTGGCCCGTTCGACTGCCCCGGCCAAAAATAAATAAATATTTTATTTAGTTGAATTGGGCCGTTTGAAACCCGATAGCAACAAAACAAAATAGTCCGGAGACCCGGTGTTTGACATTTGAATGGAGATGGGGCGTCTTAGAAAAATAAAACGGGATTTGCAAACATAGTTTTTGGCCAACAATGCATGATGATGACGATGCAATGCACAAATTCAACGCGATTTTCTAGTAGTGGTTTTGCGGGATGCCACAGGTGTTAGGAACCCAGACACGCCGCTTAGAAGGAGTTGCCATCGCTGTCGAGCTTGATGCATCCCTGCTGTGTTTCTTGGACTCCTCGAACATCTGCCTACTAGCCTCCTCTTGTAGTGCCATATGCTGCAGTTCCAGGAAGGTTGCCGGTCTTGCATGCGTGAGTGCATACTTGATCGACGCATTGAGCCCTTGCCCAATCTCTTCGCTTTTCTTGTCATCGATACCTCATCACCACCATAGCGAGACAGGTTCATAAAGTTCCTGATGTAGGTGTTGACGTTATCATTGCCCTGCTTCAAGTTGAGGAAAGCATCCTTCATCCGTTCCATCACAATCTCTGAGAGAAACTGCTCCTTGAAAGCTGCGGTGAACCTCTCCCAAGTAGGCTGGAGCCCAGTGCAGCTAGCCTTCAAGTAGTTTTCCCACCATAGAGCTGCGTCTCCTTTGAGCAGGTGAGTAGCACACTTTACCCATTCCTGTTCTGGAACATCAGCAGTCTCGAGCAGCCTTGAGATCTCACGGAGCCAATCATCCGCATCAAGAGGACGGTCAGACACATCAAACTGCCGAGGACTGAACTTGAGGAAGCTCTTGATGTCGCCACGCTTGGGAGGTGGAGGAAGTGGAGTGAACTCGTTCCTTCGGACGCTCTCCTCAAAGCGCAGCTGGTTCTCTTGCATTGCCGCCAAAGCATTAGCTATGCTTGACAGTGCTGAGCCCAGTTCTGGAGGAATGTCCTCCTCAGTCCGGCGTGGGGGAGCCATCCTGTCATTGATGTAAAACTCAAGTCAGTACTATAATGGAAGATGATAATAATCCAAAATAGTACCAAGATGGAGTTAACCAAAGTTAAAGGATACAATTTACTGAGGTGATATTAAAATATCAACAAAGTTCATAGCACCTAAAAGATATTAAGCATATCGCACACGACTGAAAAGGAGTGTGGTACACAAACATATCAAAGAAAAATTTTCCACAAATTTCGGCATTAAAATACCAATAGATGCGCAAAATTACTTAACGAATCAAGATTAGTGACTCTACCGGTCCAATATACAAAAGCAAATGATACAAGTAGTGGTATGGTCGCGACTCCATCCCGCACTCAAATCATTACTCCGCACATGAACAAGTGGAACACATATCCTAACCCCTTCTTCTCACGATTTAAACCTAAAGATTGATACTACGGAAACGAACACCCCAACAAGATAGCGTCGGATACAAAGAGGAAGATAGATTGCGTCGGTTTACAAAAGCCTGTCGGTATGGAATGTACCAACAGTTGATAACCAAAGGCAGATAAGATAACAACTTGGATGCAACAGATAGACAAAGGACTACACACACACACACACACATCCTATGGTACTACGGAAACCCAGAACACGTGAATCCTAGTTTGAACTTTGAGAAGAGGATTGAAAACGTTGCACTTCCTTACCAGAAAAGGGTGGGTGGGAGGATAAGAAGAAAAATGGAAGCAGTCCTACTCTCGCGTTTTGTTTTCCCTAATATACATAACTACTCAAAATATTTGCTAGATCGACAACGACCGTTTGGCTGAAACCTCAAGGTCGGGATGGCTCTGATACCAATTGTAACTACCTCGGTGAACTACGCTCCTAGATACAAGCCTGGATGAGTGATAGCGGTTGAAATAGTACGGTGGGGCCCCAAAAGCCACTCACTGGTAGTCCTTTCAGACGTCCCAACCGCTACCCTCTCAACGGGACTGTCAGACGGGCGTGGTCGGCGAAGGGATCAACTACGTACACAAGTGGGTATGTACGCAAGCCACCATACAAGAGTACATCAGAGCCAAACCATCTATAAAGAAAGGAAATATACCAACGCCATACGGCAAGATTCGAATGACCTAGATAATCTATATTTTAGGATAACTCCTCATACAACACACATCAGAGTATCATGCGGAAGCGGCAAACAGAATCCGAGTACGGATAAGAAGCAAATCGGCATAAGATGCCATAGAAATAAGCACATCCCAACTACAGGTCTCACGGATCCCGATCCGGAATCTCTACACCATACGATCGTTGCCCACATCGGCTTCTTCCACCCAAAGATCCGTCCGAGAAGGTACATTCATCTGAATCAAGAATTTATCGTGTGAGACCCTAAGGGTACTCAAGAAGTCTTAATGCCTCTAAAGGGACACAACTGGGTGACGAATTGCAGCAAAAGGTAAACCCTAGCAATTCTACAGATAACGCTAACCATCCGCCTAACCAAGGATAGACGGATGTCCGTGAATTAAGTACAACAATATAATGGTAATCTCATCCGATCCATCCTCCTCCCTGCCACCGACAAGGAAGCGGACGAACAACCCCTTCCGCTGGCAATTTTATTAACCATTCCGTGAGTGTTGCACTATTTACTAGTCAAGTTACTTAGTCAAATTAAGGCGGTACTTTAGTTATGCTTGTCTATGATCAAGAAACTGCTCCAAGTCGTCCATATCCGCGACACGGCTTTGAAAGTTTTACCCGGGGGTGCACCAATAGCAACACACGCTCGATCAACCTCGGAAAAACCAAATCAAAACCCAACGAGGCTTTCACGATGAACAATCACAAGATTCAGAAATATTTGGGGCCACCCTTAAGTAGAATCCATAGGAGTAAGCAAGCTCGAGACGGCCTCAAGGTTCGGTGGACGGCCGTGAACGATCGGGAACCCGAAAGTGTGGCTGGGCTTGTCGACACCGGAATCGTGTCCCACTCCTAAGCGATGCAGTGTGCTCCTCGCACAATCGTAAATAAAGCAAGAATCATGGCATAAGTACAGATCGTAAATAAAACCTCAAACTAGTTTGTGGCCCCAAGAAATAAGACGGAATCAAGCTCGGTCGTGGGGTCCCATATACCTCCGGATGTGGATAGCGCGATAAATCAAGGAACAGGAATCAAGTACTGGGTCTTACGGACACAAGTGAGCAGGAAAAACCAAATAGCAGATATTGCTCACCGTGCCACTTTCTTTAGTTATCCCGTAACTACTCGTGTTAAGTTGTTTAGGTACCTCATTATTCATCGACTCTCACAAACCCTACATCTTTGTTCTCGACTGCATGGCTCAAACAACTCCTATAGTAGTGGCTCATGGGATGGAGGAAACAAGCTTGGTGGGGTTTAAAAGTAAAGGCTATGCATACTTGGGATTCAATTTAATGCAATCGCGACTCAATGATGCAAGAATAAGATAGAGGCAATAGGTACTGTATGTGTGCAAGCATGTGGTAGTGCTTGCCTGGTGTCTCTGTTGAAGCAAAGGACGGTTCTGGGTAGTGCTCCTGGTTCTCTTGATACAATCCCTGCTCAGTGTCTATCCGAGAAAAACCAAACAAACAAGGCCAACATGAATATAGAGCACAAGCATATGAATAAGATGCGTCAAACAAACAATCATGCCATGATGAATGATGCACAATTTACATGGCAAGAAAGGTAGCATGGCATGGTGAGGTGTGAAGAACAAGAAAGTAACATTTAATTTGGTTTTTAGAATCACAATTGTTGCCATAACATTTGTTGTTCAACATATATTTATATGATGCATGCTGCAATTGAAGTCATGGATAGCATAAACAGAAAGGTCTCGTCGAGCTGATCATTTTAGACTACTTATTTGCTTAATTTGGATTTACCAAACAAAAGTTATTTAATTATTAAATTCTAGTGGCAATTGATGTAATTTAAACAAACTTGGAATTTTAATTGGGCAAAAGTCAAAACAGATGGCATATTTGAATTCCTCTCATCTTGCTGATATCCAAACATATATTATTTGTCTAATTTGGATAAAGTATGAAAAAGTTATTAATAATCAATAGAATTTTGAATTTTGGAATTTAGTTAAACAGTTTGAATTTGAAAACAGATCTGAAACATTTTTACTCAGCCTAACCCACTGGTCACGATAGGTGGGCCCTTGGGTTCTATGACCTGCCAAATGGCTGGAAGAGCTGGACCGCGGGTTGAGCTCGAAGCCAGTGAGCCTTTTGTAAAAAGGCCACTACCGACAGAGAGGCCACGGGACCGCGGTTTGAGGCGTGGAAGGAGGACTAAAATAGAAAAGCGTCGGGTGGTCTGACCGACGAACTGAACGTGGATGACAATGAAGGCAGCAAACTTGCAGAGAGCTTGGCGAGCGATTCGTCGAGAATCCGAGGATGCCACAAACATGGAAGTTGGAGAGGGGACAACGCTCTACAAGTTCCATGTTTAGGGTTTAGGCGGGGGAGGACTGGGCTGCTCGGGATCTACGGCGAAACAGAGGCGCTCGAGGGGGTTTCCTGGTGCTCATGTTGTCGCTGCGGCGTCTTGCGAGCTAGCGGGGCAGCGGGCGGCGAGGGCGGCTGCGGGCGCGAGTGGCCGACGGATGGCTGAAAGCACGGCGACTACTCGCAAAGAAAGAACAAACAGGGGTAGGGAATCACCGTGCGGGAGGTCGGCGAGGGTGGGCAGCGACGCAGCGTGCAGCAGCGACGCTAAGCGCCGGTAAGGTGTCCCGACCGCCTCCTCCGCGCTCCGTGTTCCGTTCGTGCTCGGGTCCTTGTGCAGCTCCGGACACGCGACGCGCATTTACGGCGAAGGACGGCGGCTAGGGACCGGACATGGTCGGCTTACGAAGCGGCGGTTCGTGGCGGCTCGGCTCCCTCTGCCAGGTCCGACGAGGCGATCACGGCTTCTTCTCCTCCTCGGGCGCTTCCTTCGGGCTACGACGGTGGACAGAGGCGGGGAAGGAAAAAGGCGGCTCGGGCAGAGAGGAGGCTAGGGTTGAGGGAGGCTGCGATTGGGATAAGAAGGCGGGCTCACGCCGTGCGTGTTCTTGACGCGACGACGGCGAGGGACGGCCACCGCCTCCGCCGTTAGCTTTCCGCCTTGAGAGAGAGAGGTGGCGAGACGGCGACAGACGGAGGGAGAAGAAGAAGTGGCGACGGAGGTGAGGGGTATTGGGAAGGTGAGATGGGCCGGGAAGCGGGTAAGATGAAACTGCCTGGCTGCTGGTCAGGTGGGCTGCAGTGCCTCTCTCCTTTTTTTATTTCTCTTTTTATTTTTCTTTTGTTTTGCTTGTTTTTAATTCCTATTACCAATTTCAAAACAGCTTCTGATTTCAAAACCTTTGCATTTTTCCCAGGGAGTCTGGACAGATTTGACCAAGAGAGGGAAAGAGAGGAAGAGGGGTGGTACGGTCTAGGGTGGATGAGGCTTCTTTGATGAAGAGAGGGAGTAGATAGGACATGGGGTATGGCTAAACTAGAGAGGGGTAGCTAGGATGGTTAAGGGTATGGTTTAAGCTAGGTATGGATTAGGGTTTGGTTTAGAGACAAGGGTAGATGGTGTGGGGTTGGGTTTTGGTTTTATTAGAGGGAGGTGTAGAGTAGGGTTTAGTTTTAGGTTGGATAAGAGAGGGGTAAGGGGTGGTTTAATGGCCCATGCATGATCCAACAAAGGACCAAGCAAGATCCAAAGAGAGAGGGGGGGAAAATAGAGGGGTGCATGCCACATTAGCACAAGTGTGCCTGGGACATGGGGTAGGGTTTAACTAAGGGGTGGAGAGGGAGAGAAGATGAGGAGAACAAACTACAAGCCAACACATGTTTTAAACCAAGGAAGAAACTCCAACTAGTATTCAAATAAAACCAGAAACTAGACTAGGTGACACTTGCATGGCCCATGCAACACAATTAAAGCCCAATGGTCATATTGTGAAACAACATTATTTCATGTGGCTTTTAATCCTTGCATTCCCAAAAGTGGGCAAGGGCCAAGCAATAGATTATGGGTGGATCCAACCAACAACATGGGCCAGAGATAACTCAATAAAAGGCCAAGCCCATATTACTGGATGGTGGAATTATAAGGTGGTGAAAGATAAGGTGGTGGAGTCAAAAGAGAGATGCCCCCAACTCAACTTGGGCATTTAACAATTTAGTAAGAACCAAATACAATATCAAGAGGCAACTACAATTAATCATGCACATGAGATAAGAACCAAACAGGAAAAGGTTTTATATGATGCTCAGATGCAAGGTGACATGATGACATGAGCATGATGTGATGATGATGCACCAATTATATGTTGGAAGTGGCCCTTTTTATTAATATGACATGTAGCATTACAGGGGTTAGACAACTGGGATGCTACAGGGTGGGAGAGCGACGCGGGGGTGCAGAACGGGGATTGCAGGAGTGGAGCGAGGGCAGTGGGGCCGGGGTGGGGCCAGGGTGTCAGGGAGTGTGGTGAGAGGGGTCAGCGGGGTGGTGTTGGGGCAGGAGGTGGACCTGGAGAGTGGGCCAGGGGTGGTTAGGTGGCAAGAGCTGAGTGGATGGCATGGAGGAAGTGGTGAGGTGGCGGGCTCCGATTGGCCGGGGTGAGGTGGAGGCAGGGTGGGTAGATTAGGTTGGGTAGGAAAAGGGTTTAGGGTAGTCTGGTTTTGCATCGGGTGGTCGATTGGGATCGGATCGGCCAGCTGCCCCAAAAATAATTAAATATTTTATTATTTAAAACGGGGCGTTTGAAAACCATTGGTAGACAAAGCAAAATAATCCGGAGACCCGGGTTTTGGATTTTGAAAAAAAAGGCGGGGTATTTAGAAAACAAAATATGTTTTTTTGAAAATGGTTTTATGCAAACAAATGCAAGATGACATGACGATGCATTAATGCAAGGTGGCATGATGACATGAGCATGCGGTCATGATGATGCAATGCACAGAAACAACGTGATGTTCTGGTAGTGGTTTTTTTGCGGGGCGCCACACAATGCCATCTTTATAGTCACCCAGTTACGGTGTGGTGTTTGATGTCATCAAAGCATCCATCCGGTAAAGGTGATATGCATGATCTCATGGTCGAAGGAATTAGGTTACTATGTATCAGAAAGCATATAGCAATTGAACTATTAAAATGACTTGATCTTTATGCTACGCTTATCTATAGGAGTATGTCCACCATATCATTCTCCTAACGATATGATCTTGTTGTTAATAACATCTCAATGTTCATGATAGAAAAACCACAATCATCTATTAACCAACAAGCTAATATTATATAGAGGCTTTACTAGGGACTCTTATTTTAGTCTACAAATCACACAAGTATTAATGTTTCCTTGTTAATACTATTATAGCATGAATGTAAACATTTATCATAAACACAAAGATATAATAATAACTATATTTATTATTGCCTCTAGGGCATATCTCCAACACGTGGGACCACAATAAAGAAAAATTGAAACGTGTATGCTTAGGGTAATGTGTGGTCGTGTGTGTGTGTGTTATCATTTATGGATAAGGAGCCTTTTGTCAAAGGAAAAACCAGTCATGATCGAGTTAGTTGTCATTCTATCTATAAGACTAGTCATAATGGGAAGTATCATTTAGTAGTATCATTTATATGATACTAGTAGTACTCCATCTGTTCGGGATTATAGGTCCTACGCGCATACTTAGGTTGTTAATTTGACTAACAAAACATAACTTATATATTACAAAAATTATACCATTAAAAAATATAACCTCTAAAGTTTCTAATGGTATAATTTTTGTGCTATACTATTTATATTTTGTTGTTCAAATTGACAACCTAGTTATCCGCGCGGGACTTATAATCCCAAACGGAGGAAGTACGTGATATCATCTCTCACCATTAATTATCCAATCTCACCATTACTTGCATGAACGAATCTATGATAAATGCAAATATTTATATCAATGATATATGATAGCCATATTCCCGTATGCCAAAAAAGGGGTGAGACCAAGGCTAGGATGGCCATCGGCTCAGATTACTCTTTCCAAAACAATTCATCGTCACTTGGCCCATCTTAGCTCCACCCCTTTATCTATTCTTGGGCCGGCATCTAGCGCAAGAGATTTCTCGCAAGTTCATATAAATGTGTTTGTGGAGGTGGTGAAGATTTCTCATCGAACAAATTAAGGTTTAGTGTTTAGAATTTAGAAAGATACACAGATAAATTGGAAAGTTAGCCAAAAAAACACACATAGATAAACCGTGATTAATTGATTTCCTATTTTCAAATGAGAACTCTCGGAAGGCATTGTATTTTCGTAAGTATGGAACCCACCACATGGGGTTTGTTAGAATTTTGGTTGCCACTTCACGGTACTAGTAGTACGTAGTTTTAATTACCAGCACGAGGAAAATCTCCTCTTAGAGAAGTGGAAAAAAGGCATGACTAAAACCTTCAATTTTTGTTGGAGCTAAACGAGTGATCATTCATTTTCCGATTTTCGATATTGTGTCGGATGGTTGTGGCACGGAAACAAAGGTCCAGTTCTTTTTTTGAGAACTTGTCACGAAAGTTCTGCAAATTTTACGAAATTTTGTAGACTTAACCACTTGGTTGAAACATTTTTCGCAAACTGAGCAGTTCGTGACATAAGATTTCTGACAAAGTTCAAAAAGAACTGGGCCAAAGTCACGGTTGCAGAGAATACGGTGCCCAGCCCAGCATTTTCATTTGACTTTGGCCGTGATCGTTAGAGACACAGGGGGAACAGATGTGACAGGCATGGCGAGCGAGCAGCACCGAGCAAGTACTTTTGGTCAGTACAGTACAATATGCGAGCAGGTTTTGGTGCTATGCGGCGGCCGTGGTACAGTACGTGGTCGAGGCCATAGCAACCCCGAGGAAAGCCCGACCAGCTTGTCCCCTCGAGGGACCCAGGGAGGGACGGTATTGGCGCGGGGCACAACACGGGACAAGGTAGGGCAGCCTGAATCCTAAAGGCAGGACCCACGGGACAAGGTGGCTCATCTCGTGAGCAGTGATCGTCTGTCTTGGTAAATAGGAGTACTACGTGCGTACGTGCGCCGAGGAGTCGTGCTCCGTGTGGTCGATGCACAGTTCGCCCAGGAAGAGGACATGATACAGGCTTCAGCGCGTGACGGGGAACACAGCTCCACCCTACGACCTCTTCACGTGGAAACGAAGACGAGTGCTGCTCCTAGGCTCCTAGCCGCAGCCGGCAGCCCGCACGCACCGTTTTTTACATCACTCACCGCTCGGGCATGGGCTGCGGCCCAGTAACACCCAGTTATTTTTTTCTCTTTATTTTGATTATGTTGTTTTTATTTTAATTTTTCGTTTTGTTGTTGTTTTTATTTTCTTCACTCTTTTATGTTTCTACTTCAGTCTCTACTTTTGTATAAATAATACATGAATTTATATTTTCACTTATAACATTTTCTATTTTCTCATAAACCGTTTACCCGTGGGCAGTTTTTATGAGACTCATGAACAATATTTTGTATTTCGTGAATGCCCTTTTTCAAAACATTCACATACTTTTTAAAAAATATACTCACGAGTATATCACCCAAAAAATCATACACAAGTTTTAGTAATTCTCATGTCTACCTCAATTAATTCTGGAAGTGCAACTCGAAATTAGTGAACATTATAACACTTTTTAGTAATATGAAGTCCTAACACTTCTTCTCACTAAATTAAAATTGCACTTTTCAAAAATCCACTAAACCCAAATTTTCCAATCGTCTGAGAATTAGCAAAAGAAAAGAAAAAGAAAAAAATATAGTGTACACAAAATGTACACTGTCCGCACTACTAGCCACCGATTAGAGGTAGTAAAAAATGGCTCATAGCAGGGCATACAATGCAAGGTTCCTAGAGAGGCGATTATACAAATAAATTGAATTTTTCATAAGCACTAGTGCCTATTTTCATAGGACAAGTACTTTTTTTGAAATTTTAAACCATTCTATTAAGCAAACAGCAGGCCGTCTCATTAAAAACCTCTCAGCCCCTTTCAGTATCCCGAGAGCAAAAGGGTGCGTCTAGAACTTGCTGCCGCACATCACAGTATAGTTACATCGGCTATGAGTTTCTCTAAAATAAAGCTAGGGGGTTCATCGACCCAATTACAAGAGTTTTATTCTGACAAACTATTTCTAGCTAACAAGTGGGCAACTTCATTTGCTTCTCTCCAGCAGTGCTTAAAGGAGACCTTCCCAATACCAGCAGCTAGTTCCATACAGTTAACAAAAATTGCCGAAGCATCTCCCTGCCAGGCATCCACTCCCGAACACGCGTCAATAATATCTTGCGAATCAGATTCCATGATCACATAATTTACCCCCATGCTATTAGCAAGGGCAATCCCCTCTTTCATCGCCATGGCTTCAACTAAGTAATATTAGGGAGGTAGACCAACGAGGCCGCCATAAAATTTCCATTATAATCACGCATAACCTGTAACATCCCAAAAATACTAAACTTACATCATAAAACTCTAATCATTAAAATTAGGGTTAACAAAAACTTTTCTAATTAAAATTATAAAGGCATACATATGTGTATGCATTTAATTTGAAATTCTTTTGAACCACCTTGTTTGTATATTTCCTTGCTTGTAAAATGTTTCTTAGGTGAAATAAACATCATCTAAACATTTCCCAAACTTTTCCTAACAAATGAATCAAAACCAATAAAATAAAGGAATGACCATTTTGACCAATTTAACTCGCATGCCTACTTTGGCTGTCTCAAACTTTCAGAACCTAATAGAAACTTTTCTGGATCTTTGCACCCCTTGAATGTACTCATAACAAGGTATCAAGGCCCACTTTATGATCATCCAGAAACTTTCAAATGCATAGTTTAAATGACAATTCAAAATCGAATCTTTATCATATGGAAAGATCCCACTTTTTTCAAAAACCACTCAAACAAGCTCAACTTTCAAAACCCAAGCACCTGCAGACTCACTAGCACCAATCTAGCAAACCCACCAAAAATCTTTTCAAAATTCAAAACTTGATTTCATGCGGCCATTTCATCAAACAAAGTTGCGTACACAAATCATACAAAATCTAAACACTATAGTGAGCAGTGATTGAAGCCTAACTTGTTCCCTCTCTGGGCACCACTAGCCTTAGTAGATCATCTAACAACCTAAACTAACCCTTAGCATCACTGTAAGCTTGGCATTGCCATCAATGGTGAACAGCCGAGCACACCCATGTCACCCCCATGTCGACAACAAGCTAGGAAGAGAAGCAAGCCTAGCCAGCATGTCTGGGAGGCAGCCCACCGTCCACCGCCACTCACTGTCCCAGCCGCGAGCGTTGCCAAGCCCTGGACCAGACGCACGAACAATGCCAACCTCGCCAGCAACCATGCCGAGCGTGCGCCAGAGCGCCACCCTCGACCAGCGCCCACAGACCGCACGCCGCCTTCCACGCGTGCACACACGATCACCACCGACCCAGGAGACCACCAGACATCCTCGTTCGCCGCCCCGTGACGCACAGCCACCGCTCGTCGTCGAAGACGCCGCCTCTGTCGCGCAGAGCATCGCATGTTCCAGACCAAGCCGCACCACCCCACGCCTCAAAACCATGTCGTTGAGCATCGCCAGGGAACACCGCACCGACCCCTACCTTCGTCCATGCCAATAGCCGCCTGTAACATCGCCCCCGACGAGCTCACCGTGCGCCCCATCGGTCCCCTCGCTCGACTATAAATAGAGGCCACCCCCGCTCGATTTCTTCACACCATCTCACTCCCCTCTCCTCACTGATCGTGCCACACCGTTCCCAGAGCAAGGCGAGCACCACCTCGCCGGAATTTCACCGGAGCCCGCCGCCTCTAGATAAGAAGGGCGCCATCGATTTCGTCCACCCTGTGAGCCGCGACCACCCTCGAAGTTCGCCGTCGTCTGCCGACTTTCCCCGCCTCGACCTGCACCCGGTGAGCCCCAAAGAACCCTCACCGGCGCTAGGTTTCTTTCTCGCCGGCGTTGCTCAACGTCGACGATGCCTCTCTGTCGTTGGATTAGAACTAGATCGAACGATCCACATCGCCTGCATCGCTTCTCCCTCCCTATCTCACCGGCGGTGGGGACACCCACTTAAGCAGCTGGAGCATCAAGGCTTAGCAGGCCGACCCGTTAACTTTTCCCGTGCAGCCCAGTTATTTGAATTAAACCCTTTTTCATTTTGTTTCAAACTCACTTCTGTACCCAACTTCAAAAATCAACCCAGATCGATTCAGTGCACCAAATTGAATGAAACCAATTTTGTTAGAAAGTTCCGAGAATGCTGAATCCAAACCCATTGGATTCAAGTCATTTGGATCTATAGATCACCCATGGTAAAAATAACAAGGCAGAAGCTTTTATGCATTCAAATATTTTTCAAATTTAAACCATAATAGCTTTTGAGTTGATTCCAACTCTCAAAAATCACTTAACCATACCTTTCAGAATATATAAAAATATATAGGTTTACTTACAGAAATAATGTTCAAGTAATAAATGAATGCCCCATAGGCATTTCTAGTCACTTGATTTAATTAAAATAATAGGGTAAAACCTTATTAAATTGTGACACCACTTTAAATCACATTCCCATGGACTAAAATATGTGGTGATGACATGTGTCAACATGATCCCATGTTTGGTTTGGAGAATATTAAATCTTAAGTAGTTTTTCAATGAGTAGAAATTACTTTTCTAAAAATAAAAAGAATTAAACCAAGCTTTAATCTTGTAATGTTAGTGATGATGTTAGATCATCTATAGGACCCTTGTGTGTGATGATTGCAAGTAGTTAAGTATTGTTTGGTGATTGTGTACCTCGTATTTATTTATAGACGCTAGTACCAACCAAGGATACGAGGAGGAAGGAGGATACTACGAAGAAGAAGCCGAGGAGAACTTCAACCACTGCTCTGCACAAGGCAAGCTAACACTTGCAATTTAGCAAGATTATACTGATATTGTGCAAGCTTTATTAACTAAGTGGACCAATGCAAGCTAACCCTTGCAAGATACCCTACTGATGCCACAAACCACTACTTGTTACTCTACCCACTATATGCCTTAAAGCATATATGATCCTAACCACTTGCTAAATCAATCCTAGTTTTACTTACAAGCCTCTTACTTTATTTCTTTATCAAAACTCTTACCTATATGTTACCTAAGTAAATGGTAGATACTAGAAGAATATGTGAAGGTTGCATAAAGAGCATAAAATTTGGCCTAAGCTAGATAATCTTGATGCCATCCTAAGGCATAAGATTAAACTTAGTTAAACTCCACTAGTGTACCACCCCTCATTAGTGCTTACCCCCACTTGTAGATGCTAGTGCTAAGCATAAAACTTGATCAACTTTAGATGGGAATACTTGGTGGAAAAATGGTTATGAAAACCTTGGAATGATGGATCATTCTATTGAAATGTTTTAGACATGTGTTTCCAAACACCTGATGATTTTGGTGATGAAAACGATGAGGCATGAGCCTTAGCCCTTTATAAAACTGATGGTTGTCTGGATGCGATACCATTCCAATTTTATCGTACAACCACAATACCCGAAGATTGGGTAGGGCTTGACTGGAAACTTATATACCTTAGTATTAGTTCCCTCACGGCCAAGGTCTGAGCTGAGGCTACCTTGTGAAGATTGTCCACCTGTGTAGTACCCAAGATGACAGTTGGTCATGGTTGGGAGACCAAACTCACAGGAGAGGTGCTTATACTAGGGCGTGTAATTAAAAGGTTAGGATTGATTATCCGCATACTGAGTATGGTGAATTCAAGATTTGTTCCTGACGGATGTATCGAATGTTGTGGTGAAAGTGCACAATCTCTGCAGAGTGTCAAACTATTCGAATAGCGTCATGTTATGGACAGTTGGAGTGGCCATACTGTTCCCCCGTCAGACTTTTCAAAATGACTTGTGAAATGATTTGAGACTTTGACTTGACCACAACAGGGTTGTGATCTGAATTACAAGTTCCCACTTAGGTGCTATAAAACTTTCAACTAGCATTCGTTGCTTCTAAACTTAGTAGAGATAAATCTGGCTTTTGCAAAACAACCCTAGAGCCTAGTGTCCTATTATCCAAAAACCCCTTTACCTGTTAGTATTAGTTTGCGAGTACTTAAAGAGTACTCATGGCTTTGTCCCTGGCTATTCCCATGGCCAGACTATGAAGAGGAGTACCTTGAGGATGGACCCCAGGAAGGTTACGACAACTAGGATCATCTCCCATCGTCAGCATTGCATGTGACCCCGAAGATGGAGCTTCGCCCACGCTACCGTTAATATTACGTATTCCGCTGCTTGATGTTGTATTAAGAACTGGATCATGAGATCCCTATTTATGTAAGAACTTATGTATCGTTTGTAATGGATGATGTACTATGGTATCCAATTCTGTTATGTCTCGCAAAAATGGTAATCCTGGGATTGCGATGTATGGCATAACAGGCATATGGGATTAAAAATCCGGGTGTTGACAAGTTGGTATCAGAGCCATCCAGACCATAGGAGACCCTAGTTAGACTGGACATTTAAACCAAAAACTTATTTCCCAAAACCAAAGAAAACAAATATTTACAAAAAATTATTCTCATTCTTATCCTTTTGATTCTTTCATGAAAATTCATGTTCCTCCAAAAGCTCTTGCAAAATACATAAAATTTTGACACACTTAATCACTCTACTAACTTACTCATCCTATATTCTTATAGATGGACGTGAAGTACAGCATGTTTTACCAACCTGGGAATGGAGGAGACATGATCTTTGAGAGGGATTTGGACCAGCTTTCGGAACTTCTGGAGCGTCCGCACCCCGAGTTCTTCGGAGCTCAGCTCAATGATCAAGGAGGAGAAGATATGCAGTGGCTAATTGTTGCAAGTCTCCGAGGAAAGATTGAAACTCCCACTACGGAGGGAATTCAGTTTACCTTGAGGGAAAACAACTGGCTCGATGGACTTGCCAGAGCCATGCAGGAAGCTCTTTCTCGTCTGTGTGGGCAGAGCATCAATCAGATCAAGGGTACTCGCTTTGAGTTTTTCCCAAGGCGTGATGCTAATGGACAACCACTAGAAGCCCCATACCACCCCGAGCTAAAGACCCAATTGGACCACCTTAGCTTCATGATGTACGATCGTCAGCAGGAGTTGGACAACTGCCGTGACTACTGCAACCACAAGTCTGCCATCATCAAGACGAAGGACCAGACCATCGCCCTGCTAGCAAAGGATCGCAAGTCTCGCCGCCGTCAGCTCGACAAGAAGGAGCGCATCATTGCCCGTCTTCGCCACCGCATCTCATCTCTGGAGGTGACCATCCACGAGAGAGACATGCAGTTGGAGGAAAGGGAGAATTCTGGAGAGGATCTTCGTGGAGTCCCCTACTCCTATCTCAGCGATGATGATGATTTTCTGGAGGATCAGGCTATGGATTTCTTCACCGATGAGGACGATTTCGCCTTCATAGATGATGATGAAGATGACGAAGCAACAAATTTCGAGGAGTAGTAGCACTTGAGCACTAGCGTAGTGAATAGTATTCGGTCCCACTGTATCGTAGTTCTCAGAATGGTTCTTAAAACCATCTGCTTTTCTTTGTTGTGGTGTGTGTTGTACTGGGTGCTATGAATGAATGAATGAATACAAAAAAGCAAGTTGCTAGAAAAATCTGAGTCAAACTTTTAAAACTTTTCAAAGACCCAAAACTTTAGAAATTTCCCTCTTTTCTCATGATCTATCTAAATCTTTAGATGCCACGTGGAGGAAGTAGTTCAACCCCGGACCCGATGTTGCAGATACTGCAAATGTTGACTTCTGACCATGAAGTTGAAAGAGCGGAACGTCAAGCCAACCTAGCCACCCTTCAGCAGATAGCCCAGCTAGCCCACAACAACCAAGGCCACGGAAATCAGGACAACCATGGATCTAAAATCAAGAACTTCCAGAATACCAACCCACCTGTTTTCACTAAGTCAGAAGAACCCCTAGACGCCGATGATTGGCTGCAAACCATGGAAAATAACTTAGAAGTAGCCATAGTGGAAGCCAACGAGAAAGTCCTGTTCGCCACCCACTATCTAGCCGGAGATGCCAGAGCATGGTGGAACAGTGTTCGCGCAATGACCGGAGGCTAGATGATGACCTGGGAGGAATTCAAGGTCAAGTTTAGCAGAACCCATGTGCCACCGGGTTTGATAAAGAGAATGAGAGACGATTTCAGAGAGCTGAAGCAAGGAAGGATGACTGTAGTGGAATACTGTGACAAATTTTTGTCATTAGATAGGTATGCCCCGGATGAAATAGACACTAAAGCCAAGAAGAAAGAAAGATTCCTGAATGGTCTGCATGATGAGATGCAGACGGTGTTAGTCAATATCCCCTTTGCGGATATTGAAGCCCTTGTCGACTCTGCTATCCAGATGAAAGGAAAGATCAACCAAGCCAATGAGAACCGCAAGCGTCGTATGATGCATCAGCCAGGAACCCATCAGACCCCAAAGTATCGCCCTAACCCATCTCCAGGATTTGCCCCAAGGACCAACAGACCCCCGATGAACCGTCCGACCTATCCCAACCATGGAAACCCTAGACCCGGAGGAAATCACAACAACCCCGACAACTCTAGCAATTTCAATCGTGCCCCATCCAAGTTCAACAACAACGATGTTACCGCCAACACCAACACTGCCCCGAGGACTGGAAGCAATGTTGTGCCTGTAGCAGCCAAGGACAAGTCGCAAGTGACCTGTTATGACTGTGGAAATAAAGGCCACTATTCCAACGAGTGCCCCAACAAGAAGAATGCTACAACCCCCAATACCAATGTCCTCAAATTGCAGTCGTGTTCAGCCAGAAGAAGATTTGCCCTGGGAATTCGCTCAACCGCAACGTCTTTTTCTCATGCATCTTTGAAGAAGCTCGTAGCGCCAGACGTCGTCTTTGGGTATGTTTTCGTTAATTCAAGATTTGCAAGAGTGTTTTTTGATTCTGGTGCATCGCATTCATTTGTCACCGAAGAATTTGCATGCACTAGTAAAATTCAACCAACCAAACTGAAGCATGTTATGATTGTTCAAATTCCCGGATCAACCACCAAGGCTAGGCAAATTTGCAAAGCCGTCCCTATCCAAATCCATGGCATAGATTTTTATGCAAATCTGATAGTACTTGGAACTAAAGGTTTGGAAGTAGTACTAGGAATGGATTGGATGTCCAAACATAAAGGATTGATTGACTGTGCCAAGAAAGCCATAACCATGACCAGTACAGTCGGAATATCAGTCGAGCATATATCTGAAACCTTACCTCGCCAATTCAAATGCAACAAAAGTATAGCCCAACCTACCATTGACCAAGTCCGGATAGTCTGTGAATACCCTGATGTATTTCCAGATGTTTTGCCCGGTATGCCCCCAGATCGGGATATCGAGTTTATCATTGTACTAATTCCTGGAACCAGACCCATAGCCCAGAGACCATATAGTATGAACCCGTCAGAGCTCGCAGAACTGAAGAAGCAACTAGATTCCATGCTGGAATTTGGATTGATTCAACCAAGTGCGTCACCTTGGAGATCACCTATCTTGTTTGTGGACAACAAGGATGGAGGTAACCGTTTGTGTACGGATTATCGGAAATTGAATGATGTCACCATCAAGAACAAGTACCCCTTGCCCAAGATAGAAGATTTGTTTGATCAGTTGACCGGTGCCAAAGTGTTTTCTAAGATTGATCTTAAGACTGGCTATCATCAACTCAAAATTCGTGCAGAGGATATTCCAAAGACTGCCTTTACCACTAGATATGGATTGTATGAGTATACAGTCATGTCTTTTGGATTAACCAATGACCCCGCTTATTTCATGAATCTCATGAATAAGATTTTTATGGACTTCCTGGATAAGTTTGTCGTTGTTTTCATCGATGACATTCTGATTTATTCAAAATCAGAAGAAGAACATGAGCTACACCTAAGGACCATTCTTGGAACCCTTAGAGAGCATCAGCTGTATGAAAAGTTTAGCAAATGTGAATTACAGTTACGAGGTAGGATTCCTCGGTCACATTGTATCACCAAGGAATTGCGTTGACCACCTAAAGTGAAAGATGTAGAAGATTGGCAAGCCCCAACCACTCAAACCCAAGTTCGTGCATTTATCGGATTGGCGGGATATTACCGCAAATTCGTAGAAGGATTCTCTAGTATCGCCAGACCCATGACCCAATTGCTGAAGAAGGACAAGAAGTTTGAATGGATCGACAAATGTGAAGCGAGTTTTCAAGAACTCAAGAGGAGATTGATTTCAGCCCCAATCTTGATCATGCCGGATATCACGAAGCCCTTCGATGTGTATTGTGATGCATCCAAGATTGGTCTCGGATGTGTGCTAATGCAAGAAGGCAAAGTGATATCTTATCTATCTCGACAATTGAAGCAACATGAGCAAAACTACCCAACCCATGACCTCGAACTCGCAGCCGTAGTTCTAGCCCTGAAGACATGGAGACATTACCTGATGGGAAACAGTTGTGAGATTTATTCGGATCACGAGAGCCTAAAGTATATATTCACTCAAAAGGAGCTGAATATGAGGCAGAGAAGATGGATTGAGCTAATCAAGGATTACGATCTAGACATTTACTATCACCCTGGTAAAGCCAACGTAGTAGCCGATGCCCTTAGCAGATTGCCGTGCCGCTTGAACTCCATGATTTTGAAGGAGCAACCAAGTCTGCACAAAGAGATGGAAGATTTTCGGATGGAATTAGTAAGTGAAGGATTTCTGGCTAGCATAGAACTCCAACCCACTTTGATCAGTCAGATTAAAGAGGCGCAGAAGGGAAATGCCAGTATTTACAGAATCAAGCGTCGTATCGGTACACGCAAAGTACCCGGATTCACCGAGGACGAAGAAGGAATTTTGTGGTACAAAGGACACCTTTGTGTACCAGCAGATTCCGATTTGAAAGGAGTTATTTTGAAGGAGGCTCATGATACTCTTTATTCTATCCATCCCAGAGGAACTAAGATGTATCAAGATTTAAAAGAGCAATTTTGGTGGCATAAGATGAAGAGATAAATCAGAAGCTATATCGCCCAGTGTGATATATGTCAGCGAGTCAAGGCAGGACATCAAAGACCCGCTGGATTGTTGCAACCCTTGCAGATTTCGGAATGGAAATGGGATTCTATAGGAATGGACTTTATCACTGGACTACCTACTTCTAGTAGGGGAAATGACTCTATCTGGGTCATAGTGGACAGATTGTCCAAAGTCGCCCATTTCTTGCCCGTCAAGACCACATATCAGAGTTCAAAACTAGCGGAGTTATACATCGCTAGAATCGTCAGTTTGCACGGAGTCCCCAAGAACATAGTATCGGATTGAGGAACTCAGTTTACCTCGAGATTATGGAAGAAAGTGCAAGAAGGTTTAGGAACCCGTCTAGATTTCAGCACTCGTATCACCCTCAGACCGATGGACAAACAGAGCGAGTAAACCAAATACTCGAAGATATGCTGAGAGCATGCGTGTTAGAATATGGATCCAAGTGGGAAGACTGTCTGCCGTTTGCAGAATTTTCATACAACAACAGTTATCAAGCCAGTTTGCAAATGGCCCCATTTCAATTCATGTACGGAAGGAAGTGTCGCACCCCTTTGAAATGGTCGGAAGTAGGAGAGAGTCAGATCTTCGGACCCGACATCCTACGAGAAGCAGAAGAGAAGGTTCACAAGATTCGTGAGCACCTCAAGACCGCCCAATCCCGACAGAAGAGTTACGCCAACAAGAGACATCGAGACCTCGCCTTCAACATAGGAGAGTTTGTTTATCTGAAAGTGTCGCCATTGAAGGGAATGCAGCGTTTCCAACTCAAAGGAAAGTTAGCCCCCAGATATATCGGACCTTTCAAAATTTTGAACCGTCGAGGAGAAGTGTCGTATCAATTGGAACTACCTGAAGAGATGTCAGCCGTTCACAATGTGTTCCATATATCGTTACTTCGCAAGTGTCTCGAAGTCCCCGAGAAGACCGAAGTGTTCAAGAATATCGATCATCGGACCATAGAGATCAACGATGACCCAATTGGAACTACCTAAAGAGATGTCAGCCGTGCACAATGTGTTCCATATCTCGTTACTTCGCAAGTGTCTCGAAGTCCCCAAGAAGACCGAAGTGTTCAAGAATATCGATCATCGGACCATAGAGATCAACGATGACCTAACCTATCTCCAAGTACCCATCCGTATTTTGGAAGAAGCTTTTCGAACTACCCGAACCCGAAGCATCAAGTTTCTCAAGATTCAGTGGAGTAACCACACAGAAGAGGAAGCTACCTAGGAACACGAAGATCACATCAGGACGGAGTTTCCCGATCTCTTCAAATCCTAGGTAATCTTTTCGTCCTTTTTCAAATCTCGGGACGAGATTTTGTTTAAGGGGGGAGGTTTGTAACATCCCAAAAATACTAAACTTAAATCATCAAACTCTAATCATCAAAATTAGGGTTAACAAAAACTTTTCTAATTAAAATTATGAAGGCATGCATATGTGTATGCATTCAATTTGAAATTCTTTTGAACCACCTTGTTTGTATGTTTCCTTGCTTGTAGAATGTTTCTTAGGTGAAATAAACATCATCTAAACATTTCCCAAACTTTTCCTAAAGACAAATAAATCAAAACTAATAAATTAAAGGAATGGTCATTTTGACCAATTTAACTCCCATGCCTACTTTGGCTTTCTCAAACTTTCAGAACCTAATGGAAAATTTTCTGGATCTTTGCACCCCTTGAATGTACTAATAACAAGGTATCAAGGCCCACTTTGTGATCATCCAGAAACTTTCAAATGCATAGTTTAAATGACAATTCAAAATTGAATCTTTATCATATGGGAAGATCCCACTTTTTCAAAAACCACTCAAACAAGCTCAACTTTCAAAACTCAAGAACCTGCAGACCACTAGCACCAATCTAGCAAACCCACCAAAAATCTTTTCAAAATTCAAAACTTGATTTCATGCGGCCATTTCATCAAAATGGTTGCAGACACAAATCATACAAAATCTAAACACTATAGTGAGCAGTGATTGAAGCCTAACTTGTTCCCTCTCTAGGCACCACTAGCCTTAGTAGATCATCTAACAAATTAAACTAACCCTTAGCATCACTTTAAGCTTGGCATTGCCATCAATGGTGAACAGTCGAGAACACCCATGTCACCCCCATGTCGACAACAAGCTAGGAAGAGAAGCAATCATAGCCAGCATGTCTGGGAGGCAGCCCACCGTCCACCGCCACTCACTGTCCCAGCCGCGAGCGTTGCCAAGCCCTGGACCAGACGCACGAACCATGCCAACCTCGCCAGCAACCATGCCGAGCATGCGCCAGCGCGCCACCCTCGACCAGCGCCCACAGACCGCGCGCCGCCCTCACCGCGTGCACACACGATCACCACCGACCCAGGAGACCACCAGACATCCTCATTCGCCGCCCCGCTCGACTATAAATAGAGGCCACCCCCGCTCGATTTCTTCACACCATCTCACTCCCCTCTCCTCACTGATCGTGCCACACCGTTCCCAGAGCAAGGCGAGCACCACCTCGCCGGAATTTCACCGGAGCCCGCCGCCTCTAGATAAGAAGGGCGCCATCGATTTCGTCCACCCAGAGCTGCCGACCACCCGAAGTTCGACTTCGCCGTTCCCGCCTCATGACGCCTCGCACTTTGCACCCGGTGAGCCCCGCAACCCTCACGGCGCTAGGTTTCTTTCTCGTGGCGTTGCTCAACGTCGACGATGACTCTCGATCGTTGGATTAGAACTAGATCGAACGATCCACATCGCCTGCATCTTCCGCCTCCCTATCTCACCGGCGAGTGGGGACACCCACTTAAGCAGCCAGCTGAGCATCAAGGCTTAGCAGTGCCAGTTAACTTTCCCCTTGACCAGTTATTTGAATTAAACCATTTTTCATTTTGTTTCAAACTCACTTCTGTACCCAACTTCAAAAATCAACCCAGATCGATTCAGTGCACCAAATTTAATGAAACCAATTTTGTTAGAAAGGTCCGGGAATGCTGAATCCAAGCTCGTTGGATTCAAGTCATTTGGATCTATAGATCACCCATGGTAAAAATAACAAGGCAGAAGCTTTTCTGCATTCAAACATTTTTCAATTTAAACCATAATAGCTTTTGAGTTGATTCCAACTCTCAAAAATCACATTTAACCATACATTTCATAATATATAAAAATATATAGGTTTACTTGCAGAAATAATGTTCAAGTAATAAAAGAATGTCTCATAGGCATTTATAGTCACTTGATTTAATTAAAATAATAGGGTAAAACCTTATTAAATTGTGACACCACTTTAAATCACATTCCCATGGACTAAAATATGTGGTTATGACATGTGTCAACATGATCCCATGTTTGGTTTGGAGAATATTAAATCTTAAGTAGTTTTTCAATGAGTAGAAATTACTTTTCTAAAACTAAAAAGAATTAAACCAAGCTTTAATCTTGTAATGTTAGTGATGATGTTAGATCATCTATAGGACCCTTGTGTATGATGATTGCAAGTAGTTAAGTATTGTTTGGTGATTGTGTACCTCGTATTTATTTATAGACGCTAGTACCGACCAAGGATACGAGGAGGAAGGAGAATACTACGAAGAACAAGCCGAGGAGAACTTCAACCACCGCTCTACACAAGGCAAGATAACACTTGCAATTTAGCAAGCTTATACTGATATTGTGCAAGCTTTATTAACTAAGTGGGCCAATGCAAGCTAACCCTTGCAAGATACCCTACTGATGCCACAAACCACTATTTGTTACTCTGCCCACTATATGCCTTAAAGCATATATGATCCTAACCACTTGATAAACCAATCCTAGTTTTACTTACAAGCCTCTTACTTTATTTCTTTATCAAAACTCTTACCTATATGTTACCTAAGTAAATGGTAGATACTAGAAGAATATGTGAAGGTTGCATAAAGAGCATAAAATTTAGCCTAAGCTAGATAATCTTGATTTCATCCTAAGGCATAATATTAAACTTAGTTAAACTCCACTAGTGTACCGCCCCTCATTAGTGCTTACCCCCCCTTGTAGATGCTAGTGCTCAGCATAAAACTTGATCAACTTTAGATGGGAATACTTGGTGGAAAAATGGTTATGAAAACCTTGGAATGATGGATCATTCTATTGAAATGTTTTGGACATGTGTTTCCAAACACCTAATGATTTTGGTGATGAAAACATTGAGTCATGAGCCTTAGCCCTTTGTAAAACTGATGGTTGTATGGATGCGATACCATTCCAATTTTATCGTACAACCACAATATCCGAAGATTGGGTAGGGCTTGACTAGAAACTTATATACCTTAGTATTAGTTCCCTCACGGCCAAGGTCTGAGCTGAGGCTACCTTGTGAAGATTGTCCACATGCGTACCCAAGATGACAGTTGGTCATGGTTGGGAGGCCAAACTCACAGGAGAGGTGCTTATACTAGGGCGTGTAATTGAAAGGTTAGGATTGATTATCCATATCGAGTATGGTGAATTCAGGATTTGTTCTGACGGATGTATCGAATGTTGTGGTGAAAGTGTACAATCTCTGCAGTGTCAAACTATTGAATAGCCGCGTTATGTTATGGATTAGAGTGGCCATCTTGTTCCCCGTCGAGACTTTTCAAAATGACTTGTGAAATGATTTGAGACTTTGACTTGACCACAACAGGGTTGTGATCTGAATTACAAGTTCCCACTTAGGTGCTATAAAACTTTCAACTAGCATTCGTTGCTTCTAAACTTAGTAGAGATAAATCTGGCTTTTGCAAAACAACCCTAGAGTCTAGTGTCCTATTATCCAAAAACCCCTTTACCTGTTAGTATTAGTTTGCGAGTACTTAAAGAGTACTCATGGCTTTGTCCTTGGCTATTCCCATGGCCAGACTATGAAGAGGAGTACCTTGAGGATGGACCCCAGGAAGATTACGACAACTAGGATCATCTCCCATCGTCAGCATTGCCTGTGACCCCGAAGATGGAGCTTCGCCCACGCTACCGTTATTATTACGTATTCCGCTGCTTGATGTTGTATTAAGAACTGGATCATGAGATCCCTATTTGTGTAAGAACTTATGTATCATTTGTAATAGATGATGTACTATGGTATCCAATTCTCTTATGTCTCGCAAAAATGGTAATCTTGGGATTGCGATGTATGGCATAACAGGCAGCTGGGATTAAAAATCTGGGTGTTGTTGACATAACCGCACCTGTCGCACCAGCATGTGATTCTTGGAAGAAAGAACCATCAACATTAACCTTAATTTGTCGCACTATAGGCTTCTCCCATTTGTGCTGGCTTGCCGATACTTTTGCACCAACCTTTGTCGTGTTTGCCGTGATCGAGAGGATAGATAGCTTGCATTTGAAAATAGGTGGAACCGGCTCCCCATTTGTTCTTTGTCGCTGAATACACTATAGATACCAGTAGGCTGTATCGGTCGTTTCTCTCATACCAATAGCATTGAATCCAGGCATAGAAGCATCAGAACGAAATAGATGTTCCAGTACTACTGATCCCGCTCGATCAGTTAGCATAGCATCATTGATAACCTCAAAAAGCTCGAGTGACATCCATATTTGACTACAAGTGTCACATTGAAATAAGAGGTGCTTAATGTCCTCAGGCCCTTGCAAGCAAATTGGACATTGGCCGAAGGTACCAATATGTCTATTGGCTAATATAGATTTCAGGGGAATCACACCGTGTAGGGCACGCCAAAGGAAGATTTTAACTTTGCTTGGGAGTTTTAATCCCCATAGATTCTTCCATACTGGATTCAGCACTGAGGATCCAGGTAGTGAAAGTTGATTTGCTCTAGCCCCAAATTGATGTTTCCATTGAAGATAATACCCAGATCGAACCGAATATCTGCCATTCTTATTGTGGTGCCATGCAATGAAATCCTCAAAACCTGAAACATCAAGAGGAATCTCAAGAATTCGTTTCACATCAATATCCATGAAGAGATACCGAAGAAGAGGGACATCCCAGCCACCAGTGATTGGACATATCAATTGCGAAACCTTTGTATCGATACCTAACCCACGAGGAGAAAGGATCTGTCTATTGTGACTTGAAGGAATGCAGGGGTCAGAGTAGATGTTAATATTTTCTCCTGTCCCTACTCTCCATATGTATCCATGCTTGAAAGTGGCAATACCAGCAAAAATGCTTTGCCAAGTAAAAGAAGATCCCACCTTTGGACCAGCCTTCAAGATATCCCCGTGAGGGTAGTACTTAGCTCGTAGAACTGTAGCAAAAAGAGAAGAGTTTTCTGTGGCAAGGCGCCACACTTGTTTGGCTAGTAAATCTAGGTTGAAAGAATGGAGATCTTTAAACCCCATACCCCCTCTCTCTTGGGATAACACAATTTCCACCAAGCCATTCAGTGCATCTTGTTACTATTTTCATCATCTCCCCACCAAAAACTAGAGATAGCTTCCATCTTTTTCTTACACACCCCTTTTGGAATTAGAAACACTGACATAGCATAAATTGGAATTGCCTGAGCCACAGACTTCAACAGAATTTCCTAACCACCAATAGATAAGTATTTTTATTTCCACCCATTATGTTTAAGAATAAACCGGTTCATTATCATAAACATATTATGAACACCTTGCACTATATATGTTTGATATGGAGGGAACTAAATGCAGATTGGCACTCTCTGGCGGCACCAGGAGACCTAATCCTAGCCGTCTCCGGTCACCCTCCCTCCCTCCATCTCCTCTCCACCTCTGTCGGAGGACGCGACCGCTGAAGCTCACATCGCCAACGATGGAGGTGGAGTCTCTCTCTCCTCAGGCCCTGCATCATGAGGACAAACCTGGGTGGCGGCGGGGCGGTGGTCTTTGGTGGCAAGGGTGAGATCGGCAGGCCCGGTGGTAAGCGCGTAAATCGCCTGCCGCGATAGGCTTGCGGCTTGGCGATGCTGATCTGCCTGGTGACAATTGCTACCATGGTGGCCTGGTAGCGTTGTTGACTGCGACGTATGTGATAGAGTGTGGAAGTATAGATTGTATTGATATTGCAAGAGGTGATTACAACGTGAATCCTTAGGTTGTTTATATAGTACTAGAAAACTTGGGAGGCAAGAAGACTACTAGAGATATAATTGGATTATAATATGAAACTACCTAATATGCCTAACCGATATATACTCTAATACCCCCTGCAGTCGGATCAGTAGTGATGCAGAAGGTCTGACTGGAGCATAAGCCGCCGGAGGTGAGGTGGTAGCTGTGGCATCCCGCAAAACCACTACTAGAAAATCGCGTTGAATTTGTGCATTGCATCGTCATCATCATATGTTGTTTGTCAAAACTATTTTCGCAAAGCCCGATTTGTTTTCCGAACGCCCCATCTACATTCAAACCATAAACCGGGTCCCCGGATTATTTTGTTTTGTCATTGTCGGATTGCAAAACCAGCTGGTTGAATAAATAATTTAATTATATTATTTTGTGGGGCGTCAGGCAGGCCATTTGACCCAACGACCACCCCAGGTTTTAAATCGGTCCACCTAACCCACCATATTAATCCTCTGACTACCAACTAACCTACCAGCCCTCCCCTCCACATCACCCCAACCAACCCCCTTCTGACACCTCACCTCCTCCCTCTCCCTCACCCACTCACACGCCGCCACGTCACCCCCTGAACAAACCCACACCCCCCAGCCTCTCTCCCCTTTTCCTCTCTCTCTCACCCTCTCAGCTCACCCCACACGCGGCCGCTCCCCTAGCCACCTGCCTCCCCTGCCGCTGCCCCTGGGCCCCTCCCTGGCCCACGCGCGCCACCCGCCACGCACGCACGCACACACCCCACGCCTGGCCCCACCCCACACGCGTCCCACGCGGCTGCCCCGCTCCCTCCCTGGCCCGTCTCCCTCCCACGCTCCCTCCCCACCGCCCGACGCCCCCTCGTCCCCAACCTCCCTTCTCTCCTTCCCCGCCGCCTCGCTGCTAGCCCCACCTGCCCCGCCTGCTTCCTCTCCCATCCTCTCCCACCCGCAGCCTCGCCCGCACCTCCTCCGCCGCTCTCCCCTCACCGCGCCGCCCCCAAGCTCCTCCTCCCCTCAAGCTTCCCTCCGCCTTGCGGCCGCCCCGGGCAGAGCCTCGCCGGACCACGCCTCGGCCGCGCACCCACCGCAGCGTCGCCCTGCCTCCACCACCTCGGCGCCTGATGCCCCGAGCTCCGCCTTGGCCTCACCAGGCCCAGCCTCGCCGCGCCCGATTCTCCTCGCCGGTCCCCGCCTCGGCGCGCCACCAACCCCTTTCGAGTCCGCGCCCGTGAGCTCGAGCCGCCGCCTGCAGCTTCCTCCGCGTGCCCGCCTCCAGCTCGCCTCCAGGAGCCACCGACAAGCCCGCCCGGTGGCCCTCGCCAAGGCCGGCGCCCTGCGCCGCCCTCTCGTCTCCCCGAGCTCCCGAGGCCCTCGCCGCGGACCCGACCTCCACCTGCCCGGCCGTCTCCAGCGCCCTCGCCCGTCCGCGTCTGGTTAGCCCGCCTCCATGAGCAAAGCTGTTGCCAAGTTCCGTCAAGGCCACACAGGGATCCTCTCGACCTGTCGAACAACGTCCGAGAACAAGACAGTTCGTTGGTTCACACATGTGTGCAGAGTTGTACGAGTTGGCGGCCGTTCAAGAGCATCGATCTAGTACCTTGGGCTTCACAGGTGCAACCGACTCAAGGACTCCCTGGGCATCCAATACACCAAGTTGGACGCATTGGTTGGATGGACCAAGAGAGCGGCATCAACAAGATCTTCCTCCGCGAGCGCCGCAATCCCTTCTACGGAACCCGAAGATGCGGAAACACCGAGCCCTCCTTCCTGAACCCGAACCGACGGCGAACCCGAGACCTTCGACACGATGATGCCTACTTCCAAGATCTCCGGCAAGGATCGGAAAGTACCCCGAAGTCCGAACTCTGACGCGTCAAGTTCTCCTCCCCGGAGCGATAAGTGCTTCATCCCGAACGCCATGACCGTCGACATGACCCGAAGACCTCGGAACGCCAAGTTCTACCCCGTTATCTGAGAACAACCCTGGACCCCGAGACCGGACCACGACTGTCGAACCCGAACACAAACCCAAGTTCAGAACCCTAAATGTGTGACCCCTTTTCCCGAGCCCTATTTTATAAATGCTAAATATAAAACCCGTTGCACTTTAATCATTCATCTTGCATGCATGCTTAACATGTGGTTTGGGGGCCTTATGCCGATTCACCTCTAATTAAATATGGGGCCCATATGCGGGCAAATCTAGTCTTATATTGGCCTCATTTAAATTGATGTAGCGAACCGGTGCTATCTTTTACCATGCTAAGACAACATTTAATTTGCGGGGTAGATAAACAACTTGAACCATTTAATTAAATGTCGGGGCCCTGGTTCCACTTAACATGACCTAATTGCAGCGCACCTTTGCCATGTCATACATCATGCATGCATCATGCCGATCTTCTGACGTAGTATTAAATATTGCATCCGGTGTTTATTCTAGTGTTTTGCTTCTTCGCGGATAAGGCCGTTGAGTTGATGTGAGCTTCGCCCCGATCTTCGGTTGAATCTTTCGGCAATGTTTTCAGGCGAGCATCTCCCCCTTTCTACCTATCTTACTTTTATAGTATTTATTTTACCTCCTGTTGATCTATTGCTATCTGTGTTGCGATGCTCTAGTTTTCGTACCCGTGAGATCCCTTGCAGCCCTATATTGCCTTGGACACATCCTATTACCTGTTGTTTGGTAGATAGTTGGACTAGCGCGTCGTAGTCGCTTGCTCAAGTGCTGTTGCGTGTTGTCAAGTTCCACAGTTGTTGATGAATTGCCGCATGTTGATGTTGGAGATGATCCTAGTTTTACTTATCGTTCACTTTAATTCCTGTTTAACAACTAAAATTGAAGTAAGCAGAGGCATCGGTGGGTGATAGATAATATTTGGTTTACGAACGCCCACTTGTGTCCCGTAGGACCCCGAGTACTTGATACATGTTCCTTGGTTTATCGCGCTATCCACATCCGGGAGGTATATGGGACCCCCCTGAGCCAGAGCTTGATTAAGTCTTATTTCTTGGGGCCACAAACTAGTTTGAGGTTTTATTTACGATCCTGTACTTATGCCATGCTACTTATGTATTTACGATTGTCGAGGAGCACCTTTGTCTTTAGCATCGGGACACGTTCTGTGTATCGACAAGCCCAGCCACACTTTCGGGTTCCCGATCGTTTACCGTCCACCCAAACCTTGAGTCCGTCTTGCTTGCCGTTGCGGGTAGACTCAAGGGTGGCCCCTGAAATATTTCTGAATCCTGTGATTGTTCATCGTGAAGCGTCGTTGGGTTTTGAGTTGGTTTTCGAGGTTGATCGGCGTGTGTTGCTATTGGTGCACCCGGCCGGGTAAAATTTTCTCAAAGCCGTGTCATGGATATGGACGACTTGGAGCACAGTATCTCGATCATAGACAAGCATAACTAAAGTTTATTGCTATAAATTTGACTTCATAATGACTAGTAATCAGCTTCACTATAATGGAATGGCTAAATAATACTGCCCACCGTTGCTTGTTTGGAGTGTCGCTTGCGACCATTGTACCTGACTAGTAAGTATTGCAACTACAACGGAATGGCTGAATAAAAGTACCAACAACTGCTGGGTTTAAGGGTTATCTCATGCTATTCATATCTGATTAGTAAGTGTTGTAGCTATAACGGAATGGATAACTAAAAGTGCCCACTGCTTATTTCATCAGGACGATAATCTATACCTGACTAGTAAAGTGCATAACTATAACGAATAAGTAAAGCGCCAGCGGTGTGAGTTCCTCGGTTGACTTCCTCGTTTGGTATCGAGGGGAAACACCAGGATGGGTTGGTTGATGTTAGTATCGAGGTTGGTTCGAATAGGTCTTTCTTACCCCTCTCGATAGCCAGTTGTATCGAGTCTCTATAGGTTGTTTAGTGCATCTGCCGCCGCTTGATCCACCATACCTATGTAGGCAAGGACCGCGAATTCTAGACTCGCCGTGTCGCCTCGATCGACGCTCCTTCTTTTCCTTTGCCCTTTGTCGGCACCCCTTTGTTTAAGCAGGTTTGAGATCGGCGTCGTTAGCGGTTACCCTTCCGCTTGGCACGGGGTTATGGACGCCATTGGTTATTCTTCGTGGCTCTTAGCCCCATTTGCATCTTGTCCGTAGTGGACGCTCTATCGCTTTCAAGGTGATTTGGATCTTTGTATATTATATCGTATTCTTGACTCATTGAGTCGCCTCTGTATATATCTACGTGGGTCCCATCGAGGACTGTTGTGTAATGTTATTACTTTGTTTTCCACCCGCACGAAAGTGCCTGGTGGGCACCTTTGAATCGTTTCTATGCGGGTTTGGCGAATTTTGCTCAAACTTGCATAGGTCCGATTCTGAGGGTGTTACAGTAGCCCTTGTTGCCAATATCGATGTAGCCGGGAGTAAGGCATTGAAGTCGTGATCGATGGTGCCGTTGGTGAAGTTGTCGCCATTGATGAAGTCGATGAAGTTGATGATGTTGTTGTGTTGTGGTCGATGTCGTCGTTGAGCCTAGAGAATTCGCCGTAGTGGTTGAGGTAGACGTAGTTTCAGAAGTAGCTCGACCCGCAATGCCGAGCTTGCCAGACTCGGGAGCTTGTCGGGGACGAAGGCACGCGTCGGTGTTGCCGATACCAGACGTGCGAAGACAGGGACCATCATGATCCATGCGTGCCAGAGCCGGATTGAGGAGCAAAGAAAATTTTCCGTAAACGGTCGGTGTAGAAGGTGTCCGCCGTGTCGGAGTAGACGAAGTGGCTGCAAGAAGAAAATTGAGCACAAACTTGTGCAAATAAAAATTAGACTGCGACTCTGGCGGCAAGGTTGTGCTGGACGAAGACGATGGTGGTAGTTGTCGATGGCGATTAAATTGTTGCGGTAGTTGATTTCGGGGATTAGACCCCGTATTTTCCTCTTGTATGAGCACGGCGTCGCTCGTGGAGAAGAACTTGTTGGCGTTGACGATGGCCATGATTGGTGGTGGCGGCGACGATGCGGCGATGTTGTTGATGTAGATGGTTGTCGGCGATGATGACCACGATTGATGAAGGTGCAGTCCTTTTATGACGGTGAGGCGCGTACTCAGGACATGCGTCCCGGTCGATGTTGGCGAAGACGGTCCGGCGTGGTGACGACGTGAGGACGAAGAAGCCGACACAACGCGTGAAGGCGTCCCTTGGGGCACCGCACAGAGCCTCTTTGGCACGATCGTCGGCGATGATTTGACGGACATGAGTCGACGCCGAGGTTGAAGTAGAGGCGCGTGATGACGACATGCGGTTGTGGACGACGCAATTCGATTTATGCTCGGCAAAAGAAGAAGAAACGCCGGTCAAGCGAACGGCGAGAATTTTTTGGCGAAGTAGGATCTAATCTACTATTGCGTGGCTCCCGGCGGAGAACGATCTCTCTAGGGGCGGCGCGGCGAAAGCAGTGGCTAAACCCTAGGCTGAGCGAACCGCTCTGATACCATGATAGATTGCGGAAGTATAGATTGTATTGATATTGCAAGAGGTGATTACAACGTGAACCCTTAGGTTGTTTATATAATACTAGAAAACTTGGGAGACAAGAAGACTATTAGAGATAGAATTGGATTACAATATGAAACTACCTAATATGTCTAACCGACATATACTCTAATAGTATGCAACAAGGCTATGGCTGCACACTGACTTCTCTCTCGTCCTCGACGACGACCGTACATGTGGTTTGATGCACGCACGCATGGTGGTGGCGTTGTATAGCGTTGTAGTGGCATCGACGACAAGCCTGATAAGGTCTTTACTTTTATTCTCCTGAAAATGGATTAGAGGAAGATGCCGGCTACATTGGTTTGAGCAGGCACGTTGGTGTGCGCCCAGGATCAACTAGACGAGTTTGGGTTCCTAGCTCGTGGTTGGACGGTTTTGGGCCTCCAGTTTTGTGATGACGTACGTTGTTGCGCGATCAAAGTGTTGGCTATAACATGATCACCTTTCATCAAGGTTGTAGGAGTTGCGACGGTTGTTTTTAGAAAAGTGGATTCATAACAATCTGTTGGAACACCCCCTGCCGACTGACCGGTCCCGGGGCTGTTCCACGCTAAAGTAGAAGACTAGGAGAAGGCACACACAGTACAAGTAGATGAAACAGGGAACTTTTATTGATCTCTTTTCTCGGTAGCTCACGTACAAAGGTTGTTCCTCTATTTATAGGCAAAAGGGGGATACGATACCCACATGGGCCAACCCTAGCCTGGTAGAGGCCACACCGAATGGGCCTCTACCGGCCCGGTTTCCCAACACTCCCCCTGGGTATCTTATCTGTATAACCATGGCTTAAAACTCCGAAAAACCCAGTGGGAAAAATATGGAGAAATGCACATGGTATACATCTTGCTATGTTGCATGAATTGCCTCATTAAAAACCTCATGTGAGAAACTTCATAAAACTCACTAAGGGAAAAAGAGTACAATTCACTTAACTATAAAGTTAAGTACTCAATCATCGGGATCAAGATTTCAGCGATGAGTTTGTGAAGATTCTCACCCTGACCCTTGCATCTCCCTAAGTCTCATCATGCCGATCCTCGGACACATCTCTCGAAAAGACGGCAATGATTTAGTGAACAAATCAGCGAGATTTTCACACGACTTAGTATGCAAGACTTTCACTTCGTTCATCTTTGCAACTCATGTGCATAGAAGAACTTGGGGTTTATATGCTTTGTGAGATTGCTCTTCACGTAACCCGTCTGGACTTGTGCAACACAAGCGGCATTATCTTCATAGATAATTGTTGGGGTTTGTACGGTGTTCAGTCCACATGACATCTGGATGTGACTGACTACGCGTCGAAGCCATACACATTCTCGTGATGCTTCATATAATGCTATGATTTCCGAGTGGTTCGTCGAAGTCGACACAAGAGTTTGCTTAGACGATTTCCAGGAAATAGCTGTTCCACCACAAAGGAAAACATATCCAGTCTGCGACTTGGATGTATCTTGGTCCGAAGGTACCCGATCTGATAGCCTACAACAACAGATAGGTCTTGGTTCTTTTGGTAAAACAAGCCAAGGTCCTTTGTCCCTTGTATGTACCTAAAGATGTCTTTAACGCCTTTCCAATGCCTCTTGGTAGGCTCGGAATCACCTTGCAAGCAAATTGACGGCGAATGCAATATCCGCCGTGTACAATTTGTAAGGTACATAAGTCATAACTGCACTTAAGTAGGGAATTCGGTCCGCATTTCCTCCCCTCTTCTTTAGGCCTGAACGGGTCCTTGTCTTCTTTGCAAAGATCTTCCGACCATCGGGGTCTTAGAAGGATATGCCTTTTCAAACCAAATCGCTCCAACACCTTCGGGTGTAGGGCAGTGAACTAGAATCCCAGGGAATGCTCAAGTTGCGCATCGAGGCGTAACTTGGTTTTGCCTAAGTCTTTCATCTCAATTCGACATCGTAGGAACTCGCTTCCTCAATATCGCGGTGTACCGATTATATTCAAATCGTCCACGTACACCGAGATAATACAGAAACCATCCTGGGATCTCCGTATAAAAACACATGGGCAATCTTCATTGCTCGCGTAGCCCTTCTCATGAAGGAAATCGCTTAAACGATTATACCACATCCTACCTGACTGTTTTAGTCCATACAATGACTTCTTAAGCTGAACACTGTATAAGCTCCTGTTTGCTCTATCCTGGTTCGGGACAGGGATACCTTCTGGTACTTTCATGTATATGTCCGAATCCAAGTTACCATATAGGTAAGCGGTGACAACATCCATTAGTTTCATTTTTAAGTCCATGTTTACTGCCATTGAGATCAAGTATCTAAAGGTAATTCCATCCATGACCGGGGAGTAAGTTTCCTCAAAGTCGACACCTGGTCGCTGAGTGAAACCTTGAGCAACGAGCCTTGCTTTGTACCTTACTACTTCATTATTCTCGTTTCTCTTTCAACAAAACCCATTTATGGACAACGGGCGCTAATATGGGGAGGAGTTAGATAAACAGGTCCAAATACCTCTTTTGTTTAACGATAATAATTCAGCAGTAATTGCCTTCGCCAATCTTTCCAATCCGACCTTTTCTTGCAATCACGTGGCGTGTTAGGCTCGTGGTCAAGATCTATGATTGTGGCAATTTTCTTGGCAAAATTAACGTCGACATTTGCCATGGCTCGGTTGTATGACTCTCCCGAATTAACATAGTTAATGGCCATTTCGTCATGGAGTGCATCAGGCACATCCTCTTGCTCCACCGGATTTCCCAATCCAGGAGCTAGGTCCTTTAGCTTTCCGCTCCGATGTGCGCACACAATTTCGCTGGGTATTTCCGATATAGGAAAGTTCAAGTCCGGAATTTCATGCACTGAAATATCCGTACTTGTGCCAGGTCTCAACTGGCTCCCCTCAACAGGGGTAGTCTGTAATAAATCTCTCTTATCCTTTTTCTTCGGGCGTCCCGGGGTACTTGGGATTTGAGAAACCGGAATCCGCGTCCTCTTAGGCCTTGGAGCAGGAGAGGGTATACCATCATTTTTCTTTGGTATTTCAACCCTTTCCGGTGAATTGCGTGCATGCACATGCGACTTTGTCATAGTCTTTAAATCACTAAAATGATCGGGCAGTTGGATCGCTAGGGAGTGCAAATCTAGTATCTTTTGGACTTCTCTATTAGTCTCAACAGTGCGCGGGTCATGAGCGTGGATCCCCGTGGCTTTCCACGTGATTTATCGACTTTTGTCATCCAGGGGTTGATTACCTCCCCCCAAAGTCGGGAAAAGATCCTCGTCAAAAATATGCAAAGCGGGCCGTGTGGATCACCATCACGGGTCCAAGAACCTGATTATGGACACCTCATAACCAACGATATCCCCGACTTACGGAGCGGTCCCATAGCGATCGCTGGGTGGTGGTATAGGTACATATACCGGCCGAACCTACGTGGGTGGGAAATTTTCGTGCCGACCCTTGCGCAAGTTGGATGGGAGAGTGGATGTTGTAGGCCGATGGTCGAAAGTTGATGAGATTAGCGGCGTGTAACACCGTGTCCCCAACATGTAGTTGGTAAATTACAACCTCAAGGAGTGGTCGGCAATGAATTTAATCCTTTTAATCAATGCCTCCATGAGTCCATTTTGAGTGTGGACATGCGGTGGAGTGCTCAAGTTTGATTCCGGTTGCCATGCAATAATCATCGAATGCCTTTGAAGTAAATTCTCGGCATTGTCCATTCGAATAGACTTTAAACGATAATCAGGAATCTATTCCTTATTTGTATGATCTGGAGATCAACTTTGCAAAAGCATGGTTCCGTGTTGACAAGAGGCAAACATTGGACCATTTAGAGGAAGCATCGATGAGCACCATAAAGTACCGTACGAGAGGGCTGAATTGGACCACATATATCCCTTGAATGCGTTCAAGAACGCGGGAGTTCATCCTTCACCTTTAGGGGACGGTTTAATGATCAATTTCCCGTGGCGCATGCGAGCACACGAAATCATCGGGATTCGGGAAATTTTTCACATTAACATTATGACCGCTCGAGTTGTTAATTATGTTTCTCATCATCCTAAGACCGGGTGGCCTAACCTATCATGCCAAAGCGAGAATAGTTCGAGCTTCTAAAGACAGTCTTAAGGGTAGTGTAAATAGGTGGTGCTACTATTTTAGTGTAGTACAGCCCAAAGAGCTAATGAAGGAGTCTTTCGACAACATGTTTACCATTTTAAATGCCGCTTGGTAATGAGTAGGAACTCCTTTCCATTCTCATCATCATCGGTTTACATGGAAACCATTTGCGGATGTCTCTAAAACTTAAGAGAATGAGTCGACTCGGATACAACAATGCCTCTTCAATGATCGAGTTGTTCCGTTTGGGAGTATGATAGTTGCTCTTCCGAGCCAACTACATTCGGACCGCAAATGGCGATCGTCATTATGTTACCGTGGTTTTGGTAATTGACTCAAAATACTTTGTTTCTCTCAAGATGGTATTGGTGGTGCCGCTATCGCCAAGGCACGCTTCCTCCATTTGGGCGCCACACGCGTTCTAAAATATAGTGCCTAATTAATATAATGGAGCGAGGAAGATGCTACATCAAGTAAGTAAAACACGTACATTTCGAACATCACATAATCAAATAATGGAATAAATGAATAAAATGTCATCCAATCGCCAGAAAACAAATAAATGTTATGCTCTCATAGATCTTACAACCATATCGAGTAATTGTATCTGATTATTGCGAAGAGGGAATCATCATAACAAAAATAGCTCAGGTGGATTCTGCGAGGAAATCACCAAGCTCAGCCAGTATCTCAAGGTCGGTAGGCGGCTCTGCGTTGGCCATCATCATGGACAAGGGGCCTGGCTGAGGTGGCGGGGGCACAATGTGCTCAACCTCCATGGGCACAGCGGCGTCCGTGGGGACCGCCGAGGGTGCTGCCACTTGTGCTACGTCCTGCGCCACAATGTGCGTGACGTTACGCAGCGCGCCCTCGGCGCCGATGGTGCCTCAACTCGACAAGATGCGCCTCGCGCCTTCTTGTTGGCCTTGAACGCGTCGACGACGTGTTTAGGGCCAAACACTGCTCGAGAAGTGAGTCTTGGAGCCACAGTGAGCGATCCTGGGGCCTCGCCTCCCCTTGCCCGCCTTGCGTTGCTTGGCGGGTTGGAGGAGTTGGGTCCCTTCTTGCCCTTCTTGCCTCTCTTCTTGTGGATGGGCTTGCGCACCTTGTAGGCACCAGCATTGGCCTCATGACTTGGGCCCCTGCAAAGGGTTGCGGAGAAGTTCTTTTGAGAACATTATCCTGCCCGCCACCGGAGAGCATCAATAAGCTGCATATTCCGTGAATCCTTCTGGCGAAAGTTTCGCGAGGATCGATGTTGTCCGGATGGAATGTGGAGAGGGTTTTGTCTATCTTCCGATCGGTGGTCTGGTCCCACACAATCAAGAATAGTACAAATCCGTGCAACGGAGTTACTCTCCACCGCCTTGAAGTCCGCAAACCTCGACGTATCAATCGCCTCCGCTGTGGCTGAATGGTGTACTTCAGCCTAGAGAACCGCTTGTTGAGGGCGGTCCAAAGGCGTAGCACTCCGCTCGCCATGTACTCATTCTTGAGAGTCTCACACATGTGATGGCGGAGGAAGTGCGGGGCTTTGGCGTTATCCGCCGGATGGTTTCTTTGGGGCCGTCGGGGTCCCGCAATCAACGCATCCTTGATGCATCGGCCCTCAAGGGCGATCTCAACGTCGAGGCCCAAGTCGTAGTTAAGCCCATCACAGGTCAACTCCGAAACTCACGGTCGATTCCGGTCATCGCAATTTATGCAAAGAGTGTAAGATTACAGCAGGTAATCGGTTGCATAAATGCGATAATCGATACAATAATTCAAATATGCCGGCGTTCCAAAATTCAATTTAAAAACGGTGCAAGCTATCTATGAGATACAAGGTATTAAAAACATGCGGTAATTAATAACTATAGTAAAACATAGTTCAACAGCTTGTAGAAAATCGGACCGAAAACTGAGCAAAGAAAAACGGTCCAATAAAAAAAAACGGTCCAAAGGTGGCCCATGCAGGTCCGCAAGGCTAATCGTTCTCAAACTAGCGATGATCTTGCATGCATGGCTTCAAGGCGTCCGGCATGGCGCGGTGGGCGGCGGCGCCAACGCGGGCGGCGGCAACCTGTGACAGCCAGACGCGGCGCAGCTGGCGCTGGCGGCGCTTTGGCGGCGCTTGGCGCGCCGAGGTGGCCGGCAAGCGCAGCAGCCTTGCGGCCGTGGCAGCGGCGGGCGGCAATGGCGGCAGCCAAAGCGGGTGGCTATGGGCGGCACGCACGCAGCGCAACCGGCCTTGCATGCGGGCAGCGCATCGCGGTAAAGCGGCCCAGCTGGCCGGCAACCAGCGCAAGCGGCATGCTGTGGCGCGGTAAGGGCGGCAAGGCGGCAAGCAGCGGCGGCGCTTGGCCATGGGCGTGCCGGCGCCGCAGCAACCAGCGGTATGTGGCTGGCGGCCAGCGCCGGCCAGCGGCGGTGGCGGCAGCCGGCAGCGGCACGCGCGCGCAGCCATGGCGGCCGCTGTGCAACCAGCGGCCGGCTGCGGCGTGTGTGGCCGGAGGCGGCGCGCGGGCGCGCAGCGCGTCTTGGCGCGCAGCCATAAGCGGCCGTGGCGGCGCGGCGCGGCGTGGCAAGGCAGCGGCCAGCAACGGCGGGCGCATGGCGGCGGCAGCCTTGGCGGCAGCCGGGTGTGCGGCAGCAATGATAGGCGGGCGGGCAGCGGTGGCGTGGCGGCGGCGGGCAAGGCGGCGGCCAGCGGCGGCGATGGGGCAGCGCCAGCGAGGCCCGCAGTGGCGCGTGGCGCCTTCTCAACGCCATGGCCTCAAGCGCGTCGCGCTGATGAGGAAAAAAAATACATGCAAAACCATCATGAGGCAGAGATCGATCCGATCTACTAAATAAAATTTAGATCTGCACAACAGGTGCACTGGTACAGTCAACAAGTTCCTGATCCGAGAGTGATTAAATCGACATTGGTCGGCGACAGCAGGTCAGCTCGACTCCCGGGAAGGAAAATCCGCACCTTAGATGGGATCTGATCTAAAATCTGAATGCAAATCTTGAAAGGAAATCGAGACGAATCCATTTTTGCGGTCGATTTGTGTTACTTCAACGAAAGCCTGCGTGATGCAGGCTTGACGGTGGCTTGACGGAGGCTCGACGGAGAGACTCGTGCTGATAACGTGTTGGAACACCCCCTGCCGACTGACCGGTCCCGGGGCTGTTCCACGCTAAAGTAGAAGACTAGGAGAAGGCACACAAGACAAGTAGATGAAACAGAACTTTATTGATCTCTTTTCGGTAGCTCACGTCTGAAAGGTTGTTCTCTATTTATAAAAGGGGATCGATCTGCATACTACCAACGCAGTAGAGGCCACCGAATGGGCCTCTACCGGCCCGGTTTCCCAACACAATCAATGTATTCTTTTTACTCTGTAAGGTTTCGTTTGATAATAAGGCTGTGGTCATCAATCAGTTAGATGCAGATCCATTTAAAAAAAAATGGTCGGTGTTACGCAGCGTGCTCACATGTGTATGCACGGGCGATATTTGTGTACGCCCGTGCTTCTACCTTGTAAACGAAACAAAACAAGAAATTTGTAAAGCAGATGGTTTGCTAATTTCAGGTTGACAGACACGAGTACAAAGAAAACAGAGCCCGAACACTAACGGACAACAAGCTGGAGCCGATCGAGTTGCGGCTCGCCCGGGCCTCCCCGGCGGCCACACCCCACCGAACAATTTAAACAGCGACGACGAGGGGAAGAAGCGCCAGGAGCAGCAGCGTGTAGCGAACGCTCGACGCGGCGCAGCTCCGGCTGCTCCCGGCGGTGAGGAAGTAGTAGTAGCCGCTGGGATTCCCTCCCTTCGCCTGCGGCTGCTGCCCGGCAGGTGGGGATGGCGGAGTCGTGGAGCGCGGAGGCGACGGTGAGGAGTAGCCGCTGCCGCTGCCGTCGCTGTTCGGTGACGACGGTGGTGGCGGCGAGGGCGACGAACATACCGTCGGGCACGACCCGCACTGGCTGACGCACAGCACGTTCGTCTCTGGCGGCGGCCTTCCCGCCGTTGCCGCCTGCCCGTCGGTCGCGGCAGCATCGCCGTAGAAGGACACCATAATCACAGGGACCAGGATCGGAAGCCATAGTGATCTTCCCATCCCCATCGCTAACATGGACACAGACAGTGCGATGCTTCTACCACTGAGATCCCTCCAAACACTTCCGAAGAGGAGGTGGTATATAAACTGCAGGACCTACCCAGACTAGACGTCGAATATATGTAGTGCCGACTAGGCGACTACCGAGCTTGTAGCTCAAGCTCAAAAGGAATATGTGCTGCGGTGAAGGCTGGTTGTAAAGGAAGATGCTCCGTGGCAGTGAAGGATGGCGAATTCTTCCTCCACGTTCCATCTCCGAAATTCGCTCAGTCGTGCATCCAAAATAATCCGGTACAATATGTTTAGCTAATCCTAAATAATCCCTATTTTCTTTACGTCGACTTGGACACTAGAAAATCACAGTCAACTTAAATATGAAAGAACCAACAAAATAGATCATATTTTTACGTCTGCTCAACCCCCAAAAAAATAGTGCAACGGAGATTTTTGAGTTTCGGTCACTTTTTGTTCATTGTCATCCTAGTCACTCTGTTGAAGTTAGTTATGTGAAGTTTTTGTTATGGTGTTTTTCTTTACTTCTATGTAAGTTGCGGCTGTACTTTTTTTGTGCAACCACGCTTCACATTTCTATACTCAAACTACGAGGGAAAAAATGGTTGAAATTATCATATTTTTTAGTTATCCGAAATCGAAAACCGGATGAAATTGATTTTTGAGCATCTGCTTGACAATGATTTTTTTTAGAGCCTCAACACTGAGTTACAAGGGTAGTATTACAAATACACGGAGACACACACCACACTCAACACACACCACAACGCACACACACTCTCCTATGCACCTGCAACAACTACACCTATAACTCAGAACACACGCTATTCAAGAGACTTCCGAAGCCGCTGACTCCGTGAACGCTGGGTATGTCGTCTTCCCTGTGATTCAAAGCGTGCTGAGGTAAACCTGGTGCAACATCACAAATTCGTCCCCGTGGGGAATCGAACCTGGGTGGATTGGGTGGCCACTGCCAGCCCCAACCATTGAGCCACAGGCTCATCTACTCTGCTTGACAATGATGCATTGGCACCTGAGTGCATATGTGATTTTTGACATATCTATGCAACAAGAAATATTTTATTCCATTTTTTTTTGCAAATTTAGGGTTCAAACGATGATATTTTGGAGTATAATTCACTCTATTGCTAATCTTAGTATTTTGCAGGACTCTAACGAATAAAAATAAATATTTAAATAAATATTTTTCATCCCACAGAACTATTTCACAGAATTTGTCACATAAAGACATAATTGTGTGGAATCCTATGACGCTTGAATCCTAATCCTGTTTCCAATCACCGAGGTTCAGATACCACAACGGTGGTAGAATTCTACACCTACTTCCAATCACTATAATGGAAATACACCGAGTTACATGGATTGTGTGGTTCTCTATGCAAGATTGAGTTGTGCTCTAAAGGTTCCCGTAGGTCCGACAACTTATAAAGACGCCAGAACCTAGGGTTACAAGGTAAAGTTCATACTACTTAGGTTACAAAGTCCTACACTAATACTAACCAGTCCTCGTATCTTGTACTCCAAGGCCCCAGCTTCGTCTATGTCGGTATCGTAGCCTTCCTGTTATCTGACATGGGACTCCCTTCTAGATTCCTCTAACTGGGCCGCCGTCAGGCCATGGACCATGCTACCATCTGTGGTCCACCCGGGTTAGCATGATCTCACGGTCTAGGGAGAAGATCTCTTAGTTTCTAACTATTGCAATGGTAAACCTTGAGACTTGATCACATTGCAATACTTATATGGGTAATGTCCATCATGCCATTCACCAGTGTCATGACCTGATCAGGAAATATTGATCATCGGTTTCCTAATGAACTAGTATATAGAGAGAGGCTACTGGTACTTTGGTTTGTTTACATACCACACCTATATCAATGTTTCCGCTTGATACAGTTATAGAACAATATGAAATGATCATGAACTAATTGAGATATGATAATAAACTCATTTATTATTTGCCTCTATGACATATGTCTTTCAGTTATGTGCATTAGACTAACAAAGCCCTGGATTGGTCGCAAGCCTTAGTGAGGAGCTGACCTTTTTCTATTGCTTAATGGCCTTAGCCACCAGATCATGGACCTGATCCATAGCCTGGTATGTCTTGTTCCAGCAATGTTTTGGTGACGACCATGTTCAGGATGGGGGTTGGCATGTCTTGCACTCCTGCCTTATCATAATAAGGGGTAGCTTTTGGTTTGTCCACCTTAGCCTTTGCCCATCCCAAGTTTTGCTTGACTTCTAGATCTTCGACCACATGAAGAGGCATGATGGCTCAGATATGTAGAGCTCGTTGGGAACCCCAAGAGGAAAGTATGATGAGCACAGCAACAAGTTTTCCTCAGTTATGAAACCAAGGTTATCGAACCAGTAGGAGTAAGGAAACAACTTCAAGGTGTTGCTAGCAACTTGGAACCTGCACAACACAACCACAATGCTTTGCCCCAACTTACAGTGAGGTTGTCAATCTCACCGGTTTGCTGAAAACAAAGGATTAAACGTCAGGATTAAACGTATAATTTTTTTGTTTGCTGAAAACAATTGCTTGTAGTTATTGCAGAAAGTAAACAGTAAATGTTAAACAGTAGATGGTATATCAATGGTAAGGAATGGACCGGGGTCCATAGCTCACTAGAGGTGTTCTCCATAAGATAAATAACATGTTGGGTGAACAAATTACAGTGGGGCAATTGACAGATTGGGAATGCATAACAATACATATACTAGACATCTTGATCTCTACGAGATTTGTTTGGGCATTACAATATGATACATAGACTGTAATCCAACTGTATCTATTACTAATAATCCACCTTCAGGTTATCATCCGAACCCCTTCCAATATTAAGTTGCAAGCAACAGATAATTGCATTAAACAAAGTGTGTAAAGTAAACAATACAATTGCCCTTGGACAAAGGATTATTGTTTTCTCCCTAGTAGAAACAACACATCTTCAACCTTAGAGATTTCTGTCACTTCCCCGTATTACTAGAGGCATGAACCTACTATCGAGCATAAATACTCCCTCTTGGAGTTACAAGCATCTACTTGGCCAAAGTATCTACTAGCAACGGAGAGCATGCAAGATCACAAATAACATAGACATGATAGAATCAATAATAAATCTTACATAGTACTCAATATCCATCGGATCCCCGCAAACACAACATGTAGCATTACAAATAGATGATCTTGATCATGAACGGAGCTCACAAGATCTAAACATGATTGCACAAAGGAGGAGAAAGAACCATCTAGCTACTGTATGGACCCGTAGTCCAAGGGTGAACTACTCACGCATCACTCCGGAGGCTGGCATGGTGATGAAGAAGGCCTTCGCGATGATCACTCACCTCTGGCAGGGTGCCAGGAAGAGCTTTAGATCCCCCTGATCTAGGGACGATGGTGGTGGCGGCTACAGACTCTTTCGTGGATTTCTGATCGGGTCTCTAGGGTTTCTGCATCGGGGAGTTTATATAGGAGAAGGGGCAAGGTCGGTGGACGCCCGAGGGGCCCACACCAAGGGGCGGAGCGCCCTAGGGGGGTGCCGCGCCAGCCCTATGTGTGGCCGCTGTTGGGGATATGCTATATGGGTATCCTCATAGCATGTCTCTTATCCGACTAACCCGGGTGGCCCATAGTCGGTAGCATGGCCTGTGGCTGGGCCCGATTAGGTGGATCCCAAGGAGGGCCCATCTTGGATAAAGGAAGGCTACGGTGGAGTCACCAGCGTACCCGGAGCCTTGGAGTGCAAGATACACAAGACTAGTAATAGACGGTGTAGAACTCTGTAACCTGTACGGCTAGGACTTTTCCCTGTAACCCTACGATCTGGCGACTATATAAGTCGGGCCTATGGGAGCCTTTAGGGCATCGTTTTTACACACACCTCGCACAACGAACCTATCCTGTAACTCGGCGTGTTGCCATTATAGTGATTTATAGCAGGAGTAGGATTCCGCCACCGTTGTGCGATCTGAACCTGGGTAAGCTGTGTTACCTCCTACCTGTCAACCGTCCGCCTTACCCCACGTCTCTAAACACGCACTGTGAGGACCCCTCCATGGCGTACTCGTCAGCAATACCACGACAGTTGGCGCCCACCGTGGGGCAAGAGGCGCTTCAGGCTCTTCAGCGGGCGAGGACCAAGATCTTCGCAGGAATCGGCGAAACCATAGCCATCGGTCGCGTTCTGTTATCCGGCAACGTTCCGATCGTCCGCCCGACGAGTTCTGGATTCCGGCGAAGACGAACCCTACGCGGTGTTCAATCGTTCCTATTGGAGACATCCACCTCTTCATCGGCGAAACCGACTCGAGCACTAGTTCCCTGTGAGTCGGAGGAGCGTCAAGGCCCGCACGGACCGCCTACGGGCAGGATACGTTCGCGGAAGGATCGATGTCGGATCTCTCCTTGGAGTTTGCCGGCAAAGATCGGAAAAATTCAAGACCCAACCAAACCGCCCCTGTGCAGGATATAAAGGTGGAAGATCACTGCAAATCCGCCGGCTTTGTCCGTGCGTCTGGACAGCAGAGATCCAAGTTCGTCGGCGTGGTTACCATCTTCGATCTGGCGTGCTGCGTTTAGAGAGAGGGCGAAAACCCCGTGATTACCTGGCCAGGTGGCTCCGTATACGAGCCGATCTGGCCCACTACCCCAATGATGATGCTATCTATCACTTTGTGGAAGGATTGGACCATGGCACGCTCCTCCGACATTCTCTAAGACGACAACAGGCGTCAGGATGCCTTACCTTCGAAGGCATGGTGAACACCGTCAACAACTACGCGGAGGCTGAAGCGGTAGCTCGAGAATAGCTTCGCCATCGACGGAGCCCTCCGATTCAGCCACCACCACCACCTCCGGCCGCCATCGTGGCGGCACCACCACCTCCGGTCATCGTCGAGGCCATTGCACCTCCACCGCCCGTCATCGAGAAGTCTGGCACCCTCCGACTGTCATTGACGCGCTTTATGCTGATTTCGGTCAGATTCGGAGGAAATAGACTTCAGTCCAGAAGAGCTAGACTCGCTATGCAGGAGATGGAGGAGGAGTACTCATGTGACGAACAAGCTAATAACACCGTCATGTCCGAGGGTGTTCGTCACCATTGGGACAGCGATGGATGAAGACCAGCCCGGGCAAGCTCCGCCTACGGCGCTGGATAAGGGGAAGGGGCCACTTATTGCTGCTGACGATGATCGCGCAAAAGTCATGCCTCCTCCGCCTAACCCAAAGGTCGTGACCACGTGAACTCGGCACCGGCCCGAGCAATAACAACACCGCAAACTTGCCGCCTCCAGCGTCCACGTCGGCAGCAACCCATGTTACTCCAGCTGATAGAGTGATGTACGGCAACCTCCTCATTGAGCCACTAACCATTGATCATATCCGGAACGTGACTCATCTTGACGAGAAGCGCCAGCAGCTACTGGAGGAGGCGCAAGCCATCGCGGAGCAAGGCTCTAAACTAGATCGAGATCTGGTCAACGTGTAGAAGTCCATAGAAAAAAGCTAGAGCAATGGAGGCCGAGTACAAGACTCTGCTACAACAGCAGAAGGCTAAAAAAGCTCCGGCTCGCGTCATCAACGATCCTGGTGTACGGCGCAACCTAGGATGGCCCCCCTCAAAGCCGGCACAGGCCAAGCCATACATTGATAGTGAAGGCAAGCAGGTGATGCCCACTCCACTCCTTAACCTCGTCGTCGCCAAGACCCTTCTGGAACAGGATAGATCGCTTGAGGTATTAGAACAGGTCTACGACCTAGTGGCCAAGGAGGTAAAGCAACAGGAAAAGGCCACCTCTCAGAGGCTTGAGTCTGACCCAGCGCTCTGCTGATCTAGCCAGTACAAACCGCCAAGGGACAGATCTCCTCAGGATGTCGGATCACAGACGGGTTCATCAGAACAAAGACGGAGGGATGCACGTAATAGGAAGGATGCTATCCCCATATCCTCCGACCACGGAGACAGAGCCCAACCTCGCCGCCCATCGCCACCGCCCCGATCCCCCCGACGTCAGGAAGACTACAAGGCTCACCATCGCACGGATATGCCCCCACCAAAGCAGTGCGGCATCGTCATTCGCGACAACGCGGCACAGAGCCGTCATGATGAAGAGCGCCACCAAAGACATAAGAGCAGGTCACACCACGACCCTCCGCGTCCGACAAGCAACCGTGACAGGTGTGGGGTGTCGCAGGAGGGTAACAACAAGAAGGCTAACCCACCGCCGCCTCCGCCTCCGTCGCCGCCAAACAACCACCATGGCGGAAGAGGGCCGCGTTGTTCACGCAGCCCATCCCCTGTTGACAACAAGAAGAAGAACCCGGAGTTGTACGATGCATGTTCACGGATCGATAAGATCCACGAGGCCCGGGAAGGACCATACCTGGGACCACGTTGCTTTGGACCTGCAATACGGTCCGCAACTTACCCCAAAGGTTTCCGGATCAACAAGACCATCAAGCCCTATGACGGAACCGCCAAGCCTACCACGTGGTTACAGGACTATGGCAACGCGGTGGAGATTTCCGGAGGCAACCCCAACGTCGCCGTCAAGTACCTCCCGCTAATATTGGCGGGCACGGCCCGTCAATGGATCGACGACTTGCCGGAGAGATCTATCTACAACTGGCTGGACATGCAAGAAGCATTCACCAAGAACTTTGAGGGTACATACAAGCGCCCCTGCACTGTGGGCGATCTACAGCGGTGCATGCAAGAGAAAGACGAGACATCTCGCACCTACCTCTCCCGCTGGCTGGATATGAAGAATTCCTGCGCAGAAGTGCATGCCCAGACCGCCATGGCCGCCTTCATCGATGGGTTGGAAAGGGGCACGTTGCTCCGACATAAGCTGAAGCGCTTGCAGGACAATCATTAGCTTGACTTGAATCAGATTATTCAGTTATCCAGTGAGTTCGCAGCTGCCGACGATGATGCTCGTGGCTCTTTGCCGGCAACGGCCGTTCAAAACCAAGCTCGGAGGAACAGCAGTACAAAGCGGAAAACCGCTCCAGAAGAAAAGCAATCTATCGACATGGTTGCCATGAATTTTGCAGGACGAGAGGAAGACGGACAACGTGGCCGAGGAACGGGAGCAGGCCGCGGGCAGCAGCGAGGAAGTGAAACCAACTCGGCGCCGCTCTGTGTTCCCCAAACGTACAAGGAGTACCGCGATATGCCATTCCTCGTACACCTCGATGTCAAGGGCAAGGCCACCCATACCAATTGACACTACAAGTTCGTCAACGACCTCAAGGAAGATCCGGAGTCCGGCTACAAGAGAAGTCGGAAGAATAGACCGCGAGGCAAGGGCAAGGGGAAGAACAAGGAGGATGAATCCAAGGATTTAAGCGACATGGACGAGGACGTTGACCCCAAGCACGCCTCCAAGAGCGACGACAAGGGCAAGAACCCCTTCGCAAAGAAGGCCCCAGTCTACCACACTTTCCTTGGCACCCCCACCGTCCGACAACAGAAGACCTCTCCGAGGATCCTGATGGCCACTCTCCCCCCAGTTCCCCAATACCTACGCTGGTCGGAGGTTCCAATCACTTGGGATAGGACGGACCATCCAGACCTTGTGCCCACGGAGAACCAGTACGCCATGGTCATCAACCCATTGATTGACGGCGCGAAGTTCACCAAGTGCATGGTGGATAGTGGAAGCAGCATCAACATCATGTACCTGGATACACTGCAGAAGATGAACTTGAAGGAGGCAAACCTAAGGCGGACCAACACCGTGTTCCATGGCGTAGTTCCTGGCCGGGAAGCTCGGTCCCTTGGGTGCATCACACTTCAGGTAGCCTTTGGCGATGTCAATAATTACCGCCAAGAGCGCATGACCTTTGAGGTGGTCCCCTTCAAGAGCGTGTACCACGTCATATTCGGCCGCGACATATTCCACACGTTCATGGCCAAGCCATGCTTCGTCTACAACAAACTCAAGATACCCGGACCAAACGGTGTCATCATCGTATCCGGAAGCTTTACCAAGGCAAGGGACTGCGAGATCAATGAAGCAGCCATTGCAGAAGCTGTCCTCTACAGCAAAGAATTCAAAGAGATCCAGAGCAAGGTCAATGACTCAGAGATGCCCGCGTCGAAGAAGCAGATCTCCGACTCCGCTCCTGCGTTCAAGGCCGCCATCGAGACCAAGCCGGTGGAACTTGTGGTAGGCGATGCCTCCAAGACCGTCGCCATTGGGACGAACCTGGATCCCAAATAGGAAAGCACGCTCGTCGAGTTCCGCCGTGAGAATAGGGACATCTTTGCCTAGCAACCTGCCGACATGAAAGGTGTACCTAGGGAACTTGCCGAGCACAGCTTAAACATGGATCCAAAATTAAACCAGTGAAACAACCTCTACGACGCTTCGGAGATGAGAAGAGACGCTCCATTGGCAAAGAGATAGCTAGGTTACTTAAGGCTGAGTTTATCCGAGAAGTCCTTCACACCCGATGGATGGCCAATCCTGTACTTGTCCCCAAAAAGGGAACCAATGAATTAAGAATGTGCATTGATTACACCGGCTTGAACAAAGCATGTCCCAAAGATCTGTTTGCTTTGCCTCGCATTGACCAAGTCATTGACTCGATGGCTGGCTCAGAACTTTTGTGTTTTCTCGATGCATACTCAGGATACCACCAGATCAAGATGAGGAAGTCGTACCAATTGGCCACTTTGTTCACTACCCCATACGACACGTTTTGCTATGTCACAATGCCCTTTGGGCTGAAAAACGCAGGTGCTACCTACTAGCGGACAATGCAACGTTGCCTTCACGACCAAATTGGTCGGAACGTTCACGCCTATGTGGCTGATATCGCGGTGATGTCTAAAAAGTCAAATGACTTAATCTCCGACTTAAAAGAAACCTTTGATAATCTCCGGAAATACAACATGATGCTCAACCCTAAGAAGTGCGTCTTCGGAGTTCCAGCTGGCAAACTGTTGGGCTTCATCGTTTCCCAGCGCGGAATCGAGGTCAACCCGGAGAAAATCAAGGCCATATTAAACATAAACCGTCCGACATGCCTAAAGGACATCCAATGACTAACAGGTTGTGTTGCAGCAGTTAGTCGGTTCGTCAGCCGACTTGGAGAGAAGGCTCTGCCGCTGTACAAGTTGCTGAAGAAGGTGGACAAATTCACATGTACAGACGAAGCAGATGCAACATTGAAGCAGCTCAAGGAGATTCTTTCCTCAGCGCCCATCCTTGTAGCACCCGAGCCTGGTGAGCCCCTGTTAATTTACATGGCGGCAACCAACCGGGTTATCAGCATCGTCGTCGTGGTAGAGCGGAAGGAACCAGGCTATGAGCACGGAGTTCAACGACCAGTTTACTATGTAAGCGAGGTCTTGACGGAGTCCAAGCAGCGCTACCCGCACTACCAACTGATAGATTATGGAGTATTCCTTGCTTCTCGGAAGCTGGGGCATTACTTTTAGGAGTACCCAATCACATTAGTGAGCAAGACTCCACTGTCCGAAATTATCAACAACAGCGGCGCTACAGGAAGGGTCGCGGAGTGGGGAATTGAACTTGCCGCCTTCGATATCACCTACAAAAGACGCGACGCTATCAAGTCACAAGCCTTGGCGGGTTTTATTGCAGATTGGACGGAGATGCCGGATGCTACTCCACTGACAGAACCAGAATACTGGGTGATGCACTTTGACGGATCAAAGTTGCTCAACGGCTCGGGGGCTGGTGTACTACTACAATCACCAAAAGGAGACAAGCTGCACTACATTCTGCAGATCCACTTCGAGGCTACAAACAACATGGCAGAGTATGAAGCACTCATTCACGGACTGCGTGCAGCCAAGGATATTGGCATCAAGCGCATAGTTTGTTGTAGAGATTCCGACTTGGTTGCCCAGCAGGTGGCAGGCAACTGGAATGCGCGGAACCCTATGATGGCGGCATATCGCGACGAAGTGGATGAGATAGCCAAGAGCTTCTTGGGCTACGAAGTCAAGTATGTGCCTAGGGAGCAAAACGAGGCGGCTGATCTACTGTCTAAGCTTGGATCAGGGCGCAAGCAAATTCCGTCTGGAGTCTTCCTAGAGCATCTATGCACACCATCCGTGAAGGCGCCGACATCGACAACCCGGATAGAGCTGACTCTTTCGTCAACATGGTGACAAAGATCCCTCCGGCTTGGACAAAACCGTTCATGGAATATCTCGAACACGGAACTTTGCCCGACGACGACGTCGAAAGACGGCAAATAGTATGACGAGCAAAGGGTTATACCATAATCAATGGGCAACTCTACAAGAGGAGCACTACTAGTGTATACCTAAAGTGTGTTTCCCAGCTAGAAGGTATGGAAATCCTACGCGAAATCCATCTTGGAGACTGCGGGCATCACGCCGCTCCTCGATCGTTGGTCGTGAAAGCCTTCCGGCAAGGATTCTACTGGATGACCGCGAAGGCGGATGCCGACAAGCTGGTTGAAACATGCACATGATGCTAGTATTATGCCCGACAACCACATTTCCTGCTGAAGAATTGTGAACAATACCAATAACTTGGCCGTTTGTAGTCTGGGGGCTAGACATGGTGGGACAGTTACAAACGGCACCATGTGGATTTACGCATCTGCTTGTAGCAGTTGACAAATTCACCAAATGGATAGAAGCTAAACCCATTAGAAAGCTTGATGGGGCAACTGCCCTCAGGTTTGTCCGGGATCTAGTGGTGAGATTTGGTCTCCCACATAGCATCATCACCGACAACGGAAGTAACTTGTCACTCGGAGAAGTGGAGGCATATTGCTGGGACAAAGGCAGCCGACTTGACCTTGCATCTGTGGCACACCCACAATCCAATGGTCAAGTTGAGCGAGCCAATGGATTAATTCTGCAGGGAATCAAGCCACGTCTTGAGGCACCGCTACATAGAGCAGCTGGAGCCTGGGCGGAAGAATTGCCATATGTGCTGTGGAGTTTACGAACTACACCCAACAGATCCACCGGCTACACCCCCTATTTCATGGTATATGGAGCAGAAGCCATCCTACCTTCAATTCCGACATCCTCCATGATGCACCAAGAGTTGCCGCCTACGACGAAGATGACGCTGAAGAATCTAGACGCCTAGATGTGGACCTTCTCGAGGAGGAGCGCGTTTTGGCATGCCAAAGATCCGCCATCTACCAGCAGAAGCTACGCAGCTACCATAGTCGCCGCGTTCGGCATCGCTCATTTAAAGAGGGGGATTTAGTGCTCTGACTTAAGCAGAGAAGTCACACAAACTATCCCCGCCATGGGAAGGACCGTTCATCATAAGCAAGGCGCTGCTCAATGGGTCTTACTACCTTGTCGACAATCGTGAACTCAAGGATAGACCCAACGAGGATCATAAGCGTAAGCGATGTGACCCGGATGATTACTACCCGGAGCTTGATCGGCCATGGAACATAGCACAACTACGTCCTTTCTACACTTAGCACTTTTTATCTAATCGTGTACCTCTTATATATGATCAATGAAATAAAGCTCTTTGGTTCACTCATATTACTGAGTCTTTTACCTCCTTTAGTGTTCATTTTTGGATCATATAAACCTTTATGCACAAGCCTTGCGATTGCCCTTGTGAAAATTCCGCCTACGGGCGTTAGCTTAAGTTTTCTGGTCTACACATTCTTTGTTGTTCTAATGTGGATTCTGGAGTAGTAACTTTTGGCACTTATTGTCGGCAGTTTTGTGCTCAGGTTATTGACGGTGCCATTGGGCATCATCACCTAAGCGCATGGTTCCGACAACAATTCTTCCGACTCACGAAAAGTCAAGCATAAGAACCAGAGTAATGGATAAGCCAGCACTTGCTTAAAAAATATATACATGCTGAGACTTAATTCTTAAGTAGCAGGATACGATAACCATTGTTTTCTGCCTGAAAGATTACATCAACAAAGTTTTTTCCCGCGCACACTCCAGAGGTGAAACAAGAATTACAAAGTGTTTTTCACTCTTTGGGTGCAGGGGACTTGGAGGCCGCATCATCACCAGCCGGAGAATCACCCTCAACGTCGGCACTGTGATGAGACTCGGAGGAATCCAGGTTGGCGTTGTCAAGAAAGTTCCTGGGCACGAAGACGTCGACATCCACCAACTCGCCAAACCTGGTGTCATAACCCGCTAGTGATGACAGGATGGCTTCGTGATTGATCTCCTTGCCGTCATCATCCACGTCGGCGATACCATATGTCACCGTGTCGATGTCGGCACCTTCATAGTGTGCCTTCACCATGGACAACGCCATCCTTGCGCCAGCCCGTGTGCATGAGGCTTTCTAGCTCGCAACTCGCTCGGGGGCTCGGCGCAGAATCTCCGAGTACTTCACCATGGAGTCCGAGGCCTTGATATAAATCTGGAGGGGCTTGGCAATCTCCTTGGCTTGGGCGATGGCGGTGTTGATGAAGTTGCCGGCAAGAATCATGCATTCCTTGTCCAAAGGAGGCGAGCGGGTTAAACCCATAGGCGCTAAAAATTCCGACAAGCATTGCATGAGTTCAATAAATTCTAAGTATCCAGACTACAGAACTACAAGGCGAAGGACACTTACTGAAGATGCTGGCCTTAGCCTGCCAGACGACGTCCACCAAGGATTCCTTCTCTTGTTGGAGGAGCTTAAACGCCTCGCTATGGCGAAGGTTTTGCTCATCGGCAGCTTGCTTCTGATCCTTTAGGATCGCACGCTCCTCCTTTAAGCGATTGATCTCCGCGGAGGCGGAGTCCTGCAGGGCTTTCATGGAATCCTCGTGCATCTTCAGCATTTCTTCCCTCTCCTTCTTAAGGATCTTGTTCTCGATGTCCAGCTGCTGGATGTGCTTGGACTGCTCGACAATATCCTTGGCCTTGGCGACATGCTCTGCAAGTCGGAGAAAACAAAGTACACAGTGAGTACTCGAAGAAGGAAGGACAAAAGTAAGATGGAAATGTGCAAAAAGAAAACATACTCTTGTTTTTGATGATCTGTTCCTTCAAGATGGCAGTTTTACCCTTTTCGGCTTCAAGATCTGCGCGCATCTTCTGATACTTGTCGTTGGCCATGCCCCTCCGAGCATTCTCGTTTTGTGGAAGCAAATACAAAGTTAAGTCGTTGTTTAGTCTACTTGGAGCCCCTAGTCAGAGATTTTCCATCTAGGCGCTCGGGGGCTACAGCGAGAGATTTTAACTTAGCAATATGCTTAGCTTTTCTTTAAGCATCTAGTCGGAGCTAATTCAGTTCTCAACTAGAGGCTTGGGGGATACAATATAAAGTTTTAACTCGGAAAATGCTTAACTTTTCTTTAAGCATCTAGTCGGAACTAATTCAGTTACAACTAGAGGCTTAGGTGCTACAGCACTTAAAATTATGAACACTGTGTATGCTACTCTTAAAGCATCTAGTCGGAATAATTCATTCCATCTAAATGCTTGGGGGCTACAGTGAGAGTTTTTTCTAACTTAGTCACTCTTAGAGCATATAGATGCAAAACCAATGGTTTTCCGTCTACATCCTCGGGGGCTACAGTGGGATACTCATACGAAATGCAAAAGGTAAAGTAAAACTTACAAGTGCGATGATCTTGAGGTTTGTAGCACTTTCGGCCAGCAGCTTGCCAAAGGAAATGCTATTTCCTTGCAAGATGTCTACTTGACGGAGTAGCTCCTCAAGACCGCACGTCGGAGATGACGACACTCCTCCAGGAACTATAGTTGTGTTACCCGGCGTAAGCACCGGGTAAACAATCTTCGGCAACTCGAAGGGTTTCTGGGGAGCAGAGGCGCCGCCTTCGGCAGAAGTACCATCTCCCACCACCGCCTTGCCGCTACCGATGGCATACTTAGCTGGAGCTTCAGCCATTTTAAGAGCAGCACTCTCCTGCGTCGCCTTCTCACCGACAACAGCTAGTTCGGTAGAGGCGCCAGAGTCCACTTCCATGGCGGAAGGGCCTGGTGCCTCCTGGACTTGGGAGCTTGTCGGAGCAGAGGAGGGCTTGACGGCAGGAGTAGAAGGGGCGATGGCAGGGGAGGAGTCGCGATGCAGCATATCTTTAATATTTCTAGAATCCCCAAGAGTCTTGGAGGACTTCTTGAGGCTGGTTGTGGCTTTCTTCCTGAAACATGCAAAATGCATAAGTACAGGAGTAAGACAGATAAAATAAGACAATGTCGGAGAATAAGCAGCTTACACTAGGGGGCGCTTTGGCAAAAATCCCGGTGGCTTTCTTCTTTTCTGCCTCCAGGGCGGCAGTACTCTTTTTGGAGGCTCCACCCTCCGCCTTCTTTTTCTTGCCTCTGTCGGCAGCGTTAGAGGTGGAGCTCTTCCGCTTTCGCGCCAACAGGGCATCATCATCGGACACGACCGTGACTTCCTTCATCTTGGGATCATAGATTTGGGCAGCCAGGTTGCCCTCCTCTAGATCGCTAAGCTGTTAAGTGAAGAAATCATCGTGTTAGACAAGATGGTATTGGCAAGACGGAAAAACTGGAGCAATGTCATACACGGAAAATAAATGTCTACCTTTGGTCACTTTCCGTCTACGAACATGTCGTAGGTGAGGGTGAAGCCACGCTTCTTATCCTTCACCTTGACAATGTCCTTAAGGCGGAACTTGACGGAGTCCCTCAAGAAGTTGTCCTCGGAGATCCAGAGGGTATCCCTTCCGTCGCCGGTGTACTCGTGCATATACTTCGTGCGGTGCTGTATAGGTTGGATCCGCTTGATGAACCAGCACATGGCTAGGTCCAAGCCAGTTAGACCCGTCTCTACGAACCACTCGATCCGCCTTATTGCGCGAGAAGCGTCGAGGTCGGAGGGAAGGGAGGCATGGGACCGCCATGTGGAGACTTCAGCGGCGGCTCCATCCACGAAGTCCGGGTACGTTACTTCTCGGCCCGCCAAAGGAATGTTGGGGCCGTAGAAGTACGTCCGCTGCCAGTTCTTGCATGACTCGTGGCCGACAATGTCGGGGAACCGCCGTCCAGGACAGATCTTGAAGCTTATGGTGCCGCAGTTCCTAAGCTCCTCCCTACTGTGTCCGGCTTCACGTTTGACGGTGAAGAAGTACACAAACAAGTCTAACCTAGGCCTAATCCCTAGGTAACCCTCACAAAGTGCCGCGAAGTTGCTAAGCACTAAGATACTATTGGGGGAGAGGTTATGGGGTTGGACCTTGAAGTGATTCAAGACGGACAGAAAGAAGTGAGAGATGGGCAGAGAAACGCCGCGTACCAATTGCGCCTTGAGGTACACTTTCTCTCCGGCTTGGGGAGAAGGGGTCACCTCGCCGGTCGGCGCCGCCCGCCAGGCGAGCCCCTCCGTCGCGGGGAGGTAACCCTCAGCAACCATCTCTTGGATGTCGCGGCCGGTGATGTCCGAGCCGCGCCAGTCGCCTTTGTGCGAGTCTAGCTCCTCTTCCAGGGGCTCCAGCGCCGCCAGATTGTGGTCGCCGCCGGTGGTTTCAATCACCGCCGACGCGGGGATGACCAGGCCCTCTAGGAGCTCGCCGGCTTCGCCGTGGCTTCGCTTGACGCCGCCATTGACGGGGATCAGCTGCTGCTAGCCATGGAGGAGGGAGAGAACGCGACTGGTGCAGAGAGAGGGGCTAGGGTTTCTCGAGGTTTTCCGTGGAGAGCTCGAGGAGGCGTGCGGCTGGAGGAAGAAGACGATGACGCGAGAGAATGGGGTGAAAAGTGGCAAGTGTCCCACGGTTACTATTTATCTTACTCGGCATCAAGATTCGTGCAGCTAATCGGACGGTTGCCACGTAGACGACGTGTTCGTGAACGTACGCAGTAATTTCGCCACGTCTCCAACCGTCGCCGTCAACGGTTCGTATCGCTCGCGTGGGAAAATCGGATATGATTATGTTCTCTGCATGTGTGAGTTACGAGGCGTCGCTGACCTACAGCCTACGTCGTCATAACTGGCATGGTAGATGAGCCGTCCCATCGAAGATTCCGGCATGGATGGATTTAATCCGACAACAGGAGCGTACGAGGGAAGATTCAGCATTTCTCCGACTTACTCATAAAAGACGGAGAAACCTTTGCAGGGTTCTTTGGGAGGACTACAAGATATTGCTTGACGGTTTGCCGACATCCATCTAGATGGAGCATTCCATGGGAAAAGGCAAGACGGCGCAAGATCTCGGAGTTTTCCGGGGGCTACTGTTGGGGATATGCTATATGGGTATCCTCATAGCATGTCTCTTATCCGACTAACCCGGGTGGCCCATAGTCGGTAGCATGGCCTGTGGCCTCCTGGGCGGCCCAGTTAGGTGGATCCCGAAGGGAGGCCCATGCCAGATAAAGGAAGGCTACGGTGGAGTCACCAGCGTACCCGGAGCCTTGGAGTGCAAGATACTCCCTCCGTTTACAATTAGATCGCGTTCTAGGTTTAGTCAAAGTCAAAATTTTTGAAGTTTGACCACATATTAGAGAAAATATAAAAATATTTACAATGTAAAACCTATAGTATTAGAATCGTCATAAACTATATTTTCACAATATATGCATTTGATATCATGAATATAGATATTTTCCCATGTGCTTTTGGTCAAAGTTGACAATATTTGACCCTTACAATTCCTAGAACGCGAACTATTAAAAAACAGAGGGAGTACACAAGACTAGTAATAGACGGTGTAGAACTCTGTAACCTGTCTGGCTAGGACTTTTCCCTGTAACCCTAGGATCTGGCGACTATATAAGTCGGGCCTATGGGAGCCTTTAGGGCATCGTTTTTACACACACCTCACACAGCGAACCTATCCTGTAACTCGACGTATTGCCATTATAGTGATTTATATCATGAGTAGGATTCCGCCACCATTGTGGGATCTGAACCTGGGTAAGCTGTGTTACCTCGTACCCGTCAACCGTCCGCCTTACCCCACGTCTCTAAACACGCACTGTGAGGACCCCTCCATGGCGTACTCGTCGGCAATACCACGACAACCGCCTCGTGGCTCCACTTCGTATCCCCTCTTGACTCTGTCTTCGCTCCGGTAAAATATTGACTTTGGCCTTTGTTCCGTCCAATTCCGAGAATATTTCTTTACTAGCTTTTCTGAAACCAAAAACAGCAGAAAACTGGCAAATGGCACTGTGGCATCTTGTCAATAGGTTAGATCCAGAAAATGTAAAATCCTCAAAGTGTAGACAAAACATAAGATAGTTGATACAAAACAGGCATGGAGCATAAAAAATTATAGATACGTTTACGATGTATCAAGCATCCCCAAGCTTAACTCCTGCTCGTCCTCGAGTAGGTAAGTGATAAAAGAATAATTTTTTAGATGACATGCACCATCACAATCTTGATCAAAATATTGTAAAGCATTGATAGTTGGGATCATAGTACTCTAAACATGAACATGAAAGATTTAGTTCTAACAATAAGACATAGCAACTAAGTTGTAACATGAAAAAGGTACAAACAAAAGGTCATGAATAACAATGCATTGAAAGACATTTTTTTGTTTCACATATAGAAAACATAGCATGAGTGGTATTCAACTTCTCCTTCATGGAATAGCAAAACATAAATGCATAGGAGACCTTCAAAGTTCATAAGGGTGACTAGATACAAATAATTTAAGAAAAAGCAATGCCATGATTATGAATCAATCAATAAGTTTTGGGACAATGCACATTGAACTAAGAATAACAACTATACTCTCTCAATTGGAGCATAAATATAGAAAGTGGAGAGTCAACATAAAAGTAAAAAAAGGAAGGCCCTTCACAGAGGGAAGCAGGTATTTCAAGTTTCATTAAGAGCTTCCAAAAATTATGGTACTTATTAGCTTTCAGCTCTCATTGCCCCTATCATAAGCATCTTGAAGTGATTAAGGTTAAAGTGAGACAGATATGAAGTATATGATTGAAAGATCATAAGTTTAAAATCGCATGTCCCTTGAGTACGAGTGTTGTTCCTCATGCTACTCAACTTTAGTCACAAGAAAGTTCTTGTTATTATAAGTATATGTGTATCATAGAGAGCCTCCAACAGGGTACCCCTTGCCCCATGACACAGGAGCTATCCCATATCAAAATGGCAAGGCAACAGACAATGAGCATCTCAGCGATCTTTTTAATTACCATGAGTATGGTGCTTTTTTTATTTTATTTTGTCTTTTCTTTTCTATATTTTTTTGAAGATGCTTCATAGATTGCTCACTATGGTTATGCTGCAAGTTTCCACCATAATTAGGCATGGCTTAGGCTAGCCGCCCAGGCGTTTCTCTAACACATATACAATAGTCCATGGACTTACAAGCTCCCCTTTTATTTCACACCGCCGATATCCATAAACAAAAGATCATGATATCAAGTGGATAGATATGTAAAAGTGTTGAAAGCGTTCCCCATGATAGCATGGTTCTGCTAACTCCCAACTTATAATTTGCAAGCATATAAGCAACATAGATGGGCACAATGGTTCAAGTTTATTAAGTGCAATAAAGTAAAGTGTGTCATCAAGTTTGTGAGAGCTTTAATCACTAATTTTCACATAACAAGTTTAATTTGGAAGATAAATAAGCACATGAATATACTTGCAATGGTGTAACACACCATGCATAGGAATTTATAGTGGACTCTTCGGAATAACTTGGTTTCTTGGGAGTTGGATGCACGAGTAGAGCTTATACTCAGTACAAGTGGAGGCTAGCAAAAGACTGGGAGCGACCAACTAAGAGAGAAATAATGTCCATAATCATGCAAAGCAACAAACATTACTAATTAAAGCATAAAGTGATATCACAAGTCAAAAACTAAATGACCATAGAGGCTAAGGTGACTGTTTCACAGCCTTAACATGGTGTAAGCATGTTCCAAGTCAACCCAAATAAAGCATCAAAGGAGAATACCACAATATTATGATTTTATATGATAAAACAACGCATGATTCTTTTAAGGCACAATAAGCAATCTCAATTGTTTGGAACAAGTCATGCTACAGGAATAATCACTAAGCATATGGTCAAAGCAACATCTAACATTACATGATAAAGTCTAAGCCATAGTCAAAATAAGCTTCCATTTGTACCACTATAAGCATGAAACTTTCTACCCTTTTCCAACACCAATTGACTTATTTGAAACAAAATAAGAATGAGGGGGTCCAACTAATTTATTGCAGAAAACCAAACAAAATAAAACTAAAAACAAAAACAAAGACGCTCCAAGAACAACACAATAGTGCATGAAGCAATAAAAATAAAGTGTCTAGAATGAAGACCTGAGATTTTTATTGATGAAGAAGGGGATGCCTTGGGCATCCCCAAGCTTTGACGCTTGTACCTCTTGAATATTTTTTGGGGTTACACGGGTGGCATACCCAAGCTTGAGCTTTTGTCCATACTTCATCTCATCACATTGTTCTCTCCCTACACTTGAAAATTTCCTTCATACAAAACTTCACACAATCTTCATTAGCAACATTAGTGTATTCAAGATAATAAGCCCTTGGGATTAGTTTCAACACAAGTTAAATTTACATTAAAACACAAGATACTGTAGCAATTCCTTTTAAAAGCTCAAGTGATCAAAGAGAACTCAAAAGAAACCGATTAAGAGGCAAATGCAAATAATGGCAGAAATCTGTCAAAACATACCAGCAAGTAAAGACCGATTTTTTTCAAGACCTTCTGTTGCTCAAATAGAAAAGTTCTAAACTAATGAAAGTTAGATGATAACCTGGGTCATATGCACATAGAATTACAGGTCAATCCGATGTATTGGGATTTTTCACGATTTTTTACAGTAAAGCACAAAAATCTGTTTCGGGACAGCAACTTCCCCAAATCTTACTTCTCTACCTTTAGAGGTTATTCTTGGCACAAAAACTACACAAAAAGGATAAGGAGAGGTTATTATAGAGGCAATAACTTCCAAGACTCAACAAAATAAAAACTTACTAAAATAAAAATAATTTGGGTTATCTCCCAATAGTGCTTTTCTTTAATGCCTTTCAGCTAGGCATAGGAAACAAGAATCAAGTATTTTCGAATGAAGAAGCATTAAAGTAAACTTTTGTTTTAATAGGATAAGCAAAAGGTATATTCTCTCTCTTTGCAGGGAAGTGTTATATACCTTTCTTGAGTGGGAATTGATATTTAATGGTGCCTTCCTTCATATCAATAATGGCACCAACAGTTCTATAAAAAGGTCTTCCCAAAATAATAGGACAAGAAGCATTGCATTCAACATCCAAAACATAGAAATCAACGGGGAAAAAGGTATTATTCACCATAATAAGAACATCATTAATTCTCCCCATAAGTTTCTTTTTAGCATTATCATCAAGTTGGACATCCAAATAACAATCTTCCAATGGTGGCAAATCAAGCATTTCATAAATTTTTCTAGGCATAATAGAGACACTAGCACCAAGGTCACATAAAACTTTGAGATCAAAATCATTCACTTTCATATTAATGATGGGTTCCCAACCATCTTCTAATTTCCTAGGAATAGAAGCTTTATGTTTCAATTTTTCTTCTTTAATTTTCATGAGAGCATTTGTAATATGTTTTGTAAAATACATATTCATAGCACTAGAATTAGGAATTCTAGCAAGATTTTGTAAGAACATAATTACTTCAAAAATATTGTAGCCATCAAGATCAAAATCAAAATTAGCATCCAAGGTAGTAGAATTATTGTTTCCCATATTTCAAAGAATTTCAGCATTTTTATTGGAAAAAATGGGGACTTTAGGTGGTTTGCTAGCATCAACATTGGTGGTTGTAATAGTACAAATACTACTATTTCTAGCAATTTCATCTTCTCTTTCCCACCTAGAATGCAATTCAGCTAACAATCTAACATTTTCATCAATTCTAACTTGTATGGAATTAGTAGCAGCAAAGGGATTTTCCATAGTTTCTAGTTTAGCAGCCATTTTATTAATCAAAGAAGATTGTGCTTCAGACAAATATGAAATAATTTTTTTAGCATTCAAAAGCTTTTCCTCAACAGTTTTATTGAAGGCAGTTTGTTTACTAATAAAATCCTTAAGCATGACCTCAAGTTCAGAGGCTACACTTCTATTGTTGTTTTAGGAATTTCCATAAGCATTACCATTATTGGGAGGATATGGCCTATAATTATTATTACCAAAATTATTCCTATAGGCATTGTTGCTAAAATTGTTATTTCTAATGAAGTTCACATCAACTTTCTCTTCTTGAGGAACCAAAGAGGCTAAATGAACATTATTTGGATCAATATGAGCTTTTCCATTAACAAGCATAGACATAATAACATCGATTTTATCACTCAAGGAGGAGGTTTCTTCAATAGAGTTTACCTTCTTACCTTGTGGAGCTCTCTCAGTGTGCCATTCAGAATAGTTAACCATCATATTATCAAGGAGCTTTGTTGAAGCACCCAGAGTAATGGTCATAAAGGTACCTTCAACAGTAGAATCCAACAGATTTCTTGAAGAAAAATTCAGTCCTGCATAAAAAGTTTGGATAATCATCCAAGCAGTCAATCCATGAGTGGGGCAATTCTTTACAAAATATTTCATTCTTTCCCAATCTTGAGAAACATGTTCATTATCAAATTGTTTATATTTCATTATTTCACTTCTCATAGATATAATCTTAGCAGGAGGGTAATATTTTCCAATAAAAGCATCTTTGCATTTAATCTAAGAATCAATACTATTTCTAGGCAAAGATAGCAACCATTCTTTAGCTCTTCCTCACAAATAGAAAGGAAACAATTTAAGCTTAATAATATCTCCATCTACATCCTTATATTTTTGCATCTCACAAAGTTCAACAAAATTATTAAGGTGAGCAGCAGCAGCATCATCAGAACTAGCACCAGAAAATTGCTCTTTCATAACAAGATTAAGCAAAGCAGGTTTAATTTCAAAGAAAGTAGCTTCAGGAACAGGTGGAGCAATAGGTGTACACATAAAATCATTGTTGTTTGTGCTATTGAAGTCACACAATTTGGTGTTTTCAGGAGTATTCATTTTTGCAGGATTAAAGCAAGCCAACAGAAATAGAAACTGAAGTAGTAACTAATTTTTTTTGTGTTTTTGATAAAAAGAAGCAAAGCAACAAAACTACTTTTTTTGTATTTTTGATAAAAAGAAACAAGCAAAACAAAGAAAAATAAACAAAGTAAAGAGATTGGTTGTGAGAGACTCCCCTTGCAAGAATCTTCTTTCTCCCAGAAAAATGATTAATGGGGAGGAAGAGATTGAAGCTGTCCTTATCTCCCTGGCAATGGCGCAAGATAAGTGCTTGATGGCTCAGATATTTAGATCTCGTTGGGAACCCCAAGAGAAAGGTATGATGAGCACAACAGCAAGTTTCCCTCAGTTATGAAACCAAGGTTATCGAACCAGGAGGAGTAAGGAAACAAATCCAAGGTGTTGCTAGCAACTTGGAACCTGCACAACACAACCACAATACTTTGCCCCAATTTCAGTGAGGTTGTCAATCTCACCAGTTTGCTGAAAACAAAGGATTAAACGTATAGTGTGGAAGATAGTATTTGCTTGTAGTAATTGCAGAAAGTAAATATTGATGTTAAATAGTAGATGGTATATCAATGGTAAGGAATGGACCGGGGTCCACAGCTCACTAGGTGTTCTCCATAAGATAAATAACATGTTGGGTGAACAAATTACAGCGGGGCAATTGACAGATTGATAATGCATAACAATGCATATACTAGACATCTTGATCTCTACGAGATTTGTTTTGACATGTGTTTCTGAACACCAAATGATTCTGATGATGAGGCATGAGCCTTAACCCTTTATAAAACTGATGGTTTTCTAGATGCGATACCATTCCAATTTTACAGTACAACCATAATACCCGAAAATTGGGTAGGGCTTGACTGGAAATTTATATACCTTAGTATGGGTTCCCTAGCGGCCAAGGTCTAAGATGAGGCTACCTTGTGAAGATTGTCCACCTATGCAGTACCCAAGATGACAGTTGGTCATGGTTGGGAGGCCAAACTCACAGGAGAGGCGCCTATACTAGGGCGTGTAATTGAAAGGTTAGGATTGATTATCCGCATACTGAGTATGGTGAATTCAGGATTTGTTCCTGACAGATGTATCGAATGTTGTGGTGAAAGTGTACAATCTCTGCAGAGTGTCAAACTATTCTAATAGCCATGTCCGCGGCTATGGACAGTTGGAGTGGCCATACTGTTCCCCCGTCAGATGTTTTCAAAATGACTTATGAAATGAATTGAGACTTTGACTTGACCACAACAGAGTTGTGATATGAAATTCAAATTCCCACTTAGGTGTTATAAAACTTTCAGCTAGTTTTCTTTGCTTCTGAACTTAGTAGAGGTAAATCTGGCTTTTTGCAAAGCAACCCTAGAGCTTAGTATCCTATTACAAAAAATCCCTTAAATGTTAGTATTAGTTTGCGAGTACTTAAAGAGTACTCATGGCTTTTTCCCTGGCTATTTTTGTGGCCAGACTATGAAGAGGAGTATTAGGATGATGGACCGCAGGAAGGTTACGACAACTAGGATCATCTCCCATCGTCAGCATTGCCTGTGACCCTGGAGATGGAGCTTCGCCTACGGTATTGTTACTATTACGTTATTCCGCTGCTTGAGTTGTATTAAGAATTGGATCGTGAGATCCTTATTTGTGTAAGACAATATGTATGGTTTGTAATGGATGATGTACTGTGATATCCAAATCTATTATGTCTCACAAAAATGGTAATCCTGGGATTGCGATGTATGGCATAACAGGCATCTGGGATTAAAAATCCGGGTGTTGACAAGTTGGTATCAGAGCCAGGCTGACCATAGGAGACCCTAGTTAGAATGGACGTTTGAATCAAAAAATTAATTTCAAAACCAAAGGAAGTGAGTATTTACAAGAACTTATTCTCATTCTTATCACTTGGATTCTTTCATGAAAATTCATGTTCCTCAAAGAAAAATTCTTGCAAAATACATAAAATTTGACACACTTGATCCCTCTACTAACTTACTCATCCTATATCCTTATAGATGGACGTGAAGTACATCAAGTTTTATCAGTTGGGGAATGGAGGAGACCTCATCTTTGAGCTTGACTTGGACCAGCTTTTGGAACTTCTGGAGCGTCCGCACCCGGAGTTCTTTGGATCTCAGCTCAATGATCAGGAAGGAGAAGATCTGCAGTGGCTAGTTGTTACAAGCCTCCGAGGAAAGATTGAACCTCCCACTGCCGAGGGAATTCAGTTCACCTGAAGAGAAAAGAACTGGCTCGATGGACTGGCCAGGGCGATGCAGGAAGCTCTTGCCCATCTATGTGGGCAGTGTATCAATCAGATCAAGGGTACCCGCTTTGAGTTCTACCCAAGGCATGATGTTATGGGACAGCCATTGGAGGCCCCACATCATCCCGAACTGAAGAGTCAAGTGGACCATCTCAGCTTCATGATGTACGATCGTCTGCAGGAGTTGGAGAACGCCCGTGCCTACGCCAACCACAAGTACGCCATCGCCAAGAAGAAGGATCAGACCCTCGCCATGCTAGTGAAGGATCGCAAGTCTCGTCGCCGTCAGCTCGACAAGAAGGAGCGCATCATTCCCATCTTCGCCACCGGAGCACGGATTTGGAGGAGACCATCCACGAGAGAGACATGCAGTTGGAGGAAAGGGAGAATGCCGGAGAAGACCTTCGTGGAGATCCCTACTCCTATCTCATCAAAGATGATGACTTTCTAGAGGATCAGGCCATGGACTTCTTCACTGATGAGGAGGATTTCTCCTTCATCGATGACGATGATGATGAGGAGGATGATGAGTACACCGACTCCAAGGAGTAGTAGCACTTGAGCACTAGCGTTAGTGAGTTGTATTCGGTCCCACTGTATTGTAGTTTCCAGAATGGTTCTTAAAACCATCTGTTTTTCCTTTGTTGTGGTGTCTGTTTGTATCGTGTGCTATGAATGAATGAAAAGCAAGTTGCTATAAAAATCTGAGTCAAACTTTAAACAAATTTTTAACCACCTCTGAACCTTAGAAATTTCCCTCTTTTCTCATGATCTATCTCAATCTTCAGATGCCTCGCGGAGGAAGCGGATCATCCCGGACCCAATGTTGCAGATCTTGCAAATGTTGGTTTCTGACCGCGAACCTGAAAGAGCCGAACGTCAAGCCAACCTAGCCACCCTTCAACACATAGCTCAGATGGCCAACAACAATCAAGGCCAAGGAAATCAAGAAAACCATGGATCTAAGCTCAAGAATTTCCAGAACACCAATCCACCTGTTTTCACTAAGTCAGAGGAACCCCTAGATGCAGATGATTGGCTGCAAACAATGGAGACCAATCTAGAAGTCGCTGGAGTGGAAGCTAACGAGAAAGTTCTGTTCGCCACCCACTTAGCCGGAGATGCAAGAGCATGGTGGAACAGCATTCGTGCAATGACCGGAGATCAGATGATGACCTGGGATGAATTCAAGGTCAAGTTCAGCAGAACCCATGTGCCACCGGGTTTGATCAAGAGGATGAGATCTGAATTCAGAGAACTAAAGCAAGGAAGGATGACCGTAGTGGAATACCATGACAAATTCTTGTCATTATCTAGGTATGCCCCAAATGAGATTGACACTGAAGCTAAGAAGAAAGAGAGATTCTTGAATGGTCTGCACGATGAGATGCAGACGGTGTTGGTCAATATCCCCTTTGCTGATATTGAAGCCCTAGTCGACTCTGCAATTCAGATGGAAGGAAAGATCAACCAAGCCAATGAGAACCGCAAGCGCCGCATGATGCATCAACCAGGAACCCACCAGACCTCAAAGTATCGCCTCAACCCATCTCTAGGATTTTCCCCGAGAACAAACAAACCCCCGATGAACCGTACGACCTATCCCAACCGTGGAAACCCAAGGCCAAGAGGAAACCAAAACAACCCTAGCAACTCTAGCAATTTCAACTGTGCACCACCCAAGTTCAACAACAACAATGTCGCCACCAACACCAACACTGCCCCAAGGACTGGAAGCAATGTTGTGTCTGTTGCAGCGAAGGACAAGTCACAAGTGACTTGTTATGAATGTGGAACCAAGGGTCACTACTCCAATGAGTGCCCCAAGAGGAATGCCGCATCCCCCAATGCAAATGCCCCAGCTCAGCAGCAGCGTCGTGTTCAGCCCGGAAGAAGATTTGCCCCAGGGAACTCGCTCAACCGCAACGGCCGTCTTTTTCTCATGCATGCTGAAGAAGCCCAGGCAGCGCCGGACGTCGTGCTGGGTATGTTTTCTGTTAACTCAGTACTTGCAAGAGTGTTATTTGATTCTGGAGCATCGCACTCATTTGTCACTGAAGAATTTGCATGCACCAGTAAGATTCAACCAGCCAAACTGAAGCATGTTATGATTGTTCAAATACCCGGTTCAACCACCAAAGCTAGGCAAATCTGCAAAGCCGTCCCTATCTGAATCCATGGCATAGATTTTTATGCTAATCTAATCTAATAGTACTCAGAACTAAAGGTTTGGAAGTAGTACTAGGAATGGATTGGATGTCCAAACATAAAGGATTAATTGACTGTGCCAAGAAAGCCATAACCATGACCAGTACAGCCGGAGTATCAGTCGAGCATGTATATGAAACCTTACCTCATCAATTCAAGTGCAACAATAGTATAGCCCAACCTACCATTGACCAAGTCCGGATAGTCTGTGAATACCCCGATGTATTTCCAGATGTTTTGCCTGTATGCCCCCAGATCGGGATATCGAGTTTATCATTGAACTAATCCCTGGAACTGGACCCATAGCCCAGAGACCATATAGCATGAACCCGTCTGAACTAGCAGAACTGAAGAAGCAAATGGATGCCATGCTGGAAATTGGATTGATTCAACCAAGTGCATCACCATGGAGATCACTTGTTTTGTTCGTGGACAAGAAAGATGGAGGTAACCGTTTGTGTACGGATTATCGGAAATTGAATGATGTGACTATCAAGAACAAGTACCCGTTGCTGAAGATAGAAGATCTGTTTGATCAGTTGACTCGTGCCAATGTGTTTTCTAAGATTGATCTTAGAACTAGCTATCATCAACTCAAGATTCGCACAGAGGATATTCCAAAGAATGCCTTCACCACCAGATATGGATTATACAAGTATACTGTCATGTATTTTGGATTAACCAATGCCCCCGCTTATTTCATGAATCTGATGAATAAGATTTTTATGGACTTCCTGGATAAGTTTGTCGTTGTTTTCATCGATGACATTCTGATTTATTCCAAATCAGAAGAAGAACATGAGCTACACCTAAGGACCATTCTTGGAACCCTTAGAGTGCATCAGTTTTATGCCAAGTTTAGCAAATGTGAATTCTGGTTACAAGAGGTAGGATTCCTCGGCCACATTGTATCAGCAGGAGGAATTGCCGTTGACCCTGCAAAGGTGAAAGATGTCGAAGATTGGCAAGCCTCAAGCACTGAAACCCAAGTTCGTGCATTTCTCGGATTAGCGGGATACTACCACAAGTTCATAGAAGGATTCTCGAGTATCGCCAGACCCATGACCCAATTGCTGAAGAAGGACAAGACGTTTGAATGGACGGACAAATGTGAAGCGAGTTTTCAAGAACTCAAGAGAAGACTTATTTCAGCCCCCATCTTGATCATGCCGGATATCACGAAGCCCTTCGATGTGTATTGTGACGCATCCAATATCGGTCTCGGATGTGTGCTAATGCAAGAAGGAAAATTTATATCTTATCTATCTCGACAACTAAAGCAGCATGAACAGAACTACCCAACCCATGACCTCGAGCTCGCATCCGTAGTTCTAGCCCTGAAGACATGGAGGCATTATCCGATGGGAAACCGTTGTGAGATTTATTCGGATCACAAGATCCTAAAGTATATATTCACTCAGAAGGAGCTAAATATGAGACAGAGAAGATGGATTGAGCTAATCAAGGATTATGACCTGGACATTCAATATCACCCTGGTAAAGCCAATGTGGTAGCAGATTCCCTTAGCATATTGCCGTGCCGCTTGAACTCCATGATTTTGAAGGAGCAACCAAGTTTACACAAAGAGATGGAAGATTTCCGAATGGAATTAGTGAGCAAAGGATTTTTGGCTAGCATAGAACTTCAACCCACTTTGATCAGCCAGATCAAAGAGGAGCAGAAAGGAAATGTTAGTATCGATGGAATCAAGCATCGTATCGGTACAGGCAAAGTATCCGGATTCACCGAAGATGAAGAAGGAGTTTTGTGGTACAAAGGACATGTTTGTGTACCAGCAGATTCAGAGTTGAAAGAAGTTATTCTGAAGGAAGCTCATGATACTATTTATTCTATCCACCCCGGAGGAATGAAGATGTATCAGGATTTGAAAGAACAATTTTGGTGGCATAAGATGAAGAGAGAAATCGGAAGCTATATCGCCAAGTGTGATATATGTCAGAGAGTCAAGGCGGGACATCAAAGACCCGCATGACTGTTGCAACCATTGCAGATTCCGGAATGGAAGTGGGATTTAGTTGGAATGGACTTTAACACCTGATTGCCTACTTCTAGTAGGGGAAATGACTCTATCTGGGTCATAGTTGACAGATTATCCAAAGTCGCCCATTTCTTACCAGTCAAGACCACATACCAGAGTTTGAAGCTAGCGAAGTTATACATCGCTAGGATCGTCAGTTTGCACGGAGTCCCCAAGAACATCGTATCGGATCGAGGAACTCAGTTTACCTCGAGATTCTGGAAGAAAGTCCAAGAATGTTTAGGAACCCGACTAGATTTCAGCACAGCGTATCACCCTCAGACTGATGGAAAAACGGAGCGAGTAAATCAAATACTCGAAGATATGTTGAGAGAATGTGTGTTAGAGTATGGATCTAAATGGGAAGACTATCTACCGTTCGTAGAATTTTCTTACAACAACAGTTATCAAGCTAGTTTGCAAATGGCCCCATTTGAATTCATGTATGGAAGGAAGTGTCGCACCCCTTTGAATTGATCGGAAGTAGGAGAGAGTCAGATTTTCGGACCCGACATCCTATGAGAAGCAGAAGAAAAAGTTCACAAGATTCGTGAGAATTTCAAGACCACCCAGTCAAGACAGAAGAGTTACGCTGACAAGAGACGTGGATACCTTTCTTTCAATATCAGAGAGTTCGTGTATCTTAAAGTGTCGGCCTTGAAAGGAATGCAGCGTTTCCAATTGAAAGGAAAGTTAGCCCCCAGATATATCGGACCCTTCAAGATTCTGAATCATCGAGGAGAAGTATCATATCAATTGGAACTTCCAGAAGAAATGTTAGCCGTGCACAATGTGTTCCATATCTCGTTACTTCGTAAATGCCTCAAAGTTCCGGAAAAGAATGAAGTTTTCAAGAATATTGATCACCGGACCATAGAAATCAATGATGACTTGACCTACCCCGAAGTACCCATCCGTATTTTGGAAGAATATTTCAGTACTACTAGAACCCGAAGCATCAATTTTCTCAAGATTCAGTGGAGCAACCACACTAAAGAAGAAGCTACCTGGGAGCGAGAAGATCACATCAGGACGGAGTTCCCAGATCTCTTTAAATCCTAGGTAAACTTTTTCGTCCTTTTTCAAATCTCGGGACGAGATTTTGTTTAAGGGGGGAAGGTTTGTAACATCCCAAAACTTTAATCCAAGTTAATCAAGATCCAAATCATCAAAATTAGGGTTAACAAAAACTTTTCCATCTCAAAATATGAGAGCATTCATGGATATGTGTATTAAATTAGGAGTTCATTTGAATTTCCATGGTTCTGTGATTCCTTGCTTTTAAAATGATTCTTAGGTGAAATAAACATCATCTAAATCATTCCCAAACTTTTCCCAAAGAAAAACAACTCAAAATAAATAAATGAAGTGAATGGTCATTTTTGCCAAATTAACTATCATGCCTACTTTGGCTATTCCTAGTACTCAAAACTTAACAGAAACAATTGTGGATATGTGCACCCCTTGCTAGTACACATAATGAGGTACCAAGGCACACTTTGTGATCTGCCAAAAACATTCAAATGCTAAGTTTAAATGATAGTTTAAAATTGAATCTATTTCATATGGGAAGATCCCACTATTTCAAAAACCACTCAAACAAACTCCATTTTCAAAACCCAAGCAACCATAGAGTATCAAGCTCATGCCTAGCACACCCACCAAAAATCTTTTCAAAATTCAAAAGGAAGTTTCTTGCGGCCATTTCATCAAATACTTGGCAGACAGAATTTAAACCAAATCAATTTCACTATTTTGAATAGTGTTCTGGCCAAACTTGTCTCCCATTTGACCTTCATTTGATCACATTGTCCCCTCTGGATCAAACCAGGGCCTAACTACCCCATCCCCTACCTCCTAGCAGCATGGCCATGCCAAGCCGAGCCCACCTCGCCGGCCAACTTGGTCGCTGCCGCAGCAGACCGCCTCCCCCTCTCTCGCCATGTCCAGGAGATAGCCAGCACCTCACCGCCGCCCACTGTCCCCTCCTCGAGCCAGGCCCAGCCGTGGACCACCGAGAAATCCCCGCACCCAGTGACACCGTGCCATGCCGAGCACGCGCCAGAGCGCCGCACCCGGCACACGTGCACAAGCCGCCCCTCGACCGCAGCCCGCGCCCACCGCGTCGCCACGACCCAGGGAGCATGCTAGACACCCCATTCACCGTCCAACGCCTCATAGCCACTGCTCGTCGTCGAAGACGCTGCCTCTGCCGCCCAGAGCGCCAGCTCCGCCCGACCGCTTACCACCGCCCCTAAGCCCGCATTAACATCCTAGAGCATCGCCAGGAGACCGCGCGTCGATCACCACCCTCAGCCATGCCGCTAGCAGCCCGTAGCCATGTAACCACCATCGCCTGCCCATCCCTCTCGGTCTCACCATCGAGCCTATAAAAGGAGGGCACCCCCAGCCGTTTGCAGCACACCACACCACTTCCCTCACCTCACTGAACGTCCCACACCGCCTGCATTGCCAGCGTTATGAGCCAACGCAGGTGGATCCCCTGTCACCGAGCCCAGCGGAGTGACACTGGGTCGGCCCATTAACGTCTCCAGCGCGACCCAACAGTTTAAATTTAGATTTTCCATTTAATTTCAAACACAGTTCTATACATAGATTCAAAAATCAAACCAGCTCGACTCACTGAACCAAAATGAATGAAACTAATTTTGTTAGAAAGGTACTGAAATGCTTAATCCAAGCCCGTTGGATTCAAACCCTTTGGAGTTATAGATCAACCATGGTAAAAATAACAAGGTAGAAGTTTTTCTGCATTCAAACATTTTTCAAAATTCAACCATAAAATATTTTGAGTTGATTCCAACTCTCAAAAATCACATTTGATCATACCTTTTAGAATATATAAAAACATATGGGTTTAGTTAAAGAAATAATGTTCAAGTAATAAATGAATGCCACATAGGCATTTCTAGTCACTTTATTTATTTAAAATCAAAAGGTTAAACCTTATTAAATTGTGACACCACTTTAAAATCACATTCCCATGTACTGAAATATGTGCTGATGACATGTGTCAACATGATCCCATTTTTGATTTGGAGAATATTAAATCATAAGTAGTTTTTCAATGAGTAGAAATTACTTTTATCAAATTAAAATAAATAAGACAAATGCTTTAATCTTGTAATTTTAAGTGGTGATGCTAGATCATCTATAGTGCACCTTTGTGTGATGATTGAAAATAGTTAAGTATTGTTTGGTGATTGTGTACCTCGTATTTATTTATAGACGCTAGTACCGACCAAGGATACGAGGAGGAAGGAGGATACAACGAGGAAGAAGCCGAGGAGAACTTCAACCACTGCTCTACACAAGGCAAGCTAACTGAAAGGGAAAATAGCCCTTATCTAGTATTTTGGTTAACTATGACATCGGAGCTAGAGGATGGACTAATGTTTCTATTAGCTCTCTACATGTGAGAATCCGCAGGTTGTTGATGATAGGTGATGGGTGACCCCCCCCCCCCATTCGATTCTCTATGAAGAGCTGGTGTCATTGTTTATTATTATCTCTTATTTACTCTTGAGTCAAATAGGAAACACCGCACTATTAAGAGGGGTGATCTCGATGTGATCTTTGGGGATGTTCTACACCATATAAGCCTCTCATCATCCACCCACACACACCCATTCGAAGAAAGAGAGAAATCTACCTTGAAAATGAGTCTAAAGAAGTTACTGTGAAATCGGCAAAAGCGTCGGCGGCGCCGGTGCTATCGCCGGAATTTCCGATCGCCACCGGAAATTCCCGGTGCACACCGAAATGGCTTACAGAACAGCGTTTCGGTTGTTCGCCGGGAATTCCAGTCGCCGTCGAGAATTCTGGCGTGGGGTCCGGTCGACCGGAGCTGTCGCTGGAAATTCCGGCGAGCAACTCGGTCCGACCGGACTTATTGCCGGTTCTGTCGCAGTATCCTCCAAACGGCTCTTTTTCCCCTCACACTATATAGACCCCTTTCTTCTCCACTGTTAGGTTAGGCATTTGAGCTAACATTTCATTTCTTGAAGCTCTCTCTCTCTCCTCCATTGTTGAAACACAAAAGCTTGAGGATCTCCCATTCTACCCAACCAAATCCAAATCCCTTTGGTAGAAAGAAAGAGGAGGTCCCGATCTACGTTTCCACCAAGACAAAGTTCATTCCCCCTTGAGTTCATCGAGTTAGCTTGTTACTCTTGGGTTTGTGGGAAAATCTAGGCGGCTAGGGTCGCCCGGAGGCATTCGGCTTGTGATTTGCTCCGTGGAAAGTTTGTGAGGGTTTGGAGACTACCTTAAAGTCTACCACGAGTAAGTGAGCTATTCCTTCGTGGAATAGGCTCGGAGAAGAAGGTGAGCCTTCGTGGCGCGTGAGGAATCCTTCGTGGAACCTCACACCTCTCCAACGTGACGTAGCCCCCTTCCCAAAGGTGGTGAACACGGGAATACATCTTTGTCTCCGCGTGCTTCGGTTATTCCTTAACCGACCTCTTACTTATGTTGTTTACCTTGTGATAGCCTTCGAGCTTGAAGTACCTTGTACATCTTCTAGGTTGCCTCACCTAGTTTGCATTTAGTCTCACTTATATTCCGCAAATCCTAAAACTTGCAAAAGATTATAAAGAATTTTGTAGAAACCTATTCACCCCCCTCTAGGTTAACCATCTTACACTTTCAATTGGTATCAGAGCCAAGGGCTCTTTTAAGGGCTTTACCGCCTAAGAGAAAAGATGGTTTTATCCGATGATGAGGAGTAAAAAACTTATTCGGTCAAGGAGCTTCATGAAATCTTAGCCAAGGGTGCCCTTGAAAAGGCCAAGGCGGATTCCGATCTCCTTGTTCGAATGATTTACCTAGAAGGACAACTTAAGGCCATTGGCAATGGGGCTTTTCTTGGTAATCCATTGGTAGTACCTCAAGGGATACCAATGGACATCGAGAAGGATAAGGATGCTGAGTCTGCTCATGAGGGCGGCTCGTCAAAAACATCCACGCCCCCTAATCAATTCCCTTATGTTTATCCTAAGCAAAAGAACACCATGCCTCATATTAATGGTTCGGGCCCTGCACCTCATTATGATGGAACTCATTTCTCTCATTGGAAATCTTCTATGGAATCTCATCTTCGTAGCTGCAGCGTTGAGCTTTGGGAGATTGTATGCACCGGTTTCCACCCTCATGATCCCAACAACCTCACCCCGGGAGAGTACTACGACCGCCAACTAAATGCAACGGCTTGTGACAAGATAAGGAGTGCCATTCGCCGCACTCTCCATGATCAGGTCAGCGACATCCCCACCGCAAAGGATCTTTGGGATAGGATTGTCATTCTCCAAGAGGGAACCTCTCTTATCCAAAAATCCAAGTATGAAGCTGCCAAGTCTGAGATGAACATGTTCATGAACCATGATGGTGAGACTATCGCTGAAGCATACAAGAGACTCGTTGCCCCCGCGTGAATATTGGTGGCCTAGGGTGTGAGAAGTATGATGATGTATTCAATTTGAATGACGAACTTATCAAGTCCAAGATTGCCTCCATGATCGCGGTCACCGACAAGAAGCTTGACTTGAACTTGCAACTCCTTGATAGAGCTAATCAATTCACTCCTGATGATCTAGTCTCTTATCTAGTTGCCATGGATAACTTGGCGGATGAAGGGCAAAAGATTAAGGAGATCAACCATGCTATCGGGTCTTCCCACTCTCTAGCTTTAAAGGCCAAGCAAGTGCAAGAAAATGTTGCTAGTGATGAAGATAGCGATGTTGATGGAGTTGATGATATGCTCTCTCAACTTGCTCTCTTCACCAAGAACATGAAGTTCCGAAGAAGGAGAAGCTCAATGTGAGGCAACCCATTTTGCCGACAAGTGTCCTTATGAGAAGAGGCTTGACAAGCCTAAGTATGAAGAAGGTGCCAAACCAAGATTGAAGACCAACCCCATCAATGAAAGATACAAGAGGAACAATAGGCGTGATGGTAAGGGCTTCCTAGGCCAAGAATACATATCCGATAATGAGGAATAGGATGAAGAGAAGGTGGTTGGACTGGCCGGTTTGGCCTTTGCCAAACCCAGGTCTCTCTTCACCTATGACTACACCAAGGACTACACCGACGACTCTCCTAACCCGAAGGTCAATGCCACTTGCCTCATGGCAAGGAGCTCCAAGGACGAGTCCAACGTGGAGTGTGGGGATGAGGAGAAAGCGGTGGGTGTGACCGGTTTGGCATAAGTCGAACCCGGTTCACCTCTCACCTACGACTACTCCAAGGACTACATCGAGAGTTCTCCTATTCCCAATATCACCGGTTCTTGTCTTATGGCAAGAAGCTCCAAGGTAATTGTCTCTCCTCCATCCCTATCTAGTGTCTTGGATGATCTTGAGAGTGACCATGATAGTGATAGTGATAATGATGAATTTCTTAAAGAATATATAAAATAAATGAATGCTATCATGAAGTCTCTTCCTCCCATTGCTCGTGCTAGAGTCAAGCAATTAATGGAACTTGTTAGCTCACGCGATGAGGCCATTGATAGCTTGGAATCTCATATTGATGATGAGAAACGAAGATTCAATCTTCTTGAGAAAGAGCTTTGTGAGGAAAAGAATACCAATTCTTTTCTTAAACTACAAATTGAAATCTTTGAAATTGATAAAGCAAAAGACATGGACACTATTGATAGGGCTAACTAATTGTCCCAAGAGCTTTATGCCTCAAAGAAAGAGCTTGAAGTTGCTCATGCTTCTCTTACCAAGGACCTTGAGCACCTTGAGAAGGCTAGTTTGCTTGTAAAGCGTGAGCTCATAAAACTTGGAGAGAACCATGATCAACTTCGGGTGTCCTATGAGAAAGGTCTTGGTACATTGAAGGATCCAATTCTAGTTGAAAATGATTCTTGTACCTCTAACTCTACCTTTGATCAAGCTCACCTCATTGAGAAAAATAAGAAGTTGAAAGAGCAACTTGAGAAAGAGCGCCATGCACTTACCTCCAAGGGAAAGATCCTAGATGAGATTTTATCCCGTCAAAAGACGAGAGTTTCCAAGTAAGGTGTTGGTTTTGATCCAAAGAACAACACGAGTAATGCCATTCCACCGAAGAAGATAACCTTTGTGAAGGAAGGTGACAAGGTGGTTGACCGGGTCAAAAGGAATGTGGTGAATGGGGGAGCCATGAGGGGCAATCCCAATCACAAGTATGCAGAAAAGTCTAATCCTTCCTATGTGTTATGTAAGGGCACTCAAGGAAATGTATATGCCAAATATGTTGGCCCTCGAAATGGTTATGCTTATAGGTGGTACTCAATTTGGGTACCTAAGGATCTTGTTGCTAATGCTAGGGGACCCATTACTCAATGGGTTCCTAAATCAAAGAATTTATTTTGTAGGGTTATGCCTCCAGTGGATCAAAATGGGTGTTTGATAGTGGATGCACCAATCACATGACCGGAGGTAGGAGTGGGCTTGACCAATTCATTCACGATGTCAACTCAAAGTCAAGCATCACTTTTGGAGATAACTCAAAAGGAAAGGTTCTTGGTTATGGTAAGTTGGTAATTTCCAAGGTTTTGACTCTTGAGACCGTCCTACATGTTGAAAACCTTGGTTACAACTTGTTTTCTATTAAACATCTCGCGGATGCCGGCTACGACTCCTATTTCTCTAGAACTTTTGTGAAGGTCTTTAGGGGTGATGATCTCAGCTTGGTTCTCATTGGACACGTGGAAGACGACCTTTATGTGGTCGACCTCTCGAAAGAGAGCCAATCTCTTCCTACATGTCTAATGGCCAAGGCTGACAAGGGATGGCTTTGGCATCGTCGCCTAGGCCATGTCAACATGAGAAATCTCAATCTCCTCCTAAAGGGTGAACATATTCTTGGACTAACTGGTATCTCCTTTGAGAAAGATCGTGTGTGTAGTTCTTGCATTTCAGGGAAGAAAATTGGAAAGCATCACCCTTACGTTACCAAGGTGGCCACGTCAAGACCCTTGGAACTGCTCCATCTGGATCTCTTCGGGCCTTCGACATATGACTCTCTTGGTGGAAGAAGATATGGTCTTGTCATTGTTGATGATTACTCAAGGTATACTTGGGTCTTTCTTCTCAAGACGAAGGATGAGACTTTCAAGGAATTCATGATCTTCGCCAAGAAAGCTCAACGCACTCATGGAGTGGAGATCAAGACTATTAGAACCGACAAAGGCACCGAGTTCAAGAACTACACCATGCAAGAATTTGTTGAAGATGAGGGGATCAAGCATGAATTCTCAGCTCCTTATACCCCTCAACAAAATGGTGTTGTTGAAAGGAAAAACCGGACAATCATTGAGATGGCAAGAACAATGTTGAGTGAATTCAAGTCCCCTCACAATTTTTGGGGAGAAGCTATTGCTACCGCGGTCCACTACACGAACCGGCTCTTCCTCCGTGCTCCCTTTGACATGACTCCATATGAGATTCTCACAAGTAAGAAGCCCAATGTCAACTACTTCCGTGTCTTTGGATGCAAGTGTCTTGTCAAGAACAAAAAGGAAAAGCTCGGTAAATTTGAATCTAGAACTATAGAGGGTATTTTTGTTGGTTATGCGGAAAACTCTCATGCCTATAGATACTACAACAAGACTAATGGTTGTGTTGAAGTATCTTGTGACGTGGAGTTTTTGGAGAATAATGGTCCCCATGAGGGGCAAGTTTCTTCTCTTGAAGTAGGAGATGGTGATTCTTCTAAAGTCATCAAGTTGATGGGTATTGGGCACATCTTGCCTACCGAGTCTCACATTCATGTTCAACAATATGATGGGGTGAATCAAGCTCAACTCAAGAAGAGCCTAGCTCTACCCAAGTTGAGCCATCAAATGCATCACAAGATCAACATCTCTCTCATGACGCCTTGCAATCCGAAGAACAAGAACCAATCCCTCAAACCTTCGAGCAAGACCAAGTAGAAGATCAATCTCCATCTCAAGGCCAAGCTCAAGATGGTGTCAATGATCAAGGTCCCTCAAAAGATGAATTTGTTGATCATGAAGGAACAATTCGAAAGATTAAGGCCGCCTCCATTGCAAGTGGTCTTCAAGTCAACAATATCCTTGGACGCATTTCGAGAGGGATCGAGACCCGTGCCAGGAAGAAGAACCTCACAACCTTTTGTGGGCATCATGCTTTTGTGTCCAACTTTGAGCCCCTTAAGGTTCATGAGGCTTTGGAGGATCCGGATTGGGTCATTGCCATGCAAGAAGAACTCGAGTGTTTCACCCGCAATGAAGTATGGTCTCTAGTGGAGAGGCCTAAAGATCATCGCATCAATGTCATTGGGACCAAGTGGGTGTTCAAGAACAAGCAAGATGAGAACGGGGTCGTCACATGAAACAAAGCAAGGTTAGTGGAGCAAGGGTATGCCCAAATAGAAGGTATTGACTATGAGGACACCTTTGCGCCCGTTGCTCGTCTTGAATCTATTCGTCTCTTGCTTGCTTATGCATCTTTCCATAACTTCAAGCTTTATCAAATGGATGTGAAAAGTGCATTTCTTAATGGTCCCTTGAAAGAGGTTGCATATGTAGCTCAACCCTCGGGTTTCAAAAACACACGCTATCCCAACCATGTGTATCTACTCCATAAGGCTCTCTACGGACTAAAGCAAGCTCCTCGTGCTTGGTATGAGCACCTTAGGGATTTTCTACTCATGGATGGGTTTAGCGTGGGTAAGGTCGATTCCACCCTTTTCACCAAACGGGTTAAAGGGGGTGGCTTATTTATTGTTCAAATATATGTTGATGATATTATCTTTGGTGGAACTAACGAATCTCATAACAAAGCGTTTGCCGAGTTGATGACTATGAAATTTAGGATGTCCATGATGGGGGAGTTGAAGTTCTTTCTAGGCTTCATCATAAAGCAACTTCCTCATGGCACTTTCATCTCTTAAGAGAAGTACATTAAGGATATGCTCAATAAGTTCGAGATGGCAAAGGCTAATCCCATGAAGACACCCATGCCACTAAATGGTCAGCTTGGCCTTGGAGTAGGTGAGAAGTACATGGATCAAAAGGTATATCGTTCTATGATTGGTTCCTTGCTCTACCTTTGTGCTTCTAGTCCGGATATCATGTTAAGTGTTGGAATGTGTGCTCGCTTTCAATCCGCTCCCAAGGAGTGCCACTTTATGGCGGTCAAATGGATTTTTAGGTACCTTGTTCTCACTCCTACTCTCGGGCTTTGGTATCCAAAGGGGTCAACCTTTGAGCTTATTGGATATTCGGATGCCGATTGGGAAGGTGATAAGGTTGACCGGAAATCAACCTCCGGGGCTTGCCAATTCATTGGCAGGTCGTTGGTGAGTTGGTCTTCCAAGAAACAAAACTCCACAGCCCTATCCACCGCCGAAGCCGAATACATATCCGCGTCATCTTGTTGTGCTCAATTGTTATGGATGAGGCAAACCTTGAAAGACTATGGTGTTGGTACGGTGCCTCTTCTATATGACAATGAAAGCGCAATAAAGATCGCCAACAACCCCGTCCAACATTTCTGCACCAAACATAATGACATTCGCCACCACTTCCTACGTGACCATGTCGCAAATGGTGATATCAACCTCACTCATGTGGGTACGATGTTCCAATTGGACGATATCTTCACGAAGCCTTTGGATGAAGCCCGGTTTGTCATGTTGAGGCGAGAACTCGGTATCCTAGATCCCCAAAACTTGGATTGATTTGCTTCTTGCACTATATTCTTGCTCTTAACATGCTATGTAGCTTAGTTGCGCAGCACATGTAGGAATGGTCATTTTACCATATCTTGGTTTGATGCTTACCTATGTGTGCAACATAAATTGATCTCGTGTCATGATATGGGTCCAAGCATCTATCTTTGAGGCGCCATGACATGTGTGCTTACACATAGGGGGAGAAATCCTCCGCCAAATGGTCGGTTTTGTGTATTGGATACATTGTTGCTTCAAGCTAAATCCTTTGTCCATGGTCGTTTTTTGTTTTTGGTTTATTTTTATGACCTTGCCTTGTGGACAGTGCTCTCTCTGGTCTTATTTTGAATCTTGTGTATATGCTCATATGATCCCTCACAATTTTTCCTCTCCAAATCTTCAAACACACTCTTTCGCCGCACCTAGTTCCTTCCTATTCCTTTCTTTCTTCCCCCACGCCCCTCCCTCCTCCATGGATGCCGCCTCAAGCTTCCCCACCCCCCATAGGCCCTTCCCTCCACCCAAAAACCTCCCCACTCCACCAAGTTGTAGATCGGGCCTCTACAAGTCTTTTCACCGAAGGTTTTGCTCTCTTCTTGCACGCATTGGGAGATCGGGGAGTGCTTCCCCACTTTCTTGTGTGGTGCTTTCTTCGTGCCTATCCTTGGCAAGGGCGGGGGCATGGCTTCGTATTCTCCATCCCATGGTATCCTTGCTCTTTCCCCTCTCCTTTACCGTGTGTTTGTTTGTTGCTTATGGTGGAACCCTAGAATTCATGTCTTATGCTCCCTTAGTTCTCTCTACCCCCAGTAGAGTAACTCGGCTCGCATCACTCTAGTTTCACCCACTTTTTCCCCCTCGTAATGTTGTTTGTGCAAGTACTAAGTCATGGCTAGTGTCACAGTCGATTGCCCAAAAAATTTCGGTCCCAGGCCCGGTCACGACTCATCGCCCGAATTTCCGTCACGAGTTCGGTCGACGACCTCGCCACCGAATTTCCGGTCGAGCCTTCGGTCCACCGGAGCCTTCGCCGATAATTCCGGCGACCGGGCCGGTTCCGCCGGACCTGGCGCCGATTTTTTTTTCCTTTCGCCTGTTTCTCTGTCCATGCGCTTGCCCAACCGTCCTTATGTGTTCTTGTGAGATCCTCTATGGCATATACACTCATTTGCTCTTCTTTGCCTTCCGTTCTTGTGTGCTCCTTGTGTAGAGTCTGATCACAACGACTTTGAGCCCGACATCAGCAAAAGGAGGAAGCTCACTATTCAGCGGGCTCCTGCTCCTCCTCCTCGCCTCACTCAGCGTCAGCTAGAGAAAGCTGCTCTCTCAGGGGGTTCTGGATCTGCTAGTGGTCAGAATAAGAAAGCCTCGGCTGGAAGGTTCGCTTCGAAAGGCAAGTCCAATCTCGGTCCTACTGAAGAAGAAGTTCCTCCCAACTACAATATTGTCTCGGATATCACTGTGACCCAATGGCGAGACCTGAGGAGGCAGAATCAGTACCGCTTTATCAACCGCACTTACCAAGGGGCTGACAAACTGTTCTGGACTGACACTCAGAGGTGCTTCTGGGATGACTTTTACAACGAGCCATCTCGTATGCGGAGGGGTTTCTTTGTTCCTCACAAGTATCTCAATGAGGACCACTATGCTCATTACCTCTCCTATGATTTAGAGCATGTGGATGTGGCCCTGAAGCAAATGGATGTATTTTATATTGCTACCATCAAGGTGAAGCTCATGCCCGATATCATTCGCCAGTTCTTCTGCGTAGCTTACTTTCACACTGATGATGCTCGCACTGTCACTTGGATGACCGGCACCAAGCCATACTCGGCCTCCTTTGACGCTTTCTGCCATGCCCTGGGTTACCCTCCTGACAGTGTCTCTGGCTTCTGCATTCATTCTGAAAAGGCACTCAGTGACAACCAGCTCCTCTTCTGCTATCCCAGTGATCCCAGCCATCAGCCTCCCACACTACTAGAAAAACGCCTATTCGTGGCGCACCTGAAAAGGCCTTCCGTGGCGCTCGCGCTACGGCTATCTCGTACTCGTGGCGCACTGCATGGTGCGCCATGGTTATATCGAGATAGGTGTGGCGCACTACCAGGTGCGCCACAGGTAGGGGTACAGGTGCGCCACGGATGTTTTTTTCAAAAATAAAAAAAATGCAAAAAACACCCTCGTTTTTAATTGCAAAAGCAATCGGGTCCGCATCGCCGCCGTCGTGTCGCCTCGCTGGAGCATGGTGGCCATGGCCACGACCTACCACCGCAGGGAGGTGCGGGAGGCCGTGGCCCGTCTACTCCTCGCCGGCATCGAGGAAGAGAGGGAGAAGGAGGTGCGGATGGAGAAGGGAGGAGGTCGCCGCAAGGAGAAGGAGGTCGTCGGAGGTCGTCGTCGCTCTTCGTGACTGCAAGGAGGAGGAGGCTGCAAGGAAGGAGGTCGTCGCCGTCATGACTGCAAGGAGTAGGAGAAGGTCACCGCCGCCATCGCCATCGTCACTGCAAGGAGAGGAGGATGCCGGAGCAAGGAGGAGGAGAAGGCCACTGTCGCCATCATCAGTGCAAGGGAAGGAGGAGAAGGAAAGGAGGAGGAGAAGGCCACCATCGCCATCGTCAGTGCAAGGGAAGGAGGAGAAGGAAAGGAGGAGGAGGAGGAGGAGGAGAAGAGAGAAGAAAAAGAAGGAGGAGAAGAGAGAAGGAAAAGGAGGAGGGAGGGAATAGGGGTAGGTGGGCGGGGTGGGGATTCGAAATTTGAATCCCGCCCAAGCTTATCCGTGGCGCACTAGGTGGTGGTGCGCTACGGGTAAGTCGCCCTCTATTTTTTTTCTGCAGGAAAAATGGTCTTTTGACCGTAAATTTTTAGTCTTTTCGAATATTTAAAATCTAAAAAATCGCTAAACAACCGGAGGTGGTTGCGAGCGGATGCGAAATCTCGTTCTCGTCATTTTGGTATATTATACGATTTTTTCGATATCGTATGCAAAAGTTACGGCCTTTTTACCGTGGCATAACTTTTATTTGCAGATAAAGTCGAAACTCATGTTTGTTAATTTTACTAGAAGCTATACCACATTACCTACCTAAATATGAAAGGATTTAATTTTTTGAAGTGTTTATCATTTTCTTTTATTTTTTTGCAAAGCCTAGGCGATCCACGGGGTGGGGGGGTGGAGTTGGTGCAGGATAGTTAGGCGTAGGGCACTAGGGCAAGGTGCCCTACTACTAAGTTTATACATCTGTGGAGCACATGCCATAGTGCGCCACGGATGTGTCTGGCCGTTTCACAGCAGAGAGGGTCATGCGCTTAGGCGTAGCGCACCCCCTCCATGTGCGCCACGGTTGACAGTAACAACCGTAGCGCACCTACCCTATGTGCGCTACGGATGTTTGGCGTGCGGCCAACAGGGCCCTGGCCCACACATATCTGTGGCGCACTATGGTCATGTGCGCCACGGTTTGTCTAGTTACTAGTAGGGCACTGCCCATAGGTGAGCCACGCCTGTTTTAGCCGTGGGGCACTTCAACCATGTGAGCCACGGATGTGCTGATTACCTATAGCCATTTTCCTAGTAGTGCCAGCTTGTCAGGGATGTACTACTACTACATGGTGCTTGCTCGGTTCTTCCGCTACAATCTTGTGAGCAAGGATGGTGATGCTGTTGATGTCCGCGGTCACCACAAGAATCTTCTGTACTATTGTGAGCCTCGCCGTCTCCGGAAGATCAATGTGTGTGACTTCATCTACAATGAGATTCATCGGTCCATTGAGAAGTGCATGACTCCCAATTTCTGTCAGTATGTGCAGCGCCTGATTGAGGCCACCATTCCTGCAGTTGCTCTCCCCAAGGGTCCGCGTGAAGATATGGAAGATTTCACCTTACCTCGTCGGGGCTCTCATGTGGAGCTCCCCCATATGTTGCCTTCTGAGCGCCGGACCAACCATGCTCATGATCCTCTGTCTGCTAGTGGCTCGCGCTCTCGTAGGGACCTTCCCCGTGCTCTTCCTCGCAAGAAGGGTCTTGCCCGATTCTTCAACATCTTATGGGATATGTGTCGCTCCTCTTATGATGTTGCCCACCGCAGTCTGGAGATCAGTCAGGAGAACAGGAGGCAGCACAATGCTTTCTTGGCAGAGCGTGGTCGACCAGTGCCCGATTTGGGCAATGCTTTAGCTCATGTCCCCTATGTCAACTTTGAGAAGCCCCTGCTGGATTTGGACATGTTTCGGGCTTTTGATCCATCTATGTTCCCCGGGTTTGCTACTTTCCAGCTCCTCTCAACGCCGTGCTACAACTAGAGGGGATGATGATGATGATGATGATGGTGAGGGCGAGGACGAAGAGGAGGGTGACGATGAAGACGAAGAGGAGGAAGAGGCCTATGATGATGACGATGAGGACAACTTTGGTGGCTAGATCTGTCTCTCCGCTCATTTCTTCCTTTTTGGTCTCGATGCCAAAGGTGGAGAAAGAGTAGAGTCGCTTCTTTCATGATTTGCCTCTTGCACAAGCCCCTCTTTGCTCGTTTTTATCTCATGGGCTTGTGCTTTTATTTGCTCTTTCGAACCATTTGTGTGTGTGTTTGGACAACCTTGCAGTTCTCTTATTGTACTTGAATTTCCTATCACTATGTGCTTCTACTATGTGCTAGATCTAATCGTATCATAATATCCTTTCTTTAACTCTAGCTCGGTTTGTCATCGTTAACCAAAAAGGGGGAGATTGAAAGGGCAAATAGACCTTATCTAGTATTTTGGTTAACTATGACATCGGAGCTAGAGGATGGACTAATGTTTCTATTAGCTCTCTACAGGTGAGAATCCGTAGGTTGTTGATGATAGGTGATGGGTTACCCCCCCCCCCCCCATTCGTTTCTCTATGAAGAGCCGGTGTCATTGTTTATTATTCTCTCTTATTCACTCTTGAGTCAAATAGGAAACATCGCACTATTAAGAGGGGTGATCTCGATGTGCTCTTTGGGGATGTTCTACACCATATAAGCCTCTCATCATCTACCCACACACACCCGTTCGAAGAAAGAGAGAAATCTGCCTTGAAAAATGAGTCTAAAGAAGTTACTGTGAAATCGGCAAAAGCGCCGGCGGCGCCGGTACTGTCGCCGGAATTTCCGGTCGCCACCGGAAATTCCCGGTGCACACCGAAATGGCTTACAAAACAGCGTTTCGGTTGTTCTCCGGGAATTCCGGTCGCCGCCGAGAATTCCGACGTGGGGTCCGGTCGACTGGAGTTGTCGCCGGAAATTCTGGCGAGCAACTCGGTCCGACCGGACTTATTGTCGGTTCTGTCGCAGTAACCTCCAAATGGGTCTTTTTCCCCTCACACTATATATGCCCCTTTCTTCTCCACTTTTAGGTTAGGCATTTGAGCTAACATTTCATTTCTTGAAGCTCTCTCTCTCTCCTCCATTGTTGAAACACAAAAGCTTGAGGATCTCCCATTCTACCCAACCAAATCCAAATCCCTTTGGTAGAAAGAAAGAGGAGGTCCCGATCTACGTTCCCACCAAGCCAAAGTTCATTCCCCCTTGAGTTCATCGAGTTAGCTTGTTACTCTTGGGTTTGTGGGAAACCCTAGGCGGCTAGGGTCGCTCGGAGGCATTCGGCTTGTGATTTGCTCCGTGGAAAGTTTGTGAGGGTTTGGAGACTACCTTAAAGTCTACCACGAGTAAGTGAGCTATTCATTCGTGGGATAGGCTCGGAGAAGAAGGTGAGCCTTCGTGGCTCGTGAGTAATCCTTCGTGGAACCTCACACCTCTCCAACGTGATGTAGCCCCCTTCCCAAAGGTGGTGAACACGGGAATACATCTTCGTCTCCGCGTGCTTCGGTTATACCTTAACTGACCTCTTACTTATGTTGTTTACCTTGTGATAGCCTTCGAGCTTGAAGTACCTTGTACATCTTCTAGGTTGCCTCACCTAGATTGCATTTAGGCTCACTTATATTACGCAAAGCCTAAAACTTGCAAAAGATTATAAAGAATTTTGTAGAAACCTATTCACCCCCCCCCCTCTAGGTTTACCATCTTACACTTTCACTAACACTTGCAACTATGAAAGTTAGATCACTTATGCAATGCATTAAGCATGCATGGTTAGACACATTTGATGATACGCAATCCTAGTTTTACTTACAAGCTTTATACTTTATTTCTTTATAAAAGCTTTCTCTTAGAGTTTACATGGTGAATTGTAGACACTAGAAGGATATTGGAAGGTAGACTAAAGAGCATAAAATTTGTCCTAAGTTATATAATCTTGATGTCATCCTAAGGCATGAGATTGAACCTAGCAAATCTCCACTTGTTTACCACCCCTAATTAGTAGTTATCACCCCTTGTAGATGCTAGTGCTAAGCATAAAACTTGATCAACTTTAGATGGGAATACTTGGTGAAAATGGTTATGAAAACCTTAGAATGATGATTCATTCTACTAAAATGTTTTTACATGTGTTTCTGAACACCAGATGATTCTGATGATGAAAATGTTGATCCATGAGCCTTAACCCTTTATAAAACTGATGGTTGTCTGGATGCGATACCATTCTAGTTTTACAGTACAACCACAATACCCGAAAATTGGGTAGGGCTTGACTGGAAATTTATATACCTTAGTATGGGTTCCCTCGCGGCCAAGGTTTGAGCTGAGGCTACCTTGTGAATATTTTCCACCTGTGTAGTACCCAAGATGACAGTTGGTCATGGTTGGGAGGCCAAACTCACAGGAGAGGTGCCTATACTAGGGCGTGTAATTGAAAGGTTAGGATTGATTATCCGCATACTGAGTATGGTGAATCCAGGATTTGTTCCTGACGGATGTATCGAATGTTGTGGTGAAAGTGTACAATCTCTGCAGAATGTCAAACTATTCGAATAGCCGCGTCCGCGGTTATGGATAGTTGGAGTGGCCATACTGTTCCCCCGTCAGATGTTTTCAAAATGACTTATGAAATGAATTGAGACTTTGACTTGACCACAACAGAGTTGTGATATGAAATTCAAATTCCCACTTAGGTTTTATAAATTTTTTAGCTAGTTTTCTTTGCTTCTGAACTTAGTAGATGTAAATCTAGCTTTTTGCAAAATAACCCTAGATCTTAGTCTCCTATTACAAAAACCCCCTTAACTGTTAGTATTAGTTTGCGAGTACTTAAAGAGTACTCATGGCTTTGTCCCTGGCTATTTCCGTGGCCAGACTATGAAGAGGAGTATCAGGATGATGGACCGTAGGAAGGTTACGACAACTAGGATCATCTCCCATCGTCAGCAAATCCTGTGACCCTGAAGATGGAGCTTCGCCTACGCTATCGTTACTATTACGTTATTCCGATGCTTGAGTTGTATTAAGAAATAGATCATGAGATCCTTATTTGTGTAAGACCTTATGTATGGTTTGTAATGGATGATGTACTGTGATATCCAAATCTGTTATGTCTCGCAAAAATGGTAATCCTGGGATTGCGATGTATGGCATAACAGGCATCTGGGATTAAAAAACAGGGTCTTGACACAAAGAGGAAGGAATGATGAGCACAGCAGCAAGTTTTATCTCAGTAAGAAACCAAGGTTATCGAACTACTAGGAGGAAGGAAACGACTCAAAGGTGTTGCTAGCAACTTGGAAACCTGCACAACACAAACTCAAGACTTTTCCCCAACGAACAGTGAGGTTGTCAATCTCACCGGTTTGCTGAAAACAAAGGATTAACTGTATGGCGTGAAAGGTAATAGTGGTTTGCATAAAGTAAACAGTAACAGTGGAAGATGTATCAATGGTAAAGATTGGAACGAGGTCCAGAGTTCACTAGAAGTGTTCTCCTTAGGATAAACAAACATGGCATGTTGGGTAAACAAATTACAGCAGGGCAATTGACAGGACTGAGCAAGGCATAACAATGCAATACTAGACATTCATGATCCTATGAGATTCGATTGGGCAATACAACAAGATACATAGACCGCCATCCAACTGCATCTATGACTAGTAATCCACCTTCAGGTTATCATCTGAACCCCCGCTAGTATTAAGTTGCAAGAAACGGATAACTTCTTTAAGCAAAGTGTGTAAGGTAAACAATCTACTTATTCCAAGAACAAGAGACCGTTGTTTTCTCCCTAGTGGCAACAACACACCTACAACCTTAGAGATTTCTGTCACTTCCCTTAGATTAAATAGAGGCATGAACCCACTATCGAGCATAAATACCCCCTCTTGGAGTCACTAGCATCTACCTGGCCAAGATAGCTACTAGAAACAGAGATCATGCAAGATCACAAACAACACAGACATGATAGAATAAATAAGACAAAACCATTAATCAATATGACATAGTAATCTCAATATGCATCGGATCCCCGCAAACACAACATGCATGATTACAAATAGGTGATATTGATCATGAACAGAGCTCACAAGATCTAAACATGGTAGCACAAAGGAGGAGATACAACCATCTAGCTACTACATGGACCCATATCCAAAGTAGAACTAATCACACTTCATACCGGATGCTGGCATGATGAAGAAGAAGGCCTCTGGGATGATCTCCCCTCCGATAGGGTGCCGGGAAGAGCTTCAGATCCCCCCCCCCCCGATCTAGGGACGATGGTGGTAGCGGCTACAGACGGTTTCGAGTAATGTTGATCGGGTACTTAGGGTTTCTATATCGGGGGGTCTTTATAGGCGAAGAGGCGAGGCAAGGGGCAGCCAGGGTGGTCACACCCCCCAGGCGCGGCTAGCCCTAGCCCGTGCCTCCAGGGGGTGTGGCCCCCTGGTACCTCCCCTCCGTCTCGTATTTAGGCTTCATGTTCCCCACGGTAAAATATTGACTTTGGCTTTTGTCCCGTACAATTCCGATAATATTGATTTTCTGTCTTTCTGGAACCAAAAACAGAAGAAAATAGGCAACCGACACTGTGGCATCTTGTTAATAGGTTAGTACCAGAAAACATATAAAAACACCTCAAAGTGTAGACAAAGCAAAGCAAAGTAGATACTAAACAAGCATGGAATATCAAAACTTATAGATACGTTTCCAACGTATCAAGCATCCCCAAGCTTAACTCCTGCTCGTCCTCGAGTAGGTAAGTGATAAATTTTTTTTGAGGTGACATGCACCATCAAAATCAAGATCAAACCATTTGCAAGCATTGAAAGCTGGGATCAAAGAACTCTAAACATGATCATGAAATATGGAGTTCTAATAGTAAGACAAAGTAACTATGCATGCAACATGAAAGGTTACAAACAAAGATCATAAATAACATGCATTAAAAAACATTTGTTTCACATACAGAAAACATGGCATAGTGGCATTCAGCTTGTCCCTCATGGAGTAGCAAATAGATGCATAGGACACCTTCAAATTTCATAAGAGTGACTAGATACAAATAGCACAAGAACAAATAATATCAACAATATGCATCAATCAATAAGTTTTGGGACAATGCACATAGAACTAAGAATGGCAACTATGCTATCTTAACTGGTGCCTAAGGATATAAGATGGAGACTCAATATAAAAGTGGAAGAAAGGCCCTTCATAAAGGGAAGCAGGGATTTCATGTTTCAAAAAGAACTTCCAAAAATTATGGTACTTGTTAGCTTTCAGCTCTCACTTCCCCTATCATAAGCATCTTGAAGTGATTAAGGTTAAAGTGAACAAACTATGGAGTATATGCTTGACAAAGTATAAGTTGGCAATTTCATGTCCCTTGAATACAAAGGACGCTCCTCATGCTACTCAAGTTTAGTTACTTGCAAGTTCTTGTCATAGTAAGTACATGTGTATCATAGAGAACCGCCAACGGGGTACCCCTTGCACATGATACATGATCTATCCCATAATCAAAACGACAAGGCAAGCAGACACTGAGCATCTCAGCAATCTTCTTATTTACCATGGGAATATGGTGATTTTGTCTCTCTTTCCTATTTTTCTCATATTTTTTTCTTTTTCTCAATCTCTTTTTATATCTCTTTTTTTATAAGAAGAATGCTTCATAGATGTCATTATGGTGATGCTGCAAGTTTCCACCATGATTAGGCATGGCTTAGGCTAGCGGCCCAGGCATTTCTCTAACACACATACATAACTCCATGGACTTACAAGCTCCCCTTTCATTTCACACCGACGACATCCATAGACAAAAGAGGATGATATCAACAAGGTAGATATTTACAGGTGTTGAAAGCGTTCCTCGTGACAGCATGGTTCTGCTAATTCCAACGTATAAGTGCAATCATATACAACATAGGTGACACAAGGGCTCAAGTTTATTAGTGGCAAGAAAAATAAAGTGTTCCATCAAGTTCGTGAGAGCTTTAATCACTAAGTTTTCACATAACAAAATACTTTTTAATTGGAAGATAGATGAAAACAAGAATATACTTGGAATGGTGTAGCACACCATGCATAGAAATTTATAGTAGACAATTTGGAATAACTTGGTTTCTTGGGAGTTGGATGCATGAGTAAAGCTTACTCATACAAGTGGAGGCTAGCAAAAGACTGAGAGCGACCAACTAAGAGAGCAATAATGGCCATAATCATGCAGAGTGACAAAACATTACTAATCAAAGTATAAAGTGGTACTACAAGTCAAGGACTAAATGATCATAGAGGCTATGGTGACTTGTTCATAGTCATAACATGGTGTGAGCATGTGCCAAGTCAACCCAAACAAAGCATCAAAGGAGAATACCACAATACTATGCTTTTGTATGCTAAAACAACGCATGATTCCTTCAAGGCACACTAAGCAATCTTAATTGTTTGGAACAAGTCATGCTACATCAATAATCACTAAGCATAAGGTCAAAACAACATCTAGCATGACATGCTAAAGTCTAAGTCACAGTCAAGCAAGCTCCTTCTTGTACTACTCAAGAAAGAACTTCTACTCCTCTCCAACACCAATCAACTTATTTGAAACAACATAATGAGAACGGGGGTCCAAACTACTTTATTCAAGAAAACTAAGCAAACCAAATGAAAACTAAGACGCTCCAATAACAAGGCAACAGTGCATGAAAAAATAAAAACGAAGTGTCTAGAAAGACCCGAGATTTTTATTAATCAAGAAGGGGATGCCCAAGGCATCCCCAAGCTTTGACGCTTGTACCTCTTGAATACTTATCGGGGTGACACGGGGTGGCATCCCCAAGATTGAGCTTTTTTCCATTCTTCATCTCATTACATCATTCTCTCTCTACACCTGAAAATTCTCCTTCATGCAAAACTTCACACAATCTTCATTAGCAACATTAGTGTATTCAAAAGATAATACATTTAGATTTAGCTTTAGAACAGTAAAAAATTCACTAAAAACACAATCTACTATAGCAATTTCCTAAAAAATCTCAATTTCCCAAAAAGAACCCAAAGAGGAATCAATAAGAAGCAAATGCAAATAATGGGAGAAATTTGTCAAAACAGACCAGCAGGTAGAAACAGATTTTTTTGAAGACCTTATGTTGCTCAAATAAAAAAGTGTTGAACTAACGAAAGTTATCTAACATACTGGGGGATTTATTAAGAAAATATCAACTCATCCGAATTACAGAGAATTTACACGAATTTTTACGGTGGAGCACAAAAATCTGTTTCGGGACAGCAACTCCCCAAATCTTACTTCCCTCTTATTAGAGGTCATTCTTGGTACAAAAAGCAAACAAAAATGATAAGGAGAGTTCATTACTAAAGTAATAACTTCCAAGACTCAAGAAAACTTTTGGGTTATCTCCCAATAAGTACTTTTCTTTAACGCCTTTAAGTTAGACATTGATAATTTAAGAAGATGCTCACATAAGAACTATGAGTTGAAGTAAAAGAGAGCATCAAGAAGCAAATTCAAAACACATTTGAGTCTAACCCACTTTCTATGCATAGGAATCTTGTAAGAAAATAAATCAAAGAATCACATAGTAACAAGAATGGGTAGATAAAACAAGAGCAACTTCAAAAGTTTCAGCACATAGAGAGGTGTTTCAGTACCATTAAAACTTCTACAACCATATTTTCCTCTCTCATAATAATTTTTAGTAGCCTCATGAATAAACTCAACAATATAACTATCACATAAAGCATGCTTTTCATGATCTATAAACACATAATTTCTATCAAGCTCAAAAATAGTGGGATTAAAACCTTCAAACCCACTTTTAACAATTTTATAATAAGGTGACTGATCATTCAATATAGGACCATCATCTAGAGCTTTATCATAAACATTTTATAAGAAAAACTATTTAGTACCATGCATTTCTAAGTTAGGCACAAATATAGGATTATCATAGATAACAGGAGCATAACTATTATCACAAGTTTTACCCATAGCAGATATTTCAAAAGAATCCACAAGAAATAACATTCAGCCTTCTTTGGTAAGCAAGGGGGATAATCAAATAATATAAGAGGTAAAAAGTTACTCTCATTAGAAGGTAGGCATGGGTAGATCCATTCTTCCTCCTCTTAACCATCACTCTCCTCCTCTTTTTCATCTAATGAGCTTTCAGGTTCAACAATTTCGTCTTCCATAGGCTCCTGCAGGCATTATTATCATCCGTTTGTGGAAAGCACCTATTAAAATATTCAAGAATATAGCCATTTTCTTCCTTGTAATTATCAAAGCAAAATTTAAGTATCTCATAAACCTCATATTCATCAGATGCATCATCAGTATTTTCAAGCAAACTGGCAAGTTCAAATGTACCCTTGAAGGCAATAAATTCTTCAATTTGTTCCACATCATAAAATTCATAATTTCCTTTATAAGAAGATATGGTAACATTATCATTATACTAACATTGAAAAGTTAGGTGTTTATACCTCCTATAGAAACAAGACTTATCAAAGCAATAAGTAACATTATAAGTAGAGCACACCTCTCTAGCAATAGTATTCAATTTATCAATTTGTTCCCTTAAGTGTTTCCATTTTTGTGACAAAGGGTGTTCCTTATAATAATTCTTTTGTTCTTCCGTGAACCCACCTTGCCAATAAGAACTAGTTTCAAAGAAACTATCCATTGATAGAAAGCATGACAAAGCAATGCAATAACAGACCAGCAACTAGAGTAGGAACTAATTTTTTGGGTTTTTGATAAGAGAAAGCAAACCAAATTAAACTAATTTTTTTGGAGTTTTTGATAAAAAGAGGCAAACAAAACCAAGCAAAAGAAACTTAGCAAAACAAAAAAAGTAAAGAGAAAGGTTGTGAAGGACTCCCCTTGTGAAGACGTCCTTACACTCCCCGGCAACGGCGCCAGAAAACGTATTGATGGTGCGCGAACACTTTGTTGGGAGACCCCAAGAGGAAGGTATGATGAGCACAACAAAAAGTTTTCCCTTAGTAAGAAACCAAGGTTATCGAACCAGTAGGAGGAAGGAAACGACTCAAAGGTGTTGCTAGCAATTTGGAAACCTGCACAACACAAACTCAAGACTTTGCCCCAATGAACAATGAGATTGTCAATCTCACGGGTTTGCTGAAAACAAAGGATTAACTGTATGGTGTGGAAGTGTGAGACCCTAGTGCATGGATCAATTGGATTGATAGGAAACCCATACAAACAAGTTGCAACTTCTTTTCCGGAAGCTCGTTCGAAAAGAACTCTAACGTTAAGTGTGCTTGTCCTAGAGCAATTCTAGGATGGGTGACCGATCGGGAAGTGGGTACCGGGTGCGCATGAGTGAGGACAAAATGCGCAGAAAAGACTATTGTTGGTCTGTGGGGTTAGCCTAGAGATCCTATTGAGCTGCCAGAAGTGACAGCCATCGGTCTGGAGTGACCGAGGGTGTTACAAGTAGTATCAGAGCTGACCCTCGCGGTTACATGGGCGTGTGCGGGTCATTGGCGGACATGTGTAGCATGGAGCGTGTGGCCTGGAGTGGACACGGTATGGCAATGTGCCGGCAGTGGACGCACAGACGTGTGGCAAGAGGGGACGTTCCTGGCTCGTGGTTGATCGATGAGGACGTCGATCTTCTAAGGGTGGGTGTATGTGAGACTCTGGCGCATGACTCAATAGGATTGATAGGAAACCCATACAAACAAGTTGCAACTTATTTTCTGGAAGCTCATTCGAAAAGAAATCTAATGTTAAGCGTGCTTGGCCTAGAGCAATTCTAGGATGGGTGACCGACCGGGAAGTGGGTACCGGGTGCGCATGAGTGAGGATAAAGTGCGCAGAAAATACTAGTGTCGGTCTGTGGGGTTAGTCTAGAGATCCTATTGAGCTGCCAGAAGTGACAGCCGTCGGTCTGGAGTGACCGGGGGTGTTACAGGAAGGTAATAGTGGTTTGCAGAAAGTAAACAGTAACAGTGGAAGATGTATCAATGGTAAAGATTGGATCGGGGTCCATAGTTCACTAGAGGTGTTCTCCTTAAGATAAACAAACATGGCATGCTGGGTAAACAAATTACAGCAGGGCAATTGACAAGACTGAGCAAGTCATAACAATGCAATACTAGACATTCATGATCCTATAAGATTCGGTTGGGCAATAAAACAAGATACATAGACCACCATCCAACTACATCTATGACTAGTAATCCACCTTCAGGTTATCATCTGAACCCCCTCCAGTAGTAAGTTACAAGCAACGGATAACTGCTTTAAGCAAAGTGTGTAAGGTAAACAATCTACTTGTTCCATGAACAAGAGACCGTTGTTTTCTCCCTAGTGGCAACACCACATCTACAACCTTAGAGATTTCTATCACTTCCCTTAGATTAAATAGAGGCACGAACCCACTATCGAGCATAAATACCCCCTCTTGGAGTCACTAGCATCTACTTGGCCAAGATAGCTACTAGAAATGGAGAGCATGCAAGATCACAAACAACACAGACATGACAGAATCAATAATACAAAACCATTAATCAATCTGACATAGTAATCTCAATATCCATCGGATCCCCACAAACACAACATGCATAATTATAAATAGATGATCCTGATCATGAACTGAGCTCACAAGATCTAAACATGGTAGCACAAAGAAGGAAATACAACCATCTAGCTACTACATGGACCTGTAGTCTAAGGTGGAACTACTCACACTTCATACCGGAGGCTGGCATGATGAAGAAGAAGGCCTCCAAGATGATCTCCCCTTCCGCAGGGTGCCGGGAAGAGCTTCAGATCCCCCCGATCTAGGGACGATGGTGGCGGCGGCTACAGACGGTTTCGTGTAATATTGATCGGGTACTTAGGGTTTCTATATCGGGGGGTCTTTATAGGCGAAGAGGCGAGGCAAGGGGGCAGCTAGGGTGGTCACACCCCCCAGGCGCGGCTAGCCCTAGCCCACGCCGCCAGGGGGTGTGCCCCCCTGGTGCCTCCCCTCCGTCTCATATTCAGGCTTCGTGTTCCCCACGGTAAAATATTGACTTTGGCTTTTGTCCCATCCAATTTCGAGAATATTGATTTTCCGCCTTTCTGGAACCAAAATGTAAGAAAAGCAGTAACCTGCACTGTGGTATCTTGTTAATAGGTTAGTACCAGAAAACATATAAAAACACCTCAAAGTGTAGACAAAGAAAAACAAAGTAGATACTAAACAAGCATGGAACATCAAAAATTATAGATACGTTTTCGACGCATCAGGCCGCGGTCCTCCAGGCATTGTTTGCTGTTGGCGGAGCTGCTCCGGGTTCATGGATAGTTTGGTCCTCGGCCTCCATGTCCTTGATAGCTATGAGGACCTGATGAGAAGCGGGAAGTTGATCAACGAACTGCTCGAGTTAGAGATCAGCTACAAGTTCCTTCATTGCGACATCAAACTCGTCTGAGTTGGCTAGTTCTCTATCGCAATCCATATCACCAATATCGGAGTAGAGCGCATCTAGGATTGACTCGGATATTTATTGCTGGCACCGGAGCTAGATCCATAATATGAGGCGACATAGCCAATGAAGTGATTTTTTCCTAGCTACGGCACCTACGCGGCCAAGCCATCGGTTTCTGCACCAAAGCAAATACGAACAGTTGCAATCACATCGTCAAAATTGAGGATATCAGAGGCCGTCCACTGCCTCATTGTATGCCCTAGTAGTGTTCCCTTTGCAAGTGCTTCAATTAAATAGTACACGACACCTTGGTCGGAGATTCTGTCAATGGAGTTTCTTAACCTAAGCCACCTGGCTAGGAATTTCCGGAGGTTTCATCCGGCATCTAGACACAGCGTGACAGATCCATGACACCAAGGACACCAACAAAGGGTGACCTCTGCTTCTCTAACACTTGGGGTAGCCAAGCGGATCCGCTTTGGTCTTCCACCGTTGTATCCTTCACATGGGTGGTTTTGGTAGGCCTTGAATTTTCTAGATCTAAGCCGGCAAACTCCAAAAAGAGATCAGAGCTCGATCGTTCTTTCGCGGCCGTATCCATCCTGAAAGCGGTCGGTGTGGGCCTTGACACTTGGCCGGCTTCCAGGAAGTTGGATCCCTAGTCAGTTTCGCCGATGAAGATGTGGATGTCCCTGATTTGGACAATGGAGCAGCTGGTTGGGTTTGTTTTCACCGGGATCCAGTATTCGTTCAAAGGAATGATCAAAACATTGTTGGAGAAGAGAACACGCACGATGGCGATGGTGTCGATGATTCCCGTGAAGAGGTTGGACCTCTCCCGGTATAGATCTGGAAGCGCCACTTGCCCCACGGTGGGCGCCAACTATTGTGGTATCGTCGACGAGTACGCCATAGGGAGATACTTACAGCGTGTTTAGAGAGATGTGGGGGAAAGGCGGCTAGCTGGCGGGTACGAGGTAACATAGCTTACCTAGATTCAGATCCCACGATGGTGGCAGAATCCTACTCCTGCTTCCAATCGCTATAATGGCAATACCCCGAGTTACAGGAATCGTGTGGTTCGATATGCAAGGTTGAGTTGTCCCCTAAAGGCTCCCGAGGTTTAGCTTAAAAAACCATCGAAACTTAGAGTTACAGGGTAAAGTCCATAGAGAATATGTTACGATGTCCTACAATAATACGAACTAGTCTTTATATCTTATACTCCAAGGCTTACTTTGTCTATGTTAGTATCGTAGACTTTCTGTTAGACGGCATGGGTGTCTCTTTTAGATTCACCTAACTGAACTGCTCGGCAAATCATGAGCCTACTACCATCTGTATGCCACCTAGGTTAGCTAGAATAAAGTAATTCTATATGATATTCATAATGCATATCTCAACATGCGTACCCGATGGCCTACTTGGACTAACCGTGAACGGGTGCGATGAAGCTAGATGTTTCCTATGACACGTTGCTATATAAACAAGAACACACACACTTTGTGTGATTTGCATGGCAACACATCTTTTTCTCTCCCTGTGCAAATTTACGCCTGTAGTGTAGCAACATTCTGGGCAAACTGCGCTAAAACTAAAAACAGCCCACCACGTCCGGAACAGCGCGGGTTAACGCGGGGGCACGGACGCAGCCGGCCCAGCACGTCGCCTAATAAGCCAAACCAATCCTGACCGTCCTTCTCTCAAACGCAACAAACTCCTGACCGTCAACTCCCATGGTAGCGTCCTACCACACGTATCTCGGGGCCAGTATCTGTGAGTACCTTTCTTCCGCAGCGAGACGGGTCCACGGCACAAAACCACCGACCAGCGCAGCAAACACCGCCTCTTCTCACTGTTCCATCCTTCCAGAACTTTCGAGAAGTGTTTCCCCCCTACCGGGGCACCTCGCTTCCGAACACGCTAACCCCTCGCCTCTCCCTTCCCCCAAAGGCCCAAACCCTCTTCGTTATCGGCAGCATTGCCGCCTTCTTAGGCCCTCTCGTAGTGCTCTCGCGGCGGAGACAGCGAGCGTGGCTGCTTGAAACATGAGAAGTTTTATGGACGGGTCGTCGTCAGGGAGGAAGGGGGTTGTGGATCCAGCGGAGATGATGGAGGCGCTGTCTCAGCGGGTGAGGGCGCTGCGGGCCGCACTGGAGAGCAGCGAGGGGGAAGCGGAGAGCACGGTCGCCGTCCTCGGCTCCTACGAGCGCCGCCTATCCGAGATCGAGGCCGCCATGCGCCCCATCCAGGTCGTCTCGCGCCCATTTTCGCTTGGTCTCGACGTCTGTTTGAATTCGAGGGAGAGCCGCGGGAGCGTGCGGTTTCTGATTTTGGGGTGGTGGTGGTGGTGCAGGTGAGTAGGCAGGCGGCCCAGATGGCGCACGACAACATCGACAGGGCGATCAAGGCCGCCAACGACATCCTCGCCCAGGTCGTCATCGCCCGCGAGGTGCGTGCATCTGCTCTGCTCGCCCCCTTCGTTTTTGCATTGGATGCTCTCGTCATGCTCATGCAGTGAGATTACCGAAAAATATGCAAGGTTCGATTAGGTGGTGAAATCTATGATCACAGAAGAGGTCGTAATCGATTCTCCCATTATCTAGAAAGGATGGTGATGTTTTTTGGTTGGGTCGGCAAGGGGCTGGTGGCATCGCACGCATTGGGAGAGAGTGAGGCGTGAGGGTGCCAAATTTGGACTGCTTTGACATTTGGAGAATGTGCTTGACTAGTTTTTAGCCTTGGTCAACAAGGATGACTTCATGCAGATTTTAATTATGGAGGGGACTAAAGGCGCATAGATGGGTGGTAAGATTGCTTCCATGCTGCTGTAGTCGTGAAGTGCATTTGTTTTTTTATGTACTTACAAGGGTTGCATAATGATTAACTTATTTTAGTTTTGTTTACTAGTGCTTCATCAATATTTCAGAGGATGCAATGATAACTTGTATAGCAGTAGTGTAGGTCTCACACTGTAATGATACAACATTTCCTGTTCCTAGGTCACTCTCTGTAGATGGGTTTGCACCGTTAAAATTGGGTATATAGTTGCAGGTTTGCACCTACAATTGGGTTAGGGAAGTTTGAACAAAAAGTTTGCTTGGAAAATTTATTTGCATGTTATCCTTTTGATTAGGCTGAAGCTACGATATTGAAGGGTCCCCATCAGGATCTGGAGAGCTACCTAAAAGCTGTGGGTCATCTGAAAGAAGTTGCTGACTTCTTTTCCTTGAAGGAGAACTTCAAGAGTTGTGAACGGTTTCTGAATGATATCAACATTCTTTTATCCAAGTCTTCACTGATGATTGAGGGGGAATTCAAGAAATTGATGATTACACACAGGTTGAATTTGCATATTGCGCCCTTTTTGAACCATCATCTTGTTGGTTTCTTATATATTGCTAGAGGATCAGTTCCTGCATTTGCTGGACCTCTCCTAAGTCCCAACGAAAATATATATTAATGCTTCTAATATCATTTCCCCGTCTTTCTGTTGTATCTTTCCTTTCAGCAAACCTGTTGATCCTGATCTCCTATTGTGTTGGCCTTCAAAGCATCAGTGGGCATCAGATGGCGACGCTGAAGCAAGTGGAGGAAATTCTGGCGACTCTAAGCATCCATCCAAAAGCTTGGCAACTGCTATTTACATGACTCCAATACTGATCATCCCTAGAATATTATCCCGTTTGCATGCTTTAGCTCAGCAATTGATCCAGGATGGAAACCAGCAGTCATGCTACCGAATTTACAGGTAGGCTTTGAGCTGGGGTTTTAAAATGAGATGGTTCTTATCATTGCCAGAGGAGTATCTGACAATGTGATTATGTGAATGCTGCTTGCAGAGAACAAGAGGGTCAATGAATATAGAGAGTACCCGAGTTTTGGGAAATACATTAATAGCAACAAAATATGCAGCAATGAGTCATACTTAGTGAGGTTTTGGCCAACTTCCTGTTAAGCTAGAAATTTGTTGACCTGAGAAAATTCCCTATGTACAATAATAATTTACTTTATTCATCCTTGAGCTGGAACTATCCATTTAGAACCCACTGCTAGTCTTACATTGAAGTGTGGAATGCCTTGCTGAATGATCCTTCCTTTTTTCCTTCCCAATTTCAGTTGACATCTGTTCTGAATTCTGAATTTATAACACTAGTATGCAAAATCAACCTGAGATCTGTTTTCTTTCTTCAGAGATGCTCGTAGTTCGGCATTAGGAATGAGTCTGCAGAAACTGGGAGTAGAAAAGCTTAGTAATGATGATGTAGAAAGGATGCAGTTGGATGCTTTAGAGGCTAAAATTGGAAAGTGGACCCAGTTTATGCGAATTGCGGTGAGGGTCCTTCTTTAAATATGCAAGTAGTCTGTCTCTTCACATATCCAGTTAACTGTCTATTTTTCAATAGATGAGACTCTTGCTTCCTGGAGAACGAAAACTTTGCGATGAGGTTTTTGACGGTATCAGTTTCAACAAGGATCAGTGTTTCGCTGAACTGGCAGGAACTGGTGTTCTAACTCTTCTCAGCTTTGGAGATGCTTTTGCTGAAAGTAAAAGGTCGCCTGAAAAGTTATTTGTACTGATGGACATGTATGAAGTAATGCATGAACTTAGACCCGAGGTATGCTAAAAGCACTGCCTTCTGCACTATGATGCTAAAATTACATATGCAGTACATTATCAAATTTTAATCAGTAATGTAGTAGTAGTATTGCCCATATATACGCAACTATTATAGTGCTGACAATTGGAAAATGATGTTTTACTTGGTTTTTCTAGTTGCATTACTGTTAGTGTTTGCAGTTATTATTGATGTGAAGTAAAAGTTCTCCTGGAAAGAAATAATGCATGAACATAGATCCGAGGTGCGGTAAAAACAGTGTTCTGCACTAGAACACCAAAATTATATATTTTTTCGATAAAGACCAAAATTATATATGTAGTACGTTATCAAAATTTGATCAGTTATATGTTAGTTTTGGCCATATATGCGCAACAATTCTAGCTGCTGGGAAATTGGAAAATGATGTTTTACCTGGTTCTTCTAGTTACAGTACTGTTAGTGTTTTTATGGGACTGTGCTGTTACTTTAACTTTGTTTTATTAATGCTGTCAACTTTAATTATGTTGATATTGTCGACTATGGACACAGTAATACTAATACCTACCTTCTATTGAACCTTATTACCAGATTGAAGTAATTTTCAAAGACAGCTTTTGCTCTGAGATACGTGAGGCTGCATTGGGCTTAATGAAGCTCTTGAAACAGACGGCCCAAGAAACATTTCTTGGTTTTGAGGAAGTAGTTGAGAAGGATACTTCAAAGACTAACGTCCACGATGGAACTGTCCATCCTTTGACTATCTATGTTATCAATCATGTTAAATTCCTATTTGAGTAAGCTTCATCCATTTCACCCAGCTATTACATTCGTGGGCATGCAGAGATTTATTTGATTTCCATGTTAACAAATACAGGGTCAATCAGAATGGGTTCTTACTTTTTAAACTTTGAGATGTGTGGTCATATTTTACAGATAGATATTTTCAACTCTCTCTCCCTCTGCTGCTTGCAGTGAAGAGTTCTCGAATTCACATTTTGTTCCATCAAGAAAACACTAATTAACTGTAATTGTGTTTAATACCAATCAATGGTAACTTGTCGGTCCTTTAAATACCTATACTCAAGTTCTTAGTTCCTCATTCTTTTCCACTTAGCTCCAGAGCTCTTTATGGTTATACTTCAATGTTTACTATTTCTTAGTTACGTGTCTACACACCACATTTAGTGATTTTAATTTAGAAACATATGCTGTTCCACCTGTAAATTTTATTTTATTTTTTCTTTATCGAAGTGAGTTATAGTTTGTCAGTTAAATTTACGCATTGTTTTGGAAATAGCATTCTAACAGATATTTGTGTCTAAAATGGACAGTTACCAGTCAACACTGAAGCTACTGTTTCAAGAATTTGAAACTGGAAGTGATACCGAATTTGAACTAGGAGTTGTTTTGACAAAGATAATGCAAGCCCTTCAAAACAATTTAGATGGGAAATCTAAGCAGTACAAGGATCCTGCACTGATGTGCATATTTCTTGCAAACAACATTCACTATATGGTTATGTCAGTTCGCAGGTATGTTACATTTTGTGTTTCATGTCTACGTCATGTTGTCCAGACAGTGTGCATGGCCAACAATATTTTTATCTCACCACAGATCAGAAGCCAAGGATGTACTTGGCGGTGACTGGATTCAGAGACATCGTAGGATTGTACAGCAAAATGCCAATCAATACAAAAGAGTGGCATGGGGAAAGGTTAGTATTTCAGTGAAATATTCCTTAATTGCATGTACAGTTTTGCTTTTCTAGTTTACTGCTGAGTTATTTTTTCCCTGGCTAGGATGTTATATTTTTTTGTTGAGCACGGTGTTTAGTTGGATGTACTGTTTTGATTTTTCTAGTTTACTGCTCGATGTTCGCATTAATGAGTTCTTTTGCCCTGATTAGGATGTTGTATTTTCTCGTTGAGCACAGTGTTTACTCTGCAAATTTGAATTTGTTAAAACTTGTGATGAACTGTAAAGGATACAGTAAATTGCCGCAGCTGTTGATTTGCAAAGGTTCACTACCCTCTTATCCTGTAGATTAGATAATTCACAAATTATTTCATGATTTAATCTTGTATACGCATCAATAGAAATATTGAATAGAGATAATACCTTCGATTGCTCTGATTTCGTCATTTAGGTTGTTCAGACGCTCTCTGTTCAAGGTGCCAGCAGCACTGGTACGTCAGCACCGTCTGATCTTAGCAGCAGTGGAGTTTCAAGAGCTATGATCAAAGAGCGGTCAGTACAATGACAGCTTGTCGTGTTCATTGTTTTAAAAAATAAATTAATACTGGATGTCACCAAACTGTATGTTCTTTCCTTGCTAGGTTTAATTCCTTCAATATGCAATTTGAAGAGCTTCATGCAAAGCAATCTCTATGGACCATACCTGATCAGGAACTGCGAGAAACTCTGAGGCTTGCAATAGCTGAAGTACTCTTACCAGCCTACCGGTCCTTCGTTCAACGTTTTGGGTATGTTAGCCAGCCTTTTCCTTATCTTCATAGGCACTTCAGTTTAAATAATGTTTAGAAATGCCCGCAAAAAAATGTTTACAAATGATAAGGATGCCTATCATAGCTGTATTTGGGAAGAGAGGTGCAAGGATGTATTGTTTACAGATGATAAGGATGCCTATTGCCCTATTTAAGTTGTTGAATACTCCCTTCGTTTAGAAATATAAGACGTTTTAGCTTTATGAATCGAATGAATCCAGACGTCTATACAACCTATGCTCTAAAAGACGTCTAGATACATTCATTTCATAAAACTAAAATGTCTTATATTTCTGAACGGAGGGAGTACTACTTAAATGAGCAGATGGGATACTGGTTAATTATCGTTTGCTCCCAGTCATTTCCCCCCTTCTATTTTGTATCGTTGCCCTTGCAATCCTTCATGATGATTTCTGTTTTATATGACCGTACTATTGGTTTTTAACTTTCAGGAATCTTGTTGAAAATGAAAAGAAGCCTCGCAAGTACCTGAAATACTCACCAGAAGGGGTCGACCAGTTGCTGGGTGAACTCTTTGAAGGACAGCAATCTGGTGAACAGAAGCAGTAAGCACCGGGAGACAGTAAAGTGGGAATATTGCTAATAGTAGTTTTTATAGCACAACTTTCGTTAAGATCTCGACAGATCCAAGCAACTACTAACTGTCTTTCCACGTAGAAAATATCGTATATGGCACGGAACTACTTATGTATCTTAACTGCCACACCTCAGGCTGGTTGGCATTACATATCTTAGCTGGACTGGCAAGATCCCACATAGCCATTTTGTTTCGTTATAAGGCTGATGGGCATTTCATGCATATGATGGCATTTGATGTTAACATGAGAGGACGTTAATTCATATCAGTGATATGATGAACCTGCAGATGCATCTTTTGTAGTCTTTCTTGTTCCGTAAGTTGCTTTTCTTGCCAACATGTTGCGATGGGATCACTTTAACTTCTCGTTTTGCGAGAAAGTTTGATCTATTTGACTAAATAAATCAATTATTTTGTTCTAACTCTAATCTTTCAAGCTTTTTAGATTGTATTTCTTGACGTGGGATTCCCTCAGATACCCACTAGTAATATATCTAGTACAGCATAGCTGGAGGTCCATGCGATGATTGGCTAAGGACGATAAAGCCCAAGAGGGTCTCGAAGGCCCAGAATCCTCGTGCGTGGAACAAGAACAAGTCCAAGTCCAAGCTTAGGAAATTCTAAGATTAAGTCCTTAGCATGTAACCAACTCAGTCACGGTACCTGAGACCTATGCTTTCATATAAAGGCTAAGAGAGGCCGCCGAGGAGACTCTCAAGGTTACATGCAATTTGACTTAGATGAGATCCAATCTACATCATCATAGCCATCACGGTAATCTTGTAATTTTCTTCGATAATCAAAAACAGACAAGCACCTTGTAATCTTAATCTTCTTCGATGATCAAGAATACACAAACAGGAGTAGGGTTTTATATCCGGGGTTTGAACCTGATAAATCGTGCCCTTTCTTGTTTGTTAGCCGATGAATCTACCAGCGTGTCCTTCTTCCCTTAAATCCAAATCCATCAACCATGAGCATTGGCCTGGAGACCCCACGTCAATTGGCGCTTCGGCAGCTCCAACTTCGGCGATCTGTAACTCGCTGTTCTTCGGCGACTAGATCTTTCTCAGCTCCCACGAGTTCACCCCGCACTCGCCGGCCTTGCGTCCCACCTTTAGCTCCTTCCACGAGTCGATGGATCTGGCGCTTGGAGGACCGCAATTCCACTTCAACACGGCGGGCACCCTTCGTCTCCCTGATCTGATCTGCTCAGCTCCAGCGAGGTCAACATCTCCATTAACCACCCCGACCTCTTCCATCTGCTCCACCAGCGAGTCGGAATTACCTTCGGTCCTATGGAGCTTATGAACAACCTCCAACAACTGCACACAGTTCACACCATTCTTCATGGTGTTTGGCGTAGAAGTTGTATAGCCAACGGAAGTTCACCACAGAGCACCATGGGTTATCGCCTACAACGAAGCCAAATCATCGGCATCACTCGAGGACAATGTCGTCGCACTCGACAAGGCACGAAACGGGTGAGGTGAGTTATACTACTAGCATCTACAGGATGACGAGTACAGTTACCAACAATAATATGCTGAGAATTTGGCTCTAAAGAGGAATGAGAGACAAGGTAAGAGTACCTTGATTGTCGGTGATATGGGACGGCACACCACGGTGTAGGGGTTGGCAGCAGAAAACAATAATTTTTATAACTAGCATACGCCAACTGCCAGGATCTATCTAGGAGTAATGCTGTAACGGGAAGGTTTTGCTGACAAACCCTTGTAAACCGAAATCTTCATTGTTTACGATGAGCGTGAATGATGTAGTCGTACTCGTAGCTAACTCAAGGTCGCGTTGATCCTTGCACGGAGATAGGTGCTACAAGTGACAGCACCTCCGTGGTTTCGCACACGTACAGTGCTCAACAACGACTTTCGATTTCTCTGATCCACCCGACATTCCGGAAGTAGATATTTTGGATCGGGGATCCAGTAGCGCAATGGTGTGTTGATGGTGAAGTTGTCTCCCACGTGTGTCGTTCTTCTTAGAACCGCGAGCATGAAAGCCAACGAGAGAGAGAAATCCATGGAGTAAAATGCCTCGGGGATTGGGATTGTGTGTCTCCCTCCCCCCACGTGCCCCCTCCTTATATAGTGGAGGGGTGTGCCCTAGGGAAGGATGATGTCCAAGGGAGGTGGAGGCGGCGGCTAGGGTGGCCCCACCCCACGCGCCCCAAAACCCTAGGCTGGTCGACCCCCTTATCCTCTTGGGGCGGTGGCCCCCACATGGGCCCTTCCTCTAGGAAGTGGCCCATTTAGGTGGAATTCTCCTAAAATCAAAATTTAAATATATTTTTAATACTAATTCCATTAATATTAAATATATATTATTTAATTCCTTGCGCTCAGAAACTCCGTTCATTCCGAACATCCTTTGGATCTACACGGAACACTTCTGGTTCTCTTTTATCTTTACTCCGGTGATCCTGATGATTCCAAAACTATCTCTAATCATCATCGAACCCTTAAGTGTATTAGCCTACGGTTCGGGGAACACTGCAGACATGATCGAGACGCTTCTCTAATCAATGATCATTAGCGGGACCAGGATGTCATAATGACCACTGCGCATTCCATGAATAAATGTCATTTGAACCATAAACATTGAGTCCAGTTCCTTTTGTTATTTTTGTTGGAGATATGCCCAAGAGGCAATAATAAAGTGGTTATTATCATATCTTCACACTTATGATAAATGTTTACATACCATGCTATAATTGTATTAACCGAAAACATTAATACTTGTGTGATTTGTAAACTAAAATAAGAGTCCCTAGTAAAGCCTCTTGTTAAACTAGCTTGTTGGTTAATATATGATCATGGTTTCCTGATCATGAACATAGAGATGTTATTAACAACAGGATCATATCATTAGGAGAATGATGTGATGGACATACTCCTATAGATAAGCGTAGCATAAAGATCAAGTCATTTCAATAGTTCAATTGCTATATGCTTTCTGATACATAGTAACCTAATTCCTTCGACCATGAGATCATGCATATCACCTTTACGATGGATGCTTTGATGTCATCAAACACCACACCGTAATCGGGTGGCTATAAAGGTGGCATTGAGTGTTCGGAAAGTATTGGTTGAAACACATGGATCAAGAGTGGGATTTGTCCATCCATATGACGGATAGATATACTCGGCCCTCTCGGTGGAATGTCATCCAATTAGCTTGCAAGCATGTGACTGGCTCACAAGGGATCACATATCACGGGAATGAGAAAAGAGTACTTATCAGTAACGAGGTTGAACTAGGTATGCAGAGATACTGACGATCATAACCTCGGATAAGTAAACTATCGTGAGACAAAGGGAAATTGGTATCGTATGTAAGTGGTTCATTCGATCGCAAAGTAATCGTAGAAATATGTGGGATCCATATGAATTTCCAGATTCCTCTATTGGTTATTGTTCGGAGAAGTGTCTCGATCATGTCCGCATAATTCACGAACCGTAGGGAGACACACTTAAGGATTCGACGTTGTTTGAGTAGTTATGGTATTATGAGAAAGAGACCGAAAGTTGTTCGGAGTCTCGGATGGGATCCGGGATATCACGAGGTGATCCGGAATGGTCCGGAGAATAAGATTCATATAAGGAAAGTCCCGTTTCGGAGTTCGGGAATGATTCCGGTGTTTTCATCGGGAATGTTCTAGAAGGTTCCGGATTGTCCAAGACTCGGGAGGAGGGTACATGAATGTGTCATTACATATTGAATGATTGCATAATGTACTAAGTGTTCTTGCTGTTCCAAAACTGAAAAGTCAAACTGCCAGTTTGAAAGTCAAACGGCTAAAACAGGAAACTGTGGAAAACAGGAAACTGTGGAAAACAGGAAACTGTGGGAAACAAGCAAGAGGTGGTTGGAACCGACTTGGAGGAGGAGTCCCTCCAAGCTGGCGCGCCAACCAAGGCCGACTTGGGGAGGGACTCCCCTCCCCTTGGCCGCCCCTCCCACCTATAAAAGGAGGGGCAGGGCCTCCTCCTCTAGACACACAAGTTCCTATCCTCTAATCTCCGGTTTAGAGCCGTTTTGGTTTAGAGCTTCTAATTGCTCTAGCCTCATGTTTAGAGCCTTCTAATTGGTGTGTCTAATCCTAGACCACTAATATCTCTCTCATACTCCACCATACTCGCTCGGCTTAAGGCGAAGCTCATGGATCTCCTCTACTTCCCATTACGCCAGTCGCCGGAATCACGAGGAGAGTGCTACAACCTCTGCACTTTGGAACAAGGGAGAGGAAGGTCTTCTTGAGTACCGAACGCAGACCGATCATGGAAGCGCCACGAACGCAGCGCCGGAAGGATCGTCTACACGATCTTGAGATCGGAAAGAGTATGACTACATCACCCACGAGAATCCACTCTCGTTAAACACTTTGGAATCTTCGAGGGTAAGTTATTCCATCGACTCGTTGCTACAATCTAGTAGATAGATCTTGGCTTGTTTGTTTGTATGCGATAGAAATTTTTTGTTTTCCATGCTACGAACCCCTACAGTGGTATCAGAGCCGTGTCTATATGTAGATCTGTTGCACGAGTAGAACACAATGGTCATTATGGGCGTTGATGCTTTTATTGTCGATTGCTTCTTGTGTACTTTGCATCTTGCGGTATGTTGGGATGAAGCGGCCCGGGATAACCTTACATGACATCGTTCATGAGACTTGCTCCACGCTTGACATGCAACTTGTATTGCATAAGTGGCTTTATGGTGCCTGCTTTCTCCTAGCACAGTTAAGATCCAATTTACAACGGGTGATTGACAATACTAGTACCAATGTTGTGGTTCTTGTTCGTAAGTTAGAACGACACTTATTGAAAGCCCCAAACCACGTAAAATATGCAAAGAAAGTAGAAGCGTCTAACTTTGTTTTGCAGTGATGTGATATGGCCATGATTGTGATTATATTTGATGTATGCAATGTTCCTTATTGTAAGTTGGCAACGGCGAGCCATATGGTTGTCTTTAATTTATGTTGAGACCCGTGTCTATTCAAAGTAGTTGTAATAGTTGAAGCCGGTGGACGACAACCATGGAGAAGCGTCATTGACCTTGATGCAATGCCGGTGATGATGGAGATCATGTTCGTGCTTGAAGATGGAGATCGGAAGCACAAAGAAGAAAGGCCATATCATATCACATATTATTGAATTGCATGTGATGTTAATCCTTTATGCATCTTGTATTGCTTAGTAGACGGTAGCATTATAAGATGATCCCTCATGCACATGAATTTCAAGTCATAAAGTGTTCACCCTTAGTTAGCACCGTTGCTAAAGCTTGTTGTTTCGAAGCACCACGTGATGATCGGGTGTGTTAGATTCTGCAAGTGTATACAACGTGAGCAAGCCAGATTTGCTCATGCAGAAACTAAGGTTTGATCTTGACGAGCCTAGCATGTACATACATGGCCTCAGGAACACGGATTACCGAAAGGTAGAGCATGAGTCATATAGTAGATATGATGAACATGTTGATTGTTCGCCATTGAAGCTATATCAACTCTCGTGATGATCGGTTTTGATGTGGTGGATTTGGTTCGTGTGATCACTAAAACAATGTGAGGGATATTGTTTTGAGTGGGAGTTCACCAAGATTAATTTAATTATTAATTAGAACTCAATTTATCATAAACTAAATCAAAGTGAATTTGCATAGTTGTTGTAGTCATTGGCATCCGTTTACCACCTTGCGCTTAGTTATAATTGAGATGATAGAACTATAGAATTCTGGTTAGATACTTTACGACTGGTATCGTATTGTTTTAAGTGTTAATCTAAAGTTTATAAGTCCTATTGCAAACTTTCAAGAAGTTCGGTTACTCCATGAAGTTTAATAATTAGTATTAAATCAAGAGTAACAATTCCAAGTGTTAGTATATAAGTATCATGTTTGTCTCCATGATTCTTGATATTCAAAGGATTCTCTTAATATCAAGGTTATCTAGGATCTGAAAGAGTTGTTTGAAACCATGATGTGTGGAAGATATTGTGATATCTCAAAGCAGTATTGGTTACAACATGATAGAGTATAATATGGCAAAAGTCATGTTCTCATATTTGATGAGAATTTGCAAAAGGTTGGAGACACTTGTTGTCCTAATCCTCCAAAAGGTTTTGGAGAGCAACATTATACTTGTGATTCACCGTTACAAGCTAAAAGTAGCTTGATCATGGATAAATCCATGATGAGGGTGAATATTTGATGTAGGTAAGATATTTACTACACCAAGAGATTACTAAAGAAAGGAATTTGAAAGAACACCAAACATTTGATGATAGGTGATCTACTTCAAAGTGCAAGTCCAAAGACATTGGTATTTAATTATACACGCTTTGGATTATGTGTCATATGTATGACTCCACTATTGATGTTGATAGATTCTTTCAAATGAGAAAGGAAATCTTGAAGAGAATCTCATAAATATATGGCGTAAAGGAAAAGACTAGAATTGTTCAGCTTAAGTATATAGATGATATACATGTTATGGCTATATTCTTTGCTTATTAAACAATGTGGTTCTCAAGTATTTGATACTGAATTTGTTGGTGTGAATCGTCATACGAAACAACACAATTCATGAACTACAATGGCCTAAGTAACTAGCAAAAGAATATGTGATGATGTTCATCGAGAACAAATAAAGGGTTATTGTGTTGCTCGTTAAACATCAAAGCTTGCCTTCAAAGATTTGTTTTATCAAGTATTATGAGAACAAAAGGGTTGTTCAAATAATTGCCGTAATCCATAAAAGATGGATTCGCAAATCTCGTTGGAGACATCACATCCATAAAACTAGTGCTAAAAGATGTCGAAAGACATTGATTGAAAGATCACTTAGGAAGTGACATCGCCGTTTAAATTATACTGAAAAGAAAACATGAAGAAACTCCATGTGGATGGAATTTTGGAGTCTTTTGATTTTTGATCAAATGACACTTGTGAAACTTTCCTAGAGATAATTGAAACTTCGTTCATAGGCCAAAAGGGAACGAAAGACTAGCTTATTGGAATTTGTACATATTGTTGTACGAAGTCCATTATGTGTAGTCAAGAGCGATGGATTTTAACTTCATTTGCTTTTTCCGAAATTTTGAAGTGAATATATGAATATTTACTTAATAAGGATGAGTATGAAACATTTGAAAAGTTCAAAGACTTTCAAGATGAAGTGAAAAATCATTGTAACAAGAATATAAATAGTTTATGATAAGATCATAAAGGAAAATATTTAAGTTACAAGTTTAGCATAATACCTAAGATTTAAGGAATCGTTCCGTGGATTTGCATTTCCCGAAACACCATAAGGGTATGGAGCGTTCGAGATATGTAATTAAACATTGTTTGACATGGTAAGATCAAAGGTATAACTCATAAAACTGCCATTATATTTTAAAGATTAAAAGCTTTAGAGATTACCGTTTTCCACTGAAAAGAGCTCCATCATAATCCGTTGAAATGACACCATATAAAGTTATGGTTTGGGATAAAACCCAAGTTGTCCTTTCTCAAACATTGGTATGCTATGCATAAGAAAGATGTTTGCAACCAAAGTCGGATGAACCTGTCTTTGTATGTTATTTCGAATAACTGTTAAGTAATCCTCCATAACATCGGAGACAAAAGTGTTTGTCACTTAAAACGTCAAGTTTCTTTGAGAAGGAATTTTTCGTGAAAAGTTAAGTGGGAGGACAATAGAACTTTTATAAGGTTAAAAGAACCTTAGTCAGTATGCAGAGTTGCTTGTAGAAAAGTGTTAGGAGGCATCAACAAAGCTCATGGCTCACGTACCTCAAAGGTTGTGGTCACGGAGATCCAAGTTCCTATTGAAACAAGTAGGTCGGATGAACAATCAAATACCAAGATTTGAGGGTTGAATCATTATTTGAGAATAATGAACCGACTACATGCAAAGAAGCGATGATGGGCCCTGACTCCGTCAAATGGCTTGAAGCCATAAAATCCGTGATAGTTCCATACACGAGAAATCAAGTTTTAAACTTGAAGGACCCTCGAGAAAGGTGTAAGACCTTACAGTTGTGTCTGGATCTATAAAGAAATAGACATGGATGTTATACATCTATGAAATAGTCGACATGTTGGGAAAGAGTTCACAAAATGTTCAAAGGTTGACTATGACAAGATTTGATCTTTCATAGTGATATTTAGTCTAGACGGATTAATGTAGCAACCACTACATATAATTTGTTATATGGTAGTTGAATAAACAAAACAAGTTCTTCTAATAGAATCGTTACCTAGGACATGTGCATAACATGGTCCATAGGGTTTTGTTAATTCAAAAGGATGCTAAAAGCATATGCAAACTTCAATGGTTAAAGTGAGCATCGCGGAGTTGGAATCTTCACTGTGATGAAACTGTTAAAGGAGTTTAAAAGTTCATCAGAGACGATGGAGATGCTTGCATTTGCAAGAAATTAAGTGGGAGCGCTAAGACATGTTTCTAATAAATTATGTGGAAGACATATTGTTGATTGGAAATAATGTATCTTTTATTAACACATATTAAGAATTTCATCCCGATGAAAGACTTAGGCAAAACCCAAATATTTGGCATCAATAGACGCTAATATGGTTGTGCCAGAAGTACATAGACGAGATATTGAATGAGTTCAATATAGAAACTACAAGAAAGGTTCTTGTCGCACAGAAAGGATTGAAAGAGTTCAAATGGTGATGATATATTCAAGTGTATTGACATTTGGTAAAGTGAAACAAATAATCAAGTATAGATTGATACTCGATGTATGAACCCACAAAGACAACTTATCTCACTCATACTGTGATATGTACAAATCCAGATATGTCCTATGCTCTAAATGTTGTGAGCATATATACGTAATGATTCGTAAGATGATCATTGGACAATAGTAAGGATATTCTTATGATCTTTTGGAAGAACTAAGAGTATATTATTTGTAGAAGTGACAAATAGATGGTTAGTTCATTGTAAAAGTACTACATTGATACTAGTTTTGTCACAAAGTACAAATTAAGTTTATCTCAATCTAAACTAAGGGTGGCACAATATAATGGAAAGTGAGTTCCATAATGGATTTGGATGAGTTCCAAAGTTAAGACATTGTGATAGATACTACAACAAAAGGCTAAGTATATGACTGCTATTATAGCAGCAAAAGAGGGCATTTGTGTCAAGTAGTTTGTTATCAAACTAGGTGTAGTTCACAGAGGTAAATACTATGAAGATATATTGTGCGACAATATTATCAACATGTTTTAACCCCAAAGAACTAAAGGTCACACCGAAAGACCAAATTTATACAAAGCCATCTCATTAGAGAATGAGTGATGCGTAGAGACGCAAAGACATGCAATTACACACGGACACGGAAGTGTCGGATCGAGATCGTTGACCACTAGCAATCGTGTACATACAACACCGGAAAGCCATAGGTGTTATATACACAAAGGTTTGAAACTAGATTATTGACTCTAGTGCAAGTGGGAGACTGTTGGAGATATGCCCAAGAGGCAATAATAAAGTGGTTATTATCATATCTTCACACTTATGATAAATGTTTACATACCATGCTATAATTGTATTAACCGGAAACATTAATACTTGTGTGATTTGTGAACTAAAATAAGAGTCCCTAGTAAAGCCTCTTGTTAAACTAGCTTGTTGGTTAATATATGATCATGGTTTCCTGATCATGAACATAGAGATGTTATTAACAATAGGATCATATCATTAGGAGAATGATGTGATGGACATACTCCTATAGATAAGTGTAGCATAAAGATCAAGTCATTTCAATAGTTTAATTGCTATATGCTTTCTGATACATAGTAACCTAATTCCTTCGACTATGAGATCATGCATATCACCTTTACCGGATGGATGCTTTGATGTCATCAAACACCACACCGTAACTGGGTGGCTATAAAGGTGGCATTGAGTGTTCGGAAAGTATTGGCTGAAACACATGGATCAAGAGTGGGATTTGTCCATCCATACGACGGATAGATATACTCTGGGCCCTCTCGGTGGAATGTCATCCAATTAGCTTGCAAGCATGTGACTGGCTCACAAGGGATCACATATCACGGGAACGAGAAAAGAGTACTTATCCGTAACGAGGTTGAACTAGGTATGCAGAGATACCGACGATCATAACCTCGGATAAGTAAACTATCGTGAGACAAAGGGAAATTGGTATCGTATGTAAGTGGTTCATTCGATCGCAAAGTAATCGTAGAAATATGTGGGAGCCATATGAATTTCCAGATTCCTCTATTGGTTATTGTTCGGAGAAGTGTCTCGATCATGTCCGCAAAATTCACGAACCGTAGGGAGACACACTTAAGGATTCGACGTTGTTTGAGTAGTTATGGTATTATGAGAAAGAGACCGAATGTTGTTCGGAGTCTCGGATGGGATCCGGGATATCACGAGGTGATCCGGAATGGTCCGGAGCATAAGATTCATATAAGGAAAGTCCCGTTTGAGTTCGGGAATGATTCCGTGTTTTCATCGGGTATGTTCTAGAAGGTTCGGATTGTCCCAAGACTCAGGGGAGGTACATGAATGTGTCATTACATATTGAATGATTGCATAATGTACTAAGTGTTCTTGCTGTTCCAAAACTGAAAGTCAAACTGCGGTTTGAAAGTCAAACGGCTAAAACAGAAACTGTGGAAAGCGGGAACCTGTGGGAAGCAGAAACTATGGGAAACAAGCAAGAGGTGGTTGGAACCGACTTGGGGAGGTCCCTCAAGCCGGTAGCCAACCAAGGCCGACTTGGGAGGGACTCCCTCCCTTGGCCGCCCCTCCACCTATAAAAGGAGGGTCAGGGCCTCCTCCTCTAGACACACAAGTTCCTATCCTCTAATCTCCGGTTTAGAGCCGTTTTGGTTTAGAGCTTCTAATTGCTCTAGCCTGCGGTTTAGAGCCTTCTAATTGGTGTGTCTAATCCCTAGACCACTAATAGCTCTCTCATACTCCACCATACTCTCTCGGCTTAAGGCGAAGCCTGGGATCTCCTCTACTTAGGTACCACGTTGTCTTTGCCGGAATCGCGAGAGAGTGCTACAACCTCCGGTGCTGCTGGAACAAGGGAGAGGAAGGTCTTCGTCGAGTACGAACGTGTGACCGATCGGAAGCTGCCGAGCAGCGCCGGAAGGATCGTCTACACGATCTTGAGATCGGAAAGAGTACGACTACATCACCCACGAGAATCCGCTCTCGTTAAACACTTTGGAATCTTCGAGGGTAAGTTATTCCATCGACTCGTTGCTACAATCTAGTAGATAGATCTTGGCTTGTTTGTTTGTATGCGATAGAAATTTTTTGTTTTCCATGCTACGAACCCCTACAATTTTGATACTAGACTTTTCCGAGATATGATCATCGGTATCATCATACCTAGTTCAATATCGTTATTGACAAGCGCTACTTGACTCGTCCCTATGATATTCCATCCTCATGACCTATTCATACCTTGCACAGCTGCATGGATGTAATCTCAACGAGTGGGCTCGGCGTATCTTCCCGTCACGTGCGAGAATAAATCCCGATATCGATACATACACCTCAACCTATCCCTTTGGAATACCTGAGATACACCTTTATGATCACCCTATTACGGTGTGACGGTTGATGCAGTCAAGGAAGCCTCGGGTGATAGTGATTAGATATGATATGATCTCACCATCTAAGGAGTAGGTTACTTTATTTTTAATTTATCGCAACGGTAACTGTGTGACTTAGTCGTGTTGCAATACTTATGTTGGGTATGTGTGTCCATCACATCATTCACGTAATGACATGGCATCATTGCCAATTGACATGAATGTCCATGATCAAGAAACCTTGATCACCAGTTAACCAATGAACTAGTTGAATAGAGGCTACTAGGGACTTGGTTTGTTTACTAACACACATGTACCAATGTTTCCAATTGATACAATTATTGCATGGCATGAAACCTATTATGAACTAATGAGATGTAACTACCTCGGTGAATTACGCTCCTAGATACAAGCCTGGATGAGCGGTAGTGGTTGAAATAGTACGGTGGGGCCCCAAAAGCCACTCACGGGTAGACCTTTCGGCCGTCCCAACCACTACCATCTCAACGGGACCTGTACGGGCGGCGTAATCGGCAGGCGAAGGGATCAAATACATACACAAATGAGTATGTATGCAAGCCACCATACAAGAGTACATCAGAGCCATACCATCTAGAAAGAAAGGAAATATAGCAACGCCATACGGCAAGATTCAAATGACCTAGATAGATCTAATATTTTAGGATACTTCCTCATACAAGACACATCGAGTATCATGCGGAAGCGGCAAACAAAGTCCGAGTACGGATAAGAAGCAAATCGGCATAAGATGCCATAGAAATAAGCACATCCCAACCACAGATCTCACGGATCCCCGTTCCCGGAATCTCTACACCGAACGATCGTTGCCCACATCATCAGCCTCTTCCACCCAAAGATCCGGCCCTGCGAGGGTACCGCTCATCCGAACCAATAATTTATCGTGTGAGACCCTAAGGGTACTCAGCAAGTCTTAATGCCTCTAAAGGGGACACAACTGGGGTGACGAATTGCAGCGAAAGATAAACCCTACAGTTCTACAGATACTCGCTAACCATCCGCCTAACCAATGATAGACGGATGTCCGTGAATTAATAACAACAGATATAATAGTAATTTCATCCGATCCATCCTCCTCCTCGCTTACCAACGAGGAAGCGGACGAACAACCCCCCATCCGTTGGCAATTTTATTAACCATTCCATGAGTGTTGCACTGTTTACTAGTCAAATTACTTAGTCAGATTAAAGCGGTACTTTAGTTATGCTTGTCTATGATCGAGAAACTGTGCTCCAAGTCATCCATAACCGCGGACACGGCTTTCAGAAAGTTTTACCCGGCCGGGGTGCACCAATAGCAACACACGCTCGATCAACCTCGGAAAAACCAAATCAAAACCCAACGAGGCCTTCACGACAAAGCAATCACAGGATTCAGAAATATTTCAGGGGGCCACCCCATTAAGCTACCCGCAACGAAGTAAGCAAGCTCCGAGACGGACTCAAGGTTTGGGTATCTGGCCGTGAACGATCGGGAACACAAAACTGGGCTTGTCGACACGCGGAATCGTGTCCCGATCCTAAACAAGACAAAGGTGCTATCGCACAATTTAAATAAAACAGTAGCATGGCATAAGTACAGATAGTAAATAAAACCTCAAACTAGTTTGTGGCCCCAAGAAATAAGACGGAATCAAGCTCGCTCGTGGGGTCCCATATACCTCCCGGATGTGGATAGCGCGATAAATCAAGGAACAGGAATCAAGTACTCGGGGTCTTCACGGACACAAGTGAGCGGGAAAACCAAATAGCAGATGTTGCTCACCGGTGCCACTTTCTTTAGTTATCCCACTACTACTCAGGTTAAGTTGTTTAGGTACCTCATTATCCAACAGACTCTCACATACCCTACACATGCTGTTCTACGACTCGCATGTCCCAAACAACTCCTGTAGTAATGGCTCATGGGATGGAGGAACAAGCTTGGTGGGGTTTAAAAGTAAAGGCTATGCATACTTGGGATTCAATTTAATGCAATCGTGACTCAATGATGCAAGAATAAGATAGAGGCAATATGTACTGTATGTATGCAAGCATGTGGAAGTGCTTGCCTGGCAACTCAGTTGAAGCGAGAGACGGATCTGGGTAGTGCTCCGTTCTCTTGATATATCCCCGCCGTCTATTCGAAAGAAGAACCAAACAAGCAAGGGCCAACATAAATAAAGTGCACAAGCATAGGAATAAAATGCGACAAGCAAACAATCATGCCATGATGAATGATGCACAAGTTGCATGGCAATAAGGTAGCATGGCTTGGGTGAAGTGTGGAAGACAAGAAATAACATTTTAATGGGGTTCTGGATCCATTTGTTGTCATATTAGTTGTTGTACTCTATATTTTTATATGATGCATGCTGCAATTGAAGTCATGGATAGCATAAACAGAACTGTCTCGTCGAGCTGATCATTTTAGACATATCACTCGCCAAATTTGGATTTATAAATCAAAAGTTATTAATTATTTAAGTTCCAGTGGCATTTGTTGTAATTTAACTCAACTTGGAATTTTAAATGTGAAAAAGGCAATTTGAATGGCATATTTGAAATCCTTGAATTTTTCTGGTTCAGAAACATATAACATTTGTATTATTTGGTTTTATAAATGAAAAGTTATTTAAATCTGAATTGAGATTTGAATTTGAATTAAATTTAGTTAGTTTTGATTTTAAACAGAATCTGAAAACGTTTTAACACCCAGGCCAATCCTAGCCCCAGTCACAGACAGGTGGGGACAGGCGCACCTGGACCCACACGCCAGTGGCTGAGAGGGAGGAGGACCGCGGGTTGATTCACAGAATCCCCGGGAGCCTTTTTGCAAAAGCGCCGAAGAGACCGACAGTGGGCCTGGGGGGACCGCGGGTTAGACAAAACAAAAGGGGGGGGGGTATGTGCAAAGTGTACATCGAACACTGTTTTTCTTACTATCGTCGCGACAGAGAGACAGGCGGGGATCGAACCCGCCCTGGCGCGCTTAGCGGGCGGGCTACCGCTGCGTGTTGCTGTTAGATAGAGGGGGGCGTGGTTAGTTAGGCGGTTGCGCGCTGCGGCAGCGAGCAAACAGACGCGGCGGCGCCGCACCGAGGGTGCTCGTCCGGTGGCGCAGTGAAGCGAGGAGCGGGGGAAGGTTGTCTGGGAGGACGGTGGGCTCACCGCGGGTGTGTCGGTGGCGGTGGTTCGGATCGAGGCGCAGGCGATCGACAAGGACGCAGACGCGCTGGCGCTAGGTTTTGTCGGGGCGGCGCCGACGTGCAGTGTTCCTGGGGGCTCCTCCTCCTCGCGGCTGAGCACGGGGCGACGCAGACGACCGCCGGGGCTTCCTCGACACCCGCAACTGTCACGCCACCGGCTAGGAAGATGGAGGGCAGGGGTAGACTGGCGGTGGACGGCGAGGCTAGGTAGAAGAGAGGAGGGGAAGGGGAGGTGAGGGCGTCGCCCTGGCGGATCTTGGGACGGCTAGGAGGCGAGAGAGAGGATAAGAACGAGGGGGGACAGGTGGGGCTTGCGTGGGGGAGGGGTTGATGGAAAGGTGGCCTCAGTGCCACCTTGTCCTCCTCACGTGCATGGGCGGCCAGGGTAGCTAGGCACGGCTGGCATGTGGGGTAGGGCGAGGGGCTCGTGGCCAGGCAGGTAGGAGGGGCCCCTTGGCCAGGGAGAGAAAAAGAGGGAGAGGGAGAGGGAGAGGGGGCCGGCTCGGGCTAGGGTTAGGCTAGGCATGGCTCGGGTTAGGGTTTGGGGTGGTTGGTAGTTAGGTGGGGCCAGGGTGGCCAGGTGGTTCTAGCGAGGTAGAGAGAGGGGGTGAGAGAGGGGTGGTGAGCGAGGGTTTAGCTAGAGATGGAGGGACATGTTAGCTAGGTTTAGATGGATTAGGTGCATCTTAGGGTTTAACCAAGATGGGACATGGGGTATGGGGGTAGGGGTTAGAGAGAGCTAGGTTAGAGGATTAGAGAGAGAGGGGGGAGAATAGATGCTAGGGGTTCTTTGGCAAGATCAAACCATGCACTAGACAAGCTCTAACAAGAACAAGACAAAAAAGAGAGAGAGAGAGAGAGAGAGAGAGAGAAGTGGTGATAGAATTTAAACAAGATCAACATGGTTCAAGCCAAAAGAAAAGGATAGAGCTAGAGATGTTCACCCAAAAACCGAATAAAACCAATGGCAAGCACAAGATGGTAATTGTATGGCCCATGCAGAATATTTAATGCCCTGCTGATTCTTGTGAAAACAATGTTATTACAGGGCATTATTATTTGCATCTCCAAAATTGGAATAAAGGCCAAGCTTAAAGAATTAGATAGAATTCCAAGTGGAGTATGAGGATTTGATCACATTGGATTATTTTTGGGGACTTACTAGTGTGTATATGCCACTAGACATTTATTAAGCCCACAAAATATCCCAACATGATGATAATCCCAAAACAACACATATGGACACAAGGCATGCAAAGGTGGCCATGTGGCTCTCATGTACCAATATTGTGAAAACAACATGGTGCAAACATGGAAGCATGTGGAGAGAAGTGGATCCATCCCAACCCACATGAGCTAGAGGTAAAACCCATAAATGCCAAGCTCATATTTAGTTGGATGGTGGAATTTATAAGGTGGTGAAGAGAAAAGGTGGTGGAGTTGATAAGAGATATGCCCCCAAATCAACTTGGGCATTTAACCATATATCAAGAGCCAAATACAATTATCAAGAGGCAACTACAATTAATAATGCACATGAGATAAGAACCAAACAAGAAGGGGTTTTATATGATGTTCAAATGCAAGGTGGCATGATGACATGAGCATGATATGATGATGATGCACAATTATATGTAGGAAGTGGCCCTTTTATTACTAGAACAAGTAGCATTACAGGTGTTAGACAACTGGGATGCTACAACTCTCCCCCACTAAACAAGAATCTCGCCCCGAGATTCTAGGAAGAAGAAGAAGATACAAAGAGAGAAGGATGGTTGGTACGGAGTTCATCTTCACGCTCCCATGTGGCTTCATCAACAGAATGGTGTGACCACTGCACCTTGCAGAACTTGATGGACTTGTTGCGAGTCCTTCTTTCTGCGGTCTCAAGGATTTTGGTGGGGTGTTCTTGATAAGACAGGTCTTCTTGGAGATCGATTAGCTCATGATCCACGGTCCTGCCGGGATCTTTGAAGCACTTCTTGAGCTGAGAGATGTGGAAAACATCATGGACTTTGAGTTTTTCCGGGAGCTCCAGGGCATAAGCAACTTCTCCTCTTCTACCACGAATCTTGAATGGACCGATGTATCTAGGAGCCAACTTTCCTTTGATACCGAAGCGGTGTGTTCCTCTCATGGGAGTGACACGAAGGTAGACGAGATCACCAGGGGCATATACCATATCCGTGTGTTTCCTGTCATAGTTGCTCTTCTGACGACTCTGAGCAATCTTCAGGTTCTCCAGAATGATATGCACCTTCTCCTCTGCTTGGGTTACAATGTCAGGGCCAAACCAGATTCTTTCTCCCGACTGACCAACCAATCGGAGTTACGCACTTGCGACCATAGAGAGCCTCAAATGGTGCCATCTTGAGACTCTTCCGGAAGTCTGTTGTTGTAGGAGAATTCAGCATATGGAAGGCATTCCTCCCACTTCATGCCAAAAGAGATGACGCAAGCCCAAGCATATCCTCCGAATCTGATTGATCCTTTCCACTTGTCCTTGCGAGGGTGGTAAGCAGTCTTTGAAGTTCAACTTTGTTCCCAAAGCATTTTGGAAACTTTCCCGAACTTTGAAGTGAAGATGCTTCCACGGTCCGAACTGATATCCAGCGGAACCCCATACAGTAGAGACAATTCATTGATATAGAGCTCAAATAATGAATTCGAAATTGTTTCTTTATTTGGGAAGAAATGAGCCACTTTAGAAAGCCTGTCGATGACAACAAAATTGCATTGTTGCCCTCTGCGACCTTGGAAAGCCATGATGAAGTCCATCTCTACTTTTCCCATTTCCATTCCGGAGGTTTCAATGGCTGTAGAAGACCGAATGGTTTCGATAGATGACCTTCACTCATGCATACATCACATTCGAGACATACTTTGCACAATACCGTTTCAACCAGGCCACCAGATTGTGTTTTCAAGTCCATGTACATCTTTGTGCTGCCAGATGGATAGAAAGAACCGAATCATGCGCCTCCTTGAGAACTTGCTCTCTCGCACCGGGTAGTTTGGTACAAACATCCGGTGTTCAAAAAAAGCGTGCCTTGATCATCAACGTGGAAGGACTCATACTTGAAGCTCAAGTTTAGAGATGAGCTTTTTGGTGTCACCAAGGATCACCGGCGAGCGAATCTTTTCTTCCAAGAGAGGAGTAGCTGAAGGTTCAGGAGATGCCCTTGTTCCACAATTTCCAGGTTGAGCTGACGGAATTCCTCGCACAAGAGAGGTTGCTGCTCTTCCATCATGAGGTTGTTGACATAAGCTTTACGGCTAAGCGCATCTGCCATCACATTGGCTTTGCCCGGAGTGTAGTTGATGGTCACATCAAAGTCATTGATTGCTTCAATCCATCTCCTCTGCCGAAGGTTGAGATCAGGCTGTGTGAAGATATACTTCAAACTCTTGTGGTCAGAAAAGATCTCGCAACGGTTGCCCAGCAAGTAGTGCCTCCATAGCTTCAAAGCAAAGACAACTGCTGCTAGCTCGAGGTCATGTGTGGGATAGTTGATCTCATGCGTCTTCAACTGACGAGAGGCATAAGCAACCACCTGTTTCTCTTGCATAAGGACCGCACCCAATCCTTGCAAAGAGGCGTCGCAGAATATCTGGAAAGGCTTAGAGGTATCCGGAGGACCCAAGACTGGCGTGGAAGTGAGCTTCTCTTTGAGTGTCTCAAAACTTGCTTGACACGCAGGGTCCACAGGTATTTCTTGCCTTTCTTGAGGAGATCGGTAAGAGGCTTCGCTATCTTCGAGAAGTTCTAAACGAAGCAACGACAATAACTAGCCAAACCAAGAAAACTCCGCACTTCTTTGACATTAGCAGGAGGAAGCCATTCAACTATTGTCTTCACGGTTTCCGGGTTGACTGCAATGCCCTTGGCAGAGATAACATGACCAAGATAGGTTACTTCAGGCAGCCAAAACTCACACTTTGAGAACTTTGCATACAAGCGGTTCTCACGAAGCTTGTTTAGGACACACCGCAGGTGTTCTTCATGCTCTTCCTTGGACTTAGAATAGACCAGGATGTCATCCAGATAGACCACGACAAACTTATCAAGGTACTCCATGAAAACGGAGTTCATCAGCCTCGAGAAGGTAGCAGGTGCGTTGGTGAGACCGAAAGACATGACCGTGTACTCATACAGGCCATAGTGGGTGGTGAAAGCTCTTTTGGGCACATCTTCTTTGCGAATCTTGATTTGGTGATAACCACTTCTCAAGTCCAGCTTAGAGAACACCACAGCTCCAGCTAGCTGATCAAAAAGATCATTTATCCGCGGAAGAGGATATTTGTTCTTGATGGTTTTAGCATTGAGAGCCCGGTAGTCCACACATAGTCTATCGGTTCTGTCACGCTTCTTCACAAAGATTGTTGGGATACCCCAAGAAGAAGTGCTGTGTTGAATGAAACCCAACTTCTCTTGTTCATCAAGTTGTCGTTTGAGTTCAGCCAACTCAGAAGGACCCATTTTATAAGGCCGCTTGGAGATAGGAGCCGTTCCAGGTTCAAGCTCAATCACAAACTCAACCTCACGATCCGGAGGCATACCCAGCAACTCTTCAGGAAAGACATCTGGGAACTCACAGACCACTGGTACACTCTGAATAACTTCCATAGCATCATCATTCAGAGCTGCCAAAGAGAAGAGCTGGACAGCAGGAGTCAGACTTGGAGAAAATACTATATGGCCTTTAGGAATCTTCAGAGACACTAAGCGTTCAGCACAATCAATCACAGCTGCATTTGCTGTTAACCAATCCATGCCCAAGATGACATCAATGTCAGAATTGCCCAGAACAATTAAAGAAGCCGAGAATGAAGAGCCACCAATCTCAACTTGATTGCCATGACTGATCTTAGATGCTATCATATTTGCTCCAGGAGAAAGGACCATTAACCGCTTAAGAATAGGATCCATTGCTAACTCGTTCTCATTTGCAAACTTGTGAGAAACAAAAGAATGCGATGCACCAGAATCAAACAAAACTCGTGCAAGGACTGAGTTAACGGAGAGCATACCCATCACAACTCCAGGTGCATGCTCAGCTTGAGTGGCGTTGACGCAGTTGGCACGAACAACCGCAGACCCGGGCTTAGTGTTGATGTTGAGAGCCCGAGGTGGTGGTGCACGAACCGAAGGAGAGCTTGCTGCAGATCTTGGCGGGGGTGGAGGGAGAGCTTTGTTCTTCATTGGACAGTTCCAGTGGGGATGTCCAGGATCTCCACAAGTGAAGCAGGCACCAGGTGGACGTGGAGCAGAGTAGCCATGGACTCCGCCAGGCGCTCCCGGGTAGTGGTTGTTGTAGCCCCTGGGAGCCGCAGTGGTGAAGTTTGGTGGCCTTGACGCGTAACTTGCAGGTCTTGGTGGAGCCGGGAGCGACGGTGGGGTGTTAGGAACCCAGACACGCCGCTTAGAAGGAGCTGCCATAACTGCAGAGCTTGATGCATCCCTGTTGTGTTTCTTGGACTCCTCAAACACTTGCCTGCTTGCCTCCTCTTGCAGTGCTGTGTGCTGTAGTTCCAGGAAAGTTGCCGGCCTTGCATGTGTGATCGCATACTTGATCGACGCATTGAGCCCTTGCCTGAACCTTTTCTGCTTCTTCTTGTCATCAGATACCTCATCACCACCATAACGAGAGAGATTCATGAAGTTCCTGATATAGGTGTTGACGTTATCATTTCCTTGCTTCAGGTTGAGAAAAGCCTCCTTCATCCTTTCCATTACAATCTCTGAGAGAAACTGCTCTTTGAACGCTCCAGTGAACCTCTCCCAAGTTGGCTGGAAACCAGTGCAGCTTGCCTTCAAGTAGTTCTCCCACCAGAGAGCTGCATCTCCCTTCAGAAGGTGAGTAGCACACTTGACCCACTCCTGCTCCGGAACATCAGCAGTCTCGAGCAACCTTGACATCTCACGCAGCCAATCATCCGCGTCCAGAGGTCAATCAGAAACATCAAACTGACGAGGGTTGAATTTGAGGAAGCTCTTGATGTCTCCTCGCTTGGGAGGTGGAGGAAGTGGAGCAAACTCGTTTCTCCTGACACTCTCCTCAAAGCGCTGCTGGTTCTGCTGCATTGCTGCCAAAGCATTAGCGATGTTTGACAGCGCGGAGCCCAGTTCCGGAGGTATGTCCTCATCGGTACGGCGTGGTGGAGCCATCCTGTCATTGATATAAAACTCAAGTCAGTACTATAATGGAGAATGATAATAATCCAAAATAGTACCAAGATGGAATTAACCAAGATTAAAGGATACAATTTACTGAGATGATATTAAAATATCAACAAAGTTCAAAGCACCTAAAAGATATTAAGCATATCGCACACGACTGAAAAGGAGTGTGGTACACAAATATATCAAAGAAAAATTTTCCACAAATTTCGGCATTAAAATACCAATAGATGCGTAAAATTAATTAACGAATCAAGATTAGTGACTCTACCGATTCAATATATTAAAGCGAATGATAAGAGTAGTGGTATGGTCGCGACTCCATCCCGCACTCAAATCATTACCCCGCACATGAACAAGTGGAACACATATCCTAACCCCTTCTTCTCACGTTGAACCTAAAGATTGGTAACTACGGAAACGAACACCCCAAACAAGATAACGTCGGATACAAAGAGGAAGATAGATTGCGTCGGTTTGCAAAAGCCTGTTGGTATGGAATGTACCAACAGTTGATAACCAAAGGCAGATAAGATAACAACTTGGATGCAACAGATAGACAAGGGATTACACACACACACACACACACACAACCTATGGTACTACGGAAACCCAGAACACGTGAATCCTAGTTTGAATTTTTGAGAAGAGGATTGAAAACGTTGCACTTCCTTACCAGAAAAGGGTGGGTGGGAGGGTAAGAAGAAAAGTGGAAGCAGTCCTACTCTCGCGTTTTGTTTTTCCCTAGTATACATAACTACCAAAATATTTGCTAGACTGACAATGACCGTTTGGCTGAAACCCTGAAGGTCGGGATGGCTCTGATACCAATTGTAACTACCTCGGTGAATTACGCTCCTAGATGCAAGCCTGGATGAGCGGTAGTGGTTGAAATAGTACGGTGGGGCCCCAAAGCCACTCACGGGTAGACCTTTCGGCCGTCCCAACCACTACCATCTCAACGGGACTGTCGACGGCGAATCGGCGGCGAAGGATCAAATACATACACAAATGAGTATGTATGCAAGCCACCATACAAGAGTACATCAGAGCCATACCATCTAGAAAGAAAGGAAATATAGCAACGCCATACGGCAAGATTCAAATGACCTAGATAGATCTAATATTTTAGGATACGTCCTCATACAGCACTCTTCAGAGTAGCATTCGCAGGCGGCAAACAAAGTCCGAGTACGGATAAGAAGCAAATCGGCATAAGATGCCATAGAAATAAGCACATCCCAACCACAGATCTCACGGATCCCCGTTCCCGGAATCTCTACACCGAACGATCGTTGCCCACATCATCAGCCTCTTCCACCCAGTATCTGTCCTGCGAGGGTACCTGTTCATCTGAACCAATAATTTATCGTGTGAGACCCTAAGGGTACTCAGCAAGTCTTAATGCCTCTAAAGGGGACACAACCTGGGGTGACGCAATTGCAGCGAAAGATAAACCCTAACAGTTCTACAGATACTCGCTAACCATCCGCCTAACCAATGATAGACGGATGTCCGTGAATTAATAACAACAGATATAATAGTAATTTCATCCGATCCATCCTCCTCCTCGCTTACCAACGAGGAAGCGGACGAACAACCCCCCATCCGTTGGCAATTTTATTAACCATTCCATGAGTGTTGCACTATTTACTAGTCAAATTACTTAGTCAGATTAAAGCGGTACTTTAGTTATGCTTGTCTATGATCGAGAAACTGTGCTCCAAGTCGTCCATAACCGCGGACACGGCTTTCAGAAAGTTTTACCCGGCCGGGGTGCACCAATAGAAACACACGCTCGATCAACCTCGGAAAAACCAAATCAAAACCCAACGAGGCCTTCACGACAAAGCAATCACAGGATTCAGAAATATTTCAGGGGGCCACCCCATTAAGCTACCCGCAACGAAGTAAGCAAGCTCCGAGACGGACTCAAGGTTTGGGTATACGGCTGTGAACGACTGGGAACCCAAAACTGGGCTTGTCGACACCGCGGAATCGTGTCCCGATCCTAAACAGTACAGGTGCTATCTGTCGCACAATTTAAATAAAACAGTAGCATGGCATAAGTACAGGATAGTAAATAAAACCTCAAACTAGTTTGTGGCCCCAAGAAATAAGACGGAATCAAGCTCTGGCTCAGGGGGGTCCCATATACCTCCCGGATGTGGATAGCGCGATAAATCAAGGAACAGGAATCAAGTACTCGGGGTCTTACGGGACACAAGTGAGCAGGAAAAACCAAATAGCAGATGTTGCTCACCGGTGCCACTTTCTTTAGTTATCCCACTACTACTCAGGTTAAGTTGTTTAGGTACCTCATTATCCAACAGCCTCTCACATACCCTACACATGCTGTTCTACGACTCGCATGACCCAAACAACTCCTGTAGTAATGGCTCATGGGATGGAGGAACAAGCTTGGTGGGGTTTAAAAGTAAAGGCTATGCATACTTGGGATTCAATTTAATGCAATCGTGACTCAATGATGCAAGAATAAGATAGAGGCAATAGGTACTGTATGTATGCAAGCATGTGGAAGTGCTTGCCTGGCAACTCAGTTGAAGCGAGAGACGGATCTGGGTAGTGCTCCTGGTTCTCTTGATATATCCCCTGCTCAGCGTCTATTCGAAAGAAGAACCAAACAAGCAAGGGCCAACATAAATAAAGTGCAAAAGCATAGGAATAAAATGCGACAAGCAAACAATCATGCCATGATGAATGATGCACAAGTTGCATGGCAATAAGGTAGCATGGCTTGGGTGAAGTGTGGAAGACAAGAAATAACATTTTAATGGGGTTCTGGATCCATTTGTTGTCATATTAGTTGCTGTACTCTATATTTTTATATGATGCATGCTGCAATTGAAGTCATGGATAGCATAAACAGAACTGTCTCGTCGAGTTGATCATTTTAGACATATCACTCGCCAAATTTGGATTTATAAATCAAAAGTTATTAATTATTTAAGTTCCAGTGGCATTTGTTGTAAGTTAACTCAACTTGGAATTTTAAATGTGAAAAAGGCAATTTGAATGGCATATTTGAAATCCTTGAATTTTTCTGGTTCAGAAACATATAACATTTGTATTATTTGGTTTTATAAATGAAAAGTTATTTAAATCTGAATTGAGATTTGAATTTGAATTAAATTTAGTTAGTTTTGATTTTAAACAGAATCTGAAAACGTTTTAACACCCAGGCCAATCCTAGCCCCAGTAACAGACAGGTGGGGACAGGCGCACCTGGACCCACACGCCAGTGGCTGAGAGGGAGGAGGACCGCGGGTTGATTCACAGAATCCCCGGGAGCCTTTTTGCAAAAGCGCCGAAGAGACCGACAGTGGGCCTGGCTGGACCGCGGGTTAGACAAAACAAAAGGGGGGGGGGTATGTGCAAAGTGTACATCGAACACTGTTTTTCTTCCTATCATCGCGAGCGACAGAGAGGCGAGGTGGGGGATCGAACCCGCGCCCTCTGGCGCGCTAGCGGGGGCGGCTACCGCTGCGGCGGCTGCGTGTTTCTGTTAGATAGAGGGGGGCGTGGTTAGTTAGGCGGTTGCGCGCTGCGGCAGCGAGCAAACAGACGCGGCGGCGCCGCACCGAGGGTGCTCGTCCGGTGGCGCGGTGCACACAGGAAGCGAGGAGCGGTGGCGCGGTGCACACAGGAAGAGAGAGAGAGAGAGAAGTGGTGATAGAATTTAAACAAGATCAACATGGTTCAAGCGAAAAGAAAAGGATAGAGCTAGAGATGTTCACCCAAAAACCGAATAAAACCAATGGCAAGCACAAGATGGTAATTGTATGGCCCATGCAGAATATTTAATGCCCTGCTGATTCTTGTGAAAACAATGTTATTACAGGGCATTATTATTTGCATCTCCAAAATTGGAATAAAGGCCAAGCTTAAAGAATTAGATAGAATTCCAAGTGGAGTATGAGGATTTGATCACATTGGATTATTTTTGGGGACTTACTAGTGTGTATATGCCACTAGACATTTATTAAGCCCACAAAATATCCCAACATGATGATAATCCCAAAACAACACATATGGACACAAGGCATGCAAAGGTGGCCATGTGGCTCTCATGTACCAATATTGTGAAAACAACATGGTGCAAACATGGAAGCATGTGGAGAGAAGTGGATCCATCCCAACCCACATGAGCTAGAGGTAAAACCCATAAATGCCAAGCTCATATTTAGTTGGATGGTCGAATTTATAAGGTGGTGAAGAGAAAAGGTGGTGGAGTTGATAAGAGATATGCCCCCAAATCAACTTGGGCATTTAACCATATATCAAGAGCCAAATACAATTATCAAGAGGCAACTACAATTAATAATGCACATGAGATAAGAACCAAACAAGAAGGGGTTTTATATGATGCTCAAATGCAAGGTGGCATGATGACATGAGCATGATATGATGATGATGCACAATTATTTGTAGGAAGTGGCCCTTTTATTACTACACACTTTACTATTTGCCTCTAGGTCATATCTCCAACACACGGTCCATGATGCAGTCACCACCTTGAGTAGGGAAGGCGGATTCACACTAGTACAAACTCGTTACCGATGTCTACGCACTTCTATTCTTGTAGACATTTGTTGGGCCTCAAGTATAGAGGTTTGTAGAACAGCAACAAGTTTCCCTTAAGTGGATCACCCAAGGTTTATCGAACTCAGGGAGGAAGTGGTCAAAGGTATTCCCTCTCAAGCAACTCTGCAATCAAGATACAAGAAGTCTCTTGTGTCCCCAACACACCCAGTACACTTGTCAGGTGAATAGGCGCACTAATTCGGCGAAGAGATAGTGAAATACAAGTGGTAATGGTGCCAGAAAATAGCTTCTGACTTGTTGTTGACGTGGGGTAATATGTGTGAAACTGAAATAAAGATGGAAGCAAGTAAACATGCAACAAATCTAGTTGTAAACGGTGTTTCAATGTTTAGAAACAAGGACTAGGGATCATACTTTCACTAGTGAACACTCTCTCATATAAATATCCTATCTTCATGATACTACTCTTAACTACTCTCCGGTTGAACACTCTAATCCACGGTAGGGCTATAACAGCACACCTCAAAGTCCGCCTTCCCCAATCTAGATAACCCCACACTGTCACCTTGAGCGCTAGATGGTTCCAAAAACACCACAATTTCATAAAGACATCCAACTCCAAATATAACTCATGATAAGGATATGTAATCTAGCCTAAGTGCCACCACGGTGTGCACGCTGTCACTTTCACACATGTGGGGAAAAGCATAGATCTATTAAAGCACGATAAGTATTTATGTAACCTCTAGCCTAAGTGCCACCATGGCGTGCATGCTGTCACTTTCACACACATGGGGAGAGCAGAGATCTATTAAAGCACTTGAGTAGTAAGGTAGATCTACTTGATTACAAAGCACATGACCACAATAAGATCATGCATAGAGAGAGATGAACATATAGCTACCGGTAGAGCCCTTAGCCTTGAGGAAGAACTACTCCCTCTTCATCATGGGAATCAGCAACGGCGATGGAGATGGCGGTGGAGATCGATGGAGATGGCTCTGGAGGCACTTCCCCGTCCCGGCAGGGTGCCGGAACAGACACATTTTGTCCCCCGAATCTCCCCTTCGATGGCGGCGGCGCTGCGGGGGTTTTCGTGGATTTCTTCTGGATTATTTAAGGTTTTCTGGTTGGACTTATAGGCGAAGGAGGCAAGGTCGGTAGAGGGCCAGGGAGCCCACACCCCCCTGTGGGCGCGCCCAGGGGTGGGCCGCGCCCACCTAGGGTGTGGTCACCCTGGTGTCCTCCTCTATATCGTCTTTAATTTTTCGTATCGTTCAGGGGAAATATGAACTTTGGCTTTTGTCCCGTCCAATTCCGAGAATATTCATTTTTTGCTTCCTAAAACCAAAAACAGCAGAAAACAGGCAACTAGCACTATGGCATCTTGTCAATAGGTTAGTTCCAGAAAGTTTATAAAAATACCTCAAACTGTAGACAAAACATAGCAAAGTTGATACAAAACAAGCATGGAGCATCAATAATTATAGATACGTTTCCGACGTATCAAGCATCCCCAAGCTTAACTCCTGCTCGTCCTCGAGTAGGTAAGTGATAAAAGAATAATTTTTAAGGTGACATGCACCATCAAAATCAAGATCAAACTATTTGCAAGTATTGAAAGCTAGGATCGAAGTACTCTAAACATGAGCATGAAAGATGAAGTTCTAACAATAAGACAAAGTAACTATGCATGCAACATGAAAGGTTACAAACAAAGATCATGAATAACATGCATTGAAAGACGTTTGTTTGTTTAACATATAGAAACCTTAGCATAGTGGCATTCAGCTTGTCCCTCATGGAGTAGCAAAACATAAATGCATAGGACACCTTTAAAGTTCATAAGAGTGACTAGATACAAATAGTTCAAGAACAAGAAATATCAACATTATGAATCAATCAATAAGTTTTGGGACAATGCTCATAGAACTAAGAATGGAAACTATGCTCTCTTAACTGGTGCCTAAGGATAGAAGGTGGAGACTCAATATAATGGTGGAAGAAAGACCCTTCATAAAAGGGAAGCAGGGATTTCAAGTCTCATAAAGAGCTTTCAAAAATTATGATACTTGTTAGCTTTCAGCTCTCATTACCCCTATCATAAGAATCTTGAAGTGATTAAGGTTAAAGTGAACAAACTATGGAGTATATGCTTGACAAAGTATAAGTTGGCAATCTCATGTCCCTTGAATACGAGGGTCGCACCTCATGCTACTCAACTTTAGTCACCTGTAAGTTCTTGTCATAGTAAGTATATGTGTATCATCGAGAACCGCCAATGGGGTACCCCTTGCACTTGATACAAGAGCTATCCCATAATCAAAATGACAAGGCAAGCGGACAATGAGCATCTCAGCAATCTTCTTATTTACCATGGGAATATGGTGCTTTTTTCTCTCTTTCCTCTTTTCAATATGTCTCTTTTTTATATAAGAAGAAAGCTTCATAGATGTCATTATGGTGATGCTGCAAGTTTCCACCATGATTAGGCATGGCTTAGGCTAGCGGCCCAGGCGTTTCTCTAACACAAAATACATAAGTCCATGGACTTACAAGCTCCCTTTTTATTTCACACCAGCAACATCCATAGACAAAAGAGCATGATATCAACTGTGTACAAAGTACAAGTGCAATATTGAAAGTGTTCCCCGTGACAACATGGTTCTGCTAATTCCAATGTATAAGTGGAAGCATATACGACATAGACATTCAAGTTTATTAGGGGCAAGAAAAATAAAGTGTGCCATCAAGTTCGTGAGAGCTTTAATCACTAAGTTTTCACATAACAAAGAGACTTTTTAATTGGAAGATAGATGAAAACAAGAATATACTTGGAATGGTGTAACACAACATGCATAGGAATTTATAGTGGACACTTTGGAATAACTTGGTTTCTTGGGAGTTGGATGCATGAGTAGAGCTTACTCAATACAAGTGGAGGCTAGCAAAAGACTGGGAACCGCCAACTAAGAGAGCAATAATGGCCATAATCATGCAGAGCGACAAAACATTACTAATCAAAGCATAAAGTGGTACTACAAATCAAGGAATAAATGATCATAGAGGCTATGGTGACTTGTTCATAGTAATAACATGGTGTGAGCATGTGCCAAGTCAACCCAAACAAAACAGTCAAAACAAGCTCCCTTTTGTACCACTTAAGCATGAAACTTTCTACTCTTTCCAACACCAATCAACTTATTTGAAACAACTCACAAAGATAATAATCAATAAAGATCAGTGAGCTTGTCTCACAAATCCACAAATAAGAACTAAAAAGTTTTAAGCTGAAAGCACAAGAAAAATAAGGCTAAACACAGTGCTAGCAAAAGAGAACACTCAGAAAACAATAAGAGTGAAAACTAGAGTTTTCTAGGCAATGAAAACAGAGTGTGTTCTCTCCAAAAGAAGTGTGTTGTGATCAAGCAACTTACTCAAGCAAAATAAACAAAATAAAACTAAAAAAAACAAAGACGCTCCAAGAACAACACAATAGTGCATAAAACAATAAAAACAAAGTGTCTAGAAAGACCTGAGATTTTTATTGATGAAGAAGGGGATGCCCAAGGCATCCCCAAGCTTTGACACTTTTACCTCTTGAATATTTCCTGAGGTGACACGGGGTGGCATCCCCAAGCTTGAGATTTTTTCCATTCTTCATCTCATTATATCATTTTTTCTCTACACCTGAAAATTTTCCTTCATACAAAACTTCACACAATCTTCATTAGCAATATTAGTGTATTCAAAAAATAATAGACCCTTGGTTTTAGCTTTAGAACAACATTTTTTTACTAAAAACACAAGATACTGTTGCAACTCCTTCAAAAAGCTCAATTTCCCAAAAAATACCAATAAGGAATCAATAAGAAGCAAATGCAAATAATGGCAGAAATCTGTCAAAACAGACCAGTAGGTAGAAACCGATTTTTTAGAAGATCTTATGTTGCTCAAATCAAAAAGTGTTTAACTAATGAAAGTTATCTAACATACTGGGGGATTTATTCGTATATGTTCAGCTCAATCCGACTTACAGAGACTCCTCACGAATTTTTATGGTGGAGGACACAAATCTGTTTCGAGACAGCAACTCCCCAAATATTACTTTCCTCTCATTAGAGGTCATTCTTGGCACAAAAAGCAAACAAAAAGGATAAGGAGAGGTCATTACTGAAGTAATAACTTCTAAGACTCAAGAAAACTCTTGGGTTATCTCCCAACAAGTACTTTTCTTTAACGCCTTTAAGTTATGCTTGATAGTTTGAGAAGATGCTCACATAAGAAATATGAATTGAAGTAAAAGAGAGCATCAAGAAGCAAATTCAAAACACATTTAAGTCTAACCCACTTCCTATGCATAGGAATCTTGTAAATAAAAAAGTCATGAAATAACAAAGCAACAAACATAGGAAAGCAAAACAAGTGCAACTTCAAAATTTTCAACATAAAGAGGGGAAACTTAATATTTTTGAGATGCATAAGACCATGTTTCCCTATCTCTCATAATAACTTTCAGTAGCAACATGAATAAAATTAAAAATATAAATATCACATAAATCATTCTTATCATGAGCCACATGCATATAATAATTATTACTATCCACATAAGCATAGTCATCCTTATTAATCATAGTGGGAGCAAATTCAACAAAATAGCTATCATTATTATTCTCATCACCATAATCATCAAATATGGGAGGCATATTGTAATCATAATTAATTTTATCCTCAATAGTAGGTGGACTAAAAATATCATATTCATCATGGTAATCATCATAAGCAATAGAATAGCTATCTTCCCAAGTGTGTTCATTTGTAAACATGTCATCATTGGAAGGAACATGGATAGCACTAATAGCATAACAATTATTAATATTATCATTTTCAGAATTGGTGCCAAAGAGATTTTCAATATCAAAAGTAGTGTGCTTTTCCCAATCATGATCACTAATATAGGTAACAGGCATAGGAACATCATCTAGTTCAGACTCATCAGCAAAAACTATGATAGCAACAACATGCTTAGGGGAAGATACCGTTTCCTCTCTCCTTCTACTCTTCTTCTTCTTCTTCTTCTTCTTCTTCTCCTTCTTCTTCTTCTTCTTCTTCTTATTCTTCTTCTTCTCCTCTTTAGGAGGGAGAGGCTTGAAAGGAAGCTTCCTCCACATACCCTGGTTTATTGTTAGAGACAATAGACGAAACTTTAGAGGATTCCTCCTTTTCATTAATAAGAACAAAACTCATATTAGTCCTGTCATATTTTGGTAAAATATCATCTTTTATAAGATTTTGTATGTAAGTATTTGCGTGATAATTATCAGCACAATAAAGATGACACCCATGTAGGACGCTATTCATACCAAAAGCACTCATGTCTACCAAGGAAGTTTTTCTTGATAACTCTTCACACCCCAAAAACAATGTAAGTTCATCATGTTGATTATCAGTGATCGCATTATCACAATACAAACTTGCAGTACTCATTGGATTAGAAATGTCATTATTATGGCCTGAGCATTGAAAATTTAAATGACCCACTTCATAGCAGAGTTCACAAATAAAAGGATAGAGGGCACAATTTTTTTTACCAAGATCATTTAGAGCCTTATACCATGTTCTGGTTTTTCATTCCAGTCGGTGATACAATATTCTTCTTTGATTTGATTATTCTCACAAGGTCTATGCATACCACAAAAATTAACATGCTTATAAGAAATAGTACTTTCAGAAGTTTGAGCATGTTTATTACAATCATTAATAACATTTTCATTTTCCATGCAAGTGTCTTTAAAAGGTTCATGATACATGTCCCACTTTTATTTAGGAGCATTAATATGGTAAGCAAAGGCTCTATAATATCTAGCAAGAATTTGAGGATCAAGACCATATTTAGCACTAAGCTCTTGAAAATTAGCAGTTTCAACGAAAGACTTAATGCAATCATACTCATAGTTTATACCTGGTTCTTTACCTTTGTCGTTATCCCAATCTTCAGTATTGCTTTGAATTGTTTCAAGAAGATCCCACTTAGCTTTGACCTCCTTACTTGTGAAGGATCCCTCTAAACAGGTATCTAGATAGTCCTTGTAATGTCCTGAAAGCCTTGCATAAAAATTATTAATAACAATATTACTGAGGAGCTCATGAATGGGACATTTGAGCATTAGTGACTTCAATCTCCCCCAAGCTTGAGCAATACTTTCTCCCTCATGAGGATGAAAATTATAAATATAATTCCTATCTTTATGAATTTCACGAGCAGGATTAAAATTTTGAGTAAAAGAGAGATTCAAGTTCCTTCCAATCAAAATGATGAGGATCATCTAGTAGCTCATACCACTCCCTTGCTTTGTCCCTAAGTGAGAAAGGGAATAGCTTCCTCTTAACTTGGTCCATTGAAATACTTGCACACTTGAACAACTCACATAATTCATGTATAAAGAGTAAATGATCACTAGGATGGACAGTTCCATCTCCAAAATAGCAGTTATTCATAACACGTTCAACAATTTCAATAGGTATTTTAAAAGGGACACTTTCAGTATGTCGATTTAAAATATCAAAAGTATCATTAGAATTACCACATATGGGAGATAAAGTATCATAAGAGCAAATTTTCTTCCCTAAAGATGGGGAACTAAAAAGATCTTTATCATAAAAACTAGCTTCCCCAAGCTTAGACGTTTCCATACCAATAGTAACAATGGTGTTCAAAAAATTCATACTAATAACATTGCTATTAGCATGCAAAGAAAGTTCCATAGGTTTTTTAATTTTCTTTTCAAACCACTCAAGTTCTAACTTAGGAAAAATACTAAAAAGCTCTCTAATTTTGTTGTTGTTTTCCATTAAGCCTAACTAGTGAAAACAAGAAACAAAAAGACAAAACTGCAGAATCTAAAGGAAATAACTCCGAGCACTCACACCAGAGGATGTGAGTACCTTTTACCTTACCTCCCTGAAACAGCGCCAGAAAATAGCTTGATGTCTACGCACTTCTATTCTTGTATACAGTTGTTGGGCCTCCAAGTGCAGAGGTTTGTAGAACAACAGCAAGTTTCCCTTAAGTGGATCACCCAAGGTTTATCAAACTCAGGGAGGAAGTGGTCAAAGGTATTCCCTCTGAAGCCACCCTGCAATCAAGATACAAGAAGTCTCTTGTGTCCCCAACACACCCAATACACTTGTCAGGTGTATAGGTGCACTAGTTCGGCGAATAGATAGTGAAATACAAGTGGTAACGGTGCCAGAAAATATCTTCTGACTTGTTGTTTACATGGGGTAACGTGTGTGAAACTGAAATAAAGATGGAAGCAAGCAAACATGCAACAGATCTAGTTGTAAACGGCATTTCAATGTTTAGAAGCAAGGCCTAGGGATCATACTTTCACTAGTGAACACTCTCTCATATAAAGATCCTATCTTCATGATACTGCTCTTAACTACTCTCCGGTTGAACACTCTAATCCACGGTAGGGCTATAACAGCACACCTCAAAGTTCGCCTTCTCCAATCTAGATAACCCCACACTATCACCTTGAGAGATAGATGGTTCCAACAAACACCACAATTTCATAAAGACATCCAACTCCAAGTATAACTCATGATAAGGATATGTAATCTAGCCTAAGTGCCACCATGGTGTGCATGTTTTCACTTTCACACATGTGGGGAAAACATAGATCTATTAAAGCACGATGAGTATTTATGTAACCTCTAGCCTAAGTGCCACCATGGCGTGCACGCTATCACTTTCACACACATGGGGAGAGCAGAGATCTATTAAAGCACTTGAGTAGCAAGGTAGATCTACTTGATTACAAAGCTCATGACCACAATAAGATCATGCATAGGGAGAGAGATGAACACATAGCTACCGGTAGAGACCTTAGCCTCAAGGAAGAACTACTCCTTCTTCATCATGGAAATCAGCAACGACGATGGAGATGGTGGTGGAGATCGATGGAGATGGCTCCGGAGGCACTTCCCCGTCTCGGCAGGGTGCCAGAACAGACACTTTCTGTCCCCCGAATCTCCCCTTCGATGGCGGCGGAGCTGCGGAGGTTTTCGTGGATTTCTTCTGGATTATTTAGGGTTTTCGGGTCGGAGGCTTCTTATAGGCGAAGGAGGCAAGGTCGATGGAGGGACAGGGGGCCCACAACCTCTATCGGCGTGGCCAGGGGTGGGCCTGCGCCCACCTAGGGTGTGGCCACTCTGGTGTCCTCCTCTGTCTCGTCTTCGATTTTCCGTATCGTTCAGGGAAAAATATGAACTTTGGCTTTTGTCCCGTGCAATTCCGAGAATATTCATTTTTAGCTTCCTGAAACTAAAAACAATAGAAAACAGGCAACTGGTACTGTGGCATCTTGTCAATAGGTTAGTTCCAGAAAGTGTATAAAAATACCTCAAAGTATAGACAAAACATAGCAAAGTTGATACAAAACAATCATGGAGCATCAAAAATTATAGATACGTTTCCAACGTATCAGTTACTTAAAGACGTCAATTTCCCATAGGCCTCAGACGGTTTCTCGTTCCGGCTCAAGCGCATAGCTTCTAAGAGCACACCACCTAAGTCAGTTTTTCTTTGCGACTCTAAGATACGCGACCTCAGACGGTGAAAAAGAAAAAGCCTCTAACATGTACGAGCTAGAGACGGCCATTATTTCTGACCGCTTGCAAAAACCGCTCAACCTCAGACGGCTTATACTAGGGATATTATCCAATATTAGGCAATCTGAGTCGGATTCTATCAAAGACCATCTCTAGAACCAGTGTGCCTAGAAGCAGCCTTTTAAAGCGACCATCTTCAGTGTGTGCAAACCATTTTAAATAGTAGCATGCTAATTAGAACTCGATCATAGATGACATGACGCATAATCATGATTCTGCAACCAGATAGATAGATTAACTCAAAAAGTTATATCAGCTCGATCGCGATAACATTAGCCAGATAGTTGGGGAAATACATACAAATTTAGCCATTACACATTATGGTAGTACATACAAAGTGCAGTCCATAAATCAACCAGAATAACATAATTAGTACTCTCTAACAAACTAGCATTGCATTTATAATGGGCCGCCCGGTGAAAGTTGCTGAACCAGTATATGTACCTCTCTATTATCTTTTTCATCAGAGCATAAAAGAACAATACTATCTTTAGTCGTCAAGATTGCATTTGACCCATGGACATCGAAGCAAAAAAGGACAATGATAGTCAGCTCATATCTTCAGCCTAACCATCTTTGGCATTTTGCTATTCATTTCCCAAACATTGACATCAATAGGTTCATCAAGGTGATTCTTTAGGTATTTTCTTATGAACTTAGCTCCAAATGTCTAGGCAGGTACAGAGAATTGAAGAATTAACATGCTTGTGATTACTGGAAGTATTTAAATATCACAGGATAGCTTGTTGATATCATGATTAAGAATTTATTATCTTATCAGCTTACACTTCTTTTTCATGACAGATCAATAGGGTAGCCTATAGACGTAAAAATTAGTGTCCCCCTTGTGTTGAGGACCTAATGCAACAACACATAAAAATTTCAATGCGGTGGAATTGATGTCTACCGTCTAAACACATACAAAACAGATGACTTGATGTTCTTTTGATACCTCTAAACTCAATCCTCTCAATGGGCTCTTCATCTGATGACTGGAATTCAAAACCACCAAAGCTAATGCGAAAACTGTCGTCGCTAGAGAGCGTTATTGCATCTTCACTGTAGGTTCTCATCTGTTAAATAGATATAAACCAATGAAGTGACAATTAAGTCTCTATTGCTAGAAGGGCAACGAATAATGAGAAATCAATAAAGAATTACAGATTTTGAGATTTATACAAGGGGAAAAGAATTGGGACAGATGCAGGCCGCCTGGGGGAGGCTCTCCAACTGTGTCATCGGGTCTTTGAAGCTCGGTAACCCTGAACCTTAAAATAGAGAAGAAAATTGGCAAATTCCATGGCAAAATTCCTAAATCAAACCTGATGATTTAGGGTTTTGGGGGTTTGGTTTCCACGCATACCTACCTGGACAACAAAGGGGTCCTCGGAGGCGAGGGAGAGTGTCTGCATCGCAGGGGACTAGAGGCGACGGTGCTGGAGAGGCATGGGACCGGAGGCGGCGGTGGTGGAGAGTAAGGGGACCAGCGGAGGCGATGGTGGAGAGGCAGGGGACCGTCAGCGGCGGTGGACAGTAGTTTGGGCGTGCGGGGAAGAAAAAATGTGGCACAGATATGAAATATTTGTCCAAATATTTTCAGATATTTGTCGCCAAGTACTTGCCTCATGCGACTGCAAGTGGAAAACGTCTCTAAGAACATCCGTTCTCCAAATATTCCATATTTTTCTGCCAAGAAACTTTCCTATCTAAGACGACTAGTAGTTTGAAATAAACGTATTCGGAACTTTGGATATATTTAAAACTCTATCATTTGATTATTCTAAAATTTGTGAATTATTCATAATTTAAAAGCAAAGAAAGGTGTGTATATATGCTTGCTAGAGTCAAATTGAGTCCTATAAGACTAAATGAGGTTCATAAATTGAAAAAAATAATGGGCATAGTACAAACCTTGGATCTTATCCTGAAAGGCATGATAACTCCTAGTATTCATGCGCTTGGGGGCAAATCAATAAGGTGCAAGTATTATGAATTTGACTAATTCAAATGTCTAATCACGAAGTGAGATCATTTGGTTTCTTAATTATGATTTTTTCACCACTATAACTATTTTTCATGTATTATTTGAAGGTAGTCTGGTTGAGTGAATATTTGGAAATTGAGATATATTGAGAACTCTAGATTTCGTTAATCCTAAATTTAGAGAATAATTCATAATTTAAAGGCAAAGGAAGGTGTTTGCACATGCTTGCTAGAGTGAAATTGAGTCCTAAAAGTAAATGAGGTTCATATATCGAAGAAAATATATGACACAGTACCTTGGGTAACCTGGAAAATTGAGTCCTAAGGAAGGTTATATTGTTGAGTGCATACTAACCTAAATTTTGTGTCTTGGGTAACCTGAAAGGCATATGATCGACTCATATAGTGTGTTCATGTGCTTGCTGCAGAGCAATAAGGTACACGTGTTTTGAATTTGAAGACGAGCAAATTGAAGGAACTCCATATAAATGTTACACTTCCATCTTTATTAATTCAACCACCAGAGACTACGGATATAGATCAGTGCGGCAACATGATCAGTAATATAATTGAACACGAGAAAATTAAAGGAACTCCATATAAAGGAGTAGATTAATATATAAACAAGGTACTTATAATAGTTCAACCGCTAGAAACTACGGATATAGATATTGTCTTACATGCAACCAGAGGTAATATTTAACTTAAACAAAATATAAGCAAGGCCAGCAGCACAACAACAGGAGTAGGGACACGGAGCCGCTTTAGCAGGAGCATCAGCCTACTCGAGGGAAAACGAGCTAGTCTTGACATGTTTCCGGAGGAATTTGCTGTAGGCTGCATGCTGCGCCAAGGTCTTCGGCTGGTATGTTTGGCCTTGTCTTTCGCCAATGTCCACCACATGCTGAATCATGCTGTTGATGTCCATATTGATGGATCTATAACAGAATGGGCAAAACAATTCCCCCTTACAGTGAAAAGGAATTAGCCCCCACCATAAGCGTTTCAGCACGTAGCGGCTCTTGTTGTACCTGGACTGTTTGCTAGAGTCTACGTCATCAGAATCGTCCTGTTGATTTTTAAGAACATAACTTAGGACTCATACATATGATTTAATTGGATTATAACTCAAGAATTGACAACATATATATGTAAGACAATATTAAATTGATATCAAAGTGAATGTATCTCAGCAATAGTTTGATCAGTTCATATATCAAAACAAAATGACAATTAATTGGATCAGAGTTACATGCATAACAAAGTTTGGGGCCTCATAAGTTTATTTAGGGATGGCGTGAGCGAACCTACCAGTTGCACAACCTATATATTGTTATTATACATTACCTCGGGTTCGCTAACCCATCCCTGAAAAAATCTGACACCAATTAATGTGCCTGCCTCTCTTTTGGGGCAAATTTGAATCATTTGACATACTAAGAAATTGAAATGTAATCCTTCTTATACACTATGAATGTATATAAACTCTTGTGGGGCAAATTTTAATCATCGGCCTCACCGCGGAATTGAAATATAATAGTTCATATGAATGTATAATAAATCTGAGGCCTCATAAGTTTTTGAGAGATGGAGTTAGCGCACCAAAGTACGAATTGCACAATTTATATTGTTATTTTACATTATTGCCACACGTTCACTAACCCATCCCTAAAAAAATCTGACACCATCGATCATATGTGTCTCCCCTTGAACTCTTTTAGGGCCAAATTGAATCATTGCACTCATTAACAAATAGGAAAGTAATATACACTATGTAGCATATATATGCATGTTGTGTATCAAAATCAACACTCCAGGAACATATATGCTAAGCAATATGTAAATTTACTAGATGAAAGATGAACAGATCTAAGCAGATGTAAATTTATTAGATGGCAGATGAGAGCACATTAATTAAATCTCCAAAACAATCGATCGTTCGAACCATATATATTCTCTACATCAAGAAGGCGCGCGACAGAGAAAAAGAATCTATAGAGGACTGAACAAATCCTATGTATGAACAGTAAAAACTATGGCTATGATGACTAGAGAAGCTAACAAAGTAGTACATCGGATGTCTCATCATAGAGCTCTTCCTCGAACTCGTCGCTCTTCTCAATTTTTTTGAGGATTTGTTCATAGAGGATGGGATCGTTAATGATGAGCACCGGGTTGCCTCTGTCTTCCGCATGCCCCTCAACTAGATCTGCCGCTGGCACCACGATGTTGTCGGCCATCTGGTGCTCAACGGAGACAACGACTGGCTGGACGGAGCCCAAAGCATCGATGGAACAACGACGAGCTGCGTACATGCCTAGATAAGCCACATCTTCCTGCTCGGCAATGACCAAGCCATCTGCTGCTGCACCTCTAACTGGCTTCACCTCCGGCTCGTCTCCACGCGTACCCTTTATGGCGTAGCTAAGAGGAGGGTGATGGTGCTAGATTGGGGTTCTGTGACTATACAAATTAGGGAAAATGACACGATCTCATGGAAGAAGAATGCCTAGCGGGTTTATATACGAGTGGACACATGTGGGTGTGGACGCGTGTGGGTGGGAGCTACTGAACGATATCTACTTTCTAATTGCATTAAACACACGCGCATGCTGCCTCGAGAACGTCCAGAAAGCCAATTTTCAAGACGAGCAGCATAATGGCCCGCCTCAGTAAACCCTAGAGGCGATTAATATTTCTGATCGGCTGCAGTTGAGTGAAATAGGGAGATGGTATCTATTATCATTCGCCTAAACTAATCATTAGAGGCGTTTTGTTTTAAAAAGAGGCTGAGGGGGAAGTGGTCCTAGAGACTGTGCAGATTCCAAACAGTCTGAGGTTAGAGTTAGAGGCGCTTAAAAAATTGCGACCGCATGAGGGTGATGAACACAGCCGGTGGTTTGTATTTAGGGATAAACCATCTCTAGGCACAGTATCTAAGTAACGAGTTTTTACTAGTGTCATATCTTGGTCTTGGTGGAGCATGATGGTGGAGTGATGTCATGATGGTAGCTGGTAGGGTTGTGCAGTCATCAGGTAGGATTAGGTCTACACGTCGGGACGGGGACCAAGAATTCCTAGGAAGTGAGGGAAAGGGAATCCCCACGGTGCAAAGTAGCCGAGCTAGGACTATAGGATGCCACCGCGCCTGCCAGACTAGTCATTGTTGATACGGACACCGGTATGCCCGCGGCTGCGGCCACACCTACTGCCGCCGAACTGTGGAGAGCCGTTGTGTCCCCCATGCTAGGAGCTGCCTTGGTCGCCGCCCTGTTATCCGGGGATTGGATTCTTACATAGTATTTGGGGCTAACACCAACAGACGCTATTGTTCTCCGCTACCAATGGGCTAGCCATAGTCGCAGCCATGGACGACCAAGGCTTGTTTCTTGTCAGCGGTGATCTCTATGAGCTATAGGCGCGAGAAGGAATCTAATAAGGAGGGAAGTGGCACTATGTTATTGAGAATTTCGCCCGCAGGTCAAATGCCACTAAGACCATCGAGGAACTTAAGAGTGAGGTCACGATAGTCGAGAGGGTGGCGATGGCCGCCAAGACATTGGCAATGGACTGAAGTTTGCTGGCATAGGTGGTGATAGACATGTCTACATGGGGAGTGTTTCGGAACCACTAGTGCATATTAGCTTATAGGTGACACTATACCAGTGGCATTCCCAGGAATCCGCGTGCCACTAGTTTTACTGGTGGTGTACCACCTACACATATGCCACTAGTTAGTGGCCTATCGCGCTTTCGTGCACTCCACTTGTATGTGGGTCCCACCACGGAACGAACCAAACCGGTGGTGTTCATTTTTTGACACGCCACTAACTAGTGGAGTGCGAACAGGCAGACACGCCACTTATGTTTTTGATTAAAATAAATAAATTGAAGGATAAAAAAGAAGCAGATCGGCCAGCCTCCTCTATGGAATTAAACGACGCACCCCACACCTCCTGATCCACTCCACTCCACCCCCTCCCTATCCGCCATCGCCGCCACCGGAACACGGACCGACCATTTGTCTCCTCGCCGTTGTCGACATTGTCCCTCTCCCTCACGGACGAGGCACCGCTCCTCTCCATCTCAAAGCCTTCGCCTCCACCGTACTGATACTGTGCTCCCCTCGACAAGCGATGTGTTGTGACTCCCCATCTCAATGCCTTCGCCTCCACCGCACCGACGATGGTGAGGTTCGTTAATTTCAGCACCATAGGATGTTTAAATTTAGGGTAGTTTAGTAGTAATATAGTTTAGAAGAAATGTTGTGTAGAGGGTTATAAAATTTAGTTTAGGTGAAATGTGTAATTTATTATCATTTTAATTTACTTTAGTATGTTTATTGTTTTTGTTGAATGTGTAATGTGCATATGTGTATCTATAATGATTATGTTATTGTTTTAGGAGATATGGCACCATGCCGCAAGTGATTCCAACATTAGCTTGTCCTTAGCATTATTATTTAGAGTCTTTATGTGTGTGGAGTTTGATGATTAAGTGGTACATATACTATTCCTTTTAAAATTCTATAGCTATTTTGTAACCATTGTTGGTATCGCTTGTCTCGCCGCTAATCACAAATTACTTCTTAATGGCGTGCATAGATTTTTTCGTGCAATGCAAGGTTCATATTTAATGAATTATAAGACGTGAGGAGTAGTGTGCTCTTTCAAGCACTTGGGCGTGCATATGATATTAATGTGGTTAAAAAATAGTGACCCAGATGGTAGGTTCTAGATGGTTTATTGCACGAAACCATCTAATAGGGAAAGATCAAATGGTTATCTTTTCTTTAGGAGCACAAACACCAAGTAGCAATGTTCTCTATTCCAACAGTGGCAATGAAGACCCATATGACTTTAGGATCATATCCCAAAGATGAAACTTGGGTGACATTGATCATGGACACCTCTTAGATGTCATACAGGTAGTCGGTAACTTTGTTGGGGTCCCATTTATGACTCGTTTGACAAACATCAATCTTGAAAAACACATGGTATGTTTTTCCAAGTTAGTTGTCTTGTTTTCTTATTTGGTGCATAATTTGTACCAGTCTTCTAAGATCATTACTCTTTTATGTTTTGATCCACGACACATTATAGAAATTACCTAAAAAATGGTTTCCTTCCTTAATATTCATGTGGAAGGCTTTGCTAGAGTGTGTGCTGGAGGTGAAGAGGACGTGGCCCTTTTGAGCACCATTGGGTGCAAAAAGGACACCGATGGCCAACTTATCTTCAACAAACAGATGCCGAGGGAGTTTCATAAAGATGAATTTGATTCACAGGTTGGACATGCTGTGCTCATCATTGTTAGGAACATCTCTCGCAATGACTGGCACATCATGTTTGTCATTGATCTTATTTAGGTAGTTGTGTTTGACTGATTAGTTCTGTATTGAAGTGTGTACTCCTCATCGCTAAACAAATTATCAGAGTAAATAATAACGCTAGGTTGTTTCAGATTAAACTGCTATCCACGTCATCCCGATTCTTTTCAGTCATGGCATATCTATAATCGACAGCTAAGAACCATCTCCTGTACCCGAAATTTTACTACAATCCCGCGTCTGGTGCATTTTCACATCCGTTTTCAAGCCTTGGTCATGATTTGAGTCGCTGACCGGTGGGCCTCACAATGAAACAGACCCATACACACATATGTCATAGACTCTATCTCCAACCGATGTACACCCATAAATGCAGAAAGTCCTAAACTACCCTTCCACCTGGCCCGTTTTAGTATAAAGGCATGGGCCTAAACTCAATGTACGTTGGCATATTTTAGCTATTTGGAAGGCGTTTTAGGCGACGCGTGGCCAGTCTAAGCCGACATGCTACGGTGAGCCTTGGACGGGCACGGATTATCGTGGCCATGGGGGCCACATAGAACAAATATGGCAGCAAAGATCCTAGATGACCACATTTTCCCGTGGACGCGGGGCCTGCCTAGAGCCAACATGGCAGTGTGTAGTATGGCCGGACGCAGGTTATCGCTGCAATGGGGCCGTACATAGCTAATGTGGCGCCGTAAGCCCATGCCGGTTGCGGTTTCTCGCGGACGCGGGGCGATCTAGAGGCAACACGGTGTCGTAATCCCATGATGGCCGTAGTTTCTCGCGGATGTAGGGCCGTTCAGAACTGGTGTGGTGGCGCAAGACCATGGCATCTGTCATAGACTATAGATGATGCGGGTTCTCGCGATGAGATCGTGCTATGTGACCCGTTCATAGCCTATGTGACGTTATCTCTCGCCTGTCAGCCTAGGATATAGACGGCCGCGGGTTGTCAGGGTGAGATCATGCACGGGTAGAAAGAACGATAGGTAAGTTCAGTACGCGCTAGAGAGACGCTTCTTCACGCGTACGCCAACTTTCCGACTCAAATTACGGCTTCAGCTCTCTATAAGTAACGCCTCAGAGTCGACTTGCTAATGCATTACGTTGTTTATTGTCCCTCCCTCTCTCTCTACATGCTCTTTTTGGATGGCATGTTGCTATGCAGGAGTCTCAGTTGACCCAACGCTAGCTATTCTTCAACCAGCGCCAAACCGAATTTCACTCCAGCTTAGCGTGAGTACCGATGTCGACAAGCAAGCGTTGTCGTAGAGATCATGCTTGAAAGGATAGGACATCGTCAAACGCTATCTGGCGGTATGTTTATGATCTCTAACTTAATTTTTCTTTCTTCATTTTTACGCAGATTTACTAATCGCTCATTTGTTTGCTTTATTTGTTTTTCACAGGATGCGTATGTACGGGACGATGTTCGGCGAGATGTTTATGCATCAAAGTTGTAAAAGGGAACAAAGGTAACCCGTAGCTTAATCTTTACGTGTGTTTCCTTCTTGCTATCGGTTTACTCTTTGTTTTGTGGAGCTTTTTAATCGTTAATACATCTGTATGTTTTTTAGGAGATATTTGCACTATCCTCAAGAGAATTCTGTTTATAAATGACACAAAGGTATCCCGTGGTTTTTAAGGTGTATTTCTTTCTAGCTAGATTTTTTACTGCGTTTTTTCAAAAGATCTACTAGCCATTAATACATCTTCTTGGTTAGGCGATGCATTGTTGTTCATTTAGTATCTAGGTTAGATGTCTTGGTATAGCGTAGTACTTTGACCTTTTTCGCATTTTATGTTTCTTCGCGATGTTTTAGCTCATGTAGCTTCATGGTTGGCTTCGTTGTTCATCCATTTTCCTTCGGCTTGGCTGCAAGTCGTATCTGAGTCTCACTGTTCTTCCCACCGTGTATTGTAATGTCCCTTAAGTAGCGTTCTTTGTACGCTAATCTCTAGATACTTATACGCCCTATCCTACCATCTGTCTCTACGTTATACAAAGACTTTGTGTTTCCTCTTCTTCAGTCTCTCCGGTTTTCTCGGCTCTGCAAGAACATCATCTTCCATCGCCTACCTAGGCATCAACACATTAGAGAAACCTGAAGGGAATATGACCGAGAGGCAATAATAAAGTGGTTATTATCGTATTCCTTGTTTATGATAAATGTTTATTTTGCATGCTATAATTGTATTAATACGGAAACGTTAATACATGTGTGTTTAATAAACAAATAGGAAGTTCCTAGTTATGCCTCTCTCATAAACTAGCTCGTTGATTAACAAGACGATCAAGGTTTCCTGATCATGGACATTGGATGTTGTTAATAACGGGATCACAACATTAGTGTAATGGTGTGATGAACATTCATCCGAAGTATAGCATTACGATCAAAGTCATTGAGTTTATATTGCTATAACAACTTACGAAGTGATCCTAATCCTTAGACCATGTGATCATGTCAATCACTAACACCGGAAGAGTTTCTTGATAACATCAAACGTCACACCGTAACAGGGTGATTATAAAGATGGATGCAGAACTAATAAAGTGTTATGTTGAGGCCCATGGATCGAGAGTGGAATTTGTTCATCCCGATGACGGATAGATATACTCTGGGCCCTCTCGGTGATATCACATTGATTAGCTTGCAAGCAAGTGATTTGATCACTAGAATGTTATATCACGGGAACGAGAAAAGAGTGCATGTCAGTAACGAGATCAAACTAGGTATGGAGATACCGATGATCGAATCTCGGACATGTAATATATCGTGAAACAAAGGGATTAAGATACTAGCGTAAAAGGTACCGACGATCACAAGAAAGTCATCGTTGAATGTGTGAGGGATGGGTCTCCAGATCCCGCTTCTGATTATTGATCTGAGAGGGGTCTCGATCATGTCCGCATTATTCGCGAACCGTAGGGTGACACACTTAAGAGACACCGACATCCATTTGGAGCAAAAAGTTTCATGCCGAAAAGAATAACAAGCGCAGGAATTTATTTCACTAGATACCGAAACGGGTTTTCGGGTGAAATTGCAGAAAGTTTTTCTGCATGTGAAATGAAATACTTGCAAGGGGTTATATGTGAATGTTTGTCATTAAAGTAATTGACAAAATTCTGAATAAATAAAAGGAGTTTTATTTAATGAGAGTTTGCATTAAATTTGGTGGAAATTTAATGGGAATTTGAGTGGGTTTTTGAGTGGAGGGAATTGAAAGGCATTTGAGTGAGTGGAGTGTCCACCCACATGAATGTGGAAGAGGTGGGGGCAGCCCCATGGCTGGGCGCATGGCCCCTTGGGTGCCCCCTCTCCCTATAAAAGGAGCCCCCTCCCTCTCTCTCACTCACACCTCCTCGTGAAGGATCTCTCTCCCCCTCTAGAATTTATCCCCCATGGTCTCGGACTAGCGAGATACATGTTCCCGGTGGCTATTCGGCAAGAAAGAGTTGTGCTTACGCTGCATCGCTGGAGCGAGGAGGTGGAGGTTGCTCGGTGCCTCGAACGTGTGTGCGAGCGCGGATGCGCTGCTGTTTTGCGGCGCTAGAACTTCCTCTCGATCTTGAGATCGGCAAGAGATCGTCTACATCAACCACGAGTTTGGACTCGTTAAGCTTTGTCGGTCTTCAAGGGTATGTTCTCTACGGATATACATCCGCCCGTTGTTTGTATCTAGTAGATAGATCTTGATACATAGTTGTTCCCATCGTAGGAAATTTTTTGTTTTCTATGCTGCGAACCCTACAGTGGTATCAGAGCCGGATCTATGCGTAGATATTTTGCACGGGTAGTACACATATGAGTATGTGGGCGATGATGATCATTTTATTACTTCTTAGTTGTACTTTGGATATTGGTGGCATAGTGGGATGAAGCGGTCCGGACAAACTTTACATGTCCTCGCACATGAGACCTGTTCCACGCTTGACATGCAACTAGTTTTGCATAAGTGGCTAGCGGGTGTCTTTCTCTCCTACTATATTCAATATCTAATTTGCAACGAATTGTCAACAATTTGGTTATCCTCGTTGTGGTTCATGTTCGTAGGTAAGAACGGTTCTATCTTCGAAAGCCCTAAGCCACGTAAAATTTGCAATGGATAAATTAGAGGCGTCTAGTTTAGATTGTTGCTGGGCTAGTGATATGATATGGTGATGTTGTAAGTAGAAGTATGAGATGATACTCTTACAACACACATTACGTGTAATCTCCATAGACCTTGGACTTACACATATAGGTATGATAGTGATCATACCACGGTGCACATGATAGAGATCATATGCGGGAACCATATCATTCCACTAATAAACATGTGATGTTTGATAACATCTTATATTGCTTGTTTGGCGTTTTATTAGCATAATAAGATGATCCCTCATTTAAATATCAAGATAAGAATGTGTTCTTCCTTTAGTATGCACCGATTATGTTCTCGTCGCTCCAAGACATCACGTGATGATCGGGTGTTTTTGGATCCACGACCATATTTCGGGTGTAAGACAGTTACACACGCGAATACTAAGGTTCTTACTTGGCAAGCCTAGCATGTACAGACATGGCCTCGGAACACGGACCGAAAGGTTAAGCATGAGTCATATAGTAGATATGATACCCATTTGATGCTCGCCTTTGAAGCTACACTGACTCACGTGATGATCGGACTTGGTGTAGTGGATTTGGTTCATGTAATCACCAAAAAGACACGAGGGATGTTGTTTTTTGAGTGGGAGTTCATTTATAATTTGGATTAGTAGAACTCAATTTATCATAAATTAAATCAAAGTGAATTTGCATAATTTGTTGTAGTCATTGGCATTCGTTCACCACCTTATGCATAGTTGTAATTGAGATAATAGAACTATAGAATTCTGGATATATACTTTACGAACTGGTATCGTATTTCGTTGAGTGTCAATCTAAAGTTTAAAGTCCTATTGCAAACTTTCAGCAAATTCTATTTACTCCGTGAAATTTAATAGTTGGTATTAAATCGAGAGTAACAATTCCAGTGTTAGTATCTTAAGTATCATGTTTGCCTCCATGATTCTTGATTGTTTTAATATCAAGTTTATCTAGGAGCTGAAAGAATTGTTTCAGAAACCATCATGTGTGATAGATATAACGATATCTGAAACAATGTTTTGGTTGCAATATGATAGAGTATAATATATGTTCTCATATTGGATGAGAATTTGCAAAGGTTGGAGATGCTAGACATCCTAATCATCCAAAAGGGTTTTGTAAAGTAATATTATACTCACGATTCGCCTTTATAAGTTATAATAGCTTGATCATGAAAGTCGTCATGATGAGGATGAATAGAAGATGTATGTAAAGTGTTTACTACACTAAAAGATTACTAAAGAATAGATTTTGAAAGAATACCAATCATTTTGATGATGGTGATCTACTTCAAAGTGCAAGTCCAAAGGTATTATTATTTGAATATACACGCTTTGGACTATGTGTCATGTATATGGCGTCACTGTTGATGTTGATAAATTCTTTTAAAAGGAAAGAGGAAATGCTGAAAGAGAATCTATAAAATATATTTGGCAGAAAATAAAAGATTGGAAATATCCAATTTAGGTATATAGATGATATACATGTTATGGTTGTATTCTTTGCTTGTTAAACAATGTAGTTCTTGGGTATTGGATACCGAATTGGTTGGTATGAAATGTCATACAGAACGATGCAATTCATGAACTACAATGGCCTAAGTAACTAGCAAGAGAATATGTGATGATGTTCATCGAAAACAAACAAACTGTTGTTTGTATTTCTCGTTGACATCAAAGCTTGACTTCAAGATTTGTTTTAATAATTGTTATTTAAATCAGGTATTATGAGAACAAAGGTTGTTCAAATAATTACCGTATTCCATATCAGATGGATGATTTACAAATCTAGTTGGAGAAATCACATCCATAAAACCTAATGCTAAAATGTCGCCAGACAAATGATTGAAAGATCACTTATGAAGTGACATCGCTGTTTAAATTATATTGGAAATAAAACATGAAGAAACTCCATTTTCATGGATTTTTGGAGTCTTTGATTTGATCAAGTGACGCTTGTGAGACTTTCCACGTGATAATTAAAACTTCGTTCAAAGGCCAAAGAAGAACGAACGACTAAATTATTGAAATTTATACATATCGATGTATATAGTCCATTATGTGTAGTCGTAAGCGATGGGTTTCAACTTCATATGCTTTTTCCGGAAATTTGAGTGAATATTCACTTAATGAGAAAGAAGTATAAAATATTTTAAAAACGTTTCAAAGACTTTCAAGATGAAGTGAAAATCATTGTAACAAGAAAATAAATGGTTTATGATTTTATCATAAGGGATTTATTTGATTTACAAGTGTAACAAGAAAAATAAATGAATTATGATTTTATCATAAAAGGGATTTATTTGAGTTACAAGTTTAGCAAAACACCTAGATTTACATAACCCGAAACACCATAGGAATATGGAGTGTTTGATATTTGTAATGAAACCTTGTTTTACATGGTTGGATCAAAGGTGTTATTTTTAAAACTGCCATTATGTTTTAAAAATATTAAAGCTTTAGAGACTACCGCTTTTACACTGAAAAGAGCTCCATCTTGATCCGTTGAAATGACACCATATGAGTTATGGTTTGGGGTAAAACCCAAGTTGTCATTTCTTAAATTTTGGTATGCTAAGCATAAGTAAGATGTTTACAATCAAAGTCGGATGAGCATGTCTTTGTAGGTTATTTCGAATAACAATTGGTTATTCCTCCATAACACCAAGGACAAAAGGGTTTATCGCTTGAAACATGAAGTTTCTTGAAGAAGAAATTTTTCATAAAAGTTAAGTGGGAGGACAATAGAACTTTGATAAGGTTAGCGAACCTTAGCTAAATGTGCTGAGTTGCGCAGCACCGGAAATTGTTCCGGAGGCAGCCATAATACTCATAGCTTATGTGCCTCAAAGGTTGTGGTCACGGAGATCTAAGTTCTTATTGAACCAAGTCGGTCGGATAAACAAATCAAATGCTGAGATTTGAGAGTAAATCATTATTGTTTGACAATGATGAACTGGCTACATACAAAGAAGCGATGATGGGCCTTGACTCCGTCAAATGGCTTGAAGCCATAAAATCCGTGATAGTTCCATACACGAGAAATCAAGTTTTAAACTTGGAAGACCCTCCGGAAAGGTGTAAAAACCTATCGGTTGTATTTGGATCTATAAAGAAACAGACATGGATGTTTCACATCTATGAAATAGTCGACATGTCGTAAAGTATTTTACGACAATGTTCAAGGAGTTGACTATGACAAGATTTGATCGTTTATAGCGATATTTAGTCTGGACGGATTAAAGTAGGAACCACTATGTATAATTTGTTATATGGTAGATGAATAAACAAAACAAAGTTCTTCTAATAGAATGGTTACCTAGGACGTTTACATGACATGATCCAAGGGGTTTTAATTCAAAGGATGCTAAAAAGGGCATGCAAACTTCAATGGTTGAAGTAAGCATCGTGGAGTTGGAATCTTCACCGTGATGAAAAAGAGTTTTCATCAGGAGACGATGAAGATGCTTGCATTTGCAAGAAATTAAGTGGGAGCGCTAAGACATATTTCTAATACATTATGTGGAGGACATATTGTTGATTAGAAATAATGTATATTTTATTGACAAAGGTTAAGAATTTCATTTTGATGAAAAACTTAGGCAAAACCCAAATATTTAGCATGAATGTATATAGTGGATAGACTATGACGCTAATATGGTTGTGCCAAACGTACATATATGAGATATTGAAGGAGTTCAGTATAGAAACGACAAGAAACAATTCTTGTTGCATGGAAAGGAATTGAATCAAGATTCAAGTGTATCGACACTTGATAAGTGAAACAAGATTCAAGTGCTTTGACACTTGATGAGTGAAATCACGAGAATGTTTTGATCAATCATACCATGATATGTACACATCCAGATATGTCCTATGCTCTAAGTGTTATGAGCAAATATCAGAATGAATCATAAAATGATCATTGGACGATAGTAAGGATATTCTTATGATTTTTTGGAAAGAACTAAGAATAAATTTGTGTAGAGGTGAAAAACAATTACAAATAGTTCATTGTAAAGAGTTACATTGATACTAGTTTTGTCACAAGATACAAATTAAGTTTATCTCAATTTAAACTATGGGTGGCACAATGTAATGGATAGTAGATTCCATGATGTATTTGGAAGAGTTCCAAAGTTAAGACATTGTGACGAATACTACAACAAAAAGGCTAAGTATATGACTGCTATAGTAGCAGCAAAGGAGGGAATTTGTGTCAAGAAGTTTGTTATCAAACTAAGGTGTGGTTCGCAACGGGCTAACACTAAAGATATATTGTATGCCAATTGTATCGATGTGTTTTAACCCCAAGGAACTAAAGGTCTCACCAAAAGACCAAATTTATACAATGCCATCTCATTGGAGAATGAGTGATGTGTGAAGACGCAAAGACATGCAAATACACACGGACCTGAAAGTGTCAGATCCGTAGATTATGTTAACCACTTGCAATTGCATATATGGAACACCGGAAAGCCATAAGTGTTCAATACGCAAAGTTTTCAAACTAGATTATTGTCTCTAGTGCAAGTGGGAGACTGAAGGGAATATGCCCGAGAGGCAATAATAAAGTGGTTATTATTGTATTCCTTGTTTATGATAAATGTTTATTTTGCATGCTATAATTGTATTAATACGGAAACGTTAATACATGTGTGTTTAATAAACAAACAAAAAGTTCCTAGTTATGCCTCTCTCATAAACTAGCTCATTGATTAACAAGACGATCAAGGTTTCCTGATCATGGACATTGGATGTTGTTAATAACGGGATCACAACATTACTGTAATCGTGTGATGAACATTCATCCGAAATATAGCATTACGATCAAAGTCATTGAGTTTATATTGCTATAACAACTTACGAAGTGATCCTAATCCTTAGACCATGAGATCATGTCAATCACTAACACCGGAAGAGTTTCTTGATAACATCAAACGTCACACCATAACAGGGTGATTATAAAGATGGATTCAGAACTAATAAAGTGTTATGTTGAGGCCCATGGATCGAGAGTGGAATTTGTTCATCCCGATGACGGATAGATATACTCTGGGCCCTCTCGGTGATATCACATTGATTAGCTTGCAAGCAAGTGATTTGATCACTAGAATGTTATATCACGAACGAGAAAAGAGTGCATGTCGATGCTTGAGATCAAAATAGGTATGGAGATACCGATGATCGAATCTCGGACATGTAATATATCGCGAAACAAAGGGATTACGATACTAGCGTAAAAGGTACCGACGATCACAAGAAAGTCCTCGCTGCATGTGTGGGAGTCAGTATGGGTCTCCAGATCCCGCTTCTGATTATTGATCCGAGAGGGGTCTCGATCATGTCCGCATTATTCGCGAACCGTAGGGTGACACACTTAAGAGATACCGACATCCATTTGGAGCAAAAGTTTCATGCCGAAAAGAATAACAAGCGCAGGAATTTATTTCACTAGATACCGAAACGGGTTTTCGGGTGAAATTGCAGAAAGTGTTTCTGCATGTGAAATGAAATACTAGCAAGGGGTTAAATGTGAATGTTTGTCATTAAAGTAATTGACAAAATTCTGAATAAATAAAAGGAGTTTTATTTAATGAGAGTTTGTATTAAATTTGGTGGAAATTTAATGGAAATTTGAGTGGGTTTTTGAGTGGAGGGAATTGAAAGGCATTTGAGTGAGTGGAGTGTCCACCCACATGAATGTGGAAGATGTGGGGGCAGCCCCATGGCTGGGCGCATGGCCCCTTGGGTGCCCCCCTCTCCCTATAAAAGGAGCCCCCTCCCTCTCTCTCACTCACACCTCCACGTGAAGGATCTCTCTCCCCCTCTAGAATTTATCCCCCATGGTCTCGGACTAGCGAGATACATGTTCCCGGTGGCTATTCGGCAAGAAAGAGTTGTGCTTCCGCTGCATCGCTGGAGCGAGGAGGCGGAGGTTGCTCGGTGCCTCGAACGTGTGTGCGAGCACGGATGCGCTGCTGTTTTGCGGCGCTAGGACTTCCTCTCGATCTTGAGATCGGCAAGAGATCGTCTACATCAACCACGAGTTTGGACTCGTTAAGCTTTGTCGGTCTTTAAGGGTATGTTCTCTACGGATATACATCCGCCCGTTGTTTGTATCTAGTAGATAGATCTTGGTACATAGTTGTTCCCATCGTAGGAAAATTTTTGTTTTCTATGCTGCGAACCCTACAAAACCGCTATATCTTCATCGCCTGTCTGTACTTGTGCCCGTTCCTTTTTGTTGGTTCGAGCACCGTCGTCAGCAACTTTTAAGGTAAGTCATCACCACCGGAGAGCTCGCTCTCATCTGCCTCTTGAGGAATGGGACGAGGTGGTTCTGGTGCGTCTGTAGCTTCTGGCTCGCCAGCATTTTCGCATCGTGTCAGGTGCTAACAAGGCGGGACTGGACGACATCCGTCATAAACATGAGTTTCGGCAAGGTCACAACAGAAGTAAATGAGTCATTCATGAGCACTGACGACAAGCCTAAGAAAGGAAGTGTCACATCCCAAATTTTCGATTTGGTCTTGCATATCATTCATTGCATCGCATCATATCTTACCATGCATTACCGTCGAGTAGAGAGGATCGACGAAACGCTATTTGCGAAAACCTATTTTTGTTTCGACCCGAGTTTCCTACGGGGAGCTTTAGAGGACTTCGACAACCACCCTGTAGATTCGAGTTTCGCACAAACTTGACTAAAGGTTGTTCCCCTCGACATCTGAACCCGTAGGCGAAAATCGCTCAATCGGAGTTCGTATGCAAAAGACTCGAACGCTTTAGTAAACCGCGGAAGCGGTCCGAAAATCCGGACCGATTTCGAATCGAGTCAAATCTGGACCGATTCGGTCAGGATTTTTCTTTTTTTCTTCTTCGCGTGGGACTTTTGAAGGCCCCACCGCCTCGATTCGTGCCTCCCGAACCCGCCCACAACTCCCGCGCCTCCCAGCGTGACGCGCCGCCGCCACCACCGCCTCGCCGCCGCCATCCTCCCTCCGCCATGCCCGCTCGTCTGCGTCGGGTTCGTCTCGCCGCCTCTTTCCGTTCCGTGCTTCGCGTCTCCATCCGCCGCCAACCGCCCACCGCAGATCGCCGCGTCTGACGCGTTTATTGTTCCGGGCGTAGTTGATTGTGTACGTCGTGCGAGTAGAACCACGACGCCGAACCGACCGTCGCCCGTCCGAGCTCGCCGGAGTTCGTTTGATCCGATTCGGTAAGACAGCAGCCACCGTCGGATCTCGGATCAGCGGCTTAGATCGTTCGTTGACTGGTCAGCGCTCAGGCGTTGACTAGTCAGACGCTGACGTTGACTGGTCAGACGTCGATCAGCGCCCGATCATCGAACACGATTGATGGGTCAATTTCGTTAATCCTATTAGTTGGCAGATTTCGGTAGAATCTTGTAAATTGCGTAGAAATTAAACCGTTTGGCCAAAATTGCAAATAAAATATGTACGCGTTCAGTGAGTCGTGTAGAATCTCGCTGTAGCTTTGGTTCAGACTTTTACTGTCAGGTTTAGTACAGTTTAATCAAACTAGTTAGTGGCCTTTCCGGAGTAATAAATTCGTAGTAAAAGTTTCGTAGCTCAAAAATCGCGTGTGATATGTCCCTGAACTCGTGTGAACGAGGGAATCTCATCGTGAAATAAAAGATAGGCTTACAGTAAAAACTTCTGCAGTATTTGTCTAATGGCTTTCTGCAGTGTTTTAATTACTCGGATGTTTTATAACTCCTTTTTGAGTAATTCCAATTGGTACTGTTTCTTATCAGCGATGCCTTTGCGGTAGAATATTTCCAAGATTTTACAAACTGTTTACTACCGGTAGTGAATTATTTAAGTTCTAGCTCTAGTAGTGATCACTACTTTTGGTTAACAATTTCCCTTGCGCCAAAATCTATTTTCCATGCATGTATTCGGTAGTAATATGTATTAGTACTATGTGGTGCAGCTGTAGCACCAATTCGCTTGCCGTTCTTGCATTCATGCATCATTTTGTTGCATATGTTTGTGAATTATTTGTTTATGAATGCAATTGTGTCGTGTAGATTGTGTGGAGTGCAACCCTTGCTCGTGTGTGGATTGTTCCTCCGACCGCTACAACCAAGGCAAGTAGATGCTACTTTGTTCATGATATCGTCCTACTATTTTTAATGCATTGTCGTGTATTTTGTAGATACATGTGTAGGACGATACTATCGCTATGCTATGTCCTATTATGTGGTAGGACCCTCTTTGTAGATGAACCACCGTTGGTAGATGTGCTTAGCCATGCTATGTTGAACGAGGGTTGGGTTACATCATTGATACTTGTTTTCTCAAAGTATTGGTTTGTGAAAACTAAAACAACTTAATCAATGAACCCCCTGGGTGTGATGGTATTGATAAATTTTGGTGGTTTCATTGCGGAAAGGCACCCAGGTATCAAGAGAAATTGATTGGCTTCTTTATTGTGTAGCTTACGTGTACAACCATGTGCCAATAATGAAATGGGCGGTTGGTTGGACTTAGTAGGTTGTGGTAACTCGAACCCGCGTATCCAGAGATGTAGAATTTTGGTAGGTTGGACGGTGCGGGATTGAGGAGCTACTTCGAACAGTCTCTTCTTGGTCTTCTCCCTATCGTCACCCAAAATGAGAGTGATGGTACGAGCTGGGCTGGCCAAGTCACATGGGTAAAGTGTACTAACCTCTGCAGAGTGCATAATCTAATCGATTAGCCGTGTCCCCGGTTATGGACATCTGAGTTGCTAGATATTGATTCCATGACATGTTTCTCGCTCATTCTAATTTCATAATTGTTTTAATATTGTTGGGTTAACTTAATTGGGATCTTTTCAAAGAAAATTCAAAACTGTTTATGAAAGTAGGACAAAGTTATTTGCAAATGCAAGCCAGACACAGCTCCACTTGCCAGATATGCATGTAGATGTTAGTACTAATGTCTCCTTTACTAGCTCTACTTGCCATACATTCCATGTATTGACCCTTCGGGGCTGTTGCGTTTTATGCTGCAGGTTATTCCGATTCTGATTGATCGTTATAGGCCACGACACTCCACTCGGCACTTGTTCACTTGTGGGCAATTTGAAGAATTGGAGGATTTACTCGCTTTTGTTGCTACCTGAACAATTTGAGCTAGCTCTATGCTAAGCTTTTACATTGTAATAATGGTACTCTGGATCTTGTAGATCATGATACACGGTTATTTGCTATGATTATCTATCTTACTCTATTGTGGGCCAATGAACCGATCCAGGGATTGGCATGTCACATAGAGGCCACGGTCTTATCAGAACCGGGGTGTCACAGGATGGTATCAGAGCCCGTGTGTCGACTGTAGGATCGTGACCTAGGATTGGATTAGGAAGCCATAGAATTATTAAAGCCTATATTAACTCTGTCTTTCATCTTATGCCTTTCACCCTCGTAAATTATTATCATATGCTATTCTCACACTTTCCTCTTTTACTTGATAGATGGGAGACGTTAGGACTGAGTATGTCACCATGGAGTCACCAAGGCCCTTTGCAAGGCAGTTAGCTCAGCTCTCTCAGTCACTGGGATTGCCACTGCCCATGTTCAAGGGAAGAAGGCTGTACACCTATGGAAATGGAGAGGATGCATGGGAGATCACTACCTTCATATTCAGAGATGCCGCCTTGCCAAACCCCGTGCACTTGGTCTACACCAAGATATACCTGGCCAGGGACTTGGAATCAACTTGGCCATACATGAAGCCCTGTCTCGCCAGTGCCATAATGTCCGACACCTACTACCAGCAGATTCACCCTACCGTGACTATGGAAGGCGTGATGAAGATGGGAACATTGTGGTTACCCCGGGCGACAGGAACAACATGCCGCCCCGTCGGAGGCACATAGAGGACATGGAAAGGGAGAATGGAGCTCTAGCAGAGAAGGTGAGGATGATAAAGGAGATTGCAGATTTTACTAGCAATGGTATGGTGGTCCAAGGACAGGAGATTGACACTTTGCATGAAGCTGTGGGAGTTCTGGAGAATGCCCTGATAGCCAGAGATGCAACCATAGCACATCTTCATGGTACTGTGCAGGAGAACACCCAGAACATACAGCAACTGCAGGGGACAGTCCAGGAAAGGGATCAAACTATTGAAGCTATGACAGCCCAGATTGCCGCTCTCCAAGCACAGCTGAATCCACCCCCGGATGATGACAATGGAGATGATGGCAACAATGGGGATGATGATGACAGTGGAGACGATGATGATGATGAGGACGAGGATGATGATGATGAAGACGATGATGGTGGAGGAGATGAGGCCGTTGCTGTTGCAGCTGAGGATGAAGAAGAAGAGGAGGATCCAGAAGAGGTGGAGTTTGAAGTCTCAAGTGATGGTTCAGGAGAGGTGTACACTCCGCCGCCATGGTTGTACCGCGAGCCGAAGCGCCAACGCATGACCGCAAGGACCTACCTCAATCTCTTCAAGAAATAGATAGAAGTCCACCAATTAGACCACGTTAGGCAAATCGTTAGGATTAGTCTCGATCGTTGTGAAGCTTACTTCGTGTTAGATTAAAAGTGTTTAGTTGCTTATTTGTGTACTCCAATATCCCAGGATTTATTTGTGCGAATTTTAATGAAAGAGTTATGGCAATTTGGTTACTATCTGTGTTTTTCGCTGCAGTTTTCTGCTGACACAGCAGTACTGCGATTTTTCATATTTTCTGGTAACTCGGAAAAATCTGAAAAAAATTGGGCTGATGCGAAACTCTCTGTGCCATATGCACAAAAATTGGCTTAATTTTCTGAAGAGTTTAAGTCAGGCGGAAAAATTCGTGATTGCTGCTGGACGGTTCTGGCAGAATTGCTGTTTTGGTTGATTAGTTGATCTATTGTTTAGTTAACCATTGCCAACTCTTGCAAAACTATTTCAGTAGTTATGTACTGCTAGGATAACACCTGGGATGTTGCTGGATCGCTTGTTTGTTGATGTGTTGCTTGCTTGTGATTGTCTGCTATTGTTTGTTGTTGATTGCTCATATGCATGGGTAGAATCCTATTACCGTAGTTGATTCTTTCTAAACTTACCTATGCTGAACCGCAGATGCCTCCCCGCCACCCCACTGAGATGGAGCAGCTCATGGCTCAGGCACAACTGACCCAAGTGATGACCCAGTTCATGGAGAATCAGAACAACAACAATGGAAACAATCAGCCTCAGGGAGATGCTCTCACCAGATTTCTGAGGTTAAGGCCAGCTAAGTTCTCTCTTAACGGAACCAATGGTTGCTCTCGACTGGTTGCGTTCAGTCAACAAGGATCTAGTAACTGCCGGATGCACTGATGCTGAGAAGGTGAGGTTTGCGCTCACCTCTTGGAGGGACCAGCCGCTTCTTGGTGGGACACATTCAGATCACCCACCCGCTGGATCGTGACTTGGGCAATGTTTGAAGAAGGTTTCAGGATCAACCACGTGTCTTCAGGAGTTCTCGAGCCTGAAGAGGAAGGAGTTCGCAACTTGCGCCAAACCAATCGCACCGTGGCCGAGTACATTGAGGAGTTCAACAACCTGTCCGTTATGCACTGAGGATGTGGACACTGATGCCAAAAGGAGGAGAGATTCTGGATGGCCTCGTGATGAGCTTTCAGACAACTACTTGTGGTTTATTGCCCCACTTTCCGGAGCTTATGGACAAGGCGAATCTTGGAAGGAAACACAAGCAGGTGGAGAACCTCAAGAGAAAGAACAACAATCACCACTCTGGTTCACACCACAAGTCTCGCACTTCGTATGATGGATACTCCAAGCATGGGGAAGTGACCATGGGAGCCATGATCGTCACCACCATGGGGCGAGGGACATCGTCATGACAACCATAGGATTAGCCACCACAACCACAAGGGAGGACACTCTCACCACTCTGGAGGACACGGTGGACATGACCGCAACCGTGATCGCAACTTCGTGAAGAAGGATCTGAGTGAGGTGACGTGCTTCAAGTGCAAGCAGAAGGGACACTATGCTGACAACTGTCCGGAGAGGAAAGGACTGAAGCCAACCAACGGCGAGAAGGCCACAGTGAACCACATGAATGTGGAAGAGATTCCAGATGAGCCTGACCTTGTGATTGGTAAGCTCCCAATCAACACTTACCCTGCACTTATACTTTTCGATACTGGTGCATCGCATTCATTCATATCAAGGGCATTTGTGGATAAGTATAAGTTACCTACTGAGTCTATGAAAAGGTCTATTAGAGTGATTTCACCTGGAGGAGATATGATAGCTAGTGCGGGATGCCGCGAACTGACTGTGAGGATTGGAACACACAACTTCATTGCACATCTAGTAGTGCTGGATTCACAAGGATTAGATGTCATTCTGGGTATGGATTGGATGTCTATGCATGGGGGACACATAGATTGTGCACAGCGAGCTGTTTCACTTAAAACCCCGGATGGTAAGAGGATTAGATTCAAGTCGGCTGCACGACCAGGAAGGTGTAAGCTGAATTCTCTTAAGGGGGTTAGCGTGGATCTTGTGCGGTGATTAGGGATTACCAGCGTGTTTAGGAAGAGCTGCCGGGTATGCCACAGCGGAGATGTAGAGTTTCTTATCGACGATGCCGAACAGGACCTATAGCAAAGAAACCATATAAGATGGATGTGGATGAGCTGAAGGAATTGAAGAAAGCAGTTGAAGGAACAACTGGAAAAGGGATTCATTCAGCCTAGTGCGTCGTCATGGGGAGCACCTGTTCTATTTGTGGAGAAGAAAGACAGCACCAAGAGATTAGTGGTAGACTATCGCTCGCTGAATGAAGTAACCATTAAGAACAAGTACCCTCTACCGAACATAAATGACTTGTTTGATCAACTGGAAGGAGCAAAGGTGTTCAGCAAGATTGATCTGCGATCAGGCTATTTCCAATTGAAGATCCGAGAGGAGGATGTACCAAAAACCGCCTTCACCACTAGGTATGGTTTATATGAGTATACGGTTATGTCTTTTGGACTAACGAATGCCCCGGCATACTTCATGACCATGACGAACAAGGTATTTATGGAGTATTTGGACAAGTTCATGGTGGTGTTTATTGATGACATACTGATATATTCCAAGGATGATGCTGATCATGAGAAACATCTGAGACTGATTATGGAGAAGCTGAGAGAACACAAGCTGTACGCCAAATTCAGCAAGTGTGAATTCTGGCTTAACACTGTTGGGTTTCTTGGACACGTAGTGTCAGGAGAAGGAATTGCTGTTGATCCAAACAAAGTGACCGCAGAATAGTGGGAAGCGCCCAAGAATGCGGAGAGATTGAAGCTTTTGGGACTTCTTGGATATTACGGAGGTTCATAGAAAACTTTTCCAAGATTGCTAAGCCGATGACCGAACTTCAAGAAGGAGAGGAAGTTTGAATGGTCGACGTATGTGAAGCCAGCTTTCGAGGCTGAGCGTCGACTAGTGACCGCTTTGTTCTATGTTTTACGGATCTTGAAGGATTTCCAAGTGTCTTGTGATGCCTCACGACAAGGACTTGGGAGTGTCTTGATGCAAGATGGGAGAGTAGTGTCATATGCCTCGCGACAACTCAAGCACCATGAGCGGAATTACCACACACGACTTGGAGTTAGAGTCGGTGGTTCATGCGCTCAAGGTATGGAGGCATTACTTAATGGGAAAACACTGTGATGTGTACACCACCACAAGAGCCTGAAGTACATATTTACACAAAGGAACTGAACATGAGACAAAGGAGATGGTTGGAACTTATCAAGGACTATGATATGAATCTACAGTACCACCGGAAAGGCCAATGTAGTAGCGGATGCTCAGCCGGAAGGTTTATGCCAATGGATTGACAATTGGTGAATTGCACGAGGATTTGTGCAAGCAATTCAAGGACCTTAGGCTGGGTAGTATCGAAGGATACTTGGCTACAATGGAAGTCCAACCAACGCTCGTGACACGAATCAGAAGGCTCAAGTGGGAGACAAAGAGATAGATGAAGTTAAGGAAAAGATGAAGGAAGGTCGAGCAAGGGAATTCGCGAGGATGAGCAAGGTACCTTATGGTATGGAGATCGTTGTGTGTGCCCAACGATCCGGAGTTAAGGAAGTTGATTCTGCAGAAGCTCATGACTCGCCGTATTCCATACATCCGGCAATACGAAGATGTATATGGACCTAAAGGACAGATTCGGTGGAACAACATGAAGGGAGACATCGCGAGCATATTGCCCTATGTGATGTATGTAGCCGAGTGAAGCGGGACACCGTGAAGCAGGATTGCTACAACCATTGCCTGTGCGGATTGGAAGTGGGATAGAGTGGGAATGGACTTTATCACAGGATTGCCCAGACCAGGTCGGGGATATGACTCTATTTGGGTAGTGGTCGACCATTTGACCAAGGTAGCCCACTTTATACCGGTGAAGACGACCTATCCGAGTGCAAAGTTGGCCAAGATTTACATGGACAGGAATGTGTGCCTGCACGGAGTTCCCAAGAGGATCGTGTCTGATAGAGGCACCCAATTTACCTCACTTCGGCGCCACCGCACGAGTCACTTGGTACTAGATTGGAGTTTAGCACAGCGTTTCACCCACAGACTGATGGACAGACCGAGAGGGTGAATCAGATTTTGGAGGACATGCTAAGAGCTTGCGCCTTGGCTCATGGTTCTAGTTGGGATGAGAATTTGCCGTATCAAGTTTTCCTACAACAACAGCTATCAAACCAGCATCAAGACGTCACCGTTCGACGTACTGTATGGGAAACGGTGCCGAACACCATTGCTATGGGATGGAGTAGGAGAACGTCAGTTGTTTGGGCCTGATTTGATCAAGGACGCTGAGGAGAAGGTCGCCTTGATTAGAGACAGACTGAAGGTAGCACAATCAAGACAGAAGAGCTACGCTGACGCCAAGCGCAAGGAGGTGGTGTATGAGATAGGTGATAGAGCATACCTCAGAGTATCGCCGCTTCGTGGAATTAAGAGATTTGGTATTAAGGGTAAGCTGGCACCTCGATTTATTGGACCATATCGAGTCTTAGCACGCAAAGGAGAGGTTGCTTATCGCTTGGAGTTGCGGAGGCTCTGTCGCTGTTCACAATGTGTTCCACGTGTCCCAGTGAAGAAGTGCCATCCGGAGATGGTGGATACACCATTGAGAGATCTGTGCCACTAGAGGAGGTTCAACTTGAGAATGATTTGACCTATGAGGAGAAACCGGTCAAGATTCTAGAGACAAGAGAAAGGACTACCCGTACCAAGATAATCAAGTTTTGCAAGGTGCGTGGAGTCACCACACGAAGAGGAAGCCACTTGGGAGCGTGAAGATGACATCCGAGAGGACTACCCACACCTATTTGCTAGCGCCGAATCTCGGGACGAGATTCATCTTAAGGGTTAGTCTTGTCACATCCCAAATTTTCGATTTGGTCTTGCATATCATTCATTGCATCGCATCATATCTTACCATGCATTACCGTCGAGTAGAGAGGATCGTGAAGCTATTTCTGAAAACCTATTTTTGTTTCGACCGAGTTTCTGCGGGAGCTTTAGAGGGACTTGCGACAACCACCCCTGTAGATTCGAGTTTTCGCACAAACTTCGACTAAAGGTTGTTCCCCTCGACGATACGAACCCGTAGGCGCGAAAATCGCTCCAATCGGAGTTCGTATGCAAAAGACTCGAACGTTTTAGTAAACCGCCGGAAAACGGTCCGAAAATCCGGACCGATTTCCGAATCGGAGTCAAATCTGGACCGATTTGGGTCAGGATTTTTTTTTCTTTTTCTTCTTCTCGCGCGTGGGACTTTTTGAAGGGGCCCCACCCCTGCCTCGATTCTCGTGCCTCCCAGAACCCGCCGCCACAACTCCCTGCCGCGCCTCCCAGGCGTGAACGCGCCGCCGCCTGCCACCTTCGCCTCGCCGCCGCCGGCCATCCCTCCCTCGCCGGCCATCGCCTCGTCTGTTGTCGGGTTCGTCTCGCCGCCCTCTTTCCGTTCCCGTGCTTCGCGTCTCCATCCGCCGCCGCCAACTGCGCCCTGCAGATCGCCGCGTACGCGCACGCGTTTATTGTTCCGGGAGCCGTAGTTGATTGTGTACGTACGTGCAGGTAGAACCGCGACGCCGGAACCGACCGTCGCCGCCGTCCGGAGCTCGCCGGAGTTTGTTTCGCAGTCCGATTCCGGTAAGACAGCAGCCACCGTCAGATCTCAGATCAGCGGCTTAGATCGTTCGTTGACTGGTCAGCGCTCCAGACGTTGACTAGTCAGACGCCCCAGACGTTGACTGGTCAGACGTCGATCAGCGCCAGATCGTATTACGATTGGTGGGTCAATTTCGTTAATCCTATTAGTTGGCAGATTTCGGTAGAATCTTGTAAATTGCGTAGAAATTAAACCGTTTGGCCAAAAATTGCAAATAAAATATGTACACGTTCAGTGAGTCGTGTAGAATCTCGCTGTAGCTTTGGTTCAGACTTTTACTGTCAGGTTTAGTACAGTTTAATCAAACTAGTTAGTGGCCTTTCCGGAGTAATAAATTCGTAGTAAAAGTTTCGTAGCTCCAAAAATCGCGTGTGATATGTCCCTGAACTCGTGTGAACGAGGGGAATCTCATCGTGAAATAAAAAGATAGGCTTACAGTAAAAACTTCTGCAGTATTTGTCTAATGGCTTTCTGCAGTGTTTTAATTACTCGGGATGTTTTATAACTCCTTTTTGAGTAATTCCAATTGGTACTGTTTCTTATCAGCGATGCCTTTGCGGTAGAATATTTCCAAGATTTTACAAACTGTTTACTACCGGTAGTGAATTATTTAAGTTCTAGCTCTAGTAGTGATCACTACTTTTGGTTAACAGTTTCCCTTGCGCCAAAATCTATTTTCCATGCATGTATTCGGTAGTAATATGTATTAGTACTATGTGGTGCAGCTGTAGCACCAATTCGCTTGCCGTTCTTGCATTCATGCATCATTTTGTTGCATATGTTTGTGAATTGTTTGTTTATGAATGCAATTGTGTCGTGTAGATTGTGTGGAGTGCAACCCTTGCTCGTGTGTGGATTGTTCCTCCGACCGCTACAACCAAGGCAAGTAGATGCTACTTTGTTCATGATATCGTCCTACTATTTTTAATGCATTGTCGTGTATTTTGTAGATACATGTGTAGGACGATACTATCGCTATGCTATGTCCTATTATGTGGTAGGACCCTCTTTGTAGATGAACCACCGTTGGTAGATGTGCTTAGCCATGCTATGTTGAACGAGGGTTGGGTTACATCATTGATACTTGTTTTCTCAAAGTATTGGTTTGTGAAAACTAAAACAACTTAATCAATGAACCTCCTGGGTGTGATGGTATTGATAAATTTTGGTGGTTTCATTGCGGAAAGGCACCCAGGTATCAAGAGAAATTGATTGGCTTCTTTATTGTAGCTTACGTGTACAACCATGTGCCAATAATGAAATGGCGGTTGGTTGGACTTAGTAGGTTGTGGTAACTCGAACCCGTATCCGAGATGTAGAATTTTGGTAGGTTGGACCGGTCTTGGCGTCGGGATTGAGGAGCTACTTCCCGAACAGTCTCTTCTTGGTCTTCTCCCTATCGTCACCCAAAATGAGAGTGATGGTACGAGCTGGGCTGGCCAAGTCACATGGGTAAAGTGTACTAACCTCTGCAGAGTGCATAATCTAATCGATTAGCCGTGTCCCCGGTTATGGACATCTGAGTTGCTAGATATTGATTCCATGACATGTTTCTCGCTCATTCTAATTTCATAATTGTTTTAATATTGTTGGGTTAACTTAATTGGGATCTTTTCAAAGAAAATTCAAAACTGTTTATGAAAGTAGGACAAAGTTATTTGCAAATGCAAGCCAGACACAGCTCCACTTGCCAGATATGCATGTAGATGTTAGTACTAATGTCTCCTTTACTAGCTCTACTTGCCATACATTCCATGTATTGACCCTTCGGGGCTGTTGCGTTTTATGCTGCAGGTTATTCCGATTCTGATTGATCGTTATAGGCCACGACACTCCACTCGGCACTTGTTCACTTGTGGGCAATTTGAAGATTGGAGGATTTACTCGCTTTTGTTGCTACCTGAACAATTTGAGCTAGCTCTATGCTAAGCTTTTACATTGTAATAATGGTACTCTGGATCTTGTAGATCATGATACACGGTTATTTGCTATGATTATCTATCTTACTCTATTGTGGGCCAATGAACCGATCCAGGGATTGGCATGTCACATAGAGGCCACGGTCTTATCAGAACCGGGGTGTCACAGGAAGCTGGTCCAATAATGACGGTGCTCCTCAGGAACAGTCCATCTGGGAAGACATCGCGAAGAATTAGGTAGACGTTGTGAATAGCTTTTGTATAGGGTTTCTGTCGTGTCTACCTTCTTCTTTCGTTCCAAATAAATTTTATGTTTCCTATCTAAAATAGTTTGTATGTTTTCATATTTTAAAATAGTTTGTATGTTGTTCCGTTTGAAATAATTTATGTGCTAGTGTAAAAGCGAGTATATGGTACGAAACATTTCTTCTGACGTTCCTTCTGTATATATGAAACGCTCGAGCATGCGTCAAAGAAGTACAATTTCTCTGGTTTTCCTACTTTCAATGGTTTAGATCTGTATACAACTAGACGTGTATGTGAGAATGCGTATGGTTTGCTGTCTTTTGCTCGGGACTCTTCGATATTTTTTTGAATACGAAAAAGTCTTATGTGCGCGTGAAAACATTGCGTGGTATATTAATGTTTCTCAATACTATAATTCATATGTCTTCATAATCGATTTTACTCATTACGCGTTATGCCTACTAGCCGTGACCCGGGGTCGCAGAGAGAAGTCTAATCTATTGTAATACTAAATAATATTGAATCGACGTGCTAGTTTTTTGAATCCACTATTGTATTGTTAAGACTATTGTATTGTTTTCATATTGCTATCAAATTCAAAAAATATAACACATTTTTTAAAATTTTAGAAATAAGTTAGCACCGTGCAATATTAGAGGCACACCATTGATATATGGTGCGGTGGTGGTGCGCACCACACGCCACCAGTACGTAGGTTATTGGTGGTGTGCCTAAAAGTTACTAGCCACATGATAGTGGCGGTGTGCCACTCCCACGCCACTAAGGGGTGATTTGGCATTGCCACCAATGAAGAAATCTGCACTAGTGAATGCATTGCTGTGTAAGAGGTAGCGTGACTCCTGGTTATCAAGGAAGAACTGGTGGAGGCGTGTCCAAGTTATGCAGGCCCGGTCATCGGCATCCTGAACAAGCCGATACAGTTCATCGATGAGAGTCACAATGAACTAGATGGAGAGGTGTATGTCGATGTCTTGCCAGTCATCATTAGGGGCAGGGATATGCCCCCTCATTCACATGATCACGGGCTTTGTACATCACCAGGAGAAAGAGAATGATCGGAGGCCACTAGGAGAAATTGGCACCAACGGCATTGACCTGGAACTTGATGTAGTTAGTGATATGAAATCCAAGAATAGGATGGGAGGAGTGCGTGGGAGAGGGATGGGAGGGTAGCACAATGCTCAGCGACACGCCAGGAGTAGATATGATAGTCAGTAATTCAGAAAATACGCCAAACTTCAGAGGGTCGATGAAGCTAGGGGTGGGAGGTACGTGTGGCATGGAGGAGCGTTGTAGAAGATGGATTTGGGGTTCATAATCGAGAGGATTGATGGTAAAAGAGTATGAGTTTGGCAAAATATGATGGATATATTATTGAGCCTCATGGGCAAGTATATATAGGCGTACAGAGGGTCATCTTTGAGTACTAGTCAAGTTAGGACTAGACGTAAACAGATCCTAACTCTATCTAAACTACCATAACAATCGTATATACCTAATACTCTAACACTCCCCCGCAGTCGTAGCGGTAGCGTCGTGAATAACTGAAACGTCGCGGACAGTCAGACTAGAGATGAATCTAACTAGCATCCAGTAGGCTGACATCCCCCGTAGTTCGAACGGAAACATCGTGGACAGTGCCATGTCGCGGTAGCTTGGACCGTAGAGGAAGCTGGTGAGATGCTCAAGCGAGGTGATAGCCCTTGTGCCGATGTCAAGGGAGCCAAGAGCTTGAGGCGGTGCTGAGGTCGGGGTAGACATTGCGAGGGGACACCGTGGTCGATGTTATGGTAGGTGATGCAGGTGTCGAGGTAGCCGCACGTGAAACCGCATGCGCATAGTGCGCGAGGAGAATGATGGAGACGCGTCGAGGCAGTCGTCGTGGGGCTGCGGCAGCTTGCCGAGGATCCGTGGACGCTTGCCGAGGGGGGCTTGCCGAGGGTCCGCAGAGGCTTGTCGTGGGTCCGTGACAGCTTGCCGAGGGGTGTCGATGCCGAAGTTGATGTAGTCTGAGCCGTCGAGGAAGAGGTGCGGCCATAGTTTTTCCAGAACTAGGCGCACTCCAGGGAAGAACTCACACTCCGATTTTTCCAGAACCGAGTACACGAAGAAGATCTTGTCAGTGACACGGTCTAGGCAGTCGTAGAGGAAGGTTTCGATGCCGAAGAAGACTTTGTCGAGGCGCCGATTCAAGATTGCCAGGCTCGGGGACGTGTCAGGGACGAAGGCACGCACCAACGTTGACAATACCGGACATGAAAGGGCGGGAACTAAGACATAGAAGGTGGCTAAACCAACGGAGGCCTAGAGTGGTCATGTTGGACGCTTAGATTGGCGCGATGGTGGTATTCGAAGTTGGCGAAGAGGAATTTGGCATGACGAAGACCATGCGCGGACGTAGATGACCCGCACCGTGGGAGGTGGCGCGCAGATAGCCTGGGGCGTCGGTGCGCGGGAATGGTGATGTAGACTGCATGCAGCAACGCTACGACCTGAGGGGGCGGCATAGCTGCAAGACGCAAGTTGGTGCAGCGGCTAGACCATCGGCGACGTACACACCATGGAAGGCATGTTGGAAGCCTGTAGCGTGGACCAAAGGCGGCAGGGCTGTGGCCCAAAGGGGCGACACAGCGGTAGCCCCTAGCTCGATCGGTGGTAGGCGGGTGCTCGGGGACGTGCTTGGCATAGACAGGCGCGAGATCGATTGATAATACCAACGGTGCGCCGTATGCGCCATGGCATGTATGACACATAGATCGGAGTCGATGGCGGTGTAGTCGGTGTCGTGGGAATGGCCACGGCATATGCTGCAATCGATAGCGAGTAGTAGAACGAAGGGCAAGGGCGGCCAACCATCTGCGGTGTGAGATGAGGGCAAATACACAGGGTTTTACCTAGGTTCGGCTCCCCGGAGGGTAAAGACCTACTTCTGCTAGATTGTATTGATGAGAGAGTACAAAGGGCGAGCTCGGCGGCTAGGCGGCGAGTCGAAGGGGTGTATGATGGAATTTAAGTTCTATGCGTGCCCTAGGGGGGTTTATATAGAGTCACCTCGCTAGGATTTACAGATCTACAACCAATTTGGATAAGGACTTGGAGGGTTCTTGGCCTAATCTGACTGGGCCTAGCTATGCTTCTGGGCCTCCAGCTTCCAATCGCCTGGCTTCTTCTTGGGTCGTGATCCAGTCGCCGTCCTGCAGGCCCACTCGCTGGCAGTATGGGCCAGTAGGAAACATCCTACTGGGTATACCCCACTCCGCATGTCCCCATCAGTAGTCCCGAGGCCGTCGTTAATTCGTGGCAGGTGTTCTTTGGCAGTCAGAGTATTCGGGTCCAATTTGGACGCCCAGTCGAATCGGCGGTGGATTCCTTCAACGAAATAAAGAATCCTCCGCATGTTTCCTCAGTCGCAATAATGTCGACCAGTCGAATCGCCAATCTGACGAATAGTCGAATCACAGATGTGGCGAATGGGTCGGCGAGTAGTTGAATCGCAGCTATGGCAAACGGGTCGGCAAGTAGTCGAATCGCAGCTATGGCGAACGGGTCAGCGAGTAGTCGAATCGCAGCTGTGGTGAGTCGAGTAAACGAAGTTGGACCGTCAATCTGGTCAAACTAGCCGTTGGGTAATCCAATGGTAATATCGGCGTAATCACTGCACGGTAACGGCTCCCTGAAAATGGCAGGTACCAACCATTATATAAGGAGAGTGATGGGTGAAAAACGATCATTCCCCACATTTCCTCCGACCTCGTGCGTCTCCCAATCTTCCATCCCTTTCAGAGCGAGCCAGAGCGATCTAGCGATTTCGCCACGACCCCGCAATCTCAGATCCTCCGATTGATGGCGCCACCAAAGATTTGTGGAGGAGATCCAAGTGCACGAAGGTGCTGCTAAAGTCCTTCGAGGACGCGGGAGTTCTCTGCGCCGAGATACGACAAATCCCCGCGGCCAGAGAAGTGGAGCCGAATCAGCGCGCTGGGGAGTTCATCTGCTTCACCAGCCATCTCGAGAGGAGGCTTGACTTCCCCACCTCGATCTTCTTCTACCTCTTCTGCTCGTATTACAGCATCCAGCCATCGGATCTAGGGCCGCATAGCATCGAGCAACTCGCCATTTTCGTGGCATTTTGCGAGTGCTTTCTAGGATGTCGCCCGTATTTCCCCCTGTGGTAGGAGATATTCCACAGGTGGGTCAGACGCGAAGGGGAAGACGGTCTGATGCTAGCAGCGGGCGTCCTCACCTTTCAGCTGAAGTCCAAGGCCTCCTTCCTCGACCTCATGCTGCCTAAGAAGGCGGCGAACGAGTGGAAGAAGCATTGGTTCTACGTCAGCGAATCGACTCTGGACGGTGAGGTGGCGCTTCCGATGTACTCCGCCGACCGGCCCAAGCCGCTGTGGCTTCAAGTCGCCAAGCTTCTGCTGGACCAGCGGATGGTAGTCGACAAGATGTTGACGATGATCCGTCAACTATAGAAGAACGGCCTTCAAACCATCAATTTGTACAACTACTGGCTAGGGCGGCGGCTGGTGCCCCTGTCCAGCCGTGCTCACTGGATGTACGAGTACACGGGCAAGGACGACGCGACCAAGTCCTGCACCGCTGAGTGGAGTGCTGACGATTACGCACTCGTGCTAAAGAAGATCACTGATGCGGAATACCTCGACCCGAAGGCCGGGATTCCCCCGTACACGATGAAGCGCGAGTTTCCACTGGTAAGTCTACCATTCCTTGTCCATTTCACAGTCGCAGAAATGCAGTCACGACTTTGCTGATTGTGTCCTATTTGTGCAGATGTTCCAAGTGGTGGAAGGTTGGATTCCACCCGATGATGACGAAATTTCAAACGAGTCCGTCGAGGGTGAGAGCGAATCTTCCTCCAACAAGGGAAAAGTCGGAGGCTATGATGATGACGATGATGATGACGAAGATGATGAAGCCGTAGAGGTCGCCGCACCCGTGGTTCGGAAGACCCGTGGACAACAGCAACGCGAGCTCGAGGCCAGCAAGATCCTCGAGGCTCACGACAGGGGCGAAGACGAAGCCCTCGAACACACTTCACGGCGCATGGCTACGCTGTCGAAGAAGAAGTCGCCAAAGAAGAAGAAGGGGGGACAAAGCGGTATCGCCGCCTCGATCCACGACTAGCTCCAAAGCGACTAGCACGACCAACGAGGCCAGGGCCGGCGTGTCGGCAAAGGTGACTACGGCGGACAGTGCGGGCGTGGTGGAAGATGAGGTGACGTTAGCATACCTTCTTCCGCCGTTCTCCGCAGTCACCGGGCTCGGGGATACTCCATCCGCGGGGGCGTCGTTGCCAAGGGAAGCACCCGCGTCAACCGGAGGGGAGCTTCCTGCCGTGGCCTCATCCTCGAGGAAAGCCTCCATGTCTTGGGCTCTGACCTTGTTCGAGACGGGCCTTAGCCGGAAACTAGGGCCAGAATTGGAGAAGCCAGCGCATATCCGCACCGTCTTGCGCTTCATCCTAGTCGCCAGGTAATTATCTTGATGTTCTTTTGAGCTACTGGTTTGTATTTGTCGGGCGAGCTTGCTGATGATTTCTTTTTGCAGGGCATGCGTGAAGAAGATCGGTCACCACGCGGTGGCCAAAGTTCCAGTAGACGCCGCGGGGGCGGAAGCCAATCCCTCAAAGAAGAGGAAGGGCGATGACGCCGAGGCGCCTGCTGAAGGCGCGAAGAAGATGAGGGGCGACGAGGTCATCACAATCTCGGACAAGACAGTCGACGCCCCTAGTAAGGCTCCGACTGGAGCGGATGCGGCCACGAAGGCCGTTGTGGATGCGGGGTTGCAGCAGGTAGAACCTGCGGCAGTGGTCAGGGCAGCGGGCCCTATGACTAGTGCCGCGGGAGCGGCGGTGGCGACATTCCCTCACTTTATGGCGAGGGCCTCCACCGCGAGTGTGTCGGCGCAGTCGTCCCAAGGTTCTGGGGTCAGAGGTCGAACAACATCGCGGGCGCACACCTCTTGTGCTCCCGTCGGTGGATGCGATCGAGCTGCACAACATGCTAGGTGCGGCTATTCAGGTATGTCCATTCCCCGAGGATCTGGTCGCTGAATTTCAGCGGGTAGATTCTTATTGTTTTTCTTCGATGTCCAGTCCCCGAGTGTCTAGTCGCTGAATTTCAGCGGCTAGGTACTAAGGAATTTCTTCGATCCAGTCCCCGAGTGGCTATTCGCTGAATTTTAGCGGCTAGGCACCTAGGAATTTCTTCGTTGTCCAGTCCCCGAGTGGCTAGTCGCTGAATTTCAGCGGCTAGGCACTTAAGAATTTGTTCGATGTTTGCTGATATTTGATCATGTCTGTGCAGGGCCTTCAGCGCGAGTCAGCGGAGCGATTAGCCGCCAAGGAGCGTCTGGAGAAAGATCTCCGCTCCATGCAGGGAGTGAACGAGCAACTGCAAGCGACTACTGGTAGGTCTTCTAGGTGCCCTTTTCCACAACCGTCTTTTTCCTGATTATATACTGACACTCATGTTGCTGCAGAGTGTCATTCGGCTGCGATGGCGAAGGCTTGCGAGGGTTTGGTCCCTGCTAGCGACTTGACGGCTGCCCAGTCGTCTTTGACCACCGCAGATAAGAGAGTGGCCGAGCTGGAGCGAGAGCTCAAGGCTGCGAAGGTGGAGGCGAGCTCGGCACACGAGAGGGCTAAGGCGACTGTCGCTGCCGCGGCCAAAAAGCGAAAGGTGTCGGATGCTCTCGTCGCGAGGTTGCAGACTGGCTTGTCAAATCTTCAGGACTTCGTTACGGGGCGCTACCGTCCCTTGATTGGTGAGTTCCTTTATCTTGCGTTTGGTTGGTTTGGCGAGTCCCTGAGCGTGCGGGTCGCCTTTGCGGTTGTGCACCCTTCTGATTTTGAAATGCCTGTGCTTTGCAGGGAAGATTCTTGATGACGAGGCCGAGGCGTAGTCGTACGATGCGCGGCAGTGTGTCACCATGCTGGTGGACTCTGCCGCTCTTTCAGCGACTTGTATTCGCGCGTATCTTCAGGAGATATCGCCGATGGAGGTGATCCCCAGTGAACTCACTGAGGTCTGGCACTACCTGGAGAGGGATCCGACGGTTGTGGAGTTCATGTCGCGGTCGGCCTTTAGTTGTGGTGCTGCGACTACGCTGATCCTTGGGCTCGCGCACTTCCCAGACGATTTTGACCTGGACGACGTCACTAGCGGGTATCCCTCATCGACTGGCTCGGTCGAGATCTTCGACGTGCTGAAGTTGACCGATCGGGCCGTGGTCTACTCCGACCGGGTGTTGGCGATGGGCGATTTTCTGTCGTATCAAGAGACGATTGTCGCCCCGAACGACCCCGAGTCGGTGAACCGCAACTTCAAGGTGGAGCAGCCGTTCGGATCGGTGATGGCGGGCGCCTTGACGATGTATCCGTCAAACCCGTGGGTTCCCTTCATCCGTGTCCATGGAGGCGGTGGAGCGTCATTGACAAAACCTGCGGAGTATACCACTTTGCTGATTGGCGTCAGTTGTAAAGAAGTGTACGCCTTCCCTTGTAAGCGAACAAATTTTGTTGCCATAAGGAATGCACACATGCTTTTGTCAGTTTTGTTTTGATTTTGATTTGTTGTGTTGTGAGAGTCCCCGAGCGCGTCCTCCCTTGTATGGGGTTTACCTCATGTCTTTGTGTGGATGTTTGTTGTTGTATTGTTAGTTAATTGAGGTCAACTCGTCGTGGCTTGGGAAGCCAGTCGCATGGCGACCCCAAGGGGTGCTCTATACTTAGTCGTTTTCCCAGACGCAAACGGGGTCGATTGGGCGAGTCCCCGAGCGTGGTACTTAGCCGTTATAGTCACATGCCCAAGGTAGGTGAGGACGAAGCGCGTCGTATTTGGCACGTCGCTCCACCTGACTCGTAGAGTCAGTCGCATGGTGAGTCCAGGATGTGCTCCCTAGCCCTGAGTCGCATGGTGTTTTCCCTAGCCACGTGGGTTTGGATTGGCATCAGTCCCCGAGCGTGGTACTTGACTGTTCGAGTCGCTGCACCAAGGATGTGGAGGCTTGGGTCTCTATAGAAGCAAATGCGGTTGTCTTGGCCAGTTGGGCCAATCGAGCGAGGCGACTTCGATGGGGATCCAGGTTGGCGTTTTCGTGGACGACACAAGGCCCGAATTTTATCGGTGCCCTTGTACCACACCACTTAGCCGTGTCGGTCGCGTGACCAAGGGTTGTCTTCCGTGGTTAGCATAACGCTGTTTTAATGAGTGTGAGTGGCACAAGGTATGGAGAGTAAACACAATTTGTGTGAATCGATCTTCTTTATTTCATAGCGGGGGGAGTACATGTCGGAGTTCTAGGTGTAGAACTTCCTTAGGAGGTTTACATTCCATGGCCTCTTGACGTCGAGATGTCCGTCGCCTCGGACGTCGATGAGGTAGTAGGCATCCTTGCCCAGGACTCGCCCTATGGCGAATGGTCCCTCCCACGGGGAGAGAGATTGTGCATGCCCTTCTTGTCCTGGATCAGTCGCAGGACCAGGTCGCCTTCCTGGAAGGTGCGAGTTCGGACTCGGCGGCTGTGGTAGCGGCGGAGTCCTTGCTGGTAGATGGCGGTGTGGGAGCGGGCTAGGTCACCTGCTTCGTCGAGCTGGTCGACTCCGTCTTGGAGTGCAAGCTCGTTGTTGGCCTCCGCGCAGTTGACGACCCAAGGTGAGTCGTGATCGAGGTCGGTCGGCATGACGACTCCAGCGCCGTACACCATGAAGATGGGGGTGAACCCAGTCGACATGTTGATGGAGGTGTGGGTGCCCTAGATGACGGAGGGGAGCTCCTCGACTAAGCACCCTGGAGTTTGGTCAAGGTGAACTTGCAGTCGCGGCTTCAGGCCGTGGAGGATGCTCTAGTTTGCGTGTTCCGGCTGGCCGTCAGACTCTAGGTGGGCGACTGAGGCGAGGTCGAGACGGATGTTGTGTTCCTCGCGGAATTCGGCCATGGCTCCCTTGGCGAAGTTGGTGCCATTGTCTGTGATGATGCTGTGCGGGAACCTGTAGCTGTAGATGAGCTCGCGTAGGAACTTGGTGGCGGTCTTCCCGTCGCACTTGCAGACTGGCTTGGCCTCTACCCACTTTGTGAATTTTTTTACTGCGACCAGGAGGTGGGTGTAGCCGGAGGGGGCCTTCTTGAAGGGGCCCACCATGTCCATGCCCCATATGGCGAATGGCTAGGTGATGGGGATGGTCTTGAGCGCCGAGCTTGGTACGTGCGTCTGATTGGCATACTTTTGACACCCGACGCAGCGTTGGACGATGTCAAACGCGTCGGCGTGTGCGGTGAGCCAGTAGAAGCCATGTCGCATGGCCTTGGCGACCAGGGACCGGGCGCCAGTGTGGTGGACGCAGTCGCCAGCGTGGATGCCTTGGAGGATTTTGCGACCTTCCACGGGTTGTACGCAGCGTTGGAACACGCCGGTCACGCTGCACTTGTGAAGTTCAACGTTGATGATGACGAAGGACTTGCAGCGACGCACGATCATGCGAACCTCTGTCTCGTCTGCGGGTAGGGTCCCTCCCTCAAGGTAGGCGATGTATGGCGCGGTCCAGTCAGTTGGCTCAGCGATCATGGCGACCAGGGCTGGTTCTGGTTGCAGCGGTATCCCAATGTCGATCTCCTTCGGGAGAGAGACAGACTGCTTGGTGATGGTGTCGAGGAAGACACTGATGACCCACAAGTATAGGGGATCGCAACAGTCTTCGCGGCTAGTATTTGTTGGGAATGTGCCCTAGAGGTAATCATGTATGATGATATTTCCCATTGTATTCATAAAGATATTAAGTAGTCCTTGTATAAACATCTGATGTGTATCATTGAATATGTGATTCGGTTGTGGAACTATGCATTCATGTAGTTTGTACTAAATATCCTTGGTCATTGAGGTTGTGATGGACACACAACTTAGACCAATGTGAAAGTTGGCTTGATGACTCGGTTCCACTTGTCATGGGCATGGAGATGCTATTCCAACTTACACAGATTCGACTAAAGATTTTAGCGAGTCTGATTGACCCATATTGAGGTACAACGAACAAGTTGTCATTTGTATATCTCAATCAATGTAATCCTTAGACCTGAGGTTATTGCATAGTCCGAGTTGAGGATCACCGACTTAGGTTCTGTCAAACGCTGATCCGTAATTGGGCAGTTATAAAGGCAGAGTTCGGGTCGACTGAGAATCAAGCTGCTTGATGTGAATAACCAAGATGGGATTTTGCCCCTCCACTTGGAGAGATATTCTCTAGGCCCTCTCATGAGATATGATTCGGAAAGCATGGCCATGCATGACTCGGTTAAGTGTTAACCTAGACGATCGACTAAGAGTTAGTCTGGTGAATCACTTATCTCGGATCGAGAAGAGAGTCGGACTATTTAAGGGATGACATATATTCGCCTATAGTCTGACAAGGTATATCGTGAGGCAAAAGGGACTCAGACGTAAGTCGCATTGGAAAGGCAAGTCGTCATGACTCTTTGGTACTTGGGAGTCGGCACGTTCTGCTAGGAGCCGCTACCGACTGATCGATTGAGAGTCGGATTCCAATCGTGTCCAAGTAGCCATGAGCCTGCGGGGTCACACACTTAAGAGCGGGAGCAAGTTCGGATTGGATCTGAACCTTAATCTGGTTGGGTTGGACCTGAACAAGATTAGGACTGAGTTAGTGAGTTAGACTCACGGTGACTAGTGTTATATGGGCCTTAGTGAATGGGTCGCGCGAGCAGAGCCCACGTTCACTCCCTATATATAGTGGAGCACCATAACCCAGAAGGGTTAATCGTTGTTCGGTTAGGTCATTCCATGTGTTGGAAACCCTAGCTCCACAGCAGTCCAGCCGTCGTTACGAACCTAGCAGTTCGCCGCCGGTGCTCCTCCTTGTACGTGTGGATACCAGCAGAGGTGCTGTGCGATCAGCACCAGGACGATCGGATCGTGAGGACTGCACTGCATCAACTGACGCGCTTCATCAGTAATCCGCAACTGCGCGTCTAGTGGTAAAACTCGTGGCCTTCTACCTCAGCTAGATCTTGGGATCACCACGTTAGAGGAAAAAGTTTTGTTTTATCTCTGCGTGGCCCAACAGTATTACCCAATTTATTGATTAGACACAAGGGGAGCCAAAGAATACTTTCAAACCTTAACAACTGAGTTGTCAATTCAGCTGCACATGGAAATAGTTCTTGCTCACAGAAGTTTATCAGTAGCAACAGCAGCAGCAAAACAGGAGCAATAGTAACAGTAACAGTAATAGTAGGATTCGAGTGCGGTAGGCATAGGGATGGATGAACGGGCGTTGCATGGACAAGTCTAAATATGTAACTTCAAGATATATGGCATTGTAGATAAATAATAACAAGCATCCAAGTTGATGCAGCCCGTCCTACGACCACTACTACATCTACTCCCACGAGCTCCCCAAGTGGACCCATGACTCGCGCCCGAACCAAACTCCTTCAAGCTAAGGTGAACTTGCTCCTCTCCTTGTGTGACTTCGACACACCCTTGGATGGCTTGCTACTTCACACGCAAACACTGTGCATCATCAGGTATGAAGAAGCCACCAGTCGCTGCCAGACGCAAGCGGTACTACCGGTTGGGACGACCGGTACTACCGCTCCAACCGGTCCTACCACCTCCTCCTACCGCTCGCCACAGGAAGCACCACTCCACGCCCCAGGCGCAAGCGGTACTACCGGTCCAGCAACCGGTACTACCGGACAACGGTACTACCGCCCCCTCCTACCGCTCGCCATAGGCGCCTCCGACGGAAGCTCCAGGCCCTCAAGCGGTACTACCGCTCCAGAGGCGGTACTACCAGTTACCACCGGTACTACCGGTTGCCGTACCGGTACTACCGGTCCGGCCTGACCCTGATCGCCTAAGTTCGGCCCTGTGCCTTGTAACCCTACCTATAATTTACCTTTTCATTCCGAAACTACCCCTGTTTTGTGGCTGGACTATATATAGCCCCCACCCTCCATTGTAAACGGGAGACTTGGATAATAATAGATATTAAGGAAACCCTTTGAGGACTTATATCTATTGGTATCATGCTCCTCCCAAGGAGCACCGGATTATCCACCCACCTCTTGGATCTTGCCTAGTGCGTTCAAGTTGTACAAGGCCTTGGGTTCTCGGTTTCTCGCCCCCAAGTCGTCAAGATCTCACCAAGCACCTCATCCCCTGTTGTTGGCGTGGAGAGCAAGCTTCGCCCAACACAGATCCTAGATATTATGTTGGACCGGTTGCCACCGGCGTGAGGAGTAGGCGTGTATCGTGTTTTGGTGTGTGTGTTCGTGGTTTTCATCGTTTTCCTTGATTTCATCCCCGACCACCTCTTTCCCCTCGTTTCTCGTGGAATTCGTGAAAGATCGGGCCAACCCCAGGGTTACCCCCTAACATATTGGTATCAAGAGCACGGTTGATCATGAATTTCCCCCCCAATTTTTCTTTTATCCACCTTAAAAACGAAAATCCTACCAAAAAGAGACCCAATTTGCCTTCGGATCGATCTCTGGATTTGGTGAGTTTTTCGTGGTTTTGGTCCATAGATCTGTTGCTTTGGGAGTCGATCTATAGCCCCTGTTGTTTCTAGCCCAGCCTTTCGGTCAGATTTCCCACGAATTTGAGGTTTTTGGCAAGTTCATCGCGTTCCAGATCTGTGCCAAGCGGTACTACCGCCCGTGCAAGCGGTACTACCGCAAGTCACCGGTACTACCGGTTGTCGCAAGCGGTAATATCGCTGGATCCTGACCGTCCTTCATCGCCCGTTGACGCCTCATTTTCGTTTGCTGACCTTTCCACCTCGCTTGTTCGTGTTTCGCGTGTTTGTCGCCATTTTCACAACAACTTCCGCATCAAAGTCATCCCGCGCTCAACGACACCGCGACACTCGAACACCATCCCCCACCAACGGTTGCAAGTCATCAACAATACCAAAGGTATAACTTGCACCACCTTGACAGCCCCATATCTTCCTTTGTGTGTATCTATCCTATGAGAGCAACTCATTTTGTGTTTGTCTAAGCATTGTGCACTTGCCTTCGGAAAGTGAGAGTGTGAGGCCAAATACAAAAGCTAACATAGTAGCATAGCAAGGGAGAAAAAGAGAAAGAATCAAAAAAAAGGAAAAGAAAAATATAAAATATAAAGATACATAGTCCCCCAATACATAGAGAATACCAAGCTTGTAATCCAACAAGAGAGAAGAAAGAGTGCACCGAGGCAAGTGCACAAATCTATTGCTTATCCTCTTTTGGAAAACGAGTTGTGGTATCTCCTTGTGTTGGCACGACAACCGAGCGTAGTCTTTGTTAGGACCTTTTGTGCTCATTTTCATAGTCGTGCTAACCCCGTTTTTATCCACGTGTGTGTTTTCCGTATTTTTGTAGATCGTATCCTTTTTGCTTTTGATCTTTGGTTCTTTACCACATAGGACAATAACCTTTTGCTTGGATCGTTTCGTTTGGTTTTTCCACAATCCTAACCTTCCACCAAAAGCCTTTGAGAGTTGTAGCATATTTGTGTGTGAGTTTCTTGCCATTTCACTTTGCACGCCTTTTGGCTCATTTGTGTGGCAATTGGTTTGATATAATCTCCAAGGTGAGGTAAAAGGCTAACTCTACGCATCCTTTCTCTCCATATACAACCCTTGTTGGCTTTGCATCATGGACAGGCATGGAGAGCCATCCCAACCACCACCACCTCCGGAGGATGACACACAATTCATGACAAGATGGGACCATTGGAAGGTCCGAGGTGAATTCAACTACCGTTGTGAAGCACTCGAGCGGCGCCAAGATGAACAATTTAGCGAGGCCCGTGTGGAATTCAAGAACATCGACAACCGCTTTGAAGAAGTCCGTGGCCAAATGCATGCCATGCAACACAACCTCGGTCATCAAAATGAAGCTCTTGGTCGTGCACTCGCATCAACGGATGAGAAGCTTCAACGCATCATTGATGGACTCGCAAGGCCACGCTCGCGCGAATCAAGCTCATCTCGGCACTCCTCAAGTGAATCAAGTGCACCTCGCCGTCATGCTTCAAGGCACCGGGATGGACCCGTTCTTCAATCCATGAGGTCTTCGCAAGCGGTACCATCTCCGCGTCACGCCGCAACGTCAAGCTATGATGGTGACCCCTCTGCAAGACCTCCAAGGCGAGAAGCGAACCGGCCACAACCAAGGGCACTTGTGATTCAACAAGATCAACCTCGCATGGACCACCAAGGCCATCGACGTCGACATGCCCCTTCAACAACAAGTGAAGCATCCGAAGAGGACGAACAAGATCACCGGCGACGTGAAGCACTCGAAGATCCTCCAAGGCGTCATCATCGACATGATCGTCCACGTCGGCACCATGATGGTCATGACGAGCCTCCCCTACACCAACAAGAACAAGAGCAAGCTCCCCAAGCTCTTCGTGAGGACCATCAACCTCCTCCTCGTCCTCAACCGCGACAACAAAACGAGCAAGCTCCCCAAGCTCGTCGTCAAAAACAAGTTCCACCACCAAACGCGGCACCTCAACAACCGCAAGAGCAACGCAACAATCACCAAGCAAGACATGAGAGCTCGGATGATGATGATGACCGCCCAGATCATGGAAACCGCCGCAACCGGAATCTCAATGGAGAAGAAACTTTCGGCAAGTTCAAGTTCACCATGCCAAAGTTCACCGGTTCCAATGAGCCCGAGGAATATCTCTCTTGGGAACTCAAGGTCGAAAAGATCTTCCGCATGCACAACTATAGCAATGAGAAGATGATGGCCATGGCATCCCTCGAGTTTGATGAGTATGCCAACCTTTGGTGGGAACAAGTCCAACTCGCTCGCGAAGCAAAAGAAGAGCCTCCAATCGCAACTTGGCAAGATATGAAGGCTCATATGAGATCCCGCTTTGTTCCTTCACACTACACGCGTGACCTTTTCAACAAGCTTCAAACGCTTAGTCAAGGAACAAAGACCGTGGAAGAGTACTTCAAGCAAATGGAGCTCAACATGATCCGTGCCAACATTGAAGAGCGAGATGAACAAACAATGGAACGCTTCCTCAATGGCTTGAACCATCCCATCAAGCGCATCACCGAGTTCCAAAAGTACAACAACATGGTTGAGCTTGTGCACATCGCTTCAAAGGCCGAGCGCCAAGTGCAAGAGGACATCAAGTACAACAAGCCAAAGACGTACTTCACCTACAAGCAAGCATCCACCACTACTCCAACGACACCAAGTGGAAGCTCCTCAAGTACCACCAAGCTTCCCTTCAAGCCAACTCTCCCTCAAGGAAAACAGCCCCCAAGTGGCAAACACACAAGAGATGATCAACCATTCACCGGTGAATGCTACAAGTGTGGAGGCAAAGGGCACAAGTCGAATGCATGTGGGAACAAGAAAGTTTTGTTCATCCATGACAACGGCGACAAAGAATACTTGAGTGAAGAAGAGTTTGATGCAAGAGTCAAGGAAGCCATGGCAAGGCAACATTTGGAACAGGACCAAGAACTTCTTGTGTGTGAGCATGACGCAAGTCCATCGCTTGTGGTCACAAGTGTCTTGACTACCCAAGTCAACGAAAATGAAGACCAACGCTCGAACATCTTCCAAACTCGTGCCGGCATAAATGGGAAGTCCATCAAAGTTGTCATCGATGGAGGGAGTTGCCACAACCTTGCAAGCACGGAATTGTGTGAGAAACTCAACCTCACCCTTCATCCGCATAAGCACCCCTACCATATCCAATGGCTAAGTGACCAAGGATCCGTCAAGATCAAGTACACCGTCTCGGTGACGTTCTCCATTGGGCACTACAAGGACACGGTGGAATGTGACGTGGTCCCAATTACGGTTTTTCACATGTTACTCGGAAGGCTGTGGCAATATGACAAGCGTGCTTTGCATAATGGTCACTCAAACACTCACACCTTCAAATGGCTTGATAAAACTAGTGTGTTGCAACCAATGACTCCTAGCCAAATAATTGTGGACAATGCAAAGGCTTTAGCGAGGGTGCAATACGCAAAAACACCTTGTGAGAAGACTGGTGAGCGAGAGAACCACACCATAGTGAGTGAGAGCTACAAGCCAAACTCGAGTGGAAAAACTAAGAGTGTTCTTCTTGCCACCAAAAGTGATATGAGAGAAGTGCGGAACAACCCATCCATCTTGCACTATGTCCTTGTATGCAAGGGACTAGCGCAAGGAACTAACGACTTGACAAATGTTCCTCCTTCTTTGATGGCTATTTTGCAGGAATTCCAAGATGTTTTTCCCGAAGAGCTTCCTCATGGCCTTCCTCCTCTTCGTGGAATCGAGCACCGCATCGACCTCATACCCGGCGCACCACTTCCAAACCGCGCCGCGTATCGCACAAACCCGGAAGAGACGAAGGAGATCGAACGTCAAATCAACCAACTCGTCTCCAAAGGTTTGATCCAAGTAAGCACTAGCCCAAGCGCGGTCCCCGTGATCCTAGTACCAAAAACGGATGATACGTTGCGGTTATGCATGGACTGCCGTCCAATCAATGCTATCACCGTATGCTATCGACATCCTATACGCGTCTTGATGACATGCTTGATGAGTTATGTGGAGCCACTATATTTTCAAAATTGATCTTCGTAGTGAGTACCATCAAATTCGCATGGTCAAGGTGATGAGTGGAAAACGCCTTCAAGACCAAGCTTGGTCTCTATGAATGGTTGGTTATGCCTTTTGGCTTATCCAATGCCCCATCTACCTTCATGCGCCTCATGAACCATATTTTGCGATCTCTCATTGGAAAGAGTGTAGTTGTTTACTTTGATGACATTCTTGTCTATAGCAAGTCACTAGAGGAGCATGTTACTCATGTTAAGGAGGTCCTTCAAATCCTTCGTCATGAAAAGCTTTATGCTAATCTCCCAAAGTGCACTTTTGCAAGAGACAAGCTGATTTTCCTTGGTTTTGTTGTGTCTTCTAATGGCATAGAAGTGGATGTCTCAAAAGTCAAGGACATACGAGATTGGCCCATCCCAACAAATGTTAGTGAACTTCGTAGTTTTCATGGGTTGGCTGGCTTTTACCGTCGCTTTGTGAAAGATTTTTCTACCATTGCTTGCCCCCTCAACGAATTGACCAAGAAAAATGTCACGTTCGTTTGGGGAAAAGCACAACAAAAGGCTTTTGATGAGCTCAAAAAGAGGCTCACCGAAGCACCACTTCTTGCATTGCCGGATTACACAAAAACCTTTGAGATTGAATGTGACGCTAGTGGTATTGGCATTGGTGGCATCCTTATGCAAAATGGGCGTCCTATTGCTTACCATAGTGAGAAACTTGATGGCGCACGCCTCAATTATCCCATTTATGACAAAGAACTTTTTGCCTTGGTTCGAGTCCTTCAAGTGTGGCAACACTACCTTTGGCCCAAAGAATTTATCATCCATTCCGACCATGAGTCGTTGAAGTATCTTAAGGGCCAAGCCAACTTGAGTAAAAGGCACGCAAAATGGGTTGAGTTCATGGAGTCTTTTCCTTACATTGTCAAATACAAGAAGGGCAAAGAAAATGTGGTAGCGGACGCCTTGTCTCGCAAAAACACAAGCCTTCTTACACGACTCGAAGTCAATGTCTTGGGTCTTGATGACATCAAATCTTTGTACACGACCGACTCCTTCTTTGGACCAATATTTGCACAATGTTCAATACACAAAGGGATTGATGATTTCTATTTGCATAAGGGGTTTCTCTTCAAACAAAACAAGTTTGCATTCCGAAATCGTCTCTCCAACTTTTGCTTCTTCAAGAGTCCCATGGTGGAGGCCTTATGGGTCACTTTGGCCGTGACATGCTCTCCACTCACTACTTTTGGCCAAAGATGAAGCGCGACGTGGAGCGCCACGTTCAACGATGCACTACATGTATCCAAGCTAAGTCTAAGTCCAACCCCTTTGGTCTTTATATGCCATTGCCTATTCCTCATACACCATGGTCGGACATTAGCATGGACTTTGTGTTAGGCTTGCCTAGATCTAAACATGGTCATGATTCCATATTTGTAGTCGTGGATCGCTTTTCTAAAATGGCACATTTCATTCCGTGCCATAAGACCGATGATGCTTCACATGTAGCCAATTTGTTTTTCAGGGAAATAATTCGGCTACACGGGGTGCCTAGAACAATCATCTCCGACCGCGACGTAAAATTCATGAGCTACTTCTGGAAGACTCTCATGGCCAAGCTCGGCATCAAGCTCCTCTTCTCGCCTCGCCAGATCCTCAAACCGATGGACAAACCGAGGTCGTCAATCGAAGTCTTGGCACACTCCTCCGGGTGTTGATAAAGAAGAACCTCAAAGACTGGGAGGAATGTATCCCACACGCCGAGTTTGCCTACAACCGCGCCAAGCACTCCACCACCATGAGGAGCCCGTTCATGATCGTCTACGGCTTCGAGCCTCTCACCGCGCTCGATATCCTTCCACTTCCACTTCTTGAACGTGCCAATATGGACGTTGTCAAGCGTGCCCAAACAATGAAGAAACTCCATGAAGACACACGAGCTACTATCGAGCAACAAGTCCTTCGCCAAGCATCAAGGCTAAACAAGACCAAGAAAGAGATGATCTTTGATGAGGGCGACCTTGTATGGATACACTTGAGTAAAGACCGCTTCCCCAAGGAACGCGACTCCAAGCTAAAGCCAAGAGGCGATGGACCATTCAAGGTGCTAAAGAGGATCAACAACAACGCCTATGTGATCGATATACCAACATCGAAGTATCTTGTGAGCTCGACATTCAATGTCAAGGACCTCTCACCCTACCATGGCGAAGAGGAAGTTGTGACGGTTGACGAGTCGAGGACGACTCTTTCCCAAGGGGGGGGAGCTGATGCAGCCCGTCCTACGACCGCTACTACATCTACTCCCACGAGCTCCCCAAGTGGACCCATGACTCGCGCCCGAACCAAACTCCTTCAAGCTAAGGTGAACTCGATCCTCTCCTTGTGTGACTTCGACACACCCTTGGATGGCTTGCTACTTCACACACAAACACTATGCATCATCAGGTACGAAGAAGCCACCAGTCGCTGTCAGACGCAAGCGGTACTACCGGTTGGGACGACCGGTACTACCGCTCCAAGCGGTCCTACCGCCTCCTCCTACCGCTCGCCACAGGAAGCACCACTCCACGCCCCAGACGCAAGCGGTACTACCGATCCAGCAACCGGTACTACCGGACAGCGGTACTACCGCCCCTCCTACCGCTCGCCACAGGCGCCTCCGATGGAAGCTCCAGGCCCTCAAGCGGTACTACCGCTCCAGAGGCGGTACTACCGGTTACCACCAGTACTACCGGTTGCCGTACCGGTACTACTGGTCCGGCCTGACCCTGATCGCCTAAGTTCGGCCCTGTGCCTTGTAACCCTACCTATAATTTACCTTTTCATTCCGAAACTACCCCTGTTTTGTGGCTGGACTATATATAGCCCCCACCCTCCATTGTAAACGGGAGACTTGGATAATAATAGATATTAAGGAAACCCTTTGAGGACTTATATCTATTGGTCTCATGCTCCTCCCAAGGAGCACCGGATTATCACCTCCACCTCTTGGATCTTGCCTAGTGCGTTCAAGTTGTACAAGGCCTTGGGTTCTCGGTTTCTCACCCCCAAGTCGTCAAGATCTCACCAAGCACCTCATCCCCCGTTGTTGGTGTGGAGAGCGAGCTTCGCCCAACACCGATCCTAGAGATTATGTTGGATCGGTTGCCACCGGCGTGAGGAGTAAGCGTGTATCGTGTTTTGGTGTGTGTGTTCGTGGTTTTCATCGTTTTCCTCGATTTCATCCCCCGACCACCTCTTTCCCCTCGTTTCTCGTGGAATTCGTGAAAGATCGGGCCAACCCCAGGGTTACCCCCTAACACAAGTACTAAATAATCCTAGGCATGTGCTCTAAATATAGTAATACGTGCTCGCAATGAGAACTTGCATAACATCTTCTGTCCAGCCAGCCCGTGGCAGCGGGGCCTCTAGGGAACTACTGGCAATTAAGGTGCTCTATTTAATAGAGCACCGGAGCAAAGTATTAACACTCCATGAACACATGTGATCCTCACACCATAGCCATCCCCTTCGGTTGTCCCAATTATTGACACTTTGGGGCCTTTGGATCCGGACAATGATATGTGCACACAACTTGCAGATAAGATCACAAACAATACTATCATAATGATTCAATAATAAGTTCAGATCTGAGATCATGGCACTCGGGCCCTAGTGACAAGAATTAAGCATAACAAGTTGCAACAAAGTCAAATAACACTAATAGAGATACTAGGCACTATGCCCTAACAAATCTTATTCTATTACATGATAGAACTCATCCAATCCCTACCATCCCCAAGCCTACAGCGGGGGATTACTCACTCATGGATGAGGGAAACATTGATGGTCGATGGAGATGCGTTGGTGATGATGATGGCGATGATCCTCTCCAAATTCCTCGTCCTGGCAGGGTGCCAGAATAGAGTTTCTGGATCCGAATCTTGGTTTCTGGTGGCGGCGGCAGAGCGGAACTCTTTCTAAAAAACTATCGAACCCCCTCGGTTTTTAGGTCGAAAGGCAACTTATAGGCGCAGAGGGAGGCCGAGGGGTGCCTGGTGGTGCACCCCTTCCTGTAGCGCCAAGGGCCGCCTGGCATGGGTGTGGGCCCCCCCGGGCTCCTTCTCTGTCTCGTCTTCTGGCTCCGTGGATCTTCTGGTGAAATATAATTTTTGGCATATTTTTTGGGATTTTTCCTGATAGTTCATTTTCTGCACAAAAACAAGACACCAAGGTAATTCTGTTGAAAGCAGCGTCAGTCCATGTTAGTTGTATCCAAATCATACAAGTTTAGAGAAGAAACAATAGCAAAGTGTTCGAGAAAGTAGATACGTTTTGGACGTATCAACTCCCTCAAGCTTAGCTTATTGCTTGTCCTCAAGCAATTCAATTGAAAACTGAGTGCGATAAAAGAACTTTCACGAATACTTTGCTTCATATGATGTAAATATTCTCAGCACAGGAGTAGATGCTTAGACAATTCATAATAAAGAGTATGCAACTAAGTCTACTCAATATTCATTGCAAGCTATGTAGAGAAACCAACTCAATAATAATAAGTAGCATGGAACATAAACGTAAGCAACATTGCAATGCTCATAATATGGTATGATAGAGTGGTATCTCGCTTGCCTTTGTTTATAGAGCACAATATAAATATCAAGGCACCTCTGAAGTTCAAGTGAAGACTAGAAGTAAAGATATCAGAGATACAAGCATCAAAGTCATGACATAATTAACCAAGTTTTGGAACAAACACAAGAATGAAAACTATGCTCTCAAGAAGGTGCTCATAGAATAAGTGGTGACTCAATAAGGTGGTGAAAACTGTTTTGGAAAGTTTGAAAGGCTTCCAAATGCTGAAAGGAAGGTACTCATTAGCTTTGAGCTCTCAATGCCCCTATCATTGGCATATTCATGTGGTTAAGGTGAAAGTGAGGTCCACTTTGAATCATATGCTTGATAGACCATAGACTGGAAATCCCAAGTCCCTTGAGTATGAGTGCCGCTCCGCATACTACTCAACTTTGGTCACCTGAAAGTTCTTGTCATTGTAAATACATGCATATCATCGAGAACCTCCAACGGGGTACCCCTTGCACATGGTACAGGAGCATTCCCATAACCAAAATGACAAGGCAAGCAGACAATGAGCATCTCAGCAATCTTTTTATTTACCAAATTCATAGCTTTTTATTGAGGATGCTTCATAAATGCTCATTATGGTGATGCTGCAAGTTTCCACCATGATTAGGCATGGCTTAGGCTAGCGGCCTAGGCGTTTCTCTAACATAATGTATAAACTCCATTAACTCAAAACCTCCCCTTTTTTCACATCGTCGACATCCGTAAACAAAAGAGCAAGGTATCAACTGGATAGGATATCCAAAAGGTGTTGAAAGCGTTCCTCGTGATAGCATGGTTCTGCTGACTCCCATCATATAATTTGCAAGCATATAACTTTCATGGACTAGTCAAAATGGTTTAGGATTATTAAGTTCAAGGAATAAAGTGTGCCATCAAGTTCGTGAGAGCTTTACTAACTAACATTCTCAAAACAGACAAATTTTTTTTTGGAAGAAAACACTGCATATTGACTATGCACTGAAATAGAAAATGATGCTAATAGGTAGGTATGGTGGACACAATTGGCAATATTGGTTTTGGGGAGTTGGAAGCACAGGTAGAGATCATACTCAGTGCAAGTGAAGGCTAGCAAAAGAGAGGGAGTGACAAACAAGAGAGCAATAATTTTCATAATCATGCTTGCAACAAAACAGGACTAATTATGGCATGAAAGTGGTACAAGAACTCTGAGGCAAAATAAATCATCGAGGCGTACTGACTATTGATTAGTCATATGCATGCGTGAGCATGTGCCAAGTCGATTCACATGAACAGTCAAAGGAGGATACCACACTATCATACCAAAGTATGAATAAAACAATGCAAGCAAACATTCATATGACATGCTACAAACTATTAGCAAGCTGGAGCTAATCATAGACAAGCAAGAACTACTAAGCATCCATAATGACATACACCTTACACAAACAGGCTAAGCATGCTCACAATGATGAGTATATGTACAAAAATGAAACAAATAGAGTTCGTTACTAGCCTCTTACCACACCTCAAGTTGTCTTAATCTTCAATATTGCCCTTACTTGTGTGACTTGAATAATAACATGAAACCAACATCCACTGAGGACGGATGAACCCTGCAAAGAACTCACAAAACCAAAGAAGAAGAACAAATATTTATGGTGTTTTCAATTTTTTAAAACAAGCAAACAAAGCAAAAACAAACAAAGCAAAAGAAAACCAAAAACAAAAACTAAGACGCTCCAAGAACAACACAACTATGCATGAAACAATAAAACCGAAGTGACTAGAAAGACCTAAGATTTTTATTGATGAAGAAGGGGATGCCTTAGGCACCCCCAAACTTTGACGCTTGTACCTCTTGAATATTTCTTGGGGTGACACGGGGTGTCTCCCCCCAAGCTTGAGCTTTTGTCCATTCTTTATCTCATTACATCATTTTTTCCTTACACCTGAAAATTTTCCTTCATACAAAACTTCACACAATCTTCATTAGCAACATTAGTGTATTCAAAAGTTAATAGACCTTTGGGACTTTGTTTTAAAACAGAAAAACTTTCATTAAGACACAAGCTACTGTAGTAACTCCTTCAAAAATCTCAATTCCCCAAAAGAGAACTCAAAAAGGAATCAATAAGAAGCAAATGCAAATAATGGCAGAAATCTGTCAAAACAGACCAGCAGGTAGAAACGGATTTTTTTGAACGTCTTATGTTTCTCAAATCAAAAAGTATTGGACTAATGAACGTTATCTAACATTCTGGGGGATTTATTCATAAATTTTCAGCTCAATCCGGCTTACAGAGACTCCTCACGATTTTTTATGGTGGAGGACAGAAATCTGTTTTGGGACAGCAACTCCCCAAATCTTACTTCCCTCTCATTAGAGGTCATTCTTGGCACAAAAAGAAAACAAAAAGGATAAGTTAGAGGTCATTACTAAAGTGATAACTTTCAAGACTCAAGGAAACTCTTGGGTTATCTCCTAACAAGTACTTTTCTTTAATGCCTTTAAGTTAGGCACGACGAAGAGCAAGGATTAGAAAGGAGAAAAATAAAAGTGAGCAAGTATAACCATAGTGAAAGCATTATTTTGTTCATTAAAATCCTTTTGTTAACAAGGGTGATCAAGTCTTGTTACCAAAACAATCTTATATGAAACAAAACTTTGCATTCCACAAGGTGATTATGTTACTTCATACTTGATAGCAATGGTCCCAATCATAATAGTTTCAAAATTTTCTTGTGGAATGGGACAATAAATTTCTCCAACCTTGATGCTCTCAATATTTTCAATGGAATTCAGGCAATAGCTCTTAACAATCTTCTTGGGGAAATAAATCGTATGCTCTTTGTCATCAATATTGAATGTTACTTTTCCTTGATTACAATTAATGACAGCACCTGCAGTATTAAGAAAAGGTCTCCCAAGAATAATAGACATATTATCATCTTCAGGCATTTCAAGCACAACAAAATCAGTTAAAACCAAGAAATTATTAGCCACTTGAACAGGAACATCCTCACATATACCAACATGAATAGTAGTTAACTTATCAGCCATTTGCAATGATATATCAGTTGGTATCAACTTTTCTAGCTAGAGTCTCTTGTAGAGAGAAAAAGGCATAACACTAACTCCAGCTCCCAAATCACATAAAACAGTTCTAACATAATTATTCTTAATAGAGCAAGGAATAGTTGGTATACCTGGGTCACCAAGTTTCTTTGGAACCTTACCATTGAAGGAGTAATTAGCAAGCACGGTAGAAATCTCCTCATTAGGAATCTTCCTTTTATTAGAGACAATATCCTTCATATACTTTGAATAAGGAGGCAATTTAATAGCATCAGTCAAAGGAATTTGCAAAAATAAAGGTTTCATCCACTCACAAACTTGTTGTAGTGTTCTTCCTCCTTTGACTTGTGTTTCTTACTTGGAAAAGGCATAGGTTTCTGCACCCAAATTTCTCTCTCTTTACCATATTTATTAGAAATAAAATCTTCCTTTGTGTACCTAGTGTTCTTTGTGTGCTTCTCAGGTTCTTCCTCAACTTCCTCCTTATCAGGAGCATCATTATTACCATTACCACTTTCAGTTTCAGCATCGGAGACAGATATATTATTAGGATCTACAGCAGGTTCAAGGGGTTCCTCAACTATCTTATGTTTCTTTTTCTTTCTCTTACGAGGACTACCACTATTCTCACCTTGTTGAGAATCCTGCTCAATTCTTTTAGGGTGTCCTTCAGGATATAAAGGATCTTGAGTATCTATACCACTCCTAGTTCTAATTCCATAAGTATGTTTATCTCCTGAAGCATTAACTAGCATATCCTTTTGTACCTTAGCGAGTTGATCAAGTTGGGTTTGAACCACTTGAAAGTATTTACAAAGCATTTTAATATCATTAGGAGTTCTTTCCACAATATCTTTCAACTCATGTTTTCCAACAAATGATTATGAACTTCTTTATTAAAATACCCTTGTTTAACAATAAATGTGTCAAGTTCCTCTAAACATTGATCAGGAGGCTTACCATAAGGAATATCACCTTCATCAAGTGTTGGAGAGAGTGTACATCAATAGTAGATGAGTGCGGAATTGGCTTACATAATTCTTCTATAGGAGGTAGTGTTGGAGATATGCCCTAGAGGCAATAATAAATATAGTTATTATTATATCTTTGTGTTTATGATAAATGTTTACATTCATGCTATAACAATATTAACAAGGAAACATTAATACTTGTGTGATTTGTAAACTAATTTAGAGTCCCTAGTAAAGCCTCTTAATAATACTAGCTTGTTAGTTAATAAATGATTGTGGTTTCCCTATCATGAACATTGAGGTGTTATTAACAACAAGATCATATCGTTAGGAGAATGGTATGATGGACATACTCCTATAGATAAGCGTAGCATAAAGATCAAGTCATTTTAATAGTTCAATTGCTATATGCTTTCTGATACATAGTAACCTAATTCCTTCGACCATGAGATCATGCTTATCACCATCACCGGAAGGATGCGTTGATGACATCAAACACCACACCGTAACTGGGTGGCTATAAAGGTGGCATTGAGTGTTCGGAAAGTATGGGTTGAGACACATGGATCAAGAGTGGGATTTGTCTATCCATATGACGGATATATATACTCTGGTCCCTCTCGGTGGAATGTCATCCAATTGGCTTGCAAGCATGTGACTGGCTCATAAGGGATCACATATCACGGGAACAAGAAAAGAGTACTTATCAGTAACGAGGTTGAACTAGGTATGCAGAGATACCGATGATCAAAACCTCAGATAAGTAAACTATCGTGAGACAAAGGGAAACTGGTATCATATGTAAGTGGTTCATTCTATCGCAAAGTAATCGTAGAAATATGTGGGAACCATATGAATTTCCAGATTCCTCTATTGGTTATTGTTCGGAGAAGTGTCTCGATCATGTCCGCATAATTCACGAACCGTAGGGAGACACACTTAAGGATTCGATGTTGTTGAGTAGTTATGGAATGATGAGTAAGAGACCGAATGTTGTTCGGAGTCTCGGATGGGATTCGGGATATCACGAGGAGATCCGGAATGGTCCGGAGAATAAGATTCATATAAGGAAAGTCCTGTTTCGGGGTTGGAGAATGGTTCCGGTGTTTTCATCGGGAATGTTCTAGAAGGTTCCGGAAGGTCCGGCACTCCGGAGGGGAAGGGTACATGAATGTGTCATAACAAGTTGGAATGGTTGCATCATGTAATAGGTGTCATTGTGAGAAAAATAAAGGGATAAATCAAATCCTAGTTTGAAAAGTCAAACGCCAATTTGAAAAGTCAAACAACAAGTTTGCTTGGTGGAGGGAGAGTAGGAAACCTACTTGGGGAGGAGTTCCTCTCCCTCCACCGCCGGCCTTGGAGGCCGAGTTGGGGGAGGACTCCCTCCCCCTTGGCCGGCACCCTCCACCTATAAAAGGAGGGGCAGGGCTGCCCCTCTAGACACACAACTCCACCACTCAAACCCTAGCCGCCGACTTGGGGCTTTCCCCAAGCCCTAGCCGCCGTCCTAGCCCTCTCTCCTTGGTGTGTCTAAACCCTAGATCACCGAGGACTCTCTCATAGTCCACCATACTCGCTCCGGCTTAAGGTGAAGCCCTGCGAGATCTCCCCTCTACTTCCGGTACCACGCCGTTGTGCTGCCAGAATCGCGAGGAGAGTGCTACAACCTCTGCTGCCTGCTGGAACAAGGGAGAGGAAGGTCTTCATCGAGTACCGAACGTGTGACCGACTGCGGAAGCGCTGCCGGAATGCAGCGCCGGAAGGATCGTCTACACGATCTTGAGATCGGCAAGAGTACGACTACATCACCCACGAGAATCCGCTCTCGTTAAACACTTTGGAATATTCGAGGGTGAGTTATTCCATCGACTCGTTGCTACAATCTAGTAGATAGATCTTGGCTTGTTTGTTTGTATGCGGTAGAAATTTTTTGTTTTCCATGCTATGAACCCCTACAGTGGTATCAGAGCCGTGTCTATATGTAGATCTGTTGCACGAGTAGAACACAATGGTCATTGTGGGCGGTGGTGCTTTTATTATCAATTGCTTCTTGTGTACTTTGCATCTTGCGGTATGACATCATTCATGAGACTTGCTCCACGCTCAACATGCAACTTGTATTGCATAAGTGGCTTTGCGGGTGTCTGTCTCTCCCATTATAGTATAGATCCAATTTACAACAGGCACTTGATAGTTCAAACATCAACATTGTGGTTCTTGTTCGTAAGTTAGATCGACACTTATTGAAAGCCCCAAACCACGTAAAATATGCAAATAAATTAGAGGCATCTAACTTTGTTTTGCAGGGGCGTGTTGTGTTGTGATATGGCCATGATTGTGATTATATTTGATGTATGCAATGTTCCTTATTGTAAGTTGGCAACCGGCAGGAGCCATATGGTTGTCTTTAATTTCTGTTAAGACCCGCATGTCTATTCAAAGTAGTTGTAATAGTTGAAGCTGGTGGAAGACAATCATGGAGCAGCGTCATTGACCTTGATGCAATGCCGGTGATGATGGAGATCATGTTCGTGCTTGAATATGGAGATCGGAAGCACAAAGAAGAAAGGCCATATCATATCACATATTATGAATTGCATGTGATGTTAATCCTTTATGCATCTTGTATTGCTTAGTTAACGACGGTAGCATTCTAAGATGATCCCTCATGCACATGAATTTCAAGTTCTAAAGTGTTCATCCTTAGTAAGCACCGTTGCTAAAACTTGTTGTTTCGAAGCACCACGTGATGATCGGGTGTGTTAGATTCTGCAAGTGTATACAACGTGAGCAAGCCAGATTTTCTCATGCGGAAGCTAAGGTTTGATATTGACGAGTCTAGCATGTACAGACATGGTCTCGGAACACGGATCACCGAAAGGTAAAGCATGAATCATATAGTAGATATGATGAACATGTCGATTGTTCGCCATTGAAGCTACATCAACTCTCGTGATGATCGGTTTTGATGTGGTGGATTTTGTTCGTGTGATCACTAAAACAATGTGAGGGATATTTTTTTAAGTGGGAGTTCACCTAGATTAATTTAACTATTAATTAGAACTCAATTTGTCATAAACTTAGTCTAAACTATTGCAAATATGTTGTAGATCAATGGCGGCCCCTACCATCATTTTTAATGCGTTCCTAGAGAAAGAAAAGTTGAAAAACAATGGAAGCAACTTCGCGGATTGCTTACGCAATTTGAGGATTGTCCTCAATGCTGGTAATTTGACCTATGTGTTGGATGCACCGCTGGGTGACCCACCTGCAGCTGATGCTACCGATAAAGTAAAGAATGTTTACCTCGCTCGAAAGAATCAGTACTCCACAGTTCAGTGTGCTATCTTGTATGGTTTGGAATCGGAGCTTCGGAAAAGGTTTGAGAATTCAGACCCACATGATATTGTCCGTGAACTCAAACTGATATTTGAGACTCACGCGGAAGTTGAGAGCTATGAGGCTTCTGAAAAGTTCTTTAACTGCAATATGGAAGAGGGCAGCTCCGTCAGTGAGCATGTGCTTAAGATGTCTGGGCACGCAAACAAACTCCAAAGCTTGGGTATAGTGATTCCTAATGCTTTGGGGATTTACCGTGTCCTCCAATCACTACCACCAAGTTACAAGAACTTCGTGATGAACTACAATATGCAAAGCATGAACAAAAAGTTGCCAGAACTCTTCTCCATGTTAAAATCTGCAGAAGTGGAGATCAAGAAAGAGCACCAAGTGTTGATGGTCAATAAGATCACCAAATTCAAGAAAGGCAAGTCTAAGCAAAATGGACACTTCAAGAATGGTGGTAAGAAAGTTACCGCACCGACGAAGAAGACCAAGGCTGGACCTAAGCCTGATACTGAGTGCTTTTACTACAAGGGAGAGGGTCACTGGAAGCGGAATTGCCCAAAGTACTTGGCGGTTTTGAAGAACGGAAACATCAAGAAGAAAGGTATATCCGATATACATGTTATTGATGTGTATCTCACTAGTACTCGTAGTAGTGCCTGGGTATTTGTTACTGGTTCGGTTGCTCATATTTGTAACTCGAAACAGGTGCTGCAGAATAAACGGAAGCTAGCGAAGAACGAGGTGACGATGCGCGTAGGAAATGGATCAAAGGTTGATGTGATCGCGGTGGGAACGCTACCTCTTCATCTACCATCGGGACTAGTTTTATACTTAAATAATTGTTATTTGGTGCCTACGTTAAGCATGAACATTATATTGGGATCTTGTTTATTGCGAGACGGTTACTTGTTTAAGTCCGAGAATAATGGTTGTTCGATTTATATGAGTAATATGTTTTATGCACATGCACCTTTGATAGATGGTCTATTCTTATTGAATCTCGATAGTGGAAATACACATATTAATAACATTGAAGCTAAACGTTTGAAATCGAGCGATAACTCGATTTATATGTGGCACTGTCGTCTTGGTCAAATTGGAGTGAAGCGTATGAAGAAACTCCATTCCGATGGACTTCTTGAATCACTTGATTTCGAATCACTTGAAAGATGCGAAGCATGTCTGATGGGTAAAATGACTAAGACTCCATTTTCTGGTATGATGGAGCGAGCTACGGACTTATTGGAAATCATACATACCGATGTGTGTGGTCCAATGAGTGTAGCATCGCGCGGTGGTTACCATTATGTTCTTACCTTCACGGATTACTTGAGTAGATATGGGTATATCTATTTCATGAAACATAAGTCCAAAACTTTCGAGAAGTTTAAGGAATTTCAAAGTGAGGTGGAGAATCAACGTAGCAAGAATATTAAATTTCTACGTTCTGATCGTGGAGGTGAATATCTAAGTTACGAGTTTGGCGAGCATTTGAAGAAATGCGGAATACTTTCACAATTGACACCGCCTGGAACACCACAGTGTAATGGTGTGTCCGAAAGTCGTAATCGAACTTTCTTAGATATGGTTCGTTTTATGATGTTACTTACAGATTTACCGCTATCATTTTTGGGTTATGCATTAGAAACAGCCGCATTCACTTTAAATAGGGCACCATCTAAATCCGTTGAAACGACACCGTATGAATTATGGTTTGGGAAGAAACCTAAGTTGTCTTTCCTTAAAGTTTGGGTTTGCGAAGCCTATGTAAAGAAGTTACAGCCGGACAAGCTTGAACCCAAAGCGGAAAAATGCGTCTTCATAGGATACCCGAAGGAAACTATTGGGTATACCTTCTATCATAGATCCAAAGGCAAAATCTTCATTGCCAAGAATGGATCCTTTCTAGAGAAAGAATTTCTCTTGAAAGAACTGACTGGAAGGAAAGTAGAACTCGATGAGGTTTTCGAACTTTCTCTCGAACTTGCAAGTAGCGCAGCACCGGAAGAAGTTTCTGTGGTGCCTGCACCAATAAGAGAGGAAGCTATTGATGATGATCATAAAACTTCGGTTGTAGTTGCTACAGAACCTCGCAGGTCACCAAGAACTCGTAACACTCCTGATTGGTATGATCCCGTTATGAGTGTCATGTTGGTGGACAACACCAATGACCCTGCGACATATGAGGAAGCGATGATGAGCCCAGATTCCAATAAATGGCAAGAATCCATGAAATCCGAGATTGGATCCATGTACGAAAACCATGTATGGACTTTGGTGGACTTACCGGATGGCCGGAAGGTTGTCGAGAACAAATGGATTTTCAAGAAGAAAACATATGCTGATGGTAATGTTACTGTCTATAAAGCTCGACTTGTCGCAAAAGGGTTTCGACAAATTCAAGGTGTTGACTACGATGAGACTTTCTCACCAGAAGCGAAGCTAAAGTCTATGAGGATTTTGTTAGCAATCGCTGCATATTATGATTATAAGATATGGCAGATGGATGTCAAAACAGCATTCCTCAATGGAGACATTGATGAAGAGTTGTATATGATGCTGTTGGAGATATGCCCTAGAGGCAATAATAAATATAGTTATTATTATCTCTTTGTGTTTATGATAAATGTTTACATTCATGCTATAATAGTATTAACAAGGAAACATTAATACTTGTGTGATTTGTAAACTTAATTTGAAGTCCCTAGTATAGCCTCTATACTTCACTAGCTTGTTGGTTGATTAATGATTGTGGTTTCCCTATCATGAACATTGAGATGTTATCAACAACAAGATCATATCGTTAGGAGAATGATATGGTGGACATACTCCTATAGATAAGCATAGCATAAAGATCAAGTCATTTCAATAGTTCAATTGCTATATGCTTTCTGATACATAGTAACCTAATTCCTTCGACCATGAGATCATGCATATCACCTTTACCGGATGGATGCTTTGATGACATCAAACACCACACCGTAACTGGGTAGCTATAAAGGTGGCATTGAGTGTTCGGAAAGTATTGGTTGAAACACATGGATCAAGAGTGGGATTTGTCCATCCATATGACGGATAGATATACTCTGGGCCCTCTCGGTGGAATGTCATCCAATTAGCTTACAAGCATGTGACTGGCTCACAAGGGATCACATATCACGGGAACTAGAAAAGAGTACTTATTGGTAACGAGGTTGAACTAGGTATGCAGAGATACCGACGATCATAACCTCGGATAAGTAAACTATCGTGAGACAAAGTGAAATTGGTATCGTATGTAAGTGGTTCATTTCGATCGCAAAGTAATCGTAGAAATATGTGGGAGCCATATGAATTTCCAGATTCCTCTATTGGTTATTGTTCGGAGAAGTGTCTCGATCATGTCCGCATTATTCACGAACCGTAGGGAGACACACTTAAGGATTCGACGTTGTTTGAGTAGTTATGGTATTATGAGAAAGAGACCGAATGTTGTTCGGAGTCTCGGATGGGATCTGGGATATCACGAGGTGATCCGGAATGGTCCGGAGAATAAGATTCATATAAGGAAAGTCCTGTTTCGGAGTTCGGGAATGATTCCGGTGTTTTAATCGGGAATGTTCTAGAAGGTTCCGGATTGTCCAGCACTCCGGGGGGGGGGGGGGGGGGAACATGAATGTGTCAATACATATTGAATGATTGCATCATGTACTAAGTGTTCTTGCTGTTCCAAAACTGAAAAGTCAAACTGCTAGTTTGAAAGTCAAACGGCTAAAACAGGAAACTGTGGGAAACAAGCAAGAGGTGGTTGGAACCGACTTGGGGGAGGAGTCCCTCCAAGCCGGAGCGCCAACCAAGGCCGACTTGGGGAGGGACTACCCTCCCCTTGGCCGCCCCTCCCACCTATAAAAGGAGGGGCAGGGCCTCCTCCTCTAGACACACAAGTTCCTATCTTCTAATCTCCGGTTTAGAGCCGTTTTGGTTTAGAGCTTCTAATTGCTCTAGCCTGCGGTTTAGAGCCTTCTAATTGGTGTGTCTAATCCCTAGACCACTAATAGCTCTCTCTCATACTCCACCATACTCGCCCGCTTAAGGCGAAGCCTGGGATCTCCCTCTACTTCCAGACCACGCCAGGTTGTCTTTGGGAATCGCGAGGAGAGTGCTACAACCTCTGCTTCTTTGGAACAAGGGAGAGGAAGGTCTTCACGAGTACCGAACGCGTGTGACCGATCATGAAGCGCTGCCGAATGCAGCCGGAAGGATCGTCTACACGATCTTGAGATCGGGAAGAGTACGACTACATCACCCACGAGAATCCGCTCTCGTTAAACACTTTGGAATCTTCGAGGGTAAGTTATTCCATCGATTCATTGCTACAATCTAGTAGATAGATCTTGGCTTGTTTGTTTGTATGCGATAGAAAATTTTGTTTTCCATGCTACGAACCCTCTGAAGGGTATCGAGCCGTGTCTATATGTAGATCTGTTGCACGAGTAGAACACAATGGTCATTGTGGGTGTTGATGCTTTTATTGTCGATTGCTTCTTGTGTACTTTGCATCTTGCGGTATGTTGGGATGAAGCGGCCCGGGCTAACCTTACATGACATCGTTCATGAGACTTGCTCCACACTTGACATGCAACTTGTATTGCATAAGTGGCTTTGCGGGTGCCTGTTTCTCCTAGCATAGTTAAGATCCAGTTTACAACGGGTGATCAACAATGCTAGTATCAATGTTGTGGTTCTTTTTCGTAAGTTAGAATGACACTTATTGAAAGCCCCAAACCACGTAAAATATGCAAAGAAAGTAGAGGCGTCTAACTTTGTTTTGCAGGGGTGTGCAGTGATGTGATATGGCCATGATTGTGATTATATTTGATGTATGCAATGTTCCTTATTGTAAGTTGGCAACCGCGTGAGCCATATGGTTGTCTTTAATTTATGTTAAGACCGTGTCTATTCAAAGTAGTTGTAATAGTTGAAGCCGTGGACGACAACCATGGAGAAGCGTCATTGACCTTGATGCAATGCCGGTGATGATGGAGATCATGTTCGTGCTTGAAGATGGAGATCGGAAGCACAAAGAAGAAAGGCCATATCATATCACATATTATTGAATTGCATGTGATGTTAATCCTTTATGCATCTTGTATTTCTTGGTAGGCACGGTAGCATTATAAGATGATCCCTCATGCACATCAATTTCAAGTCGAAAGTGTTCGCCTTAGATAGCACCGTTGCTAAAGCTTGTTGTTTCAAGCACCACGTGATGATCGGTGTGTTAGATTACGCAAGTGTATACAACGTGAGCAAGCCAGATTTGCTCATGCAGAAACTAAGGTTTGATCTTGACGAGCCTAGCATGCAGACATGGTCTCGAACACGGATCACCGAAAGGTAAAGCATGAATCGTAGTAGATATGATGAACATGACGATTGTTCGCCATTGAAACTATATCAACTCTCGTGATGATCGGTGTTGATGTAGTGGATTTGGTTCGTGTGATCACTAAAACAATGTGAGGGATGTTGTTTTGAGTGGGAGTTCACCTAGTTTAATTTCATTAATTAATTTGAAATCAATTTGTCATAAACTTAGTCTAAACTATTGCAAATATGTTGTAGATCAATGGCAGCCCCTACCATCAATTTTAATGCGTTCCTAGAGAAAGAAAAGTTGAAAAACAATGGAAGCAACTTCGCGGATTGGTTCCGCAATTTGAGGATTGTCCTCACAGCTGGTAATTTGAGCTATGTGCTGGATGCACCGCTGGGTGACCCACCTGCAGCTGATGCTCCCGATGAAGTAAAGAATGTTTACCTCGCTCGGAAGAATCAGTACTCCATAGTTCAGTGTGCTATCTTGTATGGTTTGGAATCGGAGCTTCAGAAAAGGTTTGAAGAGTCAGACCCATATGATATTGTCGAGGATCTCAAATTGATTTTGAGACTCATGCGGCAATTGAAAGCTATGAGGCTTCCGAAAAGTTCTTTAACCGCAAGATGGAAGAAGGCAGCTCGTCGGTGAGCATGTGCTTAAGATGTCCAGGCACGCAAACAAACTTCAAAGCTTGGGTATAGTGATTCCTAATGCTTTGGGATTTACCGTGTCCTGCATCACTACCACCAAGTTACAGAACTTTGTAATGAACTACAACATGCAGAACATGAACAAAGAGTTGCCAGAACTGTTTGCTATGTTAAAGTCTGCAGAAGTGGAGATCAAGAAAGAGCACCAAGTGTTGTTGGTCAATAAGACCACCAAATTCAAGAAAGGCAAGTCTAAGTAAAAGGGACACTTCAAGAAGGGTGGTAAGAAAGTTACCACGCCAGCGAAGAAGACCAAGGCTGGACCCAAGCCCGACATCGAGTGCTTTTACCGCAAGGGAGAAGGTCCTTTGGAAGCGAATTGCCCAAAGTACTTGGCGGATCAAGAACGGCAACATCAAGAAGAAAGGTATATCCGATATACATGTTATTGATGTGTATCTCACTAGTACTCGTAGTAGTGCTCGGTATTTGATAATCGGTGGTTGCTCATATTTGTAACTCAAAGTGCCGCAGAATAAACGGAAGCTAGCGAAGAACGAGGTGACGATGCGCGTGGGAAACGGATCAAAGGTTGATGTGATCGCGTCGCACGCTACCCCTTCATCTACCATCGGGATTAGTTTTATACTTAAATAATTGTTATTTAGTGCCCGTGTTGAGCATGAACATTATATCGTGATCTTGTTTATTGTAGACGTTACTTGTTTAAGTCCGAGAATAATGGTTGTTCCATTTATATGAGTAATATGTTTTATGCACATGCACCTTTGATAGATGGTCTATTTTTATTGAATCTCGATAGTGGAAATACACATATCAACAACATTGAGGCTAAACGTTTGAAATCAAGCGATAATTCGACCTATATGTGGCAATCGCTGCCTTGGTCACATTGGAGTGAAGCGTATGAAGAAACTCCATTCGATGGACTTCTTGAATCACTTGATTTTGAATCACTTGAAAGATGCGAAGCATGTCTGATGGGAAAAATGACTAAGACTCCATTTTCTGGTATGCTGGAGCGAGAAACGGACTTATTGGAACTCATAAATACCGATGTGTGTGGTCCAATGAGTGTAACATCGCCATGTGGTTATCAAGTTATGTTCTTACCTTCACGGATGACTTGAGTAGATATGGGTATATCTATTTCATGAAACATAAGTCCAAACTTTGAGAAGTTTAAGGAGTTTCAAAGTGAGGTAGAGAATCAAAGTAACAAGAAGATTAAATTTCTACGCTCGATCGTGGAGGTGAATATCTAATTTACGAGTTTGGCGAGCATTTGAAGAAATGCGGAATACTTTCTTCACAGATTGACACCGGAACACCACAACGTAATGGTGTGTCCGAACGTAATCGAACTCTCTTAGATATGGTTCGTTCTATGATGTCACTTACAGATTTACCGCTATCATTTTGGGGTTATGCATTAGAAACAGCCGCATTCACTTTAAATAGGGCACCGCCTAAACCGCTGAAACGACACCGTATGAATTATGGTTTGGGAAGAAACCCATTGTCGCTCCTTAAAGTTTGGGGATGCGAAGCCTATGTAAAGAAGTTACACCGACAAGCTTGAACCCAAAGCGGAAAATGCGTCTTCATAGGATACCCAAGGAAACTATTGGGTATACCTTCATCATAGATCCGAAGGCAAAATCTTCGCCAAGAATGGATCCTTTCTAGGAAGGAATTTCTCTTGAAAGAAGTGACTGGAAGGAAAGTAGAACTCGACGAGGTTGTCGAACCTTCTCTCGAATTGCGAGTAGCGCAGACCGGAAGAAGTTCTGTGGTGCTGCACCAGTAAGAGAGGAAGCTAATGATGGTGATCATGAAACTTCGGTTGAAGTAGCTACAGAGCCTCGGAGGTCAACGAGAACTCGTACCACTCCAGATTGGTATGATCTCGTTATGAGTGTCATGTTGGTGGACAACACCGATGACCCCGAGACATATGAGGAAGCGATGATGAGCCCAGATTCCAATAAATGGCAAGAAGCCATGAAATCCGAGATTGGATCCATGTACGAAAACCAAGTATGGACTTTGGTGGACTTACCGGATGGCCGGAAGGCTGTCAAGAACAAATGGATTTTCAAGAAGAAAACAGATGCTGATGGTAATGTTACTGTCTATAAAGCTCGACTTGTCGCAAAAGGGTTTCGACAAATTCAAGGAGTTGACTACGATGAGACTTTCTCACCAGTAGCGAAGCTAAAGTCTGTAAGGATTATGTTAGCAATCTCTGCATATTATGATTATGAGATATGGCAGATGGATGTCAAAACAGCATTCCTCAATGGAGATATTGATGAAGAGTTGTATATGATGCAACCCAAAGGTTTTGTCGATCCTAAAGATGCTAACAAGGTGTGCAAACTTCAACGGTCCATCTATGGATTGAAGCAAGCATCCAGAAGTTGGAATCAACGTTTTGATAAGGTGATCAAAAGTTTTGGTTTTATACAAACTTATGGAGAAGCTTGTATTTACAAGAAAGTGAGTGGGAGCTCTGTAGCATTCTTAATACTATATGTGGATGACATATTGTTGATTGGGAATGATGTAGACCTTCTTAATAGTGTCAAGGAATATTTGAATAATAGTTTTTCAATGAAGGATCTTGGCGCAACAGCTTATATATATTAGGCATAAAGATTTATAGAGATAGATCGAAACGCCAAATATCATTGTCACAGAGTACATATTTGGACAAAGTTCTAAAGAGGTTTGGAATGGAAGAAAGCAAGAAAGGGTTCTTGCCCATGTTGCCCAATACGACCTTGAGTAAAACTCAAAGTCCGACATCGGCAGAAGATAGAGAAAGGATGAGTAAGACTCCCTATGCCTCAGCCATAGGATCTCTAATGTATGCCATGCTATGTACTAGACCCGACATTGCATATGCTGTTAGTTTAACTAGCAGATATCAAAGTGATCCAGGAGTGGATCATTGGACAACGGTCAAAAACATCCTTAAGTACTTGAGAAGAACTAAGGATATGGTTCTTTCTTATGGAGGTGATGAACAACTCGTTGTTAATGGTTACACCGATGCTAGTTGGAACACCGATCCGGATGATTCTAAATCACAACTGGATACGTATTTATTTTGAATGGTGCAGCGCTTAATTTGGAGGAGTGCAAAGCAAAGCGTTGTGGCGAGATCTTCAACCGAATCGGAATACATGGCTGCTTGGAGGCTTCACAAGAAGCGATATGGATGAAAGAGTTCATTACAGTGGGTGTGGTTCCTAGTCTTTTGGACCCAATGTCTATCTACTGTGATAACATGGGAGCCATAGCCAATGCGCAAGAACCAAGGTCACACAAGAAGCTAAAGCATATCAAGCTGCGTTTTCACGCTATTCGAGAACATATCCAGGATGGGGATATAAAGATTTGCAAAGTACACACAGATCTGAATGTGGCGGATCCGTTGACTAAACCTCTCCCGAGGGCAAAACATGACCAACACCAAACTGCCATGGGTGTTCGGTATATTACCATGTAATCTAGATGACTCTAGTGCAAGTGGGAGACTGTTGGAGATATGCCCTAGAGGCAATAATAAATATAGTTATTATTATATCTTTGTGTTTATGATAAATGTTTACATTCATGCTATAATAGTATTAACAAGGAAACATTAATACTTGTGTGATTTGTAAGCTTAATTTGAAGTCCCTAGTATAGCCTCTATACTTCACTAGCTTGTTGGTTGATTAATGATTGTGGTTTCCCTATCATGAACATTGAGATGTTATCAACAACAAGATCATATCGTTAAGAGAATGATATGGTGGACATACTCCTATAGATAAGCGTAGCATAAAGATCAAGTCATTTCAATAGTTCAATTGCTATATGCTTTCTGATACATAGTAACCTAATTCCTTCGACCATGAGATCATGCATATCACCTTTACCGGATGGATGCTTTGATGACATCAAACACAACACCGTAACTGGGTGGCTATAAAGGTGGCATTGAGTGTTCGGAAAGTATTGGTTGAAACACATGGATCAAGAGTGGGATTTGTCCATCCATATGACGGATAGATATACTCTGGGCCCTCTCGTTGGAATGTCATCCAATTAGCTTGCAAGCATGTGACTGGCTCACAAGGGATCACATATCACGGGAACGAGAAAAGAGTACTTATCGGTAACGAGGTTGAACTAGGTATGCAGAGATACCGACGATCATAACCTCGGATAAGTAAACTATCGTGAGACAAAGGGAAATTGGTATCGTATGTAAGTGGTTCATTCGATCGCAAAGTAATCGTAGAAATATGTGGGAGCCATATGAATTTCCAGATTCCTCTATTAGTTATTGTTCGGAGAAGTGTCTCAATCATGTCCGCATAATTCACGAACCGTAGGGAGACACACTTAAGGATTCGACGTTGTTTGAGTAGTTATGGTATTATGAGAAAGAGACTGAATGTTGTTCGGAGTCTCGGATGGGATCCGGGATATCACGAGGTGATCCGGAATGGTCCGAGAATAAGATTCATATAAGGAAAGTCCCGTTTGAGTTCGGGAATGATTCCTGTTTTCATCGGGAATGTTCTAGAAGGTTCGGATTGTCCGCACTCCGGGGGAGGTACATGAATGTGTCATTACATATTGAATGATTGCATCATGTACTAAGTGTTCTTGCTGTTCCAAAACTGAAAAGTCAAACTGCCGGTTTGAAAGTCAAACGCTAAAACAGAAACTGTGGAAAGCAGAAACTGTGGGAAGCAGAAGCTGTGGGAAACAAGCAAGAGGTGGTTGGAACCGACTTGGGGGAGGAGTCCCTCCAAGCCGGCGCGCCAACCAAGGCCGACTTGGGGAGGGACTCCCCTCCCCTTGGTCGCCCCTCCCACCTATAAAAGGAGGGGCAGGGCCTCCTCCTCTAGACACACAAGTTCCTATCTTCTAATCTCCGGTTTAGAGCCGTTTTGGTTTAGAGCTTCTAATTTCTCTAGCCTGCGGTTTAGAGCCTTCTAATTGGTGTGTCTAATCCCTAGACCACTAATATCTCTCTCTCTCATACTCCACCATACTCACTCCGGCTTAAGGCGAAGCCCTGCGGGATCTCCCCTCTACTTCCGGTACCACGCCGTTGTGCTGCCGGAATCGCGAGGAGAGTGCTACAACCTCCGCTGCCTTCTAGAACAAGGGAGAGGAAGGTCTTTGTCGAGTACCGAACGTGTGTCCGACTGCGGAAGCGCTGCCGGAACGCAGCGCCGGAAGGATCGTCTACACGATCTTGAGATCGGGAAGAGTACGACTACATCACCCACGAGAATCCACTCTCGTTAAACACTTTGGAATCTTCGAGGGTAAGTTATTCCATCGACTCATTGCTACAATCTAGTAGATAGATCTTGGCTTGTTTGTTTGTATGCGATAGAAAATTTTGTTTTACATCCGAGTCCCTTTTGCCTCACGATATACCTTGTCAGACTATAGGCGAATAATTGTCATCCCTTAAATAGTCCGACTCTCTTCTTGATCCGAGATAAGTGATTCACCCGACAAACTCTTAGTCGATCGCCTCGGTTAACACTTAACCGATTCGTGCATGGCCATGCTTTCCGAATCATATCATCCAAGAGGGCCCAGAGAATATCTCTCCAAGTGGAGGGGCAAAATCCCATCTTGGTTATTCACATCATGCAGCTTGATTCTCGATCGGCGAACTCGCTTTATAAGCGCGATTCGGATCAGTGTTTGACAGAACCTAAGTCGGTTATCCTCAACTCAGACTATGCAATAACCTTAGGTCTAAGGATTACATTGATTGAAATGTACAAATGACAACTTGTTCGTTGTACCTCAATATGGGTCAATCCGAATCGCTAAACTCTTTAGCCGAATCTGTGTAAGTTGGAATAGCATCTCCATGCCCATGAAAAGTGGAACCGAGTCATCAAGCCAACTTTCACATTGGTCTAAGTTGTGTGTCCAGCACAACCTCAATGACCAAGGATATTTAGTAAAAACAACATGAATGCATAGTTCCACAAGCGAATCACATATTCAATGATACACATCAGATGTTTATACAAGGACTACTTAATATCTTTATGAATACAATGGGAAAACTCAATATACATGATTGCCTCAAGGGCATATTCCCAAGAGTCTCCCACTTGCACGAGAGTCAATCTTCCGACATCACATGTCTAGGCATCTAATGTCCATGGCTCTCAGGTGCGCCTAATGCTTCGGCTGTGGTAACGGCTTTGTCAACGGATCCGCAATATTTGCATCCGTGTGTACCTTGCATAACTTGATATCACCCTGATCCACGAACTGGCGAATCAGGTGGTATCGCATGAGTATGTGCTTGTTCTTCTGGTGCTGTCTAGGTTCCTTGGCTTGTGCAATAGCACCATTGTTGTCACAATACACGTCTAACGGATTGGACGAGCCCTGAACCACACCAAGATCCATGAGGAAATTCCTCATCCAAACAGCTTCCTTTGCTGCCTCCGAGGTGGCAATATACTCAGCCTCTGTTGTAGATTAACACACAGTCTCTTGCTTGGAACTCTTCCAACTCACAGCACCTCCGTTTATAATAAACACGTATCCAGATTGCGAACGAGAATCATCAGAGTTGGTAAGATAGCTCGCATCCGTGTAACCCTCTACACCGAGTCCATCTTCACCACCATAAACCAAGGACATATCCTTAGTCCTTCTCAAGTACTTTAGGATATTTTTAGCCGCTGTCCAGTGGATTTCTCCAGGATCAGCCTGGTATCTGCTCACAACACTTAGAGCATATGAAACATCCGGCCTAGTACAAATCATGGCATACATGATGGATCCGACTTCAGAAGCATATTGAATCGCACTCATCCGACTTCGCTCATCAGTTGTCGAAGGACACCGAGTCTTGCTAAGTTTTATACCATGGGACATCGGTAAGAACCCCTTCTTAGACGATTCCATGTTGAACTTCTTCAACACTTTGTCCAAATAAGTACTCTGACTCAATCCAATGAGCCTCCTTGATCTATCTCTATAGATCTAGATTCCGAGGATGTATGTTGCATCAACCAAGTCTTTCATTGAGAAACTCTTTTCCAATGAGTCCTTGGTTTCTTGCAACATCTGGACATCATTTCCAATCAATAATATGTCATCCACATATAAGATTAGAAAGTTTACTTTGCTCCCACTAAACTTCTTGTATAAACAAGAATCATGATCACTCTTGATGAAGGCAAACGATTTGACTACCTCATCAAAGCGAATATTCCAACTCCGAGATGCTTGCTTCAACCCGTAAATGGATTTCTGAAGTTTGCACACCCTGTCAGCGTTTGCCGGATCGACAAAACCCTCGGGCTGTATCATATACATGTCCTCGGTTAAATTTCCGTTAAGCAAAGCCGTTTTGATATCCATCTGCCATATCTCATAGTCGAAATAGGCTGCTATAGCTAACATGATCCGAACTGATTTAAGCATCGCTACAGGCGAGAAAGTCTCGTCGTAATCAACTCCTTGAAATTTTCGGAACCCCTTCGTGACAAGGCGTGCTTTATAGACGGAAACATTTCCATCCATATCAGTTTTCTTCTTAAAGACCCATTAGCACTCGACGGGTCTTGCACCGTCTGGCAGATCAACCAAGTTCCAAACTTGATTTTCATCCATGGACTTTAACTCGGATCTCATGGCTCCAAGCCATGACTCGGAATCAGATCCCACCATCGCTTCCGAATAATTTGTCGGCTCATCACTGTCTAACAGTAACACATCACGAACACTTCGTAATCTTGTCGATCTTCGTAGTACAGGTGCTGCTGCCGTCTCAGCTGCCACAACCGGCTTAACCTCCAAGGTTTTTGACGACTCGCTACTAGCCGGTTCCTCTCGAATTTCTTTGAGCTGCACCGTGCTCCCACTTACTTCTCGACTGAGAAACTCTTTCTCAAGGAAGACACCGTTCCGAGCGACAAACAATGTGCCCTCTTCTCGGTTGTAGAAGTAGTAACCCAAGGTTTCCCTCGGATACCCCACGAAAATACATTTATCTGACTTGGCTGTTAGCTTGTCCGACTGAAGTCGCTTGACAAATGCTTCACAACCCCAAATCTTAAGAAAAGACAAACTCGGCATTTTTCCTGTCCACATCTCATGCGGTGTCTTCTCTATCGATTTTGATGGTACTCTGTTTAGTGTGAACGCCGCTGTTTCTAGACAATAACCCCAAAATGATAAAGGCAGATCTGTCTGACTCATCATTGATCGTACCATGTCCAACAAGATCCGATTCCTCCTTTCCGAAACACCGTTCCTTTACGGCGTTCCTAGCGGAGTAAGTTGAGGAACTATTCCACAACTTTTCAGATGGTCATCAAACTCATATGGCTCATGTACTCGCCTCCTCGGTCCGACCGGAGAAACTTTATTTTCTTGCCGAGTTGATTTTGTGCTTCATTCTGGAATTCTTTGAACTTTTCAAAGGCTTTCGACTTATGTTTCATCAAGTAGATATATCCATACCTACTCAAATCATCAGTGAAGGTAATGAAGTACTCATAACCACCTCTGGCTGTCGTGCTCATTGGTCCACATACATCACTATGTACTAGTCCCAACAAGTCGGACGCCCTTTTGAACTCTTTGCAAATGGTGTCTTGGTCATTTTGCCGAGTAGGCAATATTCGCATGTCTCGAACGACTCCAAGTCAAACAAAGTTAGGAGTCCATCATCATGGAGCTTCTTCATGCGTTTCCAACTTATATGACCAAGCCAACAGTGCAAAAGTAAGTCATATTCAGATCATTTGGTTTCATCCTTTTAACATTTATGTTATAAACCGACTCACCATCAAGATTCAAAATAAATAACCCGTCCTGGACGGGTGCAAAGCTGTGAAACATATCATTCAAATACAAAGAACAACCATTATTCTTGATATTCGACTCATAGCCTTGCCTCATCAAACATGAAGCAGAAATAATGTTTCGACTGAGCACTGGAACATAATAACAATTATTCAGTTCCATAATGAATCCGGAAGGTAAATGAAGCTGCATCGTGCCGACTTCCAACGCAGCAACTCTTGCTTTGTTGCCGACTCGAATATCAACCTCGCCTCTTGCTACACTCCTAGTTCTTACCAGTCCCTACAACGAGTTGCAGATGTGAATAACTGATCCGGTATCATATACCCAAGAACTATTAGGTGCATCAGCAATATATATGTCTATAACATTGCAAACAAGTGTACCTGAGTCGGAAGTCATACCTCCACTCTTGGCTTTGTCGGCCAAATACTTGCTGCATTTCCTCTTCCAGTGGTCATCCGCCTTGCAGTAGAAGCCAGTGGATCCGGTTGAAGGAGATGTCTTAGTCCCTGAGGAAGCGCTTGGGACCGGGTGTTGGGGAGTTGACCCCGGATAGGGTAAGGACGGGGAAAGACGAAAGGAAGTTCCCCGTCCAGTTTCCGAGTTACGGTCTAAATCAGCCGAATCCTGGTAAGCAAGAGAAGGACCCTTATGAGAAGAGCAAGGCGTTACACGGCCGACATACTGTGTAAGTCGGCTGAGTCAACCCGAATAATCTGAATGCAGGTGAAGGCCAAGTAGAGTTAAGCGAGGCAGGGCCGAATGATATGAAGCTTGCAGGAGAAGGAAATGCCTATAGTCAAACTCTAGTCACGGGCTAGGAAGAATCTAAGCAGAGCCAAACACTAAAGACAAGGCGCAGAGCGGCAGAAGGGCAGAAGGAGGTCATGGAGATGATAGTCCTGAAGCCCGAGGCGTGCAGGTGGGGTCCTCTGGAACCTTGCCGTCATTAGAAGGGCGACACAGAAAGGAGGCCGCCGAGTTACTATATTGGGACAAGCATATTCCTCGAATATGCTCGCCACGTCAGCCCTAGAGGAGCCAAGGTTCCCCTTTATAAGGAGAGGCTTGGACTCAAAGAAGGGCATCGACTCATTTGGTACCGTTAGGCTGGTAAAGTTCTTCTTCTCCACTTGTATACAGCTCAAGGAGCACTTGTAGCCCAAGAAAGGAGAAATAAAGATCTTTACATTAGTCTTGTGTGTGTAGAATCAACTACATCTTCCCTCCCTAGATCCCTCTAGCATCCATTGGCCCCATACTTTAGCGTACCCATGGCATCTGCCGTGCCACCACCACGACAGTTGGCGCCCACCGAGGGGCCAGCAGCGGTGCTAGCTGGAGTCATGATCCGGACGGGAAACTTCATCCACAATGGCGAGCGCATTGTCTCTGGCTTAGTCCGGAGATTTGATCTTTGTGACTACGTCAGCGACAACGGAGGCAGCTTCAAGGGAAAAACTCCTCCGCGCAACGGCGTCTTCATCAACTTGGGCATGCACCAGATCTACGTCGGCGTCGACACCTCCGGCGTTTACCCTCACCAAGTTGTTGTTGCAGGAGTGCGCCCTGTCAGCAGCGTCGAGGTGATGGTCGCAGCCGGGGTGCAGGCGGGAACAGCGGGCGCCGAATCAAGCAAAGATCCGACGACGGGTGTGCAGGGGGCCCCCAAGTAGGCAGCTCCACAGCCCACCGAGGTAATTCCTTCAGTGGCCAACCCAGCCGAGGTGCAGGAGACGACCCCAAAGGCACCAAGGGTAAGAGGGACACCTCTGGAAAGACCAGAAAACATTCTCCAGGCAACTATAGATAATCTGACTACACCTGCAGCGCCGATACTTGATCCGGCTAATGCTCAGGCAGAGTTAGAAGAGACCAGGCAAAAAGTGCTGATAGAGGCAAAAAAGGTGTCAGCATTGCGGGAGTCCTTAAACAGGACCCTTCAAGAATATGCTAGGGCAAACAAGCTTCACGTCGCAACCGAGCGGGTTGACGAGTTAAGATTAAGAGGGAAGAACCTCATAGATGATATCAACAAGGAGCATGATGCTCATAAGGCAGGATCAGTTGATCTAGGCTTGCCGAGGTACAGAACCCCGGCAAAGAACCTGAGGGCGGCAAATGCCGCTGCACTAGAGTTAGAAGGATTGACCGGCGAAGCCCGGCAAAAACAGCAAGAAAGAGTGAATGAGCTGGTGCGCATTGCGAACCAGCAGAATGAAGAAATGCTCGAAGCGGACCGGAAGGCACGGTGCCTCGCGAATGGTTCATTCGGCTGGTGCAACACCTGCCTTATCTGTGGCAGCAGCATCCTCGCCCGGAAACAATGCGCGGAAAGAAAGAGCGGTAACTTTGGGAAAAAGAAATAAGCAAATTGTTCCATATGATCCGGCGATAGCCGGAAAAGCAAATGAAAATAGAGGCAATGGAAGCCGAGGTAACAGTGGCGCGAGAAACCCCGGCCATGCCGAGAAAGGCAACGGAAGCCGAGGTAATGGAGATCTTGGAAGAGGAGAGCTCGGAAGAGGAAATCACGAGAATAATATCCCGGCTGAAGGAAGGAGAGAACCGCCACCCAATCCACAACCGAGACATGAACCTCGGCAGGAAAGAGAAGTGAGACCAGCTTGCCACAATCAGGTGAATGAGAGGTATAATGATGGTTATTCCGAGATGGAATATGCGGTTCATGGTGGAAATAACCACTATGGAATGCAGGAGAGAATTCTATACAGAGATTTGCCGTCAAGTGATGCGAGAGTAAAGCTGGACCGGCTATACCGGTCCGAGTTGTTAGAAGAACAAGGTCCACCAGGCCCGGCATGCTTCGGACCACGGATCATGGGCGAGCCGCCAGTGCCGAACTTTCAGCTGGCAAGAGGCACAAAAACATATAATGGGAGCACCAAACCATAGGATTGGTTGATTGATTATGCCACTGCTGTAAAAATAGCTGGCGGAAACTTGCGATGGGTAGTACGATATGTCCCGCAAATGTTGGAAGGACCAGCTAGAGTATGGTTGAATAACCTGCCAGCAGGCAGTATCAACTATTGGTTGGATTTTGAAGAAATGTTCGTTAGCAACTTCACCAGTACTTACAAAAGGCCAAACAGGCCGCAGCAGCTAGCCATGTGCAAGCAAAGGCCGAATGAGACAGACAGATTATTCTTAACTCGGTGGTGTAATCTCAGGAATTCATGCGAGGGAGTTATAGAATCACAGGCGGTAGCTTGGTTCGCTCAAGGATGCCGCTATGGCAGTGTATTATGGCAGCGATTGCAAAGACATATGCCAACCACTTTGGCAGAAACCATCAGGATAGCGGATTCCTATGCATTGGGAGATCCGACACAACCAGAACTAATGTCAGCAGATCATCGGGAACATCAAGATCAATATGCAAGAGATGTGGCCGGGTCATCAAGGCGCAATGATTTCAGAGGGAGAAGAAGATAAGAAAGACCGGATTATAGATATGGCTCAAATCAGGTGGCATCAGTAGTGCAAGATCAGCCGAGTCACGGAAACAATCAGCGGAAAAAGACAGTGGACACCAGAACAGAAGAAGCAATGGCAGGAAAGGCCGAAGTACATGTTTGAGTCTATGTTAGATCAACCGTGTAAATTTCACACGTCAAACCCGGCCAAGCCGGCCAATGATACAACTCGGCAGTGTGCCTGGATGAAAAATGCAATGGGTAACCCGGCAGGCATGCAAGCAACATCCCACCAGGCACATCAAAAGACGCCCACGCTTATCGAGCAAATGCACCGCAACTAATGTTACCACCTCCTCCCCCGAGGTATGATAACTCGGACCGGAGAGATGCAGTGCATCAAGTGATAAATCAGGGTCCGGATGGAAGGACGAACCCAGGAAATAGTGGATGCCACGATTTCAGGGAACATCATCAATCATATTGCGTGTTGACAACAGAACAGCAAGACAGGCAAAGTGTACAGCGCCGCCATATGGAAGTACATGCATTTATGCCGGCAATACCAAGATATGTGCCTTGGTCAGATCAAGAAATAACTTGGAGCATAAAGGATCACCCCAAAATAATGCCGAATCCGGGGTCGTACGCACTCGTACTAGATCCGACATTCGTCGGACCGAGCATTAATGTGAAATTTTGAAAACTACTCATAGACAATGGGAGCAGTATCAATATCAAGTACAAAGATACAATGCATAAACTCGGAATATCACAGAATATGCTGCAATCCACGAGGACCACATTCCATGGGATAGTACCAGGGCTTTCATGCGAACCCATTGGAAAGGTTCGAGTGGATGTGTTATTTGGCACAAGAGATAAATGCAGAGCAGAAAATTTGGAGTTTGAAGTGGTGGATCTAGAGAGTTGTTATCATGATCTACTCGGACGGCCGACATTGGCCAAATTCATGGGCAGCTGCCACATAACTTACTTGAAAATGAAGTTTCCCGGACCACAAGGGGTGATAACAGTAGCAGGAGATTACAGGAAGTCAATGGAATGTGCTTCAGCCAGATTAAATCTGGCCGAGTCATTGGTAATAGAAAGAGAAAAAAGAAGGATTCAGGAGGTAGCGGCCCTCGCTCAGTCGGCACAACTGAATATGCCGGCATTGGCCAATCCGCATGGAAGTGTCTCTTTCCAGCCGACTAAAGAAACAAAAAAGTTCCAGATGGATGAGCAGTTCCCAGAGCGCACCGTCACCATTGGTGCCGGCCTAGATGCTAAATAGGAAAGCGAGCTCACCAACTTCCTCCGTGAGAATCGGGATATGTTTGCATGGTCAACTCAGGATCTGCAAGGTGTGCCGAGGGAGTTGGCTAGGCACTCTCTGAATGTAAGGCCAGGAGCAAGGCCGGTGAAGCAACCTCTCCACCGCTTCGCCGAAGACAGGAGAAAAATAATAGGGGATGAAATAGCTCGGCTCCTTGCGGCCGGGTCCATCATGGAGGTGCTGTATCCGGATTGGCTATCGAACCCGGTGCTAGTGGAAAAGAAGAAGGATGATCCAAATGTAGCCATTGTATGGCGAATGTGTATTGATTACACGAACCTGAACAAGGCGTGTCCAAAAGATCCTTTTACTTTACCTAGAATAGACCAAGTCATTGATTCGACCGCTGGTTGTGAACTATTATCATTTGTAGACGCGTATTCTGGTTTTCACCAGATACCGTTAAATCCGGCCGAGCAAATAAAGACTGCGTTTATTACCCCGTACGGGGCTTATTGCTATCGCACCATGCCATTCGGCCTGCGTAACGCGGGGGCAACGTACCAGAGATGCATGCAAAAATGTTTGCATGACCAGATAGGAAAGAATGTACAAGTGTATGTAGATGATGTGGTTATCAAAACCAAAGAAAGCAAAACGCTACTGGATGATATCCGACAGACTTTCGTGAACCTAAGAAGGTTCCGAATGAAGATTAACCCGGAAAAATGCACTTTCGGTGTGCCGGCTGGAAAACTACTCGGTTTTCTCATATCCAGCCAAGGCATAGAGGACAACCCAACTAAGATAAGAGCACTAGAAAGGATGGAATTGCCAAGATGTCTGAATGAAGTACAGAAGTTCACAGGTTGCTTGGCCTCGCTTAGCCGATTTGTATTTCGGCTGGGAGAGAAAGCATTACCACTTTATCAACTGATGAAAAAAATCTGATAAGTTCATTTGGACACCACAAGCAGACAATGCGTTCCATGAATTCAAAAAGATGTTGGTCACAGCGCCAATCTTGGCTTCTCCATTGTCAAAAGAGCCTATGTTACTTTACATAGCCGCCACGAATAGAGTAGTAAGCGCTGTGATCGTGGTGGAACGAATTGAAGATGATAAATCAGTACAAAGGCCGGTGTATTACCTAAGTGAGGTACTATCAGCCTCAAAACAAAATTACCCACATTATCAGAAGATGGCATATGGGGTATACATGTCAGCAAAGAAACTTAAACATTACTTTGAAGAGCACCCCATCAAAGTGATCTGTGAAGCACCCATAGCCGACATATTGAGCAACAAAGATGCAAGTGGCTTAATAGCAAAATGGGCAATTGAATTGTCACCTTATGGTCCGCAATTGACAGGCGAGATGCAATCAAGTCTCAGGCTGTGGCCGACTTCTTCATGGATTTGGCCGAGGTACAGTATGAGCCACCATTACCAGATCCGAATTATTGGACGATGCACTTCGACGGTTCCAAACTAAGAAATGGTTTGGGGGCAGGAATAGTGTTAGCCTCGCCAAAAAGAGATCAGCTAAGATATGTGTTGCAAATACATTTTGCCGCATCAAACAATGTAGCCGAATATGAAGCACTGGTCCATGGATTGAAGGTGGCGAAAGAGATTGGCATACGCCGAATCTTATGCTACAGAGATTCAGATCTAGTAGTACAACAAGTCTCAGGCAATTGGGATGCGTTAGATGCCAATATGGCCTTATATAGGATTCATGTGCAAAAACTCAGTGGATACTTCGATGGATGTGAATTTCATCATACACCTCGGGCAGAAAACGACGCTGCAGACACATTGTCAAAACTCGGGTCAACCAGACAATCAATTCCCCCAGGTATCGCCCTAGAGCACCTGAGGAAACCATCAATAACACCATCACCAGAGTCCGAATCCATCTTTATTCTGGCAAAATCAAGAGAAGATAGTGTGCCGATGGAAATTGACAAGGAATGTAACCCGGAATTTCCAAAAATGAATCCGGCCGATGCAAGTATGGATATGGGGAAATCCGAGGTAGTTATGTCGGCGGAAAATATGGAAATAGATAGTGCGACTACCCCAGAAAAAATCATACCAACATGGGCGCAACCCATATTTTCTTTCCTTAAAGATGCGATTTTGCCAAATGACGAGGTATTGGCAAGACAGATAGTGAGAAGAGCTAAAGCTTATACAATCATAAACAATGAGCTGTATAAAAGGAGCGTCACAAGTGTGTTGCAAAGATGTGTGAACTCGGCGGAAGGCCAGGAGATCCTCCTAGATATACATCAAGGAGAATGCGGGCATCACGCCTCGTCCAGAGCTTTAGTGGCCAAAGCATTCAGGCATGGGTTTTATTGGCCAACAATGTTGAAAGAGGCCAAAGAACTGGTGGAAAAATGTAATGGTTGCCAGAGGTATGCCAGCAAGATACATATGCCATCGTCCGAGTTAAAAACGATACCAATTACTTGGCCATTTTCTGTATGGTGCTTGGATATGGTGGGACCATTCAAGCCGGACCGGGGCGGGATGACCCACATCTTAGTCATGGTCGACAAATTCACAAAATGGATTGAAGTGAAACCAATAAAGAAGTGTGATGGACCCACAGCAGTAAAATTCCTCAAAGATATTATCCTGAGATATGGCTACCCACACAGTGTTATTACAGACAATGGTACAAACTTTGCTGAAGGAGCCTTCGCTAGATTCTGTCAAGAAAAACACATAAGACTAGATGTCGCCTCGGTGGCTCAGCCAGCATCTAATGGGAAAGTAGAAAGATCTAATGGACTAGTATTGTCCGGGATAAAACCACGACTTGTCGAACCACTGCAAAGATCGGCAGGGTGTTGGATTGAGGAACTACCAGCAGTACTATGGAGCCTCAGAACTACCCCAAACAGTTCAGCAGGGTATACACCATTTTTTCTAGTGTATGGGGCAGAAGCCGTGCTTCCAGCCGACATAATACACAACTCGCCAAGGGTTACCCAGTATACAACCGCTAAGGTAAATGAAATAGCTCGGCAAGATGATGTCGATCTGCTAGAAGAAGCCAGGGAGATAGCACTATCAAGATCAGCTATTTATCAGTAGGACTTGCGGCGATATCACAGCAAGAAAGTAAATCCAAGAGTGTTTAAAGAAGGAGATTTGGTTCTTCGGTTAGCGCAACGTACGGCCGGCATGCACAAACTATCACCCCCATGGGAAGGACCGTTCATCGTGAGCAAATCATTGCACAATGATGTGTATTACCTAACTGATGCTTAGTCACCAGAAAAGAACAAGGCAGACAAAGCCGGCGAAGAATCGAAAAGACCATGGAATGTAGCTTTACTTCGTCCATTTTACTCGTAGGAGTCATCTACGACACGTTGTAAAGTAACGCTCCAGGACAAAGTATCAACTATGTATTAAACCTCGGCACCTTGAGCAGTGGCTCGGGGACTACCCTATATTGTTTTTGAGTTTGGGTTATGTATTAAACCTCGGCACCTTGAGCAGTGGCTCGGGGACTGCCCTATATTGTTTTTGAGTTTGGGTTATGAATTAAACCTCGGCACCTTGAGCAGTGGCTCGGGGACTGCCCTATATTGTTTTCGAATTTGGGTTATGTATTAAACCTCGGCACCCTGAGCAATGGCTCGGGGACTGTCCTATATTGTTTCTGAGTTTGGGTTATGTATTAAACCTCGGCACCTTGAGCAGTGGCTCGGGGACTGTCCTATATTGTTAGTTTGGGTTATGTATTAAACCTCGGCACCTTGAGCAGTGGCTCGGGGACTGTCCTATATTGCTTCTGAGTTTTGGGTATGAATTAAACCTCGGCACCTTGAGCAATGACTCGGGGACTGCCATATTTTGTTTTTGATTTTGAGTTATGTATTAGACCTCGGCACCTCCAGCAATGACTCGAAGACTGGCCAATATTATTTCGCATTTTCAGTGCTGTGTTGAGTCTCGATTTTTAGAGCAGTGATTAGTGATGGGGATATGCCAACCGGGTTATACCCAGCAGGACGTTTCCGACTGGCCCAGGAACTGGCGAGTGGGCCTGCAAGACGGCGACTGGATCAAGGCCCGGTGTGGATCCAAGCGACTGGAAGCTGAAGGCCCAGGCGAGTAGATAGGCCCAGTCGAGTTAGGTTAAACGATTACCGGAGCCTTAACTGATTCGGTTGAGATATGTAAACCCTAGGGGAGGTGAGTCTATATAAACCTCCCTACAGGGCGTGTAGAGATACGTTCCATCATACACCCAAGCGACTCGTCGCCTAGCCGCCTATCTCGCCCATTGTACCACCATAATAATACAATCTAGCAGGAGTAGGTCTTTACCCTCCGGGGGGCCGAACCTGGGTAAAACCTTGTGTCTCCGCCCTCATCTCGCACCGCAGGTGGCTGGCCGCCCTTGCCCCTCGTTCTACTACTTGCTGCCGGTTGCAGCATCTGTCGTGACCATTCCCACAACAATTAGAGAATTGCTCCACAATTGTCCCTTGTTACAGAAATGGGTATCAAACTTCGGCACCCAGAGCGATATTATTTCGTTCTCCCCAGATATAGGCTTCGAGATTGACAACTTGGATAAAATTCAAGGACACAATGGTTGAAGTGTCAAATTCATCAAGGTCAGGCAATATTATACGCCGAACTACCGTACGACAAAGGCAAACACACAATCCAAACTTAAGAAATTAAAAGCCACCAAAGCAAATATTTAAACAAACAGGATTAGTTTAAACAGAATAATAAAGATCACAACCATGTGTGCCTCAGCGGCAAAAGGAAAAAAAGGTTCATCCACACAGAAAGTCGGACAAGTGTTTGACACACATCATACGCCCGACATACCGGGGATAAGAAATGACTTAGAGTTTTTTAAACTTAAGGGGCAGCGACTTGATCAGGAACTGGGCGCTCCGAGGTAGACGGCACCTCGGCCGAAGTTGCTTCGCCCTCCACAGAACCAGGAGTGACTTCGGGGAAAGCCCGGGGCTGTTGAGAAACATCATCTTGAGCTGTGGAATGCCCAATACCTTTAGAGAAGGATCGCGCGTCGCCATTGCCATCCGAGCTCGAGCTGGAATCACCAGAAGTATCCGAGTCGCCCTCAGCCTCGTCTTGGTTGGCTGAATCATCATCAGAGGCATCTTCAACTTCGACCTCATCCGCCGGGTTAGAAAGGAAACTCGGCCCTTCAATCCAGTTATGCACGTCCGCATACTCAACGAGCTGAAAGGCACGAGCTTGTCGGCGAGCGACGAATTCTGGATCCTCAACCCAATGGGAGCCAGTGCGCAAATTTATCAGGGTATCGAGGGAAATATCCTCATACCATGACATAACTACTGTGAGCGTCATATCAGCACCAGCTCGTCCAGCGGATTCCCTCCAAAGATTCAACTGGTTCTGGGATGCCATCAATCTTTCCACCAGTATCTTGATTTCATCAATATCAGGAGTCCCAGAAGTATTCGGCCAGAGAACATGGTAGGCCCGAATGGCTGCTTGCACCAAGTCCCTGCCCATAATCTTTATCGGACCAACGGCAGCGCCAACGGCAACCAAGAAATCTTCCATCTAGTATTCTGGGGTCGCATCAGCAGGAACACCTCGGCGCACACGAGCATTAATCACCGCTCTAGAACTCACGGGCTTAGCTTCTGGAAAATGGTCTGTGTAAAACAAAAGTACGTCGGTCAACAGTAAGAAAGGGAAAAAGATAACTCGGCCGCGGTCAGAGGCTTACGGTGAATATAAGACAGCATTACCTGAAGATCTTTAGCCCATTCACCCTTGGTTTTCTCAAAGCGAGTGATCTCCTCGCTCATCGCTCGTGTCTTGAGTTTGGCAGCCTCGAGGAGTTCTTTATTTTTCTGCAATTGCAGAGCCAGCCGATTCTTCTCCTCGGAGAACTCCTGGTCGACTTTCTCTAACTCAGACTTCTGAGAGAGCTTGAGGGACTCCACCTCGGCGCGCAAGCGAATTATCTCATCGTCTTTATCTTTCAGCTGCGCCGAGTGAGTAGCGGCTTGTTCTAAAAAATGCAGCATCATATCAGGCATAGGTGTGCAGTCTTGGTGTGACGCTGCAAAAGTTTGTAACTCGGCTTTACCAAATCCAAAAGGGTTAAAAGAAACCCAATGCACATTTCGAATGGAGGTATGTAAAGAAAAAGAGTAACTAACCTTCCAGGGCCTTGACTTTCTTCTCAAGACGGATGTTAAGATTGTTGATGTTACCTATTTACCAGCAAAGTGATCTAACACCTTACGTCCAAAACAATAAGTGTTTTAGGAATAATGCAAAAGTTTGTTAACCTACCAGCTTTCTTCACCACAGGAATGACCTTCTCATACTTATCTTGCAATTTTTTACGTGCGAAAAGCAGCCTTTGGAATTCGGCGGTCCGCCGGTCATGCACAACCTAAGCAACAAAACAAATAACAATAAGATATTCGAAACTTAAAAACAGATCCGAGTCAAGAAAAACTTAACTCGGATCTAGGTGGCTGGATATTCGAAACTCAAACAAATCCGAGTCAAGCAAAACATATCTCGGATCTAGGTGGCTGGATATTCGAAACTCAGGCAGATCCGAGTCAAGCAAAACATAACTCGGATCTAGGTGGATGGATATTTGAAACTCAAACAGATCCAAGTCAAGCAAAACTTAACTCGGATCTAGGCGGCTGGATATTCGAAACTAAAACAGACCCGAGTCAAGAAAAACTTAACTCGGATCTAGGTGGCTGGATATTCGAAACTCAGACAGATCCAAATCAAGAAAAACTTAATTCGGATCTAGGTGGATGGATATTCAAACACTAAGACAAAACTGAACCAGGCAAAGCCTAATAAAACTTCCAAACGAATAACAAATTATTCGGTTGGAAGCTTCGGGGACTAGAGTATATATAATATCATCCGAATGACTAATCAAACGTCCATAAAAACAATTACCTCATTCATATTGTCGCTATCAAGAACGATCTTGGCAGCCAAATGTAAGCGACTGCTGATGTCGGAGAGTTGAAATGGCTGGCTGCTTGGATTGCCCTCGAGCTGATCAGCAGCGTTCCAATTGTTGGCATACTCAACCAACGAGCCGAGGCTGTTCCCACTCTCTGTACGAGTCGGGACTGTACCTCGGACGTGTTGGGTAGCCACCGCTGCCGCGGGACTCTTGTGAAGAGCGAGCTGTGTATCAGCAACCGGGGTAACAATACTCTTGGCAGAAGAAACCCCCTTGCGCAGCGCATCAGCAATTGTAGGCTGAGAAGAGCTGGCAAGTCCTTTCTGAGACGAGGGAGGCTTGGTGACAACGACCTTTCTTGCCTTAGAAGTGGCGTCGGCAGGAGCCGTTACCTCGGCACTTGGAATGTCATCTTTGGGGGCCAGAGGGATTACGGTTTCTGAGGGCACCGAGATATTGGTATCCTCGGCTAGAATCAGAGTCGCAGTAAAGGTTGTGGGGGTCAAAGGGATCTTAGGGGAAACTTCAGGATTCACGGAGGAGGCAACAGGCTTAGTGGAAATATCTACGGGCCGAGTTGTATCGGGATCAACAGGAGAGACCTCAGGCGCATCCTGGCGAGATGGCATCTGATTCGGAGCGGGAGGAGAGTCAACACGAGCAGGACTAGGAACTCTAGTATCTTCAGGAGGCGGAGGAGAAGGCGGCGAGTCGTGTGACTCGTCATGCTAGGACCACTAGGCTTAACAGAAAGAGGAGCCCTGCAAAGGCAAGAAAGATTAGGTCAAAAGGCAGAAAGAGAGAAACAAGAAATACAAATAAAAAGCCACTCACCCAGTAACCCCGGGCATAGTTTTATGCTTAGGAGGGTGCGGGGCTGACTTCTTCATCCGTTTCTTAGGAATGGCTTCCGAGGCACCAGCTGGAGCGCTACGTTTCCCCGAGGTAACAGGAGGTCGGGAGGCGAGAGGCTCGGCGTTGTGAACCTGACCGGCCGGATTAGCTAAGAAAGTAGAGGCCGGAAATGCATAAGAAATTGGCATTGCGGCAACTACCTCAAGAACTTGGACCTCGTCCGAATCACCTTCCTCCTCGTGGGCCGGGGTCTTGCCATGGGCACGAGACGGAGCAAGGTCTGACTTGGGAACGAACTCCTCCGACTCTGGCTCCCCACTGTCCGGAGCATTCCGATCCACGAGCCACGGGAGAGACAAAACCTCGGCATCCTCACTCTTCTGCTCCTCAAACCTTTGCAGGAAAATAAAGAGAGAAATTAACAAGAGAAATCACAGATGCAATTAAAAGGTAAAACACAACTGCAAGAACTTACTCTGGGAGGGGGATGCTCGCGGGTGAACGGCTTCAATCCCCAGGCCCAGTCCTCTGGCATCTCCGTCTTAAAGATAGCCCGGACGCGCTTGAAGATAAGATAATTATCGAGCTCCACCGTGGAGACCTGATTGGGATCAAGGGGACCGCTCATATAGCAGAGCTTATGCGTGCGTTTCTGGAATGGGCAGATCCGGCTGCTGACGAAGGTGGTCATCAGATCCTCGCCGCGTAGCCCGGAGCGAATCAGTTCCTTCAGCTGAATCTCGAAGGCCTCGGCCAGAGCATGACTTTTCTTCGGATTATAAGTCCAATTCTTCTTGGTGGGGGGCAATGGAAAAAGCAGGGAGCCCAATCCTGTCCTCCTTCCCAGAATTCTTGACATAAAAGAACGATTTATGCCATTTCTTGCACGACTCTAGGCCAGCAACGCGAGGAAACTCGGACTTCTTCCGAGGTGTGATTGAAGCAGCTCCGCACTGGGTGAGCAGTTTCTCGGAAGGTTGAAGGGATTTGTCTGGGACAACATTGGAACGGATCTGAAAGAACTTCGACCAAACATGCACAGATGGCCATAGGCCGAGGTATCCTTCCGAAGCAGAGATAAAGGCGGAAAGAGAAGCGATGGCATTAGCTGGAAGATGATGCGGCTGCAGGCCGAAGTAATCAAGGAACTCCCTAGCAAAATCGCTAAGGGGGAGACCAAACCCGCGAGCGAAGTGTGACATAAAGACGACCTACTCGCCCTCGTTGAGAATGGGAGAAGATTCGCTGCCGAGTAAGCGACAGGCTACCTCGGCAGGAATCCGACGAGTTCGGATTAACCACTCAACCTCTCGGCGAGTGACGGAAGAGCCCTGCCAGGAGCCCCGCTTGGGCCCAGACGCTGCATCGTCATCCTCAATAAGCGCACCGCTAACAGAGCTCGACATAGGGTCGCCGGAGGAATCTACGGAGGATGAACTAGCGGCGGAACGAAGCCTAGAACTGCAAGGCCTCGTCGTGACCCTACGCGAAACCGGCGGTAGAGCGGAGAAGAAACCGCCGCGGGAAATCTAGAGAGAAGCAGATGCGCCTAGAGGAAAAACTAGGCAATGAGATCGGATAAACTCACCGGCAACGCGCCGGAGCAAGTATGCGGGGACAAGGTCGACGGAGCAGAGCGATGGGAGCCTCGCCGTCGAAGATTCCGATGGGTGCACGGCGGCGGGAGCACGAACAGGCGAAGAAGTGAGAGGAGGAAGAAGGGCAACGATAAGCGGAGGAGAAAAGTAAATCCCCTAGCCCCGTGCCCCTATTTATAACCCGCGGCCTGAGTGGTAGTGGGATCGTGCGTGCGGAGGTTAGCTGTGTAGATCGTGTGTGCGGCACAACTACACGCCGCTTAGTGGAGCCTCACCAACGACCACACGATGCAAGAAAGGATCACGATCCCTGACGGAAACGGTGCGCGAGGCGTTGCAGCGCAAACGCGACAGGCGCAGTAATTACTGTAGCCTGTCAGTGGGCACTGTAGAGGAACAAAAAACTAGCGAAACAATGATGAGTGTGGCACGTAGGACGAGGCGTACGCGATAAGATACGCAGATACCCCGGATGTAACACCCTCAGAATCGGCCCTATGCAAGTTTTAGCGAAACCCGCCAAACCCGCATAGAAACGATTCAAAGGTGCCCACCAGGCACTTTCGTGCGGGTGGAAAACGAAGTAATAACATTACACAACAGTCCTCAATGGGACCCACAGAACAGATATATATAACAGCGACTCAATGAGTCAAGAATACAGATTTAATATACAAAGATCCAAATCACCTTGAAAACGATAGAGCGTCCAGCTATGGACAAGATGCAAATGGGACTAAGAGCCCTGAAGAATAACCAATGGCGTCCATAACCCTGCCCAGGCCAAGCCGGAAGGGTAACCCTGCTAACGGCGTCGATCTCAAAACCTGCTAAAACAAAAGGGGTGCCGACAAAGGGCAAAGGAAAAAGAGGAGCGTCGATCTTGAGGCCAAGACAGCGAGGCTAGAATTGCGGTCCTCGCCTACAAAGGTATGGTGGATCGAGCGCAAAGCATGCACTAGACAACCTATAGAGACTGATACGATTGGCGACTATCGAGAGGGTAAGAAAGATCTATTCGAACGGACCGATACTAACACCAAACAAACCCATCCTGGCGTTTCCCCCCCGAGACCAAACGAGGAAGTCAACCGAGGAACTCACACAGTTGGCAGTTTTACTTATTCGGTTATCGTTGCAGCAATTACTAGTCCAGTATAGATAATCATCCTGATAAAATAAGCAGTGGGCACTTTTATTTAACCATTCCATGATAGTTGCAACACTTACTAGTCAGATACAATTAGCATGAGATAACCCCAAAACCCAGCAGTTGTTGGTACTTTTACTTAGCCATTCCGTTGTAGTGAAGCTGATTACTAGTCATATCGGATACAAGTCAATTTATAACAATAAACTTTAGTTATAGTTGTCTATGATCAATCGTGCTCCAAGTCGTCCATAACCGCGACACGGCTTCTAAAAGATTTAACCCCTGAGGGTGCACCAAAGTATCCACAAGCAGTTCGACCCTTTTTGCCAGATCAGTTAACATACACCCATCGGTATGTCGGCGGGGCCTAAGTCATGATGTTCCCAGACCCAAAGCAAGCACGGGGGGCCACCCCACTAAGTACACCCGCAACGAAGTCGGCCGGTCTCCGAGACGGACTTAGGGTTTGGGTATACGGCTGTGAACGATAGCAAATCCCAAAACTGGGACTGTCGACACCGCGAAAACGTGTCCCGATCCTAAACAGTACAGTGTGCTCCTCGCACAATCGTAAATACAGTAATAAAGCATGGCATAAGTACAGGATAGTAAACAAAACCTCAAACTAGTTTGTGGCCCCCAGTACAATACTTTGAAATCAGGTAATAATCAATGGGGGGCCCATATCTCCCCACCTGTGGTTAGCGCGCTCGATCTCGGAACAGGTGTCAAGAACTCGGGTCCTACGGGACACAAGTGGGCAGCCGGAAACCAACATTATCTATCACCCACCGATGCCTCTGCTTACTTACTTCAATTTTAGTTATTAAACAATAATTGAAGTGAATGAAAAGTAAAGCCATGATCATGTCCAACAATAAACAGGCGGCAATACTCCAACAACTGTGGTACTAGACGACACGCAGCAGCAATTGAGCAAGCGACTACGACGCACAAGTCCAACTATCTACCAAACAACAGGTAATAGGATGTGTCCAAGGCAATATACGGCTGCAAGGGATTTCACGGGTACGGAAACGAGAGCATCGCGACACAGATAGCAATAGATCAACAGGAGGGAATAAATACTATAAAAGTAAGATAGGTAGAAAGGGGGAGATGCTCGCCTGAAAACATTGCCGAAGGATTCATCCGAAGAACGGGGCGAAGCTCACATCAACTCAACGGCCTTATCCGCGAAGAAGCAAAACACTAGAATAAACACCGGATGCAATATTTAATACTACGGCAAAGGATCGGGCATGATGGATGTATGATGTATGGCATGGCAAAGATGCGATGCAATTAGGTCATATTAAGCGGAACCGGGGGTCCCAACAATTAATTAAATGGTTCAAGTTATTTGACTACCCCGCCATGTAAATGTTGAATTAACATGGCACGATAAGTTACCGGTTCGCTACACAAATTTAAATGAGGCCAATATGAGACTAGGTTAGCCCGCATATGGGCCCCATATTTAATTATGAGATGAATAGGCATACGGCCCCCAAACCACATGATATGCATGCGAGATGAATGATTTAATGTGCAACAATTTGTTATTACATTTATAAAATAGGGCTCGAGAAAAGGGGTCACACATTAGGGTTCGGCGATCTTGGTCCGAGGGTTCGGGGTTCGGTCTCAGGGTTCGGATCTGGGGTTCGACGAATTCGTTCGCGGCGGAATCGGCGTCCGGGAAGTAGCACTTGTCGCACCGGGGTCTCGGTGTCCGGGGGCGCATCGGGTTCTTCCGGGTCGGTGTCGATCTTGTCGTTGCGATGATCTTGTCGGGTCCTTGTGTCGGGTCGGTCTCGGCGTTCGGGGAGGAGGGACTTGGCGTTCTCGAGGGAGTACTTGTCGTTTCCGTGAGGAAGGTCATGTCGGGTTCGCGCCTTCGAGTCGGTCTTGGTGTTCCGTGAAGAAGATCTCTTCGCTCCAGGAGAAGATCTTGTCGAGGTCCTTAGGTCCTTGCCACAACACAGGCATCGGGTGCTCTAGGCGATAGCGACAACAAACGGCATCGGTCCGAACATGTGCCTGGGACACCAGTGAGCAGCCCAAACAAGCTCCTTGGGTGCATCCAGGAAGGCACGCGGCTACAGGGGAGACGGAACCGTAGCGGAGGGCGAGGTCGGCGCTGCTCGCCGGCGGATGACGCGGGGGTTGGGGGAACGCAGGGCGGCCAGGGTGGCGCTAGCAGGGCCAGGTCGGCGACGGCTGCTGAGGACAAGGGCGCGGCGGGGAGGCAGAGGAGCCCCAGGACGGGCTCGCCTGGTTGGGAGGTGGAGGCGCTCGGCGCCGAGCTCGCCGGCGCGCCTCGGCGGGGACGCTGGGAAGAAGGGAGGGTCCGGCGGAGGAGCGGCTCCGTGGGCGACGGACTGGCTGTGGTGGCGGCAAGAAGGAGGAGCTCGGGGTCGGGGCGAGCGGCGGCGCCTGAGGCGGGCGAGCTCCGGGGAGGTGCGGGCGGAGGCTCGAAGGCGACGGAGGACCGGGCGGTGGCGGGAGGCCGGGAGGTGGAGGCCGGGAGGCGAGGGCGGCGGAGCGGGCGCGCTGCACCGACGGAGGGAGAAGCGGGGAAGGAGGTGGACGGGAGCGGCGGCGCCACGAGGAGGGCGGCGCGCCGGAGGGGAAAAGGGGGCGGGGCCGGGCGGCGAACTAGAGAAGGGGAGAGGGGGTTGTCGGGGCGAGCGGGGCGCCAGGGAGGAAGAAGAACAGAGAGAGAGAGGATCGGGAGGTGGGGGACAGGGGGCCAGGGGTGGGGGCCCAGGTGGCAGGGTGGGGTGGTGGAACGGGTCGGGTGGTTGGCAGGGAGAGGTGGGGCGCGGCGTGGTGTGGAGTGTGGTGGCGTGTGAGGAGGAGAGAGAGGGAGTGGGTGAGGTGGCTGTGTGGGATAGGGTGAGGGAGAGAGGAGAGGTGAGGTGGCATATGGTGATTGGCCAGGGTGAGGTGGAGGGGTTGTGGGTAGATTAGGTTGGGTAGCTTTAGGATTATGGGTGGGCCGTTTTAATTTCTGGGGGTGGTCGTTCGGGTCGAATCGGCCCGTTCGACTGCCCCCCTAAAATAATTTAACATATTATTTGTTTAACACGGGGCTTTTACAACCCGATAGCGGACAAAACAAAATAATCCGGCGACCCGGGGTTTTGCGTTTGAATAAAGACGAGGCGTTTCGAAAACTAATTAGGTTTTTCCGAAAATAGTTTGATGCAAGCAAATGCAAGACGATGACGATGCTCAAATGCAATGTGGCATGATGAAATGAACATGCGGTCATGATGATGCAATGCACAAAAACAACGCGATTTTCTAGTAGTGGTTTTGCGGGATGCCACAATTCGACACCACTAACAATGGATCTCGCCCTCGAGATCCGCCTCATGGTACCGGAAGGAAGGTCGGTGATCTGCAATCTTATCGCTTCGTGTAGATCCTCGTGACACCACTAACAATGGTCGTTGTCCGTGATCGTCGAGGGAACACTCCGGAAACAAAAGGACGAAGGTAGAGGCACCAACAGATAAAGCCACCTCTAGCTCCGATGGAAAAGGGAACCGATGCATTCTCATCAACTTCAATGTACAAAAGCGAATAGAAGGGGTAGTCGGCATGGGGGCCAATCCATCACGCACCCAAACTATTACTCTGCACAATCAGTAGAAAAGCGCGCAACCATTCTCAGAATCAGACTGAAGATCTCGACAAGCGAGGTTCGGAACAACGGAGTGATGCAGACTCTGCATCGGATCTGGCGTAGATGATGTCGTCGCGTCGGACAACACCGGAAGGCACGAGAAGGAACAAAGAGAAGTCCACCAGACTAAGGATTCCTCGGATAGCATGAAGACCAGATGTAGCAACACCGTTACCATAGGAGGAAGCGAAACCCTGAAGGTACGATGGAACCCAACCACGAGAAATCCTGGACTCGAAGAGAGAGAAGAGAGCGGATTCAAAACACGCAGAGGTGAGAGGAGAGCAGCAGAGGGGTAAGGAGTAAAATCAGACCTAATCAGAACTATCCAACCGATTTTGCAAAATAGTTTTGACACTCTACTTCGGCCGTTAGCTAGGTTATCCTACAGGCTGGACTTGTGGGGTATCGCAACTGCTGAGCTCTGATACCACTCTGTAACACCCTTAGAATCGGCCCTATGCAAGTTTTAGCGAAACCCGCCAAACCCGCATAGAAACGATTCAAAGGTGCCCACCAGGCACTTTCGTGCGGGTGGAAAACGAAGTAATAACATTACACAACAGTCCTCGATGGGACCCATGAGCAGATATATATAACGACTCAATGAGTCAAGAATACAGATTTAATATACAAAGATCCAAATCACCTTGAAAACGATAGAGCGTCCAGCTACGGACAAGATGCAAATGGGACTAAGAGCCCTGAAGAATAACCAATGGCGTCCATAACCCTGCCCAGGCCAAGCCGGAAGGGTAACCCTGCTAACGGCGTCGATCTCAAAACCTGCTAAAACAAAAGGGGTGCCGACAAAGGGCAAAGGAAAAAGAGGAGCGTCAGTACTGAGGCCAGTACACGGCGAGGCTAGAATTCGGCGGTCCTCGCCTACAAAGGTATGGTGGACTGAGCGGCAGCGCAGCATGCACTAGACAACCTATAGAGACTCGATACGACTGGCGACTATCAGAGAGGGGTAAGAAAGATCTATTCGGAACCAGACTGATACTAACACCAAACAAACCCATCCTGGCGTTTCCCCCCCGAGACCAAACGAGGAAGTCAACCGAGGAACTCACACAGTTGGCAGTTTTACTTATTCGGTTATCGTTGCAGCAATTACTAGTCCAGTATAGATAATCATCTTGATAAAATAAGTAGTGGGCACTTTTAGTTAACCATTCCATGATAGTTGCAACACTTACTAGTCAGATACAATTAGCATGAGATAACCCCAAAACCCAGCAGTTGTTGGTACTTTTACTTAGCCATTCCGTTGTAGTGAAGCTGATTACTAGTCATATCGGATACAAGTCAATTGATAACAATAAACTTTAGTTATAGTTGTCTATGATCAAGCACTGTGCTCCAAGTCGTCCATAACCGCGGACACGGCTTCTCGAAAAGATTTAACCCTGCAGGGGTGCACCAAAGTATCCACAAGCAGTTCGACCCTTTTTGCCAGATCAGTTAACATACACCCATCGGTATGTCGGCGGGGCCTAAGTCATGATGTTCCCAGACCCAAAGCAAGCACGGGGGGCCACCCCACTAAGTACACCCGCAACGAAGTCGGCCGGTCTCCGAGACGGACTTAGGGTTTGGGTATACGGCTGTGAACGATAGCAAATCCCAAAACTGGGACTGTCGACACCGCGAAAACGTGTCCCGATCCTAAACAGTACAGTGTGCTCCTCGCACAATCGTAAATACAGTAATAAAGCATGGCATAAGTACAGGATAGTAAACAAAACCTCAAACTAGTTTGTGGCCCCCAGTACAATACTTTGAAATCAGGTAATAATCAATGGGGGGCCCATATCTCCCCACCTGTGGTTAGCGCGCTCGATCTCGGAACAGGTGTCAAGAACTCGGGTCCTACGGGACACAAGTGGGCAGCCGGAAACCAACATTATCTATCACCCACCGATGCCTCTGCTTACTTACTTCAATTTTAGTTATTAAACAATAATTGAAGTGAATGAAAAGTAAAGCCATGATCATGTCCAACAATAAACAGGCGGCAATACTCCAACAACTGTGGTACTAGACGACACGCAGCAGCAATTGAGCAAGCGACTACGACGCACAAGTCCAACTATCTACCAAACAACAGGTAATAGGATGTGTCCAAGGCAATATACGGCTGCAAGGGATTTCACGGGTACGGAAACGAGAGCATCGCGACACAGATAGCAATAGATCAACAGGAGGGAATAAATACTATAAAAGTAAGATAGGTAGAAAGGGGGAGATGCTCGCCTGAAAACATTGCCGAAGGATTCATCCGAAGAACGGGGCGAAGCTCACATCAACTCAACGGCCTTATCCGCGAAGAAGCAAAACACTAGAATAAACACCGGATGCAATATTTAATACTACGGCAAAGGATCGGGCATGATGGATGTATGATGTATGGCATGGCAAAGATGCGATGCAATTAGGTCATATTAAGCGGAACCGGGGGTCCCAACAATTAATTAAATGGTTCAAGTTATTTGACTACCCCGCCATTTAAATGTTGAATTAACATGGCACGATAAGTTACCGGTTCGCTACACAAATTTAAATGAGGCCAATATGAGACTAGGTTTGCCCGCATATGGGCCCCATATTTAATTATGAGATGAATCGGCATACGGCCCCCAAACCACATGATATGCATGCGAGATGAATGATTTAATGTGCAACAATTTGTTATTACATTTATAAAATAGGGCTCGAGAAAAGGGGTCACACATTAGGGTTCGGAGATCTTGGTCCGAGGGTTCGGGGTTCGGTCTCAGGGTTCGGATCTGGGGTTCGACGAATTCGTCATGGCGGAATCGTCAGGAAGTAGCACTTGTCGCCGGGTCTCGGTGTCCGGGGGCGCATCGGGTTCTTCCGGGTCGGTGTCGATCTTGTCGTTGCGACGATCTTGTCGGGTCCTTGTGTCGGGTCGGTCTCGGCGTTCGGGGAGGAGGGACTTGGCGTTCTCGAGGGAGTACTTGTCGTTTCCGTGAGGAAGGTCATGTCGGGTCCGCGCCTTCGAGTCGGTCTTGGTGTTCCGTGAAGAAGATCTCTTCGCTCCAGGAGAAGATCTTGTCGAGGTCCTTAGGTCCTTGCCACAACACAGGCATCGGGTGCTCTAGGCGATAGCGACAACAAACGGCATCGGTCCGAACATGTGCCTGGGACACCAGTGAGCAGCCCAAACAAGCTCCTTGGGTGCATCCAGGAAGGCACGCGGCTACAGGGGAGACGGAACCGTAGCGGAGGGCGAGGTCGGCACTGCTCGCCGGCGGATGACGTGGGGGTTGGGGAACGCAGGGCGGCCATGGTGGCGCTAGCAGGGCCAGGTCGGCGGCAGTGCCGAGGACAAGCGCGGCGGGAGGCGAGAGCCCTGTGGGCTCGCTGGTTGGGAGGTGGAGGGCGTCTGCGGCGCTCGAGCTCGGCCGGGCGCGGCCTCGAGCGGGGACGCGGTCCGGGAAGAAGGGGAGGGTCCGGAGCGGAGGCGGCTCGGCGGGGCGACGGACTGGCAGCGGCGCTTGGGGAAGGGAGGAGCTCATGGGGTCGGGCGGCGGCGGCGCTCGAGTGGCCGGGCGAGCTCCGGCGCGGAGAGGTGAGGCGGAGGCTCGGGGCACGGACGGAGGACCGGGTGGCGGAGGCGCAGCCGGAGGGTGGAGGCAGGCGGCGGGAGGCCAGGCGCTTGCTGGCGCGGACGGAGGGAGAAGCAGGGAAGGAGGTGGGCCAGGGCGGCCACGAGGAGGGCGCCACGAGGGAAAGAGGCGGGGCCGGGCGACGAACTAGAGAAGGGGAGAGGGGGTTGTCGGGGCGAGCGGGGCGCCAGGGAGGAAGAAGAACAGAGAGAGAGAGGATCGGGAGGTGGGGGACAGGGGGCCAGGGGTGGGGCCCAGGTGGCAGGGTGGGGTGGTGGAACGGGTCGGGTGGTTGGCAGGGAGAGGTGGGGCAAGGCGTGGTGTGGAGTGTGGTGGGGTGTGAGGAGGAGAGAGAGGGAGTGGGTGAGGTGGCTGTGTGGGATAGGGTGAGGGAGAGAGGAGAGGTGAGGTGGCATATGGTGATTGGCCAGGGTGAGGTGGAGGGGTTGTGGGTATATTAGGTTGGGTAGCTTTAGGATTATGGGTGGGCCGTTTTAATTTCTGGGGGTGGTCGTTCGGGTCGAATCGGCCCGTTCGACTGCCCCCCTAAAATAATTTAACATATTATTTGTTTAACACGGGGCTTTTACAACCCGATAGCGGACAAAACAAAATAATCCGGCGACCCGGGGTTTTGCGTTTGAATAAAGACGGGGCGTTTCGAAAACTAATTAGGTTTTTCCGAAAATAGTTTGATGCAAGCAAATGCAAGACGATGACGATGCTCAAATGCAATGTGGCATGATGACATGAACATGCGGTCATGATGATGCAATGCACAAAAACAACGCGATTTTCTAGTAGTGGTTTTGCGGGATGCCACACCGGACGAGGGAAAAGTAACTTGGAAACAAGGAGAAACGAATAGTGTGAAACTGATACGGCCTGGCCGAGGTTATAGGCAGGACCATACCAGCTTCGGGGACTAATGTTGGGGGGTGACCCCGGATAGGGTAAGGACGGGTAAAGACGAAAGGAAGTTCCCCGTCCAGTTTCCGAGTTACGGTCTAAATCAGTCGAATCCTGTAAAGGTCGGCCGAGGTAAGCAAGAGCAGGACCCTTATGAGAAGAGCAAGGCGTTACCCGGCCGACATACTGTGTAAGTCGGCTGAGTCAACCCGAATAATCTGAATGCAGGTGAAGGACAAGCCGAGTTAAGTGAGGCAGGGCCGAATGATATGAAGCTTGCAGGAGAAGGAAATGCCTATAGTCAAACTCTAGTCACGGGCTAGGAAGAATCTAAGAAGAGCCAAACACTAAAGACAAGGTGCAGAGCGACAGAAGGGCAGAAGGAGGTCACAGAGATGACAGCCCTGAAGCCCGAGGCGTGCAGGTGGGGTCCTCTGGAACCTTGCCGTCATTAGAAGGGCGACACGGAAATGAGGCCGCCGAGTTACTATATTGGGACAAGCATATTGCTCGAATATGCTTGCCACGTCAGCCCTAGAGGAGCCAAGCTTCCCCTTTATAAGGAGAGGCTTGGACTCAAAGAAGGGCATCGACTCATTTGGTACCGTTAGGCTGGTAAAGTTCTTCTTCTCCACTTGTATACAGCTCAAGGAGCACTTGTAGCCCAAGAAAGGAGAAATAAAGATCTTTACATTAGTCTTCTGTGTGTAGAATCAGCTACATCTTCCTCCCCAGATCCCTCTAGCATCCATTGGCCCCATACTTTAGCCTACCCATGGCATCTGCCGTGCCACCACCACGACACCGGGTCCTGGGCCTACTTTCCTCCTGACTTAGCCTTCTTCTTAGTCCAAGAACTCCTCTTGAACTTAGACTTATTCTGCACCAGCAACACTTGACTGGCGCCCTTCTTGAGATCCTCCTCTGCCTGCTTGAGCATCCCATGAAATTCAGTGAGCTTCTTATCCATACCATGCATGTGGTAGTTCGAAATGAACTGCCCATATGCACTAGGAAGAGAGTTCAGAATTATATCCGTAGCGAGCTCTTCGCTAATGGGGTATCCAAGCCTCTCTAGAGACTGCACATAACCAACCATTTTGATCACATGCAGACTCAGTGGATCACCATCCTTAAGCTTGCAACTCAGCAAAGCCTGAGAGACTTGATACCTCTCAGTCTTCGCATGAGCCTGGAACATACTTTTGAGGCTTTCGATCATATCGTAGGCCTCAACATGTTCGAACTGCTTTTGCAAGTCCGGTTCCATGTGAGCAAGCATAAGACAGCTAGTATCCGTGGACTCATCCTTAGCCCTACGGTAAGCATTGGTGGGAGCGACAGTCGCATTCTCATTCGGCTCATCTGGAAGTGGGTTGTCTAGGACATGGTCCTTCTTTTCTTGTTTGAGAACAATTCTTAGATTTCGATACCAGTTGGTAAAATTAGTGTCGTTCAGTTTATCTTTCTCAAGGATAGTTCTCAACGCAAAACCGGATATCTGAGAGTGACTTCTACTTGGTGCCATGATCTACAACAGAAAATATGCAAAAACACTTAAGACATGTATTCATAAAAGAGCAAGCATATTAAACATTTTAATATTTTATGCTCCCACTAGAACCAACACCCCTCCGATGGTTACTAAGTGATCCAGGATCCTAAATAAGCAAGTCGGCTAGTGAGCTTTAGCATCACCTCTAGCCTCCAAGTGATCTAGGTAGACAACTCCTTGTCAATCATATCTCATACGACTCCTGTTGGACGGGAGGCATCATATGCACTGGCTCCCATCCGACTTTTCCCGAGCCCCACAACCGTTGTGATAGACCCGTCTAGCTTACCGAGTGTTTCCGCAGTAAGAGTCCGACTCGAACCCACCTAGTCGGAAAGAATTGGCAGCACCTCAATTTTATGAGCCCACTACCAAAAATGTCTGACTTGTGATGGTGCAAACACTTGGCGGGAAAACCGACTAGACCTTCTTTGAGGGATTAAATTTTATCGACTATCTAATAGAGGTAAAACAGAGACATAACAATAACACAAAATAAAGAAATTATAATGTCAAATGGTATGGCTCCCTTCATGGCGATCTCCATCTCCATAAAGCCTGTAATCTGACTCGTGCTAACTCTTGTCACTTGCCGTCTTACTCCATGTCGCCGACATGTACTTCGCCTTGCATGTCATCGAGATTCTCCAAACAGCTACACTAGCTTAGTAAAGTAAATTACAAGGAGAATCCGACACGCAGGTCGTTATACAATAAAATGACAGCACCTAAGCTCCAGCCGGCTGACAAAAACCGTGATTCGCAGATCATGTATGGATTACACACATACATCACATGCACATGAACCATACCATTCATAACTTCCTGCAAAAAAAAGTTATGCATAGATACAATATCTATCGGCGTTGTGAAACTCGCAACGACGTCTAACTAGCTACGACAGGGCGAAGCCGGCGGCCCCGCTAGCCGGATAGCGGGCGGGGATCGAAGGGGCAGCGCCCGACGATTTTTCCAAAAACGTAGATCTCATCTACGATCCGGACATGGATTCCGACCTTCATTCCAATTCGATCAAAATCTGTGATCTTCGATCACCGCCTCTGGATTTACGTGTCACAGTCTACCCCGGTGGCAGAAGCCGACCGGTAGGGGTATGTCGTTCCACGACCTCAGCAGTATGATCACGGAAATCAGATCTATCATTCCCCGAGTACAGTTGATCCAATCAACCTCGTACAAAACCGATCTATCTCATAGATCGACCACCAAAACAGCATATAGATCTCATCTACAGCCAACCGCATATCACATATGCGAGATCTCGAGCCTAAAACCAGAAGCTATCGCTTTGATACCACTGTTGTGCCACGCGGAGATAAAACAAAACTTTTTACCTCTAACGTGGTGATCCCAAGATCTAGCCAAGGTAGAAGGCCACGAGGTTTACCACTAGACGCACAGTTGCGGATTACTGGTGAAGCGCGTCAGTTGATGCAGTGCAGTCCTTTGCGATCCGATCGTCATGTGCTGATCGTACAACACCTCTGCTGGTAACCACACGTACAAGGAGGAGCATCGGCGGCGAACTGCTAGGTTCGTATCGACGGCAGGACTGCTGTGGAGCTAGGGTTTCCAACACATGGAATGACCTAACCGATCAACGATTAACCTTTCTGGGTTATGGTGTCCACTATATATAGGGAGTGAAAGTGGGCTCTGCTCGCGTGGCCCATTCACTAAAGCCCATATAATACTAGTCACCGTGAGTCCGACTCACTGACTCAGTCCTGATCCGGCTTGGGTCTGACCCAACCAGATTTCCAGTCCAGATCCAATCCGAACTTGCTCCCGCTCTTAAGTGTGTGACCCCGTAGGCTCATGGCTACTTGGACACGATTAGAGTCCGACTCTCAGTCGGTAGCGGATCCTAGCAGAACGTGCCGACTCCCAAGTACCAAAGAGTCATGACGACTTTCCTTTCCAATGCGACTTACGTCCGAGTCCCTTTTGCCTCACAATATACCTTATCAGACTATAGGCGAATAATTGTCATCCCTTAAATAGTCTGACTCTCTTCTCGATCCGAGATAAGCGATTCACCAGACTAACTCTTAGTTGATCGCCTCGGTTAACACTTAATCAAGTCATGCATGGCCATGCTTTTAGAATCATATCATCCGAGAGGGCCCAGGGAATATCTCTCCGAGTGGAGGGGAAAAATCCTATCTTGGTTATTCACATCACGCAGCTTGTTTCTCAGTCGACCCGAACTCTGCCTTTATAGCTGCCCAGTTACGGATCAGCGTTTGACAGAATCTAAGTCGGTGATCCTCAACTTGGACTATGCAACAACCTCAGGTCGAAGGATTACATTGATTGTGATATACAAATGACTACTTGTTCGTTGTACCTCAATATGGGTCAATCCGACTCGCTAAACTCTTTAGCCAAGTCTGTGTAAGTCGGAATGGCATCTCCATGCCCATGACAAGTGGAACCGAGTCATCAAGCCGACTTTCACATTGGTCTAAGTTGTGTGTCTAGCACAACCTCAATGACCAAGGACATTTAGTACAAACAACATGAACGTATAGTTCCACAACTGAATCACATATTGAATGATACACATCAGATGTTTATACAAGGACAACTTAATTTCTAGTTGAGGGTTCAGCTGGGGCTTTGAATAAATAGGGAGAAACTATGAACTTTAAGGATACTGAAGATGGGGATGGGGACACAAATTAGGGCAACAAGGATGGTCCTAGTAATATGGAGGAAGATAGATTCGACGACACTCGCACAAAGAGAAGTGCTTCAAATGGAACTAGTACTGGTGCTACTATACCAGGTGGATTTCAATCGGCAGCGCTGCCATTGTCCCCTGAGATTAAGATTGGCTCTTATCATCTACATATGAAACAGGTATTGACTAACAGTGATGCATATTGCAAAACAATTGATTCTAGTTATGTGTCTAACAATAAGGCTGAACTGGTTACACCTTTGCTTGATCAGGAATTAAATTTACCCTTTACTGTCTCTTCATCAAGAGTTGTTGCGCATGAGGTGGCGAGTGCTGCTGATTACACAAGTGAAAATGCTGGCGGGGTTATGTGTGCAGTGATTAACTCCGAAGCTAAGTCGACGTGTGCGCCTGCCGAGGCAAAGGGGTCTCCGGCCGTGCCGCATAGGCTTACTATCGAGCATGCTCCTGCTGCCGCATGCGATATTGGCGAGGTAAAAGGGGATTCTGTGGAGCTGTTGTTGCCGCCACGGAATGACGAGGCTGCTACTATGACAACATGTGCATTCGGCATGGATTCGGCCTCTGCCGGGTTGGCGCCACATGCCGATGTTGCCTCCTATCCTGAAGGAACATGTGGTATCACCTCAGTAGGTGTAACTCAGACACATCCCTCGCCTGCCGAGGAACAGCGACATGGCACTGTTGACAACACCCCCGCTATATCTTATGTTACATCTTAGTTTTTGGGGTGTAAAACACCGCATCCTCATAACTCTGGTGCAGGGATGGCGGGTGAGCGAGAGAAGCCGTATGCTGCATCTACCGGGGCTATCGTTGCTAGGAAGAAGCCATCAACGGCGGATGTGATTGCTTTCGGAGGGATTCCGAAGATTGCGGCACATGAAATTAGGTCAAGTGACCGGGTTCGAGGCCAACCAAATGCTGACGCTACACAGCTGGAGCGGGCAACGGATCTGGATAATCAACGTGATGGTTTTAAAGGTAAAAACCTAAATCCAAAATTTTCGATTATGTCGTTTTCCAATATTGATATTATAGAGAGGGCAAAATCGATTGGGGTATATTTAGGGGATTCTTTGAAACAAAGTAATGACACGGCAAATTTAATAAAGGATAATGAGTTGAATAGAACGTTAACTTTGCTAGATCGCAATGCTGCGAAAATGGAGGAGTCTAATATAGGGGAATTCAGGTTGATTGTGTCCAAGGTTTCTAGTTTATGTGATGATCTGGTAGAAGAAGAGGTTGCTGAACTAGATTATGGTAATCTAGTAAATGAATATTTTCAAGCGCATGGGCGTAGGAAGAAAGTGTATGATCGAACAACGGTTCGCCGAGGTACTAGAGTTAGAACTAAGAAAAAATTCTAATATGCAAGGGCTACGAGGTATGTTTTGGAATAGTGAAGGTTTCCGCGATACTGCAAAACATTTATTTGTCTCAGAAACGATAAGGGAACGGAAGCTAGATTTTGTGGCTCTGTTAGAGACGGGGCGATCTAACTTTACGGTTGCTTTTCTAAAGCATTTGGCACCAGGGAAGGATTCTGCATGATTCTGCCTACATTCCCATGGTCGATCTGGAGGCATTCTGGTTGGCATAGATACTGAAACTTTACAAGTGAGTAAAGTTGACTCGAGGGATTTTTGTGTAAAGATCCACATGAGATGCCGGCACGATGGGTTCCACTGGGTTCTGGTACCCGTGTATGGGGCGGCACAGGACTGCTTCAAGCATACTTTTCTGGCAGAGCTAGTGCGTGTGTGCGAAAACGAAACTTTGCCTATGTTAGTTGGGGTGATTTTAACATACTAAGAAGAAGAGAAGATAAAAACAAAGATAATTTTAATCCACGATGGCCTTTTATCTTTAATGCGATCATTGAAAGTTTAAACTTGCGAGAGACTGTTCTCTCAGGTAGACAATTCACTTGGGCGAATCGCAGGGATTCACCAACGTATGGAAAGCTTGATAGGATTCTTTCCGCTGTTGAATGGGAACAGAAATTCCCTTTGGTTGCTGTTCGGGCTCTTACTCATTCGGAATCAGACCACACACCACTTCTGATTGATTCAGGGGTTCAGGCTCACTTGGGTAATAACCCGAAGTTCTCGTTCGAACTGTCCTGGTTAAGATAAGAAGGTTTTTTTGATATGGTCGCAACCGAATGGGCTTCGGTAACACGTGGTGATTCACCTATTGAACGGTGGCATAATAAATTGCGTCATCTACGACGATATCTTCGTGGATGGGCAAAATGCCAAAGTGGAAAATATAAGTAGAAAAAGAAAAACTTATCCATCATTGATGAGTTGGATTTAAAAGTGGAAACGATTCTGCTATCTGAGCTTGAAAGAAAAATTTTGAAAGATGCTAATGACAAGGTGACAAAGCTGAGGCGCTATGAAGAGTCCAAGTGGGCACAGCGAGCCAAAGTTAAACATATTCAAGAAGGGGTAAGAATACTAAATATTTCCATTTAATTGCAAATGGAAAACATAGGAAAAAGAAAATTTTCCAATTAGAAAAGGAGGAAGGAATAATCATAGGAGAAGAAAACCTAAAAGTATACATTTCCGAATACTATAAGAAGCTATTTGGGGAGTTGACTCCCAGTAGCGTCAGTCTTATAGAGGAAATAAATTTTGATATTCCACAAGTATCTCCAGAGGAGAATGAAATTTTAACTAGGAATTTTAGTGAGCAAGAAATATTCGATGCTATCTCGTTGATGGAAAGGAATAAAGCTCCTGGGCCAGATGGATTTCCTGTGGAATTCTATCAAACTTTTTGGGCTGTGATTAAACAAGATTTGTTGGCTCTCTTTGCACAGCTGCATGAGACCGAACTTCCTTTATTTAAACTTAACTTTGGAGTTGTAACCCTGCTGCCTAAGAAAGAGAATGCGGTCCAAATTCAGCAATACAAACCGATTTGCCTACTAAACGTTAGCTTCGAAATATTTACTAAAGTTGCAACGAATCGTATCTCGGTGATCGCTCACAAAATTATTAAACCAACTCAGACTGCTTTCATGCCGGGTAGGCATATTCTAGAAGGAGTGGTGGTTCTACACGAAACAATTCATGAGATACATAGAAAAAAATTTGACGGGGTGCTTTTTCAAAAAAATTGAAAAGGCATATGATAAGGTAAAATGGTCGTTCTTACACCAAGTGCTTCAAATGAAAGGTTTCGATCCTTTATGGTGTCAATGGATAGATAGTTTCGTTCGAGATGGAAGTGTGGCCATTCGTGTCAATCATGATATTGGCCATTACTTCCAAACTAGAAAGGGGCTTCGACAAGGGGATCCGCTATCCCCTATGCTTTTTAATGTGGTGGCTGATATGCTTGCCATTCTTATTGCTAGAGCAAAGGAGAGTGTGCAGGTAGCTGGGTTGATACCACATCTAGTCGAGGGGGGAGTGTCTATCTTACAATACGCTGATGATACAATTTTGTTCATGGAACATGATCTTCAAAAAGCAGTCAACATGAAGCTAATACTCTGTATTTTCGAACAATTGTCTGGTTTGAAAATTAACTTCCATAAAAGCGAGGTTTACTGTTTTGGAGAGACTGCTAGTCACGAGCAAAGTTATAAGGAAGTGTTTGTTGCGACACAGGATCCTTACCGTTTAGATATCTTGGGATACCTATACATCATAGGAATTTACGGAATTCAGAATGGAATCCAGTGGAAAACAGATTTGAAGGTAAATTAGGTTGTTGGCAAGGGAAACTATTATCATACGGGGACAGATTGGTTCTAATTAATTATGTTTATCTAGAATGCCTATGTTTATGTTATCCTTTCTTCAAATACCAAAGGGTGTGAGGAAAAGGCTAGACTTCTTTCGTTCATGCTTCTTTTGGCAGAGTGATGAACATAAGAAGAAATACAGGCTAACTAAGTTGAACATTATTTGTAGGCCCAAAGATCAGGGGGGCTTAGGCATAGAGGTGCTAGAATTGAAAAACTTATGTTTGCTTAGCAAGTGGTTGCATAAGCTGCTGACAGAGCAAGGGGTGTGGAAAGAATTGATACATAACAAATACTTGAAAACAAAAATTTAGCACAAGTGGAAGCTAAACCGTCGGATTCGCCTTTTTGGAAGGGACTAATGGGAGTAAAAGATGAGTTCTTTGCCCACGGTACTTTTAAAATTGGTAATGGGACAGGCATTAGGTTCTGGGAAGATACTTGGTTAGGAGCGACGCCGCTTGCACAACAATATCCTTCTCTTTACAATATTGCACATAGGAAGAATGTACTCGTGTCCCATGTTCTATCTCATAATCCGATTAATATTACTTTTAGACGTACTTTAATTGGCAATAAATGGGATGCATGGCTGCATCTATGTGAGAGATTAATGGAAATAACTTTGACAAATGAGCCTGATAAATTTCTATGGAGGTTAACCGAGGATAGAATCTTCACGGTTAAATCGATGTATGTGGATCTTATGAATGGTCATCCAAGTTTCCCTACTAGATATCTATGGAAATTGAAGATACCGACGGAAATAAAGAAATTCATGTGGTTTCTCAATAAGAAAGTGTTGTTAACAAAAGAAAACCTTGTAAAGAGAAATTGGAACGGATGTAAAAAATGTTGTTTTTGTGACGCTGATGAAACAATAGAACATTTATTTTTATCATGCCCTTTTGCTAAGATTTTGTGGCATATGGTATTCTTCACTTTTAACTTACCGCCTCCAACCAATATCACCAATATGTTTGGGAATTGGCTAAACGGGGTAGACAAAGAAAGTAAAGCAAGAATACGTATAGGCATTTCGGACATGTGTTGGTCAATTTGGAAATGCAGAAACAACTGTATTTTTAACAATACTGGAGTTCCATCTTTTTTGCAGGTTATTCTTATGGCGGCTTACTGGATTTAGCTCTGGGCACTTATGTCACCCCAACACCTACGGCAACCCTTGGTTTCTGGGAGTATTTGTCTTGTGGCGGTTACTACGGAGTTTTTCAACCAAGCTTCGTGGCGTCATTCTAGTAGAGTGACTCATATCTAGATACTCCTTTTGAGTCCGATCTCGTGTGAGATCTTTATCTTGTTCTAGGGTTGGTGCTTGTATCAACCTCTTTTGCTCTTTCATTTGTAATACTTTTGGCTACTTTTGAAGACTTCTTTTAATAAATGGCTGTGTGCATTCTAAGATGCAGAGGCCGGGGAATCCCCCCATTTCGAAAAAAAACAAGGACAACTTAATAACTTTATGAATACAATGGGAAATATCATCATACATGATTGCCTCTAGGGCATATTCCCAACACCAGCTAGTCCACTGCTTGGCGATATGCCGCCATGGTGGGGGAGACGGCGTTGCAGGTGCCGACGACTTGTGCGGCGACGAGGTCGGATTCGCCGTAGCAATGCAAGCGGTTGATGTTCATATCCTTGGCGGCTCGCATGCCGTGAAGGAGGGCCTCGTACTCGGCCATGTTGTTGGTGTAGGGGGTGAAGTCGAGGTACAGTACGTATCGCAGCTTGTCGCCCTTGGGGGAAGTGAGGACGATCCCTGCCCCTGCGCCATCTGTGATCTTGGACCTGTCGAAGTGGAGCGACCAGTAATGGAGGTACGACAGCTTCTCCAGCTGCTGCGCCTCTTCTCAGTCGGCGAGGAAGTCAGCCAGGGCCTGCGACTTGATTGCCATGCGCGGCTCGTACTTGATGTTGTGGATGCTGATCTCGACGGCCCACTTGGCAACTCGCCCAGTCTCTTCGCGGTTGCGGAAGATGTCCTGCAATAGCGCTGAGGAGACGACCGTGATTGGGTGCTCCTGGAAGTAGTGCATCAGTCACCGCTAGGCTCGTAATACCGCATATACCAACTTCTGGTACTGCGGGTAGCGCTGTCGCGACTCGGTGAGGACTTCGTTGATGTAGTAGACAAGTCGTTGCACGGGGCGCTCCTTGCCCTCTTCTGGCCGTTCGACGACCATAACGGCGCTGACGGCTCGCTCAGATGCTGCGACGTAGACGAGCATTGGCTCCTTGTCGGTGGGGGCGGCGAGCAGCGGAGCCGCGAGTAGCACTTCTTTGAGCGCATGGAGCGCGTCGTCCACCTCCTTGTCCCACTGGAACATGGGGTTCTTGCGCATTAGGCAGTAGAGAGGCATTGCCTTCTCGCCTAACCGGGGGATGAAGCGACTGAGAGCCGCGACTCGCCCTACCAACTTCTGGACGTCGCGGAGGCACTCGGATTTGCCGAGCCGGGCAATCGTGTTGATCTTGGTGGGGTTCGCCTTGATGCCTCGCTTGGAGACTACATACCCCAGTTGATGTCCAGTAGCTACACCAAATGTGCACTTTCCTGGATTAAGTTTGATCTTGTACCTCCGCAGGTTTGCGAAGGTTTTAGCCAGGTCGGCGAGTAGATCCCCCTGGCGAGTGGACTTCACCACCACGTCGTCGATGTAGACTTGGATGTTGCGGCCAATTTGTCTCGTAAGGCACTCCTTCATGCACCTCTGGTAGGTCGCTCCGGCGTTCTTGAGACCAAACATCATGGCGGTGTAGTAGAATGATCTGAATGGTGTGATGAACGCCGTCTTCTCTTCATCCTTGACTGCCATTTTTATCTGGTTGTAACCAGAATAGGCGTCAAGGAAACACAACAACTCCGAGCCCGCGGTCGAGTCGATGATTTGATTGATTCACGGCAGGACGAACTGCTCCTTTGGGCAGGCGCTTTTGAGGTTTGTGTAATCTATACACATTCTCCAGGTCCCATTCTTCTTTTCTACCAGGATTGGGTTTGCCAGCCACTTGGAGTATTTGATTGGCCATATGAAGCCTGCAGCGAGTAGACTCTGCACCACCTCAGTGATTTCTCAGCGGTGCTCTTCATTGAAGGGCCGCACCGACTGCTTGACAAGTCACGCTTTGGGGTCGGTGTTGAGTTTGTGCTCAGCGAGTTCCCTTGGGACACCAGGTATGTCAGATGGCTTCCATGCGAAAATGTCGCGATTCTCACATAAAAACTTGATAAGCATGCTTTCCTATGCGGAGATCATGCCTGTCCCGATCGTCACCGTCTGGCTGGAGTCGCCTAGGACCAGCTCGACAGAGCGTGTGTGCATGATAGCTTAGAACGCGGTCGAGCCACCATTCTCTGAGTTGGGCTTCTTGAGTATTGTGTGGGCTGAAGGGTTTCGCAGCATAGTAAATCAAAAAAATTCTACGGATGCGAACGAGAAAGCCAAGATCTAATCTAGGATATGCAATCAACGAGAAAGATAGATGAGATCTTCATACACTTGAAGAAATCGCACAGCGGAAACGTTCAACGGAACATGGGTGATGTAGTCGAACTAGCCTTCTCCTCCTCGCGATCCGATCCGATCCAACGCCGCAAGTGACGACGCCTCCGAGAGATGCACACGTACGGTGCCGCGACGTCTCCTCCTTCCTTGGTCTAGCAAGTATGGTGGAGAGATGGATTGGATCTGCAGCACGACGGCGTGATGCTATGGTGGAGAGTTTCTGCAGCAGGGCTTCGCCTACGCGCAGTCGGGAGAGAGAGAGGTGGAGAGGTAGCAGGACGGCGGCTAGGGTTGGAGGAGTGGGGGGGAAGGGTGCACCCCTGGCCACCTTATATAGGGGGCTGGTCGGCCCCCTTTGCCCCTCCTCCAAGCCCTAGGGCGGCGGCCCCAAGGGTGGAGTGGGGGCAAGTTTCCCCCTTCCTTCTAGAAGGGTTCCCTAGGGTTTGGCCGGCTGGGCCTATGGGGCCTTGTGCCCCTGGCCCAAAGCGGCCAGGGCACTCCCCCTTAGGCCCATGTTGGTCCCACTCCGGAAGCTTCTAGAACCTTCCGGTACAATACCGATAAACTCCGAAACGATTCCGAAATCCAAAAACTGCTTTCGTTTATATGAATATTATTCTCCGGACCATTCTGGAACCTCTCGTGATGTCCTAGATCTCATCCGAGACTCTGAACAAAAACTCATAAAACAATTATCCATTCTATCCTAGCGTCGAGGCATGTTAAGTATGTGACCCTACGGGTTCGAGAATATGCAGACATGATCTTCTATCAATAATCAACAGCGGGATTTGGAAACCCATATTGACTCCCACATATTCATCGATGATCATATCGGATGAACCACGATGCCAGGATTAAATTAATCCCATATATGTATTCCCTTCGTCACGCGATATTTTACTTGCCTGAGATTCGATCGTTGGTATCAACATACCTAGTTCAATCTCGTTCACAGCAAGTACTTTACTCGTTCCGTAATCCGATATCACTTTGTGATTAACTCCTTAACCTCGTGCTTGCAAGCGGTGTTGATATCGATTACCGAGTGGGCCCGAAGTATATCTCTCCGACTCGGGAGGGACAAATTCCATCTTGATACATACAACCCAATAAGTATTTTCCGATCACCTGAGAGACACCTTTATGATCACCCTCACATAGGATGACGTTTGATGACCTCAAAGCTTTCTTCCGATACCAGGTAGTTTTATTATCTCATGGTCTAAGGAATACAATACTTGACATAAGAAAAAGCTTCGCAAAGATGAACACGATGACACGATCTAATTGCTCTGCTTAATTTGGGTTTGTCCATCATATCATTCTCTTAATGACATGATCTCATTATTAACCGACAACTCATGTCTATGGTTAGGAAACCTTAACCATCATTAATCAATGAGCTAGTCCATAGAGGCGTACTAGGGACACGGTGTTGTTCATAAACCACACAAGTTTCAAAGTTTTTGCTTAATACAATTCTAGCATGGAATATAAACTTTATCATGAACAAGAATTATAATAATAACATCTTTATTATTGCCTCTAGGGCATAATTCCAACAGTCTCCCACTTGAACTAGAGTCAATAATCTAGTTTACATCTGGCAACAATCTAACACCCATGGCATTAAGGTGTTGATCATGTTTTGCTCGTGGAAGAGGTTTAGTCAACGGATCTACGACATTCAGGTCCGTATGTACTTTGCTAATCTTCGGATATCCATCTGCTATATAATCTCGAATTATATGAAAATGGCGGTTGATGTGCTTGGTCTTTGGATGATATCTTGGTTCCTTAGAAAGTGCTATGGCACCAGTGTTGTCGCATAATATCTCCAGTGGGTCCAAGGAACTTGGAACCACATCAAGCTCAGTGATGAAGTTCCTGATCCAAACTACTTCACTTGACGCTTCTGAAGCAGCCATGTATTCCGCTTCTGTTGTAGATCCCGCGATCACGCTTTGCTTGCAGCTTCTCCAGCTCACAGCTCCACCATTCAAAATATAAACGTATCCTGTCTGAGATTTAGAATCATCCGGGTCGGTGTCGAAACGAGCGTCGACGTAACCTTTTACGACGAGCTGCTCATCACCTCCATAGACCAAGAACATTTCTTTAGTCCTATTTAAATACTTTAGGATGTTCTTTACGGTTGTCGAGTGTTCCACTCCTGGATCACTTTGGTATCTGCTCGTCAAACTAAGAGCATTGGACACATCCGGTCTAGTACATAGCATGGCATACATGATAGAACCTATGGCCGAGGCATATGGCACTTTGCTCATAGTATCTCTATCCTTTACCATAGCTGGACACTGAGCCTTGCTCAATATCTTACCTGACAACATGGGCAATGAACCTTTCTTTGCTTTATCCATTCTGAACCTTTTCAGAACTTTGTCTAGGTATGTACTTTGGCTTAAAGCTATTAGGCGTCTTTGTCTATGTCTATAGATTCTGATGCCTAATATATAAGCAGCTTCTCCTAGGTCTTTCATTGAAAAACATTTATTCAAATAACTCTTTACATCGTTAAGCATACCAATGTCATTTCCAATAATCAATATGTCATCCACATATAGTACTAAAAATGTCACCGAGCTCCCGCTCACTTTCTTGTAGATACAAGCTTCGTAGCAATTTGGAACAAATCCAAAGCTCTTGATCACTTGATCAAAACAAAGGTTCCAACACCGAGATGCTTGCTTCAGTCCATAAATGGAACACTGAAGTTTGCACACCTTATTAGCATCCTTAGGATCGACAAAAACTTCGGGCTGCATCATATACAACTCTTCATCAATGTTGCCATTGAGGCACGCAGTCTTGACATCCATCTGCCATATTTCATAATCATGAAATGCAGCAATTTCTAATAAAATCCGAATGGACTTAAACATCGCTACGGGAGAGAAAGTCTCATCGTAGTCAACACCTTGAACTTGTCGAAAACCTTTTGCGACAAGCCGACCTTTATAGACAGTAACATTACCATCCGCGTTTGTTTTCTTCTTGAAAATCCATTTGCACTCAACAGCCTTACGGTCGCTAGGAGGGTCCACCAAAGTCCATTCTTGGTTTTCGCTCATGGATCCCAATCGGATTTCATGGCCTCTAGCCATTTCTCAGAGTCTGGGCTCATCATTGCTTCCTCATAGTTCGCAGGTTCACTATTGTCTAACAACAAGATGGGTAAGACAGGGTTGCCGTACCATTCAGGAGTGGCACGTGACCTTGTCGACATGCGAAGTTCAGTAGTAGCATCGTTCGAAGTTTCATGATCCTCGTCATTAGCTTCCTCTCTTGTTGGTGCAGACGGCACTGGAATAATTTCAGGTGTTGTGCTACTCTCCAACTCGAGAGAAGGTTCAATAACCTCGTCTAGCTCTACCTTCCTCCCACTCACTTCTTTCGAGAGAAACTCCTTCTCAAGAAAGGATCCGTTCTTTGCAACAAACACTTTGCCTTCGGATCTGTGGTAGAAGGTATACCCAATCGTTTCCTTAGGGTATCCTATGAAGAAGCATTTCTCCGCTTTGGGTTCGAGCTTGTCCGGCATCAACTTCTTGACATAAGCTTCGCATCCCCAAACTTTAAGAAACGACAACTTAGGTTTAGCACCAAACCATAGTTCATACAGTGTCGTCTCAACGGATTTAGATGGTGCCCTATTTAAAGTGAATGAAGAGGTTTCTAATGCATAACCCCAAAATGATAACGGTAAATCTATAAGAGACATCATTGATTGCACCATATCTAATAGAGTTCGATTCCGGCGTTCAGACACACCATCGCGCTGTGGTGTTCCGGGTGGCGTGAGTTGCGAAACGATTCCGCTTGCTTTAAGATGTGTGAGAAAATCATAACTAAATATTCACCTCCATGATCGGATTGTAGAAATTTAATTTTCCTGTTATGATGGTTTTCCACTTCGTTCTGAAATTCTTTGAACTTTTCAAACGTTTCAGATTTATGTTTCATTAAATAGATATACCCATATCTACTTAAGTCATCAGTAAAAGTGAGAAAATAGTGATATCCATCACGCGTCAAAACACTCATTGGTCTGCATACATCGGCATGTATGATTTCCAATAAGTCTGTTGCTCGCTCCATTATTCCGGAGAACGGAGTTTTGATCATCTTGCCCATGAGGCACGGCTCGCACGTGTCAAATGATTCAAAATCAAGAGACTCCAAAAGTCCATCAGAATTGAGTTTCTTCATGTGCTTTACACCAATATGACCTAGACGGCAGTGCCACAAATAAGTTGGATTATCACTATCTACTTTGCATCTCTTAGCCTCAATGTTATGGATGTGCGTTTCATCGCTTTCGAGATTCAGAAGAAATAAACCATTCAAAACAGGTGCATGACCATAAAATATGTTATTCATATAAATAGAACAACCATTATTCTCTGATTTAAATGAATAACCGTCTTGCAATAAACACGATCCAGATATGATGTTCATGCTCAATGCAGGCACATAATAACACTTATTAAGGTTTAAAACTAATCCCGAAGGTAAAACTATGGAGAGCGTGCCGACGGCCATCACATCAAATTTTGATCCATTGCCAACGCGCATCGTCACCTCATCCCTTGCTAGCCGTCGTCTATTCCGTAGCTCCTGTTTCGAGTTACAAATATTAGCAACTACCCAGGCACTACAACGAGCGCTAGAAAGGTAAACATCAATAACATGTATATCAAATATAACTTTGATGGTGCCAGCCTTCTTGTCCGCTAAGTACTTCGAATAGTTGCGCTTCCAGTGACCCTTGTCCTTGCAATAGAAGCACTCAGTGTCCGGCTTAGGTCCATACTTGAGCTTCTTATCAGCAGGGGCAACGCGCTTGCCGCTGCCTTTCTTGAAGGATTTCTTTGCACCCTTACCTTTCTTGAAGCTAGGGGTCTTGTTGACCATCAACACATGATTATCTTTCTTGATATCCACCTCCACAGCTTTCAGCTTAGCGAAGAGCTCAGTGATCGTATCAGTGGAACCAATTTTATTGTGAGTAACTATAATACCTTTGTAGCTAGGAGGGAGTGATTGCAGAACTCTGTCAATCTTGAGCTCTTCTGGAATCTTGCAGTCTAGTTTCTCAAGACGTTGAGTGTAGCCCGACATCTTAATGGCGTGCTCACTAACGGAACTCCCTTCCTCCATCTTGCAGTTAAAGAACTTCTCAGAGATCTCATATCTCTCAGAATGGGCCTAAGTCTGAAACATGGTTTTTAGTTCCTCAAGAATCTCAAAGGGCCCGACGAACTCCTCAAAATGATTTTGAAGGTCCAGTTCCATAGCAAACAACATGGTACTCTTAATCACTCCATAATCATCTTTGCGCGACTGATAAACAACTTTTTCATCAGCCGGCGCATAAATAGCAGGGGCGTCACCTAGCGCTTTCTCTAGTACATAGTCCTTTTGTCCGCCATCGAGAATGATTCTCATATTGCGGAACCATTTGGTGAAGTTAGACCCATTGTTCTTAAGCTTTTCTTTCTCAGCAAAAACATTGAAGTTGAAGTTGGACTTAGCCATTTGATCTACAAAATTTGCAAATACAGTTTAGACTATGTTCATGATAACTAGTTCAACTTAATCAAATTACTAGATGAACTCCCACTAAATTCAACATCCCTCAAGTTGTTTAGTGAACACGATCCAAATTCACCACACCTATCTGATCTTCATGAGAAGAGATGTGGTTTCAATGGTGGACAACAAGGTGTCGATCATATCATTCATATGACTCGTGTTTAACCTTTCGGTTCGTGTGTTCCGAGGCCATGTCTGTACATGCTAGGCTCGTCAAGTCAAACCCAAGTATTTCCGTGTGTGCAAAACTGGCTTGCACCCGTTGTATGTGAACGTAGAGTTTATAGCACCCGATCATCACGAGGTGCTTGAACACGACAAACTTTCACAACGGTGCATACTTGGGGAGAACACAATTTTATCTTGATCTTTAAGTGAGGAATCATCTTATAATGCTACCGTCGCGATCTAAGCATAATAAGATACATAAAAGGATAAACATCACATGCATATAATTTTATGTGACATGGTATAGCCAATCTCCGCGCAATGATCTCCATCTTGTGCGCGCCAGCATGATCTCCATCACTCCATCATGATTGCCTCCACCACGAATAGCAACTACAACTATTGCTAACTACTTAGCGATAAAGTAAAGCTATTACATGGCGTATAAGAAGTTGACACGCAGGTCATACACAATTATAAATACAACCATATGGCTCCTGCCGGTTGTGAACTCATCGACATGCAAGTCATGAAATATTACAAAACATGATCATTGCATACATCATACACATCATGTCTTGGGCCATACCATATCACAAAACACTCCCTGCAAAAACAAGTTAGATGCCTCTACTTTGTTGTTGCATGTTTTACGTGGCTTATGGGAGTAACAAGCTAAGAACGATTCTTACCTACGGAAAGCCACAACGGTGATATTATGGTTGCTAACATCCGGTGTAAATCCCATGACTACTATAGTGAGAGAAACTGGCATCCACCAGCCGCATGTGTGGAACAAGCCACACATCAAGTGCGGAGCCGGTCTCGCGAACGAGGTCGCATAAAGTTGGCCTGGACCGCTTCGATCTCACTATGCCGCGCCATAATAAATACACAAAAAGAGGCTTGCAACAGAAAACATCAATGCCCGCAACAAGCATGTTGCGTTCTACTCGTGAAACACATCTACGCATAGATCTAGCTCTGATACCACTTAAGGGTTTCACAGCATAGTAAATCAAAAAATTTCTACGGATGCGAACGAGAAAGCCAAGATCTAATCTAGGAGATGTAATCAACGAGAGAGATAGATGAGATCTTCATACCCTTGAAGAAATCACACAACAGAAACGTTCGACGGAACGTGGGTGATGTAGTCGAACTAGCCTTCTCCTCCTCGCGATCCGATCCGATCCAACGCCGCAAGTGACGGCGCCTCCGAGAGATGCGCACGTACGGTGCCGCGACGTCTCCTCCTTCCTTGGTCCAACAAGTCAGGTGGATAAAAGGATTGGATCTGCAGCATGACGGCATGATGCTATGGTGGAGAGTTTCTACAGCGGGGCTTCGCCTACGCGCAGTCGGGAGAGAGAGAGGTGGAGGGACAGCAGGACAGCGGCTAGGGTTGGAGGAGTGGGGGAAAGGGTGTGCCCCTGCCCACCTTATATAGGGGTTGTCCGGACCCCTTTGCCCCTCCTCCAAGCCCTAGGGCGGCGGCCCCAAGGGTGGAGTGGGGGGGAAGTTTCCCCCTTCCTTCTAGAAGGGTTCCCTAGGGTTTCCCCTAGGGTTTGGCCGGCTGGGCCTATGGAGCCTTGTTCCCCAGGCCCAAAGCGGCCAGGACACTCCCCCTTAGGCCCATGCAGGCCTCCGACAAGTGGGCCCATGTTGGTCCCACTCTGGAAGCTTCTAGAACCTTCCGGTACAATACCGATAAACTCTGAAACGATTCCGAAATCCAAAAACTACTTTCCTTTATATGAATCTTATTCTTCGGACCATTCCGAAACCTCTCATGATGTCCTGGATCTCATCCGAGACTCCGAACAAAAACTCATAAACCAATTATCCATTCTATCCTAGCATCAAGGCACGTTAAGTGTGTGACCCTACGGGTTCGAGAATATGCAGACAATGATCTTCTATCAATAATCAACAGCGGGATCTAGAAACCCATATTGACTCCCACATATTCATCGATGATCATATCGGATAAACCACGATGCCAGGATTCAATTAATCCCATATATTTATTCCCTTCGTCACGCGATATTTTACTTGCCTGAGATTCGATCGTTGGTATCGACATACCTAGTTCAATCTCGTTCATAGCAAGTACTTTACTCGTTCCGTAATCCCATATCACTTTGTGATTAACTCCTTAACCACGTGCTTGCAAGCAGTGTTGATATCGATTACCGAGTGGGCCCAAAGTATATCTCTCCGACTCGGGAGGGACAAATTCCATCTCGATACATACAACCCAACAAGTATTTTCTGATCACCTGAGAGAAACCTTTATGATCACCCTCACATAGGATGACGTTTGATGACCTCAAAGCTTTCTTCAGATACCAGGGAGTTCTATTATCTCATGGTCTAAGGAATACAATACTTGACATAAGAAAAAGCTTCGCAAAGATGAACACGATGACACGATCTAATTGCTCTGCCCAATTTGTGTATTTCCATCATATCATTCTCTTAATGACAAGATCTCATTATTAACCGACAACTCATGTCTATGGTTAGGAAACCTTAACCATCATTAATCAATGAGCTAGTCCATAGAGGCGTACTAGGGACACAGTGTTGTTCATAAACCACACAAGTATCAAAGTTTCTGCTTAATACAATTCTAGCATGGAATATAAACTTTATCATGAACAAGAATTATAATAATAACATCTTTATTATTGCCTCTAGGGCATAATTCCAACATGGTCATCATTGTCGACCCCGCTTGTGTATTTGGCGAGCTCCTCCGCGTGGTTGGCTTTTGCGGCGATGACGGCGTCGGCGAGCTCGGCGCCTTTTTCCTCGCACTCCATGGTCATGTCAGGGTCTCCGTGGACGGTGATGATGATGCACGACCCTAGGAGCTTCATCGAGTTGTACGCGTAGTGTGGCGCCGCCATGAATTTTGTGAACGCTTGCCGCCCCAAGACGCAATGGTAGGGGTTGTTGAAGGGTACCAGCTCGAAGACGATCCGCTCGGTGCGGAAATTCGCTGGTGTGCCGAAGGTGACTGTCAGCGTCACCTTGCCGATAAGGTATGACTTCCGACCGGGGACGATGCCGTGGAAGGTGGTGTAGGTTGTCTTGATCATAGACTGCGGGAGTCGCAGTCGCCTGAACGTGTCCAGGTAGAGTATGTTGAAGGAGCTTCCGTCGTCCATCAGCGTCTTGGGGAGCCAGTATTCGCCCACTTTGGGCTTGACCATGATGGCTCAGTTGATGTGGAGCCTGTTGGGAACCCCAAGATCAAGGTGTGAAGAAGCAAGCAGCAAGTCTTCCCTCAGGAGAGACCAAGGTTATTGAACCAGTAGGAGGAAGGAAACGTCACACAGGTGTTGCAAGCAACGCGGAGACTTGCACAACACAAACTCAAGACTTTGCCCCGGCGAATCAGTGAGGTTGGCTAGCCACCGGTTTGATGTAATAAAGGATTAAACGTATGGTCTGGAAGGTAATGGTTTGCAGCAAGTAAACAAGTAACAGTGGAAGATGTATCAATGGTAAAGATTGGATCAGGGTCCATAGTTCACTAGAGGTGCTCTCCTTAGATAAACAACATGGCATGAAGGGTAAACAAATTACAGCAGGGCAATTGGCGACAGAATCGAGCAAGGCATAACAATGCAATTACTAGTCAGAAAGATACTATGAGATTCGATTGGGCAATACAACAAGATACATAGACCGCCATCCAACTACATCTATGACTAGAAGTCCACCTTCAGGTTATCATCCGAACCCCCTCTAGTATTAAGTTGCAAGCAACAGACAACTGCTTTAAGCAAAGTGTGTAAGGTAAACAGTCCACATGTTCCATGAACAAGAGACCATTGTTTTCTCCCTAGTGGCAACAACACATCTACAACCGAAGAGATTTCTGTCACTTCCCTTGGAAACTAGAGGCATGAACCCACTATCGAGCATAAATACCCCCTCTTGGAGTCACTAGCAACTACTTGGCCAAGATAGCTACTAACAATGGAGAGCATGCAAGATCACAAACAACACAGACATGGTAGAATCATAAAGACAAAACCATTAATCAAACCAACATAATAATCTCAATATCCATCGGATCCCGCAAACACAACATGCATGATTACAAATAGATTAGATCTTGATCATAAATGGAGCTCACGAGATCTATACATGTAGGCACATAGGAGGAGATACAACCATCTAGATACTACATGGACCCATAGTCCAAGGTAGAACTACTCACGCATCATACCGAATAACAGGCCTCCGGGATGATCTCGCCTCCGGCAGGGTGCCGAGAAGAACTTCAGATCCCCCCGATCTAGGGACGATGGGGACGGCGGCTACAGACGGTTTCGTGGATATTTTATCGGGTGCTTAGGGTTTCTGCACCAGGGGCTTCTTATAGGCGAAGGGGGCGGCCGAGGCGGCGGCCAGGGGTGCCAAACCATAGCCAGGCGCGGGCCCACCTATGGCCGCGCTTGGGGCGGTGTGGCCTCTCTGGCTCGCCTCCCCGGCTCCCTTCTGGACTTCTTGTTCCCCACGGAAAGTAATTGACTTTGACGTTTGTCCCGTCCAATTCCGAGAATATTTCTTTACTAGCTTTTCTGAAACCAAAAACAAGAGAAAATAGGCATCTAGCATTGTTGTAACTTGTTAGTAGGTTAGTACCATAAAACATGTAAAAAGCACCTCAAAGTGTGGAAAAGTAAAGTAAAGTAGATACTAAACAAGCATGGAGCATCAAAAATTATAGATACGTTTCCAACATATCAACATCCCCAAGCTTAACTCCTGCTCGTCCTCGAGTAGGTAAGTGATAAAAAGAATAATTTTTGAGGTGCATGCACCCTCACAATAAAGATCCAACCATTTGCAAGCATTGAAAGATGGGATCAAAGAACTCTAAACATGTGCATGAAAGATGGAGTTCTAACAATAGGACATAGTAACTATGCATGCAACATGACAAGCTACAAACAAAGATCATGAATAATATGCAATGAAAAACATTTGTTTGTTTCACATACAAAAAACATAGCATAGTGGCAACAGCTTGTCCCTCATAGAGTAGCAATATAGATGCATAGGACACCTTCAAAGTTCACAAGGGTGACTAGAAACAAATAGCACAAGAACAAGTAATATCACAATATGCATCAATTAATAATCTTTGGAACATTGCACACAGAATGGCAACTATGCTCTCTTAATGGTGCCTAAAGGTAGAAGGTGGAGACTCAAATAATGGTGGAAGAGAGGCCTTTTCGTAAAGGAAGAAGGGATTACAAGTTTCAAAAAGAGCTTCCAAAAATTATGGTACTTGTTAGCTTTCAGCCCTCATTGCCCCTATCATAAGCATCTTGAAGTGGTTAAGGTTAAAGTGGCAAGGGTGGAGTATGTGCTTGACGAATTATAAGTTGGCAATCTCAAATCCCTTGAATATGAGGGCCACACCTCATGCATACTTAACTGTTGGTCCAGGTAAGTTCTTGTCATTGTAAGTATTTGCATATCATTGAGAACCGCCAACGGGGTACCCCTTGCACATGGTACAGGAGCTTTCCCATAACCAAAATGACAAGGCAAGCAGACAATGAGCATCTCAGCAATCTTTTTATTTACCATATGCATAGCTTTTTATTCAGTATGCTTCAAAGATATCCCATTATAGTGATGCTACAAGTTTCCACCATGATTAGGCATGGCTTAGGCTAGCGGCCCAGGCGTTTCTCTAACATAGGATACAAACTCCATGGACTTACAAGTTCCCTCTTTATTTCACACCGGTGACATCCATAGACAAAAGATCATGATATCAACTGAGTACAAAGTACAAGTGCAATATTGAAAACGTTCCCCATGACAGCACGGTTCTGCTAATTGCAACTTATAAGTGCAAGCATATACAACAACGTTGTCAAAATGGTTCAAGTTTATTAGGGGCAAAGAATATAAAGTGCGCCATCAAGTTCGTGAGGGCTTTAATCACAAAGTTTTCACATAACAAAATATTTTTTATTTGGAAGATAGCTGAAAACAAGAATATACTTGGAATGGTGTAACACACCATGCATAGGAGATTATAGTGGACACTTTGGAAAAACTTGGTTTCTTGGGAGTTGGAAGCATGAGTAGAAATTACTCATACAATTGGAGGATAGCAAAAGACTGTGAGCAACCAACTAAGAGAGCAACAATGGCCATAATCATGCAATGCAATAAATCATACTAATCAAAGCAAAGAGTGGTACTACAATTCAAGGACTAAATGATCATAGAGGCTATGGTGACTTGTCATAGTCATAACATGGTGTGAGCATGTGCCAAGTCAACCCAAGCAAAGCATCAAAGGAGAATACCACAATACTAAGCTTTTTGCATGCTAAAACAACACATAATTTCTTCAAGGCACACTAAGCAATCCCAATTTGTTTGGAACAAGACATGCTACAGCAATAATCACTAAGCATAAGGTCAAAACAACACCAAGCATGTCATGCTAAAGTCTAAGTTGAAGGGAATATGCCCGAGAGGCAATAATAAAGTGGTTATTATTGTATTCCTTGTTTATGATAAATGTTTATTTTGCATGCTATAATTGTATTAATACAGAAACGTTAATACATGTGTGTTTAATAAAAAAACAGAAAGTTCCTAGTGTGGCATCCCGCAAAACCACTACTAGAAAATCGCGTTGAATTTGTGCATTGCATCGTCATCATCATGCATTGTTTGTCTGCATTATTTTGAAAGGCCCAATTTTGCTTATACAAAAAACCCCTCTTTATTTTAAAAGGCAAAACCCCGAAGGTATCGGATATTTTGTTTTCCCTCAAAACTATTTGCAAAATGGTCTTGATTTAAATTAGAGAGCATCAAACAAACACAAAACGGAAGCAGCCTCCCTCTAAATCCTAGTCCCACCAAATCCTATCCTACCCACCACTCTCAGCTCGCCACCTCACCCTCTCACCCAAAACCTACCCACCTGCCACCTCATCCATCCAGCCTCTTCCCCTCCCTCTTTTCACCTAGTCCACCCTCACCCACCCTCTCTCTCCTCTCAGCCGCGTGGCCCCACCTCCCAGGGCCCCACCTTGTCAGCCTCTCACCCATCCCACCCGCCCCAAACACCCACTGCACCAACTTTTCTACACGCACTCCAGCTACCCCCACTGTGGCCCCGGCCCCAGCCCGCCCTTGGACCCACGGTCCCACGCCAGCCCACGACTGCTGACCCACGCTGGTCCCACCCTGGCCCCCACGCCCCCTGCCTCTCTGTGCTTCTTCCCCGAGTCTCCTCTCCTCAGCGCCTGCGACCGCCTCCCTCCTCACCGCCTCACCCTCCCTAGCGCCGCTCCCTCTCCCTTCGTGCCCGCCTCTCCCACTTGCAGCCTCACCTCATGGCCTTGACACCCACTGCCGTCGCTCCTCCTCCTCCCAGGCTCCTCATTAGCGCCCGCTAGCCCACCGCGCCTCAGAGCCCAGAGCCGCCCGCCTCACCTCTTTCCCTCTCAGGGCCCCTCCTCTCCGTGCCCGCCTGCCCGACCCAGGCGCCTGCCCGACCCCTCTTCCCCAAGCTCGCCCGGACCCGCCACCATCTCCGCCCCGCCTCCCGTCCGTCCCATAAGCTCCTCCGGCCGCCCATGCTCAGCCGCCGTCTGCCCGACCAGCGCGCCTCGCCGCCCTCCTCCGCTCCTGCCGCCCGCAGACGCCTCTCACTTGACCTTGCCGTCTGCACCAGTTACCTCCCTGGCGCCTCCCTCCTCCTGGCCCCGCGTGGCTCCGCCCTCTGCGAGTTTTTCCTCTGTTCCCTGACCGGAACCCGGAAGATCTTTGCTGTGTTGCCGTGCCCGTGTATTCATGAGCCGACGCAGGTTTCCCCAAGGCCGTCTTCATCTCCCATCGCAAGATCTTGGAACCGACGTCTCGGTGTCGTACCCGAAGACCATACCAAAACCGATGAACAATCGACGCCGAGCCCTCGACACGACAAGTTCTTCTACCCGGACCGAAGGCCGAACCCGGACATGCCGAATTCATCGACCCGAAGGCCACAGACGCGACAAGTACTTCCAGGACGCCAAGATCGCCACCTGTACCACAAGTACCGCACCCCGTACGCCAAGTGCTTCACCCCGAAGCCAAGACCGACTCGATGGCGCGTGCCCGACAAGACCCCGGCGCGACAAGAACTCCGACAAGGACCATCCGATGCCAAGGTCTTCTTCCCGGACCCGATCCCGAAGACTGACGCCCGGCGACCGAAGCCGAGAACCCCGACACGGACACACCAAGTTCTCCATCGAGGAAACCAAGGCCGTCGACGTGGAACCGTAGAACGCCGAGTGCTTCACCCGGACACCGAGAACTTCCCCCTGAACGCCATGACCGTCGACATGACCCCAAGTCCCGCACCCGGATGCGCCAAGACCTACCCCGATACCCGAGAACGGAACCGTCGAACCCTGGACCCTGAGACCGACCCCGGACCCCGAACCCCGGAACCCAAGATCGTCGAGCCCCCTCTGATGTGTGACCCCTTTTCCTCGAACCCTATTTTTATAACATAACAACTTATTGCATATTTAATTGTCATCTCGCATGCATATCTGTGGTTTGGGGGCCTTATGCCGATTCACCTAATAATTGAATATGGGGCCCATATGCGGGCAAATCTAGTCTCATATCGGCCTCATTTAAATTGGTGTAGCGAACCGGTGCTACCTCTTTGCCATGTTAAAACAACATTTAAATTGCGGGGTAGCTAAACAACTTGAACCATCTAATAATTGTCGGGACCCCGGTTCCACTTAATATGACCTAAATGCACCGCACCTTTGCCATGCCATGCATCATACATGCATCATGCCGATCTTCTGCCGTGTATTAAATATTGCATCCGGTGTTTCTTCTAGTGTTTTGCTTCTTCGCGGATAAGGCCGTTGAGTTGATGTGAGCTTCGTCCCGATCTTCGGTGGAACCTATCGGCAATGTTTTCAGGCGAGCATATCCCCCTTTCTACCTATCTTACTTTTATAGTATTTATTCCCTCCTGTTGATCTATTGCTATCTGTGTTGCGATGCTTTAGTTTCCGTACCTGTGATATCCCTTGCAGCCTTATATTGCCTTGGCCACACCCTATTACCTGTTGTTTGGTAGATAGTTGGACTTGCGCGTCGTAGTTGCTTGCTCAAGTGCTGATGTGTGTCGCCATATGCCACAGTTGCTGATGTATTGCCGCATGTTGATGATGGAGATGATTCTAGTTTTACTTATCGTCACTTTAATTTCTGTTTAACAACTAAAATTGAATAAGAAGAGGCATCGGTGGGTGATAGATAATATTTGGTTTCGAGCATACTTGTGTCCCGTAAGACCCCGAGTACTTGATTCCTGTTCCTTGTTTTATCGCGCTATCCACATCCGGGAGGTATATGGGACCCCCCTGAGCCAGAGCTTGATTCATTCTTATTTCTTGGGGCCACAAACTAGTTTGAGGTGTTTTTACTATCCTGTACTTATGCCATGCTACTTTCTGTATTTAATTTGTGCGAGCACACCTGTCTTGTTAGGATCGGGACACGATTCCGCGGTGTCGACAAGCCACACTTTCGGGTTCCCGATGTTCACACCGTATACCCAAACCTTGAGCCCGTCTCGAGTCGGTGGCTTCGTTGGGATCTACTTAAGGTGGCCCCGAAATATTCTGAATCCTGTGATTGTTCAGTCGTGAAAGCCTCGTTGGGTTTTGTTTTGGTTTTTCCGAGGTTGATCGAGCGTGTGTTGCTATTGGTGCACCCCGGCCGGGTAAAACTTTCTGAAAGCCGTGTCCGCGGATATGGACGACTTGGAGCACAGTTTCTTGATCATAGACAAGCATAACTAAAGTTTATTGCTATAAACTTGACTTATAATGACTAGTAATTAGCTTCACTATAATGGAATGGCTAAATAACACTGCCCACAATTGTTTGTTTAAGTTGTCGCTTGCGACCATTGTACCTGACTAGTAAGTATTGCAACTACAACGGAATGGCTGAATAAAAGTACCAACAACTGCTGGGTTTTGGGGTTATCTCATGATAAATGTATCTGATTAGTAAGTGTTGCCACTATCACGGAATGGTTAACTAAAAGTGCCCACTGTTTACATTATCAGGACGATTATCTATACCTGACTAGTAAATGCTGCAACGATAACCTAATAAGTAAAACTGCCAACTGTGTGAGTTCCTCGGTTGACTTCCTCGACGGTCTCGAGGGGGAAATGCCAGGATGGGTTTGTTTGGTGTTAGTTTCAGGTTGGATCCGTATAGGTCTATCTCACCCCTCTCTGATTACCGCCAGTTGTATCGAGTCTCTATAGGTTGTTTAGTGCCTGTTGCCGCTGCCGCTCAGTCCACCATACCTACGTAGGCGAGGACCGCCGAATTCTAGCCTCGCCGTGTACTGGCCTCGATCTTGGCTCCTTCTTTTCCTTTGCCCTTTGTCGGCACCCCTTTTGTTTAAGCAGGTTTGAGATCGACGTCGTTAGCAGGGTTACCCTTCCGGCTTGGCCTGGGCAGGGTTATGGACGCCATTGGTTATTCTTCAGGGCTCTTAGCCCCATTTGCTTCTTGTCCGTAGTCGGACGCTCTACCGTTTCAAGGTTATTTGGATCTTTGTATATTATATCTGTATTCTTGACTCTTTGAGTCGCTGTTATATATATATCTGTTCTGTGGGTTCCATCGAGGACTGTTGTGTAATGTTATTACTTCGTTTTCCACCCGCACGAAAGTGCCTGGTGGGCACCTTTGAATCGTTTCTATGCGGGTTTGGCGAATTTTGCTCAAACTTGCATAGGTCAGATTCTGAGGGTGTTACACCTAGTTATGCCTCTCTCATAAACTAGCTCGTTGATTAACAATATGATCAAGGTTTCCTGATCATGGACATTGGATGTTGTTAATAACGAGGTCACAACATTAGTGTAATGGTGTGATGAACATTCATCCGAAGTATAGCATTACGATCAAAGTCATTGAGTTTATATTGCTATAACAACTTACGAAGTGATCCTAATCCTTAAACCATGAGATCATGTCAATCACTAACACCGGAAGAGTTTCTTGATAACATCAAATGTCACACCATAACAGGGTGATTATAAAGATGGGTTCAGAACTACTAAAGTGTTATGTTGAGGCCCATGGATCGAGAGTGGAATTTTTTCATCCCGATGACGGATAGATATGCCCTGGGCCCTCTCGGTGATATCACATTGATTAGCTTGCAAGCAAGTGATTTGATCACTAGAATGTTATATCACGGGAACGAGAAAAGAGTGCATATCAATAACGAGATCAAACTAGGTATGGAGATACCGATGATCGAATCTCGGACATGTAATATATCGCGAAACAAAGGGATTAAGATACTAGTATAAAAGGTTCCGACGATCACAAGAAAGTCATCCTTGAATGTGTGGGAGTCAGTATGGGTCTCCAGATCCCGCTTCTGATTATTGATCTGAGAGGGGTCTCGATCATGTCTGCATTATTCGCGAACTGTAGGGTGACACACTTAAGAGACACCGACATCCATTTGGAGCAAAAGTTTCATGCCGAAAAGAATAACAAGCGCAAGAATTTATTTCACTAGATACCGAAACGGGTTTTTGGGTGAAATTGCAGAAAGTGTTTCTGCATGTGAAATGAAATACTAGAAAGGGGTTATATGTGAATGTTTGTCATTAAAGTAATTGATAAAATTCTGAATAAATAAAAGGAGTTTTATTTAATGAGAGTTTGCATTAAATTTGGTGGAAATTTAATGGGAATTTGAGTGGGTTTTTGAGTGGAGGGAATTGAAAGGCATTTGAGTGAGTGGAGTGTCCACCCACATGAATGTGGAAGAGGTGGGGGCAGCCCCATGGCTAGGCGCATGGCCCCTTGGTGCCCCCCCTCTACCTATAAAAGGAGCCCCCCTCCCTCTCTCTCACTCACACCTCCTCGTGAAGGATCTCTCTCCCCCTCTAGTATTTATCCCCCATGGTCTCGGACTAGCGAGATACATGTTCCCGGTGGCTATTCGGCAAGAAAGAGTTGTGCTTCCGCTGCATCGCTGGAGCGAGGAGGCGGAGGTTGCTCGGTGCCTCGAACGTGTGTGCGAGAACAGATGCGCTGCTGTTTTGCGGCGCTAGGACTTCCTCTCGATCTTGAGATCGGCAAGAGATCGTCTACATCAACCACGAGTTTGGACTCGTTAAGCTTTGTCGGTCTTCAAGGGTATGTTCTCTACGGATATACATCCGCCCATTGTTTGTATCTAGTAGATAGATCTTGGTACATATTTGTTCCCATCATAGGAAATTTTTTGTTTTCTATGCTGCGAACCCTTCATAAGTCACAGTCAATGCAAGCTCCTCTTGCACTTACAAGCAAAAACTTACTACTCCTCTCCAAACACCAAGCAAACGTGTTTGTAAAACAACACAACGAGAACGGGGGTCCAAACTACTTCATTCAAGCAAACTAAACAACCTAATCAAAGCAAACGAAAACTAAGATGCTCCAAGAACAACACAATTGTGCATGAAACAATAAAAACGAAGTGTCTAGACAGACCTAAGCTTTTTATTGATGAAGAAGGGGATGCCTTGGGCATCCCCAAGCTTTGACGCTTTTACCTCTTGGATATTTATTGGGGTGACACCATGGTGGCATCCCCAAGCTTGAGCTTTTGTCCATTATTCATCTCATTGCATCATTCTCTCTCTACACCTGAAATTTTTCCTTCATACAAAACTTCACACAATCTTCATTAGCAACATTAGTGTATTCAAAAGTATTAGACCTCTGGCAAAGCTTTGAACAGAAAGGCTTTTCACTAAAAACACAAGCTACTATAGTAACTCCTTCAAAAAGCTCAATTCACCTAAAAAGAACTCAAAAAGGAATCAATAAGAAGCAAATCCAAATAATGGCAGAAATCTGTTAAAACAGACCAGCAGGTAGAAACCGATTTTTTTGAACATCTTTTGTTGCTGAAATCGAAAAGTGTTGAACTGACGGAAGTTAGATAACATACTCGGGGATTTATTTGTAAATTTTGAGCTCAATCCGAGTTACAGAGACTCCACACGAATTTTTTTGGTGGAGGACAGAAATCTGTTTTGGGACAGCAACTCCCCAAATCTTACTTCCCTCTCATTAGAGGTCATTCTTGGCACAAAAAGCAAACAAAAAGGATAAGGAGAGGTCATGACAGAAGTAATAACTTCCAAGACTCGAGGAAACTCTTGGGTTATCTCCCAACAAGTACTTTTCTTTAACGCCTTTAAGTTAGACACAAGAATCAAGTATTTTCAAATGAAGAATTACCTCTCTTGTTCCTTCTTTTATTACCTTTTCTTTTCTCTTTAGGGAAGATATGCTTGCTTACCGGAGGAGAAAAGTGCATAATGCCTTTTCCCACATCTATTACCGCTCCAAGGTGCTTCAGTAGGGATCTTCCAACTGTGATTTGTCCTTTGCCTACACATTCAATAACAAGATAGTCACTAGACACCATTTTCCCTGAGATTTTTTTAAACACACCTTCATCTATTCCAATGAGAAATATAGTGGCATTGTTGGTAAGTGATATTTCCTCTCCTCCTTCAGTAAGCCCCCAAAGACTCAAGGAATCATAAATATCTTTAGGAATGAGGCAAAATTCAGACATGATATCACAGCGAGCATCAAAAAGTGTAGTATTTATAGAGACTGTGATTGTGGGAAACCACTTTGAAGGCTCAGAATTTATAGGAACATAATCATGGTAAGCCCTAAGCGTGTGATAGCAACTATTCATAGCAGCAATACTAGTCTCAAGAGTGTTCAACCTGGCAAAAATATTTGTGAAAGAGGAATCAGACTTGCCAGGTGTACCATAAATCATGATTAATTTCTTTATGGCATCAAAAGCTTCGTCCTCAGTACATAGCAGAAAATCTTTCTCAGCCACAGCATCCAAAGCATATCTATAATGAAGAGTAATACCGCGGTAAAAACTATCAACGACCAAGCTAAGACTCATCTGTAACACCCTCAGAATCGGACCTATGCAAGTTTGAGCAAAATTCGCCAAACCCGCATAGAAACGATTCAAAGGTGCCCACCAGGCACTTTCGTGCGGGTGGAAAACGAAGTAATAACATTACACAAAAGTCCTCGATGGGACCCATGAGCAGATATATAACGATGACTCAAAGCGTCAAGAATACGAGATATAATATACAAAGATCCAAATCACCTTGAAAGCGATAGAGCGTCCATTACGGACAAGATGCAAATGGGGCTAAGAGCCCCAAGAATAACCAATGGCGTCCATAACCTGCGAGCCAAGCGGAAGGGTAACCACCTAACGACGTCGACCTCAAAACCTGCTTAAACAAAAGGGTGCCGACAAAGGGCAAAGGAAAAAGAGGCGTCGATCGAGGCCAGTACACGGCGAGACTAGAATTCGGCGGTCCTCGCCTACATAGGTATGGTGGACTGAAGCGGCAGCGGCAGCGTACACTGAACAACCTATAGAGACTCGATACAACTAGCGGTTATCAGAGAGGGATAAGAAAGACCTATTCGGAACCAACCTGAAGCTAACACCAAACAAACCCATCCTGGCGTTTCCCCCTCGAGACCAAACGAGGAAGTCAACCGAGGAACTCACACAGTTGGCAGTTTTATTTGTTCGGTTATCGTTGCAGCAATTACTAGTCAGGTGTAGATAATCATCCTGATAAAGTAAGCAGTGGGCACATTTAGTTAACCATTCCGTTATAGTTGCAACAATTACTAATCAGATACAGATAGCATGAGATAAACCGAAAACCCAAAGAGCTTGTTGGTTCCTCTAATCAGCCATTCCGTTGAAGTTGCAATACTTACTAGTCAGTACAATGGTCGCGACACTCCAAACAAGCTGTTGTGGGCGATTGATTAGCCATTCCATTATAGTGATGCTGATTACTAGTCATTATAAAGTCAAATTTATAGCAATAAACTTTAGTTATGCTTGTCTATGATCGAGATCATGCTCCAAGTCGTCCATATCCGCTGACACGGCTTTGAAAGTTTTACCGGCGGGGTGCACCAATAGCAACACGCCGATCAACCTCGGAAAAACCAAAACAAAACCCACGAGGCTTTCACGGAACAATCACAGATTCAGAAATATTTCAGGGCCACCCATTGAGTAGATCCGCAGCGGAGTAAGCAAGCTCGAGACGGACTCAAGGTTTGCGTCAATGGTCAGAAACGATCGGGAACCCGAAAGTGTGGCTGGGCTTGTCGATACCGCTTACCTAAACATTCAGTGTGCTCCTCGCACAATTTAAATACAGAAAGTAGCATGGCATAAGTACAGGATCGTAAATAAAACCTCAAACTAGTTTGTGGCCCCAAGAAATAAGAATGAATCAAGCTCTGGCTCAGGGGGGTCCCATATACCTCCCGGATGTGGATAGCGCGATAAATCAAGGAACAGGTATCAAGTACTCGAGGTCTTACGGGACACAAGTGGGCGTTCGGAAACCAAATATTATCTATCACCCACCGATGCCTCTGCTTATTTCAATTTTAGTTGTTAAACAGAAATTAAGGTGACGATAAGTAAAACTAGAATCATCTCCAACATCAACATGCGGCAATACATCAGCAACTGTGGCATATGACGACACACATCAGCACTTGAGCAAGCAACTACGACGCGCAAGTCCAACTATCTACCAAACAACAGGTAATAGGATGTGTCCAAGGCAATATAGGGCTGCACGGTATATCACAGTCGGAAACTAAAGCATCGCACGGATAGCAATAGATCAACAGGAGGAATAAAGACTATAAAGTAAAATAGGTAGAAAGGGGAGATGCTCACTGAAAACATTGTCGAAGGTTCATCCAAGATCGGCGACTCACATCAACTCAACGGCCTTATCCGAAGAAGCAAATCACTAGAATAAACACGGATGTAGTATTTAATACAACGGCAGAAGATCGGCATGATGCATGTATGATGTATGGCATGGCAAGGATGCGATGCGATTAGGTCATATTAAGTGGAACCGGGGTCCCGACAATTAGTTAGGTGGTTCAAGTTGTTTAGAACCCCCGCAATTTAAATGTTGTCTTAGCAATGCAACAGATGGAACCGGTTCGCTACACATGTTTAAATGAGGCCAATATAAGGCTAGATTTGCCCGCATATGGGCCCCATATTTAATTATTAGGTGAATCGCGTAAGGCCCCAACCCATATGACATGCATGCGGAAATGACAATTTATATGCAGCTTATATAGGTGACATTATAAATTAGGGTTCTCGGTAAGGGTTCACACATTTAGGGTCTCTCGACGAACTTGGGGTTCCGGTTCGGGTCGGGCCTCGGGTCCGTGGTTCGACGAACTTGGTTAATGCAGGTAGGTCTCGTCGCATCCGGGTCTTCGGTCACGTTGTCGGTCATGGTGTTCGGACGGGCACTTGTCGATCGGGGTTCTCGCGGACTCGGTCCGGTGAAACACTTAGCGTTCCTTGTCTTGTCGGAGGCCTTGTTGCTCTACGGCGTAGAGCTTAGCGTCAACGGGGTCCGAGAAGGCGATCTTGACGCGGCACCGGGTACGGGATCGGCCTTCGGGTTCGGGGGTCTCGGCGTCCGTAGATCTTGGTGTCCAAGGCACGGCATCAACCAGCGGGGTCTTGTCGTTCCATGTCGATGATCTTGGCGTCCGGGAAGAGGATACTCGTCGTATCAGATTTAGGTCTTCGGGTCCGCTGGATTGGTCTTGAGGTTCCCTGTCGAAGTTTTCGGTTTCCGATGTTGGTGGCCTTCGAGTGGCTCCATGTCGAAGATCTCGGCATCAAGCCGGTCTTGTACGCGGACATCCTTGTTGGGCCGGGGCGGGGTGTGGCTCGCGGGCTCATGACAAGACGATGGAGGCGGCGGCGGTATCGACGAGGGCGGCCCGACGAGGCGGTTGGACGGCGAGGCGGGCCCAGCGGCTGCTCGGGAAGCAGGCGGGCCAGCGTGGGCGGGCCTCGGCTGGGCGACCGTGGGCGGCTCTGCAGGCAGGTGAAGGAGGCAGCCGGGCAGGCAGTCGGTGGCGGGGCTCGGGCGCAGTGGGGAAGGTCGCCGGAGCTCGCGGGGTCGGTGGCTGGGAAGGCGGAAGGCGAGGCTGCCAGGAGGAGGAGGTCGAGGCTGGCGCTGGAGGCGGGAAGCTCGCTCGGCGGGCAGATGGGGCGACCACTGGGCGGGCGGTCGCGGCGGCGGCGGAAGGCTCATGACCGAGGCGGAGGTGGTGTGAGGCGGCGGGAGGCGAGGTCGCTGGCTGACGGCCAGCGGGATGCGGAGAGGGAGAGGCGCGGCGGCCGCGGAGGGAGGGCAAGCTCGGCGGCGCGCCGGCGACGAGCGCGCGAGCGAGGGTAGGAGAGGAAGAGAGCCACGGGGGAGAGAGGGCGAGAAGGTGGGGTGGGGCGCGACGAACGGCGGTGAGAGGCGGCCGGAGACGGGGAGGTGAGCGGAGGGTTGGGAAGCGAGCGGCCAGGGAGATAGAGGAAGAAGGAGGGTGGGGGCGACGGGGCCGTCTGGCTGGGTGGCCCACGCGTGGTCCTGCTGGGAACTGCAGTGAGGGGAGTGAGGCGGGCCAGTGCAGTGGCGTGGGTCACGCGGGGACAGGGTGGCGGTGGCTGCACAGTCTTCTTGTGGTGGGGACAGGGCTGGCGGTTGGTGGGGAGGGAGTGGCTGTGAGAGAGGGAGAGAGAAAAGAGAGGGAGGGGAGTTGGGTGATGTGTCAGCTTGGGGTTGGTTGGGGAATTGGGGAGGGCGACGTGGCGGCCTAGGATAGGTGGGAGTGATGTGGCCAAGGGGGGGTGGGTAGGATTATTGGTAGGTTTAGGTTTTGTTGGGGTGTCCAAGACGGACCGATTTAGTTTTCTGGGGCGGTCGTTCGGGTCGATCTGGCCCGTTCGACTGCCCCTACTAAAATAATTAATTAAATATTTATTTTCAAACAGCGCTTTTGCAATCCGACAGCGGACAAAACAAAATATTCCGGGGACCCGATTTCCGGTGTTTGAATAAGATGGGGCGTTTTAGAAAAACAAAACGGGCTTTGTGAAAATAGTTTTGGCAAACAATGCATGATGATGACGATGCAATGCACAAATTCAACGCGATTTTCTAGTAGTGGTTTTGCGGGATGCCACAATTCGACACCACTAACAATGGATCTCGCCCTCGAGATCCGCCTCATGGTACCGGAAGGAAGGTCGGCGATCTGCGTCTTCTCGCGTCGTGTAGATCCTCGCGACACCACTAACAAAGGTTCCTTATTCATCTGTGAAATCGGCGACACCACCAACAAGGTTCGTTGTTCCTGATCATCGAGAGAACACTCCGGAGAAACAAAGGACGAAGGTAGAGGTATCAAATGATAAGGCCGCCTCTAACTTCCATTAGAAGAGGAGAAGTTACATTGATCCACCAGTTCGATGTACAGAGCGAACAGTGAGAGTCGGGTAGGGTGATCAGTCCATCCCGGACCCAACTATCGACTCTATACATGGGTAGGAGAATCAGGCAACTCAACTCTCGAGATTTAGACTGAAGACCTTCTTAGACGGTATCCGGAACAAAGGGATGATGCCAGCAGAAATCGTATGAAAGGCACAATGATTAGGTTTCGCGGTGGTTCCATTGGCATGAACAACACATGCTCAAGGTTAACCCCAACTTCACCAATGCTCGTCCTTCTCATATGTTTTTCAACGACACTGATATCCAGCAAGGAACACATATGGATAAAGATCTCAAGAACAAAAGATCGGATGTAGGGCACAACAGACAAGTTGCAGATTGATGATCGTAGCACCTCCGTTACAAAAGGGGAGAAGTGAAACCTGAAGGTACGACGGAAACCCAACCACGAGAATTCCTGGACTCGAAGAGAGGGAAGAGAGCGGATTCAAAACACGCAGAGGTAAGAGGAGAATAGCATAGAGGTAAGGAGTAAAATCAGACCTAATCAGAACTATCCAACCGAGTTTTCGAAAATAGTTTTGACACTCTACTTCGGCCGTTAGCTAGGTTATCCTGATTTGGACTTGTGGGGTATCGCAACCGCCGAGCTCGATACCACTCAGAACACCCTCGAGAATCGGACCTATGCAAGTTTGAGCAAAATTCGCCAAACCCGCATAGAAACGATTCAAAGGTGCCCACCAGCACTTTCGCGGGTGGAAAGCGTAATAACATTACACAACAGTCCTCGATGGGACCCACAGAACAGATATATATAACAGCGACTCAAAGAGTCAAGAATACAGATATAATATACAAAGATCCAAATCACCTTGAAAACGATAGAGCGTCCAGCTACGGACAAGATGCAAATGGGGCTAAGAGCCCTGAAGAATAACCAATGGCGTCCATAACCCTGCCCAGGCCAAGCCGGAAGGGTAACCCTGCTAACGACGTCGACCTCAAAACCTGCTTAAACAAAAGGGGTGCCGACAAAGGGCAAAGGAAAAAGAGGAGCGTCAGTACTGAGGCCAGTACACGGCGAGACTAGAATTCGGCGGTCCTCGCCTACATAGGTATGGTGGACTGAAGCGGCAGCGGCAGCGTACACTGAACAACCTATAGAGACTCGATACAACTAGCGGTTATCAGAGAGGGATAAGAAAGACCTATTCGGAACCAACCTGAAGCTAACACCAAACAAACCCATCCTGGCGTTTCCCCCTCGAGACCAAACGAGGAAGTCAACCGAGGAACTCACACAGTTGGCAGTTTTATTTGTTCGGTTATCGTTGCAGCAATTACTAGTCAGGTATAGATAATCATCCTGATAAAGTAAGCAGTGGGCACATTTAGTTAACCATTCCGTTATAGTTGCAACAATTACTAATCAGATACAGATAGCATGAGATAAACCCAAAACCCAGCAGTTGTTGGTTCCTTTAATCAGCCATTCCGTTGTAGTTGCAATACTTACTAGTCAGGTACAATGGTCGCAAGCGACACTCCAAACAAGCTGTTGTGGGCAGTATTGATTAGCCATTCCATTATAGTGATGCTGATTACTAGTCATTATAAAGTCAAATTTATAGCAATAAACTTTAGTTATGCTTGTCTATGATCGAGATACTGTGCTCCAAGTCGTCCATATCCGCGGACACGGCTTTCAGAAAGTTTTACCCGGCCGGGGTGCACCAATAGCAACACACGCTCGATCAACCTCGGAAAAACCAAAACAAAACCCAACGAGGCTTTCACGACTGAACAATCACAGATTCGAAATATTTGGGGCCACCCATTGAGTAGATCCATAGCGGAGTAAGCAAGCTCGAGACGGACTCAAGGTTTGCGTCAATGGCAGAAACGATCGGGAACCCGAAAGTGTGGCTGGGCTTGTCGATACACAAAACATTCCGCTTACCTAAAGCGATCAGTGTGCTCGCACAATTTAAATACAGAAAGTAGCATGGCATAAGTACAGATCGTAAATAAAACCTCAAACTAGTTTGTGGCCCCAAGAAATAAGAATGAATCAAGCTCGCTCGGGGGTCCCATATACCTCCCGGATGTGGATAGCGCGATAAATCAAGGAACAGGTATCAAGTACTCGAGGTCTTACGGGACACAAGTGGGCGTTCGGAAACCAAATATTATCTATCACCCACCGATGCCTCTGCTTATTTCAATTTTAGTTGTTAAACAGAAATTAAGGTGACGATAAGTAAAACTAGAATCATCTCCAACATCAACATGCGGCAATACATCAAGAATCGTGGCATATGACGACACACATCAGCACTTGAGCAAGCAACTACGACGCGCAAGTCCAACTATCTACCAAACAACAGGTAATAGGATGTGTCCAAGGCAATATAGGGCTGCACGGTATATCACAGGTACGGAAACTAAAGCATCGCACACGGATAGCAATAGATCAACAGGAGGGAATAAAGACTATAAAGTAAAATAGGTAGAAAGGGGGAGATGCTCGCCTGAAAACATTGTCGAAGGGTTCATCCGAAGATCGGGGCGAAGCTCACATCAATTCAACGGCCTTATCCGCGAAGAAGCAAATCACTAGAATAAACACCGGATGTAGTATTTAATACAACGGCAGAAGATCGGCATGATGCATGTATGATGTATGGCATGGCAAGGATGCGATGCGATTAGGTCATATTAAGTGGAACCGGGGTCCCGACAATTAGTTAGGTGGTTCAAGTTGTTTAGAACCCCCGCAATTTAAATGTTGTCTTAGCAATGCAACAGATGGAACCGGTTCGCTACACATGTTTAAATGAGGCCAATATAAGGCTAGATTTGCCCGCATATGGGCCCCATATTTAATTATTAGGTGAATCGGCAGAAGGCCCCCAACCCATATGACATGCATGCGGAAATGACAATTTATATGCAACAGTTATATAGGTGACATTATAAATTAGGGTTCTCGGGTAAGGGTTCACACATTTAGGGTCTCTCGACGAACTTGGGGTTCCGGGGTTCGGTCGGCCTCGGGTCGTGGTTCACGAACTTGGTTAACAGGTAGGTCTCGCATCAGGGTCTTGGTCACGTTGTCGGTCATGGTGTTCGGGACGAAGCACTTGTCGCATCGGGGTTCTCGGCGGACTCGATGTCCGGGGTGAAACACTTGGCGTTCCTTGTCTTGTCGGAGGCCTTGTTGCTCTACGGCGTAGAGCTTAGCGTCAACGGGGTCCGAGAAGGCGATCTTGACGCGGCACCGGGTACGGGATCGGCCTTCGGGTTCGGGGGTCTCGGCGTCCGTAGATCTTGGTGTCCAAGGCATGGCATCAACCAGCGGGGTCTTGTCGTTCCATGTCGATGATCTTGGCGTCCGGGAAGAGGATACTCGTCGTATCGGAGTTAGGTCTTCGGGTCCGCTGGATTGGTCTTGAGGTTCCCTGTCGAAGTTTTCGGTTTCCGATGTTGGTGGCCTTCGAGTGGCTCCATGTCGAAGATCTCGGCATCAAGCCGGTCTTGTACGCGGACATCCTTGTTGGGTCGGGGGGTGTATCGCGGGCTCGCGGACAGCAAGAAGACGATCGAGCAGGCGGCGGCGGTAATGACGAGGCGGCGAGGCGGTTGACGGCGAGTGGGACATGGCGCGGCTCGAAACGGAACGACGCGGACGGGCCTCCCGGCGGCGACCGTGGGCGGCGCTCTCGCAGTGGGCGAAGGCGAGGCAGGGCAGGGACGGTCGGTGGCGGGGCTCGGGCGCAGGCGCAGGTGGGGAAGGTCGCCGGAGCTCGCGGGGTCGGTGGTCGCTGGGGAAGGCGGGAAGGCGAGGCTGCAGGCGCGCGCGCGAGGGGAGGAGGTCGAGGCGGACGGCGCTGGAGGCGGGGAAGCTCGTCGGCGGGCGGGGCAGATGGGGACGACCCCGGGGCGGAGGCGGTCGCGTGGCGCCGGCGGAAGGAGGGCTCGCGACCGGAGGCGGAGGTGGGGCGCGGGAGGCGAGCTGAGGCGAGGTCGCTGGCTGGACGACGCGCGGGATGCGGAGAGGGAGAGGCGGCGGAGGGAGGGCAAGCTGGCCGCGCGAGCGCAGCCGAGGAGAGGAAGAGAGCCACGGGGGAGAGAGGGCGAGAAGGTGGGGTGGGGCGCGACGAACGGCGGTGAGAGACGGCCGGAGACGGGGAGGTGAGCGGAGGGTTGGGAAGCGAGCGGCCAGGGAGATAGAGGAAGAAGGGGGGGGGGCGACGGGGCCGTCTGGCTGGGTGGCCCACGTGGTCCCAGGGAAGCCGACAGCGGGGCAGGAGTGGGCGGGCCCAGTGCAGTGGCGTGGGTCACCTGAGGGACAGGGTGGCAGGCTGGCGTCTTCTGTGGCAGGTGGCAGTGGCGGTTGGTGGGAGGAGTGGCTGTGAGAGGAGAGAGAAAGAGAGAGGAGGAGTTGGGTGATGTGTCAGCTTGGGGTTGGTTGGGGAATTGGGGAGGGCGACGTGGCGGCCTAGGATAGGTGGGAGTGATGTGGCCAAGGGGGGGTGGGTAGGATTATTGGTAGGTTTAGGTTTTGTTGGGGTGTCCAAGACGGACCGATTTAGTTTTCTGGGGCGGTCGTTCGGGTCGATCTGGCCCGTTCGACTGTCCCTACTAAAATAATTAATTAAATATTTATTTTCAAACAGCGCTTTTGCAATCCGACAGCGGACAAAACAAAATATTCCGGGGACCCGGTTTCCGGTGTTTGAATAAGATGGGGCGTTTTAGAAAAACAAAACGGGCTTTGTGAAAATAGTTTTGGCAAACAATGCATGATGATGACGATGCAATGCACAAATTCAACGCGATTTTCTAGTAGTGGTTTTGCGGGATGCCACATCATCTCAGGCTCAGTTTCCCTCTGGAAAGCAGAGATTCTAGACCAAGCTTCTTTAAAAATTTCTTCACCTTTTTGCTTAAAAGTGGAGATTTCTATCATAGGGGAAATAAAGGTTGGTCTAAAACCCGACATGGCAGCAACTAGAGCAGGAACTAATTTTTTTGTGTTTTTGAATAAAGCAAGCAAACCAAACTAGACTAATTATTTTGGGTTTTTTGGAAAGAGGCATACAAAACCAAGCAAAAGAAACAAAGCAAACTAAAAACAAAGTAAAGAGAAAGGAAGTGAAGGACTCACCTAGTGAAGACGTCCTTAGCCTCCCTGGCAACGGCGCCAGAAAACTTGTTGATGGCTCTGTTGATGTGGAGCCTGTTGGGAATCCCAAGAGCAAGGTGTGAAGCAGCAAGCAGCAAGTCTTACCTCAGTAGAGACCGAGGTTATCGAACCAGTAGGAGGAAGGAAACGTCACACAGGTGTTTCAAGCAACGCGGAGACCTGCACAACACAAACTCAAGACTTTGCCCCAACGAAACGGTGAGGTTGTCAAGCTCACCGGTTTGTTGTAACAAAGGATTAAACGTATGGTGTGGAAGGTAATGGTTTGCAGCAAGTAAACAAGTAACAGCGGAAGATGTATCAATGGTAAAGATTGGACTGGGTTCCATAGTTCATTATAGGTGCTCTCCTTAGATAAACAACATGGCATGAAGGGTAAACAAATTACAGCAGGGCAATTGACAGGAACTGAGCAAGGCATAACAATGCAATTATTAGTCAGAAAGATCCTATAAGATTCGATTGGGAAATACAACAAGATACATAGACCGGCATCCAACTGCATCTATGACTAGAAGTCCACCTTCAGGTTATCATCCGAACCCCCTCCAGTATTAAGTTGCAAGCAACAGACAACTGCTTTAAGCAAAGTGTGTAAGTTAAACAGTCCACATGTTCCATGAACAAGAGACCGTTGTTTTATCCCTAGTGGCAACAACACATCTACAACCGAAGAGATTTCTGTCACTTCCCTTGGAAACTAGAGGCATGAACCCACTATCGAGCATAAATACCCCCTCTTTGAGTCACTAGCAACTACTTGGCCAAGATAGCTACTAACAACAGAGAGCATGCAAGATCACAGACAACACAGACATGATAGAATCATAAAGACAAATCCATTAATTAAACCAATATACCAATCTCAATATCCATCGGATCCCCGCAAACACAACATGCATGATTACAAATAGATTAGATGTTAATCATGAACGGAGCTCACAAGATCTATACATGAAAGCACAAAGGAGGAGATACCACCATCTAGCTACTACATGGACCCATAGTCCAAGGTGGAACTACTCACGCACCATACCGGAGAGAAGGCCTCCGAGATGATCTCCCCTCCGACAGGGTGCCGGAAAGAACTTCAGATCCCCCCGATCTAGGGACGATGGTGACAGCGGCTACAGACGGTTTTGTGGAGATTCGGGTGCTTAGGGTTTCTGCATCGGGGGCTTCTTATAGGCGAAGGGGGAGGCCGAGGCGGCGGCTAGGGGTGCCAAACTGTAGCCAGGCGCGGGCCCACCTGTGGCCGCGCCTGGGGGTGTGGCCCCTCTGGCTCGCCTCCCCAGCTCCCCTCTGGACTTCTTGTTCCCCACGGAAAGTAATTGACTTTGACATTTGTCCCGTCCAATTCTGAGAATATTTCTTTACTAACTTTTCTGAAACAAAAAACAGCAGAAAACAGGCATCTAGCACTGTTGCAACTTGTTAGTAGGTTAGTACCAGAAAACATGTAAAAAGAACCTCAAAGTGTGGACAAGTAAAGCAAAGTAGATACTAACAAGCATGGAGCATCAAAAATTATAGATACGTTTCCAACGTATCAAACCACCAGGGCGACTCGCCCAGGATATTCGATCCGTGGCGAGTGGTCCTCGCGGCTCCAGGTGATCCGTTGTTTGGACCAGTTGAGGAAGCGAGGGACGACGACTTGGGACAGCATGTTGACGGCGGCGGCGCGGGTGATGACCTTCTTCTCGCGCTTTGTACTAAACCCAGTGAAGGTGTGGAGCGATCTGACATCGTTGCCGAATGCCCCGCCGTTTGGTGGGTGGTTGTTGAGGTCCTCCCATGCGCGCCATGCCTTCTCGATCTCCTTCAGGGAGTGGCAGTCGGCGGTTGTGTGCATGGCGGGATTCCCCTCCCTGGTGTGGAACACACAGGGCTGGTTGAGGAGAGCCGCGCGGTCGAATTTCAGCCTCGCCTTGTAGTTTCCACTGTCGCGGTGTTGGCCTCCGTCGCGGCGAAATCTCTTGAGGTCGTGTGGCGCGTAGCCGGCGTTGGCGACAAAGTTGGCTCGCTCGTCACCACGGCGCTTTCCGATGAGGCGAGTGTTGCTGTAGCGTAGCTCGGGTTGCCTCCCGTTGTCGTGGCCGCTTGGGCGGCGGTTTCCACCTGACTCGTCGTCGTTTTCTTGGTTCGGGTCCGCATCCGCGTACCGCTTGGCGATCTCGAGGAGGTCTGGGATGTTGTCGAGTGTCTTGTACACCCGCTTGAGCTTGGAGACCAATGGATCGTAGCGGCACGAGGTCTTGAAGCAGTGTATCGCCGTATCTAGGTGGATGCCGACCGCGTTGAACCACAGATCCTACCATCGTTGGACCCGGCTGCGGGTCGACTCGCGGGGTCCCTGGACGCATCACTTCAGGTCCTCGATAGTGGTGGCGCGGGTGTAAGAACCCTCGAAGTGCCTGACAAAGGCGTCGCGCATCTCCTCCCAGGAATCGATGTTGTCCGCGGGGAGGGTGTTGATCCATTGCCGGCTTGCTCCCTCCATCATCAGGGGGAGGTAGCGAGCGGCGAGTAGGTCGGTGTGGCCGGTGATTCCCATCGCCATAAGGTACGTGTCCAGCCACACGGACGGGTCATACGAGGGGTCGTACTTTTCAATCTCCTTTGGCTCTTTGAAGTTTGCCGGATATTTTTTGCCTCGGATCATTGGTCCGAAGCACTTGGGGCCGACTCGGCTAAGCGATCCCCGTGGCTCGCTGTCGCGGCGGTTGGTGAGGGTGTGCCTCAGGTCGCCGGGCTGGCATGCGCGTCGACTGGCTGCCCCTTGGTTGTTGATGATGTGGGTCCGTGTGTCGGCTGGCTGCCTATTGGCAGCGACCATGTTGTTCGTCGGTCGCGGGTCGTTGGTGGAGAGTGCCGCGTGCGTGGGTCGTGGTTGGATCTGTAGGGGATCAAGTGGTGGGCAATTGAGAGCATTTGCCATCGCTGGGCGGCCGCTCGAGGCCGCCCTGCTTCCTGAAGAGCAGGAGTACATGCGCCCCCGCGAGTCGGCTCCCGCGGTTTGCTGCGCGACGGCCTTGGCGAGTAGGGCCTTGGCATACTGGATCTGCAGCGTGCCTTCCCCCGTCACATTGAGGTTGGCGACCGCGGCTCAACTTGCGATGACTTTGTCCATCGGAGTGGAGAACAGCGGGAGGCTGTTCGCGTCCCGTTCTTCCGGGGAGATCATGATCCCTGGCTGGTCTGGAGGGGGCGCGTGACCAGGTGGTGGTGGAGGAGCACCATTCGCCGTTGCGCCTGGTGGTGGACGGGCACTTCTTCCCGGTGGCGCATTCTCGCAGACCACACGGTCGGCCATGCGGGTCGGGTCGTTCTCGTCGTCAAAGTTCAGGGCGCGGCCCTGAACGGTGGGGTTCAGGCGCGACCTGATGCGGTGCTGGTCGTGGAGAGAGAGCTCCTACGCCGTCGCTTGCTCGAGGCAAAAAATTTCGCGCTCGGCTTGTTCCTTGCGAACCGCCTCCTCTAGGCGCATGCGGAGTTCCTCGACCTCCGTCACCATCGCGGTCGGCGGGATCGGCGTAGAGAAGGGGTCTGACGGGGCGCTCGTGCCGCTCGCCATGTAGGTCGCGAGAAGCGACCGGATCCGGCCTGAAAGTCGCCGGAGTTCTTTGATCCAGAATAGGAGTCGAAGATCCCGAGGATGGAAGGATCCTCGAAGTCCACCACGTTGGAGACTTGGGTGATGGAGCCCGCGGGTGACGCGGCGACAATGGATCCGGCGATTGACGCTGGGGTCGCCGAGTCGGCGTCATCGTTGAGGGCCGCGTCGTCTGCGGCCACGCTGGTCTTGGCCATGTTGCTGTTGGCCGAGCCATACTCGGAGGCAGGTGATGGATGATGCGAACCTAACTCTTAGAGAGCCGATTGCGCGGTGGCGAATCGTGGATGCGAGCCGAGTCCTCGGATACGATGACGTCAGTGAAGATGGCGAAGAGGCTGATCGTGCCGACTGGAATGATCATGTTGTGCGTGACCGGGCATGCCGCCGAGACATAGCTGCTCGGCAAGATCTGGAGGATCTCGCCGATGGAGATCATGTGGCCGGTGGCGATCGTCTGGTTGATTGGCAAGTAGGATCTCGCTGCAGAACACAGGCCTGACCGGCCAGGCCCCACGGTGGGTCCACTATCATGGGAATGGCCACGGCAGATACTGCAATTGGCAGCGAGTAGTAGAACGAAGGGCAAGGGCGGCCAGCCATCTGCGGTGCGAGATGAGGGCAAAGACACAGAGTTTTACCCAGGTTCGCCCCCCGGAGGGTAAAGACCTACTGCTAGATTGTATTGATGAGAGAGTACAAAGGGAGAGCTCGGCGGCTAGGCGGCGAGTCGAAGGGGTGTATGATGGAATCGTAAGTTCTATGTGTGCCCTAGGGAGGTTTATATAGAGTCACCTCTCTAGGATTTACAGATATACAACCGAGTTAGATAAGTACTCGGAGGGTGTTTGACCTAATCCGACTGGGCCTAGCTACGCTTCTGGGCCTCCAGCTTTCAGTCGCCTGGCTTCTTCTTGGGTCGTGATCCAGTCTTACAGGCCCACTCGATGGCAATATGGGCCAGTAGGAAACGTCCTGCTGGCTATACCCCACTCGGCATATCTGCACCAGTCGGTGTAGTCCCGGACGATGACGATGAAGACGATCCGAGGGGGAAGCCGCGGCAGCCTTCCGAGGAAGGTGTAGCATCCGTCCATGGTGCGTGGCAGCCTGTCGTGAGGCTGCAACAGCCTGCCAAGGAAGGCGCGGCAGCGAAGAGGACAGGCGCACGAGCGCGGTGTAGATCGTCAATGCCGATGGTCGGAGTAGAGGCGCGGCGATGGCGATGGTGGGAGACTCAATCCGATCTAAGATCGGTGAACCATAAAATAAAACTGATCAAGAGATCAGAAAAGGAGACTTTCAGGACAGCCGGATCGGCAGACGAACCCTGTGTACCGGTTTCATGGCCCCCGGCGGAGATCATGGAGATCGACCTCCCCAGGGGCGGCGCGGCGGAAACGTGTCGGCAACTGCTAGGGTTTAGGATCGGTTTAGGCTGATACCATTAAAGAGTATAAGTTTGGCGAAATATGATAAATGTATTATTGAGCCTCATGAGCGAGTATATATAGGCGTACAGACATCTTAGAGTACGAGTTAAGTTAGAACTGTATGTAAACAAATCCTAACTCTATCTGAACTATCATAACAACTATATATATCTAATACTCCAACAAATGGAAGGGGTGTATGTGCTGCTGGAGGAAGTCGTGGTAAACGGAGTTGACGAATAAGAGGTGGCCATGGAAAGATCAACTTGTCTCTGATACCAAACTAAACAATTGTTGTCGATATGTGTACGTAGACGCGTGGGTGCGATGGACCCATTCTACCACTAGATTAGGGATTATGGACAAAAACATAACCTTACAATGTATATGTTCAACGGACGCAAGATCATCAACACCACCACACTTCTTCACATGCCACACCAAGTCCTTCGTCTCGGCTACCGTGACTTAACATGGCACTTGGAGCCTCCTTCCTCCGCCACGTGAGCTTATACATATGCTTTAGCGCCACCATCTTCTTCATATCCACTTTTGACGATGCCCTTTGTTTCATGAAATAAGCAAAGAAAAATTCAAATAATACCATCACTTGTTTTATGCCGCCATCGAATTTTGATTGAAGACAAAATTGAACATATAAATTACACATCATGAATAAATTCATGTTCGAGACAAATAAAAAAGCTCAGTTCGACTTGCCAGCGGTCGCACATAGGACACAGCCGTAAAGGGACGAGGGATAGTGGCTCGTTGTGTTACTATGCTATGCGTGCAGCCGTAGACGACAAGGATAGGCAAAGAGGATACCGCCGGTCAGCCCCACGTCTGATCTTCATGTGGAGGGATTTGGTTATTTGTTATTTGCATGTACACCAAAGGATCCACTTAAAATTGTTTAACGATTCAACTGGGAATTTTGTTTATTGTTACTTTTACATGTCTGTTACTGTTGCTAACCAAAGGTATTGCGTGCACATGCTTATGTCACGAAAATAACTGGGACGAATCGTCATTGTTTCGGCTGGTTTTGGTAGGCATGATTAAGGCCTAATTTGACAACAAAGTTTTTCTACAACTGAAATATTATAAAATCATAGTATTTAACTGCCTGGGCAATCAATACTTCAGTTTCAAAAAGAGATCAAAAGTTGTTTTTTCCAATACTTCAAAAATAGCATCTTTTGAGGGATACTGAACTATTAATACCACATGTTTTAGTCACTGACAAACACATCAAAATATTCAATATTGTAGTTGTTTGAGAAACTACTTTAGTATTGTCAAAATACTTTAAAAATATTTTTCTACCAAACACAGCTTGAATAGTGCCACGAAATGTTCTATTCCCACGGAACAGCCTAAACACGAGTTTTTTTTTTCATTTGATTTTTTTTTAAAACACGCGACAAAATACTTGCCGTTTTTATTAATAAAAAAAGGGTTTAAATAGAGGTCTTACTAACCCGCTTTTGGACAAGACCAAAAGCAAAAACAACAAAGAAAAAACTACTCTCGCGGTACCAAATTACAAAGCGCTTTAGCACCCACGAGTCCACAAATTAGCGACCAATTCCTGTAAAACAGTGATATTTTTTAACAACCACAGTGACTAGGTTTCTTGTGTTAAGCAGATAGAACAATCTACATGCCATTGGACTGCCAAGGAAAGGTATCAAACATAAGTTTCTTTGTTATAAACGAATCCCCAAAGCCCCGCACGCTGCACGGTGTCCATTTCTATTCTCAGCCATGGTTTGTCTTGGTTCCTTTCCTTTGTTTTCAAGAACCGATGTGATTGGTTCGACCGAGATGCGTGTGCCGGTCACTGGTGATAAACTAACCATGATGGCGCTGTGATTTTAAGAGCATCTCTACTCGCCTACCCACGAGTCCGGTCTGGATATTGAAAATTTCTGTCCGGACGTAGAAAATTAGCTTATTCACGTATCCACAGACCTATTTTTGGTCGTATTTGGTCAATTTTGGTCCGGACTATCCAGACAAAACCTAGGTTTCTGGGTATGTCCTGAGAACACCGGACTCAGCGAATTCGGCGGAAAAAAAAGAAACGGAGTGTGGACCTGCCGAGTCAGCGACGGAAGCCGAGTCGTCGTCATCCTCGGAACCACGTGGCGACCGTCGGACATTAATCGTCTGTCCGCCCACGCTGCCGCCAAATTACGACGCCATCGCTGCCGCCTCGCTCCGTGACGGACCAGCGCACTAACTTCCTCATGCTGCTTTCCCGCCACACCCTCCCGCCGCCTCGGCCTTTACAAGCCGTATCACACTCTCTCACAGCTCCCTCCAGCCCACCAGCCTGATCTCCGGCGAACTCTTTCTCCAGCTCTCCTTTCCCAGCCATGGCCGAGAGGTACCCAGGCGACGGTGTGGCGGAGAACAACTTCGGCTGGCTCACTCTGCAGGCGTGGGAGGCGCGCCTGCTCTACGAGGCCGGTTACGTTGCGCCGCCGGATACAAGGTCTCCGCCGGGGTGGAAGCTTAGCGCCAGCGGCATTCTCATCCCTCCGGCGCCGATGCCGGAGGAGCTCCCGTACGAGATCCAGGAGTTCATCTCCGGCATGGACGACCCCTCCGCCGCCGAGAGCGCCGACAACCTGCTCTACTAGGATCAGTTCTTCGCCGATCGCCGCGCCCAGGAGCTCGCCCGTCACGAGGGGTGGCCGAACGAGTCGCCACCGGCGCGCAACAACTCGGCCGGCCGCCGGCGTTTCTGGATCGCGCCCGGCCGGACGCTCCGGCCAGTGATTGAGCACATCAACGCCGGAAACACGCCGCGTCTCGCCTACCCGCGCACACCCATGCCGATGTCAAGGTCGGGCCGGCGACCTCCGGCGAACTGGATGCCGAGGAGGATGGCCAGCATGAGCTCGTCCTCCTCCTCCGCCTCCCACTCCTCCGGCTCCACGCCTCTGCCGTCGTCGGGGCCACGCCCAGTCAAGCGTGAGGCTGTCTCGCCTGTGCGCTCGCCGCCGCGGACATGCTCGCGTGGCCTTGTCATCGGCGAGCCACGCGCGACGGCGTCACCCACCGACCACCTCCGTCTTCGGCGCCCGAAGATTGAAGGTTCGGCGGCGCCCGACGACGGCGCCTTGAGGATGGCGCTGGAGAATGGCGCTGGAGGAGTCGCTCCGCGACTCGGCGCCGCAGCCGCCGCCAGTGGAGCCGTCCTCGTCGGACATCCTGGAGTGGTCCAGAAAGGACTGGGAGCAGGCGGAGCGGCAGCGCATCCTCGGCCTGCAGCAGCAGACCAAGGAACAGGCGGCCCGACGACGGGCGTTGGCCGGGCGTGAGCTCGCCTATCAGGGCGCCCCACTCTACGTCCTCGACGACGACGAGGACGAAGGCCCGTCCTATCAGCCGTGGAGGTTCGGCGTGTGGAAATTATAGAATCCCTAATATTTCGGTGTATTGATTTGACCCTTATGGGGAGTATATATAGACGTACATAGGGTAGTTGGAGACTTGGAGTACAAGTTATAGAGTCCTAGTCTATCTCTAGTTGATACCCGTATATATATTCTAACATCCCCCCTCAGTCGGAGCGGGAGTAAAGTGGACGCTTGCGACTGGATTTGAAGTCTTGCGCTTTCGTCGTCTTTACCTCCTTGTCATCATCTCTTGCGTGGACATGATCATGGCTGGCACATAGGGGCGGTGACTGCGTCCCCTTCTAGTGCCTCTCTTCCCTCCCGCAGTCACAGCGGGAGTGGCGTGGACGCAAGTGACGACGTGGACGCTGTTGACTGGAGTTCTTGAGTTGCTGTAGACGTTGTTCTTGATGTCGATGTCGAGATAGTCGGTCGTGATGTAGCCGTGGTCGATGTAGGTGTGGTCGATGTCGTAGTCGTCGTAGTGGTGTGGCCGCCATTGCCGGAGGCGCAAAAAAATTGCGCGGTTTTTTTTTGTTGTTGTTGTTGACGAAGCTGCAGTTGTGGACGTTTTGCACCTTGTAGAGGTACCGTCGGGGGCGTCTCTTGGACGCGGTCATAAGTGAGACCACCGGTTTTGCCAGGACCGAAGGAACCCACCAAGCACACAAGGTTTTGCCAGAACCATATGCGCGGTCGTAGGGGCGTCACAATTGTGATGCCGGTTTGTTGTTGCAGTCGTCGGGGTCGTGGACGCGGCGATGCCGTCGTCGTGCCTTGCAGTTGTACTGTCAGAGGGCGTCGTAGTTGTATGTCCATCATGTGGACGGGTAATAGCGGCGGCGGCGATGTGTCGACGAAGATGTTGATAAAGACCACGTTGATGTAGACCTTGGCGATGATTTGTCGGTGATGTCGTAGTAGGCGTGTCGGCGATGATCGTCGCTTGAAGGCGTCCCTTGTGGCGACGATGATGTCGAAGCCTTGATGTCGGAGAAGTCGGCGAAGTCGGCGAAGTCGTGTTCCACACCGGCCTGGCGTGTGGATGATGTCGATGTCGCTTCTCGGTGGATGTGCTCGACGAAGATCTTGGCTGGTATCCTGACATAGTCGTACAACTTGATGTAGATGTTCGGGTCGTTGTAGTTCGGCTCGATGCAGTATAGATCTTGGCGGCTCGATATAGACGACGTTTTCCGAAGCATGGTGTAGTCGATGTACTCGGCTTGACGTGGATCGTGTCCGAGCGCGTATGCTGGAGTCGGTGAAGACGCACGGACCCTCTCGGTGTCCCACGCTGCGAGCCAGTGATGCAGATTTGCTCCTGGACGGACCGGCTCCTTGTCGTAGCTGGCAGTTGGTACCTGAGATCTTCTAGTGCGTGTATATATACCTTGATTGTCTTCTAGTACTTGGAGTCCAGCACATGCACTTGAAGAGGCGTGCTTTCATATGGACTGCGATCGAAGCGGCCGCATGCCGTCGTGCGTATCTCGCGAGTGCGTGGCCGGTGCGAGTGGATGCAGCAGATGACGCGTCCGGCTGCCTGGGCAACGTCGTGCACACGCCCGTGTCACGCGTAGCTCGAGGCTGAAGCGCATCTTCTCCGCCGGATCTTGCACTTGCACCACCGAAGGATTGTAATCTAATCTAGGGATTTATTTTGAGGCTAATTGAATCTAATCTAAATAAAACTGTGAATCTCGAAAATTTGAATCTAATCTAAGCTAAAGAACCGATCAGATCTTTGATCTAGATCGGGTGCCGCGCCCCCGAGGAGTAATCTCCCCGGGGGCGGCGCGTTGCGGAAGTGGTGGAAGAACCTAGGATCGGCGCCGTGAGGCTAACCGCTCTGATACCATGTGGAAATTATAGAATCCCTAATATTTCGGTGTATTGATTTGACCCTTATGGGGAGTATATATAGACGTACATAGGGTAGTTGGAGACTTGGAGTACAAGTTATAGAGTCCTAGTCTATCTCTAGTTGATACCCGTATATATATTCTAACACGGCGACCCAGGCTAGGGGAGCTCCCGCCAGAACCAGCCGCCGAGTGACGACGACGATGGCGGCGAGGATAACGGCCGCGCCGACCCCGCTACACGGTGTTCTACAGCAACTTCGGCATGTAGGACGGCGAAGGCACCGGCGGCGGCCACTGCGAAGGCCTTTTTTTAGTTTATTATGCTAGTTTAGTTTAAATTTGATGTAATCCGCCTATATTCACCCAACTTAATGAAATTCGTCCATCTTCAATAAATTTTAGCCGAACTTGGGAAGATGGTCCGATTTTCGGTCTGGGTTTGTCTAACGAGCGAAGATGCTCTGAGACCCATCGTTGGCTGGTAGGTGGTCAATTCCGGGGCAGGAAGACGGTGCGGTCATCGATCCGTGGGGGCGCTGAAAGAAGGTTCCTGCGGAACCTACCCTGCCTAACAGATTGCCTGGAGCTTCAGGGTCTCGGAGATATGATTGTCGCGGAGTGCCAAAGTGATGGTCTCTTGATATGGCAGGCAGGCACTGAGGAGTGGCCTCATCAACATGGTTCGAAGATGGCTGATCATGTCATCACCTCTTATATATTTCTTTATTTAGGGAATAGATAGATGGTTATTAGTAGTTCTTGACGTCTGCCTGTCGTGTACTCCATGGTTGTGTGTGCGCGGAGCTGAAAGAGAGAAGCTAATGCCGAATGCTGAAAGCGGAATCATATCCTGGCCATCCATAATAAATTTTGCTAGGTGGATCCTGGATTCCTGCTCCCACTTCCAGCCGACCGACCGGCAACGAAAGCCACTTTTGCTCGGTGTACGTACTGTCCGAATACTCTGAGCTCTAAAACCCATGCTCTACGATTCATTCAAGTTGCAAATAGGAAACGGGTTTTGATTAGGGTGTCATTAACTCGGTAGCGATTGATCTGGTCCTTCCCTTTCGATCTAGTAGGTCGGATGGCTTGAGAACTGAGATGTGGTTGGTCGTCTGCTGCCATACCATGGTATTGGTAGGCACTCTGCTTTTCAGGAGCGTGTAAGGGAAGGGATGTTTAGGGGAACTGGGGATCGGATTCGTGCTACCTTGATCTTTTATACTCCCTTTCTTCATAAATAATTGTACGTCTAGCTTTGTCCTAAATCAAAGTTAGTAAATTTGATAAATTTTATAGAAAAACGTAACAATATTTATGACATAAAATTAATACCAATAGATATGTTTTCAAATTTAGTTTTATAATATGTCAATAACATGTAATTTATGTTATTATATTTTCTATAAAGTTGGTCTAATTTGATAAAATTTGACTTAGTCAAAAGCTAAAAGTACTTATTTACGGACGGAGGGAGTAGTGTTGATTACTGCTATTAAGTAAAGTAAACTAGTGAAATATTGTGTTGGCGCATCAGGTAATGCTTCGTGAAATATTCGTGCTACCTAGATCTTTTATATTCCCTTCGTTCATAAATAAGTGTATGTCTAGCATTATCTTAAGTCAAAGTTAGTTTAAGTCAAAGTTAGTAAAGTTTGACTAACTTTATAAAAAAATAACAATATTTGTGACACAAAATTAGTACCAATAGATATATTTTTAAATTTAGTTTCATAATATGTTAATAACATGTAATTTATTTATTATATTTTTCTATAAAGTTGGTTTAATGTAATAAATTTTGACTTAGTCAAAAGTTAGAAGTACACTTATTTGCAAACGGGGGAGTAGTGTTAATTACTGCTATCAAGTAAAGTAAGCTAGTGAAATGTTGTGTTGACGCATCAGGTAATGCTTTGTGTAAGCTGCAGAAACGTGGTAACAGCTCGTCTAGAAATGTACTAGTAGTAGCAAGACGGTTCTACTAGGGCCTTCAGCTGATTTTTGGCCCAGTCTGACAGTGCTGGTCGTGAAACTGTCCGTTGTGAACGAGCGCTGAGCGATCTTATATAGTCTATTTGGTAGCATAGGTGGTATCCTTTGGACTGAGATCGTAGTCCGTTTGATTGCTTTTTTTCAGTAGCTACAACTGGGGTGTTTGGTGCCTAGCCTAGTTTCTTCCTTTTCACACACATGTTGATACACTCGCTACATTCAAATGTGGTGATCTTACCATAGCACATCAACACAACACACATTCATGGAACATCTCACATAACATGGCATAGAAACTAGACTAGCCAGGTTAGTTCATAGTCAGGAGCATCCCATGGCACCTGATGACCCAAAAGACACCCAGAAGACAGTGGTTCAACATTGCATCCACCAGATAAACTAGACTATATATGCAATCAACAGTAGATAGGGCGATTGAATGAGTTTATCACGGGTGATCAACTCCTCCATGTTGAAAGCCCTGAAGAGAGTCACCTTGAAGCCCTTCTGCTTGTTGATGTACTTGAAGGCGAGGACGTCCCCAACCCAGAGCTTGATCTATGACGCACTCACTCCGGCCCTTCATGAAGTACACCTGCCGCTTCAACATCTGTAGTTGCACACCGTACTCATAGAAGGAGGAGGTCATCAGGGGGAGAGTGCAGACATGCTGCCTTATCTACTGCTGCTTCAGCACTACCGCCTTCGCGCTTTCTAGGAGCTGGAGTGTAGTCAGGTTCGTTGCCTTGATCTGGACGTAGAAGCGATGAGGGAGGCCGTCATGTCTATGGTGACCAAGGCGAGGCTTGTGGCCTTGATGTTCCTTCTTCTTCCTCGTCTGCACTTCTGTCAGCAAGTTGTTGAGGGCAGGTCTAGCCGTTAAGGGAGGGAGGTCTCGGATGAAATCCTCATACCTAGGCATAGGAGGGAATGTTTTCCTGCACAAGGTGTCCCTGTCCTTCTTAGGTACCTTGCCGATCATAACTGATCAGAAAACAGTAGCAAATGCATTGTGTAAATCAAACAGATCAATGACAGTTGTACACAGATTGGTACATTGCACTTGCTTCATCTACACATGTTTAAAGACAGTGGCATTCATCATGTACACAAGCAAAATGGCAGTGATATTCATCTACACATGCATAATGGTGCTGCCAAGCATCTACACAAGAAAAATGGCAGTGCCATTCATCTACACATGCATAATGGTGCTGCTAAGCATCTACACAAGTAAAATGGCAGTGACATTCATCTATACATGCATAATGGTAGTACCAAGCATCTACACAATCAAAATGGCAGTGACATTCATCTACACATGCATAATGATAGTACCAAGCATATACAAAAGCAAAATGGCAGTGACATTCATATACACATGCATAATGATAGTGCCAAGCATGTAAACATGCATAATGGTAGTGATATGCATCTAAACATGCAAAATTCGATCTTCCCTTGCGCAATGGTCACATACCAACATACACACCAAGCATTTGCACAATGGTAATATATGAAGCTACATAACGAGCATTGTGCTATGTACAGATTGCAATCTACAATGCCAGCATTCGTATGTAACACATTCTATCAAGCAAACAAATCAATTTGTACAAGGAAACAAGAACATATGGGGAAAAGGAAATCATTACCTGTGGCGGAGCAGTGGACGGCCTAATCATCGAAGGTGTTGGTGAAGCAGCAGCAGATATGGCCGTCACGTCGGCTACAAGAGAGATCATGATGGATGTGTCCTGCCCGGAGGGGGCGCCGCCCACTACTGCCGTGGCTAATCCTCGCAGAAATACCGACGGCAAGCCAGGAAACCCTACTGGGATTGGACCGAACCCCGGCGGGAACAACATGTCCCGGCTCGGTGGCACGGCCGTGAAGGTGGACAGCCCAACCATGTCTCCGCTCCACCCCGGAGTCCCTCCGTCATGGTCGCCTTCCTCAATGCGCTGGCAGAGGGGTCGGTGCTGAAGCGGGTCGGGACGGCGAAAAACCCTGATGCAATCCCCATGGATCGCATCGCCCCGACCGCCACAGCCCTAACCGGCGCCTCGCGCGGCAACCTCAAAAGCAGCAACGACCGTCATAGAGAGGACAACGGCGGGTTCGGCTGGCGCCACCGCGCTCCTAAATCCCCCGTCTCGTAATCCGCGATGGCACGCTAGATGGTGTGATGGATGGGGCGCCTCACCTGCTTTAGGGGTGTGTGCTTGACGCAGGGCACGACCTTGCGGCGGGAAGGCTGGCCGAAGGAGGCGGTGGAGGAGGAGCGGAGGAGGCCATCGGTCTATCCGATGGGACCGGACGAGACTGCTCTGACTGGTAAGTGCGGCGGTGACAGGAAGCGAGGCAGAGTGGAGTTATTCGCGTCTCTCACGCCCCCCCACGCGTGCAACCATTGGGCGACGACAACCCATTTTTCTCCCAACCAACACTGGCTCCATAGAAACGGTTGATTCGGCCGTTTTTTTTAATTCATCGTTGAAAGGATACAGATGTCGCCTAGAGGAGGGATGAATAGGCGATTAAAACTTTTCCAAGAGGGGATCAACAAAGGCGGAATAAAACTAACGTTTACTTTATTAAGCACAAAACCTAGAATAATCTATGGTTCACCTATGTGCACCAACAACTTATGCTAAGCAAGACAAACAACTATGTGATAGCTAGATATATACTTCAAGCACGAAGGCTATCTCAACGTAAAGTGCATAAATAAGAGCTCGGGTATAGAGATAACCAAGGCACGCGGGGACGATGATATTTTACCGAGTTCCTCCCAACATGGAATACGTCTCGTTTGGAGAGGGGTGGTATCTAACCACCTACACCACAAAAGGCCTCCCTTATTCTCCAGTGAATCTCACCCCAACAGGATCGATCCACGCTTCCACTATCGGTGCACTTGTCGGTGGCAACCGGAACCTCACACAAGGTTGGGGCACTTCTCCACAACTTAATTGGAGGCGCCCAACAAACGCCACAAAGTCCACAAGGTTGGCGCACTTCTCCACAACTTAATTGGAGGCTCCAAACAAATGCCACCAAGACCTCAACCTGCAACACAACAAACCGTCTACGGTTCCAAGAACCCAAGAGTAAAAATCTTCTCAACTTTCACTCACCAAATCCTCCGAGGAGAACTCAAACTGATGCACCAAATGCAAGAGGCAAGAATACCACAAATATGCTCCAATCCCTCACTCTCAAGTTCCAACAAATCTACTAAATCTAGTGGTGGAACAAGAGAGGAAGAACACAAAGAGGGACATAAAATCCCCCAAAATCTAGATCCCAAAGATACACTCACAAAGAGATGTTTTGGTTTGGTCAAAACATGGATATAGATCTCCTCTCTCTTCCACTCAAATATGGACAAGAATCATTGGAGGGGAAGAGATTAATCAAGCTAGAAAGTAAGAGCAAATGGGGGCAAAGCTTAGACTAATAGAGGAGGAAGAACCAACCCAAACTGAAAACGGACAAAGGGGTTAAATAGAGGCCCCAGAAAATCTGGCCGTTGGGGCACTTTTCAGTTAGGGCGGTACTACCGAATCAAACGAGCCCAGTAGCAGGAAAACCAGGGAAAGAGCAAAGCAGCTAGCGAGTCGAAACAGTGGCAACGGTCAACGGGGAAGTGGCCGTGCGGGACCCAGCACGCGCGCGGGCGAGCGCAAGCAAAGCCAGCGGTGGTGCGCGCGCGAGCGGGAGAATCGGGCGGCATGCGCATGGGGCCCAGCTGGTAGGGCGCGCGAGTGGGGCCGCACGGCGCGCTGCGCGCAGCGAGCTAGCGAGCACGGGGCGGCGAGCGGGAAGGGACCATCAAGCAAGCAGCAGGTGGGCTGCACACAAGGGAGTGATGTCTACGCACTTCTATTCTTGTAGACAGTTGTTGAGCCTCCAAATGCAGAGTTTTGTACAACAACAGCAAGTTTCTCTTAAGTGCATCACCCAAGGTTTATCGAACTCAGGGAGGAAGTGTTCAAAGGTATTCCCTCTCAAGCAACCCTGCAATCAAGATACAAGAAGTCTCTTGTGTCCCCAACACACCTAATATAGGTGCACTAGTTCGGCGAAGAGATAGTGAAATACAAGTGGTAACGGTGTCAGAAAATAGCTTCTGGCTTGTTGTTGACATGGGATAACGGTGCCAGAAAAGAGCTGATGGCATGGAGGAAAGACTAAAGGCAACAAGAAGGAAGCAAGCAAACATGCAAAAAATCTAGTAGCAAACGGTGTTTCAATGCTTGGAAACAAGGCCTAGGGATCATACTTTCACTAGTGAACACTCTCTCATATAAATATCCTCTCTTCATGATACTACTCTTAACTACTCTCCGGTTGGACACTCTAATCATCGGTAGGGCTATAACAGCACTCCTCAAAGTCCGCCTTCCCCAATCTAGATAACCCCACACTGTCACCTTGAGCGCTAGATGGTTCCAACAAACACCACAATTTCATAGAGACATCCAACTCCAAATATAACTCATAACAAATATTCAATCTAGCAAAAGTGCCACACACGGTATGCACGCTGTCAGTTTCACACACGTGGGGAAAAGCATAGATCTATTAAAGCACAAAGAGTATTTATGTAGACTCAAACCTAAGTGCCACCATGGCGTGCACGCTGTCACTTTCACACACATGGGGAGAGCAGAGATCTAATGAAGCACTTGAGTAGCAAGGTAGATCTACTTGATTACAAAGCTCATGACCACAAGATCATGCATAGAGAGAGATGAACTCATAGCTACCGGTAGAGCCCTTAGCCTCGAAGGAGAACTACTCCCTCTTCATCATGGGAATCAGCAACGGTGATGGAGGTGGTGGTGGAGATCGATGGAGATGGATCCGGGGGCACTTCCCCGTCCCGGCAGGGTGCCGAAACAGAGACTTTCTGTCCCCCGAATCTCTGAACAGAGACTTTCTGCCCCCCGAATCTTCCCTTCGGTGACGGCGGCGCTACAGAGGTTTTCGTGGATTTCTTCTGGATGCCCTAGGGTTTTTGGGTCAGAGACTTCTTATAGGCGCAGGAATCAAGGTCGGTGGGGGTCCAGGGGGCCCACACCCCCTATGGGCGCCTCCAGGGCTTGCCCGCTCCTAGGGGGTGCGGCCACCATGTGCCCCCCCTTCGACTCTCCTTCGTGGTTCCGCGTTGCTCCGGGAAAAATATTGACTTTGGCTTTTGTTCCGTCCAATTCCGAGAATATTGATTTTCTGCCTTTCTGGAACCAAAAACAGAAGAAAACATGCAACTGGCACTATGGCATCTTGTCAATAGGTTAGTTCCAGAAAGTTTATAAAAATACCTCAAAGTGTAGACAACACATAAGATAAATGACACAAAACAAGCATGCAGCATCAAAAAATATAGGTACGTTTCCGACGTATCAAGCATCCCCAAGCTTAACTCCTGCTCGTCCTCGAGTAGGTAAGTGATAAAAAGAATAATTTTTTAGGTGACATGCACCATCAAAACCAAGATCAAACCATTTGCAAGCATTGGAAGCTGGGATCAAAGAACTCTAAACATGTGCATGAAAGATGGAGTTCTAACAATAGGACAAAGTAACTATGCATGCAACACGAAAGGCTACAAAAAAATATCATGAATAACATGCATTGAAAAACATTTGTTTGTTTCACATACAGAAACCATGGCATAGTGACAATCAGTTTGTCCCTCATAGAGTAGCAAATAGATGCATAAGACACATTCAAAGTTCACAAGGGTGACTATAAACAAATAGCACAAGAACAAGTAATATCACAATATGCATCAATCAATAAGATTTGGAACAGTGCACACAGAATGACAACTATGATCTCTTAATGGTGCCTAAAGGTAGAAGGTGGAGACTCAATAATAGTGGAAGAAGGGCCCTTCATAAGGGAAGCAGGGATTTCAAGTTTCAAAAAGATCTTCCAAAAATTATGGTACTTGTTAGCTTTCAGCCCTCATTGCCCCTATCATAAGCATCTTGAAGTGATTAAGGTAAAAGTGAACAAAGATGGAGTATATGCTTGACGAAGTATAAGTTGGCAATCTCAAGTCCCTTGAATACGAGGGCCACAACTCATGCTACTCAACTTCAGTCACCTGTAAGTTCTTGTCATTGTAAGTATTTGCGTATCATAGAGAACCGCCAACGGGGTACCCCTTGCACATGGTACAGGAGCCATCCCATAACCAAAATGACAAGGCAAGTAGATAATGAGCATCTCAACGATCTTTTTATTTCCTATTTGCATATGTTTTTATTGAGGATGCTTCACATATTGCTCATTATGGTGATGCTGCAAGTTTCCACCATGATTAGGCATGGCTTAGGCTAGTGGCCCAGGAGTTTATCTAACACAAAATACATAACTCCATGGACTTACAAGGTCCCTTTTTATTTCACACCAGCGACATCCATAGACAAAAGAGCATGATATCAACTGTGTACAAAGTACAAGTGCAATGTTGAAAGCTTTCCCCGTGACAACACGGTTCTGCTAATTCCAACGTATAAGTGCAAGCATATACAACATAGATGACACAATGGTTCAAGTTTATTAGGGGCAAGGAATATAAAGTGTGCCATGAAGTTCGTGAGGGCTTTAATCACTAACTTTCACATAACAAAATACTTTTTAATTGGAAGATAGCTGAAAACAAGAATATACTTGGAATGGTGTAACACACCATGCATAGGAATTTATAGTGGACACTTTTGAATAACTTTGTTTCTTGGGAGTTGGAAGCATGAGTAGATCTTACTCATACAAGTGGAGGCTAGCAAAATACTGCGAGCAACCAACTAAGAGAGCAATAATGGCCATAATCATGCAGAGCGACAAAACATTACTAATCAAAGCATAGAGTGGTACTACAAGTCAAGGACTAAATGATCATAGAGGCTATGGTGACTTGGTCATAGTCATAACATGGTGTGAGCATGTGCCAAGTCAACCCAAACAAAGCATCAAAGGAGAATACCACAATACTATGCTTTTGTATGCTAAAACAACGCATGATTCTTTCAAGGCACATTAAGCAATCATAATTGTTCAGAACAAGTCATGCTACAACAATACTCACTAAGCATAAGGTCAAAACAGCATCTATCATGACATGATAAAGTCTAATACACAGTCAAAACAAGCTCCCTTTTGTACCACTTAAGCATGAAGCTTCCTACTCTTTTCCAACACCAATCAACTTATTCGAAACAACTCACAAGGATAATAATCAATGAAGATCAGTGAGCATGTCTGACCAATCCAAAAAGAAGAACTAAAAAGTTCTAAGCTGAAAGCACAAGAAACTAAGGCTACACACATTGCTAGCAAAAGTGAACACTCACAGAACAATAAGAGTGAAAACTAGAGTGTTCTAAACAATGAAAACAGAGTGTGTATCTTTCCAAAAGAAGTGTGTTGTGATCCAACCAGCTTACTCAACCAAACTAAGCAAACGAAAACAAAAAACGAAAACTAAGATGCTCCAATAACAACACAACAATGCATGAAATAATGAAAACGAAGTGTCTAGAAAGACCTGAGATTTTTATTGATGAAGAAGGGGATGCCTTGGGGATGGGGATGCCTTGGGTATCCCCAAGCTTTGACGCTTGTAACTCTTAAATATTTCTTGGGGTGACACGGGATGGCATCCCCAAGATTGAGCTTTTGTCCATTCTTCATCTCATTACATCATTCTTTCTCTACACCTGCAAATTTTCCTTCATACAAAACTTCACACAATATTCATTAGCAACATTAGTGTATTCAAAAGATAATAAACCTTTGGGTTTAGTTTAAAAATAGCAAAACTTTCACTAAAGACACAAGGTACTGTAGCAACTCCTTCAAAAAGCTCAGTTTCCCAAAAAGAACCCCAAAAGGAATCAATAAGAAGCAAATGCAAATAATGACAGAAATCTGTTAAAACAGACCAGCATGTAGAAACCAATTTTTTCGAAGACCTTCTGTTGATCAAATCAAAAAGTGTTGAACGGACGAAAGTTAGCTAACATACTGGGGGATTTATTCATAAAAGTTCAGCTCAATCCGACTTACAGATACTCCTCACGAATTTTTATGATGGAGGACAGAAATCTGTTTTGGGACAGCAACTCCCCAAATCTTACTTCCCTCTCATTAGAGGTCATTCTTGGCACAAAAAAACAAAAAGGATAAGGAGAGGTCATTACAGAAGTAATAACTTCCAAGACTCAAGAAAACTCTTGGGTTATCTCCCAACAAGTAATTTTCTTTAACGCCTTTAAGTTAGGCTTGATAGTTTGAGAAGATGCTCACATAAGAAATATGAATTGATGTAAAAGAGAGCATCAAGAACCAAATTCAAAACACATTTAAGTCTAACCCACTTCCTATGCATAAGAATCTTGTAAAGAAACGAGTCATGAAAGAACAAAACAATAAGCATAGGAAAGCAAAACAAGTGCAACTTCAAGATTTTCAACATAAAGAGGGGAAACTTAATATTATTGAGATACATAAAACCATGTTTCCCTCTCTCATAATAACTTTCAGTAGCATCATGAATAAAATTAACAATATAACTATCACATAAAATATTCTTATCATGAGCCACATGCATAAAATGATTATTACTTTCCACATAAGAATAGCCATTCTTATTAATTGTAGTGGGAGCAAATTCAACAAAATAGCTATCATTACTATTCTTATCACCATAGTCATCAAATATAGAAGGCATATTGTAATCACAATTGACTTTCTCCTCAATAGTAGGTGGACTGAAAATATCATATTCATCATTGTAATCATCATATATTGGCAGTTTGGTATCATCATAAGAAATACAATATCTATCTTCCAAAGCTGGGGAACTAAAAAGATCATTTTTCATAAAAACTAGCTTCCCCAAGCTTAGACTTTTCCATAGCATTAGCAGTATTGGTGTCCAAAGAATTTATACTAATAACATTGCTATTAGCATGCAAATAAAGTTCCATAGGTTTTTTGATTTTCTCTTCAAACACTTCATGTCCTAACTTAAGATAAATACTATAAAGCTCTCTAATTTTTGTTGTTTTCCATTAAGCCTAACTAGTGAAAACAAGAAACAAAAAGAAAAAATTGCAGAATCTAAAGGAAATAACTTCGAGCACTCACACCGGAGGATGTGAATACCTTTTACCTTACCTCCCCGGCAACGGTGCTAGAAAATACTTTGATGGAGCTTCACGTGGAGGAAAGGTAAAAGCCCAAAACCTTCCCGGCAATGGCGCCAGAAAGGAGCTTGATGTCTTCGCACTTCTATTCTTGTAGACAGTTGTTGGGCCTCTGTGGCATCCCGCAAAACCACTAATAGAAAATTGCGTTGAATTTTGTGCATTGCATCATCATGACATCATCATACACATTTTGTTTCAAACTATTTTGCTAAGAACCCTATTTTACTTTCTATATTAATCCCCTCCCTTTTATTTCAAATTAACACCGGTGCTTCCGGATATCTCAGTTGTCTAAAACCAATTTGCGAAAGGCTTTTAAATTAAATTATAAAACCCTAGTCAATGTCTAAACCTAAATCTATTCCCACCCAAACCTAATCTACCCACCTATCCTAGCCTGCCACCTCACCCTCTCCCCCAATCCCTACCCACCTTGCCACCTCACCAAACCCCCTCTTTTTCCCCCTCTCTCTCTTTCTCACACAACCCCATCCACCCTCTCTCTCTTACACCCTGGCCCCACTCTCCACACCCCACTCACCCGCGCCTGGCCCCATCAATCAGCCACTCTCTCTCCCCTGGTCAACCATCTCACCCGGGCCCGAGCCCCACTCCCGGACCCCACTGGCCCACCTGCCCTGCCCCGCCCTGCCCCCACCTCCCACCGCCCTCCCTCCTCTCCTCACGCGACCACCCGCCTCCTCCTCCTCCTCTCAGTGCCCACCGCTGCCTTCCTCCGCCGCACTGCCTCTCTCGCCGCTCGCCTCGACCCCTTTCCGCCTGTCTTCCCTCCACTGTCGGCCTCGACGCTGGCCGCCTCACCGGCTCATCTCTCACCGCCGCCGCCGCCTCGGTCGGGCCCGCCGGCCGGTGCCATCCGAGCTCGCCTGTCAGCTTGAGCCGGACGTGGCCTCCTGCTCGGCTCGCTCGCCACTGCGCCGTCGCCGCCTCCTCCGGCGCCCAGTGCCGCCGCTCCACCTCCTCTCGCCCGCCGTCAACATCCGCGCCAGCTCATCCCTGCCTCCATCGGCCACCGGTCCCCATCGCCTTGCCCGCTCGCCGTGGCCGTTCCCGGCGACACCCGCGTCGCCCTCCCCAGCTCCGGCGTCACCAGCGAGGCCTCGCCTCCTTCCGCGACCGCAACGCCCGTGGCCGCGCGCCCTCGACCGCCCCTAACCGAGCTCTGCTGTGGCTATCGCCATGGATGCCTCGCCGCCTACCCTCGTAGCCTACCCCGACCTCACCAAGCACGTCTGGCCATGGATGCCTTGCAGCTCAACACCCTCTGGGCTCTCCCTGATGTTCTGGAAAGAAGAGATGATATGGTGGTAATGTTGTTTAGATACGACGGTGCACAAGATTCATAAGCCGGACGCCAAGTTTTACATCCGGACCCGAAGATCCCCGAGCCGGCTCCGATGGTCAAGACCCTCGGAATCGCCAAGTTCTCCTCCACGTATCCGAAGGCCGGAGCCCGGACGACCCCGGTGTCGAGCCCCAAGTTCGCCTCTGGTGATCAAGAGGGTACCCCAAGATCTCCATCGAATGTGTCGTGTCCAAGACCAAGGCGATGACAAGATATACCGATGATCGAGGACCCGATGACCGCCAAGATCGCCACCGGAACAACAAGCACTCCACCGCGGGACGTCCAGTCCTTCTCCCGGATGCGACAAGATCGTCTCCCGGACGCCATGACCGTCAACATGACCCGAAGACCACGAACGCGCCAAGAACTACTCTGTTATCCGAGAACGATACCGCCGAGACCAAACCCCAGATCCGGATCCTGAGACCGAACCCCGAACCTCGGAACCCCAAGATCTGCCAAACCCTAATGTGTGAACCTTTTCCCGAGCCCCTATTTTATAAATGCTATATATAAAACTTGTTGCATATTAAATTGTTCATCCCGCATGCATATTGTGTGGTTTGGGGGCCTTATGCCGATTCACCTAAATTAAATATGGGGCCCATATGCGGGCAAATCTAGTCTCATATTGGCCTCATTTAAATTTGTGTAGCGAACCGGTAACTTATCTTGCCCTGTTATTGCAACATTTAAATTGCGGGGTTCTAAATAACTTGAACTGTATAATTAAATGTCGGGACCCCGGTTCCGCTTAATATGACCTGATTGCATTGCAGCTTTGCCATGCCATGCATCATACCTGCATCATGCCCGATCTTTTGTCGTAGTATTAAATAGTGCATTCGGTGTTTATTCTAGTGTTTTGCTTCTTCGCGGATAAGACCGTTGAGTTGATGTGAGCTTCGCCCCGATCTTCGGTTGAACCTTCGGCAATGTTTCCAGGCGAGCATCTCCCTCTTTCTACCTATCTTACTTTTATAGTATTTATTCCCTCCTGTTGATCTATTGCTATCTGTGTCGCGATGCTCTAGTTTTCGTACCCCTTGATATTCCTTGCAGCCTTATATTACCTTGGACACATCCTATTACCTGTTGTTTGGTAGATAGTTGGACTTGCGCGTCGTAGCCGCTTGCTCAAATGATGTTGCGTGTCGCCAAGTACCACAGTTGTTGGAGTATTGCCGCATGTTTGATGTTGGAGATGGTCATGGCTTTACGTATCGTTCACTTTATTTACTGTTTAACAACTAAAATTAAAGTAGGTAAGCAGAGGCACAGGTGGGCAATAGATGTTATTTGGTTGTTAACCGTCCACTTGTGTCCCGTAGGACCCCGAGTGCTTGATACCTGTTTCTTGATTTATCGCGCTATCCACATCCGGGAGGATTATGGGACCCCCCTGAGCCAGAGCTTGATTCAGTCTTATTTCTTGGGGCCACAAACTAGTTTGAGGTTTTATTTACTATCCTGTACTTATGCCATGCTTTATTTACGATTGTGCGAGGAGCACACGATCTTTTAGGAAAGCGGAGTATTTTCGTGGTATCGACAAGCCCGCTTTGGGTTCCCAGTTTCTGACCACCGGCGCAAACCTTGAGTCCGTCTCGAGTCACTAACTTCGCTAGGTAGCTCAATGGGGTGGCCCCCTGAAATATTTCTGAATCCTGTGATTGCTTTGTCGTGAAGGCCTCGTTGGGTTTTGATTTGGTTTTTCCGAGGTTGATCGAGTGTGTGTTGCTATTGGTGCACCCCGGCCGGGTAAAACTTTCTGAAAGCCGTGTCCGCGGTTATGGACGACTTGGAGAAAAGTATCTCGATCATAGACAACTATAACTAAAGTAGTGCTATAAATTTGACTTTATAATGACTAGTAATCAGCTTCACTATAATGGAATGGCTAAATAAAACTGCCAACAATTGCTTGTTTGGGTTGTCGCTTGCGACCATTGTACCTGACTAGTAAGTATTGCAACTACAACGGAATGGCTAAATAAAAGTACCAACAACTGCTGGGTTTTGGGATATCTCATGCTAATTGTATCTGACTAGTAAGTGCTGCAACTATAACGGAATGGTTAACTAAAACGGCCCACTGCTTATTTTATCAGGATGATTATCTATACTTGACTAGTAATTGCTGCAACAATAACCGAATAAATAAAACTGCCAACGGTGTGAGTTCCTCGGTTGACTTCCTCGTTTGGTCTCGAGGGGGAAACACCAGGATGGGTTTGTCTGATGGTAGAATCAGGTTGGTTCCGAATAGGTCTTTCTTATCCCTCTCTGATAGCCGCTAGTTGTATCGAGTCTCTATAGGTTGTTTAGTGCATGCTGCCGCTGCCGCTTCAGTCCACCATACCTTTGTAGGCGAGGACCGCCGAATTCTAGCCTCGCCGTAATCGGCCTCGATCGACGCTCCTCTTTTTCCTTTGCCCTTCGGCACCCCTTTGTTTAAGCGGTGTTGAGATCGACGTCGTTAGCGGTGGTTACCCTTCCGCTGGGCAGGGTTATGGACGCCATTGGTTATTCTTCAGGGCTCTTAGCCCCATTTGCATCTTGTCCGTAGCTGGACACTCTATTGTTTTCAAGGTGATTTGGATCTTTGTATTGTATATCTGTATTCTTGACTCATGGAGTCGTGTTGTATATATATCTGTTTTGTGGGTCCCATCGAGGACTGTTGTCTAATGTTATTACTTCGTTTTCCACCCGCACGAAAGTGCCTGGTGGGCACCTTTGAATCGTTTCTATGCGGGTTTGGCGGGTTTCGCTAAAACTTGCATAGGGCCGATTCTGAGGGTGTTACAGCCTCCAAGTGCAGAGGTTTGTAGAACAGCAACAAGTTTCCCTTAAGTGGATCACCCAAGGTTTATCGAACTTAGGGAGGAAGTGGTAAAAGGTATTCCCTCTCAAGCAACCATGCAATCAAGATACAAGAAGTCTCTTGTGTCCCCAACACACCCAATATAGATGCACTAGTTCGGCGAAGAGATAGTGAAATACAAGTGGTAATGGTGCCAGAAAATAGCTTCTGGCTTGTTGTTGACGGGAGGTAACAGTGCCAGAAAAGAGCTGATGGCGTGGAGGAAAGACTAAAGGCAACAAGAAGGGAGCAAGCAAACATGCAACAGATCTAGTAGCAAATAGTGTTTCAATGCTTAGAAACAAGGCCTAGGGATCATACTTTCACTAGTGAACACTCTCTCATATAAATATCCTCTCTTCATGATACTACTCTTAACTACTCTCCGGTTGGACACTCTAATCATCGGTAGGGCTATAACAGCACTCCTCAAAGTCGCCTTCCCCTATCTAGATAACCCCACACTGTCACCTTGAGCGCTAGATGGTTCCAACAAACACCACAATTTCATAGAGACATCCAACTCCAAATATAACTCATAACAAATATTCAATCTAGTCAAAGTGCCACACACGGTATGCACGCTGTCACTTTCACACACGTGGGGAAAAGCATAGATCTATTAAAGCATAAAGAGTATTTATGTAGACTCAAACCTAAGTGCCACCATGGTATGCACGCTGTTACTTTCACACACATGCGGAGAGCAGAGATCTATTGAAGCACTTGAGTAGCAAGGTAGATCTACTTGATTACAAAGCTCATGACCACAAGATCATGCATAGAGAGGGATAAACATATAGCTACTGGTAGAGCCCTTAGCCTCGAAGGAGAACTACTCCCTCTTCATCATGGGAATGAACAACGGTGATGGAGATGGTGGTGGAGATTGATGGAGATGGCTCCGGGGGCACTTCCCCGTCCCGGCAGGGTGCCGGAACAGAGACTTTCTGTCCCCCGAATCTCCCCTTCGGTGGCGGCGGCGCTACAGAGGTTTTCGTGGATTTTCTTCTGGATGCCCTAGGGTTTGTGGGTCGGAGACTTCTTATAGGCGCAGGAATCGAGGTCGGTAGGGGTCCAGGGGGCCCATACCCCTGCGGGCGCCTCCAGGGCTTGCCCCCGCCTAGGGGGGTGCGGCCACCCTGTGCCCCCCTCCGGCTCTGCTTCATGGCTTCGTGTTGCTTCGGGAAAAATAATGACTTTAGCTTTTGTCCCGTCCAATTCCGAGAATATTGATTTTCTGCCTTTCTGGAACCAAAAACAGAAGAAAACATGCAACTGACACTATGGCATCTTGTCAATAGGTTAGTTCCAAAAAGTGTATAAAATACCTCAAAGTATAGACAAAACATAAGATAAATGATACAAAACAAGCATGAAGCATCAAAAATTATAGATACGTTTCCGACGTATCAGGGAGAAGCTGGGCAGGGGAGGCAAGGTAGCAGGTGGCGCAAGCGGACAGCATGGCAGGCCGGGATGGGCCGGCCGGTAGTACCGGCCCACCCGGGCGGTACTACCGTGCCGGTCTGGTAGAGCCGGTCGCCGGTGCCGGGCCACACAGTAGATGGGCTGCGCGCGCCAGGCGCGTCCGGTACTAGGCCCGGTAGTACCGGACGGCCCAGAAAACAACTTTTCTTTTTTCTTTTTCAAACCCAATAAAAACCAATATTCAAACAACATGTAACTCCGATCGACCCGATTCCAATTGTGTTGGAAAGAGGACGATAAGAGCTTTCCAATAAAAAGTGCAAATATTGGTTATCACCAAGTGAGAATGTATCAAGTAATATAATGTGAGATACCTCACTTGGTGAGACACCGAAAAACCGCCAAGATCAAAATCGCAACAAGATATAAACGGAAGATCCGATTTTGATGAACAAGAGCTTGTTATGGATATTACCACAAGCTCTATATCCTCACATGGATAAGACCAAATAACAACCAAATACGATGATGCAAGTATGCAAAGGTTTGAGCTCTCTCCGAACGATATGATCGAGCTACTCATTCGAGAGCCCATCTTGATAGTACGGCCATCTATCCTAAACCCGGTCTCCCACTAATAATATGAGACCGGCAAAAGGGGAAACATATCAAGATTATACTTTTGCCTTGAGCATTCCACTTGAGCTTGATGTGAACGAACTTGACCTTATCAAGATGAAACTTCTTTCTTGATTCCTCATCATCGATCCATGATCACCGAGGATGGCAAGCATCAAACATAAGATCTTCTATAGATGGCGCATTTTAAGCTTGCACAACATCTTCTTCTCATTTTATCGACTTTGAAGCCAACACATGCTCCAAGCGATGCCAATGAACAATTCCTACAAGTACAACTTAATACACACATTAGTCTAAAAGATTGTCATTAATTATAAAAACCACACATGAAGACCCACATGTTCTTTTAATCGTACTATACACAGCACGATACAACACGGGTAGCCCAGAAAATAAAAATGGCCGTTTTCTACGTCGGCGGGCTTGTCTAAACCTGATCCAGGCTGCCAAACACGCCCTAGCTGTTTGTATCGAAAATGCTAGACTTACGGATGAAAGCCTACGGACAGAAATTACGGACAGACGTGGATGAATTCGGTTGGTGAAAATCATTCTACCTTCCATGATTCTAGGGCCTGAATTCCACGGCTGATCTACACTAACTTTGATTTCGTACAAAACCGTCCGTAGCTGTAGCATTACTCTGTTTGTATACGTCTTGGAAACTGATGGGTGTGTGCCACGGTTAGCCGCACCATTTTTGTGCCGTACGCACACTGTGTCCTGCAGCGGCTAAACGCGCGTTGCGAACGGGGTTTGCTTCGCACAACCTCCGCGTCGCGCCCACCTGCGCTCGCCGCGTACGACTATCTGTCCGTGGGTCGACAGGTCCATTCTTCCCATCTGTCGTGCAATGCAAGAAGTTTCTTGGTCCGGCGCGCCAAACTCCATGTGGATGTGGCTCAGATGCACATGCACATCAATCAACGCGGAAACCTGTTTCCTGTCGATTCACTAGGGACATGTATGGTTCTTGTTTTACTGGAAAATCTCCGTCTGGTAGAGTATCTCCCTGCAATCTTCTTGCCCACCATTACATTTGACTAACTAGAATAACCGTCAGTAAATCGGCTTTCAAAGAAAACCGTTTCGACGCGACGGCAAGAGCATCTTGGACGCATTGGACAGCTGCAGGCTGCCGTTAATTAAGACAAACAAATCAAACCCGAAAATTAAGACATTCGTCGCTCCGTTAAGGTACACTCCACTGGAATCGGTGACATGATTGCCCTCGTTGCGTACACATGGTCGCTACACACATCTGGCACTGGCAGTGGTTGGTAGGTGGAGTCCAACGAATCGAGTCTCCTATACACCCTTATTACGTGCCAAAAAAAAATGGACTACTCCCATGTAGTAGTAGTAGTCCTTTTCTTCTGAGTTCTGTGCCGGTGCCCAACGCAACGATTATGAATAAGTAGAATTTTCTTGGCACTATTTATTCCCGTCCATGAATCCACTTCGTGCCACCAACTTTGCCTTTTAATCCGTCTGGCTCAACCATATCTCCAAAGTTTGGTGTGCTCTGTGAGATAGGCCGCTACTTGGCCTCGTCACAACCAAAATAAAATAATCTTAGACCATGTGAGCACACAGTCTCGTTCCCAATGCGCACAATATTAGGGACACCCAAGTGAGGTCTAACATGACATTTTGATCATCGACTTTTCTTAAAATAATTGTTGTCTGTAAGATAAACCTAAATGTATTTGTTAGTTCGAATTTTTGGTACCAAGTCATGTACGTTCTCAATATCTAACCCAGGAGAGCGGAGTTTCAAAACCAACGAACAATGATACACACTTCTGATTTTTTTTCATGATTTTACAAAGGAACTTACAAATAAGTTTCTCTCTCCAAGTTTTAGAAAATGGGTTCCCGGAAGGTAGTTCAACAAATCTCCGAGGGGATTGGACTAACGGTCCAATTTTAAGAACGGAGTAGTTTTACGTTATGGTCGTCTAACGAGAATTAGTAGGCACGTCGCTGGCAGGAGCAGAGCAGCCCCACCAGTATGGAAATGAGAATCAGGGGAGAGCTATTAATTGCGTGACCCGTCACCCCGGTTTACTCTGCTTTCCACACACCACAGTCCCTCCGCACTACACCTCCAGGCTCCAGACCCCCGGCCGTCGTCCTTTTTCCCTCTCCCAAGCAACACACATCACTATATACCCAAGAGCAAGAGGAAGAGGAAGAAGAAGAGCTCATCGGCGGGCTGACCAAAAAGCAGCCATGGGCAAGGACTGCGGCAACCACGGCGACGACCACTTCCGGAACGGCTGCCGGCGCGTCCTGGCCGTGTTCCTGTTCCTGGCCATCATCGTCGGCATCATCTCCCTGATCGTGTACCTGGTCCTCCGCCCCACGCACCCGCGCTTCTACCTCCAGGACGCCTCCCTCCGGCAGCTGGACCTCTCCAACGCCTCCAGCCTCCTCTCCACCTCCATCCAGGTCACCGTCGCCTCCCGCAACCCCAACGACCGCGTCGGAGTCTACTACGACCGCCTCGACGTCTACGCCTCCTACAAGTACCAGCAGATCACCGTCGCCGCCTCGCTCCCGCCGGTCTACCAGGGCCACGGAGACGTCGACGTCTGGTCGCCGGTGCTCGACGGGCCCAACGTCCCCTTCGCGCCGTACCTCGCCAGCGCCATCTCCCAGGACTGCCAGGCGGGCTACCTCATCCTCCAGGTCAAGATCGACGGCCGCGTCAGGTGGAAGGTCGGAAGCTGGATCTCCGGCCACTACCACCTCTTCGTCACCTGCCCGGCTTTCCTCGTCACCAGCGGCGGCAACGGCGCTCCCGGGGCCAGCGGCTTCAAGTTCCAGACCACCACCTACTGCCACGTCGAGGTCTAGTACGTACGTTAATCACGGCTAGCTCCCGCCGGCCTATACCTGCCGAGGTAGGCTTCTTCTTGGGGTGTCCATCATAGTCAACTCAAAGCAGAGGCGCAGATCATCAGTCATGGTAATAATAACACTATTTATGTGGGATTATAGTACTAGTACTACTACACAAATGTAAAGGAGGGGTGCCGTTTACTTAGGGGAAGTTAACACCATGCTTTTACATGCAACCTTCCTTCATTAGCTGGTTACTCTTCTGTTACTATACAAAGCTTAATTGTCAATAAACCTTTTTTTGTGCCATGATTACATAAGAGAAAAAATACTACTCCTCCTCCTTGGGTGCTTTCTTTGAGTTATTAAAATGGATTATGAAGGTAATTTGTCATCAACATTTGATAATGATCGGACATTAATACATAGGAGCTCTTGTTAACCGGAGTAGTACAACAACTTTGGGACTCCTGTTTGGGCCCTATATATGTTGGTTTGGTGGCAACAACCAGATCGTAGGAAGGTTTGTAGATTTGGTGGAAGCTTGTGAGAAAGTACACATGGGGACTCTGTGTTTTTGTGATCCCAAGTCCAAGAACAAAAGGTAGTAGTTGGATAGTCTCTCTCACACACATGGAGTTTGATCATAAGAAGCATTGGGAACACAAATTGTTAGTTTGTGGAAGCCGTTTTGTTTTCTTTATGTGCCAATTGCCAACGGATGCTCTGGCATGCGCATGTGGAAGCTTCCTGTTCTTGGTACAGCTAAATATTGTACTACTATAGGAACTTTGACTTTGTAGTAATCAGGTTAATTACTCCATTGCATACCTGCACGGGTAAACTATCGAGAAACTACACTACAGTCGATATGCATGTAGGTGATTTACATCAGGACAGATGACTGAATTTACACATGGGACTTTCTGAAAAGACTGCAGACTATATTTACTCAGAGTCACCATCTTTCTTGTAAAGCATTTTCTTTTCTGACGTTTTCACGAGGAGCTTTACACGACAGATGCTGATGCTGAGATAGTAGTGGCTTCTTTTGCGGGGGTACGGTGTGGCCCATGTTCGTTCGACTTCGAAATGATAAGGATTCACTTGCTTTGGGAGAGAGAGGAGAAAACATGTGCCTTTTAGGCAGAAACTTAATGGAACACACTGACTGAATAAGATAATGATCGCTGCGTCTTCAGAAAGACGTGAGGTGACAGTGGAGACGATTCCATCGGAGATGCCTTACAGCCTTTAATTCGACGAGTATTGCTTAAGAAGATATCAAAGAGCAAAGAGAAAGATGTGTATTAGAAGCTAGTAAGTGGTAGTACATTTACAGTTAAAGTCGCCATGAATATATATTCTTCTAAGTGCATGCATGTGCAGTGTGCTCACTCTCGCTTTTCCTTTGCTTGCTTCCTCCGGTTGCATTCTGGCTGGCTGGCTAGCTAGCTAGTACCGCTTTGGGATGGGTTCATCTTGCAATATACACATAGCCTTGGTATGGGTTCATCTTGAAATTGAGACGATATGATATGATCATTCAACTGCTGAACCGATCCTTTGTACCTAACCAATTGTCCATGAATGTTGTTTGCATGGGCCCTCATGGAGAAGATTGTTCTTGGTTAGAGCAAGATGGAGAAAAGAGGGAGTAGTATTTTTTCTGTTTAGTAGTAGTAGTACAATTTTGACCACCGGTGGATGGTATTGTGACGGTGTGGACCTAGAAAGACCAAAGCAAGTCCTAGGCGTTTGGCTTTGGGTCTACGACAACAGGAACACATTCTGCCATGATCTTTGGATGGCGCGGACAGAATTGTTCGTGCCGAATAAAGGAGCAATGATTTTCGTGCCGAATGTCCTCTGTCGCCTGAGAAAAGAGAAGGATTGCTGTTGGATTGGATGTCAACAGCAGCTACGTGGCACGTAGAAATCGACCCCCATGTAAAGAGGCAGCTAAGTGTTTTTTTCAAGCGGTAGTACGTGCTGTGGTTCGTACACTAGTCGAAACGAGGTCTTTTGTTGATCACGAGAAAGGGCTTTAACATCGGTTCTTCTACGAACCGGTGTTAAAGTAGGGGCCGTACCAGCGTGGCCCGTGCGTAAAAAAGAAGCCCCCTTTAACACCGGTTCATGCCACGAACCGGTGTTAAAGGATCCTGCAACAGTGGCCCGCGCAGTCCTCCCCCTTTAACACCGGTTCGTGGCATGAACCGGTGTTAAAGGGGGGGGGGGCTATATAAGACACCACCCCATCCCACACACACCCACTCTTCCATTCTTTCACATTTTGGAGCCTAGCAAGAGGGTGTGAAGAGTGCTAGTTTTTTTTTCATATGCACAAGAGGTGTTCGGTGAAATGCCCGAGAGCTCAAAATAAGTTTTCTTGTTGCTCTTTCCGTCTCGGTCGAGGTCGGCAACTATCCTTTCATATGTCATTGATGTAATATATATATATATAAATGGTCATCTCCCTATTATTTTTTGATATATACTACATATTAATGCAGATGAACCGATAATGGATGTACGGTGACCGCCGCACTTCCGAGTACATTACGGGCCTCCAAAATTTTATCGTTGTGGCTAATGCAAACCGTGGTCATAATGGTTTTATGTGTTGTCCGTGTGTTCACTGTCAGAACAAGAAAGACTACTCAAATACCAGAACCATTCACGCCCACCTGCTTCGATCCGGTTTCATGCCCAGCTATAATTGTTGGACCAAGCACGGAGAAAAAGGGGTTGTGATGAAAGACAACGAAGAAGAAGAGGATGATGACAACTATCATAATATGTATCCTGAATATGATGATAATGCAACGGGGGTAGATAATGAAGATCAAGAGGGAGCAGATGGGCCCGCTGATGACGATCTTGGTCGGGCCATTCTTGATGCAAAGGAAGAATGAAACCGAAAAGGAGAAGGAGAAGGAGAAGCGCCGAGATGTTAAAGGATCACAAAACATTGTTGTATCCAACTTGCGAAGATGGCCACAAAATCTAGGTGACACAATCGGATTTGCTGCAATGGAAGGCGAGAGAATGGTGTGACCGACAAGATTTTCAAAGTTGTTGGTAAAATGAAGAATCTTCTTCCAAGAAATAATGAGTTGCCCGACAAGACATACCAAGCAAAGAAGGTTGTCTTCCTCTAGGATTAGACGCGTCGGAAGATACATGCTCGCATTAATGACCGCATCCTCTACCGTGGTGAGAAGTACGAGAATTTGGATGCATGTCCGATGCACTGACCGCAGTATAAGATCGAAGACGATCCTGGCGATGTTGAGGGCGAGGCCCCTAGGAAGAAGGTTCCGCCAAGGTTATGTGGTATGCTCCTATAATACCACGGTTAAAACATCTCTTCGAAATAAAGAGCATGCCAAGTTGTTGCGATGGCACATGGAAGACCGTAAGAAAGACGCGATGTTGAGACACCCCACCGATGGGTCACAATGGAGAAAAGTCGGCGAGAGTACCCGGACTTCGACGTGACGCAAGGAACTTAAGGTTTGGTATAAGTACGACGGCATGAATCCTTTTGGTGAGCAGAGCTGCGATCCAAAGACTGGCCTGCGTGACCCTATGTATCTATAACCTTCCTCCTTGGTTGTGTATGAAGAGGAAGTTCATTATAATGCCATGCTCATCCAAGGCCCGAGGCAACCCGTCAACGATATTGATGTGTACCTAAGGCCATTAGTTGAAGAACTTTACAGCTGTGGGCCAAACCAGGTGTACGTATGTGGGATGAGCACAAAGGGGAGCCATTTGACCTCTGAGCATTGCTTTTCGTAACCATCAATGATTGGCCGCTCTTAGTAACATTTCGTAGGCGAATAAACAAGGGATACAATGCATGCATGCACACTGTTTAGATGATACTGAAAGTGTATATTTGGATAAATGTAAGAAGGTTGTGTACCTAGGGTATCGCCGATTTCTTCCGAACTCGCATCCGAAGAAAGAAAGGCAAGCATTTCAAACATCCGCGTAACCCTAGAGGAAGCCCGTCCGCATCGGTGAGGAGGTATTTGGTATGGTCAAGGACCTAGAAGTAATCTTTGGAAAAGGTCTTGGCAGTCTATCTTTCAATGACGATGCCGGACACGCCCATGTGGAAGAAGCAATCTATATTTTGGGACCTACCCTATTGGAAAGTCTTAGAGGTCCGCTCTTCAATCGACGTGATGCACGTGAAAGAATGTTTGCGTGAACTGCTAGGCTTTCTAGGAGTGTATGGGAAGACAAAAGATACACCGGAAGCACGGCAGACTAGCAACGCCCGAAGCCCTGAAGAGCCTATGCATCCCGAGAACGAGAAGGGTAAACGATGCCACTTAACTCCCGCCACTACGCTCTTACCAAAGGTAGAAGGAAATATTTTTGAATGTCCGAGCGAGATCAAGGTCCGTCGGCTTCTCGTCAATATAAAGGGAATAATAAATATGGCGAGAAAAATTCCAAAACCTGAAGTCTCATGACGCCACGTGATTATGACACAATTGCTTCCGACTGCATTGAGGGGCTTCTACGAAAAATGTTCGAGTACCCATTGTGAAGCTATGTGCATTCCTCAATGCAATATCTCGTAAGGTAATCGATCCGTAAAGCCTACCAGGTTACAAGCAGATGTGACCCAATGTCTTGTCGACTTTGAGTTGGTGTTCCCACCATCCTTCTTCAATATTATGACACATCTCTGGTTCACCTAGTTGAAGAGATTGCCATTCTCCTCTGATTTCTACACAATATGTTCCCTTTGAGAGGTACATGGGAGTCTTAAAGAAATATGTTCATAACCGTGCTAGGCCGAAGGAAGCATCTCCAAGGGCTATGTAATGAGGAGGTCATTGAATTGTGTTGATTTTATTCTCGACCTTAAGGCGATTGGTGTTCCGAATCACGACATGAGGGAGATCGTGGAAAAGGCACCCTAGGATGTAAAGCAATGATATGTAGGGACGGGCATTCTCTCAATCAAGCACACTACACGGTTTTACAAAGATCTATCTTGGTTGCCCCGTATATCAATGAACACAAGAATTTAATACGCCTCAAACACCCGGGGCAGTCTGATGAATGGATTATAAGTGAACACATGCGAGTTTTGGCGGCTGGCTGCAAAGACTTATCACGAATAACACCATTGTTGGGGATCAGCTATACTTGTTGGCCAGGACACCATCTTCGACTATATGTACTTTCCAAAGGTACGAGATAAATGGGAATACATTTTACACGATAGGCCAAGATAAAAAGAGCACCAACCAAAACAGTGGTGTCCGCTTCGATGCAGCAGAAGACAATGGGCAAAAGACCACGTATTATGGGTTCATAGAGGAGATAAGGGAACTTGACTATGGACCTAATTTAAGGTCCCCTTGTTTTGATGCAAATGGGTCAAGCTAACAAGAGGAGGGGTTGAGGTAGACAAGAAGTACGGAATGACAACAGTGGATCTCAACAATCTTATGAAGGTAGACAAGAACTTAGACGAACCATTCGTCCTAGACAATGATGTGGCTCAGGTTTTCTATGTGAAGGACATGTCCTCCAGACCAAAAAAAAAATATGCAAACGAATACATGATATGATGAGCCAAAGCGTCACATAGTTCTTTCAGGGAAAAGAAACATCGTGGGAATCGAGGACAAGACAGACATGTCAGAAGATTAGAATAAGTTTGATGAAATTCGCCTTCACAAAGGAAAACGACCCAAGCATTCCGTTAAGTAAAGAAGATGCTCCATGGTTACGCCTGAAGCAATCATAAGGAAGGACATATGCCAAGAAGTTCATGCTCATATTATGTAACTCTAGTTCATGTTTTTAATATTAATACATGTCTTGAGTGTTAGTCATGTTTTGTGGATGGACCGGGACTATGAGAAGAAGTTGTCCCGATTCGTACTTACCATTAAGATCTGATCTCCAAACGTGTGTGGTCACATATTAGGGAGTGCCTCTATGACCAGTTTGTTGGAGATGCCGGAGGACTAGGCTCCGATGGCATCTCCCTCAAACTGGCCGTAGTGGTGTCCTCGCCTCAAAACCATCTTGCAGCTTTGTAACTTCTCTAACTAGATCAATACACCGGTGCTAACTAATTTCACATATTAGGAGTGCCTCTATGACCATTTCTCGGATATGCCGGAGGATCGGGATCCGCTTACATCTCCCGAACGCCGTAGTGGTGTCCTTGCTCTCGAAAGGAGGTAAGGCATAGCCTCAAACTGGCTGGAGGACTGGACTCACAAGGATGCCTATTTATAGTACAAGCAGCTCGACATAGTGTCGACACTTACGAAATAATGTCGACACTCACCCCTATTATTAGTGCTGACTCGTGTTTTGTCCCGGTTGGTGTCTCCAACCGGGACTAAAGGTTCATCTTTAGTCCCGGTTGGTGTCTCCAACCGGGACTAAAGGTTCATCTTTAGTCCCGGTTGGTGACACCATCCGGGACAAGGTACACGCCGCACGACATAATGTCGACACTCACCCCTATTATTAGTGCTGACTCGTGTTTTGTCCCGGTTGGTGTCTCCAACCTGGACTAAAGGTTCATCCCGCCATTTTTTCCCACCATTTTTCTTCCCGCCATTTTTTTTCCCGCCACTTTTCTTCCCGCCAGTTCTTCCCTCCAGTTCTTCCCGCTAGTTCACTATATATATGTAGGGTTGGCCTCCATTGTCATTGCACATCTCTAGACTCATATCTGCAACCTCATCACTCTTTCCCATGGCTCCCATCGTAGCACTAACCCCCAGGGAGGCGGAGGCGCTGCGCTCAACCACCTCGCCCGCCACTCGTGTCCCCGTCGGCCGATGTTGAGCTGGAGGCGTGCCGGTTCCTCCTGTCCCTCTAGGTGTGGCGCGCCGGATGGCCATCACGAACCACTACTACTTCGAGCTCACGCCGGAGCAGCGGAGGAATCCCAGATGGCATCCCGACTATTTCCCTACTTGGGAAGCCTTCTTCGTGGATCGGCGTGAGAGGGCGCTCGCCAGGCACGAGGAGGACGGCCCACCTCCTCCTAACTTCAACGAGGCCGGCCGTCGGCTATGGTGGCGCGGTCGGACTCTCCAGAGCGTCATGGCCTATGACACATTCGCCGTCTCTAACCCCCGTCTACGCTACCCTCAAGTCCAGCCCACGCGCTACCCTCAAGTCCAGCCCACGTGTACTCTGCAGAGGTTCAATTACTGTAACACCCTCGGAATCGGCCCTATGCAAGTTTCAGCGCTTCCCGCCAAACCCGCATAGAAACGATTCAAAGGTGCCCACCAGGCACTTGCGTGCGGGTGGAAAACGAAGTAATATCATTACACAATAGTCCTCGATGGAACCCACAGAACATATATATACAACAACGACTCAAAGAGTCAAGAATACAGATATCCAATACAAAGATCCAAATCACCTTTAAAACGATATAGCGTCCGAGTACGGACAAGATGCAAATTGAGCTAAGAGCCCGGAAGAATAACCAATGGCGTCCATAACCCTGCCCAGGCCAAGCCGGAAGGGTAACCCTGCTAACGACGTCGATCTCAAAACCTGCTTAAACAAAAGGGGTGCCGACAAAGAGCAAAGGAAAAAGAGAGAGCGGTCAGTACTGAGGCCAGTACACGGCGAGACTAGAATTCGGCGGTCCTCGCCTACATAGGTATGGTGGACTGAGCGGCAGCGTGGCATGTACTAAACAACCTATAGAGACTCGAGATAACTGTTGGCTATCAGAGAGGGATAAGAAAGACCTATTCGGAACCATCTTGATACTACCACCAAACATACCCATCCTGGTGTTTCCCCCTCGAGACCAAACGAGGAAGTCAACCGAGGAACTCACGCAGTTGGCAGTTTTATTTATTCAGTTATCGTTGCAGCAATTACTAGTCAGGTATAGATAATCATCCTGATATAATAAGCAGTGGGAAATTTTAGTTAACCATTCCGTTGTAGTTGCGACACTTACTAGTCAAATACAATTAGCATGAGATATCCCAAACCCAGCAGTTGTTGGTAATTTTATTTAGCCATTCCGTTGTAGTGAAGCTGATTACTAGTCATATCGGATACAAGTCAAATTATAACAGTAAACTTTAGTTATAGTTGTCTATGATCGAGAACTGTGCTCCAAGTCGTCCATAACCGCGGACATGGCTTTTCGAAAAGATTTAACCTCAGGGTGCACCAAAGTATCCACACGCACTGACCCTTTTGCGATCGGTTAACATACACCCATCGGTATGTCGACGGGCCTAAGTCATGACGCTTCCGCACCCAAAGAAAATACATGGGGGCCACCCCACTAAGATACCCGCAACGAAGTCGGCCGTCTCCGATACGGACTCGGGGTTTGTAGACGGTGTAAACGATCGGGAACCCGAAGTGTGACTGGCTTGTCGACACAGCAAACGTGTCACGGACCTAAACAAGACAAAGATTGCGACAATCTTAAATTAAGCAGTAAAGCATGGCATAAGTACAGGATAGTAATAAAGCCCCAAACTACTTGTGGCCCCCGGTACAATGCTTTGAAATCAGGTACTAATCGATGGGGGTGCCCATACACCCCACCTGTGGTTAGCGCACTCGATCTCGGAACAGGTGTCAAGAACTCGGGGTCTTACGGGACATAAGTGGACGGTTAACAACCAAATAACATCTATTGCCCACCTGTGCCTCTGCATTTACCTACTTTCAATTTTAGTTATTAAACAATAATTAAAGCCATGATCATCTCCAACATTAAACATGCGGCAATTGTCGGGGAGTTAACCTCGGGTAGGTCAAAGATGGGGAAAGACAGAGGTACTGACCCCGTCTGGTTGCCGAGCTACGGCCTAAGTCGGCCGAATCATGGATATGTCGGCCGATGAGCGGAGGCAAGAAGCTCATGTACAGATATCAGGTGGTTACCCGGCCGAGTTAATGAGAAACTCGGCCGGGTTACCCAAATGATCTTCATGCAGGTGAGGAACGAGCCGAGTAACACAAGGTAAGGCCGAGTTATACGAAGCTTGCAGGAGAAGGAGAAGCCTAGGGTCAAACTATAGCTGCAGGCTAGAAGGAATCCGAACAGGGCCAAGTACAAGAGACAAGGATGCACAGCGTCAGAGGGACAGAGGGAGGTCACGGAGGTGACAGTCCTGGAGCCCGAGGCACGCAGGAGGGGGCCACTGGAGCTTTGCCGTCATTAGAAGGGCGACAGGGAAAGGAGGCCGCCGAACTACTATTTTGGGACAAGCATATTCCACGAATATGCTTGCCCCGTCAGCCCTAAGGGCACCCAAAGCACCCCTTTATAAGGGGAGGTTTGGACCCTGAGGGAGGGGGAGGGTCTTTTGAGCAACGTTAGGCTGGGGAAATTCACATTGTTCCCCTGTAAACAGCTCAAGGAGCACTTGTAACCCATCAAGAGAGAAATAAAGTTCTTCACTTTGGCAGCTTGAGTGTAAAAACAGTTGCATCTTCCCTCCCCAGATCCCACTAGTATCCATTGGCCCCATACTTTAGCCTACCCATGGCATCTGCCGTGCCACCACCACGACAGTTGGCGCCCATCAGCAGCGGTGCTAGCTGGAGTTGTGATCCGGACGGGAAACTTCATCAACACCGGCGAGCGCATTGTTTCTGGCTTGGTCCAGAGATTTGGTCTCTGTGACTATGTCAGAGACAATGCAGGGAGTTTCAGGGGAAAAATCCCCCCGCGCAACGGGATCTTCATCGGCCTGGGCGAGCACAGGGTCTACGTCGGCGTCGACATCACCGACGTTTATCCTCACCAGGTTGTTGTTGCAGGGGAACCACCTCGAAGCGCGGCGAGCTGTCCATCAGGAGAGCGTCTGGCGGGCAGCGTCGAGGTGATGGTCGCAGCAGGGACACAAGCGGGAGCAGCATTAGCCGGGTCAAGCAAAGAACCCGCCGCAGGCGCACAGGGTCTGCCCAAGCAGATCGCACTGCAAACCGCCGAGGTAATTCCGCCGGTAGCAAACCTAGCCGAGCTACATGACACCACCCCAAAGGCACCAAGAGTGAGAGGACCACCTCTGGAGAGACCAGAGAACATTCTTCAGGCAACTATAGAGAACTTAACCACACCATAGCGCCGATACTTGATCCGCAAATGCTCAGCAGAGTTAGAGGAAACCAGAAAAAGCCGGTAGAGGCCAAAAGTATCAGCTCAAGGAATCCTTGAACAGGACTCGAGAGAATATGCAAAAGCTAATAAGTTGATATCGCACCGAGCGGGTGGACGAACTGAGATTAAGAGGAAAGAACCTCATGAATGATATTAACAAAGAGCATGAAGCTCACAGAGCCGAATCAGGATTTGGGTTTGCCGAGGTACAAGACTCGGCGAAAAACCTAAGAGCGCAAATGCCGCAGATTAGAACTAGAGGGTTAACAGGGAAGCTCGTAAGCAACAAGAAAGAGTAAATGAGCTGGCGCATCGCGAACCAGCAAAATGAAGAAATGCTCGAGCTAACCCGCAAGACCAGGGCTTCACGGATGGTTCATTCGGCAGGGCAGACTGCTTTATCTGCAGCAGCATCTTCACCCGAAACAACGCTAGAAAAGAAAAAGCAAGAACCTCGTGGAAGAGGAACAAACAAATTGTTCCATATGACCCGAATAGTGGAAAGGCAAATGAGAACAGAGGCAATGCAAGCCGAGGTAATAGTGGGAGAGAAACCACGGTCAGATGGAAAGGACGGCGGCCGAGGTAATGGGGAACACGGCAGGAAAGAACCCGCAAGAGACAATCATGAAAACCAAACCCCAGCCGAAGTAAAGAGAGAAGTGCCGCTCAACCCACAACCAAGACCTGAGCCTCGGCAAGAAAGAGAGGTGAGGCCAACTCGCTACAATCAGGTGAATGAAAGGTATAATGATGGATATTCCGAGCTAGAATACATAAACCAAGGTGGAGACAATCACTATGGGATGCAGGATAGAATCCTGTACAAAGACTTGCCAGCAAGTGATGCAAGAGTAAAATTGGATCGGTTATACAGGTCCGAGTTATTGGAAGAGCAAGGTCCACCAGGTCCGGCATGTTTTGGGCCACGGATCATGGGCGAACCACCAGTGCCAAATTTTCAGTTGGCAAGAGGCACAAAAACTTACAACGGAAGTACCAAGCCACAAGACTGGCTGATTGATTATGCCACCGCAGTGAAGATAGCGGGTGGCAACCTAAGATGGGCTGTGCGGTATGTCCCACAGATGTTGGAAGGACCAGCCAGGGTATGGTTGAATAATCAACCAGCAAGATCAACCGCTGGTTAGATTTCAAGAGATGTTCAAAGCAATTTTACCAAAGACATACAAGAGACCAACAGGCCACAAGAACTAGCCATGTGCAAGCAGGCCAATGAAACAGAGAGAGTTTTAACTCGATGGTGTAACTTGAGAAACTCATGTGAAGGAGTTATTGAGTCGCAAGCGATCGCTGGTTCACGCAAGGCTGCCGTACTGGCAGGTGTCGCAACGCCTGCAGAGATATGCCGACCACACCGGCGTAAACTATCGAATAGCGGACTCCTATGCATTGGGTGACCCAACCCAACCGGAGTTAATGTCGGATCATCGTGAGCAACAAGACCAAGACACGAGAGAATTGGCCGGTCATCTAGGCGTGATTTCAGAGGAAGGAGAAGAGAAGAGAGGCCGGATTATAGGTATAATTCGCCTGTGGCACCAGCGCAAGATCACCGAGTCACGAGCAACTCAACGACGTAAAAATGGACCTCAACAAAGGGACCGTAAGAAATGATGGGAAGAGGCAATGGACCCCGAGCAAAAGAAGCAATGGCAAGAGAAGCCAAGTATACGTTTGAATCCATGTTGGATCAGCCGTAAATTTCACACGTCAAACCCATCTAGACCAGCCAATCATACAACCCGCAATGCGCTGGATGAAAAATGCGATGGGGAACCCGGCAGAGTTCGAGCTTCCCATCGTGCAACAGCAAAGATCACCGCAGCTTAATCGGAGCAATGCATCAATCGATGCTACCGCCTCCCGAGGTACGATAACTCGGATCGGAGGGATGCAAAGGCATCAAGTAATGAACCGAAGGACGGAAGGATAAATCCGCAAATGCCGGACGTAATGATTACAGGAACATCACCAGTCTTATTGTGTGTTCACGATGCAACAGGACAAGCAGAGTGTGCAACGCCGACATATGGAAGTGAATGCGGTTGTACCAAGAAGCAAGATACCAGCCATGGTCGATCAGAGATAACTTGGAGCATGAAAGATCACCCCGTAATAATGCCGAGTCCAGATCATACGCACTTGTGTTGGATCCGACATTTGTGGGGCCAAGCATCAATGTGAAATTCTCAAAGGTACTCATCGACAATGGAAGATAACATCATGTACAAAGATACCATGCACAAGCTCGGTATATCACAGAACATGCTGCAGTCCACGAGGACAACTTTCCATGGGATAGTGCCAGGGCTTTCATGTGAGCCCATCGGTAAAGTCCGAGTGGACGTATTATTCGGTACAAGAGATAACTGCAGAGCAGAAAATTTGGAATTTGAGGTGGTCGATCTGGAAAGCTGTTATCATGTTTCACTCGGACGGCCCGCACTGGCCAAATTCATGAGCAGCTGTCATATAGGTTATCTAAAGATGAAGTTACCCGGACCACAAGGGGTGATAACAGTCGCAGGGGATTACAAGAAGTCAATGGAGTGTGCCTCGGCCGGGTCAAATTTGGCCGAGTCATTGGTTATAGCAAGAGAAAAGAAAAGGATTCAGGAGGTAGCAGCCCCTCGTCAACAAGACAGCATACATGCCAAGACCGCCAACCCTCATGGCAGTGTTTCTTTTCAACCAACCAAAGAGACGAAGAAATTTCAGATTGATGAGAAATTCCCAGAGCGCGCAGTTACTATTGGTGCAGGTCTTGACGCTAAATAGGAAGGCGAGCTCACCAACTTCCTCCGTGAGAATCGGGACATATTTGCATGGTCAACTCAAGATCTGCAAGGTGTGCCGAGGGAGTTGGCTGAGCACTCTTTAAATGTCAGGCCAGGAGCACGGCCGGTGAAGCAACCTCTCCGCCGCTTCGCCGAAGACAGGAGAAAAGTAATAGGGGATGAAATAGCTCGGCTTCTCGCCGCCGGGTTCATCATGGAGGTGCTTTATCCGGATTGGTTATCAAACCGTGCTAGTAGAAAAGAAAAAGATGACCCCAATGTAGCCATTGTATCGAATGTGTATCGACTACACTAACCTGAACAAGGCGTGTCCGAAAGATCCTTTTCCATTGCCTAGAATAGACCAAGTCATTGACTCGACCGGCCGTGAGCTGTTATCATTTGTAGACGCCAGATTCTGGTTTCCACCGACCGCTAAATCCGCCGATCAAATAAAGATCAGATTTATTACCCGCACGGGCTTATTGTTATCGCACAATGCCATTCGCCCGAGAAATGCGGGAGCAACGTATCAAAGGTGCATGCAAAAATGCTTACATGATCAGATAGGAAAAAATGTACAAGTATATGTGGATGGCGTAGTCATCAAAACTAAGGAAAGCAGAACTTTGCTAGAAGATATACGGCAAACTTTCGCGAACCTGAGGAGGTTCCGAATGAAACTTAATCCAGAGAAATGCACGTTTGGCGTGCCGGCAGGAAAACTACTCGGGTTCCTTGTGTCCAGCCGAGGTATCGAGGCTAATCCGACGAAGATAAGAGCAATAGAAAAAATGGAATTGCCGAGATGTTTGAATGATGTACAAAAATTCACGGGTGCCTCGCTTAGTCGATTTGTATGTCGGCTAGGAGAAAAGGCACTGCCACTTTATCAGCTGATGAGAAAGTCGGACAAATTCGGCTGGACTCCCCAGGCCGACCTTGCGTTTCACGAGTTGAAAAAGATGCTAGTTACGGCACCCATTTTAGCTTCTCCATTATCGAAAGAACCTATGCTACTTTATATAGCGGCTACCAATCGAGTAGTTAGTACTGTGGTTGTAGTGGAACGACTTGAAGAGGGTAAGTCAGTTCAGAGGCCAGTATATTATTTAAGTGAAGTATTATCCACTTCAAAGCAGAATTATCCGCATTATCAGAAGATGGCCTATGGAGTATATATGTCGGCAAAAAAGCTTAAGCATTACTTTGAAGAGCATCCAATCAGAGTAATATGTGAGGCACCCATAGCCGACATATTGAACAACAAAGACGCAAGTGGCCGAATAGCAAAATGGGCGATCGAGTTATCACCGTATGCTCCACAATTTGATAGAAGAGATGCAATCAAATCTCAGGCTGTCGCCGACTTTCTCGTAGATTGGGCCGAGGTGCAATATGAGCCACCCTTGCCAGATCCAAATTACTGGACAATGCACTTTGATGGTTCCAAACTAAGGAACGGTTTGGGCGCAGGAATAGTGCTGACCTCGCCTAAAAAAGATCAATTGAAGTATGTACTGCAAATACATTTTGCCGCGTCCAACAATGTAGCTGAATATGAAGCACTAGTCCATGGATTAAAGGTGGCAAAAGAAATTGGAATACGCCGAATCCTATGTTACGGTGACTCGGATCTGGTAGTACAGCAAGTGTCGGGCACTTGGGACGCAATAGATGCTAATATGGCTTTATACAGATTCCATGTGCAGAAGATCAGTGGATATTTTGAAGGATGTGAATTCCACCACATACCACGAGCAGAAAATGACGCTGCTGACACATTGTCAAAATTAGGATCAACCCGGCAATGATTCCGCCTGTATAGCCCTGGAGCACCTCAGGAAACCATCAATAAACCCATCACCGGAGTCCGAATCAATCTTTATCCCAGAAAGTTCTGCAGAGAATCATACGCCAATGGAGATAGATCCCTAGAAAGATTCGGAACCCCTAAAGAGGGGGACGGCCGAGGTAATAGCAATCATGGAGAGAGCCGAGGTATGTACGTCCGCAGAAAACATGGAGATAGACAGTGAAATCACTGCAGAAAGGGCAACGCCGATATGGGCGCAACCCATATTTTCGTACTTAAAAGACGCAGTACTGCCGAGTAATGAAGTATTAGCCAGACAAACCGTCAGAAGAGCAAAGGCCTATACAATCATAAACAATGAGTTATATAAGAGAAGCGTAACAAACATATTGCAGAAATGCGTGAGTCCCACAGAAGGTCAGGAAATCCTTTTAGATATACACCAAGGAGAATGTGGGCACCATGCCTCATCTCGCGCTTTAGTAGCCAAGGCATTCAGCATGGATTTATCACAACGGCGTTAAAAGAGGCGTAAGAATTAGTTAAGAAGTGCAATGGGTGTCGAGATATGCAACTGTAATACATATGCCGTCAATGAGTTAAAAACAATACCCATCACTTGGCCATTTTACGTATGGGGTTTAGACATGGTAGGACCTTTCAAGCCGAAGAGGAGGAATGACACACATCTTGGTTATGGTAGACAAGTTCACAAAATGGATTGAAGTAAAACCAATCAAAAGTGTGATGGGCACAAAGAGTGAAATTCCTCAAGGATATCATCTTGAGATACGGATACCCACATAGCATTATTACGGATAATGGCACGAACTTTGCGTATGAGCCTTCGCTAGATTTTGCCAAGAGAAGCACATAAGACTAGATGTTGCCTCGGTGGCCCACCCAAAGATCCAATGGACAAGTTGAAAGATCTAATGGACTGGTGTTATCAGAATAAAACCACGACTTGTTGAACCTTTGCAACGGTCGGCAGGATGTTGGATCGAAGAAATCCCACCAGACATGGAGCCTTGAACTACTCCGAATAGGTCAACAGGTTACACTCCATTCTTTCTCGTATACGGGTAGAGGCGATTCCCACCGACATAATATATGACTCGCCAAGAGTCGCAAGACACAACCTCTCAAACAAATGAAATAGCTCGGCAAGATGCCGTAGACCTGTTGGAAGAAGCCGAGAGTTGACATTATCACGATCGCCATTTATCAATGTAACTTACGGCGTATCACAGCAGGAAAGTGAATCCAAGGGTATTCAAAGAAGGAGATTTAGTCCTCCGCTGGTGCAACGCACGGCGGCATGCACAAATTATCACCCCATGGAAGGACCATTTATCGTAAGCAAAGCATTGCACAACGATGCATATTATCTGATTGATGCTCAATCCCCTGGAGAAGGCAAGGCAAACAAAGCTGGTGAAGAAACGAAGCGCCCCTGGAACGTGGCGTTACTTCGGCCATTTTACTCATAGGATTGTATCTCAAGGTCAAAAAACCAATGATGTATTTGAACCTCGGCACCCAGAGCAGTGACTCGGGGACAGCCGTAGGTTATATTTATTTCATGTCATGTATTCAAACCTCGGCACCCAGAGCAGTTACTCGGGGACTGCCATATGTGATGTTGTTTCATGTTTGATATTTGAAACCTCGGCACCCAGAGCAATAGCTCGGGGACTGCCATATGTGATGTTGTTTCATGTTTGATATTTGAAACCTCGGCACCCAGAGCAATAGCTCGGGGACTGCCATATGTGATGTTGTTTCATGTTTGATATGTGAAACCCGGCACCCAGAGCAGTTACTCGGGGACTGCCATATGTGATGTTGTTTCATGTTTGATATTTGAAACCTCGGCACCCAGAGCAATAGCTCGGGGACTGCCATATGTGATGTTGTTTCATGTTTGATACGTGAAACCCGGCACCCAGAGCAGTTACTCGGGGACTGCCATATGTGATGTTATTTCATGTTGGATATTAGAACCTCGGCACCCAGAGCAGTTACTCGGGGGCTGCCATATGCAATGATTATTTGGTGTTATATGTTCAGACCTCGGCATCCAGAGCAATAGCTCGGGGACTGCCATATGGTATATCTATCTCTTTCGCGTTACATACTTGAACATTGGCGACCAGAGCAGTGACTCGGCGAATGCCATATGTTATGTTTTCTTCATGTTACGAATATGCACCCAGGTACCCAAAGCATTGACTCAGGGATTATCGTAGGATATGTCAAATTCGTAGACATGTAAACTTCGGCATTTAAGCCAGCGACTCGGAGACTACCGTATGATACATCAAACCTATGCTAAACGCAGTCATATCTGAAACTTAATTTATAAAAGGAAGTTCTGCATGGTAAACGACGATCCAGCGATCGTTGCTTACCTCCACAATGGAGTAATTATCTTTTGTTGAAAACAGGTCAACAACGTAGATATTCAGCGACAATGCCTGAATAAGATCATCAAAATAACGGCAAAAATTAAACCCTGAAAGATGAAGAAATTACGAGCCAACGAGGCAAGAATTCGGACGAGCATCCATTTAACCAAGAATCTCAACGACATATAGCAAAAGAGCCTCGAATCATACGAGTTGACAAATTTTTCGTCTACATTGTACGCCCGGCATACCAGGGATAGCGAATAACCTAAGCGTTGTTCGTTGGAGGGGCAACCACTTGCTCAGGTGCGGGGCACTCCAAGAAGGAGGACTTCGGAGGTCGCCGCCCTCCGCCGACCTGTGTAACTTCGCGGTATCATGGGGTTGTTCAGACCGCCAAGACGCTGCTGTGGAATGCCCGGTGCCTTTGGAGGAAGATCGCATCGCCCGTTGCTATCGAGCTTGAGTGGAGCTATCGGATGTGGCGAATCATCCTCACCTTCCCGTGCTCAGCTGAATCATCACCGGCACCTTCACCGCGACCTCCGATCCGGATCGGGAGAAAACTCGGCCCTTCATTCCAAGTGTGCACGCGGCATACTCGACGAGCTGGAAAGCCCGAGCTTGTCAAGAGCAACAAAGGTCGGATCTTCAACCCAGGAGCCGTCGCAGATTCATCGAATGTCAAGAGAGATGTCTTCATACCATGACATGATTACAAGAAGGGCCATGTCGGCACCAAGACGCTGCAGATTCCCTCAAAGACTCAATCGTCTCAGATGCCTTCAGCCTGGTCACCAATAACTTGACCTCGTCGATATCAGGAGACCCTGAGGTATTCGGCCAGAGTGCATGGTAAGCTTTGATAGCGGCCTGCACCAAGTCCCGGCCCATGATTTTCATCGGACCAACTGCAGCACCAACGGCAACCAAGAAATCCTCCATCGAATATTCAAAGTCAATAAAGATCGTGTTCACCTCGACGAACGCGAGCTGCAAGAACAGCTTTAGAACTCACGGGTTTGGCCTCGGGGAAGTGATCTGCGCAAAACATGAACATGTCAAAGGATAGCAGCGAAGACAAAGAAAATTTTTAGCTCGGCCAGGCCAAATAACTTACGATGAATATAGCTCATCATTATCTGAAGGTCTTTGGCCCAAACAGCTTTACTCTTCTCGAACGAGCAAGTTCCTCGCTCAAACCACGAGTTTTAAGTTCGGCAGCCGAGGAGCTCTTTGCTCTTCAGAATCCAGAGTCACCGATTCTTCTCCTCGGCAAATTCTTGGTCAACCTTTTCTAGCTCGGATTTGAGAGAGCTTGAGTGTATTCACCTCGGATTTCGCATTAGCTATCTCATCATCTTTCTCTTGTAGTTGCGCGAGTGAACTGCACTTTGTTCTAAAAATGAAGCATCACGTCGTGCATGGGCATGCAATCTTGTTGACGCTGCAAAGTCTTGCAACTCGGCTTTGCCACAGCCCGCAATAAGGAAACTTAGTTTAGATACTAAAAGGAGAAGAAAGGAAGTAGAAAGGAAACTAACCTTCCAAGGTCTTGATCTTCTTTTCAAAGGCGGATATTGAGGTTATTGATATTACCTATTCAACAAGAGGTGAGGCATTCCAGGACGAGTATATGCGTAAGGAGGAAATGAGGAAAACGAATTATTGACTTATCGCCTTTTGGCCACGCAGAACTTTCTCGTACTTCTCTTCCGACTACGGTGCGAAAAAAGCAACCTCTGGAACTCGGCGGTCCGTCGGTCATGTGCAACCTAAGCAATGAAGCAAAGTTATAAAACAACAATTAAAAGCTAAATTAGATCCGAATCAAGCAAAGCTTAATTCGGCTCTAGGTGGCTGGATATTAAAAGCTAAACTAGATCCGAATCAAGCAAAGCTTAATTCGGCTCTAGGTGGCTAGATATTCAAAGTTAAACTAGATCCGAATCAAGAAAAGCTTAATTCGGCTCTAGGTGGCTGGATATTCAAAACAATACCAGATCTGAAATAAGCAAAGCTTAATTCAGATCTAGGTGGCTGAATATTCAAAGCTAAGTTAGATCCGAATCAAGCAAAGCTCAATTCGGCTCTAGGTGGCTGGATATTCAAAGCAATACCAGATCTGAAATAAGCAAAGCTCAAATCAGCTCTAGGTGGCTGGATATTCAAAGCTATACTAGATCCAAATCAAGCAAAGCTTAATTCGGCTCTAGGTGGCTGGATATTCGAAGCTATACCAAATCCGAATCAAGCTAAGCTTAATTCGGCTCTAGGTGGCTGGATATTCAAAGCTATACTAGATCCAAATCAAGCAAAGCTTAACTCCGATCTAGGTGGCTGGATATTCAAAGCTAAACTACATCCAAATCAAGCAAAGTTTGATTCGGCTACAGGTGGCTGGATATTCAAAGCTATGCCAGATCCGAGTCAAGAAGGACTTAACTCGACTCTAGGGGAACGGATATTCAAAGCTACATCAAGTCCGAATAAACTACGAACTAGACGGGACTAACAAACCTTAGAAATAGAAATAAGTCAAACTTCCAAGCATACAACAAGTTATTTCCTTGCAAGTTTCGGGACTAGAGAGTATGATAACATCTGGAAAATAATTTAAGACTCGAGATAAAACAATTACGCATTCATCTTGTTCGTATCAATGATAAACTGGGCAGCATGGTCAAAGCGTCGTGATGTCGAAGTCGAAAGGTTGGTTGGCTGGATTACCCTCGAATGATCGTGAGATTCCGCTTGTTGGCAAACTCAACCAGCGCTCAAGGTCGTTCCGCTAGCTGTCAGGAAAGTTAAAACTTTACCCGGCGGTCCGACCACGGCGATCAGGACTCTTATGAAGAGCAAGCTGGCTGCCGAGGTAATAACGATGACTTTGGCGTATGCAGCTCCTTTCTTGGCGCCTCGCAATACTGGTGAGAAGTGCCGCAAGACCTTTTGAGAAGAAGTCTTGACGGCAATAACACGTTTCTCCTTAGAAGAGGCACCAGAAGGAAGTTGCGCCTCCGAAGTAGGGACGGAGTCCTTAGGATCAGTGGAGGTTAAGCTTGCAGATGGCGCCGGGGCAACGACCTTCTCGGCAGAGGTCGGGATGACCGTGAGAACCTGAGGAGTAGATGGAGGCTCAATGGTAACGCTGGGACCCATAGAAGGGATAGCTGGCTCGAAAAACGCCGGAGGGCGGATCGGATCAGATCAATGGGAGAAGTCTCGGGGCATCACGACGAAAAGCGTGATTTAGAGCGGGGGGAGAAGCAGGACGAATAGGACTAGAAATTCGACTATCATCAGCAGGAGGAGGAGATGGCGGCCGAATCGGACGGCTAGTCATACTAGGACCGCCGGGTTTAACAGACAGAGGAGCACTGCCAAAATAAGAAAGAGGATTCGTCAGTATGGGAAACAGAAAGAGAGAAACAAGAAATATAGGCAAAAGAACTTACCCAGCAACCCCGGGCATAGTCTTGCGCCTGGGAGGATTCGGGGCGGATTTCTTTATTCGCGCTTTAGAGCCGCCTTCGAGGCACTAGCAGGAGCCCCGCGCTTCCCCGAGGTAACGGGAGGCCGGGAAGCAATAGGTTCGGCGTTGTGAACCTGACCGGCCGGATTAGCTGGGAAAGTAGAAGCCGGAAATGCATAAGAAATAGGCATGGCGGCAACTACCTCAAGAACTTGGACCTCGTCCGAATCACCTTCCTCTTCTTGCGCTGGAGTTTTGCCGCGAGCTCGGGCCGGAGCAGGATCCGACTTAGGGACGAACTCCTCGGAGTCCGGCTCACCAGTATCCGGGGCACTCCTGTCTGCGGGCCAAGGGAGCTGCAGAACCTCGGCGTCCTCGTTCTTCTGCTCTGCAAACCTCTGCAGGACGAGGAGAAGGAAAATCATGTAAACCAGTCTCTAGGAATTAAGGAGAAATAGAGTAATGAGAATTAGGCATACCTCGGGAGGCGGATTGTCGCGGGTAAATGGTTTTAACCCCCAGGACCAATCCTCAGGCATCTCGGTCTTGAAGATAGCTCGGACGCGCTTATGAATAAGATAGTTGTCCAACTCCACGGTCGATACTCGGTTCGGATCGAGAGGACCACTCATGTAGCAAAGCTTGTGGGTCCGCTTTGGAAGGCGATCCGCCATCGATAAAGGTTGCCATCAGGTCTTCGCCGCACAGCCCGGCCCGGATCAATTCTTTTAGCCGAATCTCGAAAGCCTCGGCCAAGGCATGAGTTTTTCTCGGATTATATAGCCAGTTCACTTTGGAAGGGGGGCCGATTGAGAACGGTGGGAGCCGAATCTTGTCTTCCGCCCCTCTGTTCTTGACATAGAAGAATGATTTATGCCATTTCTTGCATGATTCCAATCCAGTGACACGGGGGAACACGGATTTCCTCCGAGGTGTAATAGACGCTGCCCCACATTGGGTGAGCAGCTTCTCGGAAGGATGCAGAGATTTGTCAGGAACGACGTTGGAACGGATCTGGAAGAACTTCGACCAGACGTGCACTGATGGCCACAGGCCGAAGTAACCCTCCGATGCGGATATAAAAGCAGAAAGAGAAGCTATGGCGTTCGCAGGAAGGTGGTGCGGCTGAAGGCCGAAGTAATCAAGGAATTCTCTGGCGAAATCGCTGAGAGGGAGACCGAAGCCACGGGCGAAGTGAGACATGAAAACCACATACTCGCCCTCTCGATAATCGGAGAGGATTCGCCGGGTAACGGCAGAAACCTCGGCAGAATCCGACGAGCGGATGAGCCATTCGATCTCACGCGCGTGATCGAGGAGCCCGCCACGATCCACGCCGCCAGAGCCAGCGTCATCGTCTTCGACAAGAGCACCGCTAAACGAGCTAGACATGGGTGCGCCGGAGAGATCGCCGGAGGAAGAATTGGCGGCGGAGGGGAGCTTAGAGCTACAAGGCCCCGTCGGAACTTAGCACGAAAACAATGGCGAAGAGAGGAAGAACCGCCGCCTGAGCACGAAAATGAAGCGGATTGATCTAGGGCAAGATCTGGGCAAGATGGTCGGAAGGGACTCACCGGCGGCGGACCCACAGCCGTAGGGCGCAGGCAAACGACGCGACGGAGTCCTCACCGGCGGAGGCTCTGGCGGATGAACGGCGGCGGAGCGGCAGGAGAGCACGCCGGCGAAGGGAAGAAGGAGAGCAGACGCGAGCGATGAGGGGAAAGATGAACCCTGCGGGCACGTTTTCCCTCTTTATAGACGAGCCACGCACAGGGAGTGGGATCGTGGGTGTGGCAGTTACCCGTGTAGATCGTGGAAACGGCACGAACACACGACGGTAAGTGGAGCCACACCAACGACCACAGACAAAGAAAAGTTGTAACGATCCCGAGGGGAGCGGTACACGAGGCGTCGCGGCGGCGGCGCAGCAGGAACAGAATTCACTGTAGCTTGTCAGTAAGAACTGTAGGAGGATCAAAAAACTAGAAAAGCAATGATGGGGTGACACGTAGGATGTAGCGTATGATGGAAGGAACAAGGAAACCTCGGACGAGGCCTTAGCTCGGAAACAAGACTGAAGAAAGTGATGAAGCTGATATAACCCGGCCAAAGTAATTGACAGGGCCACACCGAATGGGACTAATGTCGGGGAGTTAACCTCGGGTAGGTCAGAGACGGGGAAAGACAGAGGTACTGTCCCCGTCTGGTTGCCGAGCTACGGCCTAAGTCGGCCGAATCATGGATATGTCGGCCGATGAGCGGAGGCAAGAAGCTCATGTACAGATATCAGGTGGTTACCCGGCCGAGTTAATGAGAAACTCGGCCGGGTTACCCAAATGATCTTCATGCAGGTGAGGAACGAGCCGAGTAACACAAGGTAAGGCCGAGTTATACGAAGCTTGCAGGAGAAGGAGAAGCCTAGGGTCAAACTATAGCTGCAGGCTAGAAGGAATCCGAACAGGGCCAAGTACAAGAGACAAGGATGCACAGCGTCAGAGGGACAGAGGGAGGTCACGGAGGTGACAGTCCTGGAGCCCGAGGCACGCAGGAGGGGGAACTGGAGCTTTGCCGTCATTAGAAGGGAGACAGGGAAAGGAGGCCGCCGAACTACTATTTTGGGACAAGCATATTCCACGAATATGCTTGCCCCGTCAGCCCTAAGGGCACCCAAAGCACCCCTTTATAAGGGGAGGTTTGGACCCTGAGGGAGGGGGAGGGTCTTTTGAGCAACGTTAGGCTGGGGAAATTCACATTGTTCCCCTGTAAACAGCTCAAGGAGCACTTGTAACCCATCAAGAGAGAAATAAAGTTCTTCACTATGGCAGCTTGAGTGTAAAAACAGTTGCATCTTCCCTCCCCAGATCCCACTAGTATCCATTGGCCCCATACTTTAGCCTACCCATGGCATCTGCCGTGCCACCACCACGACAACAATACTCCAACAACTGTGGTACTGGACGACACGCGACAGCACTTGAGCAAGCGACTACGACGCGCAAGTCCAACTATCTACCAAACAACAGGTAATAGGATGTGTCCAAGGCAATATAAGGCTGCAAGGGATATCACAGGTACGAAAACTAGAGCATCGCAACACAGATAGCAATAGGTCAACAGGGGGAAATAAAGACTATAAAAGTAAGATAGGTAGAAAGGGGGAGAATGCTCGCCTGAAAACATTGCCGAAGGTTCATCCGAAGATCGGGTCGACACTCACATCAACTCATCGGCCTAATCCGTGAAGAAGCAAAGCACTAGAAGAAACACCGGATGGACTATTTAATACTACGGTAGAAAATCGGGCATGATGCATGTATGATGTATGACATGGCAAAGGTGCGATGCATTAAGGCAATATTAAGCGGAACCGGGGTCCCGAAAACTAATTAATAGGTTCAGGTTATTTAGATACCCCGCAATTTTAAATGTTGTAGTAACAGGGTGAAACATGGCATCGATTCGCTACACCAATTTAAATGGAGGCGGTATAATACAAGTATATCCCGCATAAACACTCCATATTTAATTATGAGGTGAATCGTCATAATGCCCCCAACCCACATGATATGCATGCAAGATGAACAATTAATATGCAACAAGTTTTATATAAAGCATTTATAAAATAGGGGCTCGGGAAAAGGTTCACACATCCGGTTCTAAGATCTTGGTTCGGGGTTCGGGTTCGGTCTCGTGGTTCGACGGGATCAAAGTGCGGATCAGGCTCTCTGGGTCGAGATGAAGAGCTTGGCGTTCGGCGTCCTTCGGTTTCATGTCGACGTGCTTGACGTCCAAGATGGAGAACTCGGCGTTCCGGGGAGAAGACCTTGGCGTGTCGAGGGCTCGGCCTTCGGATCCATGTCGGTGCACTCGGTGTTCCGGGTTGGAGATCATGGTGTTCCGGCTTCGGTTTTCGACGATGTACTTGGTTTGGCGTCGATGCGTATTCGGGTATGGGACCGGGGTCCTTTGAGCCTGCGAACAAGTACTCGAAGTTCCGTGATGAAGATCTTGGGAGGGGCATCGCCGTGTCCGGTTCCGGTGTCGACGAACGTGTTGTCCGTGAAGATCTTGGCATTCCGCGAGGGACAACTTCGAGTTTGGGGTCTAGATCCTGTAGGGGTTCTCGGCTTCGTGGTCGGAGGAGAACTCGGTCTGGGCCACAGCTTGTCGGATAGGTCCAGGTTGTCGTCGATCTTCATGTTACAGTTGCAAAAACAGAAGTAGCCGAGTAACCACAGCACACGTTCACCAGATCAAAACCAAAAACCAAGACGGCCGACAACAGCTGGAGGGCTGGGGTGCCGTACAGAGACACGCAAGGGGCAGCCTGCACGGGCTCTGGCCACGAGACGACGCGAGTGGGCCGGAGCAGGGCGGCGCGAGGGCGCGTCCGCGGGGTGGCAGCCAGGCGGAGGAGATAGGGGGCGCGACAGAGCGGCTCGAGGAGACACGGAGAGGTGACCGGGGTCGTGCTCGGGCAGCGAGATGCAGGGGCGCGGCCACGAGGCACGGGAGGAGGCCGGGGTCGACCGGGGACGACGCCTGCAGACGGCGAGGAGCTCGCAGGGGTGGAGCTGCGTGCTTGCGGCCAGAGGACGGCTGGAGCAGGGACGCCGGCGAGCTTGGGTTGGAGACGCGGAGGAGGGCGACACCGGCCGGAGAGACAGGGAGGTTGAGGAGGCGCTGGTCGATGCGGGCCGAACTCGGAGAGGAGGAGCGCGATGGCGGGCTCGTGGCGGCGGCTGGAGCTATATGGCCGGGGGCGAGAGGGCACGAGGCGCTGGCGGCCGGAGAGGGAGGCTAGAAGAGACGGGGCTGGGCTTGTAGGGCGGTGGAGGAGGCCGATGGCGGCGGTCGGATTCGGCGGCGGTAGAAGGAGGACGGGCTCGAGGAGCTTTGTAGGAAGGCGCAGGGGCACCGGATCGTAGGCGGCGGAAGGGAGGCTCCCGGCGGCGGGGAGACAGGGAGATGGCCCTCCTGGCGGCGCTATGGCGGAGGAGGACGCGGTCGACGGCGCAGTGCGTAGAGGAGGCCTGCGGGCGGCCGGAGGACGGGGTCGGCGGCCCCGGAGGAAGAGGAGGAGGAGGACTGCCGCGGGGACTGCGGGAGAGAGAGAGAGACGCGAAGCAAGCGGGGTGGGCGAGCGACGCGGATGTGCGTGGGGAGGTGGGGCCAGACGGGGGAGAGAGAGAGGGGTTTGGTGGGGGAGGCCCGATGCGGGGGAGGTGGGATCGGGTCGGGGTGTGGGTTGCGGGAGTGGGGTGGGTCCGGGCTGGCTGATGTGGCGGCATGGGAGTGGAGGGAGTTGGGAAAGTGGTGAGGTGGCGGTTTGCGATTGGCCGGGGTGAGGTGGAGGGGGCTGGGTAGAATAGGATTGGGTAGTTAAAGGGTTTAGGTAGTCCGGTTTTTGTACTGGGGGTGGCCGACTGGGTCGGATCGGCCCGGTACGGCTGCCCCTAAAAATAAAGTAAATATTTTATTATTTTAAAACGGGGCTTTTGAAATCCATTGGGAGAAGAAACAAAATAATCCGGAGACCCGGGTTTTGGATTTTGAAATAAAGGCGGGGTATTTAGAAAACCAAATATGTTTTTCGGAAATAGTTTCAGACAAACAAATGCATGATGATGACGATGCTCAAATGCAATGTGGCATGATGACATGAGCATGCGGTCATGATGATGCAATGCACAAAAACAACGCGATTTTCTCGTAGCGGTTTTGCGGTATGCCACAATTCGACACCACTAACAATGGATCTCGCCCTCGAGATCCGCCTCATGGTACCGGAAGGAAGGTCGGCGATCTACGTCTTCTCGCTTCGTGTAGATCTTCGCTACACCTCTAACAAGAGGTCGTTATCCGTGATCGACGAGAGAACACTCCGGGAAACAAAGGCGAAGGTTGAGGTATCAACCAATCAATCCACCTCTAACTTCGATAGAAAGAGAGAACCGATGCATTCTCATCCACTTCAATGTACAAAAGCGAATAGAAGGGGTAGTCGGCATGGGGGCCAATCCATCACGCACCCAAACTATAACTCTGCACAATCAGTAGAAAAGCGTGCAACCATTCTCGGAATCAGACTGAAGATCTCGACATTCGAGGTTCAGAAACAAAGGAGTGATGCAGACTTTGCATCGGATCTGGCGTAGATGATGTCGTCGTGTCAGAAAGCACCGGAAGGCACAGGAAGGAACAAAGAGAAGTCCACCAGACGAAGGATTCCTCGGATAGCATGAAGACCAGATGTAGCAACACCGTTACCAAAGGAGGAAGCGAAACCCTGAAGATACGATGGAACCCAACCACGAGAAATCCTGGACTCGGAGAGGGAGAAGAGAGCGGATTCAAAACACGCAGAGGTGAGAGGAGAGCAGCAGAGGGGTAAGGAGTAAAATCAGACCTAATCAGAACTATCCAACCGATTTTTGCAAAAATAGTTTTGACACTCTACTTGAGTTAGCTAGGTTATCCTACAGGCTGGACTTGTGGGTATCGCAACTTCAGCTCGATACCACTCAGAACACCCTCAAATCGGCCCTATGCAAGTTTCAGCGCTTCCCGCCAAACCCGCATAGAAACGATTCAAAGGTGCCCACCAGGCACTTGCGTGCGGGTGGAAAACGAAGTAATATCATTACACAATAGTCCTCGATGGAACCCACAGAACATATATATACAACAACGACTCAAAGAGTCAAGAATACAGATATACAATACAAAGATCCAAATCACCTTTAAAACGATATAGAGTCCGAGTACGAACAAGATGCAAATTGAGCTAAGAGCCCGGAAGAATAACCAATGGAGTCCATAACCCTGCCCAGGCCAAGCCGGAAGGGTAACCCTGCTAACGACGTCGATCTCAAAACCTGCTTAAACAAAAGGGGTGCCGACAAAGGGCAAAGGAAAAAGAGAGCGGTCAGTACTGAGGCCAGTACACAGCGAGACTAGAATTCGGCGGTCCTCGCCTACATAGGTATGGTGGACTGGGCGGCAGCGCGGCATGCACTAAACAACCTATAGAGACTCGAGATAACTGTCAGCTATCAGAGAGGGATAAGGAAGACCTATTCGGAACCATCTTGATACTACCACCAAACATACCCATCCTGGTGTTTCCCCCTCGAGACCAAACGAGGAAGTCAACCGAGGAACTCACGCAGTTGGCAGTTTTATTTATTCAGTTATCGTTGCAGCAATTACTAGTCAGGTATAGATAATCATCCTGATATAATAAGCAGTGGGCAATTTTAGTTAACCATTCCGTTGTAGTTGCGACACTTACTAGTCAAATACAATTAGCATGAGATATCCCAAACCCAGCAGTTGTTGGTACTTTTATTTAGCCATTCCGTTGTAGTGAAGCAGATTACTAGTCATATCGGATACAAGTCAAATTATAACATTAAACTTTAGTTATAGTTGTCTATGATCGAGAACTGTGCTCCAAGTCGTCCATAACCGCGGACACGGCTTCTCGAAAAGATTTAACCCTGCAGGGGTGCACCAAAGTATCCACACGCTTGACCCTTTTGCGGATCGGTTAACATACAGCCATCGGTGTCGGGGCCTAAGTCATGACGCTTCCCGGACCCAAAGCAAGTACATGGGGCCACCCCACTAAGCTACCCGCACGAAGTCGGCCGGTCTCGAGACGGACTCGGGGTTTTGTAGACGGTAAACGATCGGGAACCCGAAGTGTGGGGCCTTGTCGATACAAATAAACGTGTCACGGACCTAAACAAGACAGGTGCGATTGCACAATCTTAAATTAAGCAGAAAGCATGGCATAAGTACAGGATAGTAATAAAGCCCCAAACTACTTGTGGCCCCAGACAATGCTTTGAAATCAGTACTAATCGATGGGGTGCCCATACCCCACCTGTGGTTAGCGCTCGATCTCGAACAGTGTCAAGAACTCGGGTCCTCGGGACACAAGTGGACGGTTAACAACCAAATAACATCTATTGCCCACCTGTGCCTCTACATTTACCTACTTTCAATTTTAGTTATTAAACAATAATTAAAGCCATGATCATCTCCAACATTAAACATGCGGCAATACTCCAACAACTGTGGTATCGACGACACGACACTTGAGCAAGCGACTACGACGCGCAAGTCCAACTATCTACCAAACAACAGGTAATAGGATGTGTCCAAGGCAATATAAGGCTGCAAGGGATATCACGGGTACGAAAACTAGAGCAGCGCAACACAGATAGCAATAGGTCAACAGGGGGAAATAAAGACTATAAAAGTAAGATAGGTAGAAAGGGGGAGAATGCTCGCCTGAAAACATTGCCGAAGGTTCATCCGAAGATCGGGTCGACACTCACATCAACTCATCGGCCTAATCCGTGAAGAAGCAAAGCACTAGAAGAAACACCGGATGGACTATTTAATACTACGGTAGAAAATCGGGCATGATGCATGTATGATGTATGACATGGCAAAGGTGCGATGCATTAAGGCAATATTAAGCGGAACCGGGGTCCCGACAACTAATTAATAGGTTCAGGTTATTTAGATACCCCGCAATTTTAAATGTTGTAGTAACAGGGTGAAACATGGCATCAATTCGCTACACCAATTTAAATGGAGGTGGTATAATACAAGTATATCCCGCATAAACACTCCATATTTAATTATGAGGTGAATCGACATAATGCCCCCAACCCACATGATATGCATGCGAGATGAACAATTAATATGCAACAAGTTTTATATAAAGCATTTATAAAATAGGGGCTCGGGAAAAGGTTCACACATCTGGGTTCGGAAGATCTTGGTTCCGGGGTTGGGTTGGTCTCGTGGTTCGACGGGATCAGGTGCATCAGGCTACTGGGTCCGAGATGAAGAGCTTGGCGTTCGGCGTCCTTCGGTTTCATGTCGACGTGCTTGACGTCCAAGATGGAGAACTCGGCGTTCCGGGGAGAAGACCTTGGCGTGTCGAGGGCTCGGCCTTCGGATCCATGTCGGTGCACTCGGTGTTCCGGGTTGGAGATCATGGTGTTCCGGCTTCGGTTGTCGACGATGTACTTGGTTTGGCGTCGATGCGTCTTCGGGTCCGGGACCGGGGTCCTTTGAGCCTGCGAACAAGTACTCGAAGTTCCGTGACAAAGATCTTGGGAGGGGCATCGCCGTGTCCGGTTCCGGTGTCGACGAACGTGTTGTCCGTGAAGATCTTGGCATTCCGCGAGGGACAGCTTCGAGTTTGGGGTCTAGATCCTGTAGGGGTTCTCGGCTTCGTGGTCGGAGGAGAACTCGGTCTGGGCCGCAGCTTGTTGGATAGGTCCAGGTTGTCGTCGATCTTCATGTTACAGTTGCAAAAACCGAAGTAACCGAGTAACCACAACACACGTTCACCAGATCAAAACGAAAAACCAAGACGGCCGACAACAGCTGGAGGGCTGGGGTGCCGTACAGAGACACGCAAGGGGCAGCTGCCACGGGCAGCCACGACGACGCGAGTGGGCGGAGGCGAGGCGCGTATGAGGCCGGGGTGGCAGCCAGGCGGAGGAGACAGGGGGCGCGACAGAGCGGCTCGAGGAGACACGTAGAGGTGACCGGGGTCGTGCTCGGGCAGCGAGATGCAGGGGCGTGTCCACGAGGCACGGGAGGAGGCCGGGGTCGACCGGGGACGACGCTTGCAGACGGCGAGGAGCTCGCAGGGGTGGAGCTGCGTGCTTGGGGCCAGAGGACGGCTGGAGTAGGGACGCCGGCGAGCTTGGGTTGGAGACGCGGAGGAGGGAGACACCGGCGCGGAGAGACAGGGAGGTTGAGGAGGCGCTGGTCGATGCGGGCCGAACTCGGAGAGGAGGAGCACGATGGCGGGCTCGTGGCGGCGGTTGGAGCTATATGGCCGGGGGCGAGAGGGCACGAGGCGCTCGCGGCCGGAGAGGGAGGCGAGAAGAGATGGGGCCGGGCTTGCAGGGCGGTGGAGGAGGCCGATGGCGGCGGTCGGATTCGGCGGCGGTAGAAGGAGGACGGGCTCGAGGAGCTTTGCAGGAAGGCGCAGGGGCACCGGGTCGTAGGCGGCGGAAGGAAGGCTCCCGGCGGCGGGGAGACAGGGAGATGGCCCTCCTGGCGGCGCCATGGCGGAGGAAGACGCGGTCGACGGCGCAGTGGGTAGAGGAGGCATGCGGGCGGCCGGAGGACGGGGTCGGCGGCCCCGGAGGAAGAGGAGGAGGAGGACGGCCGCGGGGACTGCGGGAGAGAGAGAGATACGCGAAGCAGGCGGGGTGGGCGAGCGACGCGGACGTGCGTGGGGAGGTGGGGACAGACGGGGGAGAGAGAGAGGGGTTTGGTGGGGGAGGCCCGATGCGGGGGAGGTGGGATCGGGTCGGGGTGTGGGTTGCGGGAGTGGGGTGGGTCCGGGCTGGCTGATGTTGCGGCATGGGAGTGGAGGGAGTTGGGAAAGTGGCGAGGTGGCGGTTTGCGATTGGCCGGGGTGAGGTGGAGGGGGCTGGGTAGAATAGGATTGGGTAGTTAAAGGGTTTAGGTAGTCCGGTTTTTGTACTGGGGGTGGCCGACTGGGTCGGATCGGCCCGGTACGGCTGCCCCTAAAAATAAAGTAAATATTTTATTATTTTAAAACGGGGCTTTTGAAATCCATTGGGAGACGAAACAAAATAATCCGGAGACCCGGGTTTTGGATTTTGAAATAAAGGCGGGGTATTTAGAAAACCAAATATGTTTTCGGAAATAGTTTCAGACAAACAAATGCATGATGATGACGATGCTCAAATGCAATGTGGCATGATGACATGAGCATGCGGTCATGATGATGCAATGCACAAAAACAACACGATTTTCTAGTAGCGGTTTCGGATGCCACAATTGGCGACCCGACGGCAGCAATGATAATGGCCGGCGAAATGCACGACTACTGATGGCGTAGTATTACAGGTGTAGGCAGGAGCATGACTGAATCACTCCAACATTCCGAAACAAGTTGGGACAATTGTTACTTAATCTGGCCATGTATCTTAATTTTCAGTTCTTTTATGTATCTTAATTTTCAGTTCCAGTTCGGCTTTATGTAACTTACTATTAGTTGCATTCTCATTGGAGGTTGATAATATGCTATTTTATCAAAAAAACAATGCAAGTTGAGCGAGGCTTGGCCCCGAGTTAAGAATCATCATGCCCGTTGTTCGACAAAGTTTGTCGATAGTTTAAAACGGGGATAAAAAAAGATCGAAACAGTGCGAAACCTTCGCGTGGTGTTATATTATGTGACATAGTTAGAAGGAAAAATCTCAAACTTGGTTTATTGATTATGTCTCAAAAAAACCTTCACAAAATGACCTATCTCATTCGAGGTTTCTTGGCTTTCGGGTCAAATGACCAATGTTATGGCTAGAATCAAGGCATAGTTTGTGTTAATATGGCCATATTGTGCATACATGTGCATCATGGCATGGAAAACAATGTTGCAAGAGGAAGTTTTCCTTTTTATCGCACCAAAAAGGCATTTTCCATCTTCCGAGCATAAAAAACGGACGGTTTTGTGAAGCAACCACCAAATGGATAATTCAAAAAACCACCAACACATTTTACAAAAATACTAGACCACCTTATATGCACAATGTACCAACAGGGGGATCTGAAACCTTTCCGTCCATCTCTGGTGAAAAAGACAAATTCCTACCGAATCGGCAGGAAGTGGGTCAGATATGAACTACAGGTACATGATACGATGCTCATGATTTTTTACAAAAATCATTTTTAGGTTCACAATATGCTATTTTATCAAAAAACCAATGCAAGTTGAGCGAGGCTTGGTGAGATTCAAGTGTATACAAAAGATGCGACATTTAAATATCTAATCAATTCAAAAATGTTAATACAAAAGATGCGGCATTAAAATATGATTTGATCTAATAAAATAGGGTTAGATTTATTTTTAGATGCTTAATATTTCTTATGTTCAAAGTTTTAGGATTTAACAATTTATTTTTCTTTGAATTGAATAATCAAAATTTATATGTAAGTGTTTTAATTATTTTGAAAATTTTCATGTAAAGTAAATATAAAATGATTTACATGAATGGATAGATATTATTTTTCTGAAAATTATGATATATTATTCATATTTTTCTAAGTTGAAATGAAAAAGATATGAATTTTCTAAATTCGTATCATATTTTTTGAATTAAAAATGCCCCTTTAATGCATGAAATAAATGCCCCCCCTTTAACACCAGTTCCAGACACGAACCGGTGTTAAGAGAACTATTATTCGTTTGTATACATTCTTTAACACCGGTTCTGCTGGAACCGGTGTTAAAGGGGGTAATGCTTGTACGGAATCCCCCCTTTAACACCGGTTCCAGCCACGAACCGGTGTTAAAGGGGGGGTATTCGCCTTCCCCTTCCTTTCTTCCCCCCAGAGCCAGATCGAACCGCCACCGCCACCGCACGCCGCGCCGCCATCGAGGCAGAGAAGCGCCGCCACCGCCACCGCCCATCGGAGCAGAGAGAAGCCACCGCCGGCCGCCACAGCCCTCGGAGTGAGGGAGGAATCGTCCGTGGGTGCCCTGAATCATCGGCCCTATCACCCACCTCTCTCGCTACCACGAATCTCGCCGCCGCCTCCATTGTCGAGCTTCGGAGCTCGAGGTCCTCGACGAGGCAGTCGCCCCCGACCCTCTCTTTTCCGTATGACCTCTCCCTCTCACTTGACCGCCATACGACCACCTCTTCCCGTGCAGAGCATCCGATCGCCCAATTCTCGCCGGAGCACCATCGACGCTCCCGGTACCTGCCTCACATCGCCCGAGGAAGCAATCCACCGCGAGGCCACCAACCTTCTCGCCATAGTACCCCGCCTCTCGTAGGCCACCTCGACATCGCCGGAGACCGCTGCATCCGCCACTAGCACCGCCGCCCGATGAGCCGCCTCCACGGCACCCAGGTGAGTCTCGCCTCACGCATGCCGTCGATCAATCTAAGATCCGACGGCCACCATATGTCCCAGTCGAAAGGGTACCAAAGAAACGAATGCCCACATGCGTGCGTCGGCCAATGACACAAGCCATCAACGTTGACTCTCCTGAAAAATAGAAGAAAAGATAAAAATTGCAGAAAATTGTATAATCTTGCAAAAATCATATAAAAAGATTCGTAGATCCAAAAATAGCAAATTATATATCAATGAATTCAAAAAATTGAGTAGATTATTAATATCAAGTTGGATTTAACTTTTACAGTACGTGTTTACTGTAATAATTTAATTAGTTTTAATGGTCTTTTAGGTTAATAAATTCATAGTAAAATATCTACTGGTCCAAAAATCATATACCCATGGATTCACAATTGTGTGTAGATCATCAATATGCAAATGGTTAAGCCAAATAATATAAGGTTTTTTAGCAATTAAATAAATGGTATAATGGATTATTTAGAGTAATAAATTCATAAGAAAATAAATAATGTTCAGAAAATTACAAATAATATGTCCCTGGAATCACAACCCCGTGGGGATTATATATCTGATTTTAGTTTGATTTTAGACAACGGAAACTATTTAAATGATTTAAAACCCATTAAACACTATTTAAATCATAAGAAAAGATTTGTAACTCTGATTAGTTTGATTTATGAGGTAGGGCTTTCCTTGTAGATGAACCACCGTTGGTAGATGTGCTTAGCCATGCTATGATGGACGAGGGCTAGGTTACATCACTGAAAGTTGTTTCTAAATGTGTTGGTTTGCGAAAACTAAAACAACTTAATCAATGAATCTCCCCCCCTGACTCAAAATGAGAGTGATGGTACGAGCTGGGCTGGCCAAGTCACATGGATAAAGTGTAATAAATGCGCGCGCAAAACGGAATCCCCCCTGACTCATCCTGATTAGGGTTTTGACCCCTCGGAACTCGTTTAAAATGATCAAGCTTCCTTAGGGTTTTAACTTCATTTGTGTTTTTATTTGTGTATTTTTGTATGAATAATATGTATATTTGTGTATGAATCCAAGTCCACTTGAATGTTTACACTCTTACTCTAGATAATATTATTGTTTTAGAAACTATGGATCCACTTAGTAGAAACCTTGAAGAAGAAGAAATAATGGAGAACATTATTGATGAGGACACCTCACAATATCTGAACTTGGAGGGACATGATGGACGGCTCAAGTACTAGTCATGGAGAAGATGAAGACTCGGTGAACGCAATTTAGTGGTTACAAAGTCCCGAGGTATATGCATTGATTAAGCCTCTGCGACTTCCACCAACAATCTTCTTCTACATGTATTAATTAACGCTTCTTTCTTCTTTTAGCCCTCTGGATCGACCAGCCAGAACCATCTTCTTCTATGAAAAGAGCAAGCGGCGCGAGCCGGGTTGAAAGATCGTGCAAAGTTCACGATCGGCAGTCCGTGTTGATGGCGGCCGATGGAGCCCAAGAAGGCCCGAACAAATTTGTACGTCAGTGGAGTTCTTGTTAGGGACCAAATCCCAATCATAATTGAAAATTGGAATAAGCCAAAGAAGGCGGCGGTACCTTTGTCGATGACATATCCAAAGAAACGCTTTGGAATTCGTTGTTGGTAAATTTCACCCTTCCGCCAGGAGGATGAAAACAACCCGGTTATAAAGGAAAAGGTCAAAGAGTGGACTCTAAAGAAGATGGTGGCGCTTTCCATAATCGAAGACAAAATTGAACAAATTTGTCAAATCTGGCGAGACTCCAAATTTCGAAGACGCATATTATGCGCAGATAAGACCTCACTGGCCCGAATTTGAGACATATAAAAAAGTGCTATAGCTAAAAAGAGGTCAGAAACCAATACGCTTAATGCCCTGAAGAAGGAATATCACCAGAGGACGGGGTCAGGGGGCTACATATCTCAGAGGCCTAAGTGGGAGGAAGCTGAGAAGGCCCTGCGCGCTAGAGGTATCACACCCCAGACAGATGGGTGGGACCTATGTGCAAAGACTTGGTTATACGGAATCGGGGCAAGGTTGGACCCAGAAACATGATTGTGTATCTTCCCAACCCTCCTTGCCAAACCCGTCACTTAACTCATCACGGCATACGAGGAAACATCCGCCAGGACCTTCCATCCCGACAGAGAGAATGACCAGCTCACACGCGCCATCGGTAAAAAAGAACACCCTGGACATGCACGAGGCACAGGGGGTATGACGTGGAAGGATGGCTTTGCCGACTGGAGCGACTCTTACAGATGGCGCGGCAGAAAAGAAAAAGAGCGTACAGAGCGGATGACATAGATAGAACATGCACTTGCGGCGCTGCAGGCGCAAGTGAATGCACATGAAACCATCAAGCTACCGCCCATCTCAGGCACGAAGATCCTGCATTGGAAGCTGCCGGCTAGACTCTGAAAAGCGGCAGTGGCTTCCACGGAGAACGTGCAGCCCACGCTTGAAATGGCGGGTCCTCGATACCCCGTGGATGAGATCACGGAGAGCGAACACGCTGAGCTGCATGTGGTATTAATGGGCTTATCCATTAAGGTGGCTATCGGCTATGCGTTACCTCCTGTAGCTGGTGGAACTTACCACTGCCGACCGATTCCAGATGGCTATGCTATTTTCGGGGTGGATGAGGTTGTGAAGGAATATGAGGAAGCACAGCTTGACCATGCTACAGGTGAAGGGGAAACTCAACTCAAATTTGCAGTGAAAACAACCATTCTTTGGAAGAACACATTGTGCTTACAAATTGGAGGTCACTGGCACCCCGCTCTCATGACGTCGTGATCTGAGCCGCTTCACTATCTCTGCGTGGCCATCTCCGGCGCTTGAGCCATTTCTGCTGGCAGCCATCTCGGCCGTCAGCCATCTCCGGTGCTTTAGCCATCTCCTCAGCGTAAGCGGAAGATCACTGCCACGAAGAGCATCAGTAGCACTGCCACAAAGAAATCCGCAGGAAACCGTACGCCAAAGAGTTCAAAAAACTACGTCCCGCAGCCTTCCGCCAAGCCATTGCCGGTTTTACCATGGAATCGCATCGACAAGGAGACCAATAGGATCTCGGAAGAACAGGTCAAGAAATTATTTGCACCTAGACGGGCCGAGCCAAAGGACAAAATAGATCCGGCGGTGGTGGAGAAGTTTTACAAAAATCTTTTGAAACCTGAAACCCCACTTGTCTTGGGACTACTGGCGCCATTTTGAAGGCGGATGCAAGGCGTAGAGGGAGACTGAAAGTAGCGATCGTGAGGCACCCTGAAAACAGTTCCCATGCTCGGAGCAGGAAAACCAATCATGCGCCCGCTCCAAATGTTCGACACAGGGGCGCTCCTCCCGTAAATAATTACGAGGCAGAGCTACAAAGAAAGGCCAATGAGATGGGGATGACTTATATTGCATACTTGAACGTCATGGGAGACAACTTGCCCAAATGCGATGCCAACCCCATACAACCATGGAAGTATGGGAAGAATCTCGTCAAGAAAGAGGAGCTCAAGAATCTACCAACAAAGATGCGAAAATTGCACAAGTGGTACCTTGATTTCTGCAAGACGAGAAAAGAAGAATGGATCACGGCGCATATAAGAGATGAGATTTTCTTCTGCGGAGACGACGGGATCGACTTGAACATTCAAGACTTGCATTTTCTATTCAATCAGAAGGAACTCGACAAAGCTGCCATTAGCCTTTATTGTGTGTAAGTACTATTTCTGTAATTTATATCTCATCTCATTCACTTCATTAATTTCATGTATATATATGCTCACCATATATGCATATACTATTATGTAGGAAAAAGGTTATGGAATGCAGGAAAGGAGGCCCTTTTGACATTGGGTTCGTTGACCCAAATAGAGTTCATGAAGAAGTGGTAAGAACATAACCCGGGCAAACAGAAGATTACTTGCTAAGGTCTTTACTGAGACAACAAACCAAAAGGGAAATACTATTGCCTTACAACTTCTCGTGAGTACTGTTACCCTCTCTCTTGTACACATTCTATTTCGGCTTACTTGATGTTAAGTGTAACTGATGATGAGTTATGCGTGCGTAGGTTCCACTTTATTCTGCTAGTCATTCAACCCGACTCAGGAAAAGTCCTTGTCATGGACTCGTTACGAAAAGAAAAAGAGATATGAGCAGACTTTAGAGAGATGCTCCAGAGGTAATTTCAATCATATTATCGCACTAGATCGGCAACTTTCGTGACAACAAGTAATTAATTACTCCTTTATCTATTTTCTTTGCCGGACAGGGTTTGGAAAAGGTTCACGGGCAGGGCCGTGGGTGAATGGTCAGAAGAACTAAAATTTGTAGACCAAAATGTAAGTAATACTAGCTAGCTAGGTCTGCGTATCTCTTTGATTCTGCTTCCAATTCTATTATATCATGCTTTATTGATTATTATTTTGATTGAACTCTCTATTCTCGTAAAGTGCGGGCATCAGGAACACGGCAATAACTTATGTGGGTACTATGTTTGCGAGTTCATTCGCAACACGATATGTGCGACGGGCCAAGACGCACTAGAACAACTTAGAGTAAGTAAACAAAGTCCACAACATTATTTTATTACCATCAATTGTGTTGAGTTTTATTCTTATATATATTGACGGTCCATTCTTCATATATATTCAGATCGAACGGATGCGGGACCAACTCCTACCATTTGAACGCATACGAGCCATTCAAGAGGAATTGGCGGGGTTCATACTTGATGAGGTCGTCACGCCTGGCGGAGAACTCTTTAGATATCCACCAAAATGAACAATGACGATGTATGTGCCGATGACGATGTTTGTATATAATAATAGTTGCTTAATTATTCATGTACTCGTATGTACCGATGACGATTTATGTATATACCGCTCCCGATCGATTTCCCCTCCCTCCCCGTAAATCGCCCGAGCGGGAGGCAGAAGTCTACCGTGGCAGATTTAGGCCGTTTTCCTACGTAGAGTTACGCTGCAGAAAACGGCTAAATCTCTGCACGAAGATCTTTAACACCGGTTCCAGCCCGAACCGGTGTTAAAGGCTGAGCTGCAGCCCGCGTCGCCACCCTTTAACACCGGTTCGTATAAGAACCGGTGTTAAAGGGCCCCCCCTCTAACACCGAACCCTCAACAGCGGTTGAGGAACCGCTGTTAGAGGGCCCTCCCAACCGGAGTTAAAGGGGGGGCTCTGCACTAGTGGTAGCTTCTGAAAGCTCCTTTGCATCTGACGGACTGAATGAATGGGTGTGTGCGCCGCGGCACGCAACGCGCTAGTTGGTTATGTCTAATTGCGGTCATGACGTATTTGTGCACGTAGTGTCTTTCCGGCCAAGCTCGGACCAAGGGCGGGAGGGTCACGGCGGCCGAACGGCGGAGGAGCAGGCCCGTTGCGGCAACAGGTGCAAGAAAATTCAGAATCGGTACACGTGGGTGGAAAAATATGTTGGGATTTGGTTTTAGGGTCCCTTGGAGTTGCCGATTTGTAGGGGAGATGAATTTTGAGACTCCCAAAAATAATAGGGGTTGTGAGTTGTTTAAAGTCTCTATAGGAGAAGCGGTTTCGCTGTTTTTCCTTTTTTTGAGGATGATGACGGTTTTCTGTAATTGGCAGACATTTTTGATACTCTAAGAGAGAAGCTCTTAGGGCTGGATGGCATGGGAAGCGTTCTACGGGTTAACACATGCTGCAAAATGCTTCCCCTTTGGAGTGAAAAAAATATGTTGCGATTTGATTTTAGAGTTTTTTTGGGTGTCTTATTTATACGGGACATAAAATTTAAGACTCCTAAAAAATATAGGGATTTGGATGGTAATTGCTTACGGTTTCTATAGGACAGAGGTTTCACCGTTTCTGAGAATGATGTCGACTTTTTTTATGGACTAGTAAAGGTGCACGTGCACACACACGTCTATATTTCAAACACAAAAATCAAATTAAAAATGATTTGTATAATAATATATGTTTGATTGCACGTCTATAGAGTTACATGTCATGCTCATTTTATTCTATATTATTTTAGTAAAATGTGGTGGTTCCATTGCTAAATGGGGTGCATGGTGAGCTCGGTAAAGCCGTAGCTGATGGCACTACTTGTTGTAGCTTTATTTTTTTGGCGGGCTATATGCTGCCAGACAACCGAGAATACCACCCTTGACCACTATGTTGTCCCATTTGTTCGAGTGAAACATTATTATTGCCCATAATATCTTCAAGACACCACAAACATTGATAGATTTTACCGCATATTTCGATCAAACATTGGTAGAGAGATTTTAGAGCAAATTTCTTTGTGAACTAAAACAACATGATGTCGGTATTATCTTACCCTTTAATTGAGTGGACGAACCTTCTGCTAAGGTAGTTGTTTCGTCTATAAGATTAGCTATCATTCCTCGGCATTTTGCATGCATCCGTGCAACCATTTGGACTCATCGCCATTGCTCGCCAAAGAGATATCTGGAGCCATATCTATAAACAAATTGCAGCAAAAACATCAGTCTTCTATATATATATATTAGCAAATAAAAAACATGTACATTTTCAGCACTAAACGCCTATATTTTGATAGTATAGGAAACCTAGAAGCTACAAGTATAGAACACATGACCTTCTTCGGTTGTTCTGTATTGTATCTGGGTGGCTACAGATTGTCCAATAGCATGTGTATCACATAATGTGTTCACGTTATTCATAGGCGATGTTGACTGTTTTTTAAGTTCACGCAATTGGCGTCGACGCTTTGAAATCTCATTTTTATTTTTTGCATACCGCACCCTATCCCTCTGCCTCTTCACCTCTCTAGGATCTGCATAAACAACACTTTAGTATTTTACATAATAACTACCGTATAATATAAGTTGTGTTTGTTGTCAACTACCTTTGATTTTCCCGTGGTTATATCCTAAAATGGAGCGCGGTTGGAAGATAACATAGGGATTTCTGCTTTATATATCTAGGAAAATAAACACAGGTATTAAGCAGTACCGACTTTCTACAAGCATAGTCGATCTACACAATATGATTGCAATCAGAGAGCATACGTAGGAGAAATATTAGCACTGAAAGATAAAATCAAACTTGAAAAAATTAAACAATATGATTTAAGAAATTTTGGAGTGTTCTCTCAGATTATATATCTATCAAGTACTGGAAGTCACTAAACTGCAAATTACAAAAGGCTGAAGTTATAATGGATTCGAATCATTCACCGAACTGAGTGTAATCTCTACACATAGCATATTAGTAATTATTTCATTCAGTCTAAGCAACATAAATTAGTATTCACAAATGAATAGAAAATTTGGCAGGCTCTAACATCATGAGAGAGAGTTGAAATAAATTTTGAACAGATCATACATTCTGCCTAATATTTTTCTCATATAAATATAAGTTTGTTTTCTTTTATCACAGAAGTTTCCTCGAAAGGGAACATAGAGGTTCATATTATCTACAGAAACAAAAAATAATTTGGGAGAGAGAGAGTATGTCTCTTGGACTTCAGTTCAAAATAAATCATCTTCAACCTGTAATAGACATAAGCTAGTTTAGCTGCCTAAAGACCCAAGTGGGAGCAGACAAATTACTTGCCAATGAAGAACATATATCCCCCTCCTTACACATGAGTAGATGCTCAATTGAACATATATTAATGATGTTGCTCAAATAACATAACAAAAGAGATAATTATTGTGTTGGACATTGAAAAATATAGGCTTTACCTTTCAGGCCGCGTGCTCCAGCAATGGACCTGGAAGAAGTAGAACATGGAAAATATAGGCTATACCCTCGTCGCTGAATTTCAGTACAACCTGATCGCTATATTTGGAAGAGAAACTTTGCTGGCTAATGGGAGAAAAACTAATGCCTGCTGGGGCAGAACCGCAGACATGGGCGGCGTGCAGTAGGTGGGGCGAGGCTCTTTGGGCGGCGTGCGTAAGCAGGTGGGGGCTCTTGAGGCAGCGTCTTAAGCAGTGGGGGCAGGGCTCTTTGGGGTGGCGCAGCAGGGCACAATAGGGTCATCAGCGCTGCGGCGCTGGCAGCAGGACGGGTCGTCTGTGGGAGGCGACGCAGGCGGGGACATGGTCGTGCGCACGCAGGGGCCTGATCTTGCGTGGCCGGCGGCGGCGCAAGTGGGGACGGCGGCGACGCAAGCTGCATAGGAGGGGACGGGGGCGGCGCAGGCAGCGCAGGAGGGGACGGGGGCGTGCGCGGGAAGGGGCCTGATCTTGCGTGCATGGTGGCGGCGTAAGTGGGGACGGCGGCGACGCAGGCTGCGTAGGAGGGGACGGGGGCGGCGCAGGCAGCGTAGGAGGGGACGGGGGCGGCGCAGGCAGCGCAGGAGGGGACGAGGGCGGCGCAGGCAACGCAGGAGGGGTCGGAGCGGTGGCTTGAACTGCGGCGGTGGTTTGCAACCGTAGAGGACGTGCGTTGAGAAAAAAGAAAAGCTAGTCACGGGACTCTCGTCGCGCGGGATTGTCCGCCAGCGCTGATGAGTCGATAAAGATGGGCTTAATTTGACGCGTTGGATAATTGCATCCTACGGACATCCTTAGTTGGATTAGACCCTCTGGTTCTTTTAATATTAGTGTAGATAGATTTGGAAGTCGCTTTTGAGACTCTAGCGGAGATGCTCTCAGGGTTGGATGGCAGGGAAGCATTCTGCGGGTAAGCCACATGCCAACCACCAAGTGTGATTTTCCATTAGTTCAAACCATCATACTTGTTGAAAAATTTGAAACATTAGCACTGATACCTTCGATCCGGATTCACGGATGTAGTATAATAGTTTTTTCCCTAGAAGACCTGGGTTTAATCGAACATTGGAAAGCATTACTAAAAGGAAATAAATAAGGACATGTCTATAAGACTGTTTTTTCCATTTTACCTTAGTTTACCATACCAATCTAGTTTAATTTTTATAGTGGGTTGAATCAATGGATGGAGATAGGCCAGGATTGAAGATCCACCTACAACTGCACATCATATGAGATAAAAGAAAATAGTAAGAAATTGTAGGGGTTCGTAGCATGGAAAACAAAAATTTTCTATCGCATACAAACAAACAAGCCAAGATCTATCTACTAGATTGTAGCAACGAGTCGATAGAGGAACTCACCCTCGAAGATTCCAAAGTGGTTAACGAGAGCGGATTCTCGTGGGTGATGTAGTCGTACTCTTCCCGATCTCAAGATCGTGTAGACGATCCTTCCAGCGCCACGTTCGGCAGCGCTCAGATCGGTCACACGTTCGGTACTGACGAAGACCTTCCTCTCCCTTGTTCCAGTGCGGAGGTTGTAGCACTCTCCTCGCGATTCGGCAACTGGCAGCGTGGTACCTAAGTAGAGGGAGATCCCAGGCTTCGCCTTAAGCCGGTGCAGTATGGTGGAGCTTATGAGAGAGAGGATTAGTGGCCTAGTAATTAGACACACCAATTAGAGGGCTCTAAACCAATTAGAAGGCTCTAAACTGTTGGCTAAAGCAATTAGAAGCTCTAAACCAAAACAGCTCTAAACCGGAGATCTAGAGTAGAAAGTATTATGTCTATGGGAGGAGCCCTGCCCCTCCTTTTATGGGAGGGGGTCATGGCGCGCCAGGGGAGGGAGGGAGTCCCTCCCCAACTCGGCTTGGGCTGGGCGCCGGCCTGGAGGAGTCCTACTCCTCCTCCAGGTTGGTTCCAACTCCTCTTGCTTGTTTCCCACAGTTTCTTGTTTTGGCAGTTTGACTTTCAAACTGGACATTTGACTTTTCTGTTTTAGGATTCAATTTAATCCTTTATTTGGGACAGCAATAACACATAGTACATGATGCAATCATTCAATGAGCAATGACACACTCATGTACCCTTCCCCCGAGTCTTGGACAATCAAACCTTCTAGAACATTCCGATGAAAACACGGAATCATTCCCGAACTCAAAGCAGGACTTTCCTTATATGAATCTTATTCTCCGGACCATTCCGGATCACCTCGTGATATCCGGATCCCATCCGAGACTCGAACAACATTCGGTCTCTTTCTCATAATACCATAACTACTCAAACAACGTCGAATCCTTAAGTGTGTCTCCCTACGGTTCGTGAATTATGCGAGACATGATCGAGACACTTCTCCGAACAATAACCAATAGAGGAATCTGGAAATTCATATGGCTCCACATATTTCAACGATTACTTTATCGTATGAACCACTTACATACGATACCAATTTCCCTTTGTCTCACGATATGTTACTTACCCAAGGTTATGATCGTCGGTATCTCTGCATACCTAGTTCAACCTTATTCTTGATAAGTACTCTTTTCTCGTTCCGTGATATGTGATCCCTTGTGACCAAGTCACATGCTTGCAAGCTAATTGGATGACATTCCACCGAGAGGGCCCAGTATATCTATCCGTCATGTGGATGGACAAATCCACTCTTGATCCATGTGTCTCAACCAATACCTTCCGAACACTCAATGCCACTTTTATAACCACCCATTCGGTGTGGTGTTTGATGTCATCAAAGCATCCATCCGATAAAGGTGATATGCATGATCTCATGGTCGAAGGAATTAGGTTACTATGTATCGTAAAGCATATAGCAATTGAACTAATGAAATGACTTGATCTTTATGCTACGCTTATCTATAGGAGTATGTCCACCATATCATTCTCCTAACGATATGATCTTGTTGTTGATAACATCTCAATGTTCATGATAGGAAACCACAATCATTAATCAACCAACAAGCTAGTGAAGTATAGAGGCTATACTAGGGACTTCAAATTAAGTTTACAAAACACACAAGTATCAATGTTTCCTTGTTAATACTATTATAGCATGAATGTAAACATTTATCATAAACACAAAGATATAATAATAACTATATTTATTATTGCCTCTAGGGCATATCTCCAGTCTCCCACTTGCACTAGAGTCATCTAATCTAGATTACATGGTAATATACCGAACACCCATGGCAGTTTGGTGTTGGTCATGTTTTGCCCTCGGGAGAGGTTTAGTCAACGGATCCGCCACATTCAGATCTGTGTGTACTTTGCAAATCTTTATATCCCCATCTGGATATGTTCTCGAATAGCGTGAAAACGCAGCTTGATATGCTTGACTTCTTGTGTGACCTTGGTTCTTGCGCATTGGCTATGGCGCCCATGTTATCACGATAGATAGACATTGGGTCCAGCACTTGGAACCACACCCACTCTGTAATGAACTCCTTCATCCATATCGCTTCTTGTGAAGCCTCCGAAGCGACCATGTATTCGATTCAGTTGAAGATCTCGCCACAACGCTTTGCTTTGCACTCCTCCACTAACTGCTGCACCATTCAAAATAAATACGTATCCGGATTGTGATTTAGAATCATCTGGATCGGTGTTCCAACTAGCATCGGTGTAACCATTAACAACGAGCTGTTCATCACCTCCATAAGAAAGAACCATATCCTTAGTTCTTCTCAAGTACTTAAGGATGTTTTTGACATTGTCCAATGATCCACTCTGGATCACTTTGATATCTGCTAGTTAAACTAACGACATATGCAATATCGGGTCTAGTACATAGCATGGCATACATTAGAGATCCTATGGCTGAGGCATGAGTCTTACTCATCCTTTCTCTATCTTCCGCGATGTCGGACTTTGAGTTTTACTCAAGGTCGTATTGGGCAACATGGGCAAGAACCCTTTCTTGCTTTCTTCCATTCAAATCTCTTTAGAACTTTGTCCAAATATGTACTTTGTGAAAATGATATTTGGCGTTTCGATCTATCTCTATAAATCTTTATGCCTAATATGTAAGCTGCTTCGCCAAGATCCTTCATTGAAAAACTATTATTCAAATATTCCTTGACACTATTAAGAAGGTCTACATCATTCCCAATCAACAATATGTCATCCACATACAGTATTAAGAATGCTCTGAGCTCCCACTCACTTTCTTGTAAATACAAGCTTCTCCATAAGTTTGTATAAAACCAAAACTTTTGATTACCTTATCAAAGCGTTGATTCCAACCGGGATGCTTGCTTCAATCCATAGATGGATCGTTGAAGTTTGCATACCTTGTTAGCATCTATAGGATCGACAAAACCTTTGGGTTGCATCATATACAACTCTTCATCAATGTCTCCATTGAGGAATGCTGTTTTGACATCCATCTGCCATATCTCATAATCATAATATGCAGCGATTGCTAACATAATCCTCCACAGACTTTAGCTTCGCTCTTGGTGAGAAAGTCTCATCGTAGTCAACTCCTTGAATTTGTCGAAACCCTTTTGCGACAAGTCGAGCTTTATAGACGATAACATTACCATCGACATCTGCTTTCTTCTTGAAAATCCATTTGTTCTCGACGACCTTCCGGCCATCCGGTAATTCCTCCAAAGTCCATGCTTGGTTTTCGTACATGGATCCAATCTCGGATTTCATGGCTTCTTGCCATTTATTGGAATCTGGGCTCATCATCGCTTCCTCATATGTCTCGGGGTCATCGGTGTTGTCCACCACCATGACATTCATAACGGAATCATACCAATGGAGTGGTACGAGTTCTCGTTGATCTCCGAGGCTCAGTAGCAACTTCAACCAAGTTTCATGATCATCATCATTAGCTTCCTCCCTTATTGGTGCAGGCACCACAGAACTTCTTCCGGTCTTTGCGCTACTCGCAATTCGAGAGAAGGTTCAACAACCTCGTCGAGTTCTACTTTCCTTCAGTCACTTCTTTGAGAGAAATTCCTTCTCTAGAAAGGATCCATTCTTAACAACGAATGTTTTGCCTTGGATCTATGATAGAAGGTATACCCAATAGTTTCCTTGGTATCCTATGAAGACGCATTTTTCCGCTTTGGGTTCAAGCTTGTCCGTAGAACTTCTTTACATAGGCTTCGCATCCCCAAACTTTAAGGAGCGACAATTTAGGTTTCTTCCCAAACCATAATTCATACGGTGTCGTTTCAACGGATTTAGACGGTGCCCTATTTAAAGTGAATCGGCTGTTTCTAATGCATAACCCCAAAACGATAGCGGTAAATCATAAGTGACATCATAGAACGAACCATATCTAAGAGAGTTCGATTACGACGTTCGGACACACCATTACTGTGTGGTGTTCCCGGTGTCAATTGTGAAAGTATTCGCACTTCTTTAAATGCTCGCCAAACTCGTAACTTAGATATTCACCTCCACGATCGAGCGTAGAAATTTAATCTTCTTGTTACGTTGATTCTCTACCTCACTTTGAAACTCCTTAAACTTCTCGAAAGTTTCGGACTTATGTTTCATGAAATAGATATACCCATATCTACTCAAGTCATCCGTGAAGGTAAGAACATAACGATAACCACCATGCGATGCTACACTCATTGGACCACACACATCGGTATGTATGATTTCCAATAAGTCCGTAGCTCGCTCCATCATACCGTAAAATGGAGTCTTAGTCATTTTACCCATCGGACATGCTTCGCATCTTTCAAGTGATTCAAAATCAAGTGATTCAAGAAGTCCATCGAATGGAGTTTCTTCATACGTTTCACTCGATGTGACCAAGACGCAGCGATGCCACATATAGGTCGAATTATTATCGCGCTGATTTCAAACGTTTAGCCTCAATGTTGTTGATATGTGTATTTCCACTATCGAGATTCAATAAGAATAGACCATCTATCAAAGGTGCATGTCGTAAAACATATTACTCATATAAATCGAACAACCATTATTCTCGGACTTAAACAAGTAACGTCTTGCAATAAACAAGATCCCGAGATAATGTTCATGCTCAACGCAGCACTAAATAACAATTATTTAAGTATAAAACTAATCCCGATGGTAGATGAAGAGGTAGTGTCAATCGCGATCACATCAACCTTTGATCCGTTTCCACGCGCATCGTCACCTCGTTCTTCGCTAGCTTCCGTTTATTCTGCACTGTTTGAGTTACAAATATGAGCACCGAACCAAGATCAAATACCGAGCACTACTACGGTACTAGTGAGATACACATCAATAACATGTATATCAGATATACCTTTCTTCTTGATGTTGCCGTTCTTGATCCGCCAAGTACTTTGGGCAATTCCGCTTCGAGGACCTTCTCCCTTGCGTAAAAGCACTCGGTTTCAGTGCTTAGGTCCAGCCTTGGTCTTCTTAAATCGGCGTGGTAGCTTTCTTACCACCCTTCTTGAAGTGTCCCTTTTGCTTAGACTTGCCTTTCTTGAATTTGGTGGTCTTATTGACCAACAACACTTGGTGCTCTTTCTTGATCTCCACTTCTGCAGATTTCAACATGGCAAAGAGTTCTGGCAACGTCTTGTTCATGTTCTGCATGTTGTAGTTCATCACAAAGTTCTTGTAACTTGGTGGTAGTGATTGTAGGACACGGTAAATCCCCAAAGCATTAGGAATCACTATACCCAAGCTTTGAAGTTTATTTGCGTGCCCAGACATCTTAAGCACATGCTCACTGACGGAGCTGCCTTCTTCCATCTTGCAGTTAAAGAACTTTTCAGAAGCCTCATAGCTTTCAATTGCCGCATGAGTCTCAAAAATTAATTTGAGATCCTCGACAATATCATGTGGGTCTGACTCTTCAAACCTTTTCTGAAGCTCCGATTCTAAACCATACAAGATAGCACCTTTGAACTATGGAGTCTTGATTCTTAGGCGAGGTAAACATTCTTTACTTCATCGGAGCAAGGCTGCAGTGGGTCACCAATGTGCATCCAAGCACATAGGTCAAATTACCAGTGTGAGGACAATCCTCAAATTGCGGAACCAATCCATGAAGTTGCTTCCATTGTTTTCAACTTTTCTTTCTCTAGGAACGCATTAAAATTGATGGTAGGGGCTGCCATTGATCTACAACATATTTGCAATAGTTTAGACTAAGTTTATGACAAATTGAGTTCAAATTAATTAATGAAATTAAACTAGGTGAACTCCACTCAAAACAACATCCCTCACATTGTTTTAGTGATAACACGACCAAATCCACTACATCAACACCGATCATCACGAGAGTTGATATAGTTTCAATGGCGAACAATCATCATGTTCATCATATCTACTATACGATTCATGCTTTACCTTTCGGTGTCGTGTTCGAGACCATGTGCATACATGCTAGGCTCGTCAAGATCAAACCTTAGTTTTCATGAGCAAATCTGGCTTGCTCACGTTGTATACACTTGCGAATCTAGAACACCCGATCATCACGTGGTGCTTGAAACAACAAGCTTTAGCAACGGTGCTAACTAAGGGTGAACACTTTATGATTTGAAATTGATGTGCATGAGGATCATCTTATAATGCTACCGTCGTCTACTAAGCAATACAAGATGCATAAAGGATTAACATCACATGCAATTCAATATATATGTGATATGATATGGCCTTTCTTCTTCGTGCCTTCGATCTCCATCTTCAAGCACGAACATGATCTCCATCATCACCGGCATTGCATCAAGGTCAATGGCGCTTCTCCATGGTTGTCGCCCACGGCTTCAACTATTACAACTACTTTGAATAGACACGCAGGTCTGAACATAAATTAAAGACAACCATATGGCTCACGCGGTTGTCGACTTACAATAAGGAACATTGCATACATCAAATATAATCACAATCATGGCCATATCACATCATCGCACACCCTGCAAAACAAAGTTAGACGCTTCTACTTTCTTTGCATATTTTACGTGGTTTGGGGCTTTCAATAAGTGTCGTTCTAACTTACGAACAAGAACCACAACATTGATACTAGTATTGTTGATCACCCGTTGTAAATTGGATCTTAACTATGCTAGGAGAAACATGCACCCATAAAGCCACTTATGCAATACAAGTTACATGTCAAGCGTGGAGCAAGTCTCATGAACGATGTCATGTAAGGTTAGCCCGGCCGCTTCATCCCAACATACCGCAAGATGCAAAGTACAAAAAGCAATCTACAATAAAGCATCAACGCCCACAATGACCATTGTGTTCTACTCGTGCAATGATCTACATATAGACACGGCTCGATACCCTTTAGGGGTTCGTAGCATGGAAAACAAAAATTTTCTATCGCATACAAACAAACAAGCCAAGATCTATCTACTAGATTGTAGCAACGAGTCGATAGAGGAACTCACCCTCGAAGATTCCAAAGTGGTTAACGAGGCGGATTCTCGTGGGTGATGTAGTCGTACTCTTCCGATCTCAAGATCGTGTAGACGATCCTTCCAAGCGCGTTAAAGCGGCGCTCCTTGATCGGTCACATCGTTGATTTTCGACGAAGACCTTCCTCTCCCTTGTTCCAGCAGGCAGCGGAGGTTGTAGCACTCTCCTCGCGATTCCCAAGACAGACAATGGTACAGGAAGTAGAGGGAGATCATGAGCTTCGCCTTAAGCCGGTGCGAGTATGGTGGAGCTTATGAGAGAGGATTAGTGGCCTAGTAATTAGACACACCAATTAGAGGGCTCTAAACCAATTAGAAGGCTCTAAACTGTTGGCTAAAGCAATTAGAAGCTCTAAACCAAAACTCTAAACCGAGATCTAGAGTAGAAAGTATTATGTCTATGGGAGGAGCCCTGCCCCTCCTTTTATGGGAGGGGGTCATGGCGCCGCAGGGAGGGAGGAGTCCCTCCCAACTCGGCTGGGCTGGCTGGAGGAGTCCTACTCCTCCTCCGTGTTGGTTCCAACTCCTCTTGCTTGTTTCCCACAGTTTCTTGTTTTGGCGTTTGACTTTCAAACAAACTGGACATTTGACTTTTCTTTTAGGATTCAATTTAATCCTTTATTTGGGACAGCAATAACACATAGTACATGATGCAATCATTCAATGAGCAATGACACACTCATGTACCCTTCCCCGGTCTTGGGACAATCCGGAACCTTCTAGAACATTCCCGATGAAAACACGGAATCATTCCCGAACTCAAAGCAGGACTTTCCTTATATGAATCTTATTCTCCGGACCATTCCGGATCACCTCGTGATATCCGGATCCCATCCGAGACTCGAACAACATTCGGTCTCTTTCTCATAATACCATAACTACTCAAACAACGTCGAATCCTTAAGTGTGTCTCCCTACGGTTCGTGAATTATGCGGACATGATCGAGACACTTCTCCAACAATAACCAATAGAGGAATCTGGAAATTCATATGGCTCCCACATATTTCAACGATTACTTTGCGATCGAATGAACCACTTACATACGATACCAATTTCCCTTTGTCTCACGATATGTTACTTACCCAAGGTTATGATCGTCGGTATCTCGCATACCTAGTTCAACCTTGTTCTTGATAAGTACTCTTTTCTCTCCGTGATATGTGATCCCTTGTGACCAAGTCACATGCTTGCAAGCTAATTGGATGACATTCCACGAGAGGGCCCAGAGTATATCTATCCGTCATGTGGATGGACAAATCCCACTCTTGATCCATGTGTCTCAACCAATACCTTCCGAACACTCAATGCCACTTTTATAACCACCCGATTCGGTGTGGTGTTTGATGTCATCAAAGCATCCATCCATAAAGGTGATATGCATGATCTCATGGTCGAAGGAATTAGGTTACTATGTATCGAAAGCATATAGCAATTGAACTAATGAAATGACTTGATCTTTATGCTACGCTTATCTATAGGAGTATGTCCACCATATCATTCTCCTAACGATATGATCTTGTTGTTGATAACATCTCAATGTTCATGATAGGGAAACCACAATCATTAATCAACCAACAAGCTAGTGAAGTATAGAGGCTATACTAGGGACTTCAAATTAAGTTTACAAAACACACAAGTATCAATGTTTCCTTGTTAATACTATTATAGCATGAATGTAAACATTTATCATAAACACAAAGATATAATAATAACTATATTTATTATTGCCTCTAGGGCATATCTCCAACAGAAATAGTCATGTGTAATGTTTGAATGGAGATAATCTCTTGTGGACAACACATCCTAATATATTAGAGCCCCCCATGATGCAGTGGGCATAGAAATAGTCTTTTAATCCAACTGAGTGCACACCGAAGTCATGGGTTACAAACGATTATTAAGTGAAGAACACGGATTAAAACATTAAGTGGTGATGTTGTTGTGATCCCGAATGGGTTACTAAGCGAAGACCGTACTACCCTTTCTGTCACTGAGGTTCATATGAGATCACCGCTAGCCAAGTATCTCACCTCAAGCCTTTATCAATCTATAGGATCTTGGGTATCTACAAATCCACAGATTGAGACAAGAGAAAAAAAAAGATACGAATCTCAATTGTAAACAAAATACAATACTGCCATGATCAGATGCACATAGTTGCTGCGAGGTTTCTCTCCAAACTGAAGAACGTGAGGACTACTTCACTCATAACAAATAGATCAATGATAGAAAATATTATGCAAAATACCTAGATTGAAATCGAATATTCTTACAATGGTCACCAAATCACAAGGAGATCTAAAGTACAAAGCAATTACTATGGCTAGTGGAGGGATGGATGGTGGAGTGGATGAACAATGGCGTGGATCTCCTTTGATGGACTTGTTATGTGGATATTCAAAGATATCTTTTTCTTTTCATTATTTTCAAGGAGTGCTGGCTATTTATTTTGCAAGTGCTTGCACGAACTTTAAGAATACCAATACGTTTGCACATACATTGACACTGATGCCAATTATGTCATCAACTCATAAACGAAATCTGGAGTAATACCATAGATTGTTTAAAACATGGCGGAGTTGTTGGCATCACAAATGTGTGCACTAGGAACATAAATAGCAGAATTTTTTTTCTCTCTTTTTTTATGAGCTAGTACCACGGTTTGATCCACAAAATTATATTTGGCATGTATCACAATCACCACTAGACTTTATTTCAATCAAACAACTCCTTTCAAGAGTATCATCAAGACTATCAAAATATCTATGGGGTTAAGTATCTTCAAGGGTATACTCTAAGACAATCATTCATCAAACAAGTCGTAAATTTCAGACTTTTTCTTATTGTACTTGTTTGGCATTATTATTTCCAAGGCAAGACTCAGTTAGCTAAAAGAACTAGAGAAAGAGATTCAACAACTAACCATCATACTAATAAAAAGCTTTACTTTAACTAAATTAAATTACTCCCATAGGCATAACATCTTAGCAAATCGACCAACTAAGATAAACAACTCAAACTTCAAAAGTGAGAGACATAGGACATACCTCTCATAAGTGACTTCATGATTCTATTCCTTATAAGGATGTGTTCCTTCAAAATCTCAAACACGATTACTCTCATAATAATATAAAAGCAAAGAGGCAAAGTGAGAATCCACATTTATGAAAAAACGTAAAAACAGAAAAATCATTTTGTATTTCTGAGGAAAGGGATTAAAGAATAGAAAAGATCTTGCGACCAAGCAAGGGTTCTAAGAAAATAAAAACAAACAAAACAAAAGCAAACTAAAAAGCAAAGGAAAAAAAAGCAAAGTGTTGGAACAAGCCAACACGAGTGTTTCAAAACTCTCAAGGAGCTGGAGTACAACCTCATTATTACACAAATAAATTTGCAAGGGGAACACATCCCCAAACTCAGGCTTTTGCAAGCCCCCTTGCTGCTCATTGTGGTGGCGATGGATAATTTCCCATGTTCCATTGGCCATGCCAATTTTGGAACTGGGTGTTGAGGCTTGCAGTAGCATCTCGAAGGTTGATGTAGAGGTTGTTCATGTTTTGGATATTTCCTTCGAGTGTGTAGATGTCTTCATAGGTGTTATAGTAGTTTGGTGGATGCTCATCTTGTTCGGGTTCCTCGTGTTCTACTTCTTCATCTTCTCCTCCTCCTCCCATGGGTATCTCTTGTTGGGGTAGATTAGCCTCAACATGTGCGTCATAAAGCAAACGTCACTCCTCGATAGAGAAAATAACATTAGGCAAAGGAGCTTGGATCAAGTGATCCGCTCCAGGTATATCGAGAAAATATCTACCATGAGTTTTAGAGATCATACCACATGCTCTTAAAGTAGGGAGACCAATAGGGTGACGTCCTACCAACGGTTGGATATTACCTAGGTTGATGTGAAGTGAATGTGCAAGGACGGTCACAACTCCCCCTCCGCATATGGGTCTACGATATTGAAGAGCCTGTTTCTTAAGGTAAAACACAAGCAAACTGCCCAAATTTGGCATTAAGTTACAATTAACAAAGTAGCTTTAGCGAGGATCAACATGTCCTCCTCATTAACTCTAGTAAACTCACCACATGCCTGCAAGGTGTTAGCAGTCACATAAAATAAATAGCGAATAGCAGGGTGATCAATTTGGTTTCTCTTGGGTGTATTTTCACGAGTTCTCATTAAGTTGAAGTATTGCCAAGGTGCAGGATCTAGAATAAAAGTAATTGTGCATACATCGGTGGCATTGTTGGAAAACCCAAAACATTGAGCACATTGGTCGAGTGTTAGATGTACTCACAGTTCATAAGGTGGAATTTGACGCGGTCAACTGCGGGCCTTTGTTCCTCGGTACAATAGTAATGATCCACTGTATACATCAAGCTGCTGAAGACCTCAAGTGTCAAGCGGAGATACGTGGCGACATCCTAGAAGACAAAGTCATACAAACCAACATTGTTGTAAAGTAAATCGAAATCATCACGAATGTCAAGTTGGTTCATGATATAGGGACATACACACTTGCTGGACTTGATTTCCCGAAGCTTAAGATGGTTGAAACGGCTCAGCTGTATGTAGCGGACCGAAACCGATAAGGTACAAGTCCCTGTGTTTACAGTGCTAGTGCCTGGATCGAATAGCTAGCACCCACAGTTAAGATGTAATATCAAGAAACAAAGGTCATATTACATCGCATATCTAGGAATGAAAAAATAGTTCAATACAACTTACATATCTCATATGGATATCTTATTACAAAGCAGCGGATATAACTATAAATCATGGAGTCCTTCATCTTCATGTGCCACAGGAAAACATGTTGGTTGCAGACTCGTAATCCCTACTCATCAAACTTCACTATCATCAAGTAATCCCGCAACATGATAAGTTATAGCCACAAGGGTCAATACATTTGAATTGTATTGGCAAGTGATACCATATTGATATAGAGAACTTAACATCTACATGAATATATGCCTAAGTGGAGTTTTCGATGACCTTTGCATAAAGTAAGTTTTCCCTATCCTTTGTAAAATAGTTTTTCTCTTTTTCCTCAACACTTTATTAAACTTGGCACTCTGGATACCCTCCAGGTGCTTCCCTTGTTCACCCAACAAGTTTTAACTTAGATAAATTAGAATGATGAGATTCTTGATTCTGCTTCATTATCTTGATGCTCAAAAGTTTTCCATAACCGGGGACACGGCTAAGTACTTAGTTTTACCCTCTCGAGAGGAGGTGCACTTTCCCCACAAGACTCGACATGCATCGAGACGAGACTTTTCAGAAGCAATCCCTCAGACCACCACGGACGCGTTCCATCCTATCAATTCTACCACCCACTGTCTGTCTGGCTGAGTTCTCACAACTTAGTTGGTCAAGGCAGAGCCCATATGCCATGTGGTTGCACTGGAAGCTTCCCGACAAGAACGTCTCCAATCTCTTTGTTCCTGGGTGGCCGTCCACAAGTTCGATAAACCAGGGTAAGCCATAGAAATGGGCCCTGAGTAACCACTCAACATAATACATACAAGTCCCATTTCCACCCAGGTGTTTTATTGACATCAGTTGTTTTCATTAGTCCAAAAATACTTGGATTTCCATAATATATCATATCATGATTTCCACCCACGAATCTATATAGCAAGACTAAGCATTCTAATCTTACGATGTCTCCTATCTTTAGGAAATACTATCAAGGTAGATACTATAGGATTTAGCATAGCTTAGTAATATACATAATAGTCCTATCATGCACACTACAACATTACTAATGCAATATAGAAAGATAGGACTTTTGATGACCAAAGTATCACTTGCCTTTATAGTAGAATATTTAGGTACTCTCCTTGATCTTGTGAATATCACACTCCTCAAATCTACAACAATACAATCAAGCAAAAATCACAAACTCAAAACTACAACACAAAACAATCACAAGAATACAATGAAATGCATGCAAGCATGCAACAAGATGATTTTATTTGAGAAATTTTTATAGCAAGATTCTGAACACTAAAAACGCCTACTGGTCCTTCTATACAAGTTGAATGCCAATTGTAATTATTTTTACTGCAAATAGATTATTTAAAAGAATTTTCTTTTATTAGAAAAGCCTTATTCAGTAGGACATTTGCTACTGCCATAAAAATATAATTTTCTTTTGTGTTGATATTTCTGGTCAGAGGGTTCGATATACAACCATTTGGAAAAGGATTCACTCAAAAAATAATTTACAGAACAATTTTTATACTCAAAATAATCCACAAATGGTTCTGCATAAAACGTGATTTTTTAACGTCTCAAAAATACTAAATTATAGCCCCACCGTGTTCTACTCGTTTTTTAAAATCCATAGACATATTATTTGCTAAATTTGGATAAACAGAACTAAAGATATGATTTTTGCAAGTTTCTAACTTTTTATGTCTAAAAATAAGAAAATAGGAATGAATACGACACTTGGTAGATTCGGGTTGGAGGATACCCCTTCGTTTAAGTGATCTATGATGTCTTTTATATGAAGATCTAACGGTCCAAGATATCTCACCGGAATAACTCTTCGGAGAGTTCGCCAGATTTGTGGGCACGGGCTTGGCGTTGCCGTTCCTGTCGCTTGGGACGTATTCGGAGTTGAAGAAGATGTGGACGGCGTAGAGGACGTCGAGGCGGTGCTTCTGGACGTGATTAAGAGGTCGTTCGTCTCCAACGATGACAACAATCCATAGCTGGAGCGATGAGTGACGTCGGGCGGCGCGGCCAACTACAACAAGAAGATGCACAATCATGTCCTGGAGGTAGGCAACATCAAGATTAGTCTTCTGGTACAAGGAATCGACGAGGCACTCACCGTGGATGACAAGATCTGACGATGAAATACGTTTCTAGGCTAATCTTGACATGGTTTGTGTGTGTTCTACGGAGCTCCTCTCGAGAAAGTTTAGGAACGAAAGTGAAGGAGGAGGACTAGAGGTACGCGCTGAATCTTTCGGTTTGTCTTGATATGCTCTAGAGAGGGAGATCGGGAGACGTATGTCGACGGGTGACGTTCGGAGCACCGTTTTGGTTTGGAAAATTAACACAATAAAACAGTGAAATAATGCCTTGAACGGAACCCAAACAAAATTCTAAACATAATTCGTATTAAAGTCAAAAAGAAACGGCCATCCAATTGATGAAGATATGAAGAGGAAAAAGTCATAGTAGCCATGGCTGCTCCGAGGTTGTAGGTGAGGGAGGAGGAGGAAGAGGATGGATGGTGTGAACGGTCCAGGTTGGGTCGGCCTAGGTTGGTCGTTCTTATTTTTAATTCTTTTCTTTTTTTTCTTTTTACTTTCCTGATTTCTTTTGTAGTCTTTATTTTGTCTATCCAACTTGATTCAAATTTGTATCAAATATTTTTAGATAAATTTATATAAAATATAAGTTGGTTATTTAGTCTAATTAGAGTATTTATAATACTTTTTAAAGTATAATTCATTTAGAAATTGAGCATGTCACGTAGGACTATACAGTATATTTTCTTAATTCTTATTTATTTCATATCTTTTAATTTTGAGCTCCAAAAATGATCAAACAACTTTGTAAACTTTTTAAAATAATTATTTATTATTTAATATTATTTTAAGTATACTTTTGTTTTTTTCAATTATGGATTTCGTTCATGGCTTAAATTGACTTTGCAATATGTCTTATTTCTTTTTATTCTTGTCTTATATAAATCATAATATCTATTGATCTAGGTTCAAACAAATTCATATGGTTGAATTTAATTGTTCATTACTATTACGTATCATTTTTGAATACTCTGGTTCCATTTAAACATGGATTTTTCTACGAGCGTAAATTGACTTTGGAGATATTTTATTATTGCTTTTTATCTTATATGGTTCATAAATTTTCGTATCTAGGGATCCAAATAAGGTGAAATCAATTCATATTGTTCTTTTAATATTGTTACTTACCATTATATCACTTAGGAATGAGTTTTCTCAAAAATAATTATATGGAAAGTAGCCATAGATATGAATTGAGATGATGTGATGATTTTCTTATTAGGATTTAGGTTTTGGGTATGTTCCTTTTCCATTGGTTTAAAATGCAAGTTCTTAATGATGATGATGCATGACATGCATTTGAATTTTTTTTAAAAAATTGTTTGTCACTTTCTCAATCAAAATTATTATTTTTGTATAAGTAAGTTTTGATGTTTCCATTTAGAAGCAAAAAGTTCCTTTTCCCCCTAAATTTCATCATTTATTTATTTTGTTTGTTTATTTTTCACATTTAAAAATTTGGAAAAATTTGGGATGTGACAGGCTACCACCCTTAAATGGAATCTCGTCTTGAGATTCAGGAAGGCTAGAAACAATAAGTTGGTTTCAGGACAACTAGGGTACTACCACCCTTAAAAGGATTTGACTAGATTGAATCTTGAGAATGTACTTTGGCTTCAGTCTTGGTGGTTATTGTACCTTCAGGGTTATTATTGAGAGATTGAAAAATTCCATCCTTGACTTTTTCATATGTTGAACTACAAGATAGATGTGGCATTGGACAGGAACATGATCAGTTCCTTCACATAGGAAACATGTAACATGAGATGTGGGGAATTCTCTAGATGGATGGCTTCGGGCACTGATTATTATCTCTTTATAAGTATCCTATGTCTCCATAGATTTTTCAAGCTTATGGTCTTGTCACAAGATCATCCTTGGTGTTATTTGTTTTGTTATAGTCGTTCTAAAGAGGGTTGTTGCTCATGTTGACCATCTGATTGGCCATCAATTGAAATAACTGAGATTGGGATTCCAACACCTTTAGAATATTTGGGTATAACTTAGGGTCTTTATGGTTGTTGGCTAAAAACTAGGTTGTCACTTGATTCAACTTAGTTTGGGATGCTAGTAGTTGCATTGTAATGGGCATCTCGAGGTTGTTGTTGTCACCATCGTTGATGTTGGAGTTGTGATCTCTTGGAGAAGTCATCTGCTTGGGTTGGGTAGGAATTAGAATAGACAAAGATTTCTAGGGAAAGAATTATACTCATACACAAAAAATCACACAAAGCAATAAGCAAGCAATATCAATCATACAATCCATAACTCAAACAAGGTTCAAGCATATCTTAGGCAAACAAAATATTGCAATCATGCTACATAGGTTGGTATGATCAACAAACGAGTAGGAAGTCGATTTAAACGAAATACTTAGTATGGTGGTACAACTATAGGGTAACACTTGAGATCATTCCATCCTTCTTCATAGCTACTTCATCAGAACGAGAACATGGTATCCTTGGAAGAAATTATGTCATCTTGTCACAAAGTTCAAAGGCGATGTCTATAATGTTCCTCCTAAGTTGAGTTTCCGTAGTCTCCAGGTCTTGAGTATTCTTCTTAGCTTCCTTGAAGTCCTTCCAAGTGTTGTGAATTCTATGCCAAAGTCTCTCTCCAAGTTCTTCAATGGATCTCCATGAAGAACTTCTTATTGATCAAAGAATAACGGATGAGGTTTTGAGTTTGTGAACATCCAAAGTCCCATTGTCTTGTTATTGTATTCCTTGATAGATTTGTTGAATCTTGCCAAATGAATTAAGATAGTTCCACTTCCACAAGAAACAAAAACAAAGATAACCTAGTAAAACCAAAATATTTAAGTTTCTCATCCTATGGTCTTTCCAAATTGCTCTTATCTTATTTTCTAATGAACTTGAACTTCCTCCATTGATCTTGACTTCTCTTCTTGATCCTAGAATGCCTTGTACTTCTCCTTGAGTTGGGAGTGTAGCTCATCATTTCCTTAGTTGGTTGCTCCTATCATAAAAGATATCCTAAATAAAATTTCTAAGTCCTAGAACTATTGAAGAACAATTCTTCCTTCTGAAACTTCACTTGGTTTCTTTTGATGATGGAGATATGTAGATCCAGCATGTTGAGGATGTCGAGAGGTCCAATTCCTAGTAGTTCGTCTTGAATTCCTTACTGATGTTTAAGTTGAAGTCTATAGCGATGATGAAGCCGAAGTCCTTGGTGAATCCGAGATGAAGTCATTTGTGATGCTGAAGCTAAAGTAATTTGTGATGTTGAAGTCCTTAGCCATGTTGTAGTTGAAGTCCTCGCTCATGTTGAAGTCTTTGTACATCAAGTTGAAAAAGGGATATATGTAGGAACAAAACAGAATGCTAAGGAAAGAACTTACAAGATTGTTCGTAAATAACTTGCACAAATGCAACTCCTATTTGTTATCGCCATATTTTGGCCAAAGGAGGAGATGGGCCGTGATCAAGATGGGCTTGGAAGATACATATATGCAACGTGTTGTTGAATCAGCCTTGTGCGTGGATTTGGGCTAAATTGCCCGTGTATCTGTATATTGTAGTAGTTTTCGTTTCGGTTTAAGTAAGAGATAGAAAGTCTCCGGACTATAAATATGTACCTAAGGTTATTGAGAAAAGGAGGACAATCACGTTCACAACAAACACAATCTCGGCGCATCGCCACCCCTTGTTTCTAGGGTTTCTTTCGGGTAAGTGTCATGCTGCCTAGATCGCATCTTGCGATCTAGGCAGTATCTGCTTATGCGTTATCTGGTGTTACTCGTACTGAAGCCTTGTTGATGGCGAGTAATACCATTATCATAGATTTTTTTGGGTTAGCATCGGTACTTTTCGCTATGATTGTTTAGTTATGCTATCTCTAGTTATCTCGCTACCTTTGCACCTTTTCCCGGGTGTAAGGGTAGCACCTTGCTTGATCTTTATTCAGTCGTTTTGATCCGTTATAGTTTTGCCTTGTTTTCTAAGGTTTAGTTTGATATCCACGTAGTCAGGCCTTGCAAACGGGTTGAACGATCCAGTAGTACGTGAGGGATGGTTTGCTAGTTCGAGAGGAGTTGTTCCGGGAATTGACTTTACGTCGGTTGTTAGGCCTTCTCTAGGGTTAGTTTTCTATCATCTTTTGTATTTACCAGGCTCAATTACGTGTAGGATGTTCCAGTTACGTGGTGAGAACGTTAAACTGTCGTAGATCGATTTAACTTGTATTGATGAAGCAAAACCCCATGTTGTCATAGATTTAGTGCAGAACCATGGGATAATCGGCTCCAGGAGCCGATTCACAGGGAAACCTGGGAGCCGGTCACGGCTCGAATTTTACGTATACTTGTTTACCATGCGAAGCGATCGAAGCAATCCATCACCTTCGACCAGGTATAGGTCGGTGGCACGCTATGAACCAAGCCGGGGCGTGTCTGGGAGTTTTGCGGGCCGTTGCGAGGACCAGGCCCACCAGCGATTCTGGAGCCTCCGGCTCTTCGTGTTGCTCGTCGCTGCTCGCGGTGGGTTTTGAGCAACACATTACAGCACGACGGTGGGACCTTCAACAAGATCTGCATCAACATCCGACGCTGAGATGAGGGAGACGGTCACGCGTCTGACGATCTGCTGAGGAGCACAAGGCGAATATGATGATATCAAAGCTCTCTTTGAAGCCGATCTCATCGGCTCTTTTGAGAGGACTCGTAAGCACGGCATCGGTGGAAAGGGTTCTCACCGAGGGTGCTCTTGATGAGGTGGATCATGCATTCCTTGAGGAGCGCACTGAGCTTTGCGACGAAGTCAACTACATGGTGGCTCACTCTCTTCCGCCATTACGAGAGCCTAGTAAACGCTTTCGGCGCGCCGATTCGCGTAGTTCAGGAGATCATGAAACATCAGTACTCTCCGTCGGGGCCTACTCTAGGGACTCACCAGGGAGAAAGACCGCTCCAGACCAGGCCACAGCTGCCATTCACACTTGCAGCTCCGGAGCCACCAGGGGCAGCGGCGTACGTCGTCTACAAGGTCGGAGGTGACCCAGGCGATTGCCAGTTCCTGTTTGAACCACCTAAAGAAATCCCACATGGATATGTGTGCACCTACGTGCCGGACTGCAATAACCTGACGCGCACGAACCAAATTGCAACCGCAGGGATTTCTGGGGCAGGAGTTCCCGGAGCAGGGGCTTCGGGAGCAGGTATTTCTGGAGCAGGGGTGTCTGGGATGGACGCTGATAAACAGGCGTGGCTAGCCAAGTATGCCACTGGAACGAGTCATGAGAATCTAGCCCCTGCAGCTCAAACAGTGGAGCAAATCCGTACCATCTTGAGAGACCAGTTCGGCTTCGTGCCGAAGAGAAGGACAATCGGCTATTCAAAGCCGTACCCCAACGAGTTTGATCTGATTCCGCTGCCACCCAAGTATCGGCTCCCTGAGTTCTCAAGGTTTAGCGGATCAGAAGGGTCGAGCTCGATCGAGCATGTGAGCCGATACCTGGCACAGTTAGGCATGATTTCAGCATCGGATCGATTTGGCGTAAGGTTCTTTGCGCAATCTCTGACAGGACCAGCTTTTGGGTGGTACACCTCGCTGCCACCTGATTCGATCCAGACCTGGAAGCAACTGGAAGAGCAATTCCACATTCAGTATCATTCAGAAGCTACCGAGGCTGGCATTGCAGATCTAGCGCAGGTGCGGCAAAAGCGGGGAGAAACGGTAGCCGAGTACATTCAGCGTCAGACTCAAGAACCGATGTTACTCACTCGTTTAATCGAAAAGAAGCGGTCAATCGCGGTTTTGGGTCTCAGAACCTATCAAAGATCTGGCTGTCCAAGTAGAGTACAACTCATTGGCGCACATGGCCCAGAAGCTGACAATGTATGAACAGCGCCACCCTGAGTTGTACCAAGACAAGTTCAAACGTCCGATAGGCCTGGTCGTCTGAAGAAGAGGATCCTACACAAGACCAGAGGTGGCCGTGGATGAATGGGCTCGGGGGCGATCCGTGTCCGCAAATGGGTGAAGCAGCAAGGGCCTGCAAAAGGGTTCGACTTCGATGTGAGCAAAGCTGAGCAGATATTCGATTTACTGCTGAAAGAAAAGCAGCTGAAGTTACCCGAAGGCCACAAAATCCCTACGGCTCAGGAGATGAACGGGAGACCATACTGCAAGTGGCATCACTCGTTCACCCACACCACCAATGACTGCAAAGAGCTACGTCGCCAGATCCAAACGGCGATAGAACAGGGCCGTCTGATCCTTGGACAATTCGCCATGAAAGTAGACACAAATCCATTCCCCGGCGTCAACATGGTAGAACACAGCCACTCCACGAGGCGCCAGTTGGATTTCTCGTTCGATGTTAATATGGCAGGACCTGTGTACCACCATGGCACATATAAGGAGGAAGACGGTCGCTCTCGGGGCAAAGAAAGAGAGGAGGCCGGTCCACGTGACCGGCCCCGGTACGATGACAGGCGGTATTTAACTGAGGAGCAGGTGAGAAGCGTGCGATATCAGAAGCCACACTCCACGCATCTCCTTAACAAGTATGAACGTCAGTATGACCGACGTCGCCGGCGCGATAGAGACGATGAAGGATATGAGCACCTCGCCAGGGGAACGTCAAAAGAAAAGGAAGGCGTAGACAAACATTGGGATTGTCCTTTCTTCAAGTATTGCTGGGATGCGGGAATGAGCCGATTGCCTACAATCGATAACTGCCGGAATGTGGACAGCAGAGGGCGACACGGGGCCGATTTGTTCAGCGTCTAGGGCCTCTCCCACCTCAGAGCCGACACAGGGAGTCCGCTCGAGCAAAAGATCTCGAGGAGCCAATGGATGACAAAGCAGAGGACAGATATCACCGTCCAAGGTGGTGTCCCGATGGACTCAGACACACCCAAAAGCGTAGAGTTCAGCGGCTGCGTAACTTGGAGGAAGCCGAGCCAGATTTCCACGCTTTTAAGGAAAGCACGGCCTGATTCGCCGTTAAAATTCGGCAGACCTTGGAAACGGAAGATCGTCCGAAAAGGAAAGAGTGGCGCCCCAAACCGGTAAAAGCCGATGCGAAGACATCGGCTGGCACAAACATGGTGTTCATACTTCCGTCAGAGTTTTGCGCTCCAAGAACCAACGAGCTACCAAAGTACGGTTTGATCGCGCCCACGGCCGGTTATCTTTGAAAAGCCACGTGAGAAGGGCTACAAACATCCGAAAGCCTGCACTGCGAGGTTACATCAATGGGCAGCCTGTCGAAGATGTTGGTTGACACCGAGCGGCATCAATATAATTCCATACTCCATGCTACGGCGTTTGGGACGCCCACCGCAGATCTGATCAAAACCAACGTCACGTTAAGCGACTTCAACGGCCAAACTTCAGAAACGCAAGGCGTGCTGAACGTGGATCTGACCGTGGGAAGAAAAACCATCCCTACGTCATTCTTCGTCGTGGACAGCAAAAGCACCTACGCCGTCTTGGGGAGAGATTGATTCACGCTAATCTGCATTCCATCTACGATGCACCAGTGCCTAATACAGTGGGATGGAGATGAAGTGGAGGTCATTCATGCAGATGATTCAATCGAGATCTCCATAGCGGGCATGAACGTCTGGGAAGCAGAAGACCAAGAGCCGATCTCTGGAATCAGTCTAGACGGTTGTGAGCGCATTGAAGCTACAAAAAAGGGGGTGAGGCTGGTCTTATCCACTGGCCTGACAGATTAGCAAAGTCCACGATCATACGTGGTATGGCCGATCCCTGCGATCGGCCACAAAAAATAAAAAGCAGTAATCTTACGACAAGCGGGTCATGCAGTCGTAGTAGGTAGATTCCCTGCCATTGTAGAGCACAAATAAGTTGTAAACCTTCCTTGACTAATGCAATCGAAAAGGGGGCCGATTCCGGCAATCGGCCCAAATTATCTTTGTCATCCTCACCAACTGTTTGCCCCGTGCTTGGCATCGATCTAGCAGGTGACGGAAAGCTAGGGTATGGGTTTACATCCGCTGATGAGTTAGAGGAGATCGACATCGGTCCTGGGGATAAGCCACGACCAACATTTATCAGCAAGAAGTTAGATCCGAATCTGCGGGGTCCGATGATAGCTCTTTTGAAAAAATATCCAGACTGCTTCGCCTGGGACTATATAGAGATGCCTGGGTTAGACAGGAGCATCATTGAGCATCGACTCCTGCTTAAAAAAGGATTTCGGCCATTCCAGCAGCGAGCACGATGATGAAGGCGAAATTTTGGAAGAAGTCAAGAAAGAGGTCGAGAAAATGTTGATGACCAAGTTAATCAGGCCATGCGGTATCTTTGAGTGGATTTATAGTATCGCACTGAGAGAAAAGTATGATGGCGGGCGTGTTGCCATAGATTTTCGAGATCTCAATAGAGCTACTCAAAGGATGAGTATCCGATGCCGTGAGAGACGTTAATTAACGCAGCGGCTGGTCATAAGATCTTGAGCTTCATGGATGGCAATGCCGGTTACAACCAAATTTTTATGGCTCCGGAAGATATACACAAGACTGCATTCAGAGTCCCAGGTTCGGTGGGGTTGTTTGAATATGTAGTCATGACATTTGGACTGAAGAATGCCGGCGCCACATACCAAAGAGCCATGAATTACATTTTCCATGATCTGATCGGGAAGCTGGTTGAAATTTATATCGATGACGTGGTGGTCAAGTCTGCTTCAGTACAAGGACACTTGGACGATCTGCAAAAAGTCCTGGACCGAACAAGGAAATTTGGGCTACGGATGAATCCAAAGAAGTGTGCCTTCGGAGTGACGGCCGGTCAGTTCCTGGGTTTCTTGGTCCACGAACGCGGAATTGAGATCGGCCTGAAAAGTCAAGAGGCAGTGCGAACAATGAAGCCACCTACCACGAAGAAAGAACTGCAGTCTCTCATCGGCAAGATCAACTTCGTCAGAAGATTCATCTCCAATCTGTCAGGAAGAATAGAGCCGTTCATGGGACTGGTGAAAATTAAGTCTGATGAGGAGTTCCGCTGGGGGACAGAACAACAACGAGCCTTCGACGAGATCAAAGAATATCTAACGAAACCGCCAGTGTTGGTTCCTCCCCAGCCGGATCGGCCATTCTACATTTACTTGTCCGTGGCTGACACGTCCATCGCCTCGGTGGTGGTGCAAATTTATGATGGTCTAGAGCGAGTTGTGTTTTACATCAGCAGAAGGATGCTGGATGCAGAGACAAGGTACCCAGAGAGTGATAAGTTGTGCCTCTGCCTGTTTTTCACCTGCACCAAGCTGCGCCACATCTTGCTCTCAGCAGAGATTATCATCATATGCAAGTCAGATGTCATAAAGCACATGCTGTCGGCTCCTATGTTGAAAGGCCGACTCGGCAAATGGATGTTTGCATTATCGGAATTTGACATCCGGTATCAACCCGCGAAAGCGGTTAAGGGTCAGGCATTAGCCGACCTTATTGCTGAAAGAATCAACACAGATATAGCAGCGCTGTCTATACGAGCGTGGGCTATGTTTTTCGATGGATCAGTTTGTGACGATGGTTGCGGCATCGGCATCCTACTCGTGTCGCCCCGGGGGGCAACATTTTCCTTCTCCATCAGGTTATCTACCCCTCGCACCAACAACGTCGCTGAGTATGAGGCGATACGCAAGGGAATGGAGTTGCTCATCGAAGCTGGAGCAGAAGCAGTGGAAATTTTTGGAGACTCCAAGTTGGTGATTTCCCAACTCACGGAGGAATACAAGTGCGAGAGCGAGTCACTCTTCCCATTATGGCTACAATGCCGTGAGCTGAGGGCACAGTTCCGGTACATAAACTTCACCTGGATCCGCGATCGCAGAATACCGAGGCGAATGATCTTGCACAAATGGCTTCAGGCTACAAGGACGTAGCAGAGGGAGCTGATGTTCAGGTACAGTTCCTGGAGGCCAACGACTGGAGAGCCGATATCTTCAATTACTTGAAGGATTCGGCTTGGGGGGCACCTAAACGGATAAGGTACAAGGCCATGAAGTATGTGCTTATTGGCGACGACATGTTTTACATGACTCTGGAGGGGTTACTGCTCAAATGTCTGGGGCCAACCGAGGCCAATTGGCTCCTACACGAGGTACACGAAGGCGCCTGTGGAACTCACCAATCGGCTCACAAGATGAAATGGTTGATCAGGCGATCAGGGTTTTACTGGCCCACCATGCTTGAGGACTGTTTCAAGTACTACAAAGGGTGTCAAGCCTGTCAGAAATTTGGGAAAATTCAGATGGTACCCGCGTCAGCAATGAACCCCATCATCAAGCCTTGGCCATTCCGAGGTTGGGGCATGGATATGATTGGCAAGATCAATCCTCCATCAAGCAAAGGCCACATGTGGATTTTGGCCATTACTGATTATTTCACTAAATGGGTGGAAGCTGTCCCTATGAAGTCAGTGAACTCAAAGGATGTTATCAATTTTGTGAAAGAACATGTCATTCACAGATTCGGGATTCCCCAAACTATCACGACCGATGGAGGTTCGGTCTTCATTTCTCACGAGTTTAGAAAGTTACATGAGGAACGGGATTAAGCCGATTCGATCATCTCCATACTATGCTCAAGCAAATGGGCAAGTCAAGCGCCCAACCGAGCCTTATCAAGCTGATCAAGAGGAAAGTCGATGAGCACCCTAGGCGTTGTACGAGGTTTTGTCGAGGCTTTATGGGCTTATCGCATGTCATGCCATGGAGCGATAAAACCTCGCCATACCATCTAGTCTACGGACAAGAAGCCGTGTTGCCAGGAGATTACGGCTGGATCAAGACGTGTCACTTTTCAGAACGATCTAACAACTGAAGAATATGCGGCTTTAATGAGTGACAGTGTTGAGGATTTAACTGAGCTTAGGCTGTGGTCGCTCGAGAAAATCAAAGAGAACAAGGCCAAGGTAGCTCGTGCATATAATAAGAAGGTCAGACCAAAGGAGTTCCACGTTGGCGATCTGGTATGGGAAGCTGTATTGCCATTGGGGACTAAGGATGCAGCATATGGTAAATGGTCTCCAAATTGGCACGGGCCATACAGGGTCGATCAAGTTTTAAGAGGGAACGCGTACATGCTTGAGGAGCTGGACGGTGTGAAATTCCCAGTGGCTGTCAACGGTCAACATCTCAAGAAATATTTCCCAAGCATGTGGGATGATGGACAGTGAAATGTGGGGGCCGATACATGAAATCGGCCAAATAAAAAATGTGGGGGCCGATACATGAAATCGGCCAAATAAAAAACAAAATATATAGCCGATGCACGGTCATCGACTCTAGAGGTTCAAACTGTTACAAGCAGGTGCCAGTTTACATGAACGAGCTACTGAAGGAACGCCTCGAAGGCGTGGAGGGCGTCAGCACGGACACGATCCACCTCGGCGATCTCGGCTTCGTCATCTTCGTCCTTGCCCGTCACTAGCTGCTTGTTCAGGGCACGTATTTCTGCCAGATCGGTCTTCAGTTGAGCTTTGAGGCCTTCTGCTTCGTCTTGGGAGCGGGCGATGGATGCTTCCTTGTCGTGAATGAGCTGTTTAGTCGCCCGGACCTTCTCTTCAAGATCTTCCAACTCCCTTTTTAAGGATGCAAGCTCGGCGGTACTGACAGAGGTGTCAGTTTTGGCATCCAGAGACGCCTTTTTCTCGTTGAGCTGCTGACATCTGTCTGCAATATTGGCCTTCAGCGGAAGTTGGGCGCGGCGAAGATTGATCCTTTCACGAGCTAACTTCACCCTTGACCCGTAGAAAGACAGAGTTACAACTGGCCAAAGCTTCACCTGCAATGCTACTGGGAGTTGGTCCTTGATTTCGACGAGAACGCTCTTCACCTCCTCAGAACCCTCGATCAACTCCTCGATCGGGGAGGACAGCAAGTCTTTAAGACGCTGGAATTGAGGTAGAACAGCCCTGGCTTGTGGTTCATCATTGGCAACAGAGGGAGTTGGTTCGATGGATTCAGGGTCGAACGTCAGCAAGCCTGAAATATCACAACCCTGGTAGCCCGAAAAGGCGTCAGTATGCGTCCAACATGTAAGGATGAGCCGAAAGAAGCTAACATACCTCTCCTAAGATCGAGGGGATAGCAGATGACGAGACAATCGGCTTGTGTGTAGTTGCTGGGGGCTTGGCCAAAGTGGTAGCCGTTTCATCTGCACCTTCGGGGATTGATAGGTCCGGCTTGGCTAAAGGCATCGGCACGGCCCCGGCCTTTCCACTAGAAGCGTCGGTCGTCTGCATGAAAGGTGCTTAGCCGATGCAAATGGTGATGAATCGGCAGATGAAGAAACAAGCGGTAAGAGCATGAAGGGTGATGACTTTCGAAACCTCTTGGCTCGACGAAGAAGTTTGCAGTCCCTTGCGAGCCCGCTTGGGGCTCACAGGTGGCCCCGCCTCGTGATGCTCTCGGGGCGAGGTTCAGAACCGCCTTTTCCTGGGAGCCGATGGTGGCAGATCTGGCTGGTTTGGTGTGGTGGTCCTCTCAGAGTCTGTTGGGCTCGATTCTCCTCGATTGGGTTGTGTGTCCTCGTGGGAGGTGTCTTCGACGGAAGCCTGCAAGAGAAGGAGAGCTAGTAAGCACGAGCATGTCTGCAAGAATGAAAGAATGAGAGAGATCAACCAAGGCATGGATCAGCGTACATGCGAACTTTCTGGAGAAGGGCTTCGACGCCTCAAAGTCTTCTTGGCAGCTACCTTCTTCACCACCGTTCTTCTTTTAGTTGGAACTCGAGAGGCAGCTGACCTTGAAGTTACTTGGTTCTTGGAAGCCGATTGTGGTGATATCGGCTGGTTCTGCATCACGACCTTTTTCAAAGGTGGCGAGTTTTTGCAGAAAAGGACCACTGGAGCTGGTGGGAAGAATTCGAAGGGGGAGCCATCACCGTGTGTAGGTTCAGGACCATCTTGTTGCTGCAAGAAGACAGAGCGGGTTATTAGAAGAATCATTTGTGAGATGCCTCAAGAAATTTTACAAGTAATGGTACCTGTTCTACGGGGATATCATATTCAGCATCGAGCTGTTTCAGCAACGGTCCCAGAGCTCTCCTGAAGGCATGAGTCTTCCACATCGACCACCAGTCCTCAAAACCATCGGTTGAGGAAGCAAAGATGAGGTTGTTAGGAATTGGGATGGTCAGAGCATCGAAGAAGGAATAACACCTTTGACTGGTGAGAGGATCGGGCAGGTCAGCTCTGCTCTCTGTAAGATGGTGGAGAAAGAAATGGGGAGGCACTTGTCCAAGACCAAATTGCCGAGCTACTAGGACCGGCTGGTAGAATTCGTATCCAGGCTTGATTATTCTGTTGGATGTGCTCATGCCAACTGGAAGAAAACATGGACGGATCACAGTGGAAAATAACTGCCGGGTGCTGGTGTCATCGGCAAAGTTGTCTAGCCTGAAGGAGATTGGATTTTCAAAATGTTCCGATTCTTCCATATAAGGAAAGAAGATAGGATTGTCCAGGCCTTGAAAGAAAGTGCTGAACCACTTGGATGCTTCCTGAGGGATCAGTTTACTACCTGGCAGTCTATACAAAGCTTGGCCGTAGCTGGTGCATCGGATCTGCTTCCCTTTGACATCTGGAAAGGTGCAACTCGCCAAAAGGGGGAAGTTTGGGACGTGGTTTTGAAAATATAGCTGAGCCCATAGCTGAATGAACCACCAAGGACCTCCTGTTTTGATCTATGCCGAGAACAGTTGATGACATCAAGCGGAGATATGGATAGACCTCCAAGGAACAGGTTGCCGATGCGAGTTGAGTGCCTTTGGCGAGCTCGTAGGCTAAGGAGAGATAATTCTTGGTTGGAGCAAGGAAGGGCCAGAATATGAAATGTTCCAGCGGAAGTTGAGAAAGCTGTGTTCTTTCTCTGTGAGGGCCTTTAGTTTTCATATGGCTGGAGGTAGGCACCCGTTAATGCAAATTGCTTTGGAAGACAGCTTGTAGGGGACCTTGGTCAGCTTAAAGCGAGGGCTGGGTGATGTAACATCCGACCAGTAATCATCACCACATCTAATGAGTTGGTGTCATGGGGCCATGACCGAACATAAAGCGATTCGAGCATCGGACCGAAATAGCCGATGGTTTTAGAAGATTTTCGTGTTTTCAAGGGAGACAATGACAAATGCAAGGCATCGGCTATTCCGTGGTTTCCCATTGGGATTGGTAAGCTCTAGCTACCTCTGAACCAAGAGACCCAATGTTCAGGGGATTAGGCCAGGCTCAATGGCAATCGACCCAAGAGTTCAAATCTAGGTCTTGGCTTACGAAGGATTCTGTTGCTCGCAAGAGATCGAGATGGGCAGGACTAGATTCTGACGGGGCCAAGACAGAGAGAATTTGGGAGAGAAGGATGCGGCAGTAATGTCGAAACCTAAAAATTTTAATGGTGGAATAAAGCATTAATTCAGGTGTTTGCCATTAATTCTAGCATCGTGTTCAGACTGCGAGGAGTAGGCGTACCTTCAGACCAGAGACCGCTGGGTTGGTGTTGGACGATTCCGCCATCTAGTTTACCGGCGGAGATGTATCTATGCAGTTGGGGATCGAGGGTTCTTGTCACTGTGAGCTCGATCTGGTCGGTGAGCAATTGGAGATCTGGGTCGCCCTTTTTTGAAGAGGGTCGCAGGCTACCGTTTGAAACTGGAAAGTGGCCGCCCATATTTGTCTAAGTATACGACCAAATTTGACCTCGTCAACATTTTTTGGGGAAAGCCGATGTTTTACCATCGGCTCTTTGGGCTTTGACTTGGTTGACTGTATGAGCGTAGCATGGTGAGAGCCAATACATTACTGTCGGCTTCTGGAACATCGACCTATTTTGACTATCGGAAAAATTGAGTTGGAAAAGCAATCTTCGAGTTGGAAAAGCAATCTTTGTTCATTCAAAAGACGATTGTTTACAATGGAGCTGATTGCTTACAAAAGGAAATCTACTACTAGTACTACTACTACTACTCGTTCCTAATCTAGAGGCCGGTGTCGTCGCCGCTGTCTTCGCCGTCATCTTGTTCATCATCGGTAGCTGCTGCGTCGTCTTTCGGGCTTCTTTGAAGATGCCGGGGCCTCGTCCTCGCTGCCGTCTTGGTGTCCTCGCTGGACCCGGCGCGAAGCGCTTCACCGGCGGGTACTGCCGGAGGAGGTGTCCTCCTCCGCTTCCTCCTCCTCGTCGAGGATTCGACGCCATCCTAGGACCAAAGGCGTCGTGGTGCTCTCCGCCTCAGTTCCGTCGGCGAGGAACTGCAGGCCCCTACTGGCCGGGTCGGGGACTCGTCCTCCCGACCAGGCGGCAGTTCAATCCCTCTCGTCCCACCATTGTGGGGCGAGAGTCTCATCTTGCCGTTGGCGGAGTGCTCCGGCGTCGGCTCCCGTTCGCTAATCGTGTTGGAAGATTGGGAGGAAAGGGCAGAAGAAGAGGAGGCCATGGCGGAGGAAGAGGGTTTTTTCGGCGGAGGAAGAGGGTTTTTTGGCTACTGGAGGAAGATGGGACTGCAAACTGCTCAGATGAATTTAAATAAGGGGAATAGTGGGAGGCGGTTCAATGCCATAGCGGTTTCCCAGAAATGTGGTGCCAAAATTGTCAAATCATGCACTGCGGAGGAGTTGAGAAGACAGGGCATCATGATGAAGGGGTGGCGTGAAGATTCTGCTCTGCAACGCATAACCCGATAAAAAAAAGGGGAGAGAGGGGAAGAAAAAACATCAACAGAGTGGTTTCGGAATTATTATTGCCAAAACCAGGGGGGCATGTGTTATCGCCATATTTTGGCCAAAGGAGGAGATGGGCCGTGATCAAGATGGGCTTGGAAGATACATATATGCAACGTGTTGCTGAATCGGCCTTGTGCGTGGATTTGGGCTAAATTGCCCGTGTATCTGTATATTGTAGTAGTTTCCGTTTCGGTTTAAGTAAGAGATAGAAAGTCTCCGGACTATAAATATGTACCTAAGGTTATTGAGAAAAGGAGGACAATCACGTTCACAACAAACACAATCTCGGCGCATCGCCACCCCTTGTTTCTAGGGTTTCTTTCGGGTAAGTGTCATGCTGCCTAGATCGCATCTTGCGATCTAGGCGATTCGCTATATCGTTATCTGGTGTTACTCGTACTGAAGCCTTGTTGATGGCGAGTAATACCATTATCATAGATTTGTTTGGGTTAGCATCGGTACTTTTCGCTATGATTGTTTAGTTATGCTATCTCTAGTTATCTCGCTACCTTTGCACCTTTTCCCGGGTGTAAGGGTAGCACCTTGCTTGATCTTTATTCAGTCGTTTTGATCCGTTATAGTTTTGCCTTGTTTTCCAAGGTTTAGTTTGATATCCACATAGTCAGGCCTTGCAAACGGGTTGAACGATCCAGTAGTACGTGAGGGATGGTTTGCTAGTTCGAGAGGAGTTGTTCCAGGAATTGACTTTACGTCGGTTGTTAGGCCTTCTCTAGGGTTAGTTTTCTATCATCTTTTGTATTTACCAGGCTCAATTACGTGTAGGATGTTCCAGTTACGTGGTGAGAACGTTAAACTGTCGTAGATCGATTTAACTTGTATTGATGAAGCAAAACCCCATGTTGTCATAGATTTAATGCAGAACCATGGGATAATCGGCTCCAGGAGCCGATTCATAGGGAAATCTGGGAGCCGGTCATGGCTCGAATTTTACGTATACTTGTTTACCATGCAGGAAACTGATCGAAGCAATCCATCACCTTCCTGACCAGGTATAGGTCAGCCCGCCTTGAACCAAGCAGGCGTGTCGGAGTTTTATGGCGTTGCCCGAGGGACCAGGGCCCACCAGCAGTTCTGGGAGCCTCCCGGCTCTTCGTGTTGCTCGTCGCTGCTCGCCGGTGGGTTTTGACAGGCAACACTATTATTCTAAGGGGTTATCCAAATCCTTAGGGTTACGAACCTACAAGCAACACAGTGCTCTGATACCATCTGTAGTGATAGGTACAAGTCCCTAAGGTACATACAAGTCCCTAGATCGAATAGCAAATAGATGCTTAAGATGTAATATCAAGAAAGAAAAGCATATTATCACATCAAAGGTCATATATGTGGAATGAAAAAATAGTTCACTACAACTTACATAGCTCATATGGCTATCTTATTACAAAGTAGCGGATATAACTATAAAGCATGGAGTCCGTCATCTTCATGTGCCACAAGCAAACATGTTGGTTGCAGACTCGTAATCCCTACTCATCATGTTGGGAATATGCCCTAGAGGCAATCATGTATGATAATATTTCCCATTGTATTCATAAAGATATTAAGTAGTCCTTGTATAAACATCTGATGTGTATCATTGAATATGTGATTCGGTTGTGGAACTATGCATTCATGTTGTTTGTACTAAATATCCTTGGTCATTGAGGTTGTGCTGGACACACAACTTAGACCAATGTGAAAGTTGGCTTGATGACTCGGTTCCACTTGTCATGGGCATGGAGATGCTATTCAACACAGACTCGGCTAAAGAGTTTGGCGAAATCATTGACCCATATTGAGGTACAACGACTAGTCATTTGTATATCTCAATCAATGTAATCCTTAGACTGGATTTGAGATGACCAACAACCACAGCTGATGGACAACCCAAGAATCCTCCTGAATCTGATGGACTTATAAAAACAAAGAGATGAGGATGGAAGATGAATTGAACCAATCCGCCATTCTTTAACCTGCCATTCCAACTTGTCCAAACTCATCCAAACAACCAATCAGAAATGATATTTTCAATCATTTTGATCATTGACTATGACTTTCTGACTTTCTTTTAACACATGAATCCAAACTGACACTTAGCCCAATAAAACGATTGATGATCAAACTTTCATCAAATGATGATATTGATAAAAAACAATTTTGTAAATATTTAAATAATTATTTATTATTATATATTATTGTTTTTTGTTTCGCTCACTATCCAATTATGGGATTTCTGGCCCATGGCTTAAATTGACTTTGCAATATGTCTTATTTATTTTTCTTCTTGTCTTATATAAATCATATCTATTGATCTAGGTTCAAACAAATTCATATGGTTGCATTTAATTATTCATTACTATTACGTATAATTTTAGAATATTTTGGTTCCATTTAAACATGGATTTTTCTATGAGTGTAAATTGACTTTGGGAATATTTTATTATTCCTTTTTATCTTATATGGTTCATAACTTTACGTATCTAGGGACCCAAATAAGGTGAAATCAATTTCGATTGTTCTTTTAATATTGTTACTTACCATTATATCACTTAGGAATGACTTTTCTCAAAAATAATTATATGGAACATAGCCATAGATATGAATTGAAATTGATGTGATGATTTTCTTATTAGGCTTTAGGTTTTGGGTATGTTCCTTTTCCATTGGTTTAAAATGCAAGTTCTTAATGATGATGATGCATGACATGCATTTGAATTTTTTTTGAAAACTTGTTTGTCACTTTCTCATTCAAAATTATTATTTTTGTTTAAGTAAGGTTTTGATGTTTCCATTTAGAAGCAAAAAGTTCCTTTTCCCCCTAAATTTCATCATTTATTTCTTTTGTTTGTTTATTTTTCACATTTCAAAATTTGGAAAATTTTGGAATGTGGCACTATAACTCCTCGGTGAACTCGATACCAAGTGACTCTGGGGGTCAACGTATCAACGGGTGGTGCGGAAGATGCCGCAGCCACCGCAAGTATACGGCTCCTCGTGTTCATCTAAAATATTAAGATAGAATAAATAAGAAATACTAAAAATTGCTAATAATAAAATTTGATCCAATAGAAACATAGCATATGTAATCCTATACACTAGTTACAAAAGAATTATCCTCTACAACAATACTAAGCATGCTCAGTGTCAAGATTGAATCAAAAATAAGACCTAAGTCTAGATTGACAATGGTGAATGATTGAGTGAAGATTTTGCAAAAATAAGTTGAGGACCGGAGGAGAATCATACCATAAATCAATGATAAGGAAATCGGTAATCGTTAACTGCTCAGTTTTTTTGGGAGTAACGACTAATCAAAATTCAGACGATTAACTGATTTAATCGGTCGGCTATTCGGGTGCAACACAAAAAAAATTAATAAAAACAAAACAACTCTCTTACCTCAACCACCTACCCTATAAAAAAGCACCTGAGCTCTGATGAGATCCTCAAGGAGTCCTCGAGTTGTATCTAAGGTCCTCTGTAATTAAACACGGGAAACTGTCGACAACCGACAAGTGAACAGTGATGGTGATGGCAGAAATCGAGCTCCTAGAGGGAGCTTGGATGCCGAAACAAAAGGCACTTGGTTGGGGGCGGGCTGCGGATGTGATTGACTATTGTCGGTGCAACCTAAAAAAAATTGCTTCTAAAAACATGACTCCTCCTCTTGCCTCAACCACCTACTAGCTTAAAAGCTCTCGAGCTGGGGATGATCAAGACCAAGGAGCTAGGCTCTCTTGTATAAGAGAGATCGGCGAACTTCGAGACTGACTGACTGACTGGTGAGGCAGAAATCGGCCAGCGATCCTCCTAGGGATCGGGGGGAGCGGAGCTTGAAAAACCTACTTCATTGGGGCGGGCTAAAGCGGATTTGATAATCTTGCAATTTTTTTACCAAGTGTAGTAGTTAATCGGGAACATACCTAGTAATTGGAGTGTCAGAGCTATTAATCGGGCTAAACGATTAACACAAATGATTAGTGGTAATCGACACGGTTAGGTTCCTAGTAGCGATTAATCGGCCTATTAATCGCCGATTTAGCCTATTTTTTGAACAGTGCCATAGATCGATTGAGTGCGAGGAATCAAAAAAAAAGATTGAGTAAATTTGAAGATCCAATGGAGGTGGTTTGGAGTTTGGAGGAAGAAAAAAGAGAGATTCATATTTGGGGGTTTTAGGTTACCTTCCTCGGGGTGTTTATGCTGGCCGCATACGTGGTACGGGCAGATGGTATGACTCGAGCCCGCTGATGCACTCAGATCAATGTAGAGCTTCGTTGGGAGACACCAAGAGGAAGGTATGATGAGCACAGCAACAAGTCTTCCCTCAGAAAGAAACCAAGGTTATCGAACCAGTAGGAGGAAGGAAACGAATCAAAGGTGTTGCTATAAACTTGGAAACCTGAACAACACAAACTCAAGACTTTGTCCCAACGAACAATGAGGTTGTCAATCTCACTGGTTTGCTGAAAACAAAGGATTAACTGTATGGTGTGGAAGGTAATAGTGGTTTGCAGAAAGTAAAAAGTAATAGTGGAAGATGTATCAATGGTAAAGATTGGACCGGGGTCCATAGTTCACTACAGGTGTTCTCCTTAATATAAACAAACATGGCATGCTGGGTAAACAAATTACGGCAGGGCAATTGACATGACTAAGCAAGGCATAACAATGTAATACTAGACATTCATGATCCTATGAGATTCGATTGGGCAAGCAACAGATAACTGCTTTAAGCAAAGTGTGTAAGGTAAACAATCCACTTGTTCCATGAACAAGAGACCGTTGTTTTCTCCCTAGTGGCAACAACACATCTACAACCTTAGAGATTTCTGTCACTTCCCTTAGATTAAATAGAGTCATGAACCCCTATCGAGCATAAATACCCGCTCTTGGAGTTACTAGCATCTACTTGGCCAAGATAGCTACTAGAAACGGAGCGCATGCAAGATCTCAAACAACACAGACATGATAGAATCAATAAGACAAAATTATTAATCAATCTGACATGGTAATCTCAATATCCATCGGATCCCCGCAAACACAACATGTATGATTACAAATAGATGATCTTGATCATGAACGGAGCTCACAAGATCTAAACATGGTAGCACAAAGGAGGATATACAACCATCTAGCTACTACATGGACCTGTAGTCCAAGGTGGAACTACTGACACTTCATACCGGAGGCTGGCATGATGATGAAGAAGGCCTCTGGGATGATCTTCCCTCCGGCAGGGTGCAGGGAAGAGCTTCAGATCCCCCCGGTCTAGGGATGATGGTGGCGGCTGCTACCCGACAGTTTCGCGGAATATTGATCGGGTACTTTGGGTTTTGGTATCGAGGGGTCTTTATAGGCGAGGAGGCAAGGCAGGGGGGCAGCCAGGGCGGCCGCACCCCCCAGGCGCAGGTTGGGCACAGCCATGCGACCAGGGAGTGTGGCCCCCTGGTGGATCCCCTCCGTATCGTATTTAGGCTCTGTGTTCCCCACGGTAAAATATTAACTTTGGCTTTTGTCCCGTCCAATTATGAGAATATTGATTTTCTGCCTTTTCTAGAACCAAAAATAGAAGAAAATAGGCAACTGGCACTGTGGCATCCTGTTAATAGGTTAGTCCAAAAAAACATATAAAAACACCTCAAAGTGTAGACTAAGCAAAGCAAAGTAGATACTAAACAAGCATGGAACATAAAAAATTATAGATACGTTTCTGACGTATCAAGCATCCCCAAGCTTAACTCCTGCTCGTCCTCGAGTAGGTAAGTGATAAAAAGAATAATTTTTGAGGTGACATGCACCATCAAAATCAAGATCAAACCATTTGCAAGCATTGAAAGATGGGATCAAAGAACTCTAAACATGAGCATGAAAGATGGAGTTCTAACAGTAAGACAAAGTAACTATGCATGCAACATAAAATGTTACAAACAAAGATCATGAATAACATGCATTGAAAAACGTTTGTTTGTTTCACATACAGAAAACATAGCATAGTTGCATTCAACATTTCCCTCATGTAGTAGCAAATAGATGCATAGGACACCTTCAAAGTTCATAAGAGTGACTAGATACAAATAGCACAACAATAAGTAATATCAATAATATGCATCAATCAATAAGTTTTGGGACAATGCACATAGAACTAAGAATGACAACTATGATCTCTTAATTGGTGCCTAAGGATAGAAGGTGAAGACTCAATATAATGGTGGAATAAAGTCCTTCACAAAAGGAAGCAGGGATTTCAAGTCTCAAAAAGAGTTTCCAAAGATTATGGTACTTGCTAGCTTTCAGCCCTCATTACCCCTATCATAAGCATCTTGAAGTGATTAAGGTTAAAGTGAACAAACTATGGAGTATATTCTTGACAAAGTATAAGTTGGAAATCTCATGTCCCTTGAATACGAGGCCCGCTCCTCATGCTACTCAACTTTAGTCACCTGTAAGTTCTTGTCATAGTAAGTACATGTGTATCATAGAGAACCGCCAACGGGGTACCCCTTGCACATGATACAGGAGCTATCCCATAATAAAAATGACAAGGCAAGCAAAAATCAGCATCTCAGCAATCTTCTTATTTACCATGGGAAAATGGTGTTTTTTCTCTCTTTCCTCTTTTCAATATGTCTCTCTTTTTTTATAAGAAGAAAGCTTCATAAATTTCTCACTATGGTGATGCTGCAAGTTTCCACCATGATTAGGCATGGCTTAGGCTAGCGGCCTAGGCGTTTCTCTAACACACATACATAACTCCATGGACTTAAAAGCTCCCCTTTCATTTCACACCGACGACATTGATGACCCACAAGTATAGGGGGTGTATCGTAGTACTTTCGATCCCAACGAGAGCAGAAGGTGCTGAATAGTGGTATGGAGCAGGAAATCCCTGTGAATACTTAGCAAACAGATTTTTAGTGGTTTTCTGATAAGGCAATAAAACAAATTGCAAGTAATAAAGAACAAACGCAGCAAGTGGCCCAATCCTTTCTTAGCAAAGGTCTAGCCGGTGGAAATACTTATAAGGACCAAACGTTCTCGAGGACACATGGGAATTCTGTCAAGTTCTTTCGCTTCATATAGCTGAGTACTCTTCTTTGGTGTGGTAAGTTGAAAGGATCATATGGGCACCTAGAGGGGGGGGGTGAATAGGTGCTACTTCAAATTTTCTTCTTTTTCAAATTAAGGTTTGACAAGAAAGGTAAATTCTCTATATAATGCAACTAAGGTGAATTTACCTATATGACAAACAAGCACAAACTAACACAACACTAAGCAAGAACAAGTAAGTAAAGTGTGGTAAATGATAGAAGTAACCAAAGTGGTGGACGCGGAGACACAAGGATTTGTTTCCCATAGTTCCTTCCTTTTGAGAGGAAGTACGTCTACGTTTGGATAGGGGGTGGTTTCGAACCACCAACGCCATGAGAGATGCCTCCCTTGTTCTCCGATGAATCTCACCCCAACAGGATCGATCCACCTTCCACTATATCGGCAACCTTCGAGGTGGAAGCCGACACCTTTACAACAAGTTCGGGGCACACATCCACAACTTAATTGGAGGCTCCCAAATACAAGCAGGCTATCAAGACAATCAAAGACAAGCTTGTAAGAACCAAATCTAGAACTAGGGTTTCCAAAGAAAAACACTAGAGCAATGGGGGCCCTCAAATGAATCAGGGGGGAAATGAAGATCTCTTTTGGTGAAGTAGTAGATCAAGGCCTCCTCCTTCGATTCTCCAAAGATCAAAGACTTTGGATGGTGGAGTGAAGAGATCTTAGCGATTTGGTGGCTCAAATGGAGGTGGTATTCTTCAATGCAACAAGCACCTTGTCCCAAGGTAGGTGGAGGGGTATTTATACCACTTGGAGGAATCTGCCCGTTGGTGCATTAAATGCACCGGTACTACCGGTACTCAAGCGGTAGTACCAGTCACAACCGATACTACCAGTTAGGTACCGGATCAAGTACTGGAGGGGGGCATCACTTGGTCGAGCCAGCCACGGTCCTGTCTTGATCGCTTGCTGACAACCCCCAAGCGGTAATGTGCCAAGAGACCAGCTACTACTGGTTAGGGCGGTAGTACCGGTCCTAAGTACCGGTTGGTACTGAGCGAAAAGGGAGGGCCTAGTCATTCCTCAGGGTTGCCCGGTACTATTGAGCGGCACTACCGTGTCCAAGCAGAAGTACCGCTTGCCACAAGCGGTACTACCGGTTGGAGCGGTAGTGCCGCTCCGTGGTACCGGGTGGTACTGAGAAAAATCGAGGCCTGCCCACCTTGCTCGGATGCAACCAGTACTAGGGAGTGGTAGTACCGGTTGTAACTTCCGGTACTACCGGTCAGCACATGAGATTTTGGCAAGGGCAAAAGTGGGCAAGGCAATATTTGTGCCACTACCTAGAAAACCTGGGATACAATTAGTGCACGATTAAAACGATAGGTGTGTTGTTATCAAACATCAAAATCACAAGGATAGGAAATTCTCTTTCAATCTCCCCCCTTTTTGGTGTTTGATGAAAACACACCTTTGCAAGATAATTTTAAGAAGATACTCATGGCTTTTGAAAAATAGAGATGGGGCTCCCCCTGGATGAATAGGATCAAACCTCCCCCTCTATTTTACAAACCCAACACAAGTGCACAAATATAGATACTAGCATTTGAACTCATACCTTTGCACAATAACTTGTGATGAGAAATATATTGGCAATGGATAACGCATATCATCACAAGATGGATCCGTGAAATAACCCACATAGTCTCAACATACATAGAGTTCACACATAATTATGAGGCAAATAGGCAAACAAAGTTCACAAGCAATTAAAAAGATCAAAGAAAGAACAAGCTTGTGACTTTCCCAGGCAACACCCGCATTCCTAAGGTGCATCTTCTCCCCCTTTGGCATCAAGACGCCAAAAAGGGACAAGTGCAAGACTAGCGTCCCGACAGTAAATCCTCCTCATCATCATCAAACTCCTCATAGGTGGGTGGAGCACGGTGCGAGGAAGAGACATCATCATCCCAATGGCTGTGCTTGGAGATCCATTGGTCTTTAGGGGTTATGTTGGTCTCGGAACCCTAGGAGATGGTCAATCCTTGAGCTTCCATCAAGTCCTTCTGCCGAGCACAAGGTTTCTTGGCATACACATGAGCCTCATACATGCGCTTTTGATTGTCAACTTGGAAGCAGAAGATATTTTTGAGCTTGGGCTCCATCCTCTTGGCCCAAGATGTCTGGGCATTCTTGCAACGGGAGACAACATAATCTGTATCACGGCCACTATCAGCATCCTCAAAATCAGCCTCAAGCACATTGCCATCTACATCCACCTCATCACCTTCTGCATTGCGGGGCTTGGCATGTTTCTTGATCTTGAGGGCCTTGAACCGGTGCACAATGAGAGGACGAGAGGAAAGGGTCCTGGCAATGGGAGGGAACTTGGCAACAATGAGAGCCATGATGTAGGGAGCGAAAGGCAGAACCCTCTGGGAGTGAGCAGCAGCAATCATCTCATTCCATATATAATCCATCACATCAAGAGCGGTGCTGGAGTCGCGGTTGAGGAAGGTGTTGAGCAACAAATCAACAGAATATCCATGAATTTCATCTTTGTTGCCCGCACGAGGAGCAACGGTCTCACAGAAGATGCGGTGGAGAATGTCATACGTGGGGAGAAGATCCTTGATCTTGCCAGGAACACCGCGGCCCCGAATATACAGAGGTGCAAGAACGTCCTTCTTGGAGGGGTGCTCGCGCAAGTGGCAGCGAAAACCACAAGGAGTGTCACGACCACGATCCTCATACCCCAGAATTTCAGCAAATTCAGCAAGAGTGGCCTCCTTAATTGCACCTTGAGTCATCCAAGTGATTTTCCGAGAGCGGCCAGTTGAGAAGTGAGGAGTGGCATAAAACTGAGCAATGAGAAGAGGCTCATAGTCATGCTTAAATTCCATATTGGGGAGCATACCAAGGTGAGTGCAGATTTCTTTGGCCTCAGCAAAGTACTCAAGATTCTTGTTGATGTGACCCATATGAATCCACAGCTGCGGCACAACCATTTGAACATTTGTCATAAGGACTTCATGGTAGACATGCTCTGGAAGGCATTGTAGAACAAGCTGTCTTCCCTGTCCTTATCACGGTTGCGGGCATAGGGATTGTCAACCCTCAAAGAGCGGAACTCAGAATCAGATATGTCAGACAGTTTCCTTGGCCCTGATGGCCCTGAGTTGCAACTCTTGGTGCGCCCGGAGGAAGGGGGCGAGGGGCGGGGGGAGCGCTGCCACGGCCAGCAGACCGCTTGGTGACCACTTCACGGCCCCCACGACCACCTCGAGTGGCAGGAATCTTCATGCGACGGCTGGGCTGAGGCATGACTTCGTCTTCTTCTTGCTCGGACTCCGTCTCTTCCTCAACAATCTCACGACTTGCTTTGGAGTGCTTAGGTGCACCCCGAGAACCACTTGCATCTGTGATAGCAAGAGGGAGAACAGCAAGGGGTTAAGGGCACAAGAACCCAAAATGAACAAAGAAGAATCCATGTTTTAGCAACATGTTGAGGTCAGTTGGGACCGGTACTACCGGAACTGGCAACCGGTAGTACCGCTTTCGATCGGTAGTACCAAATTTTTTTTTCGGTACTACCGGTCAAGCGGTACGGGCACATCAATGGTAGGGCACAGTCCAAATTGTCCTCAACAATCTATAAAACATTGATTCTACTAAGTAACAAGGATTGTATGGCGATACAACCCCAAAGCAAGCTAGTTTCTCCAAGAATCTAAGAAAAACCTAGATCCTACGAAGAAATCAAGAGTGAGAAGGAGGGGATGGTTGTATCGGGATCCATGGCGGTGGAGAGGGATCGAGAGCCTGCAAGGAATCCGAATCCAAGGAGTATCCGGGGAGAGGAGGACGCAGTGAGGCTCCGGTGGCGTCAAGATCTTTGGTGGCGGCGGTGGTTTATGTGGGGGGGGGGGGGGGATAATGAGGCACTGAAGGGTGCCTTTCCCAGCGCGACCAATATATACTAGGAAAACACCGACCGGTAGTACCGGTTATGGAAGCGGTAGTACCGCTTGCCAACGGTAGTACCGGTTCACCAACGGGTAGTACCGGACATACAAGCGGTAGTATCGGTCCTAGAGAAGTCTCCAGGACACGCCCTGGGAACTACCCAGGTACGGTATTACCTCTCCTAATCCGGTAGTACCGGTTCCGTCTGAATCCAGAGCCAAGGATAATCGAGTGGTTCTTGTGCGGAATATATGAGGGTTTGATCTAAGGGTAGAATGGATTGGGTTGAGATTGTCAAACTGTGAGAAGCACATGCACTCTCAAATAAGGTAAAAACATATGAAGATCCAACCGAGAGTGCATGACCTTAAAACCAACAACAACTCGAAAATGACAAACATGAGTAAGCACCAACCTCTCGAGTGAGAGAGGGCGGTGGCCTAGGCCACCATATTTGAGTATAATCGGCTTGGCACCACGAAGATATATCTTGGGTCCATTACCGAAGCTAATCATTTAAGCTCACATATCACAAAATGATATTTAGAGGAATGATTTTGATTGCTTTGGTCACAATGGGGGGAGGGATAGTCCAACCAATTAGAACCTCATTCCCCCTATATCCATGCCTACACCTAAACCAAATACGGGTCAAGTCATAGGTGAGAATGCAAGATAATCAAGTCAAGCTCCTTGAATCTATGATATTTAGTTCATTCCTCAAATAGCAAAACCTTGCTTCATCAAGTGGTTTCGTGAATATGTCGGAAAGTTGGTCTTTGGTTGACACATATGCTAGATCAATATCACCTCGAGCAACATGATCTCTAATGAAGTGATGTCGAATATCAATATGCTTTGTCCTTGTGTGATCCACCGGGTTGTAGGCAATATTGATAGCACTTTCATTGTCACATAGAAGAGGCACTTTGTCACAATGGGCACCATATTCCTTTAAAGTTTGCCTCATCCATAGAAATTGGGTGCAAGCACTAGCAGCTGCCACATACTCGGCTTCGGCGGTGGAGAGAGATATACAATTTTGCTTCTTAGAAGACCAACATACCAAGGACCTACCAAGGAATTGGCAAGCTCCGGATGTTGATTTTCTATCATCCATATCACCCGCCCAATCCAAATCCGTGTATCCACACAGAGCAAATGTTGACCCTCGAGGATACCAAATACCATAAAATGGGGTATGAACTAAATATCGAAAGATTCTCTTGACCGCCATTAAAAGGTTTCTTTAGGAGCCGCTTGATATCTTGCACACACACCTACACTCAACACAATATCGGGTCTAGATGCACAAAGGTAAATCAAAGAACCAATCATGGACCGGTATACCTTTTGATCCACATCTTTACCATTTGGATTTTGTTCTAGATGAGTCTTTGTATCCATGGGAGTAGGAGCTCCATTTAAATCTTGCATATTGAATCTCTTGAGCATATCTTGAGTATACTTGTCTTGGTTGAATAATGTCCCTCCTCTAACTTGCTTGATCTCAAAGCCAAGAAATACTCTCAACTCCCCCATCATAGACATCCGGAACCTACTATTCATAAGCTTTGAGAATCCATCATTAAAAGCTTTGTTAGATGAGCGAAAGATAATATCATCAACATATATTTGGCATACAAAAAGCTCCCCATTTACCTTCTTAGTAAAAAGAGTGGGATCGATTTTCCCAACCTCAAATCCACGGTCAAACAACAACTCTCTAAGGAGCTCATACCATGTGCATGGGGATTGCTTGAGCCCATAGAGCTCCTTATCAAGTTTGTAGAGATGGTTTGGGAAGTTGGGATCCTCAAATCCCGGGGGTTGCTTTACATATAACAACTCATTTAATGGACCATTAATAAATGCACTTTCTACATCCATTTGTTGCAATTTAAAGTTATGATGTGCCGCATAAGCAAGAAGGATACGGATGGACTCAAGGCGAGCCACGGGTGCATATGTCTCTCCATAATCAATTCCTTAAATTTGAGAGAACCCTTGTGCAACCAATCTTGACTTGTTCCTTACTATAATTCCATGCTCATCTTGCTTGTTCTTGAATATCCACTTCGTGCCTATAACATTGCGGCAATCCTTTGGCTTCTCAACTAACTTCCATACTTTGTTTCTCTCAAAGTTGTTGAGCTCTTTGTGCATAGCTTCCAACCAATCCGAATCTTCAAGAGCTTCCCACACTTTATAATGGAGATGTGTGCTTGGTGTTCACTGAACCTCTTCAATTGTGCTCTTGTGGAAATTCCTTTCCTTAGGTCACCAACCACATTTTGTAGAGAGTGTTCTCTTAATTCCAACATTCTCTCCTTTCTAGCTTCACGACGAGCGTGGATCTCCTTGTTGTTTCTTGGGGGACCTCTTCATCATTTTGGTCCCCGTCTTGACCATCAACTTGACCTTGATCATTACCAGAATCATTCTCTTCATTAAGAGGCAAAGATTGACCTTGGTCTTGATCAAGCACTCTTCTAGCATCGATTTGAGCTTGTCTCAAGGCAGTTTGTACGGATCTTCCTTGAGTAATTGATTTGGCACCACTTGACATCCTGGAGAATGAATCAAGCTCCTCTTCACTAGATTTGTCACCTTGATCAAAATGTTGAGGGTCCATAGCTTGTCTTTGGCTTGGGTCATTGCCCTCATCGGTGGATGGAGCTTGTTGATATTGTGAAGATGAGGGCTCCACTTGAGAAGAGCATTGTTCTTCTTGATCCTCCATAAGGTGTTCCTCAACGGGGCGGATATACCCCACACCCATTCTTCCTATGTCATCCTAAGGCATTTCATCATCTACATCACAAGCATCAACACACACCCCTTGGGGACCATCATATTCTTCGAAGGTCACACTACAAGATTCTATGACGACTCCGGAGAGCTTATCATAGATTCTATAAGTGTGAGATTCGAGACCATAGCCAACAAAAATACCCTCAAATGATTTATACTCAAATTTGGACAAACGAACACCTTTTATGAGATAGAAACACTTACAACCGAACACCCGGAAGTAAGATATGTTGGGCTTGTTACCGGTAAGTATTTCATTTGGAGTCTTGTTGATTTCTTTGCGGAGGTAGAGCCGGTTTGATGCATGGAAAGCTGTGGAGTGGCTTCGGCCCAAAAGTTGTATGGAGATTTAAACTCCGCCAACATGGTCCTAGCCATCTCAATAAGAGTCCGGTTCTTCCTCTCGGCCACACCATTTTGTTGAGGGGTATATGCAGCGGAATATTGGTGTTTTATCCCCTCATCACTAAGGAAATCATTCAAGGTGTAGTTCTTGAACTCGGTGCCGTTGTCACTTCTTATAATCAACACAGGAAGATTGTATTGACGTTGAACCATGTTGATGAAGTCGATGAAGGTCTTTTGGGTCTCACTCTTCAACTTGAAGATATATACCCAGGAGTATCTTGAAAAGTCATCAACAATCACAAAACAATATTTCTTCCCACCAAGACTTGCATGAGATGGAGGACCAAAGAGATCCACATGAAGGAGCTCCAAGATCTTGGTTGACTTGATGCGGTTCTTTGGCTTGTGGGGAGCATCATGCATTTTTCCTAGAACACAAGCCCTGCAAACACGATCTTTGGCAAAGGAAACATTTTCTTTTAGTCCAACAATATGGCCCTCCTTGCGGAGACTTTGCAAAGTTCTCATATTAATATGGGCTAGTCGGCGATGCCATAACCAGCCCACATCGGCCTTTCCGAATAAGCACATCGCACTTGTATTGGTTTGCCACAAAAAGTCCACCACATACAAGTCATGTTCGACGTACCCAACGAAAGCGACCTTGAGAGACTTGCTCCACATGAGGACCACAATATCATTATCAATAAAGACGGGAAATCCCATCTTTCCAAGAGCACAGAATGAAAGTAAATTGTATCCAAGGGTCTCAACAAGCATGACATTCACGAGTGTAATGTCGTGAGCAACCACTACATTGCCGAAACCCATTACCTTAGACTTTGACTTGTCGGCATATGTCACTGTGATTTGATCATCATTTGGCTTTAAGTTCTTGACAATAGACGAGCTTCCGGTCATATGACTTGTGCAACCACTATCAAGCACCCACTTTGACCCTCCGGAAGCATATGTCTACAAAAGATCAAGCTAATTTTTAGGTACCCATTTTTCAATGGGTCATCTTTTGTTAGCGACAAGGGTCTTGGGGACCCAAATAGACCAATCAATATAACCATCATATGGGCCAACATATTGTGCATACACATCACCATAATAATCACGCATTAGAACATAGTGAGGGTTAGCACTTCCCGCAAAGTCATCATGAGACATAGTTTTACCACTTGTGGTCTTGCTATCCACAATGACCTTATTTTTCTCTTGTGCGGGTTTGGCCTTCTTCTTGTTCTTCTTCTTCTTCTTGGTCTTTGAGACAAAACCAATGCCCCTTTCTCACCACTAGGCCTTTGCTTACTCAAAATATCATCAATGGACTTGTTGCCTTGTGGAAATGTGGCCTTGGCTAGCTCCCCCTTCAACCTAGAATTTTATTCAAGAATAGTTGTACTACTAGATGGAATGAAGTTGCTAGGTGAAGGAATATTGGCCAATTGAGTTTGAAGCATTTCATCGGACATTGTGAGTGACAAGAGTTCACTTTCCAAAGCCTTGTGAGCCTTGTAAAGCAAACCAAAGTCCTCGGCAAGTTTTTCATGAACCACACCAAACTCAATCTTGTCCTTTTTAGTATTTTTATATTTAGCAATAGCATGATCACGTTCCTTGATGAGTCTATTAACAATTACATCATTGACCTCATCAAGCCCTTCAAGTTTTAGTTCAAGAGACATTCTAGTCTCTTGTTCTTCTTCTAAGGCATTATTTAGGGCTTCTAGATCAATCATGTGTTCATGCCCAAGTTTACATCTTACATCTAGAAGCTCTTGTTTGTGGAAAAGTTGATCAAAGATGTTCCCAAAATGTGTCTTAGCCTCCCCTTGTAAGTTAGTCACAAACTCATCAAAGACAATTAATTCCCTTTTTACGTCAAGAGACATCTCATCATCAATTTCATCATTAGCTAAGGGAATGGAGTGAGATGATGAGGATACCTTCGTTCCTCTTGCCATAAGGCAAGTGAAGTTCTCGTTGGGAGTATTCTCATTTGGAGAATCAAAGAGTGAGTATGTTGGAGTAGAAGTAGTGGCTAGAGCAGCCACACCTCTTGATGTTTCCTATTCCTCATCTTCATCATATTCATTGTCAGAGGATAATTCTTCATGAGTGACCAATACAATTTCGCCCGACTTCTTATTGATGGGATTCTTCTTGATGAAGGGTTTCTTGTAGGGAGCTTTGGAAGTTTTCTTTGGAACGAGGTTGCCACCATGATCTTCTCTCTTCTCATAGGGGCAACTCGCCACAAAGTGATAGCGGTCACCACAATTGAAACAAGTTCTTAATCTTGTGGTATTTTCTCTTTTCCCATTTGGATTGCTTTTCCGTTGCATTTCCATCTTGGCCTTGGCGGGGTTCTTCCAAAAGTTCTTTGCATACAAGGCCATATATTGACTATGAGCAATCTTGACATCATCGGGGTGGTCCATGGATAGGCCTTCATCACTATCATCTTCATCCCCATGTTCCACAACTTTGGCCTTCAAAGCAACATTGACAACATTGCTCATACCAAGGGCACGAGCACGAGCATCTTTGGCATTCTTGGCGGCAAACTTGAAAGAGGCCATCTCTTGCATAACTTCATTGGAGGTCATGAGATGGTATTTATGTCTTCCTTGTAGGCTCTTCAAGTCGGTGGGCTCCAAGGGCATGAGTGCACTCACATATTTCCTTTTTATCCAAGCATCATCCACATGTGAGGCACCCACATTTATAAAAGCGGTGGCGGTGGTCTTGAGCCTATGGTACATGTCTTCATGATTTTCACCTTCCATCATGTAGAAGCCTTCGGCTTCATTGCTTAGTGCATCATAATGGTTCCTCCTCATGCTCTCATTCCCAACAAACAACACCGTGAGAGCATCCCAATCTTCCTTGGCGATGCTAAGGTGCTCAATGTGTGGGTAATCCTTTGTACCCAATCCTTGTTGAATCATGTGCAAGGCGGTGGCATTGAGTTTACTATTGACAACTTCTCTTCTTGTCAAGTTGTTTGGATCCCCAATATAGAGTCCTTGTTCGATGATGTTGCATAGTTCAATGTAAGAGCTGCGCACATGAGTTTTCATTAGAGATTGCCATTGAGCAAAGGTAGTAGATGCTTGAAGCTTAGGTGGGTCACCTCTATTGTTTACATGAGGGTGAGGAATTGGGGGGTCGGGAGAGAACCATGCATGAGAGTCATGATGCTCTCCATTATCACCAACTCTTTTTGTGGAGGAGTTAATGTTTCCTTGATTATCCCCCACCACCTTAGCTGTGGGAGATGCCGGGGCATTCTCTTTGGATGAAGGTGGTAGTTCCTCTTGAGTAGGAGGGGATGATGAGCCTACCTTATCTTTAACAAGTTTCTCAATTAACTTTTGCAATTGTTTGATCTCGTTGGCCATGGTGGAGCTCAATCTTGTTTCCAAGTTATCGAGATCATCCATGGTCACTATGGTATGATCACCACCACCTTCCCCTTCATTGCTACCCATATACTCTTAGGCGGTAGATCCCAAATAAAGAGCCGAGGTTCTGATACCAATTGAAAGGATCGTACTGGCACCAAGAGGGGGGGGGGTGAATAGGTGCTACTTCAAATTTTCTTATTTTTCAAATTAAGGTTTGAAAAGAAAGGTAAATTCTCTAGATAATGCAACTAAGGTGAATTTACCTATATGACAAACAAGCACAAGCTAACACAACACTAAGAAAGAACAAGTAAGTAAAGTGCGGTAAAGGATAGAAGTAACCAAAGTGGTGGACGTGGAGACACAAGGATTTGTTTCCAGTAGTTCCTTCCTTTCGAGGGGAAGTACGTCTACGTTTGGAGAGGGGGTGGTTTCAAACCACCAACGCCACGAGAGGCCTCCCTTGTTCTCCGATGAATCTCACCCCAACGGGATCGATCCACCTTCCACTATATCGGCAACCTTCGAGGTGGAAGTCGGCACCTTTACAACAAGTTCGGGGCACACATCCACAACTTAATTGGAGGCTCCCAAATACAAGCAAGATGTCAAGACAATCAAAGACAAGCTTGTAAGAACCAAATCTAGAACTAGGGTTTCCAAAAAAAACACTAGAGCAATGGGGGCCCTCAAATGAATGAGGGGAAATGAAGATCTCTTTTGGTGAAGTAGTAGATCAAGGCCTCCTCCTTCGATTCTCCAAAGATCAAAGACTTTGGATGGTGGAGTGAAGAGATCTTGGCGATTTGGTGTCTCAAATGGAGGTGGTAGTCTTCAATGCAATGAGAACCTTGTCCCAAGGTAGGTGGAGGGGTATTTATACCACTTGGAGGAATCTGCCTGTTGGTGCATTAAATGCACCGGTACTACCGGTCAGGTACCAGATCAAGTACCGGCGGGGGGACATCACTTGGTCGAGCCAGCCACGGTCATGACTGGTACTGCCTTGCGGTACAACCCCTAAGCGGTAGTACCGATCAGTAGATGCAGTACTACCGGTTAGGGCGGTAGTACCGGTCCTAAGTACCGGTTGGTACTGAGCGAAAAGGGAGGGCCTAGTCCTTCCTCGGGGTTGCCTGGTACTGCCGAGCGGCACTACCGTGTCCAAGCGGTAGTACCGCTTGCCACAAGCGGTACTATCGGTTGGAGCGGTATTGCCGCTCCGTGGTACTGAGAAAAATCGAGGCCTGCCCACCTTGCTCGGATGCAACCGGTACTAGGGAGCGGTAGTACCGGTTGTAACTTCCGGTACTACCGGTCAGCACTGGATATTTTGGCAAGGGCAACAGTGGGCAAGGCTATATTTTTGCCACTACCTAGAAAACCTAGGATACACTTAGTGCACGATTAAAACGATAGGTGTGTTGTTATCAAACATCAAAATCACAAGGATAGGAAATGCTCTTTTATGTGGGTGAACCTGTGCTAATGTACAGACCTTACTTGGACTAATACATACTTGTGATTAAACCCCCTGCAAACATCCGTAACTATAGGAAAGCAATTAAGATATAAATCTAACCACAACCTTAAACTCTGAGATCCTACACTCTCTTGTGAAAAGGTGTCCGAACGGAGGTTCAGGTTTCTGTCACTCCGGCAATCTCATGATTAGTAGCCAAATACACAATGCATTCCCCTAGGCCCATAAATGGTGAAGTATCATGTAGTAAACGTTCACATGACACCATTAGAAGAATAGCACCACAACTTAAATACTAAACCATTGAATAATAACTCAACACAAATCTACTAATAACAACATGACTTCTCCCATGTCCTTAAGAACTAAACGAACTACTCACAAGACATCATATGGATCAAGATCCAAGATGATATGATGATGAATAACAATCTAAACATAAACAATAATCCAATAGTTCCACTCACAAGCATCAACTACAATAGTAATTAACACCGGGAAAGTTTACCCTAAGAACTAAAGCAATATCCAACACAATTGTTACAGCGAGATAGAGTGGTGATGATGGTGCTGGTGGAGATGATGATGTGGATGATGATGATCCCGATGAAGCCTAGCTTGATGACAGTGTTGATGGCGATGGTCTCCCCTCTCCGGGAAGGAATTCCCCCGGCAGAAATATGTCTGCCGGAGAGATCTTTCTCTCTCGGTGTTTTTTCCGCCCCCAGAGGCGACGGAAATCTATCTGTGATCGCTCCCTGAGGCTTAGGGTTCCGTAGGGAAGATATAGGCGACGGGGCGGAGTCGAGAGCCGGGAAGGTGGGCCACACCTGCCCTAGGCGCGGCCTAGGGTGGGCCCGCGCCTAGGGGGTGTGGGCCCCCTGCGGCCCTTCTTCGTCCCTCCTTCTGGCTTCGTCAATCTTCTGGAAAAATAATATTTTCCCATATTTTTCTGATCTTTGCGAAATTGCACCAAAACGCCTTCTTTTCCATCAAAATCCAGACTCCGGCAGTCCATCCTCCAAGAATCATCCAACATGCATAAACAGATGAAAAGCCATAAGTAATACCTCATAATAAGACATATATCAATGAATAGAGGTAAATTATGATATAGAATGGTGATGCAAATTGGGCATATCAACTCCCCCAAGCTTAGACCTTCGCTTGTCCCCAAGTGAAAACTAAGCTCAGTAAACATGTCCACAGGTTTATGGAGTGAAGTGTCGATAAAATATACGAACAAGAAGCATCACACTTACCATGGCACAACTCATATAAGAAAGCAACTCACCATTATATAACTTAGCTTGCAACCAAGTACAACAGTCACAATAGAGATGCATAAAGATAAATCATAATTGGAATTGGCAAACTTTGTTCCTGGTCAGAGAACATCTGGCAACAGTTTCACAAAAAGCTTTTTGTAGAGGTTTTTCAATAGGAGCACTCTTTGCTCAAAAAGGTTTTTTAATGAAGGCTTTCAAAGTAATACTCAATAGATAAGAGTTTTGTGCAAACAAGGAAGATAAAGAACATGATTGAATAAATCACCATATGAATGCTTGAAACACAACAACTGAAATGCTTGCTGGAGATAGAGAGAAAGTAGGCTTACTGACTCAACTTGGAAATAGGAGAAAGGTCCCTTTTATAAAAGGGAAGCAGGGATTACAAGTCATAAAGAGCTTCTAAAAGATTATGGTACTTACTACCTTTGAGACCTCATTGCCCTATCATAGGCATCTTGAGATGATTAAGGTTAAAGTGCACAAAGATGGAGTATATGCTTGACGAAATATAAGTTGGCAATCTCATGTCCCTTGAATATGAGGGCCACTCCTCATGCTACTCAACTTTGGTCACAGGTAAGTTCTTGTCATTGTAAGTACATGCGTATCATAGAGAACCGCCAACGGGTTACCCCTTGCACATGGTATAGGAGCTTTCCCATAACCAAAATGACACGACAAGCAGACAATGAGCATCTCAGCGATCTTTTTATTTACTATATGCATAGCTTTTTATTGAGGATGCTTCATAGATAGCTCACTATGTTGATGCTGCAAGTTTCCACCATGATTAGGCATGGCTTAGGCTAGCGGCCCAGGAGTTTCTCTAACACAAAATACAAACTCCATGGACTTACAAGTTACCTCTTTAATTCACACCGTTGACATCCATAGACAAAATATCATGATATCAACTGAGTACAAGGTACATGTGCAATGTTGAAAACGTTCCCCGTGACAGCACTGTTCTGCTAATTCCAACGTATAGATGCGGGCATATACAACTTCGATGGCACAATGGTTCAAGTCTATTAGGGGCAAGAAAATAAGGTGTCCCATCAAGTTCGTGAGAGATTTACTAACTAGTTTTCTCATAACAAAATACTTTTTAATTTGAAAGGTAGATGAATCTTGAGAATTTGCTTGGAATAGCAATAATTCTACTAGGTAGATATGGTGGACACAAGTGGCAAAGGTTTTGGTTCAAGGGGATTTGGAAACATGAGAGGTATGCCTTCTCAAAACAGGTTTTTGGCTAGCAAGGCTGGGTAGCAAGCAAGAGAGTTGAAAGAAGCAAGCAAACATACAAGTAATAAATCCAAACATGCAATCTTCCTTGAAGACACAAACGATCTTAAATAAAGAATACTAAGCTTATGAGCCAACAAGAAAGAAAATAAACGATACAAAATACCTGTAAGCTTTTTCTCTTTTTCTTTCAAACCTCAAAAAGTGTTGCTACTGACGAGAACTCGGTTTGCCACAGTGATGCCAATACTGATCAACAAGATCCATCATATAATTGAGATTGAAAACTAAAATAAGAAGTGCAAAAAGTAAAAGATGAAGCTTCTCATTAATATTCCAGTAAAGGCACTCACACCAAGGGATACATAGATAATCAACTAAAGGAGAGATACTTCCACATGCAAACCAAACTATAAGATAACCTATCTACCAAATATATGAATCCACTAAAAAGGTAAAAGATAAAAGATGATGGTGGTGATACCGTGGCACTCCCCCAAGCTTGGGATAAGCCAAGGGGATGCCAAATCTGATGATGAATTACTCCTTTGGTGGTGGTGGTGTTCTTTTGTCATCATAAAACTTCCAAGGCAAAGGTTACCCATCCAAAAAGGATGTTCTTGTCTCTGCAATCCTGAAACTAGCATCAGAGCTTATGCGATCAAATCTAGCCTCATATTCACAGTTTTGATTTTGTATGTCGTAGAGTTGTGCTTGTAATTGGTTGGTGGTCTGACGGAGTGAGAAGATTTATTCTCGGAGCTCAGCCACCTCTTATTTGTGCTTGGTGATGAGTTCTGAACTTATCTTGTGAATAACATCCACTTCGTGTTCTGCCATCTTCTTGTACCTGAAAACCTCCTGCTCCAATGCTTCCATCCTGTCTTCCAGACTTCCTTCTCCCTTGGGGCCTTGAACTTCTTTCATCTGTACCTTCCCATCTTTGAGAATCAGCTCTTTGGGATGGATCTTCAACTCATACATGTATGGGTTGAGGACATCCGCAGAGGAATCCTTCATGGGTGATCCAGAGGAAGACATTGTAGCTCCAAAACTGAGAAATTTGCCTGATGTTGGGGGGATGACCCCGGATAGGGTCAAGACAGGGGAAGCCAAGAGGTGTTTACCCGGTCTTATGCCGAGTTACTGGTTATATCAACCGAATCCCGTAAAGGTCGGCCGAGATAAGCATGACCTTGACCCTTACCAAAGGGGTTGTACGTTATTCGGCCAACGTACGAGTCAGGTCGGCCGGGCAAGTCCGAATAAGCCAGAATGCAGGTGAAGGCAGAGCCGAGTTAAGCAAGGCAGGGCTGAATAACACGAAGCTTGAAGGAGAAGGAAGAACCTAAGGTCAAACCCTAGCCTCGGGTTAGGAGGAATCTGAATAGAGCCAAGCGCAAAGTACAAGGCGCAGAGCAGCAGAGGAGGAGAAGGAGGTCACGAAGGTGGCAGTCCTGGAACCTAAGGAGTACAGGTGGGGCTCTTTGGAACTTTGCCGTCATTAGAAGAGGGACACGGAAATGAGCTCGCCAAGTTACTATATTGGGACAAGCATATTCCTCGAATATGCTTGCCACGTCAGCCCAAGAGGATCCAAGGCACCCCTTTATAAGGAGAGGCTTGGGTACTGAGGAAGGGATCGGCTCATTCTATACCGTTAGGCTGGTAGAAGTTCATCATTTCTTCCCGCATACAGCTCGAGGAGCACTTGTAGCCCCATAAAGGAGAAATAAAGATCTGAGTGTTAGTCATTTGTGTGTAGAATTAACTACATCTTCCCTCCCCAGATCCCTCTAGCATCCATTGGCCCCATACTTTAGCCTACCCATGGCATCTGCCGTGCCACCACCACGACAGTTGGCGCCCAAGTGGGGCGGCGGTGGTGCTAGCTAGAGTCATGATCCGGACGGAAACTTCATCAACCTGGCGGTAGCGTTGTCTCCGCTTAGTCCGAGATTTGATCTGTGACTATGTCGTGATAACGCAGCGAGCAACGGAAAAAGCTCCTCCGCGCAATGGCGTCTTCATCAACTTGGGCATGCACCAGATCTACGTCGGCGTCGACACCTCCGGCATTTACCCTCACCAAGTTATTGTTGCAGGAGAGCCCCCCCTTAGCGCCACAAACGGTCCACACGGAGAGCGCCCCGTCAGCAGCGTCGAGGTGATGGTCGCAGCCGGGGTGCAGGCGGGAGCAACAGGCGCCGGATCAAGCAAGGATCCGATGACGGGTGTGCAGGTGACCACAAAGCAGGCAGCTCCGCCGCCCACCGAGGTAGATCCTTCAGCAGCTAACCCAACCGAGGTGCAGGAGACGACCCCAAAGGCACCAAGGGTAAGATGGCCACCTCTGGAAAGACCAGAAAATATTCTCCAGGCAACTATAGATAATCTGACTACACCTGTAGCGCCGATACTTGATCCGGCTAATGCTCAGGCAGAATTAGAGGAAACCAGGCAAAAAGTACTGGTAGAGGCCAAAAAGGTGTCGGCATTGCGGGAGTCCTTAAACAGGACCCTGCGAGAATATGCTAAGGCGAACAAGCTTGATGTCGCCCCCGAGCGGGTTGATGAATTAAGATTGAGAGGGAAGAACCTCATGGATGATATCAATAAAGAGCATGAGACTCATGAGGCAGATTCAGTTGATCTAGGCTTGCCGAGGTATAGTACCCCGACAAAGAACCTAAGGGCGGCAAACGCTGCTGCACTAGAGTTAGAAGGACTGACCGTGACCGGCGGAAGCGACAAGAAAGAGTGAATGAGCTGTGCGCATTGCAAACCAGCAGAATGAAGAAATTCTCGAGGCGGACCGGCAAGGCACAGTGCCTCGCGAATGGTTCATTCGGTCAGTGACTTCCGCCCTATCTGTGGCAGCAGCATCCTTACCCGGAAATAATGCGCGGAAAGACAGAGCAGTAACTTCGGGAAAAATAAATAAGCAAATTGTTCCATATGATCCGGCAGTAGCCGGAAAAGCAAATGAAAACAGAGGCAATGGAAGCCGAGGTAACAGTGGCAAAAGAAACCCCGGCCGTGCCGACAAAGGCAACGGAAGCCGAGGTAATGGGGATCTCAGAAGAGGAAATCACGAGAATAATATCCCGGCAGAAGGAAGGAGAGACCCGCCGCCCAATCCTCAATCGAGATATGAACCTCGGCAGGAAAGAGAAGTGAGACCAGCTCGCCACAATCAGGTGAATGAGAGGTACAATGATGGTTATTCCGAGATGGAATATGCGTCTCATGGTGGAAATAACCACTATGGAATGCAGGAAAGAATTATGTACAGAGATTTGCCATCGAGTGATGCAAGAGTAAAACTGGACTGGCTTTACCGGTCCGAGTTGTTAGAAGAGAAGGGTCCACCGGGTCCGGCATGTTTCGGACCACGGATCATGGGCGAGCCGCCAGTGCCGAACTTTCAGCTGGCAAGAGGCACGAAAACATATAATGGGAGCACCAAACTGCAGGATTGGTTGATTGATTATGCCACTGCTGTAAAAATAGCAAGCGGAAACTTGCGATGGGCAGTAAGATATGTCCCGCAAATGCTGGAAGGGCCAGCCAGAATATGGCTGAATAATCTGCCTCCAGGAAGTATCAACTGTTGGTTGGATTTTGAAGAGATGTTTGTCAGCAATTTCACCAGTACTTACAAAAGGCCAAACAGGCTGCATCAGCTAGAAATGTGCAAGCAAAGGCCGAATGAGACAGACAGAGAATTCTTAACTCGGTGGTGTAACCTCAGGAATTCATGCGAGGGAGTTATAGAATCACAAGCGATAGCTTGGTTCGCTCAAGGATGCCATTATGCCAGTGTCTTGTGGGAGCGACTGCAAAGAGATATGCCAACAACTTTGGCAGAAACCATCAGGATAGCGGATTCGTATGCATTGGGAGATCCGACGCAACCAGAGCTGATGTCGGCAGATCATCGGGAGCATCAAGATCAATATGCAAGAGATGCGTCCGGGTCATCGAGGCGCAATGAGTTCAGAGGAAGAAGAAGAGAGGAAAGACCGGATTACAGATATGCCTCCAATCAGGTGGCAGCGGTAGTGCAAGATCAGCCGAGTCACGGAAACAGTCAGCGGCAGAAGAATGGTCCTCAGCAATGGACACCAAGGAATGAAGGGAAGAGATAGTGGACACCAGAACAGAAGAAGCAATGGCAGGAAAGGCCGAAGTACACGTTTGAGTCCATGTTGGATCAACCGTGTAAGTTTCACACTTCAAACCCAGCTAAGCCGGCCAATCATACAACCCGGCAATGTGCCTGGATGAAAAGTGCAATGGGTAACCCGGCGGGCATGCAAGCACCTTCCCACCAGACACATCAGCAGCAGCAGCCGCAGTTGACTGGAGCAAATGCACAACAACTAATGTTACCCCTCCTCCCCCGAGGTATGATAACTCGGACCGGAGAGATGTAGTGCATCAAGTGATGAATCAGGGTCAGGATGAAAGGGCAAACCCCGGAAATAATGGACGCAATGATTACAGGGAACATCATCAATCATATTGCATGTTCACAACATAACAGCAAGATAGGCAAAGTGTATAGCGCAGGCATATGGAAGTAAATGCAATTATGCCAGCAGTACCAAGATATGTGCCTTGGTCAGATCAAGAAGTAACTTGGAGCATAAAGGATCACCCCAAAATAATGCCGAATCCGGGGTCGTACGCACTCGTACTAGATCCGACATTTGTCGGACCGAGCATTAAGGTGAAATTTTCAAAAGTACTCATTGACAATGGGAGCAGTATCAATATCATGTACAAGGATACAATGCATAAACTCGGAATATCGCAGAATATGCTGCAATCCACGAGAACCACGTTCCATGGAATAGTGCCAGGACTTTCATGCGAACCCATTGGAAAGGTTCGAGTAGATGTGTTATTAGGCACAAGGGATAACTGCAGTGCAGCAAATTTGGAGTTTGAGGTGGTGGACCTAGAGAGTTGTTATCATGCTTTACTCGGGCGGCCGACATTGGCCAAATTCATGAGCAGCTGCCACATAACCTACTTGACAATGAAACTACCCAGACCACAAGGGGTGATAACAGTAGCAGGAGATTACAGGAAGTCGATGGAATGTGCCTCGGCCGGATCGAACCTGGCCGAGTCATTAGTGATCGCAAGAGAAAAAAGAAGGATTCAAGAGGTAGAGGCTCTTGCTCAGTTGGCGCAACTAAATATGCCGGCATTGGCTAACCCACATGGAAGTGTTTCTTTCCAGCCGACTAAAGAAACGAAAAAGCCCAGATTGATGAGCAGTTCCCAGAACGCACCATCACAATTGGTGCCGGCCTAGATGCCAAATAGGAAGGCGAGCTCACCAACTTCCTCCGTGAGAATCGGGACATCTTTGCATGGTCAACTCAAGACCTGCAAGGTGTGCCGAGGGAGTTGGCTGAGAACTCTCTGCATGTAAGACCAGGAGCAAGGCCGGTGAAGCAACCTCTCCGCCGCTTCGCCGAAGACAGGAGAAAAATAATAGGGGATGAGATAGCTCGGCTCCTGGCGGCCGGGTTCATCATGGAAGTACTTTATCCGGATTGGTTATCAAACCCGGTGTTGGTAGAAAAGAAAAAGGACGATCCAAATGTAGCCGTCGTATGGCGAATGTTTATTGATTACACGAACATGAACAAGGCGTGTCCAAAAGATCCTTTTCCTTTACCTAGAATAGACCAGGTCATTGATTCGACCGCTGGTTGTGATCTGTTATCATTTGTAGACGCGTACTCTTGTTTTCACCAGATACCGTTAAATTCGGCCGATCAAATAAAGACTGCGTTTATTACCCCGTACGGGGATTATTGCTATCGCACCATTTCATTTGGCCTGCGTAACGTAGGGGCGACGTATCAGAGATGTATGCAAAAATGTCTGCATGACCAGATAGGAAAAAATGTACAAGTATATGTAGATGATGTGGTTATCAAAACCAAAGAAAGCAAAATGCTACTGGATGATATTCGGCAAACATTCATGAACTTGAGAAAGTTCCGAATGAAGCTTAACCCGGAAAAATGCACCTTCGGTGTACCGGCTGGAAAACTACTCGGTTTTCTCGTATCTAGCGAGGTATAGAGGCCAACCTAACTAAGATAAGAGCAGTAGAAAGGATGGAATTGCCGAGATGTATAAATGACGTACAGAAGTTCACAGGTTGCCTGGCCTCGCTTAGCCGATTTGTATGTCGGTTGGGAGAGAAGGCATTACCACTTTATCGACTGATGAAAAAATCTGATAAGTTCATTTGGACACCACAAGCATATAATGCGTTCCATGAACTGAAGAAGATGTTGGTAACGGCGCCAATCCTGGCCTCTCCATTGTCAAAAGAGCCTATGTTACTTTACATAGCCGCCACAAACAGAGTAGTAAGTGATGTGATCATGGTGGAACGAATTGAAGATGATAAAGCAGTACAAAGGCCGGTATATTACCTAAGTGAGGTACTATCAGCCTCAAAGCAGAACTACCCACATTATCAGAAGATGGCGTATGGAGTGTACATGTCGGCAAAGATACTTAAACATTACTTCGAAGAGCACCCGATCAAAGTGATCTGTGAAGAACCCATAGCCGACATATTGAGCAACAAAGATGCAAGCGACCGAATAGCAAAATGGGCAATTGAATTGTCACCTTATGCTCCGCAATTCGATAGGCGAGATGCAATTAAATCTCAGGCAGTGGTCGACTTCTTTGTGGATTGGGCCAAGGTACAATATGAGCCACCATTACCAGATCCGAATTATTGGACAATGCACTTCGACGGTTCCAAGTTGAGGAATGGTTTGGGGGCGGGGATAGTGTTAACCTCGCCAAAAAGAGATCAGCTGAAATATGTGCTACAAATACATTTTGCTGCATCGAATAATGTAGCCGAGTACGAAGCACTTGTCCATGGATTAAAGGTGGCAAAAGAGATTGGGATACGCCGGATCTTATGCTACGGAGATTCAGATCTAGTAGTACAACAAGTATCAGGCAATTGGGATGCCCTGGATGCCAATATGGCCTTATATAGATTCCATGCACAAAAACTCAGTGGATACTTCGATGGATGTGAATTTCATCATATACCTCGGGCAGAAAACGACACTGCAGACACGTTGTCAAAACTCGGATCAACCAGGCAATCAATTCCCCCAGGTATCGCCCTAGAGCACCTGAGAAAACCATCAATAACACCATCACCAGAGTCTGAATCCATATTTATTCCGGCGAAATAAAGAGAAGATAGTATGCCGATGGAAGTTGACAAAGAATGTAACCCGGAGTTTCCGCTAGGCAACCCGGCTGATACACAGATGGATATGGAAACGTCCGAGGGGGTTATGTCGGCGGAAAATATGGAAATAGATGATGAGATTATCCCAGAAAAAATCATGCCAACATGGGCGCATCCCATATTTTCCTTCCTTAAAGATGCGACTTTGCCGAATAACGAGGTATTGGCTAGACAGACAGTGAGAAGAGCTAAAGCTTATACAATCATAAACAATGTGCTGTATAAAAGGAGCGTCACAAGCGTGTTGCAAAGATGTGTGGATTCGGCGGAAGGCTAAGAGATCCTCCTAGATATACATCAAGGAGAATGCGGGCATCACGCCTCGTCCAGAGCTTTAGTGGCCAAAGCATTCAGGCATGGATTTTATTGGCCAACAGCGTTGAAAGAGGCCAAAGAACTGGTGGAAAAATGTAATGGTTGCCAGAGATATGCCAACAAGATACATATGCCATCGTCCGAGTTAAAAACGATACCGATTACTCGGCCGTTTTCTGTATGGTGCTTAGATATGGTGGGACCATTCAAGCCGGCCCGGGGCGGGATGACCCACATCTTAGTCATGGTCGACAAATTCACAAAATGGATTGAAGTGAAACCTATAAAGAAATGTGATGGACCCACATCAGTAAAATTCCTCAAAGATATTATCTTGAGATATGGTTACCCACACAGTGTTATTACATACAATGGTACAAACTTTGCTGAAGGAGCTTTTGCCAGATTCTGTCAAGAAAAACACATAAGACTAGATGTCGCCTCGGTGGCTCACCCAGCATCTAATGGGCAAGTGGAAAGATCCAATTGACTAGTATTGTCTGGAATAAAACCCCGACTCGTCGAACCACTGCAAAGGTCGGCAGGGTGTTGGATTGAGGAACTACCAGCAGTGCTTTGGAGCCTCAGAACTACCCCGAATAGGTCAACAGGGTATACACCATTTTTTCTGGTATATGGAGCAGAAGCAGTGCTTCCAGCCGACATAATACACGACTCGCCAAGAGTTACCCAGTATACAACCGCTGAGGTAAATGAGATAGCTCGGCAAGATGATGTCGATCTGCTAGAAGAAGCCAGGGAGTTGGCATTATCAAGATCAAATATTTATCAACAGGACTTGCAGCGATATCATAACAATAAAGTCAATCCAAGAGTGTTTAAAGAATGATATTTGGTTCTTCGGTTAGTGCAACGCACGGCGGGCATGCACAAACTATCACCCCCATGGGAAGGACCATTCATCGTGAGCAAAGCATTGCACAATGATGCATATTACCTAATTGATGCTCAATCACCAGAAAAGAACAAGGCAGACAAAGCCGGCGAAGAATTGAAAAGACCATGGAACATAGCTTTACTTTGTCCATTTTACTCGTAGGAGTCATCTGTGACACATTGTAAAGTGACGCTTCAGGACGAAGTATCAATTTTGTGTTAGACCTCGGCACCTTGAGCAAATGACTCGGGGACTGCCCTATATTATTTTTCATTTTTGGATCATGTATTAAACCTCGGCACCTTGAGCAGTAACTCGGGGACTGCCCTATATTGTTTCTCAGTTTGGATTGTGTATTAAAACTCGGCACCTCGAGCAGTAACTCGGGGACTGCCCTATGTTATTTCGCATTTTGAGTGATATATTAAACTTTGGCACCTTGAGTAGTAACTCGGGGATTGCCCTATGTTATTTCGCATTTTGAGTGATATATTAAACTTCGGCACCTTGAGCAGTAACTCGGGGACTGCCCTACGTTATTTCACATTCTGGAGTAGGTACTAAACCTCGGTACTTTAAGTTATGCACTTGGAGCAGTAACATGGGGATTATGCAATGTCATTCTTTCCTAAGTTATGTGTTAAGCTTCAGGACCTCGAGCAAGGAACTCATGGACTATGACGTGTTATCCATTATCTCGAGTTAGGCATCAAAACCTCGATTTCTAGAGAACTGACTAGGGAATTGCCCCACAATTTTCCATTGTTACAAAAATGGGTATTAAACTTTGGCACCCAGAACGATATTATTTCGCTTTCCCCAAATATGGGCTTCGAGATTTATAACTCGGATAAAGATCAAGAACACAGTGGTTGAGCCGTCAAATTTATGAAGGTCAGGCAATATTAAACGCCAAACTACGATGGGACAAATGCGAACACACAATCCAAACTTACGAAATTGAAGGCCACCAAAGAAAAGATTTAAATCAACAAGATCAGTTTAGACAGAATAATAACGATCACCATCATCTGTGCCTCAGCGGCAAAAGTCAAAAGAGGTTCATACCACACAGAAGGTCGGACAATTGTTTCACACACATCACACGCCCGGCATACCATGGATAAGAAATAACTTAAAGTTGTTTGAACCTAAGGGGCGGCGACTTGGTCAGGCGCTAGGCGCTCCGAGGTAGACGACACGTCGGCCGAAGTTGCTTCGCTCTCCACAAAACCAGGAGTGACTTCGGGGGAAGCCCGGGGCTGTTGAGAAACATTAGCTTGAGCCTCAGAATGCCCAGTTCCTTTGGAAGATGATCGCGCGTCGCCGTCCCCATCCGAGCTTGCGCTGGAATCACCAGAAGCATCCGATTCGCCCTCATACTTGTCCTGGTCGGCCAAATTATCATCAGAGGCATCTTCGACTTCGACGTCATCCGCCAGGTTAGAAAGGAAACTCAGCCCTTCAATCCAGTTATGCACGTCCGCATACTCAACAAGCTGGAACGCACGAGCTTGTCGACGAGCGACGAATTCTGGATCCTTAACCCAATGGGAGCCAGTGCGCAAATTTATCAAGGTATCGAGCGAAATATCCTCATACCATGACATAACGACTGTGAGCGCCATATCAGCACCAGCTCGTCCAGCGGACTCCCTCCAGCGATTTAACTAGTTCTGGGATGCCATCAATCTTTCCACCAGTATCTTGATCTCATCAATATCAGGAGTTCCAGAAGTATTCAGCCAGAGAACATGGTAGGCCCGGATGGCTGCCTGCACCAAGTCCCTGCCCATAATCTTCATCGGACCAACGGCAACCAAGTAGTCTTCCATCGAGTATTCTGGGCTCGCATCTGCGGGGACACCTCGGCGCACACGAGCATTAACCACCGCTCTAGATCTCACGGGCTTAGCTTCTGGAAAATGGTCTACGCAAAATAAAAGTACATCGGTCAACAGTAAGAAAGAGAAAAATATAACTCGGCCACGGTCAGAGGCTTACGATGAATATAGCTCAGCATTCTCTGAAGATCTTGAGCCTAATCACCCTTGGTTTTCTCAAAGAGAGTGATCTCCTCGCTCATCGCCCGTGTCTTGAGTTTGTAGCCGCGAGGAGCTCTTTATTTTTCTGCAATTGCAGAGCTAGCCGATTCTTCTCTTCGGAGAACTCCTGGTCAACTTTCTCTAACTTGGACTTCTGAGAGAGCTTGAGGGACTCCACCTCGGCGCGCAAGAGAATTATCTCGTCATCTTTAACTTTCAGCTGCGCCGAGTGAGTAGCGGCTTGTTCTAAAAAATGCAGCATCATATTAGGCATGGGTATGCATTCTTTATGTGACGCTGCAAAAGTTTCTATACCAAAGCCAAAAGGGTTATAAGAAACCCGGTATAACTTTCGAGCGGAAATCTGTAAAGAAAAAGGGTAACTAACCTTCCAGGGCCTTGACTTTCTTCTCAAGACGAATATTAAGATTGTTGATATTACCTATTCACCAGAAAAATGATCTAACACATCGAGTCCAAAAACAATGAGAACTTTAGGGACAATACAAAAGTTTGTTAACTTACCAGCTGTCTTCACCACAGGAATGACCTTTTCATACTTATCTTGCAATTTCTTATGTGCGAAAAGCAGCCTTTGGAATTCGGCGGTCCGCCGATCATGTGCAACCTAAGCAACAAAATAAATAACAGTGAGATATTCGAAGCTAAGCCAGGTCCGGATCAAACAAAAGCTTAACTCGGACCTAGGTGGCTGGATATTCGAGGCTAAGCCAGGTCCGAATAAATCAAAAGCTTAACTCGGACATAGGTGGATGGATATTTGAACACTAGGGAGGTCCAAATTAAGCAAAGCTTAACTCGGATCTAGGTGGCTGGATATTCGAGGCTAAGACAGATCTGAATCAAGCAAAAGCTTAACTCGGACCTAGGTGGCTGGATATTTGAGGCTAAGCCAGGTCCGAATTAAGCAAAGCTTATCTAGGACCTAGGTGGCTGGATATTTGAACACTAGGACAGATCCGAATTGAGCAAAGCATAACTCAGATCTAGGTGGCTGGATATTTGAACACTAGGACAAATCCGAATTAAGCAAATCATAACTCAGATCTAGGTGGCTGGATATTCGAAGCTAAGACAGATCCCAATCAAGTAAAGCTTAATTCGAACCTAGGTGGCTGGAGATTCGAACACTAAGACAAAACTGAACCAGGCAAAGCCTAATAAAACTTCCAAACGAATAACAAGTTATTCGGTTGCAAGCTTCGGGGACTAGAGTATATATAATACCATTCGAATGACTAATCAAACGTTAATAAAAACAATTACTTCATTCATCTTATCGCTGTCAAGAACGATCTTGGCATCCAGATGCAAGCGACTGCTGATGTCGGAGAGTTGAAATGGCTGACTGCTTGGATTGCCCTCGAGCTGATCAGCAGCGTTCCAATTATTGGCATACTCAACCAACGAGCCGAGGCTGTTCCCACTCTCAGTACGAGTCAGGACTTTACTCGGACATGTTGTGTAGCCACCGCCGCAGCGGGACTCTTGTGAAGAGCGAGCTGAGTATCAGTGGCCGGGGTGACAATGGTCTTGGCAGAAGAAACCCCCTTGCGGAGCGCATCAGCAATTGTAGACTGAGATGAGTTGGAAAGCCCTTTCTGAGATGAGGGAGGTTTGGTGACGACGACCTTCTTGGCCTTAGAAGAGGCGTCGGCAGGAGCTGTTAACTCAGCACTTGGAGTGGCATCTTTGGGGGCCGGGGGGATTACGGTTTCTGAGGGCGCCGAGATAGTGATATCCTCGGCTGGAGTCGAAGTGGCAGTAGAGACTGTGGGGGTCGAAGGAATATCGGGGGAAACTCCGGGGTTCACGGAGGAGGCAGCAGGCTCAGTAGAAATATCTACTGGCCGAGTTGTGTCGGCATCAACAGGAGAGACCTCAGGCGCATCCTGGCGAGATGACGTCTGATTCGGAGCGGGAGGAGAGTCTGCGCGAGCAGGACTAGGAACCCTAGTATCTTCAGGAGGCGGAGGAGAAGGCGTCCGATTCGTATGAATCGTCATGCTAGGACCACTGGGCTTAACAGAAAGAGGAGCTCTGCAAAGGCATAGAGAGTCAGGTCAGAAGAAACAAAGAGAGAAACAAGAAATACAAATGAAAAGTAACTCACCCAGTAACCCCGGGCATAGTTTTACGCTTCGGAAGGTGCTGGGATGACTTTTTAGTTCGCTTCTTGGGGGCGGCTTCGGAGGCACCCGTTGGAGCGGCACACTTCCGCGAGGTAGCAGGAGGTTGGGAGGCGAGAGGTTCGGCTTCGTGCACCTGAGCGGCCTGATTAGCTGGGGAAGTAGAAGCCGAAAATGCATAAGAGATAGGCATTGCGGCAACTACCTCAAGATTTTGGACATCGTCTGAATCACCTTCCTCCTCGTGAGCCGAGGTCTTGCCACGGGCACGAGCCGGAGCGAGGTCCGACTTGGGAACAAACTCCTCCGAGTCAGGTTCCCTGCTATCCGAGGTGTTCCGATCTGTGGTCCACGGGAGGGCCAAAACCTCGGCATCTTCAATCTTCTGCTCCGCAAATCTTTGCAAGTAAGGAGACAAAGGAATTAGCAAAAGGAATCACGAACGCGATTGGGGGGCAAAACATAAATGCATGAATTTACCTCGGGAGGGGGGTTCCCACGGGTGAACAGCTTCAGTCCCCAGGCCCAATCCTCCGGAATCTCCGTCTTAAAGATAGCTCGGACACGCTTGAAAATAAGATAATTGTCAAGCTCAACAGTGGAGACTCGGTTGGGATCAAGGGGACCGCTCATATAGCAGAGCTTATGCGTGCGTTGCTGAAAGGGGCAGATCTGGCTGCTGACGAAGGTGGTCATCAGATCCTCGCCGCGTAATCCGGCGCGGATCAACTCCTTCAGCCGAATCTCAAAGGCCTCGGCCAGATCATGGCTCTTCTTGGGATTATAAGTCTAGTTTTTCTTGGAAGGGGGGCCAATGGAGAAAGCAGGAAGTCGAATCTTATCTTCCTTCCCAGAGTTCTTGACATATAAAAACGATCTATGCCACTTCTTGCATGACTCAAGACCAGCAACGCGAGGAAACTCGGATTTCCTCCGAGGTGTGATGGATGCTGCTCCACACTGGGTAAGCAATTTCTCGGAAGGCTGAAGGGATTTGTCTGGAACGACATTGGATCAGATCTGGAAGAACTTGGACCATACATGCACTGACGGCCAGAGGCTGAAGTATCCTTCCGAGGCCGAGATAAAGGCGGATAGAAAAGCAATGGCGTTAGCAGGAAGATGATGCAGCTGCAGGCCGAAGTAATCGAGGAATTCCCTAGCAAAATCACTAAGGGGAAGACCGAACCCGCGAGCAAAATGGGACATGAACACGACATACTCACCCTCTTTAAGAACAGGAGAGGATTCGCTGCCAGGTAAGCGACAGGCTACCTCGGCAGGAATCCGTCGAGTTCTAATCAACCACTCAACCTCTCGGCGGGTAACGGTGGAACCTTGCCAGGAGCCCCGCTCTGGGCCAGACGCTGCATCGTCATCTTCGATGAGCGCGCCGCTAACGGAGCTTAACATGGGGTCGCCGAAGGAGTCCACGGAAGAGAAACTAGCGGCAGAGCAAAGTCTAGAAGTGCAAGGCCCCGTCGTGGTCCTAAGCGAGAACGGCGGCGGAACGGAAAAGAAACCGCCGTGGAGAACCTAGAAAGCAGCAGCCGCGTCTAGGGAAGAATCTAGGCAGTAAGACCACAGAGAAACTCACCGGCGACAGTGCCGGAGCAAGCATACAAGGACGAGGTCGACGGAGCAGAAGAATTAGGGCCTCGCCGTCGAAGATCCTGACGAGCACGCGCCCGTAGAAGAACGAACAGGTGCAAGGGCGAAAGGAGGAAGAAGGGCAACGGTGAGCGAAGGAGGAAAGTAAATCCTCCAGCCCCTCTTTATAACCGCGTGGCCTTAGCGGTAGTGGGATCGTGCGTGCGGGCACTAACCGTGTAGATTGTGTATGCGGCGTAACCACTCGCGGCTGAGTGGAACCACACCGACGACCACACGGCGCAGGAGAGGATCAGGCCTCCTGACCATTGCGGTGCGCGAGGCGTCGCAGTGCCGACGCGACATGCGCAGTAATCACTGTAGCGTTGTCAGCGGGAACTGTAGAGGAACGAAAAACTAGAGAAATAATGATGAGTGTTACACGTAGGATGAGGCGTACACAAGAAGCTACACGAATACCTCGGATAAGAGAGGTTAACTTGGAAATAAGGAGAAATGACTATTGGGAAACTGATGTAACCCGGCCAAGGTACGGACGGGATCACACCAGCTTCGGGGACTAATGTTGGGGGGATGACCCCGGATAGGGTCAAGACAGGGGAAGCCAAGAGGTGTTTCCCCGGTCTTATGCCGAGTTACTGGTTTTATCGGCCGAATCCCGTAAAGGTCGGCCGAGATAAGCATGACCTTGACCTTTACCAAAGGGGTTGTACGTTATTCGGCCGACGTACAAGTCAGGTCGGCCGGGCAAGTCCGAATAAGCCAGAATGCAGGTGAAGGCAGAGCCAAGTTAAGCAAGGCAGGGCCGAATAACACGAAGCTTGAAGGAGAAGGAAGAACCTAAGGTCAAACCCTAGCCTTGGGCTAGGAGGAATCTGAACAGAGCCAAGCGCAAAGGACAAGGCGCAGAGCAGCAGAGGAGCAGAAGGAGGTCACGGAGGTGACAGTCCTGGAACCCGAGGCGTACAAGTGGGGCTCTCTAGAACTTTGTCGTCATTAGAAGAGGGACACGGAAAGGAGCTCGCCGAGTTACTATATTGGGACAAGCATATTCCTCGAATATGCTTGCCACGTCAGCCCAGGAGGAGCCAAGGCACCCATTTATAAGGAGAGGCTTGGGTACTGAGGAAGGGATCGGCTCATTCTATACCGTTAGGCTGGTAGAAGTTCATCATTTCTTCCTGCATACAGCTCGAGGAGCACTTGTAGCCCCAGAAAGGAGAAATAAAGATCTGAGTGTTAGTCATTTGTGTGTAAAATTAACTACATCTTCCCTCCCCAGATCCCTCTAGCATCCATTGGCCCCACACTTTAGCTTACCCATGGCATCTGCCGTGCCACCACCACGACACCTGACATAAACAGATTGAAACAAAAACACGACGAGAACTCGATGCAAGAACCTCGGGGAATTCGAGGGTTATATATTATGAAGTTTCAAAGCATAAGGAATGTAATGACACGGAAACAAGGCGGAGACGGAGTTCGAGGGAATCAAACCCCCTCCAGGCGCGGCCAGGCAGGGGCCCGCGCCTGGGGTGGGTTTATCCACCCTGGACTCCGGTTCCTCCTCTATTCCATCTCGTAACTTCCCTTATGTATTAAAAACACCAAAAATATAAAAAGATTGGGTTTCACGAACCTTCTATTTTCACCACTGTTACCTCGTCAATGACGAACTCTGCAGTTTTCTGGTGTTTGGCTTATGATAAATTCTTCTGGAGTCACCATTCGAATAACATCCACATCTTCATTATAAGAATCTCCAGAAATATAATGTTTTAGCCTTTGCCCATTAACCACCTGTGTTGTGTTATCCTCCAGAGAAGAAATTTTGATGGCACCTGAACGGTATACTTCCTTGATAACAAAAGGTCCTTCCCATTTTGAGAGTAGTTTCCTTGCAAAAAATCTAGGACGAGACCTATACAAAAGAACTTTCTCACCAACATGGAACTCCCTTTTGAGAATTCTCCTATCATGCCATCTTTTTACTTTTCGGTAAAAAGTCTAGCATTTTCATAAGCTTCACCTCTCCACTCATCTAGATTACTTAAGTCGAGCAGTCTTTTCTCACCCGCAAGTCTAAAATCTCTATTCAACTCTTTCACTGCCCAATAAGCTTTATGTTCTAATTATAAAGGCAAGTGACAAGCTTTCCCATAGACCATTTTGTAAGGAGACATGCCCATAGGATTTTTATAAGCAGTTCTATAAGCCCACAAAGCGTCATTCAACTTTTTAGCCAAATTTTTTCTAGATCTATTGACAGTCTTCTGTAAGAGAGATTTAATTTCCCTATTGGAAAGTTCTACTTGCCCACTAGTTTGGGGGTGATAAGCTGAAACAATTCTATGGTTTACATCATACTTAGAGAGAGTTTTTCTAAAACCCCATGAAAAAAATGAGAGCCTCCATCAGTCATGAGATATCTAGGCACACCGAACCTAGGAAAAATGACATCTTTAAGCATTTTCAAAGAGGTCTTACCATCAGCACTATTTGTAGGTATGGATTCTACCCACTTTGTAACATAGTCGACAGCAACAAGAATATGAGTGTACCCTTTTGAAGGGGGAAAAGGTCCCATAAAGTCAAATCCCCAACAATCAAAAGGTTCAATAACAAGAGAATAATTCATAGATATTTCATTGCTTCTAGAAATGTTACCTACTCGTTGACATTCATCACATGATAAGAAAAACTTCCTTGCATTGAAAAGGGTAGGCCAATAGAATCCAGATTGTAAAACCTTCTTTTCAGTCCTATCCCCTACATGATGTCCTCCATAAGCACTGCCATGACATTTTCTCAATATATCTTGTTGTTCAAATTCTGGAACACATCTTCGCATGATTCCATCTACTCCTTCTTTATATAAGTGTGGGTCATCCCAAAAGTAATGCCTTAGATCATAAAATAATTTCCTGATCTGCTGAGCTGAAAAGGTTGGAGGCAAATACTTGGAAACAATAAAGTTAGCATAATCAGCATACCAAGGACTCTCATGCGGACTTACCCTTATCGCAGCCAACTGCTCATTTGGAAAACTATCATTAACAGGCAATGGGTCAAAAGAAATGTTTTCCAAACGAGATAAATTGTTAGCAACAGGATTTTCAGCACCATTCCTATCTACAATATGCAGATCAAACTCTTGTAAAAGCAAAACCCACCTGATAAGTCTAGGTTTGGCGTCCTTCTTTGTCATAAGGTACTTGATAGCAGCATGATCAGTATGAATAGTAACCGTTGAATCAACAATATAAGGTCTAAATTTATCACAAGCAAAGATTACAGCTAAGAACTCTTTTTAAGTAGTATAATATTATTTTGAGCAGCATCTAGAGTCTTGCTAGCATAATGAATAACATTCAACTTCTTATCAACACGTTGTCCAAGGACAGCACCCACAGCGAAATCACTAGCATCACACATAATTTCAAAAGGTAAACTCCAATTAGTTGGTTGAACAATAGGAGCAGTTGTCAAAGCTTTCTTCAAAGTTTCAAAAGATTCCCTACAATCATCATCAAAAACAAAAGGTACATCTTTTTGAAGAAGATTAGTAAGGGGCTTTGAAATTTTGGAGAAATCTTTAATAAACCTCCTATAGAAACCAGCATGACCAAGGATACTAAGAATACCTTTGATATCTCTAGGACAAGGCATCTTCTCAATTGCTTCAATTTTGGCTCTTTCAACTTCAATGCCTCTTTCAGAGATCTTGTGTCCAAGAACAATCCCTTCATTAACCATGAAATGGCATTTCTCCCAATTAAGAACAAGGTTGGTTTCTTCACATCTCTGCAAAACTTTATCAAGGTTGTGCAAACAGTTATCAAAAGAAGTTCCATAGACGGAAAAATCATCCATGAAAACCTCCACAATTTCTTCACAAAAACCATGAAAGATAGAAGACATACATCTCTAAAAGGTAGCAGGAGCATTACATAAACCAAAAGGCATACGCCTATAAGCATAAGTACCATAAGGACAATTGAAAGTAGTTTTCTCTTGGTCTTGTGCTTTCACAGCAATTTTAGAAAACCCAGAATAACCATCAAGAAAGCAAAAGTGAGTCTTTTTTGACAACCTTTCAAGCATTTGATCAATAAAGGGCAAAGGATAATGATCTTTCTTAGTAACTTGATTGATCTTTCTAAAATCAATGTACATTCTATACCCAACCACTACTCTTTGGGGTATAATCTCATTATCTTCATTAGGCACAACAGTTATTCCCCCTTTCTTGGGAACACAATGAACAGGACTAACCCATTGACTGTCAGCAATGGGATAAATAATACCAGCATCAAGGAGTTTTAATACCTCATTTCTTACCACATCCTTCATCTTAGGATTTAGACGGCGTTGGTGCTCAACAACTGGTTTTGCACCAGGCTCAATATTAATAGCATGTTGACATATAGTAGGAGAAATTCCTTTTAAATCATCAAGAGTATAACCCATAGCTCCTCGGTGTTTCTTCAATACTTCCAATAAACTTTCTTCTTCCTTTCCTAAAAGTTTAGAACTAATAATAATAGGGTACACTTTCTTATTATCAAGATAAGCATATTTAAGATCATCAGGTAAAGGTTTTAATTCGAAAACAGGGTCCTCTTTAGGTGGTAGTGTGGTACCCAAATCTTCCACAGGTAGATTATGCTTAAGTAACTCAGGCTGATGAAGGAAAACCTCGTTAATCTCATTTCTTTCCTTTATGAAGAAATCACTTTCATGATCTTCCATGAACTGTTGCAAGGCATTGTTAGGAGCAAGAGAAATAGCAGAAAGTTGTTCAACCCGGAAATCATCATTAGGCAGTTCATTTTCATAAGGAGTTTTGGCAAATTTGGAAAAATTAAACTCATAATACTCTCCGTCTAACTTAGTCAAAACTTTTTCCTTCCTACAATCTATAATAGCCCCACAAGTATTTAGGAATGGTCTACCAAAGATAATAGGATAGGTTTTACTAGCTTCTTTACCAAGTACTAGAAAATCAGCAGGATATTTAATCTTACCACAAAGGACCTCCACATCGCTTACAATGCCAATGGGGCAAACTTTCTCTCTGTTGGCAAGGTGAATAACCACATCAATGTCCTCAAGATCACAAGGACCAATTTCATGCATAATTTCCCTGTAAAGCTCATAAGGAATATCACTAGAACTAGCACCAATATCACATAAACCATAATATCTATGACTACCAATTCTAACAGAAAGCACAGGGACACTAGCTTTTCTAAATTTCTTAGGATGAGAAACAATATTAGTGGCATCTTCACAGAAGAAAATATGCTCATCCTCTATATTTCTAGTGACTAGTTCTTTCAGAATAGCTACCATAGGTTCAATATCAATAAGCTCATCGGACCCCACAGTTTTCTTTGCGCTTTTGCTAACCACATTAGCTATAATGGAATGTTCCCTTACCTTAGAAGGAAAAGGGATTTTCTCCACATAAGGTTCAGGCAAAATAGGATCAATAGTACAAACCTCTGTGCTAGCTGGAGCATGGGTGACAATGTCTTTATAAGGAGCATGGTATTTGTCCCACTCTTTCTTCGGAATTTTAATATAAGAGCCAAATGCATTAAAACATTTTGAAAGAACTTGAGGATCAAGACCAAACTCATTACTAATATCACGAAAGTCATCAGTTCCCATAAAAGATTTAATGCATTCATAATCATAGTTTATACCTGACTTTCTTCCTTTGTCATTCTCCCAAGCTTCAGTGTTTTCTTGAATACGGTCTAAGAGATCCCATTTAGCTTCTTCTTTCATACGTGTGAATGATCCAGCACAAGAAGCATCTAGTAAATCTTTATCACGAAGAGAAAGCCTAGCATAAAAGTTATTGAGAATAATATTGTTAGGGAGTTCATGAATAGGACATTTAAGAATTAGTAACTTCAATCTCCCCCAAGATTGAGCTGTACTTTTTCCATCAAGAGGGCAAAAGTTATATATAAGATTTCTATCCTTATGAATCTCACTGGGAGGATAAAATTTAGAATAAAAGAGAGATGCCACTTCCTCTCATTCCATGGATTGTCCATTCTTCATCAGCTTATACCATTCTTAAGATCTACCTTTCAAGGATATGGAGAGTAACTTCTTCTTCACCTGTTCAGTTGTGATACCTGCACACTTAAACAACCCGCATAATTCATGGATAAAAAGCAAGTGATCACCGGGATGGACAGTTCCATCCCCTAAATAATAATTATCCATAACATGATTAACAATACTTGTAGGTATCTTAAAAGGATCTATCTCAACAGGTGGTGGTTCATCTACTACCCTAGCAGTGGTAGTACTTTTCCCAAACAGAAAACCAAGTGGGTTATCCATATTGGAAACAAAGTAACGAGCAATTACAAAAGAAATACTCATAGTAGAAGTTTCCTTTACCAGTTCCACTCTTCAATAGCTTCACTCCCTGGCAACGGCGCCAAAAAATAGTCTTGATGACCCACAAGTATAGGGGGTGTATCGTAGTAATTTCGATAAATAGGAGTGTCGATCCCAACGAGGAGCAGAAGGTGCTGAACAGTGGTATGGAGCAGGAAATCCCTATGAATACTTAGCAAACAGATTTTTAGTGGTTTTATGATAAGCCAACAAAACAAAGTGCAAGTAATAAAGAACAAATGCAGCAAGTGGCCCAATCCTTTCTTAGCAAAGGACAAGCCGGTGGAAATACTTATAAGGAACAAACGTTCTCGAGGACACATGGGAATTATGTCAAGTGCTTTTGCTTCATATAGCCGAGTACTCTTCTTTGGTGTTGTAAGTGTTTTGTGGGTGAACCTATGCTAATGTACCGGCCTTACTTGGACTAATACATACTTGTGGTTAAACCCCCTGCAGACATCCGTAACTACAGGAAAGTAATTAAGATATAAATCTAACCACAGCCTTAAACTCTAAGATCCTACACTCCCTTGTGCAAATGTGTCCTAATGGGGGTTCAGGTTTCTGTCACTCCGGCAACCCCACGATTAGTAGCCAAATACACAATGCATTCCCTAGGCCCATAAATTGTGAAGTATCATGTAGTCGACGTTCACATGACACCACTAGAAGAAAATCACCACAACTTAAATACTAAACCATTGAATAATAACTCAACACAAAACCACTAATAACAACATGACTTCTCCCATGTCCTCAAGAACTAAATGAACTACTCACAAGACATCATATGGTTCAAGATCAAAGATGATATGATGATGAATAACAATCTGAACATAAACAATAATCCAATAGTTCCACTCACAAGCATCAACTACAATAGTAATTAACACCGAGAAAGTTTCCCCTAAGAACTAAGCAATATCCAACACAATTGTTACAGCGGGACGGAGTGGTGATGATGGTGCTGGTGGAGATGATGGTGTGGATGATGATGATCCCTATGAAGCCTAGCTTGATGACGGTGTTGATGGCGACGGTCTCCCCTCTCCGGGAAGGAATTCGCCCGGAAGAAACATGTCTGCCGGAGAGATCTTTCTCTCTTGGTGTTTTTCGCCCCTAGAGGCGGCGGAAATCTATCTGTGGTCACTCCCCGAGGCTTAGGGTTCCGTAGGGAAGATATAGGCGAAGGGGCGGAGTCGGGAGCCGGGCAGGTGGGCCACACCTGCCCTAGGCGCGGCCTAGGGTGGGCCCGCACCTAGGGGTGTCGCCCCCCTGCGGCCCTTCTCCGTCCCTCCTTCTGGCTTCCTCAATCTTCTGGAAAAATAACATTTTCCCATATTTTTCTGGTATTTTTCTAAACTTTGCTAAATTGCACCGAAACGCCTTATTTTCCATCAGAATCCAGACTCCAGCAGTCCAACCTCCAAGAATCATCCAACATGCATAAATAGATGAAAAGCCATAAGTAATACCTCATAATAAGACATATATCAATGAATAGAGGTAAATTATGATATAGAATGGTGATGCAAGTTGGGCATATCAGACATCCATAAACAAAAGAGCATGATATCAACTCTGTACAAAGTACAAGTGCAATGTTGAAAGCGTTCCCCATGACAGCATGGTTCTGCTAATTCCAACGTATAAGTGCAAACATATACAACATAGATGACACAATGGTTCAAGTTTTTTAGGGGCAAGAAAAATAAAGTGTGCCATAAAGTTTGTGAGAGCTTTAATCACTAAGTTTTCATATAACAAAACACTTTTTAATTGGAAGATAGATGAAAATAAGAATATACTTGGAATGGTGTAACACACCATGCATAGGAATTTACAGTGGACACTTTGGAATAACTTGGTTTCTTGGGAGTTGGATGCATGAGTAGACCTTACTCATACAAGTGGAGGTTAGCAAAAGACTGGGAGCAACCAACTAAGAGAGAAATAATGGCCATAATCATGTAGAGCGACAAAACATTACTAATCAAAGAATAAAGTGGTACTACAAGTCAAGGAATAAATGAACATCGAGTATATGGTGACTTGTTCATAGTCATAACATGGTGTGAGGATGTACCAAGTCAACCCAAACAAAGCATCAAAGGAGAATACCACAATACTTTGCTTTTGAATGCTAAAACAACGCATGATTCCTTCAAGGCACATTAAGCAATCCTAATTTTTTGGAACAAGTCATGCTACATCAATAATCACAAAGCATAAAGTAAAAAACGACATCTAGCATGACATGATAAAGTCTAAGTCACAGTCAAAGCAAGCTCCTATTGTACTATTCAAGCAAGAACTTTCTACTCCTCTCCAACACCAATCAACTTATTTGCAACAACACAACAAGAACGGGGATCCAAACTACTTTCTTCAAGCAAACTAAGGAAACTAAACTAAAAACTAAAATGCTCCAAGAACAACACAACAGTGCATGAAACAATAAAAACAAAGTGTCTAGAAAGACCTGCGATTTTTATTGATGAAGAATGGGATGCCTTGGGCATCCCCAAGCTTTGACGCTTGTACCTCTTGAATATTTCTTGGGGTGACACGGGGTGACATCCCTAAGCTTGAGATTTTGTCCGTTCTTCTTCTCACTACATCTTTTTTTCTCTACACCTGAAATTTTTTCTTCATACAAAACTTCACACAATCTTCATTAGCAACATTAGTGTATTGAAAAGATAATATACCTTTGGGTTTAGCTTAGAACAGCAAAAATTTCACTAAAACACAATGTACTGTAGAAATTCCCTCAAAAATCTCAATTTCCCAAAAAGAACCTAAAAAGGAATCAATAAGAAGCAAATGCAAATAATGGTAGAAATCTGTCAAAACAGACCAGCAGGTAGAAACCGATTTTTTGAAGACCTTATATTGCTCAAATAAAAACGTGTTGAACTAATGAAAGTTAGCTAACATACTGGGGGATTTATTCGTAAAATATCAGCTCAATCCGACTTACATAGATGTTACACGAATTTTTACGGTGGAGCACAAAAATATGTTTCTAGACAACAACAACTCCCCAAATCTTACTTCCCTCTCATTAGATGTTATTCTTGGCACAAAAACAAATAAAAAGGATAAAGAGAGGTTATTACTGAAGTAATAAATTCCAAGACTCAAGAAAACTTTTGGGTTATCTTCCAATAAGTACTTTTCTTTAACGCCTTTAAGTTAGGCACAAGAAGGAAGAATCAAGTATTTTCAAATGAAGAAGCATTAACACAAACTCTCTTGCTCCTACCTTTCTTACCTTTCTTATTCTCTTTAGGGAATATATGATTGCTTATTGGAGAAGCAAAATGCATAATGCCTTTTACCACATCTATTATTGCTCCAAGGTGGTTCAGCAGGGATCTTCCAAGTGTAATTTGTCCTTTTCCTACACATTCAATAACAAGATAATCAGTAGACACCACTTTCCCTGAGATTTTTGTAAACACACCTTCAACTATTCCAATGGGTAATAAAGTTACATTATTGGTAAGAGATATTTCTTCTCCTCCTTTAGGAAGTCCCCAAAGATTCAAAGACTCATAGATATCTTTAGGCATAAGGCAAAATTCAGACATGATATCACAACGAGCATCAAAAGTTTCACTATTTATATCAACTTTTATTGTAGGAAACCATTTTGAAGTATCGAAATTTATTGGAACATAATCATGGTGCTCTCTAAGCATATTATAACAATCTTTCAAAGCAACTGTACTGGTCTGAAGAGTGCTTAACCTAGCATAAATGTTTATAGAGGAAGAATCAGACTTGCTAGGCATATTATAAATTATAATCAACTTTTTTATGGCATCCAAAGATTCATCCTCAGTACATTGGAAGATATCTTTCCCAGCTACAGCATCCAAAGCATATCTATAACAAAGAGCAATACCACTATAGAAACTATTAATAACCAAGCTAAGACTCATCTTAGGCTTAGTTTTCCTTTGTAAATCAAAGATTCTAGACCAAGCTTCTTTGAAACTTTCTTCACTTTCTTGCTTGAAAGTAAATATCCTTTCCATAGGTGACACAGGGATTGGACCAAAACCAGACATGGTAGCAACTAGAGAAGGAACTAATTTTTTTTGTGTTTTTTATAAGAAAACCAAACCAAACTAAACTAATTTCTTTTGAAGTTTTTGATCAAAAAGAGGCAAACAAAACCAAGCAAAATAAACTAAGCAAAACAAAAACAAAGTAAAGAGAAAGGTTGTGAAGGATTCCCCTTGTGAAGACGTCCTTAGTCTCCCCGGCAACGGCGCCAGAAAACAGCTTGATGCAGTCAGGTCAATATAGAGCTTCGTTGGGAGACCCCAAGAGGAAGGTATGATGAGAACAGCAGCAAGTCTTTCCTCAGAAAGAAACCAAGGTTATCGAACTAGTAGGAGGAAGGAAACGACTCAAAGGTGTTGCTAGCAACATGGAAATCTGCACAACACAAACTCAAGACTTTGCCCCAACGAACAGTGAGGTTATCAATCTCACCGATTTGCTGAAAACAAAGGATTAACTGTATGGTGTGGAAGGTAATAGTGGTTTGTAGAAAGTAAATAGTAACAGTGGAAGATGTATCAATGGTAAAGATGGGACCGGGGTCCATAGTTCACTAGAGGTTTTCTCCTTAAGATAAAAAACACATGGCATGCTAGGTAAACAAATTACAACAGTTCAATTGACATGACTGAGCAAGGCATAATAATGCAATACTAGACATTCATGACCCTATGATATTCGATTGGGCAATACAACAAGATACATAGACCGCCATCCAACTGCATCTATGACTATTAATCCACCTTCAGGTTATCATCCGAACCCCCTCCAGTATTAAGTTGAAAGCAATGGATAACTGCTTTAAGCAAAGTGTGTAAGGTAAACAATCCACTTGTTCCATGAACAAGAGACCATTGTTTTCTCCCTAGTGGAAACAACACATCTATAACCTTAGAGATTTCTATCACTTCCCTTAGATTAAATATATGCATGAACCCATTATCGAGCATAAATACCCCCTCTTGGAGTTACTAGCATCTACTTGGCCAAGATAGCTACTAGAAACAGAGAGCATGCAAGATCTCAAACAACACAGACATGATAGAATCAATAATACAAAACAATTAATCAATCTGACATAGTAATCTCAATATCCATCGGATCCCCACAAACACAATATGCATGATTACAAATAGATGATCTTGATCATGAACGGAGCTCACAAGATCTAGACATGAAAGCACAAAGCAGGATATACAACCATCTAGCTACTACATGGACCCATAGTCCAAGGTGGAACTATCACACTTCATACCGGAGGCTGGCATGATGAAGAAGAAGGCCTCCAGGTTGATATCCCCTATGGCAGGGTGCCGGGAAGAGCTTCAGATCCCCCCGATCTAGGGACGATGGTGGCGGCGGCTACAAATGGTTTCGTGGAATATTGATCGGGTACTTAGGGTGTTGGTATCAGTTGGTCTTTATAGGAGAAGAGGCGAGGCAGGGCAGCCAGGGCGGTTGCACCCCCCAGGCGTGAGTTGGACCCAGCCGCGTGGCCAGGGGGTGTGGCCCCCTAGTGGCTCCCCTTCGTCTCGTATTCAGGCTCCGTGTTCCCCACGATAAAATATTAACTTTGGATTTTGTCCCGTCCAATTCCAAGAATATTGATGTTTTGCCTTTTCTGGAACCAAAAACATAAGAAAACAAGCAACTGGCACTATGCTATCTTGTTAATATGTTAGTCTAGAAAAACTTATAAAAACACCTCAAAGTGTGGACTAAGCAAAGCAAAGTAGATACTAAACAAGCATGGAACATCAAACATTATAGATACGTTTCCGATGTATCACCCGCCCATACCAGGTGACTTACCTTGGGGGCAACGACTGCTCCTAGGCGGTGCACTCGGTACGGGTGCGCGTGCCCGGACTGCTAGTTGTTATTGGTGCAGTATGATTTGTTTGAAAACTGATGTTTGCTCGAGGGTACGGTACGGGTGTGTCATATGGGCGCGTCCGACCGTACCACATGTCTTTATCCACACCGTTCACTATGTCAAAAATCAAACTTTCTATTTTTCTTCGACTTGAGGTGGTATGAGTGGATGGTACAGTCCCTTCCGACTATACCATAGGTCGTTAAGTAGACTGTGATCTGTAAAAATATCAAAAAAATTATTAGTAGCTTCGTGCATCTTTGCACATCTTATCATAAGTAAAATAATAGTAAACATACTACATAAAAATTTAGCAATACTTTCGGCCATGTGTTAGTAAAAATAAAAGATCAAGGACTACCTTATTTCTTATCCTCTCTCCAAAGGTCTTCTTGAACACTCTTTATTTAAAACAAAACAAAAAAAACTAACAAGATTAACACAAAAGTAAAATTTTATTTCCCATGGATTGTCTCCCATAAAGCGCTTTTAGTTAAGGTTAATTAGCTTGACCCTGATGGCAATCATTTAGGTTTGAGGAGTGGAATACCCACTCCAAAATAATTGTCTTTCAAAGTAATTATACTATCATAATCATTATAATTGAACTTCTTTTTCCTAGGGAAGTGTACAATAAAAGGATCTCTAGATGGTAGCCCAATTCTCACATTCCCTTCATGTAAATTAATCAAAGCTTTAATAGTTCTTAGAAATGTCCTATCCAAAATTATTGGTGCTATGCGATCTTCAAGCATGCCCACAATAACAAAATCAATAAGTGCAGGACTACCTTTTATTTCAACAACTATATTTTCTTGTATCCCAATAGCTTGTTTATAGGTTGAATCCGCTAGGTGGAGTCTTAATTCAGTAGTAATAAATAGCTTCAAGTTTAATTTATCGAATAAGCTTTTGCAAATTGTTGAGACGATTGCACTAAGACCACAAAGTGCGGATATCTCATTGACTTCCAACTTAACTTTAATTGTAGGCTCAAATATATCATCTACCTTAGCAGGAAGCTTTTTAGCTAGTCGTTTATACTCCAACTCTATCTCATGAACTTTAGATGCTACTTGTTGTATAAATTGTTAGTACATAGCATCGTTACCTTGTTATATACCGGAATTCTTTACAGTGATCATCTTCAATAGATCTTCCACGGAATACTCCGGTGTTGGCGCATTGCTATAATCTAGCTCTTCAGATTTTTCTTCATTGGCTCCAACCCTCATCATCTCGAGGTCTTCTACCGGATTTTGCTCGGGTTTTCCAGCAAACTTTGCTAGTATGAGAGCTTGTCTCTCAGCAACTTTACCTAGTTGAGACTCCACGGTATTTGTCCTTTCCTGTAGAGCCTGCACATCATTTCTAATTACAACGTCCTGGTTAGATAATTTTCCTATACTACTTTCATGGTTCTCCATGATTTTAATAAGCATATTATTTTTCCCGGTTTGAGCTTGTATAAATGTTCTAATGAGAGATAGCCATGATTTGATCCATTATTATTATCATAAATATTATATGGAACTCCTATATGATTTTAATAATGTTTTCGAGTATTAAAAGCATAATGATTTTTCCATGCGGGATTAAAAGGAGTGTGAGCTATAAAATTAATATCATTAACATTGGTAGCGATATCATTAAATTGGGTATCATCTTTACATTTTAATATGCTTAGTAGCTTGTCTACCTTAGATGTAATCTCTTCATTATTTACCTCGGTAATTGAACTTACTCTCTTCAAGGTTCTTTCCACATGCCATTGGGCATGGTTATTTTGCATATCATCAAGAAGTTTCTTTGCAACACTCACTTGCTTTACCATGATTGTTCCTCCTGCTGTAGTATCTAGTATAGACTTAGACATTGGGTTAAGACCATTAAAAAACAAATGTAATATAAGTCATTCTTCCATCTCATGACTAGGACAGTTCATTACGGCTTCTTTGATCCTCTGCCACGCAAGCGCTAGTGGCTCACGATCTTCTTGTCTAAAGCTTGTAATGCTGGATCTTAGCTGCATAGTCTTAGCTAGGGGAAAATTTTAGTCATAAATAAATTAGTACATTCCTCCCAAGATTTAATAGTGCCCTTTGGTAGAATTAGAAACCAATCCTTATCCTTTCCTCTAAGAGAGAAAGAAAAGAATCTTAATTTAACAACATTTGGATCTACATATTTAATACGCATCATGTCACAAATTGCAGTAAAAGTATTTAAGCACAAACCTGAATCCTCAGAGGATGAGCCCCCAAATTGGTTTTGTTGAACTAATCTTAAAAGGTTAGGCTTAATTTTATAAGTTTCCGCATCAACGTCAGGCTGAGTGATAGGTGCACGAATAAAGTCATCACTGGGGGTAGCATACTCTCCAAGTCTCTTTTGAGCCATGGCTCTTATATTTTTGGTAATTTTTAAGTAATGAAAACAAATAACAAGTAACTATTTTTTGGGTTTTCAAATAGATAACAAGAAAGTAAACTAATAACAAAAATAAAACTACAAACTAATACTAAAACTAAAAACAAGGTCTTTAGTGACCTCACCAGGATAGCGAAATTTCTTCCCTGGAAACGGTGCCAGAAAAAGGATTGATACCTTCAATCCAGATACACGGATGTAGTATAATATCTTTTCCCTAGAATACCTAGGTTTAATAGAACCTTGGAAAGCAATGCTAAAAGGAAATAAATAAGGGCACGTCTACAAGGCTTTGTTTCTTTGTTTTACCTTATTTTACCAGACCAATCTAGTTTAATTTTTATAGTGGGTTGAATAAATGGATGGAGATAGGCTACCATGAATGATTATTAAGTGAAGAACACATATTAAAGCATTAAGTGGTGATGTTGTTGTGATTCCGAATGGGTCACTAAGAAAAGACCGTACTACCATTTCTGTCACTAAGGTTCCTATGAGATCGCTGCTAACCAAATATCTCACCTCAAGACTTTATTGATCTCTGGGATCTTGGATACCTAAAAGTCCACAGATCGAGACAAGAAACAAAGAACAAAAGATACAAATCTCAATTGCAAACAAAATACAGTACTCCCATGATTAGATGCACATAATTGCTGCGAGGTTTCTCCCTAACCCGCAGCCCGTGAGGACTACTCACTCATAACAAATAGATCAAGGATAAAAACACTGTGCAAAATACTTAGATCGAAATTGAATATTCTTATAATGGTCGCTAAATCACAAGAAGATCTAAAGTACAAAGCAATGTCTATGGCTAGTGGAGATATGGATGGTGGAGTGGATGAACAATGACGTGGATCTCCATGGGTGGGGTTGTGATGAAATCTAAGAATGCGGCCCTCTAGACGGCGGCTGGAGCCTCAAAATATATAGCCGTCTTCATAAAGGTTCTAGGGTTTGACGAGACAAAGCCGTTGGCACCCCGTACGGGCAAGCCGTACAGGTGGGTTCCGCCCGTACCGTAGGTCATTATGCGTACTGCCACCTAGAATTTGCTTCCCAATCACTTGGCCATGTGGACTTCCTCAAATTCCTTCATTATGACTCCTGATTTCGCATTAAAACCTGTGATTTCCTGCACAACACAATTCAAAGAAAGGTTTTGCATATCTTTGCAATTATTAGTCATTAGTGGTAAGTATTGAGAGTTTCTTATCAATTGCTTAACAAAAAACAATGATTAGACGCTGAGAAATATGGCAAATTTCAGAGTCATCAAGCACTCATGTAGGAATATATAAAAACAAAAACAGAATAAAAAACTATTTATGTAGGTAGTGGTGCAAGAAAATTTTTGCGACTTGTGAGCAGTTTTGACTCAAGATCAACTCGAAAAAAATGAGGCCAATATGAGTTTGTTATATAGTTCGTTTGGAAAACGAGTTGTTCTTGAGCCATCACTAGCTCTCTCGATAACTCAAGAAAATATAATTGCATGTTATGATTACGTTACGTCTCCTCCGTACTAAAATATCATCGTTGGTTTGTTTAGATATGCATGTATCTACAAAATAAAATGTGTCTACATACATGTGTATCTAGACAGATCTACCATACTTCTTTACGGACTTATTTTGAAACATAGGAAGTATATTAAAATAGAATATGATAACTTATTACCTCATATGTCGTGAAACTGATTTATTCCTTGTACTATGGATGAGATTTAAATAAGAAAATATAGAAGATTAAATTTTACTTCCATATGTTGTGGATGTGATTTTTCATCCTTCTATATGTAACTAATCTTGAAATTTATTTTTACTTAGCTTGAAATTACCTTGAGATCGACTCGAGACCGTTACAAGCTGAGCATGAATCATCTTTTATAGCTAGATCCTTAACTCCACTCATTCTTAGCTCCATCAAAATTAAGTATAAGCTGATATGGGCTTAATCTTACTCGCTCGAACTCGATTTGTTTGCAGCCTTATCTGTAGGAGGTATGTCAAATGGAATTAAGAATTGTTGCTACTTTTTCCAATGTCTATCTCGAGAGAAATGTTTCTATGGAAAAAAGCATGAAATAAAAAAATCACATATGTTGTAAATAATGTTGCAATGAAAAATGTTCATGCAAAGAAACATCCATGTTTATGTAAAGAAAAAATCCTACATAGATCAAGAAAATGGTTCCAATAAGTTCTAGAGAAGCTCTCTACGCAATATAGATTCTTTCTTAAATATATTCCATCATTCAAACAAATCATTCTTTTAAGTATAGCATATTCACAGAAGTCAAAAACTTTATTTCACAACTCATACAATTTTCTCTTACATGGGTCAATAAAATAAAATAAATGTAGTTTATGGAAAAACTCCCTCTTAAAACATGTTCCATGTGTGATGAAAAGTCATTCACATATACCAACATTAATGTTCATGAACGAAAAAAATATTGCTTAGCTTAAAGATAAACCTAATTGAAATCATAGTCAAAAGAAGGAAATGAAAATATTAAATAAATGGAAAATCAGCTAAAAAAGGAGAGCTAAGAAAGATAAAATAGTAAATAAAAAAAGATAGTAATATATTTTAATTCCAAGTTCGAATGCATAACTTCATTATGTGTACATGAATGCATTTTTTTCTATCATCGCAAACCCATGATTTACTTAGTTGTGAGAACTCACTAGTGGCTTGACCAACTACTTAATTATAAGGTGGTATGCGAAGCACTGGTATTCCCTGTTAAAGGCTTGTTTGCATGCATGTGATCCACTCAGGATAACCGTCCTTCCCATAGGGGCGCCCATAGGAAATATTGAACCACGAGAGCCCATAACCCTGTTTGGACGCCCACGGGAAAAGGGACCCACAACTTTTCCATTATCTTTCCATGAGAGAGCTTTCCACGATTGAGAGAGATAGAGGTGATGGTGCTGGAAGCGACGCCTCTAGCCTCCTGATACCTTCAATCCGGATTACAGATGTCGTATAGCTCATTTTCCCTAGTAGACCTAGGTTCATCGAATCCTTGGGAAGCAGAAAGCAAAGTGAGATTACTTAAATAGACCTTTGAGAGTTTTAGAATTCCTATTGCATTTTCACCAGACTAAGAATTTGTGATCTTGTTGTTGTTGTTGTTGACGATGGATAGAGAGAGGGCCTAGGGCCTTCTATTTTCACTAGTAGTTGTGCAAAATGATCTGATGGAAATAACAGATAATAATAAAGTACTCATGTAATTGTTAGAGCAAGATAATTATATGTGGGCAGTGCATCTATAAATGTTATCGCCTCCACAACCAATTATGGCAATAACCTACTAGTCTCATCCATAGAAGAAAGAGAACTAATGATATGCATAGTGATGTCACCATTAATTCCAAGTAATTTCCTCACATACAATCGTACTACCCTTTCTGTCACTAGGTTTCCTATCCTGCAGATCAGTCGTACCTCACACTCCCTTTACCTAGATCAATCCTCAGGGTCTTGGGTACCTGACAAGTCCTTAGATTGAGGGAAGAGAGGGTACTACAATCATCATGTCATACAAACTAATACATAATCCCATCTATGGTAAATAACATGCACAAAAGCTACATGGCTAGGTCGAAGCCCTTATCCCAAGGAGAATTATTCACACATAGAGATGAAATCGACAATCATAACATTGTAATAGATATCATAGAGTTGATATAAAATCGTCTTACAATATCGCCAATTGGAGATGAGATCTACTATTACAAGTGGTGGAAGATGGCTATGGTGGTGGAGAAAGGTTTAGAGGTTTAGATCTAGATCTATTCCTCCGGCATGGCGGCAGGGAGAGTTTAGGGTGAAAGAAGCGATGTTGTGGAGTCGGGCTTGTTTCTCGTTGCCTAAAGCCTATTTATATAGGGGCCCCTTCACGAAAGTTGTTCTGTTTGACCTAAGGAGGTCGGTGCAAACTATACGATGGCAACTATATGGAGGAGGGCCGTATAGTTGGTCGTTAAACTTGTAGTTGCCTCCTCACGACTCCTGGTTTCTTTGGCGTGTTGGAAATCTCGTATCTTTGTCATTTATTGTAACATCCCAAAAATACTAAACTTGGATCAACAAATTCTAATCCTCACATTTAGGGTTAACAAAAACTTTTCTAAATAAAATTATGAATGCATGCATATGTGTATGCATTGATTTTGAATTCTTTTAAACCCACCTTGTTTGTTTGTTTCATTGCTTGTAAAATGTTTCTTTGGTGAAATAAACATCATCTAAAACATTTCCCACACTTTTCTTAAAGACAAGTAAATCAAAACACATATATGAAGTGAATGGTCACTTTGACCAATTTAACTCCCATGCCTACTTTGGTTGTCTCAAACTTTCAAAACCTACCATAAACTTTTATCGATCTTTGCACCCCTTGAATGTACTCATAACAAGGTATCAAGGCCCACTTTGTGATCATCCAGAAACTTTCAAATGCATAGTTTAAATGAGAATTCAAAATTGAATCTTTATCATATGGGAAGATCCCACTTTTTCAAAAACCACTCAAACAAGCTCAACTTTCAAAACCCAAGCATCTGCAGACTCACCAGCACCAATCTAGCAAACCCACCAAAATTCATTTCAAAATTCAAAACTTGATTTCATGCGGCCATTTCATCAAACAGGTTGCAGACACAAATCAAACAAACATCAAACACTATTGTGAGCAGTGATTCTTGCCTAACTTGTTCCCTAGTTAGCTCACAACCATCTCAGTAGATCATCTAGGAAGATTAGCCAGGCACTAGCACCACTGTGAGCTTGCCATTGTCATCAATGGTGAACAGTCGAAGCCAACCTTGTCACCCCATTGTGGACAGCAGGCTAGAGGAAGAACTAGCCGTGCCAACCTTGTCTGGGAGGCAGCCCACCGTCCACCGCCACTCACTGTCCCAGCCGCAAGCGTTGCCAAGCCCTGGACCACACGCACAAGCCGCGTCCTGACCATGCCGAGCATGCGCCAGAGCGCCACCCTCGACCATCATCCACAGACCGCGCGCCGCCCTCACCGCGTGCACACACGATCACCACCGACCCAGGAGACCGCCAGACATCCCCGTTTGCCGCCTCGTGCCATACAGCCACCGCCCGCCGTCGAAGACGCTGCTTCTGCCATGCAGAGCACCGCCCATTCCAGACCAGGCCGCACCGCCCCATGCCTCGAGACCATGTCGTTGAGCATCGCCAGGAGACTCCGCACCGTCCCCTACCCTTGCCCATGCCTTTAGCCGCCTGTAACCTCGCCCCCGACGAGCTCACCGTGCGCCCCGACGGTCCCCTCGCTCGACTATAAATACAGGCCACCCCCGCACTATTTATTCACACAATCTCACTCCCCTCTCCTCACTGATCGTGCCACACCGTTCTCAGAGCAAGGCGAGCACCACCTCGCCGGAATTTCACCGGAGCCCGCCGCCTCTGGAGAAGAAGGGAGCCAGCGATTGGAGCCGCCCCAGGAGAAGCCAACGGTACCAGGAGATTCGCCGTCATCAACTTCGTCGTTCGCCTGCCTCTCCGACCCTCGCCCGTACCCCGGTGAGCCCCCAGCACCCCTCACTGGCCGCGCTAGGTTTCGTTCTCGCTGGAGTTGTCTCGCGTCGACGATGACCCCCAACCGTTGGATTAGAACTAGATCGAACGATCCACGTTGCCCCATACCGCTTCGCCCCATCAACTAGAGGAGTGGGGACACCCACTTAAGCAGCCAGCAGAACTGGCTTTAGCAGTCGCCCAAGACTTTTTCCCCACAAGCCCAAATGATTCAAATTAAACATTTTTCTTTTTAAATTCAAACACACTTCTGTACCCAACTTCAAAAATCAACCCATATCGATTCAGTGCATCAAATTGGATGAAACCAATTTTGTTGGAAAGGTCTGTGAATGCTGAATCCAAGCCCGTTGGATTCAAGTCATTTGGATCTGTAGATCACCCATAGTAAAAATAACAAGGCAGAAGCTTTTCTGCATTCAAACATTTTTCAAATTTAAACCATAAAAGCTTTTGAGTTTTTTCCAACTCTCAAAAATCATATTTAACCATACCTTTCAGAATATATAAAAATATATAGGTTTACTTGCAGAAATAATGTTCAAGTAATAAAAGAATGCTACATAAGCATTTCTAGCCACTTTAGTTAATTAAAATAAAAGGGTAAAACCTTATTAAATTGTGACACCACTTTAAATCACATTCCCATGGACTACAATATGTGGTGATGACATGTGTCAACATGATCCCATATTTGGTTTGGAGAATATTAAATCTTAAGTAGTTTTTCAATGAGTAGAAATTACTTTTCTAAAAATAAAAAGAATCAAATCAAGCCTTAACCTTGAAAGGTTAGAGATGATGTTAGATCATCTATAAGACCCTTGTGTGTGATGATTGCAAGTATTTAAGTATTGTTTGGTGATTGTGTACCTCGTATTTATTCATAGACGCTAGTACCGACAAAGGCTACGAGGAGGAAGGAGGATACTACGAAGAAGAAGCAGAGGAGAACTTCAACCACTGCTCTGCACAAGGCAAGCTTATATTGACATTGATGCAAGCTAACACTTGCAAGATACCCTACTGATGCAACAAACCCCTACTTGTTACTATGCCTTAAGCATATGTGATCATACCCATTTGATAAACCAATCCTAGTTTTATGTGCAAGCTTCTCACTTTATTTTTCTTTATCAAAGCTTACTTAGAGTTGACTTAAGTGACTAGTAGATTTTGGAAAGATGTTGAAGGTTGCATAAAGAGCATAAAATTTGGCCTAAGCTAGAAACCTTGATATCAGCCTAAGATATAAGGTTGGACTTAGTGAAACTCCACTAGTTACCACCCCTCATTAGTACTACCCCCACCTGTAGATGCTAGTGCTAAGCATAAAACTTGATCAACTTTTAGATGGGAATACTTGGTGGAAAAATGGTTATGAAAACCTTGGAATGATGGATCATTCTATTGAAATGTTTTGGACATGTGTTTCCAAACACTTGATGATTCTGGTGATAAAAATGTTGAGGCATGAGCCTTAGCCCTTTATAAAACTGATGGTTGTCTGGATGCGATACCATTCCAATTTTAGCGTACAACCACAATACCCGAATATTGGGTAGGGCTTGACTGGAAACTTATATACCTTAGTATTAGTTCCCTCACGGCCAAGGTCTGAGCTGAGGCTACCTTGTGAAGATTGTCCACCTGTGCAGTACCCAAGATGACAGTGGTCATGGTTGGGAGGCCAAACTCACAGGAGAGGTGCTTATACTAGGCGTGTAATTGAAAGGTTAGGATTGATTATCCGCATACTGAGTATGGTGAATTCAGGATTTGTTCCTGACGGATGTATCGAATGTTGTGGTGAAAGTGTACAATCTCTGCAGAGTGTCAAACTATTCGAATAGCCGCGTCCGCGGTTATGGACAGTTGGAGTGGCCTTACTGTTCCCCCGTCAGACTTTTCAAAATGACTTGTGAAATGAATTGAGACTTTGACTTGACCACAACAGAGTTGTTACTTGAAATACAAGTTTCCACTTAGGATTTATAAAATTATGACTAGCTTCAGAACCTAGTAGAGATAAATCTGGCTTTTGCAAAACAACCCTAGATCCTAGTGTCCTATTATCCAACCCCCCCCCCTTTACTTGTTAGTTTTAGTTTGTGAGTACTCATGGCTTTGTCCCTGGCTATTCCCATGGCCAGACTATGAAGAGGAGTACCTGGAAGATGGACCCCAGGAAGGTTACGACAACTAGGATCATCTCCCATCGTCATCATTGCCTGTGACCCCGAAATGGAGCTTCGCCTACGCTACCGTTATTATTACGTATTCCGCTGCTTGATGTTGTATTAAGAACTGGATCATGAGATCCCTATTTGTGGAAGAACTTATGTATCGTTTGTAATGGATGAAGTACTATGGTATCCAATTCTTTTATGTCTCACAAAAATGGTAATCCTGGGATTGCGATGTATGGCATAACAGGCATCTAGGATTGAAAAATCCGGGTGTTGACATTTATGTAGTGATTCCCTCCATAATACGTCATTATCTGCGCATGCAAAAATAGCAAGAAAGGATTGCATACACCTTTGATCATTAGGCATTAGTGCATGTTTTAGAGAGACATTTCATCAAATATATGAATAATATCTAGTTTAAATGCGGACGTGGATGGCTATATTTCACAGCCATCAACCTCCCCAAGCTTAAACTTGATCGTCCTTGAGCAAGAAAACCAAAATCAAAAGGGAACTCAGCATTTAAACTAAAATAACGAGATGATGATCTTACACATGATTGGTAGTCTCGTGTTTCCTCCACTTTATCAATCTGAAAAACTTCAGCATAGATAGATTAATGGCAAGCATATCATATAGGTTTCATGAATCCTTATAGCGCAGCAAAATTATTGTAAGCATGGATGATTTAAAAGAGTAAACTTTATTCCATGTCATTTAATTAACTCATAGGCTTGCATTTGAACAAGAAAGTGTAATCATGTAGAATTAAGAGTATGAGAGTTTGTCATGAAAAGCATATATACCAAAGTGTCTCAATTTTCCCACATCAATAAATCAAGAATTTTCAAGCACTACTTTTCTATTCATTGTCCTTCAATAATTTTTAGTTATTAAGTAATTGAGAGCATGCCAAAAAAAATCATTAGTTTATCGGGTTGATATGGGCACTCGTGCCATCACTAAGGTTTTGTTCCTTTGCATAATGATTACTCATATCTGCCAGAGGAGTGATTCCATCATGTGACAGCTACCCGGGAGTGCCAAGAATCTTACCCATTATAGCATTGCTGCTACATATGTTTAATCAACTCATAGCCGAAATCTAGGAGTATCCTTCATGAAGATCGTTCTTAGGCCAGCGGAGTTGTTGGCATCCCATGAAGTTTGACACGCATAAAGCTATATCATTCTTATGATTTACAAGTCAAACTTTGGCATGCTCACAGAAAACTGCTAAACATTAATTCAATTGAACCAATCTTATTAAAGAGAGCTATCAAGTCAATAATTATTTTCTATGGTGTTGAGTGTCTCTAGGAATAAGCTTTCAAGACTAAAACACTACAACACCCAAGTCTCCAATTTGTGAGGCCTTTTCTTATTTCAATTGTTTAGCAAATTTTTAGGCAAGACTTGGTTAACTACAAGAGCTGAAACAAAACGTACCCAATTAAATACCCATGCAAACAAAAGTTTACTACAATATAGAGACTCACTCCACCAATATAACATCTCAACATTACTATGAACTAGCATAGGTTTCTCAAACTTCAAAAGTGGGGAGTCATAAGGCATACCTCTTATGTTTAGTTCCACTTCTCTCTTCCCTTTTTATTTGTTTCTTGGAAACTCGAAGTCAATCACTCTCCTTCAAATCAACGAGAACTTCGAGGTGGAAAGAAAAAGAGAGAGAGAAAATAAAGATAAACAGAGAAATCTTTTGTGCTTTTTGAGAAGGGGTATTAAAGAATAGAAACTTTGCGGCAAAGCTTGTCTTGAAAATCTCAAACAAAATAAAACAACTAAGATAAAATGTTGGGGAAACCAACACGAGTGCTTATAAACTCAAATAAAAGCATAACCTTGAAAAATGAAAACCAAATTATAAAATAGATAGAAAACCTCCCCAAGCTTAGACTTTTGCAAGCCCTTCAAATCACTATGTTGGGGGGGGGGAGTTGTAACTCCAGTCCACAAATTGAGTTGAAAGGTTACTTGTTGTTTCTCGAAGGTTCATGGCGAGATTGTGCATTTCCTCCATATTTCCTCCAAGTTCTTGGAAATCTTGATATGTTGTGAACTAGTTTGGTGGCTGCTGCTCCTGATGATGGACTTCTTGCTCCTCCTCTTGGTCCTCATTCTCCTCCGGAATCTCATCCTCAGGTTGGTGTTGCTCAACCTGCAAGTCATAAAGCACACGTCCTTCCGCGATAGAGAAAATATAATTAGGCAAAGGAGCAGGGTAGATACGCCCATCTCTACCAATGTGAAGATAATAAACACCACCTCTCCTAGTAAGCATTCCACAAGCTCTCAAAGTAGAGAAATCAACATGCCGCTCACCTAGTACCGGTTGTAACTCACCTAGGTCGATGCCTAGAACATTGGCAAGCACGGTGATGACACCTCCACAAGTGATTGGTCCTTGGATTTGGTGGGATTGGTACTCCAAGTAACGCACAAGAATTGCACCAAAATGAAGTGACAAGTTTTCATAGTTGAAAGCAGCTTTGGCGAGGACTAAGATGTCCTCCTCATTGAGTCTTGTAAACTCATTGAGCGCCTACAAGGTGTTAGCAATAACATAGAACAAATAGAGAATAGCAGAATGTTGAATATTCTCCCCTCTGCTAACTCTAGAAGTAAAGCTCATTCTATTATAACAGTGTTCAGGGGAAGGTTCCATGTTAGTGAAAGCTGCACGCAGAGCATTAGGATCATTGTTGGGTAAACCAAAACAATTGCACCTTTCGTAAAGTGTTAGAGAATACTTATTGTTCATGAGTCGGAAAGAAATCTTATCCTCCCCATGTCATGCCTTAATGGTGCTTTGCAAAGAGCTAAGGAATTCAATGGTTAACCAGCGATAGATTGGTGCATCATGGAATACAAAGGTTTGCAGGCTAAATATATTGCAAAGTAAATTAAAATCATCAGAAATACCGAGTTGGTTCAAAGTGACGGGACAAGCCCACTTGGTTGCCTTGACTTCTCGGTTTTTGATCTTGTCGAAACAATCGCGGTTGGCTTCGTCCTTGAATTGAATCCCCATGTGTTCATGAGATGCAGCCCGAGAAGAACTAGCTGCAGCAAGAGCACGTGTCTGGCTCCTCGTGTTCATCTTCTAAAAATAATAAAAGAGACAAATATAAAACTTTTTGATCCAACAATAATAGTCATAGCATAATCCTCATCATAGCACACAAAAGAATCTCCTCAACATAATAATCTAGGAAAGATAATCATGGCGATAGTTTCAAATATAAGTCTCACCTTAGATTGATAATGACAATAGATCAAAGATGAATTTGCAAAAAGTAATTGGATGATCGGAGGAGAAACATACCGTAGATCACTTGTGTGCAAGGAATTCAAATGAAATTGAGCAGGGGTGAAGATCCCTTGAGGTTTTGAGAGAGTTTGGAGGTAGAAGAGACAAAAAGGATTGTGTTTTTGATGTTTTGGATACCTCCCTGAGCGTTTAAATGGTCGGATGCAACTATACGACGACAACTATACCGCAGGAACAGGATGTTCCGGCCGTATAGTTGGTCTGACGGCAAAATAATAGGGTTTCCTAGGGTTTCTGTCTGGCGGCTATAACTATATGGCGACAAGTCTAAGGTTGGAACTTTTGTTCCCGCCATATAGTTGGTCGTCAAACCTTATGTACTCTGGGATGAAAAATGGTCGATGGGTAACATAACTATACGCCGAGAATTTTTAGTTTGTCGTTAACCTTTCTGTACTCATCAAAAAATTTATGTTTCTTCGAAAATTACTTTTTAGACTGAAACTTAGTGAAACACCTTGTTTTGACAGAAAAATGACAGACTAAAATTTCGACCAACTATGGCATATATAAAACAGGAATTTTTAGTATCGCTGAATCTCTTCCACTCACTGGGTTTTTCTAGCACTCTTCATTCTTTATGAATCTTAAAATAAAACTTAAAACTTAACTCAAACCTTAATTCCTCATGGGTTGCCTCCCATGCAGCGCTCTTTTATGGTCAATAGCTTGACCTTGATATTGCTCACTTAGGCAATATGAGTGGAACACCCACTCCAAAGTAATTGGCCTTCAAAGTGATGGCCTCCTTATCATCTTGCTTGGCTTTCTTTTTCCTAGGGAAATGAATAACAAAAGTATCCCGTGAAGGAAATTCAAGCTTCATGTTCCCTTCATGCAAATTGATCAAAGCCTTAATAGTTCTTAAGAGAGGACGACCTAATATAATTGGGGCAGTAGCATCTTCAGGCATGTCAACAATAACAAAATCAATAAGAGCAGGACAACCTTTAATGTAAACTAAAGTATTTTATCTAATGCCTACTGCTTGTTTATAAGTGATGGCTCAGATATGTAGAACTCGTTGGGAACCCCAAGAGGAAGGTATGATGAGCACAACAACAAGTTTCCCTAAGTTATGAATCCAAGGTTATCGAACCAGTAGGAGTAAGGAAACAACTCCAAGCTATTGCTAGAAACTTGGAACCTGCACAACACAATCCATAATACTTTGCCCCAACTTATAGTGAGGTTGTAAATCTCAGCAGTTTGCTGAAAGCAAAGGATGAAACGTATAGTGTGGAAGATAGTGATTTCCTGTAGTAAGTAAACGGTAAATAGTAGATAGTATATCCATGGTAAGGAATGGACCGGGGTCCACAGTTTACTAGAGATGTGATGGCGCCTGAGAGCGCTTCGTTGGGAAACCCCAAGAGAAATGTATGATGCAGCACAGCAGAAATTCTTCCCTCAATAAGAAACCGAGGTTATCGAACTAGTAAGAGGAAGGAAAGGTCTCAAAGTTGTTGCAAGTGATACATCAGAAACGTATCTATAATTTTTGATGTTCCATGCTTGTTTAGTATCTACTTTGCTTTGCTTTGTCTACACTTTGAGGTGTTTTTATATGTTTTCTGGAACTAACCTATTAACAAGTTGACACAGTGCCAGTTGCCTGTTTTATGTTGTTTTTGGTTCCAGAAAAGCTAGTAAGGAAATATTCTCGGAATTGGACGGGACAAAAGCCAAAGTCAATATTTCAGGAGAGCGACACGGTGGCCACACCCCCCTATGGCCTAGGGTGGGCCCGGGCCTAGGCAGGGTGTGGGCCCCTTGGCCGCCTCCCAGCCTCGCCTCTTCGCCTATAAGAAGCCCTCGATGCCGAAACCCTAAGCACCCGATCAAACTCCACGAAACCATTTGTAGCCGCCGCCACCATCGAGTTTTGATCGGGTGCCTAGGGTTTTGGCATCAGGTGCTTCTTATAGGCGAAGGGCGCCTGTGGGGCCCACACCTTCCTAGGAATGGACCCACCCTAGGTCAAGGCTCGGGTGTGGCCACCCTATGGCGCCTCCGCCTCCTCCGACTCCGTGTTATCCTCGATGAAATATTGACTTTGGCTTTTGTCCCGTCCAATTCGAGAATATTTCCTTACTAGCTTTTCCTTGGAACCAAAACAATGTAACAGTAACCGCACTATGGCAACTTGTTAATAGGTTAGTACCAGAAAACATATAAAACACCTCAAAGTGTAGACAAGGAAAAGCAAAGTAGATACAAAACAAGCATGGAACATCAAAAATTATAGATACGTTTCCGACGTATCAAGCATCCCCAAGCTTAACTCCTGCTCGTCCTCGAGTAGGTAAGTGCTAAAAAGAATAATTTTTGAGGTAACATGCACCATCAAAACCAAGATCAAACCATTTGCAAGCATTGAAAGTGTGGATCAAAGAACTCTAAGCATGTGCATGAAAGATGCAGTTCTAACAATAAGACAAAGTAACTATGCATGCAACATGAAAGGCTACAAACAAAGATCATGAATAACATGCATTGAAAAACGTTTGTTTTTTTCAGATACAGAAAACATGGCATAGTGGAATTCAGCTTGTTCCTCATAGAATAGCAAACAGATGCATAGGACACCTTCAAAGTTCATAAGAGTGACTAGATACAAATATCATAAGAACAAACAATATCAACAATATGCATCAATCAATAAGTTTTGGGACACTACACACAGAATGACAACAATGCTCTCTTAATGGTGCCTAAAGGTAGAAGGTGGAGACTCAACATAATAGTGGAAGAAAGGCCCTTCACAAAGGGAAGAAGGGATTTCAAGTTTCAAAAAGAGCTTCCAAAAATTATGGTACTTGTTAGCTTTTATCCCTCATTTCCCTTATCATAAGCATCTTGAAGTGATTAAGGTTAAAGTGAACAAACTATGGAGTATATGCTTGATAAAGTATAAGTTGGAAATCTCATGTCCCTTGAATACGAGGGCCACACCTCATGCTACTCAACTTCAGTCACCTATAAGTTCTTGTCATACTAAGTACATGTGTATCATAGAGAACCGCCAACGGGGTATCCCTTGCACATGGTACAGGAGCTATCCCATAACCAAAATGACAAGGCAAGCAGACAATGAGCATCTCAACAATCTTTTTATTTACTATGTGCATAGCTTTTTATTGAGGATGCTTCACAGATGTAATGACCTTCGGATCGGTAAGGATCCTAAGTCCCTGTGATTAACATGCTAGTCCCTGGATCAATAGCTAGCACTCACAGTCGATGAAGTATCATGTAAAACACAAAGTCTTTATTACACGGAGAATCCAGAGTATGAATTATACAAAAGTTGCTTAGCATTATGCTAGCTCAAATAACAGCGGAAACTTAAAAGCAGCATGAGTCCATCAACGCCCAGGCTTGTCGAGTGTAGACCCGCGATCCCTACGCACCTTTCAATCTTCGGATTCTGCATAAGACGGCAACAACAAGTTGGGTCAATACTTTGAATGTATTGGCAAATTACACCAAGGAGAGAAAAGACTATCCCTACATGCAAGGCTGGTATAGGCTGTAGAGTTCATTTGCTCAAAGCTAGTTTTCTTAAGTATAGAGAAGAATACAGGATTGTCCTACTTTGTAAACATTTGCTTAGATAAAAATAAGGTCGAGTGGCACACGAGGATATTACGCATAAGTGTCCAAACAACCAAACACTTGGATATTACGCCAAGCGTCACTTGGATATTACACTCCAAGTTCCCAAATTCCCACCCATTAGCGATATTACGCACGCCATGGGGTTTCAAAACTTTGTTTTAGAAAAGAGAGAGGAAGATCCTTCAGAGGCTCCATCCTTCAGACGCTCATTGTTGTTCTGTTACCGTGAACACGGCTGATCGATCAGATTGCAATACTCTCGAGAGTTTGTGCACTTTACCCACAATCCATGATCAAGTCCTTTTACAGACAAGACCATGGCGAGGCTTTCCCTTAGTAGCCCCTCTACCTTCCGGATCCAACCGTGCCAAGAATCCTCCAAATGTTGGTACCCAGGTGAGGTTTCCCACTAAGTACTAGGCCAAGACAGAGCCCATAATGTATTGTGGTTGCACTGGAAGCTTCTGAATTCTGAAACATGGCAGACTTCTTTGATTCCTGGGCGGCCGTCCTCCACCAAAATCTCACTCGTTGACCCGACAACCATTCCGCCCAGAAGAAAACTTAGTTTTATTTTGAAGTGGATTTGAGAAGGAAAGTTTGCTCTAGAGAGCCTTTATACTTAGAAAAATTCTTTGTCTTTCGAACCCCCCAAACGGTACTTTGTATATATAGCATAGCAAGCAATACTTAGCAAAAACAGGGGTAACCTATTAGGAAGGGAGAATCCTAAGTATAGAGCTACTCATGGCATACTACAAAATCATCGCACTTGCAAAATAATACCAAGGAAAATTCTACTAGAACATCCTACACATGCATACTACAGAATTTTTCAAGATCACATGCATAGAATCAAAACTGGGACAAAAGATATGAACAAGTGGTGTAACTTGCCTTGATCCGAGCAGCACTCTACACAATAGCACTCCTTAGCGCACTCCGAGCAATCTAACGAATCACAACATAGATTTAATCACAACTTGCTCAAGGCATACACAAAGGAAAACATGCATGCATGCAACATGGTAGTTTATGCAAGGTTGGATGAATTAATCAAGGTAGTAAGTTTGCGTGTTGTGATAGTGTAAGGGTGTCACTAGGATTTATTTTCCAAGGGTTTAGATCTAATTCGAATCACTAAAACAATTCCGAGGATTATAGGAGATCAAACCCTCTAAATAGAAGTTAGATCTAATAATCCTAAGCAAAGCTTGATGATTTGGATCAGTAGGTATTGTGGAAACAAAATTATTGCAACAAGATTCAAACAAAAAGGAATTGCAATTATTTTCATATAGATTAAAACCCTCTAATCCAATGATTAAAAATTACACCTAAAAACATTACTGCAAACCTGCAATATTATTACAGATTTGGATTCTACATAAAATTAGGAATCCAACGGTATATTATAAGCTAGATTTGGCCAAATATTCGATTTTTGGTGAATTTCGCAAGTTTTAAATCTATTATGCAATCATATCTAAATTCTACTTAAAACCCTGGCCAGGTGTCACTGTCCGATTGGTCCAGCTGGCAACGGGGGGGTGACGCGGCGCTGGCGCGTGCGTGCTGACGCGCGCAGCCACGTGGCACGTCATTATTCGACGGTACCCCTTCGGCGTTGATCTAATCGTGCGCGTCCAATCTAAATCCGACGGTCAGAAGGGCGGCGGCGACTTACAAGGTGGTGACGGCGGTGCGGACGGCGGTGGCGTCAGTGGTCGACGGCGGCGGTGCTCCGGCAGGTCCCTGGAACCGTGGCGGGGTCGACGAGGTTCGCCCGGCCTCGCTGTCCTCGTCGCCTCGCCTTGCTCGGTCGGCAGCAGCGTCCCGCGTTTTTCTTCTCGGCGAGCTCCGAACAATTGCGGATGCGATTCTGCGAGAGAGGAAGGGAACGGCGCACGGCGCGAATCAGTGGTGAACGAGGAGCAGTTCTAGGGGAAGGAAGGAGCGAGAGGTGGTCCCGAACGTCTCGGCGAGGTCCAACCCGACGGCGGCGGCGCGGATCGTCGGTCGTCTAGGGTTCCGCAAGGGGAAAATCGGGCGGGGTGAGGCCGAGGGTGGAGGGGGTTATATGGGGCGGAGACGTGGGCGAGTTCGGCGCGGGTACGAGTTCGACGCGGCCGGCAGCCGTGTCCGCCGCGGTCTCTAGGAGGGAGACGACGGGGTGGGGCCCCCGCGTCAGTGGTGGAGGGAGGAAGAAATGGGCCGTCGTGCGCGGGTTGGTTCCCTGCTGCGCGGGCGCTGGGGCGGGGTGGATGGCTGGCGGGCCGGCCCAGCTAGGGTTGGCTATTGGCCCCTTCTCTCTTTTTTTTGTTTAACAATTTCCCCTTTTCTGTTTTAGTAAGTATTTTCTAGCTTTTGCAAACTAAGTCCAAAAGTGATGAATCTTGCCTCTAAATTTTTATAAAAACCAGGTGGTCAACTTAGGCCATAGTTTAATGTTTTACAAGGGTTTTGAAGGGGTCAATCTAATACATCAAGGGTGCTCACTTATGGGAATAATGAATAGGTTTTATGTGTTATGATTTTTTGTAGTTGCAATGTTTGAAAAGTAAGACGCAAGGATGATGCATGACACTAATAACATCCAAACATAGAATCTGGGATGTTACAAACCTACCCCCCTTAAGAAGAATCTCGTCCTCGAGATTCGGGTTGGCTAGCAAATAGGTGTGGGTGCTCCGTTCTCATGTCGTCTTCACGTTCCCATGTAGCTTCTTCTTCGGAGTGGTGGTTCCATTGTACCTTACAGAATCTTATAGTCTTAGTACGGGTAACCCTTTCGGTTGTTTCTAGTATTCTGATGGGTTTTTCCTCGTAGGTAAGGTCACTCTCCAATTGAACCTCATCTAGGGGAACGGTGTCTCTTAGCGGTGTTTCAGCCATCTCCGGGTGGCACTTCTTTAGTTGTGACACGTGAAACACATCATGAACAGTCATTCCTTCCGGTAACTCCAACTGATAAGCAACTTCTCCCTTACGGGCCAGAACCTTGTATGGTCCTATGAATCGTGGGGCTAACTTTCCCTTGATTCCGAACCTCTTAACTCCACGTAGGGGTGAAACTCGGAGATACGCACGGTCCCCTATTTCATAGGCCACATCTCTTCGTTTGGAATCAGCGTAGCTCTTCTGTCGGGATTGTGCTATCTTTAGCATATCCCTGATCTGTCACCTTCTCTTCGCATCCTTTATCAAGTCCGGTCTAAAAGATCTGCGTTCTCCTCCATTCCATAGCAATGGAGTCCTACACTTCTGCCGTATAGAACTTCAAATGGAGCCATCTTGATACTTGTTTGGTAGCTGTTGTTGTATGAGAACTCGCATATGGTAGGTTATCGTCCCAACTAGACCCATAGTCTAGTGCGCAAGCTCTCAACATATCTTCCAAAATTTGATTCACCCTTTCTGCTTGGCCATCTGCTTGAGGGTGGAAGGCGATCTTGAATTCTAGTCGGGTTCCAAGAGACTCATGTAGTTGTCGCCAAAACTTTGAGGTAAACTGGTGCCTCGTCTGACACAATTCCTTAGGAACACCATGTAGGCTTAAAATTCTTGACATGTACATCTTAGCGAGCTTAGCACTTGTATATGTGGTCTTTACGGAATGAAGTGAGCCACCTTGGTGAAGTGGTCTACTACCCAGATAGAATCAAATCCGAGCAGTCCGGGCAATCCGTGATGAAACCCATGCCTACCTTGTCCCACTTCCACGGGTATAGGTAGTGGTTGAAGTAATCCTGCCGGTTTCGATGCTCGGCTTTAACTCTGTTGCACATCACACGTAGAAATATACTCGCAATATCTCTCTTTAGGTTATTCCACGAATCTATCCTTCACATCCATGTACATCTTTGTGTTACCGGATGAATTGAGTATGGCGAATCATGAGCTTCTTGTAAAATCATCTTCCGATATCGGGTTCATTGGGACGAACGCAAACGCTTTCCATACCGTAGGGTTCCTTGTTCGTCCGCATTTAAATTCTTTAGTCTTTCCTTCATTTATCCCGACTCTTATTTCTTCCAACTCTTTATCCCCTTTTGTGCTTCTTGGATCCTTCCTTGGAAGGTGGACACTATTTCCATAGTCGCCACCGTCCTTTCGAACTATTTCCAACCGAGATCCCTGAATTGCTTGCGTAAATCCTCTGGAAGTTCCCCTGCGGTCAGTCCATTCACATACACCTTACGACTTAAGGCATCAGCCACCACGTTTGCCTTTCCGGGGTGGTATTGTAAATCCAAGTCATAGTCCTTAATTAACTCAAGCCATCTTCTTTGTCTCATATTCAACTCCTTTTGGGTGAAGATGTACTTCAAACTCTTATGATCTGTAAACACATCACAATGTTTGCCCATGAGGTAGTGTCTCCATACCTTGAGTGCATGAACCACAGATGCAAGTTCCAAATCATGAGTGGGATAATTGTGTTCGTGGTTCTTAAGTTGTCGGGAGGCATAGGATACCACTTTCCCATCCTGCATCAATACACTTCCAAGTCCTTGTCGTGAAGCGTCACAATAGACTTGAAAATCCTTCTGGATATCAGGCAGACACAAAACTGGTGCCGTTACAAGGCGCTTCTTCAACTCTTGAAAACTTGCTTCACATGCCTCGGTCCATAGGAATTTCTTTTCCTTATTTAATAGTTCCGTCATGGGTTTTGCTATCTTGGAAAAGTTCTCGATGAACCTCCGGTAATATCCTGCGAGGCCCAAGAAACTCCTAATATCTCCCACATTCTTGGATGACTCCCATTCCGTCACGGAAGCTACCTTGCTAGGATCTACGGCAACTCCTTTAGCTGACACGACATGACCGAGGAAACCGACTTCCTTTAACCAGAACTCGCACTTGCTGAACTTGGCATACAATTTGTGTTCTCTAAGTTTCTCCATAATAAGGCGCAGATGTTTCTCATGTTCCTTCTCATCTTTTGAGTATATGAGTATATCATCTATGAATACTACTATAAACTTGTCCAAGTATTCCATGAACACCTTGTTCATCATGGTCATGAAGTATGCTGGGGCATTGGTTAGACCAAAAGACATCACGGTGTACTCGTATAATCCGTATCTTGTGGTGAATGATGTCTTGGGCACATCCTGTTCTCGAATCTTTAGCTTTGACACTCTATTTCGGCCGTTAGCTAGGTTATCCTACAGGCTGGACTTGTGGGGTATCGCAACTGCTGAGCTCTGATACCACTCTGTAACACCCTCAGAATCGGCCCTATGCAAGTTTTAGCGGAACTCGCCAAACCCGCATAGAAACGATTCGAAGGTGCCCACCAGCACTTCGCATGGTGGAAGCAAAGTAATAACATTACACAACAGTCCTCGATGGGACCCACAGAACAGATATATATACAACAGCGACTCAAAGAGTCAAGAATACAGATAGAATGTACGAAGATCCAAATCACCTTGAAAATGATACAGCGTCCGACTACGGACAAGATGCAAATGGGGCTAAGAGCCCTGAAGAATAACCAATGGCGTCCATAACCCCGCCAAGCCGGGAGGGTAACCCGCTAACGGCGTCGATCTCAAAACCTGCTTAAACAAAAGGGTGCCGACAAAGGGCAAAGGAAAAGAAGGAGCGTCGATCGAGGCCAAGACACTGCAGCGAGGCTAGAATTCGCGGTCCTCGCCTACATAGGTATGGTGGATCGAGCGGCAAAGATGCACTAACAACCTATAGAGACTCGACACAACTGACGACTATCAGAGAGGGGTAAGAAAGACCTATTCGGATCCAACCTGATACTAGCATCAAACAAACCCATCCTAGCGTTTCCCCCTCGAGACCTTCGAGGAAGTCAACCGAGGAACTCACACGAAGGCCAGTTTACTTATTCGCTTATAGTTGCCGCAATTACTAGTCGTTTAGATATTCATCCGATAAAGTAAGCAGTGGGCACTTTTAGTTAATCATTCCGTTATAGTGGCATCACTTACTAGTCAGATACATTTAGCATGAGATAAACCCAAAACCCAGCAGTTGTTGGTACTTTTATTTAGCCATTCCGTTGTAGTGAAGCTGATTGCTAATCATATCGGGAACAAGTCAATTGAAAACAATAAACTTTAGTTATAGTTGTCTATGATCAACCGTGTGCTCCAAGTCGCCCATAACCGCGGACACGGCTTCTCGAAAAGATTTAACCTGAGGGTGCACCAAAGTATCCACAGCACTTGACCCTTTTGCGGATCGCTTAACATACACCCATCGGTATGTCGGCGGGGCCTAAGTCACGACGCCCTGCACCCAAAGCAAGTACATGGGGCCACCCCACCGAGTCGACACCACGCGGAGTCGGCCGGTCTCGAGACGGACTCGGGTTTGATGGACGGCGGTGGCGAGATGCCCCCAAACGGGGACTGTCGACACCGCGAAAACGTGTCCCGATCCTAAACAGTACAGTGTGCTCCTCGCACAAACGTAAATAAAGCGGTAAACATGGCATAAGTACAGGATAGTAAATAAAACCTCAAACTAGTTGTGGCCCCCAGTACAATACTTTGAAATCAGGTAATTATCAATGGGGGGCCCATATCTCCCCACCTGTGGTTAGCGCGCTCGATCTCGGAACAGGTGTCAAGAACTCGGGTCCTACGGGACACAAGTGGGCGTTCGGAAAACCAACATTACCTATCACCCACCGATGCCTCTGCTTAATTCAATTTTAGTTGTTAAACAAGAATTAAAGTGAAACAATAAGTAAAGCCATTGATCATCTCCAACGTCAACATGCGGCCATCCTCCAACAATTGTGGTACTTGACGACAAGCAAAACACTTGAGTAAGCGACTACGACACGCGGGTCCAACTATCTACCAAACAACAGGTAATAGGATGTGTCCAAGGCTATATATGGCTGCAAGGGTTATCACGGGTACGAAAACTAGAGCATCGCAACACAGAAAGGGGGAGATGCTCGCCTGAAAACATTGCCGAAGGTTCATCCGAAGATCGGGGCGAAGCTCACATCCACTCAACGGCCTTATCCGCGAAGAAGCAAAACACTAGAATAAACACCGGATGCAAGATTTAATACAACGACAGAAGATCGGCATGATGCATGCATGAAGGATGACATGGCAAAGGTGCGATGCAGTTAGGTCATATTAAGTGGAACCAGGGTCCCGACAATTAATTAGATGGTTCAAGTTATTTATCTACCCCGCAATTTAAATGTTGTTTAACAAGGCAAGATTATGGTACTGGTTCGCTACCCGAGTTTAAATGAGGCCAATATAAGGCTAGATTTGTCTGCATATGGGCCCCATATTTAATTATTAGGTGAATCCGCATAAGGCCCCCAAACCACAGATATGCATGCGGGTATGACAATTATTATGCATCAAGTTGTTATTATACTATAAAATAGGGTTTCGGGAAAAGGGTTCACACATCAGAGGGGGCTCGACGATCTTGGGGTTCCGGGGTTCGGGGTTCGACAGGGTCCAGGGTTCGACGTGTCGTTCTCGGATTCCGGGGTTAGGGTCTTGGCGCATCCGGGGTCTTCGGGTACGGGATCGGTCTCGGCTTCGGGGCGATCTTGGCGTCGGGCGGGGCTTGGCGTTCTGCGTCGGTGTCCTTACCGCCTGGGTTCTCGAGCATCACATCCGGGAAGGAGATCTTGGCGTCCCATGTAGAAGGCCTCGAGGTTCCATCTTGATCAACAATGTCAAACTTGATCTCGGTCATCGGGTCTTGGTCTTCGGGGAGGTGGAACTTGATGGCGAGGTGTGCACAGGAACACGAGACCTCGTCGGCACCGCAACATCTTGGTTTGGTCACCAACGCCACCACAAAACACACTGCAAGACAACAGTTGCAGCACCGCGTTCGGTCGCTTGGATCGACCCTGTGAGGCGCCGCACCGAGGAAAGGAGTAGGGAACCGCCGGGTCATGACGTGGCGCACCGGGTGGACTCGAGGCGCGGAGGGATGAGAGGCTAGGGTCGGTGGTGCAGGCGAGCTGCGAGGCGGAGAGGGTCCCGGGCGGCGGCGGAGGGTCGGCTCGCGTCGGGCGAGGCCGCGGCGGTGGTGGCAACTCCGCGGCGAGTCGAGGCGCGGCGGTCTTCCAGAGGAGCGGGCGAGGCGGCGGGGACGGGCGGTGGCGACGGGAGCACCGGGCGGGAGGCGGCGCTGCTGTGGTCGGGTAGCTGCGGGCGGCCGAGGAGCGGGGCGAGGTCTGGCGCGATGGCGGCGTCGGAGGAGCGGGCGGTGGCGCCTTGCGCAGCGCAGGCGACGGGAGGAGGGGTCATGAGGCGGGCCGCGGCTCCCACGGAGAAGGGAGGTGGAGACGCAAGGCCGGGCGGTTGGGGCCTGGGCCTGCGGGTGGAGGCTGGGGAGAGCTTGGGAGGCGCGAGCGATGCGAGGCTCGGGCGGCGCGAGGCGTCATGCTGGCTGGCGGAGGAAGCGCGCTGGGCGCAGTGTGGGACAGGGAGGCGGAGGGCGGTGGAAGGAGGCGGTGGAGAAGAGGGAGAAGGGAGAGAGGATGGGGAGGCCCGCGGGGGACAGGGCAGGTGGGGTGGGTCCCGCGGTGGGCCAGGGGCGGGGCCAGGGCATGTGGAGAGAGGGCTGCATGGGTGTGTGTGGCTTGTAGCTAGGGAGAAGAGAGAGGAGGGGTGAGGAGAGGGAGAGGGCTGGGACAAGTGGCAGGTGGGGATTGGGTATAGGGGAGAGGGGAGCTGAGGTGGCGAGAGGCTATTGGAGGGAGTGAGGTGGCCAGGGGTGTGGGTAGGATATCTGGTAGGTTTAGGATTAGAGCGGACCGATTTAGTTTTTCTGGGGCGGTCGTTCGGTCGGTTCAGCCCGTTCGACTGCCCCACCAAAAATAATTCAAGCTTTTATTTAATTTGAAAAGAACTTTGCGAATAGTTTTTAGACAACAAAATATCCGGCAGCACCCGGGGTTTGGCGTTTGAATAAAGATGGGGCGTTTGGAAAACAAAACGGGCTTGCGAAAAATAGTTTTATGCAAACAATGCATGATGATGACGATGCAATGCACAAATTCAACGCGATTTTCTAGTAGTGGTTTTGCGGGATGCCACAATTCGACACCACTAACAAGGGATCTCGCCCTCGAGATCCGCCTCATGGTACCGGAAGGAAGGTCGGCGATCTGCGTCTTCTCGCTTCGTGTAGATCCTCGCGACACCACTAACAAGAGGTCGTTGATCCCGATCATCAAGAGAACACTCCGGAAAACAACGGACGAAGTTAAAGGTAAGGCCACCTCTAACTTCCATGGAAGGAGTAAAATTGCATCGATCCACCATTCAATGTACATAGGCGAATGATAAGAGTAGTGGTATGGTCGCGACTCCATCCCGCACTCAAAGCATTACTCTGTACACGAACAGATAGATTATGCAACCAACCCTCGGATTCAGACTGAAGATCTCGACAAGCGAGGTTCGGATCAAGGGAGTGATGCAGACTCTGCATCGGAGCTGGCGTAGAGGATGTCGTCGCGTCGGCAAACACCGGAAGGCACAAACAAGGAACAAAGAATGGTACCACAGATAAAGGATCACTCAGGTAGCATGAACACCGGATGGTAGAACACCGTTATCAAAGAAGGAAGCGAAACCCTGAAGGTACGACGGAACCCAACCACGAGAAATCCTGGACTCGCAGAAAAGATAAGAGGTGGATTCAAAACACGCTGAGGTGAGAGGAGAGCAGCAGAGGGGTAAGAAGTAAAATCAGACCTAATCAGAACTATCCAACCGATTTTGCAAAATAGTTTTGACACTCTATTTCGGCCGTTAGCTAGGTTATCCTACAGGCTGGACTTGTGGGGTATCGCAACTGCTGAGCTCTGATACCACTCTGTAACACCCTCAGAATCGGCCCTATGCAAGTTTTAGCGGAACTCGCCAAACCCGCATAGAAACGATTCGAAGGTGCCCACCAGGCACTTTCGTGCGGGTGGAAGCAAAGTAATAACATTACACAACAGTCCTCGATGGGACCCACAGAACAGATATATATACAACAGCGACTCAAAGAGTCAAGAATACAGATAGAATGTACGAATATCCAAATCACCTTGAAAATGATACAGCGTCCGACTACGGACAAGATGCAAATGGGGCTAAGAGCCCTGAAGAATAACCAATGGCGTCCATAACCCTGCCCAGGCCAAGCCGGAGGGTAACCCTGCTAACGGCGTCGATCTCAAAACCTGCTTAAACAAAAGGGGTGCCGACAAAGGGCAAAGGAAAAAGAAGGAGCTTCAAGATCGAGGCCAAGACACGGCGAGGCTAGAATTCGCGGTCCTCGCCTACATAGGTATGGTGGATCGAGCGGCAAAGATGCACTAACAACCTATAGAGACTCGACACAACTGGCGACTATCAGAGAGGGGTAAGAAAGACCTATTCGGATCCAACCTGATACTAGCATCAAACAAACCCATCCTGGCGTTTCCCCCTCGAGACCTTCGAGGAAGTCAACCGAGGAACTCACACAGTGGCCAGTTTTACTTATTCAGTTATAGTTGCCGCAATTACTAGTCAGGTTTAGATATTCATCCTGATAAAGTAAGCAGTGGGCACTTTTAGTTAATCATTCCGTTATAGTGGCATCACTTACTAGTCAGATACATTTAGCATGAGATAAACCCAAAACCCAGCAGTTGTTGGTACTTTTATTTAGCCATTCCGTTGTAGTGAAGCTGATTGCTAATCATATCGGGAACAAGTCAATTGAAAACAATAAACTTTAGTTATAGTTGTCTATGATCAAGCACTGTGCTCCAAGTCGTCCATAACCGCGGACACGGCTTCTCGAAAAGATTTAACCCTGCAGGGGTGCACCAAAGTATCCACAGGCACTTCGACCCGTTTGCCGATCGCTAACATACACCCATCGGTATGTCGGCGGGCCTAAGTCACGACGCCCTGCACCCAAAGCAAGTACATGGGGGCCACCCCACCGAGTCGACACCCGCAACGGAGTCGGCCGGTCTCCGAGACGGACTCAGGGTTTGGGTGGACGGCAGTGAGCGACAGTATGCCCCCAAACGGGGACTGTCGACACCGCGAAAACGTGTCCCGATCCTAAACAAGACAAAGGTGCTCCTCGCACAAACGTAAATAAAGCGGTAAACATGGCATAAGTACAGGATAGTAAATAAAACCTCAAACTAGTTGTGGCCCCCAGTACAATACTTTGAAATCAGGTAATTATCAATGGGGGGCCCATATCTCCCCACCTGTGGTTAGCGCGCTCGATCTCGGAACAGGTGTCAAGAACTCGGGTCCTACGGGACACAAGTGGGCGTTCGGAAAACCAACATTACCTATCACCCACCGATGCCTCTGCTTAATTCAATTTTAGTTGTTAAACAGGAATTAAAGTGAAACAATAAGTAAAGCCATTGATCATCTCCAACATCAACATGCGGCCATCCTCCAACAATTGTGGTACTTGACGACAAGCAAAACAATTGAGTAAGCGACTACGACACGCGGGTCTAACTATCTACCAAACAACAGGTAATAGGATGTGTCCAAGGCTATATATGGCTGCAAGGGTTATCACGGGTACGAAAACTAGAGCATCGCAACACAGATAGCAAAGATCAACAGGAGGGAATAAATACTAGAAAAGTAAGATAGGTAGAAAGGGGGAGATGCTCGCCTGAAAACATTGCCGAAGGTTCATCCGAAGATCGGGGCGAAGCTCACATCCACTCAACGGCCTTATCCGCGAAGAAGCAAAACACTAGAATAAACACCGGATGCAAGATTTAATACAACGACAGAAGATCGGCATGATGCATGCATGAAGGATGACATGGCAAAGGTGCGATGCAGTTAGGTCATATTAAGTGGAACCGGGGTCCCGACAATTAATTAGATGGTTCAAGTTATTTATCTACCCCGCAATTTAAATGTTGTTTAACAAGGCAAGATTATGGTACTGGTTCGCTACCCGAGTTTAAATGAGGCCAATATAAGGCTAGATTTGTCCGCATATGGGCCCCATAATTAATTATTAGGTGAATCGGCATAAGGCCCCCAAACCACAGATATGCATGCGAGTATGACAATTATTATGCATCAAGTTGTTATTATACTATAAAATAGGGTTTCAGGAAAAGGGTTCACACATCAGAGGGGGCTCGACGATCTTGGGGTTCCGGGGTTCGGGGTTCGACAGGGTCCAGGGTTCGACGTGTCGTTCTCGGATTCCGGGGTTAGGGTCTTGGCGCATCCGGGTCTTCGCACGGATCGGTCTCGGCTTCGGGGCGATCTTGGCGTCGGGCGGGGCTTGGCGTTCTGCGTCGGTGTCCTTACCACCTGGGTTCTCAAGCATCACATCCGGGAAGGAGATCTTGGCGTCCCATGTAGAAGGCCTCGAGGTTCCATCTTGATCAACGATGTCAAACTTGATCTCGGTCATCGGGTCTTGGTCTTCGGGGAGGTGGAACTTGATGGCGAGGTGTGCACAGGAACACGAGACCTCGTCGGCACCGCAACATCTTGGTTTGGTCACCAACGCCACCACAAAACACACTGCAAGACAACAGTTGCAGCACCGCGTTCCGGACTGGCTTGGATCGACCCCAGGAGGCGCACGGTACCGAGGAAAAGGAGCAGGGAACCGCCGGTCGCAGTAGCAGCGCACCGGGGTGGACTCGAGGCGGCGGAGGGACAGAGAGGCTAGGGTCGGTCGGTCTGGGCGAGCTGCGGAGGCGGAGAGGGGGTCCGGCGGGCGAGCGGCGACGGGGAGGGTCGGCTCGCGTCGGGGCGAGGCCGCGGCAGTCGGTGACGGCTCCGGCGGCGAGGTCGGGAGGCGCTGGCGGCCGGTCTTCCAGAGGAGCGGGGCGAGGCGGCGGACGCGGGCGGCGGTGAGGCGACGGGAGCACCGGCGGGAGCGCGCGCTGCTGGTCGGGTAGCGCGCGACGGCGGAGGAGCCGGGAGCGGGGCGAGGTCTGGCGCGATGGCGAAGGCCGGAGGAGCGGGCGGTGGCGGCGCAGGCGCAGCGACGGGAGGAGGGGTCATGGAGGCGGGCTGCCAGCCCGGCCGGAGAAGGGAGGTGGAGACGCACGGGCGGCCGGGCGGCTGGGCTAGCGGGCCGGAGGCTGGGGGAGAGCTTGGGAGGCGCGAGCGTGCGAGGCTCGTGGGCGAGAGGGCTGGCGGAGGAAGCGCGAAGGCTGGGACGGTGGCGGGACGGGAGGGAGGAGGGCGTGGAAGGAGGCGGTGGAGAAGGGGGAGAAGGAGAGAGGATGGGAGGCCCATGGGACAGGTGGGGTGGGTCCCGCGGTGGGCCAGGCGGGCCAGGCAGGTGTGGAGGGGGCTGCTGGGGATCGTGTGTGTGGCGTGTAGCTAGGTAGAAGAGAGGGGAGGGGTGAGGAGAGGGAGAGGGCTGGGACAAGTGGCAGGTGGGGATTGGGTAGAGGGGAGAGGGGAGCTGAGGTGGCGAGAGGCTATTGGAGGGAGTGAGGTGGCCAGGGGTGTGGTTAGGATATCTGGTAGGTTTAGGATTAGAGCGGACCGATTTAGTTTTTCCAAGCTGTTCTACGGTTCAAATTGCTCGATCGCCCCCACCAAAAATAATTCAAGCTTTTATTTAATTTGAAAAGAACTTTGCGAATAGTTTTTAGACAACAAAATATCCGGCAGCACCCGGGGTTTGGCGTTTGAATAAAGATGGGGCGTTTGGAAAACAAAACGGGCTTGCGAAAAATAGTTTTATGCAAACAATGCATGATGATGACGATGCAATGCACAAATTCAACGCGATTTTCTAGTAGTGGTTTTTCGGGATGCCACATTCCTCCAAGCTAACCCCCTTAAGAGAGTTCACCATGAATTCTTTGAGTGCGAAGTTCGACTTGATACGAATCCTCTTCCCTTCCGGCGTTGTGAGCATGACAGTTCTCTTGGCACAATCTATGACTCCTTCATACTCGGTCATCCAATTCATGCCCAAGATTATGTCTAAACCTTGTGATTCTAGAACTACCGGTGGGAAAATGTGTGTGCCAATCCTTAGTTCTAAATCCCGCAACCGAGTTTGCCGCTATTTCTCCCAGGAGAACTTACCCTTAGAGGAAATTTTATAGTCTCCGCTGGTATCTTGCCTCTATCCACAAATACCCTTGATATGAATGAATGCGATGCACCAGATAAAAAGAACAATCAAGGGAATAGAATTGAGTTTGAACTTACCAATCACGTAGTCCGCGCCTCACAAGCATCCTCCATAGAAACATGATTCACCGTGGCTTTGACAAACGGATTTGGCTTCTTCCCGTTCCCATTGCCATGGTTGTGTCCATTACTATTCCCATTGCCATTGCCGTTGCCATTCTTCCTCTCGGGGAAAGAGGTCGCATAGTGCCCTGTCTTGTTGCACTTAAAGCATGTCACCTCACTGAGATCCTTTCCATTGCCGCCATTGCCATTGCGGTTTTTGTGCCCATTGTGCTTGTGGACACCATGGTTATGACCGTTATGGTTGTGGCCATTATTGTTATAGGGTGGTGGTGAGGAATTGCGCTGCTTCTGGTACGGAACAGAGTGTTTGTGAGGGTTGGATTTCCTCTTGCGATTTTCTATGCTCTTCCTCTTTGATTCAACCATAATGGCTCTGTCCAAGAGTTCCTGAAAGTTGTCAAATTTCTGAGCCACAAGCTGAATGGATATCTCATCATTGAGACCTCTTAAGAACTCCTCCTGTCTCTTGGCATCAGTTGAAACATCATTGGGTGCATAACGGGCTAGCTTATTGAAAAGCTCACCATACTCGGTGACAGAACGGTGCAGCTGGTGTAGGTCGCGAAACTCGCGCCTCTTTAGAGCCATGACACCAGCAGCCACATGATGAGTACGAAAAGCTAACTCAAACTATTCCCAAGTGATAGCATCAATGTCCGGGTGGGTGACTTGGTAGTTATCCCACCATTCTCGCAAAGAGTCCTCAAGCCGGTAAGCGCTATAACGCACCCTCGGCTCCGACTTGCACGGTGTCTAGCTTGTTGATTGTGCGCAACATCGCCGATGATTGGTTCGATCTTGCTAGTGAAGGTAGGGGGGTTAAGCCTCAGAAACCGAGTCAAGCGATCCTGTTGAGGGGGTGGCGGAGGTGGTGGTGGTGGGTTGTTGTTGTTGTTGTTGTTCTGCATGTTCTGAGTGAGCAGTTGGATCAGCTGGTTCTGAGTGGCCAGAAGTTCAGCTATTTCTGGCGGGATTTCGGGGTTCGCACGTCTTGGCGGCATCTGTGGGGTTAAGAGAGTAGTTAAGAAATAGACAGAAAGACTAAGTAGTAAACTCCTACCCTTATGAAAACACAACAAGCACACAAGACATAACAACACAGTTTTATCACAGGAAACAACCAAGTTTTTAACTAAACTAGTCTTATCTTGGTATTTATTACATTTGCGAATAACGTTCTACTATAGAATTAAAGGTGGTCCAACTATTACATATCTTCCACGCCTTCCTCTTCCTCGTCCTCGAACGAGTAACCTTCTTGCTCTAGCGTTGTCTTGTACAACTCCATCTCCTTTGTGGTGGCTTCAAGCTTCTGTTGGAGTTCCCTTATCTCATCCTGTAGCTTCTTGGTAGTGGCTTCCAGCTGCTCCTGAAGTCCCTCCTTCTCGCTCTGTAGCTCCTCCACTAAACTTGACTTCATTGCGGCTTCAAGTTGCTTTGCCAAGTCCCTCTTGGAAGCACGCACATCATTGATTATCTTGCAAAGGCCTTCATTTTGCACTTCATCTCCATCGATCTGCTGTTTGAGTTCTCTAATTCTCTTGTTTTTATTTATCACCCTCTTCTCTTGGTTAGCGAACTTCTTCTCTTGGTCCTGGAATTTTATCTCTTGGAGCTTCATTGCCTCCTCCTGCTGTTTGATCATTTCTTCCTTCTCCTTGATGAGGGCGCATAGCTCGTCGTTCTTCAACATCTCGAGGAAGGTACCCTTCTCAAGGTCATGGATGTGGCACTCCAAGTCTTGATATTGTGTTCTTCGGCGCTTGGTAGAAGTTCTTTCCTCAAAGGTTAACTCCATGGGAATCCCTTCCTCATCTCGTCTTCCAAAGAGGCTACCGCAGTGTCCTTGGAGCGATTCATGATGACGTCCACATAGGCGACCAATGAGTTGTTGCAATCTAATGCTTAGGGCCTTCTCCTTGGAATCGCTAACAATGTGGATTGCTATGTCTTCCTCGGTTCTTGCCTCGCTTTTCTGGCTGGATGACCTTGACTCCCCAACAGCCGCCCTTGTGGAGTTTCTTCATTGTGGTCCCTTGGATTGTTGGGAGAGGAAGGTCCAAACGTGTGAGTAGATCCATGAGGCATCCTCCAAAGCGAAGGGGCTCGATGTCCGCATGACGGTGTCGAGGAAGCTTGTCATCTTTGAGTTAGAAGAACGAGGGTTAGGCACTTAAACAAGTAGAGGAAAGCAGATACTAGATGTGCGGAAAATAACTTAGTAGGAAAGCAAGTAATGCACTAAAGTTAGAGGTGGTTCCAATCCTAGGTCACGTCCTACAGTAACGATGTGCTCGATACCATCTGTAATGACCTTGGATCGGTAAGGATCCTAAGTCCTGTGATTAACATGCTAGTCCCTGGATCAATAGCTAGCACTCAATGTCGATGAAGTATCATGTAAAACACAAAGTCTTTATTACGGAGAATCCAGTATGAATTATTACAAAAGTTGCTTAGCATTATGCTAGCTCAAAACAAATGAAACTTAAAAGCAAAGATGAGTCCATCAACGCCCAGGCTTGTCGAGTGTAGACCCGCGATCCCTACGCACCTTTCAATCTTCGGATTTTGCACATAAGACGTGCAGCCAACAAGTTGGGTCAATACTTTGAATGTATTGGCAAATTACACCAAGGAGAGAAAAGACTATCCCTACATGCAAGGCTGGTATAGGCTGTAGAGTTCATTTGCTCAAAGCTAGTTTTCTTAAGTAGAGAGAAGAATACAGGATTGTCCTACTTTGTAAACATTTGCTTAGATAAAAATAAGGTCGAGTGGCACACGAGGATATTACGCACCAAGTGTCCAAACAACCAAACACTTGGATATTACGCACCAAGCGTCACTTGGATATTACACTCCAAGTTCCCAAATTCCCACCCATTAGCGATATTACGCACGCCATGGGGTTTCAAAACTTTGTTTTAGAAAAGAGAGAGGAAGATCCTTCAGAGGCTCCATTCTTCAGACGCTCATTGTTGTTCTGTTACCGTGAACACGGCTAATCGATCAGATTGCAATACTCTCGAGAGTTTGTGCACTTTACCCACAATCCATGATCAAGTCCTTTTACAGACAAGACCATGGCGAGGCTTTCCCTTAGTAGCCCCTCTACCTTCCGGATCCAACCGTGCCAAGAATCCTCCAAATGTTGGTACCCAGGTGAGGTTTCCCACTAAGTACTAGGCCAAGACAGAGCCCATAATGTATTGTGGTTGGAAGCTTCAATTCAAACATGGCAGACTTCTTTGATTCCTGGGCGGCCGTCCTCCACCAAAATCTCACTCGTTGACCCGACAACCATTCCGCCCAGAAGAAAACTTAGTTTTATTTTGAAGTGGATTTGAGAAGGAAAGTTTGCTCTAGAGAGCCTTTATACTTAGAAAAATTCTTTGTCTTTCGAACCCCCCAAACGGTACTTTGTATATATAGCATAGCAAGCAATACTTAGCAAAAACAGGGGTAACCTATTAGGAAGGGAGAATCCTAAGTATAGAGCTACTCATGGCATACTACAAAATCATCGCACTTGCAAAATAATACCAAGGAAAATTCTACTAGAACATCCTACACATGAATACTACATAATTTTTCAAGATCACATGCATAGAATCAAAACTGGGACAAAAGATATGAACAAGTGGTGTAACTTGCCTTGATCCGAGTAGCACTCTACACAATAGCACTCCTTAACGCACTCCGAGCAATCTAACGAATCACAACATAGATATAATCACAACTTGCTCAAGGCATACACAAAGGAAAACATGCATGCATGCAACATGGTAGTTTATGCAAGGTTGGATGAATTAATCGAGGTAGTAAGTTTGCGTGTTGTGATAGTGTAAGGGTGTCACTAGGATTTATTTTCCAAGGGTTTAGATCTAATTCGAATCACTAAAACAATTCCGAGGATTATAGGAGTTCAAACCCTCTAAATAGAAGTTAGATCTAATAATCCTAAGCAAAGCTTGATGATTTGGATCAGTAGGTATGGTGGAAACAAAATTATTGCAACAAGATTCAAACAAAAAGGAATTTCAATTATTTTCATATAGATTAAAACCCTCTAATCCAATGATTAAAAATTACACCTAAAAACATTACTACAAACCTGCAATATTATTACAGATTTGGATTCTACATAAAATTAGGAATCCAACGGTATATTATAAGCTAGATTTGGCCAAATATTCGATTTTTGGTGAATTTCCCAAGTTTTAAATCTATTATGCAATCATATCTAAATTCTACTTAAAACCCTGGCCAGGTGTCACTGTCCGATTGGTCCAGCTGGCAACGGGGGGGGGTGACGCGGCGCTGGCGCGTGCGTGCTGACGCGCGCAGCCACGTGGCACGTCATTATTCGACGGTACCCCTTCGGCGTTGATCTAATCGTGCGCGTCCAATCTAAATCCGGACGGCGGTGCGGACGGCGGTGGCGTCAGTGGTCGACGGCGGCGGTGCTCCGACAGGTCCCTGGAACCGTGGAGGGGTCGACGAGGTTCGCCCGGCTCCCGCGGTCACGCTCGTGTCCTCGTCGCCTCGCCTTGCTTCCTCGGCTGGCAGCAGCGTCCCGCCGTTCTTCTTCTCCCCGGCGGAGCTCCGGCGAACAATTGCGGATGCGATTCTGCGAGAGAGGAAGGGAACGGCGCACGGCGCGAATCAGTGGTGAACGAGGAGCAGTTCTAGGGGAAGGAAGGAGCGAGAGGTGGTCCCGAACGTCTCGGCGAGGTCCAACCCGACGGCGGCGGCGCGGATCGTCGGTCGTCTAGGGTTCCGCAAGGGGAAAATCGGGCGGGGTGAGGCCGAGGGTGGAGGGGGTTATATGGGGCGGAGACGTGGGCGAGGGGGCGGTCGAGTCCGGCGCGGGTACGAGTTCGACGCGGCCGGCAGCCGTGTCCGCCGCGGTCTCTAGGAGGGAGACGACGGGGTGGGGCCCCCGCGTCAGTGGTGGAGGGAGGGAGAAATGGGCCGTCGTGCGCGGGTTGGTTCCCTGCTGCGCGGGCGCTGGGGCGGGGTGGCTGGCTGGCGGGCCGGCCCAGCTAGGGTTGGCTGTTGGCCCCTTCTCTCTTTTTTTTGTTTAACAATTTCCCCTTTTCTGTTTTAGTAAATCTTTTCTAGCTTTTGCAAACTAAGTCCAAAAGTGATGAATCTTGCCTCTAAATTTTTATAAAAACCAGGTGGTCAACTTAGGCCATAGTTTAATGTTTTACAAGGGTTTTGAAGGGGTCAATCTAATACATCAAGGGTGCTCACTTATGGGAATAATGAATAGGTTTTATGTGTTATGATTTTTTGTAGTTGCAATGTTTGAAAAGTAAGACGCAAGGATGATGCATGACACTAATAACATCCAAACACAGAATCTGGGATGTTACAACAGAATGCTCATGGTGATGCTGCAAGTTTTCACCATAATTAGGCATGGCTTAGGCTAGCGGCCTAGGCGTTTCTCTAAAAAAAATACATAACTCCATGGACTTACAAGCTCCCTCTTTATTTCACACCGACGACATCCATAGACAAAATAGCATGATATCAACTATGTATAAAGTACAAGTGCAATGTTGAAAACGTTTCCCATGACAGCATGGTTCTGCTAGTTCCAACGTATAAGTGCAAGCATATACAACATATATGACACAATGGTTCAAGTTTATTAGGGGAAAGAAAAATAAAGTATGTCATCAAGTTTGTGAGAGCATTAATCACTAAGTTTTCACATAACAAAGTGACTTTTTAATTGGAAGGTAGATGAAAGAAGAATATACTTGAAATGGTGTAAAACACCAAGCATAGGAATTTATAGTGGACACTTTGGAATAATTTGGTTTCTTGGGAGTTGGATGCATGAGTAGAGCTTACTCATACAAGTGGAGGCTAGCAAAAGACTGGGAGCGACCAACTATGAGAGCAATAATGGCCATAATCATGCAGAGCGACAAAACATTACTAATCAAAGCATAGAGTGGTACCACAAGTCAAAAACTAAATGATCATAGAGGCTAAGGTGACTTGTTCATAGTCATAACATGGTGTGATCATGTTCCAAGTCAACCCAAACAAAGCATCAAAGGAGAATACCACAATACTATTCTTTTGTATGCTAAAACAACGCATGATTCTTTCAAGGCACACTAAGAAATCCCAATTGTTTGGAACAAGACATTCTACAACAATAATCACTAAGCATAAGGTCAAAACAACACCTAGCATGTCATGCAAAAGTCTAAGTCTAGTCAATGCAAGCTCCTCTTGCACTTTCAAGCAAGAACTTTCTATTCCTTTCCAACACCAAACAACTTATTTGAAACAACACAGCGAGAACGGGGGTCCAAACTACTTTATTCAAGAAAACTAAACATACTAATAAAAGAAAACGAAAACTAAGACGCTCCAAGAACAACACAACACTGCATGAAACAATAAAAACAAAGTGTCTAGAAACACCTGAGCTTTTTATTGATGAAGAAGGGGATGCATTGGGCATCCCCAAGCTTTGACGCTTGTACCTCTTGGATATTTCTTGGGGTGACACCGGGGTGGCATTGTAACATCCCAGATTTTTATAATAGGAATAGAAGCATGCATCATCCTTGCACCAATTGCATACAAACTAAAAATTGCATCAAACCCCACCACCAAACCCTAGACAAAAACCCTAATATTAATTCCTCTCTATGAGCAATAATAAAGAAATCTTGTTTTGACCCTTCTAAAATCTAGGTAAAAAAATGATATCCTCTGGCCCTAAGATGACCACCTCTTTTTTACAAAAATTTAGAAACTTGTTTTACTGAATTTGGCCTTAGTATGCAAAAGTTATTGAGGTATTGGTAAAACAGAAAATTGATAAAAGAAATGAATAAAAAAACCTAACTAACCTAAACGGGCCAGCTAAGCTAGCCCGCATCAATCTACCGCCAGCCCACTAGCACCTGCCCGCCGCCAGACCACCAGCGCAGCCGCCAGCAGCCTGCACCCGCTGACCGCCCGGACCCACTCGTCAGCGCCTTCGTAGACTCCAGGACGAACACGACGACCGCCTGCGCACCCGACCGCGAATCTCGGCCGAATTCGGATGAATCCGTGCCCCCCGCCAAGTCACGAGGCCTATAAGATCCCCCGTTCCTCGCCAGCCAGAACCCTAACTTCTTTTCGAGAATCGCCATAGGGATGTCGATCGATTGACCTCGCCGGAGTACCGCCGCTGCAGCTTCGGACGGTGAGCGCGCTGCCAAAAACTGAGGGCTCCATCTTCCCCTCTCCGCCCCTTGCCTTTCCCCTTTAAAAGTCGCGCCGCCTGCGCCTTTTTCACCTTGTATAGGAGCCCGCGCCGCCCGCGATTCGTCGTCGGGGTCTCGCCGGAGACCGAGACGGTCAGCTGCCGTCTGACGCTGGTAGAGGAGGAGAAAGGCGATGCCGAGGACGCGAGCGTGACCACGAAGGCCAGCTGCACCCCGTCAACCACTCCGCCGCCTCGGGGAACCACCGTATCGCCGCCGCCCATCGTCACCGACGCCACCTCCGCCCAACGCCGCCGTCGGAGCACGGTAAGTCGCCGCCGCCTCTCCTGTCCGTCGGATCGAGATCGAACGGGTTAGAATAGATTTGATACCGAAGGGGTATCAGCGAGTCACGGTGTGCCGCGTGGCAAGGCAGCATCAGTGCCGCGTCAGCACCGCGTCGTCTAGCTGGGGCCAATCAGAAGCTGCCACTTGTCGTGTTTTCGTTAGGGTTAGATTTAAATTGGCAGATTATAGTTAAATCTTGGGAAATTCATAGAAATTCAACCGTTTGGCCAAATTTTGCGTATAATATATCGTTGTATTCACAAAATTGTGTAGAACACATATCTGTAATAATATTACGAGTTTGCAGTAGGTTTTTCTGTGTAGAATTTAATCTCTAGATTAGAGTGTTTAATCCATAGAAAAATAATTAAAACCCCGTTTTAGTTGATTCTTGTTGCGTTGACTTTGTTTTTACAATACCTACTGAACAAAATTATAAAACCTTGCTTAAGAACATTAGATCTGATTCGGGGCTAATTAGATGGTTGGATCTCCTTGTGAGCCTATGAATTAGAATAATGACCCAACTTAATTTAAACCTGTGGGAAATCAATACTAATAACATCCCTAACACAATTTCAATCCAATTAGACTACCTTGGTCAATTTAGAAAACAAATCTTGCATAATTACCATGTTGCGTGCATGTATATTATCTCTGTGGCTTTTTTTGTGCAAGTTGTGATTAGATCTATGTATGTATTTCGTTAGATTGTTTGGAGTGCGCTGAGGAGTACTATTGCGTAGAGTGCTGCTCGGATCAAGGAAAGTTACACCACTTGTTCATAACCTTTGTCCCAGATTTGATTCTATGCATGTGATCTTCAAAATTCTGTAGTATGCATGTGTAGGATGTTCTAGTAGAATTTTTCCTTAGTATTATTTTGCAAGTGCGATGATTTTTGTAGTATGCCATGAGTAGCTTTATACTTAGGATTTACCTCCTAATAGGTTACCCCTGTTTTTGCTAAGTACTTGCTATGCTATGTATATATAAAGTACCGTTGGGGGGTTCGAAAGTCAAGGAATTTTTCTAAGTATAAAGTCTCTTTTGAGCGATCTTTTCTTCTCAAATCCACTTCAAAATAAAACTAAGTTTTCTTCTGGGCGGAACGGTTGTCAGGACAACAAGTGAGATTTTGGTGGAGGAAGGCTGCCCAGGAATCAAAGAAGTCTTCAGAATTCAGAAGCTTCCAGTGCAACCACAATACATATGGGCTCTGTCTTGGCCTAGTACTTAGTGGGAAACCTCACCTGGGTACCAACATTGGAGGTTCTTGGCACGGTTGGATCCAGAAGGTAGAGGGGCTACTAAGGGAAAGACTCGCCATGGTTTTTTCTGTAAAAGGACTTGATCGTGGATTGTGGGTAAAGTGCACAAACTCTCGAGAGTATTGCAATCTGATCGATCAGCCGTGTTCATGGAAATAGAACAACATTGAGCATCTGAAGGATGGAGCCTCTGAATGATCTTCCTCTCTTTCTTTCAAATCCTAAAGTTTTCTAAAAACCCAAGGCATGAGTCATATCGCTATTGGGAGGGTTTTGGGAACTTGGTGAGTAATATCCAAGTGTTAGGTTGTTTGGACACTTGGTGAGTAATATCCTCGTGTTCCATTTGACCATATATTACTTAAACAAATGTTTACAAAGTAGGGAAATCTTCTCTTCTTCTCCATACTTAAGAAAACTAGCTTTCAGAAAATAAACTCCACAGCCTAAACTATCCTTGCATGTAGAGTTAGACCTTTCTTTACTTGGTGTAATTTGCCAATACATTCAAAGTATTGACCTAACTTGTTGGCTGCACGTCTTATATGCAGAATCCGAAGATTGAAATGTGCGTAGGGATCGCGAGTTACACTCGACAAGCCTGGGGCGTTGATGGACTCAAGCTGCTTTATGTTTCTACTGTTATTTGAGCTAGCTTAAAGCTAAGCAAATTTGTAATAAATTCATACTCTGGATTCTCCGTGTAATAATGACTTTGTGTTTTACATGATATTCATCGACTGTGAGTGCTAGCTATTGATCCAGGGACTAGCATGTAAATCACAGGGACTTAGGATCCTTATTGATCCAAGGTCACTATAGGCATCCCCAAGCTTGAGCTTTTGTCCATTCTTCATCTTATTACATCATTCTCTCTCTACACCTGAAATTATTCCTTCATACAAAACTTCACACAATCTTCATTAGCAACATTAGTGTATTCAAAAGATAATAGACCTTTAGGCTTAGCTTTGGAACATCAAAACTTTTCACTAAAAACACAAGATACTGTAGAAACTCCTTTAAAAAGCTCAATTCCCCAAAAGAGCACTCAAAAAGGAATCAATAAGAAGCAAATGCAAATAATGGCAGAAATCTGTCAAAACAGACCAGTAGGTAGAAACCGATTTTTTATAAACTCTTATGTTGCTCAAATCAAAAAGTGTTGAACTAACGGAAGTTAGATAACATACTAGGGGATTTATTTGTAAATTTTCAGCTCAATCCGACTTACAGAGACTCCTCACGAATTTTTATGGTGGAGGATAGAAATCTGTTTCGGGACAGCAACTCCCCAAATCTTACTTCCCTATCATTAGAGATCATTGTTGACACAAAAAGCAAACAAAAAAGGATAAGGAGAGGTCATTACTGAATTAATAACTTCCAAGACTCAAGGAAACTCTTGGGTTATCTCCCAACAAGTACTTTTCTTTAACGCCTTTAAGTTAGGCACAACAAGCAAGAAATCAAGTATTTTCATATGAGGAAGTATTAACATCAAACCTTGCTTTCAAAGGAGGAGCAAAAAGCAACTTCTCTCTTCTCATACGGAAGTGTTCAATACCTTTCTTGAATGGGAATTGATATTTAATGGTGCCTTCTTTCATATCAATGATGGCACCAAAATTGTAAGACAAGGTCTTCTCAAAGTAATAGGACAAGAAGCATTGTATTCAACATCCAAAACATAGAAATCAACTTGGACATAAGCATTGTTAACCATAATGAGAACATCATTAATACTCCCCATGAGTTTCTTCTTAGCATTATCATTAAGTGGGACATCCAAATAACAATTTTCCGTAGGTTGCAAATCAAGCATTTCATAAATCTTCCTAGGCATAATAGAGACACTAGAACCAAGATCACAAGAAGCTTTGAGATCAAAGTCATTCACTTGAATATTAATAATGGGTTCCCAACTATCTTCTACTTTCTAGGAATATAAGCTTTGTGTTTTAACTTCTCTTCCTTAATCTTAACAAGAGCATCTGTAATGTGTTTGGTGAAAGCAACATGCATATCACTAGAATTAGGACTTCTAGCAAGCTTTTGCAAGAACAGAATCACTTCAGAAATATTGCAACCATCTATATCAAAATCAAACTTAGCATCACCAGTAGTAGATTCAATAGGCTTAGGCATTGTAGGAGGAGGAATAGGGACTTCTTGTGGTTTAGTGGTATCCATTCTAGTGATGGTCCACACACTATTGTTTCTATCAATTTTAGCTTCCCTTTCCCACTTAGCATGAATTTGGGCTAATAGTATAACATTTTCATCAATAGTAACTTGTATGGCATGAGTAGCAGCAAAGGTACTTCCAATGGTTTCAGGTTTAGCAGCCATTTTATTAATCAAGGAGGAGTGTTCTTCAGACAAAGAGGAAATATTCTTCGCAACAGTTAAAAGTTTTCCTCCACAGTCTTGTTGAAAGAGGTTTGTTTACTAATAAAGTCTTTGAGCATGACTTCAAGTTCATAGGGGGAACTTCTAGCATTTTTATAGGAGTTTCCATAGGTATTGCCATTATTAGGAGGATAAGACCTATAATTTTTGTTGCTACCAAAATTATTCCTATAGGCATTGTTGTTGAAATTGTTGTTTCTAATGAAGTTCACATCAACTTGCTCTTCTTGAGCAACCAAAGAGGCTAAGGGAACATTGTTTGGATCTAAAGAAGATTTCCCATTAACAAGCATATCCATAATGACATCAATCTTATCACTCAAAGAGGAGGTTTCTTCAACAAAATTTACCTTCATACCATGTGGAGCTCTCTTAGTGTGCCATTCAGAGTAATTAACCATCATATTATCAAGGAGTTTTGTTGCAACACCCAAAGTGATGCCCATAAAGGTACCTCCAGCAACTGAATCCAACAGGTTTCTTGAAGAGAAATTTAAACCTACATAAAAAGTCTGGACAATCATCCAAGCAGTGATTCCATGAGTGGGAAAATTCTTAACCAAAGATTTCATTCTTTCCCAAGCTTGAGCAATATGTTCATTATCAAGTTGTTTAAATTTCATAATATCACTTCTCATAGATATAATCTTAGCAGGAGGATAGTACTTTCCAATAAAATCATCTTTGCACTTAGTCCAATAATCAATATTATTTCTAGGCAAGAATAGCAACCATTCTTTAGCTTTTACTCTCAAGGATAAAGGAAATAGCTTGAGCTTAATAATATCTCCATCTACATCCTTATACTTTTGCATCTCACAAAGTTCATTAAGGTTATTGAGATGGGCAGCAGCATCATCAGAACTAGCACCAGAAAATTGCTCTCTCATCACACGATTCAACAAAGCAGGCTTGATTTCATAAAAGGTAGCATCATGAGCAGGCAGAGCAATAAGAGTGCTAAGGAAATCATTGTTGTTTGTTCTAGTGAAGTCACACAACTTGGTGTTCTCAGTAGAGTTCATTTTGGCAAAGTGGGGCAAGCCAAAAATAGCAGCAGCAGCTAGAGCAGGAACTAATTTTTTTGTGTTTTTGAATAAAGAAAGCAAACCAAACTAAACTATTTTTTTTTGTAGTTTTTGATAAAAAGAGGCAAAAAAAACCAAGCAAAAGAAACTAAGAAAACTAAAAACAAAGTAAAGAGAAAGATTGAGAAGGACTCCCCTTGTGAAGACGTCCTTAGCCTCCCCGACAACGGCGCAAGAGAACTTGATGACGCCTGGTGTTATGCGGGAGCGCTTTGTTGGAAACCCCAAGAGCAGGGTGCGAAGAGCACAGCAGCAAGTTTTCTCTCAGTAAGAAACTGAGGTTATCGAACCAGTAGGAGGAAGGAAACGTCTCAAAGGTGTTGCAAGCAACGTGGAAACCTGCACAACACAAACTCAAGACTTTTCCCCAACGAACAGTGAGGTTTTCAAGCTCACCGGTGTGCTGTAACAAAGGATGAAATGTATGGTGTGGAAGGTGATGATGGTTTGCAGCAAGTAAACAAGTAACAGTGGAAGATGTATCAATGGTAAAGATTAGACCGGGGTAAAATAACAGTGGAACTTGTTGCAAACCCCCTGACCACGCCATCGTATGGTGTGTCCGCCTCGTGGCTCCACTTCGTCTCCCCTTCGGTCTCCGTGTCGTGTCGGGTAAAATATGGACTTTGGTTTTTTTCCGTCCAATTCCGAGAATATTTCCTTACTAGATTTTCTAAAACCAAAAACAACAGAAAACATGAAACTGGCACTGCGGCATCTTGTCAATAGGTTAGTTCCAGAAAATGTATAAAAATGCCTCAAAGTGTAGACAAAACATAAGCAAGTTGATACAAAACAAGAATGGAGCATCAAAAATTATAGATATGTTTACTACGTATCAATCATCCCCAAGCTTAACTCATTCTCATCCTCAAGTAGGTAAGTGATAAAAAGAATAATTTTTTAGGTGACATGCACCATCACAATCTTGATCAAAATATGGTAAAGCATTGATAGCTGGGATCATAGTACTCTAAACATGAGCATGAAAGATATAGTTCTAACAATAAGACAAAAGAAACTAAGTTGCAACATGAAAAGGTACAAACAAAATATTATTAATAACAATGCATCGAAAGACATTTGTTTGTTTCACATATAGAAAACATAGCAAGAGTGGTATTCAACTTGTCCTTCATGTAATAGCAAAACCTAAATGCATAGGACACCTTCAAAGTTCATAAGGGTGACTAGATGCATATAATTTAAGAACAAGCAATACCAACATTATGAATTAATCAATAAGTTTTGGGACAATGCACATTGAACTAAGAATGACAACTATGCACATTGAAAATTTCCTTCATACAAAACTTCACACAATCTTCATTAGCAACATTAGTGTATTCAAGATAATAAGCCTTTGGGTATAGTTTCAACACAAGTAAAACTTTCATTAAAACACAAGCTACTATAGCAATTCCTTTTAAAAGCTCAAGTGATCAAAGAGAACTCAAAAGAAACCGATTAAGAGGCAAATGCAAATAATGGAAGAAATCTGTCAAAACAGACCAGCAGGTAAAGACTGATTTTTTCGAAGACCTTATGTTGCTCAAATTGAAAAGTGTTAAACTAACAAAAGTTATATCATAACCTGGAGCATATGCACAGAAAATTACAGGTCAATCAGAAGTACTGGGATTTGTCACGATTTTTTAGAGTGAAGCATAAAAATATGTTTCGAGACAGCAACTTCTCCAAATCTTACTTCTCTATCATTAGAGGTTATTCTTGGCACAAAAACCGCACAAAAAGGAGAAGGAGAGGTTATTACAGATGAAATAACTTCCAAGAATCAACAAAATAAAAACTTACTGAAATAAATTTGGGTTATCTCCCAATAGTGCTTTTCTTTAACGCCTTTCAGCTAGGCATAGAAAGCAAGAATAAAGTATTTTCAAATGAAGAAGCATTAAGATAAACTGTTGTTTTAATAGGAGAAGCAAAAGGTATCTTATCTCTATTTATAGGGAAGTGTTCTATACCTTTCTTGATTTGGAATTGATATTTAATGGTGTCTTCCTTCATATCAATAATGGCACCAGCAGTTCTAACAAAAGGTATTCCCAAAATAATAGGACAAGAAGCATTGCATTCAACATCCCAAACATTGAAACCAACAGGGAAAAAAGAATTTTAACCATTATAAGAACATCATTAATACTCTCCATAAGTTTATTTTTAACATTATCATCAAGATGGACATCCAAATAACAATATTGCAATGGTGGCAAATCAAGCATTTCATAAATTCTTCTAGGCATAATAGAGAAACTAGCACCAAGATCACTTAAAGCTTTGTGATCAAAATCATTAAATTTTATATTAATGATGGGTTCCCAACCATCTTCTAATTTCCTAGGAATAGAAGCTTTATGTTTCAATTTTTCTTCCTTAATTTTCTTGAGAGCATTTGTAATGTGTTTTTGTAAAAGCCATATTCATAGCACTAGCATTAGGACTTCTAGCTAGCTTTTGTAAGAACATAATTACTTCAGAAATTTTGCAACCTTCAAGATCAAAGTTAAAATTAGCATCCAAGGTAGTAGAATTATTGTTTCCCATATTTTGAAGAATTTCAGCATTTTTATTGGGAAAAGGAATGGAGACTTTAGGTGGTTTGCTAGCATCAACATTGGTGGTTGTGGTAATAGTACAAATACTACTATTTCTAGTGATTTCATATTCCCTTTCCCACCTAGCATGCAATTTAGCTTACATTCTAACATTTTCATTAATCCTAACTTGTATGGCATTAGTACCAGCAAAGGGATTTTCCATAGTTTCAGGTTTAGCAGACATTTTATTAATCAAGAAGATTGTACTTCAGACAAAGATGAAATACTTTTTTCAGCATTCAAAAGATTTTCCTCAATAGTTTTATTGAAGGCAGTTTATTTACTAAGAAAATCCTTAAGCGTGACTTCAAGTACAGAGGGTGCACTTCTATTATTGTTGTAGGAATTTCCATAAGCATTACCATTATTGGGAGGATATGGCCTATAATTATTATTACCAAAATTATTCCTATAGGCATTGTTGCTAAAATTGTTATTTCTAATGAATTTCACATCAACTTGCTCTTCTTGAGCAACCAAATAGGGTAAAGGAACAATATTTGGATCAATAAGAGCTTTTCCATTAACAAGAATAGACATAATAACATCAATTTTATCACTCAAGGGGGAGATTTCCTCAACAAAATTTACCTTCTTACCTTGTGGAGCTCTCTCAGTATGCCATTCAGACTAGTTAACCATCATATTATCAAGGAGCTTTTTTTGCAACATCCAAAGTAATGGTCATAAAGTTACCTCCAGCATCAGAATCCAACAGATTTCGTGAAGAAAATTTTAGTCCTGCATAAGAAGTTTGGATAATCATCCAAGTAGTCAGTCCATGAGGGGGGCAATTCTTTACCAAAGATTTCATTCTTTCCCAAGCTTGAGCAACATGTTCATTATCAAATTGTTTAAATTTCATTATTTCACTTTTCATAGATATAATCTTTGCAGGAGGATGATATTTTCCAATAAAAGCATCTTTGCATTTAATCCAAGAATCAATACTATTTCTAGGCAAAGATAGCAACCATTCTTTAGATCTTCCTCTCAAAGAGAAAGGGAACAATTTAAGCTTAATAATATCTCCATCTACATCCTTATATTTTTGCATCTCACAAAGTTCAACAAAATTATTAAGGTGAGCAGCAGCATCATCAGAACTAGCACCAGAAAATTGCTCTTTTATAACAAGATTCAGCAAAGCAGGTTTAATTTCAAAGAAAGCAGCTTCAGGGACAGGTGGAGCAATAGGTGTGCACATAAAATCATTGTTGTTTGTGCTAGTGAAGTCACACAACTTGGTGTTTTCAGGAGAGTTCATTTTTCAAGAGCAAAGCAAGCAAAAAAAATAGAAACTAAAGTAGGAACTAATTTTTGTGTGTTTTTTATAAATAGAAACAAACCGATACACTAACTTTTTTGTATTTTTGATAAAAAGAAACAAGCAAAACAAAGCAAAACAAAAACAAAGTAAAGAGATTGGTTGTGAGAGACTCCCCTTGCAAGAATATTCTTTCTCCCTGAAAAGTGATTGACGAGGAGGAAGAAATTGAAGTTGTCCTTATCTCCCCAACAATGGTACTAGAAAAGTGCTTGATGGCTCAGATATGTAGACCTCGTTGGGAACCCCAAGAGGAAGGTATGATGAGCACAGCAACAAGTTTCCCTCAGTTAAGAAACCAAGGTTATCGAACCAGTAGGAGTAAGGAAACAACTCCAAGGTGTTGCTAGCAACTTGGAACCTGCACAACACAATCCACGATACTTTTCCCCAACTTACAGTGAGGCTGTCAATCTCACCGGTTTGCTGAAAACAAAGGATTAAACGTATAGTGTGCAAGATAATGATTGCTTGTAGTAATTAAATGGTAAACAGTAGATAGTATATCAATGGTAAGGAATGGACCGGTCGAGTGGAAACAGGGCCTCTAGTCCCGGTCCGTTAGGGACTTTAGTCCCGGTTTTGGAACCGGGACAAATCAAGCGGGACTAGAGGCACACCACTAATCCCGACCCAGTTACCAACCGGGACTAGTGGATGTCCACGTGGCTGCCCCTGCGCGCTCAGGGTGCACCCCCACTAGTCCCGGTTGGTGTTAAGGACCAGGACTAGTGGGTCTCTGTCGTGGCAACATTTTGCGCCTTTTCTCTGCCGCGGCAGAGCATTACCTTGGACTAGTGGTTCTCTGCCGCGGCAGCATTTTGTGCCCATTCTCTGCCGCGGAAGAGATTTCATTTTTTATTGTTTTATTTACTTATTTTTCATTTCAACATAGTTTTTGAATATTTCTACGCCACCACATATCATACACATTCGTGCATATATGAGAAAACTTGTATTACGATATCGAGCATACAAATATATACAATTTATATAGTTACATGGAGATCACAAAATACCGAGACTAGAGCACGTCTGTTTGATTACATGGAGATCAGTAGAGCCTATTCACAATAAATTATCCGACATCATCTACGATCTCTTTGACAATAAATCCTGCCAACTCCTGCGCAATTTCTAGTACGCGTTGCTCTGGTAGTAGTTGATCCCGCATTCTCTCGAACTATATATAAGAAAAAGGAGATCAATATGAATATTAATCATGATAACAAAAGGTGACGGCAATAAAATGATGTTGTGAATGCATTGCTTACGTCGACTCTATAATCATTGTGTTCAGTGGTAAACGTGCGAATGAACTCGCATACGTAGAATCCACATAGATTCGACCCCTGTGGCTGCCTCGCGCACTTTATAAGAATAGAATTCAATCAAAATAATAATCTAGCATCATTATTGTATTAAAACTAGAAGTAAAGAGACATGTTTTCCTTGGAAAGAAAAATTATGAATGTTCAATGAACTTATTTCGGATTGCATTAAGCATGGTCGGTATATCCAAGTAATTGAAACCTTAGAATGTTTTCCTCCATTTCCTCAGGGTTATCCGTTAGCGTGGTTATATGCACTTTATCTGGGTCAATGAACCCAATATTATAGATTCTTTTTCTTTTACATTCCAGGATCTTCATTCTTCATAATAAGGATAATTATATGTTCTGAACTGAACAACTGAAAAACTGAACATGTAGACAATGAATTCAACAACTTACAGACAATAGCAGCTGAGGATGGATTTGTCCAGGGCATCGAGATGGTATAACTGGAATAGTTCTAGAAACTCAATGGACCTCTTCGGGTCTGAAGTAGTACTCATGTGGGACATTAGCTACGATCATTATTCTCCCCTACTTTATGACCGCCGAGTACCATTGATGGAGATTCCGCATTTGTGTTGGTAGTTCTTTCAGCCTCTCTTTGCTGACCAAATCCTCACCTTCGACATATCTAGGGGCTATAGAAGCCTTGGTAGAAGGTCGAGTTGTGGGCCTAACAGTTCATCAAGACTAATTTCCATGCTGGCCACCAACTCCGCAGCTACTGACATATCTAGTGGATGTTGTGCGAGAAAGGGAACGTTTTCTGAAAACATCTTGAGGGGTGCGATCATTTTTTTCGCCTGTTGTCCGAGAAGGGGAACGTCTGATTTTTTAATCATTGCAGTTTTGGTCCCGCTTGCACCTATGCTTGCTGATTTTTTACCGCTTGCAATTGATTTGCTTGATTTTCTCTTCGCCACTTCTTTCTGAAGTGTGCATAGATAGTCATATGGCTTATGGTGAAACTCATATTGCGATTTTGTGTTCAGAAAATCAATTGCATATGCCTTTTGCTTCTCGGTGTATACCGAAGCGGGCTCGGGTTTCTTCTTCTCAAAATGCGCTGCCACTTCGGCCTTTGTTATCGCTGTAGATTCCGCATCAGTACGTTCGTAAGGTCTGATGGAAAGATTCTTATGAGGCACTGTTGGGAGGGGCGACATTTTCCATTTTGGGCTGCCGCGTCCTTTAGTACTCACTGACGGAGCACGCTCCCACTTATTGTCCTTAGCAGGAAGCGAAGACTGCTGAGCCTGCGGCGGAGATCAAGATGGACTCGGGATCTGGTGGTTGTAGTCATCATGGGGTGGGCTTCTTGGAGGTGATGGAGGTGAAGGTGACCTGCGACGACTCAGAGGCAGTAGTGTTATCCTTGGGGCCGAGCCTGAAAACTGTATGTTGTTCTTGTCCCATAGAATGATACCACCAAGTACTTCTCTGAGTGTGATCTCACCTTCAGGTCCAGGGATGTCAAGCTCCATTGACTCCCACTCCTTTATGATTTGATCCACCCCAACTTTAGCATAGCCAGGTGGAATCTCACGGCCATGCCAACATGTGTCAGGCGGACAAGGCAAAGCAGATCCGACCGCCACCTTCATAGATACGTTCTTCAATTTATTATGGAGCTCACAAGATATCTGCTCCTTAATTCCATCCACGGGGTAGCCGGGACCACCATCTATATAGGGTGCATCGTTAGATGGGACCTCCGATTCAGCCACGCTGCTTCTCTGCTGAGATGGGGTGGCGATAATATTGAGTGGAGGATCTTGCAAGCGCGCTATTCCTCTAAGTTCGTCGATCTGCTGCTGCTTATCAAGTCTTGCTAGCAGCTGGTTGAACTTGTCTGCCTCCTCCTCCAGTTGCTGCTTTGCTCTTACTTGGCTTCTATACATACCTTGGTCCTTAGGAAACCCAGTCTCCCACGTGAAACTCCCGTCAAGGCCTCGGACTCGTCCTCCATGTTCGCGATTCCTGAGGACCAAGGTCAGCAAGTCTTTCTCTCTATCAGGATGAAACTGTTGTATTCCATATTTAATATCTTTCACCACTTTTAGCCATGCACTCCTGGGTACCATTATCCCGTCACTGCAAACAAGGTCCCCTGTAAGTTCGTCATACGTACTCCCATCCCCAAGGAACCAATTTCTTGCCCTCAAATCCCATTCTTCGTGAATTGGTTCTGGAATGATCCCTTTAGCATGAAGCTCTTTCTCTTTTGCATCCCACTTAGGCATGGTAGCCGCGTAGCCCCTAGCCTCATGTTATGGTGATATTTCTCCTCCGCAGCATTTATCTTGTTTCTTTCAGACTTTTCCTCTACAACTCCTGACTTCCTATACTCCACAAATGCATCCCAGCAAGGCTGCTGCTTCGCTAGATAGCCTTCGAATAATGGAGTTTTCTTTTCCTTCTGATACTGTTGCCATAATGACTTCTTCCAGTTCTTGAATAGTTCGGCCATCTTCTTCGGTGCAAACTGCTTGACTTTCTTTCTCATTTCAGTCGTCTCGTCATCAGTGTCATATTCTGGCAGCTTGAAATGTGCCATGAGGTCAGTAAATAATTGCTCTTTGAACCTATCGTCGATATACACATCACTCCATTCCGCCTCTTTGGGATTATTCCACTCTCGAACAGTGATCAGGGTGCGATCTCTAGCAACAACTCCGTATTGTTTTACAAATATTTGTTTTGTTTTTTTGGTTCCAATGGTTCGCCATCTCCTGAAACCTCTGTAATTTTATAAACAGTACCCTGGGGCAACTTTTTGGCTGGGCCACTCTTGATTTTCTTGCTCGATGTAGATGCCTAAGAGAAGAAACATTCGTCAACTTAATATATATACAACTAGGTACATCTAGTGACGATCATCGGACATCATATATATATATACCTCGTCAGTTTTTGTTACACGTCCATGGGCTTTTACCTCTTATCTGTTGGTCTCTTATCCCTCACCGGATGAGTTCAGATACCTCGAGGGAGTTCCCTCATCGGCATCGTGAATCATATCCTCGAGAAAGTGTTCTGAATCTAGGTCTCTGCAGATTGGACTAGGTGGATCCATAGTTCCTGCAAAATGCACACAATATATTATTGAACTTAACAAATAAACCCTAAACCCGGAGGTGCGGTGGCGGTGGCCGGTGATGGTGGCTGCGGGAGAGGCGGGCGACTAAGCGGCTTCCCGCGAGAACCACCACCCTAACCCTAACTCCGATCACCACCTAGCACCAACACCCTAACCCGAACCCTAACTCCGGTTACAAAGAGGGTCTTACAATAAAAATACTTAAACTATTATATTACAATATTATAATATATCTCATACCCTAAAAATAATAATCCTAGACTGTATAAAAAAAATCCTACACTATATCATAAATCCTAAACACTATATCATAAATCCTACACTATACCATAAATTATAAACAATATATCATAAATCCTAAACTAAAAATCCTAAAATCCTAATTAATCCTAAAATATATACACTAATATAACAAAAAATATCCTAATTAATCCTAAACTATATACACTAATATAATCCTAAACTATATACACTACACTAAAAAATCCTAATTAATCATAATCCTAAACCTCACCGGAGTTGGCGGCGGCCGGCGGTGGCGCTGGCGGCAGGCGTGGGCGCGGGCTTTGTCGAAGTTGGCAGAGGTAGCCTGGCGGCGCTTCGTCGGAGTTGGCGGCGGTGGCGCTAGCGATGGCCGAGCTCGAGGCGGCAGGGGCACGGCAGGCTCGGTGGTGGCGGTAGGCCGGCGTAGAGAGGAAGGCGTGGAGAGGGAGGCACGGGCTTCGTCGGAGTTTTCGACGGATAGCCTGGCGGCGCTTCCTCGTTGTCTCTTGCCTCCAAGTATATCCCAGTGCGTGGAACGCACCAGGGGAGAAGGCCACATTTTATACCCCTCCCCCCCCCTCTCGTCCCGGTGCGTGGCACCAGTCGGGACTAAAGGAGGGTCTCTAGTCCCGGCTGGTGCCACGCACCGGGACTAGAGGGGGGGCATTTCATTTTCGCGTGTTGGGCAGACCCTTTAGTCCCGGCTGTTAACCTGGTTCGGGACTAAAGGCCCAGATTTGCGCGCACTGGGCCAAAACCAGCGCGCGCTGTGCTTTTTTTTCAAATTTTCGAATATATCATTTAAAACATTTAAATTATACTTTTTTGCATACTTATGAATTTGAGAAAACTTTCAACATGAAAAGTTCTTGAATTTGAATAATTAATCCAAATACATTTTCTATTTTATAAAATAATTATTTTAAATAGTCAAATTATTAACCATTTTGCCATTATCAATTTAAAAATGCATTAACTATTATTTTTTGCATAATTTTGAATCTCACTAAACTTTCAACATGAAAAGTTCTTGAATTTGAATAATTAACACAAATGCATTTTCTGTTTTATAAAATAATTATTTTAAATAATCAAATTATTAACCATTTTGCTATTATCAGTTTAAAAATGCATTAACTATTTTTTTTGCATATTTTTGAATCTCACTAAACTTTCAAAATGAAAAGTCCTTGAATTTGAATAATCAATCCAAATCCATTTTCTGAATAAGCTTTAGTCCCGGTTGTATCCACTAACAGGGACTAAATATATTTCCCGCCATTTCTTACCGCTTCCCGCCAAGTTTTCCCGCCCTTTCCTCTGAACCGAGCTTTTAGTCCCGGTTGTAGCCACTAACAGGGTCTAAAGATATTTCTCGCCATTTCCCACCGCTTCCCACCATGTTTTATCGCCCTTTCCATATATATATATATGCCGACCGCGCCATGGTTATGCACACATCCACACCTTCCTCTCTCACAGAAGGACAGCGCCTACTGGGCCATTTTGACCCTCGAGGAGACCGAGGCGCTGTGCACCCTAAGATACCCTCGACCACCAGGCTACCAGCCGCCTGCCGGCTGGATGCTGAGCGCTGGAGGGGTTCCTGTCCCTCCTGTGCCTCAAGGCTCCGCCCGACAGGCGGCCATGACGAACCACTTCTACCACGAGCTCACGCCGGAGCAGCGGATGGATCCCCAGTGGGATCCTGAAAACTACGACAGCTGGAATGCCTTATTCGCTAACCGGCAGGAAAGAGAGCTCGCCAGGTACGATGGTGATGGCCCGCCCTCGGTGAACCACAATGAAGCCGGCTGTCGTCTGTGGTGGGCGAATCGTACTATCATCAGCGTGATGCGCTACATCGCCGGGGAGACCATCCTCGCCTGCGGTGCCCACAAGTCCACCCGCCATAGAGCCACAAGAAGGCCCCGCCCCCGCCCGGCGATAGCGGCATCGTCTTTTAGGAGACCCCTCCCCCGCCCGCCGTAAATCCGAGGCCGGAGTGGCAGGTGCCCCCGGTATATGCCATGGATGGGCCGAGGATCCCCGGAGTGGCAGGTGACGATGATGATGATGACGATGATGAAGAAGACCCTGAAGCTGCATGCTATAGTACTAGGCATGATTATTACTAAAGGGGGCGGCTTTAGTCCTGATTGTTAGCTAGTCCCGGTTTGTCCCGGTTTTTAATATTAATAAATGTATTGAGCGTTAGTCCCGGTTTGTGGCTGGACCGGGACTAAAGGGGTCCTTTAGTACCGATTCCGTAGTCTTAGTTTTTAAATATTAATAAATGTTTTGAGTGTTAGTCCCGTTTTGTGGTTGGACCGGGACTAAAGGGGGGCCTTTAGTTCCGATTCGTACGACGACTTTCCCAAACTATGGAGATGTTGTTCCGATTCGTACTTACCATGAAGATCTGATCTCCAAACACGTGTGGTCACATATTAGGGAGTGCCTCAATTACCAGTTTGTTTGAGATGCCGGAGGATTAGGCTCTGATGGCATCTCCATGAAACTGGCCGTAGTGGTGTCCCTGCTCTCGAAGACCATCTTGCAGCTTGTAACTTCTCTAACTAGATCAATACGCCTAGGAGCTAACCTAATTTAACTTATTAGGGAGTTCCTCTATGACCAGTTTGTTGGAGATGCCAGAGGACTAGGCTCCTTCGGCATCTACCTCAAACTGGCCATAGTGGTATCCCTGCTCTTGAAGACCATCTTGGAGATGCCTCAAACTGGCTGGAGGACTAGACTCACAAGGATGCCTATTTATAGTACAAGTAGCTCGGCATAGTGTCGACACTCACGACATAATGTCGACACTAACCCCTATTATTAGTGCTCACCCATGTTTAGTCCCGGTTGGTGTATCCAACCGGGACTAAAGGTTCATCTTTAGTCCCGGTTGGAGACACCATCTGGGACAAGGTACAAGCCGCACGACATAATGTCGACACCCACCCCTATCATTAGTGCTGCATGGCCCAGCCTGCCGCAATCCCTTCAGTCGCAGTTGGTTTCTTTAACCAGGACTAAAGATGAACCCTCTATTTATAGGCCTTTCCCTCTATTTATAGGCTGCCCGATCCAGCCTGCCCGCCCTTTCCCTCTATGTATAGTGCGACCATCATGGCCACCCACACATGCACACATTCCTCGCTGCCTACTTTAGGATGCCCATCCCGCATCCTCATAGTCGACTCGGCGGCAACGATGGAGTACTGGGCTCCGCAAGGCTGGCACTGGATGGTGCTACCTTCCGGTACGCGTAGCTTGGTGAGGAATCCAGGTGTCATCGTCGATCTGGAGCTTCTTTGGTGGAGGTCGCCTGGTCCAGGAAGGGTGTAGAGGGAGCTGGCCACCGAGGAGGTGGTATGTCGTCGTGTTAGGGAGGAGGACGAGCACGCCCGTCGCTATATGGCTGCGTTGGACACCAGGGTCGATGATAACTGGCAGATTCTTCAGGGATCTCACTATTTAGTGCACCCAATGTTGTCGTGGGACGCTTCGTTGGAAACCCCAAGAGCAATATGTGAAGAGCACAGTAGCAACTTTCCCTCAGTAGAGACCGGGGTTATCGAACCAGAAGGAGGAAGGAAATGCCACACAGGTGTTGCAAGCAACACGGAGACCTGTACCAAATAAACTCAAGATGTTGCCCCAATTAATGAGTGAGGTTGTCAAGCTCACAGGTTTGCTGTGACAAATGATTAAACGTATGGTGTGGAAGGTAATGGTGGTTTGCAGCAAATAAATAATAACAGTGGAAGATGTATCAATGTTAAATATTGGACCGGGGTCCGTAGTTCACTAGAGGTGCTCTCCTTAGATAAACAACATGGCATGAAGGGTAAACAAATTACAGCAGGGCAATTAACAGAACTAAGCAAGGCATAAGAATGCAATACTAGTTAGAAAGATCCTATGAGATTCGATTGGGCAATACAACAATATACATAGACCGCCATCCAACTACATCTATGACTAGAAGTCCACCTTCAGGTTATCATCTTAACCCCCTCTAGTATTAAGTTGCAAGCAATAGACAACTGCTTTAAGCAAAGTGTGTAAGGTAAACAATCCACTTGTTCCATGAACAAGCGATCGTTTTTTTCTCCCTAGTGGCAACAACACATCTACAACCGAAGAGATTTTTGTCACTTCCCGTGGAAACTAGAGGCATGAATCCACTATCGAGCATAAATACCCCCTCTTGGAGTCACTAACAACTACTCGGCCAAGATAGCTACTAACAACGGAGAGCATGCAAGATCACAAACAACACAGACATGACAGAATCATAAAGACAAAACCATTAACCAAACTGACATAACAATCTCAATATCCATTGGATCCCCGCAAACACAACATGCATGATTACAAATAGATTAGATCTTGATCATGAACGGAGCTCACAAGATCTATACATGAAAGCACAAGAAGGAGATACAACCATCTAGCTACTACATGGACCCATAGTCCAAGGTGGAAATACCCACGCATCATACCGGAGAGAAGGCCTTCGGGATGATTTCCCCTCTCGCAGGGTGTCGGGAAGAACTTCAGCCCCCCCCCCCCCCCGATCTAGGGACGATGGTGGCGACGGCTATAGAAGGTTTCATGGAGTTTTGATCGGGTTCTTAGGGTTTCGTGACGGGGCTTCTTATAGAGGCGAGGCCGGAGGCGACCAGGGGCCACACCGCCTGCAAAGGGCCCACCCTAGCCCGCGCCTAGGGGGTTTGGTGGCCCTCTGGCACCTCTCCGTCTCGTCTTCTGGATTCGTAACACCCACGGTAAAATATTGACTTTGGCTTTTGTCCCGTCCAATTCCGAGAATATTGATTTCCTGCCTTTCTAGAACCAAAAACAGAAGATAACAGGCAACTGGCACTGTGGCAACTTTATAATAGGTTAGTTCCAGAAAATATATAAAAACACCTCAAAGTGTAGACAAAGCAAAGAAAAGTAGATACTAAACAAGCATGGAGCATCAAAAATTATAGATACATTTCTGACGTATCAAGAATCCCCAAGCTTAACTCCTTCTCGTCCTCGAGTAGGTAAGTGATAAAAAGATTAATTTTTGAGGTGTCATGCACCATCAAAACCAATATCAAACCATTTGCAAGCATTGAAAGATGGGATCAAAGAACTCTAAACATGTGCATGAAAGATCGAGTTCTAACAATAGGACATAGTTACTATTCATGTAACATGAAAGGCTACAAACAAAGATCATGAATAACATGCATTAAAAAACGTTTGTTTGTTTCACATACAGAAAACATAGAAAAGTGGCAATCAGCTTGTCCCTCATAGTGTAGCAAATAGATGCATAGAACACCTTCAAAGTTCACAAGGGTGACTAGAAACAAGTAGCACAATAACAAGTAATATCACAATATGAAAAAATCAATAAGTTTTGGGACACTGCACACAGAATGACAACTATGCTCTCTTAATGGTGCCTAAAGGTAGAAGGTGGAGACTCAAATAATTTTGGATGAAAGGCCCTTCACAAAGGGAAGCAGGTATTTCAAGTTTCAAAAAGAGCTTCCAAAAATTATGGTATTAGTTAGCTTTCAGCCCTCATTGCCCCTATCATAAGCATCTTGAAGTGATTAAGGTCAAAGTGAAGAAACTATGGAGTATATGCTTGACGAAGTATAAGTTGGCAATATCAAGTCCCTTGAATACGAGGGACACACCTCATGCTACTCAACTTCAGTCACCTGTAAGTTCTTGTCATTGTAAGTACATGCATATCATAGAGAACCTCCAATGGGGTACCCCTTGCACATGGTACAAGAGCTATCCCATAACCAAAATGACAAGGCAATCAGACAATGAGCATCTCAGCGATCTATTTATTTACTATGTGCATAGCTTTTTATTGAGGATGCTTCATAGATAGCTCACTATGGTGATTCTGCAAGTTTCCACCATGATTAGGCATGACTTAGTCTAGCGGCCCAGGCGGTTCTCTAACACAAAATACATAACTCTATGGACTTACAATCTCCCTCTTTATTTCACACCGGTGACATCCATAGACAAAAGAGCATGATATGAACTGAGTACAAAGTACAAGTGCAATGTTGAAAATGTTCCCCATGACAGCACGGTTCTACTAATTCCAACATATAAGTGCAAGCATATACAACATAGTAGACACAATGGTTCAAGTTTATTAGGGGCAAAGAATATAAAGTGTGCCATCAAGTTCATGAGAGCTTTAATCACTAAGTTTTCACATAACAAAGAGACTTTTTAACTAGAAGATAGCTAAAAACAAGAATATACTTGGAATGGTGTAACACACCATGCATAGGAATTTATAGTGGACACTTTTGAATAACTTGGTTTCTTGGGAGTTGGAAGCATGAGTAGAGCTTACTCATACAAGTGGAGGCTAGCAAAAGACTGGGAGCAACCAACTAAGAGTGCATAATGGCCATAAACATGGAGAGCAACAAAGCATTACTAATCAAAGCATAGAGTGGTATTACAAGTCAAGGACTAAATGATCATAGAGGCTATGGTGACTTGTCATAGTCATAACATGGTGTGATCATGTGCCAAGTGAACCCAAACAAAGCATCAAAGGAGAATACCACAATACTATGCTTTTGCATGCTAAAACAACGCACAATTTCTTCAAGGCACACTAAGCAATCCCAATTGTTTGGAACAAGACATTCTACAGAAATAATCACTAAGCATAAGGTTAAAACAACACCTAGCATGTCATGCTAAAGCCTAAGTCACAGTCAATGCAAGCTCCTCTTGCACTTTCAAGCAAGAACTTACTACTCCTTTCCAACACCAAGAAATTTATTTGTGAAACAATACAGCAAGAACGAGGGTCCAAACTACTTTATTAAAGACAAATAAACAACCTAAGCAAAGCAAATTAAAACTAAGACGCTCTAAGAAAAACACAACTATGCATGAAACAATAAAAATGAAGTGTCTAGACAGACCTGAGCTTTTTATTGATGAAGAAGGGGATGCCTTGGGCATCCCCAAGCTTTGACGCTTATAAATCTTGGATATTTATTGGGGTGAAACCATGGTGGCATCCCCAAGAATGATATTTTGTCCATTCTTATTCTCATTTCATCATTCTCTCTCTACACCTGAAATGTTTTCTTCATACAAAACTTCACACAATCTTCATTAGCAACATTAGTGTATTCAAAAGATATTAGACCTCTGGCAAAGCTTTGGAATAGCAAAACTTTTCACTAAAACACAATCTACTGTAGAAATTCCCTCAAAATCTCAATTTCCCAAAAAGAACCTAAAAAGGAATCAATAAGAAGCAAATGCAAATAATGGCAGAAATCTATCAAAACAGACCAGAAGGTAGAAACTGATTTTTTAGAACATCTTATGTTTCTCAAATCAAAAATTGTTGAAATAATGAAAGTTATCTAACATACTGGGGGATTTATTCGTAAATTCTGAGCACAATCCGAGTTACAGAGACTCCTCACGAATTGTTTTGGTGGAGGACAGAAATCTGTTTCGGGGCAGCAACTCCCCAAATCTTACTTCCCTCTTATTAGAGGTCATTCTTGGCACAAAAGGCAAACAAAAAGGATAAGGAGAGGTAATTACTGAAGTAATAACTTCCAATACTCAAGGAAACTCTTGGGTTATCTCCCAACAAGTACTTTTCTTTAACGCCTTTAAGTTAGGCACAAGAAGCAAGAAGAATCAAGTGTTTTCAAATGAAGAAGCAACCTTATTGTTCTTTCCTTTCTTACCTTTCTTCTTCTCTTTAGGGAAAATATGGTTGCTCACTGGAGGAGAAAAATTCATAATGCCTTTTTCCACATCTATTACTGCTCCAAGGTGTTTCAGTAGGGATCTTCCAAGTGTAATATGTCCTTTGCCTACACATTCAATAACAAGATAACCAGTAGACACCATTTTCCCTGAGATTTTTGTAAACACACCTTCGGCTATTCCAATGGGTAATAAAGTGGCATTATTAGTAAGAGAGATTTCCTTTCCTCCTTCAGAAATCCCCCAAAGACACAAAGAATCATAAATATCTTTAGGCATGAGACAAAATTCAGACATGATATCACAACGACCATCAAAAAGTGTAGTATTTATAGAGACTTTGATTGTGGGAATCACTTTAAAGGCTCAGAGTTTATGGGAACATAATCATGGTAAGCCCTAATCGTGTGATAGCAACTATTCATAGCAGCAATACTAGTCTCAAGAGTGTTCAACCTAGCAAAAATATTTATGAAAGAGGAATCAGACTTGCCAGGTGTATTATAAATTGTAATCAACTTCTTTATGGCATCAAAAGCTTCATCCTCAGTACATTGAAAAATATATTTCTCAGCCACAGCATCCAAAGCATATCTATAACGAAGAGAAATACCGTGGTAGAAACTATTGATAACCATGCTAAGACTCATCTTAGGCTCATTTTCCCTCTGTAAAGCAGTGATTCTAGACCAAGATTCTTTAAAACTCTCTTCACTTTTTTGCTTAAAAGTAAAGATCTCTTCCAAAGGTGTAATAGAGATTGGCCCCAAACCAGACATGGTAGCAACTAGGGTAGGAACTAATTTATTTGTGTTTTTTGAATAAATCAAGCAAACCAAACTAGACTAAATTGTTTGGGTTTTTCGGAAAGAGGCAAACAAAACCAATCAAAAGAAACTAAGCAAACTAAAAACAAAGTAAAGATAAAGGAAGTGAAGGACTCCCCTTGTGAATACGTCCTTATCCTCCCCGGCAATGGAGCTAGAAAATCCTTGTTGTGTGCACCCAATGTTGTCGTGGGACGCTTTGTTGGAACCCCAAGAGCAAGGTGTGAAGAGCACAACAGCAAGTTTCCCTCAGTAGAGACCGAGGTTATCGAACCAGAAGGAGGAAGGAAACGCCACACAGGTGTTGCAAGCAACACGGAGACCTGCACAACACAAACTCAAGACTTTGCCCCAACGAATCAGTGAGGTTGTCAAGCTCACCGGTTTGCTGTAACAAAGGATTAAACGTATGGTGTGGAAGGTAATGGTGGTTTGCAGCAAGTAAACAGTAATAGTGGAAGATGTATAATGGTAAATATTAGACCGGGGTACATAGTTCACTAGAGGTGCTCTCCTTAGATAAACAACATGGCATGAAGGGTAAAAAATTACAGCAGGGAAATTGACAGGAACTGAGCAAGGCATAGCAATGCAATACTAGTCAGAAAGATCCTATGAGATTTGATTGGGCAATACAACAATATACATAGACCGTCATCCAACTGCATATATGACTAGAAGTCCACCTTCAGGTTATCATCCGAACCCCCTCCAGTATTAAGTTGCAAGCAACAGACAACTACTTTAAGCAAAGTGTTTAAGGTAAACAATCTGCTTGTTCATGAACAAGAGACCGTTGTTTTCTCCCTAGTGGCAATAGCACATCTACAACCGAAGAGATTTCTGTCACTTCCCTCGGAAACTAGAGGCATGAACCCACTATCGAGCATAAATACCCCCTCTTGGAGTCACTAGCAACTACTTGGACAAGATAGCTACTAAAACAGAGAGCATGCAAGATCACAAACAACACAGACATGATAGAATCATAAAGACAAAACCATTAACCAAACTGACATAGTAATCTCAATATCCATTGGATCCCCGCAAACACAACATGCATGATTACAAATAGATTATATCTTGATCATGAACGGATCTCAAAAGATCTATACATGAAAGCACAAGGAGGAGATACAACCATCTAGCTACTACATGGACCCATAGTCCAAGGTGGAACTACTCATGCATCATACCGGAGAGAAGGCCTCCGGGATGATTTCTCCGTGGTGCAGAAGAACTTGATCCCCTATCTAGGGACGATGGTGGCGGCTACAGAAGGTTTCATGGAGTTTTGATCGTGTTCTTAGGGTTTCTGCATCAGGGGCTTCTTATAGGCGAAGAGGCGAGGTCGGGAGGCGACCATGGGGGCCACACCCTGCCCAGGCGCGGGCCCAACCTAGCCCGCCCCTGGGGGGTGTGGTGGCCCTCTGGCACCTCTTCGTCTCGTCTTCTGGATTCGTAACACCCATGGTAAAATATTGACTTTGGCTTTTGTCCCGTCCAATTCCAAGGATATTGATTTTCTGCCTTTCTGGAACCAAAAACAGAAGAAAACAGGCAACTAGCACTATGGCAACTTGTTAATAGGTTAGTTTTAGAAAAGATATAAAAAGACTCAAAGTGTAGACAAAGCAAAGCAAAGTAGATACTAAACAAGCATGGAGCATCAAAAATTATAGATACGTTTCTGACGTATCACTCACCCAAGCTATGCTCGTGTGATGGTTCCGTCTCTTTGGGTTTTCACCTCCCACGGCTTAGGCACTGGGAGTCGTCTTCCAGTTTGATTGAGCAAGATGACCAATATTGCATGCATGTGGATCTGGGTAAAATATTTTACTCACAATATGATTCACAATATGATTACATAAAAGGTTTAATATATTACATAGATCACCAACATCCCTATCTAGTGTTGTTGTTTTCTTCTGCGCCGTAGCCATGGAGAATCCTCATCATTTAATAGGAGGCTTGGGTTAGTTTTCACTTTGAAGGGCGGGATTTCATGAAATTTATTATAATCTTATTTGTCTTGTCATCCACTCCCATGATGTTTATTTTTCCTGAAAGAACTATGTGGTGCTTTGGCTCATCGGATGATGTATTCTTTTGCTGATTTATTTTTATCGATTTCATAGACATGTCCTTCACATAGAAAACCTGAGCCACAACGTTGGCTAGGACGAAGGGTTTGTCCATGTACGCAAGATTGTTGAGATCCACTGTTGTCATGCCATACTTTTCGTCTACATGTACCCCGCCTCCTGTCATCTTGACCCATTTGCACCGAAACAAAGGGACCTTAAAAGTAGGTCCATACTCAAGTTCCCATATCTCCTCTATGTACCCATAATATGTGTCCTGCTGCCCATTGTCATCTATTGCATCAAAGCGGACATCACTGTTTTTGTTGGTGCTCTTTTTATCTTGGGCGATCGTGTAAAATGTATTACCATTTATCTCGTACCCTTGGAAAGTACATATAGTCAAAGATGGTAACCGTGCCAACAAGTACAACTGATCTTCAACAATGTTGTTATTCATGAGATGTTTCTGCAACCAACTGCCGAAAGTGGCCTTGTGTTCCACTTTAATCGAGGAGTTAGGCTTCCCCGGGTTTTCTAAGCGTACAATAATCTTGTGTTTCTCGATATACGGAGCCACCAAGGTGGAATTGTGTAGAACTGTGTAGTGTGCTTTATTGAAAGAATCCATGTCCATACATACCATTGTTTTCCTTCCTAGTGTGCCTTTTCCAGTCAGCCTCCCCTCATACCAAGATTCAGGAACACCAATCGGCTTAAGGTCAGGAAGAAAGTCAACACAAAACTCAATGAACTCCTCTGTTCCATAGCCCTTGGAGATTCTTCCTTCGGTCCTAGAATGGTTATGAACATATTTCTTTAAGACTCCCATGAACCTTTCGAAGGGGAACATATTGTGTAGAAACACAGGACCGAGAATTCTAATCTCTTTGACTAGGTGAACTAGGAGGTGCGTCATAATATTGAAGAAAGAAGGAGGGTACAACAACTCGAAGCTGACCAGACATTGGACCTCATCAATATATAACCCTGATAGACTTTCTGGATAGATTACCTTTTGAGGAATGCACATACCTTCACAATGGCCAACCGAACATTTTTCGGTAGAATCCCCCTCAATGCAATCGAAAGCAATTGCGTCATAAGCACGTGGCAGTCATGGGACTTTAGGTTTTGGAATTTTTTCTCTTCCATATTTACTATTCCCTTTATGTTAGACGAGAAGCCAGACGGGACCTTGATACTGAAAAAGACTTTAAAAAATATTTCCTTCTCTTCCTTGGTAAGAGCGTAGCTAGCAGGCCCTTGAAACTGTCTTGGATGCTTGCCGTCTCGTCCTTTATGAAGTTGCTGGTCCTCCCGTGCTTCCGGTGTATCTTTTGACTTCCCATACAAGCCTAAGAAGCCTAGAATATTCACGCAAAGATTCTTCGTCAGGTGCATCACGTCGATTGCAGAGCGGACCTCATGGACTTCCCAATAGGGTAGCTCCCAAAATATAGATTTCTTCTTCCACATGGGTGCGTGTCCGTCGGCGTATTTCGGAACAGGTTGTCCTCCGGGACCCTTTCCAAATATTACATTTAAATCATTGACCATACCAAATACATCAGCACCAGTACGGGGGGTAGGCTTCTTCCGGTGATCTGCCTCGCCATCGAAATGCTTGCCTTTTTCCTTAAGGGATGTCTGGGCGGATGAAAACGACGATTGTACGGGTACACATTCTTCCTAGATTTATCCAGATATATACTTTCGGTCTCATCTAAAAAGTGTGTGCATGCATTATATCACTTGTTCGTCTGTCCTGAGATGTTACTAAGAACAGGCCAATCATTGGTGGTTACGAACAACAACGCTCGTAGGTCGAATGGCTCCTGTTTGTGCTCATCCCACACACGTAAACCTGGTTTAGCCCACAACTGTAAAAGTTCATCAACTAATGGCCTTAGGTACACATCAATGTCGTTGTCGGGTTTCTTCGGGCCTTGGATGAGCACTGGCATCATAATAAACTTCCGCTTCATGCACAACCAAGGAGGAAGGTTGTAGATACATAGAGTCACGTGCCAGGTGCTGTGACTGCATCTCTGCTCCCCAAAAGGATTCATGCCATCTGTATTTAGACCAAACAATAAGTTTCTTGCGTCACCAGCAAAGTTCGGGAAGTCTCTCTCAATTTTTCTCCACTGTCGACCATCCGCGGGGTGCCTAAACATCCTGTCTTTCTTACATTCTTCCATGTGCCATCGAAACAACTTGGCATGCTCTTTGTTTCTGAACAAACGTTTCAATCGTGGTATCATAGGAGCATACCACATCACCTTGGCAGTAACCCTCTTCCTAGGTGGCTCGCCATCAACATCAAAAGGATCATATTTTCTGATCTTATACCGCAATGCAGTGCATACCGGACATTTATCCAAATTCTCGTACTTCTCACCGCGGTAGAGGATGTAGTCATTAGGGCACACATGTATCTTCTGCACATCTAATCCTAGAGGGAAGACGAGCTTCTTTGCTTTGTATGTACTGGCGGGCAATTCGTTATTTCTTGGAAGAAACTTCTTCATCAGTACCAGCAACTTCTCAAATCCCGAGTCAGTCACACCGGTCTCTACCTTCCACTTCAGCAATTCCAGTGTGCTACCCAGCTTCTTCTAGCCATCTTCAATAGTTGGGTACAACAATTTGTTGTGGTACTGTAACATCTGCTCAAACTGCAACCTCTCCTTTTCTGTGTCACAGTCTCGCTTTGCATCAGAAATGACCCTACCAATATCATCAGGAGGCCGGTCTGGTTCCCGTTCTTTACCTCCTTCTTCTTCATTGTCTTCCATTGTGGTATCAGCGTATTCAGGGAACATATCGATAGTTGTCATCATCGTTCTCTTATTCATCACCATCTTCCATCACAACCCCTCTTTCTCCGTGTTTGGTCCAAACATTATAGCCGGACATAAAACCAGACCGAAGCAGGTGGCTCTGAATGACTCTTGCGGAAGTGTGAGCCTTCTCATTCCTACAGCCAACACATGGACAACACATAAAACCATCCCGCCGCTTGTTCTCCTCGGCCACAAGTCGAAAAGAACGCATGCCTTCTCTGAAAGCGGCAGAGCGTCGGTCACCGTACATCCATGGATGGCTCATCTGTATCATATAAAAATATATCAAATGCAATCACTATGCTAAAATTAGTAACGCACGGTCTAAACGAGAAAATAGTTGCTAACCTTTTATTACACTTAGAAACAAAGATGAGAAAACTTAAGTGTGGCTCGGGCACCTCATATCATGTCTATCTTGTGTGACCTAAACTCGCATCGCTCTAATGGACAATTCACCGAACACCTCTAGTGCATATGAACAATAAAAAACTAGCACAACACCACCTCTCCCACCAGGAAAAAAACAGTTGAGAGGGGGAGGCGTTGTGCCATATATATAGGGCCAGACCACTAGTCCCGGTTTGAGATACAAACCAGGACTAAAGGGTGTGCCCGCAGCGAGCGGCAGACCCCAGACCCTTTAGTCCCGGTTTGTGTCCCAAACCGAGACTAATGGGGTCTAATGGACCGGGACCTATGGGTTGGGGTGGCTCGGTCCGTCCAGCGCGGGCCACTAGTCCCGGCCCTAGCCACAGCCGAGACTAATTGCCTGGACGAAAGGCCTGCTTTCTACTAGTGGGTCCACCGTTCACTAGAGGTGTTCTCCATAAGATAAATAACATGTTGGTTGAACAAATTACAGCAGGGCAATTGACATATTGAGAATGCATAACAATGCATATACTAGATATCTTGATCTCTACGAGATTGATTGGGCATTACAACATAATACATAGACCGTAATACAACTGCATCTATGACTAATAATCCACCTTTAGGTTATCATCTGAACCCCTTACAGTATTAAGTTTCAAGCAATAGATAATTGCATTAAGCAAAGTGTGTAAAGTAAACAATACAATTACCCTTAGGCAAAGGATTGTTGTTTTCTCCCTAGTAGAAACAACACATCTACAACCTTAGAAGTTTTTGTCACTCTCCCAGATTACTAGAGGCATGTGAGACCCTGGAGCATGGTTCAATAGGATTGATAGGAAACCCATACCAACAAGTTGCAACTTCTTTTCCGGAAGCTCATTCGAAAAGAACTCTAAGGTTAAGCGTGCTTGGCCTAGAGCAATTCTAGGATGGGTGACCGACCGGAAGTGGGTAACCGGGTGCGCACGAGTGAGGACAAAGTGTGCAGAAAAGACTAGTGTTGGTTTGTGGGGTTAGTCTAGAGATCCTATTGAGCTGCCAGAAGTGACAGCCGTCGGTCCGGAGTGACCGGGGGTGTTACAAGGCATGAACCCACTATCGAGCATAAATACTCCCTCTTGGAGTTACAAGCATCTACTTGGCCAAAGTATCTACTAGCAACGGAGTGCATGCAAGATCACAAATAACATAGACATGATAGAATCAACAATCAATCTGACATAGTATCTCAATATCCATCGGATCCCCGCAAACACAACATGTATGATTACAAATAGATGATCTTGATCATGAACGGATCTCACAAGATCTAAACATGATAGCACAAAGGAGGAGAAACAACCATCTAGCTATTGTATGGACCCATGGTCCAAGGGCGAACTACTCACGCATCACTCCGGAGGCTAGCATGGTGATGAAGAAGGCCTCCGGGATGATCTCTCCCCTCCGGCAGGGTGCCGGGAAGAGCTTTGGATCCCCTCGATCTAGGGACGATGGTGGTGGCGGCTATGGACTGTTTCGTGGATTTCTGATCGGGTCCTAGGGTTTCTGCATCAGGGTGTTTATATAGGTGAAGGGGCAAGGTCGGTGGATGCCCGAGGGGGCCACACCACCTGGTGGCATGCCCCTGGCCGTGCCACCGTATGGTGTGGCCGCCTCGTGGCTCCACTTCGTATCCCCTTCGGTCTCTGTTTTGTGTCGGGTAAAATATGGACTTTGGCTTTTGCTTCGTCCAATTCCGAGAATATTTCCTTACTAGCTTTTCTGAAACCAAAAATAGCAGAAAACAGGCAACTGACACTGTGGCATCTTGTTAATAGGTTAGTTCCAGAAAATATATAAAAATGCCTCAGAGTGTAGACAAAACATAAGAAAGTTGATACAAAACAAGCATGGAGCATAAAAAATTATAGATACGTTTACGGCGTATCAATAAGTAGAATCTGCTACATGTAATTTTAGTTTGGTGATTTCGAAAGAGCCAAGATTTAACTTGTTAAAAAGACTCTTTGGAATTGTTGAAACACTTGCACCTAGATCACATAGTGCAGCTATTTCATTAGTCCTAATTTTAATCTTAATGGTAGGCTCAAATATATCATCTAGCTTAACAGGCAATTTTTCAGCAATTTTCTTATATTCTTCTTCAAGCCCACGTACCTTTATTGCCACTTGATTAACAAAGTGTTGATACATGGCTTCTTCATTTCATTCACTTAACGGAATCTTAACATTGATCCTTTTTACAAGATCTTCAACAGTGTAGTTTGGTGAAGGATCATTGCTATAATCAAGTTCTTCGGGCTCCTTTTTTTGGATTCTTATCATCTTGAGTATTCAACTGGATTGGGCTCAGCTTTACCTGCAAATTTTGCTAGAATGAGAGTTTGAATCTCAGTTATATTACCTAGCTGTGCCTCAACGATCCTTGTTCTTTCTTGGAGGGCCTGAAAATCATATCTCAAACTAACAGCTTTGGCTAGATAATTTACCAAGCATAGCATCATGATTCTTCATAATTTTGACTCGAATACTCATTTTGCGAGTCCATAAAAGCTTTAAGAGTTTCTTGGAGACTTGTATTACCTGCTAGACTAGAGTAATGTTTCTGAAGGTTTGGATTGTAATTCTTCTTCCAAGCAGGATTATAATCATTTTGAGCTATGAAGTATACTTCTTCAATAGTGGTTTCAGGAGTAGCTCTTACCGGGGTTTCCTTACCTTTAATGGCTAATATAATCTCATACAATTTAGCATTGAGTTCTTCATTCTCTTGAGGTGTGACGGAGTTCACCTTCTTTGTATTTGCTCTTTCTACATGCCATTGGGCATGGTTGTCTTGCATATTGTCTAATAGCTGCTTTGCTTCGGTAATTTGCTTACCCGTAAATGTTCCTCGAGCTGCAATGTCTAGCATATACTTAGAAACAGGGTTAAGAGTACTATAAAATAAATGGAGAATTAACCAGTCTTCCATCCCATGGTTGGGATAGTTTCTGATGCATTCTTTCATTCTCTCCCATGCAAGCGCTAGTGGCTCACGCTCTTCCTGTCTAAAACCAGTAATGTTAGATTTGAGATGCATAGTATTTACAGGTGGAAAGAATTTAGTCATAAATAAAGACGTACATTCCACCCATGATGCAATAGTATTTTTAGGCAAAGATAGCAACTATTATTTTGCTCTTCCTCTAAGAGAGAAAAGAAAATGCGCAACTTGACCGCATCGAGGTCAACATCTTTAATGCGCATCATATCACATATTTCAATAAAAGTATTTAAATGCATACCTGCATCTTCTACATCAGAGCCTCCAAATTGATTATGTTGAACCAAACTTAAATAGTGGGGCTTAATTTCATAATCTTCAGCAGCAGTTGTTGGCTGAGTAATAGGAGTTTGCAAAAAATCATTGTTAGGAGTTGCAAACTCCCCAAGCTTCTTTTAAGCCATAATTCCTATGTTTTTGTATTTTCTTAAACAAGTCATAATGATGATAAATCAAGAATTAAAAATACTAACTAATTTTTTGGTTTTTTCAAATAAAAACTGAAATAAAACTAACAAAATTAAAAACGAGAATTAAAACTAGTAAGGTTCCTACTAACCTCACTAGGGTAGCTATTGCTTCCCCGACAACGGCGCTAGAAAAAGGGTTGATACCTTCAATCCAGATTACGGATGTAGTATAACTCTTTTTCCCTAGTAGACTTAGGTTTATCGAATCCTCGGGAAGCAGAAGGCAAAGTGAGATTACTTAAATGGACCTTTGATAGTTTTAGAATTCCTATTGCGTTTTCACTGGACCAAGAGTTTGCGATCTTGTTATTGTTGTTGACGATGGAGAGAGAGAGGGGCCTAGGGTCTTCGATTTTCACCAGTAGCTATGCAAAAAGATCTGATGGGAATAATAGATAATAATAAAGTACTAATGTAATTATTAGAGCAAGATAATTATATGTGGGCAGTGCATCCATAAATGTTATCGCCTCCGCAACTGCTTATGGCAATAACCTACTAGTATCATCCATAGAAGAAAGAGAAATAATGATATGCATAGTGATGTCATCGTTAATCCTAAGTAAGTTCCTCACATACAGCCGTACTACCTTTTCTGTCACTGGGGTTCCTATCTTGCAGATCAGTCGTTACTCACACTCCCTTTACCTGGATCAATTCTTGGGGTCTTGGGTACCTGAGAAGTCTTTAGATTGAGGCAAGAGAGGGTACTACAATCATCATGTCATACAAACTAATAGATGATCCCATCTATGATAAATAACATGCACAAAAGCTACATGGCTAGGCCGAAGCCCTTAGTCCAAGGAGAATTACTCACACATAGAGATGAAATCGACAATCATAAACATTGTAATAGAGATCATAGAGTTGATAGCAAATAGTCTTACAATGTCGCCAATTGGAGATGAGATCTACTATTAAAAGTGGTGGAAGATGGCTATGGTGGTGGAGAAAGGTTTATAAAGTTGGTCGTTAAACTTGTAGTTGCCTCCTCACGGCTCCTGGTTTCTTTGGAGTGTTGGAAATCTCGTATATTTGGCATTTATATAGGGATTCCCTTCATAATACGTCATTATCTGCGTAGGCAAAAAATATCAAGAAAGGATTGCATACCCCTTTGATCATTAGGCATTAGTGGCGGGTTTTAGAGAGATATTTTATCAAATATATAAATAATATCTAGTTTAAATATGGACGTGGATGGCTATATTTCACAGCCATCACCTCCCAATCTACTTCCTTCTATGCCTAGAGAGTGCCCCCCTCGCTAGTGCTCAACCCCATCCTCCTTCGTCCAAGATCTTCTCCACCCCCTTCATCGAAGCTCTTCTCTGTCTCAAAGTTCTTCCTTGTAGTAATGGCAAAGGTGGTCCTATGGAAAAGTTATCCCCTTCATTCATTCCTCCCTTTTGCTATGTTTCATTTTATTCCTCCCCTTTATTGCATTGATGAGGTACTAAAAATCCACAAACTTGCTCCAAATCAAGCTTGTTGGTATAGATCTAGAACCATTGGCAACGAGTCTTAGTAATTATCCTTCAACTACTTGTCATACTCAACTAGCAATATATGTAGTTGAAGTGGGAAGTCCTTCATGAAAACTGGTGATACATTTTTATATTTTGATCTCATGCACACCTAGTTTTGTTCATTTTTTTGTTGATTCAAATTCCCACTTCCTACCTGTGGCAAATACTACAATCTGGACACCTATTATTTTAGCAGGTTTCTTAGTTAAGAGGCACATTATCTAGCATGGATTTACGCTAAATGGCAATATTTATTGATGTAATTCTAAAAACTATTTGATATGTCCACAAACTCCCTCCAGTTTAAGTCAGCCTTTTGTCTATCGATAATTCAGTAGAGCTTGATGATATACGAACGAGTGTGTGTACAATATTAGCAATTGAGTGAAAGTTGTATTGACCAGTTGTATGTTTTACTTCCATTTTATTGGAAATAGGCACAAATTTTGTACTTATTCTCAAACTATTATGTGTGATAGTGACTGATGCATCCATGATATTTCACCATGAAGTAGGAAACTTTTTGCGTTTCTACTTTTTGAATTTTGGATCAGAATCGATTTCGTTTGCATGATCCAAACCTTCCATCAGGAAAAGAGTGTTCTTGCATATCTTGTTAGTGTTGTTACTTGGTTCCAATCATTTGCATCTACAATGATGCATCCATGCATGTAATTAGTGACTAATAACAAAGTGCTCCAGTCATGGTTAGTATATTCTGTTGTAGATTGTACAAGTAACATAGCTAGTGTTTCTTCTTGGTCACATTTACACTCATACACTACTTTCCAGGCTAATTAATGTATCTTATTCTTGCTTCTTCCATAACTATGGTAAGCCTCTTTCTTGCGAAAAGGCTAGCTAGATACGCAGATGGGTGTTGAGTAATGTTCATTTATATGTAACAATTTGTCATCATCTAGAGTGAAAAATAGGATCTGGATTCTATCAACATCTTTGCGTCATATATTGAGTTAAACCTATGCATTTTATCATAACTATAAATGGACTCAAAATCTTCCATGTTTATAATTGTGTCCACCTTATTGTCTTGTTCTAGGCCTTATAGATATGACCATTGTGCAAGTATTGAACTCTTTTGTCGAATCCTTATGGTGTAGCTGATAGCATTAGCTTGTCTGTAAGAGGAGATCTTCAGAACTTTCACTTACATATAACTATTTCAGTAAATGTGGTTGGATTAATTGTTTCATCTTGGAGGAATAAGAACGCTAAATTAACTTATCTGGAGTTCGAGGTACACTATTTGGAGATAATGCATAATCATTGTTATTTTACATCTATGGAGAAATCGTTATCATGTATGTACTGCCATGGAGAAAATTGTTATTCTGGTAATGCCAGGTTATTCCAATATATGTTATCTTTTTCTGCATGCTATTTCATTTTTGGTAATTCCATGTTATTTCAAAACATGTAATTTTTGTCTCATCTTTATTTTTATTAGTAACTAGTAAGAAATTTCTTTCAGTGGATATACATCTGAAAACTAATATAAGAGAAGGTACAATAGGGGCGAGTCAGCTGGCTATACGAGTTTAAATATTATATTTATGCTGAGTTGGAAGAGATAGAAATGGGGAGAGAAGATAAGCGGGTTGCTAACTAAGAGCCGGCTATAGCTCGTACTCCTAGGCACCTCGTGAGACATAAACGTTGGCCATATATTGATAAAATATTATATTTCTATGACTAACTATTATACATGTTGGCTTTATAGACAGCTATAGATGACCTAGCACTTTCTTATAGCCATAAGTTGGTTATATTATTGAATTTTCTCTAATCTAGTCGTACTTATATGTAGATTCCAGACTTGAGTTGGAATGCTAAACATGTGTGGTGTATTTCTATTGCAAAAAATGGTATCGACTGACATAATAAAGTAATTACCTTGTTCACACTTATTTCCTTGTGGTATATACTAGTTGAATCCATAGTTTGGGTGGTATACCGGTGCTACCATATAAATTATTTTGTTTATTCTATTATGTCCTCAACATTGATGTATAGCTTAAATATCTATGTTTTCTCTTCCGCTCATCATCACTTCCTTCCTACCATGGTTTTTTCATGTTTGTGTGTGTAGATTATCTCACCGTCAGTAGCTTAATCCTGACAAACCATCATGCATGTTTTTTGAATAAAATATTTTCTAGATGATATCCATGGCAACTTGCACATCTATTAATGCATTGCATTCATTTCCCGTAAAACTGCTCAGTTGTAGAATTCTACCTCGACATTTGTTACATACAAGAATATTGTTAGTGGTCAGATTCATATTTATTTTGTTGATTATTTTAACTAAGGTATATATTAAATATTTATATTTGAAGACACTTTTGGTCCACCAAGGGAGCAGTAGAATAATACCAGGGAATGAAGCTCATGGATATGCTCTCGACAAGGTGATGCTAGAAGTTCTTGCAATGGCAAGGGTGACCGGGCACCCATGTGGTAGTCAATCGAGTCAACCTAGACCCGGTACACAACAGGTGCACGCTGCGGGTCAAAGCCCCGGTCCACGGCTAGCCCTCCCCTCTACTGTCGCACTGTCACGGCAGAAAAACATGTCAAATTCCTGTTGCCCCAGTAAATAGACAAATTTTGATTTTTGTTTTCAAATCATCACATCTTTTCCAATTTTGTTCCAAATTCAAAAATTATTTTTGCATTTGATTAATTTGTTCACTACTAGGAAAATCTTCATCAGTGGCGCATCTTTTTTGGGCTTCTGTGGCGCATATGAGATGTGCCACTGTTATGTCGCCACTGATGAGAACTTCTGTGGCGCATTCTATCATATGCGCCATAGGACTTTGTTCAGTAGTGCATTCTGGAAAATGCGCCACTGAAGTGGTATGCATCACAGAAGATAAAAACAGATGCGCCATTGGTTTGTATATCAGGTATTAAAAAAACCATATTGGTCCAAATATACAGTATTATACAGAAACAGTATATTTGACTTAGTATATGAAAACAAATATAATACAAACACGAATATAGAGCCATCATACTACTTAGAGCCCGATCGAGGTAGACAAGTGGTCATCATATTACAATACAAGTCAAAGGTGGCGAATATTTATACAAGTGTTTGCTACAAACTTCACCATCTCATCACATTACAAATAAAGTGTTCACCGCCTACACTAGAATCAAACAGAATACAACTATGATGACGGTGAGCAAGAGCACTAGCAATATCTTCATCCGGTTCTCCTTCCATAGGTGGTTCCTCCACTTGGCTACCGCCTCCTCTCGAGTCGCATATCCTTTGTAGTTGTTGCCGCTAAACTTGTTCACTTGTTTATGACAGTCCTCCCACTTATCGTAGACTCCTGGAACCCAACCCTTGTACACCACGTACCACTTCGTCATCTCTATAGATAAGGCATATTAGTAAATTATGCAACAGAAAGAACTAAATTGGTTCACATGCATATATGTTCAAATAAACTAAAGCAAAAGATCAGTAAACATAGAAGATAGCACATCGATCACAATCATAGAACTTCGACGACAACGACCACAATAGTGAAGTTTACAACATACGACCACAGTAGTATATAGTTTGTGACACAACACTACACACAGACATCTATGATAATTCTAGGTGCACACATCGATCATTGTTGAGAACTGCTAACGCTCGGTTTCAGGAATGGTAGATATCCATCCTTCGTCATCCACATCCTATTGTCACCCTGCTTACGAAGAATATTTTCAATCTCCCTCTTAGTCAACCCTCTGTTGTGTATTAGGACCCCTCCCCTTGTGTTGACATCTTCCACGGTGATTTCCAACAACTTAACCTGGATGCGATGGAAGTCTTCTCTAAGATCATCATCGTCGCTTCGCGCCAAATTTTCGGCCCATGCTTGAAGACTAGATGGCAGAGTTAGGTCCTGGCAATCCTGGACAAACCCTTTAAGGTGATGCATGACGTAGAAGGCCTCCTTGGCGCCGCCAGTAGCCGGCTCCTTGACGCAGGGGAACTCGAGCATGTGCTTGAACACGTGTTTGTCATCCTTGATACATTTCCCCTAGTTGACGAAGGGGCATCCCTTTCTAGCATAGTCCTCGAGAGCCTCATTCAGAACACCCCTTATTCCGGTGTAGTCTTTCTTCTTCTGATGACTCGCCGAGTCGAAATATGATGCTATCGAGTACTTTGTGGAAATGACGAAGAGTGTGCAGTATTTGTCTCTGCACAATACGATTGAAATGGGATGTTGAAAAATGGCAAAGTAAGAAAGCTATAAGAAAGCCTAAGTTACCAATGATAGGGGGTGTGTGTACTTACTCGGGAAAGAAAGACAAAAGAAGCGTGTTCGTCCTCTTGTGGTCCACCATGAACTTCTCGAGGTACGTCGTCGCCTTGGCACACGTCTCTGATCCTTCCCTCAACTGGATATCACGCATGTAGTAGGGATCCACTATCGCGATGTAGGGGGTTTGCTCTCTCTTGGTCTTCATCGCCAGATTGAGCGCGAATAGGCAGACCATGTTATAGTCCATCCGTTTCGAGAGAAACATCATGAAGACGTCCTCGTACGCTTTGAAGAACACGTCCGCGGGGGCTTCATGGCCAAAGTCCACGTCCGATGGCACCTTGACAGTGAAAACCGGGTAATTTGGATCTTTGTCTTTAAGAAGAATGCCCTCTAGTGTCTTGATACTATCACTCAAAGTGAGCATATGTCCACGAGCAAGGCGAAGCAGCTCCGTAGTCAGTATAACTTCACCGGATATATGTATCCTGGGCAAGCCATCCTCGCGGGATGGTACGACGTCATCCTTAGCCCGGATCCTCTTCGGAGGAGGTTGTCTCTCGGCTTTCTTACCTCTCTTCCTGTGCTTCTTCGTCTTCTGAGCAGGCTCCTCCACTGGGGATGCTAAGTGCTCAACGACCGCCTTTTGGAGTGTGCCAGGGCTAAATACGAATCCAACAGGTTTCTCCTGTTGATCGGCGGCCGGAGGCGTCTCTTGATTTAAACCACAGAAGACCAGGCGTCGCGTGCATGTAGTGGGACGCCTACCTTGACTGTCGCGAGTGATGAAGGGTTCTTCATCCACAGCAGGCATGTACAATCCTATGTTGGCGTCGGTGTTGATGTAGTCGTCGACGTTGAAAAATTCTTCATCATCATCATCGTTGTTGCCGCCATGTGGTGATGGTGGTGGCGGGGGCGACGGCGGTTGCGTTGCGACGGCTTTGCCTTGGGGCGGTCCACACGCTCCTAACAGTTGTTGGTGGTGACTGGTGGTGGCAACGACGACAAGTGGCTTCCGAGGTGGTGACCGGACGATCGAGGTGGCGCCGATGACAGCTGGCTTCCGAGGTGGTGGCCGGACAATCCAGGTGGCGCCGGTGTTCCCCGTAAGACGAATATGAGTCTTCGGCCATGTCAATGGCCAGCCTTGGCATTCTGCAAGGGTCTTGTGTTCGTCGGATCCCTGAGGTTGAAAGGGGGGTCCATGTCGTTGCACCTTGGCAACACCCGAGCAATCTGGACCCTCATCACGGCATCGTCCATTGGATTATTGTGCATCGTGAGATTCACCGGTTGTATGATAATGCCCTTGGCAATAGCCGTCAACTCGTCGCCAGCAACTTCGTGGAGTAGTACACAAGCAGCGTCCTGAGTCAAAACACATATGTTGGGCATCATGATCGAGGTGGCAGTCACCAAAGGTGCATAAATAAGATGAAGCAGAGTAATTAATTAGTTACCTTGGTGAGGGCGTTGAGCTCGGCTAATGTCGACACACGGTAGGTCCCGGCGGCAGGCCTATCATCAGCATTCTCCGTGGTACTGGTGCCGCCGCCGGCTGCGGCTTGGTATTTTTGGCGGGAGCAGCAGGGGCAGCTGTGCGACGACCAGCTCTTGCGGCTGCGCCACGGCAATGGTGGCCGGCGGGATCACCAAGTCTGGCGACGCGTTAACGTTGATGCTCGAGTTGTTGCCGCTAAAGCTGGGCACGTTTATCGGCCCCTCTCGACCTGTCGCATTCCAAACAGCTAGCCCCTCTATCAACTCAGGGGGGATGATCGCGCGAAGCTTCTCCTCCAATAACTTGTCCATTGCTTTCTCGTCCACTTTTTCCTCTAATGTCTTCACCTTCAACTTTAGCTCTTCAACCTCGGATTTATCTTTAGCCGCCGACTGGTTCTTCCTCTCCCTCCTCTTGTTTGCATCCTCTTTGTAGTACTTGGTAAACTTCATGCTTGTACCGAAGCCAGACACACGGCTAGCTGATTTTGGCGGAAAATTCTTCCCCCTCTTCTTGTAAGTGCTCGTCGCCCTGTTGAAAACAGTGTCCCATGGCTCCGCCGCTGAATCCTGGGACAACAAGTCATCAGTAGCGTTCAATTCCTTCTCCTGTAGAGTGACAAGGAGAGGTGAACCCATGCGTTTAGATTCTTGTCTTAATTATTTCAATGAGAGATACGCGGTAAATTCCTTACCAGCTCCTCCTCAAAGGCCTTCACATCCGGGTCGTCGGTGACGAACTCCCCTGTAACAGGGTCCAGGTAGTAGCGGGCCTGGACAAATTGTCAGATCTGTAGGTCTATGATTTTATGCCATGGGTTCTATTTACCTAGGCATTCAAGCTCGACGTCCTCCTTGTCCCAAATGGGTTGTTTCCCTCTGTATCTCCCTCTTCCAAGCCGGTGGTTACCTATGTTCTTCTCCCGCATAGTATTTCCCCACTCATTCCATGCTTCAGAGTAAGCGGTATCTAAGTCTGCCTTGAATATCTTGAACTCTTCTTCATCGAGCATCGGATTTTTCCTACTTATAATCTCCCAGCTTTCACCTTTGTCAATGCTTTTCTTTACCCGGGTTTTCCAGCTGCTCAAGGTGTTGCTCATCTTTGCCAGTGCTAGTTTGTTCACCGGTTCTTTCTCTCCAGGTTTCTGAACATCTCTGGTAATGTGTATCGCTTGTGAAGCTTCTTAAGGAGGTTCTCGACCAAAGCCTGATTACTTCGGATGTACTTCGTGTTGATCGCATGCTTTCCCGGACGATGCACCCGAGTTGCATGCCGTACCCACAGGCAATCGATGCAGGCGCAACGGCTTGGCCACCTTTTGTGACCTCGGTGAACTCATCACAGACGTTGGCGAGCACTTGCGGCTTCCGATCCTTAATCTCCTTCTTCTTCTGTATAGCAGTCGGGTTGCCTCTATCGCCATCTGTGCGCTCGCCGCCATCCGTGGTGGTGTTACCCTCCTCCTCGCCTTCACTAGTTCCATCATAGTTGTTGTCGTACCCCTCGTAATCTGGATCTTCCTCGTTTCCCCCAACACCTCCGACGATGGTCGCCGGTGGTGGTGTCATTCTCATCTCCTCCGCCTCCTCATGCTCTTGGAACGGCCCCCAGAAATACTTGTTGGCCTCTCGGGCTAGATCCTCGACGCTCATGTGTTTATAAGGACCGGCCTCGTCGTTAGTCGACATGTTTGCCCTTTATTACTAAAAAAGAGGCAAAAAGTTAGCACAAATAACGGCCAAAAAATTCGGCATGACCTTTGCTAATTTTTGGACCTACGAGTGCCTATTTCTCAACCGAAACGGAAGTGAATCAACACTTCGGGAGAAACGGGCAATTCAATTGTGAAATCCCTGCAAGAAAAAACACCCAAGCCCCATTGATAACCCCATTGACACCATCCATCATCATCCAACACCATCTCATTCATAAAATAAACAAACTCTGCAGCACCATTTAATAACATATAAAGCAGCACTATTCACAAAATAAACAAACTCTGCCTAGGTCACGAAATAAGCAGCATCAGGTCATGCAGCACCAGGTCACAAAATAAGCAGCATCTTATTCACAAACACCATCTTATTCACAAGCATCATGGAAAAGCAGCACCGGGTCACAGGTTGTAATAAGCAGCACTAGGTCACATGTTGTAAAAGCACTAGTAGCCCACAGATTAAAGCATAGTACATATAGTGTTTTGTCAAAAACATAGAAGACTAGGTCACTTGGATAAATATGATTATTAACCTGATTAGAGTATAGAGCAATTAGTGGTAGTATAAACCAACATGTGACACATTGAAACTAAACTACAAGGAGCAACAACATCTCATCAAATAGACTTCATTTTATGCCCAGAACTACAGATGAAAAGTTGGAACAAAGGTTTACAAATGCGGCTACTTAGGGTAGTCCCTTGTGAAAAGATAATGCCTTCATCAGCCCAGGACCTACGAGTTCTGTACATGCCTTGCAGAATAGTGGATGTTTTTTTATAGTTAACAACTGAACTACGATTGGGTAAGGCAGGTGCATCTACAGACAGTTTCATTTGTGCTTAGCCATAGAGTTTTTAGTGATGTTTCTCCTGGCATCTCTAGAACAAGCTTGAAACCACCAGTAAAATCAGCCTCATTTTCCTTCTATAAAAGGGCAGCACAACAATTGAGAACCAAACATTGAACTTGTTTTACATGGTATAAAATGCAATAGCAACAACAAGCTTGCAAATTTATGCAAGCCCAATTAAATATTGAACTTGTTTTACATGGTATAAAATTTATGCAAACATTGAACTTGTTTCACATGGTATAAATGCAACAGCAACATTGATCTTGTTTTACATTGAACTTGTTTTGCGCCTACCATGTAGAAATAGGATATAGTCAGCAACAACAACAAGCTTGCAAATTTATGCAAGCCCAATTTATTTTCTACGGCAGCCACACCAACAAAATAGCTGGATTCTTGAACTAAACCAGAGACAGAGTGCAAGGCGTAATCAGAAAACTACCACTAATTGCTCTGCTACGGAGCAGTGGCCTAATCAGAAAACTACCACTAAACTAAACTAAGATGATGGTGAATCATCTGCTACTGAGCAGTGGCAACACAGTAGCAACCCTACGGAGCAGTGGCGACACAGCAGCAACTAAACTGAGCCTAGGAACCCTAAGCAGATATGTATACCTGCGGTGGTGAGATGGTGCGGGATGGGGAGGTGGTCGTGGCGACGGACTGGCCTGCTCCTCCTCCACGGACGGGATCCTCCTCCACGCACGGAATCCTCCTCCACACACGGCATGCTCCTCCTCCACGCACGGACTGGCCTTCTCCTCCTCCTAGGGCGCACGGGCTCCTCCTCCTGTGGTGGCGAGATGGCGTGGCTCCTCCTCCACGCACGGCGGCTCCTCCTCCACGGGCTTCGGCGGCTTCTCCGCCGGTGCGTCGGGCGTGTGGGCGGCGCTTTGGCGGGCGTGCGCTGGGGCAGGCGGTCGCTAGGGTTCGTCGGGGATGCACACGTTTCATTTGGGGGGAAAGTGAAACGGAGGTGGGGGAACGAAAAGATCGAGCCATCCATTTGACTAAGTGCCAAAGTTATGTGTTGCATATCGCCTGAATGCGCCACAGAAGTTTCAACTTCTGTGGCGCATTCCAGTGATATGCGCCAGAAACTTGGGCACTTAGTCAAAACCAGCGCGCAGCTGTAGTTTGACACGAAACAGACACTAGCTCAATGGTTGTGAGACATGTATAGTTGGACATGAGCATCTGGCAGCCAGGTTCAAATCCTGGCTACATCAAATTTTTTTATTTAAAAATTATATGATACAAATATATTAAACCAAGCACATACACATATGTATATTTATTCAAAAAACTCCCCAAATTATATGTATATATTGTGCTTCTCATAAACACATGTGAATTTGTATACCAACACGAATATCACGATATATGTTTAATTAGTCTCTAACTAATACACAAAAAAGGTCACACATCGTCATGTGATGTTTCGAGCTAGCTAGCCTCTCTTCACAATCTTCTTGCCCTTTTTCTTCACGGTTGAATATTTTAGCCCGGGCACTATGAGATTTCTTCTCATGAACGGACAACCTTTAGTAGGTAGTGTGGTCTTTCTTCTTATTGTAGTAGTAGGCATGTTGAAGTACTTGTTAAATTCCTCTTCAATCTTCGGATCGCCGTTCTTGTCGAAGTCTTGCTCGTTGGCGGATCCTTCCATTCCGATGATGCTCCTCTTGCCCCTCCTCACTACAACACGACTGGGCTTTGACGGGTCTGTAATAAAGAAACATTGATCAACTTGGCTAGCGAGTGTCCATGGATCATTTTTCGCGGAGGCCTTCTTTGCCGACTTGGCATCGGGTATAACGCAGGTGGTGAAATATTGGCCTTCTTTTTCGACGTTCTTGGCCCATCTAACACGGAACATCTGTACCATCTCTCCACAGTAGTTGAGCTCCCATATCTCCTCGATCCTTCTGTAGAATCTTTCCATGATAGTAGTCTCGTCATCGGCGAAGGACATCATAGTTACTCCTGAGTTTTGATATTCGCTATGCATGTCCTTTTCCTCGGTGTAGAATCTGTAACCGTTGATGTCGTACAACTGATAGGTCTTTCCGTTATGCGCTGGGCCCTGTGACAAGGATAATATGAGTTGTTGATCTTATGTAGAAGGCTTCTGCGGGGGATTGTCCAGCAGCCTTTTCTTGAACCAACCCGTGAAGCTAGAGTTGTGTTCTCTTGTTACGTCTCCTTTCTTCCTCGGGCGGGCCCGGTCCACGTACTCCTGCTCGATCAAGATTTTGTGCTCTTCCACCCAAGGGCTGACCAATTCAATGTGTTGTAGTGCGAATCGGTGTGCCTTGTCAAATTCGGCGCGTCGATTAGCAATGCCGACATGCAGTGAGCGGTGGACCTCGCGGTGACCATACCCAGTGAGCCTGTCGAGGTGCTTCTTGGTGGGTATTCCAATATACTCATTTTCGGTGGTTAGATAGTTATGGCAGAAAGAGATGCACTCGTAGATCAGAAAGCCCTTGGCTATTCTTCCATCTGGACGGGACCTGTTGCGAACAAACCCTTTGATGACACCGTTTAGCCTTTCAAACGGCATCATGTTGTGCACGAATGTCGGCCCGAGCTGGATGATGCCATCCATGACATGGATAAGTAGATGCACCATGATGTCGAAGAATGCAGGCGCAAAGTAAATATCGATCTCGCATAGTATCACCACGATCTCTTCCTGTAGCCTCGAGCTGCTTCATGCCGATTGACTTCCTAGAGATGACGTCGAAAAAGTTGCATAGGCCAAACATCTCACGAACGTGCTCGTCCATTATCCATCGTATGGCAACTGGAAGTATCTGTGTCATCATCACATGACAGTCGTGGGACTTCATACCGCTGAACCTCTTCTTCGCTACGTCGAGATATCTGCTTATCTTGCCCTAGTAACCGTGAGTAACTTTGACTCCTAGGAGGCACCTGAAAAACTGCTCGATCTCCTCCTGACACAAAGTGAAGAAGGAAGCGTGAAGCACAACCACCTCATTCTTCTTAACCCTTTTGCGGAGACCCTGTGTCCCTTCCGTTTGATCGTCATCATTAGCACTATCAGGGTACTGAAGCTCCTTCTTGATGCCAAGCAATTTCAGGTCGTTTCTTGCTTTCGGCCCATCCTTGGTCCTTTCTGGCATGTTGAGGAGAGTGCCAAGCAGACTCTCAACAACGTTCTTCATGATGTGCATTACATCGAGGCTATGGGGCGTGTGGAGGACCTTCCAGTACGACATGTCCCAGAAAACAGACCTCGCTTTCCATACACCCAGAAGCGGCTTTGTCCTTGGTCGCTTCTTTCCTGGCGCAGGGCACTCATCCCAATTATTCAGAAGCTCCTCGATTACTTCGCCGCTCCTCGTACACGGGGCTCTTTCGAGCTCGTCTTTACCATTGAACAGGTCACCACGTTTTCTCCATGGGTGATCCATGCGAAGCCACTTTCGAGTCCCTTGGAACACGGTTTTCGAAGACCCGGGATCCTTGGGTAGCTGGAGATGCGGGGTCTTATCCATGCACTTGACACATGCATTGTGTCTGTGGTTCACCTGGGCCGATACATATGTGTAACCAGGATAGTCCTGCACCGTAGTGAGCAACCCAGCTCTCAGAGGGGAATATTATTTAGTGTAGGCGTCCCACGTACGGGCTGGCGTCTCCCACGACGTGTCTAACTCCTCTTTCAACAGTCCGAGATAAAGATGCATATCGAAACCTGGCTGTTTTGGCCACTGAATAAGAATTCTCATATGTACGTACCTTTGCTTTGTGCAGAGCCACCTGGGGATGTTGTACGGTCGTACAAACACGGGCCACGTGCTATGCGTGCTACTATGATTGCCAATAGGATTGAGTCCATCGGTGCCCATACCCAGCCTGACGTTCCTTGCATCGCCCCCAAACTCTTCGAACTCGATGTCCAATGCATTACACTAGCTAGCGTATGAAGGGTCTATTAGGATCTTGCCCTTCTCTGGATCATCTTCGGGTTTCTCCCTTTCTGCGTGCCATTGCATTAGCTTTGCTTCCTTAGGATCTATGAAATATCTCTGTAGACAGGGAGTGATAGGAAAGTACCATACTAGTTTTCGAGGAACTTTCTTGTTCCCTCTCTTGTACCGTCCATGGCTGCACACCGGACATGTGGTTCTCTCCGCATACTCGTTACTATAAAGTGCGCAATCATTGATGCATGCGTGGTATTTAACGTGTGGTAGGTCGAGAGGGCACACGATTTTCTTGGCCTCCTCTATACTTGTTGGCAATGTGTTCCCGTTAGGAAGACGATCGTGCCAGTATTCCATGTTAGCATTGAAGCTCACGTCGGTCCATTTGTGTTCCGCCTTCATCTCTAGAGCCTTGAGCGTTACACTCAGGCGTGTATCCTCGGGCTGACACCCAGGATACAATGGAGTCATCCCATCTAACTCCATTTGCGCCAGCTTGGATTTCTCTCTGGATGCAGCTTTGGCGTTGCTCATCTCCTTGAGAAGCAGTTCCTGAACATGAGGGTCCCTTAACACCGAAGTTAGCAGCGTCTGGGTGTTTGCTTCTTCTCCTTCTTCATGATGGTCATTCCTGTCGACATATCCTTCTTCGTCATGATTATCATGCCCACCAGTATATTCTTCGTCATCGTGACAATGCCTGCTGGGAGACTCTTCGTCTTCTCGCCCGCCCATGTCTTCATGATGACCAGCATCATTTACTGTCGGCTCCTCGTCAAAGTCGTCGCGCATGAAATCGCGTCTGAGCAGGTGATCCTCCAATTGTCCAGAATCAGGGTCGATCCAGCGCTGGAGTTTGCATTTTCGACATGGACATCTTATCTGGGTCTTGTTATTCCGAATCATGTCCGCCTTCGCGTCTTTATTATACCTAGTAACTCGACCTTCGCTCATCCTGACGACATGGTAGCATGCGTGGTATGCACGTATAGAGCAAAAGGCAGAGTAGGTTAATTAGAAACCACATCTTATGCACACACAAACACACATTCATGGTCGCCGGAAAAATTCGGCATGACCTTTCCTAAAAGTAGGACATATGGGTGGTGCAAAAATTTGCCGAAATGGAAATAAATTAATATTTCGGCAAACATCCATGCACCACACCGGGGCAGACAAGCAAAAACAAGAAACTTCTTCCCATACAAGCATTCATGCACCACACAAGCTTTATGCACAAACATCATCTTCACGCCATGCATGCATCGCATGTACACACCGCCCGCGCGATAAGCTTTACACCTACAAAACATGCATATTCATGGCCAATTACTCACCGGGTAGATTGAATACTGAGTCGAGAGCGCGGTGTGAGAGAGTTTGGACCAATAAATCTATAGAGAGATAATGGTACACAAATAGAGATATGGAGGAGAAAAGTATGTGTGTTTTAGATCTACTAGTTGGAGAAAGGTTTTCCCTAACCAACCTATCAACTATTCTAGGTTTAAATACAACAAAATGTAGAAAATTATGGGCACAATGGGGTGGGAGAGAGGAGGAAGACGAGCTGGGAGGAGGGGGAAGAAGGATGTGAAATGGATGGTGGTAGATAGAGGGGTGCAAAGCTGCCACCTTTTTGTGCAGACCTGGACGCAGGGTTCTGTGGCGCATATGGGCGATATGCGCCACATAAGTTCCACAGAACCTTGGCTATAGGATGCAGTGGCCAGACTGTGGGCCCACGTATGGTCGGTCAAAAGTGTTCTGTGGCGCATATGGGCCATATGCGCCACAGAAGATTGAACTTCTATGGCGCATATAGCCCATATGCGCCACAGAACACTGAGTCCAGATCTGCACGAAATTAAAGGTGGCGGATAGCTGATTTAATGACACCCCTCTATATATATACCACACTCCCTGTCCAAAGCAACATCCCTGCCCCTGATGTCTTCTTTCCACAACTTGTCGGAAGACTCGCTGGAGAGCATAGCCCGCTCGCGTTCCCTGCAGCCTACTCGAAGTGGAGGGGCGAGGTCGAGGAGCAGTGCTCGTAGTCAGCCGCCGCGGGATTCAGAGGTCAACCTAATCGAGGAGGAGGCCAGGTTGCGGCATGAGGCCCTCTACAACATGGACATGAGGTTGTACGCCGTGCTCGCGTCCTCGGAGGAGAGGGCGCGCATGGCGGAACAAATCGGGTGGCGTCCGGTGCTCGACTCCAACGTTTCCATGGATGACCACGTCTGCAGGCTGCAGGCGCGCGTGAACAGGGAGGTTTGGCATATTCCACCGCCATCGCCCCCACCAACTCTGTGAAGGAATTTGCAATGTTTGTAGTTTGTGCATTTGCAATGATGTATGCCATTGTTGTTTTGCTGTTTAAGGGCTATGCGCATGTGCATTTGCAATAATGTATGCCACTGTCTATCTAGTTGATTGTCTAGTATTTTACCTATGACACTGATACTTGTTTAGTTGGAAAAAAGTGGAAAATGTGTACTAGAAACAATCAAGATATTCTGAGTAGCACGCACCATTCTGTGGCGCATATTGCAGATATGCGCCACAGAAGTTTATTCTTCTGTGACGCATATGCACTTATGCGCCACAGAAGTTTGGTCATAGGTGTCCAGACAGTGGGGCCCACATAATTGTTCTGTGGCGCATATGGCGGCATGCGCCACAGAAGATATAAACTTCTGTGGAGCATATAGTCATATGCGCCACGGAAGGTTGGTCACAGCACGGTCAATGCCCCCCTGTTGTGGGTCCCACCTGATGATTCTGTGGCGGATCTGTCAATATGCGCCACAAAAGTGAAAACTTTTGTGGCTCATATAGTAAGATGCGCCACGGAAGTTTTATGGACCAAGACCTGGTGTAGCTCCCACCTAACTTCTGTGGCGCATCTCCAGTTTCCATGCGCCACAGAAGTTTCATGGTTCCGTGGCGCATTGGTTCAGATGCGCCACTGGACAACTTTTGTGGCGCATGGTCAGAACCATGCGCCAAAGAAGGTCTGTCTATCTATAGCTAGTTTCCTAGTAGTGGTTGAAATACACCATTTTAGAAACCATAGAATCCTTTTTACACCACTTTAAAATGAATTCAAATTCAAACTTCGTTTAAACCCTTTTGGGCCATATCATTTGATCCATAACTCCGTTTTGACCCATTCCTTTGCCAAATTGCTCGGAATCACACAACCATCATATTATCAATAAATAAATGTATTTATAATATTTTAATTTATATTTGGTTCTTATATTTGGATGTGGAGTTTAATCGATTATATTTGTTTATGCGTTTAGATTACGGGAAATTGAGTAAGGGTATTCTATTACTACATCTACTACTTTAACAACGAACTAATATCTCATCGTCCAAAAGGCAAGTTGCACTACCATGTATTTGTCCTATTTATTTTTTCTATGATTTTTTGTTTATTAAAATTTAGGGATGCATGCGATAGATATATTTTGGTATCTCGTGTATTTTAGAAACCGGCGATGTTTTTCTTAGCTATGTCCCATAGTAGAATAAGCCATAGGTTTTGTCACCCTCTTGGATACCCTAGGTAATATAGTGCTAGGCTAAGTTCTCGCAAGTTTTTGGACATTGTAGTTATGCTTGGCCATGCTATATGAAAATTTGTTGGGGAGAAGGCTCAAATCAACAAATTATTTATGAAATGATGAGGTTTATGAAAGTATTTACTAAATAAAATTTAAAATGTTTTCTCCTAGGAAAAATGGTATTGTTGGGTCAACGCATGTGGAGTTTTTATTCAAATTGATTGATGGACTGCCGCCCAGGGACCCCTAAAAGAACAAAAACAGGTTTATCTTACTCAGTTATTTAGTGCAACCACATGTTATATAGGTTCTAGATTGGTTGACTAGCTTGTGGAAACCTACTTAAGAACTGTCATCGGTATGGAACTTTGTGTGTATTTGGAATGGGCATGTCTTAAAATAAGTAGTTAGTCATTTGGGAAAGACCTCGGCACGACCTTCGTGTTGTGCCATGTGGGGAAATTGTACGCCCTCTATCGAGTGAAAAACTAATTGATTATCTGTGCCGTCATGGGAGAAACCGAGTAAACTTAACTTAAATATATCTCTTATCAAATTTGTTTTCAAACTTAAAATGTTTTAATGAAACCTACATCTCTGTGCGATTCTTAGGAACCATGTGTCTCTATGTGAATCATAGGCTGGTTTTCAGGGAAGACTCTATGTTCGTGTGTCGTTCATAGTTGCAACTATAGGATGAGTTTTGGGGGGAAAATTGTGTTCAGCTAGGCCAGTTTGTGTGACCTGCTAGCCCTATACTATTTATAAAAATGTTTATAAAACATAGGATGAGTTAGAATTTTGAAAACTCAAATGTGATTTAAGACTACTAAATCTTTCTTTGTGCAAAATATAAAACCCATACATCCTCTTGACAACCCTAAGCATGTACTAATAGGCTTAGTATTGCATTGTGGTGTAACTTGCCAATACATTTAGTGTATTAATTGACCATTCGTGGCAGCAACCTATCATGTTGCAGATTTTTCTTGTAATCTATAGGAAATAATTGTGAAGGGGATTGACGTCTAGGACACAATACTCCATTCGATTTCCTCTGGCATATTTAATGGAGCCCCCACTTCATTTTATTTGTGAAGGGGCTAGGCGAATATCAAGTTTTCCCCAGGATATTAACTGCCCAACTATTTGGAATAACCACCACCAAATGTAGAAGATTGAAATAAATACCCGCAAAATAGAAGAAGATTGAAATAATAAAAAAAAGAGGAAAAAATGGGGTGTTACGCAACAACATCGGTAGCTCCCCATGTACTCCCTATCCTAATTTATCATATCTATCCAATACGTCTTTCTCCCTACGATCTTGATCTAGATATTATTATCTAGTCCAAAAATATATATAGGAGGCAAACCTAGGCGGCAAGGCGACTATTGTCTGAGCAGTTGGTTTCATCGAAGAATCAAGAACGACCAAAAAGTATAGATGCATAACGGATGATCGCATGTGCGCTGGTCAGACGAGTCCAATGGCTAGTGAATCTTAATTCCGAGTGCCAAGCTTCGAGGCACCACCTTGAGCAAGGGACGACACAGGTGTACATTGTCTAATCAGGGATCGTGTACCTCCATCGGAGTACCTGCTACCTGTCATCATATCCTTCAGTGTGATCAACCCCTCTAGTAGCTGGCGACATCTCGCTAGCCGGATACCGCTCGACAAGATTCTGGAAGCAGGAAGAGTCCCATGTTGCCTACTTCTGGTCGCACCAACTTTAATCCACTTCCTATGATGACAAAGGGATTTCTTCCAATTGACACCAACAACAGGTTTGGAGTGAAAACTCCGCATGAGACGTCCCGCGGAGCACCTGCCGAGCCGGATTGACCTGACCTAAAGATGAAGAAGGCATTACATACTAATGTTGACCTCGAATGCTCTATGGTCCATGAAAGGGACGTCACATACCACCACATGTTGAGTATATAAGCAAATTACAATAATGTTTAATCCAAAATAACCAATAATAAAGCATGACTATAATTATAGGAATTAATCTAATCATGCATACTAGCAGAATAGACGAATAGATCACATCTAACAAAGATAAACATATCACATCTATTCCAAAATCTAGTACAAGAAACTGTAACAAAAACTTAAGTAGATAGGAGAAAATTGCATACGGTGCTGCAAGAGGATTCATGTTAGTGTTCGCATTTAGGTTGCCGTTGACACCAGCATCGTCAGCCACGTCGGCGATGTAGAGGCTGCTGATGTTCGGGAAGAAGTCCTCGCCGGGCAAGGAGTGGTCGGTCGACGTGATGCCGTCAGTAGTCACGTAGAAGTGTTCCCCAAAAACCTGATCGCCTCTCGCCCGTACAGGTTCACGAGTGGCGGTGGTTCCGGAGGCCTACTGTCCCGTCATCCGTGCACGCCGGAAAAGGGAATGGAGAAGGCTTAGCGCCAGCGCAAGGTTCTGGAGGAAGAGAGATGTGTGTAACCTAATTAGGGCTTACGCCTGAGCGGCTTATATAGTGTCGGTCGGGTAAGACGAGGGGCGCAACCCACGTCCGAGTTAGTAACATCCCATTCCGGAAAGACTGGAAACGGCTGATAGAAAAATAACAGCAGCACAATTCCGCAAACCACGTCGCGTCGCGTCTGTAGCATCCCAGTTGTCTAACACCTGTAATGCTACTTGTTTTAATAATAAAAAAGGGCCACTTCCAACATATAATTGTTGCATCATTATCATATCATGCTCATGTCATCATGTCACCTTGCAATTGAGCATCATATAAAACCTATTCTTGTTTGGTTCTCAATCTCATGTGCACTATTAATTGTATTTGCCTCTTGATATTGTATTTGGCTCTTGATATATTGTTAAATGCCCAAGTTGAGTTGGGGGCATATCTCTTCTAAACTCCACCACCTTTCTTTCACCACCTTATATTCCACCATCCAATTAATATGAGCTTGGCATTTTATTTGAGTTATCTCTAGCTCATGTTGGTTGGTTGGATTTCCACCCATAATCTTTTGCTTGGCCTTTGCCCACCTTTTGGGAATGCAAGGAATAATGCCACATGAATTAATGTTGTTTTCACAATATAACTACTTGGCAAATATTGTTTGCATGGGCCATGCAAGTGCCACCTTTTCTTGATCTTGGAATGATATTTGGATTTGCTTGCATGGATCATCTCTCCTTTGTTTTAAATCTTGTTTTGGTTTGTAGTTCTCTTCACCATATCTTCTACCTCTCTACCCTCCTATAGCTAAGACCTCATCCCCTTTCTCCATGCATACACATGTGCTCATGTGTGAGCATAAGGCTAAACCCCATCTTTCTCCCTACCTCTTTTCTCTTGATCTTGCTTGCTCTTTGTTTGAAGCATGCATGGACCAAAGAAAAACCCCACCACCACATCTCTCTCTCTCTCTCCCTCCCTCTTTCTTTTTCTTGTTTTAATCTTGTGTGTTCTTGTCTAGAGCATACATGATCAAGTCAAGTACCTTTTCCATCTTACCCTTCTTTCTCTCTCTAACCCTCTAATCTAGCTCTCCCTAGCCCCTACCTAATAACCTAGTTCCATCCTAGTTAAACACTAAGAGGCACCTAAACTATCTAACCTAGCTAACATGCCCTCCTTCTCTAGCTCAACCTTGCTCACACCATACCCTGCCCCAGCTCGCCACCCCCCTCTCCCTACACTAGCTTGGCCCCTCTTCCCTGGCCCCACCTAGCTACCCCATCTAAGGCAAACCCTAGCCCGAGCCGGCCGCTTCCCCTCTCCCTTTTCCCCTCTGATCTCTGCCCAGCTGCCCCACACCGAGCCCCTCGACCTGGCCAGCTGTAGCCCCACCTGCCAGCCCTCCCTCTCGTGCTCACGCCGCCCCTGCCGTGCCTGCCTGGCCCATGCCATGCACGTGAGGAGGAAAAAGGTGGCACCGAGGCCACCTTCCCCTCCTCCACGCAACCCCACCTGCCCCCTCTCTTCTTATCCTCTCCCTCGCCTCCTAGCCGTCCCCAGATCCACCTGAGGCTCTGCCTCGCTTCCCATCTGCCCCCCTCTTTCTCCACCTTCGAATCACCCCGACGCCGGCCACGCCGCAGGCTCTCTCGCGAGCGCAGCATCCAGGAGGAGGGCGAGGTGTTGCGGGTGTCGAGGAAGACCTGGAGCTCGCCCGCGACGTCCCCGTACCCAGCAGCGAGGAGGAGGAGTCCAGCACCGACAGAACCTGCGCAAGCCTGACGAAACCCTAGCGCCTCCCGAAGCCGCGGCCGGCGATCGATCGGCCCGTACCGACCCCACCAGCACACTCGCGGTGAGCACCCTCGCCTCCCAGACATCCTCTCCCGCTCAGTCGTTTCCGGGACGCGGCGGACCTTGCGTCGAGCAGCCTCCGCGCGCCGGAGTTCGCGAGCATCTGCCGCTAGCACGCGCCGCCTAACCCTATCTAGCTTGTGCCCATCTCACCGTCAACTACCCTAGCCTACCGCAGTGGCACAGGCCCCCCTGCGCGAGCCAGTGATCGCGAGTTCGATCCCCACTCGCCAAGCATGAGCGGCATCGCGCGCCCGTCAGGTTCAGAGGAAGAAGCACAGTACGCGCGTGGCCTTTTTGCACCTAAACCCCTCACCTTTTGTCGCGCCAACCCGCGGTCCAGCCTGGCCCATTGTCGGTGTCTGTAGCGTTTTTGCAAAAAGGCTCTCGGGTTATCTGAGAAGCAACCCGCGGTCCTCTTTTCCTCCCAGCCACTGGCGCGTGGGACCGCAGGATCCTGGCCCACCTGTAAGCGTCTAGGGTCAGGGTGGCCTCGGTGTTAAATGTTTTCAGACTCTGTTTAAATTCAAAACTAACTAAATTTAATTCAAAATTCAAACTTCAATTCAGTATTAAATAACTTTTCTTTTGTAAATCCAAATTTAGCAAATGATATATGTTTTGAGATCAGGAAAATGAGAGGATTACAAATATGCCTTTCAATTTGCCTTTTGCACATTTAAAATTCCAAGTTGAATTAAATTACCACAATTGCCACTAGAACTTCAATAATTAATAACTTTTGTTTTATAATTCCAAATTGAACAAATGATATGTCTAAAATGATCAGCTCGACGAGACCTTTCTGTTTATGCTATCCATGACTTCAATTGCAGCATGCATCATATAAAAATATAGGGTACAGCAAATGTTATGACAACAAAATGTGAACCAAAACTCCATTAAAATGTTGTTACTTGTCTTCCACACCTCACCATGCCATGCTACCTTATTGCCATGTAAATTGTGCATCATTCATCATGGCATGATTGTTTGCTTGACGCATCTTATTCATATGCTTGTGCTCTATATTCATGTTGGCCTTGTTTGTTTGGTTTTTCTCGGATAGACCTTTGAAAGGTGGGTTATATCAAGAGAACCAGAGCACTACCAGATCCGTCCCTCGCTTCAACTGAGTTATCGGCAAGCACTTCCACATGCTTGCATACATACCTATTGCCTCTATCTTATTCTTGCATCATTGAGTCGCGATTGCATTAAATTGAATCCCAAGTATGCATAGCCTTTACTTTTAAACCCCACCAAGCTTGTTCCTCCATCCCATGAGCCATTACTATAGGAGTTGTTTGAGCAATGAGAGTCGAGAACAAATGTGTAGGGTATGTGAGAGTCTGTTGGATAACGAGGTACCTAAACAACTTAACCTGAGTAGTAGGGGATAACTAAAGAAAGTGGCACCGGTGAGCAACGTCTGCTATTTGGTTTTTCCTGCTCACTTGTGTCCCGTAAGACCCCGAGTACTTGATTCCTGTTCCTTGATTTATCGCGCTATCCACATCCGGGAGGTATATGGGACCCCCCTGAGCCAGAGCTTGCTTCCGTCTTATTTCTTGGGGCCACAAACTAGTTTGAGGTTTTATTTACGATCCTGTACTTATGCCATGCTACTTATGTATTTAAATTGTGCGACAGATAGCACACTGTACTGTTTAGGTAAGCGGAGTGATTACGCGGTATCGACACCCCGAGTTTTCGGGTTCCCGATCGCTTCTGACCATTGACGCAAACCTTGAGTCCGTCTCAAGCTTGCTTACTTGCTGCGGGTCTACTCAATGGGTGGCCCTGAAATATTTCTGAATCCGGTGATTGTTCAGTCGTGAAAGCCTCGTTGGGTTTTGATTTGGTTTTTTTCGAGGTTGATCGAGCGTGTGTTGCTATTGGTGCACCCCGGCCGGGTAAAACTTTCTGAAAGCCGTGTCCGCGGATATGGACGACTTGGAGCACAGTTTCTCGATCATAGACAAGCATAACTAAAGTACCGCTTTAATCTGACTAAGTAATTTGACTAGTAAATAGTGCCACACTCATGGAATGGTTAATAAAATTGCCAACGGATGGGGGGTTGTTCGTCCGCTTCCTCGTTGGTAAGCGGGGAGGAGAATGGATCTGTTGAGATTACCATTATAACTGTTGTTCTTAATTCACGGACATCCGTCTATCATTGGTTAGGCGGATGGTTAGCGTTTATCTGTAGAACTGCTAGGGTTTATCTTTCGCTGCAATTGCGTCACCCCAGGTTGTGTTCCCCTTTAGAGGCATTAAGACTTGCTGAGTACCCTTAGGGTCTCACACGATAAATTATTGGTTCAGATGGACAGGTACCTTCGCAGGACGGATACTGGGTGGAAGAAGCCGAAGATGTGGGCAACGATCGTTCGGTGTAGAGATTCCGGGAACGGGGATCCGTGAGACTTGTAGTTGGGATGTGCTTATTTCTATGGCATCTTATGCCGATTTGCTTCTTATCCGTACTCGGATTTTGTTTGCCGCTTCCGCATGATACTCTGATGTGTGTTGTATGAGGAAGTATCCTAAAATATAGATCTATCTAGGTCATTTGAATCTTGCCGTTGCTATATTTCCTTTCTTTCTAGATGGAATGGCTCGATGTACTTTTGTATGGTGGCTTGCGTACATACCCACTTGTGTCGTAGTTGATCCTTCTTCGCCGACACGCCGCCTGCAGGTCCGTTGAGAGGGTAGTGGTTGGGACGTCTGAAAGGACTACCGGTGAGTGGCTTTGGGGCCCCACCGTACTATTTCAACCACTACCACTCATCCAGGCTTGTATCTAGGAGCGTAATTCACCGAGGTAGTTACAATTGGTATCAGAGCCATCCCGACCTTCAGGGTTTCAGCCAAACGGTCGTTGTCAGTCTAGCAAATATTTTGGTAGTTATGTATACTAGGGAAAAACAAAACGCGAGAGTAGGACTGCTTCCACTTTTCTTCTTACCCTCCCACCCACCCTTTTCTGGTAAGGAAGTGCAACGTTTTCAATCCTCTTCTCAAAATTCAAACTAGGATTCACGTGTTCTGGGTTTCCGTAGTACCATAGGTTGTGTGTGTGTGTGTAATCCCTTGTCTATCTGTTGCATCCAAGTTGTTATCTTATCTACCTTTGGTTATCAACTGTTGGTACATTCCATACCGACAGGCTTTTGCAAACCGACGCAATCTATCTTCCTCTTGTATCCGATGCTATCTTGTTTGGGGTGTTCGTTTCCGTAGTTACCAATCTTTAGGTTTCGTCGTGAGAAGAAGGGGTTAGGATATGTGTTCCACTTGTTCATGTGCGGAGTAATGATTTGAGTGCGGGATGGAGTCGCGACCATACCACTACTTTTATCATTCGCTTTTGTATATTGAATCGGTAGAGTCACTAATCTTGATTCGTTAAGTAATTTTGCGCATCTATTGGTATTTTAATGCCGAAATTTGTGGAAAATTTTTTCTTTGATATATTTGTGTACCACACTCCTTTTCAGTCGTGTGCGATATGCTTAATATCTTCTAGGTGCTTTGAACTTTGTTGATATTTTAATATCATCTCAGTAAATTGTATCCTTTAATCTTGGTTAATTCCATCTTGGTACTATTTTGGATTATTATCATTCTCCATTATAGTACTGACTTGAGTTTTATATCAATGACAGGATGGCTCCACCACGGATGAAGAGGACATACCTCCGGCTGGGCTCACATCAAACATAGCTAATGCTTTGGCAGCAATGCAAGAGAACCAGCAGCGCTTTGAGGAGAGTGTCAGAAGAAACGAGTTTGCTCCACTTCCTCCACCTCCCAAGCGTGGAGACATCAAGAGCTTCCTCAAATTCAACCCTCGTCAGTTTGATGTTTCTGACCGACCTCTGGACGCGGATGATTGGCTGCGTGAGATCTCAAGGTTGCTCGAGACTGCTGATGTTCCGGAGCAGGAGTGGGTCAAGTGTGCTACTCACCTTCTCAAGGGAGATGCAGCTCTTTGGTGGGAGAACTACTTGAAGGCAAGCTGCACTGGGTTCCAGCCAACTTGGGAGAGGTTCACTGCAGCTTTCAAAGAGCAGTTTCTCTCAGAGATTGTAATGGAAAGGATGAAGGAGGCTTTCCTCAACCTGAAGCAGGGAAATGATAACGTCAACACCTATATCAGGAACTTCATGAATCTATCGCGTTATGGTGGTGATGAGGTATCTGATGACAAGAAGAAGCAGAAAAGGTTCAGGCAAGGGCTCAATGCGTCGATCAAGTATGCAATCACGCATGCAAGACCGGCAACCTTCCTGGAACTACAGACACAAGACTGCAAGAGGAGGCAAGCGTGCAAATGTTTGAGGAGTCCAAGAAACACAACAGGATGCATCAAGCTCGCAGCTATGGCAGCTCCTTCTAAGCGGCGTGTGCGGGTTCCTAACACCCCACCGTCGCTCCCGGCTCCACCAAGACCTGCGAGTTTCACGTCAAGGCCACCAAACTTCCCCACTGCGGCTCCCAGGGCTACAACAACCACTACCACAGGCGCTGGCGGAGTCCTCAGCTACTCGCTCCACGTCCGGTGGTGCACGCTTCACGTGTGGAGATCTGGACATCCCCACCGAATTGTCCAATGAAGAACAAAGCTCACCCTCCACCCCGCCAAGATCTGCAGCAAGCTCTCCTTCGGTTCGTGCACCGCCACCTCGGGCTCTCAACATCAACACCAAGCCCGGGTCTGCGGTTGTTCGTGACACCTCCGTAAGCGCCTCTCAAGCTGAGCTCGCACCTGGAGTTGTGATGGGTATGCTTTCCGTTAACTCAGTCCCCTGCGAGTTCTCTTTGATTCTGGTGCATCGCATTCTTTTGTTTCTATAAAGTTTGCAAGTGAGAATGAGTTAGTCATGGTTCCTCTCCAAAAGCGGTTAATGGTTCTTTCTCCTGGAGCAACAATGGCAGCTTCTAAAATCAGTCATGGCAATCAAATTGAGATTGGTGGTTCTTCATTCTTGGCTTCTTTGATTGTTCTGGGCAACTCTGACATTGATGTCATCTTGGGCATGGATTGGTTGACAGCAAATGCAGCTGTGGTTGATTGTGCTCAACGCTCAGTGTCTCTGAAGATTCCTGAAGGCCATATAGTCTTTTCTCCAAGTCTGACTCCTGCTGTCCAGCTCTTTTCCTTGGCGGCTCTGAATGATGATGTTATGCAAGCTATTCAGAGTGTACCAGTGGTCTGTGAGTTTCCAGATGTTTTCCCTGAAGAGTTGCCAGGTATGCCTCCGGATCGCGAGGTTGAATTCGTGATTGAGCTTGAACCTGGAACGGCTCCTATCTCCAAGCGGCCATATAAAATGGGTCCTTCTGAGTTGGCTGAACTCAAACGACAACTTGATGAACAAGAGAAATTGGGTTTCATTCAACACAGCACTTCTTCTTGGGGTAGCCCAACAATCTTTGTGAAGAAGCGCGACAGAACCGATAGACTCTGTGTTGACTACCGGGCTCTAAATGCTAAAACCATCAAGAACAAATATCCTCTCCCTCGGATAAATGATCTTTTTGATCAGCTAGCAGGAGCTGTGGTGTTCTCTAAGCTGGACTTGAGAAGTGGTTATCACCAAATCAAAATTCGCAAAGAAGATGTGCCCAAAACAGCTTTCACCACCCGCTATGGCCTGTATGAGTACACGGTCATGTCTTTCGGTCTCACCAACGCACCTGCTACCTTCTCGAGGCTGATGAACTCCGTTTTCATGGAGTACCTGGATAAATTTGTTGTGGTATATCTGGATGACATTCTGGTCTATTCCAAGTCTAAGGAGGAGCATGAAGAACACCTGCGGTGTGTCTTAAACAAGCTTCGTGAGAATCGCTTGTATGCAAAGTTCTCAAAGTGTGAGTTTTGGCTGCCTGAAGTAACATACCTGGGTCATGTTATCTCTGCCAAGGGCATTGCAGTTAACCCGGAAACCGTGAAGACAATAGTTGAATGGCTTCCTCCTGCTAATGTCAAGGAAGTGCGGAGTTTTCTCGGCTTGGCTAGCTATTGCCGTCGCTTTGTTCGAACTTCAAGATAGCAAAGCCTCTTACCGATCTCCTCAAGAAGGGCAAGAAGTACTGGACTCGCTTGTCAAGAAAGTTTTGAGACACTCAAAGAGAAGCTCACTTCCACACCAGTCTTGGTTCCTCCAGACACATCTAAGCCTTTCCAGATATTCTGCGACGCCTCTTTGCAAGGATTGGGTGCGGTCCTTATGCAAGAGAAACAGGTGGTTGCTTATGCCTCTCGTCAGTTGAAGACGCATGAAATCAACTATCCCACACATGACCTTGAGCTAGCAGCAGTTGTCTTTGCTTTGAAGCTATGGAGGCACTACTTGCTTGGTAACAGTTGTGAGATCTTTTCAGACCACAAGAGTTTGAAGTATATCTTCACTCAGCCTGATCTCAACCTTCGGAAGAGGAGATGGATTGAAGCAATCAATGACTTTGATGTGACCATCAACTACACTCCAGGCAAAGCAAACGTCATGGCAGATGCGCTTAGCCGTAAAGCTTATGTCAACAACCTCATGGTGGAAGAGCAACAGCCTCTCTTGTGCGAGGAATTCCGTCATCTCAACCTGGAAATTGTGGAACAAGGGCATCTCCTGAACCTTCTGGCTACTCCTCTCTTGGAAGAACAGATTCGCTCTCGTCAGCTTGGTGATTCGCACACCAAAAAGCTCATCTCTAAGCTTGACCTTCCGAAGTATGAGTCCTTCCACGTTGATGATCAAGGCACGCTCTTCTTTGAACACCGGATGTTTGTTCCAAACTACCCGGGTCTGAGAGACCAAGTTCTCAAGGAGGCACATGATTGGGTTCTTTCTATCCATCCTGGCAGCACAAAGATGTACATGGACTTGAAAACACAATACTGGTGGCCTGGGTTGAAACGGTATTGCGCCAAGTATGTCTCAGAATGTGATGTCTGCCGTAGGGTGAAGGCTGTCCATTAGAAACCATTTGGTCTTCTACAGCCATTGAAACCTCCGGAATGGAAATGGGAGAAAGTAGAGATGGACTTCATCACTGGTTTTCCAAGGTCGCAGAACGGCAACAATGCAATTTTTGTTGTCATCGACAGGCTTTCTAAAGTGGCTCATTTCTTCCCAGTCAAAGAAACAATTTCTGGAATTCAGTTGGCTGAGCTCTATATCAACATAATTGTCTCCTTATATGGGGTTCCACTTGAAATCAGTTCAGACCGTGGGAGCATATTCACCTCAAAGTTCTGGGAGAGTTTCCAAAAAGCTTTGGGAACAAAGTTGAACTTCAGCACTGCTTACCACCCTCAGTCGCAAGGACAAGTGGAGAGGATCAATGAGATTCTGGAGGATATGCTTAGAGCTTGCGTCATCTCGTTTGGCATGAAGTGGGAGGAATGTCTTCCATATGCTGAATTCTCCTACAACAACAGCTTCCAGAAGAGTCTGAAGATGGCACCATTCGAGGCTCTCTATGGACGCAAGTGCAGAACTCCGATTGGTTGGTCAGTGCAGGAGAAAGAATCTGGTTTGGCCCCGACATTGTAACTCGAGCAGAGGAGAAGGTGCATATCATTCGAGAACTCAAGATTGCTCAAAGTCGTCAGAAGAGCAACTATGACAGGAAGCACACGGATATGGTATATGCCCCTGGTGATCTCGTGTACCTTCGTGTCACTCCCATGAGAGGAACACACCGCTTCGGTGTCAAAGGAAAGTTGGCTCCTAGATACATCGGTCCTTTCAAGATACGTGGTAGAAGAGGAGAAGTTGCTTATGCACTGGAGCTTCCGGAAAAACTCAAAGTCCATGATGTTTTCCACATCTCTCAGCTCAAGAAGTGCTTCAAAGATCCCGGCAGGACTGTGGACCATGAGCTAATCGATCTCCAAGAAGACTTGTCTTATCAAGAACACCCCACCAAAATCCTCGAGACCGCAGAACGAAGGACTCGCAACAAGTCCATCAAGTTCTGCAAGGTGCAGTGGTCACACCATTCTGTTGATGAAGCCACATGGGAGCGTGAAGATGAACTCCGTGCCAACCATCCTTCTCTCTTTGTATCTTCTTCTTCTTCTTCCTAGAATCTCGGGGCGAGATTCCTGTTTAGTGGGGGAGAGTTGTAGCATCCAGTTGTCTAACACCTGTAATGCTACTTGTTTTAATAATAAAAAAGGGCCACTTCCAACATATAATTGTTGCATCATTATCATATCATGCTCATGTCATCATGTCACCTTGCAATTGAGCATCATATAAAACCTATTCTTGTTTGGTTCTCAATCTCATGTGCACTATTAATTGTATTTGCCTCTTGATATTGTATTTGGCTCTTGATATATTGTTAAATGCCCAAGTTGAGTTGGGGGCATATCTCTTCTAAACTCCACCACCTTTCTTTCACCACCTTATATTCCACCATCCAATTAATATGAGCTTGGCATTTTATTTGAGTTATCTCTAGCTCATGTTGGTTGGTTGGATTTCCACCCATAATCTTTTGCTTGGCCTTTGCCCACCTTTTGGGAATGCAAGGAATAATGCCACATGAATTAATGTTGTTTTCACAATATAACTACTTGGCAAATATTGTTTGCATGGGCCATGCAAGTGCCACCTTTTCTTGATCTTGGAATGATATTTGGATTTGCTTGCATGGATCATCTCTCCTTTGTTTTAAATCTTGTTTTGGTTTGTAGTTCTCTTCACCATATCTTCTACCTCTCTACCCTCCTATAGCTAAGACCTCATCCCCTTTCTCCATGCATACACATGTGCTCATGTGTGAGCATAAGGCTAAACCCCATCTTTCTCCCTACCTCTTTTCTCTTGATCTTGCTTGCTCTTTGTTTGAAGCATGCATGGACCAAAGAAAAACCCCACCACCACATCTCTCTCTCTCCCTCCCTCTTTCTTTTTCTTGTTTTAATCTTGTGTGTTCTTGTCTAGAGCATACATGATCAAGTCAAGTACCTTTTCCATCTTACCCTTCTTTCTCTCTCTAACCCTCTAATCTAGCTCTCCCTATCCCCTACCTAATAACCTAGTTCCATCCTAGTTAAACACTAAGAGGCACCTAAACTATCTAACCTAGCTAACATGCCCTCCTTCTCTAGCTCAACCTTGCTCACACCATACCCTGCCCCAGCTCGCCACCCCCCTCTCCCTACACTAGCTTGGCCCCTCTTCCCTGGCCCCACCTAGCTACCCCATTGTGGCATCCCGCAAAACCACTACTAGAAAATCGCGTTGATTTTTGTGCATTGCATCGTCTTCATCATGCATTGTTCGCCAAACTATTTCGCAAAGCCCGTTTTGTTTTCTAAAAACGCCCTATCTTTAATTCAAATGCAAAACCCCGGGCCGCCGGATTGTTTTTGTTTGACAAATATCGGTTGCAAACGGAGTATTAAAAACAAATAAAAATTATATTAATTTTAGTAGGGGCAGTCGAACGGGCCAACCCGACCCGAACGACCGCCCCAGATTTTTCTAATCGGTCCACCCTACACCTGGCCTTCTTAATCCTAAAGCTACCAGTTCCCTCACCCACACCTCCTGGCCACATCACCCCAACCTATCCTATCACGCCACATCACCCTTGCCCACCCCTCACCCACTCACACAGTGCCGCTTGGCCCAGAACCACCCCCACACACTCCACTCAACCACCCAGGCCACACACACTACACGCACACCTGCAACGAACGCCACGCCCAGTCCCCCTCCCCGCGTGGGCCCCGCACCGGCCCCACCCTGCACCTGCCCCGCGTGCTCCCTCTCCTCTTCCTCCTCTTCCCCCGTCTCCTACCCCACCTCCTCGCCGGGCTCCACCGCCCAGCGTGCCGCTCCGCCCGCTCACGCCCGCCAGCCGCCCAAGCCACCACCGCCGGACCCGCCCTCACCCTCATCGCCCTCGCCGGCGCTTCCGCCCCATCGCCGCCCGTCCCGACCAACCTCCTCCACCCCCACCCCTGCTCGCCTCCGGCCCCGGCCACCTCACTCTCCGTGCGCCGCCTGTGGAACCGCTCCGCCGCCGCTCTTTCCCCTGGCGCCAGCCGCCACGGCCTCACTGCCGCGCTGGCCTCCACCCCTTAGCCCCGCCTCCCAGTCCGCCTTGCCTCCGCCCAGAACCCCACCACTGCGAGTAGCCTCGCCTCCGCCACCGCTGGTCCTCCTCCTGGCTCCTCGGCTCGCCATGGGACCCGTTTCGTCGGCTTCCTCTTCGGGATCCCGCGGCCCCTGCCCCGCGCCGCCTGTGGACCCGCGCCTCGAGCCGCCGCAGTACCCGTGCTTTGTCTCGAGCTCGCCAACACCTTTCACCGAGAGCCGCGGTACCAGGAGAACAACAGGGAACCCGACAAGATCTCCGACGTTGGGGTACACTGGAAGACGACCGGAAAGAAACCAACGACAAGTGCTACCTCATGGAAACGAGAACTTCATCGCCATCCGAAGTAGGAGACCGTGCCATCGGACGCCAAGATCTGCCACGCGGAGCCAAAGGTCGCGGAACGCCAAGCTCTTCCGCAGAACCCCGATGCCCCGAGGACATCAAGCCTTCCGCCTAGTACTCCAACCCGGACGCCAAAGTTCGCCCAGAACCCGAGCATGCCAATTCTTCGGCCTGGAGGACACATATGCGACAAGTGCTTCAACCCGAACGAGAGGGCCGACAACATGGTCGACCATCGCGAGTGCGACAAGTGCTTCCCTCGGACACCAAGGCCCGAACCCGGAGACCCTGAGACCGACCCCGCACCCCGGAACCCCCAAGATCGTCGCGACCCCTAATGTGTGAACCCCTTCCCGAAAACCCTAATTTCATCATATAAAACAGTTGTTGCACATCTAATCATTCATCTCGCATGCATCTCATGTGGTTTGGGGGCCTTAAGCCGATTCACCTAATAATTAAATATGGGGCCCATATGCGGGCAAATCTAGTCTCATATCGGCCTCATTTAAATTTGTGTAGCGAACCCGGTACTATCTCTTGCCTTGTTAAAACAACATTTAACTTGCGGGCGTTCTAAACAACTCGCACCATCTAATTAATTGTCGGAACCCCGGTTCCGCTTAATCTTGACCTAATTGCATCGCACCTTGCCATGCCATACATCATGCATGCATCATGCCGATCTTCTGCCGTTGTATTAAATATCGCATCCGGTGTTTCTTCTAGTGCTTTGGATCTTCGCGGATAAGGCCGTTGAGTTGATGTGAGCTTCGCCCCGATCTTCGGATGAACCTTCGACAATGTTTTCAGGCGAGCATCTCCCCCTTTCTACCTATCTTACCTTTCTAGTATTTGCTTCCCTCCTGTTGGTCTTTGCTATCAGCAGTTGCGATGCTCTAGATTTCGTACCCGTGATATCCCTTGCAGCCATATATAGCCTTGGACACATCCTATTACCTGTTGTTTGGTAGATAGATGGACCCGCGTGTCGTAGTCGCTTGCTCAAGTGTTTTGTGTGACGTCAAGTACCACCCTTGTTGGAGAATTGCCGCATGTTGACGTTGGAGATGATCATGTTTTAATTATTGTTTCACTTTAAATTCTGTTTAACAACTAAAATTGGATTAAGCAGAGGCATCGGTGGGTGATAGGTAAGTTTTGGTTTCCGACCGCCCACTTGTGTCCCGTAGGACCCGAGTTCTTGACACCTGTTCCGAGATCGAGCGCGCTAACCACAGGTGGGGAGATATGGGCCCCCCATTGATAATTACCTGATTTCAAAGTATTGTACTGGGGGCCACAAACTAGTTTGGGGTTTTATTTACTATCCTGTACTTATGCCATGCTTTACTGCTTTATTTACGATTGTGCGAGGTACTGCACACTGTACTGTTTAGGACTTGTGACCCGTTTACGTGGTATCGACAGCCCCCGTTTGGGGGCATACTGTCGTTTACCGCCGGCCCCATAAACCCTAAGTCCGTCTCGGAGACCGGCCGACTTCGCTATGGTGTACTTAGTGGGTGGCCCCGATGCTTGCTTTGGGTCCGGGAACGTCGTGACTTAGGCCCCGCCGATACCGATGGGTGTATGTTAACCGATCCGCAAAAGGGTCGAAGTGCCTGTGGATACTTTGGTGCACCCCTGCAGGGTTAAATCTTTTCGAGAAGCCGTGTCCGCGGTTATGGACGACTTGGAGCACAGTGTCTGATCATAGACAACTATAACTAAAGTTTACTGTTTTAAATTAACTTGTTTCCGACATGATTAGTAATCAGCTTCACTACAACGGAATGGCTAAGTAAAAGTATCAACAACTGTTGGGTTTTGGGGTTATCTTATGATAATGGTATCTGACTAGTAATTACTGCAATGATAACAGAATGGTTAATTAAAAGTGCCCACTGTCTACTTTATCAGGACGATTATCTAAACCTGACTAGTAATTGCTGCAACGATAACTGAATAAGTAAAACTGCCAACTGTGTGCGTTCCTCGGTTGACTTTCTCGTTTGGGTCTCGAGGGGGAAACGCCAGGATGGGTTTGTTTGATGATAGTCTCAGGTTGGATCCGAATAGGTCTTTCTCACCCCTCTCTGATAGCCGCCAACAGATCGAGTCTCTATAGGTTGAGTAGTGCATCTTTGCCGCTGCGCAGTCCACCATACCTATGTAGGCGAGGACCGCCCTCTAGCCTCGCCGTGTCTTGGCCTCGATCGACGCTCCTTCTTTGTTTTACCTTTGCCTTTGTCGGCACCCCTTTGTTAAGCAGGTTTTGAGATCGACGCCGTTAGCAGGGTTACCCTTCCGGCTTGGCCTGGGCAGGGTTATGGACGCCATTGGTTATTCTTCAGGGCTCTTAGCCCCATTTGCTTCTTGTCCGTAGACGGACACACTATCGTTTTCAAGGTGATTGGATCTTTGTACCGCATATTTGTATTCTTGACTCTTTGAGTCGCTGTTGTATATATCTGTTCTGTGGGTCCCATCGAGGACTGTTGTGTAATGTTATTACTTTGTTTTTCCACCCGCACGAAAGTGCCTGGTGGGCACCGTCGAATCGTTTCTATGCGGGTTTGGCGAATTTTGCTAAAACTTGCATAGGGCCGATTCTGAGGGTGTTACACCCATCTAAGGCAAACCCTAGCCCGAGCCGGCCGCTTCCCCTCTCCCTTTTCCCCTCTGATCTCTGCCCAGCTGCCCCACACCGAGCCCCTCGACCTGGCCAGCTGCAGCCCCACCTGCCAGCCTCCCTCTCGTGCTCACGCCGCCCCTGCCGTGCCTGCCTGGCCCATGCCATGCACGTGAGGAGGAAAAAGGTGGCACCGAGGCCACCTTCCCCTCCTCCACGCAACCCCACCTGCCCCCTCTCTTCTTATCCTCTCCCTCGCCTCCTAGCCGTCCCCAGATCCACCTGAGGCTCTGCCACGCTTCCCATCTGCCCCCCTCTTTATCCACCTTCGAATCACCCCGACGCCACGCCACAGTTTCTCATGGCGCAGATCCGTGAGGAGGCGAGGTGTTGCGGGTGTCGAGGAAGACTGGAGCCTCGCCCTGCACTCCAGCAGCGAGGAGGAGTCCAGACCGGCAGAACTCGCAAGCCCACGAAACCCTAGCGCCTCCGCGAGCGCCGGCGATCGATCGTCCCCGCAGACCGACCCCAAAGACACTCGCGGTGAGCACCCTCGCCTCCCAGACATCCTCTCCCGCTCAGTCGTTTCCGGGACGCGGCGGACCTTGCGTCGAGCAGCCTCCGCGCGCCGGAGTTCGCGAGCATCTGCCGCTAGCACGCGCCGCCTAACCCTATCTAGCTTGTGCCCATCTCACCGTCAACTACCCTAGCCTACCGCAGTGGCACAGGCCCCCCTGCGCGAGCCAGTGATCGCGAGTTCGATCCCCCACCTCGCCGCGCGCGTCGCGCGAGCGACTGTCGCGCGCCCGTCAGGTTCAGAGGAAGAAGCACAGTACGCGCGTGGCCTTTTTGCACCTAAACCCCTCACCTTTTGTCGCGCCAACCCGCGGTCCAGCCTGGCCCATTGTCGGTGTCTGTAGCGTTTTTGCAAAAAGGCTCTCAGGTTATCTGAGAAGCAACCCGCGGTCCTCTTTTCCTCCCAGCCACTGGCGCGTGGGACCGCAGGATCCTGGCCCACCTGTAAGCGTCTAGGGTCAGGGTGGCCTCGGTGTTAAATGTTTTCAGACTCTGTTTAAATTCAAAACTAACTAAATTTAATTCAAAATTCAAACTTCAATTCAGTATTAAATAACTTTTCTTTTGTAAATCCAAATTTAGCAAATGATATATGTTTTGAGATCAGGAAAATGAGAGGATTACAAATATGCCTTTCAATTTGCCTTTTGCACATTTAAAATTCCAAGTTGAATTAAATTACCACAATTGCCACTAGAACTTCAATAATTAATAACTTTTGTTTTATAATTCCAAATTGAACAAATGATATGTCTAAAATGATCAGCTCGACGAGACCTTTCTGTTTATGCTATCCATGACTTCAATTGCAGCATGCATCATATAAAAATATAGGGTACAGCAAATGTTATGACAACAAAATGTGAACCAAAACTCCATTAAAATGTTGTTACTTGTCTTCCACACCTCACCATGCCATGCTACCTTATTGCCATGTAAATTGTGCATCATTCATCATGGCATGATTGTTTGCTTGACGCATCTTATTCATATGCTTGTGCTCTATATTCATATTGGCCTTGTTTGTTTGGTTTTTCTCGGATAGACACCGAAAGTGGGTTATATCAAGAGAACCAGGAGCACTACCCAGATCCGTCCCTCGCTTCAACTGAGTTATCAGGCAAGCACTTCCACATGCTTGCATACATACAGTACCTATTGCCTCTATCTTATTCTTGCATCATTGAGTCGCGATTGCATTAAATTGAATCCAAAGTATGCATAGCCTTTACTTTTAAACCCCACCAAGCTTGTTCCTCCATCCCATGAGCCATTACTATAGGAGTTGTTTGAGCCATGCGAGTCGTAGAACAGCATGTGTAGGGTATGTGAGAGTCTGTTGGATAACGAGGTACCTAAACAACTTAACCTGAGTAGTAGGGGATAACTAAAGAAAGTGGCACCGGTGAGCAACGTCTGCTATTTGGTTTTTCCTGCTCACTTGTGTCCCGTAAGACCCCGAGTACTTGATTCCTGTTCCTTGATTTATCGCGCTATCCACATCCGGGAGGTATATGGGACCCCCCTGAGCCAGAGCTTGCTTCCGTCTTATTTCTTGGGGCCACAAACTAGTTTGAGGTTTTATTTACGATCCTGTACTTATGCCATGCTACTTATGTATTTAAATTGTGCGACGGATAGCACATCTTTGTTTAGGAAGGCGGAGTGATTACGCGTATCGACACACCCGAGTTTTCGGGTTCCCGATCGCCATGACCATTGACGCAAACCTTGAGTCCGTCTCAAGCTTGCTTACTGCTATGGGTCTACTCAATGGGGTGGCCCCCTAAAATATTTCTGAATCCGGTGATTGTTCAGTCGTGAAAGCCTCGTTGGGTTTCGATTTGGTTTTTTCGAGGTTGATCGAGCGTGTGTTGCTATTGGTGCACCCCGACCGGGTAAAACTTTCTGAAAGCCGTGTCCGCGGATATGGACGACTTGGAGCACAGTTTCTCGATCATAGACAAGCATAACTAAAGTACCGCTTTAATCTGACCAAGTAAATTGTCTAGTAAATAGTGCAACACTCATGGAATGGTTAATAAAATTGCCAACGGATGGGGGTTGTTTGTCCGCTTCCTTGTTGGTAAGCAGGGAGGAGGATGGATCTGATGAGATTACCATTATAACTGTTGTTCTTAATTCACGGACATCCGTCTATCATTGGTTAGGCGGATGGTTAGCGTTTATCTGTAGAACTGCTAGGGTTTACCTTTCGCTGCAATTGCGTCACCCCAGGTTGTGTTCCCTTTAGAGGCATTAAGACTTGCTGAGTACCCTTAGGGTCTCACACGATAAATTATTGGTTCAGATGGACAGGTACCTTCACAGGACGGATACTGGGTGGAAGAAGCCGAAGATGTGGGCAACGATCGTTCGGTGTAGAGATTCCGGGAACGGGGATCCGTGAGACTTGTAGTTGGGATGTGCTTATTTCTATGGCATCTTATGCCGATTTGCTTCTTATCCGTACTCGGATTTTGTTTGCCGCTTCCGCATGATACTCTGATGTGTGTTGTATGAGGAAGTATCCTAAAATATAGATCTATCTAGGTCATTTGAATCTTGCCGTATGGCGTTGCTATATTTCCTTTCTTTCTAGATGGAATGGCTCTGATGTACTTTTGTATGGTGGCTTGCGTACATACCCACTTGTGTACGTAGTTGATCCCTTCGCCTGCCGATTACGCCGCCCGTACAGGTCCCGTTGAGAGGGTAGTGGTTGGGACGTCTGAAAGGACTACCAGTGAGTGGCTTTTGGGGCCCCACCGTACTATTTCAACCACTACCACTCATCCAGGCTTGTATCTAGGAGCGTAATTCACCGAGGTAGTTACAGCGTCGCGTCGGGGCGAGGCGGGCGGAGGAGGAGCGCGCGTGTATGCCACTTCTCTTCACTCACTTTAGGAGGTAGTGGAACAACCAACTATATATATTGGTGAAACTCCCTCCAAACTAGCAAGGTGAGACTAAACTTTGGTGCCACCCCTTGCTAGGCATGAATGGGCCTTGAGAATTTCAAAATTTGTATTGGACCATGGGCTAAATCCTACAACCAAATTCCAACACCACCGACCTTAGGTTCTAGAGCGGAAGGGCATCACCATATCTAGATATTATCGTTGTGTCATCCACATGCTCCCTATCAGTTGCTACCGTCCTGTTCTTGATCTTTAATTGATGCCATCGAATCTGGGAGCACGAAACCGTCGCCATAGAGACGCCACAATGAACCATAGCCGGTGACGCGCAGTTCCCTCGGAGAAGCCCAACAGCCTGTGTCGCCGCTCCTTGTGAGGAAGAGAAATCCCCCTACCCCTCCCCACATCTCACCACGGTCGCGAAACCGCCCGAGAGTGACATGAGGGAGTCTTAGCGGGTAGTTAAATGGATAATCCAAGAAAAACTTAGAAATATCATATTTACAAAATATGGTTACAAAAGGTTAGCATCAATGCACACTCGTAGTCCCCTCATTACCTTGTTAAGACTTGTCAAAATTCAATAGATTGCACTTTGCTTATCATTTTATGGATGGTATGGGGCATTAATTTTAATGTTGGTTGAGCAGCATCATTTGATGATGTGGTACAAGTCTCAAGTGAACTAAAATTATGTTTCGAGTACTAGTAGCTATCAATAGACCCTTTATCACAGTAGATCGCGAGGAAATCCACCTACCATAGGATTTCTGAGTTGTATCTATCGTGAATTATTTGTTTGGTAGCTGATTTACATGCCAACTTAATAGACAAAGATATCAAATTATGGACTGCACCGGAGACTGGATATATTACATGAACTTGTGTAAACGAATTTACTACTCGGAGATAATTTTCAATATATATAAAGCAACATACACATGCCTTTTAACTTGGTATCATGGATTTTTTTATGCCAAGATTTTCTTGAAAAGGATTTAGTGAAAGAGGTTGAACCGGTAATGCCTTTGCCCATCAAGCAGAAGGATGATGGTGAACATCCACTCGAAAGAAAATCTGAAGCTACACTTATAGGCCACAAGCAGAAAGTGGAAGAAGAATCCAAACCAAAATATTTTCAGGCTGTTGATATCTCTTTTCACTAAAAGAGATATACTTTGGATTATTGCCCGTGCCTTCTGATGGTAAAATGATTAGAAGTTGTGCACATGTATGCTTGCTTGTATACACCTGTGCTACTATCAGGTAATGTCCTGACACCTATGCAGTTCTGCTTCTTTGCAACATCAACGATACCGGAAGAGTTGAGATGAGTAGAGAGGGGTGCCACATGATCAATGCTCAGGTTTTCTATTTAACAATCAAAACCTCATGCTTGCTATTCTACAGTCTCTTTTAATGATCTAAATATGAATGTGTTTAGTCAACTTTTAATGATAGATACATTCGAATCTAGACAGATTTGAGTCAACTAATGTGGGTCGAAGGAAGTATAGTTATTACATGGATCCTTACATACGAGGAAAACGAGTAGCCCGATCAGCCCACGCAAATCCTGCATCCGTATTACCGAGCTGCATCACGCTGCCCCCGGCGTCGGCACTGCGGTGCCAACGCACGGCACGGTGTCGAGGTCCAATCCGGCATTGACCACCTCCATGACCAACCCGCCTGCAGGCGCGGAGCCTCGACAACGTCGGCGACGGTAGGTAGCGGCGGATCAGCCTTCGCGCCGGCCTGCTGCTCCTCCCCACCGCGATCCGCGATGCAGTCCTCGATCTTCTGAATAAGGTTCTCCGTCGTCCACCCCATGCCGACGAGCTGCTCGACAGTAAGGCCTGCAAGGTCCGGGCGGCGGCCGAGCATGGCCTCGTGGATTCGGAGCATGGTCTCCCTCCCGCGGTTGTCGCGCTCCGCCTTGCTCAGCTGCTCCTTGACCTTGCCGATGCGCTCCCGGACGTATCCCTCCCCGTCCATCTTCTTCCTGCGCTGCTCGACCCCGGGCATGGACTGGAGACGGTCGGCCATGGCCCTCGCCTCCTGGAGGGACGGATACACATGCATCCGCGACGCCGCCGCCGCCTCGCCCTCGCCCTGGGGGAAGATCACGGCGCACGCCTCGACGCCGCACAGGACGGACAGCTCGTCCGCCTTCTTGAGCAAGCCCGTGGCGCGATTCTTGCAGGCCAGTTTCCGGGTTGGGGCGTCCGCGATGTACTCCATGGTCACCTTCTTGGGAGCCATGGACCCTGGACCGTGTGCTGCGACTTGCGAGATGAGAAGAAGGGGCTCCGGGATTAGATGGTGGTGTTCTTATACTAGGGCACGTATCTGGTGAAGAGATTACAGCCATCAACGTGATTGTCACGGAATTATTCTGACAGATACGAGGATCGCTTGGATTGCTGCCTAGTTAATGCAGGCTTAGCTGGAGGACGTGGCATATCTTCTTAGCCCTAACAAACAAATAATTTATATACTCCTCCGATTCATATTAATTGACTTTGATTTGTTTAAATAGTATATAGGTTTATCCAAATTTTAACAAATCAAAGTCAATTAATATGGACCGGAGGGAGTAGGTAGATAAATCCCGGATATCAAGGAATTTTTATCTTACGCGCGCGGCAGAAGATTTTTTCACCCAAAAAAGAATGCCGACTTTGATGAACTGGCTGCCAGGGTCATTGCTTGAAAAGGAGGCACAAAGATGATTTTTGGCCCGTGTACACTTTCAGAATTGGAGCTTCTTGACGATTTCAAAAAAAAATAGAGTACACGCTTATAAACCCTAAAAACCCTAAATTCTAAACCCGTATTGTACACTTAGAATTGGAGCTTCATGAAGAGAAGATATGTGCATGTATTTTCCTTTCCTTTACAACATTGGTACACTTCTTGTCTTCTTATTTTTGCCGGTGGTGCTCATTTGAATAGGAAAATGGGGGACAGAGTTTAACACGATACTGGTCATACCATAAATGTTTGTTTTCTTAAACCTCGCCAATGCCTTTGATCGGTAAATTCAAAATGGAGGTGGAAAGTTTATAAGGAAAACGGCCCGAAACAGTACAAGTCAAACACACTATGTCAGCCCCAAGACCACGTCGTCACACGAGTCGACGACAAAGTCACCATAGCGACCAAAATAGACACCCAACACCTCAATGCAACACGGCGAAGGCGAATGTCCGGAGCCGCCGCTCTGGTATCCACATCGGCCCCGAGACCGCGCCCATACACAACTCAACGAGCAAATCACCCAAGCGAAAAAAGCTAACACTCTTAAAACCTCAACTCAACACGACAGAGGCGATAATCCGGAGCCGCCGCTCCGACATCCATGCCGGCCCTAGGGTTGCACACCGCCTAGCATATGACGATAATCGCCGCCGCCAACCACCAGCTCGCTCCACTGGTCCCTTCGGCCGGCAGAACATCCAAGACGAGGCCCAACGAGGAAAACGATGCAAAAGCACCTCCCTCGCCCGATCCTACAAGGGCTCTAGGGTTTCCCTAGAGAAACCCGAGCGAAGGAGCGAGAGCACCACCACGAAGTCGCCTTCAAGAAGGACGGCTCCAGGGTAGTCACCACCATCGCTCCCGGCCAGCAGCCAAGACGAAGACAAGAATTTGGCTCGGCGATGAGTCGCAACCACACACCCATCCCTCGAGGACCGTCCAGACTGCCAAGGCCAACCCGCACGCAGACCACTAGCCTCATGCGCCCAACAATCTAAGAACACAAATGGAACTACGTGACAGGGGCCAGATCCGTGCGAAAAGAACCGCCACCTAGGGTCGTCGCCCTAGCATACGGGGACCATGATCAATGTGTCTGGTAATAGCCTTGTTGAAGGCATTGTTTTTTAAACATGAATTTTTGTTTTTTATATAATTTTTTAGGTAATTTTTCTTTTTTTTAGGCTACGTGAATCTGTATTGCCATTAGGGCGTTGTTTTGTTATAGAAACTACGTGTAATTGATATTTTTATAATATTATTATATTCTCTTTGTCTAAAAAACTATGTGTAAATTCTGTTGGTGAAGCCATAATCTTTTTTTTCCTTAACTACTCGTTCTCTTGGAAAAAAAACGGGTGGGTGTCGTTCCTCCGCGGGAAGACAGAATATGGAACGTGCTTTTTTTCAATATAAATTCCGTAAAAGAAAATTGGAAACATTTTGGCCACCACTGATTATCTGAAATTTTGGTTTTTAATTCGGGCAAATAACTTGAGTTTTTTGCGGGTAAATAATTTTACTTCAGTTCTACTGCAATCCTACCAATTTGGCTTGAATTAATCGGTGCGCATATATTTTCCTTTTCTTTACAAAATTGCTATAACTGTTCTTTTCTTTTTTCACCGGTGGTGCTGAATTGAATAGGAAATTGCGGTACAGGGAACAGAATACAGGTGACATGAATGTTGGTTTTGCTCGCTCGATCCATCGATCCATGTAGTATGTGTAAATGATACCCCGCGGTTCAAGATTTTTAATTTGTCCATGTGTAGATTTTGTTGATCTAGTCATTAGATTTTGTGGGCATTTGGCTGCTGACAACAGAGCCGCCTGACCTTGCCCAGGCTATAAGGACGTACTGGCTCCGCCACTGGATGAAGCCACATAGAATTTTCCTTAACTGCTCATTCTCCTTGAAAAAAAAGTACTTCCTCCATCCAGAACTAAATGATTTGTATTTGTCTAGATACACGTAAATTTAGACAAATGCGAAAGTAGTAGGTGCTGGTGTCGTTTCGCCGCCGGAAACGTGCTTTCAATATAAATTCCATTATTTATTTTTTGTTCTGGGAACGTTTTGGCCACCACTGATTATCTGAATTTTTGGTTTTCAATTCGGCCAGATAATTTCACAGTTTTTGTTCCCTAAATTTTCGTTTAATTTGGCTTGAATTAACCAGTGAGTGCGTTAATGGAATATACTTTGGCCTATTGCTGGTTCATGATTTCTCACTGTCATGGGTCACTGGTAACTAATGAAGTCGCATTAATCTGCAAGAAAACTCTCTAAATCTGCAAGTCCTCGAGCTCAACGGCGGACAACACACTCTCTGAACTCCTCTAACTGTGCCACAATGCCAAGGACTGAGAAACGACCCTAGTACGCGGCCGGCTACAGATCGCAATGTACGAATTGGCCATCTAGCAGAGGCACCTCATCGCGCCGATGACGAGACGGGCAATGCAGCCGTTACAGTTACCGCCGCCGTCGAGCAGGTCCTCTCTGATGAGCCGCTCCAGCGCCCGGTTCCTCGGGAGCGCGCCGGCGTGGTGCAGCACCGTCGCCACCGCCTCCACCGTCCGTCCGGCAAGGAACGCCGCCAGGAACCGCGCCGCCGCCCTGACAAACAGGGGCATCAGAGACTGCACGCACACACAACACATGCCAAGAAGACAAGAACTAAACATTGTCAAGAGGACCGATCAGTCAGTACATGCGTCGTGGTGATGTCACGTACCATGGATCGGTCAGGTTGGCGGCCGGCCGGCCGACGAACTGGGGATAGAACTGGGGAAAAGCTTAATTTGTTTGCTCGCTAGCGTCGCCGTCTGGCACGGGCAATGTCAGTTATTGGGCAAGCTGGTGTGTCTCTGCGTGTGTTGGAGGTTCTGGGGAACATGTGACGGTATATGGCCGTGGCACTATGGCATCGATCGATTTGCCGAAACGGCGCAGCCGCAGGATCCCGGCGCGCTGACGGCGAAAACAGTTGGCGCGGCGGCGGCAACACACCTACCGTAACATCCTAAAAATATTAAACTTAGATCAACAAACTCTAATTATCAAAATTAGGGTTAACAAAAATTTTTCAATTAAAAATATGAAAGCATTCATATGTGTGTATTAAAATTTGGATTCTTTTAAATTGTCATGGTTCTGTGTTTCTTTGCTTGTAAAATGATTCTTAGGTGTAATAAACATCATCTAAACAATTCCCAAACTTTTTTTAAAAAGTCAAAACAAACAAATTAAATGAATAGTCACTTTGGCCAAATTAACTCCCATGCCTACTTTGACTATCCCTAACTTTCAGAACTTCACAGAAACATGTATGGATCTTTGCACCCCTTGATAGTACTCGTACCAAGGAACCAAGGCCCACTTTGTGATCATCCAAAAACATTTAAATGCTTAGTTTAAATGACAGTTCAAAATTGAATCTATTTAATATGGCAAGATCCCACTATTTCAAAAACCACTCAAACAAGCTTAATTTTCAAAACCCAAGCATCCACAGTATCACCGGCACATGCCTAGCACACCCACCAAAAACTTTTTCAAAATTCAAAACTTAAATTCATGCGGCCATTTCATCAAACAGGTTGCAGATTCAATTCAACCAAATCAAATTCACTGTTTTTAATAGTATTTTGGGCCTAACTTGTTCCCTCTCTGGTTACAACTAGCCTTAGTAGATCATATAGCAACCTTAACTAATCTCTAGCACCACTGTAAGCTGGTCATTGTAATCAATGGTGAGTAGGCCGAGAGCACCATTGTCACCCCATGGTCGACAGCAAGCTACGAGCAACACTAGCCTCGTCAACCTTGTCTGGGAGCTAGCCAGCACCCCACCGCCACTCCCTGTTCCAGCCTCGAGCAATGCCAGCCACTGGACCACACGCCCAAGCCATGCCAAGCCTCTCTGCGAGCATGCCGAGAACGCGCCCGTGCGCCACCCTCGCCCACGCACTGCCGCCGCGCGCCCCGCACGCGTGATCACCACCACCCCAAAGAACCCCGTAGACACGCTCGTTCGCCGCTGACCACGTGGCGGGCGCCATCAAAACCTCCGTCGGACACGCCAGAGCGCCCGGCGTTCGACCGATCAACACCGCCCACGCCTCGCCGCCATGCCGTTGAGCCGCCAGAAGCACAGCACCGCCTCACTCCGCCACGCCGATAGCCCTCTGTGTCGACCACGACGAGCTCAACTCGCGCCCGTCGGTCCCTCTTGCCACTATAAATAGAGGCCTCCCGCCGAATTCTTCACACCATTCCACTCCTCTCACCTGAACCACCCCACCTTACTCCCGAGCAAGGCAAGCAGACGCTGAATTTCACACGGAGCCGCTGGAGAAGAAGGAAGCCATCGATTGGAGCCGCCCAGAGGAGCTGCCGTGCCGGAGAATCGCCGTCATCGACTTCGTTTCCCCATCGCCGACCCTCGCTTTGAGCCCCGAGCCTCCCACGACCGCCGCGTTAGGGTTACGCCTCACGCTGCCCGACGTGGACGATGAGCCGTAGTCGTTCGATAAGACTTAGATCGTGCAGCCGTGATCGCCTCGTACCGCTTCGCGTGTTATGAGCCACTGACGGGTGGTACCCCCTTTCAACTGAGCCCCGCGCTGCGGAGTGACACTGGGAGTACTTAAAGAGTACTCATGGCTTTATCCCTGGCTATTCCCGTGTCCAGACTATGAAGAGGAGTACCAGGACGAAGGACCCCAGGAAGGTTACGACAACTAGGATCATCTGTAGCACCCCAAAAATACTAAACTTGGATCATCAAACTCTAATCTTCAAAATTAGGGTTAACAAAAACTTTTCTAAATAAAAATAGGAAAGCATGCATGTGTGTATGCATTCCAATTTGGATTCTTTTGAATTGCCTTGTTTATGTGTTTCTTTGCTTGTAAAAGGATTCTTAGGTGAAATAAACATCATCTAAACAATCCCAACACTTTTCCCAAAGACAAATAAATCAAAACAAACAAAATAAGGGAATGGTCATTTTGGCCAATTTAACTCCCATGCCTACTTTGGCTGTCTCTAATTTTCAAAACTTAACAGAAACTTGTTTGGATCTTTGCAGCCCTTGATAGTACTCAAAACAAAGTACCAAGGTCCACTTTGTGATCATCCAAAAACATTTGAATTCATAGTTTAAATGACAGTTTAAAATTGAATCTATTTCATATGGGAAGAGCCCACTTTTTCAAAAAACCACTCAAACAAGCTCAACTTTCAAAAACCAAGCATCCACAGACTCACCAGCACATGCCTAGCACACCCACAAAAAATATTTTCAAAATTCAAAACTTGAGTTCTTGCGGCCATTTCGTCAAACACCTTGCTGATGCAAATCAATCAAATCCTAAACACTATTGTGAGTAGTGATTTGGGCCTAACTTGTTCCCTCTCTAGCTCACAGCAACCTTAGTAGATCATATAGCAAACTTAACTAAGCCCTAGCCGCACTGTAAGCTTGGCAATGTCATCAATGGTGAACAGCCGAAGCCACCCATGTCACCCCAGTGTGGACAGCAAGCTAGGAGAAGAACTAGCAGTGTCAACCTTGTCTGGGAGGTAGCCCATGCCTCACCTCTCCCTCTCGACCAGCCCTGCCTCGCAGACCACAAGACATCCCCGTTCGCCGCCCCATGCCTTACAGCCACCGCTCGCCGTCAAAGACGTCGCCTCTGCCGCGCAGAGCATCGCATGTTCCAGACCGTTTTCCACCACCCCTACACGCGCATTAAAGCCTTAGAGAATCGCCAGGAGACCACCGATCGATCGCCACCGCCGGCCATGCCTCTAGCAGCCCGTAGCCATGTCGCCACCGTCGCCTGCCCATCCCGTTCGGTCTCACCGTCGAGACTATAAATAGAGGCCTCCCCCGCTCAAACTCTTCACACCATCTCACTCCCCTCTCCTCATTGATCGTTCCACCCCGTTCCCGGAGCAAGGCGAGCAACGTATCACCGGAATTTGGCGGAGCCCGCCGCTGCTGGAGAAGAAGGGAGCTAGCGATTGGAGCCGCCCCAGGAGAAGCTGCCGGTACCATGAGGTTCGCCGTCGTCGACTTCGTCGTTCGCCCGCATCGCCGACCCTCACCTGAGCCCCGGTGAGCCTCCCACGACCCCCACTGCGCCGCTAGGGTTCGATCTCGCCGGTGACTAGTTCATCGTCGACGAAGACCCTTAGCCATTGATCTTACTTCTAATCCAACGCACCACGTTGTCTCATACCGCTTCGCACCCCCTGTCTCACTGACGCGTGGGGACAGGAACTTAACCAGCCCAGCGTCATTGTATGTGAGGTCGGTCCAAGATCGCTTCCTTCGCAGCCCACTCGTTTGAATTTGGATTTTTCCATTTTCATTCACACACAGTTCTGTACCTAGTTTCAAAAATCAACCCAGCTCGATTCAGTGAACCAAATTGAGTGAAACCAATTTTGTTAGAAAGGTCTTGAAATGCTGAATCCAAGCCCGTTGGATTTAAATCATTTGGATCTGTAGATCACCCTTGGTAAAAATAACAAGGCAGAAGATTTTCTGCATTTAAACATTTTTCAAAATTTAAAACATAATAGCTTTTGAGTTGATTCCAACTCTCAAAAATCACATTTAACCATACCTTTCAGAATATAAAAAATATATATGGGTTTACTTACAGAAATAATGTCCAAGTAATAAAAGGATGCCACATAGGCATTTCTAGTCACTTTATTTAATTAAAATAAAAGGGTTAAACCTTATTAAATTGTGACACCACTTTAAATCACATTCCCATGTACTGAAATGTGTGGTGATGACATGTGTCAACATGATCCCATGTTTGGTTTGGAGAATATTAAATCTTAAGTAGTTTTTCAATGAGTAGAAATTACTTTTCTAAAAATGAAAGAAATTAAAGCAAGCTTTAATCTTGTAATGTTAGTGATGATGCTAGATCATCTATAGGACCCCTTCGTGTGATGATTGAAAGTAGTTAAGTAATGTTCGGTGATTATGTACCTCGTATTTATTCATAGACGCTAGTACCGACCAAGGATACGGGGAGGAAGGAGGATACTACGAGGAAGAAGCCGAGGAGAACTTCAACCACTGCTCTGCACAAGGCAAGCTAACACTTGCAATTATGAAACATACATGACCTATGCAATGCACTAAGCATGCTTGGTTAGATATATATGATGATAACCCCTCCTAGTTTTATTTGCAAGCTTTCTAATTTATTTCTTTATCAAGGCTTTTACCTAGAGTTTACTGAAGTAACTTGTAGATTGTAGGAATATACTTGAAGGTTGCATAAAGAGCATAAAACTTGTCCTAAGCTATATAATATTTATGTCATCCTAAGGCATGAGATTGAACTTAGTAAAACTCCACTAGTTTACCATCCCTCATTAGTACTTACCCCCACTTGTAGATGCTAGTGCTAAGCATAAAACTTGATCAACTTTAGATGGGAATACTTGGTGGAAAAATGGTTATGAAAACCTTGGAATGATGGATCATTCTGTTGAGATGTTTTGACATGTGTTTCCGAACACCAGATGATTTTGGTGATGAAAATGTTGAGGCATGAGCCTTAGCCCTTTATAAAACTGATGGTTGTCTGGATGCGATACCATTCCAATTTTACCGTACAACCACAATACCCGAAGATTGGGTAGGACTTGAATGAAAACTTATATACCTTAGTATTGGTTCCCTCACGGCCAAGGTCTGAGCTGAGGCTACCTTGTGAAGATTGCCCACCTGTGCAGTACCCAAGATGACAGTTGGTCATGGTTGGGAGGCCAAACTCACAGGAGACGTGCCTATACTAGGGCGTGTAATTGAAAGGTTAGGATTGATTATCCGCATACTGAGTATGGTGAATTCAGGATTTGTTCCTGACGGATGTATCGAATGTTGTGGTGAAAGTGTACAATCTCTGCAGAGTGTCAAACTATTCGAATAGCCACGTCCGCGGTTATGGACAGTTGGATTGGTCATACTGTTCCCCCGTCAGATGTTTTCAAAATAACTTGTGAAATGACTTCAGACTTTGACTTGACCACAACAGAGTTGTGGCTTGAGATACAATTTCCCACTTAGGTGTTATAAAATTTGACTAGCTTTCTCTTGCTTCTGAACTTAGTAGAGGTAAATTTGGCTTTTTGCAAAACAACCCTAGAGCTTAGTGTCCTATTACAAAAACCCTTTTCCTTTGTTAGTATTAGTTTGCGAGTACTTAAAGAGTACTCATGGCATTGTCCCTGGCTATTCCCGTGGCCAGACTATGAAGAGGAGTACCAGGATGATGGACCCCAGGAAGGTTACGACAACTAGGATCATCTCCCATCGTCAGCATTGCTTGTGACCCCCGAAGATGGAGCTTTGCCTATGCTACCTTTATTATTACGTATTTCCGCTGCTTGAGTTGTATTAAGAGCTGGATCATGAGATCCTTATTTGTGTAAGACCTTATGTATGTTTTGTAATGGATGATGTACTGTGGTATCCAATTCTGTTATATCTCGCAAAAATGGTAATCCTGGGATTGCGATGTATGGCATAACAGGCATCTGGGATTAAAAATCCGGGTGTTGACAAGTTGGTATCAGAGCCATCCTGACCATAGGAGACCCTAGTTAGACTGGATGTTTGAATCAAAAACTTAGTTTCAAAACCAAAGAAAGCAAATATTTACAAAAACTTATTCCCATTCTTATCCCCTTGATTCTTTTACAAAAATTCATGTTCCTCAAAAACTCTTGCAAAATACATAAAACTTGACACACTTGATCACTCTACTAACTTACTCATCTTATATTCTCTTAGATGGACGTGAAGTACATCAAGCTTTATCAGTTGGGAAATGGCGGAGACCTTATCTTTGAGAGGGATTTGGACCAGCTTTCGAAACTTCTGGAGCGTCCACACCCCGAGTTCTTCGGAGCTCAGCTCAATGATCAAGGAGGAGAAGATCTGCAGTGGCTAATTGTTGCAAGTCTCCGAGAAAAGATTGAACCTCCCACTGCTGAGGGAATTCAGTTTACCTTAAGAGAGAACAACTGGCTCGATGGACTTGCTAGGGCCATGTAGGAAGATCTTGCCCGTCTGTGTGGGGAGAGTATCAACCAGATCAAGGGAACCAGCTTTGAGTTTTTCCCAAGGCGTGGTGGGACTCAGAGGAATCTTGGTTGCCGCTGTCGATGATGTTCATGGGAACGAAGACGTCGACGTCCACCAACTCGGCCACTCTGGTGTCATAGCCCGCGAGTGACGACAAGATGGCTTCATGGTTAATTTCTTTGCCATCATCGTCGGCGTCGGGGATGCCAGAGGTCACCGTGTCGATGTCGGCATCTTCATAGTGTGCCTTCACCATTGACAGCGCCATCCTCGCGCCAGCCCATGCACACGAAGCTTTCCAGCTTGTGATACGCTCGGGGGGCTCGGCGCAGAATCTCCGAGTACTTCACCACGGAGTCTGATGCCTTGATATTTATCTGGAGGGGATTGGCGATCTCCTTGGCTTACGTGATGGCGGTGTTTATGAAGTTGCCGGCAATAACCATGCATTCCTTGGCTGGAGGAGGCGATCGGGTTAAACCCATAGGAGCTGCAAATTCTGACAAGGAGCGCATGATTTCAACAATTCAAAGTACCCAGACTACAGAAATCCAAGACAGAGAAAACTTACTGAAGATGCTGGCCTCAGCTTGCCAGAGGGTGTCCGCCAAGGATTCTTTCTCTTGTTGGAGGAGCTTATACGCCTCGCTATGGCGTTGATTTTTCTCATCGGCAGCTTTCTTCTGATCTTTTAAGATCGCAATCTCCTCCTTCAAGCGATTGGTTTCCTCGGTGGCGGAGTCTTGCAGGACTTTCATCGACTCCTCATGCATTTTCATCATGTCCTTCCTCTCCTGCTTAAGAATCTTGTTCTCGCTATCCAGCTCTTGAATGTGCTTGGATTGCTCGACAATATTCTTGGCCTTGGCGATGGTTTCTGCAAGTCAGAGAAAGCAAAGTACACAGTGAGTACTCGGAGAATATGGGCACATTACCAAGTCGGAATGCGAAAAAGAAAACAGACGCTTGCTCTTGGTGATCTGTTCCTTCAAGAAGGCAGTTTTACCCTTTTTCAGCTTCCAGGTCTGAGCGCATCTTCAGGTACTTGTCATTGGCCATGCCCCGCCGAGCATTCTTGTTCTGTGGAAAAAAGGACAAAGTTAAACGCTGTTTAGTCTGCTTGGAGCATCTAGTCGGAAATTTTCCATCTAGACGCTCGGGGGCTACAACGAGATTTTTTGACTTAACAATATGCTTAGCTTTCTTTAAGAATCTAGTCGGAACTAATTCAGTTGCAACTAGAAGCTTGGGGGCTACAGTACTGAAATTTATAAACAATGCGTATGCTACTCTTAATGCATCTAGTCGGAATAATTCATTCCATCTAAATGCTTGGGGGCTACAGTGAGAGTTTTTCTAACTTAGTCACTCTTAGAGCATATAGATGCAAAAACCTATGGTTTTTCCGTCTACATCCTCGGGGGCTACAGTGGGATACTCATATGAAATGCAAAAGGCAAAGAAAACTTACAAGTGCGATCATCTTGAGGTTTGTAGCACTCTCGGCCAGCAGCTTGGCAAAGGATTCGCTGTTTCCTTGCAAGATTTCTTCTTGCCGGCGGAGCTCCTCTAGACCGCACGTCGGGGATGTCGGAGCTGCACCAGGAACCAAAGAAGTGCTACCTGGTGTAAGTACCGGATAGACTATCTTCGGATAGACTATGGTTTTCTTGGGTGCAGGGGTGCCGCCAACGGCAGAAGTACCAGCTTCCATCACCGCCTTGCCGCCACCGATGGCATCCTTAACCGGAGGTTCAGCCATTTGTTGGGCGGTACTCTCCTGCGTTGCCTGCTCGCCGACAACGGCAAACTCGATAGAGGCGCCAGAATCCACTTCCATGGCGAAAGGGCCTGATGTTTCCTTAGCTTGTGAGCTTGTCGGGGCAGACGAGGGCTTGACGGAAGAAGTGGCAGGGGCGATGGTGGGGGAGGCGTCGCGATGCAGCATGTCCTTAATATTTCGAGAAGCCCCCGATGTTTTGGAGGTCTTCTTGAGGCTGGTCGTGGCTTTCTTCCCGAAACGTGCAAAATGCATAAGTACATGAGTAAGACAGATAAATTGACAATGTCAAAGAATGAGAAGCTTACACAAGTGGGGGTGCTTTGGCGAAGGGTATCCCCATAACTTTTCTCTTTTCCGCCTCCAGGGCGGCGGTAGTCTTTTTGGAGGCTCCACCCTCTGTCTTCTTCTTCTTGCCTCCGTCGGCAGCGTCAGAGGTGGAACTCTTACGCTTTCGCGCCAACGGAGCCTCGTTGTCAGACATGACCGTGACTTCCTTCATCTTTGGATCGTAGATTTGGGCATCCAGGTGGCCCTCCTCTAGATCGCTAAGCTGTTAAGTGAGAAGTCAAACGTGTCAGATAAGATGACATTTGCAAGACGGAAGAACTGGAGTATGTCATACACGGAAAATAAATACCTAACTTTGGGCACTTGCCGTCTACGAACATGTCGTAGGTAATGGTGAAGCCACGCTTCTTATCCTTCACCTTGACGATGTCCTTAAGGCGGAGCTTGACGGAGTCGCTCGAGAAGCTGTCCACGGAGATGCGGAGACTATCCCTTCTGTCGCTGGTATACTCGTGCATGAGCTTCGCGCGGTGCTGCAGAGGTTGGATTCGCCTGATGAACCAGCACATGGCTAGGTCCAAGCCGGTCAAACCCGTCTCTACGAACCATTCGATCCTCCTTATGGCACGAGAAGCGTCGAGGTCAGAGGGAAGGGAGGCCTGGGATCTCCATGATGAGGTTTCAGCGGTGGCTCCGTCAACGAAGTCCGGGTACGTAACTTGTCGGCCAGCCATGGGAATGTCTGGGCCATAAAAGTACGTTCGTTGCCAATTTTTGCAGGACTCGTGGCCGACGATGTCGGGGAACTGCCGGCCAGGTCGAATCTTGAAGCTTATGGTGCCACAGTTCTTAAGCTCTTCCTTGCTATGTCCAGCTTCACGTTTGACGGTGAAGAAGTACACAAAGAGGTCTAACCTAGGCCTTATTCCTAAGTATCCCTCGCAAAGCGTCGCGTAGTTGCTAAGCACTAAGATACTATTGGGGGAAAGGTTCTGGGGCTGGACCCTATAGTGATTCAAGACGGAGAGGAAGAAGTTGGAGATGGGCAAGGAGACGCCGCATACCAGTTGGGCTTTGAGGTACACCTTTTCTCTGGCTTGGGGAGAAGGTGTCACCTCGCCAGCCGGTGCCGCCCGCCAGGCAAGCCCCTCCGTCGCAGGAAGGTAGCCTTCGGCGATCATCTCTTGGATGTCACGGTCTCTGATATCTCGAGCCGCCACGCCTTGTGCGAAGTCGGTTCCTCCAACGGCTCCAGCACCGCCAGATTAAGGTCGCCGCCGGCGGACTCGATAACCGCCGATGCGGGGATGACTAGGCCCTCTAGAGGCACGACGATAAAGCTCGCCGGCTTCGCCGCGGCTTCGCTCGACGCTGCCATCGATGGATAAGTGCTGCTGCTGTCCATGGAGTGAGGTTGGGTGCGACTGGTGCGGATTGGAGCTAGGGTTTTTCGAGAGTTCTCGCGGAGAGCTCGAGGAGGCATGCGACTGGAGGAAGAAGATGATGCGAGGAGAATGAGGTAAAACGTGGAAATTCCCCCACGGTTACTATTTATCATCTCCAAGCGTCAAGATTCGTGCAGCTTGATCGGACGGTTGCCGTGTAGACGACGTGTTCGCGAACGTGCGCAGAAATTTCGCCACATCTCCAACGGTTCGTATCACTCGCGCGGGAAAACCGGACATAATTGCGTTCTCTGCATGTGTGAGTTACGAGGCGTCGCTGACCTAAGTGTTGGAGATATGCCCTAGAGGCAATAATAAATGTAGTTATTATTATATCTTTGTGTTTATGATAAATGTTTACATTCATGCTATAATAGTATTAACAAGGAAACATTGATACTTGTGTGATTTGTAAACTTAATTTGAAGTCCCTAGTATAGCCTCTATACTTCACTAGCTTGTTGGTTGATTAATGATTGTGGTTTCCCTATCATGAACATTGAGATGTTATCAACAACAACAAGATCATATCGTTAGGAGAATGATATGGTGGACATACTCCTATAGATAAGCGTAGCATAAAGATCAAGTCATTTCAATAGTTCAATTGCTATATGCTTTCTGATACATAGTAACCTATTTCCTTCGACCATGAGATCATGCATATCACCTTTACCGGATGGATGCTTTGATGACATCAAACACCACACCGTAACTGGGTGGCTATAAAGGTGGCATTGAGTGTTCGGAAAGTATTGGTTGAAACACATGGATCAAGAGTGGGATTTGTCCATCCATATGACGGATAGATATACTCTGGGCCCTCTCGGTGGAATGGCATCCAATTAGCTTGCAAGCATGTGACTGGCTCACAAGGGATCACATATCACGAGAACGATAAAAGAGTACTTATCGGTAACGAGGTTGAACTAGGTATGCAGAGATACCGACGATCATAACCTCGGATAAGTAAACTATCGTGAGACAAAGGGAAATTGGCATCGTATGTAAGTGGTTCATTCGATCACAAAGTAATCGTAGAAATATGTGGGAGCCATATGAATTTCCAGATTCCTCTATTGGTTATTGTTCGGAGAAGTGTCTCGATCATGTCCGCATAATTCACGAACCGTAGGGAGAAACACTTAAGGATTCGACGTTGTTTGAGTAGTTATGGTATTATGAGAAAGAGACCGAATGTTGTTCGGAGTCACGGATGGGATCCGGGATATCACGAGGTGATCTGGAATGGTCCGGAGAATAATATTCATATAAGGAAAGTCCCGTTTCGGAGTTCGGGAATGATTCCGGTGTTTTCATCGGGAATGTTCTAGAAGGTTCCGGAATGTCCCAAGACTCGGGGGAGGGTACATGAATGTGTCATTAGATATTGGAATGATTGCATCATGTACTAAGTGTTCTCGCTATTCCAAATGAAGGATTAAATTGAATCCTAAACTGAAAAGTCAAATAGCAAGTTTGAAAAGTCAAACGGCTAAAACAGGAAAGAGAGGGAAAGAGGAAAGAGGGGGCAAACCGAGTTGGGGAGGGAATCCCTCCTCCAACCGGCGGCGCCTCCACCAAGCCGAGTTTGGGAGGGACTCCCCTCCCTCCCCTTGGCCGCCGGCCCCCTCCACCTATAAAAGGAGGGGCAGGGCCTCCTCCTCTAGACACACAAGTTCCTATCCTTTAATCTAAACCCTAGCCAAAGCCTCCGGTTTAGAGCCGCTTAGAGCTTCTAATTGCCCTAGCCTTGGTTTAGAGCCTTCTAATTGGTGTGTCTAAACCCTAGACCACTAATAGCTCTCATACTCCACCATACCCGCCTCCGGCTTAAGGCCTCGGATCTCCCCACTACTCCCGGTACCACGCCAGTTGCCGGGAATCGCGAGGAGAGTGCTACAACCTCCGCGCTCGAACAAGGGAGAGGAAGGTCTTCGTCGAAAACCGAACGTGTGACCGATCATGAAGCGCCGAACGCAGCGCCGGAAGGATCGTCTACACGATCTTGAGATCGGGAAGAGTACGACTACATCACCCACGAGAATCCGCTCTCGTTAAATACTTTGGAATCTTTGAGGGTAAGTTATTCCATCGACTCGTTGCTACAATCTCGTAGATAGATCTTGGATTGTTTGTTTGTATGCGATAGGAAATTTTTGTTTTCCATGCTACGAAACCCTACAGTGGTATCAGAGCCGTGTCTATATGTAGATCTGTTGCACGAGTAGAACACAATGGTCATTGTGGGCGTTGATGCTTTTATTGTCGATTGCTTCTTGTGTACTTTGCATCTTGCGGTATGTTGGGATGAAGCGGCCAGGGCTAACCTTACATGACATCGTTCATGAGACTTGCTCCACGCTTGACATGCAACTTGTATTGCATAAGTGGCTTTGCGGGTGCCTGTTTTTCCTAGCATAGTTAAGATCCAATTTACAACGGGTGATCAACAATGCTAGTATCAATGTTGTGGTTCTTGTTCGTAAGTTAGAACGACACTTATAGAAAGCCCCAAACCACGTAAAAATGCAAAGAAAGTAGAGGCGTCTAACTTTGTTTTGTATGGGTGTGCAGTGATGTGATATGGCCATGATTGTGATTATATTTGATGTATGCAATGTTCCTTATTGTAAGTTGGCAACCGGCAGGAGCCATATGGTTGTCTTTAATTTATGTTAAGACCCGCGTGTCTATTCAAAGTAGTTGTAATAGTTGAAGCCGGTGGACGACAACCATGGGGAAGCGCCATTGACCTTGATGCAATGTCGGTGATGATGGAGATCATGTTCGTGCTTGAAGATGGAGATCGGAAGCACAAAGAAGAAAGGCCATATCATATCACATATTATTGAATTGCATGTGATGTTAATCCTTTATGCATCTTGTATTGCTTAGTAGACGACGGTAGCATTATAAGATGATCCCTCATGCACATGAATTTCAAATCATAAAGTGTTCACCCTTAGTTAGCACCGTTGCTAAAGCTTGTTGTTTCGAAGCACCACGTGATGATCGGGTGTGTTAGATTCTGCAAGTGTATACAACGTGAGCAAGCCAGATTTGCTCATGCAGAAACTAAGGTTTGATCTTGACGAGCCTAGCATGTACAGACATGGTCTCGGAACACGGATCACCGAAAGGTAAAGCATGAATCATATAGTAGACATGATGAACATGTCGATTGTTCGCCATTGAAACTATATCAACTCTCGTGATGATCGGTGTTGATGTAGTGGATTTGGTTCGTGTGATCACTAAAACAATGTGAGGGATGTTGTTTTGATTGGGAGTTCACCTAGTTTAATTTCATCATTAATTTGAACTCAATTTGTCATAAACTTAGTATAAACTATTGCAAATATGTTGTAGATCAATGGCAGCCCCTACCATCAATTTTAATGCGTTCCTAGAGAAAGAAAAGTTGAAAAACAATGGAAGCAACTTCGCGGATTGGTTCCGCAATTTGAGGATTGTCCTCACAGCTGGTAATTTGACCTATGTGCTGGATGCACATTGGTGACCCACTGCAAATGATGCCGATGAAGTAAAGAATGTTTACCTCGCCTAAGAATCAATACTCAATAGTTCAAGGTGCTATCTTGTATGGTTTGGAATCGAGCTTGTAAAAGGTTTGAAAATTCAGACCCATATGATATTGTCGAGGATCTCAAATTGATTTTTGAGACTCATGCGGCAATTGAAAGCTATGAGGCTTCTGAAAAGTTCTTTAACTGCAAGATGGAAGAAGGCAGCTCCGTCAGTGAGCATGTGCTTAAGATGTCTGGGCACGCAAACAAACTTCAAAGCTTGGGTATAGTGATTCCTAATGCTTTGGGGATTTACCGTGTCCTCCAATCACTACCACCAAGTTACAAGAACTTTGTGATGAACTACAACATGCAGAACATGAACAAGGAGTTGCCAGAACTGTTTGCTATGTTAAAGTCTGCAAAAGTGGAGATCAAGAAAGAGCACCAAGTGTTGTTAGTCAATAAGACCACCAAATTCAAGAAAGGCAAGTCTAAGCAGAAGGGACACTTCAAGAAGGGTGGTAAGAAAGTTACTACGCCGGCGAAGAAGACCAAGGCTGGACCCAAGCCCGATACTGAGTGCTTTTACTGCAAGGGAGAAGGTCACTGGAAGCGGAATTGCCGAAAGTACTTGGCGGATCTGAAGAACGGCAACATCAAGAAGAAAGGTATATCTGATATACATGTTATTGATGTGTATCTCACTAGTACTCATAGTAGTACCTGGGTATTTGATACTGGTTCGGTTGCTCATATTTGTAACTCAAACAAAAAGCCGCAGAATAAACGGAAGCTAGCGAAGAACGAGGTGACGGCGCTGTGGAAACGGATCAAAGGTTGATGTGATCGCTGGTCGACGCTACCCCTTCATCTACCATCGGGATTAGTTTTATACTTAAATAATTGTTATTTAGTGCCCGTGTTGAGCATGAACATTATATCGGGTCTTGTTTATTAAGTAGACGGTTACTTGTTTAAGTCAGAGAATAATGGTTGTTCGATTTATATGAGTAATATGTTTTATGCACATGCACCTTTGATAGATGGTCTATTCTTATTGAATCTCAATAGTGGAAATACACATATCAACAACATTGAGGCTAATCGTTTGAAATCAAGCGATAATTCGACCTATATGTGGCACTGTCGTCTTGGTCACATTGGAGTGAAGTGTATGAAGAAACTCCATTCCGATGGACTTCTTGAATCACTTGATTTTGAATCACTTGAAAGATGCGAAGCATGTCTGATGGGAAAAATGACTAAGACTCCATTTTCTGGTATGATGGAGCGAGCTACGGACTTATTGGAAATCATACATACCGATGTGTGTGGTCCAATGAGTGTAGCATCGCGCGGTGGTTATCGTTATGTTCTTACCTTCACGGATGACTTGAGTAGATATGGGTATATCTATTTCATGAAACATAAATCCGAAACTTTCGAGAAGTTTAAGGAGTTTCAAAGTGAGGTAGAGAATCAACGCAACAAGAGGATTAAATTTCTACGTTCTAATCATGGAGGTGAATATCTAAGTTACGAGTTTGGCGAGCATTTGAAGAAATGCGGAATACTTCCACAGTTGACACCGCCGGGAACACCACAGCGTAATGGTGTGTCCGAACGTCGTAATCGAACTCTCTTAGATATGGTTCGTTCTATGATGTCACTTACAGATTTACCGCTATCATTTTGGGGTTATGCATTAGAAACAGCCGCATTCACTTTAAATAGGGCACCGTCTAAATCTGTTGAAACGACACCGTATGAATTATGGTTTGGGAAGAAACCTAGATTGTCGTTCCTTAAAGTTTGGGGATGCGGCCTATGTAAAGAAGTTACAAATGACAAGCTTGAACCCAAAGCGAAAAATGCGTCTTCATAGGATACCCAAAGGAAACTATTGGGTATACCTTCTATCATAGATCCAAGGCAAAATCTTCAAGGTTAAGAATGGATCCTTTCTAGAGAAGGAATTTCTCTCAAAGAAGTGACTGGAAGGAAAGTAGAACTCGACGAGGTTGTCGAACCTTCTCTCGAATTGCGAGTAGCGCAGACCGAAGAAGTTCCTGGTGCCGCACCAATAAGAGAGGAAGCTAATGATGGTGATCATGAAACTTCGGTGAAGTTGCTACAGCCTCGGAGGTCAACGAGAACTCGTACCACCTGCATTGGTATGATCCCGTTATGAGTGTCATGTTGGTGGACAACACCGATGACCCCGAGACATATGAAGGAAGCGATGATGAGCCCAGATTCCAATAAATGGCAAGAAGCCATGAAATCCGAGATTGGATCCATGTACGAAACCAAGTATGGACTTTGGTGGACTTACGGATGGCCGAAGGTCACGAGAAAAAATGGATTTTCAAGAAGAAAAAAGCTGCTGATGGTAATGTTAATGTATATAAAGCTCGACTTGTCGCAAAAGGGTTTCGACAAATTCAAGGAGTTGACTACGATGAGACTTTCTCACCTGTAGCGAAGCTAAAGTCTATGAGGATTATGTTAGCAATCGCTGCATATTATGATTATGAGATATGGCAGATGGATGTCAAAACAGCAATCCTCAATGGAGATATTGATGAAGAGTTGTATATGATGCAACCCAAAGGTTTTGTCGATCCTAAAGATGCTAACAAGGTATGCAAACTTCAACGGTCCATCTATGGATTGAAGCAAGCATCCCGGTTGGAATCAACGCTTGATAAGGTGATCAAAAGTTTTGGTTTTATACAAACTTATGGAGAAGCTTGTATTTACAAGAAAGTGAGTGGGAGCTCAGAGAATTCTTAATACTATATGTGGATGACATATTATTGATTGGGAATGATGTAGACCTTCTTAATAGTGTCAAGGAATATTTGAATAATAGTTTTTCAATGAAGGATCTTGGCGAAGCAGCTTACATATTAGGCATAAAGATTTATAGAGATAGATCGAAACGCCAAATATCATTGTCACAGAGTACATATTTGGACAAAGTTCTAAAGAGGTTTGGAATGGAAGAAAGCAAGAAAGGGTTCTTGCCCATGTTGCCCAATACGACCTTGAGTAAAACTCAAAAGTCCGACATCGGCAGAAGATAGAGAAAGGATGAGTAAGACTCCCTATGCCTCAGCCATAGGATCTGTAATGTATGCCATGCTATGTACTAGACCCGACATTGCATATGCTGTTAGTTTAACTAGCAGATATCAAAGTGATCCAGGAGTGGATCATTGGACAGCGGTCAAAAACATCCTTAAGTACTTGAGAAGAACTAAGGATATGGTTCTTTCTTATGGAGGTGATGAATACTGTTGTTAATGGTTACACCGATGCTAGTTGGAACACCAATCCGATGATTCTAAATCACAACTGGATATGTATTTATTTTGAATGGTGCAAAGAAGCTGGAGGAGTGCAAAGCAAAGCGTTGTGGCGAGATCTTCAACTGAATCGGAATACATGGTCGCCGGAGGCTTCACAAGAAGCGATATGGATGAAAGAGTTCATTACAGCTGGGTGTGGTTCCTAGTGCGCTGGACCCAATGTCTATCTATCGTGATAACATGGGCGCCATAGCCAATGCGCAAGAACCAAGGTCACACAAGAAGTCAAGACATCAAGTCGCTTTCACGCTATTCGAGAACATATCCAGGATGGGGATATAAAGATTTGCAAAGTACACACAGATCTGAATGTGGAGGATTCGTTGACTAAACCTCTCCCGAGGGCAAAACATGACCAACACCAAACTGCCATGGGTGTTCGGTATATTACCATGTAATCTAGATTAGATGACTCTAGTGCAAGTGGGAGACTGTTGTAGATATGCCCTAGAGGCAATAATAAATGTAGTTATTATTATATCTTTGTGTTTATGATAAATGTTTACATTCATGCTATAATAGTATTAACAAGGAAACATTGATACTTGTGTGATTTGAAAACTTAATTTGAAGTCCCTAGTATAGCCTCTATACTTCACTAGCTTGTTGGTTGATTAATGATTGTGGTTTCCCTATCATGAACATTGAGATGTTATCAACAACAAGATCATATCGTTAGGAGAATGATATGGTGGACATACTCCTATAGATAAGCGTAGCATAAATATCAAGTCATTTCAATAGTTCAATTGCTATATGCTTTCTCGATACATAGTAACCTAATTCCTTCACCATGAGATCATGCATATCACCTTTACCGGATGGATGCTTTGATGACATCAAACACCACACCGTGAATCGGGTGGCTATAAAGGTGGCATTGAGTGTTCGGAAAGTATTGGTTGAAACACATGGATCAAGAGTGGGATTTGTCCATCCATATGACGGATAGATATACTCTGGGCCCTCTCGGTGGAATGCCATCCAATTAGCTTGCAAGCATATGACTGGCTCACAAGGGATCACATATCACGGGAACTAGAAAAGAGTACTTATCGGTAACGAGGTTGAACTAGGTATGCAGAGATACCGACGATCATAACCTCAGATAAGTAAACTATCGTGAGACAAAGGGAAATTGGTATCGTATGTAAGTGGTTCATTCGATCGCAAAGTAATCGTAGAAATATGTGGGAGCCATATGAATTTCCAGATTCCTCCATTGGTTATTGTTCGGAGAAGTGTCTCGATCATGTCCGCATAATTCACGAACCGTAGGGAGACACACTTAAGGATTCGACGTTGTTTGAGTAGTTATGGTATTATGAGAAAGAGACCGAATGTTGTTCGGAGTCTCGGATGGGATCCGGGATACCACGAGGTGATCCGGAATGGTCCGGAGAATAATATTCATATAAGGAAAGTCCCGTTTCGGAGTTCGGGAATGATTCCGGTGTTTTCATCGGAATGTTCTAGAAGGTTCCTAATGTCCCAAGACTGGGGGAGGGGTACATTAATTTGTCATTACATATTGGAATGATTGCATCATGTACTAAGTGTTCTCGCTGTTCCAAATGAAGGATTAAATTGAATCCTAAACTGAAAAGTCAAATAGCAAGTTTGAAAAGTCAAACGGCTAAAACAGGAAAGAGAGGGAAAGAGGAAAGAGGGGGCAAACCGAGTTGGGGAGGGAATCCCTCCTCCAACCGGCGGCGCCTCCACCAAGCCGATTTGGGGAGGGACTCCCCTCCCTCCCCTTGGCCGCCGGCCCCCTCCACCTATAAAAGGAGGGGCAGGGCCTCCTCCTCTAGACACACAAGTTCCTATCCTTTAATCTAAACCCTAGACAAAGCCTCCGGTTTAGAGCCGTTTTGGTTTAGAGCTTATAATTGACCTAGCCTTCGGTTTAGAGCCTTCTAATTGGTGTGTCTAAACCCTAGACCACTAATAGCTCTCTCATACTCCACCATACTCGCTCCGGCTTAAGGCGAAGCCCTGCGGGATCTCCCATCTACTTCCGGTACCACGCCAGGCCGCCGGAATCGCGAGGAGAGTGCTACAACCTCCGCCTGCTGGAACAAGGGAGAGGAAGGTCTTCGTCGAAATCGAACGCAGACCGATCAAGGAGCCGGCTTAACGCAGCCGGAAGGATCGCCTACACGATCTTGAGATCGGGAAGAGTACGACTACATCACCCACGAATCCGCCTCGTTAAATACTTTGGAATCTTCGAGGGTAAGTTATTCCATCGACTCGTTGCTACAATCTCGTAGATAGATCTTGGCTTGTTTGTTTGTATGCGATAGAAAATTTTTGTTTTCCATGCTACGAAACCCTACAGTGGTATCAGAGCCGTGTCTATATGTAGATCTGTTGCACGAGTAGAACACAATGGTCATTGTGGGCGTTGATGCTTTTATTGTCGATTGCTTCTTGTGTACTTTGCATCTTGCGGTATGTTGGGATGAAGCGCCGGCTAACCTTACATGACATCGCTCATGAGACTTGCTCCACGCTTGACATGCAACTTGTATTGCATAAGTGGCTTTATGGGTGCTGCTTTCTCCTAGCATAGTTAAGATCCAATTTACAACGGGTGATCAACAATGCTAGTATCAATGTTGTGGTTCTTGTTCGTAGTTAGAACGACACTTATAGAAAGCCCCAAACCACGTAAAATGCAAAGAAAGTAGAGGCGTCTAACTTTGTTTTGCGGTGTGCGATGATGTGATATGGCCATGATTGTGATTACATTTGATGTATGCAATGTTCCTTATTGTAAGTTGGCAACGCGGAGCCATATGGTTGTCTTTAATTTATGTTAAGACGCGTGTCTATTCAAAGTAGTTGTAATAGTTGAAGCCGTGGACGACAACCATGGAGAAGCCATTGACCTTGATGCAATGCCGGTGATGATGGAGATCATGTTCGTGCTTGAAGATGGAGATCGGAAGCACAAAGAAGAAAGGCCATATCATATCACATATTATTGAATTGCATGTGATGTTAATCCTTTATGCATCTTGTATTGCTTAGTAGACGACGGTAGAATTATAAGATGATCCCTCATGCACATGAATTTCAAATCATAAAGTGTTCACCCTTAGTTAGCACCGTTGCTAAAGCTTGTTGTTTCGAAGCACCACGTGATGATCGGGTGTGTTAGATTCTGCAAGTCTATACAACATGAGCAAGCCAGATTTGCTCATGCAGAAACTAAGGTTTGATCTTGACGAGCCTAGCATGTACAGACATGGTCTCGGAACACGGATCACCGAAAGGTAAAGCATGAATCATATAGTAGACATGATGAACATGTCGATTGTTCGCCATTGAAACTATATCAACTCTCGTGATGATCGGTGTTGATGTAGTGGATTTGGTTCGTGTGATCACTAAAACAATGTGAGGGATGTTGTTTTGAGTGGGAGTTCACCTAGTTTAATTTCATCATTAATTTGAACTCAATTTGTCATAAACTTAGTCTAAACTATTGCAAATATGTTGTAGATCAATGGCAGCCCCTACCATCAATTTTAATGCTTCTAGAGAAAGAAAAGTTGAAAAACAATGGAAGCAACTGGATTGGTTCCGCAATTTGAGGATTGTCCTCACAGCTGGTAATTTGACCTATGTCTTTGGATGCACCATTGGTGACCACTGCAAATGATGCTGCCAATGAAGTAAAGAATGTTTACCTCGCTCGGAAGAATCAGTACTCCATAGTTCAGTGTGCTATCTTGTATGGTTTGGAATCGAAGCTTCAGAAAAGGTTTGAGAATTCAGACCCATATGATATTGTCGAGGATCTCAAATTGATTTTTAAGACTCATGCGGCAATTGAAAGCTATGAGGCTTCTGAAAAGTTCTTTAACTGCAAGATGGAAGAGGGAAGCTCCGTCAGTGAGCATGTGCTTAAGATGTCTGGGCACGCAAACGAACTTCAAAGCTTGGGTATAGTGATTCCTAATGCTTTGGGGATTTACCGTGTCCTCCAATCACTACCACCAAGTTACAAGAACTTTGTGATGAACTACAACATGCAGAACATGAACAAGGAGTTGCGTAACTGTTTGCTATGTTAAAGTCTCGCAAGTGGAGATCAAGAAAGAGCACCAAGTGTTGTTGGTCAATAAGACCACCAAATTCAAGAAAGGCAAGTCTAAGCAGAAGGGACACTTCAAGAAGGGTGGTAAGAAAGTTACCACGCCGGCGAAGAAGACCAAGGCTGGACCCAAGACCGATACTGAGTGCTTTTACTGCAAGGGAGAAGGTCACTGGAAGCGGAATTGCCCAAAGTACTTGGCGGATCTGAAGAACGGCAACATCAAGAAGAAAGGTATATCTGATATACATGTTATTGATGTGTATCTCACTAGTACTCGTAGTAGTGCCTGGGTATTTGATACTGGTTCGGTTGCTCATATTTGTAACTCGAAACAGGTGCTGCAGAATAAACGAGCTAGCGAAGAACGAGGTGGCGATGCGCGTGGGAAACAGATCAAAGGTTGATGTGATCGCGGTCGGCATGCTACCCCTTCATCTACCATCGGGATTAGTTTTATACTTAAATAATTGTTATTTAGTGCCTGTGTTGAGCATGAACATTATATCGGGGTCTTGTTTATTGCGAGACGGTTACTTGTTTAAGTCAGAGAATAATGGTTGCTCGATTTATATGAGTAATATGTTTTATGCACATGCACCTTTTATAGATGGTCTATTCTTATTGAATCTCGATAGTGGAAATACACATATCAACAACATTGAGGCTAAACGTTTGAAATCAAGCGATAATTCGACCTATATGTGGCAATCGCTGCCTTGGTCACATTGGAGTGAAGCGTATGAAGAAACTCCATTCCGATAGACTTCTTGAATCACTTGATTTTGAATCACTTGAAAGATGCGAAGCATGTCTGATGGGAAAAATGACTAAGACTCCATTTTCTGGTATGATGGAGCGAGCTACGGACTTATTGGAAATCATACATACCGATGTGTGTGGTCCAATGAGTGTAGCATCGCGCGGTGGTTATCGTTATGTTCTTACCTTCACGGATGACTTGAGTAGATATGGGTATATCTATTTCATGAAACATAAATCCGAAACTTTCGAGAAGTTTAAGGAGAAACTTTCGAGAAGTTCTCCGGGGGCTACTGTTGGGGATATGCTATATGGGTATCCTCATAGCATGTTACTTATCTGAATAACCCGGGTGGCCCACAGTAGGTACCATTGCCTATGGCCTGCTGGGCGCCCCGGTTAGATGGATCCAGAAGGGAGGCCCATGCCGGATAAAGGAAGGCTACGGTGGAGTCACCAGCGTACCCGGAGCCTTGGAGTGCAAGATACACAAGACTAGTAATAGACGGTGTAGGACTCTGTAACCTGTCCGGCTAGGACTTTTCCCTATAACCCTAGGGCCTGGCGACTATATAAGTCAGGCCTATGGGAGCCTTTAGGGCACAATCATAGACAACTTCAGACAACCTCGCACAGCGAACCTATCTCTGTAACTCGGCGTATTGCCCTTATAGTGATTTATAGCAGGAGTAGGATTCCGCCACCATCGTGGGATCTGAACCTGGGTAAGCTATGTTACCTCGTACCCGTCAACCGTCTGTCTTACCCCACGTCTCTAAACACGCACTGTGAGGACCCCTCCATGGCGTACTCGTCGGCAATACCAGGACAGCCACCAATATCCTGCGTGTGTTCACGTTTAAGACACCAATGGCGTGGTCAGACCCGGCGGCATGTTCCGCGTACTAAAAAAATGGTAGCGGATCGTGTATTGCTGGGGGTAGCAGGTGGATCGCCCGTCGTGGAGCGGGCAGTTCACGCGCTGTGGGACGGGCGGGTCGAGCATGACTGTGCAGGGCACGGGTCGACGAAGATCGATAACGTTTCAAGGCAGACGATGTCAAGCGGGGAGGCCGTACCTCGGGGAATGGCGGCGATGCGTGGGAGCGGACGCGGTGGTACAGATCAGACGACGTCATGTGAAGAGGAGGAGGCCCGATGTAGGTGTCGCCATGGAGTTGAACCAGGCGGAGGGCGGTGCATGGGCGACAAAGGCTCATGGAAGGAGAAGCGGTCGTGCGACGTGGGTGGTTCGTGGATTCTAGGGGCGTTGGTTCGTTGTATATCATCAGTCAAATGTGGAATATTAGATTAAGCAGATAAACGATAGAGATTAAGGGGGTATCACTTGCGGACAACTCATCGTTGGACAATTCTGAAATGTAAGATGCGGACAATCGTAAGGCTAATGTTATTTGGATTTAACCCTCTAGATTTTTTTTGCGACATTCCACCGATTTATTAATAATCATCAACAACAGTAGTACAAAGAAATCTAAAAGTAATAAATATGATCTTTTAATATTAGTGTAGATAGATGTAGATCAATAGACCCCGTATCGTAGTAGATCGCGAGGAAATCCACCCACCATGGGATTTCTGAGTTGTATGTATCTATCGTGTGTCAAGCTTCATGCACTAGCCAATGCAACCAAAAGTCCGAACTTATGGAAAGGGCTAGTGTAATTGTAACACCCTCAGAATCGGACCTATGCAAGTTTGGGCAAAATTCACCAAACCTGTATAGAAACGATTCAAAGGTGCCCACCAGGCACTTTCGTGCGGGTGGAAAACGAAGTAATAACATTACACAACAGTCCTCGATGGGACCCATGTACAGATATAACAATGACTCAAAGAGTCAAGACTACGATATAATATACAAAGATCCAAATCACCTTGAACGATATAGCGTCCAGCCTGGACAAGATGCAAATGGGGCTAAGAGCCCAAGAATAACCAATGGCGCCCATAACCCTGCCAAGCCGGAAGGGTAACCTGCTAACGTCGTCGAACTCAAACCTGCTTAAACAAAAAGGGTGCCGACAAAGGCAAAGGAAAAAGAAGGAGCGTCAAGATCGAGGCGAGACAGCGAGGCTAGAATTCGGCGGTCCTCGCCTACATAGGTATGGTGGACTGAGCGGCAGCGGCAGCATGCACCGAACAACCTATAGAGACTCGATACAACTGGCGGTTATCAGAGAGGGGTGAGAAAGACCTACTCGGATCCAACCTGAAGCTAACACCAAACAAACCCATCCTGGTGTTTCCCCCTCGAGACCAAACGAGGAAGTCAACCGAGGAACTCACACAGTTGGCAGTTGTACTTATTTGGTTATAGTTGTGGCACTTTACTAGTCAGGTTTAGATCATTGTTCTGATAAAATAAGCAGTGGGCACTTTTAGTTAACCATTCCGTTGTAGTTGCACCAATTACTAATCAGATACAGATAGCATGAGATAAACCCCAAAAACCCAGCAGTTGTTGGTACTTTTATTCAGCCATTCCGTTGTAGTTGCAATACTTACTAGTCAGATACAATTGTCGGAAGCGACAACCAACAAGCAATTGTGGGCAGTATTAATTAGCCATTCCATTATGGTGAAGCTAATTACTAGTCATTATAAGTCAAATTTATAGCAGTAAACTTTAGTTATGCTTGTCTATGATCGAGATACTGTGCTCCAAGTCGTCCATATCCGCGGACACGGCTTTCAGAAAATTTTACCCGGGTGCACCAATAGCAACACACGCCGATCAGCCTCGAAAACCAAATCAAAACCCAACGAGGCTTTCACGATGAACAATCACAAGATTCAGAAATATTTCAGGGGCCACCTTAAGTAGATCCCGCAACGGTGCCACCGACCAGACGGGCTCAAGGTTTGGGTAGACGGTCATGAACGATGGGAACCCGAAAGTGTGGCTGGGCTTGTCGACACCGCTGAATCGTGTCCCGATCCTAAATAAAGACAGTGCTCCTCGCATCGATTTAAATACGAAAGTAGCATGGCATAAGTACAGATAAAAACACCTCAAACTAGTTTGTGGCCCCAAGAAATAAGACGGAATCAAGCTCGGCCTGTGGGGCCCCATATACCTCCGGATGTGGATAGCGCGATAAATCAAGGAACATGTATCAAGTACTCGGGGTCTTACGGGACACAAGTGGGCGTTCGGAAACCAAATATTTTCTATCACCCACCGATGCCTCAGCTTATTTCAATTTTAGTTGTTAAACAGAAATTAAAGTGACGATAAGTAAAACTAGAATCATCTCCAACATCAACATGCGACAATACATCAACAACTGTGGCATATGGCGACACATATCAGCACTTGAGCAAGCAACTACGACGCGCAAGTCCAACTATCTACCAAACAACAGGTAATAGGGTGTGTCCAAGGAAATTTGAGGCTGCAAGGGATATCACAGGTACGGAAACTATAGCATCGCAACACAGATAGCAATAGATCAACAGGAGGGGAATAAAGACTATAAAAGTAAGATAGGTAGAAAGGGGGAGATGCTCGCCTGAAAACATTGTCGAAGGGTTCATCCGAAGATCGGGGCGGAGCTCACATCAACTCAACGGCCTTATCCGCGAAGAAGCAAAAACACTAGAAGAAACACCGGATGCAATATTTAATACACGGCAGAAGATCGGCATGATGCATGTATGATGCATGGCATGGCAAAGATGCGAGGCAATTAGGTCATATTAAGCGGAACCGGGGTCCCGACAATTATTTAGGTGGTTCATGTTGTTTATCTACCCCGCAATTTAATCGTGGTTTTAGCATGGAAAAAGATAGCACCGGGTTTGCTACACAAATTTAAATGAGGCCAATATAAGGCTAGATTTGCCCGCATATGGGCCCCATATTTAATTATTAGGTGAATCGGCATAAGGCCCCCAAACCAATGCTATGCATGCGGGAATGACAATTTAATATGCACAAATTGATATGTTATAAAATAGGGTTCGAGGAAAAGGGGTCACACATCAGAGGGGGCTCGACGATCTTGGGTTCCGGGGTTCGGGGTTCGACGGGGTCCAGGGTCCGGTCTCGGGGTCCAGGGTTCGACGGGTTCGTTTCTACTCTGGGGTAAGTCTTGGCGCATCCGGGTCTTCGGTCATGGCGGCGACGATCCTGGCCCTAGATGGAGAACTCAGTGGTTCCGGTTGATGCCGTGTTGAGCTCGGGTGCCGTTGATGATCTTGGGGTTTCAGCGGAACGGTCTTCGGGACACTTGACGTTATATGAAGCAGAGCTCCGGACCTTCGGCTCCGGGGGAAGAACATGGAGTTCCGGGGACAGGGTCTTGACGTTCCGCGGCGGCGTTCCCGTGCAGAGCGACCTTGGCGTCCCGAGAGTTCCTTCAAAACCGTGACGCGTCCATGAGGCGATCTTGGTGCTCCGAGGTCTTGGCGCTTCGGTTTCGGGCCTCGGCCATCTCATCCGCGTAGTAGATCATGGCGTTCCGAGAATCGCGGTTCGGCTTCCGACTCTGGGTCGGTCTTCGAGGGTTCTGCGGCGTGCTGCCTTGCGGAAGCTGCTGTAGGAGGGGCAGGACCGGGCCCCGCGGTGGTGGCGACGTGACCAGGCGACGGGGAGGCGTTGCGGAAGGGGCAGGACATGGCGACGGGCGGGGCGAGGAAGAGGACGGCCCGCGCGCACGCGAGGCGGACCGGGCCGGGCCAGCGGGCTGGTCGGAGGTGGCTGGTCAGCGGGCCGGAGCGCGACGGGCCGGGCCAGCGCGAGGCGCTCGGGCGGGGCGTGGCGGGAAGGCTGGTAGGTCGCCGCGGCGAGGTCGCGGAGGTGTGCCGCAGCGCGCTGCCCTGTGGGCGAGGCGCAGAGCTCGGCGCGGCCGCCGCTTGGCGGCGGCGCGGTGGAGGCCGCGTGAGCCTGGTCGAGGGGGTCCGAGGGCCGGTGGAGACGTCCGGCGAGGCGGGAGCTCCCGCAGGAGGTCGGCGACGGGCGCACGGGCGAGGTGCGCGGCGGGCGGGGGCGATGGCGGCGAGGGCGTGCCGCCGGGCTAGCGGTGGCCGGGCTTGGGGGACGCGGAGGTCTGAGGTCCCAAGGCGAGTGGGGAGGAAGGAGCTGCGGGATGCGAGGCGAAGCTTGAGCGGGGCGGCAGCTTGAGCGGGACTGGCCGGGGCGGCTTCGACCAGGAGGCGGCGGCAAGGTGGAGGGCTGGGGAGGCGTCTGAGGAGAAGAGGAGAGAGGAGGGAGGAGGCGCGTGGGAGGTAGGTGGTGGGGGCCAGTGGACGCGCGTGAGAGGGGGGGTGGCGTGGCTGGCGAAGGGCCCAGGCGGGTGGGGTGGCAGAGCGCTGCGAGCGCTGGGTGGAGCCGAGCGTGGGTGGGCGGGGCCGAGCTGGGCCGGCTGGGGGGGGGTTTGGTGGCCAGGGGAAGGGGAGAGGCTGACAAGGTGGGGCCACGCGGCTGAGAGGAGAGAGAGGGTGGGTGAGGGTGGACTAGGTGAAAAAGGGAGGGGGAGAGGCTGGATCGATGAGGTGGCAGGTGGGTATAGTTTGGGTGAGAGGGTGAGGTGGCGGTCTGCTGTTGGTGGGTAGGGATAGGTTGGGTGAGACTAGGATTTAGGAGGGCTGTTTTATTATTTGTGTTTGTTTGGTCCCGTTCTAATCAAACAAACCACTTTGCAAAAATAGTTTTTAGCGAAATAAGACCTCCGACGCGATCGGGGTTTTGTGTTTGAAAATAAGAGGGGCTTTTATACAATTCAAAACTAGGCTTTTCAAATAATGCAATCAAACAATGCATGAAGATGACGATGCAATGCACAAATTCAACGCGATTTTCTAGTAGTGGTTTTGCGGGATGCCACAGTAATCCACTTATACACTTCAACACCCCTCTCACGTGTGACAGGGAGAAGTCATCACGTGCAACCGGAAGAGAGCGACGGCGCGTGAAACTCACATATGACTCAAGAGGCCTATACGTGGACACAGAGGGGTCAACAGCAATTTTAGGATAAATTGCGAAAGCCGGGACTCGAACTCGAGACCTTAGGCTCTGATACCATGTCAAGCTTCATGCACTAGCCAACGCAACCAAAGTCCGAACTTATGGAAAGGGCTAGTGCAATCCACTTATACACTTCAACATCGTGAACTATTTGTTTGGTAGCTGATTTACATGCCAACTTAATAGACAAAGATATTAAGTTATTGGCTGCACCAGAGACTGGATATGTATGTTTACATGAACTTGTGTAAAGGAACTCGAAGATAATTTTCAATACGCATGCCTTTAACTTGGTATCATGGATTTTTTTATGCCAGAATTTTCTTGAAAAGGATTTAGTGAAAGAGGTTGAACTGGTAATGCCTTTGCCCATCAAGCAGAAGGATGATGGTGCCACTCGAAACAAAATCTGAAGCTACACCTGTAGGCCATAAGCAGAAAGTGGAAGAAGAATCCAAACCAAAAGATTTTCAGGCTGTTGATAGCGGCTCTGGTCGTGGGAAGAATTCTGATAAATCTCATTGTAAGGTAGAATTAGAGATATCAGTATCTCCTTTGGACATGAAAAGAGGGAACATCTAGTGTACCAGAAGGCTGCACACAGACAGACCTAACTGTAAAGAACATTTGGAGAAATCAGTATCTCCTATTGACACTAGAAGGAGGGAAACCCAAAAGCAAGTTCAGAAATTGAAGAAGAAAAACACCCGCCCTTCTGAAAAAGAGCTGATGGAAGATGTGGAGCTAGATATCGATGGCCTGGCAAAACATGGATCTGGTGTAGATAAAATTCCTAGGACAGAAAGCAACAATATAGTTCCACCATCTGTCAAGCCAAGAGAGACTAAGAAAGAAGAGAATGACAAGGGGATTGGTTACCACCACCGATCACCCATACCTGGCCGTTCTGAATATAGTACGGAGTAGAAGACATGCAAACATAGGGTGAAAAACTCTTGGACTACAGAATCTTGGACCTAGTTCACTTAATCCTTGGATGAGTGGTAGAACTAGAAACAGGTCCCCTCCTAATGCCAAGCCGGATGTAACGAAGGTCGAGAATTGTGATGAAAAAGAAGAGAGCAAAGGTCTAGGACAGACGGTGCAAAAGGAGTGCCATAGAGGGCAGCTAATGCGGGGCCTCCTTATGTGAACCCCAAATTTGCTATGCATCCTGTGTCTGGTAAATCTGCAAAACCAACTGACATAGACTTCAGCAAGGCCAATATGACTCAACAAACAGATCAGCCAGCTAATAAACATATATGCTTTAGCCTATTTCTGTTAGAAGGAAGAAGCCACCAGCACCTGTTAATGTTTACGACGAGACACCTGAAAAGGTCACAAGCCAAAGACCCAACAGTCACAGGATACAACAAAGGAAGCATAGAGGTGCTAGTGATGGCTAGGGCGATAAAGGGTAATGGTGTTGGTGTTGGTGCTGGTACTGGTACTGGCAGGGATATTGAAAGAGCTGCCTACAATGGATCCATGCAACGACGTCAAGCTGGCGAAGATGAAGGTGCTACTATTGACTTTGGCAATCTCTTACTACCTAGGAGTACAAACGGGCACCATCGACTCAAAAACAGGAACAAAATAATGTGCACGACAGAGAACTGGATGAGGAGGAAAGGATGATGGACAAGGTATGCACTATAGCAACAAAGGTTTACATATATATGGATGAAACCAAAACAAGAGCAGGAACCAACACAACTGCTAACTGTGATGGAGCACCACCAACACAATGTCAGCAAAACGGTTCTTTGAACCCTCCAGGACCGCCGGAATCCGTCAGCACAGGTGAAGCTGCCAAGGTTCCTGCTATGTCCACCTCACTGTACCCTAGGAGTGTGCACGTCCACCCAAAAATGCCGGACTTTGATGAACTGGTTGCCCGGGTCATTGCTCTAAGGAATGATAATTGAGGCGGCGGCACAAAGATAATATTTGGCCTCTGTAACACTTCCAGAATCAGAGGTTTCTGACAATTTGTTCAATGCAAGTCTCACAATCTTTATGGATTCTGAGGCGGAAGAGATGATATGTGCATGTTTTTGTCCCGTTTTCTTTCCAACTTTGGTACAGGAATTAACAGGATACATGCAGGTGATAGGATATATGTTAATTTGTCTGTTCGATCAATAGCATTTGTTTTCATTCATTCATATACTGTGGTAGTTCCAGATTTTCCATTGCTCCATGCAGTAGCTCACAAAACATTCATATATATATGTGTAAATTTTGTTGAACGAAGCCATACAGAATTTTCGTCACTCATGTTTTTCTAAGTTTTCATGTGTATGTATCATGGTTTAAGATTTTGGTCTTGGAAACATTACAGCCCTCACTGAAGTTTCTGTAACTTGTGTTTTTGATTTAGCCAAACGATTTCACTTAAGTGCTCTGGTGTTTTTGATTTAGCCAAACGATTTCACTTAAGTGCTCTGGTGCGTCACGAAAATATAGATTGGATTATTGCCCGTGCCTTCTGATGGTAAAATGATGAGAAGTTGTGCACATGTATGCTTGATTGTATACACCTGTGCATCTGCTTCTTTGCAACATCAACGATATTAGAAGAGTTGAGATGAGTAGAGAGGGGTGCCACATGATCAATGCTCAGGTTTGCTATTCAACAATCAAAACCTCATGCTTACTATTCTGCAAGCTCTTATTACTAGTCTCTCTGAGACATATTAGTTGACTTAGATTCATCTAAATATGAATATATCTGATCAGCTTTTAGTGCTAGATACATACGAATTTAGCTAGACAGGTTTGAGTCAATTAATATGGATCGAATGAAGTATAGTTATTTCATGGATCCTTATCCTGCATCCTACCGAGCTGCATCACGCTGCCCCCGGCGTCGGCACTGCGGTGCCAACGCACGGCACGGTGTCGAGGTCCAATCCGGCATTGACCACCTCCATGACCCAACCCGCCTGCAGGCGCGGAGCCTCGACAACGTCGGCGACGGTAGGTAGCGGCGGAACAGCCTTCGCGCCGGCCTGCTGCTCCTCCCCACCGCGATCCGCGATGCAGTCCTCGATCTTCTGAATAAGGTTCTCCGTCGTCCACCCCATGCCGACGAGCTGCTCGACAGTAAGGCCTGCAAGGTCCGGGCGGCGGCCGAGCATGGCCTCGTGGATTCGGAGCATGGTCTCCCTCCCGCGGTTGTCGCGCTCCGCCTTGCTCAGCTGCTCCTTGACCTTGCCGATGCGCTCCCGGACGTAGCCCTCCCCGTCCATCTTCTTCCTGCGCTGCTCAACCCCGGGCATGGACTGGAGACGGTCGGCCATGGCCCTCGCCTCCTGGAGGGACGGATACACGTGCATCCGCGACGCCGCCGCCTCGCCCTCGCCCTGGGGGAAGATCACGGCGCACGCCTCGACGCCGCACAGGACGGACAGCTCGTCCGCCTTCTTGAGCAAGCCCGTGGCGCGATTCTTGCAGGCCAGTTTCCGGGTTGGGGCGTCCGCGATGTACTCCATGGTCACCTTCTTGGGAGCCATGGACCCTGGACCGTGTGCTGCGACTTGCGAGATGAGAAGAAGGGGCTCCGGGATTAGATGGTGGTGTTCTTATACTAGGGCACGTATCTGGTGAAGAGATTACAGCCATCAACGTGATTGTCACGAAATTATTCTGACAGATACGAGGATCGCTTGGATTGCTGCCTAGTTAATGCAGGCTTAGCTGGAGGACGTGGCATATCTTCTTAGCCCTAACAAACAAATAATTTATATAGGTAGATAAATCCCGGATATCAAGGAATTTTTATCTTACGCGCGCGGCAGAAGATTTTTTCACCCAAAAAAGAATGCCGACTTTGATGAACTGGCTGCCAGGGTCATTGCTTGAAAAGGAGGCACAAAGATGATTTTTGGCCCGTGTACACTTTCAGAATTGGAGCTTCTTGACGATTTCAAAAAAAATTAGGGTACACGCTTATAAACCCTAAAAGCCCTAAATCCTAAACCCGTATTGTACATGTAGAGAAGATTTGTGCATGTATTTTCCTTTCCTTTACAACATTGGTACACTTCTTGTCTTCTTATTTTTGCCGGTGGTGCTCATTTGAATAGGAAAATGGGGGACAGAGTTTAACACGATACAGGTCAAATCATAAAGGTTTGTTTTCTTAAACCTTGCCAATGCCTTTGATTGGTAAATTCAAAAAGGAGGTTTAAAGTTTATAAGGAAAACGGCCCGAAAACCGTACAAGTCAAACACACTATGTCGGCCCCAAGACCACGTCGTCACACGAGTCGACGACAAAGTCACCATAGCGACCAAAGTAGACACCCAACACCTCAATGCAACACGGCGAAGGCGAATGTCCGGAGCCGCCGCTCTGGTATCCACGTCGGCCCCGAGACCGTGCCCATACACAACTCAGCGAGCAAATCGCCCAAGCGAAAAAAGCTAACACTCTTAAAACCTCAACTCAACACGATAGAGGCGATAATCAGGAGCCGCGGCTCCGACATCCATGCCGGCCCTAGGGTTGCACACCGCCTAGCATATGACGATAATCGCCGCCGCCAACCACCAGCTCGCTCCACTAGTCCCTTCGGTCGGCAGAACATCCAAGACGAGGCCCAACGAGGAAAACGATGCAAAAGCACCTCCCTCGCCCGATCCTACAAGGGCTCTAGGGTTTCCCTAGAGAAACCCGAGCGAAGGAGCGAGAGCACCACCACGACGTCGCCTTCAAGAAGGACGGCTCCAGGGTAGTCACCACCATCGCTCCCGGCCAGCAGCCAAGAAGAAGACAAGAATTTGGCTTGGCGATGAGTCGCAACCACACACCCATCCCTCGAGGACCGTCCATACTGCCAAGGCCAACCCACACGCAGACCACTAGCCCCATGCGCCCAACAATCTAAGATCACAAATGGAACTAGGTGACAGGGGCCAGATCCGTGCGAAAAGAACCGCCACCTAGGGTCGTCGCCCTAGCATACGGGGACCATGATCAATGTGTCTGGTAATAGCCTTGTTGAAGGCATTGTATTTGAGCATGGATTTTTCCTCTAGAGTGAAAAACCTACGATTTATAATCAGGCGATGACGGCGCTTGTGTACTTTTTTTTCTTGGAGGCATTGCTTTTGAAGAAGTTTAATTTCTGATGCTGTTTTGGTAGTGTTTGGTCGGCTGTTATAAGGAAAAGATCACAATAGCAGGACTTTTGTTTTTTATATAATTTTTTAGGTAATTTTTCTTTTTTTAGGCTACGTGAATCTGTATTGCCTTTAGGGCGTTGTTTTGTTATAGAAACTAAGTGTAATTGATATTTTTATAATATTATTATATTCTCTTTGTCTAAAAAACTATGTGTAAATTCTGTTGGTGAAGCCATAATCTTTTTTTTCCTTAACTACTCGTTCTCTTGGAAAAAAAAACGGGTGGGTGTCGTTCCTCCGCGGGAAGACAGAATATGGAACGTGCTTTTTTTCAATATAAATTCCGTAAAAGAAAATTGGAAACATTTTGGCCACCACTGATTATCTGAAATTTTGGTTTTTAATTCGGGCAAATAACTTGAGTTTTTTGCGGGTAAATAATTTTACTTCAGTTCTACTGCAATCCTACCAATTTGGCTTGAATTAATCGGTGCGCATATATTTTCCTTTTCTTTACAAAATTGCTATAATTGTTCTTTTCTTTTTTCACCGGTGGTGCTGAATTGAATAGGAAATTGCGGTACAAGGAACAGAATACAGGTGACATGAATGTTGGTTTTGCTCGCTGGATCCATCGATCCATGTAGTATGTGTAAATGATACCCCACGGTTCCAGATTTTTAATTTGTCCATGTATAGATTTTGTTGATGAAGCCACATAGAATTTTCCTTAACTGCTCATTCTCATTGAAAAAAAAGTACTTTCTCCATCCAGAACTAAATGATTTGTATTTGTCTAGATATACGTAAATTTAGACAAATGCGAAAGTAGTAGGTGCTGGTGTCGTTTCGCTGCCGGAAACGTGCTTTCAATATAAATTCCATTATTTTTTTTTGTTCAGGGGACGTTTTGGCCACCACTGATTATCTGAATTTTTGGTTTTCAATTCGGCCAGATAATTTCACAGTTTTTGTTCCCTAAATTTTCGTTTAATTTGGCTTGAATTAACCAGTGAGTGCGTTAATGGAATATATTTTGGCCATTTCATCAAACATGTTGCAGATTCAAATCAACCAAATCAAATTCACCGTTTTGAATAGTGTTTTAGGCCTAACTTGTTCCTTCTCTGGTTACAACTAGCCTTAGTAGATCATATAGCAACCTTAACTAATCTCTAGCACCACTGTAAGCTGGCCATTGTCATCAATGGTGAGCAGGCCGAGAGCACCATTGTCACCCCATGGTCGACAGCAAGCTACGAGCAACACTAGCCTCGTCAACCTTGTCTGGGAGCTAGCCAGCACCCCACCGCCACTCCCTGTCCCAGCCTCGAGCAATGCCAGCCACTGGACCACACGCCAAAGCCATGCCAAGCCTCTCTGCGAGCATGCCGAGAGCGCGCCCGTGCGCCACCCTCGACACACTCCCACAGACCGCGCGCCGCCTTCGCCACGTGCATGCATGATCACCACCACCCCAGCAACCCCGCAGACACGCCCGTTCGCTGCCGCGCGGACCACGCGCGCTGTGCGCCATCAAAACCTCCGTCGGACACGCTCAGAGCGCCGAAGCGTTCCGACCGATCAGCACCGCCCCACGCCTCGCCACCACGCCGTTGAGCTTCGCCAGGGAGCACAGCACCGCCCCCTACCGTCGCCCACGCCGATAGCCCTCTGTGCCGTCGACCACGACGAGCTCAGCCCGCGCCCGTCGGTCCCCTCTCGCCACTATAAATAGAGGCCTCCCCCGCTCGAATTCTTCACACCATTCCACTCCCCTCTCACCCAGAACCACCCCACCTCACTCCCGGAGCAAGGCGAGCAGCGCATCTCCGGAATTTCACCGGAGCCCGCCGCTGCTGGAGAAGAAGGAAGCCATCGATTGGAGCCGCCCCAGGAGGAGCTGCCGGTGCCAGGAGAATCGCCGTCATCGACTTCGTCGTTTTCCCCCATCGCCGACCCTCGCCTGAGCCCCGGTGAGCCTCCCACGACCCCCACCTGCCGCGTTAGGGTTCTGTCTCGCCGGCGCTGCCCGACGTGGACGATGAGCCGTAGTCGTTCGATTAGACTTAAATCGTGCGGCCGTGATCGCCTCGTACCGCTTCGCGTGTTATGAGCCACTGACGGGTGGTACCCCCTTTCAGCTGAGCCCCGCGCTGCGGAGTGACACTGGGAGTACTTAAAGAGTACTCATGGCTTTATCCCTGGCTATTCCCGTGGCCAGACTATGAAGAGGAGTACCAGGACGAAGGACCCCAGGAAGGTTACGACAACTAGGATCATCTGTAACACCCCAAAAATACTAAACTTGGATCATCAAACTCTAATCTTCAAAATTAGGGTTAACAAAAACTTTTCTAAATAAAAATAGGAAAGCATGCATGTGTGTATGCATTCCAATTTGGATTCTTGTGAATTGCCTTGTTTATGTGTTTCTTTGCTTGTAAAAGGATTCTTAGGTGAAATAAACATCATCTAAACAATCCCCACACTTTTCCCAAAGACAAATAAATCAAAACAAACAAAATAAGGGAATGGTCATTTTGGCCAATTTAACTCCCATGCCTACTTTGGCTGTCTCTATTTTTCAAAACTTAACAGAAACTTGTTTGGATCTTTGCACCCCTTGATAGTACTCCTAACAAAGTACCAAGGCCCACTTTTTGATCATCCAAAAACATTTGAATGCATAGTTTAAATGACAGTTTAAAATTGAATCTATTTCATATGGGAAGATCCCACTTTTTCAAAAAAACACTCAAACAAGCTCAACTTTCAAAACCCAAGCATCCACAGACTCACCAGCACATGCCTAGCACACCCACCAAAAATATTTTCAAAATTCAAAACTTGAGTTCTTACGGCCATTTCATCAAACACCTTGCTGATGCAAATCAATCAAATCCTAAACACTATTGTGAGCAGTGATTTGGGCCTAACTTGTTTCCTCTCTAGCTCACAGCAACCTCAGTAGATCATATAGCAAACTTAACTAAACCCTAGCCCCACTGTAAGCTTGGCAATGTCATCAATGGTGAACAGTCGAAGCCACCCATGTCGCCCCAGTGTGGACAGCAAGCTAGGAGAAGAACTAGCAGTGCCAACCTTGTCTGGGAGGTAGCCCATGCCTCACCGCCCCCTCTCGACCAGCCCTGCCTCGTAGACCACAAGACATCCCCGTTCGCCGCCCCATGCCTTACAGCCACCGCTCGCCGTCAAAGACGCCGCCTCTGCCGCGCAGAGCATCACATGTTCCAGACCGTTTGCCACCACCCCTACACACGCATTAAAGCCTTAGAGCATCGCCAGGAGACCATCGATCGATCGCCACCGCCGGACATTCCTCTAGCAGCCCGTAGCCATGTCGCCACCATCGCCTACCCATCCCGTTCGGTCTCACCGTCGAGACTATAAATAGAGGCCTCCCCCGCTCAAACTCTTCACACCATCTCACTCCCCTCTCCTCATTGATCGTTCCACCCCGTTCCCGGAGCAAGGCGAGCAGCGCATCGCCGGAATTTGGTCGGAGCCCGCCGCTGCTGGAGAAGAAGGGAGCCAGCGATTGGAGCCGCCCCAGGAGAAGCTGCCAGTACCAGCAGGTTCGCCGTCGTCGACTTCGTTGTTCGCCCGCATCGCCGACCCTCGCCTGAGCCCCGGTGAGCCTCCCACGACCCCCACTGCGCCGCTAGGCTTCGATCTCGCCGGTGACTAGTTCATCGTCGACGACGACCCTTAGCCATTGATCTTACTTCTAATCCAACACACCACGTTGCCCCGTACCGCTTCGCACCCCCTGTCTCACTGACGCGTGGGGACAACAACTTAACCAGCCCGCGTAATCGCCAGTGTAGCAGTGCGGCCAAGATCGCTTCCGCGCAGCCCACTCGTTTGAATTTGGATTTTTCTATTTTCATTCAAACACAGTTCTGTACCTAGTTTCAAAAATAAACCCAGCTCGATTCAGTGAACCAAATTGAGTGAAACCAATTTTGTTAGAAAGGTCTTGAAATACTGAATCCAAGCCCGTTCGATTTAAATCATTTGGATCTGTAGATCACCCTTGGTAAAAATAACAAGGCAGAAGATTTTCTGCATTTAAACATTTTTCAAATTTAAAACATAATAGCTTTTTAGTTGATTCCAACTCTCAAAAAATCACATTTAACCATACCTTTCAGATTATAAAAATATATATGGATTTACTTACAGAAATAATGTCCAAGTAATAAAAGGATGCCACATAGGCATTTCTAGTCACTTTATTTAATTAAAATAAAAGGGTTAAACCTTATTAAATTGTGACACCACTTTAAATCACATTCCCATGTACTGAAATGTGTGGTGATGACATGTGTCAACATGATCCCATGTTTGGTTTGGAGAATATTAAATCTTAAGTAGTTTTTCAATGAGTAGAAATTACTTTTCTAAAAATAAAAGAAATTAAACCAAGCTTTAATATTGTAATGTTAGTGATGACGCTAGATCATCTATAGGACCCCATTGTGTGATGATTGAAATTAGTTAAGTATTGTTTGGTGATTGTGTACCTCGTATTTATTCATAGACGCTGGTACCGACCAAGGATACGGGGAGGAAGGAGGATACTACGAGGAAGAAGCCGAGGAGAACTTCAACCACTGCTCTACACAAGGCAAGCTAACACTTGCAATTATGAAACATAGATGACCTATTCAATGCACTAAGCATGCTTGGTTAGATATATTTGATGATAACCCCTCCTATTTTTATTTGCAAGCTTTCTACTTTATTTCTTTATCAAGGCTTTTACCTAGAGTTTACTGAAGTAACTTGTAGATTCTAGGAAGATACTTGAAGGTTGCATAAAGAGCATAAAACTTGTCCTAAGCTAGATAATCTTTATGTCATCCTAAGGCATGAGATTGAACTTAGTAAAACTCCACTAGTTTACCACCCCTCATTAGTACTTACCCCCACTTGTAAATGCTAGTGCTAAGCATAAAACTTGATCAACTTTAGATGGGAATACTTGGTGGAAAAATGGTTATGAAAACCTTGGAATGATGGATCATTCTGTTGAGATGTTTTGACATGTGTTTCCGAACACCAGATGATTTTGGTGATGAAAATGTTGAGGCATGAGCCTTAGCCCTTTATAAAACTGATGGTTGTCTGGATGCGATACCATTCCAATTTTACCGTATAACCACAATACCCGAAGATTGGGTAGGGCTTGATTGGAAACTTATATACCTTAGTATTGGTTCCCTCACGGCCAAGGTCTGAGCTGAGGATACCTTGTGAAGATTGTCCACCTGTGCAGTACCCAAGATGACAGTTGGTCATGGTTGGGAGGCCAAACTCACAGGAGAGGTGCCTATACTAGAGCGTGTAATTGAAAGGTTAGGATTGATTATCCGCATACTGAGTATGGTGAATTCAGGATTTGTTCCTGATGGATGTATCGAATGTTTTGGTGAAAGTGTAAAATCTCTGCAGAGTGTCAAACTATTCGAATAGCCGCGTCCGTGGTTATGGACAGTTGGAGTGGCCATACTGTTCCCCTGTCAGATGTTTTAAAAATGACTTGTGAAATGACTTGAGACTTTGACTTAACCACAACAGAGTTGTGGCATGAGATACAATTTCCCACTTAGGTTTTATAAAATTTGACTAGCTTTCTCTTGCTTCTGAACTTAGTAGAGGTAAATTTGGCTTTTTGCAAAACAACCCTAGAGCTTAGTGTCCTATTACAAAAACCCTTTTCCTTTGTTAGTATTAGTTTGCGAGTACTTAAAGAGTACTCATGGCATTGTCCCTGGCTATTCCCGTGGCCAGACTATGAAGAGGAGTACCAGGATGATGGAACCCAAGAAGGTTACGACAACTAGGATCATCTCCCATCGTCAGCATTGCCTGTGACCCCCGAAGATGGATCTTCTCCTACGCTACCTTTATTATTACGTATTTCCGCTGCTTGAGTTGTATTAAGAACTGGATCATGAGATCCTTATTCGTGTAAGACCTTATGTATGGTTTGTAATAGATGATGTACCGTATCTAATTCTGTTATATCTCGCAAAAATGGTAATCCTGGGATTGCGATGTATGGCATAACATGCATCTGGGATTAAAAATCCGGGTGTTGACAAGTAGGTATCAGAGCCATCCTGACCATAGGAGACCCTAGTTAGACTGGATGTTTGAATCAAAAACTTAGGTTCAAAACCAAAGAAAGAAAATATTTACAAAAACTTATTCCCATTCTTATCCCCTTGATTCTTTTACAAAAATTCATGTTCCTCAAAAACTCTTGCAAAATACATAAAACTTGACACACTTGATCACTCTACTAACTTACTCATCTTATATTCTCTCAGATGGACGTGAAGTACAACAAGCTTTATCAGTTGGGAAATGGCGGAGACCTTATCTTTGAGAGGGATTTGGACCAGCTTTCGGAACTTCTGGAGTGTCCGCACCCCGAGTTCTTCGGAGCTCAGCTCAATGATCAAGGAGGAGAAGATATGTAGTGGCTAATTGTTGCAAGTCTCCGAGTAAAGATTGAACCTCCCACTACTGAGGGAATTCAGTTTACCTTAAGAGAGAACAACTGGCTCGATGGACTTGCTAGGGCCATGTAGGAAGCTCTTGCCCGTCTGTGTGGGGAGAGTATCAACCAGATCAAGGGAACCCGCTTTGAGTTTTGCCCAATTGGACAACCACTGGAAGCACCATACCACCACGAGTTGAAGACCCAATTGGACCACCTTAGCTTCATGATGTATGATCATCAGCAAGAATTGGATAATTGCCGTGACTACTCCAACCACAAGTCCTCCATCATCAAGACGAAGGATCAGACCATCGCCATGCTAGCGAAAGATCGCAAGTCTCGCAGTCGTCAGCTCGACAAGAAGGAGCGCATCATTGCCCGTCTTCGCCACTGTATCTCGTCTTTGGAGGAGACCATCCACGAGAGAGACATGCAGTTGGAGGAAAGGGAGAATGTCGGAGAGGATCTTAGTGGAGACCCCTACTCCTATCTCAGCGATGATGATGATTTTCTGGAGGATCAGGCTATGGACTTCTTCACTGATGAGGATGATTTCGCCTTCATCAATGACGACGATGATGAAGAGGATGACCACTACACCGACTCCGAGGAGTAGTAGCACTTGATCACTAGCGTAGTGAGTAGTATTCGGTCCCACTGTATCGTAGTTTCCAGAATGGTTCTTAAAACCATCTGTTTTTCTTGTTTTGTGGTGTGTGTTTGTATCGGGTGCTATAAATGAATGAATGAAAAGCAAGTTGCTAGAAAAAACAAAGTCAAACTTTAAAAACTTTTGAAAGTCCCAGAACCTTAGAAATTTCCCTCTTTTCTCATGATCTATCTCAATCTTCAGATGCCACGTGGAGGAAGTGGTTCATCCCCGGACCCGATGTTGCAGATCCTGCAAATGTTGGTTTCTGACCGCGAAGCTGAAAGAACCGAACATCAAGCCAATTTAGCCACCCTTCAACAAATAGCTCAGCTAGCCCACAATAATCAAGGCCATGGAAATTAGGACAACCATGGATCTAAGCTCAAGAATTTCCAGAACACCAACCCACCTATTTTCACTAAGTCGGAAGAGCCCCTAGATGCCGACGATTGGCCGCAGACCATGGAAAATAACCTAGAAGTCGCCGGAGTGGAAGCCAACGAGAAAGTTCTGTTTGCCACCCATTATCTAGCCGGAGATGCCAGAGCATGGTGGAACAGTGTTCGTGCCATGACAGGAGGACAGATGATGACCTGGGAGGAATTCAAGGTCAAGTTCAGCAGAACCCATGTGCCCCCGGGTTTGATCAAGAGGATGAGAGACGAGTTCAGAGAACTGAAGCAAGGAAGGATGACCGTAGTGGAATACCGTGACAAATTTTTTGTCATTAGCTAGGTATGCCCCGGATGAGATCGACACCGAAGCCAAGAAGAAGGAGAGATTCTTGAATGGTCTGCACGATGAGATGCAGACTGTGTTAGTCAATATCCCCTTTGCTGATATTGAAGCCCTGGTCGACTCTGCCATCCAGATGGAAGGAAAGATCAACCAAGCCAATGAGAACCGAAAGCGTGGCATGATGCACCAGCCAGGAACCCATCAGACCCCAAAGTATCGCCCTAACCCATCTCCAGGATTTGCCCCGAGAACCCACAGACCCCCGATGAACCGTCTGACCTATCCCAACCGTGGAAACCAAAGGCCCAGAGGAAATCACAACAACCCCGGCAACTCTAGCAATTACAACCGTGCCCCACCCAAGTTCAACAACAACAATGCTACCGCCAACACCAACACTGCCCCGAGAACTGGAAGCAATGTTGTGCCTATTGCAGCAAAGGACAAGTTTCAGGTAACTTGTTATGACTGTGGAAATAAGGGTCACTACTCCAACGAGTTCCCCAACAAGAATAATACCACAGCCCCCAATGAAAATGCCCCAGCTTAACAGCAGCATCGTGTTCAACCCGGAAGAAGATTTGCCCCAGGGAATTCACTCAACCGCAACGGCCGTCTTTTTCTCATGCATGCTGAAGAAGCTCAGGAAGCACTAGACGTCGTACTGGGTATATTTTCTGTTAATTCACTACTTGCTCGAGTGTTGTTTGATTCTGGTGCACGCACTCATTTGTCACCGAAGAATTTGCATGCACTAGTAAAATCCAACCAACCAAACTGAAGCATGTTATGATCGTCCAAATTCCCGGTTCAACCACCAAAGCTAGGAAAATTTGCAAAGCCGTCCCTATCCGAATCCATGGCATAGATTTTTATGCTAATCTGATAGTACTCGGAACTAAAGGTTTGGAAGTAGTACTAGGAATGGATTGGATGTCCAAACATAAAGGATTGATTGACTGTGCCAAGAAACCCATAACCATGACCAGTACAACCGGAATATCAGTCGAGCATATATCTGAAACCTTACCTCGTCAATTCAAGTGCAACAAGAGTATAGCCCAACCTACCATTGACCAAGTGCGGATAGTCTGTGAATACCCTGATGTATTTCCAGATTTTTTGCCCGGTATGCCCCCGGATGGGGATATCGAGTTTATCATCGAACTAATCCCTAGAACAGGACCCATAGCCCAGATACCATATAGTATGAACCCGTCTGAACTAGAAGAACTGAAGAAGCAACTGGATTCCATGTTAGAAATTGGATTGATTCAACCAAGTGCATCACCATGGAGATCACCTGTCTTATTCGTGGACAACAAGGATGGAGGTAACCGTTTGTGTACGGATTATCGGAAGTTGAATGATGTCACCATCAAGAACAAGTACCCGTTGCCCAAGATAGAAGATTTGTTTGATCAGTTGACCGGTGCCAAAGTGTTTTCTAAGATTAATCTTAGAACTGGCTATCATCAACTCAAGATTCGCGCAGAGGATATTCCCAAGACTGCCGTTACCACCAGATATTGATTATACGAGTATACCGTCATGTCTTTTGGATTAACCAATGCCCCCGCTTATTTCATGAATCTCATGAATAAGATTTTTATGGACTTCCTGGATAAGTTTGTCGTTGTTTTCATCGATGACATTCTGATTTATTCCAAATCGGAAGAAGAACATGAGCTACACCTAAGGACCATTCTTGGAACCCTTAGAGAGCATCAGTTGTATGCCAAGTTTAGCAAATGTGAATTCTGGTTACAAGAGGTAGGATTGATCGGTCACATTGTATCAGCCAGAGGAATTGCCGTTGACCCTGCAAAAGTGAAAGATGTCGAAGATTGGCAAGCCCCAACCACTCAAACACAAGTTCGCGCATTTCTAGGATTGGCGGGATACTACCGCAAGTTCGTAGAAGGATTCTCGAGTATCGCCAAACCCATGACCCAATTGCTAAAGAAGGACAAGAAGTTTGAATGGACAGACAAATGTGAAGCGAGTTTTCAAGAACTCAAGAGGAGATTGAGTTCAGCCCCAATCCTAATCATGCCGGATATCACGAAGCCCTTCAACGTGATGCCTCCAAGATCGGTCTCGGATGTGTGCTAATGCAAGAAGGCAAAGTTATATCTTATCTATCTCGACAACTGAAACAACATGAGCAAAATTACCCAACCCATGACCTCGAACTCGCAGCCGTAGTTCTAGCCCTGAAGACATGGAGGCATTACCTGATGGGAAATCGTTGTGAGATTTATTCGGATCACAAGAGCCTGAAGTATATATTCACTCAGCAAGAGCTGAATATGAGGCAGATAAGATGGATTGAGCAAATCAAGGATTACGATCTGGACATTCACTATCACCCTGGTAAAGCCAATGTGGTAGCAGATGCCCTTAGCAGATTGCTGTGCCGCTTGAACTCCATGATTTTGAAGGAGCAACCAAGTTTGCACAAAGAGATGGAAGATTTTCGAATAGAATTGGTAAGTGAAGGATTTTTGGCTAGCATAGAACTTCAGCCCACTTTGATCAGCCAGATCAAAGAGGCGCATAAAGGAAATGCTAGTATCGACGGAATCAAGCGTCGTATCGGTACAGGCAAGGTACCCGGATTCACCGAATACGAAGAAGGAGTTCTGTGGTACAAAGGACGCCTTTGTGTACCAGCAGATTCTAAGTTGAAAGAAGTTATTTTGAAGGAAGCTCATGATACTCTTTATTCTATCCACCCCGGAGGAACTAAGATGTATCAAGATTTGAAAGAGCAATTTTGGTGGCATAAGATGAAGAGAGAAATAGGAAGCTATATCGCCAAGTGTGATATATGTCAGCGATTCAAGGCAGGACATCAAAGACCCGCTGGATTGTTGCAACCATTGCAGATTCCGGAATGGAAATGGGATTCCGTTGGAATGGACTTTATCACCAGATTGCCTACTTCTAGTAGGGGAAATGACTCTATCTGGGTCATAATGGACAGATTGTCCAAAGTCGCCCATTTCTTACCCGTCAAGACCACATATCAGAGTTCGAAGCTAGTGGAGTTTTACATCGCTAGAATCGTTAGTTTGCATGGAGTCCCCAAGAACATCGTATCTGATCGAGGAACATAGTTTACCTCGAGATTTTGGAAGAAAGTCCAGGAAGGTTTAGGAACCCTACTATATTTCAGTACCGCATATCACCCTCAGACCGATGGACAAACGGAGTGAGTAAATCAAATACTCGAAGATATGTTGAGAGCATGTGTGTTAGAATATGGATCTAAGTGGGAATACTGTCTGCCGTTTGCAGAATTTTCATACAACAACAGTTATCAAGCTAGTTTGCAAATGGCCCCATTTGAATTCATGTACGGAAGAAAGTGCCGCACCCCTTTGAACTGGTCGGAAGTAGGAGAGAGTCAGATTTTCGGGCCTCACTACTAGGAAAATGGTCGTTTGTGGCGCACCTGAAAGGCCCATCCGTGGCGCACCTGTAGTGGGCCACGGGCCTTGCGCTACGGCTATCTCTCAGCCGTGGCGCACTGCCTAGTGCGCCACGGTTGTGTAGAGATAAGCGTAGCGCACCAGCTAGTGCGCCACAAAAGTTTGGGATGGTGCGCTACCCCTTGGATCTTCTGTGGCGCACTACCCAGTGCGCCACTAAACATCCATGGTGCGCTTTAGGTGTAGTGCGCCACAGAAGGTAGAACATGTGCGCCACAGATGTATTTTTTTTTTAATTTCCAAGCCAGATTATATGCAATACAGATTATATACAATATTACAGCAGATATACACACATGTGTACAAGATATACAATTATATATATAAATACTCGATATGAAAAACAAGATTGAAACAAATACATATAGATAAGTCTCATACATGAATACATAGTCCAAGTTACATTGTTTTGATCATGTTACAAAGTAGTAGTTGGTGACATGCGAATACATGTGTCGATCGAACAAGTTAGAGCTCGAAGCTCGCCTAGACATCTAAACTAGCTAGCTAGACACAAACGCGGATAAATAACCAAAGAAGATAAGCATGATCACCGCCGACGAAGGTGTAGGTCTTCATCCGGTTCCTTGTCCTAACTCCCGCTAGATAGCGTGTATCTATCTTCCGCCTCCGCCATAGTGTTGTACCTTTGTAGCTATTGTCATGAAACGGTGCACCTGTCTCCGGCAGTCTTCCCAATCATCGTAGACTCCGGGAACCCGTCCCTTGTACACGACGTAACACGTCATCTACAAGTTGACAATAATAACTAACTGGTGATTGAAAAAAAATGTATAATTAAAGTCGCATATGAAGATACACTTATAGAAAGTACTCTTAAATCAAAAGAGCAAACTCAAAAGCATGCCTCATATATAACTAGCTAGGTCGTTGGACACAAGATTGCTTATGACGGACTGTTAGCCAAGTAGGATGCACACCTGGACTTGTGCATATCACAAGGCTAACAATCCCGCCATAGCACATTCACATATATATTGTGCAACGACATTTCAATCATCGGCATATTCTCGAAAAGACAAAAATAACTCAAAAGCATGCCTCATATATAACTAGCTAGGTCGTTGGACACGGAATTGCTTATGACGGACTGCTAGCCAAGTAGGATGCACAATTCCTCGACTTGTGCATATCACAAGGCTAACAATCCCGTCATAGCACATTCACATATATATTGTGCCACGACATTTCAATCATCGGCATATTCTCGAAAAAGACAAAAATAACTCGAAAAGCATGCCTCATATATAACTAGCTAGGTCGTTGATTACAGAATTTCTTATGACGGGACTGCTAGCCAAGTAGGATGCACAATTCCTTGACTTGTGCATATCACAAGGCTAACAATCCCGTCATAGCACATTCACATATATATTGTGCCACGACATTTCAATCATCGGCATATTCTCGAAAAAGACAAAAATAACTCGAAAAGCATGCCTCATATATAACTAGCTAGGTCGTTGGACACAGGAATTGCTTATGACGGGACTGTCAGCCAAGTAGGATGCACAATTCCTGGACTTGTGCATATCACAAGGCTGACAATCCCGTCATAGCACATTCACATATATATTGTGCCACGACATTTCAATCATCGGCATATTCTCGAACCCTGGGATGAGGAACCCTGGGATCCATGACTAGCAACAATTTCCTCCTCCTGCAGAAGAAGTAACAGTGAATCATTTAGATCATTGATTAGATTGCAATCGTGTTGATCACCGGTAATTAGATTATACTTACCACAATTTCCTCGAATTCCTTCACCGCAGGATCCGCGGTGAGTTGTTTGGTTTTTGGGTCCACATGGTAACGGGCCCTGATGAAGTTTCGAACCTGCCCGGGTTCGAATTTAGCAAAGGGGTTTTCTATCCCCTTGGATCTATACTCTTCGTCCTCCTTATTCCATTTGGCCTCCGCGGTTCTGTATCCACCAGATCCGAGATGGTGATGACCTATATTCATCGCTGCAGACCTTTCCCGATTACTATTGGCGTGGCTCTTCGGATTCACACCTCTCCTTGAACTGCCGGAACTGATCTTCGTGATCTACGGTCAATCTTCCGGATCTCCTCGAGACTTTTGCCTTCTTTATAGATCTTCTTCTTTATCCGGGCTCTCCGGTGGCCAGGCGGTGCTCATCTTTGTGAGGGCTGATTTGTTTACTGCTCCCATGATAATTTGTGTTCTAATACTTAGCGGGAACTTGTATCCGGCAGCTTCTCGAAGAGGAGTGTAAGTAAGGGCCATTATCTTTATGCCGAGATTCTCGGTGTTGATCGAGATGGTTGTCGGTGATCGCCGCCACTTGCCCACCGCACTTTGACGACAAGGGCGGGCTCCAAAGGAACCCCGATGGGCTCACTGTAATTTCCTCCCCGACCGTGCCGACCGTGTTCGCGCGGTCCTTCGGCTTCTTCTTAGGAGGGTTGCTACCACTCACGTGCCTCGCCGCCATCGGGTTTCATCGTCCGCCTTCGGACTTCTTCCTCCTCGTCTTCCATCTCATCATCCTCGCTCTCCGAAGGATGGTATTCTTCATTGTCTTCTAGCCACTGGGCCGCCTCCCAGAATGTCAACTGTTTATTCGAAGGTCTGAGTTCTCCTTCAGCGCTGATGCGCTTAGAACATCCAGCCTCGTCGTTATCACACATCTTTGCACTAATAAAAAACAAATAATTGGTTAAATGCACGGAAAATCCGGCATGACCTTTGCTAATTTTCTTAAACTAGGAGTGCCCGATTTCTGCCAAAACGGAAGTTAATCAACATTCCGGCAAAAATCGACTCGTTCATACAAGAACCTGCATACACACATAATAAAGTGCTTCATATACAAGCACAAGCACAATTTCAAGTGCTACAATTATATCAAGCACAAGCACCTATCATTTTAGCAAGCACAAGCACTGTCATTATAGCAAATACAATTGCAAGCACAAGTACTGTCATTATAGCAAGCAAGCAAATACAACATGCAGATTATATGACAAGCAAATACAACAAGCAAATACATATATAGCACACAAGTTTTTGTACAACAAGATACATTAAATTGGCCTCTTGCTAGGTACTAATCGCTAACCTACACTCACCTACAACATCTAAATCGACAAGAACTTACCTACAAGAACCTAGAACATGGCACTCAGGGCACTCAAACTAACTTGACCCACTGCCACCTAGAACAGAAGCTAGCTAGAGCCTAAACTAGAACAACACTAAACTGGAACAACACTAAAACCACTGTATAGAGTGGCTAACTTGACTAAAACAGCACTAAAACCACTAAAACAACACTAAAACCACTAAAACACTAAAACCACTGACTAACCTGACTAACACTAAAACAACACTAAAACCTGACTAACTTGACTAACCTGACTAAAACATCACTAAAACCTGACTAAAACAGCACTAAAACAACACTAACCTGACTATCTAGAACAACACTAAAACAACACTAAAACCACTAACTAACCTGACTAACCTGACTAACTTGACTAAACTGACTAACTTGACCAACAACACGTCAGTTGCAGTGCAAAGAAATGGACTTGATTTATTTACTTTAGGAAGACAACTATTGATTTCTACAGGCTATTGATTTCTTGCTTTCAGTTGCAGTGCAGAGAAATGGTCTTAGTTGAAGTGCAGTGCAGAGTAATGGTTGTGAACTTCTGATATATGCACTAAATTTGCTATCAACCAAGCTACACTAAATTTGCTATCAACCAAGCATCGATTGCATCGAGTGCAGTGCAGAGAAGTGGACTGAAACTACTTTTCTGAACTTCTGATATATGCAAAACAACAAGTTTGTATTGTGATATATGTAAAACAGCAAAACTTCCGAACTTGCTGTTTGTGCAAAACAGCAAGTTCTGAACTTCACTGAACCCTAACCTCTAATCTCTAATCTGAACCCTAACCTCTAATGGCCTTCTCTGAACCCTAACCTCTAATATGAACCCTAACCTCTAATCTGAGCAGAGAGAGGGGAGAGAGGGAGAGAGGGGAGGGGCGACACTCACCTCTGAGATGAGTACGACGATGGCGGGCGGGCGGACGACGATGGTTGGCGCACGGGCCTCCTCCTCGAGAGGCGGCGGGCCTCCTCCTGCTCCTGCTCCACGGCCTCCTCCTGCTCCACGGCCTCCTCCTCGAGCGGCGGCCTCCTCCTAGCGTGGCGGCGGCGGCGCCTCGATGCGGGGATGGGGATGGGGGGATGGACGATGTGTCTGATGCGGGGATGGGGATGGGGATGGGGATGCGCAGTTGACTAGTCCAACCCATACACGCCAGAAGCACAGCTAAGCGCTACGGATAACCGTAGCGCACTTAGCTGTGTGAGGCTACGCGTGTGGGTGGACAATCGATAAGTACATGGTCGTCCCACTAGTTAACACTAGTACTCACTTACCCCACCGGGTTCGCCCTTAGCTCTATTCTAAACGATGAGCACCTGTGTTCGAATCGGTGCTCCACTTTTTATTTTTACTTTAAAATACTTTAAAATGTTCCAAAAATACTTTAAAATGTTCCAAAAGTGGTTATACATGCCATACAAATTTTGTTTTGTTTTTAAAATACTTTTAAATATTCCAAAATGCCCAAAAGTGGTGATATATGCCATAGAAGTTTTATTTTGATTTTAAAATACTTTTAAATATTCCAAAATGCCCAAAAGTAATAATATTCCAAAATGCCCAAAATATGATTTAAAGTATAACTAAATTTCATAATAATTTGTCCATGAATATTTTACAATCTTTTTCGACCACGTTTACAATATTTTTTGAGCTAGCGTTTTACAATCTTTTTCCCTTCTTTGTTGCGGTTGAATAATTTAGCCCCAAGACTTTAATGTTTCTTCTTCGAGCGGGCTACCTTTTTTGGGTAGGGTTGTCCTTTTCTTCTTGTGATGTATGTTGCTGCATCGTAGTCGCCGTCATCTTCAATCTTTGGATCGCTGCATCTGGTCAAGTCTTGCTCATTGGCGACTCCATCCATTCCGATGATGTTCCTTTTTCCTCTCCTCACGACAACACGGCTATGCTTTGTCGGGTCGGTAATGAAAAACATTGGTCCACTTTGGTAGCCGTACCCACGGTTCATTTTTCAAGGCCACGTTTGCACCGGCCTTGGATTTGGCTGCTTCGGTATAACCATGGTTGTGAAATACCGGTCTTCTCTTTAGACGTTCTTTGCCCATCCGACACGGAACATCGGCACCTTTTCTCCACAATGAGTCGAGCTCCCGATCTCCTCGATTCTTCCGTAGAATCTTTCCTTCACGTTGTCATCGGTGTAGAATTCGACGCGTTACGCTGAGTTCGATAATCACACTTGTTGTCCTTTTCCTCCGTGTAGAATGTGTAGCCGTTGATATCATACCGATAGGTCACCAGGTTTTGCATCGGTCCTGCGACAAGGTGAATATGATCTTTTCCGTGTCGGAAGAATGCGAGCGGGATTATCAAGGCGTCTGCCCTAAACCAACGCGTGAAATCTGAGTTGTGCTCTTTGATTATTTCTCCTGCGTCCTCTGTATGCCCCGGTCATCGTACTTCTTCTCGATTAACCTTTTGTGCTTCGTACCAAGGATCGACCAGTTCTAAATGCTGTAGCGCGACGAGGTTTGCTCGATCAAAGTCTGCGCGTCGAAAATCGAAGTCTGCATGCAGTATGCGACGACCCTCTCGGTGACCAGATCCGTCGAGCTTGCCAAGGTGTCTGTTGACGGGAAGACCGACAGGGTTCTCGATGTCTAGATAATTCATGCAGAAAGAGATGCACTCTTCGGCCAGAAAGCCCTTGGCTATGCTTCCATCTGGACGGGACCTGTTGCGAACGTATCCTTTGATGTGTCCGTTCATCCTTTCGAACGCCATCATGCTGCGGAGAAACATCGGCCTGAGTTGTACGATGTCCTCCACGACATGGACCAGCAGATGCACCATAATGTCGAAGAATGCGGGTGGGAAGTAGACCTCAAGCTCACATAGTATCAACACGATCTCCTCCTGTAGCCTTCCGAGCTGATTCAAGCCTATCGACTTCCTAGAGATGACGTCGAAAAACTTGCATAGGCCAAATAACGTTTCACGGACGTGCTCGTCCATTATCCCTCTTAGTGCGACCGGAAGTACCTGCGTCATTAGCACGGCACAGTCATGAGACTTCATGCCACTGAACCTCTGCTTCGCCTCGTCTAGGTATCTGCTTATCTTGCCCAGCGTGGCCGTAAGGAAATTTGACTCCTAGAAGGCACTTGAAAACTGTTTGATCTCATCCGGCTTAGAGTGAAGCAAGAAGGAGGGCAGTAATATTCGTTCTTCTTGAACTTTTTACCCTTCCGACGACCTTGTGTCGTCTCCGACTCATGATCATCGTCATCTTCCTGATCATCGAGAGTAGGTCCTCCATGAAGCTCCTTCCGGATACCCAAGCATATCAGTCGTGCCTTGCTTTGGACCATCTTTCTTCCTATCCGCATGTTGATTATGGTGGCGACGGACTCTACACGCTTTTCGTGATATGCATGATGTCGAGGCTATGAGGCGTCGGAGAAACTTCCAAGATGGCAACTCCTTAAAACAGACCTTGTTTTCCATACCTTCATCAGCGGCTTGTCTTGTTGCCTCTTTCGCTTCTTTCCGTGCTTAGGACAATCTTTCCAGGTTTTCAAGAACTCTTCCACTTCTTCGCTGCTCCTACGCTCGGGATTCCTCGAGTCTCGATTTGCCATCGAACAGGTCTCCACGCTTTTCTCCATGGATCATTCTTGCCGAGCCACCTCCGGTGCGCCATGAACACGGTTTTCGATGACCGGATCTTTCTCTAGTTGGAGATAGCTTGTGTTATCCATGCACCTAACGCATGCGTGGAATCCTTGGATAACCTGCCCGAGATATACCCGCAACTGGATAGTCTTGCACCGTAGTGACCAACGCGGCTCTCATAGTGAAATAATCTTGTGCGACGCGTCGTAAGTATTGGCTCCGATTCCCATAAAGTGGCTAGCTCCTCTTTCAACAGCCCGAGATACGATTGATGTCGGTACCAGTTGTTTCGCCCTTGAATTAGCATACTCATTTGTATGTACTTCTTCTTCATGCACAACCATGGAGGGAGGTTGTACATCCATAGAAACACGAGGCCAAGTCTTGCGTGCTGCTCACGGCTACCGAGCGGATTGAGTCCATCGGTGCTCGCACCAAGCCCGATGTTCCTCGAATCTCCACCGAATCTGGAATTCGAGGTCCAATGCTTTCCAGCTAGCATCTAAAGGGTGCGTCGCCAGCTCATCCTTTCGGGTCATCATCATCTCCGGCTTCTTCCTTTCCGCATGCCATCGCATGAGCTTCCTTAGGGTCCGCGAAATAGCGCTGCGAGAGGGTGATAGGAAAGTACCATACCACTTTTCGAGGTACTTTCTTCCCTTTCTTGTATCGACTCACGCACACCGGACATGTGGTTTTCTCCGTCCTCGCCCGATAAATGATGCAATCGTTGATGCATACGTGATATCTAATGTGCGGTAGATCGAGAGGATGACGATTTTCTTGGCATCCTCGATACTAGTTGGACATGTGTTCCCCTCCGGAGACGATCGTGCTGAATGCCATCATATCGTCAAGCTTGCGCTCAATTTGTGCTTTGCCTTCATCTCCATAGCCTTGAGCGTTACATTCAACCGGTATCATCGGGCCTGCATCCTTCATACAATGGAGTAATCGCGTCTTTCTCAAGTTGCGCAAGCTTGGCTTTCTCTAGCGGCAGCTGGCGTTACTAAATGCGCTTGAGAAGCAGCTCTTGCACATAAGGGTCCCGCACTACCGACGTTGTTCCATCGTCTACTCCTCCGCATCTAGATCATCATCATCCCGTCTTCTTCGCACCTTCACCATCTCCGAGCCTCTTCATCATCTCGCCTTCTCGCCGTGATGATGATCATCGTCTCCATCATCTACGCCATCGCTTATCCAAGTGTATCCATCCATGAAACCATGGCGAGCAGCGCTGCAGATTCCGGGAACTGGGTCGATCACCCATTGAGTTTGCATCTTCGCACGGACATCTTATATCTGTCTTGTTATTTCGTATCATGTCGGTCGCACATTTCAAAAATCTAGCCACAATGCCTTCGCTCATTATGCGGACCATTTTTGCTCGCACGATGTACACGGTACAATTTTGAAGTCTATTAGAACCACATAATGAATGCATGCATGCAATGGTCGATAGAAAATTTCGGCATGACCTATCCTAAAATTAGGACCTTTGAATGTTAAAGTCTTGCCAAAATGGAAATGAATCAACATTTTGGCAAAACAAATGGCAACTTGTTCACATACAAACACAAGAGAGAGAGAGACCGATCCATACACACATGAACATATCATTATCCTCTCCATACACACATGCATGAGCATCATCGATACTCTCCATATACACACACATATGACCATCGATCCTCTCCACACATACACACATCATGAGCATCGATCATCTACATACATATGAGCACATGCATCATCCATATACACATGAACACATCCTTACATGGACAACTTACCGAGATGAGAGACCGATCGCGAGAAAGATGGAAAGGAGAGGTGCGCGCGTCGACCGGAGACCTCCTCTATTACTTATGTAACATCCAAAGCAAGTTTTACATGCTAAAAATGGTGAATGTGTGGAGAAATTGAGGTGGGAAGGAGAAGATCCCGACTAGATCTAAGGAGGAAGAAGAAGGGGAAAGTGAAGTGTGGGGTGGTGGATGTGGTCACACATGTGCACATAAAGTGCTGCCCTAAAAAAATCGACACATCCGTGGCACACACGGCCCCTGTGCGCCACAGGGAGTACAAACATCTGTGGCGCACTAGGGGGAGTGCGCCACAGATGCTCCTAGTCCCTGTGGCGCACTAGGCGGAGTGCGCCACAGAAGTTTGTGGCCGTTTCAGAGCAGAGGTGGGCATGCGCACAGTTGTAGCGCACCATGCACACGTCCGCCACGGATGACCCTAACAACCGTGTGGCCAACAGGGCCCTGGCCCACACACATCTGTGGCGCACTATGGTCATGTGCGCCATGGTTGTTCTAGTTATTAGTAGGGCACTGCCCACAGGTGAGCCACGCCTGTTTTAGCCGTGGGGCACTTCAACCATGTGAGCCACGGATGTGCTGATTACCTATAGCCGTTTTCCTAGTAGTGCCTGACATCCTACGAGAAGCGGAAGAGAAGGTTCACAAGATTCGTGAGCACCTCAAGACAGTCCAGTCAAGACAGAAGACTTACGCCGACAAGAGACGTCGAGACGTCGCCTTCAACATAGGAGATTTTGTGTATCTGAAAGTGTCGCCATTAAAAGGAATGCAGCGTTTCTAACTCAAAGGAAAGTTAGCCCCAGATATATCGGACCATAGAGATCAACGATGACCTGACCTATCCCGAAGTACCCGTCCGTATTTTGGAAGAAGCTTTCTGAACTACCAGAACCCGAAGCATCAAGTTTCTCAAGATTCAGTGGAGCAACCACACAGAAGAGGAAGCTACACGAGCGAAGATCACATCAGGACGGAGTTTCCCGATCTCTTCAAATCCTAGGTAATCTTTTCGTCCTTTTTCAAATCTCGGGACAAGATTTTGTTTAAGGGGGGAAGGTTTGTAACACCCCAAAAATACTAAACTTGGATCATCAAACTCTAATCTTCAAAATTAGGGTTAACAAAAACTTTTCTAAATAAAAATAGGAAAGCATGCATGTGTGTATGCATTCAAATTTGGATTCTTTTGAATTGCCTTGTTTATGTGTTTCTTTGCTTGTAAAAGAATTCTTAGGTGAAATAAACATCATATAAACAATCCCCACACTTTTCCCAAAGACAAACAAATCAAAACAAACAAAATAAGGGAATGGTCATTTTGGCCAATTTAACTCCCATGCCTACTTTGGATGTCTCTAATTTTCAAAACTTAACAGAAACTTGTTTGGATATTTGCACCCCTTGATAGTACTCATAACAAAGTACCAAGGCCCACTTTGTGATCATCCAAAAACATTTGAATGCATAGTTTAAATGACAGTTTAAAATTGAATCTTTATCATATGGGAAGATCCCACTTTTTCAAAAACCACTCAAACAAGCTCAACTTTCAAAACCCAAGCATCCACAGACTCACCAGCACATGCCTAGCACACCCACCAATTTTTTTTTTCAAAATTCAAAACTTGAGTTCTTGCGGCCATTTCATCAAACACCTTGCTGATGCAAATCAATCTAATCCTAAACACTATTGTGAGCAGTGATTTGGGCCTAACTTGTTTCCTCTCTAGCTCACAGCAACCTTAGTAGATCATCTAGCAAACTTAACTAAGCCCTAGCCCCACTGTAAGCTTGGCAATGTCATCAATGGTGAACAGCCGAAGCCACCCATGTCACCCCAGTGTGGACAGCAAGCTAGGAGAAGAACTAGCCTTGCCAACCTTGTCTGGGAGATAGCCCATGCCTCACCGCCCCCTCTCGACCAGCCCTGCCTCGCAGACCGCCAGACATCTCCGTTCGCCGCCCCATGCCTCACAGCCACCGCTCGCCGTCGAAGACGCCGCCTCCGCCGCGTAGAGCATCACATGTTCCAGACCGTTTGCCACCACCCCTACACACGCATTAAAGCCTTAGAGCATCACCAGGAGACCATCGATCGATCGCCACCGCCGGCCATGCCTCTAGCAGCCCGTAGCCATGTCGCCACCATCGCCTACCCATCCCGTTCGGTCTCACCGTCGAGACTATAAATAGAGGCCTCCCCCTCTCAAACTCTTCACACCATCTCACTCCCCTCTCCTCATTGATCGTTCCACCACGTTCCCGGAGCAAGGCGAGCAGCGCATCGCCGGAATTTGGCCGGAGCCCACCGTTGCTGGAGAAGAAGGGAGCCAGCGATTGGAGCCTCCCCAGGAGAAGCTGCCGGTACCAGGAGGTTCGCCGTCGTCGACTTCGTCGTTCGCCCGCATCACTGACCCTCGCCTGAGCCTCGGTGAGCCTCCCACGACCCCCACTGCGCCGCTAGGGTCCAATCTCGTCGGTGACTAGTTCATCATCGACGACGACCCTCAGCCGTTGATCTTACTTCTAATCCAACGCACGTTGCCCGTGACGCTTTCACCCCGTCTCACCGACGTGGGGATAGCAACAACCATCCAGTAAGCGTGGCGTTAAGCAGCCGGCCCAAGATTGTTTCTCGCAGCCCACTCGTTTGAATTTGGATTTTTCCATTTTCATTCAAACACAGTTCTGTACCTAGTTTCAAAAATCAACCCAGCTCAATTCAGTGAACCAAATTGAGTGAAACCAATTTTGTTAGAAAGGTCTTGAAATGCTGAATCGAAGCCCATTGGATTTAAATCATTTGGATCTGTAGATCACCCTTGGTAAAAATAACAAGGCAGAAGATTTTCTGCATTCAAACATTTTTCAAATTTAAACCATAATAGCTTTTGAGTTGATTCCAACTCTCAAAAATCACATTTAACCATACCTGTCAGAATATATAAAAATATATGGGTTTACTTACAGAAATAATGTCCAAGTATTAAAAGGATGCCACATAAGCATTTCTAGTCACTTTATTTAATTAAAATAAAAGGGTTAAACCTTATTAAATAGTGACACCACTTTAAATCACATTCCCATGTACTGAAATGTGTGGTGATGACATGTGTCAACATGATCCCATGTTTGGTTTGGAGAATATTAAATCTTAAGTAGTTTTTCAATGAGTAGAAATTACTTTTCTAAAAATAAAAGAAATTAAACCAAGCTTTAATCTTCTAATGTTAGTGATGATGCTAGATCATCTATAGGACCCCTTTGTGTGATGATTGCAAGTAGTTAAATATTGTTTGGTGATTATGTACCTCGTATTTATTCATAGACGCTAGTACCGACCAAGGATACGAGGATGAAGGAGGATACTACGAGGAAGAAGCCGAGGAGAACTTCAACCACTGCTCTACACAAGTCAAGCTAACACTTTCAATTATGAAAGATAGATGACCTATGCAATGCACTAAGCATGCTTGGTTAGATATATTTGATGATACCCCCTCCTAGTTTTATTTGCAAGCTTTCTACTCCCTCCGATCCTAAATAAGTGTCGCGGTTTTGAACTAGAGTTAGTTCAAAACCACGAAACTTATTTAGGATCGGAGGGATTACTTTATTTCTTTATCAAGGCTTTTACCTAGAGTTTACTGAAGTAACTTGTAGATTCTAGGAAGATACTTGAAGGTTGCATAAAGAACATAAAACTTGGCCTAAGCTAGATAATCTTTATGTCATCCTAACGCATGAGATTCAACTTAGTAAAACTCCACTAGTTTACCACCCCTCATTAGTACTTACCCCCACTCGTAGATGCTAGTGCTAAGCATAAAACTTGATCAACTTTAGATGGGAATACTTGGTGGGAAAATGGTTATGAAAACCTTGGAATGATCGATCATTCTATTGAGATGTTTTGACATGTGTTTCCGAACACCAGATGATTTTAGTGATGAAAATGTTGAGGCATGAGCCTTAGCCCTTTATAAAGCTGATGGTTGTCTGGCTGCGATACCATTCCAATTTTACCGTACAACCACAATACCCGAAGATTGGGTAGGGCTTGACTGGAAACTTATATACCTTAGTATTGGTTCCCTCACGGCCAAGGTTTGAGCTGAGACTACCTTGTGAATATTGTCCACCTGTGTAGTACCCAAGATGACAGTTGGTCATGGTTGGGAGGCCAAACTCACAGGAGAGGTGCCTATACTAGGGCGTGTAATTGAAAGGTTAGGATTGATTATCCATCATATAGTATGGTGAATTCAGGATTTGTTCCTGACAGATGTATCGAATGTTGTGGTGAAAGTGTACAATCTCTGCAGAGTGTCAAACTATTCGAATATCCGCGTCCGCGGTTATGGACAGTTGGAGTGGCCATACTGTTCCCCCGTCAGATGTTTTCAAAATGACTTGTTAAATGACTTGAGGCTTTGACTTGACCACAATAGAGTTGTGGCATGAGATACAATTTCCCACTTAGGTGTTATAAAATTTGACTAGCTTTCTCTTGCTTCTGAACTTAGTAGAGGTAAATATAGCTTTTTGCAAAACAACACTAGAGCCTAGTGTCCTATTACAAAAACCATTTTCCTTTGTTAGTATTAGTTTGCGAGTACTTAAAGAGTACTCATGGCTTTGTCCCTGGCTATTCCTGTGGCCAGACTATGAAGAGGAGTACCAGGATGATGGACCCCAGGAATGTTATGACAACTAGGATCATCTCCCATCGTCATCATTGCCTGTAACCCCGAAGATGGAGCTTCGCCTACGCTACCTTTATTATTACGTATTTCCTCTGCTTGAGTTGTATTAAGAACTGAATCATGAGATCCTTATTTGTGTAAGACCTTATGTATGGTTTGTAATGGATGATGTACCGTGGTATCCAATTCTGTTATGTCTCGCAAAAATGGTAATCCTGGGATTGCGATGTATGGCATAACAGGCATCTGGGATTAAAAATCCGGGTGTTGACATCATCTCCCATCGTCAGCATTGCCTGTGACCCCGAAGATGAAGCTTCGCCTACGCTACCTTTATTATTACGTATTTCCACTGCTTGAGTTGTATTAAGAACTGGATCATGAGATCCTTATTCGTGTAAGACCTTTGTATGGTTTGCAATGGATGATGTCTCAGGTATCCAATTCTATGTCTCAAAAAATGGTAATCCTGGGATTGCGATGTATGGCATAACAGGCATCTGGGATTAAAAATCCGGGTGTTGACAAGTTGGTATCAGAGCCATCCTGACCATAGGAGACCCTAGTTAGACTGGACGTTTGAATCTAAAACTTAGTTTCAAAACCAAAGGAAACAAATATTTATAAAAACTTATTCCCATTCTTATCACCTTGTTTCTTTCATAAAAATTCATGACCCTCAAAAACTCTTGCAAAATACCTAAAATTCGACACACTTGATCACTCTACTAACTTACTCATCCTATATTCTTATAGATGGACGTGAAGTACAACAAGTTTTATCAGTTGGGGAATGGAGGAGACCTTATCTTTGAGCGGGATTTGGACCAGCTTTTGGAACTTTTGGAGCGTCCGCACCCCGAGTTCTTCAGAGCTCAGCTCAATGATCAAGGAGGAGAAGATCTGTAGTGGCTAATCTTTGCAAGTCTCCGAGGAAAGATTGAACCTCCCACTACCGAGGAATTCATTTCACCTTGCGAGAAAACAACTGGCTCGATGGACTTGCTAGGGCCATGCAGAAAGCTCTTGCTCGTTTGTGTGGGTAGAGTATCAACCAGATCAAGGGTAACCGCTTTGAGTTTTGTCCAAGGCGTGATACTATGGGACAGCCATTGGAAGCCCCATACCACCACGAGCTGAAGACTCAGTTGGACCACCTTAGCTTCATGATGTACGATCGTTAGCAGGAATTGGATAATTGCCGTGACTACTCCAACCACAAGTCCGCCATCATCAAGACGAAGGATCAGACCATCGCCATGCTAGCGAAGGATCGCAAGTCTCGCCGCCGTCAGCTCGACAAGAAGGAGCGCATCATTGCCCGTCTTTGCCACCATATCTCGAATTTGGAGGAGACCATCCACGAGAGAGACATGCAGTTGGAGGAAAGAGAGAATGCCGGAGAGGATCTTCGTGGAGACCCCTAAGACTATCTCAGCGATGATGATGATTTTCTGGAGGAACAGGCTATGGACTTCTTCACCGATGAGGATAATTTCGCCTTCATCGATGACGATGAGGATGATGAGGATGACGACTACACCGAGTTCGAGGAGTAGTAGCACTTGAGCACTAGCGTAGTGAGTTGTATTAGGTCCCACTGTATCGTAGTTTCCAGAATGGTTCTGAAAACCATCTGTTTTTCTTGTTTTGTGGTGTGTGTTTGTATCGTGTGCTATGAATGAATGAATGAAAAGCAAGTTGCTAGAAAATCTGAGTCAAACTTCTAAAAAATTTCACAATCCCTGAACCTAGAAATTTCCATCTTTTCTCATGATCCATCTCAATCTTCAGATGCCATGCGGAGGAAGTGGTTCATCCCCGGACCCGATGTTGCAGATCCTGCAAACGTTGGTTTCTGACCGCGAAGTTGAAAGATCTGAACGTCAAGCCAATCTAGCCACCCTTCAGCAGATAGCCCATCCGGCCCAGAACAATCAAGGCCAAGGAAATCAGGACAACCATGGATCTAAGCTCAAGAATTTCCAGAATACCAACCCACCTGTTTTCACTAAGTCGGAAGAGCCCTTAGACGCAGATGATTGGCTGCAAACCATGGAAAACAACCTAGAAGTCGCCGGAGAGGAAGCTAACGAGAAAGTTCTGTTCGCCACCCACTATCTATCCAGAGATGCAAGAGCATGGTGGAATACAATGACCGGAGATGATGATGACCAGGAGGAATTCAAGTTCACAGAACCCATGTGCCACCGTTTGATCAAGAGAATGAGAGTTCGAGAAGCACGCGACAAATTCTGTCATCAGCAGGCACCGCCAAGAAGAAGGAGATTTGAATGGTCACGATGATTTGTCGAGAACCGCACTTCGCAGTTTCACTCGTGATTTGTCCGATGAACTGAACCTCGATGAACTCGAACTGAACACCAACCTAAAACCAGTTCAACAACATACGCCTCGGAAGCAATGTTGTGTTCAGCGACGTCAAGTCATTTCGTTATGACTATGGAATTGCGGTCACTATTCATGAGTGCCCAACCAAGAAGAGCGCCAGACTGCATCGCAATGTTCTGACGCACCAGTAAGATTCAACCAACCAGTCGAACCCAACTCAATTCATGCAACAAGAGCAATTCAGCATGAGATGATTCTCAGATCATCACTGACGTGAGCCTGCCAACACCAGTGAAAGATGTCAAAGATTGAGCCCCAACCACCGCACTCCAGAAATGCACGAACTTGGGTTTGAGTGGTTGGGGCTTGCCAATATTCTACATCTTTCACTTTGTGGTCAACGGCAATTCCTCCTACCGATACAATGTGATCGAGGAATACTACCCGTAACTTAATTCACATTTGCTAAACTTTGCATACAGTTGATGCTCTCTAAGGGTTCGAAGAATGGTCCTTAGGTGTATCTCATGTTCTTCTTCTGATTTCGAATAAATCAGAATGTCATCGATGAAAACAACGACAAACTTATCCAGGAAGTCCATAAAATTCTTATTCATGAGATTCATGAAATAAGCGGGGGCATTGGTTAATCCGAAAGACATGATCGTATACTCATACAATCCATATCCGGTGGTAAAGGCAGTCTTTGGAATATCCTCTGCACGAATTTTGAGTTGATGATAGCCAGTCCTAAGATCAATCTTAGAAAACACTTTGGCACCGGTCAACTGATCAAACAAATCTTCTATCTTGCGCGAGGGGTACTTGTTGTTGATGGTGACATCATCCAATTTCCGATAATCCGTACACAAACGGTTACCTCCATCCTTCTTATCCACAAACAAGACAAGTGATCTCCAATGTGACGCACTTGGTTGAATCAATCCAATTTCCAGCATGGAATCCAGCTTGTTTTCCGCCTGTGAGCTCGATCGTTCATACTATATGGTCTCCGGCTATGGGTCCCGTTCCGTGAATTAGTTCAATGATAAACTCGATATCCCGATCCGGGGCATACCGGCAAAACATCTGAAATACATCGGGGTATTCACAGACTGTTCGGACTTGGTCAATGGTAGGTTGGGATATACTCTTGTTGCATTTGAATTGGCGAGGTAAGGTTTCAGATATATGCTTGACTGATATTCCGCGGCATCGGGTCATGGTTATGGCTTTCTTGGCACAAATAATCAATCCTTTATGTTTGGACATCCAATCCATTCCTAGTACTACTTCCAAACCTTTAGTTCCAAGTACTATCGATTTGCATAAAAATCTATGCCATGGATTCGATAGGGACTTTTGCAAATTTGCCTAGCCTTGGTGGTTGATCCGGGAATTTGAACAATCATAACATGCTTCAGTTTGGTTGGTTGAATTTTACTAGTGCATGCAAATTCTTCGGTGACAAATGAATGCGGTGCACCAGAATCAAACAACACTCTTGCAAGTACTGAATTAACCGAAAACATACCCAGCACGACGTCTGGCCCTTCCTGAGCTTCTTCAGCATGCATGAGAAGAAGACGGTCGTTGCGGTTGAGCGAATTCCCTGGGGAAAATCTTCTTCCTGGCTGAACACGACGCTGCTACCGAGCTGGGACATTGGCATTGGGGGCTATAGCATTCTTCTTGTTGGGGCACTCGTTGGAATAGTGGCCTTTATTTCCACAGTCATAACAGGTCACTTGCGACTTCTCCTTGGCTGCTACAGGCACAACATTGCTTCCAGTCCTCGGGGCAGTGTTGGTGTTGGCGGTAGCATTGTTGTTGTTGAACTTGGGTGGGGCACGATTGAAATTGCTAGAGTTGCCGGGGTTGTTGTGATTTCCTTTGGGTCTAGGGTTTCCACGGTTGGGATAGGTCGGACGGTTCATCGGGGGTCTGTTGGTCCTTGGGGCACATCCTGGAGATGGGTTAGGGCGATACTTTGGGGTCCGATGGGTTCCTCGTTGATGCATCATACGACGCTATGTTCATTTCGCTTGGTTGATCTTTCCTTCCATCCGATAGCAGAGTCGACAAGGACTTCAATATCCGCAGGGATATTGATTAACACCGCTCGCATCTCATGCGCACTATTCAGAATCTTTCTTTCTTCTTGGCTTCAGTGTCTATTTCATCTGGGGCATACCTAGCTAATGACAAAAATTTGTCACGGTATTCCACTACAGTCATCCTTCCTTGCTTCAGCTCTCTGAACTCGTCTCTCATTCTCTTGATCAAACCCGGTGGCACATGGGTTCTGCTAAACTTGACCTTGAATTCCTCCTAGGTCATCATATGGCCTCCGGTCATTGCGCGAACACTGTTCCACCATGCTCTGGCATCTCCAGCAAGATAGTGGGTGGCGAACATGACTTTCTCATTGGCTTCCACTCCGACTACTTCTAAGTTATTTTCCATGGTTTGCAGCCAATCATCGGCGTCTAGGGGCTCTTCGGACTTAGTGAAAACAGGTGGGTTGGTATTATGGAAATTCTTGAGTTTATATCCATGGTTGTCCTGATTTTTGTGGCCTTGGTTGTTGTGGGCTAACTGGGCTATCTGCTGAAGAGTGGCTAGGTTGGCTTGACGTTCCGCTCTTTCAGCTTCACGGTCAGAAGTCAACATTTGCAGTATCTGCAACATCGGGTCCGGGGTTGAACCCCTTCCTCCACGTGGCATCTGAAGATTGAGATAGATCATGAGAAAAGAGGGAAATTTCTACGGTTCTGGGATTTTGAAAAGTTTTTAAAGTTTGACTCAGATTTTTCTAGCAACTCGCTTTTCATTCATTCATAGCACACGATACAACACACGCCACAACAAAGAAAAACATATGGTTTTAAGAACCATTCTGGAAACTACGATACAGTGGGACCGAATACTACTCACTATGCTATTGCTCAAGTGCTACTACTCCTCGGAATCTGTGGCTTCCTCCTGCTCATCATCATCGATGAAGGCGAAATCATCCTCATCGGTGAAGAAATACATAGCCTGATCCTCCAGAAAATCGTAGTCATCGCTGAGATAGGAGTAGGGGTCTCCACGAAGATCCTCTCCGGCATTGTCCCTTTCCTCCAACTGCATGTCTCTCTCGTGGATGGTCTCCTCCAGAGATGAGATGCGGTGGCGAAGACGGGCAATAATGCGCTCCTTCTTGTCGAGCTGACGGCGGCGGGACTTGCGATCCTTTGCTAGCAGGGCGATGGTCTGGTCCTTCGTTTTGATGATGGTAGACTTGTGGTTGCAGTAGTCACGGCAGTTGTCCAACTCCTGCTGACAATCGTACATCATGAAGCTAAGGTGGTCCAATTGGGTCTTTAGTTCGGGGTGGTATGGGGCTTCCAGTGGTTGTCCATTAGCATCACGCCTTGGGCAAAACTCAAAGTGAGTACCCTTGATCTGATTGATGCTCTGCCCACACAGACGAGAAAGAGCTTCCTGCATGGCTCTGGCAAGTCCATCGAGCCAGTTGTTTTCCCTCAAGGTAAAATGAATTCCCTCCGCAGTGGGAGGTTCAATCTTTCCACGGAGACTTGCAACAATTAGCCACTTCAGATCTTCTCCTCCTTGATCATTGAGCCGAGCTCCGAAGAACTAGGGGTGCGGACGCTCCAGAAGTTCCAAAAGCTGGTCCAAATCCATCTCAAAGATCAGGTCTCCTCCATTCCCCAGTTGGTAAAACTTGCTGTACTTCACGTCCATCTATAAGAATATAGGATGAGTAAGTTAGTAGAGTGATTAAGTGTGTCAAAATTTTATGTATTTTGCAAGAGCTTTTGGAGGAACATGAATTTTCATGAAAGAATCAAAAGGATAAGGATGAGAATAAGTTTTTGTAAATATTTGTTTTGTTTGGTTTTGGGAAATAAGTTTTTGGTTTAAACGCCCAGTCTAACTAGGGTCTCCTATGGTCAGGATGGCTCTGATACCAACTTGTCAACACCCGGATTTTTAATCCCAGATGCCTGTTATGCCATACATCGCAATCTCAGGATTACCATTTTTGCAAGACATAACATAATTGGATACCATAGTACATCATCCATTACAAACGATACATAGGTTCTTACACAAATAGGGATCTCATGATCCAGTTCTTAATATAACATCAAGCAGCGGAATACGTAATAATAACGGTAGCGTAGGCGAAGCTCCATCTTCGGTCACAGCAATGCCGAATGGGAGATGATCCTAGTTGTCATAACCTTCCGGGTCCATCCTCAAGGTACTTCTTCATAGTCCGCCATGGGAATAGCCAGGACAAAGCCATGAGTACTCTTTAAGTACTGCAAACTAATACTAAGTAAAGGGGTTTTTGGATAATAGGACACTAGGCTCTAGGGTTGTTTTGCAAAAGCCAGATTTATCTCTACTAAGTTTAGAAGCAACGAATGCTCGTCAAAATTTTATAACTCCTAAGTGGGAATTTGTATTTCATATCACAACTCTGTTGTGGTCAAGTCAAAGTTTCCAATCATTTCACCAGTCATTTTGAAAAGTCTGACGGGGAACAAGATGGCCATCTAATCGTATATAATCATGACGCGGCTATTCGAATAGTTTGAGACTCTGCAGAGATTGTACATTTTCACCACAACATCCGATACATCCGTCAGGAACAAATCCTAAATTCACCATACTCAGTATGCAGATAATCAATCCTAACCTTTCAATTACACGCCCTAGTATAAGAACCTCTCCTGTGAGGTTGGCCTCCCAACCATGACCAACTGTCATCTTGGGTACTGCACAGGTGGACAATCTTCACAAGGTAGCCTCAGCTCAGACCTTGGCCGTGAGGGAACTAATACTAAGGTATATAAGTTTCTAGTCAAGCCCTACCCAATCTTCGGGTGTTGTTGTTGTACGATAAAATTGGAATGGTATCGCATCCAGACAACCATCAGTTTTATAAAGGGCTAAGGCTCATGCCTCAACATTTTCATCACCCAAAATCATCAGGTGTTTGGAAACACATGTCCAAAACATTTCAGTAGAATGATCCATCATTCCAAGGTTTTCATAACCATTTTTCCACCAAGTATTCCCATCGAAAGTTGATCAAGTTTTATGCTTAGCACTAGCATCTACAGGTGGGGGTAAGCAATAATGAGGGGTGGTGAACTAGTGGAGTTCTAACTAAGTTCCATCTCATGCCTTAAGATGACATCAAGATTATCTAGCTTAGGCCAAATTTATGCTCTTTATGTAGCCTTCAAATATCCTTCTAGTATCTACTATTTATTTCAGTAAACTCTAAGTAAGAGTTTTGATAAAGAAATAAAGTAATAGACTTGCAAATAAAACTAGGATGGTTTATCAAGTGGTATAAGCTTGCTAAGTTAATAGCTTGCATAGGTCAATTGATGTAGTAAGGCTTGCTAAATTGCAAGTGTTAACTTGCACATTCACTAGTAGTATTAGGCTTGCTAAAGTAGAGTATCTTGCAAGTTTTAGCTTGCCTTGTGCAGAGCAGTGGTTGAAGTTCTCCTCGGCTTCTTCTTCGTAGTATCCTCCTTCCTCCTCGTATCCTTGGTCGGTACTAGCGTCTATAAATAAATACGAGGTACACAATCACCAAACAATACTTAACTACTTGCAATCATCACACACAAGGTTACTATAGATGATCTAACATCATCACTAACATTACAAGATTAAAGCTTGGTTTAATTCCTTTTATTTTTAGAAAAGTAATTTCTACTCATTGAAAAACTACTTAAGATTTAATATTCTCCAAACCAAACATGGGATCATGTTGACACATGTCATCACCACATATTTTAGTCCATGGGAATATGATTTAAAGTGGTGTCACAATTTAATAAGGTTTTACCCTTTTATTTTAATTATTTAAAGTGGCTAGAAATGCCTATGTAGCATTCATTTATTACTTGAACATTATTTCTGAAGGTAAACCTATATATTTTTATATATTCTGGAAGGTATGGTTAAATGTGATTTTTGAGAGTTGGAATCAAATCAAAAGCTATTATGGTTTAAATTTGAAAAATGTTTGAATGCAGAAAAGCTTCTGCCTTGTTATTTTTACCATAGGTGATCTATAGATCCAAATGACTTGAATCCAACGGGCTTGGATACAGCATTCTCAGACCTTTCTAACAAAATTGGTTTCATTCAATTTGGTGCACTGAATCGATCTGGGTTGATTTTTGAAGTTGGTGTAGTGAGTTTGAAATAAAATGGAAAAGGTTTAATTCAAATAACTGTTGCGCTGAAAAGTTAACGGGCCGTCCTGCTAAGCGCAGGTTCTCCCGAGCTACTTAAGTGGGTGTCCCACCGCCGCTGAGACAGGAGGGGCGAAGACGGGCGATGTGGATCGCTCGATCTAGTTCTAATCCAACGGGAGAGTCATCGTCAACGCTGAGCAACGCCACAGAAAGAAACCTAGCGATCCAAAGGAGGGGTGCCGGGGTTCACCGGGTGTAGGGTCGGCGAGGCGGGCGAACGACCAAGTCGACGACGGCGAATCAGGTGGTGGTCGCGGCAGCTCCGGGTGGACGAATCGATGGCGCCTTCTTCTCCGTGAGGCGGGCTCCGGTGAAATTCCGGCGAGGTGGTGCTCGCCTTGCTCCGGGAACGGTGTGGCACGATCAGTGAGGAGAGGGGAGTGATATGGTGTGAAGAAATCGACTGGGGGTGGCCTCTATTTATAGTCGAGCGAGGGGCCCGACGGGGCGCACGGTGAGCTCATCGGGGGCGATGTTACAGGCGGCTATTGGCATGGGCGAAGGTAGGGGGCGGTGCGGTGTTCCCTGGCGATGCTCAACGACATGGTTTTGAGGCGTGGGGCGGTGTGGCCTGGTCTGGAACATGCGACGCTCTGCGCGGCAGAGGCGGCGACTTCGACGGCGAGCGGTGGCTGTGCGTCATGGGGCGGCGAACGAGAATGTATGGCGGTCTCCTGGGTCGGTGGTGATCGTGTGTGCACACGGTGAGGGCGACACGCGGTCTGTGGGCGCTGGTCGAGGGTGGCGCTCTGGCGCACGCTCATCATGGTTGCGGGCGAGGTTGGCATGGTTCGTGCGTGTGGTCCAGGGCTTGGCCAAGCTCGCGGCTGGGACAGGGAGTGGCGGTGGACGGTGGGCTGCCTCCCAGACATGCTGGCTAGGCTTGCTTCTCTTCCTAGCTTGCTGTCGACATGGGGGTGACATGGGTGTGCTCGGTTGTTCACCATTGATGGCAATGCCAAGCTTACAGTGATGCTAAGGGTTAGTTTAGGTTGTTAGATGATCTACTAAGGCTAGTGGTGTCCAGAGAGGGGACAAGTTAGGCTTCAATCACTGCTCACTATAGTGTTTAGATTTTGTATGATTTGTGTCTGCAACCTGTTTGATGAAATGGCCGCATGAAATCAAGTTTTGAATTTTGAAAAGATTTTTGGTGGGTTTGCTAGATTGGTGCTAGTGAGTCTACAGATGCTTGGGTTTTGAAAGTTGAGCTTGTTTGAGTGGTTTTTGAAAAAGTGGGATCTTCCCATATGATAAAGATTCAATTTTGAATTGTCATTTAAACTATGCATTTGAAAGTTTCTGGATGATCATAAAGTGGGCCATGATACTTTGTTATGAGTACATTCAAGGGGTGCAAAGATCCAAAAAAGTTTCCATTAGGTTCTGAAAGTTTGAGACAGCCAAAGTAGGCATGGGAGTTAAATTGGTCAAAATGACCATTCCTTTATTTTATTGGTTTTGATTTATTTGTCTTTAGGAAAAGTTTGGGAAATGTTTAGATGATGTTTATTTCACCTAAGAAACATTTTACCAGCAAGGAAACACACAAAAAAGGTGGTTCAAAAGAATTTCAAATTAAATGCATACACATATGCATGCCTTCATCATTTTAATTAGAAAAGTTTTTGTTAACCCTAAATTTGATGATTAGATTTTGATGATTCTAGTTTAATATTTTTGGGATGTTACATTCATGCATTTCTCGGATTGGCGGGATATTACCGCAAGTTCGTAGAAGGATTCTTGAGTATCACCAGACCCATGACCCAATTGCTGAAGAAGGACAAGAAGTTTGAATGGAAAGACAAATGTGAAGCGAGTTTTCAAGAACTCAAGAGGAGATTGATTTCAGCCCCAATCTTAATCATGCCAAATATCACAAAGCCCTTTGACGTGTATTGTGATGCCTCCAAGATCGGTCTCGGATGTGTGCTAATGCAAGAAGGCAAAGTTATATCTTATCTATCTCGACAACTGAAACAACATGAGAAAAATTACCCAACCCAAGACCTCGAACTCGCAGCCGTAGTTCTAGCCCTGAAGACACGGAGGCATTACCTGATGGGAAACCGTTGTGAAACCTATTCGGATCACAAGAGCCTGAAGTATATATTCACTCAGAAGGAGATGAATATGAGACAGAGAATATGGATTGAGCTAATCAAGGATTACGATATGGACATTCACTATCACCCCGGTAAAGCCAACGTGGTAGCGGATGCCCTTAGCAGATTGCCGTGCCGCTTGAACTCCATTATTTTAAAGGAGCAACCAAGCTTGCACAAAGAGATGGAAGATTTCCGAATGGAATTAGTAAGTGAAGGATTTTTGACTAGCATAGAACTTCAACCCACTTTTATCAGCCAGATCAAAGAGGCGCAGAAAGGAAATGCTAGTATCGACGGAATCAAGCGTCGCCGATGCGAGCAAAGTACCGGATGCAATCAAGACGAAGAAGGAGTTCTGTGGTACAAAGGACGCCTTTGTGTACCAGCAGATTCTGAGTTGAAAGAAGTTATTCTGAAGGAAGCTCATGATACTCTTTATTCTATCCACCCCGGTGGAACTAAGATGTATCAACATTTGAAGGAGCAATTCTGGTGGCATAAGATGAAGAGAGAAATCGGAAGCTATATCGCCAAGTGTGATATATGTCAGAGAGTCAAGGCGGGACATCAAATACCCGTAGGATTTTTGCAACCCTTGCAGATTCCGGAATGGAAATGGGATTCCGTTGGAATGGACTTTATCACCGGATTGCCTACTTCTAGTAGGGGAAATGACTCTATCTGGGTCATAGTGGACAAATTGTCCAAAGTCGCCCATTTCGTACCCGTCAAGACCACATATCAGAGTTCGAAGCTAGCGGAGTTATACATCGCTAGAATCGTCAGTTTGCATGGAGTCCCTAAGAACATCGTATCGGATCGAGGAACTCAGTTTACCTCGAGATTCTGGAAGAAAGTCCAACAAGGTTTAGGAACCCGACTAGATTTCAGCACAGCTTATCACCCTCAGACTGATGGACAAACGGAGGGAGTAAATCAAATACTCGAAGATATGCTGAGAGCCTATGTGTTAGAATATGGATCTAAGTGGGAAGACTGTCTGCCGTTGCAGAATTTTCGTACAACAACAGTTATCAATCTAGTTTGCAAATGGCCCCATTTGAATTTATGTATGGAAGGAAGTGTCGCAACCCTTTGAATTGGTCGGAAGTAGGAGAGAGTCAGATTTTTCGACCCGATATCCTACGATAAGCAGAAGAGAAGGTTCACAAGAGTCGTGAGCACCTCAAGATATCCCAGTCAAGGCAAAAGAGTTACGCCGACAAGAGACGACGAGACCTCGCCTGCAACATAGGAGATTTTGTGTATCTGAAAGTGTTGCCATTGAAGGGAATGCAGCGTTTCGAGATCGAAGGAAAGTTAGCACCCAAATATATCGGCCCCTTCAAGATTCTGAACCGTCGAGGAGAAGTGTTGTATCAATTGGAACTACTCGAAGAGATGTCAGCTGTGCATAATGTGTTCCATATCTCATTACTTCGCAAGTGCCTCGAAGTTCCAGAGAAGACTGAAGTGTTCAAGAATATCGATCACCGGACCATAGAAATCAACGATGACCTGACCTACCCCGAAGTACCCATCCGTATTTTGGAAGAAGCTTTTAGAACTACCAGAACCCGAAGCATCAAGTTTCTCAAGATTCAGTGCAGCAACCACACAGAAGAAGAAGCTACCTCGGAGCACGAAGATCATATCAGGACGGAGTTTCCCGATCTCTTCAAATCCTAGGTAATATCTTTCGTCCTTTTTCAAATCTCGGGATGAGATTTTCTTTAAGGGGGGAAGGTTTGTAACATCCCAAAAATATTAAAGTTAAATCATCAAACTCTAATCATCAAAATTAGGGTTAACAAAAACTTTTCCAATTAAAAATATGAAAGCATTCATATGTGTGTGTATTAAAATTTGGATTCTTTTGAATTGCCATGGTTCTGTGTTTCTTTTCTTGTAAAATGATTCTTAGGTGTAATAAACATCATCTAAACAATCCCCAAATTTTTCCCAAAGACAAACAAGTCAAAACAAACAAATTAAGTGAATGGTCACTTTGGCCAAATTAACTCCCATGCCTACTTTAGCTATCCCTAACTTTCAGAACTTCACAGAAACATGTATGGTTCTTTGCACCCCTTGATAGTACTCATACCAAGATACCAAGGCCCACTTTTTGATCATCCAAAAACATTTAAATGCTTAGTTTAAATGACAGTTTAAAATTGAATCTATTTCATATGGGAAGATCCCACTATTTCAAAAACCACTCAAACAAGCTCAATTTTCAAAACCCAAGCATCCACAGTATCACCAGCACATGCCTAGCACTCCCACCAAACACCTTTTCAAAATTCAAAACTTAAATTCATGCGTCCATTTCATCAAACAGGTTGCAGATTCAAATCAACCAAATCAAATTCGCTGTTTTTAATAGTGTTTTGGGCCTAACTTGTTCCCTCTCTGGTTACAACTAGCCTTAGTAGATCATCTAGCAACCTTAACTAATATTTAGCACCACTATAAGCTGGCCATTGTCATCAATGGTGAGCAGGCCGAGAGCACCATTGCCACCCCATGGTCGACAGCAAGCTACGAGCAACACTAGCCTCGCCAACCTTGTCTGGCAGCTAGCCAGCACCCCACCGCCACTCCCTGTCCCAGCCTCAAGCAATGTCAGCCACTGGACCACACGCCCAAGCCATGCCAAGCCTCTCTGCGAGCATGCCGAGAGCGCGGCCGTGCGCCACCCTCGACACACGCCCACAGACCGCGCGCCGCCTTCCCCGCGTGTGTGCGTGATCACCACCACCCCAGCAACCCCGCAGACACGCCCGTTCGCCGCCGCGCGGACCACGCGCGTTGTGCGCCATCAAAACCTCCATCGGACACGCTCAGAGCGTCGAAGCGTTCCGACCGATCAGCACCACCCCACGCCTCGCCACCACGCCATTGAGCTTCGCCAGGGAGCACATCACCGCCCCCTACCGTCGCCCACGCCGATAGCCCTCTGTGCCGTCGACCACGACGAGCTCAGCCCGCGCCCGTCGGTCCCCTCTTGCCACTATAAATAGAGTCCTCCCCCGCTCGAATTCTTCACACCATTCCACTTCCCTCTCACCCAGAACCACCCCACCTCACTCCCGGAGCAAGGCGAGCAGCGTATCGCCGGAATTTCACCGGAGCCCGCCGCTTCTGGAGAAGAACGAAGCCATCGATTGGAGCCGCCCCAGGAGGACCTGTCGGTGCCAGGAGAATCTCCGTTGTCGACTTCGTCGTTTGCCCCCAGCGCCGACCCTCGCCTAAGCCCCGGTGAGCCTCCCACGACCCCCACCTGCCGCGTTAGGGTTCTGTCTCGCCGACGCTGCCCGACGTGGACGATGAGCCGTAGCCGTTCGATTATACTTAGATCGTGTGGCCGAGATCGTCCCGTACCGCTTCGCGTGTTATGAGCCACTGACGGGTGGTACCCCCTGTCAGCTGAGCCCCGCGCTGCGGAGTGACACTGGGCCGGCCCATTAACCTTTCTCGCGCAACCCACTCGTTTGAATTTAGCTTTTTCTATTTATATTCAAACTTAGTTCTATACCTAGTTTCAAAAATCAACCCAGCTCGATTCAGTGAACCAAATTGAATGAAACCAATTTTGTTAGAAAGGTAATGAAATTCTAAATCGAAGCCCGTTGGATTCTGTAACACCCTCAGAATCGGACCTATGCAAGTTTTAGCGAAACCCGCCAAACCCGCATAGAAACGATTCAAAGGTGCCCACCAGGCACTTTCGTGCGGGTGGAAAACGAAGTAATAAAATTACACAACAGTCCTCGATGGGACCCAACGTAATATATATACAACAAATACTCGTAGAGTCAAGAATACGATATAATATACAAAGATCCAAATCACCTTGAAAATGATAGAGCGTCCGACTACGACAAGATGCAAATGGGGCTAAGAGCCCGAAGAATAACCAATGGCGTCCATAACCCCTGCCAAGCCGGAAGGGTAACCCCGCTAACGGCGCCGATCTCAAAACCTGCTCAAACAAAAGGGTGCCGACAAAGGGCAAAGGAAAAGAGGAGCGTCGATCGAGGCCAAGACACAGCGAGGCTAGAATTGGCGGTCCTCGCCTACATAGGTATGGTGGATCGGCGTGCAAAGCAAGCACTAAACAACCTATAGAGACTCGATACAATCAAGGCTATCAGAGAGGGATAAGAAAGACCTATTCGGAACCAACCTGATTCTACCATCAATCAAACCCATCCTGGTGTTTCCCCCTCGAAACCAAACGAGGAAGTCAACCGAGGGACTCACACCGTTGGCAGTTTTATTTATTCGGTTATCGTTGCAGTAATTACTAGTCAGGTATAGATAATTATCCTGATAAAATAAGCAGTGGGCACTTTTAGTTAACCATTCCATTGTAGTTGCGACACTTACTAATCAGATTCAATTAGCATGAGATAACCCAAAACCCAGCAGTTGTTGGTACTTTTATTTAGCCATTCCGTTGTAGTGAAGCTGATTACTAGTCATATCGGATACAAGTCAATTTATAACAGTAAACTTTAGTTATAGTTGTCTATGATCAAGCATCGTGCTCCAAGTCGTCCATAACCGCGGACACGGCTTCTCGAAAGATTTAACCTGCGGTGCACCAAAGTATCCACAAGCACTTGACCCTTTTGCGGATCGTTAACATACACCCATCGGTATGTCGGGGCCTAAGTCATGACGTTCCCGCACCCAAAGCAAGCACGGGGCCACCCCACTAAGTACACCAAGCAAGTCGGCGGTCTCGAGACGGACTTAGGGTTTGCGGATGGTACGTGACAGCAAATCCCAAAACTAGGACTGTCGATACCGAAAACACTCCGCTTCCTAAACAAGACAGTGCTCCTCACACAATCGTAAATAAAGCGGAAAGCATGGCATAGGTACAGGATAGTAAATAAAACCTCAAACTAGTTGTGGCCCCAGACAATACTTTGAAATCAGGTAATAATCAATGGGGGCCCATATCTCCCACGTGGTTAGAGCGCCGATCTCTAACAGTGTCAAGAACTCGGGTCCTACGGGACACAAGTGGGCGGTCGGAAACCAACATTATCTATCACCCACCGATGCCTCTGCTTACTTCAATTTTAGTTGTTAAACAGTAATTAAAGTGAACGAAAAGTAAAGCCATGATCATCTCCAACATCAACATGCGGCAATTCTCCAACGATTGTGGTACTAGACGACGCATAAAAACACTTGAGCAAGCGACTACAACACGCTGGTCCAACTATCTACCAAACAACAGTAATAGGATGTGTCCAAGGCTATATATGGCTGCAAGGGATATCACGGTGCAAATCTAGAGCATCGCAACACAGATAGCAATAGATCAACAGGAGGAAATAAATACTATAAAAGTAAGATAGGTAGAAAGGGGAGATGCTCTTTGAAACATTGCGAAGGTTCAACCAAGATCGGGTCGACACTCGCATCAACTCAACGGCCTTATTCGCGAAGAAGCAAAACACTAGAATAAACACGGATGCAATATTTAATACAACGGAGGATCGGCATGATGCATGTAGGAAGTATGGCATGGCAAAGATGCGATGCAATTAGGTCATATTAAGCGGAACCGTGGTTCCGACAATTAGTTAGATGGTTCAAGTTGTTTATCTACCCCGCAAATTAAATGTTGCATTAGCAAGGCAAAACAAGTTACCGGTTCGCTACTCAAATTTAAATGAGGCCAATATGAGACTAGATTTGCCTGCATATGGGCCCCATATTTAATTAGATGGTGAATCGGCATAAGGCCCCCAAACCACATGACAATATGCATGCGAGAATGACAATTTAATATGCGACAAGTTTAATATATTATAAAATAGGGTTTTCGGGAAGGGGTTCACACATTAGGGGGTCGCGACGAACTTGAGGTTCCGGGGTTCGGGGTCGGTTTCAGGGTCCAGGGTTCGACGGGTCGGTCTCGGCGGGAACGTTCTCGAACAACGGGGAAGATCTTGTCGTGCTTCAGGTTCGGGTGCGGTTCTCGGCGAACTGGTCGGTTCCCTGTCGGAGGTCTTGGCGCTTCGGATCGATTTTCGGTTTGGGGCCTCAGGGTCTTGGGGTTCGCGTCCGTGTGGCGGTCTTGTTGTTCCGTGTAGGCGTTCTCGAGGTCGATGGCGAACTTGTCCAGTACCGGGGTTCGGGTCCGGAAAGGAGTACTTGGCGTGGCCGACCGGAAGTCTTGATGGTACTCGGTTCCTGGAAGATCTTGTCGCACGGTGTCCGGGTAGGCGAACTTGTCGGTCCCGCGGTTTCGATTGTCGGTGTCGGACCCGGGTCGGCCTTGGCGTTCGGGTCGAAGACCTTGACGGCGACACGATGTCCTTGCGGGGTTGCGGATCGTCTAGGTGTCTAGTCATCGGATCGGTCTCGGTTCCACGGTTCAATCTTCGGATACTTTGGGTCCTTGCCGAAGATCTTGGCGATGTCACAGACGGCTACAGCCGAATGGTCTTGGCGTTCCACCGAACACTGACGAACTTCATCGGTACTGCAGATCTTGCGTCTGACGCACGACGGTGCTGCGAGGCTGCACCAGAGGACGTCGGCAACCGCTAAGAACTTGCTGCCCTTGGCTAGCCTGCAGGGGATGCGCGCACAGCGGCGCGGCCGACGGAACACGCGCGCGCGGGAGGGCCCGCACTAGGGCAGCGGGGCGGAGGTGGCGGTACGGATGAACCGACGACGAGGGCGGCGCGGCCTGGCGGGCCGGCAGCGGCAGCGGACCTGGCGAGGCGGCGGACGGAGGAGCAGGGGCGGTGCCGGGGCCGGCGCTGGAGGGGCTACTGCGGGCGGGCTCGGACGCGAGGCGCGAAAGGCGAGGCGAGGCGAGGCCCGGCGGGGAGCACTGCAGTGGCCGGGCCTTGAGAGGATGAGGGATGAGGCGGCAGCAGGCGGGGAGGGCCAGGGATGGCGCGAGCGGGCTCGGGCGGCGCTGGCGGGCGGAGGCGAGGCGGGGGTGGCGGACGGGAGGAGGAGGCGGAGGTGCGGGGAACGGGGGCGGTGGTGGGAGGTGGTTTTCGGGGGAGAGGAGAGCGAGGGGAGGATGGGGCCGCGAGGGGTGGGACCCAGGGCAGGTGGCGGGTCACGCGTGGGGGCTGTGTGTGTGGGTGGTGTTGACCGGGGTGGTTGGGGTGTGCTGCTGGCGTGCGTGCGTGTGTTGTGTGGGTGGGGCTGTGGGGTGGGTCCCAGGGAGAGAGAGGGGAAGAGAGAGAGGGGGGAAGAGGGCTAGGCCAAGTGGCGGTGTCTGGTTGGGTGGGGGTTGGGGACAGGGCGACGTGGCGGCGTGGGACTGGTCAGGGTGAGGTGGCCGGAGGGTGTGGGTAGATAGGTTGGTAGAAAAGGGTTTGGGGTGGACCGTTTTTATTTCTGGGGGTGGTCGTTCGGGTCGATCGGCCCGTTCGACTACCCCACTAAAATAATTAAATAATTTTATTTATTTAACACGAGGCTTTTACAACCCGATAGCGGACAAAACAAAATAATCCGGGGACCCGGGTTTTGCGTTTGAATAAAGACGGGGCGTTTAGAAAACACAAACAGGTTTTTCTGCAAAAAGTTCCATTCAAGCAAATGCAAGATGATGACGATTCTCGTATGCAATGTGGCATGATGACATGAGCATGCGGTCATGATGATGCAATGCACAAAAACAACGCGATTTTCTAGTAGTGGTTTTTGCGGGATGCCACAATTCGACACCACTAACAATGGATCTCGCCCTTGAGATCCGCCTCATGGTACCGGAAAGAAGGTCGGCGGTCTGATCCTTCGCGCTTCGTGTAGATCCTCGCGACACCACTAACAAGAGGTCGTTGTCCGTGATCGTCGAGAGAACACTCCGGGATCAAAAAGGCCGAAGGTAGAGGTATCAACAAATAAAGCCACCTCTATCTTCGATAGAAAGAGGGAATCGATGCATTCTCATCCACTTCAATGTATGCGAGCAAATAGAGTGAGTAGTCGGCATGGGGGCCAATCCATCACGCACCCAAACTATTACTCTGCACAATCAGTGGAAAAGCGTGCAACCATTCTCGGAATCAGACTGAAGATCTCGACAAGCGAGGTTCGGAAACAAAGGAGTGATGCAGACTCTGCATCGGATCTGGCGTAGAGGATGTTGTCGCGTCGGAAAACACCGGAAGGCACGAGAAGGAACAAAGGATGGTACCACAGACGAAGGATTCTTCGGGTAGCATGAAGACCAGATGTAGACACACCGTTACCAAAGGAGGAAACGAAACCCTGAAGGTACGACGGAACCCAACCACGAGAAATCCTGGACTCGAAGAGAGAGAGAAGAGAGCGGATTCAAACACGCAGAGGTGAGAGGAGAGCAGCAGAGGGGTAAGGAGTAAAATCATACCTAATCAGAACTATCCAACCGATTTTGCAAAATAGTTTTGACACTCTACTTCGGCCGTTAGCTAGGTTATCCTACAGGCTGGACTTGTGGGGTATCGCAATCTGAGCTCGATACCACTCAGAACACCCTCGAATCGGACCTATGCAAGTTTTAGAGAAACCCGCCAAACCCGCATAGAAACGATTCAAAGGTGCCACCAGCACTTTCGTGCGGTGGAAAACGAAGTAATAACATTACACAACAGTCCTCGATGGGACCCATGTAATGATATATATACAAATGACTCGTAGAGTCAAGAATACAGATATAATATACAAAGATCCAAATCACCTTGAAAATGATAGAGCGTCCGACTACGGACAAGATGCAAATGGGGCTAAGAGCCCAAGAGTAACCAATGGCCCATAACCCTGCCAAGCCGGAAGGGTAACCCGCTAACGGCGATCTCAAAACCTGCTCAAACAAAAGGTGCCGACAAAGGGCAAAGGAAAAGAGGAGCGTCAAGATCGAGGCCAAGACACGAGGCTAGAATTGGTCCTCGCCTACATAGGTATGGTGGACTGAGCGGCAGCGCAGCAAGCACTAAACAACCTATAGAGACTCGATACAACTGGCGGCTATCAGAGAGGGATAAGAAAGACCTATTCGGAACCAACCTGATTCTACCATCAAACAAACCCATCCTGGTGTTTCCCCCTCGAAACCAAACGAGGAAGTCAACCGAGGGACTCACACCGTTGGCAGTTTTATTTATTCGGTTATCGTTGCAGTAATTACTAGTCAGGTATAGATAATTATCCTGATAAAATAAGCAGTGGGCACTTTTAGTTAACCATTCCATTGTAGTTGCGACACTTACTAATCAGATTCAATTAGCATGAGATAACCCAAAACCCAGCAGTTGTTGGTACTTTTATTTAGCCATTCCGTTGTAGTGAAGCTGATTACTAGTCATATCGGATACAAGTCAATTTATAACAGTAAACTTTAGTTATAGTTGTCTATGATCAAGCACTGTGCTCCAAGTCGTCCATAACCGCGGACACGGCTTCTCGAAAAGATTTAACCCTGCAGGGGTGCACCAAAGTATCCACAAGCACTTCGATCCTTTTTGCCAGATCAGTTAACATACACCCATCGGTATGTCGGCGGGGCCTAAGTCATGACGTTCCCAGACCCAAAGCAAGCACGGGGGGCCACCCCACTAAGTACACCCGCAACGAAGTCGGACGGTCTCCGAGACGCACTTAGGGTTTGCGACAGTGGCTGTAAACGACAAAGAAATCCCAAACTGGACCTGTCGACATCATAAAACACTCTGCTTCCTAAACAGTACAGCGTGCTCCTCACACAATCGTAAATAAAGCAGTAAAGCATGGCATAGGTACAGGATAGTAAATAAAACCTCAAACTAGTTGTGGCCCTGTAACTACCTCGGTGAATTACGCTCCTAGATACAAGCCTGGAAGAGCGGTAGTGGTTGAAATAGTACGATGGGGCCCCAAAGCCACTCACGGGTAGACCTTTCGGCCGTCCCAACCACTACCCACTCAACGGGACCTGTACGGGCGGCGTAATCGGCAGGCGAAGGGATCAACTACATACACAAATGAGTATGTATGCAAGCCACCATACAAGAGTACATCAGAGCCATACCATCTAGAAAGAAAGGAAAATATAGCAACGCCATACGGCAAGATTCAAATGACCTAGATAGATATAATATGTTAGGATAATTCCTCATACATCACACATCAGAGTATCAAGCGGAAGCGGCAAAACAAAGTCCGAGTACGGATAAGAAGCAAATCGGCATAAGATGCCATAGAAATAAGCACATCCCGCCCACAGATCTCACGGATCCCCGTTCCCGGAATCTCTACACCGAACGATCGTTGCCCACATCATCAGCCTCTTCCACCCAGTATCCGTCCTGCGATTGTACCTGTTCATCTGAACCAATAATTTGTCGTGTGAGACCCTAAGGGTACTCAGCAAGTCTTAATGCCTCTAAAGGGAACACAACCTGGGGTGACGCAATTGCAGCAAAAGGTAAACCCTAGCAGTTCTACATATAAACGCTAACCATCTGCCTAACCAAAGATAGACGGATGTCCGTGAATTAATGACAACAGTTATAACAATAATTTCATCAGATCCATCCTCCTCCTCGCTTACCAACAAGGAAGCGGACAAACAACCCCCCCATCCGTTGGCCATTTTATTAAACATTCCATGAGTGTTGCACTATTTACTAGTCAAATTACTTAGTCAGATTAAAGCGGTACTTTAGTTATGCTTGTCTATGATCGAGAAACTGTGCTCCAAGTCGTCCATAATCATGGACACGGCTTTCAGAAAGTTTTACCCTGCAGGGGTGCACAAATAGCAACACACACTCGATCAACCTCGGAAAAACCAAATCAAAACCCAACGAGGCCTTCACGACAAAGCAATCACAGGATTCAGAAATATTTCAGTGGGCCACCCCATTGAGTAGACCCGCAACGAAGTTAGCGGACTTCGAGACGGACTCAAGGTTTGCGCTGGTCGAAACGATCGGGAACCCAAAAGTGTGACTGGGCTTGTCGACATGAAAACACTCCGCTTACCTAAAGACCGTGTGCTCCTCGCACAAAAGTAAATAAAGCAGTAGCATGGCATAAGTACAGGATAGTAAATAAAACCTCAAACTAGTTTGTGGCCCCAAGAAATACGACTGAATCAAGCTCTGGCTCAGGGGGGTCCCATAAGCCTCCCGGATGTGGATAGCGCGAATAATCTTGGAACAGGAATCAAGTAATCGGGTCTTACGGGACACAAGTGAGCAGGAAAAACCAAATAGCAGATGTTGCTCACCGGTGCCACTTTCATTAGTTATCCCATTACTACTCAGGTTAAGTTGTTTAGGTACCTCGTTATCCATCAGACTCTCACATACCCTACACATGCTGTTCTACGACTCACATGGCTCAAACAACTCCCGTGGTAAAGGCTCATGGGATGGAGGAACAAGCTTGGTGGGGTTTAAAGGTAAAGGCTATGCAATACTTGGGATTCAATTTAATGCAATCGCGACTCAATGATGCAAGAATAAGATAGAGGCAATAGGTACTGTATGTATGCAAGCATGTGGTAGTGCTTGCCTGGCAACTCAGTTGAAGCGAGAGACGGATCTGGGTAGTGCTCCTGGTTCTCTTGATATAACCCCTGCTCAGCGTCTATTCGACAGAAGAACCAAACAAACAAGGCCAACATAAATAAAGAGCGCAAGCATATGAATAAAATGCGACAAGCAAACAATCATGCCATGATGAATGATGCACAATTTGCATGGCAATAAAGTAGCATGGCATGGGTGAGGTGTGGAATACAAGAATAAATCATTTTATTGAGTTTTGGTCACATTTTATTGTCATAATAGTTGCTGTATACTTTATATTCATATGATGCATGCTGCAATTGAAGACATGGATAGCATAATACGAAAGGTCTCGTCGATCTGATCATTTTAGACATATCATTTGCTAAATTCGGAGCTATATTTCAAAAGTTATTAATTATTTAAGTTCTAGTGGCATTTGTTGTAATTTAACTCAACTTGGAATTTTAAAGTGTTCAAATAATATTTTGAATGTCATATTTGAATTCCTCACATTTTTCTGATTCAAAAACATATATTATATGTATTATTTGAGTTTGTATTTTAAAAGTTATATTAAAACAGAATTTGAGTTTGAATTTAAATAATTTGATTTAGATTTGAATTTAAACAGACAGCAAATTTAAACTTTTGCACCAGGCTCGATTAGCCCGATGGCCGACAGGGGGGACCGGCGCTGACTGGACTCACACGCGCGCAGACGACGTTTAACACCACGGCTGCTCTAGGCTCAGAGACGGACAGGTGGGACCTGCTGGCGCGCAGGCCCACTTGACAGCGAGAAGCTGCGGGCTGACCACGTGGCTCAGGGGGGGACTGCGGGTTGAGTAACAGGTTCTTCGGGAGCCTTTTTGCAAAACGGCAGTGACACAGACAGGTGGGGCTCCGAGGGACCGCGGGTTGACGCAACAAAACGCGAGGGGGTTATCGGTAAAAAGGCCCGCGCCACTGTGGATCTTCCCCTCGCGCGTCTGACAGAGCGTCAGAGAACGGCGCGGCGTGGCGTGATTCGAACGCGCGACCGCTGGCTCGCGCAGAGGGCGGCTGCCGCTGCGGCCGGGCTGGGTAGTTGCTAGGAGGGAGGTAGGCGGCTAGCTAGGGTTTGGCGCGCACGGGAGCGAGACGACGACGACGTCCACGCCGTGCACCGAGGGCGCTCGTCGCCGTGACCCGCTCAACCAGGAAACGAACACGACAGGGAAGGTGTCTGGGAGGTAGCGTGGCTCACCGCGGGGTCGTTGGAGGGCCTGGATCGGGTCGGGGAGCAGCGGGTTGGCGACGTTGCTGGCGCACCGGCGTCTAGGGTTTGGCGTCGGCGTCGTAGACGTGCAGGGACCTAGGGGATTCTCCTCCTCGCTGCTGGGTACGGGGGCGACGCAGAGCACCTCCGCGACCTTGCCGGCACGATCTCTCCGCCTCGCCCGGAGCTCCGGGGAATGGTGGAGACCGACGGTGGAGGTCGGCGATGGTGGTGAAGAAGAGAGGGGCAGAGGGAAACGAGGCAGGGCCTCTGGGATGGGATCTGGGGGAGGCTAGAGGGGTGAGGAAGGTAGATAAGGACGGGGGAAGGTGGGGGCTTGCGTGGGGGAGGGGAAGATGGAAAAGGTGGCCTCGGTGCCACCTTTCCTCCTTCACGTGATCAACCAGGGCAGGCACATGGAGGGCTGGCAGGTGGGGTAGGGTGAGGCTGCCAGGTGGGGACGGCGAGGCCTGGGAGAGTGGCTCGGTGTGGGGCAGCTGGGGCAGAGTGAGAAGAGAGAGGGAGGGGCATGGGTTCGGTCTAGGGTTAGGGCAGGGTGGTAGCTAGGTTTGGGTAGGAGAGGGTATGGGTTCGGTCTAGGGTGGTTGGTAGCTAGGGAGGGCCTGCACGCTAGAGAGAGAGGAGGGGCCGAGAGAGAGGGGACATGTTAGCTAGGATTTGGTTATGGTGGGATTTAAGGAGAGAGGGGGGTGGCTTAGGTTTTAGGTTTAGAGAGGGGGAAAAGTTAGATGCTAGGGTGTTCTTTTGTCAAGATCAAACCAAGCACCAACCAAACCCCAACAAGGCCAAGACTAGAAAAAGGGAGGAAAGGTGATGATGGTAAGGATGGGTATGGTGATGAGGTTTAGGCATGATCAAACAAGACCAAGCCTAAGGGGTAGAGAGAGATGATCCATTATAAAATCAAATAAAATCAAATGTCAAGCTAAAGGGGTACTTGCATGGGCCATGCATAATTAATTAATACCATGTTCATCTTTGTGAAAACAAGATTATTTACATGGCATTTTCTTATGCATTCCAAAGTGTGGAGTAAGGCCCAAGCAAAAGAATTTAGAAAGAATTCCAAGTGGAGTATAAGGAGATGATCACATTGGATTATATTTGGGACTTGCTAGTGTGTATGTGCCACTAGATATTTTATAGTCCCAAATATCCCAACATGATAATAACCCCCAAAACAACCCATATGGAGACTAAGGAAAGGTTCCACTCACAAGGCATGCAAAGGTGGCCATGTGGCTCTCATATACCAATATTGTGAAAACAACATGGTGCATACATGGGAGTATGTGGAGCTAGAATGTGATCCATCCCAACCCACATGAGCTAGAGGTAAAACTCAATAAAAATGCCAAGCTCATATTAAGTTGGATGGTGGAATTATAAGGTGGTGAGGAAAAGGTGGTGGAGTCAATAAGAGATATGCCCCCAAATCCACTTGGGCATCTAACAATATATCAAGAACCAAATACAATATCAAGAGGCAAATACAAATATTAATGCATATGAGATAAGAACCAAAAGAAAAGGGTTTTATATGATGCTCAAATGCAAGGAGGCATGATGACATGAGCATGACATGATGATGATGCAACAATTATATGTAGGAAGTGGCCCTTTTATTACTAGAACAAGTAGCATTACAGGTGTTAGACAACTGGGATGCTACAGGCCCCCAGTACAATACTTTGAAATCAGGTAATAATCAATGGGGGGCCCATATCTCCCCACCTGTGGTTAGCGCGCTCGATCTCGGAACAGGTGTCAAGAACTCGGGTTCCTACGGGACACAAGTGGGCGGTCGGAAACCAACATTATCTATCACCCACCGATGCCTCTGCTTACTTACTTCAATTTTAGTTGTTAAACAGTAATTAAAGTGAACAAAAAGTAAAGCCATGATCATCTCCAACATCAACATGCGGAAATTCTCCAACAATTGTGGTACTAGACGACACGCAAAAACACTTGAGCAAGCGACTACAACACGCGGGTCCAACTATCTACCAAACAACAGGTAATAGGATGTGTCCAAGGCTATATATGGCTGCAAGGGATATCACGGGTACGAAATCTAGAGCATCGCAACACAGATAGCAATAGATCAACAGGAGGGAAATAAATACTATAAAAGTAAGATAGGTAGAAAGGGGGAGATGCTCGCCTGAAACATTGCCGAAGGTTCAACCGAAGATCGGGTCGACACTCGCATCAACTCAACGGCCTTATTCGCGAAGAAGCAAAACACTAGAATAAACACCGGATGCAATATTTAATACAACGGCAGAGGATCGGCATGATGCATGTAGGAAGTATGGCATGGCAAAGATGCGATGCAATTAGGTCATATTAAGCGGAACCGGGGTCCCGACAATTAGTTAGATGGTTCAAGTTGTTTATCTACCCCGCAAATTAAATGTTGCATTAGCAAGGCAAAACAAGTTACCGGTTCGCTACTCAAATTTAAATGAGGCCAATATGAGACTAGATTTGCCCGCATATGGGCCCCATATTTAATTAGATGGTGAATCGGCATAAGGCCCCCAAACCACACGACAATATGCATGCGAGAATGACAATTTAATATGCGACAAGTTTAATATATTATAAAATAGGGTTTTCGGGAAGGGGTTCACACATTAGGGGGTCGCGACGAACTTGAGGTTCCGGGGTTCGGGGTCGGTCTCAGGGTCCAGGGTTCGACGGGTCGGTCTCGGCGGGAACGTTCTCGAACAACGGGGCAGATCTTGTCGTGCTTCAGGTTCGGGTGCCGTTCTCGGCGAACTTGATGGACTTGTAGCGAGTCCTTCTTTCTACGGTCTCAAGGATTTTGGTGGGGTGTTCTTGATAAGACAGGTCTTCTTGGAGATCGATTAGCTCATGATCCACGGTCCTGCCGGGATCTCTGAAGCACTTCTTGAGCTGAGAGATGTGGAAAACATCATGGACTTTGAGTTTTTCCGGAAGCTCAAGTGCATAAGCAACTTCTCCTCTTCTACTACGAATCTTGAAAGGACCGATGTATCTAGGAGCCAACTTTCCTTTGATACCGAAGCGGTTTGTTCCTCGCATGGGAGTGACACGAAGGTAGACGAGATCACCAGGGGCATACACCATGTCCGTATGATTCCTGTCATAGTTGCTCTTCTGACGACTTTGAGCAATCTTCAGGTTCTCAAGAATGATATGCACCTTCTCCTCTGCTTGTGTTACAATGTCAGGGCCAAACCAGATTATTTCTCCTGCACCTGACCAACCAATCGGAGTTCTGCACTTGCGACCATAGAGAGCCTCAAATGGTGCCATCTTCAGACTCTTCTGGAAGCTGTTGTTGTAGGAGAATTCAGCATAAGGAAGACATTCCTCCCACTTCATGCCAAAAGAGATGACGCAAGCACGAAGCATATCCTCCAGAATCTGATTGATCCTTTCGACTTGTCCTTGCGACTGAGGGTGGTAAGCAGTGCTGAAGTTCAACTTTGTCCCCAAAGCATTTTGGAAACTTTCCCAGAACTTTGAAGTGAAGATGCTTCCACGGTCTGAACTGATTTCAAGCGGAACCCCATACAGAGATACAATTATGTTGATATAGAGCTCAGCCAACTGAATTCCAGAAATTGTTTCCATGACGGGAAAGAAATGAGCCACTTTAGAAAGCCTGTCGATGACAACAAAGATTGCATTGTTGCCCTTCTGCGACCTTGGAAAGCCAGTGATGAAGTCCATCTCTACTTTCTCCCATTTCCATTCCGGAGGTTTCAATGGCTGTAGAAGACCGAATGGTTTCTGATGGACTGCTTTCACTCTGCGACAGACATCACATTCTGAGACATACTTGGCACAATAACGTTTCAAACCAGGCCACCAATATTGTGTTTTCAAGTCCAGGTACATCTTTGTGCTGCCAGGATGGATAGAAAGAACCGAATCATGCGCCTCCTTGAGAACTTGCTCTCTCAAACCCGGGTAGTTCGGAACAAACATCTGGTGTTCAAAGAAAAGCGTGCCTTGATCATCAACGTGGAAGGACTCATACTTCGGAAGCTCAAGTTTAGAGATGATCTTTTTGGTGTGCGGATCACCAAGCTGACGAGAGCGAATCTTTTCTTCCAAGAGAGGAGTAGCCAGGAGGTTCAGGAGATGCCCTTGTTCCACAATTTCCAGGTTGAGCTGACGGAATTCTCGCACAAGAGAGGTTGCTGCTCTTCCAACATGAGGTTGTTGACATAAGCTTTGCGGCTAAGAGCATCGGCCATGACATTAGCTTTGCCCGGTGTGTATTTGATGGTCAAATCAAAGTCATTGATTGCTTCAATCCATCTCCTCTGCCGAAGGTTGAGATCAGGCTGAGTGAAGATATACTTCAAACTCTTGTGGTCAGAAAAGATCTCACAACGGTTGCCAAGCAAGTAGTGCCTCCATAGCTTCAAAGCAAAGACAACTGCTGCTAGCTCGAGGTCATGTGTGGGATAGTTGATCTCATGCGTCTTCAACTGACGAGAGGCATAAGCAACCACTTGAAAAGAGGCGTCGCAGAATATCTGGAAAGGCTTAGATGTATCCGGAGGAACTAAGACCGGTGTGGAAGTGAGCTTCTCTTTGAGTGTCTCAAAACTTGCTTGACACGCAGGAGTCCACAGGTATTTCTTGCCTTTCTTGAGGAGATCGGTAAGAGGCTTCGCTATCTTCGAGAAGTTCTGAACGAAGCGACGGCAATAGCTAGCCAAACCGAGGAAACTCCGCACTTCTTTGACATTAGCAGGAGGAAGCCATTCAACTATTGTCTTCACAGTTTCCGGGTTGACTGCAATGCCCTTGGCAGAGATGACATGACCAAGATAGGTTACTTCAGGCAGCCAAAACTCACACTTTGAGAACTTTGCATACAAGCAGTTCTCACGAAGCTTGTTTAGGACACACCGCAGGTGTTCTTCATGCTCTTACTTGGACTTAGAATAGACCAGAATGTCATCCAGATATACCACAACGAACTTATCAAGGTACTCCATGAAAACGGAGTTCATCAGCCTCGAGAAGGTAGCAGGTGCGTTGGTGAGACCGAAAGACATGACCGTGTACTCATACAGGCCATAGCGGGTGGTGAAAGCTGTTTTGGGCACATCTTCCTTGCGAATCTTGATTTGGTGATAACCACTTCTCAAGTCCAGCTTAGAGAACACTACAGCTCCAGCTAGCTGATCGAAAAGATCATTAATCCGCGGAAGGGGATATTTGTTCTTGATGGTTTTAGCATTGAGAGCCCGGTAGTCCACACATAGTCTATCGGTTCTGTCACGCTTCTTCACAAAGATTGTTGGGCTACCCCAAGGCGATGTCTTGTGTTGAATGAAACCCAACTTCTCTTGTTCATCAAGTTGTCGTTTGAGTTCAGCCAACTCGAAGGACCCATTTTATAAGGCCGCTTGGAGATAGGGAGCCGTTCGTGTTCAAGCTCAATTACAAACTCAACCTCGCGATCCGGAGGCATACCGCAACTCTTCAGAAAAACATCCGGGAACTCACAGACACCGGTACTCTGAATAGCTTCCATAGCATCATCATTCGAGCCGCCAAAGAGAAGAGCCGACAGCAGAGTCGGACTTGGAGAAAAGACTATATGGCCTTCGTGAATCTTCAGAGAAACCGGCGTTCAAAGACAATCAATCACAGCTGCATTTGCTGTCAACCAATCCATGCCCAAGATGACATCAATGTCAGAATTGCCCAGAACAATTAAAGAAGCCGAGAATGAAGAGCCACCAATCTCAATTTGATTGCCATGACTGATTTTAGAAGCTGCCATCTTCTCTCCAGGAGAAAGGACCATTAACCGCTTTTGGAGAGGAACCAAGACTAACTCATTCTCATTTGCAAACTTGTGAGACACAAAAGAATGCGATGCACCAGAATCAAACAAAACTCGTGCAGGGACTGAGTTAACGGAAATCATACCCATCACCACTCCAGGTGCATGCTCAGCTTGAGTAGCGTTGACACAGTTGGCACGAACAACCACAGACCCGGGCTTGGTGTTGATGTTGAGAGCCCGAGGTGGTGGTGCACGAACCATAGGAGAGCTTGCTGCAGATCTTGGCGGGGGTGGAGGTAGAGCTTTGTTCTTCAACGGACAGTTCCAGTTGGGATGTCCATGATCTCCACATGTGAAACAAGCACCATGTGGACGTGGAGCAACATAGCTAGGGACTCCGCCAGGCGCTCCAGGGTAGTGGTGGTTGTAGCCCCTGGGAGCCGCAGTGGTGAAGTTTGGTGGCCTTGACGTGTAACTTGCAGGTCTTGGTGGAGCCGGGAGCGACGGTGGGGTGTTAGGAACCCAGACACGCCGCTTAGAAGGAGCTGCCATAACTGCAGAGCTTGATGCATCCCTGTTGTGTTTCTTGGACTCCTCAAACACTTGCCGACTTGCTTCCTCTTGCAGAGCTGTGTGTTGGAGTTCCAGGAAAGATGCCGGCCTTGCATGTGTGATTGCATACTTGATCGATGCATTGAGCCCTTGCCTGAACCTCTTCTGCTTCTTCTTGTCATCAGATACCTCATCGCCACCATAACGAGATAGATTCATGAAGTTCCTGATGTAGGTGTTGACGTTATCATTTCCTTGCTTCAGGTTGAGAAAAGCCTCCTTCATCCTTTCCATAACAATTTCTGACAGAAACTGCTCCTTGAACGCTCCAGTGAACCTCTCCCAAGTTGGCTGGAAACCAGTGCAGCTTGCCTTCAAGTAATTCTCCCACCAGAGAGCTGCATCTCCCTTCAGAAGGTGAGTAGCACACTTGACCCACTCCTGCTCCGGAACATCAGCAGTCTCGAGCAACCTTGACATCTCACGCAGCCAATCATCCGCGTCCAGTGGTCGATCAGAAACATCAAACTGACGAGGGTTGAATTTCAGGAAGCTCTTGATGTCTCCTCGCTTGGGAGGTGGAGGTAGTGGAGCAAACTCGTTCCTCCTGACACTCTCCTCAAAGCGCTGCTGGTTCTGCTGCATTGCTGCCAAAGCATTAGCGATGTTTGACAGCGCGGAGCCCAGTTCAGGTGGTATGTCTTCATCAGTACGGCGTGGTGGAGCCATCCTGTGATTGATATAAAACTCAAGTCAGTACTATAGTGGAGAATAATAATAATCCAAAATAGTACCAAGATGGAATTAACCAAGATTAAAGGATACGATTTACTGAGATGATATTAAAATATCAACAAAGTTCAAAGCACCTAGAAGATATTAAGCATATCGCACACGAATGAAAAGGGGTGTGGTACACAAATATATCAAAGAAAATTTTTCCACAAATTTCGGCATTAAAATACCAATAGATGCGCAAAATTACTTAACGAATCAAGATTAGTGACTCTACCGATTCAATATACAAAAGCGAATGATAAAAGTAGTGGTATGGTCGCGACTCCATCCCGCACTCAAATCATTACTCCGCACATGAACAAGTGGAACACATATCCTAACCCCTTCTTCTCACGTTGAACCTAAGATTGGTAACTACGGAAACGAACACCCCAAACAAGATAATGTCGGATACAAAGAGGAAGACAGATTGCGTCGGTTTACAACGAATCAGATAGATCGCGTCGGTTTGCAAAAGCCTGTCGGTATGGATTGTACCAACAGTTGATAACCAAAGGCAGATAAGATAACAACTTGGATGCAACAGATAGACAAGGGATTACACACACACACACAACCTATGGTACTACGGAAACCCAGAACACGTGAATTTTGAGAAGAGGATTAAAAACGTTGCACTTCCTTACCAGAAAAGGGTGGGTGGGTGGGTAAGAAGAAAAATGGAAGCAGTCCTACTCTCGCGTTTTGTTTTTCCCTAGTATACATAACTGTTGCCTGCCAAAACCCACCGGCAAGCAGCGACGAGCAACACGAAGAGCCGGGAGGCTCCCAGAACTGCTGGTGAGCCCTGGTCCCTCGGGCAACGGCCCGCAAAACTCCGGCACACGTGCTGGCTTGGTTCGAGGGCGTGCCACCTGACCTATACCTGGTCAGGAAGGTGAAGGATTGCTCCGATTGATTTCCTGCATGGTAAACAAGTATACGTAAAATTCGAGCCGTGACCGGCTCCCAGGTTTCCCTGTGAATCGGCTCCTAGAGCCGATTATACCATGGTTCTGCATTAGATTTACTATAACATGGGGTTTTGCTTTATCATCACAAGTTAAATCGATCTACGACAGTTTAACGTTTTCACCACGTAACTGGAACGTCCTACACGTAATTGAGCCTGGTAGATACAAAAGATGATAGAAAACTAACCCTAGAGGAGGCCTAACAACCGACATAAAGTCAATTACCGGAACAACTTCTCTAGAACTAGTAAACCACGTCCTTACGTACTACTGGATCGTTCAACCCGTTTGCAAGGCCTGACTACGTAGATATCAAACCAAACCTTGGTGAACAAGGCATAACCATAACAGATCGAATCAGCTAAATAAAGATCAAGCAAGATGCTACCCTTGCACTTGGGAAAAGGTGCAAAGGTAGCGGGGTAACTAGAGGCAGCATAACTTAAACAATTATAACGAACAGCACCGATGCTAGCCTCAACAAATCTATGATAGTAGTGTTACTCGCCATCAACAAGGCTTCAGTACGAGTAACACCAAATAACGCATAAGTAAAAATACTGCCTAGATCGCAAGATGCGATCTAGGCAGCATGACACTTACCCGAAAGAAACCCTAGAAACAAGGGGTGGCGATGCGCCGAGATTGTGTTTGTTGTGAACGTGATTGTCCTCCTTTTCTTGATAACCCTAGGTACATATTTATAGTCCGGAGACTTTCTATCTTTGGAATAACTCTACAACTCTATCTTTACCTAAACTGAAACGGAACCTACTACGATACAAGATACACGGGCAATTTAGCCCAAATCCACGCACAAGGCCGATTCAACAATATGTTGAATATACGTATCTTCCAAGCCCATCTTGATCACGGCCCATCTCCTTCTTTGGCCAAAATATGGCGATAACACATGCCCCCCTGGTTTTGGCAATAATAATTCCAAAACCACTCTGTTTTTTCCTTCTCCCCTTTTTTTTGTATCGGGTTGCGCGTTGACAGAATGCGTTGCAGAACAGGATCGTCACGCCACCCCCTCATCATGATGCCTTGTCTTCTCCACTTCTCCGCAGTGCATGATTTGACAACTTCGGCAGTACATTCTGGGAAACCGCTATAGCATTGAACCGCTTCATACTATTCCCCTTATTTAAATTCTTCTAAGCAGTTTGCAGTCCCCATCTTCCTCCAGCAGCCAAAAAACCCTTCTTCCTCCGCCGAAAAAACCCTTTTTCTCCGCCATGGCCTCCTCTGCTTCATCTGGCCTGTCCTCCCAAGCCTCCAACTCAATGAGCGACCGAGCGGCCGGAGCACCCGCCAGCCAACGGTGTACAAACTCTCGCCCCACAATGGTGGGACGAGAGGATTGAGATTTCGCCGCTTGGTCGGAGGGCACGCGTCCTTGACCGATGGCGAGGAGGACTGCGATTCCTTGCCGATGGAGGCGGAGCGACGACGCCATGTCACGGGGCGGCCGACTCCTCCGACGAGGAGGAGGAAGAGGAGGACACCTCCTCGAGGAGTACCACCGGTGAAGTATTTCGCGGGTCCAAATGAGGACACCGAAGGCAGCGACGAGGACGAGGAGGCCGCTGGCTTCTTCAAGAAGAAGCCGTGAAGACGCCGGCGGCGGCAGAGGACAAGGCGAACAAGGCGACGACAGCGGCGACGACCTCGGCCTCTAGATTAGGAACCAGTAGTAGTAGTAGTAGTAAGCTCCCTTTTGTAATCAATCAGCCTTTTGTAAGCAATCAGCTTTTGAATGAATGAATGAAAATCTGTTTCTCGAAGATTGCTTTTTTCGCCCCAATTTTGCCGATAGCCAAAATAGATCGATGCTCCAGAAGCCGATAACGCTGCATCGGCTTTCACCACACTGCACTTATTCCGTCAACCAAATCAAAGCTCAAAGAGTCGATGCACATCGGCTTTCCCAAAAACGTTGACAAGGTCAAAACTTGGTTGCATATTTAGGCAAATCTAAGCGACTGCTTTTCAGTTTCAAACGGTAACCTGCGACTCTCTTCAAAAAGGGCGACCTAGATCTCCAATTACCCACCGACCAGATTGAGCTCACAGCGACAAGAACCCTCAATCCTCAACTGCATAGATCCATCTCCGCCGGCAAACTAGATTGGCGGAATCGTCCAACACCAATCCAGAGGTCTCCGGTCTGAAGGTACGCCTACTCCTCGCAGTCTGAACGCGATGTTAGAATTTAATGGCGAACACCTGAATTAATGCCTTTATTCCACCATTAAACTTTCTAGGTTTCAGACATTCTGCTGCCGCATCCTTCTCTCCCAAATTCCCTCTGTCTTGGCCCTCGTACAGATTCTAGTCCTGCCCATCTGATTTCTTTGAAAAGCAGAATCCCTTCGTAAGCCAAGACCTAGATCTGAACTCTTGGGCCGTCACTGCGAGCTGGCCTAATCCCCGAACACCGGGTCTCTTGGTTCAGCGAGTAGCTAGAGCTTACCAATCCCAATGGGAAACCACAGAATAGCCGATGCCTTGCATTTATCATTGTCTCCTCTTGAGAAACATGAGAACCTTCAAAACCATCGGCTACTTCGTGCGGCGCTCTGAACTGTTTTATGTTCGGTCATGGCCCTATGTCACCAACCTTGTTAGACGTGGTGATGATCACTGGTCTGGATGTTACATCACCCAGCCCCTCTGCCTTTAAACTGACCAAAGTCCCCTACAAACTGTCTTCTAAAACAGACTGCACGAATTGGGGTGCCTACCTCCAACGCCACATGAAAACAAAGGGCCCTGTCTCAGAGAAAGAACATACAACCTTTCTCAACTTCTGGCTGGAGCATTTCATATTCTGTGGCCCTTCCCTTGCTCCAACCAAAAACTATCTCTCCTTAGCCCACGAACTGGCCAAAGGTACTCAACTTGGCCTCGACAAACTGTTCCTTGGAGAAGTCTATCGATACCTCCAGTTGATGTTTGTCAAGCTGTTCTCTGGCATAGCAGTCAAAACAGGTGGTCCTTGGTGGTTTATTCAGCTATGGGCTCAGCTGTATTTTCAAAATCACATCCCAAACTTCCCCCTTTTGGCGAGATGCACCTTTCCGGGTGTAAAAGGGAAGCAGATCCGATGCACCAGCTATGGCCAAGCTTTGTATAGACTGCCAGCGATGGCGACCCTCAGGAGGCATCCAAGTGGTTCAGCACTTTCTTCCAAGGCCTGGACAACCCTACCTTCCTCCCTTACATGGAGGAATCAGAACACTTTGAAAACCCACTCTCCTTCAGGCTGGACAATTTTGCCGATGACACTAGCACTCGGCAGCTCTTTTCCACCGTGATTCGTCCCTGTTTCCTTCCAGTTGGCATGAGTACGTCCAACAGAATAATCAAACCTGGGTATGAATTCTACCAGCCAGTCGTAGTGGCTCGCCAATTTGGCCTTGGACAAGTACCTCCCCACTTCTTTCTCCATCACCTTACAGAGAGCAGAGCCGACCTGCCTGATCCTCTCACCAGCCAAAGGTGTTATTCCTTCTTCGATGCTCTGACCATCCCAATTCCCAACGACCTCACCTTTGCCTCATCAACCGATGGCTTTGAATACTGGTGGTCGATGTGGAAGACTCACGCTTTCAGGAAAGCTCTGGGACCGTTGCTGAAACAGCTCGATGCTGACTATGACATCCCCGTGGAACAGGTACCACTACTTGCAAATTTTCTTGATGCAGCTCACAAATGATCGTTCTACTAATCCACTCTTTCTATCTGCAGCAACAAGATGGCCCTGAGCCTACGCACAGTGATGGCTCCCCCTTCGAGTTCTTTCCGCCAGCTCCTGTGGTTCTTTTCTGCAAAAACTCGCCACCTCTGAAAAAGGTCATAATGCAGAAACAGCTGATAACACCACAATCGGCTTCCAAGAACCCAGCAACTCCTAAGTCAGCTGCCCCTCGAGTTCCGACTAAAACCAGAACGATGGTGAGGAAGGTAGCTGCCAGGAAGACCTTGAGGCACCGGAGCCCTTCTCCAGACAGCTCGCATGTAAGCTGATTCAGGCCTTGGTCGATCCTTGTCATTCTTCCATTCTTGCAGACATGCTCGCGCTTACTGGTTCTCCCCTTTTACAGGCTTCCGTCGAAGACACCTCTAGTGAGGATACCCAGACCAATCGAGGAGAACTAGGCCCAACGGATTCTGAGAGGACCATCCCACCGAACCAGCCAGATTCACCACCATCGGCTTCCAGGAAAAGGTCGGCTCCTGAACCTACTGCCCCCCGAGCACCAGTCGAGGCGGGGCCAGCTGCGGGTCCCAAGAGAGCTCGCAAAGGACTACAAGCTTCTTCGTCGAGCCAGGAGGTTTCGAAAATCACCACCCTTCATGCTCTTACTACTTGTTTCCTTTTGTCTGCCGATTTATCATTATTTACATCGGCTAAAAACACCTTTCATGCGGTATCAAGTTTCGGTGGGAAAGCAGGCGATGTCGATACCGTATCTGGCAATCCCCGAAGGTGCAGATGAAACGGCTACCACTTTGGCCAAGCCCCCAGCGACCACACAACAACTGATCGTCTCCTCATCGGCTATCCCCTCGATCTTAGGAGAGGTGCATTTAGGTTCTTTCGGCTCATCCTTACACGTTTGGACGCATACTGGCGCTTTTCGGGCTGCCAGAGTTGTGATATTTCAGGTTTGCTGACGTTCGACCCTGAATCCATCGAACCAACTCCCTCCGTCGCTGCTGATGAACCACGAGCCAGGGTTGTTCCACCTCAATTCCAGCGTCTTAAAGCCCTGCTGTCCTCCCTGATCGAAGATCTGATCGAGGGTTCTGAGGAGGTGAAGAGCGTCCTGGCTGAAATAAAAGACCAACTCCCAGTAGCATTGCAGGTGAAGCTTTGGCCAGTTGTAACTCTGTCTTTCTACGGGCCAAGGGTGAAGTTAGCTCGTGAGAGGATCAGTCTGCGCCGCGCCCAACTCCCACTGAAAGCCAATATCGCCGACAGATGCCAGCAGCTCAACGAGAAAAAGGCGTCTCTGGATGCCAGGACTGACACCTCTGTCAGTACCGCCGAGCTCGCATCCTTGAAAAGGGAGTTGGTGGATCTTGAAGAGAAGGTCCGGGCGACTAAACAGCTCATTCGTGACAAGGAAGAATCCATCGCCCGCTCTCAAGACGAAGCAGAAAGCCTCAAAGCTCAAATGAAGACCGATCTGGCAGAAATACGTGCCCTGAACAAGCAGCTAGTGACGGGCAAGGATGAAGATGACGAAGCCGAGATCGCCGAGGTGGATCGTGTCTTGGCGCCCTCCGCCTTGAAGCATTTCTTCAAGATGCGTGCGTAAACCAGCACCTTTTGTAACATATGTGAACCTCTAGAGTCGATGACCATGCATCGGCTATATATTTTTGTTTTTATTTGGCCGATTTCATGTCTCGGCCCCCACATTTTACTGTCCATCGTCTCACGTGCTTTTTACTTGGCCGATTTCACCGGCCCCCATATTTTACTGCCCATCATCCCACATGCTTGGGAAATATTTCTTGAGATGTTGACCGTTGACCGCCACTGGGAATTTTACGCCGTCCAGCTCCTCAAGCATGTATGCGTTTCCTCTTAAAACTTGATCGACCCTGTACGGCCCGTGCCAATTTGGAGACCATTTACCATATGTTGCATCCTTAGTCCCTAATGGCAACACAGCTTCCCACACCAGATCACCAACGTGGAACTCCTTTGGCCTCACTTTCTTGTTATATGCACGAGCCACCTTGGCCTTGTTCTCTTTGATTTTCTCAAGCGACCACAGCCTGAGCTCAGTTAAATCCTCAACACTGTCACTCATCAGGGTTGCATATTCTTCAGTTGTTAGATTGTCCTGAAAAGTGACACGCCTCGATCCCGCCGTAATTTCCCAGGGCAATACGGCTTCTTGTCCATATACTAGATGGTATGGCGAGGTTTTTATCGCTCCATGGATTGACATGCGATAAGCCCATAACGCCTCTGACAAAACCTCGTGCCAACGCCTAGGGTGCTCATCGACTTTTCTCTTGATCAGCTTGATGAGGCTCTGGTTGGATGCTTCAGCTTGCCCATTTGCCTGAGCATAGTATGGAGATGATCTGATCAGCTTGATCCCCGTGTCCTCACAGAACTTTCTAAACTCGTGAGAAATGAAGACCGAACCTCCATCGGTCGTGATAGTTTGGGGAATCCCGAATCTATGGATGACATGTTCTTTCACAAAGTTGATAACATCCTTTGAGTTTACTGATTTCATCGGGACAACCTCCACCCATTTAGTGAAATAATCAGTGATGGCCAAAATCCACATGTGGCCTTTTCTTGATGGAGGATTGATTTTGCCGATCATATCCATGCCCCAACCTCGGAATGGCCAAGGCTTGATGATGGGGTTCATCATTGTGGTACCATCTGAATTTTCCCAAATTTCTGACATGCTTGACACCCTTTGTAGTACTTGAAACAGTCCTCGAGCATGGTGGGCCAATAAAACCCTGATCGCCTGATCAACCATTTCATCTTGTGAGCTGATTGGTGAGTTCCACAGGCGCCTTCGTGTACCTCGTGTAGGAGCCGATTGGCCTCGGCTGTCCCCAGGCATTTGAGCAATAACCCCTCCAGAGTCCTGTAAAACATGTCATCCCCAATAAGCACATACTTCATGGCCTTGTACCTTATCCGTTTAGGTGCCCCCCGAGCCGAATCCTTCAAGTAATTGAAGATATCGGCTCTCCAGTCGTCAGCGTCCAGGAACTGTACCTGAACATCGGCTCCCTCTGCTACATCCTTGTAGCCTGAAGCCATTTGGGCAAGATCATTCGCCTCGGTATTCTGCGACCGCGGGATCCAGGTGAAGTTTATGTATCGGAACTGCGCCATCAGCTCACGGCAGTGTAGCCATAATGGGAAGAGGGACTCGCTCTCACACTTGTATTCCTCCGTGAGTTGGGAAATCACCAACTTGGAGTCTCCAAAAATTTCCACTGCTTCTGCTCCAGCTTCGATGAGCAATTCCATTCCCTTGCGTATCGCCTCGTACTCAGCGACGTTGTTGGTGCGAGGGGCAGATAACCTGATGGAGAAGGAAAATGTTGCCCCCCGGGGCGACACGAGTAGCATGCCGATGCCACACCCATCGTCACAAACCGATCCGTCGAAAAACATAGCCCACGCTCGTATAGACAATGCTGCTATATTAGTGTTGATCCTTTCAGCGATAAGGTCGGCCAACGCCTGTCCCTTAACTGCTTTCGCGGGTTGATACCGGATGTCAAACTCCGATAATGCAAACATCCATTTGCCCAGTCGGCCTTTCAACATAGGAGCCGACAGCATGTGCTTTATGACGTCTGATTTGCATATGATGATAATCTCCGCTGATAGCAAAATGTGGCGCTTAGTGCGGTGAAAAAGCAGAGGCACAACTTATCGGTATCAGGATACCTTGTCTCTGTGTCCAGCATCCTTCTGCTTATGTAAAATACGACTCGCTCCAGCCCATCATAAACTTGCACCACCACCGAGGCGATGGACGTGTCAGCTACTGACAAGTAAATGTAGAACGATGCATCGGTGAGGTGCAACCAACACTGGCGGCTTCGTCAGATATTCTTTGATCTCGTCGAAGGCTCGTTGTTGTTCTGCCCCCCAGCGGAATTCCTCGTTAGATTTAATTTTCACTAGTCCCATGAACGGCTCTATTCTTCCTGACAGATTGGAGATGAATCTTCTGACGAAGTTGATCTTGCCGATGAGAGACTGCAGTTCTTTCTTTGTGGTGGGTGGCTTCATTGTTCGTGACCGCCTCGACTTTTCAGGCCGATCTCAATTCAGCGTTCATGGACCAAAAACCCAAGAACGACCACCGTCACCCAAGGCACACTTCTTTGGATTCATCCGTGGTCTCGAATTTTCTTGTTTGGTCCAGACGTTGCAGATCGTCAAGTGTCCTTACCTGAAGCGGACTTGACCACCACGTCATCGATATAAATTTCCACCGGCTTGCCGATCGGATCATGGAAAATATAATTCATGGCTCTTTGATGCGTGGCGCGGCATTCTTCATCCAAACGTCATGACTACATACTCAAACAACCCCACCGACACAGGACTCTGAATGCAGTCTTGTGTATGTCTTCTGGAGCCATAAAAATTTGGTTGTAGCCGGCATTGCCATCCATGAAGCTCAAGATCTTATGACCAGCCGCTGCGTTGATTAACGTCTCTGCTACCGGCATCGGATACTCATCCTTTGGAGTAGCTCTGTTGAGATCCGAAAATCTATGGCAACACGCCAGTATCGTCCTTTTTCTCTCTGGCGATACTAGAAATCCACTCAAATACACCGCATGGCTGATTAACTTGGTGTCAACATTTTCTCGACCTCCTTCTTGACTTCTTCGAATTTGCCTTCATCATCGTGCTCGCTCTTTGGAATGGCCGAAATCCTTTTTTAAGCGGGAGTCGATGCTCAATGATGCTCCTGTCTAACCCAGGCATCTCTATGTAGTCCCAGGCGAAGCAGTCTTGATATTTTTTCAACAGGGCTATCATCGGACCCCGCAGACTCGGATCTAACTTCTTGCTGATAAATGTTGGTCGTGGCTTATCCCCAGGACCAATGTCGATTTCTTCTAGTTCATCAGCGGATGTAAACCCATACCCTAGCTTTCCGTCACCTGTCAAATCGATGCTAAACACAGGGCAAGCAGTAGGTGAGGATAACAAAAATAATTTGGGCCGATTGCCTGAATCGGCCCCCTTTTTGATTGCATTAGTCAAGGATGGTTTACACCTTATTGTTTTACAATGGCAGGGCATCTCCCTGCTACGACTACGTGATCTGCTTGTCGTATGATTGCTGCTTTTTATTTTTTGTGGCCGATCGCAGGGATCGGCCGTACCACGCATGATCGTGGACTTTTCTATTCTGTCAGGCCAGTGGATAAGACCAACCTCACCCCATTTTTTGTAGCCTCAATGCGCTCACAGCCGTCTAGACTGATTCCAGAGATCGGCTCTTGGTCTTCTGCTTCCCAGACGTTCATGCCAGCTATGGAGATCTCGATAGAATCATCTGCATGGATGACCTCCACTTCATCTCCATCCCACTGTATTAGGCACTGGTGCATCGTGGACGGAATGCAGCAGTTAGCGTGAATCCAATCTCTCCCTAGCAAGACAGCGTAGGTGCTTTTGCTGTCCACGACGAAAAATGACGTGGGTATGGTTTTCCTGCCCACGGTCAGATCCACGTTCAGTACGCCTTGCGTTTCCGAAGTCTGACCGTTGAAGTCGCTTAACGTGACGTTGGTTTTGATCAGATCTGCAGTGGAGCGTCCCAAACGCCGTAGCATGGAGTATGGCATTATATTGACTGCCGCTCCGGTGTCCACCAACATCTTGCTGACAGGTTGCCCATTGATGTAACCTCGTAGGTACAGGGCTTTCAGATGTTTGTAACCCTTCTCACGTGGCTTCTCAAAGATAACCGGCCGTGGGCCGCAGTCGAACTGTGCCACTGGTAGCTCATTGGTTCTTGGCGCGCAATTACGGCGGAAGTATGAACACCATGTTTGTGCGGCCGATGTCTTTGCATCGGCTTTTACCGGTTTAGCGCCACTCTTTCCTTTTCGGCGGTCTTCCGTTTCCAAGGTCTGCCTAATTTTAATGGCGGATCGGGCGTGCTTTCTTTAAAGCGTGGAATCTTGCGCTTGACTTCCTCCAAGTTACGCAGCTGCACTCTGCGCTTTTGGGTATGTCTGAGTCCGTCGGGACACCACCTTGGACGGTGATATCTGTCTTCTTCTTTGTCATCCCTTGGCTTCTCGAGGTCTTTTGCTCGAGCGGACTCCCTGTAACGGCTCTGAGGTGGGAGAGGCCCTAGACGTTTGAACACTGAAACTGGCCCCGTGTCCTCCCTCTGCTGTCCACATTCCGGGCAGTTGTCGACTGTAGGCAATCGGCTCATTCCCGCGTCCCAGCAATACTTGAAGAAAGGACAATCCCAATGTTTGTCTGCGCCTTCCTTTTCTTTTGACGGTCCCCTAGCGAGGTGCTCATATCCTTCATCGTCTCCATCGCGCTGGCGACCTTGGTCATACTGACGCTCATACTTGTTAAGGAGATGCGTGTAATGTGGCTTCTGATATCGCACTCTCCTCACCTGTTCCTCTGTTAAATACCGCCTGTCACTGCGGCTGGGCCGGTCGCGTGGACCAGCCTCCTCTCTTTCTTTGCCCCGAGAGCGACCGCCTTCCTCCTTGTGTGTGCCATGGTGGTACCCATATCCTTCCATATTAACAGCGAACGAGAACTCCAGCTGACGCCTCGTGGAGTGACTGTGTTCTACCATGTTGACGCCGAGAAATGGGTTTGTGTCTACTTTCATGGCGAACTGCCCCAGGATCAGACGGCCTTGCTCTATTGCTGTTTGGATCTGGCGACGTAGCTCTTTGCAATCATTGGTGGTGTGGGTGAACGAGTGATACCTCAGCTGCTTCTCCTTCAGCAGCAAATCGAATATCTGCTCGGCTTTGCTCACATCGAAGTCGAACCCTTTTGCAGGCCCTTGCTGTTTCACCCATTTGCAGGATACAGGATCTGCCCCCCGAGCCCATTCAGCTACGGCCACCTCCTGGTCTTGTGTAGGATCATCTTCTTCTGTATCGACCAGGCCTATCGGACGTTTGAACTTGTCTTGGTACAACTCAGGGTGGCGCTGTTCATACATTGTCAGCTTCTGGGCCATGTGCGCCAATGAGTTGTACTCTACTTGGAAAGCCAGATCCTTGATGGGTGCTGAGAGACCCAACACTGCTAGCTCGACTGCTTCTTTCTCAGTTAAACGAGCTGAGTAACATCGGTTCTTGACAGTCCTGAAGCGCTGGATGTACTCGGCTACAGTTTCTCCCCGCCGCTGCGCCAGGTCTGCAATGCCAGCCTCGGTAGCCTCTGAATGAAACTGAATGTGGAACTGCTCTTCCAGTTGCTTCCAGGTCTGAATCGAATCAGGTGGCAGCGAGGTGTACCACCCAAAAGCTGGTCCTGTCAGAGATTGCGCAAAGAATCTTACGCGCAGCTGATCCGATGCTGAAATCATGCCTAACTGTGTCAGGTATCGGCTCACGTGCTCGATCGAGATCGATCCTTCTGATCCGCTGAACCTGGAGAACTCAGGGAGCCGATACTTGGGAGGCAGCGGGATCAGATCGAACTCGTTGGGGTACGGCTTTGAATAGCCGATTGTCCTTCTCTTGACGGCGAACCGGTCTCTCAAGATGGTACGGATTTGCTCCACTGTTTGAGCTGCAGGGGCTAGATTCTCATGACTCGTTCCAGTGGCATACTTGGCTAGCCACGCCTGTTTGTCGGCGTCCATCCCAGACATCGCTGCTCCAGAAACGCCTGCTGAAACCCCTGCTCCAGGAACTCCTGCCGCAGAAATCCCTGCGGTTGCAATCTGGTTGGTGCGTGTCAGGTTATTGCAGTCCGGCACGTAAGTGCACACATATCCATGTGGGATTTCTTTAGGTGGTTCAAACAGGAACTGGCAATCGCCTGGGTCGCCTCCGACCTTGTAGACGACGTACGCCGCTGCCCCTGGCGGCTCCGGAGCCGCAAGTGTGAATGGCAGCGGTGGCCTGGCCTGGAGCGGTCTTTCTCCCTGGTGAGTCCCCAGAGTAGGCCCCGTCGGAGAATACTGATGTTTCATGATCTCCTGAACTACGCGAACTGCGATCCGCTCGAAAGCGTTCACCAGGCTCTCAGAATGGCGGTGAAGAGAATGAGCCACCATGTAGTTGACTTCCTGTCGCAGAGCTCTGGTGCGCTCCTCCGAAGGAACAGACAGATCCACCTCATCAAGAGCACCCTCGGGTGAGAACCCCCTCCACTTGATGCCATGCTTACGGGTCCTCTCAAAAGAGCCGATGAGATCGGCTTCAAGAGAGCTCGATCTCGTCATACCGCCTTGTGCTCTTGAGCAGCTCGTCAGACGTGATCGGGTCTCCCCATCTCAGCGTCGGATGTTGATGCAGATGTTGTTGAATGTCCCACCGGCGTGCGAGAATGTGTTGCTGCCAAAACCCACCGGCGAGCAGCGACGAGCAACACGAAGAGTCGGAGGCTCCTAACTGCTGGTGGGCCCTGGTCCCTGCAACGGCCCGCAAAACTCCGGCACACGTCCTGGCTTGGTTCGAGGGCGTGCCACCTGACCTATACCTGGTCAGTAAGGTGAAGGATTGCTTCAATTGATTTCCTGCATGGTAAACAAGTATACGTAAAATTCGAGCCGTGACCGGCTCCCAGGTTTCCCTGTGAATCGGCTCCTAGAGCCGATTATCCCATGGTTCTGCATTAGATTTACTATAACATGGGGTTTTGCTTTATCATCACAAGTTAAATCGATCTACGACAGTTTAACGTTTTCACCACGTAACTGGAACGTCCTACACGTAATTGAGCCTGGTAGATACAAAAGATGATAGAAAACTAACCCTAGAGGAGGCCTAACAACCGACGTAAAGTCAATTACCGGAACAACTTCTCTAGAACTAGTAAACCACGTCCTTACGTACTACTGGATCGTTCAACCCGTTTGCAAGGCCTGACTACGTAGATATCAAACCAAACCTTGGTGAACAAGGCATAACCATAACAGATCGAATCAGCTAAATAAAGATCAAGCAAGATGCTACCCTTGCACTTGGGAAAAGGTGCAAAGGTAGCGGGGTAACTAGAGGCAGCATAACTTAAACAATTATAACGAACAGCACCGATGCTAGCCTCAACAAATCTATGATAGTAGTGTTACTCGCCATCAACAAGGCTTCAGTACGAGTAACACCAAATAACGCATAAGTAAAAATACTGCCTAGATCGCAAGATGAGATCTAGGCAGGATGACACTTACCCGAAAGAAACCCTAGAAACAAGGGGTGGCGATGCGCCGAGATTGTGTTTGTTGTGAACGTGATTGTCCTCCTTTTCTTGATAACCCTAGTTACATATTTATAGTCCGGAGACTTTCTATCTTTGGAATAACTCTACAACTCTATCTTTACCTAAATTGAAATGGAACCTACTACGATACAAGATACACGGGCAATTTAGCCCAAATCCACGCACAAGGCCGATTCAACAATATGTTGAATATACGTATCTTCCAAGACCATCTTGATCACGGCCCATCTCCTTCTTTGGCCAAAATATGGCGATAACAATAACTACCAAAATATTTGCTAGACTGACAACGATCGTTTGGCTGAGACCCTGAAGGTCGGGATGGCTCTGATACCAATTGTAACTACCTCGGTGAATTACGCTCCTAGATACAAGCCTGGAAGAGCGGTAGTGGTTGAAATAGTATGATGGGGCCCCAAAAGCCACTCACGGGTAGACCTTTCGGCCGTCCCAACCACTACCCACTCAACGGGACCTGTACGGGCGGCGTAATCGGCAGGCGAAGGGATCAACTACATACACAAATGAGTATGTATGCAAGCCACCATACAAGAGTACATCAGAGCCATACCATCTAGAAAGAAAGGAAAATATAGCAACGCCATACGGCAAGATTCAGATGACCTAGATAGATATAATATGTTAGGATAATTCCTCATACATCACACATCAGAGTATCAAGGAAGGCAAAACAAAGTCCGAGTACGGATAAGAAGCAAATCGGCATAAGATGCCATAGAAATAAGCACATCCCCCACAGATCTCACGGATCCCGTTCGGAATCTCTACACCGAGCGATCGTTGCCACATCATCGCCTCTTCCACCCAAAGATCCGTCCTGCGATTGTACCTGTTCATCCGAACCAATAATTTATCGTGTGAGACCCTAAGGGTACTCGGAAGTCTTAATGCCTCTAAAGGAACACAACCTGGGTGACGAATTGCAGCAAAAGGTAAACCCTAGCAGTTTCTGAGATAACGCTAACCATCCGCTAACCAAAGATAGACGGATGTCCGTGAATTAATGACAACAGTTATAACAGTAATTTCATCGATCCATCCTCCTCGCTACCAACAAGGAAGGACGAACAACCCCCATCCGTTGGCAATTTTATTAAACATTCCATGAGTGTTGCACTATTTACTAGTCAAATTACTTAGTCGATTAAAGCGGTACTTTAGTTATGCTTGTCTATGATCGAGAAACTGCTCCAAGTCGTCCATAACCGTGGACACGGCTTCGAAAAGTTTACCTGCAGGGGTGCACAAATAGCAACACACACTCGATCAACCTCGGAAAAACCAAATCAAAACCCAACGAGGCCTTCACGACAAAGCAATCACAGGATTCAGAAATATTTCAGGGGGCCACCCCATTGAGTAGACCCGCAACGAAGTTAGCGGACTTCGAGACGGACTCAAGGTTTGCGTCAGTGGCTGTAAACGACTGGGAACCCAAAAGTGTGACTGGGCTTGTCGATACCGCGAAAACACTCCGCTTACCTAAACAGTACCGTGTGCTCCTCGCACAAAAGTAAATAAAGCAGTAGCATGGCATAAGTACAGGATAGTAAATAAAACCTCAAACTAGTTTGTGGCCCCAAGAAATACGACTGAATCAAGCTCTGGCTCAGGGGGGTCCCATAAGCCTCCCGGATGTGGATAGCGCGAATAATCTTGGAACAGGAATCAAGTACTTGGGTCTTACGGGACACAAGTGAGCAGGAAAAACCAAATAGCAGATGTTGCTCACCGGTGCCACTTTCATTAGTTATCCCATTACTACTCAGGTTAAGTTGTTTAGGTACCTCGTTATCCATCAGACTCTCACATACCCTACATATGCTGTTCTACGACTCGCATGGCTCAAACAACTCCCGTGGTAAAGGCTCATGGGACGGAGGGACAAGCTTGGTGGGGTTTAAAGGTAAAGGCTATGCAATACTTGGGATTCAATTTAATGCAATCGCGACTCAATGATGCAAGAATAAGATAGAGGCAATAGGTACTGTATGTATGCAAGCATGTGGTAGTGCTTGCCTGGCAACTCAGTTGAAGCGAGAGACGGATCTGGGTAGTGCTCCTGGTTCTCTTGATATAACCCCTGCTCAGCGTCTATTCGACAGAAGAACCAAACAAACAAGGCCAACATAAATAAAGAGCGCAAGCATATGAATAAAATGCGACAAGCAAACAATCATGCCATGATGAATGATGCACAATTTGCATGGCAATAAAGTAGCATGGCATGGGTGAGGTGTGGAATACAAGAATAAATCATTTTATTGAGTTTTGGTCACATTTTATTGTCATAATAGTTGCTGTATACTTTATATTCATATGATGCATGCTGCAATTGAAGACATGGATAGCATAAACAGAAAGGTCTCGTCGAGCTGATCATTTTAGACATATCATTTGCTAAATTCGGAGCTATATTTCAAAAGTTATTAATTATTTAAGTTCTAGTGGCATTTGTTGTAATTTAACTCAACTTGGAATTTTAAAGTGCTCAAATAATATTTTGAATGTCATATTTGAATTCCTCATATTTTTCTGATTCAAAAACATATATTATATGTATTATTTGAGTTTGTATTTTAAAAGTTATATTAAAACAGAATTTGAGTTTGAATTTAAATAATTTGATTTAGATTTGAATTTAAACAGACAGCCAGCTAAACTTTTTGCACCCAGGCTCAGTTAGCCCCAGTCGCCGACAGGGGGGACCGGCGTTGACTGGACTCACACGCGCGCAGACGACGTTTCACACCACGGCTGCTCTAGGCTCAGAGACGGACATGTGGGACTGTTGGCCTTGAGCCCACTTGACGAGAAGTCATGGCTGACCACGTGGCTCGGGGGACCGGGTTGAGTAATGGTTCTTCGGGAGCCTTTTTGCAAAACGGCAGTGACACAGACAGGTGGGGATCCGAGGGACCGCGGGTTGACGCAACAAAACGCGAGGGGGGTTATCGGTAAAAAGGCCCGCGCCACTGTGGATCTTCCCTGCCCGTCGGCAGCGTCAGAGAACGGCGCGGCGTGGCGTGATTCGAACGCGTGACCGCTGGCTCGCGCAGAGGGCGGATGCCGCTGCGGCCGGGCTGGGTAGATGCTAGGAGGGAGGGTAGGCGGCTAGCTAGGGTTTGGCGCGCACGGGAGCGAGACGACGACGACGTCCACGCCGTGCACCGAGGGCGCTCGTCGCCGTGACCCGCTCAACCAGGAAACAAACACGACAGGGAAGGTGTCTGGGAGGTAGCGTGGCTCACCGCGGGGTTGCTGGAGGGCCTGGATCGGGTCGGGGAGCAGCGGGTTGGCGACGTTGCTGGCGCACCGGCGTCTAGGGTTTGGCGTCGGCGTCGTAGACGTGCAGGGGCCTGGGGGCTTCTCCTCCTCGCTGCTGGGTACGGGGCGACGCAGAGCACCTCCGCGACCTTGCCGGCACGATCTCTCCCGCCTGCGCCTCCTGGAGCTCCGGGGAATGGTGGAGACCGACGGTGGAGGTCGGCGATGGTGGTGAAGAAGAGAGGGGCAGAGGGAAACGAGGCAGGGCCTCTGGGATGGGATCTGGGGGAGGCTAGAGGGGTGAGGAAGGAAGAAAGGGCGGGGGGAGGGGGGGGGCTTGCGGGGGGGAGGGGAAGATGGAAAAGGTGGCCTCGGTGCCACCTTTCCTCCTTCACGTGATCAACCAGGGCAGGCACATGGAGGGCTGGCAGGTGGGGTAGGGTGAGGCTGCCAGGTGGGGACGGCGAGGCCTGGGAGAGTGGCTCGGTGTGGGGCAGCTGGGGCAGAGTGAGAAGAGAGAGGGAGGGGCATGGGTTCGGTCTAGGGTTAGGGCAGGGTGGTAGCTAGGTTTGGGTAGGAGAGGGTATGGGTTCGGTCTAGGGTGGTTGGTAGCTAGGGAGGGCACGCTAGAGAGAGAGAGGAGGGGCCGAGAGAGAGGGGACATGTTAGCTAGGATTTGGTTATGGTGGGATTTAAGGAGAGAGGGGGGTGGCTTAGGTTTTAGGTTTAGAGAGGGGGAAAAGTTAGATGCTAGGGTGTTCTTTTGTCAAGATTAAACCAAGCACCAACCAAACCCCAACAAGGCCAAGACTAGAAAAAGGGAGGAAAGGTGATGATGGTAAGGATGGGTATGGTGATGAGGTTTAGGCATGATCAAACAAGACCAAGCCTAAGGGGTAGAGAGAGATGATCCATTATAAAATCAAATAAAATCAAATGTCAAGCTAAAGGGGTACTTGCATGGGCCATGCATAATTAATTAATACCATGTTCATCTTTGTGAAAACAAGATTATTTACATGGCATTTTCTTATGCATTCCAAAGTGTGGAGTAAGGCCCAAGCAAAAGAATTTAGAAAGAATTCCAAGTGGAGTATAAGGAGATGATCACATTGGATTATATTTGGGACTTGCTAGTGTGTATGTGCCACTAGATATTTTATAGTCCCAAATATCCCAACATGATAATAACCCCCAAAACAACCCATATGGAGACTAAGGAAAGGTTCCACTCACAAGGCATGCAAAGGTGGCCATGTGGCTCTCATATACCAATATTGTGAAAACAACATGGTGCATACATGGGAGTATGTGGAGCTAGAATGTGATCCATCCCAACCCACATGAGCTAGAGGTAAAACTCAATAAAAATGCCAAGCTCATATTAAGTTGGATGGTGGAATTATAAGGTGGTGAGGAAAAGGTGGTGGAGTCAATAAGAGATATGCCCCCAAATCCACTTGGGCATCTAACAATATATCAAGAACCAAATACAATATCAAGAGGCAAATACAAATATTAATGCATATGAGATAAGAACCAAAAGAAAAGGGTTTTATATGATGCTCAAATGCAAGGAGGCATGATGACATGAGCATGACATGATGATGATGCAACAATTATATGTAGGAAGTGGCCCTTTTATTACTAGAACAAGTAGCATTACAGGTGTTAGACAACTGGGATGCTACAGGCCCCCAGTACAATACTTTGAAATCAGGTAATAATCAATGGGGGGCCCATATCTCCCCACCTGTGGTTAGCGCGCTCGATCTCGGAACAGGTGTCAAGAACTCGGGGTCCTACGGGACACAAGTGGGCGGTCGGAAACCAACATTATCTATCACCCACCGATGCCTCTGCTTACTTACTTCAATTTTAGTTGTTAAACAGTAATTAAAGTGAACGAAAAGTAAAGCCATGATCATCTCCAACATCAACATGCGGCAATTCTCCAACAATTGTGGTACTAGACGACACGCAAAAACACTTGAGCAAGCGACTACAACACGCGGGTCCAACTATCTACCAAACAACAGGTAATAGGATGTGTCCAAGGCTATATATGGCTGCAAGGGATATCACGGGTACGAAATCTAGAGCATCACAACACAGATAGCAATAGATCAACCGGAGGGAAATAAATACTATAAAAGTAAGATAGGTAGAAAGGGGGAGATGCTCGCCTGAAACATTGCCGAAGGTTCAACCGAAGATCGGGTCGACACTCGCATCAACTCAACGGCCTTATTCGTGAAGAAGCAAAACACTAGAATAAACACCGGATGCAATATTTAATACAACGGCAGAGGATCGGCATGATGCATGTAGGAAGTATGGCATGGCAAAGATGCGATGCAATTAGGTCATATTAAGCGGAACCGGGGTCCCGACAATTAGTTAGATGGTTCAAGTTGTTTATCTACCCCGCAAATTAAATGTTGCATTAGCAAGGCAAAACAAGTTACCGGTTCGCTACTCAAATTTAAATGAGGCCAATATGAGACTAGATTTGCCCGCATATGGGCCCCATATTTAATTAGATGGTGAATCGGCATAAGGCCCCCAAACCACACGACAATATGCATGCGAGAATGACAATTTAATATGCGACAAGTTTAATATATTATAAAATAGGGTTTTCGGGAAGGGGTTCACACATTAGGGGGTCGCGACGAACTTGAGGTTCCGGGGTTCGGGGTCGGTCTCAGGGTCCAGGGTTCGACGGGTCGGTCTCGGCGGGAACGTTCTCGAACAACGGGGCAGATCTTGTCGTGCTTCAGGTTCGGGTGCGGTTCTCGGCGAACTGGTCGGTTCCCTGTCGGAGGTCTTGGCGCTTCGGATCGGTTTTCGGTTCGGGGCCTCAGGGTCTTGGGGTTCGCGTCCGTGTGGCGGTCTTGTTGTTCCGTGTAGGCGTTCTCGAGGTCGATGGCGAACTTGTCCGGTACCGGGGTTCGGGTCCGGGAAGGAGTACTTGGCGTGGCCGAGCGGAAGTCTTGATGGTACTCGGTTCCGGGAAGATCTTGTCGCACGGTGTCCGGGTAGGCGAACTTGTCGGTCCCGCGGTTTCGATTGATTGTCGGACCCGGTCGCCCTGGCGTTGGTCGAAGACCTTGACGGCGACACGATGTCCTTGCGGGGTTGCGGATCGTCTAGGTGTCTAGTCATCGGATCGGTCTCGGTTCCACGGTTCAATCTTCGGATACTTTGGGTCCTTGCCGAAGATCTTGGCGATGTCACAGACGGCTATAGTCGAATGGTCTTGGCGTTCCACCGAACACTGACGAACTTCATCGGTACTGCAGATCTTGCGTCTGACGCACGACGGTGCTGCGAGGCTGCACCAGAGGACGTCGGCAACCGCTAAGAACTTGCTGCCCTTGGCTAGCCTGCAGGGGATGCGCGCCTGGCGGCCGACGAACACGCAGCATGGAGGGCCCGCACTAGGGCAGCGGGCGGAGGTGGCGTGACGGATGAACCGACGACGAGGGCGGCTGGCGGCCCAGCAGCGGACCTGGCCGGAGGCGGCGGACGGAGGGGAGGCGGTTGCCGCGGGCCCGGCCGCTGGAGGGGCCGGCCATCGCGGGCGGGTGACACCTGAGGCGAACGGAGAGGCGAGGCGAGGCGAGGTCGGAGCCGCGGGAGCACCGCGTGGCCGGAGGCGCGGGCCGAGAGGGATGAGGCGGCTTGGCGCAGCAGAGGCAAGGGGAGGGCTGTGGATGGCGCGAGCGGTTTGGCGCCGGGCGAGGCGAGTGGGCGGACGGGGGAGGAGGGAGGCGGAGGTGCGGGGCGAACGGGGGGGAACCGGCGGCCGACGCGGGTGGGGAGGTGGTTTTCGGGGGAGAGGAGAGCGAGGGGAGGACGGGGCCGCGAGGGGTGGGACCCAGGGCAGGTGGCGGGCCAGGCGTGGGGGCTGTGTGTGTGGGTGGTGTTGACCGGGGTGGTTGGGGTGTGCTGCTGGCGTGCGTGTGTGTGTTGTGTGGGTGGGGCTGTGGGGTGGGTCCCAGGGAGAGAGAGGGGAAGAGAGAGAGGGAGGAAGAGGGATAGACCAAGTGGCGGTGTCTGGTTGGGTGGGGGTTGGGGACAGGGCGACGTGGCGGCGTGGGACTGGTCCGGGTGAGGTGGCCGGAGGGTGTGGGTAGATAGGTTGGTAGAAAAGGGTTTGGGGTGGACCGTTTTTATTTCTGGGGGTGGTCGTTCGGGTCGATCGGCCCGTTCGACTACCCCACTAAAATAATTAAATAATTTTATTTATTTAACACGAGGCTTTTACAACCCGATAGCTGACAAAACAAAATAATCCGGGGACCCGGGTTTTGCGTTTGAATAAAGACGGGGCGTTTAGAAAACACAAACAGCTTTTTCTGCAAAAAGTTCCATTCAAGCAAATGCAAGATGATGACGATGCTCGTATGCAATGTGGCATGATGACATGAGCATGCGGTCATGATGATGCAATGCATTAAAACAACGCGATTTTCTAATAGTGGTTTTTGCGGGATGCCACAGATTCAAATCATTTGGATCTATAGATCAACCTTGGTAAAAATAACAAGTCAGAAGCTTTCCTGCATTCAAACATTTTTCAAATTTCAACCATAATAGCTTTTGAGTTGATTCCAACTCTCAAAAATCACATTTGATCATACCTTTCAGAATATATAAAAACATATGGGTTTACTTACAGAAATAATGTTCAAGTAATAAAAGAATGCCACATAGGCATTTCTAGTCACTTTAATTATTTAAAATAAAAAAGGTTAAACCTTATTAAATTGTGACACCACTTTAAATCACATTCCCATGTACTGAAATTTGTGGTGATGACATGTGTTAACATGATCCCATGTTTGGTTTGGAGAATATTAAATCTTAAGTAGTTTTTCAATGAGTAGAAATTACTTTTCTAAAAATAAATAAATAAGACAAATGCTTTATTCTTGTGATATTAGTGATGATGCTAGATCATCTATAGAATACCTTTGTGTGATGATTAAAAGTAGTTAAGTATTGTTTGGTGATTGTGTACCTCGTATTTATTCATAGACGCTAGTACGACCAAGGATACGAGGAGGAAGGAGGATACTACGAAGAAGAAGCCGAGGAGAACTTCAACCACTGCTCTGCACAAGGCAAGGCTAATACTACTAGTTGATTGAGCAAGCTAACACTTGTAATTATGAAAGTTAGATAACCTATGCCATGCACTAAGCATGATTGATTAGATATATGTGATGATACCCCCTCCTTGTTTTACTTGCAAGCTTTCTACTTTATTTCTTTATCAAAGCTATTTCTTAGAGTTTACTTAAGTGACTTGTAGATTCTAGGAAGATAATTGAAGGTTGCATAAAGAGCATTAAATTTGGCCTAAGCTAGATAATCTTGATGTCATCCTAAGGCATGAGATTGTACCTAGTTAAACTCCACTTGTTTACCACCCCTCATTAGTACTCACTCCCACTTGTAGATGCTAGTGCTAAGCATAAAACTTGACCAACTTTAGATGGGAATACTTGGTGGAAAAAATTTATGAAAACCTTAGAATGATGAGTAATTCTACTGAGATGTTTTGACATGTGTTTCCGAACACCAGATGATTTTGATGATGAAAATGTTGAGGCATGAGCCTTAGCCCTTTATAAAACTGATGGTTGTCTACATGCGATACTATTCTAATTTTACCGTACAATCACAATACCCGAAAATTGGGTAGGGCTTGACTGGAAACTTATATACCTTAGTATGAGTTCCCTCACGGCCGAGGTCTGAGTTGAGGCTACCTTGTGAAGATTGTCCACCTGTGTATTACCTAAAATGACAGTTGGTCATGGTTGGGAGGCCAAACTCACAGGAGAGGTGCTTATACTAGGGCTTGTAATTGAAAGGTTAGGATTGATTATCCGCATACTGAGTATGGTGAATTCAGGATTTGTTCCTGACGGATGTATCGAATGTTGTGGTTAAAGTGTACAATATCTGTAGAGTGTAAAACTATTCGAATAGCCGCGTCCGCGGTTATGGACAGTTGGAGTGGCCATACTGTTCCCCCGTCAGATGTTTGCAAAATGACTTGTGAAATGAATTGAGATTTTGACTTGACCACAACAGAGTTGTGATATAAAATACAAGTTCCCACTTAGGTGTTATAAAATTTCAACTAGCTTTTCTTGCTTCTGAACTTAGTAGAAGTAAATCTGACTTTTTGCAAAACAACCCTAGAGCTTATTGTCCTACTACAAAACCCCTTTCACTTGTTAGTATTAGTTGCGAGTACTTAAAGAGTACTCATGGCTTTGTCCTGGCTATTCCCGTGGACAGACTATGAAGAGGAGTACCAGGACGAAGGACCCCAGGAAGGTTATGACAACTAGGATCATCTCCCATCGTCAGCATTGCCTGTGACCCCAAAGATGGAGCTTCGCCTATGCTACCTTTATTATTACATATTTCCGCTGCTTGAGTTGCATTAAGAACTGGATCATGAGATCCTTATTCGTGTAAGACCTTATGTATGGTTTGTAATGGATGATGTACTGTGGTATCCAATTCTGTTATGTCTCGCAAAAATGGTAATCCTGGGATTACGATGTATGGCATAACAGGCATCTGGGATTAAAAATCCGAGTGTTGACACCGGCCATGCGAGTGGGCCACGAGACCAGCATCGTACGTGTGGCGCCCGTCTATCACTACGCGCCACCCTGCTGTGAAAATCCCAATGCCGCGGTCCACACGAACCTATGTCGGTCGGTCTCAGCCAGACGTGCCTCTGTTGCTTTTTTTTAAACGAGGCAAAAGGCTTCCATTTTCATTAACTAGCAAATAGTATTCGTAGGTTGCACCGAAAAAGAAAAGGCAGATATAATCATACAAGAACACACACGCAAGATATAATAAAAACATGCATGGTCTAAAAAACATGCACTCTATCTCTTGATCCCCTTTCTCTCAACCAACGACTAATGACGTCGGTGCCATCGCCTGCCGCTCCGGCCTCCATTGGCCGTTTCCTCACCGCAGCACACCGATGAGACTCGTCCCTGGTCTCCTCCACCAATTTCCCAACACATCCTCTTTTGCCATGTTCCTACACGCGCGACCTGCCAATCCTAGCTTCGTATTTTGCACTTTCGGTCACCATCTAACACCGTCGTCGATAATATTTTTGTCGACATGTCGTCAGGACATATATGGCGCAGTGGTAATATTTTCTCTGTCCCTGGCTTTAGCTAGGCCGCCGGTAAACATGTGTGAACATCATTAGATTCATGGGTCGCCACCGCTAGTCCACCCCATAGTCGAGTAGCAGAGCAGAGAAAATCCGATTTTCCGTTCTATATTTGATCTGTCGTTTTATTGCATTACTATTATTCTAAAAATAGTAAACCGCACTAACGGTCCTAATTCTTTTCTTGCACCTTCAATTTGGTCCTAGTTTTTAAAAATTGCACGTCTAGGTCATAAAAGTGATTCATGTGATGTCCTAAACGGGTCTAACCAGCATTGACTGATGCCACGTCAATATTGGGATATAGGAAACAGACAGTTTGACACGTGTATTTGCAAATAGCCCCTTGAAGTTGTATTTGTTCCAAAACACGATCCCTGGAAGCATGTCGGAGGCCTGCTGAACACCTGCTGTGCACATACCATGCGAGGGCTGCAAGGCCGAAGGATCTCCGGGAGGTGGCGGCGCTAGTGGCCGAAATATCACAGCAGAAGTGGCGCCATAACCCAACGTTCCATGCAATGCATGGATAGATACAGACTTGGTCCTAGTCTAATCACAAGATTAATTATAGTCTAACAGTGCGTGCGAGACTCGGCAGACTATGACGGCATCTCGGGGGTGCACTCAACCACTCTATGGCATGCTCTGTGGCGAGCTCGTCTGGTATAGGGAGTTCGTCTGCACCACGTATGCATGCTACGACTTCCAAGGCCGCGGGTTCCCTGACGTCCTATAGGTCCTATCGGTTTCTGTCACGGTACTTGCTACTTCGGCCTGGCATCCCGAAGACCAACTACACGGTCACCGTCCTCCTCCACGCAGCTTCTACCTCGGCGCCGAGCTAGATGCCATCGTCATGCACGTGCATCAGCTCGAGCTACATCGGCTACGCGGCGGTGTGCATTGACAAGGGCGAGATCGAGCGGCTCGGGAGCCGCGACGTCGTCATCGCGTACTGTTGCACGTCGACATGCGGCGAGTGGCTGGACAACTTCCACTCCACTCTCACTTGCCTCCCGACAACCACAGCTCCACGATCAGGTGACGTTGCTGGCGAGGAGGAGCCGATGGTGGAGAGCGGATTCCGGAGGCTCTTCACAATCCCTGGCCAGGCGCACGGCAGCTTGCAACACCAGGTGTGCGGCGAGGTGCAGAGGATCATCCCCGAGTATAGCGGCAACAAGGGCATGCTAAATACACTACACCACAGCATAAATTCCTTGACAACAAAGTTGGTTGGGAAAACAGCTTTCATCAACAGAACGTTGGTCGGGAATATGTTTTGTCGACCGACCTTGTCTGTCAATAATAGTCCCGTCGGGAAAGGTCTTTCCCGACCAACATATTTTTGCCGACCGACAATAAATCAGCAATGCAAAAGTTTTCCCGACTAATATATTTTTGCCGACCGACGTTCATTTTTCTGACCAACATTTTTTTCCAACCGACAGTCTGACATTATTGGTTATACCGACAAACTATCGATTGGGCCTGCCAGGGCATTTCCAACCAACACTCTAACAATAATTGATTTGCCGACCAATGTCACTCATTTCATCAGATTTACAACTATTTCAGATCTTTGACCATGGCCATATTTCACAAGTATACATTTGACTCATAAACATGCATATCATTCAAAATATTATAGGTCAACCCATGAACAATAATGGCTTCCATTAATTTTTGACGTACAAATTGTTCATCTGTTCTCAACTGATTATAGTAACATACATCAGGTTTACAAATTGATAGCTAAAAGGTGCATGTTCAATGAAATTTACATAGAAAAACTACTTGATGTGAAAAGCCAGCTACTTAGTGGAGTACATGCTGCAACACAAATTTCGCAAACACCTGCATACACACAGAACATACAAATGAGATTGAATAGACAGAAATTTGCAATGTACTAAAATTTGGTGATTTATGTGTTTTTTGGCTGTATCGATACCTAGAGATCACTTACATTATGGTCAAATAATAGTATCAGTTATCTATTTAAAATAAAAAACAAAAGTTTACAACAATGGAAAAGAATTTCACCTGAGAAAAGGAAGGAGCATGCAGCTGCATACACTTTCTTTGCCTCTCATGCATATGCATCGCTTTTCGCTCGTCAATGTCACCAAATCATTGACTCAACATTATATATATTTTATTTAACTAAAAATAAACTTTACTGACCATGTGATGACATAGGACACTGAAAACACCATGTCCCAGATCCATGGCTGCACTGGTGTTCACACAACACATGCAAGAAGTTATCGAGTCCTTGAGGTATGCGGAAGAAAGCTCTACTACCGGGAGATGAACGAATTACCCTATGAAAAAGAACCAGACAAATCTTCCAAAATTTCACAGCATCACTTAAGTACATGCATTTTAGTTGTTTCACGCATCAATCAACTCTGTAATTCTCAAGCTACCAAAATAATGAGAAAGCTACTATCATATTTACAAAATATGGTTACAAAAGGTTAGCATCAATGCACACTCGTAGTCCCCTCATTACCTTCTTAAGACTTGCCAAAATTCAATAGATTGCACTTCGCTTATCATGTTACGGATGGTATGGGACATTAATTTAATGTTGGTTGAGCAGCATGTTAGCCTAAGGGCTAAATAAAATTCACATCATAGAGCAATACGTGTGTGAAACTGATACATTATGTACCTAATTTTGATCTCTCATTCACATGTAAATATCCATTTCATCAGCACTGCACGTCCAACAATACGGATTACTCCCTTTAAATCTAGATTTAGTCCAAAGAATTTGGTATGCTAAAGAGTGACATGTCAGTCCTGCTTTAGTGCAGAGTAACATTACAATGATTGTAGCCAGTATGTTTGTCTTTGTTCCAAGAGGAGGTGTTCCTTAGAAACTAAACTACATAAGTGCATCGGCATCATTCTACTCACATGTTTACTTTTAAAGGAAAGAACAAATAACACAAAACATCTAGAGCTTGGACAAAGTAATTCGCTTTGAACAAAACCAAGAAGGAAATCTTTAATTAATAAAATAGATAAACAACATTGTTTTTTTGAAATATGCAGTGAATTATTGGCCAGTGCAGAAAACGTACACCTCATTGTGGTTCTTTCACTACCACCATATCGTGTTTTTCAATATATATGTTCTAATGGATTGAGCTGCATAGAATAACCTTCACTTGGCATCTGTCATCGACACATTCACTGACTCAGTTGAACCATTAAACATAAAAATAATAATGGTAAAAACTCTCCAACTTAGAAATCACTCACATGAATATCCATTCCACAACAAAATTTGACTTTAAACATTTCACACATTCACTGATTGAACTAACCAATACAACAATTACGAAACAGGATTGCACATCACAAGTTGACTTTTGTAGGATTGACTTCACAATGGCTAATCTACCTCTTATATGAAGAATAATAACCATAGAAAGTACATATCTGAAACCAATAGAGGTTGACATAGAGGTCGTCATGAGAGATAAATTTGCTCACATGAGACTCGCCGGTCTTGAGACTTTCTTGGACGCTTTAGACATGTCGTGATGCCCCTCATATCCTTAAATTAACTCATGCCATCTAAAGAGTAAGTCCGAACACAAATTGTACAAACAAGATTTATAGGAAAATGGCAGGAAATAATGAAAAAATGAACATAAATTTGGTATATATGCATCTTCTCTCAACTCTAAAACAAATCAAATGGATGGCTAAATCAAAATTTGCCTAGCGATGTGGCGACATGATATAATTAACACATTTCAGGTGGATAAAATTTTGCATGCTAAATCCAAGATTCTCAAGCTAGAGAACAAGATTGTGTAATATTCATAAAATCGTTGGCTAGACGGGACAAATGAGATTCATAGGAGTCCACTCTATACCAAGCATTTTCAGTTTCAACCATCATACTCGATGTCGTTCTAAATTAATACCACATGGAAAGAAGGTACAAAGTCTTGGAGTTGTGAAGGAAGTCAGGCATACTGGCAACGTTAATTACAACGAATATTATGTAGGAACTTACCTTATACCAACAACTCTCTTGTAATCCTTTTCAAGAATCTTTATCGTATAGTCATGATATCAAAGTTTCTGTTCCCCTTTAAGTGCTCCTGTTAACTGAAAATAGTGGTGCGACAACAACAACAACCGATAGCAGCAATCAACAAGAAGAAGAAAATCGCAGCTACTTGTATGACATTTCCTACTAATATATGACTACCTAGCAAACCAAGTCTGAATGCAACGTAGTCATCCATGGTTACTAAACCAAAAAACTGTTTGAAGAAAGAACCATGGGCCATGTTTAGAATTCAGACAAACCATAAGTAAATAGAAATCTCAAATATGTACCATCAAAAGTATGACCGTGGACCATGATGGATGGTAAGCACGCACTTGACGCATCCAGATATACATACATTAAATAATACTTCACGTTTGCTATCTCTGAATCTTTATCAAACACCAAAGGTAAAAAAAATAGATCCGAGCATCGCCAGTGTTGGGATATGCTATATGGGTATCCTCGTAGCATGTTACTTATCCGGATAACCCGGGTGACCCACAGTTGGTAGCATGGCCTATGGCCTGCTGGGCGGTCCAGTTAGATGGATCCAGAAGGGAGGCCCATGCGGATAATGGAAGGCTACGGTGGAGTCACCAGCGTACCCGGAGCCTTGGAGTGCAAGATACACAAGACTAGTAATAGACGGTGTAGGACTCTGTAACCAGTCCGGCTAGGACTTTTCCCTGTAACCCTAGGGCCTGGCGACTATATAAGTCGGGCCTATGGGAGCCTTTAGGGAACAATCATAGACAACTTCAGACAATCTCGCACAGCGAACCTATCTCTGTAACTCGGCGTATTGCCCTTATAGTGATTTATAGCAGGAGTAGGATTCCGCCATCGTCGTGGGATCTGAACCTGGGTAAGGTGTGTTACCTCGTACCCGTCAACCGTCCGCCTTACCCCACATCTCTAAACACGCACTGTGAGGACCCCTCCATGGCGTACTCGTCGGCAATACCACGACAGTTGGCGCCCACCGTGGGGCAAGAGGCACTTCAGGCTCTTCAGCGGGCGAGGACCAAGATCTTCGCAGGAATCGGCGAAACCGTAGCCATCGGTCGCATTCTCTTCTCCGGCAACGTTCCGATCGTCCCTCCTGACGAGTTCTGGATCCCGGCGAAGACGAACCCTACGCGGTGTTCGATCGTTCCTATCGGAGACATCCACCTCTTCATCGATGAAACCGACTCGGGCACTAGTTCCCTGGGAGTCGGAGGAGCATCAAGGCCCGCACGGACCGCCTACGGGCAGGATACGTCCGCGAAAGGATCGAAGTCGGATCTCTCTTCGGAGTTTGCCGGCAAAGATCGGAAAAATTCAAGGCCCACCCAAACCGCCCCTGTGCAGGATATAAAGGTGGAAGATCACTGCAAATCCGCTGGCTTCGCCCATGCGTCTGGACAGCAGAGATCCAAGTTCGTCGGCATGGTCACCATCTTCGATCTGGCGCGCTGCGTTCAGTGAGAAGGCGAAACCTCCTGCGATTACCTGGCAGGGTGGCTCCGTATACGAGCTGATCTGGCCCACTACCCCGATGATAACGCTTTGTATCACTTCGTGGAAGGGCTGGACCGCGGCACGCTTCTCCGACATTATTTAAGACGGCAGCAGGCAACATGACGCCTTACCCTCGAAGAGATGGTGAGCACCGTTAACAACTACGCGGAAGCTGATGCAGCAACCCAGATGGCGCTTGCGCTCAGGGACGGAGAAACTACGATTCAGCAACCGCCACCACCGCCTCCTGTCGCCATCGTCGCAGCAGCACCACCACCTCCAGTCATCGTCGAGGCCGTTGCACCTCCACCGCCCGTCATCGAGGAAGTCCTGGCACCCTCCGACTCTGTCATTGACACGCTTTATGGTGATTTCAGTGCAGATTCAGAGGAGATAGATTTCAGTCCGGAAGAGCTAGACTCCGCTATGCAGGGGATGGAGGAGGAGTACTCGCACGACGAGCAAGCCAACAATGTCGTCACGTCTCGAGGGGTGTTCGTCACCATTGGGACGGCGATGGATGAAGATCAACCCGGACGAGCTCCGCCTACGGCGCTACAAAAGGGGAAGGGGCCACTTATTGCTGCTGACGATGATCTCGCAAAAGTCATGCCTCCTCCGCCTAACCCAGTGCAGCAGCCGCAGAAACTCAGCACCGGCCCGAGCAACAACAACACCGCAAACTTGCCGCCTCCGGCATCCACTTCTACAGCAGCCCAAGTTACTCCAGCTGATAGAGTAATATACGACAATCTCCTCGTCGAGCCACTGACCGTTGCTCATATCCGGAACGTGACCCAGCTTGACGAGAAGTGCCAGCAGCTGTTGGAGGAAGAGCAGGCCATCGTGGAGCAAGGCGCTAATCTAGATCGAGATCTGGTCAACACGCAAAAATCCATAGAGAAAGCTAGAGCAATGGAGGCCGAGTACAAGACTTTGCTGCAGCAGCAAAAGGCTAAGAAAGCTCCGGCTCGCGTCATCAACGATCCTGGTGTACGGCGCAACCTAGGATGGGCTCCCTCAAAGCCGGCACAAGCCAAGCCATACATTGACAGTGAAGGCAAGCAGGTGATGCCCACCCCACTCCTTAACCTCACCGTTGCCAAGACCCTTCTGGAGCAGGATAGATCGCCTGAGGCTTTGGAACAGGTCTACGACCTAGTGGCCAAGGCGGTGAAGCAGCAGGAAAAGGCCACCTCTCAGAGGCTTGAGTTCGACCCAGCGCTTTGCCAGTCAAGCCAGTATAAGCCGCCAAGGGACAGATCTCCTCTTGATGTCGGGTCCCAGATGGGTTCATCAGAACGAAGACGAAGAGATGCACGCAACAGGAAGGATGCCATCCCCATATCCTCCGACCACAGAGAAAAGGCCGGACCTCGTCGCCCATCGCCACCACCCTGATTCCCCCGACATCGCGAAGATTACAAGGCTCACCATCGTACGGATATGCCCCCACCAAAGCAGTGCGGCATCGTCATCCGCGACAACATGGAGCAGACCTGTCACGACGGCGAGCGCAACCAAGGGCACAAGAACAGGTCACACCATGACCCTCCACGTCCGACAAGCCATTGTGACAGGTCACACCTCTCCCGCTGGCTGGACATGAAGAATTCTTGCGCATGAGTGCACGCTCAGACCGCCATGGCCGCCTTCATCGACGGGTTGGAAAGGGGCACGTTTCTCCGACATAAGATGAAGCGCTTGCAGGACAATCACCAGCTTGACTTGAACCAGATGATTCAGTTGGCTAGTGAGTTCGCAACTGCCAACGACGATGCTCGCGGCTCCTTGCCGGCAACAGCCGTTCCAACCCAAGATCGGAGGAACAGCAGTACAAAGCAGAAAACCGCTCTAGAAGAAAAGCAATCTACCGACATGGTCGCTATGACTTTCGCAGGACGAGGCGAAGGCGTACAACATGGCCGAGGAAGGGGAGCTGGTCGTGGGCAACAATGAGGAAATGAAACCACCTCGGCACCGCTCCGCGTTCCCCAAACCTACGAGGAGTATCGCGATATGCCGTGCCTCGTACACCTCGATGCCAACGGTAAGGCCACCCATACCAATCGACACTGCAAGTTCGTCAACGACCTCAAGGAAGACCCGGAGTCTAGCTACAAGCGAAGTCGGAAGAACAGACCGCGAGGCAAGGGCAAGGGGAAGAAGAAGGAGGAGGAGTCCAAGGAATCAAGTGACATGGACGAGGACGTTGACCCCAAGCACGCCGACAAGGGCGACGATAAGGGAAAGAACCCCTTCGCAAAGAAGGCACCAGTCTACCACACTTTCCTTGGCACCCCCACCGTCCGACAACAGAAGACCTCTCTGAGGATCCTGATGGCCACTCTCCCCCCAGTCCCCCAGTACCTGCGCTGGTCGGAGGTTCCAATAACTTGGGACAGGACGGACCACCCAGACCTTATACCTACGGAGAACCAGTACGCCATGGTCATCAACCCCTTGATTGACGGTGTGGAATTCACCAAGTGTATGGTAGATAGTGGAAGCAGCATCAACATCATGTACGTGGATACACTACAGAAGATGAACTTGACAGAGGCAAACCTAAGGCGGACCAACACCATCTTCCACGGCATAGTTCTTGGTTGGGAGGCTCGGTCCCTTGGGTGCATTACACTTCAGGTTGCCTTTGGCGATGTTAACAATTACCGCCAAGAGCGCATGACCTTCGAGGTGGTCCCCTTCAAGCGCGTGTACCACATCATATTCGACCGCGACATATTCCACATGTTCATGGCCAAGCCATGCTCTGTCTACAACAAACTCAATATACCCGGACCAAAGGGTGTCATCACCGTATCCGGAAGCTTTACCAAGGCAAGGGACTGCGAGATCAATGAAACAGCCGTTGCAGAAGCTGTCCTCTATAGCGAAGAATTCAAAGAGATCCAGAGCAAGGTCGATGACTCAGAGATGCCTGCGTCGAAGAAGCAGATCTCCGATTCCGCTCTTGCGTTCAAGGCCGCCATCGAGACCAAGCCGGTGGAGCTTGTGGTAGGCGATGCCTCCAAGGTCACCGCCATTGGGATGAACCTGGATCCCAAATAGGAAAGCGCGCTCGTCGAGTTCCTCCATGAGAACAGGGACATCTTTGCCTGGCAACCTTCCGACATGAAGGGTGTACCTAGGGAACTTGCCGAGCACAACTTAAACATTGATCCAAAATGCAAACCAGTGAAACAACCTCTACGACGCTTTGGAGATGAGAAGAGACGAGCCATTGGCAAAGAGATAGCTAGGTTACTTAAAGCTAGATTTATCCGAGAAGTCCTTCACACCCGATGGGTGGCCAATCCTGTACTTGTCCCCAAAAATGGAACCAATGAATTAAGAATGTGCGTTGATTACACCGGCTTGAACAAAGCATGTCCCAAAGATCCGTTTGCTTTGCCTCGCATTGACCAAGTCATTGACTCGACGGCTGGCTCGGAGCTTTTGTGTTTTCTCGATGCATACTCAGGATACCACCAGATCAAGATGAGGAACTCAGACCAATTGGCCACTTCGTTCACTACCCCATATGACACGTTTTACTATGTCACGATGCCCTTTGGGCTGAAAAACGCAGGTGCTACGTACCAGCGGACAATGCAGCGTTGCCTCCACGACAAAATTGGTCGGAACATTCACGCTTATGTGGACGATATCGCGGTGATGTCTAAAAAGTCAAATGACTTAATCTCCTACTTAAAAGAAACCTTTGGTAATCTCCGGAAATACAACATGATGCTTAACCCTAAGAAGTGCGTCTTCGGGGTTCCAGCCGACAAATTGTTGGTTTTCATCGTTTGCCAACGCGGAATCGAGGTCAACCCAGAGAAAATCAAGGCCATCTTAAACATAAACCGTCCGACATGCCTAAAGGACATTCAACGACTAATAGGTTGTGTTGTAGCAGTTAGTTGGTTCGTCAGCCGACTTGGAGAGAAGGCTCTGCTGCTGTATAAGTTGCTGAAGAAGGCGGACAAATTCACATGGATGGATGAAGCAGATGCAGCATTGAAGCAGCTCAAGGAGATTCTTTCCTCATCGCCCATCCTTGCAGCACCCGAGCCTGGAGAACCCCTGTTAATCTACATGGCGGCAACCAACCGGGTAATAAGCATCATCGTCGTGGTAGAGCGGAAGGAACCAGGCTATGAGCACGGACTTCAACGAACAGTTTACTATGTGAGCGAGGTCTTGACGGAGTCCAAGCAGCGTTACCCGCACTACCAGAAGATAGCTTATGGAGTATTCCTTGCTTCTCGGAAGCTGAGGAATTACTTTCAGGAGAAGTGGTGAGCAAGACTCCACTGTCCGATATTATCAACAACAGCAACGCTACGGGAAGGATCGCAAAGTAGGGCATTGAACTTGCCGCCTTCGAGATCAACTACAAGAGACGCGACGCTATCAAGTCACAAGCCTTGGCGGATTTTGTTACAGATTGGACGGAGATGCCAGATGCTATTCCGTTGCCGGAACCAGAGTACTGGGTGATGAACTTTGACGGGTCAAAGATGCTCAATGGCCCGGGGGCTGGTGTATTTCTACAGTCACCAACAGGAGATAAGCTACACTACGTTCTGCAGATCCACTTAGAGGCTACAAACAACATGGCGGAGTATGAAATACTCATTCATGGACTACGTGTAGCCAAGGATATTGGCATCAAGCGCATAGTTTGCTGTGGAGATTCCGACTTGGTTTCCCAGCAGGTGGCTGGCACCTGGAATGCGTGGAACCCTATGATGGCGGCATATCGAGATGAGGTAGACGAGATAGCCAAGAGCTTCTTGGGCTACGAAGTCAAGTATGTACCTAGGGAGCAAAACGAGGCGGCTGATCTGCTGTCTAAGCTTGGATCAGGACGCAAGCAAATTCCGCCAGGAGTTTTGCTAGAGCATCTGCGCACACCATCTGTGAAGGGAGCCGACATCGACAACCCGGATAGAGCTGACTCTTTCGTCAACATGGTGAATAAGGCCCATCCGGTTTGTACAAAACCGTTCATGGAATATCTCGAACACGGAACTTTGCCCGACGACGAAGTCAAAAGAAGACAAATAGTACGACGAGCAAAGGGTTATACCATAATCAATGGGCAACTCTACAAAAGGAGCACTACTGGTGTATACCTAAAGTGTGTTTCCCAGCTGGAAGGTATGGAAATCCTACGCGAAATCCATCTCGGAGATTGCGGGCATCACACCGCTCCTCGATCGTTGGTCGCAAAAGCCTTCCGGCAAGGATTCTACTGGTTGACCGCGAAGTCGGACGCCGACAAGGTGGTTGAGACATGCATGGGATGCCAGTATTATGCCCGACAACAACATGTTCCTGCTGAAGAACTGCGAACAATACCAATAACTTGGCCGTTTGCAGTCTGGGGGCTAGACATGGTGGGACCGTTACAGATAGCACCTTGTGGGTTTACGCATCTGCTTATAGCAGTTGATAAATTCACTAAATGGATAGAAGCTAAACCCATTAGAAAGCTTGATGGGGCAACTGCCCTCAGGTTTGTCCGGGATCTAGTGGTGAGATTTGGTCTCCCAACAAGCATTATCATCGACAACGGCAGCAATTTTTCACTCGGAGAAGTGGAGGTTTATTGCTGGGAGAAAGGCATCCGACTTGACCTTGCATCTGTGGCACACCCACAATCCAACGGTCAGGTTGAGCGAGCCAATGGATTAATTCTGCAGGGAATCAAGCCACGTCTTGAGGCACCTCTACATAGAGCAGTTGGAGCCTGGGCGAAAGAATTGCCATCTGTGTTGTGGAGTTTACGAACTACACCCAACAGATCCATCGGCTACACCCCTTACTTCATGGTATATGGAGCAGAAGCCATCCTGCCTTCCGACATCCTACACGATGCAACAAGAGTTTCCGCCTACGACGAAGATGACGCTGAAGAATCTAGATGCCTAGATGTGGACCTTCTCGAGGAGGAGCGCGTTTTGGCATGACAAAGATACGCAATCTACCGGCAGAAGCTACGCAGCTACCATAGTCGCCGCGTTCGGCATCGCTCATTTAAAGAGGGGGATTTGGTGCTCCGACTTAAGCAGAAGAAGTCACACAAATTATCCCCGCCATGGGAAGGACCGTTCATCATAAGCAAGGCGCTTCTCAACGGGTCTTACTACCTTGTTAACAATCATGAACTGAAGGATAGACCCAACGAGGATCATAAGCGTAAGCAACGTGACCCGGATGATGACTACCCGGAGCTTGATCGGCCATGAAACATAGCACAGCTACGTCCTTTTTACACTTAGCATTTTTTATCTAATTGTGTACTTCTTATATGATCAATGAAATAAAGCTCTCTAGTTCACTCATACTTCTGAGTCTTTTACCTCCCTTAGTGTTCATTTTTGGATCATATAAAACCTTTATGCACAAGCTTTGCGTTTGCACTTGTGAAAATTTCGCCTACGGGCGATAGCTTAAGTTTTCTGGTCTACACGTTCTTTGTCGTTTTTATGTGGATTCTAGAGTAGTGACTTTTGGCACTTATTGTCGGGGATTTTGTGCTCAGTTTATTGACGGTGCCATTGGGCATCATCACCTAAGTGCATAGTTCCGACAACGAGTCTTCCGACTCACGAAAAGTCAAGCATAAGAACCAAAGTAATGGATAAGCCAGCACTTGCTTAAAAATATATACATGTTGGAAACTAGTTCTTGAGTAGCAGGAAATAACAACCATTGTTTTCCGCCTTAAGTTACATAAACAAAGTTTTTTTCGCATATACACCAAAGGTGAAACAAATATTACAAAGTGTTCTTCACTCTTTTGGCGCAGGTGACTTGGAGACAGCATCATCACCAGCCGGAGAGCCACCCTCAAAGTCGGCGCTGTGGTGGGACTCAGAGGAATCTTGGTTGCCGCTGTCGATGATGTTCATGGGCATGAAGATGTCGACGTCCACCAACTCGGCCACTCTGGTGTCATAGCCCGCGAGTGACGACAATATGGCATCATGGTTAATTTCTTTTCCATCATCGTCGGTGTCGGGGATGCCAGAGGTCACCGTGTCGATCTCGGCATCTTCATAGTGTGACTTCACCATTGACAGCGCCATCCTCGCGCCAGCCCATGCACACGAAGCTTTCCAGCTTGTGATACGCTCGGGGGCTCGGCGCAGAATCTCTGAGTACTTCGCCACAGAGTCTGATGCCTTGATATTTATCTAGAGGGGCTTGGCGATCTCCTTGGCTTACGTGATGGCGGTGTTGATGAAGTTGCCGGCAATAACCATGCATTCCTTGGCTGGAGGAGGTGATCGGGTTAAACCCATAGGAGCTGCAAATTCCGACAAGGAGCGCATGAGTTCAACAATTCAAAGTACCCAGACTACAGAAATCCAAGACAGAGAAAACTTACTGAAGATGCTGGCCTCATCTTGCCAGAGGGTGTCCGCCAAGGATTCTTTCTCTTGTTGGAGGAGCTTATACGTCTCGCTATGCCATTGATTTTTCTCATCGGCAGCTTGCTTCTAATCTTTTAAGATCGCAATCTCCTCCTTCAAGCGATTGATTTCCTTGGTGGCGGAGTCTTGCAGGACTTTCATCGACTCCTCATGCATTTTTAGCATGTCCTTCCACTCCTGCTTAAGAATCTTGTTCTCGCTATCCAGCTCTTGAATGTGCTTGGATTGCTCGACAATATTCTTGGCCTTGGCGATGGTTTCTGCAAGTCAGAGAAAGCAAAGTACATAGTGAGTACTCAGAGAATATGGGCACAGTACCAAGTCGGAATGCGAAAAAGAAAATAGACGCTTGCTCTTGGTGATTTGTTCCTTCAAGAAGGCAGTTTTACCCTTTTCAGCTTCCAGGTCTGAGTGCATCTTCAGGTACTTGTCATTGGCCATGCTCCGCCGAGCATTCTTGTTCTGTGGAAAAAAGGACAAAGTTAAACGTTGTTTAGTCTCCTTGGAGCATCTAGTCGGAAATTTTCTATCTAGATGCTCGGGGGCTACAGCGAGATTTTTTGACTTAACAATATGCTTAGCTTTCTTTAATAATCTAGTCGGAACTAATTCAGTTGCAACTAGAAGCTTGGGGTCTACAGTACTGAAATTTATAAACAATGCGTATGCTACTCTTAAAGCATCTAGTCGGAATAATTCATTCCATCTAAATGCTTGGGGGATACAGTGAGAGTTTTTCTAACTTAGTCACTCTTAGAGCATATAGATGCAAAAACCTATGGTTTTTCTGTCTACATCCTCGGGGGCTACAGTGGGATACTCATATGAAATGCAAAAGGCAAAGAAAACTTACAAGTGCGATGATCTTGAGGTTCGTAGCACTCTCGGCCAGCAGCTTGGCAAAGGATTCACTGTTTCCTTGCAAGATTTCTACTTGCCGGCGGAGCTCCTCTAGACCGCACGTCGGGGATGTCGGCGCTGCACCAGGAACCAAAGCAGTGCTACCTGGTGTAAGTACCGGATAGACTATCTTTGGATAGACTATGGTTTTCTTGGGTGCAGGGGCGACGCCAACGGCATAAGTACCAGCTTCCATCACCGCCTTGCCGCCACCGATGGCATCCTTAACCGGAGCTTCAGCCATTTGTTGGGTGGTACTCTCCTGCGTTGCCTTCTCGCCGACAACGTCAAGCTCGGTAGAGGCGCCAGAATCCACTTCCATGGTGGAAGGGCGTGATGTTTCCTTAGCTTGTGAGCTTGTCGGGGCAGACGAGGGCTTGACGGCAGAAGTGGCAGGGGCGATGGAGGGGGAGGCGTCGCGATGCAGCATGTCCTTAATATTTCGAGAAGCCCCCGATGTTTTGGAGGTCTTCTTGAGGCTGGTCGTGGCTTTCTTCCCGAAACGTGCAAAATGCATAAGTACATGAGTAAGACGGATAAATAGACAATGTCGGAGAATGAGAAGCTTACACAAGTGGGGGTGCTTTGGCGAAGGGGATCCCAGTAAATTTTCTCTTTTCCGCCTCCAGGGCGGCGGTAGTCTTTTTGGAGGCTCCACCCTCCGTCTTCTTCTTCTTGCCTCCGTCGGCAGCGTCAGAGGTGGAACTCTTCCGCTTTCGCGCCAACGGAGCCTTGTCATCGGACACGACCGTGACTTCCTTCATCTTTGGATCGTAGATTTGGGCAGCCAGGTTGCCCTCCTCTAGGTCGCTAATCTGTTAAGTGAGAAGTCAAACGTGTTAGATAAGATGACATTTGCAAGACGGACGAACTGGAGTATATGTCATACACGGAAAATAAATACCTACCTTTGGGCACTTGCCATCTACGAACATGTCGTAGGTAATGGTGAAGCCATGCTTCTTATCCTTCACCTTGACGATGTCCTTCACCTCGCTCGAGAAGTTGTCCACGGAGATGCGGAGACTATCCCTTCTGTCGCTGGTATACTCGTGCATGAGCTTCGCGCGGTGCTGCAGAGGTTGGATTCGCCTGATGAACCAGCACATGGCTAGATCTAAGCCGGTCAAACCCGTCTCTACGAACCATTCGATCCGCCTTATGGCTCGATAAGCGTCGAGGTCAGAGGGAAGGGAGGCCTGGGATCTCCATGACGAAGTTTCAGCGGCGGCTCCGTCAACGAAGTCCGGGTACGTAACTTGTCGGCCAGCCATGGGAATGTCTGGGCCATAAAAGTACGTCTGTTGCCAATTTTTGTAGGACTCGTGGCCGACGATGTCGGGGAACTGCCGGCCAGGTCGAATCTTGAAGCTTATGGTGCCACAGTTCTTAAGCTCTTCCTTGCTATGTCCGGCTTCACGTTTGACGGTGAAGAAGTACACAAAGAGGTCTAACCTAGGCCTTATTCCTAAGTATCCTCGCGATGCGCCACGTAGTTGCTATGCACTAAGGTACTATTTGGGGAAAGGTTCTGGGGCTGGACCCTATAGTGATTCAAGACGGAGAGGAAGAAGTTGGAGATGGGCAAGGAGACGCCGCGTACCAGTTGGGCTTTGAGCTACACCTTTTCTCCTTCTTGGGGAGAAGGTGTCACCTCGCCGGCCGGTGCCGCCCGCCAGGCAAGCCCCTCCGTCGCAGGAAGGTAGCCTTCAGCGATCATCTCTTGGATGTCACGGTCTCTGATATCTGAGCCGCGCCAGTCGCCCTTGTGCGAGTCTGGTTCCTCCTCCAACGGCTCCAGCGCCGCCAGATTAAGGTCGCCGCCGGCGGACTCGATAACTGCCGATGCGAGGATGACTAGGCCCTCTAGAGGCACGGCGATAAAGCTCGCCGGCTTCGCCGCGGCTTCGCTCGACGCCGCCATCGATGGAGAAGTGCTGCTGCTGGCCATGGAGTCAGATTGGGTGCGACTGGTGCAGATTGGAGATAGGGTGTTTTCGAGAGTTCTCGTGGAGAGCTCGAGGAGGCACGCGACTGGAGGAAGAAGATGATGCGAGGAGAATGAGGTAAAAATTGGAAATTCCCCCACAGTTACTATTTATCATCTCCAAGCGTCAATATTCGTGCAGCTTGATCGAACGGTTGCCGTGTAGACGACGTGTTCGCGAACGTGCGCAGAAATTTCGCCACATCTCCAACGGTTCGTATCGCTCGCGCGGGAAAACCGGACATGATTGCGTTCTCTGCATGTGTGAGTTACGAGGCGTCGCTGACCTAAGCCTACGTCGTCCTAGCTGACATGAGTAGATGAGCCATCACATCGAAGATTCCGACATGGACGGATCCAATCCGACTACGGAAGAGTACGATGGAAGATTCAGCATTTCTCCGGCTTACAAGTTTAAGACGGAGAAAGCTTTGCAGGGTTATTTAGGGGGACTGCAAGATATTGCTTGACGATTTGCGGACATCCAACTAGACGGAGCATTCATCTGAAAAGGCAAGACAGCGCAAGATCTCGGAGTTCTCCGGGGGCTACTGTTGGGGATATGCTATATGGGTATCCTCATAGCATGTTACTTATCCGGATAACCCGGGTGGCCCACAGTTGGTAGCATGGCCTATGGCCTGCTGGGCGGCCCAGTTAGATGGATCCAGAAGGGAGGCCCATGCCGGATAAAGGAAGGCTACGGTGGAGTCACCAGCGTACCCGGAGCCTTGGAGTGCAAGATACACAAGACTAGTAATAGACGGTGTAGGACTCTGTAACCTATCCGGCTAGGACTTTTCCCTGTAACCCTAGGGCCTGGCGACTATATAAGTCGGGCCTATGGGAGCCTTTAGGGCACAATCATAGACAACTTCAGACAACCTCGCACAGCGAACCTATCTCTGTAACTCGGCGTTTTGCCCTTATAGTGATTTATAGCAGGAGTAGGATTCCGCCACCATCGTGGGATCTGAACCTGGGTAAGCTATGTTACCTCGTACCCATCAACCGTCCGCCTTACCCCACGTCTCTAAACACGCACTGTGAGAACCCCTCCATGGCGTACTCGTCAGCAATACCACGACAGCCACCAATATCCTGCGTGTGTTCACGTTTCAGACACCAATGGCGTGGTCAGACCCGGCGGCATGTTCCGCGTACTAAAACAATGGTAGCGGCTCGTGTATTGCTGGGGGTAGCAGGTGGATCGCCCATCGTGGAGCGGGCAGTTCGCGCGTTGTGGGACGGGCGGGTCGAGCATGACTGTGCAGGGCACGCGTCGACGAAGATCGACAGCGTTTCAAGGCAGACGATGTCAAGCGGGGAGGCCGCACCTCGGGGAATGGCGGCGACGCGTGGGAGTGGACGCGGTGGTACAGATCAGGCGACGTCATGTGGAGAGGAGGAGGCCCGATGTAGGTGTCGCCATGGAGTTGAACTAGGCGGCGGGCGGCAGTCATGGGCTGACAAAGAAGGCTGCGGGGAAGGAGAAGCGGTCGTGCGACATGGGTGGTTCGTGGATTCTAGGGGCGTTGGTTCATTGTATATCATCAGGCAAATGTGGAATATTAGATTAAGCAGATAAACGATAGAGATTAAGGGGGTATCACTTGCGGACAACTCATCGTTGGACAATTCTGAAATGTAAGATGCGGACAATCGTATGGCTAATGTTATTTGGATTTAACCCTCTAGTTTTTTTTTGTGACATTCCACCGATTTATTAATAATCATCAACAATAGTAGTACAAAGAAATCTAAAAGTAATAAATAGGATCTTTTAATATTAGTGTAGATAGATGTAGATCAATAGACCCCGTATCGTAGTAGATCGCGAGGAAATCCACCCACCATGGGATTTCTGAGTTGTATGTATCTATCGTGTGTCAAGCTTTATGCACTAGCCAATGCAACCAAAAGTCCGAACTTATGGAAAGGGCTAGTGCAATCCACTTATACACTTCAACACCCCTCTCACGTGTGACAGGAAAAAGTCAGCACGTGCAACCGGAAGAGAGCGACGGCGCGCGAAACTCACGTATGACTCAAGAGGCCTATACGTGGACACAGAAGAGTCAACAGCAATTTTAGGATAAATTGCGAAAGCCAGAACTCGAACTCGAGACCTTAGGCTCTGATACCATGTCAAGCTTCATGCACTAGCCAACGCAACCAAAGTCCGAACTTATGGAAAGGGCTAGTGCAATCCACTTATGCACTTCAACATCGTGAACTATTTGTTTGGTAGCTGATTTACATGCCAACTTAATAGACAAAGATATTAAGTTATCGGCTGCACCAGAGACTGGATATGTATGTTTACATGAACTTGTGTAAAGGAATTTACTACTCGAAGATAATTTTCAATACGGATGCCTTTAACTTGGTATCATGGATTTTTTTATGCCAGAATTTTCTTGAAAAGGATTTAGTGAAAGAGGTTGAACTGGTAATGCCTTTGCCCATCAAGCAGAAGGGTGATGGTGAATATCCACTCGAAACAAAATCTGAAGCTACACCTATAGGCCACAAGCAGAAAGTGGAAGAAGAATCCAAACCAAAAGATTTTCAGGCTGTTGATAGCGGCTCTGGTCGTGGGAAGAATTCTGATAAATCTCATTGTAAGGTAGAATTAGAGATATCAGTATCTCCTTTGGACATGAAAAGAGGGAACATCTACTGTACCAGAAGGCTGCACACAGACAGACCTGACTATAAAGAACATTTGGAGAAATCAGTATCTCCTATTGACACTAGAAGGGGGGAAACCCAAAAGCAAGTTTAGAAATTGAAGAAGAAAGACACCCGCCCTTCTGAAAAAGAGCTGATGGAAGTTGTGGAGCTAGATATCGATGGCCTGCCAAAACATGGATCTGGTTTAGAGAAAATTCCTGAGACAGAAAGCAACAATATAGTTCCACCATCTGTCAAGCCAAGAGAGACTAAGAAAGAATAGAATGACAAGGGGCTTGGTTACCACCACCGATCACCCATGCCCGGCCGTTCTGAATATAGTACGGAGTAGAAGATATGCAAACATAGGGTGAAAAACTCTTGGACTACAGAATCTTGGACCTAGTTCACTTAATCCTTTGATGAGTGATAGAACTAGAAACAGGTCCCCTCCTAATGCCAAGCCGAATATAACGAAGGTCAAGAATTGTGATGAAAAAGAAGAGAGCAAAGGTCTAGGATAGATGGTGCAAAAGGAGCGCCACAGAGGGCAGCTAATGCGGGGCCTCCTTATGTGAATCTCAAATTTGCTATGCAGCCTGTGTCTGGTAAATCTGCAAAACCAACTGACATAGACTTCAGCAAGGCCAATATGACTCAACAAACAGATCAGCCAGCTAATAAACATATATGCTTCAGCCTATTTCTGTTAGAAGGAAGAAGCCACCAGCACCTGTTAATGTTTACGACGAGACACCTGAAAAGGTCACAAGCCAAAGACCCAGCAGTCACAGGATACAACAAAGGAAGCACAGAGGTGCTAGTGATGGCTACGACGGTAAAGGGTAATGGTGTTGGTGTTGGTGCTGGTACTGGTACTGGCAGGGATATTGAAAGAGCTGCCTACGATGGATCCATGCAACGACGTCAAGCTGGCGAAGATGAAGGTGCTACTATTGATTTTGGCAATCTCTTACTACCTAGGAGTACAAACGGGCACCATCGACTCAAAAACAGGAACAAAATAATGTGCACGACAGAGATCTGGATGAGGAGGAAACGATGATGGACAAGGTATGCACTATAGCAAGAAAGGTTTACATATATATGGATGAAACCAAAACAAGAGTAGGAACCAACACAACTGCTAACTGTGATGGAGCACCACCAACACGATGTCAGCAAAACAGTTCTTTGAACCCTCCAGGACCGCCGGAATCCGTCAGCACAGGTGAAGCTGCCAAGGTTCCTGCTATGTCCACCTCACTGTACCCTGGGAGTGTGCACATCCACCCAAAAATGTCGGACTTTGATGAACTGGTTGCCCGGGTCATTGCTCTAAGGAATGCTAATTGAGGCGGCGGCACAAAGATAATATTTGGCCTGTGTAACACTTCCAGAATTAGAGGTTTCTGACAATTTCTTCAATCTTTATGGATTCTGAGGCGGAAGAGATGATATGTGCATGTTTTGTCCCGTTTTCTTTCCAACTTTGGTACAGGAATTAACAGGATACATACAGGTGATAGGATATATGTTAATTTGTCTGTTCGATCAATAGCATTTGTTTTCATTCATTCATATACTGTGGTAGTTCCAGATTTTCCATTGCTCCATGCAGTAGCTCACAAAACATTCATATATATATGTGTAAATTTTGTTGAACGAAGCCATACAGAATTTTCGTCACTCATGTTTCTCTAAGTTTTCATGTGTATGTATCATGGTTTAAGATTTTGGTCTTGGAAACATTACAGCCCCCACTGAAGTTTCTGTAACTTGTGTTTTTGATTTAGCCAAACGATTTCACTTAAGTGCTCTGGTGTTTTTGATTTAGCCAAACGACTTCACTTAAGTGCTCTGGTGCGTCACGAAAATATAGTTTGGATTATTGCCCGTGCCTTCTGATGGTAAAATGATGAGAAGTTGTGCACATGTATGCTTGCTTGTATACACCTGTGCTACTATCAGGTAATGTCCTGACATCTGTGCATCTGCTTCTTTGCAACATCAACGATATTAGAAGAGTTGAGATGAGTAGAGAGGGGTGCCACATGATCAATGCTCAGGTTTACTATTCAACAATCAAAACCTCATGCTTACTATTCTGCAAGCTCTTATTACTAGTCTCTCTAAGACATATTAGTTGACTTAAATTCATCTAAATACGAATTTAGACAGGTTTGAGTCAATTAATATGGAAGTATAGTTATTTCATGGATCCTTATCCTGCATCCTACCGAGCTGCATCACGCTGCCCCCGGCGTCGGCACTGCGGTGCCAACGCACGGCACGGTGTCGAGGTCCAATCCGGCATTGACCACCTCCATGACCCAACCCGCCTGCAGGCGCGGAGCCTCGACAACGTCGGCGACGGTAGGTAGCGGCGGATCAGCCTTCGCGCCGGCCTGCTGCTCCTCCCCACCGCGATCCGCGATGCAGTCCTCGATCTTCTGAATAAGGTTCTCCGTCGTCCACCCCATGCCGACGAGCTGCTCGACAGTAAGGCCTGCAAGGTCCGGGCGGCGGCCGAGCATGGCCTCGTGGATTCGGAGCATGGTCTCCCTCCCGCGGTTGTCGCGCTCCGCCTTGCTCAGCTGCTCCTTGACCTTGCCGATGCGCTCCCGGACGTAGCCCTCCCCGTCCATCTTCTTCCTGCGCTGCTCGACCCCGGGCATGGACTGGAGACGGTCGGCCATGGCCCTCGCCTCCTGGAGGGACGGATACACGTGCATCCGCGACGCCGCCGCCGCCTCGCCCTCGCCCTGGGGGAAGATCACGGCGCACGCCTCGACGCCGCACAGGACGGACAGCTCGTCCGCCTGCTTGAGCAAGCCCGTGGCGCGATTCTTGCAGGCCAGTTTCCGGGTTGGGGCGTCCGCGATGTACTCCATGGTCACCTTCTTGGGAGCCATGGACCCTGGACCGTGTGCTGCGACTTGCGAGATGAGAAGAAGGGGCTCCGGGATTAGATGGTGGTGTTCTTATACTAGGGCACGTATCTGGTGAAGAGATTACAGCCATCAACGTGATTGTCACGGAATTATTCTGACAGATACGAGGATCGCTTGGATTGCTGCCTAGTTAATGCAGGCTTAGCTGGAGGACGTGGCATATCTTCTTTAGCCCTAACAAACAAATAATTTATATAGGTAGATAAATCCCGGATATCAAGGAATTTTTATCTTACGCGCGCGGCAGAAGATTTTTTTCACCCAAAAAAGAATGCCGACTTTGATGAACTGGCTGCCAGGGTCATTGCTTGAAAAGGAGGCACAAAGCTGATTTTTGGCCCGTGTACACTTTCAGAATTGGAACTTCCTGACGATTTCAAAAAATTTAGGGTACACGCTTAAACCCTAAAAACCCTAAATTCTAAGGTCGTGTTGTACACGTAGAATTGGAGCTTCATGAAGAGAAGATATGTGCATGGATGTATCTTCTTGTTTTCTTATTTTCGCCGGTGGTGCTAATTTGAATAGGAAAATAGGGGACAGAGTTTAACACGATACAGGTCATACCATAAATGTTTGTTCTCTTAAACCTCGCCAATGCCTTTGATTGGTAAAGTCAAAAAGGAGGTGGACAATTTATAAGGAAAACCGCCCGAAAACCATACAAGTCAAACACACTATGCCGGCCCCAAGACCACGTCGTCACACGAGTCAACGAAAAAGTCACCATAGTGATCAAAGCAGACACGCAACACCTCAATGCAACACGGCGAAGGCGAATGTCCGGAGCCGCTGCTCTGGTATCCACGTTGGCCCCGAGACCGCGCCCATACACAACTCAACGGCCAAATCGCCCAAAAGACAAAAGCTGACACTCAAAAAACCTCAACTCAACATGATAGAGGCGATAATCTGGAGCCGCCGCTCCGACATCCATGCCGGCCCTAGGGTTGCACACCGCCTAGCAGATGATGATAATCGCCGCCGCCAACCACCAGCCTGCTCCACTGGTCCCTCCGGCCATATCCGTGCGAAAAGAACCACCACCTAGGGTTGTCGCCCTAGGATACGGGGACCATGATCAATGTGTCTGGTAATAGCCTTGTTGAAGGCATTGTTTTTAGATCATGGATTTTTCTTCCAGAGTGAAAAACCTACGATTTATGATTGGCGACGGTGGCGCTTGTGCACTTTTTTTCTTAGAGGCATTGCTTTTGGAAAAGTTTAATTTCTGGTGTTGTTTTGGTAGTATTTGGTATGCTGTTATAAGGAAAAGATTACAGTAGCGGAACTTTTGTTTTTTATATAATTCTTCTTTACTTTTTTGGGTAATTCTTCGTGTAATTCATATCTTTACAATATTAATATATTCTCTTTGTCCAAAAAACGATGTGTAAATTCTGTTGGTGAAGCCACAATCTTTTTTGCCTTAACTACTCGTTCTCCCGGAAAAAAACGGGTGGGTGTGGTTCTGCCGCGGGGAGACAGAATAAGGAACGTGCTTTTTAAATATAAATTCCGTAAAAAAAATTGGAAACATTTTGGTTTTTAATCCGGCCAAATCACTTGAGTTTTTTGCAATCCTACCATTTTATTACGGTGTTGATGGAAGTTTGAATTTGGCTTGAATTAATCAGTGCGCATATATTTTTCTTTTCTTTACAAAATTGCTATACTTGTTTTTTTTCTTTTTTCACCGGTGGTGCTCAATTGAGTAGGAAATTGCGGTACAGGGATTAACAGAATACAGTTGAGGAAATTGCGGTACAGGGATTAACAGAATACAGTTGTTACCATGCATGTTGGTTTTGCTCGCTCGATCCATCGATCCATGTAGTATGTGTAAATGATACCCCACGGTTCCAGATTTTTAATTTGTCCATGTGTAGATTTTGTTGATGAAGCCACATAGAATTTTCCTTAACTGCTCATTCTCCTTGAAAAAAAAGTAGTTCCTCCGTCCAGAAATAAATAATTTTAATTTGTCTAAATACAGGTAAATTTAGACAAATACAAGTCACTTATTTCTGAACGGAGAAATTAAGTAGTATGTGCTCGTGTCGTTTCGCTGCCGGAAACGTGCTCTCAATATAAATTCCATAAAATTTTTTGTTCTGGAAACGTTTTGGCCACCACTGATTATCTGAATTATTGGTTTTCAATTCGGCCAGATAATTTCACAGTTTTTGTTCCCTAAATTTTCGTTTAATTTGGCTTGAATTAACCAGTGAGTGCGCTAATGGAATATACTTTGGCTTATTGCTGGTTCATGATTTCTCACTGTCATGGGTCACTGGTAACTAATGAAGTCGCATTAATCTGCAAGAAAACTCTCTAAATCTGCAAGTCCTCGAGCTCAACGGCGGACCACACTCTCTGAAATCCTCTAACTGCCACAAACAGTGGCAAATCCAGCCCATTTTATTAAGGTGGGGCAGTCCTAACTTGGGCCGGGCTTTTTTATTTTTTTTTTCTTATTTTCTATATATACAGTATGGGCTGGGCCAAATCTTAGGGTGGGGCTGCCCCACCCTTCCACCCAGCTGGCTCCGCCACTGGCCACAATGCCAAGAACTGAGAAAAGACCGAAGTACGCGGCCGGCTGCAGATCGCAATGTATCAATTGGTCATCTAGCAGAGGCACCTCATCGCGCGATGACGAGACGGGCAATGCAGTCGTTACCGTTACCGCCGCCGTCGAGCAAGTCCTCCCTGATGAGCCGCTCCAGCGCCCGGTTCCTCGGGAGCGCGCCGGCGTGGTGCAGCACCGTCGCCACCGCCTCCATCGTCCGTCCGGCAAGGAACGCCGCCAGGAACCGCGCCACCGGCCTGAGGAACAACGGCATCAGAGACTGCACGCACGCACAACACATGTCAAGAAGACAAGAACTAAACATTGTCAAGAGGACCGATCCGTCAGTACGTGCGTCGTGGTGGCGTCACGTACCATGGATCGATCAGGATGGCGGCTGGCGAACTGGGGAAAGGCTTAATTTGTTTGCTCGCTGACGTCTCAGCGCCGCCGGTGCCAGCCGTCAGTGGCACGGGCAATGTTAGTTGTTGGGAAAGCCGATGTGTCTCTGCGTGTGTTGGAGGTTCCGGGGAACATGTGACGTGATGGTATATGGCCATTATCGGAAAACAGGTCTTTCGTTCGATCTGAACAATGTCACCAGTCCCCGCCTGTTACGAACCGTGACTAGTGCTAGCACTAGTCCCGGGCCGTGACGCCTCCAAGGGATAATAATCACGAGAGCCACTAGTCCCGGGTCGGACTGCACCTATAGTCCCGGGCCGTATTACGGACAGGGACTAGTAACCTGGAGCGGGCCAGCTGCTCTTTTCGGGGACTATTAGGCTCGGGTCGTATCATGGCCCGGGACTAGTTATCCCTCAGTATATATACAGCTTCGTGTCCACCTGCCTGTTGCCTGCCAAAACCCACCGGCGAGCAGCGACGAGCAACACGAAGAGCCGGGAGGCTCCCAGAACTGCTGGTGGGCCCTGGTCCCTCGGGCAACGGCCCGCAAAACTCCGGCACACGTCCTGGCTTGGTTCGAGATGCCACCTGACCTATACCGGTCGTGAAGGTGAAGGATTGCTTCGATTGATTTCCTGCATGGTAAACAAGTATACGTAAAATTCGAGCCGTGACCGGCTCCCAGGTTTCCCTGTGAATCGGCTCCTAGAGCCGATTATCCCCATGGTTCTGCATTAGATTTACGATAACACGGGGTTTTGCTTTATCATTACAAGTTAAATCGATCTACGACAGTTTAACGTTCTCACCACGTAACTGGAACGTCCTACACGTAATTGAGCCTGGTATATACAAAAGATGATAGGAAACTAACCCTAGAGGAGGCCTAACAACCGACATAAAGTCAATTACCGGAACAACTTCTCTAAAACTAGTAAACCACGTCCTTACGTACTACTGGATCGTTCAACCCGTTTGCAAGGCCTGACTACGTAGATATCAAACTAAACCTTGGTGAACAAGGCATAACCATAACAGATCGAATCAGCTAAATAAAGATCAAGCAAGATGCTACCCTTGCACTTGGGAAAAGGGTGCAAAGGTAGCGAGGTAACTAGAGGTAGCCTAAATCAAACAATTATAACGAAAAGCAGCGATGCTAGCCTCAACAAATCTATGATAGTAGTGTTACTCGCCATCAACAAGGCTTCAGTACGAGTAACACCAAATAAGTAAAAATACTGCCTAGATCGCAAGATGCGATCTAGGCGGCATGACACTTACCCGAAAGAAACCCTAGAAACAAGGGGTGGCGATGCGCCGAGATTGTGTTTGTTGTGAACGTGATTGTCCTCTTCTTTTCGATAACCTTAGGTACATATTTATAGTCCGGAGACTTTCTATCTTTGGAATAACTCTACAACTCTATCTTTACCTAAACTGAAACGGAACCTACTATGATACAAGATACACGGGCAATTTAGCCAAAATCCACGCACAAGGCCGATTCAACAACACGTTGAATATACGTATCTTCCAAGCCCATCTTGATCACGGCCCATCTCCTTCTTAGGCCAAAATATGGCGATAACACATGTCCCCCTGGTTTTGGCAATAATAATTCCGAAACCACTCTGCTGATGTTTTTTCTTCCCCCTCTTTTTTTTTCTTCACATCGGGTTACGCGTTGTAGAGTAGAATCGTCACGCCACCTCCTCATCATGATGCCCTGTCTTCTCAACTCCTTCGCAGTGCATGATTTGACGATTTTGGCAGCACATTCTGGGAAACCGCTATGGCATTGAACCGCCTCCTACTATTCCCCTTATTTAAATTCATCTGAGCAGTTCGCAGTCCCCATCTTCCTTCAGCAGCCAAAAAACCCTTCTTCCTCCGCCATGGCCTCCTCTGCTTCATCTGGCCTGTCCTCCCAAGCCTCCAACTCAATGAGCGATCGAGAGCCGACGCCAGAGCACCCGCCGACGGCGGCGTACAACACTCTCGCCCCACGATGGTGGGACGAGAGGGATTGGGATTTCGCCGTCTGGTCGGAGGACGACGCGTCCCTGACCGACGGCGAGGAGGGCCTGCAGTTCCTTGCCGATGGAGAACTGGAGGCAGACAGCACCGACGACGCCATGTCCTGGGACGGCGTCGACTCCTCCGACGAGGAGGAGGAAGAGGAGGACACCTCCTCCGAGGAGTACCAGCCGGTGAAGTACTTCCGCGCCGGGTCCAGCGAGGACACCGAGGACGACGACGAGGACGAGGAGGCCCCCGCTGGTTTCTTCAGCAGCAGCAGCGAAGACGACGCCGGCAGCAGCGCTGAGGACAGCGAACAAGACGGCGGCGACGACAGCGGCGACGACCTCGGCCTCTAGATTAGGAATTAGTAGTAGCAGTAGTAGTAGATTTCCCTTTTGTAATCAATCAGCCTTTTGTAAGCAATCAGCTTTTGAATGAATGAATGAAAATCTGTTTCTCGAAGATTGCTTTTTTCGCCCCAATTTTGCCGATAGCCAAATAGGCCGATGCTCCAGAAGCCGATAGCAACGTATCGGCTTTCACCTTGCTATGCTCATACAGTCAACCAAGCCACAGCTCAAAGAGACGATGCACATCGGCTTTCCCAAAAAACGTTGACAAGGTCAAAACTTGGTCGCATACTTAGGAAAATCTAAGCGACTGCTTTTCAGTTTCAAACGGTAACCTGCGACTCTCTTCAAAAAGGGCGACCTAGATCTCCAATTACCCACCGACCAGATTGAGCTCACAGCGACAAGAACCCTCAATCCTCAACTGCATAGATCCATCTCCGCCGGCAAACTAGATGGCAGAATCGTCCAACACCAATCCAGAGGTCTCCGGTCTGAAGGTACGCCTACTCGCATGATCAACGCGATGTTAGAATTTAATGGCGAACACCAATTAATGCCTTTATTCCACCATTAAACTTTCTAGGTCTCGTACATTCGCTGCGCATCCTTCTCTCCCAAATTCCTCTGTCTTGGCCCTCGCATGATTCTAGTCCTGCCCATCCGATTTCTTGCAAGCAAATGAATCCCTTCGTAAGCCAAGACCTAGATCTGAACTCTTGGGCCGACTGCCTGCGAGCCTGGCCTAATCCCCCTGAACATTGGGTCTCTTGGTTCAGCAGAGTAGCTAGAGCTTATCAATCTCAATGGGAAACCACAGGAATAGCCGATGCCTTGCATTCATCCTTGTCTCCTCTTGAGAAACATGAGAACCTCCTGAAAACCATCGGCTACTTCTGGTCTGACGCTCTGAACTGTTTTATGTTCGGTCATGGCCCTATGTCACCAACCTTGTTAGACGTGGTGATGATCACTGGTCTGGATGTTACATCACCCAGCCCCTCTGCTTTTAAACTGACCAAAGTCCCTACAAACTGTCTTCCAAAACAGATCGCACGAACCGGGTGCCTACCTCCAACGCCATATGAAAACAAAGGGCCCCTCGTAGAAAGAACATACGACCTTTCTCAACTTCGGCTGGAGCATTTCATATTCGTGGCCCTTCCTTGCCCCAACCAAAAACTATCTCTCCTTAGCCCACGAACTGGCCAAAGGTACTCAACTTGGCCTTGGCAAACTGCCTTGGAGAAGTCTATCGATATCTCCGCTGATGTCTCAAGCTGTTCTCCGCATAGCAGTCAAAACAAAGGTCCTTGGTGGTTTATTCAGCTATGGGCTCAGCTGTATTTTCAAAATCACATCCCAAACTTCCCCCTTTTGGCGAGCTGCACCTTTCCAGATGTAAAAGGGAAGCAGATCCGATGCACCAGCTATGGCCAAGCTTTGTATAGACTCGAGCGAAGCTGACCTCAGGAGGCATCCAAGTGGTTCAACGCTTTCTTCCAAGGCCTGGACAATCCTACCTTCTTCCCTTACATGGAGGAATCAGAACACTTTGAAAATCCACTCTCCTTCAGGCTGGACAATTTTGCCGATGACACTAGCACTCGGCAGCTCTTTTCCACCATGATTCGTCCCTGTTTCCTTCCAGTTGGCATGAGTACGTCCAACAGAATAATCAAACCTGGGTATGAATTCTACCACCAACGTAGTGGCTCGCCAATTTGGCCTTGGACAAGTACCTCCCATTTCTTTCTTCACCACCTTACGGAGTAGAGCCGACCACTCGATCCTCTCACCAGCCAAAGGTGTTATTCCTTCTTTGATGCTCTGACCATCCCAATTCCCAACGACCTCACCTTTGTCTCATCAACCGATGGCTTTGAAGACTGGTGGTCAATGTGGAAGACTCACGCCTTCAGGAGAGCTCTGGGACCGTTGCTGAAACAGCTCGATGCTGACTATGACATCCCCGTGGAACAGGTACCACCACTTGCAAATTTTCTTGATGCAGCTTACAAATGATCCTTCTATTGATCCATTCTTTCTCTTTGCAGCAACAAGATGGCCCTGAACCTACGCACAGTGATGGCTCCCCCTTCGAGTTCTTTCCACCAGCTCCTGTGGTTCTTTTCTGCAAAAACTCGCCACCTCTAAAAAAGGTCATAATGCAGAAACAGCCGATATCACTACCATTGGCTTCCAAGAACCCAACAACCTCTAAGCCAGCCGCCCCTCGAGTTCCAACTAAAACAAGAACGACGACGAGGAAGGTAGCTGCCAGGAAGATCTTGAAGCGTCGGAGCCCTTCTCCAGAAAGCTCGCATGTAGGGTGATCTATGCCTTGGTCGATCCCTCTAATTCTTCCATCCTTGCAGACATGCTTGTGCTCACTGGTTCTCCTTTTTTACAGGCTTCCGTCGAAGACACCTCCAGCGAGAACACTCAGATCAATCGAGGAGAACCAGACCCAGCAGATTCTGAGAGGACCATCACACCGAGCCAGCCAGATTCATCACCATCGGCTTCCAGGAAAAGGTCTTTTCCTGAACCTACTGCCCCCCGAGCACCAGTCGAGGCGGGCCAGTGGTCCCAAGAGCTCGCAAAGGATCAAGCTTCTTCACGAGCCGGAGGTTTCAAAATCATCACCCTTTACGCTCTTACCACTTACTTTTGATCTCGATTAATCATTATTTATACCGCTAAACACCTTCCATGCGCATTTAATGATGTTTCTAGTGGGAAAGCTGCCGATGCCTTTAGCCAAACCGACCTAGCAATCCCGAAGGTGCGGATGAACGGCTACCACTCCGGCCAATCCCCCAGCAACCACACACAAACCGATCGTCTCCTCATCGGCTATCCCCTCGATCTTAGGAGAGGTACGTTAGGTTCTTTCGGCTCATCCTTACACGTTTGGACGCATACTGACGCTTTTCGGGCTGCCAGAGTTGTGATATTTCAGGTTTGCTGACGTTCGACCCTGAATCCATCGAACCAACTCCCTCCGTTGCTGCTGATGAACCACGAGCCAGGGTTGTTCCACCTCAATTCCAGTGTCTCAAAGCCCTGCTGTCCTCCCCAATCGATGAGCTGATCGAGGGTTCTGAGGAGGTGAAGAGCGTCCTGGCTGAAATAAAAGACCAACTCCCAGTAGCATTGCAGGTGAAGCTTTGGCCAGTTGTAACTCTGTCTTTCTACGGGCCAAGGGTGAAGTTAGCTCATGAGAGGATCACCGCGCGCCCAACTCCCACCGAAAGCCAATATCGCATGATGCCAGAACTCAACGAGAAAAGACGTCTCGATGCCAAACCGACACCTCTGTCAAGATCACGAGCTCGCATCCTTGAAAAGGGAGTTGGAAGATCTTGAAGAGAAGGTCCGGGCGACTAAACAGCTCATTCGTGACAAGGAAGAATCCATCGCCCGCTCTCAAGACGAAGCAGAAATCCTCAAAGCTCAAATGAAGACCGATCTGGCAGAAATACGTGCCCTGAACAAGCAGCTAGTGACGGGCAAGGATGAAGACGACAAAGCCGAGATCGCCGAGGTGGATCGTGTCCGTGCTGACGCCCTCCACGCCTTTGAAGCATTTCTTCAGTAGCTCGTATGTGTAAACTGGCACCTGTTTGTAACATATGTGAACCTCTAGAGTCGATGACCGTGCATCGGCTATATATTTTTGTTTTTATTTGGCCGATTTTATGTATCGGCCCCCACATTTTACTGTCCAACGTCTCACGTGCTTTTACTTGGCCGATTTCATGTATCGGCCCCCATATTTTACTGTCCATCATCCCACATGCTTGGGAAATATCTCTTGAGATGTTGACCGTTGACCACATCGGGAATTTTACGCCCGGCTCCTCAAGCATGTATGCGTTTCCTCTTAAAACTTGATCGACCCTGTACGGCCCGTGCCAATTTGGAGACCATTTACCATATGTTGCATCCTTAGTCCCTAATGGCAACACAACTTCCCACACCAGATCACCAACGTGGAACTCCTTTGGCCTCACTTTCTTGTTATATGCACGAGCCACCTTGGCCTTGATCTCTTTGATTTTCTCAAGCGACCACAGCCTGATCTCAGTTAAATCCTCAACACTGTCACTCATCAGGGTTGCATATTCTTCAGTTGTTAGATTGTCCTGAAAAGTGACACGCCTCGATCGAGCCGTAATTTCCCAGGGCAATACGGCTTCTTGTCCATATACCAGATGGTATGGCGAGGTTTTTATCGCTCCATGGCATGACATGCGATAAGCCCATAACGCCTCTGACAAAACCTCGTTTCAACGCCTAGGGTGCTCATCGACTTTTCTCTTGATCAGCTTGATGAGGCTCTGGTTGGATGCTTCAGCTTGCCCATTTGCCTGAGCATAGTATGGAGATGATCTGATCAGCTTGATCCCCGTGTCCTCACAGAACTTTCTAAACTCGTGCGAAATGAAGACCGAACCTCCATCGGTCGTGATAGTTTGGGGAATCCCGAATCTATGGATGACATGTTCTTTCACAAAATTGATGACATCCTTTGAGTTTACTGACTTCATCGGGACAGCCTCCACCCATTTAGTGAAATAATCAGTGATGGCCAAAATCCACATGTGTCCTTTGCTTGATGGAGGATTGATTTTGCCGATCATATCCATGCCCCAACCTCGGAATGGCCAAGGCTTGATGATGGGGTTCATTGTCGCAGTACCATCTGAATTTTCCCAAATTTCTCGACATGCTTGACACCCTTTGTAGTACTTGAAACAGTCCTCAAGCATGGTGGGCCAATAAAACCCCGATCGCTGATCAACCATTTCATCTTGTGAGCCGATTGGTGAGTTCCACAGCGCCTTCGTACCTCGTGTAGGAGCCGATTGGCTTCGCCGCCCTGCATTTGAGCAATAACCCTCCGAGTCCTCAGAAACATGTCATCCCGATAAGCACATACTTCATGGCCTTGTACCTTATCCGTTTAGGTGCCCCGAGCCGAATCCTTCAAGTAATTGAAGATATCGGCTCTCGATCGTCGGCCCGTGAACTGCCGAACATCGGCTCCCTCGCTACATCCTTGTAGCTCAAGCCATTTGGGCAAGATCGTTCGCCTCGGTATTCTGCGACCGCGGGATCCAGGTGAAGTTTATGTATCGGAACTGCGCCATCAGCTCACGGCAGTGCAGCCATAATGGGAAGAGGGACTCGCTCTCGCACTTGTATTCCTCCGTGAGTTGGGAAATCACCAACTTGGAGTCTCCAAAAATTTCCACTGCTTCTGCTCCAGCTTCGATGAGCAATTCCATTCCCTTGCGTATCGCCTCGTACTCAGCGACGTTGTTGGTGCGAGGGGCAGATAACCTGATGGAGAAGGAAAATGTTGCCCCCCGGGGCGACACGAGTAGCATGCCGATGCCACACCCATCGTCACAAACCGATCCGTCGAAAAACATAGCCCACGCTCGTATAGACAATGCTGCTATATTAGTGTTGATCCTTTCAGCGATAAGGTCGGCCAACGCCTGTCCCTTAACTGCTTTCGCGGGTTGATACCGGATGTCAAACTCCGATAATGCAAACATCCATTTGCCCAGTCGGCCTTTCAACATAGGAGCCGACAGCATGTGCTTTATGACGTCTGATTTGCATATGATGATAATCTCGGCAGCAAAATGTGGCGCTTAGTGCGGTGAAAAACAGGCAGAGGCACAACTTATCGATATCAGGATACCTTGTCTCTGCATCCAGCATCCTTCTGCTTATGTAAAATACGACTCGCTCCAGCCCATCATAAACTTGCACCACCACCGAGGCGATGGACGTGTCAGCTACTGACAAGTAGATGTAGAACGGTCTGTCCGGCTGGGGCGGAACCAATACTGGCGGCTTCGTCAGATATTCTTTGATCTCGTCGAAGGCTCGTTGTTGTTCTGCCCCCCAGCGGAATTCCTCGTCAGATTTAATTTTCACTAGTCCCATGAATGGCTCTATTCTTCCTGACAGATTGGAGATGAATCTTCTGACGAAGTTGATCTTGCCGATGAGAGACTGCAGTTCTTTCTTTGTGGTGGGTGGCTTCATTGTTCAGCCTTGCCTCGACTTTTCAGGCCGATCTCAATTCGCGTTCATGGACCAAAAACCCAAGAACTGGCCGTCACCCGAAGGCACACTTCTTTGGATTCATCCGTATCCGAATTTTCTTGTTCGGTCCAGACGCTGCAGATCGTCCAAGTGTCCTCGCACTGAAGCAGACTTGACCACCACGTCATCGATGTAAATTTCCACCAGCTTGCCGATCAGGTCATGGAAAATGTAATTCATGGCTCTTTGGTACGTGGCGCCGGCATTCTTCAGTCCAAACGTCATGACTACATACTCAAACAACCCCACCGACCCTGGGACTCTGAATGCAGTCTTGTGTATGTCTTCTGGAGCCATAAAAATTTGGTTGTAACCTGCATTGCCATCCATGAAGCTCAAGATCTTATGACCAGCCGCTGCGTTGATTAACGTCTCTGCTACCGGCATCGGATACTCATCCTTTGGAGTAGCTCTGTTGAGATCCCAAAAATCTATGGCAACACGCCAATGTCGTCCTTTTCTCTCTGATGCGATACTAGAAATCCACTCAGCATACCTGCATGGCCTGATTAACTTGGCTTGCAACATTTTCTCGACCTCCTTCTTGACTTCTTCCAGAATTTCGGCCTTCATCTGTCGTGCTCGCTGCTGGAATGGCCGAAATCCTTTTTTAAGCGGGAGTCGATGCTCAATGATGCTCCTGTCTAACCCAGGCATCTCTGTGTAGTCCCAGGCGAAGCAGTCTGGATATTTTTTCAACAGGGCTATCATCGGACCCCGCAGACTCGGATCTAACTTCTTGCTGATAAATGTTGGTCGTGGCTTATCCCCAGGACCAATGTCGATTTCTTCTAGTTCATCAGCGGATGTAAACCCATACCCTAGCTTTCCGTCACCTGTCAAATCGATGCTAAACACAGGGCAAACAGTAGGTGAGGGTAACAAAAATAATTTGGGCCGATTGCCTGAATCGGCCCCCTTTTTGATTGCATTAGTCAAGGACGGTTTACACCTTATTGTTTTACAATGGCAGGGCATCTCCCTGCTACGACTACGTGATCTGCTTGTCGTATGATTGCTGCTTTTTATTTTTTGTGGCCGATCGCGAGGATCGCCGCACTACCACTGCACGATCGTGGACTTTGCTACTCTGTCGGGCGATGGATAAGACCAGCCTCACCCCGTTTTTGTAGCTTCAATGCGCTCACGTCTAGACTGATTCGGAGATCGGCTCTTGGTCTTCGCTTCCAGACGTTCATGCCAGCTATGGAGATCTCGATAGAATCATCCGCATGGATGACCTCCACTTCATCTCCATCCCACTGTATTAGGCACTGGTGCATCGTGGACGGAATGCAGCAGTTAGCGTGAATCCAATCTGTCCCTAGCAAGACAGCGTAGGTGCTTTTGCTGTCCACGACGAAGAATGACGTGGGGATGGTTTTTCTGCCCACGGTCAGATCCACGTTCAGTACGCCTTGCGTTTCCAAAGTCTGGCCGTTGAAGTCGCTTAGCGTGACGTTGGTTTTGATCAGATCTGCAGTGGAGCGTCCCAAACGCCGTAGCATGGAGTATGGCATTATATTGACTGCTGCTCCGGTGTCCACCAACATCTTGCTGACAGGTTGCCCATTTATGTAACCTCGTAGGTACAGGGCTTTCAGATGTTTGTAACCCTTCTCACGTGGCTTCTCAAAGATAACCGGCCGTGGGCGCGATCACAATGCCCTTTGGTAGCTCATTGGTTCTTGGCGCAGAATTCGGCGGAAGTATGAACACCATGTTTGTGCGGCCGATGTCTTTGCATCGGCTTTTACCGGTTTGGGGCGCCACTCTTTCCTTTTCGGGCGGTCTTCCGTTTCCAAGGTCTGCCTAACTTTAACGGCCAGATCGGGCCGTGCTTTCTTTAAAGCGTGGAGATACTGCGCTTCAGCTTCCTCCAAGTTACGCAGCCGCTGCACTCTACGCTTTTGGGTATGTCTGAGTCCGTCGGGACACCACCTTGGACGGTGATATCTGTCTTCTTCTTTGTCATCCCTTGGCTTCTCGAGGTCTTTTGCTCGAGCGGACTCCCTGTAACGGCCTTGAGGTGGGAGAGGCCCTAGATGTTTGAACACTGAAACTGGCCCCGTGTCTTCCCTCTGCTGTCCACATTCCGGGCAGTTGTCGACTGTAGGCAATCGGCTCATTCCCGCGTCCCAGCAATACTTGAAGAAAGGACAATCCCAATGTTTGTCTGTGCCGTCCTTTTCCTTTGACGGTCCCCTAGCGGGGTGCTCATATCCTTCATCGTCTCTATCGCGTCGGCGACGTTGGTCATACTGACGCTCATACTTGTTAAGGAGATGCGTGGAATGTGGCTTCTGATATCGCACTCTCCTCACCTGTTCCTCTGTTAAATACCGCCTGTCATTGCGGCTGGGCCGGTCGCGTGGACCAGCCTCCTCTCTTTCTTTGCCCCGAGAGCGACCACCTTCCTCCTTGTACGTGTCATGGTGGTACCCGAACCCTTCCATATTAACACCGAACGAGAAATCCAGCTGACGCCTCGTGGAGTGATTGAGTTCTACCATATTGACGCCGGGGAATGGGTTTGTGTCCACTTTCATGGCGAACTGCCCAAGGATCAGACGGCCTTGTTCTACCGCAGTTTGGATCTGGCGACGTAGCTCTTTGCAATCATTGGTGGTGTGGGTGAACGAGTGATGCCACTTGCAGTATGGTCTTCCGTTCATTTCCTGGGCCGTAGGGATTTTGTGGCCTTCGGGTAACCTCAGCTGCTTCTCCTTCAGCAGCAAATCGAATATCTGCTCGGCTTTGCTCACATCGAAGTCGAACCCTTTTGCAGGCCCTTGCTGTTTCACCCATTTGCAGGATACAGGATCTGCCCCCCGAGCCCATTCAGCTACTGCCACCTCCTGGTCTTGTGTAGGATCTTCTTCTTACAGACGACCAGGCCTATCGGACGCTTGAACTTGTCTTGGTACAACTCGTGGTGGCGCTGTTCATACATCGTCGCCTTCGGGCCATGTCGCCAATGAGTTGTACTCTACTTGGAAAGCAGGTCCTTGATGGGTGCGAGAGACCCAACACCGCTAGCTCGACGCTTCTTTCTCGATTAAACGAGCTGAGTAACATCGGTTCTTAGCGATCTGAAGCTGGATGTACTCGGCTGATTTCTCCCGCTTTCTGCCCGCGCTGCGCGCAATGCCGGCCTCGGTAGCCTCGAATGATAATCTGAATATGGAACTGCTCTTCCGTTGCTTCCAGTCTGAATCGAATCGGTGTGGCGAGGTGTACCACCCAAAAGCTGGTCCCGGAGATTGCAAAAGAACCTTACGCCAGGTGATCGATCTTGAAATCATGCCCAACTGTGCCAGGTATCGGCTCACGTGCTCGATCGAGCTCGATCCTTCTGATCCGCTGAACCTTGAGAACTCAGGGAGCCGATACTTGGGAGGTAGCGGGATCAGATCAAACTCGTTGGGGTACGGCTTTGAATAGCCGATTGTCCTTCTCTTCGGCACGAAGCCGAACTGGTCTCTCAAGATGGTACGGATTTGCTCCACTGTTTAAGCTGCAGGGGCTAGATTCTCATGACCCGTCCCAGTGGCATACTTGGCTAGCCACGCCTGTTTGTCGGCGTCCATCCGCATATCGCTCGTAAACGCCTGAAACCCCGCCGGGAACTCCTGCCGTAAATCCCTACGGTTGCAATCTGGTTGGTGCGTGTCGGGTTATTGCGATCCCGCGTAAGTGCACACATATCCATGTGGGATTTCTTTAGGTGGTTCAAACAGGGCGGCAATCGCTGGTCGCCTCCGACCTTGTAGACGACGACGCCTGCCCTGGCGGCTCCGGAGCTGCAAGTGTGAATGGCAGCGGTGGCCTGGCCTGGAGCGGTCTTTCTCCCTGGTGAGTCCCCAGAGTAGGCCCCGACGGAGCATACTGATGTTTCATGATCTCCTGAACTACGCGAACTGCGATCCGCTCTAAAGCGTTCACCAGGCTCTCAGAATGGCAGTGAAGAGAATGAGCCACCATGTAGTTGACCTCCTGTCGCAGAGCTCTGGTGCGCTCCTCTGAAGGAACAGACATATCCACCTCATCAAGAGCACCCTCGGGTGAGAACTTGATGCCATGCTTACGGGTCCTCTCAAAAGAGCCGATAAGGTCGGCTTCAAAGAGAGTTTTGATCTCGTCATACTTCGCCTTGTGATCTTGAGCGTCGTGACGAATCGTGTCATCCCCCATCTCGGATGTTGATGCAGATGTTGTTGAAGGTCCCGGCGTGCGAGAATGTGTTGCTGCCAAAACCCACCGGCAGCGACGAGCAACACGAAGAGCCGGAGGCTCCCAGAACTGGTGGGCCCTGGTCCCTCGGCAACGCCCGCAAAACTCCGACACGTCTGGCTTGGTTCGAGGCGTGCCACCTATACCTGGTCGGAAGGTGAAGGATTGCTTCGATTGATTTCCTGCATGGTAAACAAGTATACGTAAAATTCGAGCCGTGACCGGCTCCCAGGTTTCCCTGTGAATCGGCTCCTAGAGCCGATTATCCCCATGGTTCTGCATTTAGATTTACGATAACATGGGGTTTTGCTTTATCATTACAAGTTAAATCGATCTACGACAGTTTTAACGTTTTCACCACGTAACTGGAACGTCCTACACGTAATTGAGCCTGGTATATACAAAAGATGATAGGAAACTAACCCTAGAGGAGGCCTAACAACCGACATAAAGTCAATTACCGGAACAACTTCTCTAGAACTAGTAAACCACGTCCTTACGTACTACTGGATCGTTCAACCCGTTTACAAGGCCTGACTACGTAGATATCAAACTAAACCTTGGTGAACAAGGCATAACCATAACAGATCGAATCAGCTAAATAAAGATCAAGCAAGATGCTACCCTTGCACTTGGGAAAAGGGTGCAAAGGTAGCGAGGTAACTAGAGGTAGCCTAAATCAAACAATTATAACGAAAAGCACCGATGCTAGCCTCAACAAATCTATGATAGTAGTGTTACTCGCCATCAACAAGGCTTCAGTACGAGTAACACCAAATAACGCATAAGTAAAAATACTGCCTAGATCGCAAGATGCGATCTAGGCAGCATGACACTTACCCGAAAGAAACCCTAGAAACAAGGGGTGGCGATGCGCCGAGATTGTGTTTGTTGTGAACGTAATTGTCCTCTTCTTTTTGATAACCTTAGGTACATATTTATAGTCCGGAGACTTTCTATCTTTGGAATAACTCTACAACTCTATCTTTACCTAAACTGAAACGGAACCTACTATGATACAAGATACACGGGCAATTTAGCCCAAATCCACGCACAAGGCCGATTCAACAACACATTGAATATACGTATCTTCCAAGCCCATCTTGATCACGGCCCATCTCCTTCTTAAGCCAAAATATGGCGATAACACTGCCCTAGTAATATGGTGACCATTTTAATCAAAGAAACAAGCCGAGTTCATGCCATTTTTTTCTCAAGATTTGTCGAGATTTAGTTTGCAACCCCTAAATCCAAATTTTTAAAAGGTTAGAACTTCATTCTTTCATCTCTTATTGCTACTTTAGCTCTATAATGCTCTAAAAGTATAGAGATATGGATTTGCATGCATGCTCTAGAAGTAGAAGGATTTTGATATGTGTAACAAATTTTGATTAGGCACATAGTTACTGAAAATTGAAATGTGTAATTTTAGAGTTTCAGAGCTTAGAATGGAATGAGGTTTTCACTGGTAGAACAATAATAAAAAACTCCACATTTATCATGTTAATTGTTTTCTCCAATTCACAAATTGGTGCATGTAAATTTTTCAAAATTCAAAATTAATGCTCTAGAAGCTCTCATTATAACTCGTATTAAATTTATCATGTTGTGTAATGGTTTTTGATATACTTTTACTATAATGCAGATGGTCCGGGAATGGATGTACAGTACTGACCAACGCTCTGGCAAGTTTATTAATAGTGTGCATGAATTCATTCGTGTTGCTGATGCAAACGGACTCAATGGTTTTGTATTCTGTCCATGTAGTGGATGTAGGAATCAGAAGGATTACTCTGACTCAAAAGCCCTTCACAACCACCTGTTGAAGTCCGGCTTCATGCCCAGTTATAATTATTGGACCAAGCACAGAGAGAGAGGGGTTATAATGGAAGACAATGAAGAAGAGGAGGAGGATGACAACTATCATGGTTTCCCTGAGTACGAAGATACTTCCATGAGGGATGCTGAAGGGGAGGCTGAAGAAGAGACACATGATGAACCCGCTGATAATATTGGTCGGACCATTGTCGATGCACGAAGAGACTGTGAAAATGAAAAGGAGTGGGAGAAGTTCAATCACATGTTAGAGGATCACATAAAGTTGTTATACCCAAATTGCAAAAATGGTCCGAAAAAGCTGAAAAGCACACTGGAATTGCTGCGATGGAAGGCAGAGTGTGCTATACCTGAATCCTCATTTGATAAGTTGCTGAAAATGATGAAGAATATGCTTCCAAAAGATAACGTATTTCCCACCAGTACGTACGAAGCAAAGAAGGTTGTCTGCCCTCTAGGTTAAGAGGTTCAGAAGATACATGCATGCCCTAATGACTGCATCCTCTACCGCTGTGAGGAGTATGAGAATTTGAATGCATGCTCGGTATGCACTGCACTTCGGTATAAGATCAGACGAGATGACCCTGGTGACGTTGAGGGAGAGCCCCCCGGAAGAGGGTTCCTGCCAAGGTGATGTGGTATGCTCCTATAATACCACGGTTGAAATACTTATTCATAAACAAAGAGCACGCCAAGTTATTGCGATGGCATAAAGAGGAACTTAAGTCAGACGGGATGTTGAGACACCCCGCTGATGGGTCGCAATGGAGAAAAATCGATAGAAAATACCCGGACTTTGTAGATAACGCAAGAAGTTTAAGGTTTGGTCTAAGTACAGATGACATGAATCCTTTTGGGAGCAGAGCTCCAGTCACAACACCTGGCCCATGACTCTATGCATCTATAACATTTCTCCTTGGTTGTGCATGAGGCGGAAGTTCATTATGATGCCAGTGTTGATCCAAGGTCCAAAGCAACCCGGCAACGACATTGATGTGTACCTAAGTCCATTAGTTGAAGAACTTTTATAGTTGTGGCATGAACCCGGCATAAGCGTGTGGGATGATCACAAGTAGGAAGAATTTGACCCCCGAGCGTTGCTTTCCGTAACAATCAATGATTGGCCTGCTCTTAGTAACCTTTCAGGACAGTTAAACAAGGGATACAATGCATGCACACACTGTTTAGATGAGACTGAAAGTATATATTTAGATCATTGTAAGAAGAATGTGTACAATGGGCATCGTCGATTTCTTTTGGCCAAGCATCCCTTAAGAAAGAAAGGCAAGCATTTCAACGGTCAGGCATGTCACCGTACAAAGCCTAAGGAGCATACTGGTGCTGATATATTTGATATGGTCAAAGATTTGGATTAAATAGTAACCTTTGGAAAAGGTCCTGGCGGAAAATCTGTTCCGAAGGACGCCGACGGACACGCACCCATGTGGAAGAAGAAATCTATATTTTGGAAGCTACCATATTGGAAATTCTTAGAGGTCCGCTCTGCAATCGATGTGAAGCATGTGATGAAAAATCTTTGGGAAGACAAAAGATACACCAGAAGCATGAAAGGACCATCAACGTATGAAAAACCCAGATGGCCTGCATCCAGAATGGTTTCAAGGTCATGCCACCTACGCTCTTACCAAACAAGAGAAGGAAATATTTTTTTGAATGCCTGCGCAGTATCAAGCTCACCGGTTTGCTGTAATAAAGCATTAAACGTATAGTGTGGAAGGTAATGGTTTACAGCAAGTAAACAAGTAACAATGGAAGATGTATCAATGATAAAGATTGGATCGGGGTCCATAGTTCACTAGAGGTGCTCTCCTTAGATACACAACATGGCATGAAGGGTAAACAAATTACAGCAGGGCAATTGACAGGAACTGAGGAAGGCATAACAATGTAATTACTAGCCAGAAAGATCCCATGAAGTTGATTGGGCAATACAACAATATATATAGACCTTCATCCAACTGCATCTATGACTAGAAGTCCACCTTCATGTTACCATCTGAACCCCCTCCAGTATTAAGTTGCAAGCAACAGACAGCTGCTTTAAGCAAAGTGTGTAAGGTAAACAGTCCATATGTTCCATGAACAAGAGACCGTTGTTTTCTCCCTAGTAGCAACAACACATCTACAACCGAAGATATTTTTGTCACTTCCCTTTGAAACTAGAGGCATGAACCCACTATCGAGCATAAATACCTCCTCTTGGAGTCACTAGCAACTACTTGGCCAAGATAACCACTAGCAACGGATAACATGCAATATCACAAACAACACAGACATGACATAATCATAAAGATAAAACCATTAATAAAACCAACATAATAATCTCAATATCCATCGGATCCCCGCAAACACAACATGCATAATTACAAATAGATTAGATCTTGATCATGAATGGAGCTCACAAGATCTATACATAAATGCACAAAGGAGGAGATACAACCATCTAGCTACTACATGGACCCATAGTCCAAGGTAGAACTACTCACGAATCATACCGGAGAGAAGGCCTCCGGGATGATCTCCCCTCCGGCAGGATGTCGGGAAGAACTTCAGATCCCCCGATCTAGGGACGATGGTGGCGGCGGCTACAGACGATTTCGTGGATTTCTGATCGGGTACTCAAGGTTTCTGCATCGGGGGCTTCTTATAGGCGAAGGGGCGAGACCGGGACGCAGCCAGGGCCACCAAACCCTAGCAAGGCGTGGGCCCACCTGCCCCCGCGCCTGGGGTGGGTCTGGCCCCTCCGGCTCTTCTCTAGACTTCTTGTTCCCCGCGGAAAGTAATTGACTTTGACATTTGTCCCGTCCAATTCCAAGCATATTTCCTTACTAACTTTTCTGAAACCAAAAACAACAGAAAATACGCATCTGACACTATTGCAACTTGTTAATAGGTAAAGCACCTCAAAGTGTGGAAAAGTAAAGCAAAGTAGATACTAAACAAGCATGGAGCATCAAAACTTATAGATACGTTTCCAACGTATCAGGAGGTCATTGAGTTTTGTGTTGACTTCGTTCCTGACCTTAGGCCGATTGGTCTTCCTCAATCGCAGTATGAGGGGAGACTGAGTGGAAAGGGTACTCTAGGAAGGAAATCAATAATATGTAGGGACGGACATTCTTACACCGAAGCACATTACACTATTCTACAGAATTCTATCTTGGCAGCCCCATATATCGAGGAACACAAGAAAATTTTACGCTCCAACAACCCTGGAAAGCATGACTCTTGGATTAGAGATGAATACATGAAGAGTTTTGATGGTTGGTTGCAACATCTCATCAAAAACAACACTCTTGGAGATTAGCTATACTTGTTGTCCAGGTCACCATCTTCGACTATATCGACTTTCCAAGGGTACGAGATAAATGGGTATACATTTTACACGATCACCCAAGATAAAAAGAGCTCCAACCAAAACAATGGTGTCTGCTTTGATGCAACAGACAACAATGGGTCAAAGACCACATATTATGATTACATAGAGGAGATATGAGAACTTTACTATGGACCTACTTTTAAGGTCCCCTTGTTTCGGTGCAAATGGGACAAGCTGACAGGAGGAGGGGTTGAGGTAGACAAGAAGTACGGAATGACATTGTTGGATCTCAACAATCTTGGATACTTAGACAAACCATTCATCCTAGCCAATGATGTGGCTCAGGTTTTCTATGTGAAGGACATGTCTACCAAACCTAGAAAAAGAAAAAAATAAGCAAAAGAATATATCAGACGATGAACCAAAGAGCCACATAGTTCTTTTAGGAAAAAGAAACATCATGGGAGTGGAGGACAAGACAGACATGTCAGAAGATTGTGATAAGTTTCATGTAATTCCGCCCTCGCAATGAAGGATGACCCAAGCATCATGTTAATGAATGAATATGCTCCATGGATATGGCGCAATCAGAAAGGGACACACGCGAAGAAATGATGTGTAATAATTTAACATTTTATGAATGAAGATGCTCCATGTGCCCATTTTTATGTATTAAACACGGTTATGAATGAAGATGCTCCATGACTACATAGTGTTGTCTGCAAACCATCTTGAGTGTGTTAGTCTCGTTTTATGGCTGGACCCGGACTAAAGGGGGGCCTTTAGTCCCAATTTCTACTTACCATTAAGATCTGATCTCCAAACGCGCGTGGTCACATATTAGGCGGTGCCTCTATGACCAACTTAAGGGACATGCCGGAGGACGGGGCTCCGGCGGCAATATCCCTCAAGCAGGCCATAGTGGTGTCCCTACTCTCGCACACCATCTTGCATCTTGTAACTTCTCTAACTAGATCAATACGCCTGGGAGCTAACTAATTTCACATATTAGGGAGTGCCTCTATGACCAGTTTCTTGGAGATGCCGGAGGACTAGGCTCCGACGGCATCTCCCTAAAACTATCCGTAGTGGTGTCCCTGCTCTCGAAGACCATCTTGGAGATTCCTCAAACTGGCTGGGGGACTGGACTCACAAGAATGCATATTTATAGTACAAGCAGCTCAACATAGTGTCGACACTCACGATATAATGTCGACACTCACCCCTATTGAAAGGATACGGATGTCGCCTAGAGGGGGGGTGAATAGGCGATTAAAACTTTTCCTAGAGTGGCTCAACAAAGGCGGAATTAAACTAGTGTTTACTTTGTAAAGCACAACCTAGAAACAACTAAGGTTTACCTATGTGCACCAACAACTTATGCTAAGCAATACAAGCAATAAAGTGATAGCAAGATATATATTACTTCAAGCATGAAGGCTATCACAATGTAAAGTGCATAAGTAAAGAGCTCGGGTATAGAGATAACCGAGGCACGCGGGGACACCGATATTTTAACGAGTTCCTCCCAACATGGAGTACGTCTCGTTTGGAGAGGGGGTGGTATCAAACCACCAATGCCACAAAAGGCCTCCCTTATTCTCCGGTGAATCTCACCCCAATGGGATCGATCCACGCTTCCACTATCGGTGCACTTGTCGGTGGCAACCGGAACCTCTCACAAGGTTGGGGCACAACTCCACAACTTAATTGGAGGCTCCCAACAAACGCCACAAAAGGCCTCAACAAATACCACCAAGGACACAAAACCGTCTAGGGTTCCAAGAACCCAAGAGGGACAAGCTCCAATGAGCAATTCAAACCAAATCCTCCGAGGAGAACTCAAACCGATGCACCAAATGCAAATGGCAAGAAAACCACAAAGGTGTTCAAATCCTTCTCTCCCAAATTCCACCAAAGCTACAAAAGCTTATGGGGGAATAAGAGAGGAAGAACAATGGAGGAAATCCACAAAAGACTCCAAGATCTAGATCCCAATATGTCCCCCTCACTCAAATGAGAGATTGATTGGTGGGATTATAGATCTAGATCTCCTCTTTCAAATCCCTCAAGAATATGCAAGAATCATTGGAGGGATTGAGAGAAAGCAAGCTCAAGAAGGTCAACAATGGAGGGGAAAACTTGCAAGAAAGGTTGAGGAACCATTGGGGAAGAAGGCCCCTTATATAGGTCCCTCCAAAATCCAACCGTTGCAGCCCAAAAACGCGATTCCCGGTACTACCGGACTTTTCCCGGTACTACCGGACTTTCCCGGCACTACCGGACATTTCCTGGGGTTCCTGGGACTCCAAACGCATTTTCTCTCTGCGCTCCTCGGTACCAAAAAGCGGTACTACCGGACCCGGGTACTACCGGATCCTGTTCCGGTACTACCGGTCATCACAGAACGAAAGCAGCCATAACTTTTGCATCCGGACTCCGATTTCGATGATCTTGGGCTCGTTTCGAAGAGGACAAGAACCTCTATAAGATCATGCAAAGAAACATCATAGTCCAGCAAGGGAGAATAGATCCAAATGACGAAGTAAAAAACCTTCTACCGCGCTAGGTACTAAAATGCGGTACTACCGCTTTTTGGTACCTAGCCCGGTAGTGGCTTTTGGAAACTTGTCAATAACCTTCTGCCGAGCTAGGTACTAAAATGCGGTACTACCGCATTTTGGTACCTAGGAGGGCAGTGGCATTTGGCAACTTTCCAAAACCTACTGCCGCGCCAGGTACTAAAATGCAGTACTACCGCATTTTGGTACCTAGGAAAATTCAAACCTCTATAACTTCTGATTGGTAACTCTGATCGACCCGATTCCAATTGCGTTGGAAAAAGGACGACATGGGCTACCCTATGAAAGGTGAAAATATTGGTTATCACCAAGTGAGAATGTATCATGTATAATAATATGAGATACCTCACTTGGTGAGAAACCGAAAAGCTGCCAAGATCAAAATCGCAACAAGATACAAACAGAAGATCCGATTTTGATGAACAAGAGCTTGTTATGGAGATTACCACAATCTCTATATCATCACATGGATAATACCAAATAACAACCAAATATGATGATGCAAGTATGCAAAGGTTTGAGCTCTCTCCGAACGATGTGACCGAATTACTCATATGAGAGCCTCTCTTGATAGTACGGTTATCTATCCTAAACCCGGTCTCACACACATGACGTGAGACCGGCAAAAGAGAAAACCTATCAAGATTATACCTTTGACTTGAGCATTCCACTTGAGCTCGATGTAGACGATCTTGCCCTTCTCAAGATGGAACGCACTCCTTAATTCCTCATCATCGACCTCGCATATTGAGCTTGCCCAACATATCTTCTTTGCATTTCATCGACCTTGAAGCCAACACATGCTCCAAGCGATGTCAATGGACAAATCCTACAAGTATAACTGTAGCATCCCAGTTGTCTAACACCTGTAATGCTACTTGTTCTAGTAATAAAAGGGCCACTTCCTACATATAATTGTTGCATCATCATCATATCATGCTCATGTCATCATGCCACCTTGCATTTGAGCATCATACAAAAACCCTTTTGCTTTGGTTCTTATCTCATATGCATTAATATCTGTATTTGCCTCTTGATATTGTATTTGGTTCTTGATATATTGTTAAATTCCCAAGTTGAGTTGGGGGCATATCTCTTATTGACTCCACCACCTTTCTTTCACCACCTTCTAATTCCACCATCCAACTAAATATGAGCTTGGCATTTTATTTGAGTTTTACCTCTAGCTCATGTGGGTTGGGAGGGATCAAATTCTAGCTCCACATGCTCCCATGTATGCACCATGTTGTTTTCACAATAATGGTATATGAGAGCCACATGGCCACCTTTGCATGCCTTGTGAGTGTGACCCTAATTCTAGCTCCCATATGTGTTGTTTTTGGGGTTATCATCATGTTGGGATATTTTGTGGGCTTAATAAATATCTAGTGGCATATACACACTAGCAAGTCCCATTGTATCTCAGATATGGTCATCTCCATCTATTCCACATGGGGCATCCTTTTAAATTCTTTTTCTTGGCCTTATTCCAATTTTTGGGAATGCAAAATAATAATGCCATGTAATAACATTGTGTTCACAAGATCATTAGGGCAATAAATATTTCTGCATGGGCCATGCAAGTACCATCTTGTGCTTGTCATTGGATTTTTTTGGTTTTTGAGTTGATCATCTCCATCTCTTTTTCTCTCTTTTGGCTTGATATATATTGATCTTGCCAAAACCCTACCACCTTTTCCCTCTCTCTTTCTTGTCTTGTTCTTGTGAGCTTGAGTGGATCATACTTGATCAACTCAAGACCATAAACCTCTCCTTCTCTACCTCTAAAATCTACCCCTAATTACCATACCTTTTCCCATCTAACCCTACACCCTACCTCTCCTTTTAGTCCATCCCCATCCATGCATGCACATGTGATCATGTGGGTGAGCATAAGCCTAAACCCCCACATCCTTCTCCCTCCCTCTTCTCTTCTTGATCTTGCTTGACCTAATTGGAGCATGCATGCTTCAAAAATCCTTAGCTCTCACCCTTCTCTCTCTAATCCTCTATCTAGATCCCTCTCTCACCGTACCCCCCCTTTTTCTCTCCTCTCTAACCGAGCCTACCATCTACCCTAAACCCTAGCTCTCTCTACTAACCGAGCCTCCCCCCTCCTTCCCTCTCTACCGTACAAGGTCCCACCCGACCCTAGCTCCACCCTCTCTCCTCTCATCTCACCCTCTAGCTAACCCTAGCTCGACCCTCTAGCTCTCTCCTCCTCTCTCGGCCACAAGATCCTACCAGCCCGACCCACCTCCTGCCGCCCGTGTCCACCTCCCTCTCTGCTTTTTGCAAAGCATACAACCACCCCGATGCTTCCTCCTCCTCCTTATCTACAACCACAAGCTGAGCATCTTCTATACGCCACCATCCCCCACCATCTCGATCCAGATCAGAGCCCTTCCCCTTTCCTCCTTCCATGCCCACCATGGCCTTCCCCATGGCCCCATCTGCACCCTAGCACATCCAAGTCCTGAGGCGTCGTGGAGTTGTACCAGGGGGAAGATAGGCGACCAGGAGGTGTCTCTGCTGCATCCACGTTGCCCAGAGCTGTCGGGGCGCCGTTAGACCTCGCCGGAGCAAGGACGCCGCCTCGGTGAACCGGGACACCAGGAGCGGTTGGGCGACGAGCGCCAGCGACGGTCTCCTTCTCCTTCGCCTCCAAGTGCCACGCACACGCGCCCCTGGTGAGCTAACCCCTTCCCCAGACATGGCCCTGCCGCCCCTTGCACCTTGCCTCGCTGCCGGGCGCGAAAGCCTTGAAACGTCTCAACCGCAGCCGTTGTTGTTTCTTTGCTTTCTGTTCGCATCAAGTTTCCGAGGATTGCATCCCCTGTCTTGCGTAGGTTCCTTGACCAATTCTGTAGCCCTATGTCCCCTCCTTGCTCAGGATCAAACCACGTCCAATTTCATTCCCTGGGCCTCTCTCTATCAACTCTAGAAGATCGCTCTGTCTCACAGTGCATCTGACAGGAAATTCAGTTTCTCGCGATGCGTTTTTCTCTCTGTTCATCCCCTTGCCTCGTCCGCTGCAGACCTCCGCTGGCGAAGCTCCAAACATAAAACTTGTAGCCTGGTATCCCCTCTTCAACTTTGCTTTTTGTGTCATGTTCAAAATCTCCACCGTTTCCTCGCCATCTTCATCCAAAGTTCGAGCCAGCTAGCTGTTTCCTCGAGAAATTCTTCAGTTTCGTCAGTCGGAGCCTCCCGGACGCTTTTCTAAATAGGCCCCTAGACTATGTGTAGCTCAACCCGCAGCCCCTCGATGCCCAGTCTTTTTGTAAAAAGGCACCCCACTTTTCTAGTTTCTCAACCCGCGGTACACCCCACCTTTGTCCCACGTGGCAGCCCAGTCAGCACCCCCGGGTCCCACCTGTCGGTGTCTAGGGCCAGGTTAGCCTGAGTATAATTTTTTTTTCTGTTTTCTGAATTCAAATTCAAATTTTCAAATATGTTTAAACCTAAATGAATTCATAACTTATTAGTGGTTTGGAATTTGAATTCAAACCTTATATGAAAAATGTTTAGTTTTTGAATTATAATTCAAACCCATATTCAAATATTTTCAGAAATAATTTATTTAGTCAACCTTTGACTTTGACCCTATTTAATTATTTTGACTTAAAATAAATTTAAATTCATAACTTCAAATAATACAAATAATATATGTCTTTGAATCAGAAAAATGTGAGGAATTCAAATATGCCATTCAAAATATTAATTGAACACTTTAAATTCCAAGTTGGGTAAATTACAACAAAATGCCACTGGAACTTAATAAATTAATAACTTTTGATTTATAACTCCGAATTCAACAAATGATATGTCTAAAATGATCAGCTCGACGAGACCTTTTTGTTTATGCTATCCATGACTTCAATTGCAGCATGCATCATATAAATATATACTATACAGCAACTAATATGACAACAAAATGTGACCCAAAACCCCATTAAAATGTTATTTCTTGTCTTCCACACCTCAACCATGCCATGCTACATTATTGCCATGCAACTTGTGCATCATTCATCATGGCATGATTGTTTGCTTGAGGCATTTTACTCATATGCTCGCGCACTTTATTTATGTTGGCCTTTGTTTGTTTGGTTCTTCTTCGAATAGACACTGAGCAGGGAATATATCAAGAGAACCAGGAGCACTACCCAGATCCGTCTCTCGCTTCAACTGAGTTGCCAGGCAAGCACTACCACATGCTTGCATACATACAGTACCTATTGCCTCTATCTTATTCTTGCATCATTGAGTCGCGATTGCATTAAATTGAATCCCAAGTATTGCATAGCCTTTACTTTTAAACCCCACCAAGCTTGTTCCTCCATCCCATGATCCATTACTACAGGAGTTGTTTGAGCCATGCGAGTCGTAGAACAGCATGCGTAGGGTTTGTGAGTGTCTGGTGGATAACGAGGTACCTAAACAACTTAACCTGAGTAGTAATGGGATAACTAATGAAAGTGGCACCGGTGGGCAACATCTGCTATTTGGTTTTTCCTGCTCACTTGTGTCCCGTAGGACCCCGAGTACTTGATACCTGTTCCTTGATTTATCGTGCTATCCACATCCGGGAGGTATATGGGACCCCCCTGAGCCAGAGCTTGATTCATTCTTATTTCTTGGGGCCACAAACTAGTTGAGGTTTTATTTACTATCATGTACTTATGCCATGCTTACTGCTTTATTTAAATTGTGCGACAGATAGCACCTATACTGTTTAGGATCGGGACACGATTCCGCGGTGTCGACAAGCCTAGTTTTGGGTTCCCAGTCGTTCACAGCCGTCTACCCAAACCTTGAGTCCGTTTCGGAGTCAGCTAACTTCGTTGCGGGTAGCTTAATGGGGTGGCCCCCTGAAATATTTCTGAATCCTGTGATTGCTTTGTCGTGAAGGCCTCGTTGGGTTTTGATTTGGTTTTTCCGAGGTTGATCGAGCGTGTGTTGCTATTGGTGCACCCGCGGGTAAAACTTTCTCAAAGCCGTGTCCACGGTTATGGACGACTTGGAGCACGTTTCTCGATCATAGACAAGCATAACTAAAGTACCGCTTTAATCGACTAAGTAATTGACTAGTAAATAGTGCAACCTCATGGAATGGTTAATAAAATTGCCAGCCAACGGATGGGGGTTGTTAAATCGCTTCCTCGTTGGTAGCGAGGAGGAGGATGGATCTGATGAATTACTGTTATAACTGTTGTCAATAATTCACGGACATCCGTCTATCTTTGGTTAGGCGGATGGTTAGCGATTATCTATAGCACTCCTAGGGTTTATCTTTTCTGCAATTCGTCACCCAGGTTGTGTCCCCTTTAGAGGCATTAAGACTTGCTGAGTACCCTTAGGGTCTCACACGATAAATTATTGGTTCAGATGAACAGGTACCCTCGCAGGACGGATACTGGGTGGAAGAGGCTGATAATGTGGGAAACGATCGTTCGGTGTAGAGATTCCGGGAACGGGGATCCGTGAGATCTGTGGGCGGGATGTGCTTATCTCTATGGCATCTTATGCCGATTTGCTTCTTATCCGTACTCGGACCTTGTTTTGCCGCTTCCGCTTGTACTCTGATGTGTGTGATGTATGAGGAATTATCCTAACATATTAAATCTATCTAGGTCATTTGAATCTTGCCGTATGGCGTTGCTATATTTCCTTTCTTTCTAGATGGTATGGATCTGATGTACTCTTGTATGGTGGCTTGCATACATACTCATTTGTGTATGTAGTTGATCCCTTCGCCTGCCGATTACGCCGCCCGTACAGGTCCCGATGAGCTGGAAGTGGTTGGGACGGCCGAAAGGTCTACCCGTGAGTGGCTTTTGGGGCCCCACCGTACTATTTCAACCACTACCGCTCTTCCAGGCTTGTATCTAGGAGCGTAATTCACCGAGGTATTTACAATTGGTATCAGAGCCATCCCGACCTTCAGGGTCTCTGCCAAAGTCGTTGTCGATCTAGCAAATATTTTGGTAGTTATGTATACTAGGGAAAAACAAAAGCGAGAGTAGGGGCTTCCACTTTTCTTCTTACCCACCCACCCTTTTACGGTAAGGAAGTGCAACGTTTTCAATCCTCTTCCTAAAAATTCAAACTAGGATTCACGTGTTCTGGGTTTCCGTAGTACCATAGGTTGTGTGTGTGTGTGTGTAATCCCTTGTCTATCTGTTCCATCCAAGTTGTTATCTAATCAGCCTTTGGTTATCAACTGTTGGTACATTCCATACCGACAGACTTTTGCAAACCGACGCAATCTATCTTACTCTTTGTATCCGACGTTATCTTGTTTGGGGTGTTCGTTTCCGTAGTTACTAATCTTTAGGTTCAACGTGAGAAGAAGGGGTTAGGATATGTGTTCCACTTATTCATGTGCGGAGTAATGATTTGAGTGCGGGATGGAGTCGCGACCATACCACTACTCTTATCATTCGCTTTTGTATATTGAATCGGTAGAGTCACTAATCTTGATTCGTTAAGTAATTTTGCGCATCTATTGGTATTTTAATGCCAAAATTGTGGAAAATTTTTTCTTTGATATATTTGTGTACCACACTCCTTTTCAGTCGTGTGCAATATGCTTAATATCTTTTAGGTGCTTTGAACTTTGTTGATATTTTAATATCATCTCAGTAAATTGTATCCTTTAATCTTGGTTAATTCCATCTTGGTACTATTTTGGATTATTATTATTCTCCATTATAGTACTGACTTGAGTTTTATATCAATCACAGGATGGCTCCACCACGCCGTTCTGATGAGGACATACCACCTGAACTGGGCTCCGCGCTGTCAAACATCGCTAATGCTTTGGTAGCAATGCAGCAGAACCAGCAGCGCTTTGAGGAGAGTGTCAGGAGGAACGAGTTTGCTCCACTACCTCCACCTCCCAAGCGAGGAGACATCAAGAGCTTCCTGAAATTCAACCCTCGTCAGTTTGATGTTTCTGATCGACCACTGGACGCGGATGATTGGTTGCGTGAGATGTCAAGGTTGCTCGAGACTGCTGATGTTCCGGAGCAGGAGTGGGTCAAGTGTGCTACTCACCTTCTGAAGGGAGATGCAGCTCTCTGGTGGGAGAATTACTTGAAGGCAAGCTGCACGGGTTTTCAGCCTACTTGGGAAAGGTTCACTGCAGCTTTCAAAGAGCAGTTCCTCTTAGAGATTGTAATGGAAAGGATGAAGGAAGCTTTTCTCAACCTGAAGCAAGGAAATGATAACGTCAACACCTACATCAGGAACTTCATGAATCTCTCTCGTTATGGTGGCGATGAGGTATCTGATGACAAGAAGAAGCAGAAGAGGTTCAGGCAAGGGCTCAATGCATCGATCAAGTATGCAATCACACATGCAAGGCCGGCATCTTTCCTGGAACTACAACACACAGCCCTGCAAGAGGAAGCAAGCAGGCAAGTGTTTGAGGAGTCCAAGAAACACAACAGGGATGCATCAAGCTCTGCAGTTATGGCAGCTCCTTCTAAGCGGCGTGTCTGGGTTCCTAACACCCCACCGTCGCTCCCGGCTCCACCAAGACCTGCAAGTTACGCGTCAAGGCCACCAAACTTCACCACTGCGGCTCCCAGGGGCTACAACCACCACTACCCTGGAGCGCCTGGAGGAGTCCCTGGCTATGTTGCTCCATGTCCACCTGGTTCCTGCTTCACGTGTGGAGATCCTGGACATTCCCACTGGAACTGTCCGTTGAAGAACAAAGCTCTCCCTCCACCCCCGCCAAGATCTGCAGCAAGCTCTCCTATGGTTCGTGCACCACCACCTCGGGCTCTCAACATCAACACCAAGCCCGGGTCTACGGTTGCTCGTGCCAACTGCGTCAACGCCGCTCAAGCTGAGCATGCACACAGGTTGTGATGGGCATGCTTTCCGTTAACTCGATCCTGCGAGTTACATTTGATTCTGGTGCATCGCATTCTTTTGTGTCTCACAAGTTTGCAAATGAGAATGAGTTAGTCATGGTTCCTCTCCTTAAGCGGTTAATGGTCCTTTCTCCGGGAGCAAACATGAGGGCTGAGCATATCAGTCATGACAATCAAATTGAGATTGGTGGCTCTTCATTCTCGGCTTCTTTAATTGTTCTGGGCAGTTCTGACATTGATGTCATCTTGGGCATGGATTGGTTAATGGCAAATGCAGTTGTGATTGATTGTGCTGAATGCTCAGTTTCTCTGAAGATTCCTGAAGGCCATATAGTCTTTTCTCCAAGTCCGACTCCTGCTGTTCAGCTCTTCTCTTTGGCGACTCTGAATGATGCTGCTATGGAAGCTATTCAGAGTGTACCGGTGGTCTGTGAGTTCCCAGATGTTTTTCCTGAAGAGTTGCCGGGTATGCCTCTGGATCGTGAGGTTGAGTTTGTGATTGAGCTTGAACCTGGAACGGCTCCTATCTCCAAGCGGCCTTATAAAATGGGTCCTTCTGAGTTGGCTGAACTCAAATGACAACTTGATGAACAAGAGAAGTTGGGTTTCATTCAACACAGTACTTCTTCTTGGGGTAGCCCAACAATCTTTGTGAAGAAGCGTGACAGAACTGATAGACTCTGTGTTGACTACCGGTCTCTCAATGCTAAAACCATCAAGAACAAATATCCCCTTCCGCGGATTAATGATCTTTTCGATCAGCTAGCTGGAGCTGTGGTGTTCTCTAAGCTGGACTTGAGAAGTGGTTATCACCAAATCAAGATTCGCAAGGAAGATGTGCGCAAAACAGCTTTCACCACCCGCTATGGCCTGTATGAGTACACGGTCATGTCTTTCGGTCTCACCAACGCACCTGCTACCTTCTCGAGGCTGATGAACTCCGTTTTCATGGAGTACCTTGATAAGTTCGTTGTGGTCTATCTGGATGACATTCTGGTCTATTCTAAGTCCAAGGAAGAGCATGAAGAACACCTGCGGTGTGTCCTAAACAAGCTTCGTGAGAACCGCTTGTATGCAAAGTTCTCAAAGTGTGAGTTTTGGCTACCTGAAGTAACCTATCTTGGTCATGTCATCTCTTCCAAGGGCATTGCGGTCAACCCGGAAACTGTGAAGACAATTGTTGAATGGCTTCCTCCTGTTAATGTCAAAGAAGTGCGGAGTTTTCTTGGTTTGGCTAGCTATTGCCGTCGCTTCATTCAGAACTTCTCGAAGATAGCGAAGCCTCTTACCGATCTCCTCAAGAAAGGCAAGAAATACCTGTGGACTCCTGCATGTCAAGCAAGTTTTGAAACACTCAAAGAGAAGCTCACTTCCACACCAGTCTTGGTTCCTCCGGATACATCTAAGCCTTTCCAGATATTCTGCGACGCCTCTTTGCAAGGATTGGGTGCGGTCCTTATGCAAGAGAAGCAAGTGGTTGCTTATGCCTCACGACAGTTGAAGACGCATGAGATCAACTATCCCACACATGACCTCGAGCTCGCAGCAGTTGTCTTTGCTTTGAAGCTATGGAGGCACTACTTGCTGGGCAACCGTTGTGAGATCTTTTCTGACCACAAGAGTTTGAAGTATATCTTCACTCAACCTGATCTCAACCTTCGGCAGAGGAGATTGATCGAAGCAATCAATGACTTTGATGTGACCATCAACTACACTCCGGGCAAAGCTAATGTCATGGCCGATGCGCTTAGCCGTAAAGCTTATGTCAACAACCTCATGATGGAAGAGCAGCAACCTCTCTTGTGCGAGGAATTCCGTCAGCTCAACCTGGAAATTGTGGAACAAGGGCATCTCGAACCTTCCGCTACTCCTCTCTTGGAAGAAAAGATTCGCTCGTCACCGGGTGATCCGCACACCAAAAAGATCATCTCTAAACTTGAGCTTCCGAAGTATGAGTCCTTCCACGTTGATGATCAAGGCACGCTTTTCTTTGAACACCGGATGTTTGTTCCAAACTACCCGGGTTTGAGAGAGCAAGTTCTCAAGGAGGCGCATGATTCGGTTCTTTCTATCCATCCTGGCAGCACAAAGATGTACATGGACTTGAAAACACAATATTGGTGGCCTGGTTTGAAACGGTATTGTGCCAAGTATGTCTCAGAATGTGATGTCTGCCGCAGAGTGAAAGCTGTCCATCAGAAACCATTCGGTCTTCTACAGCCATTGAAACCTCCAGAATGGAAATGGGAGAAAGTAGAGATGGACTTCATCACTGGCTTTCCAAGGTCGCAGAAGGGCAACAATGCAATCTTTGTTGTCATCGACAGGCTTTCTAAAGTGGCTCATTTCTTTCCCGTCAAGGAAACAATTTCTGGAATTCAGTTGGCAGAGCTCTATATCAACAGAATTGTCTCTCTGTATGGGGTTCCGCTTGAAATCAGTTCAGACCGTGGAAGCATCTTCACTTCAAAGTTCTGGGAAAGTTTCCAAAATGCTCTGGGAACAAAGTTGAACTTCAGCACTGCTTATCACCCTCAGTCGCAAGGACAAGTGGAAAGGATCAATCAGATTCTGGAGGATATGCTTCGTGCTTGCGTTATCTCTTTTGACATGAAGTGGGAGGAATGGCTTCCTTATGCTGAATTCTCCTACAACAACAGCTTCCAGAAGAGTCTAAAGATGGCACCATTTGAGGCTCTCTATGGTCGCAAGTGCAGAACTCCGATTGGTTGGTCAGGTGCAGGAGAAAGAATCTGGTTTGGCCCTGACATTGTAACTCAAGCAGAGGAGAAGGTGCATATCATTCTTGAGAACCTGAAGATTGCTCAAAGTCGTCAGAAGAGCAATTATGACAGGAAGCACACGGATATGGTGTATGCCCCTGGTGATCTCGTCTACCTTCGTGTCACTCCCATGAGAGGAACACACCGCTTCGGTATCAAAGGAAAGTTGGCTCCTAGATACATCGGTCCTTTCAAGATTCGTGGTAGAAGAGGAAAAGTTGCTTATGCCCTGGAACTCCCGGAAAAACTCAAGGTTCATGATGTTTTCCACATCTCTCAGCTCAAGAAGTGCTTCAAAGATCCCGGCAGGACCATGGATCATGAGCTAATCGATCTCCAAGAAGACCTGTCTTATCAAGAACACCCCACAAAAATCCTTGAGACCGCAGAAAGAAGGACTCGCAACAAGTCCATCAGGTTCTGCAAGGTGCAGTGGTCACACCATTCTGTTGATGAAGCCACTTGGGAGCGTGAAGATGAACTCATATGCTCGCGCACTTTATTTATGTTGGCCTTTGTTTGTTTGGTTCTTCTTCGAATAGACACTGAGCAGGGGATATATCAAGAGAACCAGGAGCACTACCCAGATCCGTCTCTCGCTTCAACTGAGTTGCCAGGCAAGCACTACCACATGCTTGCATACATACAGTACCTATTGCCTCTATCTTATTCTTGCATCATTGAGTAGCGATTGCATTAAATTGAATCCCAAGTATTGCATAGCCTTTACTTTTAAACCCCACCAAGCTTGTTCCTCCATCCCATGAGCCATTACTACAGGAGTTGTTTGAGCCATGCGAGTCGTAGAACAGCATGCGTAGGGTTTGTGAGTGTCTGGTGGATAACGAGGTACCTAAACAACTTAACCTGAGTAGTAATGGGATAACTAATGAAAGTGGCACCAGTGGGCAACATCTGCTATTTGGTTTTTCCTGCTCACTTGTGTCCCGTAGGACCCCGAGTACTTGATACCTGTTCCTTGATTTATCGCGCTATCCACATCCGGGAGGTATATGGGACCCCCCTGAGCCAGAGCTTGATTCATTCTTATTTCTTGGGGCCACAAACTAGTTGAGGTTTTATTTACTATCCTGTACTTATGCCATGCTTACTGCTTTATTTAAATTGTGCGACAGATAGCACCTATACTGTTTAGGATCGGGACACGATTCCGCGGTGTCGACAAGCCCAGTTTTGGGTTCCCGATGTTCACAAACCGTCTACCCAAACCTTGAGTCTGTTTGAGTCACCTAACTTCGCTTGGTAGCTTAATGGGGTGGCCCCCTGAAATATTTCTGAATCCTGTGATTGCTTTGTCGTGAAGGCCTCGTTGGGTTTTGATTTGGTTTTTCCGAGGTTGATCGAGCGTGTGTTGCTATTGTTGCACCCCGGCCGGGTAAAACTTTCTGAAAGCCGTGTCCGCGGTTATGGACGACTTGGAGCACAGTTTCTCGATCATAGACAAGCATAACTAAAGTACCGCTTTAATCTGACTAAGTAATTGACTAGTAAATAGTGCAACCTCATGGAATGGTTAATAAAATTGCCAACGGATGGGGGGTTGTTCGTCCGCTTCCTCGTTGGTAAGCGAGGAGGAGGATGGATCTAATGAATTACTGTTATAACTGTTGTCAATAATTCACGGACATCCGTCTATCTTTGGTTAGGCGGATGGTTAGCGATTATCTATAGAACTACTAGGGTTTATCTTTTGCTGCAATTGCGTCACCCCAGGTTGTGTCCCCTTTAGAGGCATTAAGACTTGCTGAGTACCCTTAGGGTCTCACACGATAAATTATTGGTTCAGATGAACAGGTACCCTCGCAGGACGGATACTGCGTGGAAGAGGCTGATAATCTGGGCAACGATCGTTCGGTGTAGAGATTCCGGGAACAGGGATCCGTGAGATCTGTGGGCGGGATGTGCTTATTTCTATGGCATCTTATGCCGATTTGCTTCTTATCCGTACTCGACCTTGTTTTGCCGCTTCCGCTTGTACTCTAATGTGTGTGATGTATGAGGAATTATCCTAACATATTAAATCTATCTAGGACATTTGAATCTTGCCGTATGGCGTTGCTATATTTCCTTTCTTTCTAGATGGTATGGCTCTGATGTACTCTTGTATGGTGGCTTGCATACATACTCATTTGTGTATGTAGTTGATCCCTTCGCCTGCCGATTACGCCGCCCGTACAGGTCCCGATGAGCTGGAAGTGGTTGGGACGGCCGAAAGGTCTACCCGTGAGTGGCTTTTGGGGCCCCACCGTACTATTTCAACCACTACCGCTCTTCCAGGCTTGTATCTAGGAGCGTAATTCACCGAGGTAGTTACAATAACTTAATACATACATTGGTCCATAAAGATTGTCATTAATTACCAAAACCACACATGGGGGCCCAACATGTTCTTTCAATCTCCCCCATTTTGGTAATTGATGACAATCCCTTTAAGAGGGTTTATATAAGGAATTTTAATGAATAAAATGGTAATACCAATATCAAATACTACAAAAGTATGTGATATTGGTACCACCATCATATATAGAGCAAACTCCCCCACAATCTATGCATGTGTGATGAACTTGAATTTCATTGCATATATTGCCAATCATTATCATTGGTGGAGTTTCCTCTATATATACCACATGCTAAGCAACAACAAAGATGCAAGAGCATGAGAAAAAAATGCACAAGAACAAACTCAATGCATAAACCAACTTCCCTTAAACCCTCTAAAACTTCTCCCTCATTGGCATCGATTGCCGAAATGGGTGACAAGTTCTAGAAGGCAAATATAGTAATAATTCCTCCAAAGGTGTGCCTTCACACATATCCAATGATGAATACTTGGGAGGGAGTAAAACTATATCGAGGACCCAAAGATTGCAGAAATAAAGTCAAATGATGCAAGCAACTACAAGGTCCGACAAACCAATTTGAAAACAACAAATGAGTCCAAATGGAAACAACAAGATATTATGATATGAGCAAAAGAGTGTTTTAAATAACAAATAGAGAAGCTCCCCAAGATTTGTGCATAATTCAAAATAAATGTATTGGAATACATAATGCACAAATATGGAATCCTTGCTCCCCCATAAGCATTTAAAACACAACAAATGTGAAAGAATGCAAATGAGTATTATTAAATGAATTAGATGAGCTCCCCAAAGAGCATGCACCAATCATGATAATTGCATTTGGGAACAAAGTGCATAGTCATGGAATCCTCACTCATCCAAATTCATTTAACAATACACGGCATGGGAGAACAAATATGAGTGTCCGAAGATGTAGACAAGAGGAACAATCACTCATAGGCAAATAAATTTGGAAGCCACCAAAGAATAAAAAGAAATAAAAGGTGGCATCCAAGGATTAAAAATCAATTAAAATTATCTTCTCATATGTGTATATGTCTATAAGTGGAAAACATCACAGAGACATATGCCAACAAATAAATATGCACACAGAAAGAAGATATACAAGAAGGCATATGAAAAGAAAAAATGAAGTCATAATGTATACCAATAAGATTTTTTGCTTCAAAGCATGGCCAAAGGCTCAAATCTATCTTATTGTACATTAATGAACTTCAAACACCAACACACTACATATATTACAACTATGACCAAGGGAAAAGGAGAAAGTTGGAATATATGGAGAAAGGCAACAAGTATCATAAGATAGAATAGACTAGCAAAAATCTCACTATTGCACATGAGAGAAATTGATGAAATGATAGGCAATAAAATTGCTAGATTGACATATTTGGGATTGGAGGATCATATGCATGATTTTGTATAGTCCCAACTATATGTACTCATCTCAACTTATACACATTTACAATAGAGAGTTATATTAAAACCATGGCAGGAATTACAACAATTACAAATACATGAATTCATGCTAGAAGGCAACCGACAAACGGTTGAAATCAAGATATGTGAGGATGAGAAAGAGATACTTGTTACCGAGATATAATTGGTAGGATGTAGAGTATATGAATTCGTTGATCATCCTATAGCTTGCCTCAAATTTTCTTCTAAGCACCACTTCTTCAAAATTGAGAGACAAGCGTCCAATAAATCTCCAATGTACCTAAAACACATTTAAGTACAAAATGGTCCCAAAACTTCTTGGGTCCAAAGTAGTTAGAGAAACTACAATGCATAGGAGAGACTCCACATAATTATGTGCACATTGATATGAAATTGAATTTCATGCACAACTTAGCCGATGGGAATTGGTGGAGTTTCCCCTATATATTGGATCAAATAAATCAAACATGCCTTAATATAGAAATATAGTAAATATGCACGCATAAGGCTTTCAAGAACCAAAACGGAGATACAATTTGAGCAAAAACACCAAGTAAACCGAGATGGCACACACAAGAGTGTGACAAGACAAGCGGTGTCCAAATTGTATCAAAGAACCAATTCAACACATGAACGATCACAAGTTCAACAAATGAACTAGGCTAAGGCCAAAAGAGCAAAAATAGATGGAAATAAAAATTCTCAAGGATTTATCTCATTCTAAAATGGTCAAATCATGAAACAAGGAATGAGACAAAACCAACTCCCAAAAAGAGCAAGGTTCCAATAAGAACCCAAACTCCCCACACTTCTCATGATGGCACAAAGTACCAAAACGAAAAGATTAAAATTCCAAGCACATAAAACCCGATATGGATCAAACAAAGAAGCATAAATATGAATGTTCTAAATAGTATAGGAGAGCTCCCCCATGGATAGTGCATTATGTAGGATTTTCCTTTAGAATACAAAATGCACACAAACAGGATCATCACTACTACCTACATTAACTAAAACACAAGAGCATGTTAATAAAATAAGAAGATCCAAAAGAAGCAAGGAAGCTTGGGAGACAACATAAAACATTTACTTGGCCAAAGATAGGACAATATTAAGAAAAGGCCAAAGTGAATATGATCAATAAATTCTACCATACTTTGGGTGCTCATTGTCCAAGGACAAGAAATATTGGGAGTAATTTTCCCAAGGTAGCTTGCATGGATATCCAAGATCATAGTCACAAAAAGAAGCATATAACTAAATATAAGAAATTAAGCACGATACTTCAAACAAGATTCTTGGTGGCTTCCAATAGTCACACAATCACTAGTGATTAGAGTAACTTGAAGCAAATGGTTTCCATGAAGATATAGAGATATAAATATGAGGAAACACATACCAAGAAACACTCTCATATACAAGATCCAAGATATGATCAATAAAGGCATTCGAGCAAATTGGAACTTGTATGAGCAAATGTGTCACTGTAACACCCTCAGAAGCGGCCCTATGCAAGTTTTAGCGAAACCCGCCAAACCCGCATAGAAACGATTCAAAGGTGCCCACCAGGCACTTTCGTGCGGGTGGAAAACGAAGTAATAACATTACACAACAGTCCTCGATGGGACCCACAGAACCGGTATATATACAACAGCGACTCCATGAGTCAAGAATACAGAGATAATATACAATGATCCAAATCACCTTGAAAACGATAGAGCGTCCAGCTACGGACAAGATGCAAATGGGGCTAAGAGCCCTGAAGAATAAACAATGGCATCCATAACCTTGCCCAGGCCAAGCCGGAAGGGTAACCCTGCTAACGGCGTCGATCTCAAAACCTGCTTAAACAAAAGGGGTGCCGACAAAGGGCAAAGGAAAAAGAGGAGCGTCGATCGAGGCCAGTACACGGCGAGGCTAGAATTCGGCGGTCCTCGCCTACATAGGTATGGTGGACTGAAGCGGCAGCGGCAGCATGCACTAAACAACCTATAGAGACTCGATACAACTGGCGACTATCAGAGAGGGATAAGAAAGACCTATTCGAAACCAACCTGATTCTACCATCAGACAAACCCATCCTGGTGTTTACCCCTCGGGACCAAACGAGGAAGTCAACCGAGGAACTCACGCTGTTGGCAGTTTTATTTATTCAGTTATCGTTGCAGCAATTACTAGTCAGGTATAGATAATCATCCTGATAAAATAAGCAGTGGGCCATTTTAGTTAACCATTCCATTGTCGTTGCAACACTTACTAGTCAGATACAATTAGCATGAGATAACCTAAAACCCAGCAGTTGTTGGTACTTTTATTTAGCCATTCCGTTGTAGTTGCAATACTTACTAGTCAGATACTATTGTCGCAAGCGACAAACCAAACAAGCAATTGTGGGCAGTTTTATGTAGCCATTCCATTACAGTAAAGCTGATTACTAGTCATTATAAAGTCAAGTTTATAGCACTACTTTAGTTATAGTTGTCTATGATCGAGATACTGTGCTCCAAGTCGTCCATAACCGCGGACACGGCTTTCAGAAAGTTTTACCCGGCCGGGGTGCACCAATAGCAACACACACTCGATCAACCTCGGAAAAACCAAATCAAAACCCAACGAGGCCTTCACGACAAAGCAATCACATGATTCAGAAATATTTCAGGGGGCCACCCCATTGAGTAGACCATAGCGAAGCCGGTGACTCGACGAGACGGACTCAAGGTTTGCGACAATGGTCAGAACGATCGGGAACCCAAATCGGGCTTGTCGATACATGAAAACATTCTGCTTACCTAAGACAGTGTGCTCCTCGCACAATCGTAATAAAGCAGCGATAGCATGGCATAAGTACAGAAAGTAAATAAAACCTCAAACTAGTTTGTGGCCCCAAGAAATAAGAATGAATCAAGCTCGCTCGGGGGGTCCCATAATCCTCCGGATGTGGATAGCGCGATAAAATCAAGGAACAGGTATCAAGTACTCGGGGTCCTACGGGACACAAGTGGACGGTTAACAACCAAATAACATCTATTGCCCACCTGTGCCTCTGCTTACTTACTTCAATTTTAGTTGTTAAGCAGTAATTAAAGTGAACGAAAGTAAAGCCGTGATCATCTCCAACATCAAACATGCGGCAATACTCCAACAACTGTGGTACATGACGACACGCAACAGCACTTGAGCAAGCGACTACGACGCGCCGGTCCAACTAGCTACCAATCCACAGGTAATTGGATGTGTCCAAGGCAATATAGGGCTGCAAGGGATATCACGGATACGGAAACTAGAGCATCGCAACACAGATAGCAATAGATCAATAGGAGGGAATAAATACTATAAAAGTAAGATAGGTAGAAAGGGGGAGATGCTCGCCTGAAAACATTGCCGAAGGTTCAACCGAAGATCGGGTCGACACTCGCATCAACTCAACGGCCTTATCCGCGAAGAACCAAAACACTAGAAGAAACACCGGATGCACTATTTAATACTACGGCAAAAGATCGGGCATGATGCATGTATGATGTATGGCATGGCAAAGGTGCAATGCAATTAGGCAATATTAAGTGGAACCGGGGTCCCGACAATTAATTAGGTGGTTCATGTTATTAAACTACCCCGCAATTTAATTGTTGTCTTAACAGGACAAAACATGGCATCGGTTCGCTACACCAATTTAAATGAGGCCAATATAAGACTGGATTTGCCCGCATATGGGCCCCATATTTAATTATAAGGTGAATCGGCATAAGGCCCCCAAACCACACAAAATGCATGCGAGAAGGACAATTAATATGCGAAAAGTTGTATTATATTATAAAATAGGGTTTCGGGAAGGGGTTCACACATTAGAGTTCGGCAGATATTGATTCCGGGGTTCGGGGTTCGGTCTCAGGGTTCAGGGTTCGACGGGATCGGTCTCGGACAACAGAAGTAGATCTTGTCGCATCCGCGGTCGTCGGTTCGTGTAGACGGTCATGGCGTTCCAGGGGGAGAACTTGGCGTTCCGTGGTCTTCGGGTCATGTCGACGGCCTCGGTGTCCTCGATGGAGAACTCGGTGTATCCGTGTCGTGGTTCTTGTTGGGGTTCTCGGCTTCGGGCGCCGGGATCGGGCTTCGGATTCCGGGGTTCGGTGCGAGGTCTCGGCCATCAGATCCTTGGAGGAGGTCATGGCGGTTCCATTCAACCCATGAAGGAGATCTTGTCGCTTGGTATCCGTGTAGGAGAACTCGAGGTCGATGGCTAACTTGTCCGGTACCGGGGTTTTTCAGAGTTCTTGGCGCGGCACCGGGTACGGGGTCGGTCTTCGGGTTTCGGGGGAGAGATCGACGTTCCACATTCCTTGGCTCCGTGTGGAAGATCTTGTTGTCGAGGTTTCATGGTCTTGGGGTGCCTTCTTCGATTGTCGGTGACGATCATGAGAAATGTCGGCATCGGGTGGGCTCGAAGTAGTCTTTTACCAGGGCATAACACAAGTGCACGGTAGCATACATACAACAAGAGGAACTAAACAAAAGAACACGGCGAGGCGGCCGTGGTCGACAGGATGAGCGAGCGAGCCCGACGGCGGGGCTCGGGGCGAGGACGCAGGAAGAAGACGGCGGCGCGCTCGGGAAGGAGATGTCAGCGGCTCGGCAGCGTGCTCGGAGGCGAGGAAGGCGAGGTCGTCGAGTGGGGCGAAGGGCGGGGCGGTTGGAGGAGCTCGCCGGGGTCGGTGCCGTGGCCGGAGGTGGTGACGAAGGCGAGGCCGGCGGGGGTGCTCGGGTCGGAGGTGGAGGGAAGGAGAGGCCGCGGCCGGCGAGGGCGGTCGGAGAAGCTCGGGCACGGGCGGAGGCCGGCGGACTCGGGGCGAGCTTGAGGGGCTGGCGGCGAGGCGGCGCCCTGCGAGGAGGAGCCATGCGGGGAGAGCGCGGCGGCTCGGCGAGGACACATGACGGCGAATGAGGAGGGAAGGGCGTCGGAGGTCGCCGGGCAGAGGTGGCTCGCGGGCTTGGTGGAGGGGGCGCCGGCGGTGGTAAGGTGGAGGCCGCGGCAACGGTGGAGGCGGGTGGTGGCGTGGTCGGCGAAGGCGGGTGGAGGCGGAGCTCGCCGGAAGGGCAAGGGCGGACGCGGCGGATGGGGAGGAGGCGGCCGGGGTCGCGCGGGGAGAGACGGCCAAGCGGGTCGAGCGCTGAGGGAGAGGAAGAGAGGAGGGAGGCAGAGCGAGGGAGCGAGGTGGGTGAGCAGGGAGGGGAGCCGTGGCCGGAGAAGGGGGGGAGCTGGCGAGAAGGGAGGGGGAGCGATGGCCGGAGTTGGGGAAGGAGAGAGGCGAGGGGGACGCGTGGTGGGGGAGAGAGGCGTGAGGGAGAGAGACGGGGCGGGGCAGGTGAGCCGGTGGGGTGGGACCCAGGGGAGAGGTGGAGCGCGGGTGCAGGTGGGACCCAGGGCGGGGTCGGCTGGCAGTGGGGTTGACCGGGTGAGGGTGTGTGGGCCGCGCGAGTCAGTTGGTGAGAGAGAGGGGGGTTGGGGAGTGGGGAGTGGGTCCAGGGAGGGTGTGGGCCAGGGGTGTAAGGGAGAGGGAGAGAGAGGGGTAAGAAGGAGTTGTGGTGAGAGAAAGAGGGGAAGAGAGGGTGGATTGATGAGGTGGCAGGGTGGGTAGGAAATTGGGGGAGGGGTGAGGTGGCGAGCTGTGAGTGGTGGGTAGAATAGGATTGGGTAGGTATAGGATTTAGAGGGGGCTGGTTTAGGTGGACCGATTTATACCGGGGTGGTCGACTGGGTCGAATCGGCCCGTTCGATTGCCCCCACAAAAATAATTAAATAATTTTATTTGTTTCAAACCGACTTTTGCAAACCGATAGCAAACAAAACAAAATAATCCGGTGTCCCGGGTTTTGCGTTTGAACAAAGACGGGTCGTTTAGAAAACAAAAGTAGGTTTTTCCGAAATAGTTTTATGCAAGCAAATGCAAGATGATGACGATGCTCAAATGCAATGTGGCATGATGACATGAGCATGCGGCCAAGATGATGCAATGCACAAAAACAACGCGATTTTCTAGTAGTGGTTTTGGCGGGATGCCACAGTCACATAGGTGCTAGATAATTATCAATATCAATTCTAAGTGACACAACCTCGAATATTCACATTTTCTAGGATTGTAATATGCACTAAGCATATAACTCCCCCCTAATGTGATACTACCATAAAACCAACACGAGGCAAAATAATACAAATAGAGATAATTAATGGACATTATAAAACTTAAATTTATCATGGGAATTGTACCACATAGAGACTAGACAATAATCCAATATAAATACTAGGTGGTATTCCTCATGTACACACAATTTTAGGATTGTGGAATGCCCAAGCATAACACTCCCCCAAAATGGTATAATCCATTAATCTCTCACAAGAGCCAAATAAGATACCAAATATAACCAAGCAAGGCTCAAGCACAAGAAACACACATACATGTTGTGCCACTTAATCATACACAAATATGATTGATATATCAAGATAATTAAGTGGAAATCACAATATGTACAAAAACATGGAAGATACAAAACCAACACATGCACAAAGGGGCAAGTAACTTTCAATGTAAAGAGTTTAGAATATGTTACCGCAAGGAGGAACATTGGAAATATAATATAATCAAGATATCAAAATGGATTGGCTTGACAATAATAATTGATGAAGATCCCTCAATTCTTCATAATGTAGCCAAGACTCCAATGCCCTACAACAATACCTATTGATCAAGTTTTGGCTTGTTGGTACTCCCCAACCAAGTTGGGTCCTAAGAGGTTAGTCACAATAGGCTTGGAAACCCAAATGGTTCTTTTCTTGAACCCACATTGAGCACCAACAAATTTGGCAAACACATTGCCAACCTCATCCTTACAAAGAGAATACGCATCATCAATCAAGATAGGATGGGATGAGGAGATACCAATAGTGCATGAGGAAGAAATGTGCCCCTTCTTGCGGCATATGTAGCAAGTTCTACTCTTGCCATCTTTATTTTTGGATGAAGAAACAACTTGAGGAAGAGCTTGAGTCTTCTTGGGAGGAGGCCCATCTCTAACAAGATGTAGAGCATGAGGCCGCTTCCCTTGTTGCTTCTTGCCAAGGGACTTCTTCTTTAATGGGCAATGTTTGACATGATGCCCTTCTTCCTTGCACTTGAAGCAAAAAATGTTGGCCGGATATTTGTCTTGATCTTGGCCATCTTCTTGTTGTCCTTGTGCTTCAACATGATAGTGGACTTGTTCTTGACATTGGAGTTGAATCCAAGTCCACTCTTGTCATTGGGGGATTTTTGCACACTCAAGATTTTGTTGAGTGCGGCCTTCCCTTGATGACCCTTTTTCAAGTCATTCTTCAAAGAAGTGACTTGAGACTTGAGCTCTTTTATTTCCTCTACATGGTTAGTTTCAACAAAAACACTAGAGGAAGTAGAAGCTACATTGTTAGAGCAACAAGGCATGGAATGTAATTCATCATGAGATATATTATGGTTGTGAGAGGATGAACTACAAGGACTAGCACATGGCAATATAACATTTGGAGTAGATGTAGTGCTAATGTCCACATGAGGCCCACTAGATATTACCTTTGACACGATGGCCTCATGAGCTAACTTTAGCCTACCATGGGAGACTAGAAGATCCTCATGCGAGCTTGAGAGCTTAACATGACTTTCTTCTAATTTCCCATAGTTGCTAGTTAGCAACGCAAGTTGAGCCTTTAGCTCAACATTCTCCTCCAAAATAGATGCTTCACAAGAAATAGAGTTAGTATCACAAGCATCATCATTATTAGCGAGAGGTGAGGGCAACTTGGAAATCTCTTTTGAATATGAGGCTTTAAGTTGCTCATGTGACTCGGTGAGGTTGATGAGCTCACCCTTTATGACCCTAGAGCCATTTTTGAGGTGCTCAAAATCCTTAAGGAGTTTAGCATAAGCAACTTGAGTCTCATCATTTTTATGTTTGAGATCACTTGCCACCTCAATTTGTGTTTCTAACTTATCAATAAGTTCTTTGCTCTTAATAGCAAAGTCCAAGATTTCAACAAAGTTAGAGCAAGCAATATCCTTGTTAACAAGGGCACGATAAACAATCTCACCCTTTTCATATAAATCATCAATATCCAGCTCTTCTTCCCCATTATCCACATCCTCCTCGTCACAAGAGGTAATGGGTTCCAAAGTAGGAGTTACCTTAGAATCCCTAGCCATAAGGCATAGGTGGGTACCGGAAGAAGGCGAAGATGAGATTGCATTTGTGGCTTCATTCAAAACCATGTCTTGGCCCATAGAATCTTCGGTTTCCTCTACATGGTTAGCAACACAATTACTAGAGGAAATTGAAGCATTTTTATCATGGCAACAAGACAACACAAGCATATCATCATGAGATTTATTCAAGTCATTTCTACATGATATGCACGGACTATTAACACAAGCATGTAAGGAGTTTGTAGTGCTAGAAGTGTTAAAGTCCAAAGATAGATCATTGCAACTAGATAGAGATGAGGGATTACACATAGTAAGCACACTATCCAAATTGCAATTTCTATAACCACTCACCATATCATTACCTTGTGAAAAGTCACATGTTGGTGAAGTGGTAGAGGATGAGAAATCATCTCGACCGTAAGTGGAAGCAATACAATCATCCTCAATAAAGTTGGACACAACATATTTATCTTGAAGTTTTGTCCATAACTCATGAGCGCTCCAAAAAGGAATGATTGAGGAGGTAACTACATAGCTCAAAGCATTAACGAGCACATTAGAAGCTTGAGCATCGAGATATAAGTTTTTCTCGTCCTCACAAGATAGATTTTTGAAATCCGTAGGAGGAGAAAAACCCATATCTACAATACGCTCCAAATTTGGGTCCATGTCCCGAAAATGAATGAGCATGCGATTTTTCCATATATCATAATTTGTGCCATCGAATATAAACATGTCATTGTGCACTAATCCTCTAGCCGACATCTTTACTCTCAAGGCGGTGAAGCCTAAAATGAGAGACCGGGCTCTGATACCAATTGAAAGGATACGGATGTCGCCTAGAGGGGGGGGGTGAATAGGCGATTAAAACTTTTCCTAGAGTGGCTCAACAAAGGCGGAATTAAACTAGTGTTTACTTTGTAAAGCACAACCTAGAAACAACTAAGGTTTACCTATGTGCACCAACAACTTATGCTAAGCAATACAAGCAACAAAGTGATAGCAAGATATATATTACTTCAAGCACGAAGGCTATCACAATGTAAAGTGCATAAGTAAAGAGCTCGGGTATAGAGATAACCGAGGCACGTGGGGACACCGATATTTTAACGAGTTACTCCCAACATGGAGTACGTCTCGTTTGGAGAGGGGGTGGTATCAAACCACCAACGCCACAAAAGGCCTATTCTCCGGTGAATCTCACTCCAATGGGATCGATCCACGCTTCCACTATCGGTGCACTTGTCGATGGCAACCGGAACCTCTCACAAGGTTGGGGCACAACTCCACAACTTAATTGGAGGCTCCCAAAAAACGCCACAAAAGGCCTCAACAAATGCCACCAAGGACACAAAACCGTCTAGGGTTCCAAGAACCCAAGAGGGACAAGCTCCAATGAGCAATTCAAACCAAATCCTCCGAGGAGAACTCAAACCGATGCACCAAATGCAAATGGCAAGAAAACCACAAAGGTGTTCAAATCCTTCTCTCCCAAATTCCACCAAAGCTACAAAAGCTTATGGGGGAATAAGAGAGGAAGAACAATGGAGGAAATCCACAAAAGACTCCAAGATCTAGATCCCAATATGTCCCCCTCACTCAAAGGAGAGATTGATTGGTGGGATTATAGATCTAGATCTCCTCTTTCAAATCCCTCAAGAATATGCAAGAATCATTGGAGGGATTGAGAGAAAGCAAGCTCAAGAAGGTCAACAATGGAGGTGAAAACTTGCAAGAAAGGTTGAGGAACCATTGGGGAAGAAGGCCCCTTATATAGGTCCCTCCAAAATCCAACCGTTGTAGCCCAAAAACGCGATTCCCGGTACTACCGGACTTTTTCCCGGTACTACCGGTCTTTCCCGGCACTACCGGACATTTCCTGGGGTTCCTGGGACTCCAAACACATTTTCTCTCTGCGCTCCCCAGTATCAAAAAGCGGTACTACCGTACCCCGGTACTACCGGATCCTGGTCCGGTACTACCGGTCATCACAGAACGAAAGCAGCCATAACTTTTGCATCCGGACTCCGATTTCGATGATCTTGGGCTCGTTTCGAAGAGGACAACAACCTATATAAGATCATGCAAAGAAACATCATAGTCCAGCAAGGGAGAATAGATCCAAATGAAGAAGTAAAAAACCTTCTACCGTGCTAGGTACTAAAATGCGGTATCACGCTTTTGGTACCTAGCCAATAAGCTTTGGAAACTTGTCAAAAACCTTCTGCCGAGCTAGGTACTAAAATGCGGTACTACCGCATTTTGGTACCTAGGAGGGCAGTGGCATTTGGCAACTTTCCAAAACCTACTGCCGCGCCAGGTACTAAAATGCGGTACTACCGCATTTTGGTACCTAGGAAAATTCAAACCTCTATAACTTTTGATTGGTAACTCCGATCGACCCGATTCCAATTGCGTTGGAAAAAGGACGACATGGGCTACCCTATGAAAGGTGAAAATATTGGTTATCACCAAGTGAGAATGTATCATGTATAATAATGTGAGATACCTCACTTGGTGAGAAACCGAAAAGCTGCCAAGATCAAAATCGCAACAAGATACAAACGGAAGATCCGATTTTGATGAACAAGAGATTGTTATGGAGATTACCACAAGCTCTATATCATCACATGGATAATACCAAATAACAACCAAATATGATGATGCAAGTATGCAAAGGTTTGATCTCTCTCCGAACGATGTGACCGAATTACTCATATGAGAGCCTCTCTTGATAGTACGGTTATCTATCCTAAACCCGGTCTCACACACATGACGTGAGACCGGCAAAAGAGAAAACCTATCAAGATTATACCTTTGCCTTGAGCCTTCCACTTGAGCTCGATGTAGACGATCTTGCCCTTCTCAAGATGGAACGCCCTCCTTAATTCCTCATCATCGATCTCGCATATTGAGCTTTCCCAACATATCTTCTTTGCATTTCATCGACCTTGAAGCCAACACATGCTCCAAGCGATGCCAATGGACAAATCCTACAAGTATAACTTAATACACACATTGGTCCATAAAGATTGTCATTAATTACCAAAACCACACATGGGGGCCCAACATGTTCTTTCACCTATTATTAGTGCTCACTCGTGTTTTGTCCCGGTTGGTGTCTCCAACCGGGACTAAAGGTTCAGCTTTAGTCCCGGTTGGCGACACCATCCGGGACAAGGTACAAGATGCACGACATAATGTCAACACTCACCCCTATCATTAGTGCTGCCTGGCCCAGCCTTCCGCAATCCCTTCAGTCGTGATTGGTTTCTCCAACCGGGACGAAAAATGAACCCTCTATTTATAGGCATTTCCCTCTACTTATAGGTCTTTCCTCTATTTATAGGCCTTTCCCTCTATTTAGTCCCGGGACTAAATGATGCAAACATATGTATGGATATTATATTAAGATTCTTTATATTTTTCTGATAATAATAAACATATTATTTGGATTTTTACAATAGTAGATATGATTTTCCAAAGTTATATATTTGATTTGAATTAAAAAATTAAAATTTACAAATGACACTATTTATAAATGATACAAACAGATGTATGGATATTATATTAAGATTCTTTATATTTTTATGATAATAATAGACATATTATTTGTTTTATTTGGATTTTTACAATAGGAGATATGATTTTCCAAAGTTTTATATTTGATTTGAATAAAAAATTAAAATTTACAAATGACACAATTTATAAATGATGCAAATAGATGTATGGATATTATATTAAGATTATTTATATTTTTCTGATAATAATAGACATATTATTTGTTTTATTTGGATTTTTTACAATAGGAGATATGATTTTCCAAAGTTTTATATTTTATTTGAATAAAAAATGAAAATTTACAAATGACACAATTTATAAATGATGCAAACAGATGTATTGATATTATATTAATATTCTTTATATTTCGTAATAATAATAGACATATTATTTGTTTTTATTTGGATTTTTACAATAGGAGATATGATTTTCCAAAGTTTTATATTTGATTTCAATTAAAAAAAGAAAATTTACAAAAAATACACTCGTACCGGGTCATGGCTGGACCCGGGACTAGAGGGTGCCTGGCGCGCGCGAAAATGAAGCGGCCGAAAAAAATCCTCTAGTCCCGGGTCGTGGCTGGACCCGGGACTAGAGGGGGTCTCTAGTCCCGGGCCGTGGCTTAGCCAGGACTAAAGGGTGGGGGGTATAAGTACACCGCGCCCGCCCCTGGCCGCTCCCGCCCAGCACTTGACGAAATCGCTGAGGTGAATACAAACATATGAGCTCGAGAACGACGATGACGCAGGGGAGGTGCTGCCCGATTCCCTCGCGCTGCCTCCCTCGTCTCCACCGCCTGTCAGGCCGCTTACGCGCCGTCTCGCCTCTCAAGAACGCCTATCATCTTGCGTCAGTCATGCTACCGCCGGCCCACACCAAACACGTCAGTGGTAATTTGTAGCTAGTAATTTAGTTATGTTATTAGTAGTATTTCTTCTAGCTATTTGATTATATTTGTTACTTATTAATATTTATTATTATTATTAAGGTTTTGTATATAAATGCTATTATTTTTTAGTATATTATTAGGAAATGTTAGTAGTATATCATTCATATTGTTAGTATATATTATTATTATACTATTAGGAAATATTATTTTGTGATAATATTATATTATTAGGGTTTTGTATATTATTAGTAGTAGTATTGTTAGTAGTATATTATTCGTGGTAATGTTGTTAGTAGTAATATTATTTATATATTATATTATTTGTGGTAATATTGCTAGTACTATATTATTAATATTATTAGTATATATTATTATAATTATTATATTATTAGAAAATGTTTATATAATATATTTTTTCTAACCTGTTTAACTCTCTGTTTGTTATAGTGAAGTCGTGGATCATGATCGCAGTGGTGAAGATCTTCTTCAGGGCATCATAAGAGGTGAAATTCCTCTTATTACTACTAGTGAAGATATTTTGCTCGAGGAAGAGATTTTCTCATATCTGAATCCATCCAGTGATGGACTAGAGGAAAACCTGATGTACCAAGGGGAATACCGGACGGACGAAGGGCAAACAAATAACAGCAATGATGGCCCTTCGACAGGATCCAACGAGGTATGTATATATAAATCCTCGTGTTACCTCTATGAATTAATTTATCTGGATATATCAATATATATATTAATAACTCTCTCTTCTTCTTTTATCCCACCAGATCGAAGCAATCGACAGCTCGAACAAAACAAGGGCCGAACAGAAAGTTGGATGGTAATCAGAGGTTCACCATCGAAGAAATAGATGATGATGGAGAACCGATTGTGAAGGGAATATGCCCTGAGAGGCAATAATAAAGTGTTTATTATGTGTATTCCAAGTATATGATAGATGTTTATTTTCCATGCTATAATTGTATTAATACGGAAACGTTAATACATGTGTGTTTAATAAACAAACAGAAAGTTCCTAGTTATGCCTCTCTCATAAACTAGCTCGTTGATTAATAGGATGATCAAGGTTTCCTGATCATGGACATTGGATGTTGTTAATAACGGGATCACAACATTAGTATAATGGTGTGATGAACATTCATCCGAAGTATAGCATTACGATCAAAGTCATTGAGTTTATATTGCTATAACAACTTACGAAGTGATCCTAATCCTTAGACCATGAGATCATGTCAATCACTAACACCAGAAGAGTTTCTTGATAACATCAAACGTCACACCGTAACAGGGTGATTATAAAGATGGATTCAGAACTAATAAAGTGTTATGTTGAGGCTCATGGATCGAGAGTGGAATTTGTTCATCCCGATGACGGATAGATATACTCTGGGCCCTCTCGGTGATATCACATTGATTAGCTTGCAAGCAAGTGATTTGATCACTAGAATGTTATATCACATGAACGAGAAAAGAGTGCATGTCGAATCTAGATCAAACTAGGTATGGAGATACCGATGATCGAATCTCGGACATGTAATATATCGTGAAACAAAGGGATTAAGATACTAGCGTAAAAGGTTCCAACGATCACAAGAAAGTCATCGTTGAATGTGTGGGAGTCGATGGGTCTCCATCCCGCTTCGATTATTGATCCGAGAGGGTCTCGATCATGTCCGCATTATTCACGAACCGTAGGGTGACACACTTAAGAGACACCGACATCCAATTGGAGCAAATGTTTCATGCCGAAGAATGAACAAGCGCAGGAATTTATTTCACTAGATACCAAACAGTTTTCAGTGAAATTGCATAAAGTGGTTATGCATGTGAAATAGAATTCTAGCAAGGGTTATTTGTGAATGTTTGTCATTAAAGTAATTGACAAAATTCTGAATAAAATAAAAGAGTTTTATTTAATGAGAGTTTGCATTAAATTTGGTTGAAATTTAATGGGAATTTGAGTGGACTTTGAGTGGAGGGATTTAAAGGGCATTTTGTGAGTGGAGTGTCCACCCACATGAATTAAGGAGGGAGGGCAGCCCCATGGCGTGGCCACCCCTTGGGTGCCCCTCCTCCTATAAAAGGAGCCCCTCCTCACGTGTCTCACACCTCCTCGTGAAGGATCTCTCTCCTCTAGAATTTATCCCCATGGTCTCGGACTAGCGAGATACATGTTCCGTGGATATTCGCAAGAAAGAGTTGTGCTTCCGCTGCATCGCTGGAGCGAAGAGGCGGAGGTTGCTCGGTGCCTCGAACGTGTGTGCAAGCATGGATGCGCTGTTGATTTGCGGCGCTAGGACTTCCTCTCGATCTTGAGATCGGCAAGAGATCGTCTACATCAACCACGAGTTGAACTCGTTAAGCTTTGTCGGTCTTCAATGGTATGTTCTCTACGGATATACATCCGCCCGTTGTTTGTATCTAGTAGATAGATCTTGGTATATAGTTCACATCGTAGGAAAATTTTTGTTTTCTATGCTGCGAACCCTACAGTGGTATCCGAGCCGGATCTATGCGTAGATACTTTACACGGGTAGTACACATATGAGTATGTGGGAGATGATGATCATGTTGTTGCTCCTTTGTTGTAATTTTGCATATTGGTGGCATAGTGGGATGAAGCGGCCCGGACAAACTTTACATGTCCTCGCACATGAGACCTGTTCCACGCTTGACATGCAACTAGTTTGCATAAGTGGCTAGCGGGTGTGTGTCTCTACTACTATAGTCAATATCTATTTTGCAAGCGAGTTGTCAACAATTTGATTATCCTCGTTGTGGATCATGTTCGTAGGTAAGAACGGTTCTATCTCTAAAGCCCTAAGCCACGTAAAACTTGCAATGGATAAATTAGAAGCGTCTAGTTTAGATTGTTGCTGGGCTAGTGTTATGATATGGTAGTGTTGTAAGTAGAAGTATGAGATGATACTCTTACAACACACATAGCGTGTAAAATCCATAGACCTTGGTTTTACACATATAGGTATGATAGTGATCATACCACGATGCACATGATAGAGATCATCTGCGGGAACCATATCATTTCACTAATAAACATATGATGTTTGATAGCATCTTATATTGCTTGTTTAGCGCTTTGTTAGCATAATAAGATGATCCCTCATTTAAATATCAAGATAAGAATGTGTTGTTCCTTTAGTATGCACCGATTATGTTTTCGTCGCTCCAAGACATCGCGTGATGATCGCGTGTTCTTGGATCCACGACCATATTTCGGGTGTAAAACAGTTACACACGCGAATACTAAGGTTCTAACTTGGCGAGCCTAGCATGTACAGACATGGCCTCGGAACACGGACCGAAAGGTTAAGCATGAGTCATATAGTTGATATGATGCCCATTTGATGCTCGCCTTTGAAGCTATACCGACTCACGTGATGATCGGACTTGGTGTAGTGGATTTGGTTCATGTAATCACCAAAAAGGCACGAGGGATGTCGTTTTTGAGTGGGAGTTCATTCGTAATATAGATTAGTTGAACTCAATCTATCATACACTTAGTCTAAACTTTACAAATTCTGTTGTAGATGGCACCACCTGCTTTTAATTTCAATGTGTTCATGGAGAAAGAGAAACTAGCAACGAACGGTAGCAACTTTACCGAATGGGCCATGAATTTGAGGATTCTCCTCTCTGCTGCACAAAAACAATATGTGCTAGAAGCGCCGTTAGGCCCCCCACCTTTTGATGATGCCCCTGACGAGGAGAAGAATGTCTATCAGACTCGTCAGGAGGACCACAACTTAGTTCATTGCGGCATATTGTATGGGCTAGAGCCAGAACTTCGAAAGCGTTTCGAAAACGGCAATGCATTTGATACAATGGGTGAGTTGAAAATGATTTTCGACACACATGCTGCTGTAGAGAGCTACAACGCTTCAGAAAAGTTCTTTAGCTGCATGATGGAAGAGCACAGCTCCGTTAGTGAGCATGTACTCAAGATGTCGGGTTACGCCGATAATCTTGTGTCCTTGGGAATATCGATTCCCATTGACTTAGGCATCCATCGTGTTCTGCGGTCTACACCTAGCTATAAGAGCTTCGTGATGAACTATAATATGCAAGGCATGAAGAAGTCTCTCCCGAGCTTCGCCAATGCTTAAAACCGCAGTGGAGATAAAAAGGAACATCAAGTGTTGATGATCAATAGGAACACTAGTTTCAAGAAAGACAAGAAGGAAAATGGAAGGGAAGTAAGGCGGCAAACTGTTGCGTGCTGAAAAGAAACCCGAGTTAGACCTAAGTCGATTCCGAAGTGCTACTATTGTAAGGGGATGCCATCGAAGCGCAATCGCCCAAGTATCTGGCAGACAAGAAGGCCGGCAAGGCAAACAAAGGTATATATGATATACATGTTATTGATGTGTACTTGGCTAGTGCTCGTAGTAGCACCTGGGTATTTGATACCGGTTCAGTTGCTAATATTTGTAACTCGAATCAGGGGCTGCGGAACAAGCGACCGCTAGCAAGGGGTGAGGTCAAGATGCGTGTCGGCAATGGATCAAGCGTTGATGTGATCGCCGTTGGAACGCTGCCTCTCCACTTGCCGTCGGGATTAGTTATAAACTTGAATAAATGTTATCTGGTGCCTGCACTGAGCATGAACATTGTATCTGGATCGTGTTTGATGCGAAGTGGTTATTCATTTAAATCCGAGAACAATGGTTGTTCCATTTATATGAATGAAATCTTTTATGGTCATGCACCGATGATGAATGGTTTATTTCTATTATATCTCGATGATAATGTTACACATATTCATAATGTTGATGCTAAAAGGATTAAACTTAATTATGATATATCCGCATATATGTGGCACTGCCATCTAGGTCATATTGGCGTTAAACGCATGAACAAGCTCCATTCGGATGGACTTTTGGAATCACTTGATTATGAATCATTTGATACATGTGAGCCATGCCTTATGGGCAAGATGACTAGAACGCTGTTTTCCGGTTCAATGGAACGGGCGACAGATTTATTGGAAATCATACATTCTGATGTATGTGGTCCAATGAGTGTGTCGGTGAGACCTGGATATCGTTATTTTGTTACTTTCACGGATGATTTGAGTAGATACGGTTATATCTACTTGATGAAACACAAGTCTGAAACCTTTGAAAAGTTCAAGGAATTTCAGAATGAAGTGGAAAATCACCGTAATAGAAAGATCAAATTTCTACGGTCCGACCGTGGAGGTGAGTATCTAAGTTACGAGTTTAGCACTCACATGAAAGAGTGTGGAATTGTTTCACAACTCACACCTGCGGAACACCACAAATGAAATGGTGTGTCAGAACGTCGTAATCGTACTTTATTAGATATGGTTCGATCTATGATGTCTCTGACGGACTTGCCGTTGTCATTTTGGGGTTATGCACTAGAAACTGTTGCATTCACTTTAAATCGGGCACCATCTAAATCCGTTGAAAAGACACCGTATGAATTGTGGTTTGGAAACAAACCTAAGCTGTCATTTCTAAAGTTTGGGGATGCGATGTTTATGTGAAGAAACTTCAACCGGATAAACTCGAACCCAAAGTGGAAAAATGCGTCTTCATAGGATACCCTAAAGAAACTATTGGGTATTCCTTCTATCACAGATCCGAGGGCAAGGTTTTTGTTGCCAAGAATGGATCCTTTCTAGAGAAAGAGTTTCTCGCGAAAGGTGTGAGTAGTCGGAAGGTAGAACTCGAACAGGTTGTGGAACCTTCTCTTCAAAGTATGGCGAGTAGCGCCTTAAGTTGTTTCGGAGTTGGCTCCACTGTTGAAGAGGGAACTAATGATAATGATCATGAAACTCCAAAAGAGAGTACTACCGAACCTCGCAGTCAAACAGACGCTGCGTCAGCTCCGAGTCGGAAATCTGTCATGAATTTCATGGTTGATGAAAATGATGACCCGAGACGTATGAAGAAGCGATGATGAGCCCGTTCCAACAAATGGTTAGAAGCCATGAAATCGAGATGGAATCCATGTATGAAAATCAAGTTTGGAACTTGGTGGAATTACCTCACGACCGAAAGGTCGTGGAGAACAAATGGATTTTCAAAAGGAAAATCTTCGATGGTAATGTGACTGTCTATAAAGCTCGACTTGTCGCAAAGGGGTTTAGACAAATTCAAGGAGTTGACTACGATGAGACTTTCTCTCCCGTAGCGATGCTAAAGTCAGTTAGGATTATGTTAGCAATTGTTGCATATTTCGATTATGAGATATGGCAGATGGATGTCAAAACCGCGTTTCTCAATGGTAATATTGAAGAAGAGTTGTATATGATACAACCAAAGGGTTTTGTCGATCCTAAGGATGCTAACAAGGTGTGCAAGCTTCAGCGATCCATCTATGGATTGAAGCAAGCATCACGAAGTTGGAATCTCCGCTTTGATGAGGTGATCAAAGAGTTTGGATTTGTCCAAACTTATGGAGAAGCTTGTATTTACAAGAAAGTGAGTGGGAGCAATGTGGCATTTCTGATATTATATGTGGATGACATATTATTGATCAGAAATGATATAGATCTTTTAAACAGTGTTAAAAGTTATCTAAACAACAAATTTTCAATGAAGGACCTAGGTGAAGCGTCATACATATTAGGCATAAAGATCTATAGAGATAGATCTAGGCGCCTAATAGGGCTATCACAAAGTACATACCTTGATAAGATTTTAAAGAAGTTTAAAATGGACGGAAGTAAGAAGGGGTTCTTACCTATGTTGCAAGGCAAGACATTGAGTAAGACTCAAAGTCCGGCTTCGGCGGAAGAAAGAGAGATAATTGACAAAGTCCCCTATGCTTCAGCCATAGGCTCTATAATGTACGACATGCTATGTACAAGACCGGATGTGGCACATGCTATTAGTTTGACTAGTAGGTACCAATCGGATCGTGTTCTAACACTGGATAGCGGTCAAGAATATCCTTAAGTACTTACGAAGAACTAAGGATATGTTTCTTGTATACGGAGGTGAAGAAGAGCTCGTCTCTAAGTGTTATGTCGACGCTAGCTTTGACACCGATCCGGATGACTCTAAGTCTCAATCCGGATACGTATTTCTCATGAATGGCGGAGCGGTTAGTTGGAAGAGCTCCAAACAACATGTGGTAGCGGGATCAACAACGGAGGCCGAATATGTTGCTGCTTTAGAAGCGGCTTAGGAAGCAGTTTGGATGAAGGAGTTCATATCCGAACTAGGAGTGGTGGCAAACGCGTTGGACCCAATGGTGACCTATTGTGACAACAATTGTTCCATTGCCAATGCCAAAGAACCAAGGTCTCACAAGCATTCCAAGCATATTAAGCGCCGGTTTCACTCCATCCGCGAGCATGTCAAGGATGGAGATATAAAGATTTGTAAAGTACATACGGATCTCAATGTAGCAGATCCGTTGACTAAAACTCTCCCTATAGCAAAACATGATCAACACCAGAACTCAATGGGTGTTAGATTTATCACTATGTAACTAGATTATTGTCTCTAGTGCAAGTGGGAGACTGAAGGGAATATGCCCTGAGAGGCAATAATAAAGTGTTTATTATGTGTATTCCAAGTATATGATAGATGTTTATTTTGCATGCTATAATTGTATTAATACGGAAACGTTAGAACATGTGTGTTTAATAAACAAACAGAAAGTTCCTAGTTATTCCTCTCTCATAAACTAGCTCGTTGATTAACAAGATGATCAAGGTTTCCTGATCATGGACATTGGATGTTGTTAATAAAGGGATCACAACATTAGTGTAATGGTGTGATGAACATTCATCCAAAGTATAGCATTACGATCAAAGTCATTGAGTTTATATTGCTATAACAACTTACGAAGTGATCCTAATCCTTAGACCATGAGATCATGTCAATCACTAACACCGGAAGAGTTTCTTGATAACATCAAACGTCACACCGTAACAGGGTGATTATAAAGATGGATTCAGAACTAATAAAGTGTTATGTTGAGGCTCATGGATCGAGAGTGGAATTTGTTCATCCCGATGACGGATAGATATACTCTGGGCCCTCTCGGTGATATCACATTGATTAGCTTGCAAGCAAGTGATTTGATCACTAGAATGTTATATCACATGAACGAGAAAAGAGTGCATGTCGATGCGAGATCAAACTAGGTATGGAGATACCGATGATCGAATCTCGGACATGTAATATATCGTGAAACAAAGGGATTAAGATACTAGCGTAAAAGGTTCCAACGATCACAAGAAAGTCATCGTTGAATGTGGGAGTCAAGATGGGTCTCGGATCCCTTCGATTATTGATCCAAGAGGGGTCTCGATCATGTACGCATTATTCACGAACCGTAGGGTGACACACTTAAGAGACACCGACATCCAATTGGAGCAAATGTTTCATGCCGAAAGAATGAACAAGCGCAGGAATTTATTTCACTAGATACCGAAACAGGTTTTCGGGTGAAATTGCATAATGTGGTTATGCATGTGAAATAGAATTCTAGCAAGGGGTTATTTGTGAATGTTTGTCATTAAAGTAATTTACAAAATTCTGAATAAAATAAAAGAGTTTTATTTAATGAGAGTTTGAATTAAATTTGGTGGAAATTTAATGGGAATTTGAGTGGACTTTTGAGTGGAGGGATTTTAAAGGGCATTTTGTGAGTGGAGTGTCCACCCACATGAATGAAGGAGGGGAGGGCAGCCCCATGGCCGTGCCACCCCTTGGGTGCCCTCCTCCTATAAAAGGAGCCCCCCCTCTCACTTGTCTCTCACACCTCCTCGTGAAGGATCTCTCCCCCTCTTGAATTTATCCCCATGGTCTCGGACTAGCGAGATACATGTTCCCGGTGGCTATTCGGCAAGAAAGAGTTGTGCTTCCACCGCATCGCTGGAGCGAGGAGGCGGAGGTTGCTCGGTGCCACGAACGTGTGTCTTGAGCGGATGCGCTGCTGATTTGCGGCGCTAGGACTTCCTCTCGATCTTGAGATCGGCAAGAGATCGTCTACATCAACCACGAGTTGAACTCGTTAGGCTTTGTCGGTCTTCAAGGGTATTTTATCTACGGATATACATCCGCCCGTTGTTTGTATCTATTAGATAGATCTTGGTATATAGTTCACATCGTAGGAAAATTTTTGTTTTCTATGCTGCGAACCCTACAGATTGCTCTAGAGAAGCACCGGAGGATGTTTACAAATCAATGCGGGGTGCTTGTTAGGTACAACCTGCCAATCACCATTCAAGAATGGAATAAGTCAAAGAAACCCGGTGAAGAATCCAACAGTTATGTCATCGATGATGCCAAAGATGACCTTTGGCAGAAGATCATAGCACATTTCATACTACCTCTAGAGTATGAAGAATTTGAGGCAGATGGTATTACCCCAAGGCCGGGTGGGCTTGAAAGAAGAGCGAAAGTCAAGGAGTGGGCTCTGAGCAAGATGGCCGAACTGTACCGGAACTACAAGAAAAGTTTATACGCAAAATATGTTGCGAAAAAGAAAACTCCAGACTTCTTAGGAGCAAATGAGAAGTTGAGAGAACAGTGGCCCGATTTTGTAATGTACAATCAATCTGATAAAGCAAAGGCAAAGTCGGAAAATAATGCGTTAAATGCTGCCAAAAAGAAATACCATCATAAAATGGGGACATATGGCTACAAGAGTGTCGTCCCTAAGTGGGAAACTATGGAGCGGGACATGAGGACTAGAGGCATCACTCCTGGTACAGATGAATGGCCCGAGAGGTCAAAGCACTGGTGGTACGGACACGGGGGATCGTTGGACCCAGAAACAGGGAAGACATTATTTCATGAAAAAATTCTAAAACCCTTCGAAGACCTTGTTCAAGCAATGAACGATGCTCAATTGGGATTGTTCTGTCCCGAGAGAGAGAACGACGAGCTGACACGCACCCTCGGGAATCCTGAAAAGGGTGGACAAACATGAGGCAAAGGCGCCGGTGTTACGTGGAAGAAAGGGTTTCCTCAGTACGATGATAGTTATATAAGCTGTCAGAGAAAGAAGGACCGGGAGGCAGACCAGATCTTGAAGGTAGAGCAGGACCTGGCTGATCCGAAGAAGCTCATGCAAGAAATTAGCCAAAGGCCATCGTCAACTCACCCGCAGGCTAATGATCCTGCATTGGATCTTAGCCAGCGGAGAAGCAGCGTGGCTTCCACGGAGGTCCGGGCTGATGATCAAGCACTGCTGGATGATGCACCGGCTCCTCGCTACCCCTTGGATGATGTCAGAGATATGGCACAATGTGAGCTACCTCAGCCAATGAACAACCTGTCCTTCAAGGTGCGATCGACACTGCTTTACCTTGTCTACCTGGAGCACTCCACCATTCACTTCCGATTCCACCTGGCTATGCTCGTGTCATGGTGGATGACATAGTGGAGGATTTTGCGGACCTAGAGATTGACATCGCTATGCCTGAAGGCCATACGAAACTAGGAGATGTCAAGCACAACATCATTCTATGGAAGAAGAAGTACATCCAGTTTCCAGGCTCAGCGCCAAGGCCACCGACTCCGAGGAATCCAAGTCCACCCCGCCCTGATGATAGTCAACCTCCAAGTCCACCCCGTCCCGATTATCGTCAACCTCCAAGTCCACCCCGCCCCGATTATCATAAACCTCCAAGTCCACCCCGCCCCGATGTCGATCGTTGTAGCAGGTGTACATCAACTCGATCTCCGCCTCCGCGCAATACTTGATCTTCGCCTCCGCCTCTGTGCAATACTACCTCGTCGAAGAAACGGAAGGTCACCGCTCCCCCACGACCCACATCGAAGAAAGTTCAAATGGCAAAGATAGTCGACATCCCGCCGGCTCTTCCAAATAGACCTTATGACAAGACCGATGGGGAAAATGCCGCGAATGTGGCTGCCCAAGTTAAGGTGCATTTTGCACCCAAAAAGCCTGAGCCAAAACCGGTATATGATGAAAAAACCAAAAAGTGGGCTAAGTCCTTTCTTGAGCAACCATCCCAGATATCGATGAATCTGGAATCAGACTATGACCGGGATATTATTAAGCAAGCAAAGAAGAAAAAAAGCATAAGTTCAAAAAGAGGGAAGCAAGTTGCCCAGCTCGGACAACAGAAGATTCAATCCCGCTCAAAGTGATTTCAGACCTCGACAAAGCCTTCAGAGCTGAAATGGATATGTACATGTAAATATTGGACCCCAGAGCCAGTACTAATGTTGCACTAATAGGCATCACTCTATTGGAGGCCAAAGCACTTGCTACCGAAGCAAATATGTCTCTTGGTCAATATTTAGGCTATGAAGATACGCCAGTGGGTCAAATAGTACGGAAGTATGTCCAAGGGGAGCCTCTAGTCAGTCATGAGGAGCTCACACGTCTATCCACACATATGCGAAATCTGCACACATGGTACCTATTGCAAACAGAAAAAACATCAGAAAGATTGGTTTGTGGTGGACATTAGAAAGGAGCATTACTTCAAACCATATGCGATACAGGTTCAAATGACCGAACTGTTTTAGTTATACAATCAGCGCGCCCTCGACAAATCTATCATTGGTTGCTACTGTCTATAAGTGATTTATTTCTATAATTAAGTTTGTAGCTCGGCTTGTTCATTGCATTTAATATATTATCCTAACTATATATATCCTCTTGTATGATATTATATTATGTAGAATGAAGATGCTTGAATGCAAAAGAGCTAGAAGATATGATGTTGGGTTCATTGACCCATATATCGTTAATGAATATATGTTAAAGAATCACCCCAAGGAGATGGAGGAAGACCTGTGCAGTTTCTTAACCGAGAATAATTTTGTTAAGGAAATACTATTTCCTTACAACTTCATGTGAGTGTTTCTATATTGTACACATTTTATTTTTGCTTACTCGATGTTAAGTGTAATTGATGATCTATGCATGTATGCTTATGTAAATGTCCGCAGATTCCACTGGATCTTGCTAAACATTCAAGTTGACAAGTCCCTAGTTGAAGTCCACGACTCATTAAGTTTGGACCAAGAGAAGTGGAGCGACATGAAAGCAATGCTCCATAAGTAATTTCAATCATTATCGCATTATATCGGCCTCTTTCATTCATTTCCTGATATCAAGTAACTAATAACTCCTTTGTTCATTTGCTTGTCGAGCAGGTGTTGGACATGGTTCAGACAGAAAATATCAGGTCCATTCAAAGAGGAGCTAACTTATAAAATGGTGAAGAGTTTACAGCAGCCACCAGGAACACATTTATGTGGATACTACGTCTGTGAGTACATCCGCGAGTTGACCAGTGAGCGTAAAGTTGATTCACATTATATTTACGATTTTCGGGAGAAACTAGAGCCAGAACAGCGCATACGAGAAATTCAAGAGGAGCTAGCGAGATTTCTGATGAAGGAGGTTCTTGATGTACATGGAGAACATTATGCGGATGACGAGGAACTCTATATGCCTTAGTGATCTCCATGTAGTTGATATGATATATATATATCATCAATGACCATGTAATTTCAAAGCATTGCTTCCTTTTGATATGATTGATTATATGTATGCTTGCAAGGGATCGATTAATTATATAGATGCATCAAGGTGTACTGGGTATGTAGTAGCATAGCATATGTGTACTGAAATATATGTTTGAAATTATAGTGAAACACAAAACAAAATGGAAACAAAATGCCAAAAAAAGGAGACACACAATCTCTGCCGCGGCGGAGAAACACACGAATTCTCTGCCGCAGCAGGAAGCCTTATAGTCCCAGGTGGTGTTACAACCCAGGACTAGAGGGTTTCTGCCCCCGCCTCTCTGAAACAACCACGTGGCTATCTTCTGTCGCGGGCTGTAGCAAGTCGGGACTAGAGAGGGGGGGCTCTAGTCCCGTTTTGGCAGTCCCGGGCCCAAAACCGGAACTAGAGCCCGTTACGGCCCGATACTATATGCCCTTTTTCTACCAATGGCCGTGGCACTATGGCATCGATCGATTCGCCGAAACGGCGCAACATGTGCCGCAGGATCCTGACGCGGTGACTGCGAAAATAGTTGGCGTGACAGTGGCGGCACACCTGCCATGCGAGGGGGCCATGAAACCAGCATCGTACATGTGGCACTCGTCCATCACTACGCGCCACCCTGGAGTGAAAATCCCAACGCTGCGGTCCACACGAACCTATGTCGGTCGGTCTCAGCCAGACGTGCCTCTGTTGCTTTTTTAAAACGTTGCAAAAGGCTTCCTTTTTCATTGACATATCTGGTGCACCGGGAAAGAAAAAAACACATGTAATCGTAAAAAACAAACACGCAAGATCTTATAAAAACACACATGCAATATTAAAAAAACATGCATTCTATCTCTTGATCCCCTTTCTATCAACCGACAATTGATTGCGACAGTACCATCACCTGTCGGCTACCGCTCAGGCCTCCGCTGGTCGTTTCCTCGCCGCAGCACACTGATGAGACTCGGCCCCAGTCTCCTCCACCAATTCCCCAACACATCCGCTTTTGCCCCGTTTCTACGCGCGCGAACTACCAACCCTATCTCCGTATTTTGCACTTTTGGCCACCATCTAACACCGTCGCCGATAATATTTTAGTCGGCATGTCTTCAGGAAATATATGGCGCACTGGTAATATTTTCTCCGCCAGTGTCTTTAGCTAGGCCCCTGGTAAACATGTGTGAACATCATTAGATTCATGGGTTGATGACCCACAAGTATAGGGGTGTATCGTAGTACTTTCAATAAATTGTAGTGTCGATCCCAACAAGGAGCAGAAGGTGTTGACTAGTGGTTTGGATCAGGATTTCTCTGCAAATACTTAGCAAACGGATTTTTAGGGGTTTTGATAATGCAAAGAAATAAAGTACAAGTAAATAAAGACAACAATAATTGCAGCAAGTAGCCCAATCCTTTATTCAGCAAAGGACAAGCCGGTTGTATTACTTATAAGGACCAAACATTCTTGAGGACACATGGGAATACTGTCAAGTGCTTTCGCTTCATATAGTTGATTAATCTTCTTTAGTTTGATTAGTGTTGTGTGAATGAACCTATGCTAATGTACCGACCTTACTTGGACTAATACATACTTGTGATTATACCCCTTGCAAGCATCCGCAACTACAAGAAAGTAATTAAGATAAAAATCTAACCACAACATTAAACTCTGAGATCCTACACTCCCTTGTGCAAAGGTTTCCTAATGGGGGTTCAGGTTTCTGTCACTAACCCTACAATTAGTAGCCAAATACACAATGCATTTCCCTAGGCCCATAAATGGTGAAGTATCATGTAGTCGATGTTCACATGACAGCACTAGAAGAATAGCACCACAACTTAAATATCAAACCATTGAATATTACTCAACACAATTCCACTACTAACAACATGACTTCTCCCATATCCTCAAGAACTAAACGAACTACTCACAAGACATCATATGGATGAAGATTAGAGATGATATGATGATGAATAACAATATGAACATAAACAATGATTCAAAGGTTCCACTCAAAATCATCAACTACAAAAGTAATCAACACCGGGAAAGTTTCCCCTAAAAACTATGCTAGATTCAACCCAATTGTTACAGCGGGATGGAGTGGTGATGATGGTGCTGGTGGAGATGGTGGTGAGGATGATGATGATACCGAAGAAGTCTAGCTTGATGACGGTGTTGACAGCGACGATCTCCCCTCCCCGGGAAGAAATTTCCCCGGCAGAAATCTGCCTGCCGGAGAGCTCTTTCTCTCTCTATAGTTTTCGCCCCGCAGAGGTCGCTCCCCCCGTATTAGGTTTTTGAGGACAAGATATAGGAAAAAGGGCGAAGCAGGAGGTAGGCCAGGGTGGCCACACCCCCTGCTGGGGCGGCCCAGGGTGGGCCCGCGCCAGGGGGTGGTGTGGGCCCCCTGTGGCCCAACTCCGCCTCCCTTCTGGCTTCCTTCATATTCTAGAAAAATAGGATTTTCCATATATTTTCTGATATTCGTGAATATTGCATCTGGACACCGCCTTTTCCATCAGAATCCTGGCTCCGGCAGTTCATCCTCCAAAAGTCATCCAACATGCAAAAATAGATGAAATAACATAAGTATCACCTCTTGATAAGAAATATATCAATGAATAACAATAAATTATGATATAGAATAGTGATGCAAAATGGACTTATCAACTCCCCCCAAGCTTAGACCTCGCTTGTACCCCAGCGAAAACTGAGCTCGGTAAACATGACCACAGGTTTATGGAGTGAAGTGTCGATAAAAATAATACGAACAAGAAGCATCACATTCACCAATACATAACTCATAATAGAAGGCAACTCACCATTATATAACTTAACTTGCAATGAGCATGGGAGTCACAATAAATATGCATAAAGGCAAATCATAATTGGTAATGGCAAACTTTGTTCTTGGTCAGAGAAAGGTTGACAAATCATACTAAGTTTTCAAGCAAATCTTTTGCAATGAAGATTATAACAAGAATCCTTTTCTCAAACATAAGAGACTTTTCACAACGATGGTTTTCAAAGTAATATTTATTCATATAAGAGCTTTGTGCCAAACAAGGAAGATAAGAAACATGATTGAATAAATCATCATATGAATGATTGAAACACAACAACTCAAATGCTTGCTGGAGATAGAAAGGAATAGGTTTACTGACTCAACTTAAAACTAAAAGAAAGGCCCTTCGCAGAGGGAAGCAGGCATTTCAAGTTTCATAAATAGCTTCCAAAAGATTATGGTACTTACTAGCTTTGAGCTCTCATTCCCCTATCATAAGCATCTTGAGGTGATTAAGTTTAAAGTGAGCAAATATGGAATATATGCTTGACAAATCATAAGTTGTCAATCTCATGTCCCTTTGAGTACGAGGGTCGTTCCTCATGCTACTCAACTTTAGTTACAGGTAAGTTCTTGTCATTGTAAGTATATGTTTATCATAGAGAACCGCGAATGGGGTACCCCTTGCCCCATGACACAGGAGCTATCCCATATAAAAATGACAAGGCAACAGATAGTGAGCATCTCAGCAATCCTTTATTTACCATGAGAATGGTGCATATCTATTTTTTCCTCTCTCCCTTTTTTCTATATTTTTTCTGAGGATTCTTCATGGATTGCTCACGATGGTGATGCTGCAAGTTTCCACCATGATTAGGCATGGCTTAGGATAGCCGCCCAGGCGTTTATCTAACACATATACATAACTCCATGGACTTACAAGCTCCCCTTTTATTTCACACCACCGACATCCGCAAACAAAAGATCATGATATCAACTGAATAGATATTTACAGGTGTTGAAAGCGTTCCCCGTGACAGCACGGTTCTGCTAATTCCCAACTTATAAGTGCAAGCATATACAACTTAGATGACACAATGGTTCAAGTTTATTAAGGGCAAGAAAATAAGGTGTGCCATCTAGTTCGTGAGAGCTTTACTAACTAGTTTTCACATAACAAAAGATTTTTTAATTTGAAAGATAGATGAAACTCGAGAATTTACTTGGAATAGCAATAATGCTAATAGATAGATATAGTGGACACAAATCTCATAGGTTTTGGTTTAAGGATTGGATGCACGATAAGTATTACCTATCAGTACAGGTTTTTGGCTAGCAAGGCTGGGTAGCAAGCATAAGAGTTGAAGGAAACAAGTAAACATACAAGTGATAGAAACAGTCATGCAATCTTTCTTGAAAACACAAAAGATATTAAACAAAGAATACTAAGCTTATAAGCCAATCAGTAAAGTAAGAAAATAATATAAAATACTTGTAAGCGCTTTTATTTTTTCCTTACAAATCTCAAAAGTGTTGCTACTGACCAGAGCTAGGTTTGCCAAAACCAATTTAAATTTACTTGATGCTCCCAAAGTGATACCAATACTATTCAACAAGATCAATCATATAATAGAGATTGCAAACTAAGATAAGATGTGAAAAAATTAAATGATAAAACTTCTCATTAATATTCCATAAAGGCACTCACACCAAGGGATACATATATAACCAACTAAAGGAGAGATACTTCCACAATGCAAACCATCCTATATGATAACTTCTCTATTCATGATATGACTCTACTAAAAAGGTAAAACGATTAAAGATAATGATGTGATACCGCGGCACTCCCCCAAGCTTGGAACAAACCAAGGGGATGCCAAAACCTGATGATGAATTACTCCTTCGGTGGTGGTGGTGTTCTCTCGATAAGCTTTTTAATCAACTTCCTCAAATCCTCAATCTCAAAGGCTAGAGTACGAATCAACTCCGAATTATGCTCAATGCGGTTAATGATCATGTCAGACCGAGAATCCCAGTCCTTGTGATTCTTTCCCCACTCTTCCTCCTTAGAGTATTCTTTCTCTACATGGTTAGAATGAGGCATATACCAACTAGAGGGTAACTTCCCTTTGGGAAACTTTTGGAATTGCTGCTCATGTCTAAGAGTATGGAAGGGGTTCTTGGAGCGACCGTGGAGCTAGGCAATGGCACGGAGTTTTCCCTCTTGTAGACATCTGTGCCATCCTCTTGAGCTTGATAGGATTTGCCACCACTCCAATGCTCGCAACGGTGGCATGGGTGCGCGGACGCTTGTATTCCTCCACTTCTTATTTGTTTTCAACCAAGATCTTCTCCTCCTGCTTGGGGTCTTTAAGATCATCTTCCACGGGCTTCTTGCCCTTGTCATTGGCGGAGACCATTGTGCCTCTAAACTTGAGAATAATTCCTGACTGAAATAGATCGAAATGAAAACACGACGAGAATACGATATACGGACCTCAGGGGGGTCTGGGTGATTAAATACTATGAAGTTTTACGACATAAGGAAGGTACTGGGCGAAAACGGGACGGAGAGGGGCTCACGGGTGGTCACACCCCCTGGTGGGGCCCGCGCCACTGGGTGGTGTGGGCCACCTGGGCTCCATTTCCTCCACTGCTTCGACTCATTATCTTCTGTATGGAATAAAAACTGCAAAAATATAAATAGAAAAGTTTTCCGCGAACCTTTTATTTTCAGCACTTTTACCTATTCGAAAACGGGCTCTACAGGTTCCTAGTTTGATCTTTAATAAATTCTTTTGGAGTCACCATTTGAATAATATCAAAATCTTCATTATAAGAATCTCAAGAAATAGAATGTTTGAGCCTTTGACCATTCTTCATCTCCTTACATCATTCTCTTCCAACATTTGCAAATCTCTTTCATACAAAGCTCCACACAATTTTCATTAGCAACATTAGTTAATGCAAAGACAATAAACCTTTGGGTTCAAATTTCAACTGAAATCCATCAAAATATAAGATACTATACCAACCCATTTCAAAACCCCCAAAAATAATTTTAAAGGAAATCGATTGAAGAGGCAAATGCAAGTAATGGCAGAAATCTGTCAAAACAGACCAGCAGGTAAAGATTGATTTCTTTGAAAATCGTATATTGCTCAAATCAAAAAGTGCAAAACTAACGAAATTTGGATAACAAACTGGGGCACAAGCACAAAAAATTACAGCTCCATCGGAAGTACTGGGATTTTTCACGAATGTTTACAGTGCAACACAAAAATCTGTTTCGGGACAACAACTTCTCACAACTCACCTACTTCACACCAGAGGCAAATCTTGACACGAAAACCAAAAAAAAGGATAAGGAGAGGTTATTACAGAGGTAATAACTTCCAATACTCAAAGTAACAAAGACCCAAAGCAAACTAAAATGGGTTGTCTCCCAAAAGCTCTTTCTTTATAGCCATTAAGATGGGCATGATAATTTCAATGATGTTCTTATAGGAGATATGGATTTGAAGTAAAAGAGAGCATCAAGACGCAAACATCCAACACATTTAAGTCTACCCACTTCCTATGCAAGAGAGTTTTGTGATAAAACAAATTATTGAAACAAAAGGCTACTAGCATAGGAAGACAAAACAAGTGCAACTTCAAAGCTTTCAACATAATGCGTGGAAACTTAATATTATTGGGATGCATAAAACCATGTTTCCCTCTCTCATAATAACTTTCATTAGAACTTTAAATAAAGTTAACAATATAACTGTCACCAGAAACATTCTTATCATCATAATGAGCATACTTAAAATTATCAAAAAGAGGTTTAAGGTCAAAAACTGGATCAATAGAAGCAAGTTGTTCAACTCTAAAATCCTCATTAGGCAATTTATTTTCATAGTGAGTTTTAGAAAATTTGGAAAAGTTAAACTCATAAGACTCTCCATCAAACTTAGTTAAAATTTTCTCCTTCTTACAATCAATAATAGCTCCACAAGTGTTCAAGAAAGTTCAACCAAAAATGATAAGACAAGTTTTACTAGCTGCTGAACCAAGCACTAGAAAATCAGAAGGATATTTAATCTTACCACAAAGAACTTCCACATATCTTACAATACCAATTGGACAAATGTTTTCCTTATTAGTAATGTGAATAACCACATCAATGTCCTCAAGTTCACAAGGACCAATTTCATGCATAATTTCTCAATAAATCTCATAAGGAATAACACTAGAACTTGCACCAATATCACATAAACTATAATAGCAATGATCACTAATTCTAACAGAAAGCACAGGGACACTAGCTCTCCTAGTTTTACTAGGATGTGAGACAATATTAGAAGCATCTTCACCAAAGATAATGTGCCCATCTTCCACATTTTTAGTGACAAGGTCTTTAACAATGGCTACTACTGGTTCAATATTTATTTGTTCATCGGGTTCTACAGTTTTCTTTGTACTTTTGCTAACCACATTAGTTATATAGAATTATCCTTTACCTTAGCAGGGAAAGGTATTTTCTCAATATAGGGTTCAGGCAAAATATGATCAACGGTACAAACTTCAGTTTTAGCAGGAACATGATTAGAATATCTTTATAAGGTGCATGATACTTGTTCCACTCCTTTTGGGGATTTTCAATATAAGAGGAAAGTGCCTTAAAACAATTGACAATACTTTGAGAATCAAGACCATACTCACTACTAATATTATGAAAGTCATCAGTTCCCATAAAAGATTTAATGCATTCATAATCATAATTTATACCTGACTTTCTTCCTTTGTCATTCTCCCATGCTTCAGTATTTTCTTGAATACGGTCTAGAAGATCCCATTTAGCTTCTTATTTCATACATGTGAATGATCAAGGACAAGAAACATGTAATAAATCTTTATCATGAAGAGAAAGCCTTGCATAAAAGTTATTAATAATAATATTATTAGGGAGCTCATGAATAGGACATTAAGCATTAGTAACTTCAATCTCCCCCAAGCTTGGGTTGTACTCTCTCCATCATGAGGCCAAAAGTTATATATTTGATTCCGGTCTTTATGAATCTCACTAGGAGGATAGAATTTAGAATAAAAGAGAGGTACTATTTTCTCGCATTCCATATATTGTCCATTCTTCAGCTCTTCCTTTCATAGAGAGTAACTTTTTCTTAACTTGTTCCGTTGTGATACCTACAATCTTAAACAACCCGCATAATTCATAGATAAAAAGCAAGTGATCACCGAGATGGACAGTTCCATCCCCAAAATAATAGTTATCCATAACACGATCAACAATTCTTGTAGGTATCTTAAAAGGATCTATCTCAGCAGGTGGTGGTTCATCTACTACCCTAGCAGTGGTAGTAGCTTTCCCAAATAGGAAACCAAGTGGGTTATCCATATTGGAAACAAAGTAACAAACATAAATAAAAGCAATACTCACATTAGAAGTTTCCTTTACTAGTTCCACTCTTCAATAGCGCTTCACTCCCCCGCAACGGCGCCAAAAAATAGTCTTGATGACCCACAAGTGTAGGGGGTGTATCGTAGTACTTTCGATAAATAGGAGTGTCAATCCCAACAAGGAGCAGAAGGTGTTGACTAGTGGTTTGGATCAGGAATTCTCTGCAAATACTTAGCAAATGGATTTTTAGGGTTTTTTGATAATGCAAAGAAATAAAGTGCAAGTGAATAAAGACAACAATAATTGCAGCAAGTGGCCCAATCCTTTCTTCAGCAAAGGACAAGCCGGTTGTATTACTTATGAGGACCAAACGTTCTCGAGGACACATGGAAATACTGTCAAGTGCTTTCGCTTCATATAGTTGATTAATCTTCTTTAGTTTGATAAGTGTTGTGTGGGTGATCCTATGCTAATGTACTGACCTTAATTGGACTAATACAGACTTGTGATTAAACCCTCTGCAAACATCCATAACTACAGGAAAATAATTAAGATATAAATCTAACCACAGCCTTAAACTCTGAGATCCTACGCTCCCTTGTGCAAAGGTGTCCTAACGGGGGTTCAGGTTTTTGTCACTCCGGCAACCCCACAATTTGTAGCAAAATACACAATGCATTCCCCTAGGCCCATAAATGGTGAAGTATCATGTAGTCGACGTTCACATGACACCACTAGAAGAATAGCACCACAACTTAAATATCAAACCATTGAATATTACTCAACACAATTCCACTAATAACAACATGACTTCTCCCATGTCCTCAAGAACTAAACGAACTACTCACGAGACATCATATAGATCAAGATCAGAGATAATATGATGATGAATAACAATCTGAACATAAAAATGATTCAAAGATTCCACTCAAAAGCATCAACTACAAAAGTAATCAACATCGGGAAAGTTTCCCCTAAGAACTATGCAAGATTCAACCCAATTGTTACAACGGGATGGAGTGGTGATGATGGTGATGAGGATGATGATGATGATGATCCCTATAAAGTTTAGCTTGATGACGGTGTTGATGGCGATGATCTCCTCTCTCTGGGAAGGAATTTTCCCAGCAGAAATCTGCCTGCCGGAGAGCTCTTTCTCTCTCTGTAGTTACCGCCCCGCAGAGGCAGCGGAATCTTTCTGTTGTCAATCCCCCCTGTATTAGGGTTTTGAGGAGAAGATATAGGCAAAAGAGCGAAGCACGAGGTGGGCCAGGGTGGCCACACCCCCTGCTGGCGTGGCCCAGGGTGGGCCCACTCCAGGGGGTGGTGTGGGTCCCTTGTGGCCCAACTTCGCCTCCTCTTCCGGCTTCCTTCATCTTCTGGAAAAATAGGATTTTTCGTATATTTTCTGGAATTTTCTAATCTTCGCGAATATTGCATCTAGACACCGTCTTTTCCATCAGAATCCTAACTTCGACAGTTCATCCTCCAAAAGTCATCCAACATACAAAAATAGATAAAATAACGTAAGTATCACCTCTTAATAAGAAATATATCAACGAATAACAGTAAATTATGATATAGAATCATGATGCAAAATGGACATATCATGGGTCGCGACCTCTAGTTCACCCCATAGTCGAGTAGCAGAGCAGAGAAAAATCCAATTTTCCGTTTTATATTTGGTCTCTCATTTATTGCATTATTATTATTCTAAAAAGGGGTATATTTACTAAAAGAGGTACATTATAATATGGTATATTACTCCCTCTGTCCAAGAATAGATGTCTTAGGTTTTATAAATTTTGGATGAATCTATATACTAAATAGTGTATAGATTTATCCAAATTTTAATAAATTTGAGACATCTTTTTTAGGACGAAGGAAGTATTATTCTAAAAAGGGTATGTAGGAAAATGTTAGAATTTTATACATGCTTATGACATGGACGACGTTTCTTTTGCATTGCATATCCTTTAAGAACCACGTTGCCAACCTATCTTCAATTAGTCCAAAGAATACATGTTTAATTAGCCTCATGGTATCTTGACTGGGCCAGACCAAGGTGTATAGGCTTATCGTGAGTTCTAGGAGCGGGGTTGGGGTGTAGAAAAAATTGTAAGGTAGCCAATTAGGTCAAATACCAAGCTCAGTTGGCGTAGAAAAAACTGTGAGGTAGCCGATCGGGTCAAGTACCAAGCTCTTGACGTAGGAAAAATCATGACATATTTTTTTTCGCTTAGGTATGGTATGGTGGATATTGCATGATTTGGTGGGAGGGCAAAACGGTTAAAAAAGAGTTAGACCGGAAGAAACACTTAGATCCTTTATTATTAGGTATAGATAGAGAAAAAAGTTTTAAGTTTGTTACAGACCCAACGTCAAGCCAAAAGGTTAAGGAAGAAACAATTACTCTCAGGCATTACATTACTAAACGCTTAGGCTCCGGCCTTAGCCCACAACATCATCTCTTCTTTGATTCTTGACACCACCATTGGAATGGTGGAGTAGTGGCTTCGGAAGACACGAATGTTTCTTTCCTTCCACACTTCCAATGAGACTAGCATGGCAAGGAAAGCCATCGCCTTCCTTGAGTGTCCTCGCTTTAGAACAAAGGAGTCCCACCAATTCTTGACGCTTGTGGCTTCATCCCAATCGTCTGGAATGACATCGTGAAGACCAAGCCAATCTTTAACATTTCTCCAAAGTCTTGTCGTAAACCAACACTTGAATAAAAGGTAGGACGCGATTTCGTGTACTTGGTTGCAAAGCTTGCAATTTCCACAAGTTTGTCATCCATGCTTTTGAAGCCTATCTGCTGTCCAAACTATATTTTGAAGGAGTAGGCAAGTAAATAATTTGCTTTTTGGAGTCGCCCAAGGCTTCCAAACCATCAAAGTCATGCTTGAGTTGATGAGGCCTTCGAATTTCATTTTGTATGCGGAAGAGGAGGAGTATTGTCCATCGGTTGTGAAATTCCAAGTGATGCAATCAACGTTGCCATTGTGTAATGGATTGTTGGAGATGCATTCCCATAAGGTAGCAAATTTCTCTATGTGCTCCACGGTCATTCCTCCTTGAGTGTTTATTTGAGTCATCGATCAATGCATAATTGCATCATGTTTTAGATTATTATTTTGCATTATAGATGTAGGATCTTGGTATTTTATGACGTTCGCATGCACTTTTATGTTTATTTTCACCAGGATTAGGATAGATGATGAATCTGATGGACACAATTCTTGGACCAGTTATATTGGAGTGAAAAGGAGCCAAAAACTACGTAAATTGCTTATCTGGGAAATATTAATAACACCAGAAGAAAACCCGAAGAAATTGAGGCATACAGAAGGTTTAACGATGAACTATACGGCGGGAGAACTTTTCCGGCTGTATAGTTCCCGTCGTATAGTTGGCGCCACCTCCGCCTCCTCATATAGTTTCACCCCATGCTACTGTATCGAAGAGACGACATACAGAACACCCAGAAATCGCTGAAACATAACCTCTGAAAGGCATCTGGAGGGGGAACTCATCCACCGGGGATCCATCTTCGCCCTACGCGGATCTTGTTGCAATTCCCGTACTCGTTGTGGATTTATACAAGTACTATTTATCTATGATAGATTCCATTACTTTTGCCATGATGTTGATTGCCTCCATGTCTAAGTAGATCATTAGTTCTTGGGGAGATGGAGAAACCCTAGCATGAGATTAAAATAAGATAAAGTTTATTATGATATTCATCGCTGTGACCATGTGTTAGATTGTCTACATCTTGATGTTGGGAGAAGTCGACCTCTCAATATTTGCCTCTTGTGGGGAATTGATGTAGGGAACTACTTGTTGGCAGACATAGGGATGTTAGCACTTACAATGACTATAAAGATGTTGGCACTCCTTACGTATCAACTTGGAAATCGAGTAAACTCATAAAACACTATACATGTGATGGGACATGTCTTGCGGGATTACGTCCCTTAATAGTGCAGTAATTCAATTGATGTTGATTGCCATCTGCTGTGGTTATGAGGATGATTTGAGCAGTGGTTGTTGCCTCTTTGTCCAAATATGGAGTTTCTCCCACACATATATAGTTGAGAATGTCCATGATAATAATCTTTACTTTAGCCCTTTATAATGCTAGTGGTGTATCCGCTAATTCCTGAGAACGCTTTTTACCACTGAAGTTTCAAATATCTTTTACTTACGTGATACTTATTTTCTGTATTTAGTTTTATTTACTTTACTCATTGTTCTCTTATACCGAAAACCCAAAAACACCTTTTTACTCAATACTCACATTTTATCTTATCACTTAGAACATTATTTAGCATTTGTAGTTTCAGTATTTATTTCAAGAATTCTTAGACTTCAGACTCCTGCTCCATGTGGGATCGATATCTTTATTTCGAAACTAGCTACAACCGATCTGTGCACTTGCAGTCATCAAGCTATTTTCTGGCGCCGTTGCCGGGGAGCTAAGTGTTGTAGGTATTTTAGTTTTTTCTTATTTACTTTAGTTTTGTTAAGTTTGTTTTTGAGTTACAGGTTTCCACCAACATGATGGAGTTTGAGCATATGACTAGTGCTTACCCACTCAACCACTTTGGGAAGCCCTATGATATTTATAAAAGAGACAACTCCAACGAGAAGACAAGGGGGTTTGAAATAAATCCTCTATTGCTTAGTATTTTACACAAGAAGCAATTTACTGGAGATGGAGAAGATCCTAATCCATATGAGCACATTGCATGTTTCAAAGATATATGTGGCACGTTCCAATTAACGGGGTATATCGCCGATGAGGTAAGGGTTAAACTTTTTAGTCGAACTTTGACAAGTACATCTCTCATGGTATAGATCTCTACCCTCAGAATCCACTACTACTTGGGTTAATTTAGCTTGCGAATTCCTATCTAAATATTACCCATTATCAAAATCCTTTGGAATCAGGCATCTTATAATGACTTGGAGAAACTGTCCTAATGAAGGACTAGTAAGATATTATATAAGATTTAAAATTTTAGTTAGTCAATGTCCTCACCATGATTTGTCTGAATGGTATTTAGTGTATATCTTTTATGGCGGTTTAATCAAATCTAATAAATTTAACTAGACTCTTGCGCGAGAGGAGACTTTATGGATTTACCTGTAACTAAAGGTTGGGCTTTACTTAATAGAATTCGTGATCATAGAGCTTCATGGAATTTTGGTCTAGGAAGTGGAGGAGGCACATAAATAGATCATGAATGTATTCACGACTATAATAAATAGGCCATGTTAATGAACTATCTAAAGAGATTTATTTATATTTAGATCTTGTGTTGCAAGTTGTTAAAGATTTTACAGAACACATCAAAGCTCCAAAATAGGGTTCAGCCAAGTATGATCCACCACACGAATCTGAAAAGAAAAGTTAAAGCAACATTGGCCTCCCTAGAACCAATGCATGAGATACCTTTCCCTAACACTGCACAGGAGCATATTTTGGAATATGAACAAGTCAAGGCAGTACAGGAGGAGAAAGAAGAGGAAGGTGTGCCAATAATTGAAGAACATCTGGATGAAACCAAATATGAAGAGGTAACCAAGGAAGCAATCATGGCTATGTATGCACATTGTAACATAGTTGAACTTGATGAAGAGACTTCTATATTGGTTGAAGGAAAAATTAAGGTAAAAGATGTGGGTAAGCCTATTCTTCCCTGCATATTGAAAGAAACCTCGCATTACGATTTATGTGATCTTGGCACCGAAGTTAATCTTATATCCTATGACTTTTATTTAGAAATAAAAGAAGAGATAGCCCCGGCTACAATAGAAAATACTGATATGACAATCATATTAGCCAATAAAAATCTTAGAATTCCAATGGGAGTAGTTGAAGATTCAACTGTCACAATTGGCAATAAAAATTTCCCTGTTGATTTTATAGTTGTTGATATGCCAGTTGTGAGTCTTTGCCCAATCATATTTGGAAGAATTTTTTGAGAGCTATAGTGGCCACAGTCGACTTCAAAAAGGAGGTTGTATCCCTTAAGCTTGGGAAAGCGGAAAAAGAATTCCACTTTTCTAAATTTAAAGACAAACCTCTACATATACAAGAAGAAGAGAAAGAGAAGACTATCGAGGAGATGGTAGCTCTTTTCTTAAATAATCAAGATGAATAAATAAATTTAGACCCAAATTGTGAAGAAATAATTATGGAGGACAGGCCTTTTGAAGAATTATAAAGTGAATTTGATTCATTTCCCATTGAAGAACCTCCAACTGATGAAGCTTTTGAAGAACCAGAAAAGAAAGGGAATGAAGAATTGCCACCCCCGGAATTAAAAACTACTAGATAATCTTAAGCATAGATTCTCAGATGATACTAATAAATTCCCTGTTATTATTAGCGCTAAACTTTTAGGGGGAAGAAGAAGAACTCATGAAGGTACTAAAGGAGCACCGCAAGGCCTTTGGGTACTCAATGGATGACTTGAAGGGTATTAGTCACATGATAGCCTCCCATCGAATATTCATGGAGGAAGGTGCTAAACCAGTTGCAGCATTTAATAGAAGACTAAAGACTTAAATGAAGGAAGTGGTAAGAAAAGAAATAGTACGCCTACTTGATGCAGGTATAATTTACTCTGTAAAAAAAGTGAATGGGTAGTTCATTGTGTTCCTAAGAAAGGCAGTTTTACTGTTGTTCCTAATTAAAACAATGAATTGATACCTACTAGAACTATTTTTGGACATAGGATCTGCATAGATTTCAGGAAATTGAATAAGGAAACAAGGAAAGATCACTATCCTTTACCGTTCATAGATCAAACTTTAGAGAGGTTAGCAAACCACAGTCATTTTTGCTACATGGACGGATATTCTGGTTTTTCCCAAATAGTTGTTCATCCTGATGACCAACTTAAAACAACTTTCATTAGTCCTTATGGTTTACATGCTTACCGACACATGCCTTTTGGGTTATGTAATGCTCCAGCTACTTTTCAATGATGCATGACTGCTATTTTTGCAGATTTTATAGAACTTATAATGGAAGTATTTATGGATGATTTTTCTGTCTATGGAACTTCGTTTACTAGTTGCTTGGATAATCTCAATAGAATTTTGCAGTGTTGCAAAGAAACCAATCTTGTCTTAAACTGGGAGAAGTGCCATTTTATGGTCAAATAAGGCATAGTCCTTGGACACAAAGTATCAGGTAAGGGTATTGAAGTAGATAGGGCTAAAGTTGAAGCAATAGAGAGAATGCAACAACCAAGGGACGTAAAAGGTATAAGAAGTTTTCTTGGTCATGTAGGCTTTTATAGAAGGTTCAGTAGGAATTTTTCTAGAATTTCTAAACCTTTGACTAATCTGTTGCAAAAGGGAGTGAGATTCAATTTTGATGATAAATGACTTATTGCCTTTGATAAACTTAAATATGCTTTATCACGTGCTCCCATCATTAAACCACCTATATGGGATATGACTTTTGATTTAATATGTGAAGCTATTGATGATGCTAGGAAGAAAGAGACTCTTTGCTGTATTTTTCTCTTGTGATAAGTTTAGTTCTTATATTATTGATGCAAAAGTAAGATTTCATATGGATCATGATGGTTTAAAAGAACTCCTTGAGATAAAGATTTAGAAGCTAAGACTGATCTGTTGGATCCTTTTAATTCAAAATTTTGAGTTGCAAATTATGCAGAGACAAGAAGCAAAGGTAGTGGATGCATCATCTATATTTGTCTAGCAAGACACTGATCTTATTGAGAGGAGCTTTGGTCCTGATGATTTTCGTTTTCGAGAATTATTATAGGAGCTAAGGTCAAATCCTCCTAAGAAGAAGAAGTCCTTGTTGTTGGAGGATCTTGTCACTCCCAACTAAATAAATGGTAAGTGGAAGGTAAGTTTTCTAACTTAAATAAGTGCCTTGTTTTCACAGTTTTTACTTTTAAATTTTTTGCCTTTGAATTCCTCTTGTTTTTCTGAAGTTTTTGAGGGGTTTCTGTAACTATACGGGCGCAACTATATGGCCGGAGAAAAATCTCCCGCCGTATAGTTGGTCGTTAAACATTCCGTGTCCCCTTTGCAAAATAATTTTCGAGGTGCAGTATCTTTACGGCCACAACTATACGGACGAAAAAAATTCTCCCGCCATATAGTTAGTCGTCAAAGCTTCAGTACCCTCGACCCGTTTTTAATTATTATTTTTTCTAAAAAAATGCTTTGTCGGTTCCTAGTCGGTTACCTAACCGACCTGGGATCGAGATATTTGGAAATATCTGCCCGGAACCAACTATATGGTCAGAACTATACGGGTCGCGACCGTATAGTTGGTCGTTATGGAGCAGGACTCCTCCAAATTCGCGATTTCTTTTCCTAGTCGGTTTGGATTGTTTTCTTGGACGAGAATTTGGTGTTTCTCGCGAGTTTTACCGACCTCTGATCCCTCTTATATAATGCCCTTGTGTCTCTCCCTAATCATAATTAACAGGAACAAATCTACCTCTTATTCATACAAGAGGACACACCACATAGAGCCACCGAGATCCAAGAGGCCAAGGAGAGGAGATCCTATGGATATCGGAAGCAATAGCAAGCAAAGCAAGGAGATAAAGATCACCCCTCTGGAGTTCTTTGACGATGACAAGGAGCGCCGAAATAGGGAGTTGAAGGCCCTCGAGATGAAGATTGAAGAAATAAAGAAGGAGGCGCTGGGGACGCCCAGGCATCTCCTATGGCTGCGAGTTTATCTTGATAAACTTGATGAAGATATCAAGCAAACCACCAAAGCAGGTTTCACTATGAGTCTCAAGGAAATACAAACCCTCCAAAACAACAATGAGATCATTAAAGAACAAGTGAAAGTGATGGAGAAGAATAACCTTCTCTATAAGCTGCGCATTAAAGAACTGAAGGCCATCAATCAATCTCTCCGTCTTAGGCTATCCCATGAGGATAAGATACCACGTGCCATGGCGCTACGGTGACCTTCAATAAAACATGGTACCAAATAATAGCGAGGGATTATTTGATCCCGCCTGGCTTGATTCCAAGCTTGGGGAGATCTTTAAGACCTTGTAATCTATCTTATAAGTTTTTCTTTCTATTCTCGTTTCTGCATTAGTTCGAGCTCATAAATATAGTTTGCATCATTAGAATTCCCTTCAGGAGTAGTTGATCCCTCTTATGAAATTCTGAGTTTACTATAATATATGGAGCATTATTGAGTTTGAGTTTGTCTTATTGGATATATGAATGACCTGAGTATGATTTTACTTGCACTTGATGATAGAAATAGGAGTCTTCCACACCATTGGTATTAATGGAACATATAAAGATAATTTGATCAATATGTTGTAGGTCAATGGTTTGATTTAGAAAAAGGAGAAAATATCTAATTAATTAAGATGAAAAAGAAAAACCTTAAACAAATGAGAAATTATAAGTGCCATCAAATAGAGTCATAACAAGTTTGAGGTAGAATATTCAAGTTATAAAGATACTTCATATATATTTGGAATTTGATAATTGATATCGTTAAACTTTGAAATTCCTACATGAAGTGGAATATATTGCTAGCTCCTTTGCACAACACTTAAACAAAAGTGTGAGCACAAATATATATAGAAAAATAAGAAAAAGAAAGATAAAAAAAAAGAACGAATGTGCAAAGAGAAAATAGGCATATACCACTATATTATAGTAAGACAAAGAGACGTTTGAGATTTTGAATCCCAAGTGAATATGTTAATCCTAAAAACACTTGAGACTACCTCACTAACTCATTCGATTGAACCAAATACTTTTACATTATGTTAAGAATAATCTTTTATGAACTATTAATTGCTAAGGTGTGGAAGCCTTCTAATATTATTCGGATGGTTCAAGTAAGGTACTATTCATGAACTTATTTATACGTATCCTTTGTGATAAACACATGCTGAATCTGCCTCATTTATTTTATCGAATCAGCTTCATGAAAATGAGGATCACATCCATTAAGCTAAAACTTGTTCGGGGCGAGAAAGAGTCTAAGCTTGGGGAAGTTGATGAGTGCATAATTGCATCATGTTTTAGATTATTATTTTGCATTGTAGATGTACGATCTTGGTATTTTACGGCGTTCGCACGCACTTTTTATGTTTATTTTCACCAGGATTAGGATAGATGATGGATCTGATAGACACAATTCTTGGACTAGTTATATTGGAGTGAAAGGATCCAAAATCTACATAAATTACTTGTTTGGAAAATATTAATAACACTAGAAGAAAACCCGAAGCAATTGAGGCATACAGAAGGTTTAACGACCAACTATACGGTGGGAGAACCTTTCCGACCGTATAGTTGGCGTCACCTCCGCCTCCTCAAATAGTTTCACCCTGTGCAACTAGATCAGAGAGATGACATAAGAACACCCAAAAATCACCGAAACCTAACCTCCGGAAGGCATCTAGAGGGGGAACTCATCCACCGGGGATCCATCTTTGCCCTACGCAGATTTGGGAGGCTAAGGCATCGATCTTCATCATCAACCGCTGCATCACCACCATCTCCATTTATCCCATCTACATCTTATCTAGATCTTCTTGTAATTCCCGTACTCGTTGTGGATTTATACAAGTACTATTTATCTATGATAGATTCCATTACTTTTGCCATGATGTTGATTGTCTCCATGTCTGGGTAGATCATTAGTTCTTGGAGAGATGGAGAAACCCTAGCATGAGATTAAAATAAGATAAAGTTTATTATGATATTCATCGTTGTGACCATGTGTTGGATTGTCTACATCTTGATGTTGGGAGAAGTCGACCTCTCGATATTTGCCTCTTGTGGGGACTTGATATAGGGAACTACTTGTTGGTAGAAGGAGGAATGTTAGCACTTACAGTGACTATAAATCTGTTGGAACTCCTTACGTATTAACTTGGGTATCGAGGAAACTCACAAAACACTATCCATGTCGTGGGATACGTCCTGCGGGATTACGTCCCTGAATAGCGTAGTAATTCAATTGATGTTGATTGTTGTCTGCTGTGGTTATGAGGATGATTTGAGAAATGGTTGCTGCCCCTTTCTCCAAATATGGAGTTCCTCCCACACATACATAGTTGAGAATGTTCATGATAATAATATTTACCCTTAGCCCTTTTTAATGCTAGTGGTGTATCCGCTAATCCCTGAGAACACCTTTTACCACTAAAGTTCCAAATCTCTTTTACATACGCGATACTCATTTTTTGTGTTCAATTTTATTTACTTTACTCATTGTTCTCTTATACCGAAAACCCAAAACACCTTTTTACGCAATACTCGCATTTTATCTTGTCACTTAGAACATTATTTAGCATTTCTAATTTTATTATTTATTTCAAGAATTCTTAGACTTCAGACTCCTGCTCCATGTGGGATGTATATCTTTATTTCGAAACTAGCTATAACTGATATGTGCACTTGCATTCATGAGTCACCCAAAAGCTTTGTTCCATTCCTTTGCAAATGGTGAATCTTTTCTTGTGGCAAATGTTATAGATCAAGAGGGCTATGTCCCGCGCTCTACATCCGTCAATCCAAGGTGACTCCCAAAAGGAGTTCTTCCTTCCATCCCCAACGGTAACCTTCGTGGCCATCACAAACAGATCGATATCTCGAGTGTTGCAAGGGTTTCCAAGCCCGATCCAAGGTTTGGTGTCATCCGTCCATTCCATCCAAAGCCATCTAAGACAAAGAGCCGAGGCGAATCTTTTGAGATTAAGGATCCCAAGACATCCTTTTGCTTTTGGTCTACAAACAAGGTCCCGATTAAATTTGCACTTTCCACCCAAGACCTTATCACATGCCACCCAATGGAAGGCTCGACGGATGGCATCAATCTTAAGAAAAACTTCCGCGGGGATCTCAAGCATGGTGATGAAGTAGATGAAAGTGCTAGTGAGGACCGACTTAACAAGGGTGGCGCAACCGGCCAAAGTAGCATTCTTCCCTATCCATGGGGCAAGCTTCCTGGCCACTTTATCTTCAAGGTATTGCATGTGAATTATCTTTAGTCTTGTGAGTGAGAGGGGTAGACAAAGATATCTCAATGGGAAGATTGCAAGCTTTGTTGCTTCTGGTATGCATGGCACTCTCATTTTCTCCAGCAGTGTGTTTTTGTAGTAGTAAAATAAAATTACTAGCACAACTTTATGCTTCCTTGCTTGTACACTTGGATAACATGGAATCTGTCGGTGTAAAATTGCTCGACGCCTGAATTGGCAGGCAAAGTGTTGGGCTTGGATTGTGGTCTCCAACAAGCAAAGCATCGCCTTATTCCACTCTGCGGTAGGCTCTTTATTTTACCACTCTGCGGTAGGCTCTTTTTAGTCACTACTTTTATCTGTCATCACTCATCACCAAAAAGAAGCAAGGGATACGTAAAATGGAAAAAAGGTAATTATTAATCAAGATACAAGAACAATTAAAAGAACGTTAAAATAAATCAAGATGCAGAACAAACGCCATAAGGAGCTAGTAGCCTTTTTTCGAAATGGGATCTCCCGGCTTCTAAATCAATGGATGCATGCAACCCTTTTATTTCATTATCATAGTTTATTAAGTATCACAACTCATGGACCGCATAGTGTTGCAATATTTATCAGCCACTTAAATATAGAAAGAATAAGCACTAAGTACTGATACATCATAAGGTGATTCTAGAAACAGGCCTCCAGATGTATAGGGTGAACAAATCCCTGCTACTGTCTCCAAAAGGTTGTGCCCATATTCCATGTCCGATCCTTGCTCCACTGGCTGAAGTAAATACCACGTATGGATCCAATGTGTAGTTCGAGGGATAACCTGCAAGAAGAAAGTTTTTGATTTTTTGTTAAACACCAAGTCATTCCGCACATTCCAAATGGCCCAGATCAAAGCACATGCACCCACCCGGATTTGTGCTTTATCAATCTTGCTAACCCCTTGTATCTAATTACCAAACAAGTTTGCTACACTAGAATAAGAAGCTATATTGAACGAAATATGAATAATGCGCCACATTATTCAAGCCAAGGGGCAATTAAAGAACATGTGTTCTATCGATTCATCATCATTACAAAAACAACACTTCATATTCCCTTGCCAATTTCGTTTTTTAAGATTGTCTTTTGTGAGGATGACTTTGTGAAAAAAAAACACATGAATTTTTTTATTTTCAGTGGTATTCTTAACTTCCAAATATATGTTTTTAGGAATGGCATATGCTCGTTTATAAGATCCAAATACAATGATTTGACTTAAATTGAATATTTAATGGGTTATTCGCTAATACTTCGACCACCACTGTGACCTCTTTATGTTGGACGATATTAAAAATCAAAGGATACTGAGATGCTAAAGAATCTGCGCCTAGCCATATGTCTTCCCGAAATCTAGTAGATTCACTGATGCCTATCTGAAAATGTCCTCTACTAAAGAAGTCATTTTTAACCTTTATTATACCCTTCCAAAAAGGGGAGTCTGAGGCGCTTTATCTTGTGATAGTCCCTTAGATTGTAAATATTTGTTGTGAATTAACTCGTGCCACAACCCCTCCAGCCACTTACTTAAGAAGAATTTATTTTTTAATTCAAGGACCTCTATTCCAAGTCCCCCTTGGTCCTTAGGTCGGCAGATCATTTCCTACTTTGTAAGTATGTACTTACACTTGTGATCATCGCTCTGTCAAAAGAATTGAGATCTATAAAAGTCTAGCCTCTTCGTACCCCCTTGGGTATCTCAAAAAAAGGATAAAATAAACATGGAAAGGCTTGGTACAGAGTTAATCAGGATTAACCTATCACCATATGACAACAACTTCCCTGTCCAGTTTGCTAGTTTTCGCTGATACGTCCATTTTTCATCACTATTTTATATCATAATTTGTTGTTATTCATTGATATATTTCATATTAAGAGATGATACTCATGTTATTTCATCTATTTTGCATGATTGATGACTTTTGGAGGATGAACCGCCGGAGTTAGGATTCTGATGGAAAACGCGTTGTCCAGATGCAATATTTGCGAAGATCAGAAAATCCCAGAAAATATACAGAAATTCCTATTTTTTTCAGAAGACGAAGGAAACCAGAAGGAGGAATGGAGATGGGCCACAGGGGGCCCACACCACCCCATGGCGCGGCCCCCCTGGGCCACGCCACTAGGTGGTGTGGCCACCCTGGCCTACCTCTAGCATCTCCCTTTGGCATATTTATTCCTCCCGAAACACTAAGACTCGGAGAGCGACCACAGAAAGATTCCGCCGCCTCTGCGGGGCGGAAACTACAGAGAGAGAAAGAGCTCTCCGGCAGGCAGAATTCTGCCGGGGATATTCCTTCCCGGAGAGGGGAGATCGTCTCCATCAACACCGCCATCAAGCTAGAGTTCATCGGGATCATCATCATCATCTTCACCATCATCCACACCAGCACCATCACCACCACTCCATCAAGCTGTAACAATTGGGTTAAATCTTGCATAGTTCTTAGGCGAAACTTTCCCGGTGTTGATTACTTGTTGTAGTTTATGCTATTGAGTGGAATCATTGAATTGTTCATGTTCAGATTGTTACTTATCATTATTTTATCTCTGATCTTGATCCATATGATGTCTTGTGAGTAGTTCGTTTAGTTCTTAAGGACATGGGAGAAGTCATGTTGTTAGTAGTGGAATTGTGTTGAGAAATATTCAATGGTTTGATATTTAAGTTGTGGTGCTATTCTTCTAGTGGTGTCATGTTAACGTCGACTACATGATACTTCACCTTTATGGGTGTAGGGAAATGCATTGTGTATTTGTCTACTAATTATGGGGTTGCCGGAGTGACAGAAACCTAAACCCCCGTTAGGAAACCTTTGCATAAGGGAGTGTAGGATCTTAGAGTTTAATGTTGTGGTTAGTTTTAATCTTAATTACTTTCTTGTAGTTGTGGATGCTTGCAAGGATTATAATCACAAGTATGTATTAGTCCAAGTAAGGTCGGTACATTAGCATAGGTTCACCCACACAACACTTGTCCAACCAAAGAAGATTAATCAACTATATGAAGCGAAAGCACTTGACAATATTCCCATGAGTCCTCGAGAACGTTTGGTCATCTTAAGTAATACAAGTGGCTTGTCCTTTTCTAAAGAAAGGATTGGGACACTTGCTGCAATTATTATTATTGTCTTTCATTTACTCGAACTTTATTTATCTGCTGAAGGAAATATGCCCAAGAGGCAATCATAGAGATGATTATATTTCATACGTATCCATGAGTTATTGTAATGTTCCTTGAATATCCATATCAGGAAACTTGTATTGATTGGCAATTATGTGAATTGTTTGTGAAACTCTTTACTTGTATGGTTATTTAAGAGTTGTCCCTAGTCGGAGTTCATGTGAGGACACACATGAATATTAGACTAGCACATCGATTGGTTGATGACTATGTTTCGCAAGTCATAGACATGGAGATGTCAAACCAATGATGTGGACACATGTTATGAACATGGGGTTGGACTGACCCAACTTGAGACTGGCAATTAGTTGCAGCTCTCTCTCTACACATCGTGTACGTTTTGTCCTTAGACCTGAGATTGTCGCATGTACTTGAGATGTGGATCGACCTACTTTGGGGCTATCAAACGCTACACCATAACAGGGTAGTTATAAAGGTAGCTTTCGGGTTTGTCCTGAAGTATGCTGCAAGGCATGGTCAATCAAGATGGGATTTTCCCCTCTCTACTTGAGAGAGATATCTCTGGGCCCCTCGAGTGACCGGATCCAGAAATGCATGGCCGTGCTACATAAGTTTAAGAGTTAACCTAGTAAAGGGATTCCGAATCGCAGTATCGAGAAAGGGAGTTCAGCTTGAAGCTAGACCAAATATCGTGAGGCAAAGGGAAAGACATGTACTAAACCTTGTGATGGTTCGTCCGATATGATCTTTGTATGCATTTAGGAGTTGGCACGTCTTGCTAGAGGCCGCTACCAACTATTGACAGAATAAGGTTATTCGTGTCATGTCTATACGCATATGAACCTATAGGGTCACACACTTAAGGGGCTGGAAGCCTAATGAGGATTGGATCCGAATTAGACCAGGCTTAGGCTACTAATGGGTTGCTAATGTAGAAGCCCACTAGGGACGACTATATAAGAGAGGGTGGGGCGAGCTGACCAGGGCTAGACCTCAGATCATTCCCAGCCGCCACTCCTCACGTCTGTGTTGCACGCGCGGACCTAGCAGTCCGGCGTCTGACGCTTCCACCCTGTACGTGTGGATACCTCGGAGGCGCTGCATATGTAGCGTTTGGACGAGCCGCGCAAGGGTAGCTGCTCGTGGGACGAGAACAAGGAGGAGACGTGGAACGTCTGAACTGCCTCGACGCGCTTCATCGATTCCGCAACTGCGCGTCTAGTGGTAATCCCGTGATCTATGACAACAGTAATCCTGGTATACGCGGTAGAATTTTTTGATTTGCGCTAGTGTAGCCTACCCGTATCCCTTCAGTGGTATCAGAGCCGATGCTGTTCAGTTATAGGTTTGGGATGTTTGCGTATGGTGATATGCAGATTGATATGAATGATGTGATCGTTTATATGGCGGTGGTTCATGATTGATCTATGATCTTGCTTTCCGTTATTGTGATTCTGAGGTTGTCGAATGACTTACCCCTACCGGTCGGTTCCCGCCATCGGGGTAGACAGTGACACATAAATCCTGTTGAATCACGCGAAGATCTATATGATTGATCGAATCGGAACCTAGATCTAAAATCGATGTACCGTGATCAAAGGAGTTTGATCGGATCGGAACAATAGTCGGTTTATGGTAAATTTGATTTGCCGATCAAAATCCTTAAAGTTGATTTGCCGATCAAGATACCGCGAGGGGCACTACCCCTTCGAACCCCGCAGGGGGAGACCCCCTAGACCCCTTTAATCGTAGCCCCTTTTATATCTCGTTAAGGTAACTAGGTGCTGCGATGTCACATGATCCGATAGAATGCGATTCTATGCATAACTTGTTTTTGCAGGATGTATGTGATCAGTATGTCCCATATATGTATGCGATGCATGTATGAAATTTTGCATGACCTGCGTGTCGTGAGTAGGGCAACACGGCTGGAGCGATATGTGTTGTCATTTATTGTAATGGCCTGCGTGCCAACTTGTGATGATTCCAATACTATGTAATTTTGATTACTAGCTGTTAGGAGTAATAGCTTGTATTAGTTCTTGGAGGACTCATCACTTGGAGGATGGCTCACATGGAACATGAAGATGGAGATCATCATGGTGGACAGGTTCTATGGCGATGGAGATCACCAAGAGAAAATGGGCCATACTGTGTCACATCTATGTGAATGCTATTCTTATGTGTTTTACTACTATGCATGCTTAGATGATAGAAGTAGAACGATCCCTCACAAAGTTTAAGTTAAACCATGCCCTCCCAACCAACCTTGCACCATCCTATGCCCTGTACAATCGTTGGTGGGCCTATGAAATTAGGGTGCCGCGGTTTTCCTTGGCTGGATGGGTTTGTATCAGATACCTACACGCATAAGGGTTGGTGAGCTTGACAAGGTCATCTTAACATTTAAGGACATTGGGGCATAAAGGTTGGACGCCTAGTTTAGACATAGAGATGTCACCTAACAACAAGAGTCATATGTGATATGATTAGCAAGTGTTGCTTACTGATTTACCTTGTCTTCTAGCAGTGATGCTAAAGCTCACTAGTCGACTTGTTAATTGTGGATCTTTAATCACTTAGTATCAATAGAGGGATATTGATTTAAGTGGGAGTATATGCTATTAAATTGTTTAATATGTTTTACTCTTTCATGGTTACATGGCTTAGTATTTTGCATGTTTTCTGTTGTAGATCAATGGCACCGAACACTACATCACCTTTCTCTTTACGTTCGATTCTTGACAAAGATAAACTAAATGGAACAAACTATTCGGACTGGGTCCGTAACCTGAGAATTGTTCTCAGGTCTGATGAAAAGGAAACAGTTCTGGATACCCCAATCCCCGATGAACCTGCTGATAATGCATCTGCTGCCCTAAAGAACGCCTACAAGAGAGCATGTGATGATTCTCTTGAGGTTAGCTGTCTTATGCTTGCATGCATGGAACCTGAACTCCAAAAGAAGTTTGAGGATCAGGAAGCGTACGATATGATCGTAGCGCTTAAGGACATGTTCCAAGATCAGGCAAGGACTGAGAGGTACAATGTTGCCAAGTCCTTTGTCGAATGCAAGCTAGCAGAGGGAGCAACTGTAGGCCCCCATGTGATCAAAATGGTTGGTTATAGTCAGACTTTGGAAAAGCTTGGTTTTCCACTAGGCCAAGAGTTGGCCACTGACTTCATTTTGGCGTCTCTTCCATCCAGCTATGGGCAGTTCATTTTGAACTACCATATGCATGGGGTGGAGAAGGGCCTTACTGAATTATGTGGGATGCTTAAAACAACATAAAGTGACATGAAGAAGTGTGCAGGGCATAGCCATGTGATGGCTGTGCATAACAAGCCTAGCTTCAAGAAAAAGGGTACTTCTTGGAAGAATAAGGGCAAGGCTAAGGATACGATCCCTAAGTCTGCACCCAAGCAAAAGGTGGACACAGTAGAAGACCGAGTGCTTCTTTTGTCATGAACATGGACACTTTGGAAGAAAGCTGCAGCAAGTACCAGGCTTCTTTGAAGAAGAGTGGAAGTAAGAGTACTTCCAACTCAGGTACGCTTGTTGTAAATGTTGTGGACATTCTTCTCGCTGATTCCTATGTTAACTCTTGGGTATTTGATACCGGATCGGTTGCTCATATTTGCAATCCGATGCAGCGGCTAATAAGGACTAGAGACGTGCAGAAAGGCGAAGTGGATTTTCGCGTCGGAAATAAAGCAAGGGTTCTTTGCATTGTTAAATCGGCCATGCAACTTCACCTTCCGTCAGGATTTATTATGGAGTTGAATAATTGTTATTACATTCCAAGTATGAGTCGAAACATTTTATCACCTTCATGTTTGATGAGGGATGGTTATTCATTCGCGAGTTCAAACAATGGTTGTGTAATCTCTAAGAATGCTATGTTTATGGCTAATTCTCCCATTGTGAATGGGTTATTTATTTTAAATCTTGATGATGCATCTGTCTACAATGTTAGTGCTAAAAGGCTTCGGCCTAATGATTTGAGTCCTACCTATTTATGGCATTGTCGTTTGGGGCATATAAGTGAAAATCTCATGAAGAAGCTCCATGGTGATGGTCTTCTAACTTAGTTTGATTTTGAATCATATGAGACATGTCAGGCTTGTTTACTTGGAAAGATGACCAAATCGCCTTTTTCGGGTTTACCCGAGAGAGCGACAGACTTGTTGGAACTCATACATACTGATGTATGTGGGCCAATGAGCACGACAGCCAGAGGAGGATATCACTACTTCATTACTTTCATTGATGATTTCAGTAGATATGGTTATGTCTACTTGATGAGGCATAAGTCTGAAACTTTTGAAAAGTTCAAGGAGTTCAGAGTGAAGTAGAGAATCAACATGGCAAGAAAATAAAGGCCTTGCGATCTGATCGTGGAGGTGAATATTTGAGTCACGAGTTTAGCGATCATCTTAAGGGTTGCGGAATTGTTCCATAACTTACGCCGCCCAGAACGCCTCAAAGAAACGGGGTCTCCGAACGGCGTAATCTAACTTTGTTGGACATGGTTCGATCGATGATGAGCTATTCGGATTTGCCATTGTCATTTTGGGGTCACGCTCTAGAAACGGCAGATTTCACACTTAATAGGGTACCATCTAAATCCGTAGTTAAGACACCATATGAGATGTGGACTGGAAAGAATCCCAGTTTGTCTTTTCTAAAGATTTGGGGTTGTGATACATTTGTCAAGCGACTTCAGTCGGACAAGCTAACACCCAAATCGGATAAGTGCATTTTCGTGGGATATCTAAGGGAAACCTTAGGGTGTTACTTCTACAACCGAGAAGATGGCAAAGTGTTTGTCGCTCGTAGCGGTGTTTTCCTAGAGAAAGAGTTTCTCACAAAGGGAACAAGTGGAAGGTCGGTGCAACTTTAAGAAGTTCAAGATGAGCCAGTTGGGGACGCTTCTACGAGTGATGCTATTGTAGCAGAACAAGTTGAGGAACCCGTGGCAACAGAAGCACCACAACCACGAAGGTCGGCGAGGCTCCACGAAGCGTGGGAATTATTATTGTTAGACAATAATGAGCCTGCGACCTATGCAGAAGCGATGGTGGACCCAGACTCTGAGAAATGGCTGATTGCCATGATATCCGAGATAGAGTCCATGGGAGACAATCAAGTTTGGAACTTGGTTGACCTGCCTGATGGTTTTAAAGCCATCGAGTGCAAATGGATCTATAAGAAGAAGATTGATATGGATGGAAATGTTCACATCCATAAAGCTTGACTTGTTGCAAAAGGTTTTCGACAAGTTCAAGGAGTTGACTACGATGATACTTTCTCGCCCATAGCGATGCTTAAATCTATACGGATAATCTAGCCATTGTTGCACATTTTGACTATGAAATATGGCAGATGGATGTCAAGACGGCTTTCCTAAATGGAATCCTAACTGAGGACGTGTATATGATGCAGCCCTAAGGTTTTGTCAATCCAAACAATGATGGAAAGGTATGCAAACTTCTGAAGTCCATTTATGGGCTGAAGCAAGCATCTCGGAGTTGGAACATTCGATTTGATGAAGTTGTAAAGGAGTTTGGCTTCATCAAAAACAAACAAGAACCTTGTGTTTACAAGAAGGAAAGTGGGAGAGCGCTGGTATTTCTAATCTTATATGTAGATGACATATTGCTGATTGGAAATGACATTCCTATGCTCGAGTCTGTTAAGATCTCACTGAAAAATAGTTTTTTGATGAAGGACTTGGGAGAAGCGGCATATATTCTGGGCATCAAGATCTATAGAGATAGATCAAGGAGGCTAATTGGATTAAGCCAGAGTACATACATTGACAAAGTGTTGAAATGGTTCAGCATGGAAGAGGCTAAGAAGGGGTTCTTGCCCATGTCTCATGGCATAAAACTCAGCAAGACTCGGTATCCTTCGACTACTGATGAGCGTGAGCGCATGAGTAGGGTTCCATATGCTTCGGCTATTGGATCCATCATGTATGCAATGATATGTACTCGCCCAGATGTTTCCTATGCTCTAAATGTTACGAGCAGATACCAGGTTGATCCAGGTGAAGGTCACTGGACAGCGATAAAGAACATCCTTAAGTACATGAAAAGGACTAAGGATGTGTTCCTAGTTTATGGAGGTGAGGATGAACTCAGTGTAAAGGGTTACACATATGTGAGTTACCGTAACGACTCAGATGATTCGAAATCGCAATCAGGTTATGTGTTTGTCATGAATGGTGGTGTTGTGAGCTGGAAAAGTTTCAAGCAAGATACAGTGACCTCCTCTTCAATAGAAGCTGAATATATTGCTTCCTCGGAGGCAGTAAAGGAAGCTGTTTGGATTAGGAATTTCCTGATCGCTCTCGGTGTGGTTCAGGGCACGTCCAATCCCTTGGATGTTTATTGTGACAACAATGGTGCTATTGCACAAGCCAAGGAACCTAGACAGCACCAGAAGAACAAACATATCCGCATGCGTTACCATAAGATTCGAGATTTCGTTGAGGATGGTAGTGTCATGATATGCAAAATACATACGGACTCAAATGTTGCTGATCCCTTGACTAAGCCTCTCCCGCAGCCCGCGTATGAAGCGCACACAAGAGCAATTGGTATTAGATACATTTTAGATTGACTCTAGTGCAAGTGGGAGACTGAAGGAAATATGCCCTAGAGGAAATCATAGAGATGATTATATTTCATATGTATCCATGAGTTATTGTAATGTTCCTTGAATATCCATATCAGGCAACTTGTATTGATTGGCAATTATGTGAATTTTTTGTGAAACTCTTTACTTGTATGGTTATTTAAGAGTTGTCCCTAGTCGGAGTTCATGTGAGGACACACGTGAATATTAGACTAGCACATCGATTGGTTGATGACTATGTTTCGCAAGTCATAGACATGGAGATGTCAAACCAATGATGTGGACACATGTTATGAACATGGGGTTGGACTGACCCAACTTGATACTAGCAATTAGTTGCAGATCTCTCTCTCTCTACACATCGTGTACATTTTTTCCTTAGACCTGAGATTGTCGCATGTACTTGAGATGTGGATCGACCTACTTTGGGGCTATCAAACGCTGCACCGTAACAGGGTAGTTATAAAGGTAGCTTTCGGGTTTGTCCTGAAGTATGCTGCAAGGCATGGTCAATCAAGATGGGATTTTCCCCTCTCTACTTGAGAGAGATATCTCTGGGGCCCTCGAGTGATCGGATCCAAAAATGCATGGCCGTGATACATAAGGTTAAGAGTTAACCTAATAAAGGGATTCCGAATCGCAGTATCGAGAAAGGGAGGTCAGCTTGAAGCTAGACCAAATATCATGAGGCAAAGGGAAAGACATGTACTAAACCTTGTGATGGTTCGTCCGATATGATCTTTGTATGCATTTAGGAGTTGGCACGTCTTGCTAGAGGCCGCTACCAACTATTGACAGAATAAGTGTATTCGTGTCATGTCTATATGCATATGAACCTATAGGGTCACACACTTAAGGGGCTGGAAGCCTAATGAGGATTGGATCCGAATTAGACCAGGCTTAGGCTACTAATGGGCTGCTAATGTAGAAGCCCACTAGGGACGACTATATAAAAGAGGGTGGGGCGAGCTGACCAGGGTTAGACCTCAGATCATTCCCAGCCGCCACTCCTCACGCATGTGTTGCACGCGCGAACCTAGCAGTCAGGCATCTGACGCTTCCACCTTGTACGTGTGGATACCTCGGAGGCGCTGCATCTGTAGCGTTTGGACGAGCCGTGCAAGGGGAGATGCTCGTGGGACGAGAACAAGGAGGAGACGTGGAACGTCTGCACTGCCTCGACGCGCTTCTTCGATTCCGCAACTGCGCGTCGAGTGGTAATCCCGTGATCTATGACAACAGTAATCCTGGTATACGCGGTAGAAATTTTTGAGTTGCGCTAGTGTAGCCTACCCGTATCCCTTCATCTGCAATATCAAAAACTCCTAAAAATCTGTTTGCAAGTATTTTCAGTGAATTACTGATCCAAACCACTTGTCAACACCTTTTGCTCCTCATTGGGTTCGACACTCTTATTTATCAAAAGTACTATGATACACCCCCTATACTTGTGGGTCATCAAGACTATTTTCCGGCGCCGTTTCCAGGGAGTGAAGCGCTATTGAAGAGTGGAACTGGTAAAGGAAATTTCTATTGTGAGTATTGTTTAGTTCTGTTAGTTATTTTGTTTTCAATATGGATTATTCAATTAGTTCCCTATTTTGGAAAGCTACTACCACTGCTAAGGTAGTAGATGAATCACCACCTACTGAAATAGATCCTTTTATAATACCTACAAAAATTCTTGATCATGTTATGGATAACTACTATTTTGGAGATGGAACTGTCCATCCTAGTGATCATTTGCTTTTTATACACGAATTATGCAGGTTGTTCAAGTGTGCAGGTATCACAACGGAACAAGTTAAGAAAAAGTTATTCTCTATATCATTGAAAGGCAGAACTGAGGAATGGTATAAGCTGCTAAAGAATGGCCAATCTCTTGAATGGGAGGAAATTGTACCTCTCTTTTATTCTAAATTCTATCCTCCTAGTGAGATTCATAGAGATCGGGATCAAATATATAATTTTTGGCCTCGTGATAGAGAGAATACAGCCCAAGTTTGGGGGTTATTGAAGTTAGTAATGCTCAAATTTCCCACTCATGAGCTCCCCAATAATATTATTATTAATAACTTTTATGCAAGGCTTTCTCTTCATGATAAGGATTTATTGGATGCTTCTTATGCTGCATCATTTATACGTATGAAATAAGAAGCTAAATGGGATCTTCTCGACCGTATTCAAGAAAATACTGAAGCATGGGAGAATGATAAAGGAAGAAAGTAAGGTATAAATTATGATTATGAATGCATTAAATCTTTTATGAAAACTGATGACTTTCATAATACTAGTACTTAGTATGGTCTTGATTCTCAAGCTCTTGCAAATTGTTTTAAGGCATTTGCCTCTTACATTGAAATTCCTAAAAATGATTGGAACAAGTATCATGCACCCTATAAAGATATTGTTAATCATGTTCCTGCTAAAACTGAAGTTTGTACCGTTGATCATATTTTGCCTGAACCCTATATTGAGAAAATACCTTTCCCTGCTAAGGTAAAGGAACATTCTATGATAGCTAGTGTGGTTAACAAAAGTACAAAGAAAGCTGTAGAACCTGATGAACAAATAAATGTTGAACCTGCAGTAGCAATTGTGAAAGACCTTGTCACTAAAAATGTAGAAGATGGACACATTATCTTTTGTGAAGATGCTTCTAATATTGTTTCACATCCTAGTAGAAATAGGAAAGCTAGTGTCCCTATGCTTTCTGTTAGAATTGGTGATCATTGCTATTATGGTTTATGTGATATTGGTGCAAGTTCAAGTGTTATTCCTTATGAGCTTTACAAAGAAATTATGCATGAAATTGGTCCGTGTGAACTTGAAGATATTGATGTCGTCATTCACCTTTCTAATAGAGAGACCATCTCTCCAATTGGTATTGTAAGAGATGTGGAAGTTCTTTATGGTAAGATTAAATATCCTGTTGATTTTCTAGTACTTGCTTCAGCTGCTAGTAAAACTTGTCCTATCATTTTTGGTAGACCTTTATTGAACACTTGTGGAGCTATTATAGATTGTAAGAAGGAGAAATTTTTTACTAAATTTGATGGAGAATCTTATAATTTTAATTTTTCCAAATTTTCTAAAGCTCCTTATGAAAATGAATTGCCTGATGAGGATTTTAGAGTTGAACAACTTGCTTCTATTTATCTTGGTCCTAACAATGCCTTTCAGCAATATATGGAAGACCACTTAAGTGAGATCTTCATGGAAGAAAGAAATGAGATTGATGAGATTCTCCTTCGTCAACCCAAGATGCTTAAGCATAATCTACCCGTGGAAGAGTTGGGTACCACATTACCACCTAAAAAGGATCTTATTTTCGATCTAAAACCTTTACCTGATGATCTCAAATATGCTTACATTGATGATAAGAAAATATATCCTATTATTATTAGTTCTAAACTTTCAGGAAAGGAAGAGGAAAGATTATTGGAAATACTAAAGAAACACCGAGGAGCCATGGGTTATAGTCTTGACGATTTAAAAGGGATTTCTCCTACTATATGCCAGCATGCTATTAATATAGAACCTGATGCAAAACCAGTTGTTGAACATCAACGTAGTTTAAATCCTAAGATGAAGGAAGTGGTAAGAAATAAGATATTAAAACTCCTTGATGCTGGTATTATTTATCCTATTGCTGATAGTCAATGGGTTAGTCCTGTTCATTGTGTCCCTAAGAAAGGAGGAATTACTGTTGTGCCTAATGAAAATAATGAGCTTATTCCTCAAAGAGTAGTAGTTGGTATAGGATGTGTATTGATTACATAAAGGTTAACAAAGTTACTGAGAAAGATCATTATCCGTTACCTTTTATTGATCAAATGTTAGAAAGGTTGTCTAAGAAGACTAATTTTTGTTTTCTTGATGGTTATTCTGGATTCTCTCAAATTGCTGTTAAACAACAAGATCATGAGAAAACCACTTTTATGTGTCCTTATGGAACTTATGCTTATATGCATATGCCTTTTGGTTTATGTAATGCTCCTGCTACTTTTCAAAGATGTGTGTCTGCTATCTTTCATGGTTTTTGTGAGGAAATTGTGGAAGTATTCATGGATGATTTTTTCGTCTATGGAACTTCTTTTGATAATTGCCTGCACAACCTTGATAAAGTTTTGCAGAGATGCGAATAAACTAATCTTGTTCTTAATTGGGAGAAATGCCACTTCATGGTTAATGAAGGAATTGTCCTTGGGCATAAAATTTCTGAAATAGGCATTGAAGTTGATAGAGCCAAAGTAGAAGCAATTGAGAAAATGCCATGTCCTAGGGATGTCAAAGGTATTCGTAGTATCCTTGTTCATGCTGGTTTCTATAGAAGGTTTATTAAAGATTTCTCCAAGATATCTAAACCTCTTACTAATATTCTCCAAAAAGATGTACCTTTTGTTTTTATGATAATTGTAAGGAAGCTTTTGAAACTCTAAAGAAAGATTTAACTACTGCTCCTATTGTCCAACCACCTGAATGGAATCTAACCTTTGAAATTATGTGTGATGCTAGTGATTTTGCTGTAGGTGCTGTTCTTGGACAACGGATAGATAAAAAGTTGAATGTTATCCATTATGCTAGTAAGACTCTTGATGCTCCTCAAAACAATTATGCTACTACTAAAAAAGAGATCTTAGCTATAGTCTTTGCTTGTGATAAGTTTAGACCTTATATTGTTGATTCAAAAGTTACTATTCATACTGATCATGCTGTAATTAAATACCTTATGACAAAGAAAGATGCTAATCCTAGGCTTATTAGATGGGTGTTGCTTTTACAAGAGTTCGATCTACATATTGAAGATAGGAAATGTGTTGAAAATCCTGTTGCTGATAATTTGTCTCGATTGGAAAACATTTCTTTTGATCCTATGCCCGTTAATGATAGTTTTCCAAATGAACAGTTGGCTACAATAAAGGTAATCTCGCAAGATAGTCCTTGGTATGGTGATTATGCTAACTTTACTGTTTCCAAGTATTTGCCTCCAACCTTTACAACCCAGCAAAGAAGGAAATTCTTTTATTATTTGAGGCATTATTTTTGGGACGACCCACATTTATATAAAGAAGGAGTAGATGGCATTATGTGAAGATGTGTTCCAGAATATGAACAACAAAGATATTGAGAAAATGTCATGGCAGTGCCTATGGAGGACATCATGATGGAGATAGAACCGCACAAAAGGTTTTACAATCAGGTTTCTATTGGCCTACTCTTTTCAAAGATGCAAGAAAGTTTATTTTATCATGTGATGAATGTCAAAGAGTTGGTAATATTTCTAGATGCAATGAAATGCCTATGAACTATTCTCTTGTTATTGAACCATTTGACTTTTGGAGTTTTGACTTTATGGGTCCTTTTCCTCCTTCAAAAGGTTATACTCATGTTCTTGTTGTTGTTGATTATGTTACTAAGTGGGTAGAAGCCATACCTACAAAAAGTTCTGATGGTGAGACCTCTTTAAAAATGCTTAAATATGTTATCTTTCCTAGGTTTGGTTTGCCTAGGTATCTTATGACTGATGGAGGTTCTCATTTTATTCATGGTGGTTTTAGGAAGACCCTTGCTAAATATGATGTTAATCATAGAATTGCTTCAGTTTATCATCCCCAAACAAGTGGGCAAGTAGAATTATCAAATAGAGAAATTAAAACTATCTTCCAAAAGACTGTTAATAGATCTAGAAAAAATTGGGCTAAAAAGTTGAATGATGCTTTATGGGATTATAGAACTGCTTATAAAAATCATATGGGAATGTCTCCTTACAAAATGGTTTATGGGAAAGCTTATCACTTGCCTTTAGAATTAGAACACAAAGCTTATTGGGCAGTGAAAGAACTTAATAGAGATTTTAAACTTGCTGGTAAGAAGAGACTGCTTGACTTAAGTTCTTTAGATGAGTGGAGAAGTGAAGCCTATGAAAATTCTAGACTCTTTAAATAAAAAGTAAAAAAAAGGCATGATAGGAGAATTCTCAAAAGAGAGTTCCATGTTGGTGAGAAAGTTCTTTTGTATAGGTCTCGTCTCAGATTTTTTGCAGGAAAATTACTCTCAAAATGGGAAGGGCCCTTTATCATTGAAGAGGTGTATCGTTCAGGTGCAATTAAAATTTCCTCATTGAGAGATAACACTGCGCAAGTGGTGAATGGTCAAAGGCTCAAACATTATATTTCTAGAGATTCTTATAATGAAGATATTGATATTATTCAAGTGGTGACTCCGAAAGAATTCATTAAATACCAAATTCAGGAACTTGCAGAGTCTGTTTTAGAATAGGTAACAGTTCTGGTAAGAAAAAGTTCGCGAAAAACTTTCCAAATTATATTTTTGCAGTTTTTAGCTAATATGGAAGATAATGAGTCAAACGAGGGATGGAGACAGAGTCCAGGGGGCCGACACCACCCCTTGGTACGGGCCCACCTGACTGCGCCACCTGGTGGTGTGGCCACCCCGGAGCTCGTCTCCGACCCGTTTTCTCCCAGTACCTTCCTTATGTCGTTAAACTTCGTGATATATAATCCCCCCGATCCCCCGAGGTCTGTATATCGTTTTTTCGTCGTGTTTTTGTTTTGATCTGTGTCTGCTAGGAACTATTCTCAAGTTTAGAACCACGATGGTCTCTGCCAACGACAAGGGCAATAAGCTTGTGGAAGATGATCTCCAAGACCCTAAGCAGGAGGAGGAGATCGAAGTTGAAGTTGCGAAAGTAGTGGAGGAAGACAAACGTCCGCACACCCACGCCACCATTGCAAGCATTGGAGTGGTGGCAAATCCTGTCAAGCTCAAGAAGACTGCACGGATGTCCACTAGAGGGAAAACTCCGTGTCATTGCCTAGCTCTGCGGTCACTTCCTCCATGCATCAAGAATCCCTTCCATACCCTTATACATGAGCAGCAATTCTAAAAGATGCCTAAGGAAAAGTTACCCTCCAATTGGGATATGCCTCGTTCTAACCATGCATGGAAAGAATACTTTGAAAACGAAGAGTGGGAAAAGGACCACAAGGGCTAGGATTCATAGTCCGACATGATTATGAACCGCACTAAGCACAATTCGGAGTTAATTCATACTATCATCTTCGAGATTGAGGATTTGAAGAAATTGATTGAAAAGCTTATCGAGAGAACACCACCACCACCGAAGGAATAATTCGTCATCATGTTTTGGCATCCCCTTGGTTTGTTCCAAGCTTGGGGGAGTGCCATGGTATCACATCATTATATTTTATCTTTTTACCTTTTTAGTACAGTCATATCATGAATAGAGAAGTTATCATATTTGATGTTTGGATTGTGGAAGTATCTCTCCTCTAGTTGGTTATCTATGTATCCCTTGGTGTGAGTGCCGTTATGGAATATTAATGAGAAGTTTTCATCAACTTTTTACACATCTTATTTTAGTTTGCACTTTCTGTTATATGATTGATCTTGTTGTTAGTATTGGTATCACTTTGGGAGCATCAAGTAAATTTAGTTGGTTTTGACAAACTTAGCTTTGGTCAGTAGCAACACTACTTTGAGGATTGAATGGAAAAGAGAAAAGTACTTGTAGATATATTATTTAATTTTCTTTCTTTATTGATTGGATCATAAGCTTAGTATTCCCAAGTTAAGATATTTTGTGTTTCCAAGGAAGATTGCATGATTGTTTCTATCATTTGTATGTTTGTTTGTTTCCTTCAACTCTTATGCTTGCTACCCAGCCTTGCTAGCCAAAAACCTGTACTGAGAGGGAATGCTTCTCGTGCATCCAATCCTTGAACTAAAACCTATGCCATATGTGTCCACCATATCTACCTATTAGCATTTTTGCTAGTCCAAGTAAATTCTCGAGTTTTATATATCTGCCAAATTAAAAACTTTTGTTATGTGAAAATTAGTGATTAAAGCTCTCACGAACTTGATGGCACACTTTATTTCCTTGTACTTAATAAACTTGAACCATTGTTCCCATCTATGTTGCTTATATGCTTGCAAATTATAAGTTGGGAGTTAGCAGAACCATGTCGACATGGGGAACGCTTTCGACATTGCACTTATTCTATTCAGTTGATATCATGTTGTTTTGTTTATGGATCCCGGCGGTGTGAAATAAAAGGGGATCTTGTAAGCTCATGGAGTTTGTATATGTGTTAGAGAAATGCCTAGGCAGCTGTAGAGGTCCCAACCTTTAATAAGGTAGTGATCCATGTGTTTACAATGCTAGTCCCTGATCAATAGCTAGCATCCACAGTTAAGATGTAATATCAAGAAACAAAGTTCATATTACAATTTTATAACCAGGAATAAAATATTTCATTACATCTTACATAGCTCATTTGGCTATCACATCACAATGCAGCAGAAATAACTATATAGCATGGAGTCCTTCATCTTCAAAGTGCCACAGGCAATCATGTTGGTTGTAGACTTGTAATCCTAATCAACACACTTCACTAACATCAAACAAACCTGCAACATAATAAGTTACAGCCACAAGGGACAATACATTTGAATTGTATTGGCAAGTAATACTATGGTATAGTAGTGGTATCTATCATCTATATGCATCTGGCTAAGTGGAGCTTAGGCTTGCTTTGCTCAAAATAGATATTCCTTATCATTTGAAAACACTAAGTTTTTGTTTGTCAAAATCACCCAAGGCATCAACCAATAGACATTGGTGATCCTTTAACCCTTGTTCAACCACAAGTTTTTAACTTAGAAATTGGGATGAGGAGATTCTTGATAGCTTCCATGTCTTGATGCTCAAATTGTCCATTTCTGGGGACACGGCTAAGTACTTAGATTTTACTCTCTACAGAGGTGGTGCACTTTCCCCACAAGACTCGACATGCATCGAGACAAGATCTTTCAGAAGCCTTCCCTTAGACCAAAATGGACGCGCTCCAAACCTATCACCCCCTACCATCAACTGTCATTTTGGCTAAGTTATTGCAACCTATATGATCCAGGCAGAGCCCATAATGCCAAGTGGATGCACTTGAAGCTTCTCAACATTTGACGTCTCAAATCTCTTTGTTCCTGGGTGGTTTTACACAAGTGAGATACCCTTGGGTAGTCCATAAATATGGGCCCTGTGTAACCACTCAACATAACCCATTCACAACCATTCCACCCAGGTGATTCATTCACATAGTTGTTTTATTAAACAAAACACAAGTCCTTGACTTAGAAATATTTCATAGCATGAATATAATCCACCCTTGTTTTCTACTAGCTAAGCTAAGCATGATAGTAGTAGGGATCTTGACTTAGGAAAATTCTACTAAGCTTTCATCTACTAGGATTTCCCATGGCATAGCATACTTAGAAAAATTCCATGCAAGTCCTACTTGGAAATATCACTAATGCATAGTGAAAATAATGGGACAAAAGTATGAAGCGCCACTTGCCTTTTTGGTAGAGAATATAAGTTTACTCCTTGATCTTGCAATAGTCACACTCTTCAAAGTTCACTACAATTCAATCAAGCAAGACACAAATTCAAAACTAGCATTCAAACAATTCATCACACAAAAACAAAGCAATGCATACAAGTATGCCAAAGATTGTTTTATTTGGAAAAGTGGTATCTAATAGGTTATAAACATTTTAAAACACTAGTAGGTCATTTATAAAAGTGGCAAAACCGTTTGATAACATTTAGTGAAAAAGGCCACTTTAAATCATTTTGTTTTGCTAGAAATTATTTAAATCAAAGTAATAATTTCTAGTGTTTGACAAATATATTTTTTAAACACAAATGTTAGTGGTTTTAAGGTCAAGTGTTTAATATTAAAACCATTTGAAAAAGGTTTTACCTATAAAACATTTTTATATCAAAGCAATATTTTATTTTGTTGGAAATGCCTTTAAGCAAAGTAATAATTTTCTAGGGTTTAATCAAATACATTTTTAATTCCTAAAACTTGGTGTTTAGGGTCAGAGAGTTTAATTCAAACCATTTTCAAAAGGTTTTACTCAAAAAGCATTTTTAAAACATGTTCAATATTTTTATTTAGCTAGAAATGTTTTAATTCAAAGGAATAATTCCTAAGTGTCACAAAATATATTTTTAAATACAAAAGTTGGTTTCCATGGTCAGTAGGTTCAAAACAATCCATTTACCAAAGATTTTACCCTAAAATTATTTTTAGAACAATTTCTATACTCAAATTAGGCCTACATATGTTTCTGCAAAAACAAGTAATTTTACAGAAAAAGTTTATTAAACAAATGGCATGGTTGTATAGGATTATTTTTTCTGATTCCTTTGATATAAAATTTGTAAAATTTGGACGTTTAGATTTAAAGTTATGAATTTTACAAAATCAAACATCTAATAGAACCTTTTCTATTTTTTAAAACCTGAGTCTGGCTACGTGTCACAACCTCATTGGCTGGTACCGGTTTGTGAGGATCGCGCTACGTGGAGCGTTAGATCTAATTAGATCTGCGCGGCCCAATTCAATAAAAAAGGATTCGTTAAGTCATCTATCCTAACCGCTGGATCGGGATATGACGGTCCTCATCGCACTGACCATGAACTGGTGGCGCTGCGGCGGTGGCTGGCGGCGGCGCGCTCAGACGATGATAGTGCCGGCGATACAGGAAGCTAGAGGAGAATTCGGGTGGATCACCAGAATCACCGTGCGTTGCTAATGCTCAACGTACTCGTGGTTGGCGAAGGGGCGCTCAGGGAAGACGTGGATTGCTTGCCGTAGTTACTCACTGGCTCGGGCACGTACTGGTCTTGACGAAGGCGAGGATTGAGGGCGCGCTAAGACAAGTAGAGGACACCGTTAGATGCTCAAAGTCATGGCGAGTACACGCGTGTGAATTAGAGGGGTTAGGGCGGTCAGGTTTTACCAGGGGCTTCGCCGGAGAAGTGGCAGACGATGGCGGTGTTTTGTCGATGTTGCTGCCGAGGCTACGGTGCTCGCGCGAGCGAGTGGCTGGTACTGAGAGATGCGTAGGGAGGTGGGGATCACGCTCTTGGAGGTTAGAGGCAGAGGGGAGGTGCGGCTTGTCCGGAATCAGGGAAGGAGCTCGTCGGGGCAGCGAGGTTGCAAACGAAATGGGAGTAATCGCGGCTCTCGTTGTGTGAGGTTTGAGGGGAAAGAAGGAGGGAAGGGAGGAGGTTAAATGGCAGTAATCGCGGGAAGGAATTGCTGGAGGAATTAAGCGAATTGAACCGAGGTTTAAACGGGCAGAAACGGCCGAAGTTGAGGGCGATGTCAGCGTGGGGTGAAGACGATGATGACCTAGTTGTGGGGCCTCGCGGTCAGTGAATGAGAGGAGGGTTCGGTGGGGCCGCCAAGTCAGCGGCTGAGGGGGTCGTTCTGTGGATGAGAGAAAATGGTTTAGGGAGAGAGTGGGCTGTGAGTTGGGCCAGAAACTCTGCTGGGCTGGGTTAGGTTTAGCTAGGCTGACCTTTTCTTATTTATTTTTTCATTATGTTTCTTTTTCTTTTTCTATTTAGATTTCTGTTTTGAATTCTTTCAAATGATTTCAAACACCATTTGGATTTAGATTTTTACCAAACCTTCAGTAAATTTCTATTTTGTTCAAACATGTATTTTGAAGACCATTTTAGAATAATTGTTTTATTCATTTATGGTCTATATTTTATTTAAAATGGGCACGTGTCTTTTATTCAAATAAGATTTTATTTATATTTTCAAACTCTTATTTGAATCTTAATTTTTACCAAACCTTTTTCAGTAGGTTTTATTTAATCATTAGTGCAAATAATTCTCTTTAAATTATTTAAAGTATTTTAATATGATTTATTAATCATTTAATTTGGGTAGATTATCTTTATTCAAATAAAATCAAATATGGTTTTGATTCCATTTAAATTTTATTCGAATAATTCTTTGCATTTAAGTTAATTAAATAACTTTTATTCCACTTGGGTAAATTCCCATTTATTATTTTCACATGATTTAATTAATCATTTCTATTAGGGATTTTTGTCTTCATTCAATTAGAATTGAATTTGGTTAATGCCATATAATTTTATTTGAACATTCCTTATCCCTTTATTTTATTTGATTTATCTTTATTTTATTTGCTTAGGGATTTAACTCAAGATTTAAATTGTCTTCTAAATAATTTTCTTATTATTTAGTTTAGGAAATTTATCTCTATTTAAAATAAAGTTGGATATTGTTTAATACTTATGATTTTATTTATATAATATTTTATTCCTTTTATTATTCCATAATCTTTCATTTTATTTTCTTGGCCAAGATTTAATTTGGCTTTTAAATATTCCTTATTTATTTTCTTTCTTTCTTTTTCTCATAAAATCCATATCTTTTTATTTATAGATCCAAATTTGGTGATTCCAATTTGTAGAATTTTATTTAATATTTGTTTATCCTTTTATATCTCTTTAGGATTATTTTTCTCACAATTGGGTATGGATTTTGGATAGGAGCTTTACTAGCTTTGAAATTTAATTTCTTTATCTTATTAAATTCATAACATTTTATCCATGGTTCCAAATTAAATGAAACCAATTTCTATGGTTTTATAATATTTGTATTTATCATTATTGATCATTTACAAATGTTTTTTGACCAATTTTTATGTGGATCAAATCCATAGTATTTGAGATATCTTGGAAATAATTTATTCCATTACGGGTTTTAGGGTTTTGGTTTACTTTTCCAAATGTTTAAATTTCAAGATACATTCATTTGATGAGTGCATTTTCACTTGATTGAAATTTGTTGGATTCCATTTTATTCAAAGTTTGTTTAATATGGGTTTTGATGTTTCCAAATTTAAACAAAAAGTTTCTTTTCACCCTAAATTTCAACAATTATTTATTTTTCACATATCAAAATTTGGATAATTTTGGGATGTGACAGCGGCTAGCCTAAGCCATGCCTAATCATGGTGGAAACTTATAGTGTAACCATAATGAGCATTCTGTGAAGCATCCTTAATAAAAACCTATGCAAATAGCAAATAAAAAGATCGCTGAGATGCTCATTGTCTGTTGCCTTGTCATTTTGATATGGGATAGCTCCTGTGTCATGGGGCAAGGGGTACCCCGTTGGCAGTTCTCTATGATACACATATACTTACAATGACAAGAACTTGCTTGTGACTAAAGTTGAATAGCATGAGGTTCGGTACTCGTACGCAAGGGGCATGAGATTTTCAACTTATGATATGTCGAGCATATACCTCATATTTGTGTCACTTTAACCTTAATCACTTCAAGATGCCTATGATAGGGGCAATGTGAGATGAAAGCTAATAAGTACCATAATTTTTGAAGATCTTTATGAAACTTGAAATCCCTGCTTCCCTCTGCGAATGGCCTTTCTTTTACTTTTATGTTGAGTCAGTAAACCTATTCCTTTCTATCTCAAGAAAGCATTTGAGTTATTGTGATTCAATCATCCATATGTTGATTTATTTAGTCTGGTTTCTTATGTTCCTTGTTTTGCGCAATGCTCTTATCTGAATGAATATGACTTTGAAAGCTATCTTTGTAGGTGAAAAGACCATTATGTTTGAGCAAGAGACTCCTTCAATATAAACTCTTTTATAAAAGCTTTGCTTAAAACTAAATATGATTTGTTAATTGTTCTCTGACCAAGAGCAAAGTTTTCCACCACCAATTACGATTTTCTTTGTGCATCTTTATTATGACTCTCATACTCGTTACAAGTTAAGTTATATAATAGTGAGTTATTTTCTATTATGATTTTTGTATTAATAAATGTGATGCTTCTTGTCTGTATTCTTTATATCGACACTTCACTCCATAAACCTGTGGTCATGTTTATTGAGCTCAGTTTTCGCTTGGGGACAAGCGAGATCTAAGCTTGGGGAGTCGATACATCCATTTTGCATCACTATTTTATATCATAATTTGTTGTTATTCATTGATATATTTGATATTAAGATATGATATTCATGTTATTTCATCTATTTTGCATGATTGATGACTTTTGGAGGATGAACCGTCGGACTCAGGATTCTGATGGAAAAAGCGCTATCCAGATGCAATATTTGCGAAGGTCAGAAAATCTCGAAAAATATACGAAAATTCCTATTTTTCTAGAAGACGAAGGAAGCCAGAAGGAGGAGTGGAGATGGGCCACATGGGGCCGACACCATCCCTAGGCCGCGCCACCGGGTGGTGTGGCCACCCTGGCCCACCTCTGGCATCACCCTTTGGCATATTTATTCCTCCTGGAACCCTAAGACTCGGGGAGCGACCACAGAAAGATTCTGCCGCCTTTGCCGGGCGGAAACTACAAAGAGAGAAAGAGCTCTCCGACAGGTATAATTCTACCAGGGAAATTCCTTATCGGAGAGGGGAGATCATCTCCATCAACACCGCCATCAAGCTAGACTTCATCGGGATCATCATCATCATATCCACCAGCACCATCACCACCACTCCATCCCGCTATAACAATTGGGTTAAATCTTGCATAGTTCTTAGGGGTAGCTTTCTCGGTGTTGATTACTTGTTGTAGTTGATGCAATTGAGTGGAACCATGGAATTATTGTTCATGTTCAGATTGTTACTTATCATTATTTCATCTCTTATCTTGATCCATATGATGTCTTATGAGTAGTTCGTTTAGTTCTTGAGGACATGGGAGAAGTCATGTTGTTAGTAGTGGAATTGTGTTGAGAAATATTGAATGGTTTGATATTTAAGTTGTGGTTCTATTCTTCTAGTGGTGTCATGTGAACGTCGACTACATGATACTTCACCTTTATGGTCCTAGGGGAATGCATTGTGTATTTGGCTACTAATTGTGGGGTTGCCAGAGTGACAGAAACCTAAACCCCCGTTAGGAAACCTTCGCATAAGGGAGTGTAGGATCTTAGAGTTTAATGTTGTGGTTAGGTTTTTATATTAATTACTTTCTTGTAGTTGCGGATGCTTGCAAGGTTTATAATCACAAGTATGTATTAGTCCAAGTAAGGTCGGTACGTTTGCATAGGTTCACCCACACAACACTTGTCCAACCAAAGAAGATTAATCAACTATATGAAGCAAAAGCACTTGACAATATTCCCATGTGTCCTCGAGAACGTTTGGTCATCTTAAGTAATACAAGCGGCTTGTACTTTGCTGAAGAAAGTATTGGGCCACTTGTTGCAATTATTATTATGGTCTTTCATTTACTCGCACTTTATTTATCTGCATTATCAAAAAATCCTTAAAATCAGTTTGCTAGTATTTTCAGAGAATTATTGATCCAAATCACTTGTCAACACTTTATGCTCCTCATTGGGTTGACACTCTTATTTATCAAAAGTACTACGATACACCCCCTATACTTTTGGGTCATTATTCGCTCAAACATATCTTCAATTGGCTTCCACTCACTATTTTTTAATTTTCTAAAATGTATGGGGATTCTAAGATATATAAAAGGAAATTATCGTATTTCACATCCAAATAGATTACATTAATGATCCTCCTCTGCTTTATCTTTTCTAAAACAAAACAATTCACTCTTATGATAATTAATTTTTATTCCTAGCAACTATTCAAAGATACTAAGAATCGGTTTCATATTCATTGCTTTCTCGTGGTCGTGTTCCATAAATATGATGGTATCGTTCGCATATTGTAGAATGGACACCCCATCATCAACCAGATGGGGAATGACTCCAACTACTTGACCATCTGTCTTTGCTCTTGCAATTAAGATGTCCAGTGCATCGGCTACGACGTTAAAAAGGATTGGTGACAATGAATCTCCTTGTCTCAAACCCTTTTGAGTTTGGAAATAATGACCAGTATCATCATTGACTTTTATCCCTACACTCCCCTTTGTAACAAAGCTTTCTATCCACTTACACCATTTTGGGTCAAAACCTTTCATGCGCAACACTTGTTGCAGACAAGACCAATTGACCTTATCATATGCCTTCTCGAAGTGTAATTTCAGTATGACCCCATATAATTTCTTAGTATGCAATTCATGAATAGTTTAATGCAAGACCAACACACCATCTTGTAGGGGTTCGTAGCATCAAAAACAAAAAAATTCTACCGCATGCACACGAACAAGCCAAGATCTATCTACTAGATTGTAGCAACGAGTCTATTAGAGTACTCACCCTCGAAGATTCCAAAGCGGTTAAAGAGAGCAGATTCTCGTGGGTGATGTAGTTGTACATTTGCCGATCTCAAGATCGCGTAGACGATCCTTTCGGCGCTGCTTTCCGGCAGCGCTTCCGCAGTCGGTCACACATTTGGTACTCGATGAAGACCTCTGTCTCCCTTGTTCCAGCAGGTAGCGGAGGTTGTAGTTCTCCCCTCGCGATTACGGCAGCACGATGGCATGGTGTCGGAAGTAGAGGGAAGATCCCGCAGGGCTTCGCCTAAGCCGGTGCGAGTTATGGTTGATCTAAGGTTTTCCCGGCGATCTAGGTTTAGAAGGCCGGATAGGAGGAGGAGGAGGTGTCGACGGCTAGGCGACAATGACGGCGGCTAGGCGGCGGCAGGCGTCTTGACAATGGCTTAGCGGCGGCGGCGCACGGTGGGGAAGGCTTGGTGTTGTGGTCTTTGGGGCAGCCCTCCCCCTCTATTTATGAGAGGGGGCAGACTTGGGAGGGGAGAGTTTGAATCCAAATCCAAACCCAAGTTGGATAGAAGGAAGGACTCTTTCCTTCTTCCACTAGGAAACTATTGTTCCAGTTTGATTTTTCAAACCTCCCTTTTGACTTTCAATTTAGAGCTTTAATTCTCTCTCACAAATGCCCAACCAAAGTGACCTTGGACATGATCCAATAATTCCACTTAACCATGACACATTCATGGACCATTCCCCTTCCGGTCCGGTGAACCTTCTAGACCCTTCTAGAACCTCTCCGATGAAAACATCGGAATCTTTCCCGAACTCCGGAATCGGACTTTCCTTATATAAATCTTATTCTCCGAACCATTCCGGATCTCCTCGTGATATCCCGGATCCCATCCGAGACTCTGAACAACATTCGGTTTCCCTACTTACATTCCATATCTACTAAACAACATCGAATCCTCAAGTGTGTCTCCCTACGATTCGTGAATTATGTGGACATGGCCGAGACACTTCTCCGATCAATAACCAATAGAGGAATCTGAAATTCATATGGATCCCACATATTTCTACGATTACTTTGCGATCGAATGAACCACTTACATACTATACCAATTTCCCTTTGTCTCGCGATAGTTTACTTATCCGAGGTTTGATCGTCGATATCTCTGCATACCTAGTTCAACCTCGTTACCAATAAGTACTCTTTTCTCGTTCCCGTGATATGTGATCCCTTGTGAGTCAGTCACATGCTTGCAAGCTAATTGGATGACATTCCACCAAGAGGGCCCAGAGTATATCTATCCGTCATATGGATAGACAAATCCCACTCTTGATCCATGTGCCTCAACACATAATTTCCAAACACTCAATGCCACCTTTATAGCCACCCAGTTACGGTGTGGTGTTTGATGTCATCAAAGCATTCTTTCGGTGATGGTGATTAGCATGATCTCATGGTCGAAGGAATTAGGTTACTATGTATTAGAAAACTTATAGCAAACAAACTATTGAAATGACTTGATCTTAATGCTACGCTTATCTATAGGAGTATGTCCATCACACCATTCTCCTAATGATATGATCTTTTTGTTAACAACATCTCAATGTTCATGATCGGGAAACCACGATCTATAGGGGTTCGTAGCATGGAAAACAAAAAATTTCTATCGCATACAAACAAACAAGCCAAGATCTATCTACTAGATTGTAGCAACGAGTCGATGGAATAACTTACCCTCGAAGATTCCAAAGCGGTTAACGAGAGCAGATTCACGTGGGTGATGTAGTCGTACTCTTTCCGATCTCAAGATCGTGTAGACGATCCTTCCGGCGCTGTGTTCCGGCAGCGCTCCCGCAGTTGGTCACACGTTCGATACTCGATGAAGACCTTTCTCTCCCTTGTTCCAGCAGGCAGCGGAGGTTCTAGCACTCTCCTCGCGATTCCGGCAGCACGACGGCGTGGTACCGGAAGTAGAGGGGAGATCCCGCAGGGCTTCGCCTTAAGCCGGAGCGAGTATGGTGGAGTATGAGAGAGAGCTATTAGTGGTCTAGGGTTTAGACACACCAATTAGAAGACTCTAAACCGAAGGCTAGAGCAATTAGAAGCTCTAAACCGAAACGGCTCTAAACCGGAGATTAGAGGATAGGAACTTGTGTGTCTAGAGGAGGAGGCCCTGCCCCTCCTTTTATAGGTGGGAGGGGCGGCCAAGGGGAGGGGAGTCCCTCCCCAAGTCGGCCTTGGTTGGCCCGGCTTGGAGGACTCCTCCCCAAGTCGGTTCCAACCACCTCTTGCTTGTTTCCCACAGTTTCTGTTTCCCACAGTTTCTGTTTTCCACAGCTTTCTGTTTAGCCGTTTGACTTTCAAACTGGCTTTGACTTTTCAGTTTTGGAACAGCAAGAACACTTAGTACATGATGCAATCATTCAATGACACATTCATGTACCCTCCCCCCGGTCTTGGACAATCCGAACCTTCTAGAACATTCCCGATGAAAACACCGGAATCATTCCCGAACTCAAACGGGACTTTCCTTATATGAATCTTATTCTCCGGACCATTTCGGATCACCTCGTGATATCCCGGATCCCATCCGAGACTCCGAACAACATTCGGTCTCTTTCTCATAATACCATAACTACTCAACAACGTCGAATCCTTAAGTGTGTCTCCCTACGGTTCGTGAATTATGCGGACATGATCGAGACACTTCTCCGAACAATAACCAATAGAGGAATCTGGAAATTCATATGGCTCCCACATATTTCTACGATTACTTTGCGATCGAATGAACCACTTACATACGATACCAATTTCCCTTTGTCTCACGATAGTTTACTTATCCGAGGTTATGATCGTCGGTATATCTGCATACCTAGTTCAACCTCGTTACCGATAAGTACTCTTTTCTCGTTCCCGTGATATGTGATCCCTTGTGAGCCAGTCACATGCTTGCAAGCTAATTGGATGACATTCCACCGAGAGGCCCCGCCCAGTATATCTATCCGTCATATGGATGGACAAATCCCACTCTTGATCCATGTGCCTCAACACATACTTTCCGAACACTCAATGCCACCTTTATAGCCACCCAGTTACGGTGTGGTGTTTGATGTCATCAAAGCATCCTTTTGGTGATGGTGATTACCATGATCTCATGGTCGAAGGAATTAGGTTACTATGTATCAGAAAGCTTATAGCAAATGAACTATATTAAATGACTTGATCTTTATGCTATGCTTAACTATAGGAGTATGTCCATCACATCATTCTCCTAATGATATGACCGTGTTGTTAATAACATCTTTGTTTTCATGATCAGGAAACCATGATCATATATTAACCAACAAGCTAGTTTAACAAGAGGCTTTACTAGGGACTCTTATTTTAGTTTACAAATCACACAAGTATTAATGTTTCCGGTTAATACAATTATAGCATGGTATGTAAACATTTATCATAAGTGTGAAGATATGATAATAACCACTTTATTATTGCCTCTTGGGCATATCTCCAACAGTCTCCCACTTGCACTAGAGTCAATAATCTAGTTTTAAACCTTTGTGTATATAACACCTATGGCATTCCGGTGTTGTATGTACACGATTGCTAGTGGTCAACTGATCTACGGATCTGACACTTCCAGGTCCGTGTGTAATTGCATATCTTTGCGTCTCTACGCATCACTCATTCTCTAATGAGATGGCTTCGTACAAATTTGGTCCTTTGGTGTGACCTTTAGTTCTTTGGGGTTAAAACATGTTGATAATATTGTCGCACAATATATCTTCATAGTATTATCCCTCTGTGAACTACACCTAGTTTGATAACAAACTACTTGACACAAATGCCCTATTTCGCTGCTATAATAGCAGTCATATACTTAGCCTTTTGTTGCAGTATCTGTCACAATGTCTTAACTTTGGAACTCATCCAAATCCATTATGGAACTCACTTTCCATTATATTGTGCCACCCTTAGTTTAGATTGATATAAACTCAATTTGTACTTTGTGACAAATCTAGTATCAATGTAGTACTTTTACAATGAACTAACCATCTATTTGTCACTTCTACAAATAATATACTCTTAGTTCTTCCAAAAGATCATAAGAATATCCTTACTATTGTCCAATGATCATCTTATGAATTATTCTGGTATATGCTCATAACATTTAGAGCATAGGACATATCTGGATTTGTACATATCACAGTATGATTGATATAAATATTCTTTGTGATTTCATACATCAAGTATCAATCTATACTTGAATCTTTGTTTCACTTACCTTGTGTCAATACACTTTGAATACATCATCAATATTGAACTCATTCAATCCTTTCTGTGCGACAAGAACCTTTCTTGTAGTTTTTATATTGAACTCATTCAATATCTCATCTATGTACGTCGGGCACAACCATATTGGCGTCTATTGATGCCAAATATTTGGGTTTTTGCCTAAGTCTTTCATCGGGATGAAATTCTTAATATGTGTTAATAAAAGTTACATTATTTCCAATCAACAATATGTCTTCCACATAATGTATTAGAAACATGTCTTAGCGCTCACACTTAATTTCTTGCAAATGTAAGCATCTTCATTGTCTCTTATGAAATTAAACTCTTTTAACAGTTTCATCATAGTGAAGATTCCAACTCCGCTATGCTTACTTCAACCATTGAAGTTTGCCTATGCTTTTAGCATCCTTTGAATTAACAAAACCCTATGGACCGTGTTATGCACATGTCCTAGGTAACAATTCTATTAGAAGAACTTGTTTTGTTTATTCAACTACCATATAACAAAATTATATGTAGTGGTTGCTACATTAATCCGTCTAGACTAAATATCACTATGAAAGATCAAATCTTGTCATAGTCAACCTTTGAACATTGTTGTGAACTCTTTCCCAATATGTCGATTATCGATGTGAAACATCCATGTCTATTTCTTTATAGATCCAGACACAACTGTAAGGTCTTACACCTTTCTCGAGGGTCCTTCAAGTTCAAAACTTGATTTCCCATGAATGGAACTATCACGGATTTTATGGATTCAAGCCATTTGACGGAGTCAGGGCCCATCATCGCTTCTTTGCATGTAGTCGGTTCATTATTCTCAAATAATGATTCAACCCTCAAATCTTGGTATTTGATTGTTCATCCTACCTACTTGTTTCAATAGGAACTTGGATCTTCGTGACCACAACCTTTGAGGTACGTGAGCCATGAGCTTTGTTGCTTCCTCCGGAACACTTTTCGGCGCAGCGCAACTCTGCACATACAGCTAAGGTTCTTTTAACCTTATCAAAGTTCTATTGTCCTCCCACTTAACTTTTCACGAAAAATTCCTTCTCAAAGAAACTTGATGTTTTAAGTGACAAACACTTTTGTCTCCGATGTTATGGAGGATTACTTAACAGTTATTCGAAATAACATACAAAGACAGGTTCATCCGACTTTGGTTGCAAACATCTTTCTTATGCATAGCATACCAATGTTTTAAGAAAGGACAACTTGGGTTTTATCCCAAACCATAACTTTATATGGTGTCATTTCAACGGATTATGATGGAGCTCTTTTCAGTGGAAAAACGGTAATCTCTAAAGCTTTTAATCTTTAAAATATAATGGCAGTTTTATGAATTATACCTTTGATCTTACCATGTCAAACAAGGTTTAATTACATATCTCGAACGTTCCATACTCTTATGGTGTTTCGAAATGCAAATCCACGGCGATTCCTTAAATCTTAGGTATTATGCTAAACTTGTAACTTAAATATTTTCCTTTATGATCTTATCATAAACTATTCATATTCTTGTTACAATGATTTTGCACTTCATCTTGAAAGTCTTTGAACTTTTCAAGTGTTTCATACTTTATCCTTATTAAGTAAATATTCATATATTCACTCAAATTTTCAGAGAAAGCATATGAAGTTGAAATCCATCGCTTTTGACTACACATAATGGATTTCGTACAACAATATGTACAAGTTCCAATAAGCTAGCCATTCGTTTCCTTTTGGCCTATGAACGAAGTTTCAATTATCTCTAGGAAAGTTTCACAAGCGTCATGTGATCAAAAATCAAAAGACTCCAAAATTCCATCCACATGGAGTTTCTCCATGTTTTCTTTCCAATATAATTTAAACGGCGATGTCACTTCCTAAGTGATCCTTTAATCAATTTGTCTTTCGACATTTTTAGCACTAGTTTTATGGATGTGATTTCTCCAACATGATTTGTGAATCATCCATCTTTTATGGATTACGGCAATTATTTGAACAACCCTTTTGTTCTCATGATACCTGATAAAACAAATCTTGAAGGCAAGCTTTGATGTTTAACAAGCAACACAATAACCCTTTATTTGTTCTCGATGAACATCATCACATATTCTTTTGCTAGTTACTTAGGCCATTGTAGTTAATGAATTGTGTTGTTTCGTATGACGATTCACACCAACAAATTCAGTATCAAATACTTAATAACCACATTGTTTAATAAGCAAAGAATATAGCCATAACATGTATATCATCTATATACTTAAACTGAACAATTCTAGTCTTTTCTTTTCTGCCATATATTTATGAGATTCTCTTTCAATATTTCCTTTTCTGTTTGAAAGAATCTATCAATATCAATAGTGGAGTCATACATATGACACATAATCCAAAGCGTGTATAATTAAATACCAATGTCTTTGGACTTGCACTTTGAAGTAGATCACCTATCATCAAATGTTTGGTGTTCTTTCAAATTCCTTTCTTTAGTAATCTCTTGGTGTAGTAAACATCTTACCTACATCAAATATTCACCCTCATCATGGATTTATCCATGATCAAGCTACTTTTAGCTTGTAACGGTGAATCGCAAGTATAATGTTGCTCTCCAAAACCTTTTGGAGGATTAGGACAACTAGTGTCTCCAACCTTTTGCAAATTCTCATCAAATATGAGAACATGACTTTTGCCATATTATACTCTATCATGTTGTAACCAATACTTCGTTTCAGATATCACAATATGTTCCACACATCATGGTTTCTGAAACAACTCTTTCAGATCCTAGATAACCTTGATATTAAGAGAATCCTTTGAATATCAAGAATCATGGAGACAAGCATGATACTTATATACTAACACTTGGAATTGTAAATCTCGATTTAATACTAATTATTAAACTTCATGGAGTAACCGGAACTTACTGAAAGTTTGCAATAGGACTTTTAAACTTTAGATTAACACTTAAAACAATACAATACCAGTTCGTAAAGTATCTAACCAGAATTCTATAGTTCTATCATCTCAATTATAACTAAGCGCAAGGTGGTAAACGGATGCCAATGACTACAACAACTATGCAAATTCACTTTGATTTAGTTTATGATAAATTGAGTTCTAATTAATAATTAAATTAATTTTGGTGAACTCCCACTCAAAACAATATCCCTCACATTGTTTTAGTGATCACACGAACCAAATCCACCACATCAAAACCGATCATCACGAGAGTTGATATAGCTTCAATGGCGAACAATCAACATGTTCATCATATCTACTATATGACTCATGCTCTACCTTTCGGTAATCCGTGTTCCTGAGGCCATGTCTGTACATGCTAGGCTCGTCAAGATCAAACCTTAGTTTCCGCATGAGCAAATCTGGCTTGCTCACGTTGTATACACTTGTAGAATCTAACACACTCGATCATCACGTGGTGCTTCGAAACAACAAGCTTTAGCAACGGTGCTAACTAAGGGTGAACACTTTATGACTTTAAATTCATGTGCATGAGGGATCATCTTATAATGCTATCGTCGTCTACTAAGAAATACAAGATGCATAAAGGATTAACATCACATGCAATTCATAATATGTGATATGATATGTCCTTTCTTCTTTGTGCTTCCGATCTCCATCTTCTAGCACGAACATGATCTCCATCATCACCGACATTGCATCAAGGTCAATGATGCTTCTCCATGGTTGTCGTCCACCGGCTTCAACTATTACAACTACTTTTAATAGACACGCGGGTCTTAACAGAATTTAAAGACAACCATATGGCTCCTGCCGGTTGCCAACTTACAATAAGGAACATTGCATACATCATATATAATCACAATCATGGCCATATCACATCACAGCACACCCCTGCAAAACAAAGTTAGACGCCTCTAATTTTCTTTGCATGTTTTACGTGGTTTGGGGCTTTCAATAAGTGTCGTTCTAACTTACGAACAAGAACCACAACATTGATACTAGTATTGTCAATCACCCGTTGTAAATTGGATCTTAACTATGCTAGGAGAAGCAGGCACCCGCAAAGCCACTTATGCAATACAAGTTGCATGTCAAGCGTGGAGCAAGTCTCATGAATGATGTCATGTAAAGTTAGCCCGGGCCGCTTCATCCCAACATACCGCAAGATGCAAAGTACACAAGAAGCAATCGACAATAAAAGCATCAACGCCCACAATGACCATTGTGTTCTACTCGTGCAAACAGATCTACATATAGACACGGCTCTGATACCACTGTAGGGGTTCGTAGCATGGAAAACAAAAATTTTCTATCGCATACAAACAAACAAGCCAAGATCTATCTACTAGATTGTAGCAACGAGTCGATGGAATAACTTACCCTCGAAGATTCCAAAGCGGTTAACGAGAGCAGATTCTCGTGGGTGATGTAGTCGTACTCTTTCCGATCTCAAGATCGCGTGAGCGATCCTTCCTGCGTTCGTCAGTGCTCCGCAATCGGTTACACGTTACATTTTCGACGAAGACCTTCCTCTCCCTTGTTCCAAAGAAAATGGAGGTTGTAGCACTCTCCTCGCGATTCCGGCAAGACAACGGCGTGGTACCTAAGTAGAGGGAGATCTGCAGCCTTAAGCCGGAGCGAGTATGGTGGAGTATGAGAGAGAGCTATTAGTGGTCTAGGGTTTAGACACACCAATTAGAAGACTCTAAACCAAGGCTAGAGCAATTAGAAGCTCTAAACGAAACGGCTCTAAACCGAGATTAGAGGATAGGAACTTGTATGTCTAGAGGAGGAGGCCCTACCCTCCTTTTATAGGTGGGAGGGCGGCCAAGGGAGGAGTCCCTCCCAAGTCGGACTTGGTTGGCGCTTGGCTTGGAGGGACTCCTCCCCAAGTCGGTTCCAACCACCTCTTGCTTGTTTCCCACAGTTTCCTGTTTCCCACAGTTTCCTGTTTTCCACAGTTTCCTGTTTTAGCCGTTTGACTTTCAAACTGGCAGTTTGACTTTTCAGTTTTGGAACAGCAAGAACACTTAGTACATGATGCAATCATTCAATGACACATTCATGTACCCCCCCCCCCCCCCCCGGAGTGCCGGACAATCCGGAACCTTCTAGAACATTCCCGATGAAAACACCGGAATCATTCCCGAACTCCGAAACGGGACTTTCCTTATATGAATCTTATTCTCCGGACCATTCCGGATCACCTCGTGATATCCTGGATCCCATCCGATACTCCGAACAACATTCGGTATCTTTCTCATAATACCATAACTACTCAAACAACGTCGAATCCTTAAGTGTGTCTCCCTACGGTTCGTGAATTATGCGGACATGATCGAGACACTTCTCCGAACAATAACCAATAGAGGAATCTGGAAATTCATATGGCTCCCACATATTTCTACGATTACTTTGCGATCGAATGAACCACTTACATACGATACCAATTTCCCTTTGTCTCACGATAGTTTACTTATCCGAGGTTATGATCGTCGGTATCTCTACATACCTAGTTCAACCTCGTTACTGATAAGTACTCTTTTCTCGTTCCCGTGATATGTGATCCCTTGTGAGCCAGTCACATGCTTGCAAGCTAATTGGATGACATTCCACCGAGAGGGCCCAGAGTATATCTATCCGTCATATGGATGGACAAATCCCACTCTTGATCCATGTGCCTCAACACATACTTTCCGAACACTCAATGCCACCTTTATAGCCACCCAGTTACGGTGTGGTGTTTGATGTCATCAAAGCATCCTTCCGGTGATGGTGATTACCATGATCTCATGGTCGAAGGAATTAGGTTACTATGTATCAGAAAGCTTATAGCAAATGAACTATATTAAATGACTTGATCTTTATGCTACGCTTAACTATAGGAGTATGTCCATCACATCATTCTCCTAATGATATGACCCTGTTGTTAATAACATCTCTGTGTTCATGATCAGGAAACCATGATCATATATTAACCAACAAGCTAGTTTAACAAGAGGCTTTACTAGGGACTCTTATTTTAGTTTACAAATCACACAAGTATTAATGTTTCCGGTTAATACAATTATAGCATGGTATGTAAACATTTATCATAAGTGTGAAGATATGATAATAACCACTTTATTATTGCCTCTTGGGCATATCTCCAACACGATCATCTATTAACCAACAAGCTAGTATTACAAAGAGGCTTTACTAGGGACTCTAATTTAGTTTACAAATCACACAAGTATTAATGTTTCCGGTTAATACTATTATAGCATGAATGTAAACATTTATCATAAACACAAAGATATAATAATAATAATAACCACTTTTATTATTGCCTCTAGGGCATATCTCCAATAGTCTCCCTCTTGCACTAGAGTCAACTAATCTAGATTATATGGTAATATACCGAACACCCATGGCGGTTTGGTGCTGGTCATGTTTTGCCCTCGGGAGAGGTTTAGTCAACGGATCTGCCACATTCAGATCTGTGTGTACTTTGCAAATCTATATGTCACCATCTTGGACATGCTCTCGAATAGCATGAAAACGTATCTTGATGTGCTTCATCTTATTGTGTGACCTTGGTTCTTGTGCATTGGCTATGGCGCCCATGATATCACAATAGATAGACATTGGGTCCAGCGCACTTGCAACCACACCGAGTTCTGTAATGAACTCCTTCATCCATATCGCCTCTTGTGAAGCCTTTGAAGCAGCTATGTATTCTGATTCAGTTGAAGATCTCACCACAACGCTTTGCTTTGCACTCCTCCAGCTAACTGCTGCACCATTCAAAGTAAATACGTATCCAGATTGAGATTTAGAATCATATGGATCGGTGTTCCAACTAGCATCGGTGTAACCATTAACAATGAGTTGTTCATCACCTCCATAAGAAAGAACCATATCCTTAGTTCTTCTCAAGTACTTAAGGATGTTTTTGACCGCTGTCCAATGATCCGCTCCTGGATCACTTTGATATCTGCTAGTCAAACTAACAGCATATGCAATGTCGGGTCTAGTACATAGCATGGCATACATAAGAGATCCTATGGCTGGGGCATAGGGAGTCTTACTCATCCTTTCTCTATCTTCTGCCGCTGTAGGACTTTGAGTTTTACTCAAGGTCGTATTAGGCAACATGGGCAAGAACCCTTTCTTGCTATCTTCCATTCCAAACCTCTTTAGAACTTTGTCCAAATATGTACTTTATGACAATGATATTAGGCGTCTTGATCTATCTATATAGATCTTTATGCCTAATATGTAAGCTGCTTTGCCATCATCTTTCATTGAAAAACTATTATTCAAATAATCCTTGACACTATTAAGAAGGTCTACATCATTCCCAATCAACAATATGTCATCTATATATAGTATTAAGAATGCTACAGACCTCCCACTCACTTTCTTGTAAATACAAGTTTCTCCACAAGTTTGTATAAAACCAAAGCTTTTGATTACATTATCAAAACGTTGATTCCAACTTCAGGATGCTTGCTTCAATCCATAAATGGACTGTTGAAGTTTGCATACCTCGTTAGCACCTTTAGGATCGACAAAACCTTTGGGTTGTACCATATACAACTCTTGATCAATGTTTCCATTGAGGAACGCCGTTTTGACATCCATCTGCCATATCTCATAATCATAATATACAGCGATTGCTAATAAAATCCTCGCAGACTTTAGCTTCACTACTTGTGACAAAGTCTCATTTTAGTCAACTCCTTGAATTTGTCGAAACAATTTTGCGACAAGTCGAGCTTTATAGACAGTAACATTGCCATCAACATCTATTTTCTTCTTGAAAATCCATTTGTTCTCGACAGCTTTCCGGCCATCAGGTAAGTCCATCAAAGTCCATACTTGGTTTTCGTACATGGATCCAATCTCGGATTTCATGGATTCTTGCCATTTATTGGAATTTGGGCTCATCATCGCTTCCTCATATGTCGCAGGGTCATCGGTGTTGTCCACCAACATGACATTCATAGCAGGATCATACCAATCAGGAGTGGTACGAGTTCTCGTTGACCTGCGAGGTTCTTTAGTTACTTCAACCGAAGTTTCATGATCAACATCATTAGCTTCCTCTATTATTGGTGTAGGTGCCACAGGAACTACTTCCGGTGCTGCGCTACTCGCAAGTTCGAGAGAAGGTTCAACAACCTCGTTGAGTTCTACTTTCCTTCCGGTCACTTCTTTCGATAGAAACTCCTTCTCAAGAAAGGATCCATTCTTGGCAATGAAGATTTTGCCCTTGTATCTATGATATAAGTTATACCCAATAGTTTCCTTCAGGTATCCTATGAAGATGCATTTTTGTGCTTTGGGTTCAAGCTTGTCTGGCTATAACTTCTTTACATAAGCTTCGCAACCCCAAACTTTAAGAAACGACAGTTTAGGTTTCTTCCCAAACCATAATTCATACGGTGTCATTTCAACGGATTTATATGGTGCCCTATTAAAGTGAACGTGGCTGTTTCTAATGCATAACCCCAAAATGATAGCGGCAAATCTGTAAGTGACATCATAGAACGAACCATATCTAAGAGAGTTCGATTACGATGTTCGGACACACCATTACATTGTGGTGTTCCCGGCGGTGTCAATTGTGAAAGTATTCCGCATTTCTTAAAATGCTCGCCAAACTCGTAACTAAGATATTCACCTCCACGATCAGATCATAGAAATTTAATCTTCTTGTTATGTTGATTCTCTACATCACTTTGAAATTCCTTAAACTTCTCGAAAGTTTCGGACTTATGTTTCATGAAATAGATATACCCATATCTATTCAAGTCATCTGTGAAGGTAAGAACATAATGATAACCACCGCGCGATGCTACACTCATTGGACCACACACATCGGTATGTATGATTTCCAATAAGTCCGTAGCTCGCTCCATCATACTAGAAAATGGAGTCTTAGTCATTTTAACCATCAGACATGCTTCACATCTTTCAAGTGATTCAAAATCAAGTGATTCAAGAAGTCCATCAGAATGGAGTTTGTTCATACGCTTCACTCCAATGTTACCAAGACGACAGTGCCACATATAGGTCGAGTTATCGCTCAATTTCAAATGTTTAGCTTCAATGTTATTAATATGTGTATTACTACAATCGAGATTCAATAAGAATGGACCATCTATCAAAGGTGCATGTGAATAAAACATATTACTCATATAAATCGAACAACCATTATTCTCGGACTTAAACAAGTAACCATCTCGAAATAAACATGATCCGGATATAATGTTCATGCTCAACGCAGACACCAAATAACAATTATTTAAGTATAAAACTAATCCCGATGGTAGATGCAGAGGTAGCATGCCGACCGCGATCACATCAACCTTTGATCCATTTCCAACGCGCATCATCACCTCGTTCTTCGCTAGTTTCCGTCTATTATGCAGCACCTGTTTCGAGTTACAAATGTGAGCAACCGAACCAGTATCAAATACCCAGGCACTACTATGAGTACTAGTGAGATACACATCAATAATATGTATATCGGATATACCTTTCTTCTTGATGTTGCCATTCTTCAAATCCGCCAAGTACTTAGGGCAATTCCGCTTCCAGTGACCTCCTCCCTTGCAGTAAAAGCACTCAGTATCAGCCTTAGGCCCAGCCTTGGTCTTCTTCGCCGATGCGGTAACTTTCTTACTTCCCTTTTTGAAGTTTCCCTTTTTCTTAGACTTTCCTTGCTTCTTGAATTTGGTGGTCTTATTGACCAACAACACTTGGTGCTCTTTCTTGATCTCCAGTTCTGCAGACTTTAACATGGAGAAGAGTTTGGGCAACGACTTGTCCATGTTTTGCATATTGTAGTTCATCACAAAGTTCTTGTAACTTGGTGGTAGTGATTGGAGGACACGGTGAATCCCCAAAGCATTAGGAATCACTATACCCAAGCTTTGAAGCTTGCTTGCGTGCCCAGACATCTTAAGCACGTGCGCACTGACGGAGCTGCCCTCTTCCATCTTGTAGTTAAAGAACTTTTCAGAAGCCTCGTAACTCTCAACTGCCGTGTGAGTTCACGGACAATATCATGTGGGTCATGGTTCTCAAACCTTTTCTAAAGCTCCGATTCCAAACCATACAATATAGCACACTGAACTGTGGAGTACTCATTCTTCCGAGCGAGGAAAACATTCTTTACCTCATCGGTAGCATCAGCTGCAGGTGGGTCACCCAGCGGTGCATCCAGCACATAGGTAAAATTACCAGCATTGAGGACAATCCTCAAGTTGCGGAACCAATCCACGAAGTTGCTTCCATTGTTTTTCAACTTTTCTTTCTCTAGGAACACATTAAAATTGATGGTAGGGGCCGCCATTGATCTACAACATATTTGCAATAGTTGAGACTAAGTTTATGACAAATTGAGTTCTAATTAATAGTTAAATTAATCTAGGTGAACTCCCACTTAAAAACAATATCCATTGCATTGTTTTAGTGATCACACGAACCAAATCCACCACATCAAAACCGATCATCACAAGAGTTGATGTAGATTCAATAGCGAACAATCAACATGTGCATGATATCTACTATATGACTCATGCTTTACCTTTCGGTGATCCGTGTTCCGAGACCATGTCTGTACATGCTAGGCTCGTCAAGATCAAACCTTAGCTTCTGCATGAGCAAATCTGTCTTGCTCCCATTGTATACACTCGCATAATCTAACACACCCGATCATCACGTAGTGCTTTGAAACAACGAGCTTTAGCAACGGTGCTTACTAAGGATGAACACTTTATAACTTGAAATTTTGTGATAGGGATCATCTTATAATGCTACCGTCGCGAATTAAGCAATACAAGATGCATAAAAGGATTAACATCACATGCAATTCATAATATGTGATATGATATGGCCTTTATTCTTGTGCTTCCGATCTCCATCTTCAAGCACGAACATGATCTCCATCATCACCGGCATGGCGTCAAGGTCAATGGCGCCGCTTCATGGTTGTCGTCCACCAGCATCAACTATTACAACTACTTTCAATAATAGACACACAGGTCTTAATGGAATTAAAAAAACATATGGCTCCTACCGGTTGCCGACTTACAATAAGGAACATTGCATACATCATATATAATCACAATCATAGCCATATCACATCACAGCACACCCCTGCAAAACAAAGTTAGACGCCTCTAATTTTCTTTGCATGTTTTACTTGGTTTGGGGATTTCAATAAGTGTCGTTCTAACTTACGAACAAGAACCATAACGTTGATACTAGTATTGCCAATCACCCGATGTAAATTGAATCTTAACTATGTTGGGAGAAACAGGCACCTGCAAAGCCACTTATGCAATACAAGTTGCATGTCAAGTGTGGAGCAAATCTCATGAACGATGTCATGTAAGGTTAGCCCGGGCCGCTTCATCCCACCATCCCGTAAGATGCAAAGTACACAAGAAGCAATCAACAACAAAAGCATCAACGCCCACAATGACCATTGTGTTCTACTCGTGCAACAGATCTACATATAGACACGGCTCTCATACCACTGTAGGGGTTCGTAGCATGGAAAACAAAAAAATTCTCCCGCATGCACACAAACAAGCCAAGATCTATCTACTAGATTGTAGCAACGAGTCGATTAGAGTACTCACCCTCGAAGATTCCAAAACGGTTAACGAGAGAAGATTCTCGTGGGTGATGTAGTCGTACACTTGTCGATCTCAAGATCGCATAGACGATCCTTCCGGCGCTGTGTTCCGGCAGCGCTTCCGCAGTCGGTCACACGTTTGGTACTCGATGAAGACCTTCCTCTCCCTTGTTCCAGCAGGCAGCGAAGGTTGTAGTTCTCCCCTCGCGATTCCGACAGCACGACGGCATGGTGTCGGAAGTAGAGGGAAGATCCCGCAGGGCTTTGCCTAAGCCGGTGCAAGTTATGGTGGATCTAGGGTTTTTCCGGCGATCTAGGTTTAGAAGGCCGGAGAGGAGGAGGAGGTGTCGGCGTCGGCTAGGGTGACCGCAGCGGCGGCGACGCACAGTGGGAGGGCTTGGTGTTGTGGTCTTTGGGGCAGCCCTCCCCCTCTATTTATGAGAGGAGGGCAGCCTTGGGAGGGGAGAGTTTGAATCCAAACCCAAACCCAAGTTGGATAGAAGGAAGGACTCTTTCCTTCTTCCACTAGGAAACTATTGTTCCAGTTTGACTTTTCAAACCTCCCTTTTGACTTTCAATTTAGAGCTTTAATTCTCTCTCGCAAATGCCCAACCAAAGTGACCTTGGACATGATCCAATCATTCCACTGAACCATGACACATTCATGGATCATTCCCCTTCTGGTCCGGTGAACCATCTAGACACTTCTAGAACCTCTCTAATGAAAACATCAGAATCTTTCCCGAACTCCGGAATCGGACTTTCCTTATATGAATCTTATTCTCCGGACCATTCTGGATCTCCTCGTGATATCTCGGATCCCATCCAAAACTCCGAACAACATTTGGTTTCCCTACTTACATTCCATATCTACTAAACAACATCGAATCCTTAAGTGTGTCTCCTTACGGTTCGTGAATTATGTGGACATGATCGAGACACTTCTCCGATCAATAACCAATAGAGGAATCTGGAAATTCATATGGCTCCCACATATTTCTATGATTACTTTGCGATTGAATGAACCACTTACATACAATACCAATTTCCCTTTGTCTCGCGATAGTTTACTTTTCCGAGGTTTGATCGTCGGTATCTCTGCATACCTAGTTCAACCTCGTTACCAATAAGTACTCTTTTCTCGTTCCCGTGATATGTGTTCCCTTTTGAGCCAGTCACATGCTTGCAAGCTAATTGGATGACATTCCACCGAGAGGGCCTAGAGTATATCTATCCATCATATGGATGGACAAATCCCACTCTTGATCCATGTGCCTCAACACATACTTTCCAAACACTCAATGCCACCTTTATAGCCACCCAGTTACGGTGTGGTGTTTGATGTCATCAAAGCATTCTTCCGGTGATGGCGATTAGCATGATCTCATGGTCGAAGGAATTAGGTTACTATGTATCAGAAAGCTTATAGAAAATGAACTATTGAAATGACTTGATCTTAATGCTACGCTTATCTACAGGAGTATGTCCATCACACCATTCTCCTAATGATATGATCTTGTTGGTAACAACATCTCAATGATCATGATCGGGAAACCACGATCATCTATTAACCAACAAGCTAGTATTACAAAGAGGCTTTACTAGGGACTCTAATTTAGTTTACAAATCACACAAGTATCAATGTTTCCGGTTAATACTATTATAGCATGAATGTAAACATTTATCATAAACACAAAGATATACTAATAAGCACTTTTATTATTGCCTCTAGGGCATATCTCCAACACATCTAGTATGTGCCTGTCGGGCATGAATGTCGTATGGGTTGGCTTGATCACCTTATGAGCAATGCTAGTGAGCCTACTCGTGCCTACTTTTGTGAACACTCTGAAACTCACATTCAACAGACAAATAGGATGGTACTATTGAATTTATCCTGCATTTTCCTTCTTAGGTAATAGAATTATTGTGCCAAAGTTTAGCTGGAATAATGGTAGATCACCTTGTTGAAAACTTTCGAACAAAGCCATTAAATCGTATTTGATCACATTCCAAAATGTTTAATAAAATTTAGCTGGGAAACCATCCGGTCCGAGTGCTTTATTTTTCTCCATTTGCATTATAGCATCATGTACCTCATTCTCTGTGAAATCGGTAATAATATTATTTTCTTCTGGAGAAATTTGAGTGATGTCTTGAATTTCCATTTAAATTAAAGAGAAGAAATTTGGAACCGGTGCCCCGAACAAATTCTTATAAAAGTTGGTAATGAATACCTTGATATTTTCTTGTCTTGTAATCGTTCCTTCTTCTTGCTCTAGTTGGTATATTAACTTTCTTTTATGTTTCCCATTGGATATGAGATGAAAATATTTAGTATTATTACCCCCTTGTTGAATGTGTTTAACTTTTGCTCTCTGATCCCACTTGGACTCTTCTTCACGTCTCAACTTGGCTAATTCTTCATCAGCCTCATGCAAAGCTTTCCTTTCTAGATATGAAAAGGGTGTTGATTCGGCTTTTAAGTCAAGCTTCTCGATAGTATTGAACAAATTTTACTTATCTATTTAGTATTTACTGCTTAGGTTCTTTTCCCAACCCCTTAGGAATTGCCTTAGGCCTTTTTCGGTTGTAGTGGAATTAATCCACTAGTGGATTTAATCCATAGAGGAATTGGGTGAACCCCACCTTCTCACCCAATTCCCGCTGTGACTAATCCCACACATACTCTCCCAACCCTTTCCTTGATTCTTGTTCGGTTAATCCTCTCAATCCCCTAGAAATTAACGAACCAAGGAGAATTAGAAACTAAGAGGATGATTCGGGGGAATGAAGAAGTGGGGGAGGATCAGTGCCTACCGGTCAAACGTCCGGGGAGAAGCACCCCGGCGACGGGGTCATTGCAGCCGCCACTCCCGGTCACCGCTGAGCTCAGCCGCCGTGGTGCCTCTAGTTGGAAGGTGTGCGGGGGAATGGTAGGAGTATGCACGCCGCCTCCGTCTCCTCCAGTTGTGATGTCCTTCCATCCAGGCCGGAGCCGGTGTCGCCGCCGCAGCCGCGGTCACATTTTTTCGCGAGAGGGAGTGTCCGGGCGAGAGGAAGGAGTACCGTTTCGCTTCACTCGGGAAACAATCCACGAGGCGGAAGGCGTGGACCTGATCCCGGTTGGTTTCACCTGGTTTGGGGGGTTTGGACAGGGGCACGGCCCCGGTCGGTTTTAACCGAACACGTTTATAAAGCATGGAGGGGACGAGATCCGGTCAGTGCCAAACCACGGGGATTGGAGTGGATCAGACGCCAATCCTGGCGGGGGAGGGGCTAACCGAACAAGCCCTTAAGTGCCTAATTTTATGCTACCATACCTTCGGAGGAGAGTTACCAGGCACATTTTTAGCCCATTCAGCGTTAATCATGTCAATGAAACCTTCGTGTTTCAACCATGATAGTTCAAAGGAGAAATGTGATTTGTTTCCAAGATGAGACTCTTCACCTGAATAAAGCAATAGAGGAGTGTGATCTGATCATGATCTGAGCAAGGCACGAACACCGACAAGTGGAAATTTCTGTTTCCAAGAAATACTTGCTAACACTATCTAATTTCTCATATGTGGACGTCTCTCTGTGATTCTCCCACATAAACTGACGTCATGACAAAGCTATCTCCCTCAAATTAAGATTCTCAATAAAGGTGTTAAACATGAATGACCATCTTGCATTAAAGTTGGCATTATTCTTTTCCTCTTGCCCCCTAATTAGATTGAAATCCCCCCGACTAACATTGGACATGTGACATCTTCGCAAATCTGTACTAGCTCTGCCAGAAACTCTTGCTTCTGTGCATCTTGAAATGCACCATAAACGGCGACTAAACACCATTCAAAGCTATCCAACTTATTAGATAGAAGTAATTTTACACACTTGTCTCCTGATGTCACATTTTTACATGAATTGTTTGTGCATTAACCCCTACCAACATGCCCCCTGATATCCTAATAGGCGGGAGACAGTACCACACAACGTCAAATCCTCTTGAAAGATATGCCAACAAGGGTGCCGAGAAGTTATCCCTACTTGTCTCCGAAATTGCAAAAAAAACTAATCGGTGCTCTCTGAAAGCTTCTCTAACAAACGAATGTTTCGCCATGTTAGCAAATCCATCACTATTCCAAAAAAAACTTTCATTTTACACTTTTTTGTTTTTTAGTCATGTACTTTTTCTTACTAAAATGTTCTCCAAATCTCTCTTTCTATGAGATCGTTTATCTACTTTACCCACTGTGGTAAGACCCTCATGATCTTTGGAACCTTGTTGTTCTTCCATAAGTAAATCTTCACTAAGATTCGTAACTTCATCCATAACTAAACTACACAAACTTTCCTGGTCATTTCTAGCCTTGTCTTTGTTTTTTTAGCATCACAAGCTTTTTTTGCAAGTCTAATTTTTTAACTATATCAATAGAAGAACCCACTTGACTAGGAGAATTATCTAAGGGCACCCCTAACTTGGAAGCTCTAGCCACTACTAAATCATTTGGTAATGCTGAAATTGAATATTTCTTATGAACTTATTAGTACCTAAACATGTAGAGGTGTCCTTTCCTTGAGCGCGACGCTGAGCCCGCTCCAGATGCAACAAATCGGTATCCCGGCTGGGCCCATATACGTTCTCTTGAACATGCACCTGCGCTAGCTGCAAACGGGATTCCTCCAAAGGCCAGCACGTCCGCCTATGAGTATCGCCCGCCTAGGAAGACTCCAGAACCCGCACTCTCTTGCTTGATAGATCATGAGTCCATGTTGAAGCGCGGCAAGCTCATCAAGGATAACCCTGGCGAGGCTGCCACCAACTTTGGTGACTTCGCCAAAGACTAGCATTTCCTCGCATAGCACTGAGCATAGAAGTAGTCGAAGAAGAATCGGTCGACACATCCCTGCCTGCCGCTTCTGCCGCGCCAGAGAAAGAGTCCATCAGATGTTGCCCGGTAGGTGAATCTACTGCCGTGATAGCAAAATGCTCTGTCTTGCTATCTGCCGTGTTTGCCGTGGAAGAGAAAGAAGCCAGAAGAGTCTGCCCGAAAGATGAAACTCCTGCTGTGACATTGGAGGGCTCAGTCGCCGCAGAGAAGGGTGCCACGACAGCAGAAGTAGTTGTATGTTCTGCCATGGCATTGAATGGTTCCTGCTGCACCACCATTGGATTGCGACACTGAAGAACCTGTGGCGCAGATGCAGCAAGCCTTGCCTCCTCCTCCCCTTCTTCCACAATCTAAAACCATGACTTCCGAGGTTCTGATCAAGCCGCAAGAGGTGAACACACAGTTGCTTGAAAGGACCTGAAAGCCACCGCTATATCATCCACCGGTTCATTTGAGTTCTTTGCACCATGAGAAGTTATCTTTTGACAATATTTGGCTGAAAGGCCATGAAGGTGAATCAGCTGGATTCACGATATCATCCCCTGAACCCTTTGGTCCATCGTCCTTCTCATCATCATCTTTAGACTTAGTATACTCTGACGGTAGATCAGCCATCTCTTCATCCATTCTGCCTTCCACCTCAATCTCTATCCCAAAGCCTTTTCCTTCATAAGCATGGTATGCCTTGACAGGTATCGCGTCATGGTCCACCATAGAAATCTTCTGCCTGACAATACCACTATCCCGTGTAAACTGCATATCTACTTCTTTTGTTTTTTCCAAATAAAGATCCTAGAGCAAATAAAACCAGGCAATCTTTCCTGAGATTCTTCGGAACACCTCTAATACGGACCCACACATCTGTGAAGTCCCAAGACTCAATATCCTTCATAACCCAGTCCTCAAAATGAAGAACGTTGTCAGTCTCTTCTACTGGAATCTTTCCTATTTTCCTCAGCCTTACTAGATCAAGTTTAGAAGGGTACACAACTTTGAAGATTGACTCCTCAATACCTTGAATATCCCACTGCTCATTTCTAGGTACTAACCAATCAATCTCTTGAGTGATCTGAGCCGGGGACGTCAGTCCGCCTTCCGCTCTGACTCTTGCTTCCGTATCCCCCCTAGACCAAATTTTAACCGGGAAACCAGGTTCCAGGTTTGTTTTGGTGGGTTCCGGGTGATCGACCTGTATAAGCGTGTACGTGACGCTGTGTAAAGTCGTTCGTTACCGGATGACGTTGAGGGGCTGGTTGGCCGATAAAATTAGGAAATATCGTCCTCGTCCCATTCGTCCCCATTTATTTAATTTATGCGAAATTACTAAGTCACAGCTAGCTGTGACGTAGCTTACATCGCAGCTAGCTTGTCTGCCGTCAGATCAGGTTGCTTCAGGATTGGTGCGGTGTTTTTTTTTGTTCCTGTTTTGGTATGCGTCGGGCCGTTTTTGACTGAGGCGGTTGTTTGTGGCCCAGCTAGCTGTGATCCTCTCACGTACATAAGTCCGAGATGGGCTTTTTCGATGATTATTGGGCTTTACATGGTATGGGCCATTTTTTGACTGAGGCAGTGATTTGTTGCCATCGTGTGTTTTTTTGTTTAGCTGCTGGTTGTAAAATTTGTGTTTTTTATGGATTGTCTAAAAATAAAAAAAAATTGGATGTGGTTGGTTTGATTAAAGAACGTGATTTTTTATATTTTAAACATGTATTTTAAATTTTAACTTTTTAATTGTAAGTACTTTTCTTTATTGTGTATTTAGCTTTTGTTTGTCTTTTTTCTATAAGGATATACCCATTGATGTTTTTCATTTTGATCACGGGTCTCCAATCAGATGGCAAGCTATCTACTACTCTGGTGGTGATTATGTTTTGAACGGATCATATACATGATTTCGTGGAGAGTACGTGAGGTTTAATGATAACTGTGATGATTTTCGTAGTATCAAATACACAAATGTTGGGGATCTTGTTGTCGCTATGATAGACGTGAAGAATGAAGATTTTTATCGTATGGATGAGATTTGAATATATTAGCATTGTCTTCTTTTTAGTTGACGTCTAATATTAGTAAAACAAGACAGTAGTATTCTATTATATTTTTTTCTTTTTTCCCTCTTTTGATGTAATAAGTGGTTTTATTTTTGTATGCGTTGTAATTTATGTTTGTCATTGGTGACAATTTGCATTGTAAATAAGGACTTATTATATATTATATATTTTAAATTTCAATGTGAGTTGCATAATGAAGTTGAAACCTGTCTTATTATAGTAGTTGCATCACTTGAAACTTGATTTTCTCGTGGGAAGGGGGAAGGGGTGGGAGAGTTGCCTGTTGGTTTGTTATTTGATAATTTTATTTTTTTGTGATTTGTATATCAACTTGAAACTGGCATTTTTTCCTCGGGATCCCAACAAGTTGCATGTGCACTCGAAACCTACATGCAAGTAGGTTTTCTCAATGGTCGGGAAGGGGGTGGTAGGGTTGCATGTATGTTTGTAAATGAGAATTTTTTCATTTCAAATATGAGTTGTATGTGTACTTGAAACTGGTTTTTTCTTTGTGGGAGAAAGGGTGAATTGCATGTCAACATGCAACTAAGTTTTCTCGGGAGTAAGGGGATGTGGGTCAGTTGCAAGTAGGTTTGTAACTGAGAGTTTTTGCATTTCGAATATGAGTTGCATGTGGACTAGAAAATGTTTTTTTTCTTTTGTGGGAGAAGGGGTGAGTTGCATGTCAACATGCAAGTAGGTTTTCTTGGGAGGAAGGGGATACAGGGTCAGTTGCAAGTAGGTTTGTAACTCAGACTTTTTGCATTTCAAATATAAGTTGCAAGTGGACTTAAAACTGGATTTTATTTTAGTGGGAGAAGGGGTGAGTTGCATGTCAACATGCAACTGGGTATTATCAGAAGGAAGAGGATGCATGGTCAGTTATAAGTAGGTTTATAACTGAGACTTTTTGCATTTCGAATATGAGTTGCATGTGGACATGAAACTGGTTTTTTCTTTGTGGGAGATGGGGTGAGTTGCATGTCATGCAACTAGGTTTTCTCGGGAAGAAGGGAATGTGGGTCAATTGTAAGTAGATTTGTAATTGAGTTTTTTGCATGTCGAATATGAGTTGCATATGGACTTAAAAGTGGTTTTTTCTTTGTGGGGAGAAGGGGTGAGTTGCACTAGGTTTTCTTGGGAGGAAGGGGATGTGGGTCAGTTGCAAGTAGGTTTGTAACTGAGATTTTTTGCATTCCGAATATGAGTTACATGTGGACTTGAAACTCATTTTTCTTTTGTGGGAGAAGTGGTGAGTTGCATATCAACATGCAACAAGGTTTTCTTGGGAGGAAGGGGATGTGAGTCAGTTGCAAGTAGATTTGTAGCTGAGACCTTTTGCATTTCGAATATGAGTTGCATGTGGACTTGAAACTGGCTTTTTTCCTGGTGGGACAAGGGTTGACTTGCATGTCCACATGCAACTAGGTATTCTCAGGAGGAAGGGGATACAGGGTCAGTTGCAAGTAGGTTTGTAACTGAGACTTTTTGCATTTCAAATATGAGTTGCATGTGGACTTGAAACTGGTTTTCTTTTTGTTGGAGAAGGGGTTGCAACTAGGTATTATCAGAAGGAAGGGGATACACTTACGTGAGTTGCAAGTATGTTTGTAGCTTAGACTTGCATTTTGAATGTGAGTTGCATGTGGAGTTGAAACTGGCTTCTCTTGTGGGCATTTCGAATATGAGTTGCAAGTGGGTTTGAAACTGGCTTTCTCTTATGGTACAAGGGGTGAGTTGCATGTAGATTTGTAAGTAGGTATTCTAAGGAGGAAGATGCACGATGAGTTGCTTGTAGATTTTTGTATCTGCGTTTTTTTGTGTTTCGAATATAAGTTACATGTGAACTTGAATATGAGTTATTTTTGTTTTGTTTTAGGGATTCTCTAGTGTTGTATTTCAACTTATAAAACTTAAAACTGGCTTTTTAAAATATGAGTTGCATGTGGACTTAAAACTAGCTTTTCTTTTCTGTGGGAGAAGGGGGTGAGTTGCATGTCGACATGCAACTGGTTCAGGAGGAAGGGGATACGGGGTAATATGAGTTGCATGTGTACTGAATTGGAGAGAGAGGAAACTAAATTGGCGAGCAGAGGGGATTGAGAAGGATAGCAGAAACTCTGCCCATGGGGAGGTCTCTCCGCCGTTCGTCCCTGCCCATGCAAGGGACTCGTCGGTGTTGTTCTGGTGGGGAAGCCCCAAGGGATTGGGGCAAGCTTGCTTCAACCAGGAATATCGTCTCTCCTCCGGAATTTAAGAATATCGTCTCTCCTCCGGGATTTTGTTGTATGTCCTCGTCGTTGATTCGTCCTCTAGGTAAAACACCAAATTACACCTGGATTTCACCTCCCCCACCCTCACAACATGAACTAAAATTTTGTTGGAGATATCTTAGATTTTTCGAGAGTTTTGTTATTCGTGCATTGGGATATTAGGGATTTTTTTTTCCACTAAATTTGAAGGAAATTTTCTTCTAATTCTAGATGACATTTTCTATAATCTATGTTTACTAGCACGTGAATACAACCTAACATCCGTTCATCGTACTCCCTCCGTCTCAAAATATAAGATGTTTTAGGTTTGTGAATAAAATGAATCTAAACCTTTTTTAGTGTGTAGATTCATTCCAAGTTGAATGAACCTACGTACTAAAACAAGTCTAGATTCATCTTATTCACAAACCTAAAACATCTTGTATTTTAAAACGGAGAGGAGTACCTGTCAGCTAGTCAGTACGACTTGTCTTGTGTAGAAGCATGCTCAATGGTCATTAATCTATTTTTCGTGAGATTCCCAGTTGCACGTGCACAATCAAGCCACATGTGAGAAACAAGCCAAGTTAATCATCTCTGCAAACTTTCTAAGCTTGGACAAATAGAACCCGGACAGCCTCAGATTTTTAATCTTACGTCCTTTCTTTTGTACCAGCAGGTTACCTTGTTTTGCTTTGCCCTTCCCGAAACACTTTTTAAGATGCATGTTGGATTGCTGATCTTACTTTTTTGTTTTTGACGAACAACAACAGTCCAACAAGATAATACAAAAGCCCAACAAGATATAATAAGGCAACCCAACGAGACAAACCTTTAAGGCGGAGGAGTGAAACGGGCGGAAAGAAACATTAATGATGTCATTCGCTTACGTCACAGTCGACTGTGAGTTAGAGATATCCTAGTACTTTTACCGGGTCGATTCAACCTGTCCAAGCGCGTCCCAACTTATTCATGTGTTAGTTAGACGTGCGTGGATTTTCACCGACACGATCTGTTTGGACTGACGCGTTCGGCTTGATCTAGCGGTGCACTAAATCGGGACAATGGTTGCATCGGCCCGGACGCGTGCGGACGGAGGACGTGTCATGCCAGTCGGTCACTGAGTAAAAGATAGTTTCAATAGATTAGCCCTACCCTTTAAAAAAGGCACGTTTAAGCAAAATAAAGGGGACTGCTACTGCTATTGGAGCAGGCCGTTGATACGGCTACTCACCGTCGTTGTCGCAGCCACCGTTGCCACTGCCGTCGGCCTCGTCGATCATCACCCTAGCGAACCAGATGGCCTGCTGCTGGACGCGTTCGCGGTGACGGTCGTGCGCCTAGCCGCGAACCAGGGCCTTCTCCATCTCAGAGGCCCGGTAGTCCCTCCCCTCCTGGTCGAAGAGCTTCGTCGCCCGGCATGTGGCTTCTGCCTCAGCCGCGATCAATCCCATCGGAGCCGGAGCACCATTGGGGCCGAAGCCTAGCGATCTGCAAGGGGACGACGATCACCTCCTCCCCCTCCTCCGCCGCCGCCTGCAGCTGATCCACCTCCTCCCCCTTCTCGTCGTCCTCCTCCACCTCTGTCTCGTCGCCGTCGACGAGATCCCACGCGGCCGCCACCTCAGCGGCTGGAGCCACACGCTCCTCCTCTGCCGCCGTGTCAGCGGCGTGCTCGCGCTACGCCGCTTCCGCCTCACTACGCTCTTTGGCGGCGTGGCGAAACTCGTGGACGGCGACCTTGGCGGCCTCCTTGGCCACCTCCTATATTTTTGCTCGACTAAATTTTGGCCGCCGGATTCGATCCCCTTTATTTGGACTCTTAAATTTAAACTTCGGCTAGACACTTGATCAAACACATTTCAATAAAATGAAAACACATAAAAATCAAACTAAACCACTTAGTCATATACACATTGCATAGTTCATACATACATTCCAACCCTAGGATTGTCTCCAGCGTCGGTGGTCATCACAGAAACCCTAGCTACGCCGCCGAGCGTGGGTGTCCACCTACTTGCCGAGGGAGACGCGGCCGCCATCGTAGAGGAAGAAGGCCCTGCCGCCGAGGAAGAGGCGAGGCCGCGACGTGCGACATACTCCTTGTAGTACGCGGCCTCCGCAGCGACGCGGTCGGGATTCTTGCGTCGGACATCCACCATGTACCGCTCGCCGGCGGCTTTAGTCTCGAGTCGCTCTCGCGCCTCTCGGTCCTCCCAAGCAATGCGCGTGGCGTGGCTGCGGTTGGGAGGGGAGAAGAGCTCCAGGACCTCGCTGGGCTAGACTAGGGGGAAGTTGAGAGGGCTGCATTCGTTTCCGTGGAGCTCGACATCCTAGATGGAGTGCGCCCACGCCGCCTGCCGCGCCGATTTGAAGGTTCCAATCCAGTGGCGGCGGCGGCCGATGTTGCGGTCGGTGATCTCGACGACCCAGGTCTCCCACTACCGCTGCTGCACGCCATGGTAATGGCTTGTCTGCGGCGGTGGGAGGCCGGGTGACCTCGATCTTTGGCCACGGGGCGCGTCGCGGACCCGAACGGTGCTACGGATTGGCGGCGGCGACCTACCGCTCGATCCGGCCATCTTCGGCGGGTTTGGGTGGAAGGACTAGAGGTGGGGAGAAGAACAATGGCAGTGGAGAAGAGCGGTGGACTTTTTCGCATCGGCGTTGCGGCCTGTGAAGGATTATATTGTAACAAAATTGTTTACGCTGCGAGCTTATGGAAAAGAAAAAAAGATTGTAATTAGTTTGAAAAGAGCAACCAGATCTATTTGCCACAAATAAATTTTGTTTGAAAATAGACTGTAGATAAATATCTTGCTAAAAATTAGGTGAAAATTTGCAAAACTAGGTATTAGTTGTTAAAAATTAGAAAGATTATAAATAAATCGCTTTTTTGGGCTTGGCCTGGAATGGCACACACAAACAGCCGTCTCAGCGGCATTCAACTATCTAAGATGTCGGATCAAAAAAAACTATCTAAGATGTCAATTTAGGGACCGGCACGTTGAATAACGGAGGTGGAACCGAGACATGTTTTTTTCCTGAAAACGTTATCAACGGACCGTCTCCAAATCGTATATACAAATAATATATGAACCACTATGGGTCCAAACCTCACCTGGTACCCCACCCATAACCCGCTTATCCCTTCAAACTTTTGCTGGGGTGGGGGGATACGGAAGCAAGACTCCCGCTCTAATAGTACCAACTTTGCCACTTTCTCTAGTCTCCCTCAACCCAGTAGTTTTTGGAATGTCTAAGAACAACAACCCGTCACTAGTTAACGCATACATAGTAGCCATCGGCTGAGGCAACTTGTGCAAATGGCAATCTGTAGATGGATAATTTGTTGATTCACATTACAAGCATAACGAAATAGTACACCCTAACACAACATGGCCCTCCGTGTCACATCGGAAACATGTGATCAACTTATCTGTACTCTTTGTTGCATCTTGCTTAGAAGCATCAGAAACTACAGTGGTCTGCCCAGCTGCTCCCATATTTTCCATTGGAGCAGAAACTTGTGCACCAACGGAGGACTGCCACGTTTGCACAATCTGATCTGCAGGTCTTGTCGCCTCATCCAACGCTTGTTCTTTATCTTAATCAGTCCTAATGACAAAGTGGCCTCTGCCACAAGAAGGGAAACAACCTCTGCTGTGATTCCCATAGCTACCATGCCCATGCCACCAAAACCACCTGCTGGTCTCGGCTGGCGAAAACCTCCATTAACATTCTGGTTATTGGCACCACCACAGTACCTCTGATCTCCATCACTGGCAACTCTTGTGAACTGTTTCTAGCTTCATGTACAAATTCTTCAAGCGTCATAGTATCTTTCTCTTCGTCTCTTTCTTCTTCTCTAATTTGAATTCTAGATTGGTGGTGTTAGATGTATATATTTGTATTGTAGTTTCCCCATATGTTAGGGGACTTCCTGCATATTCACACCTATATATTGTGGCCTTTGGCCTCCTGACATGGTATCAGATCTAGGTTAGCCTCCTCCTACTTGCAACTTCGTCGCTGTGGCCGTCACCGTCCCTGTCGCCGACGGTTTTTTTCGTCGTCGCCGCCGCCGGTTGCCGCCTTGTTTCTCGCCGTCATTGCCCGTTTCAGATCGTTCTGCATCGCCCGTCTCCCGTTTCGTCTCCAGATCGGATCGATCTCGCTGCAGAGATCGGTTCGATCTTGCTGCAACCGCCCGTCGCCTGCCTACTTCACCCGACGGGCTTCCCGAGGCTCGCCAGCACCCACACGTCTCGCACCCGCCTCGACGCCACGCGGAAGACACCGCCCAGCGGACCGCCTCTGCCATTGCTGGCCTCGATTCAGCCCAATGGGACCCCTCCTGCCAGATTCTCGCCGTGCGTCACCTGCGCATCTACACATACAATCGCTGATCCAGTTTTTTTACACCCGCTGATTCACCCACCCCTCCCACTGCCAATCGGCCCCACCAGCTTCAATTGGGCATCTTCACTTTTTGCATGCACCCACCGATCCAGCTTCAATTGGATCCACTTCTCCACTTCTTGCATGCACCTGTTGATCCACGTGGGCCTGCCATCTGCCTCCAACGCGCGGGACCCCGCCTGCGTCACCTCCTGCCTGACGCCCGCTCGCGTCACCTCCTGCCTGACGCCCTGACGCCGCCCTCCTGCCAGGGACATCTTGTCGCCCGTCGGACGCTGGACTCCAGCTGGTTTTCGTCGGATCTGACTGTTGGTTTTCCACGGTCCCTGTTTGGATCTGAGAGTTAAAAAAAAGAGTGAAAGATGTCTTCTGCATCGGGCTATGTTGCAATTCCTCGCTGCCCGGTGATCTTCGATGGCGCGAATTATCCCGATTTTGCTGCCTTCATGCGCGTTCACATGCACGGTCTTCGTCTTTGGGGTGTGCTCTCCGGCGAGGTCTCCTGTCCGTTGTGTCCCCCTGCTCCTGTGCCTCCTCTTCCGCCGACGCCGATTGTTCTCGGTGCTGATGCTTCTCAGGAGGCCAAGGATGCTGCTCAGAGTGCCGATGATAGTGTTGTTGTTGCTTATGACCTGAAGTTCAAACAGTACTCTGCTGATCTCGAGACCTATCGTCACGCTCTGACTGCCTACACTCAGTGGGTCGATGAGGATGCCCGTCTTCTTTGTTCTCACCTCCGATGTTCTGCCTCGATATCTTTGCCGAGTTCATGAGTCTCCCTACTGTTGCTGCTCAGTGGGCACATCTTCGTCAGCGATATCGGCCGTCTGGGGATGCTCTTTACCTGTCTGTGGTTCGCCAGGAGCATGCTCTTCAGCAGGGTGATTCCACTATTGATGAGTTCTATACTCAGAGTGCTGCTATTTGGTGTCAGCTTGATTCTCTCCGTACTGCTGTTTGTGGCACATGCTCGTCTTTGCCAGTTAGCGCTCGGATTTGGAGTTTCACCGCATCTATGAGTTTCTGTCTCGGCTTCGCCAGGAGTTTGAGCCCCGACGTGCTCAGTTGAATGCTCGTGGTCGTGTTCCACTCTCTGAGGTGTTGTCTGAGCTTCGGGCTGAGGAGACCCGTCTCCGTAGTGCTGGTCTTCTTGCGGTTCCGTCTGTGCTTGCTACTCGTGGTGCTCCTTTACCGTCAGCTCCCTCGACTCAGCCGCGGTCCCCTGTGCCGCCGCCGCCGATTCTACCCACTCCTCCAGGTCAGGGTCAGCTTCAGCACCAGCAGCCTCAGGGTCAGAGTCAGCACCAGCAGGCTCGTGGTCAGGGTCGCCGTGGTTCTCTTCACATTGCTCTTCGCAGAGGATGGCCACACTTGGGCCACTGTTATACAGGACCCAGTTACGTCGGCAACACCGGGCTCGTGGGCGGTCGGCTCCTTCCGGGTCTTCAAAGCTTGCTCTCGATCAGGACATTATCGAGTCTTCGCGGCATGCTTGCTGCTGTGCTCTTCTTTGACGGGCACTTCTGGTTCATGGTGACTCTTGAACCTTGTGCGACCACCACCTTCTTCACAGTCAGGTATGTCTCCGTGGTATCTGGATTCTGGAGCTTCTTTTCATATGACCTCTGAGTCTTCTTTTCTATCCGCTCTTCGTTCTCTCCCTTCTCATGTCCGTGTTTTTACGGCTGATGGTACCTCTCTTCCTGTTTCTAGTCGAGGCACCCTTTCTACTTCTTCTTTTTTTGTTCCTGATATTTCTCATGTCCCCCTTCTTAAGATGAATCTGTTCTCTGCTAGACAGCTTACTGACTCTGGTTGTCGCGTCATTCTTGATGCTGATTCTTGTGTTATCCAGGACCGTCACACACAGGCCCTGGTTGGAGCTGGCCCTCGCAGTCGTGACTCTTCAGGACTTTGGGAGTTAGACTGGCTTCGTGTTCCTTCCGCTGCCACTTCATCTGCCAGTTCTTCTCCGGTTGTTGCCTCTACTACCAGCTCCTTTCAGCAGTGGCATCATCGTCTTGGTCACCTCTGTGACTCTCGCCTGTCGTCATTAGTTCATCGTGGCCTTCTGGGGTCTATCTCAGGAGATGGGTCTTTGCATTGTCAGGGCTGTAGGTTGGGTAAACAGATTCAGCTTCCCTGTCCTACTAGCGCGTCTGTATCTCAACGACCTTTTGATTTAGTTCATTCCGATGTTTGGGGTCCGGCTCCTTTCGCTTCGAAAGGGGGCCATCGCTACTATATTTTATTCATCGATGATTTTTCTCGGTACACTTGGTTGTATTTTATGCGCTCTCGCAGTGAAGTGCTTTCCATATATCAGCGTTTTGCGGCCATGGTCCGTACTCAATATTCTACCCCCATCCGTGTTTTTCGTGTTGATTCTGATGGGGAGTATATCTCCCAGATGTTGCGAGATGTTCTTGCTGAGCAGGGCACTCTTGATCAGTTCTCCTGTCCTGGCGCACATGCCCAGAATGGCGTTGCTGAGCGTAAGCATCGCCATCTTCTTGAGACCACTCGTGCTATGATGATTGCTTCTTCTCTCCCGCCGCATTTCTGGGCTGAGGCTGTCGCTACGTCGGCTTACCTCATCAATATTCAGCCTTCTGCCGCCTTGCAGGGTGGTATCCCTCTTGAGCGCCTATCTGGACAGTCTCCAGACTACTCCATGCTTCGCTTATTTGGTTGTGTTTGCTATGTTCTCCTTGCTCCTCGCGAACGCACCAAACTGACCGCTCAGTCTATTGAGTGTGTCTTCCTCGGATACAGTGATGAGCATAAGGGCTATCGCTGTTGGGACCCTGTTGGTCGTCGGATGTGTATCTCTCGTGATGTTACTTTTGATGAGACGCCTCCTTTCTATCCTCGTCCCACCACTGGTACTTACCCGGTGGAAGATATCTCTTTTCTTCTCTTTCCTGACACACCTCCTTCTACCCCTATTATGTCTTCTTCGGGATCTTCTCCCCCTGATATATCTTCTTCGACACCGTCCTCCTCTGCTCCGTCTAGTTCTCCTAGTTCTCCTCGTTCTCCGGAATCTTCCTCTCCTATTCCCTCTTCTCCTGCGTCGTCTTCCTCTGATGATCTTCCCTCTACTCGTCCTGTTCGTCAGCATCGTGCCCCCAACCGTTACTCTCCTAGACAGTATGGTCTTTCTGTTGCCTTCGATCCGACTTCTTATCGGGATGCTGAGCATCATCCTGAATGGCAGCTGACCATGGCTGAGGAGATTGCTGCGCTTGAGCGCACTGGCACCTGGGATCTTGTTTCTCCCCCTCCCGGTGTTCGTCCTATCACGTGTAAGTGGGTCTATAAGATTAAAACCCGCTCTGATGGATCTCTTGAGCGCTATAAAGCGCGTCTTGTGGCTCGTGGTTTTCAGCAGGAGCATGGTCGTGACTATGATGGGATCTTTGCTCTTGTGGCTCATATGACCACTGTGCGTACTCTTCTTGCTGTTGCTTCTGTTCGTCACTGGTCTGTGTCCCAGCTTGATGTTCAGAACGCCTTCCTCAATGGTGAGTTGAGTGAGGAGGTTTATATGCAGCCTCCTCCTGGGTATTCTGTTCCCGAGGGGATGGTTTGTCGTCTTCGACGGCCTCTTTATGGCCTCAAACAGGCCCCTCGTGCCTGGTTTGAGCGCTTTGCTTCTGTAGTGACTGCTGCTAGTTTCTCCCCTAGTGCTCATGATCCAGCGCTGTTTGTTCACACTTCTCCTCGTGGACGCACTCTTCTTCTTCTCTATGTTGATGATATGATCATTACCGGTGATGATCCTGAGTATATCGCCTTTGTTAAGGCTCATCTTCGTGATCAGTTTCTTATGACTGATCTTGGTCCTCTTCGATACTTTCTTGGGATTGAGGTTTCCTCCACTTCTGATGGCTTTTAAATCTCTCAGGAAAAGTATATTCAAGATCTTCTTGCTCGTGCTGCTCTTGGGGATGAGCGCACTGTTGAGACCCCTATGGAGCTTAATGTTAAGCTTCAACCTATTGATGGTGATCCTCTTTCTGATCCGACGTGTTATCGTCATATTGTTGGGAGTCTAGTTTATCTTGCTGTCACTCGTCCTGACATTTCTTATCCTGTTCATATTCTGAGTCAGTTTGTTTCTGCTCCTACCACTGTCCACTATAGTCATCTTCTCCGTGTTCTTCGTTATCTTCGTGGTACGATCACTCGTCGCCTTTTCTTTCCTCGTTCCAGCTCCCTCCAGCTCCAGTGCTATTCGGACGCTTCATTGGGCGGTGATCCTTCGGATCGTCGTTCACTTCGCTTCTTGTGTGTTTCTTGGTGGTTCGCTCATTGCTTGGAAGGCGAAGAAAGCAGGCGGTTTCCCCGAGTGTTGAGGCTGAGTTGCGTGCTATGGCCTTATTGACCGAGGTGACCTGTTACGGTGGTTACTTGCATTTTGGGGTCTCTATTACCACACCCACTGGTTTTGTCGACGGTACATGTGCTATTAGTGTTGCACGTGATCCGGTCAAGCATGAGCTTACAAAGCATATTGGTGTGATGCTTTCTATACACGTGCTCGTGTGCGAGCTCAGTTGTTGCGCTTGATGTGCCTTCAGATTCTGATTGGATTTCTTCACGAAAGGCACTGAGCGCAGCATGATTTCTTACTCTCCAAACTCAGTGTTGTGGATCCACCATGAGTTTGAGGGGGGGTGTTAGATGTATATATTTGTATTGTAGTTTCCCCATATGTTAGGGGGCTTCCTGCATATTCACACCTGTATATTGTGGCCTTTGGCCCCTAGAGGAATACAAGTTGCATATTCCTGACAGGTGGTATGCATCAGATGAGCAATAACAAAGCGCTTGGCACCACAATGTGAATAAGCCTTCTTTCCTTCATGTGGACAAGAAGAAAGAGGGGATTATGCTGCTGATAGTGGTGCCCCTCATACCCCAAGACTTCCGGATGTATCTGATGATCCCAACGACGAACAACAAAATCGCGGCATGTAGCAACCGCTTCTCCGCACCGGACCAGTACTTGTAGAAGATGTAGAGGGATACCATGACTTAGGACATGACAGTGATGGCGTGGAGGATCCACAGTTCATTGTCTTTGATGTTGTAGAACAAGCCCCATCCTCCGTAGTGAACCATGGGTTTGGCTCCGCCCCTGGGCCCATCGCATATGGAGAAGAAGCCCTTGGGCCCATCACATATGGATAAAAAGCCCCATTCTCCTCTCCACATAACGCACAAGCCCCATTCGATGGGTCATTCCTTTTGAACATGTTATCGCTTGACGACAGCCTCCCCTTAATCAGTTGCCACAAGAAGATTCTAACTTTGAGGGGAGAGCGCACCCTCTAGATCTGCCAAAAGTTCACTAGAGTGGTGCCTCTACATAATTGCAGATAAACTGAGTGTGTGGAGAAGCTTCCCGAGCTCTCCAAGCCCCAAGATATCACGTCCAGGGTCGAGTCCACGAGGTTTGCACCCAACTCAAGCTCCCTGGCCAGATTGTGCCACTCAATGCTCTCTTCTACTCCAAAGTTTCGACGCCATCATATATCCCACCCTCCCAAAGTCTCCGCCCCTGCAAATAACACCAAAGGGTTGCCACATATGTCAAAGAGTCTAGGATACAGGTATTTAATCAATCCATTAACAAGCCACGAATCTAGCCAGGATCACACTGCTTGCCCACTGCCGACCTGGAACCTAGCTCCAAGCAGGAACAACGAATTGACTTTCTGAAGATTGCTCCAAAATTGTGATCCGTTGACAGCAACTGGACATAGGAAGTCCATGTTCCCTAGGTACTTAGCTCTCACCAGATCCGCCCACAACCCGCTATCCCTTTGGCCGAGCTTACACCACCACTTGGTGAAGAGTGTCTAGTTCAAGAGCTTGGTGTTGGTGATCCCCAGACCACCACACTCCAGCGGGGAGCAGACCATGGCCCAATCCACGAGATGATACTTCCTATGATCTCCCACTCCCTCTCAGTAGAACCGATTGTGGCATTTATCCATCACCGCATGAGTGCCATCATATAGCAAGTATGAGTGCATCACGCGCGTTGTAAGGTTGGACAAGCATGCATTGGTGAGAGTCAGCATCGCCGCCAAATACATCAGCCTGCCGTGCCATGGGTCAACCCTATGACCAAACCTGCCCACTAGGAAGTCCCAGCCCTCCTTTCCAATCCTCCTATCACTCGCCGAAAGCCATGGATACTTAATGCAGAAGCTTCCCAACCTACAATTGAGGAGATTAGAAAATTGGGTTTAATCTACGGCCTCCCTGTCCAGAACTACCACTTCGCTCCTATCAAAATTAATCTTCATGCCTGACATGTTTTTTCGAAGCACAACAGGAGGAATTTCAAGTTAGTGATCCCCAGATCATCCGGTTGAATAAGAATTAGGGTATCGTCCGCATATTGGAGATGCAAGACTCCCCTAGAATTAAGTGGGCAACGAGCCCTTGGATATGCCCAGCCTCCCTATTGCGCTCTAGCATCATCGCCAGGGCATCAGTGACTAAATCGAAGAGGATTGGCGACAAGGGGTCTCCTTGCCTCACCCCCTAGCATTTCCTTATGCCGGCTAGATGCGGGCAGAGGGAATAGCAGTAGTGCAGGGATAGTCTGGTGATTCCGCCTACACTATCTTCGTAGTGGACAGTGGTGGTGACAACCTTCGTCTCTCCTAGCGCCACAATAGGATCGGTTGTTAAAGGTGGTTTTTGTTAAAACCACCTTTACAAAGGATCTAGTCTAGATCTAACAGTAGAACTATACATCACCTTTGTAGATCGAGAACAGAGAGAGAGAGAGGGAGAAAGAGAACCGAGATGAGATCTACCTGCTCCCTGGCTCGACAGACATGAGCCAGAGGGAATGCCCGAGCTGGTGCCGGAGCTAGAACCTCCGTCGTTGGCCATGGGTGGTAAGGGATGAGTGTGGCGGCGGTGGGGCTTCCCGTCGGCGCAGCGCTTAGCCTAGATCGGGTAGGGTTTGTAGGTGGGGCGGATAGGGCACGTCTGACCTCGTGAGTCGTGCTGTCGGCTCCCCACCTCTTTATATAGCGCTGGCGACAGGGGCCCACCAACCAGATAAGGTTGGGCGCCGATCGAGCCTTGATTAGGCGTCTTGGGTTGGGCCCAGTCACGTTGAGATCTATCTAACATTCTCCCCCTAGATCTCGACTTTACTTTTAACCTTGTTCTTTACTTATTCCATCACAGAATGATACATAGAGCATGTTTCATCGTCTCAGCTCAATTGCCGATAGAATCGGTGACCACTATATAACTTCATGTTCAAACAAATCACTACTTTTGGGCCTCTTTAGTCCAGGAATCATAGGCTTCCCATTAAACCCATGCCGGCTATGTGTTCCTTGAACACATTGGGTGGTAAGCCTTTCGTTAGCGGATCCGCAAGCATATCCTTTGTCCTTATATGCTCGAGTCTTATAGTTTGATCCTGGACTTTGTCCTTCACAACATAATACTTTATATCTATAGACTTTGTAGCATTACTCGACTTGTTTTTGTGAGCATAGAATACTGCGGGCTCGTTGTCACAGTACATTTGTAGTGGCCTGCTGATGCAGTCAACCACTTTCAAGTCGGGTGAGAATTTCTTTAACCATAATGCCTGTCCCATGGCCTCATAACATTCTATAAATTCTGCATACATCGTAGATGATGCAACTATCGACTGTTTGGCGCTTCTCCACGAAATAGCACCTCCTGCGAGAGTAAAGACATACCCTATCGTGGACTTTCGGTCGTTTTTATCTTCCGCAAAATCTGCATCTGAATACCCTTTTATCTCTAGGAAATCAGATCTTCTATATGTAAGCATGAGGCCTTTTGTGCCTTGCACATAACGCAAAGCTTTCTTTACCATCTTCCAGTGCTCTATGCCTGGATTCTCTTGATATCTACCGAGTACCCCGGTGATAAATGCTAAGTCAGGGCGAGTGCACACTTGTGCATACTGTAAGCTTCCAACAGCCGAAGCATATGGTACTGACTTCATTTGATCGATCTCATATTGATTCTTTGGACATTGGGATTTTCCAAAACTATCGCCCTTGACTATGGGAGCAGGTGTTGAATTACTCGCATGCATATTGTATTTCTTTAAAATCTTTTCACAATACGCTTTCTGCGACAGTCCTAACACTCCATTCTTTCTGTCTCGGTGAATTTCTATGCCCAAAACATAAGAGGCTTCACCAAGGTCTTTCATGTCAAAGTTTGATGACAAGAACTTCTTTGTCTCTAGTAGTAGACTAACATCACTGCTGGCAAGCAGAATGTCATCCACATACAAAATTAGGAAAATATATTTCCCACTTTTGAACTTTGCATAAATGCAGTTGTCCTCAACATTTTCTTTGAATCCAAATCTTTTAATGGTATCATTAAACTTTAAATACCACTGCCTAGAGGCTTGCTTTAACCCATAAATGGATTTCTTTAGGCGGCATCCCATATGTTCCTTCCCCTCCATGAAAAAACCCTTGGGTTATTTCATGTAAACATTTTCTTCTAAATCTCCATTTAGAAATGCCGTCTTAACATCCATTTGATGTAACTCTAAATAAAAATGTGCAACTAGTGCCATGATGATTCTGAAGGAGTCCTTACATGAGACCGGAGAAAAAGTCTCATTGTAATCTACGCCTTCTCTTTGCGTAAAGCCTTTTGCCACGAGTCTAGCTTTGTACTTTTCTACATTCCCATTGGAGTCATACTTTGTTTTGTAGACCCATTTGCATCCTACTGTTTTGGCTCCTTTGGGAATTTCCTCTAAGTCCCAAACATTGTTGGAACTCATCGTTTTCATTTCATCTTCCATTGCCTCTACCCACTTGGCTGAGTGAGGGCTACTCATGGCTTCTTCATATGAGGTAGGATCGCCCTCCATATGAACTACATTGTAAACTTTGTAGATTTCTTTGTAAATGGCTGGTCTTCGTTCTCTTTTAGACCATCTGAGTTCATCAGACTCTTGCTCATTTCTTGCCTCGGGTTCAGGCACATTTATACTAGGTGGCTGTTCTGGCTCCCTTTCGTGCTCAACAGTGGGTTCAGGTGGCTCCTGATGGACAGGTTCCGAACTTTCGCCCATTGTTGTCACGTGTGGAGTCACAATAGGTGCCGGCACCACAACCTCAGGGGTTGTAGATGGCGACACAACAGGTAGCGAGAAAAATGGTTCCTGAGTCATCGGATTAGGTGCATGCACCCTCTTCTCCTCAAGATCAATTTTCCTAGCTACCGTGCTCCCCCTCATCAATTCGTCCTCCAAGAAGACGGCATGTATCGTTTCTACAAACTTTGTGTATCTGTCGGGACAGTAGAAACGATAGCCTTTGGACTTATCTGGATAGCCAATAAAATGGAAAGATACTGTTTTGGGGTCTAACTTTGCAATGTTTGAATTGAAAACTTTTGCCTCAGTTGGGCTCCCCCAGACCCTCAAGTGGTGCAGAGAGGGGACTCTGTCTGTCCACAATTCATACGGTGTTTTGGGCACCGACTTACTTGGTACTCTGTTGAGAATGTGAATGGCGGTTTTAAGCGCCTCCATCCACAATCCCAATGGGAGGGTGGAATAGCTCATCATGCTGCGCACCATATCCATAAGGTGCAGTTGCGCCTTTCATTCTCCGTTTCTTGAGGTTCGCCCGGCATAGAATACTGGGCGACTATTCCATTTTCTTGCAGGAACCTTGCAAAGGGTCCTGGTACTTGACCATATGGAGTATGCTGACCGTAGTACTCCCCCCCCCCCACGATCGGACCGAACTATTTTAATTCTTTTATCATGCTGATTTTCTACTTCAGCTTTGAAAATTTTAAATTTATCCAATGCTTCAGAACTTTCTTTAATTGGATAAATATAACCATACCGGGAGTGATCATCCGTGAATGTTATGAATGAATCATATACATCCACACTTTTCACCGGAAACGGTCCACAAATATCCGTGTGGATTATTTCTAGTGTAGCTATGCTTCGGTTTGCACCCTTTTTAATTTGTTTGACATACTTTCCTTTAATGCAATCTATGCATTGTTCTATGTCGGAGAACTCTAACAGAGTAAGAATGTCATTTTTAACAAGGCTTTCTATTCTTCCCCTCGAAATATGGCCTAGTCTGCAGTGCCATAGTTTCGATAAGTCAAGAGTTCGCTTTCTTTTCTTTTGTTCTTTGTTCGACAAGGGAACCTTTTCATTCACATCACACACAGAAAATACTTTCTCATGCAAGGATAATAAATATAACTTATCATATAAGGTAGCAACACCCACACAAATATCTTTCAACCAAATGGCACACTTGCCATTTCCGAAATAACATTCATAAGAATCTTTGTCCAGACATGAAACACTTATTAAATTTCTATGTATCGAGGGAACAAAAAGAACATCTTTGAGCAAAAGGAAAGAGCCATCAGCCAGCTCCAGAGGGACATCACCAATGGCCTCCACTTCTGCTTCTATCCCATTCGCCACTTCAATGAGTCTTTCTCTTTTTGGCGTGATCCTTGTCGAATGGAACCCCTGTAAAGAATTGGCAACATGAACAGTTGCACCAGAATCAATCCACCAAGTAGATCTAGTAAACTTTTCATACAGAGATTCATTAACAAAAGAAACTATATCTTTACCATTTTTGGCCATGATGTACTTCAGCCAAACTAGGCAGTCCTTCTTGTAGTGGCCAGGCTTTTTACAGTGATGGCACTGGTCTTTCTCCCCAGGGGTGGACTGGTGATGCTGGTACTGGTGCTGCATTGGACCCTTGCCATGTGGCTTGGAGGGTGAGCCACCATGGTTGCCGTTTGTGAAGCCTCTCTTCCTGTTGTCCTTCACGAAGTTCAGGGAACCGCTGTGAAGGGCCTTCAGCCTTTCCTCCTCTTGGGAGCACATCCCAATGGTCTTTTCTATGTCCCACTTTTTAGGGGACATATTATAGTTTATCACAAAATTTTCGAAAGGCTGTGGAAGTGAGGCCATCACTAGGTGCACCAAGAGTGCTGGCTTTAGCTCGATGTCCTCATCCATGGGCTTGAGCTTCGCTTCCATGTTTGACATCCTCAAGATGTGCTCTCTTATTCCGTGGGGTTCCCCCGTGTACTTTTCAGTCACCAGCTGCTTTAACAGCTGGGTCGCATACATCTTTGAAGAGCCGATGGCGGCTCTTTATCTTGGCGAGGTATTCGCCCACAGTAGCACACTCTCCAATTAAGCCCACTATTGCGTTCTCAATTGTGTTCTTTACGAAGGCCAAACACTTCTTGTTGGCGTTCACCCATTTCTGGTTATCAATCGAGTAGGCCAGCTCCAATGGAGCATGGTCCCTCTTCCTTTTCTCAAACTCAGCACTTTCCTCAGCATCTCCCTTGACTGGGTCAGCGGGCTTGACTGGTTGCTTGGTGTCAACCACCCAATCCACTTCGGCGCATACGAACACCAAATCAACTTTCTTCCTCCATTCGGAGTAGTTGTCCCCCCTTAGCAGCGGGATGTCCTTCAAACAGGCCATGAGGTTGAGACCTCCTGAAAACCACAAAATATGTGAGATCACCAAGGAAAACAACTGTATGCATTAATTCAACGTTGGTATAAATTAAGCATGCAATCATTTTGTGCTATTTAAAATTACATCACCGTTGGGCAGAAATAACTTTAAATGCACCTTTAATACTCAATGAAAAGGATCATGATCATGTTTATTAACAACGTTGGTCAATTAATAACATGGGACAAAATCATCTTTAATTACTTTGTCACATCTTTATGTCAAAATTTAAACAACTTTGTTGCATCATTGCAATTTAAAACATAAATTTGCAGCGGAAACTTAATGATGACTTTCGTAATACTTTGAAATTTACAGAAAAAATTCTGCCTTTAAATCATTCTCTAGTCAAATATACTTGCAATAAGATGACTAGAGAAAACTATGCAAGATTTGCTTGAAAAAACTCTAAGCAAAACATTTAAAACAACTCTGTAAAATAAAAAAAATAAAAAAGGACAGAAAAAACTGCTTAAAAACCGGTCTGCGGGCCTTCCCTGGGCGGCCTTGGAGCGGCCCAGCCGGCCTGCCCGCTAGCGGCCAGCTCGCCCTGCCATGCCAGCGGTAGATAGGGAACGCCCTGCCTCGGCTGCCATGCCCCAGAACGGGCACCGCCACTGACCGCTCAAGCTTCATGACCAGCGGCCCCAGGCCAGCGCGCTACATCCGGCGTTCGCGGCCTAACCTAGATCGAGCAGTGCAGCTGCGTCTCGGGGTATAAGAACCCCTACGCCGCCCAACCCTAATCCCACTTCCCCTCACCCGCCCAGCGTGCCCGTGGCGTCGCGTCCCTCGCGGCTGCCTGCGTGCACATCGCGTCCGCCCGCATACCTCGTGGTGGCGCCCGCGCTCAACCGCTGCGACCCGCGTCAAGGCCGGTGGCGGCGGCGCCCGATGTGCTCACTGCGGAGCCGCTGTCCTCTCCGTGAGGCCGAGGCGGCGGCGTTCATGCGCCCTCCCTCTCCCTCTCTATGCCGTGGCGCGAGCCTCGCGTGAGGTCCGAGGCGAGGCGGCTGCGCGTCGCGCCCCTCCCGCTCCCTCTTTGTGGCGGCGCATGCGTGTGGGTCGGGCGAGGCGAGGTGGCCGCGTCGGCGCGCCCCTCCCTCTCCCTCTCCCCGGCGTGGCCCGCCCGAGCACGAGGCGAGGTGTCCGCCTCCGGCACGCCCCTCCCTCCTTTGCTTGTTCCGATCCATGGTCCCCCCGCCCTCCTTGCCGGCGGTGCGTCCACCCGAGGGTGGGCGCACCACCGTCAAGAGGGGCGGCGGTGGAGCCTTTTCGCTCCTTTTTTTGTTACTTGGTCCGAAGTGAAAAGCGGCGGCGCCCCCCACGTTGCTCCTTGCTGATGTGTGCATCCTCCCGAGGGTGGGTGCACCGTTGTAACACCCTCAGAATCGGACCTATGCAAGTTTGAGCAAAATTCGCCAAACCCGCATAGAAACGATTCAAAGGTGCCCACCAGGCACTTTCGTGCGGGTGGAAAACGAAGTAATAACATTACAACTCCTCGATGGGACCCATGAGCGAGATATATATAACGACTCAAAGAGTCAAGAATACGAATATAATATACAAAGATCCAAATCACCTTGAAAGATATAGCGTCCACTACGGACAAGATGCAAATGGGGCTAAGAGCCCGAAGAATAACCAATGGCGTCCATAACCACCGAGGCCAAGCGGAAGGGTAACCCCGCTAACGGCGTCGATCTCAAACCTGCTTAACAAAGGGGTGCCGGCAAAGGGCGAAGGAAAAGAAGGAGTCAAGATCGAGGCGATGCAGCGAGTCTAGAATTCGGTCCTCTCCTACGAGGTATGGTGGATCGAGCGGCAGCATGCACTAAACAACCTATAGAGACTCGATACAACTGGCGGTTATCAGAGAGGGGTAAGAATGTCCTATCCGGATCCAACCTGAAACTAACACCAAACAAACCCATCCTGGGGTTTCCCCCTCGAGACCAAACGAGGAAGTCAACCGAGGAACTCACACAGTTGGCAGTTTTATTTATTCAGTTATCGTTGCAGTAATTACTAGTCAGGTATAGATATTCATCCTGATAAAATAAGCAGTGGGCACTTTTAGTTAACCATTCCGTGATAGTTGCAACAATTACTAATCAGGTACAGATAGCATGAGATAAACCCAAAACCCAGCAGTTGTTGGTACTTTTATTCAGCCATTTCGTTGTAGTTGCAATACTTACTAGTCAGGTACAATGGTCGCAAGCGACACTCCAAACAAGCAATTGTGGGCAGTTTTATTAGCCATTCCATTGTAGTGAAGCTGATTACTAGTTATTATAAAGTCAAATTTATAACAATAAACTTTAGTTATGCTTGTCTATGATCAAGAAACTGTGCTCCAAGTCGTCCATATCCGCGGACACGGCTTTCAGAAAGTTTTACGGCAGTGCACCAATAGCAACACACGCTCGATCAACCTCGGAAAAACCAAATCAAAACCCAACGAGGCTTTCACATTGAACAATCACAGATTCAGAAATATTTCAGGGGCCACCCTTAAGTAGAATCCATAGCGGAGTAAGCAAGCTCGAGACGGCCTCAAGGTTATGGGGACGGTGTGAGCATCGGGAACCCGAAAGTGTGGCTGGGCTTGTCGACACCATGGAATCGTGCCATGATCCTAACAGATGCAGTGTGCTCCTCGCACAAATTAAATACAGAAAGTAGCATGGCATAAGTACAGGATAGTAAAAACACCTCAAACTAGCTTGTGGCCCCAAGAAATAAGACTGAATCAAGCTCTGGCTCAGGGGGGTCCCATATACCTCCCGGATGTGGATAGCGCGATAAAACAAGGAACAGGAATCAAGTACTCGGGGTCTTACGGGACACAAGTGGGCGTTCGGAAACCAAATATTATCTATCACCCACCGGTGCCTCTGCTTATTTCAATTTTAGTTGTTAAACAGAAATTAAAGTGACGATAAGTAAAACTAGAATCATCTCCAACATCAACATGCGGCAAAACAACAGCAACTGTGGCATATGACGACACACATCAGCACTTGAGCAAGCAACTACGACGCGCAAGTCCAACTATCTACCAAACAACAGGTAATAGGATGTGTCCAAGGCAATATAGGGCTGCAAGGGATTTCACGGGTACGAAAACTAGAGCATCGCAACACAGATAGCAATAGATCAACAGGAAGGAGTAAATTACTATAAAGTAAGATAGGTAGAAAGGGGGAGATGCTCGCCTGAAAACATTGTCGAAAAGTTCATCCGAAGATCGGGGCGAAGCTCACATCAACTCAACGGCCTTATCCGCGAAGAAGCAAATCACTAGAAGGAACACCGGATGCAATATTTAATACACGGCAGAAGATCGGCATGATGCATGTATGATGTATGGCATGGCAAGGTGCGATGCAATTAGGTCAAATTAAGTGGACCCGGGGTCCCGACAATTAATTAGATGGTGCAAGTTATTTAGAACCCCCCGCAATTTAAATGTTGTTTCAACAAGGCAAGATAAGATACCGGTTCGCTACACAAGTTTAAATGAGGCCGATATGAGACTAGATTTGCCCGCATATGGGCCCCATATTTAATTATTAGGTGAATCGGCATAAGGCCCCCAAACCACAGATATGCATGCGATATGAATGAAAATTCAATATGCAACAAGTTGTTATTATGTTATAAAATAGGGTTCGAGGGAAAGGGTCACACATCATAGGGGGCTCGACGAACTTGGGGGTTCCGGGGTTCGGGTCCGGCGAGGTCGAGGTCAGTTCGGTTCGGTCTCGGAGGTATCGTTCTCGGATATCGGGGGTAGTTCTTGTGGTATCCGTGGTCTCGGTGTCCGGGGTGAAGTACTCGGTGTCCGTGTGGTAGACCTTGTCGTGTATCGGGTTCGGACTCCGGATCCGGGCACGGTCTTAGTGCTCCGTCTTCAGTGTCGATGGCGAACTCGGGTTCGATGCCAGGGGTCCTTCGGAACCTTGAGGCGGTCTTGGCGTTCCGGGCATCTCCGGTCCTCGGGTCCGAGAGGGGTACTTGTTGTATTCGTGTCGTGGCTCTTGTCGGGGTTCACGGCTTCGGGCGCCGAAAAGGAGAACTTGGTGGTTCCGAGGAGAAAGACCTTGGCGTCACATGTCGAGGTTGGCGGTGTCGGGGTTCCGCGTCAGAGGTCTTGTCGATGGATCATCGGGTTCCTGCGGCTCCTTGAGGCGAACTTGGGCGGCTCCGGTGTTCGTGTACTTGTTGGTGTCATGGCCACATGGGGACGGGGGTGTCGAGACTTGGTCCGCCAAACGCCACAGATGGAGCATCTTGACCTGCAGGTGGGGACATGCCGAGGCGCAGCAAGGTTATTTACCTGACGGTTCATGGTCGAACGCCCTCCGGGCATGTAGGGCAGCGTACCGGACCGAGGCGAAAGGTCGGCACGGGCGGAGGCGCGCAGGCGTCGGGCGGGCGGCAGAGGCGTCTGAGGGCAGCACGCAGCTCGGCGGCGGGGCCACGAGAGGACGGGCTGAGGCCGGGAAGGTTCTTGTGGCGGAGCGGGTACGGTGGCTGGCAGGCGCCGGCGTGGCCAAGCGGCAGTGTGGCGGCAAGAAGCTTGCGAGCGGGCTCGCTGCCTGGAGAGACGCCATGGAGGGGCTCGGGCGGGGAGCTCCGGCACGGGAGGCTCGGGAGGAGGTCGAGGCGGCTGGCGCACCGGGCTGCGAGCAGGCGGGGCCCAGGAGGCGGAGCGGCACTCATGGTCGAGGCCTGGAGGGAAGGAGGAGGCGGTGGCCTTGAGCTCGGGGTCGGGGACGGCGAGCTGGGCGGTGGTCGCCAGCAGCCTGTGCGTGGGGCCGAGGGCGAGGCGCGAGGGAGCCGCTCAGGGGAGAGGGCAAGCACGCAGAGACGGGTGAGGCTGCAGGCGCGCGGGGTGGTCGGCGAGGAGAGGTGGTGGCGGAGGGGGCCTAGGCGGCGAGCGGAGCCACAGGGGAGAGGAGGCTGAGCGGGAGGCGTCTTGCGAGGGGCTGCAGTGAGGAGGAAGGAGAGCAGGGGGCAGCGGGCGTGTGGGTCCCAGGGTGGGGCCGGCTGCAGAGGTGTGGGGAACTGGGAGGACCGGGTCAGGGAGGTGGAATCTGGGAGGCAGGAGCGTGCGTGCAGGCGTGGAGTGGGGGCAGTGGGGCCGGGCTGTGAGGAGAGAGGGGAGAGAGAGGGAGGTGGTTTAGCCTAGGTGGCACTTGGGGATTGGTGGATGGGGGAGGGTAGCTGAGGTGGAGGAATGCTATTGGGCAGGGTGAGGTGGCCAGGTAGGGGTGGGTAGAGTAGTTGGTAACTTACGATTTAGGGGCGGGTGCAGTTGGACCGATTCAAAAACCTGGGGGTGGTCGTTCGGGTCGAAACGGCCCGTTCGACTGCCCCCGCTAAAATAAATTAAATATTTTATTTATTTCAAACAAAGTTTTTGCAAACCGATAGCACTCAAACAAAAATAGTCCGGGGACCGGGCTTTGCATTAGAATTAAGATGGGGCGTTTGGAAAACAAATCGGGGTTTGCGAAAATAGTTTTGGCAAACAATGCATGTTGATGACGATGCAATGCACAAATTCAACGCGATTTTCTAGTAGTGGTTTTTGCGGGATGCCACAATTCGACACCACTAACAATGGATCTCGCCCTCTGTTGCCTGCCAAAACCCACCGGCGAGCAGCGACTGACAACACGGAGAGCCGGGAGGCTCCCAGGACTGCTGGTGGGCCCTGGTCCCTCGGGCGACGGCCCGCAAAAGCTCCGGCACACGTCCTGGCTTGGTTCGAGGGCGTGCCACCTGACCTATACCTGGTCAGGAAGGTGAAGGATTGCTCCGATTGATTTCCTGCATGATAAACAAGTATACGTAAAATTCGAGCCGTGATCGGCTCCCAGGTTTCCCTGTAAATCGGCTCTTAAAGCCGATTGCCCCATGGTTCTGCGTTAGATTTATAATGACATGGGGTTTTGCTTGATCACTACAAGTTAAATCGATCTACGATAGTTTAACGTTCTCACCACGTAACTGGAACGTCCTACGCGTAATTGAGCCTAAATGCATACAAAGATGAAGAATATCAATCCTAGAGAAGGCCTAATAACCAACATAAAGCCAATTACCGGAACATCCTCTCTAGAACGAATAAGCCACATCCTTATGCATTACCGGATCGTTCAACCCGTTTGTAAGGCCTGATTACGTAGATATTAAACTAAACCTTGACGAACAAGGCACAACTATAACAGATCGAATCGACTAAATAAAGATCAAGCAAGGTGCTACCCTTGCACTTTGGGACACGTGCAAGGGTAGCGAGATAGCTAGAGGTAACATAACCGGCGATAATAATGAAATAGTGCCGATGCTAGCCTCAAACAATCTAAGATAATGGTATTACTCGCCATCAACAACGCTCAAAGCAGTAAAACCGGTAACGAAATAGATATCGCCTAGATCGCAAGATGCGATCTAGGCAAGATGGCACTTACGAAAGAAACCCTAAGAACAAGGGGTGGCGATGCGCCGAGATTGTGTTTGTCGTGAACGTGGTTGTTGTTTTCTTTCAATAACCCTAGGTACATATTTATAGTCCGGAGACTCTCTACTTTTGGAATAACTCTACAACTCTATCTTCACCTAAACATAAACGGAACCTAAACAAACACGAATCCTACTATGATACAAGATACACGGGCAATTCAGCCCAAATCTACGCACTAGGCCGATCCAACAACATGTTGAATATATGTATCTTCCAAGCCCATCTTGATCACGGCCCATCTCCGTCTTTGGCCAATATACGGTGGTAACACATGCCCCCCTGGTTTTGGCAATGATAATTCCAAAACCACTCTGTGTGTTTTTTCTCTTCTTCTCCTCTTTTTTTTTTCTTTACCGGGCTACGCGCGGCGGAATCGTGGCGAGACCGTCACGCTACCCCTTCATCATTATGCCCTGTCTTCTCAACTCCTGCGCAGCGCGTGATTTGACGATTTTGGCAGTGCAATCTTGGAAACCGCTATGGCATTGAACCGTTTGTCCACTATTCCCTTTATTTAAATCAACCTGAACAGTTCACAGTCCCCATCTTCCTCCAGCAGCCAGAAAACCCTTCTCCCATCACCGGAAAAAACCCTCTTTCTTGCCATGGCCTCCTCTGCTTCCTCCGATGCGTCCTCCCACGCCTCCAACTCGATTAGCGAGCGAGAACCAACTCCAGAGCACCCGCCCACGGCGACATAAGATACTTCGCCCCGATGGTGGGACGAAAGGGTGAGATTCGCCGTCTGGTCGAGGGCGATCGTCTCGATCGACGGCGAAGAGAGCCTGATTCCTCGTCGGCCGGGAACGGAGGCGAAGCAGCGACAACTGGTCGTGGGGCGGCATCGACTTCGTCCGAGGAGGAGGAATCGGAGGAGGACACCTCCTCCGACGGGTATCCGACGAAGCGCTTCCGCTACAGGTCCAGCGAGGATACGAAGATGACGACGAGGCGAAGAGGTTCCGCTGGCTTCTTCAAGAAGCAAGCGGACGACGCCGGAGCAGCGCGAAGACAGCGAGGAGACGGCGGCGGCAGCGGCGGCAGCGACCTCGGCTTAGATTAGGAATCGATAGTAATGGCCGTAGCGTAGCAGGCCCCTTTTATGTCGATCATCCTGTAAGCAATGATCTTTTGAATGAATGAAACTCTGTTTCCCCAATGTTGCTTCCTTTTGCTTCAATTTTGCCGATAACCGAAACAGGTCGATGTTCCATAAGCCGATGACACTGTATCGGCTTTCATCCTGCTGCATGCATATAGTCAAACAAGTTAAATTGCACAAAGCCGATGACCACCCATCGGCTCCTCCTAAAAAACGTTTGATAGGGTCAACCTTCAGTTGAATCTTTAACACATCACAACGGCCATTTCTTGGTTTCAAATGACAACCTGCGACCTTTCTCAACACGGTGGATTCAAACACAAACGACCCAAACCTCCAATTGCCCACCGAAAAACGTGCCCCGCACAGACGAAGATGACGAGGCTAAGACCGTCGAGGTGGCCCTTTTTGTAACATGTGTGAACCTCTAGCATCGATGACCGTGCATCGGCTACATTGTGTATATATTTTTTTTTTACTCGGCCGATTTTCAGCATCGGCCCCCATATTTATCTGTCCATCGCTTCTCGTGGCTCTACCTAGCCGTTTTCATGTAACGGTTCTTCCAGTTTTACTGTCCAACATCCCACATGCTTGGGAAATATTTCTTGAGATGTTGTCCGTTGACCGCCACTGGGAATTTTACCCCATCCAATAGCTCGAGCATGTATGCGTTTCCCCTTAAAACTTGGTCGACCCTGTACGGACCGTGCCAATTTGGAGACCATTTACCATATGTTGCATCCTTAGTCCCCAAGGGCAACACAGCTTCCCACACCAGATCACCAACGTGGAACTCCTTTGGCTTCACTTTCTTGTTGTATGCACGAGCTACCTTGGCCTTGTTTTCTTTGATTTTCTCCAGTGACCATAACCTGAGCTCGGTTAAATCCTCCACACTGTCACTCATCAGGGTTGCGTACTCTTCAGTTGTTATATCGTCCTGAAAAGTAACACGTCTCGATCCAGCCGTAATTTTCCACGGTAGGACGGCTTCTTGTCCATATACTAGATGGTAGGGTGATGTTTTTATTGCTCCATGACATGACATGCGATAAGCCCATAACGCCTCTGACAAAACCTCGTGCCAACGTCTTGGGTGCTCATCGACTTTCCTCTTGATCAGTTTGATGAGGCTCTGGTTGGACGCTTCAGCTTGCCCATTTGCTTGAGCATAGTATGGGGATGATCTAATCAGTTTAATCCCCATGTCCTCGCAGAACTTTGTTCACTCCTGAGAAATAAAAACCGAACCTCCATCGGTCGTGATAGTTTGGGGAATCCCGAATCTATGGATGACATGTTCCTTCACAAAATTGATAACATCCTTCGAGTTTACTGACTTCATCGGGACAGCCTCTACCCATTTAGTGAAGTAGTCAGTGATAGCCAGGATCCACATGTGGCCTTTGCTTGATGGAGGATTGATCTTGCCGATCATGTCCATGCCCCATCCTCGGAATGGCCAAGGCTTGATGATGGGGTTCATTCTTGTGCGGGTACCATCTGGATTTTTCCAAACTTCTGACATGCTTGACACCCTTTGTAGTAGTTGAAACAGTCCTCAAGCATAGTGGGCCAATAAAACCCTGATCGCCTGATCAACCATTTCATCTTGTGAGCCGATTGGTGAGTTCCACAGGCTCCTTCGTGTACCTCGTGTAGGAGCTGATTGGCCTCGGTCCCCGAGCATTTGAGCAATAGTCCTTCCAAAGTCCTGTAAAACATGTCATCCCCAATAAGCACGTACTTCATGGCTTTGTACCTTATCCGTTTAGGTGCCCGAGCCGAATCTTTCAAGTAATTGAAGATATCGGCTCTCCGTCTCGCTTCTAGGGCTGCACGAACATCGGCTCCTTCTACCACATCCTTGTACCCGCTATCTGCAAGATCGTTCGCCTCGGTATTCTGCGTTGTGGGATCCAAGTGAAGTTGACGTCAAATTGCGTCATTAGCTCGCCAGTGCAGCCATAATGGGAAGAGGGACTCGCTCGCACTTGTAATCCTCCGTGAGCTGGGAAATCACCAACTTGAGTCTCCAAAATTTCCACCGCTTCGCCTCCCGAGGAGTAACTCCATCCCCTTGACGCCTCGTACTCTGCTACATTGTTAGTGCGAGAGGTAGACAATCGATGGAGAAGGAGAATGTTGCCCCGGGCGACACGAGTAAAATGCCGATGCCGCAGACCATCGTCACAAACCGATCACGAAAAACATAGCCCACGCTCTTATGGACAGTGCAGCTATGTTAGTGTTGATCCTTTCAGCGATAAGGTCAGCCAGGGCCTGTCCCTTAACTGCTTTCGCGGGTTGATACCGGATGTCAAACTCTGACAATGCAAACATCCATTTGCCCAGCCGGCCTCTTAACATAGGAGCCGACAGCATGTGTTTTATGACGTCTGATTTGCATATGATGATGATTTCTGCTGATAACAAAATGTGTCGCAACTTGGTGCAGGTGAAAAACAGGCAGAGGCATAACTTGTCGATATCAGGGTACCTTGTCTCTGCGTCCAGCATCCTCCTGCTTATGTAAAAGACGACTCGCTCCAGCCCATCATAAACTTGCACCACTACCGAGGCGATGGACGTGTCAGCTACTGACAAGTAAATGTAGAATGGCCTGTCAGGCCGAGGTGGAACTAACACTGGTGGCTTTGTCAGGTACTCTTTGATCTCGTCAAAGGCTCGTTGTTGCTCTGCCCCCCAGCGGAATTCCTCGTCAGATTTGATTTTAACTAGTCCCATGAACGGCTCAATCCTTCCTGATAGATTGGAGATGAATCGTCTGACGAAGTTGATCTTCCCGATAAGGGACTGCAGTTCCTTCTTGGTGGTGGGTGGCTTCATTGTTCGCACTGCCTCTTGACTTTTCAGGACGATCTCAATCCCGCGTTCATGGACCAAAAAACCCAAGAACTGACCGGCCGTCACCCCAAAAGCGCACTTCTTTGGATTCATCCGTAGGCCGAATTTTCTTGTTCGGTCCAGGACGCGTTGCAGATCGTCCAAGTGTCCGTGCGTGGAAGCAGACTTGACCACCACGTCATCGATGTAGATTTCCACCAGTTTGCCGATCAGATCATGGAAGATATAATTCATGGCCCGTTGGTACGTGGCGGCATTTTCAGTCAAAGCGTCATGACCACATATTCAAATAACCCCACGGACCACGGGACTCAATGCGTCTTGTGTATGTCTTACGGAGCCATAAAGATCTGGTTGTACCGGCATTGCCGTCCATGAAGCTCAAAACTTTATGACCAGTCGCTGCATTGATTAATGTTTACGCCCACGCATCGGATACTCATCCTTTGGGGTGGCTCTGTTTAGATCTCGAAAATCTATAGCAACCGCCATTGGCCACCCTTCTTCTCGGCAGTGCGATACTTGAAATCCACTCAAAGATACCGCATGGTCCGATCAAATTGGCGTCAACATTTTTTCGACCTCTTTTTGACTTCTTCGAATTTCGCCTTCATTTGTCGTGCTCATTCTGAACGGCCGAAATCCTTTTTGAGCGGGAGGCGATGCTCGATGATGCTCTGTCTAATCCAGCATCTCTGTAGTCCCAGAAGCAATCTGGATATTGTTTCAACAGGCTATCATCGGGCCCCGCAGATCGGGCTCTAACTTCTGGCGATAAATGTTGGTGGCTTATCCCGGGACCAATGTCGATCTCTTCTAGCTCATCAGCGGATGTAAACCCGTACCCTAGCTTTCCGTCACCTGTCAAATCGACGCTAAACACAGGGCAAACGGTGGGTGAGGACAACAAAAATAATTTGGGCCGATCGCCTGAATCGGCCCCCTTTTTGCTTGCATCTGTCAAGGACGGTTTACACCTTATTATTTTACAGTGGCAGAGCATCTCTCTGCTACAACTACATGAACTGCTTGTCGTATGATCGCTGCTTTTTATTTTTTGTGGCCGATCGCAGGGATCGGCCGTGCCACGGGTGATCGTGGACTTTTCTAGTCTGTAAGGCCAGTGGATAAGACCAGCCTCACCCCGTTTTTTGTAGCTTCAATACGTTCGCAGCCGTCTAGATTGATCCCAGAGATCGGCTCTTGGTCTTCTGCCTCCCAGATGTTCATGCCAGCTATGGAGATCTCGATGGAATCGTCTGCGTGGATGACCTCCACTTCGTCTCCATCCTTTGGATCGTGCATCGATGCATTGTGGACGGGATGCAGCAATTAGCATGAATCCAATCCCTTCCTAGCAAGACAGTGTAAGTGCTCTTGCTGTCCATGACGAAGAATGACGTGGGTACGGTTTTCCTGCCCACTGTCCCACCGGGCGTGCCAGAATGTGTTGCCTGCCAAAACCCACCGGCGAGCAGCGACTGACAACACGGAGAGCCGGAGGCTCCGGGGCTGGTGGGCCTGGTCCCTCGGGCGACGGCAAAAGCTCCGACACGTCCGGCTTGGTTCGAGATGCGTACCTGACCTGCACCGTCAGAAGGTGAAGGATTGCTCGATTGATTTCTGCATGATAAACAAGTATACGTAAAATTCGAGTGATCGGCTCCCGGGTTTCCAGTAAATCGGCTCTTAAAGCCGATTGCCCCATGGTTCGCGTTAGATTTATAATGACATGGGGTTTTGCTTGATCACTACAAGTTAAATCGATCTCGATAGTTTAACGTTCTCACCACGTGAATCGAACGCCCTACGTAATTGAGCCTAGTGCATAAAAGATGAAGAATATCAATCCTAGAGAAGGCCTAATAACCAACATAAAGCCAATTACCGGAACATCCTCTCTAGAACGAATAAGCCACATCCTTATGCATTACCGGATCGTTCAACCCGTTTGTAAGGCCTGATTACGTAGATATTAAACTAAACCTTGACGAACAAGGCACAACTATAACAGATCGAATCGACTAAATAAAGATCAAGCAAGGTGCTACCCTTGCACTTTGGGACACGGTGCAAGGGTAGCGAGATAGCTAGAGGTAACATAACTTCGACGATAATAATGAAACAGTGCCGATGCTAGCCTCAAACAATCTAAGATAATGGTATTACTCGCCATCAACAACGCTTCAGTACGAGTAAAACCGGGTAACGAAATAAGTAGATACTGCCTAGATCGCAAGATGCGATCTAGGCAAGATGGCACTTACGAAAGAAACTCTAAGAACAAGGTATTGGCGATGCGAGATTGTGTTTGTCGTGAACGTGGTTGTTGTTTTCTTTCAATAACCCTAGGTACATATTTATAGTCCGGAGACTCTCTACTTTTGGAATAACTCTACAACTCTATCTTCACCTAAACATAAACGGAACCTAAACAAACACGAATCCTACTATGATACAAGATACACGGGCAATTCAGCCCAAATCTACGCACTTGGCCGATCCAACAACATGTTGAATATATGTATCTTCCAAGCCCATCTTGATCACGGCCCATCTCCGTCTTTGGCCAAAATACGGTGGTAACACCCTCGAGATCCGCCTCATGGTGCCGGAAGGAAGGTCGGCGATCTGCATCTTCTTGCTTCGTGTAGATCCTCGCGACACCACTAACGAGGGTTCCTCCTTCACCTGGAAATTGGCGACACCACCAACAAAGGGCCGCTGTTCCTGATCGTCGAGAGATCACTCCGGAGAAACAAAGGACGAAGGTAGAGGTATCAAACGATAGGGCCACCCCTAACTTCCATTAGAAGAGGGAAAAGTTACATTGATCCACCAGTTCGATGTACAGAGCGAACAGTAAGAGTCGGGTAGGGTGATCAGTCCATCCCGTACCCACACTATCACGCTATACATGGGTAGGAGAATCAGGCAACTCAACTCTCGAGATTTAGACTGAAGATCTTCTTAGGCGGTATCCGGAACAAAGGGATGATGCCAGCAGAAATCGTATGAAGACACAATGATTAGGTTTCGCGGTGGTTCCATTGGCATGAACAACACATGCTCAAGGTTAACCCCAACTTCACCAAAGCTCGTCCTTCTCATATGTTTTTCAACGACACAGATATCCGGCAAGGAACACATATAGATAAGGAAAACAAGAACAAAGATTGGAGGAAGGGTTACAACAGACAAGTTGCAGATTGATGATCGTAGCACCTCCGTTACAAAAGGGAGAAAGCGAAGCCCTGAAGGTACGACAGAAAACCAACCACGAGAATTCCTGGACTCGAAGGGAGAGAAGAGAGCGGATTTAAAACACGTTGAGATAAGAGGAGAATAGCAGAGGGTAAGGAGTAAAATCAGACCTAATCAGAACTATCCAACCGATTTTTCGAAAATAGTTTTGACACTCTACTTCGGCCGTTAGCTAGGTTATCCTACAGGCTGGACTTGTGGGGTATCGCAACTGCTGAGCTCTGATACCACTCAGAACACCCTCGAGAATCGGACCTATGCAAGTTTGAGCAAAATTCGCCAAACCCGCATAGAAACGATTCAAAGGTGCCACCAGCACTTTCGTGCGGGTGGAAAAGCGGCAATAACATTACACAACAGTCCTCGATGGGACCCACAGAACAGATATATATAACAGCGACTCAAAGAGTCAAGAATACAGATATAATATACAAAGATCCAAATCACCTTGAAAACGATATAGCGTCCAGCTACGGACAAGATGCAAATGGGGCTAAGAGCCCTGAAGAATAAGCAATGGCGTCCATAACCCTGCCCAGGCCAAGCCGGAAGGGTAACCCTGCTAACGGCGTTGATCTCAAACCTGCTTAACAAAAGGGGTGCCGACAAAGGGCGAAGGAAAAAGAAGGCGTCGATCGAGGCCAGTACACGGCGAGTCTAGAATTCGGCGGTCCTCGCCTACGTAGGTATGGTGGACTGAGCGGCAGCGGTAGCATGCACTAAACAACCTATAGAGACTCGATACAACTGGCGGTTATCAGAGAGGGGTAAGAATGTCCTATCCGGATCCAACCTGAAACTAACACCAAACAAACCATCACGGGTTTCTCGAGACCAAACGAGGAAGTCAACCGAGGAACTCACACGGTTGGCGCTTTATTTATTCATTATCGTTGCAGTAATTACTAGTCAGGTATAGATATTCATCCTGATAAAATAAGCAGTGGGCACTTTTAGTTAACCATTCCGTGATAGTTGCAACAATTACTAATCAGGTACAGATAGCATGAGATAAACCCAAAACCCAGCAGTTGTTGGTACTTTTATTCAGCCATTTCGTTGTAGTTGCAATACTTACTAGTCAGGTACAATGGTCGCAAGCGACACTCCAAACAAGCAATTATGGGCAGTTTTATTAGCCATTCCCTTGTAGTGAAGCTGATTACTAGTCATTATAAAGTCAAATTTATAACAATAAACTTTAGTTATGCTTGTCTATGATCAAGAAACTGTGCTCCAAGTCGTCCATATCCGCGGACACGGCTTTCGAAAAGTTTTACGGCGGTGCACCAATAGCAACACACGCCGATCAACCTCGGAAAAACCAAATCAAAACCCAACGAGGCTTTCACGTGAACAATCACAGATTCAGAAATATTTGGGGCCACCCTTAAGTAGAATCCGCACGAGTAAGCAAGCTCGAGACGGCCTCAAGGTTATGGGGACCAGGTGAACGACTGGGAACCCGAAAGTGTGGCTGGGCTTGTCGACACCGCGGAATCGTGCCATGATCCTAAACAGTACAGTGTGCTCCTCGCACAAATTAAATACAGAAAGTAGCATGGCATAAGTACAGGATAGTAAAAACACCTCAAACTAGCTTGTGGCCCCAAGAAATAAGACTGAATCAAGCTCTGGCTCAGGGGGGTCCCATATACCTCCCGGATGTGGATAGCGCGATAAAACAAGGAACAGGAATCAAGTACTCGGGGTCTTACGGGACACAAGTGGGCGTTCGGAAACCAAATATTATCTATCACCCACCGGTGCCTCTGCTTATTTCAATTTTAGTTGTTAAACAGAAATTAAAGTGACGATAAGTAAAACTAGAATCATCTCCAACATCAACATGCGGCAAAACAACAAAGAATCGTGGCATATGACGACACATCAAGACTTGAGCAAGCAACTACGACGCCGCAAGTCCAACTATCTACCAAACAAGGTAATAGGATGTGTCCAAGGCAATATAGGGCTGCAAGGGATTTCACGGGTACGAAAACTAGAGCATCGCAACACAGATAGCAATAGATCAACAGGAAGGAGTAAATTACTATAAAGTAAGATAGGTAGAAAGGGGGAGATGCTCGCCTGAAAACATTGTCGAAAAGTTCATCCGAAGATCGGGGCGAAGCTCACATCAACTCAACGGTCTTATCCGCGAAGAAGCAAAACACTAGAATAAACACCGGATGCACTATTTAATACAACGGCAGAAGATCGGCATGATGCATGTATGATGCATGGCATGGCAAGGTGCGATGCAATTAGGTCAAATTAAGTGGACCCGGGGTCCCGACAATTAATTAGATGGTTCAAGTTATTTAGAACCCCCGCAATTTAAATGTTGTTAAAACAAGGCAAGATAAGATACCGGTTCGCTACACAAGTTTAGATGAGGCCAATATGAGACTAGATTTGCCCGCATATTGGTCCCATATTTAATTATTAGGTGAAACGGCATAAGGCCCCCAAACCACAGATATGCATGCGATATGAATGAAAATTCAATATGCAACAAGTTGTTATTATGTTATAAAATAGGGTTCGAGGGAAAGGGTCACACATCATAGGGGGCTCGACGAACTTGGGGGTTCCGGGGTTCGGGGTCCGACAGGGTCCAGGGTCCAGGGTTCGACGGTCTCGGAGGTATCGTTCTCGGATATCGGGGGTAGTTCTTGTGGTATCCGTGGTCTCGGTGTCCGGGGTGAAGTACTCGGTGTCCGTGTGGTAGACCTTGTCGCGTATCGGGTTCGGACTCCGGATCCGGGCACGGTCTTAGTGCTCCGCCTTGATGTCGATGGCGAACTCGGGTTCGATGCAGGTCCTTCGAACCTTGAGGCGGTCTTGGCGTTCCGGCATCTCCGGTCCTCGGGTCGAGAGGGTACTTGTTGTATTCGTGTCGTGGCTCTTGTCGGGTTCACGGCTTGCGTAAAAGGAGAACTTGGTGGTTCCGAGGAGAAAGACCTTGGCGTCACATGTCGAGGTTGGCGGTGTCGGGTTCGCGTCGGAGGTCTTGTCGATGGATCATCGGGTTCCTCTGCGGCTCCTTGAGGCGAACTTGGGCTCCGGTGTTCGTGTACTTGTTGGTGTCATGGCCACATGGGGACGGGGTGTCGAGACTTGGTCCGCCAAACGCCACAGATGGAGCATCTTGACTGCAGTGGGGACATGCCGGCGCAAAGGTTATTTCCCGACGGTTTATGGTCGAACGCCCTCGGGCATGTAGGACGCAGCCACGGACCGAGGCGAGGCAGGAGGCGAAGGTCGGCCTGGCGGGCGGGCGCGGGGCGGCCTGGTACTGAGGCGGCAGACGGGCGCAGCTCCGTGGCGGGGCCACGGAGGACGCCAGGGGCTGAGGCCGGGAAGTTTGCGCGAGCGGGCGGAGGTACGCGGTGGTCGGCCGGCCGGCGGCGTGGCAGCGGCAGCGTGGCGGCTCAGCTTGCAGGCGGCTCGGCCGCACAGGAAGAGACGCTGTGGAGGGCTCGGGCGGGGGAGCTCCGGCGACGGGAGGCTCGGGAGGAGGTCGAGGCGGCTGGGCGCGGCAGCCAAGGCGGGAGCAGGCAAAGGGCCCAGGGAGAGGCGGCGGCACTCATGGTCGGGAGCGCGGGAGGGAAGGAGGAGGCGGTGGCGCAGAGCCTCGGGGTCGGGGGACGGCTGGGCGAGCTGGCGGTGGTCGCCGGCGGGCGGCCTGTGGCGGGCTGGGCCGAGGGCGAGGCGCGAGGGAGCCGCTCAGGGGAGAGGGCGAGCGCGCAGAGACGGGTGAGGCTGCAGGCGCGCGGGGTGGTCGGCGAGGAGAGGTGGTGGCGGAGGGGGCCTAGGCGGCGAGCGGAGCCACAGGGGAGAGGTGGCTGAGCGGGAGGCGTGCGCGCGAGAGGGGCTGCGGTGAGGGAGGAAGGAGAGGAACAGGGACGCGGGGCAGGGGGCGTGTGGGTCCCGCGGGGTGGGGCCCGGCTGCAGAGGGTGTGGGGGAACTGGGGAGGACCGGGTCCAGGGGAGGTGGAATCTGGGGGAGGCAGGAGCGCGTGCGTGCAGCGTGGAGTGGGGGGCCAGGGTGGGGCCCGGTCGGCTGGCTGTGAGGAGAGAGGGGAGAGAGAGGGAGGTGGTTTAGCCTAGGTGGCACTTGGGGATTGGTGGATGGGGGAGGGTAGCTGAGGTGGAGGAATGTTATTGGGCAGGGTGAGGTGGCCAGGTAGGGGTGGGTAGAGTAGTTGGTAACTTAGGATTTAGGGGCGGGTGCAGTTGGACCGATTCAAAAACCTGGGGGTGGTCGTTCCGGTCGAAACGGCCCGTTCGACTGCCCCCGCTAAAATAAATTAAATATTTTATTTATTTCAAACAAAGTTTTTGCAAACCGATAGCACTCAAACAAAAATAGTCCGGGGACCGGGCTTTGCATTAGAATTAAGATGGGGCGTTTGGAAAACAAATCGGGGTTTGCGAAAATAGTTTTGGCAAACAATGCATGTTGATGACGATGCAATGCACAAATTCAACGCGATTTTCTAGTAGTGGTTTTTGCGGGATGCCACAACCGTCGTCAAGTGGCCGAGGCGCGGGGCAGAAACTTTTCCCGGCGATGGCCGGAGTGAGCCCTTTTTCTTTTGATTGACTTTTCTTTGGGGATCTATGGGGTTAGAACTTGTGTTCGGGATCTTTTGGGGTTTTAGATCTAGGGTTTTGCTTTGCCCCGAAGGGTGTGTTCTTCTTCTAGATGTCTCCACAATGTATGCCCATCTAGATCGAGAGGAACGGCGCGGCCATAGGGCAGGCGCACTTTGGATCTATTCCTTTTCTTTTGAACTCTTACTTTCTACAAATGCACTGAAAAATCTAGCAACTAAAAACTTGCTCTGATACCAATGTTAACACCACCTTTACAAAGGATCTAGTCTAGATCTAACAGTAGCACTATACATCACCTTTGTAGATCAAGGACAGAGAGAGAGAGGGAGAAAGAGAACCGAGATGAGCTCTACCTGCTCCCTGGCTCGACAGACACGAGCCAGAGGGAATGCCCGAGCTGGTGCCGGAGCTAGAACCTCCGTTGTTGGCCATGAGTGGTAAGGGATGAGTGTGGCGGCGGTGGGGCTTCCCGTCGGCGCAGCGCTTAGCCTAGATCGGGTAGGGTTTGTAGGTGGGGCGGCTAGGGCACGTCTGACCTCGTGAGTCGTGCTGTCGGCTCCCCACCTCTTTATATAGCGCTGGCGACAGGGGCCCACCAACTAGATAAGGTTGGGCGTCCCCGATCAGGGCACAATTAGGGACGTGCTGGGCCCAGTCGCGTTAAGATCTATCTAACAGTTTTGCCTTACCATGTAGTTTTTTACCAACTACACAGAAGAGCTCCTTTTCCCTTTTATAGTTGGCACTAAAGAAACAGGACCAGGACCAGTCGTTGGTCTTTTTGGTGCTTCCATCAAGCACCAACGTGATGAGGGGGTTGGTTGACCATGCCCCCTATTTTCTCTCTTGGTTGTTAGCCAAGATCAATCCAACACGGCCAGCTCATTAGGTGTCATGCGGCACAGCCGCACAGGGCTCGTAAGTCGTGACCAGCTAGCAGAGGTGCTCGTCACAGACAGGTCCGAAGGCATGCTCAAGTTTTTCATCTTCTTGTCTTTCAGTTGTGATCTCAAAAAAAGAGATGTGATCGAACAAAGACGTGGTGTACCAATTTTATACTCCCTTTGTTCCTAGTAGCAATTATACCAATCATGTTTTTAGCACCAGTATAATTTGTTATGGGCCTTTAGATTGGTGAAAATGAATGGCTCTTATTTATTTGAGGGTAATAAGGAGATAAGAGATAAACTCAATATCAATGTTGAAATTCTTGCAAACAAGTTCAGGTCCAAGAGTGAAGCCAGCGAAAATATCAACTCAGTAATTTTTGTTAGGAAAATTTTGCTATGGAACACCGTTATCTTGTGGTCTTTGCCAAAACACACCTCTCAATGATGCTTTTGCTGAGTACCGTTATGATTTTGTGGTCGTTTGCTGTAACACACTCCACAAATGAAAAAGGAAGGTTTCAAGAAAACGAGCATCTGCAGAACCTTTTTTGTTTTTGGAATTTATTTTGGTGGTCAGATTCATTCTATGCCGTTGACCGCTGTTGAGCTACCATGATCTACATCATGTCAATCTTGTGCGGCCACCGTCTACCAGACTTGTTGGCCATATGCCTCTCCAACGGCCACCCAATTGGAGTTGAGAGATGACGAATCCAAGTCATTCGTGAACATCCCAGACGTTGGTCCTGATGAGCCCACAACGCTAGCAGCCCAGCACACCTAGAGATCTACATGGTTAATGCCTAAGGATGTGGCTTCCACATGTTGCAGAACCGGAACGACCAATACCCAAGCACGACCCTCGACTCAGAGAAGCGATCGCAGGGCTGAGCAGGTGGTGCTAGACATGGAGGAGTGGGTGGAGCAGTGAGCAGAAACCGCAGTCGTGCAAGGGTGCTCTAGGAACAGCAGCCATCATTGTCCATAGCAAAGAGATCTGCGAAAGAGAAAGGCACACAGAGTAATTTCCAATGGATTGTTTCCTTCAGATTCAATTTGCTATTTTTGGATATTTTGTATGTTACAGCAAACTACCATAAAATTATAATGATACTTAATAAAGACATGATTGAGCGGTTTGTTTTGGCAAAGACCACAAAATAATGATGTCCTACAACAAATTTTCCCTTATTGATACTACACTTCACATTTGCAACCAAACCAGTGTATTGTGTGCATAAGGGATTACGAGCATCTCCACTCGCCGGGTTAAGAGCATCTCCACTCGCCTACCTAGGACGCCGATTCGGACGCCGAATTTAGGTCTGGACACCGAAAATCGGCCAAGTCGCGTATCCAGGAACCTGTTTTCGTCCGGATTTAGCCCTGGGAACGCCGGACGCAGCAAACTCGGCGAAAAAAATGAAGCGGCATGTGGACCCGCCGATTCAGCGACGGAAGCCGAGTCGTCGTCCTCCTCGGAACCACGCGGCGACTGTTGGGCAATAACTGCCCGTCGCTTCGGCCACGCGTCGACAAAGTACGGCGCCACCGCTGTCGCCTCGGCTCCCGCGAAGGACCGGCGGGAACTAACTTCCCGCCGTTTCCCTTTTCCCGTCCTCGCCGCTACACCCCTCCCGTCCTCGCCGCCCCTCTCGGCCTATATAATTAGGCGTCATCGCCTGCTCATTTCACTCACCTCCGACGCTCATCCACTTCCCCTCCACAGCTTCGGCGAACTCCGAGTTCTCTTTTCCCGCAAACCATGGGCGAGAGGTACACTAGCGACCCGACCGCGGCGAATGGCTTCGGCCGCCGCACCCTCCAGCCTTGGGAGGCGTGCATGTTGTACGAGGCTGGCTACATGGTGCCGCCGGACATCCGCCTCCCAGCCGGCTAGAGGCTCAGCGCCGGTGGGATCCCTATCCCGCCGGAAACCAAAGCCCGAGGAGCTCGACGACAAGATAGCGGCGGCCATCGCCACCATGGACGACCCCGACCTCGCCGAGGATCCGGGCAACCACGTCTTCTGGGAGAAGCATCTCGCCGAGCGGCGGCAACAGGCGCTCGCACGCCACGAGGGGCCGCCGGGCTCTCCATCGAAGAGGAACAACGCGATCGGGCGCCTGTGGCATCCCGCAAAACCACTACTAGAAAATCGCGTTGTTTTTGTGCATTGCATCATCATGACCGCATGCTCATGTCATCATGCCACATTGCATTTGAGCATCGTCATCATCTTGCATTTGCTTGCATAAAACTATTTTCGGGAAAAACCTAATTTGTTTTCTAAACGCCCCGTCTTTGTTCAACACGCAAACCCGGGTCTCCGGATTATTTTGATTTGCCTGCTATCGGTTTGCAGAAGCCTTGTTTTAAACAAATACAATATTAAATTATTTTTAGGGGGGCAGCCGAACCGGACCGATCCGACCCAGTTGGCCACCCCAGTACAAACAATCGGTCCCCCAAAAATCTTAAAACTACCCAACCTAGTCTACCCACCCCTCCAGCCACCTCACCCGGACCAATCCCAGGCTGCCACCTCACCCTCTCCCTTCCCTCAAACAAATCCCAAGCCGCCACCTGCCAACTCCCTATCTCAACCACAGCCACTCCTACCTCCTTCTCTCTGCCCCGGATCCCACCCACCTGGGTGCGCCCTCCCGCGCCCTGGGCCCCACATCGCCTCCCCCGATCGACCTGCCCAGGTACAACCTTCCACCAACCGCACGCCACCGCCCCTGGGTCCCACCCCGCGGGTCCCACCACCTGCCCCGTGCCCCTGTTCTTCTTCCTCCTCTCCCTCCCTCTCTCCTTCCTCACCCGACGCCAAGACCGCCTCCCCTCCTTCTCCTTCCGCTCGCCTCCCGCCTCAAGCCCGCCTCCTCCCGCCTTGATCGCTCCTTCCTCTCCCTCATGGCGCCGCCTGTCTGCGTCCTGCCCACGCGCCTCACGACTCCTCGGCCGCCACCGCCGCCCACTCGCCTCGCCTCGCCGACCCTTCTCTCGCTGCCGCTCTCGCCCGGCCCCTCCCGAGCCTCCTCGCCCACCTTTTCTCCACGCCCACCGCCTCCGTCATGGCCCGCGTCCTCCGCTCGCCGCCGTCGTCTCGCCCGGCTCATCCTCACCCTCCGCCTCCCTGCGTCTCCTCGCGTTCCGCCTGCAACCGCTGCCCGCGCCTCCGCCTCCTCCGTCGCCTCAGCTCCGCCACGCTCCTTCCCCTCGATCAGCCGCGGCCCAGCCTCCGGCTCGTCCCCTCCGCGTGTCTGCCTCCTCTCGCCCGAGCCCGAGCTCGAGCTCCGCCCCCGTCGACCTCCTCCGGCCGCTTCCCCCTCCACGTCCTCGCCAGCTCGCTGTCGTTCTCCGCCTCCCTTGGCAAGCTCGCCGTCTCCTCTGGCCACCCCCGTGTGCCCCTCCGCGCGCGTCCTTCCCCGCCGTCGAGTTGTCCCCGCGACCGCCCGCGTGAGCCCCCCCCGACGCCGGCCTCCTCGCCTCCTGCGCAGAGCCCGCCGGCGGTTTCCCCGCTGACCGGAGCCGAGCCCGCGTTCTGCGCCTCGGACCAATCCCGCGTGCTGCCGCTGCCAGGCCCTGAACCCTGCTGCCGCATCCCTCTGTTGGTCACATCGGCGGCCACGACGTCGCGTCTTGGAGCCGCCTCCCGCCCGTGGTGTGCTAGTGCTGATGAACCTTGGGGTTGCAGCAGTCACCGTGGCACTTGATGACCAATGTTGATCTGAAGACCACGTCGCCCGAACCAAGTCCGACCTCGAATGAAGAAGCCGGAACGACAGGATCTTCTCACGGGGCAGTGAGGATGCCGTCATGGACCCGGAAAAATCCCCGGACCCCAAAACCGACGTCGTCACCCGAGAACTTCGACAAGAAACGCCAAGATCTCCTTCCAGGAGGATGCCAAGTTCGCCTACATGAAGATCCGAAGACCGAACCCGACCCGCCAAGTTCTTCAATCGGATCCGAGGACACCGAGACCCCGATGCGTCAAGTACTTCTTCCCGGACGCCAAGGTCGCCGATGCGAATACGACAAGTACTTCATCCCGAACGCCATGACCGTCGAAATGACCCGAAGAACACGGAACGCCATGATCGACTCCGTTATCCGAGAACGCTTCCGCCGAGATCGAACCCCAGATCCTGACCCTGAGACCGAACCCCGAACCCCGGAACCCCAAGTTCGTCGAGACCCCCTAATGTGTGACCCCTTTCTCGAGCCCTATTTTATAAATGTAATATCAACTTGTTGCACATTCATTGTTCATCTCGCATGCATATTTGTGTGGTTTGGGGGCCTTATGCCGATTCACCTAATAATTAAATATGGGGCCCATATGCGGGCAAATCTAGTCTTATATTGGCCTCATTTAAATTTGTGTAGCGAACCGGTGCTATCTTTCTCCTTGTTAAGACAACATTTAAATTGCGGGGTAGTTAGATAACTCGAACCGTTTAATTAATTGTCGGGACCCCCGGTTCCGCTTAACATGACCTAATTGCATAGCATCTTTTGCCATGCCATGCATCATATCATAAGCATGCCCGATCTTTTGCCGTAGTATTAAATATTGCATCCGGTGTTTATTCTAGTGTTTTGCTTCTTCGCGGATAAGGCCGTTGAGTTGATGCGAGTGTCGACCCGATCTTCGGTTGAACCTTCGACAATGTTTTTCAGGCGAGCATCCCCCTCCCTTTCTACCTATCTTACTTTTATAGTATTTATTCCCTCCTGTTGATCTATTGCTATCTGTGTTGCGATGCTCTAGTTCCCGTACCTGTGATATCCCGTGCAGCCCTATATTGCCTTGGACACATCCTTTTACCTCTTGTTTGGTAGATAGTTGGACTTGCGCGTCGTAGTCGCTTGCTCTAGTGCTGTTGCGTGTTGTCAAGTGCCACAGTTGTTGGAGCCTTGCCGCATGTTGATGTTGGAGATGATCATGGCTTTACTTATCGTTCACTTTAATTACTGTTTAACAACTAAAATTGAAGTAAGTAAGCAGAGGCATCGGTGGGTGATAGATAATATTTGGTTTCGATCACCACTTGTGTCCTGTGGACCCCGAGTACTTGATACTGTTCCTTGATTTATCGCGCTATCCACATCCGGAGGATTATGGGACCCCCGAGCGAGCTTGATTCATCTTATTTCTTGGGGACACAAACTAGTTTGAGGTTTTATTTACTATCCTGTACTTATGCCATGCTACTTTATTTACGATTGTGCGAGCACCTTTGTCTTGTTAGGAATTGTGACCCGTTACGCTATCGACAAGCCCAGTTTGGGTTCCCGATCGCTTCTGTACCGCCCCACAAACCTCGGGTCCGTCTCAGAGTCAGCTAACTTCGTTGCGGGTGTACTCCAAGGGGTGGCCCCCTGAAATATTTCTGAATCCTGTGATTGCTTTGTCATGAAGGCCTCGTTGGGTTTTGATTTGGTTTTCCGAGGTTGATCGAGTGTGTGTTGCTATTTGCACCCGGTCGGGTTAAAACTTTCTCGGCCGTGTCGCGGTTATGGACGACTTGGAGCCATGATTCTCGATCATAGACAACTATAACTAAAGTAGTGCTATAAATGTGACTTTATAATGACTAGTAATCAGCTTCACTATAATGGAATGGCTAAATAATACCGCCAACAATTGCTTGTTTGGTTTGTCGCGACCATTGTATCGACTAGTAAGTATTAACTTCTAGCGGAATGGCTAAATAAAAGTACCAACAAACTGCTGGGTTTTTGGGTTATCTCATGCTAATTATCGACTAGTAAGTGTCGCAACTATTGGAATGGTTATCTAAAAGTGCCATCGCTTATTTTATCGTGATGATTACCTATACTTGACTAGTAACTACTAGCGATAAGCGAATAAATAAAAGCGCCAGCTGTGAGTTCCTCGGTTGACTTCCTCGTTTGGTCTCGAGGGAGAAATACAGATGGGTTTGTTTGGTGGTAGTATCAGTTGGTTCGAATAGGTCTTTCTTCCCTCTCGATTGCCGCCTTGTATCAGTCTCTATAGGTTGTTTAGTGCATCTTTGCCGCTTGATCCACCATACCTATGTGGCGAGGACCAATTCTAGCCTCGTAGTGTCTTGGCCTCGATCTTGGCTCCTCTTTTTCCTTTGCCTTGGTCGGCACCCTTTTGTTTAAGCAGGTTTGAGATCGGCGTCGTTAGCGGGGTTACCCTTGTTATGGGCGCCATTGGTTATTCTTGGTCTCTTAGCCCATTTTCATCTTGTCCGTAGTCGGACTCCATCTTTCAAGGTGATTTGGATCTTTGTACATTATATCTGTATTCTTGACTCATGGAGTCGTGTTGTATATATATACTGCTGGGTCCCATCGAGGACTGTTGTGTAATGTTATTACTTCGTTTTCCACCCGCACGAAAGTGCCTGGTGGGCACCTTTGAATCGTTTCTATGCGGGTTTGGCGGGAAGCGCTAAAACTTGCATAGGGTCGATTCTGAGGGTGTTACAGCGCCGCCACTTTTGGAGCGCTCTCGGGCGCACACTCGCCGCCGTGCTGGTGCACATCCACGCCGGCAACGAGCCCCACCTCGCCTTCCCCCGCAACCCCACACCGACGGCTAGGTCGGGGCGGCGCCCTCCGGCCAACTAGCTGCCGAGGAGAATGGCCAGCCTCTCCTCTTCGTCCTCCCACTCGGTTGGCTCAGCGCCGGTGGCTTCGTCGCCCCTCCGGCCCGTTAAGCGAGAGCTGGAGACACCCATTCGTTCGCCGTCAAGGACCAGGTCCCGCGGCATCATCATCAACGAGGGGCGTGCTCCGACGCCGACCATCGGCCGTCTCCGATTTCGCAGGCCAAAGCCGGAGCCACGGGACTGGGCGGTGCTGGTCGACGAGGACGCGTTCGCCGTCAAGATGGCGCTGGAGGAGTCCCTCCGGGAGGCGGTGCCGCAGCCACCGGTGGATCCGTCCTCACAGGACATTCTGGAATGGTCCAGGATGGACTGAGAGGAGACGGAGCGGCGGCGTGTCCACCGCTTGCAGCAGGAGGCCGAACGCCAGGCCTGGTCTGGCCGCGTGTAACACCCTCAGAATCGGCCCTATGCAAGTTTTAGCGAAACTCTCCAAACCCGCATAGAAACGATTCGAAGGTGCCCACCAGGCACTTTCGTGCGGGTGGAAAGCAAAGTAATAACATTACACAACAGTCCTCGATGGGACCCATGTAATATATACAACGACTCAAAGAGTCAAGAATACGATATAATATACAAAGATCCAAATCACCTTGAAAAGGAGGCGTCCGACTACGGACAAGATGCAAATGGGGCTAAGAGCCTCAAGAATAACCAATGGCGCCCATAACCACCTGTGCCAAGCCGGAAGGGTAACCACTAACGACGCCGATCCCAAAACCTGCTTAAACAAAGGGGTGCCAACAAAGGGCAAAGGAAAAGAAGGAGCGTCGATCGAGGCCAAGACACTCGAGGCTAGAATTGTCCTCGCCTACATAGGTATGGTGGATCAAGGCGGCAAAGATGCACTAACAACCTATAGAGACTCGATACAATGGCGGATATCGAGAGGGATAAGAAAGACCTATTCGATCCAACCTGAAGCTAACACCAAACAAACCCATCTCTGTTTCCTCGAGACCAAACGAGGAAGTCAACCGAGGAACTCACGCAGTTGGCAGTTTTTACTTATTCGGTTTTAGTTGCGGCACTTTACTAGTCAGGTTTAGATAATCGTCCTGATAAAGTAAGCAGTGGGCACTGTTAGTTAACCATTCCGTGACAATTGCAACACTTACTAGTCAGATACAATTAGCATGAGATAAGCCCCCAAAACCCAGCAGTTGTTGGTACTTTTACTTAGCCATTCCGTTGTAGTGGAGTTGATTACTAATCATATCGGATACAAGTCAATTTAAAACAGTAAACTTTAGTTATAGTTATCTATGATCAAGCACTGTGCTCCAAGTCGTCCATAACCGCGGACACGGCTTCTCGAAAAGATTTAACCCTGCAGGGGTGCACCAAAGTATCCACAGGCACTTCGACCCTTTTTGCCAGATCAGTTAACATACACCCATCGGTATGTCGGCGGGGCCTAAGTCACGACGTTCCCAGACACAAAGCAAGTACGGGGGGCCACCCCACCAAGTCGACACCATAGCGAAGTCGGCCGGTCTCGAGACGGACTTGGGGTTTGGGAAGACGGTCAGGAACGATGCCCCCAAACGGGGACTGTCGACACCGCGGAATCGTGGCCCGCTCCTAAACAGTACAGTGTGCTCCTCGCACAAACGTAAATAAAGCGGTAAACATGGCATAAGTACAGGATAGTAAAAACACCTCAAACTAGTTGTGGCCCCCAGTACAATACTTTGAAATCAGGTAATTATCAATGGGGGGCCCATATCTCCCCACCTGTGGTTAGCGCGCTCGATCTCGGAACAGGTGTCAAGAACTCGGGTCCTACGGGACACAAGTGGGCGGTCGGAAACCAAATCTTACCTATCACCCACCGATGCCTCTGCTTAATTCAATTTTAGTTGTTAAACAGGAATTAAAGTGATGCAATAATTAAAGCCATGATCATCTCCAACGTCAACATGCGGCAATTCTCCAACAAAGGTGGTACTTTACGACAAGCAAAACACTTGAGCAAGCGACTACGCCACGCGGGTCCAACTAGCTACCAAACAACAGGTAATAGGATGTGTCCATGGCTATATATGGATGCAAGGGATATCGCGGGTACGAAATCTAGAGCATCGCAACACAGATAGCAAAGATCAACAGGAGGGAATAAATACTAGAAAAGTAAGATAGGTAGAAAGGGGGAGATGCTCGCCTGAAAACATTGTCGAAGGTTCAACCGAAGATCGGGGCGAAGCTCACATCAACTCAACGGCCTTATCCGCGAAGAAGCATAACACTAGGAGAAACACCGGATGCAATATTTAATACAACGGCAGAAGACCGGCATGATGCATGTATGATGGATGACATGGCAAAGGTGCGATGCGATTAGGTCAATATTAAGCGGAACCGGGGTCCCGACCATTAGTTAGGGGGTTCAAGTTATTTATCTACCCCGCAAATTAAATGTGGTTTTAGCAATGCAACAGATGGAACCGGTTCGCTACACATGTTTAAATGAGGCCAATATAAGGCTAGATTTGCTCGCATATGGGCCCCATATTTAATTATTAGGTGAATCGGCATAAGGCCCCCAAACCAATGCTATGCATGCGGGAATGACAATTTAATATGCAACAAATTGATATGTTATAAAATAGGGTTCGAGGAAAAGGGGTCACACATCAGAGGGGGGCTCGACGATCTTGGGTTCCGGGGTTCGGGGTCGGTCTCAGGGTTCAGGGTTCGGCGAGGTCGTTCTCGGACTCAGGGTAGGTCTTGGCACATCCGGGGGTCTCGACGTCCGGGAAGCAGAGCTTGGGTCAGTGTCGGGGCGCATCGCATTCTTCCGGGTCGGTGCCGTTCTTGTCGACGCGTGGGTCTTGTCGGGTCCTCGAGTCGGGACGGTCTTGGCGTCAGGGAAGAAGTGCTTGTAGTTCTCGTGGCGATCTTCGCGTCCTCCCGGTTCGGGTCTTGGCGTCCGAGGGTAGCTCTTGGCGTCCGAGGGAAGTTCACGTCGTGTCCGTGTTGACGACCTTGGCGTTCAGGGGGAGTTCTCGGTGTTCCGCAGTGAAGTGCTTGTCGTATCCGTGAAGGAGATCATGTCGGCCCACGGGGATCGTCGAGGGTTCGGGGTCTCGGAGTTGCATCAATTACTTTGGGTTGGTTTGTCCGTGAGGAGACCTTGGCGCCTGAAGTCGGTGAGGGAGATCTTGTACTTGTGCAGCGGATCATGTCTCTCCAACTCGATCTTGGAGCACCACCGTCTTCCAAGCGTCACCACACTACACCATGTACACGTCTACATCGACCACTGTACAACTTCACTTGGTATTCCTTCGCGGGTCATACCAAACTTCGGTTGCAGCACTTGGTCCCAGGGAGCTCACGCGGGACGGCGTCGGGGCACCGACGACTAGGACCGGAGCAGCTGGGAGACAAGGCAGAGCCCCCGGGCGACCGAGGCACGGCGGCGGGGTCCCTGCGCAGGAGGAGGCGGCAGGGCATGGAGGCCTGACGGAGGGTCCGGAAGGAGCTTCGGCCACGCTTGGCCAGGGTCGGGGACGGCGGCGGTGTAGGGGCGGCAGGGAGGTCGGCTCATGGCAAGGCGAGGCAGCAGCGAGCTCTGAGGCTGCGACGGGGGCGGGCAGGCGGCAGCCGGGCGAGCGGCGGAAGGCGGGCGGCAGGTCAGCGGACCGTGGCGAGCGAGCGGGCGGGGCGGCGACGCCGGCGCCGGCAGACGGGAGCGAGGCGGCAGCGGGAGGTGGCGAGGCTCTGTGGCCGGGCGCGCCACGCGAGGAGAAGGGAAGGCGGGCGAGGTGGATCACGGTGGTGGCGGGCGGTCCAGCAGAGGTGGCGGACTCGGGGCGGCCTTGAGTTGGCGAGGAGGTCTGTGGCGAGGCCGGAGAGAGGAGCCACGGGAGAGGGAGGCAGGCCGCAGGCGGAGGCACGCGCGAGGCGACCGGAGAGAGGAGACAGGCGTCAGGCGTCGGGCGGCAGGGAGGTGGCGGAGCATGAAGGAGGCGGAGGCGAGCGTGAGAGAGAGAGGGAACGGGAGGCATCGCGGGGTGGGTGAGAGGAGGCGAGGAGGAGGGACCGGCGGGTGGGGCAGTCTGGGACCTGGCAGGCGTGGTAGGCGCGGTGGGCCTGCCCATGAGGATGGGGCCGGCGGCTGGCTGTGGTTGGGCAAGAGGGGTGGGAGGGCCCCAGTGTCGAGGCGGGTCCGTCTGGGTGAGTCTTGATTCTTGTGTGCGTGGTTGCATGTGTGGGTGGGAAGGGAGAGAGAGGTGAGGGAGGGGTGAGATGAGGTGGCTGCCTCTAGTTGGTTGGGGGTTGGGGCAAGGTGACGTGGCGGCCTAGGATAGGAGGGGGTGATGTGGCCAGGGGGTGTGGGTAGAGTTTTAGGTAGCTGTAGTATTTAGAGGGCTGGTTTGGGGTGGACCGTTTTAGTTTTCTGGGGTGGTCGTTCAGGTCAATCGGCCCGTTCGACTGCCCCACTAAAATAAATATAAATTTTATTTGTTTTAATAACACCATTTGCAAACCGATAGCAACAAACAAAAAATTCCGGGGACCCGGTTTTGACGTTTGAAAAAGGAGGGGGCGTTTTAGAAAACAAAACGGGCTTTGCGAACATCGTTTTATGCAGACAATGCATGATGATGACGATGCAATGCACAAATTCAACGCGATTTTCTAGTAGTGGTTTTTGCGGGATGCCACACCGCGTCCTGGCCTACCAAGGCGTGCCGCTCGTGGTCCTCGACGACGACGACGAAGCCGGCCCCTCCTACCAGCCGTGGAGGTGCGGCGACGCTGGCCAGGGGAGCTCCTGCCCGCCATAGCCGCCGAGCGACGACGACGACAACGGAGGCGGCGGCGAGGATGATGGCAGGGTCGATCCCGGCTACACGGCGTTGCACTACGACACACAGGCTCTTTGCCGTGTGGGCAAAAGACACGGCAAAGGCCTTTCGGAACATGGCAAAGGCTTTGTCGTGTGTATACACACGGCAAATGCCACACGGCAACGTTCGCCACGGCAAAAGTCCTTTGCCGTGTGTTTTCTAAATAAGACACGGCACACGTAGACACGATAAATAAAAGTAAGATGACGGTTCCCGTGAAGATGACGATGTCTATTCTTTGCCGTGTGTCTTCTTGATAAGTACACGACAAAGAAGTTGTCTTTGCCATGTGTTTTCTCGAAAAGTACATGGCAAAGAAGCTGTCTTTAACGTGTGTCTCGTGGAAAAAGTACACGGCAAAGAAACTGCCTTTTTAAAAAAATAAAAAAATTCAATTTTGTTTCAAACTTTTTTGAATATTATTTACTTGATAATCTCATAAAGGATATTTTAACCCTTTGTATGTTAAATATTAGGTTAAATTGCACTCATAATAAAACTTTCCCTGTGTTCACCTATCCTAACACTACTCTAGCTCTAGCACGCTTAACTTCTTCGTACCTTTCGAATGAGATTCCAAGAAAGAAATCATACCTTGTTGATAATATTTTCATATCAATCCTATTAACTCTTGGACCATGATGTCACACATCTCACTTTTAGATTCCAAACAATTATTTAATTAAACAGTAATGAAAAATAATAATAATCTTGAATCCAAATAAAAAATAAAATGATTTTATTTTATTTCCTTTTTCTATTTAATATGGAATAATTCATATATTTAAATCCGTAAATCGGAATTCGACAAATAAAATGTCTAAATAGATCAGAAAAATGCGAGGAATCCAAATATGACATCCATATAATCTTGTAAAAATGGGGTGGTATCATTTTGAATTAGCCATTTGGTGGTTGCTTCATAAAACCTCCTGTTTTTATGCTCGGAAAATGGAAAATGACTTTTTGGTGCGACGAAAAGGAAAACTTCCTCCTGAAACATTGTTCGCCATTCCATGATGCACATGCAAGCACAATATGGGCACATTATCACAAACTATGCCTTAATTCTAGTCATAATATTGGTCATTTCACCCGAAAGCCTGGAAACCAAATGCTCAAAAAAAAGTCTGGAAACCTCGAATGAGATAGGTCATTTTGTGAAGGTTTTTTTTGAGACATATTTAATATAACAAGTTTGATATTTTTCCTTCCAACCATGACACATAATATGACACCACGTGAAAGTTTCGCATTGTTTCGATTGTTTTTGAATTTTTTATGACTCTTTTAAACTATCGACAAACTTTGTCGAACGACGGTTATAAAGATTCTTAGCTCGGAGCTGAGCCTATCTAAACTTTTATTGGATCTCTGATGAAATAGCATATTGTGAACCTAAAAATGATTTTGTAAAAAATCATGCCCATCAGATCATATAGCTGTAGGTCATATCTGACTCACTTCCTACCGATTCGGCAGGAATTTGTCTTTTTCACCTGTAGTGGACGAAAAGGTTTGAGATCCCCCCGTTGGAACATTGTCTATTTAAGGTGGTCTAGTATTTTTGAAAAATGGGGTGGTAGAATTTTGAATTAGCCATTTGGTGGTTGCTTCAGAAAATCCCCCTTTTTTTATGCTCGGAAAATGGAAAATACCTTTTTGGTGCGGCGAAAAGGAAAACTTCCTCCTGCAACGTTGTTCGCCATTCCATGATGCACATGCATGCACAATATGGACACATTATCACAAACTATTTCTTAATTATAGCCATAACATTGGTTATTTGACCCGAAAGTCAGGAAACCTTGAATGAGATAGGTCATTTTGTGAAGGTTTTTTTTGAGACATATTCAATATAACATGTTTGATATTTTTCCTACCAACCATGTCACATAATATGACACCATGTGAAGGTTTCGCATTGTTTCGATCGTTTTTGAATTTTTTATGACACTTTTAAACTATCGACAAACTTTGTCGAATGATAGGTATGAAGATTCTTAGCTCGGAGCTGAGCCTATCTAAACTTTTATTAGATATCTGATGAAATAGCATATTGTGAACCTAAAAATGATTTTTGTAAAAAATCATGCCCATCAGATCATGTACATGTAGTTCATATCTGACCCACTTCCTACCGATTCGGCAGGAATTTGTCTTTTTCACCTGGAGTGGACAGAAAGGTTCGAGATTCCCCCGTTGGAACATTGTCCATTTAAGGTGGTCTAGTATTTTTGAAAAATGGGGTGGTAGCATTTTGAATTAGCTATTTGGTGGTTGCTTCATATAATCCCCCGTTTTTTACGCTCGGAAAATGGAAAATGGCTTTTTGGTGCGACAAAGAGGAAAACTTTCTCATGCAAGATTGTTCGCCATTCCATGATGCACATGCATGCACAATATGAGCAGATTCTCACAAACTATGTCTTAATTCTAGCCATAATATTGGTCATTTGACCCGAAAGCCAGGAAACCTCGAAGGAGATAGGTCATTTTGTGAAGGTTTTTTTAGACATAATCAATATACGAAGTTTGATATTTTTCCTACCAAGTATGTCACATAATATGACACCACGCGCATTGTTTTAATGGTTTTTGAATTTTTTATGCATGTTTTAAACTATGGTCAAAACAGCGAGTATGAATATTCTTATTCAATATAAATATCTAATATTTGAGTGTAGATAGATAGATCTTATTTTTCTGCAAATTTTGATATATTATTTGTATTTTTCTGAATTAGAATGATTTTTTATGATTTTCTTAAGAGTAACGTGATAAAAGGCAAAAAAAAAGACTTTGTCGTGTGTACTGCGGAATACACACGGCAAAGTATCGGCGAGGGCACACGACAGAGAGACCACCGTCTGCGGCCGTTAGCTCCTCCCGTTAAATGGACCTGTGGGATCACGGGTCCCACCTCGTTGCCGTGACAACACATATGCCGTGTGCCGTTGTCGATTTTGCCGAGTGTATTTTCTTTGCCGTGTTCCTTTATGAGTCTTTGCCGTGTATATTTCTTTGCCGTGTTATTTTTTAGAAATTTTCCATGTTCACGTACTTTGCCGTGTATTTTTTAAATTACACACGGCAAAGACAGACTTTGCCGTGTTCCGGTCCGTTTGGCACACGGCAAAGACGTGTCTACACGGCAGCGACATTTTTTCCTGTAGTGTTGTACAGCAACTTCGGCATGTAGAAACACCGACGGCATCAGCGAAGGCGGCGGCGTCATCCTTTTTAATGTTTTTTAGTTTATTATCTAGTACTTTAGTTTAAAATCGATATAATCCATCTATATTTACTCATCATTAATGAAATCCGTCTAAATTTGTTAAATTTGGCTGAAATTTAGCCGAACGCGGAAACTCGGGCTGGAAACGCGAGTGGGAAACTCGGCGTTACCAGGCAGAATTCAAGTTTCATTCTACCAAAATTCGATCCGTATTTCAGACCGGGTTCGTTCAACAAGTGTGGAGATGCTATAAGTAGTTATACTCCATTAAGTTGGTTTGGCAGAGTGCGCTGTTCCTACTACAACTTGTTTCCGTCACTGCAAGAGTAGAATTTTGCCAGAAGGACGTCATGAATCACCGCGTCCAGATTGGCCATCGACGGTCCTCCCGGTAGAGTTGCTCGTATGGCCATGTCCTTCCACTCTGCCGCGCGCCTCCTCATCTCGTGCCCCTTCTCCCCCTCCATTACCTCCCGTATCATCGATGCCAGCTCTTCCCTTTTCACCTCTCCGCCGATCTCCAACCCGTTTCCCCACTCGGTGCACTTGTACCGGCAGTTGGTCTGCTGCTCACCGAAGAATGGCCAGCTCAGCATTGGCACGCCGGCGCCGATACTCTCCAGGGTCGAGTTCCAGCCGGAGTGCGTCAGGAAAACCCCCACCGCCTCGTGCGCGATCACCTTCTCCTGGGAGCACCATGTGGTCAGCATGGAGCGGCCGCCTACGACGGACATGAACTCTGGCGGCAACACGGCCGTGTCGCCCCTGACGAGGTCTGGCCGGATGTTCCATATGAACGGGTAGCCACTGTCGGCAAGCCCCCACGCGAACTCGAGGAGCTGCTGCTTTGTCATGACGGTGGTGCTGCCGTAGTTGACGTACACGACGGAGTTGGGGCTGCGTCCGTGGAGCCACTCGAGGAGGCCGCCGTCCTGCTCCTTCCAGAGGTTGGAGCCAAGGCCATCCAGCGAGGTCCCAGCCGGAACCACGAGGCTGGCGTGGAGATGGAGTGGGCCCACCGTGTACAAGGGCGGGAGGATGGTGCGCATGGCGTTCAGGACCGGCCCCTCGAGCTCGTCGAAGGTGTTGAGCAAGACCGCGGCTGGGAGCGACAGCCTCTCGGCTATGTACAGTACGAAGTTCATCATGGTGTCGCCGCGGTCCGTGGTGCGTATGTAGCTCGGGAAGTCGCGCAACCGCATGCCCGCACACATGCCGCCGATGCCCTCGACCACGGTGTCAAGGTGTCCAGCGTCAGTGATCTGTGCCTCATCTGCACACAGCAAGGCATGGACTGGAATTGGCAGATCCGTGGTGCGTATGTAGTATATGGTGTGCGTGCTGTACTACTTGTATACCTTTGAAAGGAACGAAACCCCGGTCCATGAGCTGACGGAAGCTGCGGTACCCCATGAAGCCGCAGGCGCTGGACGTCCACAGCGCGGCGCACGGCACGCCGATCTCCTCCGCGGCGTCGTAGCCGAACGACATGACGCCGTCGACGACGAGGCATGTGATGGGCGGTACACCGGAGCCCGGGCCGTTGAGCTTGGCGAGAAGCGTGCGGAAGTGAGGGAGGAAGGCGGTCTTGATGGAGTAGCAGAGCTCGGCGATGTCCTGTGTGGAGTCCGGATCGGACGGCGGGAGCCCGTCCGGTATGCTAGCGAACCGGAAGTCTCGCAGGCCGTCGAGCGCCGCTGGCCCCCGCGAGCTGAGCAGTCGGCGGTGGTTGAACTCGGTGTTGACGAAGGTGACGTGGAAGCTCCGGGTGTTGAGTATCTTGGCCAGTTTCAGCATCGGCGTTATGTGCCCCTGCGCCGCGGCCGGCAGGCAGACGACGTGCGGCTTCTCGCCGGGATCCATATTTCAGAGTCAGTCGCTTCGTTCGGTGTCGTTGCTTTCCACACTTTATTATTGCAAAAGGGTCGTGCTCGACCACAGCCATCGGACACCGTGAACTGCTCCTGTCCACTAATATCTCCTGATCTCATCTCACTCTACGGTCTACAGTCGCCTGAACCTTATCCTCCTATACTGCAACAGTACCAATCGACAGGAAGAAATGGACCGATGATTTAGAAAGTCAGGCGGCTGTTCTTTTCAAGCAGGCGGAAAGCTCAGTTTCACCTCAAATTCAATTAGTCCCGATTTCTTTTGAAACTAGCATATATTTATATTAATATCGCAACATACCAATTACACCCGGTCTCTGCAACAACCCAATACTCTAATGACATTATGGATGCACACAACCAAAAAAAAAATTACACGAAATAAAGTCCCGCTTTAGTGATCTATACCCTACAACAGCGACCAAACACCATCAAGACAGCACCAGAAATCCATCCTCTAAGCGACGCCTCTAAGAAGGGAACAGTGCACTAGCGTCATCATTGTCCTGATCATCGATCATAGGTTTTTACCCTGAAGAAAGTCCGCGCTGACAAACAATGCCTTCAACAAGGTCATTGTCAGACACAACCAATTAAGGTCAGACCTTTGATTTTCACCCTGCAGCTTGAACTCTGGGAATCTCCTGTACTGTCTCCCCCACTTTCCAATATCGCTGCTCCAAGACCTAGAACACCAAGCCAAAACCTCATCGCAAACATGATTCACACCACTATTACCATTCTTCAGACCTTGGCTTTCATGTCATTCTCCATGTCTGACTTCACCCTAATGGCATGTCATTGATGGCAACCGTCTGTAAAGCTTCACAACACTCTCTCTGAAATTAAACGGCCAGATAAAACATGGTTGCGCGCGACTGAGATCCATCCAATCTAGCGAACTTCGGCATGTCGTCCACTTGAGTTCACCAGCGGAATCTTCCGGAACACAACACTTCGACCAAATCGATGAAGTCATGGAGCATGTAGATCTTCGTCCTGGCGCAAGAGGGATCCTAGGACCAACCCCCTTTATTCAAAGACAGACTGGAATCCCCCACATAGCCGGTATTCATCAGTCACCAAGACCCATCGAAATAGAACGAAAGATCCATGGTGACCCAGGCCGGCATGACCACTATCTCGACGAAGAGACAACACCGCAGGTGGAGACTAGATGAGCGAGCACCGACCCGCAGCTCACCGTCCCAGATCAGACCAGATGGACCGCTAGTCCGCCGCGCCGCCAACCGGATCTGAGCATGTCCCCGCATCGCCGCTCCACCCCAACCGCCGCCCCTCCACCTCGCCAAGAGCGGCCATGGCACCAACTCCTTACGCAGGTCCCGTCCAACGCCGAGGAATCCCTCCCTTCCACCACGCTAGGGCCGGGAGGCCGGATCCATGTTGCCCATCATCTGGCGTGCTCTTTTAGGGCAGACCTCAGGCCTGAGGAGGGAGGGGCAAGGAGGGGGGAGGTGGCGGTGGCGCTAGGGTTAGGCCCCTTCGGTAGCCAGGAGGAGGCGACACGAGGGGAGCGAGGGGTAGGCAATGCGAGATCTTTGTTTTTCCTACGGGACTTCTTGCCTAAATGGAGTTAGGATTTCACTTCCCCGGCCTCTGCACCAAATAAGGATGCACACAGTCATTAAGCATGATATCAGGATTTTTAAATTTAGTTAAACACCAAGCCTAGTCCTCAAAAAAAATTGCATGAGTACCAGAATAATCTGATCCTCAAATATAAATAGAAACCTAAATTCATACCCATAGGAATTTAAACTCCACGTGTACTCTCCCAAACGAGTTAAGCTAGTCTCACTTCATAACGAGCAGTCCCGATCCCTGCTGCAAGCCGCGACCTAGATTTTCTTGTCGCAAAGTACAATCTCAGCGAACGCGTGAGCTAAGTTTCCATTCAAATCTATTCACTGTGGAAACTCCTTAAACATGAAAGTGTCGTCATTTCCCTAGCTCATTTTTTTTTTAAAAAAACTACCCCAGCCCATAAATGATGGCGCTTCTCAAGGACCTGACAGGCCCAGCGACCAGATTTAGATTGGATAGCTTTCGACCCGATAGACCCGTCACGCAGGCCGTGGATCCCTTTCAAACCAGCCTAGCTTGAAAATTGCAGTAGATCACTACTAACTCTTTACTTGTTCATTTTCAGTTTTCCTTGTTTGTTTTTTCTTTATATAGTTTTCAGTTTCTCTTTTTATGTTTTTCTTTTCATGTTGGGCCGGCCCATTACCACGAGTCTAAATATACATTTTTAGTTTTCCTTGCTTGTTTTTTGTTTATAGTTTTCAGTTTATCTTTTATGTTTTTCTTTACTGCTTTACTTTTTTATGATTTTCTCATTTAACAAAATCTTCAGACTATGAAAATGTTTGACTTTAAAAATGCTCTGTTTTGAGAAATGTTCCTTTAAAACATGTTTAGATTATAAAAATGTAGGATTTTAAAAATATTAGATTTCAAAAAATGATAGTGGCTTAAAATATTCAGATCTATAAATATTCAAATTATCCTATTAATTTTAAACGTAAAATAAGGAAAGAAGAAAGCTGAGTAGAAAAAACTTATGTGTTTATCTAGGTTGTATTCGAAGGGTCTTTGAAGAAAGGCTACGAGCAGGCGGGAATCCCTCCCGCTTAGAGCATCACCACTCGTTTCCTCATACGGCATTCGGCATGGCTGGGGGGCGTCATATACGTTGTTGAATTGGGGGGGGGGGGGGGCAGGGCTAGGAGCCAGCGCCCCATACAGAAAATTACAAGTTTTACAAGTTTGTTTATCAAATCAAACAAGTAATTCAACAAGTTCAATATAACAAATAAATAATTCAACATACAAATATATTACAAGTTCATAAAATTAAACAAACAATTCAAAAAGTTCAATATAGCAAACAAATAAATAAACTAGTTAGCTCCTTTGAGCCTCCACAAATGCTCCACCAAATCATCTTACAGTTGACTATGGCCCTATTTGTTTGGGCTTATGCTTCTACTTCTGTGGCTTTTAGGGTCCAAAAGCACTAGGTCAAAAAAAACACCAAATATTGTTAAGCGCTTGCGAAAAGCGGGAGGGCAAAATGACCTGGGCAAGCCCTCCGCAAGCGAAGCGAGACGGAGGGTGCTTCTGGCTGCTTCCAAGCTTCCTGAGCGGCAGATACGCAAAGTGTCCACTACACTTGAGCGAATTAACGAAAAAACTGCCACCCCGCTTGATTCCCTACCCCCGAACCCGAGCGCAAGTCGCCTCCCCCGTCTCCCGTTCTCCCCTCCCATCTCTCTTCTCTGGTAATGGCAGTTGGTTAGGGTTTGCCACCGACTCCTGCTTCCGCCCCTTCCTTGGCGACAAACTCCCGTCGCCGCCGACGTGGATCCGTCCCCTGGCCTCATGTCCTCCTCTAGCTCGCCCCGCGCCCTCTAGCTTGCCTCACCCGCCCTCCTCCAGCTCGCCCCGCGCCATCCTCTCCCTGCCTTCCTGTAACATCCCAAAAATACCAAACTTAGATCATCAAACACTAATCATCAAGATTAGGGTTAACAAAAACTTTTCTAAATGAATTCATGAATGCATGTATATGTGTATGCATGAATTTTGAATTTCTTTAAAAACCACCTTGTTTGTGTGATCCATTGCTTGTAAAATGTTTATTAGGTGAAAATAACATCATCTAAAACATTTCCCACACTTTTCCTAAAGACAAGTAAATCAAAACAAATATATTAAGTGAATGGTCATTTTGGCCAATTTAACTCACATGCCTACTTTGGCTGTCTCAAACTTTCAAAACCTAACAGAAACTTTTCTGGATCTTTGCACCCCTTGAATGTACTCACAACAGAGTATCAAGGCCCACTTTGTGATCATCCGAAACTTTCAAATGCATAGTTTAAATGACAATTCAAAATTGAATCTTCTTCATATGGGAAGATCCCACCTTTTCAAAACCCACTCAAACAAGCTCAACTTTCAAAACCCAAGCATCTGCAGACTCACGAACCACTCTAGCAAACTCACCAAAATTCATTTCAAAATTCAAAACTTGATTTCATGCGGCCATTTCATCAAAAGTGGCGGACACAAATCAAACAAAACCACAAACACTATAGTATGCAAGTGTTTGAGCCTAACTTGTTCCCTAGTTAGCTCACAAACAAACCAAGAGATCATCTAGAAAGATTAGCCCAACACTAGCACCCACAGAGCTTGCCATTGCCATTAATGGTGAGCAAATGAGCACCCCATGTCACCCAATGTGGACAAGCAAGCTAGGAGCAAGAAGCCTAGCCGGCATGTCCGGGAGGCAACCCACCATCCACCGCCATTGCATGTCCCAGCGAGCATTGCCAAGCCACGGACCACGCACAAGCCGCGCCAGACCATGTCGAGTGCGAGCGCCACCGCGACCAGCGTCCCAGACCGTCGCGCCGCCCTCACCGCGCATCACCACCGACCAGGACACCGCCAGACATCCCCATTAGCAGCCCGTGCCATACAGACCACCGCCGTCGAAGACGCCTACTGCCAGCAGAGCACCGCCCGTTCCAGACCAAACCACACCGCCTCATGCCTCGCGATCATGTCATTGAGCATCGCCAGGAGACACAGCACCATCCCCTACCCTTGCCCATGCCATTAGCTGCCTGTAACGTCGCCCCCGACGAGCTCACCTTGCACCCCGATGGTCCCCTCGCTCGACTATAAATAGAGTCCACCCCCGCACGATTTCTTCACACCATCTCACTCCCCTCTCCCCACTGACCGTGCCACACCATCCTCAGAGCAAGGCGAGCACCACTTCGCCGGAATTTCACTGGAGCCCGCCGCCTCTAGATAAGAAGGGAGCCAGCGATTGGAGCCGCCCCAGGAAAAGCCACCGGTACCAGGAGGATCGCCGTCGTCGACTTCGTCGTTCGCCCGCCTCGCTAACCCTCGCCCGTACCCCGGTGAGCCCCCAGCACCCCTCACTGGCCGTGCTAGGTTTCATTCTCGCCGGAGCTGTCTCGCATCAACGATGACCCTCAGCCGTTAGATTAGAACTAGATCGGACGACCGACGTTGCCCCATACCGCTTCGCCCAGCCCCGTGTCACTGATGAGTGGGGACACCCACTTAAGCAGCCAGCGAAGCTTAACAGCAGCCGGCCCGTTAAATTTCCCAGCCCAAAGAATTCAAATCAAACCGTTTCTTTTTAAATTCAAACACACTTCTGCACCCAACTTCAAAAATCAACCCAAATCAATTCAGTACACCAAATTGGATGAACCCAATTTTGTTGGAAAGATCTATGAATGCTTAATCCAAGCGCGTTGGATTCAAGTCATTTGGATCTGTAGATCACCCATAGCAAAAATAACAAGGCAGAAGCTTTTCTGCATTCAAACATTTTTCAAATTTAAACCATAAAAGCTTTTGAGTTGATTCCAACTCTCAAAAATCACATTTAACCATACCTTTAAGAATATAAAAAATATATAGGTTTACTTGCAGAAATATTGTTCAAGGAATAAAAGAATGCTACATAAGCATTTCTAGCCACTTTAATTAATTAAAATAAAAGGGTAAAACCTTCTTAAATTGTGAAACCACTTTAAATCACATTCCCATGGACTACAATATGTGGTGATGACATGTGTCAACATGATCCCATGTTTAGTTTGGAAAATATTAAATCTTAAGTAGTTTTTCATTGAGTAGAAATTACTTTTCTAAAATAAAAAGACTTAAACCAATCCTTAACCTTGTAATGTTAGAGATGATGCTAGATCATCTATAGGACCCTTGTGTGTGATGATTGCAAGTAGTTAAGTATTGTTTTGTGATTGTGTACCCCGTATTTATTCATAGACGCTAGTACCGACCAAGGATACTACGAGGAGGAAGGAGGATACTACGAAGAGGAAGCCGAAGAGAACTTCAACCACTGCTCTGCACAAGGCAAGCTTTACTAACCAAGTTGACCAATGAAAGCTAACACTTGCAAGATACTATACCAAAGGTAAGCTAACACTTGCAAGATACCCTATTGTGGCCACAAACCCATGCTTGTGATATGATTACTATATGCCTTAAGCGTATGTGATCATACCAACTTGCTAAACCCATCCTAGTTTTATGGCAAGCTTCTTACTTTATTTCTTTATCAAAGATTACTTAGAGTCTACCTAAGAGTTTGGTAGATACCAGACGATTGTCTTTGAAGGTTGCATAAAGAGCATAAAATTTGGCCTAAGCTAGAAACCTTGATCTCAGCCTAAGATATAATGTTGGACTTAGTGAAACTCCACTAGTTACCACCCCTCATTAGTACTACCCCCACCTGTAGATGCTAGTGCTAAGCATAAAACTTGATCAACTTGAGATGGGAATACTTGGTGGAAAAATGGTTATGAAAACCTTGGAATGATGGATCATTCTATTGAAATGTTTTGGACATGTGTTTCCAAACACTTTATGATTTTGGTGATGAAAACATTAAGGCATGAGCCTTACCCCTTTATAAAACTGATGGTTGTCTGGATGCGATACCATTCCAATTTTAGCGTACAACCACAATACCCGAATATTGGGTAGGCTTGACTGGAAACTTATATACCTTAGTATTAGTTCCCTCATGGCCAAGGTCTGAGCTGAGGCTACCTTGTGAAGATTGTCCACCTGTGCAGTACCCAAGATGACAGTGGTCATGGTTGGGAGGCCAAACTCACAGGAGAGGTGCTTATACTAGGGAGTGTAATTGAAAGGTTAAGATTGATTATCCGCATCTTGGTATGGTGAATTCAGGATTTGTTCTGACGGATGTATCGAATGTTGTGATGAAAGTGTACAATCTCTGCAGAGTGTCAAACTATTGAATAGCTGTTCATGTTATGGACAGATTAGAGTGGCATATCTGTTCCCCCGTCAGACTTTTCAAAATGACTTGCGAAGTAAATTGAGACTTTGACTTGACCACAATAGAGTTGTGACCCGAGTTGCAAGATCCCACTTAGGAGTTATAAAACTATAACTAGTTTTTGGGAACTTAGTAGAGATAAACCTGGCTTTTTACAAAACAACCCTAGAGCCTAGTGTCCCATTATCCAAAAACCCCTTTACTTGTTAGTATTAGTTTGTGAGTACTTAAAGAGTACTCATGGCTTTGTCCTTGGCTATTCCCATGGCCAGACTATGAAGAGGAGTACCTGGAGGATGGACCCCAGGAAGGTTACGACAACTAGGATCATCTCCCATCGTCAGCATTGCCTGTGATCCCGAAGATGGAGCTTCGCCTATGCTACCGTTATTATTACGTATTCCGCTGCTTGATGTTGTATTAAGAACTGGATCATGAGATCCCTATTTGTGTACGAACTTGTATCGTTGTAATGGATGATGTACTATGGTATCGAATTCTGTTATGTCTCACAAAAATGGTAATCCTGGGATTGCGATGTATGGCATAACAGGCATCTAGGATTGAAAAATCCGGGTGTTGACAAGTTGGTATCAGAGCCATCCTGACCATAGGAGATCCTAGTTAGGTTGGACGTTGAACCAAAAACTTAGTTTCAAAAACCAAAGAAAACAAATATTTACAAAAACCTATTCTCATTCTTATCTCTTTAATTCTTTCATAAAACTTCATGTTCCTCAAAAACTCTTGCAAAATAGATAAAATTTTGACACACTTGATCACCTTGATAATCTACTCATCCTCTATTTTTATAGATGGACGTGAAGTACAACAAGTTTTATCAACTCGGAAATGGGGGAGACCTTATCTTTGAGAGGGATCTGGATCAGCTTTCGGAACTTCTGGAGCATCCGCACCCCGAGTTCTTTGGAGCTCATCTCAATGATCAAGGAGGACAAGATCTGCAGTGGCTAATTGTTGCAAGTCTCCGAGGAAATATTGAACCTCCCACTGCGGAGGGAATTCAGTTTACCTTGAGGGAAAACAACTGGCTCGATGGACTTGCCAGAGCAATGCAGGAAGCTCTTTCCCGTCTGTGTGGGCAGAGCATCAATCAGATCAAGCGTACTCGCTTTGAGTTTTTCCCTAGACGTGATGCCAATGGAAAACCACTGGAAGCCCCATACCACCCCGAGCTGAAGACTCAATTGGACCACCTTAGCTTCATGATGTACGACCGTCAACAGGAGTTGGACAATTGCCATGACTATTGCAACCACAAGTCTGCCATCATCAAGACGAAGGATCAGACCATCGCCATGCTAGCCAAGGATCGCAAGTCTCTCCGCCGTCAGCTTGATAAGAAGGAGCGCATTATTGTCCTTATTCGCCATCGCATCTCATCTCTGGAAGAGACCATCCACGAGAGGGACATGCAGTTGGTGGAAAGGGAGAATGCCGGAGAAGATCTTCGTGGAGACCCTTACTCCTATCTCAGCGAGACGATGATTTTCTGGAGGATCAGGCCATGGACTTCTTCACCGATGAGGATGATTTCGCCTTCATCGATGATCCTGAAGATGATGAAGCCACAAACTCCGAGGATTAGTAGCACTGAGCACTAGCGTAGTGAGTAGTAGTCGGTCCCACTGTATCGTAGATCCCAAAATGGTTCTTAAAACCATCTGTTTTCCTTTGTTGTGGTGTGTGTTGTACTGTGTGCTATGAGTGAATGAATGAAAAAGCAAGTTCCTAGAAAACTTGAGTCAAACTCTAAAAACTTTTCAAAGACCCAAACCCTTAGAAATTTCCCTCTTTTCTCATGATCGATATCAATCTTCAGATGCCACGTAGAGGAAGTGGTTCAGGCCCGGACCCGATGTTGCAGATCCTGCAAATGTTGACTTCTGACCGCGAAGCTGAAAGAGCGGAACGTCAGGCCAACCTAGACACTCTGCAACAGATAGCCCAACTAGCCCACAACAACCAAGGCCATGGAAACCAGGACAACCACAGATATAAACTCAAGAATTTCCAGAATACCAACCCACCCGTTTTCACCAAGTCGGGAGAACCCTTAGACGCCGATGATTGGCTGCAAACCATGGAAAATAACTTAGAAGTAGCCGGAGTGGAAGCCAACGAGAAAGTCTTATTCGCCACCCATTATCTAGCCGGAGATGCCAGGGCATGGTGGAACAGTGTGCGTGCAATGACCGGAGGCCAGATGATGACCTGGGAAGAATACAAGGTCAAGTTTAGCAGAACCCATGTGCCACCAGGTTTGATCAAGAGAATGAGAGACGAGTTTAGAGAGTTGAAGCAAGGAAGGATGACTGTAGTGGAATACCGTGACAAATTTTTGTCATTAGCTAGGTATGCCCCGGACGAGATAGACACCGAAGCCAAGAAGAAAGAAAGATTCCTGAATGGTCTGCATGACGAGATGCAGACGGTGTTAGTCAATATCCCCTTTGTGGATATTGAAGCCCTTGTCGACTCTGCTATCCAGATGGAGGAAAGATCAACCAGGCCAATGAGAACCGTAAGCGTCGCATGATGCATCAACCAGGAACCCATCAGAACCCAAAGTATCGCCCAACCCATCTCCAGGATTTGCCCCACGAACCCACATACCCCCTATGACCCGTCCGACCTATCCCAACCGTGGAAACCCTAGACCCGGAGGAAATCACAACAACCCCGGCAACTCTAGCAATTTCACCCGTGCCCCACCCAAGTTCAACACCAACAATACTACCACCAACCCCAACACTGCCCGAGGATCGGAAGCAATGTTGTGCTGTCATGACCAAGGACAAGTCACAAGTGACTGTTATGTTGTGGAAATAAAGGCCACTATTCCAATGAGTGCCCCAACAAGAAGAATTCTACCGCCTAACGCCAATGTCCCAATCGACAACATGGCCGTGTCCACCAGGGAGAAGATTTGCCCAAGGAATTCACTCAACCGCAATGGCCGTCTTTTTCTCATGCATCTTTGAAGAAGCTCGGAAGCGCCAAATTGTCGTGCTAGGTATGTTTTCTGTTAATTCAAGACTTGCAAGAGTGTTGTTTGATTTTGGTGCATCGCATTCATTTGTCACCGAAGAATTTGCACACTAGTAAAATTCAACCAACCAAATTGAAGCATGTGATGATTGTGCAAATTCCGGATCAACCACCAAGGCTAGGCAAATTTGCAGCCGTCCCTATCCGAATCCATGGCATAGATTTTATGCTAACCTAATAGTACTCGGAACTAAAGGTTTGGAAGTAGTACTAGGAATGGATTGGATGTCCAAGGATAAAGGATTGATTGATCGTGCCAAGAAAGCCATTACCATGACCCGATACCACGGAGTATCAGTCGAGCATATATCTGAAACCTTACCTCGCCAATTCAAGTGTAACAAGAGTCTAGCCCAACCTACCATTGACCAAGTCCGGATAGTCTGTGAATACCCCGATGTATTTCCAAATGTTTTGCCCGGTATGCCCCCAGATGGGGATATCGAGTTTATCATCGAACTAATCCCCGGAACAGGACCCATAGCCCAGAGACCCTATAGTATGAACCCGTCAGAACTAGAAGAACTGAAGAAGCAACTGGATTCCATGTTGGAAATCGGATTGATTCAACCAAGTGCGTCCCCATGGAGATCACCTGTCTTGTTTGTGGACAAGAACGATGGAGGTAACCGTTTGTGTACGGACTATAGGAAGTTGAATGATGTCACCATCAAGAACAAGTACCCCTTGCCTAAGATCGAAGATTTGTTTGATCAGTTGACCGGTGCCCAGGTGTTTTCTAAGATTGATCTTAGAACTGGCTATCATGAACTCAAAATTAAATGCGAGAGGATATTCCAAAGACTGCCTTTACCACCCGATATGGATTGTATGAGTATACAGTTATGTCTTTTGGATTAACCAATGCCCCCGCTTATTTCATGAATCTCATGAATAAGATTTTTATGGACTTCCTGGATAAGTTTGTCGTTGTTTTCATCGATGACATTCTGATTTATTCCAAATCGAAAGAAGAACATGAGCGACACCTATGGACCATTCTTGGAACCCTTAGAGAGCATCAGTTGTATGCAAAGTTTATCAAATGTGAATTCTGGTTACGGGAAGTAGGATTCCTCGGTCACATTGTATCAGTCGGAGGAATTGCCGTGGACCCTGCCAAAGTGAAAGATGTAGAAGATTGGCAAGCCCCAACCACTCAAACCCAAGTTCGTGCTTTTCTCGGATTGGCGGGATATTACCGCAAATTCGTAGAAGGATTCTCGAGTATAGCCCGACCCATGACCCAATTACTGAAGAAAGACAAGAAGTTTGAATGGACAGACAAGTGCGAAGCGAGTTTTCGAGAACTCAAGAGGAGATTGATTTCAGCCGTAATCTTGATCATGCCGGATATCATCAAGCCCTTCGATGTGTATTGTGACGCATCCAAGATTGGTTTCGGATGTGTGCTAATGCAAGAAGGCAAAGTTATATCTTATCTATCGCGACGACTGAAGCAACACGAACAAAATTACCCAACCCATGACCTCGAACTCGCAGCCGTAGTTCTAGACCTGAAGACATGGAGACATTACCTAATGGGAAACTGTTGTGACATTTATTCGGATCACAAGAGCCTAAAGTATATATTCACTCAAAAGGAGTTGAATATGAGGCAGAGAAGATGGATTGAGCTAATCAAGGATTACGACCTGGACATTCACTATCACCCTGGAAAAGCCAATGTGGTAGCCGATGCCCTTAGCAGATTGCCGTGCCGCTTCAACTCCATGATTTTGAAGGAGAAACCAAGTTTGCACAAAGAGATGGAAGATTTTCGAATGGAATTAGTAAGTTAAGGATTTTTGGCTAGCATCGAACTTCAGCCCACTTTGATCAGTCAGATTAAAGAGGCGTAGAAAGGAAATGCTAGTATCGACGGAATTAAGCGTCGTATCGGTACAGGCAAAGTACCCGGATTTACCGAGGACGAAGAAGGAGTTTTGTGGTACAAATGACGCCTTTGCGTACCAGCAGATTCGGAGTTGAAAGAAGTTATCTTGAAGGAGGCTCATGATACTCTTTATTCTATCCATCCCGGAGGAACCAAGATGTATCAAGATTTGAAAGAGCAATTTTGGTGGCATAAGATGAAGAGAGAAATCGGAAGCTATATCGCCAAGTGTGACATATGTCAGCGAGTCAAGGCAGGACATCAACGACCCGCTGGATTGTTGCAACCTTTGCGGATTCCGGAATGGAAATGTGATCCAGTAGGAATGGACTTTATCACTGGACTACCTACTTCTAGTAGGGGAAATGACTCTATTTGGGTCATAGTGGACAGATTGTCCAAAGTCGCCAATTTCTTGCCCGTCAAAACCACCTATCAGAGTTCGAAGCTAGCGGAGTTATACATTGCTAGAATCGTTAGTTTGCATGGAGTCCCCAAGAACATAGTCTCGGATCGAGGAACTCAGTTTACCTCGAGATTCTGGAAGAAAGTCCAAGAAGGTTTAGGAACCCGCCTAGATTTCAGTACCGCTTATCACCCTCAGACCGATGGACAAACGGAGCGACTAAACCAAATACTCGAAGATATGCTTAGAGCATGTGTGTTAGAATATGGATCCAAATGGGAAGACTGTCTGCCGTTTACAGAATTTTCATACAACAATAGTTACCAAGCCAGTTTGCAAATGGCCCCATTTGAATTTATGTACGGAAGAAAGTGCCGCACCCCTTTGAACTGGTCGGAAGTAGGAGAGAGTCAGATTTTCGGACCCGACATTTTAAGAGAAGCAGAAGAGAAGGTTCACAAGATTCGTGAACACCTCAAGACAGCCCAATCCCGACAAAAGAGTTACGCCGACAAGAGACGTCGATACCTCGCCTTCAACATCGGAGATTTTGTTTATCTGAAAGTGTCGCCATTGAAGGGAATGCAACGTTTCCAACTCAAAGGAAAGTTAGCCCCCAGATATATCGGACCTTTCAAAATCTTGAACCGTCGAGGAGAAGTATCGTATCAATTGGAACTACCTGAAGAGATGTCAGCTGTGCACAATGTGTTCCATATCTCGTTACTTCGCAAATGTCTCGAAGTCCCCGAGAAGACCGAAGTGTTCAAGAATATCGATCACCGGACCATAGAGATCAATGAGGACCTAACCTATCCCGAAGTACCCATCCGTGTATTGGAAGAAGCCTTTCGAACTACCAGGACCCGAAGCATCAAGTTTCTCAAGATTCAGTGGAGCAACCACACAGAAGAGGAGGCTACCTGGGAACGCGAAGATCACATCAGAACGGAGTTTCCAGATCTCTTCAAATCCTAGGTAATCTTTTCGCCCTTTTTCAAATCTCGGGACGAGATTTTGTTTAAGGGGGGAAGGTTTGTAACATCCCAAAAATACCAAACTTAGATCATCAAACATTAATCATCAAGATTAGGGTTAACAAAAACTTTTCTAAATGAATTCATGAATGCATGTATATGTGTATGCATGAATTTTGAATTTCTTTAAAAACCACCTTGTTTGTGTGATCTATTGCTTGTAAAATGTTTATTAGGTGAAAATAACATCATCTAAAACATTTCCCACACTTTTCCTAAAGACAAGTAAATCAAAACAAATATATTAAGTGAATGGTCATTTTGGCCAATTTAACTCACATGCCTACTTTGGCTGTCTCAAACTTTCAAAACCTAACAGAAACTTTTCTGGATCTTTGCACCCCTTGAATGTACTCACAACAGAGTATCAAGGCCCACTTTGTGATCATCCAGAAACTTTCAAATGCATAGTTTAAATGACAATTCAAAATTGAATCTTATTCATATGGGAAGATCCCACCTTTTCAAAACCCACTCAAACAAGCTCAACTTTCAAAACCCAAGCATCTGCAGACTCACCAGAACCAATCTAGCAAACTCACCAAAATTCATTTCAAAATTCAAAACTTGATTTCATGCGGCCATTTCATCAAACAGGTGGCAGACACAAATCAAACAAAACCACAAACACTATAGTATGCAGTGTTTTGAGCCTAACTTGTTCCCTAGTTAGCTCACACACAAACCAGTAGATCATCTAGAAAGATTAGCCCAACACTAGCACCCCTGTGAGCTTGCCAATGCCATTAATGGTGAACAGCTAAGCACCCCCATGTCACCCCAATGTGGACAGCAAGCCTAGACAACATGTCTGGGAGGCAGCCCACCGTCCACCGCCACTGCCTGTCCCAGCCGCGAGCATTGCCAAGCCCTGGACCACGCACACAAGCGGCGCCCAGACCATGCGGAGCGTGCGCCAGAGCGCCACCCGCGACCAGCGTCCCCAGACCGCGTACCGCCCTCACCGCGCGCACACACGATCACCACCGACCCAGGACACCGCCAGACATCCCCATTAGCAGCCCCGTGCCATACAGCCACCGCCCGCCGTCGAAGACGCCTCTACCCTTGAGCACCGCACGTTCCAGACCAAACCACACCACCCCATGCCTCGCGATCATGTCGTTCAGCATCGCCAGGAGCCACAGCACCGTCCCCTACCCTTGCCCATGCCATTAGCTGCACAACGCGTCGCCCGACGAGCTCACTCTGCGCCAGCGGTCCCCTCGCTCGACTATAAATAGAGGCCACCCCCGCACGATTTCTTCACACCATCTCACTCCCCTCTCCCCACTGACCGTGCCACACCATCCTTAGAGCAAGACGAGCACCACTTCGCCGGAATTTCACCGGAGCCCGCCGCCTCTGGAGAAGAAGGGAGCCAGCGATTGGAGCCGCCCCAGGAGAAGCCACCGGTACTAGGAGGATCGCCGTCGTTGACTTCGTCGTTCGCCCGCCTCGCCAACCCTCGCCTGTACCCCGGTGAGCCCCCAGCACCCATCACTGGCCGCGCTAGGTTTCATTCTCGCCGGAGCTGTCTCGCGTCGACGATGACCCTCAGCCGTTAGATTAGAACTAGATCGGACGACCCACATTGCCCCATACCGCTTCGCCCAGCCCCGTGTCACTGATGAGTGGGGACACCCACTTAAGCAGCCCGCGGGAGCACTGCGCTTAGCAGGCCGGCCCGTTAGAATATCCCGCGCAGCCCAGCAATTCAAATCAAACCGTTTCTTTTTAAATTCAAACACACTTCTGCACCCAACTTCAAAAATCAACCCAGATCGATTCAGTGCACCAAATTGAATGAACCCAATTTTGTTGGAAAGATCTGTGAATGCTTAATCCAAGCCCGTTGGATTCAAGTCATTTGGATCTGTAGATCACCCATAGCAAAAATAACAAGGCAGAAGCTTTTCTGCATTCAACCATTTTTCAAATTTAAACCATAAAAGCTTTTGAGTTGATTCCAACTCTCAAAAATCACATTTAACCATACCTTTCAGAATATAAATATATATATAGGTTTACTTGCAAAAATAATGTTCAAGGAATAAAAGAATGCTACATAAGCATTTCTAGCCACTTTAATTAATTAGAATAAAAGGGTAAAACCTTCTTAAATTGTGACACCACTTTAAATCACATTCCCATGGACTACAATATGTGGTGATGACATGTGTCAACATGATCCCATGTTTAGTTTGGAGAATATTAAATCTTAAGTAGTTTTTCATTGAGTAGAAATTACTTTTCTAAAATAAAAAGACTTAAACCAATCCTTAACCTTGTAATGTTAGAGATGATGCTAGATCATCTATAGGACCCTTGTGTGTGATGATTTCAAGTAGTTAAGTATTGTTTGGTGATTGTGTACCCCGTATTTATTCATAGACACTAGTACCGACCAAGGATACTACGAGGAGGAAGGAGGATACTACGAAGAGGAAGCCGAAGAGAACTTCAACCACTGCTCTGCACAAGGCAAGCTTTACTAACCAAGTTGACCAATGCAAGCTAACACTTGCAAGATACTATACCAGTGCAAGCTAACACTTGCAAGATACCCTATTGTGGCCACAAACCCATGCTTGTGATATGATTACTATATGCCTTAAGCGTATGTGATCATACCAACTTTCTAAACCCATCCTAGTTTTATGGCAAGCTTCTTACTTTATTTCTTTATCAAAGCTTACTTAGAGTCTACCTAAGAGTTTGGTAGATACCAGACAGTTGTGCTGAAGGTTGCATAAAGAGCATAAAATTTGGCCTAAGCTAGAAACCTTGATCTCAGCCTAAGATATAATGTTGGACTTAGTGAAACTCCACTAGTTACCACCCCTCATTAGTACTACCCCCACCTGTAGATGCTAGTGCTAAGCATAAAACTTGATCAACTTGAGATGGGAATACTTGGTGGAAAAATGGTTATGAAAACCTTGGAATGATGGCTCATTCTATTGAAATGTTTTGGACATGTGATTCCAAACATGTAACACCCTCAGAATCGGACCTATGCAAGTTTTAGCGATTCCCGCCAAACCCGCATAGAAACGATTCAAAGGTGCCCACCAGGCACTTTCGTGCGGGTGGAAAACGAAGTAATAACATTACACAACAGTCCTCGATGGGACCCACAGAACAGATATATATACAACGCGACTCAATGAGTCAAGAATACAGATATACGGTACAATGATCCAAATCACCTTGAAAAGATGGAGCGTCCGACTACGGACAAGATGCAAATGGGGCTAAGAGCCCTGAAGAATAACCAATGGCATCCATAACCCTGCCCAGGCCAAGCCGGAAGGGTAACCCTGCTAACGACGTCGATCTCAAAACCTGCTTAAACAAAAGGGGTGCCGCCAAAGGGCAAAGGAAAAAGAGGAGCGTCAGTACTGAGGACAGTACACGGCGAGGCTAGAATTAGGCGGTCCTCGCCTACATAGTTATGGTGGACTGAAGCGGCAGCGGCAGCATGCACTAAACAACCTATAGAGACTCGGTACAACTGGCGGCTATCAGAGGGGTAAGAAAGACCTATTCGGAACCAACCTGATACTATCATCAAACAAAACCCATCCTGGTGTTTCCCCCTCGAGACCAAACGAGGAAGTCAACCGAGGAACTCACACCGTTGGCAGTTTTATTTATTCAGTTATAGTTGCAGAAATTACTAGTGAGGTGTAGATAATCATCCTGATAAAATAAGCAGTGGGCCGTTTTAGTTAACCATTCCGTTGTAGTTGCAACACTTACTAGTCAGATACAATTAGCATGAGATAACCCCAAAACCCAGCAGTTGTTGGTACTTTTATTTAGCCATTCCGTTGTAGTTGCAATACTTACTAGTCAGGTACAATGGTCACAAGCGACACTCCAAACAAGCAATTGTGGGCAGTATTATTTAGCCATTCCATTATAGTGAAGCTGATTACTAGTCATCATAAAGTCAAATTTATAGCACTACTTTAGTTATGCTTGTCTATGATCGAGATACTGTGCTCCAAGTCGTCCATAACCATGCGACACGGCTTTCGAAAGTTTTAACCCGGCGGTGCACAAATAGCAACACACACTCGATCACCTCGGAAAAACCAAATCAAAACCCAACGAGGCCTTCACAACAAAGCAATCACAAGATTCGAAATATTTGGGGCCACCCCATTGAGTAGACCATAAGTAAGCTAGCTCGAGACGGACTCAAGGTTTGCGTCAATGGTCAGAACGATCGGGAACCCGAAAGTGTGGCTGGGCTTGTCGATACCGCGAAAACATTCCGCTTACCTAAGCGATGCAGTGTGCTCCTCGCAATCGTATCTGATAGTAGCATGGCATAAGTACAGGATCGTAAATAAAACCTCAAACTAGTTTGTGGCCCCAAGAAATAAGACTGAATCAAGCTCTGGCTCAGGGGGGTCCCATAATCCTCCCGGATGTGGATAGCGCGATAAAACAAGGAACAGGTATCAAGTACTCGGGGTCCTACGGGACACAAGTGGGCGTTCGGAAAACCAAATATTATATATCACCCACCGATGCCTCTGCTTACTTCAATTTTAGTTGTTAAACAGGAATTAAAGTGAGCGATAAGTAAAACCATGATCATATCCAACATCAACATGCGGCAATACATCAACAACTGAGGCACTTGACGACACGCAACAGCACTTGAGCAAGCGACTACGACGCGCAAGTCCAACTATCTACCAAACAACAGGTAATAGGCGGTGTCCAAGGCAATATAAGGCTGCAAGGGATATTACGGGTACGAAACTAGGGCATCGCAACACAGATAGCAATAGATCAACAGGAAGGAATAAATACTATAAAAGTAAGATAGGTAGAAAGGGGGAGATGCTCGCCTGAAAACATTGCCGAAGGTTCAACCGAAGATCGGGTCGACACTCGCATCAACTCAACGGCCTTATCCGCGAAGAAGCAAAACACTAGAATAAACACCGGATGCAATATTTAAGATTACGGCAGAAGATCGGGCATGATGCATGTATGAGGTATGACATGTAAAAGGTGCGATGCAATTAGGTCATATTAAGCGGAACCGGGGTCCCGACAATTAATTAGATGGTTCATGTTATTTAGCTACCCCACAATTTAAATGTTGTTTAACAAGGCAAGATAAGTTACCGGTTCGCTAACCAGATTTAAATGAGGCCAATATACGACTAGATTTGCCCGCATATGGGCCCCATATTTAATTATGAGGTGAATCGGCATAAGGCCCCCAAACCACAGACAAGGATGCATGCAATAACAATTAATATGCGACAAGTTGTATTTTTTTATAAAATAGGGTTTTCGGGAAAGGGTTCACACATTAGGGTTCGGCGATCTTGGTTCCGGGGTTCGGGGTCGGTCTCAGGGTTCGACGGGATCGTTCTCGGTCTGCGGGGTAGATCTTGGCGCATCCGTGGTTTTCGGGTCATGTCGACGGTCATGGCGTCCGGGAGACGATCTTGGCGGTCTTCGGGTTCGGGCCTTGGCATCCGAGAGGAAGTACTTGGTCTGGCGTCGGGGCATCGGATTCTTCCGGGTCGGTGCCGATCTTGTCGTCGCGAAGATCTTGTCGGGTCCGCAGGTCTTGTCGTGTCACGGCGGAGATCTTGGTGTCCCGGGTCTTGGCGTCTTCGGATCCGTGTATTAGACCTTGTCAGTTCCATGTCGACGGCCTTGGGGTTCGGTATTCATCCTGGGTGGTGACGAAGATCTTGCCGAGATTAACTTGGGTCTGCGACAGTTCTCTGGCGAACTCATGTTGTTCTTCACGGCAGCAGACGACCTTGGGGTTCATGAAGAGGCCGCCACCAAAACGTGTACACACGGGACGGAGGTCATCGCGTACGGGTGCTCGGAGGCGATGTCAGAGACGGGTCGCGGGCAGGGACATGGAGGCTTCAGGAGATGCACGGTCGGGGACGGGGCGAGCTGCCGCGGGTCGGGCCGGGCCGTGCTCCGGCGAGGCGGCAGCGCGGGCGGCCGGCGGCGATGGCTCGGGTTGAGGAAGGAGCATCAGGGCGGGTCTGCGGTCACTGGCCGGGAGAGCATGGAGGAGGCGAGGGCAGGCGAGGAGGGGAGCGTGAAGCGGAGAAGGGTGGCGGGGCTGTCGGAGGAGAGGCAGCGGGAGCTCCGGGCGGGGAGGAGGCAAAGGTGGGCCGGACGTGGAGCAGCAGGGCTTGGGGTTGGTGGTTGGCGGCGGACGCCGGAGGCGGAGGAGGCGGAGAGGCACGCCAGGAGGAGAGGACGCGGGCACGGGAGGAGGTGGCGAGTGCGGGTGGTCGCCCGGCGTGGCGGAGTAGTGGCGGTGGCGAGGGCGGGGTGGTCGCCCGGCGGCCAGACCCGGACTCTGAGGCGGGGATGGGGTGAGCGGCGAGGGCCTGCAGAGGTTGGCGGGCGGGCAGGCTGAGGAGAGCGGCGTCAAGGCCGGGGCGGGTGGAGAGGAGGCGGAGGCGTGTGGTCGGCGGCGGAAGGTCGGGGCCGGCGCCGGTGTGGACGAGGGCGGCGCGCCGGCGCGGGAGCGGCTTGGAGAGGGAGAGGGGTCCGAGGGAGGAGGAGGGAGGAGTGGGCGGTCGCGTGCGTGCGCGTGGGGCGCGTGTGTGGGGCCCAGGGCGGGGCCCGGGGATCGGGTGTGGGGATCGGGGTGGTGTGCGTGTGTGCTTGTGTGTGTGTTGTGGTGGTGTGTGTGGCCCTGTGTGTGGCGTGGGTGTGTAGGGCTGAGAGGGAGAGAGAGGTGGGTGAGTGAGGTGGCGGCTTCTGATTGGAGGGGGGGATGGCCAAGGGTGATGTGGCAGCCTGGGATAGGTGGGGGTGAGGTGGAGGTAGGGTGGGTAGATTAGGATGGGTAGACTAGGGATTTTTGGGTGGGCCGTTTTATTTCTGGGGTGGTCGTTCGGGTCGATTCGGCCCGTGCGACTGCCCCACTAAAAATAATTCAATATTTTATTTATTTTAAATGCACCGTTTGCAAACCGATAGCAGACAAAACAAAATAATCCGGGGACCCGGGTTTTTGCGTTTGAATAAAGTCGGGGCGTTTAGAAAACAAATTAGGTTTTCCCGAAAATAGTTTTATGCAAACACATGCAAGATGATGACGATGCTCAAATGCAATGTGGCATGATGACATGAGCATGCGGTCATGACGATGCAATGCACAAAAACAACGCGATTTTCTAGTAGTGGTTTTGCGGGATGCCACAATTCGACACCACTAACAATGGATCTCGCCCTCGAGATCCGCCTCATGGTACCGGAAGGAAGGTCGGCGATCTGCGTCTTCTCGCTTCGTGTAGATCCTCGCGACACCACTAACAAGAGGTCGTTGCCCGTGATCGTCGAGAGAACACTCCGGGATCAAAAAGGTCGAAGGTAGAGGTATCAACAAATAAAAGCCACCTCTAGCTTCTTTGGAAAGAGGGAACCGATACATTCTCATCCACTTCAATGTACAAAAGCGAATAGAAAGGGTAGTCGGCATGGGGGCCAATCCATCACGCACCCAAACTATTACTCTGCACAATCAGTAGAAAAGAGTGCAACCATTCTCGGAATCAGACTGAAGATCTCGACAAGCGAGGTTCGGAAACAAAGGAGTGACGCAAACTCTGCATCGGATCCGGCGTAGATGATGTTGTCGCGTCGGAAAACACCGGAAGGCACAAACAAGGAACAAAGAATGGTACCACAGTAGACGGATTCCTCAGACAGCATGAACACCGGACAGTAGAACACCGTTACCAAAGGAGGAAGCGAAACCCTGAAGGTACGACGGAAACCCAACCACGAGAATTCCTGGACTCGAAGAAAGAGACGAGAACGGATTCAAAGCACGTAGAGTAAGAGGAGAACAGCAGAGGGGTAAGGAGTAAAATCAGACCTAATCAGAACCATCCAACCGGTTTTGCAAAAATAGTTTTGATACTCTACTTCGGCCGTTAGCTAGGTTATCCTACAGGCTGGACTTGTGGGGTATCGCAACTGCTGAGCTCTGATACCACTCTGTAACACCCTCAGAATCGGACTTATGCAAGTTTTAGCGATTCCTGCCAAACCCGCATAGAAACGATTCAAAGGTGCCCACCAGGCACTTTCGTGCGGGTGGAAAACGAAGTAATAACATTACACAACAGTCCTCGATGGGACCCATAGAACAGATATATATATACAACGCGACTCAATGAGTCAAGAATACAGATATACGGTACAAAGATCCAAATCACCTTGAAAAGATGGAGCGTCCGACTACGGACAAGATGCAAATGGGGCTAAGAGCCCTGAAGAATAACCAATGGCGTCCATAACCGCCTGTGCCAAGCCGGAAGGGTAACCTGCTAACGACGCCGATCTCAAAACCTGCTTAAACAAAGGGTGCCGCCAAAGGGCAAAGGAAAAAGAGGAGCCAAGATCGAGGCCAAGACACGGCGAGGCTAGAATTGGCGGTCCTCGCCACATAGGTATGGTGGACTAAAGCGGCAAAGATGCACTAAACAACCTATAGAGACTCGGTACAACTGGCGGCTATCAGAGGGGTAAGAAAGACCTATTCGGAACCAACCTGATACTATCATCAAACAAAACCCATCCTGGTGTTTCCCCCTCGAGACCAAACGAGGAAGTCAACCGAGGAACTCACACCGTTGGCAGTTTTATTTATTCAGTTATAGTTGCAGCAATTACTAGTCAGGTGTAGATAATCATCCTGATAAAATAAGCAGTGGGCCGTTTTAGTTAACCATTCCGTTGTAGTTGCAACACTTACTAGTCAGATACAATTAGCATGAGATAACCCCAAAACCCAGCAGTTGTTGGTACTTTTATTTAGCCATTCCGTTGTAGTTGCAATACTTACTAGTCAGGTACAATGGTCGCAAGCGACACTCCAAACAAGCAATTGTGGGCAGTATTATTTAGCCATTCCATTATAGTGAAGCTGATTACTAGTCATCATAAAGTCAAATTTATAGCACTACTTTAGTTATGCTTGTCTATGATCGAGATACTGTTCTCCAATTCGTCCATAACCGCGGACACGGCTTTCAGAAAGTTTTAACCTGGCCGGGGTGCACAAATAGCAACACACACTCGATCAGCCTCGGAAAAATCAAATCAAAACCGAACGAGGCCTTCACGACAAAGCAATCACAAGATTCAGAAATATTTCAGGGGGCCACCCCATTGAGTAGACCCAAGAACGGTAAGCTAGCTCGAGACGGACTCAAGGTTTGCGTCAATGGTCAGAAACGATCGGGAACCCGAAAGTGTGGCTGGGCTTGTCGATACCGCGAAAACATTCCGCTTACCTAAACAGTACAGTGTGCTCCTCGCACAATCGTAAATACAGTAGTAGCATGGCATAAGTACAGGATCGTAAATAAAACCTCAAACTAGTTTGTGGCCCCAAGAAATAAGACTAAATCAAGCTCTGGCTCAGGGGGGTCCCATAATCCTCCCGGATGTGGATAGCGCGATAAAACAAGGAACAGGTATCAAGTACTCGGGGTCCTACGGGACACAAGTGGGCGTTCGGAAAACCAAATATTATCTATCACCCACCGATGCCTCTGCTTACTTCAATTTTAGTTGTTAAACAGGAATTAAAGTGAGCGATAAGTAAAACCATGATCATATCCAACATCAACATGCGGCAATACATCAACAACTGAGGCACTTGACGACACGCAACAGCACTTGAGCAAGCGACTACGATGCGCAAGTCGAACTATCTACCAAACAACAGGTAATAGGCGGTGTCCAAGGCAATATAAGGCTGCAAGGGATATTACGGGTACGAAACTAGGGCATCGCAACACAGATAGCAATAGATCAACAGGAAGGAATAAATACTATAAAAGTAAGATAGGTAGAAAGGGGGAGATGCTCGCCTGAAAACATTGCCGAAGGTTCAACCGAAGATCGGGTCGACACTCGCATCAACTCAACGGCCTTATCCGCGAAGAAGCAAAACACTAGAATAAACACCGGATGCAATATTTAAGATTACGGCAGAAGATCGGGCATGATGCATGTATGAGGTATGACATGTCAAAGGTGCGATGCAATTAGGTCATATTAAGCGGAACCGGGGTCCCGACAATTAATTAGATGGTTCATGTTATTTAGCTACCCCACAATTTAAATGTTGTTTAACAAGGCAAGATAAGTTACCGGTTCGCTACCCAGATTTAAATGAGGCCAATATACGACTAGATTTGCCCGCATATGGGCCCCATATTTAATTATGAGGTGAATCGCATAAGGCCCCCAAACCACGCATAAGGATGCATGCAATAACAATTAATATGCGACAAGTTGTATTTTATTATAAAATAGGGTTTTCGGGAAAGGGTTCACACATTAGGGTTCGGCGATCTTGGTTCCGGGGTTCGGGGTCGGTCTCAGGGTTCGACGGGATCGTTCTCGGTCTGCGGGGTAGATCTTGGCGCATCCGTGGTTTTCGGGTCATGTCGACGGTCATGGCGTCCGGGAGACGATCTTGGCGGTCTTCGGGTTCGGGCCTTGGCATCCGAGAGGAAGTACTTGGTCTGGCGTCGGGGCATCGGATTCTTCCGGGTCGGTGCCGATCTTGTCGTCGCGAAGATCTTGTCGGGTCCGCAGGTCTTGTCGTGTCACAGCGGAGATCTTGGTGTCCCGGGTCTCGGCGTCTTCGGATCCGTGTATTAGACCTTGTCAGTTCCATGTCGACGGCCTTGGGGTTCGGTATTCATCCTGGGTGGTGACGAAGATCTTGCCGAGATTAACTTGGGTCTGCGACAGTTCTCTGGCGAACTCATGTTGTTCTTCACGGCAGCAGACGACCTTGGGGTTCATGAAGAGGCCGCCACCAAAACGTGCACACACGGGACGGAGGTCATCGCGTACGGGTGCTCGGAGGCGATGTCAGAGACAGGTCGCGGGCAGGGACATGGAGGCTTCAGGAGATGCACGGTCAGGGACGGGGTGAGCTGCCGCGGGTCGGGCCGGGGCAGTCGGGGCAGGCGGCGCAGGGCGCGGCGGCTCGGGTTGAGGAAGGAGCATCGGGCGGGTCTGCGGGCGGTCACGCTGGCCGGGAGGGGAGCAGAGAGGGGAGGCGGGCAGAGGAGGGCGCAGGCGCGCGTGGGACGGGCCAGAAGGGGTGGCGGGGGCCGGGGAGAGAGGAACGGGGAGCTCCGAGGGGGAGGAGGAAGGGTGGAGGCGGACGTGAGACGACGGGCTTGGGGTTGGTGGTTGGCGGGCCGGACGGAGGAGGAGGCGGAGGCGCCATGAGGGAGGACGCGGGCCGACGAGGTGGCGAGGTGCAGGTGTGGCGGTGGAGGCGGGTAGTGGCGGTGGCGAGGGAGGTGCGGGGTGGTCGCCGGCGGCGGCCGGGACCGGCGGACTCTGCAACGGCGAGGCGGGGATGGGGTGAGCGGCGAGGGCCTGCAGAGGTTGGCGGGGCGGAGCGGCTGCAGACAAGGAGGAGGGCGGCGGCTGGCGTCGGGCGGGTGGAGAGGAGGCGGAGGCGTGTGGTCGGCGGCGGAAGGTCGGGGCCGGCGCCGGTGTGGACAGGCGCGCGCTGGGAGTGGCTTGGAGAGGGAGAGGGGTCCGAGGGAGGAGGAGGGAGGAGTGGGCGGTCGCGTGGGTGCGCGTGGGGCGCGTGTGTGGGGCCCAGGGATCGGGTGTGGGGATCGGGGTGGTGTGCGTGTGTGCTTGTGTGTGTGTTGTGGTGGTGTGTGTGGCCTTGTGTGTGGCGTGGGTGTGTAGGGCTGAGAGGGAGAGAGAGGTGGGTGAGTGAGGTGGCGGCTTCTGATTGGAGGGGGGGATGACCAAGGGTGATGTGGCAGCCTGGGATACGTGGTGGTGAGGTGGAGGTAGGGTGGGTAGATTAGGATGGGTAGACTAGGGATTTTTGGGTGGGCCGTTTTATTTCTGGGGTGGTCGTTCGGGTCGATTCGGCCCGTGCGACTGCCCCACTAAAAATAATTCAATATTTTATTTATTTTAAATGCACCGTTTGCAAACCGATAGAAGACAAAACAAAATAATCCGGGGACCCGGGTTTTTGCGTTTGAATAAAGTCGGGGCGTTTAGAAAACAAATTAGGTTTTCCCGAAAATAGTTTTATGCAAACACATGCAAGATGATGACGATGCTCAAATGCAATGTGGCATGATGACATGAGCATGCGGTCATGACGATGCAATGCACAAAAACAACGCGATTTTCTAGTAGTGGTTTTGCGGGATGCCACAAAACACTTGATGATTTTGGTGATGAAAACATTGAGGCATGAGCCTTACCCCTTTATAAAACTGATAGTTGTCTGGATGCGATACCATTCCAATTTTAGCGTACAACCACAATACCCGAATATTGGGTAGGGCTTGTGTAGTGACCTCGGATCAAGTAGGATCCTAGGTCCCTGTGAATAACATGCTAGTCCCTGGATCAATAGCTAGCACTCACAGTCGATGAAATATCATGTAAAACACAAGTCTTTGTTACATGAATCGAGTAATCCAGAGTTTACATTATTACAACAGAAGTGATATAAATACAACTTGGAGTCCCATCAATGCCACAGGCAGGTTGAGTGAAGACCCGCGATCCTAGCGCACCTTTCAACGATCTCCGAAATTCTGCACATGAAACGTGCAGCCAACAAGTTGGGTCAATACTTTGAATGTATTGGCAAATTACACCAAGGAAGGAAAGACTAACTCTACATGCAAGGCTAGTTTAGGCTTTGGAGTTCATTTGCATAAAGCTAGTTTTCTTAAGTAGAGAGAAGAAGAGAGGATTGTCCTACTTTGTGAACATTTGCTTAGATAAAATAAGGTCGAGTGGCACACGAGGATATTACGCACCAAGTGTCCAAACAACCAAACACTTGGATATTACGCACCAAGCGTCACTTGGATATTACACACCAAGTTTCCCAAAATCCCACCCATTAGCGATATTACGCACGCCATGGGGTTTCAAAACTTTGTTTTAGAAAAGAGAGAGGAAGATCCTTCAGAGGCTCCGTCCTTCAGACGCTCATTGTTGTTCTGTTACCGTGAACACTACCGATCGATCGATTGCAATACTCGAGAGTTTGTGCACTTTACCCACAATCCACGATCAAGCCCTTTACGACAAGACCATGGCGAGGCTTTCCCTTAGTAGCCCTCTACCTTATGGATCCAACCGTGCCAAGAATCCTCCAAATGTTGGTACCCAGGTGAGGTTTCCCACTAAGTACTAGGCCAAGACAGAGCCCATAATGTATTGTGGTTGCACTGGAAGCTTCTGAATTCTGAAACATGGCAGACTTCTTTGATTCCTGGGCGGCCGTCCTCCACCAAAATCACACTCGTTGACCCGACAACCATTCCGCCCAGAATAAAACTTAGTTTTATTTTGAAGTGGATTTGAGAAGAAAGTTTGCTCTAGAGAGCCTTTATACTTAGAAAAATTCTTTGTCTTTCGAACCCCCCAACGGTACTTTGTATACATAGCATAGCAGGCAATACTTAGTAAAAACAGGGGTAACCTATTAGGAGTGGAAAAATCCTAAGTATAGAGATACTCATGGCATACTACAAAATCATCGCACTTGCAAAATAATACTAAGGAAAAATTCTACTAGATCACCCTACACATGCATACTACAGAATTTTGAAGATCACATGCATAGAATCAAAACTGGGACAAAATTATGAACAAGTGGTGTAACTTGCCTTATGTTGATAATATGGGTGTTGAGTGTATTTCTTCGCAGCAATCGCACTCTCCGAACAATCTAACACGAGGACAAGGTAGTTCCAATCAAAACAATTGCAATTGCAAACATAGCAAACACAACAAGGATGATCGAAAACATGCATGATGATTTAACATGACACAATGGTTATAATTAGTTTTATGAACATTAATATATCATGTGATGCATGTGTGAGTTCATTTAATGCAATAGGGTACTTGTTATTAATGATTACTTGCCAATATAAGGGTTTTGATAGTTCTTGTGTAACGCCTGTTCTAAATGTAGAATTAAAATTGTTTCTTGGGTTTACTGTATAGAGGACGTTAATACGAACCAGTAGGCGTTGGATTCACCCTAATCGGAGTTATAGATCTTTTTATATAATTTAAATAGTGTTTAATGGGTTTTAAATGATTCATATAGTTTCTGTTGCCTAAAAATCAAACTAAAATTATATCTGTAATCTCCACGGAATTGTGATTTCAGGGACATATTATTTGTAATTTTCTGAATAGTATTTATTTTCTTATGAATTTATTACTCTAAATAAGCCATTAAACTATTTAAATCTTCACGTCAAAACCTTACAGTAAAATGCCGAACTAATTGCAGATTGATGATCTACATGGAACCAGCTTTCCATCGGTATATCATTTGTATTTTTGTGACAAGCAATTAACTTACTATGAATTTAATGATTTATAAAGGCATTAAAACTAATTAAATTTCTACGGGTTAAATAATCTGCAAAGGCTAGATCCAACCAGATATTATTAAAGTACATTACAGTAGCTTCAAATTGATATATTATTCATATTTTTCGGAGTTACAGATAATTCCTTATGAATTTATTAACCTAAAAGACCATTAAAACTAATTAAATTACTGCAGTAACCACGTACAGTAAAAGTTGGATCTATTCCAATAAGATGATTCTACGTGAAATTATCTTCAATTTGATATATTATACGCAATTTTTGGACATGGTATGAATTTCTAATGAATTTTACAAGTTAGATCTATAATATGCAATTTTAAATCCGAACGGAATATTCCAGAGAATATTCCGCTGACCTGACAGTTGACTTTGCATGCTTGTTGGGGTAGATGTTGACCTTACGTTGACGTGGTGTTGACGATGAAAATGACCGGGATGACGACATGGCACGCACCGGTTTGATTGGATCTCGACCGTCTGGATAGGATCCGGTGGCTAGAAGAAGAGATTGACCCGATTTTGGCTCAGAATAGACAAAAAAACAGATCTGAGTTAGAGAGACAAATCCGTAGTTCAAATCGAAAAACTCAGAACATGAAAGTTGTGGGGAAACATTATTCCTACCTTCTCACCAAAGGAATTTGGATTTGAAGAAACGAGCGCGAGTACATCTTGGATTTACACCGTAAGATCTGAAATATTGCGATACGAAATTCTCCGGCTGTGGTAGATGAAAAGAGGTGAGGTTTGTCGGGATTGAAAGATTTCGAGGATCCCTACAGCTTTCGTGTTTTGACCGAAAGCAAAAGACGAAGTCTAGATGGGTTAAAAAGCGAAACAAGATTCGGGAATAGGTAGATTCGGGATTTCGAGAATAGAAACTCGTACAGCCGTGGCTCCACGAGTTTATATAGAGATTTGAGACATTGTAGAGATAGGCCTTGGAGTAAGGAACAAGTAGAAACAAACGGAAGTCAATTCGGAGTTGTAGATAAAAAGTTATAAGAGTTTGAGTAGAGATAGGTCTAGAAAACAGATTTTTGCACGGAAATTAAAGCACCAAAACGATCGTTCCCTGTAGGCGGTCGTGGCTGGTTCGGTCGGTCCTTGCTGGGCCGGCCCGTTAGATTTTTTTTTCCTTCTTTTTTTTTCTTTTTCTTTTTGTATTTACTTGTTTCCCTCATATCTTTTGCATACGAACTCCAAATGATATGATTCTTGTTTCTAAATTTTTCTAAAATCGAATAGATCATTATAGGATCAAATTTGTAATATTTTTACTAGTTTGGAAGTAGTTGGTTTATAAACCCTTGTATATCTCATTTTATTTATATCTCTATGTGTTTGTATTTATTCCATAACTTTTTCATACTAGCTCCAAATGAGCTCAATTTTGTTTCTAAAATTTTGTAGTATTAATTGGATCTCTTTAGGCTATGATTTACCAATAATTTATGCCTTAGCAACAGTGGGTTTTATAAAGTCAATTTAATTTCCCCTTAGGAACATTTGGGCGAATCAACTATAGGATTTAGATACCAAGATTTGGATTTAGCTTGTGAGAACTTTGCATGGATGAAATGCTTATGAATGCTTCATGATTTTCATTTTTAAATCTTGCACACCAATTCTACAATCCATATTCAATCCATGCCCTTTTGCCTATATGGCTACTTAGGTCTTATCAAAAGAATATAAGATTTTGAATTCAAGGTTGAGAGGATTTTCTATTCAAAAAGTTTCTTCTCTTTGAGAATTTTCAACAAAGACAAACAATCAATCAATCTTAGTTATTTGTTTCACATTCCAAAATTAGGAGAATTTTGGGATGTGACAGACTATCACCCTTAAAAGAAATCTCGTCCCGAGATTTGGGAAGGCTAGAAAGAAAGAAAGGTTCGGGATCCATTAGGATGCTACCACCCTTAAAAGAAATTGACTAGGTCACTTCTCGAGGATTCACTTAGCTCAGATTGGTTCTCTTTTAGACTTTTATTGGCACAATGTCTCTAGCACATTCTAAACATCATGATTGATAGTTTCCGAGAAGCACTTCTTAAACTAGCAAAACTTCTCATGGTGGGCAAATAGGGAGCGTTTGCTTCACGGTGCCCATAATTCACGGTTGGGGTTCATCCTTACCGTACATCCTATGCTTAGCAATGGATGCTTTTAGAAGGTGTAACAATATACCATTCTAGGGTTTAGGCTCAACGTCGACTCTCCGCTAAGGTTGAAAAGGGCACTCAAGATTCGCAAATCCAACAAAGACAAGAGCGAATAATAAGAGTAGTAGGAATGGTGATCAATCCATCCTGCACCCAATTCATTACCCTGTATGAGGATAGGTGAATCACGTTTTTCTATCACTCGGGCATTCTTACTTGCCTTGAAGAATGTTTCCATGGGCACGAACTAATGCTCTATGTATACTCCCATGTATTCAATCAACAAAGCTACTACTAAAACTAAGCTATCGATACTTCAACTTTCAGGTTGGGTAATCTACTACATAACATCATGTGCAACACTTCATACTTCCACATCCTTTTTTTCTATTAGGTGGAGCATTCCCTTACTAAATGCATTGTGTTGTTAAACCTTCCACTTAACACATCATTAAATCTCCAAGGGTTCAAGATAGGAAAGAATAGATTCTATAGGAGAGAAACGACTAAGAAAATAATCCTACCCATAACTATATGAAGCAATCAATGTTACAAACAAGGAAGCAATCATAGGCGATCAACACTCAATCAAACACTTGTATAATAACATTACAGGTGTATAAACTTAGTAGTATATAACCACAAAATAGTTTGAAAGCATTGGGAACAATACTAGAGTAAAATAGAGCAACATATAAGCGATAAACGAAATCTACCAAAACGGTATCGCAGACTTCACGAATTTTTCTGACCGACTTAAACTCGTCACGAATTTTAACCAATTTTTGTGCGTGTACTACATGTAATTACGCTCCAGATCCTATTTTTGTAGATTTTTCTGAGATACCAATAAAATATGTAAAATCGCACGGTACAACAGGTCAGGCAGAAAACTACAGCAGTAATCCCACGAATTTCAATCAATTCATACCATTAAAATAATTTTAAAACCACCCGAAAGTTCCAGCAACTTTAGAGTTTCAAAACAACAGATCCTAAACAAGGCATCACACGATATGATTCAATACAAACCAGCAAGCAACCTATATTGTCATACCACATAAGTTGGTAAAAACAATATGCTAACATGATAGCGATGATCTCCTAAAGAGATAAAATATGGTGGTCCGGACCTAACCAAACTTGATGAGATGTTTATTTATGTCATACTATTTGTTCTTTTACTTAGCTAACTCTCATATAGGTATCATAAGAATGGACAAATACAATTTGAACAAGAAGAGGTTATAGAAAAGATAGACAAGAAGTATAAGGACATCTAATAAGTATAAAATATGATAGTTCTCCTAATAGAGGTCTTCTATTTCTATTACCATCGTCGTTTTTATCCTTTCCAGCTACATTCACATGTTTTGGACAATTATCAGCATAATGCCTAGGATTGTGACACTGGAAGCATAGGAATTTTGCTTAGATCCTTCCTCCTTTTTGGCAAGAACATCCCGTCCCTTGTCTTTGTCGTGTCCTCGCAGAGCTTCATGAGGTCTTGGCGCATTCCGTATCTGACTTGCTAATTCAGTTGATGTACCACCGGGTAGAGGTGCATTAAGCGGGGTTGTGATTGGTCCCTTCGCATAGGAAGAATGTAACTTGAGAGGTGGGACATTTTTTGATGGGTGCCTTCCTTCACAGTAGGGGCGCTGATCATGATGCTCCTTGGTGATATGTCCTATTTCTCCATAGATCGTGCAAGCTAAATGTTTCGGGACTTCAACCTCTTGGATTTTTGGTATAAGAGACGAGATTGAAGTGGAACCACTTTAAATTCTTCCTGAGATATCCCCCTTGATGATCATCAATGGTGTGTTGCATCTCCCACCAAGTTGGAGCGTCGTCCTTTAGGAATTGGGTGGCGTAATGAAGCATTCTGTTGACTTCAATGTTGTCATCCTTCATTCTTTCTTCAACCTGGAGCATCCACTTCTTTGCATCGGCGTGGCTCTTACGCTTGGTGGAGTTGAGTCCCTTGTCCTTCTTATTGATATGGTCCATCCGTCGAGTTGACCAAGGTTTAGAGTAGGAACGAATGGAGTATGGAAAGAAGAAGAATAACCCATACAAGAAATCTTGTTTAGAAAATAGGTTTTCATTAGCTATGGTAATAAACCATACAAGATAGCAAACAATTTGTCGTATCGATATTTAGCGAAATCTTATTCGGGTTTGGTTCCTAATAGGTCACTTGGAAACTTCGAGGCTTCGAGCCTCCAAAAGTATTCGTGCTCTTGATAGTCTTCATGTTCTTCATAATCTTCAATCTTTCGAGTTCTTTAGTTAATAACATTGACTTAAGGCCTTTGAAGTCTTTAATCTCGTAGCTTCAGTCTTGGAACATCTTTCATGGAGGTCTTCAAGTACCAACTTAATCGAAACATTGAGATGATCTTCTTTGAAAAGGTAATCTTGAGAAAAGTTTCTTCTTGAAGTGTGTAGTGGTCATTTTCTAATGTTGAAAAGAAGAGACTTAAGAAATTTTTAAAACCCCAAGATAGATGATGGGAAGTATGAGAGTTTTCTGAAATAACTTAGAAAATATTTGTCCTAAGGTTTTTCCATGTCTAGGGTCACGATCTACAGTCAACTTATGCTCTGATATCATCTATAGTGACCTCGGATCAAGTAGGATCCTAGGTCCCTGTGAATAACATGCTAGTCCCTGGATCAATAGCTAGCACTCACAGTCGATGAAATATCATGTAAAACACAAGTCTTTGTTACATGAACCGAGTAATCCAGAGTTTACATTATTACAACAGAAGTGATATAAATACAACTTGGAGTCCCATCAATGCCACAGGCAGGTTGAGTGAAGACCCGCGATCCTAGCGCACCTTTCAACGATCTCCGAAATTCTGCACATGAAACGTGCAGCCAACAAGTTGGGTCAATACTTTGAATGTATTGGCAAATTACACCAAGGAAGGAAAGACTAACTCTACATGCAAGGCTAGTTTAGGCTTTGGAGTTCATTTGCATAAAGCTAGTTTTCTTAAGTAGAGAGAAGAAGAGAGGATTGTCCTACTTTGTGAACATTTGCTTAGATAAAATAAGGTCGAGTGGCACACGAGGATATTACGCATAAGTGTCCAAACAACCAAACACTTGGATATTACGCACAAGCGTCACTTGGATATTACACCAAGTTTCCCAAAATCCCACCCATTAGCGATATTACGCGCCATGGGGTTTCAAAACTTTGTTTTAGAAAGAGAGAGGAAGATCCTTGAGGCTCCGGTCCTTCGGACGCTCATTGTTGTTCTGTTACGTGAACACGGTGATCGATCGATTGCAATACTCTCGAGTTTGTGCACTTTACCCACAATCCACGATCAAGCCCTTTTACAGACAAGACCATGGCGAGGCTTTCCCTTAGTAGCCCCTCTACCTTCCGGATCCAACCGTGCCAAGAATCCTCCAAATGTTGGTACCCAGGTGAGGTTTCCCACTAAGTACTAGGCCAAGACAGAGCCCATAATGTATTGTGGTTGCCCGAAGCTTGAATTCAAACATGGCGGACTTCTTTGATTCTGGTAGTCCTCCACCAAAATCACACTCGTTGACCCGACAACCATTCCGCCCAGAATAAAACTTAGTTTTATTTTGAAGTGGATTTGAGAAGAAAGTTTGCTCTAGAGAGCCTTTATACTTAGAAAAATTATTTGTCTTTCGAACCCCCCAACGGTACTTTGTATACATAGCATAGCAGGCAATACTTAGTAAAAATAGGGGTAACCTATTAGGAGTGGAAAAATCCTAAGTATAGAGATACTCATGGCATACTACAAAATCATCGCACTTGCAAAATAATACTAAGGAAAAATTCTACTAGATCACCCTACACATGCATACTACAGAATTTTGAAGATCACATGCATAGAATCAAAACTGGGACAAAATTATGAACAAGTGGTGTAACTTGCCTTATGTTGATAATATGGGTGTTGAGTGTATTTCTTCGCAGCAATCGCACTCTCCGAACAATCTAACACGAGGACAAGGTAGTTCCAATCAAAACAATTGCAATTGCAAACATAGCAAACACAACAAGGATGATCGAAAACATGCATGATGATTTAACATGACACAATGGTTATAATTAGTTTTATGAACATTAATATATCATGTGATGCATGTGTGAGTTCATTTAATGCAATAGGGTACTTGTTATTAATGATTACTTGCCAATATAAGGGTTTTGATAGTTCTTGTGTAACGCCTGTTCTAAATGTAGAATTAAAATTGTTTCTTGGGTTTACTGGATAGAGGACGTTAATACGAACCAGTAGGCGTTGGATTCACCCTAATCGGAGTTATAGATCTTTTTATATGATTTAAATAGTGTTTAATGGGTTTTAAATGATTCATATAGTTTCTGTTGCCTAAAAATCAAACTAAAATTATATCTGTAATCTCCACGGAATTGTGATTTCAGGGACATATTATTTGTAATTTTCTGAATAGTATTTATTTTCTTATGAATTTATTACTCTAAATAAGCCATTAAACTATTTAAATCTTCACGTCAAAACCTTACAGTAAAATGCCGAACTAATTGCTGATTGATGATCTACATGGAACCAGCTTTCCATCGGTATATCATTTGTATTTTTGTGACAAGCAATTAACTTACTATGAATTTAATGATTTATAAAGGCATTAAAACTAATTAAATTTCTACAGGTTAAATAATCTGCAAAGGCTAGATCCAACCAGATATTATTAAAGTACATTACAGTAGCTTCAAATTGATATATTATTCATATTTTTCGGAGTTACAGATAATTCCTTATGAATTTATTAACCTAAAAGACCATTAAAACTAATTAAATTACTGCAGTAACCACGTACAGTAAAAGTTGGATCTATTCCAATAAGATGATTCTACGTGAAATTATCTTCAATTTGATATATTATACGCAATTTTTGGACATGGTATGAATTTCTAATGAATTTTACAAGTTAGATCTATAATATGCAATTTTAAATCCGAACGGAATATTCCGAGAATATTCATTGCTGACCGACAGTTGACTTTGCATCTTGTGGGACTAGATGTTGACCTTACGTTGGCGTGGCGTTGACGATGAAGATGACCGGGATGACGACATGGCACGCACGGTTTGATTGGATCTCGCCGTCTGGATAGGATCCGTGGCTAGAAGAGATTGACCCGATTTTGGCTCGGAATAGACAAAAAACAGATCTGAGTTAGAGACAAATCCGTAGTTCAAATCGAAAACTCAGAACATGAAAGTTGTGGAAACATTATTCCTACCTTCTCACCAAAGGAATTTGGATTTGAAGAAGCAAGCGAGTACATCTTGGATTTACACCGTAAGATCTGAAATATTGCGATACGAAATTCTCCGGCTGTGGTAGATGAAAAGAGGTGAGGTTTGTCGGGATTGAAAGATTTCGAGGATCCCTACAGCTTTCGTGTTTTGACCGAAAGCAAAGACGAAGTCTAGATGGGTTAAAAAGCGAAACAAGATTCGGAATAGGTAGATTCGGGATTTCGAGAATAGAAACTCGTACAGCCGTGGCTCCACGAGTTTATATGAAGATTTGAGACGTTAGAGATAGGCCTTGGAGTAAGGAACAAGTAGAAACAAAGCGAGTCAATTCGAGTTGTAGATAAAAAGTTATAAGAGTTTGAGTAGAGATAGGTCTAGAAACAGATTTTGCACGGAAATTAAAGCAGCAAACGATCCTTCCCTGTAGGCGGTCGTGGCTGGTTCGGTCGGTCCTTGCTGGGCGGTCCGTTAGATTTTTTTTTCTTTTTCTTTTGTATTTACTTGTTTCTCATATCTTTTGCATACGAACTCCAAATGATATGATTCTTGTTTCTAAATTTTTCTAAAATCGAATAGATCATTATAGGATCAAATTTGTAATATTTTTACTAGTTTGGAAGTAGTTGGTTTATAAACCCTTGTATATCTCATTTTATTTATATCTCTATGTGTTTGTATTTATTCCATAACTTTTTCATACTAGCTCCAAATGAGCTCAATTTTGTTTCTAAAATTTTGTAGTATTAATTGGATCTCTTTAGGCTATGATTTACCAATAATTTATGCCTTAGCAACAGTGGGTTTTATAAAGTCAATTTAATTTCCCCTTAGGAACATTTGGGCGAATCAACTATAGGATTTAGATACCAAGATTTGGATTTAGCTTGTGAGAACTTTGCATGGATGAAATGCTTATGAATGCTTCATGATTTTCATTTTTAAATCTTGCACACCAATTCTACAATCCATATTCAATCCATGCCCTTTTGCCTATATGGCTACTTAGGTCTTATCAAAAGAATATAAGATTTTGAATTCAAGGTTGAGAGGATTTTCTATTCAAAAAGTTTCTTCTCTTTGAGAATTTTCAACAAAGTCAAACAATCAATCAATCTTAGTTATTTGTTTCACATTCCAAAATTAGGAGAATTTTGGGATGTGACAGCTTGACTGGAAACTTATATACCTTAGTATTAGTTCCCTCACGGCCAAGGTCTGAGCTGAGGCTACCTTGTGAAGATTGTCCACCTGTGCAGTACCCAAGATGACTGTGGTCATGGTTGGGAGGCCAAACTCACAGGAGAGGTGCTTATACTAGGGAGTGTAATTGAAAGGTTAAGATTGATTATCCGCATACTGAGTATGGTGAATTCAGGATTTGTTCCTGACGGATGTATCGAATGTTGTGATGAAAGTGTACAATCTCTGCAGAGTGTCAAACTATTCGAATAATGGCGTCATGATTATGGCAGATTAGATGGCCATACTGTTCCCCCGTCAGACTTTTCAAAATGACTTGCGAAGTAAATTGAGACTTTGACTTGACCACAATAGAGTTGTGACCCGAGTTGCAAGATCCCACTTAGGAGTTATAAAACTATAACTAGTTTTTGGGAACTTAGTAGAGATAAACCTGGCTTTTTGCAAAACAACCCTAGAGCCTAGTGTCCCATTATCCAAAAACCCCTTTACTTGTTAGTATTAGTTTGCGAGTACTTAAAGAGTACTCATGGCTTTGTTTGTCCCTGCTATTCCATGGCGGACTATGAAGAGGAGTACCTGGAGGATAGACCCCAGGAAGGTTACGACAACTAGGATCATCTCCCATCGTCAGCATTGCCTATGACCCCGAAGATGGAGCTTCGCCTATGCTACCGTTATTATTACGTATTCCGCTGCTTGATGTTGTATTAAGAACTGGATCATGAGATCCCTATTTGTGTACGAACTTGTATCGTTGTAATGGATGATGTACTATGGTATCCAATTCTGTTATGTCTCGCAAAAATGGTAATCCTGGGATTGCGATGTATGGCATAACAGGCATCTAGGATTGAAAAATCCGGGTGTTGACACTTCCTCCATCTGGCCTCGCCCCGCCCTCCTCCATCTTGCCCTTCCCTCCTCCAACTCTCCTTGCGCCCTACTCCTCCACGGCAAGGTGAGTTTCCTCCTGTTTATTGATGATTTATATTGCCACATTGGATGTATGTGATATGTTAATTCATATTTGTGAGCTAGATGATCTGTTCATTAATATATGTGAGCTGTAAATTTATTTAGATAGAATTCCTACATGTCATCTGTGAAATCTGCAAGTAAATGTGTCAAATTTGCAAATATAAATGTGAAATATGCAAGCATTTATTTCAAATTTGCAAGGATATATTGCCTACATATTATTCATATCATGTATTCTGCCTTATGCATTTAGATGGATCATGAGAAAACATCTAAGGCGAATTGAGATGCTCTGTCTATTATATTTTTTTGCGAAATATGTGTCAATCAGAAATTGGCAGGAAATAGGCCTACTGCTTTCCTTAGTGGGGAGGGGTACAAGAATCTAGGTATAGAATTTGGTTGTAGGATAGGGAGGAACTACACCCAAAAACAATTAAAAAACAAATGTGATTCAACCAAAGCATTGTATCAAGCATGGGTGTACTACACGGTGTACTACACTACGAAAGCAACTCGACTTGGTTGGGATCTAGTGAAGAAAACTTTCACGGCGGATGAAGCACAATGGGCTGAATTGATCAAGGTATGGCATATTCCAATCTTTATGTCATATTTACATTGTGGTAGATGGATCAAATTGTGGTTACTAACTCGTGTGTTTTTATGCAGGCTAACAAGCTTATTGCGGGTTTCTGGAAAGGTCCTCCTGACAACCTAGAGTTGATGGATGTCATGTATGAGGATGCCCATGTTAATGGGACATCGGCGGTCAAGACAAGTGCCAAGAGAAGTTCCCGCCGATTTGGTGGAACTTTTAGATGATGATGTTGGCTCAGACCCAACACCCCCTCATGTGAACAAAAAAGTGGGGCTGCTAGGATTGCATGTAGCCTAGGGAAGAAAAAGAGGAATCCCATGCAACAAGAGTTCCAACTATGGTCTCGAGGGGTCATCCAACATGTGTTCCAAGGAGGTACTTGGAATGTTTTTGTGGACTCTTGGAGGTCCACAATCTGTTACTCAAGTTAAAAACAGATTCAAGAGATCCAAGGAGACAATCAATAGGAAGTTTGTAGAGATGTTATACAACGTGAATCAGTTAGCTGGAGATATCATCAAGCCTATTGATCTAGAATTCCCAACAGTACATGAGAGGCTACGGGACTCTATATTTACACCTCATTTCAATGGTGCAATCCGTGCAATTGATGGGACACACATACCTGTTATTGTGCCAGCAACTTATATGGTTAACCATGTTGGTCGCCTTGGATATTCCACTCATAATGTTATGGTTATTTGTGATTTTGACTTGTGGTTCATCTCTAGAGTTGCAGGATGGCTAGGTTTTGTGCATGACACACATATATTCGAATATACATTTCTTAAGTTTGAAGCGAATTTTCCTCACCCTCCTCCAGGTATATGTTAGGCATGTGCACTCTTCATTGTGTCATATTGGTGTCATATATGCTACCACTAACTTATGTTTCTTCCAAGAATATACTACCTAGTTGACTCTGGTTATCCCAATCGGGATGGGTATCAATCACCATATACAGGAACCAAGTATCATCTACCCAAGTTTAGGCTATCTCGAGGGCCTACCGGGAAGCAAGAAGTATTCAACCATGCCTACTCATATTTGTGAAATGCTATTGAGAGAGCGTTTGGGGTATTGAAGCATAAATGGCGCACCTTGCATGGTATATCGAGTTACCCATTGGAAAAGCAGATAAAGGTCATCATTGCATGTCTAGCATTCCATAACTTCATTCGCGATAGTCAATTGTTTGATCTACACTTCTACCATTGTGATAATGATGAGAACTACATGACTCTGGGAATGTTAATTCTACATCACAAGGCAATGTAGGCAATGATTTGGGAGGGGACCATGTTAGCATGAACAACACTCGTGATAACATAGCTAATGCATTGTTTGCAACAAGGAGAGGTGTCTAGACGTGAGAAAACTTCTATCTCTTTTGGGTTCTGATGCACTGGTCTTGGAACATATGTATCAACGTGATAAACTTGAGCTGTTTTGGGGTCATATGGACATCTTGTAATATTATTTTTGTGAGAATCTCGCATATTTATATTTATTTTAGTGTAAAAACATGTTATGTAAGGTATTTTAGCGCAAAAAGTGAGTCATAATTATCTAATTCGCTTCGAATCATCATTTATACAACTCCCTAAGCATTCATGGTCATTCCAGACATTTCATCCTTAAAACAACAGTTACATCAATTAAAAAGCACTACTGCCAAACATCAATTTTTGGTTCCAACAACTGCTTCTCAACAGCTACAGCCCACACAAACATACCCTATGAGTATTTGTGTCTCGAGCTTCTTGCCGCCTAGCGAGAAAAGAAGCAAACACAAGTGGCACTTGGTGATCAACATCTACAAGTGGACCTTAGCGATAATACGGCTCAGTGTCAAACACTGGATTCTCGCGCTTGGTCTCAATGATCATGTTGTGCAAGATCACACATGCAGTCATAATCTCCCATGTATGATTTTTTGACCAGGTAAGGGCAAAGTACCTGACAATGGCAAATCGAACTTCTAGCACACTGAATGCCCTCTCCACATCCTTCAAACAAACCTCCTACTATGGCAAACAAACTCTTTCCTCCAGGCATAGGATTTGATTTTGTCTTCACAAATGTTGACCATCTTGGGTAGATGCCATATGCGAAGTAGTAGCCCTTGTCATACTGGTGGCCATTGATCTCGAACTGCACTGGAGGAGTTCTGCCTTCAACCAGCTTGGCAAACACATTTGAACACTACAACATGTTGATGTAGTCGTGTGATCCTGCCATACCGAAAAAGCATGTGACATGGGTATGCCCTACGGGTACCTAAGATTGGCCTATCCAGTTTGACCTGATGGAAGCCCAAGTAACAATCTGTACCTGGCGGCAAATCCCATGAAGATTCAGGCGACCCAGTACCATGAAGGACGTGACTCCTTGGAGGATACGACAAGCTTTAGATAGATAGCTTAAAGGGAAAACCCCTAATTTGTAACTGACTCTGCCGATATCCTGAGACCTGGCCTCCTCATATAAAGGCCAGGAGGTAACGGTGAGGGGGATACCTCAAACCCTAGCACATACACCCGTCAGATTACATATGCGCACCATTTCCATCAATACACCCTCTATAACCTTCGGTTCATCGATAATCAAGAGCAGACAAGCAGGAGTAGGGGTTTCCCTCCGGAGGCCTAAACCTGGGTAAACCATGTGTACTTGATTTACTTGCCCTTTGGCCGAACAAAGTCTCCAGTGCACCCCTCTTCCTCAAAACCCAAGTCCATCAACCATGGGCATTGACGTGTTAACCCCACATCAACTGGCGCTGTCTGTGGGAATTGGGCGCGCTGATGTCATGGCTTTGACGGCTCGATCACTTGCGACCTACGACTAATCTACATCATAAAACTACTTCATATTCGGCACCTTCAACTTCATCGTCCACTTGCCGGCGACACACCCGACCTTCGACTCAATAGGAGACAGATCCAAAATGATGATCAAGAGCTTACGCTTCCAAGTTTGCAAGATCGACACTCTTTGCCTCCCCAAGCAATCGACGCCATCATCGATCGTGCCTACTTCATGGACCCCACTGTCGATTAGCATGCTGAGCGAGCTTAATGCTACAACATTGACCTATGAAACGAATAGCAACAACAACTGCGACTCCGATCTGTATGACCCGCCATAAGAAGAAGATGCCTATAGCTCTGGTCAGAGAGCTGCAGGAGTAGCGATCTATCCTACCACTACATGTGCGCTATCATCATCAACATCGACGATGGCACCGAGGGTGATACCAAGAATGAGGGAAACCATGATCCGCCTAACCCTGTCGCTAACGACGGCATCCCCAACTACAACCACGCTCCCCCAACCCCAACGCCAACAGCGGCAGCGCGTCGGATTGCCCCGAGATCCACCTCACAGATCCTGAGTGGGAAAGGGTCAGGGAATCCCTAAGAGGCAACCCTCTACCAGAACATGCATCCCGCGACATGCTGATGTCCTACTACTGGCTCCTCATGAAGGAATTTAACCGCTAATAGGCGATGCAAGATCAACTCGACTAGCTCAAGAAGGCAGCTGACGAGTCGAGTGCTCGGCGGGCGGCACTTTTCTCCATTGCCAGATCCTCCTCAAAGGGCAACGGCGCTGGCGCTCACAAGATGCGCTCTCGGCTGGACCATCTAGACCCACATAAGAGGCGCGAGGATACCAAAACCCTCGACTTCTCATTCATGTTGGTAGATTCACGGGGTAACATGATACCCAAGACGCCGCAAGCCGTGGTGATCACAGCCACCATGTACCTTCTATGAAACCAACCTCCGGTCGGGGATCCACGATCCACCGTTCATCAATTTTCCATCATCGGTCTCAAATTGGTAGAAGCCGCACTCACGAGAGAACCCACTTCGGAGCCAAATAAAGCATTGTGACATTCGCGAGGAACCGCTCGCCATCATATGATGAAGATGATCTGTAGTGGCAACGTAGCAGCCCGCAACGGAGAGACCACGACTACGAAGGTCGCGATGAGACCACGAAGGGAAAAGTTGACAAGATGCATGCCAAGCGTGCCTACTCCACTAAGTCGGATGACAAGGACATAGAGCTTTGTGGTGCAAGATGCTTCAGCCGGACCATACGACAAACTCGGATGCCCAAAGGCTTCAAGCTTCCTTCGGACAACCCGAAGTTGACAGCCTCCAGGACCCAAAGATCTGGCTAGATGACCACATTCAGTCAGTCAAGTGTCATGGAGGATGCAAGAATACAACCATGCAATGCCTGCAGCTACAATTGAAGGGTGTTGCATGGGCCTGGCTCAACAACCTCCCCTCCAGCTCGATCTGTAGCTGTATAGCTTCGTCTGAAATTTAAAGGGCACTTACAAGCATCCAACATCAATCAAAGAACTTTGAGCCTGCAGCCCGAAGCCCTGCGAATCCCTCCGCTCATACATCCATCGGTGGTCCATCATCAAGAACTCCGCGGAGGACATCACTGAAGAACGAGCAATCGATGCGTTTAACAGCGGCATACGCCGTCGAGAGCTCAAGGAAGAGTTAGGCCGCACCATTCCCAAGACCATTGACCACTTGATGGACATTGTGAATCGCTGCGCGGACGGCGAGGATGCCATCCAAAAAACCGAGCATGCTCGGACGACGAAGATGACCTCGGCCGCAGGCGTGATCGCCGAGGAAAATGCAGAATGCGCGGCTACAAGGAACGCGACGAAGTCGATATGGTCGCGGTCGGCTACACCGATAAGTGCGACGATAACAACCGCGGCGGCATATACCTCAGCAGCAGCTACCGCGATAGCGGCAAGACAACGCAAGTGTGGCAACACCACACTCACGATGACGCACCCACCGCCATGGAGCGGCTGTCGGGTTCTTGCAATGTCCACTTCTACATTGACAACAAGGTCGGCAAGAAAAAGTCAAGCCACCTCCTTAAGGACTGTTGCGAGTTCCAGAAGCTCCAAGACGCCTACGCTCAGCGGCATTACGACGCGACACACTAGGGGTACACAATTGCACAGGGCCCATAGAATACGGCGCACCACCACCTGGAGGACCCGCACAGTGGAGCAGAGAAGTACCCGCGTCCGCTAGGGAACATGGGCATTGATCCAAAAGGGACACCCCTCCAACAAGACCCAGAAGAGAGGGCCAAACCATGACAAATCCACAGATCCTGATCTAACCTCAAGCATCACGCTGCATGACCCTTTGTGACCTTTGTACAATGCCCTGATGCGCGAATGAGCAGTTTTTCCATGCCCAGTGCATACAGTCACTGCTTCTAAGCATTCCTGGAAAACCTCTTGTTGCATTCTGTTTCAGGATCCGAGTTGTGTCTTCTGCATTGGGTGTTCTCAGGTAATTCTTACCATACACTGCCAGAATTGCCCTACAAAACCTGGACATGCAGTCGATGGTTGTGGACTCAGCCATGTGGAAGTAATTGTCCTGTGTGTCTCCACGAATTCCATATGCAAGCATCCGGAGAGCAACGATGCATTTTTGTATTGCGGAGAAACCAAGCGTGCCGACCGCTTCTCTCTTCAGTTTGAAGTAGTCATCGAACTCTCTCAATTTATCGACGATCTTCAAGAAAAGCTTCCAGATCATTCTGAAAAGGCACCAAAACATGACATCGATGTGCAATGGGTCGTTAGCGTAGAGCATGCAGTAGCCTTCCATTCTCTGCCTCAGCTTTCTCTTGCACCTCCCAAGCTTCGAACCCCTAGCAGACGGTTTCTCCTTGGCGCCTGCCATCATGCCCAGGAGGGAAGTGACGATCATGAGATAATCGTCGTCGCCGACGGTGTCTCGGGCACCAGCAGAAACGACGACATCATCTTCCATCAAAGAGTCCAACATCTCTTCCTCGTCCAAATCCATGTCTTTGGCAAACCGTCGAACACCTAGTGAACATGATGGTTGTGTGGCGGGCTTGGAACTACCAGGAGGCAAAATGACGGCAGCGACGCGCGCGAGGAGGCGGCTCGGGGGACGTGGGGAGTATTTTTGGTGGCTGCGCGGGTGGTTCTAGCGGACCGAATGGCCGACACCGGCGAGGGGTGGTAGCGGCGGCAAGCCGCTGGGATGGTGGTTGTAGGGGGAGAAAATGCAGAATGGACAAGTTTGCTTACGTGTGTTGCCGACCGGACTAGCCCGTGTCGTTTTCACCTCCATCCCCCGCCCCCGCTTGACCACTTGTGCATTGGATTCGGCCTAGGGGTGCCGTCTAAGATGCGTCGGCACGAAAAAAATTAAAGGGCCGGCTGGACGTGATTTTTAAGCATGCCGGAACCAGTAACATTTTAGAGGGGCTTTGGGAACCCAGTGAAGATGCACTTAGAGGAGAAACTAGGAGCTTCCGTCCACGAGAGCAGGCCGACTTCTAGTTGGAGTCTTGGAGATCTGTGGCCAATTCTAGAGGACGCCCTGGACCATCTTCGGCAACATTCTTTGTAAGATTAAATAGAGAACTTAGCAACGGGAACACACATTTTTCTGCTAAGAGAAAGAGAGATTGTAATAGAGAAGTGCACTTGCTGGCAAAGGTCGGCGGGCCGACATGTGTGTCTGCTTCCACGACGTGAGGGGTACATGTACTGCGTGACAATGTGTTCGAATAAAAAGGTAGGAAGTTTTATAAAAAGAAATAACAGGCCGATGAGAAGCCCACAGCCGCATGCATTGGTCACTCTCACTTTGAGCGCGTCCTCGAATTTTCCGATGTGCTGCTACTCAGTTAGAGCAACTAAGCAATGCTTGAGAAGTCATGTCTTCTTTTGACCCTCCACATCATCTAGATACACTATATATAAGTTGTATAATGTATTCTTTCTCATTGTCATCTCTATCAATTAATGAGAATTAACTATTTTTAGTAAGAAATTGTTTTTCTAAGGAAAGCCATGTGGTACAGTGGATAGTCTTCTTTTATTTTTAAGAGATCATCTCTTAACTAAGGGAAGAAAATCTTCTCTTTCTTATTTCTCTCACTCCACATAAGCAAAAATTTAATATGACAACCATAAGCAAACACTGACGTCACCGTATTGTATGTGTTCTAACGCTACCTGTAAACACGGGAACTGTAAAACTGGTTTATAGTTCATTGAAAACGTATTTTACAGTTTGAAAACGGCTCGGGCAGAATGGAATCACAAAAAACGAACTGTAAAACCGTATCTTTTTGTGGGGCTTGCGCTGCTCCTTGCCTACCGCCGTGTCGCCCCTTGCTAGCCGCTTGCGCTGCTCATGGCTGCCGCCACACCGCCCCTCTGCAAGCTCTTTGTCGGCCGCCCCTTGCCGGCACCGCTCCTGGCCCACTGCCGTGCCGCTCCTTGACGGCCGCCCGCGCTCCTCCTGCCCTGCCGCCACACTGTCCCCAGCCGGACGCCCACGCCTAGACGTGCCTCGCGCCACCGCCTAGCCGCGGTCGGACAAGAGCCGTGGTGCTTTTCCGACGAGTTGGGCGGTAGTCCGACGATTTTCCAGTGGCGGTTTCGTGATTTTCCGGCATTGATCGGTTATACAGGTGCCTGCAATATTAGCCTAATTTCGCCTTCAAAACTGAGTATAGACAGATCGCGGGAGTGGGTGCTCAGTGCGCTGTAAATAAATTTATGGGTCGATCTGGTTTACGGGATCCGGTAGAGCGCACGTTTTCGACTGAAACTATAACCGCCCATTTTTTTAATCACTTTTACAGATACCTTTAGAGCTGTTCTTAGTTAGTTTGCTCTCGGGGCCTCGGAGGAACTCAACTCGAGTACTCAACACAACTAAACCTGCTCAGTAGTCGTCTCGCTGCAGTTAGGTAGCTAGTGAGACATAGGATCACTTTCAGAGCTACGCTCAAGCCACACGCAATGACCTGAGTATCCAAGTGGGCGAGCCTCCCCTCGCAAGACGACAATGATCAAGATAGCACAAGGAACATGGGTTGACACACGCGGTTTTTACAACCTCTTCTTCGATGCTTCCGACGAGCCAATGCAAGAGACACGTCTTCCGTACATATATAGACTAATCGACTAGTACTTGGTTAGTCAAGGTCAATTAACGAGTATACACATTAGAGTACGTATAATCCCAACTCCCAAATTCCAATCAGCGTCCAACCTGCAAGTTTAGATAAACCCCCACAGGCCACTCGCATACACGATGCACCCACCAGATCATTGACCAAAATCGAATACCCATCCGATCCGGCGAGCTGAGCTCGACGACCCTCGAGCTCTGCCTGCCCACCATGTCGTCGTCCTCTTGCTGCTGCGGCTGCTTCAGGTGCTGCTGCGCCCTGTTCGCCTGCCTCTTCACCTTCCTCTTCTCCATCGGCTTCACCGTCCTCATCTACTGGGCAATCTTCCAGCCCCACCAAATCCGCGCCACCGTCGGCTCCGCGACGCTCACCGGCCTCGCCGTCACCAACGGCTCCGTCGTCTCCTACCGCCTCAACGTCACCCTCGACATCTACAACCCCAGCCTCCGCGTCGGCATCTACTACGACACGCTGGACGCCGACCTCCGCTCCCACGGCGCGTCGCTCGGGGGCGCGTCCGCGGCGTCCCCGGCCGAGTTCTACCAGCGCAGAAAGAGCTGGAAGACGGTGAACGTGGAGTTCGACGGGACCGGCAGCGGCGTCGGCTTCCCGGTGGGCGACGCCGGCGAGCTGGAGAAGGAGATCGGCCTGGGCTCCGTGAGCCTCGAGGTCGCGGTGGACGCCCGGGTCAGGTACAAGTTCGACGGGGTCAGGATACGGCTCAAGCCCAAGGTGTGGTGCTCGCTCACCATCCCGGTCAAGCCGGACCAGGGCCGCGCAGTCAGCGGCGCTCTTGCATCCGGCGACCGCTGTAGCGTCAAGTACTGATGATTCAAATCAGCCAAGCTTGACTTGATTCAGTAGTACGTACTTCCTTTGCGGGTTGCATCTTTCTCTTGTTTCATTTGGAGATTTGCCCGCTTGTTTGATACATTTCTTGTGTGCAAAGATTTCACATTATTGTTTGGGATGCCCAACGTTTTTGTAGTACCACTGTTCCTGAAACACATTTATGTTACTATTAAATCATTCGTTTGACGCTTGGCAATTGCATAAACATGTTCCATTAATAGCATCCATGGAACTCATCCATGTTCCATTAGTACCACCGTGCAAAGATTTCACATTGTTTGGGATGCCCAACGTCCATGGAACTCATTTCACTACAGGACGCGTGCGCTACGCCGAGGGCAAAAAGCCGTCGGCGTAGTCCAAAATGCCCTCGGCGTATGCTACGCTGACGGCTGCCCTCGGCGTATCCTCCTCGGCAAAGGGCTTCCTCGGCGGAGCACATAGAGACCGTCGGCGTATCAAAATGCCGTCGGTGTATGCTACGCCGAGGGCAATGCCGTCGGCGTAGCGGCCGTCGGCATAGTTTGTCGACAGGTTGCAAAAATATTTTTTTTTAATAATTTTTTTATTTTATTTTTTTTCTTAATTTTTGAATATTTGAATTGTTTGACTCGTTAATCTCTCACTTTGAACATTTTTAACACTAATTACACTTAATATTTAATTAAATTGCAGTCTTGGTCGAACTTCCCGGAAGGTCACCCATCCTAATACTACTCCAGCTCCAGCACGCTTAACTTCCTGGTTCCTTCAGAATCTATTTCCGCAAAGTAATTGATACATTGTTGTCAATACTATGATATCAATCCTATTACCCCTTATATCAACATGTCACATGTTGATATTTTTTGAAATTACAAACAATTATTTAAATAAACATTAATGAATAAGTAAAAAATATTATTGAATTCAAATAAAAATATAATAATTTTACTTTTTTGTATTTTTCTATTTAATATGGAATAATTAATATCTTTAAATCTATAAATCGGAATTTAACAAATAATATGTCTAAATTGATCATAAAAATGAGAAGAATCCAAATATGATATCCATATCAACTAATCACAAACCCTACGTTTTTGAATTATCTATTTGGTGGTTGCTTTAGAAAATTCCCTTTTTACGCTCGGATAATGAAAAATGGCTTTTTGGTGCGATGAAAAGGAAAACTTGCATTAGATCTTTGATAAAATAGAATATTATGAACCTAAAAATGATTTTTGTAAAAAAACATGAGCATCGGATCATGTACCTGTAGTTCATATCTGACCCACTTCCTGCCGATTCGGCAGGAATTTGTCTTTTTTATCAGAGGTGGACGGAAAGGTTTCGGATTCCCCTGTTGGGGCATTGTCTATATAAGGTGGTATAGTATTTTTGTAAAATGTGGTGGTACCATTTTGAATTAGCCATTTGGTGGTTGCTTCACAAAATCGTCCGTTTTTTGTGCTCAGAAAATGGGAAATGGCTTTTTGGTGCGACGAAAAGGAAAACTTCCTCCTGAAACATTGTTCGCCATCCCATGATGCATGTGTATGCATAATATGGACACATTATCACAAACTATGCCTTGATTCTAGCCATAACATTGGTCATTTGACCCGAAAGCCAAGAAACCTCGAATGAGATAGGTCATTTTGTGAAGGTTTTTTGAGACATAATCAATATATCAAGTTTAATATTTTTACTTATAACTATGTCACATAGTATGACACCACGCGAAGGTTTCGTATTATTTCGATCGTTTTTGAATTTTTTATGCCCGTTTTAAACTATCGTCAAACTTTGTCGAACGACGGGCATGAAGATTCTTAGCTCGGGGCCGATCCTCGCTAAAATTGCATTGGATCTTTGATAAAATAGCATATTGTGAACCTAAAAATGATTTTTTTTAAAAAACATGAGCATCGGATCATGTACCTGTAGTTCATATCTGACCCACTTCCTGCCGATTCGGCAGGAATTTGTCTTTTTTATCAGAGGTGGACGGAAAGATTTCGGATTCCCCTGTTGGGGCATTGTCTATATAAGGTGGTATAGTATTTTTGTAAAATATGGTGGTACCATTTTGAATTAGCCATTTGGTGGTTGCTTCACAAAATCGTCCGTTTTTTGTGCTCAGAAAATGGGAAATGGCTTTTTGGTGCGACGAAAAGGAAAACTTCCTCCTGCAACATTGTTCGCCATCCCATGATGCATGTGTATGCATAATATGGACACATTATCACAAACTATTGCCTTGATTCTAGCCATAACATTGGTCATTTGACCCGAAAGCCAAGAAACCTCGAATGAGATAGGTCATTTTGTGAAGGTTTTTTGAGACATAATCAATATATCAAGTTTAATATTTTTACTTATAACTATGCCACATAATATGACACCACGCGAAGGTTTCGCATTATTTCGATCGTTTTTGAATTTTTTATGCCCGTTTTAAACTATCGTCAAACTTTGTCGAACGGCGGGCATGAAGATTCTTAGCTCGGGGCCGAGCCTCGCTAAACTTGCATTGGATCTTTGATAAAATAGCATATTGTGAACCTAAAAATGATTTTTGTAAAAAAACATGAGCATCGGATCATGTACCTATAGTTCATATCTGACCCACTTTCTTCCGATTCGGCAGGAATTTGTTTTTTTTCACCAGAGGTGGACGGAAAGGTTTCGGATTCCCCTATTGGGACATTGTCTATATAAGGTGGTATAGCATTTTTGTAAAATATGGTGGTACCATTTTGAATTAGCCATTTGGTGGTTGCTTTACAAAATCGTCCGTTTTTTGTGCTCAGAAAATGGGAAATGGCTTTTTGGTGCGACGAAAAGGAAAACTTTCTCCTGCAACATTGTTCGCCATCCCATGATGCATGTGTATGCACAATATGGGCACATTATCACAAACTATGCCTTGATTCTAGCCATAACATTGGTCATTTGACCCGAAAGCCAAGAAACCTCGAATGAGATAGGTCATTTTGTGAAGGTTTCTTTGAGACATAATCAATATACCAAGTTTGATATTTTTACTTCTAACTATGTCACATAATATAACACCACGCGAAGGTTTCGCATTGTTTCGATCATTTTTGAATTTTTTATGCCCGTTTTAAACTATATATAATGTCTTATGTTTTACTTAATTTTTATTTATAAATGTGTAATATTTGAGTGTAGATAGATAGGTCTTATTTTTCTGCAAATTTTGATATATTATTTGTATTTTTCCGAATTAGAATGATTTAGTTATGATTTTTCAAAGTTTAATGAGATAAAATAAAAAATAGCTACGCCGAGGGCAGCCGTCGGCGTATGCTACGCCGAGGGCAGCCGTCAGCGTAGCATAAGATATGTCGAGGGCAATTCTACGCCGACGGCTGCTTGGCGGAGCTGGCCTAGACGATGGCTACGCCGACGGCCCCGATGTTTGGCCGTCGGCGTAGCGACTGGCCGTCGGCGTAGCTTCCCATTCCTGTAGTGTTTGTGTTCTTCTAAATTATTTGTCCGGCACTTGATAATGGCATAAACATGTTCCAATAATATAGAATCCACGATGTTATGATTTGAAATGGTAGAAATGATTTTAGCAAGCATCGAAATTCTTTGGTTTGTTGTTTAAGGGGAAAAAAGCAGCTGCTTTGCCATTCCATTAGATGGAAGCAAGTTTAATTAAAAGGGGCTTCCTCAAGGAAAAAATAAAATCAAGTGCAGAACAAAGAAGGTTTGTCCCGCTTGGTCTCCGGGGTCATCAGTGAATGCGGAAGCCCCTTGTTCAATCTCTATGTGCACCAAGTGTGTCACATCTAAACCCTGGCAGCGCCACATTGAAAAAGACTCGCCGGTTTATTTTCTTCCAAACTTCCCAAATAGTGTATGTGATTACTTCACTCGCATCCCTATTCTTCTCTTTCGAGAAGTTTGTGATATAGTCATGCCATCATCTATCCAAATCTCTATACATCGTCGTAAAAGGGTCGACACCAAAATGTCGGCTTGTGAAACTATACCTCGGTACAGGGATCGGACCTTGACATCATTAACCTGAAATTCCTGCTGCTCTGCTTTGAGTCCATGTCAGGATTAAAAATCAAGTTTGACAAAAGCGAAGTTATGATTCTAGGGTACTTAGAGGAGGACAGAAAGAGGATTGCTGACAATCTTAACTGTCAGCTGGCAGATTTTCCCATTACTTACCTGGGGATGCCCATTCAGGAGACTAGGGTGCTGATCAGGGACCTTGCCCCCTGGTCACGAGGGGTGTGCTCAAAATCTGAACCCTGGAGAGCGCGACTCATGACTAAGGGTAGCAAGACGGTCCTGATTAACTCCTGTCTCTCAAGTCTGCCTATGTACCAGATGGGGCTATACCTGCTGCCGGAAGGGACCCATGCTGACTTCGCTAAGGAGTTGTCTAGGTTTTTTTGGGCAGCGAGGAATGACCACCAGAGGTACCATATGGTAAAGTGGGCAGACGTTTGTTCCCTCAAGTGCCTTGCGGGCATAGGTATCCTGGACTCGCACCGCTTTAACGTGGCTATGATGCTGAAGTGGGTTTGGCGCATCCTTCGGGATGACGAGGGTCTTTGGCTTCAACTCATCAAGGCAAAATACCTCCAGAGCCGGCCGCTTTTAGCATGCGAATGCCGGGAGGGCTCTCAATTCTAGAGAGCCATCCAGGAGATTAAACACTTCATTCGATTAGGCATTTCTGTAACACCCTCAGAATCGGACCTATGCAAGTTTTAGAGAAACCCGCCAAACCCGCATAGAAACGATTCAAAGGTGCCCACCAGGCACTTTCGTGCGGGTGGAAAACGAAGTAATAACATTACACAACAGTCCTCGATGGGACCCACAGAACAGATATATATACAACACTACTCCATGAGTCAAGAATACAGATATACAAAACAAGATCCAAATCACCTTGAAAATGAGAGAGCGTCCGACTACGGACAATATGCAAATGGGCTAAGAGCCCTGAAGAATAACCAATGGCGTCCATAACCCTGCCCAGGCCAATCCGGAAGGGTAACCCTGCTAACGACGTCGATCTCAAACCTGCTTAAACAAAAGGGGTGCCGACAAAGGGCAAAGGAAAAAGAGGCGTCGATCTTGAGGCCGATTACAGCGAGGCTAGAATTCGGCGGTCCTCGCCTACATAGGTATGGTGGACTGAGCGGCAGCGGCAGCATGCACTAAACAACCTATAGAGACTCGATACAACTGGCGACTATCAGATAGGGATAAGAAAGAGCTATTCGGATCCAACCTGATTCTAACACCAAACAAACCCATCCTGGTGTTTCCCCCTCGAGACCAAACGAGGAAGTCAACCGAGGAACGCACACAGTTGGCAGTTTTATCTATTCAGTTATCGTTGCAGCAATTACTAGTCAATTATAGATAGTCATCCTGATAAAATAAGCAGTGAACAGTTTTAGTTAACCATTCCGTTATAGTTGCAACAACTACTAATCAGATACAGATAGCATGAGATAAACCAAAAACCCAGCAGTTGTTGGTACTGTTATTAAGCCATTCCGTTGTAGTTGCAATACTTACTAGTCAGGTACAATGGTCGCAAGTGACACCCAAACAAGCAATTGTGGGCAATTTTATTTAGCCAATCCATTATAGTGAAGCTGATTACTAGTCATTATAAAGTCAAATTTATAGCACTACTTTAGTTATAGTTGTCTATGATCGAGATACTGTGCTCCAAGTCGTCCATAACCGCGGACACGGCTTTCAGAAAGTTTTACCCGGCCGGGGTGCACAAATAGCAACACACACTCGATCAACCTCGGAAAAACCAAATCAAAACCCAACGAGGCCTTCACGACAAAGCAATCACAGGATTCAGAAATATTTCAGGTTGCCACCCCTTGGAGTACACCCGCAACGAAGTTAGCTGACTCCGAGACGGACCCGAGGTTTGGGTGGGCCGTGAGCATTGGGAACCCAAAAGCTGGGCTTGTCGACACCAGCGGAATCGTGTCCCGATCCTAACAGTCAAAGTGTGCTCCTCGCACAATCGTAAAACATCTGATAGTAGCATGGCATAAGTACATGATAGTAAATAAAACCTCAAACTAGTTTGTGGCCCCAAGAAATAAGAATGAATCAAGCTCGCTAAGGGGTCCCATAATCCTCCGGATGTGGATAGCGCGATAAATCAAGGAACAGGTATCAAGTACTCGGGGTCCTCACGGGACACAAGTGGACGATTAACAACCAAATAACATCTATTGCCCACTGTGCCTCTGCTTACTTCAATTTTAGTTGTTAAACAGGAATTAAAGTGAACGATAAGTAAAGCCATGATCATCTCCAACATCACCATGCGGCAATACACCAACAACTGTGGCACTTGACGACAAGCAACAACACTTGAGCAAGCGACTACGACGCGCAAGTCCAACTATCTACCAAACAACAGGTAATAGGGTGTGTCCAAGGCAATATAAGGCTGCAAGGGATATCACGGTACGAAAACTAGAGCATCGCAACACAGATAGCAATAGATCAACATGAGGGAATAAATACTATAAAAGTAAGATAGGTAGAAAGGGGGAGATGCTCGCCTGAAAACATTACCGAAGGTTCATCCGAAGATCGGGGCGAAGCTCACATCAACTCATCGGCCTAGTCCGCGAAGAAGCAAAACACTAGAAGAAACACCGGATGCAATATTTAATACTACGGCAAAAGATCGGGCATGATGCATGTATGATGCATGACATGGCAAAGATGCGATGCAATTAGGTCATGTTAAGCGGAACCGGGGTCCCGACATTTAAATATATGGTTCAAGTTGTTTAGCTACCCCGCAATTTAGATGTTGTTTTAACATGGCAGGAGATAGCACCGGGTTCGCTACACAAATTTAAATGAGGCCAATTATGAGACTAGATTTGCCCGCATATGGGCCCCATATTTAATTAGATGGTGAATCGGCATAAGGCCCCCAAACCACACAAATATGCATGCAAGTATGACAATTTAATATGCAACAAGTATATATCATTTAATAAAATAAGGTCTCGGGTTTGGGTTCACACATTAGGGGGTCTCGACGAACTTGGGGTTCCGGGGGTTCGGGGTCCGACAAGGGCTCAGGGTTCGACGGAAGCGGTCTCGGCGGAACATTCTCGAAGAACGGGGCAGATCTTGTCGCATGTGTGGTCGCAGGATCGGTCTTGAGTCCGCATCTTATCCATGCTAGAGGACTTGTCGGATTATTCTTGGTGATCCTTGTCGATTTGTCGTTGCCAGGGAAGATCATGTCGGCACGGCGGTGGTCTTGACGGTTCGGGAGGAAGAACTTGGTCGCATCGGTCGGCTGGTGCTCGGATATAAGTACTTGTCGTCCTCGTGGCGATCATGGCGTGTCGTGGCGTCTCAACACAAACTTGTCCGTCTTGTTGTAGAACTTTGACGCGGCGCACTTGGCAACTCTTCTTACGGAGGGAGATGGTGGTGTCGAGTGGCCCACCCAGGTGGTGCACGGGTCAACCTAGGCGGAGATCGGTCAGAGGCACAACCATGGGCGTGAGGCGCAGCGAGGAGGCCCGGAGGGAGGCGTCTGGCCTCGGGGTAGAGGCGGAAGCCCGACGGGACAGGCTGGCGGTGGACGGCGGAGGTAGGGCGGAGTGGGGGCGAATGCGGAGGCGGCAACGATGAGCTCCGGGAGGGAGGTGGGCCTTGGTCGGCGAGCGGCAGCCGGCTGCGGCGAGCAGGCGGCGGCAGGCGACGACGGGCACCTCGGCGGCTCGCTGCGGAGGTGGGGAGGCGGCGAGGTGGGCTTCAGGGCGAGGTCGCGGAAGGAGGCGGCGGGGCATCTTGGCCAGCCAGTGGGGTGGAGGCTGGCGGAGCAGGCGGCAGGAGGCGCCAGACATGTGGGCGGTCTTGAGGAGGAAGGGTGGCGGTGAGGCGGGAAGGAGCTCGGCAGCCAGGCTCGCTGTGCGGGGCAGCGAAGTCTGAGCGAGGAGGCGGCTGGGCGGGCGGGCCAGCGGCGTCGCCCGGGAGAGGAGCTCGAGGGCGCGGTGGTGGGGAAGGCGGCCGGCTGTGTGAGCGGGGAGAGGGAGGAGGAGGTCTGGGGACCGGGAGGAGTGGCGGGCGGCGCTCGCCAGGCGGGAGGCAGGGAGGTGCGGGAGCAGCAGTGGCCTGGCCGGGAGGAGACGCCGGAGGGAAGGGGAGCTGGGCGGGAGGAGGAGGCGGCCGGAGCTGAGAGGAGGGCGGAGGGCAGCGAGGAGGTGCGAGGCCTTGGCCAGCCATGAGTTGGCAGCTTGGCGGCCGGAGAGGCGGCGGCGGTGGTGGAGGAGGCGGGGCGTCGGGTAGGTGGGGGAGAGAGGAAGAAGAGAGGGGGTGAGGGACGCGTCGGGGCCGCGGGGTGGGGAGGGAGAGAGAGGAAGTGGTGGGGCCGGGGGTGGGACCGGGGTCCAGGGAGCGGGACCAGGGGTGCGGGACCGGGGTGGGGTGAGTGGAGAGAGTTGGGGGTGAGGTGGCAGGTGGGGCCAGGCTGTAAGTGAGGGGAGGGTAGAGAGGCTGTGGGTGAGAGAGGGAGAGGGGAGGGACTGGTGGATTGATGAGGTGGCGGGGTGGGTAGGAAATTGGGGAAGGGGTGAGGTGGCGAGCTATGAGTGGTGGGTAGAATAGGTTTTGGTAGTTTTAGGATTTCGGGTGGGCTGGTTTAGGTGGACCGTTTTGTAATGGGGGTGGTCGACTGGGTCGGGTCGGACCGTTCGACTGCCCCACTAAAAATAATTAAATATTTTATTGGTTTAAAACAAGGCTTTTGCAAACCGATAGCAGACAAAACAAAATAATCCGGAGACCCGGGTTTTGTGTTTGAACAAAGACGGGGCGTTTTAGAAAACAAAAATAGGTTTTTCTGCAAATAGTTTTATGCAAGCAAATGCAAGATGATGACGATGCTCAAATGCAATGTGGTATGATGACGTGAGCATACGGTCACGGTGATGCAATGCACAAAAACAACGCGATTTTCTAGTAGTGGTTTTAGCGGGATGCCACAATTCGACACCACTAACAATGGATCTCGCCCTCGAGATCCGCCTCATGGTACCGGAAAGAAGGTCGGCGATCTGCATCTTCTCGCTTCGTGTAGATCCTCGCGACACCACTAACAAGAGGTCGTTGTCCGGGATCGTCGAGAGAACTCTCCGGTAACAAAAGGGCGAAGGTAGAGGTATCAACAAATAAAGCCACCCCTAACTTCGATGGAAAGAAGGAACCGATGCATTCTCTTCCACTTCAATGTACACAAGCGAATAGAGTGAGTAGTCGGCATGGGGGCCAATCCATCACGCACCCAAACTATTACTCTGCACAATCGGTGGAAAAACGTGCAACCATACTCAGAATCAGACTGAAGATCTCGACAAGCGAGGTTCGGAAACAAAGGAGTGATGCAGACTCTGCATCGGATCTGGCGTAGATGATGTCGTCGCGTCGGAAAACACCGGAAGGCACAATCAAGGAACAAAGAAAAGTCCACCAGACGAAGGATTCCTTGGATAGCATGAAGACCAGATGTAGCAACACCGTTACCAAAAGAGGAAGCGAACCCTGAAGGTACAACGGAAACCCAACCACGAGAATCCATGGACTCGAAGAAAAAGACGAGAGCGGATTCAAAACACGTAGAGGTAAGAGGAGAATAGTAGAGGGGTAAGGAATAAAATCAGACCTAATCAGAACTATCCAACCGATTTTGAAAAATACTTTTGACACTCTACTTCGGCCGTTAGCTAGGGTATCCTCTGATTTGGACTTGTGAAATAGCTGCTGGCTCGATACCACTCTGTAACACCCTCAGAATTGGACCTATGCAAGTATTAGCGAAACCCGCCAAACCCGCATAGAAACGATTCAAAGGTGCCCACCAGGCACTTTCGTGCGGGTGGAAAACGAAGTAATAACATTACACAACAGTCCTCGATGGGACCCACAGAACAGATATATATATACAACACTACTCCATGAGTCAAGAATACAGATATACAAAACAAGATCCAAATCACCTTGAAAATGATAGAGCGTCCGACTACGGACAATATGCAAATGGGCTAAGAGCCCTGAAGAATAACCAATGGCGTCCATAACCCTGCCCGAAGGCCAGGAAGGGTAACCACTAACGACGTCGATCTCAAACACCTTAAACAAAAGGGTGCCGACAAAGGGCAAAGGAAAAGAGGAGCGTCGATCGAGGCCGACATCAGCGAGGCTAGAATTCGCGGTCCTCGCCTACATAGGTATGGTGGATCGAGCGGCAAAGATGCACTAAACAACCTATAGAGACTCGATACAACTGGCGACTATCAGATAGGGATAAGAAAGAGCTATTCGGATCCAACCTGATTCTAACACCAAACAAACCCATCCTGGTGTTTCCCCCTCGAGACCAAACGAGGAAGTCAACCGAGGAACGCACACAGTTGGCAGTTTTATCTATTCAGTTATCGTTGCAGCAATTACTAGTCAATTATAGATAGTCATCCTGATAAAATAAGAAGTGGGCAGTTTTAGTTAACCATTCTGTTATAGTTGCAACAACTACTAATCAGATACAGATAGCATGAGATAAACCCAAAACCCAGCAGTTGTTGGTACTGTTATTAAGCCATTCCGTTGTAGTTGCAATACTTACTAGTCAGGTACAATGGTCGCAAGCGACACCCAAACAAGCAATTGTGGGTAGTTTTATTTAGCCATTCCATTATAGTGAAGCTGATTACTAGTCATTATAAAGTCAAATTAATAGCACTACTTTAGTTATAGTTGTCTATGATCGAGATACTGTGCTCCAAGTCGTCCATAACCGCGGACACGGCTTTCAGGAAGTTTTACCCGGCCGGGGTGCACAAATAGCAACACACACTCGATCAACCTCGGAAAAACCAAATCAAAACCCAACGAGGCCTTCACGACAAAGCAATCACAGGATTCAGAAATATTTCAGGGGGCCACCCCTTGGAGTACACCCGCAACGAAGTTAGCTGACTTCGAGACGGACCCGAGGTTTGGGTGGACGGCCAGAACGACTGGGAACCCAAAACTGGGCTTGTCGACACCGCGGAATCGTGTCCCGATCCTAAACAGTACAGTGTGCTCCTCGCACAATCGTAAATACAGTAGTAGCATGGCATAAGTATAGGATAGTAAATAAAACATCAAACTAGTTTGTGGCCCCAAGAAATAAGAATGAATCAAGCTCTGGCTAAGGGGGGTCCCATAATCCTCCCGGATGTGGATAGCGCGATAAATCAAGGAACATGTATCAAGTACTCGGGGTCCTACGGGACACAAGTGGACGGTTAACAACCAAATAACATCTATTGCCCACCTGTGCCTCTGCTTACTTACTTCAATTTTAGTTGTTAAACAGGAATTAAAGTGAACGATAAGTAAAGCCATGATCATCTCCAACATCACCATGCGGCAATACACCAACAACTGTGGCACTTGACGACAAGCAACAACACTTGAGCAAGCGACTACGACGCGCAAGTCCAACTATCTACCAAACAACAGGTAATAGGGTGTGTCCAAGGCAATATAAGGCTGCAAGGGATATCACGGTACGAAAACTAGAGCATCGCAACACAGATAGAAATAGATCAACAGGAGGGAATAAATACTATAAAAGTAAGATAGGTAGAAAGGGGGAGATGCTCGCCTGAAAACATTGCCGAAGGTTCATCCGAAGATCGGGGCGAAGCTCACATCAACTCATCGGCCTAGTCCGCGAAGAAGCAAAACACTAGAAGAAACACCGGATGCAATATTTAATACTACGGCAAAAGATCGGGCATGATGCATGTATGATGCATGACATGGCAAAGATGCGATGCAATTAGGTCATGTTAAGCGGAACCGGGGTCCCGACATTTAAATATATGGTTCAAGTTGTTTAGCTACCCCGCAATTTGGATGTTGTTTTAACATGGCAGGAGATAGCACCGGGTTCGCTACACAAATTTAAATGAGGCCAATTATGAGACTAGATTTGCCCGCATATGGGCCCCATATTTAATTAGATGGTGAATCGGCATAAGGCCCCCAAACCACACAAATATGCATGCAAGTATGACAATTTAATATGCAACAAGTATATATCATTTAATAAAATAAGGTCTCGGGTTTGGGTTCACACATTAGGGGGTCTCGACGAACTTGGGGTTCCGGGGGTTCGGGGTCCGACAAGGGCTCAGGGTTCGACGGAAGCGGTCTCGGCGGAACATTCTCGAACAACGGGGCAGATCTTGTCGCATGTGTGGTCGCCGGGATCGGTCTTCGGGGTCCGGGCATCTCATCCATGCTAGAGGACTTGTCGGCAGTTATTCTTGGTGATCCTTGTCTGATTTGTCGTTGCCACCGAGGAAGATCATGTCGGCCGTGACGGTGGTCTTGACGGTTCCGGGAGGAAGAACTTGGGTCGGCATCGGGTCGGCCTGGTGCTCGGATATAAGTACTTGTCGTCCTCGTGGCGATCATGACGTGTCGTGGCGTCTCAACACAAACTTGTCCGTCTTGTTGTAGAACTTGACGGGCCGCGACACACTTGTCAACTCTTTTTACGGAGGGAGATGGTGGTGTCGAGTGGCCCACCCAGGTGGTGCACGGGTCAACCTAGGCGGAGATCGGTCAGAGGCACAACCATGGGCGTGAGGCGTGGCGAGGAGGCCGACGGGGAGGCGTGCGGCTACTCGGGGTAGAGAGGGGCGAAGCCCGACGGGGACGGGCTGGCGATGGACGACAGAGGGTAGGGCCGGCGAGGTGGGGCGAAGGCGGAGCGACGGCGACGAGCTCCGGGAGGGGCGGCGAGCGGGGCGGCGAGCGGCAGCAGCGCAGGCAGCGGCGAGCAGGTCACAGGGCGACGGGCACCTCGGCGGCTCGCTGTGAGTAGGGAGAGGCGAGGTGGGCCACGGGCGAGGTCGCGGAAGGAGGCGGCGAGGCATCTGTGTGCCAGCTGGGGTGGAGGCTGGCGAGCAGGCGGCGCAAGGCGCCGGACATCAGGCGGGCGCGAGGAGGAAGGGTCAGCGGTGGCGGGGAAGGAGCTCGGCCAGCGAGCTGCGGCGGGACGCGGGGTGGAGGCGAGGGAGGCGTCTGGGCGGCGGACGGAGCGCGTCGCCAGCGGGAGAGGAGCTCGAGGGAGCGGTGGTGGGGAAAGGCGGCGTGGCGGCGAGCCGGAGGAGGAGGAGGGAGGAGAGGGGAGGACGAGGGCGGTGTGGGCGGTGCTCGAGCGGGAGGCGGGGAGGTCTGGGGAGCACCGCGCTGTGGCCGGGAGGAGGAGAGGAGGGGAGCTGGGCGAGGAGGAGGCGCCGCCGGAGCTGAGAGAGGAGGGCCAGTGAGGAGGCGTGGAGGCGCCATGGTTAAGAAGCTTAGCGGCGGAGAGGCGGCGGCGGTGGAGAGGGTGGTGGCGGGCGTCGGGAGGTGGGGAGAGAGAAGAAGAGAGGGTGAGGGGCCATGGGTGGGAGGGAGAGAGAAGTGGGGGGGGGTGGGACCGGGGTCAGGGGCCAGGAGCGGGACCGGGACGGGTGGGGTGAGTGGAGAGAGTTGGGGTGAGGTGGCGGGTGGGGCCAGGCTGTAAGTGAGGGAGGGTAGAGAGGCATGGGTGAGAGAGGGAGAGGGGAGGGACTGGTGGATTGATGAGGTGGCGGGGTGGGTAGGAAATTGGGGAAGGGGTGAGGTGGCGAGCTATGAGTGGTGGGTAGAATAGGTTTTGGTAGTTTTAGGATTTCGGGTGGGCTGGTTTAGGTGGACCGTTTTGTAATGGGGGTGGTCGACTGGGTCGGGTCGGACCGTTCGACTGCCCCACTAAAAATAATTAAATATTTATTGGTTTAAAACAAGGCTTTTGCAAACCGATAGCACACAAAACAAAATAATCCGGAGACCCGGGTTTTGTGTTTGAACAAAGACGGGGCGTTTTAGAAAACAAAAATAGGTTTTTCTGCAAATAGTTTTATGCAAGCAAATGCAAGATGATGACGATGCTCAAATGCAATGTGGTATGATGACGTGAGCATACGGTCACGGTGATGCAATGCACAAAAACAACGCGATTTTCTAGTAGTGGTTTTAGCGGGATGCCACAATTTCCTTCGTCGCTGGTAACGGCCAGGTGGCTCTCTCCAGTATCCTTAGGGGTTCAGTTCCCCGCCCTCTTCGCCATTTCCATTTCCCTGTCGGCCCTGGTTTCCGAGGCCTTCCGCGAGGGCCGGTGGAGCATCCTGTTTCGCCGAACCTTTAATACGGCTAAGACAGCGGAGCTCCAGCGCCTGATGGCGACCCTCCCTTCCGCGATGTTCGAGTCTCCGGACTCGGCCTCTTGGCGGTTGCTTCCGTCGGGGGAGTTCTCGGTGGGTTCGGCATACCGGGCCGCCTAGAGTTTTGATGGACGCCGCTGGTGGCCAAGCACAATGGCCCCTGCCCCTTATGTAGGACACCGGAGACCTGCGCCCATATTATGTTCTCTTGCTCTGTGGCGCAATTTTTGTGGAGCTTTGTTCGGGAGGCACTGGGACCGGCCTAACAGGCGCAGGAACTTGGGAAGTTCCTGCAGTCCCAAGCAAACTGGGCCGGAGGGGGCGCCGCCTCTTCTGGCTCGTGTTTGCGGCCATCGCCTGGACGCTATGGAATGTCCGGAAGAAGATGGTGATTGAGAGGATCTTCCCTACCCGTGCGTCTGACTCTATTTTTGCTTTGCTTGCCTTCTTACAGCAGTGGTCCCCCTTGGTGCATCAGCGTGACCGGGCAGCCTTCGATGACACCCTGCGGGCCTTGAGGACGACGGCGCTTCCCTTCTCGGCTCTGACCTCTTCGTCGCATGCGGCGCCCTGAGGGGTGTTGCTGCCTCGCACGACGCTCTCTCTCTTTTTTGTTTTGCTTTTGGGCTCTATTGTGCTGCAGCCCCAGCGGATGTTCGATATTTTCTCTTTTCGCTTTGGCTTCGGTCGTGGTTGTATGTCCGAACCGACACTTGGATTTTTCTTTATTTATAAAGCGGGGCGAAAGCCTGATTCAAGAGAGAAACTATACCTGGGCATTTGTCGGGCCAGGCCTGGCTCAGGCCGGGCCACAAAAATCCTGCCCACACATTTCCCGGGCCTGAGCCCGGCCCGATTGTCGGGCCCCAAATATAGGCCCGAGCCTAGCCCGCTCAGTGCAGTTTTCTTCGGACCGTCGGGCTACGGGCCGGGCCTCTCCTTATTTTCGGCTTTTCCTTAGCCCGGGCCCGGCCCGTGCAGTCACCGGGCCGCAAATCTGATGCCCAGGCCCGGCCCGTGGGCCTATTCGGGCCGCCCGGGCTAGGCTGCCCATGCCCAGCTATATGTGAAACCAAGATGCAAAAAAAAGTAAATTTTACTCCTCGCGCCTAGGATTCTGTCATGGGTCATTAGATAAGAATCCAAAAGATAAAGAGGGAAACAAAAAATATCACTACTGTATAAAAAAAAGTTTGAGAGTAAGCATTATGTAATCTTCAAAATCCTTCATTCTTCACCCTGAGATAACCTACCTTTTGGGAAAAAGAAATTTATACAAAGGAGTAAAGAAGTTCCATGCCTTGATTCGAACCACATTGAATAGAGAGAGCATTTTTTCACTCTTTATCCCTAAATTACGATAAACTTTACTTTATAAAAAAATTCGCCATAATTTCCTCTTACTTGTGAGTTGTGACATTGTGTTTACCGAATGGATTGGCCGGTTACTTCTCAACATTATCAAAAAAAAAACCAATGTATACAGGTATGGGTTGTATTTCGGTTAGCTTGATATGATACCTTGGTTAGTAAAACGATATGGAACAATTTGTTTTGAAGGACAGTATTGACATTTTAGTTGCATTTTCGTTTCAATTGCTTGAAAAGTTGTGCAAGTTATGAAAAGTTGCACAACAGACATGGTATTTCCCAAAAATAAATGGAGGGTATACAATCCAAACAGTTCAAAGCAACCCCGCGCACTTGGCTGCCTTTTCTTTTCGACTCTTGCACAACTTTTCATTTCTTGCACTTTCGTTTCAATTGCTTGAAGAGAGAATATTGTCGTGCATTATGATTATGATGCATGTCATGTTGTTGACAGGGAAGCAACGCTTGGGGCATATAGAATGACTTGAGCGCAAGTCAATCGCCTAGCCTTGTCGAGGAATGAATTTTTAAAGGCTGGTAGTAACGCTGGTTCATTGCCGTGTACACGCGGTTTGTGTTTGTTCTCTGATGCTTCCTCTGAGCCAGGGCCAAACACGGAAACACCCAACAAGCAATGCCCAACACAACAAATTAAATTCACAATTCGTTCGCACGCACCACCCAACAGCGCAGCGCACCTCTATGCCCTGTCCCTCCCCTACCCGTTGACCAACCAGCGACCTCCGCCTCTTCGTCATCCTGCCAGCCATGTCCAACGGCGGCAGCCGCGAGAGGTCCTGCTGCGGCAGCCTGTTCACCTTCATTGTTGCTGCCGGCTTCGTCATCCTCATCTACTGGGCCATCTTCCAGCCCCACCACATCCGCGCCACCGTCGTCTCCGCCACGCTCACCAACCTCACCGTGCCCTCCAACAACGCCACCACCGTCTCCTACCGCCTCGCCGTCAGCCTCGACCTCTACAACCCCAGCCTCCGCGTCGCCATCTACTACGACGCCCTCGACGCCGAGCTCCGCGCCCGCGGCGGCGCCTCCCTCGGCGGCCCAACCGCCTCTTCCCCATTCGAGTTCTTGCAGCGCAGGAAGAGCAGCGACACCGTCAGGCTGGAGTTCGACGGGACCGGCGGCGTCAGCGTCCCCGCCGACGTCGCTGCGGAGCTGAAGAGGGAGGCGGGCGCTGGGGCTGTGAGCTTCGAGGTGGCGGTGGATGCGCGGGTAAGGTACAGGTTCGCCAGCATCAAGATTCGGCGGAAGCCCAAGATTTGGTGCGCGGTGACGGTAAATGTCAAGCCGGAGGCCAGCGGCAGCGTCGGTGGCGCCCTTGACTCCGCCCACCGATGTAGCGTCAAGTACTGAAGCTTCTTATGGCTGGAGTCGTCTTGTTTGGAGACCCCTTGGTGTCCCGGTCTCATGTTGATTCGGTTTCTGCAAATATTCGTATTGTTTGTTGGATGTGTTTGATTGTCTCCGTAGGATTGTTTTACTTTCACCAGTTGAATGAATGCCCGTGCGATTAATTTTTTCCTCATTGCATATATTAAAATGACGGACACGATGAAATCATATGGCAGAGTCGAGTGGTCTTTTCTAGAGAAGATGATACTCAGATTGGGTTTTGTCACGTATCGTGACCCTGCTACACCAGCCTCCATTGCATCGACCACTCCATCGGCTGCTACTGCCCATCCCCGAGTTGATCACGACAAGAACGATGGGCCGGAAGTGCGTCGAGAGACCAGGAATCGGAGGCCCAACTCGAGATACACCTGAAGCACCAAGTCCAGTGGCAAACCGGCATCTACAAGGAGGGGCAAGCGGAATGGGATCTGTGTGGATGAACTAGAACCCTAAGGGGGCGACCGGCTCTATCTCAATCCCCTGTGCTTCTCTGCCTCGATTCCCCCAGAATTCTTGTAATCGAACACTGAATCTTGGCAATTTGAGTTGTAGCTGTGTCAGGAGCGTAACAACTTGGTATCAGAGCCAAACTTCCCCAATTTTTCCCCCAAAATTTTTCCCGTTCATCCACCAAACTGGCCGGTCGATATCCGTCCATTATCCAAACTCGCCGCGGAAAAGCAACTGCTATGGAGGATCAGGGCAAGCTCCTTGCAGATCTGACGGCCGCAGCGGTCGCCCATAATTCAAGCTCGACGACATGTACCCGGCTGTGCTCGAACTCCATACATGGAAGCCGGTGATGGAGCGCTCGGTGGAGGCGTTACGGGCGGAGGTGGGAGATCTACGTTCATGCCTCATCGACATCGCGAAGCCACAGACCACAGTGGTCGGGCCATCTGGAGTCATGCCTCCACTTCTTCCTCTCGCCAGACGCGCCATCGCAATACCATCAAAACCGGTCCCGCGGTTGTTCAGAGGACGCGGCAATCATGGTGGCGGCCACGGGCAATTCGGCCACGGCGACGATCGAACATCTGGCGTACCCAGGCTGGTGATCTCACGATCCCAGGGACCCGCCAAGGGTACGTTCAATATCCTGCCCTGGTTGCGATTAAATGTCAATTTTCGTAGGTGGGGTATGCATCGTTTTCCTCAGCCTCCCCGTGTGGATTTTCCATTGTTTGATGGGGATAATCCGCGGGCTTGGCGTCTCAAGTGTGAAGCTTATTTTCAAGTGTGTGCAATGCATTCCTGACACTTGGGTAAATTGCGCAGCCATGTACTTTATTGATGGAGCTCTCTCGTGGCTTCAGTCCACGGAAGCACACCTGCATCATCCCGTTTGGAAAGATTTTGCTTCTTCCATTTGCACACAATTCGGTAGAGCTGATTTCCAACATCACTTACGTCTGTTTAACAAGCTTCGTCAGACAGGAACAGTTGTCGAATATGTTAGCAAGTTTAATGAACTGATGCATAACCTGACCGCACACCACAATTCGTGGGATCCTGCATACTTTGTTACTCACTTTTTAGATGGTTTGCATCGGGACATTAGAGCTGCTGTTATTTTGCATCAACCCGTCAAACTCGATACTGCCATGGACTTGGCCTTGTTGCAGGAAGGCGTTCTGGAGAATTACCCGCAAGAAGTTCGTCGCTCGGATTTCTCACCGATGCCGAGGGCTATACCGCGCACCGCACTGCCTCTACCTCTACCGCAACCACCGTATGCTCGTCCTAATCCACCTCCAGTACCCAGAGCGGAAGATCGTCGGGGTGGTGATATCCCTAGAGCTGCCCCAGTGGATGACAAGCTGGCCGAGCTGCGTGCCTATCGCAGAGCGCGGGGGATGTGTTTCACCTGTGGTGATCGTTGGAACCGTGACCACAAGTGCGGACCAACAGTGCCGCTGCACGTGGTAGAAGAACTGCTAGTGATGGTGCAACCAGATGATGAAACAGAGCAGCCAAGGGAACAACAACAAGGAGATACAAGCAGTGAGCTAATGCACATCTCGCAAGCTGCTGTTGAAGGTGGACAAGGTGCAACCACTATGCGTCTGCAAGGCTGGGTACAGCAGCAAGAGGTTCTTATGCTAGTGGATTCGGGCAGTTCTCACATGTTCATCAGCGCAGAGTTGGCAGAGAGGCTTAATTGTCCTCGATGCAGGATACAGCCACTTCGAGTGAAGGTGGCCAATGGAGGCAGGATGAATTGCCAAGAGGAGTTGCACAACTGTGATTGGTGGACTCAAGGGTACAAATTTACTTCCAATTTTAAAGTGTTACCGTTGGGGTCTTATGATGTGATCCTTGGCTACGACTGGCTCACTGAACATAGCCCGATGAAAGTACACTGGAGTAATCAATCTATGTCGTTCCAGGACAGAGGAAAAGAAGTGAATCTGACGGGAGTTCAGCCGGACACATCCAATTGCAAGTTAGTGTCAGCCGAGCAATTGCAATTTCTGATTCACAACTCAAGAGTGGCAAGGGTAGTGCAGCTCTGCTTAATGAAGCCTACCACTACTGAAGACAAGACTGATGTACCTGAGGCAGCGATGCCGTTACTAGCAGAATACAAAATTCTATTTGAAGAACCCGATTCCTTGCCGCCACAGCGTCACTGCGACCATGCATTTCCCCTTCTACCAGGCGCCAAACCGGTTAACCTCAGGCCTTACCGCTACAATCCAGCACAGAAAGACGAGATCGAGCGTCAGATTGCAGAGATGCTTTGACAAGGTATCATACAATTTAGCACAAGCCCATACTCCTCTCCGGTCATTCTTGTACTGAAGAAGGACCTGTCTTGGTGATTCTGCGTGGATTTTCGTCAATTGAATGCAATCACCATAAAAAATCGGTATCCTCTACCAGTCATTGACGAACTTCTTGATGAGTTGGCTGGGGCACGACTGTTTACTAGCCTAGATCTGCGCGTGGTATCATCGAATCGAGAATGCGCCGAGGATGAACATAAAACGGCCTTCAAAACTCACAATGGTCATTATGAGTTCAAAGTAATGGCGTATGGCTTGACAGGGGCACCGGCAACCTTCCAAAGTCTGATGAACACAATCCTGCAACCTCTTCTGCGGCGGGGCGTGCTTGTCTTCATCGACGACATCCTCATTTACAGCCAAGACTTGGAATCTCATTTGGAAATCTTAGGAAAAGTGTTTGCAATTCTAGCGGAACATCAATTGCGCATCAAGCGCAGCAAGTGCAAATTCTTGCAACCACAACTCGTGTACCTGGGGCATGAAATCAGCGTCGACGGTGTGCGTACAGACAAGAAAAACATCTTAGCAGTGGAAAGGTGGCCAGCACCGACAAATGTGAAAGAGGTGCGCGGATTCCTAGGGCTCGCTGGCTATTACCGGAAATTCGTTCGCAGTTTCGGTATCATCAGCAGGCCAATTACTGACTTATTGAAGAAGAATACCGTGTTTAGGTGGACAAGCTTGGAGGCAGAATCCTTTGCTACTTTGAAACAAGCACTCATTTCAGCACCGGTGCTTGCATTACCTGATTTCACACAAGTGTTCGAGGTGGAAACAGATGCTTTCGATCAAGTAATTGGTGCCGTCCTGCTACAAAACAAACATCCGCTAGCTTTCCTAAGCAAAGCACTAGGCCCAAGAACCAGTATGTTGTCCACGTATGAGAAAGAGGCGCTCACAATTATCATGGCCGTTGACCATTGGAGGGCTTATCTGCAACCGGCGGAGTTCATCATCCGTACGGACCAGAAGAGCCTGATTCATCTTGAGGATCAGCGTATCTCCACGCCTTGGCAGCAGAAGGTGATGGTCAAACTGTTGGGGCTATGATATCGAGTCTTGTACAAAAAGGGTCCAGAGAATTATGCTACAGACACATTGTCACGATGCCCTCAACCAGCCATGGGTGATCTCGCAGCAGTGTCAATCTGTTTGCCAACATGGCTGGAAGAAATTTAGCAGGGCTGATCCCCAAGCCCAACAGCTCATGGGCCAGTTGACAGCAGAACCTAAAGAAGGGCCTAAGGATTTCACATTCGAAGATGGTATCATCCGTGTTCGGGGTCGCATTTGGGTTGGCCGGAATGAGGGCATTCACCATAAGATCTTGCTGGCCTTACACACAAGCGCCATTGGGGGCCATTCAGGCTTCAACGTGACTTATCGACGAGTGAGATCTCTTTTCGCCTGGCCAGGGATGAAGGAATACATGCGCTCGTTCATCGACGCATGTGCACTGTGCAAGCAAGCAAAACCAGAACGAGTTCGATACCCAGGCCTTCTCGAGCCACTGCCAGTACCTCCATATCTGTGGCACACTGTCACGATGGATTTCATTGAGGGCCTCCCCCGCTCTTCTGGGTACAACTGTATCTTGGTCATAGTGGACAAGCTCTCAAGGTATGCTCACTTCATTCCCCTTAAGCATCCATTCACAACGCTCCAAGTGGCACATGCATACATGTTCAATGTGTACAAGATGCATGGACTGCCGGCGACAATTGTCTCGGATCGTGACAAGGTCTTCACCAGCACCCTATGGCGTGAGTTTTTCCGTCTCTCGCAGACCCAGCTGCGTATGAGCTCGGCATATCACCCTCAAACCGACGGGCAGACGGATCGGGTGAACCAATGCTTGGAGACATACTTGAGTTGCTTTGCTCACGCCTGCCCTGCTAAGTGGAAGGACCGGCTTCACCTAGCGGAGTTCTGGTATAATACCTCGCCTCATGCTGTCCTGGGGAAAACTCCGTTTGAGGTACTCTATGGACACAGCCCACAACATTTTGAAGTGATCGATCCAGCGACTTGTACTGTGCCAGAGCTCTCGGAGTGGTTGCAGGACAGGGCAGACACCATGGCACTACTTCAGCATAACCTGCATCGAGCCCAACAACACATGAAATTGGTGGCAGATCGAAAACGATCTGACCGAGTTTTTGCTGTCGGAGATTGGGTGTACCTAAAACTACAGCCCTACGTACAGACTTCGCTAGTGACCCGAGCTAATCCTAAGTTGGCCTTTCGATTTTTTGGACCATTTCAGGTGCTGCAGAAAGTTGGTGGCACGTCTTATAAACTCCAACTGCCAGACTCGTGCAAAATGCACCCTGTCATACATGTGTCACAGCTGTGGAAGGCCGTCCCACCGACTGCTGAGGTCATAGCAGAGCTTCCGGTGACTACTTCATCCCAACCAAATCCCGCGCGCGTGCTGGAGACAAGACTGTACCAGCGCGGCGGCGACAAACAAACACAAGTGCTCGTCCAGTGGCGTGATCAACCATCAACGCTGGCAACCTGGGAGGACCAAGCAGAGCTTCTTCATCGCTTTCCAGATGCGCCGGCTTGGGGTCAAGCCGCATCTTAAGAAGGGGGGGATGTCACGTATCGTGACCCTGCTACACCAGCCTCCACTGCATCGACCACTCCATCAGCTACTACTGCCCATCCCCGAGTTGATCACGACAAGAACGATGGGCCGGAAGTGCATCGAGGGACCAGGAACCGGAGGCCCAACTCGAGATACACCTGAAGCACCAAGTCCAGTGGCAAACCGGCATCTACAAGGAGGGGCAAGCGGAATGGGATCTGTTTGGATGAACTAGAACCCTAAGGGGCGACCGGCTCTATCTCAATCGCCTGTGCTTCTCTGCCTCGATTCCCCCAGAATTCTTGTAATCGAACACTAAATCTTGGAAATTTGAGTTGTAGCTGTGTCGGGAGCGTAACAGGTTTCTCCGAGGCTTGGGTTACCATAGTGATAAGATGTGTGAGATCAACTCGAATCTCAGTTAAATTAAACGGAGGGATCTTGGATATGTTTTTTTCTTCAAGGGGCTGCAATATTAGAGTAGTTGCTGGTTTAGGAGTTGTACCCGTGCTGGTCATGGTACGACGCGTGTGTACGCGCCCACCTCTAACCCAGGTCGGTTCGACCTACTTCTGTAACAAGTTGTAACCTGTGTATATTTGTCAATATAAGGAACACCAGCTGGAGGGGTTAACCACGTCAACTAAATCTTTTGACTTGGTATCAGAGAATCGAAACCTAGATCGATCTCTTCCGGCGACGCGATCTCCCTTCCCCGTCGGCGCTAACCCTCCTCAACCACCACGTCGAGATGACGACCTCGTTACAGCTCCAGCTCTCCACCGCCGGCGCGACGTCGTCGGCGAGTTCTCTTCCGCGCCCATCCACTCCAGCTCCAACGCCATTACTGTGCGGCTCGACTGCCACAATTACCTACTCTGGAAAACCCAGGTCATCCCTCACCTCGCTGGACAGGGGTACCTAGGGTTCCTCGACGGCACGTACCCCGCCTCGGAGCAGCACCTCACCACCGGCATCGTCAAGGATGCGACCAAGGTCATCAATCCGGAGTACATCGCCTGGTGCCAAGCAGACCAGTGCGTCCTCAACACCCTCCTCGGGTCCATGACCGAGGAGATCCTCGCCCAGATGATCGGGCGCACCACCTCCGCCTTGGTATGGGGGTGTTTAACCTCCATGTTTTCCGCCCAAGGACGGCGAGCATCCGCCAGATCCGTCGCTCCCTCACGTCGATGAAGAAGGAAGATCTGAGCGCGTATGCGTACTTCCACAAGATGAAGGGCTTCGCAGATGCGATGGCCACCGTCGGATCTCCCCTGCCTGTCAAGGAGCTGATCGACTACATCATTGCTGGTCTCGGCTCCGCGTTCGCCCCGCTCCAAGCGTCGCTCACCGTGTGCTCCGACGCCAATCCCGATGTCGTGCTCAAGCTGGAAGATTTCTATGCCATGCTCCTATCCTACGAATCCATGCAGGAGGCCTACACTCGTAATCTGCACTACTAGACTTAGGCCAACACGGCAGCACCCCATGGCGACTACGGCCGTGGCGGCGGCGGGCGCCCCAACGACTCCGGGGGACGCCCAGGTGGATCGCAGCAAGGCGGCGGCAATGCTGGCTATGGTCAGCAGTAGCGCAGCGGCGGCCATGGTCAGGGTGGAGGCAACGGTGGAGGCTAAGGTCACAGTGGCGGCGGTGGCTATGGCAATGACGACTATGGCAATGTCGGCGGCAACGGAGGTGGAAACGAAGGAGGTGGCGGCGACAACGGTAGTCGCCGTAACCGTCCTCGCTGCCAGATATGCAAAGTCTAGGGTCACGACGCCCTCTCCTGCCGTAACCGATTCAACCAAGGTTACTAGCCTGAGGATTCACGTCAGGGCAACGCAGCAGCGTACCACCCTGGCCATGATGCACAACCCCATTGGGTCATGGATACAGGTGCTACTGACCATCTGACGCATGACATGGAGCGTCTTGGCGTTCACGAGCGCTATCTCGGCAAGGATCAAGTCCAGGTCGCCAACGGTGTAGGTTTGTCAATTTCGCACATTGGTCACTCTCGTTTAGCTGGTCCTTCGCAATCCTTATTACTCAAAAACATTCTTCATGTTCCCCACATTAGCAAACACCTGCTTTCTGTCTATAGACTCGTGTGTGATAATAATGTTTTCGTTGAATTTCACAAATATTTTTTCTATGTTAAGGACAAGGCCACGAAGAAAATCATCCTACGAGGTAGAAGCCGTTGCGGTCTTTATCCAATTCCTTTCAGTCGGGCGACATCTTCAACCTCCACCACCCACCATGCATCCTCTAGCGCCAAGGTTTCCTCTAGGCAATGGCATGAACGGCTTGGCCACCCTTCGAATAATGTAGTACAATCTTTATTAAGAGTAGTGATCTTCCATGTTCCTCAAATAAAGATTCTTCTGTTTGTGATGCGTGTCAACGTGCAAAGAGTCACCAGTTACCATATAATAATTCCTACGTATGTCCACTTCTCCTCTTGAACTTGTGCATACCGATGTTTGGGGACATGCTCTGCCTTCTTCTGGAGGTTATTCGTACTATGTTAGCTTCATTGATGATTTTAGTCGCCATGTCTGGATTTACTTGTTTAAACACAAATCTGATGTAGAGGGTGTCTTCTATGCTTTTCAGCGTCATGTTGAGCTTCAACTAAACACCAAAATTTGTGTCGTACAATCTGACAGGGTGGTGAGTACCATGTCTTCACGAGTATTTTCGCCGCACTGGCATTCTTCATCGTGTCTCTTGTCCACACACATCCCAGTAGAATGGCATTGTCGAGCGTAAACATCGACATCTTGTCGAAACAGGGCTTGCCCTCCTTGCTCATTCTTCTCTCCCTCTTCGGTATTGGGATGAGGCGTTTCTCACGGCGTGTTATCTCATTAATAGGATGCCCTCCCCTGTCCTCAACAATGTCGCTCCTATCACTCGACTGATGAACAAAAGCCCCGACTACTCTTTTCTCCGCATGTTTGGGTGTACGTGCTGGCCCAGTTTGCACAAGTATAATTCGCGTAAATTAGAGTTTCGTTCCAAGATGTGTACTTTTCTTGGTTATAGTCCTATGCATAAGGGCTATAAATGCTTAGATCGCACCATCGGCCGTATTTATATATCTCGATGTCATCTTTGACGAGTGCGTTTTTCCCTTTGCCACCCCCGGTGTAGTGGTCTATATTTCTGATCTTCAGCACGTGTCATTTCCTGCGGTAGAACCAACTATTCAGGGTCCAATTTGCGTAAATATGATACTTCCTTGTTGCCAGTTGACCCGACTGTGTTTGCTCGTGTTGTGCCTGTGCATGAAACTCCCTAGATGGATGCTGTGATCGATGCCCCGTGTCGCGTGATCGACGTGCATGCCTCGGACGAGGCGCCGACATCGCCTTTTGCCTCATGCGACCTTGCGCCTGGCCCCTCGACGGCCTCTGATCCATCCGCATCGCGCAGCCCAGCGTCGGGCTCATCCACGCCTACCGGCCCACCCTCATCGTCTGGCCCGCGTATGTCGCCTAGCCTCTCCACTCCGCCCCGGTCTCCGGGTTCGTCGTCTCCGCGCACGGGGCCGGCCCAGCAAGATGACCTCGACGCGGCCTCTCCCATCTCTGTTGGTTTCGACTCAGATGCGGGCTTCGTGTCCTCTGTCGCGTTGCCAGCTCTGCCCTCTCCGTCGTTAACGGTGCCTGAAGTTCATCCGATGACGACATGCAGTTGGAACGATGTTCATCGTCCACGCCAGTACACTGACGGTACTGTCTAGTATAATCCGTACCGACGACGCACGCTTCTTGCCGCTCCAGTTTCCCATCGCACGGATCTCTCCGATCCGGCGTGGCGCACCACAATGGAGGATGAATTTGATGCACTCCAGCGTAATCACACTTGGCGGCTGTTTCCTCGTCCGCCTGGTCAGAATATTGTGGGTAGCAAATGGATCTTCAAGACCAAGTATCGACCTGATGGTTCCATTCACAAGCACACAACTCGTTTAGTTGCTCGGGGTTTCACATAGCAACACGGTATTGATTATCATGATACCTTCATCCCAATTGTTAAACCGGTCACTGTTCGAGTGGTGCTCTCTCTTGCAGTTGCTCGCGAATGGTGTCTTCGTCAGGTTGATTTCTCCAATGCCTTATTGCATGGCTTTCTTTAGGAGGATGTTTACATGCAGCAGCCTCCTGGTTTCTAAGATCCTCAGTACAATATGTTTGTAAGCTCCAGCATGCTCTGTACGGATTTAAGCAGTCTCCCAGGTCCTGGTATGCACGGCTCAGTGACACTGGGATGTACGGCTCAGTGACAAGTTGCATGAACTTGGTTTTGTTTCCAGCAAGGTTGATACCTCCCTCTTCATTTTTAATCATGGTGGGATTGCTATATACATGCTTGTGTATGTCGATGACATTGTCCTTGCTGGTTCCTCGGCCTCTACTGTTGATCGTTTGGTGCAAACTCTTGCTCAGACTTTTCCATTCAAGGATCTTGGACCATGGATTATTTCCTTGGAATTGAGGCCTCTCATTGCTCTAATGGTCTGGCCCTTACACAACATAAGTATGCTTTGGATTTATTGCACCGTACTAGCATGGGGAATTTTTGGCCTGTCTCTACTCCTATGTCCTCTATTGAGAAACTGACTCGGGGTGATGGTGATCCTCTTGCTTCTGCGAATGTTTTCAGCTATCGCAGTTTGGTTGGCGACCTTCAGTATCTGACACTCAGTCGTCCTGATTTGTCCTTTGCTGTCAATAAAGTATGTCAGTTTTTTTCTCAACCCACTATGGTGCACTATGAGGATGTTAAGCGGATCCTTAGATATGTCAAGGGTACTGCTTCTACTGGTATATTCCTTCAGAAGGCTACTTCAACTGTTCTGAACGTTTATACTGATGCGGATTGGGCTGGCTGTGCTGATGATAGGCGGTCTACTGGCGGTTTTGCCATCTTCCTTGGGCCCAATCCCACTATCTCTCGCTCGAGCACTGAGGCTGAATATAAAGCCCTCGCTAATGGGACGGCTGAGGTTATGTGGATCCAGTCGGTCCTCAAAGAACTTGGTGTTCATCAGTCCAAACCACCTATACTTTGGTGTGATAATCTTGGAGCTACGTACTTGACTGCAAACCCGGTGTTCCATGCTCGTACAAAGCACATCAAAGTTGATTTTCATTTTGTACGAGAGAAGGTCGCTCTAGGAGCTCTGGATGTCCGCTTCATCGCTTCAGGAGACCATCTTGCCGATGTTTTCACCAAGCATGTGTCTCATCAGCTCCTTCAGCATTTCCGCTCCAATCTGAATCTCGTTCACGTCGGTTCAGATTGAGGGGGTGTATTAGAGTAGTTGCCTAACCATAGTTGGTTTAGGACTTGTACCCGTGCTAGTCACGGTACGGCGCGTGTATGCACCCACCTCTAACCCAGGTCGGTGTTGGGGATATGCTATATGGGTATCCTCATAGCATGTCCTCTATCAGGATAACACGAGTGCCCCACAGTTGATAGAATGGCCTATGGCCTCTGGGCGGTCCAGTTAGATGGATCCAGAAGGGAGGCCCATGCCGGATAAAGGAACGCTACGGAGGAGTCACCGACGTACCCGGAGCCTTGGAGTGCAAGACACGCTAGACCAGTTGTAAGCAGTGTAGGACTCTGTAACCTGTCCGGCTAGGACTTTTCCCTATAACCCTAGGACCTGGCGACTATATAAGTCGGGCCTATGGGAGCCTTTAGGGCACAACACAAGACAATCTCAGACGATAACTTAGACTTTCTAGTCACCTCGCATAGCAAACCAATCCCTGTAACTCGGCGTATTTGCCCTTATAGTGATTTATAGCAGGAGTAGGATTCCGCCACCATTGTGGGATCTGAACCTGGGTAAGATATGTTACCTCGTACCCGTCAACCGTACGCCTTCCCCCATGTCTCTAAACACGCACTGTGAGGACCCCTCCATGGCGTACTCGTCGGCAATACCATGATAGTTGGCGCCCACCGTGGGGCAAGAGGCGCTTCAGGCTCTTCAGCGGGCGAGGACCAAGATCTTCGTGGGAATCGGCGAAACCGTAGACATTGGTCGTGTTCTCTTCTCCGACAACGTTCTGATCTTCCCTCCCGACGAGTTCTGGATCCCGGCGAAGGCGAACCCTACACGGTGCTCGATCCTCCCCATCAGAGATATCCATCTCTTCATCGGCGAAACCGACTCTGGCACTAGTTCCCTGGGAGTCGGAGGAGCATCAAGACCCGCACGCACCGTCTACGGGCAAGATATGTTCACGGAAGGATCGATGTCAGATCTCTCTTTAGAGTTTGCCAGCAAAGATCGAAAAAATTCAAAGCCCACCCAAACCACCCTTGTGCAGGATATAACGGTGGAAGATCGCTGCAAGTCCGCCAGCTTTGTCTGCGCGTCTGGACAACAGAGATCCAAGTTCGTCGGCGTGGTTACCATCTTTGATCTGGCGCATTGCATTCAGAGAGAGGGCGAAAACCCCCGCGATTACCTCGCCAGGTGACTCCGTATACGGGGCGATTTGGCGCATTACCCCAATGATGATGCCATGTATCACTTTGTGGAAGGACTGGACCAGGGTACACTTCTCCGGCATTCTCTAAGGCGGCAGTAGGCTTCGGGACGTCACACCTTCGAAAGCATGGTGAACACAGTCAACAACTACGCGAAGGCCAAAGAGGTAGCTCAGACAGCTCTTGCACTCATTGACGGAGCCCCTCCGATACAACCACCGCCACCACCGCCTCCTGCTGCCATCACCGCAGCTGCGCCACCACCTCCAGTCATCGTTGCTGCTATTGCACCTACACCCCCCGTCATCGAGGAAGCCCTGACACACTACGACTCTGTGATTGACGCGCTCTACGCTGAATTTAGTGCAGATTCGGAGGAGATAGATTTCAGCCAGGAGGAGCTAGACTCTTCCATGCAGGAGATGGAGGAATATTACGAGCGCGACGAGCAGGCCAACAACACCGCCGTGTCCCGAGAAGTGTTCGTCACCATTGGGACGACGATGGATGAAGATCAACCCGGAAGAGATCCGCCTACAACACTGGACAAGGGGAAGGGACCACCTGTTGCTGCCGACAATGATCGCAAAGGACATGCCCCCTCCACCTAACCCAGTGCAAGATCCGTAGGAACTCGGCACCAGCCCGAGCAACAACAACACCGCAAACCCGCCGCCTCCGGCATATACGTCTGCTTCTGCCCAAGTTACTCCAACTGATAGAGTGATGTACGGCAATCTCCTCGTCGAGTCTATGACCGTGGCTCACATTCGTAGACTACTCCAGCTTGACGAGAAGCACCAGCATCTGCTGGAGGAAGAACATGCCATCGCGGAGCAAGGCGCAAAACTAGATTGAGATCTGGCCAATGCGCAGAAGTCCATAGAGAAAGCTAGAGCAATGGAGGCCGAGTACAAGACTCTGCTGCAGCAGCAGAAGGCCAAGAAAGCTCCGGCTCGCGTCATCAACGATCCTGATGTGCGGCGCAACCTAGGATGGGCTCCCCCGAAGCCGACACAGGCCAAGACATACATTGACAGTGAAGGCAGACAGGTGATGCCCACTCCTCTCCTCAACCTCGCCGTTGCCAAGACCCTTCTGGAGCAGGATAGATCGCCTGAAGCGGTGGACCAGGTCTATGACCCGGTGGCCAAGGCGGTGAAACAATAGGAAAAGGCCACCTCTCAGAGGCTCAAGCCTGACCCAGCGTTTTGCCAGTCTAGCCAGCATAAGCCGCCAAGGGCCAGATCTCCTCTTGATGTTGGGTCTCAGACGGGTTCGTGAGAATGAAGACAGAGGGATGCGCGCAATAGGAAGGATGCTATCACCATATCTTCCGACCATGGACGCAAGGCCCAACCTCGTCGCCCATCGCCACCGCCCCGCTCACCCCGACATCGCGAAGACACCAAGGCTCACCGTCGTATGGATATGCCTCCGCCAAGGCAGAGCGGCATCGTCATCCGCGATAACGCGGAGAAGACCCATCATGACGGGGAGCGCAACCAAGGACACAAGAGCAGGTCGCGCCATGACCCTCCACGTCCGACAAGCAGCCGCGACAAGCGTGTGGTGTCGCAGTAGGGTAACAACAAGAATGCTAACTATAACACCCCAACATTTAGGAACCAACGAAGGGTAGATTTAGGAATTTGTGATATTGCATGCATTCATCTGTGAAAATGTGGGTAAATTTTTCGCCAAATAAAAACCTAAAGTGATCAAGGTTTCTTTCATACATTGAGATTTAGGTATAATCTTGAAGGATGATTGTTATAGACTTCGATATGATCTTTGTGGACTTATGTGTTTTGGGAAATGAAATTTGAATTCAAACTTGAGTGTTGAATTTATAGTTCAAAAGAATTTAAAGTTATGTTTGAGTATTATACTTTAGTCAAGACTTAATAATTAGTAGTTCAAACTTTATATAAAGAAAACAATTAAGAATAAGAATCTCCATTTCAAAATTTTATTCAATAAATAAGTTACACAAATGAAACTTATGTAAATGAGCAACAAACTTTATAATAGTAAAAAAATAAAAGAATAATCTTTATTTATTGAATAATAGTACAATCTTTATTACAAAAGAATAAAAATAAAAAGTACAAAAAAATAAATTAAAGATTACAATTGAATCAGAGAGATATTACAAGTGACTATTCTATAAAGAAAAAGAAAAAACCTAAACTAAAGTCTTGATCTTCAAATCTGGTACCTGCAAAATTAACAGAAACTTAAAAAAGAAAGAAAGTTAGGATTAGAATTATTTTACTCTCAGAATTGACAGTGAAGTGCACTGTTCAAGATTTCATCATTGAGTAATCTCTTAAAGGGACAAATTTCACAAATATGAAAGAATATATCTTTCATAATTTTAAGCCATAAGTCAAATAAACAACAAGGAGGGGCAAGTTTCACCAACCAAGTAAAAGGTAATCTGGTAAAATTAACTTTCAAATTCAGAACATATCCACAAGTTGTGCATCAAACACACAGGCAGCACACACACCAAACTACATGGTGTGTGTTGTCAGCACCACAGCAATAGCACAATCAAACAAAACCATCAACACAGCCATGGGAAGCCAACCCCACACCACTTTCTTGTTCATACACACCAAGAACAGCAGCCCAGGTAAACCAAGCCAAAGCCAAGCAAGATCACACCAATCAAAACCCTGGATCATATCACCAAAATGGTGACATAAGGAGGGGGTAGATCAGGTGGATAGCAAGACCAAGATCAAGCCATCAGTACCAGGAGGTGAAGGGTTGGATCAAGGACAAACTAGGAGCTGGAAATACCAGGAGAGCACCAGATCAAGTTAGCACAAGATCAACCACTGGCAACTCCAACATCAAATTAGTGTGGTGAGTAAAATAGACCATCACATGATCTATCTGTCTAAGATTAGACAAGCATTCATGATCTGTCTCTTACTCAACTTCTCAAAAATCACCCAAGTGGGGTGAATCCATGACTGAAGTTTTGAAACACTAAAAGCAATCAGAAAAGTATAAGGATCCAACTAAGATCTCAGGACAACATCATTGATCTAAGATATCAATCTATATTTCAATTCAAGAATGAATATAGCCAAGATCTAAACTTCTAGGCACATCTATTAAATAGGATTAGCACCTTAGAATTTAATCTTATGGATCTATATAAGTTATCAAACCTACAATAATTTTTCCCAACTTTGATTCAAGAAACAGTAGCTGGTATCACTCCCAGAACCAATCCATGAGAAACAACAAGACAAAGGTTTAATCCCTAAACCTCAGACCAACATCATGGGTTCTAGGGATGCAAAGAAAGAGAATTCCACTTATCTATAATACCAAGCCAATCTTAAGCTTGAACAAAACCAAACCAAGTAATAGAATCTAATCTTGTGTGCCATACAAGGATGGTGTCACAAGAACAGTTCTCAACTAAGCAGGTTAAGCATCCAATTTTCATAGATACTGACGAGGTTTAATCTCGTCAATGCCCATTGTTATGGACTTGGGTTTTGGAGAAGATGGGGATGCTGGAGATCGCGGAACGGTTAGCAAACAAGCAATACGGGACACGAGGTTTACCCAGGTTCAGGCCCCTAGAGGGAAAACCCTACTCCTGCTTGTCTGCTCTTGATTACGGCGGAACCAAAGGTTACAGGGGTGCGCAGATGCAAACTGGCGTGGAGGTGTGTATGCGGAATTATGAGAGAGAGAGATCTAGGTCGTGCCCTCCTGGCCTTTATATAGAATTAGGCAGGTCCCAGACGTAGACCTAGTCGGTTACAGGTTCTAGGGTTTTACCCCTTTGAATTTCCTATCTACTCTACTGTAACATCCCAAAAATACTAAACTTGGATCATCAAACACTAAGCATCAAAATTAGGGTTAACAAAAACTTTTCTAAATAAAATTTTGAAAGCATGCATATGTGTATGCATTTTATTTTGAATTCTTTTGAATCACCTTGTTTATGTGTTCCATTGCTTGTAAATGGATGCTTAGGTGAAATAAACATCATCTAAACATTTCCCACACTTTTCTCAAAGGCAAATAAATCCACTTTGACCAATTTAACTCCCATGCCTACTTTGGCTGTCTCAAACTTTCAGAACATAACAGAAACTTTTCTGGATCTTTGCACCCCTTGATTGCACTCATAACAAAGTATCAAGGCCCACTTTGTGATCATCCAGAAACTTTCAAATGCATAGTTTAAATGACAATTAAAAATTGAATTTTATCATATGAGAAGATCCCAATTTTTCAAAAACCACTCAAACAAGCTCAACTTTCAAAACCCAAGCATCTGCAGACTCCCTAGCACCAACCTAGCACACCCACCAAAAATCTTTTCAAAATTCAGAACTTGAATTCATGCGGCCATTTCATCAAACAGGTTGCAGACACAAATCATACAAAATCTAAACACTATAGTGAGCAGTGATTGAAGCCTAACTTGTTCCCCATCTAGCTCACAACCATCTCAGTAGATCATCTAGCAAGATTAACCAAGCACTAGCACCACTGTGAGCTTGCCAAAACCATCAATGGTGAACAGCCGAAGCCAACCTTGTCACCCCCATGTCGACAGCAAGCTAGGAGGAGAAACAAGCCTAGCCAGCATGTCTGGGAGGCAGCCCACCGTCCATCGCCACTCCCTGTCCACCGCTTGAACCTTGCCAACCACTGGACCACACGCACAAACCGCGCCCAGACCGCCCGCAACCATGCCGACCATGCGCCACCATCGACCGAAGCCCACAGACCGCGTGCCACCCTCGCCACGTGCATATACGATCGCCACCGACCCAGGAGACCGCCAGACATCACCGTTCACCGCCCCATGCCTCACAGCCACCGCTCGCCGTCAAAGACGCCGCCTCTGCCGCACAGAGTGTCGCGTGTTCCAGACCAATCCACACCGCCCCACGTCTCGCCACCGTAGCGTTGAGCATTGCCAGGGAACACCGCACTGTCCCCTACCTTTGCCCATGCCAATAGCCGTTTGTACCATCGCCCCCGACGAGCTCACCGTGCGCCCCATCGGTCCCCTCGCTCGACTATAAATAGAGGACTCCCCCGCTCGAATTATTCACACCATTCTACTCCCCTCTCATCACTGATCGTGCCACACCGTTCCCGAAGCAAGGTGAGTAGCACTTCGCCGGAATTTCACCGGAGCCCGCCGCCTCTAGAGAAGAAGGGCGCCATCGATTTCGTCCACCTCAGGAGCTGCCGCGACCACCCCTGAGTTCGCCGTCCTCGACTTCGCTGTTACGCCTCTCGACCTCGCCGCACCCCTGAGCCCAGAACCCCACCGTCTGCGCTAGGTTTACATCTGCGTCGGCGTTGCTCAACGTCGACGATGACTCCCAGCCGTTGGATTAGAATCAGATCGAACGCACCACGTTGCCCCGTACCGCTTCGCACCCCCTGTCTCACTGACGCATGGGGACACCCACTTAAACAGCCCGTGGAAGCGCTATGCTTAGCAGGCCGGCCCGTTAACTTTTCCCGTGCAGCCCAGTTATTTGAATTAAACCTTTTCCATTTTATTTTAAACACACTTCTGTACCCAGTTTCAAAAATCAACCCAGGTCGATTCAGTGCACCAAATTGAATGAAACTAATTTTTTTAGAAAGGTCTTGAAATGCTGAATCCAAGCCCGTTGGATTCAAGTAATTTGGATCTATAGATCATCCATGGTAAAAATAACAAGGCAGAAGCTTTTCTGCATTCAAACATTTTTCAAATTTAAACCATAATAGCTTTTGAGTCGATTCCAACTCTCAAAAATCACATTTAACCATACCTTTCATAATATATAAAAATATATAGGTTTACTTGCAGAAATAATGTTTAAGTAATAAAAGAATGCTACATAGGCATTTCTAGTCACTTTATTTAATTAAAATAAAAGGGTAAAACCTTATTAAATTGTGACACCACTTTAAATCACATTCCCATGGACTAAAATATGTGGTGATGACATGTGTCAACATGATCCCATGTTTGGTTTGGAGAATATTAAATCTTAAGTAGTTTTTCAATGAGTAGAAATTACTTTTCTAAAAATAAAAGGAATTAAACCAAGCCTTAATCTTGTAATGTTAGAGATGATGTTAGATCATCTATATGACCCTTGTGTGTGATGAATGCAAGTAGTTAAGTATTTATTGGTGATTGTGTACATCGTATTTATTTATAGACGCTAGTACCGACCAAGGATACGAGGAGGAAGGAGGATTCTACGAAGAAGAAGCCGAGGAGAACTTCAAGCACTGCTCTGCACAAGGCAAGCTTTATTAACTAAGTGGACCAATGCAAGCTAACACTTGCAATTTAGCAAGCTGATACTATACCTATGCAAGCCAATACTTGCAAGCTATTATCCTTGCAAGATAAAACTTGCAAGATACTCTACTTTTGCAAGCCTAATACTACCAGTGAATGTGCAAGCTAACCCTTGCAAGATACCCTACTGATGCCACAAACCACTACTTGTTACTATGCCCACTATATGCCTTAATCATATGTTATCATATCCACTTGATAAACCAATCCTAGTTTTACCTACAAGCTTTATACTTTATTTCTTTATCAAAGCTCTTACCTAGAATTTACCTAAGTGAATGGTAGATACTAGAAAGATATGTGAAGGTTGCATAAAGAGCATAAAATTTGGCCTAAGCTAGATAATCTTGATGTCATCCTAAGGCATGAGATTGAACTTAGTTAGAACTCCACTAGTTTACCACCCCTCATTATTGCCTACCCCCACTTATAGATGCTAGTGGTAAGCATAAAACTTGATCAACTTTAGACGGGAATACTCGGTGGAAAAATGGTTATGAAAACCTTGGAATGATGGATCATTCTATTGAAATGTTTTGGACATGTGTTTCCGAACACCTGATGATTTTAATGATGAAAATGTTGAGGCATGAGCCTTAGCCCTTTATAAAACTGATGGTTGTCTGGATGCGATACCATTCCAATTTTATCGTACAACCACAATACCCGAAGATTGGGTAGGGCTTGACTGGAAACTTATATACCTTAGTATTAGTTCCCTCACGGCCAAGGTCTGAGCTGAGGCTACCTTGGGAAGATTGTCCACCTGTGCAGTACCCAAGATGACAGTTGGTCATGTTTGGGAGGCCAAACTCACAGGAGAGGTGCTTATACTAGGGCGTGTAATTGAAAGGTTAGGATTGATTATCCGCATACTGAGTATGGTGAATTCAGGATTTATTCCTGACGGATGTATCGAATGTTGTGGTGAAAGTGTACAATCTCTGCAGAGTGTCAAACTATTCGAATAGCCGCGTTCGCGGTTATGGACAGTTGGAGTGGCCATACTATTCCTCCGTCAGACTTCTCAAAATGACTTGCGAAGTAAATTGAGACTTTGACTTGACCACAACAGGGTTGTGATATGAAATACAAGTTCCCACTTAGGTGTTATAAACTTTCAACTAGCATTCGTTGCTTCTAAAACTTAGTAGAGATAAATCTGGCTTTTGCAAAACAACCCTAGAGCCTAGTGTCTTATTATCCAAAAACCCCTTTACTTGTTAGTACTAGTTTGCGAGTACTTAAAAAGTACTCATGGCTTTGTCCCTGGCTATTCCCATGGCCAGACTATGAAGAGGAGTACCTGGAGGATGGACCCCAGGAAGGTTACGACAACTAGGATCATCTCCCATCGTCAGCATTGCCTGTGACCCGAAGATGGAGCTTACGCCACGTTATTATTACGTATTCCGCTGCTTGATGTTGTATTAAGAACTGGATCATGAGATCCCTATTTGTGTAAGAACTTATGTACGGTTTGTAATGGATGATGTACTATGGTATCCAATGTTATGTCTCGCAAAAATGGTAATCCTGGGATTGCGATGTATGGCATAACAGGCATCTGGGATTAAAAATCCAGGAGTTGACATCTAGTCTTGCTCTCTAAGGATCCGAAGGCGTCATGGGCCTTGGCCACCTGAAAGTCTTCATGGGCCGACGTATATTTGCTGTGGGCCTTCCTTGGGCTGGACCAGGTATGCTAAGATCATGCACCCGCGGGGTATAACCATGTCAGTAGCCCCCCGAGTGATCAGTCGAATCGTAGATTCGGCTGAGGACTCTTCAATCCTTCGGGTACGACTATGTATTTCAATAGTTCATGTGTAGGGATTGTTGATGCGTGTGCCTGACTCACCCGACGGATCAGGGTCAGTTAACTGTCTTAGGACGAAACAACACGATCTTGTTCAGGCTCGAGTCCCTCAACTCGAACCTGGAACATATGCTGGCGTAATTCGAGTCAGGCCGCGGAGGACTTACAGGAGTGGAATTCCAGTGAATTTAATTGATGTACCCAACGTGTCCGTCGGGATTTTTCATCGCGCCTGTTGGCACAGATTTTTACTAGCAGGGCGCAGTCATGTGCGTTGCCAGGCCATCAGATGATATCTGTAGGTCTTATCTTTGTGTCGTTGACACAACATCCGAATATTTATCACCGCGGAGGTGTTTCAGGTGGCCAAGCAGGACATTGCTCACTTAGCGTTAATTAGGGCAGAGTTGCCGAAGAGTTTTTTTGCATACTGATCCAAAGGATCGCAGTCGAAGAATTCATAGGGTGCGCGACCAGCGCTCCCTATGGGAGTAGCCCCCGAGTGTCTGTTCGAGTCGTAGACTCGAGCGGAGACTTTTAATTCAGCCGTTGTTCAGTATCGGGTCCGTAGGACACAAATTTTTTCGGATGCTTAAATCCATCCTCCCTATGGGAGTAGCCCCCGAGTCCGTAGTGGAGTCGCTGTCTCGACGTAGGACTCAAAGAAATAGTTCAATGCTGGAACATGTTGTTCATTCTTCGGGTGCGCGGCCAGCGCTCCTGATAGGAGTAGCCCCCGAGTAATTGGTCGAATCGTAGATTCGAGTGAGTACTCTTAGCTTTGAAGCCGAAGAAATTGTAGCTGGTGCTAGTGTAGCTTTTGATGACGTCAGTGCTGACGATAGATGACCTCAAACGCCTGCTGCGCCAGAGATGACTTGACTGGACGAACATGGGTCCCACTGTCTGACCTTGAATTGACTGGTCACGCGCGGCATGGAGATAATTACGGCATCGCCTCAATTTCCGCGCGTAGTGGACGGCGTGTTGGCGACGGTTCGTTGCGATGCTGACACGTGTATGGCCAGATTTTGCCGTTGGCATTAGGTCTTCTCGATGGACGGTTGTCATGCATCATCTTCGTCTTTATAATCATTGGGGAAAACTTCAGTTTGTTTTCACCGCATCTATTCTCGTTTTCACTTCTTCCTTGTTCTCTGAGAGTTCTTGCTGCGCGCTGGAATATCCCTTCACATTTCCATCTTCCATCCTGCGCTCTCGCCGCTGGCGCCGCCGTACCGCGATGGGGAAGTCGAAGAAGGCTTCATCTGTGGTTGGTACCAGCACTGCTGGAGGGAAGAAGAATGTCGCCGCTACCCATGTCACCAACTGTGGCTGGCAGCGATCGGATACGCGGGAGAGTGATCTCCGCAAGCTTCGCGAGCGGGGCCTGATCCCACAAGATAGGGAGGCCGTCAAACTCCTAGGCAATGAGGTAATCTCCCATCCTCCCGCTGGGTATCGGGTTATGTTCCTTACCTTTGTCATTCGTGGATTTTCCTTCCCAGTCCATGACTTCCTTTGTGGACTGCTTTTTCTGTACGGTGTCCAATTGCACCATCTTTCCCCCAATTCTCTTCTTCACATTGCTTGTTTTATCACGTTCTGCGAGTGCTGTCTCGGTATTGAGCCGCACTTTGGCCTCTTCCGGAAACTTTATTCCGTGAAGAGGCAATCCGGTTCGGATGGTGCTTATCCCATTGGGGGTTGCATCATCTCCCTCAAGCCCAATCTGCTTTTCTTTTCTTTTTCCATGTCCGAATCTGTCTAGTATTGGCGGAGGCGATGGTTTTATATCTGCGACTCCGTAGTGCCTGGGCAGGATTTTGGTCTTGTTCCTTTCGACCCCTCCCAATAGATCGAGCCAAAAAGGTCCTGGAAAAAAAGATCTTGGATGGCGAGGTGGCAGAGATAGAGGCTCTCTATCGTCGGGTGGAGGATCTCCAGTTGATTCCGGACAAGGAAGTGAACGGTGTGGATATCATCCACACTTTTCTCGAGCGTCGGGTGCATCCACTCCAGGCTAGGGCACACCCGATGTTCCTTTATGCTGGCCGGCGTGATCCGACGAGGGTTTCGACTGAGAAAATCTCCCAGGGAGATCTCGACAGGGCCCTTCGTTCACTGCTGAAGTTCAAGGCTGGAAAGGATATCCCGGGGAAGTCGCTGACTCCTCCGTTTTCTTCTTCGCTTCCTGTTCCACAGGTGTAGATCCGTGCGCGTAGCGCTATTTTTCGACTGCGTTGTATTTGTGTTTGTTTGCTAACAAATTGTTCTTCTCTTATGCAGAGCTTCAAAGTGCCGGGTATGTCGCCTCCACTACCCGAAGTATATCCGGATGCTCCATATGATGATGTGGTGGATTCCATGTCCGAGCTGCCATCGGCGCGGTCTCCGGCTGAAGAGGCCAACGAGTCGAGCGAGGACCACACTCGCAAACGATCACGGAGCTCCAGCGAGTCTTCGGATGCTTCGACTCCTAGGAACCCACTATGTCTTGAACGTCACAGTGGTGGGCATGGAGGCTCTTCCTCTCCGATTCCTGCCCTTCCTGTGCGGGCTGTAGCGCCGCATACGCCAGCGAAGCAGAAGAAGGAAGAGAAGAAAGAGGAGAAGAAGGTCCGAAGGACCCCTCCTGTCTTCAACCTGAGCGAGCTTGACTCGTAAGTTTCCTCTGCACTGCGTTTTCTTTACTGATTACTTTGTACTTGTACTAATTTGTCCTTGTGCAGGCACTCTTCCAATAACTCCTCTAGCGATGGTGCTCGGAAGATGATGGGGGAGTCGAAGTCGCGTCTCCTCCTCCTCAGACGGTGGCTACCTATGAGGGCGCTGCTCCGAACCCTCCTCCGCAGGAGGTTCAGGTGGTTGAGCCTCAGAATTTTTCTAGCGGACCTTCGGCGTCGCCATCGGATCATGTAAGTAGTTCTGTCTCCTACCACGGGGGGATCCCCCGAGCATCTGTAAAAGAGTTTTCTTGTTTTGTTCTTCCTTTGAGTCTCGGGGGGAGCCCCCGAGCGTTTTCGTGTGTGTATTTTGCTTCTGTTCTTTTCTGTTGGGCGTAGCCCCCAAGTCCTTTTCCTGACTAGTAGGTCTTCTTCATGCAGCATTTTGTGCAGGATGCCAAGTGACTGGTGCAGGAGCACCTGGTGCTGGAGGCCAGCCTCAAACAGCTTCAAGGTGCTGTTATGCCTTTGATGTTTGCTTCTTCGTGTATTCTTGTCCTGTTATCTGACGGTTGTATTTTTTGAATGCAGAGGAGCATAACACCTCCCTTCGTGATATTGATGCTCTCAAAAAGATCCTCGGTCAGGCGGTGAAGAAGGCCGAGGTTGCCGTTGGTGCGAAGGAGCGCCTTGAGCTGGAGCTGGCTACTGCGGCCGAGGCTAAGGAGCGCCTGCAGCAGGAGGCCACGGAACGCGAGGAGCAGCTTGCCACAACTGCGACTGCGCGTGAAAGAGAGGTGGCTGGCAAGCTCATGGCGGCTGCCAAGGCTGTTTCGGGTGAGTATCTTCACTTGCATATTTTTTGGTTTTCTTGTCTTTCTTCTGCGGTGCTTTGTTCATTCCTTCTCTTTATTGTCTCAGATGCCGCAGGCATCGAGTTTGACCACGGTGCTCTGGTGCACAGGAGTGCTCTAGATGATGCTACTGCAGCGGTCGAAGATCACTGCAGCACCGTCGTCAGCTCGCTCGCCAAGGCCAAGGAGGTCCTTGGGCGCTTCTACAAGGAGCTTGTCCCTAAGGGCGCGGCCCTTGATGATGTTGACGCTCTGGCGGAGGCACTATCAGCCGAAGCACCTGCGGCGTACAAGCGCAAGCACAAGGGCATCGGCGCATCTGTCGGGCTGGCGATGGCTTTGGTGGCTGGAGTGGAGCTAGACCTGCCTCAGATCACTTCCCGGATGCCGACGACTGTGGATGGATCCGAGGTAGCCTTAGCTACCTATTCTGCTCGCTGTAAGCGATATGGGCCAAAGCTGATTGATCTGCTGGCCGAGTACGCGCTACGGCAGCAGGGGGAAGCCAAGGCAAGGCAATCCGGCTCCGAGGCTACTCAGGGTGCCGTATCGTAGGCGCTGTAGCAATAGGGTAGTTGTAGTCTCTTTTGTTGTAATTATGTTCATGAACAAATCCCTGTGCCACATAGTGGCTTTTTATGCACTTAATGAATTTGTTGAGTGTGTTTTCTCCGTCTGAGTGTTCATGTCTTTTGCCTTTCTGCTGCTCTAGGGTCCTTCGGGTGCTGATCCCGTTGACACCTCGCCTGCCGCGCGGCTACGGCCATCCTTGGACGATTCATCGCAGCTTGCTTTTCTTCGAGACCGTGTTCGTAGTCTCGAAAAAGAGTTGCTTGTGATCCTTGGCCATGCTGACGTTTGGAAGTCCAAGGCGGATCGCGGTGCTGCCAGAGAGGAGTACTTGATGGCGGAATTGATTCAATTGTCCGAGCAGCTTTAGTGTAAGTTTTTCGAGCTGTTGCTCACTTCTTCGAATGCGCCTGCCGGCCTTGCATCTTACTTTTGTGCGAGTATCGCAGGTGCGAACCTTGCTCCAAGGGAGGAGAAGGAGCGTGTTTCTGTTCGGGTCAATTGCTTGACTCAACAGGACATGGAAACTGGCGGGTTATTCTGGATGGATCGTGATCGTGCCATGGTTCTGGCCACGGTGCAGGATCGTGTTCACCAAGTATCGCGGGTGCTTAGTCAAGTGCAGACGTCGCTCGCGTTGGTTCTGCATGTGATGTTTCCGTTGGATGCTGCACCGACGACCCTTTCTGGTCTTCTGTCAAAGTTTCGGAACGTGAATCATGTCAAGGAGTTGGTGCGGCATCAGCTCGTCGCGGGGGTGAAGGCTGCATTGTCTCTTGTGAGGATGCATCGCCCTGATGTAGATCTGTCTGTTGTAGCGGCTGGACCACCCCCTCGACCAGATGGTGGTGTGTGGGATATGCATCCGCATTACGCGGCTGTAGGGCAGTATGCCGAAGAGATCGTAGATCTATTTGAGCAGCGTGCTCAGGTTATTCTTCAGAATAGGTAGTACCTGTAAAATATATGGATGTAAAATTTGTATATTTTTGACTGGGCATGTTGTGCCCTTTGTTATAAAGGTTTGGTTGTTGTTTGAGCACGCAGTTCTTTGTTTGCGTACGTGTCCTTTTCGTTATCCTGACGTGGTTAGCTACTGAAGTGTACACGTGTTATCCTCAATCGATGAAATCGTGAGGTGGGGGGGGGAGCCCCCGAGTGCGTTTGTATCATGAAGTAAAGGTGCGAATAGCGAAACGAAATTTTGGGGCGAGACACTTAGCTTTATTTATATCGTAATGGAGGAAGTACATTGTTCGGTTGAGTAGCCTTGGCTGAAAAGCCTTATTGAAAGTAAAGGGGTAGGTAGCTAGGGGTAGAATCGTCGCAGCTGTGCAACGTTCCATGGGTTGGAGTATGCGACTCCAGAGTCCACGTGCTTGAGGCGATAGGCGCCACCTGGGATGACTTCGGTGACGATGTAGGGTCCTTCCCATGGTGACTCGAATTTCTTCGATCGCTCTTGCTTGAGTCGCAAGACGAGGTCTCCTTCTACGAAGGACCTTGGACGGATCCGTCGGCTGTGGTAGTTACGGAGACTCTGCTGGTACACCGCTAATCGAGCTGCTGCTATGTCTCGTGCCTCGTCGAGTGTGTCAATGGCGTCTTCGAGTGCAGCCGTGGATTCGGCTTCGCTGTAAGCGATGACCCGGGGGGCCTGGTGGCGTACTTCGGCTGGCAGCACGGTTTCGGCTCCGTGCACCATGAAGAATGGCGTGTAGCCTGTGGAGCTGTTTGGCGTGGTACGCAAGCTCTATAGGACGGATGGTAGCTCTTTCGTCCAGGTTCCAGCTTTTCGCTCGAGTGGGCTCATGAGGCGCTTCTTGATGCCAGCGCCGATTAGGCCATTTGCCTTTTCTACCTGCCCGTTTGTTTGCGGGTGTGCCACCGAGGCGTATGTGATGTTGATTCCGAGGCCTTCGCAGAAGTCTTGGAATTCTTTGGAGATGAAGTTCGATCCATTGTCGGTGATGATGCTATGTGGTACACCGAACCTGTAGACAATGGTTTCAAAGAACTTGATGAAAGTTTTGCCCTTTTGGTTAGTAACCGGCATCGCCTTGATCCACTTGGTGAATTTGTCGACTGCGACCAGGAGGTAGACGTGCCCCCCTTTCGAGGACCTTGGCAGTTTGCCGATCATGTCGAGGCCCCATTGAGCGAAGGGATAGGCTATAGGTATGGGCCTAAGCTCTGACCCGGGTGCGTGTGGTTTGTCGGCGAACCTTTGGCACCCTTTGCATCGTCGGACGATGTCCTTTGCGTCGCTCATGGCCGTTGGCCAGTAGAATCCAGCTCGTAGAGCTTTGGCGACAAGGGAGCGGCTGCCTGCGTGATGGCCGCAGATGCCCTCGTGGATGTCTTGGAGGATGGTTTTCCCGTCACTGATGGTGACGCACCTTTGTAGTACACCCGTAATGCTGCGCTTGTACAGCTCGCCATTGATGATGGTGAAAGCTTTTGACCGGCGAAATATGCGCCGGGCATCCGTCGGGCTGTCAGGCAGTTCTCCATCTATCAAGAACTGGAGGTACGGCCGCGTCCAGGTTTCTTCGACTGCCATGACCTGCATCAGGTTGACCATGGCGACCTCTATGTCCGGTTTCTCGGGTCCTTCATGACCTTCGGGTAGCGTAGCCCCCGAATGTTCTGCTTCTTCGGGTGATCCCTTGGGGAATTTCCACTTGATGGATGGCACGCAGATCTGTTCGAGAAACACACCTTGTGGCACCTTTGCGCAGGTGGAGCCGATGTTGGCGAGCCTGTCGGCTTCCTCGTTGCTTTCTCTTCCAACGTGCCGAAGCTCGCAAACGTCGAATTCTCCTTCGAGTGCGTTGTAGGGTGCGCGGTACGCGATCATGTTTTCGGCGTGTGCGTCGCACTCGTTCATCGTCTGCTGGACGACGAGGTTGGAGTCACCGTAGATGACCAGGCGCGTTGCGCCGCAGATCTTCGCCATCCTCTAGCCGTGAATGAGGGCTTCGTATTCGGCCTCGTTGTTAGAAGCTCGGAATTTCATACAAAGGACGTACTTCATCTTGTCGCCTGCTGAGGTCAAGATGACCCGGCTCTGCTCGGTTCACGCTTGAGTATCGAAGTGCATCGTCCATGACTGCGACATTTCTGGGGTGTCTGGCAGCTGCAGCTCCATCCAGTGTACAAGGAAGTCCGGGAGGACTTGAGACTTGATTGCGAGTCGCTTCTCGTAGACGATGTCTAGGGGTGACAGCTCGATGCCCCATAGGGCCACGCGTCCTGTGGCCTCTGGGTTATTCAGGATGGTTTTCAGGGGTGCCTCATTGACGACCATCACCTGGTGCTCCTGGAAGTAATGACTCAACCGACGAGCCGTCATGAACACGTCGTAGGCGAGTTTTTGGTAGTGAGGGTACCTTTGTTTTGTTGGCGTCAATACCTCACTAAGGTAGTAAATTGGGAGTTGGACCCCATGGGTCTTGCCTTCTTCGGGTCGTTCGACCACTAGCACGGTGCAAACCACCTGGTGTGTGGCTGCTATGTACAGCAGCAGAGGCTCGCGCTCCTTTGGCGTGACCAAAACGGGCGAGGTGGAGAGTAGTCGTTTGAGACTTTCGAACGCATCGTCGGCTTCGGGCGTCCACTCGAATTTATCTGCCTTGCGTAGCAGCTGGTAGAATGGCAGGGCCTTCTCGCCCATGCGGCTGATGAATCTGCTCAATGCCGCTATTCATCATGCGAGCTGCTGGACGCCCTTGAGATTCTTCGGCTTCTCCATCGCCATGATGGCCCAGATTTTCTTCGGGTTCGCCTCGATCCCTCGCTGGGAGATGAAATAGCCAAGGAGCTGTCCTGATGGGACGCCGAAGGCGCACTTTTCGGGATTGAGCTTGATCCTGTAGCGGTCGAGATTATCGAACGTCTCGCTGAGATCGTCGATGAGCGTTTTTGCCTCCCTAGTTTTGATGACTATGTCGTCGACATAGACTTGGACGTTGCGACCGATCTGGTCCTTCGTTTTTTAGACCTGCGTTCTTTAGCCCGAAGGGCATTGTGTTGTAGCAGAACACTCCGAACGGTGTGATAAACGCCATTTTCTCTTGATCTTCGACCTTGAGTCGAATCTGGTTGTATCCTGAGTAGGCGTCGAGGAAGGAGAGTTTCTCGCATCCTGCAGTCGAATCGATGATCTGGTCGATCCGGGGAAGAGGGAAGTGGTCCTTTGGGCAGTGCTTGTTCAGCGACGTGAAGTCCACGCACATCCGCAAGATATCTGTGTCCTTTTTGGGAAACATCACTGTATTTGCGAGCCACTCACTTTCTTTGATCTCCCTGATGAAGTCTGCAACGAGTAGCCTGTTTATTTCCATCCTGATGGCTTCGGCCCGTGGCTCGGACAGTCTCCGGATGGACTTCTTGACGGGCTTGGTGTCTAGAAAGACGTTGAGTGCGTGCTCGGCGAATTCCCTAGGAACTCCTGGCATGTACACAGGACACCAGGCGAAGATTTCCCAGCGCTCACGGAGGAATTCGACGAGCACGCTTTCCTATGCGAGGCTGAGGTCGTTGGCGATCAACGCCATCTTGGAGGCATCCGTTGGATGGACCTGCACCTTCTTTGTGTTGACGGTGGAGTCGAAGGACATGTCAGGTGCGTTTTGTCGTGCGACTGGGGGTGCCCCATTGTTTGTCACCTCGCGGAGCCTTACGAGCTCCTCCTGCATGCCGAATGATTGGGAGATTCTGTTGAAGTCCCTGTCGCATTGGTCCGATTGGGTGAAGCTCCCGTGGACTGTGATGACACCCTTTGGTCCTGGCATCTTGAGTAGCAGGTATGCGTAATGTGGGACATCCAAGAACCTTGCGAATGCTACACGCCCGAGGATGGCGTGGTATTGTGATGGCCAGTCCACCACTTCGAATTTGAGCCGCTCGAGTCGGAAGTTGTCCGGCTTGCCGAAGATGACGTCGAGCCATATTTTTCCCAGGGGAATATGCCCTTTCCTGGGACGATGCCGTGGAACATTGTGTTCCGATCGTTCCAGCTGCATCATGATCCGCATTGCTGCTATAGTACTTGCGAACATCAGGTTGATGCCGCTGCCGCCGTCCATGAAGACGCGACTCATCTCGAAACCTTCGATCTGCGCCTCCAGCACCAGGGCAGCATGACCTGGGCGAGGTATCTGGCAAGGGTGATCCGAACAACTAAACGTGATGCAGGACTCCGATCCGCTGAGGTACTCAGGGATGGCGGGTGGAGTTGCCACGGCCAGGTTGATCTGACGGGTGATTTTCTTCTGCACCCTATTCGTGGGGTGCCCTTCCGATCATCGCGTGCTCCTTTCGGCGGGGGATACCCGTTCCCAGCGTTGTTTTGTGCTGGTGCGACTGGTTGGTTCGGGCCTCCTACAGGTGGCGGTGGAGGAGCTCCATGCGCTATCTCACCTGGCGCGGGTGCGTTCCCGAATCCAGGAAGTGGAGCTTGCTGCCTCATCTGGACCATGCTTTCGCTGAGCTTCTGGAACTCGCTGCAGTCCTTGAGCATGTGGATTGCCTTCTTCTTGCCATCCTGCTTGTCGATGTAGAAGTGGATGGTGCATGGACCCGAATGTTTTTCGTATGCTGAGGGTCCGTTGTCGCGATCGCGGCGCTGCCACGACTGTGCTGGGCGCCCTCCATCGCGGAAGTTTCCTCCACGGTATCCTCCACTATTGCGGTTGGCGTCGTTGCGGCGGTCGGCGTAGCCGGCCGCGACCATGTCGGGTCCATCGCGATTGTCATAGACGCGCGATCTTCTCTTGCTACGGTGCTCTCGTAGTTGGCCGTAGTCGTCCTCTTCTTCTTCCGATTGCGCTCGGTGGACGGAATCTTTCCCGTCAGCCCACCTGTTGGCGATGTCCATGAGGTGGTAGAATGTCTTGGGCTTGACACGCCCGAGTTCCTCTTTGAAGTCTTGGCGCTTGACGCCGTCCTTGAAGGCGTCGATGGCTCGCTCTTTGGAGATGTGCGCTGCGGAGTTCTTGGTGTTGGACCAGCGTAGTATATACGAGCGAATGGATTCGCCCGTTCGTTGAGTGTAGGCCCGCAACTCCTCGATTGAGGCGGGCCTCTTGCTGGTGCCTTTGAAATTTCGGATGAAGCTGTAAGCTAGCTCCTCCCAGCTTCGGATGGATCCTAAAGATAGGCTGCTAAGCCAGATCCGGGCTGCACCTATCAGCTGTAGCTGAAGGCATTGCATGGCAGTTTCCTTGTTTCCGCCGTGCAATTTGACGGATTACAGGTGGTCGCTGAGCCATGCCTTTGGATATTGTGTGCCGTCGAACTTCGGATTATCCGAAGGAAGCTTGAAATTTCGCGGCATCCGTGTCCGTCGGACAGATCTGCTGAAGCACCGGGCTCCGCAGAGTTCTCCTTCGTCTTCGCCCATCCTGGATTCAGACGAGCATGCGCGCTTAGCTCGCGCTTTGTCGATTTTGCGTTGTGTTAGAGCGTCTCTGGCGTCGTAATCGCGGCTGCGATGACGCGAGCTCTTGTGCCTTCAAGGAAGGTCATGGTCCTCTTCTTCGAATGAAGGAGTGGGGCTGCGGTTGAACCTGACCGTAGCTTTCTTTTTCGGCTCCGTAGGAGTTTCTTGATGGAGCGCAGCTCCGACGAGTCCGAGTCCGGTGAGTGCGGATTTGTGCATGGCTCTCTTCGGGTCCCCCTCCGGAGGTGGGTGGGCCACGAGGTACGCAGTGGCTGCTATGATCGCAGCTTGCGGTGTCTTCGGGATGATGTTGCCGTCGGCATCCATCTCCATGAAGGATGCGTTGAGGGTTCGGGTCACCTCACGGCGCTCCTTGGGTTCCATGTTCTCCGTTCGGGAGCGGTGCTTGTTGCCGTGGTTGCCGTTCGAGCTGGAGCCGATTCCCATGGAGGAGAGCGCAGCTCGTCGCACGCTGGACTCCGAGGCTGCTTGCTTGCATTTGTCGAGAACTTCTTGCATCTTGACCTGCTTCTTGTGCTCCTCGATCAGGAGCAGATGGTAGGCCATCAGCAGATCCCGTGAGGAGTCTGCAGGCAGGACTATGCTGCTCACCATGGCGGAGCGTGCCTGGGCCCATCCTTCTTTGCTAAGGCGGATGGCATGGCCGTTGTTGTCCCCTTCGGGTGGGGGGGACTGGCTTCTTCTGTTCCCGCCGTTTTGATCTGGCGGGTTAGGTGCCGGGTTGGGCGGCGGGTTGGGTGTTTGCTGATCCGCGTCGCCCTGGATGACTACGACGCATTGGTAGCGCTCGTAGATTGGTCCGCTGTTGCCGCAGCTTTCGGATCCGGAACCGTAGGTCCCTTCGTCCGATGGCGGATCGCACAGATCGGAGTTGCAGCTGATGCTGTCGTAGGACTCATCTGTTGATGATGTTGTGCGTCGCACAGGGTGTGGGGCCCACGAAGCGAGCCTGATTGATGGTAGGTGTTGGAGATATGCCCTAGAGGCAATAATAAATGTAGTTATTATTATATCTTTGTGTTTATGATAAATGTTTACATTCATGCTATAATAGTATTAACAAGGAAACATTAATAGTTGTGTGATTTGTAAACTTAAATTGAAGTCCCTAGTAAAGCCTCTATATAATACTAGCTTATTGGTTAATAAATGATTGTGGTTTCCCTATCATGAACATTGAGATGTTATTAACAACAAGATCATATCGTTAGGAGAATGATATGGTGGACATACTCCTATAGATAAGCATAGAATAAAAATCGAGTCATTTTACTAGTTCAATTGCTATATGCTTTCTGATACATAGTAACCTAATTCCTTCGACCATGAGATCATGCATATCACCTTTACCGGATGGATGCTTTGATGACATCAAACACCACACCATAACTGGGTGGCTATAAAGGTGGCATTGAGTGTTCGGAAAGTATTGGTTGAGACACATGGATCAAGAGTGGGATTTGTCCATCCATATGACGGATAGATATACTCTGGGCCCTCTCGGTGAAATGTCATCCAATTAGCTTGCAAGCATGTGACTGGCTCACAAGGGATCACATATCACAGGAATGAGAAAAGAGTACTTATCAGTAACGAGGTTGAACTAGGTATGTAGAGATACCGACGATCATAACCTCGGATAAGTAAACTATTGTGAGACAAAAGGAAATTGGTATCGTATGTAAGTGGTTCATTCGATCACAAAGTAATCGTATAAATATGTGGGAGCCATGTGAATTTCCAGATTCCTCTATTGGTTATTGTTCGGAGAAGTGTCTCGTTCATGTCCGCATAATTCACGAATCGTAGGGAGACACACTTAAGGATTTGACGTTGTTTGAGTAGTTATGGAATGATGAGAAAGAGACCGAATGTTGTTCGGAGTCTCGGATGGGATCCGGGATATCACGAGGAGATATGGAATGGTCCGGAGAATAAGATTCATATAAGGAAAGTCCTGTTTCGGAGTTGGAGAATGGTTCCGGTGTTTTCATCGGGAATGATCTAGAAGGTTCCGGAATGTCCGGCACTCCGGAGGGGAAGGGTACATGAATGTGTCATACCAAGTTGGAAGGATTGCATCATGTACTAGGTGGCATCGCTGAACAAAATAAAGGGTTTAATCAAATCCTTGTTTGAAAAGTCAAACGCCAATTTGATAAGTCAAACGACTATTTTGGGAAGTGGAGGAGAAGTGGGAAACCGAGTTGGGGAGGAGTCCCTCCTCCACCTCCGGCCCACTTGGGATCCGAGTTGGGAAGGGACTCCCCTCCCCTTGGCCGGCGCCTCCCACCTATAAAGGGAGGGGCAGGGCTGCCCCTCCTAGCACACAAGTTCTCCACCCCAAAACCCTAGCCCGGCGCCGCCACCTCCTGTTGCCGCCGCCTAGGGATCCCCTAGCCGCCGACTTGGGCAAGCCCCAAGCCCTAGCCGCCGGCCTAGCACCTCCTCCTTGGTGTGTCTAAACCCTAGATCGCCAAGGAGCTCTCTCATATGGCTATAGGCATGGGCAAGGGTAGGGGACGGTGCTGTGTCTCCTGGCGATGCTCAACGACATGGTCGCGAGGCATGGGGCGGTGTGGTTTGGTCTAGAATGGGCGGTGCTCTGCGCGGCAGAGGCGGCGTCTTCGACGGCGGGCGGTGGCTGTATGGCACGGGGCGGCAAACAGGGGTGTCTGGCGGTTTCCTGGGTCAGTGGTGATCGTGTGTGCACGCCGTGAGGGCGGCGCGCGGTCTGTGGGTGATGGTCGAGGGTGGCGCGCGGCTTGTGCGCGTGTTCTAGGGCTTGGCAATGCTCGCGGCTGGGACAGGCAGTGGCGGTGGACGGTGGGCTGCCTCCCAGACATGATGGCTAGGCTTGCTGCTGCTCCTAGCTTGCTGTCCACAATGGGGTGGCATTGAGGTGCTCGGTTGTTCACCATTAATGGAAATGGCAAGCTCACAGGGGTGCTAGTGTTGGGCTAATCTTTCTAGATGATCTACTGAGGTGTGTGTGAGCTAACTAGGGAACAAGTTAGGCAAGAATCACTACACATTATAGTGTTTGATGTTTTGTTTGATTTGTGTCTGCAACCTGTTTGATGAAATGGCCGCATGAAATCAAGTTTTGAATTTTGAAATGATTTTTGGTGGGTTTGCTAGATTGGTGCTGGTGAGTTTGCAGATGCTTGGGTTTTGAAAGTTGAGCTTGTTTGAGTGGGTTTTGGAAAAGTGGGATCTTCCCATATGAAGAAGATTCAATTTTGAATTGCCATTTAAACTATGCATTTGAAAGTTTCTGGATGATCACAAAGTGGGCCTTGATACCTTGTTATGAGTATGTTCAAGGGGTGCAAATATCCAGAAAATTTTCTGTTAGGTTTTGAAAGTTTGAGACAGCCAAAGTAGGCATGGGAGTTAAATTGGTCAAAATGACCATTCACCTCATATATTTGTTTTGATTTACTTGTCTTTAGGAAAAGTGTGGGAAATGTATTATATGATGTTAATTTCACCTAAGAAACATTTTAAAAGCAATGGATCACACAAACAAGGTGGTTTTTAAAGAAATTCAAAATCCATGCATACACATATACATGCATTCATGGGTTTACTTAGAAAAGTTTTTGTTAACCCTAATCTTGATGATTAGTGTTTGATGATCTAAATTTGGTATTTTTGGGATGTTACAAACCTTCCTCCCTTAAACAAAATCTCGTCCCGAGATTTGAAAAAGGACGAAAAGATTACCTAGGATTTGAAGAGATCTGGAAACTACGTCCTGATGTGATCTTCGCGTTCCCAGGTAGCTTCCTCTTCTGTGTGGTTGCTCCACTGAATCTTGAGAAACTTGATGCTTCGGGTTCTGGTAGTTCGAAAGGCTTCTTCCAATATACGGATGGGTACTTCGGGATAGGTTAGGTCATCGTTGATCTCTATGGTCCGGTGATCGATATTTTTGAACACTTCGGTCTTCTCGGGGACTTCGAGACACTTGCGAAGTAACGAGATATGGAACACATTGTGCACAGCTGACATCTCTTCAGGTAGTTCCAATTGATATGATACTTCTCCTCGACGGTTCAGAATTTTGAAAGGTCCGATATATCTGGGGGCTAACTTTCCTTTGAGTTGGAAACGCTGCATTCCCTTCAATGGCGACACTTTCAGATAAACAAAATCTCCGATGTTGAAGGCGAGGTCTCGACGTCTCTTGTCGGCGTAACTCTTTTGTCGGGATTGGGCTGTCTTGAGGTGCTCACGAATCTTGTGAACCTTCTTACGCTTCGTAGGATGTCGGGTCCAAGATCGACTCTCCTACTTCCGACTAGTTCAAAGTGCGCACTTTCTTCCGTACATGAATTCAAAGGGGGCCATTTGCAAACTGGCTTGGTAACTGTTGTTGTAGGAAAATTCTGCAAACAGCAGACAGTCTTCCCACTTGGATCCATATTCTAGCACACATGCTCTAAGCATATCTTCGAGTATTTGGTTTACTCGCCCGCTTGTCCATCGGTGCGAGGGTGATACGTGATCTTGAAATCTAGGCGGGTTCCTAAACCTTCTTGGACTTTCTTCCAGAATCTCGAGGTAAACTGAGTTCCTTGATCCGATACTATGTTCTTGGGGACTTCGTGCAAACTAACGATTCTAGAGATGTACAACTCTGCTAGCTTCGAACTCTGATAGGTGGTTTTAACGGGCAAGAAATGGGCAACTTTGGACAATCTGTCCACTATGACCCAAATAGAGTCATTTCCCCTACTAGAAGTAGGTAGTCCAGTGATAAAGTCCATTCCTACAGAATCCCATTTCCATTCCGGAATTTGCAAAGGTTGCAACAATCCAGCGGGTCTTTGATGTCTTGCCTTGACTCGCTGACATATATCACACTTGGCTATATAGCTTCCGATTTCTCTCTTCATCTTATGCCACCAAAATTGCTCTTTCAAATCTTGATACATCTTAGTTCCTTCGGGATGGATAGAATAAAGAGTATCATGAGCCTCTTTAAAGATAACTTCTTTCAACTCCGAATCTGATGGTACACAAAGGCGTCCTTTGTACCACAGAACTCCTTCTTCGTCCTCGGTGAATCCGGGTACTTTGCCTGTACTGATACGACGCTTGATTCCGTCGATACTAGCATTTCGTTTCTGCGCCTCTTTAATCTGACTGATCAAAGTGCGCTGAAGTTCTATGCTGGCCAAATATCCTTCACTTACTAATTCCATTCGAAAAATCTTCCATCTCTTTGTGCAAACTTGGTTGCTCCTTCAAAATCATGGAGTTCAAGCGGCACGGCAATCTGCTAAGGGCATCGGCTACCACATTGGCTTTTCCAGGGTGATAGTGAATGTCCAGGTCGTAATCCTTGATTAGTTCAATCCATCTTCTCTGCCTCATATTCAGCTCCTTCTGGGTGAATATATACTTTAGGCTCTTGTGATCCGAATAAATCTCACAACGATTTCCCATCAGGTAATGTCTCCATGTCTTCAGGGCTAGAACTACGGCTGCGAGTTCGAGGTCATGGGTTGGGTAATTTTGTTCATGTTGCTTCAATTGTCGCGATAGATAGGATATAACTTTGCCTTCTTGCATTAGCACACATCCGAGACCAATCTTGGATGTGTCACAATACACATCGAAGGGCTTCGTGATATCCGGCATGATCAGAATTGGGGCTGAAATCAATCTCCTTTTGAGTTCTTGAAAACTCGCTTCACATTTGTCGGTCCATTCAAACTTCTTGTCTTCTTCAGCAATTGGGTCATGGGTCTGGCGATACTAGAGAATCCTTCTACGAATTTGCGGTAATATCCCGCCAATCCGAGAAAAGCACGAACTTGGGTTTGAGTGGTTGGGGCTTGCAAATCTTCTACATCTTTCACCTTGGCAGGGTCAACGGCAATTCCTCCGGCTGATACAATGTGACCGAGGAATCCTACTTCGTAACTAATTCACATTTGCTGAACTTGGCATACAACTGATGCTCTCTAAGGGTTCCAAGAATGGTCCTTAGGTGTAGCTCATGTTCTTCTTCTGATTTGGAATACAGAATGTCATCGATGAAAACAACGACAAACTTATCCAGGAAGTCCATAAAAATCTTATTCATGAGGTTCATGAAATAAGCGGGGGCATTGGTTAATCCAAAAGACATGACTGTATACTCATACAATCCATATCTGGTGGTAAAGGCAGTCTTGGGAATATCCTCTGCATGATTTTTGAGTTGATGATAGCCAGTTCTAAGATCAATCTTAGAAAACACCTGGGCTCCGGTCAATTGATCAAACAAATCTTCTATCTAAGGCAAGGGGTACTTGGTCTTGATGGTGACATCATTCAACTTTCGATAATACGTACACAAACGGTTACCTCCATCCTTCTTGTCCACAAACAAGACAGGTGATCACCATGGGGACGCACTCGGTTGAATCAATCCGATTTCCAATATGGAATCCAGTTGCTTCTTCAGTTCTTATAGTTCCGACGGGTTCATACTATAGGGTCTCTAGGCTATGGGTCATGTTCCGGGGATTAGTTCAATGATAAACTCGATATCCCGATCTGGGGGCATAACGGGCAAAACATCTGGAAATACATCGGGATATTCGCAGACTATCCGAACTTGGTCAATGGTAGGTTGGGATATACTCTTGTTACACTTGAATTGGCGAGGTAAGGTTTCAGATATATGCTCGACTGATATTCCGGCGGTACTGGTCATGGTGATGGCTTTCTTGGCACAGTCAATCAATCCTTTATGTTTGGTGATCCAATCCATTCCTAGTACTACTTCCAAACCTTTAGTTCCGAGTACTATTAGGTTAGAATAAAAATCTATGCCATGAATTCGGATAGGGACGGCCTTGCAAATTTGCCTAGCCTTCGTGGTTGATCCGGGAATTTGTACAATCATCACATGCTTCAGTTTGGTTGGTTGAATTTTACTAGTGCAGGCAAATTCTTCGGTGACAAATGAATGCGATGCACCAGAGTCAAACAACACTCTTGCAAGTACTGAATTAACAGAAAACATACCCAAAGACGACGTTACGCTTCTGAGCTTCTTCAAGATGCATGAGAAAAAGACGGCCATTGCGGTTGAGTGAATTCCCTGGGGCAAATCTTCTTCCTGGCTGAACACGACGCTGCTGCTGAGCTGGGACATTGGTGTTGGGGGTTGTAGCGTTCTTATTGTTGGGGCACTCATTGGAATAGTGGCCTTTATTTCCACAGTCATAACAGTTCACTTGTGACTTGTCCTTGGCTGCGACAGGCACAGCATTGCTTCCAGTCCTCGGGGCAGTGTTGGGGTTAGCGGTAGCATTGTTGGTGTTGAACTTGGGTGGGGCACGGGTGAAATGGCTAGAGTTGCCGGGGTTGTTGTGATTTCCTCCGGGTCTAGGGTTTCCACGGTTGGGATAGGTTGGACGGGTCATAGGGGGTCTGTTGGTTCTTGGGGCAAATCCTGGAGATGGGTTGGGGTGATACTTTGGGGTCTGATGGGTTCCTGGTTGATGCATCATGCGACGCTTGCGGTTCTCATTGGCTTGGTTGATCTTTCCTTCCATCTGGATAGCAGAGTCGACAAGGGCTTCAATATCAACAAAGGGGATATTGACTAACACCGTCTGCATCTCGTCATGCAGACCATTCAGGAATCTTTCTTTCTTCTTGGCTTCAGTGTCTATCTCGTCCGGGGCATAACTAGCTAATGACAAAAATTTGTCACGGTATTCCACTACAGTCATCCTTCCTTGCTTTAGCTCTCTGAACTCGTCTCTCATTCTCTTGATCAAACCTGGTGGCACATGGGTTCTGGTAAACTTGACTTTGAATTCCTCCCAGGTCATCATTTGGCCTCCGGTCATTGCACGAACACTGTTCCACCATGCCCTGGCATCTCCGGCTAGATAATGGGTGGCGAACAGGACTTTCTCGTTGGCTTCTACTCCGGCTACTTCTAAGTTATTTTCCATGGTTTGCAGCTAATCATCAGCGTCTAGGGGTTCTTCTGACTTGGTGAAAACGGGTGGGTTGGTATTCTGGAAATACTTGAGCTTAGATCCATGGTTGTCCTAATTTCCATGGCCTTGGTTGTTGTGGGCTAGCTGGGCTATCTGTTGCAGAGTGGCTAGGTTGGCTTGACGTTCCGCTCTTTCAGCTTCGCGGTCAGAAGTCAACATTTGCAGGATCTGCAACATTGGGTCCGGGGCTGAACCAGTTGCTCCACGTGGCATCTGAAGATTGATATAGATTATGAGAAAAGAGGGAAATTCCTACGGTTTTGGGTTTTTGAAAAGTTTTTAGAGCTTGACTCAGGTTTTTATAGCAACTTGCTTTTTCATTCATTCACTCATAGCACACAGTACAACACACACCACAACAAAGAAAAACAGATGGTTTTAAGAACCATTCTAGAAACTACGATACAGTGGGACCGACTACTACTTACTACGCTAGTGCTCAATGCTACTACGGCTCGGATTCTGTGGCTTCATCATCTTCAGCATCATTGATGAAGGCGAAATCATCCTCATCGGTGAAGAAGTCCATGGCCTGATCCTCCAGAAAATCGTCGTCATCGCTGAGATAGGAGTAAGGGTCTCCACGAAGATCCTCTCCGGCATTCTCCCTTTCCTCTAACTGCATGTCTCTCTCGTGGATGGTCTCTTCCAGAGATGAGATGCGATGGCGAAGACGGGCAATAATGCGCTCCTTCTTGTCTAGCTGACGGCGGTGAGACTTGCGATCCTTTGCTAGCATGGCGATGGTCTGGTCCTTCGTCTTGATGATGGCAGACTTGTGGTTGCAATAGTCACAGCAGTTGTCCAACTCCTTCTGACGATCATACATCATGAAGCTAAGGTGATCCAATTGAGTCTTCAGCTCGGGTGGTATGGGGCTTCCAGTGGTTGTCCATTTGCATCACGCCTTGGGCAAAACTCAAAGCGAGTACCCTTGATCTGATTGATGCTCTGCCCACACAGACGGGAAAGAGCTTCCTGCATTGCTCTGGCAAGTCCATCGAGCCAGTTGTTTTCCCTCATGGTAAACTGAATTCCCTCCGCAGTGGGAGGTTCAATCTTTCCTCGGAGACTTGCAACAATTAGCCACTGCAGATCTTCTCCTCCTTGATCATTGAGCTGAGCTCCGAAGAACTCAAAAGTGACGCCCGAAGTTCCGAAGTCGATCCAGATCCCTCTCAAAGATAAGGTCTCCACCATTCCCCAGTTGGTAAAACTTGCTGTACTTCACGTCCATCCATAAAAATAGAGGATGAGTAGATTAGCAGAGTGATCAAGTGTGTCAAAATTTTATCTATTTTGCAGGAGTTTTTGAGGAACATGAAGTTTTATTAAAGAATTAAAGAGGTAAGAATGAGAATAAGTTTTCGTAAATATTTTTGTTCTTTGGTTTTGAAACTAAGTTTTTGGTTCAACGTCCAATCTAACTAGGGTCTCCTATGGTCAGGATGGCTCTGATACCAACTTGTCAACACCCGGATTTTTCAATCCTAGATGCCTGTTATGCCATACATCGCAATCCTGTGATTACCATTTTATGTAGACATAATGAATTGGATACCATAGTACTTCATCCATTACAAACGATACATAAGTTCTTACACAAATAGGGATCTCATGATCCAGTTCTTAATACAACATCAAGCAGTGGAATACATAATAATAATGGTAGCGTAGGCGAAGCTCCATCTTCGGGGTCACATGCAATGCTGACGATGGGAGATGATCCTAGTTGTCGTAACCTTCCTGGGGTCCATCCTCCAGGTACTCCTCTTCATAGTCTGGCCATGGGAATAGCCAGGGACAAAGCCATGAGTACTCTTCAAGTACTCGCAAACTAATACTAACAGGTAAAGGGGTTTTTGGATAATAGGACACTAGGCTCTAGGGTTGTTTTGCAAAAGCCAGATTTATCTCTACTAGGTTCTGGAGCTAGTCACGATTTTATAACTCCTAAGTGGGATCTTGTAATTCAGGTCACAACTCTGTTGTGGTCAAGTCAAAGTCTCAATTCATTTCCCAAGTCATTTTGAAAAGTCTGACGGGGGAACAGTATGGCCACTCCAACTGTCCATAATCATGACGCCGACTATTCGAATAGTTTGACACTGCAGAGATTGTACACTTTCACCACAACATTCGATACATCCGTCAGAACAAATCCTGAATTCACCATACTCACCATGGATAATCAATCCTAACCTTTCAATTACACTCCCTAGTATAAGCATCTCTCCTGTGAGTTTGGCCTCCCAACCATGACCACTGTCATCTTGGGTACTGCACAGGTGGACAATCTTCACAAGGTAGCCTCAGATCAGACCTTGGCCGGGAGGAACTAATACTAAGGGATATAAGTTTCCAGTCAAGCCCTACCCAATATTCGGGTATTGTGGTTGTACGCTAAAATTGGAATGGTATCGCATCCAGACAACCATCAGTTTTATAAAGGGCTAAGGCTCATGCCTCAACATTTTCATCACCAAAATCCTCAAGTGTTTGGAAACACATGTCCAAAACATTTCAATAGAATCATCCATCATTCCAAGGTTTTTCATAATCATTTTTCCACCAAGTAATCCCATCTAAAAGTTGATCAAGTTTTACGCTTAGCACTAGCATCTACAGGTGGGGGTAGTACTAATGAGGGGTGGTAACTAGTGGAGTTTCACTAAGTCCAACCTTATATCTTAGGCTGATATCAAGGTTTCTTGCTTAGGCCAAATTTTATGCTCTTTATGCAACCTTCAGCACACTGTCTGGTATTTACCAAACTCTTAGGTAGACTCTAAGTAAGCTTTGATAAAGAAATAAAGTAAGAAGATTGCCATAAAACTAGGATTGGTTTAACCAGTAGGTAGGATCATAAGTATGGGTTTGTGGCATCAGTAGGGTATCTTGCAAGGTTTAGCTTGCACATTTCACTAATAGTATTAGGCTTGCATAGGTATAGTATCTTGCAAGTGTTAGCTTGCCTTGTGCAGAGCAGTGGTTGAAGTTCTCCTCGGCTTCCTCTTCGTAGTATCCTCCTTCCTCCTCGTAGTATCCTTGGTCGGTACTAGCGTCTATGAATAAATACGAGGTACACAATCACCAAACAATACTTAACTACTTGCAATCATCACACACAAGGGTCCTATAGATGATCTAGCATCACCCCTAACATTACAAGGTTAAGGCTTGATTTAAATCTTTTTATTTTTAGAAAAGTAATTTCTACTCATTGAAAAACTACTTAAGACTTAATATTCTCCAAACCAAATATGGGCTCATGTTGATACATGTCATCACCACATATTGTAGTCCATGGGAATGTGATTTAAAGTGGTGTCACAATTTAATAAGGTTTTACCCTTTTATCTTAATTAATTAAAGTGGCTAGAAATGCTTATGTAGCATTCTTTTATTCCTTGAACAATATTTCTGCAAGTAAACCTATATATTTTTATATATTCTGAAAGGCATGGTTAAATGTGATTTTTGAGAGTTGGAATCAACTCAAAAGCTTTTATGGTTTGAATTTGAAAAATGTTTGAATGCAGAAAAGCTTCTGCCTTGTTATTTTTACTATGGGTGATCTACAGATCCAAATGACTTGAATCCAACGGGCTTGGATTAAGCACTCACATACCTTTCCAACAAAATTGGTTTCATCTAATTTGGTGCACTGAATTGATCTGGGTTGATTTTTGAAGTTGGGTACAGAAGTGTGTTTGAAAAGGAATAGAAAAAGTTTTAATTTGAATTGCTGGGCTGCGCGGGAAATTCTAACGGACCGGCCTGCTAAGCGCAGTGCTCCCGCGGGCTGCGTAAGTGGGTGTCCCCACTCGTCAGTGACACGGGGCTGGGCGAAGCGGTATGGGGCAACGTGGATAGTTCGATCTAGTCTAATCCAACGGCTGAGGGTCATCGTCGACGTGAGACAACTCCGGCGAGAACGAAACCTAGCGCGGCCAGTGAGGGGTGCTGGGGGCTCACCGGGGTACGGGCGAGGGTCGGCGATGCGGGCGAACGACAAAGTCGACGACATCGAACCTCCTGGTACCGGTGGCTTCTCCTGGGGCGGCTCCAATCGCTGGCTCCTTTCTTCTCCGGCAGCGGCAGGCTCCAGTGAAATTCCGGCGAGGTGGTGCTCGGCTTGCTCCGAGGATGGTGTGGCACGGTCAGTGGGGAGAGGGGAGTGAGATGGTGTGAAGAAATCATGTGGGGGTGGCCTCTATTTATAGTCAAACAAGGGGACCGTCGAGGCACACGGTGAGCTCGTCGGGGGTGACGTTACAGGCGGCTATAGGCATGGGCAAGGGTAGGGGACGGTGCTGTGTCTCCTGGAGATGCTCAACGACATGGTCGCGAGGCATGGGGCGGTGTGGTTTGGTCTGGAACGAGCGGTGCTCTGCGCGGCAGAGGCGGCGTCTTCGACGGCGGGCAGTGGCTGTATGGCACGGGGCGGCAAACAGGGGTGTCTGGCGGTTTCACAGGATCGTGTGATCGTGTGTGCGGTGAGGGCGGGCGCTGATCTGTGGGTGATGGTCGAGGTGGCGCTCTGACGCCGCGGCATGGTCTGGGCGCGGCTTGTGCGCGTGGTCCAGGGCTTGGCAATGCTCGCGGCTGGGACATGCAGTGGCGGTGGACGGTGGGCTGCCTCCCAGACATGCTGGCTAGGCTTGCTGCTGCTCCTAGCTTGCTGTCCACAATGGGGTGGCATTGAGGTGCTCGGCTGTTCACCATTAATGGCAATGGAAAGCTCACAGGGGTGCTAGTGTTGGGCTAATCTTTCTAGATGATCTACTGAGGTGTGTGTGAGCTAACTAGGGAACAAGTTAGGCAAGAATCACTGCACACTATAGTGTTTGATGTTTTGTTTGATTTGTGTCTACAACCTGTTTGATGAAATGGCCGCATGAAATCAAGTTTTGAATTTTGAAATGATTTTTGGTGGGTTTGCTAGATTGGTGCTGGTGAGTTTGCAGATGCTTGGGTTTTGAAAGTTGAGCTTGTTTGAGTGGGTTTTGGAAAAGTGGGATCTTCCCATATGAAGAAGATTCAATTTTGAATTGTCATTTAAACTATGCATTTGAAAGTTTCTGGATGATCACAAAGTGGGCCTTGATACCTTGTTATGAGTACATTCAAGGGGTGCAAAGATCCAGAAAAGTTTTTGTTAGGTTTTGAAAGTTTGAGACAACCAAAGTAGGCATGGGAGTTAAATTGGTCAAAATGACCATTCACCTCATATATTTGTTTTGATTTACTTGTCTTTAGGAAAAGTGTGGGAAATGTTTTAGATGATGTTCATTTCACCTAAGAAACATTTTACAAGCAATGGATCACACAAACAAGGTGGTTTTTAAGGAAATTCAAAATCCATGCATACACATATACATGCATTCATGGGTTTACTTAGAAAAGTTTTTGTTAACCCTAATCTTGATGATTAGTGTTTGATGATCTAAATTTGGTATTTTTGGGATGTTACAGTCCGCAACTTACTCCAAAGGTTTCCGGATTGACAAGAACATCAAGCCCTATGAAGGCACCGCCAAGCCAGCTACATGGTTGCAGGACTACAGCAACACGGTGGAGATCGCCGGAGGTAGCCCCAACGTTGCTGTCAAGTACCTCCCATTAATGTTGGCGGGCACTGACTGTCAATGGACTGATAACTTGCCGGAGAGATCCATGTACTGTTGGTGATCTACAACGGTGCGTGCAAGAGAAAGACGAGACATCTCGTGCCTACCTCTCCCACTGGCTGGATATGAAGAATTCCTGCGCAGGAGTGCACGCTCAGACCGCCATGGCCGCCTTCATCGATGTGTTGGAAAGGGGTACGTTGCTCTGACATAAGCTAAAGCGCTTGCAGGACAATCATCAGCTAGACTTGAACCAGATGATTCAGTTGGCCAGTGAGTTCGCAGCTGCCGACGACGATGCTCGCGGCTCTGCCGGCAACGGCCGTTCCAACTCAAGCTCGGAGGAGCAGCAGCACAAAACAGAAAACCACACCAGAAGAACATAAAAGTCCCGACATGGTCGCTATGACCTTCATAGGACGAGGTGATGGCGATAGCGTGGCCGAGGACGGGGAGCTGGTCGTGGGCAGCGGCGAGGAAGTGAAACTATCTTGGCAGCGCTCCGCGTTCCCCAAACCTACAAGGAATACCGCGATATGCCATGCCTCGTACACCTCGATGCCAACGGCAAGGCCACCCACACCAATCGGCACTTCAAGTTCGTCAACAACATCAAGGAGGACCCGAAGTCCGGCTACAAGCGAATTCGGAAGAACATACCGCGGGGCAAGGGCAAGGGGAAGAAGAAGGAGGAGGAGTCCAAGTATTCAAGTGACATGGACGAGGACGTTGACCCCAAGCACGCCGGCAAGAGAGACGGCAAAGGCAAGAACCCCTTTGAGAGGAAGGCAGCACTTTTCCACACTTTCCTTGGTACCCCCACCATCCGACAACAGAAGACCTCCATGAGGATACTAATGGCTACTCTCCCCCCAGTTCCCTAGTTCGTGCGCTGGTCAAAGATTCCAATTACTTGGGATAGGAAGGATCACACAGACCTCATCCCTACGGAGAACCAATACGCCATGGTCATCAACCCCTTGATTAACGGCAATGAGTTCACCAAATGTATGGTGGATAGTGGAAGCAGGATCAACATCATGTACCTGGATACACTACAGAAGATGAACTTGACGGAGGCAAACCTAAGGCAGACCAACACCATCTTCCACGGCGTAGTTCCTGGTTGGGAGGCTCAGTCCCTTGGGTGCATCACACTTCAGGTCGCCTTTGGTGATGTTAATAATTACCGCCAAGAGTGCATGACCTTTGAGGTGGTCCCCTTCAAGAGAGTGTACCACGTCATATTCGGCTGCGACATATTCCACACCTTCATGGCCAAGCCATGCTTCGTCTACAACAAACTCAAGATACCCGGACCAAACGGTGTCATCACCGTATTAGAAAGCTTTGCCAAAGCTAGGGACTGCGAGATTGGAGAAGCAGCCTACGCGGAAGCTGTCCTCTACAACGAAGAATTCAAGGAGATCCAGAGCAAGGTCGACGCCTCGAAGATGCCCGCATCGAAGAAACAGATTTTTGACTCCACTCCAGCATTCAAGGCCGCCATCGAGACCAAGCCGGTGGAACTTGTGGTAGGCGATGCCTCCAAGACCACCACCATTGGGACGAACCTGGATCCCAAATAGGAAAGCGCGCTCGTCGAGTTCCTCCATGAGAATAGGGACATCTTTGCCTGGCAACCTGCCGACATGAAAGGTGTACCAAGGGAACTTGCCAAGCACAGCTTGAACATTGATCCAAAATGTAAACAAGTGAAACAACCTCTATGACGCTTTGGAGATGATAATAGACGCGCCATAGGCAAAGAGATAGCTAGGTTACTTAAGGCTAGTTTCATCCGAGAAGTCCTTCACACCCAATGGGTGGCCAATCCTGTACTTGTCCCCAAATAGGGAACCAAAGAATTAAGAATGTGTGTTGGTTACACCGGCTTGAACAAAGCATGTCCCAATGATCCGTTTGCTTTGCCTCGCATTGACCAAGTCATTGACTTGACGGCTGGCTCGGAGCTGTTGTGTTTTCTCGATGCATACTCAGGATACCCCAGATCAATATGAGGAAGTCGGACCAATTGGCCCCTTCGTTCACTACACCCTACGGCACATTTTGCTATGTCACGATGCCCTTTGCGCTGAAAACGCAGGTGCTACGTACCGGCGGACAATGCAACATTGCCTGCACGATCAAATTGGTCGGAACGCTCACGCCTATGTGGATGATATAGCGGTGATGTCTAAAAAGTCAAATGACTTAATCTCCGACTTAAAAGAAACTTTGATAATCTCCGGAAATACAACATGATGCTTAACCCTAAGAAGTGCGTCTTCGGGGTTCCAGCCGGCAAATTGTTGGGCTTCATCGTTTCCCAGCGTGGAATCGAGGTCAACCCAGAGAAAATCAAGGCCATCCTAAACATAAACCATTCGACATGCCTAAAGGACATACAACGACTAACAGGTTGTGTTGCAGCAGTTAGTTGGTTCGTCAGCCGACTTGGAGAGAAGGCTTTGCCGCTGTACAAATTGCTGAAGAAGGCGGACAAATTCACATGGACGGACAAAGTAGATGCAGCATTGAAGCAGCTCAAGGAGATTCTTTCCTCAGCGCCTATCCTTGCAGCGCTCGGGCCTGGAGAGCCCATGTTAATTTACATGGCGGCCACCAACCGGGTAATCAGAATCGTCGTCGTGGTAGAGCGGAAGGAACCAGGCTATGAGCACGGAGTTCAACGACCAGTTTACTATGTAAGCGAGGTCTTGACGGAGTCCAAGCAGCGTTACACGCACTACCAAAACATAGCTTATGGAGTATTCCTTGCTTCTTGGAAGCTGAGGCACTATTTCCAGGAGCACCCAATCATATTGGTGAGCAAGACTCCATTGTCCGGCATTATCAACAACAATGATGCTACGGGAAGGGTCGCGAAGTGGGGCATTGAACTTGCCGCCGTCAAGATCACCTACAAGAGACGCGACGCTATCAAGTCATAAGCCTTGGCGGATTTTATCGCAGATTGGATGGAGATGCCAGATGCTACCCCATTGCCGGAGCCAAAATACTGGGTGATGCACTTTGACAGATCAAAGCTACTCAACGGCTCGGGGGCTGGTGTACTGCTACAGTCACCAACTGGGGTCAAGCTACAATATGTTCTGCAGATCCACTTCGAGGCTACGAACAACATGGCGGAGTATGAAGCACTCATTCACGGATTACGTGTAGCCAAGGATATTGGCATCAAGCGCATAGTTTGCTGTGGAGATTCTGACTTGGTTGCCCAGCAGGTGGCTGGCACCTGGAATGCGCGGAACCCTATGATGGCGGCATATCGAGAAGAAGTGGACGAGATAGCCAAGAGCTTCTTGGGCTACGAGGTCAAATATGTACCTAGGGAGCAGAACGAGGCGGCTGATTTGCTATCTAAGCTTGGAGCAGGGCGCAAACAAATTCCGCCTGGAGTTTTCCTGGAGCATCTACGGACACCATCCGTGAAGGGAGCAGACATCGACAACCCGGACAGAGTAGACTCTTTCGTCCACATGGTGGCAAAGGTCCCTCAGGCTTGGACAAAACCGTTCATGGAGTATCTCGAACACGGAACTTTGTCCGACGACGAGGTCGAAAGACAGCCAATAGTTCGTCGAGCAAAGGGCTATACCATAATCAATGAACAGATCTACAAAAGAAACACTACTGGTGTATACCTTAAGTGTGTTTCCCAACAAGAAGGTATTGAAATCCTACGCGAAATCCATCTCGAAGATTGCGAGCATCACGCCGCTCCCCAATCTTTGGTCACTAAAGACTTCTGGCAAGGATTGTACTGGCTGACCGCGAAGGCGTACGCCTACAAGCTGGTTGAGACATGCATGGGATGCCAGTACTATGCCCGACAACCACATGTTCCTACTGAAGAATTGCGAACAATACCAATAACTTGGCCGTTTGAAGTCTGGGGGCTGGACATGGTTGGTCTGTTACAGACGACACCATGTGGGTTTACGCATCTGCTAGTAGCAGTTAATAAATTCACCCAATGGATAGAAGCTAAACCATTAGAAAGCTCGATGGGGCAACTGCCCTTAGGTTTGTCCGGGATCTAGTGGTGAGATTTGGTCTCCCACATAGCATAATCACCGACAACGGCAACAACTTGTCACTCGGAGAAGTGAAAGCTTATTGTTGGGAGAAGGGCATCTGACTTGACCTTGCATCTGTGGAACACCCACAATCCAATGGTCAGGTTGAGCGAGCCAATGGCTTAATTCTGCAGGGAATCAAGCCACGTCTTGAGGCACCACTGCATAGAGCAGCTGGAGCCTGGGCGGAAGAATTGTCATCTGTATTGTGGAGTTTACGAACTACACCCAACAGATCCACCGGCTACACCCCTTACTTCATGGTATATGGAGCAGAAGCCATCCTGCCTTCCGACATCCTTCACGATGCACCAAGAGTTGCCACCTACGACGAAGATGACGCTGAAGAATCCAGACGCCTACATGTGGACCTTCTCAAGGAGGAGCGCGTTTTGGCATGCCAAAGATCCGCCATCTACTAGCAGAAGCTACGCAAGTACCATAGTCGCCGCATCCGACATCTCTAGTTTAAATAGGGGGATCTGGTGCTCCGACTTAAGCAGAAGAAGTCACACAAATTATCCCCGCCATGGGAAGGACCGTTCATCATAAGCAAGGCGCTGCTCAATGGGTCTTATTACCTCGTTGACAATCGTGAACTGAAGGATAGACCCAACGAGGATCATAAGCGTAAGCGACGTGACCCGGATGATGACTACCCGGAGCTTGATCGGCCATGGAACATAGCACAGCTACGTCCTTTCTGCACTTAGCATTTTTATCTATTGTGTACCTCTTATATGATCAATGAAATAAAGCTCTCTGATTCACTCATATTTCTGAGTCTTTTACCTCCTTTAGTGTTCATTTTTGGATCGTATACAACCTTTATGCACAAGTTTTGCGATTGCACTTGTGAAAATTCCGCCTACGGGCGTTAGCTTAAGTTTTCTGGTCTACACGTTCTTTGTCGTTTTTATGTGGATTCTGGAGTAGTGACTTTTGGCACTTATTGTCGGCGATTTTGTGCTTAGGTTATTGACGGTGCCACTGTGCATCATCACCTGAGCGCATGGTTCCGACAACTAGTCTTCCGACTCACGAAAAGTCAAGCAGAAAAACCAGAGTAATGGATAAGCCAGCACTTGCTTAAAAATATATACATGCTGGAACTAATTCTTGAGTAGCAAGAAAGAACAACCATTGTTTTCCGCCTTAAGTTAACATGTAGTTTTTCCGCATACACATTTCAGAGGAAACAAATATTACATAATTTTTTTCATTCCTCTAGCGCAGGCGACTTGGACACAGCATCATCAGCAGTATGAGAGTCACCTTCCTCGAAGTCGACAGTGTTGAGGGACTCGGAGGAGCTTTGGTTGCCGCCATCAATGGTTTTCATGGGCACAAAGACATTAAGGTCGACCAACTCGTTGACTCTGGTCTCAAAACCCGAGAGCGATGCCAAGATAGCCTCGTGATCTATCTTTTGGCCTTCGTCGTTGATGTTGGGGATACCGGAGGTCACCGTGTCGATGTCGGCGTTTTCATAGTGTGCCTTGACCATTGACAGCGCCATCCTTGCGCCGACCCATGCACACGAAGCTTTCTAGATTGAGATACGCTCGGGGGGCTCGACACAAGATCTCCGAGAACTTCGTCACAGAGTCCACCGCCTTGATGTTAATCTGGAGGGGCTTGGCTATCTCCTTGGTCTTCTTGATGGCGGTGTTGATAAAGTTGCCGACAAGGACCATGCATTCCTTTGGCGGAGGAGGCGACCGGGTTAAACCCATAGGAGCTGCAAATTTCCGACAAAGGATCACATGAGTTATATAACACAAAAAGTTCAGAGTATCTAGCTTACAGAAGTCCAAGACGGAGAATCACTTACTGAAGATGCTAATCTCAGCCTGCTGGAGAGTTTCCGCCATGGTGTCCCGTTCTTGTCGAAGGATCCTGTACGCGTCTAGATGGCGCTGATTTTGCTCATCGGCGGCTTTCTTCTGATCTTTCAGGATCGTGATTTCCTCCTTCAAGCGGTTCATCTCCTCGTTGGCGTGTCTTGCAGGACTTTCATTGAGTCTCCATGCATCTTCAACATGTCCTTTCTCTCCTGCTTAAGGATCTTGTTTTCGCTATCCAGCTGCTGAATATGCTTGGATTGCTCAACAATATCCTTATACTTGGAAATGGCTTCTGCAAGTCAGAGAAATAAAAGTGCACAGCGAGTACTCGGAGAATGTTGGCACAATACCAAGTCAGAATACGAAAAATAAAGGAAAAACATACGCTTGATCTTGGTGATTTGTTCCTTCAAGAAGGCAGGTTTACCCTTTTCGGCTTCCAAGTCTGCGTGCATCTTCTGGTACTTCTTGTTGGCCACGCCCCTCCGAGCATTCTCATTCTATGGAAGAATAAATTTAAACATTGTTCTGTCTACTTGGAGCATCTAGCCAGAAAATTTCCAGCTAGAAGATCGGGGGCTACAGCGAGAGTTTTTTAACTTAGCACTATGCTTAATCTTTCTTTAAGCATCTAGTCGGAACTAATTCAGTTTTCGATTAGAAGCTTGGGGGCTACAGTATAAAGTTTTTAACTCAGTCATATACTTAGCTTCTCTTTAAGCATCTAGTCGGAACTAAATCAGTTACAACTAGAAGCTTGGGGCCTACAGTATTGAAATTTATAAACACTGCGTATGCTACTCTAAAAGCATCTAGTCAGAATAATTCATTCAAACTATATGCTTGGGGGCTATAGTGAGAAGTTTTCTAGCTTAGTCACTCTTAGAGCATTTAGATGCAAAGACCTATGGTTTTCCGTCTAAATCCTTGGGGGCTATAGTGGGATACTCATATGAAATGTAAAAGACAAATAAAACTTACAAGCGCGATGATCTTGAGGTTTGTAGCACTCTCAGCAAGCAACTTGCCTAAGGAAAAAATGTTTCCTTGTAAGATTTCTGCTTGCCGGAGAAGCTCCTCAAGACCGCATGTTCGAGATGTCGGCGCCGCACCAGGAACCAGAGCGGTGCTACCCAGCGTAAGTACCAGATAGACTATCTTCGGGAACTCTATGGTCTTCTAGGGTGCGGAGGCGCCGCCTTCGACAGAGATACCACCTTCCACCACCTCCTTACCTCTACCGATGGCATCGTTAGCCGGAGCTTCAGCCATTTGGTTTGCAGCACTTTCCTGCGTCGCCTGTTCGCCGACAATGGCAAGCTCCGTAGAGGCAGCTGAGTCCACTTCCATGGTGGAAGGGCCAGATGCTACTTTGGCTTGTGAGCTTGTCGGGGCAGGCGAAGGCTGGACGCTAGGAGTGATAGGGGTGATGGCGGGAGATGTGTGAGGAGAAACGTCACGATGCAACATATCCTTAATGTTTCTAGAAGCCCCCAAAGTTTTGGAGGTCTTCTTCAAACTAGTAGTGGCTTTCTTCCTGAAACGTACAAAAAGTATAAGTACAGGAGTAAGACAAACAATGGACAATGTCGGAGAGAAAGAAGCTTACACAAGAGGGGGTGCTTTGGCAAAGGGGATCCTAGTAACTTTTCTTTTCTCTGCTTCCAGGGTGGAGGTAGTCTTATTGGAGGCTCCACCCCCCGTCTTCTTCTTCTTGCCTCCGTTGGCAGCGTCAGAGGTGGATCTCTTACGCTTTCACGCCAATGGGACCTCATCGTCGGACACGACGGTGACTTCCTTCATCTTTGGATCATAGATTTGGGCAGCCATGCTATCCTCATCTGTATCGCTGAGCTGTTAAGTGAAAATCCACCGTTTTAGATGAGATGGTAATGGCTAGATGGAAGAACTAGAGTATATGTCATACACGGAAAATAAACAGGTACCTTTGGGCACTTGCTCTCTACGAACATGTCGTAGGTGATGGTGAAGCCATGCTTCCTATCCTTCACCTTGACGATGTCCTTGAGGCGGAGCTTGACGGAGTCGCTCGAGAAATTGTCCTCGGAGATGCGGAGGCTATCCTTCCTCTCGTTGGTATACTCGTGCATCAACTTCAAGCGGTGCTGCAGAGGTCGGATCCGCCTGACGAACCAGCACATGGACAGGTCCAATCCGGTCAGACCCGTATCTATGAACCACTCTATCCTCCTTATAGTGCGGGAAGCGTCGATGTCGGAGGGAAGGGAGGCCTAGTATCTCCATGTCGGGGCTTCAGCGGCAGCTCCATCGACGAAGTTCGGGTACGTCACTTCTCGGCCAGCCAGAGGGATATCTGGGCCGTATAAGTACGTCTGTTGCCAGTTCTTGCGGGACTCATGGACGCCAATGTCGGGAACCGCCGGCCAAGCCGTATCTTAAAACTAATGGTGCCATAGTTCCTGAGCTCGTCCTTGCCGGATCCGGCTTCACGCTTGACGGTGAAAAAGTATATAAAGAGATCTAGCCTAGGACTAATCCCTAAGTAACCCTCACAAAGCACCGCTTAGTTGCTAAGCGCAAGGATGCTATTGGGGGAGAGGTTCTGAGGCTGTACTCGGCAATGGTTGAGGACGGCTAGGAAGAAATTGGAGATGGGCAGGGAGACACCGCATACCAGTTGGGCTTTGAGGTACACCTTTTCTCCGGCTTGGGGAGAAGGAGTGACCTCGCCGGCCGGCGCCGCCCGCCAGGCGAGCCCCTCCGTCGCCTGGAGGTAGCCCTCGATGATTATATCCTTGATGTCGCGGTCCGCAATATCCAAACCGCGCCATTCGCCCTTATGGGAGTCGTGCTCCTCCTCTAGCAGCTCCAGCGCCGCTGGGTTATGGTCACCGCCGGTGGCTTTGACCACCGCGGATTTAGGGATCACCAGGCCCTCTGGGGGTACGATGATGGAGCTCGCCGGCTTCGCCGCGGCATCGCCTGACACCGTCATGGAGGGGGCAGAACTGCTGCTGGACATTGGATGGGTTACAGTGGTGACTAGGAAGGTCGAGGAGTTATGGTTTTTTTGCACAGTGTGCGGAGAGCTCGAGGAGGCGCTCACTGGAGGAAAAGACGATGCAGAGGAGAATGAGGTGAAAAGTAATATTTCCACCGCTGTTACAATTTATAACCTCCAGCATCAAGATTCGTGCGGAATGATCGAACGGTTGACGCGTGGACAACGTGTGCGGGCGCGTGCGCGGAAATTTAGCCACATTACCAACCGTCACCGCCAACGGTTCGTATTGCTCGCGCTGAAAAGTCAGACATGATTGCGTTCTTTGCATGTGTGAGTTACGAGGCGTTGCTGACATACGTCTACGTCGCCCTAGCTATCACTAGCAGATGAACCATCACATCGGAAGATTCTGGCATGGACAGATCCAGTACGACTACGGAAGAGTACGGTAGAAGATTCAGCAATTCTCCGACTTACAAGTTGAAGACAGAGAAAACCTTGCAGGGTTCTTTGGGAGGACTACAAGATGTTGCTTAACGATTTGCCGACATCCATCTAGACGGAGCGTTCAACATGAAGAGGAAAGACGGTGCAAGATCTCGGAGTTCTCCGAGGGCTACTGTTGGGGATATGCTATATGGGTATCCTCATAGCATGTCCTCTACCCGGATAACCCGAGTGGCACACAATTGGTAGCATGGCCTATGGCCTGCTGAGCGGCCCAGTTAGATGGATCCAGAAGGGAGGCCCATGCCGGATAAAGGAAGGCTACGGAGGAGTCACCGACGTACCTGGAGCCCTGGAGTGCAAGACACGCTAGACTAGTTGTAAGCAGTGTAGGACTATGTAACCTGTCCGGCTAGGAATTTTCCCTATAACCCCAGGACCTGGCGACTATATAAGTCGGGCCTATGGGAGCCTTTAGGGAAAAACACAAGACAATCTCAGACGATAACTTGGACTTTCTAGTCACCTCGCACAGTGAACCAATCCCTGTAACTCGACATATTTGCCCTTATAGTGATTTATAGAAGGAGTAGGATTCTGCCACCGTTGTGGGATCTGAACCTGGGTAAGATGTGTTACCTCGTACCCGTCAACCGTCTCCCTTTCCCCATGTCTCTAAACACGCACTGTGAGGACCCCTCCATGGTGTACTCGTCGGCAATACCACGACAGTCGGTTTGACCTACTTCTGTAAGAAGTTGTAACCTGTGTATATTTTTCAATATAAGGAACACCAGCCGAAGGGGTTAGCCACGGCAACCAAATCTTTTGACTTGCAACAGGGAGATCGTATCTTTCCGTACCTCTTTTTATTTTGTTTAGAGGGGTTCTTGGCGCGTCTTCGTCAAACTCCGTTGGAAAGATAGGTTGCAGGGGATGACATTTGGAGTGGCTGGTCCAACTATTACCCATCTTTTAATTGTTGACGATAGCATGGTGTTTCTTGAGGCCAGTGATGCGTCCCTCTCTGCGCTGAAAGGGATCCTACAAAAATATAAGAAATGTTTGGGCTAGCGAGTAAATCTTGCAAAATCCCCTATTTATTTTGGCAAAGGGTGTGAAGAAGGAAGAAGAACTTATTTAAAAGCACTGATTGGTATCTCTTGCGAGGCTTTGTCTGAGAAATATCTCGGCCTCCCGAGAACGGTAGGTCGATCGAAAGATGGTGCTTTTAAAAATCTTCCTGAGAGATCTTGGGGCAAAGTGAAGGGCGGGAAATGGCAAGGTATGTCTATGGAAGGGAAAGTAACTATCATAAAATCGGTGCTTCAGGCAGTTCCGGTCTACCCCATGAGTTACTTCAAGCTTATTGATGGCATGTGCAACAAGCTTACCTCGATCTCGTCTAGTTTTGGTGGGGAACGGTGGAGGAAAGAAGGAAAACATCTTGGATCAGCTGGGATAGGATGAGTCTACCAACAAGAAATGGAGGTTTGGGGTTTAGGAATTTTTCAGCTTTAACCAAGCGCTCCTAGTCAAGCAAGCTTGGCGTATTCTCTCTTCACCGAGCTCTCTGGTTGCACATTGATTGGTATCTCTTGCGAGGCTTTGTCTGAGAAATATCTCGGCCTCCCGAGAATGGTAGGTCGATCGAAAGATGGTGCTTTTAAAAATCTTCCTGAGAGATCTTGGGGCAAAGTGAAGGGCTGGAAATGGCAAGGTATGTCTATGGAGGGGAAAGTAACTATCATAAAATCGGTGCTTCAGGCAGTTCCGGTCTACCCCATGAGTTGCTTCAAGATTATTGATGGCATGTGCAACAAGCTTACCTCGATCTCGTCTAGTTTTGGTGGGGAATGGTGGAGGAAAGAAGGAAAACATCTTGGATCAGCTGGTATAGGATGAGTCTACCAACAAGAAATGGAGGTTTGGGGTTTAGGAATTTTCAGCTTTAACCAAGCGCTCCTGGTCAAGCAAGCTTGGCGTATTCTCTCTTTGCCGAGCTCTCTAGTTGCATGTGTTTTACATGGCACAGAGTTTATCAAAGAGGGGTTGATCTGGAGAATAGAAGGAGGAGAAAACATCACGGTATGGGATTGCAATTGGATTTCACGTGCGGTTTTAAAACATCCACTGGGACATAGATCGAGTATAGTTAGCAAACTGTTGTTGGACGATGGTCTGGGATGGAATGGAGAGAAGTTAAATGAGGTGTTTTATAAGGGAGACGTCGATGATATTCTGAAACTTCCTATTGGTATAGCTGGAACAGATGACTACATGGCGTGGAATTACACCAAAAACGAGTTATTTTCGATTAAATCGGCATACCATCTCAATATGCAACTCAGGAGCTTGCGGGCTAGGCAAGCGACGTCGTCTGTATCTATGAGTAATCATGCTGGATGACTTTCGCTGTGGGCTGCGGAGGTCCCGGGAAAAGAAAAAATTCACGTGTGGAGGATGATAAAAAATGGCCTCGCTCTTGGCGTTGAGCTACATAGGCGGCACATCAAAGAAGGGGTTAAATACATCGTTTTCCACAGAGAAGAAAATCTCCTCCACCGTTGGGACTGCCCACATCATTAGACATGTGGAATCATGCTAGAGACCTTTCAGGTTTGCAAATGTTGAGACCGGATGATTCGGTTCGTCAACTACGTGATCTCCAGGGGTGGCTGCTGGATTGGCTGGGTAGTATGAAAGATAAGGAGTTGTCGATCTGCATTATGGTCATGTACTATATGTGGTTAGCAAGGAATGAGGCTAGAGAGGAGAAAAACATTGATGAGCCCCCCAACATAGTCTGGTGAGCTCTTGCTCTAGTGGAGGAATGGATCAATGTCACTCGCAAAGAGGAAGCAAAATGACCAGTACAGGAGCACTGGCTCCCCTCGGCGATCGGCTGGTGCAAAGCGAATGTCAATGGGGCTTTCTGTCTGGAGGATGGTATTGGAGGTTGCGTTGTGGTTCTTAGGGACCATGATGGCCGTCTCCTGTCCGGAGAAAGACATTTTTGACCTCCATACCGAATGCTGACAGGGCGGATCTCATGGTGTGCAAGCGTGCACTAATCATCGGAAAGGACGCACGGATTAAGGACTGCTTCGAGTTGGATTGCCTTGCTGCTGTTGCCAATATGAAGAGTTCGGACATACATCGTTCGGTTCATGGGCCTTTGGTGGAGGAGATAAAGGTTCTGTTGAGAGGGTTTACAGCCTTCAAAATTAGACATGTGCGTCGATCATGCAATGGCGTTGCGCACGTTCGAGCGAAAGTAAGCTGCTTTAATATGAGTAGTTATTTTTGGGTGGATTCTGATGCCGGTGGATTAATATAAGAGCAGTTGTGATCTAAAAAAAATGACGGACATAAACAAATCATATGCGTAAAAAAGACAAGCATTATTCAAAAGCACACTTTGTAAAAAATTATATCCTAAAACATTAGAAGATTTCAATTTAATGTGCATATAAATAAAGGACCAAATTATTCTCACATGACAGTCAATGGTGCTCTTTCCACAATGTGTATCATGCTTACTAGTCATTTCTTCCATTGTGATGGGCACTGTTGCTCGCTGGAGTTGTCGGTGTATATTAACACTGTCTTGAGTTGTTAGCATGTATATCAGGGGTATCTATCAAGAAAGGGAGAAACAAAGGGATAAATCTTAGTATATATAGAGAGAGAGAGAGTGTGTGTGTGTGTGTGTGTGTGTGTGTGTGTGCATGCAGGTGTGTGTATTTCCTCGTCGACATTCTCTATTATCATTAATGGCCAGCCTTTTGCGAAGTTCAGAAGAAACAGAGAAATACCATAAGGATGTCCTCTCTCTCTGTACATTTTTGTCGTAACCATAAATGAATTATCTATCGAGCTATAAGAGGCTATGAGTAATTTAACCCTCAATGGTATCACTGTTGGACCAAACTGCCCTCCTATTCACTCTTCACTTTTTTGCGGATGATCTCCTAATCTATGGTAAAACTGACATCAGTGAAGCCTATACCATGAAAAAAAATTGGACTCCTTTTGCAAGCAATCCGACCAAACCCAAAGTTGGCATAAATTTGGTATTATTTTTAGCAAGCTTGTGGACCAAAGCACCATTGAAGCCTTTAAGCATATTTTTCCTATCCCGCTCATGGACTCTTCCTTCATCCACCTCGGACATCCTCTCATCCTTCCAAGCAAAGACAAAGCCTCTTCTTACAACTTTGTTATTGAGAAATTCAAGAACAAAATTACCACCTACAAAGCTGACCACTTATCTCATGCTTCTCGCCTCACTCTTATCTAGTCTGTCTTTGCCACCATTCCTATTTACTACAAGTCCAATATCATCTTTCCCAAAATCTGCAAATCCAAGATAAATGCTATTGTTAGAACTTTTTGGTGGACAGGCATTACCCAAAACAAAACCAACAAGGCACTTTGCCTTAAGGCTTGGAAGGATGTCTATGCTCCAAAAAAGGAAGGAGGACTAGGCGTAAGAAATTTCCAAGCCATTAACTACAATCTTATCCTTATGACAGCCTAGCGCATAGCTCACAATCCTAAGGATTTTCTCCACCAAATCCTTAAAGCTAAATATTTTCCAAACACCACTCTTTGGTGCCCAAATCCAAATATTCCAAAATCTTCCTTATGGTCCTCCATCTTAAAGTCCTTCCTATCCTCAAAACCCATTCTTATTACCAAATTACTCAAGGCAACATTTCCATATTGAACAATCCCTGGTGCAATCATTGGGAGAAAATTTATGAATGTTTAATCATTTATGATTGGGATTACATATACCCAGCAAAAGTTAAGGATCTTTGGTGCACAAATGAAAAAACCTAGAACAAGTAGATCATTGACTCACTTTTTCAACAACCTCTAGCATATCAAATAAAGCAAACCATTATTATTCCCTCTCGATAAAAGGATCTCCCTTGCTGGAAACTCACATCTACAGGAAAATGTAACCCTAAGAGTGCTTATTATGCTTGCTTACATTATCTGTAGGAAAAGGGAGAACCAAAACCAAGGCAAGCACCTACATCAACAATGAATCTTCTAAACCAGATCTGGAGATCAATATATATTCTCCCAAGAGTTCAATCTTTTGCATGAAGACTCATACAAAAAGCAATTCCTACATGTATAAGAGCTGGGAAATACTCCGATCACATTAGCAAGTTCTGCTGCAGATGTGGACTGAAAGAAACTGATATGCATCTTTATTCACCTGTGAATTTGCAAAATCTACTTGGTTTTGCTCGCCCTGGTGCATACGAGTAGAAAACATTACTCAGCATAATCATTCCTTGGTTGAAGTAATTCTTTACCTCCTGAACATGAAGCATCCATATGCCACCATTCAGAATATTTTAACTTTTCTATGGTGTTTATGGAAAGCCAGGAATGATTTTCTGTTTAATAGAAATTCAAGAAAGCCTCAACAAATCATTATCAATTCTCAAGCCCTACTAAGCTCCATGAATCTCTTGGAACTCCCAAGTAAATCCATTGAAGAAGCAAGCTGTCATCAAGGAAACCAAAATAAAGACAAAAGTGCAATTCAGGGAGATCAAGCTAGTCAAAATGGAAACACCCATGAAATTCATATTTACTCAGATGCATCTTGCAAGAAAGAAGACAACCCAAATGCAGCTGGAGTAGAAACTACTGGAATTGGCATTTTCATCCAAGCAAATGGGAAAGATAATCCTTTTTAGCTTAAAGTGCAGGCGTGCTCTCTCTCTCCCTCTACGGCTGTCTCTGTTCTTCAAGTAGAAGCTATGGCCATGTTACTAGCAACACAAATTGCAGAGAAGCTGGGACTATATGAAGCCCTTTGTCTTACATACAACAATCTCCTAGCAAAAGTTGTTGCTAGCAACAAAGTTGACACAGAGTTTATCCATTGGAATTCCAGAGCCATCCTTGCAAAGATTTTGAATACTATTGGAAAAACTAAAGCAAAAGTGACTCATATCAGAAGAGAGAGCAATCACACATCTCATATTTATGCTCATAAGGTGCAGAGGATGAATACTCATGTGCCTATCCTTAGATGCTCTTCGACAGCTCATTCCCCTTTTCCCTACCCTTTCATTTCAATCTTTCGATACACTACTTGGCATGATTTTGTGATCTATAATGTAAACTGTTGTTGAGCATTATCAATGAATTTTGGTGCTAGTGGCACCATCAGTTCTTCAAAAAAGGGGATACATCTATAAGGTAGAAGATAACAGGGGAAAGAAAGCAAAATTTAATGCATACAGATCGGTCAGAGGTTCGAAGTTAAGGAAAATAATCTTCTCTAGGTAGCGATCTTCTCAAAGCACACACAAAAAATAGGATCGCGGCGGCTACAATCAGTGTCACCTACGATAGCCGGGCAAGGAGCCTCCTGTCACCGGACTGATGTGGAGGAGCCTCCTCGCTTGGGAAATCGTCATCAATCTGTTGGGAATATGCCCTAGAGGCAATCATGTATGATGATATTTCCCATTGTATTCATAAAGTTATTAAGTTGTCCTTGTATAAACATCTGATGTGTATCATTGAATATGTGATTCAGTTGTGGAACTATGCATTCATGTTGTTTATACTAAATATCCTTGGTCATCGAGGTTGCGCTGGACACAAAATTTAGAGCAATGTGAAAGTCGGCTAATGACACGATTCCACTTGTCATGGGCATGGAGATGCTATTTCGACTTACACAGATTCCGCTAAAGAGTTTAGCGAGTCGATTGACCCATATTGAGGTACAACGAACAAGTTGTCATTTGTATATCTCAATCAATGTAATCCTTAGACCTGAGGTTGTTGCACATTCCGAATTGAGGATCACCAACTTAGGTTCTGTCAAACGTTGATCCGTAATTGGGCAGTTATAAAGGCAGAGTTAGGGTCGACTAAGAATCAAGCTACGTGATGTGAATAACCAAGATGGGATTTTGCCCCTCCACTTGGAGAGATATTCTCTGGGCCCTCTCGGATGATATGATTCAGAAAGCATGGCCATGCACGACTTGGTTAAATGTTAACCAAGGCGATCGACTAAGAGTTAGTTGGATGAATCACTTATCTTGGATCGAGAAGAGAGTCAGAAAATTTAAGGGATGACAAATATTCGCCTATAGTCTCACAAGGTATATCGTGAGGCAAAAGGGACTCAGACACAAGTCGCATTGGAAAGGCAAGTCATCATGACTCTTTGGTACTTGGGAGTCGGCATGTTCTGCTAGGAGCCGCTACCGACTGATCGATTGAGAGTCGGACTCCAATCGTGTACAAGTTTCCATGAGCCTGCAGGGTCATACACTTAAGAGCAGGAGCAAGTTCAGATTGGATCTGAACCGGAAATCTGGTTGGGTTGGACCTGAGACGGATTTGGACTGAGTCAGTGAGTCGGACTCATGGTGACTAATATGGGCTTTAGTGAATGGACCACGAGTGAGTGGATCCCACATTTAATCCCTATATATAGTGGGGCGCAGGAACCCAAGGCGGTTGATCGGTTAGGTCATTCCATGAGTTGGAAACCCTAGCCCAGTCCAGCCGTCGTAACGAACCTAGAAGTTCACCGCCTGTTGGGGATATACTTCCCGGGTATACCCACAGAACTCACTGACCAGGGTGGCCCACCAACGGGTTAGATCTTTGCTTCACGGGCGACCCAGTCAGAGAACGAGGAGGAGCCAGTTCCGGCTACGATAAGGCCCAGAGGAGTTACCGACTGAGGCCTGTAGTATTACTTGTAGTCCAAGCTGTATCTAGTTACCGACTCTGTAACATAGCCGGATAGGTATCTCCTGTAACACTAGGCCCCGGTGACTATATAAACTGGCCCTATGGGAGCCTTTAAGGCAACACAACCACAATCAACTCGCGCAGGCGAACCTCTCTTGTAATCCGTTGTAACATCCGCTTACGCCAATATATTACTGGGTTGCTAGCATGAGTAGGATCCGATAACCGCAGTCGGATCTGAACCTGGGTAAACTTGTGCTCACCACTCCTGGAACATCTGACGTCTCACACCCCATCCTTCCAACGCCACTAGGACCCCCTATGGCGTACTTGTCGACAATCCGACGATAGTTGGCGCCCACCATGGGGTAGGTGACCTTTGGAGCATCGTTCCAGGCAGAATCTGCGCGTGCATGAATCGGCGAAACTATCGCCATGGGTGGCGTGGTCTACGCCAATGATGTCCCTCTCGTCCTTGTCGATGAGACTTGGATTTCGGCTTCGAAACCCTTGACGACCTACACGATCATGTCTATCAGTGAGATCGATATTTATCTCGGTTTCGCTGATCCCGCCCAACCCACCCTTGAGGTGATGACCATGGCGGAAGAAAAATCCGGATCTACTTTATCCGCAGAGGCGAAAGAGTTCAAGATATCGTAGAAAATAAAACCCACCCAGCCCACTCCTACAGTGGAAGAAGAGGTGAAGAAAACTCTGGATCTGATCTCCCTGATGAGATCGGATACACGAACAAGGAATATATCCGCTACGGCTCCATCCTACCAGACGTCGTAGCATAAAAACTTCCCTTGAAGCACAGGATAAAGGAGATGATGAAACACCCCTACATCGATTACAAAGCAATCGCCGACATCAAGGAGAACTTTGAGATGGAGGAGGCAGAAACCCAGCCGTGTCACTACTTCAAGAACATGAAGAAGAAGAAACATTGTTTCGTGTACCACATAAGCACTGGATCCGACTCCGTCGATGCTAGAGCTGGTAGCGATTCGGTCCTAGATGCAATCGAAGAAAACGCCGACTTACCTGGCTCACTGATGGAGCCAATCGTGTCGCAGGAACTTCGAGACTTCGACAAAGAGATGGAGGAGTATGAAAAAGAACACGTCTCCAAGCCAACGCAGGGTGAGCCGGCAAATTCTCCTAGTCCATATGATAGCATGGATGAAAGCTACACCTCGCAGGATGATATGGATACCGGAGATTCCTCCGAGATCGACAAGCCAACCATGACGGAAAGTACCGACGGAAGTTTATCCCCCGGTACCGGACCAAAAGCTGTCTTTACCATCGGTACGCACGTTAAGGCTACTAGGCGATCAAAGAAGAAGAAGAACAAAAATCTGGCACCGGCAGAGCCGGACGTCGAGGAAACCAACGAAGAAAAAGTTGACAAAGAAATCGAGATGGAGAATCAGGACGGAGATCCTATTAATACCACCCCGATCGACCCTCATGTGGATGGACACGTTGTCACCAAGGGTGCATGTGAAATTTATGGAGATGCTCCTACGATTCCAATCCCAACGGCTTCGGATCTTACACCGGAGGCGCTGGAGAAAAGGGCTGATGACCTGGTAAATCACCGTTTGTTTCTACTCGAAGAGGGCGCACGCATCATCGAGATGAGACAGCAGTTAGACAGTGATCCTGCCAAATATCAGTCAGATTTCAAGCGACACCCAAACAAGACAAGGGGAGGTCTGTTTCTTGCTAATAAGAACCCGGATATCCACAAATATCTATTCAACAGAAAGGATGGAGAGAAGATCCGAGTCTACACAAGGCTGTTGGAAAACGCTGCTGCAGCTCGAGCCATCCTCGCCAATAATCCGTCTCCACAGCAGGTCCAGCAGTGCGTCGCATTACTGGACAAAGGATTAAAGCAGCAGAAAACGACCGCATCATTTAGTGGCAAACTGGCCTCAAAATACGAGTTTTGCCACACTGGTGCTAACCAAAGCGCTGACGTAAGACTTCTCAAGGATATGACTCAACCCTATCGTCCCTGTGGAGAAGAAGAGAATTCAAGAACCGGCTCAAACGGCCACTCTCGCCAACCGACATGTGACTGTGTAAGAGTTACTCCGGCTGTGTCCGAAGACACCATCAGGGCAATGGTTCCTCATCAGGACCATCGTCGGCCAAACAACCACTATAGAGAAGACCCGGAAACATGCCGCCAGTGAGAGGAGCAAGATCGGCTAAGGATGCCACCACTGAGCCGTCCGACTAGCAATGCCAGACGAAGAGATGATCCGAATTGTCCTGAATCAAGTAGGGACGGTGCCCGAAGAAACAGGCACCAAATTCAACACAACGAGGCTCCACCACCACCATCGCGTAATCTAGCCGGAAATAATCCACCAGGGCCGCCGCCACCTCCTAACAGCGACCATGAAGGATCTCGACATAGCCATAGAAGCCGCAGGGGTGGTGGCGACAATGGTGAAAGAAGAAGAAGAAATCCGACTCTGCTGTGCAGGAGCCGTGAGCCGTCGAGGTGCAGATCTCTCTCGCCAAACGACGCTCGCCATCGCATTGAATCAAACATAGAAGCGCGGAGGTACGAAGAAGAGGTCTTGTATGTGGGACCCAAATGTTTTGGACCACGCATACGTTAGACCAAATTTTCGGTTGACTTTGGTATTGCCAAAAACATTCAGCCCTATGACGATGTAGCTCGGCCAGATACCTGGCTCTAGGATTTCTTCCAGGCCTGGTGCATCGCCAAAGGAGGAAACAGCCTAGTTTCAGTCCGATATATCCCACTCATGCTAAGGAAGACGGATCGATCATGGCTCAACGAACTGCTAGAGAATTCAATTCACAACTGGTATGATATGCAAAGTGCGTTCTTTTCAAACTTCGAGGGAACATACAGAAGGCCCTACACATTCGGAGACTTGTAGCGTTGCACACAAAGACCCAGAGAAACCTGCCGGGATTACCTCGGATGCTAGATTAACACGAAGAACTCCTACGAAGGAGTAAATGAGCAAACTGCGATAGAAGCCTTTATTGCAGGACTTCTAGTCGTACTTTTGCGTCAGCGACTAAAGTGTGACCATGTCACAGATTTGGGAGAAATGATAGAAACGGAAAGCAAATATGCTGATGTCGATGATGATTCAGAAGGGCTGCTCAATATTCTAGCCAATCCCAATGCCGCCAAACATCCAAAACAAGCTCAGAAGCGCAAGAACACCTCGGACGAAAAGCCGGCTCCGGACAATGCAGCTGCCTACACAATGCTCAGATCTGGAGGACGAGGAGGGTGCGGAGGCGGAGGAACTTTCCAAATTTAGGGCAGAGGAGATCAGCAACCAGGAAGAACCTATACCTGGGCCGACATTTTGTGGCATCCCGCAAAAACCACTACTAGAAAATCGCTTGGTATTTTGTTTTGTGCATCATCATGACATCATCATGCATATTATTTTTACTTGAAACTATGTTGCGAAAGACTATTGTTTTCTGAAACTAGCCCTCCTTCTATTTCAAATTAAACCCCCGGATGTTTCCGGATATTTTATTTGTCTAAAACTAATTACAAAATCATTTACTAAAATTAAAATAAACAATATTTCTTTTAAAATAAACTGTTTTGATCGGGGGAGGCAGCCCGGCCCGAAAAGCCAGGCTGCCTACCACCCCGATCGGCCCAACCCAATCTCACCAAACCCTAATCTATTCCTATTCTCCAAACCCTAATCCCACCTACCCCAAACTCCCTCCTCTCTCCCAGCCGCCACCGGACCCCCTCCACTGCCGCCTCGCTCCTCCCCAGCACCCCGTCCGCTTCCCCGACCTCGGACCGGCAGCGCTGCGCCACCCTCTGCAGCACCGGCCGAGCTCGCCGGACTTCTTCTCCCATGAGCCCATCCTCCCGCCAGTCGCCTGCTCCGTCTTCAGCGCCGCCCTGGCCTCGTCCCGTCGCGGCCGAACCTCGCAGCCGCCTCCCGTCTCCGGCGTCACGCCCGCGGCCTCCACCCCACCTCGCCGTCTGCTCCAGCCCCGCGTCCGTGTCGCCGGACTCCGTCGCGTCGGGCCCAAGCCGTGAGCGCCCTCTCCCTCGCTTCCTCGCCGGCGTCACCTCGTTCCTCCACCGCCCGAGCCACCGACCGCGAGCCCAGCCACGTTTTGCCTCGGTGGTTCCTTTTGTGTGCTATGGGATATAGCATCTCTACCCAGGGACCTCGGTAATCAAGTTTGCCTCGCGACATCGATTCTCCCCCTGCCGTGTATCGTGTCCTAATCTCTAGATCGGCAAACACGGACGCCTGCAGACAAGACGCATCAAGATCCTCTCGCCGACAAGACCGGCTTGATGCCGATGATTCCGAAATATGTACATGGAGCCACCCGAGGAAACAACGCCGTAGACTCGCGGTATCCGGAGGTCAACAATAGACCGCAGTATCGAGATCTTCCTGAACGCCAAGATCTTCTACTCGATCCACAAGACCGATCCGATGCCGACCCAAGTTCTTCCTCTCGGACCCGTAGACACCGAGACCCGGGATGCCAAGATCTCCTCCATGAAACGACAAAACTGACGACATGACCCGACGACCCCGGATGCAACAAGACCTTCTTCCCGGAGGCGACGTCGAGAACCCGAACGCCAATATCGCCGACGTGAATACGCCAAGTTCGTCTTCCCGGACACCGTGCGGAAAGATCTACTTCACGGATCCGAAGACCCCGGGTACCGATCCACTCAAGTTCGCCATCGACGACAAGATCGGCACCAACCAGGGCAGATCCGATATGCCCCCGACGCCAACCAAGTCCTGCTTCCCGGTTGCGACAAGACCTCCTTCCCGTACCGATCCCGATCTCGTCGAGCCGATCTCCCATCAAACCCTGAGACCGAACCCCGGAACCCCTCCGAACCCCCAAGCCCTTCGACCCCAGATGTGTGAACCCTTTTCTCGAGCCCTATTTTATAAATGTAATATCAAATTGTTGCATATTAATTTGTTCATGCTTGCATGCATATTCATGTGGGTTTGGGGGTGTTATGCCGATTCACCTAAGTTAAATATGGAGTCTAAATGCGGGATATACTTGTATTATACCGCCTCCATTTAAATTGGTGTAGCGAACCGTTGCCATGTTTTGTCATGTTAAGACAACATTTAAATTGCGGGGTACCTAAACAACATGAACGATATAATTAATTGTCGGGACCCCGGTTCCGCTTAATATGGCCTAATTGCATCGCATCCTTGCCATGTCATACATCATACATGCATCATGCCCGATCTTTTGCCGTAGTATTAAATATTGCATCCGGTGTTTATTCTAGTGTTTTGCTTCTTCGCGGATAAGGCCGTTGAGTTGATGTGAGCTTCGCCCCGATCTTCGGATGAACCTTCGGCAATGTTTTCAGGCGAGCACCTCCCCCTTTCTACCTATCTTACTTTTATAGTATTTATTCCCTCCTGTTGATCTATTGCTATCTATGTTGCGATGCTCTAGTTTTCGTACCCGTGATTATCCCTTGCAGCCTTATATTGCCTTGGACACCTCCTATTACCTGTTGATTGGTAGATAGCTGGACTTGCGTGTCGTAGTCGCTTGCTCAAGTGCTGTTGCGTGTCGCCAAGAACCACAGTTGTTGGAGTATTTCCGCATGTTTATTGCTGGAGATGATCAAGACTTTAATTACTGTTTAACAACTAAAATTGAAGTAGGTAAATGCAGAGGCACAGGTGGGCAATAGATGTTATTTGGTTGTTAACCGTCCACTTGTGTCCCGTAGGACCCCGAGTACTTGATACATGTTCCTTGAATATTCGCGCTATCCACATCCGGGAGGATTATGGGACCCCCCTGAGCCAGATCTTGATTCATTCTTATTTCTTGGGGCCACAAACTAGTTTGAGGTTTTATTTACTATCCTGTACTTATGCCATGTTTTACTGCTTTATTTACGATTGTGCGAGGAGCACCTGTACTGTTTAGGTAAGCGGAGTGTTTTCGCGGTATCGACAAGCCCAGTTTTGGGTTCCCGTCGTTTCTGACCATTGGCGCAAACCTTGAGCCTGCCTCGAGTCAGCTAACTTTGTTATGGTGTACTCAATGGGTGGCCCCTGAAATATTTTTGAATCCTGTGATTGCTTTGTCGTGAAGGCCTCGTTGGGTTTTGATTTGGTTTTTCGAGGTTGATCGAGTGTGTGTTGCTATTTGTGCACCCTGCGGTAAAAATTTTCAAAGCCGTGTCATGGTTATGAATTACTTGGAGCACAGTATCTCGATCATAGACAACTATAACTAAAGTAGTGTTATAAATTTGACTTTATAATGACTAGTAATCAGCTTCACTATAATGGAATGGCTAAATAAAACTGCCAACAATTGCCTGTTTGGGTTGTCGCTTGCTACCATTGTATCTGACTAGTAAGTATGGCAACTATAACGGAATGGCTAAATAAAAGTACCAACCACTGCTGGGTTTGGGAATATCTCATGCTAATTGTATTTGACTAGTAAGTGTCGCAACTATAACGGAATGGTTAACTAAAACTGCCCACTGCTTATTTTACCAGAATGACTATCTATATTTGACTAGTAAATTGCCGCAACTATAACTGAATAAATAAAACTGCCAACTGTGTGAGTTCCTCGGTTGACTTCCTCTTTTGGTCTCGAGGGGGAAACACCAGGATGGGTTTGTTTGATGGTAGCATCAGGTTGGATCCGAATAGGTCTTCCGTATCCCCTTCTGATAGCCGACAGTTCTATCGAGTCTCTATAGGTTGTTTAGTGCATGCTGCGCTGCCGCTGCAATCCACCATACCTGTGTAGGCGAGGACCGCCGAATTCTAGCCTCGCCGTGTACTGGCCTCAGTACTGACCGCTCTCTCTTTTTCCTTTGCCCTTTGTCGGCACCCCTTTTGTTTAAGCAGGTTTTGAGATCGCCGTCGTTAGCAGGGTTACCCTTCCGGCTTGGCCTTGGCAGGGTTATGGACGCCATTGGTTATTCTTCAGGGCTCTTAGCCCCATTTGCATCTTGTTCGTAGTCGGACGCTCTATCATTTTCAAGGTGATTTGGATCTTTGTATGTTATATCTGTATTCTTGACTCTTTGAGTCACTGTTGTATATATATCGTACTCGGGTCCCATCGAGGACTGTTGTGTAATGTTATTACTTCGTTTTCCACCCGCACGCAAGTGCCTGGTGGGCACCTTTGAATCGTTTCTATGCGGGTTTGGCGGGAAGCGCTGAAACTTGCATAGGGCCGATTCTGAGGGTGTTACAGAGTGGTATCAGAGCCCAGCAGTTGCGATACCCCACAAGTCCAGCCTGTAGGATAACCTAGCTAACGGCCGAAGTAGAGTGTCAAAACTATTTTGATAAATCGGTTGGATAGTTCTGCTTAGGTCTAATTTTTCTCCTTACCCCTCTGTTATTCTCTTCTTACCTCTGCGTGTTTTGAACCTACTCTCTTATCTTTCTTCGAGTCCAGGATTTCTCGCGGTTGGGTTTCCGTCGTACCTTCAGGGTTTCGCTTTCTCCCTTTTATAACGGAGGTGCTACGATCATCAAATCTGCAACTTGTCTGTTTTACCTTTATCCAATCTTTTGTTCTTGAACTCTTTATCTATATGTGTTCCTTGCTGGATATCCGTGTCGTTGAAAAACATATGAGAAGTACGAGCATTGGTGAAGTTGGGGTATACCTTGAACATGTGTTGTTCATGCCAATGGAACCATTGTGAAACCTAATCGTTATGTATTTTCATAAAATTTATGTTGTATCTTCCGGTGTTTTCCGATGTGATGACCTCATCTACATCAGATCCAATGCAGAGCTGGTCTCATCCCTTTGTTCCGAATACCGCTTATGAAGATCTTTATTCTAAAGTTCGAGAGTTGAGTTGCCTGGTTTTCCTATTCATGTATAGAGTTGATAGTTTGGGTACGGGATGGACTGATCACCCTACCCGACTCTTACTGTTCACTCTTGTACATCGAACTGGTGGATCAATGTAACTTTTCCCTCTTCTCATGGAAGTTAGAGGTGGCCTTATCGTTTGATACCTCTACCTTCGTCCTTTGTTTCTCCGAAGCGTTCTCTCGACGATCAGGGACAACGACCTCTTGTTAGTGGTGTCGCGAGGATCTACATGAAGCGAGAAGATTCAGATCACCGGCATTCTTCCCGGTACCATGAGGCGGATCTCGAGGGCGAGATCCATTGTTAGTGGTGTCGAACTGTGGCATCCCGCAAAAACCACTACTAGAAAATCGCTTGGTATTTTGTTTTGTGCATCATCATGACATCATCATGCATATTATTTTTACTTGAAACTATGTTGCGAAAGACTATTGTTTTCTGAAACTAGCCCTCCTTCTATTTCAAATTAAACCCCCGGATGTTTCCGGATATTTTGTTTGTCTAAAACTAATTACAAAATCATTTACTAAAATTAAAATAAATAATATTTCTTTTAAAATAAAACTGTTTTGATCGGGGGAGGCAGCCCGGCCCGAAAAGCCAGGCCGCCTACCACCCCGATCGGCCCAACCCAATCTCACCAAACCCTAATCTATTCCTATTCTCCAAACCCTAATCCCACCTACCCCAAACTCCCTCCTCTCTCCCAGCCGCCACCGGACCCCCTCCACCGCCGCCTCGCTCCTCCCCAGCACCCCGTCCGCTTCCCCGACCTCGGACCGGCAGCGCTGCGCCACCCTCTGCAGCACCGGCCGAGCTCGCTGGACTTCTTCTCCCCGCGGCCCATCCTCCCGCTCAGGTCGCCGCCCTGCAATCCGTCTTCAGGCCCGCTAGCCTGTCCCGTCGCGCCGGACCTCGCGAGCCTCCTCCCGACGTCTGCCGCCGCGTCCTCCACCCCCTCGCCGTGCCTCGCCCAGCGTCGTGTCGCCGGACTCCGTCGCGTCGGGCCCAAGCCGTGAGAGCGCCCTCCTGTCCTCTGCTTCCTCGCCGGCGTCACCTCGTTCCTCCACCGCCCGAGCCACCGACCGCGAGCCCAGCCACGTTTTGCCTCGGTGGTTCCTTTTGTGTGCTATGGGATATAGCATCTCTGCCCAGGGACCTCGGTAATCAAGTTTGCCTCGCGACATCGATTCTCCACCTGCCGTGTATCGTGTCCTAATCTCTAGATCGGAAAACACGGACGCCTGCCGACAAGACGCATCAAGATCCTCTCGCCGACAAGACCGGCTTGATGCCGATGATTCTGAAATATGTACATGGAGCCACCCGAGGAAACAACGCCGTAGACTCGCGGTATCCGGAGGTCAACAATAGACCGGAGTATCGAGATCTTCCTGAACGCCAAGATCTTCTACTCGATCCACAAGACCGATCCGATGCCGACCCAAGTTCTTCCTCTCGGACCCGTAGACACGGAGACCCGGGACGCCAAGATCTCCGCCATGAAACGACAAAACCGACGACATGACCCGACGACCCCGGATGCAACAAGACCTTCTTCCCGGAGGCGACGTCGAGAACCCGAACGCCAAGATCGCCGACGTGAATACGCCAAGTTCGTCTTCCCGGACACCGTGCGACAAGATCTACTTCACGGATCCAAATACCCCGGGCACCGATCCACTCAAGTTCGCCATCGACGACAAGATCGGCACCAACCAGGGCGGATCCGATATGCCCCTGACGCCAACCAAGTCCTGCTTCTCGGTTGCGACAAGACCTCCTTCCCGTACCGATCCCGATCTCGTCGAGCCGATCTCCCATCAAACCCTGAGACCGAACCCCGGAACCCCTCCGAACCCCCAAGCCCTTCGACCCCAGATGTGTGAACCCTTTTCTCGAGCCCTATTTTATAAATGTAATATCAAATTGTTGCATATTAATTTGTTCATGCTTGCATGCATATTCATGTGGGTTTGGGGGTGTTATGCCGATTCACCTAAGTTAAATATGGAGTCTAAATGCGGGATATACTTGTATTATACCGCCTCCATTTAAATTGGTGTAGCGAACCGTTGCCATGTTTTGTCATGTTAAGACAACATTTAAATTGCGGGGTACCTAAACAACATGAACGATATAATTAATTGTCGGGACCCCGGTTCCGCTTAATATGGCCTAATTGCATCGCATCCTTGCCATGTCATACATCATACATGCATCATGCCCGATCTTTTGCCGTAGTATTAAATATTGCATCCGGTGTTTATTCTAGTGTTTTGCTTCTTCGGATAAGGCCGTTGAGTTGATGTGAGCTTCCCGATCTTGGATGAACCTTCACAATGTTTTCGGTGAGCACCTCCCTTTCTACCTATCTTACTTTTATAGTATTTATTCCCTCTGTTGATCTATTGCTATCTATGTTGCGATGCTCTAGTTTTCGTGCGTGATTATCCCTTGCAGCCTTATATTGCCTTGGACACCTCCTATTACTGTTGATTGGTAGATAGCTGGACTTGCGTGTAGTCGCTTGCTCAAGTCTTTGTTGCGTGTCGCCAAGAACCACGATTGTTGGAGTATTTCCGCATGTTTATTGCTGGAGATGATCAAGACTTTAATTCTGTTTAACAACTAAAATTGAAGTAGGTAAATGCAGAGGCACATGGGCAATAGATGTTATTTGGTTGTTAACGTCCACTTGTGTCCGTGGGACCCCGAGTACTTGATACATGTTCCTTGAATATTCATGCTATCCACATCCGGAGGATTATGGGACCCCCAGGCGGATCTTGATTCATTCTTATTTCTTGGGGCCACAAACTAGTTTGAGGTTTTATTTACTATCCTGTACTTATGCCATGTTTTACTGCTTTATTTACGATTGTGCGAGGAGCACCTGTACTGTTTAGGTAAGCGGAGTGTTTTCGCGGTATCGACAAGCCCAGTTTTGGGTTCCCGTCGTTTACAGCCACTGGCGCAAACCTTGAGCCCGTCTCGGAGTCAGCTAACTTTGTTGCGGGTGTACTCAATGGGGTGGCCCCCTGAAATATTTTTGAATCCTATGATTGCTTTGTCGTGAAGGCCTCGTTGGGTTTTGATTTGGTTTTTCCGAGGTTGATCGAGTGTGTGTTGCTATTTGTGCACCCCTGCAGGGTAAAACTTTCTGAAAGCCGTGTCCGCGGTTATGAATGACTTGGAGCACAGTATCTCGATCATAGACAACTATAACTAAAGTAGTGTTATAAATTTGACTTTATAATGACTAGTAATCAGCTTCACTATAATGGAATGGCTAAATAAAACTGCCAACAATTGCCTGTTTGGGTTGTCGCTTGCTACCATTGTATCTGACTAGTAAGTATGGCAACTATAACGGAATGGCTAAATAAAAGTACCAACCACTGCTGGGTTTGGGAATATCTCATGCTAATTGTATTTGACTAGTAAGTGTCGCAACTATAACGGAATGGTTAACTAAAACTGCCCACTGCTTATTTTACCAGAATGACTATCTATATTTGACTAGTAAATTGCCGCAACTATAACTGAATAAATAAAACTGCCAACTGTGTGAGTTCCTCGGTTGACTTCCTCGTTTGGTCTCGAGGGGGAAACACCAGGATAGGTTTGTTTGATGGTAGCATCAGGTTGGATCCGAATAGGTCTTCCGTATCCCCTTCTGATAGCCGACAGTTCTATCGAGTCTCTATAGGTTGTTTAGTGCATGCTGCGCTGCCGCTGCAATCCACCATACCTGTGTAGGCGAGGACCACCGAATTCTAGCCTCGCTGTGTCTTGGCCTCGATCTTGGGCTCTCTCTTTTTCCTTTGCCCTTTGTCGGCACCCCTTTTGTTTAAGCAGGTTTTGAGATCGCCGTCGTTAGCAGGGTTACCCTTCCGGCTTGGCCTTGGCAGGGTTATGGACGCCATTGGTTATTCTTCAGGGCTCTTAGCCCCATTTGCATCTTGTTCGTAGTCGGACGCTCTATCATTTTCAAGGTGATTTGGATCTTTGTATGTTATATCTGTATTCTTGACTCTTTGAGTCACTGTTGTATATATATCTGTTCTGTGGGTCCCATCGAGGACTGTTGTGTAATGTTATTACTACCTCCGTTTCAAGGCTTAAGGCGCACACGCTTTCCAAAGCAAAGTTTGACCAAAAGAATTGAGCAACAAAATCTTGATTATATTGTACATAATTAGTACCGTTGGATTCATATTGAAAAAGACTTTCCGGTGATACTAGTTTTAATACCAAAACTCTTTACGTATTTAGAGTAATTCTTGGTCAAAGAAAAAACACGCAAAACGAGGACGCCTTAAGCCCTGAAACGGAGGGAGTACTTCGTTTTCCACCCGCACGCAAGTGCCTGGTGGGCACCTTTGAATCGTTTCTATGCGGGTTTGGCGGGAAGCGCTGAAACTTGCATAGGGCCGATTCTGAGGGTGTTACAGAGTGGTATCAGAGCCCAGCAGTTGCGATGATACCCCAAGTCCAAATGTAGGATAACCTAGCTAACGGCCGAAGTAGAGTGTCAAAACTATTTTGATAAATCGGTTGGATAGTTCTGCTTAGGTCTAATTTTTCTCCTTACCCCTCTGTTATTCTCTTCTTACCTCTGCGTGTTTTGAACCTACTCTCTTATCTTTCTTCGAGTCCAGGATTTCTCGCGGTTGGGTTTCCAATGCACCTTCGAGTTTCGCTTTCTCCCTTTTATAACGGAGGTGCTACGATCATCAAATCTGCAACTTGTCTGTTTTACCTTTATCCAATCTTTTGTTCTTGAACTCTTTATCTATATGTGTTCCTTGCTGGATATCCGTGTCGTTGAAAAACATATGAGAAGTACGAGCATTGGTGAAGTTGGGGTATACCTTGAACATGTGTTGTTCATGCCAATGGAACCATTGTGAAACCTAATCGTTATGTATTTTCATAAAATTTATGTTGTATCTTCCGGTGTTTTCCGATGTGATGACCTCATCTACATCAGATCCAATGCAGAGCTGGCCTCATCCCTTTGTTCCGAATACCGCTTATGAAGATCTTTATTCTAAAGTTCGAGAGTTGAGTTGCCTGGTTTTCCTATTCATGTATAGAGTTGATAGTTTGGGTACGGGATGGACTGATCACCCTACCCGACTCTTACTGTTCACTCTTGTACATCGAACTGGTGGATCAATGTAACTTTTCCCTCTTCTCATGTAAGTTAGAGGTGGCCTTATCGTTTGATACCTCTACCTTCGTCCTTTGTTTCTCCGAAGCGTTCTCTCGACGATCAGGGACAACGACCTCTTGTTAGTGGTGTCGCGAGGATCTACATGAAGCGAGAAGATTCAGATCACCGGCATTCTTCCCGGTACCATGAGGCGGATCTCGAGGGCGAGATCCATTGTTAGTGGTGTCGAACTGTGGCATCCCGCAAAAACCACTACTAGAAAATCGCTTGGTATTTTGTTTTGTGCATCATCATGACATCATCATGCATATTATTTTTACTTGAAACTATGTTGCGAAAGACTATTGTTTTCTGAAACTAGCCCTCCTTCTATTTCAAATTAAACCCCCGGATGTTTCCGGATATTTTGTTTGTCTAAAACTAATTACAAAATCATTTACTAAAATTAAAATAAATAATATTTCTTTTAAAATAAACTGTTTTGATCGGGGAGGCAGCCGGCCCGAAGCAGCCTCCTACCACCCCGATCGGCCCAACCCAATCTCACCAAACCCTAATCTATTCCTATTCTCCAAACCCTAATCCCACCTACCCCAAACTCCCTCCTCTCTCCCAGCCGCCACCGGACCCCCTCCACCGCCGCCTCGCTCCTCCCCAGCACCCCGTCCACTTCCCCGACCTCGGACCGGCAGCGCTGCGCCACCCTCTGCAGCACCGGCCGAGCTCGCTGGACTTCTTCTCCCCGCGGCCCATCCTCCCGCTCAGGTCGCCGCCCTGCGGGCCCCGTCTTCAGCGCCGCCGGTGGCCTCGTCCCTGTCGCCGGCCGGACCTCGCGCAGGCCTCCTCCCCGTGCCGACGTCCGCCGCCCGCGTCCTCCACCCCGCCTCGCCGTCTGCTCCAGCCCCGCGTCCGTGTCGCCGGACTCCGTCGCGTCGGGCCCAAGCCGTGAGAGCGCCCTCCTGTCCTCTGCTTCCTCGCCGGCGTCACCTCGTTCCTCCACCGCCCGAGCCACCGACCGCGAGCCCAGCCACGTTTTGCCTCGGTGGTTCCTTTTGTGTGCTATGGGATATAGCATCTCTGCCCAGGGACCTCGGTAATCAAGTTTGCCTCGCGACATCGATTCTCCACCTGCCGTGTATCGTGTCCTAATCTCTAGATCGGAAAACACGGACGCCTGCCGACAAGACGCATCAAGATCCTCTCGCCGACAAGACCGGCTTGATGCCGATGATTCTGAAATATGTACATGGAGCCACCCGAGGAAACAACGCCGTAGACTCGCGGTATCCGGAGGACAACAATAGACCGGAATATCGAGATCTTCCTGAACGCCAAGATCTTCTACTCGATCCACAAGACTGATCCGATGCCGACCCAAGTTCTTCCTCTCGGACCCGTAGACACCGAGACCCGGGACGCCAAGATCTCCGCCATGAAACGACAAAACCGACGACATGACCCGACGACCCCGGATGCAACAAGACCTTCTTCCCGGAGGCGACGTCGAGAACCCGAACGCCAAGATCGCTGACGTGAATACGCCAAGTTCGTCTTCCCGGACACCGTGCGACAAGATCTACTTCACGGATCCAAAGACCCCGGGTACCGATCCACTCAAGTTCGCCATCGACGACAAGATCGGCACCAACCAGGGCGGATCCGATATGCCCCTGACGCCAACCAAGTCCTGCTTCTCGGTTGCGACAAGACCTCCTTCCCGTACCGATCCCGATCTCGTCGAGCCGATCTCCCGTCAAACCCTGAGACCGAACCCCGGAACCCCTCCGAACCCCCAAGCCCTTCGACCCCAGATGTGTGAACCCTTTTCTCGAGCCCTATTTTATAAATGTAATATCAAATTGTTGCATATTAATTTGTTCATGCTTGCATGCATATTCATGTGGGTTTGGGGGCGTTATGCCGATTCACCTAAGTTAAATATGGAGTCTAAATGCGGGATATACTTGTATTATACCGCCTCCATTTAAATTGGTGTAGCGAACCGTTGCCATGTTTTGTCATGTTAAGACAACATTTAAATTGCGGGGTACCTAAACAACATGAACGATATAATTAATTGTTGGGACCCCGGTTCCGCTTAATATGGCCTAATTGCATCGCATCCTTGCCATGTCATACATCATACATGCATCATGCCCGATCTTTTGCCGTAGTATTAAATATTGCATCCGGTGTTTATTCTAGTGTTTTGCTTCTTCGCGGATAAGGCCGTTGAGTTGATGTGAGCTTCGCCCCGATCTTCGGATGAACCTTCGGCATTGTTTTCAGGCGAGCACCTCCCCCTTTCTACCTATCTTACTTTTATAGTATTTATTCCCTCCTGTTGATCTATTGCTATCTGTGTTGCGATGCTCTAGTTTTCATACCCGTGATTATCCCTTGCAGCCTTATATTGCCTTGGACACCTCCTATTACCTGTTGATTGGTAGATAGCTGGACTTGCGTGTCGTAGTCGCTTGCTCAAGTGCTGTTGCGTGTCGCCAAGAACCACAGTTGTTGGAGTATTACCGCATGTTTATTGTTGGATATGATCAAGACTTTAATTACTGTTTAACAACTAAAATTGAAGTAGGTAAATGCAGAGGCACAAGTGGGCAATAGATGTTATTTGGTTGTTAACCGTCCACTTGTGTCCCGTAGCACTCCGAGTACTTGATACCTGTTCCTTGAATATTCGCGCTATCCACATCCGGGAGGATTATGGGACCCCCCTGAGCCAGAGCTTGATTCATTCTTATTTCTTGGGGCCACAAACTAGTTTGAGGTTTTATTTACTATCATGTACTTATGCCATGTTTTACTGCTTTATTTACGATTGTGCGAGGAGCACCTATACTGTTTAGGTAAGCGGAGTGTTTTCGCGGTATCGACAAGCCCAGTTTTGGGTTCCCAGTCGTTTACAGCCACTGGCGCAAAACTTGAGCCCGTCTCGGAGTCAGCTAACTTCGCTATGGTGTACTAAATGGGTGGCCCCTCAAATATTTCTGAATCTCGTGATTGCTTTGTCGTGAAGGCCTCGTTGGGTTTTGATTTGGTTTTTCCGAGGTTGATCGAGTGTGTTGTTATTTGTGCACCCTGCAGGGTAAACTTTCAAAGACGTGTCCGGTTATGGACGACTTGGAGCACAAGATTCTCGATCATAGACAACTATAACTAAAGTAGTGCTATAAATTTGACTTTATAATGACTAGTAATCAGCTTCACTATAATGGAATGGCTAAATAAACTGCCAACAATTGCTGTTTGGGTTGTCGCTTGCTACCATTGTATCTGACTAGTAAGTATGGCAACTATAACGGAATGGCTAAATAAAAGTACCAACCACTGCTGGGTTTGGGAATATCTCATGCTAATTGTATTTGACTAGTAAGTGTCGCAACTATAACGGAATGGTTAACTAAAACTGCCCACTGCTTATTTTACCAGAATGACTATCTATATTTGACTAGTAAATTGCCGCAACTATAACTGAATAAATAAAACTGCCAACTGTGTGAGTTCCTCGGTTGACTTCCTCGTTTGGTCTCGAGGGGGAAACACCAGGATAGGTTTGTTTGATGGTAGCATCAGGTTGGATCCGAATAGGTCTTCCGTATCCCCCTCTGATAACCGACAGTTCTATCGAGTCTCTATAGGTTGTTTAGTGCATGCTGCGCTGCCGCTGCAGTCCACCATACCTGTGTAGGCGAGGACCACCGAATTCTAGCCTCGCCGTGCATCGCCTCAAGATCGACCGCTCTCTCTCTTTTTCCTTTGCCCTTTGTCGGCACCCCTTTTGTTTAAGCAGGTTTTGAGATCGCCGTCGTTAGCAGGGTTACCCTTCCGGCTTGGCCTTGGCAGGGTTATGGACGCCATTGGTTATTCTTCAGGGCTCTTAGCCCCATTTGCATCTTGTCCGTAGTCTGACGTTCTATCATTTTCAAGGTGATTTGGATCTTTGTATGTTATATCTGTATTCTTGACTCTTTGAGTCACTGTTGTATATATATCTGTTCTGTGGGTCCCATCGAGGACTGTTGTGTAATGTTATTACTTCGTTTTCCACCCGCACGCAAGTGCCTGGTGGGCACCTTTGAATCGTTTCTATGCGGGTTTGGCGGGAAGCGCTGAAACTTGCATAGGGCCGATTCTGAGGGTGTTACACATTTCCAACAATCCCTATGTCCACCACTTAGATAGTAACGGAGGATCTACCCACACAAATGTCGAGTGTCATTTCAATGACGACATCAAGAAAAGATAAATCTGCTGGCTATAGAGCCAAGCAACAAAAAGTAAAGAAAAATTCCGAGAAAGGAAAGGAGCCCAAGGAAGAATCCGACATGGAAGAAGCAGAAGCCTCTGCAGAGCCCAAGTCGGATGGAAAGAAGACTTTTCCGACTAAGAAAGACTCATACGTCTGCTTCCTTGGATCCCAACCTGCTAAAGACAAGAAGGCGCTTCTTCGTGAGCTCAATGCCATGGTTCTGGCTGTTCCAACAGTTTCTGGATTGGTCGGATGTAACCATCACCTTTGACCGCTCAGATCACCCGAGGAAAACACACCGTCAGAGAAAGTACCCTCTGGTCGTCAATCCTCTTATTGATGAGTATGAGTTCTCTAAAACACTCATGGGCGGTGGAAGCAACATTAACATCCTCTACATCGAGACGCTCCACCGCATGAAACTACACGAGAGCCAGTTGAGTTACAATAGTGTAACTTTCCATGGCATTGTACCAGAGAGACAGGCGGATTCTCTGGGTGAGATCACTCTGGACGTGACATTCGGAACCCGAGGAAATTATCGGACCAAGCCACTCTCCTTCGAGGTGGTACCGTTCAAAAGTGCTTACCACGCCATCTTCGAACGTCCAGCTTACTGGGTGTTCATGGCTCGTCCCTATTACATCTATAACATGATCAAACTTCCAGGTCCAAAGGGCGTAATCACCGTACGAGGAAATCTGTGGAAGGCGCGAGAGTGCAACGAAGGATCTGTTGCCTTCGCCGAAGCCGTGCTGCATTCGTAGGAGTACCAGGAGATCAAGAAGACCATCAATCCGGCCGAGATGCCCGCTATGAAGAACGAGGTGCTAAAGCCAAGTTTGCAGTTCAAGGCGTCGGAAGAGACAAAGAAAATGTCGCTGAAGGAAGACGATCCCTCCAAGACGACGAACATAGGGGTAGGCCTAAGCCACGCATAGGAAAGCGCGCTCGTTGAGTTCCTCAAAGCTAATAGTGATATCTTCGCATGGCAACCTTCTGACATGACCGAAGTACCTAGGGAACTTGCCGAGCACTCACTTAATGTGTACCCTGACGCTAAACCCGTCAAACAGTCCTTACAACGGTTTGCTGATGAAAAGCGCAAAGCAATAGCCAAGGAATTAGCCCGACTAGAATTAGCGGATTTTATAACAGAGGTCATCCATACAGATTGGGTGGCAAATCCTGTACTCGTCCCTAAAACGGACACCATTGATTTAAGTATGTGTGTTGATTATACCGCTTTGAACAAGGCATGCCCAAAAGATCCGTTTCCTTTGCCAAGAATCGATCAAGTTACCGACTCAACGACAGGGTCGGAACTACTCTCTTTTCTTGATGCATATTCCGAATATCACAAAATATCGATGAAAAAGTTGGATCAAATTAAGACGTCTTTTGTCACTCCTTTTGGAACCTTCTGCTACAAAACTATGCCTTTTGGCTTAAAGAACGCATGAGCAACATATCAACGTACTATGCAACATTGTCTCAATGACCAAATTGGACGCAACGTCCATGTATACATAGACGACATAGCATTTATGTCCAAAAAGAAGGAAACTTTAATTTCCGACTTGGATAAAACATTTGCTAGTCTATGAAAATTCAACATGATGCTAAATTCGAAGAAGTGTTTCTTTGGAATTCCAGCCGGAAAATTGTTAGGTTTCATCGTCTCCGAACGAGGTATAGAGGTGAACCGGGACAAAATCAAGGATATTCTAAATATTACCAGGCCGAGTCGCCTGAAGGACGTACATTGTCTCACTGGTTGCATTGCAGCAGTGAGTCGGTTCGTCAGTCGGCTCGGTGAAAGAGTCGCACCATTGTACAAACTCTTTAAGAAAACCGACAAATTTTTCTGGACCCAGGAAGCCAAAACCGCCCCGCAAAGTTTGAAAGATCTACTTTCAAACCCACCAGTTCTCGCAGCGCCAGAACCTCAGGAACCTATGTTACTCTACATTGCAGCGACCAACAAGGTCATAAGTGTGGTAACAGTAGTCGAGCACGAGGAATAAGGCCACAAGCATCAGGTGCAGCGGCCAAATTATTATTTGAGTGAGGTCCTGACAGAATCAAAACAACGGTATCCACACCATCAAGAGCTAGCCTATGGAGTGTTCTTTCAAGAGCACAAGATCACAGTGGTGAGCACTGCTCCTCTGCGAGATATAATCAATAACCACATAGCCACATGATGTGTCACAAAGTGGGGAATAGAGCTTGCAACTTTCTACATTGAGTTCAAACCGCATATAGCAATCAAGTCCCAAATACTTGCCGACTTTGTTATTTATTGGACAGAGATGACAGAAAATACAAGTCCTCTAGACTCAGAATTTTGGACCCTTCACTTTGATGGATCAAAAGCACGAGGAGGCTCGGGGGCTGGCGTGGTGCTCAAATCACCCCAAGGAGATAAGTTGTTCTTTGTGTTGCAAATACACTTCACGACAACCAATAATATTGCCGAGTATGACGCATTGCTGCATGGAATACGCATGGCCAAAAACAATGGCATATCAAGACTCATGTGTTATGGAGACTCGGATTTAGTTGCTCAGCAAGTATCTGATATCTACAACGCAAACAAACACATGGCAACATATAAAGCTGTTGTGGATGAACTATCTAAATCGTTAGAGGGTTTTGAGGTTCAACACATCCCTCGAGCAGAAAATGAGGAAGCAGATGCTTTGTCAAGGATAGGCTCTACGCGGAAACAAGTACCGGATGGTGCTTTTTTATAGTATTTAAGGGTCCCCTCCATAGTCGGAGTTGATGAGGACTATCTCGCGAAATCCGACTCACCTTTAATAGCAGTTCTGGCTATAATCCCCAGCTGGACAAAACCCTATCTGGATTTCCTGATAGATGGATAACTACCCGAAGACGAAGTCTTGAGCCGGCAGATTGTCTGACGAGCAAAAGCATACACTATAATAAATGGTGAGCTCTATAAACGGAGTATTTCTGGCATGTTTCAGCGATGTATTTCTTCGGAAGAAAGAGTGGAAATATTAAGGGAAATCCACGAAGGCGAGTGTGGTCACCATGCTGTAGCCAGATCCTTAGTGGCAAAAGCTTTTTGACACGGATTCTTTTGGCTTATAGCTAAGGCAGATGCCGATAAACTAGTCAAAACGTGCAAAGGCTGCCAAAAGTACTCTCATCAGGCACATGTTCTGGCTGAGCATCTGTGAACAATACATATTACGCGGCCGTTTGCGGTCTGTGGCTTGATATGGTAGGGTCGTTTCACACTGCAAAATGTGGATTTACCCACCTACTAGTGATGGTGTATAAATTTACAAAGTGGATTGAGGCTAAACCCGTAACAAGTTGCGATGTATCCACAGCCAGAAAGTTCATCGAGGACGTAATCATCTGATTCGGATATCCGCACAATATAATTACTGAAAATGGGAGCAATTTTTCCATGGGCGAACTTGCCAAATTCTGCGAAGAATAAGGGATCCGGCTCGATATTGCATCAGTCGCACATCCACAAGCTAATGGACAAGTCGAAAGAACTAATGGCCTTATCTTACAAGGAATCCGACTTCGCCTCGAGGCACCGCTTCGTTGGGCCGCGGGGGCTTGGGCAGAAGAATTACCGTCTGTGATATGGAGCTTACGTACAACTCCTAACAGATCAACCGACTATACTCCTTTCTTCTTGGTTTATGGTGCAGAAGCAGTTCTTCCAAGTGATTTAATTCATCAGTCTCCACGAGTCAAAGCGTATATCAAAAAAGATGCAGAAGTTTCTCGACGAGATGATCTCGATATAATGGAAGAAGTACGCGTCATTGCTGAGCAGAGATCTATATCCTATCAGTAGAAGTTGCGCAAGTATCATAGTCAGAGAGTGCAAAACCGTTCTTTCAGAAAAGTCGATTTGGTTCTCCGACTTATGCAAAAAAGAAAGCACAAACTTTCCCCGATTTGGAAAGGACCTTTTATGGTTAGCTGAGTTCTGCATAATGGGTCATACTATTTAACCGATATGAGACCAGTTAAGGAAAGACCTGGTACTCGGAAGAGAGCTGGTGGCAGGACAGACCTAGATGAAATAGACCATCCATAGAACATTGCACAGCTACGTCCCTTCTATTCTTAGTTATATTTCCTTGTAATCATATATGTACATGTTCAAAGTGAAATAAAGTGTTGGTGTCCTCATATGTTATCTTTGAGAAGTTTTTGCCATCTTATTTCCAAAAGAGCATGTCATTTTTTTCAAAAATCCAAGATTGATGAAAGTACTTTATGATCATGTTCGTTCTGGTTACGATTTTTGAATATCTAAAACTGTTACCTTAGGGTACAAAATTTAACTTATTGTCTATACTTTGGTTTTTTATCTGATTGCTTAGACGCGGGCATTTTCCGAGTAATGAGTTGTTGGTACTAGAAGCCGACTTTGTTTTCGAGTTTAAACTGGTTTAGAAATTGTGCCCTGTTGATCGGCAAAGTTTCCGTGCTAAAGGTTGACCGACCCATGAAAGGGACGAGGCAGAAAGCCAGATAAAACGACAAGTATATACATAAAACACAAAGTGCTTCAGAAATTTTCAAAGAACATGCGTAAAAATGTATATAAGCATAAGTGCTAAGATAGTAAAAGCATTAGTTTTTACAAGACCGGCACAAAATAAAACATTGTTTTCATCATTACATTGCCATAAGTTCAGAATAATGCATACAAACTGCTTATGCTGCAGATTCAGGTGGTGGTGATGAAGAAGGTGGAGCACTGGAGTCGACAGCATTGTCACCCTCGATTTCAGACTCGGAAGCGATGCTGGATTCTGGCTCTTGTGGTGAGGGAGGCACGGCGACAGATTCGAAGAACAGCGTCGAATAATTGGTCATCTCCGCCACATGACAAGCATAACCTGCACAAGACTCTTGGATAGCCTTGATGTCTTGTGGGTTACCCTCATCATCTTCCTCGGCAATACCCTTGGTGACATGCCAGATTTCCATCTCGCTGTGGTGGCTCATCACCATGGTCAGAGTATTCTGCGCAGCAGTCCGAGCATAGGAGATCTTCCAGTCTTTGATAAGCTTCAGAATCTCCTTGACCTTGTCCCTCACCTCGTGCATTGACATCGTATGCAAGTCGGAAAGCTTGATGGTTTCGCCAGCCTCTTCAAGAGTTTGGCGGAAGTCATACAAGACATCTCAGACGAGCTTGATGCGCTCGAGGTGAGGTTCGGAGGTAGGAGAGTCGAAAAGATTTAGGGGGGCTGGGAAAGAACCAAAAAGACAAGATTGAATTGAAAAGTAAGTCCAAAAATCAACAAAAAAGAAAGATTCAGAAAATCTTACCTAGTACAGAGTGATTCCATTGAGCATGCTCCTTGCGGAGGCTATTCAGTTCACTGGATGTGGCCTGGGCAAGATCCCTCTGAATATCGAAGTCCTTGAGATCAGCTAGTTCTTTATCTCGGAGGGCTATGAGCTTCTCGAGCCTCACGCTCTCATGGTTGCTTAACTCCAGGACAGCAGCTACGGATTTCTCCGATTCTAAAATTAGCTTATCAAGCTTGTCCCGGAGCTCAGCATTTTCCATTTCCAAGACCTTGAAGTTCTCGGATTGCTCCACCATCTTCCTGGATTGGCATAACAGTTCTGCAAAGGAAAAATATCATTCAGACAAAGTAAGTTTGACTTTGACAAAACGATAACTGACAAAGAGGAAGTCAGAAAAGTTTACCTTCTGCTTCATCGTTCTCAATTTTCAACTTTGAATTCTCAAGGCGCAAAGCTTTGATTTCTTTGCATTTATTGCTTATGTTCTTGAGCAATTTCTAGTTGAAAGATGCAATTTTATGAAAGTTTACAGATGGGATACCGTCAAATGGCTACTAAGACTCGAGCTGCAAGTTTAACTAGGTAAAATTATAGCATGAGCCTTGGGGGCTACACTACATCGTTCTTTCGCAACCTAAAAGCATCAACTCGGATCCAACGATGTTTATCCAGCTTTATGCTTGGGGCTAGAGGATATGATAATAAATGCAAATAAGAATCGGAAAATTACAATGTGTTCCAAATGTAACTTTTCAAATCCGATCTTGGTGCTGTGAAACACCTTCTTGGTAAGGGTGAGGGAAGGAACATCCGTCGCTGGGAGTTCGCCAGATGCGACTTTAACATCCCGGACCAAAATTTGATCCAGGAGGCTGACCAGTTTGACATCCTCCTCCTCTTGGCTCGTTGCCTCTGGGGTCAAGGTTTGCTTCTCAAGACTGGATTGAGCCAGTCTAAGGATCTCTTCTTTCTCTTTCCTCTTCAGGCCAGAGACAGCGGAGCCGTCCACTTTATCCATCGTTCCTATAGATATTACCATGGGATCATTACCCTTGACGGGTTCACTCTTGTTAGTTGCCCGATCATCAATGGTGATCAGGGCTTTCGAGATGTTGCCAGCAACATGAGAGGCAGGAGATTACTGTGCTGATGGAGTACTGGAAGGAGTTGGTGGTGGCACGGCAGGGGAGATAACAAGCTTTTGCTAACACTTGCTGAGCATGGCACGTAGCTTTGTGTGAGGGAAGGAACATCCGGCTTGCTGTCCGGCTTGATCTTACTCTTCAAACCTGATTTAGCTCTAGAACACGGAAATCCTAAAATATCAGGTATGCTCTGGAAAGAAACAAAAGTACAAAAGTACCGAGAATAAAAGATAGGGTGCTTACTTTTTAACTACTGGTAGCACTTGGCTACCAGCAGCAATAACAACTTCTTTCGCCTTATGCTTCTTGGAGGCGGGGCGGCAACTTCTTGCACCTCATCATCCTCCGTCACCTCCGGATCGTCTAAGAGATAGCCCTCTAGTGGAGCTAGCTCAGACTCGGAGAATTTCTCGAGCTAATAAAGTCGAAAAGCATCGATGAAAATAGAGTCGAAGAAAGAACAGAAAAGAATGACGAAACACAAAAGCAGAGTCGAAATATTTACCGGAGTCAGAGGACGGTTGGTCGTATACATCTTCATGGAGACTTCTGGAACCTTTCGTTCCACTCTTTCCTTGATCAAATATTTCATAAGGGTCTTGTAGTCCTTCGCAGGAATCTGGCTCGAACTGACCCGCATCTTGTCCTCCTTGTCGCTCGTGATCTGGTGCATGAGGCGATCTCCATGGTACTGGAGAGGCTGAATCTGGAGCTCCAACCAAGAATGGATCAAGTCGGATCCACGAAGGCCCTCATGCTTCATCAGAAACTCAATCCGCCTTTTGGCGAGGATCAAGATATACGACAGATTTGGCACCTCCGCGTCCCATGAATTCTGATGGGAAGCGGTGCCGTTGACGAACGCCGGAAGACCTTCCGCCTTTCCAGGAGCCGGAATACCCTTGTGATAAAAGAAGGTTCCGGCAGCGTTTGACGGATTCACTAGCGTTAATCCTAGGATAGACTCGGTTTCTCCTAAAGACTAAGCTAAGAGTGCCGATGATGTAAGGCACACCGGCGCTAATGGAATTCTTCCAAGTACCATAGTAGTACCGGAAACGGGTGAGACTTGGCGTAATACCAAGAAACTCCTCGCACAAAGCTGCGTGAGTACTAAGCTCGAGCAGAGAGTTGGGAGAAATATTATGAAGTTGCACATCGTAGTAGTTGAGGACCTTGACGAGGAAGTCCGACGGTGGCAAGATGAGGCCACGGTCGACGTGCGTGCCGAACAACACCCTTTCGCCGTCGTGTGGGGCGGGAACGGCGTGCCCTGAGGCGCTCCGCCATGCACCAGCAACGATGAACCCTTCGTCCTCCATGACTTGGAGTTCAGCGTTGTCCATGGCGCTAGGGTCCAGAGTCCCCGCATCTTCTTTTCTTCCGCCGCCGATGAACCCGCCGCCGCCCCTGAGGACGAGGCACACACCATGGATCTTGGAGGAAAAGGACTGGTGGGGGAGAGATATTTTTTCTCATAGTGCACAGATGAGAACATGTGCGGAGTGCTCGAGGAGTAAGAGGAGGCAATGAATGAATCGATGGAGAGATAAATCTGAGAGAAAGGGTTTTCTCCTCTCTTTTATTTGTCTCTGTGTCAAGATTCGTGCGACAAGCGTGCGATTAGCGCCACGCTTATATGAGAAGGGGAGTTAGCTTCCTCGCAACTCTTCTGCCCCCCTCGATTTTTGCGTAGGCATTGAAAGGGCATTCTGTTCCATAAGGAGCGGACCCACCAACGGTCGTGCTGATCGGACTCGTGTTAGTGACGGGACCTGTTCTGAAAAGTTATCAGTTCGCACGCCACTGAAGAAACCGACTTATGTTTCAAATTGAACAAGGAGATGACTAAAGTCAGAAAAAACATATCCGACTCAATTGATTTGGAATCCTACATTACTGAATGAAGTTTTCGGGAGCCCTTTAAGATTCTCAAGACGAAGAAACCATCAAGCTAGACGGTTTATCCGACTTTGGATCTTGGAGACTTCTGGGGGCTACAGTTGGGGATATACTTTCCGGGTATACCCACAAGACTCGCTGACCAGGGTGGCCCACTGTAGCATCCCAGTTGTCTAACACCTGTAATGCTACTTGTTATAATAATAAAAAGGGCCACTTCCAACATAAAATTGTTGCATCATTATCATATCATGCTCATGTCATCATGTCACCTTGCATTTGAGCATCATATAAAACCCTTTCTTGTTTGGTTCTTATCTCATGTGCATGATTAATTGTAGTTGCCTCTTGATATTGTATTTGGTTCTTAATATATTGTTAAATGCCCAAGTTGAGTTGGGGGCATATCTCTTTTAACCTCCACCACCTTTCTTTCACCACCTTATAATTCCACCATCCAACTAAATATGAGCTTGGCATTTAGAGGTTTACTTCTAGCTCATGTGGGTTGGGATGGATCCTTTTCTTTTCCACATGTTCTCATCTTGGCATCATTTTGTTTTCACCTTATTGATGCATGAGAGCCACATGGCCATCTTTGCATGCCTTGTGAGTGGGACCTTTTTCTCCCTAGCTTCCATATGTGTGTTTGTGGGGTTATCATCATGTGGAGATATTTTGTGGGCTTATTAAATACCTAGTGGCATATACACACTAGCAAGACCCAATTATCATCACATGTGATCATATCCATCTACTCCATCTGGAACCTTCCTCTTTCTCCTTGCTTGGCTTGTTTCCACTTCTGGGAGTGCATATGGATAGTGCCATGTAGATATTATTGTCTTCACAAGAATAAACATGGCATTAGATATTTTGCATGAGCCATGCAAGTGCCATCTTGTGTTGGTATTTGGTTTGTTTTGGTTTTTGGGTGATCCTATCTAGCTCTATCTTTTTCTCTTGGTTGGAACCATGTGGATCTTGTTTAAATCCTACCACCACATAATCATCTCTCCCTCTCTCTCCCTTTCCTTGTCTTGTTTTTGTGTGATCTTGTCTAAGCATGCATGATCAAGTAAGGGCCCTCCCTCTATCCTACCCTCTCTTAAACCTAAACCCTAAGCCACCCTTTCCCCTCTAATCTACACCTAAACCCATCTATTCCAACCAAAACCTAAGTGGTTTCTATCTCCTCTCTTTTCTAGCTACCTAGCATGAACCCCATGCCCTAGCTCACCACCCCCTCTCTCTACCTGCTGGACCCACCTGGCCGCCCTACCCCACCTAGCTACCACCAAACCAGCCCTAAGGCAAACCCTAGCCGAGCCTAGCTCCTAACCTAGCTGAACTCGAGCTCCTCCCTCCCCTCTCTTTTCTCTCTGCCTAGAAGCCCCACCGAGCTGCCCTGCCTCCTTGGCCTCGCCCTGGTCCCACCTGGAAGCCCCCTGCCTTCCTAGCCGTACCAAACACGTGAAGGGGTGGAGAAAAGGTGGCCGAGGCCATCCTTATCGCCAGCTCCCCCACACGGCGGCCACGGCACCCCCTTCCCCCCTCTGGCTTTATCTACCCCTCCCTCAACCTACCCTGCCCCCCAGATCCATCCCTGAGGCCTCGCCTCCCCTCTTCCGTCACCTCGCCACCGTCTACCTCTGAACGCCGTCCACCGTCGGGTCCCGCTCGTCGTCATCGATCCAGGAGGCGCATGCGGGAGAGAGTGTGTCGGCGTGGTCGCGTGGAACCTCTGCGACGCCCCTGGACCCAGACGCGAGGAGGAGACGCCCAGAGTCTCGCACGCCGACGCCGCGCCGAACCCTAGACATCCGTCTGCCCGCCCGCCGTTGATCGCGACCTCCCCAAGCCTCGCCACCGTCACCGGCGCCGCGGTAAGCCCCGACCTCCTGCATATGCGCCGCTCGCATCGCTTCGTGGGCGGGGCGTTCCGACGAGCACACTCAGGCACCGGGCCACGTCTGCTAGCTCCCGCGCCGTCTAGGGCTTCATCTAGTCCGCGTCCGCCCGTCAGACAAACGCCCCAACCTACCGCAGCGGTTCCGTCCCACCAGAGCGCACACTCGCATCGCGGGTTCGAAGCCCAGCGCCGCACGCCGCGCGCCGCGCGCGCCAGAGCATGGTCCGAAGAAAAGAGCGCGCGCTTTTTGCAATTATCCTCGCGTTTTGTTGCCACCATGGCCCCTGAGCCCCACCGCCTTGTCACGCCGCTTTGCAAAAGGCTCCCGAAGAACTGATGCTCAACCATGGTCTGCTCAGCGTGCGGCGCACCGCCACCGCCATTGTCGATGGACCACAGGCGTGGCCCGCCTGTCATCCTCATTGGCTAGGCAGACCCGAGGTGTAAGTCGATCCCAGCGTGCGTGGGCACCCAGTCAGCATGGGCCCGCTGGTCAGTAGCTGTGGCTGGGATCAACGGGTGTGACAAAAGTTTCTGGAATATCTGTTTAAATCAAACCTATTAAAATTTAAAACCAAATTCAAATTTCAATTCAGTTTTAAATAACTTTTCCATTATAATTCCAAATAACACAAATGATATATGTTTGGAGATCAGAAAAATGCCAGGATTTCAAATATGACATTCAAATTGCCTTTTGCACATTTAAAATTCCAAGTTTATTTAAATTACACCAATTGCCACTAGAACTTAAATAATTAATAACTTTTGTGTTATAATTCCAAATTTAGCAAATGATATGTCTAAAATGATCAGCTCGACGAGACCTTTCTGTTTATGCCATCCATAACTTTAATTACAGCATGCATCATATAAAAATATAGGGTACAGCAAGTGTTATGACAACAAAATGTGACCCAAAACCCCATTAAAATGATACTACTTGTCTTCCACACCTCACCATGCCATGCTACCTTATTGCCATGTAAATGTGCATCATTCATCATGGCATGATTGTTTGCTTGACGCATCTTATTCATATGCTTGCTCTATATTCATGTTGGCCTTGTTTGTTTGGTTTTTCTGATAGACACCGAGCGGGGTTATATCAAGAGAACCAGGAGCACTACCGATCCATCCTCGCTCAATCGAGTCATCGTGCAAGCACTTCCACATGCTTGCATACATACAGTACCTATTGCCTCTATCTTATTCTTGCATCATTGAGTCGCGATTGCATTAAATTGAATCCCAAGTATGCATAGCCTTTACTTTTAAACCCCACCAAGCTTGTTCCTCCATCCCATGAGCCATTACTATAGGAGTTGCTTGCGCCATGCGAGTCGTAGAACAGCATGTGTAGGGTTTGTGAGTGTCTGATGGATAACGAGGTACCTAAACAACTTAAACCTAAGTAGTAATGGGATAACTAATGAAAGTGGCACCGGTGAGCAACATCTGCTATTTGGTTTTTCCTGCTCACTTGTGTCCCGTAAGACCCCGAGTACTTGATTCCTGTTCCTTGTTTTATCGCGCTATCCACATCCGGGAGGTATATGGGACCCCCTGAGCCAGAGCTTGATTTCGTCTTATTTCTTGGGGCCACAAACTAGTTTGAGGTTTTATTTACTATCCTGTACTTATGCCATGCTACTTTCTGTATTTAAATTGTGCGAGGAGCACATGCATCGCTTAGGATCGGGACACGATTCCGCGGTGTCGACAAGCCCAGCCACACTTCGGGTTCCCAATGTTCACAGCCGTCTACCCAAACCTTGAGTCCGTCTCGAGTCACCGCTTCGCTATGGTCTACTCAATGGGTGGCCCCTAAATATTTCTGAATCTTGTGATTGTTCAGTCGTGAAAGCCTCGTTGGGTTTTGATTTGGTTTTTCCGAGGTTGATCGAGCGTGTGTTGCTATTGGTGCACCCCGGCCGGGTAAAACTTTCTGAAAGCCGTGTCCGCGGATATGGACGACTTGGAGCACAGTTTCTCGATCATAGACAAGCATAACTAAAGTACCGCTTTAATCTGACTAAGTAATTTGACTAGTAAATAGTGCAACACTCATGGAATGGTTAATAAAATTTCCAACGGATGGGGGGTTGTTCGTCCGCTTCCTCGTTGGTAAGCGGGGAGGAGGATGGATCTGATGAGATTACCATTATAACTGTTGTTCTTATTTCACGGACATCCGTCTATCATTGGTTAGGCGGATGGTTAGCGTTTATCTGTAGAACTGCTAGGGTTTATCTTTCGCTGCAATTGCGTCACCCCAGGTTGTGTCCCCTTTAGAGGCATTAAGACTTGCTGAGTACCCTTAGGGTCTCACACGATAAATTATTGGTTCAGATGGACAGGTACCCTCACGTGGATATCTTGGGTGGAAGAAGCCGATGATGTGGGCAACGATCGCTCGGTGTAGAGATTCCGGAACGGGATCCGTGAGACCTGTAGTTGGGATGTGCTTATTTCTATGGCATCTTATGCCGATTTGCTTCTTATCCGTACTCGGATTTTGTTTGCCGCCGCATCATACTGATGTGTGTTGTATGAGGAAGTATCCTAAAATATAGATCTATCTAGGTCATTTGAATCTTGCCGTATGGCGTTGCTATATTCCTTTCTTTCTAGATGGTATGGCTCGATGTACTCTTGTATGGTGGCTTGCGTACATACCCACTTGTGTACGTAGTTGATCCTTCGCCGCCGATTACGCCCGCCTGTGACAGTCCCGTTGAGAGGGTAGTGGTTGGGACGTCCGAAAGGACTACCAGGGAGAGGCTTTGGGGGCCCCACCGTACTATTTCAACCACTCCCACTCATCCAGGCTTGTATCTAGGAGCGTAATTCACCGAGGTAGTTACAATTGGTATCAGAGCCATCCCGACCTTCAGGGTTTCAGCCAAAAACGTTGTCGGCCTAGCAAATATTTTGGTAGTTATGTATACTAGGAAAAACAAAACGAGAGTAGGACTGCTTCCATTTTTTCTTCTTACCCTCCCACCCACCCTTCTCTGGTAAGGAAGTGCAACGTTTTCAATCCTCTTCTAAAAATTCAAACTAGGATTCACGTGTTCCGGGTTTCCGTAGTACCATAGGTTGTGTGTGTGTTCGTGTGTGTGTAATCCCTTGTCTATCTGTTGCATCCAAGTTGTTATCTTATCTGCCTTTGGTTATCAACTGTTGGTACATTCCATACCGACAGGCTTATGCAAACTGACGCAATCTATCTTCCTCTTTGTATCCGACGCTATCTTGTTTGGGGTGTTCGTTTCCGTAGTTACCAATCTTAGGTTTCGTCGTGGGAAGAAGGGGTTAGGATATGTGTTCCACTTGTTCATGTGCGGAGTAATGATTTGAGTGCGGGATGGAGTCGCGACCATACCACTACTCTTATCATTCGCTTTTGTATATTGAATCGGTAGAGTCACTAATCTTGATTCGTTAAGTAATTTTGCGCATTTATTGGTATCTTAATGCCGAAATTTGTGGAAAATTTTTTCTTTGATATATTTGTGTACCACACTCCTTTTCAGTCGTGTGCGATATGCTTAATATCTTTTAGGTGCTATGAACTTTGTTGATATTTTAATATCATCTCAGTAAATTGTATCCTTTAATATTGGTTAATTCCATCTTGGTACTATTTTGGATTATTATCATCTTCCATTATAGTACTGACTTGAGTTTTATATCAATGACAGGATGGCTCCACCACGCCGGACTAAGGAGGACATACCTCCCGAATCGGGCTCACATTGTCAAACATCGCTAATGCTTTGGCAGCAATGCAAGAGAACCAGAAGCGCTTTGAGGAGAGTGTCAAGAAACGAGTTTGCTCCACTACCTCCACCTCCCAAGCGTGGAGACATCAAGAGCTTCCTCAAGTTCAACCTCGTCGGCTTGATGTTTCGACCGACCTCGACGCAGATGATTGGCTGCGTGAGATCTCAAGGTTGCTCGAGACCGCTGATGTTCCAACAGGAGTGGGTCAAGTGTGCTACTCACCTTCTCAAGGGAGATGCAGCTCTTTGGTGGGAGAACTACTTGAAGGCAAGTCGACCGGGTTCCACCTACTTGGGAAAGGTTCACCGAGCGTTCAAAGAGCAGTTTCTCGAGATTGTAATGGAAAGGATGAAGGAGGCTTTCCTCAACTCAAGCGTGGAAATGATAACGCCAACACCTATATCGGAACTTCATGAATCTATCCTGCTATGGTGGTGATGAGGTATCTGATGACAAGAAGAAGCAGAAAAGGTTCAGGCAAGGGCTCAATGCGTCGATCAAGTATGTAATCACGCATGCAAGACCGGCAACCTTCCTGGAACTCCAACACACAGCTCTGCAAGAGGAGGCAAGCAGGCAAATGTTTGAAGAGTCCAAGAAACACAACAGGGATGCATCAAGCTCGGCAGCAATGGCAGCTCCTTCTAAGCGGCGTGTCTGGGTTCCTAACACCCCACCGTCGCTCCCGGCTCCACCAAGACCTGCGAGTTTCACGTCAAGGCCACCAAACTTCACCATCGCGGCTCCTGTGGGCTACAACAACCACTACTCGAGCGCTGGCGGAGTCCCCTGCTACTCGCTCCACGTCCACACGGTGCTTGTTTCACATGTGGAGATCATGGACATCCCAACTGAACTCTGTCCAATGAAGAACAAAGCTCTCCTCCACCCCACCAAGATCTGCAACAAGCTCTCCTTCGTTCGGCACCACCGCCTCGGGCTCTCAACATCAACACTAAGCCCGGGTCTGCGGTTGTTCGTGCCAACTGCGCCAACGCCTCTCAAGCTGAGCTCGCACCTGGAGTTGTGATGGGTATGCTTTCCGTTAACTCAGTCCCTGCACGAGTTCTCTTTGATTCTGGTGCATCGCATTCTTTTGTGTCTCACAAGTTTGCAAATGAGAATGAGTTAGTCATGGTTCCTCTCCAAAAGCGGTTAATGGTTCTTTCTCCTGGAGCAAAAATGAGGGCTGAGCATATCAGCCATGGCAATCAAGTTGAGATTGGGGGTTCTTCATTCTTGGCTTCTTTGATTGTTCTGGGCAACTCTGACATTGATGTCATCTTGGGAATGGATTGGTTGACAGCAAATGCAGCTGTGATTGATTGTGCTGAACGCTTAGTGTCTCTGAAGATTCCTGAAGGTCATATAGTCTTTTCTCCAAGTCTGACTCATGCTGTCCAGCTCTTTTCCTTGGCGGCTCTGAATAATGATGCTATGGAAGCTATTCAGAGTGTACCGGTAGTCTGTGAGTTCCCAGATGTCTTTCCTGAAGAGTTGCCGGGTATGCCTCCGGATCGCGAGGTTGAATTCGTGATTGAGCTTGAACATGGAACGGCTCCTATCTCCAAGAGGCCATATAAAATGGGTCCTTCTGAGTTGGCTGAACTCAAACGACAACTTGATGAACAAGAGAAGTTGGGTTTCATTCAACACAGCACTTCTTCTTGGGGTAGCCCAACAATCTTTGTGAAGAAGCATGACAGAACCGATAGGCTATGTGTTGACTACCGGGCTCTCAATGCTAAAACCATCAAGAACAAATATCCTCTCCCACGGATAAATGATCTTTTTGATCAGCTGGCAGGAGCTGTGGTGTTCTTGAAGGGAATATGCCCGAGAGGCAATAATAAAGTGGTTATTATCGTATTCCTTATTTATGATAAATGTTTATTTTGCATGCTATAATTGTATTAATACGGAAACGTTAATACATGTGTGTTTAATAAACAAATATAAAGTTCCTAGTTATGCCTCTCTTATAAACTAGCTCGTTGATTAACAAGATGATCAAGGTTTCCTGATCATGGACATTGGATGTTGTTAATAACGAGGTCACAACATTAGTGTAATGGTGTGATGAACATTCATCCGAAGTATAGCATTACGATCAAAGTCATTGAGTTTATATTGCTATAACAACTTACGAAGTGATCCTAATCCTTAGACCATGAGATCATGTCAATCACTAACACCGAAGAGTTTCTTGATAACATCAAACGTCACACCGTAATGTGGTGATTATAAAGATGGGTTCGAACTACTAAAGTGTTATGTTGAGGCCCATGGATCGAGAGGAATTTGTTCATCCCGATGACGGATAGATATACTCTGGGCCCTCTCGGTGATATCACATTGATTAGCTTGCAAGCAAGTGATTTGATCACTAGAATGTTATATCACGGAACGAGAAAAGAGTGCATGTCGAACGAGATCAAACTAGGTATGGAGATACCGATGATCGAATCTCGGACATGTAATATATCGTGAAACAAAGGGATTAAGATACTAGCGTAAAAGGTTCACGATCACAAGAAAGTCATCGTTGAATGTGTGGGAGTCGATGGGTCTCCAGATCCCGCTCGATTATTGATCCGAGAGGGTCTCGATCATGTCCGCATTATTCGCGAACCGTAGGGTGACACACTTAAGAGACACCGACATCCATTTGGAGCAAAAGTTTCATGCCGAAAAGAAAAGGAAAGCGAGGAATTTATTTCACTAGACACCAAAGCTTTTGGTTGAAATTGCTAAACTGGTTCGCATGTGAAATAGAATACTAGCAGGGTTTTATGTGAATGTTTGTTAATTAAAGTAATTAACAAAATTCTGAATAAATAAATAAAAGAGTTTTATTTAATGAGAGCTTGCATTAAATTTGGTGGAAATTTAATGCATGTGAGTGGATTTTGAGTGGAGGCTTTTTAATGGGAGGAGGCTTTTCATTTTGAGTGGGAGCTCCACCACATGAATGTGGAAGAGGTGGGGCAGCCCCATGGCTGGGCGCATGGCCCCTTGGGTGTGCCCCCTCTCCCTATAAAAGGCCCCTCTCCTCCTCCTCTCACACCACACCTCCTCGTGAAGGATCTCTCTCCTCTAGATTTTATCCCCATGGTCTCGGACTAGCGAGATACATGTTCCCTGGCTTTCGGCAAGAAAGAGTTGTGCTTCCGCTACATCGCTGGAGCGAGGAGGCGGAGGTTGCTCGGTGCCTCGAACGTGTGTGCGAGCACGGATGCGCTGCTGTTTTGCGGCGCTAGGACTTCCTCTCGATCTTGAGATCGGCAAGAGATCGTCTACATCAACCACGAGTTTGGACTCGTTAAGCTTTGTCGGTCTTCAAGGGTATGTTCTTTACGGATATACATCCGCCCATTGTTTGTATCTAGTAGATAGATCTTGGTACATAGTTGTTCCCATCGTAGGAAAATTTTTGTTTTCTATGCTGCGAACCCTTCAGTGGTATCAGAGCCGGATCTATGCGTAGATACTTTGCATGGGTAGTACACATATGAGTATGTGGGCGATGATGATCATTTTATTGCTTCTTAGTTGTACTTTGGATATTGGTGGCATAGTGGGATGAAGCGGCCCGGACAAACTTTACATGTCCTCGCACATGAGACCTGTTCCACGCTTGACATGCAACTAGTTTTGCATAAGTGGCTAGCGGGTGTCTGTCTCTCCTACTATAGTCAATATCTAATTTGCAACGAGTTGTCAACAATTTGGTTATCCTCGTTGTGGTTCATGTTCGTAGGTAAGAACGGTTCTATCTCGAAAGCCCTAAGCCACGTAAAACTTGCAATGGATAAATTAGAGGCGTCTAGTTTAGATTGTTGCTGGGCTAGTGTTATGATGTGGTGATGTTGTAAGTAGAAGTATAAGATGATACTCTTACAACACACATAACGTGTAATCTCCATAGACCTTGGACTTACACATAAAGGTATGATAGTGATCATACCACGATGCACATGATAGAGATCATATGAGAACCATATCATTCCACTAATAAACATGTGATGTTTGATAGCATCTTATATTGCTTGTTTGGCGCTTTATTAGCATAATAAGATGATCCTCATTTAGATATCAAGATAAAATGTGTTCTTCCTTAAGTATGCACCGACAATGTTTCAGCTTCAAGACATCACGTGATGATCGGGTGTACTTGAATCCTCGAGCACTCTCGTGTAAGATGCTTACACGCCGAATACTAAGGTTCTTACTTACGAGCCTAGCATGTACGCATACGGCCTCGAACACGGACCTAAAGGTTAAGCATGAGTCATATAGTAGATATGATGCCCATTTGATGCTCGCTTTGAAGCTACAATCACTCACGTGATGATCGGACTTGGTGTAGTGGATTTGGTTCATGTAATCACCAAAAAGGCACGAGGGATGTCGTTTTGAGTGGGAGTTCATTTCTAATTTGGATTAGTAGAACTCAATTTATCATAAATTAAATCAAAGTGAATTTGCATAATTTGTTGTAGTCATTGGCATTCGCTCACCACCTTATGCATAGTTGTAATTGAGATAATAGAACTATAGAATTCGGATATTTACTTTACTTAACTGGTATCGTATTGTGTTGAGTGTCAATCTAAAGTTTAAAGTCCTATTGCAAACTTTCAAAAATTCTATTTACTCGTGAAATTTAATAATTGGTATTAAATCGAGAGTAACAATTCCAGTGTTAGTATCTTAAGTATCATGTTTGCCTCCATGATTCTTGATTTAAACATCAAGTTTATCTAGGAGCTGAAAGAATTGTTTCAGAAACCATCATGTGTGGCAGATATAACGATATCTGAAACAATGTTTTGGTTGAAATATGATAGAGTATAATATATGTTCTCATGTTGGATGAGAATTTGCGAAGGTTGGAGATGCTAGACATCCTAATCATCCAAAAGGGTTTTGGAAAGTAATGTTATACTCACGATTCGCCTTTATAAGATAAAGTAGCTTGATCATGAATGTTGTCATGATAAGGATGAATAGAAGATGTATGTAAAGTGTTTACTACACTAAAAGATTACTAAAGAATGGATTTTGAAAGAATACCGATCATTTTGATGATGGTGATCTACTTCAAAGTGCAAGTCCAAAGGTATTATTATTTGAATATACACGCTTTGGACTATGTGTCATGTGTATGGCGCCACTGTTGATGTTGATAGTTTCTTTTAAAAAGGAAAAGGAAATGCTGAAAGAGAATCTATAAAATATATTTGGCAGAAAAGAAAAGATTGGAAATATCCAATTTAGGTATATATATGATATACATGTTATGGTTGTATTCTTTGCTTGTTAAACAATGTGGTTCTTGGGTATTGGATACCGAATTGGTTGGTATGAAATTTCATACGGAATGACGCAATTCATGAACCACAATGGCCTAAGTAACTAGCAAGAGAAAATGTGATGATGTTCATCGAAAACAAACAAACCGTTGTTTGTATTTCTCGTTGACATCGAAGCTTGACTTCAAGATTTGTTTTAATAATTGTTATTTGAATCGGTATTATAAGAACAAAGGTTGTTCAAATAATTACCGTATTCCATATAAGATGGATGATTTACAAATCTAGTTGAAGAAAGACTTCAAGATTTGTTTTAATAATTGTTATTTGAATCGGTATTATAAGAACAAAGGTTGTTCAAATAATTACCGTATTCCATATAAGATGGATGATTTACAAATCTAGTTGAAGAAATCACATCCATAAATCCTAATGCTAAAATGTTGCAAGACAAATGATTGAAAGATCACTTATGAAGTGACATCGCTGTTTAAATTATATTGGAAAGAAAACATGAAGAATCTCCATTTTCATGGATTTTTGGAGTCTTTGATTTGATCAAGTGACGCTTGTGAGACTTTCCTCGATAATTAAAACTTCGCTCAAAGGCCAAAGAAGAACGACTAAAATATTGGAATTTATACATATCGATGTATGTAGTCCATTATGTGCAACAGAAGCGATGGGTTTCAACTTCATATGCTTTCTCCTAAATTTTGAGTGAATGTTCACTTAATGAGAAAGAAGTATGAAATATTTGAAAATGTTTCAAAGACTTTCAAGATGAAGTGGAAAATCATTGTAACAAGAAAATAAATAATGATTTGATAAAGGGATTTATTTGAGTTACAAGTGTAACAAGAAAATAAATGAATTATGATTTTATCATAAAGGGATTTATTTGAGTTGCAAGTTTAGCAAAACACCTAGATTTATATCTCCCAAAACACCATAGGAGTATGGAGTGTTTGAGATTTGTAATGAAACCTTGTTTGACATGGTTGGATCAAAGGTGTTATTTATAAAACTGCCATTATGTTTTAAAAGATTAAAGCTTTAGAGACTACCGCTTTTACACTGAAAAGAGCTCCATCTTGATCCGTTGAAATGACACCATATGAGTTATGGTTTGGGGTAAAACCCAAGTTGTCATTTCTTAAATTTTGGTATACTAAACATAAGTAAGATGTTTACAACCAAAGTCGGATGAGCATGTCTTTGTAGGTTATTTCGAATAACAATTGGTTATCCCTCCTTAACACCAAGGACAAAAAGGGTTTGTCGCTTGAAATGTGAAGTTTCTTGAAGAAGGAATTTTTCATAAAAGTTAAGTGGGAGGACAATAGAACTTTGATAAGGTTAACGAACCTTAGCTAAATGTGCTGAGTTGCGCAGCGCCGGAAATCGTTCTGGAGGCTGCCATAATGCTCATAGCTTATGTGCCTCAAAGGTTGTGGTCACGGAGGTCTAAAGTTCCTATTGAATCAAGAAGGTCGGTTAAACAATCAAATGCTAAGATTTGAGAGTAAATCATTATTGTTTGACAATGATGAACCGAATATATACAAAGAAGCGATGATGGGCCCTGACTCCGTCAAATGGCTTGAAGCCATAAAATCCGTGATAGTTCCATACACGAGAAATCAAGTTTTGAACTTGGAAGACCCTCCGGAAAGGTGTAAAAATCTATCGGTCGTATTTGGATCTATAAAGAAACAGACATGGATGTCTCACATCTATGAAATATTCGACATGTTGTAAAGTATTTTACGACAATGTTCAAGGAGTTGACTATGACAAGATTTGATCTTTCATAGCGATATTTAGTCTGGACGGATTAAAGTAGCAACCACTACATATAATTTGGTATATGGTAGATGAATAAACAAAACAAAGTTCTTCTAATAGAATGGTTACCTAGGACGTGTACATGACACGATCCAAAGGGTTTTGTTAATTCAAAGGATGCTAAATAAGGGCGTGCAAACTTCAATGGTTGAAGTAAGCATCGCGGAGTTGGAATCTTCACCGTGATGAAAAGGAGTTTTCATCAGGAGACGATGAAGATGCTTGCATTTGCAAGAAATTAAGTGGGAGCGCTAAGACATATTTCTAATACATTATGTGGAGGACATCTTGTTGATTAGAAATGATGTATATTTTATTGACAATGGTTAAGAATTTCATTTCGATGAAAGACTTAGGCAAAACCGAATATTCAAAGCATGAATGTCTATAGTGGATGATGTGACGCTAATATGGTTATGCCAAACGTACATATATGAGATATTGAAGGAGTTCAATATAGAAATGACAAGAAACAGTTCTTGTCACATGGAAAGGAATTGAATCAAGATTCAAGTGTATCGACACTTGATAAGTGAAACAAGATTCAAGTGTTTTGACACTTGATGAGTGAAATCACAAGAATGTTTTGATCAATCATACCATGATATGTACACATCCAGATATGTCCTATGCTCTAAGTGTTATGAGCATATACCGTAATGAATCATAAAATGATCATTGGACTATAGTAAGGATATTCTTATGATATTTTGGAAGAACTAAGAATATATTTGTGTAGAGGTGACAAACAATTACAAATAGTTCATTGTAAAGCGTTACATTGATACTAGTTTTGTCACAAGATACAAATTAAGTTTATCTCAATTTAAACTATGGGTGGCACAATGTAATGGAAAGGAGATTCCATGATGGATTTGGAAGAGTTCCAAAGTTAAGACATTGTGACGAATACTACAACAAAAGGCTAAGTATATGACTGCTATAGTAGCAAAGAAGGAGGGAATTTGTGTCAAGTAGTTTGTTATCAAACTAAGGTGTGGTTCGAACGGCTAACACTAAAGATATATTGTATGACAATAGTATCGATGTGTTTTAACCCCAAGGAACTAAAGGTCTCACCAAAAGACCAAATTTATACAATGCCATCTCATTGGAGAATGAGTGATGCGTGAGACGCAAAGACATGCAAATACACGGACCGAGCGCCGATCCGTAGATTATGTTAACCGCTTGCAATTGTGTATATGGAACACCGGAAAGCCATAGGTGTTCAATACGCAAAGTTCTCAAACTAGATTATTGTCTCTAGTGCAAGTGGGAGACTGAAGGGAATATGCCCGAGAGGCAATAATAAAGTGGTTATTATCGTATTCCTTATTTATGATAAATGTTTATTTTGCATGCTATAATTGTATTAATACGGAAATGTTAATACATGTGTGTTTAATAAACAAATATAAAGTTCCTAGTTATGCCTCTCTTATAAACTAGCTCGTTGATTAACAAGATGATCAAGGTTTCCTGATCATGGACATTGGATGTTGTTAATAACGAGGTCACAACATTAGTGTAATGGTGTGATGAACATTCATCCGAAGTATAGCATTACGATCAAAGTCATTGAGTTTATATTGCTATAACAACTTACGAAGTGATCCTAATCCTTAGACCATGAGATCATGTCAATCACTAACACCGGAAGAGTTTTTTGATAACATCAAACGTCACACCGTAATGTGGCGATTATAAAGATGGGTTCAGAACTACTAAAGTGTTATGTTGAGGCCCATGGATCGAGAGTGGAATTTGTTCATCCCGATGACGGATAGATATACTCTGGGCCCTCTCGGTGATATCACATTGATTAGCTTGCAAGCAAGTGATTTGATCACTAGAATGTTATATCACAGGAACGAGAAAAGAGTGCATGTCGGTAACGAGATCAAACTAGGTATGGAGATACCGATGATCGAATCTCGGACATGTAATATATCGTGAAACAAAGGGATTAAGATACTAGCGTAAAAGGTTCCGACGATCACAAGAAAGTCATCGTTGAATGTGTGGGAGTGTATGGGTCTCCATCCCGCTCGATTATTGATCTGAGATGGGTCTCGATCATGTCCGCATTATTCGCGAACCGTAGGGTGACACACTTAAGAGACACCGACATCCATTTGGAGCAAAAGTTTCATGCCGGAAAGAAAAGGAAAGCGCAGGAATTTATTTCACTAGACAATCAAAGCTGTTTGTTGAAATTGTCAAACTGGTTCTGCATGTGAAATAGAATACTAGCAAGGGGTTTGATGTGAATGTTTGTTAATTAAAGTAATTAACAAAATTCTGAATAAATAAATAAAAGAGTTTTATTTAATGAGAGCTTGCATTAAATTTGGTGGAAATTTAATGCATGTGAGTGGATTTTGAGTGGAGGCTTTTTAATGGGAGTGGAGGCTTTTCATTTTGAGTGGGAGCTCCACCCACATGAATGTGGAAGAGGGGGGCAGCCCCATGGCTGGGCATGGCCCCTGGGTGCCCCCTCCCTATAAAAGGCCCCCTCTCTCCTCTCACACCACACCTCCTCGTGAAGGATCTCTCTCCCCTCTAGATTTTATCCCCATGGTCTCGGACTAGCGAGATACATGTTCCGGTGGCTTTTCGGCAAGAAAGAGTTGTGCTTCCGCTGCATCGCTGGAGCGAGGAGGCGGAGGTTGCTCGGTGCCTCGAACGTGTGCGAGCACGGATGCGCCGCTTTGCGGCGCTAGGACTTCCTCTCGATCTTGAGATCGGCAAGAGATCGTCTACATCAACCACGAGTTTGGACTCGTTAAGCTTTGTCGGTCTTCAAGGGTATGTTCTCTACGGATATACATCCGCCCATTGTTTGTATCTAGTAGATAGATCTTGGTACATAGTTGTTCCCATCGTAGGAAAATTTTTGTTTTCTATGCTGCGAACCCTTCAGTTCTCTAAGCTGGACTTGAGAAGTGGTTATCACCAAATCAAAATTCGCAAGGAAGATGTGCCCAAAACAGCTTTCACCACCCGCTATGGCCTGTATGAGTACACGGTCATATCTTTCGGTCTCACCAACGCACCTGCTACCTTCTCGAGGCTGATGAACTCCGTTTTCATGGAATACCTGGATAAGTTTGTTGTGGTATATCTGGATGACATTCTGGTCTATTCCAAGTCTAAGGAGGAGCATGAAGAACACCTGCGGTGTGTCTTAAACAAGCTTCATGAGAACCGCTTGTATGCAAAGTTCTCAAAGTGTGAGTTTTGGCTGCTTGAAGTAACATACCTGGGTCATGTTATCTCTGCCAAGGGCATTGCAGTCAACCCGGAAACCGTGAAGACAATAGTTGAATGGCTTCCTCCTGCTAATGTCAAGGAAGTGCGGAGTTTTCTTGGTTTGGCTAGCTATTGCCGCTTTGTCCGTAACTTCAAGATAGCGAAGCCTCTTACCGATCTCCTCAAGAAAGGCAAGAAGTACTGTGGACTCCTGCATGTCAAGAAAGTTTTGAGACACTCAAAGAGAAGCTCACTTCCACACCGTCTTGGTTCCTCCAGATACATCTAAGCCTTTCCATATTCTGGACGCCTCTTTGCAAGGATTGTGCGGTCCTTATGCAAGAGAAATGTGGTTGCTTATGCCTCTCGTCGATTGAAGACGCATGAGATCAACTATCCCACACATGACCTCGAGCTAGCAGCTTGTCTTTGCTTTGAAGCTATGGAGGCACTACTTGCTTGGTAACCGCTATGAGATCTTCGGACCACAAGAGTTTGAAGTATATCTTCACTCACCGATCTCAACCTTCGGCAGAGGAGATGGATTGAAGCAATCAATGACTTTGATGTGACCATCAACTACACTCCGTGCAAAGCAAATGTCATGGCGTATGCGCTTAGCCGTAAAGCTTATGTCAACAACCTCATGGTGGAAGAGCAATGCCTCTCTTGTGCGAGGAATTCGTCACCAACCTAGAAATTGTGGAACAAGGGCATCTCCGAACCTTCTGCTACTCCTCTCTTGGAAGAACAGATTCACTCGTCACCAGGTGATCCGCACACCAAAAGCTCATCTCTAAGCTTGACCTTCCAAGTATGAGTCCTTCCACGTTGATGATCAAGGCACGCTATTCTTTGAACACCGGATGTTTGTTCCAAACTACCGGTCCGAGAGACCAAGTTCTCAAGGAGGCACATGATTCGGTTCTTCTATCCATCCTAGCAGACAAAGATGTACATGGACTTGAAAACACAATCTTGGTGGCCTGGGTTGAAACGGTATTGCGCCAATTATGTCTCAGAATGTGATGTCTGCCGTAGGGTGAAGGCTGTCCATCAGAAACCATTTGGTCTTCTACAGCCATTGAAACCTCCGGAATGGAAATGGGAGAAAGTGGAGATGGACTTCATCACTGGATTTCCAAGGTCGCAGAAGGGCAACAATGCAATTTTGTTGTCATCGAGTGCTTTCTAAAGTGGCTCATTTCTTCCCGTCAAAGAAACAATTTCGGAATTCAGTATTGAGATCTATATCAATGTAATTGTCTCTCGTATGGGGTTCCACTTGAAATCAGTTCGACTGTGGGAGCATCTTCACCTCAAAGTTCGGGAGAGTTTCCAAAAGCTTTGGGAACAAAGTTGAACTTCAAAGACTGCTACCACCCTCAGTCGCAAGGACAAGTGGAAAGAATCAATCAGATTCTGGAGGATATGCTTAGAGCTTGCGTCATCTCGTTTGGCATGAAGTGGGAGGAATGTCTTCCATATGCGGAATTCTCCTACAACAACAGCTTCCAGAAGAGTCTGAAGATGGCACCATTCGAGGCTCTCTATGGTCGCAAGTGCAGAACTCCTATTGGTTGGTCAGGTGCAGGAGAAAGACTATGGTTTGGCCCTGACATTGTAACCCAAGCAGAGGAGAAGGTGCATATCATTCTGGAGAATCTGAAGATTGCTCAGAGTCGTCAGAAGAGCAACTATGATAGGAAACACACGGATATGGTATATGCCCCTGGTGATCTCGTTTACCTTCGTGTCACTCCCATGAGAGGAACACACCGCTTCGGTATCAAAGGAAAGTTGGCTCCTAGATACATCGGTCCTTTCAAGATACGTGGTAGAAGAGGAGAAGTTGCTTATGCACTGGAGCTTCCGGAAAAACTCAAAGTCCATGATGTTTCCACATCTCTCAGCTCAAGAAGTGCTTCAAAGATCCCGGCAGGACCGTGGATCATGAGCTAATCGATCTCCAAGAAGACTTGTCTTATCAAGAACACCCCACCAAAATCCTTGAGACCATGAGCGAAGGACTCGCAACAAGTCCATCAAGTTCTGCAAGGTGCAATGGTCACACCATTCATTGATGAAGCAACATGGGAGCGTGAAGATGAACTCCGTACAACCATCCTTCTCTCTTTGCATCTTCTTCTTCTTCCTAGAATCTCGGGCGAGATTCCTGTTTAGTGGGAGAGTTGTAGCATCCCAGCTTGTTCAACACCGTAATGCTACTTGTTATAATAATAAAAAGTGCCGCTTCCAACATAAAATTGTTGCATCATTATCATATCATGCTCATGTCATCATGTCACCTTGCATTTGAGCATCATATAAAACCCTTTCTTGTTTGGTTCTTATCTCATGTGCATGATTAATTGTAGTTGCCTCTTGATATTGTATTTGGTTCTTAATATATTGTTAAATGCCCAAGTTGAGTTGGGGGCATATCTCTTTTAACCTCCACCACCTTTCTTTCACCACCTTATAATTCCACCATCCAACTAAATATGAGCTTGGCATTTAGAGGTTTACTTCTAGCTCATGTGGGTTGGGATGGATCCTTTTTCTTTTCCACATGTTCTCATCTTGGCATCATTTTGTTTTCACCTTATTGATGCATGAGAGCCACATGGCCACCTTTGCATGCCTTGTGAGTGGGACCTTTTCTCCCTAGCTTCCATATGTGTGTTTGTGGGGTTATCATCATGTGGAGATATTTTGTGGGCTTATTAAATACCTAGTGGCATATACACACTAGCAAGACCCAATTATCATCACATGTGATCATATCCATCTACTCCATCTGAACCTTCCTCTTTCTCCTTGCTTGGCTTGTTTCCACTTCTGGGAGTGCATATGGATAGTGCCATGTAGATATTATTGTCTTCACAAGAATAAACATGGCATTAGATATTTTGCATGAGCCATGCAAGTGCCATCTTGTGTTGGTATTTGGTTTGTTTTGGTTTTGGGTGATCCTATCTAGCTCTATCTTTTCTCTTGGTTGGAACCATGTGGATCTTGTTTAAATCCTACCACCACATAATCATCTCTCCTCTCTCTCCTTTCCTTGTCTTGTTTTTGTGTGATCTTGTCTAAGCATGCATGATCAAGTAAGGGCCCTCCTCTATCCTACCCTCTTAAACCTAAACCCTAAGCCACCCTTTCCCTCTAATCTACACCTAAACCCATCTATTCCAACCAAAACCTAAGTGGTTTCTATCTCCTCTCTTTTCTAGCTACCTAGCATGAACCCCATGCCCTAGCTCACCACCCCTCTCTACTGCTGGACCCACCTGGCCCTACCCCACCTAGCTACCAAACCAGCCCTAAGGCAAACCCTAGCCGAGCCTAGCTCCTAACCTAGCTGAACTCGAGCTCCTCCTCCCTCTCTTTCTCTCGCCTAGAAGCCCCACCGAGCCGCCTCGCCTCCTCGCCTGGTCCCACCCGAAGCCCCCCGCCTAGCCGCATTCAAACACGTGAAGGGTGGAGAAAAGGTGGCGAGGCCATCCTTATCGCCAGCTCCCCACACGGCGCCACGGCACCCCTTCCCTCCGCTTTATCTACCCCTCCTCAACCTACCCGCCCCCAGATCCATCCCCGAGGCCTCGCCTCCTCTTCCTCACCTCGCCACCGTCTACCTCAACGCCGCCACCGCCGCCGGGTCCGCCACGTCATCGATCCAGAGGCGCAGCGGGAGAGATCGTCGGCGTGGTCGCGGAACCTTCTGCGACGCCCCGACCTGCACGCGAGGAGACGCCCAAGAGCCCCGCACGCCGACGCCGGAACCCTAGACATCTGTCTGCCTTCGCCGTTGATCGCGACCTCAAGCTCGCCACCGTCACCGGCGCGGTAAGCCTCGACCTCCTGCATATGCGCGCTCGCATCGCTTCGCCGGCGCGGGCGTTCCGTCGAGCACACTCTGTGCACCGGCGGCCGCGCGCGTCCGCTCGCTCCCGCGCCGTCTAGGGCTTCATCTAGTCCGAGTCCGCCCTTCAGACAGACGCCCCAACCTACCGCAGCGGTTCCGTCCCACCGAGCGCACGCTCGCGTCGCGGGTTCAAGCTGGCCAAGACGCCAAGGCCGCGCGCCGTCGAGCATGGTCTAGAAGAAAAACAGTAGCACGGTGCTGTTTTGCAATTATCCCCTCGCGTTTTTTGCGTCGGCGGCCTCGAGCCCCACTGCCGGTGTCACGGCCGTTTTGCAAAAAGGCTCCCGAAGAACCTGATGCTCAACCCGCGGTCCTGCCCGGTGCAGCGTGGCGACTACCGCCATTGTTCGATGGACTCACAGGCCCGGGGCCCGCCTGTCATCCTCATTGGCTAGGCAGACCCGAGGTGTAAGTCGATCCCAGCGTGCGTGGGCACCCAGTCAGCATGGGCTGGTCAAGAGTGGCTGGGATCAACGGGTGTGACAAAAGTTTCTGGAATATCTGTCTAAATCAAACCTATTAAAATTTAAAACCAAATTCAAATTCCAATTCAGTTTTAAATAACTTTTCCATTATAATTCCAAATAACACAAATGATATATGTTTGGAGATCAGAAAAATGCCAGGATTTCAAATATGACATTCAAATTGCCTTTTGCACATTTAAAATTCCAAGTTTATTTAAATTACACCAATTGCCACTAGAACTTAAATAATTAATAACTTTTGTGTTATAATTCCAAATTTAGCAAATGATATGTCTAAAATGATCAGCTCGACGAGACCTTTCTGTTTATGCCATCCATAACTTTAATTACAGCATGCATCATATAAAAATATAGGGTACAGCAAGTGTTATGACAACAAAATGTGACCCAAAACCCCATTAAAATGATACTACTTGTCTTCCACACCTCACCATGCCATGCTACCTTATTGCCATGTAAAATGTGCATCATTCATCATGGCATGATTGTTTGCTTGACGCATCTTATTCATATGCTTGTGCTCTATATTCATGTTGGCCTTGTTTGTTTGGTTTTTCTCGGATAGACACTAAGCAGGGGTTATATCAAGAGAATCAGGAGCACTACCCAGATCCGTCCCTCGCTTCAACTGAGTCATCAGGCAAGCACTTCCACATGCTTGCATACATACAGTACCTATTGCCTCTATCTTATTCTTGCACCATTGAGTCGCGATTGCATTAAATTGAATCCCAAGTATGCATAGCCTTTACTTTTAAACCCCACCAAGCTTGTTCCTCCATCCCATGAGCCATTACTATAGGAGTTGCTTGCGCCATGCGAGTCGTAGAACAGCATGTGTAGGGTTTGTGAGTGTCTGATGGATAACGAGGTACCTAAACAACTTAAACCTGAGTAGTAATGGGATAACTAATGAAAGTGGCACCGGTGAGCAACATCTGCTATTTGGTTTTTCCTGCTCACTTGTGTCCCGTAAGACCCCGAGTACTTGATTCCTGTTCCTTGTTTTATCGCTATCCACATCCGGAGGTATATGGGACCCCCGAGCGAGCTTGATTCTCATCTTATTTCTTGGGGCCACAAACTAGTTTGAGGTTTTATTTACTATCCTGTACTTATGCCATGCTACTTTTTGTATTTAAATTGCGAGGAGCACACTTATCTTGTTAGGATCGGGACACGATTCCGGTGTCGACAAGCCCAGCCACACTTTCGGGTTCCCATGCTCACGTACCGTCACCCAAACCTTGAGTCCGTCTCGAGTCACCGTTTCGCTTGGTCTACTCAATGGGGTGGCCCCCTGAAATATTTCTGAATCTTGTGATTGTTCAGTCGTGAAAGCCTCGTTGGGTTTTGATTTGGTTTTTCCGAGGTTGATCGAGCGTGTGTTGCTATTGGTGTACCCCGGCCGGGTAAAACTTTCTGAAAGCCGTGTCCGCGGATATGGACGACTTGGAGCACAGTTTCTCGATCATAGACAAGCATAACTAAAGTACCGCTTTAATCTGACTAAGTAATTTGACTAGTAAATAGTGCAACACTCATGGAATGGTTAATAAAATTTCCAACGGATGGGGGGTTGTTCGTCCGCTTCCTCGTTGGTAAGCGGGGAGGAGGATGGATCTGATGAGATTACCATTATAACTGTTGTTCTTATTTCACGGACATCCGTCTATCATTGGTTAGGCGGATGGTTAGCGTTTATCTCAGAACTGCTAGGGTTTATCTTTCGCTGCAATTGCGTCACCCCAGGTTGTGTCCCCTTTAGAGGCATTAAGACTTGCTGAGTACCCTTAGGGTCTCACACGATAAATTATTGGTTCAGATGGACAGGTACCCTCACAGGACGGATACTGGGTGGAAGAAGCCGAAGATGTGGGCAACGATCGTTCGGTGTAGAGATTCCGGGAACGGGGATCCGTGAGACCTGTAGTTGGGATGTGCTTATTTCTATGGCATCTTATGCCGATTTGCTTCTTATCCGTACTCGGATTTTGTTTGCCGCTTCCGCATGATACTCTGATGTGTGTTGTATGAGGAAGTATCCTAAAATATAGATCTATCTAGGTCATTTGAATCTTGCCGTATGGCGTTGCTATATTTCCTTTCTTTCTAGATGGTATGGCTCTGATGTACTCTTGTATGGTGGCTTGCGTACATACCCACTTGTGTACGTAGTTGATCCTTCGCCTGCCGATTACGCCGCCCGTACAGGTCTCGTTGAGAGGGTAGTGGTTGGGACGTCCAAAAGGACTACCAGTGAGTGGCTTTTGGGGCCCCACCGTACTATTTCAACCACTACCACTCATCCAGGCTTGTATCTAGGAGCGTAATTCACCGAGGTAGTTACACCCACCAACGGGTTAGAGCTTTGCTTCATGGGCGGCCTAGTCAGAGAATGAGGAGGAGCTAGTTCCGGCTACGATAAAGCCTAGAGGAGTTACCGACTTAGGCCTATAGTAGTACTTGTAGTCCAAGCTATATCTAGTTACCGACTCTGTAACGTAGCCGGATAGGTCTCTCCTGTAATCCTAGGCCCCGGTGACTATATAAACCAGCCCTATGGGAGCCTTTAGGGCAACACAACCACAATCAACTCGCGCAGGCAAACCTCTCTTGTAATCTGCTGTAACATCCAGCTTATGCCGATATATTACTGGGTTGCTAGCAGGAGTAGGATCCGATAACCGCAGTCGGATCTGAACCTGGGTAAACTTGTGCTCACCGCTCCTAGAACATCCGACGTCTCACACCCCATCCTTCCAACGCCACTAGGACCCCCTATGGCGTACTTGTCGACAATCCAACGACACCTCCGGCACTCCTCCTCGTACGTGTGGACACCAGCAGAGGCGTTGCATCATCAGCGTTTGGACGATCGTTTATTGGATCGGGATCACAAGGACTGCACTACATCAACTGACACGCTTCATCAGTAATCCGCAACCGCGCGTCTAGTGGTAAACCGTGGCCTTCTACCTCAGCTATACCTTGAGATCACCATGTTAGAGGGAATTTTTTTGTTTTATCTCTACGTGGACCAACAGTGGTATCAGAGCAATAGATCCTGGTTTTAGGCTCGAGATCGCGTATATGTGATATGCGGTTGGCTATAGATTGGATCTATATGCTGTTTTGGTGGTCGATCTATGAGATAGATCGGTTTTGTATGATGTTGATTGGATCAACTCTACTCGGGGAATGGTAGATCTGATTTCTGTGATCGTACTGCTGAGGTCGTGGAACGACATACCCCTACCGGTTGGTTTCCGCCACCGGGGTAGACTATGACACGTAAATCCAGAAGCGGTGATCGAAGATCAAAATAGTTTGATCGAGTTAGAATGATGGTCGGAATCCATGTTCGGAATGTAGATGAGATCTATGTTTTCGGAAAAAACATCGGGCGCTGCCCGCACCCATGAGGGGCACTGCCCCTTCGATCCCCTCCCGCTATCCGGCTAGCGGGACCGCCGGCTTCGCCCTGTCATAGCGCATTAGACGTCGTTGCGAGTTTCACAACGCCGGTAGATATCGTATCTATGCATAACTTGTTTTTGCAGGAAGTTGTGAATGGTATGGTTCATATGCATGTGATGTATATGTGTAATCCATACGTGATCTATGAATCACGGTTTTATCAGCTGGATGGAGCCTATGTGAGGTCATTTTATTGTATAATGACCTGCGTGTTGGATTCTCTATGTAATTTACTTTACTAAGCTAGTGTAGCTATTTGGAGAATCCGGACGACGTTCAATTCGATGTACAAGTCAACGACATGGAGTAAGACAACAAGTGACAAGAGTTGGCACAAATCGGATTGCAGGCTTTATGGAGATGGAGATCACCATGAAGAGAGCCATACCATTTCACATTATAATTGCTTTATTTTGTGTTATTGATATGTCTCTGTTTTACCTCTATTATATAGTCGATAAAATTTAATCCCTCAAAGAAGGTCTAGTCGGTTTTCCCGCCAGTGTTTGCACCATCACAAGTCGGACATTTTTGGTAGTGGGCTCATAAAATTGAGGTGCTGCCAATTCTTTCCGACTAGGTGGGTTCGAGTCAGACTCTTATAGCGGAACAATCGGCAAGCTAGACGGGTCTATCACAACGGTTGTGGAACTCGGGGAAAAGTCGGACGGGATCCGGGGCATGTGATGCCACCCGACCAACATGAGTCATATGAGATGCGATTGACAAGGAGTTGTCTACCTAGATCACTTGGCGGCTAGCATTGATGCTAAATATCACTAGCCGACTTTCTTATCTAGGATCCTGAATCACCAAGTAACCATCAGAGGGGTGTTGGTTCTAGTGGGAGCATAAAATATTAAAGTATTTAATATGCTTGCTCTTTTATGAATACATGTCTTAAGTGTTTTGCATATTTTTGTTGTAGATCATGGCACCAAGTAGCAGTCACTCAGATATCTGGTTTTGCTTTGAGAACCATTCTTGACAAAGATAAACTGAATGGCACTAATTTTACGAACTGGTATCAAAACCTGAGAATTGTTCTCAAACAAGAAAAGAAGGACCATGTCCTAGACAACCCACTTCCAGATGAGCCGAATGAGAATGTGACTATCGCTGCCACCAATGCCTACTGTCGGGATAAGGATGAGTCCATGGATATAAGCTGTCTTAAGCTTGCTCACATGGAACCGGATTAGCAAAAGCAGTTTGAGAATGTTGAGGCCTACGATATGATCGAAAGCCTCAAAAGTATGTTATAGGCTCAGACAAAGACTGTGAGGTATCAAGTCTCTCAGGCTTTGCTGAGTTACAAGCTTAAGGATGGTGATCCACTGGGTCTGCATGTGATCAAAATGGTTGGTTACGTGTAGTCTCTGAAGAGGCTTGGCTACCCCATTAGCGAAGAGTTCGCTATGGATATAATTTTGAACTCTCTTCCTAGTGCGTATGGTCAGTTCATTTCAAACTACCACATGCATGGTATGGATAAGAAGCTCACTGAATTGCATGGGATGCTCAAGCAGGCAGAGACGGATCTCAAGAAGGGCGCCAATCAAGTGTTGATGGTGCATAATAAGGCTAAGTTCAAGAAGAGTTCTTGGACTAAGAAGAATGCTAAGTCGGGAGGAAATCAGGCTCAGGACCCGGTCCCAAGCGCTTCCTCAGGGACTAAGCCATCTCCTTCAACTGGATCCACTTGCTTCTACTGCAAGGCGGACGACCACTGGAAGAGGAATTGCAGCCAGTACTTGGCCGACAAAGCCAAGACTGGAGGTATGACTTCCGACCCAAGTACACGTGTTTGCAATGTTATAGACATTTATCTTGCTGATGCACCTAATAGTTCTTGGGTATATGATACCTGATCAGTTATTCACATCTGCAACTTGTTGCAGGGACTGGTAAGAACTAGGAGCGTAGCAAGAGGTGAGGTTGATATTAGAGTCGGCAACAAAGCAAGAGTTGCTGCTTTGGAGGTTAGCACGATGCAACTTCATTTACCTTCCAGATTCATTATGGAACTGAATAATTGTTGTTATGTTCCAGTGCTCAGTCGAAACATTATTTCTGCTTCATGTTTGATGAGGCAAGGCTATGAGTCGAATATCAAAAATAATGGTTGTTCTTTATATTTGAATGATACGTTTCATGGCTTTGCACCCGTCCAGGACGGGTTATTTATTTTGAATCTTGATGGTGAGTCGGTTTATAACATAAATGTTAAAATGTTGAAACCAAATGATCTGAATATGACTTACTTTTAGCACTGTCGGCTTGGTCATATAAGTTGGAAACGCATGAAGAAGCTCCATGATGATGTACTCCTAACTTCGTTCGACTTTGAATCTTGCCTACTCGGCAAAATGACCAAGACACCTTTTACAAAGATTTGTGAAAGGGTGTCCGACTTGTTGGGACTAGTACATAGTGATGTATGTGGACCAATGAGCACGGCATCCAGAGGTGGTTATGAGTACTTCATTACCTTCACTGATGATTTAATTCAGTATGGATATATTTACTTGATGAAACATAAGTCAGAAGCCTTTGAAAAGTTCAATGAATTCCAGTATGAAGTACAGAATCAACTCGGGAAGAAAATAAAGTTTTTTCGGTCGGACCGAGGAGGCGAGTACATGAGCCATGAGTTTGATGACCATCTAAAAGGTTGCAGAATAGTTCCTCAACTTACTCCTCCAGGAACTCCGCAGAGGAACGGTGTTTCGAAAAGGCGGAATCGGACCTTGTTGGACATGGTACGATCAATGATGAGTCGGACAGATCTACCTTTACCATTTCGGGGTTATTGTCTAGAAACAACAGCGTTCACACTAAACAGAGTACCATCAAAATCGATAGAGAAGACACTGCATGAGATGTGGACAGGCAAAAAGCTGAGTTTGTCTTTTCTTAAGATTTGGGGTTGTGAAACATTTGTCAAGCGACTTCAGTCGGACAAGGTTACGGCCAAGTCGGATAAGTGTATTTTCGTAGGGTATCCGAGGGAAACCTTGGGTTACTACTTCTACAACCGAGAAGAGGGCAAAGTGTTTGTCGCTCGGAATGGTGTCTTCCTTGAGAAAGAGTTTCTCAGTCGGGGAGTAAGTGGGAGCACAATGCAGCTCGAAGAAATTCGAGAGAAACCGGCTAGTAGCGAGTCGGCAAGTACCTTGGAGGTTGAGCCGGTAGTGGTAGCCGAGCAAAGACCAGACTGCTTAGTGTGTTACTGAGCGTGTGATGTGTTACCGCATGTTGATGAGCCGGCAAATTATTCGGAAGCGATGGTGGGGTCTGATTTCGAGTCATGGCTTGGAGCCATGAGATCCGAGTTAAAGTCCATGAATGAAAATCAAGTTTGGAACTTGGTTGATCTGCCAGACGGTGCAAGACCCGTCGAGTGCAAATGGGTCTTTAAGAAGAAAACTGATATGGATGGAAATTTTCCATCTATAAAGCACGTCTTGTCGCGAAAGGGTTCCAACAAGTTCAAGGAGTTGATTACGACGAGACTTTCTCGCCCGTAGTGATGCTTAAATCAGTTCGGATCATGTTAGATATAGCGGCCTATTTCGACTATGAGATATGGAAGATGGATGTCAAAACGACCTTCCTTAACAGAAATTTAACCAAGGACGTGTATATGATACATCCCGAGGGTTTTTGTCAATCCGGCTAATGTTGACAAAGTGTTCAAACTTTAGAAATCAATTTATGGGTTGAAGCAAGCATCTCGGAGTTGGAATATTCGCTTTCATGAGGTAGCCAAATCGTTTGGCTTCATCAAGAGTGATCATGATTCCTGTTTATACAAGAAGTTTAGTGGGATCAAAGTGAACTTTCTAATCTTATATGTGGATGATATATTATTGATTGGAAATGATGTCCAGATCTTGCAAGAAACCAAGGAATCATTAGAAAGGATTTTCTCAATGAAAGACTTGGATGAGGCAACATATATTCTCGGAATCTGAATCTATAGAGATATATCAAGAAGGCTCATTGGATTGAGTGAGAGTACTTATTTATACAAAATGTTGAAGAAGTTCAACATGGAATCGTCTAAGAAGGGGTTCTTACCGATGTCCCATGGTGTAAAACTTAGCAAGACTTAGTGTCCTTCGTCTAAGAAGGGGTTCTTACCGATGTCCCATGGTGTAAAACTTAGCAAAACTTAGTAAAACTTGTCGGCTCCTCCTCGTACATGTGGACACCAGCAAAGGCGTTGTATCATCAGCGTTTGGACGATCGTTTATTGGATCGGGATCACAAGGACTGCACTGCATCAACTGGCGCGCTTCATCAGTAATCCGCAACCGCGCGTCTAGTGGTACACCTCGTGATCTTCTACCTCAGCTGATCTTGGGATCACCATGTTAGAGGGAAAAGTTTTATTTTATCTCTACGTGGCCCAACACAATTGCGTTAGGCTCCTAGACACCGACCCACTTGTCCACTGGGCCCTCATGCACCATTGATTGTCAAGTGAGAAATAATTTGGACGTGAGGCCCTCATGCCACGCCTTTCCAACAGTGTTGCCTTCGTGCGGTGCCGAGTGCACCCCCGCGTGAAGACACCACGCGATGCAGACACCATCGTGTCGTGGATCCTCGTGGGTCGCGATGTGATTCTGATGGACAACAGGGCTCTGCTTATCCTCATTCTTGCTCATTATAAGTACTCAAGAGAGCATAATGTACTCAAGGGAGCATTATGCACAATAGTTAAAATGGAGAAATGTCTTTCTACCAGCATGCACCATTCAATGTATTTGATGTGCTTTGAGATTTGCACATGCAGCAATCTTTGCAAGCACATGGTATCTCTCTCTCTCTCTCTCTCTCTCTCTCTCTCTCTCTCTCTTCTCTCTGACATCTCACACTCTATCATTCATTAGCCCATCTATTTATTTCAAAGTCTAAAATTAAAAAGGGCCTTATATGTAAAAATAATTATAAAAAAATCTGTTTGAGCCTATGTTTTATTTCAACAAGATCTTATATAAATCCAAAATTAATAAAATTTCAAAACAAAATAAAATGTTCTGATTAAAAATGAAACTCAATGAATCTTTTTCATCAATATATTTTATGGTTTGAATTCAAAGTTAACTGCCAATTATTTTTTCCAACTTTGATGAACCAAGTTCCAAATTCGGTGAAACAAATTTTTTCAACAAATATTTTCGTTAGGTTTAATAATGTTTTTCAAAGTCTCACTATATTTCATACATCAATTTTTAAATGATGTTAAAATATACTTAATATTTGTATTATTTTGAAGCTCTCTTTGATAGGAACCAAAATAATATAAACGTTTTTAAATTAAACTTATGGTTTAAAATCTCTCTCTCTCTCTCTGACATCTCACACTATCATTCATTAGCCCATCTATTTATTTCAAAGTCTAAAATTAAAAAAAGGCCATATATGTCAAAATAATTATAAAAAATTTGTTTGAGCCCATGTTTTATTTCAACGAGATCTTATATAAATCCAAAATTAATAAAATTTCAAAACAAAATAAAATGTTCTGATTAACAATGAAACTCAATGAATCTTTTTCATCAACATATTTTATGGTTTGAATTCAAAGTTAACTGCCAATTATTTTTTCCAACTTTGATGAACCAAGTTCCAAATGCGGTGAAATAAAAAAATTCAACAAATATTTTTGTTAGGTTTAATAATGTTTTTCAAAGTCTCACTATATTTCATACATCGATTTTTAAATGTTGTTAAAATATATTTAATATTTGTATTATTTTGAAGCTCTCTTTGATAGGAACCAAAATAATATAAACGTTTTTAAATTAAACTTATGGTTTAAAATCTACAAGAGTTGTAATTTGGCTCTAAAGTGAGAAAAGAGAAAGAAAATATGACATAATTCTTAAAAGGAGAGAGAGAGAGTGCGCGCGCGTGCGTGTGCATGTGTGTGTGTGAACGAACGTTGTATAGGATGCATGCTAGAAACGCCACACTCAGTTAAAGCGCCAAAACCACTATAGACAAAGCCCAATACATATAAAAGTGTAAGATAAATGGAAGCACCAGAGAGTCAATCAATTTATGTGTACCTCCGTTGAAACAATTTTATGTAAATTCACGGCACGCATGTGTAGCAACGATGCATATAACTATTTTGTCGTCTCGGTGCGAACCATTGGTGCCCTGATCAAGAGTGGAGCAGCACGTTTCTTTCTTGGCTTTTCTTCCAGTACATCAGTCATTTCTGTTTCCCTGGGCTCAAACGAAAATCATGGTTAACATCAACATGTATCAGCTAAACCTATATATATTAAGCTAGCAAAGCAATAAAACCGGTGCACTTAGATGTGATGATTCCCAAAATTTCGATTCTGTAGCAACATACATTTTGCATGATATACAAGATATAAAAAGGCATATATACATCCGTTGGACTACAGGATGAGGTAACAATGACAACAGAAGCAATTTGTTTAATCAGCTGTACCAACTTAAAACCAATGCACCCTGGCATATTAGAAAGTCATTACAGAAAACATTATTATCTGCAGATGAGAATGTACAACAGCTGCAGAAATATGTTCTGGAATTGCGTACCTACTCAGCCGCAACAGCTACCTAGTGAAATTGCATTACTTTGTGAATTTCCAAGGATAACTTTCCTAGATACAGATACTTATTTTACACAGTTTCACATGGTTAGACATTTATAGTACTCCCTCGGTCCCAAAATAGATGTCCTAGGTTTTTCAAAAGTTGGATGAATCTATATATTAAATAGTGCCTAGATTCATCTAAATTTTGACAAATTTAAGACATCTATTTTGAGACGGAGGGAGTAGTAGAAGAACACATCAGAATCCAGCCTTCAAGGGAAATGTTTTTTTTTCCTTTTTATGTCTGCTGCAAACTAGAGCAGAGACAATGACCAGACACCAGAATGCCAGCTCACAACTAACACCTGCTGTATATGAATATATGGCAAGAAGAGGGTGGAGCTTGACACGCTGTGCTATCTGTCACAGATTCTTTGAAGATGGTGGTCATTTGTTTGTAACCGGCAAGTTTGCAAAAAAAAGTGGCATAGCCTGATTTGAGGACATCCAACTCAAACTTTTGCCATGACATTCTGCTCCGGAAGTTCTACTCCCTATAGATCCTAGATCTTCCACTAGATGAGCAACTGCTAACTATTCCAATGCTGTGGAGCTGCTGGACGAAACGGAACAGAGGGAATCACGGCAAACAGCATCAGAGAGTCAATCAATTTCAGTTCAGTGTACGCAGGCATGTAGATGAGTGGAAGCACCATCTCCAATAGACTCGAGACAAGTTTTATTGAAGCTAAAGTTGTGTTTGCACCTAGAATGTGTAACAAGCAGGCTCATGAATTAGCATCTTTGGGTGTAGGTCTAGCTATAGCTCATGTAGAACATTGTATATGGCTTATGAGCTATCCTGAATTTATAACCTGTGGGGTGACTGGGGCGATCTAGCCGTCTCTTAATAGAATACGAGTGTTCCATGTCAAAAGAAAAAAAAAAGAATGCCAGGAACCTTGTTAAGCGGGTCGATTCTTGCCATTGCACAGCGTTTCATAGTCATACACCTAGGTGCATGACAGTGATCCAAAAGTGTAACAACAAAAGATGAATATGGTTATGTTGGACATCAGCTAACATTCAGAACATGTTAAGAGCATAGTTGTGAGTTAGCCCTATGCAGTGGCTTTCAACCAGCATAAGCCATATGGATAGCATTCACTAGTAGAAAACAGGCCATCCGTTCGCGTCCCCTCAGAGTATTAGTCCCGGTTGGTGGTTGCGCCACCAACCGGGACTAATGCTGGCACGCGTCCCGGTTCGAGCAGACACGGGGCCCGGAGGCATGCGTCCCGGTTGGTAAGGGGCAATACGTCCCGGTTGGAGCCACCAACCGGGACTAAAGGTTTGGCGACAGCCACGTGGCGTGGCACACACCTTTAGTCCCGGTTGGTGGCTCCAACCAGGACGTATACTCCCGCCCTCTATAAATGCAACGCCCAGCCTCCGCCCACTGCTTTTTTCTCTTGGTGGAAGGTGTGAGGGTGTGCTAGTTTTCCCCATGCATGCATTCAAGGTGTTTGATGAAATGTTTGAGTGAATAATCCCGTTCAATTTCTCATAGAACAAAAATATAGAAGGTGTCCGAGACGCACTTGAGCTTTCTCCTCTTTATTTCCCTCGATCGAGGTTAGCAATCTTATCTTTTCTATGTCATTGATACAATGCATGTGTCGATGTGAATTGGTCATTTCACTATTTATGATGTCCTATTTTTTGATAAACTTACTTATATGATGCAGATGAAAGGTCAGGAATGGATATACGGTGACCGGCGCGTAGCCGGGTATATGAAAGGCGTGGATAAATTTATCGATGTGGCTACGACAAACAAAGAGAATGGTTTTATACGTTGTTCATGTGTTCAATGTCGGAACAACAAGGAGTACTCTTTCTCGAAAATCATTCGCGGCCACCTGATTATGAAAGGTTTCATGCCCAACTATAATTGCTGGACCAAGCACGGGGAAAGAGGGGTTATGATGGAAGATGGTGAAGAAGAAAATGATGATGACAACTATCATTATATGTTTCCTGAATACAGTGATACTGCAATGGAAGACAATGGAGAGCAAGGAGGTGAAGAACAGGCATCAGATGAGCCGGCTGATGAACTTGGTAGGGTCATTTCTGATGCAAAGCGAGACTGTGAAACAGAAAATGAGAAGTTGAAGTTAGAGGGCATGATAGAAGATCTCAAGAAATTGTTGTACCCAAATTATAAAGATGGCAGCACAAAGCTCGGTACCACACTGGAATTGTTGCGATGGAAGGCAGAGTGTGGTCTAGCTGACTCCTCATTTGAAAAGATGCTGAAAATAATGAAGCCGAAGTTTCCAAAACATAACGAACTTCCCGAGAGTACCTACGAAGCAAAGAAGACTCTCTGTCCTCTAGGATTAGATGTGCAAAAGATACATGCATGCATTAATGACTGCATCCTCTACCGCGGTAAGGAGTATGAGAATTTAGATAAATAAACGGTATGCAATGCGTTGCGGTATAAGATCAGACGAGATGACCCTGGTGATGTTGAGGGAGAGCCCCTCCGGAAGAGGGTTCCTGCTAAGGTTATGTGGTATGCTCCTATAATACCAAGGTCGAAACGCATGTTCAGAAACAAAGAGCATGCCAGGTTGTTGCGATGGCACAAAGAAGACCGTAAGAAAGACGGAAAGTTGAGACACCCTGCTGATGGGTCACAGTGGAGAAAAATCGAGAGAGACTTCCTAGACTTTGCAGGTGACGCTGGAAACTTATGGTTTGGTCTAAGTACGGATGGCATGAATCCTTTTGGGGAGCAGAGCTACAGTCACAACACCTGGCCCGTGACTCTATGTATCTACAACCTGCCTCCTTGGTTGTGCATGAAGCGTAAGTTCATTATGATGCCAGTACTCATCCAAGGCCCGAAGCAACCGGGCAACGACATTGACGTGTACCATAGGCCATTAGTTGAAGAACTCTTATAGTTGTGGGGCAAACCAGGTGTACGTGCGTGGGATGAGAACAAACAGGAGCCATTTGATATACGAGGGTTGTTATTCGTAACCATCAATGGTTGGCCTGCTCTTAGTAACCTTTCAGGACAGACAAACAAGGGATATAAGGCATGCACACATTGTTTAGATAAGACCGAAGGTACATATTTGCATAAATGCAAGAAGGTTGTGTACCTGGCGAATCGACGATTTCTTCCGACCAATCATCCCGTAAGAAAGAAAGGAAAGCATTTCAAAGGTGAGGCAGATCACCGGAAGAAGCCTGACCTCCCTGCTGGTGATGATGTATTTGGTATGGTCAAGGACATAGAAGTAATCTTTGGAAAGGGTCCCGGCGGTCAATCAGTTTCGAACGACGTCGCTACAGGACACGCACCCATATGGAAGAAGAAATCTATATTTTGGGAGCTGCCATATTGGAAAGTCCTGCGTGTCCGCTCTTCAATCGACATGATGCACGTGACGAAGAATCTTTGCGTGAACCTGCTAGGATTCCTAGGCATGTATGGGAAGACAAAAGATACACCAGAAGCACGGGAGGACCAACAAATTATGAAAGACGCAAAGAACATGCATACACATAACAAGACGGATAAAGGGTGTCACTTAAGTCGTGCCAGCTATGCTCTTACCAAAGCAGAGAAGAAAGTCCTTTTTGAAGTCCTTTATAGTATCAAGGTGCCGTCGGGCTTCTCATCTAATATAAAGGGGATAATAAATATGGAAGAGAAAAAGTTCCAAAACCTAAAGTCTCATGACTGTCACGTGATTATGACGCGGTTGCTTCTGATTGCATTGAGGGGGCTTCTATCGGAAAATGTTTGAGTACCCATTGTGAAGCTGTGTGCATTCCTTAATGCAATATCTCAGAAGGTAATCAATCCAGATATTCTGCCAAGGTTACAGAAGTATGTGGTACAATGTCTTGTTAGTTTTGAATTGGTGTTCCCACCATCCTTCTTCAATATTATGACGCATCTCCTGGTTCACCTAGTGGAAGAGATTGCCATTCTCGGTCCGGTATTTCTGCACAATATGTTCCCCTTTGAGAGGTTCATGGGAGTCTTAAAGAAATATGTTCATAACCGTATAGACCGAAGGAAGCATCTCCAAGGGATATGGAATGAGGAGGTCATTGAGTTTTGTGTTGACTTTATTCCCGACCTTAAGCCGATTGGTGTTTCGACTCATGCATGAGGGAAGACTAAGTGGAAAAGGAACGCCGGAAAGAAAGCAATGATATGTAGGGACGGGATTCTTTCACTAAAGCACACTACAGCTTCTACATAATTCCACCTTGGCAGCTTCAGATATCGAGGAACACAAGAATATTGTACGCCCAAAACCCGGGAAGCGAATCATGTATTACGATGAACACATGAAGTCTTTCGGTGGTTGGATGCGGACACATCTTGAATGACACCATTGTTGGAGATCTATACTTGTTGGTCACACACCATCTTCTATCGTATTGAATTTCCAAGGGTAAAATAAATGGGAATACATTCTACACGATCGCCCAAGATAAAAGAGCACCAACCAAAATAGTGGTGTCCGCTTTGATGCAATAGACGAGAATGGACAAAAGGACACATATTATGGTTACATAGAGGAGATATGGGAACTAGACTATGGAGTCTCTTTTAAGGTCCCTTTGTTTCACCGCAAATGGGTCAACTGAATGGGGAAGGGTAAAGATAGACCAGTATGGAATGACAACAAGGATCTCAACAATCTTGGTTATAGAGATGAACCATTCGTCCTAGCTAATGATGTGTCTCGCTTTTTCTATGTGAAGGACATGTCCTCCGCATCGAAAAAGTAAAAAATATGCAAACGAATACATCATATGATGAGCCAAAGCGTCACATAGTTCTTTCAGGGAAAAGAAACATCGTGGGAATCGAGGACAAGACAGACATGTCAGAAGATTATAATAATTTTGATGAAATTCCGCCCTTCACACTGAAAAGTGACCCAAGCATTCCGTTAAGTAAAGAAGATGCTCCATGGTTACGTCTAAAGCGATCATAAGGAAGGACATATGCCAAGAAGTTCATGCTCATATTATGTAACTCTAGTTCATGTCTTTCGCGGTTTGTGGCTTGACCGAATATCTTTCGCGGTTTGTGGCTTGACCGGGACTATATATAGGGGGGCCTTTAGTCCCGGTTTTGTAGTCTCAGTTTTTAATATTAATAAATGTCTTAAGTGTTAGTCCGTTTTGTGGCTGGACCGGGACTATGAAGAAGTTGTCCCGATTCGTACTTACCATTAAGATCGATTCCAAACGCTGCAGTCACATATTAGGAAGTGCCTCTATGACCGTTTCTTGGAGATGCCGAGGATCGATCCGCATCTCCTGAAACTAGTCTTAGTGGTGTCCTCGCCTCGAAAACCATCTTGCAACTTGTAACTTCTCTAACTAGATCAATACACCCGGAGCTAACTAATTTCACATATTAGGGAGTGTTTCTATGACCAGTTTCTGGAGATGCCGAGGATCGTGTTCCTAAGATCTCTCAACCGCCGTAGTGGTGTCCTTGCTCTCGAAAACCATCTTGCGGCTTGTAACTTCTCTAACTACATCAATACGCCTGGGATCTAACTAATTTCACATATTAGGAAGTGCCTCTATGACCAGTTTCTTGGAGATGCCGGAGGACTGGGCTCCGTTGGCATCTCCTCGAATCGGCCGAGTGGTGTCCTCGCCTCGAAAACCATCTTGGAGATGCCTCAAACTGGCTGGAGGACTGGACTCGCAAGGATCCCTATTTATAGTACAAGCAACTCGGCATAGTCTCGACACTTACGAAATAATGTCGACACTCACCCATATTATTAGTGCTGACTCATGTTTTGTTCCGGTTGGTGTCTCCAACTGGGACTACGGGTTCATCTTTAGTCCCGGTTGGTGACACCAACCGGGACAAGGTACACGCCGCACGACATAATGTCGACACTCACCCCTATCATTAGTGCTGCCTGGCCCAGCTTGCCGAAATCCCTCCACGTGATCTATCGCCCGTGATTTTTTGAAAAAATCATTTTTAGACTCGCAATATGTGGTTTCTTCAGAGATCCAATGCAAGTTCTAACGATGCTCGTCCCCTATCTTCATGCACACCGGTTCGACCATAGTTAGAAATTCAGATAATTCAAAACGGGCATAATAAATTCAAAAAAAATCCGAACAATGAAAATCCTTCGCGTGGTGCCATATTATGTTACATAGTTGAAAGGAAAAATACCAGACTTGGTATATTGATCATGTTTCGAAAAAACCTTCACAAAATGACCTATCATGTTCGAGGTTTCATGGCTTTCGGTCCAAATGACCGATGTTATGTGCTGAATCATGGTATAGTTTGTGATGTTGTGCCCATATTATGCATGTGTGTGGATATTGGTATGGAGAACAATGTTGCAGGAGGAAGTTTTCCTTTTTGTCGCACGGAAAAGCCCTTTTCCATTTTCCGAGCGCAAAAAACGGGTCGTTTTGTGAAGTAACCACCAAAATGCCGTTTCAGAATGCTACCGTCCCATTTTCCTAAAATACTAGACCACTTTACATGGACTATCTCCCAACCGGGACATCTCAAACCGTTTCGTCCATCCCGGGTAAAAAGTACAAATGTCTGCCGAATCGGTAGGAAGTGGGTCCGGTTTGTACTACAGGTACATAATCTATCGCCCGTGATTTTTTGAAAAAATCATTTTTAGACTCACAATATGTGGTTACTTCAGAGATCCAATGTAAGTTCTAACGATGCTCGTCCCCTATCTTCATGCACACCGGTTCGACCATGGTTAGAAATTCAGATAATTCAAAACGGGCATAATAAATTCAAAAAAAATCTGAACAATAAAAATCCTTCGCGTGGTGTCATATTATGTTACATAGTTGAAAGGAAAAATACCAGACTTGGTATATTGATCATGTTTCGAAAAAACCTTCACAAAATGACCTATCATGTTCGAGGTTTCATGGCTTTCGGTCCAAATGACCGATGTTATGTGCTGAATCACGGCATGGTTTGTGATGTTGTGCCCATATTATGCATGTGTGTGGACATTGGTACGGAGAACAATGTTGCAGGAGGAAGTTTTCCTTTTTGTCGCACGGAAAAGCCCTTTTCCATTTTCCAAGCTCAAAAAACAGGTCATTTTGTAAAGTAACCACCAAAATGCCGTTTCAGAATGCTACTGTCCCATTTTCCTAAAATACTAGACCACCTTACATGGAATATCTCCCAACCGGGACATCTCAAACCGTTTCGTCCATCCCGCGTAAAAAGGACAAATGCCTGCCAAATCGGTAGGAAGTGGGTCCGGTTTCTACTACAGGTACATGATCTTCCCGCAATTTTTTCCCGCCATTTCTTCCCGCCAGTTTTTCCCGTCGGTTCTTCCCGCCAGTTCTTCCCGCCAGTTCTTCCCTCCAGTTATCTTCCTGCCATTTCTTACTATATATATGTAGGGTTGGCCTCCATTGTCATTGCACATCTCTAGACTCATATCTACAACCTCATCACTCTTTCCCATGACTTCTACCGTAGCACTAACTCCTGAGTGAGGCGCTGCGCTTGAACTACCCCTCGCTAGCCGGCACTCTGTGTCCCGTCGGCTAGATGTCGAGGCCGAGGTGTGCCGTTCCTCCTTCTAGGTGTGGCGTCGGATGGCCATCACGAACCTACTACTTCGAGCTCACGCCGAGCAGGGAGGAATCCAGATGGCATCCCGACTATTTCCCGACTTGGGAAGCCTTCTTCGTGGATCGGCGTGAGAGGCGCTCGCCACGCAGGAGGACGCCCACCTCCTCGAACTTCAACGAGGCCGTCGGATGTGGTGGCGCGGGACTCTCCAGGCGTCATGACCTACGACACGACCACGACTCTAGCCCCCACTGCGCTTACCTCAACTCCATCCCACTGCACTCGGGCTTCAAGGTTCAACTACGACCCGACGACAATGATTTACGGGCCATGAGTACGATTTACCTACAATGAGAGTATTACACAGTGTGGTGAGCATGACCTAATCATTCCAACATTGCAAAACAAGTTCTACCGATTGTGGCTTAATCCTGCCATGTATCTTAATTTTCAGTTCTTCTATGTAACTTTGTGTTAGTTATGTACTTTAATTCAGCCTATCCTTATCAAATTACTTATTCAAATCCAAACACTTTTTATGTTTAAAGTTTTTCTAAATTCCAAATTAATATTAAAAAAATATAAGTTAATTCATTTTTAATTGTAAATGGTTCATATTTTAAATGGTTACATTAATTATTTTTTAAAACAGAAAATGGTTTTGAATTATTTATTCAAATCCAAACACTTTTTATGTTTAAAGTTTTTCTAAATTCCAAATTGATATTTAAAAAATATAAGTTAATTCATTTTTAATTTTAAATGGTTACATTAATTATTTTTAAAAAATAGAAAATGGTTTTGGATTATTTATTCAAATCCAGACACTTTTTATGTTTAAAATTTTTCTAAATTCCAAATTAATATTCAAAAAATATAAGTTATTTCATTATTAATTTTAAATGGTTCATAGTTTAAATGGTTACATTAATTATTTTTAAAATGTAAAATGGTTTCGAATTAGTTATTCAAATTCAAACACTTTTTATGTTTAAAGTTTTTCTAAATTCCAAAGTAATTATCATTTAAAAACATTACAAATTTAAACCCCAAAATAAAAAATAAGGCGGGAACAGAGAGAAAATACCTGAATTTTTTTGAAACAGGGGAACATGTCCCGGTTGGAGCCACCAACCGGAACTAAAGACCTTCTGCCGCCCATTATCTGCTAAAAATTGAGATACGTCCGTTGGTGGCTCCAACCGACGATGATTTTAGTCCTTGAGCTACCAACCGACAAAAGGTCCTTGTTAATAACCGGTGCCTCCTCTTCTTCTTCCCCATATCGCAATCTTCTCGCCAGGGATCAAGCGACGCTGCCGCTCACCGCACGCTTACTGCCGCCTTCCGCCGCCAGAACCGCCTCCAACAATCGACGGCGGCGTCCAGAATTACCACAATCGAGCTCCTCAAGTCCGCCACCGTTTTCGACGATTCCGCCACGCCCGAGCTCGCTTGGTCAAGCCGATCCTCCACCGCCCGTGGTGAGCCTCCACCACAGCCCCTTCTCCGTTCTTCCTCTTCCTCTTCAGACGTTGCCGCCGAGGACCTCCACCGCCATCGCCGCCGTCGTGCTTCTCTTCCGGCCAATCCGGAGCGGCGCCGCCACTAAACGGCTCGCAGACGCTAGCTCGCATCCATCGCCGCCGCCTCCGTTGTTCGCCTGCAGCCCAGCCCCCGTCGACGATCCGGGCCGATCCCGTAAATGACGCCACGCCGACATCCCGGTGACATCACGGGCGGGTCGTGCCAAAACCTTCGGTGGGTCCGCTTGCTGCGAGGCTGAGTTGCATGGGGCCCTTCTGGGCCTCACTGCTAGGGTCGCCCGGTAAAAACTATTTGCCTTTTTGTTTTTAATTCCAGAAAATGATTTAATATTGTAAAATCAATAACTTATTGTTTATAAGTCAGAAAAATATGTATAATATACCAAATTGTTCAGAAAAATGAAACCTATCTATTTAACCTATAATCATGCATTGTTCAACAACTTAAATGACAAGTATAATTAGAAGGACAAATGCACCCCTCTCATATGTTTCGGAGTTTCCCCGAGTTAGGGTTTTCACCCCCCGGAATCCTGATTAAATCGTCGAGCATGTCTTAGGGTTACATTCCAATGCAAATTAACTTGTCATATCATCATACTTGCTTGAGCATTGCATCGATGCCATGTGTTGATTGTTTCCCTTTCTTTCCGGTGTTTGGTTCTTCCCGGTAAAATACGATATCGAGATCGATCGAAGCCAGAGATCAACACCGTTGAAGCTCGAAGACAAATACTTGAACAACTGTAATCAAGTCAAGTACAAAGATCCTGAAGCTCTGCTTTCGACTATCAACAGGAAAAGGCAAGCATAGCCCTACCATTATATAATCCTATGATTTCGAAAGCATTTCAATTCTTGCCATGATGCATACAATTCCACTGTGGTCTTTTATAGATAGATAGAGTGTCATATCTGTTGTATTACTCCCTTTAAGCTTATCGATAGATAGTTTGGTATTATTAGTCTGCCCCACTTTGTCACCATTGTGGGTAGCCCTGCACCATTCACATTGTCAAGCAACTTAAAAACCCTATCTTAGATAAGGAATCATTAATACCCTTAGTGCATGTGGGTTCGATGATGTGCCTTCATGAGGCATTCAACCCTCTTAAATCGATTCCAATATGGTATTTTGTTGGTATCTAGTGTTACCTATCCGTTGGATAGTTTCCTTTGTAGCCTTATACTCATGTTCCTCTCATATGCATCCGAGGTTTCTCGAACTAGGTTTTACACCCCTAACTCCTAATATTGATTTTAGTTGATTTTAGCTAGAGTTACCTATCTACTACGCTTTCCTTTTGTAGCTAGGTTTAGGTTTAGGGTTTATCTTCATTTTATTATTGTGTATGTATATATTAGGGTTTCTCAATTAGGGTTTATATCTCTCAACACCGCACCTAACTTTCTCCCTTAGCCGCTTTGACTTATTCGCTTTTCCACCTATGCGTAAAATATGGACCCACACGAGACGAAGAAAAGGAAGAGTTGATCCAAGGTGTGATCCACGGAAGAAAATTTAGATGTATCAACGTTTCGAACAACTCGGTGAGGTGATCCTCTTTTTGCGGAATAGACAACTTGTTTGAGGTTGAAGGTGTTTCCTTCATGAGGAGAAAGCGATGCCTTGTGTAATTGAGAAGACGACGCTCCGGCGGTGCATGTAATATAATTAATTCATTAATTAATCATGTGCTATCTATATAGAAATAAGTAACGATCTTTCTTCTTTTAGCCCTCGGATTGAAGGAATCTCTTGAAAAGAGCGCATTTAGGCCCAACCAAAAAGTTGCAAGACCATGAGAGGTTCAGGATCGAAGATGTCGCTGAAGACGGCAAACCGACGGCTCCCGAAGTTGTCGCAAAAAATTTGTGGCACAATGCGGAGTAATCGTTAGGGACTTAATCCCGATTACCATTCGAAATTGGAATAGGCCTGCTGATGCGGAAGAAGAGGGAACGTGTTTATTTGTCCCTAAACACGCCAAAGATTTACTGTGGAAGAGGCTCATGGTTAATTTCAAACTACCGAAGATAGAGCTGGATCCAAATGCGGAGGATCCAGTTGAGGACGCCTTAGAACATGGGCGAGCCATGGAGGCTAAGGTCAGGGAGTGGGCATTGAAGAAGATGGCCCAGTGTTTCACCAACTGGAAGAGAAGATTGCACCTTGACTATGTCGTGAAAGAGAAGACTCCCGATTTCAAGAATATTCAGTTTGAGAAGATAAAACCATTCTGGGATGAATTTGTGAAATACAAGACATCAGAAAAAGCTAAGAAAATGTCTGCAACGAATAAGCTGAATGCTGCTAACAAGAAGTATCACCATACTATGGGGCAAGGTGGCTACAGGGTTGTCATTCCTAAGTGGGAAAAAGTTGAGAATGAACTGCATGCTAAAAAGATCACCCCAGAGACAGACGATTGGCTAGAACGTGCAAGGAATTGGTTTTACGGGCATGGGGCACGTTGGACTCGGAAGGGAGTGTATATATAACATACGACATAAAGAAGACCCCTTGCCAATCGAGAAGATGAGAAAAGCAGTAAAGGCTGTTAAAGATGGGAACTTCATTCCCGATAGAGAGAATGATGAGCTCACACTCGTCCTTGGAAATAAGGAACATGATGGACGAACACGAGGCACAAGAGGCTCCCAACCATGGAGGACTGGGTTTCCCGAAGAGAGGAAGAAATATCCTGATAGAAGCCGTCAGAAGAGAAAGGACAGGGCGGAAGTTGAAGCAGAGAGTCAGAAAGAGCGAATGCGTATAATTGAAGAACGAATAAAGGAACAACAAGATTAAATTAACGCACTTAAAGAGCAAAGTACTACCGGCCCATCTCAGCAGCACACTACATTCGATGCTACCGGCCTATCGAATAATCGAAAAAGCAGTGTGGCTTCCACCGAGGTCCCGGGTGATGACAATGGCGATGACGATGCTGCACCGACGATGGCTCCTGTTGGCTACCCAGTGGATGATATCACAGAGATGACACACTGCGAGCTACATGTCAAAGTCGTGAACATATCAATGAAGGTGGCGGTCGGCTATGCCTTACCAATTGGACCCACACCAACTTACCACTGTCCGGTTCGGAGGGCTCGCTGTTGTCGGGTGGATGAAATCATGCCCACCTTTGAAGTTTTGGATCTTGACTACCCGCAGTGAAGGGGATGTGATCGCATCTTGAGACGCAAAAACGTCACCATTCTATGGCCAAAGGAATGTATCGTGCTTCAAATCACACGCCAAGGCCATCTTCGCCGCCTCACCCGTCTCCAGCCGAGGTTGCCGCTGCAGCCGTCTTCGTCGCCTCACCCGGCCCGCCACCTCACCCGTCTTCGTCACCTCACCAATCTCAGCGCACCATCGCATGAGCCATCGCCGCACCTCGGGATAAAAAGCGAAGCGTCTCTCTACTGCGTCGTGGTAGCGATCGCCGAACGTAAACAAGAGCCTCTTCCAAAAGTACCAAAGGTTCCTCCCAAGAGAGCTTATGATCGATCAAGAGGAGATCATGGGCGATCGTTGATGCGGAAACGACAACGTTTTTCTAAGTCGAGGCGGCCGAAGAGCCAGAGTTCCCCAAAGACCAAAGAAGAAAAACCAAAGTGTTGAAAATGCTAAAGACTCTTCATCAACCCGAGCCAAAGATGTCATCGACTATGAGCGTTCTATTCTCAAGTCACATGCGCAAAAAAGCCTCAAGAGCAAGATCTTGATGCAAGTGAGAAATCATTGCCCATTTCGGAGAACAAGCAAATTCTTGCGCCTCTCAAGGTGATTTCCCAAACCAATGTGGGTCGAGCAAATATGGGGTAAGAGCGAGATGATCCGTAGATAGTTGCACACGGAGAAGTCACGCTTCAAGGTATGAGTATTGCCCAAGATTTATCCTTAGAGTACTTCGTGAGTGAAGTAGCATACAAATACCAAGACAAACCTCTCACAAACCTAAGGAGGTAAACAATCTTCCAACAAAATGCGAAGATTGCATAATCGGTACATGCATGCCACAAAGGCCGGGCTAATCGGATAGTCTTGAGGGTTACAAAAAAGCATCATGGGAAAGAAAAGGATGACATGATATCCATTGAATTTGATGAACTATTTCAATTATTCAATCAAGACGCCTTGGAAAATCGATCATCAGTGCCTATTGTCTATAAGTACTAATTCTGTGATTAGTTTAGTCTCCAGCTATCTCACCTTGTTTATTGCATGTATATAATCATACTGCAATATGCAGAATGAAGATTCTCGAATGCAGCAGAGGACAAATCTATGACATTGGCTTCATTGACCCATATTGGGTTCATGAAGCTAATCTCAAAACAAGCCCCCAGGATACGGAGGATAATATAGTAGACGCGTTAAGGTTTCAAGAAACCAGAAGGGAAATACTTTTTCCTTACAACTTCGAGTGAGTGTTATTATCTTCTATACACTTTCTATTTCGCTTACTCGATGTTAAGTATATAATTGATTAGTTATGCATTCGCAGCTTCCACTATATTCTGTTAATCATTCAACTTGACAAAGGGCGTGTACTAGTCATGGACTCGAAACATAAACCCCTTGAGCAGTGGAAGGACATGCAGATGATCCTCCAGCGGTAATTCTAATCATTACGACAATATATAGCAACGTTCATGAATTTTATGATATCAAGTAATTAATAGCTTCTTTTATTCGTTTTCTTTGCCGGGCAGCGCTTGGAAACGGTTCACCAATAAGGCTAGGGGTGTTTGGAAAGAGGAGCTTACATTTGAAGCACTAGATGTAAGCACCACTAGCTATATCCGCGCATCTCTTTGATTCTAGTTTTGATACAGTTATTATCATGCTTGATCATTATTTTGATTGAACTATGTTCTCGTAAAGTGCCTGCCACAGGGACCAGGTAACAATCTATGTGGATACTATGTTTGCGAGTTCATCCGGCAGACGTGCGATGAGAAGGGCAGAAATTTATAGTAACTCCACGTACGTAAATAATTTCTATAGTTTTTAATTACAATCAAATTGTGTTTAGTTTCATTCATATAGGCTGACTCCTTTTTTAAATCAGATCGAACGTCTACGGGAGGGTCTTCTGCCAAAGGATCGCGTACGAGCAATTCAGGAGGAATTGGCGGGATTCTTGGATGCAAAAGTCCTAAACCCAAAAGGGAATACTATTCGGCTGTGTATAGACAATAGGGATTGTAAAAAGAGCAACTTTTGTATGTAGTGCATGAACTCGATCCGTGTATCGAATGTAATATTGTCATGATGATCTTGTGTAATATAACGGTTCCTTTATTGATAAGTGCAAAACACTAAATAAACAGTAAAATAACCTAAATGAATTCTCTGCCGTGGCAAAAAAAGTGGCAAAAATGCTGCCGCGGCAGAGAAAAGAAGGTTATTTGTCCCGGTTCGTGTTACGAACCGGGACTATGCTCCACCCTCTCGCGCTCAGACGCCGCCGCGTGTACCCCATTTGTTCCAGTTGGTGGGGCAACCGGGACTAAAGGTTGGGGCTTTAGTCCCGATTGCCCTGTCCCAGTTGGGTAACCGGGACTAAAGCCCCTTACCAACCGGGACCAATGGGCCTCTCGATTGTGAACTTTGGGAATACCAAGCCCACAAACTGCCACAGTATAAAGAAAGAATAATCCCACAAACTGCCACGGTATGATCAGATCATCGTAAGGTTCTTAATGTAGAGAAGGCGAGAGTTTTAGTTAGTTGTAAGTTTAAATTTAGCTTCCAGCTGTACTCAGTCCCATACAAGTAATTAGACATAAATAGAGGCTATGAAGGTTAAATCGGCGTACAATAAGGCAAAGAAAACTCTAGGCAAAACGAAGCTACCAAAAAGAGAACCAATGGCCAGCCAAACAAACCCTAACAACAGAACGAAGCTACCAAAAAGCGAACCATAAAGGTTCCTTTGGGTCTCAGAAATGTAATTAAGAACTTAATTTCGATTGACAGGATTCGTTTTTTTTCAAACATGGCAAGGGAGCTAGAAATTTTCTTCCAGTGAGAGAATGCAGTCCATAAACTAATGAAAGGCTAAAAGTGAAGAGTGAAGAAGGTACAGGGTAAACCGAGAAATAAACTGGTTGCCACAGTTTAACAATAAACTACAATAATGGACTGTCATAAATAATAGGTCAAGTAAAAATACTTAAAGCAGTGCAATGAGTTTTAATCCCTAATGCCTTATTCCAGTCAAAGAAAGGAATAAAGAATGATTAATTTTTGCGCAAAATAATCAGAAGAGTCTAATATGTACACCTAGAAACCATCAACACACAAGAAAGCAGCACCCAACATATTGTCCTCGCCAATAAAAAAATTTAAGCAATGGCACTACTGGTCAGCTCAGCATACAGTGTATTTTGAACACTGCTTCGGTTACTAACATGCCAAAATCCCTTCTACGTGCTGGTTTCTGAAACATGTGCTACTCAATTCAATTGAGGCAGAGGGGGGAGCGCATAATAAGATGCTGCGACAATCACCATGTTGTTATCAGGCAATGATTAAGATGCTGCATGCCAGTCATTGATTTGTTAAAACATCAAAATGAAGTCAAATATCTTTGACTTAGTGTGGCACATCTATGGTCTACTATGGGGTAGCTCACTTGCTGATGCACATATGAAGATGATACTGGAACAATGATATATAAAGAGAGGAAGTGAGGATGGGATGCTTACATTTGCAATGCAGCGACCACGGGCATGGGAGAAGCTAGGCAACGAGCCTGATCCCGGAATCGGTATATCGGCCTGTGCTCCTTGACTATTACTTGATCTTCGGAATGAGTTAAGTTTATATTCATCTGACAGGTGGTGAGAATAACCTGAGCAGTTTTGAGCATGCCAGATTGGCTGCTGGGACTAGAGCACTTCAAATCGATCGCGCAGAAACTTGTGCCTCCTAGGGGGCACAAAAGCTGCCCGGGGATCCTGTCCTCTGATGGTACCGTAAACTCCATGACAGACAGCCTTGCCGGCACTGAGCTCTCATCAACTGCGAGGTAGAACACAGCCATAGCAGAGCTCGATTTGGAGCGGGAGGCGAAGTAGTCTCCACCAAGGGGCACGGCATCGCCGAGAAAAGGCAGGTTCTTCTCCTAAATCTTGGTCCACGTTTCCTCGCGTACATGGTAAGCAAAAGTTCCCCCTGGCTGGTGCTCGGGTGAAAGCAATATATACGAGCCCACGGCGGCGTAGGACAGGACGCATATGTCAGGTGGATTGAGCCACTGCCGTGGGGTAAGGCGGGCCGGGAAGAAGGGCGGCGGGTCCAGATCCTCCCAGAAGGAAACGCCGGGGCCTTTCTTGAAGCTAAGGCACTGGAACCATGACACATAGACGACATCAAGATTCACCTTGAAGAAGGGGCGGCGTGAGATGGAGTAAATCTTGCCGCTGCGCGAGATGAGGACGGGGTCGATCCCCGCGGATTTGGGCCGGGGACCCTGGAATTCCTCATGTGTGCTGGGGTCGTAGATGATGGTCGACGGTCTTTCCACGCCGCCGACGCCGACGATCCAGGAGCCCGGCTTCGAGTGCACCGCGACGAAGGACATGCCCTGCCGGCCGGGAAGCACGGAGCCGGATGAGGTGGCGGGCGCGCCGACATCCGGCGGCAGCGGCGTCGACCTTGAAGACAGAGTAGGCCGGCTCCTTCACACCGTGCTGCAACACCAGGTGCATCGTCTTGGTGGACTCGGATGCTACATCCACGGCCACCTCGTCTTCCTGATGATTCTTCCTCTTGGGCAACGACATCTTGGAGCGAAAAGAAAAGCTAGGGTCTGGTGCTCCTCAAAGGCGGCGGCCGTATGTGACCCCTTGGGAGATCTTATTTATGGACAGGTCTAGGGAGGTTGGACGGTATACTCTATCGCACTCTGTCTGCCCGGTCCCTTGTATGACAGAAAAGCAAATTACTCCCGACAACCGCACTTTTTTCTTTGAGCAAAACTCTCCATCCTTTATTTAAACCTCAGCAATAATGTTTACATGAACACCCTCAAGCCTCGTTTGGTTCCACAGTATTTGGGCGGTGACGTGGGTATGCCCTACTATGCCCAGTATTAGTCTATCCGATCCGGCCGGGCAGAAGTCTATAAAGAGAACGTACCCTTAATCGTGAAGTCCAGTAGGATTTTGGATAACCCAAGCCCAGGAAGGATTAAACTCCTTGGAAGACATGTTTTATTTAGATACAAACTTAAAAGGGAAAAACCCTAAACTTGTAAACCGACTCAACATATCCCTAGATCTAGCCTATCCATAACAGGGCCAGGAGGGCATAGCGAGGAGGACTCACCTCATAACCTAGCACACACCTTACCAGATCCAATCTGCGCACCCTTATAACTTTCTGCCTCGCCATTAATCGAGAGTAGACAAGCAGGAGTAGGGTTTTTTCCTCCCGGGGCTAAACCTGGGTAAACACCATGTCCCGCGTTGCTTGTCTGTTAGCCGTTTCGTGATCTCCAGCATCCGCTTCTTCTCTAAAATCCAAGTCCATAACAATGGGCATTGACGAGTCGAACCCTCGTCAATTGGCGCCGTCTGTGGGAATCGGGGATGCTGATGTTACGGTCGTGACGGCCCCATCCACCGTAATCTTCGACTCCTCTGCGACGAAGAACCATCTCCTCTTCGGCACCATCGACTTCACCGTCCACTCGCCGACGACCCGCCCAGACTTCGATTCCGTAGGATACATAGTCGACATGATGCTTGGGATCATATGCTCCAAGTGGCCAGGTCGGCACCCTTCGTCTCCCTGAACGGGTGGTGCCTCTGTCGTCGGATTATCGACAAGTACGCCATAGGGGGTCCTAGTGGCGTTGGAAAGATGGGGTGTGAGACGTCGGATGTTCCAGGAGCGGCGAGCACAAGTTTACCCAGGTTCATATCCGACTGCGGTGATCGGATCCTACTCCTGCTAGCAACCCAGTAATATATCAGCGTAAGCCGGATGTTACAACGTATTACAAGAGAGGTTCGCATGTGCGAGTTGTGATTGTGGTTGTTGGTATTGTGTGTTGCCCTAAAGGCTCCCATAGGGCTGGTTTATATAGTCACCAGGACCTAGGGTGACATGAGAGACCTATTCGGTTACGTTACAGAGTTGGTAACTAGATACAGCTTGGAATACAAGTAATACTACAAGCCTAAGTCGGTAAGTCTTCTGGGCCTTGTCGTAGCCGGAACTGTCTCCTCCCTTTCTCTGACTGGGCCGCCCGTGAAGCAAAGCTCTAACCCGTTTGTGGGCCACCCTGGTCAGCAAGTCCTGTGGGTATACCCGGAAAGTATATCCCCAACAGTAGCCCCCGGAAGTCTCCAAGATCCAAAGTCGGATAAATCGTCTATCTTGATGGTTTCTTCATCTTGAGAATCTTGAAGGGTTCCCGAAAACTTTTTTCAATAGCGTAGGATTCCGAGTCAGTTGAGTCGGATATGTTTTGTTTTGACCTTAGTCTTTTCCTTGCTTAGTTTGAAACATGAGTCGGATTTTACAGCGGCATGCAGGCTGACAGCTTTTCAGACCAGGTCCTGTCACTTATAGGAGTCCCATCGACACGACCGTTGGTGGTTCTGTTCCCTATGGAACGGAGCACCGTTTTAATGTTCACGCGAGAATTGAGGGGGCAGAGGAGTCGCGAGGAAACCACCTCCCTCTCTCCTATACGCGGGGCGTAAATCGTGCGATTGATGCACGAATCTTGGCGCAGAGGCAAATAAAAGAGAGGAGAAACCCTTTTCTCTCAGATTCATCTCTCCACCGCTTCATTTATTGTCTCCTCGTACTCCTCGAGCCCTCCGCATCCACTCTCATCTACACGTCGCGAGAAAAATCTCTTCCCTCCACCAATCCTTAATCTTCCCCAGAGCGATGGCTTCTGCATCTGGCTCCGGAGCGGCGGTGGGTACATCGGCAGCGAACGAGAAGAAGATACGAGGCCTCTAGGTCCCAAGCGTCATGGATGATGCCGAGCTCTAGGTCATGGAGGATGAGGGCTTCATCATCGCCAACGCGTGGCGGAGCGCCTCAGGACACGCCATTCCCGCCCCACGCAACGGCGAGAGGGTGCTGTTCGGCACGCACATCGACCGCGGCCTTAGCTTGCCACCGTCGGAATTCTTCATTAAGGTCCTCAAATATTACGGTGTGCAGCTCCATGATGTTCCTCCCAACTCCCTGCTAGAGCTTAGTACTCATGCAGCCTTGTGCAAGGGGTTTCTTGGCATTAGGCCAAGTCTTACCCTTTTCCGGTACTACTATGGTACCTAGAAGAACTCCATTAGTGCCGGTGTTCCCTACACCACTGGCACTCTTAGCATAGGCCTTAGGAGAAACCGAGTATATCCTAGGATTAATGCTAGTGAATCCGTCAAACGCTGGACAAGAACTTTCTTCTATCATAAGGATATTTTGGCTCCATGATGCAACGCTGAGTTGATGTAGGAGCACTGAGTTGGGAACCCCAAGAGCAAGGTGTGAAGCAGCACAACAACAAGTTTCCCTCAGTAAGAAACCGAGGTTATCGAACCAGTAGGAGGAAGGAAACATCACACAGGTGTTGCTAGCAACACGGAGACCTGCACAACACAAACTCAAGACTAGTCAGAAAGGTAAGGCATAACAATGCAATTACAATGCAATTACACAAACTCAAGACCTGCACAACCCCAGGAACTGAGCAAGGCATAACAATGCAATTACTAGTCAGAAAGGTCCTATGAGATTCGATTGGGCAATACAACAAGATACATAGACCGCCATCCAACTGCATCTATGAGTAGAAGTCCACCTTCAGGTTCATCCGAACACCCTCCAGTATTAAGTTGCAAGCAACAGACAACTTCTTTAAGCAAAGTGTGTAAGGTAAACATTCCACATGTTCCATGAACAAGAGACCGTCGTTTTCTCCCTAGTAGAAACAACACATCTACAACCGAAGAGATTATTGTCACTTCCCTTGGAAACTAGAGGCATGAACCCACTATCGAGCATAAATACTCCCTCTTGGAGTCACTAGCAACTACTTGGCCAAGATACCTACTAACAACAGAGAGCATGCAAGATCACAAACAACATATACATGATAGAATCATAAAGACAAAACCATTAATCAAACCAACATAATAATCTCAATATCCATCGAATCCCCGCAAACACAACATGCATGATTACAAATAGATTAGATCTTGATCATGAATGGAGCTCACAAGATCTATACATGAAAGCACAAAGGAGGAGATACAACCATCTAGCTACTACATGGACCCATAGTCCAAGGTGGAACTACTCACGCATCATACCGGAGAGAAGGCCTCCGGGATGATATCCCCTCCGGCAGGGTACCGGGAAGAACTTCAGATCCCCCCGATCTGGGGACGATGGTGGCGGCGGCTACAAAAGGTTTCGTGGAATATTGATCGGGTGCTTAGGGTTTCTGCATTGGGGGCTTCTTATAGGTGAAGGGGGAGGACGAGGAGGCGACCAAGGGGGTCAAACCCTACCCAGGCACGGGGCAGGGCCCGCCCGCGCCTAGGGGGTGTGGCCGCCCTGGCTTTCGTATCCGTCTCGTCTTTTGGATTCTTGTTCCCCACGGAAAGTTATTGACTTTGACGTTTGTCTCGTCCAATTCCAAGAATATTTCTTTACTAACTTTTTTGAAACCAAAAACAGCAGAAAACACGCAACTGGCACTGTGGCAACTTGTTAATAGGTTAGTACCAGAAAACATGTAAAAAGCACCTCAAAGTGTAGACAAAGCAAAGAAAAGTAGATACTAAACAAGCATGGAGCATCAAAAATTATAGATACGTTTCCGACGTATCAAGCATCCCCAAGCTTAACTCCTGCTCGTCCTCGAGTAGGTAAGTGATAAAAAGAATAATTTTTGAGTTGACATGCACCCTCGGAATAAAGATCCAACCATTTGCAAGCATTGAAAGCTGGGATCAAAGAACTCTAAACATGTGCATGAAAGATGGAGTTATAACAATAGGACATAGTAACTATGCATGCAACATGAAAGGGCTACAAATAAAGATCATGAATAACATGCATTGAAAAACGTTTATTTGTTTCACATACAGAAAACATAGCATAGTGGCAATCAGCTTGTCCCTCATAGAGTAGCAAATTGATGCATAGGACACCTTCAAAGTTCACAAGGGTGACCAAAAGCAAATAGCACAAGAACAAGTAATATCACAATATGCATCAATCAATAAGCTTTGGAACACTGCACACAGAATGACAACTATGCTCTCTTAATGGTGCCTAAAGGTAGAAGGTGGAGACTCAATAGTGGTGGAAGAAAGGCCTTTTATAAAGGAAGAAGGGATTTCAAGTTTCAAAAAGAGCTTCCAAAAATTATGGTACTTGTTAGCTTTCAGCCCTCATGGCCCCTATCATAAGTATCTTGAAGTTAAAGTGAACAAAGATGACGTATATGCTTGACGAAGTATAAGTTGGCAATCTCAAGTCCCTTGAATACGAGGGCCACACCTCATGCTATTCAACTTTAGTCACCTATAAGTTCTTGTCATTGTAAGTATTTGCATATCATTGAGAACCGCCAATGGGGTACCCCTTGCACATGGTACAGGAGCTATCCCATAACCAAAATGACAAGGCAAGCAGACAATGAGCATCTCAGCAATCTTCTTATTAACCATGGGAATATGGTGCTTTTTTATCTCCTTCCTCTTTTCTCAATGTGTCTCTTTTTTATAAGAAGAATGCTTCATAGATGTCATTATGGTGATGCTGCAAGTTTCCACCATGATTAGGCATGGCTTAGGCTAGCGACCCAGGCGTTTCTCTAACACATGATACAAACTCCATGGACTTACAAGTTCCCTCTTTATTTCACACCGGTGACATCCATAGACAAAAGAGCATGATATCAACTGAGTACAAAGTACAAGTGCAATGTTGAAAATGTTCCCCGTGATAGCACAGTTCTACTAATTCCAACGTATAAGTGCAAGCATATACAACATAGAAGACACAATGTTTCAAATTTATTAGGGGCAAGGAATATAAAGTGTGCCATCAAGTTTGTGAGGGCTTTAATCACTAAGTTTTCACATAACCAAATAGTTTTTAATTGGAAGATAGCTGAAAACAAGAATATACTTGGAATGGTGTAACACACCATGCATAGGAGTTTATAGTGGACACTTTCAAAAAACTTGGTTTCTTGGGAGTTGGAAGCATGAGTAGAAGTTACTCATACAAGTGGAGGCTAGCAAAAGACTGGGAGCAACCAACTAAGAGGGCAATAATGGCCATAATCATGCAGTGCAACAAAGCATTACTAATCAAAGCATATTGTGGTACTACAAGTCAAGGACTAAATGATCATATAGGCTATGGTGACTTGTCATAGTCATAACATGGTGTGAGCATGTGCCAAGTCAACCCAAGCAAAACATCAACGGAGAATACCACAATACTATGCTTTTGCATGCTAAAACAACACATAATTTCTTCAAGGCACACTAAGCAATCCCAATTGTTTGAAACAAGACATGCTACAACAATAATCACTAAGCATAAAGCCAAAACAGCATGTCATGCTAAAGTCTAAGATACAGTCAATGCAATCTCCTCTTGCACTTCAAACAAGAACTTACTACTCCTTTCCAACACCAAGAAACTTATTTGCAAAACAACACAGCGAGAACGGGGGTACAAACTACTCAAGCAAACTAAACAAACTAAGCAAAGCAAACAAAATCTAAGACGCTCCAAGAACAACTGTGCATGAAACTATAAAAATGACGTGTCTAGACAGACCTGAGCTTTTTATTGATGAAGAAGGGGAAGGGGATGCCTTGGGCATCCCCAAGCTTTAACGCTTGTACCTCTTGAATATTTCTTGGGGTGACACCATGGTGGCATCCCCAAGCTTGAGCTTTTGTCCATTCTTCATCTCATTACATCATTCTCTCTCTACACCTAATTTTTTTTCCTTCATACAAAATTTCACACAATCTTCAGTAGCAACATTAGTGTATTCAAAAGATATTAGACCTCTGGCAAAGCTTTGGAACATCAAGGATTTTCACGAAAAACACAAGCTACTGTAGTAACTCCTTCAAAAAGCTCAATTCACGTAAAGAGAACTCAAAAAGGAATCAATAAGAAGGAAATGCAGATAATGGCAGAAATCTGTCAAAACAGACCAAAAGGTAGAAATCGATTTTTTTGAACATCTTTTGTTGCTCAAATAAAAAAGTGTTGAACTAACGAAAGTTAGCTAACATACTGGGGGATTATTAGTAAATTTTGAGCTCAATCCGAGTTACAAAGACTCCTCACAAATGTTTTGGTGGAGGACAGAAATCTGTTTCGGGACAGCAACTCCCCAAATCTTACTTCCCTCTCATTAGAGGTCATTCTTGGCACAAAAATCAAACAAAAGGATAAAGAGAGATCATTACTAAGGTAATAACTTCCAAGACTCAAGGAAACTCTTGGGTTATCTCCCAACAAGTAGTTTTCTTTAACGCCTTTAAGTTAGGCACAAGAAGCAAGAAGAATCAAGTATTTTCAAATGAGGAAGCATTAACATCAATACTTGCAAAGTCTTCAACTATGAAAGTTATCTCATCCAAATGGGTTTTGGAGGATACCTTCTCATCTCTCTTTGGTCTACTACTTTTATCAAAAATATTTTCAGGAGAAATCCAATCAAAATTCTTTTCAAAGGCTTCATGCATTCCAACAAGCTTAAAGGGTATGGGTATTTTAAATTACTCTCTAGGCTTAGTATTATCAGAAGTACCCACAACATCTACACTTGAGCCTAGCATATTGAAACGCTCAAAGACCTTTTTGGCTTCCCTAGCAACATCATGGAATTCTTTTAATAAAGTTTCAAGGATGAATTCTCTCTTTTTAGCATTCTTTTCTTCTTTTAGTTTTAGGAACAAGAATTGTATGAAGGGGTTAAGGCTAGCAAACCTAGCCTCCAACATATGAACTAAAGAAGCTGCAACAATCTCATAATTACGATCAAGCTCTGCTATAGATTTATCCTCAATATCCTCATGCTTGCTAACATGATTAAAGAATTCTTCAATATTATCTTTCCCAATTATGGAGCCAGCCACTACCTATCGCAAGATCTTTCAGGGCGAACTTGGGGAGCAAAATGGTGAGCTAGAGCAAGGTGGAAACTAGAGTAGGAACTAATTTTTTTTGTGTTTTTGAATAAGGAAAGCAAGCCAAACTAGACTAATTTTTTTGGGTTTTTTGGAAAGAGGCAAACAAAACCAAGCAAAAGAAACAAAGCAAACTAAGAACAAAGTAAAGAGAAAGAAAGTGAAGGACTCCCCTAGTGAATACGTCGTTAGACTCCCCGGCAACGACGCCAGGAAAAGCTTGATGCAGCGCTGAGTTGATATAGGAGCACTTCGTTGGGAACCCCAAGAGCAAGGTGTGAAGCAGCACAGCAACACGTTTCCCTCAGTGAGAAACCGAGGTTATCGAACCAGTAGGAGGAGGAAACGTCACACAGGTGTTGCTAGCAACGCGGAGACCTGCACAACACAAACTCAAGACTTTGCCCCAACGAATCAGTGAGGTTGTCAAGCTCACCGGTTTGGTGTAACAAAGGATTAAACGTATGGTGTGGAAGGTAATGGTTTGCACTAAGTAAATAAGTAACAGTGGAAGATATATCAATGGTAAAGATTGGACCGAGGTCCATAGTTCACTAGAGGTGCTCTCCTTAGATAAACAACATGGCTTGAAGGGTAAACAAATTACAGCAGGGCAATTGACAGGAACTGAGCAAGGCATAACAATGCAATTACTAGTCAGAAAGATCATATGAGATTTGATTGGGCAATACAACAAGACACATAGACCGCCATCCAACTGCATCTATGAGTAGAAGTCCACCTTCAGGTTATCATCCGAACCCCCTCTAGTATTAAGTTGCAAGCAACATACAACTGCTTTAAGCAAAGTGTGTAAGGTAAACAGTCCACATGTTCCATGAACAAGAGACCGTTGTTTTCTCCCTAGTAGCAACAACACATCTACAACCGAAGAGATTATTGTCACTTCCCTTGGAAACTAGAGGCATGAACCCACTATCGAGCATAAATACTCCCTCTTGGAGTCACTAGCAACTACTCGGACAAGATAGCTACTAACAACGGAGAGCATGCAAGATCACAAACAACACAGACATGATAGAATCATAAAGACAAAACCATTAATCAAACCAACATAATAATCTCAATATCCATCGGATCCCCGCAAACACAACATGCATGATTACAAATATATTAGATCTTGATCATGAACGGAGCTCACAAGATCTATACATGAAAGCACAAAGGAGGAGATACAACCATCTAGCTACTACATGGACCCATAGTCCATGGTGGAACTACTCACGCATCATACCAGAGAGAAGGCCTCGGGGATGATCTCCCCTTTGGCACGGTGCCGGGAAGAACTTCAGATCCCCCTGATCTGGGGATGACGGTGGCGGCGGCTACAGAAGGTTTTTTGGAATATTGATCGGGTGCTTAGGGTTTCTGCATCGGGGGCTTCTTATAGGCGAAGGGGGAGGCCGAGGAGGCAACCAGGGGGTTAAACGCTACCCAGGCGCGGGGCAGGGCCCGCCCGCGCCTAGGGGGTCTGGCCGCCCTGGCTTTCGTATCCGTCTCGTCTTTTGGATTCTTGTTCCCCACGGAAAGTTATTGACTTTGATGTTTGTCTCGTCCAATTCCGAGAAAATTTCTTTACTAACTTTTTTGAAACCAAAAACAGCAGAAAACAGGCAACTGGCACTGTGGCAACTTGTTAATAGGTTAGTACCAGAAAACATGTAAAAAGCACCTCAAAGTGTAGACAAAGCAAAGCAAAGTAGATACTAAACAAGCATGGAGCATCAAAAATTATAGATACATTTCCAACGTATCACTCCTGGAAAGGCGGAAGTTCTTCTGGCCTTCGTCGACGGTGCTGCTCCCCACCAAAAATCATGGGACATGGAGGCGCCGGAACTATCAGATACCTTGATCCTCGCCAAGAGGCAGATTGACTTTCTGATGAAGCACATGGGTCTTCGTGGATCCGACTTGATCCAGTGCTGGCTGGAGCGCCGGATTCAGCCTCTGTAGCACCATGGAGATCGCCTCATGTACACCATCACCGACGACAAGAAGGAAAGTATGCGGCTCAGCCGGAACCAGATTCCGACGAAGGATTAGAGGACCCTCATGCAGTATTTGATCAAGGAGAGAGTGGAACGAAAAGTTCCGGATGTCTCCATGAAGACGTTCATGTCTAACCGTCCTTTGACTCCGGTAAATATTTAGACTCTTCTTTCACATTTTGTCGTTCTTTTCTGTTTCTTTCTCCGACTCTATTTTCATCGATGCTTTTTTTGACTTTGTTAGCTCAAGAAACTCTCTGAGTCTGAGCTAGATCCACTAGAGGGCTATCTTTCAGACGATCCGGAGGCAACGAAGGATGACGAGGTGCAAGAAGTTTCTGCCTCCGCCTCCAAGAAGTGCAAGGCGAAGGAAGTTGTTATCAATGCTGGTAGCCAAGTGCTACCAGTAGTTAAAAAGTAAGCACCCTGTCTTTATTTTCAGCACTTTGTACCTTTATTTCTTTCCAAAGCACACTTGATATTCGGTTTTTGCATGCTTTAGAGCTAAAGCAATTTTGAAGAGTAAAGCAAATCCAGACAGCAAGCCAGGAAAGTAGCTACGTCAGCAAAAGCTTGTCATCTCCTCAGCGATGCCACCGCCAACTCCAACCAATACTCCATCAGAACCAGAGGCTTCCGCCTCTCCTGTGGTGACCAGGCAACTAACAACGGTGAACCCGTCAAGGGTAATGATCTATAGGAGTGTTTGATAAAGTGGTCGGCTCTGCTGCCTCCGGCCAAAAATGGAAGAAGAAAGAGGAGATCCTCAGGCTGGATCAGTCCAGCCTTGAGAAGCAAACCCTCACTCCAAATGCAGCAAGCCAGGAGGTGGAGGACGTGAAGCTGGTCAGCCTCTTGGACCAAATTTTGGTCCGGGATGCGAAGATAGAATCTGGCGAACTCCTAGCGACGGACGTTCCCTCCCTCTCCCTTACCGAGAAAGTGTTTCACAACACTAAAGTCGGATTTGAAAAGTTGCACCTGGAACACATTGTAAGTTTTCGTTTCTTATTTGCAGTTATTTTATTATCATATCCTCTAGCCCCCAAGCATAAAGTCGGATAAACATCGTTGAATCCGAGTTGATGCTTATAGGTTGCAAAAGAACGATTAGTGTAGCCTCCAAGGCTCATGCCGTATCTTTACTTAGTTAAATTTGCAGCTTGAGTAATAGTAGCCATCTGATGGTATTCCGTCTTCTAAACTTACAGAAAATTTTGTATAAATCCAAAGTTTTTGATCACGTTATCAGAATGTTGATTCTAGCTCCGGGATGCTTGCTTCGGTCCATAAATGGAGCGCTGAAGTTTACATACCTTGTCAGCATCTTTAGGATCGACAAAACCTTTGGGTTATACCATATACAACTCTTCCTCAATATCACCATTAAGGAACGCTGTTTTGACATCCATATGATAAATATCATAATCGAAAAATGCAGCGATTGCTAACAAAATCCTCACAGACTTTAGCTTTGCTACCGATGAGAAATTCTCATCGTAGTCAACTCCTTGAATTTGCCGAAACCCTTTCCCGACAAGTCAAGCTTTATATACAGTAACATTACCATCAACGTCTATTTTTCTTTTAAAGATCCATTTTTCTCGACATCCTTGCATAGGTAGGTCCACCAAAGTACAGACTTGGTTTTTGACCATGTATCCAATCTCGGATTTCATGGCTTCTTGCCATTTGTTGGAATATGGGCTCATCATTGCTTCCTCATACGTCGCAGGGTCGTCGGTGTTGTCCACCAACATGACTTTCAAGACAGGGTCATACCAATCAGGAGTGGTACGAACCCTCGTTGACCTGCGAGGTTCATCAGCAACTTCATTCGAAGTTTCATGATCACCATCATTAGCTTCCTCTCTTATTGGCGCAGGTGGCACAGGAACATCATCTGGTGCTGCACTACTCTCAAATACGATAGAAGGTTCAACAACCTCGTCAAGTTCTACTTTCCTTCCAGTCACATCTTTCGAGAGAAACTCCTTTTCAAGAAAGGATCCATTCTTGGCAATGAAAACTTTGCCTTCAGATCTATAATAGAAGGTATACCCTATTGTTTATTTAGGATATCCAATGACGACCCATTTTTTCCGCTTTGGGTTCAAGATTGTCGGGTTGTAACTTCTTTAGATAAGCTTCATAGCCCCAAAATTTAAGGAACGACAACTTAGGTTTCTTACCAAACCATAATTCTTACGGTGTCATTTCAAAGGATTTATATGGTGCCCTATTTAAAGTGAATGCGGCTATCTCTAATGCATAAATCCAAAACAATAATGGTAAATCTGTAAGAGACATCATATAATGAACCATATCTAAGAGAGTTCGATTATGACTTTCGGAACACCATTACACTGTGGTTTTCCCGGCGGTGTGAATTGTGAAAGTATTCCACATTTCTTTGAACGCATGCCAAACTCGTAACTCAGATATTCACCTCCGCGGTCAGAACACATAAACTTAATCTTCTTGTTATGTTGATTTTCTACTTCACTTTGGAATTCCTTAAACTTCTCGAAAGTTTCGGATTTATGTTTCATAAAGTAGATATACCCATATCTACTCAAGTCGTCCATGAAAGTAAGAACATAACGATATCCACCACGCGATACTACACTCATTAGACCGCACACATCAGTATGTATTATTTCCAATAAGTCCATAGCTCGCTCCATTATCCTAGAGAATGGAGTCTTAGTCATTTTTCCCATTAGACATGCTTCACATCTTTCACGTGATTCAAAATCAAGTGATTCAAGAAGTCTATCAAAATGGAGTTTCTTCATGCGCTTCACTCCAATGTGACCAAGACGACAGTGCCACATGTATGTGGAATCATCATTCAATTTCATTCGTTTAGCATCTATGTTGTGAACATGTGTATCACTTCTATCAAGATTCAATAAGAATAAACCATTCATCTCAGGTGCATGACTCTGACACCCCTGGCATCAGGGCTAAACAAAAATCCCAGACCTCTGTCTAACATAAGCTTAACCTTGAGCTCAAGGATATCCAATGAAGAATCGATAACACAACAGTGACCCTACGACACAAATTTATTACTGCAAGATCATAACTAAGCAAAGAACCAAATTATTACAAGAAGAGGTCACTGGACACAAACATCAAAAAATGGAAGGCAAATCTCTATTAAGTATAGAAAACTTAACAAATGTCCTAAGAGTCCTGAAGCATAACAATGACGTCCTAGTCCATAGATTCCAGGCTGCCGGCCGGGAACCCCAAGCTACTCGTCGGTGTCGATATAGTACAGAACTCGTCTTCAGGGAACACTTACTCGGCCAGAAGTATCAACAAAGCAAGGGTGAGTACAGAGTGTACTCCGCAAGACTTCTGGCTGGTGGAGTTGTTTTGCATAAAGCCATCTTTGTTTATAAAACAAGAGGGAGAAGAAGCTCTTCTAATCAGAATATTTTAAATGGGGATAAGAGAGCAACATCTCCAAAGAATTGATCATCATCTTTTGATATCCACCAAGTCATCATCATCTACCAACTAGGATCACCCCCTCGTACCCATGAGGAAGCATCCTTAAGCACACGTTGAACTGCCAAGTTTCACGATTAGGTTAAAGTTCTCTATTATCTTAGAATTCGTTCACCAAGTGTTCATAACCATGAACACGGATTTTCGAAAAGATTTAACCCTGCAGGGGTGTTCAACTTTACCCACACGTAGTAACCTTCTCTTAATGCCACATGATTAGCCCTCTTCCTTGGAAGGCCGACAGAGAGTGGTTAGACACGACCTTTACCTTTCTTTTGCCGAGACCATGAGTCACGCCCTAAGGACGGTTCCACCATAACGGGTCAAATCCTGAAGCCGGTCCCTAGAGATGTGATGCGAGGTTGGTTTACCAGGGGCTCCATCCACCCCAAGCAACCCGACCACGCTTACCTACCTGTTATGATGCACCTTCACCCGCCAAATCTTTCGAAAGGTTTTCAATGCGTATGTCGAATGGAACGCCCGAACTATGTGACTCCTGAAATCTACTAGGCAAGTTAGTCACTCGTGAGGTTTTCCAGGCCCCGTGTGGTTGTACGCTTGTCTCGGTTCCAAAGGCAAGAACTCGGTTCCTAGTGGTGGCGAGCATGGGACTACAAAAACCACATCCCACCATGGCCTCCCATACAAGCCTTAGCATGTTTAATCTCAAATCACCTCTGATCTTATCTCATCATGTTCTCCTATCATACTAGATTCTCTGCATCTGATACATCATCTGGATGAACCAGCACCAATAGCTATGCATGGCTAAGCAGGACACAGATATAAGCTCTAGCGATGCACACAAGCCAAACCTGCTAGGAGCAGTGAACCAGGTAATATAAGCTCAAAGGGAGTAATGCAATAGATAGGATACTTTATCTATCGATAAAATACCACAGTAGAATCGTATGCGTCATGGCAAGAATTGAAATGCTTTCAAAATCATAGGATTATATCATGGTGGGGCTATGCTTGCCTTTTCCCGTTGATAACCAATAAGCAGAGCTTCAAAAGCCTTGTACTTGACTTGTTACAGTTGGTCAAGTATTGTTCTTCGATCTTTGACGGGGTTGACCTCGGGCTTCGATCTCGATCTTGATATCGTATTCTACCAGGAAGAACCAAACACCGGAAAGAAAAGGGGAACAATCAACACATGTCATCGATGCAATGCTCAAAGAAGGATGATGATATGACAAGTTAAATTGTATCTAAATGAAACCCTAAGGCATGCTCGACTATTTAATTGGGGTTCCTAGGGGTATAAACCCTAATTCGGAGAAACTCCGGATGCATCTGTGAGGGTTGCAAAGTTCTTCTAATTATACTTGTAATATAAATTTTTGATATATTATAGCTTAAATAGATAGATCTCATCTTTCTGAACATTTTGATATATTATTCACATTTTTCTGAGTTAATATGAATAAATTATTGATTTTACAATATTATAACATTTTCTGGAATTAGGAAACCAATTTAAAAAGTTTTATCGCGTCACTGTGACATCAGCACAGGGGTGGGGTTGTTTTGTCACCGAGGCATAACCTACCCATGGTGGCTGACAGAGGGGCCCGAGGCCACCTCAGCTCCCCCGCGGGCGGGGACGGGACCCAGACTAGGTTTGCCTGCGCTAACCATGCGCTGTTGGCGTCAACATGATGTCAGCGCAAAGGCATGCCAACGGTGGCCTTCCAGATGGTGGCGGGGACAGCGAACGGTAGTATGTGAGAGGGCGGGGCTAGGTGCGTTCGAATCAGCGAAGCTAGGCAAGAACGATAGAGGCGACGCTGCTAGGAAAGGGTCATCGGAGCGGTGGCTACAGCGAGCGACGGCGGTAGCACACGGTAGTGGTCGATGCGGGGAACAAACCAGAGAGGGACGGAGAGGGTGGAGAGGCTCCTGAGAACCACCAGCTCACCAAAATGCTCGTGGGAAGGTCATCGAGGCAGTGCGGGGCCAGGTGTGGCCAGAATCGGTGGCCGGAGTCGCAGTAGAAGCTGACGGTGGCGTCGATTTCTAGCGTGCGGGGTTTATTACTTCAACAAGGGAGCTCAGCTCGACGAGGCAGTCCTTCCAGCATGCTCAACGGAGCTCAGGGGCAGTCAGAGTGACGGCGAGTTGTTGGCCGCTGGAGCTAGGGTTTCGGTAAGCTCGGCACAGAGAGGGAGAGAGAGAGCGAGCGTGGGGGAGAGTGAGAGGAGCAGGAGAAGATGGGCACGACTCGGGACGACCTTATCTTCTCCCAGAGCGCGATGGACGGCGGTGACCGAGCAACACGGATCGACGGCGACGGCACGGGAACACATCAGCCTCCATCTGGGGAAGATGACGAGAAATTTGCAGAAACCCCCTGGGAAAAACAGAAAACAAAGATTTTGTTATAAACTCCCTAGACTTTTATAAAACAGGGGAAAACAACTAGAGAGACTCTAAATTCATTTTATTTTGAATTATTTTCACCCTTTTTAGTAGTTTGCAATAATTTTGTGATCCCAAAATATACTAAACTTGCACAAACTTTAATAAAATAGTTGTGTCTTTCCTTAGCCAATTTGGAAGGACCACAATGCTCATTTGAAATGTTTTGAGAGATTCAAAACAGAGAGCACTCATAGATAGATTTAGGTTTTAGGGTTTGATATTTATTTTTGTCAATGCATAATTTTAAGAAGATGATGCTCATGATGCAGAAACAAACCCTAATTATCATTTAACTAAAACTGGGGTGTTACAGCTCTACCCCCCTTACGAGAATCTTGACCCGAGATTTCTAAGTAGGGAGAGAAAGAAACAAGGGCACTCTAAAGATAAGAGGGAAACACACTAAACAATGCACAAAGTATCTCATGGTCAACTCAAGGATGGAGTGTTCGGGAACAACTCTGAGATGAGGATCATGAAACACGACAAGGTGATGGAGGAAACAAGAGGAGAAGGTTTCAAATTTGTTAGATAGATGGTCTTCATAAGGATTGAGACCATGGAGCTCACAGAAGAGTTTAAACTTATGAGAAGGAAGGCTTCCAACAAAAAGAACATAACACAGACTTCGAGAGGAAACCTCTACTAAACAACTTAATTAGAGATTTCAGGTTTCAGAGATATGGATCAACAAAACCAAGATGTTGAACTACTTTTGAAATAGAAGGGTCACTCTTTCATTCAACAGAAGGCCAAGACATAGAGGTGTTTTGTGATGAGGACTCATAAGAGTCACAAGGAACATGTATCAAGAGAAACTTCTGATTACCAAAATCATAGTCACTCTTAAAACATGGTCAAGGAAACGAAGGAAATTCTTTATTCATCTAGGAGTATCAAAATCTTTTCGAAAGATCATGATATCACTTTAGACCACTATGATGAATAGTTAAGAAGATTCCTAATGACACGAGAAAAAGAAACTTCATTCTTAGACTTTAAGTACTTGGCATACCCATAGACTTGCCAACATAAAAGGTCTGGAGGATCGACCGAGAGACATTTAGAAACACTACTTTAAATGTTCTCCTTGATGTTCGAGATACGATACATCAAGTAAAGGTCGGACTTTGGATACAAAATAAACCATAAGCACAACTCCTATAATCAAATTATAGAGGAAGCCTCATGAAGAGTGGTTGTTATTGCTGAATCAAGAGAATATGGCAGAGGGACTTTCCGGCTAAGTGTGTCAACCTTGCCAGATTACAAAGAGACCTATGTCAAAATCTTGAATAACACCAACCATCGTTGCTGCTTGAGATTCACCTTTGGTTAGGTGAAATGATACTTCAGACTCATCATGTCCGAATAGAAGGGTGCAACATGTACCACAGTGGTAAGGTCACTAGGTTCTCAAGATATGGACTACAGTGTCAAGCTCCAAAAGATCGAGCTAGATTGCTAGACCCATGTATTAGCAACTTCTCGATAGACAATTGCACACATATAAAGTACTAAAAATAAAACACACATATGTCTTTAAGGAAACAAATATAACTCTTCTCAAATCCACGGCGACATCTTTCAGCAATTGCACATGAATCATAGAAGGTCACTTCTAACATCCAGAACACATTCTTTGAGATGAATCGATGATGGTTCTAAAAAGTTTCCAACATTGATGCCCAATGTCCCATATGAATCCAATCTATCATGGAGAAGATAAGGATATTGTCGATGGGCTCAACAACAAACTTATCGAGACACTCTGAGAAGATGGACTTATATGTTGCTTGAACAAGGCAGCAATATTGGTCAGACCAAAGAAAATGAAGATGTACCCAAGTGAAACATCACGAGAAGAAACATTATCAAGATAGTCCTTGGAACTGAGTTTGATTTGACGATAGCCCAAAATCAAATAAAAGGTGTGGAAGATAACATATCCATAAAGGAAATACTATCTTTCTTCAACACAAAAAAAACTAGACATCCCTTTAAGAAGGAATGGAGTCATCTAGAAATTTTGTCTTACAACTCTCCAAGTTGTTGTTTAAGCTCAACTAGTTCAGGGGTATGCAGTACATATCCTTGGAGAAAGGTGTAGTTCAGAGAACTTTCTTGCTCAAGAACTTGACAATACGGTCATGTGGCAACATGGCGATACTTCTAGTAGACATCTATAATATGATGGACCAACAATATGTCACTTAGTTAGAGAGGGCACTTGCTTGGTAAGGCAAGAAGACACAATCTCAGAGCTTCGGCATGAGCCTAACTCTTTGACCGAGGAGAGTGTACCAGAATAACGGACTTGGTATCACAACCAAAATTCTCTTAGTGATAGGGTTAACCATCACGCTAAGAATGACACAAATGTCCTTAGAGTTCAAAACAATAATAATTTCTAAGAATCTCAAATGGCCACATTATTACGCACACGCATCACTCACGAGCACAAAGATCGAGGAAGGTTGGGTAAATATGTGTAGGAGCATCACTTCATTAAGGGAGTCATGAAACTCAGCACGATCTCTTAGTTATAAAAGAGTGTGATACTTTAAGGTAGAATAGATAGAAGTTAGTTACCACTTCTTGACCTACGGATTACAACACTTTGACCTAGTCCTATATATGACGAGGTACTGGAGTGTTTTTCTCCTAACATGCCGAAATGGTTTGTCTAGATCGGAAGACACCGATGCAGGTTTACTACTTGGCTACCAACTTGTAGAAAGAGGTCGGAAAACAACAAGGGAAAAGGAACATGCTCAGGACAGAATCCTGAGATGTGGATGCATATATTTTCAATCTTCCGAAAACCAATGCATATAAAAGGTAAGGTGTGGCAGAGTCACGAGTATAGATATGAGACTCTCGAGGAGTACTCTTGTCGTGATCTATTTGGTTCCATTAAAGAACATCTGCCATAGCTAGTGGTAGGGGAAGTCCTTAGTTGTCACAATTCAATCGCAACAAAACCCGTCAAGCTTGAAGGATAGAGGTGTAGTACCAGCCATCCTGAGGTAATGTGTGAACATTAGAAACCGGGGTCAAAGGATTGGATCTTGGGTTAAAGGTCAGCTTCATGTACAAGATTCATAACACCAGAATCTAGCACAATCGGGGATCTTCAGTTCAAGTCCAAGGTTTAAAACACGAGAAAATAAGTAACTACTACTTGAGTGACATAGCGTAAATGTAACATCCCAAAAATATGAAACAATGATCATCAAACTCTAATCACTAAAATTAGGGTTAACAAAAACTTTGATTAATTAAAATCATATGAATGCATGTGTGTATGTGATGATTTGATAAATGCATGAATGGACTTGTGTGATTAACCTAAATAGCAAGAAATGGTTTAAATATGAAAATAACATCATCTAAAAAAATTCCATGCAGAAACAAATCAATAGAAAATCAAAAACAAATCAAATAAAGCAAATGGTCATTTTTGCCAATCTTGCTCACTAGGTCACTTTGAGTGTTTCTAGTCCAAGATTTCAAACAGAAACTTTTCCAATTCTTTTCACCCCTTGCAATACCAAGTAAAAGTGAATCAAAGCCCACCTTTCAAACTTGCAGAAACATTTTGCAACCTCATTCAAATCACAAGTAAAAATTGAATCTTTATCATATGTGAAGATCACACACTTTCAAAACCCAACCTAACTAGTGCCCCTTGACTAATCCAATTAACAAGAGACTCCCTAGTATGTGCCTAGCAAACCCACCAAGTTTGAATCCAAAATTCAAATTTGAATTTCTTTCGGCCATTTTATAAAACACCTTGCTGGCATCAAATAAACAAACAATAAACACTATAGTGAGTAGTGATTTTGGCCAACCTTGTTCCCTCTCTATCTCACTCTATACTCTCAGTAGATGATCTAGCCCAATTAACAAGCCTTAGGACCACTGTGAGCTTGGCGTAGCCATTAATGGTGACCATGTTGAGCCCATTTGCCAACCCCAATGTCTCCAGCGAGCTAGGGGAAGAACTAGCCCCGCCAACCTTGTTTGGAACACGCATCACCGTCTGTCACATCCCAAAATTTTCCAAAGTTTGTAATGTGAAAAATAAATAAACAAAATAAATAATTGTTGAAATTTAAGGTGAAAAGAAACGTTTTGTTTTAAAATGGAAACATTAAAAACCCATCTTGAACAAACTTTGAATAAAATTTGAATCCAACTAAATTCAAATCAAGTGAAATGCATTCTTCATAAATGCATCTCGAAATTTAAACACTTGGAAAATAAACCAAAACTCTAAAACCCTAATGGAAGAAAAACATTTCCAAGATACCTCAAAGACTATGGATTTGATCCATATAAAATTTTTGTCAAAAAACATTCATAAATGATCAATAATGATAAATAAATAAAACCGTAGGAATTGATTTCATTCAATTTGGAACCTTGGATAAAATCTCATGAATTTAGTAAGATAAAGAAATTAAATTTCAAAGCTAATAAAGCTCCTATCTGAAATCCATACCAAATTGTGATCAAATTAATCCTAAAGAGATATAGAAGGATAAACAAATATTAAATAATATTTTTCAAATTGGAATCACCAAGTTTGGATCTTTAAATAAAAACATATGGATTTTATAAGATAAGGAAAGAAATAATAAATAGGGAATATTTAAAAGCCAAATTAAATCTTGGCCTAATCCATAAGCAAATGGACTGAATATAATCCAAATTCAAATAAAATAATATTGCATTAACACAATTCTATTTCTATTTGAATAAAGACAAAATCCCTAATAGAAATGATCAATTAAATCATTGGAAAATAATAATTGGAATTTACCCAAATGGAATAAAATTTATTTAATTAACTTAAATTAAATCAAAGAAATCATCTAAATAAAATTTATGGAATTAAAACCATATTTAATTTCATTAGAGTAAAGACATTTGCCCAAATTAAATGATTAATAATTATATTAAAATACTTTAAATAATAATTCAGAGTGAATTATTAAACACCCCATGGAATAAATAAAAACCTACTGAAAAGGATTTGATAAAATTTGGAATTTAAATAAAAGTTGGAAAACATATTAAAATCCTATTTAAATAAAGACAAAAGGGCCATTTTAAATAAATAATTAAACCATGTGGGAATAAAAGAAATATCTAAAAATTATCTTTAAATCCATGTTTAAACAGTATAGAAACTACTGAAAAGTTTTGAAAAGATTTGATAAATAAATCTGATTCAAATAAGAGTTTGAATTTGAAAACAGAAAATCAAAATGGAAAAAGAAAAAGAAAACAGAGAAGGAAAAAAAATAAAACAAGCCAGCAAGCCTAGCCCACTGGCCTAACTAGCCCACTCCCTCTCTCTCAAACGCGAAGCGTTTTCTCACCGCAGAACACACCCGCACCATCCCTGACCACTAGACCCCACTCTTTCTCTCTCTCTCTCTCTCTCTCTCTCTCTCTCTCTCTCTCTCTCTTACGCTGACAAAGCAGCCCCACTCGTCAGTCGTCTTCCTCACCCGCGCAACGACCACGCCCGACAGTTTCTTTTGTTGATTGCACACTTCAATTCACGTAATTGGCCGCGTGATACTTGCCCCTGACCTCACCCTCTTAATCGCCAGGTCTCCCTCTCCGTTCCCCCCATTCACCTGCACACAACCGCCCCCAGGCCGCCCTGAATTCGTCTTGAAACTCTCTGACTCCGGCGAAGCTTATTCTCGAATTCCGGCCAGACACCGTCGCGCCTTGCCCCCTCGACCACTCGAGCTCACTCCCCAGCCTCAGGCGCATCTACCGGTGGTCTCCTCTTGCTCACGCATGCCCCATAACGTCGACAGCTTCAACACAAGAGCGCCACCGACGACCGCATCTACTCCGGCGACCTTCCCCCATAAGCCCCAGCTTACCCCTCTTCTCTGGTTGATACGTGTATGATCCGCAGCATCGTGCACATCTAATGGCACCCCTGTTTTGTCTTAGAGCGCACCACAGCCTCGCCCCCGACGACGCCAGAGCTTGCCCGATGCCAGGAGCATCTCCGACGAGAGATTGACGACGACTCTGTGCGCCCCTCGACGAACGGCTGCTACCTTGAGAATCTACTCTCCACGAAAATCTCGGTGAGCCACCTCACGTCCTCTCTTGCTTCCTGTATTAGTCGGATCACCATCACCTGAACGCGCCGCCACCACTCGCCGCCGCCAGCGCCGCCCATCCATGGTGACTCGCACCACAGCCATTGGATCTTGATCGCATGGATATGATAGAATCACTTAAGCGAAGGGGTACGCTAGATCAGAGTCGCACGATCTGTTAAAAATCTAATGCTCCACATTGCCTGATCCGAATGAAACGGTATCGCCAAATCAGAACATGACGCGTGGCCAGAGTTTTGATTTAAAACCAGAAACATTTCTATTAGTTGTATGAATTTGTAAAATTCATAACTTTAAATCTACATGTCCAAATTTTACAAATTTTATATCAATGGAATCACCAAGAAGATTAATTTCCAACCATGTACTTTGTTTAGTAATTTGCTTCTGTAAACTTAGTTGTTTTGGCAGAAACTTGTGTAGGCATAATTTGAATATAAAAATTATTCTAGAAATGTTTTTAGGATAAAATCTTTGACAAATGGTTTGTTTTGAACCCACTGACCATATAAACCAACTTGTGGATTTAAAAACATGATTTGCGATACTAAAGAATAAATCTTTGGATAAGAACAATTCTAGTTAAATAAAAATATTGTTTATATGTTAAAAATGCCTTTTTAGTAAAACCTTTGGAAAATAATTTGATTTAAACTCTCTGACCCTAAACACCAAGTTTTAGGATTTAAAAATATATTTGGTGAACTCTAGAAAATTATTACTTTGTTTAAAGGCATTTCTAATGAAATAAAATGTGGATTGAATTAAAAATGGTTTATACGTAAAACCTTTTGCAAATGGTTTTAATAATAAACACTTGACCATAAAACACTAACATTTGTGTTTAAAAATGTATTTGGCAAACACTAGAAATTATTACTTTAATTTAAAGCATTTCTGACAAAACAAAAAAATGATTTAAAGTGGCCATTTTCACTAACTTAATATCAAATGGTTTTTGCCACTTTTTATAAAAGACCAAAAGGTGTTTTAAAATGTTTATAACCTATTAGAAACCACTTTTCCAAATAAATCAATCTTTGTCATGCTTGCATGCATTGCTTTGTTTTTATTATTCTATGTGATGAATTGCTTGAATGGTAGATTGAATTTGTGCCTTGCTTGATTGAATTGTAGTGAACTTTGAGGAGTGTGACTATTGCAAGATCAAGGAGTGAACTTATATTCTCTACCAAAAAGGCAAGTGGTGCTTCATACTTTTGTCCCATTATTTTCACTATGCATTAGTGATATTTCTAATTAGGACTTGCATGGAATTTTTTCTAAGTATAAACTATATCATGGGAAATCCTAGTAGATGAAACCTTAGTAGAATTTTCCTAAGTTAAGATTCCTACTACTATCATGCTTATCATAGCTAGTAGAAAACAAGGGTGGATTATATTCATGCCATGGAATATTTCTAAGTCAAGGACTTATGTTTTTTTAATAAAACAACTATGTGAATGAATCACCTGGGTGGAATGGTGAGAATGGTTTGTGTTGAGTGGTTACTCAGGGCCCATTTCAATGGACTACCCTGGTGTATCACACTTGTGTAATGCCACCTAGGAACAAAGAGATTTGAGATGTCAAATGTTGAGAAGCTTCAAGTGCAGCCACATGGTATTATGGGCTCTGCCTGGATCATATAGGTTGCAATAACTTAGCCAAATGTATAGTTGGTGGTAGGGGTTTGATAGGTTTGGAGCGCGTCCATTCTGGTCTAAGGGAAGGCTTATGAAAGATCCTGTCTTGGTGAAAATCAAGTCTTGTTGGGAAAGTGCACCACCTTTGCAGAGTGAAAAATCTAAGTACTTAGCCGTGTCCCCGGCAATGTACAATTGAACATCAAGACATGGAAGCTATCAAAAATCTCCTCATCCCAATTTTCTAAGTTAAAAACTTGTGGTTGAACAAGGGTTAAAGGATCACCAATTTCCATGGGTGATGCCTTGGGTGATTTTGACAAACAAAAACTTAGTGTTTTCAAATGATAAGGAAAATCTATTTTGAGCAAATCAAGCATAAGCTCCACTTAGCCAAATGCATATAGATGTTAGATACTACTATTCTACCATAGTATCACTTGCCAATACAATTCAAATGTATTGACCCTTGTGGCTGTAACTTATTATGTTGCAGGTTTGTTTGATGTTAGTGAAGTGTGTTGATTAGGATTACAAGTCTACAACCAACATGATTGCCTGTGGTACTTTGAAGTTGAAGGACTCCAAGCTATATAGTTATTTCTGCTGCAATGAAATGAGATAGCCAAATGAGCTATGTAAGATGTAATGAATTATTTTATTCCTGGTTATAAAGTTGTAATATGACCTTTGTTTCTTGATATTACATCTTAACTGTGGATGCTAGCTATTAATCCAGGGACTAGCATTGCAATCACAGGGATCTCTACCTTATTAAAGGTTGGGAACTCTACACCATCCACTACCACTCCATGTCCAAGCCCCGAGCGTAGACAGCCACTGGACCACCTGCCAAGCACGCGCCCAGTCTCTCTGCGTGCGAGCCGAGAGCGCGCCAGTGCACCGTTAGCGACACCAGCCCACAGACCACGCGCCGCCCTCGCCGCTTGCAGACATGATCACCACCGCCCCAACAACCCCGCGGACATGCCCGTTCGCCTCCGCGCGGACCACGCATGCTGTGCACCATTAAAACCGCCGTCGTACCCGCCCAGAGCGTCGACGTGTTCCGACCGATCAGCACCGCCCCACGCCTCGCCACCATGCTTTTAAGCTTCGCTAGGGAGCACAACATTGCCCCTATCGTCGCCCATGGAATTAGCCCTCTCTATCATCGACCACGACGAGCTCAGCCCACAACCTTCGGTCCCCTCGTCGCACTATAAAAGGAGGCCTCCCCCACTCGTTTTCTTCACACCAGTTCACTCCCCACCTCTTACTGATACCCCCCACTCACTCCTGGAGCAAGGCGAGCACCAGGTGGCCGAAATTTCACCGGAGTTTGCCGCTGCAGAGGAGGAGAGGCGCCGTCGATTGGAGCCGCCCCAGGAGAAGCTCCCAGTACCAGGAGAATCACCGTCGTCGACTTCGTCGTTCCCCCCGTCGCCGACCATCGCCAAAGCCCCGGTGAGCCTCCGATGACCCCCACTGGCCAGGCTAGGGTTCGTGCTCGTCGCGTCCTATTCAGGCGTGGACGATGAACCCGAGCCGTTCGATTAGAGTTAGATCCTACGGTCCCAATCGCCCCATACCGCTTCACCACTTGTTGTCTCACTGACGAGTGGGGTCGCTCACTTAAGCAGGCCGCGTACACGCTGTGTGTAGTGGGCCGACCCAGTTAAACATCCTGCGCAACCCACTAATTCAAATTTAGTTTTATTCATTTAAGTTCAAACCCAGTTCTGTACCTAGATTCAAAATTCAACCCAGCTCGATTCACTGAACCAAAATGCATGAAACTAATTTTGTTAGAAAGATACTGGAATGCTTAATCCAAGCTCGTTGGATTCAAACCATTTAGATTTGTAGATCACCCATGGTAAAAATAACAAGGTAGAAGCTTTTCTGCATTCAAACATTTTTCAAAATTCAACCATAAGAGCTTTTGAGTTGATTCCAACTCTCAAAAATCACATTTAACTAGACCTTTCAGAATATATAAAAATATATAGGTTTACTTACAGAAATAATGTTCACGTAATAAAAGAATGCCACATAGGCATTTCTAGTCACTTTAATTTAAATCAAATAAAAAGGGTAAACCTTATTAAATTGTGACACCACTTTAAATCACATTCCCATGTACTAAAATATAAGGTAATGACATGTGTCAACATGATCCCATGTTTGAGTTGGAGAGTATTAAATCTTAAGTAGTTTTCAATGAGTAGAAATTACTTTTCTAAAAATAAAATAAATAAGACAAGTGATTTAATCTTGTCTTGATTGGTGATTGTGTACCTCGTATTTATTGTGATGATGATAGATCATCTAGTGTGAACCTTTGTGTGATGATTAGAGATAGTTAAGTCTTGATTGGTGATTGTGTACCTCGTATTTATTTATAGACGCTAGTACCGACCAAGGATACGCGGAGGAAGGAGGATACTACGAGGAAGAAGCCGAGGAGAACTTCAACCACTGCTCTGCACAAGGCAAGCCTATACTTGCAATCTTGCAAGCATCACTATACAAGTTGACCTAGCAATCTTACACCACTTTATACCCAATCCTAGTTTTACTTGCAAGCTTAATACTTTATTTTCTTTAGCAAAGATTTCTCTTAGAGTTTACTTAGCGGGTTATAGATATTATAAGGATATTGGAAGGTAGCATAAAGAGCATAAAATTTGGCCTAAGTTAGATAATTTTGATGTCATCCTAAGGCATGAGATTAAACTTAGCTAACCCCCACTTATTTATGACCCACCATTGGTATTTACCCCACTTGTAGATGCTAGTGCTAAGCATAAAACTTGATCAACTTTAGATGGGAATACTTGGTGAAAATGATTATGAAAACCTTAGAATGATGTGTCATTCTACTGAAATGTTTTGACATGTGTTTCCAAACACCAGATGATTTTGATGATGAAAATGTTAAGGCATGAGCCTTAGCCTTTTATAAAACTGATGGTTGTCTGGATGCGATACCATTCCAATTTTACCGTACAACCACAATACCCGAAATTTGGGTAGGGCTTGACTGGAAATTTATATACCTTAGTATGGGTTCCCTTGCGGCCAAGGTCTGAGCTGAGGCTACCTTGTGAAGATTGTCCACCTGTGCAGTACCCATGATAACAGTTGGTCATGATTGGGAGGCCAAACTCATAGGAGAGGTGCCTATACTAGGGCGTGTAACTAAAAGGTTAGGATTGATTATCCACATACTGAGTATGGTGAATTCAGGATTTGTTCCTGACGGATGTATCGAATGTTGTGGTGAAAGTGTACAATCTCTGCAGAGTGTCAAACATTTCGAATAGCCGCGTCCGCGGTTATGGACAGTTGGAATGGCCATACTGTTCTATCGTCAGATGTTTTCAAAATGACTTATGAAATGATTTATGACTTTTGACTTGACCACAACAGAGTTGTGATATGAAACTCAAGTTCCCACTTAGGTGTTATAAAACTTTCAACTAGCTTCTTTGCTTCTGAACTTAGTAGAGGTAAATCTGGCTTTTTGCAAAACAACCCTAGAGCAAAACAACCCTAGAGCTTAGCATATCCTATTCAAAACCACTTCACTTGTTAGTATTAGTTTGCGAGTACTTAAAGAGTACTCATGGCTTTGTCCCTGGCTATTCCCGTGGCCAGACTATGAAGAGGAGTATCAGGATGACGGACCGCAGGAAGGTTACGACAACTAGGATCATCTCCCATCGTCAGCCTTGCGTGTGACCCTAAAGATGGCGCTTCACCTACGCTATCATTATCTTTACATTATTCTGCTGCTTGATTTGTATTAAGAACTGGATCATGAGATCCTTATTTGTGTAAGACCTTATGTATGGTTTATAATGGATGATGTACTGTGATATCCAATCTGTTATGTCTCGCAAAAATGGTAATCCTGGGATTGTGATGTATGGCATAACAGGCATCTGTGATTAAAAATCCGGGTGTTGACAGTACACTACAAAATAATAACCACAAGGTAGCTTCTAAGAAAAGAAATAACTTCTGAAGTACCCAAACAAATAAAAAAAGGAGGCACACGAGGCAAAAGGAGACCTCGAAGCCTAGAACAGAACACCGTGGATCCTACAATAGAATATTATGGGTCCAAAAGATAGATAGATCATGGTAGAAAGGAATCTCTCAGATGAACAGAGCAAAGGGAACAAGGAGTTCACAATGCACACAACTCTAGAGAACTCAACACTAGGTCAACTGGTTGAGAAACGACATGCCCAGAAGGCACCTAAGCTTTGAAAGACTAGAAGAGATATCAAAACTTTTCCAAAGTCAACACCTAATAAGATAACTCAGAGTTAGAGCGGAACTGGATAAGAATAAAAAGAAGCATACTAGAGTTTTCGCAAATACTTTTCAGCTTTTAAAAACAGTTTTCACAAATACTAGACTCAACATCGACCAATAGCAAGGTTTTCCTACGGTCGGTACCGCTCTGATACCAAAACCTGTGACACCCCTGGGATCAGGGCTAAACAAATCCCATACCTCTGTATGACATAAGCTTAACCTTGAGCTCGAGGATATCCAGTGAAGAACGAATAACACAGCAGTGGCCCTACGACAGAAATTGATTACCGCAAGCTCATAACTGAGCAAAGTACCAAATTATTACAAACAGAGGTAATTGACCACAAACATCAAACAATGGAAGGCAAATTATTCTATTAAGAATAGCAAACTTAACAAATGCCCTAAGAGGCCTGAAGCATAACGATGACGTCCTAGTCCATAGATTCCAGGCTGCCGGCCAGGAACCCCAAGCTACTCGTCGGTGTTGATGTAGTACAGAACTCGTCTTCAGGGAACACTTACTTTGCCAAATGTATCAACAAAGCAAGGGGTGAGTACAGGGTGTACTCCGCAAGACTTCTGGCTGGTGGAGTTGTTTTGCATAAAGCCATCTTTGTTTATAAAACAAGAGGGATAAGAAGCTCGTCTAATCAGAATATTTTAAAAGGGGATAAGAGAGCGACATGTACAAAGGATTGATCATCATATTTTGATATCCACCAAGTCATCATCATCAACCAACTAGGATCACACCCTCGTACCCATGAGGAAGCATCCTTAAGCACACGTTGAACTACCAAGTTTCACGATTAGGTTAAAGGTCTCTATGATCCTAGAATTCGGTCACCAAGCGTTCATAACCGTGAACATGGCTTTTCGAAAAGATTTAACCCTGCAGGGGTGTACAACTTTACCCACACGTACTAACCTTCTCTTAATTCCACATGATTAGCCCTCTTCCTTGGAAGGCCGGCAGAGGGTGGTTAGACACGACCTTTACCTTGCTTTCGCCGAGACCATGAGTCACGCCCTAAGGATGGTTCTGTCGTAATAGGTCAAATCCCGAAGCTAGTCCCTAGAGATGTGAGGCGAGGTTGGTTTACCAGGGGATATATCCACCCCAAGCAACCCCGGCCACACTTACCTACCTGTTATGTTGCACCTTCACCCGCCAAATCTTTCAAAAGGTTTTCAATGCGTATGTCAAATGGAACGACCGAAATATGTGACTCATGGAATCTACTAGGCAAGTTAGTCACTCGTGAGGTTTTCCAGGCCCCGTATAGTTGTACGATCGTCTCGGTTCCAAAGGCAAGAACTCGGTTCCTAATGGTGGCGAGCATGGGACTACAAAAACCACATCCCACCGTGGCCTCCCATACAAGCCTTAGCCTATTTAATCTCATATCACCTCTGATCTTATCTCATCATGTTCTCCTGTCATACTAGATTCTCTGCATCTGATACATCATCTGGATGAACAAGAATCGATAGCTATGCATGTCTAAGTAGGACAAAGATATAAGCTCTAGCGGTGCACACAAGCCAAACCTAGTTATGCTAGGAGCAGTGAACCAGGCAATATAAGCTCAAAGGGAGTAATGCAATAGATAGGATACTTTATCTATCGATAAAAGACCACAGTAGAATCGTATGCATCATGGCAAGAATTGAAATGCTTTCAAAATCATAGGATTATATCATGGTGGGACTATGCCTGCCTTTGCCCGTTGATAACCAATAAGCAGAGCTTCGGAAGCCTTGTACTTGACTTGTTACAGTTGGTCAAGTATTGTTCTTTGATCTTCGACGGGGTTGACCTTGGGCTTCGATCTTGATCTCGATATCGTATTCTACCAGGAGGAACCAAACACCGGAAAGAAAAGGGGAACAATCAACACATGGCATCGATGCAATGCTCAAACAAGGATGATGATATGACAAGTTAAATTGTATCAAAATGAAACCCTAAGGCATGCTCGACTATTTAATCAGGGTTCCGAGGGGTATAAACCCTAATTCAGAGAAACTCCAGATGCATCTGTGAGGGTTGCAATGTTCTTCTAACTATACTTGTAATGTAAGTTGTTGACCAATGCATGATTATAGCTTAGATAGATAAATCTCATTTTTTGAACATTTTGATATATTATTCACATTTTTCTGAGTTAATATGAATAAGTTATTGATTTTACAATATTATAACATTTTCTGGAATTGGTAAACCAATTTAAAAAGGTTTACTGCGTCACTGTGACATTAGCACAGGGGTGGGGCTCTTTTGTCACCGAGACAAAACCTACCCATGGTGGCTGATAGAGGGGTCTGAGGCCACCTCAGCTGCCACACGTGTGGGGACATGACCCAGACTAGGTTTGACTGTGCTGACCGTGCGCTGCTGGTGCCTGACGTCAGCTTGAAGTCACGCCGATGGTGGCCTTCCAGATGGCGGCGGGGACGGCGAACGATAGTACGCAAGAGGGCGGGGTTGGGTGCGTTCGAATCAGCAAAGCTTGGTGAGAACGATACAGTCGATGCCGCTAGGAAAGGGTCATCGGAGCAGTGGCTACAACGAGCGACGACGGCGGCACACGGTAGTGGTCGACGCGGGGAACGAACCAGAGAGGGAGGGAGAGGGTGGAGAGGCTCCTAAGAACCACCAGCTCACCAGAATGCTCGTGGGAAGGTCATCGAGGCAGGGCGAGGCCGGGTGTGGCTAGAATCGGTGGCCAGAGTCGGAGCAGAAGGTGACGATGGCATCGATTTCCAGTGTGCGGGGTCGATTCCTTCAACGAGCGAGCTCAGATACAAGGCTGTCCTTCCTGTGTACTCAACGGAGCTCGGGGATGGTCAGAGCAGCGGCGATTCGTCGGCCGTTGGAGCTAGGGTTTCGGGAAGCTCGTCATATATATATATATATATATATATATATATATATATATATAGAGAGAGAGAGAGAGAGAGAGAGAGCATGGGGGAGAGTGAGAGGAGTAGGAGAAGATGGGTATGGGTCGAGGCGACCTTATCTTCTCCCGTAGCTTAGGACGTTATGCATGCATCAGCTTCCAGCTGGGGAAGGCGACGAGCAATTTGCAAAAACCCCCTGGGAAAAATAGAAAACAACCCGGGGTGCCTCTCTGTAGAAGATTTTGTTAAAAACTCTCTAGACTTTTATAAAACAGAGGAAAACAACTAGATAGACTCTAAATTCATTTTATTTTGAATTATTTCACCCTTTTTAGTAGTTTGGAATAATTTGGTGATCCCAAAATATACCAAACTTGCACAAAACTTTAATAAAATAGTTATGTCTTTCCATAGTCAATTTGGAAGGACCATAAGGCTCATTTGAAATGTTTTGAGAGGATTCAAAACAGAGAGCACTCATAGATAGATTTAGGTTTTAGGGTTTGATCTTTATTTTCTTCAATGCATAATTTTAAGAAGATGATGCTCATGATGAACAAACAAACCCTAATTATTATTTAACTAAAACTGGGGTGTTACAATGACCATAAAAGATATTACTCTTATAAATCAAATAACCATTATTCTCATAATTAAACAAGTAACCGTCTCGCAATAAACAATATCTAGATATAATGTTCATGCTTAACATACGCACCAAATAACAGTTATTTAGATTTAAAACTAATCCCAATGGTAAATGAAGAGGGAGCATGCCGACGACGATCACATCAACCTTGGAGCCATTTCCAACGCGCATCGTCACCTCGTATCTCGCTAGTCTTTGTTTATTCTGTAGTTCCTGTTTCGAGTTACAAATATGAGCAACCAAATTAGTATCAAATACCCAGACACTACTATGATTACTAGTAAGATACACGTCAATAACATGTATGTCCAATATACCTTTCTTCTTGATGTTGCCGTTCTTTAGATCTGCCAAGTACTTGGGGGTAAATCTGCTATCAGTTCCCATTGCCCTTGCAGTAAAACACTCGGTATCAGGCCGAGGGACAGCCTTGGGATTCTTAGGCGCGGCAGCTTTCTTGCCGCCCTTCTTGAAGTTGTTCTTGTTCTTAGGCTTGCCCTGCTTCTTGAAATTGGTGGTCTTATTGCCCATCAACACTTGGTGCTCTTTATTAATATCCACTTTATCAGTTTTTAGCATGGAGAAGAGTTCAGGCATCGTCTTATCCATGCGCTACATGTTTTAGTTCATCACAAAGTTCTTGTAACTAGGTGTCAGTGATTGGAGGACACGATGAATCCCCAACGCATTAGGAATGGTTATTCCCAAATCTTGGAGTCTGTTTGTGTGCCTAGACATTTTGAGCATGTTCTCACTAACGGAGCTGCCCTCTTCCATCTTATAGTTAAAGAACTTCTCAGAAGCTTCATAGATTTCCATGGTCGCCTGAGTCTCAAATATAATTTTGATCTCATTGATAATATCACGAGGGTCGCGGTTCTCAAAGCACTTTTGAAGCTCCGATTCCAAACCATACAGGATGGAACATTGAACTGTGGAGTAGTGATTCTTCTGAGTGAGGTAAACCTTTTTCACCTCACCGGTAGCATCATCTGCAGGTGGATCACCTAGTGGTGCATCAAGCACATAGGTCATATGACCAGCATTGAGGACAATCCTCATGTTACGGAACCAGTCCGTGAAGTTGCTTCCATTATTTTCAAATTTTCTTTCTCTAGGAACTCATTAAAGTTGATGGTAGGGACCGCCATGATCTACAACATATTTGCAAAGAATTAGACTAAGTTTATGATAAATTGAGTTAAAATTTAATTATTAAATTAACTAGGTGAACTCCCACTCAAAAAAACATCCCTCACGTTGTCTTAGTGATTACACGAACCAAATCCACTCCAAGTCTGATCTTCACAAGAGAAGATATAGGATAACAATCAACATGTTCATCATATCATTCATATGACTCATGCTTTACTTTTCGGTATTCCATGTTCCGAGGCAATGTCTGTACATGCTAGGCTCGCCAAGATTAACATTAGTATCTGCATGTGAAAATCTGGCTTGCACCCATTGTATGAACACATAGAATCTATAACACCCAATCATCACCTGGTGCTTTGAAACGACGAGTCTTAGCAACGGTGCCTACTAAGAATGAACACTTTGTTACTTGATATTTAGTGAGAGGGATCATCTTCTAATGCTACTGTCACGATCTAAGCAATACAAGATGTAAAAAAGGATTAACATCACATGTAATTCATAATATGTGATATGATATGGCCTTTCTTCTTGTGCCTTTGATCCCCATCTCCAAAGTACGGACATGATCTCCATCATCACTAGCGTGGCGTCAAGGTCAGTCGTGCCGCTTCATGGTTGTCCATCACTAACAAAAACTATTACAACTACTTGGAATAAAGCTATTACATGATGAATAGACACATAGGTCTTAACAAATTTAAAGACAACCATTAGGCTCCTGTCGGTTGCCATATTACAATAAGGATAATCTCATACATCTAATATAATCACAATCACATGCCCCTGCAAAAAAAATTTAGATGCCTCTAATTTGCTTGTTTTGCGTGGCTTGGGGCTTTTGAATAAGAACAATTCTTACCTACAAATAAGAACCACAACACTAATACAAATTTTGTCAAGTGTAGATTGTAAATTGAATCTTAACTATGGTGGGAGAGACAGACACCCTCAAAGCCACTTGTGCAATCCAAGTTGCATGTTGAGCATGGAGCAAGTCTCATGTGCGATGACATGTAAGGTTAGCCCGGGCCGCTTCATCCCACCATCCCGCAAGATGCAAAGTACATGAAAAGCAAGCGAAACAAGAGCATCAACGCCCATAAAACCATTGTGTTCTATTCGTGCAATAGATATACACATAGATTAGGCTCTGATACCACTATAGGGTTCGTTGCATGGGAAAAAATCTACCGCAAGAACACATAAATCCAAGATCCAATCTATGGAAAAGCCAAGATATAATCTATGAGATAGGTGCAATGATATAGGAGATAACTAACCTTCATAGATCCAAAGCATTAACGAGATCAGATCTCGTGGTTGATGTAGTCGATCACTTTCAGATCTCAAGATCGCAATGACGATCCTTCTGACGCCGTATTCCGGAAGCTCTTACGCACTCGGTCACACGTACGGAGTCGATGAAGACCTTCCTCTCCCTGTTCCTGCAAGTAGCAGAGGTAGTAGATCCCCTCAGAATCCCAGCAGCATGACAACGTGGTGGTGGTGGTGGAGGAGAGAATCCTGCAGGGCTTCGCCTAAGCTAGAGAAGCAGGAAGGAGGAGGAGGAGGGTGGCGGCTAGGGTTAGGAATAAGGGGCACGTGGTGAGTCCTACCCTCCCCTCTTTATATAGAGGTGAGTGTGTCTAGGGTTCCCCCTTGGCCCACCTCCTCTAAGTCGGCGGCGCAAGAGAGGTGGGAGGGAAACTTGCCCCCCAAGTCTCTCCCCAAAACCCTAGGGCTGGCCGGTTGGCCCCCTTGGTCTTGGTGTGGCTGGCCCATGGGCCCCTGCAGCATGCCTTGGCCCATGTGGCCCCTCCCGAGGTGGTGGGACCACTGGTGGCCCCTCTAAAACATTCTAGAAGCTTCGGTCAGAAACTTTACCTAACCCCGAAAGATAACTGTCTTTATATGAATCTTATTCTCTAGAACATTTCGGATCTCCTCGTGATGTCCTGGATCCAATCTAAGACTCTTAACAACATTCATTATCCAACTCATATTCCATATCTACTCAAAACAACATCGAACCTTAAGTGTGTCACCCTACGGTTCGTGAACTATGCAGACATGATTGAGACACCTCTCCGATGAATAACCAATAACGGGACCTGTATATCCATAATGGCTCCCACATATTGAACAATGACTTCGTGATCGAATGAACCATTAACATATGAAACCGATTCCCTTTGTCGCGTGATACTTTACTTATCTGAGGTTCGATCGTCGGTATCTCCATACCTAGTTCAACCTCTTTACACTCTTTACTCATTCCGTGATATGACATCTCTTATGACCTAGTCACATGCTTGCAAGCAAATTGGATGACATTCCACTGAGAGGTCCCAAAGTGTATCTATCCGTCATTTGGATGGACAAATCTCACTCTTGATCCATGCGCTTCAATCCATACTTTTAGAATACCCAATGCCACCTTTATAGCCACCTAGTTATGGAGTGGTGTTTGATGTCATCAATTCATTCATCTGGTGTTGTTGATTAACATGATCTCATGGTCGACGGATTTTGTTACTATGTATTTGAAAGCTTGTAGCCAAACATACTTAATGAATTGATCTTATGCTATGCTTACTATGGGTGTGTGTCCATCACATCATTCTCCTAATGATATAATCTTGTTATTAATAACATCCAATGTCTATGATCAGGAAACCATGATCATCTATTAATCAACAAACAAGTTCAAAAAGAGGCTTACAAGGGACTCTTTTATGTTTACAAAACACACAAGTATTAATGTTTCCTATTAATACAATTATAGCATGGGATGTAAACATTTATCATAAACACAAAGATATAATAATTACTAGTTTATTATTGTCTCTTGGTCATATCTCCAACACGCGGCCGCCCTGAAATCGGAGGCCGCAACACGTTAGGTGCCTCCGTCGGGTTAGGCCACCACGATGGCAACGGGTGCTCGGGTTGCTCCTCTGCCGACGTCGGGATTTCCATGGAGGTCAGTGCGGCGACGTGGACGGCCAGGCATGGTTGTTCGTGGTGATGGGTCTAGTTGAAAATATCTCAGCTGGCTTCCCCTTTTTAAGGTTGTGCCTAGACGCAGCCGGAAATGCCCAGAACTGGTGATACGTCGGAAACGTATCTATAATTTTTGATGTTCCATGCTTCTTTAGTATGTACTTTTCTTTTCTTTGTCCACACTTTGAGGTGATTTTCATATGTTTTCTGGTACTAACCTATTAACAAGATGCCACAGTGCTAGTTGCATGTTTTCTTCTGTTTTTGGTTTCAGAAAGGCAGAAAATAATTATTCTCGGAATTGGACGGGACAAAAGCCAAAGTCAACATTTTGCCGTGGGGAACACGAAGCCGGAATACGAGACGAAGGAGACTAAATAGGGGGCCACACCCCCTGGCCGTGCGGGTGGGCCCACCCCGTGCCTGGGGGGTATAGCCACCCTGTTGCCCCCCTGCCTTGCCTCTTCGCCTATAAGAAGCCCCCGATGCCTAAACCCTAAAGACCCAATCAATATTCCATGAAACCGTCTGTAGCCACCGCCACCATCGTCCCTAGATCAGGGGGGATCTGAAGCTCTTCCTGGCACCCTACCAGAGGGAGATCATCCCAGAGGCCTTCTTCATCATGCCAGCCTCCGGTATGAAGCGTGAGTAGTTCCACCTTGGACTACGGGTCCATGTAGTAGCTAGATGGTTGTATCTGCTCCTTGTGCTTTCATGTCTAGATCTTGTGAGCTGCGTTCATGATCAAGATCTCATTTATTTGTAATCATGCATGTTGTGTTTGTGGGGATCCGATGGAATTGAGATTACTATGTCAGATTGATTAATGGTTTTGTCTTATTGATTCTATCATGTCTATGTTGTTTGTGATCTTGCATGCTCTCCGTTGTTAATAGCTATCTTGGCCAAGTAGTTACTAGTGACTCCAAGAGGGGGTATTTATGCTCGATAGTGGGTGCATGCCTCTATTTAATCAAGGGAAGTGACAGAAATCTCTAAGGTTGTAGATGTGCTGTTGCCACTAGGGAGAAAACAACGTTCTCTTTTTCATGGAACAAGTGGATTATTTACCTTACACACTTTGCTTAAAGAAGTTGTCTGTTGCTTGCAACTTAATACTGGAGGGGGTTCGTATGATAACCCAAAGGTGGACTTCTAGTCATGGATGCAGTTGGATGGCGGTCTATGTATCTTGTTGTATTTCCCAACCGAATCTCATAGGATCTTTATGTCTAGTAGTGCATTGTTATGCCTTGCTCAGTCCTGTCAATTGCCCTGCTATAATTTGTTTACTCATCATGCCATGTTTGTTTATCTAAGGATAACACCTCTAGTGAACTATGGACCCTGGTCCAATATTTACCATTGATACATCTTCTACTATTACTGTTTACTTGCTGCAAACCATCATCACCTTCCACACCATACAATTAATCCTTTGTTACAGCAACCAGTGAGATTGACAACCTCACTGTTATTTGGGGCAAAGTCTTGAGTTTGTGTTGTGTAGGTTTCCACGTTGCTTGCAACACCTTTGAGACGTTTCCTTCCTCCTACTGGTTCGATAACCTCGGTTTCTTACTGAGGGAAGACTTGCTGCTGTGCTGCATCATACCTTGCTCTTGGGGTTTCCCGACGAAGTGCTCCCACATCAACAAAGCGCCATCAACAAGTTTTCTGGCGATGTTTCCGGGGAGGCTAAGGACGTCTTCACAAGGGGAGTCCTCCACAACCTTTCTATTTACTTTGTTTTTAGTTTGCTTAGTTTCTTTTGCTTGGTTTTGTTTGCCTCTTTTTATCAAAAACACAAAAAATTAGTTCCTGCTCTAGTTGTTGCTGCTGTTTTTGGCTTGCTCCACTTTTGCCAAAATGAACTCTTCTAAGAACACAAAGTTGTGTGACTTCACTAGCACAAACAACAATGATTTCCTTAGCACTCCTATTGCTCCACCTGCTGCTGATGCCACATTTTATGAAATTAAGCCTGCTTTGTTGAATCTTGTGATGAGAGAGCAATTTTCTAGTGCTAGTTCTAATGATGCTACTGCCCATCTCAATAACTTTGTTGAACTTTGTGAGATGCAGAAGTATAAGGATGTAGATGGAGATATTATTAATCTCAAGTTGTTTCCTTTCTCTTTGAGAGGAAAAGCTAAAGAATGGTTGCTATCCTTGCCTAGAAATAGTATTGATTCTTGGATTAAGTGCAAAGATGCGTTTATTGGAAAGTACTACCCTCCTACTAAGATTATATCTATAAGAAGTGATATTATGAAATTTAAACAACTTGATAATGAACATGTTGCTCAAGCTTGGGAAAGAATGAAATATTTGGTTAAAAATTGTCCCACTCATGGACTTACTGCTTGGATGATTATCCAGACTTTTTATGCAGGTTTGAACTTCTCTTCAAGAAACCTGTTGGATTCGGCTGATGGAGGTACCTTTATGAAAATCACCTTGGGTGATGCAATAAAACTCCTTGATAATATGATGGTTAATTATTTTGAATGGCACACTAAGAGAGCTCCACATGGTAAGAAGGTAAATTCTATTGAAGAAACCTCCTCTTTGAGTGATAAGATTGATGTTATTATGGCTATGCTTGTTAATGGGAAAGCTCCTTTAGATCCAAATAATGTTCCCTTAGCCTCTTTGGTTGCTCAAGAAGAGCAAGTTGATGTGAACTTCATTAGATACAACAATTTCAACAACAATGCCTATAGGAATAATTTTGGTAGTAACAACAATTATAGGCCTTATCCTCCTAATAATGGCAATACCTATGGAAACTCCTACAACAATGCTAGAAGTGCCCCCTCTGAACTTGAAGTCATGCTCAAAGACTTTATTAGTAAACAAACCATTTTCAACAAGACCGTGGAGGAAAAGCTTTTAAATGTCGAGAAAAATATTTCCTCTTTGTCTAAAGCATAGTCCTCTTTGATTAATAAAATGGCTGCTAAACCTGAAACCATGGAAAGTACCTTTGCTGCTACTCATGCCATAAAAGATACTATTGATGAAAATGTTAGACTGTTAGCCCAACTTCATGCTAAGTGGGAAAGGGAGCTGAAATTGATAGAAACAATAGTGTGTGCACCATTACCACCCATATGGATCCACTAAACCACAAGAAGTCCCTATTCATCCTACTACAATGCCTAAGGCTAATGAGTCTACTACTAGTGATGCTAAGTTTGATTTTGATCTTGATGGTTGCAATATTTCTGAAGTGATTTTGTTCCTGCAAAAACTTGCTAGAAGTCCTGATGCTAGTGATATGCATGTTGCTTTCACCAAACACATTACAGATGCTCTTGTTAAGATTAAGGAAGAGAAGTTAAAACACAAAGCTTCTATTCCTAGGAAAGTAAAAGATAGTTGGGAACCCATTATTAATATGCAAGTGAATGACTTTGATCTCAAAGCTTCATGTGATCTTGGTTCTAGTGTCTCTATTATGCCTAGGAAGATTTATGAAATGCTTGATTTGCCACCTTTGGAAGATTGTTATTTGGATGTCCCACTCAATGAATATGCTAATAAGAAACTCATGGGGAGTATTAATGATGTTCTCATTATGGTTAATAATTCTTATGTCCCTATTGTTTTCTATGTTTTGGATGTTGAATACAATGCTTATTGTCCTATTACTTGGGGAAGACCTTTTCTTAGAACTGTTGGTGCCATCATTGATATGAAAGAAGGCACCATTAAATATGAATTTCCATTAAATAAAGGTATTGAACACTTCCCTATGAGGAGATATAAGTTGATTTTTGCTCCTCTCCTTTAAAAGCAAGGTTTGAATTTAATGCTTCTTCATTTGAAAATACTTGATTTCTTGCTTCTTGTGCCTAACTTAAAGGCGTTAAAGAAAAGTTCTTGTTGGGAGATAACCCAAGAGTTTTATTGACTCTTGGAAGTTATTACTTCAGTAATGACCTCTGCTTATAATTTTTGTTTGCCTTTTGTGCCAAGAATGACCTCTAATGAGAGGGAAGTAAGATTTGGGGAGTTGCTGCCCCGAAACAGATTTCTATGCTCTACCATTAAAATTCGTGAGGAGTCTCTGTAAGTCGGATTGAGCGGAAAATTAATGAATAAATCCCCCCAGTATGTTAGATAACTTTCGCTAGTTCAAACCTTTTTATTTGAGCAACAAAAGGTCTTCGAAAAAATCGGTTTCTACCTGCTGGTCTGTTTTGATAGATTTCTGCCATTATTTGCATCTGCTTCTTATTGATTCCTTTTTGGGTTCTTTTTGGGAAATTGAGATTTTTTAGGGAATTGCTATAGTAGCTTGTGTTCTTAGTGAAAGTCTTGCTGTTCTAAAGCTAAACCCAAGGGTCTATTATCTTTTGAATACACTAATGTTGCTAATGAAGATTGTGTGAAGTTTTGTATGAAGGAAAAAATTTAGGTGTAGAGAGAATGATGTAATGAGATGAAGAATGGACAAAAGATCAAGCTTTGGTATGCCACCCCGGTGTCACCCCAAGAAATATCCAAGAGGTACAAGCATCAAAATCTCAGGTCTTTCTAGACACTTCATTTTTATTGTTTCATGCACTGTTGTGTTGTTCTTGGAGCGTCTTAGTTTTCGTTTGTTTTGATTAGTTTGTTTAGTTTGCTTGAATAAAGTATTTTGGACCCCCGTTCTTGCTGTGTTGTTTCAAATAAGTTTATTGGTGTTGGAAAGGAGTAGAAAGTTCTTGCTTGAAAGTGCAAGAGGAGCTTGCATTGACTGTGACTTAGACTTTAGCATGTCATGCTAGGTGTTGTTTTGACCTTATGCTTAGTGATTATTGCTGTAGCATGACTTTCTCCAAACAATTGGGATTGCTTAGTGTTGTAACATCCGTAAAATCATGTTTCAAACTCATGCATATCATCCATGCATCCATGATCATATGAATTTCATTTCAAACAAAACTTTTCAAAACAGAAGCATTTATGCTTAATATTTTATGTAAGTTTGTTCTAGCCTTAATGCTATATTCCAAGGAGAAGAATACTTGTTTTGGTTCAGTAAGGTTTGAAATTCAAACTTAGGCACTTTCAAAAGTTTGAACAAGTTTCAAAACAAAATGAGTAATAAAACCAATATTATGCCTATTGAATATATATCATAAAGGCTTGGTTTTATTTTTATTTTCACTTGATCAAAGTGTTTGGAATGGACAGAAGTGTTTGACACACATTTGAGTGCAAGGTTTGCAGTATAATAACCTAGAAAAGATTTGAATTCAAACTTATTTGATTTGAATTTGAAAATCATTCCAGAAAATCAAAATAGAAAAAGAAAAGGAGAAAAGAAGTGGAAAAAGGCCAGCGCTGCCAATCTGGCCCAACTACTAATCCAGCTCACTAAGCCCACCCGGGGTCTCCCTCTCTCTCGCTCACCCGCAGACACACCCCCCGGGTCACTGACTGCACGACCCCACCCCCTCCCTGTTTAACTCGCTGACGGGTGGACCCTGCGACCACGTCGCCTTCGTCATCAATCACGCGCGCCTGCGACGCTGCTCCACCGTTACCTCGCCGCTGTTACTGCGCGCTTAATTTCCATTGATACGCCGAGCGATCCCCGCCCCGCTCTGGCTATAAGACCCCCTCTGCATCGCGGCCATTTCCCCTCACCTAGCGCCACCTCTACGCCCCCAGGCTGCCCTCAATTACCTTTGTGCCGCCGCAGACAGACGCACTCCAGCGACAAATCCCGGTAAGCATAGACCGCCCCTCCGCCTCTAATTCAAACCACTGTGACCAGCATGACTTTGCGCATCCGCTAATGCCCTCCGTTTGCTTTCTCATGACCCAGAGCGACATCCTCGTTCTCATCCGCGAGCACCTGCGCCGCCGCTCGACTCCGACGTGCGATTAAGGTAAGATGAGACCGCCCCTTGCCTCCCCTTTGGTACTGTCTTGTTTGCCAGACCCTTGCGCATCTCCTAAACCCCCTGACTTGTGCTAGGACGACGCAGAGCCTCGGCAACGACCTCGATAACAAGCAACAGACACCGCCCGCAACTCCGACGAGCTCCAGCAACTGTGTCCGTGCGCCCCTTGCCAAGCCGTCGCCAGGTTGAGCATCAGCACGTCGTCACGTTTCTGGTAAGCATCTCCGAAGACCCTAGGGATACCTGTAGTGCCACACCGCCGCTAGTAGCCACCGCCAGCGCCGCCCAGCTTTGGTCGTTTGATCCAAAGCCATTGGATCTGGATCCAACGTACAAGATTAGATCACTTAACGAACCGTTACGAGTGGATCTGGGCCGTGCAGATTATGTTGATCTAACGGCTCACAGGAGCGATCCTGAGCAAAGCAGTACGTGCCAATTAGATTAAGACGCGTGGTAGCTGTTTGGATTTAAAAACAGAATTTGAATCTATTAGAAGTTTGATTTTGTTTTGGCTATAAATTTTGATCCCCACGTTAGAATTTGACAAATTTTATATCATTGGAATCAGGAGAGCAAGCCCTTTCTAAATATGCAATGTGTTTAATGTTTTACTTTTGTTAAAATGGTTTTAATTGCAGAAACTTGTGTAGGGTTAATTTGAGTATAGGAATTGTTTAAGAAATGTTTTAGGCTTTAAGTAAATGTTGTTTGGCAAGTTTTTAACTTGTTTATGAACCAGTACTGTACACTTGCTTTGTGGAATTTTAAAAATCATCACATATCTTATTGCATGCATTCATATATTCTTGTTTGTATATGTTGTGTATGTGATTTGTGGCTATGATTCTTTGTGTAGATTTTGGTGCTAGTGATTGTGATTGTGAGGAGTGTAGCTACTCTCCAAACTACCAAGGCAAGTGGTGCTTCATGAATATTCTTATCCCTATGTTTCTACTAAGCATTAGAAATATTTTGTTAGACTTGCATGTTGTATTTTGCTTATATGCCATGTTGGGAAATCCTAGTAGATGTAGAATTGCTAGAAAATTTCTAAGTTAAGATACTATCTATGCCATGCTTATCTTAGCTAGTAGCAACCAGGGGTTGGTGAAATACATACATGCTATGATGAAAATATTTCTAAGTCTTTTGGACTCGTGTTTTGCCTAATAAAACAACTAAGTAAATGAAACACCTGGGTGGAATGGAAGGAATGGTTTATGTTGAGTGGTTACACAAGGCCCATTTCTATGGTTTACCTTGTGTATCTCACTTGTGGAAAGCCACCCAGGAACAAAGAGATTTTAGAGGCCAAGTGTTAAGAAGCTTCTAGTGCAGCCACTTGGCAATATGGGCTCTGCCTGGATCATATAGGTTGCTAGAACTTAGCCATTTGTACAGTTGGTGGTAGTGGGATGATAGGTTGGAACGCGTCCATTTGGTCTAAGGGAAGGCTTCTGAAAGGTCTTGTCTTGGTGAAAATCAAGTCTGGTGGGGAAAGTGCACAATCTCTGCAGATGGAAAAATCAAAGTACTTAGCCATGTCCCTGGAAAAGGACAACTTGAGCATCAATACATGGAATCTATCAAGAATCTCCTCATCCCAATTTCTAAGTAAAAACTTGTGGGTGAACAAGGGTAAAGGACCTCAATGTCTATTGGTGGTTCCTTGGGAAAAGTTTTGACAAAGAAAAACTTAGTGATTTCAACTAATAGGCAAAATCTATTTTGAGCAAAGCAAGCCAAGTTACACTTAACAAATTGCATATAGTATCTAGTCCACCTAAATTATACTAAGGTATCACTTTCCAATACTATTCCAATGTATTGACCCACTGTGGCTGTAACTTGTGATGTTGCAGGTTACTCTGATGAGGGTTAGGAGGCATGAGTCTACACTCAGCATGTTTGCCTGTGGCACATGAAGATGAAGACTTTTAATTATTTACTTATTCAAACTCTTGTACTAGGCCTGTGGCCTTGGAGTTGTAAAGACTATGTTTGTCTCTGGAATGACTATAATAATGACCTTTGTTTCTGTGTACTTCATCTTAAACTGTGGATGCTAGCATTGATCCAGGGACTAGCATTGCAATCACAGGGATCCTTTTTCCTTTATAAAGGAGGGATCTTATAGATGGTATCAGAGCACTGTGTTGCCTGTAGGATTATGACCCTAGGATTGGAAACCACTAAGGAAAAATTTTCAACAACTTCTACACTTGTCTATTCTTCTCGTAAACTTTTATAATCTTATTTCTCATCTCTAATTGTAGATGAACTCCATCAACGAAGGCGTGAGGAAAGGAACACTCATGACAATGACTTTGGAGTGTGAGACAGAATTCCCCAAGGCTCTCAAGGACCTCATGGTTGCAATGGAAATACATGGTGCAACTGTGTACAAAGGTTTTCCTGTGATGGATGAAGGAGTTGAGTACTGGTGGGTGCAACTTCACTTGTATAAAAACAAGGAAGACAACCACAAGGACTCAGGATTCTGCATGTTCACCAATTCAGTGGTGCACCCTACATTATTTGAATCAGCAAGGGATGCAGCTTGGAGGACCATCAAAGAACTTGGTGATAGAGTCAAGTGCAGAATGCTCAACCTTCAAAATGACCTAAAGGAAGAGAAGAAACATACCCAAGAGTTGGAAGATACTAACCAAACCTTAAGAGGAGACATTATAGACTTAGTGATGGAGTCATGTGAACAAGATAGACTGATTGCTTCTAGAAGCATTGTGTTAGCCAACAGATCCAGTGAGATAGGATTATAAACGTACTTCGTTAGTTGGACCACCACTTATCACCCTATTTTCCAAATGTTGCTTAAAATAAGTTGAACCTTAGTTGTTGTAATGAATCCATGTATGCCATAACTTGTGTTTTTTGTTTTCCAAGGATATGTATGTGATGTTTTGCCTTGTGTTTTATTTTGAATTGTGTTGTTCTAAATTTTTCTATCTTATAAATAGATGCCTACTGTTACCATCAGCACTGTTGAGGAGTTCCAGGGAACTCGCTTTGGTCCTCGTATTGTTGAGCTTACTACCTTACTCAATCTCCCTCTTCCTACCATCATGGTGCTTCCCCTCACCAAGTTTGAGAGGAAAGACCTCTGGGGTTTCAAGGTCAACCAGCCCGGACGCCAGACTGAGCCTACCATGGAGGCCATCATCTTCAAGCTCATGCACGACGACAAGGAGAGAGGCCTTGTAACACCCTCAGAATCGGCCCTATGCAAGTTTCAGCGATTCCCGCCAAACCCGCATAGAAACGATTCGAAGGTGCCCACCAGGCACTTTCGTGCGGGTGGAAAACGAAGTAATAACATTACACAACAGTCCTCGATGGGACCCACAGAACAGATATATATATACAACACGACTCCATGAGTCAAGAATACAGATATATTATACAAAGATCCAAATCACCTTGAAAGCGATAGTGCGTCCAGCTACGGACAAGATGCAAATGCGGCTAAGAGCCCTGAAGAATAACCAATGGCGTCCATAACCACCTGCTGGCCAAGGGAAGGGTAACCACGCTAACGGCGTCGATCTCAAAACCTGCTAAACAAAAGGGGTGGCAAAGGTGTAACACCTCGATCGGACCTATGCAAGTTTGAGCAAAAGCCAAACCCGCATAGAAACGATTCAAAGGTGCCACCAGCACTTTCGTATGGGTGGAAACGAAGTAATAACATTACACAGTCCTTGATGGGACCCACGTAGCAGATATATATAACAGACTCCATGAGCCAAGAATACGATATAATGTGTAAAGATCCAAATCACCTTGAAAATGATACAGTCCGACTACGGACAAGATGCAAATGGGGCTAAGAGCCTCGAAGAATAACCAATGGCGCCCATAACCCCGCCTGTGCCAAGCCGAAGGGTAACCTCGCTAACGGCGTCGATCTCAAAACCCTTAAACAAAAAGGGTGCCGACAAAGGGCAAAGGAAAAAGAAGGAGCGTCAATCGAGGCCAAGACAGCGAGGCTAGAATTCGGCGGTCCTCGCCTACATAGGTATGGTGGATCGAGCGGCAAAGATGCACTAAACAACCTATAGAGACTCGATACAACGGCGGTTATCGAGAGGGTGAGGATGACCTATCCGGATCCAACCCGAGGCTAACACCAAACAAACCCATCCTGGTGTTTCCCCTTGAGACCAAACGAGGAAGTCAACCGAGGAACTCACCGCTGGCGCTTTACTTATCCAGTTATCGTTGCAGCAATTACTAGTCAGGTTTAGATAATTGTCCTGATAAAATAAGCAGTGGGCCCTTTTACTTAACCATTCCGTGATAGTTGTAACACTTACTAGTCAGATACATTTATCATGAGATAACCCGAAAACCCAGCAGTTGTTGGTACTTTTAATCAGCCAATTCCGTTGTAGTTGCCATACTTACTAGTCAGGTACAATGGTCGCAAGCGACAATCCAAACAGGCAATTGTGGGTAGTATTATTAGCCATTCCATTATAGTGAAGCTGATTACTAGTCATTATAAGTCAAATTTATAGCAGTAAACTTTAGTTATGCTTGTCTATGATCGAGATACTATGCTCCAAGTCGTCCATATCCGCGGACACGGCTTTTAGAAAGTTTTACCCGGCCGGGGTGCACCAATAGCAACACACGCTCGATCAACCTCGGAAAAACCAAATCAAAACCCAACGAGGCTTTCACGACTGAACAATCACAGGATTCAGAAATATTTCAGGGGCCACCTTAAGTAGATCCCGAACGGCCACCGACTCGAGACGGGCTCAAGGTTTGGGTAATACTGTGAACGATCGGGAACCCGAAAGTGTGGCTGGGCTTGTCGACACCGCGAATCGTGTCCCGATCCTAACAAGACAAAGGTGCTCCTCGCACAAATTAAATGCGAAAGTAGCATGGCATAAGCAGGATAGTAAATAAAACCTCAAACTAGTTTGTGGCCCCAAGAAATAAGACTGAATCAAGCTCGCTGTGGGGTCCCATATACCTCCGGATGTGGATAGCGCGATAAATCAAGGAACAGTATCAAGTACTGGGTCTTACGGGACACAAGTGGGCGTTCGAAACCAAATATTTTCTATCACCCACCGATGCCTCGCTTAATTCAATTTTAGTTGTTAAACAGAAATTAAAGTGAAAGTGAGCGATAAGTAAAACTATGATCATCTCCATCATCAACATGCGGCAATACATCAACAATCGTGGCATTGAACGACACAACAAAGATTTGAGCAAGCGACTACGACGCGCAAGTCCAACTATCTACCAAACAACAGGTACTAGGATGTGTCCAAGGCAATATAGGGCTGCACGGTAAATCACAGGTACGGTACTAAAGCATCGCAACACAGATAGCAATAGATCAACAGGAGGGAATAAATACTATAAAAGTAAGATAGGTAGAAAGGGGGAGATGCTCGCCTGAAAACATTGTCGAAGGGTCAACCGAAGATCGGGGCGAAGCTCACATCAACTCAACGGCCTTATCCGCGAAGAAGCAAAACACTAGAAGAAACACCGGATGCAATATTTAATACACGGCAGAAGATCGGCATGATGCATGTATGATGTATGGCATGGCAAGGTGCGATGCAATTAGGTCAAGATTAAGCGGGACCGGGGTCCGACATTTACTTGGATGGTTCAAGTTGTTTTAAATCCCCCGCAATTTAAATGTGGTTTTAGCATGGCAAAAGATAGCACCGGGTTCGCTACACCAATTTAAATGAGGCCAATATGAGGCCAGCTTTGCCCGCATATGGGCCCCATATTTAATTATTAGGTGAATCGGCATAAGGCCCCCAAACCACATGATATGCATGCGAGATGAATGATTTGATGCGCAACAATTGTATTATATTATGAAATTAGGGTTTCGGAAAGAGGTTCACACATTAGGGGGTCTCGACGAACTTGGGGTTCCGGGTTCCGGGGTCGGTCTCAGGGTCCAGGGTTCGACGGATCGGGCTCGGCGGGATCGTTCTCTCGCTCTCGGTAACGGGGCAGATCTTGCGTTCCGGGAAGAAGTACTTGGCGTTCTGCGTCGGTTCCGTACCGTCCGTGTTCTCGAGCGTCGCATCCGAGGAGGAATACTTGTCGCACAATTGTATTCGGGTCCGTGTAGACAGTCATGGCGTCCCCGAGGGAGTACTTGTCGTATCCGTGGTGGCGTGCATGTCGAACCGGTGGCGATCTCGGCGGTAATCGGGTCCTTGGTCATCGGTAGATCTTGGCGGTTATCGGGTCCTTGGTCATCGGTGCGAGAGGGAGTTCTTGTCGCGTCGGGATCTTGGCGTCCTTGGGTTCCGGTAGGAGATCTTGGCGTCCGGCGGGTTCGGTCTTCGGATCGGGCTTCGGGGTCCTGGGATCCGTGAAGGAGTTCATGTGGCGGTCTTGTCGATGGCGACACACTAAGAAGTAGAACTCGGGGCGTCATGGTCCTCTTTGTCCAACAACTCAATTAGCATCACCGCAACACGTTTACACCAAAACTCACAGACACTACACCGGGACATAGAGGCGAGGCGGGGTCGCGGGATAGGGCGAGGCCGACGACGACAGACTTGGCGCTGGTGGCAGAGCTCCACGGCGGGCGCGGCCGGAACAGGGAACCGCGGCGACGTTGACGCCGAGCTGGGGCAGGGGCATCTTGGAGGAGGGCGCACGGCCGGGCGGCGGGGTCGCCTGCGGCGCGGCAGAGGCGGCCTGCTGCGCTGGTCGCCATGCGCGGTGGTCGATGGCGTCCATGGCGAGGCTGCTGGGCGGCGAAGCTGGCGGGAGCTGCGGGCGGGCGGCGGCGGCATGGCGGGCGGCGCTGGGTGGAGCGGGCGAGCTGGGGAAGGCGAGGTTGTAGGGGTGGTTGCCGGGCGGGGCGAGGGAGGCGGGCGGAGCACGGGCTTGAGGGGAGCGCGAGCAGGTCCGCGAGGAGGCGCAGGCACCGGAGGCGGCGGCGGGCGGTCTCGCTCGAGGCGGAGCGAGCGGAAGGTCCCATGCAAGGCGCAAGCGGTGGAGAGGAGGTGCAGAGGGCCGGCGTCTGGAGGAGCGGCGAACGGCGGCGGATGGGGAGACGACCGGCGACGAGGGAGGAGACGCGACGGGGTCGCCGGCGGCGGAAGGGGAGGGCAGAGGCGGCGGATGCGGGAGCGAGAGGAGGGAGTGGAGGAGCGGGCGGGGCCCGGAGGGCTGAGCAGGGGCGTGGGGAGCGCGCCGGGCTGAGCGGGCGGGACAGCGAAGCGGCAAGGAGCGGGCTCAGAGAGAGAGAGGGAGCGAGGCAGCGCGCGGGGAAGAGAGAGGGAGAAGAGAGAGAGGGACGGGGGCGCGTGGGGGTAGGTCCCACGGGGGCCCAGGTGGGGACGGGGCCAGGGGAGGCTCGGCCTGGGGGAGGGGTATCTGGGGAGAGTGGCCAGGCGTGTGTGCTGTGTGTTGGTGAGGGAGAGAAGAGTGTGTGGCCAGGTGGGGAGGGAGGAGAGAGAGAGGGAGGCCACATGGCGGCTGCTGGTTGGTGGGGGGAAGAGGAGAGGGTGAGGTGGCGCAAGGGGAGTGGCCAGTGTGATGTGGCCAAGGAGGGTGGGTAGATTCTCTGGTAGGAATAGGATTTAGAAGGGCGGGTACAATGCATGTACTTTAATTTCTGGCGGTCGTTCGGGTCAATCGCCCGCCCCGCTAAAATAAATATAAATTTTATTTATTTCAAACAAAGCTTTTGCAAACCGATATCGGGCAAAACAAAATATTCCAGCGACCCGGATTTTGATGTTTGAATCAAGAGGGGGCGTTTTAGAAAGCAAAACGGGTGTTGCGAAAATAGTTTTGGCACACAATGCATAATGATGACGATGCAATGCACAAATTCAACGCGATTTTCTAGTAGTGGTTTTGCGGGATGCCACAATTCGACACCACTAACAATGGATCTCGCCCTCGAGATCCGCCTCATGGTACCGGAAGGAAGGTCGGTGATCTGCATCTTCTCGCTTCGTGTAGATCCTCGCGACACCACTAACAAGAGGTCGTTGTCCGTGATCGCCGAGAGAACTCTCCGGGGACAAAGGTCGAAGGTAGAGGTATCAACAAATAAAGCCACCTCTAACTTCGGTGGAAAGGGGAACCGATGCATTCTCATCCACTTCAATGCACAAAAGCGAATAGAAAGGGTAGTCGGCATGGGGGCCAATCCATCACGCACCCAAACTATTACTCCGCACAATCAGTAGAAAAGAGTGCAGCCATTCTCGGAATCAGACTGAAGATCTCGACAATCGGGGTTCGGAAACAAAGGAGTGATGCAAACTCTGCATCGGATCTGGCGTGGATGATGTCGTCGCGTCGGAAAAACACCAGATAGCACAAACAAGGAACAAAGAATGGTACCACCGTAGATGGATTCATCAGGCAGCTTGAACACCGGATGGTAGAACACCGTTATCCAGGAAGGAATCGAAACCCTAAAGGTACGATAGAAACCCAACCACGAGAATTCCTGGACTCGAAGAAAAGATAAGAGGTGGATTCAAAATGCGTAGAGGTAAGAGGAGAATAGCAGAGGGGAAGGAGTAAAATCAGTCCTAACCAGAACTATACAACCGGTTTTGCAAAATAGTTTTGACACTCTACTTCGGCCGTTAGCTAGGTTATCCTACATTTGGACTTGTGGGGTATCGCCGCTGGGCTCGATACCACTGTAACACCCTCGAGAATCGGACCTATGCAAGTTTGAGAAAAATTCGCCAAACCCGCATAGAAGCGATTCAAAGGTGCCCACCGTGCTCTTTAAATGCGGGTGGAAAAGCGAAGTAATAACATTACACAGTCCTCGATGGGACCCATGTAGCAGATATATATAACCGACTCCATGAGCCAAGAATACAGATATAATGTAAAGATCCAAATCACCTTGAAAATGATACAACGTCAGGACTACGGACAAGATGCAAATGGGGCTAAGCCCGAAGAATAACCAATGGCGTCCATAACCACCTTGTGCCAAGCCGTAAGGGTAACCGCTAACGGCGTCGATCTCAAAACCTGCTTAAACAAAAGGGGTGCCGACAAAGGGCAAAGGAAAAAGAAGGAGCGTCGATCGAGGCGATTGCAGCGAGGCTAGAATTGGCGGTCCTCGCCTACATAGGTATGGTGGATCGAGCGGCGTGGCAGATGCACTAAACAACCTATAGAGACTCGATACAACTGGCGGTTATCGAGAGGGGTGAGGATGACCTATCCGGATCCAACGAGGCTAACACCAAACAAACCCATCCTGGTGTTTCCTCGAGACCAAACGAGGAAGTCAACCGAGGAACTCACACCGCTGGCGTTTTACTTATCCGATTATCGTTGCAGCAATTACTAGTCGGTTTAGATAATTGTCCGATAAAATAAGCGATGGGCCTTTTACTTAACCATTCCGTGATAGTTGTAACACTTACTAGTCGATACATTTATCATGAGATAACCCAAAACCAGCAGTTGTTGGTACTTTTAATCAGCCAATTCCGCTAGAAGTTGCCATACTTACTAGTCAGTACAATGGCATGGCGACAATCCAAACAGCAATTGTGGGCGTATTAGCCATTCCATTATAGTGAAGCTGATTACTAGTCATTATAAGTCAAATTTATAGCATTAAACTTTAGTTATGCTTGTCTATGATCGAGATCATGCTCCAAGTCGTCCATATCCATGGACACGGCTTCGAAAGTTTTACCCGGCGGGTGCACCAATAGCAACACACGCCGATCAACCTCGGAAAAACCAAATCAAAACCCAACGAGGCTTTCACGACGAACAATCACAGATTCAGAAATATTTGGGGCCACCTTAAGTAGATCCCAAGCGAAGCGGTGACTCGAGACGGCTCAAGGTTTGGGTAATACGGTCGTGAACGATCGGGAACCCGAAAGTGGCTGGGCTTGTCGACACCGCGAATCGTGTCCCGATCCTAAAGACAAGGTGCTCCTCGCAAATTAAATGCGTAAAGTAGCATGGAATAAGTACAGGATAGTAAATAAAACCTCAAACTAGTTTGTGGCCCCAAGAAATAAGACCGAATCAAGCTCGCTCAGGGGTCCCATATACCTCCCGGATGTGGATAGTGCGATAAATCAAGGAACAGGTATCAAGTACTCGGGGTCTTACGGGACACAAGTGGGCGTTCGGAAACCAAATATTTTCTATCACCCACCGATGCCTCTGCTTATTTCAATTTTAGTTGTTAAACAGAAATTAAAGTGAACGATAAGTAAAACTATGATCATCTCCATCATCAACATGCGGCAATACATCAACAACTGTGGCATTGAACGACACACAGCAGCACTTGAGCAAGCGACTACGACGCGCAAGTCCAACTATCTACCAAACAACAGGTAATAGGATGTGTCCAAGGCAATATAGGGCTGCACGGTAAATCAGTGCGGTACTAAAGCATCGCAACACGTATAGCAATAGATCAACAGAGGAATAAATACTATAAAAGTAAGATAGGTAGAAAGGGAGATGCTCGAAAACATTGTCGAAGGGTCAACCAAGATCGAAGCTCATATCAACTCAACGGCCTTATCCGCCAAGAAGCAAAACACTAGAAGAAACACGGATGCAATATTTAATACACGGCAAGATCGGCATGATGCATGTATGATGTATGGCATGGCAAGGTGCGATGCAATTAGGTCAAGATTAAGCGGGACCGGGGTCCGACATTTACTTGGATGGGTCAAGTTGTTTTAAATCCCCCGCAATTTAAATGTGGTTTTAGCATGGCAAAAGATAGCACGGTTCGCTACACCAATTTAAATGAGGCCAATATGAGGCCAGCTTTGCCCGCATATGGGCCCCATATTTAATTATTAGGTGAATCGCATAAGGCCCCAAACCACATGATATGTATGCGAGATGAATGATTTGATGCAACAATTGTATTATATTATGAAATTAGGGTTTGGAAGAGGTTCACACATTAGGGGTCTCGACGAACTTAGGGTTCCGGGTTCCGGGGTCGGTCTCAGGGTCCAGGGTTCGACGGATCGGGCTCGGCGGGATCGTTCTCTCGCTCTCGGTAACGGGGCAGATCTTGCGTTCCGGGAAGAAGTACTTGGCGTTCTGCGTCGGTGCTGTACCGTCCGTGTTCTCGAGCGTCGCATCCGAGGAGGAATACTTGTCGCACAATTGTCTTCGGGTCCGTGTAGACAGTCATGGCGTCCCCGAGGGAGTACTTGTCGTATCCGTGGTGGCGTGCATGTCGAACCGGTGGCGATCTCGGCGGTCATCGGGTCCTTGGTCATCGGTAGATCTTGGCGGTTATCGGGTCCTTGGTCATCGGTGCGAGAGGGAGTTCTTGTCGCGTCGGGGTCTTGGCGTCCTTGGGTTCCGGTAGGAGATCTTGGCGTCCGGCGGGTTCGGTCTTCGGATCGGGCTTCGGGGTCCTGGGATCCGTGAAGGAGTTCATGTGGCGGTCTTGTCGATGGCGACACGCTAAGAAGTAGAACTCGGGGCGTCATGGTCCTCTTTGTCCAACAGCTCAATTAGCATCACCGCAACACGTTTACACCAAAACTCACAGACACTACACCGGGACATAGAGGCGAGGCGGGTCGGGATAGGCGAGGCCGACGACGGACTTGGCGCTGGTGGCGAGCTCCACGGGCGTGGCGAACAGGAACCATGGCGGCGTTGACGCCGAGCTGGGGGCATCTTGGAGGAGGCGGCCGGGCGGCGGGCCGCGGGCGCTGGCAGAGGCGGCCTGCGGCGCTGGGTCGCCCATGCGCGGTGGTCGATGGCGCTCGGGCGGCGAGGCTGCTTGGGCGAAGGCGGCCCGGGAGCTTGCAGGCGGGCGGCCATGGGCCTGGCGTGCTGGGTGGAGAGGCGCGGTGGGAAGGCGAGGTTGTAGGCGGTGGTTGCCGGGCGGCAGAGGAGGCAGAGCGGGCGACGCGGAGCGGGCTTGCAGGGAGCGGCGAGGCCGCGAGGCGCAGGCACCGGAGGGAGCGCGCCATGATCTCGGGCTGAGCGCGGAGCGCGAAGGAAGGTTCCGCGAGGCGCGCAAGGCAGTGGAGAGGAGGCAGGGCAGCGTCTGGAGGAAGCGGCAGCGGATGGGGAGACGACCGGCGAGGGGAGGAGACGCGGGGCGGGCCGAAGGGGAGCAGGCGGCGGATGCGGGCGAGAGGAGGGAGCGTGGGAGGAGCGGTGCGGGGGCCTGGAGGCTGTGGGAGGCCGGGCCGGAGCGGCGGGGGCCAGTGGCTCAAGCAGAGAGAGAGAGGCGTGGCAAGGCCAGGGAAGAGAGAGGGAGAAGAGAGAGAGGGACGGGGGGCGCGTGGGGTGGGTCAGCTGGGGCCTGTGGGGGCAGGGCCGAGGCTCGGCCTAGGGGAGGGGTATCTGGGGAGAGTGGCCAGGCGTGTGTGCTGTGTGTTGGTGAGGGAGAGAAGAGTGTGTGGCCAGGTGGGGAGGGAGGAGAGAGAGAGGGAGGCCACGTGGCGGCTGCTGGTTGGTGGGGGGAAGAGGAGAGGGTGAGGTGGCGCAAGGGGAGTGGCCAGGGTGATGTGGCCAAGGAGGGTGGGTAGATTCTCTGGTAGGAATAGGATTTAGAAGGGCGGGTACAGCTGGACCGTTTAATTTCTCTAAAATAAATATAAATTTTATTTATTTCAAACAAAGCTTTTGCAAACCGATATCGGGCAAAACAAAATATTCCGGCGACCCGGATTTTGATGTTTGAATCAAGAGGGGGCGTTTTAGAAAGCAAAACGGGTGTTGCGAAAATAGTTTTGGCACACAATGCATAATGATGACGATGCAATGCACAAATTCAACGCGATTTTCTAGTAGTGGTTTTGCGGGATGCCACAAAAGGGCAAAGGAAAAAGAGGAGCGTCAGTACTGAGGCCAGTACACGGCGAGGCTAGAATTCGACGGTCCTCGCCTACATAGGTATGGTGGACTGAGCGGCAGCGGCAGCATGCACTAAACAACCTATAGAGACTCGATACAACTGGCGGCTATCAGAGAGGGGTGAGAAAGACCTACTCGGATCCAACCTGATATTATAATCAAACAAACCCATCCTGGCGTTTCCCCCCCTCGAGACCAAACGAGGAAGTCAACCGAGGAACTCACACAGTTGGCAGTTTTACTTATTCAGTTATCGTTGCAGCATTTACTAGTCAGGTTTAGATAATCGTCCTGATAAAGTAAGCAGTGGGCACTTTTAGTTAACCATTCCGTTATAGTTACAACACTTACTAATCAGATACAATTAGCATGAGACAACCCCAAAACCCAGCAGTTGTTGGTACTTTTATTTAGCCATTCCGTTGTAGTGAAGCTGATTACTAATCATATCGGATACAAGTCAATTTAAAACAGTAAACTTTAGTTATAGTGGTCTATGATCAAGCACTGTGCTCCAAGTCGTCCATAACCGCGGACACGGCTTCTCAAAAAGATTTAACCCTGCAGGGGTGCACCAAAGTATCCACAGGCACTTCGACCCTTTTTGCCAGATCAGTTAACATACACCCATCGGTATGTCGGCGGGGCCTAAGTCACGACGTTCCCAGACCCAAAGCAAGCACTGGGGGGCCACCCCACTAAGTACACCCGCAACGAAGTCGGCCGGTCTCCGAGACGGACTTAGGGTTTGCATCAATGGCTGTAAACGACAGCAGATCCCCAATCGGGGACTGTCGATACCGCGAAAACATTCCGCTTACCTAAACAGTACAGTGTGCTCCTCGCATAAACGTAAATAAAGCGGAAAACATGGCATAAGTACAGGATAGTAAAAACACCTCAAACTAGTTGTGGCCCCCAGTACAATACTTTGAAATCAGGTAATAATCAATGGGGGGCCCATATCTCCCCACCTGTGGTTAGCGCGCTCGATCTCGGAACAGGTGTCAAGAACTCGGGTCCTACGGGACACAAGTGGGCGTTCGGAAACCAAAACTTACCTATCACCCACCGATGCCTCTGCTTAATTCAATTTTATTTGTTAAACAGTAATTAAAGTGAAACAATAAGTAAAGCCATGATCATCTCCAACATCAACATGCGGCAATCCTCCAACAATTGTGGTACTTGACGACAAGCAAAACTCTTGAGCAAGAGACTACGACACGCGGGTCCAACTATCTACCAAACAACAGGTAATAGGATGTGTCCAAGGCTATATATGGCTGCAAGGGATATCACGGGTACGATAAACTAGAGCATCGCCACACAGATAGCAAAGATCAACAGGAGGGAATAAATACTAGAAAAGTAAGATAGGTAGAAAGGGGGAGATGCTCGCCTGAAAACATGTCGAAGGGTTCAACCGGAGATTGGGGCGAAGCTCACATCAACTCAACGGCCTTATCCGCGAAGAAGCAAAACACTAGAAGAAACACCGGATGCAATATTTAATACAACGGCAGAAGATCGGCATGATGCATGTATGATGCATGACATGGCAAGGTGCGATGCGATTAGGTCATATTAAGCGGAACCAGGGTCCCGACAATTAATTAGATGGTTCAAGTTGTTTAAATCCCCCGCAATTTAAATGTGGTTTTAGCATGGCAAAAGATAGCACCGGTTCGCTACACAAGATTTAAATGAGGCCAATATGAGACTAGATTTGCCCGCATATGGCCCCATATTTAATTATTAGGTGAATCGGCAAAAGGCCCCCAAACCACATGATATGCATGCGAGATAAAGATTTAATGTGCAACAATCGATATTTCATTTATAAAATAGGGCTCGAGAAAGGGGTCACACATTTAGGGTTCGGCAGATCTTGGGGATCCGGGGTTCGGGGTCCGGGGTCGGGGTAGGTCTCGGGGTCCAGGGTTCGACGATCTGGGGTTCGGACTCCGGGATCGGTCTCGGACAACAGAGTAGATCTGGCGTTCCGGGAAGAAGGACTTGGTTTGGTGTCGGGGCGCATCGGGTTCGTTTTTGGTCGGTGCCGTTCTTGTCGCATGCAGATCTTGTCGCATTCGCGGTCCTCGGGTCATGTTGTCGGTCATGGGTTATCATGTCGGCGTCCTCGGTGTTCCGCGGTGAAGGGCTAGTCGTCTTGGTGCCGAGCTTGGCGGTCATCGGGGTTCCGTGGATCCGGTCTTGGTTCCATTGTCGATGGCGATCTTGGCAGGACACTTCGAGGAATTCGACAGGGTTCGGGTCTTGGCGTCCGAGGGAACAGCTTGGCGTGGCGTCGGGTACGGAATCGGTCTCAAATCCATGAAGCAGATCTTGTCGGGGCCTCATGTCAGTCTTGGCGTCCGGGGCGTCGGGGCTCGGGGTCTCGGCCATCAGATCCATGATGAAGCACTTGGTGGTCTTCGGGTTCGTGAAGGAGACCGCGTCGCTCGGGTTCAGAAAACTTGTCGGCAGTCCTTGTAAAACTCGTTCATGGTCGAGCTTGTCCGGCAGGAGATCTTGTTAGCAACTTTTCATCAAACCGAAACTCGGGACTTCGAGTAACACTGCGGCGCGGCATGCAAAACAGAGGCCTCGCGGCCTAGACAAGCCATCAGGAGGCGGCTTCAGGTCGGGCACGGGCGGACGAGGTCGCTGGGCGGTGGGGGCAGAGACCGCTGGGCTCCGGCCGGCTGCAGGGCGGCGCGTAGGGGCGGGAGACGAGGTTCTGGGCGGCCATGGCGGTGACGCGATGAGGGTGCCGGACGAGCTTGAGCGGGAAGGCCAACGGGCGGCGGAGCTTAGGTAGGCAGGGCTAGCGCGAGGTCGTGGCGGATCCGAGGGCGTTGGTTGGAGGCGAAGCGGCCGGAGCTCACGCGGGTAGGGCGGCCGGTGGGAGGAGGCTGCGTCATGAGAGGGCGAGCAAGGAGCGGAGGCGGACGGAGTTGGCCGAGGCGCGAGCGGGTTCTGGGGTGGTGGCGGGGCGAACTGGCGGGCTCAAGGCGAGGCCTGGGCGCCAGTGGCTGTGAGGGGAGGACGAGGGCGAGAGGAGAGCGGCTCGGCGGGCGGGCTGCAGGAGGCGGCCGAGCGGAGGGCGAGGGCGAGCTCGGGCGGTGTGAGGCGTCAGTGGGGAAGGCTGCGTCGGTGCGGTGGGGGAACGTGGGCGTGTGGTTGGTGGAGAAGAGGAACAGGGGAGGCAGGTGGGGCACTTGGCAGGTGGTGGGCCAGGGCGTGGGCCCAGGGTGGCAGTGAGAGGGGGGAAGGGCCGGGTGCGTGTGTGCTGGCAGGGTGGGGTGGGTTTAGGAGAGAGAGAGAGGGAAAAGAGGGGTGAGTTGTCAGATTTTTAGTGGTGGGGGTGTGGGGAGAGGTGAGGTGGCGAGAGGGGGTTGTTTGGGGTGAGGTGGAGGCTGGGTGTGGGTATGTTAGTTGGTAGCTGTAGGTTTTAGAAGGGCGGTTAGGTGGACCGTTTTAGTTTCCTGGGGGTGGTCGTTCGGGTCGGTCGGCCCGTTCGACTGCCCCCACTAAAATAATTAAATCTTTTTATTTGATTTAAACGGGCCGTGTGCAAACCGATAGCGGCCAAAATAATTAATCCGGAGAACCGGGGTTGCATTTGAATTAAGATGGGGCGTTTGGAAAACAAAACGGGCTTGCGAAAATAATTTTTAACAAACAACATATGATGATGACGATGCAATGCACAAATTTCAACGCGATTTTCTAGTAGTGGTTTTGCGGGATGCCACAGGCCTTGAGGTAGTCATGCAGGATATGATAGGACGTCTGCTGGGGAGACACTCCCGACAGGTTAGAGGTACTCACTTCCACGTCTTCGGTAGACGTGATGAGGATGGAGAGTCCATCGACTTCGAGGACACTGCGAGGGATACAGCCGAGCCGATTCGTCTATACCTCCAGGACTTAGAGGCTCTCATTAGGCACGTGGAATCGGATAGGACTAACGTCATGCTCAGCAATGACGAACTCCAGGTGCAGCTTCGCGAGAAGGACAAGCTCTTCGCGGAGCAAGATGAGATAGTCAAGGAGATGGAGGCGAAGTTCGAGAGCCAGGACAGAAAGTTCAAGAGTCAGGAGAAGCGAGTCTAGGATAGGAACAAGAAGATCCGGGACATGACTAAAGAACTGCAGGCCAAGGACTTCGAGCTCGAGCATCAGCAGACGGTGATTGAGAGGCTTCGTTCCCAGAAGAGGGCTCTCAAAGCCAAGATAGAGACCTTGACCACCAGCGTCGAGGAATACAAGACCGCGATGGATAATGCAGGTCTTACCTTTGTCGAGGAGGAGGTTGATGCCGAGGAGTAGATTTGAGTACTCATTTATCATTTATTATCATACTTGTCGTTGAGAACTTGTTATTTGACCATCCAACATGTGGATGGCTTGTTATTTGTGTGTGTTTTACTTTGCGAACTTGTTATCTGGTTGTTGAACCTTTATCATTATGTTGCATGCTTTGTGTTTGTTATGTGATGTGTTGTGCATGAAAGAATCTATGGGTATCTCATTCTTATCTTTATTGAACAAACCACAGATGCCTCCCCGTCGTGCCAACCCCAACCCCAACAACAACAACAACATCACTCCAGAAATGCAACAAATGATGACAGCTCAGACTCAGCTGATGCAAATGATGACGACATTCATCCATAACCAAAACAACAATAACAACAACAATAACAACAACAACAACCCACCATGTTTTGACATGCTTACCAGGTTCTTGAGATTGAGGCCAGCAAAGTTCTCAGGAACGACTGATCCCATGGTGGCCAATGATTGGCTATGCTCTGTGAACAAGGACTTGGTAACTGTGGGCTGTACTGATGCAGAAAAGGTCAGATTTGCAGCACACTTGCTGGAAGGACCAGCCGCCACTTGGTGGGATAACTTCCAGATCACCACTCCCATAGAAGAAGTGACATGGGCTATCTTTGAGGATGGCTTTCGTACTGCTCATATCTCATCTGGAGTGATGAGTCTGAAAAATAAAGAGTTTCATAATCTGAAGTAGCGCCACCGCAGCGTGGCTGAGTATATTGAGGAGTTCAACAATCTGGCGCGCTATGCACCGGATGAAGTTGACACTGATGCCAAGAGGAAGGAAAATTTCCTTGAAGGGCTGAATGATGAACTGAATTTGCAGCTATCAGTAGCCTATGTTCCCACATACCAGTCTCTCTGTGATAAGGCTGCTATTTTGGAGAGCAAAATGAAGCAAGTTGAAAGCAGGAAGAGAAAGCACTCTGACAAGCACATCTCGGGATCGTCTCACAAACGCTCCCATTATGATGATAGTGGAAGCTCGGGATCCCACAAGCATGGGAAATTCAACAAGCACCACAACCACAACCGTCATGACAACAAGCATCACCGTAGTCATGACAATGACAAGTACAAGAACCACAAGGGTGGATATAAGAGCCACCACAGTGGAAATGGAAGTGGCAGTGGAAGCCAGCCTGTCAAGAAGGACATTAGTCAGGTTGAATGCTTCAAGTGCAAGAAAATGGGGCATTATGCAAATGAATGCCCAGAAAATAAAGTTGAAGGACCCAACAAGCCCAACCCTTTTCAGAAAGGGCAAGTTAACCACATCAATGTGGAGGAAATATATGAGGAGCCTGATGCTGTTGCTGGTAAGTTCAAACTCAATTCTGTTCCAGCATTTGTTCTCTTTGATACTGGTGCATCTCATTCATTCATATCAAGAGCATTTGTTGAAAGAAATGAACTACCGGTAGAAACTATTGGGTGTCCTATGAAATTAAGTTCTCCTGGTGGAGAAATGATAGTGAATTCAGGATGTCATGATCTAGTCATAGAGTTTGGGAAGTATAAGTTTCCCGTTAACTTGATAATCCTAAATTCCCAAGGATTGGACGTCATTTTGGGAATGGACTGGATGACTAAGCACAAGGGAGTGATAGATTGTGCCAACCATAATGTCTCACTCACAACTCCAGAAAATAAAAGGATCAGATTCAAGACCAACTTTGAAGTAAGAAGGAGTATGCTAAATTCTCTTAAGGGGGTTAGCATAGACAGTGTGCCAATTGTGAGTGAATATCCGGATGTGTATCCGGAAGAATTGCCGGGAATGCCACCAGATAGAGATGTGGAGTTCCTTATTGATTTGCTACCAGTATCTGGACCAATAGCAAAGAGACCATACAAGATGTCAGTAGATGAACTGAAGGAACTCAAGAAACAACTCGGAGAGCAGTTACAGAAATGATTCATTCAACCAAGTTCTTCATCTTGGGGAGCCCCAGTTTTGTTTGTGGAGAAGAAATATAGAAGCCAAAGGTTATGCATAGATTACCGTTCACTCAATGAGGTAACTATCAAGAACAAATACCCTTTGCCCAGAATCAATGAATTGTTTGATCAGTTAGAAGGAGCTTGTGTGTTCTCAAAGATTGATCTCCGGTCAGGTTATTTCCAACTTAAGATAAGAGAACAAGACATACCTAAAACAACTTTCACTACAAGGTATGGATTGTATGAGTATACCGTGATGCCATTTGGATTGACCAATGCTCCAGCATACTTTATGAATATGATGAACAAGGTGTTCATGGAATTTCTTGATAAGTTTGTTGTCGTTTTCATCGATGACATTTTGATCTACTCCAAGAGAAAAGAAGAACATGAAGGACATTTGCGTTTGATACTTGAGGAGCTTAGAGAGCATAAACTGTATGCCAAATTCAGCAAGTGTGAATTCTGGTTGAATGAAGTTGGTTTTCTTGGTCATGTTATGACAAAAGATGGTGTAGCAGTTGATCCTGCTAAAGTTTCAGCTGTAACCGAATGGGAATATCCCAAGTCAGTGAAGGAAGTTCGTAGTTTCCTTGGCTTAGCAGGTTACTATAGAAGGTTCATTGAGAATTTATCTAAGGTAGCTAAGCCTATGACAAAATTGCTAAAGAAAGACAAGAAATTTGCTTGGTCTGAAGGTTGTGAACTCAGCTTTCAGGAATTGAAGAAGAGACTTGTGACACCGATCTTGTTTTGCGGACTTGGAAAAAGATTTCCAAGTATATTGTGATGCATCTCATCATGGTTTGGGTGCAGTACTTATGCAAGAAGGAAAAGTTGTGGCTTATGCCTCGAGACAACTCAAAACTCATGAAGTAAACTACCCTACTCATGATTTAGAGTTAGCTTCTGTTGTCCATGCCCTCAAAACATGGAGAAACTACCTTTTGGGAAAGCGTTGTGAAGTATTCACTGATCACAAAAGTTTGAAGTATATCTTCACCCAGAAAAATTAATATGAGACAAAGAAGATGGCTAGAACTCATCAAGGACTATGAATTAAGTTTGCAATACCATCCCGGTAAAGCAAATGTTGTAGCGGATGCTCTAAGCCGTAAGGTTTTTGTGAATGGACTTACCAAGGGAGAATTGCCCGATGATTTGTGTGCCCAATTCAGAGATCTCAGATTGGAGATTGTGCCTGAAGGACATCTCATGTCTTTGGATGTTCAACCCACTTTGTTGGACAAGATCAAAGAAGCCCAGAAGATTGATAAGGAAATTGAAGAGATTAAAGAAAAGATTGGTAAGGGAAAAGCCAAAGGATTCCATGAAGATGAACAGGGTACTTTATGGCATGGGAAACGTATCTGTGTTCCACAAGATCCGGAGCTTCGGAAACTGATTTTGCAAGAAGCACACAACTCACCGTATTCCATTCATCCGGGCAACACCAAGATGTACATGGATATGAAAGAAAGATTTTGGTGGAATAATCTCAAGAAGGACATCGCTGAACATATTGCTTTATGTGATGTGTGTAGTAGAGTGAAGGCGGAACATCAGAAACCAGCCGGTTTGCTTCAACCACTACCTATTCCTGATTGGAAGTGGGACAAGATTGGTATGCACTTCATTACCGGATTACCAAGGACCAGATCAGGATATGATTCTATTTGGGTAGTAGTGGATCGCCTAACCAAACTGGCTCATTTCATACCCGTGAAGACAACTTATACAAGTGCTAAGTTGGCCAAAATCTATATGAGTAGAATTGTATGTCTACATGGAGTGCCCAAGAGTATTGTGTCTGATAGGGGAACTCAATTCACTTCCCATTTTTGGAGACAGCTACATGAGTCATTGGGAACGAGGTTGGAATTCAGCACTGCTTTTCATCATCAAACTGATGGACAGACAGAAAGAACTAATCACATTCTTGAAGACATGTTGAGGGCATGTGCCCTAGACTATGGAGCCAGTTGGGATGAAAGTCTGCCTTACGCAGAATTTTCTTATAACAACAGCTATCAAACCAGCATTGAGATGGCACCATTTGAGTTTCTCTATGGGAGAAAGTGTACCACCCCATTGTTATGGAATGGTGTGGGAGAAAGAAGTTTGTTCGGGCCAGAACTTATCAAAGAAGCCGAAGAAAAGGTCAAGTTGGTTAAGAACAGATTAAAGATACCACAGTCCCGATAGAAAAGCTACGCAGATCCTAAGCGTAGAGAAGTCACCTACGAAGTTGGTGATAGAGCTTACCTTAGAGTGTCACCACTTCATGGAGTGAAGAGGTTTGGAGTCAAAGGAAAGTTGGCCCCAAGATATGTTGGACCATTCAAGATTCTGAGTCGCAAAGGAGAAGTTGCTTATGAAATTGAACTACCGGAGTCTTTGTCAGTTGTTCATAATGTGTTCCATGTGAGTCAGCTTAAGAAATGTCATCCAGAAATGGAAGAAACTTCCTTGAAGGATACTATACCTTTGGAGGAGGTCCAGTTGGAAAGTGACCTCACATATGAAGAGAAACCTATCAAGATTCTTGAGACTGCAGAAAGAGTCACACAGACTAAGACTATTAAGTTTTGCAAAGTTCAGTGGAACCATCATTCCGAAGAGGAAGCAGCATGGGAAAGAGAAGATGATCTTCAGAAAGACCACCCTCACCTATTTGCTAGACAATCCGAATCTCGAGGGCGAGATTCACCTTAAGGGGGTTAGATTTGTAACATCCCTAAAATCATGTTTTAAACTCATGCATATCATCCATGCATCCATGATCATATGAATTTCATTTCAAACAAAACTTTTCAAAACAGAAGCATTTATGCTTAATATTTTATGTAAGTTTGTTCTAGCCTTAATGCTATCTTCCAAGGAGAAGAATACTTGTTTTGGTTCAGTAAGGTTTGAAATTCAAACTTAGGCACTTTCAAAAGTTTGAACAAGTTTCAAAACAAAATGAGTAATAAAACCAATATTATGCCTATTGAATATATATCATAAAGGCTTGGTTTTATTTTTATTTTCACTTGATCAAAATGTTTGGAATGGACATAAGTGTTTGACACACATTTGAGTGCAAGGTTTGTAGTATAATAACCTAGAAAGATTTGAATTCAAACTCATTTGATTTGAATTTGAAAATCATTCCAGAAAATAAAAATAGAAAAAGAAAAGGAGAAAAGAAGTGGAAAAAGGCCAGCGCTGCCAATCTGGCCCAACTACTAATCCAGCCCGCTAAGCCCACCCGGGGTCTCCCTCTCTCTCGCTCACCCGCAGACACACCCGGGTCCTTGTTGCGACCCCCCCTCATTGTTTAACTCACGGCGGGTGGACCACAGCGACGTGTCCTTCGTCGTCAATCACGCGTGCCTGCGACGGTGCTCCGCCGTTACCTCGCCGTTGTTACTGCGCGCTTAATTGCCATTGATACGCCGCGCGATCCCCGCCCCCACTCTGGCTATAAGACCCCCTCTACACCGCGGCCATTTCCCCTCACCTAGCGCCACCTCTAAGCCTTTGCTGCCCTCAATTACCTTTGCGCCGCCGCAGACAGATGCACTCCGGCGACGAATCCCGGTAAGCACAGACCGCCCCTCCGCCTCTAATTCAAACCACTGTGACCAGCATGACTTTGCGCTTCCCCTAATGCCCTCCGTTTGCTTTCTTATGACCCAGAGCGACATCCTCGTTCTCACCCGCGAGCACCTGCGCCGCCGCTCGACTCCGACGTGCGATTAAGGTAAGATGAGACCGCCCCTTGCCTCCCCTTTGGTACTGTCTTGTTCGCCAGACCCTTGCGCATCTCCTAAACCCCCTGATTTGTGCTAGCACGATGCAGAGCCTCAGCAACGACCTCGACAACAAGCAACAGATGCCGCCCGCAACTCCAACGAGCTCCAGCAACTGTGTCCGTGCGCCCCTTGCCAAGCCGTCGCCAGGTTGAGCATCAGCACGTCGTCACGTTTCTGGTAAGCATCTCCGACGACCCTAGGACTACACAGGCGCCAGCCGCAGAGGCGAGCTCGCCCGCCAAGAGTTACCGGTACCAGCTTGACTTTGGTCATTTGATCCAGAGCCATTGGATCTGGATCCAGCGTACAAGATTAGATCACTTAACGAACCGTTACGAGTGGATCTGGGCCGTGCAGATTATGTTGATCTAACGGCTCACGGGCGCGATCCTAAGCGAAGAGGTATGGGCCAATTAGATTAAGACGCGTGGCATCTGTTTGGATTTAAAAACAGAATTTGAATCTATTAGAAGTTTGATTTTGTTTTGGCTATAACTTTTGATCCCCATGTTAGAATTTGACAAATTTTATATCATTGGAATCATGAGAGCAAGCCCTTTCTAAATATGCAATGTGTTTAATGTTTTACTTCTGTTAAAATGGTTTTAATTGCAGAAACTTGTGTAGGGTTAATTTGAGTATAGGAATTGTTTAAGAAATGTTTTAGGCTTTAAATAAATGTTGTTTGGCAAGTTTTTAACTTGTTTATGAACCAGTACTATACACTTGCTTTGTGGAATTTTAAAAATCATCACATATCTTATTGCATGCATTCATATATTCTGGTTTGTATATGTTGTGTATGTGATTTGTTGCTATGATTCTTTGTGTAGATTTTGGTGCCAGTGATTGTGATTGTGAGGAGTGTAGCTACTCTCCAAACTACCAAGGCAAGTGGTGCTTCATGAATATTTTTATCCCTATGTTTCTACTAAGCATTAGAAATATTTTGTTAGACTTGTATGTTGTATTTTGCTTATATGCCATGTTGGGAAATCCTAGTAGATGTAGAATTGCTAGAAAATTTCTAAGTTAAGATACTATCTATGCCATGCTTAGCTTAGCTAGTAGCAACCAGGGGTTGGTGAAATACATACATGCTATGATGAAAATATTTCTAAGTCTTTTGGACTTGTGTTTTGCCTAATAAAACAACTAAGTAAATGAAACACCTGGGTGGAATGGAAGGAATGGTTTATGTTGAGTGGTTACACAAGGCCCATTTCTATGGTTTACCTTGTGTATCTCACTTGTGGAAAGACACCCAGGAACAAATAGATTTTAGAGGCCAAGTGCTAAGAAGCTTCTAGTGCAGCCACTTGGCAATATGGGCTCTGCCTGGATCATATAGGTTGCTAGAACTTAGACATTTGGACAGTTGGTGGTAGTAGGATGATAGGTTGGAACGCGTCCATTTGGTCTAAGGGAAGGCTTCTGAAAGGTCATGTCTTGGTGAAAATCAAGTCTGGTGGGGAAAGTGCACAACCTCTGCAGATGGAAAAATCTAAGTACTTAGCCATGTCCCTGGAAAAGGACAACTTGAGCATCAAGACATGGAAGCTATCAAGAATCTCCTCATCCCAATTTCTAAGTAAAAACTTGTGGGTGAACAAGGGTAAAGGACCTCAATGTCTATTGGTGGTTCCTTGGGAAAAGTTTTGACAAAGAAAAACTTAGTGATTTCAACTATTAGGAAAAATCTATTTTGAGCAAAGCAAGCCAAGTTACACTTAGCCAAATTGCATATAGTATCTAGTCCACCTAAATTATACTAAGGTATCACTTGCCAATACTATTCCAATGTATTGACCCACTGTGGCTGTAACTTGTGATGTTGCAGGTTACTCTGATGAGGATTAGGAGTCATGAGTCTACACTCAGCATGTTTGCCTGTGGCACATAAAGATGAAGACTTTTAATTATTTACTTATTCAAACTCTTGTACTAGACTTGTGGCCTTGGAGTTGTAAAGACTATGTTTGTCTCTGGAATGACTGTAATAATGACCTTTGTTTCTGTGTACTTCATCTTAAACTGTGGATGCTAGCATTGATCCAGGGACTAGCATTGCAATCACAGGGATGGTTTTTCCTTTATAAAGGAGGGATCTTACAAGTGTGCCTTGAAGGAATCATGCGTTGTTTTAGCATGCAAAAGCATAGTATTGTGGTATTCTCCTTTGATGTTTTGTTTGGGTTGACTTGGAACATGCTCACACCATGTTATGACTATGAACAAGTCACCATAGCCTCTATGATCATTTAGTCCTTGACTTGTAGTACCACTTTATGCTTTTATTAGTAATGTTTTGTCACTCTGCATGATTATGGTCATTATTGCTCTCTTAGTTGGTTGCTCCGAGTCTTTTGCTAGCCTCCACTCTCCACCTTCTACCTTTAGGCACCAGTTAAGAGAGCATAGTTGCCATTCTTAGTTCTTTGTGCAATGTCCCAAAACTTATTTATTGATGCATATTGTTGATATTGCTTGATCTTGTGCTATTTGTATCTAGTCACTCTTATGAACCTTGAAGGTGTCCTATGCATCTATTTGCTACTCTATGAGGGACAAGCTGAATGCCACTATGCCATGTTTTCTGTATGTGAAACAAACAAACATTTTTCAATGCATGTTATTCATGATCTTTGTTCGTAGCCTTTCATGTTGCATGCATAGTTAGTTTGTCTTATTGTTAGAACTCCATCTTCCATGCTCATTTTTAGAGTTGTTTGATCCCATATTTCAATGCTTGCAAATGGTTTGATCTTGGTTTTGATGGTGCATGTCACCTCAAAAATTATTGTTTTATCACTTACCTACTCGAGGACGAGCAGGAGTTAAGCTTGGGGATGCTTGATACGTCGGACACGTATCTACAATTTTTATGTTCCATGCTTGTTTAGTATCTACTTTGCTTTGCTTTGTCCACACTTTGAGGTGATTTTCATATGTTTTCTAGTACTAACCTATTAACAAGATGCCACAGTGCCAGTTGCCTGTTTCCTTCTGTTTTTGGTTCCAGAAAGGCAGAAAATCAATATTATCGGAATTGTACGGGCAAAAGCCAAAGTCAATATTTTCCCGTGGGGAACACGAAGCCGGAATATGAGACGGAGGAGACTCACCAGGGGGCCACACCCTCTAGCTGCGCGGGTGGGCCCACCCCACGCCTGGGGGTGTAGCCGCCTTGGTGCCCCCCTGCCTCGCCTCTTCTCCTATAAGAAGACCTCGATGCCTAAACCCTAAAGACCCGATCAATATTCCACGAGAACGTCTGTAGCCACCGCCACCATCATCCCTAGATCGGGGGGATCTGAAGCTCTTCCCGGCACCCTGCCGGAGGGGAGATCATCCCGGAGGCCTTTTTCTTCATCATGACAGCCTCCGGTATGAAGCGTGAGTAGTTCCACCTTGGACTACGGGTCCATGTAGTAGCTAGATGGTTATATCTCCTCCTTATGCTTTCATGTCTAGATATTGTGAGCTCTGTTCATGATCAAGATCTCATCTATTTGTAATCATGCATGTTGTGTTTGTGGGGATCTGATGGACATTGAGATTACTATGCCAGATTGATTAATGGTTTTGTCTTATTGATTCTATCATGTCTGTGTTGTTTGTGATCTTGCATGCTCTCCGTTGTTAGTAGCTATCTTGGCCAAGTAGTTGCTAGTGACTCCAAGAGGGGGTATTTATGCTCGATAGTGGGTTCATGCCTCTATTTAATCAAGGGAAGTGACAAAAATCTCTAAGCTTGTAGATGTGTTGTTGCCACTAGGGAGAAAACAACGGTCTCTTGTTCATGGAACAAGTGGATTGTTTACCTTACACACTTTGCTTAAAGCACTTGTCTATTCGTTGTAACTTAATACTGGAGGGGGTTCAGATGATAACCCAAAGGTGGACTTCTAGTCATAGATGCAGTTGGATGGCGGTCTATGTATCTTGTTGTATTGCCCAATCGAATCTCATAGGATCTTTATGTCTAGTATTGCATTGTTATGCCTTGCTCAGTCCTGTCAATTGCCCTGCTGTAATTTGTTTACCCAGCATGCCATGTTTGTTTATCTAAGGAGAACACCTCTAGTGAACTATGGACTCCTGTCCAATCTTTACCATTGATACATCTTCCACTGTTACTGTTTACTTGCTGCAAACTGTAACACCCTCAGAATCGGTCCTATGCAAGTTTGAGCAAAATTCGCCAAACCCGCATAGAAACGATCCAAAGGTGCCCACCAGGCACTTTCGTGTGGGTGGAAAACGAAGTAATAACATTACACAACAGTCCTCGATGGGACCCACAGAACAGATATATATACGGCGACTCCATGAGTCAAGAATACAGATATAATATACAAGATCCAAATCACCTTGAAAATGATAAAGCGTCCAGCTACGGACAAGATGCAAATGGGGCTAAGAGCCCTGAAGAATAACCAATGGCGTCCATAACCCTGCCCAGGCCAAGCCGGAAGGGTAACCCTGCTAACGGCGTCGATCTCAAACCTGCTTAAACAAAAGGGGTGCGACAAAGGGCAAAGGAAAAGAGGAGCGTCGATCGAGGCCAAGACAAGCGAGGCTAGAATTCGCGGTCCTCGCCTACAAAGGTATGGTGGATCGAGCGGCGGCAAGATGCACTAAACAACCTATAGAGACTCGATACAATGGCGGTAATCGAGAGGGGTAAGAATGACCTATCCGGATCCAACCAGCTAACACCAAACAAACCCATCTGGTGTTTCCCCTCGAAACCAACGAGGAAGTCAACCGAGGAACTCACGCGGTTGGCGCTTACTTATTCGATTATAGTTGCGGCACTTTACTAGTCAGGTTTAGATAATCGTCACGATAAAATAAGCGATGGGCACTTTTAGTTAATCATTCCGTTGTAGTTGCAGCAATTACTAATCGACATCTGAGATATCATGAGATAAACCCAAAACCCAAAGCTTGTTGGTTCTTTTATTCAGCCATTCCGTTGTAGTTGCAATACTTACTAGTCGGATACAATTGTCGCATGGCGACAACCAAACAAGCATTTGTGGGCAGTATTAATTAGCCATTCCATTATAGTGAAGCTGATTACTAGTCATTATAAGTCAAATTTATAACATAAACTTTAGTTATGCTTGTCTATGATCGAGAATCGTGCTCCAAGTCGTCCATATCGCGGACACGGCTTTGAGAAAGTTTTACCCGGCGGGTGCACCAATAGCAACACACACTCGATCAACCTCGGAAAAACCAAATCAAAACCCAACGAGGCTTTCACGGTGAACAATCACAGATTCAGAAATATTTCAGGCCACCCTTAGAGTAGAATCCATAGCGGAGTAAGCAAGCTCCGAGGCGGCCTCAAGGTTTGGGTGGGCGGTGAACGATCGGGAACCCGAAAGTGTGGCTGGGCTTGTCGACACCGGAATCGTGTCCGATCCAAAAGCAGTGTGCTCCTCGCACAATCGTAAATAAAGCAGTAGCATGGCATAAGTACAGGATAGTAAAACACCTCAAACTAGTTTGTGGCCCCAAGAAATAAGACCGAATCAAGCTCTCGCTCGGGGGTCCCATATACCTCCGGATGTGGATAGCGCAAAATCAAGGCAATTATCAAGTACTCGGGGTCTTACGGGACACAAGTGGGCGTTCGAAACCAAATATTATCTATCACCCACCGATGCTCGCTTATTTCAATTTTAGTTGTTAAAGAAAGTAAAGTGAACAATAAGTAAAACTAGAATCATCTCCAACATCAACATGCGGCAATACATCAAGAATGGCATATGACGACTCACATCAGCACTTGAGCAAGCAACTACGACGCGCAAGTCCAACTATCTACCAAACAACAGGTAATAGGATGTGTCCAAGGCAATATAAGGCTGCAGGGGATATTACGGGTACGAAAACTAGAGCATCGCAACACAGATAGCAATAGATCAACAGGAGGGAATAAAGACTATAAAAGTAAGATAGGTAGAAAGGGGGAGATGCTCGCCTGAAAACATTGTCGAAGGTTCAACCGAAGGTCGGGGCGAAGCTCACATCAACTCAACGGCCTTATCCGCGAAGAAGCAAAACACTAGAATAAACACCGGATGCGATATTTAATACACGGCAGAAGATCGGCATGATGCATGCATGATGGATGGCATGGCAAGGTGCGATGCAATTAGGTCAAGATTAAGCGGAACCGGGGTCCCGACAATTAGATAGATGGCTCTAGTTATTTAGAAACCCCCGCAAATTATATGTTGTTTAGCAATGCAACAGATGGAACCGGTTCGCTACACATGTTTAAATGAGGCCAATATAAGGCTAGATTTGCCCGCATATGGGCCCCATATTTATTATTAGGTGATTCGGCATAAGGCCCCCAAACCACAGATATGCATGCGAGATGAATGGCAATTCAATATGCACAAGGTTATATTATGTTTATAAAATAGGGTTCGAGGAAAAGGGGTCACACATTTAGGGTTCGGCGATCTTGGTGGTTCGGGGTTCGGGGTCGGTCTCAGGGTTCGGATCTGGGGTTCGGTCTTGGCGGAAGCGTTCTCGGACTCCGGGGTCGTTCTCGGTATCGGGGCAGATCTTGTCGCATCGGGGCCTCGATGTCCGGGGCAGAACTTGTATCAGTGTCGGGGCGCATCGGTTCCTTCCGGGTCGGTGCCGTTCTCGTCGCATTCGCGGTCTTCGGATCATGTCGACGATCATGGCGTTCAGGGGAAGATCTCGGTGTTCCGCGTCGGTGTTCTTATCGTCCGGGTACGGAAACGGTCTTCAGGGTTCGCCATCGGATCCGTGTAGGAGGGCTCAGGGGCTCCGGCTCAGAGTCGCCGTCGAACTCCGCGGATCAGGGTCTTCGGATTCCGTGAAGGAGAGCTTGGCGTCCGGGGTGGAAAAATCTTGGCGTAGATATTCAGGCAGCAGCACGGATGCGCAGACACGGCTCGCAGATCTTGAACTTGGTATCGACATGCTCGGGGAAAAAGTGTCGACGACCTACGCTTGGTGCTACGGTGCCCCAAAACACCAACACATGAAAGGGAAACCTCCATCCCGCGACGACCACCGCAGGGCATGACTCCCAAGGCGCCAGAAATTGCGCCAACGACCTCGTGGTCACAAGCTCCTGCAGCGGCGGTCGGAGATGGGCACGGCCGCGGAGCTCGAGGTGGGCGTCGCCGAGGCGGTTGGGGACGCGGTCAGGGCGAGCTCGCCGGCGGACGGGCGCGGAGAAGGGGCCGGCGGCGCTGCCGGGCCGGGCGGAGGGCTAGCGGGCGACGGCGGATGCAAGGCAGCTGGGCGACGGCAGGCGGGCGGCGGCGGCGATCTGCGCGGCGGCTGGCGGAGTAGGGGCGACAGTGGGTCGTGGGCAGGACGGCGGTGAGAAGGGCGGCGGAGGTGGCGACGCGGCGCCGGGCGGAGGGGTGCCGCGGGGCCTTGCTGCGGGAGGTGGACGGGCGGAGGTTGCGACGGCGCGCGGGCGGCTCGAGGTGGTGGGCGGCGGGCGGCGAGGCTGCAGGAGGCGCGCCGAGCGAGCGCGAGGAGCGGCCGGTGCTGGTCTGGGGCGCGCGAGGCTGGGGGAAAGGAGGAGCACGGGCGGCGAATCTGAGGCGGGGCAAGCGGTGCAGTCGGTGGTTGGCGGCAAACACGTGGCGGAGCCGAGGAGGCGGCGGCTGCATGCTGATGGGAGGGAGGCGGGGAGGCTAGGGAGAGAGGGCTCAGCGAGGGACGGGGAAGATGAACAGGGCCTGGGCGGGGTGTGCACTGGGCGATGTGGGGCAGGCGGGCCATGGGCAGGGGGTGTGGGGGCAGGTGTGTGTAACTGTGCGTGGTTGGGGTCCGGGGCTGTGAGAGAGGGAGAGAGAAAAAGAGAGGGAGAGTTGGGGAGTGATGTGGCATAGTTTGATTGGTGGGGGGAAGGAGATGGGCTGAGGTGGCTCATGGGGATTGGTGGGAGTGATGTGGAGGCTGGGGGAGGTAGATTTCTGGGTAGGTTTAGGAATAAAGGGTGGCTGGATGGGTGAGGTGGCAAGTGGGTAGGAAAAGGGTGAGAGGGTGAGGTGGCGGTCTGCGGTTGGTGGGTAGGATAGAATTTGGTGGGACTAGGATTTAGGTGGGGGCTGATGGGGTGGACCGATCTGTTAAATACGGGGTGGTCGTTCGGGTCATACGGCCCGTTCGACTGCCCCCAACTAAAACAATTAAATCTTTTATTTAATTTAATTGGGCCGTTTGCAACCCGATAGCAACAAAACAAAATAATCCGGCGACCCGGGTTTTGGCGTTTGAATAAAGATGGGGCGTTTGGAAAACAAAACGGGTGTTGCGAAAATAGTTTTGGCAACAATGCATGATGATGACGATGCAATGCACAAATTCAACGCGATTTTCTAGTAGTGGTTTTGCGGGATGCACAACAAACCATCATCACCTTCCACACCATACAATTAATCCTTTGTTACAGCAACCGGTGAAATTGACAACCTCATGTTAGTTGGGGCAAGTCTTGAGTTTGTGTTGTGCAGGTTTCCATGTTGCTTGCAACACCTTTGAGACGTTTCCTTCCTCCTAATGGTTCGATAACCTCGATTTCTTACTGAGGGAAGACTTGCTGCATCATACCTTGCTCTTGGGGTTTCCCGACGAAGCGCTCCCACATCAACAAAGCGCCATCAACTGGCAGAAACTGGCGGAAGCTGCGGGAAAAAAGGCGGAAGAAGGCGGGGCAGCGGGAATACACTAGAAAATCGTCGGCGTTAGTGATGGCCTATTTTCCAAGCACAAACAGATGGGTCGCTTCGCTAGGCGCGGTTGGCCGGACAGGCCGCACCACGACCCAAAGTGACCGCAACCTGACCCAAACGGATAGAAATGAAATGTTTGAGTTGGTCTGGTGTATATGCCCTACATCCTAGTGTGTTTCTAGGTTTCCTTCTGGTCTCGTCCTCCCCTATTACGGCAAGTAACTATGGTCGCCGCTGCAATCCCGTCCCTGACCTTCCCCGCCCCTCTCCGTGCGCAGCCCAACGAACCACTAGCATGCCTCGCGGAGAGGAGAGAAAGTTTCACCCGTCAATATGCACGGCGAGCGCACTCGCTGCATCGGCGATGGTTGTATATATGGCGTTAGAGATGGGAGTGAGGAGCGGGACATACGCGTCCTTCTTGATCACATCCATGGGTTCTACAAGGCAACACTCGATTGGTTGCCAACAGAAAGTATCCCCTCACCAGCGTCGTCTCTTCTCAATGCCGGCATGTGCTTTGGAGTCTTCAACCCAATGTCCAACATCATCGCCAACACCGCATACTCCTCCGCTCCATCGAAGATGCTCAGACCTGAGAAGGAGGAGGAGGAGCAGCAGCAGGAGGAGAACGATGACAATGATGAAACGATCCTCTACAAGATCACAGTCGGCACCGACGACAAACGCGTCTACAACATGTTTCTATCCCCAAAGGAAATGAGTGGTATGACCATCGCGTGCATGTCGCTGCAAGGTCTCATCAGCTTACTCACCTTCTAGTTCCGCTACTTGTCCTACGGGGAGGTCATTCGCTACCTGCGTTTGGCCGGTGCTGACCTCCTCAAGCTAGATCATTGCAAGAGCCTCTATTTCAACTTCACCTCCCCTGCTACCAGGATTGCGCTCTACTGTGCCGCCTTGTCAGCAGCGCACCCAAGGCCAGACGTCCTGCTGAAAGCGGCTATGTCACTTGGTTCTCGGATGGTCAAGGTGAACAACGACTTTGTCAGTTAATCTAGCTGTTAGAATCAAAGTTCAGTTAAGTTCGGGTTAGCGTGACTATTTTTCAGTTATGAAGTTCAGCTATTTGCTAGGGTAGTTTAAATAAGATCAGTTCCAATATTGTTCCTGTAAACTCGGTCTTCGGAGCGTGGGACAGCGCGTTCGCCAGTGGAGATCGTGTAGCCAGACATGATCACTTTGTTTCTCAATAAAAGGAAGAGAAAACAACAAAAAAGCTAGACGTTGCACGCAGCGCAAACACCATTGTCTCGCTCTCAATTTTCTACCTCGGTTCAATTGCCTTATCTGAATCCTAGTCTGTGAGTTGAGAGAGTCGACAAGTGGTATCAGAGCCTTGTCGAGATTAATGGCGGGCTCGAAGGACACCGGGAAGGGAGTATCCGCCGTGATAGGCTTGAAGCCACCGGAGAGTCCTCCTCTCAGTTCTGTGTCGCTCGGCACTCCCCACAGATCCTCTCTGTCCCCAGTTCGCCGTGGCCGTTCTCAAGGCAGAACCCATGGGCGCGAGCTGGTGGTGAGAGATAGGGTTGTGAGGGACAGCAGCGGCGGAAACAACTGGCCAATGCTAACATGTTCCAAGTACACGGACTGGGCGGTGATCATGCGCATCAAGATCTAGGTCCACGGCCGCTGGGATGCGGTGGATCAGGGTGACGACAACGCCCACGACGACCGCGTGGCACTCGGAGTGCTGTTCCACCGGAATTAGTGCACACCCTCGCCGCCAAGGACACCGCAAAGGGCACGTGGGACTCACTGAAGACCTTGCGTGTCGGAGCCGAGCGAGTGAATGATGCGAAGGTGCAGACATGGCAGCACGAGTATGACCGTCTCCAGTTCAAGGACGGTGAGACTGTCGAGGACTTCGCACTATGCCTCTCCATCATCCTGAGCGACCTAGAGATTCTCGGCGATCCTGAAGGCGAGGCCAAGGCCATGAGAAAGTTTCCGCGCATCCTTCCCCATAAGTATCGCCAGATGGCATCATCAATTGAGTCACTCCTTGATGTCAAGACCATGTCTATAGAAGAGCTCTGTGGACGGCTGTTGGTAGTGGAGGAGAACGATGCCCTCGACGAAGAAAATGGCAGTAGCGGAAAACTGCTCCTCACGGAGGAGTAGTGGCACGCGCACCAGAAGCGCGGCTCGCAAGACACGGGCGGCAGCGTCTTTGGCGGCAGTGCTCGCTAGTGTAGGGACCATGACAAGGGTCGTGAGGATCGGCGTCAAGCTGGAGTCGATTCCGACGGTGGTGCCAAGCGTGACGATGTGCCGCTATTGCAAGAATAAAGGGCATTTGGCACGCGAATGTCGCAATAATAAACGCGAGGAACATGCACACCTCGCAGAAGTTGATAAAGAGGATGAACCTGTGATGCTGTTCGCGGAGATCGAGCTAGAGGGTGCGACATCTGCATCATCGCCCACGCCTCCATCAGTTGACATCGAGCCCACGACACCTGCCATGCCGCTCGTGGCGCCCCATACACCAGAGCATGCACTTGTCTTCCTCAACAAAGAGAGGCCAAGATCGTCCCCCGACGCAATGACGAGCCCCTTGAGTTGGTGTGGCACCTGGACACCGGTGCGTCCAACCACATGACCGGTGATCGCACGGTGTTCACTAACCTCAATGAGACGATGGCCGGTAATGTCAAGTTCGGCGACTGTTTCTTGGTGAAGATCAAGGGCTGCGGCACGATCATGTTCAGCATCGACGGAGGGCCACAGAGGGCATTCACTGACGTCTACTACATCCCTCGCCTCAAGAGCAGCATTGTCAGCCTAGGGCAGCTAGACGAACACGCCTGCTTCATTCGGATTCGCCATGGCATACTCACGATCCACGACAGGTGAGACAACCTCCTCGTCAAGGTTAAGAGATCCCCTAATCGTCTGTATAAGATCACCTTTCGACTTGTGCAACCAATGTGCCTTGATCTGCGCCACGACAAAAGCGTCCTGGCGGTGGCATGTGTGGTTCGACCACCTTCACTTCGAGGCTCTACAGTGGATGGCGCATGAGGGTATGGTGCATGGTATGCCCGGGGTCGATCCCACGCCCACGGGTGAGCTGTGTGAGGCGTGCTTGGCTGGCAAACAGCGTCGGGTGTCCTTTCCACAGCATGCAAAGTACAGAACAGAGGAGCCGCTCGACCTGGTCCACACCGACATCTGCGGCACTGGCGATGCCTGTCGGGCATTGCTATTTCCTGCTGCTCGTTGATGATTTTAGTAGCTTTATGTGGCTGGTGTTGCTCATGACGAAGGACGAGGTTGCGCTAGCACTCAAGCACTTCCAAGATGAGGCACAAATGGAGGCGCGACGCAAGCTGAGGGTGCTGCGCGCAGAGGTGGCGAGTTCACCTCAAATGCGCTCGCCTCCCACTTCACGGGCACGGGCGTCAAGAGACACATGACGACACCGTACTTGATGGGGATATGTTTGACGGGTTATACCCAGCAGGACGTTTTCTACTGGATCAAACACCTAGCGAGTGGGCCTGCAGGACAGCGACTAGATCGCGACCCAAGGAGGAACCTGGCGACTGGAAGGTGGAGGCCCAGAAGCGTAGCTAGGCCCAGTCGGATTAGGTCAAATCTTTCGAGTCCCTAACAAACTCGGTCGTGTATCTGTAAACCCTAGCAAGGTTCCCCTATATAAACTTCCCTAGGGTACTCTTTGGGGACACGTTTCATCATACACCCCATCGACTCGATTCCTAGCCGCCGAGCTCGCCACCCTTGTAACCTCTCGATAATACAATCTAGCAGGAGTAGGTCTTTACCCTCCGGGGGGCCAAACCTAGGTAAATACTTGTGTCTCCGCCCTCATCTCGCACCACATATGGCCGGCCTCCCTTGCCCCCCTCATTACTACTCGCTGCCACTCGCAGCATCTGCCGTGGCCATTCCCACGATAGTACTCACCGCAACAAAACGACGTTGTCGAGAGGAGGAACCAGATGATGGTGGGCATGGAGAGAAGCATGCTCAAGGCCAAGAACCTGCCAAGTTACTTTTGGGGGAGGCCATGACCACTGCCGTCTATCTGTTGAACTGTGCGTTCATGCGGTGACCCAGCATACCACTGCATGTGTAGTACACTATAGTTGTTGACATGACATCCACAGAACACCGTTCCGTAAATATCACATACCTCAGAGTGGTACAACAGAAACATTGCGGGTCCATATTACAAATATACACACCTTATTATTATTACAATACTGGAAGTTCAAGACTTCCAAAATATTCAACTTACAAACAAAAATATAGTGTTTCAACGGAATTTAAAAGTAACAACTCCGACTAGGAGTTGAGCTCAACATCTTATTCTATAGAGTTCATGTTGCTCGGCTCAGTTGGTTACTACCAACTAGGATACTTAGTTGGACTTGTTATCATTGACACCGTAGCGATTTCGTAATCCACTCCTTTAACACCTCTAGACAGATCAGGTTCCTCGTAGAACACTTCTTCTTGACATTCGGCTGCATACATTGGCATGTCTTCGGGATCCTCAGAGTCTAAGCAAGGGATCAAAGGAAAGAATGAGTAACAGCGTTACCCAAAAAGTTCATTATATGCAAGGTGGGAAGTTTGATGCACTAACTACCACCTCGGATTATAAATCCTTGGCACTATGCAATTTTTGTAAACCTTTCTTCAAAGATTGATTTTATTCTAAAAAACTATGAAAATCAGCCTTCACAGGTTGACCAAAACTTTCATGGAGTTCCTTTCCTACCGCGTTCATAGTTCCTTCCCAGAACAGGGAGTAATAAGTTACAATTCTTACACTCTACAGAGGTGCGTTACTTTACCCATGAGAGATCAACTCCTTGTTGCACAACCGGGGTTACTTTCCCGTCCACAATTCCATGATGTGGGGCCCAGTAGTTTGTCCAAGCCAATCACTGCCCCTTCGTGACCTCACATGCCTCCTTGGTGTACACCATGCCCACATAATGAATTAAGACAATGATTTGTACAAATCGTTAGATGCCAGAAGTATCGTGGGATGATGAGGGTTCCCACCCATATGCTGCATATCCTCTACGAATTACCAATTAATATGCACGCTACAAGGATAACAGCCACGACCTGCACATCCGGCTTCATGCGAGAGGAAGAAGATATAGCTGACTTCTCTGTCCCATTCCAAATCTCATGGCTAACGCATAGTATACGGCGCTAGAATCACTGATGTTAGGGGTTATTAAGTCCCTACTTGATAATCATTGTTGAAAATAGAACCCTAAGTTTTATTGATCCATTATATCACCACTTAGGATGATATCTATGATTTCTTTATTTGTGAAAATAATATTTCTTTCTTTTATAACATATATGATAACACACAATTTGCAAATACTTTGATAAAGACTCTTCAAAGGACATGAGCAAGTGATGAACTTGCCTTGTGATGGCAAGGTAGTGAAGTCTGATGCTTGCACTGGACCTTGAGCTTCTATGTCTACAAAAACATCATTATTGCCCGGTAAGGACAATATTTAAAGAAGTAAAATGATTATGCAATAATGTAATGCATCATTTAACTTTATATGGATTTACCCTATTATTATACAAGGTTCTTTTTAATAATAAAGGTTTTATAAATATTACTTTTTAAGATTTATAACATATATTGAATTATTTTATTTTATTTTCCTTTTTTGACTTTTATTGATTTAATAATTATTTTAGGAATTATAACTTAAAGATTAAGAATTGTTACTAAATATTTATTTAGTATTTTTCATAAATACTACAATATTAATATATAATGAAAGTGATTTTTATTTATTTTTATCATATTTCAATAATTTTGTAAAATTCCATAAGGAATATATAAATTACAAAATTCTTATAAAAATTTAAATGTCTAAAATTTTATATCTTATTTTATTTGGGTAGTGTGGATTATTGTGAATCCAAAAATATTTTATTTATAATTTTTGGACTTTTATTTTATTTTCTAGAATTTAATTAAGTCCAGGGGTATTTTGGTCTTCTGCTATTTATTAAAACAGGCCTTAAAAGATTTTTGGGCTGGCTTAATCTTATTAGGCCACAGTTGGTAGCATGGCCTATGGCCTGCTGGGCGGCCCAGTTAGATGGATCCAGAAGGGAGGCCCATGCCGGATAAAGGAAGGCTACGTGGAGTCACCAGCGTACCCGGAGCCTTGGAGTGCAAGATACACAAGACTAGTAATAGACGGTGTAGGACTCTGTAACCTGTCCGGCTAGGACTTTTCCCTGTAACCCTAGGACCTGGCGACTATATAAGTCGGGACTATGGGAGCCTTTAGGGAACAACCTAGTATCGATTCATACAACCTCGCACAACGAACCTATCTTTGTAACTCGGCGTACTGCCCTTATAGTGATTTATAGTAGGATTAGGATTCCACCACCGTTGTGGGATCTAAACCTGGGTAAGCTGTGTTACCTCGTACCCGTCAACCGTCCGCCTTACCCCACGTCTCTAAACATGCACTGTGAGGACCCCTCCATGGCGTACTCGTCGGCAATACCACGATAGTTGGCGCCCACCATGGGGCAAGAGGCGCTTCAGGCTCTTCAGCGGGCGAGGACCAAGATCTTCGCGGGAATCGGTGAAACCATAGCCATTGGTCGCGTTCTCTTCTTCGGCAACGTTCCGATCGTCCCTCCTGACGAATTCTGGATCCCGGCGAAGAGGAACCCTACGCGGTGTTCGATCTTTCCTATCGGAGACATCCACCTCTTCATCGATAAACCGACTCGGGCACTAGTTCCCTGGGAGTCGCAGGAGCATCAAGACTGCACGGACCGCCTATGGGCTGGATACATTTGTGGAAGGATCGATGTCGGATCTCTCTTCGGAGTTTGCCAGCAAAGATCGGAAAGCACCAAGGCCCGCACGGACCGCCTACGGGCAGGATACGTTCGCGAAAGGATCAATGTCGGATCTCTCCTCGGAGTTTGCCGGCAAAGATCAAAAAAATTCAAGGCCCACCCAAACCGCCCCTGTGCAGGATATAAAGGTGGAAGATCACTGCAAATCCGCCGGCTTCGTCCGTGCGTCTAGACAGCAGAGATCCAAGTTCGTCAGCGTGGTTACCATCTTCGATCTGGCTCGCTGCGTTTAGAGGGAGGGCAAAAACCCCCGCGATTACCTGGTCAGGTGGCTCCGTATATGAGCCGATCTGGCCCACTACCCCAATGGTAATGCTTTGTATCACTTCGTGGAAGGACTAGAGCGTGGCACGCTTCTCCGACATTCTTTAAGGCGGCAGCAGGCAACAGGACGCCTTACCCTCGAGGATATGGTGAGCACCGTCAACAGCTACGCGGAAGCTGACACAGCAGCCCAGATGGAGCTTACGCTCAGAGATGGAGAACCTCCGATTCAGCAGCCGCCGCCACCGCCTCCTGCTGCCATCGTCGCAGCAGCACCACCACCTCTAGTCATCGTCGAGGCCGTTGCACCTCCACCGCCCGTCAGCGAGGAAGTCCTGGCACCCTCCGACTCTGTCATTGACGTGCTTTATGCTGATTTCAATGCAGATTCAAAGGAGATAGACTTCAGTCCAGAAGAGCTAGACTCCGCTATGCAGGAGATGGAGGAGGATTACTCGCTCCACGGGCAATACAACAACACCGTCACGTCCCGAGGGGTGTTTGTCACCATTGGGACGACGATGGATGAAGATCAACCCGGACGAGCTCCGCCTACAGCACTGGAAAAGGGGAAAGGGCCACTTGTTGCGGCTGATGATGATCGCACAAAAGTCATGCCTCCTCCGCCTAACCCAGTGCAGCAGCCGTAGGAACTCGACACCGGCCCGAGCAACAATAACACCGCAAACTTGCCGGCTCCAGCATCTACGTCTACAACAGCTCAAGTCACTCCAGCTGATAGAGTGATGTATGGCAATCTCCTTGTCGAGCCACTAACGGTCGCTCATATCCGGAACGTGACCCAGCTTGACGAGAAGCGCCAGCAGCTGCTGGAGGAAGCGCAGGCCATCACGGAGCAAGGCTCTAAACTAGATCGAGATCTGGTCAACGCGCAGAAGTCCATAGAGAAAGCTAGAGCAATGGAGGCCGAGTACAAGACTTTGCTACAGCAGCAGAAGGCTAAGAAAGCTCCATCTCGCGTCATCAACGATCCTGGTGTATGGCGCAACCTACGATGGGCTCCCTCGCAGCCGGCACAGGCCAAGCCATACATTTATAGTGAAGGCAAGCAGGTGATGCCCACCCCACTCCTTAACCTCGCCGTCGCCAAGACCCTTCTGGAGCAGGATAGATCGCCTGAGGCAGTGGAACAGGTCTATGACCTAGTGGCCAGGGCGGTGAAGCAGCAGGAGAAGGCCACCTCTCAGAGGCTTGAGTATGACCCAGCGCTCTGCCAATCTAGCCAGTACAAGCCGCCAAGGGACATATCTCCTCTTGATGTCGGGTCCCAGACAGATTCATCAGAACGAAGACGGAGGGATGCGCGCAACAGGAAGGATGCTATCCCCATATCCTCCGACTACGGAGAAAAGGCACGACCTCGTCGCCCATCACCATCGCCCCGATCCCCCCGACATCGCGAAGACTACAAGACTCACCATCGTGCGGATATGCCCCCACCAAAGCAGTGCGGCATCGTCATCCGCAACAACGCGGAGCAGACCCGTCATGACGAAGAGCGCAACCAAGGACACAAGAGCAGGTCACGCCATGACCCTCCGCGTCCGACAAGCAACCGTGTCAGGCGTGAGGCGTCGCAGGAGGGTAACAGCAAGAAGGCTAACCCACCGCCACCTCCGCCTCCGTCACCACCAAGCAGTCACCATGGCGGAGGAGGCCCGCGTCATTCACGCAACCCATCCCCTTTTGACAAAAAGAAGAAGAACCCGGAGCCATACGATGCACGTTCGCGGATCGATAAGATCCACGAGGCCCGAGAAGGACCATACCTGGGACCACGTTGCTTTGGACCTGCAATACGGTCCGCAACTTACCCCAAAGGTTTCCGGATTGACAAGACCATCAAACCCTATGACAGCACCGCCAAGCCAGCCACATGGTTGCAGGACTACGGCAACACGGTGGAGATTGCCGGAGGCAACCCCAACGTCGATGTCAAGTACCTCCCGTTAATGTTGGCGGGCACAACCCGTCAATGGATCGACGACTTGCCGGAGAAATCTATCTACAACTGGCTGGACATGCAAGAAGCATTCACCAAGAACTTTGAGGGTACATACAAGCGTCCCTGCACTGTGGGCGATCTACAGCGGTGCGTGCAAGAGAAAGACGAGACATCTCGCGCCTACCTCTCCTGCGGGCTAGATATGAAGAATTCCTGCGCAGGAGTGCACGCTCATACCGCCATGGCCGCCTTCATCGATGGGTTGGAAAGGGGCACGCTGCTCCGACATAAGCTGAAGCGCTTGCAGGACAATCACCAGCTTGACTTGAATCAGATGATTCAGTTGCCTAGTGAGTTCGCAGCTGCCGATGACGATGCTCGCGGCTCCTTGCCGGCAACGGCCGTTCCAACCCAAGCTTGGAGGAACAGCAGTACAAAGCGGAAAACCGCTCCAGAAGAAAAGCAATCTACCGACACGGTCGCTCTGACTTTTGCAGGACGAGGAGAAGGCGGACAACATGGCCGAGGAAGGGGAGCTGTTCGTGGGCAGCAACGAGGAAGTGAAACAACCTCGGCGCCGCTCCGCATTCCCCAAACCTACAAGGAGTACCGCGATATGCCGTGCCTCGTAAACCTCCACGCCAACGGCAAGGCCACCCATACCAATCAACACTGCAAGTTCGTCAACGACCTCAAGGAAGACCCGGAGTCCGGCTATAAGCAAAGTCGGAAGAACAGACCGCGAGGCAAGGGCAAATGGAAGAAGAAGGAGGAGGAGTCCAGGGATTCAAGTGACATGGACGAAGACGTTGACCCCAAGCACGCCGCCAAGAGCGACGACAAGGGTAAGAACCCCTTTGCAAAGAAGGCTCCAGTCTACCACACTTTCCTCGGCACCCCCACCGTCCGACAATAGAAGACCTCTCTAAGGATCCTGGTGGCCACTCTCCCCCCAGTCCCCCAGTACCTGCGCTAGTCGGAGGTTCCAATAACTTGGGACAAGACGGACCACTTAGACCTTGTTCCCATGGAGAACCAGTACGCCATGGTCATCAACCCCTTGATTGACGGCGTGGAGTTCACCAAGTGTATGGTGGATAGTGGAAGCAGCATCAACATCATGTACCTGGATACACTGCAGAAGATGAACTTGATGGAGGCAAACCTAAGGCGGACCAACACCATCTTCCACGGCGTAGTTCCTGGTCGGGAGGCTCGGTCCCTTGGGTGCATTACACTTCAGGTTGTCTTTGGCGATGTTAATAATTACCGCCAAGAGCGCATGACCTTCGAGGTGGTCCCCTTCAAGAGCATGTACCACGTCATATTCGGCCACGACATATTCCACACATTCATGGCCAACCCATGCTTCGTCTACAACAAACTCAAGATACCCGGACCAAACGGTATCATCACCGTATCCGGAAGCTTTACCTAGGAAAGGGACTATGAGATCAATGAAGCAGCCATTGCAGAAGCTGTCCTCTACAGCTAAGAATTCAAAGAGATCCAGAGCAAGGTTGATGACTCAAAGATGCCCGCGTCGAAGAAGCAGATCTCCGACTCCGCTCCTGCGTTTAAGGCCGCCATCGATACCAAGCCGGTGGAACTTGTGGTAGGCGATGCCTCCAAGACCGTCGCCATTGGGACGAACCTGGATCCCAAATAGGAAAGCGCGCTCGTCGAGTTCCTCCGTGATAATACGGACATCTTTGCCTGGAAACTAGCCGACATGAAAGGTGTACATAGGGAACTTGCCGAGCATAGCTTAAACATTGATCCAAAATGCAAACCAGTGAAACAACCTCTACGACGCTTTGGAGATGAGAAGAGACGCGCCATTGGCAAAGAGATAACTAGGTTACTTAAGGCTAGATTTATCCGAGAAGTCCTTCACACCCAATGGGTGCCCAATCCTGTACTTGTCCCTAAAAAGGGAACCAATGAATTAAGAATGTGCGTTGATTACACCGGCTTGAACAAAGCATGTCCCAAAGATCCGTTTGCTTTTCCCCACATTGACCAAGTCATTGACTCGACGGCTGGCTCGGAGCTTTTGTGTTTTCTCGATGCATACTCAAGATACCACTAGATCAAGATGAGGAAGTCGGACCAATTGGCCACTTTGTTCACTACCCCATACGGCACGTTTTTCTATGTCACGATGCCCTTTGGGCTGAAAAACGCAGGTGCTACATACCAGCGGAAAATGCAATGTTGCCTTCACGACCAAATTGGTCGGAACGTTCACGCCTATGTGGACGATATCGCGGTGATGTCTAAAAAGTCAAACGACTTAATCTCCGACTTAAAAGAAACCTTTGATAATCTCCGGAAGTACAACATGATGCTTAACCCTAAGAAGTGCGTCTTCGGGGTTCCAGCCGGCAAATTGTTGGGCTTGTTTCCTAGCGTGGAATCGAGGTCAACCCGGAGAAAATCAAGGCCATCTTAAACATAAACCGTCCGACATGCCTAAAGGGCATTAAAAGACTAACGGGTTGTGTTGCAGCAGTTAGTCGGTTCGTCAGCCGACTTGGAGAGAAGGATCTCCCGCTGTACAAGTTGCTGAAGAAGGCGGAAAAATTCACATGGACGGACGAAGCAGATGCAGCATTGAAGCAGCTCAAGGATATTCTCCCCTCAGCGCCCATCCTTCCAGCACCCGAGCCTGGAGAGCCCCTGTTAATTTACATGGCGGCAACCAACCGGGTTATCAGCATCGTCGTCGTGGTAGAGCGGAAGGAACCAGGCTATGAGCACGGAGTTCAACGACTAGTTTACTATGTGAGTGAGGTCCTGACGGAGTCCAAGCAGCGTTACCCGCACTACCAAAAGATAGCTTATGTAGTATTCCTTGCTTCTCGGAAGATGAGGCATTATTTTCAGGATCACCCAATTATAGTGGTGAGCAAGACTCCACTGTCTGACATTATCAATAACAGCGACGCTAAAGGAAGGGTCTCGAAGTGGGGCATTGAACTTGCCGCCTTTGAGATCACCTACAAGAGACGCGACGCTATCAAGTCACAAGCCTTGGCGGATTTTGTTGCAGATTGGATGGAGATGCCAGATGTTACTCTGTTGCCGGAACCAGAGTATTGGGTGATGCACTTTGACGGATCAAAGCTGCTCAACGGCTCGGGGGATGGTGTATTGCTACAGTCTCCAACAGGAGACAAGCTACACTATGTTCTGCAAATCCACTTCGAGGCTACAAACAACATGGTGGAGTATGAATCATTCACGGATTGCGTGTAGCCAAGGATATTGGCATCAAGCGCATAGTTTGCTGTGGAGATTCCGACTTGGTTGCCCAGCAGGTGGCTGGCACCTGGAATGCGCGGAACCCTATGATGGCGGCATATCGAGACGAACTGGACGAGATAGCCAAGATCTTCTTCGGCTACAAAGTCAAGTATGTACCTAGGGAACAAAATGAGGCGGCTGATCTGCTATCTAAGCTTGGATCAGGGCGCAAGCGAATTCCTCCAGGAGTTTCCTAGAGCACCTGCACACACCATCCGTGAAGGGGGCCGACATCGACAACCCGGATAGAGCTGACTCTTTCGTCAACATGGTGACTAAGATCCCTCCGGCTTGGACAAAACCGTTCATGGAATACCTCGAACATAGAACTTTGCCCGACGACGAAGTCGAAAGACGGCAAATAGTACGACGAGCAAAGGGTTATACCATAATCAATGCGCAACTCTACAAAATGAGCACTACTGGTGTATACCTAAAGTGTGTTTCCCAGCTAGAAGGTGTGGAAATCCTGCGCGAAATCCATCTCGGAGATTGCGGGCATCACGCATCTCCTCGATCGTTGGTCGCGAAAGCCTTCCGACAAGGATTCTACTGGCTGACCGCGAAGGCGGACGCCGACAAGCTGGTTGAGACATGCATGGGATGTCAGTATTACGCCCGACAACCACATGTTCCTGCTGAAGAACTGCGAACAATACCAATAACTTGGCCGTTTGCAGTCTGGGGGCTAGACATGGTGGGACCGTTACAAACGACACCTTGTGGGTTTACGCATCTGCTTGTAGCAGTTGACAAATTCACCAAATGGATAGAAGCTAAACCCATTAGAAAGCTTTATGGGGCAACTGCCCTTAGATTTTTCCGAGATTTAGTGGTGAGATTTGGTGTCCCACACAGCATTATCACCGACAACGACAGCAATTTATCACTCGGAGAAGTGGAGGCTTATTGCTAGGAGAAAGGCATCCGACTTGACCTTGCATCTGTGGCACACCCACAATCCAATGGTCAGGTTGAGAGATCCAATGGATTAATTCTAAAGGGAATCAAGCCACGTCTTGAGGCACCACTACATAGAGCAGCTGGAGCCTGGGCGGAAGAATTGCCATCTGTGCTGTGGAGTTTACGGATTACACCCTACAGATCCACCGGCTACACCCCTTATTTCATGGTATATGGAGCAGAAGCCATCCTGCCTTCCGACATTCTTCACGATGCACCAAGAGTTTCCGCCTACGACGAGGATGACGCTGAAGAATCCAGACGTCTAGATGTGTACCTTCTAGAGGAGGAGCGCTTTTTGGCATGCCAAAGATCCGCCATCTACCAGCAGAAGCTACGCAGCTACTATAGTCGCCGCGTTCGGCATTACTCGTTTAAAGAGGGGGATTTTGTGCTCTGACTTAAGCAGAATAAGTCACACAAATTATCCCCGGCATGGGAAGGACCGTTCATCATAAGCAAGGCGCTTCTCAATGGGTCTTACTACCTTGTTGACAATCATGAACTAAAGGATAGACCCAACGAGGATCATAAGAGTAAGCGACGTGACCCGGCTGATGACTACCCGGAGCTTGATCGGCCATGGAACATAGCACAACTACGTCCTTTTTACACTTAGCATTTTTTATCTAATTGTGTATCTCTTATATGATCAATGAAATAAAGCTCTCTAGTTCACTCATATTTCTGAGTCTTTTACCTCCTTTAGTGTTCATTTTTGGATCATGTAAAACCTTTATGCACAAGCCTTGCGTTTGCTCTTGTGAAAATTCCGCCTACGGGCGTTAGCTTAAGTTTTCTGGTCTACACGTTCTTTGTCGTTTTTATGTGGATTCTGGAGTAGTGACTTTTGGAACTTATTGTCGGCGATTTTGTGCTCGGGTTATTTATGGTGCCATTGGGCATCATCACCTAAGAGCATGGTTCCGACAACGAGTCTTCCGACTCATGAAAAGTCAAGCATAGGAACCAAAGTAATGGATAAGCCAACACTTTCTTAAAAAATATATACATGCTGGAAATTAGTTCTTAAGTAGAAGGACATAACAACCATTGTTTTCCGCCTTAAGTTACATCACCAAGTTTTTTCCGCGCATACACCAAAGGTGAAACAAATATTACAAAGTTGTTTTTCATTCCTCTGGCGCAATAGACTTGGAAGCAGCATCGTCACCAGCCGGAGAATCACCCTCAACGTCGGCACTGTGGTGGGACTCGGAGGAATCTTGGTTGACGCTGTCGATGGTGTTCATGGGAACGAAGACATCGATGTCCACCAAGTCAGCAACTCTGGTGTCATAACCCACGAGTGATGACAGGATGGCTTCATGGTCAATCTCTTTTCCGTCATCGTCGACGTCGGGGATACCAGAGGTCACCGTGTCGATGTCGGCACCTTCGTAGTGTGCCTTCACCATTGACAGCGCCATCCTTGCGCCAGCCCGTGCACATGAAGCTTTCCAGCTTATGACACACTCGGGGGCTCGGCGTAGAATCTCCGAGTACTTCTCCATGGAGTCCGAGGCCTTGATGTGTATCTGGAGGGGCTTGGCAATCTCTTTGGCTTGGGTGATGGCGGTGTTGATGAAGTTGCCGGCAAGAACCATGCATTCCTTGTCCGAAGGAGGCGAGCGGGTTAAACCCATAGGAGCTGCAAGTTCCGAGAAGGAGCACATGAGTCCAATAAATTCAAAGTATCTAGACTACAGAACTACAAGGTGGAGGAAACTTACTGAAGATGCTAGCCTTAGCCTACCAGAGGGTGTCCGCCAGGGATTCTTTCTCTTGTTGGAGGAGCTTATACGCCTCGCTATGGCGGTGATTTTGCTCATCGGCAGCTTGCTTCTAATCTTTTAAGATCGCAAGCTCCTCCTTCAAGCGATTGATTTCCACGGAGGCAGAGTCCTGCAGGGCGTTCATGGAATCCTCATGCATTTTCAGCATTTCTTTCCTCTCCTCCTTAAGGATATTATTCTCGTTGTCCAGTTGTTGGATGTGCTTGGACTGCTCGACAATGTCCTTGGCCTTGGCAACATGTTCTGCAAAGTCGGAGAAAGCAAAGTACACAGTGAGTACTCGGAGAATGTGGGCACAAAAACAAGACGGAATGCGCAAAAAGAAAACAGACTCTTGTTTTTGATGATCTGTTCCTTCAAGAAGGCAGTTTTACCCTTTTCGGCTTCAAAATCTGCACGCATCTTCTGGTACTTATCATTGGTCATGCCCCTCCGAGCATTCTCGTTCTGTGGAAAAAAGGACAAAGTTAAAACGTTGTTTAGTCTACTTGGAGCATCTAGTTGGAAACTTTCCACCTAGACGCTCGGGGGCTACAGCGAGAGTTTTTAACTTAGCAATATGCTTATCTTTTCTTTAAGCATCTAGTCGGAACTAATTCAGTTCTCGATTAGAAGCTTGGGGGCTACTGTATAAAGTTTTTAACTCGGATATTTGCTTAGCTTTTCTTTAAGCGTCTAGTCGGAACTAATTTAGTTACAACTAGAAGCTTGGGGGCTACAGTACTGAAATTTATAAAAACTACGTATGCTACTCTTAAAGCATCTAGTCAGAACATATCATTCCATCTAAATGCTTGGGGGCTACAGTGAGAGTTTTTTCTAACTTGGTCACTCTTAGAGCATATAGATGCAAAACCTATGGTTTTCCGTCTACATCCTTGGGGGATATAGTGGGATACTCATATGAAATGCAAAAGGCAAAGTAAACCTTACAAGTGCAATGATCTTGAGGTTTGTAGCGCTCTCGGCTAGCAGCTTGCCAAAGGAGATGCTATTTCCTCGCAAGATGTCCGCTTGTCGGAGGAGCTCCTCAAGACCGCACATCGGAGATGTCGGTACTCCTCCAGGAACCAGCGTTGTGTTACCCGGCGTGAGCGCCAGGTAGACTATCTTTGGGAACTCAAAGGGTTTTTGGGGAGCAAGGGCACCGCCTTCGGTAGAAGTACCAGCTTCCACCACCGCCTTGCCGCCACCGATGGCATCCTTAGCCGGAGCTTCAGCCATTTGTTGAGTGGTGCTCTCCTGTGTCGTCTACTCGCCGACAACAGCAAGTTCGGTAGAGGCACCAGAATCAACTTCCATGGCAGAAGGGCCTGGTGCCTCCTTAGCTTGTGAGCTTGTCGGGGCAGACGAGGGCTTGACAGCAGGAGTAGTAGGGGTAATGGCGGGGGAGGCGTCACGATGCAGCATGTCTTTGATATTTCGAGAAGCCCCCAGAGTTTTGGAGGTCTTCTTGAGGCTGGTCGTGGCTTTCTTCCTGAAACGTGTGAAATACATAAGTACAGGAACAAGACAGATAAATAGACAATGTCGGAGAATGAGAAGCTTACACTAGGGGGGTGCTTTGGAAAAAATCCAGGTGGTTCTTCTCTTTTCCGCCTCCAGGGCAGCCGTAGTCTTTTTGGAGGCTCCACCCTCCGTCTTCTTCTTCTTGCCTCCTTCGACAGCGTCAGAGGTGGAGCTCTTCTGCTTTCGCGCCAACGGGACCTCGTCGTCGGACACGACCGTGACTTCTTTCATCTTTGGATCGTAGATTTGGGTAGCCAGGTTGCCCTCATCTAGATCGCTAAGCTGTTAAGTGAGAAATCACTGTGTTAGATAATATGGTATTGGCAAGACGGAAAAACTAGAGCATATGTCGAACACGGAAAATAAATTCCTACCTTTGGGCATTTGCCGTCTACGAACATGTCGTAGGTGATGGTGAAGCCATGCTTCTTATCCTTCACCTTGACGATGTCTGGCGGAGCTTGACGGAGTTGCTCAAGAAGTTGTCCACGGAGATGCGGATACTATTCCTTCTGTCGCTGGTATACTCGTGCATGTACTTCGTGCGGTGCTGCAGAGGTTGTATTTGCCTGATGAACCAGCACATGGCTAGGTCCAAGCCGGTCAAACCCGTCTCTATGAACCATTCGATCCGCCTTATGGCACGAGAAGCGTCGAGGTCGGAGGGAAGGGAGTCTTGGGATCGCCATGTGGAAACTTCGGTGGCGGATCCGTCCACGAAGTCCGGGTACGTTACTTCTCGGCCCGCCAGAGGAATGTCGGGGACGTAAAAGTACGTCCGTTGCCAATTCTTGCAGGACTCGTGGCCGACGATGTCGGGGAACCACCGGCCATGTCGAATCTTGAAGCTTATGGTGCCGCAGTTCCTAAGATCCTCCTTACTATGTCCGGCTTCATGTTTGACGGTGAAGAAGTACACAAAAAGGTCTAACCTAGGCCTTATCCCTAGATATCCCTCGCAATGTGCCGCGAAGTTGCTAAGCACTAAGATACTATTGGGGGAAAGGTTATGGGGCTGGACCCTATAGTGGTTTAAGACGGAGAGGAAGAAGTGGGAGATAGGCAGGGAAACGCCACGTAACAGCTGAGCTTTGAGGTACACCTTTTCTCCGGCTTGGGGAGAAGGTGTCACCTCGCCGGCCGGTGCCGCCCGCCAGGCAAGTCCCTCCATCGTGGGGAGGTATCCTTCAGCGACCATCTCTTGGATATCGCGGTCCGTGATGTTCGAGCCGTGCCAGTCGCCCTTGTGCGAATCTGGCTCCTCCTCCACTGGCTCTAGCGCCGCCAAATTTGGGTCACCGCCGGTGGATTTGATCACCGCCGATGCGGGGATGACCAAACCCTCTGGGGGCACGATGACGGAGCTCGCCGGCTTAGCCGCGGCTTCGCTCGACGCCTCCATTGATGGGGAGGTGCTGCTGCTAGCCATGGAGTGAAGATTGGGTGCGACTGGTGCATATGGGAGCTAGGGTTTTTTCGAGGTTTCTCGCGGAGAGCTCAAGGAGATGTGTGGCTGGAGGAAGAAGATGATGCGAGGAGAATGAGGTAAAAAGTGGAAATTTCCCCACGGTTACTATTTATCATCCTCGTCATCAAGATTCGTGCAGCTTGATCGGACGGTTGCCACGTAGACAATGTGTTCGCGAACGTGCGCGGAAATTTAACCACGTCTCCAACCGTCGCCGCCAACGGTTATTATCGCTCGCGTGGGTAAATCGGACATGATTGCGTTCTCTGCATGTGTGAGTTACGAGGCGTCGCTGACCTAAGCCTACGTCGCCCTAGCTGACATAGGCAGATGAACCGTCACATCGAAGATTCTGGCATGGACAGATCTAATCCGACTACGGAAGAGTACGATGGAAGATTCAGCATTACTCCGACTTACAAGTTGAAGACGGAGAAAGCCTTGCAGGGTTCTTTGGGAGGACTACAAGATATTGCTTGAATATTTGCCGACATCCATCTAGACGGAGCATTCCACGTGAATAGGCAAGACGGCGCAAGATCTCGGAGTTCTCTGGGGGCTACTGTTGGGGATATGCTATATGGGTATCCTTATAGCATGTCTCTTATCCGGGTAACCCTGGTGGCCCACAGTTGGTAGCATGGCCTATGGCCTGCTGGGCGGCCCAGTTAGATGGATCCAGAAGGGAGGCCCATGCCGGATAAAGGAAGGCTACGATGGAGTCACCAGCGTACCCGGAGCCTTGGAGTGCAATATACACAAGACTAGTAATAGACGGTGTAGGACTCTTTAACATGTCCGTCTAGGACTTTTCCCTGTAACCCTAGGACCTGGCGACTATATAAGTCGGGCCTATGGGAGCCTTTAGGGCACAACCTAGTATCGATTCATACAACCTCGCACAGCGAACCTATCTCTGGAACTCGGCGTATTGCCCTTATAGTGATTTATAGCAGGAGTAGGATTCCGCCACCGTTGTGGGATCTGAACCTGGGTAAGCTGTGTTACCTCGTACCCGTCAATCGTCCACCTTACCCCACGTCTCTAAACACGCACTGTGAGGACCCCTCCATGGCGTACTCGTCGGCAATACCACGAAAGTTGGCGTGGATCCTGGTGCTGCTGCTGCTGCCGTTGTGCGTCGTGGTGATGTTCCTCGCCTCTATGCGTGTACATGGTCGCCGTAGTGGCGCCGTGTGGGTTGCAGCGCTCCTTCTAGGGTGCTCCCCATGCCGCCATGGTCGTCGGCCACTCTGCTTCCTCTTCTTGTCTCCAGCAAGGACCTATGGTGAGTTCTTTTCCTCTCCCCTAGTGCTCTCTGTGCTTGCTGAGCCTATGCTAGATGTTGGTAGTGTCCTCTCTGGTTACTGTCTTGTCCTGATTAAGATTATTTATCCATTTAGGGTTCTTATCCTGTGGTTGATCATATACTGGATGAATTAGATCATGTCTGGATGGTCTGTAAGCATGCTAAGTGGTTATTATCCTAAGGCTTGTTGCTTGAGATGAACTATAATGGTTCTGGTGGCTTATTAGATGCTTTTATTCTTGGATTGCATCTGATTCAGATGGTATAGTTTCTTTGGAACCAATACTTGGTAAAGTCAGTGACTTGATAACTTTCCATTGTCATTTCATGGTTTAAGATCATGGTTATGGTGTAATGAAATCACTATCTTAGTGTTGTTGGCTTAGAAATTAATATGTGGTGTGAGATCACAACGATCTCAAACAGTACAGATAAACATTGGAATGTTTTAATTATGATTCCTGGCAGGAAAATGATTAGTTGATTGATTTGTTGAATCTGGGATGATTGGATGTTTATCCTGATGCATATAGAATTGTTCTCGTGACACCATCTTGGTATGGCACACAAGGTTGATTCTTATTCATTGATTAGGTTGGTTTAAGATTAAGACAAGCTTGGCTTTATAAGATGAATAGAAATGTTCTTATCTGAAATCCCTAAGACCAGTGATGTTGGTATGAGGCTTAGGGATTCAGGCCTTATCTAGTTGATTCATATAGATAGTCCTGGTAATGGTACCAGCTATTGTTCTTGAGTCAAAGCTTGGGGAAAAATGATAGTAGGCTTGATCATTCTATGGATCCAAAAGATTAGTTTCTAAGGTGCTACCCTTTCTTTAGGGATGTGCCTAGAAATTAGATCATAGCTATATTTATGCTTGAATTGTAATATATAGCTTGACAACCAGAGCAATGATGTTGCTCTGAGCTCCGGTTGGATCCTTGTACTTTGCTATTTGATTTTACAGTTTGAAATCTCTATGATGGATTCACCCCACTTGGGTGCTTTCTGAGAGTTTGTTTCATAAAACAACAAATGCTTCTGTCTAGATAATATGATTAGATCATGTGAGGGTTTTATGATGCTCACCATAAAATCTGATGATTGTGGAGTAAGGTGGTGATGTTGATCTTGTTTTGCTGAGCTCCTGTGCTTGACCTGGAGCTAGCCTGCTCCTCCTAGCTCCTGGACTTGATCTTGTTGTCCACCTGATCCTTCCCCCTCCTTATGTTACCATCCTGGTGATGAGATCTAGGGCTTTGGTTGCTGATTCTTAGCTGTTGTGCTTGGTTTAGCTGCTGCCTAAGCTGGTTGTTCTTGTATGTGTGCAGTGAAGAGATGCACTAGTGCCTCTCCACGGCTGTGTTGATGGTTTTGTGAGTTTGGGGCTGTGTTGTGGAGCTGATAGCACAACACATGCATTTAGTTGTGTGTCCTGCTTGTGTGGTTGCTGTGCACTTGTGGATATGTTCAGAATTTAGAAACTTACTGTTATCTGGTTACTTTTATGTGGCTGGTGAAATTTTCCCCTCTTGGCTATCATTTGACTTCTGGCTTAAAATTTATGAAAGATAAATTCTTTCATATTGGTGAAACTTGCCTCTTTTATAATTTCTCAATGATGAACTTGTTCAGTGCATCTCACTGACATGCCTGAGAGAAAACAATTCTAACTCTAACCTTATTATTGTTTTATTAGTGTTTATCTTGCAGGTACAGAATTGAAGTGAAGATTCTAGTGTAGGTTTAGTTATAGAATAATCCAATGTAATCTTCTTTATACTTTTGTAATTTTTCATTTTATTATTTTGTAATCTTCATTTTATTCTTCTGTAATAAAGATTATATAATTTTCAATAAAGAAATACTCTTATTCTTTATTCATTTATTATCGTGAAGTTTGGAAATGATTTCAATAAGTTACATTTTTGTAACTTGTTTATATATGAAATAAGTTTTCATATTCTTAGTTTTTTCTTTGGATAAAGTTTAAGTTATAATAGTTAACTCTTAATTAAATTAAGATTCAAACCTTATTCCTAATTCATTTGAATTATAATTCAAACACTCAAGTTTAAAATTCAAATTCACTTTTCAAACACATAATTCCTCAAAGATCATATCAAAGTCTATAGCAATCATCCTTTAAGACTAAACCTAATCTCAAAGTATGAAACAAACCTTGAGCACTTTAGGTTTTTATTTGGCGAATATTTTACCCACATTTTCACAGATGAATGCATGCAACATTCCAAATTCCTAAATCGACCCTTCGTTAGTTCCTAAATGCTGGGATGTTACAGACTCCCCCCCTTAAATTAAACTTCGTCCCGAAGTTTGTGGAGATGTACCTGAATAGTTATGGATAGACTTTTCTTAAATCCTCTTCTTTCTCCCATGTGGCTTCCCTTTCAGGGTGATGTTCCCACTGTACCTTGCAATATTTGATGGCTCTGTTCCTTAATCTCTTCCAGTTTTCTTCCAGAATCTTACAGGGTTTTTCAATATAGGTCAGGTCTGCTTGTAGTTCTGTCTCTTGATGTGTGATTGCATCATCTGGAACTTTCAAACATTTACGAAGTTGTGATACATGGAAAACATTATGCACTTGAGCTAATCTTGATGGTAACTCTAAAGCATAAGCTATAGTTCTGTTTTGACTCAATATCTAGAATGGTCCGATGTATCTTGGACTCAATTTTCCTTTAACTCCTAACCTTTTCACCCCTTTCATTGGACTTACTTTCAAATAGACCATATCTCCCACTTCCATTCAGGAATTTCCAAGGGTTGTAATGGTCCTGCTAGACTTTGATGTTCAGCCTTCACCCTTTGGCAAGTATGACATTCAGATACATATTTAGCAATATCTCTTTTCATGTTATTCCACCAGAATAGTTCTTTCAAATCCATATACATCTTAGTACTCCCTGGATGTATAGAATATGGAGTTTCATGTGCTTCTCTGAGTATGACATCTCTAATCTCAGTCACATCGGGAACACATAGACGGTCTTGAAACCATAAAGACCCATAATCCCCAAGGCGAAAAATTGATTTTTGCCCTTGATATATCCTCCGAATTTCCTCAGCAATAAAAGGATCTTCTGCTTGATGTCTAAAAATTTCTTGCTTAAGATCATTGTCCTGCTCTGCAACTACCTGCATAGTAGCTAATCCTCCAAGAACCTCTATTCTAATAAATTGAAGTTCTAATATTTCCAAGTCCATTTGTAACTCCTTTGGTAACTCCCTATTGCAAGGCTGAATATCTGCACTCTTTCTGCTTAAAGGATCTGCTACAACATTTGCTTTCCCTGGTGTGTAGTTGATTGTTAAATCATAATCCTTGATTAGTTCCAACCAACGCTTCTGTCTCATATTCAATTCCTTTTGAGTGAAGAAATATTTGAGACTTTTATGGTCAGTGTATAACTCACATCTGGCTCCATAAAGAAAATGTCTCCATCCTTTCAGTGCAAAAACTACTGCTGCTAACTCTAAATCATGAGTTGGATAGTTGACTTCATGTGGTTTCAGTTGTCTTCAACCATAAGCAATCACTTTCCGATCTTGCATTAATACACAACCCAAACCTTCTTTAGATGCATCACAGTATATTGTGAAGTCCTTCCCTGTTTCAGGAACTGCTAAGATTTGAGCTGTGGTTAATCTAGTCTTCAACTCTTGAAAACTTGCTTCACATTTCTCATCCCACTTGAATGGTGTATTATTCCTTAATAATTTGGTCATTGGTCCGGCTATTTTGGAGAAACCTTCAACGAATCTCTGATAATAACCAGCCATTCCTAAGAAACCTCGAATTTGCTTCACATTGGTCGGTGCAGTCCACTCTAGTACTGACTGAACCTTAGATGGATTCACAGCAATTCCATCCTTACTGATCACATGACCGAGGAATTCTACCTTATCAAGCCAAAATTCACACTTATTGAATTTAGCATAAAGTTTGTGTTCTCTTAAAGTCTATAATGCTATTCTCAGATGATCAGCATGCTCTTCCTTATCCTTGGAATATATCAGAATATCATCAATAAAGACTATGACGAACTTGTCCAAATATGGCATGAAGATCTTATTCATCAGATTCATGAATATTGTCGGTGCATTGGTCAAACCAAATGGTACTACTAGATACTCATGGTGTCCATATCTTGAGACAAATGCTGTCTTTGGAACATCTTCTAGTTTGATTTTTATTTGATGGTATCCAGATCTTAAATCGATCTTTGAAAATACTCCAGCTCCTTTCACTTGATCAAACAAATTTTGAATTCTTGGTAAAGGATATTTATTCTTGATAGTAACGTTGTTCAGATTTCTATCATCTCCACACATTATTCTTCCACCATCTCTCTTATCCACAAAGATTACTGGTGTTCCCAAGGGAAATACACTTTCCTTAATAAATCATTTTCTGGCTAACTCATCAATTTGCTCTTTGAGTTCTTTCAACTCTTTGGGTCCCATCTTATATGGTGCTTGAGCTATTGGTGTTGTGCCAGGAATTAGGTCAATCGTGAACTCTATCTCCCGGTCTGGTGGCATTACCGGTAGCTCTGCTGGAAAAACATCTTGGAATTCATTAACTATAGGAATCTCTTCCAATTTGACCTCTTTCATTGAGTTCAACTGCAGATCCACCATGATATGACTGTGCTTATCTGCTTGGTAAACTATCCTTGATCCACTTGGAGTTTTAATTGAGACGGTTTTGTCTTCACAATTTATCTGAGCTCCGTGTTCCATCATCCAATCCATTCCCAGCACTACTGCAATTCCCTTCAAAGGAATCACATAAAGGTCTGCCAAATATGTACAACCACAGATCGAGATAACCTGATCTTGTTTTATGTGGCATACAATCACATTCCCTCCTGCCGTAACTATGGTCATAGGACTTTCTAACGTTGCCCTTCTAATCCTGAACTTATCACAAAATTCTTCAGAAATGAATGAAGTAGTTACACCACTATCAAATAGAACTTTGCCAGGATTGGTAAGGATATTTAGCGTACCTATCACTGCATGCTCTGAATTATCCACCTCCTCGAGGGTTGCACAGTTCAGTTTCCCGGTAGGTCGGTTCCTCATGCCATTGTTGTTCTTGCCATTATTTCCTCCTTTATTGGGTTGTCCATTTCCTCCACTGACTTGTCCTCCTCCCTTGGTAGGCCAACCTCCAGGTGGTTTGCTCGGACAATCTGGATTGATATGCCCCTTCTGACCATAACCGTAACAGATCACTAAAGGCTTTTTGCATTCCCTCTGGAAATGCCCTGGAATTCCACAATTGTTACAAATAACATTCCTTCTTAGATTGGATTGATTTCCACCACTGCCCTTGTTATTGTTATTGTTGTTGTTGCCATAATTCATGTTCTGAGGTTTGAATTCCAAATTGGGTTTAGGCTTGCTTGCCTGAATCCTCTTGGTTTCCTTCTTGGCTCTCTTCCTCCGATCCTCTTGGACATTCTTGTAGTCATCTTAAAAAGTAATGGATGCATCCAGTAACTGCTGATAAGTTTGCTTATTGTCTAACCTTAGCTGCATCTTCATAAGTGGATTTAATCCATGCAGGAAATGCTTCTTACGCTTCTCTTCAGTGTTGACATCCTCCTCAGCATAGCGAGCCAGTTGACTAAACTCCCGGATGTACTTCATAAAACTAGTGTATCCTTGCTGAAGCTCCTCAAATTCTCTCCTCTTCAACTCCATAACACTTTTCGGAACATGATATTCACGGAATCTCTGCTTGAACTCTTCCCAGGTAAACTCCCTTCTTGGTTGTTGCATGGCCAACTGATTTTCCCACCATGATGCTGCAGGTCCCGTCAGCAGATGAGTTGCATACCTCAATTTCTCCTCATCATTTCAACCTAAAGTTTTCAGCTTCCTTTCAGTATCTGCTAGCCAGTCTTCTGCATCCATTGGTTCATGAGCTGATGCAAAAGGTAACGGTCTTGCATTTTGGAAATCAGATAGACTCACTCCTCCACCTTCAAGTGCCCTCTGATTTTCTCGTCCCAGCAGCTCTTCCATGAACTTGTTTTGGGTCTCTTGCATCATTTGCATGCATTGCATAAAGTTCTGCTCCATTAACGGCCTCATTGGTGGTGGTGGTAATGCTTCTTGGTTTGCTGCTTCTGCATCGGCCTTCTCCTTGGCCTCTCGCTCCATCCGCTACTACTCAGTTTCCATTTCTACACCCGTACCATGACCCCCTAGTCCTGCAACATAAAGCGAATACTCATAATTACATCATGCACATGTGTTCTGAGCTCGACTTTACGCACAGAACTAGTCACACAATGAAGATCCAAAGAAAATCCAAATATGCATTTCACATATTTTACATAATATCATAATATTACCAAGTCCTTACAACATATACCATATAGGTATAATCACAAAACTACCATATTCATCTCACTACCTTATTACTTGGAGTATAATACACAGTATTTGATATCACTAACTAGTTGCCTCCTTCTAGTAGTAACTACGCTCATCGTACATGCCTGATGTCCAACCGTGATGACGTGTTGTTCGTCGCACAGTTTGGGGAACATATGGACTTCCAGAAGGAACATACTCTGTATCTGAAGTGTTAGGACTTGAGTCATTACTCCACCTGAGCGCATTGACTCCCTCCAGCTCAGCTGAAAAGTCTTCAGAAACATATTCAATATTATCTCTAGCCTACATCTCCTGAGCTTCATTTCTTGAATTGTCAACAGGATACGTAGATCCTGCTGCTGCCCAGGTGCTCTCTTGGGCAAGATAATTAAACACTGGATAATGTATATTCACTGGGTTTTGAGAATATGTCGATGATTCAAACACTCTCTCCTCAGGATCTTCTTCTTCATCCTGATTATCTATTGACATGGTATTTCTACTACTATTATTAGGGTTCTCCTTGCACCCATCTAACTAGATTGTCCAACATTTCTGTCAGAACCATCTATGGACATTTGGTGTTCATGAGATCCATTATATGATCCCATTCTCCAACCATCCGAATTCTCAATAGGAAGTTGTGAGTCGGAACCATCCTCTGATCCCTGTGGTACTACATACCTCATATCCATAGTAGGATCATGTGTAGGTTCAGGTCTTGGTGAATAAGGATATGGTATAAAAGATTTAGGATCTATAGGTATATCCTTAAAGATAGGTGTTACGCTAATACTTGCTTCCTTCTCTAACTGGAATGCTAACTACTTCCTCCTTTCCGGATCAGTTAGATCCTAACATATCATTTTTATCTTCGACAATCACTTGATGTGTCTTATAAAAAGACGCAACGAGTGTTCGATATCTATCCATAAACTTGGAAGCTAACTTAGGATGCTTCTTAACCAAAGTAATATGATGCGGTAGGCTCCGAGTCTATAGAATCATGAGGTATCACAGAGAATGTGCTACCTTCTAACTCCTTGGTTTTATGCTCCCGGATATTAGCTATCGCCTCCACAACAGCAACATGATATGCTGCTAAATGACTCCTACCTTCTCCTATAGGTAGATCGTGATATAATCCAAGCTTCTCTGGAAGTTGAATACTCACACGATACTTGGATAACATCCGGCCATCAAGGTAAGTGATAGTGTTTACTGGAATTCTAGTTGGACAACTAAAGAGCTTTAAAAGTTGACGAAGTTGGTCTGTGAATGATCCTTGATAATCATCAAGAGTCTCGTATTTCCTTACCAAAGTCTATTTTGGAAACTTTGGTGCCATATCTCTGTATATTAGAAAAATATTCTTGATTAGTATCCAATAATATATTGCATCATAACAAATAATTATCGCACTAAAATATATAACAAAATATTCTCATTTGAATACCCATAATATTATTTTTAGAGAATTCTTTATCGTTGCTAAAATTTTATACAGGTAATACCCTTTACTAGGTTTCCAACCTAAGGTCAAAGCATATTGCTCTGATACCAACTGCGGTGACCCAGCATACCACTTCATGTGTAGTACACTATAGTCGTTTACATGACATCCACATAAAACCGTTCCGTAAATATCACATCCCTCAGAGTCGTACAACAGAAACATTGCGGGTCCATATTACAAATATACAAACATTATTATTATTACAATACCGGAAGTTCAAGACTTCCAAAAGATTCAACTTACAAACCAAAATATAAAGTGTTTCAGCGGAATTTAAAAGTAACAACTCTGAGTAGGAGTTGAGCTCAATAGCTTATTCTATAGAGTTCATGCTTCTTGGCTCAGTTGGTTACTACTAACTAGGATACTTGGTTGGACTCGTTATCATCTACACCATAGAGGATTTCGTAATCCACTCCTTTAACACCTCCGTGGCTACAAGCCCATTGTGCTGGCGTGTGGTGATCGACGAGGAGATGTCTTCGATCATGGAGAACAACACATGGGAAATCACAAAACTTCCCCGTGGCCACAAGCCCATTGTGCTGAAGTGGGTTTTCAAGGTCAAGCGAGATGGGCAGGGTGTGATCGTCAAGTACAAAGCATGCATCGTCGTAAAGGGCTGCGTGTAGCGCGCCGACATCGACTTTGAAGAAGTCTTCGTGCCGGTGGCTCGGCTAGACTCGGTGCGCCTCCTTCTCTCCATTGTCGCGCAGGAAGCTTGGGAGGTACACCATCTGGACGTGAAGTCCGTGTTCCTCAATGAAGATCTCCAGGAGGAAGTCTACGTCGAGCAGCCGCCAGGGTACGTGCAGCCAGGCGCGAAAGGGAAGGTGCTCCGACTGCGCAAAGCTTGTACGGTCTCTGCCAGGAACCACGCGCGTGGAACGCCAAGCTCGACAACAGCCTCGTTGGGCTCGACTTCGTCAAGTGTGTCAAAACCCGGGATCACTGCTATAAAAATACCAGATATTCATCTGACATAAGTCTAACCTAAATTCTGAAGCGCGCAGGGAAAGATCAGTAACATTATAGAACATACAAACCATACATTAATAAGTAAACTCTTAAGCGAGTTACAAACCAGTCATACAAGCCAGGGGTCACAGCCCCATCATTACAACAAACAACGGAAGCAAACAAGTTGTTCTAAACAACAAACTTAGCAAAGGGCCTAAGAGGCCTTAAACAGAAGTAGCGACCCTTCCATAGATCCTAGGCTGCTTCCCGGTAACCCCAACTACTCGTCGACTTCGACGTAGAAACCACCTTCAGTTGGAGCAGCTTCATCTGTAGAAAAACATCAACGAAGCAAGGCTGGGTACAGGGTGTACTCCGCAAGACTTATGGCTAGTGGAGTTATTTTCCATCAAGCCATCTTTTGTTTTCAAAACAAGAGGGAGAAGAAACTCGTCTAGTCAGATCATTTTCAAAAGGGGATAATATTGCTACAACTCTAGCTCTTAGAATCATATTTGATATCCACCAGGTACCATCATCAACTGAACCTCTCTTCCCAGACTACCCCCTCAAACAACCCCGAGGAAGTACTCCGGATCTCACGTTAGTTGGCCAAGTTTTATCATTCGGTTATATTTTTCTATGATCACAGAATCCGTTCCCAAGTCGTCCATAACCGTGGACACGACTTTTCGAAAATATTAATAACCCTTCAGGGGTGCACAACTTTACCCACACGTACCAACCGATTCTTAATGCAAAATTATTAGAACTCTTCCTTGGAAGGCCGGCAGAGAGTGGTTAACCACGACCTTTACCTTGCTTTTGCCGAGACCATGAGTCACGCACTAGGGAGATGCCATTGTAACGGGTCAAGTCTTGAAGCCGGTCCCTAATGATGTGCACAGGGTTCAAGATTACTGATGTCGGGCATCTCTTGTTCCCGGCCACGCTTACCTACCTGTTATGAATGCACCTCCTTCACCTCCATTCAAGAACGACCAAGATGCGTATGTCAAATGGAAAGAACGAACTATGTGACTCATTAAATCTACTAGGCAAGTTAGTTAGTCGAGGGTGTTTCCAGGCCCCCATGTGGTTGTACGCTCGTCTTGGTTCAAGAGGCGAGAACATCAGGTCCTAAGGGTGGAAAGTATGGGACTACAAAAACCACAACCCACGTGGCCTCCCATACAAGCCTTAGCATGTTTATTATCCATCTCTGATCACATCACCACATCCTACCATACTAGATTCATTCGCATCTCCGATGCATCACCTGAATGATCAGCATCAGACCACTAAGCATGGCTAAGCTTGACTGAACTGTGGCAATAGCGATGCTCAATAAGCCAAACCTAAGTTATTCTAGGAGCAGTGGATCAGGTATTTAGTTTAAAAGGGGAAACATGCATCAGATAGGATTACTGTATCTACTGATAAAAGACTATTGAACCGAATGCATATGACGAGAATGAAATACTTTGTAAACATAGGATTCATATTTATGAGTGGGGCTTCGCTTTCCTTGTCCGTTGTTGGACGGGTACTGCTCTTCGGTGGTGTTGACTTCAGCCTCGAGTTCGGTTCCTATTCACAAAGAACCAATCACCAGAAAAGGAAATCAACATTCAACACATTGCATGTGCAATGCTCATACAATATGGATGATATGACAAGTTAAATAGTGTTGAAATGAACCCTAGAACATGCTTGGTCATTTTAAACGGGGTTCGAGAGGTCCAAACCCTAGAACAGGGGATCCTCGGAATCACTAGTGGGGTTCAATTGGTTCTTCTAATTAAACTTGCCATCAAAGTTCGTTAACAATGTATGACTAGCTTAGTTAGATAGATTTCATTTTTCTGATCATTTTGGTATATTATTTGTATTTTTCTGATTTAAAATGAATTAGTTATGAATTTCTCCATTTTTTTATTCATTTTAAATCATTTTTGGAATATTTAAAATATTTTCCAAATTGGGCCCACATGTCATAGATTTAATCATTTTAGAAAACACTTATAGAAAATATTAAAACCCTGACAGACAGGGCCCACCTATCATATATTTCTTATTTACAGAAAATTATTACACAAATTAATAAAATAAAAAGGAAAAGAGATCGAGCATGGATCCATCGATCCAGTGCGCGCCTGGACGCACAGGTGGGGGCGTTGGAAAGAGGTGACGACGGGGAGTCGTATGGTGGTGGCACCGCCTGTTCTTCGTCACCGGAGACGGTGGCGCAACGACAGCAAGCGGCAGCGGCGTCGGGATCACGCGGGGAAGATGATACAGAGGGAGAGGAGGCAACGGAGGGGCACATTAGCACCGCAAGCTCACCATGAGCACGATGGAGGGGTCGATGAGACTCGGGGAGGCCGGACGGCGACGGATCGACGACAACAACGGTGGCGGCGGATGATGCTTGGTGCTTGATTCTAGCAAGGAGGGGGCTTTCCAGCATGCATGCTTCGAGGGGGGAGGACGAGGAAGACATGGCGCGTCCAATGGTGGCGTCGGCTTGAGCTAGGATGGCCGGAGACTGCGGGGACGAGCGGCGGCAGAAACTAGGGTTTGTCGGCCATGGCGAAAAGGAAAGGAAGAGAGGGGGAACTGGCGGGCTAGGGTTCTCCGGCGGGGACTGTTGGAGATATGCCCTAGAGGCAATAATAAATATAGTTATTATTATATCTTTGTGTTTATGATAAATGTTTACATTCATGCTATAATAGTATTAATAAGGAAACATTAATACTTGTGTGATTTGTAAACTTAAATTGAAGTCCCTGGTAAAGCCTCTATATAATACTAGCTTGTTGGTTAATAAATGATTGTGGTTTCCATATCATGAACATTGAGATGTTATTAACAACAAGATCATATCGTTAGGAGAATGATATGGTGGACATACTCCTATAGATAAGCGTAGCATAAAGATCAAGTCATTTTAATAGTTCAATTGCTATATGCTTTCTGATACATAGTAACCTAATTCCTTCGACCATGATATCATGCATATCACCTTCACCGGAAGGATGCTTTGATGACATCAAACACCACACCGTAATTGGGTGGCTATAAAGGTGGCATTGAGTGTTTGGAAAGTATTGGTTGAGACACATGGAACAAGAGTGGGATTTCTCCATCCATATGACGGATAGATATACTATGGGCCCTCTCGGTGAAATGTCATCCAATTATCTTGCAAGCATGTGACTGGCTCACAAGGGATCACATATCACGGGAACGAGAAAAGAGTACTTATCGGTAACGAGGTTGAACTAGGTATGCAGAGATACCGACGATCATAACCTCGGATAAGTAAACTATCGTGAGACAAAGGGAAATTGGTATCGTATGTAAGTGGTTCATTCGATCGCAAAGTAATCGTAAAAATATGTGGGAGCCATATGAATTTCCAGATTCCTCTATTGGTTATTGTTTGGAGAAGTGTCTCGATCATGTCCGCATAATTCACGAACCGTAGGGAGACACACTTAAGGATTCGGCGTTGTTTGAGTAGTTATGGAATGATGAGAAAGAGACCGAATGTTGTTCGGAGTCTCGGATGGGATCCGGAATGCTCCGGAGAATAAGATTCATATAAGGAAAGTCCTGTTTCGGAGTTGGGGAATGGTTCCGGTGTTTTCATCGGGAATGTTCTAGAAGGTTCCGGAAGGTCCGGCACTCCGAAGGGGAAGGGTACATGAATGTGTCATACCAAGTTGGAATGATTGCATCATGTACTAGGTGTCATCGCTGAACAAGATAAAGGGTTTAATCAAATCCTAGTTTTAAAAGTCAAACGCCAATTTGAAAAGTCAAACGGCTATTTTGGGAAGTGGAAGGGAAGGTGGAAACCGAGTTGGGGAGGAGTTCCTCCCCTCCACCGCCGGCATCCTTGGGAAACCGAGTTGGGGAGGAGTTCTCCACCCCAAAACCCTAGCCCGGCGCCGCCACCTCCTGCTGCCGCCGCCGCCTAGGGCTCCCCTAGCCGCCGACTTGGGCACCACCAAGCCCTAGCCGCCGGCCCTAGCACCTCTTCCTCGGTGTGTCTAAACCCTAGATCTCCGAGGGCTCTCTCATAGTCCACCATACTCGCTCCGGCTTAAGGCGAAGCCCTGCGAGATCTCCCCTCTACTTCCGGTACCACGCCGTTGTGCTGCCGGAATCACGAGGAGAGTGCTACAACCTCCATGCCTTTGGAACAAGGAGAGGAAGGTCTTAGTCGATCCAACGTGTGACCGATTGGGAGGCGCTGCCGGACGCAGCCGGAAGGATTGTCTACGCGATCTTGAGATCGGGAAGAGTACAACTACATCACCCACGAGAATCCGCTCTCGTTAAACACTTTGGAATCTTCGAGGGTGAGTTATTAAATCGACTCGTTGCTACAATCTAGTAGATAGATCTTGGCTTGTTTGTTTGTATGCGGTAGAAATTTTTTGTTTTCCATGCTACGAAACCCTATAGTGGTATCAGAGCCGTGTCTATATGTAGATCTGTTGCACGAGTAGAACACAATGGTCATTATGGGCGTTGATGCTTTTATTGTCGATTGCTTCTTGTGTACTTTGCATCTTGCGGGATGTTGGGATGAAGCGGCCCGGGCTAACCTTACATGACATCGTTCATGAGACTTGCTCCACGCTTGACATGCAACTTGTATTGCATAAGTGGCTTTATGGGTGCTGTTTACGCCCATAGTTAAGATTCAATTTACAACGGGTGATTAACAATGCTAGTATCAATGTTGTGGTTCTTGTTCGTAAGTTAGAACAACACTTATTGAAAGCCCCAAACCACGTAAAACATGCAAAGAAAGTAGAGGCGTCTAACTTTGTTTTGCAGGGGTGTCTTGATGATGTGATATGGCCATGATTGTGATTATATTTGATGTATGCAATGATCCTTATTGTAAGTTGGTAACAAAAGGAGCCATATGGTTGTCTTTAATTTATGTTAAGACCCGTGTCTATTCAAAGTAGTTGTAATAGTTGAAGCGGTGGACGACAACCATGGAGAAGCGTCATTGACCTTGATGCAATGCCGGTGATGATGGAGATCATGTTCGTGCTTGAAGATGGAGATCTGAAGCACAAAGAAGAAAGGCCATATCATATCACATATTATGAATTGCATGTGATGTTAATCCTTTATGCATCTTGTATTGCTTAGTTAACGACGGTAGCATTATAAGATGATCCCTCATGCACATGAATTTCAAGTCATAAAGTGTTCACCCTTAGTTAGCACCGTTGCTAAAGCTTGTTGTTTCGAAGCACCACGTGATGATCGGGTGTGTTAGATTCCGCAAGTGTATACAACGTGAGCAAGCCAGATTTGCTCATGCGGAAGCTAAGGTTTGATCTTGACGAGCCTAGCATGTACAGACATGGTCTCGGAACACGGATCACCGAAAGGTAAAGCATGAATCATATAGTAGATATGATGAACATGTAGATTGTTCGCCATTGAAACTATATCAACTCTCGTGATGATCGGTGTTGATGTCGTGGATTTGGTTCATGTGATCACTAAAACAATGTGAGGGATATTGTTTTGAGTGGGAGTTCACCTAGATTAATTTAACTATTAATTAGAACTCAATTTGTCATAAACTTAGTCTAAACTATTGCAAATATGTTGTAGATCAATGGCGGCCCCTACCATCAATTTTAATCTGTTCCTAGAGAAAGAAAAGTTGAAAAACAATGGAAGCAACTTCGCGGATTGGTTCCGCAATTTGAGGATTGTCCTCACAGCTGGTAATTTGACCTATGTCTTTGGATGCACATTGGGTGACCACGTGCGGTGATCTTGCCGAAGTAAAGAATGTTTACCTCGCTCGGAAGACTCAGTACTCCACAGTTCAGTGTGCTATCTTGTATGGTTTAGAATCGGATCTTCAGAAAAGGTTTGAGAATTCAGACCCACATGATATTGTCCGTGATCTCAAATTGATCTTTGAGACTCACGCGGCAATTGAGAGATATGAGGCTTCTGAAAATTTCTTTAACTGCAAGATGGAAGAGGGCAGCTCTGTCAGTGAGCATGTGCTTAAGATGTCTGGGCACGCAAACAAACTTCAAAGCTTGGGTATAGTGATTCCTAATGCTTTGGGGATTTACCGTGTCCTCCAATTACTACCACCAAGTTACAAGAACTTTGTGATGAACTACAATATGCAAAACATGAACAAGCAGTTGCCAGAACTCTTTGCCATGTTAAAATCTGCAGAAGTGGAGATCAAGAAAGAGAACCAAGTGTTGATGGTCAATAAGACCACCAAATTCAAGAAAGGCAAGTCTAAGCAAAAAGGGACACTTCAAGAAGGGTGGTAAGAAAGTTACCGCGCCGACGAAGAAGACCAAGGCTGGACCTAAGCCTGATACTGAGTGCTTTTACTTCAAGGGAGAAGGTCACTGGAAGCGGAATTGCCCAAAGTACTTGGCGGATTTGAAGAACGGCAACATCAAGAAGAAAGGTATATCTGATATACATGTTATTGATGTGTATCTCACTAGTACTCGTAGCAGTTCCTGGGTATTTGATACTGGTTCGGTTGCTCATATTCGTAACTCGAAACATGTGCTGCAGAATAAACGGAAGCTAGCGAAGAACGAGGTGACGATGCGCATGGGAAACGGATCAAAGGTTGATGTGATCGCGGTCGGCACGCTACCCCTTCATCTACCATCGTGATTAGTTTTATACTTAAATAATTGTTTTTGGTGCATGCGTTAAGCATGAACATTATATCGGGATCTTGTTTATTGCGAGACGGTTACTTGTTTAAGTCCGAGAATAATGGTTGTTCGATTTATATGAGTAATATGTTTTATGCACATGCACCTTTGATAGATGGTCTATTCTTATTGAATCTCGATAGTGGAAATACACATATTAATAACATTGAGGCTAAACGTTTGAAATCGAGCGATAACTCGACCTATATGTGTAATGTCGTCTTGGTCACATTGGAGTGAAGCGTATGAAGAAACTCCATTCCGATGGACTTCTTGAATCACTTGATTTCGAATCACTTGATAGATGCGAAGCATGTCTGATGGGTAAAATGACTAAGACTCCATTTTCTGGTATGATGGAGCGAGCTACGGACTTATTGGAAATCATACATAACGATGTGTGTGGTCCAATGAGTGTAGCATCGCGCGGTGGTTATCGTTATGTTCTTACCTTCACGGATGATTTGAGTAGATATGGGTATATCTATTTCATGAAACATAAGTCCGAAACTTTCGAGAAGTTTAAGGAATTTCAAAGCGAGGTAGAGAATCAACGTAACAAGAAGATTAAATTTCTGCGTTCTGATCGTGGAGGTGAATATCTAAGTTACGAGTTTGGCGAGCATTTGAAGAAATGCGGAATACTTTCACAATTGAAACCGCCGGGAACACCACAGCGTAATGGTGTGTCCGAACGTTGTAATCGAACTCTCTTAGATATGGTTCGTTCTATGATGTCACTTACAGATTTACCGCTATCATTTTGGGGTTATGCATTAGAAACAGCCGCATTCACTTTAAATAGGGCACCATCTAAATCCGTTGAAACGACACCATATGAATTATGGTTTGGGAAGAAACCTAAATTGTCGTTAAAGTTTCGGGTTGCGAAGCGTATGTAAAGAAGTTACAGCCGGATAAGCTTGAACCCAAAGCGGAGAAATGCGTCTTCATAGGATACCCGAAGGAAACTATTGGGTATACCTTCTATCATAGATCCGAGGGCAAAATCTTTGTTGCCAAGAATGGATCCTTTCTAGAGAAGGAATTTCTCTCGAAAGAAGTGACTGGAAGGAAAGTAGAACTTGACAAGGTTGTCGAACCTTCTCTCGAAATTGCGAGTAGCGCAGCACCGGAAGAAGTTCCTGTGGTTCCTGCACCAATAAGAGAGGAAGATAATGATGATGATCATGAAACTTCGGTTGTAGTTGCTACAGAGCCTCGCATGTCAACAAGAACTCGTACCACTCCAGATTGGTATGATCCCGTTATGAGTGTCATGTTGGTGGACAACACCGATGACCCTACGACATATGAGGAAGCGATGATGAGCCCAGATTCCAATAAATGGCAAGAAGCCATGAAATCCGAGATTGGATCCATGTACGAAAACCAAGTATGGACTTTGGTGGACTTACCGGATGGCCGGAAGGCTGTCGAGAACAAATGGATTTTCAAGAAGAAAACATATGCTGATGGTAATGTTACTGTCTATAAAGCTCGACTTGTCGCAAAAGGGTTTCGACAAATTCAAGGAGTTGACTACGATGAGAATTTCTCACATGTAGCGAAGCTAAAGTCTGTGAGGGTTATGTTAGCAATCGTTGCATATTATGATTATGAGATATGGCAGATGGATGTCAAAACAGCATTCCTCAATGGAGACATTGATGAAGAGTTGTATATGATGCAACCCAAAGGTTTTGTCGATCCTAAAGATGCTAACAAGGTATGCAAACTTCAACGGTCCATCTATGGATTGAAGCAAGCATCCCGAAGTTGGAATCAACGTTTTGATAAGGTGACCAAAAGTTTTGGTTTTATACAAACTTATGGAGAAGCTTGTATTTACAAGAAAGTGAGTGGGAGCTCTGTAGCATTCTTAATACTATATTTAGATGACATATTGTTGATTGGGAATGATCTAGACCTTCTTAATAGTGTCAAGGAATATTTGAATAATAGTTTTTCAATGAAGGATCTTGGCGAAGCAGCTTACATATTAGGCATAAATATTTATAGAGATAGATCGAGACGCCTAATATCATTGTCACAAAGTACATATTTGGACAAAGTTCTAAAGAGGTTTGGAATGGAAGATAGCAAGAAAGGGTTCTTGCCCATGTTGCCCAATACGACCTTGAGTAAAACTCAAAGTCCGACAACGGCAGAAGATAGAGAAAAGATGAGTAAGACTCCCTATGCCTCAGCCATAGGATCTCTAATGTATGCCATGATATTTACTAGACCCGACATTGCATATGCTGTTACTTTAACTAGCAGATATCAAAGTGATCCAGGAGTGGATCATTGGACAGCGGTCAAAAACATCCTTAAGTACTTGAGAAGAACTAAGGATATGGTTCTTTCTTATGGAGGTGATGAACAACTCGTTGTTAATGGTTACATCGATGCTAGTTGGAACACCGATCCGGATGATTCTAAATCACAATCTGGATACGTATTTACTTTGAATGGTGCAACAGTTAGCTGGAGGAGTGCAAAGCAAAGCGTTGTGGCGAGATCTTCAACTGAATCGGAATACATGGCTCCTTCGGAGGCTTCACAGGAAGCGATATGGATGAAAGAGTTCATCACAGAGCTGGGTGTGGTTCCTAGTGCGTTGGACCCAATGTCTATCTACTGTGATAACATGGGCGCCATAGCCAATGCGCAAGAACCAAGGTCACACAAGAAGCTGAAGCACATCAAGCTACGTTTTCACGCTATTCGAGAACATGTCCAAGATGGGGACATAAAGATTTGCAAAGTACACACAGATCTGAATGTGGCGGATCCGTTGACTAAACCTCTCCCGAGGGCAAAACATGACCAGCACCAAACTGCCATGGGTGTTCGGTATATTACCATGTAATCTAGATTAGATGACTCTAGTGCAAGTGGGAGACTGTTGGAGATATGCCCTAGAGGCAATAATAAATATAGTTATTATTATATCTTTGTGTTTATGATAAATGTTTACATTCATGCTATAATAGTATTAACAAGGAAACATTAATACTTGTGTGATTTGTAAACTATAATTGAAGTCCCTGGTAAAGCCTCTATATAATACTAGCTTGTTGGTTAATAAATGATTGTGGTTTCCATATCAAGAACATTGAGATGTTATTAACAACAAGATCATATCGTTAGGAGAATGATATGGTGGACATACTCCTATAGATAAGCGTAGCATAAAGATAAAGTAATTTTAATAGTTCAATTGCTATATGCTTTCTGATACATAGTAACCTAATTCCTTCGACCATGAGATCATGCATATCACCTTCACCGGAAGGATGATTTGATGACATCAAACACGACACCGTAATTGGCTGGCTATAAAGGTGGCATTGAGTGTTTGGAAAGTATTGGTTGAGACACATGGATCAAGAGTGGGATTTGTCCATCCATATGACGGATAGATATACTCTGGGCCCTCTTGGTGAAATGTCATCCAATTAGCTTGCAAGCATGTGACTGGCTCACAAGGGATCACATATCACGGGAACGAGAAAAGAGTACTTATCGGTAACGAGGTTGAACTAGGCATGCAGAGATACCGACAATCATAACCTCGGATAAGTAAACTATCGTGAGACAAAGGGAAATTGGTATCGTATGTAAGTGGTTCATTCGATCGCAAAGTAATCATAGAAATATGTGGGAGCCATATGAATTTCCAGATTCCTCTATTGATTATTGTTCGGAGAAGTGTCTCGATCATGTCCGCATAATTCACGAACCGTAGGGAGACACACTTAAGGATTCGACGTTGTTTGAGTAGTTATGGAATGATGAGAAAGAGACCGAATGTTGTTCGGAATCTCGGATGGGATCCGGGATATCACGAGGAGATCCGGAATGGTCCGGAGAATAAGATTCATATAAGGAAAGTCCTATTTCGGAGTTGGGGAATGGTTCCGGTGTTTTCATCGGGAATGTTCTAGAAGGTTCCGGAAGGTCCGGCACTCCGAAGGGGAAGGGTACATGAATGTGTCATACCAAGTTGGAATGATTGCATCATGTACTAGGTGTCATCGCTGAACAAAATAAAGGGTTTAATCAAATCTTAGTTTGAAAAGTCAAACGCCAATTTGAAAAGTCAAACGGCTATTTTGGGAAGTGGAAGGGAAGGTGGAAACCGAGTTGGGGAGGAGTTCCTCCCCTCCACCGCCGGCCCCCTTGGGAAACCGAGTTGGGGAGGGACTCCCTCCCCTTAGCCGGCGCCTCCCACCTATAAAGGGAGGGGCAGGGCTGCCCCTCCTAGTACACAAGTTCTCCACCCCAAAACCCTAGCCCAGCGCCGCCACCTCCTGCTGCCGCCGCCTCCTAGGGATCCCCTAGCCGCCAACTTGGGCACCTCCAAGCCCTAGCCGCCGGCCCTAGCACCTCTTCCTCGGTGTGTCTAAACCCTAGATCATCGAGGGCTCTCTCATATTCCACCATACTCGCTCCGGCTTAAGGCGAAGCCCTGCGAGATCTCCCCTCTACTTCCGGTAGCACGCCGTTGTCTTTGGGAATCCTGAGAGTGCTACAACCTCCATTTCTTTGTAACAAGGAGAGGAAGGTCTTCGTCGAAATCTTGAACATGTGACCGGTGGGAGCTGCCGGAGCATTATTTGGAAGGATCGCTCTGCGATCTTGAGATCGGGAAGAGTATGACTACATCACCCACGAGAATCCTCTCTCGTTAAACACTTTGGAATCTTCGAGGGTGAGTTATTCAATCGACTCGTTCCTACAATCTAGTAGATAGATCTTGGCTTGTTTGTTTGTATGCGGTAGAAAATTTTCGTTTTCCATGCTATGAAACCCTACAGCGACATTGGCCCCTTATAAACGACCAGGGGTGGCGGCACGAATCCTGGCGCATGCCGGCGCGGCGGAGCTCGACAGCGAGCTGCTTCGCTCGATCCACCGGCGAGGAAGACGACGGGGAAAAGACAACAAAGGGGTACGGGCCAGTTGGGCTGGTTTGGGCCCCGGGTGGGCTGGCTCTGGGCTGGTGCTACACGCACGAGCAACAAAGAGAGAGATGGAGATAAGGGCTGCGGCCCAGGTAGGGTTAGAGGACTATTTTTCTTTGCAAATTAGTTTTCTATTTCTGATTTCTGATATTTCTCTTTTGTATTCAAATTCAAATCTGTTTTGAATATTTTCAGATTACAGGAATTTTTATAAAATATCTTAAACCACTAAGGGGCCCTAATCACAATTTGGGCTCCATTTGTTTTGATAGTTTTCAAAATACGTAAACCATTTGAATGGTTTTGAGAGGGAAAATTTTAGGGTTTTGTTTGTGTTTGTTTTGATTAAGTCAAAGTGCAAGTATTATGGATGCATGCAATGCTCAAACATGTCTTTATTAATATTACACAAAAGGTGGTATGTTACAGCTCTACCCCACTTACAAGAATCTCGACCCAAGATTCCTAGGTTTTAGAAAAGAATGGAGGGTACTCAGATCGAAGACGAGCTTCGCGTTCCCAGGTTGCTTCTGACTCAGAGTGATGAGACCATTGAACTTTCAGGAACTTGATGGCTTGACGATGAGTCTTACGCTCGGTTTCATCAAGAATATGAACATGGTTTTCTCGGTAGGTTAGATCATCTTGGAGATCCAAAGTTTCATGGTCCACACCACGAATGGGATCTTTGAAGCAACACTTGAGTTGGGACACATGAAAGACATCATGAACCTCTAAAAAAGTTGATGGTAGATCCAATTGGTAGGCAAGATCACCCCTCTTGGAGAGAATGCGAAAGGGACCAACGTAGCGAGGAGCCAATTTGCCTTTGATACCGAATCGATGGACACACTTCAGAGGAGTGACCCGGAGGTAAACTTGATCACCAACTTCATAATGAAAATCAAGATGATGACGATCATAGTTGGTCTTCTAACGAGATTGAGCGGCCTTCAGACGCTCTCGAATTATGCGAACTTGATCTTCTGCTTCTTGGATCATGTCCGAACCAAAGAATTATCTTTCGCTGGTTTTTGTCCAGTTCAACGGTGTTCGACATGTTCTCCCATACAGGAATTGGAAAGGTGCCATGCCCAAACTAGATTGAAAACTGTTGTTGTAAGAGAATTCCGCAAAAGGAAGACATTTCTCCCAGTTCTTTCCAAAGGATATGACACACGCTTTGAGCATGTCTTCAAGAATTTGATTTACTCTTTCGGTTTGACCACCGGTTTTAGGATGATAAGCTGTGTTGAAGGAGACCTGAGTTCCCATTGCTTGTTAGATACTAGCCCAGAATTTGGAAGTGAACAAACTTCCACAATCAGATACAATCTTCTTGGGAACACCATGGAGAACAACTATCCGGGACACATATAGCTTTGCCAACTGGCTTGCGGTAATGCTTTCCTGAACAACAAGGAAGTGAGCAACTTTGGATAATCGATCAACTATTACCCATATGGCATCATTTCCTGCTTGTGTCCTTGGGAGTCCAGTAATGAAATCCATACCAATTTCATCCCATTTCCACTCAGGAATTTTCAATGGCTATAGAAGTCCAGCAGGCCTTTGGTGTTCAGCCTTCACACGACAGCAAATGTCGCACTCTGCAACAAAATGAGCGATTTCTGGTTTCATTCCACTCCACCAGAATCTTTGACGTAGATCTCGGTACATCTTGGTACCACCAAGATGGATAGACAGAGGGGATTCATGAGCTTCTAGTAGGATTAGATCTTTGATTTCCTGACTGTTTGGAACCACTAACCGATTACTGAAGTATAGGACACCTTGATCATTGACAGAGAAGCATTTAGCTTCACCGCTTGCAACGCGTTATTTGATCTTGGTAACTTCATCATCTTGATTTTGAGCTTCCTCGATTTGGTCCTCCAAAGAATATTTTATTTCAAGGTTAGCAAGGAATCCACAAGGAACTACTTCAAGGTTAAGACGCTTGATTTCCTCATAGAGAGCAGGCTAGGCTTGTGAAATCATCCGATTATTGCAATAAGACTTGCGACTTAGCGCATCAGCAACGACATTGGCTTTGCCGGGTTGATAGTTGAGACCCAAATCATAATCTTTGATGAGTTCCAACCATCGTCTTTGCCTGAGATTCAGAAAGAGGTACTTCAGGCTTTGATGATCCGAGTAAAGTTCGCAACAGTTATCGATGACGTAATGCTGCCATTGCTTGAGAGCATGAACAACATCAGCGAGTTCGAGATCATGGGTTGGATAATTGTTCTCATGTGGCTTCAACTGCCGAGAAGCATAGGCCACTACATGACCATCTTGCATCGACACACAACCGAGCCCTTGAAGAGAAGCGTCACGGTAGATGATGAAATCCTTGCTTATATCCGGAAGGACAAGCACAGGGGCGGTGGTTAGCTTAGTTTTAAAAGCATGGAAGATTTCTTCTACCTTTTCTGACCATTCAAACTTCTTATCTTTATTAAGAATATTGTCATAGGCTTGGCTATCTTGGAGAAGTTCTCGATTAATCAGCGGTAATATCCAGCCATTCCAAGAAAACTTCGAACTTCCTTGACTGAAGTAGGTGACTTCCATTCCAGAATGGTCTGAACCTTATCCGATATGACAGCAACACCACTTGCAGACACTACATGGCGAAGGAAGATGAGATCTTGTAACCAGAACTCACATTTGGAGAACTTGTCATAGAGACGATGTTCACGAAGTTTAGTCAACACCAAACGTAGATGTTCGGCATGCTCTTCTTCGTTCTTGGAGTAGATTAGAATGTCATCAATGTATACCACGACGAACTTGTCGAGATATTCCATGAAGACGGAATTCATGAGCCTCATAAATGTGGCAGGGGCATTGGTTAACCTGAAGGACATCACTGTATACTCGTAAAGACCATAAAGAGTTGTGAATGATGTCTTTGGGATATCCTCTTTCCTGATCTTGATTTGATGATACCCTGATCTTAAGTCCATTTTGGAGAAGACAGTGGCACCACTTAATTGATCAAAGAGGTCATTTATCCGGGGAATCTTTTGTACCTACAAAACAAATATTCAATAGAAAACAAGATAGGATCAGTGTTAGAATATTTCTCTCAGATATGTCAGTGAGGTGCACTTGACAATCTCATCATTGAGAAATGTTATAAAGGGGCAAGTTTCACCAATATGAAAGATTTCATCTTTCATAAACTCAAGGCCAGAATGCAAATGATAGCCATAAGGGACCAATTCACCAGCCAAGGTAAAAGTATATTGGTAATAGTAAGTTCAAACTTTCTGAGCTTATCCTCATGTGCATAGCAGGCACACAAGATGCACACACACAAGAATGCAGAGGGGTGTTCTGTTGACCTCACAAGCATAGCCATTATCACAAAACCACAGCCAGCCGTGGAGGAGCACCTCAGTGCATCTCTCCACCACACAATACACTAGCACAGCCAGGATGAACAACAGTTAATTAAACCAAGAACAACAACCAAACCAACCACCTAGATCCACCCAAACATCACCAGAATGGTGACATAAGGAGGGGAATAGATCTGGTGGACAGTAAGGTCAAGCCTAGGAGCTAGGAGGAGCAGGCAAGCTCAAGAGCAAGCTCAGGAGCTAGCAAAAGCAGATCAATATCAAGACCAAGAACAAGATCAGGATCATCATCTATACCACACCAACATCAAATCTTGTGGTGAGTCTCATAAAACCATCACATGCTTTCATCAGAATGTCTAAACAAAGGCATGTGTTGCTTTATGCAATAATCTCTCAATAAGCACCCAAGAGGGGTGAATCTATCCTAGAGATTTTAAGTATAAGGATAAGAAATCTAGCTCAACCACAAACACTAAACCCTTAGACCAGCATCACTGGGTTCAGTGTTACTTTGTAACTTAGATCAATTTCATTTGATCTTATCAAGATCAGGGCACATCTCAGAGAGAGTAGCACCTCTACTCTTACAAGATTCAAACAATCTAATATTCAACCAACTAGGAAATAAATCCAAAAGCCTCAGACCAACATCATAGGCAGGAAAGTTAATACAAGTTTTCATGTCAACTTGTCAGTATTAATCACCAACATAATCAAGCTAAGCCCAGAAATAAAAACCCAATCACTTGTGTGCCAGAATACAATGGTATCACAAGGACAAGTTCTTAATGAACTAAAACCAATCTCTGTTTAGAATCCACACATAAAAGGGACAACCACTACATATCATTTTCCTGAAACCAAGTGCTAGAAATCAACATTTAAATGAATCTATACATCCACAGAAGATCATTACATGTAATGATTTGATTCAGAATGTAAAATCTCAAACATTCCCACATTATAATTGCAGTAAGCAACTACTGAGAGGGAGACTACTGTCATTATAAGCAATCTGACAGTAGAGTAACCTCTCAGATCAACACTATAATCCAATCAAGGATTTCATTGAACACTTGCATGGATCATGGTGGATTACCATTAGAATAAATCTGACAGGCAACTAGTATCATCAAAGCCATTATCAATCATTAACCACAGCAGACAATCCTTTTCCATGATCAAATATGATCAACACTAGATCTAAAACATCATAAATATGATTAACAGGGGGTTATGAATCCTAAATCAGAGTAAGAACCCTAATCCAAAGATGAACTCAACCAGCAAATAGTCACTCGGCATGAAAGCCACTAGATACACACGGAAAGAATCATGGCAGTAGTAGGGACAAACACCACCACGATAACTTACCCGAGGTCCTCGCTGATGAATCGAAGAGGAAGCAGAGGGGCCGAAGAACCGGGACACGCGAGCACCAGAGCACCGCAAGGGCCGCTGCTGCGAACTGAGTCCGCGGAGCAACGCTGAGCCCAACACACCACCGCGACGTGGGATCGGCGAGATCTTCTCCGGCTAGGGAAAGCCTAGGGTCCGGACCCTGGGGGGCCACAGGTCAAAACCAAGTGGGTAGAGCGAAAGGCGACCCCATCGACAACGCTCGCAGCGATGGCGGGCACCTATGACGGTGAGAATCGACGGTGGCGGCATCGCCGACCACGTGAGCGAGTCAGAGGAGGAGGAGATAAGGTCGAGGGAGAGAGAGGAGGCAGAGTGGACTGGGTGGGCCAAAAACCCCTTCAGGGTAGCCATTTGACCCTGCCCTATTGGGCCACTTTGGCCCAATAATTCTAAGGGGCCAGCCCAGGTTATTTAATAAATCTTTTGATCAATTGGAAAATACCAAAATGCCCCTGACCCCAATAAAATTATATAAAATAAATTAATAGTCCAAAAATTATAAATAAAGTATTTTTCGATTTACAATAATACACTCTATCCAAATAAAATAAGTTATCAAATTTTGGACATTCAAATTTTTATAAGAATTTTGTAATTTAAATATTCCTTATAGAATTTTACCAAATTATTGAAAGGTGATAAAATAAATAAAAATAACTTTCATTATTTATTAATATTATAGTATTTTTGAAAAATACTAAATAAGTATTTAATAAGGATAAATGTTTATAATATAAGTAAAATCCTCAAAAATCTTGGAAAATAAGAATTATAATTTCAAATATAATCACATATTATTAAATAATTAAAAAGTAATAAGCATTATAAAAATCATATTTTATTATGTATAAATCACAAAAATACATGTAATATACTAAAATGATCACAAAATAACAATTACATATGAAAAATCTAATATTTTACTGTTGAGATAAACCAAAAATTCAAATATTTTAACAACTCAAATATAAACTATTTTACTTCATTAATAATTCATAAAATAATAAATAACATTTCTTAATATCCTTGAAATGAGTAAAATAAGTTCAATATATGTAGTATAAATCTTAAATATTAATGAAATAAAACTCAAATGGTTTAAAAACATTATAAATATTTTTATATCAAACTATCTTCAAATCTAAGTGAAGATTACATTCTCAAAGGATTTCAACTCATGATAGAAACCTTAAAGAAAATCTTGTGAATGAATCAGATCCTTTCCATTTACTTTAAATTATCAAATATCAACAATTACCACAACACTATAAAAAAAAAGAGGATAGTAGTTAAATGAAATATCTAGAATTAAAATAAACTCTCACTCATCTATAAAAAAGAAAAATGATACTACTCTTCAAAAAAAAATTAAAATTATCTCAAGTAAAGTAATAAACATTCTTAAATAAAATATAGAATACATTACACATTTCAGATATACAGGTGTAACTATCATACTTTCAAAAAATATATTTTATTTAATAATAATAGTCAAGAGTCCCCAAATAGAGTCCAAATATAATACACATGTTTTGACTACATATTTTATAGTTAAAGTTGGTCTGATAAAAGCGGCAAAACTCCAAGCCATTTGATTAAAAATAAAATCAACAAAAATCATCAACCACCAACTGGTATACACCATAGAATTTAGAGACCTTTTTTTTGAAGGTTTTCCTTTTTTACTTTCAATAGAAAATCTTTTATAAGTAGTCCTATGTATGTCGTAATAAGAAATGTATATTTATACATATGTTATGTGTCCACTCATATCACTTTATAAAATAAAAAAAAAATACAGAAAATTAATATAACTACAAAACACATTCCCAATAAAATTACAACATTGGATAACCACCTTCCAAAATTATTTCTCCTTAGGCGCCACGAGCGTGCATCATTTTAATCTATAATAAGCATAAACATTAGTTCTTACCGGACCAATGATGCTGATTTCAGATTTTGGATCTTATACTGACTCGAAGACCATGAGTGCATAATCTTGCAACCACAAAAGGCAAGTTCACACTTGCTCATGTCCTTTGTTTATTTTCTGTAAATTATTTTACAAATCCAGTGTTGCCTTCACCTGCATTTGAAAAAGGTCAGAAAACCCTATTTTAAATAATAATGAGGACTATTGATTATTGATCCAGGGTGATCAGCTAATCTAGTAAATTTGACAGTTGGGATACCACTATTCAGAACTATATCACCTAGGGCTTAACAACCAATGTCGCCAGTGATTCTTGCGCCTTATATTACGCGTTGACCATGAGATTTGGAATGGGACAGAGAAGTCAACTATATCTTCTTCCTCTCGCATGAAGCCGGATGTGCAGGTCGTGGATGTTATCCTCGTGGTATCGTAGATTTTTAATGCATTAATTGGTAATTATGCGACATATGGGTGGGAACCCTCAACGTCCCACGATTGTTCTGACATCTAACGGTTTGTACAAACAATTGCTGTAATTCTTTATGTGGGCATGGTGTACACCAAGGAGGAATGCGGGGTCAATAGGTTGAAAACTGGATCATCTTTTGGGCCCCACATCATGGAATTGTGGGACGGAATAAGCTGCGGTTGTGTAAAGAGTTGATCACTCATGGGTAAAGTAACGCACTGCACAGTGTAAGAACTGTAACTCTGTTATGCTTGAAGGAAGGGCGAACCGGCGGAAAGGAACCCATGAAGGTTCTGTAAAACCTGGTGAAAGGTGACATAGCTTTTCAAAATAAAAGCAACCTTTAAAGAAATGTTTATGAAAACTTGCATTTCCTACGACCTATGGTCTGTGGTTGTAGTTATAGTGCATCAAACACTCCTTTACTAGTGAATTTGCTGAGTACGCTCGTACTCAAAGTATCTTCTTAACCCTTGCTAGATTCTGAAGCCATTAGAACGATGTCTATACCAAGAAATGCTCCAGGACTTATCAAGACCAGCTAAAGTTCTTCAATGAAGACAAGGAAATCAACATATACCTCAATACCATGTGAAGACGAAAGCTATTGATTAGATAGGAATATTATCTCTAGCCAAAGAACCTATTTCTGTAGTGCGTTGCAATAGCAGCAATGCCAACCTCTTAGTCTTAATATTAGACTTAATAGTACAATCGTTCTTCCGTTGTTTATCTTTGATTCTTCTCTGTAAGAAGTTCTTTCTCTCTCTTTAACCTAGAGTGTTCTCTGGATCTTATGTAAAGGAGTGAGTTGTAACCTTCAAGCCATGTATTGGTCCCGCTATGTTTCTGTTGTGCCATTCTTAGGGATGTAATACTAGTGAACGGTGTTTCATTGATGTTATGTCAACGACTATAGTATACTACATCATGCAGTGGTATGCTGGGTCACCGCAGTTGGTATCAGAGCATATGCTCTGACCTTAGGTTGGAAACCTAGTAAATGGGTAGAACCTGTAGGACAAATCCTAGCAATAATGACGAGTTCTCTAGTGATATGAGGGATATTCACTTAAGAATAATCATGTTATGTTACTAGTGCGATAACTATTTTATATGATTGCAACTCCAATCATTTCCCCAAGAGTTTTTACTCTATGTGACTGATGATAATTTCTTATCCACAGTTCCACATGGCACCTCGATATCCACCCCGGAATGTTCAAGTGATGAACAGGACGTTGGATGACTACGGAGGGATTGAACAGACAATCTCCGACAACTTCTATGGAGTTTGTAATGTTAATCAAGACTTTTGGTCAAGATTTACACTTACTATGATGGGCAGGTATTAGCTAAATACCGTGTCATGATCATGTTACCCAAGAAGTTAGGACCGAAGAGAGAAATGCCAGCAGGAGAGGCAAGGTGCATGGCATCTGCATACCAGATTGCCGTAGCAGCAGCCATAACCATGATCCGAGAGCATAAATCCCAAGCTCTAGAAGGTAGTACTCACACCATTATACCACATGAAACCTCAAACTAAGAGCATGAGTTAGATCACTCTACCTTAGTTCAAACTGAACCTACTCTAGCTGCAGAGTATATGGATCGTTATCGGTCTTTACTAAACACTTATCACAATACTCACCAAGTTTTAGTCTAGGAACTGGATACGGTCATTAAGGATTTTACTAATCCTGAAAAAATCAATGGCTCGTAGGAAGAAGTTGGATAAAGAAGCTAGGCATCCCAAATACATACCTTCAGGAGAGGTGTTTGAGGAAACTGAGTTCGATGACCCAAACTCAGAAAATTATGCCTATTACCAGAATGACTTCAAGCCACCTGAAGACCTATGGACCAAGTACAATTCCGAACAACAGGAATGGAATAAAGTAATTCCAAATAAACCTGAGCCTTACAAATATGGATGGGCGTATAATCTCAAGGTAAAACCATAGGGAATCCTATACCTTGTGATGCGGGTATTGAGGAGGAGATCAACTATAACCATAGAGAGCCTTATGGACCATATGGGGGTGATACTGATCCAATCAACTTAGAAGAGTATCCCAATAGCTACTACACCAACATATATGACTAGATCCAAGAAAAAGCTAAGGAACCAACTTACTATGAGGAGGCGGTGCCAGAAAACCCGAACTATTCGGTGGAAGATTACGCCAACTCTAGTCATTTTTCAATGACTAATCTCAGTCTCGGTACTTCTACTCAAGATTACGCACCTCCTGGATGCTCCTATGCTCCAGAAGGCAGTCATAGGACTTCACGTCATCATGGACGGAACTCCAGGAAGCACTAGAGGAAGATGAAAGCGAGAGAGAAATAACCTCCCAAGGGATGCGGGCTTGAATAATGTACATAGAGGGTAACGCGTACTGTAGTTTGGAGAGTTTGTGGAAATAAGTGAGGATATATCCACAAGAACAAGAAGTTCTTGTAAGATAGTTGTGTAAATAGGTATGGGACAAACAGTTGGAACATTTAGTACATTTGTAAATTAGTTAAAACCTATGTGTAATACAAGGTATATGTTTTGTTGTTTATTGACATTTGGATCTTATTGAATTTTCTTGATTGACTAGATCTGTACATGAAGTTTATTTAGGTGTGCAAATGCGTGATGTAACACCCGGTTATTACTTGATGATATAGACCTAGATAGATATGGGAATTCATGTAAGGGATCGATGATTCCAAAATAAGACTTACGGGAAGGAAGAAGCAAGATATAAGGAGTGCTAACATCACTTAGAGAATAGATAGAACATAGACTATTCCTAGTCAAACTCAAGAAAAAAATTGGGTATAGAAGTAGGGAATACTACTCATAAGTAATGTAGGAATTATACCAAATTCATGGAAGTACCATTGATAAGTACAAACAGTTAGCTTTGGAAACCAAAATTGTATTCAAACTCTGACCATTCCGAGGGAATGTGAGAGGTATGTGAGAAACCATAGGATAATTAACACACCTTAGGACGGTTCACAGCTGGTAATAAGAATCCGCCATTGGTATTTGATCCATAGCTAGTAACTAATCCACAGTTGGTATTTTGTCCGCAGCTGGTATTTGGTTGCGATAGTTAACCAAACCTTATTAAAAGTTGCATAAAGAGCATTAAATTTGGCCTAAGTTAAGAAAGACATAAGAAAGTTTAACAGATCTGAAGACGATAGCTTGGCAAGATGCTTTGCAAAAAAACCAGTTATTTCAGCAGGAATGCCCAATAGTAAGTATGACATTTAGTGCTGAAAGAATTGCTTTGGAAATCGACAACTATGTGGATGCACCATATAATATTTCATATGACTTTAAAGCAGTAAAATATAAACTGAACAGGAACCAACATTTTAGTTCAAGAGTCAATAGCTTCTATGTATGGAGTTTCAAAATTATTAGTAAAACTTAATGGGGAAGAGTAAACGTTAAAAATGATCATTAAAGAAAATACTTTGGGTAATAAAGAAAAGTTAATTAAAAATATTAAGAAGGTACAAATTTGAGGGTGATGAAGGATACATTTAAACAATCCAACTTGAAAGGACACAACTTTTAAGTAATCCTTAAGAATTAATATAGAACCCTAATGCAACGAGTGTCGAGAATAAAAAAATTCCAATGGGTATGGACAAATTGAGTTCAGATTCAATTTCGGAAGGAACACCAGTATCAACGATATAATGACAGGAATAGTAAGATAGTCTGTTGACCATTAAAATGCATATATAGAAATATAAAAACTCATGGTAATGAGAACTTCCAAATTGTAATTAATATAGTAACGAAGTTGTTAATTCAAGAAAAAGAATTGAATGAGGATATCTAATCAGGTTATGGAATATTCCAATTAAATCCATTGAAGATCGTCATGGAGTGGGGAGTATAGCAACCATTACAAACCTTAGAAATTCCTGAATAGAAATGAGAGGAAATAGGTATGGACTCCATCACAGGATCACCTATGACACTAAAAAGGAAAGATATGATATGGGTAATTGTGGACAGACTCACTCAGAGTGCACATTTTATTCCAGTAAATCCAAAAGGATAATTCCTAGAAGTTAGTGAAGTATAGACAAGACATCATTGATAAGATCAGGGAAAGACTGAAAATAGCCCAAAGCAGGTAGCAAAGTTATACGAATCAAAGCCAAAGATCATGGCATTCAGAATTAGGAGATGTGGTCTATTTTAAAGTAAAGTCCAATGAAAGGAGTAAAAATATTGGGAGTTAAAGGGAAATTGAGTCCAAGATATATCGGACCATTTAAGATACTAAGTCAAAACAGAACTATCGCTTATGCTTTAGAGTTACCATTAAGATTGGCTTAGGTGCATAATGCTTTTCATATGTCACAACTTCGCAAATATTTGAAAATTCCAGAGGAGGCAATAGCACATCAAGAGTCAGAACTACAAGCAGACCTGATTTATATTTGAAAGCCCTGTAAGATTCGGGAAGAAACTTGGAAAATATTGAGGAACAGAGCAATTGAATGTTGCAAGGTACAGTGGGAACATCACCCTGAGAGAGAAGCCACATGGGAGAAGAAAGAGAATTTAAAAAGGTTTATCCAGAATTATTCTGGTACATCTCCACAAACTTCGGGACGAAGTTTAATTTAAGGGGGGAAATCTGTAACATCCCAGGATTTAGGACCTAACGAAGGGTAGATTTAGGAATATGAATTGTTGCATGCATTTATTTGTGAAAATGTGGGTAAAATTTTCACCAAATAAAAACTTAAGTGATCAATGTTTCTTTCTTACTTTGAGAATAGGTTTAGTCTTAAAGAAGGATTGCAATAAACTTTGATATGAACTTAAAGTAGTTATGTGTGTTTTGAAATGAGTTTGGATTTTAAAACATAAGTGTTTTATAATTTAAATGATTTGAATATAAGATTGGGATCTTAAATTAATTAAGAGAAAAGTATTATAACTTTAATCTTATCTAAAAACAATATTGTATGTGGAATTAATTTTACATACTTAATCAAGTCACAAAGAATACCTTACAGAAGTTATTCCAAACTTCACAATTCACACAAGAGTAAAGAATAAAATATTCTTTATTAATAAATATATAACCTTTATTACAAATGAACCAAATAAAAATTACATAAATTACAAAAGAATAAGAAAACTACATTTGTATATCCACTAACTATCCTATACCTTAAACTACATTAAGTCTTCATCTTTATCTTTTGTACCTGCAAAACAAAGATTAAATAGAAAACAAGATAGGATCACTGTTAGAATATTTCTCTCAGATATGTCAGTGAGGTGCACTTGACAATTTAATCATTAAGAAATGTTATAAAGGGGCAAGTTTCACCAATATGAAAGATTTCATCTTTCATAAACTCAAGGCCAGAATGCAAATGATAGCCAAAAGGGACCAATTCACCAGCCAAGGTAAAAGTAGATTGGTAATAGTAAGTTCAAACTTTCTGAGCTTATCCTCATGTGCATAGCAGGCACACAAGCTGCACACACAAGCATGTAGAGGGGTGTGCTGTCGACCTCACAAGCATAGCCATTATCACAAAACCACAACCAGCCATGGAGGAGCACCTCAGTGCATATCTCCACCACACAATACACTAGCACAGCCAGGATGAACAACAGTTAAACCAAGAACAGCAACCAAACCAACCACCTAGATCCACCCAAACATCACCAGAATGGTGACATAAGGAGGGGAATAGATCTGGTGGACAGTAAGGTCAAGCCCAGGAGCTAGGAGGAGCAGGCAAGCTCAAGAGCAAGCTCAGGAGCCAGCAAAAGCAGATCAAGATCAAGACCAAGAACAAGATCAGGATCATCATCAATATACCACACCAACATCAAATCTTGTGGTGAGTCTCATAAAACCATCACATGCTTTCATCAGAATGTCTAAACAAAGGCATGTGTTGCTTTATGCAATAATCTCTCAATAAGCACTCAAGAGGGGTGAATCTATCCTAGAGATTTTAAGTATAAGGATAAGAAATCTAGCTCAACCACAAACACTAAACCCTCATATCAGCATCACTGGGTTTAGTGTTACTTTGTAACTTAGTTCATTTTCATTTGATCTTATCAAGATCAGGGCACATCTCAGAGAGAGTAGCACCTCTACTCTTGCAAGATTCAAACAATCTAATATTCAACCAACTAGGAAATAAAACCAAAAGCCTCAGACCAACATCATAAGCAGGAAAGTTAATACAAGTTTTCATGTCAACTTGTCAGTATTAATCACCAGCATAATCAAGCTAAGCCCAGAAATAAAAACCCAATCACTTGTGTGCCAGAATACAATGGTATCACAAGGAGAAGTTCTTAATGAACTAAAACCAATCTCTGTTTAGAATCCACACATAAAAGGGACAACCACTACATATCATTTTCCTGAAACCAAGTGCCAGAAATCAACATTTAAATGAATCTATACATCCATAGAAGATCATTACATGTAATGATTTGATTCAGAATGTATAATCTCAAACATGCCCACATTATAATTCCAGTAAGCAACTACTGAGAGGGAGACTACTGTCAGTATAAGCAATATGACAGTAGAGTAAACTCTAAGATCAACACTATAATCCAATCAAGGATTTCATTGAACACTAGCATGGATCATGGTAGATTACCACTAGAATAAATCTGATAGGCAACTAACATCATCAAAGCCACTATTAATCATTAACCAGAGCAGACAATCCTTTTCCATGATCAAATATGATCAACACTAGATCTAAAACATCATAAATATGATCAACAGGGGGTTATGAATCCTAAATCAGAGTAAGAACCCTAATACAGAGATGAACTCAACCAGCACATAGTCACTCGGCATGAAAGCCACTAGATACACACGGAAAGAATCATGGCAGTAGTAGGGACAAACACCACCACGATAACTTAAACGAGGTCCTCGCTGATGAATCGAAGAGGAAGCAGAGGGGACGAGGAACCGCAGCGGCACAGGGAGCACCTGGAGGGCGCAATCGACTGCCACGGCCAGCGGCAGCAGACGAGCCCAACCCCAGCGGGATAGCGGCGACAGCATCTTCTCCGAAGCCTAGGGTCCGGGAATGGGGTGGACCTGACCACGGGGAAGCCCCGGAGTCAAAACCAAGTGGGTAGAACGAACAAGCGTCATCGACAACCCCAACTCGCACCACGGCGGCGGCCAGAACGGCCGATGACGACGAGAATCGACGGTGGCGGCATCGCCGACCACGGGGGTGAGTCAGAGGAGGAGGAGATAAGGTCAAAGGAGAGAGAGGAGGCAGAGTGGACTGGGTGGGCCAAAAAACCCTTAGGGGTAGCCATTTGACCCTGCCCTATTGGGCCACTTTGGCCCAATAAGCCCAAGGGGCCAGCCCAGGTTATTTAATAAATCTTTTGATCAATTGGAAAATACCAAAATGCCCCTAACCCCAATAAAATTATAGAAAATAAATTAATAGTCCAAAAATAATAAATAAAGTATTTTTGGATTTACAACATACACGCTATCCAAATAAAATAAGTTACCAAATTTTGGACATTCAAATTTTTATAAGAATTTTGTAATTTAAATATTCCTTATAGAATTTCACAAAATTATTGAAAGGTGATAAAAATAAATAAAAATAACTTTCATTATTTATTAATATTATAGTATTTTTGAAAAATACTAAATAAATATTTAATAAGGATAAATGTTTATAATATAAGTAAAATCCTCAAAAATCTTGGAAAATAAGAATTATAATTTCAAATATAATCACATATTATTAAATAATTAAAAAGTAATAAGCATTATAAAAATCATATTTTATTATGTATAAATCACAAAAATACATGTAATATACTAAAATGATCACAAAAATAACAATTACATATTAAAAATATAATATTTTACTTTTGAGATAAACCAAAAATTCAAATATTTTAACAACTCAGATATAAACTATTTTACTTCATTAATAATTCAGAAAATAATAAATAACATTTATTAATATCCTTGAAATGAGTAAAATAAGTTCAATATATAGTATAAATCTTAAATATTAATGAAATAAAACTCTAATGGTTTAAAAACATTATAAATATTTTTATATCAAACTTCCTTTAACTCTAAGTGAAGATTATATTTTCAAAGGATTTCAACTCATGATATAAACCTTAAAGAACATCTTATGAATGAATCAGATCCTTTCCATTTACTTTAAATTATCAAATATCAACAATTACCACAACACTATAATTTTTTTTAAGGATAGTTAAATGAAATTATATCTGGAATTATAAACTCTACTCACTCATCTATATAAGATAAATGATAATACTCTACCATAAAATTAAGAAACCATTTTCTCAAGTAAAAGAACAAACATTCTTAAATAACTTAAAGAACACATTTTAGATATACAAGATACCTGGGTGTAAGTATCATACTTTCAAAAACTATATATATTTTAAAGTTAACTTTAGTCTCCAAGAGTCCAAATATAATACCATACACATGACTACATGTTTTATAGTTAACTTTGGTCTGAAGTAGTTAATCTATAAAGCAGCATAAACTCAAGCCATTTGATTAAAACAAACAACATCAACCATTACTAACTAACCACAAGGTTATTTAGACCTTAGAAGAGAAACCTTTTCTTTGAAGGTTATCCTTTTTGCCACTTTAAATACAAATCTTGTATAAGTAGTCCTAACTAGTATGTCATAAGAATGTATATTTTATTCCTACATATGTGTTGACTCCAACCACTCATAAACTCGAATAAAAATACAACTACAAAATTTATCCAATAGGACCACACATTCCAAAGTAACCACTTTCGAAATCCAAACCTTAGGACAACGTTATTCCCGGGATTTGCGCTTAGAACGTGCATCACACTAATTATGCATAAAAGCATATTGCTTCTTTAAACATTAGTCCTTACCGGACCAATGATGCTGATTTCAGATTTTGGATCTTATACTGACTCGAAGACCATGAGTGCATAATCTTGCAACCACAAAAGGCAAGTTCACACTTGCTCATGTCCTTTGTTTATTTTCTGTAAAGTATTTTACAAATCCAGTGTTGTCTTCACCTACACTTGAAAAAGGCCAGAAAACCCTATTTTCAATAATAATGAGGACTATTGATTACAGATCTAGGGTGATCAGCTAATCTAGTAAATCTGACAGTTGGGATACCACTATTCAGAACTATATCACCTAGGGCTTAACAACCAATGTCGCCAGTGATTCTTGCGCTGTATATTACGCGTTGACCATGAGATTTGGAATGGGACAGAGAAGTCAACTATATCTTCTTCCTCTCGCATGAAGCCGGATGTGCAGGTCGTGGATGTTATCCTCGTAGTATGCATTTTAATTGGTAATTCAGAGAGGATATGCAGCATATGGGTGGGAACCCTCAACGTCCCACGATAGTTCTGACATCTAACAGTTTGTACAAACCATTGTCGTAATTCTTTATGTGGGCATGGTGTACACCAAGGAGGCATGCGGGGTCGCGAAGGGGGCAGTGATTGGCTTGGATCATCTTCTAGGCCCCACATCATGGAATTGTAGATGGGAATAAGCTGCCCGGTTGTGCAACAAAGAGCTGCGAACGCGGTGGGAAAGGAACCCCATGAAGGTTCTGGTAAACCCGTGAAGACTGACGGACATAGCTTTTCAAAATAAAAGCAACCTTTAAAGAAATGTTTATGAAAACTTGCATTGCCTACGACCTACGGTCTGTGGTTGTAGTTATAGTGCATCAAACACTCCTTTTCTAGTGAATATGCTAAGTACGCTCGTACTCAAAGTATCTTCTTAACCCTTGCTAGATTCTGAAGCTATTAGAATGATGTCTACACCAAGAAATGCTCCAGGACTTATCAAGGCCAGCTAAAGTTCTTCAATGAAGACAAGGAAGTCAACATATACCTCAATCCCAAGTGAAGACGAAAGCTACTGATTAGATAGGAATATTATCTCTAGCCAAAGAACCTATTTCTGTAGTGCGTTGCAATAGCAGCAATGCCAACCTCTTAGTCTGAATATTAGACTTAATAGTATAATCGTTCTTCCGTTGTTTATCTTTGATTCTTCTCCGTAAGAAGTTCTTTATCTCTTTAACCTAGAGTGTTCTCTGGATCTTATGTAAAGGAGTGAGTTTTAACCTTCAAGCCATGTATTGGTCTCGCTGTGTTTCTGTTGTGCCATTCTGAGGGATGTAATACTAGTGAACGGTGTTTCATTGGTGTTATGTCAACGACCATAGTATACTACATCATGCAGTGGTATGCTGGGTCACCGCAGGGAAGTGGGTACTTATTCTTGATTGTCACCGCATTGAGTGGACGGTAATCAACAACCAATCTTGGAATATTTGTATCCCGCTTCTTGACAAAGATGGTAGGGCAACCCCAAGAGGATGTTCTAGGTTGGATGTATCCTAGGCCTTCCATCTCTTCAAGTTGCTTCTTCAACTCAACCAACTCATGTGGAGGCATGCGGTAAGGTCTTTTGGAGATAGGAGCAGTTCCAGGAACTAGCTCTATGACAAACTCCACACTTAGATTAGGTGGCATGCCAGGCAACTCTTCAGGAAAGACATCCGGGAAATCACAGACTACATGGACATCTTGGACCTCGAGAGTAGGTAGGACATCCATGGCATACAAATCCGATAAAGGTTTAAGCACCGCTGACGGAGACTTTGAACCATCAGTCCAATACTTGACAGTTATGCCAGCAGGAGAGGTCATAGTAACTGTTCTAAGTGCCCAGTCAATGACGGCTTGATACTTGGTTAACCAGTCCATGCCCAGAATGATGTCTATGTCAGTTGACTTGAGTGCGATGAGGGAAGTGGGAAACTTCTGATATGCTATATCTATCTCAACCCCATGAGTAACCCAGATGGTCTGCCGACGAGACCCAGGAGTACTAATCTCTAGAGGGGAAGACATTGCTTCAACAGGTATATTATGCTCCCGTACAAACTCTTGTGATATGAATGTATGTGATGCTCCAGAATCAAACACGACTGTTGCGAGAATTGAATTGGCACGGAGCGTACCCAGAATGACGCGTGGATCTTCCTAGGCTTCCTCAATAGTGACATGGTTCAGACGACCACGTCCAGCACCTTGAGATTTATCATTCTTCTTTTCCTGCTGATCATTGTGACCGACATCCCTTTGAGAACACTCCCTTGAGTAGTGACCAGGCTGACCACAGGAGTAACATGTAACTCCAGTGTGAGAACCAGTAGGAGGACGATAGTTTGCTCCACCAGTATTTGACTGTGGCTGACGAGAAGCATTGCCAGAAGACTTGGGGGTGCATAAGGAGCGCGAGGCACAACACTGTATGGAACAAAGACACGACGCTTCTTGTTACCAGAGGAATAAGCACGAGAATTTCCTTATTCACGCTTCTGAGAGACCTCCATATCCTTCCTTCCATGCTCTAGAGTAAGAGCCTGATTGTGCAGTTGCTGGAAAGACTGGAACTTGGAGGGCAGCAACTCATAGCGAAGTGTAGGGTTAAGTCCCTTACGGAATAGCTCTTGCTTATTTTCATCATTGGTCACATCCCTGGTTGCATAACGAGCCAGGCGAGTAAACTCACGCCCATATGTTTCAATATCCCTGCGCCCCTGAGTCAGATCCAGAAACTCCCGTCTTTTGAGATCCATGATGGGCTTAGGGATATAAGAGGCATGGAATGCTGCAACAAACTCTTCCCAGGTAACAACATGTCCCTGAGCTTGCAGATTCAGAAAACCTTCCCACCAAACACCAGCCTCACCTTCCAGTTGATAGGTGGCGAAGTTGACGCGGTCATCGGGACGGACACGAAGAGCACATAACTTGCGCTCTATTGTGCGAAGCCAATCATCAGCTTCAAGGGGCTCCTTTGGGTGGGTGAAGATTGGAGGAAAAGAGCGGATGAAATCTCCAAGTGTGAGACAGTCGTTAGGACGACGTTCAGTGTTCTGCACCACACGCTCCAGAAGGCGTTCATTCCTCAGGCGGTTGGTCTCAATGTTGTTGAGAACCTCGGCCATTGTGGGAGGTGGCGGAAGTTCCTGTTCAGCATTGTTGTTTGCTCAACAGCCAACAGAACCACGAGTACCAGACGACATCCTGAGGAAAAAACAGAAACCATGAGAATGGATTCACTAAAAAGGGTACAACAAAGGATGGTATGAACCATGTAAAAAATATCATGGTAGAGGTGATCATGTTGATGAAAATTATATCAATGCATTAAGTATGGAACTAGAACAAGCATACGAAATGTATACGCTACCAACTTAGATACAAACCATAAAAATGGAATGCAAGCATGATATGATACCAACAAGTCACAAAAGAGTACAGAGCGGGATTATAGGCATCCTTAGCAAAGTTGAAAAACAATGCTCAGGTGCACAAATATATCTTGGAAACTCTGAGCCTTGCAACCAAGTACGGAATACTAGGAAAACAACCCAAACCCGTATATCCTAAAATTTGAAATGATAGACGAGAAGGGAAACCTTTGCAAAACAAACGAGGTAAGATAACTCAGCAATAGAACAACCTTGGACAAGGAGTAAAAAGAGTTGATAGGGCAAAGGTGTCCAATCTATCGATGAGACGATAATGGCCGATTTGGGTGGAGTTCGCGCTTGACGATCCAACTACACGTGCGGGCACGAGCGCCAATGCAATCGCTAGGCCAATCTCCTGGAGGTTACTGATCCTGTGGAAACACGATCATCCTGACCAGCGAGGGTCTTAATTCCTACCTGAAATCGAGAACAAGTAAGAACTAATATTGCAATCAAGATATTGCGGATTAAGATGAAAGCTTTATTGAAAAGGTGGGATTCTGAATAGGTGCGAAGTACAAGAGGCCTCTACGACGCTCGAGCCTTGGCGAAGTTGCTATGATGGCTAACTTAATGTCTAAACAAAATCCGAGTCTATGGTGACGGCTAAGGGGAGTATTTAAGGAGGAAAAGGTAGGGTTTCGGCCAGCCATAGAAGTGGTGGCTGAATCCAACCCTAGAAGTCCTTTTCTCCTCAAATACGGACTCTAAAAAGTGGTTATTTAAAATCCTGCGAAAATTACATGGGCCTAGCCCAAAATAAAGGTGCCGCAGCACCATATTAAGCTATGGACGAATTTGTGAAGTATTAATCTTGAATATTTCGTCCAAGCCTTCTTTCTTTATTATGGTGGCCTCAAAGTTCTGAAATCTTCATTCGTGGCCTTCTCTTGAATCATCACATGCTTGCTGCCATCTCCATGCATGACCATGCTCCAATGCTTGTCCCTCTCATCCATGCTTGGTCCATCATTCCTAAGAGTAAGAAATACATCTGATTTAGGCAGCATCATATTTTCATGTATGTGAGGAATAGTTCCAAGAAACGAAAGTACCTGATAGTTAAGTTGTTTGGCACGAGATCGAGTGATAGGTCCTTGTATGTGTGTAGCTATAGGTACAACGGTTGTATCAATAGATGGGATGTCCACATCATGCTCCCCTTATTTAATTGAAGTCGTCCTCGACACAATCTCATCTTCCTCACCAAAGTACGGCTTCAAATCTGCAATGTTAAACGTAGGACTAACCGTACCAAAGTCTGCAGGAAACTCAAGTTTATATGCATTATCGTTTATTTTCTCTAACACCTTAAAAGGACCAGCAGCACGTGGCATTAACTTAGACTTGCGTAAATCAGGAAAACGATCTTTACGCAAATATAACCAAACAAGATCTCCAACATCAAACACAACATGCTTTCTCCCTTTATCCCCAGCAAGTTTATACTTAGTATTCATGTGTTCTATGTTATCTTTAGTAGTCTTATGCAAGTTTAATATCATTTCAGCGCGTTGAGTAGCATCCAAATTATTTTGCACCGAAGAAGGTAAAGGCAATAAATCAATAGGTGCACGAGGAACAAAACCATACACGATCTCAAACGGGCACATCTTTGTGGTAGAATGCAGCGAACAATTATAAGCAAATTCTATATGAGGTAAACACTCTTCCCACAATTTTAAGTTCTTCTTTAAAACAGCCCGCAACATAGTAGACAAAGTTCTATTTACTACTTCAGTTTGTCCATCAGTTTGGGGATGACATGTAGTACTAAACAGCAATTTAGTCCCCAACTTAGCCCATAAACATCTCCAAAAGTGGCTAAGAAATTTAGTATCACGATCAGAAACAATAGTATTTGGCACACCATGTAAACAAACAATTTCACGAAAGAACAAATTAGCAATATGCGCAGCATCATCCATTTTATGACAAGGAATAAAGTGTGCCATCTTTGAAAACCGATCCACAACAACAAAAATAATATCCCTCCCCTTCCGTGTACGTGGAAATCCCAAAAAAAAGTCCATAGAAATATCCTCCCAAGGAACACTAGGAACAAGAAGAGGCATATATAAACCATGTGGATTAAGGCGAGACTTAGCTTTTTGACAAGTAGTGCAGCGTGCCACAAATCTCTCAACATCTCGACGCATACGTGGCCAACAGAAGTGTGCAGCAAGAACATCCTCCGTTTTCTTGACACCAAAGTGTCCCATCAATCCTCCTCCATGCGCCTCCTGTAACAACAAAAGACGAACATAACTATCTGGAATGCATAGTTTGTTATCACGGAACACAAATCCATCATTGAAGACGAACTTGTTCCATGTTCTACCATCTCTACAATTCTGCAACACATCTTTAAATTCAACATCATGCACATATTGTTCCTTAATAGTTTCCAATCCAAATATTTTGAAGTCAAGTTGAGATAACAAAGTATAACGGCGTGCCAAAGCATCAGCAATAATATTATCTTTAACCTTTTGTGTTTGATAACATAAGGAAAAGAATCAATAAATTCAACCCACTTTGCATGACGACGATTCAACTTAGCTTGACTACGAATATGCTTCAAAGATTCATGATCAGAATATATAACAAATTCTTTAGGCCATAGATAATGTTGCCAAGTTTCTAATGTCCGAACCAATGCATATAATTCTTTATCATAAGTAAAATAGATCAGACTAGCCCCACTCAATTTCTCACTAAAATATGCAACAGGTTTTCCCTCTTGTAATAACACACCTCCCAAACCAATTTCACTAGCATCACATTCAAGATCAAAAGTCTTATTAAAATCAGGAAGCTGGAGTAAGGGAGCATGTGTTAACTTATCTTTCAATATCACGAAGGTCTGTTGTTGTGCATCACCCTAAACAAATGGCACATCCTTCTTGGTAAGTTCATTCAGCGGCGTGGCAATTGATCCAAAGTCTTTGACAAAGCGCCTATAAAAACTAGCGAGGCCAAGAAAACTCCTCACTTGTGTGACCGTCTTGGGCTGCGACCAATTCTCAATAGCTTCAACCTTGGATGGATCCACTTCAATACCCTGTGATGTAACAACATAGCCAAAAAACGCAACTCGATTGGTGCAAAAGATGCACTTCTCAAGATTACCAAACAAACATGCATCACGTAAAGCATTGAAAACAACACGTAAATGGTCCAAATGATCATCTAAAGATTTGCTATAAATCAGAATATCATCAAAGTAGACTACCACAAAACGTCCAATGAAAGCACGTAAAACATCGTTCATTAATCTCATGAAAGTGATGGGTGCATTAGTTAAACCAAACGACATCACTAACCACTCATATAAACCGAACTTAGTTTTAAATGCTGTTTTCCATTCATCTCCCAATTTCATACAAATCTGGTGGTAACCACTACACAAATCAACTTTAGAAAACATGGTAGAGCCACTCAATTCATCAAGCATGTCACCCAAACGTGGAATAGGATGATGATATCAAATAGTAATATTATTGATAGCTCTACAATCAGTACACATGCGCGAAGAACCATCTTTCTTAGGTACCAAAATAATAGGAACAACACAGGGGCTAAGGGACTCACGAATATGATCTCTGTCGAGTAGTTCTTGAATTTGGCGTTGTATCTCCTTTGTCTCCTCTAGATTGGTTCTATATGGTGAGCGGTTGGGCAACGTAGCACCGGGAATTAGATTAATTTGGTGCTCAATTCCTCTAATAGGAGGTAGTCCTGGTGGCATCTCAGTGGGAAAAACGTCCTCATATTCCTGCAAAAGGTTAGCAATAGCAGGTGGCAAAGAAGGAGGCATATCCCCAAATGAAAACAAAACCTCTTTGCAGATAATTGCATAACATTGAGTATTGTTTACATCTAGTTCAGCAATATTAATTTTATTTGCAAGCATACATGGACTCTTCAAACGAATTTCAGTAGCATGTTGAGAATTAGATTTAGTGTTCTTTGGTGGTACAAAATCTGCACCAATAATCTGATTCTCACTTTTATTTTTCTCCTCAGTTTTAGCTCTACTAGCTCTAGCAATATCATCTTTTAAAATTTGTTCTAGAGTCATAGGTTTTAGACCAATTTTCTTTCCATCATGGATAAGAGAATAGTGATTAGTTTTGCCATTATGAACAGATTCTTTATCAAATTTCCATGGTCTACCAAGTAACAAAGAACAAGCTTGCATAGGTACAACATCACAATCAACAAAATCAGAATATGTACCAATAGTAAAATGCACGCGTACCATTCTTGTTACCATGATCTTGCGAGAACTCTCAAACCATTGGATGTAATATGAATGTGTGCTTTGACTTGTTGGAAGTGCAAGATTTTCTACCATGTCAACAGTAGCCAGATTATTACAACTCCCTCCATCAATGATGATCCTTATAGCTCTTTCCTTGACAACACCACGTGTTTGGAACAGGTTGTGGCGTTGATCATGCTCAGATTTGCTCAATTGCACACTGAACACACGTTGTGTAATTAAGCTCTTGTATTGATCAGCAGTTTCAGCTCCCATTACCTCTATCTCTTCATCAGAATCACAATTGTCTCCATCTCGAGCAGAAATAAGAGCTAATGTATCTTCATCAAAGTCACTCGCTGAATCATATTTACCATCATCACGCACCATCATAACACGTTGTGTTGTGCACTATCTCTCAATATGACCAAAACCCCAGCACTCGCGGCATTGTATATCCTTTGTTTTACCCGTGGAAGCCATAGAAGAGGCACTACGAGCAGGAGCATTGGATGACAGTGGAGGAGAAGCTGATGGAAATCTTGTGGTGGCCTTAGATGTGGTAGTAGCTGGTGGAGAATCACGAGAAGAAGGCGCTGATTATGGGAATGTCCAAGTGGATGTGCAACCTGCAGAATTATTAGTCCTCCATGGTGTTTGGCGATCCTGCACTTCACATTCAGCTTTGCAAGCAAGATGAAACAAACGAGTGATGGAATTATATTCCTTATAGTCTAATATGTGTTGAATGTCCTTGTTTAATCCACCAAAGAAACATGCAAGCATTTGTTCAGTAGATTCAACAAGACCACACCAAACTATCTCCGTTTGCAATTCCTGATAATACTCTTCTACAGAATTTTTCCCTTGTTGCAAACGTGTCAGATTTTTTAGTAAATCACGTTGATAAGTGGGAGGCACAAAAAAAACACGCATAGCATTTTTTAAAGTAGTCCAAGTATGAGGAATAGTAGTAGGATTTAAACGACAATATTCAGACCACCAAAGGGAAGCAAATTTTGTAAATTCACATGTAGCAGCACTAACACACATATTCTCAGGATATTTTAAACATGCAAAACGTTGTTCTAATTCCATATCCCATGTAAGATATGCATCAGGATTATATTTACCCTCAAAAGATGGAATATTTAATTTAAGCTTTGCAACATGATCATCATCATGTACCGGTGGTCGAGCGTTGTGGTGGTAATGTCGGGGTCGGCCAGTAGGGTGTGGAGGTTGTTCAACCTCCTAGTCAAACAGATCGTTGTCTTCGAGGTCGTAGTAGTGTTGGGATTCGTAGCATGGAAAACAAAATTTTTCTATCGCATACAAACAAACAAGCCAAGATCTATCTACTAGATTGTAGCAACGAGTCGATGGTATAACTTACCCTCGAAGATTCCAAAGCGTTTAACGAGAGCGGATTCTCGTGGGTGATGTAGTCGTACTCTTTCCGATCTCAAGATCGTGTAGACGATCCTTCCGGCGCCACGTTCCGGCAGCGCTCCCGCAGTCGGTCACACGTTCGGTACTCGACGAAGACCTTCCTCTCCCTTGTTCCAGCAGGCAGCGGAGGTTGTAGCACTCTCCTCGCGATTCCGGCAGCACAACGGCGTGGTACCGGAAGTAGAGGGAAATCCCGCAGGGCTTCGCCTTAAGCCGGTGCGAGTATGGTGGAGCTTATGAGAGAGGCTATTAGTGGTCTAGTAATTAGACACACCAATTAGAAGGCTCTAAACCAATTAGAAGGCTCTAAACCGCTGGCTAAAGCAATTAGAAGCTCTAAACCAAAACGGCTCTAAACCGGAGGTAGAAGATAGGAACTTGTGTGTTCTAGGAGGGAGCCCTGCCCCTCCTTATATAGATGGGAGGGCTGGCGCCAGGGAGGAGGAGTCCCTCCCAACTCGCCTAGGGCTGGCCCGGCTTGGAGGAGAAACTCCTCCAAGTCGGTTCAACTCCTCTTGCTTGTTTCCCAGTTTCTTGTTTTAGCCGTTTGACTTTCAAACTGGACATTTGACTTTTCTGTTTTAGGATTCAATTTAATCCTTTATTTGGGACAGCAAGAACACTTAGTACATGATGCAATCATTTCAATATGTAATGACACATTCATGTACCCCTCCCTCCCCGGAGTGCCGGACAATCCGGAACCTTCTAGAACATTCCCGATGAAAACACCGGAATCATTCCCGAACTCCGAAACGGGACTTTCCTTATATGAATCTTATTCTCCGGACCATTCCGGATCACCTCGTGATATCCCGGATCCCATCCGAGACTCCGAACAACATTCGGTCTCTTTCTCATAATACCATAACTACTCAAACAACGTCGAATCCTTAAGTGTGTCTCCCTACGGTTCGTGAATTATGCGGACATGATCGAGACACTTCTCCGAACAATAACCAATAGAGGAATCTGGAAATTCATATGGCTCCCACATATTTCTACGATTACTTTGCGATCGAATGAACCACTTACATACGATACCAATTTCCCTTTGTCTCACGATATGTTACTTATCCGAGGTTATGATCGTCGGTATCTCTGCATACCTAGTTCAACCTCGTTCGATAAGTACTCTTTTCTCGTTCCGTGATATGTGATCCCTTGTGACCAAGTCACATGCTTGCAAGCCAATTGGATGACATTCCACCGAGAGGGCCCAGAGTATATCTATCCGTCATGTGGATGGACAAATCCACTCTTGATCCATGTGTTTCAACCAATACTTTCCGAACACTTAATGCCACCTTTATAGCCACCCGATTCGGTGTGGTGTTTGATGTCATCAAAGCATCCATCCGGTAACGGTGATATGCATGATCTCATGGTCGAAGGAATTTAGGTTACTATGTATCAGAAAGCATATAGCAATTGAACTATTGAAATGACTTGATCTTTATGCTACGCTTATCTATAGGAGTATGTCCACCATATCATTCTCCTAACGATATGATCTTGTTGTTGATAACATCTCTATGTTCATGATCAGGAAACCATGATCATATATTAACCAACAAGCTAGTTTAACAAGAGGCTTTACTAGGGACTCTTATTTTAGTTTACAAATCACACAAGTATTAATGTTTCCGGTTAATACAATTTTAGCATGGTATGTAAACATTTATCATAAGTGTGAAGATATGATAATAACCACTTTATTATTGCCTCTTGGGCATATCTCCAACAGTCTCCCACTTGCACTAGAGTCAATAATCTACTTTCAAACCTTTGTGTATATAACACCTATGGCTTTCCGGTGTTGTATGTACACGATTGCTAGTGGTCAACTGATCTCCGGATCTGACACTTCCAGGTCCGTGTGTAATTGCATGATCACTCATTCTCTAATGAGATGGCTTTGTATAAATTTGGTCTTTCGGTGTGACCTTTAGCTCTTTGGGGTTAAAACATGTTGATAATATTGTCGCACAATATATCTTCATAGTATTATCCCACTGTGAACTACACCTAGTTTGATAACAAACTACTTGACACAAATGCCCTCTTTTGCTGCTAAAATAGCAGTTATATACTTGGCCTTTTGTTGTAGTATCTGTCACAATGTCTTAACTTTGGAACTCATCCAAATCCATTATGGAACTCACCTTCCATTATATTGTGCCACCCTTAGTTTAGATTGAGATAAACTTAATTTGTACTTTGTGACAAAGCTAGTATCAATGTAGTACTTTTACAATGAACTAACCATCTATTTGTCACTTCTACAAATATTATACTCTTAGTTCTTCCAAAAGATCATAAGAATATCCTTACTATTGTCCAATGATCATCTTACGAATCATTCTGGTATATGCTCACAACATTTAGAGCATAGGACATATCTGGATTTGTACATATCACAGTATGATATAAATACTCTTTGTGATTTTATACATCAAGTATCAATCTATACTTGATTATTTGGTTCACTTTACCAAATGTCAATACACTTGAATATATCATCAACATTGAATTTATTCAATCCTTTCTGTGCGACAAGAACCTCTCTTGTAGTTTCTATATTGAACTCATTCGATATCTTGTCTATGTACTTCTGGCACAACCATATTAGCGTCTATTGATGCCAAATATTTAGGTTTTGCCTAAGTCTTTCATCGGGATGAAATTATTAATATGTGTTAATAAAAGATACATTATTTCCAATCAACAATATGTCTTCCACATAATGTATTAGAAACATGTCTTAGCGCTCCCACTTAATTTCTTGCAAATGCAAGCATCTTCATTGTCTCTAATGAACTTTTAAACTCCTTTAACAGTTTCATCATAGTGAAGATTCCAACTCATGATGCTCACTTTAACCATTGAAGTTTGCATATGCTTTTAGCATCCTTTGAATTAACAAAACCCTATGGACCGTGTTATGCACATGTCCTAGGTAACGATTCTATTAGAAGAACTTGTCTTGTTTATTCAACTACCATATAACAAATTATATGTAGTGGTTGCTACATTAATCCGTCTAGACTAAATATCACTATGACAGATCAAATCTTGTCATAGTCAACCTTTGAACAATGTTGTGAACTCTTTCCCAACATGTCAACTATTTCATAGATGTGAAACATCCATGTCTATTTCTTTATAGATCCAGACACAACTATAAGGTCTTACACCTTTCTCGAGGGTCCTTCAAGTTCAAAACTTGATTTTCTCGTGTATGGAACTATCACGGATTTTATGGCTTCAAGCCATTTTACGAGTCGGGGCCCATCATCGCTTCTTTGCATGTAGTCGGTTCATTATTCTCAAATAATGATTCAACCCTCAAATCTTGGTATTTGATTGTTTATCCGACCTACTTGTTTCAATAGGAACTTGGATCTGTGACCACAACCTTTGAGGCGTGAGCCATGAGCTTTGTTCTGCCTCCGAACACTTTTCGGTCTTCGCAACTCTGCACATATAGCTATGGTTCTTTTAACCTTATCAAAATTCTATTGTCCTCCTACTTAACTTTTCACGAAAAATTCCTTCTCAAAGAAACTTGACGTTTAAGTGACAAACACTTTTGTCTCCGATGTTATGGAGGATTACTTAGATTATTTGAAATAACATACAAAGACAGGTTCATCCGACTTTGGTTGCACACAACTTTCTTATGCATAGCATACCAATGTTTAAGAAAGGACAACTTGGGTTTTATCCCAAACCATAACCTTATATGGTGTCATTTCAACGGATTATGATGGAGCTCTTTTCTGGAAAACGGTAATCTCTAAAGCTTTTAATCTTTAAAATATAATGGCAGTTTTATAAATTATACCTTTGATCTTACCATGTCAAACAAGGTTTAATTACATATCTCGAACGCTCCATACTCTTATGGTGTTTGGAAAATGCAAATCCATGGAACGATTCCTTAAATCTTAGGTATTATGCTAAACTCAGAACTCAAATATCTTCCTTTATGATCTTTATCATAAACTGTTTATATTCTTGTTACAATGATTTTGCACTTCATCTTGAAAGTCTTTTGAACTCTTCAAATATTTCACACTTCATCCTTATTAAGTAAATATTCATATATTCACTCAAATTTCGGAGAAAGCATATGAAGTTGAAATCCATCGCTCTTGACTACACATAATGGATTTCATACAACAATATGTACTAGTTCCAATAAACTAGTCATTCGTTCCCTTTCGGCCTATGAAGTTTTAATTATCTCTAGGAAAGTTTCACAAGCGTCATTTGATCAAAATCAAATAGACTCCAAAATTCCATCCATATGGAGTTTCTTCATGTTTTCTTTCCAATATAATTTAAACGGCGATGTCACTTCCTAAGTGATCTTTCAATCAATTTGTCTTTCGACATTTTTAGCACTAGTTTTATGGATGTGATTCCTCCAACGAGATTTGCGAATCATCCATCTTTTATGGATTACGGCAATTATTTGAACAACCCTTTTGTTCTCATAATACCTGATAAAACAAATCTTTGAAGGCAAGCTTTGATGTTTAACGAGCAACACAATAACCCTTTATTTTGTTCTCGATGAACATCATCACATATTCTTTTGCTAGTTACTTAGGCCATTGTAGTTCATGAATTGTGTTGTTTCGTATGACGATTCACACCAACAAATTCAGTATCAAATACTTAAGAACCACATTGTTTAACAAGCAAAGAATACAGCCATAACATGTATATCATCTATATACTTAAACTGAACAATTCTAGTCTTTTCTTTTCTGCCATATACTTATGAGATTCTCTTTCAGTATTTCCTTTTCTGTTTGAAAGAATCTATCAACATCAATTAGTGGAGTCATTCATATGACACATATCCCAAAACATGTATAGTTAAATACCAATGTCTTTGGACTTGCACTTTGAAGTAGATCACCATCATCAAATGTTTGGTGTTCTTTCAAATTCCTTTATTTAGTAATCTTCTTGGTGTAGTAAACATTTTACCTACATCAAATATTCACCCTTATTATGGATTTATCCATGATCAAGCTACTTTAGCTTGTAACGTGAATCGCAAGTATAATGTTGCTCTCAAAACCTTTTGGAGGATTAGGACAACTAGTGTCTCCAACCTTTTGCAAATTCTCATCAAATATGAGAACATGACTTTTCCCATATTATACTCTATCATGTTGCAACCAAAACTTTGTTTCAGATATCACAATATCTTCCACACATCATGGTTTCAAACAACTCTTTCAGATCCTAGATAACCTTGATATTAAGAGAATCCTTTGAATATCAAGAATCGTGAGACAAACATGATACTTATATACTAACATTGGAATTGTTACTCTTGTTTTAATACCAATTATTAAACTTCATGGAGTAACTTGAACTTACTGAAAGTTTGCAATAGGACTTTTAAACTTTAGATTAACACTTCAAAACAATACGATACCAGTTCGTAAAGTAACTAACCAGAATTCTATAGATCTATCATCTCAATTATAACTAAGCGCAAGGTGGTAAACGGATGCCAATGACTACAACAACTATGCAAATTCACTTTGATTTAGTTTATGATAAATTGAGTTCTAATTAATAATTAAATTAATCTAGGTGAACTCCCACTCAAAACAATATCCCTCACATTGTTTTAGTGATCACACGAACCAAATCCACCACATCAAAACCGATCATCACGAGAGTTGATGTAGCTTCAATGGCAAACAATCAACATGTTCATCATATCTACTATATGACTCATGCTCTACCTTTCGGTAATCCGTGTTCCTGAGGCCATGTCTGTACATGCTAGGCTCGTCAAGATCAAACCTTAGTTTCCGCATGAGAAAATCTGGCTTGCTCACGTTGTATACACTTGCAGAATCTAACACACCCGATCATCACGTGGTGCTTCGAAACAACAAGCTTTAGCAACGGTGCTAACTAAGGGTGAACACTTTAAGAATTGAAATTCATGTGCATAAGGGATCATCTTATAATGCTACCGTCGTCTACTAAGCAATACAAGATGCATAAAGGATTAACATCACATGCAATTCAATATATATGTGATATGATATGGCCTTTCTTCTTTGTGCCTCCGATCTCCATCTTCCAGCACGAACATGATCTCCATCATCACCGGCATTGCATCAAGGTCAATGACGCCTCTCCATGGTTGTCGTCCACCGGCTTCAACTATTACAACTACTTTGAATAGACACGCGGGTCTTAACATAAATTAAAGACAACCATATGGCTCCTGCCGGTTGCCAACTTACAATAAGGAACATTGCATACATCATATATAATCACAATCATGGCCATATCACATCACAGCACACCCCTGCAAAACAAAGTTAGACGCCTCTACTTTCTTTGCATATTTTACGTGGTTTGGGGCTTTCAATAAGTGTCGTTCTAACTTACGAACAAGAACCACAACATTGATACTAGTATTGTTGATCACCCGTTGTAAATTGGATCTTAACTATGCTAGGAGAAACATGCACCATAAAGCCACTTATGCAATACAAGTTGCATGTCAAGCGTGGAGCAAGTCTCATGAACGATGTCATGTAAGGTTAGCCCGGCCTTCATCCTAACATACCGCAAGATGCAAAGTACACAAGAAGCAATCGACAATAAAAGCATCAACGCCCACAATGACCATTGTGTTCTACTCGTGCAATGAGATCTACATATAGACACGGCTCGATACCCTTTGTTGGGATTCGTAGCATGGAAAACAAAATTTTCTATCGCATACAAACAAACAAGCCAAGATCTATCTACTAGATTGTAGCAACGAGTCGATGGTATAACTTACCCTCGAAGATTCCAAAGCGTTTAACGAGGCGGATTCGTGGGTGATGTAGTCGTACTCTTCCGATCTCAAGATCGTGTAGACGATCCTTCCGGCCACGTTAAGCAGCGCTCCCATGATCGGTCACTGCGTTAAACTCGGCGAAGACCTTCCTCTCCTTGTTCCAGCGGGCGGAGGTTGTAGCACTCTCCTCGCGATTCCGCAGACAACGGCGTGGTACCTAAGTAGAGGGAAATCCATGAGGCCTTAAGCCGGTGCGAGTATGGTGGAGCTTATGAGAGAGGCTATTAGTGGTCTAGTAATTAGACACACCAATTAGAAGGCTCTAAACCAATTAGAAGGCTCTAAACCACTGGCTAAAGCAATTAGAAGCTCTAAACCAAAACGGCTCTAAACCGGAGGTAGAAGATAGGAACTTGTGTGTTCTAGGAGGAGCCCTGCCCTCCTTATATAGATGGGAGGGGCTGGCCAGGGAGGAGGAGTCCCTCCCCAACTCGGCCTAGGGCTGGCCGCCGGCTTGGAGGAGAGAAACTCCTCCTCCAAGTCGGTTCCAACTCCTCTTGCTTGTTTCCCACAGTTTCTTGTTTTAGCCGTTTGACTTTCAAACTGGACATTTGACTTTTCTGTTTTAGGATTCAATTTAATCCTTTATTTGGTACAGCAAGAACACTTAGTACATGATGCAATCATTTCAATATGTAATGACACATTCATGTACCCCTCCCCGGTCTTGGGACAATCCGGAACCTTCTAGAACATTCCCGATGAAAACACCGGAATCATTCCCGAACTCCGAAACGGGACTTTCCTTATATGAATCTTATTCTCCGGACCATTCCAGATCACCTCGTGATATCCCGGATCCCATCCGAGACTCCGAACAACATTCGGTCTCTTTCTCATAATACCATAACTACTCAAACAACGTCTATCCTTAAGTGTGTCTCCCTACGGTTCGTGAATTATGCGGACATGATCGAGACACTTCTCCAAACAATAACCAATAGAGGAATCTGGAAATTCATATGGCTCCCACATATTTCTACGATTACTTTGCGATCGAATGAACCACTTACATACGATACCAATTTCCCTTTGTCTCACGATATGTTACTTATCCGAGGTTATGATCGTCGGTATCTCTGCATACCTAGTTCAACCTCGTTACTGATAAGTACTCTTTTCTCGTTCCCGTGATATGTGATCCCTTGTGACCAAGTCACATGCTTGCAAGCCAATTGGATGACATTCCACCGAGAGGGCCCAGAGTATATCTATCCGTCATGTGGATGGACAAATCCCACTCTTGATCCATGTGTTTCAACCAATACTTTCCGAACACTTAATGCCACCTTTATAGCCACCCAGTTACGGTGTGGTGTTTGATGTCATCAAAGCATCCATCCGGTAAAGGTGATATGCATGATCTCATGGTCGAAGGAATTAGGTTACTATGTATCAGAAAGCATATAGCAATTGAACTATTGAAATGACTTGATCTTTATGCTACGCTTATCTATAGGAGTATGTCCACCATATCATTCTCCTAACGATATGATCTTGTTGTTGATAACATCTCTATGTTCATGATCAGGAAACCATGATCATATATTAACCAACAAGCTAGTTTAACAAGAGGCTTTACTAGGGACTCTTATTTTAGTTTACAAATCACACAAGTATTAATGTTTCCGGTTAATACAATTTTAGCATGGTATGTAAACATTTATCATAAGTGTGAAGATATGATAATAACCACTTTATTATTGCCTCTTGGGCATATCTCCAACAAGTAGTACCCGTCGTCTGTCCCCAATGTCGCAGCAGCAGCCGCGGTGGAAGTCTGAGGTGCCTTAGTTGCAGCGGTAGCCTCCTGAGGTGCGGCGGTAGCTGAACCAGCAAAACGACCCATGATCGGAATGCGCCGTGCACCATGCCGAGGTGCCAATGGAGCGGATGCTGGTGCCGGCAATCTGTCCAAAACCTCCTTGAACCGAGCGTCAAGGTTGTCGTTGAAGGATTTCTCGAGTCCATCAATCTTATCCATGGCATCGGTGAGCTTGGTGTCAAACTCCTCTAGTCGTGCATCCACATCTTCAGCGCGACCGACCAATAGCTCAGAGAAGTGGACATGTAGTTCTTGGTTCGTCATGGTGGCAGGGTTACGCGAAGTATCTGCCATGTTTAGTCCTTCAAAAAGCACATGTATATATGCCTATAACTATGGAAATATGGTGGAAGGCACACGTAATCCGTCAAGCAATAAATGAAGATCTTACACGTTCTTACCAAACAACAGGAAAAGGCTATGTGCAACCGCGAGGAGCAGTGGGTCCAGAGATTGAACCGAGCGATTACCAGGAGTCGAGACACTACACGTGGAGAAATCTGTGGAGCTCTGGGAAGGCTTAGCAAAGGGGTTAGCAATTATCAAAACAGCAATGCAAATGTTGAAAGAATGCTCAATGACGGTACTGTGCTGGTCCTAGGCTAGACCGTACTAGAGACGCGAGCCTAGATCACCAACGATGTCACAACGCGACACAACAAGAAATGTATGATGATATGGCACCCTCAAAAGCGAACCGAGATGTCGAAAATCACTATGATGGCGAGTGTCTAGAACTGATCGACGGGTTCTAGAAACAGGTTAGCCCAAAAAAAATTGTCGAAATTTTGTATTATGCTCCGGAAAGCGCACAGGCACCAAAAAATATCGCTATAACGGCTGATGGAGAAAAGTGATCCCCAGAGCCGAAAATCAGTATAGCCAGAAAAAAATCGGAGGCGGTTCCAGACTTTTTTTTGCTCTCCTTCTGAACTTACGACTGAACTTTTAGCTCAACACGGAAACAACAAGGAAGGAGAGTAAAAATAAGTAACTAGGAAACAATAACTCAACTTGGACTCGTGCCACGACAGGAAAGGTGATCGGATCCGTGTCGCGGTAGGAAGGTGGTGGCGGAGTTTTAGGGTTGTGGTGGTTGGGTGTATGGCGGCGGAATATGGTGGCGGTGACTACTGTGATCAGAACTCGAAACTCTAAGGGACGAGACACTAAGACCAAAAACTCGATGCGACGATGTAGACACAAATTCAACAATGCAAAACTGAAAATATAATGCAAGGCATAGATTGGTCATGGGATGGATCTAAACTCTAAGTGTGTTTTTTGGATTTTTCGTGGGGTATAGGTAAAACAGATCTAATCTACTAAAACAGTAAAATCTCACCGAGCAACCTGGAATCTGATACCACTTGATAGGGCAAAGGTGTCCGATCTTTCGATGAGACGATAATGGTCGATTTGGGTGGAGTTCGGGCTTGACGATCTGACTACACGTGCGGGCACGAGCGCCAATGCAATCGCTAGGGCAATCTCCTGGAGGTTACTGATTCTGTGGAAACACGATCAGCCTGACCAGCGAGGGTCTTAATTCCTACCTGAAATCGAGAACAAGTAAGAACTAATATTGCAATCAAGATATTGCGGATTAAGATGAAAGCTTTATTGAAAAGGTGGGATTCTGAATAGGTGTGAAGTACAAGAGGCCTCTATGACGCTCGAGCCTTGGCGAAGTTGCTATGATGGATAACTTAATGTCTAAACAAAATCCGAGTCTATGGTGACGGCTAAGGGGAGTATTTAATGAGGAAAAGGTAGGGTTTCGTCCAGCCATAGAAGTGGTGGCCGAATCCAACCCTAGAAGTCCTTTTCTCCTCAAATACGTACTCTAAAAGTGGCTATTTAAAATCCTGCGAAAATTACATGGGCCTGGCCCAAAATAAAGGTGTCGCAGCACCATATTAAGCTATGGACGAATTTGTGAAGTATTAATCTTGAATATTTTGTCCAAGCCTTCTTTCTTTATTATGGTGGCCTCAAAGTTCTGAAATCTTCATCCGTGGCCTTCTCTTGAATCATCACATGCTTGCTGCCATCTCCATGCATGACCATGCTCCAATGCTTGTCCCTCTCATCCATGCTTGGTCCATCATTCCTAAGAGTAAGAAATACATCTGATTTAGGAAGCATCATATTCTCATGTATGTGAGGAATAGTTCCAAGAAATGAAAGTACCTGATAGTTAAGTTGTTTGGCACGAGATCGAGTGATAGGTCCTTGTATGTGTGTAGCTGTAGGTACACCGGTTGTATCAATAGATGGGATGTCCACATCAAGAGTACTATTTAGAGTTTTGCAAATAGTTTTAGATTTCAAATAGTTTTCTCAATCTCTATACTCAACATCGACCAGCTAGAAGGGTTTCCTACAGGCAGTCCTGCTCTGATACCAAAATCTGTCATGACCCGGGATCAGGGCTAGACAAATACCAGATATTCATCTGACATAAGTCTGACCTAAATTCCAAAGAGCGCAGGGAAATATCGGTAACATTACAGAACATACAAACCATACATTAATAAGTAAACTCTTAAGCGAGTTACAAACCAGTCATACAAGCAAGGGGTCACAGACCCATCATTACAACAAACAGTGGAAGAAAACAAGTTGTTCTAAACAACAAACTTAGCAAAGGGCCTAAGAGGCCTTAAACAGAAGTAGCGACCCTTCCATAGATCCTAGGCTGCTGCCCGGGAACCCCGACTACTCGTCGACTTCGACGTAGAAACCACCTTCAGTTGGAGTAGCTTCATCTGTAGAAAAACATCAACGAAGCAAGGCTGAGTATATGGTGTACTCTGCAAGACTTATGGCTAGTGGAGTTATTTTGCATAAAGCCATCTTTTGTTTTCAAAACAAGAGGGAGAAGAAAGTCATCTAGTCAGATCATTTTCAAAAGGGGATAATAATGCTACAACTCTAGCTCTTAGAATCATCTTTGATATCCACCAAGTACCATCATCAACTAAACCTCTCTTCCCGGACTACCCCCTCAAACAACCCCGAGGAAGTCCTCCGGATCTCACGTTAGTTGGCCAAGTTTTATCATTCGGTTATAGTTTTCTATGATCACAGAATTTGTTCCCAAGTTGTCCATAACCGTGGACATGGATTTTCGAAAAGATTAATAACCCTGCAGGGGTGCACAACTTTACCCACACATACCAACCGATTCTTAATGCCAAATTATTAGCCCTCTTCCTTGGATGGCCGGCAGAGAGTGGTTGACCACGACCTTTACCTTGCTTTCGCTGAGACCATGAGTCACGCACTAGGGAGATGCCGCCGTAACGGGTCAAGTCCCTAAGCCGGTCCCTAATGATGTGCGTAGGGTTCAAGATTATGGATGCCGGGGATCTCTTGTTCCCGGCCACGTGTACCTACCTGTTATGAATGCACCTCCTTAACCTCCATTCGAGAACAACCAAGATGTGTATGTCGAATGGAAAGCCCGAACTATGTGACTCATGGAATCTACTAGGCAAGTTAGTTAGTCGAGGGGGTTTCCAGGCCCCCGTGTGGTTGTACGCTCGTCTTGGTTCAAGAGGCGAGAACATCAGGTCCAGGTGGAATGTATGGGACTACAAAAACCACAACCCACGTGGCCTCCCATACAATCCTTAGCATGTTTATTATCCATATCTGATCACATCACCACATCCTACCATACTAGATTCATTCGTGCAGTGACCCAGCATACCACTGCATGATGTAGTACACTATAGTCATTGACATAACACCAATGAAACACCGTTCACTAGTATTACATCCCTCAGAGTAGTACAACAGTAACATAGCAGGTCCAAGACATGACTATAGGTTACAACTCAACTCTTTACACAAGATCCAGAGAACACTCTAGGTTAAAGAGAGAGAAAGAATCTTATTACAAAGAAGAATTAGAGATAAAGAACTCAAAAATTATTATACTATTCAGGCTAGTATCTTAACTAATGGTCTGGCATTGCTGCTATGGCAATACACTAAAGAAATAGGTTCTATGGCTAGAGATTTAAATTCCTATCTAATCAGAAGCTTCGTCTTCACTCGAGTTGATGTATATGTTGATTTTCTTGACTTCATTGAAGAGCTTTAACTTTTGATGATGATTCCCGGAGCATGACTTGATGTAGACATCGTCTGTACTGGCTTTAGAACCTAGCAAGGGTTAAGAAGATACTTTGAGTACGAGCGTACTCACCAAGTCCACTAGAAAAGGAGTGTTTGATGCACTATAACTACAATCACAGACCAAAGGTCGTAGTCAATGCAAGTTTTCATAAAAAATTCTTCAAAGGTTGCTTTTATTCTGAAAAGTTATGTCCGTCAGCCTTCACGGGTTTACCAGAACCTTCATGGGGTTCCTTTCCCGCCGCGTTCGCAGCTCCTTCCCGGAACAGGGAGTAACAAGTTATAGTTCTTACACCCTGCAGATGTGCGTTACTTTACCCATGAGAGCTCAACTCTTTGTTGCACAACCGGGCAGCTTATTCCCATCCACATTTCCATGATGTGGGGCCCAGAAGATGATCCAAGCCAATCACTGCCCCCTTAGCGACCTCACATGCCTCCTCGGTGTACACCATGCCCACATAAAGAATTACGGCAATGGTTTGTACAAACCGTTAGATATCAGAACTATCGTGGGATGTTGAGGGCTCCCACCCATATGCTACATATCCTCTACGAATTACCATAAATAATATGCATGCTACGAGTGATAACAGCCACGACCCGCACATCCAACTTCATGCGTGAGGGAAAGATACAGCTGACTTCTCCGTCCCGTCCCATTCCAAATCTCATGGTCAACGCGTAATATACGACGCAAGAATCACTCGAGACATTGGTTGTTAAGTCCTAGGTAATATGTTCCTTTACCACCGGAACTCTTATAGTAGGTTATTACCTCATGGTAAATAACCTATAATCACATTATTATCAAAATAGTATTTTCTGACCTTTTTAAAATGCAGGTGATGACAACACTGGATTTGTAAAATACTTTACAGAAAATAATCAAAGGACATGAGAAAGTGTGAACTTGCCTTTATTGATTGCAAGATTATGCAGCCATGGTCTTCGAGACAACATAAGATCCAATATTTGAAATCTGCATCATTTGTCCGGTAAGGACTAATGTTTAAAGAAGCAATATGCAGATGTGCATAAGTTATGTTATGCATTTTGTAAAACTCTCAAATTGAATCCCCAATACTTTGAGTGAAGTGAATTCAAGTGATTATTTTCAGAGTTGGTTTATCTTCAAACTTTACTTTATAAGTAATGACCTTTATAAGGAACATAAATGTTAACAAACCAAAATATGTAAGTAAAGTATAAGATGATGTGATTATGGTGAATTTTCATGTGATGACTATGATAAAAGTCCTTGGGATTGAGTTGTTAAAAGTTGAAGGACTTATTATAAGATTTTTATTTGAAGTGGCAAAAAGAATAACATTTGAAGAAAAGATTTCCTTTCTAAGCTTAAACAATCATCATAGTTAATAGAACATGATCAATGTCTTTTGGTGTTTGATTACTAGTTTGGAATTGGGATGCTTTATGTTTTAAGTTAAACGGACAAAAGTTAATTATAAAAACAAAAGTGATTTATTAGACCTGATGTTTATAAGGTTTGAGACTAAAGTTAACTTTAAAAGGTTAAGTAAACTTAAGATGTAATATATTTTAATTATTCCCAAGTTTTAGATTTATGATAGGTATAACTAAGGTGTGGAATTATTCACTTTATATTTTAAGTAAATGATTTAGATTAAATTGGTTTTGCTTATTAAGAAAATAATTTGTATTTATTTAATGGAATCATAATTAGATGGTCTTAGTAATTTGTTAGATTTTAAAGTTATGTTAGTAGTGGTTAAGATATAATGATTTTTCACCATATTATATAAATGGGTGATACCCAATGTTTATTTAAAAGGATTCTTAATAAGATTTTTAAAAGAATATTTTAAAGTTAAAAGTTATACTTAAGTTTGATTATGAATTCAAGTGATGGGTTTGGAATTAGTACCAACACACTAATTACTCAAGGTTTCATAAGAATTGTAATTATTTCTTACTTAAGAATTGTTTTAAAGAATTCACAAAATAGGTACTAGGTAAGGCTTTATTATTTAAAATATTAAAGACTTTCCTAATAATATAGTTAATATTTTTCCAGTATAGTATATTTATTCAAGAACTGTTATCTTTATTTTTATAAAATTCATCAAAGAATTAAGTGTCTTTAATTATTTGATTTATATTCTATTTGTAAAAACTCTAAGTTCGTATTTTTATAAAATAGTAAAGTTATTTTTATACACAAAAATGATTTTTATTAAATTTTAGGAGTTTTTCTTATTTTATGAATTTTTACTTAATATTTAATAGTGTTTAATCTTTATTTGCATTTTATTAACTTAAATAAGTAAAGTTATATTTTTCTTGGGTGGATATTATTTTTGTGATAATTTTAATACATTAAATATATTTTTAGGATTTTTCTATATTTTTTTCTAGGGTATAATTTATGTTCTGGGGTAGTTTAGTCATTTAGTGATTTGATAAATATTTTATTTTCTTATTTATTTTTCTTTGGAATTGGGCCAGTTTTACCAATGGGCCCATTTGGACCCAATCTGGCCCATCTGGTTCAGGGTCAAACCCCACCCTGGCCTGTCTCTCCCATCCACCCCTCTTACACCTCACGCACTCACCTCTCCTTCTGGCTGCCACTACTAGGAAAATGGCTATAGGTAATCAGCACATCCGTGTCTCACATGGTTGAAGTGCCCCACGGCTAAAACAGGCGTGGCTCACCTATGGGCAGTGCCCTACTAGTAACTAGAACAACCGTGGCGCACATGACCATAGTGCGCCACAGATATGTGTGGGCTAGGGCCCTGTTGGCCGCACGCCAGACATCCGTAGCGCACATAGGGTAGGTGCGCTACGGTTGTTAGTGTCAACCGTGGCGCACATGGAGGGGGTGCGCTATGCCTAAGCGCATGCCCCTATCTAATGTGAAACGGCCAGACACATTTGTGGCACACTATGGCATGTGCGCCACGGATGTTACTACTCCCTGTGGCGCACTAGGGCAGAGTGCTCCATGGATGTGGCGATTTTTTTACAGCTGCACTTTATGTGCACAAGTGTGACCATCCACCACCCCACACTTCACTTTCCCCTTCTTCTTCCTCCTTATATCTAGTTGGGATCTTGTCCTTCCCACCTCAATTTCTCCACCCATTCACCATTTTTAGCATGTAGAACTTGCCTTGGATGTTACATAAGTAATAGAGGAATGTTCGGTCTCTCATCTCCTTCTCCGGTCTCGCGTGCACCTCTCCTTTCCATCTTTCTCGCGATTGGTCTCTCATCTCGGTAAGTTGTCCATGTAAGGATGTGTTCATGTGTATATGGATGATATGCTCATATGTATGTAGATGATCGATGCTCATGATGTGTGTATGAGAGGATCGATGGTCATATGTGTGTGTATATGGAGAGTATCGATGATGCTCATGCATGTGTGTATGGAGAGGATAATGATATGTTCATGTGTATATGGATCGGTCTCTCTCTCTTGTGTTTGTATGTGAACAAGTTGCCATTTGTTTTGCCAAAATGTTGATTCATTTCCATTTTGGCAAGACTTTGGCATTTCGCAAAGGTCCTAATTTTAGGATAGGTCATGCCGAAATTTTCTATCGACCATTGCATGCATGCATTCATTATGTGGTTCTAATAGACTTCTAATTGTACCGTGTACACCGTGCATGCAAAAATGGTCCGCATAATGAGCGAAGGAATTGTGGCTAGATTTTTGAAATGTGCGACGGCCGACATGATACGAAATAACAAGACGGATATAAGATGTCCGTGCAGAAGATGCAAACTCAACTAGGTGATCGACCCAGATTCCGGGAATCATAGCGCACTGCTCCGCCATGGTTTCATGGATGGATACACTCGTTGGATAAGCGATGACAAAGACGATGGAGACGGTGAAGGTGGCCAACATGACGATGATCATCATCACGGCGAGAACGGGCGAGATGATGAAGAGTCTCCTGGAGATGGTGAAGGTGCGGAAGTAGACCGGGATGATGATGATCTAGATGCCGGAGGAGCAAACGACGATGGAACAACGTCAGGCTGGGTGTGGGACACTTATGTGCAAGAGCTTCTTCTCAAGCAGACGAGTAACGCCAGGGCTGCCGCTAGAGAGAAATCCAAGCTTGTGCAACTTGAGAAAGACACGGTTACTCCATTGTATGAAGGATGCAGGCCCGATGATACCCAGTTGAATGTAACGCTCAAGGCTATGGAGATGAAGGCAAAACACAAATTGAGCGACGCAAGCTTCGCGATATGATGGCATTCTGGCACGATCGTCTCCCGGAGGGGAACACATGTCCAACTAGTATCGAGGACGCCAAGAAAATCGTTTGTCCTCTAGATCTACCGCACGTTAGATATCACGTATGCATCAACGATTGCATCATTTATCGGGATGAGGACGTGGAGAAAACCACATGTCCGGTGTGCAGCGTGAGTCGATATAAGAAAGGGAAGAAAGCACCTCGAAAAGTGGTATGGTACTTTCCTATCACTCCTCGTCTACGGCGCTATTTCGCGGACCCTAAGGAAGTGAAGCTCATGCGATGGCAAGCGGAAAGGAAGAAGCCAGGAGATGATGAGGATGACCCCGAAAAGGATGAGCTGCTGACGCACCCTTCAGATGCTAGCCAGTGGAAAGCATTGGACCTCGAATTCCCAGAATTCGGTGGAGATTCGAGGAACATCAGGCTTGGTGCGAGCACTGATGGACTCAATCCGTTCGGTAGCAAGACGCACAAAGACTTGGTCCGTGTTTGTATGGATGTACAACCTCCCTCCATGGTTGTGCATGAAGAAGAAGTTCATACAAATGAGTATACTAATTCAAGGGCCGAAACAACCTGGTACCGACATCAATCTGTATCTCGGGCTGTTGAAAGAGGAGCTAGCCACGTTATGGTAATCTGGAGCCAATACTTACGATGCCGTCGCACAAGATTATTTCACTATGAGAGCCGCGTTGGTCACTACGGTGCAAGACTATCCAGGTTGCGGGTATATCTCGGGGCAGGTTATACAAGGATTTTGCGCATGCGTTAGGTGCATGGATAACACAATCTATCTCCAACTAGAGGAAGATCCAGGGTCATCGAAAACCGTGTTCATGGCGCACCGGAGGTGGCTCGGCAAGAATGATCCATGGAGAAAACGTGGAGACCTGTTCGATGGCAAATCCGAGACCCGAGGAATCCCAGAGCGTAGGAGCAGCGAAGAAGTGGAAGAGTTGCTGAAAAACTGGAAAGATTGTCCTAAGCCTGGAAAGAAGCGAAAGAGGCAGCAACAAGACAAGCCGCTGATGAAGGTATGGAAAACAAGGAATGGATGGAGTCGCCAACGAGCAAGACTTCGACCAGTACGGCGATCCAAAGATTGAAGATGACGACGACTACGTGCAGCAACATACATCACAAGAAGAAAAAGGACAACCCTACCCAAAAAAGGTAGCCCGTTCGAAAGAAGAAACATTAAAGTGTCGGGGCTAAATTATTCAACCGCGACAGAGAAGGGAAAAAAGATTGTAAAACGCAAGCTCAAAAAATATTGTAAAACGTGTGGTCGAAAAAGATTGTAATATTCATGGATCTGTTCTTATGAAATTTAGTTATACTTCGAATCATATTTGTACCACTTTTATGACATATATTATCACTTTTAGGCATTTTTGGAATATTTAAAAGTATTTTAAAATCAAAACAAAACTTCTATGGCATATATCACCACTTTTGGGCATTTTTTGGAACATTTAAAAATATTTTTGAAATAAAACAAAAAAGGTGGGCACCAGGATTCCAACCTGGGTTCTCACAAGTTTAGAATAGAGCTAAGGGCGGAACCAGTGGGATAGGCTAGTGTAGTTGTTAGATAGTGGGGCTGCAGTTTTCTTATACAGTAGTTAGAAGCCGATAGGCGTAGCGCACTAGCCCATAGTGCGCTACAGATATCCGTAGCGCACTATGCCCAGTGCGCAACGCCTAAGTGGCTTTATCCACACGTGCACTCGACCCCCCCTCCCCCCGCTCTCTCATTCCCATCTCTCCATCTCTCAGCCCGAGCACGATCCGCCGCCGCCGCTCTTGATCCGCCGCCTCGCCAGCTCTACCAGCAGCCGCCGCGTCTGAGGAGGAGGAGTCCTACCCGCGTCCAAGGAGGAGGAGGTCCGCCCGTGTCCGAGGAGGAGGAGGCCCGCGCGCGTCTCAGGAGGTGTAGGCCGCCGTCGTCCGCCCGTCGTCGTCCGCCCGCCATCGTCGTCCTTGTCTCAGAGGTGAGCATCGCCCCTCCCCTCTCTCCCTCTCTCTCCCTCTCTCCCCTCTCTCTGCAGGCCATGGTTAAGGTTCAGTAGTGTCTTAAGATGCTCTAATTTTGTTGATTTTCACACAAAGGGGGTCTCTAATGTGATGTAGATTCCCATACCATGATCCTCGCACGTCACGTCAGCATCTTGGATGATAAAGCCCCAACCTCCATTGGTTAGTCCCAAGAAAGAAGGCCCCATCCATGAACTTGTGGACACCCCTTTTAGATAAAATTCTACTGAATCAGCAACCCATTTCCTGACCAGTAAACATGCACCTTCAGACTTCCTCTATTTATTCCATGCATTTATACTGTTTATTGCATCAATAAAGATTGCATCTGTTAATTCTACTGAATCAGAAACCTCAATAGCTTACTTTTTGTTACTACCTGGAAAGTACCTGAGTGTAACTATAAAGCCAAAATATTGCTAACCTTTGTAGGTAGTTCAGATGCTACTTCAGTTCATCTATTTGCATGCCAAAAGATTGCTAACATGTTGCTTATTTTCTAGGTTCTCTTTTTGTTGTAGTTTCACAAACCACAATGTTCTCTAGAATCATGTAGTCACAAACCACAATGACTAGTGTCACAAACCACAATGGTCTCTAGAATCATGTAGTCAAGCTATTTGAATTTGACGCCTTCTGTCTAGTAGCTCATTTTTGGTATATGGCATATATCCCCTGAAACATGTAGTTTGGCTGCTACCATTGATCAATCACGGCTAAGCTGAGAGATTGCTAGCCATTAAGCAAAATCTTGTTCACTGTCCGATTGTTTTTTAGGATAACATGATATACTTATTTTACATTGGAAAGGTGGCATCCCTGATAATTTGGTTTTCCTGGTTGTGAAATTAAGTTTGGTCAAACTATATAATTTCATAACAATGGACATGGTATTTGTTTGGTTCCATTCAGCTACGCAACATGCCTCTAGGAAGTCTAATGCCTCTAGTTTGGTAGCAGTAGGTGTTGCTTCTGTGGTTTGGTCCTTATGGAAAACCAGGAATGCAGCTTGCTATAACAATTCGTTTCCTTATGATCCTACTAGTAGTGTTATAGCTCAATCTTCTTGTTGTCACTTGCTTCTGTGGTTTGGTCCTTATGGAAAACCAGGAATGGAACTTGTTCTTTTTGAATAGTCTATATGTGTTGATTTGCTTGTTGTCATCACTTGGTCATTCGATTGCTGTCACTTGCTGTAATGATCTTCTAGTATAGAAATCCTTGGTCCTTAGTCTGAAGTAGTAAAAATGACAACAAGGATTGTTGTATTCTCATTTGCTTGCTGTCACTTGGTCATTTGTTGTCATTTGTTCACAGAACTTAAATAGTACAAATGACAACAATATGTTTGCTGTGTTGTGCTTGCTCTGCTTGCTGTTGTCCTTGTTGTGCTTGCTCTTCTTCTTAGTCTGGAACATCCACATATTATATGGCCACCCTACTTGTTCTACTACTACTTCTATGCTACTTGAGCTGCTACTACTTCTATTATCTGTGCTGCTACTACTATCTGTTCCTTACATCCATCCTAGTGTTGCTCTGGCTACTACTATTTGTGGTGCTACTGTGCTTCTACTACTATCTGTGCTGGGAAAACAGCACCTTGAAATTGTGCGTGTGCTTGTATGAAGTACTTTATTATGTCGTGTATGCAGGTTCTTGTATGAAATGATTCACGATTTTTTGCCGGAATGTTGATTAACTTCCGTTTCGGTAGAAATCGGGCATCCTAGTTTAAGAAAATTAGCAAAGGTCATGCCGGATTTTTCTGTGCATTTAACCAATTATTTGTTTTTTATTAGTGCAAAGATGTGTGACAACGACGAGGCTGGATGTTCTAAGCGCATCAGCGCTGAAGGAGAACTCAGACCTCCGAATAAAAAATTGACATTCTGGGAGGCGGCCCAGCGGCTAGAAGACAATGAAGAATACCATCCTTCGGACAGCGAGGATGATGGGATGGAAGACGCGGAGGAAGAAGCCGAAGGAACGGCGGACGATGAAACCACTGATGGCGGCGAGGGCACAGGGAGTGGTAGCAATCCTCCTAAGAAGAAGAAGAATAAGCCAAAGGACCGACGCTCGAACACGGTCGGCACGGTCAGGGAGGAAATTACCGAAGTGAGCCCATCAAGGGTTCCTTTGGATCCCGCCCTGTCGTCAAAGGGTACGGTGGGCAAGTAGCGGCGATCACCCGGACAACCATCTCGATCAACACCGAGAATCTCCGGCATAAAGATAATGGCCACTTGCGCACACTCCTCTTCGAGAAGCTGCACGCAAGATACAAGTTCCCTGCTAAGTATCAGAACACAAATTATCATGGGACGGTAAACAAATCCGCCCTCAAAAGATGAGCACCGCCTGCCACGGAGAACCCGGATAAAGAAGAAGATCTATAAAGAAGGAAAAAGTCTCGAGGAGATCTAGAAGATTGACCCGCAGATCACCGAAGATCAGTTGCGGGAGTTCAAGGAGAGGTGTGAATCCGAAAGAGCCTTGGCCAATAGTAATCGGGGAAAGGTGCTGCAGGCGATGAATATAGGTCATCACCATCTCAGATCTGGTGGATACAGAACCGCGGAGGCCAAATGGAGTAAGGAGGACGAAGAGTATAGATCCAAGGGGATAGAAAACCCCTTTGCGAAATTTGAACCCGGGCAGGTTCGAAACTTCATCAGGGCCCGTTACCATGTGGACCCAAAAACCAAACAACTCACCGCGGATCCTGCGGTGAAGGAATTCGAGGAAATTGTGGTAAGTATAATCTAATTACCGCGGATCAACTCGATTGCAATCTAATCGATGATCTAAACGATTCACTGTTACTTCTTCTACAGGAGGAGGAAATTGTTGCTAGTCATGGATCCTGTGGTTCCTCATCCTGTGGTCGGAGGCCACCGGTGGGATAACCCTTTTAACAGGCGATGAACCGCCAAGAAAATAGAGCCGATTCTGAAGAAGCCATCGTCGGGTGGCCGCCTCGGGGTAAGAATGGGGTGGATCATTTTGGTCCACCGCCGAGGACGCATGTGGCACCGTCGGGAAGGAGCGAGGAGGAAAACCGCGAGGTTCAAGAACTTAAGGCACAAGTGGTGCGGATCCCGCAGATCGTCCAAGACAACCTGGCAATCACCCTCACGTCCTTCCTGCCTACCTTGGTGGAGTCAATAGTGAACTGGAGTGCAGGTGGTCGAGTAGGGCCGTGCCCGATTCCAAGCATGGTCAGCAGCCACTCGAACAACGCGGCGCCGACGAATCAGGTGAACTACGTGTTCGTGACTCCACCCGCTAGCATCGCGGCGCCGCAAGTGTTGGTGACTCCCCCTGCCATCACCGCGGCGCCAGAGTACATGTTGGTGCCCCCCTTCCATTGTCGCGGCGGCACCGGAGCTCCAAGCACCCGTCGGTAGGGAGAATACACCGGCAGCCAGCACCGCGCCATCAAGCAGCCCTTCCGTCTCTTGCACGCCCGTCGCTGTATGCGGTGCATCGACATTAGCCGATCTCGACGCCATCACGGTAAACAAATTGCTTTACCACCTTTCATGCCATCTATTACTCTTATGGCATCTCTGACGACGTCGTACATGTTTTCCGCAGACGGATGTTCCTTGCACTCTCTTATGCTACATGAACAACGAGCTGAGGGATGTTGCCAAGGGTACCATCGTTCAACCCTTGCAGCGCACGTTCCACTCAAGGCCGATGCCAGATAGCGTGCACAGGGTTAAAATTAGTCGGGTGCTAAGGGGCTGCGACGACCTGGAACCTCACATTCAACCCCCAGGAGCGGATGAAGAAGAGCCTTCTGTCATCAGAACTTTATTGGGCTTATTCTTGCTATGGCCAAAGAGCATGATCCGTTTGGGTACGGCGGGGGCCATCACGCCACAAACAACAGCACCGCCTGTCGTGCCAGCGACAAGCGGTGGCAAGGCCCCCTTACCGCCCTCGCCGTCACCTCCACGCGGTGGGTCGGATGATCATGTTGATGATATGCACATGGCGCAGGATCCGGCCGAGGACGACGAAGACTGGAATGATCACTTCTTCAACACTCAGTTTAGCAACGAAGACCTAGCTGGTGGCCCCACAGAGAAAGCCACTATCACCAAGCGTCTGTTTGGTTCTCAGGAGACGCCTCCAGCTTGCGCCTTTACAGAGCCAGCTGATACAACCAACCGGCCCTTTATTCTAAGCCCTGACACACTACATAGGGCGGCCGGTGCTCAGATTTGCGGTGCCTGCCCACTCTCCAAAACGAAAAAAGGGCAGGAAAAGAAAATCTAGCAGCTCGAGCCAGCCGGTGGCGTCAACAACTGCGAATCCGATCAGGTTTCGGGACGGGCCACCAAGACCCGAGGGTATTATGTGGAGGATTCATGTGGCGGGTGAGCCCATGCTACCTAAGAATTTGCGGAAGCTCGCCAGTTCAAAACTGCAGAGTGTGCATGACGGCGTGCTGACGATAGAGAGATGCCTTCTATCGGAGAAAGATCCCTCGCACCCGGTATTCATGGTTAAGGTGCCACCAGGCTTGGGCTTCGTCGACAATGCCCCTGCGGATCTGTTCTTCCTGCGGTTCGACGACATCTTCAATATGTTCCACCTATACCCGCTGCACTATACCATGGTCCGTCTGTTTTCTCTCAGTCTGGCCATGCAGATCATTAGAGAGAACACACCGGGCATCGCTATAGTGGACCCCTACTACATGCGTGACAGCTGCTTGGGTTCCCCCGCCGAACGACGTATCGTGGCCACGTACCTAAAAAGAATCCTCGTGGAAAACAAGACAAAGGAATACATTCTCATGCCTTACTTTATCGAGTAAGTCGTTATTCACTCGCCACCGTCGATTGGCTTTATTAGATCATCATCATTCTTTTTCCAACACATTCCATTTGAATTTTTTGCACAGAGATGAACACTGCACGCTCATATCCTTATTGTCGAAGCATTCCCACGCCATGTATTTCGACTCGGGGAGTCTATAAAAGAAGAAAAACTACGACAAGATCAAGGAAGTTCTAGATGATGCTCTCACTGGCTTTGCCTCGACGGAAGGCACCACCTTCGTGCGTACGAAGGTCAAGTTCGGCAGGCACGTCTTCAACCGCGTAACGGAGTTCCCCTGCGTGAAGCAGCCGGAAAACAGTAAGAAGGAAGCCTACTACGCACTCCATCACATGAGGGCGTTCCTACTTGACCAGCAGAATTCTACGCTGCTAGTTCATCTCAAACAGTGGGCCGAAGCAAAGGCCAAGATCACTAATTCAGATATTAGACAAGAGATGTATCGCATCCAGCAGCAGTTTGGGGAAATCATCTTTCGTGATGTCATGACTTCGGGGGGGATCTTCTACGAAGGAAATATCTCGAATAACCGTGACATAGAAGATCGCCTAGAAATGCAGGGTGACTATAGGAAGTTCATGACGAGACAAGGCGTCCTCCCGTTCCCTAAGTCGATCCAGAAGGCTTGATGTTGGCCTAGTTGTAGTTACAAACTATATATTACCTTTGTGTGTGTGTGGACAAGTGTACATGCTACTATACTTATCTTATTAGGTTTATGAATCATCCCTTACTTCTTTTGCTTATTATTATTATATATCAATCAATGCTTGGTTTTTTTGCTTACTCTTTGGTCCCTTGCTCACTTTGGTCCTTCTTTTTTTCCTTACTCTTTTTTCGAGAATAATGTCGATGATTGAAATGTCGTGGCACACTATATATGTAAATGTGCTACGATGGGATTGTGAGCCTTGTGATATGCACAAGTCCAGGTCTTGTGCATCCTACTTGGCTCACGGTTCCATCGTAGCATATTCCTGTGTCCAACGACCTATGTATATATATGAGGCATTCTTTTCGAGTTATTTTTGTCTTTTTTGAGAATAATGCCGATGATTGAAATGTCGTGGCACAATATATATGTGAACGTGCTACAACGGGATAGTTAGCCTTATGATATGCACAAGTCCAGAAATTGTGCATCCTACTTGGCTAACCGTTCCGTCGTAGCATATTCCTGTGTCCAACGACCTAGCTAGTTATATATGAGGCATTCTTTTCGAGCTACTTTGGTCTTTTTCGAGAATAATGCCGATGATTGAAATGTCGTGGCACAATATATATGTGAATGTGCTACGATGGGACTGTAAGCCTTGTGTTATGCACAAGTCTAGATGTTGTGCATCCTACTTGGCTTACGGTTCCATCGTAGCATATTCCTGTGTCCAACGACCTATGTATATATATGAGGCATTCTTTTTGATTTACTTTGGTATTTTTTGAGAATAATGCCGATGATTGAAATGTCTTGGCACAATATATATGTGAATGTGCTACGACGGGATTGTGAGCCTTGTGATATGCACAAGTCCAGGCCTTGTGCATAGCTACTTGGCTCACAGTTTCATCGTAGCATATTCATGTGTCCAACGACCTATGTATATATATATGAGGCATTCTTTTCGATTTACTTTGGTCTTTTTCGAGAATAATGCCGATGATTGAAATGTCATGGCACATTATATGTGAATGTGCTGCGATGGGATTGTTCGCCTTGTGCTATGCACAGGTCCAGGTGTTGTGCATCCTACTTGGCGAACAGTTCCATCGTAGCATATTCCTGTTTCGAACAACCTAGTTATATATGAGGCATGCTTTTTGAGTTTGGTCTTTTTGATTTAGGAGTACTTTCTATAAGTGTATCTTCATATGCGACTTTAATTATATATGTTTTTTTCAATCACTGGTTAATTATTATTGTCAACTTATAGATGACGTGGTACGTCAGTACAAGGGACGGGTTCCCGAAGTCTACGATGATTGGGAAGACTGCCGGAGACAGGTGCACCGTTTCAGCGGCAATAGCTACAAAGGGTACAACACTATGGCGGAGGCGGAAGCTAGATACACGCGCTATCTAGCGGGAGTGAGGACAAGGAACCGGATGAAGACCTACACCTTCGTCGTGACGGTGATCATGCTTATCTTCTTTGGTTGTTTATCCCGCGTTTGTGTCTAGCTAGTTTAGATGTCTAGGCGAGCTTTCGAGCTCTAACTTGTTCGATCGACACATGTATTCGCATGTCACCAACTACTTTGTAACTTGATCGAAACAATGTAACTTATACTATGTATTCATGTATGAGACTTATCTATATGTATTTGTTTCAATCTTGTTTTTCAAATTGTGTATTTATATATATAATTGTATATCTTGTATCTGTGTGTGTATATCTGCCTGTAATATTGTATATAATCTGTATTGTATATAATCTGGCTCGGAAATTAAAAAAACAAAAAACACCTGTGGCGCACATGACCTACCTTTTATGGCGCACTACTCCTAAAGCGCACCTCAGAAGCTTAGTGGCGCACTGGGAAGTGCGCCACAGAAGATCCTACGCGTAGCGCACCTGCCCACATAGACGTGGCGCACTAGCAGGTGCGGTACGACTATCTCGACACAACCGTGGCGCACTAGGCAGTGCGCCACGGCTAGGAAATAACCATAGCGCAAGGCTCGTGGCGCACTGCTAGTGCGCCACAGATGCTCTTTTTAGGTGCGCCACGAATGGCCATTTTCCTAGTAGTGTGTTGGCGACGCCGACGCCGTCGCCCACCCGATTCCGGCGAGGTAGGCCGTTGTGGTCGCCGGGGCTTCTCCTCCCTCAGTCAGACCTGGATCTCCAATTGGATTTTTTCTTAAAGCCCCCCTCGAGCTCGCCCCATCCATCTTGTGTGCGTCTAGGGTTCCAGTGCCTTACTTTACTGTATTTTTGTGATGTTATGATGGTGATTCGGGGTGGTTTGGTGCGGTGTTGGTGATGATATGATGGGGGTGAAGTTGGGTTCATTCTCTTCTAGTCCGATGCCAGTGAGACGGCAGTAGGTGCAACCCCGGCATCGGAACTACGGTGGCCGTGGTGGTTGATGGGGTTTGAATACTTCCTCGGGTTATATCACTCTAGCCGCGCGGGCACTACCCCGCCACGCCATGGTGAATTCTTCTCGGGCACCAGGTACACTCCCTATGTCCCACATCTACTTTTCCCTTTGTTTATCTCTCTCTGCTTAGTATCACCTGTTGAATGTTGTTCAAAACAAGTGGTATGGGATCACTTGTTAACACAGTAGAGAATCTGTGGCTATGTGCTGCAATGAGTTTCAGTTGGAGGAAGGTTTATTTATTCTTGGCATGGATGTTTCTTGCAAATCACTTGATCACCTAAATACATGGGCTATGGTCCAGGTTGGTGTATATGTTTTATTAAGGATTTTCTATTGGCTGTGATGTACTGGTGTGATTTACAAATAGATTCTGGATTCTTAGTTTATATGTTGTGCTTACTGCAAAATTAGAGTAGTTGGCCCTTTTAGTGAATACAATGACAGATGATTTTGCTCTATGTTATTATATTGGTCGTGCATGATTGTGTTTGTTGATCCGTTGACTTACTTGTGGTGTTTTTTTTGACTTGGATGATTATTTACCACTAGCAGTTATGGTTTAAATTGGTTGATGGTGGTGATAGCTTGTTAGCTATAGGAACTCTAGCTGATGTTTGATTTAAATTGTAGTGCCCTTTCAGGTTTCATATTCTAGTGGAAATATGCTCAAATGTTATTTATAAAGATTAGGCTATGGATTTTTGGTGTGCCAGTGATCTCCTAATTATGAGATATAGGTGGTTATGCATTATTCGTAGTGTACTTGTACTAGTTGATTTTGCTAGCTCAAATATTGGTTCAATGTATAAGATTATACAATCTGGTAATATTCTTTTACTATAAATGTGTTCTTGTACTGTTTTGCATGTTCTAGTAGTTCTTGATGATGAACCAGATGTAATTAAATATGCTCGCTGAATATTGACTTTTCTGATTATGTTCTAGTTGTGGCTATCAATCCTTCTAGGATATAACTTGACAAAAGCAGATGGTGTATTGGTACATAGGCCCTGCCAAAGATGTAAAGGCTGAAGTATTGCTTGATCTGTTTAATGATAAGGTGATCCAATAGATGATTCCTAGATACTTTGTTTGGGAAAATGATTTGTGGGTTTCAATAAAAACATGATCTTGAGCTTGTACTCAAGAAACTATGTATCTGCTAGGTACAGAGGTGCTACCCTCTGGGAATGTGCCCTGTAACCTAGCAGTTGTGGTTATGTTTATCTAGCAAAACTAGATATTAGGCTCATGATGGAAAAAGGCTGAAGCTATTTTAGTGGCTGAAATACAGGTTCTTTCACTTGGCTTTATATTGTCTCTAGGATGATACTAGAGTAGCATTACTACCCAGCGTGAGAGCTTTGTCCCTTCCCCAAAACATGCTCTAAAACAATATGATAAGAACATATACTAAGAGTTTACTTGATAGAATAATAAAATGGATATGTGCTTGATTTCTTGGCTCTGCCCATGATGCATAGGCTGAGGATTTGATGATGTTTGTATAAAAAAGCTATTGCTTGCTTATGAAATTATCCAATGATGATTTAGTACTCCATTTGAGTACAGATCTGAGGATTTTCTATTGCCCCCTCTATTTTCTTTAAGATGCAAAAGTAGAAACAGATGCAGGGACATGATCTTAAATGGATAACCTATTGTGTTTGAGTTGTGGTTGCTTTTGTGCCTATTATTGATCACTGCTGTGCCAACCCTTTCTTCTCACCTCCTAACTTGATCCCTTGGATTTACTACTGCTCCATTACTGGTAAGCCTGCTCCTCCTAGCCTTTGGCCTTCTTCTGGTGCTCCTGGATGGCTTTCCCAAGCAACTGTGGTCTTGGTGAGAGTTTGAGTCTTGAACCATGTTCTGGAGTTGTGGATGTGGACCGTGGGATGTGGAATGATATGGTTTGCTACCTGCGGCTGTGCTCTTAGTCTATTTGGTACCCTCCTGTAGTGTTGACAACACATAGGCCTGCATGCATGTGTAAGCTGCCTTCATGTGTCTTTGCTGGTCAGGAACCTCCCCTGTCGTGTTTCATTTGTGGGATATTTTTGCTAAGGATGTGCTCGGCTGGTTTGGTATTATCTGCTCCTGGCCTTTATTTTGGGTTGCCAAGTGTAATTTTGACTCTATGCTAATGATGCTCAAAGCTGAAGCTAAAATTTGATAAGAATATATCCTATTTGGCCCCTTTTAACCATACTCAATGATGATCCTAGCATAACAACTCTATGCCAGTCTGAGAGTAATATTAGCCTAACAATCTCCTTCATTTTATTTTTCTGTTTTGTTATCTTTTGTGTGGTTTTGCAGGAAATGAGAAGATTAAAGGAAAGGTCAGATGATGGAGGGAACAAAAGAACAGTAGCTTAGGAATTTTCTTCGAATTAATTATTGTAATTTATTTTCTGTTTAGATATTGTAAAAAACATTGTATTGTTGTATTTTATTCAATAAAGTTTACTAGTTTTCTTCTTTCTTTTATAATGCATTTGCAAAGACAATGTAATATTTATATCTGCTTGTAATCAAGAATCCTTTTAGTTATTCATTATGTAATTCATTTTTATATTATTTGTTTTATAATAATTTACTTTTATTCCTTTATTGTGATAACAATGAAACATTGTATTCTATAATAAAGTGTTCCATTATTCTTGGAACAACTTAATATTTTTATCTTACTTATAGATAAGAATTCCATTCTTATTTATTATTATAATTCACTTCATTCAATTTTGTTTATTAATTAAGACTTGCAATTATTGTATCTTTTCATAAATAAGGGTTCACCTAGTATCTCTTATTACAATTTAATTTACAATTATTAATCTTTTTCAAACTCTTTTTGTATTCAAATTCATCAATTAAATATTTGAATTTGAACGGTCTTCCCCCCAAACACAAAAGCACAATAGAGGTCATGTCGAAATCCATCGCACCTACCCTGATGTTTCCATCAGAACAAGAGATATCTCGATCCCTCTACAGCTTCTTTAGCTTTGCGCGAAAATTCTCCGGATTTTATTATGCATGAATGAAATACACAACCCTATGTCCTCTTTATTTCTAGGTGCTAATCCTGGGATGTTACAATTCGCATCTCCGATGCATCACCTGAATGATCAGCATCGGACCACTAAGCATGGCTAAGCTTGACTGAACTGTGGCACTAGCAATGCTCATAAGCCAAACCCTAGTTATGCTAGGAGTCGTGGATCGGGTATTTAGTTCACAAGGGGAAACATGCATCAGACAGGATTATTCTATCTACTGATAAAAGACTATTAAACCGAATGCATATGATGAGAATGAAATACTTTGTAAACATAGGATTCATATGTATGAGTGGGGCTTCGCTTGCCTTGTCCGTTGTTGGACGGGTACTGCTCTTCGGTGGCATTGACTTCACTCTCGAGTTCGGTTCCTATTCGCAAAGAACCAATCACCGGAAAAGAAAATCAAGATTCAACACATGGCATGTGCAATTCTCATACAATATGGATGATATGACAAGTTAAATAGTGTTTAAATGAACCCTAGAACATGCTTGGTCATTTTAAACGGGGTCCGAGAGGTCCAAACCCTAGAACATGGGGATCCTCGGAATCATCGGTGGGGTTCAATTGGTTCTTCTAATTAAACTTGCTATCAAAGTTGGTTAACAATTTATGATTATAGCTTAGTTAGATAGGTTTCATTTTTCTGATCATTTTGGTATATTATTTGTATTTTTATAAATTAAATTAAATTAGTTATGAATTTCTCCATTTTTAATTCATTTTAAATCATTTTTGGAATATTTAAAATATTTTCCAAATTGGGCCCACATGTCATAGATTTAATCATTTTAGAAAACATTTACAGAAAATATTAAAACCCTGATAGACAGGGCCCACCTGTCATATATTTCTTATTTACAGAAAATAATTACAGAAATTAATAAAGAAAAAGGAAAAGAGATTATGACATCAGCATGACATCATGCTGATGTCATCAATGGTGGAGCTCCAGATCGAGCATGGATCCATCGATCCAGTGCGCGCCTGGACGCACGGGTGAGGGCATTGGAAAGAGGTGACGACGGGGAGTCGTATGGTGGTGGCGCCGCCTGTTCTTGGTCACTTGAGACGGCGGAGCGACGACAGCAAGCGGCGGCTGCGTCGGGCTCATGCGGGGAAGATGATACAGAGGGAGAGGGGGCAACAGAGGGGCGCGTTAGCACCACGAGCGCGATGGAGGGATCGGCGAGACTCGGGGAGGCCGGACAGCGACGGATCGACGGCGACAACGGCGGCGGCCGATGATGCTTCGTGCTCGATTCCGACGAGGAGGGGGCTTCCCAGCACGCGTGCTTCGAGAGGGAGCATGAGGAAGACACGGCGCGTCCAACAGTGGCGTCGACTTGAGCTAGGGTGGCCGGAGACGGCGGGGACGAGCGGCAGCAGAAACTAGGGTTTGTTGGCCATGGCGAGAAGGAAAGGAAGAGAGGGGAAACTGGCGGGCTAGGGTTCTCCGGCAGCGACATTGGGCCCTTATAGACGACCAGGGGCGGCGTCACGAATCCTGGCGCATGCCAGCGTGGCGGAGATCGACAGCGAGCTGCTTCGCTCGATCCACCGGCGAGGAAGACGACGGGGAAAAGACATCGAAGGGGTACGGGCCAATTGGGCTAGTTTGGGCCCCGGGTGGGCTGGCCCTGGGCTGCTGCGCGCACGAGCGATAGAGAGAGAGGGAGATATGGGATGCGGCCCACGTAGGGTTAGAGGATTGTTTTTCTTTGCAAATTAGTTTTCTATTTCTGTTTTTGATTTTTCTCTTTTGTATTTGAATTCAAATATTTTTTGAATATTTTCAAATTACATGAACTTTTATAAAATATCTGAAACCACTAAGGGGACCTGATCACAATTTGGGATCCATTTTTTTTGATAGTTTTCAAAATATGTAAACCATTTGAATGGTTTTGAGAGGGAAAATTTTAGGGTTTTGTTTGTGTTTGTTTTGATTAAGTCAAAGGGCAAGTATTATGCATGCATGCAATGCTCAAACATGTCTTTATTAATATTACACAAAAGGTGGTATGTTACAAAGTGCCCCTCTGAACATGTGGTGTTTACACGGGGGGAGCCGACCGTCTCCTCCTGGGAGTGTACATGGATGACCTGGTCATCATCGGAGCATCTGTAACGTCGGTTGGCGAATTCAAGCAGGAGATGGCGTCCATCTTCAAAATGAGCGATCTGGGGTTACTCAGCTACTACCTCGGTATCGAGGTGCTCCAACAGCCAGGCCGGATCATGTTGTACCAGGCGGCGTACGTAGACAAGCTGTTGGACAAGGCAGGCATGTGCTCCTGCAACCCTGCCTCCGTGCCCATGGAGCCTCGCTTGAAGTTGAGAAAGAAGGGAGCCGGAGCAGTGGTGGACAACACACTCTACTGCAGCATCATTGGAGGTCTGCGGTACCCTGTTCACACGCGCCCCGACATATGTGTTGCTGTTGGATATCTGAGTAGGTTCATGGAGGCTCCCACCGGCAAGCTCTGGAGCGCGATGACGCATCTAATTCGCTACATCGCGGGGACACGCGATCTTGGGTGCTATTATGCGCGCCAAGCACTTGACGCCAAGATCGTTGGGTACAGTTATGCAGACATGGCAGACGACGTTGATGATCGCAAGAGAACGAGTGGAGACCTATACTTCCTCGGGAGGTGTCCTGTCACCTAGCAGTCAACGAAGCAGAAGATTATCGTTTTGTCATCCTGCGAGGCAGAATACGTGGCCGCCACCGCCGCGGCTTGCCAGGGGTGTGGCTCAAGAGGCTACACGGGGAGCTGCTCGGGCGTGGAGAAGAAGAAGCAAAACTGTGCGTCGACAACAAGTCCGCCATCGCCCTGGCGAAGAATCCGGTCTTCCATGACCGGAGCAAGCATATTCAGACACGATATCACTTCATCCGCCAGTGCGTTGACGGTGGTGACATCGACATACAGTTTGTTCGCACTGGTGATCAACTGCGGTTCATAGAGCTACGTGAGCGCATCGGCATTGTCAAGGTGAAAGACGTCTAGATTAGGGGGAGTTTATCAGTTAATATAGCTGTTAGAATAAAAGTTCAGTTAAGTTCAGGTTAGCGTGTCTGTTTTTCAGTTAGGAAGTTCAGCTATCACTCTCGAATCAGGCTCGCGCCCTGCTTTATAAATAAAGCACAATCTCCAAGTACATAGACGGACATACAACCACACCATGGCCGAGGCCAAAAGGACAGAAAAAAAGAAGTCACATACCGCTGGGGCCACAGCACATCACTGCCCAAGGAGAAAAAGCAAAAGAAGGGGACACGGAAGTTCCCTCAGGACGACGCAGGAGGCGACGACGGGGGGGTCGTCGGCGCCGAGAAGGGGGACACCGCCGACCTTAGAGCCTGAAGGGAGGCCTCGAAAGCCGGCCGGTCACGCTGCCGCACCAAGGGGGACCACTGTTGTAAGAAGGCAAGCAAAGCGAAAATAGAGTCAGTTGTCCGGGTGGGAAACACACGTTCAATCACCATCTTATTGCGCACATTCCAAAGGGTCCACGACAGAGCCGCGAAGAGGAGCCAAAAGAGCCGGCGGCCTCCGCCGGTCCTGGTGGCCTGGGACTGCAAGAACTCCCCCAGTTCCTGCGCCTGCCATGCCGGACCCAGAGCTTCACGAATAAAGCTCCACAAAAACTGCGCCACCGAGCAAGAGAACATAATATGGGCATACGTCTCTGGGGTCCCACATAGGGGACAACGACCATTACCAGGGACATTACGTTTGGCGACCTCCGTTCCCGAGGGAAGGCGGTCACGAAGGAGCTGCCAAACAAAGATCCGAATACTAAGGGGGTGGGGGGCCTTCCATAGGGGTGCCGCCCACCGTAGCTCAGGGCCCTGGAACAGGGCCCTATATGCCGAGCCCACTGAGAACTCCCCGGAGGGTAGAAGCTGCCAGGAGGCCACATCCTGCGCCTCGGAGAGAGAAGCCGGAAGGGAATCCAACAGGTCTTGATTTCCCCCGCCTCCACCTCATTAAAGGTGCGGCGGAAAAGCAAGTCCCACTGATCCCCACGGAAATTCTCAGCCACAAGCGAAGAAGGGGACGTGGCGATGGCAAACAAGGCGGGAAACCGCACACCCAGGGGAACAGGGGAAAGCGAGGCATCGAGCCAGAAGCGGGAGCCCCTGCCATTGCCAGCCACGAAAGCAATGCTCCGGCCAATGTAGTGCTTAATGTCCTGGATCGACCTCCAGAACCGCGACCCCTCCCGACGCTCGCAAGCCAAGAGGGGGCGACCCCGGAGGTATTTAGCCTTGATAAGCTGCAGCCAAAGTCCCCCGTCCTCCCGCAGAATGCGCCAAACCCATTTTAACATCAGGGCCACATTGAAGAGGCGCGAGTCAAGGATACCTATGCCCCCAACATCTTTGGGGGCGCAAACGTCCGCCCACTTCACCATATGGTATTTTTGGTGGCCATCCCTAGCCGCCCAAGAGAATCGAGACAAATCCTTGGCGAAGTCGGCATGGACTCCTTCAGGGAGCAGGTAAAGCCCCATCTGATACATGGAAAGGCTCGAGAGACAGGAGTTGATCAGTACCGTTTTGCTCCCCTTTGTCGTGAGTCTCGCACGCCAAGGTTCGGCTCTAGCACACACTCTCGTGACTAAGGGAGCAAGATCCCTGATCAAAACTCTCGTTTCCCGAATAGGCATCCCTAGATATATAATGGGAAACTCCGCCAACCTGCAGTTGCGGTTGTCGGCAATTGCTAGGGTAGTTTAGATAAGATCAGTTCCGATCTTGTTCGTGTAAACTCGGTCTCCGGAGCGTGGGATGGCGTGTTCGCGAGTGGAGATCGTGTAGCCAGACAGCGATCACTTTGTTTCTCAACAAAAGGAAGAGAAAACGGCAGAAAAGCTGCACGTTGCACGCAGCACAAACATCACTGTCTCGCTCTCAATTTCTACCTCGGTTCATAGAATTGCCTTTTCTGAATCCTAGTCTGTGAGTTGAGAGAGTCCACAGACTTATTGTCCGGGAGACCCCTGCCTTCCAGCTAAATCCATCAAGCGCCTCACCAAGGCGCTCAGACAAGATGCTAATAAGAGTCTCAAACAGAAACTCACTTGCCTTCCAATGAGTCTCGCTGAATCGCGTCACCAGTATAGACAAGAGAAAAAGAGAAAGAGAGACGAGCTAACGCCTGCACACAGACACAGGATGGCAGGAAACAGGGGACATTCGCATACACGCAGTCCCTGAAGCTCTTGCTTCTCGGCAAGATACATGCTCTCTACCTGGAAGCATTCGCCCTGATGCCGGGAGATGTCTTGCGCAAGCGTCACCACTTCAACCTCATCAAGGGCGGTTACTGCTACGGGCCCATGGATCCCGTCTGCAATATCATCGTCAACACTCTATGGTACTTCCTCTGTTAGGGATTATTAGACCTATGGACCACTTTAACAGGATTAAAAAAATCAATAACTCAGCCTCTTTATTACTACATGCATCAATAGTTACGCATGCATGAGAGAAGATAGAGAAAAATGAGAACATGCATTGAAGGAGAGACTAATAAATCAAAGAGGACTTACAATTTATAACATTTTTAAAAAACTCTCGGGCCTTATAATCCCTAACAAAGGGAGTACGGCGCTACGTTTCCGATGCCCCAAGAATTCGACTTCGGCTTCAATGCCAACATGATATGCACCAGACTCCTTGATCGCGTTGAGTGCTGCTCCCTCTACGACCTTGTCGCCTTCCTCCGCATTCGATACCCCACCCTGACAGAGACGGATGCTCTCTTGTACTCCCGTTGTTTTAAAATATAAGATGTTTTAGATTTGTGAAGAAAATATATCTAGACTATGTGTAGATTTATTCTAAACCTGAGTGAACCTAGATACTAAAAAGGTCTAAATACATTTGCTTCACAAAGCTAAAACATCTTATATTTTGAAATAGAGGGAGTACCTTCTTAAAAGCAATGCCGACATTGGGAAATTCATGGTGCAGATAGAACAAGATGGTCATGCCTTTTTTGGCTCTTACCTCGATGGCCTTAAGTAAGCGGCGAGTAAATGGCACCGAGAGTCACACAACTTGTTCTATACGTGCATTTAAGTCATAGAACTTCAAACTGGACTAATAAGTCACATACTTGCGAACCCGTGCAACCATGGTCATAAAACCGGTCAGCCGGGCGATTTTTGACCAAAACCGGTCAACTGGATGGTTTTTGACCAAAACCGGTCATAGGACTAAACTAGAGCTCATTTTTTGAAAAAAAAGGCATTTATAAGACTCCAAAAGATCTAAAAACAATTACGCACAAATATTTATACATTTATAAGGTATGCAAAAAAATTTAGAAAAAATATGTTTTATTTTGCGAAATATAAAAAAGACAAATCTCTGACATAAATACGTGGTTTTTTATACTATATATAGCTGAGAATTTCTTTTTTTTTCTGTAGCCCAAAATAAAACAATTTTTTTTCACATAAACTTGCCAAAGTCATTCCCACACATATGTATTCCCGAAATAATTTTTTTTGAAATGAAAAGGTATATATTTCGAATTTTTCAAAAACCGAGCTGGGGATCCACAAATCCTCTCTCATACTCATGATGTATACATAGTATTTGATAACAAAATACGTTTATTCTGAGATATAAAGATTTACAATCGTGTGACCTGTGATGTATTATAGATCCATATATTTGTTACTTATTATGCCAGTGTGCTGATATTTGTTACTGAAATTTGTACTTGTATATATTCCCTCCATTATTTAATCATGATTATAATATTTTTACATCGAGTTGAATATCTATAAGATAAACCAAGTCTACATAAAAACGTGCTAACATCTAGTCTTACCTATATAGGATGAAAAATTGTTCTATAAAAGTATGAGTGGGTTATTGTAAAAATTTATTCTATCTATGACCGGTTTTGGTTAAAAATCACCAAGTTGATCATTTTTGTGACCACAGGTACACGGGTTTGCAAGTTATATGACTTGTTTGTTTAGTTTGTAAGTCGTGTGACTTAAGTGTACATGCAAAACAAGTTGTGTGACTTCCTTTGCAATTTACTCAGTAAGCGGCGACGGTTCATTCATGGCACCCAGACACTGACGCATTCCTCTTGTCACTCGGGCGTACATTCCAGTGATTTGTCACTAATGCGGGATTCCACAATTAGATATATTAGACTTGAGTGCCTCATTAGTTCTCGGCTACCCAAGTCTTCACCTGCCAATTCAGAGGAGTATGTTCAGAACCTGAGCAAAGTGTCCACAAGCTCAGTGATCTTAAATGAAAACCAGAAATGTTGACTCCGGCGGCTAAAAAAAATTTAAAGCTGACCAAGGATTCTTTTCAAGAAGGTCAATGCTGTATTGGACAAGTTTTCTCAGCAAAATGGGGTTGGTGCATTTTTTCTGTTACTACATCCGTTCCTTATACCTATAAATTTAGTCAAAAGTCAAAGAGTGCAAACTTTGACCAAGTTTATAAGAAAAACTATCAAACACTATGATAATAGATATCTACAGTACAAAATATATTTCATAATGTATCTAATAAGATTGATTTGACCCTATATAGGTGTTATCGCCATATTTTGGCCAAGGATGGAGATGGGCCGTGATCAAGATGGGCTTGGAAGATGTGTATATTCAACGTGTTGTTGGATCGGCCTAGTGCGTGGATTTGGGCTAAATTGCCCGTGTATCTTGTATCATAGTAGGTTTTGTTTCAGTTTAGGTTCCGTTTCAGTTTAGGTAAAGATAGAGTTGTAGAGTTATTCCAAAAGTAGAGAGTCTCCGGACTATAAATATGTACCTAAGGTTATTGAGAAAAGGAGGACAATCACGTTCACAACAAACACAATCTCGGCGCATCGCCACCCCTTGTTTCTAGGGTTTCTTTCGGGTAAGTGTCATGCTGCCTAGATCGCATCTTGCGATCTAGGCAGTACTTTTACTTATGCGTTATCTAGTGTTACTCGTACTGAAGCCTTGTTGATGGCGAGTAACACTACTATCATAGATTTGTTGAGGCTAGCACCGGTGCTTTTCGCTATAATTGTTTAAAGTTATGCTGCCTCTAGCTACCTCGCTACCTTTGCACTATTTCCCAAGTGCGAGGGTAGCATCTTGCTTGATCTTTATTTAGCTGATTCGATCTGTTATGGTTGTGCCTTGCTCGCCAAGGTTTAGTTTGATATCTACGTAGTCAGGCCTTACAAACGGGTTGAACGATCCAGTAGTACATAAAGACGCAGTTTACTCGCTCTAGAGAAGTTGTTCCGGTAATTGACTTTACGTTGGTTATTAGGCCTCCTCTAGGATTAGTATTCTTCATCTTTTGTACATACCAGGCTCAATTACGTGTAGGACGTTCCAGTTACGTGGTGAAAACATTAAACTGTCGTAGATCGATTTAACTTGTAGCGATCAAGCAAAACCCCATGTTATCGTAAATCTAATGCAGAACCATGGGATAATCGGCTCTAGGAGCCGATTCACGGGGAAACCTGGGAGCCGGTCACGGCTCGAATTTTACGTATACTTGTTTACCATGCAGGAAATCAATCGGAGCAATCCTTCACCTTCCTGACCAGGTATAGGTCAGGTGGCACGCCCTCGAACCAAGCCAGGACGCGTGCCGGAGTTTTGCGGGCCGTTGCCCGAGGGACCAGGGCCCACCAGCAGTTCTGGGAGCCTCCCGGCTCTTCGTGTTGCTCGTCGCTGCTCGCCGGTGAGTTTTGGCAGGCAACACATTCTGGCACGCCCGGTGGGACATTCAACAACGTCTACATCAACATCCGACGCTGCGATGGAGAACAGACCAGTCACGTACGACGAGCTGCCTGAAGAGCACAAGGCGAAGTACGATGAGATCAGAAATCTCTTCGAAGCCGATCTCATCGGCTCTTTTGAGAGGACCCGTAAGCATGGCATCAAGTGGAGGGGGTTCTCCCCCGAGGGTGCTCTTGATGAGGTGGATCTGTCTGTTCCTTCGGAGGAACGCACTGCAGCTCTGACGGAAGTCAACTACATGGTGGCTCATTCTCTGCACCGCCATTCTGAGAGCCTGGTGAACGCTTTCAAGCGGGTCGCGGTTCGCGTAGTTCAGGAGATCATGAAACATCAGTACTCTCCGTCGGGGCCCAATTTAGGGACTCACCAAGGAGAAAGACCGCTCCAGACCAGGCCACAGCTGCCATTCACACTCGCAGCTCCAGAGCCGCCAGGAGCAGCGGCGTACGTCGTCTACAAGGTTGGAGGCGACCCAGGCGATTGCCAATTCCTTTTTGAGCCACCTAAGGAAATCCCACACGGATATATATGCACCTACGTGCCGGACTGCAACAACCTGACACGCACCAACCAGATCGCAACCGCAGGAGTTTCTGCGGCAGGGGTTCCTGGGGCAGGATCTTCAGGAGCAGGCGTTCCTGGAGCAGCGATATCTGGGATGGACGCTGACAAACAGGCGTGGCTAGCCAAGTACGCCACTGGAACAAGTCATGAGAATCTAGCCCCTGCAGCTCAAACAGTGGAGCAAATCCGTACCATCTTGAGAGACCAGTTCGGCTTCGTGCCGAAGAGAAGGACAATCGGCTATTCAAAGCCGTACCCCAACGAGTTTGATCTAATTCCGCTGCCACCCAAGTATCGGCTCCCTGAGTTCTCAAGGTTTAGCGGGTCAGAAGGGTCGAGCTCGATCGAGCACGTGGCCGATACTGGCGCAGCTAGGCATACTTTCGCATCGGATCGATGCGCGTAAGATTTTTTGCGCAATCTCGACAGACCAGCTTTTGGGTGGTACACCTCCGCCACGATTCGATTCAGACTGGAAGCAACCGGAAGAGCAGCCCACATCCAATATCATTCGAGAGGCTACCGAGGCGGCATTGCGACCTGGCACAAAAGCGGCGAAGGGGAGAAAGCGAGTGCCGAGTACATCCAGCGCTGCAGGACCGTCAAGAACCGATGTTACTCAGCTCGGTTAACCGAGAAGGAAGCAGCTGGCGGTGTTGGGTCTCAGCACCCATCAAGGATCCGCTTTCCAAGTAGAGTACAACTCATTGGCGACATGGCCCGAACCGACGATGTACGAACAGCGCCACCCTGATTTATACCAAGACAAGTTCAAGCGTCCGATAGGCCTGGTCGATACAGAAGAAGATGATCCTACACAAGACCAGGAGGTGGCCGTGGCTGAATGGGCTCGGGGCGGACCTGTATCCTGCAAATGGGTGAAAGCAAGGGCCTGCAAAGGGTTCAACCGGCGTGAGCAAAGCTGAGCAGATATTCGATTCTTGAAAGAGAAGCGGTGAGGTTACCCGAAGGCCATAAAATCCCACGGCTCAAGAAATGAGCGGAGACCATACTGCAAGTGGCATCACTCGTTCACCCACACCACCAATGATTGCAAAGAGCTACGTCGCCAAATCCAAATGGCGATAGAACAAGGCCGTCTGATCCTTGGGAAGTTCGCCATGAAAGTGGACACAAACTCATTTCCCGGCGTCAACATGATAGAACTCAGTCGCTCAGCGAGGCGTCAGCTGGATTTTTCGTTCGGTGTTAATATGGCAGGGTCTGGGTACCACCATGACACGTGCAAGGAGGAAGGTGGTCGCTCTCGGGGCAAAGAAAGAAAGGAGGCTGGTCCATGCGACCGGCCCGGCCACAATGACAGGCGGTACTTAACAGAGGAACAGGTGAGGAGAGTGCGGTATCAGAAGCCACATTCCACGCATCTCCTTAACAAGTATGAGCGTCAGCATGACCAACAGCGCCGACGCGATGGAGACGATGAAGGATATGAGCACCTCGCTAGGGGACCGTCAAAAGAAAAGGAAGGCACAGACAAACATTGGGATTGTCCTTTCTTCAAGTATTGCTGGGACGCGGAATGAGCCGATTGCCTACAATGACAACTGCCGGAATGTGGACAGCGAAGGAGGACACGAGGCGGCCAGATGTTAAACGTCTAGGGCCTCTCCACCTCGTGAGCCGTCACAGGGAGTCCGCTCGAGCAAAGGACCTCGAGAAGCCAAGGGATGACAAGGAAGAAGACAGATATCACCGTCCAAGGTGGTGTCCCGACGGACTCAGACATACCCAAAAGCGTAGAGTGCAGCGGCTGCGTAACTTGGAGGAAGCTGAAGCGCAGTATCTCCACGCTTTAAAGAAAGCGCGGCCCGATCTAGCCGTCAAAATTAGGCAGACCTTGGAAACGGGAGACCGCCCGACAAGGAAAGAGTGGCGCCCCAAACCAATAAAAGCCGATGCACAGACATCGGCTGGCACAAACATGGTGTTCATACTTCCGTCAGAATTCTGCGCGCCAAGAACCAATGAGCTACCAGTGGCACAGTTCGACTGCGGCCCACGGCCGGTTATCTTTGAGAAGCCACGTGAGAAGGGTTACAAACATCTGAAAGCCCTGTACCTACGAGGTTACATCAATGGGCAACCGACGCAAGATGCTTTGGTGGACACCGGGCGCATCAATATCATGCCATACTCCATGCTACGACGTTTGGGACGCCCACGCAGATCGATCAAAACTAACGTCACGTTAAGCGACTTCAACGGTCGGTCTTGAAACGCAAGGCGTCTTGAGCGTGGATCCGGCGAAGGCAGGAAAACCATACCCACGTCATTTTTCGTCGTGGACAGCAAAAGTACCTATGCTGTCTTGCTAGGAAGAGATTGGATTCACGCTAATTGCTCAATTCCATCCATGATGCACCAGTGCCTAATACAGTGGGACGGAGATGAAGTGGAGGTCATCCATGCAGATGATTCTATCGAGATTTCCATAGCTGGCATGAACGTCTGGGAAGCAGAAGACCAAGAGCCGATCTCTGGAATCAGTTAGACGGCTGTGAGCGCATTGAAGCTACAAAAAACGGGGTGAGGCTGGTCTTATCCACTGGCCTGACAGGGTAGAAAAGTCCACGATCATACGTGGTACGGCCGATCCTCGCGATCGGCCACGAAAAATACAAAGCAGCAATCATACGACAAGCAGATCACGTAGTCATAGCAGGGAGATGCCCTGCCATTGTAAAACAATAAGGTGTAAACCATCCTTGACTAATGCAATCAAAAAGGGGGCCGATTCAGGCAATCGGCCCAAATTATTTTTGTTATCCTCACCTACTGCTTGCCCTGTGTTTAGCATCGATTTGACAGGTGACGGAAAGCTAGGGTATGGGTTTAAATCCGCTGATGAACTAGAAGAGATCGACATTGGTCCTGGGGATAAGCCACGACCAACATTTATCAGCAAGAAGTTAGATCCGGGTCTGCGGGGCCCGATGATAGCCCTGTTGAAACAATATCCGCTTCGCCGCCAGGACTACAGAGATGCTGGGTTAGACAGAGCATCATTGAGCATCGACTCCGGCTTTAAAAAGGATTTCGCCATTTCAGCGTGAGCACGGCAAATGAAGGCGAAATTGGAAGAAGTCAAGAAAGAGGTCGAGAAAATGTTGACACCAAGTTAATCAGGTCATGCGTATGTATCTGAGTGGATTTCTAGTATCGCACTGTAGAGAAAAAGGAGGGCGGTTGGCGTGTTGCCATAGATTTTCGGGATCTCAACAGAGCTACCCCAAAGGATGAGTATCCGATGCCGGTAGCAGAGACGTTAATCAACGCAGCGGCTGGTCATAAGATCTTGAGCTTCATGGATGGCAATGCCGGTTACAACAAAAATTTTATGGCTCCAGAAGACATCCACAAGACTGCATTCAGAGTCCCAGGTTCGGTGGGGTTGTTCGAGTATGTAGTCATGACGTTTGGACTGAAGAATGCCGGCGCCACGTACCAAAGGGCCATGAATTATATTTTCCATGATCTGATCGGCAAGCTGGTGGAAATCTACATCGATGACGTGGTGGTCAAGTCTGCTTCAGCGCAAGGACACTTGGACGATCTACAACGCGTCCTGGACCGAACAAGAAAATTCGGCCTACGGATGAATCCAAAGAAGTGTGCCTTCGGAGTGACGGCCGGTCAGTTCTTGGGTTTTTTGGTCCATGAACGCGGAATTGAGATCGGCCTGAAAAGTCAGGAGGCAGTGCGAACAATGAAGCCACCCACTACAAAGAAAGAACTGCAGTCTCTCATCGGCAAGATCAACTTCGTCAGAAGATTCATCTCCAATCTGTCAGGAAGAATAGAGCCGTTCATGGGACTGGTGAAAATTAAATCTGACGAGGAATTCCGCTGGGGGGCAGAACAACAACGAGCCTTTGACGAGATCAAAGAATATCTGACGAAGCCGCCAGTGTTGGTTCCACCCCAGCCGGACAGACCGTTCTACATTTACTTGTCAGTAGCCGACACGTCCATCGCCTCGGTGGTGGTGCAAGTTTATGATGGGCTGGAGCGAGTCGTATTTTACATAAGCAGAAGGATGCTGGACGCAGAGACAAGGTATCCTGATATCGATAAGTTGTGCCTCTGCCTGTTTTTCACCTGCACCAAGCTGCGCCACATTTTGCTATCAGCAGAGATCATCATCATATGCAAATCGACATAAAGCACATCTTGTCGGCTCCTATGTTAAAAGGCCGATCGGGCAAATGGATGTTTGCATTATCGAGTTTGACATCCGGTATCAACCCGAAAGCGATTAAGGGACAGGCGACCTTATCGCTGAAAGGATCAACACTAACATAGCAGACTGTCTATAAGAGCGTGGGCTATGTTTTTCGACGGATCGGTTTGTGACGATGGCTGCGGCATCGGCATTTTACTCGTGTCACCCCGGGGGGCAACATTTTCCTTCTCCATCAGATTGTCTACCTCTCGCACCAACAATGTCGCTGAAACGAGGCGATACGCAAGGGAATGGAGTTACTCCTCGGGAGCAGAAGCAGTGGAAATTTTTGGAGACTCCAAGTTGGTGATTTCCCAACTCACGGAGGAGTACAGGTGTGAGAGCGAGTCCCTCTTCCCATTATGGTTGCACTGCCGTGAGCTGATGGCGCAGTTCCGGAACATAAACTTCACCTGGATCCCGCGGTCGCAGAATACAGAGGCAAATGATCTTGCACAAATGGCTTCAGGCTACAAGGATGTAGCAGAGGGAGCCGATATTCGTCATGAGTTCTGGAAGTCGACGATCGAGAGCCGATATCTTCAATTACTTGAAGGATTCTCTGGGCACCTAAACGAATAAGGTACAAGGCCATGAAGTATGTGCTTATTGGGGATGACATGTTTTACAGGACTCTTGAAGGGTTATTGCTCAAATGCCTGGGGACAGCCGAGGCCAATCGGCTCCTACACGAGGTACACGAAGGCGCCTGTGGAACTCACCAATCGGCTCACAAGATGAAATGGTTGATCAGGCGATCAGGGTTTTATTGGCCCACCATGCTTGAGGACTGTTTCAAGTACTACAAAGGGTGTCAAGCATGTCAGAAATTTGGAAAAATTCAGATGGTACCAGCAAAGAATGAACCCCATCATCAAGCCTTGGCCATTCCGAGGTTGGGGCATGGATATGATCGGCAAAATCAATCCTCCATCAAGCAAAGGCCACATGTGGATTTTGGCCATCACTGATTATTTCACTAAATGGGTGGAGGTTGTCCCGATGAAATCAGTAAACTCAAAGGATGTTATCAACTTTGTGAAAGAACATGTCATCCATAGATTCGGGATTCCCCAAACTATCACGACCGATGGAGGTTCGGTCTTTATTTCTCAGGAGTTTAGGAAGTTCTGCGAGGACACGGGGATTAAATTGATCAGATCATCTCCATACTATGCTCAGGCGAATGGGCAAGCTGAAGCATCCAACCAGGGCCTCATCAAGCTGATCAAGAGAAAAGTCGATGAGCACCCTAGGCGTTGGCACGAGGTTTTGTCAGAGGCATTGTGGGCTTATCGCATGTCATGCCATGGGGCGATTAAAACCTCGCCATACCATCTAGTATATGGACAAGAAGCCGTATTGCCCTGGGAAATTACGGCTGGATCGATACGTGTCACTTTTCAGGACAATCTAACAACTGAAGAATATGCAACCCTGATGAGTGACAGTATTGAGGATGTAACTAAGCTCAGGCTGTGGTCGCTTGAGAAGATCAAAGAGAACAAGGCCAAGGTAGCTCGTGCATATAACAAGAAAGTGCGGCCAAAAGAGTTCCACGTTGGTGATCTGGTGTGGGAAGTTGTGTTGCCATTAGGGACCAAGGATGCAACATATGGTAAATGGTCCCCAAATTGGCACGGGCCGTACAGGGTCGATCAAGTTTTAAGGGGAAACGCATACATGCTTGAGGAGCTGGACGGCGTGAAATTCCCAGTGGCGGTCAACGGTCAACATCTCAAGAAATATTTCCCAAGCATGTGGGATGATGGACAGTAAAACTTGGGGGCCGATACACGAAATCGGCCAAGTAAAAGCACGTGAGACGATGGACAGTAAAAATGTGGGGGCCGATGCCGGAAATCGGCTGAATAAAAGCAAAAATACATAGCCGATGCATGGTCATCGACGCTAGAGGTTCATACATGTTACAAACAGGTGTCAGTTTACACGTACGAGCTACTGGAGAAATTGTCGCCCGGACCTTCTCTTCAAAATCAGTTGAGGATTGAGGGTTCTTATTGAGGGTCGCAGGTTACCATTTGAAACTAAGAAGTGACCGTTTAGGTTTGCCTAAGTATGCGACCAAATTTGACCTTGTCAACGTTGTTGAGAAAGCCGATGTGCATCGGCTCTTCGAGCTGTGTCTTGGTTGACTGTGTGAAAGTAACAAGGTGAAAGCCGATACGTTGCTATCGGCTTCTGGAGCATCGACTTATTGTGGCTATCGGCAAAATTGGGGCGACAAGAGCAATCTTTGAGAAAACGGATTTTTCAATCAGAAGCTGGTTGCTTACAAAAGGCTGATTGATTACAAAAGGGAGCTTACTACTACTACTGCTACTGGTTCCTAATCTAGGCCGAGGTCGTCGTCGCTGTCGTCGCCGCCGTCTTGTGCGCTATCCTCGGTACCGCATCAGCGCCGTATTTCTGCCTTCTTTGAAGAAGCCAGAGGGCCTCCTCGTCCTCGTCGTCGTCGGTGTCCTCACTGGACCCGGTGCGGAAGTACTTCACCGGCTGGTACTCCTCGGAGGAGGTGTCCTCCTCTTCCTCCTCCTCTTGAGGAGTCGACGCCGTCCGTGACATGGCGTCGTCGGTCTGCCTCCGGATTCCCCATCGCAAGGAATCTGCGAGTCTTCTTCGCCGTCAAGGACGTCCTCCGACCAAACGGCGAAACCAACCCTCTCGTCCCACCATTGTGGGGCGAGTGTTATCTGCCGCCATCGGCGGTGCTCTGGCGTCGGCTCGGTCGCTCATTGAGTTGGAGGCGTGGGAGGACAGGCCGGAGGAAGCGAGGAGGCCATGGCGGAGAAAGAGGGTTTTTGGCTCTTGGAGGAAGATGGGGATTGCGAACTAGATGGATTTAAATAAGGGGAATAGTGGAGAGACGGTTCAATGCCATAGCGGCTTCCCAGAATGTGCTGCCAAAATCGTCAAATCATGCACTGCGAAGGAGTTGAGAAGACAGGGCATCATGATGAAGGGGTGGCGATTTATCCTGTTTCGCGCAACGCATTCGCCAACGCAACCCGATACAGAAAAAAAAAGGGGGAAGAAGAAAAAAAAACATTAGCAGAATGGTTTTGGAATTATCATTGCCAAAACCAGGGGGGCATGTGTTATCGCCATATTTTGGCCAAGGATGGAGATGGGCCGTGATCAAGATGGTCTTGGAAGATGTGTATATTCAACGTGTTGTTGGATCGGCCTAGTGCGTGGATTTGGGCTAAATTGCCCGTGTATCTTGTATCATAGTAGGTTTCGTTTCAGTTTAGGTTCCGTTTCAGTTTAGGTAAAGATAGAGTTGTAGAGTTATTCCAAAAGTAGAGAGTCTCCGGACTATAAATATGTACCTAAGGTTATTGAGAAAAGGAGGACAATCACGTTCACAACAAACACAATCTCGGCGCATCGCCACCCCTTGTTTCTAGGGTTTCTTTCGGGTAAGTGTCATGCTGCCTAGATCGCATCTTGCGATCTAGGCAGTACTTTTACTTATGCGTTATCTAGTGTTACTCGTACTGAAGCCTTGTTGATGGCGAGTAACACTACTATCATAGATTTGTTGAGGCTAGCACCGGTGCTTTTCGCTATAATTGTTTAAAGTTATGCTGCCTCTAGCTACCTCGCTACCTTTGCACTATTTCCCAAGTGCGAGGGTAGCATCTTGCTTGATCTTTATTTAGCTGATTCGATCTGTTATGGTTGTGCCTTGCTCGCCAAGGTTTAGTTTGATATCTACGTAGTCAGGCCTTACAAACGGGTTGAACGATCCAGTAGTACATAAAGACGCAGTTTACTCGCTCTAGAGAAGTTGTTCCGGTAATTGACTTTACGTTGGTTATTAGGCCTCCTCTAGGATTAGTATTCTTCATCTTTGTACATACCAGGCTCAATTACGTGTAGGACGTTCCAGTTACGTGGTGAAAACATTAAACTGTCGTAGATCGATTTAACTTGTAGCGATCAAGCAAAACCCCATGTTATCGTAAATCTAATGCAGAACCATGGGATAATCGGCTCTAGGAGTCGATTCACGGAAACACGGGAGCCGGCTCGAATTTTACGTATACTTGTTTACCATGCAGGAAATCAATCGGAGCAATCCTTCACCTTCCTGACCAGGTATAGGTCAGGTGGCACGCCCTCGAACCAAGCCAGGACGCGTGCCGGAGTTTTGCGGGCCGTTGCCCGAGGGACCAGGGCCCACCAGCAGTTCTGGGAGCCTCCCGGCTCTTCGTGTTGCTCTTCGCTGCTCGCCGGTGAGTTTTGGCAGGCAACAATAGGTTTATATTTTTTCTAAAAAATTAATCAAACTTTGCAATGTTTGACTTTTGACTAAATTTATAGGCCTTATTCTAAGGAGCGGAGGGAGTATTTGTTTTGTTTCTTTGAGTTGCTACCATGTAGTAATATAATTCCACTTGCTTGAAAATCTTTCTTGCCATATATATAGGTGGACTATGAGCTTCATCTTATGTGCGGTGTCAATACTGAGGTTACTGAACGATCAAGTGTTAATCTGTTCAAGAGGAACTTCAAATATGAGTACTTCCATATCAACTTTTTGGCAACCGCCAAGGGATCAAATGATAATAGCACAGCTCCAGAACTGTTCTTCGCAAGAATGCAGCAATAGTGATAAAGATGAAGAGAAAAGACCATCCTTGTGTTTCCCTGTCAAATATTCTTGGATAGACGATGGTATTCTCTCAGCTCTCAATTTATTTGTGTTAGAAATAATGGGCTAAATCATTAGACCCATGTGTGATTTCAGATTTTTCCTAAATCTCAAAGCACATATACGTGGAAGCCTATATGTGATTTGTCTCAAGTTGGTGGCATCTCACATGTGTGTGGCAAGAGTAGCGTGAGCTAAAGTTTAGTCCTATATGGAAAGTTGAAGGAGAGTTGCACTAACTTATAAGGTGGAGTGTTGCACACTTTGTAAGTGAGTGACAATAAGAGAGCTACACGTGTGCTCCTCCGACGACGACGCCACTCGCACGCTCGCCTCGTCACGTCATGACGTGAGCGGCCGCGGGGTTGCAGGAATCTCGCCGCGCCGAGCTTTATTTTTGCTGCTCAGGAAAATGTGTGCGATTAGACAGACGTGTCAACAGTTAGTGGATTCGGGCCGTTCCCAGATCATAGGCTATCTGTAACCAACCCGAACATGCACGACGTGCGACGAGGTTCGATCTCGTCAATGCCCATTGTTATGGACTTGGGTTTTGGAGAAGATGAGATGCTGGAGATCGCGAAACGGTTAACAGACAAGCAACGCAGGACACGAGGTTTACCTAGGTTCATGCCCCCGGAGGAGAAACCCTACTCCTACTTGTCTGCTCTTGATTATGGCAGAACCGAAGGTTACAGGGGTGCGCAGATGCAATCTGGCGTGAAGGTGTTTATGCGAGGGTGGAAGAGATCCTTCTCGACGTGCCCTCCTGGCCTTTATATAGATAGGCAGGTCCCGGGCTTAGGTCGATTCGATTACAGATTAGGGTTAGTACCCTTTGAACTTCTATCTACTCTAAACTTATCCTCCAAGAATCCGAAGACATCATGGGCTTGGGCCACCCGAAATCTTCACGGGCCGCATGTCTTGACGTGAGCCTTCCTTGTGTTGGACCAGGTATATTAATGTTGTGTACCGGTGGGGTATAACCATGTCAGTAGCCCCCGAGTGTTCAGTCGAATCGTAGATTCGGCTAAGGACTCTTCAATCTTTTGGGTGCAGTTGAACCTGTTACTTTAAAGAGAAAATGTTTTAGTTCATAGGGATTGTTGATGCGTGTGTCTGACTCTCCCGACGGATCAGGGCCAGTTAACTGTCATAGGACAAAACAACATGATCTTCATCAAACTCGAGTCCCCGGACTCGAATTCAGAACGATTGCTGGTGTGATTCGACTCAGGCCGTTGCGGACTTATAGGAGTCGAACCCCAGTATTTTTTAGGTGATGTACCCAACGCGTCCGTCAGGATTTTCATCGTGTCTGTTGACACGGAAGTTTACTAGTAGAGCGCAGTCAGGTGCGTTACTAGGCCATCAGATGATATCTGTAGGACTTATCTTGTGTCGCAGACACAGCATCCAAAATTTTATCACCACGGAGGTGTTTTGGGTGGCCAAGGAGATTGCTTCTCACTTAGCGTTGGTTTGGGCGAAGTTGCCAAAAAGATTTTGTCGTATTTGATCCGAAGGATCACAGTCGAAGAGATCATAGGGTGCGCAGCCAGCGCTCCCTATGGAAGTAGCCCCTGAGTGTCTATTCGAGTCGTAGACTCGAGCAGAGACTTTAGTTCAGTTGTTTTCAGCTTAGGTCCGAAGGACACAATTTTTTTGGATGCTCAACCAATCCTTCCTATGGGAGTAGCCCCCGAGTCCGTTAGTGGAGTCGCAAACTCGACGTAGGACTCGAAGATAGTTGTGAGGTATAGTACTTTAGTCATTTCTCAGGTGCGCAGCCAATGCTCCTGATAGGGGTAGCCCCCGAGTAGTTGCTCGAATCGTAGATTTGAGTAAGTACTTGATTGACCAGCCGAAAACTTGTAGCCGTTCCTGACTTGGCCTTGATGATGTCAGTGCTGACGATTGGTGATCTCAACCGTCTTTAGCGGCAGAGATGATGCGACGGGACGACCGTGGGTCCCACTGTCTGACTTGAAGTAGACTAGTCACGCGCAGACATGGCGAAAATTATGGCGTCTCCTCGGTTTTCGTGTGTAGTGGACGGCGTGATGGCAACGGTTCGTTGCTGTGCTGACACGTGTAGGGTTGGATCTTGCGTGCGTGCTAGGGCTTCTGGATCAACAGTTCATGTTCATCGTCTTCGTCTTTTAATACCGTGGGTAAACAGTGATTTTTGTTTACCCTTTGCCATTTGCTCATCGCTATTGCCTCAATTTTCACGAGCGCTACTCTCCTCCACTGCGCACTGGAAGTTCTTCGTTCCTTTCCCTCTTCTTTTCTCTGTGCACACCGCCGCACTCGACGTCGAGCAATGGGTAAGCCTAAGAAGACCACCACCGGAGCTGGCTCGAGCGCCGCCGCCAACAGCAAGAAGACCGTCGCGACCACCCGCATCACGGACGACGGGTGGACGCGCACAGAGATGCGCAACGAGGATCTGCACAAGCTGCGCGATTCTGGGCTGATCCCCCAAAACAAGGAGGACGCCATCCTCCCTGGTGACGAGGTAACCCCCGCCCACCCATAGGGTTTTGGGTGATGTTTTTTGTGTTTATCATCCGTGGTCTTTCTCTTCCTGTCCATGATTTCCTTCGTGGACTCCTCTTCTTCTATGGGATTCAGTTGCATCACCTGTCTCCCAATTCTCTTCTCCACATTGCTTGTTTTATCACTCTTTGTGAGTGCTGGATCGGTATCGAGCTGCACTTTGGCCTCTTCCGGAAGCTCTATTCCGTGAAGAGGCAGTCCGGCACCAGCAGAGTCTATCCGCTTGGTGGCTACATCATTTCCATCCGCCCTTTCGTCCAATTCTTCTATTTTTCTATCTGCGAGTTCGTCCAGCAATGGCACCGGAAGTGGTTCTTCATCCGTGATGCTAAGCTGGACGGTCAGCAATATGGGCTTGCCCCCTTCGATTCTTCCCAGCAGATCATCCGAAAGAGATCATGGAAGAACCACATCCTTGAAGGTGAATTCGAAGAGGTGGAGAGGCTCTACCAGCGAGTGGAGGTCTTCAGCTCGTGCCAGGCAAAGAGGTCAATGGTGTCAACATCATCCGCACCTTCCTCAAGCGCCGGGTGCAGCCGCTCCAAGCGAGAGTGCATCTCATGTTCCTATATGCCGGCTCCAGCAATCCGACTAGGGTTTCATCCGAAGAATTGTCTTCGGGTGACCTGGATAGGGCCCTTCGTCCCCTGCTGAAGGCCAAGGTCGATAAAGACCTCCCGGGGAAATCTTTGACCCCTCCTCTTAGCGCCAATAAAGGGGTTTCCCAGGTGATGCTTGTTCGTGCGCGTAGCGCTTTTTTTCAAGTGTTTGATGTTTGTTGTTTGTTGTTGTTACTTATCTTGTTTCTCCTTTCTTGTCGTTGTGCAGTGCCTCAAGGTAACGGGGTCTATGCCTCCTCTGCCTGAGAAGTATACGGAGGCGCCAGACAATGAGGAGGTGGACTCCGAGTCCGAGCTTCCTCCAGCGCAGTCGCCTACTGTGGATGCTCCCGAGGCGAGTGAAGGACAGACCCGAAAGCGCTCCCGGAGCGAGTCTTCGGATGCGTCTACCCCGCCAACTCCAAGGGCTCCGTCCTTCCTCGAGCATCATGGCGAGGATGATGGTGCTTCTTCTGCGCCTTTTCCTACCGTGCCCCTTCGGGCTATGGCTCCGCAGCGGCCGGCCAAGAAGAAGAAACAGAAGGCATCTCCCGTCTTCAACTCATGGGACATCGAGTCGTAAGTGACTTCACCTGGGTCTTTTTCTATCATCTGTCTAAGTAGTGTAAGTTGTTGTTTGATCAAATTTTTACTTGCATCCATTCTTCGAAGGAGCCCCTTAACGAGGACACCCAGGAGCTCATTAGGGAGTTGAAGCCGACAGCATATGTCCCCTAGGTGGTGGCCGACTCTAAGGATGATGGCCCGAACTCCTCCAGAAGATAAGCTCGGGCAATCGCGACTCAAAAGATATCACACGGACCTTCGAAGTCTACACCTGAACACGTAATTACTTTTTATTTTACTCCTTCGGGGGAGCCCCCGAGCCTTTTTTTTGGGTGACCTGTTGGTCATTTTTCTTTTGCGGGGCGGAGCCCCCGAGCCTTTTCTGATGATTTATTTTTGTTTCTGTTTCTTCTACAGCCCTTTGTGCATGGCGCCAACCTCCTTATCCAGCAGCACCTAGCGCTAGAGGCTAACCTGCAGCAGCTTCAAGGTACATAATTTGTTCACCCTTTTTTAGTTCATCTGTCCCAAGGATTTTGCTTGTATTGATCAGGTGGTTATTCATGTTGTAGATGAAAACAATGTGGCTCTCCGAAGACTGGATGCTCTTGAGAAGAGCCTTGGTCGAGAAGAGAAGAAGGACGCAGATGCGGCGGAGGCTGAGGAGCGCTTGCAGAAGGAGGCTTCCGATCGCGAGGAGCAGCTCATGGCTACAGCAGCTGCCCGCGAGAAGGAGATGGCCGACAAGCTCATGGCTGCTGCCAAGGATTTTTCTGGTGAGCTTCCCTTGACTTGTTTGGATCTTGTGTTTTTTCGACTGCGTCTTATCTTTTCTCACTCAAGTGCTTTTGTTCTTTGTTTTAGATGCTTCAGGCATCACGTTTGATCGTGGTGCGCTGGAGCATGGAGATGTGTTGGCTGATGCTACCGCGGCGGTCGAAGATCGTTGCTCCGCTGCCGCTGGCTCCTTGGCGAAGGCCAAAGAGGTGCTCACGCACTTCTACAAGGAGGTCGTCGCCAAGGGCGTTGCCCTTGAATATGTCGATGCCCTTGCGGATGCGCTATCAGAGGAAGCTCCGGTGGTGTATAAGTGCAAACAGAAGTGCATCGACGCCTCCATGGGGCTGGCGATGGCCATGGTGTCTGGAGCTGAGCTTGATCTGCCGCACATCACGTCCCAGATGCCAACGACTACAGATGGCTCAGAGGTAGCATTCGCCCTCTTTGCCTCTCATTGTAAGCGCTATGGGCCTAAGCTTATCGATCTCCTGGCTGAGTATGCGGCGAAGCAGCAGCAGGAGGCCAAGAGCAAGCAGTCTGGCTCCGAGGCCACCCCGGATGCGGGTGCTTAGGCCCATGTGTTATAGCTTAGAGTAGCTTATTCTTTTACTTCGTTTTGTAACATCATGCTGATGGACAAGCTCAATTATGCCACGAGGTGGCTTTATTTATGCATATAAGTCTATCTTTTGAGCCGCTGTCAGAAGTGCGTGTGATGTTTATACTTGCCCATTTGCCTTTAGGGTCCTTCAGGCGAGGTTCCTGTTGTCACTTCGGATGCTCCGGAACCGCGACCATCCTTGGATGATGCGTCACAGTTGATTTTCAGCGTGACCGTCTCCGTAGCTTGGAAAATGAAATCCTTGGCGTCCGAGGCCACACAGATGTGTGGAAGTCGAAGGCTGAGCGAGCCACTGCTAGGGAGGAGTTATTGATGGGGGAGTTGCGACAGATGAGCGAGCAACTTCAATGTGAGTCTTTGCAAACCGTTGTTCTTTCGGGTGTAGTTCTATATCTTTGCTCATTGTGTGCGTTCTGCAGGTGTTAATCTCATTCCGAAGGAAGAGAAAGAGCGCGTCGCGATTCGGATGAATTGCCTGGCGCAACAGGACCTGGAGATTGGTGGCTTCTTCTGGATGGACCACGATCGGGCCATCGTCCTTGCGACGGTGCAAGATCACATGAACCAGGTTTCTCGGGTGCTAAAGCAGGCGAGGACTTCGCTGGCGTCCATTCGGGTCGTCATGTTCCACTTGGATGAGGCGCCTTCCACCCTTTGGGGCCTTCTTGCGGAATTTCGGAACGTGGGCCATGTCAAAGAGTTGGTGCGGCGTCAGCTGATTGCTAGGGTGAAGGCTGCTTTGTCTCTCGTTCGGCTGCATCGTCGTGATGTTAATCTTGCGGAGGTGGCGACTGGGCCACCCCTTTGACCTGATGGCACCCTATGGGACATGCGCCCGTATTCTGCGGCTGTGGCGCAGCATGCTGAGGAGATCATAGATCTGTTCGATCAGCGGGCGAATGTAATGCTCTAGAATAGGTAGATCCTGTAAAGAAAAACTTAATGTAAAATTTGTATTTATTCGATGGGATCGTTGTGCCCTTTGTAAAGTTTATATGTGCTAGTACATTGTGCTTTGTTATGTGCATGTCCTTTTTGTTAGCCTGACGTGGTCATCTACTCAGGTTGTATGCATTGTTCTCATTCGACGAGGTCGTGAGGTGAGGCGTAGCCCTCGAGCGTGTTTTAGCGATGAGTAATGCAAAGAAAAGAAATTTTGGCCAAGGGACTTAGCTTTTATTCATAGCGTAACGAGGAGGTACATTGTTCGGCTGAGTAGCCTTATTGAAAGTAAAAAGGTAGCTAGGGGTAGAAGCGTCGCAGACGTGCAACGTTCCAGGGGTTGGAGTATTCGACTCCTGATGGGATGTCCATGAGGCGGTAGGCGTCACCTGGTATGACTTCTGTGACGATGTAGGGTCCTTCCCAGGGTGACTCGAGCTTCTTCGGTCGTTCTTGCTTGAGTCGCAGGACTAGGTCTCCTTCGACGAAGGACCTTGGGTGTAGCCGCCGGCTGTGGTAGTTGCGGAGGCTCTGCTGGTAGACCGCTGAGCAAGCCGCGGCAATGTCACGTGCCTCGTCGAGTGTGTCGACGGCATCTTCAAGTGCGGCCGATGATTCGGCTTCACTGTAGGCGACGACCCGTGGAGCCTTGTGGCGTACTTCGGCGGGTAGCACAGCTTCGGCTCCGTGCACCATGAAGAAGAGCGGGAAGCCGGTTGAGCTGGTCGGCGTTGTACGCAAGCTCCAGAGGACGGAGGGCAGCTCCTCCGCCCAGGCTCCTTTCGAGTGGGCATAGCAGGCGTTTCTTGATGCCGTTGCCTATGAGGCCATTGGCCTTTTCGACCTGTCCGTTGGTCTGCGGGTGCGCCATAGAGGCATATAATATGTTGATGCCAAGGCCCTCGCAGAAGTCTTGGAATTCCTTCGAGATGAAGTTCGAGCCATTGTATGTGATGATGTCGTGTGGCACGCCGAACCTGTAGACAATGGACTCGAAGAACTTGACGGCAGTTTTGCCGCTTTGGTTGGTGACGGGCATGGCCTCGATCCACTTGGTGAACTTGTCAACTGCGACCAGGAGGAAGACGTGGCCTCCTTTCGAGGACTTGGGCGGTTTACCGATCATGTTGAGGCCCCATTGGGTGAAGGGCCAGGCCAGTGGTATGGGCCTTAGCTCGGATCCTGGTGCATGCGGCTTGTCCGCGTACCTCTGACAGGCGTTGCACCTTTGGACGATGTCCTTGGCATCGTTCATGGTTGTTGGCCAGTAGAATCCAGCTCGTAGAGCTTTGGCGACTAGGGTGTGGCTGCCTGCATGATGGCCACAGATGCCCTCGTGGATGTCTTGGCGGATGGTTTTGCCGTCACTGATGGTGACGCAACTTTGGAGCACAACCGAAATGTTGTGCTTGTATAACTCGCCATTGTGGATGGTGAAGGCCTTAGACCGGCGAGATATGTGCCGGGCATCTGTCGGGTCATTGGGCAGTTTGTAGTTTATCAGGTACCAAAGGTACGGCTGCGTCCATGTCTCTTCAACCGCCATGACCTGCATTAGGCTGACCAACCCAGCCTCGATGTCGAGCTTTTCAGGTCCCTCCTATCCTTCGGGTGGTGAAGCCCCCGATTGCTTTGCTTCTTCGGTTGCTCCCTTGGGGAATTTCCTCTTGATAGAGGGTACGCAGATTTGTTCGAGGAACACACCTGTTCGCACCCGTTCGCAGGTGGAGCCAATGTTGGCGAGTTTTTCAGCTTCTTCGTTGCTTTCCCTTCCAACGTGTCGATGCTCACATCCGTCACAGTCCCCTTTGAGTGAGTTGTAGAGCGCGCGGTACGCGATCATGTTGGCGCTGTGAGCGTCGCACTCGTTCATCGTCTGCTTGACGACAAGGTTCGAGTCACCGTAGATTACGAGGCGCGTTGCACCGCAGATCTTGGCCATCTGCATACCTGTGGCGCCCAGTACTTGTCGTGGAACACTTCGTTGGAAACCCCAAGAGCAAGGTATGAAGCACCACAACAACAAGTTTCCCTTAGTAAGAAACCGAGGTTATCGAACCAGTAGAAGGAAGGAAACGTCACACATGTGTTGCAAGCAACACGGAGACCTGCACAACACAAACTCAAGACTTTGCCCCAACGAATCAGTGAGGTTGTCAAGCTCACCGGTTTGCTGTAACAAAGGATTAAACGTATGGTGTGGAAGGTAATGGTTTGCAGAAAGTAAACAGGTAACAGTGGAAGGTGTATCAATGGTAAATATTGGACCGGGGTCCATAGTTCACTAGAGGTGCTCTCCTTAGATAAACAACATGTCATGAAGGGTAAACAAATTACAGCGGGGAAATTGACAGGAACTGAGCAAGGCATAACAATGAAATTACTAGCCAGAAAGATCCTATGAGGTTGATTGGGCAATACAACAATATACATAGACCGTCGTCCAACTGCATCTATGACTAGAAGTCCACCTTCAGGTTATCATCCGAACCCCCTCTAGTATTAAGTTGCAAGAAACAGACAACTGCTTTAAGCAAAGTGTGTAAGGTAAACAGTCCACAAGTTCCATGAACAAGAGACCGTTGTTTTCTCCCTAGTAGCAACAACACATCTACAACCGAAGAGATTATTGTCACTTCCCTTGGAAACTAGAGGCATGAACCCACTATCGAGCATAAATACTCCCTCTTGGAGTCACTAGCAACTACTCGGACAAGATAGCTACTAACAACGGAGAGCATGCAAGATCACAAACAACATAGACATGATAGAATCATAAAGACAAAACCATTAATCAAACCAACATAATAATCTCAATATCCATCGGATCCCCGCAAACACAACATGCATGATTACAAATATATTAGATCTTGATCATGAACGGAGCTCACAAGATCTATACATGAAAGCACAAAGGAGGAGATACAACCATCTAGATACTACATGGACCCATAGTCCAAGGTGGAACTACTTACGAATCATACCGGAGAGAAGGCCTCTAGGATGATCTCCCCTCCGGTAGGGTGCTGGGAAGAACTTCAGATCCCCCCCCCCCCGATCTAGGGTGCTGGGAAGAACTTCTTGTTCCCCACGGAAAGTAATTAACTTTTACGTTTGTCCCGTCCAATTCCGAGAATATTTCTTTACTAACTTTTCTGAAACCAAAAACAGCAGAAAACAGGCATCTGACACTATTGCACTTGTTAATAGGTTAGTACCAGAAAATATGTAAAAAGTACCTCAAAGTGTAGACAAGTAAAGCAAAGTAGATACTAAACAAGCATGGAGCATCAAAAATTATAGATACGTTTCCAACGTATCAGCATTCCCAAGCTTAACTCCTGCTCGTTCTCGAGTAGGTAAGTGATAAAAACGATAATTTTTTAGGTGACATGCACCCTCACAATAAAGATCCAACCATCTGCAAACATTGAAAGCTGGGATCAAAGAACTCTAAACATGTGCATGAAAGATAGAGTTTTAACAATAGGACATAGTAACTATGCATGAAACATGGCAAGCTATAAACAAAGACCATGAATAACATGCATTGAAAAACGTTTGTTTGTTTCACATACAGAAAACATAGCATAGTGGCAATCAGCTTGTCCCTCATAGAATAGCAATATAATGCATAGGACACCTGCAAAGTTCACAAGGGTGACTAGAAACAAGTAGCACAAGAACAAGTAATAACACAATATGCATCAATTAATAAGCTTTGGAACACTGCACACTGAATGACAACTATGCTCTCTTAATGGTGCCTAAACGTAGAAGGTGGAGACTCAAATAATGGTGGAAGAAAGGCCTTTTTTGTAAAGGAAGCAGTGATTACAAGTTTCAAAAAGAGCTTCCAAAAATTATGGTACTTGTTAGCTTTCAGCCCTCATTGCCTCTATCATAAGCATCTTGAAGTGGTTAAGGTTAAAGTGGCATAGCTGGAGTATATGCTTGACGAAGTATAAGTTGGCAATCTCATGCCCCTTGAATACGAGGGCCACACCTCATGCATACTCAACTTTGGGTCCAGGTAAGTTCTTGTCACTATAAGTATTTGCATATCATTGAGAACCGCCAACGGGGTACCCCTTGCACGTGGTACAGGAGCTTTCCCATAACCAAAATAACAAGGCAAGCAGACAATGAGAATCTCAGCAATTCTTCTTATGTACCATGGGAATATGGTGCTTTTTTATCTCTTTCCTCTTTTCTCAACGTGTCTCTCTTTTTTTATAAGAAGAATTCTTCATAGATGTCACTATGGTGATGCTGCAAGTTTCCACCATGATTAGGCATGGCTTAGGCTAGCGGCCTAGGCGTTTCTCTAACACGGAATACAAACTCCATGGACTTACAAGTTCCCTCTTTATTTCACACTGTTGATATCCATAGACAAAAGAACATGATATCAACTGAGTACAACAAGGTACACGTGCAATGTTGAAAATGTTCCCCGTGACAGCACGGTTCTGCTAATTCCAACTTATAAGTGCAAGCATATACAACAAAGTTGTCACAATGGTTCAATTTTATTAGGGGCAAAGAATAAAGTGTGCCATCAAGTTCGTGAGGGCTTTAATCACTAAGTTTTCACATAACAAAATAGTTTTTAATTGGAAGATAGATGAAAACAAGAATATACTTGGAATGGTGTAACACACCATGCATAGGAATTTATAGTGGACACTTTGGAAAAACTTGGTTTCTTGGGAGTTGGAAGCATGAGTAGAACTTACTCATACAAGTGGAGGCTAGCAAAAGACTGAGAGCAACCAACTAAGAGAGCATAATGGCCAAAATCATGCAGTGCAACAAAGCGAACTAACCAAAGCAAAGAGTGGTACTACAAGTCAAGGACTAAATGATCATAGAGGCTAATGGTGACTTTTCATAGTCATAACATGGTGTGAGCATGTTCCAAGTCAACCCAAGCAAAACATCAAAGGAGAATACCACAATACTATGCTTTTGCATGCTAAAACAACACATAATTTCTTCAAGGCACACTAAGCAATCCCAATTGTTTGGAACAAGACATGCTACAACAATAATCACTAAGCATAATGCCAAAATAACAACTAGCATGTCATGCTAAAGTCTAAGTCACAGTCAATGCAAGCTCCTCTTGCACTTCAAGCAAGAACTTACTACTCCTTTCCAAACACCAAGCAAACTTATTTGCAAAACAACACAGTGAGAACGGGGGTCCAAACTACTAAAGCAAACTAAACAAACTAAGCAAAGCAAACGAAAACTAAGATGCTCCAAGAACAACATAACTGTGCATGAAACAATAAAAACGAAGTGCCTAGACAGACCTGAGCTTTTTATTGATGAAGAAGGGGATGCCTTGGGCATCCCCAAGCTTTGACGCTTGTACCTCTTGGATATTTCTTGGGGTGACACCATGGTGGAATCCCCAAGCTTGAGCTTTTGTCCATTCTTCATCTCATTGCATCATTCTCTCTCTACACCTGAAATTTTTTCCTTCATACAAAACTTCACACAATCTTCATTAGCAACATTAGTGAATTCAAAAGATATTAGACCTCTGGCAAAGCTTTGGAATAGCAGGGATTTTCACTAAAAACACAACCTACTATAGTAACTCCTTCAAAAAGGTTAATTCACCTAAAGAGAACTCAAAAAGGAATCAATAAGAAGCAAATGCAAATAATGGCAGAAATCTGTCAAAACAGACCAGCAGGTAGAAACTGATTTTTCAAACATCTTCTGTTGCACAAATCAAAAAGTGTTGAACTAATGAAAGTTAGCTAACATAGCGGGGGATTTATTCGTAAATTTTGAGATCAATCCGAGTTACAGAGACTCCTCACGAATTTTTATGGTGGACATAAATCTGTTTTGGGACAGCAACTCCCCAAATCTTACTTCCCTCTCATTAGAGGTCATTCTTGGCACAAAAGGCAGACAAAAAGGATAAGGAGAGCTCATTACTGAAGTAATAACTTCCAAGGCTCAAGGAAACTCTTGGGTTATCTCCCAACAAGTACTTTTCTTTAACGCCTTTAAGTTAGGCTTGATAGCTTGAGAAGATGCTCACATAAGAATTATGAATTGAAGTCAAAGAGAGCATCAAGAAGCAAATTCAAAACAAATTTAAGTCTAACCCACTTCCTATGCATAGGAATTTTGTATGCAAATAAATTCACAAAGAACAAAGTGACGAGCATAGGAATATGAAATAAGAGCAACTTCAAAACTTTCAGCACATAGAGAGGTGTTTTAGTACCATGAAAACTTCTACAACCATATTTTCCTCTCTCATAATAATTTTCAGTAGCCTCATGAATAAACTCAACAATATAGCTATCACATAAAGCATGCTTTTCATGAGCTACAAACACATAATTTCTATCAAGCTCAAAAATAGTGGGATTAAAACCTTCACAGGTTTTACCCAGAGTAGATATTTAAAAAGGATCCACAGGAACATAACATTCATCCTCCTTTGGTAAGCATGGGGGACAATAACATAATATAAGAGGTAAATAGTTACTCTCATTAGAAGGTAGACATGGATAAATCCATTCTTCCTCCTTTTGTTCATCACTCTCCTCCTCTTTTTCATATAATGAGCTTTCAGTTTCAACAATTTCTTCTTCCATAGGCTCCTGCAAGGCATTAGTCTCTTCCAGTTGTTGAAAGCACCTATTAAAATATTCAAGAATATAGCCATTTGCTTCCTTATAATTGTCAAAGCAAAATTTAAGTATCTCATAACCCTCATATTCATAAGGTGCATCATTAGTATTTTCAAGCAAACTAGCCAGTTCAAATGCACCCTTGAAAGCAATAAATTCTTCAATCCGTTCCACATCATAAAAGTCATAATTTACCTTAACATAAGAAGATATGGTAAAATTATCATTATACTCACACTGAAAGGGTAGGTGTTTATACCTCCTGCAGCAACAAGCTTTATCAAAGCAATAAGTATCATTATAAGTAGAGCACACGTCTCTTTCAATAGTATTCAACTTATCAATTTGTTCCCATAAGTGTATCCCTTTTTGTGACAAACGGTGTTCCTTATAATAATACTTTTGTTCTTCCGTGAACCCACATTGCCAATAAGAACAAGTTTCAAAGAAACCATCCATTGATCGAAAGCATGACCAAGCAAGGCAACAACAGACCCGCAACTAGAGTAGGAACTAATTTTTTTGTGTTTTTGAATAAGACAAGCAAACCAAACTAGACTAATTTTTTTGGTTTTTTTGAAAAGAGGCAAACAAAACCAAGCAAAAGAAACAAAGAAAAATAGAAACAAAGTAAAGAGAACGGAAGAGAAGGACTCCCCTAGTGTGGCGCCCCGCAAAACCACTACTAGAAAATCGCGTTGTTTTTGTGCATTGCATCATCATGACCGCATGCTCATGTCATCATGCCACATTGCATTTGAGCATCGTCATGTCATCTTGCATTTGTTTCCATAAAACTATCTTCGAAAAATCTATTTTTGTCTTCCGAACGCCCCGTCTTTATTCAAACACAAAACCCGGGTCTCCGGAATATTTTGCTTTGTCTACCAACGGTTTTCAAATGCCCCATTTTTAAATATTAAAACATTTATTTTATTTTTAGGGGCAGCCATACCGGGCCGATCCGACCCAGTCGGCCACCCCCAGTACAAAACCGGACTACCTAAACCCTTTTCCTACCCAAACCTAGTCTACCCAGCCCCCTCCACATCACCACAGCCACTCACGGCTCGCCACATCCCCCTGGCCCAAAACCCCACCCAATAAGTGCATGCCACCTCACCCCAGCTGCCACCTGCGGGCCCACCTGGCACCACACCGCCCCCAACTCCCCACCTCCTTCTCTCCCTGCCACCGACGCCCACCAACCCCACGCGTCCCCTCCCGAACCGCTCTTGGCCCCACCCCTTGTCGCTTTCTCCTCCATCAACCCCGGACGAAGGCCGCCTCGAACCGATCCCCTCGCCAGACCTCGCCTGCCCGCCGCCTCCTCCTCGCCTACACCAACCCCTGTCTCTCCTCTGCCAGGCCTCGGATCCCAACCCGCCGCTTCCTCTCCTCCTTACTCCTCCTGCCGGGCGCTGCCTCTCCTTCCGCCTCTGCTTCGCCCCGCGGCCGCTCCCTCCTCCTTGGGCCTACCCCGCTTCGGATCCCTCTCGATCCGAGCTCCAGCGGCCGCCTCGCGAGCTTCCACCCCACCGTCGAGCCGAGCTCTCCGCCCTCCCGCAGGACGCCCCCAACCACCGGCCGACCTCCTCTCCGTCGGGCTGCCGTGCCGTCCACCTCGACCGGCCTCCCTCCTCCACCTCTGCCGCTTCCCCTTCCGACGTGAGCTCCGGCCGCCGCTGCTCGCCCGCCTCCCGTTCTCCGGAGCAGCTCACCGCCTCGTCTCCCCTGCACGGTTCCATGCCGTCCCGAGCACCGCTCTCCCCTTTGCCGATGTGTTCGTCTCCGTCCAAGCCTCCTCGCTGAAGCGCTGTCGCCGGCCTCGCCGCGCCAGCGCGCGCACGACGCGGCCCCGGCGAGAACAGCCTGTGGAGGCGTTCTGAGCAGCCCGCCGGTTTGACTAGCTGCACGTCAGGTTGTGCGTATGCCTGTGTGTTTTTCATGTCAAGACCGACCCGTAACAAGTCCGTCGATCCCGTCGCCAAGATCTCCTCACGGACAAGACCAACCCGATGCCGGCCACACATGATCGAGATGGCACACCAAGATCTTCGTCAGGGAACGACAAGAACTTCTACCGGAGTCCAAACCCCGAAGACCGAACCCCGGTGTGACAAGTACCCCTTCCCGGATGCCAAGTTCGCCGAGAACCCGGACGCCAAGATCACCGACTCGGAACGACAAGACCTCCTTCCCACACCGATGCCGAGGACGTCGCACGCCAAGTTCTTCTTGCCGAACGCCAAGACCGACCCGATACGAGGTCCCGACAAGATCTTCGTGACGACAAGATCGGCACCGACCAGGGCGGATCCGATGTGCCCCCGACGCCAACCAAGTTCTTCTTCTCGGATGCGACAAGATCGACTTCTGTTGTCCGAGACCGATCTCGTCGAGCCGTTCTCCCATCGAACCCTGAACCCTGAGACCGGACCCCAAACCACATCGAACCCCAAGATCGCCGAACCCTAATGTGTGACCCCTTTGCTCGAGCCCTATTTTATAAATGTAATATCAAATTGTTGCATATTAAATCGTCATGCTTACATGCATATTCATGTGGGTTTGGGGGCATTATGCCAATTCATCTCATAATTAAATATGGAGTCTATATGCGGGATATCTTTGTCTTATTCCGGACTTCATTTAAATTGGCATAGCGAACCGAAGCCATGTTTGGTCTTGCTAATCCAACATTTAATTTGCGGGGTAGATAAATAACTTGAACCATTTAATTAAATGTCGGGACCCCGGTTCCGCTTAATATGATCTAATTGCATTGCACCTTTTCCATGTCATACATCATACATGCATCATGCCCGATTTTCTACCGTAGTATTAAATAGTCCATCCGGTGTTTCTTCTAGTGCTTTGCTTCTTCACGGATTAGGCCGATGAGTTGATGCGAGTGTCGACCTGATCTTCGGTTGAACCTTCGACACTGTTTTCAGGCGAGCATCTCTTCCCCTTCTACCTATTTTGCTTTTATAGTATTTATTCCCTCTTGTTGATCTATTGCTATCTGTGTTGCGATGCTCTAGTTTTCGTGCCCGTGATATCCCTTGCAGCCTTATATTGCCTTGGACACATCCTATTACCTGTTGTTTGGTAGATAGTTGGACTTGCGCGTCGTAGTCGCTTGCTCAAGTGCTCTTGCGTGTCGTCAAGTACCACAGTTGTTGGAGTAATGCCGCATGTTTAATGTTGGAGATGATCATGGCTTTAATTATTGTTTAATAACTAAAATTGAAAGTAGGTAAATGCAGAGGCACCGGTGGGTAATATACGTTATTTGGTTTTTAACCGCTCACCGGTGTCCCGTAGGACCCCGAGTTCTTGACACCTGTTCCGAGATCGAGCGCGCTAACCACAGGTGGGGTGTGTGGGCACCCCCATCGATTTAGTACCTGATTCCAAGTACTGTACTGGGGGCCACAAAGTAGTTTGGAGCTTTATTACTATCCTGTACTTATGCCATGCTTTACTGCTTTATTTAAGATTGTGCGAGGAGCACTGCATCGCTTAGGTAAGCGGAGTGTTTTCGCGGTATCGACAAGCCCAACACACTTTCGGGTTCCCGGTCGTTACAGCCACCGACGCAAACCCCGGGTCCGTTCGAGCCGCCAACTTCGCTATGGTAGCTTAGTGGGGTGGCCCCCCGTGCTTGCTTTGGGTCTGGGAAACGTCGTGTCCGAAACCCCGTCGACATACCGTTGGGTGTATGTTTTGTGATCTTGTACCTACCTGATCTGACAACAAGGGTGTAGGTGCGTGTGGAAACTTTGATGCACCCCTACAGGGTTAAATCTTTTCGAGAAGCCGTGTCCGCGGTTATGGACGACTTGGAGCACACTTCTCGATCATAGACAACTATAACTAAAGTTTACTGTTATAATTTGACTTGTATCTGATATGACTAGTAATCAGCTTCACTACAACGGAATGGCTAAATAAAAGTACCAACAACTGCTGGGTTTGGGATGTCTCTTGCTAATCGTATCTGACTAGTAAGTGTTGCAACTACAACGGAATGTTTAACTAAAACTGCCCACTGCTTATTATATCAGGATGACTCATGCCATCTTTATTTGACTAGTAATTGCCGCAACTATAACGGAATGAATAAAACTGCCAACGGTGTGAGTTCATGTTGACTTCCTCGTTTGGTCTCGAGGGGAAACACCAGATGGGTATGTTTGGTGGTAGTATCGTTGGTTCCGAATAGGTCTTTCTTATCCCTCTCGATAGCCGCTAGTTGTATCGAGTCTCTATAGGTTGTTTAGTGCATGCTGGCCGCTTGATCCACCATACCTATGTAGGCGAGGACCGAATTCTAGTCTCGCTGCATCGGCCTCGATCGACCGCTCTCTTTTTCCTTTGCCCTTTGTCGGCACCCTTTTTGTTTAAGCAGTTTTGAGATCGACGTCGTTAGCGTGGTTACCCTTCCGGCTTGGCCCGGCAGGTTATGGACGCCATTGGTTATTCTTCGTGGCTCTTAGCTCAATTTGCATCTTGTCCGCATCGGACGCTATATCGCTTTAAAGGTGATTTGGATCTTTGTATTGTATATCTGTATTCTTGACTCTTTGAGTCATTTGTGTATATATATGTTTCGTGGGTTCCATCGAGGACTATTGTGTAATGATATTACTGCTTTTCCACCCGCACGCAAGTGCCTGGTGGCACCTTTGAATCGCTTTGCGGGTTTGGCGGAAGCGCTGAAACTTGCATAGGGCCGATTCTGAGGGTGTTACAGAGTGGTATCGAGCTCTCAGCCATGCGATACCCCACAAGTCCAAATGTAGGATAACCTAGCTAACGGCCGAAGTAGAGTGTCAAAACTATTTTTGCAAAATCGGTTGGATAGTTCTGATTAGGTCTGATTTTACTCCTTACCCCTCTGCTGCTCTCCTCTCACCTCTGCGTGTTTTGAATCCGCTCTCTTCTCCCTCTTCGAGTCCAGGTTTTCTCGTGGTTGGGTTCCATCGTACCTTCAGGGTTTCGCTTCCTCCTTTAGTAACGGTGTTGCTACATCTGGTCTTCATGCTATCCGAGGAATCCCTCGTCTGGTGGAATTCTCTTTGTTCCTTCTCGTGCCTTCCGGTGCTTTCCGACGCGACGACATCATCTATGCCAGATCCGATGCAGAGTCTGCATCACTCCTTTGTTTCTGAACCTCGATTGTCGAGATCTTCAGTCTGATTCCGAGAATGGTTGCACGCTTTTCTACTGATTGTGCAGAGTAATAGTTTGGGTGCGTGATGGATTGGCCCCCATGTCGACTACTCACTCTATTTGCTTGTGTACATTGAAGTGGATGAGAATGCATCGGTTCTCTCTTTCTATCGGAGTTAGAGGTGGCTTTATTTGTTGACACCTCTACCTTCGACCTTTTGTTCCCGGAGTGTTCCCTCGACGATCACGGACAACGACCTCTTGTTAGTGGTGTCGCGAGGATCTACACGATGCGAGAAGATTCAGATCGCCGCCCTCTTCCCGGTACCATGAGGCGGATCTCGAGGGCGAGATCCATTGTTAGTGGTGTCGAATTGTGGCGCCCCGCAAAACCACTACTAGAAAATCACGTTGTTTTTGTGCATTGCATCATCATGACCGCATGATCATGTCATCATGCCACATTGCATTTGAGCATCGTCATGTCATCTTGCATTTGTTTGCATAAAACTATCTTCGAAAAATCTATTTTTGTCTTCCGAACGCCCCGTCTTTATTCAAACACAAAACCCGGGTCTCCGGAATATTTTGCTTTGTCTACCAACGGTTTTCAAAAGCCCCATTTTTAAATATTAAAACATTTATTTTATTTTTAGGGGCAGCCGTACCGGGCCGATCCGACCCAGTCGGCCACCCCCAGTACAAAACCGGACTACCTAAACCCTTTTCCTACCCAAACCTAGTCTACCCAGCCCCCCTCCACATCACCACAGCCACTCACGGCTCGCCACATCCCCCTGGCCCAAAACCCCACCCAATCAGTGCATGCAACCTCACCCCAGCTGCCACCTGCGGGCCCACCTGGAACCACACCGCCCCCAACTCCCCACCTCCTTCTCTCCCTGCCACCGACGCCCACCAACCCCACGCGTCCCCTCCCGAACCGCTCTTGGCCCCACCCCTTGTCGCTTTCTCCTCCATCAACCCCGGGACGAGCGCCGCCCCCTGAACCGATCCCCGCCAGACCCCTCGCCTGGCGCCCTCTCCTCCTCCCGTCGCCTACCCCCCCCCGTCTCTCCTCTGCAGGGCCGCGGCCTCCGGATCCCCAACCCCGCCGCCGCTTCCCTCTCCTCCTTACCCCGCCGCCGCTCCTCCCCTCTGTCGGCGCGGCCCCGCCTCCTTCCGCCTCTGCTTCGCCCCGCGGCCGCTCCCTCCTCCTTGGGCCGACCCCGCTTCGGATCCCTCTCGATCCGAGCTCCGGTGGCCGCCTCGCGAGCTTCCACCCCACCGTCGAGCCGAGCTCTCCGCCCTCCCGCAGGACGCCCCCAACCGCCGGCCGACCTCCTCTCCGTCGGGCCGCCGTGCCGTCCACCTCGACCGGCCGCCCTCCTCCACCTCTGCCGCTTCCCCTTCCGACGCGAGCTCCGACCGTCGCGTTCTCAGCCGCCTCTCCTGGCCGTTCTCCTGAGCAGGCTCGGCCGCCCTCGTCCTCCCCTGCACGGTTCCATGTCGTCCCGAGCACCGCTCTCCCCTTTGCCGATGTGTTCGTCTCCGTCCAAGCTTCCCTCGCTGGCCGTCGGCCTCTGCTGCCGCGTCGCGCATGTCTGTGACCCCAGCCCTGTCTCCCTGGCGTCAGTGCCTCCGAGTCGAGAACAGCCTCCAGGGAGGCGTTTACAGGCAGCCTGCCGTCGGGTTTGACTAGCTGCACGTCAGGTTGTGCGTATGCATGTGTGTTTTTCATGTCAAGACCGACCCGTAACAAGTCCGTCGATCCCGTCGCCAAGATCTCCTCACGGACAAGAACAACCCGATGCCGGCCATAGATGATCGAGATGGCACACCAAGATCTTCGTCAGGAAACGACAAGAACTTCTACCGGAGTCCAAACCCCGAAGACCGAACCCCGGTGTGACAAGTACCCCTTCCCGGATGCCAAGTTCTCCGAGAACCCGGACGCCAAGATCACCGACACGGAACGACAAGACCTCCTTCCCGCACCGATGCCGACGATGTCGCACGCCAAGTTCTTCTTCCCGAACGCCAAGACCGACCCGATACGAGGTCCCGACAAGATCTTCGTGACGACAAGATCGGCACCGACCAGGGCGGATCCGATGTGCCCCCGACGCCAACCAAGTTCTTCTTCTCGGATGCGACAAGATCGACTTCCGTTGTCCGAGACCGATCTCGTCGAGCCGTTCTCCCGTCGAACCCTGAACCCTGAGACCGGACCCCAAACCACATCGAACCCCAAGATCGCCGAACCCTAATGTGTGACCCCTTTGCTCGAGCCCTATTTTATAAATGTAATATCAAATTGTTGCATATTAAATTGTCATGCTTACATGCATATTCATGTGGGTTTGGGGGCATTATGCCAATTCATCTCATAATTAAATATGGAGTCTATATGCGGGATATCTTTGTCTTATTCCGGACTTCATTTAAATTGGCATAGCGAACCGAAGCCATGTTTGGTCTTGCTAATCCAACATTTAATTTGCGGGGTAGATAAATAACTTGAACCATTTAATTAAATGTCGGGACCCCGGTTCCGCTTAATATGATCTAATTGCATTGCACCTTTGCCATGTCATACATCATACATGCATCATGCCCGATTTTCTACCGTAGTATTAAATAGTCCATCCGGTGTTTCTTCTAGTGCTTTGCTTCTTCACGGATTAGGCCGATGAGTTGATGCGAGTGTCGACCTGATCTTCGGTTGAACCTTCGACACTGTTTTCAGGCGAGCATCTCTTCCCCTTCTACCTATTTTGCTTTTATAGTATTTATTCCCTCCTGTTGATCTATTGCTATCTGTTTTGCGATGCTCTAGTTTTCGTGCCCGTGATATCCATTGCAGCCTTATATTGCCTTGGACACATCCTATTACCTGTTGTTTGGTAGATAGTTGGACTTGCGCGTCGTAGTCGCTTGCTCAAGTGCTGTTGCGTGTCGTCAAGTACCACAGTTGTTGGAGTAATGCCACATGTTTAATGTTGGAGATGATCATGGCTTTAATTATTGTTTAATAACTAAAATTGAAAGTAGGTAAATGCAGAGGCACCGGTGGGTAATAGACGTTATTTGGTTTTTAACCGCTCCGGTGTCCGTGGGACCCGAGTTCTTGACACCTGTTCCGAGATCGAGCGCGCTAACCACAAGTGGGGTGTGTGGGCACCCCCATCGATTTAGTACCTGATTCCAAGTACTGTACTAGGGGCCACAAAGTAGTTTGGAGCTTTATTACTATCCTTTACTTATGCCATGCTTTACTGCTTTATTTAATATTGTGCGAGGAGCACCTGTACTGTTTAGGTAAGCGGAGTGTTTTCGCGGTATCGACAAGCCCAGTCACACTTTCGGGTTCCCAATCGTTTCTGACCAGCGCAAACCACAGGTCCGTTCGAGCCGCCAACTTCGTTCGGGTAGCTTAGTGGGGTGGCCCCGTGCTTGCTTTGGGTGCAGGAAGCCGTGTCAAAACCCGTCGACATACCGTTGGGTGTATGTTTTGTGATCTTGTACCTACGATCGACAACAAGGGTGTAGGTGCGTGTGGAAACTTTGGTGCACCCTGCGGTTAAATCTTTTAGAAGCCGTGTCGCGGTTATGGACGACTTGGAGGACAGTTCTCGATCATAGACAACTATAACTAAAGTTCTTGTTATAATTTGACTTGTATCCGATATGACTAGTAATCAGCTTCACTACACGGAATAGCTAAATAAAAGTACCAACAAACTGCTGGGTTTGGGATGTCTCTTGCTAATCGTGTCGACTAGTAAGTGTTGCAACTACAACGGAATGTTTAACTAAAACTGCTTGCTTATTATATCGGGATGACTCATGCCATCTTTATTTGACTAGTAATTGCCGCAACTATAACGGAATGAATAAAACTGCCAACGGTGTGAGTTCCGCGATTGACTTCCTCGTTTGGTCTCGAGGGGGAACCACCAGGAGGGGTGTGTTTGAATGTAGTATCAGGGTGGTTCCGAATAGGTCTTTCTTATCCCTCTCTGATAGCCGCTAGTTGTATCGAGGCTCTATAGGTTGTTTAGTGCATGCGCTGCCGCTTGATCCACCATACCTATGTAGGCGAGGACCGAATTCTAGTCTCGCTGTCTTGGCCTCGATCTTGCGCTCTCTCTTTTTCCTTTGCCCTTTGTCCGCACCCCTTTTTGTTTAAGCAGGTGTTGAGATCGACGTCGTTAGTAGGGTTACCCTTCCGGCTTGGCCGGGGCAGGGTTATGGACGCCATTGGTTATTCTTCAGGGCTCTTAGCTCAATTTGCATCTTGTCCGTACTCGGACGCTATATCGTTTTAAAGGTGATTTGGATCTTTGTATTGTATATCTGTATTCTTGACTCTTTGAGTCGCTGTTGTATATATATGTTTTGTGGGTTCCATCGAGGACTATTGTGTAATGATATTACTTCGTTTTCCACCCGCACGCAAGTGCCTGGTGGGCACCTTTGAATCGTTTCTATGCGGGTTGGGAGGGAAGCGCTGAAACTTGCATAGGGCCGATTCTAAGGGTGTTACACCTAATGAAGACGTCCTTGGCCTCCCGGGCAACGGCGCCAGAAATTAGCTTGATGGCGCCCAGTACTTGTCGTGGAATGCTTCGTTGGAAACCCCAAGAGCAAGGTATGAAGCACCACATCAGCAAGTTTCCCTCAGTAAGAAACCGAGGTTATCGAACCAGTAGGAGGAGGGAAACGTCACACAGGTGTTGCAAGCAACACGGATACCTTCACAACACAAACTCAAGACTTTGCCCCAACGAATCAGTGAGGTTGTCAAGCTCACTGGTTTGCTGTAACAAAGGATTAAACGTATGGTGTGGAAGGTAATGGTTTGCAGCAAGTAAATAGGTAATAGTGGAAGATGTATCAATGGTAAAGATTGGACCGAGGTCCATAGTTCACTAGAGGTGCTCTCCTTAGATAAACAACATGGCATGAAGGGTAAACAAATTACAGAGGCAATTGGCAGGCGAGCAAGGCATAACAATGCAATTACTAGCCAGAAAGATCCTATGAGGTTGATTGGGCAATACAACAAGATACATAGACCACCATCCAATTGCATCTATGACTAGAAGTCCACCTTCAGGTTATCATCCAAACCCCCTCCAATATTAAGTTGCAAGCAAAAGACAACTGCTTTAAGCAAAGTGTGTAAGGTAAACAGTCCACGTGTTCCATGAACAAGAGACCATTGTTTTCTACCTAGTAGCAACAGCACATCTACAACCAAAGAGATTTCTGTCACTTCTCTTGGAAACTAGTGGCATGAACCCACTATCGAGCATAAATACCCCCTCTTGGAGTCACTAGCAACTACTTGGCCAAGATAACCACTAGCAACGGAGAGCATGCAAGATCACAAACAACACAGACATGATAGAACCATAAAGATAAAACCATTCATCAAACCAACATAATAATCTCAATATCCATCGGATCCCCGCAAAAACAACATGCATGATTACAAATAGATTATATCTTGATCATGAACGGAGCTCACAAGATCTATACATGAAAGCACAAAGGAGGAGATACAACCATCTAGCTACTACATGGACCCATAGTCCAAGGTGGAAATACTCACGAATCATACTGGAGGGAAGGCCTCCGGGATGATCTCCCCTCCGGCAGGGTGTCGGGAAAAACTTCTGATCCCCCCTCCCCCGATCTAGGGACGATGGTGGCGGCCGCTACAGACGGTTTCGTGGATTTCTGATCGGGTACTCAGGATTTCTGCATCGGGAGCTTCTTATAGGCGAAGGGGCGAGACCGGGAGGCGTCCAGGGTGGCCAAACCCTAGCCAGGCGCAGGCCCACCTGCCCCCGTGCCTGGGGTGGGTCTGGCCCCCCTGGACGTCCCATCCGGGTCTCCTCTGGACTTCTTGTTCCCCACGGAAAGTAATTGACTTTGACGTTTGTCCCGTCCAATTCCGAGAATATTTCTTTACTAACTTTTCTGAAACCAAAAATAGCAGAAAACAGGCATCTGGCACTGTTGCAACTTGTTAATAGGTTAGTACCAGAAAACATGTAAAAATTACCTCAAAGTGTAGACAAGTAAAGCAAATTAGATACTAAAAAACCATGGAGCATAAAAAATTATAGATACGTTTCCAACGTATCAATTCCGTGGCTGAGGGCCTTGTATTCGGCCTCGTTATTGGATGCTCGAAATTTCATCCGAAGGACGTATTTCATCTTGTCGCCTTGAGGGGACGTCAGTATGACGCTGTCCCCTGCTCCAGCCTTGGGTTTGGAGCCATCGAAGTGCATCGTCCATGATTGCGTAATGTCTGGAGTATCCGGCAGCTAGAGTTCCATCCAGTAGACGAGAAAGTCAGGGAGGACCTGAGATTTGATGGCCTTGCTTCGCTCGTAGACTATGTCTAGAGGAGATAACTCGATGCCCCACAAGGCTACGCGTCCCGTGGTTTCGGGGTTGTTCATGATGTTGGACAGTGGGGCCTCGTTGACGACCATGATCTAGTGCTCCTGGAAGTAATGGCTCAGCCGACGAGCCGTCATGAATACGCCTTAGGCGAGCTTCTGGTAGTGAGGGTACTTCTGCTTTGTTGGAGTCAGTACCTCGCTGAGGTAATAGATTGGGCGTTGGACCCCATGGGTCTTGCCATCTTTGGGACGTTCGACCTCGAGTACGGTGCTTACCACCTGATGCGTAGCTATGATGTATAGCAGCAATGGCTCTCGCTCCTTTGGCGTGACTAGGACATGCGATATGGAGAGCAGCCGCTTGAGGTCCTCAAATGCATCATCTACTTCGGGTGTCCATTCAAACTTGTCCGCTTTGCGCAGCAGCTAGTAAAAAGGTAGGGCCTTCTCACCCATGCGACTGATGAATCTGCTCAGCGTTGCGATCTATCAAGCTAGCTGCTGGACACCTTGGAGGTTCTTCGGCTTCTCCATGGCCACTATGGCCCTGATTTTCTTCGGATTCGCCTCGATCCCCCGTTGGGAGATGAAGTATCCGAGTAGTTGGTCGGATGGGACGCTGAAGGCGCACTTTTCTGGGTTCAGCTTGATCTTGTAGTGATCAAGATTATTAAACGTCTCGCGGAGATCATCGATCAGCGTCTTTGCCTCCCTGGCCTTGATTACTATGTCGACATAGACTTGAATGTTGCGACAAATCTGGTTTTTCAGGCACACCTGCATGCACCTCTGGTACATTGCACCTGTGTTCTTCAGCCCGAAGGGCATAGTGTTGTAGCAGAACACTCCAAACAACGTGATGAATGTTGTTTTCTCCTGGTCTTCAATCTTCAGTCGAATCTGGTTGTAGACTGAGTAGGCATCGAGGAAGGAGAGTTTCTGACATCCTGAAGTCGAAACAATGATCTAATCGATCCGCGGTAAAGGGAAGTGGTCCTTTGGATAATACTTGTTGAGCGATGTGAATTCCACGCACATCTGCATGATGTCCGTGTCCTTTTTGGGGACCAGCACGGTGTTTGCCAGCCACTCGCTCTCCTTGATTTCCCAGATGAAGTTGGCATCGAGCAGTCTGTTGACTTCGATTCCAACAGCTTCAGCTCTTGGTTCAGACAGTCATCGGATCGATTGCTTGACTGGCTTTGCATCAGGGAACACATTGAGTGCGTGCTCGGCAAATTCCTTGCAAACTCCTGGCATGTCCACATGACACCAGGCGAAGATTTCCCAGCGCTCACGGAGGAATTCGACGAGCGAGCTTTCCTATATGGGGCTGAGGTCGTCAGCGATCAACGCCGTCTTGGAGGCGTCCATCGGGTGGACCTGTACCTTTTTTGTGTTGACCGTGGAGTCGAACGACATATCTGGTGCGTTTTGTATAGCGACTAGGGGTGCCCTGTTGTCTATCACCTCTCTGAGCCTCGTGAGCTCCTCCTGCATGACGAATGACTGGGAGATTCTGTTGAAGTCTCTATCGCAGTGTTCGGATCGGGTGAAGCTTCCCTGGACGGTGATGACGCCCCTGGGTCCTGGCATCTTCAGTAGCAGGTACACATAGTGCGGTACTGCTAGGAATCGTGCGAATGCCACACGCCCGAGGATGACGTGGTACTGTGATGGCCAGTCCACCACTTCGAACTCCAGTCTCTCGCGCCTAAAGTTTTCGGGATGGCCGAAGATGATGTCGAGCCATATCTTCCCCAGGGGATATATGCCCTTCCCTGGGACTATGACGTGGAACGTCGTGTCTGATTGCTCCAGGCTGCACAACGAGATCTGCATTGCTGCGAGTGTGCTGGCGAACATCAGATTGATGCCGCTGCCGCCGTCCATGAATACGCGGCTCATCTCGAATCCCCCGATCTACGCCTCGAGCACCAGGGCAGCATGACCTGGGCGAGGAATCTGATGTGGGTGATCGGAAGGTCGAACATGATGCAGGACTCTAAGCCAGTGAGGTACTCAGGAATGGCTGGTGGGGAGGCTACCGCCATGATGACTTGGCGGGTGATCTTCTTTTGCACCCTATTGGTTGGGCGCCCCTTCTGGATCATCAGGGCCCCCTTTGGCGGCGGGTACCCTCCTATGCCGTTATTTGGCGCTAGTGCGATCGCTGGATTCGACGGTCCAGCAGGTGGTAGTGGAGGAGCTCCGTGGGCGATGTCACCTGCTACAGTTGCGGGCCCAAATCCAGGGTTCGCGATCTGGCGCCGTATATGGGTGAGACCCTCGTTGAGTTTCTAGAACTCGCGGCAGTCCTTTAGCATGTGGCTGGCCTTCTTCTTGCCATCCTTCTTGTCTATGTAGAAGTGGATGGTGCAAGGACCAGACAGTTTGTCGTATGCCGAGGGTTCGTCGTCGCGGATGCAATGTTGCCACGTCTGTGTGGGTCTCCCTCCGTCGCGGAAGTTGCCTCCGCGGTATCCACTGCTATGGTTGCCATCATTGCGTCGGTCGGAGTATCTAGCCGCGACCATGTCGACTCCGTCGCGGTCGTCATAGACGCGCGATCTTCATTTGTTGCGATGTTCTCGCCTGCGGCCATAGTCATCCTCGTCATCTGAATGTATTCGATGGACGGAATCCTCGCCATCCACCCATCGGTTGGCGATGTCCATGAGGTGGTCGAGCGTCTTGGGCTTGACGCGCCCAAGTTCTTCCTTGAAGTCTGGGCGCTTGACACCATCCTTGAAGGCATCGATTGTCCTTCCTTCGGAGATATTCACGGCGGAGTTCTTGATGTGGGACCAGCGTAGTATGTACGAGCAAATGGACTCGCCGGTACGTTGGGTGAAGGCTCGCAGTTCCTCGATCAAGGCTGGCCTCTTGCTGGTGCCCTTGAAGTTGCAGATGAAGCTGTATGCCAGCTTCTCCTAGCTTCAGATGGAGCCGGAGGATAGGCTGCTGAGCCAGATCCGACCTGCGCCTGTCAGCTGCAGCTGGAGGCATTATAGGGAGGTGTTCCTGTTGCCGCCATGCAGCTTGACGAATGTGAGGTGGTCGCTGAGCCAGTCCTTTGGGTCCTGCCTGCTATCGAACTTCGGAGTGTCCGAAGGGAGCTTGAAATTTTTTGGCATCCGCATTCGCTGAACGGATCTACTGAAGCATCTGGCTCCGCATAGCTCTCTGTAATCGTCCTCGTCGGATTCAGTTAAACACGCGCGTTTAGCGCGTGCTGATGACCCACAAGTATAGGGGGTATATCATAGTACTTTTGATAATAGGAGTGACGATCCCAACGAGGAGCAGAAGGTGTTGACTAGTGGTATGGAGCAGGAAATCTCTGTAAATACTTAGCAAACGGATTTTTAGGGGTTTTCTGATAAAGCAAAGAAACAAAGTGCAAGTAATAAAGACAACGAACAACTGCAGCAAGTGGCCCAATCCTTTCTTAGCAAAGGACAAGCCGGTGGAAATACTTATAAGGACCAAACGTTCTCGAGGACACATGGGAATTTTGTCAAGTGCTTTCGCTTCAAATAGCTGAGTACCCTTCTTTGGTGTTGTAAGTGTTGTGTGGGTGAACCTGTGCTAATGTACCGACCTTACTTGGACTAATACATACTTGTGATTCAACCCCCTGCAAGCATCCGCAACTATAGGAAAGAAATTAAGATATAAACCTAACCACGGCCTTAAACTCTGAGATCCTACACTCCCTTATACAATGGTGTCCTAACGGGGGTTCAGGTTTCTGTCACTCTGGCAACCCCACGATTAGTAGCCAAATACACAATGCATTCCCCTAGGCCCATAAATGGTGAAGTATCATGTAGTCGGCGTTCACATGATACCATTAGAAGAATAGCACCACAACTTAAATACTAAATCATTGAATAATAACTCAACACAAATCCACTACTAACAACATGACTTCTCCCATGTCCTCAAGAACTAAAAGAACTACTCACAAGACATCATATGGATCAAGATCAAATATGATATGGTAATGGATAACAATCTAAACATAAACAATAATCCAATGGTTCCACTCACAAGCATCAACTACAATAGTAATCAATACCGGGAAAGTTTCCCCTAAGAACTATGCAATTATTCAACATGATTGTTACAGCGGGGTGCTGGTGGAGATGATGGTGTGGATGATGATGATGATCCCAATGAAGTCTAGCTTGATGACGGTATTGATGGCGACGATCTCCCCTCTCCGGGAAGGAATTTCCCTGGCAGAAATCTGTCTGCCGGAGAGCTCTTTCTCTCTCGGTGTTTTCCACCCCGCAGAGGCGGCGGAAATCTTTTTGTGGTCCCTCCCCTGGTATTAGCGTTTCAATAGGAATATATAGGCGAGAGGGCGGAGTCGGAGGCCAGCCAGGTGGGCCACACCTGCCCTAGGCGCGGCCTAGGCCCGCGCCTAGGGGGGTGTGGCCCCTTGTGGCCCAGCTACGCCTCCCCTTCTGGCTTCCTTCGTCTTCTGGGAAAATATAATTTTCCAATATTTTTCTGATCTTCACGAAATTGCATCAAAACACCTCTTTTTTCCATCAGAAACCTAACTCTGGCAGTCCATCCTCCAAGAATCATCCAACATGCAAAAACAGAGGAAAAGACATAAGTAACACCTCATAATAAGACATATATCAATGAATAGAGGAAAATTATGATATATAATGGTGATGCAAATTGGACGTATCACGTGCCCTATCGATCTTGTGTTGGGTAACATCCTTTCAAGCGTCGTAGTCGCTGCTGCGGTGCCGTGGGATCTTGTGATGTCGAGGCAAATTGTGCTCATCATCGTCTGATGAGGGTGTAAGGCTAAGGGAGAACTTGACCGCGGCTTTTTTCTTCGGCTCCGCAGGAGCCTCGTCGTGGAGTGTATCTCCGACGAGTCCGAGACCGGCTAGCGCGGATTTATGCATGGCGCTCTTCGGGCGCCCACCGGAGGTGGATGGGACACGAGACATGTAGTGGCCGCCATGATCGCTGCCTGCGGTGTCTTCGGCATGACGTTGCCGTTCACGTCCATCGTCATGAAGGACGTGTTGAGGGCCCTGGTGACTTCGCGGTGCGTGGCGGGGTCCATGTGCTCCGTGCGGGAGCGATGCTTGTTGGCGTTGTTGCCGTGCGAGCTAGAGCTGCCAGCGGCGGAGATCGCAGCTCGCCACGCGCTAGACTCCGAAGCCCCCTGCTTACGTTTGTCGAGCTCCTCCATCAGCTTCACCTTCCGGTTATGCTTGTTGATGAGGAGGAGGTGATATGCCATCAGCAGATCCCGTGAAGAATTCACATGGAGGATGATTTTGCCCTCCACGGCTTCGCGCGCTTGGCGCCATCCTTCCTCGTCAAGGTTGATCTTCTGGTAGGCGTAAGTGTCACCTTCGTTGGGCCTGAGCAGTGGGTCTCCCCCCCGTTTCCTCCGTTCCCAGCTTGCGGGTTGGGAGGAGGGTTGGGTGCAATCGAACCTTGTGGCAGTTCTGATTCATTCTAGATGACCACGACGCATAGGTAACGCCCGCGGACTAGATCGTTGCTGCCACAGCTTTCGGATCCGGAACCGTAGGTTCCTTCATCTGAGGGGGGCCGCACAGATCTGAGTTGCAGTTGTTGCTGTCATCTGACTCGTCTGTCAGCGTCGATGCATGCAACACGCCGATGGGTGGGACCCATGAAGCAGGACGGATGGATGGTGGTGGCACCCGCTCTAGGAGGCGGAGGGTGCCGGTCTTCTCCACTTGGAAGCAGAAGCTTCCGAACAGCATCTCGAGCCCATCGCCGATGGACTTGAAATCCCTCAGGGTGGCCGGCAAGTGGGTGGTGAAGTCGAAGGTGCCGAAGAGGAGGTGAATCTCTGTTGCTGATGAGTTGTAGATCACTCTGGATGGAATCGTCACGATCGCACAATCAGCGCCCCCAATTCCCACAGACGGCGCCAATTGATGAGGTTCGATCTCATCAATGCCCATTGTTATGGACTTGGGTTTTTGGAGAAGTTGGGGATGCTGGAGATCGCGGAACGATTAACAGACAAGCAACGCGGGACACGAGGTTTACCCAGGTTCAGGCCCCCGGAGGGAAAACCCTACTCATGCTTGTCTACTCTTGATTATGGTGGAACCGAAGGTTACAGCGGTGCGCAGATGCAATCTGGCGTGAAGTTGTGTATGCGAGGATGGAAGAGATACTTATTGCCGTGCCCTCCTGGCCTTTATATAGATAGGAAGGTCCCGGGCTTAGGTTGAGTCGGTTACATATTAGGGTTAGTACCCTTTGAAATTCTATCTACTCTAAACTTGTCCTCCAAGGATCTGAAGACGTCATGGGCTTGGGCCACCTGAAATCTCCACGGGCCGCACATCTTGACGTGGGCCTTCCTTGGGCTGGACCAGGTATACTAATGTTGTGTACTCGTGGGGTATAACCATGTCAACGTGGGCTTGGTCCACTTCGTGTCCTATACGGGATTTCCGAGCCGCTCTATATAAATGCCTGGGCGGTTTCCACAACGTATGGCACCAAACCAATCTAGGGTTTTGCCATCCTCTCTGCTTGCGCCGCCACTATAGTCTACTCCATCCCACTTGCCAGCGTGCACCGGCGGTCGGGAGAGTAGGTCTTTGGAACCACTCTCCTTTGTGATCCTGTACGGGAGAGGGCGAATAAGGTTTTTGGAAAGCGCTCTACACAACTTCTCAAGTTCGTCATCATGGCACGTCTTCCGGTCGTCAAGCCAGACCTACTGCACGTTGACTTCTTCAATAGGCTACTGCACCAACAGCGACTACATCGACAATCGATTAGTATGTACACCGTCATCAGATCTGTTGTTTTACCATGGCTATTAGTGTGTATACTTTGTTACTGTTCATGTTGATCAATACATCTAGTATGTTAGAGGTTCACGTGATTGTAGCTGTTGCTGTCATGATTTATATTTTGGAATTAATCGTCGAAATTATGCCTAATAATCCAAAAATCCAAAAACCTTATTATAGTCAATTTCCTGAATTAAACATGGGACACTTGGCCGATGCTATGAAGCTGGAAAAGTTTACTAGTATTCATTTTAAGAGGTGGCAGTATAAGACCACTTTGTGGCTGCAAGCTCTGAAATTTTTCGAGGCTAGTGAGGGTTTACCTGAAGGAACTACATCTGACGAGGTTCAGAACAAGTTTAAGGAAACCAATCTTGCCTTTGTGGGATGCGTTCTGAGTGTTCTTGACAACAAGTTGTTTGATGTGTATATGCACATCAAAGATGGAAAAGAGCTCTGGGAGGCACTGAACGCTAAGTTCGGTGTAGCAGATGCTGGCATTGATCTGTACATCATGGAGAACTTTTATGAATACATGATGGTTAACAACTTTTCTATAGTTGAGCAAGCTCATGAGATACAGTACTTTGCCAAGGAGCTTGAAATCCTTAAGTGTATCTTAGCTGAAAAGTTTGTGGCTGGGTGCATTATTGCAAAGTTGCCTTCTTCTTGGAGAAACTTTGCCACAACTCTCAAACACAAGATACAGGAGATATTAGTTGAAACCTGACAGCGTATCTTGATGTTGAGGAGAAGTCTCAGGCTAAGGACACTGCTGAGAGAGGAGGCGATGGTCAGTCTAGCGCCTACATCGCGCATAAGAAGACCTTTGGCAAGAACAAAGGGAACTATAAGCCCACGTTCAACAAGCCTAAAAAGACTACAACCTTCAAGAAGAAGAAGAAGAAACCGAACAAGGCCGAGCTATATTGTTACTCATGTGGAGAGATTGGCCATTTTTCCAAGGACTGCCCAGATCGTGCAGATCGCAGAGGGAAAGGTGGGAAGACTGTCAAAGTCATGACCACTAGCAACACTGATGGGTACGGTAATTTATTTACTGTTCTTTTAGTATTTCAATCACCATGTTGGTGGATTGATACGGTTGCTAATGTTCATGTGTTTGCTGACATCTCTATGTTCACTTCTTATTAGGTCGCTCGGTATTCATCCGTCCTAATGGGGAATGGATCACATGCTTCTGTTCGTGGTGTTGGCATGGTGGATCTAAAGTTTACTTCCGGAAAGATCGTGCAGCTCAGGAACATGCAGCATGTCCCCTCTATGAACAGGAATCTCGTTAGTGGCTCCCTTCTATGCAGAGATGGGTTTAAGGTTGTGTTAGAGTCCAATAAAGTCATTTTTTCGAAACATGGACAATTTATTGGTAAAGGTTATGAGTTCGGAGGCTTGTTCCGATTTCACTTTCAAAGTTTTGTAATAAATCCATGAATCATATTTGTTGTGGTGTTAATGATGATACCAATGTTTGGCATTCTCGTTTATGTCACATTAATTTTGGTTTAATGTCACGGATGTCTGGTATGAGTTTAATTCTGAATTTCACTATTGCCAAAGGTTCCAAGTTCCATAGTTGTGTGCAATCAAAGCAACCTCGAAAGCCTCACAAGGCTACCGAGGAGAGAAACTTGGCACCTCTAGAACTCATACGTTCTGATCTATGCAAGATGAATGGTGTGTTGACAAAAGGTGGAAAGAGATATTTCATGACGTTGATAGATGATGCTACTAAATTTTGCTACGTTTAACTGTTGAAAACTAAAGATGAGGCTTTAGACTACTTCAAAATTTATAAGGCTGAAGTTGAAAATCAACTAGAGAGAAAGATCGAGCGTCTTAGGTCGGATCATGGTGGTGAGTATCTTCCCAAAATATTTGATGAATTCTATGAGTAACACGGAATTATTCATGAGAGGACGTCTCCCTACTCGCCCCAATCAAACGGGGTTGCCGAGAGGAAAAACCGCACGCTGGCTGACTTGGTTAATTCCATGTTAGCCACTGCTGGTTTATCAAAGGCATGGTGGGGGAGGCTTTGTTGACTTCATGTCATGTCCTGAATAGAGTTCCTAACAAGAATAAAGAAAAGACCCCTTATGAGGAGTGAGCTGGGAGAAAACCATCACTTTCGTATTTGGGCACTTGGGGGTGTTTGGCGAAGGTCAACATATCGATTCCTAAGAAACGCAGGCTCGAACCTAAGATAGTGGATTGTATCTTCCTAGGATATGCTCCACGGCGTGTAGGCTATAAATTTTTAGTGGTTAAATCTGAGGTACCTGATATGCATGTTGATACAATAATGGAATCTCATGATGCAACATTCTTTGAGAATATTTTTCCTATGAAATATGTGCATAGCATTGGTAGAATTTCTTCTGAAATACTTCCTAAATCTAGTGCATCTATTGAGAATTCTGAAAAACCACATGAGGAAGTCCTTGAGAAGGATGACGATGAACCTCTCACGAGGAGTAAGAGACAGAGGATTGCAAAATACTTTGTTAATGATTTCATCGTGTACCTTGTGGATGATACTCCTAGATCCATTGTTGAGGCATATGCATCTCCTGATGTAGATGATGGGAAAGAAGCTGTCCAAAATGAGATGGACTTGATTCTTTCTAATGGAACTTGGGAATTATCAGAACGAACCTATGGTTGCAAACCTATGGCTGTAAGTGGGTGTTCAAGAAGAAGCTAAGGCCTGAGGGTACTATTGAGAAGTACAAGGCGCGTCTTGTAGCTAAGGGATACACACAGAAAGAAGACGAATATTACTTTGACACATATTCACCTGTCGCTAGACTGACCACCATTCGATTACTACTGTCCTTGGTTGCCTCTTATGGTCTTCTCGTTCATCAAATGGACGTGAAGACATCTTTCCTTAATGGAGAGTTGAAAGAGGACATCTATATGGATCAGCCGGATGGGTTTGTGGTAAAAGATGAAGAGACAAAGATATGCAAGTTACTAAAATCTTTATATGGCCTGAAACAAGCACCTAAGCAATGGCATGAGAAGTTTGACATAACTATTTTCTGTTGGCTTTGTCATTAATGAGGATGATAGGTGTGTTTACTATCACCATGGTGGGGGCGATAACGTTATATCATGTTTGTACGTGGATGACATTCTGTAGCACCCCGGGCAAAACCACTACAAGAAATCGCATGTCTTTATCTCTGTGCATCATCATGACATCATCATGCATATTATTTTTGCATAAAACTATGTTGCAAAAGACTATGATGTTTTCTAAACTATCCCTCCTTCTATTTCAAATCAAACCCTCGGTCCGACCGAATCTTTTATTTGTCTAAAAACAATTTACGAAAGTGTTTTTAAAATAAATAAATACATAAATAAATAAATAATTTTGTGGGGAGGCAGCCAGATGACTAGGCCCAAGGCCTAGTCAAAGGCTACCTACAACCCACCTACAAACCCTAACCCTAATACCTAGACCAACCCCTGCCTCCACCACTCCCCACACCCGCTGCCACTCACCTCCCTGGAACACACACGCCCCTCCCTCCACACATGCAAACACACAACGCACGCACACCCGAACGCTCCCCGCACGCTCCTAGGCAGGACCGGCCTCGCTCGTGCTCCCCAACCCGATCGCGTCGCCCGAGCCACCTGCCCGCTTGACCGGTTCCAACCGGACCCACCCGTCTCCCCCACGCGACCACGCTCTCGATTCCCCCTCGCCTCCCTGCTCGTGAAGCCCTCCCCACCCCGACGATCCCCTCCGCTCGAGTCCTGCTGCCGCCCGCTCATCTCTCCTCTCGGCCCTGCTCGACTCCTCCCCGAGCCAGCCTGCGCCTCTCGCCCTCTCTGCCTCGCCAACCCCAACGCCCCTGGTCGCCGCCCTCTGGATGTTGCTAGCACACCAGCGAGCCCCGCCATCGCTTGTCGACTTCTCCTGCCGTCATATCCTCGGCGCCTTCCTTTGGCCGCCAGCGCCACCTCGAGGGCCCCTCTCCATCGCCAGGATCCTCCCTGTCGCGGCCCGTCCCCTTGCAGCCATGGCGAGCCTGCAGCGCCGGCATGCCCTCCTCCGCTAGCCGGCCCTCCCCGTCCCCGTCGAGCCGCCGCCCACAGGAACCCTCTATTGCTGTGTGAGCTCCCTCTTCCCCGGCCCAAGGCCCTGCCGTTGTTGTCACGCGGTCGCCTACTCCTGCATCTCGCGCCCGCGACCGTGCTCGCCCGCACCCCTTCCATGGACACCCGGGAGCCGTCGTCCTCGGCCCACCACCGGCAGGAGATCCTCCCAACCTCGTGGTCTCTGTTCGAGCCCAACTCCAGGCCTCCCTCCTCGACTCATGGCCTCCTAATTGACCTCGTGTCGTCGTTGGGCCGTCCCATGTTAGCAGCCAGCACGCCATCTCTTCCTCTGTATCCTTTGATTGTGTTGCATGCCTGAGATCAACAAGTGACCATGCCTTCCTATGTTGCTCACTGTTGAAAGTCCCTGATGTGTGTGAGATGTGGTGAAGGATTGGTGTTTCAATGGGAGGATTGTGATTCTGATGGCCGGTGCTGCCTAGTACCTGGAATTCGGACAAGATCCCGATGCTCAAAAATGGACGCTAGCACACATGGACCCGAAGGACGTCTGACGCCAAGTTCTCCATCCCGGATCTGAAGTCCGAACCCCGGCATCGGCTTCATGTTCTCCTTCACGACCCTGTTTTCGAAGGTGAAGACTGATCCCGGTGTCCGAAGAGCAAACCTGAACCACATCGAACCAAGATCGCCGACGCCAATGTGTGACCCCTTCCGAGCCCCTATTTTATAAATTGACATATTATAATTGTTGCATACAATTGATCATGCTTGCATACATATTGTGGGTGTTTGGGGGTGTTTCGACGATTCACCTAAATTAAATATGGAGGTCATATGCGGGCAAATCTAGTCTTATATTGGCTCCATTTAAATTTGTGTAGCGAACCGGTGTTACATTTCGTCATGATAAGACAACATTTAAATTGTGGGGTATCTAAATAACTTGAACCACTTAAATAATTGTCGGGACTCCGGCTCTGCTTAATATTTCCTAATTGCATTGCATCCTTGCCATGCCATACATCATACATGCATCATGCCCGATCTTTTGACGTAGTATTAAATAGTGCATCCGGTGTTTTTTCTAGTGCTTTGCTTCTTCACGGATTAGGCTGATGAGTTGATGCGAGTGTCGACCCGATCTTCGGATGAACCTTCGGCAATGTTTTCAGGCGAGCATTCTCCCCCTTTCTACCTATTTTACATTTCTAGTCTTTATTTCCTCATGTTGAGCTATTGCTATCTGTGTTGTGATGCTCTAGTTTTCGTACCCATGGTATCCCTTGCAGCCTTATATTGCCTTGGACACATCCTATTACCTGTTGATTGGTAGATAGTTGGACTTGCGTGTCGTAGTCGCTTGCTTAAGTGTTGTTGCATGTCGTCAGGTACCACAATTGTTGGAAGACTGCCATATGCTTTAAGTTGGATATGATCATGATTTTAATTACCGTTTAATAACTAAAATTGAAGTAGGTAAATAATGCATAGGCACAAGTGGGAAATAGATGTTATTTGGTTTTTAACCGTCCACTTGTGTCCCGTAGGACCCCGAGTACTTGATACATGTTCTTTGAATATTCGCACTATCCGCATGTGGGACCATGAATCCCCCTAACACTAGCTTGAGTCATATTTAATTCCTTGGGGCCACAAGTAGTTTGGGGCTTTATTACTATCCTGTACTTATGTCATGCTTTACTGCTTTATTTACGATTGCGTGTGGAGCGCCTGTACTGTTTAGGAACAAATGTGGAATGTTTTCGCGGTAGCGACAAGCCCAGTCACACTTTCAGGTTCCCTGTCGTTTACAGCCATTGGCACAAACCTCTGGGTCCGTCTCGGAGCCTGCCAACTTTGTCGCGGGTAGCTTGGTGGGGTGGCCCCCTGAAATCAAATATGAATCTTGCGAATGTTCTGTCGTGATGCCTCGTTGGTTTTTCATTTGGTTTTCTCGAGGTTGATAGTGCGTATGTTGCTATTTGTGCCCCCCTGCAGGGTAAAACTTTCTGGAAGCCGTGTCCGCGGTTATGGATGACTTGGAGCACAGTATCTCGATCATAGACAACTATAACTAAAGTAGTTCTATAAATTTGAATTTATAATGACTATTAATCAGCTTCACTATAATGGAATGGCTAAATAAAAGTGCCAACAATTGCTGGTTTGGGTTGTCACCTGTTACCATTGTATCTGACTAGTAAGTATTGTAACTACAACGGAATGGCTAAATAAAAGTACCAACAACTGCTGGGTTTTGGGATGTCTCATGCTATATGTATCTGACTAGTAAGTACTACAACTACCACAGAATGGTTAACTAAAACTGCCACTGCTTATTATATCAGGATGACTCATGCTATCTATATCTGACTAGTAATTGCCGCAACTATAATGGAATAAATAAAACTGCCAACTGTGTGAGTTCCTCGGCTGACTTTCTCGTTTGGTCTCGAGGGGGAAATACCAGGATGGGTATGCTTGGTGATAGTTTCGGGTTGGATCCGAATAGGTATTTCTTATCCCTATCTGATAGTCCACCGTTGTATTGAGTCTCTATAGGTTGTTTAGTGCATGTTGCGCTGCCGCTTCAGTCCACCATACCTATGTAGGTGAGGACCGCCGAATTCTAGTCTCGCCATGTACTGGCCTCAGTACTGACCGCTCTCTTTTTCCTTTGCCCTTTGTCGGCACCCCTTTTGTTTAAGCAGGTTTTGAGATCGACGCTGTTAGAAGGGTTACCCTTCTGGCTTGGCCTGGGCAGGGTTATGGACTCCATTGGTTATTCTTCAGGGCTCTTAGCTCAATTTTCATCTTGTCCGTACTCAAACGTTGTATCGTTTTAAAGGTGATTTGGATCTTTATATTGTATATCTGTATTCTTGACTCTTTGAGTCATTGTTGTATATATCTGTTCTGTGGGTTCCATCGTGGACTATTTCTGTAATGGTATTACTTCGTTTTCCACCCGCACGAAAGTGCCTGGTGGGCACCTTTGAATCGTTTCTATGCGGGTTTGGTGGGAATCGCTGAAACTTGCATAGGGTCGATTCCGAGGGTGTTACACATTATGATCTTTGGTACAAACATGAAAGTGATAAATGAAGTCAAGTCTTTCCTGACAAAGATTTTTGATATGAAAGATCTGGGAGAGGCTGATGTGATTCTGAACATCAAGCTTATTAAGAATGAGAATGGGATTACTTTAACGCAATCTCATTATGTTGAGAAGGTCTTGAGCCAATTTGGTTTTATTGATGGCAAGACTTCTCCAACACCTTATGATCCCAGTTTGACATTATGAAAGAATAAGAAGGAACCAATAGATCAGCTGAAATATTCACAAGTTGTTGGTTCTCTCATGTACTTAGGAAGCGCTACAAGACCCGATATCTCATTTGTTGTGATCAAGTTGAGTAGGTTCATGTCTAACCCGGGTATTGATCATTGGCATGCACTTGAGAGGGTCATGCGCTATCTATGTGGTACAATGAGCTATGAGATTCACTATTCAGGGCACCCTGCTGTGCTTGAAGGATATAGTGATTCGAACTGGATCTCTGACGTTGATAAAATCTATGCCACGAGCGGGTATGTGTTTACCCTTGGAAGTGGTGCGGTGTCATGGAGATCCCGTATACAGACCATATTGACGAGGTCAACTATGGAAGCAGAGCTTACTGCTTTAGACACAGCCACTGTTGAGTCAGAATGGCTGTGTGAGCTCTTGATGGACTTGCCTGTGGTTGAGAAACCTATGCCGGCAATTCTTTTGAATTGTGACAACCAAACTGTTATTATCAAAGTGAACATTTTAAAGGATAACACGAAGTCATCAAGACACGTGAAGAGACGTTTGAAATCTATCAGGAAATTGAGAAACTCCGGAGTAATAACTGTTACGTATTTCAAACATACAAAAACCTGGCAGATCCCTTTACAAAGGGACTATCACGAAATATAATAGAAAGTGCATCGAGGGAGATGGGGTTGAGACCCATGGATGTCACACCTAGTTGTAACCCAACCTATGTGATCGGAGATCCCGTGAATTAGGACCCGGGAAGAACAATCTAGTGGTTTGACCGAGGAGAGTATTTTGTAACCCTCTCTATGTGAAGATGCATAACTCTCATAATCCGTAAGGCAGGTTGGCAACATGCCTTAATGTGTTTCTGTTGGCTTTAATTAGCAAAGATGCTGTCCTATAGGGAATTCTTGAAAGAACACACCTATATGAGCTCGACTATAAATGTCGCGGTCTATGAGACTTGAGTGATCTCTAGTAAACTCATGAAGAGACCAAGGAGTATGACGCATATGCTCCAACGCGGGGTAGGCTAGTGGCAGCCAGGTACTAGTTATGTTTTTGAGTAAAATCTATTGGCACCAAAATTATAATTCAAGGTTCGTCTATTGTTCAAGTTGTTGATAGACGTAGTTTAAGATTCTAGGCGGAAGTTCAAGTTAACGGTCTTTGCTGAAACACTGGTATATAAACAAGTAGGGAGACAAATCTTCAAATAGGCATTTGAGATCTAGTGGAGGATTGTTAGAAATAATGGGCTAAATCATTAGACCCATGTGTGATTTCAGATTTTCCCTAAATCCTAAAATCCATGTATGTGGAAGCCCATATGTGATTTGGCCCAAGTTGGTGGCAGCTCACATGTGTGTGGCAAGAGTAGTGGGAGTGGGAGGTAAAGTTTAGTCCCACATGGGAAGTTGAAAGAGAGTTGCACCACCGTATAAGGTGGAGTGTTGCACCAATTTGTAAGTGAGTGACAATAAGAGATCTACACGCGTGCTCCTTCTTAGACGACGCCGCCGCTCGCACACTCGCCTCGCCTCGTATCGACGTGAAGTGACGCGCCCCGCGGGTTGCGGGAATCTCGCCGAGACAAGCTTTATTTTTGCTGCTCAGGAAAATATGTGCGGTTAGACAGACGTGTCAACAGTTAGTGGATTCGGGTCGCTCCCGGATCATGGGCTATCTGTAACCGACCCGAACGTGTCGTGATGTGGGCTTGGTGCTTCGTGTCCTGTACGGGATTTCCAAGCCGCTCTATATAAACGCATGTGCGGTTTCCACAACATACGACACCAAACCAATCTAGGGTTTGCCATCCTCTCTGCTTGCACCGCCACCGTAGTCTACTCCATCTCGCTTGCCGGCCTGCACCGGCGATCAGGAGAGCAGGTCTCCGGAACCACTCGCCTTTGTGATCCTGTACGAGAGAGGGCGAATAAGGTTTTTGGGAAGCGCGCTGCGCGACTGCTCAAGTTCGTCATCAGGGCGCGTCTTCCCGGTCGTCAAGACGGACCTACTTGACGTCGACTTCTTCAACAGGATACTGCACCAACAGCGACTACATCGACAACCGATCAGTACGTACACCGTCATTAGATCTGTTGTTTTACTATGGTTGTTAGTGTGTATACTCTGTTACTGTTCATGTTGATCAATACATCTAGTATGTTAGAGGTTCTAGTGATTATTGCTGTTGCTGTCATGATTTATATTCTAAAATTAATCGTGAAAATTATGCCTAATAATCCAACAATTTTTGTACACGCTAGGTATCTGATTCTACTTTCCCTGTGTGGTTATTTAGTTGGCACCCTGAATTGCTTTGACACGCATATCAGAACCTGTTTTTCTGATTCAGCTATAGTGTCCTGTGAATTCTGATGTTCCCCTGTTTTTTTAATATGAACCTTCAGTATTATCGATTCTAATGTGTTTTCCTTATGCTTCTATGAACCATTACATCCTTTTGTTATTTTTTTTCTTTAGATAAGCAAAAACGGTTTGCATACAGGCTTGCAAATATGTAAATTTAGGCTGATGAGTGTGCTCGGTTTCCATACAGGCTTGCAAATATGTAAAAGTAGGTGATGAAATGCTAAAATGAGTACCAAAATTTTGTTTTGCTATGTCAACTGATCATTTACTCTTGGTTGTCTTTATTCTTATAAAAGTTCACTGTTTACCTATTTAGCATCATAACTTATAGATGTCGAGGAGAGAACATAACAAAACATTGCTCATCATTACAAAAGTATCTCCCTCTTCTAGTTTGCATGGTATTCTTTTGCTAGCTTGTAAAAACATTGTACTGATTACTACTGCATCCCTCTGCCATTCCGTAGTTACCCATTCTACCTTGGTTTCTGTTTTGGTTCAGAACGTTTTGGTTTCAGAACCTTTAGATGGGACCAACACGTGGCTATGAAATACCTTAACACAAGATGAACTAGTGAAGCTATGGTTTTCTTCATACAGTTCACCTCGTGGTGCCATGCAGTGAAGTGTGTTTGTCTTCAGTTTAGTTGGTCGTGTCAATTAAATTGGTTGCTTTTTACTCTAATGCCTGATGACAGATCATGATCCCCCCTAGTTTGTTTATTCCGCAATCTGAAAACATAATGTGTAGTCTACATCTGAAAACCTCTAGTTCTTTCTGTATTAGGTATGATGTCCAATTGTTTCTTTTCTTTTTTGTCTTGGAATCTCGCTGTTTTTGCTGTGAGATGAATGGGATAAAGGTCGTGCACACAAACCTTGAAAAATATCATGGGCTCTATGATTTCAAAAAAATCGCTTCTCGAGAACATAGGGTCCTGACTGACGACATTATTAGTTCCTATGATTTACATGCTGACCGGATGTGTACAATCAAAGATGACTGGATCTACTTCGATCCTAAGATGGATGCAGTTATTGCTGAGAAGAATCCTATTCAAGATTGGGCTAGAAATATTCAGGAATGGGGTAGAGTTTTTTGATTTGATTATGCAAAAACAATATGCTTCTTTGCCATTTGAAAGACTATAATATGTTATAGAACTTTAAGATGGTTTATTGGCACTTCAGGTACTCTATGTTAATAGATCTCTGGATGGTTTATAATCATTTGAGATATTACCAGTATATTAATATTTTTGAGGTGCTGTAAGTCAGATAGGTTTGCGTATATGTTTCCTACTCCCTTTTGTTATCTGCAGCATTGTCTAAAGCAAAGCCTTTTTTTAATGCTTTTAATAGTCTGTATATTCCCGAATTATGGATACGCAGTCTTAAATAGTGCATAAACTTTTTTTTTTACTTGCTCAGTCTCGATGTCAGGAGTTTGTTTAAATTTGAATGTATCTATATACTAAATAGTGTCTAAATATATTTAAATTTAGACAAATTTTATGACATCTATTTTGCAAAGGGAGTAGTTTCATTAATCTAATTGATAGTGGAACTATATTCCTTTTTTTCCTTGGTGGTTGTACCAGAACAAATAGCGTCTGCAGTGCAACTATATTCACCGTTATTCTCGTCGTAATACATGGTTAATTGATGAAGCAGAGAACGATAATGGATGGGACATACAAGGCCATCTTCACCGGGTCGACCCAATGGCGTTCGCGTGGAGGTATGAGACATGCGTGGCGTCTTAGCGGCACGACCCATCTAGACCAACATGTCCGGCTCGATCAATTCGTGCATAAAATTTAGGCAACTGTTACGTCGGTCCGGACACGGACGGACCGGCGTGTTCTCCTTGCGCGTGCCACTGATCCCAGCCACCACTTAGCGCGATAGTGTTTCAAAGGCGCAGGGATACCAATTCAAACTCAATTGCGGCAGCGATTCAGAGGCGCGGGCGGAAGCCTAACCGGCGGCAACCTACACCATTAATGTCTATGGGACGACACCCTGACTGACGGGACCCAGCCTACGTTCCCGCACCGACATTAATGGCAAAGGAGCGGGAACCTGCGTATATTCACGTGCGAAGAGGCTACTTAACCCTACATTCATCGGTGCCGCACTCCCTACCTCTCGCCATCGCCAGTTACAACCCTAGCAGTGTCGCCGCCAATGATGAAGACGCCGAGATGGTTCAAGAAGACCAAGAGTGACCACGAGGTGATTGGATCTGTCTCATGAGCCACCGACGCAGTGGCCTGCCGGCCTTCCTTCGCAGCGTCATGCCACCTCCGTCGAGGCCAGAGGACTTCAAACACCGCCTCATGCGGGACCGCAGCTACCCGCCTGTGCTTCCGGTGGGGGAGACCCGCTACCACCGTTGGTACTTCCGTGTCGTGGAGTGCGAGCGCCGATAGAGGAAGGGAGTAGGCTTCAACCAGTTATGGCTCCAAAATTTGCCATCTTCCACCGTGTTTAAACATTGTTTTTAGTCAAGCAGTTGACAAGAAACTATCAGTCCTTACCACTAATGACTAATAAATGCAAAGATATGAAAAATCTTGCTTTGAATTATGTTGTGTAGGAAATCACGGTTTTTAATGCAAAATCAGGAGTCATAATGAAGGATTTTGTGGAAGTCCACACAGCCAAGTAATAGGAAAGCAATTTTCAGGCGACAGTACGCATAACGACCACCGGTACAATCGGGTCCGCCCGTACCGTCCGCCTGTACTAGGTGGCGGCAGCTTCGTCTCATCAAACCCTATGACTTTCGTGAAGACGCCTATATATTTTTAGGCTCCTGCCACCAGCCAGGGGCCCGCCATTCTCAGATTATATCACAGCACCAACAAAGGAGATCCACACCATCGTCCATCCATTGTTCATCCATTTCATCATCCATCCCCGCCATTAGCCACATCCATTTCATCATCCATCCCCTCCATTAGCCATAGCCACTACTTTGTACTTTAGATCTCATTGTGATTTGGTGACCATTGTAAGAATATTCGATTTCAATCTAAGTATTTTACATAATTTTTCTATCCTAGATCTATTCTTTATGAGTGAGTAGTCCTCACGGGTTGTAGGTTGGGGAGAAACCTCGCAGCAATTATGTGCATCTAATCATGTGAGTATTGTATTTTGTTTGCAATTGAGATTTGTATCTTTTATTTCTTTGTCTATTGTCTCGATCTGTGGACTTGTAGATACCCAAGATCTTATAGATTGATAAAGGCTTGAGGTGAGATACTTGGCTAGCGACGATATCATAGAAACCTCGGTGATAGAAAGGATAGTACGGTCTTCGCTTAGTGATCCATTTGGGATCACAACAACATCACCACTTAATGCTTTGATATGTGTTGTACACTTAATAATCGTTTGTAGCATGTTGCTTTGGTGTGCACTCGGTTGGATTAAAAGACTATTGATGTGCCCGCTGCATCACAGGAGCTCTAGTATATAAGGATGTGTTGCCCATAAGAGATTATCTCCATTCAAACATTACACATGACTATGCTTATTATTATCTTTTATCCCATATGATATGCAGTTGCAGGTGGATCTTCGACCCTGGCCTATCTCCATCCATTGATTCAATCCATTATAAAAGTAAACTAGATTGGTCCGGTAAACTAAGGTAAAACAAAGAAACAAAGCCCTATAGACTTGTCCTTTTTATTTCCCTTTAGCATTGCTTTCCAAGGTTCGATTAAACCTAGGTCTTCTAGGAAAAAAGCTATTATACTACATCCGTGAATCCGAATCGAAGGTATCGGCCCTTTTTCTGGCGCCGTTGCCAGGGAAGCAATTTCGCTATCCTGGTGAGGTCATTAGAGACCTTGTTTTTAGTTTTTTATTAGTTTGTAGTTTATGTCTTGTTAATAGTTTAATTTCTTGTTATCTATTTTAAAACTAAAAAAATAGTTAGTTGTTGTAAGACCCCACCATTTAAGGTAAAGGACCCTGTGATTGCAATGCTAGTCACTGAATCAAATGCTAGCAACCACAGTTTAAGATGAAGTACACAGATACAAAGGTCGTTATTACATCCAGAGATAACATAATCTTTACAACTCAATATCCCAAGGCTAATACATAGAGTTCATAACATAAAGTAAAATAACTAGAAGTCTACACTCAACATGTGCTGTAAGACCCCACCATTTAAGGTAATGGCCCCTGTGATTGCAATGCTAGTCCCTGGATCAAATGCTAGCATCCACTATTTAAGATGAAGTACACAGATACAAAGGTTGTTATTACATCATCATTTCAGAGATAACATAGTATTTACAACTCAATATCCCAAGGCTAATACATAGATTTCATAACATAAAGTAAAATAACTAGAAGTCTTCATGTTCATGTGCCACAGGCAAACATGTTGAGTGTAGACTCACAACCCTAGTCTCCATTAGAGTAACCTACAACATCATAAGTTACAGCCACAGTGGGTCAATACATTTAGAATTGTATTGCCAAGTGATACCATAGTAGAATAGTAGTATATATCATCTATATGAATTTGGCTAAGTGTAGTTCAGACTGGCTTTGCTCAAAATAAGGTTTTGTCTTATTAGTTGAAAACACTAAGTTTTTGTTTGACAAAACACACAAGGAACCACCAATAGACATTGATGAACCTTTACCCTTGTTCAACCAAAAGTTTTAACTTAGAGAAATTGGGATGAGGAGATCCTTGATTGCTTCAATGTCTTTGATGCTCAAATTGTCCGTTCCCGGGGACACGGCTAAGTACTTAAGTTTTACCCTCTCAAGAGGTGGTGCACTTTCCCCACAAGACTCGACATGCATCGAGATGAGACTTTTCAGAAGCATTCCATTAGACCACCATGGACGTGTTCCATCCTATCAACCCTACCACCAACTGTCTATCTGGCTAAATTCTTGCAACCTAGTTGGTCAAGGTAGAGCCCATATGCCATGTGGTTGTACTAGAAGCTTCTCAACACTAAACATCTCTAATCCCTTTGTTCCTAGGTGGCAATCCACAAGTGTGATACACAACGTAAACCATAGACATGGGCCTTGTGTAACCACTCAACATAACCCAACCATACCATTCCACCCAGGTGATTCATTCACATAGTTGTTTTATTAAGCAAAAACACAAGTCATAGACTTAGGAATAATTCATAGCATGAATAATCCACCCTTGTTTTCTACTAGCTAGGCTAAGCATACTAGTATAGAAAGTTTCTTAACTTAAGGAAAATCTACGAAGACAATATCTACTAGGATTTCCCAAGGCATAGCATAATTTATACTTAGAAAACTTCGAATGCAAATCCTACTCAAAATATCACTAGTGCATAGATAAAATAGTAGGAAAACAATATGGAGCATCACTTACCTTGATAGTTGGGGGAGTAGGAACAATCCTCACAATCACCACAATCACCAAAATCTACACATAAAATCATAACACCAAATTCACATTTCAATATTTAAACAAAAAATACATATGAATGCATGCAAATTCAGTGGAATGATTTTCTAGACTAAACAAGTCAAATAGAACAGTACTTAACACAAAATAAACTTTATAGGACCTAAATAAACTCAAATTTACTTTAAAAACATTTTCCAAATAATTTTTATATGCAAAATAGGCCGACAAATGGTTCTGCAAATAATCCTATATTTTCAGAAGCAAATGACCAGTTCAAGGCTATAGATGTGTAGGGCTTAATTTTATGAATCCATTGATATATTATTTGCAATTTTTGGACAAATTCATCAAAAGATATGAATTTTACAAGTTTGAATAACTAATAGATTCAAATCTCGATTTTAAATCAAAAATCCAGACACGCGGCGTGTTCCTATTGGCTCGTACCGCTTTGCGCGGATCGCGCGCGTGGGCTGTTAGATCTAAGTTAGATACTGCAGTCCAGATTTGACGATACGTCTTCGGCCTAGCGATCTAATCTAAGCCACTGGATCTAGATCTAGTGGTCCACGTTGCTCTAACCTAAAACGGGCGGCGCAAATGGCACTGACAGCGGAGGCGCTCCTGCCGGCGATGCACTGTCGAGTCTAGAGGGGGTAGAGGTGGTGCCGAAGCTTACCAGCGTCGCGTGGATGCGAGGAAGCTCAAGGTGGTCGTGGCTTGGACAGGGGCGTACTGTTGCGGCCGTGGGAGCTCGTCGGAGTTGGTTCTGGCGTCGGGCGCTTGCGAACAGAGACGGTGGCGACAACCTGGTGCACACGGGAACAAACGTCAATCATGAGTAGACGCGCAAGACAGAGGCGAGCTCACTCGTTTTAACTAGAGGTCAAGGGGGACACTAGTCTCATCGAAATCGCTCGTCGGAGTCGAGTAGCGCGTTTGGGGTTTGCAGTGCTTGACGGGGCCGACGTTCTGGGTCAGAAAAAAGCAAACAGAAGGAATCAGAAGGAGCGCAAGAGGATGGCAAGCATCACAGGGTGAACCAGAGGGCAAGGGGTGGACGGAGCTCACCAGAATCGATCGCCGGAGTTCGTCGGGCAGCGGCGGTGCGAGCTTGATTACTGGCAGCCTGGGGGCGCTTAGGCGATGGGGTTTGAGGGGAAATGACCCCGGAGAGGTGGGGGTTAAGTAGCAGGCATCGAGGGCGGGTATTACGCATGGAATCAATGCAATTTACTCGGATTGATTCGCGGTAGTGAAGGGAAGAAATGGGCGGCGACGACGTCATCAGTGGGCGCGGGGTTGGAGACAAGTCTGATGTGGCGAAGGGGCCACTGGCAGTGAGGGAGTGGGTGCATGCGCGCGAGTGAGAAAAGAGAGAGGGGGAGGGTCGCCCGGGTGGGCTTGCTAGGCCGAAAGTGGGTCTGGGATAGTTAGGCAGCGCATGCTTTTATTTTTTTTTCTTTCACCTTTTTCTTTTCTATTTTGATTTTCTGAAATGGTTTTGAAACCCTAATTCAAATATGTTTGAATTCAAACCTCCTCCAAACTTTTGTATGGTAATTCTAGTATTCAAAAGTGTGTCAAACACAACTGTTCACTCAAAAACACTTTGGTCTTTTGAAAATAAAAAATAAAACCATGCCTCATATGTATAAAATAAAAGGGCATAAATATGGTTTTATTTGGTTTCAAACTTTGAAAAATTTTATGCAAGCTCAAAATACTATGATGATATGAATGCAATACATGATTTGTATTTGATGAAATTTGGGATGTTACAAATCTAACCCCCTTAAGATGAATCTCGCCCTCAAGATTCGGATTGGCTAGCAAATAGGTGAGGGTGATCTTTCCGAAGGTCATCTTCTCTTTCCCAAGTTGTTTCTTCTTCGGTATGATGGTTCCACTATACTTTGCAGAATTTGATAGTCTTAGTACGAGTAACTCTTTCTGCAGTCTCAAGAATCTTGATAGGTTTATCCTCATAAGTAAGATCACTCTCCAACTGAACCTCTTCCAAAGGTATAGTGCCCTTCAATGAAGTTTCTTCCATCTCAATATGACACTTCTTCAACTGACTCACATGAAACACATTGTGAACAGCAGACAGTGACTCGGGCAATTCAATCTCATAAGACAATTCTCCTTCGTGGCTCAAAATCTTGAATGGTCCAACATACCTTGGTGCCATTTTCCTTTAACTCCAAATCTCTTAACACCACGAAGTGGTGAGACTCTAAGATAAGCTATATCACCTACCTCGTAGGTGACTTCCCTACTCTTTGGATCTGCGTAGCTCTTTTGTTGGGACTGGGCTATCTTTAATCTATCTTTTACCAATTTAACTTTCTCTTCGGCTTCCTTCATTAGTTCTGGTCCGAACAAATTTCTTTCTCCTACTCCACTCCATAGCAATGGCGTAGTACATTTCCTTCCATAAATAAATTCAAATGGAGCCATCTCAATGCTTGCTTGATAGATGTTATTGTAAGAGAATTCTGCATATGGCAGACTTTCATCCCAACTAGCACCATAGTCTAGGGCACATGCCCTCAACATATCCTCCAAAATCCGATTGGTCCTTTCTGTCTATCCATCAGTATGAGGGTGAAAAGTTATGCTGAACTCTAACCTTGTTCCCAATGATTCATGCAGTTGTCGCCAAAAATGAAAAACGAACTGAATTCCTCTATCTGATACAATACTCTTAGATATTCCATGCAGGCATACAATCCTGTTCATATAAATCTTAGCTAACTTAGCACTTGTATAAGTAGTCTTCATGGGTATGAAATGAGCCACTTTAGTTAGGCGATCCACAACAACCCATATAGAATCATATCTAGATCTAGTCCTTGGCAGTCCGGTGATAAAATCGATACCAATCTTATCCCACTTCCAATCAGGTATAGGTAGTGGTTGCAATAACCCTGCCGGTTTCTGATGTTCCGCTTTCACTCGACTACACACATCACACAAGGCAATGTGTTCCGCAATATCTTTCTTGAGAATGTTCCACCAAAATCTTTCATTCACATCCATGTACATTTTGTTGTTACCTGGGTGAATAGAGTATGGTGAATTATGTGCTTCTTGAAAAATCAACTTCTGAATCTCCAGATCATGTGGAATGTAGATACGCTTTCCATACCATAAAGTTCCTTGTTCATCTTAATGGAATCCTTTAGCCTTTCCTTCACTAATTTTTCCTTTAATCTCCTCTATTTCCTTGTCCAACTTTTGGGCTTCTTTAATCTTGTCCAACAATGTTGGTTGAACTTCCAATGAAATGAGATATCCTTCAGGCACTATCTCCAATCTTAGCTCTTCGAATTGAGCACACAGATCATCAGGCAATTCTCCCTTAGTAAGGCCATTCACATAGACCTTGCGGCTTAAAGCATCCACTACAAAATTTGCTTTACCGGGATGGTATTGCAAACTCAAGTCATAGTCTTTGATGAGCTCTAGCCACCTTCTTTATCTCATATTGAGTTCCCTCTGGGTGAAAATATATTTCAAACTCTTGTGATCCGTGAACACTTCACAACGCTTTCCCAAAAGATAGTGTCTCCATGTTTTGAGTGCATGGACAACAAAGGCTAACTCTAAGTCATGAGTAGGATAATTCACTTCATGAGTTTTGAGTTGTCTCGAGTAATAAGCCACAACTTTCCCTTCTTGCATCAAAAATCCACCCAATCCTTGGTGAGATGCATCACAATAGACTTGGAAATCCTTCTCCAAATCTGGCAGACATAAGACTGGTGCTGATACTAGTCTCTTCTTCAATTCTTGGAAACTGATTTCACATCCTTCAGTCCAATCAAACTTATTCTCTTTCTTAAGTAACTCCATCATTGGCTTAGATACTTTTGAGAAATTCTCAATGAACCTTCTATAGTATCCTGCTAAGCCTAGGAAACTACGAACTTCCTTAACTGACTTTGGAGATTCCCACTCAGTTACAGCCGACACCTTTGCGGGATCGACATCTATACCATCTCCTGACACAATATGACCAAGAAATCCAACTTCATTCAACCAAAATTCACACTTACTGAACTTGGCATACAACTTGTGCTCCCTGAGCTTCTCAAGTATCAAACGCAAATGTTCTTCATGCTCTTCTTTGATCTTGGAATAGATCAAAATGTCATTGATGAATACGACAACAAACTTTCAAGAAACTCCATGAACACCTTGTTCATCATGTTCATGAAATAAGCTGGTGCATTTGTTAGTCCAAATGGTATCACGGTGTACTCATACAATCCATACCTGGTGGTAAAAGCAGTCTTAGGTATGCCTTGCTCTCTAACCTTTAGCTGAAAATAGCCTGATCGGAGATCAATCTTTGAGAACACACGGGCTCCTTCTAGCTGATCAAATAGATCATTGATTCTGGGCAAAGGGTACTTGTTCTTTATAGTCACATCATTGAGTGAACGGTAATCTATGCATAGCCTTTGACTTCTATCCTTCTTCTCAACAAACAGAACTGGTGCACCCCAAGACGAATAACTTGGTTGGATAAATCCTTTCTGCAACTGTTTTCCAAGCTGCTTCTTGAGTTATTTCAACTCATCAACTGACATCTTGTAGGGTCTCTTTGCTATTGGTCCAGATCATGGCAGTAATTCAATCAGAAACTCCACATCTCTATCTGGTGTTATTCCTGGTAATTCCTCCGGAAACACATCCGGATACTCCTTCACAACTGGCACACAATCATAAGTCGCGCCGAGGGATCCTCCTGAAATCGTCGTCCTCACCGTCCCCAAGCGTTTTTTCCCCGGAGAATACGACTTGCGTGTCTGTCGTTGTGGCCGGCCTCTCCGGCATCCTCCTCCACGCCAAAGAAACAACCAGCACCGGCCCGTCGGACTCCTACGCCTTCCTCGACCACACCTGCACGTCTTGCGTTACCTTGCCCAACCACAGATTCAACATGCCCGCAGGCCACCTCGGCCTCCTCCACTCGGCGATGGGCGGCGATAGGTACATGCTGGTGGAGCTTCAGCCACCGATAGTGGGAGGAAGCGGCTCTTGTATGCTTTTCGAGAAACAAGTGGGAGCGTAAGGTTGTAGATTATCCAGCAAAAAGTCGTGCCCCTTCGTCCCCAATGGCGTGATTGCGCATGCAGAGCACCTCCAGGGGATAGATCTGTCTTCTATTGGAATATTAGTCATAATTTCTATGATTAATTTTAGAATATAAATCATGACAACAACAACAACTGAAAGGATCGTATGGGCACCTAGAGGGGGGGTGAATAGGTGCTACTTTAAATTTTCTTCTTTTTCAAATTAAGGTTTGACAATAAGGTAAATTCTCTAGATAATGCAACTACGGTGAATTTACCTATATGACAAAATGCAAGAGCTACCACAACACAAAGTAGAAACAAGTAAGTAAGGTGCGGTAAAGGATAGAGGTAACCGAAAAGTGGACGCGGAGACACAAGGATTTGTTTCCCGTAGTTCCTTCCTTTTGAGGGGAAGTACGTCTACGTTTGGAGAGGGGGTGGTTTCAAACCACCAACGCCACGAGAGGCCTCCCTTGTTCTCCGATGAATCTCACCCCAATGGGATCGATTCACCTTCCACTATATCGGCAACCTTCAAGGTGGAAGCCGTTACAAGTTTGGGGCACACATCCACAACTTAATCGGAGGCTCCCAAATACAAGCAAGCTGTCAAAGCAATCAAAGACAAGCTTGTAAGAACAAAAACGAGAGCTAGGGTTTCCAACAAAACACTAGAGCAAAGGGGCCCTCAATGAAATGAGGGGGAAATGAAGATCTCTTTTGGTGAAGTAGTAGATCGGGGACTCCTCCTTCGATTCCCCAAAGATTAAGGGCTTTGGGTGGTTGGATGATGAGATCTCGAGAATTTGAGTGGCTCCAAAGGACTCCAATGGTGGGCAAGACTTTAATGAGCTGAGCACTTTGTCCCAAGGTAGGTGGAGGGGTATTTATACCCCTCCACAAAATCTGACCGTTGCAGCATTAACTGAAGCGGTAGTACCGGAGGTACAAGCGGTACTACCGGAGAATTTCGGTACTAACGGACCTAGGTACCGGATCACCCCTTTTTCGAACAGCACAACTCCATACAAGAAACTCTCTGTCACGCCAGGTAGCAAAACCCGGTACTACCGCATTTTGCTACCGGTGTACAGCTTTTGCAACGAGCAAAACTCTCACGCCATGTAGTAAAATGCGGTACTCGCATTTTGCTACGGCATGTAAGCTTTTAACGAGCAAAACTCTCACGCCGGGTAGTAAAATGTGGTACTACGCATTTTGCTACCTTGACGATAACTTTTGCAACGTTCAAAACGCCTCTGTCCTGAGTAGTACTAAAATGCGGTACTACCGCATTTTAGTACCGGAGCAGGCAGAAGCTTTTGACAAGCTGTAAAAAAGCTTCTGTCGCGCTAGGTACTAAAATGCGGTACTACCGCTTTTTAGTACCTGGCCCGGCAGAGACTTTTTGACAGTTAGTCATTTGCTTATGTCTGGTCCGGTAGCAAAAAGCGGTACCGCGCCAGGCAGACAGTTTCTGAAAGTATGCAAACCTTTTTAATGTACCTGCGATACACTTAGCAAACCATTAGTCCGATATGTGTGTTGTTATCAAACACCAAAATCACTAGGGATAGAAAATGCTCTTTCAATCTCCCCCTTTTTGGTGTTTGATGACAACACACATTTTGCAAGGAAATCTAGTGACGACAAGATGTAGATGGGGCTTCCCCTAGATATGTAGAAACAAGCCCCAACAGTTAGAATAGAAGTCGCACATAGAGGACATACCTTTGCTAAGAAACGTGTGATGACCAATAGATTAGGAAATAGGAATATCATCACATAGAACATATCCAACAAGAATAGCCATAATGCACACAAGATGGATCCATAAGATAACCAAAAAGTCTTAACATACATAGCACCAATAATTAGGTTCACACATAGAAGGAGGAAACCAAATAAAGTTCACAAGCGAATAAAATCCAAGGCAAGAACGAGCTTGTGACTTTTCCTCGCAAATCTCCCGCATGCCTAATGTGCAACTTCTCCCCCTTTGGCATCAAGACGCCAAAAAGGGGCAAGAGCAACACTAATGCCCCGAAGATCACTCATCATCATCAACGTCGTCCCATGCACCATGAGGTGGAGGGGCACGGAAGGAGGAGGTGGCATCATCTTCCCAGTTGTTGTGCTTGGAGATCCATTGGTCTTCTGGGGTAATGTTGTTCTCGGAGCCCGTGGAAGCAGTCAATCCTTGAGCCTCCATCATTTCCTTCTGACGAGCACATGCCTTCTTGGCATAGACATGAGCCTCGTACAGGCGTTTCTGATTGTCCACTTGGAGGCAGAATATCTTCTTTAGTTTGGCCTCAACCCTCTTAGCCCAAGATGGCTGTGCTGGCTGGCGACAAGAGACCACAAAAGCTGGTGCATCAGCAGCATCACCTGAGTCCTCAACCGGGTTCCCATCCTCATCAACAATCTAACCATCCGCATTGCGGGGTTTGGGATGGGTCTTGATCAGCAGATTCTTGTGACGGTGAGTGGCAAGACGAAGATGAGGCAAGTCATGGGCAATTTTAGGGCACTTGCTAATGATGAGAGCTATGATGTATGGAGCAAAAGGAGGCACCCTCCGCTGAAAAGTGGCGCAGACCATCTCATTACAGATAACATCTATCACATCCATAGGGAGGCCAGTGTCACGATGGTGATAGGTGGCCATCATAATGTCCACCATGTAAGCATGAATCTCATCAACATTCCCTGCACGAGGGGCGATAGTCTCGCGATAGATGCGGTGCATGATGTCATAAGTAGGAAGGAGCCCTTTTATCTTACCAGGGATGTCGCGCCCCCGGATGTACAGTGGGGCAAGCCTATCTTTCTTCATGGGATTGTCATTTGCATGGCACCGAAACCCAACGGGAACATCCTTGCCACGGTCTTCGTACCCGAGGATAGCCGCAAACTCAGCCAATGGAGCTTCCTTGACAACACCCTCGGTCATCCAAGTGAGAGTCCTAGCATTATTCTTGGCAAAGTGAACGGTTGCATAGAACTGAGCAATGAGCATTGGATCATAGTTGCATTTGAACTCCATAATAGGAAGCAAGCCAAAGTTGGTACACATGTCAAGAGCCTCACCAAAGTAGTTGATTCTTCCTCACATGATTCATCTCGATCCATTTTGAGGAACCACTATTTTGCCATCCTTCATGAGAATCTCATGGAATACCGCTCTGGAATTCTGTAGAAGAGGCTGTTACATCGAGCAAAGCGCGGGCCGCCCCATACGGATGACCACTGCAGAGCATGAAATTCAGACTAGAGATATCACACTTGGCCTTGTACGATGGCCCGGAACTGTGACTCTTGCGAGGACCAGAGGGAGGAGGAGGTGGAGGAGCTTTACCACGACCAGCACTTTGCTTGACCCCCTTTCCCCCACGACCACGAGTTGTTGGCAGTTTCAGACGGGCACTAGGTTGAGGCATGACCTCCTCTTCAGACTCAGTCTCAGATTCTGACTCATAGTCCTCGATCTCATAGTGAGCTTTGGAGCGCTTGCGCGATCCCTAGGAACCCCCTGCACCTGTGAAAGAACGAGGGAGAAAGCATAGGGGTAAGGGCACAAGAACCTAGGGCAAACAGATGATGGAAATGTGTGTTTTAAAAAAAAATACTGCCAGTACTGGGGCGGTAGTACCGGACCTGCACAAGCGGTAGTACCGCCAAGCGGTAGTACCGGAAAAAGATTCCCGGTACTACCGGCCCGCGACTACAGTGCAGATCTGAACTAAGATCCGAGTATGGGCAACAAATTATTTGTCAAAACACGATTCCCATCGGGCCAAGTGATAGATCGGGTAAATAGCACACGATACAACCTCAAGGATGCAAGTTTTAACCACGAATCGAAGGTACCTAGATTAAATGGAGAAAACAAGAAGGAAGATGAGGAGGGCGGTGGTACCGGTGTCCATGACGGTGGGGAAGAGGGAGGAGCCCGCGGGGAGACCGAATCCGGTGTGGACCCGGGAGAGGGAGGGACGGATGGGCTTCCTCCGGCGACGTCGTGCTCTGGTGGTGGCGCTGGTGAGGAGTGGAGACGAGGGATGAATGAGGCACTGAGGGGTGCCTCTCCCTCGTCTCCAGTCTTAACCGACGCAATGACAGTACGGATCTTCTCAAGCGGTAGTACCGCCGGTAGTCTTGAGTACCCGGCCCGATAGTACCGCTCAGGGCAGGAACACGAAACACACCCAGGGGCGGTAGTACCGCCGGTGACTTCCGGTAGTACCGTTGGGCGGTAGTACCGCGTGTGATCCGGTAGTACCGTTAACAACAGGACAGAGGCCAGGAAACAGAAACAGGAAGGTTCTTGTGCAGAGTAGATGGTTTTGTTGGAGAAGAGGGGCCTGGGTTTAGAGAGACATGCGGAAATGGGCCAATGCACTCAAGGAAGAAAACTAAAAACAAATGAAGAACCAAACTTGAGTGCATGACCAAAAAGAAACACCAACAACTAGTGGATGACAAACATGAGTAAGAACCAATTCAACTAGGGGACAATCACGAGTAAGCACATCATCCTCTCGATTGAGAGGGGGCGGTGGCCTAGGCCACCATATTTGAGTATACTCAGCTTAGCACCACGAAGATGTATCTTGGGTCCATTACCGAAACTCATCATTGAGCTCACATATCACAAAATGATATTAAGAGGAATGATATTTGTTTAATTTGCACATAATGGGGGGAGGGATAGTCCAATCAATTAGGAACACACTCCCCCTATGTCCATGCCTACACCTAAACCAAACATGGGTCGAGGATTAGGTGAGAATGCAAGATAATCAAGTCAAGCTCCTTGAATCTACGATATTTAGTTCATTCCTCAAGTAGAAAAACCTTGCTTCATCAAGTGGCTTCGTGAAGATATCGGCAAGTTGATCTTTGGTTGATACATAGGATAGATCAATATCACCTCTAGCAACATGATCTCTAATAAAGTGATGTCGAATCTCAATATGCTTTGTCCTTGTGTGATCCACGGGGTTGTATGCAATCTTGATGGCACTTTCATTGTCACATAGAAGAGGCACTTTGTCACATTGGACACCGTATTCCTTTAAAGTTTGCCTCATCCATAGCAATTGGGTGCAAGCACTAGCAGCAGCAACATACTCGGCTTCGGCGGTGGAGAGTGATATACAATTTTGCTTCTTAGAAGACCAACATACCAAGGACCTACCAAGGAATTGGCAAGCCCCGGATGTTGATTTTCTATCATCCTTGTCTCCCGCCCAATCCGAGTCCGTGTATCCACAAAGAGAGAATGTTGAGCCTCGAGGGTACCAAAGACCATAAAATGGGGTATGAACTAAATATCGAAAGATTCTCTTGACCGCCATTAAATGGCTTTCCTTAGGAGCCGCTTGATATCTTGCACACACACCTACACTCAACACAATATCGGGTCTAGATGCACAAAGGTAAAGCAAAGAACCAATCATAGACCGGTATACCTTTTGATCCACATCTTTACCATTTGGATTTTGTTCTAGATGAGTCTTTGTTTCCATGGGAGTAGGGGCTCCATTCAAATCTTGCATTTTGAATCTCTTGAGCATATCTTGAGTATACTTGGCTTGATTGAAGAATGTTCCTCCTCTAACTTGCTTGATCTCAAAACCAAGGAATACTTTCAACTCCCCCATCAAGGACATCCGGAACCTACTATTCATAAGCTTTGAGAATTCATCATTAAAAGCTTTGTTAGAAGAACCAAAGATAATATCATCAACATAGATTTGGCATACAAAAATCTCCCCATTAACCCTCTTAGTAAAAAGAGTGGGATCGATTTTCCCAACCTCAAAGCCACGGTCAAACAATAACTCTCTAAGGTGCTCATACCACGTGCGTGGGGCTTGCTTGAGCCCATAGAGATCCTTATCAAGTTTGTAGACATGGTTTGGAAAGTTGGGGTCCTCAAATCCCGGGGGTTGCTTAACATATACCAATTCATTCAAAGGACCATAAAGGAATGCACTTTCTACATCCATTTGTTGCAACTTAAAGTTATGATGTGCATAAAAGCAAGAAGGATACGGATGGACTCAAGGCGAGCCACGGGTGCATAAGTCTCTCCATAATCAATGCCTTCAATTTGGGAATAACCTTGTGCAACCAATCTAGCCTTGTTCCTTACAATAATCCCATGCTCATCTTGCTTGTTCTTGAATATCCACTTTGTTCCAATAACATTTCGGCAATCCTTTGGCTTCTCAACTAACTTTCACACTTTGTTTCTCTCAAAATTGTTGAGCTCTTTGTGCATAGCTTCTAACCAATCCGAATCTTCAAGAGCTTCCCACACTTTATTTGGTTCAATCATGGAAATGTGAGCTTGATGTTCACTGAACCTCTTCAATTGTGCTCGTGTGGAAATACCTTTCCTTAAATCTCCAACAACATTTTGGAGGGAGTGGTCTCTTATTTCCAACATTCTTTCCTTTCTAGCTTCGCGACGAGCGTGGATCTCCTCATTGTTTCTTGGAGGACCCTCTTCATCATTTTGATCCTCGTCTTGACCATCAACTTGACCTTGATCATTATTGGATTCATCCTCTATATTGGGAGGCACAGATTGACCTTGGTCTTGATCAAGTGATCTTCTAGCCTCAACTTGAGCACCCCTCAAAACAGCTTGGATGGATCTTCCTTGGCAAATTGACTTGACTCCACTTGACACCCCATCAAATGGACCAAGCTCCCTTTGACTAGAGTTCACACATTGATCACTATGTTGAGGGTCAACATCTTGTCTTTGGCTTGAGTCAAAGTCCTCCTCGGTAGATGGAGCATGTTGAGGATGTGAAGATGAGGGCTCCACTCGAGTGGAGCATAGTTCTTCTCGATCCGCCATAAGGGGTTCCTCAATGGGGCGGATATAACCCACGCCCATTCTTCCTATGGCATCCTGAGGCATTTCAACATCTGCATCACAAGCATCAACACGCCCCCCTTGGGGACCATCATATTCTTCAAAGGTCACACTACAAGATTCTATGACGGCTCCGGAGAGCTTGTCATAGATTCTATAAGTGTGAGATTCGAGACCATAGCCAACAAAAATACCCTCTAAAGCTTTAGATTCGAATTTAGACAAACGAACACCTTTAATGAGATAGAAACACTTACAACCGAACACCCGGAAATAAGATATGTTGGGCTTGTTACCGATAAGTATCTCATATGGAGTATTGTTGATTTTATTGCGGAGGTAGAGCCGGTTTGAAGCATGGCAAGCGGTGGAGACGGCTTCGGCCCAGAAGTTGTATGGAGATTTAAACTCCGCCAACATGGTCCTAGCCATCTCAATGAGAGTCCGGTTCTTCCTTTCGGCCACACCATTTTGTTGAGGGGTGTATGCGGCGTAATATTGATGCTTAATCCCCTCATCACTAAGAAAGTCATTCAAGGTGTAGTTCTTGAACTCGGTGCGTTGTCACTTCTTATAATCAACACGGAACATTGTGTTGCGTTGAACCAAGTTGATGAAGTCGATAAAGGTCCTCTGAGTTTCACTCTTCAACTTGAAGAAATAAACCCAAGAGTATCTTGAAAAGTCGTCAACAATCACCAAACAATATTTCTTCCCACCAAGACTTGCATGAGATGGAGGACCAAATAGGTCCACATGTAGGAGTTCCAAGATCTTGTTAGACTTGATTTGGTTCGTGGGCTTATGAGGAGCGTCATGCATCTTCCCTAGAACACATGCCCTGCAAACACGATCTTTGGCAAAGGAAACATTTTCTTTTAGTCCAACAATATGGCCCTCTCTATGGAGACTTTGCAAAGTTCTCATATTGACATGGGCTAGTCGGCGGTGCCATAGCCAACCCACATCATCCATTCCGTATAAGCACATCGGACCTGCAGTGGCTTGCCCCGAAAAGTCCACCACATACAAGTCATTTTCAACGTACCCAACGAAAGCGACCTTGAGAGACTTGCTCCACACGAGGACCACAATATCATTATCAATAAAGACGGAAAAGCCCATCTTTCCAAGAGCACGGACAGAAATTAAATTGTATCCAAGGGTTTCAACAAGCATGACGTTCACGAGTGTAATGTCGTGAGCCACCACTACCTTGCCGAAACCCATTACCGTAGATTTTGACTTGTCGGCATATGTGATGGTGATTTGATCTTCATTTGACACCAAGTCCTTGACAATAGACGAGCTTCTGGTCATATGACAAGTGCAACCACTATCAAGCACCCATTTTGAACCTCCGGAAGCATAGGTCTACAAAAGATCAAGCTAGTTTTTAGGTACCCATTTTTCAATGGGTCCTCTTTTGTTAGCAACAAGGGTCTTGGGAACCCAAATAGACCAAGAAATATAACCATCATAAGGACCAACATATTGTGCATACACATCACCATAGTAGTCACGCGTTAAAACATAGTGAGGGTTAGCACTTCCCGCGAAATCGTCATGAGACATAGTTTTGCCAATTGTGGTCTTACTTCCCACAATGGTCTTGTTGGTCTCTTGTGCGGGCTTGTCCTTCTTCTTGTTGTTGTTCTTCTTCTTTGTTTTGGAGACAAAACCAATGCCCCCTTTATCACCACTACGCCTTTGCTTGCTCAAAAGATCATCAATAGACTTGTTACCTTGTGGAAATGTGGTCTTCGTAAGCACCCCCTTCAACCTAGCATTCTCTTCAAGGATAGTCGTGCTACTCGATGGAATGAAGTTACTAGGTGAAGGAATATTGGCCAATTGAGTTTGAAGCGTTTCATGGGACTTTCTGAGTGACAAGAGTTCACTTTCCAAGGCTTTGTGGGCCTTGTTAAGCAAGCTAAAGTCCTCGGCAAGTTTTTCATGAACCACACCAAACTCAATATTGTCCTTTTTAGCTCTTTTGTATTTAGCAATAGCATGATCACGCTCTTTAATGAGTTTGTTAACAATGATGTCATTGGCCTCATCAAGCCCTTCAAGTTTTGACTCAAGGGACAACCTAGTCTCTTGTTCTTCTTCTAGAGCATTGCTTAAAGCCTCTAGTTCAATCATATGTTCATGCCCAAGTTTACATCTAACATCTAGAAGTTCTTGAGTGTGGGAGAGTTGATCTAAGATGTTCCCAAAATGTAGTTTAGCATCACCTTCTAGGTTAGTCATGAACTCATCAAAGGCAATTAGCTCCTTTTTAACATCAAGAGACATTTCATCATCAATTTCATCATTATCTAATTGAGTAGAGTGGGATGATGAGGATACCTCCGTTCCTCTTGCCATAAGGCAAGTGACGTCCTTGGAGGAAGAGTTCTCATTTGGAGAGTCGAAGAGTGAGAGTGTCGGAGTAGAGGTGGTGGCTAGAGCTGCCATACCATGTGAGGTTTCTTCTTCTTCCTCATCTTCATCATCTTCATTATCGAAAGAGTATTCTTCATGAGTGATCAAGACAATTTCTCCCGATTTCTTGTTGATGGGGTTCTTTTTGATGAAAGGTTTCTTGTAGGGTGCCTTGAGAGTCTTCTTCAACACAAGATTCCCACCATTATCTTCTCTCTTCTCATAGGGGCAACTTGCCACAAAGTGGTATCGGTCACCACAGTTGAAGCAAGTTCTCAACCTAGTGGCATTCTCTCTTTTCCCATTTGGATTGCTTCTTCGTTGCATTTCCATCTTGGCCTTGGCGGGATTCTTCCAAAAGTTCTTTGCATAGAAAGCCATATATTGACTATGAGCAATCTTGACATCATCGGGATGGTCCAAGGAGAGGCCTTCATCACTATAATCTTCATCTTCAAAGTCCACAGCTTTGGCCTTTAAAGCAACATTGACCACATTGCTCATACCGAGGGCACGAGCACGGGCATCTTTGGCGTTCTTGGCGGCGACCTTGAAAGCGGCCATCTCTTGCATAACTTCGTTTGAGGTCATGAGATGGTAGTTGTGTCTTCCTTGTAAGCTCTTCAAGTCAGTGGGCTCAAAAGTCATGAGTGCACTCACATATTTCCTTTTTATCCATGCATCATCCACATGTGAGGCACCCACATTTCTAAAGGCGGTGGCGGTGGTCTTGAGCCTTCGATACATTTCTTCGTGATCTTCACCTTCTTTCATGTAGAAACCTTCGGCTTCATTGCTTAGATCATCATATCTGTTCCTCCTCATACTCTCATTTCCAACAAACAACACAGTGAGAGCATCCCAAGCTTCCTTGGCAATGCTAAAGTGCTCAGTGTGTGGATAATCTTTTGTTCCTAATCCTTGTTAAATCATATGCAAAGCAGTGGCATTGAGTTGAATATTGACAACCTCTCTTCTTGTCAAGTTGTTTGGATCCCCAATAAAGAGTCCATGCTCGATGATGTTCCATAGTTCAATGCAAGAGCTGCGCATATGAGTTCTCATTAGTGATTGCCATTGAGCAAAAGTAGCAGACTCTTCTAGCTTAGGTGGGTCACCTCTATTGTACACATGAGGGTGAGGGATGGGAGGATCGGGAGAGTACCAAGAATCACGGTGCTCGCCCTTCCCCCCATCAAGTCGTGTGGAGGAATTAGTAGTGTCTAGTTTATCCCCTACCACCATACCTTCGGGGGATACCGGAGTATTCCCTCTAGGTGCGGATGGTAGTTCCTCTTGAGGGGATGGGGGTGATGAGCCATATTTGTCTTTAAGAAGTTGCTCAAGCATCTTCTTGACTTCGTTGACCAAGGAAGAGCTCAATCTTGTTTCCAAGTTTCTGAGATCTTCCATGGTCACCGGAGTTGACTCACTACCACCTTCCCCTTCTTGGCTACCCATATTATCTTAGGCGGTAAAGCCCGAATAAAGAGCCGAGGCTCTGATACCAATTGAAAGGATCGTATGGGCACCTAGAGGGGGGTGAATAGGTGCTACTTTAAATTTTCTTCTTTTTCAAATTAAGGTTTGACAATAAGGTAAATTCTCTAGATAATGCAACTACGGTGAATTTACCTATATGACAAAATGCAAGAGCTACCACAACACAAAGTAGAAACAAGTAAGTAAGGTGCGGTAAAGGATAGAGGTAACCGAAAAGTGGACGCGGAGACACAAGGATTTGTTTCCGTAGTTCCTTCCTTTTGAGGGAAATCGTCACGTTTGTAGAGGGGTGGTTTCAAACCACCAACGCCACGAGAGGCCTCCCTTATTCTCCGATGAATCTCACCCCAATGGGATCGATTCACCTTCCACTATATCGGCAACCTTCAAGGTGGAAGCCGACACCGTTACAAGTTTGGGGCACACATCCACAACTTAATCGGAGGCTCCCAAATACAAGCAAGCTGTCAAAGCAATCAAAGACAAGCTTGTAAGAACAAAAACGAGAGCTAGGGTTTCCAACAAAACACTAGAGCAAAGGGGCCCTCAATGAAATGAGGGGGAAATGAAGATATCTTTTGGTGAAGTAGTAGATCGGGGACTCCTTCGATTCCCCAAAGATCAAGGGCTTTGGGTGGTTGGATGATGAGATCTTGAGAATTTGAGTGGCTCCAAAGGACTCCAATGGTGGGCAAGACTTTAATGAGCTGAGCACTTTGTCCCAAGGTAGGTGGAGGGGTATTTATACCCCTCCACAAAATCTGACCGTTGCAGCATTAACTGAAGCGGTAGTACTGAGGTACAAGCGGTACTACGGAGAATTCGGTACTACGGACCTAGGTACCGGATCACCTTTTCAACAGCACAACTCCATACAAGAAACTCTGTCACGCGGTAGCAAAACCGGTACCGCATTTTGCTACGGTAGCAGATGTAACTTTTTAACGAGCAAAACTCTCATCACGCCGGTAGTAAAATGCGGTACTACCGCATTTTGCTACCGGCGCAGACAGAAGCGTTTTGAAACGAGGAAAAACTCTCTGTCACGCCAGGTAGTAAAATGCGGTACTACCGCATTTTGCTACCGGCCTTGCAATAACTTTTGCAACGTTCAGCGCCTGTCTGGCGATACTAAAATGCGGTACTACCGCATTTTAGTACCGGAGCAGGCAGAAGCTTTTGACAAGCTGTAAAAAAGCTTCTGTCGCGCTAGGTACTAAAATGCGGTACTACCGCTTTTTAGTACCTGGCCCGGCAGAGACTTTTTGACAGTTAGTCATTTGCTTCTGTCTGGTCCGGTAGCAAAAAGCGGTACTACCGCTTTTTGGTACCGCGCCAGGCAGACAGTTTCTAAAAGTATACAAACCTTTTTAATGTACCTGCGATACACTTAGCAAACCATTAGTCCGATATGTGTGTTGTTATCAAACACCAAAATCACTAGGGATAGAAAATGCTCTTTCAACAACAGCTATAATCACAGCTACAATCACGTGAACTTCTAACGTACTAGATGTATTGATCAACAGGAACAGTAGCAGTGTATACGCACTAACAGCTATAGTAAAACAACAGATTTGATGACGGTGTACGTACTGATCGGCTGTTGATGTAGTTGTCGTTGGTGCAGTAGCCTGTCGAAGAAGTCGATGTGCAGTAGGTCCGGCTTGACGATCGGGAAGACGCGTTGTGGTGACGAACTTGATCAGTCGCGCGGAGCACTTCCTAAAAACCTTATTCGCCTTTTTCCGTACAGGATCACAAAGGCGAACGGTTTCGGAGACCTTCTCTCCCGATCGCCGGTGTACGCCGGCAAGCGGGATGGAGTAGACTACGGTGGCGGCGCAAGCAGAGAGAATGGCAAAACCCTAGATTGGTTCGGTGTCGTATGTTGTGGAAGCCGCAAAGGCGTTTATATAGAGCGGCTCGAAAATCCCGTACAGGACACAGAGTGGACCAAGCCCACGTCGCGCACGTTTGGGTCGGTTACAGATACCCCACGATCCGGGATCGACCCGAATCCACTAACTGTTGACACGTCTGTCTAACCACACACATTTTCCTGATCAGCAAAATAAAGCTCGTCTCGGCGATATTTCCGCAACCCGTAACCCGCGACGCGCGCGTCGTGACGAGGCGAGCGTGCGTGTGAGCGGCGGCGTCATCGGAGGAGGCGCGCGGCGTGTAGCTCTCTTATTGTCACTCACTTACAAAGTGGTGCAACACTCCACCTTATAAGGTGGTGCAACTCTCCTTCAACTTTCTATGTGGGACTAAACTTTAGCTCCCACTGCTCTTGCCACACACATGTGAGCTGCCACCAACTTGGGTCAAATCAAATATGGGCTTCCACAAACATAGCTTTGAGATTTAGGGAAATCTGAAATCATACATGGGTCTAATGATTTAGCCCATTATTTCTAACAATCCCGCACCAGATCTCAAATGCCCATTTGAAGATTTGCCAAAAACCTCGCTACTTGCTTATATACAGTGTTTCAGCAGAGACGCTTAAGTTGAACTTCAGCCTAGAATCTTGAACTACATCTATCAACAACTTGAATAATGGACGAACCTTGAATTGCAAGTTTAGTGCCAATAGATTTCACTCAAAATCATAACTAGTACATGGCTACGAGTAGCCTACCCCGTGGGTTGGAGCATATACGTCATACTCCCTGGTCTCTTCATAAGTTTACTAGAGATCACCCAAGTCTCATTGACCGCGACGTTTACGGTCGAGCTCATATAGGTGTGTTCTTTCAAGAATGTCCTGTAGGACGGCATCTTTTCTAATTAAAGCCAACAGAAACATATTAAGGCATGTTGCCAACCTGCCTTACATATTATAAGAATTATGCATCTTCACTTAGAAAGGGTTACAAAATACTCTTCTCAGTCAAACCACTAGCTTGTTCTTCCCAGGTCCTAATTCACGGGATCTTCGATCACATAGGTTGGTTTACTACTAGGTGTGACATCCATGGGTCTCAACCCCATCTCCCTCGATACACTTTCTATCACATTTCGTGATAGTCCCTTTGTAAAGGGATCTGCCATATTTTGTCTGTTTGAATATACGTAACAGTTATTACTCCAGAGTTTCTCAATTTCCTGACAGATTTCAAACGTCTCTTCGCTCTTCACGTGTCTTGATGACTTCGCGTTATCCTTAGAATTGTTTACTTTGAAAATAACAGTTTGGTTGTCACAATTCAAAAGGATTGTCGGCATAGGTTTGTCAACCACATGCAAGTCCATCAAGAGCTCACGCAGCCATTCTGACTCAACAGTGGCTGTGTCTAAAACAGTAAGCTCTACTTCCATACTTGACCTCGTTAATATGGTTTGTCTACAGGATGTTCATGACACTACGCCACCTCCAAGGGTAAACACATACCCGCTCGTGACATAGAGTTCATCAACGTCAGAGATCCAGTTCGAATCACTATATCCTTCAAGCACAGCAGGGTGCCCTGAATAGTGAATCTCATAGCTCATTGTACCACATAGATAGCGCATGACCCTTTCAAGTGCATGCCAATGATCAATAGCCGGGTTAGACATGAACATACTCAACTTGCTCACAGCAAAAGAGATATCGGGTCTTGTAGCGCTTGCTAAGTATATGAGAGAACCAACAACTTGTGAATATTTTAGCTGATCTGTTGGTTCCTTCTTATTCTTTCGTAATGTCAAACTGGGATCATAAGGTGTTGGAGAAGTCCTACCATCAATAAATCCAAATCGGCTCAAGACCTTCTCAACATAATGATATTTCGTTAATGTAATCCCATTCTCATTCTTAATAAGCTTGATGTTCAGAATCACATCAGCTTCTCCCAGATCTTTCATATCAAAACTCTTTGACAGGAAAGACTTGACTTCATTTATCACTTTCATGTTTGTACCAAAGATCAGAATGTCATCCACATACAAACATAATATAATGCTATCGCCCCTACCATGGCGATAGTAAACACACCTATCAGCCTCATTAATGACAAAGCCAACAGAAAGTAGAGTTCTGTCAAACTTCTCATGCCATTGCTTAGGTTCTTGTTTCAGGCCATATAAATATTTTAATAACTTGCACACCTTTGTCTCTTCACCTTTTACCACAAACCCATCCGGCTGATCCATATAGATCTCCTCTTCCAACTCTCCATTAAGGAAAGTTGTCTTCACGTCCATTTGATGAACGAGAAGACCATAAGAGGCAGCCAGGGATAGTAGTACTCGAATGGTGGTCAGTCTAGCGACAGGTGAATATGTGTCAAAGTAATATTTGCCTCCTTTCTGTGTGTAGCCCTTAGCTACAAGCCACGCCTTATACTTCTCAATAGTACCATCGGGCCTTAGCTTCTTCTTGAACACCCACTTACAACCCACATGTTTGCAACCATAGGGTCGTTCTGATAACTCCCAATTCCATTAGAAAGAATCGAGTCCATCTCATTTTGGACAGCTTCTTTCCAATCATCTGCATCAGGAGATGCATATGCCGCTGCAATGGATCTGGGAGTATCGTCCACAAGGTACACGATGAAATCATTACCAAAGGATTTTGCAATCCTCTGTCTCTTACTCCTCGTGAGAGGTTCATCGTCATCCTTCTCAAGGACTTCCTCATGTGGTTGTTCAGAATTTTCAATAGATGCACTAGATTCAGGAAGTATTTCGGAACAAATTCTACCAATGCTATGCATATCTTTTATAGAAAAAATATTCTCAAAGAATGTTACATCACGATATTCCATTATAATATCAACATGCATATCAGGTACCTCAAATTTAACCACTAAAAATGTATAGCCTATACTCCTTGGAGCATATCCTAGAAAGATACAATCCACTTTCTTGGGTCCGAGCTTTCGTTTCTTGGAAATCGGTATATTGACCTTTGCCAAACACCCCCAAGTGCGCAAATACGAAAGTGATGGTTTTCTCCTAGCCCACTCCTCATAAGGGGTCTTTTATTTGTTCTTGTTAGGAACTCTATTCAAGACATGACATGAAGTCAACAAAGCCTCCCCCACTATGCCTTTGATAAACCGGCAGTGGCTAACATGGAATTCACCAAGTCATTCGGCGTGCGGTTTTTTCTCTCGGCAACCCCGTTCGATTGGGGCAAGTAGGGAGGCGTCCTTTCATGAATAATTTCGTGTTCCTCACAGAATTCATCAAATATTTTGTGAAAATACTCACCACCACGATCCGACCTAAGATGCTTGATCTTTCGCTCTAGTTGATTTTCAACTTTAGCCTTATAAATTTTAAAGTAGTCTAAAGCCTCATCTTTAGTTTGCAACAAGTAAACATAGCAGAATTTAGTAGCATCATCTATCAACGTCATGAAATATCTCTTTCCACCTTTTGTCAACACACCATTCATCTCGCATAGATCAGAATGTATGAGTTCTACAGGTGCCAAGTTTCTCTCCTCGGCAGCCTTGTGAGGCTTTCGAGGTTGCTTTGATTGCACACAACTATGGCACTTAGAACCTTTGGCAATAGTGAAATTCAGAATTAAACTTATACTGGACATCTCAGACATCAAATCAAAATTAATGTGACATAAACGAGAATGCCAAACACTGGTATCATCATTAATGCCACCACAAATATGATTCATGGATTTATTATAAAACTCTAAAAGTGAAAATTGGAACAAGCCTCCGAACTCATAACCTTTACCAATAAATTGTCCATGTGTAGAAACAACTACTTTATTAGACTCTAACATAACCTTAAACCCATCTCTGCATAGAAGAGAGGCACTAACGAGATTCTTGTTCATAGTAGGGACATGCTGCATGTTCCTCATCTGCACGATCTTTCCGGAAGTAAACTTCAGATCCACCGTTACAACACCACGAACAGAAGCATGTGATCCATTCCCCATTAGGACGGATGAATCCTGAGCGACCTGATAAGAAGTGAACATAGAGATGTCAGCACACACGTGAACATTAGCACCCGTATCAATCCACCAACATGGTGATTGAAATACTGAAAGAACAATAAATAAATTACCATACCCATCAGTGTTGCTAGCGGTGACGATGTTGACAGTTTTCCCACCTTTCCCTCTGTGATCTGCATGTTCTGGGTAGTCCTTGGAAAAGTGGTCGAGCTCTCCACATGAATAACAACATAGCTCGGCCTTGTTCGGCTTCTTCTTCTTCTTGAAGGTTGTAGCCTTTTCAGGCTTGTTGAACGAGGGCTTGTAGTTCCCTTTGTTCTTCCCGAAGGTCTTCTTCTATGCCATGTAGGCGCTAGACTGACCCTCGCCTCCTCTCTCAGCAGTGTCCTTAGCCCAAGCCTCTCCTCAACATCAAGAGACACTATCAGATTTTTAACTGATATCTCCTGTCTCTTGTGTTTGAGAGTTGTGGTGAAGTTCCTCCACGAAGAAGGCAACTTTGCAATAATGCACCCAGCCACAAACTTGTCTGGTAAGATACACTTGAGTATTTCAAGCTCCTTGGCAAAGCACTGTATCTCATGTGCTTGCTCAACTACAGAACGACTGTTAACCATCCTGTAATCATGAAAGTTATCCATGATGTACAACTCACTGTCAGCATCTGCTACACCGAACTTAGCGTTCAGTGCCTCCCAAAGCTCTTTTCCATCTTTGATGTGCATAGACACATCAAACAACTTGTTGTCAAGAACACTCAAAACGCATCCTACAAAGGCAAGATTGGTTTCCTTAAACTTGTTCTGAATCTCGTCAGATGTAGTTCCTTCAGGTAAACCCTCACTAGCCTCGAATACTTTCAGAACTTGTAGCCACAAAGTGGTATTATACTGCCACCTCTTAAAATGAACACCGGTAGTCTTTTTCGTCTTCATAGCATCGGCCAAGTGCCCCATGTTTAATTCAGGAAATTGCCTATAATAAGATTTTTGGATTGTTGTAATATTAGGCATAATTTCCATGACTAATTCCAGAATATAAATCATGACAGCAACAACTACACTCATGTGAACCTCTAACATACTAGACGCTTTGATCAACATGAACAGTAGAAGAGTATACGCACTATCAAACATAGTAAAATAACAGATCTGATGACGATGTACGTACTGATCGGTTGTCGATGTAGTTGCCATTGGTGCAGTAGCATGTCAAAGAAGTTGACATGCAGTAGGTCTGGCTTGACGACCGGGAAGACGTGTCGTGATGACGAACTTGAGCAGTTGCGCGGAGCGCTTCCCAAAAACCTTATTCGCCTTCTCCCGTACAGGATCACAAAGGAGGGTGGTTCCGGAGGCCTTCTCTCCCGACCGCCAGTGCACATCGGCAAGCGGGATGGAGTAGACTATGGTGGCAGCGCAAGCAGAGAGGATGGAAAAACCCTAGATTGGTTAGGTGTCATATGTTGTGGAAGCCAAACAGGTGTTTATATAAATCTCGGCTCGGCGAGATTCCCGCAACCCGCAAGCCGCGGCGCGCGCGTCGGGAAGAGGCGAGCGTGCGAGCAGCGGCAGCGGAGAAGGCACGCGCGTGTAGCTCTCTTATTGTCATTCACTTACAAAGTGGTGCAACACTCCACCTTATAAGGTGGTGCAACTCTCCTTCAACTTACCATGTGGGACTAAACTTTAGCTCCCACTGCTCTTGCCACACACATGTGAGCTGCCACCAACTTGGGCCAAGTCGCATATGGGCTTCCACATACATGGGCTTTAAGATTTAGGGAAAATATGAAATCACACATGGGTCTAATGATTTAGCTTATTATTTCTAACATCTTGCTCCATCATTACCTGTGACCCGTTTGAGAAAAAGCCGACGTTGACTAGCGTGGACCTGCCTTAAGGACAGGTCGGGAGAGTTGGAGAAGCTTCATTGCTTCGTGTGAGTGGAAACAAACTATGATTTGGGGACATTTACATGGACAATAAGGCGCGGCCTGTGGAGCACAAGATCACCATGGGCAAGGAGTATGAGAAACAAAATGTAATGTGGAGCCTGGAGCTGACAGATGGTTTTATGAACTGGACGATGAATCTTGTGACAACCTATGAGAAAATATGGAACCACCAGAGTTACGAGCCTACATATGGAGCTGGGACTTTAGCCCTGCACTACGGGAAAAATTATCGCTGTCGTCGCCCCTCTCCTTTGCTGTGTGCCAAAACGCCCGGAACACGGCAAAGATAATCTCTAGAAGCACATGGCAAAGAAAATATACATGCCACATTAAACAAAAAGAACACGACCAAGAAATGAACAAGGCAATAGACAAACTACGGCACACGACAAAGAAAAAAGACACGACAAATTCACTAGCTGTACACGGCAAAGATTTGTTCACAACAAAGAAGTGGGCCCCGCGGCCTCGCAGGGTCACCCGCCGGCAGGAGCAGACGGCAGAATCTTTGTCGTGTGCCCTCGCTGTTAGGTACACGGCAAAGATGAGCTTTGTCGTGTGTATTCTCCTCTATACACGGCAAAGCATTTTTTTCACCTTTTTATTTTATTTAGTTTGCAAGGATTTTATTACATATATGTTTAGTGATGTTATTTCATAGGATCATGAGCACACATATGAATAGGTTGTTGTGGTCTTTATCATACATGCACCCCCCTTATACGATCCAATTTCACCGAAACAGGGAGTTTCCCCCTTATACAAGTCCATTAGAGCGCATGCATGCGAGGGAGACACATGCAAGCACCTACCAACCTTGCACCACACTCACACACATATGCTAGGAACAAATGCAAGTTTTCATCTAATTCTGACGCTCTTGTGGTCTTCCTCCGGCGAAACCCTGATCTGCGGGCCTCAGATCGTCTACCCCCTAGACATTCTTCTGATGGGGGTAGCCCGACGTAGCTCTCTCTTGTTTTATGTTTGATTAGGTCATAGGATGAGGTAAAACCATGTTGGTTCACAAGTAGGGGCACTATCCTACCCGGTTTCACCGGAACAGGGAGATTCCCCCTTATACAAGTCCAGGACCTTTGCTTCTAGGTTAGAGCGCATGCATGCGAGGGGGAACACATGCAAGCACCTACCAACCTTGCACCACACTCACACACATATGCTAGAGACACATGCAACTTTTCATCTGATTCCGATGTTCTCCTGGTCTTCCTTCGGCAAAACCCTGATCTTCGGGCCTCGGATCATCTACCCCCCTAGACATTCTTCTGATGGGGGTAGCCCGGTGTATCTCTCTCTTGTTTTGTGTTTGTTTAGGTCATATGATGATGTAAAACCATGTTGGTTCACAAGTTGGGGCACTATCCTATCTGGTTTCACCGAAACAGGGAGATTCCCCCTTATACAACTCTAGGACCTTCGCTTCTAGGTTAGAGCGCATGCATGCGAAGGGGGACACATGCAAGCACCTGGAGACTAGTAGTTTTTGTATGTTCCAACATAGAACCACACTTTCATGCATTTGCTAGGGCCACATGCATGCAGGTCCTTGAGGTAGTCAAAATTGAGAACAATCTAAAGGATGTCAAACAACAAATTTCAGACTTTGTCGTGAAATCCTCTCATCTTGGTCTTTTGATTAACCCAAAGAGTGACCTTTCTATTTCAAAAGTAGTCTAACAGCTTGCTTGGTTTTGTTGGTCAGCAGCTCTACCGTGAGGGGAAATTCTACTCTTGCCTATTGGTTGAGGATTGTTTCTCAAAGTTTGTGACTAGGCACCCACCTAATGGAAATGAAGTTCAGCATCCTCCGAAATCTTATGGTCTAGTGCAAAGTTCATATTTCCATGGTCTCAATCCTTATGAAGAGCTGGTACATGCTATATCTACAAGAGAAACTATAGTCCGCTCCTCAAGAGGGTTGACAGAACTAGGAACTATGTTCAAGAGTCTAATGGCCATCTTGCGAGATGTAGTTATATGCTATGATGGAATTGTATAATTCAATCTTTGCAACTTAAGTATAGATAAGATGATCTCAAAGATTTTCCAAGTGCTATAACTCCTGGAGAACAGGTGGTCTACCCCTATAGCTTTCTCCGTAGGAGGGTAGCCCAGTGGACTTTTCTTTTTGTTTTGGTTTGTTTAGGACATATGTACATGGAAAGCAAAGGTTGGGTCAACTTTGCCATAAAATAGGCTTTGGTTGCCCTGTGGCGGGAGTTTCCACGTATATATCCAGGATTTTACTAAGTGTTAACGCATGTATACAAAGGGGGTCACACTTGGGACTTACAAATGGGACCTACCAACCTTGCACCACACTCACACACATATCCTAGGGACACATGCAAGTTTTCATCTGATTCCTACATTCTTGTGGTCTTTCTCTAGCGAAACCCTGATCCACGGGCCTCGGATCGTCTACCCCCTAGACATTCCTCTGATGGGGGTAGCCCGATGTAGCTCTCTCTTGTTTTGTGTTTGATTAGGTAATAGTATGATGTAAAACCATGTTGGTTCACAAGGTGGGGCACTATCCTACCCGATTTCACCGGAACGGGGAGATCCCCCTATACACGTCCAGAACTTTCGCTTCTAGGTTAGAGAGCATGCATGCAAGGGGGGACACATGCAAGCACCTACCAACCGTGCACCACACTCACACACATATGCTAGGGACACATGCAAGTTTTCATCTGATTCCGACGTTCTTGTGGTCTTCCTTCGGTAAAACCCTGATCTTCGGGCCTCGGATCGTCTACCCCCCTAGACATTCTTCTGATGGGGGTAGCCCGGCGTATCTCTCTCTTGTTTTGTGTTTGTTTAGGTCATAGGATGATGTAAAACCATGTTGGTTCACAAGATGGGGCACTATCCTATCTGGTTTCACCGAAACAGGGAGATTCCCCCTTATACAAGTCCAGGACCTTCGCTTCTAGGTTAGAGCGCATGCATGCGAAGGGGGACACATGCAAGCACCTGGAGACTAGTAGTTATTGTATGTTCCAACATAGAACCACACTTTCATGCATGTTCTAGGGCCACATGCATGCATGTCCTTGAGGTAGTGAAAATTGAGAACAATCTAAAGGATGTCAAACAACAAATTTCAGACTTTGTCGTGAAATCCTCTCATCTTGGTCTTTTGATTGACCCAAATAGTGACCTTTCTGTTTCAAAAGTATTCCAACATCTTGCTTGGTTTTGTTGGTCAGCAGCTCTACCGTGAGGGGAAATTCTACTCTTGCTGATTGGTTGAGGATTGTTTCTCAAAGTTTGTGACTAGGCACCCACCTAATGGAAATGAATTTCAGCATCCTCCGGAAGCTTATGGTCTAGTGCAAATTTCATATTTCGATGGATTCAATCCTTATGAAGAGCTGGTACATGCTATATCTACAAGAGAAACTATAGTCCACTCCTTAAGAGGGTTGACAGAACCAAGAACTCTGTTCAAGAGTCTAATGGCCATCTTGCGAGATGTAGTTATATGCTATGATGGAATTGTATAATTCAATCTTTGCAACTTAAGTATAGATAAGATGATCTCAATAATTTTCCAAGTGTTATAACTCCTGGAGAACAGGTGGTCTACCCCTATAGCTTTCTCCGTAGGAGGGTAGCCTAGTGGACTTTTCTTTTTGGTTTGGTTTGCTTAGGACATATGTACATGTAAAGCAAAGGTTGGGTCAACTTTGCCATAAAATAGGCTCTGGTTGCCCTGTGGCGGGAGTTTCCACGTATATATCCAAGATTTTACTAAGTGTTAACGCATGTCTACAAAGGGGGCACACTTGGGACTTACACATGGGACCTACCAACCTTGCACCACACTCACACACATATGCTAGGGACACATGCAAGTTTTCATCTAATTCCGACGCTCTTGTGGTCTTCCTCCGGCGAAACCCTGATCTGCGGGCCTCGGATCGTCTACCCCCTAGACATTCTTCTGATGGGGGTAGCCCGACGTAGCTCTCTCTTGTTTTATGTTTGATTAGGTCATAGGATGAGGTAAAACCATGTTGGTTCACAAGTAGGGGCACTATCCTACCCGGTTTCACCGGAACAGGGAGTTTCCACGTATATATCCAAGATTTTACTAAGTGTTAACGCATGTCTACAAAGGGGGCACACTTGTGACTTACACATGGGACCTACCAAGCTTGCACCACACTCACACACATATACTAGGGACACATGCAAGTTTTCATCTCATTCCGACGTTCTCGTGGTCTTTCTCTGGCAAAACCCTGATCCGCGGGCCTCGGATCGTCTACCCCCAAGACATTCTTCTTATGGGGGAAGTCCGATGTAGCTCTCTCTTGTTTTGTGTTTGATTAGGTCATAGTATGATGTAAAACCATGTTTGTTCACAAGGTGGGGCACTATCCTACCCGGTTTCACCGGAACAGGGATATCCCTCCTATACACGCCCAGAACGTTCGCTTCTAGGTTAGAGGGCATGCATGCAAGGGGGGACACATGCAAGCACCTACCAACCGTGCACCACACTCACACACATATTCTAGGGACACATGCAAGTTTTCATCTGATTCCGACATTCTCGTGGTCTTCCTTTGGCAAACCCCTGATCTTCGGGCCTCGGATCGTCTACCCCCCTAGACATTCTTGTGATAGGGGTAGCCCGGTGTATCTCTCTCTTGTTTTTTGTTTGTTTAGGTCATAGGATGATGTAAAACCATGTTGGTTCACAAGTTGGGGCACTATGCTATACGGTTTCACCGGAACAGGGAGATTCCCCCTTATACAAGTCCAGGACCTTCGCTTCTAGGTAAGAGCGCATGCATGCGAAGGGGGACACATGCAAGCACCCGGAGACTAGTAGTTTTTGTATGTTCCAACATGGAACCACACTTTCATGCATGTGCTAGGACGACATGCATGCAAGTCCTTGAGGTAGTCAAAATTGAGAACAATCTAAAGGATGTCAAACAACAAATTTTAGACTTTGTCGTGAAATCCTCTCATCTTGGTCTTTTGATTGACCCACATAGTGACCTTTCTATTTCAAAAGGAGTCCAACAGCTTGCTTGGTTTTGTTGGTCATCAGCTCTACCATGAGGGGAAATTCTACTCTTGCTAATTGGTTGAGGATTGTTTCTCAAAGTTTGTGACTAGACACCCACCTAATGGAAATGAAGTTCAGCATCCTTCAGAAGCTTATGGTCTAGTGCAAAGTTCATATTTCCATGGTCCCAATCCTGATGAAGAGCTGGTACATGCTATATCTACAAGAGAAACTATAGTCCGCTCCTTAAGAGGGTTGGAAGAACCAGGAACTCTGTTCAAGAGTCTAATGGCCATCTTGCGAGATGTAGTTATATGCTATGATGGAATTGTATAATTCGATCTTGGCAACTTAAGTATAGATAAGATGATCTCATAGATTTTCCAAGTGCTATAACTCCTCGAGAACAGGTGGTCTACCCCTATAGCTTTCTCCGTACGAGGGTATCCCAGTGGACTTTTCTTTTTGTTTTGGTTTGTTTAGGAAATATGTACATGAAAAGCAAAGGTTGGGTCAACTTTGACATAAAATAGGCTCTGGTTGCCCCGTGGCGAGAGTTTCCACGTATATATCCAGGATTTTACTAAGTGTTAACGCATGTCTACAAAGGGGGTCACACTTGGGATTTACACATGGCACCTACCAACCTTTCACCACACTCACACACATATGATAGGGACACATGCAAGTTTTCATATGATTCCAACGTTCTCGTGGTCTTCCTCCCGCGAAACCTTGATCTGCGGGCCTCGGATCGTCTACCCCGTAGACATTCTTCTGATGGGGGTAGCCCGGCGTAGCTCTCTCTTGTTTTGTGTTTGATTAGGTCATAGGATGATGTAAAACCATCTTGGTTCACAAGGGTGGGCACTATCCTACCCGGTTTCACCGGAACAGGGAGATCCCCCTTATACAAGTCCAAAACCTTCGCTTCTAGGTTAGAACGCATGCATGCGAGGGGGGACACATGTAAGCACCTATCAACCGTGCACCACACTCACACACATCTTCTAGGGACACATGCAAGTTTTCATCTAATTCCGACGTTCTCGTGGTCTTCCTCTGGCGAAACCCTGATCTGCGGGCCTCAGATCGTCTACCCCCTAGACATTCTTCTGATGGGGGTAGCCCGGCGTAGCTCTCCCTTGTTTTGTGTTTGTTTAGGTCATAGGATGATGTAAAACCATGTTGGTTCACAAGTTGGGGCACTATCCTACCCGGTTTCACCGGAACTGGGAGATCCCCCCTTATACAAGTCCAGAACCTTCGCTTCTTGGCTAGAGCGCATGCATGCGAGGGGGACACATGTAAGCACCCAGAGAATAGTAGTTTTTGTATGTACCAACATAGCACCACAATTTCATGCATGTGCTAGGGCCACATGCATGCAGGTCCTTGAGGTAGTCAAAATTGAGAACAATCTAAAGGATGTCAAACAATAAATTTCAGACTTTGTCGTGAAATCATCTCATCCTGGTCTTTTGATTGACCCAAAGAGTGACCTTTCTGTTTCAAAAGTAGTCCAACAGCTTGCTTGGTTTTGTTGGTCAGCAGCTCTATCGTGAGGGGAAATTCTACTCTTGCCGATTGGTTGAGGATTGTTTCTCAAAGTTTGTGACTAGGCACCCACCTAATGGAAATGAAGTTTAGCATCCTCCGGAAGCTTATGGTCTAGTGCAAAATTCATATTTCCATGGTTGCAATCCTTATGAAGAGCTGGTACATGCTATATCTACAAGAGAAACTATCGTCCGCTCCTCAAGAGGGTTGACAGAACCAGAAACTCTGTTCAGGAGTCTAATGGCCATCTTGCGAGATGTATCTATATGCTATGATGGAATTGTATAATTCAATCTTTGCAACTTAAGTATAGATAAGATGATCTCATAGATTTTCCAAGTGCTATAACTCCTGGAGAACCGGTGGTCTACCCCTATAGCTTTCTCCGTACGAGGGTAGCCCCGTGGACTTTTCTTTTTGTTTTGGTTTGTTTAGGACATATGTACATGGAAAGCAAAGGTTGGGTCAACTTTGCCATAAAATAGGCTCTGGTTGCCCCGTGGCGGGAGTTTCCATGTATATATCTAGGATTTTACTAAGTGTTAACGCATGTCTACAAAGGGGGTTCACACTTGGGACTTACACATGGGACCTACCAACCTTGCACCACATTCACACACCTATGCTAGGGACACATGCAAGTTTTCATCTGATTCTGACGTTCTCATGGTCTTCCTCCGACGAAACCCTGATCTACGGGCCTCGGATCGTCTACCCCCCTAGACATTCTTCTGATGGGGGTATCCCGGCATAGCTCTATCTTGTTTTGTGTTTGATTAGGTCATAGGATGATGTAAAACCATGTTGGTTCACTAGGTGGGGCACTATCCTACCCGGTTTAACCGGAACGGTGAGCTCCCGCTTATACAAGTCCAAAACCTTCGCTTCTAGGTTAGAGCGCATGCATGCGAAGGGGGACACATATAACTACCTACCAGTCGTGCACCACACTCACACACATATGCTAGGGACACATGCAAGTTTTCATCTGATTCCGACGTTCTCGTGGTCTTCCTCCGGTGAAACCCTGATCTGCGGGCCTCAGATCGTCTACCCCCCTAGATATTCTTATGATGGAGGTAGACCGGCGTAGCTCTATCTATTTTTGTGTTTGTTTAGGTCATAGGATGATGTAAAACCATGTTGGTTCACAAGTTGGGGGACTATCCTACCCGGTTTCACCGGAACAGGGAGATCCCCCTTATACATGTCCAGAACCTTCGCTTCTAAGTTAGAGCGCATGCATGCGAGGGGGACACATGAAAGCACCTACCAATCGTGCACCACAATCACACACATATGCTAGGGACACATGCAAGTTTTCATTTGATTCCGACGTTCTCGTGGTCTTCCTCCGGTGAAACCCTGACCTGCGGGCCTCAGATCATCTACCCCCTAGACATTCTTCTGATGGGGGTAGCCCAGCTTAGATTTCTCTTGTTTTGTGTTTGTTTAGGTCATAGGATGATGTAAAACCATGTTGGTTCACAAGTTGGGGCACTATCCTACCCAGTTTCACCAGAACAGGGAGATTCCCCGTTATACAAGTCCAGAACCTTTGCTTTTAGGTTAGAGCGCATGCATGCGAGGGGGACACATGTAAGAACCTACCAACCGTGCACCACACTCACACACATATGCTAGGGGCACATTCAAGTTTTCATCTGATTCTGACATTCTCGTGGTCTTCCTCCATTGAAACCCTGATCTGGTGCAAAGTTCAGCATCCTCTGGAAGCTTATGGTCTAGTGCAAAGTTCATATTTCCATGGTCTCAATACTAAAAATAGCCAACAAAAATTCACTAAAAACTTAAAATAAATACAATTGAAATAAAAAATGAAAAGAAAATTAGAAAATACCAAAAGGCACACGGCAAAGGAAAAAACACACGACAAAGAGGTCATTTGACGTGTGTCTGTTTACGGTACACGACAAAGGTTCTTTGCCGTGTGTTTTTCCACCAGGTACACATCAAAGATCTTTTCCGTGGTCCGCCCGGATTGGCACGGCAAAGGGCTGCCAATAATTGGCTCGTGCAGTCTCGCATGTGCCTGCCTTATCCTCTCCCGAGCCCGAGCCAAGATCCCCTCCTAGCCCGAGAAAGCTTCCTGCCGTGCCGCCGCCACGATCGCGCACCGTCGCCGCCCTCCACCTGCCCCTGCCTCCTTCTCTGGTCGCTGCCGCTGGCACCTCCTGCCTCCACCCAGCCCAGCCCCCGCCTCCACCCACCCCGGCCCAATCCGCCTATGCCCAGCCCCGACCCCTGGCCATGGGAGCTCGCCCGCAGTTCCACTGGTAGGAGCTGGGCTGCCGCCCGCCGGCCCCGACCCTCATGCCCCCTCCCCCACCGACAACCTCATCCACCATCGTCATGTGCCTAGCTTCATGTATTTTTTGTAGTATATTGTTAGATATATGTATGTATAGTGTAGTATAGTAGTAATCTAGTTATATTTTAGAAATCTAGGATGTGTAGTATAGTAGTATTTTGGAAATAAATGTGTATATTAGTAATTTATCATGTATTTGTCTCATGTATTTGTTACATATATGTATAGTAGTATATATGTTGTTTCATATATGCATGTGTATAGTAGTAATTTAGGAATTATATGTGTAAAATTTTGGCATGTGTATAGTAGTAATTTAGTAATTTTTTTTCGTGCAGGATATGTGTCGAGTCTAAGGGTGGGGCTTTCAACGGAGTAGGTCATTTTGCGGGAGGGTAGCTGATCTTCTTCACCTCTCGATCATGCTTCGAGGGTAAAAATTTGTTCTCCTATCTTGTACCTAGGGTTATTTTCGTGTGTAGATCACCAAATCTGTCGCGTTACCTAGGCGTCTCTTCCCGGCCGTAAGGGTTACGCGGATAAATATGCATTAGTGATCTCGCATATTATAAACCATAACTCTTACGGCATTTATCAGGACAGCCGGCGGATGCGTAGTTGGGTATGTTTTCCTTGTTCTACTCCGGTCCGATATAGGATTTTGGCAGCGCCTCCCCGTTGTTCTCCGGATGCACATACCTCTTGGCTTTTTTTCCGAGACGTGTATCGAGAGAGAAGCGGGGAGGTGCTGCCGAAATTCTGTCTCGGATAGGGGTAGAGGAGGGAGAACATACTCAATCTACGTATCCGGCGGTTGATAGGACCCTGTTTACCTATTAGAGAGATAGGTGGATATATGTATGGCGTAAAATATATGTTTGCTATAATTAACCGAACTAATACCGGATTTATTTATATGGCATGATTAACTGAAAGAATTATATATGTCGTTTTTGGTACTGATTAGAGGATGAATAATCGTTACTGGATGTATGATGGCTATGTTAGTAAGTGGGACTTTACCTCAGAATGGCAAGAAAAGGCCGAGGACTTCGTGAACCGGGCATTTGTCGTCCCTAGCAGACCCAGAAAAATTTTCTGCACCTGTGCAAGATGCAAGAACCTGAATACACATTCAAAGGATGATGTGAGTACTCACCTGGTCAATTACGGGTTCACACCATCCTACAAGACTTGGACATTCCATGGTGAAAAGTTAGTGAAACGTGCTAGGACTGAGTCACGGCAGAGTCAGCAGCAGAGTCAGCCAATGGGAGAATTTGATGCTGATTTTCATAGGTGTGTAGACAACTTTGTGAATACTAATGCGCCTGAAACCCCTCATGTAGAGGCGCATAAACCTCAGGAGGCGGAGACAAGTGAGGAGCCAGAGGAAAACACAGCAAAGTACTACGAGACTTTGTTTGCCTCGCAGAGACCCCTTCATGCACATACAGATGTTACCCAACTGGATGCCATAACTCGCCTTTTGGCCTTCAAGAGCCACAGGAACTTGACCAGAGAGTACTTTGATGATATGATTGTCGTCGTTGGCAGCATTCTACCGAAAGGGCACCTCTTGCCGAAGAACTTCTACTATTCGACCAAACTCCTCCATGACCTTAAGATGTCATATGAGCCAATACACACTTGTCCGAAGGGATGCATGCTATTCACAAAGGAGCATGCTAAGACTAATTATTGTATCCGCTGCAAATCCTCTAGGTACTTTGAGGTCGATCCCAATGGTGATGGTCAGAAGAGGCAGACCGGGGTTGCCCAAAACATCCTCCGGTATCTTCCAATCATACCGAGGTTCCAGTGACTCTTTATGAATGAGTATACTGCCCAGCAGATGCAGTGGGAAGTAGAAGGGAACAGATACCTCGACAATATGATACATCAGTCGGATGGTAGAGCATGGCGAGTGCTGTCGAGGTTGAGCTTTTTCTTCTGCCAGATTTGTTCTAGGGAGTTAGACTGTAAAGTGGTTGAGAAGCTACATGAACAGGCACCCGAGTTGCTTTGTGATCTAGAGATGCTCCTTCCGCCAGGGTTCTTTAATCCGATGCAACATATGATCTTGCATCTTGCGTACGAGGATTTAAAGGGGGGACCTGTGTGGGCCCATTGGCAGTTTCCGCCCGAGAGAGAAACAAAGAAGCTTCATAAGAAAACAGGCAATAAATGCAAGATCGGGGCATCCATAGCCAAGGCAGTCCTTAACGAGGAGGTTGCAAACTTCACCACAAAGAACTATGATGCCAACATTCCCACAAATCACAACCCAGTGTTTCATTACAATGCCGCCAACCCTGAAGATGTACCCAATCTTAGCATCTTCGTTAGGCTAGGTGGAAAATCAAGTGGCACAAATAGGTTCGCAATGAAAAAACTTGAGCGGGAGTTGATCCACTCGTATGTATTGAACACCCTGGAAGAAGTGAAGCCATACATTGAGTAAGTGCTCACCATTTAGTTTTCCGCAAACATTCACTGCTATGTCCGTGCCTAACTCTCCTTTAAATTGGTATAGACGATTCAAGAGTGCACATTGGAAGAATCCAATTAGGGAGCCTAACCCTCAAGAGGAGCAGGATATTTTAGATAAGGGTGGTGGTTTCGGTTTCGTCAGCTGGTTCTATGGTTTGGTACTATTCGAGCCAACTTCTTGTGATAAACTGTTGGAGATATGACCAAGAGGCAATAATGAAGTGGTTATTATCATATCTTCATGCTTATGATAAATGTTTACATACCATTCTATAATTGTATTAACCGGAAACATTAATACTTGTGTGATTTATAAACATAAAAGAGTCCCTAGTAAAGCCTCTTGTTAAACTAGCTTGTTGGTTAATATATGATCATGGTTTCCTAATCATGAACATAGAGTTGTTATTAACAACAGGGTCATATCATTAGGAGAATGATGTAATGGACATACTCCTATAGTTAAGCGTAGCATAAGATCAAGTCATTTTAATATAGTTCATTTGCTATAAGCTTTCTGATACATAGTAACCTAATTCCTTCGAACATGAGATCATGCTAATCACCATCACCGGAAGGATGCTTTGATGACATCAAACACCACATCGTAACTGGGTGGTTATAAAGGTGGCATTGAGTGTTCGGAAAGTATGTGTTGAGGCACATGGATCAAGAGTGCGATTTGTCCATCCATATGACAGATAGATATACTCTGGGCCCTCTCGGTGGAATGTCATCCAATTAGCTTGCAATCATGTGACTGGCTCACAAGGGATCACATATCACGGGAACAAGAAAAGAGTACTTATCGGTAACGAGGTGGAACTAGGTATGCAGAGATACCGACGATCAAACCTCGGATAAGTAAACTATCGCAAGACAAAGGTAAATTGGTATCGTATGTAAGTGGCTCATTCGATTGCAAAGTAATCATAGAAATATGTGGGAGCCATATGAATTTCCAGATTCCTCTATTGGTTATTGATTGGAGAAGTGTCTCAGTCATGTCCGCATAATTCACGAACCGTAGGGAGACACACTTAAGGATTCGATGTTGTTTAATAGATATGGAATGTAAGTAGGGAAACCAAATGTTGTTCGGAGTCTCGTATGGTATCTGGGATATCACGAGGAGATCCGGAATGGTCCGAAGAATAAGATTCATATAAGGAAAGTCCGATTCCGGAGTTCGGGAATGATATCGATGTTTTCATCGGAGAGGTTCTAGAAGGGTCTAGAAGGTTCACCGGACCGAAAGGGGAATGGTCCATGAATGTGTCACGGTTAAGTAGAATGATTGGATCATGTCCTAGGTCACTTTGGTTGGGCATTTGTGAGAGAGAAATAAATCTCTAAATTGAAAGTCAAAAGGGAGGTTTGAAAAGTCAAACTGGAACAATAGTTTCCTAGTGGAAGAAGGAAAGAGTCCTTCCTTCTATCCAACTTGGGTTTGGGTATGGATTCAAACTCCCCTCTCCCAAGCTGCCCTCCCTCTCATAAATAGAGGGGGAGGGCTGCCCCAAAGCACATAACACCAGCCCTCCCCACCCGTGCGCCGCAGCCGCCGCCGCGCCACCGGCCCATCGTCGTCGCCCTAGCCGCCGCCGACACCTCCTCCTCTTCTTCGTCCTTCTAAACCTAGATCGCCGGAAACCCTAGATCCACCATAACTCGCACCGGCTTAGACGAAGCCCTGCGGGATCTTCCCTCTACTTCTGACACCATGCCGTCGTGCTGCCAGAATCGCGAGGGGAGAACTACAACCTCTGCTGCCTGCTAGAACAAGGGAGAGGAAGGTCTTCATCGAGTACCGAACGTGTGACCGATTGAAGCGCCTTTGAACGCAGTACGGAAGGATCGTCTACGCGATCTTGAGATCAACAAGTGTACGACTACATCACCCACGAGAATCTACTCTTGTTAACCGCTTTGGAATCTTCGAGGGTGAGTACTCTAATCGACTCGTTGCTTCAATCTAGTAGATAGATCTTGGCCTGTTTGTATGCTTGCAGCAGAATTTTTTTGTTTTCCATGCTACGAACCCCTATAGTGGTATCAGAGCTGTGTCTATATGTAGATATGTTGCACGAGTAGAACACAATGGTCATTGTGGGCGTTGATGCTTTTGTTGTCGATTGCTTCTTGTGTACTTTGCATCTTGCGGGATGGTGGGATGAAGTGGCCCAGGCTAACCTTACATGACATCATTGATGAGACTTGCTCCACACTTGACATGCAACTTGTATTGCATAAGTGGCTTTGCGGGTGCCTATTTATCCCAACATAGTGAAGATTCAATTTACAACGGGTAATTGACAACACTAGTATCAATGTTGTGGTTCTTGTTCGTAAGTTAGAACGACACTTATTGAAATCCCCAAACCACGTAAAACATGCAAAGAAAATTAGAGGCGTCTAACTTTGTTTTGCAGGGGTGTGTTGTGATGTGATATGGCCATGATTGTGATTATATATGATGTATGAAATGTTTCTTATTGTAAGTCAGCAACCGGCAGGAGCCATATGGTTGTCTTTTAATTCCGTTAAGACATGCGTGTCTATTATTCAAAGTAGTTGTAATAGTTGATGCTGGTGGACGACAACCATGAAGCGGTGCCATTGACCTTAACGCCATGCCGGTGATGATGGAGATCATGTTCGTGCTTGAAGATGGAGATCGGAAGCACAAGAAGAAAGGCCATATCATATCACATATTATGAATTGCATGTGATGTTAATCCTTTTATGCATCTTGTATTGCTTAGTTCGCGATGGTAGCTTTATAAGAGTGTCTGTCCTTAGTAAGCACCGTTGCTAAAGCTCGTTGTTTCGAAGCACCACGTGATGATCGGGTGTGTTATATTCTGCGAGTATATACAACGAGAGCAAGCCAGATTTGCTCATGCGGAAGCTAAGGTTTGATCTTGACGAGCCTAGCATGTACAGACATGGTCTCGGAACACGGAATACCGAAAGGTAAAGCATGAGTCATATAGATGATATGATGAACATGATGATTGTTCGCCTTTGAAACTATATCATGTCATGTGATGATCGGACTTGGTGTAGTGAATTTGGTTCGTGTGATCACTAAAACAATGTGAGGGATATTTTTTTGAGTGCGAGTTCAACATCAAAATGATTAAAAGTTGAACACTATTTATCATAAATTAAATCAAAGTGAATTTGTATAGTTATTGTAGTCATTGGCATCCGTTCACCACCTTGCGCTTAGTTATAATTGAGATAATAGAACTATAGAATTCTAGTTAATTACTTTGCGAACTGGCATCGTATTGTTTTAAAGTGTTAATCCAAAGTTTAAAAAGTCCTATTGCAAACTTTCAGTAAGTTCCGGTTACTCCATGAAGTTTAATAGTTGGTATTAAATCAAGAGTAATAATTCCTGTGTTAGTATATAAATATCATGTTTGTCTCCATGATTCTTGATATTCAAAAGATTGTTTTAATATCAAGGTTATCGGGGAGCTGAAAGAATTGTTTCAGAAACCATCATGTGTGAAAGATATTGTGATACCTGAAACGAAGTTTTGGTTGCAACATGATAGAGTATAATATGGCAAAAGTCATGTTCTCATATTTGATGAGAATTTGGAAAAGGTTGGAGACGCTGGTCTTCTTAATCCTCCAAAAGGGTTTGGAGAGAAACATTATACTCGTAATTCACCGTTATAAGCTAAAGTAGCTTGATCATGAATAGTTCCATGATAAGGATGAATATTTGATGTAGCTAAAATGTTTACTACACTAAAAGATTACTAAAGAATGGAATTTGAAAGGACACCAAACATTTGATGATGGTGATCTACTTCAAAGTGCAAGTCCAAAGACATTGGTATTTAACTATACATGTTTTGGATTATGTGTCATAAGTATGGCGCCACTATTGATGTTGTTAGATTCTTTTGAAAGGATAAAGAAATACTAAAAGATAAATCTAAGAAATATTTGGCGGAAAATAAAAGACTAGAATTGTTCAGCTTAGGTATATAGAGGATGTACATGTTATGGCTGTATTCTTTGCTTGTTAAAACAATGTAGTTCTTAAGTATTGGATACTAAATTTTTTGGTGTGAATCGTCATACGAAACAACACAATTCATGAACTACAATGGCCTAAGTTAATAGCAAGATAATATGTGATGATGTTCATCGAGAACAAATAGAGTATTGATGTAATTCTCATTGACATAAAAGTTTGCCTTCAAGATTTGTTTTATCGGGTATTATGAGAACAAAAGCGTTGTTCAAATAATTGCCGTAATCCATAAAAGATGGATGATTTACAAATGTCGTTGGATAAATCACATCCATAAAACTAGTGCTAAAAATGTCGAAAGACAAATTGATTGAAAGATCACTTAGGGAGTGACATTGTCGTTTAAATTATATTGGAAATAAAACATGAAGAAGCTCCATGTGGATGGAATTTTGGAGTCTTTTGATTTTTGATCAAATGACGCTTGTGGAACTTTCCTAGAGATAATTAAAAATCCATGCATAGGCCAAAAGTGAATGAATGACTAGCTTATTGGAACTTATACATATAGATGTATAAATCCCATTCATAGGTCAAGAGCGATGGATTTCAACTTCATATGCTTTCTCCGAAAATTTGAGTGAATATATGAATATTTACTTAATGAGGGTGAAGTGTGAAACATTTGAAAAGTTCGAAGACTTTCAAGATGAAGTGCAAAATCAATGTAACAAGAAAATAAAGAATTTATGATAGGATCATAAAGGGAGATATTTGAGTTACAGGTTTAGCACAACACCTAAGATTTAAGGAATCGTTCCATGGATTTGTGTTTCCTGAAACACCATATGAGTATGGAATAATCGAGATATGCAATGAAACCTTGTTTGACATGGTAAGATCAAAGGTGTAATTCATAAAACTGCCATTATATTTTAAAGATCAAAAGCTTTAGAGACTACCACTTTTTCACTGAAAAGAGATCCACTTTTTCACTGAAAAGAGATCCATCATGATCCGTTGAAATGACACCATATAAAGTTATGGTTTGGGATAAAACCTAAGTTATTCTTTCTTAAACATTGGTATGCTTTGCAGAAATAAGATGTTTAAAACCAAAGTCGGATGAATATTTATTTGTATGTTATTTTGAATAGCCGTTAAGTATTCCTCCATAACACCGAAGAGAAAAGTATTTGTCGCTTAGAACGTCAAGTTTCTTTGAGAAAGAATTTTCCGTGAAAAGTTAAGTGGGAGTACAATAGAACTTTTATAAGGTTAAACGAACCTTAGCTATATGTGCAAAATTGCGCAGCGCCGAAAAGTGGAGGCAGCAACAACGCTCATGGCTCACGTGCCTCAAAGGTTGTGGACACGAAGATCTAAGTTCCTATTAAACAAAGTAGGTCGAATAAACAATCAAATACCAAGATTTGAGGTTTGAATCATTATTTGAGAATAATGAAATAACTACATGGAAAGAAGCGATGATGGGCCTTGACTCCGTCAAATGGCTTGAAGCCATATAATCTGTGATAGTTCCATACACGAGAAATCAAGCTTTGAACTTGAAATACCCTCTGGAAAGGTGTAAGACCTTACAGTCGTGTTTGGATCTATAAAAAATAGACATGGATGTTTCACATCTATGAAATTGTCGACATGTTGGGAAAGAGTTCACAACAATGTTCAAAGGATTGACTATGACAAGATTTGATCTTTCATAACGATATTTAGTCTAAAACGGATTAATGTAGCAACCACTACATATAATTTTGTTATCTGGTTGTTGAATAAACAAAACAAGATCTTCTAATAGAATGGTTACCTAGGACGTGTGCATGACACGGTCCAAAGGGTTTTGTTAATTCAAAGAATGCTAAAAGCATATGCAAACTTCAATGGTTAAAGTAAGCATCGCAGAGTTGAAATCTTCACTATGATGAAACTGTTAAAAGAGTTTAATTTCATCGGAGACGATGAAGATGCTTGCATTTGCAAGAAATTAAGTGGGAACGCTAAGACATGTTTCTAATACATTATGTGGAAGACATATTATTGATTGGAAATGATGTATCTTTTTATTGACACATCTTAAGAACATCCCGATGAAAGGCTTAGGAAAAACCCGAATTTTTGGCATCAATATCTATATAGATAGATTGAGACACTAATATGATTGTGCCAAATGTACAATAAGGAAATGACAAGAAAGGTTCTTGCCACACAGAAAGGATTAAATCGAAATTCTAGTGTATTGACACTTGGTAAGTGAAACAAATATTCAAGTATTGATTGATACTTGATGAATAAAATCACAAAGAGTATTTTTCAACCATACTATGATATGTACAAATCTAGATATGTCTTATGCTCTAAATATTATGATCATATACCAGAATGATTCATAAGATTATTATTGGACGATAGTAAAGATATTCTTATGATCTTTTAGAAGAACTAAGAATATATTATTTTGTAGAAGTGACAAATAGATGGTTAGTTCATTGTAAAAGTATTACATTGATACTAGTTTTTGTCACAAAGTACAAATTAAGTTTATCTCAATCTAAACTAAGGGTGGCACAATATGATGGAAAGTAAGTTCCATAATGGATTTGGATGAGTTCCAAAGTTAAGACATTATGACATATACTACAACAAAAGGCTAAGTATATGACTGCTATTATAGCAGCAAAAGAGGGCATTTGTGTCAAGTAGTTTATTACCAAACTAGGTGTGGTTCATAGCGGGATAGTACTATGAAGATATATTGTACGACAATATTATCAACATGTTTTAACCCCAAGGAACTAAAGGTCTCACCAAAGGACCAAATTTATACAAAGCCATCTCATTAGAGAATGAGTGATGCGTAGAGACGAAAAGACATGCAATTACACAAGGACATGAAAGTGTCGGATCCGGAGATCAGTTGACCAATAGCAATCGTGTAAATACAACACCGGAAAGCCATAGGTGTTGAATGCACAAAGGTTTGAAACTAGATTATTGACTCTAGTGCAATAGTTCATTTGCTATAAGATTTCTGATACATAGTAACCTAATTCCTTCGACCATGAGATCATGCTAATCACCATCACCGGAAGGATGCTTTGATGACATCAAACACCACACCGTAACTGGGTGGTTATAAAGGTGGCATTGAGTGTTCGGAAAATATGTGTTGAGGCACATGGATCAAGAGTGGGATTTGTCCATCCATATGAAGGATAGATATACTCTGGGCCCTCTCGGTGGAATGTCATACAATTAGCTTGCAAGCATGTGACTGGCTCACAAGGGATCACATATTACGGGAACAAGAAAAGAGTACTTATCGGTAACAAGGTGGAACTAGGTATGCAGAGATACCGACGATCAAACCTCGGATAAGTAAACTATCGCGAGACAAAGGAAAATTGGTATCGTATGTAAGTGGTTCATTCGATCGCAAAGTAATCGTAGAAATATGTGGGAGCCATATGAATTTCCAGATTCCTCTATTGGTTATTGATCGGAGAAGTGTCTCGGTCATGTCCGCATAATTCAGAAACCGTAGGGAGACACACTTAAGGATTCGATGTTTTTTAGTAGATATGGAATGTAAGTAGGGAAACCGAATGTTGTTCGGAGTCTCGAATGGGATACTGGATATCATGAGGAGATCCGGAATGGTCCAGAGAATAAGATTCATATAAGGAAATTCTGATTGCGGAGTTCGGGAATGATTTTGATGTTTTCATCGGAGAGGTTCTAGAAGGGTCTAGAAGGTTCACCGGACCGGAAGGGGAATGGTCCATGAATGTGTCATGGTTAAGTGGAACGATTGGATCATGTCCTAGGTCACTTTGGTTGGGCATTTGCGAGAGAGAAATAAAGCTCTATATTGAAAGTCAAAAGGGAGGTTTGAAAAGTCAAACTAGAACAATAGTTTCCTAGTGGAAGAAGGAAAGAGTCCTTCCTTCTATCCAACTTAGGTTTGGGTATGGATTCAAACTCCCCTCTCCCAAGCTGCCCTCCCTCTCATAAATAGAGGGGGAGGGCTGCCCCAAAGCACACAACACCAGAACTCCCCACCCGTGCGCCGTAGCCGCCGCCAGCCGCCGTCGCACCGTCGGCCCGTCGTCGTCGCCCTAGCCACCGCCGACACCTCCTCCTCCTCTTCGGCCTTCTAAACCTAGATCACCGGAAACCCTAGATCCACCATAACTCGCACCGGCTTAGGCGAAGCCCTGCGAGATCTTCCCTCTACTTCCGACACCATGCCGTCGTGCTGCCTGAATCGCGAGGGGAGAACTACAACCTCCGCTGCCTGCTGGAAAAATGGAGAGGAAGGTCTTCATCGAGTATCGAACGTGTGACCGACTGCAGAAGCGCTGCTAGAACGCAGCGCCGGAAGGATCGTCTACGCGATCTTGAGATCGGCAAGTGTACGACTACATCACCCACGAGAATCTGCTCTCGTTAACCGCTTTGGAATCTTCAAGGGTGAGTACTCTAATCCACTCGTTGCTTCATTCTAGTAGATAGATCTTGGCTTGTTTGTATGCATGTGGTAGAAATTTTTTGTTTTCCATGCTACGAACCCCTACATAAACTTCTTGTTCTAACTTGTAGGCAAGAACTGACAAAGAGATGCAACCCGAGCTAAGAAATATTGGCAGGGGCTTTAACCATTCAGTCAACACGTTCAATGCTTATAAAGTGAATGGGTATCACTTCCATACCCATGAATACGCAACTAGTCGGCCCAACCAGAAGAGAAAAAATAACGGGTTATTTTGTGAAGGCTCAGATGGCCTCCAGTACTATGGAAGAGTCGAGGGTATATATGAGCTGAATTACAGTTTGGCAAAGAGCTAAATCTTTTTGTATTCAAATGCCATTGGTTTGACCCACATAAGGTGAAACGGGATCCTGAAATTGGACTGGTCGAAGTTAAGAGAAGCTCCATTTATGCGGGAGATGATTTTTACATTTTGGCTACTCAGGCCTTCCAAGTATTCTATCTTCTGTACCCATGCCAAAACCCGATAAAACGTCTACATGAATGGGATGTTGTGATGACGGTACCGACACGCAATAGGCCGCCCTTGCCAAACAAGGATGATTACCGCCGCCTAGACCCCTCAACAAATGATGGTGAGTTTTATCAGGAAGAAGGGCTCCCTGGGCAATTCACTATCTACTTGTCCGACGATGGTGACATGGTAATAGAAAATGAGCAAGAATAAGTTGAGGAGGAAGACACTGCGCAAGATGAAGCTAAGGAGGTTCACAACCAACAAGATATGAGTTTGCTCGAGGCATTCCATCCAGGCCTTGATGTCAACGATCCGTAGGGACCACCTCCAGGTTTCGTGCAAGATTATTGGTGGCCGGAAATGATAGTGATGACGAAACCTCTCGTCCAATTCATCATCCCGACTCAGGCTTCTGATCCATGCAGTAGTAATAATCTTTGTATTAGTGTTTGCTATGTAATCTCGCCGGGCTATTTATAAAGTTTCTTTCCTTTTGTCTTTGTATTTGTAAGAACTCTTTGCTATGTAATAAAATTTCTTTCCTTTCATCTTTGGAGAAACACAAGGAAGGCTTCATATCGTAGCCCCAAAGTCGAGAGAGGACAAGTATTTTCGAGATTCATATAGCATGGGGATGTGACGGTGGAAGGCACAGGAAAGGATTCTCGATCCACGACAATAATTCCTTTCGAGGAGTCGTTGCCATGGAGACCGAATCCTTTCCTTGTCTTTCCGCGTATCATACCCATGCTATATGGATCATGGAAATATTTATCTTCTTTCTTCTTTGCTGATACGAATAGATTAGATAGCGTGACTTAAATGAAATAGATTGGATAGCCCTAAAGTCGAAAGAAAAGATATTACTTCACTATTCGTATAGCATGGGCGACATTGTTATATGAATCGTGGAATGGTTTCTTTCCTTTCGTCTTTGTAGAAACACAAGGAAGGCTTCATCTCGTAGCCCCAAAGTCGAGAGAGGACAAGTATTTTTTAGATTCATATAGCATGGGGATTTGATGGTGGCAAGCCCAGGAAAGGATTCTTGATCCACGACAACGATTCCTTTCGAGGAGTTGTTGCCATGGAGACCGAATCCTTTCCTTGGCTTGTCGCATCTCATACCCATGTTATATGGATCATGGAAGTATTTCTCTTCTTTCGTCTTTGCTGATACGAATATAGTGTGTGTTTAAAACTTGAGTATTATTGTACTGTTATGAATCTTGTGTCACTAATGTCTACTAATAAACTACTCTTTTCATTCTGTTTTGCAGGTGATTGAAAGATGCCGGGGGAAAGGGCGTTACAATAAAGCTGAAAAGCTTGGCTAAACTTGTGACTAGTGGTTCGAAAGATGCCAGCGGGAAACAGCCTGCTAGTGCTAGTGCTCCACCGTGCACTTCACAGCGGCGGGGGCATGCGAGGACTCCTAGTCCCCCTCCGGTCTTCAAGGAGGACGAGTAGGAGCAGGAGGGGGAGGACAAGGAGGAGGAGCCAGTTCGTTAGGAGGTTGAGGGGACGCACTCGAATTTTGATGATGAGGAGGACGAGGAGGAGCAGGAGGAGGATGAGGGGTTGGGGTCTTTACCCTACGAGCTTGACATATCCTTGAGGTGGGTGCCTTCAGAGGATGAGACGTCGTACCTTGAGGAGTACGCACTAGCCGACTCGAGCCTGACGCCACATACCAAGGCTCCATATCGGCGTGGGGTTTCGATACTCCCCGACCTACCTTATCCCTATGAGGACAAGGTACTCGTGCCCGCTGGGTCGAGGTACATGATTTGACCCTAAACCATACATTGGAATTTTCATCACATACTGATCTTGTCTTTTCATTGTGCAGTGCCTTTCTATATCAGGATGGAATCAAGACATATCATGGCTACTCAAGCATCCTTGGAGACCTGGTTAGAAAGTATTTTCCTAGGATTTTCACTATCCCAAACGGTTTGAAGGATGTGGCTTGGACTTGGAAGCATTACCACTATGCCGAAGATCTAGAAAAAAGTACACCAGCATCGCGGAGAAGATTCAGGTTTTGTTCTGGGTAATTTTGTTTCGCTTGTCATAATTCAATCGCCTTGAGGTTGAAATATACTTGCACTCATGGATTTGACCCCCCTTTTTTCCTATGTGCATACTTGTATAAGTTCTTCGACATGGACAGGGTGCACAAAAGGGAGTGCTTGGCGATCGTTCATGAGCTTGCCAAGAGGAAGGTGCAAGACATGCACTTCGAGGCACGCGTGAACTGCGTCCACAACTGGTTCGGCCATTGTAGTTCATGAATTGTGTTGTTTCGTATGATGATTCACACCAACAAATTTAGTATCAAATACTTAAGAACCACATTGTTTAATAAGCAAAGAATATAGCCATAACATGTATATCATCTATATACTTAAGCTGAACAATTCTAGTCTTTTCTTTTCTGCCATATATTTATGAGATTACATTCGGATTCCTTTTACATTTGAAAGAATCTATCAACATCAATAGTGGAGCCTTATACATGACACATAGTCCAAAGCATGTATAGTAAAATACCAATGTCTTTGGACTTGCACTTTGAAGTAGATCACCATCATCAAATGTTTAGTGTTCTTTCAAATTTCTCTCTTTAGTAATCTCCTGGTGTAGTAAACATTTTACCTACATCAAATATTCACCCTTATCATGGAATTATCCATGATCAAGCTACTTTTATCTTATAACGGTGAATCGCGAGTATAATGTTGCTCTCCAAAACCTTTTGGAGGTTTAGGACAACTAGTGTCTCCAACCTTTTCCAAATTCTCATCAAATATGAGAACATGACTTTTGCCATAATATACTCTATCATGTTGCAACCAAAACTTCGTTTCAGATATCACAATATCTTCCACACATCATGGTTTCTGAAACAACTCTTTCAGATCCTAGATAACCTTGATATTAAGACAATCCTTTGAATATCAAGAATCATGGAGATAAACATGATACTTATATACTAACACTGGAATTGTTACTCTTGATTTAATACCAACTATTAAATTTCACGGAGTAATCGAAACTTACTGAAAGTTTGCAATGGGACTTTTAAACTTTAGATTAACACTTCAAAACAATACGATACCAGTTCGTAAAGTAACTAACCAGAATTCTATAGTTCTATCATCTCAATTATAACTAAACGCAATGTGGTAAACGGATGCCAATGACTACAACAACTATGCAAATTCACTTTGATTTAATTTATGATAAATAGTGTTCAACTTTTAATCAAATTGATGTTGAAAACCCACTCAAAACAATATCCCTCACATTGTTTTAGTGATCACACGAACCAAATCCACCACATCAAAACCGATCATCACGAGAGTTGATGTAGCTTCAATGGCGAACAATCAACATGTTCATCATATCTACTATATGACTCATGCTTTACCTTTCAGTGATCCGTGTTCCGAGACCATGTCTGTACATGCTAGGCTCGTCAAGATCAAACCTTAGCTTCCACATGAGCAAATCTGGCTTGCTCATGTTGTATACACTCGCAGAATCTAACACACCCGATCATCACGTGATGCTTCGAAACAACGAGCTTTAGCAACGATGCTTACTAAGGATGAACACTTTAAAACTTGAAATTGTGTGCTTGAGGGATCATCTTATAATGCTACCGTCGTTAACTAAGCAATACAAGATGCATAAAAGGATTAACATCACATGCAATTCATAATATGTGATATGATATGGCCTTTCTTCTTGTGCTTCCGATCTCCATCTTCAAGCACGAACATGATCTCCATCATCACCAGCATGGCGTCAAGGTCAATGGCGCTGCTTCATGGTTGTCATCCACCAGCATCAACTATTACAACTACTTTGAATAATAGACACGTGGGTCTTAACGGAATTTAAAAGACAACCATATGGCTCCTACCGGTTGCCAACTTACAATAAGGAACATTGCATACATCATATATAATCACAATCATGGCCATATCACATCACAGCACACCCCTGCAAAACAAAGTTAGACGCCTCTAATTTTCTTTGCATATTTTACGTGGTTTGGGGCTTTCAATAAGTGTCGTTCTATCTTACGAACAAGAACCACAACGTTGATGCTTGAACTATCAAGTGCCCATTGTAAATTGAATCTTTACTATGATGGGAGAGACAGACACCCGCAAAGCCACTTATGCAATACAAGTTGCATGTTGAGCATGGAGCAAGTCTCATGAACGATGTCATGTAAGGTTAGCCCGGGCCGCTTCATCCCACCATACCGCAAGATGCAAATTACACAAGAAGCAATTGATAATAAAAGAACCACCGCCCACAATGACCATTGTGTTCTACTCGTGCAACAGATCTACATATAGACACGGCTCTGATACCACTTTAGGGGTTCGTAGCATGGAAAACAAAAAAATTCTACCGCATGCAAACAAACAAGCCAAGATCTATCTACTAGATTGTAGCAACGAGTCGATAGAGGAACTCACCCTCGAAGATTCCAAAGTGGTTAACGAGAGCAGATTCTCGTGGGTGATGTAGTCGTACACTTGCCGATCTCAAGATCGCGTAGACGATCCTTCCGGCGCTGCGTTCCGGCAGCGCTTCCGCAGTCGGTCACACGTTCGATACTCGATGAAGACCTTCCTCTCCCTTGTTCCAACAGGCAGCGAAGGTTGTAGCACTCTCGCGATTCGCAAAGACGACGGCGTGGTACCGGAAGTAGAGGGGAGATCTCGCAGGGCTTCGCCTTAAGCCGGAGTGAGTATGGTGGAGTATGAGAGAGGCCTTGGTGATCTAGGGTTTAGAGGGCACCAAAGAGAGGGCTTGGACGGCGGCTAGGGTTTGGGGAAACCCTTACTCGCCGAGTTAGAGGAGGCCCTAGGCGGCGGCAGCAGGAGGTGGCCGGCGACTTGGGGGTAGGGTTTTGGGTGTGTGGGAGAGGGGCAGCCCTACCCCTCCTTATATAGGTGGGAGGGTGCGTCTTGGGAGGAGGGAGTCCTCCTCCAACTCCTCCTCCTTGGCCGGCGGGTGGAGGGAGGATACTTCCTCCCCAAGTAGGTTTCCTACTCTCCCTCCACCAAGCAAACTTGTCGTTTGACTTTTTCAAATTGGCGTTTGACTTTCAAACTAGGATTTGATTTCTCCCTTTATTTTGCCCAGCCAAGTGACCTAGTACATGATGCAACCATTCCATATTGTCATGACACATTCATGTACCCTTCCCCTCCGGAGTGTCGGACCTTCCGGACCCTTCTAGAATATTCCCGGTGAAAACACCGGAATCATTCCCCAACTCCGAAACAGGACTTTCCTTATATGAATCTTATTCTCCGGATCTCCTCGCGATATCCCGGATCCCATCCGAGACTCCGAACAACATTCGGTATCTTACTCATCATTCCATAACTACTCAACAACATCGAATCCTTAAGTGTGTCTCCCTACGGTTCGTGAATTATGCGGACATGATCGAGACACTTCTCCGATCAATAACCAATATAGGAATCTGGAAATTCATATGCCTCCCACATATTTCTACGATTACTTTGCGACCGAATGAACCACTTACATACGATACCAATTTCCCTTTGTCTCACGATAGTTTACTTATCCGAGGTTTTGATCGTCGGTATCTCTGCATACCTAGTTCAACCTCGTACCGATAAGTACTCATTTCTCGTTCGCGTGGTATGTGATCCCTTGTGAGCCAGTCACATGCTTGCAAGCTAATTGGATGACATTCCACCGAGAGGGCCCAGAGTATATATATCCGTCATATGGATGGACAAATCCCACTCTTGATCCATTGTCTCAACCCATACTTTCCGAACACTCAATGCCATCTTTATAGCCACCCAGTTACGGTGTGGTGTTTGATGTCATCAAAGCATCCTTCCGGTGATGGTGATAAGAATGATCTCATGGTCGAAGGAATTAGGTTACTATGTATCAGAAATCTTATAGCAAATGAACTATATTAAATGACTTGATCTTTATGCTACGCTTAACTATAGGAGTATGTCCATCACACCATTCTCCTAATGATATGACCCTGTTGTTTAATAACATATCTATGTTCATGATCAGGAAACCATGATCATATATTAACCAACAAGCTAGTTTAACAAGAGGCTTTACTAGGGACTCTTTTATGTTTACAAATCACACAAGTATTAATGTTTCTGGTTAATACAATTATAGCATGGTATGTAAACATTTATCATAAGTATGAAGATATGATAATAACCACTTTATTATTGCCTCTTGGGCATATCTACAACAAGCGTCACGGCCAAGCCCTCATCACCCGACGTCTCCTGCTCGTCCTGCGCCTCGCATCTCCTCCTTTCGTCTGCTTGCCGCAGCTCGCGTTACTCTCTGTCTGTGCGTGTTTCCGGCTACAGAAGTCCAGGACCTCATGTTCAGGATGTTTCCTTTTGGTGAAGGGATCTTTTTTTTGCTGCCTAGATGCTTCAGTACCTCGTGTGGACTTGTAGTCTGAGACATCGTGATGTGGGACTGCTGCTCTTTGGCCTATCACTTCAGCTCCGGCATCGACAAGATGGAAGAGTGTCATGACAATCGGCTCGCCAAGATCTACCTCCTGGACTCTAAGCCCCGTCGCTAGATCGGATGGCCAAGGCCAAAGATTCCTGGAATGCCAAGAACTTCCTGGATCTGAAGACCCGACCCCTCGTCGAGCCCCTCGGAATCCAAGACCTTCGACCCGATGTGTGACCCCTTTTTTCCGAGACCCATATTTTTATAATATATAATATCTATCTTGTGCATCTTAATTTGTCCATGCTTTCATACTTGATATATTGTGGTTTTGGGGCATTTAGGCAATTCACCTAGATTAAATATGGAGACCATATGAGACCTTTTCTAGTCTTATATTGGCCCCATTTAAATTTGTGTAGCGAACCGATGCCATGTTTTATCTTGTTAATACAACATTTAAATTGCGAGGTATCTAAACAACATAAACCACCTAATTAATTTCTGGAACCCCGGTTCCGCTTAATATTGTCTAATTGCATCGCACCTTGGCCATGTTATACATCATACATGCATCATGCCCGATCTTCTACCGTAGTATTAAATAGTGCATCCGGTGTTTGTTCTAGTGCTTTACTTCTTCACGGATTAGACCGATGATTTGATGCGAGTGTCGACCAGATCTTCGGATGAACCTTCGATAATGTTTTCAGGTGATCATTCTCCCCCTTTCTACCTATTTTAAAATTATAGTTTTTACTTCCTCATGTTGATCTATTGCTATCTGTGTTGCGATGCTTTCGATTTCGTACCCCTTATATATCCTTGCAGCCCCTATATTACCTTGGACACCTCCTGTTGCTGTTGTTTGGGTAGACAGTTGACCTTGCGAGTCGTAGTCGCTTCTTAGGTGCTGTTTCGCATCATCGATGTTCCACTGATGTTGGGGGTTGACATATTCTTAATGGTGGAGATGATCATGTCTTTAATTATAGTTTAATAATTAATATTGAAAGTAGATAACTAATGCATAGGCATAGAGGGGTAATAGTTGAGATCTGGTTGTTATCCTGCCCCTGTGTCCATTTAGGACCCGAGTTCTTGACACCTGTTCCGAGACTGAGTGCGCTAACCAGGGTGTATAAACACCTCTATAGGCTTAGTACCTGATTTCAAAGTACTGTTCTGGGGGCCACAACACTAGTTCGGGCTTTATGCGTTACTACTGTACTTTTTCCATGTATGAGATGTTTATTACCTGTTGCTTGATGAGCATTTATTGTTGTTGCGTAGGTGCGACACTCTGTCATAGGAATATTTTATCTATGACCTCTGCTCCCGTGCAAGTCCACGCAACATCAGGGTCCATACGAGGAGGATTAGCTATACCTCGTATGGGTAGCTCTTTCGGGTGGCCCCATGTACTTGCTTTGGGTCTGGGAAAGCGTCATTTCCTAGGCCCCGCCGACATACCGATGGAAGTACGTTAATTGATCTGGCAACAAGGGTCAAAGTGCGTGTAGAAACTTTGGTGCACCCATGCAGGGTTAAATCTTTTCGAAAACCGTGTCCATGGTTCTGGACGACTTGGAGCACAGTTCTCGATCATAGACAACTATAACTAAAGTTTACTGTTATAAATTTGACTTGTAGCTGATATGACTAGTAAGTTGGATAACCACCATGGAAAGAATGAATAAAACTTCCAACTGTGTGAGTTGCCTCGGCATGGCTTCCTCGTTTGGTCTCGAGGGGGAAATACCAGGATGGGTATGATTGGTGTTAGTATCGGGTTGGTTCCAAATAGGTCTTTCTTATCTCTCTGATAGTTGCCAATTATGTTGGGTCTCTATAGGTTGTTTAGTGCATGCTCTGCTGTCGCTCAGTCCACCATACCTATGTAGGCAAGGACCGCCGAATTCTATTCTCGCCGTGTATTGGCCTTAGTACTGACCGCTCCCTTTTTCTTTTCCCCATTTCCGGCACCCCTTTGTGTTTGATAGGTTTGAGATCGACGTCGTTAGCAGGGTTACCCTTCCGGCTTGCCTGGGCAGGGTTATGGACGCCATTAGTTATTTTTTGGGGCTCTTAGCCCAATTTGCTTCTTGTCCGTACTCGGACGTGGTATCGTTTTCAATGTGATTTGGATCTATGTATTGTATATTTGTATCCTTGACTTGACGAGCCGCCGTTGTATATATATGTTTGGTGGGTTCCATCGAGGACTAATGTATAATGGTATTACTTCGTTTTCCACCCGCACGAAAGTGCTTGGTGGGTATCTTTGAATCGTTTCTATACGGGTTTGGCGGGAATCGCTAAAACTAGCATAGGGCCGATCTGAGGGTGCTACAAAGTGGTATCAGAGCGCAGCAGTTACGACACCCCAGTGGTCTAGCCTGTAGGATAACCTAGCTAACGGTCGATGTAGAGTGTCAAAACTATTTTGGAAAATCGGTTGGATAGATCTGATTAGGTCTGCTTTTACTCCTTACCCCTATGATATTCTTTTCTTACCTCTACGTGCTTTGAGTCTGCCTTCTTACCTTTTCTTCGAGTCAGGAATTCTTGTGGTTGGGTTCCATCGTACCTTCAGGGTTTCCCTTCCTCCTTTTGGTAACGGTGTTGCTACATCCGGTCTTCATGCTATCTGAGGAATCTTCCTCTGTTGTACCTTTCAGTGGACCAAAAATTTACTAAAAAATTTCTTTGTATCTTCCGGTGTTTTACAATGCGACGACATCTTCTACATCAGATCTAATGAAGAGCTTTCATCACTCCTTTGTTTCCGAACATTGCTTGTCAAGATCTTCAGTTTGAATTCTGAGAGTTGGTTGCATAGTCTCCTATTCGTGTACAGAGTCATGCTTTGAGTACGGGATGGAGTCGCGACCATACCACTACTCTTATCATTTGCTCTTGTATATTGAATGGGTGGATCGATGCAATCTTATTCTTTCCACGGAACTGAGAGATGGCCTTACCTTTTGAGACATCTACCTTCGTCCTTTGTTTCTCCGGAGTGCTCTATCGGCGAACGTGAGCAAAGACCACTTGTTGGTGGTGTCGCCAATTTCAAGACGAAGAAAGAATTATTGTTAGTGGTGTCGCGAGGGTCTACGCGAAGCAAGAAGATTCATACCGTCGCCTTCTTCCCCGTACCATGAGGCGGATCTCGAGGGCGAGATCCATTGTTAGTGGTGTTGAATCGTAGCATCCCGGGAAAAAACCACTACTAGAAAATCCCCTTCATTTACATTATGCATCATCATGATATCTGCATGCATGTTTTAACCTAAAACTATTTTCGAATGCCCCTCTTTGTTTTCTAGATATTCCCCATCTTCATTTCATATTAAAACCCGGTCATCCGGATATTTTTGTTTTGTCTAAAAATTGTTTACAAAAGGCCTCTTAAATAAAGGAGGGAAATATTTTATACAAATGTTTTGTACCGGGGGAGGCAGCCTAGCCCATAGGCCAGGCTACCTACTACCCCGGTAGGCCCGACCCATCTGGTTGACCAACCAAACTCTAACCTAAACACCCCACTCCCAAACCCTAAACCTACCCCAAAACACCCTGCCGCCGCCACTCTTCCCTAGCACTCACAGTCGTACACACGCACACCACGCGCACTCACCTAGAACCGAACCTGCTCGTCTCGTTACACACGCACGCCACACACAGGCGACCCCGCACCCTGCCCGTCCTCTGACCCCACCACTCACGCTCCCCACAACCACGTCGCCACGCGAGACCACCGTCTGCACGATGCCGTCTGCACGATGCCCCGCCTCCGCCCATGGCCGCCCTGCATCAAGATCCTCCGACCGTAACCCCGCCCGGCCGCCTCTACGACCTCCTCTGACCCTGCAGCCTCCCTCCTCCTCGCCGCGTCGCTGCGGCAGGCCCAGTCCCCGAGCCGCTGGTGTCCCATCCGCGGCCGCCCGTCCTTGCCTCGCGCCGGCCTCTCTCTACAGCGTCGCGGCCAAGATCTCGTCGCCCGACGTCTCCTGCTCGTCCTGCGCCCCGTGTCTCCTCCTTCCGTCTGCTTGCCAAAGCTCGCACAACTCTCTGTCCGCGCGTGTTTCCGGCTACAGAAGTCCAGGACCTCATGTTCAGGATGTTTCCTTTTGGTGAAGGGATTATTTTTGTTGCTGCCCAGATGCTTCAGTACCTCGTGTGGACTTGTAGTCTGAGACATCGTGATGTGGGACTGCTGCTCTTTGGCCTATCACTTTAGCTCCGGCATCGACAAGATGGAAGAGTGTCACGACAATCGGCTCACCAAGATCTACCTCTCTGACTCTAAGCCCCGTCGCCGGATCCGATGGCCGAGGCCAAAGATTCCTGGAATGCTAAGGACTTCCTGGATCTAAAGACCCGACCCCTCTTCGAACTCCTTGGAATCCAAGACCTTCGACCCGATGTGTGGCCCCTTTTTCCGAGACCCATATTTTTGTAATATATAATATCTATCTTGTGCATCTTAATTTGTCCATGCTTTCATACTTGATATATTGTGGTTTTGGGGCATTCAGCCAATTCACATAAATTAAATATGGAGACCCCATTTAAATTTGTGTAGCGAACCGATGTCATGTTTTATCTTGTTAATACAATATTTAAATTGCGGGGTATCTAAAAAACATAAACCACCTAATTAATTGTCGGGACTCCGTTTTCGCTTAATATTGTCTAATTGCATCGCACCTTGACCATGTTATACATCATACATGCATCATGACCGATCTTCTACCGTAGTATTAAATAGTGCATCCGGTGTTTATTCTAGTGCTTTGCTTATTCATGGATTAGGTCGATGAGTTAATGTGAGTGTCGACCCGATCTTTGGATGAACCTTAGACAATGTTTCCAGGCGAGCATTCTCCCCCTTCTACCTATTTTACAATTATAGTATTTACTTCCTCCTATTGAACCATTGCTATCTGTGTTGTGATGCTTTAGATTTCGTACCCCTTATATATCCTTGCAGCCCCTATATTGCCTTGGACACCTCCAATTGTTGTTGTTTGGGTAGACAGTTGGCCTTGAGAGTCGTAGTCGCTTCTTAGGTGATGCTTCGCGTCGTCGATATTCCACCGATGTTGGGGGTTGACATATTCTTAATGGTGGAGATGATAATGGCTTTAATTACAGTTTAATAATTAATATTAGAAGTAGATAACTAATGTAGAGGCATAGAGGGGTAATAGTTGAGATCTGGTTGTTATCCTGCCCACTGTGTCCATTTAGGACCCGAGTTCTTGACACCTGTTCTGAGACTGAGCGTGCTAACCACATGTGGGGTGTATAAACACCTCTATTGGCTTAGTACCTGATTTCAAAGTACTGTTCTGGGGGCCACAACACTAGTTCGGGATTTATGCATTACTACTGTACTTATGCCATTTATGCCATGTATGAGATGTTTATTACCTGTTGCTTGATGAGCGTTTATTACTGTTGTGTAGGTGCGGCACTCTGTCACGGGAATATTTTGTCTATGATCTCTGCTCTGCTCCCGTGCAAGTCCATGCAACCTCAGGGTCCATACGAGGAGGATTAGATATACCTCATATGGGTAGCTCTTTCGGGTGGCCCCCATGTAATTGCTTTGGGTCTGGAAAAGCGTCATGTCCTAGGCCCCACCGACATACCGATAGAAGTATGTTAATTGATCTGGCAACAAGGGTCGAAGTGCGTGTGGAAACTTTGGTGCACCCCTGCAGTGTTAAATCTTTTTGAAAAGTCGTGTCCACGGTTATGGACGACTTGGAGCATAGTTATCGTTAGCAAGATTACCCTTCCGGCTTGCCTGAGCAGGGTTATGGACGCCATTGGTTATTCTTTAGGGCTCTTAGCCCAATTTTCTTCTTTTCTGTACTCAGACGTGGTATCGTTTTTAATGTGATTTGGATCTGTGTATTGTATATCTGTATTTTTGACTCGTCGAGTCGCCTTTGTATATATCTGTTCTGTGGGTTCCATCGAGGACTAATGTGTAATGGTATTACTTCGTTTTCCACCCGCACGAAAGTGTCTGGTGGGCACCTTTGAATCATTTCTATGCGGGTTTGGCGGGAATCGCTAAAACTTGCATAGGGCCGATCCGTGGGTGTTATAATTGCTTTGGCAATGGTTCATAAACTCGGCATGATTCAATGAATCCAGTGTCAAAGATTTTCTTCCGGTCATATTTCTCGCTCTTCATAATAGCGTAGTGAGAATAATTAGAAGCAATGAACGAGCTGAGTTAGAGATTTTATCATAGAAATAAATGAACCACTTATAAACAATAGAAACTGACGAGACTCAGGTCGAGGACATCTTATTTGAATAACATATAGAATTCCTCAAAATAAATTTGCATCTGGTCTTCACCATTGAAATGCTCATTTGTAACTCTCACAAGAAGCCCTAGTAATCAATCTTCTTCCTTGCATATAGAGACTTTCTTATACCACTCATGCAGTCTTCGCATTTGTGTTGGTAGAAGCTCGACCTCATTAGGTCTGATCAGAGACTTCCCGTATTCATATTTCCATGCTATTTGTGTGTGCATGGAGAGATGTGCGCTTAGCGCTTGATCAACTTTAATACAAGCACCTCTAGCAAACTCCATGTGTTCTTGGTCGCTCTTACATCGTGCGGAGTATCACGAACTTTTTACGGAGTTGTGTACGCGGCTAGCGGATACGACGCGGGATTTGTTACCTGACATGGATAGCAGCATAATCTACGGATCGATCCTCCTTTAGCATCCTAGGCGTTTTACAATTTCTCATTTTGATATATTTCTTTTTCTCTGTTTGGATTATGGACTGTCGGCTATATACACCCTAGTTATGCAGAGATCGGGTGTAATATTTAAGACTTTTAAGTAATAAAGCGCCTCTTGTCGGAAAATAAAAGTTGTGTGTATCTGTTGGATGCAAAGGGCGGGACCCGTTTCAAAGAAAATTTTTATTAGCTACCTTTATAATATAGATTTACACTTTTTGTAGAACAAATCTTCGATGCTAGATGTACGCTTGTGTACTGATGGAGTGAGTACATCCTATCCGTTGCTTACATGTCAACAGTCTATATGATGGCTGTGATCGATCAGTGCTCTGGTGGTGACTGGCGATGCTCTGCAGCTTGTAACTGGACCAATAATAAATCTCATGTCGGATAGAGTATCAAAGGAAACGAGAGATTAAGTACTCTGGTGGTTCATTGTGGTGCGCAGATCCTCCACAGTTACTGAATAAATGTGTGCAGCCAGTACATTATGTTTTAAGGATTCATTCAGAGCCAATCGATCATCGAAACAAGATGAACACAACAATTTTTGTGCATCTTGCATGCTACAATACTCATTAAACCCATTTATGTACCTTGCCGGGTGCTACTGCTAGCCTTGTGAAAATAATTGTACTACTCCACAATAAGGTAAAGGCTATAGTGACTGGATGTGTAGTATTCTTACTCCTGTGTTACATGCGACCGATCAGCAGTTAATTAGTTCTTGGAGACAAGGCATCACCTTTACCTGGACTGTCAATTTACCTCCGATTTCTAAGATTTACTTCTGCCCTTAGACACTCGAAAATCATCTGGTCTCATCTCTCTCTCTTCCGAAACATACCAAGCTTCCAAAAAATATGGAAAAAATCAAGAATGTAGGTGTAGGATGAAAATTTTCTCATGCAAATTTTTGGAAATAAGTTTTGAAAAATTGCAAACTGTGCAAAACCTCTTTTCTATCTTAATGAAGTTTGGCCTAAGGCCCTTCAAAAAAATCACACATTGTTATAGAACTTGGTAGGCAGTTGGAAAATTTTGTGATTTTTGCACCGATCAGAAATGGTCATATATATATCTAAGTTTTAATTTTTACATGTAGTATAAATATTCCACTTTCACACGCATGGTTTTTTCTGTAATATTTTAAAGCTTGAAAATACCTTTTTTCTACTACTTTTATATGGCTGTACTTTTGGGTTCAGTTGTACCCTCTTCCGAAAATTCCTCCTAACCGAGGTAAGGACTGCCCTCTCAGTCTAAACCTTTTCTCAAAAATAATGTCCGTATTTTTCTAAGACAGTTCAACCAAGCTTATACAGATGTACTCTATCCGTGTTATAGTACAATATAAGCTGTTTTAGCTTGTCCAAACATATTATATTATATGGGACAAAGGGAGCAGGAATATTTTAAAATTTTAAAACTGCATGCTATGTGCACAAAAATAATATTGTTCTGTCGAGAAACTGATAATTTTTCTATGAACGTACGTATTTCCTTCTGATGGTGATTGTGAATAACCTCAAGTCATGGAGAACATTTAACATGGAAAAAGGAAGATATGTCTATAAACGGTATGCAGGAAAATTACACGTTGTAAATATTATGACAATGAAAAACATTGACGAAAATAAAGGAGGAGGAAAGTACAGAAACAAAAGAACAAAATCCTTCCCCTAATCGAAATGGAAAACACCGTCAACAACGCCCATGAACCCCGAATTGTCAACCGACGAGGTCTCTTCCTCCTCCTCTTCCAGGTCCTCCATGCGAGCGTTCAAATCAAAGACAAAACGACGTGATTCCACTTGTTTCTCCGCGCCACCTTCGTCATCGCGGTTTAGTCCACCAATTCTTCGTTGCTTCGTAGGAGGGGATGTAGAAGCCAACGACCACGACTCAGACGCTTCAGAGCTCAACACTACAATGGCATCCTCAAGACTGGTTACGCCGGCGCCTTTGCAGCCCATGATTCCCCCCGTCGTGATCACGTTTTTGATTGCGATTTCGGACTCACGATCGATTTGGTCGATATTGTTGATAAACACAACACGGTGAGGGTTTTCTATGATTGCTTCGAACAATCTTATTCCGGCATAGCCATTGCCGGCATTTGGTGATCTCCTCTTCTTTAGGGCGAGGTCATTGGCGTTGCTAGTGGTGTCGCCGGAGTTAAGCACGGTGAACTCGCTGTAGGATCCAAATAGAAGCTTCGCGAGCTCCTGGGCCATTGCCCTCTTGGCGTGGATGTCCTTTCCTCGGAAGAGCAACCATGCCATCGATGAGGCCTGTCTCCTCGTCATGCCGGATCGGCACCGCAACACGGTGGCCGCTATTGCAGGGACGATGTCTTTTTGCCACGGAACACGTCGCTCCAGCACATCGCACAAGATCTTGAGATTATCTGAGGTGACCTCGATGAACTTTTGCTGCAGGCAAGTAGGCTGCATTAGGGATGTTGGCATGAGTTGCAACATTAGCATGCACAGTGTGGATACACATATATATTGAATGCTATTTACTGGCTCATATTTATTAGCATTAGGGATGTTGGCATGAGTTGCAACATTAGTACTCCCTCCGTTTCAGGGCTTAAGACGTCCTTGTTTTGCGTGTTTTTTCTTTGACCAAGAATTACTCTAAATACGTAAAGAGTTTTGGTATAAATACGTAAAGAATTTTTCTACTCCCTCCGTCCCGCTTTAAAGGACACAATTTGCAATTCTCTGGGCCCTAGGTGTCATCTAATTGGTCCATTTAATAGTATATAGTAGAACATGCATAAAGAGAAAAAGAGTTAGGAAAATGTTCACATTTGTTCACACATGTGCATGCAGGTATTTTATTGCTTTCACACAGGAGTAATTACAGAGATTAAATGCTTTTGTGTCTAAGTATTTTGAGATTGCATGGTTTGCAAATTGTGTCCTTTAAACCGGGACGGAGGGAAAACTACTCCTTCCGTCCAAAATTAACTGGGTCATATTTATGTGGATTCACATGTATCTATATGCACTAAAATGTGTATAGATAAACGAAAATCTAGACAATATGATTCAGTTAATTCTGTAATGAGGGAATACTTCTCGGTACATCTCAACCATGTACCTGAAGACCAGTGTTGCGGCATGTAGGGATTACATCCTGCCGGCGGTGAAGCCAAGACGGAAGGCTCGCCGTCGTCGTTGTGGTTCCCTCGGTGAGGCCAAAAAAGGCCTGCCACCCTTGGCTTGGTTTGGCTTGGCAAACTTGATCCCCACTGCAGGAACCAATAATTGGGTCCATATTGTTAGAACTTGTAGGTTTATTTCTGGAATATTAATCATTTCGATGTCCACACTAAGAAAGTCCAACGTGTACAGATCGTGCAAGAAATACCTAGCTAATTAATCTTGAATGGAGCATATGCCCGCAAAGAAATACTACTTGGCTAATTAAGTACTCTAGCCAATATGTTTACTTTGTCCACAGAAAGTATAGAGAGGCTGAGTTGCATATGCACACCGACATTGGCTGAAACCCAGCATACATGCGATGATCAGTAGGCATGCATGAGTGCATGACAAAAGGTTAGTACGCAGGATCAAACCAGGAGCGAGAGACCACTATAGAAGATTTTCAAAAAGTACGCCATATATAATACGCACGCCCACTCTGAAACTCGTACCTGTAGCAGCTGAGGCTTAAGGCGATGCTTCTGTCTGGGACGACGACTGGCGGGTGGAGGACATCCCAAACGGTCCCGGCAGACGTCTGTCCAGCCACAGCGTTCTTGCTAATAACCGGCAATGGAGAAGTTATGCCATCGCTACGGCTACGGTGGCTATGCACGCTACTATCAGGCTGCTCCGACGAGGCGCCATTCCGGACGTTGGCCTTGACCTGAGAGCCTGAGAAGCCGGCCTCGCGCATGGCGCGGTCGACGCTCGGGTCGTCGAGGATGGACACGACGAGCTGCTCCAGCCCGACCTTGACGGCGCCGAGCCCCGCCAGCTGCCGCTGGCCGCTGTCCGTGGAGCCCCGACGCTCGTGAGCCTGCGCGCGCTTCAGCGCCGCCACGAGCGCGTTCGATAGCGTCATCATCGGCGCGCCGTAGTGGCGGAACATGGCGGCGGCGGGTGGCCACCAGGCCATCGGGATGCGGCTGAGCGCGATGTCGAGGCAGAGCTGGAGTGCCTCGGGCCGAAGCGGGTGAGACTGGGACTGTGAGTGGGACGACGAGCGGAGGCAGGCGGCTCGGAGCAGGCCGCCGGAGGAGAGCATGGCGCTGGCGACGTGGAGCGGGGTGACCTGCGCGTGCCCGCGCCACCTGGCTAGATTTGCCCCCTGCCACACCGCGGCAGCCGCCTCCTCCACCAGCGCCTGCTGCACCAGTCCGTAGCCGCCGCTCCGCATATTCACGCGCTCTGGAAACGCAGTGGCTGAGGCTGCAACAGTCGTCGTCTAGGGACTAGGGCTATAGCTATAGCTAGCTTGCTAGCCTGGTAGTAGCTCTTCACCTGTAGGTGCAGCACGGGTTTCTAGATATGCAGCTAGCTGCGGCATGCAGGACAGCAGGGGTAATTAATTCAGTACGGCGTCGCCGTCGCGTGATGGCTCATCCGCTCATCTCAGCCATGGCCCAGGGAACACGACGTACGGCTCAAAGATTGTGGAGATAAGTTTAGGGCCCGTCTAGACTCGAGAGAATTAATCCCATATAAGGTACGTAGAATAATGTCAATATGCCGCATATGTTTTGTGTGTACGTAGGGGGGCAAGTTAGGGCAGTCGGCAGGTGCATGTGGAAATAAAATGCAAGATGCCATGTACTTGCAGGGAAGAAATAACTAGGTACCCTAAAAAAGATAACAAGGTGAAAGGCAATAATAAATACCTAGTGCTAGTACTCCATGAACTAGCCAAAATTTTCGCAGCAAAGCTTATTTTTATAGATAGACATGGAATCATCGTGCCAATGATGAGAACTGTAGATTGGAACTTGACCTAAACTCGACTGGATCACGTAAGATTCGTTGGACACACAACTCCACGCTTTCGCCGCTGGTGCTAGACATACCACCGAAGCAAGAATACGACATGGATAATCTTATTATGACTTCAGAATGTCATCAACTCCTCACCATCCTAAACAAGACACATAAAGAACCTAAAACAAGAAGCAAAAACCCTCTAATGAGAGACCAAGGTCTACCACACCTCCCTGACATGAAAAGGCCATCAGAAGCAGGGCATACTAGCCCCATCGTGGGATGGGGATTTACCGAAAGAGTTAGACAACATATTTTAACACCTCCCCTCATATCTAGGTTGCGGACGTACAAGAAGAGATTTGACGTGGGATCGATGATACTCCAGACCACAACTATTTTGTATTAAAATAGTGTGTTGTTTGCCTGGTTTTGAATCTAAAACCGTTTGGTTTTGATACCATATTAAACTGATGCACAAGTCAACTCAACCAAAAATAACAACTGAAGAAAAGAGTTAAGCAACATATTTTAGCATGTCGGATACTCAAAGGTGCAGCTGAGAGCATGTGCTCCCGAGTAAAAGAACATTTTTCCGCAAGTCAATTTTTCTAGAATAATGTTTCGAGTCATTTGTGTGCATCTGATCTTGAAGCAACTCTAAGGTAACTTAAGAATACGCAGTCAATACAAAGATGCATGCCCTAGAAAAATACTCGTAGCTTATATACAACGTTAAGAAATACAACCTCGAACGTGGTACTACTCGTTTCATATTAATGATTACTCCATGGTGAAAGTCAAAATTTGTAATATTTGATCAAGTATATAAATAAAATATCACTACAAATAATACCAAGAATACAACATGAAAGTATATTCTATTATGGTTATGGTAATATTCAGTAGCTGACCCAAGGAAATTATGAAGCCTGGTCAAACTGTTAATTCTAAGGCATAGGAGTTACTTTTTTATCAAATAGTTACTTTTTTTATCAAATATCTATGGAGTTAAGTTGCGTCGGCTGGCCGGAAGCTCAGGCAACCACTACAGGAAAGAACTAAGGCGCCGACGCCCAAAGGTCGGGGCCGTCGGCGTAGCTGTCTTCCCTGGCCAGCCGACCAGCCCGGCCGTCGGCGTAGATACGGCCGTCGGCGTAGATGACGGTGCTGAGGGTAGCTCTCGGCGTAGTGTGACCGTCGGCGTAGTAGCGAGGTCTGTGCCGACGGTGGACCTCGGCATAGATATAGCCCTCGGCGTAGCCCCAGTTCAGACACGATGACGAAAACGGCATTAGGCAGCCAAGTTGTGGCCGTCGGCCCAGCTCTTTGAAAAAATTTGTTTGGTCTGTGCCGACGGCCAGGCCGGGCCGTCGGCATAGGCCTCCAGATTTTTTTTCCTTTTTCATTATTTTTTGAAAAATCATAACTAAATCATTCTAATTCAGAAAAATACAAATAATATATCAAAATTTGCAGAAAAATAAAATCTATCTATCTACACTCAAAAATTACACATTTATAAACAAAAATTAAGTAAAATATAAAACATTATATATAGTTTAAAACGGGCATTATAAATTCAAAAACGATCCAAACAATGCGAAACCTTCGCGTGGTGTCATATTATGTGACATAGTTAGAAGGAAAATATCAAAGTTGGTATATTGATTATGTCTCAAAAAAACCTTCACAAAATGACCTATCTCGTTCGAAGTTTCTTGGCTTTCGGGTCAAATGACCAATGTTATGGCTAGAATAAAGTCATTGTTTGTGATAATGTGTCGGTATTGTGCATAACTGTGCATCATGTGATGGCGAACAATGTTTCAGGAGGAAGTTTTCCTTTTCGTCACAGCAAAAAGCCGTTTTCCGTTTTCCGAGTGCATAAAACGGACGGTTTTGTGAAGCAACTACCAAATGGCTAATTCAAAATGCTACCGTCACATTTTTTAAAAATACTAGACCACCTTACATGGATAATTTCATAACAGGGGATCTCAAACATTTCCGTCTATCCCTGATGAAAAAGACAAATTCCTGCCGAATCGGCAGGAAGTGGGTCAGATATGAACTACAGGTACATGATCGGATGCTCATCATTTTTTACAAAAATCATTTTTAGGTTCAAAATATGTTGTTTCATCATAGATCCACTTCAATTTTAGCGAGTCTCAGCCCCGAGCTAAGAATCTTCGTGCCCACCCTTCGACAAAGTATAACGATGGTTTAAAACGGGCATTATAAATTCAAAAACGATCCAAACAATACGAAACCTTCGCGTGGTGTCATATTATGTGACATAGTTAGAAGGAAAATATCAAAGTTGGTATATTGATTATGTCTCAAAAAAACCTTCACAAAATGACCTATCTCGTTCAAAGTTTCTTGGCTTTCGGGTCAGATGACCAATGTTATGGCTAGAATAAAGTCATTGTTTGTGATAATGTGTCGGTATTGTGCATAACTGTGCATCATGTGATGGCGAACAATGTTTCAGGAGGAAGTTTTCCTTTTCATCGCACCAAAAAGCCGTTTACCATTATCCGAGTGCATAAAACGGACGGTTTTGTGAAGCAACTACCAAATGGCTAATTCAAAATGCTACCTTCATATTTTTCAAAAATACTAGACCACCTTACATGGATAATGTCAGAACAGGGAGATCTCAAATATTTCCATCTATCCCTGGTGAAAAAGACAAATTCCTGCCGAATCAGCAGGAAGTGTGTCAGATATGAACTACAGGTACATGATCGGATGCTCATGATTTTTTATAAAAATCATTTTTAGGTTCAAAATATGTTGTTTCATCATAGATCCACTTCAAGTTTAGCGAGTCTTAGCCCTGAGCTAAGAATTTTTATGCATGCCGTTTTAAACGGGCAAATGAAATTATGATAAGAATTACGACATAGTTTGTGATAAGTTGATATTGGTATCATATTTGGATTTCTCTCATTTTTATAATCAATTTAGACATATTATTTGCCGAATTCTGATTTACAGATTTAAAGATATTAATTATTACATATTAAATAAAAAATACAAAATAAAATAAAATAAAATTATTATATTTTTATTTGAATTCAATAATTTTTTTACTCATTGTTGTTTACTTAAATGATTGCTTGTAATTTCAAAAAATATAACCATGTGACATGATGATATAAGAGTTAATAAGATTGATATCATAGTAATGACAACAATATGTAAATTGCTTTGCGGAAAGAGATTCTGAAGAAACGAGAAAGTTAAGCGTACTAGAACTGGAGTAGTGCTAGGATGGGTGACCGACTGGGAACTTTGACTAAGACTGCAATTTAATCAATTATTAACTATAAATAGTGTTAAAAAATGATAAGAGCAAGATATTAATGAGTCAAACAATTCAAAGACAAAAAAAATTAATTTTTTTTTAATATTTTAGGCTATGCCGACTGCCAGGCCGTAGGCGTAGCTCCAGACTGGGCCGTTATCGGAGACGACCGTTGCCTGACAAGCAGGACCCACTGGAAGACGTTGTGCCGAGGGGGAGGGGCTGTGCAGACGGCCACGGAGCTGTGCCGACGAGGACGTACGCCGAGGGGGCTACGCCGACGGCCACCGTCGGTACAGCCTGTGCCGACGGCAATTTGGCGTTGTGCCGACGGCAGCCGGCCTTCGGCGTATCAGTTATTTCCTGTAGTGAACTGCGTGCCCGGGCATGAGGGATGTTGTGTCTGCCACTGGTAATATTGATTTATTTGTACATATTAATTTTTGATGTATATTGATCAAACATTGTAAAGTTTAACTTTAGAAAATCGATTATACGGAATAATATAGAGTTTTTATTTTATTTTCAACAACATGATTCTTATAAGGTGGTGGGAGTGGTGGTGGTCGGCGTAACTTGAAGCCTTGTTGTTTCATAGCCCAATTTATGACATAAGGATGTTTTATGCCGAAGAAAAGCAATTTCTGGTAGTATATAATTCTCCTTTTAGCCTTGGATATGTATTACCATTGAAGTCGTTGACGTTCTGGCTTTATTTATAATATGGGCTAAGATCTTATAGATATTACCCAATGTAAGTGACCGAGATTAGTTTGGCACGTCATAGCTGATCGTTAGCTCCTACTAGATTGTTGTCATCTGCTCCCTCTCGCCTAAAAGGTGCATCACTTTATTATCATTTCTTCTTTCAAACAGTCATCTGCCCAGCTATATAAATATAGCCATCAAGATTCAGACCGCTGCTGGACCAGACAGCATAACGCCTAAAAAGAAAAACAAAGAAAAGAAAAAGAAGAGAAAACAAAGCCGACGATAGTGACTTAACGAAAACAAGGATGACCCGCCACCGCTGCGCCGTTCGGAGAATTACCACCACGATCCTAGCGCTCCGAAGCGTCGCGTATCAAACAGCACCTTTAAGAAGGAAAGAGACGATAACGACGCTGCTGTCCGGACGGTCCTAGGTTTCCCCCGATACGCTACGAGAGGTGGGGAATATGTACACCCGACGCCCTTCAAGAAGGACGGCGACGCAGGCGTCGCAACGTCGGTGTCTAGACGACAAGGATTTCTCCCAATCCCTAAAAAAACCACACTCTCGAACACTTCGGATTGCTCCACCAAGCTCGACACCCACTAACATACCCCACCACGGTCTTGCAGTCACCCCGTCGTTTATTATCGTCTAAGTGCGCCTGAAATCGAACCTGCATTACATAAAGTTATAATGTTAATCTGCTGTCAGGCATTCTAATTAATTCGATCTGCCGCACTGTACAAAGCTAACCTTAATTAAGCGCATGATTCTATGAAACAGTGCTATCTTATCTACAGGGCCCAAAATCTACAGTACATGCAATTCCTGATCTACACTTACTTGATGGTCGACTGCCTTTCTGAATATAAAAACAAGTTGCGATACTCAATATAGTGGTACCCCCGGCATGCTGGTCTCGTATATACTACTCCCTCCGTTCTAAAATATAAACATTTTAATTTTATAAAATAATTTCTATCTAAACAATTTTTAGTAGTGTATAGATTTAGAATAAACTTAGTATACACAAAAAGTCATCTAGATACATTTATTTAATAAAATTAAAATATCTTCACGTAGTACTCCATATAAAACTAGGCACGTGATTTGGTCGATCTGATCTGACAGTGTAAATTGATAACGTCGACACTCAACATTAACCATTACTCGTAGCAGGATTGCAGGAAGGACACTGAACGACAGGATTGCAGGAAGGACACTGAACGCCGGTCGCGCATGCATGCTTTGCACTTTGCGGGGCGTGTATGTAGCAAGGCGGCCCGTCTATATACAGACCAATCATCGCTCGATCATGACACAATAATTATGCCCACCATCGAAATGGCACTCGCTAGCACTGGCCGTAAATGACAATCTGGACCTACTCCCGTCTGAGTACATTTATGCTCAGACGGTGACTAGATTTTGCCAGCAGAAATTATCAGACAGTGATGGCCAATTAACGATTTTTCTTTCGTAAAAGAACTCCATATACTACCCACCAGTCGGCCCGGCACTCGCAATGCCCACGCTCGTTTCCCTCCGGCAAAATTTGCTAACGCTGGGTTAGAAAAATTTAAGAACGCACTAGAGGGCAAAGAAATCAGCAGGTAGCGGGGCTTCTTATGTACTTCCTTAATTTTAAAATATAAGATGTTTTAGATTTGTGGAAAAATGTATCTAGAGCAAGGAACCTCTCTCCAGACGCTACGCAAGTTATAGCGCGCTAATAGCATCTTTTTCAAAATAGCGTTTTGTAAAATAATAACTTTTTTGATAGATATAGTCTGTATACTAAGAATTTCAGTAGCTAAAATATTATGCAAAGTAATACATGCAGAGCCAATTAACCAGTGATGACAAATAGTGACAAAATGATAGAGTATGGATCAAAATGATCACAAAATTTAAAATGAAGGACATATTTTTCAGATAGTCACATCAATAGCCAACAAGGCATCCAAGCAACAACATAGGAGAAACTACTTATTCAGAATCGGATGAAGTAGACATAGCCGATGGGGGCGAATGCTAGAGGATGAAGAGGAGGTTCTAAACTTACCCGATGGTTGACTTCTTTGGGCGCCTAGACATCGTGCCTGCCCTGTTCCAGACTTTCAGTGCTCTCCAAGACGGAGGAGAAGTGGAGAATCGGTGGGGATGAAGCTAGGCATGGTGTTGGTGGTTGACTTGCTGCGGGAGATCCTTGGTCGATGGGGCGAATGGAGGCGGCCGGCTGGCCGGAGTTGGAGGAGATGGAGGCGATGGGGGAACCTGCAGCCGCCACCACCGCCGCGTGGTGGGGAATGGGATGCGACGTGGGGCTAAGAGTTGGTTTAGCTACTCCCTCCGACATATTAATTGACTCACATTTGTCTAGATTTGGATGAATCTACACTGTATTTAGCATATAGGTTCATTTAAATTTTAACAAATCCAAGTCAATTAATATGGGTCGGAGGGAGTAGGTTTTTGAGTCGTGCGGACTGAATGGGTCAGACGGTGCAAATAATTTCAAGATTTTCGTAGAGCGCTATTACGTTGTAACGTATAGCGTGTTTAGTGCCATTTAGCGCCACTAAAATGCGAATAGCGTCGTAGCGAGAATATTATGCATAAGGTAGCGTTTGCCTTCCAAATACGCTATATCGCCGAAATAGCGCGCTATTTCTTTCCTTGATCTAGACTTCTTTTAATGTGTAAATTAACTCTAAATCTGAGTGAACCTACGTACTAAAAATACTCTAGATGCATTTGCTTCACAAAGCTAAAACAACTTATATTTTGAAACGGAGGGAGTAGTTCTCTCTCTGATGTACAAATTTTGTACTAGACAAGGGACACTTTATAGATCAGAGGGAGTAAAAGATATAATATTACGATTTACAGGGTATATATAAAAACTTTTCTACACTAAATTACTTGATTTTTACTGTATGTACATGATAATTACAGTGTATTCAAAAAGCTTTTTTCTACACGTAAATTACAAGCAAGGGTTCTTATATTGTATATACATGATAATTACACTACTATATACAAAAGTTTGTGCTGATGTAGTGTTCTTACGCTATTGTTTAAAAATAATATTTTTTATTCATTTTGAAATATAATACGTGTTTTTAAGAATTTCCAAATCTAACGCATTGTCGATTTGGCCCAAACCAAGTGGGTCAGTCGGTTTGGCCCAAACCGACTGACCGTTGGTGGTGGGGCCCACCTGCCAACATGCCGCAACAACCGGTGGGGACAGCACCACACGGTGTCAGCCACCCCGAGTGGTCAGTCAAGGTCGGCCACCGCGAGTGTCCCTTTAAATAAATCGCACCGACGCTCCCTGCCGCTCCCTACCGCTCCTCTCTTTCTTCCTCCTCACGTTCGTCTCCCTGTCGCTGCTCACTCCTGTTGAAGTGTATAAGTGGATTGTACTAGCTCTTTCCATCAGTTCGGACTTTTGGTTGCGTTGGCTAGTGCATAAAGCTTGACATGGATTCAGAGCCTAAGGTCTCGAGTTCGAGTCCTGGCTCTCGCAATTTATCCTAAAATTGTTGTTGACCCCTATGTGTCCACGTATAGGCCTCTTGAGTCATACGTGAGTTTCACGCGCCGTCGCTCTCTTCCGGTTGCACGTGCTGACTTCTCCCCGTCACACGTGAGAGGGGGTGTTGAAGTGTATAACTGGATTGTACTAGCTCTTTTCATCAATTCGGACTTTTGGTTGCGTTGGCTAGTGCATGAAGCTTGACAACTCCCTCTCACCCCCATGTCCAGCTTGTTTTCCACCTAATTTGGTTAGTTTTTCTACAGATCTTTAGGCAATACTTACTATAGCTGTAGTGTAAGCTCCGATCTACTGATTGGTTAGCTTGGGAGGCGATTTAATGGTGTTTTTATGGTGGTGAGGAGGAGGAGCAACGGCAATGGTGGAGGCTAGTTTTGCAGCTGACTAGGCTACATGGGCTACATGGTGGTGCTGACTAGTCTCTCGCTAATTACAATGTATTATTCGTTAGCTAGTGGATATCGTTAGTTAGATGTGAGAATATTGGTCCGGGTAGAATAGTAACAATCTTATATTATTATTTAGTAGCTAGTTGTAGTGTCTTTTTTATATTGTATTATGTCCTGTTGTTTTGTTTTTGATGAGTATCACCATTTTTTTAGGTCGGCAGATATGTCAGAAATAGTGAAGTTTGTTTTTACTACGATCATGGTCAGGTCAGAATAATCACCAGGAAGTTTATCTAAGTGAGTTTCAATATAGAGAGTTGAAACTGACGGTACCTCTAGCATGGAAAGTTGGTTAGTTGAACAACTGGTTCGCAGCCTGTTTAGGACTTCCTGATACATACACCGTTGGTGTGGATGCATTGTGGACAAAATCAAGGTCAAACATTTCATTTTATTTCAGACCAATAGAAACTCTAAGTGTGTGAGCTGGTTAAAAGGTTCTCGGACCAGGCAAGTTAACCATGCCGCCTTAGTGCTTCCTGTGGTGAAGCATGTCAGTTCACATGTAGCCCAAGATGGATAAGATCATGGCCAGAGCATCCATGCACAAGCTGGAGGGGGTGGGTACGATTCAGGGAAGAGTAGCCATGCATACACTAGAGTGGTGGTTATGAATTAGAGCATAACAATCATGCAACAGGAGGAAATCTTTCTAGTGAGGAGGAAGATTCTGACGAGGGAGATGGTCATCTGCAAGAACAGATGGACGAGGAAGATACATATGATGAGATTGATATTGCAGATGATTCTGATGAGTCACATGAAGAAGAGGAGGTACCAATCCCTGCCTCATGGAATCAGGACTTCTCAACAGTGATGAATATGAACGATGGACACGATTCTGTCTGGCAGTATCACCAGAACATCATCGCCCAGGGTGCCTTGTATCCGAGTAAGAAACATTTGTAGGAAGCAATCATATAGCACGAGCAATCTCCATGCAAAGGGTTTTCAGAACTAAGGAGTCATCGCAGAAGTATTTGATGATGGAATGCGAGAATGACAGTTGTCCCGCGAGGGTACATGGCTATTTTCCCTAAATATGACACAAATTGGAAGGTGAGACACTTTGTGCCGCTCACATGTCTACTTCCCAGTGTCCTTCAGGATCATCGAAACCTAACGTCTACGCTCCTGTCTCAATTTTTATACATGGAGATTGTGGAGAGCAAATCAATGGAAGTTAAATCTAGCATGAATAAAGCAGGGTCGGATTTAACGACGGAATCTCTTATAAGGCTTGGAGGGCTAAGAAGAAGGCAATGAAGGAAAGATTTGGTTTGTTTCTATATGGATATGACTGTGTATCTCGGCTCCACCCCACACTGCATGAGAGGAATACAGGAACCTATGTCGATGAGTCACATAATTTAGCTACCTCTAAACTCATTAAAGAGTGTGACCATGCTCTTGCTAAAGCCAAGGTTCTTAAGAAAGAAAAGGTTGAGTTTGCTGTTGTTCAAGCTAGACTAACCGGTGAGATAGAGAAACTTGAAAAGGCTCACAAGGCCTTGGATAGTGAACACTCTATCCTCATAAAGTCTCTTGAACAACTTCAAACTCGACTATCTAAATATGATGTTCCTAGCACCTCTACTAGTACATGTGACCATACAAATATCATTTAGGAAAATGCTAGGTTAAAGGATGAGCTTGCCAAGTCCTCCCCACCCAAGGGGAATGATGTTCTAGATGACCTTTTGAGTAATCAAAGGTCAAACAATGGGAAGGAGGGTCTTGGCTATGTCTTCAAGGCAAAGAAGAAGAACAACAACAATAAGAAGAAGAAGGTCAAGCCCACTCAAGCAAATAAGAGAACCGTTGTGGGCCTAATGGGCCGACCTGTTAAGACCATTTATATTTTTATTGAAATTAATATTAAAAATAGAAATAATAGTATAAAATAAAAAATCCCTTAATGGGTCGTGTGGGAACGTGGGCTCGAGGTAGCAGCCCAGGCATGGCGTATTAAGTGGTGTGTCGGGTCGGCCCGTGACGTGCCAAAGCCCGCATGCCGGCCCACGGTGGCACGGCCCGATGGCCGGGAGATAATACCACAATGCACAAAATTGATGACATGCTATTTGTTCTTGTCATCACAGGGTTGTATTGGCACAACCGATGGTAGTCATGTTACTGCTAGAATGCCAAAAGTACGATCAGAATGTCCTTGTTGATGTTGATTTCAATATAAGGTTCATATATGTGTTAGTTGGTTGGAAAGGATCATCCCATGAGGTAATCATTCTTGTTGACAGCCTGTCTAGACCTAATGGGATTCAAATCCCAAATGGTAAGTTATAGTAGTACCTAGGAGATGTTGGGTATGCTTGTTGGCTTGGGATTATACCACCCTTGAAGAAAACCAGGTATCACCTAAACGAGTTCTCTCTAAAGAACGGACCTTAGAATGCGAATGAGTTGTTCAACCTCAAGATCTCTAGCCTAAGAGTCACTGTCAAGAGAGCATTTTTATGCATTGAAAAATCGGCACCACTAGAGATCGGCGTCTGATATGTACCTTCCCATCGGACCAGTTTGTGGCCGCACAATTAGAAGCATGGTGGACGTAGGATTTTGAATTAGGCCCGTAAACTCTCCGTGAATCCAGGTGCCTAATTGCATGCTTCCATAATAACTGCTCGTGTAATCAAACCGCTAATTAGTACTAGGATAAGTAATTAAGTCTCATTGGTCTAACTCTTCGGAATTTGCATGTTCTAGTTTTTGAAGGAAATAAACAACTTCAGCAAGATTTTAGGCAGAATTACTTCCATGGGAAGCAAAAAGGAAATCTTTCCAATAAAATTTAATTTAGCATTCGATGGAACAGAATTTTGCTTCCATTACAATAGAATGTTGCTTCAGTATAAAATATTTATTTTAAATGTTCGGAACTATGTTTCCATCGGAATATTGCTTCCATGGTGAATGGATTTTGTGGGAAAGATTCAAGTATAATGCAATTATTTTGGAAGCTCGTGGTTGATTAGTGTGCTAGGAGCTCCATTCATATGAAGCATGGTGCACTAATGTTAGAAGCATGATTAGTGTGTTCACAAAACTTTGTTCAGTTGCATAGGAAGCATACGGGCATTGTGAAACCTATAACATTTTTTTTGTGACTATGGGAAGCTTTATTCTCATACTTAGAGAAAAAATTAGTGTAGTGCTTCATACATTCACTTGACATATTTAGGTTAGCATACTTATTTGCTTCATTGAAGTCATCAAAATATCACATGTTTTCATATCACATGTTTTCCGAATATTACAAGTGTGCTTATGCTACAAAACAATAGGTTTCGTGGATGCATTCTATGTTAACCAACAATTGGTTACAAACACTCGATTCTTTTCCTTCGAGGTCGTGGAGACATCAATCTACAAGGCCTTGGCCCTTGAATTACACGGTGCAAGCACAGACTCCCTCGCTTGTTGCTCCTCCTTATCGACTATAGCCACCGCCGTCGAGATGAAATCCATTGACAACTTCACTGGGTTCTGGAGGCCAAGAGTAGTCCTGATCTTATTGATAGTAACCCTCAACCGAGCCGCCGCAAAACGACTCTTCACCATACAATCTGGTTCGGCATCCTTCACTACTTTGGAGATGTGTGCTGCAATAGAGATCGGAAGCATGCGCCAGTTTTAGATTGCTGAAACTTATGTCGAAACAAAAGTTGTTTATGCAACTTGAGAAGCAAAAATTTAGTAGTTATTCAACGTGTGACCGATAACTAGGAAGCATGTAAATATAAAAGCATCTCTTTGTTCGTCCGCAACATACTACAAGGTATGTAGAAGCAGGCAATTTTGAATAGTACAAATAGAATGGTTGTCGCCAACTCCATCATCATTAGTGCATATTCTTGAGAAACATGGTATACTCCGCAGAAAAAAAAGATCTAATGGAAGCATATAAAATATGGTAAAATAGATTTAAAGTGGTAGCCTAGTAGATTACGGAAAGCAGAAAAAACAATAAGAAAAAAAAATCTAAACAAAACACATGGAAGCTGCACTATGAACATTGCTACTGTGTCTCTATACAAAGAACCAATCTCTATACAAAGAACCAAAACCTGCAAGATATGACCAACCCATAGATTTATAATGTCCAAAAAATACAGTACATGTGACCAACCCATCGTGTTGACGTAGGAAGGATCGAGAGGGCTCCTGTTAGTGGTTGAAGTAGCCAACGACCCGTTGCTTCGGATAGATCGATGCCCATGCCGGCTAGGCTAAGGCGCTTAGGACACCTACTTCAGCCGGCCGCCGGTCAGTTCTGCCCCGGCGACGTATCCCCGTGGTGGAGCTCCATGTGTGTCGGCGCACGAGATGGCGAAGCTGGATGCAGCGTTGTGGGAGGAAGGAAGCAGAACGACGAGAAGTGAGGCAGGGCGGCGGTGGAAACAGTGCGAGGCGACGCCGGACAGGAGAGCAGAGTGGTGGGGGATGCAAGGTGATGTGGGGATGGGAGCGGCGGTATTCTCTCCCTAATTTTCAGGAGAAGATCCGGAATCAGTGGGTGCATTTATCAGACAAATCTGATGCAAATCGGTGCAATTATACGTGACAAATTTGATGAAATCGACGCATTGATTTTAGACGAGATTGACGGCATCGGGAAGGTCCGACGATTTGTTTCCAGTCGGACCCCGACATATAGTGTTTACCTTGAAAAATAGGTTCAAAGTCCTTGACCAGGACCCATTCAACATTTTTTCCATTCAAGTTAAGTTTGTTCTTGCATGTTGCACCTTACACAACTCGATCTTAGGGTGCGGTCTTGACGACCATTTATCGGATGAGGCAAATGTAACTCCTGATGATGTTGAGACTGGCCGATCACAACGACATCGAAGATTGAAAGAACAAGAGGAATGAGTGGGCTTAGGCAATGTGGACACACAGAAATAAAGTGCACATCTGAGAAGAACCAAAAAAGTTGAAGAAGGAAGAAGGAAGAAGACGAAGGTTGACCTCCCCTTGAACTCCATTGATGAACTATCCTGGTCTGTAATAATGATAAACAGTAATTTGCTTTATAGTTAGGGATGTACTGATAACCTGCAATCCGTAATAGGTAGAGTTAGTTTTTTTTAGGTAAAGGTAGAGTTAGTTTTAAGTACTTGTAGTCGTGATGGAAAGATGTGACTGCACACATAGGTTGCACACAACCAAACGTACTACCCTGCGTCGTCATATTCATTTGTGCATAGGCATAGACAAGTACTCCCTCCGTTTAGAAATATAAGATGTTTTAGGTTTGTGGTGTCTAGATTCGTTTGAACCTATACACTAAAAGGTGTCTAGATACATCTTCTTCATAAACCTAAAACATCTTATATTTTAAACCTAAAACATCTTATATTTCTAAACGGAGGAAGTAGTAATCATCAGGCCTAAAAATTACCAAGTGATGCGATCCGGGTATCAAACGAAGTTCACAACGCGGCTCTGGTTTGTTTTCCCATGCCCATGCCTCCAAGGCCTGCCCCCGAATCAGGGCAACAACCAAGGACATCAACTGCGTCCTTGAACAAAACTGCAGAGATTTAACTAGCTTCGGCAAATTACCATCCCCACTATGTTGGAGTCAGTGAGATGTAGTATGTGTGTATTTCACAAGGATCAGGTACATTTCAGGAACAGGATTTTGCATCAGATCATAAACCCAAAATGCAATATAGCACAGTCCACACGTGAAAAAAAAGCACCGCCCAGAGTACCACGAACAATTCCAGAAGTTATGCATCATTTCATATACTTTCTCCATCTTAAAATAAATGTCGCAAGTTTTTCTAAATTAGATGTATCTAACCCTATTTAGTATCTAATATCCAAATTTAGAAAAAAAAATCGACATTTATCTGTCCAGCTTCCAGAAACCATGCCCGTTACGCACAATTTTTAACTCTGCATTTCATTATTGTTCCGAATATCTTTAAAAGACCCACTTATCACAATGCAATTGTGCAGTTAGTAGACGAGACATGTTCTGTTGGGTCACTTCACTTCCTAGTGTACTGATCTATTCAACCAAGCAGACACAAATCAAGAGGCAACAAAATTAGATTGTGATAATATACATGCTCCGGCGTACCCTTCTCCAATACTAAAGTTGTCGTATTAAAAAGTCAGTGGTCACTAGAAAACACTTGAAACTAGAAGAACCAATGTCATCTATTGGCTACAAATTGCAAGTATACGAAACACTAACATCACGATAATAGCTTGACGAATAGAATCAAGAGTAAAAGACCGATGAATAGTATTGACAATCACATCACGATCATGGCATGAGGAGCATTTACTCTGTCATTAGAAATAGTGATTCTTGTAACAATCATTAATTCATCACAAAGGCCGCAAGCACAGAGCCCCAAGACTTGGAGAATTACGCGCATGGATGCATAATTCGTTTCCTACAAAAATATGAGCATGTTGTGAAGAAAATAAGCATAGCATGCATGTTGTTCTGTGGTAGTCTGCAAGCTGATTTAATTGAGTAGCTCTAACTGAATGTCCTATATATTGTGAACTGCTGAATTAACCATCAGATTTCCCCCGAAACAAGATAGTCCATCAACAAACTACAATAGACCAAACTTCTCCAGATTTTCCCCAAAATGAGAGTTCAACAAATTACCACCATCAGCTTACTAATTAAATAGAACACCTGCATCTGCTAATCCTAAGAAACCTGAAAAGTAAAGGGAAAAGGTTAGGGACATTTGACTAAATATGGAGAAGAATGATCTATAGGGGAAAGAAACTGAGTAAGCAAAAAATGCAATTGCAGTCCATAAATCTCCCCTTCAAGAAGTGAAATCAAAAGTGAGTTATCATCTGGACAGCATGTTTACCGTATATCAATGTCTTAATTGAAGCAGAAAAGAACATCATTATCACTTGTTTGGAAGAAAAAAAAGGTTGTGTGCATCAAGCGATGCAGAAGCCGGGTTTCACTCCCCTTTTCGGAATAAAAAACTTGTTTGGAAAAGAACTTTCAGACTTGATCAATTGGTAATAATATTTCATGACCTGGAAACATAAGGCATCCTACAAATGAGAATGGATGATATACAACTGATAATGTATTAATAAAGAAGAATTATACAACAGAATATAAGACCATACCCAGATACATTTGCAGGTAGAATGGTGCTAATTCATCTCTTGTAGTGCCTGCCACAACTAACCAGAACATCTATCGCTTCCATGTCACCTTTATTGCCTGAAAATACGTTTTCTCAGTCAAGGTACAAGAACCTGAATAGCAGCCACAGTATAACATATGGGTTGCTTATAAAGTCATAAGAAATGCGCCAGCAGACATGACTGATATATAAAACAGGTTATCAGCACAGGTACACATAGGTTGACACTAATCCGAGGAATAAATTTATTACAACCCAGAAGCCGGGTGGTCAGGAAAAGGCGTACAAGAGCCATTAAGTGAAAGCAACATCCTTAAGGTGCCTTGTGAACCAAATTATAGAGTTGAAATGACAGGTAGAACATGCAGCGTAAATTTGAAATTCAGAGAAACCAAATAACTGTATGCATGTTTTATACTAGACCGTCCTCAGCTGCACCACGTCACCAAATGAGATTACTGTTACCTAATATATATATATTCACTTCTCACACAAGATAGACACTTCCTACAATGGAGAGAAGATCAATCTAACTTTAATTGGGCAAAGGGTTAAATAATATACAATTGTCTGTGTTGCACCTCTGTTCTGTTTAGCAATTAGGTACATTGACATAATTACCACAAAGAAGAATGGGTGCTACCTTAGACTGATTATTTCTTTACTACTAACAAACTGCAGAAACAGTACTGGTAGAAGATGTCCAGACCAGACATCATACCACAACATCAAAATATTCCAGAGCTCAATTTCTCTGCAGAATGTCTTCAAATACTATGAACAATGCCGAAGTGGGACTTTGCTACACTATCATCACATAAACATGATTTTTCTTTTGTCGAAGTGGGATGAAATCTTTCAGTTTAGATCTCCTTCTATACTAGAGAAAGAGCCAATCAGCTAAACATCACAGCTTCATAGTATGAATTGCTATGATAACAATTGTGATAGGGAACAGAACTGATACATAGAACAGAACATCAAGAATTCAGCAAAGGTACACATAGCTTGTGACCAAATCATAGGAGTTGATTTATTCAGTGACACAACTTGGGTGGTCAGTTAGATCCAATTGTACAAGATCGGTTAAGTGAAAACAACATTCTTGAGGTACCTTCTGAACAAGTTCACTGAGAAATGGATTCATCGATATATAATGTAGAACATAGTAAAATTTGAAATTCACAATTTACTACAATAATCTGCTTCTAGACTAGATAGTTGTCCTCACTTGAGGTAACTCACCAAAGAAGAAATCTTCTACTTACACAAATACTCACGGCTCGAATCTGACTATGTTGTTCTATGAACATAGTCCTTGTGCGCACAGAAATTATTTTACCTTACAAGAAATTTGGCATTGTGATCGTCTAGAATCGAAAATGATCTGAGGAATAATCGGAGCGCAAATCACAGGACGAAACATGATGTGTACTTGCTTGGGTTAATTCCACTACCAAGAGAACAGTGAACTGTCCATCTACAGTAAGGCAGTGTAAGCAGATCATAGCATCAATCCTACCAACAATGGAACCCAGAGCTTGCAAAGAAATTCTAGCTCTGCACAAACAATGCAAAAGCATCCAAGATATTGTAAAACTGAGATCAAAACAAAAAGGTGATTACCTGCCGTAGGGATCTGGCTTGGTCCAAGTAAGGGTGGAAGCACACATGGTACGAGAGAATGGTATCGGTTTTGAAGCGGAGAGCTCCCAATCACCTTCTCTTGGTAAATGTCCACGGCGACGACGTGGTCCTGCTCGCCAACGGTGATGTACACGACATTGGAATTCATTGGGTCAATGACAGCAATCTGTGGCGGCCTCGTCTTCTCCTTCCACTCGTGGCCTCCGTCCGCCAAGACCTGCTTGAGCTCCACCTGCTGCTCCAGCGTCCAGCTGCTGCCCTCCTCGTCGAGCACATACGAGCTGAGCAAGAATGGCTCGTGAAGAGACGTCTCAACGTAGCGGAGCCTCCCCTCGCTCACGCCAATTCGCCGGTACTTGGCCACCTCCCGCATGAACTCATTTCGATCCTCCGCGCTCGCATCTTTGCATTTTGTGAGAATATCCGTGAGTGCGCAGCCGCTCGGCAGCTCGACAAAGCGGAGCTCAGGGCGGTGGCTGAATGGGTCCATGGAGATGGCGCCGCAAGTCAAATCGACCCACCACAGGCGGCCGCCGAAGGCCACCGTTTCTTGGTTCATGTCCATCTCCCACTCAAGCGTTGGTTGGCAAGGTAAGCCAACAACCATGTCCCACCTGCCTAACTCCGGGAGAAACCGATCGATGACGCCCCCGCGCTGGCTGACGATGTCGGCGACGGCAAACCTCGGCCCGTGCGCGTCCCCGGGTTGGGTGAGGAGGCCCATGCGGCAGTAGGAAATCCTCTTCCTCGACCCGTCGATGTACGGGAGGCGAAGTAGCTGGCCGCTGATAGGGTTGCAGATAAAGCGCTCGGCTTCCATGTCAGCGGTCTGGTTCCAGGAGGCGCGGGGACCCTCCGCTAGGATATCGTAGTAGGTGAGGAGGAGGTGGCCGTCGCCGCTGGCGGCGATGACGTGGCCAGTGAGGACTTGGACGACGTTGCTGTCGGCGGCGGGGCGTTCCCTGGGGCTGAGAAGGTGCGCCGGGGCATAGATGCGGGAGACGCGCGGGGGCTCGAGGGGGCTGAAGCACGCGCCCGACGCCCAGGTCGACGAGGATTCGTCGACGAGCGTGTTGTAGTCAATCATAGCCCATGGTGGGTGCGAGGAGGCGGCGGCGGAGAGGGAGCGGCGGAGATTGGTGGGGACGGAGTCTGTGGAGAGGGAGCGGCGGAGGTGGCCGGAGACGGCGGCGGCAGAGAGACCTAGCAGGCGCTGGAGCAACATGGCGGTGGACGTCAAGGGGTCTTGTCCGCTGGGAATCGATGAACTAGAGTAGTCTTTTTCTTTTGGCTGTGTAGAGTGTTGTAGACTCCTTTTTGTTCTGGCAAAGCCACTAGACTCCTGGGCTCCTGGCAGAATCTGTTCAGCAGTCTGCACGCAGCGCTACTGTAGACACAAAAGGTGCGTGCACATTGGCTGTGCAGTTAACCATGACTCGTGTGATTTGAAATTTTGAACGATTAGATCCAAACCCGTCCCACTTTCAAAACCGTAGACAACTGGTCCGTTTCAAAAAAAGATAACTTAAAGCATCTTCACTCGCGCCCCCTTAAAAGAAGGCATTCGGCGCAGGTCTCGAATAGACTGTTTTGGTGTGGGTGGGTGGGGGTGAAAGGAGGGTGTGCTGTCACTACGCCTTCAAAACAACGTAAAGGGCAAAGGCTTTTAAGTATATAAGGGAGATGTTTTCTTGAAAAAAATTTAAAAAATCAAAACATCGCAAATACAAACACGTAATGGTGCAATCAATGCAACCACGGCAGTTTTTTACAAAATGCGATGAAAGTACGATAAAAACTTGAATTCAAAGTCTAAACTACTACATGCTAATGTAGCGCTACATCTCGGAGTAGTCACTATCGCTCGGCAGCTCGTCCTCGGCGTCGGGTTGCTCCCGCCTTAGTCATCGTCATGGCGCAACTGATGCGGCTGGCTCAGTTGTCCTCGTTGGCGTAGTCGTCAAGGAGGACGATGTTGTCGGCTTGGCATGCGTGGTAACAGCGCACACTGATGTGCGGCAACACCGCTCGGACTCCTCCCTCTCAGCCTCGGCCTTCGACTAGGCCAAGGAGAACTCCAGCGACGTCATGCGGCCCCTCCTTGAAGGAGGCACGCTCCACCATCAACAAGCCAGGGAAGTCCTCTGGATCCTCAAGGTCTTGGATGTGCAACTGGAGGGTGGCGTACTTCTGCAGTGGCTAACAACCGACTTTGGCTTCGGCATCGCCTCCTGGTGCGTGAGGAGACGCCTGTGTGGGGCTTCCTCTTCGGCCTAATGAGCGAAGCCTACCGCGTAGCGATGATGTACTCCGCCTCTCAAGGATGACGAGTCCGTCGGAGTGTAGCCATGGCATTTACTCGTACTCGTCCTTGACACTAGCGAGAGGGGGAGGAGATCCCTAGCCTATCCTTCGCTGGTGTGGAATGTGAGGACCTTGACGACAAAGATGACAACGATGCCATCTAGAGCTTGCCATCATGGCCACGGCGACGCGGTGGCATAGGAGGGGAAGGAGGGTACACTACTAGAAAAACGGCTATAGGTAATTCACACTTCTGTGGCGCACTTGCTAGTGGTGCCCCACGGGTAAAATAGGCGTGGCGCACTGCCCACAGGTTCCCTACGGCTAACCGTCATAAGCGTGGCGCACATGGGGGTGGCGCGCCACGGCTATGTGTGGGCCAGGGCACATGTGGCCACATCACACATACCCATAGCGCACTAGGTCAAGGTGCGCTATGGATGTTTCACTTATCCGTAGGGCACCTTGATCTAGTGCACTACGGGCATGTTTGCTGCTGCATCTGGGTCAACTTAGTCGTAGGGCACTCTGCCCTAGTGCCCTATGGCTAAGTGGCATGCACCAACTCCACCCCCTCCCCTGGATCGCCTTTTTAGGCTTTGCAAAAAAATAAAAGAAAATGATAAACACTTCAAAAAATTAAATCCTTTCATATTTAGGTAGGTATTGTGGTATAGCTTCTAGTAAAATTAACAAAAATGAGTTTCGACTTTATTTGCAAAAAAAAGTCATGCCACGGTAAAAAGGTCGTAATTTTTGCATACGATATCGAAAAAAATCGTATAATATACCAAAATGACGAGAACGAGATTGGTCATCTGCTCGCAATGATTCAAATTTTTTAGCGATTTTTTAGATTTTCAAAATTCAAAAGGAGTAAAAAGATACGGTCAAAAGACCGTTTTTTCCTGCAGAAAAAAAATAGAGGGCGACTTACCCGTAGCGCACCACCACCTAGTGCGCCATGCATAAGCTTGGGCGGGATTCAAATTTGAATCCCCACCCCGCCCTCCTCCCTTTTCCTTTCCCCTTTTCCCTTCCCCTTTTCCCTCTTCCTCTCCCTTTCCCTTCTCCTTCTTCCTTCTTCCTTCTCCTCCTTCCCCTTCTCCTCTCCTTGCAGTGATGGCGCGACATCGGCCTCCTTCTCCTCCTCCTCGCAGTGACAACGGGCGACGGCGGTGCAACGGTGGCCTCCTTCTCCTCCTCCTCGCAGTGACAACGGGAGACGGCGGCATCCTTCTCCTCACCGACCTCCCTTCCTCCCTCTCTTCCTCCATCTCTTCCTTCCTTCCTCTCTTCCTCCATATCTACCTTCCTCCCTCTCTTCCTACCTTCCTTTCTCCAACCACACCCTTTCTACCACCTTGACGCCGGCGAGGACTAGAGCGGCCATGACCCCTCCCGCACCTCCCTGCCACGGCCATGCTCCGGCGAGGTGACACGACTGCGGCGGCGATGTATGGACCCGATTGCTTTTGCAATTCAAAACGAGGGTGTTTTTTTGCATTTTTTTTGTTTTTTTAAAAAACATCTGTGGCGCACCCTGTACCCCTACCCGTGGCGCACCTGGTAGTGCGCCACGCCTATCTCGATATAACCTTGGCGCACCATCGGTGCGCCACGGCTACGAGATAGCCGTAGCGCGAGGCTAGTGCGCCACGGAAGGCCTTTTCAGGTGCGCCACGAATAGGCTTTTTCTAGTAGTGGTACCGCAACCACGGGTGGTTCCCCGTGACGATGTAGTCCATCGCGCTAGAAAGGGTTTGTCCCGGCACGCCCCACAAGAGCACACGGTGATACATCACAAATGTATCTACTTTTAGCAAAAACACATCTTTGTCTTTTTTGTGTAGTAAACGTAGGAAATATATTTGGGGGAAATACACACAAAGGTTTTTCGGCAAAGAAGTCCAGCGGGACAAAGAGGGAAGCCAGACGGGGCGCCGAGAAGGGGGCCACGCGTCCAGATACCTTTGTCGCGCGGTAGGACCCCATTTATCCCTCGAGCGTCGCCTCGCCTTCTCCTTTGTTGAGACATCTTTATATGACCCGAAAACCCTTCCTCATAGTGGCACAATCATGATCTTAGTTTCGAGGATCAGATTTGTCTTCCAGTCTGGGAAGGGGGATTTTTACGCCGTCTTCACCACCATCATCGCAAAGCCCATCTTCATCAACCATGTGCTCAATCTCCATCACCATTTGTGAGTAGTTCCTTGTAGGCATGTGAGGTGGATGGAAGTTGGATGAGATTGATCATGTAATAAGGTCTAGCCACCGAGATTTATGGTGTTTGACTTGTGGATGTTCTATTAAGGATGTTAATACACTTATGCTTTGTTTAATTCTTATTATTAGGGCCTGAGTAACATGATCCCAGTTCTGAACTTTTATTGCCCCATCATATGAGATCTTGGAATTTATCTGCATTGTTAGAGATATGCCCTAGAGGCAAATAATAAAGTATGTTTATTATCATATCTCATTTATTCATAATAGGTTTCATATCATGATATAACTATATCAATTAGAAACATTGGCACACGTGTGGTACTTAGGCCGTGTTCGGCAATTGTCCAGATTCTCTAGATCCTCAAATCCAGCTATGAAATCCAGCTCCGCACTTCTCCTAGAAGCTCAGAACGTTCGGCCAGCTCCAGACTTTCCCGTGAGCCACTAACGGATAGGCCCCACTCGTCAGGGTCATCTTCCCCAAATTACTGTCCTCAAATTCTTGAGGTCTGGGCAGGGAGCACGCGGCGGGGGAAGTCGGGCCGGAGGAGCTCGCAGTGGTAGGATCTCGCTGCAGAGGGAGGTCGGGGAAGGTCGGACTGATTCAAAATCCTGTATCTCTGCTTGCGGGTGAGCGGGCAGAGGCGGGGGATCTCTTCTTGCGGGCGACCGGAGGCGTATGAGAGGGAGGTCGGGGTTGTGGGGTGAGGGGCACACCGTCGCGTGCTTGCCGGAGGTAGAGGGTGGGCGGGGACTATCAACGCTGCTACTCGGCATGCGGGGCTCGGGGCATTGCGGCGGAGATGCAGGAGGCGGCGGCGGACAGAAGTGGTGCAGGGCAGGGTCAGGAGGCCTCCGGCGGCTGCCAGAAGTGGTGCAGTGCGGGGGCAGTGAGGCCTCCAGCGGCGACACAGGTCACAAGCCAGGGAAGTGAGGGATGGTGCGAGACGAATGGATAAAGACGTGGTTGGTCGACGGTTTGCGGAGACAACAAAGCATTTTTTGACTAGACGGTGGTATAATTGTGTAAATATTCACTGCTCCGTGTTTTTGTCGTTCTGAGAATCGGCATATGTGGTGCTCCACGGTTTGTGAAGGAATATTGTTTGGCTTCTCGGATCTGGCTTCTTGGATTTGGGATGTTTGGTGCAGCTTCGAGGCAGATTTCTGAGAAGCTGGAAGCCAGCGAGTTACAGAACACGCCCTTATTCTCATCCGACTTGCTCCCGCTCTTAAGTGTGTGACCCCACATGCTCATGGCGACTTGTTCACGATTTGAGTCCAACTCATAATCAATCGATCGGTAGTGTCTCTTATCCGAACGTGCCGACTCCGAAATGACATAGAGTCTTGAATACATACCTTTCAACGTTACTTACGTCCAAGTGATGCATGTAAAATGCATGCATGAACTTTGTAGTTTGTTGATATGAATTCACACTTATTTGCAACATATATGATGTTATATCCATGATTTACATTGATTTTTGGATATTTATCAGTGAACCCCTTTATTTTGTTTATAACTCTGCAGGACATAAAAACCCTGTTTTGTGTATTTTTATCTTTTAGGGACCTAAACAAATTCAAATGGACCTGGAATTTCGGTAGCATCAATATTTCATCAAGAGAAGGACCTGGAGAACTTGGACATCATGAGAGGGTCCCTAAGGACCAAAATAGCCATGTTGGCATGTCTAGTTGGGGTGGGGGCGCCACCCATGTTATCTTTCGCCTCGGCCGTCCAATTCGCTTAATTCTTTTGCCCACGGACTTGTTTTGACCCAAAAACGTCTATATAAAGATTCCCCGAGGAGTCCTCAGCACGGGGCACTGTAGAAATATGGAACACCAAAATAGAGCCAGAACCAGCAAAGATTGGAGGGGAAAACTCCACGGTAGCCGCCGGTAGAGGGATCACTACCTTCTCCAACGTCTCCAACGTCATCACCATGATGAAGAGGGAGCAGTCCACATTTGTATTGTGGGTTTGTGGCAGTAGCTTGATCTATTTCTCTCTAGTTCTTCATAGATCTAGTATTATATGATCTACCCAACATGATTATGGTCATATTTGTAATTCCTATATGGTGCATATTTATTCTATGATTTGATATATGAGATTGGAACCTATTATGCGTAAGATGTATTAATAGATGCATATCATGTACCACGTTCTTAAGTACTTGTTCTGATCCAACTTGTATGCAATATCATGTGTGGAGGAAAATATGTATTATATGGAGTAACATGGTGGTAGTGATTGATAGTGACAACAAATTCAAGATCTACTATGGTATTTTCCTTTATTTTGCTGCCTTATTAGTGAAAGAACATTTCTTAATCCCTAATATTTTGTGTGTTAGATAACAATATCAAGGATTATTTAATGTGTGTTGAAGTGATGCAGCTCTCTCTAAGGAAAAAGGGAAAGGTATCTGCCTTTGGGGGGCGAATAATCCGCCCCTCCCTCCTCCTAAGCAGGTGCAAGCCCTAGAAGGGGGGCGGAGTTTTGGCCAGATTTTTAGGCATGGCCAGATAATCCGTCCCTCAGGGGGGCGGATAGTCCACACCCCCTTGCTCACCGCCAAGGCGCAAGCCCCAGAGAGGGAGCGGAGTGTTGGTCGGACTTTCCGGCTTAGCCGGATTATCCACCCCCCCCCCCAAGATCTTCACCAAGTCACACAGGCGCCAGCCCCAGAGAGGGGGCGGAGTTTCTCCCGGAAAATCCGCCCTTGGGGCGGAGTTTCCCTAGGGGGGCGGATAATCCGCCCCCAAAGTTGCTCAACGGCCATATCTGGGGAGGGGGTATTTAAGCCATCCTTCCCCCTCCTGCCATATCTCTTGATTCATTCGAAAAAGACAAGATTTGATCTGCAACCTTCATCCAAGAGAGCTCCACCTAGATCCACCCAAAGGCCCCGTCCCTTGGGGAATCGAAGGAGGAGAACTCAATCTTCATCATCAGCAATCAAGCGCTGCATCTCCTCTCCATTCAGTTGGAGAATCACCGATCTAGTTTTTCTTGCAAATACCTAGATCCTTGTTTTGTTTATATTGATAAACCTTGTTCTTGTGACAGCTTGTTGTCATCTCGGGAGCCCCCAATTCAGTTGTGGGTGTGTGCCCCGGTAGCGTTGTAAAAGGCACTGGTTCCCGCCTCGAAGGGATCCAATAGTGGAGAAGGTGGATCAGGCCTCTCGTGGCGAGATCCATCGGAGAATAGGGTGAGGCCTATTGTGGCGTGGTGGTCTTAGAACCGCCCACACCTCCAACGCAGATGTACTTCCCTTAACAAGGAAGGAACTGCGGTAAAGCAAATCTCTGTGTCTCCGTGTGCTCCACTACGGTTCCTTCGCTCCTCTCTTTACGTGCTTAGTAGTTAGGGTTGCATATAGGGAAATTCTCGTAGTTGCATATCTAGAGAATTTACTTTGTGTCAAACCTAAAATTGAAAAAGTATTAAAAATTGGTTAGCACCTATTCACCCCCCCCCCTCGAGGTGCCCATATGATCCATTTCAATTGGTATCAGAGCCCCGGCTCTTATTTCGGGCTTAACCGCCTAAGAGAAGTATGGGTTCCAAGGTAGATGGGAGTGATGCTCTGGATGTAGTCACCATGAACGATCTCAAGACGTTGGAAACAACCTTGGTGAGTTCAATGGAGGCTAAGATGGAAGAGATGCGCCAATTGATAATGCGTCTCTCCACATCCACAGCATCACCTCCATCTAACTCTGAGGCTACCACTCCGTTGTAGGGTTTCGTAGCATGGAAAACAAAAAATTTCTACCGCATACAAACAAACAAGCCAAGATCTATCTACTAGATTGTAGCAACGAGTCGATGGAATAACTCACCCTCGAAGATTCCAAAGTGTTTAACGAGAGCAGATTCTCGTGGGTGATGTAGTCGTACTCTTCCCGATCTCAAGATCACGTGAGCGATCCTTCCCAACTGCGTTCGAAGCTCTCATGATCGGTCACACGCGTTCGATTTTCGGCGAAGACCTTCCTCTCCCTTGTTCCAAAGAGGGCGGAGGTTGTAGCACTCTCCTCGCGATTCCGAAAGACAATGGCGTGGTACCTAAGTAGAGGAGATCTCGCAGGCTTTTGGCGGGCGAGTATGGTGGACTATGAGAGAGCTCCTCGGCGATCTAGGGTTTAGACACACCAAGGAGGGGGATAGGCCGGCGGCTAGGGTTTTACCTAGGCGGCGGCGGCGGAGAGATGCCCTAGGCCGGCGGCGGCTATGGAGGGCGGCAGCGGCTAGGGTTAGGGTTTAGAGGTAGGGAACTTGTGTGTTAGGAGGGGCAGCCCTGCCGCTCCCTTTATAGGTGGGAGGCGCGGCCAAGGGGAGGGGAGTCCCTCCCCAACTCGGCTTCAAGGTGGGCCGGCGGTGGAGGGGAGTAACTCCTCCCCCAACTCTGTTTCCACCTCCCTCTCCACTTCCCAGAATAGCCGTTTGACTTTCAAATTGGCGTTTGACTTTTTCAAACTAGGATTTGATTAAACCCTTTATTTTGTTCAGCGATGACACCTAGTACATGATGCAATCATACCAACTTGATATAACACATTCATGTACCCTTCCCCTTCAGAGTGCCGGACCTTCCGGAACCTTGTAGAACATTCCCGATGAAAACACCGGAACCATTCCCCAACTCCGAAACAGGACTTTCCTTATATGAATCTTATTCCCATTCATTCCGGATATCCTCGTGATATCCGGATCCCATCCGATATCCGAACAACATTCGGTCTCTTTCTCATCATTCCATAACTACTCAAACAAACAACGCGTGTGTCCTTAAGTGTGTCTCCCGTGAATTATGCAAACATGATCGAGACACTTCTTGAACAATAACCAATAGAGGAATCTGGAAATTCATATGGCTCCCACATATTTCTACGATTACTTTGCGATCGAATGAACCACTTACATACGATATCAATTTCCCTTTGTCTCACGATAGTTTACTTATCCGAGGTTATGATCGTCGGTATCTCTGCATACCTAGTTCAACCTCGTTACTGATAAGTACTCTTTTCTCGTTCCCGTGATATGTGATCCCTTGTGAGCCAGTCACATGCTTGCAAGCTAATTGGATGACATTCCACCGAGAGGGCCCAAAGTATATCTATCCGTCATATGGATGGACAAATCCCACTCTTGATCCATGTGTCTCAACCAATACTTTCCGAACACTCAATGCCACCTTTATAGCCACCCATTTACGGTGTGGTGTTTGATGTCATCAAAGCATCCATCCGGTAAAGGTGATATGCATGATCTCATGGTCGAAGGAATTAGGTTACTATGTATCAGAAAGCATATAGCAATTGAACTATTAAAATGACTTGATCTTTATGCTACGCTTATCTATAGGAGTATGTCCACCATATCATTCTCCTAACGATATGATCTTGTTGTTAATAACATCTCAATGTGATGATATGGAAACCACAATCATTTATTAACCAACAAGCTAGTATTATATAGAGGCTTTACTAGGGACTTCAATTTAATTTTACAAATCACATAAGTATTAATGTTTCCTTGTTAATACTATTATAGCATGAATGTAAACATTTATCATAAACACAAAGATATAATAATAACTACATTTATTATTGCCTCTAGGGCATATCTCCAACATCCGCAATACAAGGAAACGGGTAAAACCGATTCCAAAGAGAACGAAGTGGTTGGTGATGACACTAGCAAGAGCTCCTCCTCGAAAAAGGATAGTGGTAAGGATGGATACAATGAGGTTTCTCATGTGTATTCCCCCGATCCACCTATCCCTCACCCACATATACATAATAGGGGTGATCCACCCAAACTTTCTGCATCTACTTTTATTCAATGGAAATTTTTGATGAAATCTCATGTGTGCAGTTCCTCCATTGAGTTGTGGAAAATCATAGAAAAAGGTCTTCATGTTGGAAACCCCAACAATCTCACAAGAAGAGAAGTTGTCGATAGTCAACTCAACGCTATAGCTCTACACATGATACAACTTGGTGTGGGTGACAAAGGCATGCCACACATTCAGCATCTTAGCACAGCTAAGGAAGCTTGGGATTCCCTCACCGAGCTCTTCATCAGAGATGAAAGTATGAGAAGAAATAGATATGATGCTTTGAGAAACGAAGCTGAAGCATTCTATATGTTGGATGGAGAAGACCACGAGGACATGTATAGGAGGCTCAAAGCAATAGCCACAACTTTCAGAAACCACGGTGCAGCTCATGTTGATGATGCGTGGATCAAGCGCAAGTACATCGGTGCTCTTATGCCATTTGATCCCACAAATTTGAAAAGTCTCCAAGGTAGGCATAACTATCACCTCATGACATCCAATGAGGTAATGCAAGAAATGGCCGCTTTCAAAGTGGCTGCCAAGAATGCCGAAGATGCTCGTGCTCGAGGTATGGGGATGCAAAAGGGGGTCAACGTGGCCTTGAAGACTAGTGTGATTGATCATGATGAATATGCCATAAAAGGTCTGGACTATCCCGAGGATATAAAAATGATCCACGGATAATACTTGGCTCTTTATGCTAGAAACTTTTGGAAAGATCCAGCCAAGGCTAAAGATGAACTAGAACGCAAGAGTGGAGCCTATGGAAGAAAAGAAAATAGTCCCAAGCTGAGAACATGCTTCAACTGTGGTGACCAGCTGCACTTTGTCCATATCAAAGTAGGGAAGATAATGGAGGAAGACTTATTTTCAAGGACAAGTCAAAGGCTCCATGCAAGAAACAATTTGTAAAGAAGAATGCTCCCTTCAAGAAGCAACCAAAGATTGTTCTAGTGGCTCAAGAAGAATATTCATCGGGAAGTGAAGATGAGGACGTGGACGATAGCTCTCAAGAGGTGGCTGCTATAGCCACCACATCTACATCAACATCTCTCTTAGACTCTCCGAACGAAAACATCATCAACAAGAATGTTACTTGTCTCATGGCAAGAAGCTCCGAGGTAACGACTTCTAACTCTTCTTTTCCTAAGGCTATGATTGACATGGATGATCCTACTAGTCTTAAGGTTAAAGAAGAGATTATTGCTTTGGATTACTTCTACACTAACTTGCAAGGTGAGCACAAAGTTCGTTTTGAAGCCCTTATGGATCAGCTGGCCCAAAACGAGGCTCTTCTCGAAAAAAGGGCAGAATTGAAAGGAAGGATGCAATGGAAATTGCATCCTTAAAAAATGCTCTTGAGGAATAAGAAGAAGCTCAGGTCTCTCTTGAAGAGAGGCTTGAGTCCATTGAAGAGTGACATGAAGAAATTGTGGCCAAACTTGTTAAGGAACGTGACAATGCAGTCACCAAAGCAAAGAAGTTAAAGAAGGAAAATATTGACTTTGGGGCTGCTCATGATAGACTCTACGAGGAATTGGAGAAACTTGAAAATGCTCACAAGGCATTGAAAAACAATTTCTCCATTCTCAATGAGTCACATGATCAACTTCAAAGTCGATTGGCCAAATCTGATGTTCCTAGCTCATCCAACTCAACATATAGTCACAAGGAAAATGCTAGTGTGGAAAAACAAGTGGTCAAGGACATCACTCCCAAGGATAAGGGTGTGCTTAATTAAGTTCTTGGCAAGCAAAGGTCAAATCATGGTAAAGAGGGACTTGGGTATGTCACCAAGTCCAAGAAAAATAAAAACAAGAAGAACAAGACCAAGAATGTGCAATCAAAGACAAGCACCGTTGAGAAGAATGTCACAAAAGAGAAGACTAACTATATTGGTTTTGCAAGGTCCCACAATCCAAATTATGAACTCTTTTGTGATGATTATGGCGATGTTTATGCTTATTATGTTGGTCCCTTTGATGAATATATTGCTTGGTCTATTTGGGTCCCAAATACCCTTGTTATTAACATGAAAGGACCCATTGAAAAATGGGTACCTAAAACCAAGAAGTAATTCTCTTGCAGGGCTATGCTTCCGGTGGGTCGAAATGGGTGCTGGATAGTGGATGCACTAGTCATATGACCGGAAGCAAGGAGATCATCACGGAGATGCATCCAAATCATGATAATATCACAGTCTCCTATGGTGATAAGTCTAAATCTCAGGTATTGGGTCTTGGCAAAGTTATGGTTGCTCACGATATCTCTCTCGTGGACGTCATGCTTGTTGAGACCCTCGGTTACAACCTTCTTTCTGTTCGTGCCCTTGGAAAGATGGGTTTTGCTGTTTTTATCGATGATGATTTGGTGGTACTCTTGTGGAGCAAGTCTCTAAAGGTCACTTTCGTTGGATACGTCGAAAATGACCTGTATGTGGTGGACTTTTCGGGGAAAACCACTTCGGGTCTGATGTGTCTATTCGAAAAGGCCGACGTGGGCTAGCTATGGCATCGCCGTTTAGCTCATGTCAACATGATAACTTTGCAAAGTATCCACAAGGGTGGCCACATCCTTGTACTAAAAGACAATGTCTCCTTTGCCAAAGATCGTGTTTGCAGGGCTTGTGTTGAAGGCAAAATGCACGATTCTCCCCACAAGAGGAAGACTATTGTGTCTTCAAACAGGATCTTGGAATTACTTCATGTGGATTTTTTTGGTCCTCCTTCTCATGCAAGTCTTGGTGGGAAGAAATATTGCTTGGTCATTGTCGATGATTACTCAAGATATACATGGGTCTATTTCTTCAAACTAAAGAGTGAGACTCAACAAACAGTCATTTACTTTGCCAACGAAGTTCAACGTCAACACAATGTCCCTATCTTGGCAATAAGAAGTGACAACGGCTCCGAATTCAAGAACTACACTTTGAATGAGTTTCTTAGCGAAGAGGGGACTAGACATCAATATTCCGCTGCGTACACCCCTCAACAAAATGGTGTAGCCGAGAGGAAGAACCGGACTTTGATGGATATGGCAAGATCAATGTTGGCTGAATTCAAATCTCCTTACAATTTTTGGGCTGAAGTCATATCCACTGCTTGTCACTCATCAAACCGGCTCTACCTTCGAAAGATTTTGGACAAGAATCCATATGAAATACTTACCGGTAACAAGCCCAACATCTCATACTTCAGGGTATTCGGGTGTAAGTGTTTCTTTCTTATTAAAGGTGTCCGCTTGTCTAAATTTAATTCCAAGGCTTTAGAAGGTATTTTTGTTGGTTACGGTTCCGAATCCCACACTTACAGAGTCTAAAACAAGCTCACTGGGATTGTTGTAGAATCTTGTAGTGTGGAGTTCGATGAAAATAACGGCTCCTTTGTAGGGCAAGTTGATGTTTGTGATGCAGATGTTGAAATACCCCAAGATGCCATAAGAAGAATGGGCGTGGGATTTTTCCGCCCCATTGAGGAACCCCTTGTGGCGGATCGGGAAGGACAATGCTCCACTCAAGTGGAGCCCTCATCTACACAAGATCAACAAGCTCCTACTATTGGAGAAAACTCTGCACCAACACCGCAACCTGCTGAAGATCATTAGTCTCCTGGACAAGATGGTTGTCCCAGGCCGGACTATCCGCCCCCTCCAAGTGGTGGACAATCCGCCCCTGGTACCCCAACTTGTTCCAGGGGATCCGAAGAAGAAGACAACAACCAAGAAGCTCCCAGGTCGGATTCTCCGGCCCCCGAGGGCGGATTATCCGGCTCTGTTTCTCCAAGTCCTTTCAGGCATTCTCAGGAAGAAGGCACTAGTGCTTCATCTCCCAGGCCGGATAGTCCGCCCCTCCAAGGGGCGGATTATCCGGCCCTGAAGAACAAACTCTGCAACAACCTCCTGGTGTTAACTCAGATCAAGTTCAAGGGCATGGCAGTGGTCAAGACAAGGATACAATTACTGAATCAACTCCTTCTAGAAACAATAAGGACATTGAGGCTCGTCTCAAGGCTCGTGCTGATCGAAACCTTGAACTAAGGGGTCACACTCTTGACAAGGTTGTTGGTGATCTACAAAGAAGGGTGTCTACTAGAAGAGAACTTGCAAGCTTCTGTGATCATCAAGCTCACATTTCCATGGTTGAACCTAAGAAGGTCTTTGATGCTCTTGAAGATCCCTATTGGGTTGTTGCAATGCATGAAGAATTAAATAACTTCAAATGCAACAAAGTATGGAAGCTCGTAGAGAAACCCAAGGATTGCCGCAATGTTATCGGCACCAAGTGGATCTTTAAGAACAAACAAGATGAAAATGGCATTGTTGTGAGGAATAAAGCAAGACTCGTGGCTCAAGGATTCTCTCAAGTGGAAGGAATTGATTTTGGTGAGACTTATGCTCCTGTGGCTCGTCTTGAGTCCATCTGTATCCTTCTTGCATATGCAGCCCATCATAATTTTAAATTACAGCAAATGGATGTTAAGAGTGCATTTCTTAATGGTCCTATACATGAGTTAGTATACGTCAAGCAGCCCCCGGGTTTTGAGGACCCCAAATTTCCGAACCATGTCTACAAACTCGATAAGGCGCTCTATGGCCTTAAACAAGCTCCACGTGCGTGGTATGAGCACCTTAAAGAGATTTTGTTAGACCGTGGATTCGAAGTTGGGCAAATCGATCCCACTCTTTTTACTAAGAAGGTTAATGGGGAGCTTTTTTTATGCCAACTCTATGTATATGACATTATTTTTGGCTCTACTAACTAAGCTTTTAACGATGAATTTTCAAAGCTTATGACTGACAGGTTTGAGATGTCAATGATGGGCGAGTTGAGGTTCTTTCTTGGATTCGAGATCAAACAACTTAGAGAGGGAACCTTTATTAATCAAGCTAAGTACACCCAAGACATGCTCAAAAGGTTCAAAATGACGGATCTCAATGGCGTTGCTACTCCAATGCAAACAAAGTGTCATCTTGAGCTCAATCCCAAGGGTAAAGACGTGGACCAAAAGGTATACCGATCCATGATCGGCTCTCTCCTTTACCTTTGCGCATCTAGGCCCGATATCATGTTAAGTGTAGGAGTGTGTGCAAGGTACCAAGCCGCTCCTAAAGAAAGCCACTTAGTGGCGGTCAAACGAATCTTCAGATATTTGGTTCATTACCCGAATTTTGGGTTATGGTATCCCAAGGGTTCAAGTTTCTCTCTATGTGGTTACACTGATTCGGATTGGTCTGGTGACAAAGATGATGGGAAATCAACCTCTGGTGCATGTCAATTCTTGGGCAGTCCTCTAGTGTGTTGGTCTTCAAAGAAACAGAATTGTATTTCACTCTCAACCGCTGAAGCTGAATATGTTGCTGCTGCAAGTGCTTGTACACAATTGTTATGGATGAGGAAAACTTTAAAGGAAAATGGTGTCAACTGTGACAAAGTGCCTCTATTATGTGACAATGAAAGTGCTATCAAAATTGCTTACAATACCGTGCAACATACCAGAACAAAACATATAGAGATTCACAACCACTTCATTCGGGATCATGTTGCTCGTGGTGATATTGCCCTATCCTTTGTGAGCACGAAGAACCAACTTGCTGATATTTTCACGAAGCCCCTTGACGAAGCAAGATTTTGTTATTTGAGGAATGAGCTAAATATCATAGATTCAAGGATCTTGGCTTGACTACTCTTGCACACTCACCTGCTCTTATCCATGTATTTGGTTTAGATGCGGGCATAGACATAGGGGGAGTGTGGTCCTAATCGATTGGGTCAACCCTCCCCCCATAATGCCGAAAGCAAGTAAAATCATTTCCCTTAATATCATTTTGTGATATGTGGGTCATCGATGAGCATTGGTTTTGAACTCAAGATACATCTTCGCGGTGTCATGCCATGCGCTCCAACATGGTGGCTTCGGCCACCGCCCTCTTCCTAGAGAAGAGTTGGTTTCTAATGGGTCTCTTTGGATTTTCTTGCAAATCTCTTGTTCTTATTGAAAACACACTCAATTTTGGCTTTTGTTTGATTTGATTCTTGCAAATTTGGGTGTGTAGTACCATCTCAGTTTTTTGCTCTCAACCCAAGCCTTTCTTTCCCTCCTTGAACCATCTATTCTTGCACACAAGTCCTCTATACACCATCGAGGGGTTTTGCTAGGATGCTCCAGCCTGAATCTGTAATTAATAGAACTTTCATAGGAGGGCAGACTATCCGCCCTAAGTGGGGGGCGGATTATCCGCCCCGGGTGAAATCTGCTTGTTAAAGGCAGGGTCGGGGAGGGCAGGCTCAAACAGAGCAGTCAGTCCTCCCCCAACCCTCCCTCAGCCCCCATCCACCGCCGGAGCCTCCGTCCCTCCCGGAGTCGATTTGACCACCGGATTCTCCGGGCTCTCCCCGGATCTTCTTCACCTCGCCTTCGGGTAACTTCTCCTCCATGATTTTCCTCCAATGAGTGAGGGTAACTCCCTCATCTCTCTCCTGTTGTATGGGATGCATTTTATTTGGTGGAAATCTCGTTGTAGAAGATCCTTGGCGTTGTTCCTTAAATACTAGAATCAGTAGAATTGCAACCCTAGTGCCCGATCTGTTTTGCCATGGTAGATCTGGGCCAATCCAGAAAATTTCTGCGAGGGCGGATTATCTGCCCCTGCCAGGGCCGGATAATCCGGCCTAGAGATTAAACTCTGGTCTGGTTTGGTCCTGACTCCTGCAATGCACATCATTGGTTTATGGATTGCTTTGCTACTCTTTCTATTGTTTTCTCCTGGACTTGTGTGTATGCTTATCTCCATGCTATCCCTCTAATGCTTTTCACAGGTGGTTCCAAGCCGACCAAGACCTTCTCCCATCATTCACATGCCCGTTATCTCAAGCCCACTTCTTAGGAACTGTATGCTCAGTGGAACACTTCAGGGATCAACTACGGCGAGCTCGAGAGTTGCCTCTTTCCTCCACCACCGCGAGCACCCACTCCTCCAGCTGATGATGATGATGATGAGTATGATGAAGAGGAAGGGGACGGTAATGAATACGACAAGGATGAGGAGGATTGATCTTCAGGGGTGTTAGCATCGCTCTTCTTCCTTTTTGGCATTTCGATGCCAAAGGGGGATAAGTAGTTCTATTAGGTCTCGTGGATTTGCAAGGGTCGGGCGCAAGAACCAATCTTTCAGTTGTTTTATTTGCTTTCTTGTGCCTTTTTAGCGTGAACTTATTTGCTATTTGTGTTTGATTATGTAATACTATGTCGTGCTACACTATGTTTGGTATTCATGGAATTCTGGATTTATCTATTGTGGATCTCATGGAATTCTGGATTTATCTATGGAGCATATTTTATGGCATATGGAATCATGGGATTATCTAATGTATGCATCAATATTGTTGGGATGTGCTTGGAGGCTATCAAACTAATTATTTTCTTTGGCTATAATCACATCCCGGTGGTATGACCTTATTTCCCAACCCACCTTGTTTCAATTGTCTTTGCTATGAAAGTTGTGTTCTCTCTAGTGTGTGTATTTGTATTCAAATGCAAATTTTAAATATGCACATGTCTAGGGGGAGCATCTTTCATTTTAAGGTGGCGTTAGCCGGTTTCATTGCAAATCCTAGTATTGTCATCTAACACCAAAAAGGGGGAGATTGAAAGAACATTTCTTAATCCCTAATGTTTTATGTGTTAGATAACAATATCAAGGATTATTTAATGTGTGTTGAAGTGCTGTAGCTCTCTCTAAGGAAAAGGGAAAAGTATCTGCCTTTGGGGGGTGGATAATCCGCCCCTCCCTCTTCCCAAGCAGGCGCAAGCCCCAGAAGGGGGCGGAGTTTTGGCCGGATTTTCCGGCATGACCGGATAATCCGCCCCCCTTGCTCACCACCAAGGCGCAAGCCCCGGAGAGGGGGCGGAGTGTTGGCCGAACTTTCCGGCTTGGGCGGATAATCCGCCCCAGGAGGGGGGCGGATTATCCACACCCCCCAAGATCTTCACCAAGTCGCGCAGGCGCCAGCCCCAGAGAGGGGGCGGAGTTTCTCCCAGAAAATCCGCCCTTGGGGCAGAGTTTCCCCAGGGGGCGGATTATCCGCCCCCAAAGTTGCTCAACGGCCAAATCTGGGGAGGGGGTATTTAAGCCAGCCTTCCCCCTCCTGCCAGATCTCTTGATTCATTCGAAAAAGACGAGATCTGATCTGCAACCTTTATCCAAGAGAGCTCCACCTAGATCCACCCAAAGGCCCCGTCCCTTGGGGAATCGAAGAAGGAGAACTCGATCTTCATCATCAGCAATCAAGAGCTTCATTTCCTCTCCATTCATTTGGAGAATCACCTATCTAGTATTTCTTGCAAATACCTAGATCCTTGTTTTGTTTATATTGATAAACCTTGTTCTTGTGACAGCTTGTTGTCATCTCGGGAGCCCCCAATTCAGTTGTGGGTGTGTTCCCCGGTAGCTTTGTAAAAGGCACTGGTTCCCGCCTCGAAGGTATCCAATAGTGGAGAAGGTGGATCAGGCCTCTCGTGGTGAGATCCATCGGAGAATAGGTGAGGCCTATTGTGGCGTGGTGGTCTTAGAATCGCCCACCCCTCCAACGCAGATGTACTTCCCTTAACAAGGAAGGAACTGCAGTAAAACAAATTCCTGTGTCTCTGCGTGCTCCACTACGGTTCCTTAGCTCCTCTCTTTACGTGCTTAGTAGTTAGGGTTGCATATAGGGAAATTCTCATAGTTGCATATCTAGAGAATTTACTTTGTGTCAAGCCTAAAATTGAAAAAGTATTAAAAATTGGTTAGCACCTATTGACCCCCCTATAGGTGCGCATACGATCCATTTAAATTAGGGATAAAGTAAATTCATGTGCTATAATTATCTTGTGACAGCTTGATAATCTTATTTGGTCAAGGTAGTATAATTGTGATTCAAACATCATGTCAAAATACCTAAGGCTGTACTCTGTTGATTCTTAATTCAAGATTGCTTGAAGTTTTCCCTTTCTTGAGGAGTATAAAAGAGATGTGTTACATCATCTATATGTTAGGACGTGATTCCCATATGAATGCTTATCAAACACATATTAAAGTTCCATCAATATTATGTCTTTCATGGATTGTTTGTGTCCACTACAACCCAAAAAGAGAGTAGACAAGTGAACCCATAAACATTGGTCCATTTTAAACCATTAGAAACACCTTTTCAACACAATTATCATACTTTACATTTTCTGTAATTTATTATTTCGAAAATACAAAAATACTTTCTTCACTTGCTCACACACAAAACCCCAAAACAACTATCTTTTATTGCTTTTATCTTTCTTGCCTAGTTTTACTCGTTTTACTTTACTTTATTTATATTTCATATTATTAATACGAAACGTTATGCTTGACAACCACATGGTGGAGTTGGGGACACGACAAAAACTTTGATATGTAGTTTGGTAGAAGAGGATAAGAAGAATTAACATCTTAGCCAATTCTTCGGCTAAGAGTTCGATATAAACCCTGAGTCACCCTTGTGAGGAAAAAACGCTTGTTACAATACTCTGCACTTGGAATCCTAATGAATTGGTACACGGAGTTGTTACCATCACCAAGTCCCTTTGGCCTAGCGATATATGAGTTGATCAACATGATTATGGTCATCTATGTAATTTTTATGTGATGGATTTTTATTTTCTGATATGATATTTGAGATTGGAATTCTATCACGTGTAAGATATATTGTTAGATCCATATTATGTACCCCATTCTTAAGTACTTGTTTTTATCATACTTATATGCAATAATATGTGTGGGGGAACATATGTATTAGATGTAGTAACATGGTGGTGGAGATTGGGAACTAATGGAAAACTTGAGACCCACTATGGTTTTTACCTTTGTCTTGTGACGTCACTAGGGATAAAGTGAATATATGTGTTATATACATCTTATCACAACAAATATGTTCTTGTTTTGGTCAAGGTAGCACATTTATTATTCAAACATCATGCCAAAGTATCTAAGGATAACTCTGTTTATTCTTAGTTTTAGATTGCATGTTGTTTTCCCTTTCTAGAGGAGTATCCAATCCCACGATCTTCCAAGTGTTGAACATACAACACCTTTGTCGGTCCACATGCACGAGGAGGAGCATCGGCGATGGACTGCTAGGTCCAGTACGGCAGATGGGCTGAATGGGGCTAGGGTTTCTAATGCATGTAAGTGTCTAACTGTGCCCTTTGGGCATCTTGCGCCCCACTATACACTAGTACAAACTCGCTGCTTAGAGACAATGTGCTCTCAGAAGGTTTTCCCCAAGTATGGAAAAATCCCATCTATTTGTACCCCTCAGCCAGTTGTTACAAGATGACCGCCTTTAATGGTCTTCCAAGCGGTTGTTTATAGTAGCAGACTCAAAAAATAGACATCTGGAAGTTGAATAATAAAAACAAACGTCTCAGTATATGATCTTAGGCGGTCAGAAAAATTAATCGTCTCTAATACTCATAGCGGTGAGCCGCCTATTATTACGAACCACCTCAATTTGGTTGTGTGACACGTACGTGTAGTTATGTCACCCGGTCATGGAAAGCCCCGCGAGTGCACCTCAGACGGATGGTAATAAGAACCATATCTAAGAGTGATCAGGGGGAGCGATTAGGGTTTTGCGCCGCCTCCTAGATCTACACGTTGGGCAAACTGAATTTGCGCACGTACTCTATGGTCAATTCTAAAGGCAGAGTACGGAGAAAGTCCCGCCAGATTTAGTATAACAATACGTAGAGCTCGAGTTGCGCAGGTTGTTCAGACGCTTCTCTAGATCTATATAAATGAGATTTTCTTACTCTATTTCTTTTTCACTCTGTACTCTATGTTTTCAGTTCATTCTGAATCTCTTCTTTGATTTTTTTCTTTTTTCAATACGTAGAATCAAGCTGCGGTGATAGAAATATGTCCTGTATGTAGCCAGCCAAGGCATAACTATGATCGTTCCAACATGACTTCAGAATCCTTCACCATCGTCCTGAACTAGCCTATCTATCGAGAAGTTGTGGTCAGTAATTTTAGCCTCAATCGATCTACAAAGTCCTTCACTATCAATTAATTAGCATGCCTACGTGTGAGCTAAAAGTATTATTTTGGTGCTTGGTAGCAAGCTAGGAATTTGAGTTTTTATTTTTTGAGTAATTAGAAACATGAATGGACATATCTTAGAAAGTTTCCTTCAAATTTTAAGAGTTATAAGCCATATATGCATCTTTGTTTCCTTCGGAATTTGTTAGAGAAACATCAATCAATTGTTTTCTGTTTCTGCCATATATGCATCTATGTTTGGATCTGATATAAGCCACACATAAGTACATGCTTTTATATTTTTTATATAGGTTATAGTGAATCTTCCTACTGTTATATGTATATATATGATCCGACATCATCACATTTATTTGGTTAGTATTAAATTTTCCTACTGGAAAATTATTGTACCAAGTGTATGTTATAAATTTATTTTTGTTTTTCCTACTGTTATATATACTAGATGACATCCCGCGCGTTGATGCGGAACATTTTTTTAAAATTTTGTTATTTTATACTGCAAATGACCTCTCCTAAAATAATTAGGCAAATAACAAAATTGACTAACAAATAAGGTAACACCACCTCGGAAATGAAGTTACCTTATCTTTATAGGAAACAAAAGGTTATTTATACGAATGTAAATCCAAACAAACATCATGCACTTCTAGTTCCTGGCTACTTGCAGAGTATAAAATAGAATATCTGGATCATCAAAGATTGTTGCTTGGCCACCCAACTTATTATAATTAAATGAAATTATTCCATCTTGTGCAGACCAAAAACATATGGAGAGAAACAATTACAATTAGATGAAAGATAAGACATGGTGACCTGTAAGTAGGACTCACGTAGTTAGAGATGATGAAATACATATGGAGTAGCTTGTTTCCAGCCCGACCCCTCTCGCCCACCCCCCGCCCCTAGGGCGACGGGGTCGCTCCCTTGATTCGGCTATCTCCTCCTCCTCCACCTCTCCCGCCGCCGCAGGCAGGCCACGGCCGGCCAGTGGCGCCGGCGGTGCTTCTCTTCCTGCACTGAGGCGGCGGGGTCGGGGCCTCCCTCCTCCGGTGGTAGTACGGCCTGGGCGACGGAGGTTCGGCGGCGGCTGAGTGAGCCAACGCGGTGGCGCGGCAGGCGGCCGACGGCAGGTGGTGGTGGCGGATCTAGCCGGATTCCTTGGCCCAGATCTGGGCAAGGGGGCGGGCCTGCCTTCCCCCATTATTGCTCTATGGTTGGTCGCTCGTTAGGTCGGTGTAGGTCCGGCGGTGTCCTCGTCCGGCCGGTTGCAGTGTGACTACAGGCTTTACGGGCCAAAAAGGGCCCGGCTAGACTCTCGTGGGACTGGTGTGCCCCCGCGGGGGCTTTACGGGTCCATTGGACCCGGACGGACCTAACGGGGACTGGTGTGCCGGTGGTCACGTCCGGTCGACTACGTCCTTGGCGGTGGAGGCAGTTCCCTCCCGCACGAACGTGGATCTGCTGGCCCTGCCTCGAACTACGTGTGCCTCAGCTTGTAGACCTTGCGGCGGTTTTCTGGGTGAGATGATGATGGTGGAGTCGAGACTGGCGTGGCGCGTGCTCGTGGGCGGCAAGTTTGGTGGTGGCGAGGCCTCGCCCTCACGGGTTTCCTATGCAACGACTCGTTCGAGGCGGGTGGATAGGGTCTTCGGGAGAAATCCTTGTCGGCGCGACCGACACCGACGCGGTGCTGCCCGTGGGTGGCACCTCCCTTCTTTAAGGGTGTCGTGGCTACCCTCCTTCATCTCTCCTCGGTGTGTCGGGGGAAACCCTAGGGACAATTTTGGTCCGGGCAGCAGCGGTCGCTTTCCCTCTTGAGGGTGTTGCTTGGTGCTTGACGAGTCGGGGCTAGGAGCGGGGTGGGAATTCTTCGGAGGGCGAAGTGGTTGCGGTCTTCATCATCTAGTCGATCCGCCTCCATCTCCATTCCTTTTTGTTTTTCCTTGTTTTTAGTTCGGGCGTGTGTGTTGCTGCCCCAGCATAGTGTTTCAGGGTGTGTCTTCCTTTGGGCATTGTGCTGTCTAGCCCAACAGCGGTCTCACATGTTGCTTTATTTATAAAGCGGGGCGAAAGCCTATTTTGAGGAGATGGTGAACATATTGTATTTGTTGCAACCATGTTGACTTGATCAACCAATGAGTGCAAATGATAGGATCTTTGATTTTCAAATATTTCATGTTCTGCCTATGCAATAAAATGATAAGAGAATGGGAACTCGAAGGAAAGATCAGTTTCAACCGTCTAGCAGCTCCCAATGGAATGGAAGGCTGCGGTCAACCTCCCCCTAGATTATTATATCATAGCTAGTGTTATATGTTGATCCAAATTCTACAAAGTATAGGCCAACTTCTGACGAGTGGAGCGAGGCCCTACGGATCGTCGAAGACCTAGGTTTCCACCGATATATAAATCCCTTGTAAGCCGCCGGTTGGGATGAGTTGCATTTATGAAATCCCCGGCGTTTGTAAACACTCCTCGATATAGTGAAGTTTTGCTGGCTGGCGCCCGTGGTTTTTTCCTCTCTTTGTTGGAGAGGTTTTTCCACGTTAAATCTATGTCCCCTTGCTATGCTTTTCGTTTTCGTTCTTCGTTATATTCTTTTCGCAATTGTAACAAGTGGTATCAGAGCCCCAGGTTCTAATCTAGGGTTTGCGACATGTCGTCATTGAAGTTCAATCTACCACAGCTGGACTACACCACAAGATTCTCCTTGTGGCAGGTGAAGATGCGGGCGATTCTCGCCCAAACTTCTGATCTAGATGAAGCGCTGGATGGATTCGGTGAAAAGGATGCTAAGATCTGGTCCGCCGAAGAGAAGCGGAAGGATTATAAGGCTTTGTCTTTGATTCAACTTCATATGTCCAATAATATTTTGCAGAAAGTACTGGAGATGAAATCTGATGCTGCCCTATGGGAAAAAATGGGAACGATCTGTGTGTCAAAGGATCTAACTAGTAAGATGAACGTGAAGATGAAGTTGTTCTCGCACAGGCTGCAAGAAGGTGGATCGGTAATGAATCACATTTCTATTTTTAAAGAGATTGTTTCAGACTTGCAGTCTATGGAGGTAAAATATGATGATGAGGATTTAGCTCTTCTACTCTTATGCTCGTTGCCTAGTTTCTATACACATTTTCGCGATACAATATTGTTGAGTCGTGATGAACTAACCCTTGCCGAAGTACATGACGCCCTCAAACAGAGGGAAAAGATGAAAACTATGGTAGGGTCAGATGGGACGTCATCCAAGGCCGAGGCTCTGCAGGTTCATGGCAGGACCGAGCAGAGATACAACAACTATGGCAACAGAGATAAGAGCAAGGACGGTAGAAGTCGTTCAAAGTCCAAGGGAATGGATAAATTCTGTAGGTATTATAAGAAATCTAATCATGTTATTGATGATTGTTGGAAGTTGCAGAATAAGGAGAAAAGAAACGGAACTTACCAACTGAAAGATAGGTCTGAAGGTACTGGTAAGGCTGCTGTTGTTTTTGATAGTTCTGATGGTGAATGCTTAGCTGTTTTTGCTGCTTGTGCTTCTCTTGATGATGAATGGATACTTGATACTGCATGTTCGTTTCATATTTGTTGTAACAAAGATTGGTTCAGTTTATATGAGTCTGTGCAGACTGGAGATTTTATGCGTGTGGGGAATGACAACCCATGCCATATTGTTGGCGTTGGATCTGTTAAGATCAGGACACATGATGGCGTGACACGCACTAACGAGGTTTAATCTCGTCAATGCCCATTGTTATGGACTTGGGTTTTGGAGAAGATGGGGATGCTGGAGATCGTGGCACGGTTAATAGACAAGCAACCAGGGGACACGAGATTTACCCAGGTTCAGGCCCCCGGAGGGAAAACCCTACTCCTTCTTGTCTGCTCTTTATTACGGCGGAACCGAAGGTTACAAGATGCGCAGATTCGATCTGGCATGGAGATGTGTGCGAAAGTATGAGTCGAGAGATCTAGGACGTGCCCTCCTGGCCTTTATATAGACTTAGGAAGGTCCCGGGCATAGTCCTAGTCGGTTACAAGTTCTAGGGTTTTACCCCTTTGAATTTCCTATCTATGCTAGTCTTGCTCTCCAAGGATCCGAAAGCGTCATGGGCCTTGGCCACCCGAAAATCTTCATGGGCCAGCGTATATCTGCTGTGGGCCTTCCTTGGGCTGGACCAGGTATGCTGAAGTCACGTACCCGTAGGGTATAACCATGTCAGTAGCCCCTGAGTGATCAGTCGAATCGTAGATTTGGCTGAGGACTCTTCCATCTTTTGGATGCAACTATGTATTAATAGTATATGTGTGTAGGTATTGTTGACGCGTGTGCCTGACTCACCCGACGGATCAGGGTCAGTTAACTGTCTTAGGACGAAACAACACGATCTTCTTCAATTTCAAGTCCCTTTACTCGGACCTGGAACATATGCTGGCGTAATTCGACTCAGGCCGCGGAGGACTTACAGGAGTGGAATTCCAGTGATTTTAATTAATGTACCCAACGCGTCCGTCGGGATTTTTCATCACGCCTGTCGACATGGATTTGTACTAGCAGAGCGCAATCATGTACGTTGTCAGGCCGTCAGATGATATCTGCAGGTCTTATCTTTGTGTCGCAGACACAGCATCCGAATGTTTGTCACCGCGGAGGTGTTTCGGGTGGCAAAGGAGATCGTTGCTCACTCAGCGTTTTGTTGGGGCAGAGATGCCAAAAAGTTTTTGCGTGCTGATCCGAAAGACCACAGTCGAAGAATTCATAGGGTGCGCGACCAGCGCTCCCTATGGGAGTAGCCCCCGAGTGTCTGTTCGATTTGTAGACTCGAGCAGAGACTTTAGTTCAAGCAATGTTCGGTTGTTAAGTCCGTAAGACTCAAAAAAATTCGGATGTTTAAATCCATCCTCCCTATGGGAGTAGCCCCCGAGTCCGTAGTGGAGTCGTAGACTCGACGTAGGACTCGAAGAAATACTTTGTCGTTATTCATCTTCCGGGTGCACGGCCAGCGCTCCTGATAGGAGTAGCCCCCGAGTATTTATTCGAACCGAAGATTCGAGTGAGTACTCTTAGCTGTGGAGCCGAAGAATTGTAGTTGGTGCTAGTATAGCTTTTGATGACATTAGTGCTGACGATCGATGACCTCAAGCGTCTGCTACGCCAGAGATGACTTGACTGGACGAACGTGGGTCCCACTTGCTGACTTTGAATTGACCGGTCACGCGCGGCATGGAGATAATTACGGCGTCTCCTCGATTTCCGCGCGTAGTGGACGGCGTGGTAATGACGGTTCGTTGTGATGTTGACACGTGTACGGCCAGATCTGCCGTTGGCGTTAGGTCTTCTGGATGAACGGCTGCCGTGCGTCGTCTTCGCTGTTATAATCATTTAGGTAAACCGTGGTTTGTTTTCACCGCACCAGTTCTTGTGTTCACTGCCTCCTTGCGCTCGAGCGATTGTTGCTTCGCGCTGGGATTCCCTTCCACATTTCCGTCGTTCTTTCTACGTTTTCACCGCCGGCGCCGCCGTAGAGTGATGGGGAAACCAAAGAAATCTTCATCTGCGGTTGGGACCAGCGCCGCCGGAGGAAAGAAGGGCACCGCCGCTACTTGCGTCACCGATGGTGGCTGGCAGCAATCAGAGACGCGGGAGAGCGATCACCGCAAGCTGCGCGAGCGGGGCTTGATCCCGCAAGATAGGGAGGCCGTCAAACTCCCTGGCAATGAGGTAATCCCCCGTCCCCCATCTGGGTACCGGGTTATGTTTCTCGCCTTCGTTTTGCGTGGGTTTTCGTTTCCAGTCCATGACTTCCTTCGTGGACTGCTCTTCTTCTATGGGATTCAGCTTCATCATCTGTCTCCCAATTCTCTTCTCCACATTGCGTGTTTTATCACTTTTTGCGAGTGCTGGCTTGGCATTGAGCCGCACTTTGGCCTCTTCCGGAAGCTCTATTCCGTGAAGAGGCAGTCTGGTTCGGATGGTGTGTATCCCATTGGGGGTTGCATCATCTCCCTTAGTCCCAATCTTCTCTTCTTTTCTTTTTCCATGTCCGAATCTATCCAGTACTGGCGGAGGCGATGGTATTATTTCCGCGACTCCGTAGTGCCCGGGCAAGATTTTGGTCTTGTTCCCTTTGACCCCTCCCAAATGATTGAGAAGAAAAGGTCTTGGAAAAACCAAATCTTGGACGGTGAGGTGGCGGAGATAGAGGCCCTTTACCATCGGGTGGAGGATCTACAACTGATTCTGGAGAAGGAGGTGAACGGCGTGGACATCATCCGGACGTTTCTTGAGCGTCGGGTGCAGCCTCTCCAAGCGAGGGCGCACCCGATGTTTCTTTATTCTGGGCGCCGTGATCCGACGAGGGTTTCGAGTGAGAAAATATCCGAGGGGGATCTTGACAGGGCCCTTCGCGCGCTGCTGAAGTTCAAGGCCGGAGAAGAAATCCCGGGGAAGTTGCTGACTCCTCCCTTTTCTTCGACGTTGGTCATACCGCAGGTGTAGATTTGTGCACGTAGTGCTCTTTTTTTTGCCGGCTGTGTATTTGTTTCCTTTGTTTGCTAACAAAGTTCCTTCTGATCTTGCAGAGCTTCAAAGTGCCGGGCATGGTACCACCGTTGCCCGAAAGGTATCCGAATGCCCCGGATAATGAAGTGGTTGATTCCGTGTCCGAGCTACCATCGGCGCGATCTCCAGCGGAGGATGCCGACGAGTCGAGTGAGGACCATACGCGAAAACGGTCACGGAGCTCCAGCGAGTCTTCGGATGCCTCGACTCCTCCGACTCCCAGAAATCCTCTGGGCCTTGAGCGTCATAGTGATGGTCATGGAGGCTCTTCCTCTCCCATTCCTGCCATTCCTGTGCGGGCTGTGGCGCCGCACCCGCCAGCGAAGCGGAAGAAGGAAGAAAAGAAGGAGGAGAAGAAGGAAGAGAAGAAAAAGCAGAAGAGAGCCCAAAGGTCTCCTCTTGTCTTTGACCTGAGCTCACTGGGCTCGTAAGTTTCTTGCTGTACTATTGTCCTTTTTCCTTCATGATTGTTGTGCTTGTGCTGATTGGTTCGTGTGCAGGCATTCCTCCCATGATTCCTCTAGTGATGGTGCGCGGGAGATGATGGGGGAGTCGAAGATTGCGTCTCCTCCTCCTCAGACGGTGGCGACTTCGGGTGGCGCGCCTCCGGATCCTCCGTTGCAGGAGGTGCAGGTGGTTGCGCCTCAGAATTTCGCAGGCGGTCCTTCGGAGTCACCATCAGAGCATGTAAGTTTTTCTGCTTCATATCACGGGGGGAGCCCCCGAGTATCTTCGTGTGCGAATTTTGTTTTTACTCCTTTGTGTTGGGCGTAGCCCCCAAGTCCTTTTCTTACTGCTATCTTTTTCTTCAGCCTTTTGTGCAGGAGGCCAAGCGGCTGGTGCAGGAGCGCCTGGCGCTGGAGGCAAACCTTCGGCAGCTTCAAGGTATCTATCTGCCTTTTAGCGCTTCTCTTATTTATCCTGGTTCTGTTCTTTGACATTTGTTTGTTTTGAATGCAGAGGAGCATAACAAGTCTCTCCGTGAGGTTGACGCTCTCAAGAAGAGCCTTGGTCAATCGGAGCAGAAGGCCGGAGCCGCCGTTGGCGCGAAAGAACGCCTCGAGCTAGAGCTGACTAAGGCAGCCGAAGCGAAGGAGCGTCTACAGCAGGAAGCCGCAGATCGTGAGGAGCAGCTGGCCACGGTTGCGGCTGCTCGTGAAAAAGAGATGGCGGCGAAGCTCATGGCTGCTGCCAAGGATATTTTGGGCGAGTGCTAGTTTTTGTACTTGTTTCTTTTTCTTCGGGTCTTCTTCTATGCGGCTTTTCTTCATGCTTTTCTTCTTTTATCTCAGATGCCGCAGGCATCGAGTTCGACCGCGGTGCTCTGGAGCACGGGAGTGCTCTAGATGATGCCACTGTGGCGGTCGAAGACCGCTGCAGCACCGTCGTCAACTCCCTCGCCAAGGCGAAAGAAGTCCTTGGTCGTTTCTACAAGGAGCTTGTCCCGAAGGGCGCAGCCCTTGACGATGTGGATGCTCTGGCGGAGGCTCTGTCAGCCGAAGCGCCTGCGGCGTACAAACGCAAACAGAAGGGCATCGGTGCGTCCGTCGGGCTGGCGATGGCCATGGCGGCTGGAGCGGAGCTGGATCTGCCCCAGATCACTTCTCGGATGCCGACGGCTGCGGATGGATCCGAGGTAGCCTTTGCTGTCTATTCTGCTTGTTGCAAGCGATATGGGCCCAAGCTCATTGATTTGCTGTCTGAGTATGCACTGCGGCAGCAGGGCGGGGACAAAGCTAGGCAGTCTGGCTCCGAGGCGAATCAGGGCCCTGCATCTTAGGCGTAGTAGACGTAGGATAGTTTGTAGTCTGTTTTTGTTGTAAATATCTTGAAGAACACCATCCTTGTGCCACATAGTGGCCTTATATATTTAATGAATTCCTCTGAGTTGTGCTATATCCTTGGTTGAATGTTTGTGTTCCTTTCTTTTGCTGCCGCTCTAGGTTCCTTCGGGTGCTGACCCTGTTGACGCCCCATCCGCAATGCCGTTGCGTCCATCCTTGGATGATTCCTCGCAGCTCACTTTCCTTCGGGATCGTCTGCGCAGTCTGGAGAGGGAGTACTTGATGGCGGATTTGGTCCGGCTGTCCGAGCAGCTGCAATGTAAATTGTTCTTTGGTCGAGCTGTAGCTCTGTTCTTCGGATGAGCCTGCTGGCCTTACTCTTATTTTGTCCGATTGTTGCAGGTGCAAATCTTGCTCCGAGGGAAGAAGTGTCGCTGTTCGGGTCAATTGCTTGACTCAATAGGACATGGAGGCCGGCAGATTCTTCTGGATGGATCATGATCGCGCCATAGCCCTGGCGACGGTGCAGGATCGTGTTCATCAAGTTTCGCGGGTGCTCCGCCAAGTGCAGACATCGCTTTCCTCGGTGTTGCACGTCATGTTCCCTTTGGATGCCCGGCCAACAAGCCTTGCGGGTCTTCTGTCGGAATTTCGGAACGTAAGCAATGTCAAGGAGTTGGTGCGGCAGCAGCTTGTCGCAGGAGTGAAAGCTGCGTTGTCTCTTGTGAGGCTGCACCGGCCTGACGTGGATTTGGCTGCCGTGGCTGCTGGGCCACCTCTTCGCCCTGATGGTGGCGAGTGGGACATGCGTCCGCATTACGCGGCTGTAAGGCAGTATGCCGAACAGATTGTAGATTTGTTTGAGCAGCGTGCCCAGATTATTCTTCAACATAGGTAGTACCTGTAAAAAGAGAGAGATGTAAAATTTGTATATTTCGGCTGGGCGTGTTGTGCCCTTTGTTGTAAAGGTTTATTTGTTTGTGAGCACGCAGTGCTTTAATTGGGTACGTGTCCTTTTCGTTTGCCTGACGTTGTCAGCTACTCAGGTGTACACGTTTGGTCCTCGGTCGATGAAATCGTGAGGTGGGGGGATCCCCCGAGTGCGTTTGTAGCATGTAGTACAGTTGCAGAAAATAGTGAACCGAAGTTTTGGGGCGAGACACTTAGCTTTATTTCTATCGTAATGGAGGAGGTACATTGTTCGGCTGAGTAGCCTTGGCTGGAAGCCTTATTGAAAAAAAGGGGGTTGGTTGCTATGGATAGAATCGTCGCAGGTGCGAGATATTCCATGGGTTGGAGTATGCGACTCCAGACTCCACGTGCTTGAGGCGATAGGCGCCACCTGGGATGACTTCGGTGATGACGTAGGGTCCTTCCCATGGCGACTCGAATTTATTCGGTCGCTTTTGCTTGAGTCGCAAGACGAGGTCTCCTTCGACGAAGGACCTTGGGCGCAGCCGGCGGCTGTGGTAGTTGCGGAGACTCTGCTGGTACACCGCTGATCGAGCTGCTGCTATATCCCGTGCTTCGTCGAGTGTATCGACAGCGTCTTCGAGTGCAGCCGTGGATTCAGCTTCACTGTAGGTGACGACCCGTGGGGCCTGGTGGCGATTGGTGGTAGCACGGCTTCGGCTCCGTGTACCATGAAGAACGGTGTGTAGCCGGTGGAGCTGTTTGGCGTAGTTCGTAAGCTCCACAGGACGGAGGGTAGCTCCTTCGTCCAATTTCCAGCTTTTTGTTCGAGTGAGCTCATGAGGCGCTTCTTGATGCCGACGCCGATTAGGGCGTTGGCCTTTTCCACTTGCCCGTTCGTTTGCGGGTGTGCCACTAAGGCATATGTGATGTTGATCCCAAGGCCTTCGCAGAAGTCCTGGAATTCTTCGGATATGAAGTTCGATCCCTTGTCGGTGATGATGCTGTGTGGTACGACGAACCTGTAGACAATGGACTCGAAGAACTTGACGGTAGTTTTGCCTTTCTGGTTGGTGACCGGCATGGCCTCGATCCATTTGGTGAATTTGTCGACTGCAAGCAGGAGGAAGACGTGTCCTCCTTTCGAGGATTTTGGCAGTTTGCCGATCATGTCGAGGCCCCATTGAGCGAAAGGCCAAGCTATAGGTATGGGCCTGAGCTCGGACCCAGGTGCGTGCGGTTTGTTGGCGAACCGTTGGCATCCGTTGCATCTTCGGACGATGTCCTTTGCGTCGCTCATGGCCGTTGGCCAGTAGAATCCTGCTCGTAGAGCTTTAGCGACAAGGGAGCGGCTGCCTGCGTGGTGGCCGCAGATGCCTTCGTGGATGTCTTGGAGTATGGCCTTGCCGTCGTTGATGGTGACGCACCGTTGAAGTACACCCGTGATGCTGCGCTTGTACAGCTCGCCGTTGATGATGGTGAAGGCTTTTGACCGGTGAGATATGTGTCGGGCGTCTGTTGGGCTGTCAGGCAATTCTCCGGTTATCAAGAACTGGAGGTATGGTCGTGTCCAAGCTTCTTCGACTGCCATGCCCTGCATTAGGTTGACCATGGATACCTCTGTGTCTAGCTTTTCGGGTCCTTCGTGTCCTTCGGGTAGCGTAGCTCCCGAGTGCTTTGCTTCTTCGGGTGATCCCTTGGGGAATTTCCGCTTGATGGATGGCACGCAGATTTGTTCGAGGAACACACCTGGTGGCACCTTTGCGCAAGTGGAGCCGATGTTGGCGAGTCTATCGGCTTCCTCGTTGCTCTCTCTTCCAACGTGCCGAAGTTCGCAGCCGTCGAATTCTCCTTCGAGTGCATTGTAGAGCGCGCGGTACACGATCATGTTTTCGGCGTGTGTGTCACACTCATTCATCGTCTGCTGGACGACGAGGTTGCAGTCACCGTAGATGACCAGGTGCGTTGCGCCGCATATCTTTTCCATCCTCATGCCATGGATGAGGGCTTCGTATTCGGCTTCGTTGTTGGAGGCTCTGAATTTCATCCGAAGAACGTACTTCATATTGTCACCTTCCGGGGAGGTCAGTATGACCCCTGCCCCTGCTCCGGCTTCGCGCTTGGAGCCGTCGAAATGCATTGTCTAGGACTGCGACATGTCTGGGGTGTTTGGCAGCTGCAGCTCCATCCAGTGTACCAGGAAGTCCGGAAGGACTTGAGATTTGATTGCGTGTCGCTTCTCGTAGACGATGTCCAAGGGTGATAGTTCGATGCCCCACAGGGCCACCCGTCCTGTGGCCTCTGGATTATTCAGGATGCTGTTCAGGGGTGCTTCGTTGACGACCATCACTTGGTGCTCCTGGAAGTAGTGGCTTAGCCGTCGAGCCGTCATGAATACGCCGTAGGCTAGCTTCTGGTAGTGAGGGTACCTCTTCTTTGTTGGTGTCAGTACCTCGCTGAGGTAGTAAATTGGGTGCTGGACCCCTTGGGTCTTGCCTTCTTCGGGTCGTTCGACCACGATGCAGTCTTGACCACTGATGTGTGGCTGCTATGTACATGACAGGGCTCGCGCTCCTTTGGCGTGACCAAAGCGGGCGAGGTGGAGGAGCCGCTGAGGCTTTCGAATGTCGTTGGCTTCGTGTCCACTCGAACTTGTGCGCTTTCGCGGTGGTAGAATGGTAGGGCCTTCTCGCCCATACGGTGATGAACCCTTAGCGCTACTCGTCTGCGAGCCTGGGCCCTTGAGGTTTTTCGGCTTCTCCATCGTTATGATGGCTTTGATTTTCTTCGGGTTCGCCTCGATCCTTCGTTGAGAGATGAAGTACCCGAGCAGCTGACCTGATGGGACGCTGAAGGCGCACTTTTCGGGATTGAGCTTGATCCTGTAGCGATCAAGGTTGTCGAACATCTCGCGGAGATCATCGATAAGTGTCCTTGCCTCCCTGGTTTTTATTACTATGTCGTCGACATAAACTTGGACGTTGCGACCAATCTGGTCCTTGAGGCAGGCCTGCATGCATCGCTGGTACGTGGCACCCGCGTTCTTTAGCCCGAAGGGCATTGTGTTGTAATAGAATACTCCGAACGGTGTAATAAACGCCGTTTTCTCCTGATCTTCGACCTTGAGCCGAATCTGGTTATAGCCTGAGTAGGCGTCGAGGAAGGAGAGTTTCTCGCAACCTTTAGTCGAATCGATAATTCGGTCGATCCGTGGAAGAGGGAAGTGGTCCTTTGGGCAATGCTTATTTAGTGACGTGAAATCCACACACATCCGCAGGATGTCCGTGTCCTTCTTCGGGACCATCACCGTGTTTGCAAGCCACTCGCTTTCTTTGATTTCCCTGATGAAGTCTGCAGCGAGTATTCTATTGATTTCCTTGCTGATAGCTTCGGCTCGTGGCTCCGACAGTCTTTGGATGGACTGCTTGACTGGCTTGGTGTCTGGAAAGACATTGAGTGCATGCTCGGCGAATTCCTTGGGAACTCCTGGCATGTCCGCAGGACACCAGGCGAATATTTCCCAGCGCTCACGGAGGAATTCGACAAGCGTGCCTTCCTATGCGGTGTTGAGGTCATTGGCGATCAAGGCCGTCTTGGAGGCATCCGTTGGATGGACCTGTACTTTCTTGGTGTTGACGGTGGAGTCGAAGGACATGTCAGGTGCGTTCTGCCTTGTGACTGGGGGTAGCCCATTGTCCGTCACCTCGCGGAGCCTTACAAGCTCGTCTTGCATGCCGAAAGACTGGGAGATTTTGTTGAAATCCCTGTCGCATTGGTCCGATCGGGTGAAGCTCCCATGGACTGTGATGACGCCCCTTGGTCCTGGCATCTTGAGTAGTAGGTATGCGTAGTGTGGGACGGCCAGGAACCTTGCGGATGCTACACGCCCCAGGATGGCGTGGTATTGTGACGGCCAGTCCACCACTTCGAATTCGAGTCGCTCCTGCCGAAAGTTGTCCGGCTTTCCGAAGATGACGTTGAGCCCTATTTTGCCCAGGGGGAATATGCCCTTTCCTGGGACAATGCAGTGGAACGTTGTGTCTGATTGTTCCAGGCTGCATTGCGGGATCCGCATAGCTGCTAGGGTGCTTGCGAACATTAGGTTGATGTCGCTGTCGCCGTCCATGAAGACGCGACTCATCTCGAAGCCTCCGATCTGCGCCTCCAGCAGCAGGCCAGCATGACCTGGGCGAGGGATCTGGCAAGGGTGATCCGCGCGAGTGAACGTGATGCAGGACTCCGATCCGCTGAGGTACTCAGGGATTGCGGTGAGTTACGCAGCCAAGTTGATTTGTCGGGTGATTTTCTTCTGCACCCTGTTTGTGGGGCGTCCCTTCTGGATCATATTTAGTGCTCCCTTTGGTGGGGGTATCCGACCCCGGCGTTGTTTTGCGCTGGTGCGACTGGTTGGTTTGGGCCTCCAATAGGTGGCGGTGGAGGAGCTCCGTGTGCTATTTCTCCTGGCGCCGGTGCGTTTCCGAACGCAGGGATTGGGGCTTGTTGCCTCATCTGCACCATGCTTTCGCTGAGTTTCTGGAACTCGCGGCAGTCCTTGAGCATGTGACTGGCTTTCTTTTTGCCATCTTGTTTGTCGATGTAGAAGTGGATGGTGCATGGACCCGAAAGTTTGTCGAATGCTGAGGGTCCATTGTCGCGGTTGCGGCGTTGCCACGACTGTGCTGGTCGTCCGTTGTCATGGAGATTTCCTCCGCGGTATCCTCCGCTGTTGCGGCTGTTGTCGTTGCGGCGATCGGCGTAGCCAGCCGCGACCATGTCGGGTCCGTCGCGGTCTTCGTAGACACGCGATCTCCTCTTGCTGCGGCGTTCTCGCCTTCGTCCTTAGTCGTCCTCTTCATCTGATTGCGCTCGCTGGATACAATCTTCGCCGTCTGCCCAACTGTTGGCAATTTCCATGAGGTGGTCGAGTGTCTTGGGCTTGACACGCCCAAGTTCTTCCTTGAAATCTTGGCGTTTGGCCGCGTCTCAAGGCGTCGATGGCCCTCTCTCGGATATATGCGTGCGGAGTTCTTGGTGGTAGACCCGGTATGTATATGCGAATAGATTCCCCCGTCCTCTGAGTGCAGGCTCGCAACTCTTCGATTGAGGCGGGCCTCTTGCTGGTGCCCTTGAAATTTCGGATGAAGTTGTAAGCTAGCTCCTCCCAACTTCGGATGGATCCTGATGATAGGCTGCTGAGCTAGACCCGTGCCGCGCCTGTCAGCTGCAGTTGGAGGCATTGCATGGCGTTTTTTTTGTTACCGCCGTGCATCTTGACGGATGACAAATGATCGCTGATCCAAGATTTTGGATCTTGCGTGCCGTTGAACTTCGGAGTATCCGAAGGAAGCTTGAAATTGCGTGGCATCTGTGTTCGCCGAATAGATCTGTTGAAGCATCAAGCTCCACAGAGTTCTTCATCTTCATCCATCTCGGACTCGGACGAGCATGCGCGTTTGGCTCGCGCTTTGTCGATTTTGCGCTGTGTAAGCGCGTCTCTGGCGTCGTAGTCACGTTTATGGCGATACGAGCTCTTCTTCCTTCGAGGAAGGTCGTTGTGGCATCCCGCAAAACCACTACTAGAAAATCGCGTTGAATTTGTGCATTGCATCGTCATCATCATGCATTGGTTGCATAAAACTATTTCGGGAAAACCCGGGTTGTTTCTAAAACGCCCCGTCTTTTATTCAAACGCCAAACCCGGGTCGCCGGAATATTTTGTTTTGACTAAATATGTTTTGCAAACGGTGTTATCAAAACAAATAAAATTTATATTATTTTTAGTGGGGCAGTCGAACGGGCCGGATAGACCCGAACGACCGCCCCAGGTTTTTAAAACGGTCCAATCAACCGGTACATCTAAATCCTACAGCTACCCAACTATCTACCCCAACCCGCTGGCCACATCACTCCCTCCAATAGACATGCGCCACCTCACCTCCTCCCTCTCCCTCAACCACTCACACGCCGCCACGTCACCCCTCACCCCCACTCCCTCTCTCCACCGCTCTCTCTCAACCACACATCCCAGCACACACGCGCGCGCAGCCACACAACACCACACACACAAACCTCATCCCACACACCAACCACCCTGCCCAGATCCCCATGCCCGGCGGCCCCACCTCCCACCGACGCACACCGCCTCCACCCTCCGCGCTCCACCCAGCGCGCGCGCCCCTGCCTTCCTCCGGTCACCGCTCCCCGTCGGCTCCTCCCCGCACCGCCCCTCCGGCCAACCACCGCCGCGGCCCCAGCTTCCCTCCCCGGCTCGCCCCGCTTCCCACCGTCGCCGGCGAACGCCACCGCCGCCTGGGCCGAGCTGCCGGCGACCGCGCGCTCGGCCGACCCGCCTCAAGCCCACCGAAGGCTTCGCCTTCCTCCACCGGCGGCCCGCGCCCGCCTGTCGCCGTGTCCTGCCTCTCCGCCTCCGTCCCCGCGTGCTCCTCCAACCTCCGCGCCGCCCTGTCCTTCGCCGCGGCCGAGCCCCGGCTTCCTCCCATCGGGCAGCCTCGTCCTCAAGCCCCTCCTCGGCGCCTGCGGCCTCCGCGCTCGCCTCGCCGGCCCGAGCCGCGAGCTCGCGCCCCTTCCCCCGGCGCCATGCAGACCCCGGCCGCCAGCGCCTCGCGCCGCCCGGCACGTCGCCGCCGCCCTCCGCCAAGCTCGTTACGGCCCTTCCTCTCGGCCCGCCCCATCTGCAGCACCGCTGCGGGTCCGGCCTCCGTCGCCCGGGCCGTTGTTCGCCACCGCTCGGGCGCTCGCTCGGCCTCGTCGCTGCGTCCCAGGGAAGCACCCACCTCTGCCGCCTCTCCGACAAGCCGGGCGCCCTGGTTCACAAGGCGTCGTCGCCTCGACCACGTGAGCCGTGCACCGCCCTTGTGGATCGCCCCGCCGTCATGCCTGAACCCCTGTACCACGCGACTATGCCCGCATATGCGTGTCACGCGTCCATGCCATGCGGTGTTTTCAGCTTGGTTGCTACAAGTCAGAGGGAGCCGATGCCCAGATTGTAAAACGTCGTTGATGTGCTCCTGTTCTAGAGTTGGCCAAGTGGAGCTCGTATGTGCCCTACCGCGTGTGTTGGAGCTGCTCAAGTCCAATCGGGAAATCAAGATCTTCGTACACGGTAGCTCACCGGCAAGACCGGCTCGATGCCGAGGTTTGCGAAGGATGTACATGTACATGGTGCCACCCAAGATCTTCATCGCGGATCCGAACCCGAGCACCGCCGAAACCCCCGTACCCGAAGGCCGTCGACGAGGAACCCCAAGATCTCCTGGAGTGACGAGATCTTCTCCTCGGAACGCCATGATCGTCTACACGGACCCGAGGACGCCGTGACCCGAACGCCAAGTTCTCCCTCCCGGACCCTGGACCCTGAGACCGACCCCGAACTCCGACACCCCAAGTTCGTCGAGACCCCTCGATGTGTGAACCCCTTTCCGAGAACCCTATTTTATAATATAATAACAACTTGTCGCATATTTAATTGTTCATCTCGCATGCATATCATGTGGTTTGGGGGCCTTACGCCGATTCACCTCTTAATTAAATATGGGGCCCATATGCGGGCAAATCTAGCCTTATATTGGCCTCATTTAAACATGTGTAGCGAACCGGATCCATCTGTTGTCTTGCTAAACAACATTTAATTTGCGGGGTAGCTAAACAACTTGAACCATTTAATTGATTGTCGGGACCCCGGTTCCGCTTAATATGACCTAATTTCATCGCATCTTTGCCATGTCATTCATCATACATGCATCATGCCGATCTTTTGCCGTGTATTAAATATTGCATCCGGTGTTTCTTCTAGTGTTTTGGTTCTTCGCGGATAAGGCCGTTGAGTTGATGTGAGCTTCGCCCGATCTTCGGATGAACCCTTCGGCAATGTTTTCAGGCGAGCATCTCCCCCTTTCTACCTATCTTACTTTTATAGTATTTATTCCCTCCTGTTGATCTATTGCTATCTGTGTTGCGATGCTCTAGTGTTTCGTACCCGTGATATCCCTTGCAGCCTTATATTGCCTTGGACACATCCTATTACCTGTTGTTTGGTAGATAGTTGGACTTGCTCGTCGTAGTCGCTGGCTCAAGTGCTGTTGCGTGTCGTCAAATGCCACAGTTGTTGATGTATTGCCACATGTTGATGTTGGAGATGATCTTAGTTTTACTTATTGTTCACTTTAATTTCTGTTTAACAACTAAAATTGAAATAAGCAGAGGCATCGGTGGGTGATAGATAATATTTGGTTTCCGAACGCCCACTTGTGTCCCGTAAGACCCCGAGTACTTGATACCTGTTCCTTGATTTATCGCGCTATCCACATCCGGGAGGTATATGGGACCCCCCTGAGCCAGAGCTTGATTCATTCTTATTTCTTGGGGCCACAAACTAGTTTGAGGTTTTATTTACTATCCTGTACTTATGCCATGCTACTTTCTGTATTTAAATTGTGCGACAGATAGCACCTTTGTCTGTTTAGGACCGGACACGATTCCGCGGTGTCGACAAGCCCAGCTTTGGGTTCCCGATCGTTCACCGTCCACCCAAACCTTGGGTCCGTCTTGGAGCTTGCTTACTTCGTTGCGGGTGTACTTCAAGGGGTGGCCCCCTGAAATATTTCTGAATCCTATGATTGTTCAGTCGTGAAAGCCTCGTTGGGTTTTGAGTTGGTTTTTCCGAGGTTGATCGGCGTGTTTCTATTGGTGCACGCCGGTAAAACTTTCTGAAAGCCGTGTCCGCGGATATGGACGACTTGGAGCACAGTATCTCGATCATAGACAAGCATAACTAAAGTTTATTGCTATAAATTTGACTTTATAATGACTAGTAATCAGCTTCACTATAATGGAATGGCTAATTAATACTGCCCACAACCGCTTGTTTGGCGTGTCGCTTGCGACCATTGTACCTGACTAGTAAGTATGGCAACTACAACGGAATTGGCTGATTAAAAGTACCAACAACTGCTGGGTTTTGGGTTATCTCATGCTAAATGTATCTGACTAGTAAGTGATGCCACTATCACGGAATGGTTAACTAAAAGTGCCCACTGCTTACTTTATCAGGATGATTACCTATACCTGACTAGTAATTGCTGCAACGATAACCGAATAAATAAAACTGCCAACTGTGTGAGTTCCTCGGTCGACTTCCTTGTTTGGTCTCGAGGGGGAAACACAAGGATGGGTTTGTTTGGTGTTAGCTTCAGGTTGGATCCGAATAGGTCTTTCTTATCCCTCTTTGATAACCGCCAGTTGTATCGAGTCTCTATAGGTTGTTCAGTGCATGCTGCCGCTGCCGCTCAGTCCACCATACCTATGTAGGCGAGGACCGCTGAATTCTAGCCTCGCCGTGTACTGGCCTCAGTACTGACGCTCCTCTTTTTCCTTTGCCCTTTGTCGGCACCCCTTTTGTTTAAGCAGGTTTTTGAGATCGACGCCGTTAGCAGGGTTACCCTTCCTACCGGGCCCGGGGTTATGGACGCCATTGGTTATTCCTCGTGGCTCTTAGCCCCATTTGCATCTTGTCCGTAGTCGGACGCCCATCGCTTTCAAGGTGATTTGGATCTTTGTACCGTATATTTGTATTCTTGACTCTTTGAGTCGTCATATATATATCTCATGGGTCCCATCGAGGACTGTTGTGTAATGTTATTACTTCGTTTTCCACCCGCACGAAAGTGCCTGGTGGGCACCTTTGAATCGTTTCTATGCTGGTTTGGCAAATTTTGCTCAAACTTGCATAGGTCCGATTCTGAGGGTGTTACAGTCGTGCTCCTCCTCCTCTTCGGATGAAGGGGTGGGGCTCCGGTCGCGCCTGACCGGAGCTTTCTTCTTTGGCTGCGCAGGAGCGTCTTCGTGGAGCGCATCTCCGACGAGTCCGAGTCTGGTGAGTGCGGACTTATGCATGGCTATTTTCGGGCCCCCTTACGGAGGTTGGTGGGCCGCGAGATACGCAGTGGCTGCCAGGATCACAGCTTGCGGTGTCTTCGGGATGATGTTGCCATCGGCATCCATATCCATGAACGACGTGTGGAGAGTTCGGGTTACATCACGGCGTTCTTTGGGATCCATGTTGAAATAACATTTCGTAATCCCTAGTGTTTTGTGTGTTAGATAACAATACCAAGGATCATTTAATGTGTGCTGAAGTGTTGCATCACTGAACTCTTCCTTTGGGGGCGAATAATCCGGCCCCACCAGGGGCGGATAATCCGCCCCTCCCTCTGCCCAAGAAAGTGCAAGCCCCATAAGGGGGGCGGAATTTTGGCCGGATTCTCCGGCCCCGCTGGACAATCCGCCCCTCAGGGGGGCCGGATAATCCGCCCCTCCTGCTCATCGCTAAGGCGCAAGCCCCAGAGAGGGGGCGGAGTTTTGGACGGACTTTCCGGCTAGGCCGGATAATCCGCCTCGGGGGGGATTATCCGCCCCAAGATCTTCTCCAAGTTTCACCAAGGCGCAAGCCCAGAGAGGCGGAGTTTCCCGAGAATCCGCCTTGGCGGAGTTTCCAGAGGCGGATAATCCGCCCCAAGTGGGGGGCGGATAATCCGCCCCCAAAGTTGTGCAACGGCCAGATCTGGGGAGGGGGTATTTAAGCCAGCCATCTCTCTCCTGCCAGAACTCTTGATTCATCTCGAAAAAGAACAGATCAGATCTGAAAGCTTCATCCAAGAGTGCTCCACCTAGATCCACCCAAAGGCCCCATCCCTTGGGGAATCAAAGGAGGAGAACTCGATCTTCATCATCAGCAATCAAGCGCTTCATCTCCTCTCCATTCATTTGGAGAACCTCCGATCTAGTATTTCTTGCAAATATCTAGATCCTCGTTTTTGTTTATATTGATAAACCTTGTTCTTGTGGCAGCTTGTTGTCATCTCGGGAGCCCCCAATTTGGTTGTGGGTGTGTGCCCCGATAGTGTTGTAAAAGGCACTGGTTCCCGCCTCGAAGGGGTCCAATAGAGGAGAAGGTGGATCAGGCCTCTCGTGGCGAGATCCATCGGAGAATAGGGTGAGGCCTATTGTGGCGTGGTGGTCTTAGAACCGCCCACCCCTCCAACGCAGATGTACTTCCCTTAACAAGGAAGGAACTGCGGTAAAACAAATCCCTGTGTCTCCGCGTGCTCCACTATGGTTTCCTCGCTCCTCTTTTACGTGCTTAGTAGTTAGGGTTACTGTAACACCCTCAGAATCTACCCTATGCAAGTTTCAGCGATTCCCGCCAAACCCGCATAGAAACGATTCAAAGGTGCCCACCAGGCACTTTCGTGCGGGTGGAAAACGAAGTAATAACATTACACAACAGTCCTCGATGGGACCCACAGAACAGATATATATATACAACAGCCACTCAAAGAGTCAAGAATACAGATATAATATACAAAGATCCAATTCACCTTGAAAATGATAGAGCGTCCGACTACGGACAATATGCAAATGGGGCTAAGAGCCCTGAAGAATAACCAATGGCGTCCATAACCCTGCCCAGGCCAAGCCGGAAGGGTAACCCTGCTAACGACGTCGATCTCAAAACCTGCTTAAACAAAAGGGGTGCCGACAAAGGGCAAACGAAAAAGAGAGAGTGGTCAGTACTGAGGCCAGTACACGGCGAGGCTAGAATTCGGCAGTCCTCGCCTACATAGGTATGGTGGACTGAAGCGGCAACGACATCATGCACTAAACACCCTATAGAGACTCGATATAACTGACGGCTATCAGAGAGGGGTAAGAAAGACCTATTCGGAACCAACCTGATACTACCACCAACATACCCATCCTGGTGTTTCCCCCTCGAGACCAAACGAGGAAGTCAACCGAGGAACTCACACCGTTGGCAGTTTTATTTATACAGTTATCGTTGCAGAAATTACTAGTCAAGTATAGATAATCATCCTGATATAATAAGCAGTGGGCACTTTTAGTTAACCATTCCGTTGTAGTTGCGACACTTACTAGTCAAATACAATTAGCATGAGATATCCCAAAACCTAGCAGTTGTTGGCACTTTTATTTAGTCATTCCGTTATAGTTGCAATACTTACTAGTCAGATACAATGGTAGCAAGCGACAACCCAAACAAGCAATTGTTGGCAGTTTTATTTAGCCATTCCATTATAGTGAAGCTGATTACTAGTCATTATAAAGTCAAATTTAAAGCACTACTTTAGTTATTGTTGTCTATGATCGAGATACTGTGCTCCAAGTCGTCCATAACCATGACACGGCTTTCGAAAGTTTTACTGAGGGTGCACAAATAGCAACACACACTCGATCAACCTCGAAAACCAAATCAAAACCCAACGAGGCTTTCACAAAGCAATCACAGGATTCAGAAATATTTCAGGGGCCACCCCATTGAGTACACCAAGAACGGTTAGCCGACTCGAGACGGACTCAAGGTTTGCGCCAAGGTCTGAAACGATCGGGAACCCGAAAATGTGACTGGGCTTGTCGATACCGCAAAACACTCCGCTTACCTAAATAAAAGACAGTGCTCCTCGCACAATCGTAAATAAAGTAGTAAAGCATGGCATAAGTACAGGATAGTAAATAAAACCTCAAACTAGTTTGTGGCCCCAAGAAATAAGAATGAATCAAGCTCGCCTGTGGGGTCCCATAATCCTCCGGATGTGGATAGCGAATATTCAAGGAACAGTATCAAGTACTTGGGTCCCACGGACACAAGTGGACGGTTAACAACCAAATAACATCTATTGCCCACCTGTGCCTCTGCATTTACCTACTTCAATTTTAGTTATTAAACAATAATTAAAGTTATGATCATCTCCAACATTAAACATGCGGCAATACTCCAACAACTGAGGTACTTGACGACACGCAACAGCACTTGAGCACGCGACTGCGACGCGCAGGTCCAACTATCTACCAAACAACAGGTAATAGGATGTGTCCAAGGCAATATAAGGCTGCAAGGGATATCACGGGTACGAAAACTACAGCAACGCAACACATATAGCAATAGATCAACATGAGGGAATAAATACTATAAAAGTAAGATAGGTAGAAAGGGGGAGATGCTCGCCTGAAAACATTGCCGAAGGTTCATCCGACGATCGGGGCGAAGCTCACATCAACTCAGCGGCCTTATCCGCGAAGAAGCAAAACACTAGAATAAACACCGGATGCACTATTTAATACAACGGCAGAAGATCGGGCATGATGCATGTATGATGCATGACATGGCAAAGATGTGATGCAATTGGGCAATATTAAGTGGAACCGGGGTCCCGACATTTACTTAGATGGTTCAAGTTGTTTAGATACCCTGCAATTTAAATGTTGTCTTAACATGGCAAAATATATCACCGGTTCGATGCACAAAGTTAAATGGAGGCAATATTAGACTAGATTCGCCCGCATATGGCCTCCATATTTAATTTAGGTGAATCGGCATAAGGCCCCCAAACCACATGACAATATGTATGCAAGCATGGCAATTTTATATGCAACAAGTTTATATTTCATTTTATAAAATAGGGCTCGGGAAGGGAATCACATTAGGGTTCGGCGAACTTGGGCTCCGAGGGGTTCGGGGTCGGGTCTCAGGGTTCAGGGTTCGACGGGATCGGTCTTCGAAGGTCAGATACAAGATGGAGAGCTTGTCATCCTAGGAAGAAGGACTCGGTGTGGCGTCGGGGCGCATCGGACTCGCCCTGGTCGGTGCCGATCTTGTCGTTGCGAAGATCTTGTCGGGCACGCGCCATCAAGTCGGTCTTGGCATTCGGGGCGAAGAACTTGGCGTATCCGCGTCGGCGATCTTGGTGTTCTTCAGGTTCGGGTCCTGGCGCTTCGGATCGGTCTTCAGGGGTCCGGGAAGGCGACCTTGGCGCTCGGTGTCGATCTTGTTTGTCATCGAGAAACTTTAGTGTCGTCCCACCAACTACGAGTGGCCACGGCCGTGGTATTGGAGATCTTGACACTGTTCGGTTCCTCGGTCTTCTGCAGTACCATGATTATTCTCAAGTGAAGGCCAAAATAGTTGAGGTGGTCAACATCTCCACACGGCCACCACATCCAGGTATCTTCACCCAAGCAACCATGTACAAGCACATCGTCGCAGACACGAGCAATCAGAAACGGAGGCACCGTCGGGGATTTGACTGGAATCGACTGTGCCGCACGTATGAACTAGAGGTAGGCCGCATCTTCCGGTTGGGGTAGAGAGCACGCAGGCGAGACAACGAGAGGGAGCGCCAAGATGTGGGTTAGCAAGGTGACGGCCGGGAAGAGAGGGCCTGGGAGGCTCACGGCCTGCGCGATGGAGATTGGGCGGTAGGGGCGACGGCGGCCTCCCTGGCGCGCGGGCGCCATGGCGGAGAGGGTCGGCGCCACGGTTGCCGGGCGCAGAGCTTGCGGCGCGGCTCCTGAGGCGAAGGAGACCAGGTGGAGCGTCGAGGTCGACGAGGACGACGGCGAGTCTCTGGCCGAGCAGAGCGTGGCGGAAGGTGGAGGCGAGGCGGCTCGGGGCGATCTCGGCGACAGGCCACGGGCGAGGCAGGCGAGGCGGCGGACCAGAGGGCGACGAGGTGGGGGAGAGCACGGCCGGGTCTGGCGGAGGGGTGGCGAAGCGGGCAGGCGACCATGGTCGGTTGCGGGAATCACGGGGAGGGGAGAGAGGAGCAGGACGGGGCGATGGGGCCTGGGTCGGTCGCGGTGGGGCTTGCAGGGGCTGGAGAGAGGCAGTCCGGCGAGGTGGCCTCTGGCCGGAGCAGAGCGGGACCGGACGACGGAGCCGAGCCAGCGTGGCCAAGGGGATCGGGGTGGTTGCGGGGCGTGCGTGGCGTCGGTGGGGAAAGCGAGAAACAGGGGAGGTCGCGTGCGGGAGGACTAGAGGAGCGGGGGAGGTGGGATCGGTCGGGGTGGGGCCGAAGTGGAAGGGAGAGGGTTGGAGGTGGACCTGGTGGAGAGAGAGGAGGACAGAGAGGTGGTGGTTCCAGGTGGGGCCGGGTGTGTGCGTGTGATGCGTGTGTGTTGTGTGTGAGTGGGGAGTGGGGTTGAGAGAGGTGGGGTAGGATGAGGTGGCAGGGTGGGATAGGATAGAGGGAAGGGGGTGGTGAGGTGTCGCCAAGGGATTGGAGGGGGTGAGGTGGAGGCAGAGTGGGTAGAATAGGATAGGGTAGGAAAAAGGTTTTAGGACAGACTGGTTTTGTACTGGGGGTGGCCGACTAGGTCGGATCGGCCCGGTAAGGCTGCCCCCTAAAAATAATATAAAATTTTATGTATTGTTTAAAAGACTTGTGCAATTTATTTTTAGACAAACAAAATATCCGGAAGGGTCCGGGGATTATTTTGAAATAGAGAGGGATCTTTGTAGAAAGCAAAAGTAGGTTTGAACAAAAATAGTTTCAGTCAATGAGATGCATGATGATGTCATGATGATGCAATGCGCAAAACAACGCGATTTTCTAGTAGTGGTTTTTGCGGGGCGCCACAATTCGACACCACTAACAATGGATCTCGCCCTCGAGATCCGCCTCATGGTACAGGGAAGAAGGCCGACGATCTGATCCTTCGCGCTTCGTGTAAATCCTCGCGACACCACTAACAAGGGTTGATGCTCCCGTTCGTCGAGGGAACACTCCGGATAGACAAAGGTCGAAGGTAGAGGTATCAAAAGATAAGGCCTCCTCTAACTTCCATGAGAAGAGGGAAAAGTTACATTGATCCACCAGTTCGATGTACAAGAGTGAACAGTAAGAGTCGGGTAGGGTGATCAGTCCATCCCGTACCCAAACTATCAACTCTATACATGAATAGGAAAATCAGGCAACTCAACTCTCGAAATTTAGAATGAAGATCTTCATAAGCGGTATTCGGAACAAAGGGATGATGCCAGCTCTGCATTGGATCTGATGTAGATGAGGTCATCACATCGGAAAACACCAGAAGATACCAAAGAAATTTTATGAAAATACATAACGATTAGGTTTCACAATGGTTCCATTGGCATGAACAACACATGTTCAAGGTATACCCCAACTTCACCAATGCTCGTCCTTCTCGTATGTTTTTCAACGACACGGATATCCAGCAAGGAACTCATATAGATAAAGAGTTCAAGAACAAAAGATTGGATGAAGGGTACAACAGACAAGTTGCAGATTTGATAATCGTAGCACCGCCGTTATAAAAGAGAGAAAGCAAAATCCTGAAGGTACGACGGAAACCCAACCGCGAGAAATCCTGGACTCGAAGAGAGAGAAGAGAGCGGATTCAAAACACGCAGAGGTGAGAGGAGAATAACAGAGGGGTAAGGAGTAAAATCAGACCTAATCAGAACTATCCAACCGATTTTTCAAAAATAGTTTTGACACTCTACTTCGGCCGTTAGCTAGGTTATCCTACAGGCTGGACTTGTGGGGTATCCCAACTCCTGGGCTCTGATACCACTCTGTAACACCCTCAGAATCGACCCTATGCAAATTTCAGTGATTCCCGCCAAACCCGCATAGAAACAATTCAAAGGTGCCCACCAGGCACTTTCGTGCGGGTGGAAAACGAAGTAATAACATTACACAACAGTCCTCGATGGGACCCACAGAACAGATATATATACAACAGCGACTCAAAGAGTCAAGAATACAGATATAATATACAAATATCCAATTCACCTTGAAAATGATAGAGCGTCCGACTACGGACAAGATGCAAATGGGGCTAAGATCCCTGAAGAATAACCAATGGCGTCCATAACCCTGCCCAGGCCAAGCCGGAAGGGTAACCCTGCTAACGACGTCGATCTCAAAACCTGCTTAAACAAAAGGGGTGCCGACAAAGGGCAAAGGAAAAAGAGAGCGGTCAAGATGAGGCCAAGACACTGAGGCTAGAATTCGGCGGTCCTCGCCTACATAGGTATGGTCGACTGAAACGGCAGCGGCAGCATGCACTAAACACCCTATAGAGACTCGATATAACTGACGGCTATCAGAGAGGGGTAAGAAAGACCTATCCGGAACCAACCTGATACTGCCACCAACATACCCATCCTGGTGTTTCCCCCTCAAGACCAAACGAGGAAGTCAACCGAGGAACTCACACCGTTGGCAGTTTTATTTATACAGTTATCGTTGCAGCAATTACTAGTCAAGTATAGATAATCATCCTGATATAATAAGCAGTGGGCACTTTTAGTTAACCATTCCGTTGTAGTTGCGACACTTACTAGTCAAATACAATTAGCATGAGATATCCCAAAACCCAGCAGTTGTTGGCACTTTTATTTAGTCATTCCGTTATAGTTGCAATACTTACTAGTCAGATACAATGGTAGCAAGCGACAACCCAAACAAGCAATTGTTGGCAGTTTTATTTAGCCATTCCATTATAGTGAAGCTGATTACTAGTCATTATAAAGTCAAATTTAAAGCACTACTTTAGTTATAGTTGTCTATGATCGAGATACTGTGCTCCAAGTCGTCCATAACCGCGGACACGGCTTTCAGAAAGTTTTACCCTGCAGGGGTGCACAATAGCAACACACACTCGATCAACCTCGAAAACCAAATCAAAACCCAACGAGGCTTTCACGACAAAGCAATCACAGGATTCAGAAATATTTGGGGCCACCCATTGAGTACACGTGAAGTTAGCCGACTTGAGACGGACTCAAGGTTTGCGCGATGGTCAAACGATCGGGAACCCGAAATGTGACTGGGCTTGTCGATACCGCAAAACACTCTTACCTAACAAGACAGTGCTCCTCGCACAATCGTAAATAAAGCGTAAAGCATGGCATAAGTACAGGATAGTAAATAAAACCTCAAACTAGTTTGTGGCCCCAAGAAATAAGAATAAATCAAGCTCGCTCAGGGGTCCCATAATCCTCCCGGATGTGGATAGCGCGAATATTCAAGGAACAGGTATCAAGTACTCGGGGTCCTACGGGACACAAGTGGACGGTTAACAACCAAATAACATCTATTGCCCACCTGTGCCTCTGCATTTACCTACTTCAACTTTAGTTATTAAACAATAATTAAAGTTATGATCATCTCCAACATTAAACATGCGGCAATACTCCAACAACTGAGGTACTTGACGACACGCAACAACACTTGAGCAAGCGACTGCGACACGCAGGTCCAACTATCTACCAAACAACAGGTAATAGGATGTGTCCAAGGCAATATAAGGCTGCAAGGGATATCACGAGTACGAAAACTAGAGCAACGCAACACAGATAGCAATAGATCAACAGGAGGGAATAAATACTATAAAAGTAAGATAGGTAGAAAGGGGGAGATGCTCGCCTGAAAACATTGCCGAAGGTTCATCCGAAGATCGGGGCGAAGCTCACATCAACTCAACGGCCTTATCAGCGAAGAAGCAAAGCACTAGAATAAACACCGGATGCACTATTTAATACAACGGCAGAAGATCGGGCATGATGCATGTATGATGCATGACATGGCAAAGATGCGATGCAATTGGGCAATATTAAGTGGAACCGGGGTCCCGACATTTACTTAGATGGTTCAAGTTGTTTAGATACCCTGCAATTTAAATGTTGTCTTAACATGGCAAAATATATCACCGGTTCGATGCACAAAGTTAAATGGAGGCAATATTATACTAGATTTGCCCGCATATGGCCTCCATATTTAATTTAGGTGAATCGGCATAAGACCCCCAAACCACATGACAATATGTATGCAAGCATGGCAATTTTATATGCAACAAGTTTATATTTCATTTTATAAAATAGGGCTCGGGAAGGGAATCACATTAGGGTTCGGCGAACTTGGGCTCCGAGGGGTTCGGGGTCGGGTCTCAGGGTTCAGGGTTCGACGGGATCGGTCTTCGAAGGTCGGATACAATATGGAGAGCTTGTCGTCCTAGGAAGAAGGACTCGGTGTGGCGTCGGGGCGCATCGGACTCGCCCTGGTCGGTGCCGATCTTGTCGTTGCGAAGATCTTGTCGGGCCCGCGCCATCAAGTCGGTCTTGGCATTCGGGGCGAAGAACTTGGCGTATCCGCGTCGGCGATCTTGGCGTTCTTCAGGTTCGGGTCCTGGCGCTTCGGATCGGTCTTCAGGGGTCCGGGAAGGCGACCTTGGTGCTCGGTGTCGATCTTGTTTGTCATCAAGAAACTTTAGTGTTGTCCCACCAACTACGAGTGGCCACGGCCGTGGTATTGGAGATCTTGACACTGTTCGGTTCCTCGGTCTTCTGCAGTACCATGATTATTCTCAAGTGAAGGCCAAAATAGTTGAGGTGGTCAACATCTCCACACGGCCACCACATCCAGGTATCTTCACCCAAGCAACCATGTACAAGAACATCGTCGCAGACACGAGCAATCAGAAACGGAGGCACCGTCGGGGATTTGACTGGAATCGACTGTGCCGCACGCCTGAACTAGAGGTAGGCCGCATCTTCCGGTTGGGGTAGGGAGCACGCAGGCGAGACGACGAGGAGGGGAGCGTCAGCTACAGGGGTTAGCAAGGTTGACGGTGTCGGCGGGAAGAGAGGGCCCAGGAGGCTCGCGGCCTGCGCGATGGAGATTGGGCGGTAGGGGCGAATCTCGGGCGGCGACGGACGGCGCTGCGGCGCCATCAAGTGAGAGGGTCGGCGCTCATGATTGCCGGGCGCAGAAGCTTGCAGTGCGGCTCTCGGCGGCGGAAGGAGACCATGGGCGAGAGCGTTGAGGTCGACGAGGACGACGGCGAGGCGGGTCTCTGGCCGGAGCAGAGCGGGGCCCGGTGTGGCAGAAGGTGGAGGCGAGGGCGGCTCCGGCGGGGCGAGCTCAGCGACAGGGCCACGACCGGGCGAGGCAGGGCCGAGCGGGGGCGGCCGGACCAGAGGGCGACGAGGTGGGGGACGAGCACGCGGCCGGCTAGGGTCGGGCAGAGGGGTGGTGAAGGGGGGGGGGGGCAGGCGGCGCGGCCATGGTCGGTTGCGGGAATCACGGGGAGGGGAGAGAGGGAGCAGGACGGGGCGATGGGGCCTGGGTCGGTCGCGGTGGGGCTTGCAGGGTAGGGCCAGGGAGAGAGGCAGTCCGGCGAGGCTGCCTCTGGGCAGCAGCGGGACCGGACGACGGAGCCGAGGTGGCGCATGGGATCGGGTGGTTGCGGGGCATGCGTGGCGTCGGTGGGGAAAGCGAGAAACAGGGGAGGTCGCGTGCGGGAGGACGAGAGGAGCGGGGGAGGTGGGATCGGTCGGGGTGGGGCCGAAGTGGAAGGGAGAGGGTTGGAGGTGGACCTGGTGGAGAGAGAGGAGGACAGAGAGGTGGTGGTTCCATGTGGGGCCGGGTGTGTGTGTGTGTGATGCGTGTGTGCTGTGTGTGAGTGGGGAGTGGGGGGGTGAGAGAGGTGGGGTAGGATGAGGTGGCAGGGTGGGATAGGATAGAGGGAAGGGGGTGGTGAGGTGTCGCCAAGGGATTGTAGGGGGTGAGGTGGAGGCAGAGTGGGTAGAATAGGATAGGGTAGGAAAAAGGGTTTAGGACAGACTGGTTTTGTACTGGGGGTGGCCGACTAGGTCGGATCGGCCCGGTACGGCTGCCCCCTAAAAATAATATAAAATTTTATGTATTGTTTAAAAGACTTGTGCAATTTATTTTTAGACAAACAAAATATTCGGAAGGGTCCGGGGATTATTTTGAAATAGAGAGGGATCTTTGTAGAAAGCAAAAGTAGGTTTGAACAAAAATAGTTTCAGTCAATGAGATGCATGATGATGTCATGATGATGCAATGCGCAAAACAACGCGATTTTCTAGTAGTGGTTTTTGCGGGGAGCCACAGTTACATATAGGGAAATTCTCGTAGTTGCATATCTAGAGAATTTACTTTGTGTCAAGCCTAAAATTGAAAAAGTATTAAAAATTGGTTAGCACCTATTCACCCCCCCTCTAGGTGCCCATACGATCCATTTCAATTGGTATCAGAGCCTCAACTCTTATTTCGGGCTTAACCGCCTAAGAGAAGTATGGGTTCCAAGGGAGATGGGAGTGATGCTCCGGAGGTAGTCACCATGAACGATCTCAAGACGTTGGAAACAACCTTGGTGAGTTCAATGGAGGCTAAGATGGAAGATATGCGTCAATTGATAATGCGTCTCTCCACATCCGCAGCATCACCTCCATCTAACTCTGAGGATATCACTCCGCAATCCAAGGAAACGGGTAAAACTATTTCCAAAGATAACGAAGTGATAGGTGATGATACTAGTAAGAGCTCCCCCTCAAAAAGGATAGCGGTAAGGATGGATACAATGAGGTTTCTCATGTGTATTCTCCTGATCCGCCTATTCCTCACCCACATATACATAATAGGGGTGATCCACCCAAACTTTTAGCATCTACTTTCTCCCAATGGCAATTTTTGATGAAATCTCATGTGTGCAGTTCCTCCATAGAGTTGTGGAAGATCATCGAAAATGGTCTCCACGTTGGAAATCCTAACAATCTCACAAGGAGAGAAGTGGTCGATAGCCAACTCAATGCTACAGCTCTACACATGATACAGCTTGGTGTGGGTGACAAAGACATGCCACACATTCAGCATCTTAGCACAGCTAAAGAAGCTTGGGATGCTCTCACCGAGCTCTTCATCGGAAATGAAAGTATGAGAAGGAATAGATATGATGCCTTGAGCAATGAAGCTGAAGAATTTTATATGCTGGATGGAGAAGACCACGAGGACATGTATAGGAGGCTCAAGGCAATAGCTACAACCTTCAGAAACCACGGTGCAGCTCATGTTGATGATGCTTGGATCAAGCGCAAGTATGTGTAGTGCTCTTATGCCATTTGAGCCCACAGATTTGAAAAGTCTCCAAGGTAGGCATAATTATCACCTCATGTCATCCAATGAGGTAATGCAAGAAATGGCCGCCTTCAAAGTGGCTGCCAAAAATGCTGAAGATGCTCGTGCTCGAGCTATGGGGATGCAAAAGGGGGTCAACATGGCTTTGAAGACTAGTGTGATTGATCATGATGAATATGCGGTAGAAGGTCTGAACTGTACTGAAGTTATAAAAAGGATCCACGGACAATACTTGGCTCTTTATGCAAGAAACTTTTGGAAAGATCCAGCCAAGGCTAAAGCTGAACTAGATCGCAAAAGTGGAGCCTATGGAAGAAAACAAAATGGTCCAAAGCTAAGAACATGCTTTAATTTTGGTGACCGGCTGCACTTCGTAGCTGAGTGTCCATATCAAAGTAGAGAGGATAATGGAGGAAGACTCATTTTCAAGGACAAATCAAAAGCTCCACGTAAGAAACAGTTTGTAAAGAAGAATGCTCCTTTCAAGAAGCAACCAAAGATTGTTCTAGTGGCTCAAGAAGAATATTCATCGGGGAGTGAAGATGAGGACGAGGACGATAGCTCTCAAGAGGTGGCTACTAGAGTCACCACATCTACATCAACATCTCTCTTCGACTCTCCGAACAAAAACATCATCAACAAGAATGCTACTTGCCTCATGGCAAGAAGCTCCGAGGTAACTTCTTCTAACTCTTCTTTTCCCAAGACTATGATAGACATGAATGATCCTGCTAGTCTTAAGGTTAAAGAAGAGATTATTGCTTTGGATTATTTCTATACTAACTTGCAAGGTGAGCACAAAGTTCGTTTTGAGGCTCTTATGGATCAGCTGGCCCAAAACGAAGCACTCCTCGAAGAAAAGGGCAGAATTGAAAGGGAGGATGCAATGGAAATTGCATCCCTAAAAAATGCTCTTGAAGAAGAAGAAGCTCGGGTCTCTCTTGAAGAGAGGCTTGAGTCTATGGAAGAGTCACATGAAGAAACTGTGACTAAACTCGTTAAGGAACGTGACAATGCTGTCACCAAGGCAAAGAAGTTAAAGAAGGAAAGGATTGACTTTGGGGTTGCTCATGATAGACTCTCCGAGGAATTGGAGAAACTTGACAATGCTCACAAGGCGTTGAAAAACAATTTCTCTATTCTCAATGAGTCACATGATCAGCTTCAAAGTCGATTGGCCAAATATGACACTCCTAGCTCGTCCAACTCAACATATAGTAAAAAGAAAAATGCTAGTGTGGAAAAAGAAGTGATCAAGGACATCACTACAAAGGACAAAGGTGTGCTTGATGAAGTCCTTGGCAAGCAAAGGTCAAATCATGGTAAAGAGGGACTTGGGTATGTCACCAAGTTCAAGAAGAAGGAAACCAAGAAGAACAAGACCAAGAATGTGCAATTAAAGACAAGCACTGCTGAGAAGGTTGTCACAAAAGACAAGACTAATAATATTGGTTTTGCAGGGTCTCACAATCCGAATTATGAACTCTTTTGTGATGACTATGGTGATGTTTATGCTTATTATGTTGGTCCTTTTGATGAATATATTGCTTGGTCTATTTGGGTCCCAAAGACCCTTGTTACTAACATGAAAGGACCCATTGAAAAATGGGTACCTAAAACCAAGATGTAATTTTCTTGCAGGGCTATGCTTCCGGTGGGTCGAAATGGGTGCTGGATAGTGGCTGCACTAGTCATATGACTGGAAGAAAGGAGATCATCACGGAGATGCGTCCAAATCTTGATAATATCACAGTCTCCTATGGTGATAAGTCTAAATCGCAGGTATTGGGTCTTGGCAAGGTTGTGGTTGCCCACGATATCTCTCTCGTGGACGTCATGCTTGTTGAGACCCTTGGCTACAATCTTCTTTCTATTCGTGCCCTTGGCAAGATGGGTTTTGCTATTTTTATCGATGATGATTTGGTGGTACTCTTATGGAGCAAGTCTCTAAAGGTCGCTTTCGTTGGATACGTCAAAAATGACCTGTATGTGGTGGACTTCTCGGGGAAAACCACTTCGGGTCCGATATGTCTATTTGGAAAGGCCGACGTGGGCAGGCTATGGCATCGCCGTTTAGCCCATGTCAACATGAGAACTTTGAAAAGTCTCCAAAAGGGTGGCCACATACTTGGACTAAAAGACAATGTCTCTTTTGCCAAAGATCGTGTTTGCAGGGCTTGTGTTGAAGGAAAAATGCATGATTCTCCCCACAAGAGGAAGACTATTGTGTCATCAAAGAGGATCTTGGAATTACTCCGTGGATTTATTTGGTCCTCCTTATCATGCAAGTCTTGGTGGGAAGAAATATTGCTTGGTCATCGTCGATGATTACTCAAGATATACATGGGTATATTTCTTCAAGCTGAAAAGTGAGACTCAACAAACTGTCATCGACTTTGCCAATGAAGTTCAACGTCAACACAATGTTCCCATCTTGGCAATTAGAAGTGACAACGACACCGAATTCAAGAACTACACTTTAAACGAGTTTCTTAGCGAAGAGGGGATTAGACACCAATATTCCGCTGCGTACACCCCTCAACAAAATGGTGTAGCCGAGAGGAAGAACCGGACTTTGATGGATATGGCAAGATCTATGCTAGCTGAATTCAAGTCTCCTTATAATTTTTGGGCTAAAGCTATATCCACTACTTGTCACTCATCAAACCGGCTCTACCTTCAGAAGATCTTGGACAAGACGCCATATGAAATACTTACCAGCAACAAACCCAACATCTCATACTTCAGGGTATTCGGGTGTAAGCGTTTCTTTCTTATTAAAGGTGTCCGTTTGTCAAAATTTGAATCCAAGGCTTTAGAAGGTATTTTTGTTGGTTACGGTGCCGAATCCCACACTTATAGAGTCTACAACAAGCTCACTGCTATTGTTGTAGAATCTTGTAGTGTGGAGTTTTTGAAAATAACGTCTCCTTTGTAGGTCAAGTTGATGTTTGTGATGCAGATGTTGAAATACCCCAAGATGCCATAAGAAGAATGGGCGTGGGATTTTTCCGCCCCATTGAGGAACCCCTTGTGGCGGATCGGGAAGGACAATGCTCCACACATGTGGAGCCCTCATCTACACAAGATCAACAAGCTCCTACTGTTGGAGACAATCCTGCACCAACACCACAATCTGCTGAAGACCATCTGTCCACTGGACAAGCTAGTAGTCCCAGGCCGGACTATCCGCCCCCTCCAAAGGGGCGGACAATCCGCCCCTAGCACTCCAACTCGTACCAGGGGATCCGAAGGAGAAATCAACATGTCTGAAGCTCCTAGGCCAGATTCTCTGGCCCCCAGGGGCGGAATATCCGGCCCTGGGTCTCCAACTCCAGTCAGGCTTTCTCAGGAAGATGGTTCTGGTACTTCACCTCCCAGGCCGGATAGTCCGGCCCCTCCAAGGGGCAGATTATCCGGGCCTAAAGAAAATGTTCAGCAACAATCTTCTGGCAGTAACGGTGACCAAGATCAAGGGCAAGGCAGTAATCAAGACAAGGATACAACAATTGGATCCACTCCTAGAAACAATAAGGACATTGAGGCTCGTCGCAAGGCTCGTGCTGATCGCAACCTTGAACTAAGAGGTCACACTCTTGACAAGGTTGTTGGTGATCTACGACGAAGGGTATCCACTAGAAGAGAGCTTGCAAGCTTCTGTGATCATCAAGCTCACATTTCCATGGTTGAACCAAAGAAGGTTTTTGATGCTCTTGAAGACCCCGATTGGGTTGTTGCAATGCATGAAGAATTAAACAACTTTGAACGCAACAAAGTTTGGAAGCTCGTAGAAAAGCCAAAGGATTGCCGCAATGTTATCGGCACCAAGTGGATCTTAAAGAACAAACAGGATGAAAATGGCATTGTTGTGAGGAATAAAGCACGACTAGTGGCTCAAGGGTTCTCTCAAGCTGAAGGAATTGATTTTGGCGAGACCTACGCTCATGTGGCTCGCCTTGAGTCCATCCGTATCCTTCTTGCATATGCAGCCCATCACAATTTTAAATTACAACAAATGGATGTTAAGAGCGCTTTCCTTAATGGTCCTCTACATGAGTTAGTATACGTCAAGCATCCCTCGAGGTTTGAGGACCCCAAATTTCCGAACCATGTCTACAAACTCGATAAGGCGCTCTATGGCCTTAAACAAGCCCCACGTGCGTGGTATGAGCACCTTAAAGAGCTTTTGCTAGACCGTGGATTCGAAGTTGGGCAAATCGATCCCACTCTTTTTACTAAGAAGGTTAATGGGGAGCTTTTTGTATGCCAACTTTATGTAGATGACATTATTTTTGGCTCTACTAACCAAGCGTTTAACGATGAATTTTCGAAGCTTATAACTGACAGGTTTGAGATGTCCATGATGGGTGAGCTCAGGTTCTTTCTTGGATTTGAGATCAAACAACTTAGAGAAGAAACCTTTATTAATCAAGCGAAGTACATCCAAGACATGCTCAAAAGGTTCAAAATGACGGATCTCAATGGCGTTGCTACTCCTATGCAAACAAAGTGCCATCTTGAGCTCAATACCAAGGGTAAAGACGTGGATCAGAAGGTATACCGCTCCATGATCGTCTCTCTCCTTTACCTTTGCGCATTTAGGCCCGATATCGTGTTAAGTGTAGGAGTGTGTGCAAGGTACCAATCCGCTCCTAAAGAAAGCCACTTAGTGGCAGTCAAGCGAATCTTCCGATATTTGGTTCATTCCCCAAATTTTGGGTTATGGTATCCCAAGGGTTCAAGTTTCTCTCTATGTGCTTACACTGATTCAGACTGGGCTGGTGACAAATATGATAGGAAATCAACCTCTGGTGCATGCCAATTCTTGGGCAGGTCTCTAGTGTGTTGGTCATCAAAGAAACAGAATTGTATTTCACTTTCAACCGCCGAAGCTGAATGTGTTGCTGCTGCAAGTGCTTGTACTCAATTGTTATGGATGAGGCAAACTTTAAAGGAATATGGTGTCAATTGTGACAAAGTGCCTCTTTTATGCGACAATGAAAGTGCTATCAAAATTGCTTACAATCCCGTGCAGCATACAACAACAAAACATATAGAGATTCGCAACCACTTTATTCGGGATCATGTTGCTCGTGGAGATATTGCTCTATCCTTTGTGAGCACGAAGAACCAACTTGCTGATATTTTCACGAAGCCCCTTGATGAAGCAAGATTTTGTTATTTGAGGAATGAGCTAAATATCATAGATTCACGGAGCTTGGCTTGAATACCCTTGCACACTCACTTGCTCTTATTCATGTATTTGGTTTAGATGCGGGCATAAACATAGGGGGAGTGTGGTACTAATTGATTGGGCCAACCCTCCCCCCATAATGCCGAAAGCAAGTAAAATCATTTCCCTTAATATCATTTTGTGATATGTGGGTCATCGATGATCATTGGTTTTGAACTCAAGATACATCTTCGTGGTGTCATGCCATGCGCTCCAACATGGTGGCTTCGGCCACCGCCCTCTTCCTCAAGAAGAGTTGGTTTTTCATGGGTCTCGTTGGATTTTCTTTCATATCGTTTGTTCTTATGGAAAACACACTCCAATTTGGCTTTTGTTTGATTTGATTCTTGCAAATTTGTGTGTGTAGTACCATCTCAGTTTGATGCTCTCAACCCAAGCCTTTCTCTCCCTTCTTGAACCATCTATTCTTTCACACAAGTCCTCTAAAACACCATCGAGAGGTTTGCTAGGTTGCTCTGGCCTGATTCTGCACTGTACAGAATTTCTGGGGGGGGGGGCGGATTATCCGCCTTAAGTGGGGGCGGATTATCCGCCCCAGGCGAAATCTTCCCTTATAGGCTGGGTCGGGGAGGGCAGGATCAAACAGAGCAGCCAGTCCTCCCCCAACCCTACCTCTGTCCCCCAGCCGCCGCCAGAGCATCTGCCTCTCCCGGAGTCGATTCGACCACCGGATTCTCCGGGCTCTCCCCGGATCTTCTTCACCTTGCCTCCGAGTATCTTCTCCTCCGCGATTTTCCTCCAATGAGTGAGGGTAACTCCCTCATCTCTCTCCTTTTGTATGGGATATCTTTTATTTGGTGGAAATCTCGTTGTAGAAGGTTCTTGGTGTTGTTCCTAACATGCTAGAATCAGTAGAATTGCAACCCTAGTACCCGATCTGTTTTTCCATGGCAGATCTGAGCCAATCCAGAAATTTTCTGCGGGGGGCGGATTATCCGCCCCTGCCAGGGCCGGATAATCCGGCCTGGAGAGCAAATTTCTTTTCTGTTTTGGTTCTGCTTCTGCCATTGCACTCCCTTGGTTATGGGGTTGCACTGATACTCTTTCTTCATGTTGTTTTCTCCTGGACTTGTGTGTATACTTATCTCCATGCTATCCCTCTAATGCTATTCATAGGTGGTTCCAAGCCGACCAAGACCTTCGTCCGTCGTCCCCGTCCCCGTTATCTCAAGCCCACTGCAGAAGGAAAATTCATTGACGAGACCGAGGTCAGCAGAGCAGCAAGAGAGGCTGAACGAATGACAGAGGCAAGTAAGAAAACTAAGAGGTCCTCATCTCGCAAGGGCAAACAGTCTCGGCCCAATTACAAGTCTATGGACAGTCTTCAGTATGCCAATATTCGTCAGACTGATTATTATGATGAGGCTGACAGCGATGGTCCCCCCGAGGACGAAATGTTTTTTAATGCTCACTTTCGGTCTATTCATGATGATGTCTATGCTACTCTCAAGATTCGCCCCATGCGTCCCATCAATTTGACTGAGGCTCAATCCAAGAAAAGGCTCATTGAGGCACTCGATGTGACCAACAAGATGGGGCTGCACCACCTCATGACCATTCAATGCAATTATGACTCTTCTGTGGTGCGTCAGTTTTTCTCCACCCTTGTGATCTGCGGTGATGAGCGCCGCACTATGAAGTGGATGACCGGGACTACAATGCTTCAGTCAGACTTTCGCACTTTTGGGCAGGTTCTTGGGTATGCTTTCCATGGTCGTGACAATCCTGCTGGTCACCGCATCATTACTCCCTTGAAGCCATCCAAGGACACTGCACTTGCTCCTTGCCTTTCCTCTGATGGAGTCGCTGGTACTTTTGCTGGTCTCTCTCCCCTGTATGCAGCCCTTGTTGGCATATTTAGGTACTGCATCGCTCCTAGTGGTGGCAACAATGACAGGATCCGTGGTCACCTGGTTCCTCTACTTGCGTTTGCTCACGAATGTGCAACCAACACTGGATCAGCCACATGTTACAAACTGGATGTCATGGACTATATTTTTCATGAGATGACGTATGCTATGATCAACAGGCTCTCTATTCCTTATGCTCCGTTCATAATGATGCTCGTCAAGCATATGTTGCCCCATGAGGATTTTGGCACTGCTCTGGATGGTGTTCATAAGCCAAAAAAAATCTACAACAAGGCTCAGAAGACTCATCACCCTTCCACTGCCCCGGAGACCTTCATGCGTGATGCTCGGGCTAGTGGTCGTCGTTCCACGGTGTCCCCAATGGCACGTGAGGTCAAGCAGCTTAATTGGTTCCAGCGGAACATTCTTTGCATGGGTATTGACATTCACAAGGGCCAATATGAGGCGTACTGCAGGGATCATGAGAGGGATCACACGCAGCAGCTTATCCTCCACCATGTCTCAGGTGCCACTGGCAATCCACCTCCTCCCACTGCTCCGGATCCGTATGCTCAGTGGAACATCTCAGGGATCAACTATGGCGAGCTCGAGAGTTGTCTCTTTCCTCATCCACCGCAGGCACCCACTCCTCCCGCTGATGACGATGATGATGAGTATGATGAAGAGGAAGGGGACGGGAATGACTACGACGAGGATGAGGCGGAGTGATCTCCAGGGGCGTTAGCATCGCTCTTCTTCCTTTTTGGCGTTTCGATGCCAAAGGGGGAGAAGTAGTTCTATTAGGTCTCGTGGATTTGCAAGGGTCGGGCACAAGCTCTTCGATTTTAGTCGTTTTTATTTGCTTGCTTGTGCCTCTTCTAGCGTGAACTTGTTTGCTATTTGTGGTTGTTTGTGTAAGACTATGTCGTACTCCACAGTTTGGTACTATGTTTGGTATTCATGGATTTCTGGATTTATCTATCATGGACCCCATGGAATTCGGGAAGTGTGAAGCTTATTTGATGGCATATGGATTCATGGGATTATCTATGTATGCCTTGGCTATATATTCGGGTGGTATGACAATTTTTTCCCAAACCTTAAAGTAGTGTTCTACCTAGTGTGTGTATTTGTATTCAAATGCAAATCTTAAATATGCACACATCTAGGGGGAGCGTCTTTCATTTTCTAAGGTGGCATTTGCCGGTTTTATTGCAAATCCTAGTATTGTCATCTAACACCAAAAAGGGGGAGACTGAAAGAACATTTCTTAATCCCTAGTGTTTTGTGTGTTAGATAACAATACCAAGGATCATTTAATGTGTGTTGAAGTGTTGCAGCACTGAACTCTGCCTTTGGGGGCGGATAATCCGGCCCCACCAGGGGTGGATAATCCGCCCCTCCCTCTGCCCAAGCAAGCGCAAGCCCCAGAAGGGGGCGGAATTTTGGCCGGATTCTCCGGCCCCGCCGGATAATCCGCCCCTCAGGGGGCCCGGATAATCCGCCCCTCCTGCTCATCGCCAAGGTGCAAGCCCGAGAGAGGGGGCGGAGTTTTGGACGGACTTTCCGGCTAGGCCGGATAATCCGCCCCTCAGGGGGCCGGATTATCCGCCCCCCAAGATCTTCTCCAAGTTTCACCAAGGGGCAAGCCCCAGAGAGGGGGCGGAGTTTCCCCTGGAGAATCCGCCCTTAGGGTGGAGTTTTCCCAGGGGGCGGATAATCCGCCCCAAGTGGGGGGCGGATAATCCGCTCCCAAAGTTGTGCAACGGATAGATCTGGGGAGGGGGTATTTAAGCCAGCCATCTCCCTCCTGCCAGAACTCTTGATTCATCTCGAAAAAGAACAGATCAGATTTGAAAGCTTCATCCAAGAGTGCTCCACCTAGATCCACCCAAAGGCCCCATCCCTTGGGGAATCAAAGGAGGAGAACTCGATCTTCATCATCAGCAATCAAGCGCTTCATCTCCTCTCCATTCATTTGGAGAACCTCCGATCTAGTATTTCTTGCAAATATCTAGATCCTCGTTTTTGTTTATATTGATAAACCTTGTTCTTGTGGCAGCTTGTTGTCATCTCGGAGCCCCAATTCGGTTGTGGTGTGTGCCCCAATAGTGTTGTAAAGGCACGGTTCCGCCTCGAAGGGATCCAATAGTGGAGAAGGTGGATCAGGCCTCTCGTGGCGAGATCCATCGGAGAATAGGGTGAGGCCTATTGTGGCGTGGTGGTCTTAGAACCGCCCACCCCTCCAACGCAGATGTACTTCCCTTAACAAGGAAGGAACTGAGGTAAAACAAATCCCTGTGTCTCCGCGTGCTCCACTACGGTTTCCTCGCTCCTCTTTTACGTGCTTAGTAGTTAGGTTACATATAGGGAAATTCTCATAGTTGCATATCTAGAGAATTTACTTTGTGTCAAGCCTAAAATTCAAAAAGTATTAAAAATTGGTTAGCACCTATTCACCCCCCCTCTAGGTGCCCATACGATCCATTTCACATGTTCTCCACCCGCGAGCTGTGCTTGTTTCCCTGGTTTCCGTTCGTGCTAGAGCCGGGTGCCATGGCGGAGAGCGCAGCTCGTCGTGCGCTGGACTCGGAGGCTGCTTGCTTGCGTTTGTCGAGCGTCTCCTGCATCTTGACTTGCTTCTTGTGCTCCTCGATGAGGAGGTAGTGGTACGCCATCAGTAGGTCACGTGGGGAGTCCACGGGTAGGACTATGTCGCCTGCGACGGCACGGCATGCCTGGACCCATCCTTCTTTGCTAAGTTGGATGACGTGGCCATTGTTTTCCCCTTCGGGTGGGGGGGACTGGCTTCTTCTGTTCCCGCCATTTCCGTCGTTTCCGTCTTGCGGGTTGGGGTTCGTGTTGGGCGGCGGGTTAGGCGTTTGTTGCTCCTGGATGACCGCGGAGCATAGGTAGCGCTCGTAGATCGGTTCGCTTCTGCCGCAGCTTTCAGATCCGGAACCGTAGGTCCCTTCATCCGAAGGTGGATCGCACAGATCGGAGTTGCAGCTGCTGCTGTTGTAGAACTCATCTGTCGACGGTGACGTGCGTAGCACGGGGTGTGGAGCCCACGAGGCGGGCCTGATTGATGGCACGGGCACCCGCTCAGGAAGGCGGAGGGTGCCAGTTTGTCCCACCTGGAAGCAGAAGCTCCCGAACAAAATTTCGAGTCCATCGCCTACGGGCTCGAAATCCTTCATGGTGGCCGGCGAGTGGGCGGTGAAGTCGAAAGTGCCGAAGAGGAGGTGATTCTCCGACGCCACGGAGTTGTAGATCGGTCGGGTCGGAACCGTCACGATCACACAATCAGCAGCCCCGATTCCCACAGACGGCGCCAATTGACGAGGTTTAATCTCGTCAATGCCCATTGTTATGGACTTGGGTTTTGGAGAAGATGGGGATGCTGGAGATCGTGGCACGGTTAACAGACAAGCAACCAGGGGACACGAGATTTACCCAGGTTCAGGCCCCCGGAGGGAAAACCCTACTCCTGCTTGTCTGCTCTTGATTACGGCGGAACCGAAGGTTACAGGGTGCGCAGATTCGATCTGGCGTGGAGGTGTGTGCGAAAGTATGAGTCGAGAGATCTAGGACGTGCCCTCCTGGCCTTTATATAGACTTAGGCAGGTCCCGGGCATAGTCCTAGTCGGTTACAAGTTCTAGGGTTTTACCCCTTTGAATTTCCTATCTATGCTAGTCTTGCTCTCCAAGGATCCGAAAGCGTCATGGGCCTTGGCCACCCGAAAATCTTCATGGGCCAGCGTATATCTGTTGTGGGCCTTCCTTGGGCTGGACCAGGTATGCTGAAGTCACGTACCCGTAGGGTATAACCATGTCACGCACGTTGAGTGAGGTGAAGCACATACCAAGCATGGCCAGAAATTTGATCTCCCTGAGTACCATGGACGTTGATGGATACAAGTATGCCGGTGGGCATCGAGTTCTGAAGGTATCAAAAGATTATCTTATTCACATGATAGGTGATATGAATTCTGCTAAATTATATGTTCTTAGAGGTAGCACTTTGCCTGGTATTGCTGCTGCTGTTACTTCTAATGATTCTGATGATTGTGGTAAAACACATATGTGGCATATGCGTCTTGGGCATATGAGCGAACAAGGCATGACAGAGTTGGTCAAGAGAGAGCTGATTGATGGTTGCAACTTGAGTAAGTTTGAGTTCTGTGAGCACTGCATCTTTGGTAAGCATAAAAAAGTTAAATTCAATGCTTCTGTTCATACCACCAAAGGCATATTAGATTATGTGCATGTTGATATATGGGGTCCATCCCGTAAGACTTCTATTGCTGGTGCTAATTACATTCTTACTATTATTGATGATTACTCAAGAAAAGTGTGGCCTTATTTTCTGAAGCATAAATCTGATGTTTTTGATGCTTTTAAGAAGTGGAAAGTTATGGTTGAAAAGCAAACTGAGAAGAAGGTAAAGGTACTACGTACTGATAATGGTATGGAATTCTGTTCTAATGAGTTTGAGGAGTTTTGCAGTAACGATGGCATGATCAGGCATCACACCATCCCATATACTCGCCAGAATGGCGTGGCGTAGCGCATGAACAGAACCATCATCTCGAGGGCTCGTTGTATGTTGTCTAATGCAGGTATGCGAGGGCGTTTAAGCAAGAACACAACAGAAGTTACCTCATCAGTGGTCATCTTCTATTCCACATGAGAAGAAAACTCCCATTGAGGTATGGTCAGGTTCGCCTGCTGATTATTTACAGTTGAGAGTTTTTGGCTGTACCGCATATGCTCATGTTGATAATGGAAAGTTAGAGCCTAGGGCTATTAAGTGCATATTCCTTGGTTATGGTTCAGGAGTTAAAGCATATAAACTATGGAATCCTAAAACTAAAAAGATTTTTCTAAGAAGAAATGTTGTTTTCAATGAGTCCGTTATGTATCATGATAGCTTGCCATCGATACCTCTCCCTTCTTTGTTAGAGAGGAGGGAGTTAGTGTGCAGGTGGAGAACCTGCAGAAAACTGTTGATAATGATGCTATCGTCGAAGATACACATGAGGAAAATATTGATGATATTTTTGTTTAGCACTCACCTATTGTTTTGCAGCAGCCACGTGAGTCCATTGCTGCTGATAGACCGAGGCGTAACTGTGGTCCTCGTCCTCGTTTAATTAAAGAGTGTAATCTTGTTCATTATGCTTTGAGTTGTCTTTGAGCAATGTGGAGAACGATTCTGAACCTGCTACATATAATGAAGCCATTGCATCCATTGACCGCGAGAAGTGGGTTTCTGCTATGCAAGAAGAGATGCAATCGCTTGAGAAAAATGGCACATGGAATGTTGTGCGCTTTCCTAAACAAAAGAAGGCGGTCCACTGCAAGTGGATCTTCAAGAAAAAGGAAGGTCTGTCTCCCAAAGAGCCTTCAAGGTATAAGGCAAGGTTAGTAGCAAAAGGGTTCAGCCAGATTTCAGGTATTGATTACAATGATGTGTTCTCTCCAGTTGTGAAGCATAGTTCCATTCGTACTTTCTTTAGTATTGTGGCTATGTGTGATCTTGAGCTTGAGCAGTTAGATGTCAAGACTGCTTTTCTGCATGGAGAGCTTGATGAGGAAATATACATGGACCAACCAGAAGGGTTCATAGTGCCTGGTAAAGAGGATTTTGTGTGCAAATTAAAGAAGTCTCTTTATGGCTTAAAGCAATCTCCAAGACAGTGGTATAAAAGGTTTGATTCATTTATGATCTCACATGGTTTTGAGAGGTCTAAATATGATAATTGTGTTTATATCAAGTTTGTTGATGGGTCACCTATATACTTGCTGCTATATGTTGATGATATGTTAATTGCTGCCAAGGGCATGAAAGAAATCAGTACTTTGAAGGCACACCTAAGTAGTGAGTTTGAGATGAAGGATCTTGGTGCTGCTAAGAAGATCTTAGGTATGGAGATTACCCGAGATAGAAAATCTGGTTTGTTATTTCTTAGTCAACAAAGTTTCATTAAGAAAGTTCTTCATCGTTTTAATATGGATGGTGCCAACTCAGTTAGTACTCCTATTGCTCATCATTTTAAATTGTCAGTTTCTCAATGTCCTACTACCGATGAAGAGTTTGAGTACATGTCAAAGGTGCCATATTCTAGTGTTGTTGGTTCTTTGATGTATGCCATGGTTTGTTCTCGTCCTGATTTATCATATGCTATGATTTTGATAAGTAGATACATGGCTAATCCTGGTAAAGAACATTGGAAGGTTGTTCAGTGGGTTTTCAGGTACCTTCTTGTCACTACCAATTCTTGTTTGAAGTGTGGCAGGACCGGAGAGGGACTCGTTGGCTATGTGGATTCAGATTTTGCTGCCGATTTGGATAAAAGAAGATCCCTCACAGGTTATGTGTTTAATGTTGGTGGTTGTGCTGTTAGCTGGAAGGCTACATTGCAGGTTGTTGTTCACAATATACTACTGAAGCTGAATACATGGCTATTGGTAAAGCTTGCAAAGAATCTATTTGGTTGAAAGGTTTGTTTGCCGAGCTTTGCGGAGATGATTCTTGCATTACTTTGTTTTGTGACAGCCAAAGTGCCATATACCTTACAAAAGATCAGATGTTTCATGAGAGAACTAAGCACATTGATGTCAAGTACCATTTTATTAGAGACATTATTGCTCAAGGTAAATTAAAGGTATGCAAGATCAGCACTCATGATAATCCTGCTGATATGATGACTAAACCTGTTCCTGTTGCTAACTTAGTTGATTTAACTGATTAACACAAGTGGCTATTGGCGCCGAAAGTATTTGCTTTGTGTTGTTCAGGGAGATGGTTAATGTTGATGCTACAACAAAGAATGTGTCTCAAGGTAGAGTTTGTCATATGTTGATCCAAATTCTACAAAGTATAGGCCAACTTCTGACGAGTGGAGCGAGGCCCTACGGATTTTCGAAGACCTAGGTTTCCATCGATATATAAACCCCTTGTAAGCCGCCGGTTGGGATGAGTTGCATCTGTGAAATCCCCGACGTTTGTAAACACTCCTCGATATAGTGAAGTTTCGCTGGCTGACGCCCGTGGTTTTTTCCCTCTTTGTTGGAGAGGTTTTTCCACGTTAAATCTGTGTCCCCTTGTTGTGTTTTTCGTTTCTGTTTTTTGTTATCTTCTTGTCGCAATTGTAACAGCTAGAAAGAGGAATCATGTGAGAATATGAGAATGGTGTAAAGATAATTAACAATGGTATACTGTGATACTTGGTGTAGCCCAATTTATCCAGAGACGACTTCCACTAACAAACAGATATAACTTGAGAGAAAGTCCAGACAGATCATCGCATATCGATGAGAATTGAGGAACACCAATATAAGGTGTTGATCTGCAGAAAGCGAGGGGACATTTGAAATCTGTCAGACAAATTGTGATATCGTTTTCAGTCATCACCTCGCCATCTGAATTAAAGGTGAGCGTGTGTGGGTACAAAACGATCTTGGAAATGTGTTCGGCAATATCGAGTACTAACACCCGCGCAAAATTAATCGAATCCTACAAATAAAATATAGAAAAATGAGTTACCTCCAATACATGATAGATCGTCTTCCTCTGGTGCTTCCCTACCATGGTTGAGAAAATATCCGGAGCATATATGATTCAGCCAATAGTATCTCACAGCAGGAAGGAATAGATTTTTTCATCCGACCGCCAATGTATCCTCATTCGAATCAGACCACCATGTACACGTAGAAAAAGCTGTTATATGTTAATCCAAATTCTACAAAGTATAGGCCAACTTCTGACGAGTGGAGCGAGGCCCGTCGCCGAAGGCTTGGGCCGAGGTTTTCCCTCTCTTTGTTGGAGAGGTTTTCCACGTTAAATCTGTGTCCCCTTGCTGTGTTTTTCGTTTTTGTTCTTCGTTATCTTCTTGTCGCAATTGTAACAAGTGGTATCAGAGCCCCAGGTTCTAATCTAGGGTTTGCGACATGTCGTCATTGAAGTTCGATCTACCACAGCTGGACTACACCACAAGATTCTCCTTGTGGCAGGTGAAGATGCGGGCGATTCTCGCCCAAACTTCTGATCTGGATGAAGCGCTGGATGGATTCGGTGAAAAGGATGCTAAGACCTGGTCCGCCTAAGAGAAGCGGAAGGACCGTAAGGCTTTGTCTTTGATTCAACTTCATCATCTAATAATATTTTGCGAAGTAATGGAGATGAAATCTGCCCTATGGGAAAACTGGAAACGATCCGTGTGTCAAAGGATCTAACCAGAAGATGAACGTGAAGATGAAGTTGTTCTCGCAGTGCTGCAAGAAGGTGGATCGGTAATGAATCACATATCTTTTTAAAAGAGATTGTTTCGGACTTGCGCCTATGGAGGTAAAATATGATGATGAGGATTTAGCTCTTCTACTCTTATGCTCGCTGCCTAGTTCCTATACACACTTTGTGATACAATATTGTTGAGCCGTGATGAACTAACCCTTGCGAAGTACATGACGCCTCAAACAGAGAGGAAAAGATGAAAACTATGGTAGGGTCGGATGGGACGTCATCCAAGGCTTGAGGCTCTGCAGGTTCGTGGTGACCGAGCAGGTACAACAACTATGGCAGAGATAAGAGCAAGGACGGTAGAAGTCGCTCAAAGTCCAAGGGAAAGGATAAATTCTGCAGTATTGTAAGAAATCTAATCATGTTATTGATGATTGTTGGAAGTTGCGAATAAGGAGAAAGAAACGGAACTTACCAACCGAAGATAGGATCAAGGTTCGTAAGGCTGCTGTTGTTTCGATAGTTCGATGGTGAATGCTTAGCTGTTTTGCTGCTTGTGCTTCTCGTGATGATGAATGGATACTTGATCGCATGTTCGTTTCATATTTGCTGTAACAAAGATTGGTTCAGTTCATATGAGTCTGTGCAGACTGGAGATTTTGTGCGTGTGGGGAATGACAACCCATGCCATATCGTTGGTGTTGGATCTGTTAAGATTAGGACACATGATGGCGTGACACGCGCATTGAGTGAGGTGAAGCACATACCAAGCATGGCCAGAAATTTGATCTCCCTGAGTACCATGGACGTTGATGGATACAAGTATGCCGGTGGGCATCGAGTTCTGAAGGTATCAAAAGGTTCTCTTATTCACATGATAGGTGATATGAATTACGCTAAATTATATGTTCTTAGAGGTAGCACTTTGCCCGGTATTGCTGCTGTTACTTCTAATGATTCTGATGATTGTGGTAAAACACATCTATGGCATATGCGTCTTGGGCATATGAGCGAACAAGGCATGGCAGAGTTGGTCAAGAGAGCTGATTGATGGTTGCAACTTGAGTAAGTTTGAGTTCGTGAGCACCGTATCTTTGGTAAGCATAAAAGAGTTAAATTCAATGCTTCCGTTCATACCACCAAAGGCATATTAGATTATGTGCATGCTGATGTATGGGGTCCGTCCGTAAGACTTCTATTGGTGGTGCTAATTATATGCTTACTATTATTGATGATTACTCAAGAAAGGTGTGGCCTTATTTTCAAGCATAAATCTGATGTTTTGATGCTTTTAAGAAGTGGAAAGTTATGGTTGAAAACAGATCGAGAAGAAGGTAAAGGTACTACGTCTGATAATGGTATGGAATTCTGTTCTAATGAGTTTGAGGAGTTTTGCAAGAACGATGGCATGATCGTGCATCACACCATCCCATATACTCCTCAAAGAATGGCGTGGCGAGCGCATGAAGAACCATCATCTCGAGGGCTCGTTGTATGTTGTCTAATGCAGGTATGCATAGGCGTTTCTGGGCTGAAGCAGCCAACACAGCGTGTTACCTCATCAACAGGTCACCTTCTATTCCACTTGAGAAGAAAACTCCCATTGAGGTATGGTCAGGTTCGCCTGCTGATTATTCACAGTTGAGAGTTTTTGGCTGCACTGCATATGCTCATGTTGATAATGGAAAGTTAGAGCCCAGGGCTGTTAAGTGCATATTCCTTGGTTATGGTTCAGGAGTTAAAGCATATAAACTATGGAATCCTGAAACTAAAAGGATTTTGCTAAGTAGAAACGTTGTTTTCAATGAGTCCGTTATGTATCATGATAGCTTGCCATCAGATACCTCTCCTGTTGCTGTTGGAGAGGAGAGAGTTAATGTGCAGGTGGAGAACCTGCAGAAAACTGTTGATAATGATGATATCGTTGAAGATACACATGAGGAAAACATTGATAATATTGTTGTTCAGCACTCACCTACTGTTTTGCAGCAGCCACATGAGTCCATTGCTGCTGATAGACCGAGGCGTAACTGTGGTCCTCGTCCTCGTTTAATTGAAGAGTGTAATCTTGTACATTATGCTTTGAGTTGTGCTGAACAGGTGGAGAACGATTCTGAACCTGCTACATATAATGAAGCCATTGCATCCGTTGACCGCGAGAAGTGGGTTTCTGCTATGCAAGAAGAGATGCAATCGCTTGAGAAAAATGGCACATGGGATGTTGTGCGCTTGCCCAAACAAAAGAAGGCGGTCCGCTGCAAGTGGATCTTCAAGAAAAAGGAAGGTCTATCTCCCAAAGAGCCTTCAAGGTACAAGGCAAGGTTAGTAGCAAAAGGGTTCAGCCAGATTCCAGGTATTGATTACAATGATGTGTTCTCTCCAGTTGTGAAGCATAGTTCCATTCGTACTTTCTTTAGTATTGTGGCTATGCGTGATCTTGAGCTTGAGCAGTTAGATGTCAAGACTGCTTTTCTGCATGGAGAGCTTGATGAGGAAATATACATGGACCAACCAGAAGGGTTCATAGTGCCTGGTAAAGAGGATTTTGTGTGCAAATTAAAGAAGTCTCTTTATGGCTTAAAGCAATCTCCAAGACAGTGGTATAAAAGGTTTGATTCATTTATGATCTCACATGGTTTTGAGAGGTCTAAATATGATAGTTGTGTTTATATCAAGTTTGTTGATGGGTCACCTATATACTTGCTGCTATATGTTGATGATATGTTAATTGCTGCCAAGGGCATGAAAGAAATCAGTACTTTGAAGGCACACCTAAGTAGTGAGTTTGAGATGAAGGATCTTGGTGCTGCTAAGAAGATCTTAGGTATGGAGATTACCCGAGATAGAAAATCTGGTTTGTTATTTCTTAGTCAGCAAAGTTACATTAAGAAAGTTCTTCATCGTTTTAATATGGATGGTGCCAATTCAGTTAGTACTCCTATTGCTCCTCATTTTAAATTGTCAGTTTCTCAATGTCCTACTATCGATGAAGAGTTTGAGTACATGTCAAAGGTGCCATATTCTAGTGCTGTTGGTTCTTTGATGTATGCCATGGTTTGTTCTCGTCCTGATTTATCATATGCTATGAGTTTGATAAGTAGATACATGGCTAATCCTGGTAAAGAACATTGGAAGGCTGTTCAGTGGGTTTTCAGGTACCTTCTTGGCACTTCCAATGCTTGTTTGAAGTTTGGCAGGACCGGTGAGGGACTCGTTGGCTATGTGGATTCAGATTTTGCTGCCGATTTGGATAAGAGAAGATCCCTCACAGGTTATGTGTTTAATGTTGGAGGTTGTGCTGTTAGCTGGAAGGCTACATTGCAGGCTGTTGTTGCACAATCCACTACTGAAGCTGAATACATGGCTATTGCTAAAGCTTGCAAAGAATCTATTTGGTTGAAAGGTTTGTTTGCTGAGCTTTGTGGAGATGATTCTTGCATTACTTTGTTTTGTGACAGTCAAAGTGCCATATACCTTACAAAAGATCAGATGTTCCATGAGAGAACTAAGCACATTGATGTCAAGTACCATTTTGTTAGAGACATTGTTGCTCAAGGTAAATTAAAGGTATGCAAGATCAGCACTCATGATAATCCTGCTGATATGATGACTAAACCTGTTTCTGTTGCTAAGTTTGAGCTTTGCTCGAACTTAGTTGGTTTAACTGATTAGCCCAAGTGGCTATTGGCGCCGAAAGTATTTGCTTTTTTTGTTCAGGGAGATGGTTGCTGTTGATGCTACAAGGAGGAATTTGTCTCAAGGTGGAGTTTGTTATATGTTGATCCAAATTCTACAAAGTATAGGCCAACTTCTGACGAGTGGAGCGAGGCCCGTCTACGGTACGGATCGTCGAAGACCTAGGTTTCCACCGATATATAAACCCCTTGTAAGCCGCCGGTTGGGAGAGTTGCATCTGTGAAATCCCCGGTGTTTGTAAACACTCCTCGATATAGTGAAGTTTCGCTGGCTGGCGCCCGTGGTTTTTCCCTCTCTTTGTTGGAGAGGTTTTCCACGTTAAATCTGTGTCCCCTTGCTGTGTTTTTCGTTTTTGTTCTTCGTTATCTTCTTGTCGCAATTGTAACAAAAGCAGTCGAGGGCGTAGTGCTGCTCTTCCAAATAACCATGCTGACGCTTCAGATGCAGCAAGTGGTTCCTGATTCACTAAATTGTTAGATGGAGAGGATAGTACGGGGATGGCTTGCATCCGGGTGTCGCCAGTCCATGAAACAACGGGTGCTCGAGAAGTTTGAGTCCCGATGGGGTCATGGTTAAATTAATAAATGGCAAGTTAATATAAGGTACTACTCCTGAGTTTGAGTCCCGATGGAGTAGAGAAGGAATCAGAGAGGACACACGGCTGTTTTATTCCTGAGTTACATGAGAAAAAGAAGCGTCGCTGATGAATTAATAGGCTACACTTGGACTTCTTGTTAGCATGAAGTGAATACGATGAACGTGACCCATTAAGAAGTGGAAGGCAATGATGAACAGAACAACGGCCGACCGTTTTAGGCTGCAACCAATCGCGCGTGGGAAAAGAAGATAACGTGGCCTCACAAGAAGCCAGGGAAATATAGCAGTGGGGGATTACTATTTAGATATAGAAGATTTGATTAGTAGTTTTCTGATTATTTTAGAAGTACTACTTTTTTAGTTAGTAGTAAATTCTTACTACTTCCTCCGGTCCAGTTTATTAGACACGCACGTAGTTTAAGAAAAAAATTAACCATCAGTTTTAACCAATAAAATATCCAATATATGTTTCAAAAAATATATCATTGGAAACTATTTTTGAAGATGACTCCAATGGTATAATTTTTGTGACATATTATGTAAAATTTGTTGACCAAAATTAATGGTCAAAGTTGTTTTTAAACTGCGTGCGTGCCTAATAAACCGGACCAGAGGAAGTACTGTTATATATATGATTAATATCATATATTGATTTGTTTTTTTTCTCAGACTTTTCTTTGTCACTTCAAGAAAAAACTCAACCAGTATGCCGATAAGTGGTTACCATCTTTGTCCGAAGGGCGTAGGTTTGAGTTTTTCCTGCATAAAAGGGAAGATGCTACATCCATAAAAGGGTCATTCTGTTTATCTTTTTTGAGGACACACAATATTGTTATCCATGATGTGGTGACCTTTAGCTTAATTACTAGAGATGATAATGAAGAAGATGAAGAGGAAGGAGATGATCGGCTTGTGTTTAGTATGGAAATACATTCCCCCTAATGGTGACATCAAGGGATACCAGACTATATATGGTATGTGTTTTTTCTCCATCAAATGTATGTATATTAATATTTCCATTTGTGGATCCCTACATTATTTCTCCTTTTAATTGTAATTGAATTTTACAGGATTTAGGATGCCATTTGTGGATCCCATCATTAGAGGTATTTTCTATAGGAGTGTTGTCACACATATGTATGCCATTACTGTGGAATACATGTATGTCATTACATTTGAGATGTTGAAGGATGTAAGTAGAATATGTCGGCTGCATGATGAGGATAATTTTTTTCATTAATCTGACATGCAATACTATGTTACAAGTCTCAGTGCACTTAATCTAGCTAACAACAGCTTTGTGAGTTACTGTACCTAATAAGGACATGGTTTTAATTTTACTTATGTGTTTATAATTACTAATGTGTTTTAATTATTTCATCATTTGAGGTCGTACCATCAAGATTTGCACTTGGTTACAGCATCCCAAAGAATAATGGCACAGCTTTGTTTCATGGTTATGTCATGGACGACACAGTTAGTGGACAGTACATTATCTTGCGTGGTAGATTGAAGCAGATAGTGTTCTCCAATGGTTGGAACCTCTTCTGTAACATGAACCAACTTAAATGTCGTTCATTAGTTTCCGTGAGGGTGGAAATGAGGGAACACTGTATTGGCTTGTTCGTGATAAAAATTCGCTGAACCCTCCAAGAAAGACCCTAAATCGTTATTTTGTTTAGCTAGATCTAACGTAGGAACTATGTTAGAGATGTTGTGAACAACTATGTTTGAAGTATTCGATGTTGTGAACAACTATGTTTGTAATATATTCACCTCCCTTGCCTTTTGGTCCTGAATATAATTCGCAAGTTTTAGGATTAACAAAATCTGGAGTGTCCGAATATTTCCAGAGTTCTGACTACACGGAATTCATGCAAAATAGTTTGAATTGGTGAAAAAAAGTTTAAATTGATGATAAATTCATATTTGCGTAACCATATGATCTCACAACATGATTAAACATTGGAATTAGTCGATTTCTAGACACTTGCACCTTATTTCTATGCAGCAAGCGCATGAACACTAGGAGTTCTCATACCTTTTCAGGATAAGATCCAAGGTTTATACTACACCATATATTGTCTTCAAGCATATGAACCCAATTCAGTCTTAGGACCTAATTTGACACTAGTATGCATGTATAACCACCTTCATTTGCCTTTTCGTTCTCAATAATTCTCAAATATTAGGATCACCAAAATCCGGAACGTCTAAATACATGCGCAGAACCCGAATATTTTGTTACGGTGGAGACGGTTATTTTTATGGGACGCCTCCTATAGAATCCACCCTTCCATTTAATATTGAGAAATCCCCAATAGGATGGCTTCCTCTCTTCCAGATCCAGCGCTCCCCCCATCGCCGCCCCTAAATCTAGAACGAGGCCGCCGCCAGATGATTGCAAGTGCACAGATTATTTGTAGCTAGTTTCAAAATAAAGATATCGATCCCACATGGAGCAGTAGGCGAAAGACTAAAATGCTTTTAACTAAAACTAAACGAAGTACTTAAGGAATAATTCTAAGATGCAAGAAAAGTAGAACTGTTTTTGGATTTTTGGTTGAGCGAAGCAATAAAGTAAAGTGAAATAAAACTTAATGCAGAAAGTAGTAATCGCGTGTGTAAGAAAAATTGAAATTGCGATAGGTAAAAAGGCGTCCTCGGGGAGTGGTGGATACACCGCTAGCAATTTAGACTGAGCAATCAAGATTATTATATCGAATATTCTCATGACATGTATGTATGTGGGAGGAGCTCCACATATGGATGATTAGGCAGCAACCACTGCTCGCACCATCCTTCATAACCACAACTGATAGATAAACGACATCAATCGTATTATCCTGCTATTAAGGGATTTCTCCCGCGGCATGGACATGGCTTAATGAGTTCTCCTTGCTTCCCCAAGTTAGTATGTAAAGGATGACAACAACTTTATAGTCATAGTAAGTGCTACCATCCCTCCGTCTACCAACAAGTAATCCCCTTCATCAAATCCCCATGAGAGGCAAATATTAAGGAGGAGCATAACTCGCAACATCAAGATGAAGACAATTAACACATACACATAATGATGTATAACATAATAATCTCTATTTCATCTCAATCATATACTAGGGTTTCTTCATCTCCCCAAGAACTAATGATCCACTTAGACATGGAGGCAAACAGCATCATGGCAATGGTATAGAAACAATTATAGATGAATAGTTCTTGTATAAATCCACAACGAGTGCAAGAATTATAACAAGATCTAGTTGGGATGGATGGAGATGATGGTGGTGATGCAGATGCAGCAGTTGATGAAGATGGAGATCGATGTCTTGGCCTTCCAGATCTGCTTAGGGCGAATATGGATCCCTAGGGCAAGTTCCCCCTCGAGATCCCTTCCGGAGGTGAGGTTTTCGGTGATTTTTGGGTGTTCTGTATGTCGTCTCCCCGATCCAGTTGCATGAGGTGAAACTATTTGAGGAGGCGGTGTCGGCGCAAACTATACGGCGGGAACTATATGGCCGGAATATTTATTCATGTTGTATAGTTGGTCCTTAAACCTTATGTGTCCTTCAATTGCTTTGGGTTTTCTTCTGGTATTATTGATATTTCCCAAATATGTGATTTACATTGTTTTTGGATCCTTTTTACTCCAATATAACTGGTCCAAGAATTGTGTCCATCAGATCCATCATCGGTCCTGATCCTGGTGAAAATAAACATAAAAGGTGTGTGCGAACGCCGTAAAATACCAAGATTCTACCACTATAATGTAAAATAATAATCTAAAACATGATGCAAATATGCACTCATCAACTTACCCAAGCTTAGACTCTTGCTCGTCCTGAGCAAGTTTAGCTTAATGGATGTGATCCTCATATTCATGAAGCCGAGTCGATAAAATAAATGAGGCGGTTGCAGCATATGTTTATCATATAGGATACATATAAATAAGTTCATGAATAGTACCTTACTCGAACCATCCGAATAATATTAGCAGGCTTTCACACCTTAGAAATTAACAGTTCACAAAAGATTACTCTCAACATTATGTAAAAGTATTCGGTTCAACCGAATGAGTTAGTAAGGTAGTTCCAAGTGTTTTAGGATTAACATATTCACTTGGGATTCAAAATATCAAACATCTCTTTGTCTTACTATAATATAGTGGTATATGCCTATTTTCTCTTTGCACATTCGCTATTTTTCTTTCTCTTTCTCTTTCTTTTCTTATTTTCTATATATATATATATATGTGTGTGTGTGTGTGTGTGTGTGTGTGTGTGTGTGCTCACACTTTTGTTTAAGTGATGTGCAAAGGAGCTAGCCATACATTCCACTTCATGTAGTGGTTCGAAAGTTTAACGATCTCAATTATCAAATTCCAAATATATATGAAGCATCTTTATAACTTGAATATTCTACCTCAACTTGTTCTCACTCTATTTGAAAGTACTTTTAATTTCTCCTTTGTTCAAGGTTTCCCTTTTTCAACTTGACTAATTTAGATAATTTATCCTCTTGTAAACAAAACCATTGACCTACAACATATTGATCAAATTATCTTTGTATGTTCCGTTAATACCAATGGTGTGGAAGACTCCTATTGCTATCATCAAGTGTAAGTAAAATTATACTCAAGCCATTCTTATATCAAATAATACAAATCAAACTCAATAATGCTCCATATATTATAATAAACTCAGAACTTCGTAAAAGGTATCGACTATTACTGAAGGGTATCCTAATGATGCAAGATTTACTTATGAGCTCGAACTAATGCAAACTAAAATAGTAAACTTATAAGATTGATTACAAGGTTTTAAATATCTCCCCAAGCTTGGAATCAAGCCAGGCGGGATCAAATAACTCCTTGCTGGTACCTATTCCTCCTCCTGGGTAGGAGGAGTATTGCCTTCCTCTCCCGTGTCGCTAACTTTAGCTATGCTTGCGAGGTGGATGCTGAGCTCGGCCATGTCATATTAAAGCTTCAAAATATTTCTATGAAGGAATTTCTTCTCATTTGTTAACTCAAAAACAGTTTTAATCAATAAAACAACTCTACCATCGAGGTCATTGACCTTTTTTCAAGGTCTTTGCTCATCATTCAGTAAGAGTCAATCCCTTCTCCAATAGTTTCAACACATGCCTTTGAAGCTTTCTCCAGCTCATAGATCTTATCATGAATCTCATCTTGCTGCACCTTCTTGGGTTTAAGAGGTGACAGACTAAGAGGAGGTTTATAATAAGATCCCATGTTGTGATGGTAAGGATTAAGGAGATACTCATCCTTGCTCCTTCTCTGATCTTCTTGCCTCATCATCTCCATCCTTTGCGGGAACATGTCCTCCCAATTTGTGAGAGGCTTGATCTCCGAGCTGGATGACGATGATGCTTCTTTTGGTTCTACTCCCTCGATCCTCTTCACGGGCTTCTCTTCCTCCTGCCTCCAAATCTTGTTGACATGGAAAGGCTGCATGGCTTGTTGACACGGATATTGTTAGAAGGGGCTTGTTTGTAGATGGCGAGGGTTTGTCGAGGCTGGAGGCTGTAGCTCTGCGAAAACTTAATGAAAAAGGTTAGATGCGATTAGCTTTAAAAGGGGAGGTCGAAAACCCTAGCCGCCTTGCATAACAAGAAACTATATGGGCGTGGCCCGTATAGATCCTGTCGTATAGTTATGAACCGACTATAGATTTTTTTATCTACGGCGGTACCAACTATAGGGCCGCAACTATACGACCGGGAAATTTCTTCCCGCCATATAGTTGGTCGTTAAACTTTCTGTATCTTGGCATAAAATATTGGGGATGCGATGAATAACTATATGACCGCAACTATACGGCTGAATATTTAATTCCCGCTATATAGTTGGTCGTTAAGGTTACTATACACATCAAAAAAAATTGTTTCTTTGGGAATTCTTAATTAATCTGGAATTTAATGAAATACCATGTTTTGATAGAAAAAATGACAGCTTAAATTTTTTACCAACATTAACACTCATTGAACGAGGTTTTTATCATAACCGACTTTCTTTATTTCACAAGAGCTTCAAGTGTTCCTTTATTCAATCATAAAATTAACTAAACTTACTTGAAAATTTAAAACTTACTCGACCTTTTTATTTCACATGGGTTGCCTCCCATGAAGCGTTCTTTTATGGTCTATAGATTGACCATAGTATTGCTTACTTCGTCTCGATTTTATCCTTCTTACAGTTGCCATTTCTCCCATACTTTTGCTCAATCAATTCTTCTAGGGTAATCACTTGTAAGGTGATTGCACTTATATCTTATTTTGCTCGATAGTGCTTCAAGCATTGTCCATTCACCACCCATGAAAGAGAGGGTGTTTTCCCTTGGAGCTTCATTGCTCTCGATGCATAAGCTTTTTCAAATATATAGGGGCCTTCCCACTTTGAACTGAGCTTTCCTGAAAACAACTTAAGATGACAATTATAGAGCAAAACCTTATCTCCACTTTTAAAAAACGTATTCTCTATTTTTCTATCATGCCATATTTTTTACTTTTTCCTTAAACAATCTAGCACTTCCATAATCCTCACTCCTAAACTCATCTAAAGCATGAATGTCTAATAACGTTTTTCTCCTGCTGCTTTAAGGTCATAGTTTAAGTTCTTGATTGCCCAAAAGGCTCTATGTTCCAATTCTAAAGGTAGATGGCACACCTTACCGTATACCATCTTATATGGTGTCATACCCATCGGATTTTTAAATATAGTTAGGTATGCCCAAAGAGTGTCATTTACCTTGTATGACCAATCTTTTCTTGATTTATCCACCGTCTTCTCGAGTATGGTATTTAGTTCTCTATTAGAGAGTTCCACTTGACAACTCTTTTAAGGATGATATGGTGAAGCAACACGGTGAGTCACTCCATATTTTCCTGAAAGTTCCTTTCATAAAATGAGAACCACCGTCAGTAATTAAAAATCTAGGAACTCCAAACCTTGGAAATATGACATCCTTGATCATCTTCACCGAAGTGGCTGCATCTGCATGGTTAGTTGGAATAGCTTCAACCCATTTAGTAACATAATTGACAGCAACAAGAATATGAGTGTGGCCATCTGATTCTATAAAGGGTCCCATGTAATCCATTTCCCACACATCAAATGGTTCAATTATAAGACTATAATTCATTTCCATCTCTTGTCTTCTTCCTATATTACCTCTTTTCTGGCAAGCATCACAATATTCTACATACATGTGTGCATCCTTGAACAATGTGGGCCAATAGAATCCGGATTTAAGTACTTTTTCTGCGGTCGCTTGCCTGCATGATGTCCTCCATACGGGCTATCATGACAAGCTTGCAAAATCGCATTCATTTCATGATTAGGAACACACTTTTGAATCATTCCATCAGGTCCATGATGATAGAGAAACGGATCATCCCAAAAGTAATATTTGAGATCATTAGAGAATTTCATTCTTTTATTTCTTGTCATACCAGGAGGTACAAATTTTCCTGCAAGATAATTAGCATAATTTGCAAACCAAGGATCAGCGACTAAAAAATTTGCTAGGTATTCTCCCGAAAATGACTCATTTATAGGTATGGGGTCACTAATTATTCCCTCCATCCTAGAGAGATGATCTGCTACCGGATTATCCTTACGCCTCCTATCTACTATTTGCAAATCATATTATTGTAGTAATAACACCCACCTAATCAACCTAGGCTTTGCATCCTTTTTCACAAGGAGGTGACTCAAAGCTTGGTGATCTGTATGAATTATTACTTTAGAATTAATAATGTAAGATCTAAATTTGTCGTAGGCAAAAATTATAGCCAGGAACTCTTTCTCTTTAGTAGTGTAATTTTTCTGAATCTTATTAAGAGTCCTACTAGTGTAGTGAATAACATTTAAATTCTTCTTGTCTCGCTGTCCTAATACAGCTCCTAAAGCATAGTCACTAGCATCATACATGATTTCAAAAGGTTCATCCCACTTTGGAGATTGCATGATAGATACTGAAACTAATTTGTCTTTAAGATTTTCAAAGGCTGCAATGCAGTCATGGTCTAATTAGAACGGAGTTTCTTTATCAAGAATGTTAGTGATAGGAATATCTATTTTAGCAAAATCGCCTATAAAATGCTTATAAAAACATGCATGTCCTAGAAACATTTTTAAGTTTTTAATGTCTTGGGGTATGGGAATATTTTCGATAGCACTTATATTGGTCTTATCTATTTCTATACGTTTTTCTGAAACCTTATGTCCAAAAACTTTACCTTCTCTTTCCATGAATCGACATTGTTCCCAATTCAAAACTAAATTTGATTGTCTGCATCTCTGCAAAACTTTGGTTAAATTGTAGATACAATTATCAAATGTTGTTCCACAAACAACGAAATCATTTGTTAGAACTTCCATAATCTTCTCAACAAGATCATCAAAGATTTTTACAACACATTCTTGAAAGGTTACAGCTGCATTACATAAACCAAACTGAATTAATCTATAAGCATATGTACCATAAGTACATGTGAAAGTTGTTTTCTCTTGATCTTCGGGTTGTATAGCAATTTGGGAATAACCGGAATAACCATCAAGGAAACAAAAATATGAATTATTTCTTAGTCATTCTAAAATTCTATCCATGAGTGGTATAGGTTTATGATTTTTCCGTGTCTCACGGTTTAGTTTTCTAAAATTGATGCACATGCGATATCGAACAATAGGTCTTATAGGAACTAGCTCACCATTCTCATTCATAGCAGCATCAAGACCCCCTTGTCTTGGTATGCAATGAGCTGGGCTAACCCATTTACTGTCAGAAATATGATATATTATGCCAGCATCTAATAAATGTATAACTTCTTTTCTTACTACTTCCTTCATTTTCAGATTAAGCCTTCTATGTGTGTCAACTACAGGTACATCATCTTCAAGCATGGTAATCTTATGTGTCATAATGGATGGATCTATTCCTTTAATATGACCAAGATTATATCCAAATGCTTCATGATGCTTGATCAAGACCAAAAGAAGTTTATTTGTTTCATTTTCTGATAAAGTTTTACTAATAATAACAAGACATTTATTTTCATTATCTAGAAATTCATACCTCATATTGTCCGGTAATCATTTCAATTCAATTGGTGGAGGTTCTTCTTCTCCTTTTCTTACCAGTTCTTCATAGTCATGTGGGTTTTGTGCTTCCAGAATGGAGTCAAGGTAATCATCCATGTCTTCACTTTCCTCATCATCTAGTTCCTCTTCCCAATTAACTAAGCTCCTCTCTAATTCGCCTTGGGGAGTGCTGAAATGAATTGCGGCTAGCTCGGCAATTGTTTTCTCTTTCTTGATATCTTCCACTTCATATGGCCTCTTCTTTACTTTGGCGAAGTGGAATGTCATTTCCTCTTCTCCAAACATCATTGAAATAGTCTCCTTCTTATTATCAATTCGAGCTTTGGTTATAGAGACAAAAGGCCTGCCTAAAAAATAGGACAAAAAGTATCTTGAGGAATATCAACAATATGACAATTAAGAGGGTACATCAGTGATCCAATGAAGACTTAGACATTTCTAATAACACCTTCTGGTTTTATATTAATTCTATTAGACAATTTAATAGTAATGTCTGCCGGTTCCACATCTGGATTATTTAAATTGTAGTGAAGTTCCTCATAAAGTGATGAAGGCATAATATTTATAGTGGAAATCGGCTCACAAATTCCGTATAAGAAAGTTTCTCCATGGTATATAGGAGTCATAGGTTTAGAAGATTCTCTACCTCGTATCTTACTTGTGATGAAGTCTGAAGTTTCAAAGTATAGCATAACTAATTCATTCTCCACAGTTCGTGCCTCCATAAGATCCTTAAATATAACAATATTGGGATTGGTAGCATCAGGGTTCTTCTCTGGTTTCTTTGATCTTCTCCTTATATGTTCTTCCTTCCTATGCTTTTTCTTAATATTCTCTTCAATAGGCTCAGAAGGAAATTCCACCAATGATGTGTTCTCTCTTGCTCGTTTCTTTTCTTCGAGGGGTTTATAAGGTTCCCAGACTATAGGTACCCTGTAGACGCCCTGCATAATTCTCAATAATTTTCTTTACTGAATAAGAATCCATACCAAGGGTTTTAATCATCACACAAGTCCTTTCATCTGCAAGAAATTCGTTCACACAAGCATATTCAGAAGAACTATTCATTTTTCTCTCCTCATTTTCAAGACTTTCTGTTATCTCCCTCATTTTCATTATTAATTTCCAGGCTTCATCGTAATTATAAGATAGAAAACTACCATTAGAAGTGGTATCTAAGCTCGTTCTATTTTTAGTATTAAGTCCTCCATAAAAAGTATGAGTGATTAATCAATCAGGCAAACGGTGATGGGGGAAATTATCTAGATAGCTTTTATACCTTAGATATCCTTCATATAAACTCTCATTAGGATTATTTTTGAAACTGATAATAATACCTCTCATCCTGTGAGCTTTTCTTTGTGAATAATATTTTGACAGGAAATTGGTTGTCAAATCCGCCCATGTCCTTGGGCACAAAAGGATCTATACCAGTCGTAAACATTATTAGAGAGAGTTTGTCTAAACAACTGGATTTTAACTTTATCAAGGTCACAATCATCAAATATAAAAGAACCAAAAACATCTTCAAAGAATTGTAAGTGTCCATATGTACTTTCTTCATTGGTTCCTGCAAACTTCTTAGAGTTAAGTAATTCAAATAATAAGGGATGGATCTCAATACCATCGGGTTTATGCCTTTATTGACTGTTATAAGAGTGTCCATGGGTGAACCCATATTCCTTACTACCTCAAGCTGGATTAAATGCTGAGTGTTGTCCATTTTTATGGTCCTACAACTCAAATAAAAATTAGTACAATGAAAGTAAATAACTAAAAGTAAAGTGACTTATAGCGTTAAGCTCCCCGGCAACGGTGCCAGAAAATATCTTGATGACTGCAGGTGCGCAGATAGTTTGTAGCTAGTTTCAAAATAAATATATCGATCCTACAGGGAGCAGTAGGCGAAAGACTAAAATGATTTTAACTAAAACTAAACGAAGTACTTAAGGAATAATTATAAGATGCAAGAAAGGTATAATTGTTTTGGGTTTTTGGTTGAGCGAAGCAATAAAATAAAGTGAAATAAAACTGAATGCATAAAGTAGTAATCGCGTGTGTAAGAAAAATTAAAACTACGATAGGGAAAAAGGCGTCCTCGGGGAGTGGTGGATACACCTCTAGCAATTTAGACTGAGCGATCAAGATTATTATAACAAATATTCTCATGACATGTATATATGTGGGAGGAGCTCCATATATGGACGATTAGGCAGCAACCACTGCTCGCATCATCCTTCATAACCATAGGTGACAGATAAACGATATCAATCATATTATCCCGCTATTAAGGGATTTCTCCTGCGGCATGGACATGGCTTAATGAGTTCTGCTTGCTTCCCTAAGTTATTACGTAAAGGATGAGAGCCACTTTATAGTCACAGTAAGTGCTACCATCCCTTCGTCTACCAACAAGTAATCCCCTTCATCAAGTCCCCATGAGAGGCAAATATTAAGGAGGTGCACAACTTCCAACATCAATATGAATACAATTAACACATACACATAATAATGTATAACATAATAATCTCTATTTCATCTTAATCATATACTAGGGTTTCTCCATCTCCCCAAGAACTAATGATCTACTCAGACATGGAGGAAAATAGCATCATGGCAATGGTAATGGAAACAATTATAGATGAATAGTTCTTGTATAAATCGACAATGAGTGCAAGAATTACAACAAGATCTAGATGGGATGGATGGAGATGATGGTGGTGATGAAGATGCAGCGGTTGATGAAGATGGAGATCGATGCCTTGGCCTTCCAGATCTGCTTAGGGCGAAGATGGATCCCTAGGGCAAGTTTCCCCTCCAGATCCCTTCCAGAGGTGAGGTTTTTTGCGATTTCTGGCTGTTCTGTATGTCGTCTCCAAGATCCAGTTGCACGGGGTGAAACTATTTGAGGAAGCGGTGTCGGTGCCAACTATACAATAGGAACTATATGGCCGGAATATTTATTCCCGCCATATAGTTGGTCGTTAAACCTTCTGTGTCCTTCAATCGCTTCGGATTTTCTTCTGGTATTATTAATATTTCCCAAATATGCGAGTTACGTTGTTTTTGTGCTCCTTTTTACTCCAATATAACTGGTCCAAGAATTATGTCCATCGGATCCATCATCGGTCCTGATCCTAGTGAAAATAAACATAAAAGGTGCGTGTGAACGCCGTAAAATACCAAGATCTTACCACTACAATGTAAAATAATAATCTAAAACATGATGCAAATATGCACTCATCATCGCCACGCATAGACGTTGACTGGCTCGACGACGCACGCATCGACGACGCCGACACCCCTCCCCCTCAAGAAGATATATGGCAATGTGCCATCTTTGCAATACTCACTACAAGGAAAGAATCTTATCAAGTATCTCACTGTTCATTGTTCATACTGTACCTGGTTATTTCGGGAAATCAGTGGTATATTCTCCGACACTCGTACAATTTAAATACATCTCATACTTGTCAGCATATTAAAACTGTTAACTTAATGTGTGCTTTTGGTGCACAGACTGTCCCATGCAACAAGGGCACATTTCAATGAGCTCATAGGAGATACGGTGCAATTCCGAGCTTGTGGGAGGACATAAATAGTTGAAGTGCAAAAAGGGCCATCTAGGACTCAATTGGGAGGTGAATGGTGGCATAGGTTCATTGCTGATAACCATATCACCAAAGATGGTCAGTTGGTGTGCTTTTCCTTGCAAGGAGACAGACTAAGGATAATTGTCATCTATCTAAACAATGTTGGCAAAGAGGAATGAAGGTGAGGAACCGCCTATAAACCAGTTATCACCAATTATCTCCTAGAGATGCAAACTTACCAACGGTGAGAAAGATCACCTCCAACAAATCATCCCTCCAAGAAAGGGGTACATGAATGTGTCATTACTTAATGGAATGATTGCATCATGTACTAAGTGTTCTTGCTGTCCCAAATAAAGGATTAAATTGAATCCTAAAACAGAAAAGTCAAATGTCCAGTTTGAAAGTCAAACTGCCAAAACAAGAAACTGTGGGAAACAAGCAAGAGGAGTTGGAACCAACCTGGAGGAGGAGTTGGACTCCTCCGGGCCAGCCCTAGGCCGAGTTGGGAGGGACTCCTCCCTCCCTGGCCAAGACCCCTCCCATAAAAGGAGGGGCAGGGCTCCTAGAGACACATAACTTTCTACTCTAGATCTCCGGTTTAGAGCCGCTTTTGGTTTAGAGCCTTCTAATTGGTTTAGAGCCTTCTAATTGGTTTAGAGCCTTCTAATTGGTGTGTCTAATTACTAGACCACTAATAGCCTCTCTCATAAGCTCCACCATACTCGCACCGCTTAAGGCGAAGCCTCATGGATTTCCCTCTACTTCCTGACCACGCCACAGTTGTCCGGAATCGCGAGGAGAGTACTACAACCTCCGCACCGCTGGAACAAGGTAGAGGAAGGTCTTCGCCGAAAATCGAACGCGGTGACCGATCATGGAGCGCCGAACGCAGCGCCGAAGGATCGCTCACGCGATCTTGAGATCGGAAGTGTCTGACTACATCACCCACGAGAATCGCCTCGTAACCGCTTTGGAATCTTCGAGGGTGAGTTCCTCTATCGACTCGTTGCTACAATCTAGTAGATAGATCTTGGCTTGTTTGTTTGTATGCGATAGAAAAATTTTGTTTTCCATGCTACGAACCCCTACAGTGGTATCAGAGCCGTGTCTATATGTAGATCTGTTGCACGAGTAGAACACAATGGTCATTGTGGGCGTTGATGCTTTTATTATCGATTGCTTCTTGTGTACTTTGTATCTTGCGGTATGTTGGGATGAAGCGGCCCGGGCTAACCTTACATGACATCGTTCATGAGACTTGCTCCATGCTTGACATGTAACTTGTATTGCATAAGTGGCTTTGCGGGTGCCTGTTTCTCCTAGCATAGTTAAGATCCAATTTACAACGGGTGATTGACAATACTAGTATCAATGTTGTGGTTCTTGTTCGTAAGTTAGAACGACACTTATTAACATCCCCAAGCCACGTAAAACATGCAAAGAAAGTAGAGGCGTCTAACTTTGTTTTGCAGGGGTGTGCAGTGATGTGATATGGCCATGATTGTGATTATATATGATGTATGCAATGTTCCTTATTGTAAGTCGGCAACCGCGTGAGCCATATGGTTGTCTTTAATTTCTGTTAAGACCAAGTGTATATTCAAAGTAGTTGTAATAGTTGAAGCCGGTGGACGACAACCATGGAGAAGCGTCATTGACCTTGATGCAATGCCGGTGATGATGGAGATCATGTTCGTGCTTGAAGATGGAGATCGGAAGCACAAGTAGAAAGGCCATATCATATCACATATTATGAATTGCATGTGATGTTAATCCTTTATGCATCTTGTATTGCTTAGTAGACGACGGTAGCATTATAAGATGATCCCTCATGCGCATGAATTTCAAATCATAAAGTGTTCACCCTTAGTTAGCACCGTTGCTAAAGCTTGTTGTTTCGAAACACCACGTGATGATCGGGTGTGCTAGATTCTGCAAGTGTATACAACGTGAGCAAGCCAGATTTGCTCATGCAGAAACTAAGGTTTGATCTTGACGAGCCTAGCATGTACAGACATGGCCTCAGGAACACGGATTACCGAAAGGTAGAGCATGAGTCATATAGTAGATATGATGAACATGTCGATTGTTCGCCATTGAAGCTATATCAACTCTCGTGATGATCGGTTTTGATGTGGTGGATTTGGTTCGTGTGGTCACTAAAACAATGTGAGGGATATTGTTTTGAGTGGGAGTTCACCTAGATTAATTTGATTATTAATTAGAACTCAATTTATCATAAACTAAATCAAAGTGAATTTGCATAGTTGTTGTAGTCATTGGCATCCGTTTACCACCGTACGCTTAGTTATAATTGAGATGATAGAACTATATAATTCTGGTTAATTTACTTTACGAACTGGTATCGTATTGTTTTGAAGTGTTATTATAAAGTTTAAAAGTCCTATTGCAAACTTTCAGTAAGTTCCGGTTACTCCATGAAGTTTAATAATTGGTATTAAATCAAGAGTGATAATTCCAAGAGTTAGTATATGAGTATCATGTTTGTCTCCATGATTCTTGATATTCAAATAATTCTCTTAATATCAAGGTTATCTAGGATCTGAAAGAGTTATTTCAGAAACCATGATGTGTGGAAGATATTGTGATATCTGAAACAAAGTTTTGGTTGCAACATGATAGAGTATAATATGGCAAAAGTCATGTTCTCATATTTGATGAGAATTTGCAAAAGGTTGGAGACACTTGTTGTCCTGATCCTCCAAAAGGTTTTGGATAGCAACATTATACTCATAATTCATCGTTATAAGCTAAAAGTAGCTTGATCATGGACGATTCCATGTTAAGGGTGAATATTTGATGTAGGTAAAATGTTTACTACACCAAGAGATTACTAAAGAAAGGAATTTGAAAGAACACCAAACATTTGATGATGGTGATCTACTTCAAAGTGCAAGTCCAAAGACATTGGTATTTAACTATACACGCTTTGGACTATATGTCATATGTATGACTCCACTGTTGATGTTGATAGATTCTTTCAAACAGAATAGGAAATACTGAAAGAGAATCTCATAAATATATGGCAGAAAGGAAAAGACTAGAATTTTTCAGTTTAAGTATGTAGATGATATACATGTTATGGCTATATTCTTTGCTTATTAAACAATGTGGTTCTTAAGTATTTAATAATGAATTTGTTGGTATGAATCGTCATACGAAACAACAGAATTCATGAAATACAATGGCCTAAGTAACTAGCAAAAGAATATGTGATGATGTTCATCGAGAACAAATAAAGGGTTATTGTGTTGCTCGTTAAATATCAAAGCTTGCCTTCAAGATTTGTTTTATCAGGTATTATGAGAACAAAAGGGTTGTTCAAATAATTGCCGTAATCCATAAAAGATGGATGATTCACAAAATCTCGTTGGAGAAATCACATCCATAAAACTAGTGCTAAAAATGTCGAAAGACAAATTGATTGAAAAGATCACTTAGGAAGTGACATCGCTTAAATTATATTGGAAAGAAAACATGAAGAAACTCCATATGTATGGAATTTTGGAGTCTTTTGATTTTGATCAAATGACGCCAGAAACTTTCCTAGAGATAATTAAAACTTCGCTCATAGGCCAAAAGGAACGAATGACTAGCTTATTGAATTTGTACATATTGTTGTACGAAGTCCATTATGTGTAGTCAAGAGCGATGGATTTCAACTTCATATGCTTTCTCCAAAATTTGAGTGAATATATGAATATTTACTTAATAAGGATGAAGTGTGAAATATTTGAAGAGTTCAAAAGACTTTCAAGATGAAGTGCAAAATCATTGTAACAAGAATATAAACAGTTTATGATAAAGATCATAAAGGAAGATATTTGAGTTACAGAGTTTAGCATAATACCTAAGATTTAAGGAATCGTTCCATGGATTTGCATTTTCCCGAAACACCATAAGAGTATGGAGCTCGAGATATGTAATTAAACCTTGTTTGACATGGTAAGATGAAAGGTATAATTTATAAACTGCCATTATATTTTAAAGATTAAAAGCTTTAGAGATTACCGCTTTTCCAATCGAAAAGAGCTCCATCATAATCCGTTGAAATGACACCATATAAGGTTATGGTTTGGGATAAAACCCAAGTAGTCCTTTCTTAAACATTGGTATGCTATACATAAGAAAGATGTTTGCAACCAAAGTCGGATGAATCTGTCTTTGTTATGTATTTCTCCATAACACCGGAGACAAAAGTGTTTGTCGCTTAGAACGTCAAGTTTCTTTAAGAAGGAATTTTTCGTGAAAAGTTAAGTGGGAGGACAATAGAACTTTGATAAGGTTGAAAGAACCTTAGCTATATGTGCAGAGTTAAGCGCCGAAAAGTGTTCCGGAGGCAGAATAATGCTCATGGCTCACGTGCCTCAAAGGTTGTGATCACGGAGATCTAAGTTCCTATTGAAACAAGTAGGTCGGTAAACAATCAAATACCAAGATTTGAGGGTTGAATCATTATTTGAGAATAATGAACCGACTACATGCAAAGAAGCGATGATGGGCCCCGACTCGCCTAATGGCTTGAAAGCCATAAAATCCGTGATAGTTCCATACACGAAAAAAATCAAGTTTTGAACTTGAAGGACCCTCAAGAAAGGTGTAAGACCTTACAGCTTGTGTTTGGATCTATAAAGAAATAGACATGGATGTTTCACATCTATGAAATAGTCGACATGTTGGGAAAGAGTTCACAACAATGTTCAAAGGTTGACTATGACAAGATTTGATCATCATAGTGATATTTAGTCTAGACGGATTAATGTAGCAACCACTACATATAATTTGTTATATGGTAGTTGAATAAACAAAACAAGTTCTTCTAATAGAATCGTTACCTAGGACATGTGCATAACACGGTCCATAGGGTTTTGTTAATTCAAAGGATGCTAAAAGCATATGCAAACTTCAATGGTTGAAGTGAGCATCATGAGTTGGAATCTTCACAATGATGAAATTGTTAAAAGAGTTTAAATTCATCGAGACAATGAAGATGCTTGCATTTGCAAGAAATTAAGTGGGAGCGCTTAAGACATATTTCTAATACATTATGTAGGAGACATATTGTTGATTGGAAGTGATGTATCTTTTATTAACACAAGATAAGAATTTCATCTTGATGAAAGACTTAGGCAAAACCCAAATATTTAGCATCAATAGACGCTAATATGGTTGTGCCAGAAGTACATAGACAAGATATTGAATGAGTTCAATATAGAAACTACAAGAGAGGTTCTTGTCACACAGAAAGGATTGAATAAGTTCAATGTTGATGATATATTCAAGTGTATTGACATTTGGTAAAGTGAAACAAATAATCAAGTATAGATTGATACTTGATGTATAAAATCACAAAGAGTATTTATATCATACTGTGATATGTACAAATCCAGATATGTCCTATGCTCTAAATATTGTGAGCATATACCAGAATGATTCGTAATATGATCATTGGACAATAGTAAGGATATCCTTATGATCTTTTGGAAGAACTAAGAGTATAATATTTGTAGAAGTGACAAATAGATGGTTAGTTCATTGTAAAAGTACTACATTGATACTAGCTTTGTCACAAAGTACAAATTAAGTTTATCTCAATCTAAACTAAGGGTGGCACAATATAATGGAAGGTGAGTTCCATAATAGATTTGGATGAGTTCCAAAGTTAAGACATTGTGACAGATACTACAACAAAAGGCCAAGTATATAACTGCTATTTTAGCAGCAAAAGAGGGCATTTGTGTCAAGTAGTTTGTTATCAAACTAGGTGTAGCTCACAGTGGGATAATACTATGAAGATATATTGTGCGACAATATTATCAACATGTTTTAACCCCAAAGAGCTAAAGGTCACACCGAAAGACCAAATTTATACAAAGCCATCTCATTAGAGAATGAGTGATGTGTAGAGACGCAAAGACATGCAATTACACACGGACCTGGAAGTGTCGATCCGAGATCGATTGACCACTAGCAATCGTGTACATACAACACCGGAAAGCCATAGGTGTTATATACACAAAGGTTTGAAACTAGATTATTGACTCTGGTGCAAGTGGGAGATCATGGAGATATGCCCAAGAGGCAATAATAAAGTGGTTATTATCATATCTTCACACTTATGATAAATGTTTACATACCATGCTATAATTGTATTAACCGGGAACATTAATACTTGTGTGATTTGTAAACTAAAATAAGAGTCCCTAGTATAGCCTCTTGTTAAACTAGCTTGTTGGTTAATATATGATCATGGTTTCGATCATGAACATAGAGATGTTATTAACAACAGGATCATATCATTAGGAGAATGATGTGATGGACATACTCCTATAGATAAGCGTAGCATAAAGATCAAGTCATTTCAATAGTTCAATTGCTATATGCTTTACGATACATAGTAACCTAATTCCTTCGACCATGAGATCATGCATATCACCTTTACCGGATGGATGCTTTGATGACATCAAACACCACACCGTAATCGGGTGGCTATAAAGGTGGCATTAAGTGTTCGGAAAGTATTGGTTGAAACACATGGATCAAGAGTGGGATTTGTCCATCCTCATGACGGATAGATATACTCTGGGCCCTCTCGGTGGAATGTCATCCAATTAGCTTGCAAGCATGTGACTTGGTCACAAGGGATCACATATCACGAACGAAAAGAGTACTTATCAAGAACGAGGTTGAACTAGGTATGCGGAGATACCGACGATCATAACCTCGGATAAGTAACATATCGTGAGACAAAGGGAAATTGGTATCGTATGTAAGTGGTTCATTCGATCGCAAAGTAATCGAGAAATATGTGGAGCCATATGAATTTCCATTCCTCTATTGGTTATTGTTCGAGAAGTGTCTCGATCATGTCCGCATAATTCACGAACCGTAGGGAGACACACTTAAGGATTCGACGTTGTTTGAGTAGTTATGGTATTATGAGAAAGAGACCGAATGTTGTTCGAGTCTCGGATGGGATCCGGATATCACGAGGTGATCCGGAATGGTCCGGAGAATAAGATTCATATAAGGAAAGTCCTGCTTTGAGTTCGGGAATGATTCCGTGTTTTCATCAGAATGTTCTAGAAGGTTCCCGATTGTCCAAGACTCGGGGAAGGTACATGAATGTGTCATTACTTAATGGAATGATTGCATCATGTACTAAGTGTTCTTGCTGTCCCAAATAAAGGATTAAATTGAATCCTAAAACAGAAAAGTCAAATGTCCAGTTTGAAAGTCAAACTGCCAAAACAAGAAACTGTGGGAAACAAGCAAGAGGAGTTGGAACCAACCTGGAGGAGGAGTTGGACTCCTCCAGGCCGGCGCCCAGCCCTAGGCCGAGTTGGGGAGGTACTCCCTCCCTCCCCTGGCGCGCCAAGACCCCCCTCCCATAAAAGGAGGGGCAGGGCTCCTCCAAGAGACACATAACTTTCTACTCTAGATCTCCGGTTTAGAGCCGTTTTGGTTTAGAGCTTCTAATTGCTTTAGCCTGCGGTTTAGAGCCTTCTAATTGGTTTAGAGCCTTCTAATTGGTTTAGAGCCTTCTAATTGGTGTGTCTAATTACTAGACCACTAATAGCCTCTCTCATAAGCTCCACCATACTCGCACCGGCTTAAGGCGGCCCTCATGATTTCCTCTACTTCCGGTACCACGCCACAGTGCCGCCGAATCGCGAGGAGAGTACTACAACCTCCGCGCCTGCTGGAACAAGGGAGAGGAAGGTCTTCCGAGTACCGAACGTGACCGATCATGAAGCGCTGAACGCAGCGCCGGAAGGATCGTCTACGCGATCTTGAGATCGGAAGTGTACGACTACATCACCCACGAGAATCTGCTCTCGTTAACCGCTTTGGAATCTTCGAGGGTGAGTTCCTCTATCGACTCGTTGCTACAATCTAGTAGATAGATCTTGGCTTGTTTGTTTGTATGCGATAGAAAAATTTTGTTTTCCATGCTACGAACCCCTACAAAGTACCTCATGTCAATGAAGCTATACATATCGATCTACTTGTGATAATGGTCGCGTGTAACATCGAGTGATCATGTTACCTTTGCATCATAGAAATTACCTAAGGACATGGTTTATCATCTCCATATCCCTGAAGATGGCTTGTTTTAAGTACGTGTTGTAGCACGAGGTGGCATCAGGACCGTTGAGTACAATACGGATTTTGACGAACGCATATCCTTCACCGATGATGGGTGGACTAACTTCCTCCAAACCGAGTATCATCTCCAGATTGGGGAAGCCATACTCATCACTGCAAGGTTGACCACCACGCGCAGGGACCTGCATATGATGTTCGTCATCGACATCATCAATAATTCTGCATCCCTGCCGGACTCGGACTCGTAGGAGCGATGCTCATAGGAGTACGTCGTGTGACTTTAATAATATTGTTTGCTAGATTATTGTATGAACCAAATTTGTCAATAGCTAGGTTATTTCATCTCTATATTTTGGTTAGAATTCATCTTAATTAGCCATTTAATATTGTATGATAAGTGCTCCAGGCCGCCGATCTCATCTTCCAAATCTTTCGATATTAATGGGCCTCTTATCTCCCTTAATTACTTCCTTTGTGTAAATATAACCTACAAACGAACAAAGTTTCCCATAGGAAATGAAATTTGAATTAGTCCTTTCAAAATTAGAGACGGTTATAATTTCTAGCCATTTGAGGGACTATTTGTAAAGCAAATGATAGATGGGATCAAGGTACTCTAAACATGAGCATGAACGATGTAGTCCTAACAATAATACAAAGCAACTATGTTGTAACATGAAAAGGTACAAACAAAGATCATGAATAACAATTCATTGAAAGACATTTGTTTGTTTCATATATAGAAAACATAGCATGTGTGGTATTCAGCTTGTCCTTCATGGAGTAGAAAAACATAAATGCATAGGACACCTTCAAACTTCATAAGAGTGACTAGATACAAATAGTTCAAGAACAAGCAATATCAACATTATGAATCAATCAATAAGTTTTGGGACAATGCACATAAAACTAAGCATGACAAATATGCTCTCTTAATTGGTTCATAAAGATAGAAGATGGAGACTCAACATAAAAGTAAGAAGAAAGGCCCTTCGTAGAGGGAAGCAGGAATTTCAAGTTTCATAAAGAGCTTCCAAAAATTATGATACTTATTAGCTTTCAGCTCTCATTGCCCCTATCATAAGCATCTTGAAGTGATTAAGGTTAAAGTGAAACAAATATGAAGTATATGATTGACAAATCATAAGTTGGAAATCTCATGTCCCTTGAGTACGAGGGTCATTCCTCATGCTACTCAACTTTAGTCACAAGCAAGTTCTTGTCATTGTAAGTACATGTGTATCATAGAGAACCACCAACGGGGTATCCCTTGACCCATGACACAGGAGCTATCCCATATCAAAATGAAAATGCAATAGACAATGAGCATCTTAGCAATCTTCTTATTTACCATGAGTATGATGCTCTTTTTTTTCTCTTCTCTTTTTTTCTATATGTTTTTTCTGAAGATGCTTCGTAGATTGCTCACTATGGTTATGCTGCAATTTTACACCATGATTAGGAATGGATTAGGCTAGCTGCCCATGCGTTTCTCTAACACATATATAATACTCCATAAACTTACAAGCTCCCCTTTTATTTCACATCACTGACATCCATGAACAAAAGATCATGATATCAACTAGATAATATTTACAGGTGTTGAAAGCGTTCCCCATGATAGCATGGTTCTGCTCATTCCCAACTTATGCGTGCAAGCATATAGACAACATAGATGACACAATGGTTCAAGTTTATTGGGTGCAAGAAAGTAAATTGATCCATAAAGTTTGTGAGAGCTTTAATCACTAATTTTCACATAACAAGTTTAAGTTGAAAGATAGATAAAAACATGAATATACTTGCAATGGTGTAACACACCATGCATAGGAATTTGTAGTGGACTCTTTGGAATAACTTGATTTCTTATTAGTTGGATGCATGAGTAGAGATTACTCAGTACAAATGGAGGCTAGCAAAAGACTGGGAGTGACCAACTAAGAGAGCAATAATGGTCATAATCATGAAGAGCGACAAAACATTATCAATTAAAGCATAAAGTGGTATCACAAGTAAAAAACTAAATGATCATAGAGGCTAAGGTGACTGGTTCATAGTCTTAACATGGTTTAAGCATGTGCCAAGTCAACCCAAACAGAGCATCAAAGGAGAATACCACAATATTATGCTTTTGTATGCTTAAACAACGCTTGATTCTTTCAAGGCACATTAAGCAATATAAATTGTTTGGAACAAGACATGCTACGTCAATAATTACTAAGCATAAGGTCAAATCAACATCTAGCATGACATGATAAAGTCTAAGCCACAGTCAAAACAATTCTCCTTTTGTACCACTTAAGCATGAAACTTCCTACTCTTTTCCAACACCAATCAACTTATTTGAAACAACTCATAAGGATAATAATCAATAAAGATCAGTGAGATTGTCTCACAAATCTTCAAAGAAGAACTAAAAAGTTTTAAGCAAAAAGCAGAAGAAAACTAAAGCTAAACGCAGTGCTAGCAAAAGTGAACATTCACAGAACAATAAGAGTGTAAACTAGAGTGTTCTAGGCAATGAAAATGGAGTGTGTCTCTCTCCAAAATAAGTGTGCTGGGATCCAACCAACTTATTGCAGCAAAAAAAAGCAAAAATAAACTAAAAATAAAAACAAAGATCCTCCAAGAACAACACAATAGTGCATGAAGCAATAAAAATAAAGTATCTAAAAAGAAGACCTGAGATTTTTATTGATGAAGAAGAGGATTCCGCTTTGACGCTTGTACCTCTTGAATATTTCTTGGGGTGACACGGGGGGAATCCCCAAGATTGAGCTTTGGTCCATTCTTCATCTCATCACATCATTCTTCCCCTACACTTGAAAATTTCCTTCATACAAAACTTCACACAATCTTCATTAGCAACATTAGTGTATTCAAGATAATAGGTCTTTGGGTTCAGTTTCAACTCAAGTAAAACTTACATTAAAACACAATATTACTGTAGCAATTCCTTTTAAAAACTCAAGTGATCAAAGAGAACTCAAAAAGAAACCGATAAGAGGCAAATGCAAATAATGGCAGAAATCTGTCAAAACAGACCAGCAGGTAAGAACTGATTTTTTCAAAGACCTTCTGTTTCTCAAATCGAAACATATTGAACTAATGCAAGTTAGATAATGACCTGGGGCATACATGCGGAAAATTACAGCTCAATACGACGTACTGGGATTTTTCACGAATTTTTACAGTGAAGCACATAAATCTTTTTTGGGACAACATCTTCCCCAAATCCTACTTCCCTCTCATTAGAGGTTATTCTTGGCAAAAAAAACCATACAAAAAGGATAAGGAGAGGTTATTACATAGGAAATAACTTCCAAGACTCAGTTAAAATAAAAACTTACTGAAAGAAAAAAAATAGTGGGTTGTCTCCCAAAAGCTCTTTATTTATAGCCATTAAGATATGCATGATAATTTCAATGATGCTCACACAAGAAATATGAATTGAATTAAAAGAGAGCATCAAGAAGCAAATTCAAAACACATTTAATTCTAACCCACTTCTTATGCATAGGAATCTTGTACGCAAATAAATTCACAAAGAACAAAGTGAAAAGCATAGGAGGATAAAACAAGAGTAACTTCAAAATTTTCAACACAAAGAGGGGAAACTTAATATTGTTGAAATACTTAAAACCATGTTTCCCTCTATCATAATAACTTTAATTAGCATTGTGAATAAAAGTAACAATATAACTATCACATAAAACATTCTTATCATGAGCTACATGCATAAAATAATTATTACTCTCCACATAAGCATAGTCATTCTTATTAGTTGTAGTGGGAGAAAATTCAACAAAATAGCTATCACTATTATTCTCATCACCATAATAACCAAATATAGGAGGCATATTGTACTCATGATTAATTTTCTCCTCAATAGTAGGTGGACTTAAAATATCATATTTATCATTGTAATCATCATAAGCAATAGAATAGCTACCTTTCAAAGTGTGTTCATTTGTAAACATATCTTTATTGGAAAGAACATGGATAGTACTAATAGTACAACAATTATTAATATCATCATTTTTAGAATTGGTACCAAAGGGATTTTCAATATCAAAAGTAGTGTGTTTTCCCCAATCATGATCACTACTATAGGTAAAAGGCATAGGAGCATCATCTAGTTCAGACTCATCAGCAAAAACTATAATATGAGCAACATGCTTAGGGGAAAATACCGTTTCCTCTCTCCTTTTACTCCTCCTTTTCTTCTTCTTCTTCCCCTCTTTATGAGGGAGAGGCTTGAAAGGAAGCTTCTCCACATACCCTGGTTTATTGTTAGAGACAATAGAAGAAACTTTGGAGGATTCCTCCTTTTTATTAATAAGAACAAAACACATATCAGTCCTGTTATATTTTGGTAAAATATCATCTTTTATAATATTTTGTATGTAAGTATTTGTGTGGCAATTTTCAACACAATAAATATGTCAACCATGCAGGACGCTATTCATATAAAAACACTCATGTCTACCAAAGAAGTTTTTCTTGATAACTCTTCACACCCCAAAAATAATGTAAGTTCATCATGTTGATTAAAAGTGATCATGTCATCACAATACAAACTTGCAGTACTCATGGGATTACAAGGGTTATTATTATGGCCTGAGCATTGAAAATTGAAACAACCCACTTTATAGCAAAGTTCACAAATAAAAGGATAGAGGGCACAAACCTTTTTACCAAGATTATTGAGAGCCTTATACCACGTTCTAGTTTTCTCATTCCTGTGGGTGATATAATATTGTTCTTCGATTTGATTCTTTTCACGGGGTCTATGTATTACAAAAAAATTAACATGCTTATAATAAATAGTACTTTCAGAATTTTGATCATGTTTATTGCAATCATTAATAAAATTTTCATTTTTCATGCAAGTGTCTTTAAAAGGTTCATGATACATGTCCCATTTTTCCTTAGGAGCATTAACATGAGAAGAAAAGGCTCTACAACAATCGACAATAATTTGAGGATCAAGACCATATTTAGCACTAAGCCCTTGAAAACTAGCAGTTTTAGCGAAAGACTTAATGCAATCATACTCATAGTTTATACCTGGTTCTTTACCTTTGTCGTTATCCTAATCTTCGGTATTACTTTGAATTGTTTCAAGAAGATCCCACTTAGTTTTGACCTCCTTACTTGTGAAGGATCCCTCTAAACAAGTATCTAGATAGTCCTTGTAATGTCCTGAAATCCTTGCATAAAAATCATTAATAATAATATTACTAGGGAGCTCATGAATGGGACATTTGAGCATTAGTAACTTCACCACGCTTGGGCAATACTTTCTCCATTATGAGGATGAAAATTATAAATAAAATTCCTATCTTTATGAATTTCATGAAGAGGATAAAATTTAGAGTGAAATAGAGATTCAAGTTCCTTCCACTTCAAATGATGAGGATCATCTAGTAGCTCATACCATTCCCTTGCTTTGTCCTTAAGTGATAAAGGAAATAGCTTCCTCTTAACTTGGTCCATTCAAATACCTGCACACTTGAACAACTCGCATAATTCATGTATAAAGAGTAAATGATCACCAGGATGGACTGTTCCATATCGAAAATAACAGTTATTCATAGCACGTTCAACAATTTCCATAGGTATTTGAAAAGGGACACTTTCAGTATGTGGATTTAAAATATCACAAGCATCATTAGACTTACCACATATGAGAGATAAAGTATCATCAGAGCAAATTTTCTTCCCTAAAGCTGGGGAACTAAAAATATCATTTTCATAAAAACTAGCTTCCCCAAGCTTACACATTTCCATAGTATTAGAAACAATGGTGTTCAAAAAATTCATACTAATAACATTGCTATTAGCATGCAAAGAAAGTTCCATAGGTTTTTTAATTTTCTTTTCAGACCATTTATGTTCTAACTCGGGAAAAATACTAAAAAGCTCTCTAATTTTTTTGTTGTTTTCCATTAAGCTTAACTAGTGAAAATAAAAATAAGAAACAAAAAGATATAATTGAAGAATCTAAAGGAAATAACTTCGAGCACTCACACACCAGCAACACTACAAGAAGATAGCTTAGTAGCTAGAGGATGTGAGTACCTTTTACCTTACATCCCCGGCAACGGTGCCAAAAAAGAGCTTGATGTCTACGCACGCTTCTATTCTTGTAGATAGTGTTGGGCCTCCAAGTGCAGAGGTTTGTAGAACAGCAGCAAGTTTCTCTTAAGTGGATCACCCAAGGTTTATCCAACTCAGGGAGGAAGTGGTCAAAGGTATCCCTGATGACCCACAAGTATAGGGGGTGTATCGTAGTACTTTCGATAAATAGGAGTGTCGATCCCAACGAGGATCAGAAGGTTCTAAACAGTGGTATGGAGCAGGAACTCTCTGCAAATACTTAGCAAATGGATTTTTAGTGGTTTTCTGATAAGGCAACAAAACAAAGTGCAAGTAATAAAGAACAAACGCATAAAGTGTCCCAATCCTTTCTTAGCAAAGGACAAGGCGGTGGAAATACTTATAAGGAACAAACATTCTCGAGGGCACATGGGAATTCTGTCAAGTGCTTTCGCTTCATATAGCTGAGTACTCTTCTTTGGTGTTGTAAGTGTTGTGTGGGTGAACCTGTGCTAATGTACTGGCCGTACTTGGACTAATACATACTTGTGATTAAACTCCCTACAAACACCCGTAACTACAGGAAAGTAATTAAGATTTAAATCTAACCACAGCCTTAAAATCTAAGATCCTACACTCCCTTATGCAAAGGTGTCCTAATGGGGGTTCAGGTTTCTGTCACTCCGGCAACCCCACAATTAGTAGCCAAATACATAATGCATTCCCCTAGGCCCATAAATGGTGAAGTATCATGTAGTCGACGTTCACATGACACCACTAGAAGAATAGCACCACAACTTAAATACTAAACCATTGAATAATAATTCAACACAAATCCACTAATAACAACATGACTTCTCCCATGTCCTCAAGAACTAAACAAACTACTCACGAGACATTATATGGATCAAGATCAAAGATGATATGATATGGATAACAATATGAACATAAACAATAATCCAATGGTTCCACTCACAAGCATAAACTACAATAGTAATTAACACCGGGAAAGTTTCCCCTAAGAACTAAAGCAATATCCAACACAATTGTTACAGCAGGACGGAGTGGTGATGATGGTGCTAGTGGAGATGATGGTGTGGATGATGATGGTGATCCCGATGAAGCCTAGCTTGATGATGGTGTTGATGGCGATGATCTCCCCTCTCCGGGAAGGAATTCCCTTGGCAGAAATCTGACTGCCGGAGATATCTTTCTCTCTCGGTGTTTTCTGCCCCCCAGAGGCGGCGGAAATCTATCTGTGGTCGCCCCCCTAGCCTTAGGGTTTTATAGGGAAGATATAGGCGAAGGGGCAGAGTCGGGAGCCGGTCAGGTGGGCCACACCTGCCCTAGGCGCGGGGTCAGGTGGGCCCGCGCCTAGGGGTGTGGGCCCCCTGTGGCCCTTCTTCGTCCCTCCTTTTGCCTTCCTCAATCTTCTGGAAAAATAATAGTTTCCCATATTTTTCTGGTATTTTTCCGATCTTCACGAAATTGCATCGAAACGCCCTCTTTTCCATCAGAATCCAGACTCCGGCAGTCCATCCTCCAAGAATCATCCAACATGCATAAACAGTGGAAAAGACATAAGTAATACCTCATAATAAGACATATATGAATGAATAGAGGTAAATTATGATATAGAAAGGTGATGCAAATTGGGCGTATCAACTCCCCCAAGCTTAGACCTTCGCTTGTCCCCAAGCAAAAACTGAGCTCAGTAAACATGTCCACAGGTTTATGGAGTGAAGTGTCGATAAAAGAATACAAACAAGAAGCATCGCACTTACCATTACACAACTCATAGAAGAAATCAACTCACCATTATATAACTTAGCTTGCAACCAAGTATATCAGTCACAATAGATATGCATAAAGATAAATCATAATTGGAATTGGCAAACTTGTTCTTGGTCAGAGAACACCTGGCAAACAGTTTCTCAAAAAGCTTTTGCAGAAGTTTTTCAACAGGAGCACTCTTTGCTCTAAAAGGTTTTTCACAAGTGAAGGCTTTCAAAGTAATACTCAATAGATAAGAGTTTTGTGCAAACAAGAAATATAGAGAACATGATTGAATAAATCACCATATGAATACTTGAAACACAACAATTCAAATGCTTGCTGGAGATAGAGAGGAAGTAGGTTTACTGACTCAACTTAGAAAGTAGGAGAAAGGTCCCTTCATAGAGGGTAGAAGGGATTACAAGTCATAAAGATCTTCCAAAATATTATGGTACTTACTAGCTTTGAGACCTCATTGCCCCTATCATAGGCATCTTGAGATGATTAAGGTTAAAGTGCACAAATATGGAGTATATGCTTGATGAAATATAAGTTGGCAATCTCATGTCCCTTGAATATGAGGGCCACTCCTCATGCTACTCAACTTTGGTCACCGGTAAGTTCTTGTCATTGTAAGTACATGCGTATCATAGAGAACCGCCAACGGGGTACCCCTTGCACATGGTACAGGAGCTATCCCATAACCAAAATGACAAGGCAAGCAGACAATGAGCATCTCAGCGATATTTTTATTTACTATATGCATAGCTTTTTATTGAGGATGCTTCATAGATAGCTCACTATGGTGATGCTGCAAGTTTCCACCATGATTAGGCATGGCTTAGGCTAGCGGCCCAGGCGTTTCTCTAACACAAAATACAAACTCCATGGAATTACAAGTTCCCTCTTTATGTCACACCGTTGACATCCATAAACAAAAGAGCACGATATCAACTATGTACAAAGTACATGTGCAATGTTGAAAACGTTCCCCGTGACAACACGGTTCTGCTAATTCCAACGTATAGATGCAAGCATATACAACTTCGATGTCACAATGGTTCAAGTCTATTAGGGGCAACAAAATAAGGTGTGCCATCAAGTTCGTGAGAGCTTTACTAACTAGTTTTCACATAACAAAATAATTTTTAATTCGAAAGGTAGATGAAGCTTGAATTTTTTTTATGAATAGCAAAAGCTACTAGGTAGATATAGTGGACACAAATGGCACAGGTTTTGGTTCAAAGGGTTTGTAAACATGAGAAGTATGCCTTCTCAAAACAGGTTTTTGGCTAGCAAGGCTGGGTAGCAAGCAAGAGAGTTGAAAGAAACAAGCAAACATACAAGTAATAAAGACAAACATGTGATCTTCCTTGAAGACACAAAATATCTTAAATAAATAATACTAATCTTATGAGCCAACAAGAAAGAAAACAAATGGTACAAAATACCTGTAAGCTTTTTCTCTTTTCTCTTTCAAAGTAATGCTACTGACCAGAACTCGGTTTGCCAGAACCAATTTAGATCCACTTGATGATCCCAAAGTGATGCCAATACTGATCAACAAGATCCGTCATATAATAGAGATTGCAAACTAAAAATAAGAAGTGCAAAAAGTAAAAGATGAAACTTCTCATTAATATTCCAATAAAGGCACTCACACCAAGGGATACATATATAACCAACTAAAGGAGAGATACTTCCACATGCAAACCAAACTATAAGATAACCTCTCTACCAAAGATATGAATCCACTAAAAAGGTAAAATATAAAAGATAATGGTGGTGATACCGCGACACTCCCCCAAGCTTGGAACAAGCCAAGGGGATGCCAAACCTAATGACGAATTACTCCTTCGGCGGTGGTGGTGTTCTCTTGATAAGCTACTCAATAAGTTTCTTCAAATCTTCCAAATCGAAGGTCAGAGTACGAATCAATTCTGAATTATGTTCAATGCAGCTCATGATCAATTCGAACCGAGGATCCTAGTCCTTATTATTCGTTCTCCACTATTGCCACATAGAGTGTTCCTTCCCTTCATGGTTAGAGTGAGTGGTACGAGAAGGAGGTGACCATGGAGAGAGGATATGTCGTGGAGTTTTCCCTCATGTAGATTGTAGCACCCCGGTTCTGAAAAGACCGTGGCTTCTATGTGACATGCCAATCCCTGGATCGGTTCATTGGCGCACAATAGAATAAGATGAATAACATAGCAAAATATCCGTGTATCATGAATAACGATGATCCAGAGTACCATTATTACAATAAAAGCTTAGCACGAAGCTAGCTCAAATTATTCAGGTAGCAACATAAATAAAGTAAATCCTCCATTCTAAAAATTGCCCACAAGTGAACAAGTGCCGAGTGGAGTACCGTGGCCTATATCGATTACTCAGAATCGGAATAACCTGCAACATGAAACGTAGCAGCCCCGAAGGGTCAATACATGGAATGTATGGCAAGTAGAGCTAGTATTGGAGACAATAGTACTAACAACTACATGCATATTTGGCAAGTGGAGCTGTGTCTGGCTTGCATTTGCAAATACATTTTACCTACTTTCATAAACAGTTTTTGATTTTCTTTGAAAAGATCCCAATTAAGTTAACCCAACAATATTAAAACAATTATGAAATTAGAATGAGCGAGAAACATGTCATGGAATCAATATCTAGCAACTCAGTTGTCCATAACCGGGGACACGGCTAATCGATTAGATTATACGCCCTGCAGAGGTTAGTACACTTTACCCATGTGACTTGGCCAGCTCGTACCATCACTCTCATTTTGGGTGATGATAGGGAGAAGACCAAGAAGAGACTGTTCGAAGTAGCTCCTCAATCCCGACGCCGACCGGTCCAACCTACCAAAATTCTACATCTCTGGATACGGGTTCGAGTTACCACAACCTACTAAGTCCAACCAACCGCCCATTCCATTATTGGCACATGGTTGTACACGTAAGCTACACAATAAAGAAGCCAATCATTCTCTCTTGATACCTGGGTGCCTTTCCGCAATAAACCACCAAAAATTATCAATCCCATCACACCCAGGAGATTCATTGATTAAGTTGTTTTAGTTTTCACAAACCAATACTTTTAGAAACAAGTCTCAATGATGTAACCCAGCCCTCGTTCAACATAGCATGGCTAAGCACATCTACCAACGGTGGTTCATCTACAAGGAAAGCCCTACCACATAATAGGACATAGCATAGCGATAGTATCATCCTACACATGCATCTACAAAATACACGACAATGCATTGAAAATAGTAGGACGATATCATGAATAAAGTAGCATCTACTTGCATTGGTTGTAGCGGTCGGAAGAACAATCCACACACGAGCAAGCGTTGCACTCGTCACAATCTACACGATACAATTGCAATCATAAACAAACAATGCGCAAGCATATGCAACAAATATAATGCATGAAGGTATGCAAGACAAGTGAATTGGTTCTACAGCTGCACCACATAATATAAATCAGTAAAGGTACTGATTGCATGCATGGAAATTAGTTTTAGCGCAAGGAAAACTATTAGGCAAGATATAGTGCTCAAAACTAGAGCTAGAACTCGAATAATTCACTACCGGTAGTATAATGTTTGTAAAATCTTGGGAAAACTCTACCGCATAGGCATCGGTGATTAGAAACAGTACCAACTGGAATTACTCAAAAAGGAATTATAAAACTCCCCGAGTAATTAAAACACTGCAGAAAGCCACTAGACAGTTTCTGCAGAAGTTTCTACTGTAAGCCTATCTTTTTAATTCACGATGAGATTCCCCTCGTTCCACTGAATCCAGGGACATATCATACGCGATTTTTGGAGCTACGGATCTTTTTCTACGAATTTATTACTCCGAAAAGGCCATTAACTAGTTTAATTAAACTGTACTAAACCTTGCTGCAAAAGCCTGAACCAAAGGTACAGCGAGATTCTACACGACTCACTGAATCTACACATATTTTATTTGCAATTTTTGGCCAAGCGGTTTAATTACTACGCAATTTACAAAATTCTACCAAAATTTGTCAACTAAAAGGATTAACGAAATTAACCAGTCAACTGTGTCTGTTGACTGGTCAAAGCGTCTGCTGACTGGGCGTCTGACTAGTCAACGTCCGAGTCTGACCGGTCAACGAACGATCTAAACCGCTGATCTGAAATCTGACGGTGGCTGCAGTCTTACCGGAAACAAACGGCGAAACGGACGGCGGCGAGTTCCGGACGGCGGCGGCGACCGGTTCCGGCGTCGGGGTTCTTCCTGCGCGGGTGTACACGGTCAGCGCAACGGATTCAAGATGGCCACGCGACGACGGCGGCGTTCGGCACGCGTGCATGCGTGTGTGCGTGTGCGTGCGTGCGACAATGCGTAGGCGCGCGACAGCGAAGCGGGCAGAAAGGCAGCGCGGCGTAGCAGCGGCTGGCGCTAGCGCAGCGGCAGCGCGGTTGCAGAAGCGCGCAGCGCTCGTGCAGCGAGGCGGCGGCGAGCGCGCGCGAGGGCGGCGAGGCGGCGAGGTGCGCTGGCGGGCGGCCGCGGGGAGGCGTGGCGCGGCGGCTGGCGACGTGCGTGGCGGCGCATGGCGGCGGTGACGCGGGCATGGCGGCGCGGCGAGAAAGAAGGAGAGAGGAGGCGGCGCTGCAAGACCGGGCGGGGCGGATTCTCGGCGGCGCTGCCGTAGGCGGCGGGCGATCGAGGCGCGCGATGGCGGCGGCGATCACGCGGATCGAGGCGAGGCAGGCAGGGCGTGCGGGTGCGGTTCCCGAGGTCGGGTGGCCTCTTTTGTGGGGCCCCTCTGCGGGTCCTACTCTGATTCGGCGCGAAACTGGACTCGAACTCGGAAATCGGTCCGGAATTTCGGACCGTTTTCCGGCGATTCACTAAAACGGCCGCAACTTCTCCGTACGAGCTCCGATTCAAGCGATTCTTGAGCCTACGGTTTCGTACAGTCGAGGGGAACAATCTAGGGTCAAGGTTTGAGCGAAATCACTAGGCTACAAGGGTGGTCAAAGCTAGTCCTACTAAAGCTTCCCACAGGAACCTCGTAGCAAAATAGAATAGGGTTTTGCAAATGGCGTTTCGCCGAACCTTTTCACTCGACGGTTTTGCATGGAAAAGCATGATGCAATGATATGAATGATATGCAAGACCAAATCTAAAATTTGGGATGTGACAAGACTAACCCCCTTAAGATGAATCTCCCCTCGAGATTCAAAGGTGCTAGCAAATAGGTGTGGGTAGTCCTCTCGGATGTCATCCTCACGCTCCCAAGTGGCTTCCTCTTCGGTGGTGGCTCCACTGCACCTTGCAAAACTTGATTGTCTTGGTACGGGTAATCCTCTCCGCTGTCTCCAGAATCTTGACCGGTTTCTCCTCATAGGTCAAGTCGTTCTCAAGCTGAACCTCCTCTAGCGGTACAGTGTCTCTCAATGGTGTATCCACCATCTCCGGATGGCACTTCTTCACCGATACGTGGAACACATTGTGAACAGCGGATGAGCCTCCGCAACTCCAACGATAAGCAACTTCTCCTTTATGCTAAGACCCGACACGGCCCAATAAATCAAGGTGCCACCACCCTTAATTCCAAATCTCTTGATTCCATGAAGTGGCGACACTGAGGTATGCTCTATCACCTATCTCATACACCACTTCCTTGCGCTTGGCGCCGTAGCTCTTCTGCCTTGATTGTGCTACCTTCAGCCTGTCCCTAATCAAGGCGACCTTCTCCTCAGCGTCCTTGATCAAATCAGGCCCAAACAACTGACGTTCTCCTACTCCATCCCATAGCAATGGTGTCCGGCACCGTTTCCCATACAGCACATCGAACGGTGACGTCTTGATGCTGGTTTGATAGCTGTTGTTGTAGGAAAACTCCGCATACGGCAAATTCTCATCCCAAATAGAGCCATGAGCCAAGGCGCAAGCTCTCAGCATGTCTTCCAAAATCCGATTCACCCTCTCGGTCTATCCATCAGTCTGCGGATGAAACGCTGTGCTAAACTCCAATCTAGTACCTAGTGACTCGTGTAGCTGGCGCCAGAAGTGTGAGGTAAATTGGGTGCCTCTATCAGATACGATACTTTTGGGAACTCCGTGTAGGCACACAATTCTGTCCATGTAAATCTTGGCCAACTTTGCACTCGTATAGGTCGTCTTCACCGGTATAAAGTGGGCTACCTTGGTCAAATGGTCGACCACTACCCAAATAGAGTCATATCCTGACCTGGTCCTGGGCAACCCTGTGATAAAGTCCATTCCCACTCTATCCCACTTCCAATCCGGCACAGGCAATGGCTATAGCAATCCTGCTGGCTTCTGGTGTTCTGCCTTCAATCGGCTGCACACATCACATAGGGCGATATGCTTGGCGATATCTCCCTTCATGTTGTTCCACCAGAATCTGCTCTTCAAATCCATATACATCTTTGTGTTGCCCGGATGTATGGAGTATGGCGAGTTATGAGCCTCCTGCAGAATCAACTCCCTTATCGTCGGGTCGCTGGGCACACACAAACGATCTCCATACCACAAGGTACCATGCTCATCCTCGTGAATATCCTTTTCCCGATTCTCCTTCATCTTTTCCTTTATCTCCTCTATTTCCTTGTCTCCCACTTGAGCCTTCTTAATTCTGTCTCGTAGCGTTGGTTGGACTTCCATTGTTGCTAAGTATCCTTCAGACACTACCTCCAGTCTAAGGTCCTTGAATTGCTTGCACAAATCCTCAGGCAATTCACCAATTGTCAATCCATTGGCATAAACCTTCTGGCTCAGAGCATCTGCTACTACATTGGCCTTTTCTGGGTGGTATTGTAGACTCATATCATAATCTTTGATAAGTTCCAACCATCTCCTTTGTCTCATGTTCAGTTCCTTCTGTGTGAATATGTACTTCACGCTCTTGTGGTCGGTGTACACGTCACAGTGTTTTCCCATCAAGTAATGCCTCCATACCTTGAGCGCATGAACCACTGACGCTAGCTCCAAGTCGTGTGTGGGGTAGTTCCGCTCATGGTGCTTAAGTTGTCGCGAGGCATATGACACTACTATTCCATCTTGCATCAGCACACTCCCAAGTCCCTGTCGAGAAGCATCACAGTACACTTGGAAATCCTTCTGAAGATCTGGTAAACATAGAACTGGCGCGGTCACCAGTCGACGCTTCAGTTCCTGAAAGCTGGTTTCACATGTGTCTGACCACTCAAACTTCCTCTCCTTCTTCAGAAGTTTAGTCATCGTCTTAGCAATCTTGGAAAAGTTTTCAATGAACCTCCTGTAATATCCAGCAAGTCCCAAAAAGTTTCGAATCTCTCCCGCATTCTTGGGTGCTTCCCACTCAGTCACTGCAGTCACTTTGCTTGGATCAACAACGACTCCTTCTCCTGACACTACGTGTCCAAGAAACCCAACGGTGTTAAGCCAGAATTCACACTTGCTGAATTTGGCATACAGCTTGTGTTCCCTCAGCTTCTCCATAATTAGTCGCAGGTGTTTCTCATGCTCGGCATCATCCTTGGAATATATCAGTATATCATCAATGAACACTACCACGAAGTTGTCCAAGTACTCCATAAATACCTTGTTCATCATGGTCATGAAGTATGCCGGGGCATTCGTTAGTCCAAAAGACATAACCGTATACTCATATAAACCATACCTAGTGGTGAAGGCGGTTTTTGGTACGTCCTCCTCCTGGATCTTCAATTGGAAGTAGCCTGATCGCAGATCAATCTTGCTGAACACCTTTGCTCCTTCCAGTTGATCAAACAGATCATTTATGTTCGGCAGAGGGTACTTGTTCTTGATGGTTACTTCATTCAGCGAGCGATAGTCCACTACTAATCTCTTACTGCTGTCTTTCTTCTCCACAAACAGAACAGGTGCACCCCATGACGCATTTAACTAGGCTGAATGAATCCTTTTCTAGCTGCTCTTTCAACTGCTTCTTCAATTCCTTCACTCATCCACATCCATCTTATATGGTTTCTTTGCTATAGGTCCTGTTCCCATCGGTCGATAAGAAACTCTACTTCCTCGGTGGCATTCTGGCAGTTCTTCGAAACACGTCGGGTAATCCCTAATCACCGCACAAGATCCATGCTAACCCCTTAAGAGAATTCAACTTACACCTTCCTGGTCGTCAGCCGACTTGAACCTAATCCTCTTACCATCCGGGTTTTGAGTGAAACAGCTCATTGCACAATCTATGTGTCCCCATGCATAGACATCCAATCCATACCTGAATGACATCTAATCCCTGTGAATCCAACACTACCAAATGTGCAATGAATTTGTGTGTTCCAATCCTCACAGTTAAATCGCGGCATCCCGCGCTAGCTATCATATCTCCTCCGGGTGAACTCACTCTAATAGCCCTTTTCATAGACTCAGTAGGTAACTTATACTTATCCACAAATGCCCTTGATATGAATGAATGCGATGCACCAGTATCGAAAAGTATAAGTGAAGGGTAAGTGTTGATTGGGAACTTACCAATCACAAGGTCAGGCTCATCTGGAATCTCCTCCACATTCATGTGGTTCACTGTGGCCTTCTCGTTGTTGGTTGGCTTTAGTCCTTTCCTCTCCGGACAGTTATTAGCATAGTGTCCCTTCTGTTTACACTTGAAGCACGTCACCTCACTCAGATCCTTCTTCACAAAGCTGCGATCACGGTTGCGGTCATGTCCACCGTGTACTCCAGAGTGGTGAGAGTGTACTCCCTTGTGGCTGTGGTGGCTGCTTCTATGGTTGTCATGACGATGTCCATCGCCTCCATGGTGGTGGCGGTCATGGCTCTCATGGTCACTCCCTCCATGCTTGGAGTATCCATCATATGAAGTGCGAGACTTGTGATGTGAACCAGAGTGGTGATTATTGTTCTTTCTCTTGCGGCTTTCCACCTGCTTGTGCTTCCCTTCCAAGACCCTGGCCTTGTCCATAAGCTCCTGGAAAGTGGGGCAGTAAACCACCAGTAGTTGTACTGAAAGCTCATCACTGAGGCCATCCAGGAATCTCTCCCTCCTTTTTGCATCAGTGTCAACATCCTCAGGTGCATAACGGGACAGGTTGTTGTACTCCTCAATGTACGCGGCCACGGTGCGATTGGTTTGGCGCAAGTTGCGGAACTCCTTCCTCTTCAGGCTCAGAACTCCTGAAGACACGTGGTTGGTCCTGAAACCTTCCTCAAACATTTCCCAAGTCACGGTATCCAGCAGGTGGGTGATCTGAAAAGTGTCCCACCAAGAAGCGGCTGGTCCCTCCAGTAGGTGAGCGGCAAACCTCACCTTCTCAGCATCAGTGCATCCGACAGTTACTAGATCCTTGTTGACTGAACGTAACCAGTCGAGAGCAACCATTGGTTCCGTTGCATTAGAGAACTTAGCTGGCCTTAGCCTCAGAAATCTGGTGAGAGCATCTCCCTGAGGCTGATTGTTTCCATTGTTGTTGTTCTGATTTGCCATGAACTGAGTCATCACTTGGGTCAGCTGTGCCTGAGCTGTCATGAGCTGCTCCAACTCAGTGGGTTGACGGCGGGGAGGCATCTGTGGTTCAGCACAGGTAAGTTTAGAAAGAATCAACTACGACAATAGGATTCTACCCATGCATATGATCAATCAATCAACAAACAATAGCAGACAATCACAGGCAAGCAACACATAAACAAACAAGCGATCCAGCAACATCCCAGGTGTTATCCTAGCAGTATATACCTACTGAAATAGTTTTACAAGAGTTGGCAATGGTTAACTACACAGTTGATCAACTAAACAGCAAAAACAACAATCTGCCAGAACAGTCCAGCAGCGTTCACGAATTTTTCCGCCTGACTTAAACTCGTCAGAAAATTTAGCTGATTTTTGCACATATAGAACAGAGAGTTTCGCATCAGACCTATTTTTTTCAGATTTTTCCGAGTTACCGGAAAAATATGAAAAATCACGCAGTACTGCTGTATCAGCAGAAAACTACAGCGAAAATAACACAGATAGTAACCAAAATTGCCATAACTCTTTCACAAAATTCGCACAAATAATTCCTAGGATATTGGAGTACACAAATAAGCAACTAAGAACTCTTAAACTAACACAAACTAAGCTTCACATCGATCGAGACTAATCCTAACGAATTTTCCTAACGTGGACTAACTGGTGGACTTCTATCTACTCCTTGAAGAGGTTGCAGTAGGTCCTTGCGGTCATGCGTTGGCGCTTCGGTTCGCGGTACAACCATGGCGGTGGAGTGTACACTTCTCCTGAATCATCACTTGAGATCTCAAATTCCACCTCTTCTGGATCCTCCTCTTCTTCTTCACTTTCAGCTGCAACTGCAACAGCTTCATCTCCTCCACCATCATCGTCTCCATCATCATCATCCTCGTCCTCATCATCATCATCGTCCTCATCATCATCATCGTCCTCACTATCATCATCATCCCCATTGTTGCCATCATCTCCATTGTCATCATCAGAGGGTGGATTCAGCTGTGCCTGGAGAGCGGCAATCTGGGCTGTCATAGCTTCAATAGTTTGATCCCTTTCCTGGACGGTCTCTTGCAGCTGTTGTATGTTCTGGGTGTTCTCCTGCACGGTACCATGAAGATGAGCTATGGTTGCATCTCTGGCTATCAGGGCATTCTCCAGAACTCCCATAGCTTCATGCAGGGTGTCAATCTCCTGTCCTTGGACCACCATACCATTGCTAGTAAAATCTGCAATCTCCTTTATCATCCTCACCTTCTCTGCTAGAGCTCCATTCTCCTTTTCCATGTCCTCTATGTGCCTCCGACGGGGCGGCATGTTGTTCCTGTCGCCCGGGGTAACCACAATGTGCCCATCTTCATCACGCCTTCCATAGTCACGGTAGGGTGAATCTGCTGGCAGTAGGTGTCGGACATAATGGCACTGGCGAGACAGGGCTTCATGTATGGCCAAGTTGATTCCAAGTCCCCAGTTGCAGTATGTCTTGGTGTAGATCAAATGCACTGGATTTGGCAAGGCGGCATCTCTGAATATGAAGGTAGTGATATCCCATGCATCCTCTCCATATCCATAGGTGTACAACCTTCTTCCCTTGAACATGGGCAGTGGCAATCCCAATGACTGCGAGAGTTGAGCTAACTGCCTTGCAAAGGGCCTTGGTGACTCCATGGTGGCATACTCAGTCCTGACTTCTCGCATCTATCAAGTAAAAGAGGAAAGTGTGAGAATAGCATATGGTAAGAATTTACGAGGGTGAAAGGCATAAGATGAAAGACAGAGTTAATATAGGCTTTAATAATTCTATGGCTTCCTAATCCAATCCTAGGTCACGATCCTACAGTCGACACATGGGCTCTGATACCATCCTATAGCACCCCGGTTCTGAAAAGACCGTGGCCTCTATGTGACATGCCAATCCCTGGATCGGTTCATTGGCGCACAATAGAATAAGATGAATAATATAGCAAAATATCCGTGTATCATGAATAACGATGATCCAGAGTACCATTATTACAATAAAAGCTTAGCACGAAGCTAGCTCAAATTATTCAGGTAGCAACATAAATAAAGTAAATCCTCCATTCTTCAAATTTCCCACAAGTGAACAAGTGCCGAGTGGAGTACCGTGGCCTATATTGATTACTCAGAATCGTAATAACCTGCAACATGAAACGTAGCAGCCCCGAAGGGTCAATACATGGAATGTATGGCAAGTAGAGCTAGTAATGGAGACAATAGTACTAACAACTACATGCATATTTGGCAAGTGGAGCTGTGTCTGGCTTGCATTGCAAATACATTTTACCTACTTTCATAAATAGTTTTTGATTTTCTTTGAAAAGATCCCAATTAAGTTAACCCAACAATATTAAAACAATTATGAAATTAGAATGAGCGAGAAACATGTCATGGAATCAATATCTAGCAACTCAGTTGTCCATAACCGGGGACACGGCTAATCGATTAGATTATATGCCCTGCAGAGGTTAGTACACTTTACCCATGTGACTTGGCCAGCCCAGCTCGTACCATCACTCTCATTTTGGGTGATGATAGGGAGAAGACCAAGAAGAGACTGTTCGGGAAGTAGCTCCTCAATCCCGACGCGCACCGGTCCAACCTACCAAAATTCTACATCTCTGGATACGCGGGTTCGAGTTACCATAACCTACTAAGTCCAGCCAACCGCCCATTCCATTATTGGCACATGGTTGTACATGTAAGCTACGCAATAAAGAAGCCAATCATTCTCTCTTGATACCTGGGTGCCTTTCCGCAATAAACCACCAAAAATTATCAACCCCATCACACCCAGGAGATTCATTGATTAAGTTGTTTTAGTTTTCACAAACCAATACTTTTAGAAAAAAGTCTCAATGATGTAACCCAACCCTCGTTCAACATAGAATGGCTAAGCACATCTACCAACGGTGGTTCATCTACAAGGAAAGCCCTACCACATAATAGGACATAGCATAGCGATAGTATCATCCTACACATGCATCTACAAAATACACGACAATGCATTGAAAATAGTAGGACGATATCATGAATAAAGTAGCATCTACTTGCATTGGTTGTAGCGGTCGGAAGAACAATCCACACACGAGCAAGCGTTGCACTCGTCACAATCTACACGATACAATTGCAATCATAAACAAACAATGCGCAAGCATATGCAACAAATATGATGCATGAAGGTATGCAAGACAAGTGAATTGGTGCTACAGCTGCACCACATAATAGAAATCAGTAAAGGTACTGATTGCATGCATGGAAATTAGTTTTAGCGCAAGGAAAACTATTAGGCAAGATATAGTGCTCAAAACTAGAGCTAGAAATCGAATAATTCACTACCGGTAGTATACTGTTTGTAAAATCTTGGGAAAACTCTACCGCATAGGCATCGGTGATTAGAAACAGTACCAACTGGAATTACTCAAAAAGGAATTATAAAACTCCCCGAGTAATTAAAACACTGCAGAAAGCCACTAGACAGTTTCTGCAGAAGTTTTTACTGTAAGCCTATCTTTTTAATTCACGATGAGATTCCCCTCGTTCCACTGAATCCAGGGACATATCATACGCGATTTTTGGAGCTACGGATCTTTTTCTACGAATTTATTACTCTGAAAAGGCCATTAACTAGTTTAATTAAACTATACTAAACCTTGCTGCAAAATCCTGAACCAAAGGTACAGCGAGATTCTACATGACTCACTGAATCTACACATATTTTATTTGCAATTTTTGGCCAAGCAGTTTAATTACTACGCAATTTACAAGATTCTACCGAAATCTGTCAACTAAAAGGATTAACGAAATTAACCAGTCAACTGTGTCTGTTGACTGGTCAAAGCGTCTGCTGACTGGGCGTCTGACTAGTCAACGCCCGAGTCTGACCGGTCAACGAACGATCTGAACCGCTGATCTGAAATCTGACGGTGGCTGCAGTCTTACCGGAAACAAACGGCAAAACGGACGACGACGAGTTCCGGACGGCGGCGGCGATCGGTTCCGGCGTCGGGGTTCTTCCTGCGCGGGTGTACACGGTCAGCGCAACGGATTCAAGACGGCCACGCGACGGAGGCGGCGTCGCACGCTGCATGCGTGCGGTGCGTGCGTGTGCAAGCGCGCAGCGTAGCAAAGAAGAAGCGGCGCGCAAGCGGACAGCGGCGCAGCGGCAGCGGCAGCGAAGCGACGCAGCTGCGCAGCGAGGCGCGGCGAGCACGGCGCGCGAGGGCGGCGAGGCGGCGAGGCTGGCGCGGAGCCCGCGCCGCGGGAGGCGTGGCGCCGGGCGGGCGGGTCAGCGCGAGGCGACGGGCGGCTCGGTGGCGGGCGATGGCGACGGCGGCGGTGACGCTGGGCATGGCGGCGAGAGAAAGAAGGGAGGAGAGAGGAGGCGCGCAAGACTGGGCGGCGGGCGGATTCTTGGCGGCGCGGCCAGAGGCGGCGGGCGGCGGCGATCGCGGGAGGCGCGATGGCGGCGGCGATCACGCGGATCGAGGCGAGGCAGGAAGGGCGTGTGGGTGCGGTTCCCGAGTCCGGGTGGCCTCTTTTGTGGGGCCCCTCTGCGGGTCCTACTCTGATTCGGCGCGAAACTGGACTCGAACTCGGAAATCGGTCCGGAATTTCGGACCGTTTTTCGGCGATTCACTAAAATGGCCGCAACTTCTCCGTACGAGCTCCGATTCAAGCGATTCTTGCGCCTACGGTTTCGTACAGTCGAGGGGAACAATCTAGGGTCAAGGTTTGAGCGAAATCACTAGGCTACAATGGTGGTCAAAGCTAGTCCTACTAAAGCTTCCCGCAGGAACCTCGTAGCAAAATAGAATAGGGTTTTGCAAATGGCGTTTCGTCGAACCTTTTCACTCGACGGTTTTGCATGGAAAAGCATGATGCAATGATATGAATGATATGCAAGACCAAATCTAAAATTTGGGATGTGACATAGACATCCGTGCTGTCCTCTTAAGCTTGGTAGGTTTTGCCACCAATCCAATGCTTGCGACGGTAGCGCGGGTGTCCGGTTGCTTGTCCTCCTCCATGTCTCCTTCATAACCTACCAAAATCTCCTCCTCGGGTTTGTGAGGATCGTCTTCCTCGGGCTTCTTGCCTTTGTCGTTGGCGGAGACCATGGTGCTCTTAAGCTTGGTAGGTTTTGCCACCAATCCAATGCTTGCGACGGTAGCGCGGGTGTCCGGTTGCTTGTCCTCCTCCATGTGTCCTTCATAACCTACCAAAATCTCCTCCTCCTTGGGTTTGTGAGGATCGTCTTCCTCGGGCTTCTTGCCTTTGTCGTTGGCGGAGACCATGGTGCTCTAGACTTGAGAATATTTCTTGACAGAAACAGATCGAAACGAAAACATGAAAAGAACATGATGCACGAACCTCGGGGGATTCGGCGGGTTATATATTGCGAAGTTTCAATGCATAAGGAAGGTTTTGACACAAAAACGAGGCGGAGACGGAGTTCGGGGGAGTCAAACCCCCTCCAGACGCGGTTAGGATGGGCTCGCGCCTGGGGTAGGTTTGGCCACCCCGGCCTCTGGTTCCTCCTCTGTTCCGTCTCGTAACTTGCCTTATGTAGTAAAAACATCAAAAATATAAAAAGATTGGGGTTTCACGAACCTTCTGTTTTCACCACTTTTACCTATTCAAAGACGAACTCTGCAGACTCCTTTCCTCCTTCTCCTGGAAGTTTCCTTTCCTCACAAGGCAATACACAGACTTCGATGGCAACATTTGTCCAAGCAAAATAATAAACCTTTAGGTTCACACTTCAACTGAAATCTATCAAAACACAGGCTTCTATAAGAGGCAAATGCAAATGATAACAAATCTGTCAAAACAGAACAGCAGGTAAAGATTGATTTTTTCAAAAACCTTATGTTGCTCAAATCAAAAAGTGCAGAACTAATTAAAGTTGGGTAACAACTTGGATAACAAGCTCAGAAAAATACAGCTCCATCCGACATACTGAGCTCCCTCACAAATTTTTACAATGCAGCACAAAAATCTGTCCCAGGACAGCCATTTTTCACAACTCCTCCACTTCGCAAAAGTAGTTAGACTAGACACAAAAACCAAAACAAAAAGGATAAGGAGCGGTTATTACTGAAGTAATAACTTCCAAGACTCGACAAAACTCTTCGGTTATCTCCCAACAAGTACTTTTCTTTAATGCCTTTAAGTTAGGCTTGAAACTTTCAAAGATGCTCACATAGGAGATATATATCTGGAGTGAAAAAGAGCATCAAGAAGCAAATAACCAACACACTCGAGTCTAACCCACTTCCTATGCATGGGGGTATCATAAGAAAACAAATTGTTGAAACAAAAAGCCACAAGCATAGGAAGACAAAATAGATGCAACTTCAAAGCTTTCAACATAAAACGGGGAAACCTAACATTATTGAGAAGCCTAAAACCATGTTTCCCTGTCTCATAATAACTTTCAGTAGAACTTTGAATAAAGTTGACAATATAACTGTCACTGGCAACAACTTTATCATCTGAGTAAGCATACTTACAGTCACCAAAAAGAGGTCCAAGGTCATAAACCAGATCAATAGAAGCAAATTTTTCTATCCTGAAATCTTTATTAGGCAAACTGTTTTCACAAGGAGCTTTAGCAAATTTGGAAAAGTTAAACTCATAAGAATCTCCATCAAACTTATTTAAAACTTTTTCCTTCTTACAGTCTGATACATTGGAAATGTATCTATAATTTTTGATGACCCATGCTTGTTTAGTATCTACTTTGCTTTACTTGTCCACACTTTGAGGTGATTTTTACATGTTTTCTGGTACTAACCTATTAACAAGTTGCAACAGTGACAGATGCATGTTTTCCGCTGTTTTTGGTTTCAGAAAAGTTAGTAAAGAAATATTCTCGGAATTGTACGGGACAAACGTCAAACTCAATTACTTTCCGTGGGGAACAAGAAGTCCAGAGGAGAGCCGGAGGGACCAGCCAGAGGGACCATACCCACCCCAGGCGCGGGGGGAGGTGGGCCCGCACCTGGCTAGGGTTTGGCGGCCCTGGTCGCCTCCCGGTCTCGCCCCTTCGCCTATAAGAAGCCCCCGATGCAGAAACTCTAAGTTCCTGATCAGAAATCCACGAAACCATCTGTAGCCGCCGCCACCATCTTCCCTAGATTGGGGGTATCTGAAGTTCTTCTCGGCACCCTGCCGGAGGGGAGATCATCCCGGAGGCCTTCTCTCCAGTATGATTCGTGAGTAGTTCCACCTTGGACTATGGGTCCATGTAGTAGCAAGATGGTTGTATCTCCTCCTTTGTGCTTTCATGTATAGATCTTGTGAGCTCCATTCATGATCAAGATCTAATATATTTGTAATCATGCATGTTGTGTTTGCGGGGATCCGATGGATATTGAGATTATTATGTTGGTTTGATTAATGGTTTTATCTTTATGACTCTATCATGTATGTGTTATTTGTGATCTTGCATGCTCTCCGTTGCTAGTGGTTATCTTAGCCAAGTAGTTGCTAGTGACTCCAAGAGGGAGTATTTATGCTTGATAGTGGGTTCATGCCTCTAGTTTCCAAGGGAAGTGACAATAATCTCTTCGGTTGTAGATGTGCTGTTGCTACTAGGGAGAAAACAATGGTCTCTTGTTCATGGAACATGTGGAATGTTTACCTTACACACTTTGCTTAAAGCAGTTGTCTGTTGCTTGCAACTTAATACTGGAGGGGGTTCGGATGATAACCTGAAGGTGGACTTCTAGTCATAGCTGCAGCTGGATGGCGGTCTATGTATATTGTTGTATTGCCCAATCAGCCTCATAGGATCTTTCTGTCTAGTAATTGCATTGTTATGCCTTACTCAGTTCCTGTCAATTGCCCGCTGTAATTTGTTTACCCTTCATTCCATGTTGTTTATCTAAGGAGAGCACCTCTAGTGAACTATGGACCCCGGTCCAATCTTTACCATTGATACATCTTCCGCTGTTACTTGTTTACTTGCTGCAAACCATTACCTTCCACACCATATGTTTAATCCTTTTTACAGCAAACTGGTGAGCTTAACAACCTCACTGATTCGTTGGGGAAAAGTCTTGAGTTTGTGTTGTGCAGGTCTCTGTTGGGCCACGCAGAGATAAAATAAAATTTTCCTCTAACGTGGTGATCTGTAACACCCTCAGAATCGTACCTATGCAAGTTTGAGCAAAATTCACCAAACCCGCATAGAAACGATTCAAAGGTGCCCACCAGGCACTTTCGTGCGGGTGGAAAACGAAGTAATAACATTACACAACAGTCCTTGATGGGACCCACAGAACAGATATATATAACAGCGACTCAAAGAGTCAAGAATACAGATATAATATACAAGGTCTAAATCACCTTGAAAACGATAGAGCGTCCGACTACGGACAAGATGCAAATGGGGCTAAGAGCCCTGAAGAATAACCAATGGCGTCCATAACCCCGCCGCCAAGCCGAAGGGTAACCGCTAACGGCGATCTCAAAACCTGCTTAAACAAAAGGGTGCCGACAAAGGGCAAAGGAAAAAGAGGAGCGTCGATCTGAGGCCAGTACACGGCGAGGCTAGAATTCGGCGGTCCTCGCCTACATAGGTATGGTGGACTGAAGCGGCAGCGGCAGCATGCACTAAACAACCTATAGAGACTCGATACAACTGGCGGTTATCAGAGAGGGGTAAGAAAGACCTACTCGGAACCAACCGGGTACTACCACCAATCAAACCCATCCTGGCGTTTCCCCCTCGAGACCAAACGAGGAAGTCAACCGAGGAACTCATACCGTTGGCAGTTTTATTTATTCAGTTATCGTTGCAGCAATTACTAGTCAAGTATAGATAATCATCCTGATAAATGAAGCAGTGGGCACTTTTAGTTAACCATTCCGTTATAGTTGCAACACTTACTAATCACATACAGATGACATGAGATAAACCCAAAACCCAGCAGTTGTTGGTACTTTGATTTAGCCATTCCGTTGTAGTTGCAATACTTACTAGTCAGGTACAATGGTCGCAAGCGACACTCCAAACAAGCAATTGTGGGCAGTATTAATTAGACATTCCGTTATAGTGAAGCTGATTACTAGTCATTATAAAGTCAAATTTATAACAATAAACTTTAGTTATGCTTGTCTATGGTCGAGATACTGTGCTCCAAGTCGTCCATATCCGCGGACACGGCTTTCAGAAAGTTTTACCCGGCCGGGGTGCACCAATAGCAACACACGCTCGATCAGCCTCGGAAAAACCAAATCAAAACCCAACGAGGCTTTCACGACTGAACAAGCACAGGATTCAGAAATATTTCAGGGGGGCACCCCTTAAGTAGATCCCGCAACGAAGCCAGCTGACTCCGAGACGGGCTCAAGGTTTGGGTAATACTACGTGAACGATCGGGAACCCGAAAGTGTGGGCTTGTCGACACATGAATCGTGTCCCGATCCTAACAAGATAAAGGTGCTCCTCGCACAATTTAAATACAGAAAGTAGCATGGCATAAGTACAGGATCGTAAATAAAACCTCAAACTAGTTTGTGGCCCCAAGAAATAAGAATGAATGAAGCTCTGGCCCAGGGGGGTCCCATATACCTCCCGGATGTGGATAGCGCGATAAATCAAGGAATAGGTATCAAGTACTCGGGGTCTTACGGGACACAAGTGGGCGTTCGGAAACCAAATATTTTCTATCACCCACCGATGCCTCTGCTTATTTCAATTTTAGTTGTTAAACAGGAATTTAAAGTGAACGAAAGTAAAACTATGATCATCTCCAACATCAACATGCGGCAATACATCAGCAACTGTGGCATATGACGACACACATCAGCACTTGAGCAAGCAACTACGACACGCCGGTCCAGCTATCTACCAAACAACAGGTAATAGGATGTGTCCAAGGCAATATAGGGCTGCAAGGGATTTCACGGGTACGAAAACTAGAGCATCGCAACACAGATAGCAATAGATCAACAGGAAGGAGTAAATTACTATAAAAGTAAGATAGGTAGAAAGGGGGAGATGCTCGCCTGAAAACATCGTCGAAGGGTCAACCGAAGATCGGGGCGAAGCTCACATCAACTCAACGGCCTTATCCGCGAAGAGGCAAAACACTAGAACAACACCGGATGCACTATTTAATACACGGCAGAAGATCGGCATGATGCATGCATGATGGATGACATGGCAAAGGTGCGATGCAATTAGGTCATATTAAGTGGAACCGGGGTCCCGTCAATTAGTTAATAGGTTCATGTTGTTTAGATTCCCCGCAATTTAAATGTTGTTTAACAAGGCAGCAAGTTTCACCGGTTCGCTACACAAGTTTAAATGAGGCCAATATAATGCTAGATTTGCCCGCATATGGGCCCCATATTTAATTATCAGGTGAATCGGCATAAGGCCCCCAAACCACAGATATGCATGCGAGAAGAATGATTAAATGCAGCAAGTTGATATCATTTATAAAAATAGGGTATCGAGGAAAAAGGGTCACACGTTAGGGGCGAGACGGTCTTGGGGTTCCGGGGTTCGGGGTTGGTCTCGGGGTCCAGGGTTCGACGGAACGTTCTCGGGCTCCGGGGTTAGGGTCTCGGATCGGGGTAGTTCTTGTCGCATCCGCGGTGTCGGCCATGTTGTCGGTCTTGTCGTCATGAAGCTCTTGTCGGGTCCGCACAGATCTTGTCGAGTCCTCGAGTCGGAACGGTCTTGGCGTTCGGGGTGAAGCACTTGTCGTATTCGCATGAGCGACCTTGGCGTCCGGGTCCTCGGCATCGGATCCGGGAGAAGTACTTGTCGTCCGTGAAGGAGAACTTGAGGGTCCAGCGTCTCGGTGTCCATGGATCCGAGAGGAAGAACTTGTCGCTCGGTTCCATGTCGGCCTTCTCGGGTCTCGCGTGAAGTGCTTGTCGCCTTTGTGGCGAGCTTGGCGGTCATCGGGTTCGGCGCCGATGGCCGTGGCGAACCGGGTGTTGATCTTGCTTCTCGGTGAGGGACTCGAGCGTCCTTGCGGAGTTCCCGGGTGTCAACGCCGAACTTGGTTTCATGCCGCTAGATCCTCGGGTCGAGGTCGTCATTGCTTCCGACACTAGCATCTCTGGATCCACTTATGCCACCCATACTAGACAAACTCCAACCAGTGGAACGCGACTCGCACGGGTTTTGGCTCGAGCACCTTGTGGTCGAGTTGCAGCGGGAAGGCGACGAGCACGAGCGGCGGTCGGACGCAGCCGGGGACGGAGAGGAGCACTGGCGGCAGGCAGGTTCGAGGAGGAGGGAACGCCGGAGATGGCGCACCGAGAGGAGGCCAGGAGCACGAGGGGCTCGGCGAGGGTCGGCCAGAGGCGGCAGGGTCGCTGACGGAGCGCCGGGCTCGACGGAGGACGGCGCAGGGCGAGGCAGGAGGCGGCAGCGCCGGGAGAATCGAGGGCGGCGACGCGTCTGCGCTGGAGGGGACGGGTAAAGGGCGTGACGGGCGAACAACGCGGAGGCGGTGGAGGCCGGGAAGATGCGGGCTGGAGCGCTGCTCACGGGAGGAGGAGAGAGGGGCCGACGGGGAGGGGCGGAGGCGGCTGGGAGGGCTTACAGGCGGATGCGCCAAGGCGGAGAGGGCGCCGACGAGGCGAGGAGGGCGAGGTCGAGCCGGGCGGGAGCAGGCGAGGCGAGGCCCGCCATGGGGAGGCCGGGAGGGCGGCGCACGGGACACGCAGCGGTGAGGCGAGGAGGAGGGTCGCGAGGAGGCGAGCTTGGCGGTGGACCGAGGGAGGCGGGCGACGGAGTTTAGCGAGAGGGAGAGGACGCGAGGGAGAAGCGAGAGGATCGCGGGGCGATAGGACCGTGGTGGGGCCCAGGGGAGGCGCGCGCGTGGCGTGCGGGCTGAGTGCGGGGGAGGTGGTGACTGGGGAGGTGGGGGAGGCTGGTGTGGGGTGGGCCAGGGTTGGTGGGTGGGGGGAGAGAGAGAGGGGGAGGGGGGGGGGGGGGGTATGGGGGCCAGACGGGTGGGGTAGGTCCCGCGGGTCAGAGAGAGAGGGTAGGGTGAAGCTGGGTGAGAAAAAGGGGAGAGGAAAAGTGGTGGATCGGTGAGGTGGCAGGTGGGTAGGAAATGGGTGAGAGGGTGAGGTGGCGAGCTGTGAGAGGTGGGTAGGATAGGATTTGGTGGGACTAGGATTAAGGGGCTGGCAGGGTGGACCGATTTAAAAACAGGGGTGGTCGTTCGGGTCTACTCCGCCTGCTCGATCGCCACTAAAATAATATAATTTTTATTTGTTTTGTTAACATCTTTTGCAAACCGGTAGCACTCAAACAAAAATAATCCGGAGGCCGGGCTTTGATATTTGAATAGAGGAGGGGCGTTTTAGAAAACAAAACGGCTTTGCGAAATAGTTTTGGCAAACAATGCATGATGATAACGATGCAATGCACAAATTCAACGCGATTTTCTAGTAGTGGTTTTTGCGGGATGCCACAATTCGACACCACTAACAATGGATCTCGCCCTCGAGATCCGCCTCATGGTACCGGAAGGAAGGTCGGCGATCTGAATCTTCTTGCTTCATGTAGATCCTCGCGACACCACTAACAAGAGGTCGTTGTCCGGGATAGTCGAGAGAACACTCCGGAGAAACAAAGGACGAAGATAGAGGTTTCAACCAATAAAGCCACCCCTAACTTCCGTGGACGGAGTAAAACGGTTGGATCCACTGATTCGATGTACAGGAGCGAATGATAAGAGTAGTCGGATGGTGATCAGTCCATCGCGCACCCAAACCATTACTCTGGACACGAATAGGCGGATTATGCAACTAACTCTCGGATTCAGACTGAAGATCTCGACAAGCGAGGTTCGGAACAACGGAGTGATGCAGACTCTGCATCGGATCTGGCGTAGATGATGTCGTCGCGTCGGAAAACACCGGAGAGCACAAACAAGGAACCAAGAATGATAACACCGTAGACGGATTCATCGGGCAGCTTGAACACCGGATGGTAGAGCACCGTTATCAAAGGAGGAAGCGAAAACCTAAAGGTACGACGGAAACCCAACCACGAGAAATCCTGGACTCAAAGAGAGAGACGAGAGCGGATTCAAAACACGCAGGGTAAGAAGAGAATAGCAGAGGGGTAAGGAGTAAAATCAGACCTAATCAGAACTATCCAACCGATTTTGCAAAAATAGTTTTGACACTCTACTTCGGCCGCTAGCTAGGTTATCCTACAGGCTGGACTTGTGGGGTATCGCAACTGCTGAGCTCTGATACCACAGAACACCCTAATCGGACCTATGCAAGTTTGAGCAAAATTCACCAAACCCGATAGAAACGATTCAAAGGTGCTCACCAGCACTTTCGTATGGTGGAAAACGAAGTAATAACATTACACAACAGTCCTCGATGGGACCCACAGAACAGATATATATAACAGCGACTCAAAGAGTCAAGAATACAGATATAATATACAAGGTCTAAATCACCTTGAAAACGATAGAGCGTCCGACTACGGACAAGATGCAAATGGGGCTAAGAGCCCTGAAGAATAACCAATGGCGTCCATAACCCTGCCCAGGCCAAGCCGGAAGGGTAACCCTGCTAACGGCGACGATCTCAAAACCTGCTTAAACAAAAGGGGTGCCGACAAAGGGCAAAGGAAAAAGAGGAGCGCCAAGATCGAGGCCAAGACACGGCGAGGCTAGAATTCAGGTCCTCGCCTACATAGGTATGGTGGATCAAGCGGCAAAGATGCACTAAACAACCTATAGAGACTCGATACAATGGCGGTTATCGAGGGGTAAGAAAGACCTACTCGGAACCAACCGGGTACTACCACCAATCAAACCCATCCTGGCGTTTCCCCCTCGAGACCAAACGAGGAAGTCAACCGAGGAACTCACACCGTTGGCAGTTTTATTTATTCAGTTATCGTTGCAGCAATTACTAGTCAAGTATAGATAATCATCCTGATAAATGAAGCAGTGGGCACTTTTAGTTAACCATTCCGTTATAGTTGCAACACTTACTAATCACATACAGATGACATGAGATAAACCCAAAACCCAGCAGTTGTTGGTACTTTGATTTAGCCATTCCGTTGTAGTTGCAATACTTACTAGTCAGGTACAATGGTCGCAAGCGACACTCCAAACAAGCAATTGTGGGCAGTATTAATTAGACATTCCGTTATAGTGAAGCTGATTACTAGTCATTATAAAGTCAAATTTATAACAATAAACTTTAGTTATGCTTGTCTATGGTCGAGATACTGTGCTCCAAGTCGTCCATATCCATGACACGGCTTCGTAAAGTTTTACCCGGCCGGGTGCACCAATAGCAACACACGCCGATCAGCCTCGAAAACCAAATCAAAACCCAACGAGGCTTTCACGGTGAACAAGCACAGGATTCAGAAATATTTGTGGGCACCTTAAGTAGATCCCGCAACGGCCAGACTCAGACGGGCTCAAGGTTTGGGTAATACGGTGAACGATCGGGAACCCGAAAGTGTGGCTGGGCTTGTCGACACCGCGGAATCGTGTCCCGATCCTAAAGACAGTGTGCTCTCGCACAATTTAAATACGTAAAGTAGCATGGCATAAGTACAGGATCGTAAATAAAACCTCAAACTAGTTTGTGGCCCCAAGAAATAAGAATGAATGAAGCTCGCCGGGGGTCCCATATACCTCCGGATGTGGATAGCGATAAATCAAGGAATAGGTATCAAGTACTCGGGGTCTTACGGGACACAAGTGGGCTCGAAACCAAATATTTTCTATCACCCACCGATGCCTCTGCTTATTTCAATTTTAGTTGTTAAACAGGAATTTAAAGTGAACGAAAGTAAAACTATGATCATCTCCAACATCAACATGCGGCAATACATCAGCAACTGTGGCATATGACGACACACATCAGCACTTGAGCAAGCAACTACGACACGCCGGTCCAGCTATCTACCAAACAACAGGTAATAGGATGTGTCCAAGGCAATATAGGGCTGCAAGGGATTTCACGGGTACGAAAACTAGAGCATCGCAACACAGATAGCAATAGATCAACAGGAAGGAGTAAATTACTATAAAAGTAAGATAGGTAGAAAGGGGGAGATGCTCGCCTGAAAACATCGTCGAAGGGTCAACCGAAGATCGGGGCGAAGCTCACATCAACTCAACGGCCTTATCCGCGAAGAGGCAAAACACTAGAACAACACCGGATGCACTATTTAATACACGGCAGAAGATCGGCATGATGCATGCATGATGGATGACATGGCAAAGGTGCGATGCAATTAGGTCATATTAAGTGGAACCGGGGTCCCGTCAATTAGTTAATAGGTTCATGTTGTTTAGATTCCCCGCAATTTAAATGTTGTTTAACAAGGCAGCAAGTTTCACCGGTTCGCTACACAAGTTTAAATAAGGCCAATATAATGCTAGATTTGCCCGCATATGGGCCCCATATTTAATTATCAGGTGAATCGGCATAAGGCCCCCAAACCACAGATATGCATGCGAGAAGAATGATTAAATGCAGCAAGTTGATATCATTTATAAAAATAGGGTATCGAGGAAAAAGGGTCACACGTTAGGGGCGAGACGGTCTTGGGGTTCCGAGGTTCGGGGTTGGTCTCGGGGTCCAGGGTTCGACGGAACGTTCTCGGGCTCCGGGGTTAGGGTCTCGGATCGGGGTAGTTCTTGTCGCATCCGCGGTGGTCGGCCATGTTGTCGGTCTTGTCGTCATGAAGCTCTTGTCGGGTCCGCACAGATCTTGTCGAGTCCTCGAGTCGGAACGGTCTTGGCGTTCGGGGTGAAGCACTTGTCGTATTCGCATGAGCGACCTTGGCGTCCGGGTCCTCGGCATCGGATCTGGGGAGAAGTACTTGTCGTCCGTGAAGGAGAACTTGAGGGTCCAGCGTCTCGGTGTCCATGGATCCGAGAGGAAGAACTTGTCGTTCCAGGTTCCATGTCGGCCTTCTCGGGGTCTCGCGGTGAAGTGCTTGTCGTCTTTGTGGCGAGCTTGGCGGTCATCGGGTTCGGCGCCGATGGCCGTTGGCGAACTGGGGTGTTGATCTTGCTTCTCGGTGAGGGACTCGAGCGTCCTTGCGGAGTTCCCGGGTGTCAACGCCGAACTTGGTTTCATGCCGCTAGATCCTCGGGTCGAGGTCGTCATTGCTTCCGACACTAGCATCTCTGGATCCACTTATGCCACCCATACTAGACAAACTCCAACCAGTGGAACGCGTCTCGCACGGGTTTTGGCTCGAGCACCTTGTGGTCGAGTTGCAGCGGGAAGGCGACGAGCACGAGCGGCGGTCGGACGCAGCCGGGGACGGAGAGGAGCACTGGCGGCAGGCAGGTTCGAGGAGGAGGGAACGCCGGAGATGGCGCACCGAGGAGGGCAGGAGCACGAGGGGCTCGGAAGGAGGGTCGGCCAGAGGAGGCGGCAGGCGCGGTCGCGACCGGAGCGCGCCGGCTCGACGGAGGACGCGGCGGCGGGCAGGGTGAGGCAGGGAGGCGGCAGCGTCGGGCCAGAACCGAGGGCGGCGGCGGTCTGCGCTGAGGGGGACGGGTAAAGGCAGCGTGACGGGCAACGACGCGGAGGCGGTGGAGGCCGGGAAGATGCGGCTGGGAGCGCTGCTGCTCACGGGAGGAGGAGAGAGGGCCGACGGGAGGGGGCGGAGGCGGTGTCGCATGGGGGGCTTGAGGCGGATGCGGGCACGCCGGAGAGGGCGCCGACGAGGCGAGGAGGGCGAGGTCGGAGCCGGCGGGGAGCAGCTCGAGGCGAGGGAGGCGGCGTCCGGCGCGGTCGGGGGAGAGGGGAGGCCGGCCGAGGGCGGCGCCGCGCCGGGACACGCAGGCGGAGGCGAGGAGGAGGGTCGCGAGGGAGGCGAGCTTGGCGGTGGACCGAGGGAGCAGGCGGCGGCGACGGAGTTTAGCGAGAGGGAGAGGACGCGAGGGAGAAGCGAGAGGATCGCGGGGCGATAGGACCGTGGTGGGGCCCAGGGGAGGCGCGCGCGTGGCGTGCGGGCTGAGTGCGGGGGAGGTGGTGACTGGGGGAGGTGGGGGAGTGGCCAGGTGTGTGGGGTGGGGCCGGCGGGTTGGTGGGTGGAGGGAGAGAGAGAGAGGGAGGGGAGAGGGGCTGGTATGTGGGCCAGACGGGTGGGGTAGGTCCCGCGGGTCAGAGAGAGAGGGTAGGGTGAAGCTGGGTGAGAAAAAGGGGAGAGGAAAAGTGGTGGATCGGTGAGGTGGCAGGTGGGTAGGAAATGGGTGAGAGGGTGAGGTGGCGAGCTGTGAGAGGTGGGTAGGATAGGATTTGGTGGGACTAGGATTAAGGGGCTGGCAGGGTGGACCGATTTAAAAACAGGGGTGGTCGTTCGGGTCTACTCGGCCCGTTCGACTGCCCCACTAAAATAATATAATTTTTATTTGTTTTGTTAACATCTTTTGCAAACCGGTAGCACTCAAACAAAAATAATCCGGAGGCCGGGCTTTGATATTTGAATAGAGGAGGGGCGTTTTAGAAAACAAAACGGCTTTGCGAAATAGTTTTGGCAAACAATGCATGATGATAACGATGCAATGCACAAATTCAACGCGATTTTCTAGTAGTGGTTTTTGCGGGATGCCACATGATCCCAAGATCTAGCTGAGGTGGAAGGCCACGAGGTTTACCACTAGACGCGCGGTTTCGGATTACTGATGAAGCGCGTCAGTTGATGCAGTGTAGTCCTCACGATCCGATCGTCCTGGTGCTGATCGCACAACACCTCTGCTGGTATCCACACGTACAAGGAGGAGCGCCGGCAGCGAACTGCTAGGTTCGTTAAGGCGGCTGGACTGCTGTGGAGCTAGGGTTTCCAACACATGGAATGACCTAACCGAACAACGATTAACCTTTCTGGGTTACTGTGCTCCACTATATATAGGGAGTGAACGTGGGCTCTACTCGCGCGACCCATTCACTAAAGCCCATATAAAAATAGTCACTGTGAGTCCAACTCACTAACTCAGTCCTAATCCGGTTTAGGTCCAACCCAACCAGATTACAGATTCGGATCCAATCCGAACTTGCTCCGCTTAAGTGTGTGACCCGCAGCTCATGGTTACTTGGACACGATTAGAGTCCAACTCACAATCGATCAATCGGCATCGGCTCCTAGCGTAACGTGCCGATTCCCAAGTACCAAAGAGTCATGACGACTTGTTTTCCAATGCGACTTACGTCCGAGTCCCTTTTGCCTCACGATATACCTTGTCGACTATAGGCGAATATATGTCATCCCTTAAATAGTCCGACTCTTCTCGATCCGAGATAAGTGATTCACCCGACTAACTCTTAGTCGATCGCCTCGGTTAACACTTAACCGAGTCGTATGGCCATGCTTTCAATCATATCTCACGAGAGGGCCCAGAGAATATCTCTCCGAGTGGAGGGCAAAATCCCATCTTGGTTATTCACATCACGCAGCTTGATTCTCACGACCCGAACCCGCCTTTATAACTGCGCCATTCGGATCAGCGTTGATGTAACCTAAGTCGGTGATCCTCAACTCGGACTATGCAACAACCTCAGGTCTAAGGATTACATTGATTGAGATATACAAATGACAGCTTAGTTCGTTGTACCTCAATATGGGTCAATCCGACTCGCTAAACTCTTTAGCCTAGTCTGTGTAAGTTGGAATAGCATCTCCATGCCCATGACAAGTGGAACCGAGTCATCAAGCCAACTTTCACATTGGTCTAAGTTGTGTGTCCAGCACAACCTCAATGACCAAGGATATTTAGTACAAACAACATGAATGCATAGTTCCACAACTGAATCACATATTCAATGATACACATCAGATGTTTATACAAGGACTACTTAATAACTTTATGAATACAATGGGAAATATCATCATACATGATTGCCTCTAGGGCATATTCCCAACAGTCTCCACGTTGCCAGCAACACCTTTGAGACGTTTCCTTCCACCTTCAGGTTCGATAACCTCGGTCTCTACCGAGGGAAACTTGCTATTGTGCTCATCACACCTTGATCTTGGGGTTCCAACGAAGTGTCCCACATCAACACTGGGTGCACGCATCAAGATTTCTAGCGCCGTTGCTGGGGAGGCTAAGGATGTCTTCACAAGGGGAGTCCTCCACTTCCTTTCTCTTTACTTTGTTTTTAGTTTGCTTTGTTTATTTTGCTTGGTTTTGTTTGCCTCTTTTCAGAAAACCCAAAAAATTAGTCTAGCTTGGTTTGCTTTCCTTATTCAAAAACACAAAAAAATTAGTTCCTGCTCTAGCTACTGCTGTTGTTTTTGGCTTGCCCACCTTTGCCAAAATGAACTCTGCTGAGAACACCAAGTTGTGTGACTTCACTAGCACCAACAACAATGATTTCCTAAGCACACCTATTGCTCCACCTGCTCCTGATGATATCTTTTATGAAATTAAGCCTGCTTTGTTGAATCTTGTGATGAGAGAGCAATTTTCTGGTGTTGGTTCTGATGATCCTGCTGCCCATCTTAATAGCGTTGTTGAATTTTGTGAGATGCAAAAGTATAAGGATGTAGATGGAGATATTATTAAGCTCGAGCTTTTTCCTTTCTCCTTGAGGGGAAAAGCTAAAGAATGGTTGATATCTTTGCCTAAAAATAGTATTGATTCTTGGACTAAGTGCAAAGATGCCTTTATTGGAAAGTACTATCCTCCTACTAAGATTATTGCTATGAGAAGTAACATTATGAAATTTAAGCAGCTTGATAGTGAACATGTTGCTCCTGCTTGGGAAAGAATGAAATCTTTTGTTAAAAATTGCCCTACTCATGGACTCACTGCTTGGATGATTATCCAAACTTTTTATGCAGCTTTGAACTTCTCCTCAAGAAACCTGTTGGATTATGCTGTTGGAGGTACTTTCATGGGCCTCACTTTGGGTGCTGCAACAAGACGCCTTGATAATATGATGGTTAACTACTTTGAATGGCATGTTGAGAGAGATCCACATGGTAAGAAGGTAAATTCTGTTGAGGAAACTTCCTCTTTGAGTGAAAAGATTGATGTTATTATGGCTATTCTTGTTAATGGTAAAGCTCCTCTAGATCCTAATAGTGTTCCCTTATCCTCTTTGGTTGCTCAAGAATAGCAAGTTGATGTGAACTTCATTAGAAACAACAATTTCAACAATAATGCCTATAGAAATAATTTTGGTAGCAACAACAATTATAGGTCTTATCCTCCTAATAATGGAAACTCCTATGGAAGATCTTACAATAATGCTAGAAGTGCCCCTCTAAACTTGCAGTCATGCTTAAGGACTGTATTAGTAAACAAACCACTTTCAATAAGACTATAGAGGAAAAGATTTTAATTGTTGAGTAAAATATATCCTCTTTGTCTGAAACTCAAACTTCCTTGGTTAAGAAAATGGTTGCTAAACCTGAAACTATGGAAAACACCTTTGCTACTGCTCATACCATACAGGTTACTATTGATGAAAATGTTAGGCTATTAGCTCAACTTCATGCTAGGTGGGAAAGGGAAGCTGATATTGATAGAAACAATAGTGTGTGCACTATCACCACTAAACCACAAGTAGCCCCTATTCCTCCTCCTACTATGCCTACCACTAGTGATGCTAAGTTTGACTTTGATATTGATGGTTGCAATATTTCTGAAGTAATTATGTTCCTGCAAAAACTTGCTAGAAGTCCCGATGCTAGTGATATGCATGTTGCCTTTACCAAACACATTACATATGCTCTTGTTAAGATTAAGGAAGAGAAGCTAAAACACAAAGCTTCTATTCCTAGGAAAGTATAAGATAGTTGGGAACCCATTATTAATATGCAAGTGAATGACTTTGATCTCAAAGCTTCATGTGATCTTGGTTCTAGTGTCTCTATTATGCCTAGGAAGATTTATGAAATGCTTGATTTGCCACCATTAGAAGATTGTTATTTGAATGTACCACTCAATGATAATGCTAAGAAGAAACTCATGAGGAGTATTAATGATGTTCTCATTATGGGTAACAATGCTTATGTCCCTGTTGATTTCTATGTTTTGGATGTTGAATACAATGCTTCTTGTCCTATTACTTTGGGAAGACCTTTTCTTAGAACAATTGGTGCCATCATTGATATGAAAGAAGACACCATAAAATATCATTTTACATTCAAGAAAGGTATTGAACACTTCCCTATGAGGAGAGATAAGTTGCTTTTTGATCCTCCTTTGAAAGCAAGGTTTGATGTTAATGCTTCTTCATTTGAAAATACTTGATTCTTCTTTTCTTGTGCCTAACTTAAAGGTGTTAAACAAAAGTACTTGTTGGAAGATAACCCAAGAGTTTACTTGAGTCTTGGAAGTTATTACTTCTGTAATGACCTCTCCTTATCCTTTTTGTTTGCTTTTTGTGCCAAGAATGACCTCTAATGAGAGGGAAATAAGATTTGGGGAGTTGCTGTCCCAAAACAGATTTATGTCCTCTACCAAACACATTCATGAGGATTATCTGTAACTCGTATTGAGCTCAGAATTTACGAATGAATCCCCCAGTATGTTGGATAACTTTCATTAGTTCAACACTTTTTTATTTGAGGAAAAGAAGATGTTAGAAAAAATTCGTTTCTACCTGCTGGTCTGTTTTGACAGATTTCTGCAATTATTTGCATTTGCTTCTTATTGATTCCTTTTTGAGCTCTCTTCAGGTAAATTGAGTTTCTTTGAAGGATTTACTATAGTATCTTGTGTTTTTAATGAAAATCCTTGCTGTTCCAAAGCTTTGCCAGTGGTCTAATATCTTTTGAATAAGCTAATGTTGCTAATGAAGATTGTGTGAAGTTTTGTATGAAGGAAAAATTTCAGGTGTAGAGAGAGAATGATGCAATGAGATTAAGAATGGACAAAATCTCAAGCTTGTGGATGCCACCATGGTGTCACCCCAAGAAATATCCAAGAGGTACAAGCGTAAAAGCTTGGGGATGCCCAAGGCATCCCATTCTTCATCAATAAAAAGCTCAGGTATGTCTATACACTTCGTTTTTGTTGTTTCATGCACAGTTTTGTTGTTCTTGGAGAGTCTTAGTTTTCATTTTCTTTGCTTATATTGCTTTAGTAGTTTGGACCCCCGCTCTCGCTGTGTTGTTTTGCAAATAAGTTTGCTTGGTGTTTGGAAAGGAGTAGTAAGTTCTTGCTTGAAGTGTAAGAGGAGCTTGCATTAACTGTGACTTAGACTTTAGCATGACATGATAGGTGTTGTTTTAGCATTATGCTTAGTGATTATTGTTGTAGCATATTTTGTTCCAAACAATTGGGATTGCTTAGTGTGCCTTGAAGAAATTATGCATTGTTTTAGCATGCAAAACCATAGTATTGTGGTATTCTCCTTCGATGTTTTGCTTGGGTTGACTTAGCACATGATCACACCATGTTATGACAATGACAAGTCACCATTAGCCTATATGATCATTTAGTACTTGACTTGTAGTACCACTCTTTGCTTTGATTAGTTTGCTTTGTTGCATTGCATAATTATGGCCATTATTGCTCTCTTAGTTGGTTGCTCCTAGTCTTTTGCTAGCCTCCACTTGTATGAGTAAGTTCTACTCATGCCTACAACTCCTAAGAAACCAAGTTATTCCAAAGTGTCCACTATAAACTCCAATGCATGGTGTGTTACACCATTCCAAGTATATTCTTGTTTTCAACTATCTTCGTTATGTGAAAACTTAGTGATTAAAGCCCTCACGAACTTGATGGCACGGTTTATTCTTTGCCCCTAATAAACTTGAACCATTGTGACAACTTTGTTGTATATGCTTGCACTTATAAGTTGGAATTAGCATAATTGTGCTGTCACGGGGAACGTTTTCAACATTGCACTTGTACCTTGTTGTACTCAGTTGATATCATGTTCTTTTGTCTATGGATGTCTCCGGTGTGAAATAAAGAGGGAACTTGTAAGTCCATGGAGTTTGTATCCTGTGTTAGAGAAACGCCTGGGCCGCTAGCCTAAGCCATGCCTAATCATGGTGGAAACTTGCAGCATCACCATAGTGACATCTATGAAGCATTCTTCTTATAAAAAAGAGACACGTTGAGAAAAGATGAAAGAGAGAAAAAACACCATATTCCCATGGTACATAAGAACAATTGCTGAGATGTTCATTGTCTGCCTGCCTTGTCATTTTGGTCATGGGAAAGCTCCTGTACCATGTGCAAGGGGTACCCCGTTTGCGGATCTCAATGATATGCAAATACTTAAAGTGACAAGAACTTACCTGGACCCAAAGTTGAGTATGCTTGAGGTGTGGCCCTCGTATTCAAGGGGCATGATATTGCCAACTTATACTTCGTCAAGCATATACTCCAGCTTTGCCACTTTAACCTTAACCATTTCAAGATTCTTATGATAGGGGCAATGAGGGCTGAAAGCTAACAAGTACCATAATTTTTGGAACCTCCTTTTGAAACTTGTAATCCCTGCTTCCTTTACAAAAAGGCCTTTCTTCCACCATTATTTGAGTCTCCACCTTCTACCTTTAGGCACAATTAAGAGAGCATAGTTGTCATTCTGTGTGCACTGTTCCAAAGCTTATTGATTGATGCATATTCTGATATTACTTGTTCTTGTGCTATTTGTTTCTAGTCACCCTTGTGAACTTTGAAGGTGTCCTATGCATCAATATTGCTACTCTATGAGGGACAAGCTGAATGCCACTATGCTATATTTTCTGTATGTGAAACAAACAAACATTTTTCAATGCAAGTTATTCATAATCTTTGTTTGTAGCATGCCATGTTGCATGCATAGTTACTATGTCCTATTGTTAGAACTCCATCTTTCATGCACATGTTTAGAGTTATTTGATCCCAGCTTTCAATGCTTGCAAATGGTTGGATCTTTATTGTGAGGGTGCATGTCACCTCAAAAATTATTCTTTTATCACTTACCTACTCGAGGATGAGCAGGAGTTAAGCTTGGGGATGCTGATACATTGGAAACATATCAATAATTTTTGATGCTCCATGCTTGTTTAGTATCTACTTTGCTTTACTTGTCCACACTTTGAGGTGATTTTTACATGTTTTCTGGTACTAACCTATTAACAAGTTGCAATAGTGCCAGATAAGTGTTTTCTGCTGTTTTTGGTTTCAGAAAAGTTAGTAAAGAAATATTCTCGGAATTGGACGGGACAAACGTCAAAGTCAATTACTTTCCATGGGGAACAAGAAGTCCAGAGGAGAGCCGGAGGGGCCGGCCAGAGGGGCCATACCCACCCCAGGCGCGGGGGCGGGTGGGCCCGCGCTTGGCTAGGGTTTGGCGGCCCTGGTCGCCTCCCGGTCTTGCCCCTTTGCCTATAAGAAGCCCCCGATGCAGAAACTCTGATTACCCAATCAGAAATCCACGAAACCGTCTGTAGCCGCCGCCATCATCGTCCCTAGATCAACCGGATCTGAAGTTCTTCCCGGCACCCTGCCGGAGGGGAGATCATACCAGAGGCCTTCTCTTCGGTATGATTCGTGAGTAGTTCCATCTTGGACTATGGGTCCATGTAGTACCTAGATGGTTGTATCTCCTCCTTTGTGCTTTCATGTATAGATCTTGTGAGCTCCGTTCATGATCAAGATCTAATCTAATTGATATCATGCATGTTGTGTTTGCGGGGATCTCATGGATATTGAGATTGTTATGTTGTTTTGATTAATGGTTTTATCTTTATGATTCTAGCATGTCTGTGTTGTTTGTGATCTTGCATGCTCTCTGTTGCTAGTGGTTATCTTGGCCAAGTAGTTGCTAGTGAATCCAAGAGGGAGTATTTATGCTCGCTAGTGGGTTCATGCCTCTAGTTTCCAAGGGAAGTGACAATAATCTCTTCGGTTGTAGATGTGTTGTTGCTACTAGGGAGAAAACAACGCTCTCTTGTTCATGGAACATGTGGGCTGTTTACCTTACACACTTTGCTTAAAGAAGTTGTCTGTTGCTTGCAACTTAATACTGGAGGGGGTTCGGATGATAACCTGAAGGTGGACTTCTAGTCATAGATGCAGCTGGATGGCGGTCTATGTATATTGTTTTATTGCCCAATTAGCCTCATAGGATCTTTCTGTCTAGTAATGCATTGTTATGCATTGCTCAGTTCCTGTCAATTGCCCGCTATAATTTGTTTACCCTTCATGCCATGTTGGTTATCTAAGGAGAGCACCTCTAGTGAACTATGGATCCCGGTCCAATCTTTACCATTGATACATCTTCCACTGTTACTTGTTTACTTGATGCACACCATTACCTTCCACACCATACGTTTAATCCTTTGTTACAGCAAACCAGTGAGCTTGACAACCTCACTGATTCGTTGGGGCAAAGTCTTAAGTTTGTGTTGTGCAGGTCTCCACGTTGCCAGCAACACCTTTGAGACGTTTCCTTCCTCCTTTTGGCTCGATAACCTCGTTCTCTACTAAGGGGAACTTGCTGTTGTGCTCATCACACCTTGCTCTTGGGGTTCCAGCGAAGTGTCCCACGTCAACACTGGGCGCACGCATCACAATCAATAATAGCTCCACAAGTGTTCAAGAAAGGTCTACCAAAAAATGATAGGACAAGTTTTGCTAGCTGCAGAATTAAGCACTAGAAAATCAGTAGGATACTTAATCTTACCACACAGAACCTCCACATCTCTTACAATGCCAATGGGGCAAATGGTCTCCTTATTAGCAAGGTGGATAACCACATCAATGTCCTCAAGCTCACAAGGACCAATCCCATGCATAATTTCCCTGTAAAGCTCATAAGGAATAGCACTAGAACTAGCACCAATATCACATAAACCATAGTAGCAATGATCACCAATTTTAACAGAAAGCACGGGAACACTAGCTTTTCTAGACTTACTAGGATGAGAGATAATATTAGAAGCGTCTTCACAGAATAAAATGTGCTCATCCTCTATATTTCTAGTGGCAGGGTCTTTCACAATGGCTACCATGGGTTCAGTATCAATAAGCTCATTAGGATCCACAGTTTTCTTAGTACCTTTGTTATTTGCACTAATAATCATAGAATACTCCTTTACCTTAGCTAGGAAAGGAACTTTCTCAACATGAGGTTCAGGCACAATATGATTAGTAGTACAAACTTCAGTACTTCTAACTGGAACATGACTAACAACATCTTTATAAGGAGCATGGTACTTATTCCACTTCTTGGGAATTTCTATGTAAGAGGCAAATTCCTTAAAACAGTTGGCAATACTTTGGGAATCAAGACCAAACTCATTACTAATATCACGGAAGTCGTCAGTTCCCATAAAAGATTTAATGCATTCATAATCATAGTTTATACCTGACTTTCTTCCTTTTTCATTCTCCCAAGCTTCAGTGTTCTCTTGAATACGTTATAGGAGATCCCATTTAGCTTCCTCCTTCATACGTGTGAATGATCCAGCACAAGAAAGCATCTAGTAAATCTTTATCATGAAGAGGAAGCCTAGCATAAAAGTTATTGAGAATAAGGAGTTCATGAATAGGACAGTTAAGCATTAGTAACTTCAATCTCCTCCAAGCTTGAGCTGTACTTTCTCCATCACGAGGCCAAAAGTTATATATCAGATTGCTATCCTTATGAATCTCACTGGGAGGATAAAATTTAGAATAAAAGAGAGATGCCATCTACTCCCATTCCATGAATCGTCCATTCTTCAAAGACTTATACCATTCTTGACTCTCCTTTCAAGGATATGGAGAGTAACTTCTTCTTCACTGTTGGGCCAGGATACCTGCACACTTAAACAACCCGCCTAATTCATGGATAAAAAGCAAGTGATCACCAGGATGGACAGTTCCATCCCCAAAATAGTAATTATCCATAACACGATCAACAATACTTGTAGGTATCTTAAAAGGATCTATCTCAACAGGTGGCGGTGCATCTACTACCCTAGCAGTGGTAGTAGTTTTCCCAAACAGAAAACCAAGTGGGTTATCCATATTGGAAACAAAGTAACAAGCAGTAACAAAAGAAATACTCATAGTAGAAGTTTCCTTTACCATTCCACTCTTCAATAGCGCTTCACTCCCCGGCAACGGCGCTAGAAAATAGTCTTGATGACCCACAAGTATAGGGGGTGTATCATAGTACTTTTGATAAATAGGAGTGTCGATCCCAACGAGGAGCAGAAGGTGCTGAACAGTGGTATGGAGCAGGAACTCTCTGCAAATACTTAGCAAACGGATTTTTAGTGGTTTTTTGATAAGGCAACAAAACAAAGTGCAAGTAATAAATAACAAACACAGCAAGTGGCCCAATCCTTTCTTAGCAAAGGACAAACCGGTGGAAATACTCATAAGGACCAAACGTTCTCGATTGGGTGAACCTGTGCTAATGTATCGACCGTACTTGGACAAATACATACTTGTGATTAAACCGCCTGCAAACATCCGTAACTACATGAAAGTAATTAAGAACAAAGCTAACCACAGCCTTAAACTCTGAGATCCTACACTCCCTTGTGCAAAGGTGTCCTAACGGGAGTTCAGGTTTCTGACACTCCGGCAACCCCACAATTAGTAGCCAAATACACAATGCATTCCCCTAGGCCCATAAATGGTGAAGTATCATGTAGTTGACGTTCACATGACACCACTAGAAGAATAGCACCACAACTTAAATACTAAACCATTGAATAATAACTCAACGCAAATCCACTAATAACAACATGACTTCTCCCATGTCCTCAAGAACTAAACGAACTACTCACAAGACATCATATGGATCAAGATCAAAGATGATATGATAATGGATAACAATCTGAACATAAACAATAATCCAATGGTTCCACTCACAAGCATCAACTATAATAGTAATTAACACCGGGAAAGTTTCCCCTAAGAACTAAAGCAATATCCAACACAATTGTTACAGCAGGACGGAGTGGTGATGATGGTGCTGGTGGAGATGATAAGTGTGGATGTTGATGATGATCTCGATGAAGCCTAGCTTGATGATGGTGTTGATGGCGACGATCTCCCTTCTCCGGGAAGGAATTCCCCAGTAGAAATCTGTCTGCCGGAGAGATCTTTCTCTCTCGGTGTTTTCCGCCCCCCAGAGGCGGCGGAAATCTATCTATGGTCGCCCCCTAGCCTTAGGGTTTCGTAGGTAAGATATAGGCGAAGGGGCAAAGTTGGGAGCTGGGCAGGTGGGCCACACCTGCCCTAGGCGCGGATCAAGTGGGCCCGTGCCTAGGGGGTGTGGGCCTCCTGTGGCCCTTCTTCGTCCCTCCTTCTGGCTTCCTCAATCTTCTGGAAAAATAATATTTTCCCATATTTTTCTGGTATTTTTCCGATCTTTACGAAATTGCATCGAAGCGCCCTCTTTTCCATCAGAATCCAGACTCCGGCAGTCCATCCTCCAAGAATCATCCAACATGCATAAACAGTGGAAAAGACATAAGTAATACCTCATAATAAGACATATATCAATGAATAGAGGTAAATTATGATATAGAAAGGTGATGCAAATTGGGTGTATCAATCCCTCTCAAGCAACCCTGCAATCAAGATACAAGAAGTCTCTTGTGTCCCCAACACACCCAATACACTTGTCAGTTGTATAGGTGCACTAGTTTGGCGAAGAGATAGTGAAATACAAGTAATATGGATGATTATAAGTGGTAATTGCAATCTAAAATAAAGATGGCAGCAAACAAACATGTAACAGTACTGATTGTAAATGGTGTTTCAATGCTTAGAAACAAGGCCTAGGGATCATACTTTCACTAGTGGACACTCTCATATAAATATCTTCTCTACATTATTCTACCCTGAACTACTCTCCGGTTGGATGATGCAGGGCTATAACAGCACACCTCAAAGTTCGCATTCCCCATCTAGATAACCCCACTGTCACCTCAAGCGCTAGATGGTTCCAAAAAACACCACAAACTCATAGAGACATCCAACTCTTATAACTCATGATAAGTATTTATGTAATCTTTAGCCTAAGTGCCACACGGTGTGCACACTGTCAACTTAACACACGTGGGGATAACCGAAGATTACAATAATTAAAGCACTTGAGTGGCAGAGTAGATCTACTTATTCAACTAGATTACAAAACTCATGATCACACAAAGATCACGCATAGAGAGAGAGAGAGAGAGAGAGAGAGAGAGAGAGAGAGAGATGAACACATAGCTACCGGTAGAGCCCTTAGCCTCGAGGAATAACTACTCCCTCCTCATCATGGGAGTCAGCAACAGCGATGGAGATGACAGTGGAGTCGATGGAGATGGATCCGGTGGAAATTCCCAATCTCGGCAGGGTGCCGGAACAGAGACTTCTGTCCCCCAAATCTCCTCTTCGGTGGCAGCGGTGTTGCGGAACTTTATGTGGATGGAGGCTGATTGATTTAGGGTTTCTGCGTCAGAGACAATATATAGGCGGAAGGGCGATGTCAGGAGGTGGACCAGGGGCCCACACCACACCCTGGCGTGGCCAGGGGGCGCCACCAGGGGGTGTGGCTGCCTCCTGACCCTCCTCCGTCTCTTCTTTGGACTCCTCGTGTCTGCAAAAATAGGAACTTCCGGCTTCGTTTCGTCCAATTCCGAGAATATTTCTTTACTAACTTTTCTGAAACCAAAAATAGCATAAAACAGTAACTAACACTATGGCATCTTGTTAATAGGTTAGTTCCAGAAAATGTATAAAAATGCCTCAAAGTGTAGACAAAACATAAGACAAATGATATAAAACAAGCATGGAGCATCAAAATTATAGCGGTTGGGACGAAACCCTCGCAGGCCTTGGAAATCATGGCAGAATGGTCCTCTACAAAGCAGAATCAAAATGAGACCCCGCAAGAAAAAACAATAAAATCACTTGAGGTTCTAACACTCACCCGCAGTCGCCTGCAGCTGATGGTTAACCTCCTACGCGACTCGCAGGTCCTCCTCCAATCGCTCCTTCATGACCTGTCACTCCGATGATTCACGTTGAAGGCCCTGCGAACAGAAATTACATATAAGTAAACAACAAAGTTTCTAAGTGCCTAGCCGGTGAAATTCAGCGACTAGCCACTCGGGGACTGGACAACAAAAGTTCCTAAGTGCCTAGCCGCTAAATTCAGCGACTAGCCACTCCGGGACTGGACAACAAAAGTTCCTAAGTGCCTAGCCGCTGAAATTCAGCGACTAGCCACTCGGGGACTAGACAAAAAAAATTCCTAAGTGCCTACCCGCTGAAATTCAGAGCCTAGCCACTTGGGGACGTGACAGCAAAAGAAATAAAAATCTAACCGCTAAAATTCAGCGACTAAAATCCCCAGGGACTGCACATACCTGGATGGCTATGCCTAACATGTTGTGTGGTTCGACCGCGTCCACTGACGGCAGCATGAACAACGTTCGCCCGTGTTGCTACCCAACGTCTCCATCCAGGACCTCAGGCACCTGATGTAACTACCTCGGTGAACTAAGCTCCTAGATACAAGCCTGGATGAGTGATAGTGGTTGAAATAGTACGGTGGGGCCCCAAAAGCCACTCACTGGTAGTCCTTTCAGACGTCCCAACCACTACCCTCTCAACGGGACTGTCAGACGGGCGTGGTCGGCAGCGAAGGGATCAACTACGTACACAAGTGGGTATGTACGCAAGCCACCATACAAGAGTACATCAGAGCCACACCATCTAGAAAGAAAGGAAATATACCAACGCCATACGGCAAGATTCAAATGACCTAGATAAATCTATATTTTAGGATAACTCCTCATACAACACACATCAGAGTATCATGCGGAAGCGGCAAGCAAGATCCGAGTACGGATAAGAAGCAAATCGGCATAAGATGCCATAGAAATAAGCACATCCCAACTACAGGTCTCACGGATCCCCGTTCCCGGAATCTCTACACCGAACGATCGTTGCCCACATCTTCGGCTTCTTCCACCCAGTATCCGTCCTGAGAAGGTACCTGTTCATCTGAATCAAGAATTTATCGTGTGAGACCCTAAGGGTACTCAGCAAGTCTTAATGCCTCTAAAGGGGACACAACCTGGGGTGACGCAATAGCAGCGAAAGATAAACCCTAGCGATTCTACAGATAAACGCTAACCATCCGCCTAACCAATGATAGACGGATGTCCGTGAATATAAGAACAACAGTTATAATGGTAATCTCATCCGATCCATCCTCCTCCCTGCTTACCAACAAGGAAGCGGACGAACAACCCCCCATCCGTTGGCAATTTTATTAACCATTCCATGAGTATTGCACTATTTACTAGTCAAGTTACTTTGGTCAGATTAAAAGCGGTACTTTAATTATGCTTGTCTATGATCAAGAAACTGTGCTCCAAGTCGTCCATATCCGCGGACACGGCTTTCAGAAAGTTTTACCCGGCCGGGGTGCACCAATAGCAACACACGCTCGATCAACCTCGGAAAAACCAAATCAAAACCCAACGAGGCTTTCACGACTGAACAATCACAGGATTCAGAAATATTTCAGGGGGCCACCCCTTGAAGTACACCCGCAACGAAGTAGGCAAGCTTCGAGACGGACTCAAGGTTTGCGACAATGGTCAGAAGCGGCAATGAATCCCCAATCGGGATCGCCGACATCGCGTAATCACTCCGCTTACCTAAATAAGACAGTGTGCTCCTCGCACAATTTAAATACGTAGTAGCATGGCATAAGCAGGATAGTAACAAAACCTCAAACTAGTGTGTGGCCCCAAGAAATAAGACGGAATCAAGCTCGCCTGGGGTCCCATATACCTCCGGATGTGGATAGCGCGATAAATCAAGGAACAGGAATCAAGTACTCGGGGTCTTACGGACACAAGTGAGCAGGAAAACCAAATAGCAGATGTTGCTCACGGTGCCACTTTCTTTAGTTATCCCAACTACTCAAAGTTAAGTTGTTTAAGTACCTCATTATCCATCGACTCACAAACCCTACACATGTTGTTCTCGACTCGCATGGCTCAAACAACTCCTATAGTAGGGGCTCATGGGATGGAGGAAACAAGCTTGGTGGGGTTTAAGAGTAAAGGCAATGCATACTTGGGATTCATTTTAATGCAATCGACTCAATGATGCAAGAATAAGATAGAGGCAATAGGTCTTGTATGTATGCAAGCATGTGGAAGTGCTTGCACAGTATCTCAGTTGAAGCAAGGGACGGATCTGGTAGTGCTCGGTTCTCTTGATATGACCGCCAGGTGTCTATCCGAGAAAACCAAACAAACAAGGCCAACATGAATAAAGAGCACAAGCATATGAATAAGATGCGTCAAGCAAACAATCATGCCATGATGAATGATGCACAAGTTGCATGGCAATAAGTAGCATGGCCTGGGTGAGGTGTGGAGGACAAGAAAATAACATTTAATTGGGTTTTAGAATCACATTTGTTGTCATAACAATTGCTGTCCCCTATATTTTTACATGATGCATGCTGCAATTGAAGTCATGGATAGCATAAACAGAAAGGTCTCGTCGAGCTGATCATTTTAGACATATCATTTGCTTATTTTGGAATGGTAAAACAAAAGTTGTTAATTATTTAAATTCTAGTGGCATTAGTTGTAATTTAATTAAACTTGGAATTTTACTTGTGCAAAAGGCAAAATGGATGGCATATTTGAATTCCTGGCATTTTTCTGATATCCAAACACATATCATTTGTCAAATTTGGGTTTATATTGAAAAAGTTATTCCAAATCTGATTGGCAAATTTGAATTTGAAAAATATTTGAACTAAGTTTGAATTTAAACAGACACAGCCAAACTTCATTCACAGACTACACATGCCCTCAGACGCTTACAGGTGGGACCCAGAGGTTTGCAGGCCCACACGGCAGCGGCTGAGGAACGCAGGGACCGCGGGTTGAGCAACGAGTTCTCCGGGAGCCTTTTTGCAAAACTTACACATACCGACAACGGGCTGGCGACCGGGTTAAGGCAAAAAGGGGCCAGGGGGTATGTGTAAAACTGCCACGCCATCATATTTCTTCCTCTCCGATCTAATCGAACGGCGCAGCAGGCGGCGCCAGGATCGAACGCTGGGTTCTAGCACGCCTTGGACGCTACCACTGCGGTGGCTGCGGGTTGATGCTAAGGGGTAGCTCGCGTGCTAGATAGGCTAGATGGCGCGCGGTGCTAGCGGCAGGCGTCGACGACACGGGCGCACGGAGGGCGTTCGACAAAACGAACCACGCGTCCAGGAAGCGACTACGCACAGGAGGTTGTCTGGGGGGTTCGTAGGCTCACCGCGAGGCTGTCGGAGAAGGTGGCGAGGCACGGGGAGCAGGCGATCGACGACGCGGCTCGCGGACTGGGGGCTAGGGTTTCCGGCGTGGCGCGGCAGATCCTGGTGGCTCCGGTCCTCCTCCTCCTCGACGGCGTGTGCAGGCGTGGCGTAGGGGCTTGTCTGGTTCTCCTCGACCACCTCCCCGACGTGCTTGTCCTCTGGCAAGGTGTAGACGCGAGGGGGCCGAGGTTGCCGGCGATGGCGAGCCGGTGTCGAAGGAGAAGAGAGGGGAGAGGCAGGGCGTCTTCGGGGTGGATCTGGGGGTTCTGGGCGGAGAGGATAAGAAGGAGAGGCAGGTTGTTGCATGGGGAACAGCTGGCACCTTTCTGCTCACGTGCTGGGCATGGCGAGGCCAGGGCAAGGCAGGCACTAGCGGGGGGCTGGCAGGTAGGTAGTGGTCGCAGTGTGGGCTGGGCGTGGTCCCTGGCAGAGAGGGGAGAAAAGAGGGGAGAGGGGAAACTCGGCTAGGGCTAGGTTTGGGTCCCTTGGGCGTGTGGGGGGGTAGCTAGGGCATGGAGGTGGGGTCCTCGGACGTGTGGGGAGAGGGGAGAGGACAGAGCAAGGGGAACATACTAGGTAGTGGGGATGAGGAGGGGGTAGGTTTTTGGGTTTTGTTTAGAGGGAGGTGTAGTTTAGGGTTTAGTTTAGGATAGAAAGGGGAGAGAGGGAGTACTTGGTTTGCATAGACTAGGTGGGGTTTTGATTTAGCTAGTTGGGGTTTGGGGATGGCTTAGGGTTTTGCTTAGAGGAGAAGGCATGGTTAGATGATAGGGTTTATGCTAAGAGGGGTAAGAAAAATGAGGTGATACTTGACTTGGTAATGCAAGCTTCATACAAGCCTCACCAAGATCAAAGCAAGCAAGAGAGAGAGAGGGAGAGAGAGATGATGATGAGGATTTGAATCATGCCATGATCCATTCAAAGAACAAGCAAGATCCAAGAAAGGGATGGTTGGTTTGGGAATGTCACATTAGCACTTGTGTGTGCATGGAGCATAGGGGTAGGGATCTAGCTAAAGGGGGAAAAGAGAGGGAGAGAGCTAGGGTTTTATACTCACAAAACAAGATCAAGCAATGAAGGAGGGATCCATTTAGAAATCCAAATAAACCAAAACTGGAAAAGGTGGCACTTGCATGGCCCATGCAAGATGATTAATGCCCAACTAATCCTTGTGAAAACAATAACATTAACAAGGCATTATTCACATGCATTCCCAAAAGGTGGGCAAGGCCAAGCAAAGACTATGGGTGGAATCCAACCAACCAACATGAGCTAGAGATAACCCAAATTAAAATGCCAAGCTCATATTAATTGGATGGTGGAATTATAAGGTGGTGAAAGAAAAGGTGGTGGAGTCAACAAGAGAGATGCCCTCAACTCAACTTGGGCATATAACAATGTATCAAGAGCCAAATACAATATCAAGAGGCAAATACAATTAATCATGCACATGAGATAAGAACCAAACAAGAAAGGGTTTTTATATGATGCTCAAATGCAAGGTGGTATGATGGTATGAGCATGATATGATGATGATGCAACAATTATATGTTGGAAGTGGCCCATTTATTATTATGACATGTAGCATTACAGGGGTTAGACAACTGGGATGCTACAACTCTCCCCCACTAAACAGGAATCTCGCCCCGAGATTCTAGGAAGAAGAAGAAGATACAAAGAGAGAAGGATGGTTGGCACGGAGTTCATCTTCACGCTCCCATGTTGCTTCATCAACAGAATGGTGTGACCACTGCACCTTGCAAAACTTGATGGACTTGTTGCGCGTCCTTCTGCTCATGGTCTCAAGGATTTTGGTGGGGTGTTCTTGATAAGACAGATCTTCTTGGAGGTCGATTAGCTCATGATCCACGGTCTTGCCGGGGTCTTTGAAGCACTTCTTGAGCTGAGAGATGTGGAAAACATCATGGACTTTGAGTTTTTCCGGAAGCTCAAGTGAATAAGCAACTTCTCCTCTTCTACCACGTATCTTGAAAGGACCGATGTATCTAGGAGCCAACTTTCCTTTGATACCGAAGCGGTGTGTTCCTCTCATGGGAGTGACACGAAGGTAGACGAGATCACCAGGGGCATATACCATATCTGTGTGCTTCCTGTCATAGTTGCTCTTCTGACGACTTTGAGCAATCTTCAGGTTCTCCAGAATGATATGCACCTTCTCCTCTGCTTGGGTTACAATGTCAGGGCCAAACCAGATTCTTTCTCCTGCACCTGACCAACCAATGGGAGTTCTGCACTTGCGTCCATAGAGAGCCTCGAATGGTGCCATCTTCAGACTCTTCTGGAAGCTGTTGTTGTAGGAGAATTCAGCATATGGAAGACACTCCTCCCACTTCATGCCAAAAGAGATGACGCAAGCTCTAAGCATATCCTCCAGAATCTGATTGATTCTTTCCACTTGTCCTTGAGACTGAGGGTGGTAAGCAGTGCTGAAGTTCAACTTTGTTCCCAAAGCTTTTTGGAAACTCTCCCAGAACTTTGAGGTGAAGATGCTCCCACGGTCTGAACTGATTTCAAGTGGAACCCCATATAAAGAGACAATCCTGTTGATATAGAGTTCAGCCAACTGAATTCCAGAAATTGTTTCTTTGACTGGGAAGAAATGAGCCACTTTAGAAAGCCTGTCGATGACAACAAAGATTGCTTTGTTGCCCTTCTGCGACCTTGGAAAGCCAGTGATGAAGTCCATCTCTACTTTCTCCCATTTCCATTCCGGAGGTTTCAATGGCTGTAGAAGACCAAATGGTTTCTGATGGACAGCCTTGACTCTGCGGCAGACATCACATTCTGAGACATACTTGGCACAATACCTTTTCAACCCAGGCCACCAGTATTGTGTTTTCAAGTCCATGTACATCTTTGTGCTGCCAGGATGGATAGAAAGAACCGAATCATGTGCCTCCTTGAGAACTTGGTCTCTCAGACCCGGGTAGTTTGGAACAAACATCCGGTGTTCAAAGAAGAGCGAGCCTTGATCATCCACATGGAAGGATTCATACTTCGGAAGGTCAAGCTTAGCGATGAGCTTCTTGGTGTGCGGATCACCAAGCTGACGAGAGCGAATCTGTTCTTCCAAGAGAGGAGTAGCCAGAAGGTTCAGGAGATGCCCTTGTTCCACAACTTCAAGGTTGAGCTGACGGAATTCCTCGCACAAGAGAGGCTGCTGCTCTTCTACCATGAGGTTGTTGACATAAGCTTTACGACTAAGCGCATCTGCCATGACATTTGCTTTGCCTGGAGTGTAGTTGATGGTCACATCGAAGTCATTGATTGCTTCAATCCATCTCCTCTGCCGAAGGTTGAGATCCGGTTGAGTGAAGATATACTTCAAACTCTTGTGGTCCGAGAAGATCTCACAACGGTTACCAAGCAAGTAGTGCCTCCATAGCTTCAAGGCAAAGACAACTGCTGCTAGCTCGAGGTCATGTGTGGGATAGTTGATCTCATGCGTCTTTAACTGACGAGAGGCATAAGCAACCACCTATCTCTCTTGCATAAGGACCGCACCCAATCCTTGCAAAGAGGCGTCACAGAATATCTGGAAAGGCTTAGATGTATCCGGAGGAACCAAGACTGGCGTGGAAGTGAGCTTCTCTTTGAGTGTCTCAAAACTTTCTTGACAAGCAGGAGTCCACAGGTACTTCTTGCCTTTCTTGAGGAGATCGGTAAGAGGCTTTGCTATCTTCGAGAAGTTCTCGCACAGCAATAGCTAGCTGCCGAGAAAACTCCGCACTTCCTTGACATTAGCGGGAGGAAGCCATTCAACTATTGTCTTCACGGTTTCCGGTTGAGCAATGCCCTTGGCGAGATGACATGTCCCGATATGTTACTTGAGCAACCGAACTCACACTTTGAGAACTTTGCATACAAGGTTCTCACGAAGCTTGTTCAGGACACACCGCAGGTGCTCTTCATGCTCCTCCTTGGACTTGGAATAGACCAGAATGTCATCCAGATATACCACCACAAACTTGTCCAGGTACTCCATGAAAACGGAGTTCATCAGCCTCGAGAAGGTAGCAGGTGCGTTGGTGAGGCCGAAAGACATGACCGTGTACTCATACAGGCCATAGCGAGTGGTGAAAGCTGTCTTGGGCACATCCTCTTTGCGAATTTTGATTTGGTGATAACCACTTCTCAAGTCTAGCTTAGAGAATACCACAGCTCCTGCCAGCTGATCAAAAAGATCATTTATCCGAGGAAGAGGATATTTGTTCTTGATGGTTTTAGCATTTAGAGCCCGGTAGTCAACACAGAGCCTATCGGTTCTGTCACGCTTCTTCACAAAGATTATTGGACTACCCCAAGAAGAAGTGCTGTGTTGAATGAAACCCAACTTCTCTTGTTCATCAAGTTGTCGTTTGAGTTCAGCCAACTCAGAAGGACCCATTTTGTATGGCCTCTTGGAGATAGGAGCCGTTCCAGGTTCAAGCTCAATCACGAATTCAACCTCGCGATCCGAGGCATACCGCAACTCTTCAGAAAGACATCCGAACTCACGGACCATCGGTACCCTCAATAGCTTCCATAGCATCATCATTCGAGTCGCCAAGGAATAGAGCCGGACAGGAGTCGACTTGGAGAAAAGACTATGTGGCCTTCAGGATCTTCAGAGACACCGAGCGTTCAGACAATCAATCACAGCTGCATTCTTTGTCAACCAATCCATGCCCAATATGACATCAATGTCGAGTTGCCTGAACAATCAAAGAAGCCAAGAATGAAGAACCACCAATCTCAACTTGGTTGCCATGGTCGATCTTAGAAGCTGCCATTGTTGCTCCGGGAGAAAGAACCATCAACTTCTTTGGAAGAGGATCGACGCTAACCCATTCTCACTTGCAAACTTTATAGAAACGAAAGAATGCGATGCACCGTAATCAAAGAGAACTCGTGGACCGAGTTAACGGATAGCATACCCATTACAACTCCAAAGTGCGAGCTCACTTGAGAGGCGTTGACGTTAGCTGGCGCGAACAACCGCAGACCCGGCTTAGTGTTGATGTTGAGAGCCCGAGGCGGTGCACACGAACAAGGAGAGCTTGTTGCGATCTTGGCGGGGGTTGAGGAGAGCTTTGTTCTTCATTGGATGCCCAGTTCGATGTCCGGGATCTCCACACACGAGGCACTAGCCGGACGTGGAGCGAGTAGCTGGGACTCCGCCAGCGCCTAGGGTTGTTGTAGCCCCGGGAGCCGCAGTGGTGAAGTTTGGTGGCCTTGACGTGAAACTCGCAGGTCTTGGTGGAGCCGGAGCGACGGTGGGGTGTTAGGAACCCACACGCTTAGAAGGAGCTGCCATAATCGCAGAGCTTGATGCATCCTGTTATGTTTCTTTGACTCTTCAAACATTTGCCCGCTTGCCTCCTCTTGTAGTGCCATATGCTGCAGTTCAGAAGGTTGCGGTCTTGCATGCGTGATTGCATACTTGATCGACGCATTGAGCCCTTGCCGAATCTTTTCGCTTTTTCTTGTCATCGACCTCATCACCACCATAGCGAGACAGGTTCATGAAGTTCCCATGTAGGTGTCGCGTTATCATTTCCTGCTTCAAGGTTGAGGAAGGCCTCCTTCATCCTTTCCATCACAATCTCTGAGAGAAACTGTTCTTTGAAAGCTGCAGTGAACCTCTCCCAAGTAGGCTGGAACCCAGTGCAACTTGCCTTCAAGTAGTTCTCCCACCAAAGAGCTGCATCTCCCTTGAGAAGGTGGGTAGCACACTTGACCCACTCTGCTCGAACATCGCCAGCCTCGAGCAACCTTGAGATCTCACGCAGCCAATCATCCGCCCGAGGTCGGTCGAAACATCAAACCGACGAGGTTGAACTTGAGGAAGCTCTTGATGTCGCCACGCTTGGGAGGTGGAGGAAGTGGAGCAAACTCATTCCTTCCGACGCTCTCCTCAAAGCTGCTGGTTCTCTTGCATTGCCGCCAAAGCATTAGCTATGTTTGACAAATGAGCCCGATTCGGAGGATGTCCTCTTCATCCGTGGGGAGCCATCCTCATTGATATAAAACTCAAGTCAAGATTACTATAATGGAAGCTGATAATAATCCAAAATAGTACCAAGATGGAATTAACCAAGATTAAAGGATACAATTTACTGAGATGATATTAAAATATCAACAAAGTTCATAGCACCTAAAAGATATTAAGCATATCGCACACGACTGAAAAGGAGTGTGGTACACAAATATATCAAAGAAAAATTTTCCACAAATTTCGGCATTAAAATACCAATAGATGCGCAAAATTACTTAACGAATCAAGATTAGTGACTCTACCGATTCAATATACAAAAGCGAATGATACAAGTAGTGGTATGGTCGCGACTCCATCCCGCACTCAAATCATTACTCCGCACATGAACAAGTGGAACACATATCCTAACCCCTTCTTCTCACGACGAAGCCTAAAGATTGGTAACTACGGAAACGAAACACCCCAAACAAGATAGCGTCGGATACAAAGAGGAAGATAGATTGCGTCGGTTTACAAAAAGCCCGGTATGGAATGTACCAACATTGATAACCAAAAGCGGCGATAAGATAACAACTTGGATGCAACAGATAGACAAGGGATTACACACACACACACACAACCTATGGTACTACGGAAACCCCGAACACGTGAATCCTAGTTTGAACTTTGAGAAGAGAATTGAAAACGTTGCACTTCCTTACCAGAAAAGGGTGGGTGGGGGGGGGGTAAGAAGAAAAGTGGAAGCAGTCCTACTCTCGCGTTTTGTTTTTCCCTAATATACATAACTACCAAAATATTTGCTAGACTGACAACGACTGCTTATTGAAACCACAAGGTCGGGATGGCTCTGATACCAATTGTAACTACCTCGGTGAACTACGCTCCTAGATACAAGCCTGGATGAGTGATAGTGGTTGAAATAGTACGGTGGGGCCCCAAAAGCCACTCACTGGTAGTCCTTTCAGACGTCCCAACCACTACCCTCTCAACGGGACTGTCAGACGGCGGCGACTGGCGAAGGGATCAACTACGTACACAAGTGGGTATGTACGCAAGCCACCATACAAGAGTACATCAGAGCCACACCATCTAGAAAGAAAGGAAATATACCAACGCCATACGGCAAGATTCAAATGACCTAGATAAATCTATATTTTAGGATAACTCCTCATACAACACACATCAGAGTATCATGCGGAAGCGGCAAACAGAATCCGAGTACGGATAAGAAGCAAATCGGCATAAGATGCCATAGAAATAAGCACATCCCAACTACAGGTCTCACGGATCCCCGTTCCCGGAATCTCTACACCGAACGATCGTTGCCCACATCTTCGGCTTCTTCCACCCAGTATCCGTCCTGAGAAGGTACCTGTTCATCTGAATCAAGAATTTATCGTGTGAGACCCTAAGGGTACTCAGCAAGTCTTAATGCCTCTAAAGGGGACACAACCTGGGGTGACGCAATAGCAGCGAAAGATAAACCCTAGCAATTCTACAGATAAACGCTAACCATCCGCCTAACCAATGATAGACGGATGTCCGTGAATATAAGAACAGCAGTTATAATGGTAATCTCATCCGATCCATCCTCCTCCCTGCTTACCAAGGAAGCGACGGACAACCCCCATCCGTTGGCAATTTTATTAACCATTCCATGAGTATTGCACTATTTACTAGTCAAGTTACTTTGGTCGATTAAAGCGGTACTTTAATTATGCTTGTCTATGATCAAGAAACTGCTCCAAGTCGTCCATATCCGCGGACACGGCTTTGAGAAAGTTTTACCCGCCGGGTGCACCAATAGCAACACACGCTCGATCAACCTCGGAAAACCAAATCAAAACCCAACGAGGCTTTCACGAGAACAATCACAGATTGAGAAATATTTGGGGCCACCCTTGAAGTACACCCAAGAACGTAGGCAAGCTTCGAGACGGACTCAAGGTTTGCGACAATGGCTGTAAGCGACAGCAGATCCCCAATCGGGGACTGTCGATACTGCGTAATCACTCCGCTTACCTAAACAGTACAGTGTGCTCCTCGCACAATTTAAATACAGAAAGTAGCATGGCATAAGTACAGGATAGTAACAAAACCTCAAACTAGTGTGTGGCCCCAAGAAATAAGACGGAATCAAGCTCTGGCCCAGGGGGGTCCCATATACCTCCCGGATGTGGATAGCGCGATAAATCAAGGAACAGGAATCAAGTACTCGGGGTCTTACGGGACACAAGTGAGCAGGAAAAACCAAATAGCAGATGTTGCTCACCGGTGCCACTTTCTTTAGTTATCCCAGAACTACTCAGGTTAAGTTGTTTAAGTACCTCATTATCCATCAGACTCTCACAAACCCTACACATGCTGTTCTACGACTCGCATGGCTCAAACAACTCCTATAGTAGGGGCTCATGGGATGGAGGAAACAAGCTTGGTGGGGTTTAAGAGTAAAGGCAATGCATACTTGGGATTCATTTTAATGCAATCGCGACTCAATGATGCAAGAATAAGATAGAGGCAATAGGTACTGTATGTATGCAAGCATGTGGAAGTGCTTGCCTGGTATCTCAGTTGAAGCAAGGGACGGATCTGGGTAGTGCTCCTGGTTCTCTTGATATGACCCCTGCTCAGTGTCTATCCGAGAAAAACCAAACAAACAAGGCCAACATGAATAAAGAGCACAAGCATATGAATAAGATGCGTCAAGCAAACAATCATGCCATGATGAATGATGCACAAGTTGCATGGCAATAAGTAGCATGGCCTGGGTGAGGTGTGGAGGACAAGAAAATAACATTTAATTGGGTTTTAGAATCACATTTGTTGTCATAACAATTGTTGTCCCCTATATTTTTACATGATGCATGCTGCAATTGAAGTCATGGATAGCATAAACAGAAAGGTCTCGTCGAGCTGATCATTTTAGACATATCATTTGCTTATTTTGGAATGGTAAAACAAAAGTTGTTAATTATTTAAATTCTAGTGGCATTAGTTGTAATTTAATTAAACTTGGAATTTTAATTGTGCAAAAGGCAAAATGGATGGCATATTTGAATTCCTGGCATTTTTCTGATATCCAAACACATATCATTTGTCAAATTTGGGTTTATATTGAAAAAGTTATTCCAAATCTGATTGGCAAATTTGAATTTGAAAAATATTTGAACTAAGTTTGAATTTAAACAGACACAGCCAAACTTCATTCACAGACTACACATGCCCTCAGACGCTTACAGGTGGGACCCAGAGGTTTGCAGGCCCACACGGCAGCGGCTGAGGAACGCAGGGACCGCGGGTTGAGCAACGAGTTCTCCGGGAGCCTTTTTGCAAAACTTACACATACGCTGACAACGGGCCTGGCTGGACCGCGGGTTAAGGCAAAAAGGGGCCAGGGGGGTATGTGTAAAACTGCCACGCGCTACTGTATTTCTTCCTCTCTGATCTAACTGACGGAACGGCCTTGTGGCGGCGGCGCCAGGATCGAACGCGGGTTACAGGCGCCGCAGACGCTACTGCTGCGGTGGCTGCGGGTTGATGCTAAGGGGTAGCTCGCGTGCTAGATAGGCTAGATGGCGCGCGGTGCTAGCGGCAGGCGTCGACGACACGGGCGCACGGAGGGCGTTCGACAAAACGAACCACGCGTCCAGGAAGCGACTACGCACAGGAGGTTGTCTGGGGGGTTCGTAGGCTCACCGCGAGGCTGTCGGAGAAGGTGGCGAGGCACGGGAGCGATCGGCAGCTGCTCGCGGACTGGGGGCTAGGGTTTCCGGCGTGGCACGGCAGATCCTGGTGGCTCCGGTCCTCCTCCTCCTCGACGGCGTGTGCAGGCGTGGCGTAGGGGCTTGTCTGGTTCTCCTCGACCACCTCCCCGACGTGCTTGTCCTCTGGCAAGGTGTAGACGCGAGGGCCGAGGTTCTTGGCGGCGGCGAGCCGTGTCGAAGGAGAAGAGAGGGGAGGCAGGGCGTCTTGAGGTGGATCTGGGGTTACAGGCGGGGCAGAGAGGATAAGAAGGGAGAGGGGGCAGGTTGTTGCGTGGGGAACAGTGGCAGGCGGCACCTTCTCGCTCACGTCTTGGGCATGGCGAGGCAAGGCGTGCACTAAGCGGGGGCTGGCAGGTAGGGCCAGTGGTCGCAGTGGGCTGGGCGTGGGCAGGTCCTGGCAGAGAGGGGAGAAAAGAGGGGAGAGGGGAAACTCGGCTAGGGCTAGGTTTGGGTCCCTTGGGCGTGTGGGGGGGTAGCTAGGGCATGGAGGTGGGGTCCTCGGACATGTGGGGAGAGGGGAGAGGGCAGAGCAAGGGGAACATGCTAGGTAGTGGGGATGAGGAGGGGGTAGGTTTTTGGGTTTTGTTTAGAGGGAGGTGTAGTTTAGGGTTTAGTTTAGGATAGAAAGGGGAGAGAGGGAGTACTTGGTTTGCATAGACTAGGTGGGGTTTTGATTTAGCTAGTTGGGGTTTGGGGATGGCTTAGGGTTTTGCTTAGAGGAGAAGGCATGGTTAGATGATAGGGTTTATGCTAAGAGGGGTAAGAAAAATGAGGTGATACTTGACTTGGTAATGCAAGCTTCATACAAGCCTCACCAAGATCAAAGCAAGCAAGAGAGAGAGAGGGAGAGAGAGATGATGATGAGGATTTGAATCATGCCATGATCCATTCAAAGAACAAGCAAGATCCAAGAAAGGGATGGTTGGTTTGGGAATGTCACATTAGCACTTGTGTGTGCATGGAGCATAGGGGTAGGGATCTAGCTAAAGGGGAAAAAGAGAGGGAGAGAGCTAGGGTTTATTTATACAAAACAAGATCAAGCAATGAAGGAGGGATCCATTTAGAAATCCAAATAAACCAAAACTGGAAAAGGTGGCACTTGCATGGCCCATGCAAGATGATTAATGCCCAACTAATCCTTGTGAAAACAATAACATTAACAAGGCATTATTCACATGCATTCCCAAAAGGTGGGCAAGGCCAAGCAAAGACTATGGGTGGAATCCAACCAACCAACATGAGCTAGAGATAACCCAAATTAAAATGCCAAGCTCATATTAATTGGATGGTGGAATTATAAGGTGGTGAAAGAAAAGGTGGTGGAGTCAACAAGAGAGATGCCCTCAACTCAACTTGGGCATATAACAATGTATCAAGAGCCAAATACAATATCAAGAGGCAAATACAATTAATCATGCACATGAGATAAGAACCAAACAAGAAAGGGTTTTTATATGATGCTCAAATGCAAGGTGGTATGATGGTATGAGCATGATATGATGATGATGCAACAATTATATGTTGGAAGTGGCCCATTTATTATTATGACATGTAGCATTACAGGGGTTAGACAACTGGGATGCTACACCTGAGGCGACTGCATCCCCACCGCCACAGCGAAGGCCTTCGCCATGAAGCAGGGAAAGGTCGTTGCCATCGTTGTCGGGGTGCTAGTTGCGCGGTCCGACACTCCAACAACCGCGATCGGCTCCCCCAGCCGTGACCACGTCGGTCTCCACGGCCGCGGTGACTCCGATCGGCGCTTCAGCTGGCCCCTCCATAGCTATGACAGAGTCGTCGCCCTTCTTCTTCTTCACGCCCTCGTCGAGTGCCTCGACTTCATCACCCTTCCTCTTCCTGTATGGGTCGGCTTTCCCTCCAGTGGCGGATGGAGGCACCTTGGCCACCGATCATCACTTAAACTAACAACTCTGAAAATTACTCCAAACCGACTCGGTAAGATCATTACTTAAACTAACAACTCTGAAAATTACTCCAAACCGACTCGGCAAGAACTTACTTGGAGACCGGAATGAAACGTAGACCGGTGCGGATGTGCGTTGGCTTCTCCAACTCTGGGCCTAGTTTACGGCTGAGGCCCGTCTCAAGCACGGCTGAGTCCCACGACACCGAAGGCTTCTTCGATGACAAAGCCACGGCCGCGGAAACTTCTGGTCTAGGCGGTGCATGTGCTTCCTTCAACGGTGAAGTCTCCGCGGCCAGAGCAGCCCCTGGCCCTGGGATCGTCGAGAATGGCGGCGGGATCTCCGCAAGAGGGACCTTGCCTTCCACCATGACTCCAACTCTTGGATCTGTCGCCTCCGGAATCTTCGTTGAAGCCTTGGCTTCCGCATCGTCGACCTCGCTGTCTGACTCGAAGTTGGTCGCCAACCTGGGGGCAACGCCGCCTTGGGCGCCTTCTTCTTCGCGAGCGACTTCACCCTTCTTGTAGACTTCACTGGCGTGGCCATGCACCGCGACCTATGGACTGCACGTCTCCCTCATCTCCGTCATGTTCCTCGAGGCTTCTACTAGCCTCGAGTTCTCGCTACTTTTGCCCGCTGGTCTTTTGAGCCGCGAGCACGGGTGCGGCGACCTCCACCGCCTTGTCCTTGTTATCGGACGACTCATCTGAGTCTTCTCCGACCTCCTCGGATGTCTCTTCATCGACAGGAGGGAGCCAGCCTTCCAGGACCTGAAACAACTGAAAGAGACAGACAACATCAATAAACAGCGATTGCACTTCTGCGACTGCGAAATCCAGAAAGATAAACTCACCATCGGCGCCTGGCGCTTCCCTGTGGCAGTATACAGGGCGATCCAGGCCTTCGGGTTTATGTACTCTGCCTCAGTAATCTTCTTCAATGCGGCGGCGTAGTTGTCGGTGCTCCACTCGGCCGAGCTAGCCTTTGTTCCGTCATACCTGTCGGTGTACTGGTACATCCAATGGGATCGGCTGGCCAGCGGTACCAGTCGCCGTCTCAGCCAGTAGTTGTAAAGATTGATGGTTTCTATCCCCTCCTTCTTGAGCGACCGGATCTGTGTCAGCATCTCATCCACAACCATCCTTTGGTCATGGGGAAATTTGATCATCGGCAGCTGGCGTGGCTCGCTCCTCTCGGCGGTGAATGTCGGGAGTGAAAGGGTAATTGCCCCTATGTGTGGTTTTGGTGATTAATGACAATCCCTATGGACTAATGTTTTCACTGAGTTTTATATGAAGGTGTATTCCATAGGTCATGCTTGTAGTCCATGTGTTGGATTCAAGTATGGATGCCATGAAGATAAAGATATATCTTGAGTATTGGCATCAAAATCATCGAGTTGAAGAGAAGAATATGATATGATCAAGATCTTGAGAGTGTGATCTCAATAGAATAATTCAAGATATGGCTCTAAGTCGGTGTCATGATAGCCTCATTAGTTGAGATATGGTTGACTAAGATTTAGAGCATGTAATCAAATGAATAGTTCCTTATGTACCTCGAGATATTAATATGGAGCACGAGAATATACTTGGTTGACCAATAACAAAGAGTGAAGATTGATTTCAAGTTGGTCAACACATGAAGCATAAAGAATGTACCACATGGTCTTGTGGTATGGTAAGCCTTATCAATTATGCATCATGAACTAACCCATTATATATTTGCCTTTGTGTTTTCTATATGGGACAGTATCTTTCCATGGGCATGCTTCAAAATGAAGACATTATATAGACCATGAGAGGATGACATCAAGTGGTGATCGTCATCAAGGCTGAGAAGGGCAAGTTCAAGATAAGCATCTCAAGAATATCATTTGCTTGAAGCTTGACGTCCATATTGGTGATAATGGACATGTGAAGACATTTATTAATGAAGCTATCCCATAGTGGTGTATGGGGGAGCAAATTAGGAGTCTTCACGAAGCAACAATGATCAAGTGTTGCATTCCGACTTGGGTGGATCTTGAAGCGTTGTCATCAAGATCAAGCAATATGCGCAAGGAAAAGGTATGGCCTTGCTAGGTTTTTATTTTACCGGTCTTAAGGTGGTTGTTGGGAGACCGGGTTATAGGATAGATAGCCGCACTATCAAGAGGGGATTTCGGTTGTGTAACTTGATCACATCGTCATAGGGAGCTCAATCCTTTGCATAATTTGCATCTTCCTATTTTGTTGCTTCTTGGTGTTTACCCATGTGAGGTTCTTGATCTTGTTTCTAGCTCTTCAACAAGCCCAAGTTCATCGAAAACGGAATTCGTATGCATCTTCTATGGCGTTTTCGAGTTTGACAGTTTTATCGGTTCTTATTTAGGGAGGATTCTTACCTTTCTTCATTTGGTTATATCCTCCTTTGTTGGGCTATGATGTTTCTCTGCACAATCTTTTAGATCTTTTTGTCCTCGTCAAAACAAGCCCAAGATCATCGAAATCGGAGTCCGGATGCAAAAGTTATTGCGTTTTTCGTGAAGCCTGTTTCATCCCGGTTGTGGGTTCGGTTCAACCGGCTCCCAGACCGGGTGGTCCGGTGCCAGGACCGGAAAACCGGATCTGAAACCGGGATTTTCGGTTTTGCTATACCGAGTCTATCCGAGACTGTGTACTGACCCTAATTCCGGTTTTAAGTTCGGTTTTCCGGTCCAGGAACCGGACCGTCCGGTTCTGGAGCCGGTCCAACCGAACTTTCAACCGAGTTCGCATAGATTTCTTCCAACGGCCATATTTTCTTTCCACTATAAAAGGGGGTTCTTCCCCCAACGTTTTAGGGTGTTCTTGACCATCAAATTGACCTCCATTGTTGAACCTCTTGAGCTTGCTTCCTCCCCCTTCCCTCATATGATTCTTGCATCTTTTTGAGGGCTTTGGAAGAGGAGATCTAGATCTACAATCCCCACCAATCAATTCCTCCTCTAAGTGAGGGGAACCCATTGGATCTAGATCTTGGAGTCATTGGTTGACTTCCACCACTGTTCTTCCTCTCTAATTCCTCCCTAGCACTTGTTGCTTTGGTGGGATTTGAGAGTGAAGGATTTGAGCACCCTTGGTGGTCTTGCTTTGCATTCTTGCATAAGTGTTGAGCTCTCCATTACGATTTGTTCGAGTGAGAGACCGTGAGCTTGTTATTCTTGGAGGGTGACCTCCTAGTTGGCTTGGCGGTTGGTGCCGCGGTGTTCTCTTCATGGAAGATTGTGAAGAGACCCGAGCTTCTCCTTCGTGGAGCTTGTGAAGTGGTTGTGGAGCTTTCCATCTCCAGAGTGGAGGAAAAGCTAGCCATAAGGAAAGGGCCTATTCCTTCGTGGGATAGACTCGGAGAAGAAGGTGAGCCTTTGTGGCGCGTGAGGAATCCTTCGTGGAACCTCACACCTCTCCAACGTGACGTAGCCCCTTCCCAAAGGTGGTGAACACGGGAATACATCTTCGTCTCTGCGTGCCTCAGTTATCTCTATATCCGAGCTTACTTTCCTTGTGATAGCCATCGAGCTTGAAGTACTTATATCTTGCTTATCACTTGTGGTATATTTATCTTGTGCTATCTTGCTTAACTTAATTTGTTGTTGATGCACTTAGTAGAGCCTAGTGTATTTAGGCTTTGTGCTTGTAAAATAAACGTTAGTTTAATTCCACATTCTATCAAGCCAAAACCGTAATATTATTGAATTGCCTATTCACCCCCTCTAGGCGACATCTCTATCCTTTCAATTGGTATCAGAGCAAGGTCTCTCCTTGTTTAGGCTTCACCGCCTAGAGTGTAAAGATGTCGGCTAGTAGTATAGTGCACAATGACACAATTGTCTTTGATGGCACTAATTATGCTTTGTGGAGAATTTGCTTGCTTTGTAATCTTCGGACCTTGTGTCCAAATATTGAGCGATTTCTAGATGTAGGTTTTTCTCCTCCTATGGATTCTCAAAATCTATCTTTAGAGGATGAGAAAAATTTACATCTCGAAGCTCAAGTATCTAATGAGCTTATTTTCTCTTTGAGCCCCACAGTTAATTTGTTCTTGACGATTGTAAAGCGCAAGTCGTCTCATGAGAAGTGGACCAAGCTTAAAGAAATATTTGGTGGTTCCATTTCTAATATTGTCGGTGGTTTATCCGAGGAGATCTCTTTTCCTTCACATCATGAAGAGCTCCAAGTTGCTTCCACCTCTGACCGCGATGAGTTCTCATCCTCACCCACTTCGCCAACGTGTGGCAAGACACAAGGTAAATATATGGTGAGTGGTGTTGGGAATTGCAATGTTGATATTGTGCTCGCTAATGATGATCCTTCATCTCTATCCCATTGCAATGTTTATTCTTTGGACTTAAGCACTTCTTGCAACAATAATGCTATATCCCCTTGTGTTGCTAGTCCTTGTATATCATCTAGAAATTATTTGAGTACTAGTGTAGATGATATGCTTGATTTGCCTTGTTACCATGAACAAAATGCTTCTATTTCCTCTAGTTGTTTATCTAACAATGTAGAGGAAATCAAACATTCTATGAAGCAAGACATGATCATGAATGAAGATTCAAGAATATCCTCATCTTCATTCTCCCATTCTAACATGTGCCTTATGGCAAGAGGATCAAAGGTATCTCCTACTTTGGATCCCAATATATCTTGTAAAGATAATAGCAATGATAATGATGATAGTGATGATGACATTGATGAGGATACTAGTGCTCTCTTGCTTGATTTGACTTTTTTGTGTACCTCTCTTCATGGTAATAATAAGGTCGTTACTTGTCTCAAACACGTTATGGGCACCATAACTAAACGAACGGGAACCATAGAGGAGTTGGATTTCCAACTTGATGATGTGAGTCGGAGATTCAATCTCCTTAAGCAAGAGCTTACCGAGGAGAAGCACACTAATTGTCTCCTCACACAAAAAATTAAATCTTATGAGCTTGAAAAGGAAAATTCCATTAATGATGCTTGTGATACTAACTCTACTTCTTGTGAAGCATCTATCCTAAAGGAGAATGTTGAGCTAAGGGCTCAACTTGAGTTGCTAACTAGCAAGTATAGGAAATTGGAAGAAGGTCACGAAAAGCTCTCGGGCTCTCATAATGATCTTCTAATCTCTTATGATGGGATAAAGTTAGCTCGTGAGGCAAGTATTACTAAGGTAACATCTTGTGAGCCTCTTTTGGACATTAGCACAACTTCTACTCGAAATGCTATTTTGCCATGTGCTAATCCTAGTAATTCATCTAGCCATACTATTGATAAACCTTGTGTTGGATTAATTGCTTTGCCTTGTTGCTCTAATAATGAAGCTTCTACTTCCTCTAGTACTTGTATTTATACTAACCATGTAGAGGAAATCAAAGAGCTCAAGGATCAAGTCACTTCCTTGAGGAATGACTTGGAAAAGAGTCATGAAGGGAAATCCACACTCGATAATATCTTGAGTGTGCAAAAATCCCCTAATGATAAAACTGGACTTGGATTCAACTCCAATAACAAGAACAAGTCCAATATAAACAAGAAGAAGGGCCAAAACCAAGTCAAGAATTCGGCCAAGATTATTTGCTTCAAGTGCAAGGTTGAAGGACATCATGTAAGATCTTGTCCATTGAAGAAAAAACACTCGAGTGAGAAGAAACAAGGGAAGCGGCCACAAGTTCATGTTCAAGCCCAAGTTGAAGTTAAGCCACTTCCGAAGAAGAATCAAGATAATGCTACCCAAGCCAAGAAATCAATAAAGAAGAGAAAGGGGATCACTTGTTGCTACATATGTCGTGTGAAGGGGCACTTTGCCTCTTCATGTTCAAACGGTACCTTATCTAACCCTATCATTGTTGATGATGATTATTCTCTTAGGAAGGATAAGGATGGCAATGTGTTTGCCAAGTTTGTTGGAACTCAAAGTGGTGTCAAGAAAAGAACCATTTGGGTTGCCAAGCCTATTGTGACTAACCTCTTAGGACCCAACTTGGTTGGGGACCAACTAGCTCAAACTTGATCAATAGGTGTTTATGAGGGCATTGGAGACTTGGCTAACTCATGAAGAATTAAGGGATCTTCATATGTTATATTTTATCAAGCCAAGTCCTTTGGATTATTATTTCCCTATCTTATATCCAATGTGCCTCTTCGCGGTAACTTGTACTTAACTCATTTATATTGTAAGTTACTTGCCCCTTTACATGTTTTGGTTTTGTAACAAGTATGTGTTTGTATTTGGTGTGCCTCATGCTTGATTATTTTGTGTATTCAAGTATGTATAGGTGTTTGGCACATCATTTACTCGTTTGTTTTATTTTGAGCCTCTAATGCATCTTGATGATATCTTATTTGGATCTTTTAGAGTGGTTAATGGAACATCCCATTTTGGGGGAGTGACATGCCTCGCGCATATCTCAAACCTTAAAATATGTGTACATGAGTACTACCACTTAGTATTGATATTGCAAGCTTATCTAGTCACTATGTGGTGTATCATACTCATGAGAAATTCAAATTCTAAATGTCCATTAATTATCTCTAGTTGAGGTTGTTTTGCCTCTTATTAAAAAATGAATATCACATTATGGCGGAGTGATATGCTTCTTTTGCATATCACAATCCTAGGAAATGTGAACATATGAGATAGTGCCACTTAGGGTCGATATAGTTGATTATCTTGTTTCTAGGTGGCATGTTGGCTCAAACATGGTCCTATTTTTGTTAGAAGCTTTTATTGCTCGTCTTTTTGGTCTTTGTTTGAGTAAGAAATTCTTGGTGCGGTCTTTCTCAAATACATATCTCTATATCTTATTTGGGATACCATTTGCTTCAAGTTATTCTAATCATTGTTTTGCATGATTGTATGACTAGTTGAAGCTATCAAGAATCTCTATCTTTGCATAGTGCTTAATCTTTTTATTTCTATCCTATGCTTTTTATTGTGAAGATTTATCTTTAATATCAGTGCAATATACCACCGAAAATCTATTCCAATACACTCATTGTCTTCGACAATTGATATACTTGTGTGTGGTAGCATTTGTGGATCATCTTCACTTTGGAGTTAACCTCTTATTGCCTTACTTTCTTTCCAAAAAAATTGTGTGGCTCCCATTGTCTTCCTTGGCTTTTGAACATATCTCTGATGATGTTTTTGATTATTATCAAATGTGTTTTAGTGGAAGACAAACCTTTTCTTCTCGGAACCTTGTGCCATTGTGAAAAGTGTTAAGGGTTTGGTTTATTTGTTGAAACCTTGCTCTTCTAGGAGTTTGCTATCTCATTCTTTACTCTCTATTTTATTTTCTTGAATGAGATAAATCTTTGAGCCTTTGTGTTTTTAATTCATCTTTCATGCTTAATAGTTTTTGCTCGGTTCATTTGTTGAACTTTGTTGAAAAAACTTGTGTTGATTTGATTCTTTGATATAGTTTGGACAACAAATGTGTTTTGTCACACCTTGTATGCCTTCTTGAATATTTTTGGTGATTTGTCCAAAGTATATCTTCGTTGGATCTTGAAATTCTCGCGCATGCATGTTTAATAAATGTATATCTTATGTCATGTTTTGCTTTCTTTGATCCAATATATAGGGTATACTCCATCAAATCCTTAAACGGCTAAGATGTGCATGAAATTCAAATTTCATCTCTAAATATGCACATATTTTTATGGAGTGTATCCTATGTGTTGTGGTTATTCTAACCACTTTGGACCCAATAAGTTTGGGGACCAAGATGTACTTGAATGTTGTTTTAGGTACACTGAAGATGCAATGGATGCTTGTCTCGTCTATAAAGAAAGTTGTCACCACATGATAATTGGATCCAAGCTAGGATGATCTAAAAATTCTTATCTACTACATCATACCATTGCTATCTTGGTAACAAGTATCTTATTCATGCATACTATTCTTCCATCCAATCTCTTGTAGGTTGCATCTTGTCATGAATTTATTTGGTTGTAAATGTTCGATTCTTGCAATTATATTTGAAAGACTTCTGTATCCTTATTTCTTATGTGAGTAATTTGAGACGATGCATATAATGGGGAGTATATAAAATCATGTTCATGATTCACCAATTCCAAATATGCCTTCTAGCAATTTATTGCATACCAACTCCTCAAGGTACTCTCATGTGCAATATTGTTTAAATTGCATTGAATCATTCCTTTTGATACTTGTTGCCTTTCTCAAAGTATCCCAACTAGCATTAATTCCCTTAGTGTTAGTTGTGATGGTTTTGAGATTTTTTGTTTATTCTTTGGTGAAGTTCATTGATATACCATGAGATAAAATAGAGCCATGGGCTATATATGCACTTAAGCAAAGTATACTTTTTGGTATATCTCATGACTTCTGCTTGGATATCATGTATTATTTTTATTAACCTCTTATGTGTGGATGTTTCTTTGTGGATTATTCTCATGTTTTCCCCTTAGAAACTTCTATACACAAGAGTATTAATCTCCCCCCTTGATATGCTCGCTCTTTTCCGACCATCACTCTTATCCTCTTGATTTTTAATGGTTTTGGTATGGTCTTGATTTATGAGTGCTTGGTTTACTTTTATTTCATCTTCATGCACTCATATCTCATATTTGGTTTCTCTTGGACTTAAGATTGTCTTGACAAGTGTATTGGTTTATATCTAATCCCTGTATCTTGGTTGTGTTCTAAATAATATAGAGGGAGTGAGGATTCCATGTTTGTGCATATTGTATTCGAATGAAACAACTAATTTATGAACGAACCTTGGGGAGCTTCCTTATTTCACTTATAGCACTATTTGTCCATTTGATTATTTGGATCTTTTGATTGCTTGCTTCATCCGTTGAAGTTCCTTCACCTTGTTATCCTTTTAGCAATCCTTGATCCTCAATATAGTTTGATTTCCTCCAAGTGTTCATGATTGGTTATGTGCATGTGATTTCACTCATATTACGAGTAATGCACACCTTGTATAGGAACTCATACTATATTGTCCTTCTAACCTTGTTAGCCATTTTGGCACTTGTTGTCAATGGGGGAGAAGTTTAGAGGGTTTTAAGGGAAATGGTTTTCTACTTAAGATTGGTTTGTTCTTAAGTGTTTGCCTTTCATGCATCTCATATTTATTATGTGTTGCATGGTTGTATATATTGTGGAAACTCTCCCAAAGGTTATGCTTGACAATGTATGCAATGAAATTCAAGATCATCACACGTGCATATATTGTGGGGGAGTTTGCTCTATATATGTTGGTTCTACTCACATCTCTTGAATTAGTTGTAGTTTATGTGAGTAGAATCGGTTTTGATATGGGCTAGTATCTTTGTGTTACTTAACCATATCAAATACAACCTCTTGTATACAGCTTATTCTTGGATAAGCTGCGTACTTGTTTCTAATATTCATTATATAAACCCTCTTGTTGTGATTGTCATCAATTACCAAAATGGGGGAGATTGAAAGGGTAATTGCCCCTATGTGTGGTTTTGGTGATTAATGACAATCCCTATGGACTAATGTTTTCACTGAGTTTTATATGAAGGTATATTCCATAGGTCATGCTTGTAGTCCATGTGTTGGATTCAAGTATGGATGCCATGAAGATAAAGATATACCTTGAGTATTGGCATCAAAATCATCGAGTTGAAGAGAAGAATATGATATGATCAAGATCTTGAGAGTGTGATCTCAATAGAATAATTCAAGATATGGCTCTAAGTCAGTGTCATGATAGCCTCATTAGTTGAGATATGGTTGACTAAGATTTAGAGCATGTAATCAAATGAATAGTTCCTTATGTACCTCGAGATATTAATATGGAGCACGAGAAGATACTTGGTTGACCAATAACAAAGAGTGAAGATTGATTTCAAGTTGGTTAACACATGAAGCATAAAGAATGTACCACATGGTCTTGTGGTATGGTAAGCCTTATCAATTATGCATCATGAACTAACCCATTATATATTTGCCTTTGTGTTTTCTATATGGGACAGGTATCTTTCCATGGGCATGCTTCAAAATGAAGACATTATATAGACCATGAGAGGATGACATCAAGTGGTGATCGTCATCAAGGCTGAGAAGGGCAAGTTCAAGATAAGCATCTCAAGAAGATCATTTGCTTGAAGCTCGACGTCCATATTGGTGATAATGGACATGTGAAGACATTTATTAATGAAGCTATCCCATAGTGGTGTATGGGGGAGCAAATTAGGAGTCTTCACGAAGCAACAATGATCTCTTCGTGGAAGATTGTGAAGAGACCCGAGCTTCTCCTTCGTGGAGCTTGTGAAGTGGTTGTGGAGCTTTCCATATCCGGAGTGGAGGAAAATCTAGCCATAAGGAAAGGGCCTATTCCTTCGTGGGATAGACTCGGAGAAGAAGGTGAGCCTTTGTGGCGCGTGAGGAATCCTTCGTGGAACCTCACACCTCTCCAACGTGACGTAGCCCCCTTCCCAAAGGTGGTGAACACGGGAATACATCTTCGTCTCCGCGTGCCTCGGTTATCTCTATATCCGAGCTTACTTTCCTTGTGATAGCCATCGAGCTTGAAGTACTTATATCTTGCTTATCACTTGTGGTATATTTATCTTGTGCTATCTTGCTTAGCTTAATTTGTTGTTGATGCACTTAGTAGATCCTAGTGTATTTAGGTTTTGTGCTTGTAAAATAAACGTTAGTTTAATTCCGCATTCTATCAAGCCAAAACCGTAATATTATTGAATTGCCTATTCACCGCCCTCTAGGCGACATATCTATCCTTTCAGGGAGGGACACCTCGCCATCTGGTGTCAACTCGCTGATGTAAAACCATCATTTATTCCACTCGCTGGTAGCCTTCTTTGGAAACATGAGGTCGAGGAAGGGGTCCTTGGCCTTCAGCTGGAAGGTGAAGCCGCCCGCCGCCAGCATCAGGCCGTCGTACCCTTATCGGCTGACGCGCCCGTGGAACAACTCTAGCCACAGGGGGAATTAGGGTCGACACCCCAGATAGCACTCATAGAATGCTATGAAGATGGCGAGCTGCTCGATACCATGGGGCCCTAGATCTAAGGGCTTGATTGAGTAATAGGCGCAGAACCGCCGGAACAAAATCGACGTGGGGAATCCGAGTCCCCTCTCTAGATGGCTGATGAAGCATATAAATTCGCCGGGTCAAGGGTTTGTCTCCGTCTCCCCGGCCGCGGGGATACGCCATTTCCCCTTGCAGGGAATCCCCACATCTTGAAATGACTTCAGCGACGCTGCAGTGCACTTGGATTTGCCCCACTGGTCTTTCGGAGGCGCCATCGGGAAGAAGATCTAGATTCGCTCGCTCGCTCGCTCTGGAAACTCCGGATTGGGAGAGGATGGAAGACTGAGGAATGCGCAGGATCGGAGGAAATGCGAGAAAGATTCACAACTCTCCCCCGTCACTCTCCTTATAGAGCGGTTGCTTCCCGCCAATCTCGGAGGAGCCATTACCCCGCGGTAATTATACAAATGTTACCGTTGGATTAACCAACAACTATTTTGACCAATATGACAGTCCAATTTTTTCCATTCGACTCGCCGACCCATTCGCCAAAGCTACGATTCGACTAGTCGCCACTGCTGCGATTCGACTGCCTGCCAATATTGCGACTGGAGACATATGCTGGAGATCCCTTCCTTCATTGAGGGAGTCCACCGCCAATTCAACTGAGCGTCCAAATTGGACCCATGTACTCTGACTGCCAAAAAACACCTGCGACGAATCAACGACGGCCTCGGGGACAACTGATGGGGATATACCGAATGGGGTATACCCAACATGATGTTTCCTACTGGATCTGGTTCCCAGCGAGTGGTCCTATAGGACGGCGACTGGATTATGACCCAAGGTGGAGCCTGGCGACTAGAAGCTGGAGGCCCAGAAGCGTAGCTAGGCCCAGTTGGACTAGGTCAAGTCCTCCGAGTTTCCAACTGACTCGGTTGTATATCTGTAAACCCGAGCGAGGTACCCCTATATAAACCTCCCTAGGGTGCTTCCTGTAATCATGTTCCATCTATACACCCCATCGACTCACCGCCTAAAGGGAATATGCCTGAGAGGCAACAATAAAGTGGTTATTATCGTATTCCTTATTTATGATAAATGTTTATTTTGCATGCTATAATTGTATTAATATGGAAACATTAATACATATGTGTTTAATGAACAAAAAGGAAGTTCCTAGTTATGCCTCTCTTATACTAGCTCGTTGATTAACAGGATGATCAAAGGTTTCCTGATCATGGACATTGGATGTTGTTAATAACGAGGTCACAACATTGTTGGAATGATGTGATGAACATCTATCCGAAGTATAGCATTACGATCAAGGTCATTGTGTTTATATTGCTATAACATCATCCGAAGTAATCTTAGTCCTTCGACCATGAGATCATGTCAATCACTAACACCGGAAGAGTATCTTGATAACATCAAACGTCACACCGTAACAGGGTGATTATAAAGATGGGTTCAGTGCTACTAAGTTGTTATGTTGAGGATCATGTATCAAGAGTGGAATTTGTCCATCCCGATGACGAAGAGATATACTCTAGGCCCTCTCGGTGATATCACATTAGTTAGCTTGCAAGCAAGTGATTTGATCACTAGAATGTTATATCACGGGAACGAGAAAAGAGTACATGTCGGTAACAAGATCAAACTAGGTATGGAGATACCGATGATCGAACCTCGGATATGTAATATATCGTGAGACAAAGGGATTGAGTTACATGCGTATAAGGTTCACATGATCACAGAAGTCATCGTTGAATATGTGGGAGTCAGTACGGATCTCCAGGTCCCGCTGCTGATTATTGATCGGAGAGGGGTCTCGATCATGTCTACATTATTCGCGAACCATAGGGTGACACACTTAAGGGATACTGACACCATTTGGAGCAAATAATATGCCAGAGAAAGAAAAAGGAAAGCGCAGGAATTTATTTCACTAGACACCAAAACTGTTTCGGTTGAATTTGCTGAAACTGGTTCTGCATGTGAAATTGAATACTAGCAAGGGTTTTATGTGAATGTTTGTTAATTAAAGTAATTAACAAAATTCTGAATAAATAAATAAAAAGTTTTATTTAAATGAGAGCTTGCATTAAATTTGGTGAAAATTTAATGCATGTGAGTGGATTTTTGAGTGGAGGCTCTTTTATGGGAGTGGAGGCTTTTCATTTTGAGTGGGAGCTCCACCCACATGAATGTGGAAGAGGTGGGGGCGGCCACCATGGCTAGGCGCCATGCCCCTTGGGCTGCCCCCCTCTCCCTATAAAAGCCCCCCTCTCCTCCTCTCAAAGCACACCTCCTCGCGAAGGATCTCTTTCTCCTTTAGAATTTCCCATGGTTTCGAATCAGCGAGATACATGTTCCCGGTAGCTTTTTCTGGCAGGATTTGTTGCTTCCGCTGCTTCGCTGGAGCGAGGGCGTGGAGGTTGTCGGGGTACCCGGACGTGTGTGCGATCACAGATGCACCACTGCTTTGCGGTGATGGACTTGATGGTGCTGAACCGGCTGGAGCAGATGGACTTCATCACGATCTTGAGATCGACAATTTTTTGACTACATCATCCACGAGTACAACCTTGTTAACGTTATTCGGTCTTCGAGGGTATGTATTCCATGGATGTATATCCACCCGTTGCTTGTATATAGTAGATATATCTTGGTACTTAGTTGTTCCCATTGAAGAAATTTTTTTGTTTTCTATGCTGCGAACCCTACAGTGGTATCAGAGCCGAATCTATGCGTAGAAGTTTTGCACGCGTAGTACACATATGTATATGTGGGCGATGATGATCGTGTTATTTCTTCTTAGTTGTACTTTGGATATTGGTGGCATAGTGGGATGAAGCGGCCCGGACAAACTTTACATGTCCTCGCACATGAGACCTGTTCCACGCTTGACACGCAACTAGTTTTCAATAAGTGGCTAGCGGGTGTCTATCTCTCCTACTATAGTCAATAACTAATTTGCAACGAGTTATCAACAATTTGGTTATCCTCGTAGTGGTTCATGTTCGTAGGTAAGAACGGTTCTATCTTCAAAATCCCTAAGCCACGTAAAACTTGCCATGGATAAATTAGAGGTGTCTAGTTTAGATTGTTGCTGGGCTAGTGTCATGATATGGTAATGTTGTAAGTAAAAGTATAAGTCAATACTCTTACAACACACAAAACGTGTAAGTTCCATAGACCTTGGCCTCACACATAAAGGAATGATGAGGATCGTACCAGGATGCACATGATGGAGATCAAGTGCAAGAACCATATCATTTCACTTATTAACATAAAATGTTTTGTTGCATCTTATATTGCTAGTTTGGAATTTTATTAGCATAATAAGATGATCCCTCATTGAGATATCAAGATAAAAATGTGTTCTTCCTTAAGTATGCACCGACAATGTTTCGTTGCTTCAATACATCACGTGATGATCGGGTGTACTTGAATCCACGTGTAGTGGTATTGCCGACGAGTACGCTATGGAGGGGTCCTCACAGTGCGTGTTTAGAGACGTGGGGGAAGGCGGACGGTTGACGGGTACCAGGTAACACAGTTTACCCAGGTTCAGATCCCACGACGGTGGCGGAATCCTACTCCTGCTATAAATCACTATAATGGCAATACGCCGAGTTACAGGGATTAGTTCGCCGTGCGAGGTGACTAGAAAATCTAAGTTATCGTGTCCTAAAGGCTCCCATAGGCCCGAATTATATAGTCGTCAGGTCCTAGGGTTACAGGGAAAAGTCCTAGCCGGACAGGTTACAGAATCCTACACTGCCTACAATCAGTCTAGCGTGTCTTGCACTCAAAGGCTCCGGCTACGTCGGTTACTCCTCCGTAGCCTTCCTTTATCCGGCATGGGCCTACCTTCTGGATCCATCTAACTGGGTTGCCCAGCAGGCCATACGCCATGCTACCAACTATGGGCCACCCAGGTTATCCGGATAGAGGACATGCTATGAGGATACCCATATAGCATATCCCCAACAGTAGCCCCGGAGAACTCCGAGATCTTGCGACGTCTTGCCTCTTCACTTTGAATGCTCCGTCTAGATGGATGTCGGAAAATCGTCAAGCAACATCTTGTAGTACTCCCAAAGAACCCTGCAAGGTTTTCTCTGTCTTCAACTTGTAAGTCAGAGAATTGCTGAATCTTTTATCGTACTCTTCCGTAGCCGGATAGGATCCGTCTATGCCGGAATCTTCCGATGTGATGGTTCACCTGCTAGTGACATCTAGGGCGAAGTAGACATAGGTCAGCAATGCCTCATAACTTACACATGCAGAAAACGCAATCATGTCTGATTTCCCCGCGCGAGCGATACGAACCGTTGGCGGCGATGGTTGGCAACGTGGCAAAATTTCCGCGCACGCGCCCACACACGTCGTCCATGCATCAACCATTCGATCATTCCGCACGAATCTTGATGCCGGAAGTTATAAATTATAACAGCGATGGAAATTTTACTTTTCACCCCATTCCCCTCTGCATCATCTTCTTCCTCCAGCGAGCGCCTCCTCGAGCTCTCTGCGCATAGTGCAAAAAACCCTAGCCCCTCGACCTTCCCCAGTCACCACCGCAATCCTCCATGGCTAGTAGCGATTACTTCGCCACATATCGTCGATGTCGCGTGGCGATGTCATGGCCGGCGAGCTCCGTCGTCGTGCCTCGGAGGTCTAGTGATTCCCAGATCCATGGTGGTGAAGCCCACCGTGATGACCATAACTTCAACAAGGCGGAGCTTAGAAGAGAAGTATGATTCCTCATTAAGGGCGATCAAGTGCCTGGAGACACGGACCGCGAGAAGACAAGGAGTTGATCATCGAGGTCACTCTCCCACACGAGGGGCTCGGCCGGGCGGGTGGCGCCGCTTGAGCAGGTCACACCTTCTCCCCAAGCCGGAGAAAAGGTGTACCAAAGCACAACTCAGTACGGTTTCCCCGCCCATCTCCAACTTCTTCCTAGTTGTCCAACCATTACTTAGCATGCCTCTAACTTCCCCCAATAGCATCCTCGCTTAGAAATACGACGCCAGGAGGGTTACTTAGGGATTAGCCTAGGCTAATCCTTTTATAGTTTTTCATTATAGTCGCCGCTTCCCGAAGCCGGGAGCTTTAAGTTGAATTGTGGGTTTTGAGCATTAGTTTTGGCGCGCAGCCGGGAATTTTGGCCGCACGGATTTAGATCCGGTCCGCCGGCCTTCCCGAAGAATCGATGCGCTGGTCACGTCGATCCGGCCCGCAGATCCATGACATTTGCGTGTGTGACGCAGGGGATCAACGTGACCCGAACAAGCAGATGATCCCCCCTTGGGTGATTGCTCGACATGCATAGCACATCGATCCTTTCCCTCTGAGTGGGAGGGACCTGGCCATGACGGACATGGTCGATTTGGTGTGTGGGCCATGTCTAAGAGAATGGAAGCCTCTGCATCTCCGGTTGATGGAGGAAGCGACCTAGCAGGACAACTTCAAAGGACATCGTATGCAACTCTAGGAAGGGACCACAGACGACTCCGAAACAAAGGACTCAAATGAGGACAAGGATAGGAAAAGAGGGTTCTAGGCTTATCGTAAACCATAAGTGTAGACTTTGTACAGCTTAAAACCCGTGTACTATTTTTCTTTCCCCTATCCATCCATTCTTCATCTATCCCCATTTATTTATCTTTAAATTGATTTTCATATATATTAGAATGTCTCAAGATTAAATCATAAGATGGCATGGCTCCCAAAATCTATGATCCAAAGATCGGCCCAGTCGCAGCGGAAGCGGAAGAAGAGAAGGCTCGACGATGCCAGCGGAGGCAAAGCGGAAGTCGACCAGGCTTGAAGAAGAAGACGGAGGTGCAAAAAGAAGACTACCGCTTGAAGAAGGCAAGAAGGAGTGCGACAACTTGCTTGTGTTACTGTTTCCAACCGTTCCTTTCTGACTTTTCATTCCTCTGTACTATTCACGAAGAAAGCTTGTTTGTTTTTCTTCTCTCAGAAAAATAAGGAGATTGAAAAAGATAAGCCAATGCTTTTAAGTTTATTTAAAAAGGCCTATCTAAAACACAAAGATCTCCAAAACTGCATTAAGCGTCTAGCCTCCGCTTCCTATGTCGCTGCACCAGGTCTCGATCATCCAGCTCCTCAAGCCAAACACTCGCTTCTCCTCCTCGTTGCATGTTGTCGATTGCAGCTATTGGACTACGCAAACCAAAAAAATTGGAAATGGCCTGAAGCTCCGCCTGTGATGGGTGCGCAAACACGAGGGAAAGTGGTCAGTGGCGCAAGATGCCGAATCCCCCATAGTGCCATGAAAAGAGTGAGTGGCGAGGAAAGTGTAGCACGCGCAAATAACCCCATAGAGTTTATAGTTCACATTTGGGTGGTCTAAGACCTTAAGGGGTCAGAAGACTTACGAAAGAAGTTAATCTTGCAAAGTTAAGATTTATCTTGAGCAAGTTACTTGAAGACATCGCTAAATCTTGCAAGGAAATGCTTGTTTTTTTGTAAGATATTTGCATCACTATTTCACCCCTAATTTAGATCAAAACTTTTGTAGTTTATTTGCCTTTGACTATTTGTGCTAAGTAGTGAACTGTGAATTGCATTTAAACTGTAGCCCCCCCCATAGGTATTTGTGATTTAAGGCTTGATAAGTTTAAAGAGATTTTTACGTAGTGAGTGAGCCAATGATTTCTATAACTTGGCTCTAGAGGTTTACAGTTAGTGAATTTAAGAGCATTTAAAACTAGATGCTTTAAATATAAGTTAACCCCCATACTATATACTATAACATAAAAAAACCCCGAGTTAAAAAATTTAAAGAGTGGCATGCTTTAAAGAAAAAACTATATATATTATTAGTAAAAACTATATAAAAAAGCGCCCCCCTAAAGAAGCTTAAAGTAGATAATCCAGAGTGCTTAAAAAAAACAGAAAGCCATAAATTCTAAGAATGAATGAGGAGTGGGTGAAGGGAACTCCAAACAAATATCGTCACCATTTTTCTTTTTTTCTCTTGCGGAATGGTCTTGCTTTCTCTTCTGCCAATCTTCTCGAGTAACAGATCGGGTTTTTCTCTTTCTTTTTTCTTAGAAGCTATGTTTTGGTTCTGAATTAACATCTTCGGTTGCAGATTGTGTAGAAGGATTCTCTCCATTTCAAAGATCCTTTGTTAAGGATATTGTGAGAATGATGCGAAAGGATAAGGCTGAATATTTGCAAGATATCGCTGAAAGAAGAGAGGAATAGAAGAAACAAGATCAATAAAAGGAAATCGAAAGCAAGCAGAGATTAGTGCAAAATCAGCGCCATCCAAAGGATTCCATTCCGAGAGGAGCACTCAAAGCGAAAGTTGAGGAAACCAAATTGCAATTGAAATGCCATCTAAAAATCTCCTTGATTGCGGACCACATGGTCGAGACAATTTTTGAGAGTCTTGCAAAATGCAGCTCTGCATTTTTGCCGTCTGACTCCTCCTTAAAGGCAGCTCCCTGATGAAGACATTCGCAACAACTTTATCATCTTGTTGCAGCAAGATGTTTTTCTGGGGATCGCCCTCAAATTGAAGGGGAATTATGGGTTCTATCTTCTCTCTTTATCAAGACTCCTCCCCCTCGGACCAAAGAGATATAGCCAAGCCCTCCAGTTAACATCAAAAGCAAGGGACTCGCTTGTCCCGTTTCAGAGAAAAAGACGAAATGTAGACCCCGTGCTATGGTTTAATCGTGAATGTCGAGTATCGGCCGGTGTCAAGAGATAACGCTTGACGCAAAAAATGTTATGCGAAGATTCAACATAGACACGGTGACCTCCTATGGACCACGTCGCTTGCGAAGTCCAAAAAAGATAAATCACGAATCGCGGGGCGATTGGTGAAGTAACTCCAAAGTTGGAACCATGTCTGAAGACGCGCGCCGACCATTGCTTCCAGAAAAACGAAATGAAAATCGGAGCCCAATAAGTGGCAAAATTCACTACTCCAATGTCCACTATTCCTAAGCTGGTGACCTTTAAACGAGGAAACCTGCTTAAAAAAACAATTTGTAAATTTTGTTTCCTTTTATATTTTGTTTTTTGTATAAAATGTGTTTTTAATTTGGTTTAAAACAATGGTTGTCTTTTTTTTTCGTACTTTGGTCCATGTTGTTGTTTTTTTATGAGTTTTTTTATTCCATTACTTTAAATTAAAAAAATCTAAGGCCAAAAAGGACATACAAAACCTAGATGACTGACTTAGATCGTGTTTCGGAATTCTCAAGTCAGCCATTACCTGAAAACCTTTAAAACTAAGCACAAAAGTATAAGTGCCAATAAGATTGAAAAAAAAGTAAAGAAAGGTTGATGAAGATAAATGCTTTAAAGAAAAACTTGAAAAGAAAGAAAGGAATGAAAGACTTTAACTTATGCAATTTTAAATGATTAAAATAAATTTTTCTGATGATGCAATAAAAATGCTAAAGGAGAAAAGTTAGATCTGAATATGGAGTATACGCCGATCTTATCATTCATTAATTCATAACTCCCGGGAGTAAAGTCAAAAAATGATCCTTCACCAAGCTACATCCTCCGCTCTCACCTTCATCATGGGGTCAAGGCCATGGGATAGATGCATATGATGACGGCTTCATTGCACTTATGATCCTCGTCTTCTCTATCCAGCAACGAGATATATTCCTAGGTGTTAAGTATGTATTGAAGCGCCTTTATTATGGCGGACGGTCCTTCCCATGGCGGGGCGGCGCCACCGCGTGCATGCTGCTGGTAGGGGACCTCAATTCCTCAAGTTGGCGATCTTTCCATGCGTCTGTATCAAGCTTGGTGAGACGCATCTTCTTTGTAGATGGCATCTTTGGCATGCCAAAGCCTCGCTCAAATGTGACCACATATCAAGTCGGGGATTAGCAGATATGAATATCAGGGCCCATAGTAGAGCTCCTTGAGCGGCATCAAAAAGGTCAGGCGGGTAGAGCACCGCTCCATATACCATGGTAAGAAGGGTGTTCCGATGGATGACCTGCCATATGTAATCTGGGTAGGGTAACAGCAGCAAATTGGATGCCTGTCCAAACCTTCCATCAGCGGTCTGCCTCGGGTGTGCGGGAATAGCTGCTGCTATTGGTTTGTGTGAATCCCAACTCTCTTCTGCGAAATCTCTTGCATTCTGGGTGAACAAAAAGTTGGGCCCCGCTTGGGTGTTCGATGGGTTTAGCTTCTATCCATTTAGTGACATTTGAGCTTGTAGCCTTGTCAAGGATTATGCTTGATGGAAAGACCAAGTTTACCACTAGATCATTTGTTGAGCCTATCAATAACCACTAGCATACTTAAATCTTTATTTGGTTTTGCTTTTGTGGGGCTTTTGTTATTTATTTGGCTTATGTCTCCAATCGCAATGTCGATTGTCATTGATGTGGATTCAGCATGGGAATGCGTTGCTCCAGAATGTTGGCCCAGAGATGGCGTGGCAAGCTGGATGTTGTGGTTGTTATGTGGTGTGATGGCATAATAATGGGTCTTTGTGGAAACTTGGGTATACACCATTCGTTAGTCTTTTCCAAGAAGATCTGATTGAGGATTTTTCTACGGTTTTAAGAACATAATATTTGATGCATTTATTCATCATGGTTTTTAAGTTTTCAGGAATGATTTCAGCCAACATATTCATTAAGCGAATTGTCTATTTGTCCAACCTGCCACTTTGTGGAAGAAACTGTCTACTCGTTCCTTAGTTGTGCTTGTATCTCACGGAGGGACCGTTGCCACCATGGAAGAAAGAAAGATCGCGAGCCGTTGCTCAAGAGCCATGCGGAGCTTTCCTTAAGCATGTTGGTCCTGTGCTTGAAATCTTGCACGAACGTGTTGGTAATTCCGTCTCTCGGGATGATATCCTCATGCATCTCGAAGTTCGTTTGCTCCCTGCTCCGAAGTCAAACTTCAGCAAAATGTCCAAAGCAACTCAAACAATAAGCACATGCCATATGCGTTCGCTATACGGGAGAGGTCGACAGATCATACCAAGTCCATCGTCGCCGAGTAATCCCATACGGTGTACGTTCGGGAGCCAGCGCCATCTTGTCCCAATTGGTGGGCTACCTCTCCACGTGAATGAGTTGTTGAAAACCACCAATCCGCTGCTGCATCACCAAGATCCGGCGCTGGTGTGGGTAGATGGTGCTATACCGCCAAGTAGCAGCAATCATCTGCCAAGCAGTAGATAGCAAAACTCCAAGTCTTGTGACTTGATGAGACTATAGCGATGACACCAGCCCCCGAGCCGTTGAGAAACTTTGATCCGTCAAAGTGCATCACCCAGTATTCTGGCTCCGGCAATGGGGTAGCATCTGGCATCTCCGTCCAATCTGCGATAAAATCCGCCAAGTCTTGTGACTTGATAGCGTCGCGTCTCTTGTAGGTGATCTCGAAGGCGGAAAGTTCAATGCCCCACTTTGCGACCCTTCCTATAGTGTCGTTGTTGTTGATAATGTCGGACAGTGGAGTCTTGCTCACCACTGTGATGGGATGCTCCTAGAAATAGTGCCTCAGCTTCCGAGAAGCAAGGAATACTCCATAAGCTATCTTTTGGTAGTGCGGGTAACGCTGCTTGGACTCTGTTAAGACCTCGCTTACATAGTAAACCGGTCGTTGAACTCCATGCTCATAGCATGGTTCCTTCTGCTCTACCACGACGACGACGACGCTGATTACCCGGTTGGTGGCCGCCATATAAATTAACATGGGCTCACTAGGCTCGGGTGCTACAAGGATAGGCGCTAAGGAAAGAATCTCCTTGAGATGCTTCAATACTGCATCTGCTTCGTCCGTCCACATGAATTTGTCCGCCTTCTTCAGCAACTTGTACAACGGCAGAGCCTTCTCTCCAAGTCGGCCAACGAACCTACTAACTGCTGCAACACAACCTGTTAGTCGTTGTATGTCCTTTAGGCATGTCGGACGGTTTATGTTTAAGATGGCCTTGATTTTCTCCAGGTTGAACTCGATTCCACGCTGGAAAACGATGAAGCCCAACAATTTGCAGGCTGGAACCCTGAAGACGCACTTCTTAGGGTTAAGCATCATGTTGTATTTCCGGAGATTATCAAAGGTTTCTTTTAAGTCGGAGATTAAATCGTTTGATTTTTTATACATCACTGCTATATCGTCCACATAGGCGTGAACGTTCCGACCAATTTGATCATGTAGGCAACGTTGCATTGTCCGCTGGTAGGTAGCACCTGCGTTTTTCAGCCCAAAAGGCATCGTGACATAGCAAAACGTGCCGTAGGGTGTAGTGAACGAAGTGGCCAATTGGTCCGACTTCCTCATCTTGATCTGGTGGTATCCTGAGTATGCATCGAGAAAACACAAAAGCTCCGATCCAGCCATCGAGTCAATGACTTGGTCAATGCGAGGCAAAGCGAACGGATCTTTGGTACATGCTTTGTTCAAGCCGGTGTAATCAACGCACATTCTTAATTCTTTGGTTCCCTTTTTGGGGACAAGTACAGGATTGGCCACCCATTGGGTGTGAAGGACTTCTCGGATAAAACTAGCCTTAAGTAACCTAGCCATCTCTTTGCCTATGGCACGTCTCTTCTCATCTCTAAAGCGTCGTAGAGGTTGCTTCACTGGTTTACATTTTGGATCAATGTTCAAGCTGTGCTCGGCAAGTTCCCTAGGTACACCTTTCATGTCAGCAGTTTGTCAGGCAAAGATGTCCCTATTCTCACGGAGGAACTCGACGAGCGCGCTTTCCTATTTGGGATCCAGGTTCGTCCCAATGGTGGTGGTCTTGGAGGCATCTCCTACCACAAGTTCCACCGGCTTGGTCTCGTTGGCATCCTTGAATGCTGGAGCGGAGTCATAAATATGTTTCTTTGACGCAGGCATCTCCGAGGCATTGACCTTGCTTTGGATCTCCTTGAATTCTTCGCTATAGAGGACAGCTTCCGCGTAGGCTGCTTCTCCAATCTCGCAGTCCCTTGCTTTGGTAAAGCTTCCGGATACAGTGATGAAACCGTTTGGTCCGGGTATCTTGAGATTGTTGTAGACGAAGCATGGCTTGGCCATGAAGGTGTGGAATATGTCGCGGACGAATATGACGTGGTACACGCTCTTGAAGGGGACCACTTCAAAGGTCATGCGTTCTTGGCGGTAATTATTAACATCACCAAAAGTGACCTGAAGTGTGATGCACCCAAGGGACCAAGCCTCCCGACCAGGAACTACGCCGTGGAAGATGGTGTTGGTCCGCCTTAGGTTTGCCTCCGTCAATTTCATCTTCTACAGTGTATCCAGGTACATGATGTTGATGCTGCTTCCACTATCCACCATACATTTAGTGAACTCATTGCCGTCAATAAGGGAGTTGATGACCATGGCATATTGGTTCTCCGTAGGTATGAGGTCTGGGTGATCCTTCCTGTCCCAAGTAATTGGAATCTCCAACCAGCGCAGGTACTGGGGAACCGGGGGGAGAGTAGCCATCAGTATCCTCATGGAGGTCTTATGTTGTCGGACGGTGGGGGTGCCAAGGAAAGTGTGGAAAACTGCCGCCTTCTTCTCAAAGGGGTTCTTGCCCTTGCCGTTGCTCTTGGCGGTGTGCTTGGGGTCAACATCCTCATCCATGTCACTTGAATCCTTGGATTCATCCTCCTTCTTCTTCCCCTTGCCCTTTCCTCGCGGTCTGTTCTTCCGACTTTGCTTGTAGCCGGACTTCGGGTCCTCCTTGATGTCGTTGACGAACTTGAAGTGGCGATTGGTGTGGGTGGCCTTGCCGTTGGCATCGAGGTGTACAAGGCACGGCATATCGTGGTATTCCTCGTAGGTTTGGGGAACGCGCGCGGAGCGTTGCCGAGGTAGTTTCACTTCCTCGTTGCTGCCCACGACCAGCTCCCTGTCCTCGGCCACATTGTCCACCATCACCTCAGCCTGCAAAAGTCATAGCGACCATGCCGGGAGTTTGCTTTTCTTCTGGTGCGGTTTTCCACTATGTGCTGCTGTTCCTCCGAGCTTGAGTTGGAACGGCCGCTGCTGGCAGAGAGCCGTGAGGATCATCGTTGGCAGCTGCGAACTCACTGGCCAACTGAATCATCTGGTTCAAGTCTAGTTGGTGATTGTCCTGCAAGCGCTTCAGCTTATGTCGGAGAAACATGCCCTTTCCAACCCATCGATGAAGGCGACCATGGCGGTCTGAGCATGTACTCCTGCACATGAATTCTTCATATCTAGCCAGCGGGAGAGGTAGGCGAGAGATGTCTCGTCTTTCTCTTGCACGCACCTCTGTAGATCGCCAGCAGTGCAGGGATGTTTGTACGTACCATCGAAGTTCTTTCTGAACGCTTCTTGCATGTCTAACCAATTGCAGATGGATCTTTCCGACAAGTCATCAATCCATTGACGGGTTGTGCCCGCCAACATCAATGGGAGGTACTTGACGGCGACGTTGGGGTTACCTCTGGCGATCTCCATCGCGTTGTCATAGTCCTGCAACCATGTAGCTGGCTTGGCGGTGCCGTCATAGGGCTTGATGTTCTTGTCAATCCGGAAACCTTTGGGGTAAGTTGCGGACCGTATCACAGGTCCAAAGCAACATGGTCCCAGGTATGGTCCTTCCCGGGCCTCGTGGATCTTGTCTATACGCGAACATGCGTTGTATGGCTCCGGGCTTCTTTTCTTCTTGCCAACAGGGGATGGGTTGCGTGAACGACGCGGGCCTCCTCCGCCATGGTGGCTGCTAGGTGGCGACGGAGGCGAAGGTGGCGGTGGGTTAGCCTTCTTGATGTTACCCTCCTGCGACGCCTCACGCTTGTTGCAGTTGCTTGTCGTACGCGGAGGTTCATGGCATGACCTGCTCTTGTGTCCCTGTCTGTTCTCTCCTTCATGACGGGTCTGCTCCGCGTTGTCACGGATGACGATGCCGCTTTGCCTTGGCGGGGGCATATTCGTACGACGGTGAGCCTTGGTGTCTTTGCGATGTCGGTGTGAGCGGGGCAGTGGCGATGGGTGATGAGGTTGGGCCTTACCTCCGTGGTCGGAGGATATGGGGATAGCATCCTTCCTGTTGCGCGCATCCCTCCGTCTTCGTTCTGATGAACCCGTCTGAGACCCGACATCAAGAGGAGATCTGTCCCTTGGCGGCTTATGCTGGAAAAACGCTGGGTCAGACTCAAGCCTCTGAGAGGTGGCCTTTTCCTGTTGTTTCACCGCCTTGGCCACTAGGTCATAGACCTGTTCCACCGCTTCAGGTGATCTATCCTGCTCTAGAAGGGTCTTGGCGACGGCGAGGTTGAGGAGAGGAGTGGGCATCACCTGCCTGCCTTCACTGTCAATGTATGGCTTGGCTTGTGCCGGCTTCGGGGGAGCCCATCCTAGGTTTCTCTGCACACCAGGATCGTTGATGACGCGAGCTGGAGCTTTCTTGGCCTTCTAATCCTGCTGCCGAGTCTTGTACTCGGCCTCCATTGCTCTAGCTTTCGCTATTGACTTCTACGCATTGGCCAGATCTCGATCTAGCTTTGCGCCTTGCTCCGTGATGGCATGTGCTTCCTCCAGCAGCTGCTGGCGTTTCTCGTCAAGCTGGGTCATGTTTAGGATATGAGTTATGGTCAATGGCTCAACGAGGAGATTGTCATACACCACTCTATCAGCTGGAGTAACTTGGGCAGCAGCAGACGTAGATGCTGGAGGCGGCGGGTTTGCGGTGTTGTTGTTGCTCGGTCTGGTGTCGAGTTCCTGCGGCTGTTGCCCTGGGTTAGGCAGAGGGGGCATGACCTTTGCGCGATCATTGTCGGCAGCAACAGGTGTTCCCTTCCCTTTGTCCAGAGATGTAGGTGGAGCTCGTCCGGGTTGATCTTCTTCCATCGTCGTCCCAAAGGCGACGAACACCTCTCGGGAAGTGACGGCGTTGTTGGCCTGCTCGTCGCGCGTGTACTCCTCCTCCATCTCCTGCATGGTAGTGTCTAGTTCCTCCGGGCTGAAATCTATCTCCTTCGAGTCTGCATTGAAGTCGGCGTAGAGCGCGTCAATCATAGAGTAGGAGGGTGCCGGGGCTTCCTCGATGACAAGGGGTGGAGGTGCAACATGTGCGACGATGACTGGAGGTGGTGGTGCTACTACGGCGATGGTGGCCGGAGGCGGTGGTGGTGGTGGCTGAATCGGTGGCGCTCCGTCAATGAGAGCAGGAGCCGCCTGAGCTACCTCTTCAGCCTCCGCGTAGTTGTTGACGGTGTTCACCATGCTTTCGAAAGTGAGGTGTCCTGAAGCCTGCTGCCACCTTAGAGAATGCCGGAGAAGCGTACCCTGGTCTAGTCCTTCCACAAAGTGATACATGGCATCATCATTGGGGTAATGCGCCAGATCGGCCCATATACGAAGCCACCTGGCAAGGTAATCGCGGGGGGTTTCGCCCTCTCTCTGAACGCAACGCGCCAGATCGAAGATGGTAACCACGCCGACGAACTTGGATCTCTGCTGTCCAGACGCACGGACGAAGCCGGCAGACATGTAGTGATCTTCCACCGTTATATCCTGCACAAGGGCGGTTTGGGTGGGCCTTGAATTTTTGCGATCTTTGTCGGCAAACTCCAAAGAGAGATCCAACATCGATCCTTCTGCGAACGTATCCTACCCGTAGGCGGTCCACGCGGGTCTTAAATTTTTCTGATCTTTGTCGGCAAACTCCGAAGAGAGATCCGACATTGATCCTTCCGCGAACGTATCCTGCCCGTAGGTGGTCTGTGCGGGTCTTGATGCTCCTCCGACTCCCAGGGAACTAGTGTCCGAATCAGTTTCGCCAATGAAGAGGTGGATGTCTCCGATGGGGACGATCGAGCATCGAGTAGGGTTCGTCTTTGCCGGGATCCAGAATTCATCGGGAGGGATGATCAGAACGTTGCCGGAGAAGAGAACACGACCGATGGCTACGGTTTCGCCGATTCCCACGAAGATCTTGGTCCTCGCCAGCTGAAGATCCTGAAGCGCCCAATGCCCCACGGTGGGCGCCAACTGTCGTGGTATTGCCGACGAGTACGCCGTGCAGGGGTCCTCACAGAACGTGTTTAGAGACGTGGGGGAAGGCGGACGGTTGACGGGTACGAGGTAACACGGCTTACCTAGGTTCAGATCCCATGACAGTGGCAGAATCCTACTCCTGCTATAAATCACTATAATGGCAATACGCTGAGTTATAGGGATTGGTTCGCCGTGCGAGGTGACTAGAAAATCTAAGTTATTGTGTCCTAAAGGCTCCCATAGGCCCGACTTATATAGTCGTCAGGTCCTAGGGTTACAGGGAAAAGTCCTAGTCGGACAGGTTACAGAGTCCTGCACTGCCTACAATCAGTCTAGCGTGTCTTGCACTCCAAGGCTCCGGGTACATCGGTGACTCCTCCGTAGCCTTCCTTTATCCGGCATGGGCCTCCCTTCTGGATCCATCTAACTGGGCCGCCCAGCAGGCCATAGGCCATGCTACCAACTGTGGGCCACCCGGGTTATCCGGATAGAGGACATGCTATGAGGATAGCCATATAGCATATCCCCAACACCACGAGCATATCTCGGGTATAAGACAGTTTTACACACGCGAATACTAAGGTTCTTACTTGGCGAGCCTAGCATGTACAGACATGGCCTCGGAACACGGACCGAAAGGTTAAGCATGAGTCATATGTTTTTATATGATGACCATATGGATGCTCGCCTTTGAATCTACACCGACTCACGTGATGATCGGACTTGGTGTAGTGGATTTGGTTGATGTAATCACCAAAAAGACACGAGGGATGTCGTTTTTGAGTGGGAGTTTATTTCTAATTTGGATTAGTATAACTCAATTTATCATAAATTAAATCAAAGTGAATTTGCATAATTTTTTGTAGTCATTGGCATTCGTTCACCACCTTATGCCTAGTTGTAATTGAGATAATAGAACTATAGAATTCTGGATATTTACTTTACGAACTGGTATCGTATTGTGTTGAGTGTCAATCTAAAGTTTAAAGTCCTATTGCAAACTTTCAGCAAACTCTGTTTACTCCATGAAATTTAATAATTGGTATTAAATCAAGAGTAACAATTCCAGTGTTAGTATCTTAAGTATCATGTTCGCCTCCATGATTCTAATATCAACTTAATCTAGGAGCTGAAAGAATTGTTCCAGAAACCATCATGTGTGGCAGATATAACGATATCTAAAACAATGTTTTGGTTGCAATATGATAGAGTATAATATATGTTCTCATATTGGACGAGAATTTGCAAAGGTTGGAGATGCTAGACATCCTAATCATCCAAAAGGGTTTTGGAAAGTAATGTTATACTCACGATTCTCCTTTATAAGCTACATTAGCTTGATCATGAAATTCATCATGATAAGGATGAATAGAAGATGTATGTAAAGTGTTTACTACACTAAAAGATTACCGAAGAATGAATTTTCAAAGAATGTCGATCATTTGATGATGGTGGTCTACTTCAAAGTGCAAGTCCAAAGGTATTATTATTTGAATATACACGCATTGGACTATGTGTCATGTATATGGCGCCACTGTTGATGTTGATAGATTCTTTTAAAAAGGAAAAGGAAATGCTGAAAGAGAATCTATAAAATTTATTTGACAGAAAAGAAAAGACTGGAAATATCAAGTTTAGTTATATAGATGATATACATGTTATGGTTGTATTCTTTGCTTGTTAAACAATGTGGTTCTTGGGTATTGGATACCGAATTGGTTGGTATGAAATTTCATACAAAACGACGCAATTCATGAACCACAATGGCCTAAGTAACTAGCAAGAGAATATGTGATGATGTTCATCGAAAACAAGCAAATCGTTGTTTGTATTTCTCGTTGACATTAAAGATTTCCTTCAAGATTTGTTTTAATAATAGTTATTTAAATCATGTATTATGAGAACAAAGATTGTTCGAATAATTACCGTATTCCATATAAGATGGATTATTTACAAATCTAGTTGGAGAAATCATATCCATAAAACTAATGCTAAAATGTCGCAAGACAAATGATTGGAAGATCACTTACAAAGTGACATCGTCGTTTAAATTATATTGGAAAGAAAACATGAAGAAACTCCATTTTCATGGATTTTTGGAGTCTTTGATTTGATCAAGTGACGCTTGTGAGACTTTCCTCGGGATAATTAAAACTTCGTTCAAAGGCCAAAGAAGAATGAACGACTAAAATATTGGAATTTATGCATATTGATGTATGTAGTCCATTATGTGTAGTCGTAAGCGATGGATTTCAACTTCATATACTTTCTCCGGAAATTTGAGTGAATATTCACTTAATGAGAAAAGAAGTATGAAATATTTGAAAACGTTCAAAAACTTTCAAGATGAAGTGTAAAATCATTGTAACAAGAAAATAAATTATTTATGATTTTATCATAAAGGGATTTATTTGAGTTGCAAGTGTAACAAGAAATAAATGATTTATGATTTCATCATAAAGGGATTTATTTGAGTTGCAAGTTTAGCAAATCACCTGGATTTACATCTCCCGAAACACCATAGGAATATGAAGTGTTTGAGATTTGTAATGAAACCTTGTTTCACATGGTTGGATCAAAGGTGTTATTTATAAAACTGCCATTATGTTTTAAAAGATTAAAGCTTTAGAGACTACCGCTTTTACATTGAAAAGAGCTCCATCTCGATCCGTTGAAATGTGTGGCATCCCGCAAAACCACTACTAGAAAATCGCGTTGTTTTTGTGCATTGCATCATCATGACCGCATGCTCATGTCATCATGCCACATTGCATTTGAGCATCGTCATCATCTTGCATTTGATTGTATAAAACTATTTGCGGAAAAACCTGTTTGTGTTTTCTAAACGGCCCGTCTTTATTCAAACGCAACCCCGGGCCTCCGGATTATTTTGTTTTGTCTGCTATCAGTCTGCATAAGTCTTGTTTTAAACAAATAAAATATTAATTATTTTAGTGGGCAATGATCAGGCGGTTCGACCCGAACGACCACCCCCAGTCCAAACAACCGGTCCGTCTAAAATACCTAAGCTACCCAACCTATCCTACCCAACCCCTCTCCACCTCACCCCGACCACTCCCTCGTGACACCTCACCTCTCCCCCTCTCCCCCTCCAATCCGCTGCTGCCACCTCATCCCCACCCCCTCTCAACCACCCCACTCCCCACTCAACCCACCCACCACACACACACACACACACGCCACCCACTCCTTCACCCTGTCCTGTCTGGCCCCAGCAGTGTAGCCTGCCCCGCCTGCCCACTCCGCCTCCCTCCCCGCCTCCTCCCGAGAGCCCCTTCTCTCCCCCGAGCCTCCCTGTCCTCCCCACTGCCGGCCAGACCACCGCCCGCCTCCCGCTGCCCCTCTCCCTACGTCGCCCGCTCTCCTCCCACCGGCGCGCCACCCCTCCCTCTCCTCGGCCTCCCCGCCAGGTCCACCGACGCTCCCTCGCCGCCTTCCCCAACCTCCGCTCCCGCCGGCTTCTCCTCCCCTCCGCCCGAGCCCCTCGCCGCCGGGCTCCGCCTCCTCACTGGCTGCTCTCCTCCCTTGGCCGCCTGACGCTGCCTCCTCCACCCGTCGGCCCGCCTCAGACAGCCTGCCCGGCCGAGCCGCCACTGCCGCCCGCTCCCTCGGCCAGCCGCAGCTGGCCTCCCCTCGCCATCCGCCACTGCCAGGCGTCCCCACGTGCCCTCCGCCTCGCCCACCCGGCGCTCGGCCCGAGCCCTCCCTTCCGCCTCCGTTCCCGTCGAGCAACCACATCACGGTGCTCACACGATCGCGGCCGCCCTCGCCCCGGCGCGCCATCCTCCCCCTCCGGCGCCTCGACCCTCTGCCTCGCCAAGATCCTCCCGGCCCAGCTCTCCCCGTCGGCCCGAGCTCCTCCTTCCCCGTCCTCTGCGCGGCTTCCCCGCCACCGGCCTGTGCACGTCGTCGTCGGCCTTCCGGAGACGCTCACGGCCCCTCTGCACTGCCGACCTCTGCAGCACCCTCTTCTTCCCACAGCTACTGGACAGGCCTCCGTCGGCCTTCCTCGGCCCTACAGCGCTTCAGTAACAAAGTGAGGATGTGTATGTCGTGTGGCCATGGCACAAACAAGTGCACAAACAACGAGCCGTACAAGTTCGCCACTCGATCACTCGTTGAAGCGTCCAAACGAGGACCAAGTCCGTAACGCCAAGATCTTCCGAGAAGCCATGTACCATGTGCCGACGGCTAACCAAGCTCGTCATGAGGCCGTGTCGCTCAGGACTCGCAACCCTAGGTACATCAAGATCTGCTTCACGGATCCGAACCGCGGAACCGACAAGTTCGCCTACCGAACCCCGGAACGCCAAGTGCTTCACCCCGAACGCCAAGTCCGACCCGACGACCGCGGATGCGACAGGATCGTCCCCAGGACGCCAAGATCGCCTCCCGGAATCCCAAGCGCGGACCCGACAAGATCTTCGCGACGATAAGATCGGCACCGACCAGAACGAACCCGATGCGCCCCGACGCCAACCAAGTCCGGCTATCCGGTTGCGACAAGACCTTCTTCCCGTACCGAACCCGAACCCTGCCTTTCCCTGAACCCTGAGACCGACCCCGAACCCCGGAACCCCAAGATCGCCGAACCCTAATGTGTGACCTCTTATCCGAGAACCCTATTTTATAAATGGCCAACTATATAAATTGCTGCATATTTATTTGTTCATCTCGCATGCATCTTGTGTGGTTTGGGGGCCTTATGCCGATTCATCTTATAATTAAATATGGGGCCCATATGCGGGCAAATCTAGTCTCATATTGGCCTCATTTAAATTTGTGTAGCGAACCGGTGATATATTCTGCCTTGTTAAACAACATTTAAATTGGCGGGGTAGCTAAACAACATGAACCACCTAATTGATTATCGGGACCCCGGTTCCGCTTAATATGACCTAATTGCATCGCACCTTTGCCATGTCATACATCATGCATGCATCATGCCCGATCTTTTGCCGTAGTATTAAATATTGCATCCGGTGTTTATTCTAGTGTTTTGCTTCTTCGCGGATAAGGCCGTTGAGTTGATGCGAGTGTCGACCGATCTTCGGTTGAACCTTCGACAATGTTTTCAGGCGAGCATCTCCCCCTTTCTACCTATCTTACCTTTATAGTATTTATTTCCCTCCTGTTGATCTATTGCTATCTGTGTTGCGGTGCTCTAGCTTTCGTACCCGTGATATCCCTTGCAGCCTTATATTGCCTTGGACGCCTCCTATTACCTGTGGTGTGGTAGTTAGTTGGACCTGCGCGTCGTAGTCGCTTGCTCAAGTGCTGTTGCGTGTTGTCAAGTTCCACAGTTGTTGGAGTATAGCCACATTTTGATGTTGGAGATGATCATGGTTTTACTTATCGCTCACTTTAATTCATGTTTAACAACTAAAATTGAAGTAAGCAGAGGCATCGGTGGGTGATAGATAATATTTGGTTTCCGAACGCCCACTTGTGTCCCGTAGGACCCCGAGTACTTGATACCTGTTCCTTGATTTATCGCGCTATCCACATCCGGGAGGTATATGGGCCCCCGAGCGAGCTTGATTCATCTTATTTCTTGGGGCCACAAACTAGTTTGAGGTTTTATTTACTATCCTGTACTTATGCCATGCTACTACAGTATTTACGATTGTGCGAGGAGCACACTGTCTGCTTAGGTAAGCGGAGTGTTTTGTGATATCGACACCCGAGTTTCGGGTTCCAGTCGTTCTGACCATCGCGCAAACCTTGAGTCCGCGTCTCGAGTCACTAGCCGTTCTATGGTGTACTCAATGGGGTGGCCTCTAAATATTTCTGAATCCTGTGATTGCTTTGTCGTGAAGGCCTCGTTGGGTTTTGATTTGGTTTTTCCGAGGTTGATCGGCGTGTGTTGCTATTGGTGCACCCGCCGGGTAAAACTTTCTCGAAAGCCGTGTCATGTTATGGACGACTTGGAGCACAGTATCTCGACCATAGACAAGCATAACTAAAGTAGTACTATAAATTTGACTTTATAATGACTAGTAATCAGCTTCACTATAATGGAATGGCTAAATAATACTGTCCACAATTGCTTGTTTGGAGTCGCTTGACCATTGTACCTGACTAGTAATTATTGCAACTACAACGGAATGGCTGAATAAAAGTACCAACAACTGCTGGGTTTTGGGTTATCTCATGCTAATTGTATCTGACTAGTAAGTGCCGCAACTATAACGGAATGGCTAACTAAAAGTGCCCACTGCTTACTTTATCAGGATGATTATCTAAACCTGACTAGTAATTGCTGCAACGATAACTGAATAAGTAAAACTGCCAACGGTGTGAGTTCCTCGGTTGACTTCCTCGTTGGTCTCGAGGAGGAAACGCCAGGATGGGTTTGTTTGATGGTAGTATCAGGTTGGTTCCGAATAGGTCTTTCTTACCCCTCTCTGATAGTCGCCAGTTGTATCGAGTCTCTATAGGTTGTTTAGTGCATCTTTGCCACGCTTGATCCACCATACCTATGTAGGCGAGGACCGTCAATTCTAGCCTCGCCGTAATCGCCTCGTGATCGATGCTCCTCTTTTCCTTTGCCCTTTGTCGGCACCCTTTTTGTTTAAGCAGGTTTTGAGATCGGCGTCAGCGGTGGTTACCCTTCCGGCTTGGCCTGGGCAGGGTTATGGACGCCATTGGTTATTCTTCAGGGCTCTTAGCCCCATTTGCATCTTGTCCGTAGTCGGACGCTCTACCGTTTTCAAGGTGATTTGGATCTTTGTATATTATATCTGTATCCTTGACTCTTTGAGTCGCTGTTGCATATATATCTGATCTGTGGGTCCCATCGAGGACTGTTGTGTAATGTTATTACTTCGTTTTCCACCCGCACGAAAGTGCCTGGTGGGCACCTTTGAATCGTTTCTATGCGGGTTTGGCGGGTTTCGCTAAGACTTGCATAGGTCCGATTCCGAGGGTGTTACAGAGTGGTATCAGAGCTCAGCAGTTGCGATACCCCACAAGTCCAGCCTGTAGGATAACCTAGCTAACGGCCGAAGTAGAGTGTCAAAACTATTTTTGCAAAATCATTTGGATAGTTCTGATTAGGTCTGATTTTACTCCTTATACCTCTGCTATTCTCCTCTTACCTCTGCGTGTTTTGAATCCACTCTCTTACCTTTCTTCAAGTCCAGGATTTCTCGTGGTGGGGTTCCGTCGTACCTTCAGGGTTTCGCTTCCTCCTTTGGTAACGGTGTTCTACCATCCGGTGTTCAGCTGCCTAAGGAATCCTTCTACGGTGGTACCATCCTTTGTTCCTTCTCGTGCCTTTCGGTGTTTTCCAACGCGACGACATCATCTACGCCAGATCCGGTGCAGGGCATGCATCACTCCTTTGTTTCTGAACCTCGATTGTCGAGATCTTCAGTCTGATTCCGAGAATGGTTGCACGCTTTTCCACTGATTGTGCAGAGTAATAGTTTGGGTGCGTGATGGATTGGCCCCCATGCCGACTACCCCTTCTATTCGCTTTTGTACATTGAAGTGGATGAGAATGCATCGGTTCCCTCTTTCCATCGAAACTAGAGGTGGCTTTATTTGTTGATACCTCTACCTTCGACCTTTTGTTCCCGGAGTGTTCCCTCGACGATCACGGACAACGACCTCTTGTTAGTGGTGTCGCGAGGGTCTACCTGAAGCGAGAAGACGCAGATCGCCGACCTTTCCTTCCGGTACCATGAGGCGGATCTCGAGGGCGAGATCCATTGTTAGTGGTGTCGAATTGTGGCATCCCGCAAAACCACTACTAGAAAATCGCGTTGTTTTTGTGCATTGCATCATCATGACCGCATGCTCATGTCATCATGCCACATTGCATTTGAGCATCGTCATCATCTTGCATTTGATTGTATAAAACTATTTGCGGAAAAACCTGTTTGTGTTTTCTAAACGGCCCGTCTTTATTCAAACGCAACCCCGTGCCTCCGGATTATTTTGTTTTGTCTGCTATCAGTCTGCATAAGTCTTGTTTTAAACAAATAAAATATTAATTATTTTAGTGGGGGCAGTCGAACGGGTCGGTTCGACCCGAACGACCACCCCCAGTCCAAACAACCGGTCCGTCTAAAATACCTAAGCTACCCAACCTATCCTACCCAACCCCTCTCCACCTCACCCCGACCACTCCCCTCGTGACACCTCACCTCTCCCCCTCTCCCCCTCCAATCCGCTGCTGCCACCTCATCCTCACCTCCTCTCAACCACCCCACTCCCCACTCAACCCCACCCACCACACAACACACACACGCGCCACCCACTCCTTCACCCCTGTCCCGTGTCTGGCCCCAGCAGGCAGAGCCTGGCCCCGCCTCTGGCCCACCTGCTCCCTGTCCCGCGCCTCCTCCCGAGAGCCCCTTCTCTCCCCCGAGCCTCCCTGTCCTCCCCTGTCTGCCGCCAGACCTCACCGCCTGCCTCCCGGCCCCTCTCCCGACGCCGCCCCCTCCTCCCACCGGCGCGCCACCCCTCCCTCTCCTCGGCCTCCCCGCCAGTCCACCGACGCCTCGCCTTCCCAACCTCCTCCGCTCCCACGCTTCTCCTCCGCCTGAGCCTCGCTGGCTCCGCCTCCTCGGCGTCGCCTCGGCTCTCCTCCCGGTTGCCAGCCTGACGCTCCTCCATCCCTCGCATGCCCTCCTCCCAGAGCCCCTTGTCCCCTTGGCCGAGCCCGCCTCACGCCGCCCTCCCTCGGCCAGCGCTGCCTCCTCCTCGCCATCAAGGCCAGGCGTCCCCACGTGCCCTCCGCGCCAGCCCGTCCACCCAGGCTCGGCCCGAGCCCTCCTCTTCCGCCTGGCCCGTCAGCAACCGGCCATCACAGGTGCCTCACGATCAGCGCCGCCCCGGCGCGCCATCCTCCTCCGGCGCCGACCCTCGCCAAGATCCTCCGGCCCCTCTCCCTGCTGCCCGAGCTCCTCCTTCCGTCCTCGCGGCTTCCCGCCACCGGCCTGGTATCGCCGCCGCCTTCCCGAGACGGCTCGGCGTCCCCTCTGCCGCGTCGACCTCTGCAGCACCCCTCTTCTTCCTGGCCTTGCTGGACAGGCCTCCGTCGGCCTTCCTCGCCTGCAGCGCTCAAGAACAAAGTGAGGATGTATGTATGTGTGGCCATGGCACAAACAAGTGCACAAACAACGAGCCGTACAAGTTCGCCACTCGATCACTCGTTGAAGCGTCCAAACGAGGACCAAGTCCGTAACGCCAAGATCTCCCGAGAAGCCATGTACCATGTGCCGACGGCTAACCAAGCTCGTCCGCGAGACTGTTGTCGTCAAGGACTCGCAACCCTCGGTACATCAAGATCTGCTTCACGGATCCGAACCGCGGAACCGACAAGTTCGCCTACCGAACCCCGGAACGCCAAGTGCTTCACCCCGAACGCCAAGTCCGACCCGACGACCGCGGATGCGACAGGATCGTCCCCAGGACGCCAAGATCGCCTCCCGGAATCCCAAGCGCGGACCCGACAAGATCTTCGCGACGATAAGATCGGCACCGACCAGAACGAACCCGATGCGCCCCGACGCCAACCAAGTCCGGCTATCCGGTTGCGACAAGACCTTCTTCCCGTACCGAACCCGAACCCTGCCTTTCCCTGAACCCTGAGACCGACCCCGAACCCCGGAACCCCAAGATCGCCGAACCCTAATGTGTGACCTCTTATCCGAGAACCCTATTTTATAAATGGCCAACTATATAAATTGCTGCATATTTATTTGTTCATCTCGCATGCATCTTGTGTGGTTTGGGGGCCTTATGCCGATTCATCTTATAATTAAATATGGGGCCCATATGCGGGCAAATCTAGTCTCATATTGGCCTCATTTAAATTTGTGTAGCGAACCGGTGATATATTCTGCCTTGTTAAACAACATTTAAATTGGCGGGGTAGCTAAACAACATGAACCACCTAATTGATTATCGGGACCCCGGTTCCGCTTAATATGACCTAATTGCATCGCACCTTTGCCATGTCATACATCATGCATGCATCATGCCCGATCTTTTGCCGTAGTATTAAATATTGCATCCGGTGTTTATTCTAGTGTTTTGCTTCTTCGCGGATAAGGCCGTTGAGTTGATGCGAGTGTCGACCGATCTTCGGTTGAACCTTCGACAATGTTTTCAGGCGAGCATCTCCCCCTTTCTACCTATCTTACTTTTATAGTATTTATTTCCCTCCTGTTGATCTATTGCTATCTGTGTTGCGGTGCTCTAGCTTTCGTACCCGTGATATCCCTTGCAGCCTTTGCCTTGGACGCCTCCTATTACCTGTGGTGTGGTAGTTAGTTGGACCTGCGCGTCGTAGTCGCTTGCTCAAGTGCTGTTGCGTGTTGTCAAGTTCCACAGTTGTTGGAGTATAGACACATGTTTGATGTTGGAGATGATCATGGTTTTACTTATCGCTCACTTTAATTCATGTTTAACAACTAAAATTGAAGTAAGCAGAGGCATCGGTGGGTGATAGATAATATTTGGTTTCCGAACGCCCACTTGTGTCCCGTAGGACCCCGAGTACTTGATACCTGTTCCTTGATTTATCGCGCTATCCACATCCGGGAGGTATATGGGACCCCCCTGAGCCAGAGCTTGATTCAGTCTTATTTCTTGGGGCCACAAACTAGTTTGAGGTTTTATTTACTATCCTGTACTTATGCCATGCTACTACTGTATTTACGATTGTGCGAGGAGCACACTGTACTGTTTAGGTAAGCGGAGTGTTTTCGCGGTATCGACACCCCGAGTTTTCGGGTTCCCGCGTTCTGACCGACGCAAACCTTGAGTCCGTCTCGAGTCAGCTAGCTTCGCTATGGTGTACTCAATGGGGTGGCCCCAAATATTTCTGAATCCGTGATTGCTTTGTCGTGAAGGCCTCGTTGGGTTTTGATTTGGTTTTTCCGAGGTTGATCGAGCGTGTTGCTATTGGTGCACCCGCCGGTAAAACTTTCTGAAAGCCGTGTCCGCGGTTATGGACGACTTGGAGCACAGTATCTCGACCATAGACAAGCATAACTAAAGTAGTACTATAAATTTGACTTTATAATGACTAGTAATCAGCTTCACTATAATGGAATGGCTAAATAATACTGTCCACAATTGCTTGTTTGGAGTGTCGCTTGCGACCATTGTACCTGACTAGTAATTATTGCAACTACAACGGAATGGCTGAATAAAAGTACCAACAACTGCTGGGTTTTGGGTTATCTCATGCTAATTGTATCTGACTAGTAAGTGTCGCAACTATAACGGAATGGCTAACTAAAAGTGCCCACTGCTTACTTTATCAGGATGATTATCTAAACCTGACTAGTAATTGCTGCAACGATAACTGAATAAGTAAAACTGCCAACGGTGTGAGTTCCTCGGTTGACTTCCTCGTTGGTCTCGAGGGGGAAACACCAGGATGGGTTTGTTTGATGGTAGTATCAGGTTGGTTCCGAATAGGTCTTTCTTACCCCTCTCTGATAGTCGCCAGTTGTATCGAGTCTCTATAGGTTGTTTAGTGCATCTGCCGCCGCTTGATCCACCATACCTATGTAGGCGAGGACCGCCAATTCTAGCCTCGCTGCATCGGCCTCGATCGACGCCTCTTTTTCCTTTGCCCTTTGTCGGCACCCCTTTTGTTTAAGCAGGTTTTGAGATCGACGTCGTTAGCAGGGTTACCCTTCCGGCTTGGCCTGGGCAGGGTTATGGACGCCATTGGTTATTCTTCAGGGCTCTTAGCCCCATTTGCATCTTGTTCGTAGTCGGACGCTCTACCGTTTTCAAGGTGATTTGGATCTTTGTATATTATATCTGTATCCTTGACTCTTTGAGTCGTTGTTGCATATATATCTGATCTGTGGGTCCCATCGAGGACTGTTGTGTAATGTTATTACTTCATTTTCCACCCGCACGAAAGTGCCTGGTGGGCACCTTTGAATCGTTTCTATGCGGGTTTGGCGGGTTTCGCTAAGACTTGCATAGGTCCGATTCCGAGGGTGTTACAAAATGACACCTGGTTTGGGGTAAAACCCAAGTTGTCCTTTCTTAAATTTTTGGTATGCTAAGCATAAGTAAGATGTTTACAACCAAAGTCGAATGAGCATGTCTTTGTAGGTTATTTCGAATAACCATTGGGTATTCCTCCATAACACCGAGGACAAAAGGGTTTGTCGCTTGAAATGTGAAGTTTCTTGAAAAAAGGATTTTTTCGCAAAAGTTAAGTGGGAGGATAATAGAACTTTGATAAGGTTAACGAACCTTAGCTATATGTGGCTCACGTGCCTCAAAGGTTATGGTCACGGAGGTCTAAGTTCCTATTGAACCAAGTAGATCGGATAAATAATCAAATACTGAGATTTGAGAATAAATCATTATTGTTTGACAATGATGAACCGACTACATGCAAAGAAGCGATGATGGGCCCTGACTCCGTCAAATGGCTTGAAGCCATAAAATTCGTGATAGTTCCATACACGAGAAATCAAGTTTTTTGAACTTGGAAGACCCTCCGGAAAGGTGTAAAAACCTATCGGTCATATTTGGATCTATAAAGAAACAGACATGGATGTTTCACATCTATGAAATAGTCGACATGTCATAAAGTTTTTACGATAATTTTCAAGGAATTGACTATGACAAGATTTGATCTTTCATAGCGATATTTAGTCTGGACGGATTAAAGTAGCAACCACTACATATAATTTGGTATATGGTAGATGAATAAACAAAACAAAGTTCTTCTAAAAGAATGGTTACCTAGGACGTATGCATGACACGATCCAAAGGGTTTTGTTAATTCAAAGGATGCTAAAAAGGGCATGCAAACTTCAATGGTTGAATTAAGCATCGCGGAGTTGGAATCTTCACCGTGATGAAACTGTTAAAGGAGTTTTCATCAGGAGACGATTAAGATGCTTGCATTTGCAATTAAGTGGGAGCGCCGAGACATATTTCTAATACATTATGTGGAGGACATCTTGTTGATTGGAAATGATGTATCTTTTATTGACAAAGGTTAAGTATTTCATTTCGATGAAAGACTTAGGCAAAACCCGAATATTTAGCATGAATGTCTACATGGATAGACTATGGCGCTAATATGGTTATGCCAAACGTACATATATGATATATTGAAGGGGTTCAATATAGAAACGACGAGAAAATGATCTTGTCGCATGGAAAAGAATTGAATCAAGATTCAAGTGTATCAACAATTGATAAGTGAAACAAGATTCAAGTGCTTTGACACTTGATGAGTGAAATCACAAGAATGTTTTGATCAATCATACCATGATATGTACACATCCAGATATGTCCTATGCTCTAAGTGTTATGAGCATATACCAGGATGAATCATAAAATGATCATTGGACGATAGTAAGAAAATTATTATGATCTTTTGGAAGAACTAAGAATATATTTGTGTAGAGGTGACAAACAATTACAAATAGTTCATTGTAAAGAGTTACATTGATACTAGTTTTGCCACAAGACACAAATTAAGTTTATCTCAATTTAAACTATAGGTGGCATAATGAAATGGAAAGATACTACAACAAAAGGCTAAGTATATGACTGCTAAAGTAGCAGCAAAGGAGGGCATTTGTGTTAAGTAGTTTGTTATCAAACTAATGTGTGGTTCGCAATGGGCTAACACTAAAGATATATTGTATGCCAATAATATTGACATGATTTAACCCCAAGGAACTAAATGTCTCACCAAAAGACCAAATTTATACAAAGACATCTCATTGGATAATGAGTGATGCGTGAAGATGCAAAGACATGCAAATACACATGGACCTGAAAGCGTCAGATCCATAGATTATGTTAACCACTTGCAATCGCGTATATGGAACACCAGAAAGCCATAGGTGTTCAATACACAAAGTTTTCAAACTAGATTATTGTCTCTAGTGCAAGTGGGAGACTGAAGGGAATATGCCCGAGAGCCAATAATAAAGTGGTTATTATCATATTCCTTATTTATGATAAATGTTTATTTTGCATGCTATAATTGTATTAATACGGAAACGTTAATATATGCGTGTTTAATGAACAAAAAGGAAGTTCCTAGTTATGCCTCTCTTATAAACTAGCTCGTTGATTAACAAGATGATCAAAGGTTTCCTGATCATTGATACGTTGGAAACGTATCTATAATTTTTGATGCTCCATGCTTGTTTTATATCTACTATGATTTACTTTTCTACACTTTGAGGTGCTTTTTACATGTTTTCTGGTGCTAACCTATTAACAAGATGCAACAGTGCCAGATGCCTGTTTTCTGCTATTTTTGGTTTCAGAAAAGTTAGTAAAGAAATATTCTCGGAATTGGACGGGGCGAACGCCAAAGTCAATTACTTTCCGTGGGGAACAAGAAGTCCAAAGGAGAGCCAGAGGGGCTGGCCAGGGGGCCAGACCCACCCCAGGCGCGGGGTTAGGTGGACCCGCGCCTGGGTAGGGTTTGGCGACCCTGGTCTACTCCAGGACTCGCCCCTTCGCCTATAAGAAGCCCCCGATACAGAAACTCTCGGTACCCGATCAGAAATCCACGAAACCGTCTGTAGCCGCCGCCACCAACGTCCCTAGATTGGGGGATCTGAAGTTCTTCCTGGCACCCTGCCGGAGGGGAGATCATCCCGGAGGCCTTCTCTCCGGTATGATTCGTGAGTAGTTCCACCTTGGACTACGGGTCCATGTAGTTGCTAGATGGTTGTATAAAATCTCCTCCTTTGTGCTTTCATGTATAGATCTTGTGAGCTCCGTTCATGATCAAGGTCTAATCTATTTGTAATCATGCATGTTGTGTTTGCGAGGATCTGATGGATATTGAGATTATTATGTTAGTTTGATTAACGGTTTTATCTTTATGATTCTATCATGTCTATGTTGTTTGTGATCTTACATGCTCTCCGTTGCTAGTGATTATCTTGGCCAAGTAGTTACTAGTGATCCCAAGAGGGAGTATTTATGCTCGATAGTGGGTTCATGCCTCTAGTTTCCAAGGGAAGTGAAAAAAATCTCTTCGGTTGTAGATGTGTTGTTGCTACTAGGGAGAAAACGATGGTCTCTTGTTCATGGAACATGTGGATTGTTTACCTTACACACTTTGCTTAAAGCAGTTGTCTGTTGCTTGCAACTTAATACTGGAGGGGGGTCGGGTGATAACCTGAAGGTAGACTTCTAGTCATAGATGAAGTTGGAGTACGGTCTATGTATAATGTTGTATTGCCCAATCAACCTCATAGGATCTTTCTAGCTAGTAATTGCATTGTTATCCCTTTCTCAGTTCCTGTCAATTGCCCCGTTGTAATTTGTTTACCCTTCATGCCATGTTGTTTATCTAAGGAGAGCACCTCTAGTGAACTATGGACCCCGGTCCAATCTTTACCATTGATACATCTTCCACTGTTACTTGTTTACTTGCTGCAAACCATTACCTTCCACACCATACGTTTAATCCTTTGTTACAGCAAACCGGTGAGCTTGACAACCTCACTGATTCGTTGGGGCAAAGTCTTGAGTTTGTGTTGTGTAGGTCTCCGTGTTGCTTGCAACACCTGTGTGATGTTTGCTTCCTCCTACTAGTTTGATAACCTCGGTCTCAACTGAGGGAAGACTTGGTAATGTACTCTTCACACCTTGCTCTTGGGGTTCCAACAAGACTCCACATCAGCCACCAAGTTTTCTGGCGCCATCAAGGAGTCATGAACAAGTTTTCTGGCGCCGTCGCCGGGGAGGCTAAAGACGTCTTTACTAGGGGAGTCCTTCACTTCCTTTCTCTTTACTTTGTTTTTAGTTTGTTTAGTTTCTTTTGCTTGGTTTTGTTTGCCTCTTTTCAAAAACTCCAAAAAAATTAATCTAGTTTTGGTTTGCTTGCTTTATTCAAAAACACAAAAAATAGTCCTTGCTCTAGCTCACCATGTTGCTCTAAAAAATCTTGCAATAGGTAGTGGTTCCATAATTGGGAAAGATAATATTGAAGAATTCTTTAATTATGTTAGCAAGCATTAGGATATTGAGGATAAATCTATAGCAGAGCTTGCTCCTAATTATGAAATTGCTTCAGCTTCTTTAGTCCATATGTTGGAGGCTAGGTTTGTTAGCCTTAACCCCTTCATACAATTCTTATTCCTAAAATTAAAAGAAGAGAAGAATATTGAAAAAAGGGAATTCATCCTTGAAACTTTATCAAAAGAATTCCACGATGTTGCTAGGGAGGCCAAAAAGGTTTTTGAACGTTTCAATATGCTAGGTTCAAGTGTAGATGTTGTGGGTATTTCTGATAAAACTAAGCCTAGAGAGGAAATCAATATACCCATACCCTATAAGCTTGTCGGAATGCATGAAGCCTTTGAAAATAACTTTGATTGGATTGCCCCTGAAAAACTTTTTAACGAAGGTAGTAGACCAAATAGAGATGAGAAAGGATCCTCCAAAACCTATTTGGATGAGATATCTTTCATAGTTGAAGATTTTGCAAGTATGAATGTTAATGCTTCTTCATTTGAAAATACTTGATTCTTCTTGCTTCTTGTTCCTAACTTAAAGGCGTTAAAGAAAGGTACTTATTCGGAGATAACCCAAGAGTTTCCTTGAGTCTTCGAAGTTATTACTACTGTAATGACCTCTCCTTATCCTTTTTGTTGCCTTTTTGTGCCAAGAATGACCTCTAATGAGACGGAACTAATATTTGGGGAGTTGTTGTCCCGAAATAGATTTTTGTCCTCCACCAAAAAAATCGTGAGGAGGCTCTATAACTCAGATTGAGCTCAACATTTACGAATAAATCCCCCAGTATGTTGGATAACTTTCGTTAGTTCAACACTTTTTGATTTGATCAACAGAAGATGTTCGAAAAAAATCTTTTCTACCTGCTGGTCTATTTTGATAGATTTCTGCCATTATTTGCATTTGCTTCTTATTGATTCCTTTTTTAGCTCTCTTCAGATAAATTGAGTTTCTTTGAAGGCGTTACTTCAGTAGCTTGTGTTTTTAGTGAAAAGCCTTGCTGTTCCAAAGCTTTTCCAGCGGTCTAATATCTTTTGAATAAGCTAATGTTGCTAATGAAAATTGTGTGAAGTTTTACATGAAGGAAAAATTTCAGGTGTAGAGAAAGAATGATGCAATGATATGAAGAATGGACAAAAGCTAAAGCTTGGGGATTCCACCATGGTGTCATCCCAAGAAATATCCAAGAGTTACAAGCGTCAAAGCTTGGGGATGCCCAAGGCATCCCCTTCTTCATCAATAAAAAAACTCAGGTCTATCTAGACACTTCACTTTTATTGTTTCATGCACAGTTGTGTTGTTTTTGGAGCGTCTTAGTTTTTGTTTACTTTGCTTAGTTTGTTTAGTTTGCTTTAGTAGTTTGGACCCCCGTTCTCGCTGTGTTGTTTCGCAAATAAGTTTGCTTGGTGTTTGAAAAGGAGTAGTAAGTTCTTGCTTGAAGTGCAAGAGGAGCTTGCATTGACTGTGACTAAGACTTTAGCATGACATGCTAGGTGTTGTTTTTGCATTATGCTTAGTGATTATTATTGTAGCATGTCTTGTTCCAAACAATTGGGATTGCTTAGTGTGACTTGAAGAAATTATGCGTTGTTTTAGCATGTAAAAGCTTAGTATTGTGGTATTCTCCTTTGATGTTTTGCTTGGGTTGAATTGGCACATGCTCACACCATGTTATGACTATGACAAGTCACCATTATCCTCTATGATCATTTAGTCCTTGACTTGTAGTACCACTCTTTGCTTTGATTAGTTTTCTTTGTTGCATTGCATACTTATGGCCATTATTGCTCTCTTAGGTGGTTGCTCCCAGTCTTTTGCTAGCCTCCACTTGTATGAGTAAGTTCTACTCATCCTTCCAACTCCCAAGAAACCAAGTTATTCCAAAGTCTCCACTATAAACCCCAATGCATGGTGTGTTACACCATTCCAAGTATATTCTTGTTTTCAACTATCTTCCAATTAAAAACTATTTTGTTATGTGAAAACTTAGCGATTAAATCCCTCACGAACTTGATGGCACACTTTATATTCTTTGCCCTAATAAACTTGAACCATTGAGGCAACTTTGTTGTATATGCTTGCACTTATAAGTTGGGATTAGCAGAACCGTACTGTCACGGGGAACGTTTTCAACATTGCACTTGTACTTTTTTGTACTCCGTTGATATCATGCTCTTTTGCCTATGGATGTTACCGGTGTGAAATGAAGTGGGAACTTGTAAGTCCATGTAGTTTGTATTATGTGTTAGAGAAACGCCTAGGCCGCTAGCCTAAGCCATGCCTAATCATGGTGGAAACTTGCAGCATCACCAAAGTGAGCCATCTATGAAGCATCCTCAATAAAAAGCTATGCAATTGGTAAATAAAAATATTGCTGAGATGCTCATTGTCTGTAATTTTGGTTATGGGAAAGCTCCTGTACCATGTGCAAGGGGTACCCCGTTGGTGGTTCTCAATGATATGCAAATACTTATAGTGACAAGAACTTATCTGGACCCTAAGTTGAGTATCCATGAGGTGTAGCCCTCATAGTCAAGGGACTTGAGATTTCCAGCTTATACTTTGTCAAACATATACTCCAGCTTTGCCACTTTAACCTTAACCCTTCAAGATTCTTATGATAGGGGCAATGAGGGCTGAAAGCTAATAAGTACCATAATTTTTGGAAGCTCTTTTTGAAACTTGTAATCCATGCTTCCTTTACAAAAAGGCCTTTCTTTCACCATTATTTGAGTCTCGACCTTCTACCTTTAGGCACCATTAAGAGATCATAGTTGTCATTCTGTGTGCAATGTTCCAAAGCTTATTAATTGATGCATATTGTGTTATTACTTGTTCATGTGCTATTTGTTTCTAGTCACCCTTGTGAACTTTGCAGGTATCCTATGCATTATATTTCTACTCTATGAGGGACAAACTGATTGCCACTATGCTATGTTTTCTGCATGTGAAACAAACAAACTTTTTCAATGCATATTATTCATGATCTTTGTTTGTATCTTGCCATGTTGCATGCATAATTACTATGTCCTACTGTTAGAACTCCATCTTTCATGCACATGTTTAGAGTTCTTTGATCCCAACTTTCAATGTTTGCAAATGGTTGGATCTTTATTGTGAGGGTGCATGTTCACCTCAAAAATTATTCTGTTTATCACTTACCTACTCGAGGACGAGCAGGAGTTAAGCTTGGGGATGCTGATACGTTGGAAACGTATCTATAATTTTTGATGTTCCATGCTTGTTTTGTATCTACTTTGCTTTACTTGTCTACACTTTGAGGTGCTTTTTACATGTTTTCTGGTACTAACCTATTAACAAGTTGCAACAGTGCCAGATGCCTGTTTTCTGTTGTTTTTAGTTTCAGAAAAGTTAGTAAAGAAATATTCTCGAAATTGGACGGGACAAACGCCAAAGTCAATTACTTTCCATGGGGAACAAGAAGTCCAGAGGAGAGCTGGAGGGGCTGGCCAGGGGAGACCCACCCAGCGGCCAGGTGGACTGCACTGGTAGGGTTTGGCGACCACAGGGCCTCCTGACTCGCCCCTTCGCCTAAAAGAAGCCCCCGATACAGAAATTCTCGGTACCCGATCAGAAATCCACGAAACCATCTATAGCCGCCGCCACCATCGTCCCTAGATTGGGGGGATCTGATGTTCTTCCCAGCACCCTGCCAGAGGGGAGATCATCCCGGAAGCCTTCTCTCCAGTATGATTTGTGAGTAGTTCCACCTTGGACTACGAGTCCATGTAGTAGCTAGATGGTTGTATCTCCTTTATGCTTTCATGTGTAGATCTTGTGATCTCCGTTCATGATCAAGATCTAATCTATTTGTAATCATGCATGTTGTGTTTGCGGGGATATGATGGATATTGAGATTATTATGTTGGTTTGATTAATGGTTTTATCTTTATGATTCTATCATGCCTGTGTTATTTCTGATCTTACATGCTCTCCATTGCTAGTGGTTATCTTGGCCAAGTAGTTGCTAGTGACTCCAAGAGGGAGTATTTATGCTCGATAGTGGGTTCATGCCTCTAGTTTCCAAGGGAAGTGACAGAATCTCTTTGGTTGTAAATGTGTTGATGCTACTAGGGAGAAAACAATGGTCTCTTGTTCATGGAACATATGGACTGTTTACCTTACACACTTTTCTTAAAGCAGTTGTCTGTTGCTTGCAACTTAATACTGGAGGGGGTTCGGATGATAACCTAAAGGTGGACTTCTAGTCATAGATGAAGTTGGATTACGTCCTATGTATAATATTGTATTGCCCAATCAACCTCATAGGATCTTTCTAGCTAGTAATTGCATTGGTATGCCTTGCTCAGTTCCTGTCAATTGCCCCGCTGTAATTTATTTACCCTTCATGCCATGTTGTTTATCTAAGGAGAGCACCTCTAGTGAACTATGGGCCCCGGTCCAATATTTACCATTGATACATCTCCCACTGTTACTTGTTTACTTGCTGCAAACCATTACCTTCCACGCCATATGTTTAATCCTTTGTTACAGCAAACTGGTGAGCTTGACAACCTCACTGATTCGTTGGGGCAAAGTCTTGAGTTTGTGTTGTGCAGGTCTCCGCGTTGCTTGCAATACCTGTGTGACGTTTCCTTCCTCCTACTGGTTCGATAACCTCGGTCTCAACTGAGGGAAGACTTGCTGCTGTACTCTTCACACCTTGCTATTGGGGTTCCCAACAAGACTCCACATTAGCCACCAAGTTTTCTGGCGCCATCAAGGAGTCATCAATCATGGACATTCGATGTTGTTAATAACGAGGTCACAACATTTTTGGAGTGATGTGATGAACATTCATCCGAAGTATAGCATTACGATCAAGGTCATTGTGTTTATATTGCTATAACATCATACGAAGTAATCTTAGTCCTTAGACCATGATATCATGTCAATCACTAACACCGGAAGAGTATCTTGATAACATCAAACGTCACACTGTAATAGGGTGATTATAAAGATGGGTTCAGTGCTACGAAGGTGTTATGTTGAGGCTCATGGATCAAGAGTGGAATTTGTCCATCCCGATGACGGAGATATATACTCTGGGCCCTCTCGGTGATATCACATTAGTTAGCTTGCAAGCAAGTGATTTGATCACTATGATGTTATATTACGGGAACAAGAAAAGAGTACATGTAGGTAACAAGATCAAACTAGGTATGGAGATACCGATGATCGAATATCGTACATGTAATGTATCGTGAGACAAAGTAATTGAGTTACATGCATATAAGGATCACACGATCACATAAGTCATCGTTGAATATGTGGGAGTCAGTACGGATCTCCAGGTCCCGCTGCTGATTATTGATCGGAGAAGGGTCTCGATCATGTCTACATTATTCGCGAACCGTAGGGTGAAATACTTAAGGGATACCGACACCATTTGGAGCAAATAATATGCCAGATAAAGAAAAAAGAAAGCGCAGGAATTTATTTCACTAGACACCGAAACTGTTTCGGTTGAAATTGCTGAAACTGGTTCTCCATGTGAAATTGAATACTAGCAAGGGGTTTTATGTGAATGTTTGTCAATTAAAGTAATTAACAAAATTCTGAATAAATAAATAAAAGAGTTTTATTTAAATGAGAGTTTGCATCAAATTTGGTGGAAATTTAATGCATGTGAGTGGATTTTTGAGTGGAGGCTTTTCATTTTGAGTGGGAGCTCCACCCACATGAATGTGGAAGAGGTGGGGGCAGCCACCATGGCTGGGCGCCATGCCCCTTGGGGTGCCCCCCTCTCCCTATAAAAGGCCCCCTTCTCCTCCTCTCAAAGCACACCTCCTCGCGAAGGATCTCTCTCCTTTAGAATTACCCATGGTCTCGGATCAACGAGATACATGTTCCCAGTGGCTTTTTCTGGAAGGATTTGTTGCTTCCGCTGCTTCGCTGGAGCGAGGGCGCGGAGGTTGTCAGGGTACCCGGACGTGTGTGCGATCACGGATGCACCACTGCTTTGCGGTGCTGGACCGGCTGGATCAGATGGACTTCATCATGATCTTGAGATCGGCAAGCGTTCGACTACATCATCCACAAGTACAACCTCGTTAACGCTATTCAGTCTTCGAGGGTATTTATTCCATGGGTGTATATCCACCTGTTGCTTGTATCTAGTAGATACATATTGGTACTTAGTTGTTCCCATCGTAGAATTTTTTGTTTTCTATGTTGCGAACCCTACACCGCATAGCCTCCGAGCTCGCCACCCTTGTAACTACTCGATAATACAATCTAGCAGGAGTAGGTCTTTACCCTCTGGGGGCCTGAACCTGGGTAAACCCTTGTGTTTCTGCCCTCATCTCGCATCGCAGATGGATGGCCGCCCTTGCCCCTCTCATTACTACTCGCTGCCACTCGCAGCATCTGTCGTGGCCATTCCCACGACATGCATACAAGCAATTTGTTCTTTTTTACATGGGAGTAATTATAGAGATTAAATGCTTTTGTTTCTAAATATTTTAGGATTGCATGTTTGTAAATTGTTTCCTTTAAACCGGAACGGAGGGAGTATCATAACACATAAAACTAAGTATTTTAATACCAAACAGATCATGTAACACATTTTTGTATTGGAATTCTACATACAATTAAATACTATGCAACTATGATACTACTAGATGATATCATGCATTAGAGGGATAGTATCATATGTATGATACCAATATATGTTACTTCCAGTAAGACTAGCCTAAGAGAATCTCCACTCGCATTTACTCCCAGTAAGACTAGCCTAAGAGAATCTCCACTCGCATTTTCAGAGAATCACTTCAGACTATTTTTTATCTGAACAACGAAAATTCGTCCACTCATGTTCTTAGGAACTGATTTTTTGCCTGATTTGACCCAACTTTCATCTAGCTTTTCTATGCCAAACCCAACATGCTGGTTGTTGCTTGAAAACGCCAATGAAGCTAAAGCATCAGAATTTTTTTGTGATGGTGACCCTGACTGTCAGTAAGAGAACGATGACCGTTCTCATCGTCATCGTCTCGGCTCTCGCGTCAAACGATAAGCAATCGCCGACTGTCTAATCGCCCACGTGGTGCGTAATGGCGCGCCACCGACAACCCTTCTTCCCATTTTTTCCCATTTCCCGCCCTCGTACTGCACCCCTCATGCCCTCGTCGAGCGACGAGGACTGCGACTACACAAGTTTTACCGTCATCTCGGCATGAACTATAGCATGATTTCTCTGCGTATTTATGATTTTTTAGCCCAATATAAGTTGAATTTGATTTTATGTCTAAATTTGATAAAATATGTATGACAATGCAATCGTCTAAATTAGTACTCCCTTTGTCTCAAAACAGATGTCTCAGTTTTATAAAATTTGAATGAATCTAGACATTATTTAGTATATAGATTCATTCAAATTTTGATAAATCTGAGACATCTATTCTGAGACAGAAGGAGTAGAAAATTTGCAAGATTTAGACAAAGTTTGGGTAAATTTCAAAATAATTACAAACAAAACTGAGAACGCGTGTGTAAATTCGGTCACCCAGACCAGAAGTTACATATTCGTAAAAAAGAAGACCAGAAGTTACATACCGCGTTGGAAAGCCGAGCGATGATGTCGAACGAATTATCCGAATCGTGTGCGCTGGCCTGAACCAATGAGGAGGCTCCGCGCCAAAAACCCGAGCCGGCGCGCTCCAGCTAGCTGTCGACCCACATGTCAGGGAGAGGCCACAAGCGCCGCGGCGGGAAAATAAAAGCGCGCGCACCTCTCCACGGAACTCGGGCCCCACGCAGCTGAACGTTTTGTTTTGTCACGCTTCACTTTTGGAAAACTAGTAATGTTGCATGTGCAAATATATCTAGACTGTTTTTAGTGTCTAGGTCCCTTTTAAATTTGAGTGAACCTACACACTAAAAATAGTCTAAATACATTCGCTTTACAAAGCTAAAACATCTTATATTTTAAAATTAAGAGAGTCCATTGCTTTCTCTGTGGTATTGATAGAAGTTATGAAGAGAAATAGAAAAACTAATCTTATAGACCATACCTACAAGAGTTCTCCGATTAGTACAAGCCTAAATAAACAGTGGTATACTTCTAGCCGATTTAAGTTCCAGTAGCTAGTTACTTCAAAATTGAAAAATTGTCCCTATCATCTTCATATAATAATATACAACCAAACTGGTGTTCTTAAACAGGAAAAATAGACAATAATATTTTTAATTTTTTATCTTAGAAAAAAGTTGCTATACATTCTTCGCACAGAAATACGTGAGTTCAGTCGTGTTGATTATTGAAATAAATCTCTCAACAATTCCATAGGTGCAAATTAGCTTATGATCTTCTGCCTCCAATAGCTAGCTTTCTCATATCCATATTTTCTGGCAAACGTGTCAGGCATCATGAACTCCTGAAATAATCATAATCATAGCTCCTACAAAAAAAGTTGAATACTCATTGGTTATTACTGTCTTTTGTTATTTCTTCCTCTGCATGAACTACACTGCCTAAAGCCTTTACGCGGAGAACAGCCTCTACAAGGTTAGCCTGATCAAAAGCTGCAATTAGAAACAAATATGTTAGTTTTAAGAATCATTTTAAATACAAAGACAATAGCAGAAATCTAGAGATGTTTGTGGAGTACAAACCTATTTCTGTGTGCAGTGTTCTTCACCTCGGTTTAGAATTAGAGCCTGGCATGCTTGTGTACAGAAAAAGAATATCATGGTATACTAAAAATAACTTCAAGTAGCACCATGGGTATACACAGAAATGGCATGTTTGTCCGTTATTTACTGATCTCATATGAAGTAGAAAAGCAATAAGAGAAACCACAAATGAGGTTCTCGCCCCAAATTCAGTAAAGCATGCCTCTAGTTATAAGATGGTGACTGAAAGTAGAATACACGATCCAAGTAAAAAAAACTGTAGGACTTAAAGTAGAATACACGATGGAATATAGACTTCTACAGCCTGAGCATGTAGCATCAAAGCGTGCTCCCAGAATTTATAAAATATCAGTACACCCGCAAAAATTTAAAAGTAGAGCTCTAGTTCTGCATCAAGGGCAATGGTAGGCTGTCTGGTGTAACTCTACTCGAGTTCATCAGATAGCTTCCAAATGTGAACTAATTTCTTCTCATTTAGAGAGCTTGATTCAGATTTGGTGATTTTACATCTCCATATACATATATGTAGAGCAAGATTCTGATTTGGCCAGATGCAAAAACGTAAATTGTACTACTAAAGTTCTGAATATTATCTTCATAGTAGCAAAAACTTGATCAGCCACTGTTAAGAGAAGAAATCACGACTTGATAAATAACCAGCTCCTTGATGAACAGGTTGCTCCATGTTCTATTGGCGACAACGAAATCAAAAATCACTATAGGCGAACACACCTGAGCTGAAAAAAGTACAAGAAACCAATCAGAGAAAATTATTTACAATGGACGAAGATGCTGATTCTAAGCACATCGGACAATGAAAAGTAAACATATGTGAACCCAGACCATTAGCAGGTTCTGAACAATAAATCTTTGATGACAAATAATAAGAATTTCGAAAAAAAGGATCATCAAATCAACTAAACAAATCAGCGTGGCCTCGCGTGCCGGCGGGGGCCGGAGGCGCGTTCTCGCTGCCGTGTGGTGTTGCGAACTGCGGGGCGAGCGGCAGGGGCGAAGGCGGCTCAGCTGGGATGGGTGGCTCGCGTCGTGGCGCAGAATGGGCGCAGTGGCGGCGGTGGTCGGCTGGCGAGGGTGCTCGCACTGCGGGGCGGTGGGCTCGCGTGCTTGGTCAGGGGCGTGTGCGGTGGTAGCTTGGCGTCCGAGGATGGCAACTGCAGAACGGTCTGCTCTGAAACAAAAAAAGAAGGGAAGAGGAGTCGCGGGATTGTCCGCTCGCGGCGTTGAGCCGATAAAGACGACGCAATTTTTGGACGTTCGATATTCGCATCGTACGGTCCAGACTGCTGGGATTAGACCCTCTGGGTCTTTTAATATTAGTTTAGATGACATGGATCCTCCGGACGATCAGGGCTTCCCATCGTCCTCCTCCCCCCAAAATCGCCCCAATTTTCATTTTTGCTGCAAAACGGCCTACATATGTCCCCGCTTTTGCTTCCGAAGCAAAAAAACGGTTCGTTTTAAAAATAGAACGTCTCGCCGGAGACCTCGTCGGAGATCATGCAGCAAAAAAATTGTGCTAATGCAGCAAAACCGACATCGCCGGAAACTTTTTTTGCTGCATGGTCTCCGACGAGGGTCATCAACGAGTTGTTTCCGACGATGTCTCCGGCGAAGACGGTTTTGCTGCATTAGCACATTTTTTTTGCTGCATGGTCTCCGGCGAGGTCTCCGATGAGGTCTCCGGCGAGACGTTCTATTTCTAAAACGAACCCTTTTTTTGTTTCGGAAGCAAAAGCGGGGACATATGCAGCAAACGCGGGATGTTTTGCAGCAAATGGACACGTATCAGTACGGGAAGCAGGACGATGGGAGCTCTCCCATCGTCCGGGGGACGCCTAGCAGTTTCCTTCACTTTTTGAGATCTTCATGCCAATATAAGATTTTATTTACTTACTAAACAAAAATTGCCCGTGTTTCCATGCCAAAAAAAATGCCCATGTTTTAGAATCGGAGGTACTACTAGTACTTTTGTTTGGTACCAAGACGAAGACACTCACAGGTAAGTACATCCACAGATACACTCAGTTCGACTACTCGAGCGCACATATCCTACCTCTACGCGGCATCAGCGACGGGTCTTAAAATTAAAAAAGTAATTACAGACACCTTGCCATGGATGAAAACATACACTTTGTCTATCTGAAAATTATGAATTTGCTAGCGCTCAAAGTATGCTAGGGCGGTTGTGGAACTTATTTCTCCGGTTCAAGTTCATAAATTGAATCATTTGACTGTATCTGTGTTGTTTGGAACCATTCGGCACAACATTTCTCAATTAATTTAAAACCTTGCGTCAAAAGGTCCTTCCATGGACCTAGGAAAGATTCAGAGTCATTATTCTTTTTGCCCTGATGGAGTCGTCATTTTAGAACAACTGAATATGTGAAACTCAATTATAACGGCTGTTTGAACAACGTGTGGCCGCGCAAAGAAGGCGAGAGGCGACGGCTCAAGAAAACCCATCTAGGGTTCCCTTCCCTCTATTAGCGACATTGTCGGTATGTTTCGCCTCTAGTGGCCTTAGAGCCTTGGAGGTGTGACGGACCGCGGCCCCTCGCCGGCGGGTGGTTTTTGTTCTTTGTTTATGCTGTTTTTATGTCTTTTTCGGGAGGTGAGATGATGGCTACAGAATAAGGTTCTTTCCGTCCTATCCTTGCACCTGGTGGTGTGTCTACCGTGACGAAAGACGCGTGGGTCGTATGTCCAGCCGATCTTCTAGGATCTGGTCGGTTTTCATGTTAGTTGGTCAGGTCAGTCTTTTTCAATCTATGGATGTTATTATTGTCAATTGTTACTGCTTTAGTGCGCTGGTTCTTGAAACCCTTAGCACGACGACTTCTCGTCTGTGTACTACAACATGCTTTACTACGACAAGTTTTGCTCGACTCCGATGATGGAGGGGCAAGGACATCGGTGTGCCTTCAGCTCGTGCCAGTGCTTGTCGCTAGATGATCCATCAAATTATTTGTAATTTTTATTATTTTAGGCCTTTTTATATTACTATTGATAGTTATTAATAGATCGATGGAATTTTGAAAAAAAATCATGTGAAACTCATAAAAGTAGAAAAAGGTTACGAAATAAGTTCGGATGTAAAAAAAAGAAAAAGACCGTGTTTAGTTACATTTTCCTTCAAGTCCTCTAAAATAGTGCCTCATCTTCTCTTTCATCTGACCATAACTTTCATCCTCCACTACCAAAACCACAATTTCCCTCCTTTCCACCCCCTCTTTCCCTCGTTTTCTCCCCCCTCTGCCGCCAATTCCTCAGATCCAAACCCTAAGCGCCCCAAACCCGCCGGCCAGCGCTCCGATCCGTCCAACGCTCCTCGCATCGGATCTCCATGGCGGCGGCCGCCGGCGGGACCAGCACCGAGGGCGCGGCGCGCGTGCTGCTGCAGCGTTACCAGCCGTTCGCGTCGCTGCCGGGCGAGTACCACAACTTCGGCCCGGCCGACGGCGGTGGTGGCGGCGAGATGACGGAGGCCGTCGTCCTCAGGACGCCAGTGAGTTGGGGTGGGCTTGTGGAGGAACTTTTGTTGGTACTAGATTGACTGTTTCGGTTCTTCAGTTGGATGCTTAGGACGCGGCTGCTCCCGTCCCGTCCTGTCCCTATGCGCTCATCTGCGCAGCTGCAGTAGCTCGCGCGTATCAATGCCGAAGCGCGTCGGTGTAGATTTGGGAACGGCCAAGCTGGGGTGGATGGGGATCGTTCAGTTTGGATGTAGTGGAGGCGAATATTGCTGAATTTTGCTAGCCGGTGGGTTGTGGTGCAGTACAACAAACTTTATTTTACTGTGCATTCTGCTATTTCCTAGAAGACTATCCATGATGTAATCAGAATGGACTAACTACGCAGAAATTGATATGTTTGATGGGAAGGACGATGCTTCTTTCCAGACTTGATTTCTACTTATGGGTACGTAATAGATCAGAGAAGCAGCTTGCTGATGGGAAAACTAGTTGCTACAAAAGAAACACCACCCAAACCAGACTATGGTAATAGGCCCTGGTGGAGGGTTTTGTCATTCTTGGGCTGATAATCTTTGTCAGTTCTTTATGGCATGGTGAATGGTTTGACAAAACAATGCTTAAGATTTACAATGTGGTGGGAGTTCTGATAACAACATTGCTTCCTCACGGCTAATAGACTTGATGTTTCGTATGTCACAAGACAAGGGAAATGTGTTGACAATCAAGGACATGGTTTAGCGTGACTTCATATAATTTACGTGATGCAGGCATGTAGGTTAGATTCTCGTGGATCCATTTAGGACTATGTACTGTCACACTTACATGCTGCTGAAATTTTAAGTTTCCAGCTCCTTTGAATGGTCAACTTGTGCTTAAATGGTGATTTACTTCATTTTTGCTCCTTGCGACCACTAGTGGCTCATGCTTGTGTGACACATTGTGGTTGCTTGAAAACCCCAAAGCTAACCCGTGCTCCACAACTCTCATAATTGAGGTGCAGACTATGTTATATGAGTTTAATCTGTGATGAAATTCCTGACAATGTGAAAATGGGGAGAATAATTCAATTTACTGAAAGAGCTACAAAGTTAATAGGAACCTGAGAAATACAAGCTTCTGTTTCACGAAAGTTGTTACAACTTGTCTATATATCGGGTCTGTTTAGTTAACTTATTAACATGTCTAAATTCAGGTATAAAATTATTGTTTCATATCCCAAAAGCTGGCTTAGGATCCATCAGTAGCAATTATACTTCAAAGAGTTTTATTTCTGAAGCCTATTCTGTATAGTCCTCTTCCCCTTAGCTGGTCCTCTTGAATCTTCTGGAACTTTAAGGGCATGACTTCTTTGCACTCTATAATAGAATAGTTTTACATGTGACTGCATGTTGATGTTCATAAAAAAACACTGCATGTTGAAGTAGCTTTGGACAATTTTCATTCCTTTGTCGTTCTTCTTCTGATTGATCCAATGGTTCTGACTAGGACGCATATACCTCTGAACACAGCTTACAACTTTCATCATACTGTGCTCTCCAAAGAGCAACCCTTCTCAAAATCTCAAAACAAAAGTTTTATAGTGGACCGGGGCATCCTTTTAGTGAACCCATTTGGACAGATTTATCAGATTGGGATACTCATTCATGTGTTCATGCTAATAGAAGAGACCCACGCTCCTTTAGGCTCTTTAAATTCTGTGATATTTAATTTTGAATACCATTCGGAAGTGTACTGAGATATCGTGATGGCTTCACAAATCTAAGACTGATGTTTCTTTGTAGTTAAAGCGGAAACATAACAGAGAAGACAATGAGGTAGCTGAATCAAATGATTGGGTGATGAGCCCTGGATATGCTAACACAGCAGGCAGCCCAATTCCTACACCGCCTTCGGGAAAAGGTTCTAAAATGTCCGCCAAGCCTAAGGCTGCAAAAGGCCAGAAATCTTGTCCTCAGACCCCTTTGTTTTTAGGTGAGCGGTGCACATTCAGTCAGCCATTTATAATCTTTATCCTGGACCAAGTTGTTCATGCCAACTGATACTATTTTCCAGGTTCTCCGGGTAATCCAGCTACTCCTGTTGGTGGCTGTCGCTATGATAGCTCCCTAGGTTAGGAGAGGCACTCATCTTTGGACTGTTGTTTTTCTGGACTGACATGACATTCTATAGCTTGCTTGCTAACTGTTATTTATGCTGCTCATTTAGGGCTATTGACAAAAAAGTTCCTGAACTTGCTAAAGGGTGCACCTGGTGGCATGGTTGATTTGAATAATGCCGCTGAAACACTAGAGGTTGGTATTTTCTTTCTCTTGTTTCAGGAACCCATTTCTTCTGTTAATCACATATGTGCTGCTTTTGTGCAGGTACAAAAAAGACGTATATATGACATTACTAATGTCCTCGAAGGAATAGGACTGATAGAAAAGAAGCTTAAGAACAATATCCGTTGGAAGTAATTTATCCTCTGTGCCCATACCTATTATTTGTATTTTAGGGTCATCACTTACATTTATGCCCTTTTGCAGAGGAGTCGATGACTCTCGACCAGGAGAAGTTAGCGATGATATGTCCATTTTACAGGTATCATCCTTTTGCTGTGTTATAGTTCTAAAAAATATTGCTCCTCGTGCAACATAAATCGTGGAATGGAGATTCTCAAGTAATGGTTTCTTAGCTGTTAAAAAAATGATTCTTTGTATGTCATATGCAGGGAGATATTGAAGCCCTCACACTGCAGGAACACAGCTTAGACGAACAAATAAGGTTGGTGACCAGTTACTTAAGTTCCTGTTGTTACTATTCTTCACTAAGCATGCCACTCCAATGTTTCCTGCAGTGAAATGCGAGACAAGTTAAGAGAGCTCACTGAAGATGAAAATAACCAAAAGTAAGTGGCTCCCTTTCTCCCTGTTAAGAGGGTATTTATGTTCACCATATAGTTACTTAAGGTGTCTAGTACTAAAATGCAATTCTAAATTGTATTCTTGCACCTTGCTTCCTACAGATGGCTTTATGTTACGGAAGAAGATATCAAGTCTTTGCCATGCTTTCAGGTACCTTTTGAACTCTAGCGGTAATTGTTAAATGACCGGGAGTATCTTTATGCATCTCATTAATTACAAGTACTGTGCTACCATTTGCAGAATCAGACACTAATCGCAATAAAAGCACCTCATGGTACAACTCTTGAAGTCCCAGATCCTGATGAGGTGAGTAGTAACAATTTTTGTTACCTTTTTGAGAATTAGATGGATGTAACATTTTGTTAATGATGGCATTTTCCTTCCTGTGCAGGTAAATGATTATCCTCAAAGGAGATATAGGATTGTTCTAAGAAGCACTATGGGTCCGATAGATGTGTACCTAGTAAGGTATATGCCCGTTACTTCTACATCTCTGGCCTCCCAAATTCAGAATGTAGAGATCTAACTTAATGTGAATACTAATATCATTATTTATCTGTTTTCAGCCAATTCGAGGAGATGAGTGGCATGGAGACTCCTCCAAGGCCTTCACAAGCAGTGAGCATGGATTATCTAGAGAATCCTAGGACACCACTTGCTGCAGGATCTAACAAAGACGTTGAGATGGAGCTGAATGTTCAGGAAGGGCTAATAATGCCTCCTGATGCTCCTACTAGTTCACAGGATATTGGAGGAATGATGAAGATTGTTCCTTCTGAACTTGATGTAAGTTCATTTTCATGCATAAATGTTCGCAGCATATTCTTCTAAAAACCAACCTAACTACAACCCTATTCTAGTTATAGTACTCCCTCTGTCCTGAATTACTTATCGCATATTTGTCTAGATATGTTTTAGTGTATATATACATGCGAATTTTAAAAAATCTGCGACATCTAATTCGGGACAGCGGGAGTTACCATGTTTTGCACCCAATGCTGAACTTCACTTCTTTCTGCTTCACTATGTCACTCTTTTCTGTGCTCTCTCATTGCTTTAATAGACCCTGCTACTTAGTCTTTTGTTCTACCACCTGGTCTTTGATGATTGAAAGGTTAACCTGCAAAGAACTGATGACCTGTGAAGTTGAGCTGCGCATGGAGAGATGAGAATATCTTGCAAAATATTTGGAATACCCAAATTAATTCCAAAGAAACTAAAGAATGCTCTTTTACATGCTATAAATGTATATTTTCTATATTATGTAGCTAAAATTTCTTGCATAAGCACTTCATAACACAAGAACCCATTTTTTTTTTGCAGACTGACGCAGATTACTGGCTCTTATCAGACACAGGGGTTAGCATTACTGACATGTGGAGAGCACGTATCCTGTTTTTAACCATCTATATCACCTTTACATTTTTGTGATGCACTTATTCTGTAGTAAGTATAGCATACCATGTTACCGTGTGAAACCACTAGTCCTCCCTTAACTTGAATACAGCGGATGTGGAGTGGGAAGGAATCAATATCAATACCGAGGATTTCCTGGAAGTTAGCACACCTCGGCAGCAGGATCAACCGCCCTCCTGCATAAGCTGAAGAAGACCTGAAATATGGTGACAAGTACCGTTCACATCTGTGGGAAGAATCCTCTGTTTCTTGCAACGGGTGGGCTGATCAATCCGGAGCATAGACCAGAGGAACATAGGGTTTCAGGGGGTGGCAGTGATGTACATACAGATGGCAATCTAGTGTCATGTGCGCAGCTCTCCGGATCAAGCCTCTATGCCAGTTCCCAGTAACCTAATCATTTTAGATCTGTACTGACAACCTGATCATTTTCAGGTCGGTACCTTGTATGCTGCATGTTGTAGCTCACAACATTAGGACTTGTAGAAACATGTATAGTGCAGCAAGCTCCGTGACTTTAAATTATTTCAAGTAGCACCGAAAACAGACTAGGAGCTGATGTAGTTGTAACACATACCGTTAGCATTTGATAATACTTAATCCAGCGTGTTGTGCAGTGTCGTTTTGGAGTCGACAGATGAAGGTTGTTTTCCACGTGTCATGTCGATCTAGAGTGTTTCGCTAGCCCTTTTATCTCGTGCAACGATCATTAGCACTGCGTATCCATCCAAAGAGAAAAAGGATGCTGCAATTTGATATTGTAAACCTGGCCATATTTGGCGATTCTGTCGACCCAGTTTAATGGAATATGAGTGTTTCATATAAAAAAACCAAATTAAAAAAATAACTGACCATATATTCTACTGAACTTCATTGTTAATTTAGCACGAAACTATAATGACGCCCTACCGCGGCACTGCTAGTACAGGAAAAGACCAAATTACCGTCGGTTGTGCTCTTCTTCTCCTGGAGGCTTCAAAGCAGACTGGCTATCGAACACTCTTCTGCCATGCTATGCTCTTCTTCTCGGTACCCATCATTCGCTAATAGGTTATGATGTTTTTTATTGTAGTTTTCTCGAAGAGGATTTCTTCTGATGTATACATGCCCCGGACTCGTGATCTCTACATATATATAATATGATCAGCATGCTCCATGCAACTTCGAATGAGAAGCTACTCCATTTCATTTTCTTGCTTGTCCCATCAGCCATCAGTTGACTACTAATTTCCCCCACTGACCACTAATATAAATACAAATGTACGAGTCGCCGTCACTGGCGAATATCTTTGTGTGGGGCAGTCGTAGATGGCACACCACATCAGCAGTCAGTGCCACGTCAGGACTTATCTAATTCACCGCTTTTTTGCATGGAGCCACGACTTATCTGTTTCACCTCCTTTTTGCATGGAGCATCAAGCTATGTGATGTCTCAAACTCGTCTAGAATCGTCCTATAAGAAAAAAATGTCTACTGCTCGTCGGGTTTTATTCATCTTATTTGGTAAGCAAAGAACTGTCTTCATTAAAAAGCTTTTCGAAAAGAATGATCAAAGTGTTATTCCTCTCTTGGCCAAAGCACTTGCTATTTCCTAACCCAAGTAATTAACTACTATGTATAACTTCACAGCCATCAACGTCGTTTAAACATGTCGCTTGAATCAAAATAGTTAATTATACTAGCTAAGTACCAATGTGTTATGAGTAAACAAACAATTCTAGTTCGTGAAGATGTACATGAAACATGATACATGTAGTTTTCAACCATTAAGATAATTGTTGATGTTTTTTCTCCATTTACATCTTTGTCGGCAACGAATACATGGCCTTCTGTCTCTCTCCATCTTTCTTGATTTCTTGCCCTCCTCTTTTTCCACCTAAGGTGGGTGTCTTCTCGTCTCCAACTCTTATGACGTTGCAGAAATTGATTGACGTTGCAGAAATTGATTGTTGGTGGCTGTATCTATATATGTCGAAGTTTACATAGTCGGATTCACCCCAACCTTCAACTATTGCGATCATGTGGCATACTCGTCCTGGTTTGGGCGAAGGTGTTCTCAAGGAGTGTGGATCCGAAATAGCCACCAAGATCAAGTTTACCGGTACACAAATTTCGATACATAAAAAACAAATCCATGCAGTCCTAAAAGTTTAAAGTAGCAATATGGCAATATCCCTTGCAACATAGTATCCTTGGACGAGCTTTTTTTAGCGGGGGGAACTTACATGCGTTAATTTGTTTTGTGTTCGCCTTAGCGCAACTATTTTTTGTTTATTTTATTACTCCATTTTCTTGTTTTGTTTTAATTCATTTATTTTTCCCTCCTTAGATTTATTTCTTTAGTCATAGATTTATTTCCCTTGACCAAAGGAAAAACTCGTGATATGTACTTTTCTTTTTTCCATAATAAGCCATGTGTGTTTTGTGAAAATGTTGGACACATTGTTGTTCATCTGCTTCTAAAGACATTTTTATCCCCAAAACTTTTATGTACGTATATAGTATATCAAGATTTTCTTAGGAACGTGTAGCTAGCATTTTTAGAGGAGCGTAGCTAATCATCGTGGGTTTTATAGGGCAGCGTTGCTATCACTTGTTGTTTAGAAAAACAACAATGTCCTTTTGTTGCATTTTCACGCTACACGAAAGTGAAAAAATCTGAATCTTTTTGAATTTGTGAAGCAATGCACACAGTTCGGCCGTTGGAGCGTTAGACAGTTCGGCGCTTTGCATTCTAGAACATCAAACTTCGTGATTGTATTCTTCAGGCGTCTTCTTTAGGCGCCATATAGTTAGGTGATGTCTACTAGACGGTTTGCCCTTAGGGACCCGAGCGGCCCCGGACTAGGGCCAGATATGTGTGTTCCTTTCTGGCAGGTTTTACGCGAGACATTAGGCACGTGGAGTTTCTTCTCCTTTTGCTTGTTTCCCTTTTTCTTCTTCATCGACCTCAGATTCAGCTTTCATGGTTGCTTGTGGCGTTTTAGGCTTGTACTTGAGTATACACAACACATCAAATAAAGTAGCATATCATCCAAAGGATACCAAACTCACACATGGTTAGGAGCAAATTCAAATTATCGTGAAGGGCTATGGCTCATGATCGAGTCACGTGGGACTTGGAGTAGAGACATCCGGATGAGATCATGTAATTATAAGATATAGGTTATCCTAATTATAAGTAATTCTTACAGGAAGTAGCTTTGGCTCATGATCGAGTAAAAGATAAACAAAATAACTACTGTGTTGGAACTTAATAAAGCTTAAATGTTCTCGGGGACGTAGGATACACCACTATCATGTAAGAATTACTTATAATTAGGATAACCTATATATTTCATCATGACAGGTGTGGAGGGAGTTCCATAACAAGATGTTCACTAACAAGTCTCGTGAGTAAGCCACTTCTACAAGTCATGTGATGAGATCATCTCCAAATAAGCAGCGCGATGTCTGTGAGCAAATCACTTCTACAGACCACCACAACTAAGGGTTTTCCCATAGATATCGTTATGAGCTTAGTGAATCTCCCTTTACCCCCCTTTGAATGTGTAGGTTATAAGCCAATGCTTATAGTCACAAAGTAGCACTGGACATACTCCCATCCACGTCTAAAGGTTAGTTCCCTCTTTCTAGTTCCGGAGGAAAATGTTATGTGGTTGAATTCACATACCATCTAGAGAGAGAGAGAGAGAGAGAGAGAGAGAGAGAGAGAGAGAGAGAGAGAGAGAGAGAGATCTAACACAAAATCATAGATCAAGTAAAGACCAAAGTTATAGATCATCTTTATTTCATTTCATAATAGTGCTAGGGTTTATCCATATCCCCCAAAACAAAGGGAACTACTCACACATGGAGGCAATTAACAACATCATCATCTTCATATGGATGGATTGAAAGTGCAAAGGTAAAATCAATTGCAAACCCACAATTGCATTGGAATTACGACAAGATCTAATGAATGAGAGGGGAATGATGGTGTTGATGAAGATGCAGCGGTTGATGATAAAGGGGATGATGTGATGTCCTCCGATGATCTGTGTAGCAGCAGAGATTTTCCCTTCCCCAAGGTCCTCCTGCAGACCCCTTCCTAATGTGGTTTTTCGTGGCTGTAGGTGTCTATGTATGTCAGATCTCAGATCCGTCTTTGCGTGGCGAGAGTATTTGACGAGGCGAATGTCCTTGCAGGCCGTACGGGAGGATGGTATGGGCGGGCTCCGACCGTACCGCGGGTCGTTAAGCTTGCAGTAGCTTCTCCTCGCATCCTCTCTTCTCCTAGACGCGTGGAAAATCATTTGAACGACATTTATCACTTAAAAATATCATATTATTACATAGCATGACAGTCCCAATTGATATATTCACAAAAGACTTAATAATTCGGGGTCCTGTTAAAATAAGGTTAAAAGGTGGGCGTGAGCGCCATAAAATACCAAAATCCTAACTCTACTTATGCAAAATATATGAAAAAAATACTTTAAATATGGACTCCTCACTTACCGATCCGTTTTTAAACTATGATCTCCGGGACCTACTTTCCTATCCAGTATAGGTGTAAATGCCCTTGAAATGGACTTTGGCTCCAAAGAGAATAGTATAACACTTGGACCCCTCTACTTCTTAGCTTGAAGGCATATGCTTTAACCGAATCCTACTTGTCTACAAAAACATACAATTTGTTAGAAGCATGACAAGCAGAATGAAGAACAAAATAAGAACACACATAGGGATAGAAGATTTTAACTTAAAAAAATTTCTGCAACAAAGAGAGGAAAAAACACGAATAAGGGTCATCGAAACTTTACTATATGAAGAGTATTTACACACGCCGGGCTTATCTCATATACGACTTATCCTAACTAGCGCCTTACAAAAAAAATAGGCTTGGAACAGTAGGTCATCAACGATCAATTCATGCAAGCCTATCGGCGACAGGCCTCGCTTGGCTCTGTCACACGTTAGTCTTCTTATGAATTTGGACTACAACTTTAACCCAATGCATTGTGATATTGTGCACCCCTTCGTCCAACACATCCTAATAGTCATCCCATCCGAGAGCTGGCATAGTTTTTCCTCTTTGCACATCAACTCGATTTATGGTGTACGACATATTGTCATTCAAATATGAAGTGCTCACACGCCGTAGTCAAGTAGCAATTTGTAAATGGCCACTATGCAAGATTCCGACGTGGAATGCTGAGTTGGATTGATGCTGATTGGGTCCCAATCCTGGGGCCTACCTCGAACAAGAAAAGTAGACATTGTGTAACGAGTCGTGTTGTTGTTGTGATTGTGATGTGAGGTCATGAGCAAAATGTGGCTGAATAAGGACCACATCCATATTCCACCACAATTTCACGTTGTCTCCGTACCCCTAGGTTCCATCTTGACCGTCTGGTTGATTTTTACGGAGCGGTTGTGATTGCTTCTCACCTTATTTGATGTATTTTATGTGGCTAGTAATCTCCCTTGCAATGGACAACAACTAAATATTCTCTCCATTTTGAAAAGGCTGTCATAAATTTATCTAAATTTGAATATATTTCTATACATAGAGTGGCGCTATTTGACACCCAGGGTGTAGAATACTTATTGTACCCCCACCTTCTATCTTTAGAACCGTATATTATTTGTATTACTTTATAAATCGAGAAGAACATAATAAAATTTAGAAATGACATAATTTTTTTGTTTACATGCTATAAAAAAATTGACGTAAAATACATATTTTTGATGTTTTTTACACTATAATGACTCATAAACTTTATTTTTGTGACGAATTTTTTGGTTATGGTGAATATATGAGCATAATTATTCATATACAAAACATAATTTTTTCAATCTAACAACATAAAAATATATTGGGTGCAAAATAACTATTCTGCACCCTGGGTGCTGAATAGGGTTTATATATATATATATATATATATATATATATATATATATATACTAAATTGTATTTATATACAATTTTCTTTTTTAATATCGGCATTCAGGATCAGGAAGATTTGATTATGACAACATATTTTCATTCTTTTACGTGACACTATTTGTACACATACAGTCATCCTATACTTTTCTGCAACCGGAAAACAAGGCAATGAATGTTACATAGGCAAAATTCATTGCCGTTCTTTGACATGGTGGGTGGATAGTAGGGTTGCAAACGGGATCTCACGAAAGTATGCTTTTGTTCATTTGGAGATTTTCTAATTCAAATTAGAAGCTGGACTTTCGCGGGATCCCACTTACGGCCATACTATCTCTGTCCTAAGGTTTAAGGCTTATAATTTTTTTGAGAAGTTAAACTATATAAAGTTTGACCAAGTTTGTAAAAAAATATATTAATATTTGTAACATAAAATACATACTCTTTCATACATTATGAAACATATATTTACATGATACCTATATAATATCATAGTTTTTTATAGCTTTTTCTAAAAGTTTGGTCAAAGTTTTTGTAGCTTGACTTTTAGAAAAAAATATAAGCCTTAAGCCTTGGAATGGAAGTAGTAGTGAGTAGCCAATAATATTAATCTAGGCCATCTGACTCTTGGAGTGTTGTTGATACTATGACTATTCTCTAGCCCTGTTTTCAACCTTTTACATGGGAGGACAACAAGAACATGTTTGGATCATTTCTTCAATTTACCTTTTTTGACCATATAAAACTTTCCACAATTGCTTATATTTTCACTACGTTTGTGCGATCACCATGATCATTGGACCATTAAGGAGATAATTGATGGGTGAAAGGTATACTGTCTTGTTGTTGAATAGTATATTTTAGTTACTCATTCGAATATAATCTAACACTAAAATATAACTAGTTACATTCGAATCTAGAAATGTGAGTCCATTAATTTAGATTTTTATGGTAATACATGTCTTATTTATATCATAAATATCATAGTACAAGCCACGTAAACACTGACCTGACAAAATTGAAAAATAGCAGAATGCAAGCTTTTGCGCAAAGAACTACCAGCCAAGAAAAAAATTGCATGAGACACCACAACAACAGCCACCAAAGAAAAAAAAGACTGATCATCTCCTCTTCCAACTTCGATGCGGCTCCATCACTGATATACAGCTTTGCAAGCCTTCAAGATGGCTCACCCAAGGTAAAACCATTGTCTTTGAAATCCATTAATTTAGATTGAGAGAGTAGTAGTACAAGTATAGATAATAGATACTGTATGGCGCATCCCTAAAAAAAGATACCATACATATGCATGGGACACTAGTGTTCTCCTCCATTGCGTTAATCACCAAAATTCTTTATCTAGTGCAACCGTGCAAGTTGCTCTGGTACAAAGTTTTCGATACACTCTCTCAGTTCCAAAAAATTTAAATTTAAATTTATTATGCTCTAGCCACCTGAAAACCAGCCAACACAGAAAACAGCAGCGGAGAAGAACGACGTTTAGCTGTGGCCGCGCCGACGTGGATCCCAATAATTGTCGCGGGCCCACACCCCTCTCCACCCCGAGCCGATCTGACGAGCCGTGCCGGGCCCAGTCACTCTCTCCAAACAAATTCCAGTTATTTCACGCCCTTAAAACATTTTCCGGCTGGATGACATGTGGGCCAGATCAGCCTCCAACCTACTATTTCCCAATTTATATACTCCAGTGAATTGCTTCCCACTCTCTGCCTCTCTCTCTCTCTCTCTCTCTCTCTCTCTCTCCCGTTCCAAGTCGTCGTCTAGCTCTCGAGCTGTTTGATTCGATTCTTATCAACCCACCAGCCTCCGTGGCCGCAGGTCCGATCGATCGTTGCTGTTATGCCTTCGGCGGCGCTGGCTGCCGCGCGGGACTCTCCGTCGCCTTTGCCGCACCACCACCGCGGCCGGCTACGCTCGCCGCTCGCCAACGGCGGCGCCGAGGGGAATTTCGAGCTACGGCACTGGCGCACGCCGCTCAAGCGGGCGCCTTCGTGCCCGCCGCCGGGGATCGAAATCCCTATCAACTCCCACGATGGCAGCGGGAACGGGTACACCAGCCTCCGGGATATCCTGGCGTCGCCGCGGGGCTCGCCCGCGGCCTGTGTCATCGGCGGTGTTAGCAGCTGCGGGGACATACACATGATACGCCACCCGCTGGTGAAGCACGCCGCGTACGCGTACCTGCAGATGACGCCGTCCGCGAGGGAGGACCCCGCCCGTCAGAGGCGGCGCTGGCGCGGCCCGCTCTGTCGCCTCCTGTTCGACTGCCTCAGCTTCATCGGAGCCTTCTTCCGGACGTGACTTCTCCGGCCGGCGCACCTGCATGCGGTTCTTGGTTGCACCTCAATTCTCTTCGATTTTTTTCTTCTTTCTATCTTTTGTGCGATTAGAATTCTTTCATAGAATTTTCCCGGACTTATGATTTGCTTGTAAGTTGTGTACATAATTTGTTAGGATTAGACACAAAGAGGAATGATAGCAAGAAGAGAAATGATTAATGTCATACTACTAACAAAGCTGATTACTACTAGTCGTCATGGATTTATGATTGAGGCAATAATGGCAATGAAAATGATCGGAACACAAGCATGTGGAGGGAAATAATTTCAATAAATTAATCGAGAAAAATACACAGAGAGAGAATATATTTCTGTCACCACAAGTCTACAAAATGCTGCATTCATATCTGTTCACATTGGCTAATCGCTGGATCTTTTTTCTATATACCCGATTACTTCTTTCGATTTGCCCTTCATTGAACCATTCTACTATTTCTTTTTTCAAGAGTAAATCATTCTATTTCTATGTACACAATCATCTCCTTAAACTGGTATAAAACTCCACCCGTCTCCTCTAATAGTCCTTGCCATCATGAGCTCGCCGGGGTTTGGGGTTGATGGCAGCACGCAGAACTTCGGCAACGACTGCGGCGTCTGGGTTGTCGAAGAGTCTGTCCTGTGGTGGCGGTGGTGATGGTGGCCGGCGTTTAGTCGCGAAGGGACTCCAGCCAGACTTCTTATTCCTCTGCTGCACATGCAGAATCACACAAAGAAAGGCTACTGTCAATACCCACTTGTGTTCGAATTTGTCTCCAGTGCATTGTATGGCATGCATCATGCTTCGTGCACGTGATTTCTATAGCTGACAACCAGGATGTTAAGGATATTTAACAGGTGCTAACATATCTAATAATTTACATCTAAAATAGTACAGTATATACAAATAATAATGTAATTCAGTGAACAGTCATGGAAATCAGGACAATGCAAGAATGGAGGGAGCAACATTGCAAGATGGCAAGGTGTAGTAGTAACATGACATGAATCGGACAGGAGATTTGGTCTGTGGAAGCGGACAAATCAACCAGTGGTCCGGTTGTCTCTTTGGCTCTTTATGCAGACAATACCCACGTTGCCCGGGGCAATGGTTTTCCCCTGTTTACAGTACAGCCGGTTGCGGAGTCGCTGTCCGGCGGGCCAGGCGCCGAGCAAAAGAGGAGTGCTGACAACGGGAGGGGGGCCTTGGTTGAGATCGGGGAGAAGGACCAGGTCATTGGCTTGGATGGGTTGGATAATGCACCTGTCTGACTGTCAAACTGGGGCAGTGACAACTGACAAGGAAACAAAGGCAGGTGTGGTTTGGCAGGGTTGGGGACGAGGTTGCCGTTTTATTCAGAACTCTTTTGTTTTGGGATGATGCTGGTTGGAGTTTCTTCAGAATGGAAATGCCAGATGGTGTCATGCCCCCTGTGAGATCTGTTGCAGTATATTTATTTATTTATTTATAGTAAAACCAGCAAACTTGGTAGCATCCAATGACTAGTTGCATTGGAGTTTCAGCTGTTCTCCTTAATCCTTAGTGGAAGAGATCAATTTTGAATAACTTGGACTTCAGCAATAGGATAGACGAAATAGTTACTACTGGCAGAACTGTTTTGATAGTAGATAAATATAGTGCTTTAACTGCGGTGCTTTGCTTGCGAGTGTATCCCCACATGACTAGAATTACTACATATTTCCTGAAAAATATATTTTAGTAGTGGAAATTATCAGTAAGACCTGATAGTGACATTTTAATATTACGAGAAGCCAAGTAGGAGTATTTCTAGTACTGTGACACTTAAGATTTTTCTGTACAAGAAATAAAATTGATAAACTGCGGTGTACAAATAGCTATCGGTTCTCTTAAATTTAAGTTAACTGATCAAAACTTCTTCAGACTGTTCAACAGATAAGAGATGAACTTAAAATCAACAATAGACCAATCTGTATGACAACAATTACATGGCAAATTACTCAGCAAAAAACCTACAGCTCGAAGGGGATATGCATTCTTTAGACTTACACGGTCCTTGATTACCTCATGCATAAAGTTAAACACAAATTATCACGTGGGGGATGAAAGTTAAATATAGTGCATGTTACATTGACAGGGAGAAATGCCATTACCTCTAGATTGGATCCTTCAGCCTTATCAGAAACCACATAGCGCAGGACGTCCATGAAGAAAGCTGTCCCTTTGTCGGCAAAGTTCTTGACATAGAAGTGAAGTAACTGCCCAGACTTCGCCCTAAGATGCAGTAACCTATGCTCGATGTTTGGCTCATATTGCATCACAATGGGCCGAAGAAAGGTGTCATATACAACATCACTGCCCTACAGAAAATAATTGTATTGACGCAGATGTTAAGTCTTTACTTACATGCACTTGAGGAAAATAAAAGGTAGAAGAAACCTCATATTAACCTTGCAGTTAAGTCTTACACGTCTAGGTAAGTATCAGTTAAGCTGGTGCACATCTGTTTACACGTCTTGTTCGAGTCATATGTCTAAGGTCTGGTGTGAGTTTGTGAATATAATATACCCATGTGTGTTGTGACTTGTTGAGACAAATAAATACATGAAAAGAAAGGTGTGTGAGGTGCTTTTGGCAACTGTTTCTAATCATTCATGTTATTTCCACATGATCTATCCTTCGGCTGAAGCCAACATCCCATTTCACCCCTCTCCCTCTAAAAGAACATTGCAAAAAAATGCTACTGAACCCCAGAATGACAAAACTAGTGTATTTACGCAACCAAACTTGCAAAACCAGGTATACTACATATACACCTTTCTTACGAAGGCAGGAACTTTGTCATTTCATTTATAGAGAAACCTAAAATAGGAATAGTATGTATAAGGCACACTGAGGCAGTTCCTCCAGGATGTGTGCTGTCAGAGACCCAACTCATAGTTGCTTTTGGCAGCCACATCCCTGGTTTTGGTAATGAGAAAGAAAGTGACTTAGTACGTTTATAGCCACATTACTGGACTTTGACTTCCTTAACTCTCATGGTCAGAAAAAATGGTGGTACAATTACAGAGATGGCAAAAAACACCTTGAACTGGTCCTCGTCAGTGAAACAGCCGTGTATGACCGTCTTAGGGTGGAATTTAACCAAGATGTTCAGGTTCTGGGGAATTAACACCGGCTTTTGCATTTTTAATTCATGGGATTATATGGGCTTTTGAACCGGGAGAGGGATATTCCAAAGCAGAGCTGCAACAAACATACTTTCTCACCTTTGTTTTCGGGTACCACAGGTAAACAAAGAAAGCAAGCTTCATTTCTCCATACATTGGCATCCTGGAATGGGCATAGAAGAGATGCATAAATGCAATGTCAAATGAAAATAGAAAGATAAAAACAAGGAGAATTTGACTGACCAAGAGATGAGGCTCTCAAAGGCTATCACCATGGCCACAATAATCCTAGAGACAATCACAAACAGATCAGTTTACAAGGACGTGGCCAGTTCAGTACTTGAACATACAACAAATTTAACAAGCACAAATGGAATAAAAGTACAAATAGTTAGGGCATCCACAGTGCTCAGTGTCTACTTTTCCTTGTGGGAACATGGGACCGAATGATTGCCTAAGCAACGCTAACTTGATGGTGCACAACCTTATGGCCTCAATAGTAACATGAGTTCAAATAAGCATACAAGTATGCAAAGATTGCAGCCAGTCTACTATTCTTAACATGGCCTTCGGAAACCACTTGAATACAAGATGCTTACTCACACCCACTATCAAATGTAGTTATTGCTCAAAGCACACATCAAATATTTTTGCAAGTCCCTTTTCTGCTCTAGCAGAATTTAGCTGAAAATCCCTCCAAGTGAATGTAATTCATGTTGAGCCAATTTTTTCATCATTGAAACATAAAAGGGAAAATTATCATTGATTAGCTTTGAAAAATATTATAATACTGAATATTGATACATTCTACAAATACAACACCAAAAGTCCATGAAATAAATACCCCTGCACGCAACTGCAAATGCTCCACTAGCAAAGCCAGCATCAGATTTAACGATAATGTGTTAACAGCACAGGTTTGTATGTGAAGCTTTTAACAAAGCTTTGTAGTTTAAGCAAATACTACCTCCGTTCCAATGAATAAGGCGTCCTCGTTTTGCGTGATTTTTCTTTGACCAAGATTTACTCTAAATATACAAAGAATGTTGGTATAAAATTAGCATCATTGGAAAGTGTGTTTCAATACGAATCCAACGATACTAATTTTACATAATATAATCAAATTTTAGTTGTTCTATTTACTCGGTCAAACTTTGCATTGGAATCCGTGTGCGCCTTATTTTTTGAAACGGAGGGAGTAGCAATAACTTCTTTTAACGAAACAGTAGAACAATCAATTAATCTAGAGGAGACGAGCAATAAAGCAAATTAATACCTACTACCAGACTTACCATATTCAAATGAAAAATAGAGGTAAAGAAAAATGCGTATGACTACAGACAGTCCAAGCATGTCAGTCTCATGTGCAATTTAACAGTTTCTCTCTAATTTGAGCATCACTTTCCAATCAATGGAAGTTTCTTGATATGTTTCTTTGACTAGCTTCATGCTAGGGTCAAACCGTGTTAGGCTGTTAGCTAATAACACAGAAAAATTATTTGGCCAAACCAACTTTGCAATTTAGGAAGTGCATACTTTGTCTCCCTACTAGTCAATTAGTTGAACAAAATAAACATAGTAGTCTTGGAACCTTCCAAATTCCATAATTTAGTTGGTTGTCATTGACCCAGTCTAGTCATGCCCAAGTCTTGGATCACGGAGGTAAAAAACAAACAAGGAAGCATTCCCCTTGTGAAAAAATAATAATCTTATGTCAGAGATAATAAAAAGAACTAGATGCAGAATCAACTTGGCATCGTTAAATAAGCCAGGAGATTAGATAAAGCTATCACCCCTTATTAAAATATTTGTTGCCCTTTTCAACTAGATTGTAATCACTTGTATGCATCTTACCAAATACAAGCACAGGAAGCACACTGTCTATAGTCTTGCAAGATATTTTTCAAATAACGACTGATGAGTGCTACATATTGCCATAAATATTTGGGAATATTTCCTCAACATGTAAGTCTAACTTCAATGACATTGTCAGCCTGAAATGACAAATAATATCAAAATAAAGTAAAGATGCATAGCTAACCAGTTGCACAGAAACTTTATTTAGGAAGTTCTAAGGGTACAGTTAGTAGCATGTGCAGTAGCTTGTATTTGGCAATCAAGTTAGCCAAAAACGTCAGAAGCATTTCAATTTTAATGTTTAATTGACACTACTATGACCCAAAGCTATCAAAGAGGATTCAATTCTGCGGTTTAGAAATTAGAAGAATGGGGCTAATGTGTCAAAAACTTATGTTATTGTTTTCAAAGTTCCTTGGTGAGGGAGCAATATTTTCTAGATATACACTCAAGTAATGCGTACTGAGTCTGTCAGGAGTCGGTTTGAACAGGCTCATGAAGAATCAGTTTCAGAGTTGTGTGTGAGGCATCCTCACTAAGAGTAGGCCATAGCCTGTAGATATTAGGTATAGAAGGAGATGTGTATGCGTCCGGTGTCCCTGCTCCTTACAAGAACATGCAAAATAAATCCAACATAGAAACAAAACTACAGTTTGGGGGCTATTTAAGTGAAATGGATGTAAATCTTCCAAAAGGTACGCGATACACAAGGGACATGGAATCTACGGCAATTTTGACGGCAGACATAATAGTGTGATGATTTTTTTAACAGTTAAAACGGGCAAGGGTGAGATAATCTAGAATATTAGTTACCACTTACTGGTTACTAAGTCAGATTTAAAGGAACTTACCAAATCACAGCAATAATAACATTTTTTCCCTGCCCGACAACAATTATATTTATCCAAAAGACAGGTGGATTTAGATGGTCCATGGACATGTGCCCTTGTACACATAGGAGCAAACCAAGCCCTGTTTGATTTCAGGCCTTGGTAGCAAGCAACTATACAAAGAAATGAGAAAAGCATAATTTCTCTACTGCCCGAGCACTGATTTCTATTCAAACAACCTGAGAACAATTACTAATCATCTTCAGTTTGGCCCCTTTTACAGGGCTTAGGACACAAATCTGAAACTGTACCTTGAACCATTTCATGGGGCAAAAAAAAAAGAAAGAAACATAGACCAATCATAATGCTAATGCTTAAGATGGATAAAAATATATTTATATTTAAAAGACAAAAGAGGGATTAAAATAGAATTCTGTGATTGATATTAATTATTTGCACAAGGCAGGATCGTGGTGCCATAATCCAGTAATCCACCAAACACACACTTATAACACGTACTAAGAACCTTAAGAAAAACAAAAGGGGTGCAGTTATTAAAGTCGACACCATGACTGCGCAAGAACTTTCGTGTAGATACACAAATAAATTACTACTAAAAGTAAGAAATACTAGTACACCATGCTAGCAAGCAAAAGGTTAAAGGGAAGGGAAACTAAAGGTGGCATGATGGTGTAGCACAGGAAGAGGAAACCATGATATCCAATCCAGGCAGTGCATCTCTCTCCACATCGAAAGGAAACGAAAGCAATTCCGCAGCAACTGGCAGAAACAGGCAGGCAAGAGGCATATGCGCCGGTTCAATTCGACGCCGAGCGAAATGGATGAAGAAGGATGAAGGTCTGACCAGTATTGGCACCAGAAGCGGAGCATGTGCGCGTCGTTTGGCCGCGCCTCCACCGTCTTGAAGCACTCGAACGCCGGCATCGCGTAGCCGAACAGCAGCCTGCCGACGCGACGGGAAAAAAATCAGGAGAGAACACAAAGGAAGGAAACCGTCGCAACCCATTCCGCCGGTCGCGAAAAAGGCATTGGAGGCAATGAACGGCGACTCACAGCAGGATCCTGGAGAGGAGCCCGCCCAACATGTCGCCTGAGCCGGATCAGAACCGCAGGCGCGGGCAGGCGCTCTGCGGCGGTTCCCTCCTCGGCGGGAGACACGAATGCGGTTTCTCGCGGGCGCTGGTGCTCCCTGGGGATTCGCGCGGCGGGGTTGGGGTCTTGGCGCACTGGTCTTGGGGATGGAGGAGGAGGAGGAGTACGGGAGAAGAAGGCGGGGCGAGGAAGGAGGAAGGCGTTGTTGCGTTGGGGAGAAGACGACGACTTGGGAGTGCGGGGGAGTGGGGAGTTGCCGAGTCGGACGTGGTGGGGCTTGTTTGACTGCGTAGCGGAGGGGGAGGGGTGGAGCCACCCCGACCCGGCCGGCGGCCCCGGTAGTATATCCATCTCGTCACGTTTGCCGCTTTTGCCTCGAATGATCCTGTGGGGGCCACGTAGAGGGCTGCGGAGGTGGTACTACTGCCGTGTGGGTGAGATGATGGGTACAGTTGTGCGTGGGGGAGTAGTTGCGTTTTGTTTTCTGGCTTGGACCTTGCTTTCCGTGTGTTGGATATATGCTTCCATGGATTGGACCCATCCAACCCAACCCCTTCGTCAACGTGTCGCGTGCTTCCGCCGAGGTCGTTGGACCGATTCTTTTCTTCTCTCTGGACTCTTCGTATAGGAGGAAGAGCATATGAACTTTGTTCCGAATTCAGACAGAACTTTCGCATGTCAAACGGAAGATAAATGGGTACCCTAGGGTTATACCCAATCGAGCAGTTTCCCTTTCTCCCCGATCCAGTCATACCACCACAGCCGCCTCCGGCCGCCTCCGCCCTCCCTCGCGACGCCGGCCGGCCGCACCACCTCCCGCCTCCGCTCCTCTCCACCTCTCCATCTCCCCCTGCAGAGAGGAGCTCTGACCACCAAGACGCCGGGCCGCGACAAGACGCAGGTCGCCGTCCGCACCGGCAGGTGGGCTGCCTCCCTCCGGCGTGGAGGATCCCTCTCCGGCCATCTCCTCGTCCCGCACCTCTCCCCTCCGGCCGCAAGTACCTCTCCCCTTCCCTCTCCTCTCTCAAATCCCCTCCCCGTATTCTAAAATGTTGTGAAAATGTTGTATGTAATTATATATGATTGTGTTAGTTAATTGTAATTATTCAACTTAGATGAATCATACAATGTAATTATACAATGTTGTATGTACAAACTAATGTTGTATGTAAACTTAGTTAATTGTAATCATACAATGTAATTATGTTGTATGTGAAACACATGTTCTAGTTAATTGTAATTTTTCAAGTGTTGCTAATGTAGATATTTCAATTAGATGATATTGCTACAAGTTTGGCCAACATATGATGTAACCTATTGCTAATGTAGATAGTAATGTCGATATTTCACTTAGATGATATTTCACTTAGTAATTAATTAATTATACATATGATGTAATTATTCCACCCGTAGGAGGTTTTTTGTAGGAGTTGTTTGTAGGATACGGATACATGTGCTTGAGCTTGTAGATATTTCACTTAGATGATATTTTGTAGGAGTTGTTTGTAGGAGTTTTTTTTGTAGGAGTTGCTAGATTGATTGGTATTGGCTAGTTTGTGTGTGTGTTGTAAGCATGTGCAAACGCTAGTTTGTGTAGGGTGATTGTAGCAAAATGAGTAGGTTAGAGCAATGGAGTAATGGTATTTTAGGGTGATTGTAGATGTCATGGTATTATTAGTTGCACAATGTCGCATTTTGTTGGGTATTGCATTCTCTAATGGATGCATTGATATTTGTTTTGGCTATTAATATAGATGGCTTATGCAAAAGTCCTTCATGTGCATCACGGTGGGCGTGTTGTGCAATCGGATTGTGGTGTTGAGTTTGTTGATATGGCAAAGACTGTGATATTTTTTTCGACTAGTCCTAGTCTTAGTGATGTTGTTGTCAAGGTTAGAGCTGCCCTTGGATGGAGTGACAAAGGCGATGAAGTTGTTTTGGAAGTAAGATATGATGCGGGTGGCTCTAGATCTTATACTGAGATGATCCCGATCAACGGTGACATCGAGTGGGATCTATACAAAGATCTAGTGGAGAACTCGCAAATAAAATCTTTGGTCGTGTTTGCCGTCAAGGTCACCAGGCATGCCCATCTTCTCATCGACTTGAACAAGCGGCCCTCGGTTATCGAAAGAAGCAACGATGACCGTCCTGAGGATGTGTATGATGTGTGTCCAAGCCAACCGCCTGTGTGGGACACAGAAAATCAACAAGATGAAGATTACTTGGAGGAGATTATGGAGGAGCCCAGTTATGTTGAAAGAGAACGAGTAGAGATCATCGAGGAGAAAATGAATGTTGAAACCTTAGAGCCGATCGAGGAAGAGTTTGTAGCTGTCTCGCCAATCAACATTCCATCATCGCCTTGTGTACCTTTGGTGGCATCCTCCATGCTTGAGGGAGATCCGTATACCTATGAAGATGACAATGAAGAGGACGAGGGGGTATGAACATGCTTACGCTACGGACTCGGACGATGATCGTTCGGTTCCCATGTTTTCTGAGAAGGAGACTGATGAATTTGTCAAGGTGTGGGGCAGAGATCCTAATGTTCATGAGTTCAAGGATGTTAGGCAGGCTCACCTAGTTGTGGCATACTCAAACATGCGGGAGTATGGGCCAGAGCGGCCTAGACCCCTCACCGAAGACGAGGCACAGAGTCGACCTAGGGCACGACCTTTGATATACCCGGGGCTAAAATTCAAGGCTATGTTGGACATGCAAGTATGGTTCCAGGAGTACGTCGTAAGTCATCATCGACCCTACATAGTGTTCAAGTCCGACCAAAATGAAAGATATGTTTTGATATGCGAGAATGAAGATTGTCCATGGAAGGTATGGGCAAGGAAGAAGAAACCTGAAGGTTGGTGGAAGATAAGTAAGTATGAAGGCCCGCACACATGTGGCAATGTCGTCCTGGAGGGCAACAAGCACCGGCAACTGACATCTACTTTTATTGCACACCGATGTGCCAATGCCATCAAAGCTACCCCTACCCTGCAAGCGGCCTCTTTGGTCCAATTTGTGAAACTCATATTTGACTATCATATCAAGTATGGAAAGGCTTGGAGGGCTAAGCAAATGGCTATGAAGATGGTTTATGGTGATTGGGAGGAAGCATATGGGAGTCTCCTTAGGTTTTTGGTGGCGATGGCACATCGAAACCCTGGTATGACGCACATTGTGCAGCCCCATCCAATCGAGACTCGCACGGTTGAAGGTGTCAAGTACCAAGTGTTCCGTCGAGCATTTTGATGCTTTCGCCCTTGTGTTGAAGCATTCAAGCATTGTCGTCCATTTCTTTGTGTGGATGGAACGTTACTTTCAGGGAAGTTTAGGGGCACCCTTCTTGTTGCTATCTCTTGCGACGCGGACAACCGTTTGGTCCCGCTTGCCTTTGCTCTTGTGGAAAAGGAGGACAACGTTAGCTGGAACTGGTTCATGCACTTGGTGAGGACTACGATTGTTGGCCCCGGAAGAGAAGTCTGTGTCATTTCTGATCACAATCCGGCCATATTGAATGCCATGAGGGCAGAAATACCTGAGCATCCCCTTGTTAAGCACCGTTGGTGCATAAGGCATTTCACGGGTAATTTCTACCATGCTTGTCGTAGTAGAGAAATGACTGAGTATATCCGTAGGCTTACCTTGGTGTTCGAGCTGGCTGTATTTGAAGAGATGTTCAATGAGTTGTATGGCTTGACAAATGAGAAGGGGAAGGGTTTTCTTAGGGAGAATTTGCCGAAGAAACACCTATGGGCTCAAGCTTTCGATCAGGATGGTGTTCGATATGGTCACATGACAAGTAACATGGTCGAGATATTCAATAAGGTGCTAAAGGGTATCCGCACGCTACCGGTAACTGCCATCGCATCCTTTACTTTTGACAAGTGCAACGAGTATTGGGTCACGAGGAGCGACGAAGTCAAGGTGCTAATTAATGCCGACAAAAGATGGCCAAAGACTGTTGAAGAAGAACTTGGATACCAGGCCACGAAATATCATGACCAAACATGGACTTGTTTTGATAAGGAGGTCTGGAAGTATGAGGTTTAGGAGGTAGGAGGTACCAACTCAGGTGGTGAGCAGTATGGTGGTCGCAAATATGTTGTTGTGCTTGCTCAGTACTCTTGCACGTGCCAGATGCCTTTACAGATCCATCTACCATGCTCTCATATAATAACCGCGTGTTGTGCTCGGGTCGTGGACCCATACAAATCCGTCTCACGGTTCTACAATCTTGAAGAGCTATATCGCACATGGGCTGGTAGATTAGAGCCTTACCTAGACATGGCCCAATGGCCTAAGTATACCGGGCCGGTGTACTTACCAGATAGCAAGCTAATGATCGACACAAAAGGGCGAAGAGCGACTAAGCGGTTCAAGATGGACATGGACCAAGCCGATGGAGGGACAAGCTTCAAGCGACCCTGTCCAAATGATGATTTTGTGGAGGAATCCGTGAAGAACCGTTGCTCGGTATACGGCGAAGAAGGTCACAAGAACACAAAAAAGCTAAGTTGTGAGGATCGGAAGAAGAAACTAGCCGCGGAAAAAGTAGCGGCGAAAGCCGCTGCCGTCGTGGCCGCTAGTAACCCTTCATCAAGCGGGCGTGGTAGAGGCCCTAAGAGGCCTCGAGGGACTAGACATATGAAAGGTTATCGTCGTCGTCCAAATGTGATAGGGAAATTAGCCGAGGCGTTACAACGGGCTAGAAAGGTTATATTTTGTCCTATGCATGTTTACTTCTGTTTTTAACACATTATTCTTGTTAGGTGTCCTCATTTATATGCTATAAATTATCTTTCAATTATAACTGCATGTTTCTGAAACTCACAAAAAAAACCTTGTCTTTGCAGGATGGCGGCTCGGTACCATCTTCTTGAGGCGGAGTATGAGGAGAGCCACCGAGGTCGCATACTCTCGGAAACCCAGGTATGCACGTATTGTCTAACATGATCATCACTAAATTAATTATTGTTCTCTATTACTGTTTATTACTTGCTTAACTAATGCTAATCGCTATATTGGCAGGCTCTACTACCCCTTCGCATACGTGGACACAAGGTCAATACAGAGCAGATGGTTTTTGATGAGAGGTACACACCGTACTTACGGAGGGCGAATCTGATTGGCTTTGTGACCATGATTGAGCGCGGGCTGCCGACCTACAACAGTGTCGCCCTTACAGCGCTAGTCGATAGATGGCACGTGGAGACACACACGTTCCACCTTCCATGTGGCGAGATGACTATAACTTTGCAAGACATGGCGATGTTGACCGCCTTGCCTATCTCAGGATGGGCTGTGACTGGAAAGATACAGGCAGACAGATTCAGGGACATGGTTGAAGAGCTTCTAGGAGTAAGGCCACCGGAGAAAATTGCTGGGACGAAGGGGAGCAAGACAGGTGGGCTGAGATTGACTTGGATAGAACACCACTTTGGGCATCTTCCCCTCGATGCCAACAAGGAGACCGTATCACGGTATGCTCGAGCGTATGTGATGTATGTGTTTGGGAAGGTGCTTTTTTCAGACTCCGGGGGTAGAGACGTCTCATGGATGTATTTGCCTCTACTACATGACTGGGACGATGCTGGGAGATACAGTTGGGGTTCGGCTGGGTTGGCTTACTTGTATCGACAACTTGATGAGGCTTGTAGGATGAGCAAGGGTACATCAAACATGGGTGGTTGTGTTCTGGTCTTACAGGTTGGTTTACTTTGACCAACATAATTATTTGCATTACCATTTAGCTTTGCATAATCATCTAGCTTTGCATAACCTATTTGCTTATTTTCCGGTTTGGAGCTGGCTTAGATTTCCCATAGGCCGACCCACCACATACGCACCCAGGGATTGGGAACACCCGGAACAAGACCATGCACCCACCGTTGTGTACTTTTATGAGGATGTATCTACCAAGTGGGGGTCCTCCGATAATCTGTATCAAGCATACACCGAGGATTTTGACTCCTTGCGTCGGGGGCAGGTGAGTGTCATATCGATTTTGCTTAATGTATGTTGTCATTGTTGCCTAACATCTTCTTATTTCACTCATAGGTTACATGGCAGCCGTACACTATGAGTGAGCTAGACGAGGACTTTAACTTAAACCCGATGTGCACTCAAGACATGGATATGTGGACGAAGAGGTGCCCGCTCATTTGCTTCTACGCGGTCGAGTACCACCTTCCACACCGAGTCGGGATGCAGTTTGGTAAGGTCCAGGAATTGCCCCCGGAGCACTTATCCACCTCGTCTGATCTGCATAAGTAAGATTCCTTAAGCACCAACACCTTTATCCTGTCGCATATATGTTTCTCCTTGGTTCTTCATTGTCTCCTCTATGTGCTTTTTGATAGGCTTGATAGAAGGAAAAACAAGTCAATTACTGATTGGGAACATTATCACTAGGAGTATATCCGGGAATGGAATGACAAGGCATCTCATAAGGATATCCGCTAGCAGAGTTGGGATTATAACAACTGCCGAGACTACGAGACATGGCTACAGAAAGCTACTCGGGTTCATCTCAAGCCCAGCTGGACCAACGTCGATTGCTTAGAAGAGGGATCCGACGAGCCAAATGAGTTTGATGAAGAGGTCTGGATGGACAAGCGTGTCGACCATGGCCCCGTGCGAAACCGTGTGGTAATATCAAGCACTGAATTATTTGCTAGTTCTCGTTGATGATGTTCATATGTGTCATGCTTTGTAGGCCGATGAGCTTGTACGAGATATCAAAGAAGCTGAAGTGGCGCTGAGGGTTACCCCGGAAAGTCCAACTGCCGAGTCTACCCTGCACAAGTGTCTCGAGGTAACGACTAGCAAAGTTCACAAGTTTGGCAAATGTACATATGTTTCCCGCTTGTCTATACAATTTTGGCCAACACTTACATTGTTCTATTATGCAGAAATTGGTCAAACGTTCCCGCTCGTTGGTGTCTAGGCTTGGATGCCGGGATCCTACCGCTGACATGACGAGTCTCTAGCCGAGCCCTCCAACTTCTGGTGGCAGCGGATCCATGTACAACTCAGGTGACGGGACATCCATCGACTCTGACACTCCGTTGTCCATGTTCCGTGGAGCTTCATCCTCCCAAACTGTCCATGATGGTCCGGAGCCAAGCCAATCACAAGGTATGCCTCGTAGGGGTTCTCGTGCACGCCGCGCACCAGATATTACAACCCCCGGCACTGACGCTCTCAAACCACGCCGTAAGAAGGGTGTCGTCAAGAAAAGGAAGGCGCAGAAGTGAGACCTATTTGTGTTGATTGTGGAGACATGTTATGAAACTTGAACTATGTATGACTTGAACTACGTATGTGCGGACATATTTTGCTACCTACCTGTGATGAATGTGATGTGCTAATGTAATGTTGTGAATCTTGATGTGCTATATGTAATGTTATGAAACTGTCATATGTGAATCTGTGAATTTGAATTGTCATCTGTGAATTTGCTATATGTGAATCTGTGAATTTGAAGTGTGCACAGATGTCGACATTTCACTGGCGCCACCAAGCGCCAATAAGAACTTCGGCGCGAACATATATTCGCTGTCGGTACACACGCATAAGGTGTGTCTGGGGAACAAATCCAGCCCCAGTGTTCGGCGCCATTTCACCTGGCGCCGAATCGGGAACTTCAAGTGGCGGCGCCGAACTTCGCGCCTATATTCATCGTCAAGACCACACCGCATACGTATGTGTCTGGGAACAAATCAGCCAAGAGTTCAGCGCCATTTCACCGGGCGCTGAACTGGGGAACTTCGGCATCGTTTCAAGTGGCGCTGAACTTCGGCGCCTATATTCGTCGTCGGCGCCACACCAGACACATAAGGTGTGTCTGGGGCCAAATCCAGCCCCAGTGTTCGGCGCCGTTTCACCTGGCGCCGAACTGCGCAACTTCGGCACCATTTCAAGTGGCGCTGAACTTCGGCGCCTATATTCGTCGTCGGCGCCACACCAGACACAGAAGGTGTGTCCGGGGGACAAATCCAGCCCCAGTGTTTGGTGCCATTTCAACCGGCGCCAAACTGGGCAACTTCGGCGTCATTTCAAGTGGCGCTGTACCAAGTATTTATTTAATTTAGTAATTTTTTACTACAAGACATGGAGTTCTCTTACAGAATATTTAATTATTGGACAAATTGAGAATTACAAAACATACATGGTTCCCAATCTTATTCTTACAGGAACATAAATCTATGGTTCGCCACCTAAATTGCGAAGCTGTGTCTTCAGCCTTTCAATCTCCATATGATTGTTGTAAATTAGTACTCTAGCTTCCGGAGAGAACTCCTCGTCTTCGTACTGATAGTGGCCTCATCGGTACCCCTACCAATGAAAGATCATGATATAAATAGTGAATATTGAGTCCTAACAATTGGCGGTGTTAATTGCGCGTACCTCTGGTTTGGCACATATTGAGAATCTTCTCCCTGCATTCTCAAATGACCAATCATATTCGACCCTAATAATTGGTCGTATTGGACAACGGCAGCGTATACCTGGAATACTTGGATAACGATCATGATCATATGGATTAACCGAGCTACCTGGAAGAGCACGGTTTCTGGACATGGTGCTACTAATTTTTAGTTGAAAGCAAGAGTGCGTGGACATTTATAGTTAAAGGAAAGCAATGAATCAATGTTGTGATGAATTATTGCTTCTGCAACACTCACATGGCTACGAATCATTGAATCATTGATCACTGAGTGAATCATTGGACCATTGAAATTAATGTGCACCGAGCCACTGAGTGAGTGAATCATTGAATATTAAAATTATTGTGACTGAGTGGAGGGAGTCAGTGATTCACTAAACCATTATAATAATTGAGCACTGAAACACTAAGCAATGAAAATTATTGATCACTGAAACACTGAGCATTGAGCACTGAAACACTAAAACACTGAGCACATGTGATTTGGATAGCACACCGCTGCTAGTAGTACTACACACTGTTGATGGTGACTACACACAGCTGCTAGTAGCACTGAAACACTGAAACACTAATCGCATGTGATTTGGATAGCACACTGCTGCTAGTAGTACTACACACTGTTGATGGTAGTAGTACACATTAGTGATAATGCAGTGTATAGTTGATGGTGACTACACACTATTTACAATGGCACTCAACAAAAAGAAAACATACCCCATACAATACTTTAGAAATGTCTAGCTATATATATCACTCGTACACAATGTTTTCCGTCTCACCTACAACAACACAACAATGGCAGACTTTCGACGATTTTGGTGCGACTGCAACTTTGAAGCTAGGCTATGCTATGACTGGAGGTTCCGAAATGTTGGGCGAAGGTATTGGGATTATCCTAGGACAGATGGCCAGGTATGTACTTAAAACCATAATATTTACAAATATATAGCCTATGTGTGTTATATTTAATAATTGTAGAACATTTTAATAGGGTAAAGACCAATGTGGATTCTTCCAGTGGTGCGACGACCCGTTTCGTGTTGAAGCACGTGTCCTCATCATGGACCAACGTGTCGAGATAGAAAATTTGAAGGCACATATTCGGGCACTCGGTTGAGAGCCATAGTATTGTTTTAGTTTAGCCCGTGTGTAATATTTACTTATGTGTCGTACCGTTATGTTCCACAGAATTATGTTTCTCACTTTGTTTGCCGAAACACTTGTAACTTATTTATGAATCTTGTGATCAATAAATTAGCGGGCTAATCTTTCTCTATATATCCCTATATTAGTTTTAATTCTCGGTCGGTGTGTCTGTCTTCGTCATTCCTCCATAAATAGCACCCGGGTGGTTGTCTGTCTTCGTATTCACTCCAATCAACCTCTCTCTATCTCTCTCAGCCAACTCCTCTCACTCTCTATCTCTCTCAACCAACACCACTCATGGCCGATGCAGGATCCTCTTCAAGGAAAGGGAAGGAGATAGCCTTTGAACTCGTAGGGCCTCGTAGTGGTACATTCCTCCCACCAGACATGCCACCAATGAATGAACTAGACGGCCATGTTCCGTGGATCATAAAATGTGATTGCATGGTGGTATGCTGCTACACAGCTGATGAAGCCAAGATGAAGAGCGGTGGGCTTGGCGGAAAATGGGGATTTGTGTGCGGGCATTCCCTGGGTCCTGCACCCTATTTCGTAAGAACTCTCTCCTTGCTAATTTTTTTACTAGGGGTAGAACTCTCTTCTCGCTCAATGTTTAAGCTAAAAATCTATATTATTCAATAGGCGGGATCGCGATGCGACAAGGTTTTCTGGTTTGAAAACCAAAGACAGTACGAAGTTTACTGGTATGGGGAAAAATATGTGCAAAAAGAAGAGGCCAGGGAGCTAGAGGAGAAAAGAAAGAGAGAGCACAGACAACACAACCAGAAAGCGTTCGAGGAATGGTGTGCTAAAAAGATGGCCAACAAACGAAACAATTAGGATGAGTACGAAAATTGCTAGACACTCGTATTTCCTTTTAATTTAGTTTTCATTTCAAAATGGTGCTCTTGTATCTTTGATTTAGAGGGGTCAATGGTTTCCATTCCCCGAGCACCAGCAGTAGCAACAAATAAATTATACCGTCTAGCAATTTATCATCATTTTGTGCTATGCAATGTACTTATCATCTCAGTAGAAAACAATTTGAGTTGGAAATATTTCATCTCAAGTACTCATTACAAACATAATGAAAACGGTGTCAAATTAGTTCCACAACTTACAACCAAGCCTAATACATGATGATATCAGAATGTGCTCAATAGTTAGTTCCACAGCTTCCACTTTGTGTTTTCCTTATTCAACCAAGCCTTGCTATCTTCCCACTCTTTCCTTCTCTTCTCTTCCCTTTGTTCTTATTTAATCCTTGCCTCTTTTTCTTTCTTCCTTTTAGCTTCTAACTGGTACTTCCTTGAGCACTCCTTCTGTGCTTTTTCAATCTCTTGCAACTCCAAGTTTATTTCATCCTCATGCTTCTTTTTCTCCTCATTGAAAACCTTCCAAGACTCATCTAAAGTGTCGGGGCCGTAAAGGGGACACCACCGTGTCATATCTTGGCAGTGCTCACACCAAACAAGTGGAGGAGCCTTGAGTGTGGTCTCGTGTAATTTCCAATACTTAGATGGAGATGGAGGAGGATGCATAATGCGTTTCCACCTCTCAGCTGGTTTTGGGCCCAAAAGAATGCTAATATCCCATGAAATAAGATAGTCATCATAACACTCGGGGCCATCAATTCACTGGAAGAAATAACATGTGCAATGTTCCTGTTAAATAAACTTTACCATATCAACAATCAACGATCAATCAAGTATGATAGATACCATGTCACAAGACAACAAAACTCACGCGTGTATCGGGGCAACGGTAGAATGTGTGGCCAGCAGTAGTGTGGTAGTTAGATTGTTGGATATGACAAGTTTTACCACAACAACAATTTGGTACCGGATATCTTGGTAGCACCGGAGCATCTTTCGATGACATATTGGGATAATTGCCTTTGGTACTTTTCGCAAACTTTATCTAACGTGCAATATCCATCCACATGTCCGGAGAATCTACAAACATTGGGATAATTAACATAGCAAACACTATAGCAAACACTATCACTTATAATGTCCTAAGCTATATTATCATACAACCGGCTAATTTTCCATTGAAGTGCTTCCCAACTTAGCAAACACTATAGCAAACACTAAGACAAGCTCATATCCAATGCATACATACACTAGCAAACTCTATAGAAATGAATCCCTACAAATATATTTCCATATGTGCATATTTTGGTTTTGTCATATGTAAACTAAAATAGCAAACACTAAGACAAAGCTCCTATCAAATACATACATACACTAGCTACAATTTATTCAAACAAATATTATTTACAAAGATATCTAAATAACATATCTATGATCTTCTAGGGTTTCAACAAAAAAGAGATGAATGAGATCAAATTAGACATTCTAATAGGTGGAATCAAAGGGGATTTGAGAGAGATTACCTCTAAGAAGGTTTGCCATGGTCCCAATCCAAGAACTCTTGGAGTTTCAATAAGAATTGAAGAGAGGGGCGAAAAACAGGAGAGAGAGAGAGAGCTTGTGGCGGCTGGGAGGAGGAAATGGGAGAGCTGGGAAAGAGAAACTGCTCGATTGGGTATAACCCTAGGGTCATCGCCATTTCAAATGGCGCCGACATAGCGATCACGTCAGCCAGGCGCCCACCCCAGTGGCAAGTTCGGCGTCATTTGAAGTAGCGCCGACGTGAGGAATCAGATTCCAAATTAGTTTCGCCCGGGGGCAGACGCGGTTGAAGTTGTTTAAATCGGTAGGATTTATCAAAAAATTACGATAAATGACGCCTTCCAGGAACATGACCGTGACACAAACGCTTCGTCTGTCCGATGTTTGCTAGAGTAAATTCTGAAATAAACTTTGAATTCATATAGGGTGTCGGATCCTGGACTCCTAATTCCAGAAATCAGCACCCTGAACTCACAATTCCCGGTCGATAGTACTCCATCCGTTTTAAAATATAAGATGTTTTAGCTTTATAAAACAAATGTATCTAGACTTGTTTTAGTGTCTAGATTCACTCCAAACATAAGTAAACCTACATACTAAAACAAATCTAGATATATTCCTTTTACAAATTTAAAATATCTTATATTTTAAAACGGACGGAGTACTTGCCTAACACTTTTTTCTAGGCAGAGTTTTGCAGACTTGGGCACTTGGCCACGGGTCAGCGCTAAGATTGAACACCCCATGTGGCCATGCCTTGTAGCGATGCATCGTGCTCGAGTGCGTAGTGCCTTGCAAACGAGCTCGCCACTCGCCTCTACCTCGCGCGACAACTAAGCGTCGACACCCAGCGAGCGCTTGACATGCTCTTCCGATGTGCTAGACTAGGGAATGGGTGAGATGTACCGTTGGAGATCACCCGGTATATAATTTAGCATAAATTGTTATCTCAAGTTATAGTTATACTATCTTTCCTGATAAAAGAGACAAAGGGCTTTGAAATTATTTTCAAAGGATTAAAAAGCTAAAAAGAATCTAAATTATCGATGGCGAATTGCGGCCTAATATTATCCGTGGATTGCTGGAAAATTATCGCAGAAGAATAACTGCTAGTGACTTACAAAGATAAAATCAATGACCGTTGAGGAGCTACGTTTGGAATAACTATAGACTGAGAATTATTACTAGGATGGCTCCTTGGATGAGGGTGTGCGGCTTCTTGTGAATTTCACCGCGGCATTTTTCTTCGGCTCCAAGATTGTTTCTCCGAGTAATGCGGCTCCCATGAGCCCGAGGCCCGCAATCGCAGATTTATAGATTGCGTGTATGGGATCTCCAGCTGGTAGCGGGTTTGCTGCCAGGTACGTGGTGGCCTCCATAACCGCGGCCTGCGGTGTTTTGGGTATTATGTTGCCCTATGAGTCCATTGACATGAAGGACAAGTCGAGTGCCTTGGTGGCCTTGTGTCGAGCGGAGGGGTTCATGCGTTCTAGCCGGGAGCGGTGCTTGTGGCCGTCGTAGCATTTGGAGGAGGATCCGCCGACGGAGGAGAGAACGGCTCGTCAAGCGATTGACTCATCAGCTGCTCGCCTGCGCTGCTCGAGCTCCTTGTGCTGCTCAACTTGTCGATTATGCTCCTTTATGAGGAGCCAATGATAGTCCATCAGAATGTCGCGAGAGGCATCGAATGTACCTCGCACGGCCTCACGAACTCTTTCCCATTGCGCATCATTGAGATGGATCTCCTGACGATTATGACTGCCATTGTTGGCAGCTTCATGTGGCTTGTTCCCATTGGGATTGGCCGGGGGTGGGCCGTTGACTCTGTTAGCGGCTTTAGAAGCTTGCGGATTGGGAGGAGGAGCCAGTGGGTCAGCTTCATTGTCAACGTGACCATCGACGATGGCCGCACACATGTAGCGGTGGGGGAGATCGTTTCTCCCGCAGCTCTCAGATCCGGAATCGTAGGTTCCTTTCTCCGTAGGAGGGTCGCAGAGGTCGGAGTTATAGCTGCTGCTGTCATCCGAACCATATGTCAGCGATGGTGCGCTTATGACACCGATTGGCGGCACCCACGAAGAATGTGCGATTTCCAGAGGTACCACCCGCTTAGGGAGGCGGATGGTTCCAATCTTGCCTACCTGGAAGCATAGGCTTCCAATCATCATATTGACTTCGTCTCCTACGGAATCAAAGGCCTAGCGGGTTGCAGGCGAGTGGACGGTGAAGTCGATGGCGCGGAAGAGGAGGTGATTCTTCGCTGCAGAAGAGTCGAAGATGGATGGAGCCGTCACGTTCGCATAATCAGCATCCCTAGTTCCCACAGACGACGCCAATTGATAAGGTGAAAGGGCATGTATGCCCCCATGTGTGGTTTTGGTAATTAATGATAATCTCTATGGACTAATATATAAATTGAGTTTCACTTGTAGGTTTGCCCATTGGCATCGCTTGGGCCATGTGTTGGTCTCAAGGTTAGAAGATGAAGAAATATCCAAGGGATTTGTGCCCGTTGGAATCATGAAGAAAGAAGGAGCTTGAAGGTTGATTAAGACATGTGCAAAGAGTTGCATCAAGATGGATCAACCTCAAGAAGGGATGAAGAAGGGCGAGCTCAAGATGCGCCATCTCTAGAAGATCTCATGCTTGAAGCTTACCATCCTCGTGCTCATGGAATGATGAAGGCAAGTTCAAAGAGGAGGTTTCCCCATGGAGTATGGGGGAGCAATTTGCAAGTCTTCATCTTCATCAAGCAAGAGCATCCAAGAAAGGTGTTCCCTCTTTAGAAGATCAGGATGGTCTACATCAAGTTCAAGTGGGATGCTCAAGGCAAAGGTATGTTCTTGATAGGGCTTTTCTTTTGCCGGTCTCGTGTTGTTAGTTGGGAGACCAGGTTTAGGATAGATAGCCGTTCTATCAAGAGGGGCTCTCAAGCGGGTGTATCGTTTGCATCAATCGAAGAGAGCTCAAACCTTTGCATTCATAGCATCATCTTTCTTGGTTGATTATTTGGTTCTTGTCCATGAGAGGATCTAGAGATTGTGTTCATCATCATAACAAGCTCTAGTTCATCAAATAAGGATTTCACTTCCATATCTTATTGCGGTTTTTGATCTTGCGAATTTTCTGGCTCCACACCTTGGGGGATACTTCACATATATAGTCATGGTATTTTCTCCCAAGGGATTCTATTCGTCGTTATCTTTCCAACAAAATTGGTTTCGTCCCGTTTGGAGTTTGGATGCAAAAGTTATCGCGTTCCTGGTTTTCTGGTTTCTGGAATTTCCCTGACCGGAAGTTCCGGCTTGCCATCGGAAGTTCCGCTAGGGCATTTTTGCCGCCGAAAGTTCCGGTGGAAGTTCCGGGTCTTCTTCCGCTCACGTTCAGTAACCTTCTATTTTGAATGTGCTATTTGACGGAACTTCAGTCGGAATTTCCACCGGAAGTTCCGCTCCCACCGGAAGTTCCGGCCAGGGACCGGAAGTTCCGCTCAGGCCTAGTTGCCACCGAAAGTTCCGGTTGAATTTCTGGCTCTTGTTCCGCTCACGTTCAGTAACCTTCTGTTTTGGATATGTCTATTTGACGGAACTTCTATCGGAACTTCCACCGGAAGTTTCGCTCCCACCGGAAGTTCCGGTGGACCGGCGAAAGTTCCGACCAGGACTCGCTTTTTCAGTTTCTCGCTCCGCAGTTTTTTGACCGTTGGCTATGTGCCACCGGAAGTTCCGGCCTCCCACCGGAAGTTCCGGCCAGGAGTCGCGAATGCCCATAACGGGCAGATCTGGGAGCCCTTTAAAAGGGCTCTGAAAGGATACAGATGTCGCCTAGAGGGGGGTGAATAGACGATTAAAACTTTTCCTAGAGTGGCTCAACAAAGGCGGAATAAAACTAGTGTTTACTTTGTTAAGCACAACCTAGAACAACTAAGGTTTACCTATGTGCACCAACAACTTATGCTTAGCAATACAAGCAACAATGTGATAGCAAGATATAGATTACTTCAAGCACGAAGGCTATCACAATGTAAAGTGCATAAGTAAAGATCTCGGGTATAGAGATAACCGCGGCACGCGGGGACGACGATATTTTACCAAGTTCCTCCCAACATGGTGTACGTCTCGTTTGGAGAGGTGGTGGTATCAAACCACCAACGCCACAAAAGGCCTCCCTTATTCTCCGGTGAATCTCACCCCAATGGGATCGATCCACGCTTCCACTATCGGTGCACTTGTCGGTGGCAACCGGAACCTCTCACAAGGTTGGGGCACTTCTCCACAACTTAATTGGAGGCTCCCAACAAACGCCACCAAGGCCACAAAACCGTCTAGAGTTCCAAGAAGCCAAGAGGGACAAGCTCCAATGAGTAACTCAAACCAAATCCTCCGAGGAGAACTCAAACCGATGCACCAAATGCAAATGGTAAGAACACCACAAAGGTGCTCAAATACCTCACTCTCAAGTTCCAACAAAGCTACTAAAGCTATTGGTGAAACAAGAGAGGAGGAATCAAAGAGAGACACAAAATCTCCCAAAATCTAGATCCCCAAAGATGCACTCACAAAGAGATGAATCGGTTAGGTCAAAACGTGGGTCTAGATCTCCTCTCTCTTCCACTCAAATATGGGCAAGAATCATCGGAGGGAAAAGATTAGGCAAGCTTCAAGATCTAGAGCAAGTGTGGACAAAACTTGGCCTAATAGATGAGGAAGAAGCAAACTAAACTCAAAACGGACAAAGCCTTAAATAGGGGCCCCAAAAATCTGACCGTTGGAACATATTTTCGGTCTGGGCCGGTACTACCGGTTTTCGCCCGATGCCAGGAATCGAGCTAAGAAGAAACGGGGCAAACTGCTCATAGAATTGAGGAGGGTCAACGTAGCAGAGAATCTTGGCGAGCGCAAGGAACATGCCGAAGCGGCCATACCGATGAGGAAGCGCAGCAACATGGGCGCTGATGCAGAGCCGAGGCAAAGAAGGATTTAGCCAACGCAGCAGAACAAGGCGTAGAGAGCGAAGCGACGGAGCGGGCTGGCGCGGCGAGCGGGGCCCCAAATGGCCAGCGGCACATCGACGCGGTGCGCTACAGAGGTGGCAAGACAAAGAATGCGGGCCCAAAGAAGCGAGCGGAGCACGCGAGCAAAGGCAGATGAAGCCGGGCGAAGCGAGTCGACATGGAGGCGTGCTGGGCTTGCAGCGAGGTGGAGCTGGACGCACCCCGGCCGGCCGGTAGTACCTGCCCACCCGGCAGACTACCGGCTAGTCCGTAAATGGGCCTGGGATACCGGGTGATACAAAGTGGGTTATGTGTCGTCGCCCGAAGCAGATCTGGCTACCAGCCACTAGACAAGATTTTTCTTTTCCTTTTTCAAACCAAATAGGCAAATATTTAAACGGTCATAACTTTTGAATGGTAGCTCCGATTGACCCAATTCCAATTGCGTTGGAAAGAGGACGACATGTGCTACCCTATAGAAGATGCACGCGCAGTGATCGAGGCCAGAGCAGAGCCCACACAGGGCCAGCAAGCAGCGGGGCCACAACAAGCAGGGCCAGCGAGGCGGTGTGGCAGCAGCGGCAGGCACGCTTGGCAGCGTGGGAAGCAACAGCGCAAGTCGCACGCTACGCCAACAAGATGTAAGAAGCAAAGAATGGGGCCTAGCGTGGCAGCAAGCACAATAGGCAAAGACGTGCGAGGAGCAACGAAATGAGCAGACGCTGCGAGCCAGCTTGGCAACGGGCGGGGCCCAACACGAGCGGATCTGGCGGTAGCGCGCGGCGTGACGCGAGGTAGAGCGAGCGACTGCGGGGAGAAGCTGGGCTGAGGTTTTTGGGCAGATATTTTTGGGCCGACCGGTACTACCGGCCCACCCGGGCGGTACTACCGGGCCGGCCGGTAGTACCGGATTTGACTACCTAGCGAGGCAGATAATAGTTGGGGCACGCTCAGGTATGGGCGGTAGTACCGGCCCGCACGGGCGGTACTACCGCTTGGCCCAAAAAACCGATTTTTCCTTTTCTTTTTAAATAAGATCGGCATATATCCAAATGACCATAACTTTTGATTGGTAACTCCGATCGACCCGATTCCAATTGCGTTGGAAAGAGGACGACACGAGCTACCTTATAAAAAGTGAAAATATTGGTTATCACCAAGTGAGAAAGTATCAAGTAGAATAATGTGAGATACCTCACTTGGTGAGAAACGGAAAAGCCACCAAGATCAAAATCACAACAAGATACAAATGGAAGATCCAATTTTCATGAACAAGAGCTTGTTATGGAGATTACCACAAGCTCTATATCCTCACATGGATAAGACAAAATAACAACCAAATATGATGATGCAAGTATGCAAAGGTTTGAGCTCTCTCCGAATGATATGATCGAGTTACTCATTCGAGAGCCCCTCTTGATAGTACGGTTATCTATCCTAAACCCGGTCTCCCACTAACAACATGAGACCGGCAAAAGGGAAAACCTATCAAGATTGTACCTTTGCCTTGAGAATTCCACTTGATCTTGATATAGACGAACTTGACCTCCTCAAGATGGAATGCCTTTCTTAATTCCTCATCATCGATCCATGATCACCGAGGATGGCAAGCATCAAAATTTATATCTTCTATAGATGGCGCATTTTGAGCTTGCACAACACATCTTCTTCTCATTTCATCGACCTTGAAGCCAACACATGCTCCAAGCGATGCCAATGGACAATTCCTACAAGCACAACTTAATACACACATTAGTCCACAAAGATTGTCATTAATTACCAAAACCACACATGGGGCCCAACATGTTCTTTCAGGCTCCTCTTCCCCTTCATGGGTAACAACTCTTTTCTTGGTTCTTGGATTTCTCTCTCTCCTCCATTGTTGACCTTGAAGAATCTTTCCCTCTCCCCTTTCCCTTCCTATGATTCTTGCATATTTTTGAGGGATTTGAGAGAGGAGATCCAGATCTACAATCCCCCCAAGTCAAATCCCTTCTTTGTAAATGAATCATTGGGATCTAGATCTTGAAGAGTTTTGTGTTCTCCTATTGTGTTCTTCCTCTCTTATTCCCCCAATAGCTTTTGTAGCTTTGTTGGAATTTGGGAGAAAGGACTTGCCCTTGCATTTGGTGCATAGGTTTGAGTTCTCCTCGGAGTTTTGGTGAGTTCAAGCTTGTGGGTTTGTTTCTCTTGGGTTCCTTGGAACCCTAGACGGTTGTGTGGTTGGATCGTTGACCTTGTGTGGTCTTGTAGGATTTCGTGGTTTTGTTGGCCTTTTGTGGCATTATAGCCTTTTGTGGCTTTGTTGTTGGGAGCCTCCAATTAAGTTGTGGAGTTAGCCCCTGAAGGGATACGGGTAGGCTACACTAGCGCTGGACTGCTAGGTCCGCGCGCGCGACACATGCGTGAGGAGTGGCGGATGGGTGGAATGATCTTGGGTCTAACCCTGGCCAGCTCGCCCCACCCTCTCTTATATAGGCGTCCCTAGTGGGCTTCTACATTAGCAGCCCATTAGTAGCCTAAGCCTGGTCTAATTCGGATCCAATCCTCATTAGGCTTCCAGCCCCTTAAGTGTGTGACCCTATATGTTCATATGCGTATAGACATGACACAAATACACTTATTCTGTCAATAGTTGGTAGCGGCCTCTAGCAAGACGTGCCAACTCCTAAACGCATACAAAGATCATATCGGACGAACCATTACAAGGTTTAGTACATGTCTTTCCTTTTGCCTCACGATATTTGGTCTAGCTCCAAGCTGACCTCTCTTTCTCGATACCGTAACTCGGAATCCCTTTACTAGGTTAACTCTTAACCTTATGTAGCATGGACATGCATTTCTAGATCCGATCACTCGAGGGGCCCAGAGATATCTCTCTCAAGTAGAGAGGGGAAAATCCCATCTTGATTGACCATGCCTTGCAGCATGCTTCAGGACAAACCCGAAAGCTACCTTTATAACTACCATGTTACGGTGCAGCGTTTGATAGCCCCAAAGTAGGTCGATGCACATCTCAAGTACATGCGACAATCTCAGGTCTAAGGACAAAACGTACACGATGTGTAGAGAGAGAGAGCTGCAACTAATTGCCAGTCTCAAGTTGGGTCAGTCCAACCCCATGTTCATAACATGTGTCCACATCATTGGTTTGACATCTCCATGTCTATGACTTACGAAACATAGTCATCAACCAATCGATGTGCTAGTCTAATATTCACATGTGTCCTCATATGAACTCTGGCTAGGGACAACTATTAAATAACCATACAAGTAAAGAGTTTCACAAACAATTCACATAATTGCCAATCAATACAAGTTGCCTGATATGGATATTCAAGGAACATTACAATAACTCATGGATACATATGAAATATAATCATCTCTATGATTGCCTCTAGGGCATATTTCCTTTAGTCTCCCACTTGCACTAGAGTCAATCTAAAATGTATCTAATACCAATTGCTCTTGTGTGCGCTTCATGCGCGGGCTGCGGGAGAGTCTTAGTCAAGGGATCAACAACATTTGAGTCCGTATGTATTTTGCATATCATGACACTACCATCCTCAAAGAACTCTCGAATCTGATGGTAACGCATGCGAATATGTTTGTTCTTCTGGTGTTGTCTAGGTTCCTTGGCCTGTGCAATAGCACCATATTTGTCACAATAAACTTCCAAGGGATTGGACGCGCCCTGAACCTCACCGAGAGCGATCAGGAAATTCCTAGTCCAAACTGCTCCCTTTACTGCCTCCGAGGCAGCAATATATTCAGCTTCTGTTGAAGAGGAGGTCACTGTATCTTGCTTGGAACTTTTCCAGCTCACATCACCACCATTCAAGACAAACACATAACCTGATTGCGATTTCGAAGCATCTGAGTCGTTAAGGTAACTCGCATCTGTGTAACCCTTTACACTGAGTTCATCCTCACCTCCATAAAGTAGGAACACATCCTTAGTCCTTTTCAAGTATTTAAGGATGTTCTTTACCGCTGTCCAGTGACCTTCACTTGGATCAACCTGGTATCTGCTCGTAACACTTAGAGCATAGGAAAAGTCTAGGCGAGTACATATCATTGCATACATGATGGATCCAATAGCCGAAGCATATGGAATCCTGTTCATGCACTCACGCTCATCAGTAGTCGAAGGACACTGAGTCTTGCTGAGTTTTATGCCATGAGACATGGGCAAGAACCCCTTATTAGACCCTTTCATGCTGAACCGTTTCAACACTTTGTCAATGTATGTACTCTGGCTTAATCCAATTAGCCTTATTGATCTATCTCTATAGATCTTGATGCCCAGAATATATGCCGCTTCTCCCAAGTCCTTCATCGAAAAACTATTTTTCAATGAGGTCTTAACAGACTCGAGCATAGGAATGTCATTTCCAATCAGCAATATGTCATCTACATATAAGATTAGAAATACCAGCGCTCTCCCACTTTCCTTCTTATAAACACAAGGTTCTTGTTCGTTTTTGATGAAGCCAAACTCCTTTACAACTCCATCAAATCAAATGTTCCAACTCCGAGATGCTTGCTTCAGTCCATAAATGGACTTCAGAAGTTTGCATACCTTTCCAGCATTGTTTGGATCGACAAAACCTTCGGGCTGCATCATATACACGTCCCCAGTTAGGATTCCATTTAGGAAATCCGTCTTGACATCCATCTGCCAGATTTCATAGTCAAAATGTGCAGCAATGGCTAGAATTATTCGTATAGATTTAAGCATCGCTACGGGCGAGAAAGTCTCGTCGTAGTCAACTCCTTGAACTTGTCGAAAACCTTTTGCAACAAGTCGAGCTTTATGGATGTGAACATTTCCATCCATATCAATCTTCTTATAGATCCATTTGCACTCGATGGCTTTAAAACCATCGTGGTCAACCAAGTTCCAAACTTGATTGTCTCCCATGGACTCTATCTCGGATCTCATGGCGATCAGCCATTTCTCAGAGTCTGGGTCCACCATCGCTTCTGCATAGGTCATAGGCTCATCATTGTCTAACAATAATAATTCCCGCGCTTCGCGGAGCCTCGCCGACCTTCGTGGTTGTGGTGCTTCTATTGCCACGGGTTCCTCAACTTGTTCTGCTACAATAGCATCACTCGTAGAAGCATACCCAACTGGCTCATCTTGAACTTCTTCAAGTCGCACCGACCTTCCACTTGTTCCCTTTGTGAGAAACTCTTTCTCTAGGAAAACACCGCTACGAGCGACAAACACTTTGTGACATGGTTATACCCCGCGGTTACACGATCTCAGCATACCTAGTCCAGCCCAAGGAAGGCACACGGAAAATACACGCCGACCCATGAAGACTTTCGGGTGGCCAAGGCCCATGACGCCTTCGGATCCTTGGAGAGCAAGACTAGAGTAGATAGAAAATTCAAAGGAGTAAACCCTAAAACCTGTAAACGACTCGATCTGTGCCTGGGACTTGCCTGCCTCTATATAAAGGCCAGGAGGGCACGACGAGGAGGCTCTCTGATAATCTCTCGCATAAACACCTCCACGCCAGATTGCATCTACGCACCCCTGTAACCTTCGGTTCCACCATAATCAGAGTAGACAAGCAGGAGTAGGGTTTTCCCTCCGGGGGCCTGAACCTGGGTAAACCTCGTGTCCCCATGTTGCTTGTTTGCTAACCGTTCCACGATCTCCAGCATCCCCATCTTCTCCAAAACCCAAGTCCATAACAACGGGCATTGACGAGATTAAACCTCGTCAATTGGCGCCATCCGTTGGGAACTGGGGACGCTGATTGTGCGATAGTGACGGTCCCAACCCGAGCGATTTACAACTCCGCGGGGACGGAGAGTCATCTCCTCTTCGGCGCCTTCGACTTCACCGCCCACTCACCGACCACCATGAAGGACTTCGAGCCCGTTGGCGACGGGCTCGAGATCCTATTCGGGAGCTTCTGCTTCCAGGTGGGGCAGACCGACACTCTCCGCCTCCCAGAGCGGGTGCCCCTGCCATCGATCAGGCCTGCTTCGTGGGCTCCACACCCCGTGCTACGCACATCATCATCAACAAATGAGTCTTATGACAGCAGCAGCTGCAACTCAAATCTGTGTGATCCACCATCGGATGAAGGGACTTACGGTTCCGGATCCGAAAGCTGCGGCAGCAGCGATCCGATCTACAAGCGCTACCAATGCGCCGCGGTCATGCAAGATCAGGAACACAATCCACCACCCAACCCGCAGGGTAGAAACGACGAGAACAGAAGAAGCCGATCCCCCCACCCAACGGGGAAAACAACAACCGAGTCATCCACCTCAGCGAGGAGGGATGGGCTCAAGCACGCGAAGCTGTAACAGGCAACAAGATCCTGCCAGCAGATGCCTCACGGGACCTGCTGATGGCATACCACATGCTCCTCGTCGAGGAGCACAAGAAGCAACTAAGGATGCAAGAGGTGCTCGACAAGCGCAAGCAAGCAGCCTCGAAATCCAGTGCACGGAGAGCTGCGCTCTCTGCCATGGGCATCGGCTCCAGCTCACATGGAAACCATGGCAACAAGCACCGTTCTCGCACAGAGAACATGGATCCCAAAGCACGTCGCGAGGTGACTAGAGCCCTCAATGCGTCCTTCATGGAGATGGATGCCGACGGCAACGTCATCCCGAAGATGCCGCAAGCTGCGATCATGGCAGCCACTGCGTACCTCGCGTCCCATCCTCCTCCGGAAGGGGACCCGAAAAGTGCCATGCACAAGTCCGCGCTCACCAGACTCGGACTCGTTGGAGCCGCGTTCCACGGAGAATCTCCTACGGAGCCAAAGAAGAAGGCCACTGCCAGGTTCAACCGCAGCCCCACACCCTCATCCGAGGACGAAGAGCACGACCTTCCTCAAAGGAATAAGAGCTCGCTATTGCCGCAATCAAGAAGATGCAAATCGAAGGAGAACTCTGCGGAGCCCGATGCTTCATCAGATCCGTCTGACGGACGCGGATGCCGCGAAACTTCAAGCTTCCTTCGGACACTCCGAAGTTCGATGGTACACAAGACCCTAGGGCGTGGCTCAACGACCACCTGTCGTCCGTCAAGCTACATGGCGGAAACAAGGAAACCGCCATGCAATGCCTTCAATTGACGCAGCCGGATCTCGATCAGCGCCTATCCTCGGATCCATCCGGCTGGGAGGAGTGGCGTACGCCGTCAAAACTTCAAAGGCACCAGCAAGAGGCCTGCCTCGATCGAAGAACTGCGGGCCTACACCCAACGAACGAGCGAATCCATTTGCTCGTACATACTATGCTGGTCCAACACCAAGAACTCAGCGGCGCATATCTCCGAGGAGAGATCTATCGACGCCTTTAGGGACGGCGTCAAACGCTAGGACTTCAAGGAAGATCTCGGACACGTCAAGCCCAAGACACTCGACCGCCTCATGGACATTGCCAACAGGTGGGCCGACGGCGAGGACTCCATCCACCGAGCACACTCGGAGGAGGAAGATGACTACGGCCGGCGACGTGAGCGCCGTAGCAAGAGAAGATCGCGCATCTACGACGATCGCGACGGACCCGACATGGTCGCGGCTGGCTACGCCGACCGCCGCAACGACGGCAACCGCAACAGCGACGGATACCACGGAAACAATTTCCGTGATGGAGGACGCCCGACACAGTTGTGGCAGCGCCGCGATCGCGACGACGGACCCTCAGCATACGAAAAACTGTCGGGTCCATGCACCATCCACTTCTACATCGACAAACAGGATGGCAAGAAGAAACCAAGCCACATGCTCAAGGACTGTCACGAGTTCCAGAAACTCAGCGAGAGCATGGCTCAGATGAGGCAGCAAGCCCCAAACCCTGGATTCGGGAACGCACCCGCACCAGGTGAGATCGCGCATGGAGCTCCTCCACCGCCACCTGCAGGAGGACCGAATCACCCAATCGCACCCGCACAGAATAATGGTGGGCACGGGTATCCCCCGCCGAAAGGAGCACTGATGATCCAAAAAGGGCGCCCAACGAATAGGGTGCAGAAGAAAATCACCCGCCGATCAACTGGCCGTGATGACTCCACCCGCCATTCCTGCGTACCTCGGCGGATCGAGTCCCGCATCACGCTCACCGCTCGGATCACCCTTGCCGCCAGTCCTCGCCCAGTCATGCTGCCCTGGTGCTTGAGGCGCAGATCGGAGGGTTCGAGATGAGCCGTCTTCATGGACGGCGCTAAGCGGCATCAACTCGATGTTCGCCAAACCCTAGCAGCAATGCGGATCTCTTGCTGCAGCCCGGAACAATCGGACACAACGCTCCATGGCATCATCCGTGAAAGGGCATATTCCCTCGAAAGATATCGCCGACGTCATCTTCGCAAACCGGATAACTTCCGCGAGCGCTCGAGTTCGAGTGGTAGACCGGCAATCACAATACCACGCCATCCTCGGGCGTAGCATTCGCAAGGTTCATGGCGCATTACCACACCACTGCACTGCTACTCAAGATGCCAGGACCCAGGGGCGTCATCACGGTCCACGGGAGCTTCACCCGATCGGACCACTGCGAGAGGGACTTCAACAGAATCTCCCAGTCATTCGGCATGCAAGAGGAGCTCGTAAGACTCCGCGAGGTGACGGACAATGGGGCACCCCAGTCGCACGGCAAAACGCACCCGATATGTCTTTCGACTCCACCGTCAACACAAAGAAAGTGCAGTCCACCCAACGGATGCCTCCAAGACGGCGCTGATCGCCAACGATCTCCGCCCCGCATAGGAAAGCGCGCTTGTCGAATTCCTCCGTGAGCGCTGGGAAATCTTCGCCTAGTGTCCTGCGGACATGCCAGGAGTTCCCAGGGAATTCGCCGAGCACGCACTCAACGTCTTTCCAGACGCCAAGCCTGTCAAGCAGTCCATCCGGAGACTGTCCGAGCCCCGGGCCGAAGCCATAGGGATTGAATTCAACAGACTACTCGCTGCAATCTTCATCAGGGAGATTAAGGAAAGCGAGTGGCTCGCCAATACAGTGATGGTCCCCAAAAAGGACACGGACATCCTGCGGATGTGCGTGGACTTCATGTCGCTGAACAAGCACTACCCGAAGGACCACTTCCCTCTCCCTCAGATCGATCAGATCATCAATTCGACTGCAGGATGCGAGAAACTCTCCTTCCTTGATGCCTACTCAGGGTACAACCAGATTCGACTCAAAGTCGAAGATCAGGAGAAAACGGCGTTCATCACGCCGTTCGGAGTGTTCTGCTACAACACAATGCCCTTCGGGCTAAAGAACGCAGGTGCTACGTACCAGCGGTGCATGCAGGCATGTCTAAAGGACCAGATCGGTCGCAATGTCTAAGTCTATGTCGACGACATAGTCATCAAAACCAGGGAGGCGAGAACACTCATCGACGATCTCCGCGAGACGTTCGATAATATCGACCTCTACAGGATCAAGCTTAACCCTGAAAAGTGCGCCTTCGGCGTCCCATCGGGTCAGCTGCTTGGTTACTTCATCTCCCAGCGAGGGATCGAGGCGAACCCGAAGAAAATACGGGCCATCATGGCCATGGAGAAGCCGAAAAACCTCAAGGGCGTCCAGCAGCTTGCAGGACGAATAGCGGCACTAAGGAGGTTCATCAACCGCATGGGCGAGAAAGCACTGCCATTATACCAGCTGTTGGGCAAGGCAGACAAATTCGAGTGGACGCCCGAGGTGGATGACGCATTCGAAGATCTAAAGCGGCTACTCTCTACCTCGCCCGTCTTGGTCACGTCAAAGGAGCGCGAGCCCCTACTGCTGTACATAGCAGCTACACACCAGGTGGTGAGCACCGTACTGGTGGTCGAGCAACCCGAAGAGGGCAAGACCCATGGGGTCCAATGCCCAATCTACTACCTCAGCGAGGTATTGACGCCAACAAAGCAGAGGTACCCTCACTACCAGAAACTTGCCTACAGCGTGTTCATGAAGGCTCGTCGGCTGAGCCATTACTTCCAGGAGCACCAGGTGATGGTCGTCAACGAGGCACCCCTGAACAGCATCCTAAACAATCCAGAGGCCACATGACGCGTAGCCCTGTGGGGCATCGAGCTATCACCCCTAGACATCGTCTACGAGAAGCGACTCGCAATCAAGTCTCAGGTCCTCCCGGACTTCCTCGTCCACTGGATGGAGCTGCAGCTGCCAGACACACTAGACATGACACAGTCATGGACGATGCACTTCGACGGCTCCAAGCGCGAGGCCAGAGCAGGAGTCGAGGTCATACTGACCTCCCCGCAGGGCGACAAGATGAAGTACGTCCTTCAGATGAAATTCCGAGCTTCCAACAACGAGGCCGAATACGAAGCCCTCATCCACGGCATGAGGATGGCAAAGATCTGCGGCGCAACGCGCCTGGTCATCTACGGAGACTCGAACCTCGCTGCTCAAGAGACGATGAACGAAAGCATTACACGCCGAAACATGACGCGCATCACGACTCTACAACTCACTCGAGGGAGAATTTGACGGCTGCGAGCTTCGGCACGTCGGGAGAGAAAGCAACAAGGAGGCTGACAGACTTGCCAACATCGGCTCCACCTGCGCACGAGTATCACCAGGTGTGTTCCTCGAACAGATCTGCGTGCCATCCATCAAGCGAAAGTTCCCCAAGGGATCACTCGAAGAGGTAGAGCACTCGGGGGCTGCGCTACCTGAAGGACAGGAAGGACCCGAAAAGCTCGACATAGAGGTCGCTGTGGTCAACCTGATGCAGGTAATGGCAGTCGAAGAAACTTGGACGCAACCATACCTTAGGTACCTAATAGACGGCGAATTGCCTCATAGCCCGACAGATGCCCGACGCATATCTCGCCGGTCCAAGGCCTTCACCATCATCAATGGCGAGCTGTATAAGCGCATCATTTCAAGGGTATTCCAAAGGTGCGTCACCATCGGTGACGGCAAAACCATCCTCCAAGACATCCACGAGGGCATCTGCGGCCATCACGCGGGCAGCCGCGTCCTTGTCGCAAAAGCTCTACGAGCTGGATTCTACTGGCCAACGTCCATGAATGATGCCAAGGACATCGTCCGAAGATGCAATGGGTGCCAAAGGTTTGCAGATAAACCGCACGCACCCGGATCCGAGCTCAGGCCCATACCCTTGGCCTGGCCCTTCGTCCAATGGGGCCTCGACATGATCGGCAAACTGCCACGATCCTCGAAAGGATGCCACGTCTACCTCCTGGTCGCAGTCGACAAATTCACCAAGTGGATTGAGTCCATGCATGTGACTAACCAAAAGGGAAAAACCGCCGTCAAGTTCTTTGAATCCATTGTCTGCAGGTTCGGCGTGCCACACAGCATCATCACCGACAATGGGTCGAACTTCATATCTAAAGAATTCCAGGACTTCTGCGAAGACCTCGGAATCAACATCACATACGCCTCCGTGGCGCACCCGCAAACAAATGGGCAGGTCGAAAAGGCCAACGGCCTCGTCGGTGTTGGCATCAAGAAGCGCTTAATGAGCCCACTCGAGCGACTCGCGGGTGCCTGGACACAAGAGCTACCTTCGGTCCTGTGGAGCCTGCGCACAATGCCAAACAGCTCAACCGGCTACATGCCTTTCTTCATGGTGCACGGAGCCGAAGCCGTGCTGCCAGCAGAGGTACGCCACAAGGCCCCACGAGTCGTCGCCTACAGCGAAGCCGAATCCACGGCTGCACTCGAAGACACCGTCGACACACTCGACGAAGCACGAGACATAGCAGCAGCTCGATCAACGGTGTACCAACAGAGTCTCGAACTACTACGTACCGACGCTGCGCCAAGGTCCTTTGTCGAAGGAGACCTAGTCTTGCGACTCAAGCAAGAGCGACCGAAGAAATTCGAGTCACCATGGGAAGGACCCTACATCGTCACCGAAGTCATCCCAGGTGGCGCCTATCGCCTCAAGCACGTGGAGTCTGGAGTCGCATACTCCAACCCATGGAACGTCGCACAGCTGCGACGGTTCTACCCCTAGCTACCTTCCTCTTTTACTTTCAATAAGGCTATTCAACCAAGGCTACTCAGCCGAACAATGTACCTCCTCTATTACGATATGAATAAAGCTAAGTGTCTCGCCCCAAAATTTTGTTTACTATTTGCACTTTACTCCATGCTACAAACGCACTCGGGGGCTCCCCCCACCTCACAACTTCGTCGATTGAGGATAACACGTGTACACCTGAGTAGCTGACCACGTCAGGCTAACGAAAAGGGAACGTGTACAAGAAAAGCACTACGTGCTAAAACAACAACCAAACCTTTATAACAAAGGGCAAAACACGTCCAGTCAAATGTATACAAATTTTACATCTATATTTTTTACAGGTACTACCTATTCTGAAGAATAACCTGAGCACGCTGCTCAAACAGATCTACGATCCGTCGCATATCGCCTACATAAGATAATGCGGACGCATATCCCACTCACGACCATCTGGCCGAAGAGGTGGCCCATCCGCTACAACGAACAGATCTACATCAGGACGATGCAACCGCACAAGGGAGAGCGTAACCTTCACCCCCGCAACGAGCTGATGTCGCACTAGTTCCCTGACAAGATGCACATTCCGAAACTTCGACAAAGAGAGTCGACGGCGCATCATCCAGCGGAAACATTACATGCAGAACCGACGCGAGCGAAGTCTTCACCTGACGAAGCACCCGCGATACCTGATGAACGCGATCCTGCACCGTCGCAAGGACCATGGCACGATCACGGTCCATCCAGAAGAACCCGCCGGCCTCCATGTCCTGCTGAGTCAAGTAGTTGATCCGAACAGCAACACGCTCCTTCTCCTCCCTTGGAGCAATGTTAGCACCTGCAATACTTGCAAAAGAGTAAGATGAAAGGCCAGTAGGCGCATCCGAAGTAACGAACAACAGCTCGAAAAACTCACACTGAAGTTGTTCAGACAAGCCAAGCAACTCCGCCATCAAGTACTCCTCTCTGGCAGCACCTCAATCCGCCTTGGATTTCCAAACGTCAGCATGGCCACGCACCCCAAGCAACTCTTTCTCGAGGCTATGGATACGGTCTCGAAGAAACGCAAGCTGTGACGCATCATCCAGGGATGGCCGCAGCTGCGCTGCGGACGAAGTGTCAACGGGATCATCACCCGAATGACCCTAGATTAACAGAAAGACAAAGACATGAACAAGCAGTTGAAGGAGCACGAAACTCAGCACATTCATTAAATGCAGCAAAAGCCACTACGTGGCACAAGGATTGTTCATCAAAATATTTACAACAAAAGAAGCTACAACTATCCTATAACTACAGCCACGGTTGCACCGAGTAGCCTCGAGCCGGATTGCCTTGGCTTCCCCTCACTGCCTTAGCGCGCTCGGCCAGATCAATCAGCTTCGCCCGTAACGCTTACATGAAGCGGCATATGTGGCCGGCTACCGGATCCATCGGCCAGTCGGCATCCGGGAAGTGACCTGGGGAAGGTCCAGCTCCGCTCCAGCCGCCAAGGCCATTGCCAGCCCGACGGATGCGTCGATGCCCTTCTGCTTGTTCTTGTATGCCGCAGGTGCTTCGGCTGACAGCGCCTCCGCCAGGGCATCAACATTTTCGAGGGCCATGCCCTTGGGGATAAGCTCCTTGTAGAAGCGCCCAAGGACCTCTTTGGCCTTGGCAAGCGAGTTGAAAACGGTACTGCAGCGGTCTTCAACCGCCGCAGTAGCATCATCCAGAGCGCTCCCATGCTCCAGAGCATCACGGTCAAATTCAATGCCCACGGCATCTAAGACAACAAAGGAATCAGAATTAATAAAAGCACTGCAAAAGAAAGACCAGGAAATCAAAAAGAAGAAGGCAGAGATACTCACTCGAAACAGCCTTGGCAGCTGCCATAAGCTTGTCGGCCACCTCTCTCTCGCGTGAAGCCATGGCAGTGGCGAGCTGCTCCTCGCGGTCAGTAGCCTCCTGCTGCAGGCGCTCCTTCGCCTCGGTCGCGTTGGCCAACTCCAGCTCGAGGCGCTCCCTTGCACCAACGGCAACCTCGGCCTTTTTCTCCGCTTGACCAAGGCTCTTTTTGAGAGCATCAATCTCACAAAGAGAGGCATTGTGATCCTCTGCAGCAAGCAATACAAATGTCGGATCGAAGGACAAAATGCAAGAAGAAACAAAAGACCAAGGCATAAAAATACCTTAAAGTTGCTTGAGGCTGGCCTCCAATGCCAGGTGTTGCTGCACCAGTTGGTTGGCACCTTGCACAAAAGGCTGCAAAAAGAACTACTAGTCAAAAGAACGGCTCGGGGGCTACGCCCAAAAGGACGAGCAGAAGCAAGTTGCACATACGAAAAATGCTCGGGGGCTCCCCCCGAGCCTCGAAGGACAAACGAACAACAAAATACCCTACAGATGCTCGGGGGCTCCCCCTAGGTGGAAGGAAAAGAAAAATCAACAGATCATTCGAAAAAGGCTCGAGGGCTTTCCCCCGTGGCAGAAAGCAGAATTACTTACATGATTTGACGGCGACTCCGAAGGTCCGCTCGCAGCTGAAAGGATCGTATGGGCACCTAGAGGGGGGGGTGAATAGGTGCTACTTCAAATTTTACTCTTTTTCAGTTTAGGGTTTGACAAGAAAGGTAAATTCTCTAGAATATGCAACTATGGTGAATTTACCTATGTGTCAAACAAGCACAAATTAACACAACACTAAGCAAGAACAAGTAAGTAAAGTGTGGTAAAGAATAGAAGTAACCAAGGGAGTGGACGCGGAGACACAATGATTTGTTTCCCGTAGTTCCTTCCTTTTGAGGGGAAGTACGTATACGTTTGGAGAGGGGGTGGTTTCAAACCACCAACGCCACGAGAGGCCTACCTTGTTCTCCGATGAACCTCACCCCAACGGGCTCGATTCACCTTCCACTATATCGACAACCTTCGAGGTGGAAGCCGGCACCTTTACAAAAAGTTCGGGTCACACATCCACAACTGAATTGGAGGCTCCCAAATACAAGCAAGCTGTCAAGACAAATCAAAGACAAGCTTGTAAGAACCACATCAAAGTTAGGGTTTCCAAAGAAACACTAGAGCTTGGGGGCCCTCAAGTGAATGAGGGGGAAATGAAGATCTCTCTTGGTGAAGATGTAAATCAAGGCCTCCTCCTTCGATTCTCCAAAGATCAGTGACTTTGGATGGTTGGATGAAGATATCTTGTGGATTTGGTGGCTCTAATGGGGTTGGTGTTCTTGAGCAGCTCGAGCAACTGGAGGAAGAAGATAAGGGTCCTATTTATAGACAGCCCCTTCCACGAACCGTTTCGACTGTAGAAAAGTCGACCGAGACTCGGTCAGAGACGGAGACTCGGTCTACACGAGACTCCGGCCAATCTCAGACCGTCTCGGGCCCTTCCGACCAGGCCAGTTCTTCACCAGCAACACCGGAGACTCCGGCCTTCCAACACCGGAGACTCCGGACTGACCAAAGTCCGGAGACTCCAGAGTAACCTCCAGTGCAGCCTCCAGACCCCTAGTCGTAATGTCGGCCAGTTCGGGAGGCACCACGGGCAGGCTCGAAACTCGGACCACACCGAGACTCGGTCTTCGAGACTCGGTCCGAGTTTCCGTAAGGGCAAATGTATGTGGTCTTCTCCAAAGAGTGTGTGTGATGTTTATCAATGATAATACCAACTCATGACAATAGCACATCAGAATAATCTACTTGTTGTTAACGAACACCAAAAGTGATTATGACAATAAATGCCCTTTCAATCTCCCCCTTTTTGGTGTTCGATGACAACAAGTGATTTGCATGGAATAACATATAAATGTGGCTCCCCCTGACTATGTGCAACAAGATAATGAAGTAAATCATGTAAAGAAAATAATATCAACGATAGCACACATAGATCTCACATGAGTTATGATAGGTGTTACACACAAGCACACAGTCATAGACACACATAAGAACAGTAGATAACACACATAGAGTTCAAGTTTGAATATCCAAATAAAAGGCAAATAAAGGCAGATAGTCGCAAATCCCAAGTCCCCATGCAAAGCGATGAGAATCCCAAGTCCCCATGCAAAGCGATGAGAATGTCTTCTCCCCCTTTGGCATCTAAACACCGAAAAGGGAAAAGACCTATACTAGCGCCCCAATAACTCGGTAGTCATTGTCATCCTCGTCATCCTCGGCATCCTCATCCTCATCTTGGTCATCCTCGTCCTGGTCACCCTCATCCTGGTCATAGTCATCATCATCATCCTCAGGGATAGCAGGCCCTTTGCTGTGAGGGCGAGAAGAGGAAGTACCCTGGTATCCAAACCCAGAGGTGACATCAGCAAACGTCTTCCAGTCCACCAGACTATCCTATTGGGCATTCCATGCCCCAAATGAGAGAGTGTGATCAGACTCTGTGGACTTCTGAGCCCCATGCTCATCATTGTATTCATCTTCACCTTCCTCAAGACGTCAAGACTCGGTCCTTGATCTCTTTGAGGAGCTTCTCAATGTGGCGGTTGCTTTGGTAAGATGCATGCTGCTGCTTGCGAATGTCAACGTTCATGCAACAAAGGGTCCTCTCCCAAAAGCTGGCCTTCTTGACCCTCTCATGCACATAGTCTCTAGTCATGGTAGGTATAGGGGCATTGGAGGCATTCTTCCTCCAAACTCTAGGTGGAGAGGGAGCCCTCTCCGTCTCAATCTCCTCGTCATCATCATTTCCATATCGACGCCTTGGAGCTGGCCCCATGTGCCCCTTCTGCTGCAGAGAGACCAGAGTGTACACAATGAGGTGTGGTGGTATGCCATGTGGAGAATCATGCGGCTGGGAGTTGATGAGTCTCATAATCAAGGGTGCATATGGAGGAGATTTCTTGTAAAGAATGGCATGGAAGATCTCCTCGAAAATGAAGTCCATCACATCAATGGGTGCATCGATCCTCTGGTCCAAAGATTGAAGGTCCCAAGGAGTATGGTACAGAGGTTGACAAGCCTCCCGATAGCATCATCATTTCCAGCACTTGGAGCAATAGTGTGACGAAAAATCCTCAGCATAAGGTTGTAGAGGGTCTTGAGTCCCTTGGAGGCCCCCACAACACCATCATCATACAGAGGTGCTAGATTTAACTTGTTCTCACCCAAAGTCTGAAAGTGCATGCGTGTCCCAGTGAGTAGATACTCCGTGAAAGGTCTCAAATATGACATTGGCAAAGTCATGAAAGGTAGTCAGGCAAATGAGTAGTGACAGTCATCCACACCATGGTCCTGTCAATATCAGACCCAAACACCACTGTGGCATAAAACTGCTGAACAAGGTGCACACTGTAGTCTTCGCGCAGCTCCATCAAGTTGTAAAGACCCAGCTTCTCACAGATCCACAGGGCATCGTTGAAGTAAGGGCTCTGGCGCATTTGCTCAATATTCATGACCTTCTGAGGGAAAACAGGTGACTTGGTGAGTACACCATACACATCCTTCATGAACACACCCTGTTCTTTCCTCCAGAAACAAGGGTCATCACTGGTACGATGCAGTGCATAGAAATCTGTCTTCCTCAGCTCACGGTACTCCTCTTTATACATCTTGGCTAGGGACTGGAGGTTGTCATATTTGGCTCTCTTTGCACGTTTCTCCCGTTCAGCCCTCTCTTGATCCCTCTTCATGTAAGCTGCATCACGTGCCCGCTGTTTCCGGTTGGATGGAGGCACGATAAACTGACCCTGAGCTTCATCATAGCGAGGATTTCCCCTTTGGGACTTAGCCTTGGTACGACGAGGGCGACTAGAACCATCACCTGTGAACTGTAGTGAGGGAGATAGCATGGAGATGAGTACATATGTCCCAAAGATGCAGTACAAGAGCTTTGATGCATTTCTGGACTACTTTGATTCACCCAACACTGGAGTCTCAGACTGATACAGGAGTCTCGGTCCTGGGACGGAGTCTCCGGCTGATCGAGTCTCCGGACCTAAGTCCGGAGTCTCCGGTCAGGAGGCTCGGGTATGCGATGGGGAGATGCTGGTGAGGGTGAATCTAGTATATCGGGCAATGCAACAAGGCTAAAGTACTAGAGTGCAAGCAAACAAGTGATTCCAATGGACAAATCAGCAACAATCCTCAAAAACACATCTAGGGATGAACCCTAGGAGGAAAAAGGAGAGGAGAGGTACCAGACCTGTCCATGGGATCGATTCCTCTGGTGGGAATGACCCAATGGAGGAGAGGGGAAGGTTGGACGGCTGCACGGTGGATCCCGGGGGCTTCTTGACCTCCGGGGAGGATTTTTGGAGGAGGAGGCGACGGGTTTGGAGGTAGGGGACAGGGTGAAGAATGAGGAACTGCTGTTCCAGTTCACCCCGTGCCCCTTCTTTAAGTGACAGAAACCGTCCAGACCGGAGACTCCGGTCTACACCGGAGACTCCGGCCTACATTGGAGACTCCGGTGTTTGTACACCGGAGACTCCGGTCCTCCTCGACCAAAAATTCCAGGAAAGGTGTTTGGGGACATATATGAGAGATAGATGGTTTTTAAGATAGGAAAAGGGCTTGGGTTGAGACATCAAACTGTGAAGAACCAATAAGAGCCATAGAAGTTCGAAAATAATCAGAAAAACTCCAAGAGACTAAAATCAAGCAAATGACGAACATGAGTAAGTGCCAACCTCTCAAATGAGAGAGGACGGTGGCCTAGGCCACCATATTTGAGTATACTTGGCTTGGCACCACGAAGATATATCTTGGGTCCATTACCAAAACTCATCATTAAGCTCACATATCACTAAATGATATTAAGAGGAATGATTTTGATTGCTTTGGGCATAATGGGGGGAGGGATGGTCCAATCAATTAGGACCGCACTCCCCCTATATCCATGCCTACACCTAGACCAAATATGAGATGAAACATAGGTGAGAGTGCAATAACATCAAGTCAAGCTCCTAGAATCTACGATATTTAGTTCATTCCTCAAGTAGCAAAACCTTGCTTCATCAAGTGGCTTCGTGAAGATATCGGCAAGTTGATCTTTGGTTGGTACATATGATAGATCAATATCACCTCGAGCAACATGATCTCTAATGAAGTGATGGCGAATCTCAATATGCTTTGTCCTTGTGTGATCCACCGGGTTGTAGGCAATCTTGATGGCACTTTCATTGTCACATAGAAGAGGCACTTTGTCACAATGGACACCGTATTCCTTTAAAGTTTGCCTCATCCATAGCAATTGAGTGCACGCACTAGCAGCTGCCACATACTCGGCTTCGGCGGTGGAGAGAGATATACAATTTTGCTTCTTGGAAGACCAACATACCAAGGACCTACCAAGGAATTGGCAAGCCCCGGATGTTGATTTTCTATCATCCTTGTCACCCGCCCAATCCGAATCCGTGTATCCACAAAGAGCAAATGTTGAGCCTTGAGGATACCAAAGACCATAAAATGGGGTATGAACCAAATATCGAAAGATTCTCTTGACCGCCATCAAATGGCTTTCTTTAGGATCCGCTTGATATCTGGCACACACACCTACACTCAACACAATATCGGGTCTAGATGCACAAAGGTAAAGCAAAGAACCAATCATAGACCGGTATACCTTTTGATCCACATCTTTACCATTTGGATTTTGTTCTAGATGAGTCTTTGTAGCCATGGGAGTAGGAGCTCCATTCAAATCTTGCATTTTGAATCTCTTGAGCATATCTTGAGTATACTTGGCTTGATTGAAGAATGTCCCTCCTCTAACTTGCTTGATCTCAAAGACAAGAAATACTCTCAACTCCCCCATCAAGGACATCCGGAACCTACTAGTCATAAGCTTTGAGAATTCATCATTAAAAGCTTTGTTAGATGAGCCAAAGATAATATCATCAACATATATTTGGCATACAAAAAGCTCCCCATTGACCCTCTTAGTAAAAAGAGTGGGATCGATTTTCCCAACATCAAAGCCACGGTCAAACAATAACTCTCTAAGGTGCTCATACCACGTGCGTGGGGCTTGCTTGAGCCCATTGAGCGCCTTGTCAAGTTTGTAGACATGGTTTGGGAAGTTGGGGTCCTCAAATCCCGGGGGGTTGCTTAACATATACCAATTCATTTAAAGGACCATAAAGAAATGCACTTTCTACATCCATTTTTTGCAACTTAAAGTTATGATGTGCCGCATAAGCAAGAAGGATACGAATAGACTCAAGGCAAGCCACGGGTGCATAAGTCTCTCCATAATCAATGCCTTCAATTTGAGAATACCCTTGTGCAACCAATCTAGACTTGTTCCTTACTATAATTCCATGCTCATCTTGCTTGTTCTTGAATATCCACTTTGTTCCAATAACATTGCGACAATCCTTTGGCTTCTCAACTAACTTCCACACTTTGTTTCTCTCAAAGTTGTTGAGCTCTTTGTGCATAGCTTCTAACCAATCCGAATCTTCAAGAGCTTCCCACACTTTCTTTGGTTCAATCATGGAGATGTGTGCTTGGTGTTCACTGAACCTCTTCAATTGTGCTCTTGTGGAAATTCCTTTCCTTAGATATCCAACAACATTTTGGAGTGTGTGATCTCTTATTTCCAACATTCTTTCCTTTCTAGCTTCACGACGAGCGTGGATCTCCTAATTGTTTCTTGGAGGACCCTCTTCATCATTTTGATCCTCGTCTTGACCATCAACTTGACCTTGATCATCATTGGAGTCATCCTCTACATTGGGAGGCAAGGATTAACCTTGGTCTTGATCAAGTGCTCTTCTAGCATCAATTTGAGCTTGTCTCCAAACAGTTTGGATGGATCTTCCTTGACAAATTGACTTGTCACCACTTGACAACCCATCGAATGGACCAAGATCCCTTTGACTAGAGTTCACACATTAATCACTATGTTGAGGGTCCACATCTTGTCTTTGGCTTGAGTCAATGTCCTCTTCAGTAGATGGAGCATGTTGAGGTTGTGAAGATGAGGGCTCCACTCGAGTGGAGCATAGTTCTTCTCGATCCGCCATAAGGGGTTCCTCAATGGGGAGGATATAACCCACACCCATTCTTCCTATGGCATCCTGAGGCATTTCATCATCTGCATCACAAGCATCAACACGCCCCCCTTGGGGACTATCATATTCTTCGAAGGTCACACTACAAGATTCTATGACGGCTCCGGAGAGCTTGTCATAGATTCAATAAGTGTGAGATTCGAGACCATAGCCAACAAAAATACCCTCTAATGCTTTAGACTCGAATTTAGACAAACGAACACCTTTGATGAGATAGAAACACTTACAACCGAACACCCGGAAATAAGATATGTTGGGCTTGTTACCGGTAAGTATCTCATATGGAGTCTTGTTGATTTTCTTGCGGAGGTAGAGTCAGTTTGAAGCATGGAAAGCGGTGGAGATGGCTTCGGCCCAGAAGTTGTATGGAGATTTAAACTCCGCCAACATGGTCCTAGCCATCTCAATAAGAGTCCGGTTCTTCCTTTCGGCCACACCATTTTGTTGAGGGGTGTATGCAGCGGAATATTGGTGTTTAATACCCTCATCACTAAGAAAATCATTCAAGGTGTAGTTCTTGAACTCGATGCCGTTGTCACTTCTTATAATCAACACGGGAACATTGTGTTGCCTTTGAACCGAGTTGATGAAGTCGATAAAAGTCCTTTGAGTTTCACTCTTCAACTTGAAGAAATAAACCCAAGAGTATCTTGAAAAGTCGTCAACAATCACCAAACAATATTTCTTCCCTCCAAGACTTGCATGAGATGGAGGACCAAATAGATCCACATGGAGGAGTTCCAAGATCTTGTTAGATTTGATTTGGTTCGTGGGCTTGTGAGGAGCGTCATGCATCTTCCCTAGAACACGTGCCCTGCAAACACGATCTTTGGCAAAGGAAACATTTTCTTTTAGTCCCACAATATGGCCCTCTTTATGGAGACTTTGCAAAGTTCTCATATTGACATGGGCTAGTCGGCGGTGCCATAGCCAACCCACATCGGCCTTTCCGAATAAGCACATCGGACCTGCAGTGGCTTGCCCCGAAAAGTTCACCACATACAAGTCATGTTCGACGTACCCACGAAAGCGACCTTGAGAGACTTGCTCCACATGAGTACCATAATATCATCATCAACAAAGACGGCAAAGCCCATCTTTCCAAGAGCACGGACTGAAAGTAAATTGTATCCAAGGGTCTCAACAAGCATGACGTTCACAAGTGTAATGTCGTGAGCCACCACTACCTTTCCGAAACCCATTACCTTAGACTTTGACTTGTCGGCATGTGCACGGTGATTTGATCATCATTTGGCTTTAAGTCCTTGACAATAGACGAGCTTCCGGTCATATTACTTGTGCAACCACTATCGAGCACCCACTTTGACCCTCCGGAAGCATAAGTCTACAAAAAATCAAGCTAATTTTTAGGTACCCATTTTTCAATGGGTCCTCTTTTGTTAGCAACAAGGGTCTTGGGAACCCAAATAGACCAAGCAATATAACCATCATATGGGCCAACATATTGTGCATACACATCACCATAATGATCATGCATTAGAACATAGTGAGGGTTAGCACAACCCGCAAAGTCATCATGAGACATAGTTTTACCACTTGTGGTCTTACTACCCACAATGGCCTTGTTAGTTTCTTGTGTGGGCTCGACCTTCTTCTTGTTGTTGTTGTTCTTCTTCTTAGAATTCGAGACAAATCCAATGCCCCCTTTATCACCACTAGGCCTTTGCTTACTCAAAATATCATCAATAGACTTGTTGCCTTGTGGAAATGTGGCCTTAGCAAGCTCCCCCTTCAAACTAGCATTCTCTTCAAGAATAGTTGTACTATTAGATGGAATGAAGTTACTAGGTGAAGGGATATTGGCCAATTGAGTTTGAAGCGTTTCATGGGACTTTGTGAGTGACAAGAGTTCACTCTCCAAAGCTTTGTGGGCCTTGTTAAGCAACCTAAAGTCCTCGGCAAGTTTTTCATGAACCACACCAGACTCAATCTTGTCCTTTTTAGCACTTTTGTATTTTGCAATAGCATGATCACACTCTTTGATGAGCTTGTTAACACTATTGTCATTGGCCTCATCAAGCCCTTCAAGTTTTAGCTCAAGTGATAACCTAGTTTCTTGTTCTTCTTCTAGAGCATTGTTTAAAGCCTCTAGCTCAATCATGTGTTCATGCCCAAGTTTACATCTAACATCTAGAAGCTCTTGAGTATGTGAAAGTTGATCTAGAATGTTTTCAAAGTGTAACTTAGCATCTCCTTTTAGGTTAGTCATAAATTCATCAAAGGCAATTAATTCCTTTTTAACATCAATAGACATTTCATCATCAAGTTCATCATTATCTAGGGGAGTAGAGTGGGATGATGAGGATACCTCCGTTCCTCTTGCCATAAGGCAAGTGACGTTCTTGGTGGGAGAGTTCTCATTTGGAGAATCAAAGAGTGAGAATGTCGGAGTAGAGGTGGTGGCTAGAGCAGCCACACCATGTGAAGTTTCCTCTTCCTCATCTTCATCATCTTCATTGTCGGAGGAGTATTCTTCATGAGTGATCAAGACAATTTCTCCTGACTTCTTGTTGATGGGATTCTTCTTGATGAAAGGTTTCTTGTAAGGTGCCTTGAGAGTCTTCTTCAACACAAGCTTACCCCCATGATCTTCTCTCTTTTCATAGGGACAACTTTCTACAAAGTGATAGCGGTCACCGCAATTGAAACAAGTCCTCAATCTCGTTGTAGTTTCTCTCTTCCCATTTGGGTTGCTCTTTCTTTGCATTTCCATCTTGGCCTTGGCGGGGTTCTTCCAAAAGTTCTTTGCATAGAAAGCCATATATTGACTATGAGCATTCTTGACTTAATCGGGGTGGTCCATGGAAGGCCCTTCATCACTATCATCTTCATCCCCATGGTCCACAGCTTTGGCCTTTAATGCAACATTGACAACATTGCTCATACCAAGGGCACGAACACGGGCATCTTTGGCATTCTTGGAGGCAACCTTGAAAGCAGCCATCTCTTTCATAACTTCATTTGAGGTCATGAGATGGTAGTTGTGTCTTCCTTGTAGACTCTTCAAGTCGGTGGGCTCAAAAGGCATGAGTGCACTCACATATTTCCTTTTTATCCATGCATCATCCACATATGAGGCACCCACATTTCTAAAGGCGGTGGCGGTGGTCTTGAGCCTTCGGTACATGTCTTCATGATCTTCACCTTCTTTCATGTAGAAGCCTTCGGCTTCATTGCTTAGAGCATCATATCGGTTCCTCCTCATACTCTCATTGCCAACAAACAACACAGTGAGAGCATCCTAAGCTTCCTTGGCAATGCTAAGTGCTCAATGTGTGGGTAATCCTTTGTTCCCAATCCTTGTTGAATCATATGCAAAGAAGTGGCATTGAGTTGACTATTGACAACCTCTCTTCTTGTCAAGTTGTTTGGATCTCCAATAAAGAGTCCATGCTCGATGATGTTCCATAGTTCAATGCAAGAGCTGCGCATATGAGTTCTCGTTAGTGATTGCCATTGAGCAAAAGTAGCAGACTCTTCTAGCTTAGGTGGGTCACCTCTATTGTACACATGAGGGTGAGGGATGGGAGGATCGGGAGAGTACCAAGAATCACGGTGCTCACCCTTCCCCCCATCAAGTCGTGTGGAGGAATTAGCGTTGTCTAGTTTGCCCCCTACCACCATACCCTCGGGGGATACCAGAGTATTCCCTTTAGGTACAACGTATGGTAGATCCTCTTGAGGAGATGGGGGTGATGAGACATCTTTGTATTTAAGAAGTTGCTCAAGCATATTCTTGACTTTGTTGACCAAGGAAGAGCTCAATCTTGTTTCCAAGTTTCTGAGATCTTCCATGGTCACCGGGGTCGACTCACTACCACCATCCCCTTCTTGGCTACCCATATTCTCTTAGGCGGTAAAGCCCAAATAAAGAGTCGAGGCTCTAATACCAATTGAAAGGATCGTATGGGCACTAGAGGGGGGGGTGAATAGGTGCTACTTCAAATTTTACTCTTTTTCAGCTTAGGGTTTGACAAGAAAGGTAAATTCTCTAGAATATGCAACTATGGTGAATTTACCTATGTGTCAAACAAGCACAAACTAACACAACACTAAGCAAGAACAAGTAAGTAAAGTGCGGTAAAGGATAGAAGTAACCAAGGGAGTGGACGCGGAGACACAAGGATTTGTTTCATGTAGTTCCTTCCTTTTGAGGGGAAGTACGTCTATGTTTGGAGAGGGGGTGGTTTCAAACCACCAACGCCACGAGAGGCCTCCCTTGTTCTCTGATGAACCTCTCCCCAACGGGCTCGATTCACCTTCCACTATATCGGCAACCTTCGAGGTGGAAGCTGGCACCTTTACAACAAGTTTGGGGCACACATCCACAACTGAATTGGAGGCTCCCAAATACAAGCAAGCTGTCAAGACAAATCAAAGACAAACTTGTAAGAACCAAATCAGAGTTAGGGTTTCCAAAGAAACACTAGAGCTTGGGGTCCCTCAAGTGAATGAGGGGGAAATGAAGATCTCTCTTGGTGAAGATGTAAATCAAGGCCTCCTCCTTCGATTCTCCAAAGATCAATGACTTTGGATGGTTGGATGAAGAGATCTTGTGGATTTGGTGGCTCTAATGGGGTTGGTGTTCTTGAGCAGCTCGAGCAACTGGAGGAAGAAGATAAGGGTCCCTATTTATAGACAGCCCCCTCCACGAACCGTTTTCTGACCGTTGTAGAAAAGTCAGACCGGAGACTCCGGTCTACACCGGAGACTCTGGCCAATCTTCGGACCAGTCTCAGGACTGCCCTTCTGACTAACCCAGGCCAGTTCTTCACCAGCAACACCGGAGACTCCGGCCTTCCAACACCGGAGACTCCGGACTGACCAAAGTCCAGAGACTCCGGAGTAAGCTCCGGTGCAGCCTCCGGACCCCTAGTCAGAATATCCCAGCCAGGTTCTGGGAGGCACCACCGGAGCCAGAACCGGAAACTCCGGACCACACCGGAGACTCCGGTCTTGGCAGACCGGAGACTCCGGTCTGGAGTTTCCAGAACGGTGGCAATTGTATGTGGTCTTTTCCCAAGAGTGTGTGTGATGTTTATCAATGATAATACCAACATGCGGACAATAACACACTGTAAAATGATCTACTTGTTGTTAACGAACACCAAAAGTGATTATGACAATAAATGCCCTTTCAGCATCCTTCTGAGGCGCAACCACCCGAATCTCCTGCGGAGAAGGGTCTGGAGCAGCGCCTTCAGAGGTGGCCACCGTCTGAGGAGGAGGAAGCACGACCTTCGACTCCCCCATCATCTCCCGAGCACCATCACTGGAGGAGTCATTGGAGGAGTGGCTACACAAGAACAAATTAGCTAAGCGCAAGGTAAACAGACAAAAAAAGCAACGCAGGGCTAAGGAAACTTACGAATCAAGCTCGCTCAAGTCAAAGACGGGAGGGGTCTTCCGGACCTTCTTCTCCTCTTTATTCTCTTCCTTCTTTTCTTCCTTCTTCCGCTTCGCTGGCGGGTGCGGTGCCACAACCCGCACGGGAACAACAGGAATTGGAGAGGAAGAGCCCCCATGCCCATCACTGTGACGTTCAAGCCACAGCGGGTTCCTGGGGGTCGGTGGAGTTGAAGCATCCGACGACTCGCTGGAGCTCCTCGTGCGCTTGCGAGTGTGATCCTCGCTCGACTCATTGGCTTCTTCAGCCAGAGATCTCGCCGAAGGCAGATCAGACATGGAGTCCACCACCTCATTATCCAGAGCATCCGGGAATACTTCGGGCAATGGAGGCGACATACCCGACACCTTGAACTCCTACACAAAAGAAGAAAATATGTTAGCAGGAACATAAATGCAAGTACAACGTAGACGAAAATAGCGCCACGCGCACGTCCCAGATCTACACATGCAGAACCAGACGAGAAGCAGAGAACGGAGAAGTCAGCGACTTCCCTGGGATATCCTCTCCAGCCTTGTACTTCAACAGCGGACGAAGGACCCCGTCGATATCTCCCTTGGAGAATTCTTCAGCCGAAACCCTAGTCGGATCACGACGACCAGCGTAAAGGAACATTGGGTGCGCCCTAGCCTGGAGCGGCTGCACTCGATGTTTGAGAAAGGTGCGGATGATATCCACACCATTCACCTCCTTCTCCGGAGTCAACTGAATATCCTCCACCCGACGATAGAGCCCCTCTATCTCCGCTACCTCGCCATCCAAGATCTGGTTTTTCCAAGACCTTTTCGGCTCGATTTTCTGGGAGGGGTCGAAAGGAGCAAGACCAAAATCCTGCCCAGCCACCGTGGAGTCGCGGATGTAAAACCATCGCCTCCGCCAGTACTGGACATATTCAGACATGGAAAAGGAGAAGACAAGAAGATTGGACCGAAGGGAGATGATGCAACCCCCAATGGGATAAACACCATCAGAACCAGATTGCCTCTTCACGGAATAGAGTTTCCGGAAGAGGCCAAAGTGTGGCTCGATACCGAGCCAGCACTCGCAGAAAATAATGAAACAAGCAGTGTGAAGAAGAGAGTTGGGGGAAAGATGATGCAGCTGGATGCCATAAAGAAAAAGCAGTCCACGAAGGAAATTGTGGACTGGGAAGGAAAAGCCCCGAAGGACAAATGCGAGGAACATAACCCGAAACCCAGCGGGGGGACGGGGAATTACCTCGTTGCTAGGGAGTTTTACGGCCTCCCTATCCTGCGGGATCAAGCCCCGCTCATGAAGCTTGCGGAGATCACTCTCCCGCGTCTCCGATCATCGCCAGCCACCGTCGGTGACACGGGCAGCGGCAACACTTTTCTTGCCCCCAGCAGCGCTGATGCCAACCGCAGAAGAGGACTTCTTAGGCTTCCCCATCGCAATGCGGCGGCGCTGGCGACGAGACCGTAGAATCAAAGAAGGAAATGTCCAAGGATATTCCAGCGCGCAGCAAGAAATCTCAGAGAAGATTGGAGCAGTGAAGCAAGAATGGCTGCGGTGAAAACAGACTAATTTTTCCCAATGATTATAAGGACGAAGATAATGCACGACAACTATCCATCGAGAAGACCTAACGCCAATGGCAAGATCTGACCATACACGTGTCAGCATAACAGCGAACCGTCACTCACACGCCGTCCACTATGCGGGGAAATCGAGGCAACACCGTAATTATCTCCACGCCACGCGTGACCGATCAATTCAAGGTCAGGAGGTGGGACCCATGTTCGTCCAGTCACGTCATCTCTGGCGCAGCAGGCGCTTGAGGTCACCGATCGTCAGCACTGACGTCATCAAAAGCTATACTAGCAAAAGCCGTAATTCTTCGGCTACAAAGCTAAGAGTACTCACTCGAATCTACGATTCGACTAACTACTCGGGGGCTACTCCCATCAGGAGCGCTGGCCGCTCACCCGAAAATGAACAAAAACTACAGCACTAACCTATTTTTCTTCGAGTCCTACGTCGAGTCTGCGACTCCACTACGGACTCGGGGGCTACTCCCATAGGGAGCATGGATTCAAGCATCCGAAAAATTTGTGTCCTACGGACCTGAAGCTGAACAACGGCTGAATTAAAGTCTCTGCTCGAGTCTACGACTCGAGAAGACACTCGGGGGCTACTCCCATATGGAGCGCTGGTCGCGCACCCTATGAATTTGTAGCATCCCATTTGTCTAACAACTGTAATGCTACTCGGTTTAGTAATAAAATGGCCACTTCCTACATATAATTGTTGCATCATCATCATATCATGCTCATGTCATCATGCCACCTTGCATTTGAGCATCATACAAAAACCCTTGTGTTTTGGTTCTTATCTCATATGCATTATTATTTATATTTGCCTCTTGATATTGTATTTGGTTCTTGATATATTGTTAAATGCCCAAGTTGAGTTGGGGGCATATCTTTTATTGACTCCACACTTTCTTTCACCACTTTACAATTCCACCATCCCATTATCCATGAGCTTGTAATTATTTTTCTTTGGGTGTTCAATCAAGCTCATGAGAGATAGGGTGGGTCCAATCCTACAAGTTCTTTTGCTTGACCCTTACTCCAACTTTGGAGGATGCAAATAAATAAATGCCATGAGATATCATTTTGTTTTCACAAGATAAAACCAAGGCATTTATTGATTTGCATGGGCCATGCAAGTATCACCACAATTAAGTCTTTTGGATTTTATCTGAATTCTTGAGTGGATCAACTCTCATCTCATCTCCCTCCCCTTTGTATCCCTATTTTGTTTTATACAATCAAGGGCCATTGTTAGGGTCCATTATTTTCATTTTCAAATGATTTTGTTCCATTTTATAAACCCTAAATCCCAATTCTAGCAAAATGCCCAAAATGAATATGTATGTGGGCATTCTCTCTCCTTATGTATCTTATTCTCTTTTGCCTCTCCTCTTGGTCAAACCCTCTGTTCAAAATTCCCTGTGAAAAAGTTCAAAAGAATTTGAAATTAGAAGCTGGTTTGAATTTGTAATAGAATAAAAACAAACAAAACCAATAAATAAAGAGGAGAAGAAAATAGTGAGAGAGGAGAGCAGCAACCCACCTTGGGCCCAGCCGCAGCAGCCCAAGAGAGAGAGCAGCCCACCCCCTCCCCAAGACTCCTTCAACGACGCTGCCTCTGCTCCTCTTCTTGTTCGCCTCCCGACGCCTCTGCACCCTCCTCTCTAAGCTCACGGCAGTGGCGGGTGAACGTCTTCCTCCGTCAGCCGCGTCATCCACCTGCCCCTCTTCTTATCCCCAAGCCGCGGAGTCCCCTCCCCCCAGGAACCCTAGCTCCTCCCTCTCTGTGTCGCCGCCATCCCTTTTTCCTTTCTTCCACCGCAAGCAGGTCATGGCCACCATCTAGCGCCAGATACCCTACCTCGCCGCCACGATCGACATCGAGGCCTTTCTTCCGAAGCGATGCGGTGCAGAGCTAGGTGGAGGAGGCCTGAACAGTGCAGAACCCCAACGACGCTGCACGCACGCCGCAAAGTAGCCAACTTCACCGCCACGCCAACTTCGCCGCTTCCTCTCCGCCTCCCTTGCGCTCCGGCTAGGCCGGGACGCGCAGGTGAGCCTGAACGCCTGCTTCTCTCCGTCCCTGTATCTTCGCTCGCATGGTCAAGGCCACCGTCTCGTGTCTAGAACGCTCGACAAAGCACTGCAGCAGCTTTTTTCCGCCTCGTTCTTCGCCGTGCTGCCAGGCTGTAGGCCTCCTACGGCGATGACCCCTTGATGAAAGTTGTAGCCCTATCATCCCTCTTCATCTTTCTTTCTTGCGTCATAGCGAAATTAGTCTCCGTTCGGTCGCAATCGTCGTTGCAAACCAGTCCGATCTCAGCCGTTTTCTGGAATCTGTCCGACAGTTTTAAACCGCGAGATCTCCTCTGTTCAACTCCTTGCCCCGTCCGCTGCAGACCTCCGTTGGCGAAGCTCCAAACACCAATGTTGTAGTCCTTGTCTTCCTCTCCAATTTTCGTTTTTACGACATCTTAAAATTTCCAGCCGTTTACTCGGCAACCTCAACCAAAGATCGAGTTCAGCTAGCAGTTTTTGCAAACATCGATTTCAGTTTCGATCGACCTCTAAGGTTTTATAAAAGGCCACTAGACTTTTGCCCACTCCACCCGCAATCCTCTCTTGGTTTTTGTAAAAAGGCACCCACGTTATTCCATCCTCAACCGCTCCTCAACCCACCGTCCTATGCCCAACAACCGACCCCACCTGTCAATGATAGTGGCTAGAATTTCCCGAGTGCAAAAAGTATTTTCCTGTATCTATTTTGAATTCTTTTCTTTTTAAATTAATTCAATTCAATTCAAATTCAAATCTGATTAAATCTAAATGAATTCATAACTTTCAAATGGATTGTAATCGGAATTCAAACTTAATATGAAATATGTTTTATTTTTGAATATCAATTCAAATCTTTAATCAAATATTTTCAGAATTGATTAAAATAGTCAACCCTTTGACTTTGACCTAATTTGACTAATTTTGACTTTAAAATTAAATTAAATTCATAATCCCAAATAATACAAATAATATATGTTTTCAAATCAGAAAAATGCGAGGATTTCAAATATGCCATTCAAAATATTATTTGAACACTTTAAATTTCAAGTTGAATTAAATTACAATAAAATGCCCTTCACCTTAATTAATTAATAACTTTTGATTTATAACTCCGAATTTAACAAATGATATGTCTAAAATGATTAGCTCAACGAGACCTTTCTGCTTATGCTATCCATGACTTAAATTGCAGCATGCATCATATAAATATAAAGTATACAGCAACTAATATGACAATAAATTGTGGCCAAAACTCAATAAAATGATTTATTCTTGTATTCTACACCACACCGATGCCATGCTACATTATTGCCATGCAACTTGTGCATCATTCATCATGGCATGATTGTTTGCTTGTCGCATTTTATTCATATGCTTGTGCACTTTATTTATGTTGGCCATTGTTTGGTTGGTTCTTCTTCGAATAGACACTGAGCAGGGGATATATCAAGGAACCCAGGAGCACTACCGCATCCGCCTCTCGCTCAATCGAGCTGCCAGCAAGCACTACCACATGCTTGCATACATACGATCTATTGCCTCTATCTTATTCTTGCATCATTGAGTCGCGATTGCATTAAATTGAATCCCAAGTCTTGCATAGCCTTTATTTTTAAACCCACCAAGCTTGTTCCTCCATCCCATGAGCCATTACTACAGAGTTGCTTGAGCCATGCGAGTCGTGAGAACATGTGTAGGGTATGTGAGTCGATGGATAACGAGGTACCTAAACAACTTAACCTGAGTAGTAATGGGATAACTAATGAAAGTGGCACTGGTGAGCAATATCTGCTATTTGGTTTTTCCTGCTCACTTGTGTCCCGTAGGACCCCGAGTACTTGATTCCTGTTCCTTGATTATTCGCGCTATCCACATCCGGGAGGCTTATGGGACCCCCTTGAGCCAGAGCTTGATTCCGTCTTATTTCTTGGGGCCACAAACTAGTTTGAGGTTTTATTTACCATCCTGTACTTATGCCATGTCTTACTGCTTTATTTAATATTGTGCGAGGAGCACCTGTACTGTTTAGGATCGTGGCACGATTCCGCGGTATCGACAAGCCCAGCCACACTTTCGGGTTCCCAGTCGTTTACAGCCGTCCCCACAACCTTGAGTCCGTCTCGGAGCCGGCCGACTTCGCTATGGTCTACTTTAAGGTGGCCCTGAAATATTTCTCAATCCTGTGATTGCTTTGTCGTGAAAGCCTCGTTGGGTTTTGATTTGGTTTTCCGAGGTTGATCGAGTGTGTGTTGCTATTTGTGCACCCTCAGGTAAAACTTTCAAAGCCGTGTCATGGTTATGGACGACTTGGAGCACGCTTTCAATCATAGACAAGCATAACTAAAGTACCGCTTTTAATTTGACTAAGTAATGATTAGTAAATAGTGCAACACTCATGGAATGGTTAATAAAATTGCCAACGGATGGGGTTGTTCGTCCGCTTCCTCGTTGGTAGCGAGGAGGAGGATGGATCGATGATATTCGTTATAACTATTGTCATTAATTCACGGACATCCGCTATCTTTGGTTAGGCGGATGGTTAGCGATTATCTATAGAACTGTTAGGGTTTATCTTTCGCTGCAATTGCGTCACCCCAGGTTGTGTCCCCTTTAGAGGCATAAAGACTTGTTGAGTACCCCTAGGGTCTCACACGATAAATTATTGGTTCAGATGAACAAGTACACTCGCAAGATGGATACGGGTGGAGGAGGCGATGATGTGGGCAACGATCGCTCGTGTAGAGATTCCGGAACGGGATCCGTGAGATCGTGGGGGATGTGCTTATTTATGGGGCATCTTATGCCGACTTGCTTCTTATCCGCACTCGGATCTTGTTTGCCGCTCACCGATACTCGATGTGTGATGTATGAGGAGATATCCTAAACTATTATATCTATCTAGGTCATTTGAATCTTGCCGTATGGCGTTGCTATATTTCCTTTCTTTTTAGATGGAATGGCTCTGATGTACTATTGTATGGTGGCTTGCATACATACTCATTTGTGTATGTAGTTGATCCCTTCACGCCGATTACGCCTAGCATTTGTCCCGATGAATGGAAATGGTTGGGACGGCCGAAAGGTCTACCCGTGAGTGGCATTTGGGCCCCACCGTACTATTTCAACCATTTCCGCTCATCCAGGCTTGTATCTAGGAGCGTAATTCACCGAGGTAGTTACAGAATTCTTCGACTGCGATCCTTCGGATCAGTATGCAAAACTTTTTCGGCAACTCTGCCCTACTTAAACGCTAAGTGAGCAATGTCCTCCTTGGCCACCCGAAGCACCTCCACGGTGATAAACATTCGGATTCTGTGTCTGCGACACAAAGATAAGACCTACAAATATCATCTGATGGCCTGGTAACGCACATGACTGTGCTCTGCTAGTAAGAATCCGTGCCAACAGACACGATGAAAAATCCCGACGGACGCGTTGGGTACATCATTTAAATTTACTGGAATTCCACTCATGTAAGACCTCCGCGGCCTGAGTCGAATTACATCAGCATCTGTTCTGGATTCGAGTCGAGGGACTCGAATATGAAGAAGATCGTGTTGTTTTGTCCTAAGACAGTTAACTGACCCTGATCCGTCAGGAGAGTCAGGCACACGCATCAACAATCCCTACACATTCTCTTCAAACACAGAGTTGCACCCGAAGGATTGAAGAGTCCTCATCCAAATCTACGATTCGACTAAACACTCGAGGGCTAATGACATGGTTATACCCCACGGGTACACGATCTCAGCATACCTAGTCCAGCCCAAGGAAGGCCCACGGCAAATACACGCCGGCCCATGAAGACTTTCGGGTGGCCAAGGCCCATGACGCCTTCGGATCCTTGGAGAGCAAGACTAGAGTAGATAGGAAATTCAAAGGGGTAAACCCTAAAACCTGTAACCGACTCGATCTGTGCCTGGGACCTGTCTGCCTCTATATAAAGGCCAGGAGGGCACGACGAGGAGGCTCTCTGATAATCTCTCGCATACACACCTCCACGCCAGATTGCATCTGCGCACCCCTGTAACCTTCGGTTCCACCATAATCAGAGTAGACAAGCAGGAGTAGGGTTTTCCCTCCGGGGGTCTGAACTTGGGTAAACCTCGTGTCCCCGTGTTGCTTGTTTGCTAACCGTTCCGTGATCTCCAGCATCCCCATATTCTCCAAAACCCAAGTCCATAACAATGGGCATTGACGAGATTAAACCTCGTCACTTTGCCCTCCTCTCGGTTGTAGAAGTAATACCCTAAGGTTCCCCTCGGATATCCCACGAAAATGCACTTTTCCGATTTGGGTGTTAGCTTGTCCGACTGAAGTCGCTTGACAAATGCATCACAACCCCAAATCTTTAGAAAATACAAACTGGGATTCTTTTCAGTCCACATCTCATATGGTGTCTTAACTACGGATTTAGATGGTACCCTATTAAGTGTGAAAGTTGTCGTTTCTAGAGCGTAACCCCAAAATGGCAATGGAAAATCCGACTGGCTCATCATCGATCGAACCATGTCCAACGAAGTTCGATTACGCCGTTCGGAGACCCCGTTCCTTTGAGGCGTTTTGGGCGGCGTAAGTTGTGGAACAATTCCGCAACTCTTAAGATGATCGCTAAACTTGTGACTCAAATATTCACCTCCACAATCAGACGCAAGGCCTTTATTTTCTTGCCACGTTGATTCTCTACTTCACTCTGAAACTCCTTGAACTTTTCAAAAGTTTCAGACTTATGCCTCATCAAGTAGACATAACCATATCTACTGAAATGATCAGTAAAAGTAATGAAGTAATGACATCCTCCTCTGGCTGTCATGCTCATTGGTCCACATACATCAGTATGTATGAGTTCTAACAAGTCTGTTGCTCTCTCGGGTAAACCCGAGAAAGGCGACTTGGTCATCTTTCCAAGTAAACAAGCTTGACATGTCTCGTATGATTCAAAATCAAACGAAGTTAGAAGACCATCACCATGGAGCTTCTTCATGCGCTTTTCACTTATATGCCCCAAACGATAATGCCATAAATAGGTAGGACTCAAATCATTAGGCCGAAGACTTTTAGCACTAACATTGTAAACAGATGCATCATCACGATTTAAAATAAATAACCCATTCACAATGGGAGCATTAGCCATAAACATATAATTCTTAGAGCTTACACAACCATCGTTTGCACTCGTGAATGAATAATCATCCCTCATAAAACATGAAGGTGATAAAATGTCCCGGCCAATACTAGGAATGTAATAACAATTATTTAACTCCATAATAAATCCTGACGGAAGGTGAAGTTGCATGACGTCGACGAACAATGCAGCAACCCTTGCTTTATTTCCGACGCGAAAATACACTTCGCCTTTCTGCACTTGTCTAGTCCTTATTAGACCCTGCATCGAATTGCAAATATGAGCAACCGATCCGGTATCAAATACCCAAGAGTTAACATAGGAATCAGCGAGAAGGATGTCCACAACATTTACAACAAGCGTACCTTAGTGGGAAGTACTCTTACTTCCACTCTTCTTCAAAGAAGCCTGGTACTTGCTGCAGTTTCTTTTTCAGTGGCCATGTTCATGACAAAAGAAGCACTCGGTGTCTTCTACAGGTCCAGCCTTTTGCTTGGGTGCAGGCTTAGGGATCGTATCCTTAGCCTTGCCCTTCTTCTTCCAAGAAGTACCATTTTTCTTAAAGCTAGGCATGTTCTGCACAGCCATCACATGGCTATGCCCTGCACACTTTTTCATGTCACTTTCTGTTGTTTTAAGCATCCCACATAATTCATTAAGGCCCTTCTCCACCCCATGCATATGGTAGTTCGAAATGAACTGCCCATAGCTGGATGGAAGAGACACCAAAATGAAGTCAGTGGCCAACTCTTGGCCTAGTGGAAAACCAAGCTTTTCCAAAGTCTGACTGTAACCAACCATTTTGATCACATGGGGGCCTACAGCTGCTCCCTCTGCTAGCTTGCATTCGACAAAGGACTTGGGTAACATTGTACCTCTCAGTCCTTGTCTGATCTTGGAACATGTCCTTAAGCGCGACAATCATATCGTACGCTTCCTGATCCTCAAACTTCTTTTGGAGTTCAGGTTCCATGCATGCAAGCATAAGACAGCTAACCTCAAGAGAATCATCACATGCTCTCTTATAGGCATAGTTAGCGTGCACGTGCAACGCACGACTCCCACTATTGATCAATATATTTAACATATAAGCATAATTTTTCTAGCATATATTGAAATTTATGTTGACAAACAACCAATATATATAACTCATGTCACCAATCAGAAGAGCAGCCAATGCAGCGTTGTCCAACTCATCGGTTAATACACTGTTGTTCAACTCAGCTAATACATCATGTTAAAATCATGAAGACAAGAGAAAATCCAATAGGTTACTACTCAATAACAAACCATCAAAAGCTCAAGATATTGCTGAGTTGTAGATCACAAGCAAGAACACAACATGAGGCAAGTGTTGATGATTTTGAGAAAAAAAAAGAAAGTACAAAACCGAAAACCATGTGACACCAAATTGGCTATTATTTTAGTAAAACGGAGTAGTCCTCGCAGGGTCGTGGTGCGCGGATCTGGTCAACCCTAGACTGGATGTCGCTCTAAAGAAATGTCCCTCAGTTGCTCCGTACGGGGCGACTCGGGAGAACCCCCAAACCACTGCCGCTGCCACGAGCCATCTCCGCGGTGGCGAAAGGCGCTCTCATCTCCAATTGGGCTGGGGGGAGCTCGCCGTGGAGGCGCACATCGTGGAGTCGAGCGGCGCAGCTCGATATGGATCTGGTAGGAGCGACGACGCGGGCGGATGCAACCTGGTGCTCCGGCAGGGCCCTAGAAACGAGGCGACAGTGGATGTCGACGGCGCCCGACGCATGGGCTAGATGGGCCTGGGCGGGCCTTGCCTATTCCAGATCGCTCTAGCTCGACCCCGGGTAGCCGTAGGGATAGCAGCCGTGGTCTTCCTCCTCCAGGGCTGATGGTGGCCAGAGTTGTTGCTACGGTGGCGGCAATGTCCTTGCTCTACCTTGTCTTGATCATCTCAGTCTCAGATCTGGCGAGTTAGGGTGGTGGGCAACATCCTCCTTCATCGGCGGTTGAGTTGCTTTCTATGGTGGTAGTCCATGCCTTTAGCATTCTGCTCATCTCCATTTTGTTGGGGGAAAGGTCCTTGGCCCGGGTGAAAACATTGCTCGGTGCTTCCGATGATGAACACGGTAATGCCTGCGGGTGCCACTTTCTCCTTGGAGACAGTGATCATGGACCTGGCCGTTCCTCCCCTCGATGCCAGGGAAACCGTAGGTCTGCTTTGTCAGACCGGGAAGCAGCGGCGCTTCAACACCGTTTCCCTTCTTGAAGGTGTTGCCTAGCCTATGAGGGATGTCCCCAATATGACATTTGGAGATGGTGGCCTCGTCGGTTTCCATGCGAGGTTGGGTTGTATTGCATTACAATGGCCACTACTCAAGGTTTGAGTTCTCCAGGACGCAATGGACGTCATCGTCAACACTTTTCGGTCGTCTTTTGCCGAGAGACCTCACCGGAGACTCTATAGCAAAAAACAGTGTGCAAATATAGCAAATCCAACCATGCCGGAGACTAACCGGAGACTTTTGTCGGGAGATCTCGCTGGAGACCTTGTAAAAAAACTTTATGTTATTGTAGAAAGCCATAAACTGGAGGTAGCAAAAGAATGTGCTAATGTAGCAAAAACTAATCTCGCTGGAGACATCACTGTCGCCGGAGGTCTCGCTGGAGACTTTGTAGCAAAATCTTTGCATTATTCTAGCAAAATACAAAAACGATCGTAGGAAAAAAATTCGATCGTAGCAAAATTATATTCATATTATGTGGAGTCCACGGAACGTATGTAGCAGAACAATTTATTCTATGTCGCAAAATTGGAGAACCGTTGTAGAAAAAAAATGTTGAGCTTATAGCACCGCTGGGAACTCCGCCGGAGTGAGACCATGGGCATGGCACAGAGGCAGGCCACGTCGTCCTCAACGCCAGCCTAAGTGAGGAGTTGGCATATATATTCAGTTAAGTCACATCAAGATACGACAATCTTCATGATCGTTTCTCTCACACTGAAGCTAAAAGGTAATCGCCTAGCAGTCTATCGTTAGCTGCTTGCAGCAACAATTTTTTTTCCATATCTCCACTACTGATAAGCTTATAATGAATGAGATCTTGACCATCCATCAAAGTATACAGATTCTTGTGCCTACCCTAGCAGGATCAACAACACTACCTCGGACACAGTTCTGGCAGAGATCTTGTACATAATAATCATGTACGGGATGCTCTTTCTCACACACAGTTCTGGCAGGCAAGAAGCTGTGATTCCTGATCTGTATGCCTAGCATAAAACTACTTCTGACAATTTTGCATAGTCTATCTCTTCACCGGCTGCTTAATTTATTCAGAGATATGCACTAAGACTAATTAACTTACTGAATGCAGATACTCTACTTACGAAATAATAAAAAACAATTTGAATTTCAGATCAGTTGTGAAAATCATTTTAAATTGCTCGCTCATACCTTTGCACATGTTGTAGGATCAAGTTCATTCAGTGGTTGATGCTCTGAGTCAGCTCCTGATCTCTCCCTCTACAGTCTGCATTTGAATAAATCTATCAAACATAAAAGTAGCAACAAGTAGTGTATGATTATTGATTACCTAAATACTTAATGAATAATGATAGAAACTCTGTCATTGATTACCTAAATTCTAAATGAATGGCACTAATATACAAAGGTATATGACACAGAAACCTTATCAGGCACTTACAAACATAAAGCATAACTTCTTTTTGTATGGAACAGAAAGCAGAACTTCGATTGCAAGGATAATAGGTCTCATCTCAAATTTTGCAATGAAATCAATAGACACATGAAGCAAATTTGCACAATTCTTTGTCGTCAAAATTAGTCAACCAACAGTACTCAAACAGACCAACAGTAACCCGTAAAGTAATTCGTGTCAAACTGGACCAAAATTGCATCGGTCAAAATTGAATCATGAAGATGAGGAACACCTGAAATTTCGCCTTGGACCCTTCCTCGTCATAATACGGGGACACCATGGGCGGGAAGGGGTGCAGGCTGCATCATGGGCAAGGTGGAGAGGTGGGATCGACAGGCAGCGATCGTGGCTAGGTGGAGTACCCGCTTAGGAGGAGGGAAACAGCAGGGGCCATGGTGGGAAGGCGGCATCACGGGGTGAGGCCGCCATTGTTGAAGCCACCACGGATGCCGATAGGGAGTCAGCGCCTTTTGTCGAGGACGCCGGTCGTCAGCGCCTCGGTCGTCGAGGAGGCACCTCGGCAGCAAGATGGGAGGGGCGCAGGTCACGCACCAAGGCACGAAACGACGACGGCGCGCAGGGGGCAGCATACCAAGCCAGGCTGCATCGCGTGGAAAACGGTAGGGTGATGGTGATCTGATGGTTTGATTCAGTTTTCTTTTTTCCGTTTGCATGGGAGATGGGCGCGTGAATTTCGGGTGGGGAAATTGTTTCCTCTGGAGGTGGAGTACCGGTCAGTCAATGCAAAACGCTAAGTGCACACCAGGCAGCGATTAGATTAATCATAGCCATTAGATTGAGTTTAGTGGGACTAATCATACGGTGGTAATAGGTTTGTATAAGTTTTATGGGGGACGTGGAGAGAAGATGAAGTTTGCTCTTTTATTAGTAGTAGAGATTCTTGAGGGCAGCAGATGCATTATCAGCAGGTTCATCGGGGATTGGGGTATCCAGAACCGTTTCCTTTTTATCAGACCTGAGAATAATTCTCAGGTTACGGACCCAGTCCGAATAGTTTGTTCCATTAAGTTTATATTTGTCAAGAATCGAACGCAAAGAAAAAGGTGATATAATGTTCGGTGCCATTGATCTACAACACAAACATGCAAAATACTAAGCCATTTAACCATGAAAGAGTAAAACATATTAAACAATTTAATAGCATATACTTCCACTTAAATCAATATCCCCCTATTGATACTAAGTGATTCAAGATCCACAATTAACAAGTCGACTAGTGAGCTTTAGCATCATTGCTAGAAGACAAGGTAAATCGGTAAGCAACACTTGCTAATCATATCACATATGACTCTTGTTGTTGGGTGACATCTCTATGTCAAAACTAGGCGCCCAACCTTTATGCCCCAAGGTCCTTAACTGTTAAGATGACCTTGTCAAGCTCACCAACCCTTATGCGTGTAGGTATCCGATACAAACTCATCCAGCCAAGGAAAACCGTGGCACCCTAATTTCATAGGCCCACCAACGATTGTACAGGGCATAGGATGGTGCAAGGTTTGGTTGGGAGGGCATGGTTTAACTTAAACTTTGTGAGAGATCGTTCTACTTCTATCATCTAAGCATGCATAGTAGTAAAACACATAAGAATAGCATTCACATAGTTGTGAAACAGTATGGCCCATTTTCTCATGGTGGTCTCCATCACCATAGAACCTGTCCACCATGATGATCTCCATCTTCATGTTCCATGTGAGCCATCTTCCAAGTGATGAGTCCTCCAAGAACTAACACAAGCTATTACTCCTATCAGCTAGTAATCAAAATTACATAGTATTGGGATCATCACAAGTTGGCACGCAGGCCATTACAATAAATGACAACACATATGTCTCCAGCCGTGTTGCCCTACTCATGACATGCAGGTCATGCAAAATTTCATACATGCGTCACATACATATATGGGCCATACTGATCACATACATCCCGCAAAAACAAGTTATGCGTAGAATCGTATTCTCCCGGATCATGTGACATCGCAACACCTAGTTACCTCAACGAGATACAAAAGGGGCTACGATTAAGGGGGGTCTATGGGGTCTTCCCCTGCGGGGTTCGAAGGGGCAGCGCCCCTCGCGTCCAGAAAACCGTGAAAAATGAGAGATCGAATCTACACAATTTTCTTTAAGGATTTTGATCGGCAAATCAAATTTACCATAAACTGACTCCTGTCCCGATCCAATCAAACTCCTTTGATCACGGTACATCGATTTTAGATCTAGGTTCCGATTCGATCAATCATATTGATCTTCACGTGATTCAACATGATTTATGTGTCACTGTCTACCCCGATGGCGGAAACCGACCGGTAGGGGTAAGTCGTTCGACAACCTCAGAATCACGATCACGGAAAGCAAGATCATAGATCAATCCTGAACCTCCGCCATATAAACGATCACATCATTCATATCAATCTGCATATCACCTTATGCAAACATCCCGAACCTATAACTGAACATCATCGAGTCTGATACCACTGAAGGGATACGGGTAGGCTACACTAGCGCAAATCAAAATTTTCTACCACGTATACCAGGATTACTGTTGTCACAGATCACGGGATTACCACTAGACGCGCAGTTGCGGAATTGATGAAGCGCGTCGAGGCAGTGCAGGCGTTCCATGTCTCCTCCTTGTCCTCATCCCATGAGAAGCCCCCCTTGCGCGGCTCGTCTAAGCGCTATAGATGCAGCACCTCCGAGGTATCCACACGTGCAGGATGGAAGCGTCAGACGCCGGACTGCTAGGTCCGCGCGCGTGACACAGGCGTGAGGAGTGGCAGCTGGGTGGAATGATCTTGGGTCTAACTCTGGCCAGCTCGCCCCACCCTCTCTTATATAGGCGTCCCTAGTGGGCTTCTACATTAGCAGCCCATTAGTAGCCTAAACCTGGTCTAATTCGGATCCAATCCTCATTAGGCTTCCAACCCCTTAAGTGTGTGACCCTATAGGTTCATATGCGTATAGACATGACACGAATATACTTATTCTATCAATAGTTGGTAGCGGCCTCTAGCAAGACGTGTCAACTCCTAAACGCATACAAAGATCATATCGGACGAACCATCACAAGGTTTAGTACATGTATTTCCTTTTGCCTCACGATATTTGGTCTAGCTCCAAGCTGACCTCTCTTTCTCGATACCGTAACTCGAAATCCCTTTACTAGGTTAACTCTTAGCCTTATGTAGCAAGGCCATGCATTTCTGGATCCGATCACTCGAGGGGCCAGAGATATCTCTCTCAAGTAGAGAGGGGCAAATCCCATCTTGATTGACCATGCCTTGATGCATGCTTCAGGACAAACCCGAAAGCTACCTTTATAACTACCCTGTTACGGTGCAGCGTTTGATAGCCCCAAAGTAGGTCGATCCATATCTCAAGTACATACGACAATCTCAGGTCTAAGGACAAAACGTACACGATGTGTAGAGAGCTGCAACTAATTGTCAGTCTCAAGTTGGGTCAGTCCAACCCCATGTTCATAACATGTGTCCACATCATTGGTTTGACATCTCCATGTCTATGACTTGCGAAACATAGTCATCAACCAATCGATGTGCTAGTCTAATATTCACATGTGTCCTCATATGAACTCTGACTAGGGACAACTATTAAATAACCATACAAGTAAAGATTTTTACAAACAATTCACATAATTGCCAATCAATACAGGTTGCCTGATATGGATATTCAAGGAACATTACAATAACTCATGGATACATATGAAATATAATCATCTCTATGATTGCCTCTAGGGCATATTTCCTTCAGCCACAATCTTGTACGGGTTCGGTGACCGCCCCCAAGCGTCCCATAGTAGAGCGAGTGCCCACCTTTTGTGGTGCGCACTCGGGAGAATAGGGTGAGCCTTTTGTGGTGTCAATGTGTTGCGTGCTTCCGCATCCGGGGTGAGGCCTTGTGTGGCGTTGGGTGAGCATCGAGCCACCACACCTCGAGGTGAGCCATTTGGAGCGTTTGGAGAGCATTGCGCCATCGCACCTCTCCAACGTAGACGTAGCTTCTTTGGAAGTGAACTTCGGGAAAAATCTTCGTCTCCACGTCCATCGGTTATCTCTCAACCGAGCCCTTTACTTATGCACTTTACATTGTGATAACCATCGTGCTTGAAGTATTTATATCTTGTTATCACCTTGTTGCTTGTATTGCTTAGCATAGGTTCTTGGTGCACTTAGGTGAACTTAGTGGCTAGGTTTTATGCTCAATAAATTAAACATTAGTTTTATTTCGCATTTACTTGAGCCCAAACTATAAAATTTTAAAAGCCTATTCACCCCCCTCTACGTGACTTCTTTTGTACTTTCATAAGGGTTCGACTCATCAATGCCCATTGTTATGGACTTGGGTTTTGAAGAAGGAGAGGACGCTGGAAAACGCAGAATGGCTAAAAAATTCAACACGGGGACACGAGGTTTATCCAGGTTCAGACCCCGGAGGGAAAACCCTACTTCTACTTGTCTGTTCTTGATTGATTGCGATGCCGAAGGTTACATGGATGCGCATATGAGATCTGGCGAGTTGTGTACTAGAGTTATGGATTGTCCTTCTCGCCGTGTCCTTCTATCCTTTATATAGGGAGGCCAGTTCTCGAGGTTTAGGTCGAGTTAATTACAAGTTAGGGATTGCCCATTTGAATTTCTATCTAAAGATGATCGTGTTCTCCAAGAATTCGCATCCTTCATGGGCCTGGGTCACCCGAATTCTTTCTGGGCTTCGCCGTCTGGAGCGGATAATTGTATGGGCTTCTGTCAAACCAGATCGGGTAGGCTAACATCGGACATCCATTGGCATACGCATGTTAATACTACCTTGATTTTTTTTTGTAAATATATATAATACTTTGTTTATGTTCGCTAAGTTTTTAAGGGCGACATGCCGTTGATCACATGACTAAATTAATTAGTTAGCCATCAACTGTAGTCAACGCTAGGTGATCACATGATCTATTTATAATTTTAGTATTTATAAAATTCTTTATACCAATATTGATGATTATTAATAGATTAATAAAATTTTAAAAAAAATAGCGTCAAAGTCACACTCATTTTAAGCCGAGACATCCTGAAGAAAAAGATTGTGCCAAAATTGTTTTTGAAATGAAGATTGGGCCAAGATAGTCCGAAAGCAGTCCAGTCGACTGATCTAAAACAGCCAATCCAACAGGGTTGCTTTGCTGGGTAGAAAAAAGGGCTGATATGGGCCAAAGATGTGGATAATTAACTAGGCCCGTTCAATGCACTAAGACCATCCAGGCCTTTTTTGGTCTGGATCACTGCTCTGGACCGCTAAAAACAGGAGAGGCTCCAGACTTTGATATCATCACCAAAAACAAAATTCAGTACCCCGATGAATTTTCCATGAGAAAAATAGAAACAAATTTCACAGATGGATGGGTCAGAGACATTGATGTCGACCGTGGATGATCCAGGTGAGGTGAGGTGAGGTGAGCGAGCTAGACTGCCAGCTCCAGTATAAATTTGTCAAGTCACAGTCGCCATGAATGAATCGGGTAATTACTCCCTCCTGGTGTAGTAATTGAAACGCAACCTGCCAAGCAATTGGCCGTCGCTAAGCATTTACACGCATTGGACTGTGCTGTGCAAGCTCACGCAACGCAAGCGTAGGTCATGAATCCGCCGTGACACCCACACCACACAGCGGCGCAATACTACATTTGCAGCAGGCTCGCAGTTATGATCCTGTATCAGTCACTGCTCCAGAAAAAAGAAATTATAGTACTCCGTAGAACCGTGGTGAGTATCTCTGTAAGTTAATCTTAGTACACTGGGACTCTGAAGAAAATATAAGAAATGCATTCCAGAGTTAGCACCATGTTAGCAGGCTTTAGCTTCAGGTTTTCTCAGGTCTCCTCTTCCAGTTTGGTCAGTCCAAATTCAGATAAGTATTCAGTACTAGTACTCAGTAACAAAAAAAAATTCCACCTGTTGTGAAGAGCATAGGAGTAGGGGAACTGTATACCATACAGCTGGATGCTGGAGTGTATCGGTAGTTGAGTGTTGAAGTGCCGCCTTGAATCCGCAAGATGTAAATGCCAGCGCCACTGCTACTCCCTGAAGATGCTGCACAAAGTTGCAGCACCACCCTCCTGCCAGAGGTTCATAACTGTTGCCAGAATCTTTGGACAAAATATTTTCTTGCAACCCAAACAGACTGCGAGACGACGACGATGATGTACTACATCGCATGCCCTCCCTTTCCGCTACAACAACGACGGCACTTGCTCTCTCGCCTGAGTCATGGAAGACTTCATCATTTCGGGCTCAGGTCGATGCCTGCTGGCTGCTGCTGTCAAATGTGCATACCAGTACTGAAAGCAATTGACCCCTCTGCTGTGCGTGTGCCTGTGTGTGGTATAGAGAGACAGAGAGCGCAGGTGAGCAGTGGAACATTTAACTCCGATTCAATGGTGAAAACGAGGGTGCCGCAGCTTTGACCTTTTTCTCTTTCATCTTTCAGAAAAGAATAGAGGGAAGGAAACCATGCCTTTGAACTCGCAAAAACCTGACTGGTTTTATCTCACTGCGAGTCTCTCTAGTCTACGCAGAATATCCATTTTCTCTCGCAGTAATTTCTGAATATGTACGCTGTTGTTACAGTCACCTGCTTCAAACAGGATGTCTTTGCGCGCATCAGTACTTTCCATGCACAATCGGTCAATCGCCATAGTAATTACTACACGATCTGAACACGGGAGTTTCGAGTGAAACAGTTTGAGCGGCGGTACTTTCGACAGCCGTATTGTCTCTGCCGAAAAGCAGGGCCTAAATCACGAAGAAACATAGCCACAAACATCTTTTCTCCATCTTACGATCACCTCGCATCAAACTCAGTTTTTAATACTCCCTTCGTCCTTATCTAGACACTTTCAAATATCCTTTCGGTAATAACTGATTCAGGTTTGTCTAGATTTGAATATATCTATGCACTAAAAATACGTCTACATACATTCGAATCTAGACAAAACCAAATCAGTTATTTCTGAACAAAAGGAGTACAAGATTTATCTAAATTTAAGACATCTTCCTTAGGAACCGAGGGAGTAACATCGCATCCAACTCGATCGTGTTTTTGACCATCGCATCCAACTCGTATGTTCACTGCGTAATGCACAGGATAGTGCGTGAGATGTGAGCAGCCAAGACATGCGATCCAACTGTTTCCATTGTGCTCTTGTCGGTAGTAGATCATCTCGCAGGGGAATAAACCGGCCTCTGCAAAACCCCGCCACCACGAAAAGCTGCTGGTTTCTCGGCAGGCAAAACGCCCGGGCGAGGGTCTGTTTAACTACTAATGAAGTATAGATGCCCTGAAATTAAAAGCTGCAACTAAGCTAGCCTTGACTCTCGAGCCATGATCGCTGTTTTTATACTAAGCGACACTACAGCATGAACGTATGATCACTGTTTTTCTGTTCAGTCTCATGCATGCAATGCAATAACTTAAGTCTGATCTGCATGCATGCTTTGATGAGAATGAGCGAGGTAAGTTTTTTCCCCCTATAAATGACGTTTTTATTATTTAAAGAGTTTAAGTATTTTTTTTAACAGGAAGAGTTTAAGTATTAAACCTTTTTTTTTTGCATAATTAAGATGCACATGGCCCGATAGAAGCCCACAGTCGCATACCAAAAATTACATATCATATTAAGAAATTGCAAAATTTCTAAGAGCATGTACAATAAGGTGAGTCACCTTCCTATAAAACTTAAAATACTATATTCATGCTGATTTGGCAGAGAGAATAGGAGAAAGAAAGAAAGCCGACTCTTATGCAAGGGTAAGCTCTTACACGTCCTCCTAGCCACTTTGAGAGATTAAAAGATTGGACATATGTTAATAAAGTAGCACATTTTTGTAACTAGCTATTATAAATGTTAGTTATAGTGTTGATTATAGATGATATAACAATAACTTATAGACGGCAGTCGGCGTTACTATTGAACTAATAAAGTCCGATATTGGCTATAAGCCACCATCACGTCATCTATAGTCAACCTTATAGCTAATACATATAATAATTAGTTATAATTATGTAATACTTTATTTGTCTAAGGCCCATCTTATACTGACACAAAGTGTCTACGAGAACGTGCTATAGTTGGCTCTTGTATGAGAGCCCACTAATCTTCTCTCTCCTCCACAACATCTTAAATATATTATTTAAAGCCTTATAGTCTGCTTACATAAGAAGGTGGAGAGCCGAACTGAAGATTATGTTGCCATTAACGTGAGTGAAAAAGTTCCTTGCCCTATCATCTGGATGTGTGTACACATCTCTGTAAGAGCATCTTCAACAGAAGCGCTATCTTATCACGACGATTTTGCATTTACAGTGCCATTTTAGTATTTAGCGCGCGTTAAAATTTTGTGCTCCACCGGAGGCTGTATTTTGCTGCGCGGCAAAACAGCGCTCCACCGGACGGGTGGAGCGCTGTATTTTACAGTGCGCGCGGCCGCACAGACACAAAACACACATGTATATGCAAATCAGAAGATAAAACAAACACAAAAAATTAAAACAGTAGATATATATTATACATAGATATGTTTCTAGAACAGTAGATATATAATACATTGATAAAACTAGTAAACAGTGGATAAACCTAGTAGACTACACGGGCAACGACGACACTGGCGATGACTCTGACTAATCAGACCAGTCGAAGTCGCCGGAGGAGTCGGCGGTGTCGGACGACACGGGATTCGACGAGTACAGGTCGTTCCACCGTGGGTCGTCCGGTGCGATGGTCGGCGCATCCAGCTGCCTGAGGATGAACTCGCGCCGTTGCTGCTTCTCGAGCTGCCTCTCGACGCAGTTCTGCCACCTGGTCTCACTCGGCGTAGAAGTCCTCCTCGGTGCGGACGTCCCACAGCAAGCGGCGGCGCTCGTCTTCCTCGGCGATGAGGAGACGGCGCTGCTGGGCGCGGTGGCAACGACGCTCCTCCTCGGTGATGAGACGTGGCATCGGAGCCAGTTGTCGCGCCTGCTCGGCGGTGCGGACGTCGGAGAAGTTCATCGAGCGCTGCGAGCGGCCGAGGCACCACACCTCCGCGTCGTACGCACGAGTGGCCTCGTGGGCGGTGTCGAACGTCCCGAGGCCAATGCGGGTGTCGCCGATGCGGATCTCCGCGTAGAAGTTTCTCGTCGGGCGCGCGCGGATGCCAACGTAGCCACTTGAGTTGCGACCGCGGCGGGGCGGCATCTCGATCGTCGGCGGCGCGTGGCGCACGGAGGTGAAGCGGTGGGGAGAGGTGGCGCGCGCGGGGAGAAGGGGATTTTTTAGCGGAGGTTGACTGCGTGCGCAGTGCTGGTGTTTTCCCGCGTGCGCTAGCGCAAGCGGTATATATGGCGCCGGCGATAGCGCAAACTGGTGTGCGCGCTAAATTTTTTCCCGTGTGCTGTTTTTTCGCGCATCTGCTGGAGCGCGAAAATCCATCCCGCGCGCGGTAAAATAGCGGTTTTTCAGCGCCGCGCTAAAATACAGCTTTTATTGGAGATGCTCTAAAGAAGTTGTAAAACACCATATGATATAGAGATAACTATGAACGAAAGATACACCGATAGATAACCCGCAACAAAGAAAAAAAATATTATTAAACACTTTACCATTTCTACATAGCCATAACAATTAAATAGTGACAAATGCTCCCGCTTTAAAAACAATTCTATACTTTTAATGTAATCTTTATCATGTAGCGAATTCTCAAAAATATTGACAACACTCATGCAGATTCAATCGCATCGGAAGAACAAGTGCATAATTTCTCATTATGATGACAAAAAACATATTTTGTGTTTCTATGTCAATTCCTCCTAACAATATTCTTTAGTAATAATAATCCCACGAAAGAGTTTCGAAGTAAATTTTTTATTCTTTAGAGGTATCTTCATCTTTCAGATTTTTCTGTTATTATCAACTAATAAATCTAGATGAACTAGTGCATTATACATAGAACCAACAAAAGAATTTACCATTCTCATTTAGATTCCAGCGAATTTATCATACGCAAGTACTAATTTTACTAATGTCAAGTGTTTAAGCAATACATTCCAAGAGACAAGTTTGGGTCTAAATAAATCTCTTCTAAACGTCACATTCAAAACAGAAGGCTTCATCACTATGACGACTATATCATACTTATAGCAAACAATAGCATATAAAGCAAGATACTGTGCCCGAAGTGTAGGCACTTATCCTCTCAGAACTGTATCTCAGATCCGTCCTTAATCGAAAAGGATCCAAAACAGAAAAAATGCTTCTTCATCGATATTAGACCAGACCAGAAATTCGAGTCACCAGGTTTTCAATATACCCGAGACAAATATTTTTTTGCCAACATATTTTCGTTTAAAAAGAGTTTGACATACCCCATCTCCAGTAAGTAACTTGAAGAGCCATTTATCGAGGAGGGTCGTATTCTTGATCTCAAGATCATGAATATCAAGCCTATCATGGTCTTTGAGACCGCAAACCAGACTCCACTTAGCTAGTCAATATTTTTCTTTCTCATTATCATCCTGTCAAAAGAATCTTAATCGAACTTAATCTGATTATTTTAAGACTTGTTTTGATAGTTGGAAGAAGGATATAATGCACAGTACCATGTTACTTAGTACTGCGTTTATGAGACCATGCTTTTCTAGAGATAACACTTACCTTTTCAACTGTTTAATCTTAACGGTAGTTTTTCCTCAAAAACTTTTATTCAGCATTTATAAGTTTCCAATAATATATCGAAATGACTAAATACTTAATAGAAAACTGGTCTCGGCCACGACAAAGTAATTCATCATGCAGACTAGCTTTGTCTTGAGCCTCCCCAAAGCAAAATAACTCACATGTGAAGCATGTTTGGATGATCGTACTTTAGACAACCTTATTGCCTCCGCTGGAAACAGGGCCTAAATCACGAAGAAACATAGCCACAAACATAAGTCGGTGTGAGGACTTCAGCTTGAGCAAACATGTCTAGAGCATATCTAAATCGCATACTCTAAGCTCGCGAGTACAGGGCGCGTTAAACGCGAATCCTGTACTCGCACCAGGCCTTGGCCGATCAGATATTATATACCAAAACTATAAAACAGAATATTCGATCGAAGTCCACGAACTTAAAAACAAAACCGCAAACACAAAATCAATAATTATGACATTGTTTCACAGCAAATGCAACAATATATGGCATTGTTTCACAACAATGTTGGCATCAAACATCCAAAATATGCGCAAAACATCTTCTTCGCGCAATCATCCTCGAACAACGGGGCATTTCGACGAACATGCTGGCGGCACCGAATTCGTTGTCCTAGGATGCGCCGATTTCGGTTACTGGCGGCACGGATGGAGGAAGGGCGCTTCGTTTCATGGTCTGCTTCCTCTTCCCGCTGTTCGCCGCCTTTGTCCGCGTCGCTCCCACCTTTGGGCGAGCTCGCAGAACGGGAGGCGCCATGGCCTTGGTCGGGCCAGCAACAGCGCGCCGACGTCGATCGCCAGGCAACACCTAGGGTGACAATGTGGGTGCCCCCATGTTTTATCTTCTTAGAATCGGTCGGGGCACCTGCGGTGTTGAGGACACCCGAGCGTAGTGGTGGAGCCGTCGGGGATGGCAGTTGGGGCTGCTCGACTTGGTCGGTAGCCGGTGGGAGCTCGGATAGGTCCATGGAGTCGAGTCTGACAGACGATGATGATGGCGGAGAGATAGAGGGAGGTAAATCGGTAGCGGTGACGACGCGAAAGCGGGAAAGAAGGGGCCTAAAACTTCCATCCCACCAAATTGAGATGGGGAGTGTGGGTCGCACTCGGCTTCGCCTTGGAGCCCGTTTATATACCATTTGGGGGAAGAAATTTTCAGACCATTACCTTTCTTAATCCTTAGGCATGGCAGGTACACTACAGGAATGGGAAGCTACGCCGACGGCCAAACGTCGGGGTCGTCGGTGTAGCTATCGTCTAGGCCAGCCCCGCCAAGCAGCCGTCGGCGTAGAACTGTCCTCGGCATACCCTATGTTACGCCGACGGCTGCCCTCGGCGTAGCTATTTTTTATTTTATCTCATTAAATTTTGAAAAATCATAACTAAATTATTCTAATTCGAAAAAATACAAATAATATATCAAAATTTGCAGAAAAATAAGACCTTTCTATGTACACTCAAATATTACACATTTGTAAATAAAAATTAAGTAAAACATAAAACATTATATCTAGTTTAAAACATGCATAAAAATTCAAAAATGATCGAAACAATGTGAAACCTTCGCGTGGTGTTATATTATGTGACATAGTTAAGAGGAAAAATATCAAACTTGGTATATTGATTATGTCTCAAAGAAACCTTCAAAAAATGACCTATCTCATTCGAGGTTTCTTGGCTTTCGGGTCAAATGACCAATGTTATGGCTAGATTCAAGGCATAGTTTGTGATAATGTGCCCATATTGTGCATACATGTGCATCATAGGATGGAGAACAACGTTTCAGTAGGAAGCTTTCCTTTTTGTCGCACCAAAAAGCCATTTTCCATTTTCCGAGCATAAAAAACAGATGGTTTTGTGAAGCAACCACCAATTGGCTAATTCAAAATACTACCACCACATTTTACAAAAATACTATACCACCTTATATGGACAATGTCCCAACATGGGGATCCGAAACCTTTCCGTCCACCTTTGGTGAAAAAGACAAATTCCTGCTGAATCGGTAGGAAGTGGGTCAGATATGAACTACAGGTACATGATCTGATGCTCATGTTTTTTTGCAAAAATCATTTTTAGGTTCACAATATGCTATTTTTATCAAAGATCCAATGCAAGTTTAGCGAGGCTCGGCCCCGAGCTAAGAATTTTCATGCCCGCCGTTTGACAAAGTTTGACGATAGTTTAAAACAAGCATAAAAAATTCAAAAACGATCGAAACAATTCGAAACCTTCGCGTGGTGTCATATTATGTGACATAGTTATAAGGAAAAATATCAAACTTGATATATTGATTATGTCTCAAAAAAACCTTCACGAAATGACCTATCTCATTCGAGGTTTCTTGGCTTTCGGGTCAAATGACCAATGTTATGGCTAGAATCAAGGCATATTTTTTGATAATGTGCCCATATTGTGCATACACATGCATCATGGGATGGCGAACAATGTTGCGGGAGGAAGTTTTCCTTTTTGTCGCACCAAAAAACCATTTCCCATTTTCCGAGCACAAAAAATGGACGGTTTTGTGAAGCAACCGCCAAATGGCTAATTCAAAATGCTACCACCATATTTTATAAAAATACTATACCACCTTATATGTACAATGTCCCAACAGGGGATCCGAAACCTTTCCGTCCACCTCTGGTGAAAAAGACAAATTCCTGCCGAATCGAGAGGAAGTGGGTCAGATATGAACTACAGGTACATGATCCGATGCTCATATTTTTTTACAAAAATCATTTTTAGGTTCACAATATGCTATTTTATCAAATATCCAATGCAAGTTTTTCTTTTCATCGCACCAAAAAACTATTTTTCATTATCCGAGCGCAAAAAGGGAATTTTCTAAAGCAACCAGCAAATAGCTAATTTAAAAACGGAGGGTTTATGATTAGTTGATATGGATATCATATTTGGATTCCTCTCATTTTTATGATCAATTTAGACATATTATTTGTTAAATTCCGATTTACAGATTTAAAGATATTAATTATTCCATATTAAATAGAAAAATACAAAAAAGTGAAATTATTATATTTTTATTTGAATTCAATAATATTTTTACTTATTCATTAATGTTTACTTAAATAATTGTTTGTAATTTCAAAAAATACAAACATGTGACATGATGATATAAGAGTTAATAGGATTGATATCGTAGTATTGACAATAATGTATGAATTATTTTGCGGAAACAGATTATGAAGGAACGAAAAAGTTAAGTGTGCTGGAGCTGGAGTAGTATTAGAATGGGCGACCGGCTGGAAAGTTTCACCAAGACTGCAATTTAATTAAATATTAAATATTATTAGTGTTAAAAATGTTTAAAGTAAGAGATTAACGAGTCAAACAATTCCAAGATTAAAAAATTGAGGAAAAAAATAAAAAATAATAATTTCTTTTAGAAAATGTTTTTACAACATCCCGACAGGGCTATGCCGACGGCCGCCAAAGACATTGCCCTCGGCGTAGCATACGTCGACGGTATTTTGATACGCCGACGATCTCTATATGCTCCGCCGAGGGAGACCTTTGCCGAGAAGGCTACGCCGAGGACAGCCGTCGGCGTATCATACGTCGATAACAGCCGTCGGCGTATCGTACGCCGATGACATTTGGCATACGCCGACGGCTTTTTGCCCTCGGCGTAGCACGCGTCCTGTAGTGATAAAACTATCGAAAAGTGACAGTTATTATATATTTTAGAGGATTTACGGGGTGTGTTCGCGAGCCTCTTTCTCCCTCTTACGATCACGTCGCATCAAACTCATTTTAAATAACATCGCATCGAACTCGTTTTTCGAGACCATCGCATCGAACTCGCATGTTCACTGCGTAATGCACAGGATAGTGCGTGAGGCGTGAGCAGCGAAGACATACGATGAGGCCGGCCTCTGGGCCCTGCGATCGAACTGTTTCCATTGTGCTCTTGTCGGGATATACGATGGACGCTTGCACATCATCTCGCAGGGGAATAAACCGGCCTCTGCAAAACCCAGCCACGACGAAAAGCTGCTGGTTTCTCGGCAGGCAAAACGGCTGAGCGGAGGGTTTGTTTAACCGCTAACTAATGAAGTGTCGCTGCTCTGAAACTAATTAAAGCTGCAGCTAATTAAGCTAGCCTTGACTCCCGTCTCTCGAGCGATGATCGCTGTTTTTATAATAAGCGACACTACAGCATGAACTTATGATCACTGTTTCCCGCATGAACGTCGGTCTCATTCATGCAAGAACTTAAGTCTGATCTGCATGCATGCATGCTTTGATGAGAATGAGTGAGGTACTCCGTGGGCACATTATGATCTGTGCATGAACGTGTCCCCGCATATACTAAACCATGATTAACATAACGTAGGATCCCAAAGAGGCGTGCCTGACTCGTGGGTGGGCCCTGGGAAGTACGCCGTGTGGTTTCTACGAAGGTTGCTTACACTCTCGCATGGCATGGACCAGTTTGTCAGTTTGAAGACATTCACGCGCGACAGCACCTTGAGGCTTGAGGTGCTGCTCTAATAAGGCTCGGATGCTTCTAAATCACGAAGACACATTTTGTTTGAGTTAAGTAACTTTCTAATAAGTTCCGGTTACTTTCAATCCGCCACACATGCATATTATATGTCTTCCTCGGGAATATCAGAGTTATCCTTAATTAACAAGGCTCGATCGGGACCGAGAATGTTGAGCAATCACTGTCGAGAAAGGAGAGAGAAATGTTGACCAATCCATAAAAGGATCACAACTAGTGAATCCTTGCTGGTTGTTACTAGTAGTAGCTAACTACTAGAATCATGCGAGTTACGACAACCTTTTCTGACCATCGTTAGGTTACTACTAGATTCCTTGACGACGTGAAGGCATTTCTGGCGACGGGCCAAGTACAGGCAGGGAGAAATGAAAATGTCCTGAATTAAGGATCCCGCAGACAGCAGCATGCGTGCTCCATTAATCCTTTGAGGCAGCACAAAGACGGACCGTCCGGCAGGCACTGAGGCAGGGCTCGGGCGCAGTGAAAGCAGCTGTTTACAAGTTACCTTGTTACTACTAATGATTGCCGCGCGACTCATCTCTCAACTTTTACACCGGCAGTACCAACACACTGGAATTAGACACAGGGGTTGTGCTCGATTAGCCATAACATAATGGATGGTGTCCGTCTCGTGGCCCAGCTAGCTTGACTCGGCACCGGCCATCCGTGACCTTTTGTGGGTGTGCAGGCTTCATGCAGCGCAGACCGTATCCAGAAGAGCCGATCTCTCGCTCGATTATGGATGAGCACGGATGGATGGATGGATGGATGACGGGTAGCTAGCACTGGAGGCTAGGTTGCGGCTTGCCAAGGGTGATGATGAGGCTGGAGCAGCCAAGAACTGAAGGCCAGGCTAGCTAGCATTGCAGCAGCTAGCGGCGGCAGCCAACAAGCGCAGACACCACTACTACGGAGTACTAATTTTGTAGGTAAAGGTAGCCGTGCGCGCGTGTGTAGTGTTGGCGCCGTACGTGCGCGTGTCCGCCCCGTCATGATTCGTCGCAGCTAGCTGCCAGCGGCAGAGAAGGAAAGTCGGAAAAGATGAAACCCATATATAGCAGCTATAGCTGCCTAGCTCCCCTCCCCAGCCGCCGTTCGGGCTCTTTCCCGGCGTCGGTGTCCGCGCGCGCGCGCAGCCGCACGCGGGAGCTACGGTGTGAGTGAGTGCCTAGTGCAGCATGTGTGGGTACTCCTCCATCAGAGTCTCTCACGGAGAGGAGACACCGGATCGGGGGACGCACTGATGCTGCCTCCGGCACTTGCGTTCGAGCTTTGTCGCCGCTGTGCCCTTTCGAGTATAATCCATTATAGGGCTATGCGCATACCTAGGTTGTTAATTTGACTAACAAAATATAATTTATATATTATAAAAATTATATCATTAGAAAATATAATCTCTAAAGTTTGTAATGGTATAATTTTTATGCTATAATATTTATATTTTGTTGGTCAAATTGCCAACCTAGTTATCCGCGCGGGACTTATAATCCCAAACCGAGAGAGTACTACTCTGTTCCATTAGTTCCAAGCTAAAAATATGTATACTGTACCGCCGCGCAGCCCCCGAGAGCTTCCCTAGCGGCTGATGTGATTCCCCACCACCATTGACCTCGGATCCCGATGGAACTCCTATCCAGTCAAGTCCCTCCAGGATGGGGAATACTGACCTGATTTCGTTGTTTTAGTGTTCGGAGTTTCTGTCCAGTATGCTTAACTTTTGTAAATCACTCACCAGTTTCTACAGATCCAGAATAAACCTATACACTAAAAGGCTTTTAGATACATTCACTTTATAAAGCTAAACTATTTTATATTTCTAAATGGAGGGAGTAGATGTAAAAATAACACTCAATACAACATTTTGTTAATAGCTCAACCAAGCAGTCATTGGTCTATTAGGAATAGACACTTCGTCAAAAAAATCAAGATAAGTATGGCTAGCATAAATGTATCACATACATCACAGAGTACATGATAAGTCACTACAACTTGGGCTCTTCAGATCACCGGGACACATTTGCAACATGAATTATAGGGCTAGTTCTCGTTAGACCCTAGGGCATGTCCACGCAAAACCGTCCCTCGGCCATATTGCCCACTTTATATGTTAGCCTACATTGCATCATAGATCCAAGATTGACTCGGTGATTGGTTTCCTATGTACGAGCTGTAATGGCTGTTTTGATGCAACAACCTCTATTTGGTTGTATGCATGCTAAGATAGAGGCCATCTTTTCTTTCTGTTGGTGATCTTATCATGAAACACCTCTGTGTAACACAACGACTAATGAAGTAGCAGTTCATCCGTAGATACTACATGTACTTAAAAATATACTCCGGTCCTATCTACCACGAATAGTAACCGGTGGCGATGAAAGGGGGAACACATCTTCATCTTCTTCTTCTTGATCATCTTATTCTTCCTCCGCTTCTTCTTCTCACAAACTTGTGTTAGCTTTGTCTTGCCATATTGCTTGTGCCCACTCCAGCCTCGTTAGACCCTAGGGCATGTCCACGCAAAACCGGTCATGGACCATGTTGTCCACTTTATATGTTAGCCTGCATTGCGTCCTAGAGGGTAGTAGAATCCCAAGTCGACATGCAAATCCAGCATCTACAAGATAGAATTTGCCATTAGGGATGTTCAACCCATCAGCTCTGCATGCTTGTAGAATTTGCATGTTTTACCGGTGTTCCTGGCCAGGATGCTTAACTTTTGTAAATCAGTCACCGGTCGTGGGAAAAGAAGCTTACAAGTAGGATGTAAAAAATAGCACTTAATACAATGTTTTGTTAATATCTCAACCAAGTAGTCATTGGTCTATTAGAAATAGCCACTTCATCACAAAAAATCAAGATAAGTACACGTGGTATAAATGTATCGCATACATTGCAGAGTACATGGGGCTCTGCGGATCACCAGGACACGTTTGGTAGCCAACATGGATTTTAGTGCTAGTTCTGTTTAGACCCTAGGCAATGTCCATGCAAAACCGGCCTGGGCCATGTTGTCCACTTTATTTGTTAGCCTGCATTGCATCCTAGACCCAGGATTGACTCAGTGATTGATTCCTTGTGTACAAGCGGTAATGGTTGTTTTTATGCAACAACCTCTGTTTGGTTGTATGCATTCTAAGATAGAGGCCATCTTTTCTCTCTGTTGGTGATCTTATCATGGAACATCTCCATGTAACACAACGACTAATAAAGGAGCAGTTCATCTGTAGATACTACATGTACTTAAAAATATACTCCGGTCCTATCTACCACGAATAGTAGTTCTTTGGTACATCCTAACAACGAATCAAATAGCAGTTCATGATTACAGACTGATGGCAATAAAAGTGGGAACACATCTTCATCATCTTCTTCTTGATCATCTTATTCTTCATCCGCTTCTTCTTCTCACAAACTTGTGTTAGCTCTGTCTTGCCATATTGCTTGCGCCCACTCCAGCCTCTTGTTCTTCCAAGATTTATCATCATGTAGCTCCACGCCATGTCTAGTTTCAACTTCATCAGGGTCAATAGATGCCTCGTCTGGGAAAAACTCATCAAGACCCCAACCCAAGATCTAGTTGTGAAGAATGCAACAAACAAGCACCAACTTCACTTGAGTCTAGAAAGTGTGGAAAGGTTTCTTCTCAAGAACCATGAATCCATTTTTCAATGTAGCAAATGTCCTCTTAATGGTGACTCTAAGACTAGAGAGTCTCAGATTATACAATTTCATAGGATTTTGTGGTTTGTTCCTTGGAGAGAACTCGTTCAGAGGTACCTTGTTTTCCTAAAGGGTAGTAGAATTCCAGGTCGACATGCAAATCCAGCATCTATAAGATAGAATTTACCATCAGGGATGTTCAACCCATTAGCTTTGTATGCTTGCAGAATTTACAAGCAAGAATGCTTGCATCATTATCAGATCCTTCCCAACCAGTTAGCACGTCGTTGAACTTCAGAAGAAAATCAAAAGCAGTCAACACACCTTGGCTAGTGTAGCGCTTCCTTCCTATGTATGCTTTTGACCATTATTTCGACACTCTAGCGGTCATATGAGTACCATCGACAACACCAATACAATCATGTCAACACACGAGCAAATCGTCATGTTTTTGAGAAGCGTAGTTGTTTCATGAAAAGAAACAAGAGAATTAGTATTCACCCTAAAATATGGAAACCATCTGCGGCTGGTTCGTATCTTGCTTGGTGTGCAAGCACTTGGTAGTTTGATCACCTCTACTCAGAGCTCTCCAATTGCATAAAAGACTTGTTTGAAATAGTAGCAACAGTCTTTGTGGATGTCCTAAATGTGTCATGGATCACTCTAAACCTCTAGTTATAGCCCACAACATGAAAAAACATAGCAACTTGTTTTTCAACAAAGGCGTGGATACTATTTATAGCAATCCTTGTGAAAGTGTAAGATGGTTAACCTAGAGGGGGGTGAATAGGTTTCTACAAAATTCTAGTAATCTTTTGCAAGTTTTAGGCTTTGCGGAATATAAGTGAGCCTAAATGCAAACTAGGTGAGGCAACCTAGATGATGATACAAGATACTTCAAGCTCGAAGGCTATCACAAGGTAAACAACACAAGTAAGAGATTAGTTAAGGAATAATTGAAGCACGCGGAGACGAAGATGTATTCCCGTGTTCACCACCTTTGGGAAGGGGCTACGTCACGTTGGAGAGGTGTGAGGTTCCACGAAGGATTCCTCAATGCCACAAAGGCTCACATTCTTCTTCGAGCCTATCCCACGAAGGAATAGCTCACTTACTCGTGGTAGACTTTAAGCTAGTCTCCAAACCCTCACAAACTTTCAACGGAGCAAATCACAAGCCGAATGACTCCAGGCGACCCTAGCCGCCTAGGGTTTCCCACAAACCCAAGAGTAACAAGCTAACTTGATGAACTCAAGGGGGAATGAAATTTGGCTTGGTGGAAACGTAGATCGGGACCTCCTCTTCCTTTCTACCAAGGGGATTTGGATTTGGTTGGGTAGAATGCGAGATCCTCAAGCGTTTGTGTTCCAACAATGGAGAGAGAGCATCAAGAAATTAATGTTAGCTGAAATGCCTAACCTCTCAGTGGATAAGAAAGGGGTATATATAGTATGGGGATAAAAAGAGCCGTTTGGGGGTTCCTGCAACAGAACCGACAATAAGTCCGGTCGGACCGATTCGTACGCAGGAAATTCCGACGACAGCCTCGGCGGACCGGACTCCACGCCGGAAGTTCTGGCGACGACCGAAAATTTCGGCGAGCCAAAGAAAACAGATGTAGTGAGCTGTTTCGGCGCTCACCAAGAATTTCTGGCAGCGATCGGAAATTCTGGTGATAGCACCGACGGCGACGTCACTCCTATCGATTTCGCAGTAGCCCTCTTAGGCTCTTTTTATGGCGATTTTTCTTTCTCTCCTTGAATGGGTGTGTGGTTGGGGATTATGTGATGTATATTTGGTGTAGAACAACCCCAAAGAGCGCATCGAGATCACCCCTCTTAATAGTGCAGTGTTTCCTATTTGACTCAAAAGTAAATAAGAGAGAATAAGAAATAAAACTACCGGCTCTTCATATAGAAACGAATGGGGGTCGCACATCGCCTTTCATCATCAACTGCGGACTATCACCTGTAGAGAAGCTAGTAGAACCATTAGTCCGCTCTCTAGCTTTGATGTCATAGTTAACCAAAATACTAGATAAGGGATATTTGGCCTTTCAATCTCCCCCTTTTTGGTTAACAATGGCAAACCGAGCTAGAGTCAAATAAATATATTATGATACGATTAGATACATGGATATCTAGCACACAATAGCAAGCATATAATCATGGGAAATCCAAGTACAATAAAAGAACTTCAAATTTGTCCAGACACACACAAGTAGTTTGATAAAGAAAATAAGAACACAAGCCCATGAGAGGCAAATGGACAAAGGAGGGCTTGTGCATGTGGTGAATCATAAAAGAAGCGACTCTACTCTCTCTTCTCCTTTGGCATCGAGACCAAAAAGGAAGAAAGGAGTAGAGAAAATGATCTAGTCGACAAAGTTATCCTCAGCGTCATCATCATCGGCTTCTTCCTCCTCCTCTTCGTCATATTCATCCTCAGCCTCGTCATCGTCCTCGTCCTCATCCTCATCATTATTCCCTGTAGGAGTAGCCCGATGCTGAGAGGAACTAGAAGTGGCAAACCCAAGGAACATAGATGGATCAAAGCCCCGAAACATGTCCTCATCCAGCGGTGGCTTCTCGAAGTTGACATAGGGGACAAGAGCCAAAGAATTGCCCAAGTCTGGCACTGGGCGACCACATTCTACTAAGAAAACATTGTGTTGCCTCCTATTATCTTGACTGAGCTCCAAGCTGCGATGGGCAACATCATATGAACAGCGACACATATCCAAAAGTCTATTGAAGAAACATGCAAGTCCTTTCTTGCAGGGAATATCACGGGGAAGGTCCCGACGGGAGCACGAACCAGCAAGAAGAGGATCATGAGCAAGCTTGGTACGGCGCTCAGTCGGCATCATCTGAGAGAGATCCATATGAGAGCCCCGACAAGGTAAGGTGAAGTCCTCCATATCTTCACGTGGACCTTTAGGGAGAGCAGAAGCAGGGACAATGGCCTCAATCAAACGCCAAACATACTAACAATAGTTGGGAGTCATGCGCTTCTCGATGGACCATTGAATCTCACAAAAGATAAAATCACACCCATTGATCTTCCGCAGGCGACGAGGGTCACAGTAGTATAATAGGTTTTTGTGGTGACCACGGACATCAACCGGATCACCAGCCTTGCTCACAAGATTGTAGCAAAAGAACCTAGCAAGGACCATATAATAGTAGTACATGGCTGGCAAGCTGGGAGGTGCATGGTTGGGCTCACCGGAGTGGTACTAAAGCCTTCACAGAGTGAATGCAGAAGCCATAGACACTGTCAGGAGTGTAACCCAAGGCATTGCATAAATCAGCAAAGGAGGCCGAGTATGGCTTGGTGTCGGTCATCCAAGTGACAGTGCAGGCAACATCAGTGTGGAAATAAGCAGTGCAGAAGAACTGGTGAATGACATCCGACATGAGCTTAACTTTGATAGTGGCAAGGTCATAGACATCCATCCGCTTCAGGGCCACATCAACATTCTCAAAATCTATAGAGAGGTAGTGTGCATAGTGATCCTCATTGAGATACCTGGGAGGAACAAAGAAACCCCGCCGCATGCAAGAGGGATCATTATAGAAGTCATCCCAAAAGCATTTCCGAGTGTCAGTCCAATAGAGTTTGCCAGCAGCAAGATAGGTGCGGTTGGGAAACCGGTACGGATTCTGCCTCCTCAAGTCCCTCCACTCATTCACAGAGATGTCCGAAGCAGTATTGTAGTTGGGGGGAACCTCTTCTTCAGTAGGTCCAAGACTGGACTTGCCATTGGGAGCGGACCTTCCAGCAGAGGCTTTCTTCTTGGAAACTGTCTGACCACTAGTAGAACCTGAACCTCCTGCGGCAGGTGCTGCTTATTGACGCTTAGTAAGGCGAGAAACCGGAGGAGGAGCCCGATGGATAGCAAGCTTTCTCTTTTTGCCGGTGTCTTGCTCAAAATCGCTGTGGTCGGACGCTACACAAGGAGTACACAAGAATGAAAGGCAAAGACAAGCAAATGAGTGTATATGCCATAGAAGAACTCACGAGAACTCATAATTATGTTTGGGCAAGCGCATGGACAAAAACGTAATGGGTAGGAGTTTCGGTGCCAGGTACGACGGTGCCGGCCCAGCAGCCGGAAAGGTCGGCGATGGTTTCAGGGGACCGGAAGCTCAACCGGAAATTCCGGCGAGAGTTTCGATCGACCGGAACATCGACCAGAAATTTTGGCGGCTGTGTCGGTGAGACCGGGGCTAGGACCAAAATCTCAGAGCAATCTTAGTAGGTGACTGTCCATGACTTATTACTTGCGCAAAAACAACTTGAAGGAAACACAGGGTGATACTATGGGGTAGAGAGAACCAAGGGAGCACTAGCTTGGTCACGAAAACTAGGGTTTCACTACCAACAAGAGGAAAAAGAGAACAAAGGAAAGCAGGAGATGAAAAAGCACAATACCCTTGGATTCGAAAGAAGAAGCCATGCCCTACCTTGCCAAAGATGGGCAATAATAAAGCACCACATGATAAGAAAGAGAAGACTCCCCAATCTCCCAATGCAGGCAAGGAGAGAGCAAAACCTTCGGTGAGAAGACTTGTAGAGGCCCGATCTACAACTTGGTGGAGTGGGAGGAATTTGGGTGGAGGGAAGGGCCTATGGGGGGTGGGGAAGCTTGGGGCGGTGACCATGGAGGAGGGGAGGGTGTGGGGAAGAAAGAAGAAAGCGATTGGAACTGCCCCACGCGCGGGCTATAAATACCCACAGAAAGAATTTTCCGCCAATAAGTTCGGTCGGACCACGCCTGTAGTTTCCGCGAGTAACAGCGAACCGGGCGATGTGAAATTTCCAGTGATGCGGAACTTTCGTGATGAACGGCAAGATTCTGTAAGGCTTTTCGGTCGGCTTCCGAAAATTCTGGTGGTCGCCGGAAATTTCGGTCACCAGGCCAGCAGACCGGAATTTTTTCCAGAAAAATTCAGGACAAGATATATTGATGTGGAAAAGGACAAGATATATTGTGATAAATCATATGAGCATATACACCAGATCCAAATGAAAACCAGATGTAAGCAATGTCAATTGGAATAGTCATAAAGAAATACGAAGAGCAAACATGGACATAGGATTTAGCATTGAACATCAAAGCACCCAATACACAAAACAAACCATTTGGTGGAGGATTTCTCCCCCTATGTTTAAGCACACATGTCATGGCGCCTCAAAGATAGATGCTTGGACCCATATCATGACATGAGATCAATTTATGTTGCACACATAGGTATGCATCAAACCAAGGCATGGTAAGATGGCTATCTCTACATGTGTTGCGCGACTAGGCTACATAGCACGTTAAGAGTAAGAATATAGTGCAAGAAGTAAATCAATCCAAGTTTTGAGGATATAGGATACCGAGTTCTCGCCTCAACATGACAAACCGGGCTTCATCCAAAGGCTCCGTGAAGATATCGTCCAATTGGAACATCGTACCCACATGAGTCAGATTGATGTCACCATTTGTGACATGGTCACATAGGAAGTGGTGGCGAATGTCAATATGTTTGGTGCGGAAATGTTGGACGGGGTTATTGGCGATCTTTATTGTGCTTTCATTGTCACATAGAAGGGGCACCGTACCAAGAGACACACCATAGTCTTTCAAGGTTTGCCTCATCCATAACAATTGAGAACAACAATATGTTGCGGATATGTATTCGGCTTTAGCGGTGGATAGGGCTGTGGAGTTTTGTTTCTTGGAAGACCAACTCACCAATGACCGGCCAATGAATTGGCAAGCCCCAGAGGTTGATTTCCTGTCAACCTTATCACCTGCCCAATCGACATCCGAATAGCGAACAAGCTCAAATGTTGACCCCTTTGGATACCAAATCCCAAGAGTAGGAGTGAGAACAAGGTACCTAAAAATCCGTTTGACCGCCATCAAGTGGCAATCTTTGGGAGCGGATTGAAAACAAGCACAAATTCCAACACTTAACATGATATCCGGCCTAGAAGCACAAAGGTAGATTAAGGAACCAATAATAGAGCGATATACCTTTTGATCCACGTCCTTATCACCAACTCCAAGATCAAGTTTCCCATTTAGTGGCATGGGTGTCTGAAGGGAATATGCCCTGAGAGGCAATAATAAAGTGTTTATTATGTGTATTCCAAGTATATGATAGATGTTTATTTTGCATGCTATAATTGTATTAATACGGAAACATTAATACATGTGTGTTTAATAAACAAACAGAAAGTTCCTAGTTATGCCTCTCTCATAAACTAGCTCGTTGATTAACAAGATGATCAAGGTTTCCTGATCATGGACATTGGATGTTGTTAATAACGGGATCACAACATTAGTGTAATGGTGTGATGAACATTCATCCAGTATAGCATTACGATCAAAGTCATTGAGTTTATATTGCTATAACAACTTACAGTGATCCTAATCCTTAGACCATGAGATCATGTCAATCACTAACACGGAAGAGTTTCTTGATAACATCAAACGTCACCGTAATGTGGTGATTATAAAGATGGATTCAAAACTAATAAAGTGTTATGTTGAGGCTCATGGATCGAGAGTGGAATTTGTTCATCCCGATGACGGATAGATATACTCGGGCCCTCTCGGTGATATCACATTGATTAGCTTGCAAGCAAGTGATTTGATCACTAGAATGTTATATCAGGAACGAGAAAAGAGTGCATGTCGATGCGAGATCAAACTAGGTATGGAGATACCGATGATCGAATCTCGTACATGTAATATATCGTGAAACAAAGGGATTAAGATACTAGCGTAAAAGGTTCCGCGATCACAAGAAAGTCATCGTTGAATGTGTGGGAGTCGATGGGTCTCGGATCCGCTTCGATTATTGATCCGAGAGGGGTCTCGATCATGTCCGCATTATTCACGAACCGTAGGGTGACACACTTAAGAGACACCGACATCCAATTGGAGCAAATGTTTCATGCCGAAAAGAATGAACAAAGCGCGGAATTTATTTCACTAGATAAAAGCGGGTTTTCGGGTGAAATTGCATAAAGTGGTTATGCATGTGAAATAGAATTCTAGCAAGGGGTTATTTGTGAATGTTTGTCATTAAAGTAATTGACAAAATTCTGAATAAAATAAAAGAGTTTTATTTAATGAGAGTTTGCATTAAATTTGGTGGAAATTTAATGGGAATTTGAGTGGACTTTTGAGTGGAGGGATTTTAAAGGGCATTTTGTGAGTGGAGTGTCCACCGACATGAATGAAGGAGGGGTGGGGGCAGCCCCCATGGCCGGCGGCCACCCCCTTGGGTGCCTCCCTCCTCCTATAAAAGGATCCCCCCTCCACACTTGTCTCACACCTCCTCGTGAAGGATCTCTCTCCCCCTCTAGAATTTATTCCCCATGGTCTCGGACTAGCGAGATACATGTTCCCGGTGGCTATTCGACAAGAAAGAGTTGTGCTTCCGCTGCATCGCTGGAGCGAGGAGGCGGAGGTTGCTCGGTGCCTCGAACATGTGTGCGAGCACGGATGCGCTGCTGATTTGCGGCGCTAGGACTTCCTCTCGATCTTGAGATCGGAAAGAGATCGTCTACATCAACCACGAGTTGAACTCGTTAAGCTTTGTCGGTCTTCAAGGGTATGTTCTCTACGGATATACATCCGCCCGTTGATTGTATCTAGTAGATAGATCTTGGTATATAGTTCACATCGTAGGAAATTTTTTGTTTTCTATGCTGCGAACCCTCTGACAAAGGTATCGAGCCGGATCTATGCGTAGATACTTTACACGGGTAGTACACATATGAGTATGTGGGCGATGATGATCATGTTGTTGCTCCTTTGTTGTAATTTTGTATATTGGTGGCATAGTGGGATGAAGTGGCCCGGACAAACTTTACATGTCCTCGCACATGAGACCTGTTCCACGCTTGACATGCAACTAGTTTGCATAAGTGGCTAGCGGGTGTCTGTCTCTCCTACTATCGTCAATATCTATTTTGCAAGCGAGTTGTCAACAATTTGATTATCCTCATTGTGGTTCATGTTCGTAGGTAAGAACGGTTCTATCTCGAAAGCCCTAAGCCACGTAAAACTTGCAATGGATAAATTAGAGGCGTCTAGTTTAGATTGTTGTTGGGATAGTGTTATGATATGGTAGTGTTTTAAGTAGAAGTATGAGATGATACTCTTACAACACACATAGCGTGTAAAATCCATAGACCTTGGATTTACACATATAGGTATGATAGTGATCATACCACGATGCACATGATAGAGATCATCTGCGGGAACCATATAATTTCACTAATAAACATATGATGTTTGATAGCATCTTATATTGCTTGTTTAGCGCTTTGTTAGCATAATAAGGTGATCCCTCATTTAAATATCAAGATAAGAATGTGTTCTTCCTTTAGTATGCACCGATTATGTTTTCGTCGCTCCAAGACATCACGTGATGATCGGGTGTTCTTGGATCCACGACCATATTTCGGGTGTAAAACAGTTACACGCCGAATACTAAGGTTCTAACTTGGCGAGCCTAGCATGTATACAGACATGGCCTCGAACACGGACCGAAAGGTTAAGCATGAGTCATATAGTTGATATGATGCCCATTTGATGCTCGCCTTTGAAGCTATACCGACTCACGTGATGATCGGACTTGGTGTAGTGGATTTGGTTCATGTAATCACCAAAAGGCACGAGGGATGTCGTTTTGAGTGGGAGTTCATTCGTAATATAGATTAGTTGAACTCAATCTATCATACACTTAGTCTAAACTTTACAAATTCTGTTGTAGATGGCACCACCTTTTAATTTCAATGTGTTCATGGAGAAAGAGAAACTAGCAACGAACGGTAGCAACTTTCGAATGGGCCATGAATTTGAGGATTCTCCTCTCTGCACAAAAGCAATATGTGCTAGAAGCGTTAGGCCCCCACCTTTAGATGATGCCCACGAGGAGAAGAATGTCTATCGACTCGTCGGAGGACCACAACTTAGTTCATTGCGGCGTATTGTATGGGCTAGAGCGGAACTTCAAAGCGTTTGAAACGGCAATGCATTTGATACAATGGGTGAGTTGAAAATGATTTTCGACACACATGCTGTGAGAGAACAACGCTTGAAAAGTTCTTTAGCTGCATGATGGAAGAGCACACTCAGTTAGTGAGCATGTACTCAAGATGTCGGATTCTGCCGATAAGCTTGTGTCCTTGGGAATATCGATTCCCATTGACTTAGGCATCCATCGTGTTCTGCGTCTACGCCACCTAGCTATAAGAGCTTCGTGATGAACTATAATATGCAAGGCATGGAGAAGTCTCTCCCGAGCTCATCGATGCTTAAAACTGCGAAGTGGAGATCAAAAGGAACATCAAGTGTTGATGATCAATAGGAACACTGGTTTCAAGAAAGACAAGAAGGAAAAGCGGAAGGAAGTAAGGCGGCAAGCACTGTTGCGCCTGAAAAGAAACCCCGAGTTGGACCTAAGTCTGATTCCGAGTGCTACTATTGTAAGGGGACTGGCCACTGGAAGCGCAACTGCCCCAAGTATCTGGCAGACAATAAGGCCGGCAAGGCAAACAAAGGTATATATGATATACATGTTATTGATGTGTACTTGACTAGTGCTCGCAGTAGCACCTGGGTATTTGATACCGGTTCAGTTGCTAATATTTGTAACTCGAATCAGGGGCTGCGGAACAAGCGACCGCTAGCAAGGGGTGAGGTCAAGATGCATGTCGGCAATGGATCAAGCGTTGATGTGATCGCCGTCGGAACGCTGCCTCTCCACTTACCGTCGGGATTAGTTATAAACTTGAATAAATGTTATCTAGTGCCTGCACTGAGCATGAACATTGTATCTGGATCGTGTTTGATGCGAAGTGGTTATTCATTTAAATCCGAGAACAATGGTTGTTACATTTATATGAATGAAATCTTTTATGGTCATGCACCGATGATGAATGGTTTATTTCTATTAGATCTCGATGATAATGTTACACATATTCATAATGTTGATGCTAAAAGGATTAAACTTAATGATGATATATCCGCATATATGTGGCAATGATCTAGGTCATATTGGCGTTAAGCATGAAGAAGATCCATTCGGATGGACTTTTGGAATCACTTGATTATGAATCATTTGATACATGTGAGCCATGCCTTATGGGCAAGATGACTAGAACGCCGTTTTCGGTTCAATGGAGCAGGCGACATTTATTGGAAATCATACATTCTGATGTATGTGGTCCAATGAGTGTGTCGGCGCGAGGTGGATATCGTTATTTTGTTACTTTCACGGATGATTTGAGTAGATACGGTTATATCTACTTGATGAAACACAAGTCTGAAACCTTTGAAAAGATCAAGGAATTTCAGAATGAAGTGGAAAATCATCGTAATAGAAAGGTCAAATTTCTACGGTCTGCCCGTGGAGGTGAGTATCTAAGTTACGAGTTTAGCACTCACATGAAAGAGTGTGGAATTGTTTGACAACTCACACCTGCCGAAACACCATAGCGAAATGGTGTGTCGGAACGTCGTAATCGTACTTTATTAGATATGGTTCGATCTATGATGTCTCTAACGGACTTGCTGTTGTCATTTTGGGGTTATGCACTAGAAACTGCTGCATTCACTTTAAATCGGGCACCATCTAAATCCGTTGAAAGGACACCGTATGAATTGTGGTTTGAAAACAAACCTAAGCTGTCATTTCTTAAAGTTTGGGGATGCGATGTTTATGTGAAGAAACTTCAACCGGATAAACTCGAACCCAAAGCGGAAAAATGTGTCTTCATAGGATACCCTAAAGAAACTATTGGGTATTCCTTCTATCACGAATCCGAGGCAAGGTTTTTGTTGCCAGAATGGATCCTTTCTAGAGAAAGAGTTTCTCGAAAGGTGTGAGTAGTCGGAAGGTAGAACTCGAAGAGGTTGTGGAACCTTCTCTTCAAAGTATGGCGAGTAGCCTTAGCGGAAGTTGTTCGGAGTTGGATCCACTGTTGAAGAGGGAACTAATGATAATGATCATGAAACTCCGAAGAGAGTACTACCGAACCTCGAGGTCAAACAGACGCGTCGGCTCCGAAGTCACGGAAATCCTGTCATGAATTTCATGGTTGATGAGAATGATGACCCTGCGACGTATGAAGAAGCGATGATGAGCCCTTCCAACAAATGGTTAGAAGCCATGAAATCCGAGATGGAATCCATGTATGAAAATCAAGTTTGGAACTTGGTGGAATTACCTCACGACCGAAAGGCCGTGGAGAACAAATGGATTTTCAAAAGGAAAACTGATGCTGATGGTAATGTGACCGTCTATAAAGCTCGACTTGTCGCAAAGGGGTTTCGACAAATTCAAGGAGTTAACTACGATGAGACTTTCTCTCCCGTAGCGATGCTAAAGTCAGTTAGGATTATGTTAGCAATTGCTGCATATTTCGATTATGAGATATGGCAGATGGATGTCAAACCGCTTCTCAATGGTAATATTGAAGAAGAGTTGTATATGATACAACCAAAGGGTTTTGTCGATCCTAAGGATGCTAACAAGGTGTGCAAGCTTCAGCGATCCATCTATGGATTGAAGCAAGCATCACGGTTGGAATCTCCGCTTTGATGAGGTGATCAAAGAGTTTGGATTTGTCCAAACTTATGGAGAAGCTTGTATTTACAAGAAAGTGAGTGGGAGCAATGTGGCATTTCTGATATTATATGTGGATGACATATTATTGATCGGAAATGATATAGATCTTTTAAACAGTGTTAAAAGTTATCTAAACAACAAATTTTCAATGAAGGACCTAGGTGAAGCGTCATACATATTAGGCATAAAGATCTATAGAGATAGATCTAGGCGCCTAATAGGGCTATCACAAAGTACATACCTTGATAAGATTTTAAAGAAGTTTAAAATGGACGGAAGTAAGAAGGGGTGCTTACCTATGTTGCAAGGCAAGACATTGAGTAAGACTCAAAGTCCGGCTTCGGCGGAAGAAAGAGAGATAATGGACAAAGTCCCCTATGCTTCAACCATAGGCTCTATAATGTACGCCATGCTATGTACAAGACCGGATGTGGCACATGCCATTAGTTTGACTAGTAGGTACCAATCGGATCCATGTTCGGAACACTGGATAGCGGTCAAGAATATCCTTAAGTACTTACGAAGAACTAAGGATATGTTTCTTGTATACGGAGGAGAAGAAGAGCTCGTCGCTAAGTGTTATGTCGACGCTAGCTTTGACACCGATCCGGATGACTCTAAGTCTCAATCCGGATATGTATTTCTCATGAATGGCGGAGCGGTTAGTTGGAGGAGCTCCAAACAACCTGTGGTAGCGGGATCAACAACGGAGGCCGAATATGTTCTTTGCCGGAGCGGCTCAGAAGCGATTTGGATGAAGGAGTTCATATCCGAACTAGGAGTGGTGGCAAACGCGTTGGACCCAATGGTGATCTATTGTGACAACAATGGTGCCATTGCCAATGCCAAAGAGCCAAGGTCTCACAAGCATTCCAAGCATATTAAGCGCCGGTTTCACTCCATCCGCGAGCATGTCAAGGATGGAGATATAAAGATTTGTAAAGTACATACGGATATCAATGTAGCAGATCCGTTGACTAAAACTCTCCCTAGAGCAAAACATGATCAACACCAGAACTCAATGGGTGTTAGATTTATCACTATGTAACTAGATTATTGTCTCTAGTGCAAGTGGGAGACTGAAGGGAATATGCCCTGAGAGGCAATAATAAAGTGTTTATTATGTGTATTCCAAGTATATGATAGATGTTTATTTTGCATGCTATAATTGTATTAATACGGAAACGTTAATACATGTGTGTTTAATAAACAAACAGAAAGTTCCTAGTTATGCCTCTCTCATAAACTAGCTCGTTGATTAACAAGATGATCAAGGTTTCGCGATCATGGACATTGGATGTTGTTAATAACGGGATCACAACATTAGTGTAATGGTGTGATGAACATTCATCCTAAGTATAGCATTACGATCAAAGTCATTGAGTTTATATTGCTATAACAACTTACGAAGTGATCCTAATCCTTAGACCATGAGATCATGTCAATCACTAACACCGAAGAGTTTCTTGATAACATCAAACGTCACATCGTAACAGGTGATTATAAAGATGGATTCGGAACTAATAAAGTGTTATGTTGAGGCTCATGGATCGAGAGTGGAATTTGTTCATCCCGATGACGGATAGATATACTCTGGGCCCTCTCGGTGATATCACATTGATTAGCTTGCAAGCAAGTGATTTGATCACTAGAATGTTATATCACAGGAACGAGAAAAGAGTGCATGTCGGTAACGAGATCAAACTAGGTATGGAGATACCTATGATCGAATCTCGGACATGTAATATATCATGAAACAAAGGGATTAAGATACTAGCGTAAAATGTTCCGACGATCACAAGAAAGTCATCGTTGAATGTGTGGGAGTCAGTATGGGTCTCCAGATCCCGCTTCTGATTATTGATCCGAGAGGGGTCTCGTTTATGTCCGCATTATTCACGAACCGTAGGGTGACACACTTAAGAGACACCGACATCCAATTGGAGCAAATGTTTCATGCCGAAAGAATGAACAAGCGCAGGAATTTATTTCACTAGATACCGAAACAGGTTTTCGGGTGAAATTGCATAAATTGGTTATGCATGTGAAATAGAATTCTAGCAAGGGGTTATTTGTGAATGTTTGTCATTAAAGTAATTGACAAAATTCTGAATAAAATAAAAGAGTTTTATTTAATGAGAGTTTGCATTAAATTTGGTGGAAATTTAATGGGAATTTGAGTGGACTTTTGAGTGGAGGGATTTTAAAGGGCATTTTGTGAGTGGAGTGTCCACCCACATGAATGAAGGAGGGGAGGGGGCAGCCCCCATGGCCGGCGGACACCCCCTTGGGTGCCCCCCTCCTCCTATAAAAGGATCCCCCCTCCTCACTTGTCTCTCACACCTCCTCGTGAAGGATCTCTCTCCCCCTCTAGAATTTATTCCCCATGGTCTCGGACTAGCGAGATACATGTTCCCGGTGGCTATTCGGCAAGAAAGAGTTGTGCTTCCGCTGCATCGCTGGAGCGAGGAGGCGGAGTTTTCTCGGTGCCTCGAACGTGTGTGTGAGCACGGATGCGCTGCTGATTTGCGGCGTTAGGACTTCCTCTCGATCTTGAGATCGGCAAGAGATCGTCTACATAAACCACGAGTTGAACTCGTTAATCTTTGTCGGTCTTCAAGGGTATGTTCTCTACGGATATACATCCGCCCGTTGTTTGTATCTAGTAGATAGATCTTGGTATATAGTTCACATCGTAGGAAATTTTTTGTTTTCTATGCTGCGAACCCTACAGTGTCTTCATGGGATTATCCTTGGTCATCTCGAACTTATTGAGCATGTCCTTTATGTACTTCTCTTGGGAGATGAAAGTGCCTTGAGAAAGTTGCTTTATAATGAAGCCTAGAAAGAACTTCAACACCCCCATCATGGACATCCTAAATTTCATAGTCATCAACTCGGCAAAATCTTTGTTGTGAGATTCGTTAGCTCCACCAAAGATAATATCATCAAAATAAATTTGAACAATTAATAAGCCACCCCCTTTAACCCGTTTGGTGAAAAGGGTGGAATCGACCTTACCCACGCTAAACCCATCCATGAGTAGGAAATACCTAAGGTGCTCATACCAAGCACGAGGAGCTTGCTTTAGTCCGTAGAGAGTCTTATGGAGGAGATACACATGGTTGGGATAGCGTGTGTTTTCGAAACCCGGGGGTTGAGCCACATATGCAACCTCTTTCAAGGGACCATTAAGAAATGCACTTTTCATATCCGTTTGATAAAGCTCGAAGTTATGAAAAGATGCATAAGAAAGCAAGAGACGAATAGCTTCAAGGCGAGCAACGGGCGCAAAGGTGTCCTCATAGTCAATACCTTCTATTTAGGCATACCCTTATGCCATTAACCTTGCTTTGTTTCTTGTGATGGTTCCGTTTTCATCTTGCTTGTTCCTGAACACCCACTTGGTCCCAATGACATTGATGCGATGATCTTTAGGCCTCTCCACTAGAGACCAAACTTCATTGTGGGTGAAGCACTCGAGTTCTTCTTGCATGACAATGACCCAATATGGATCCTCCAAAGCCTCATGAACCTTGAGAGGCTCAAAGTTGGACACAAACGCATGATGCCCATAAAAGGTTGTGAGGTTCTTCTTCTTGGCACGAGTTTCGATCCCTCCTGATATGCTTCCAAGGATATTATTGACTTGGAGTCCACTTTCAATGGAGGCGGCCTTGATCTTTCGAATTGTGCCTTCATGATCAACAAATTCATCTTTTGAGGGACATTGATCATTGACACCATCTTGAGATTGACCTTGGGATGGAGGAGTTTTATCTTCTACCTGGTCTTGCTCAACGGGTTGAGGGCTTGGTTCTTGTTCTTCGGTTTACATGGCATCTTGAGTGAGATGTTGGTCTTGTGGTGCATTTGATGGCTCAACTTGGGTAGAGCTTAGCTCTTCTTGAGTTAAGCTTGATTCTCCCCCATCATCTTGTTGAACATGAATGTGAGACTCGGTGGGCAAGATATGCCCAATACCCATCAACTTGATGACTTGAGAGGAATCTCCATCACCTACATCACGTGAAACAACTTGCCCCTCATGGGGGCTATTATTCTCCAAAAACTCCACATCACAAGATACTTCGATGCAACCATTGGTTTTGTTGTAGTATCTATAGGTATGAGAGTTTTCCGCATAACCAACAAAGATACCCTCTATAGTTCTAGATTCGAATTTACCGAGCTTTTCTTTCTTGTTCTTAACGAGGCACTTGCACCCAAATATACGAAATTAGTTGACATTGGGATTCTTACTTGTGATAATCTTGTACGGAGTCATGTCAAAGGGAGCTCGGAGGAAGAGCTGGTTCGTGTAGTGAACCGTTGTGGCAATGGCTTCTCCCCAAAATTTGTGGGCTGACTTGAATTCACTCAACATTGTTCTTGCCATATCAATAATTGTCCGGTTCTTCCTTTCAACAACACCATTTTGTTGAGGGGTATATGGATCTGAGAATTCATGTTTGATCCCCTCATCTTCAACGAACTCTTGCATGGTGTAGTTCTTGAACTCGGCGCCGTTGTCGGTTCTAATGGTCTTGATCTCCACTTCATGAGTGCATTGAGCTTGCTTCGCGAAGATCATGAATTCCTTGTAGGTCTCATCCTTTAAATTGAGGAGAAATACCCAAGTATACCTTGAGTAATCATTAATAATGACAAGACCATATTTTATTCCACCAAGAGAGTCATAAGTTGATGGCCTGAAGAGATCCAAGTGGAGAAGCTCCAAGGGTCTTGACATGGCCACCTTGGTTACGGAAGGATGATGCTTCCCAATTTTCTTTCGTGAAATGCAAGCACTACACACATGATCTTTCTCAAAGGAGACACCGGTTAGTCCAAAAATATGCTCACCCTTTCGGAGTAGATTGAGATTTCTCATGTTGACATGGCCTAGGCGATAATTCCAAATCCATCCCTTGTTAGCTTTGGCCATTACACATGTGGGAATGGATTGGCTCTCTTTCGAGAGGTCGACCACAAAAAGGTTGTATTCCACATGTCCAACGAGGACCAAACTGAGATCATTACTCCTAAATACTTCCACAAAAGTTTTCGATAAATCGGAATCAAAACCAGCATCCGCAAGATGTTTAATAGAAAGTAAGTTATATCCAAGGTTTTCAACAAGCAAGACGGTCTCTAGGGACAAAGCCTTGGAGACCACCAACTTGCCATAACCAAGTACCTTTCCTTTTGAGTTATCACCAAAAGTGATGCTTGACGTTGACTTGACATCGTGAATGAATTGGTCAAGTCCACTTCTACCTCCGGTCATATGATTGGTGCATCCAGTATCAAACACCCATTTTGATCCACTGGAGGCATACCCCTACAAAATCAATTCTTTGATTTAGGAACCCATTGAGTAATGGGTCCCTTAGCATTAGCAACAAGATCCTTTTGGTACCCAAATTGAGTACCACCTATAAGCATAACCATTGCGAGGGCCAACATATTTGGCATATACATCTCCTTGAGTTCTCTTACATAGCACATAGGATGGATTAGATTTTCCTGCATATTTATGATTGGGATTGCCCCTCATGGCTCCCCCATTCACAACATTCTTCTTGACTTGTTCAACCACCTTGTCACCTTCTTTTACAAAGGTTATCTTCTTTGGTGGAATGGCATTATTCTTTTTGTTCTTTGGATCAAAACCGACACCTTCCTTGGAAAGCCTCGTCTTTTGACGGGATAGAATGTCATCTAGAATCTTTCCCTTGGAAGTAGGTGCATGACGCTCTTTCTCAAGTTGCTCTTTCAACTTCTTATTTTCCTCAATGAGGAGAGTTTGATAAAATGTAGAGTTAGAGGAACAAGAATCATTCTCAACAATAATTGTATCCTTCAATGTACCAAGAGTCTTCTCATAGGTCACTCGAAGTTGATCATGGTTCTCCCCAAGTTTTATGAGATCACACTTGACTAGAAAATTAGCCTTTTCAAGGTGCTCAAGATCCTTGGTAAGAGAAGCATGAGCAACCTCAAGCTCTTTCTTTGAAGCATCAAGCTCTTGGGACAAGGAATTACCCCTATCAATAGTGTCCATGTCTTTTGCCTTATCAAGTTCAAAGATCTCAATTTGTAGTTTAAGGAATGAAGTGGTGTTATTTTCCTCGCATATCTCTTGCTCAAGAAGATTGAATCTTCATTTCTCATCATCAATATGAGATTCCAATCTATCAATGGTCTCGTCACGTGAGGTGACAAGTTCCATTAATTGCTTGACTCTAGCACAAGCAATGCAAGGAAGAGATTTCATGATAGAATACATTTCTTGTATATATTCTTCACCAAATTCATCATTATCACTATTTTGGTTACTCTCAAGATCATCCAAGACGCTAGATAGAGATGGAGTAGAGGAGATTACCTTGGAGCTCCTTGCCACAAGACAAGAGCCAGTGATCTTGGGAATATGAGAACTCTCGATGTAGTCCTTGGCGTAGTCGTAGGTGAGAAGTGACCCGGGTTCGACATAGGCCAATCCGGTCACATCCACCATATTCTCCTCATCTTCACACTCCACATCGGACTCGTCCTTGGAGCCCCTTGCCATGATACAAGTGGCGGTGACCTTGGGAGTAGGAGAGTCATCAGTGTAGTCCTTGGTGTAGTCGTAGGTGAAGAGGGACCCGGGTTCGGCAAAGGCCAAACTGGCCACTCCAAGAACCTTATCTTCATCCTCTTCTTCCTTATCGGATATGTATTCTTGACCTAGGAATCCTTTGCCATCACGCCTATTGTTCCTCTTGTATCTCTTGTTGATGGGATTGGGCTTCAATCTTGGCTTGACACCCTCTTAATACTTGGGTTTGTCAAGCCTCTTCTCGTATGGACATTTATCGGCAAAGTGGCTCGACTCATCACAATTGTAGCACGTCCTTTTCTTCTCACTTGATCCCGTTGAACTTCTCCTCCTTTAGAACTTCATGTTCTTGGTGAAGATAGCAAGTTGAGAGAACATATCACCAATTCCATCAACATCACTTTCTTCTTCACTTGCAAAATCTTCTTGCACATGCTTGGCCTTTAGTGCTAGAGAGTGAGAAGACCCAATAGCATGATTGATCTCCTTGATATTTTGTCCTTCATCCACCAAGTTTTTCGTGGCAACAAGATAAGAGACTAGATAATCAGGAGAGAAATGGTTATCTCTATCAAGGATTTGCAAGTTCAAGGCAAGCTTCTTATCGGTGACAATGATCATAGAGACAATTTGGCCTTGATGAGCTCATCATTCAAATTAAACCCATCATCATACTTCTCACAACCTAGATATAGAGGTCCCAACCTTTAATAAGGTAGATATCCCTGTGTTTACAATGCTAGTCCCTGGATCAATAGCTAGCATCCACAGTTAAGATGTAATATCAAGAAACAAAGTTCATAATACAACTTTTATAACCAGGAATAAAATAATTCATTACATCTTACATAGCTCATTTGGCTATCTCATTACAATGCAACAGAAATAACTATATAGCATGGAGTCCTTCATCTTCAAAGTGCCACAGGCAATCATGTTGGTTGTAGACTTGTAATCCTAATTAACACACTTCACTAACATCAAACAAACCTGCAACATAATAAGTTACAGCCACAAGGGTCAATACATTTGAATTGTATTGGCAAGTGATACTATGGTAGAATAGGGGTATCTATCATCTATATGCATTTGGCTAAGTGGAACTTAGGCTTTCTTTGCTCAAAATAGATTTTCTTATAAGTTTAAAACACTAAGTTTTTGTTTGGCAAAATCACCCAAGGCATCTACCAATCATTGATTGAAGATCCTTTAACCCTTGTTCAACCACAAGTTTTTAACTTAGAAATTGGGATGAGGAGATTCTTGATAGCTTCCATGTCTTGATGCTCAAATTGTCCATTGCCAGGGACACGGCTAAGTACTTAGATTTTACTCTCTCGAGAGGTGGTGCACTTTCCCCACAAGACTCGACATGCATCGAGACAAGATCTTTCAGAAGCCTTCCCTTAGACCAGAATGGACGCGCTCCAAACCTATCATCCCCTACCACCAACTATCCATTCGGCTAAGTTATTGCAACCTATATGATCCAGGCAGAGCCCATAATGCCAAGTGGCTGCACTTGAAGCTTCTCAACATTTGACATCTCAAATCTCTTTGTTCCTGGGTGGCTTTCCACAAGTGAGATACACTAGGGTAGTCCATAAATATGGGTCCTGTGTAACCACTCAACATAACCCATTCACAACCATTCCACCCAGGTGATTCATTCACATAGTTGTTTTATTAAACAAAACACAAGTCCTTGACTAAGAAATATTTCATCCACCCTTGTTTTCTACTAGCTAAGCTAAGAATGATAGTAGTAGGGATCTTAACTTAGGAAAATTCTACTAAGGCATCATCTACTAGGATTTCCCAAGGCATAGCATACTTAGTAAAATTCCATGCAAGTCCTACTTAGAAATATCACTAATGCATAGTGAAAATAATGGGACAAAAATATGAAGCACCACTTGCCTTTTTAGTAAAGAATATAAGTTCACTCCTTGATCTTTCAATAGACACACTCTTAAAATTTCACTACAATTCAATCAAGGCACAAATTCAATCTAGCATTCAAACAATTCGACACATAAAATAATAAAAACAAAGCAATGCATGCAAGCATGCAAAATATTTTTTTATTGAAAAAGTGGTTTCTAGTAAGGTTATAAACACTTTAAAACACATATTGGTCATTTATAAAAGTGGCAAAACTATTTAAAATCAAGTTAGTGAAAATGGGCCATTTAAATCATTTTTGTTTTGCTAGAAATGATTTTAATCAAAGGAATAATTTCTAGTGTTTGAAAAATATATTTATAAACACAAATGTTAGTTTTTATGGTCAAAGTGTTTAAAACTAATCCATTTGCAAAAAGTTTCACTCAAAAACCATTTTTAAATCATAGCAACATTTTTGTTTCACTAGAAATAGTTTTATTCAAAGGAATAATTCCTTGTGTTAACAAAATATATTTATAAACCCAAAAGTTTGTGTTTATGGTTAGTAGGTTCAAAACAAATCATTTGCAAAAGATTTTACCCAAAAAACATTTTTAGAATAATTTTTTTATACTCAAAATAGGCCTAGACAAGTTTCTGCAAAAACAATCAGTTTTACAGAAGCAAAATACTAAAAAAAGTGCATGGTTGGAAAGTATTATTATTTCTGTGTCCATTGATATAAAATTTGTAAAATTTGGACATGTAGATTTAAAGTTATGAATTTTTTCAAATTTAACATCTAGTAGACATGTTTTCTGTTTTTAAAACAGAACCTGTGCCACGCGTCTCATTCTTATTGGTGCGTATCGGTTCGGTTGTAGGGTTCGCAGCATAGAAAACAAAATTTTCCTACGATGGGAACAACTATGTACCAAGATCTATCTACTAGATACAAACAACGGGCGGATGTATATCCGTAGAGAACATACCCTTGAAGACCGACAAAGCTTAACGAGTCCAAACTCGTGGTTGATGTAGACGATCTCTTGCCGATCTCAAGATCGAGAGGAAGTCCTAGCGCCGCAAAACAAGAATGCATCCGTGCACACACGTTCGAGGCACCGAGCAACCTCCGCCGCCTCGCTCCAGCGATGCAGCGGAAGCACAACTCTTTCTTGCCGAAAAGCCACCGGGAACATGTATCTCGCTAGTCCGAGACCATGGGGGATAAATTCTAGAGGGGGAGAGAGATCCTTCACGAGGAGGTGTGTTGTGAGAGGAGGAGAGGGGGGCCTTTTATAGGGAGAGGGGGCACCCAAGGGGCATGGCGCCCAGCCATGGGGCTGCCCCACCTCTTCCACATTCATGTGGGTGGAGCTCCCACTCAAAATGAAAAGCCTCCACTCCCATTAAAAGCCTCCACTCAAAATCCACTCACATGCATTAAATTTCCACCAAATTTAATGCAAGCTCTCATTAAATAAAACTATTTTATTTATTTATTCAGAATTTTGTTAATTACTTTAATTAACAAACATTCACATAAAACCCTTGCTAGTATTCTATTTCACATGCAGAACCGGGCCAGCAATTTCAACCAAAACAGTTTGGTGTCTAGTGAAATAAATTCTGCGCTTTCCTTTTCTTTTCGGCATGAAACTTTTGCTCCAATTGGATGTCGGTGTCTCTTAAGTGTGTCACCCTACGGTTCATGAATAATGCGGACATGATCGAGACCCTCTCGAATCAATAATCGAAGCGGGATGGAGACCCATATCGACTCCCACACATTCAACGATGACTTTCTTGTGATCGTCGGAACCTATTACGCTAGTATCTTAATCCTTTTGTTTCGCGATATATTACATGTCCGAGATTCGATCATCGGTATCTCCATACCTAGTTTGATCTCGTTACCGACATGCACTCTTTTCTCGTTCCCGTGATATAACATTCTAGTGATCAAATCACTTGCTTGCAAGCTAATCAATGTGATATCACCGAGAGGGCCCAGAGCATATCTATCCGTCATCGGGATGAACAAATTCCACTCTCGATCCATGGGCCTCAACATAACACTTTAGTAGTTCTGAATCCATCTTTATAATCACCCTATTACGGTGTGACGTTTGATGTTATCAAGAAACTCTTCCGGTGTTAGTGATTGACATGATCTCATGGTCTAAGGATTAGGATCACTTCGTAAGTTGTTATAGCAATATAAACTCAATGACTTTGATCGTAATGCTATACTTCGGATGAATGTTCATCACACCATTACACTAATGTTGTGATCCCGTTATTAACAACATCCAATGTCCATGATCAGGAAACCTTGATCATCTTGTTAATCAACGAGCTAGTTTATGAGAGAGGCATAACTAGGAACTTTCTGTTTGTTTATTAAACACACATGTATTAACGTTTCCGTATTAATACATTTATAGCATGCAAAATAAACATTTATCATAAATAAGGAATACGATAATAACCACTTTATTATTGCCTCTAGGGAATATTCACTTCAGTCTCCCACTTGCACTATATACAATAATCTATTTTGAAAACTTTGTGTATTGAACACCTATGGCTCGGTGTTCCATATACACAATTGCAAGTGGTTAACATAATCTACTGGAGTCGACGCCTGGTCCGTGTGTATTTGCATGTCTTTGCGTCTTCACGCATCACTCATTCTCCAATGAGATGGCATTGTATAAATTTGGTCTTTCGGTGAGACCTTTAGTTCCTTGGGGTTAAAACATCGATACTATTGTCATACAATATATCTTTAGTGTTAGCCGTTCTGAACCACACCTTAGTTTGATAACAAACTACTTGACACAAATTCCCTCCTTTGCGCTACTATAGCGGTCATATACTTAGCCTTTTGTTGTAGTATTCACAATGTCTTAACTTTGGAACTCTTCCAAATCCATCATGGAATCTCCTTTCCATTACATTGTGCCACCCATAGTTTAAATTGAGATAAACTTAATTTGTATCTTGTGACAAAACTAGTATCAATGTAACGCTTTACAATGAACTATTTGTAATTGTTTGTCACCTCTACACAAATATATTATTAGTTCTTCCAAAAGATCATAAGAATATCCTCACTACCGTCCAATGATCATTTTATGATTCATTCTGGTATATGCTCATAACACTTAGAGCATAGGACATATCTGGATGTGTACATATCATGGTATGATTGATCAAAACATTCTCGTGATTGCACTCATCAAGTGTCAAAGCACTTGAATCTTGTTTCACTTATCAAGTGTCGATACACTTGAATCTTGATTCAATTCCTTTCCATGCGACAAGAAGCTTTCTTGTCGTTCCTATATTGAACTCCTTCAATATCTCATATATGTACGTTTGGCATAAACATATTAGCGTTACAGTCTATCCACTATAGACATTCATGCTAAATATTCGGGTTTTGCCTAAGTCTTTCATCGAAATGAAATTCTTAACCTTTGTCAATAAAAGATACATCATTTCTAATCAACAAGATGTCCTTCACATAATGTATTAGAAATATGTCTCGGCGCTCCCACTTAATTTCTTGCAAATGCAAGCATCTTCATCGTCTCCTGATGAAAAACTCCTTTTTTCATCATGGTGAAGATTCCAACTCCGCGATGCTTACTTCAACCATTGAAGTTTGCATGCCCTTTTAGCATCCTTTGAATTTAACAAAACCCTTTGGACCGTGTCATGTACACGTCCTAGGTAACCATTCTATTAGAAGAACTTTGTTTTGTTTATTCATCTACCATATACCAAATTATATGTAGTGGTTGCTACTTTAATCCGTTCAGACTAAATATCGCTATGAAAGATCAAATCTTGTCATAGTCAACTCTTTGAACATTGTCATAAAATACTTTCGACATGTCGAATATTTCATAGATGTGAGACATCCATGTCTGCTTTCTTTATAGATCCAAATATGACCGATAGGTTTTACACCTTCCGGAGGGTCTTCCAAGTTCAAAACTTGATTTCTCGTATATGGAACTATCACGGATTTTATGGCTTCAAGCCATTTGACGGAGTCAGGGCCCATCATCTCTTCTTTGTATGTATTCGGTTCATCATTGTCAAACAATAATGATTTACTCTCAAATCTTAGCATTTGATTGTTTAACCGACCTTCTTGGTTCAATAGGAACTTTAGACCTCCGTGACCACAACCTTTGAGGCACATAAGCTATGAGCATTATGGCAGCCTCCAGAACGATTTCCGGCTTGCAACTCAAGACAATTAGCTAAGGTTCGTTAACCTTATCAAAGTTCTATTGTCCTCCCACTTAACTTTTATGAAAAATTCCTTCTTCAAGAAACTTCACATTTCAAGCGACAAACCCTTTTGTCCTCGGTGTTAAGGAGGAATAACCAATTGTTATTCGAAATAACCTACAAAGACATGCTCATCCGACTTTGGTTGTAAACATCTTACTTATGTTTAGCATACCAAAATTTAAGAAAGGACAACTTGGGTTTTACCCCAAACCATAACTCATATGGTGTCATTTCAACGGATCAAGATGGAGCTCTTTTCAGTGTAAAAGCGGTAGTCTCTAAAGCTTTAATCTTTTAAAACATAATGGCAGTTTATAAATAACACCTTTGATCCAACCATGTCAAACAAGGTTTCATTACAAATCTCAAACACTCCATACTCCTATGGTGTTTTGGGAGATGTAAATCTAGGTGTTTTGCTAAACTTGCAACTCAAATAAATCCCTTTATGATAAAATCATAATTCATTTATTTTCTTGTTACACTTGTAACTCAAATAAATCCCTTTATGATCAAATCATAATTCATTTATTTTTCTTGTTACAATGATTTTCCACTTCATCTTGAAAGTCTTTGAAAACGTTTTTCAAATATTTCATACTTCTTTCTCATTAAGTGAATATTCACTCAAAATTCTGGAGAAAGCATATGAAGTTGAAACCCATCGCTTACGACTGCACATAATGGACTACATACATCGATATGTATAAATTCCAATATTTTAGTCGTTCATTCTTCTTTGGCCTTTGAACGAAGTTTTAATTATCCCGAGGAAAGTCTCACAAGCGTCACTTGATCAAATCAAAGACTCCAAAAATCCATGAATATGGAGATTCTTCATGTTTTCTTTCCAATATAATTTAAACAGCGATGTCACTTCATAAGTGATCTTTCAATCGTTTGTCTTGCAACATTTTAGCATTAGGATTTATGGATGTGATTTCTTCAACTAGATTTGTAAATCATCCATCTTATATGGAATACGGTAATTATTTGAACAACCTTTGTTCTTATAATACCTGATTCAAATAACAATTATTAAAACAAATCTTGAAGTCAAGCTTTGATGTCAACGAGAAATACAAACAACGGTTTGTTTGTTTTCGATGAACATCATCACATATTCTCTTGCTAGTTACTTAGGTCATTGTGGTTCATGAATTGCGTTCGTATGAAATTTCATACCAACCAATTCGGTATCCAATACCCAAGAACCACATTGTTTAACAAGCAAAGAATACAACCATAACATGTATATCATATATATACCTAAATTGGATATTTCCAATCTTTTCTTTTCTGCCAAATATATTTTATAGATTCTCTTTCAGCATTTCCTTTTCCTTTTAAAAGAATTTATCAACATCAAAAGTGGCGCCATATACATGACACTTAGTCCAAAGCGTGTATATTCAAATAATAATACCTTTGGACTTGCACTTTGAAGTAGATCACCATCATCAAATGATCGGTATTCTTTCAAAATCCATTCTTTAGTAATCTTTTAGTGTAGTAAACATTTTACATACATATTCTATTCACCCTTATCATGACGACTTTCATGATCAAGCTACTTTAGCTTATAAAGGCGAATCGTGAGTATAACATTACTTTCCAAAACCCTTTTGGATGATTAGGATGTCTAGCATCTCCAACCTTCGCAAATTCTCATCCAATATGAGAACATATATTATACTCTATCATATTTCAACCAAAACATTGTTTCAGATATCGTTATATCACACATGATGGTTTCTGAAATAATTCTTTCAGCTCCTAGATAAACTTGATGTTTAAATCAAGAATCATGGAGGCAAACATGATACTTAAGATACTAACACTGGAATTGTTACTCTCGATTTAATACCAATTATTAAATTTCACGGAGTAAATAGAATTTAGCTGAAAGTTTGCAATAGGACTTTAAACTTTGATTGACACTCAACACAATACGATACCAGTTCGTAAAGTAAATATCCAGAATTCTATAGTTCTATTATCTCAATTACAACTATGCATAAGGTGGTGAACGAATGCCAATGACTACAACAAATTATGCAAATTCACTTTGATTTAATTTATGATAAATTGAGTTCTACTAATCCAAATTAGAAATGCACTCCCACTCAAAACCGACATCCCTCGTGCCTTTTTGGTGATTACATGAACCAAATCCACTACACCAAGTCCGATCATCACGTGAGTCGGTACAGCTTCAAAGGCGAGCATCCATATGGTCATCATATCAAACCATATGACTCATGCTTAACCTTTCGGTCCGTGTTCTGAGGCCATGTCTGTACATGCTAGGCTCGCCAAGTAAGAACCTTAGTATTCGTGTGTAATTGTCTTACACCCGAGATATGCTCGTGGATTCAAGTACACCCGATCATCACGTGATGTCTTGAAGCGACGAAACATTGTCGGTGCATACTTAAGGAAGAACACATTTTTATCTTGATATCTAAATGAGGGATCATCTTATTATGCTAATAAAACGCCAAACAAGCAATATAAGATGCTATCAAACATCACATGTTTATTAGTGGAATGATATGGTTCTCGCATATGATCTCTATCATGTGCATCGTGGTATGATCACTATCATACCTTTATGTGTAAGTCCAAGGTCTATGGAGATTACACGTTATGTGTGTTGTAAGAGTATCATCTTATACTTCTACTTACAACATCACCATATCATAACACTAGCCCAAAGAACAATCTAAACTAGACGCCTCTAATTTATCCATTGCAAATTTTACGTGGCTTAGGGCTTTCAAGATAGAACCGTTCTTACCTACGAACATGAACCACAACGAGGATAACCAAATTGTTGACAACTCGTTGCAAATTAGATATTGACTATAGTAGGAGAGACACACCGCTAGCCACTTATGCAAAACTAGTTGCATGTCAAGCGTGGAAGGTCTCATGTGCGAGGACATGTAAAGTTTGTCCGCCGCTTCATCCCACTATGCCACCAATATCCAAAGTACAACAAAGAAGCAATAAAATGATCATCGCCCACATACTCATATGTGTACTACCCGTGCAAAGTATCTACGCATAGATCCGGCTCTGATACCACTGTAGGGTTCGCAGCATAGAAAACAAAAAATTTCCTACGATGGGAACAACTATGTACCAAGATCTATCTACTAGATACAAACAACGGGCGGATGTATATCCGTAGAGAACATACCCTTGAAGACCGACAAAGCTTAACGAGTCCAAACTCGTGGTTGATGTAGACGATCTCTTGCCGATCTCAAGATCGAGAGGAAGTCCAGCGCAAAACAGCAATGCATCCGTGCTCGCACACACGTTCGAGGCACGAGCAACCTCCGCCTCCTCGCTCCAGCGATGCAGCGAAGCACAACTCTTTCTTGCCGAAAAGCCACGGGAACATGTATCTCGCTAGTCCGAGACCATGGGAAATAAATTCTAGAGGGGAGAGAGATCCTTCACGAGGAGGTGTGTTGTGAGAGGAGGAGAGGGGCCTTTATAGGGAGAGGGGGCACCCAAGGGGCATGGCGCCCAGCCATGGGGCTGCCCCACCTCTTCCACATTCATGTGGGTGGAGCTCCCACTCAAAATGAAAAGCCTCCACTCCCATTAAAAAGCCTCCACTCAAAATCCACTCACATGCATTAAATTTCCACCAAATTTAATGCAAGCTCTCATTAAATAAAACTCTTTTATTTATTTATTCAGAATTTTGTTAATTACTTTAATTAACAAACATTCACATAAAACCCTTGCTAGTATTCTATTTCACATGCAGAACCGGTTAGAATTTCAACCAAAAGCAGTTTGGTGTCTAGTGAAATAAATTCCTGCGCTTTCCTTTTCTTTTTCGGCATGAAACTTTTGCTCCAATTGGATGTCGGTGTCTCTTAAGTGTGTCACCCTATGGTTCGTGAATAATGCGGACATGATCGAGACCCTCTCGAATCAATAATCGAAGCGGATCTGAGACCCATACACTCCCACACATTCAACGATGACTTTCTTGTGATCGTCGGAACCTTTACGCTAGTACCTTAATCCTTTTGTTTCGCGATATATTACATGTCCGATTCGATCATCGGTATCTCCATACCTAGTTTGATCTCGTTCGACATGCACTCTTTTCTCGTTCCCATGATATAACATTCTAGTGATCAAATCACTTGCTTGCAAGCTAATCAATGTGATATCACTGAGAGGGCCCAGAGCATATCTATCCGTCATCAGGATGAACAAATTCCACTCTCGATCCATGGGCCTCAACATAACACTTTATTAGTTACGAATCCATCTTTATAATCACCCATTTACACGGTGTGCTTGATGTTATCAAGAAACTCTTCCGTTAGTGATTGACATGATCTCATGGTCTAAGGATTAGGATCACTTCGTAAGTTGTTATAGCAATATAAACTCAATGACTTTGATCGTAATGCCATACTTCGGATGAATGTTCATCACACCATTACACTAATGTTGTGACCCCGTTATTAACAACATCCAATGTCCATGATCAGGAAACCTTGATCATCTTGTTAATCAACGAGCTAGTTTATAAGAGAGGCATAACTAGGAACTTTCTATTTGTTTATTAAACACACATGTATTAACGTTTCCGTATTAATACAATTATAGCATGCAAAATAAACATTTATCATAAATAAGGAATACGATAATAACCACTTTATTATTGCCTCTCGGGCATATTCCCTTCATCGGTGGGATCGCACAGCTACAGCCGTTAGATCTGTTTAAATCGCACGTCATAGAATGGATCATACCCTTTCGATTAGTGATCTATCGTAGCGCTTGGATTTAAATCCTACGGCTCACATCTACTGGTCATACTCGGGCGGCGCTGGCGGCGGTGGCTGACGGCGGCGCGCATAGACGGTGATGGTGCTGGCGATATATGAAGCTAGAGAGAGAGAGAGGGAAAGGGCTCACCGAGTTTGCCGAAGCTTGCTAATGCTCAACGTGTGCTTGGTTGGCGAAGGGGCAGACGGTCGCGTCGGCGATTGCTCGCCAGAGATGCTACTGACGACGGGCGTGCTCAGGCGTCGACGTTGGCAAAGCTACAAGGCATGAAAAGGCAATCCAGAGGTAGTATTAGGCGCGCAAGGGAGAGGTGAACACTCGAGCGTCATCGAGCGAGAGAGGCGCGGTCTGTAACTACGGGGAGAGGTCGCCGGAGTTGATCTTGCTGTCGGTGGCACTCAGTTGGAGACGGAGGCGAGTCTCTAGGGCACGCGCGAGAGAGTGGATGGTACTGGGAGATGCAGGGGATGATGGGGAGCGTGCTCGTGGGAACTAGGAGGCAAGGGGAAGTGAGGAGTGGCCGGAATTGGCTGGAGATGCTCGTCGGAGCAGTGGCAGCGCAAGCTGAATTCAGGGCAGCCCTGTGGCCGAGAGGGAGGGGTGAGCGAGGGGAAAGAGAGAGGAGAGGCAGGCGAGTTAACGGGCGTGATCACTAGGCGGGGTTACTGCGCCTTCAACGCGAATTAAACTCGCGAGTCAAAGACAAAAACGGGAGAGAGAGGGGGAAAGAAATGGTCGCGGCGGGTGAGAACGATGGTTGATAAATGGGGCCGTGTCGACAACGAGAGAGAGGGGAGAACGGTGGGGTCCTGGCGTCAGTGAGGGCGCGGGTAAGTGTTGCGGTGCAAAATGTTTTTTTTGCGGGAGAGAAGAAATGGGCTAGCTGGGCTTAGCTGGGCCAGGTTGGGCTGGGCTGGTTCGTTTCTATTTTTTCCTTCTTGTTTACTTTTTCTTTTTCCAATTCTGTTTTGTTTTGATTTAAACTCCATTTGAATTCAGATTTTTGCCAAACCTTTTTTTAAACTTTTAGTATATTTTAGTACTGTTTAACAAAGTATTTAAAAGTACAAAATTAGAATATTTCTTTGTATTTTCTTGGGCTTTATTATTTATTTAAATAGACAATTGTTTTTATTCAAACAAGATTATAATTATATTTTAAAACTCTTTGTTTGAATTTTAATTTCACCAAACCTTCTCGAGTAGGTTTTATTTATTCAATAGAGTGTTAAATAATTCAAAGTGAATTATTTTAGATATTTTTAATATGATTTATTAATCATTTAATTTGGGCATTTGTCTTTATTCAAAAAAATCAAATATGGTTTTAATTCCATATAAATTTTATTCAAATAATTCTTTGATTCCATTTAAGTTAATTAAATAACTTTTATTCCACTTGGGCAAATTCCAATTATTATCTTCCATGATTTAATCAATCATTTACTTAAGGGATTTTAACTTTATTCAAATATAATTAGAATATGGTTTAATCCTATATGTTTTTATTTGAATATTCTTTATCCATTTATTTTATTTCATTTTAGATTAACTTTATTCCATTTGCTTATGAATTTGGTCAAGTTTTAATTTTTCCTTAAAATATTCCTTATTTATTTATTCCTTTCCTTGCCTAATAAAATCCCTATCTTTTTATTTAAAGATCCAAACTTGGTGATTCCAATTTGTATAAATTTTATTTAATATTTCTTTATCCTTTTAAATCCGTTTAGGATTAATTTGCTCACAATTTTGTATGGATTTTGCAGAGGAGCTTTATTAGCTTTGGAAATTATTTCATTTTATCTTATTATATTCATAAGTTTTTATCCAAGGCTCCAAATTAAGTGAAACCAATTTCTATGGTTTTATAATATTTCTATTAGTCATTTTTGATCATTTATAAATGTTTGTTCACAAATTTTATATGTATCAAATCCATAGTCTAGAGAGATCTTGGAAATGATTTTCTCCCATTAGGGTTTTAGGGTTTTGGTTTAACTTTTCCAAATGTTAAATTTCAAGATAAATTCATTGATGAATGCATTTCACTTGATTTGGATTTTGTTGGATTCCATTTTATTCAAAGTTTGTTCAAGATGGGTTTTGATATTTTCCATTTGGAATCAAAAAGTTTCTTTTCACCCTAAATTTCAACAATTATTTATTTTGTTTGTTTATTTTTCACATTTCAAAATTTGGAAAATTTTGGGATGTGACACTAGACCACCAATATTCACGCGAAGGGCAACAAGTCTCTTGTATGCTTCTGTGATGGACTCACCATCATGGTTCATGAACATGTTCATCTCTGACTTGGCAGCTTCATACTTGGACTTTTGGATAAGAGATTTTCCCTCTTGGAGAATGACAATCCTAACCCAAAGATCCTTTGCGGTGTGGATATCGCTAACTTGATCATGGAGAGTGCGGTGGATGGCACTCCTTATCTTGTCACAAGCCATTGCATTTAGTTGAAGGTCGTAGTACTCTCCCAGAGTGAGGTTGTTGGGATCTTGCGGGTGGAAGCCGATGCACACAATCTCCCAAAGCTCAACGTTGCAGCTGAAGGGAATATGACCGAGAGGCAATAATAAAGTGGTTATTATCGTATTCCTTATTTATGATAAATGTTTAATTTGCATGCTATAATTGTATTAATAATAAAACGTTAATACATGTGTGTTTAATAAACCAAAAGAAAGTTCCTAGTTATGCCTCTCTTACAAACTAGCTCGTTGATTAACAAGATGATCAAAGGTTTCCTAATCATGGACATTGGATGTTGTTAATAATGAGGTCACAACATTGTTGGAATGATGTGATGAAATTCATCCGACGTATAGCATTATGATCAAGGTCATTGTGTTTATATTTCTATAACATCATATGAAGTAATCTTAGTCCTTAGACCATGAGATCATGTCAATCACTAACACCGGAAGAGTATCTTGATAACATCAAACATCACACCGTAACAGGGTGACTATAGATGGGTTTAGTGCTACGAAGGTGTTATGTTGAGGCTCATGGATCAAGAGTGTAATTTGTCCATCCCGATGACGGAGAGATATACTCTGGGCCCTCTCGGTGATATCACATTAGTTAGCTTGCAAGCAAGTGGTTTGATCACTAGAATATTATATCACGGGAACGAGAAAAGAGTACATGTCGGTAACGAGATCAAACTAGGTATGATGATACCGATGATCGAATCTCGGACATGTAATATATCGCGAGACAAAGGGATTGAGTTACATGCATATAAGGTTCACACAATCATAGAAGTCATCGTTGAATATGTGGGAGTCAGTACGGATCTCCAGGTCCCGCTGCTGATTATTGATCGGAGAGGGGTCTCGATCATGTCTACATTATTCGCGAACCGTACGTCACACACTTAAGGGATACCGACACCATTTGGAGCAAATAATATGCCAGAGAAAGAAAAAGGAAAGCGCATGAATTTATTTCACTAGACACCGAAACTAATTCGGTTGAAATTGCTGAAACTGGTTCTGCATGTGAAATTGAATATTAGCAAGGGGTTTTATGTGATTTTTTGTTAATTAAAGTAATTAAAAAAATTCTAAATAAATAAAAGAGTTTTATTTAAATGATATCTTGCATTAAATTTGGTGGAAATTTAATGCATGTGAGTGGATTTTTGAGTCGAGGCTCTTTTATGGGAGTGGAGGCTTTTCATTTTGAGTGGGAGCTCCACCCACATGAACGTGGAAGAGGTGGGGCCAGCCCACCATGGCTGGGCGCATAGCCCCTTGGGTGCCCTCCTCTCCCTATAAAAGGCCCCCCTCTCCTCCTATAAGCACACCTCCTCGCGAAGGATCTCTCTCCCCCCTTTAGAATTTCCCCATGGTCTCGGATCAGCGAGATACATGTTCCCGGTGGCTTTTTCTGGAAGGATTTGTTGCTTCCGCTGCTTCGCTGGAGCGAGGGCGTGGAGGTTGTCTGGTTACCCGGACGTGTGTGCGATCACGGATGCACCACTGCTTTGCGGTGTTGGACTTGATGGTGCTAGACCGGCTGGACCAGATGGACTTCATCATGATCTTGAGATCGGAAAGCGCTCGACTACATCATCCACGAGTACAACCTCAGTAATGCTATTTGGTCTTCGAGGGTATGTATTCCATGGATGTATATCCACCCGTTGCTTGTATCTAGTAGATAGATCTTGGTAATTAGTTGTTCCCATCGTAGGATTTTTTTGTTTTCTATGATGCGAACGCTACAATGGTATCAGATCAGGATCTATGCATAGATGCTTTGCACGGGTAGTCCACATATGTATATGTGGGCGATGATGATCATTTTATTGATTCTTAGTTGTACTTTGGATATTGGTGGCATAGTGGGATGAAGTGGCCTGGACAAACTTTACATGTCCTCGCACATGAGACTTGTTCCACAGTTGACATGAAACTAGTTTTGCATAAGTGGCTAGCGGGTGCCTGTCTCTCCTACTATAGTCAATATATAATTTGCAACGAGTTGTCAACAATTTGGTAATCCTTGTTGTGGTTCATGTTCGTAGGTAATAACGGTTCTATCTTCGAAAGCCCTAAGCCACGTAAAACTTGTAATGGATAAATTAGAGGCGTCTAATTTAGATTGTTGCTGGGCTAGTGTCATGTATGGTGATGTTGTAAGTAGAAGTATAAGTCGATACTCTTACAACACACATAACGTGTAAGTTCCATAGACCTTGACCTTTACACATAGAGGTATGATAGTGATCATACCAAGATGCACATGATGGAGATCAAGTGCAAGAACCATATCATTTAACTTATTCACATGTGATGTTTGATTGCATCTTATATTGCTAGTTTAGCGTTTTATTAGCATAATAAGATGATATCTCATTTATATATCAAGATAAAAATATGTTCTCCCGTAAGTATGCACCGATTATGTTTCGTCGCTCCAAGACATCACATGATGATCGGGTGTTCTTGGATCCACGATCATATTTCGGGTGTAAGACAGTTACACACACGAATACTAAGGTTCTTACTTGGTAAGCCTAGCATGTACATACATGGCCTCAGAACACGGACCGAAAGGTTAAACATGAGTCATATGAAAGATATGATGCCCATTTGATGCTCACCTTTGAAGCTACACCGACTCACGTGATGATAGGACTTGGTTAAGGATGGCAATTTTACCCATGGGTACGGGTACCCGCGGGTACCGTACCCTCATGGGTAGGGTATGGGCACACTTTTATACCCATGGGTAATATCCATACCCTACCCATTAAGTCACAGGTACGGGCACGGGTATAGACTTGTACCCATGGGTATACACATACCCTGCCCATTTAAACTGACATGTAAAACTTATCTATAGAGTTTGAACGTATGCGGCCGAAAATCCTAGGGACGAGTATGAGATTGCGACTTCTAAACTTTAATTTGATACTTTCATGTACTCATCTACTATTAGTAAGTAGATATTATTATCTTTTTTCAAATATGCTATTGATGAAAGTAAAATTTTGAATAACTTGTATACTATTGGATATACCCGCTAGGTATCCAATGGGTATGGGTACCCGCCGAGTATGGGTATGGGTAAAGTTTTATACCCATGGGTACGGGTATGGGTAAGTTTTTGTACCCATTGGCTACACGGGTATAGGTATGGTATTGCTCTACCCTGCCTATACCTTACACATTGCCATCCTTAGACTTGGTGTAGTGGATTTGGTTCGTGTAATCACCAAAAAGACATGAGGAATGTCGTTTTTGAGTGGGAGTTCATTTCTAATTTGGATTAGTAGAACTCAATTTATCATAAATTAAATCAAAGTAAATTTGCATAATTTGTTGTAGTCATTGGCATTCGCTCACCACCTTATGTTTAGTAGTAATTGAGATAATAGAACTATAGAATTCTGGATATTTACTTTACGAACTAGTATCGTATTGTGTTGAGTGTCAATCTAAAGTTTAAAGTCCTATTGCAAACTTTTAGCAAACTCTGTTTACTCCGTGAAATTTAATAATTGGTATTAAATCGAGAGTAACAATTCTAGTGTTAGTATCTTAAGTATCATGTTTGCATCCATGATTCTTGATTGTTTTAATATCAAGTTTATCTAGGAGCTGAAAGAATTGTTTCAGAAACCATCATGTGTGGCAGATATAATGATATCTGAAAGAATGTTTTTGTTGCATTATGATAGAGTATAATATATGTTCTCATATTGGATGAGAATTTGCAAAGGTTGGAGATGCTAGACATCCTAATCATCCAAAAGGGTTTTGGAAAGTAACATTATACTCACGATTCGCTTTCATAAGCTAAATTAGCTTGATCATGAAAGTCTTCATGATAAGGATGAATAGAATATGTATGTAAAGTGTTTACTTGTCACATCCCAAATTTTCGATTTGGTCTTGCATATCATTCATTGCATCGCATCATATCTTACCATGCATTACCGTCGAGTAGAGAGGATCGACGAAACGCTATTTGCGAAAACCTATTTTTGTTTCGACCCGAGTTTCTGCGGGGGAGCTTTAGAGGACTTCGACAACCACCCTGTAGATTCGAAGTTTTCGCACAAACTTCGATCGAAGGTTGTTCCTCGACGATCTGAACCCGTAGGCGCGAGAATCGCCCAATCGGAGTTCGTATGCAAAAGACTCGACGTTTTAGTAAATCGGAAAACGGTCCGAAAATTCGACCGGTTTCAATCGAGTCCACCCGACCGTTTCGCTTTCGTTCCGCGAAGATTACTTAAAGAGGCCCACCGGGCCTAGTTTTTCGTGCCCCACGCGACCCCGCTGCCCGTCAGAAACCGCCGCCTTCCTCGATCTGCCGCCGCTGCTGCCGCCGCCGCCGCCTCGGTGCCGCCGCCATTTCGCAACCGCCGCGCCAACGCCGCTTAGGTACTCCTTCACGCGAGCCGCCGCCATCGCCCGCCTCCGCCGCCGCCGCACCACCGCCGCGACGCTACCGCCCACCGCACCCGCCGACCATTGCCGCGCGCCGCGCACAGCGCCGCAGCTGCCGCCAACGCCGCCGCCAGCAGCTCGCCGGCTATCGCCACGCCGCCATGACGCCGCTTCGCCGCCATGCCGCCGCCATCGCCGCCGCTACGCCACGCGTGTGTTGCCGCGCGCTGCATACGCTTACGCATGCGCGTATCGCGTCATTGCACGCCTTGCATGCACTCACACGCACGCACGCGCCGCCTCGCCGCGATTATTTTTGTCAACCTTAGTTAACCGTGTACGCATGCGCAGGTAGAACCACGACGCCGAACCGACTGCCGCCGCCGTCCGAGCTCGCCGGAGTTCGCTTCGCATCGCTTCCGGTAAGACAGCAGCCACCGCCGATCTCAGATCAGCGGCTTAGATCGTTCGTTGACTGGTCAGCACTCAGACGTTGACTAGTCAGACGCCCCGAACATTGACTGGTCAGACGAGCCGATCATCGTATTACGCTTGATCGGGTCAATTTCGTTAATCCTATTAGTTGGCAGATTTCGTAGAATCTTGTAAATTGCGTGAAATTGAACCGGCCCAAAATTGCAAATAAAATATGTACGCGCGTTCAGTGAGTCGTAGAATCTCGCTGTAGCTTTGGTTCAGACTTTTACTGTCAGGTTTAGTACCGTTTAATCAAACTAGTTAGTGGCTCTTCCGGAGTAATAAATTCGTAGTAAAAGTTTCGTAGCTCCAAAAATCGCGTGTGATATGTCCCTGAACTCGTGTGAACGAGGGGAATCTCATCGTGGAATAAAAGATAGGCTTACAGTAAAAACTTCTGCAGTATTTGTCTAATGGCTTTCTGCAGTGTTTTAATTACTCGGGATGTTTTATAACTCCTTTTGAGTAATTCCAATTGGTACTGTTTCTTATCAGCGATGCCGATGCCTTTATGTAGAATATTTCCAAGATTTTACAAACTGTTTACTACCGGTAGTGAATTATTTAAGTTCTAGCTCTAGTAGTGATCACTACTTTTGGTTAATAGTTTCTTGCCAAAATCTATTTTCCATGCATGTATTCGTAGTAATATGTATTAGTACTATGTGGTGCAGCTGTAGCACCAATTAACACCGTTTTGCATTCATGCATCATTTTTGTTGCATATGTTTGTGAATTGTTTGTTTATGAATGCAATTGTGTCGTGTAGATTGTGTGGAGTGCAACCCTTGCTCGTGTGTGGATTGTTCCTCAAACCGCTACAACCAAGGCAAGTAGATGCTACTTTGTTCATGATATCGTCCTACTATTTTCAATGCATTGTCGTGTATTTTGTAAATGCATGTGTAGGATGATACTATCGCTATGCTATGTCCTATTATGTGGTAGGGTTTTCCTTGTAGATGAACCACCGTTGTAGATGTGCTTAGCCATGCTATGTTGAACGAGGGCTGGGTTACATCATTGATACTTGTTTTCTCAAAGTATTGGTTTGCGAAAACTAAAACAACTTAATCAATGAATCATCTGGGTGTGATGGGATTGATAATTTTGGTGGTTTATTGCGAAAGGCACCCAGGTATCAAGAGAGAATGATTGGCTTCTTTATTGTGTAGCTTACGTGTACAACCATGTGCCAATAATGAAATGGGCGGTTGGTTGGACTTAGTAGGTCGTGGTAACTCGAACCCGCGTATCCAGAGATGTAGAATTTTGGTAGGTTGGACCGGTGCGCGTCGGGATTGAGGAGCTACTTCCCGAACAGTCTCTTCTTGGACTTCTCCCTATCACCACTCAAAATGAGAGTGATGGTACGAGCTGGGCTGGCCAAGTCACATGGGTAAAGTGTACTAGCCTCTGCAGAGTGCATAATCTAATCGATTAGCCGTGTCCCCGGTTATGGACATCTGAGTTGCTAGATATTGATTCCATGACATGTTTCTCGCTCATTCTAATTTCATAATTGTTTTAATATTGTTGGGTTAACTTAATTGGGGTCTTTTCAAAGAAAATTCAAAACTGTTTATGAAAGTAGGACAAAGTTATTTGCAAATGCAAGCGGACAGCTCCACTTGCCAAATAAGCATGTAGATGTTAGTACTATTGTCTCCATTACTAGCTCTACTTGCCATACATTCCATGTATTGACCCTTCGGGCTGTTATGCGTTTATGCTGCAGTTATTCCGATTCGATTGATCGTTATAGGCCACGGTACTCCACTCGGCACTTGTTCACTTGTGGGCAATTTGAAGATTGGAGGATTTACTCGCTTTTGTTGCTACTGAACAATTTGAGCTAGCTCTATGCTAAGCTTTTACATTGTAATAATGGTACTGGATCTTGTAGATCATGATACACGGTTATTTGCTATGATTATCTATCTTACTCTATTGTGGGCCAATGAACCGATCCAGGATTGGCATGTCACATAGAGGCCACGGTTTTATCGTAACCGGGTGTCACAGGATGGTATCGAGCCCGTGTGTCGATGAGGATCGTGACCTAGGATTGGATTAGGAAGCCATAGAATTATTAAGCCTATATTAACTCATCTTTCATCTTATGCCTGTCACCCTCGTAAAATTCTTACCATATGCTATTCTCACACTTTCCTCTCTTACTTGATAGATGGGAGACGTCAGGACTGAGTATGTCACCATGGAGTCACCAAGGCCCTTTGCAAGGCGATTAGCTCAGCTCTCTCAGTCCTTTGGGATTGCACTTGCCCATGTTCAAGGGAAGAAGGCTGTACACCTATGGATATGGAGAGGATGCATGGGAGATCACTACCTTCATATTCAGAGATGCCGCTTGCCAAACCCGTGCACTTGGTCTACACCAAGATATACCAAATCGGGACTTGGAATCAACTTGGCCATACATGAAGCCTGTCTGCCAAAGGCCATAATGTCCGACACCTACCAGCAGATTCACCCTACCGTGACTATGGAAGGCGTGATGAAGAGGGGAACATTGTGGTTACCCAGCGACAGAACAACATGCCGCCCCGTCGGAGGCACATAGAGGACATGGAAAGGGAGAATGGAGCTCTAGCAGAGAAGGTGAGGATGATAAAGGAGATTGCAGATTTTACTAGCAATGGTATGGTGGTCCAAGGACAGGAGATTGACACTTTGCATGAAGCTGTGGGAGTTCTGGAGAATGCCCTGATAGCCAGAGATGCAACCATAGCACATCTTCATGGCACTGTGCAAGAGAATACCCAGAGCATACAACAGTTGCAAGGGACCGTTCAGGAAAGGGACCAAACCATTGAAGCTATGACAACTCAGATTGCCACTCTCCAAGCACAGCTGAATCCACCCTCTGATGATGACAATGGAGATGATGGCAACAATGGGGATGATGATGACAGTGGAGACGATGATGATGATGAGGACGAGGATGATGATGATGAAGACGATGATGGTGGAGGAGATGAGGCCGTTCTTTGTTGCAAATGAGGATGAAGAAGAAGAGGAGGATCCAGAAGAGGTGGAGTTTGAAGTCTCAAGTGATGGTTCAGGAGAGGTGTACACTCCGCCGCCATGGTTGTACCGCGAGCCGAAGCGCCAACGCATGACCGCAAGGACCTACCTCAATCTCTTCAAGAAATAGATAGAAGTCCACCAATTAGACCACGTTAGGCAAATTCGTTAGGATTAGTCTCGATCATTGTGAAGCTTACTTCGTGTTAGATTAAAAGTGTTTAGTTGCTTATTTGTGTACTCCAATATCCCAGGATTTATTTGTGCGAATTTTAATGAAAGAGTTATGGCAATTTGGTTACTATCTGTGTGTTTTTCGCTGCAGTTTTTCTGCTGACACAGCAGTACTGTGCGATTTTTCATATTTTTCTGGTAACTCAGAAAAATCTGAAAAAAATTGGGCTGATGAGAAACTCTCTGTGCCATATGCACAAAAATTGGCTTAATTTTCTGACGAGTTTAAGTCAGGCGGAAAAATTCGTGATTGCTGCTGGACGGTTCTGGCAGAATTGCTGTTTTGGTTGATTAGTTGATCTATTGTTTAGTTAACCATTGCCAACTCTTGCAAAACTATTTCAGTAGTTATGTACTGCTAGGATAACACCTGGGATGTTGCTGGATCGCTTGTTTGTTGATGTGTTGCTTGCTTGTGATTGTCTGCTATTGTTTGTTGTTGATTGCTCATATGCATGGGTAGAATCCTATTACCGTAGTTGATTCTTTCTAAACTTACCTATGCTGAACCGCAGATGCCTCCCCGTCGCCACCCCACTGAGATGGAGCAGCTCATGGCCGCTCAGGCACAACTGACCCAAGTGATGACCCAGTTCATGGCAAATCAGAACAACAACAATGGAAACAATCAGCCTCGGGGAGATGCTCTCACCAGATTTCTGAGGCTAAGGCCAGCTAAGTTCTCTACTGCAACGGAACCAATGGTTGCTCTCGACTGGTTGCGTTCAGTCAACAAGGATCTAGTAACTGTCGGATGCACTGATGCTGAGAAGGTGAGGTTTGCCGCTCACCTACTGGAGGGACCAGCCGCTTCTTGGTGGGACACATTTCAGATCACCCACCCGCTGGATACCGTGACTTGGGCTATGTTTGAGGAAGGTTTAGGACCAACCACGTGTCTTGAGGAGTTCGAGCCTGAAGAGGAAGGAGTTCCATAACTTGCGCCAAACCAATCGCACCGTGGCCAGTACATTGAGGAGTTCAACAACCTGTCCGTTATGCACACGAGGATGTGAACACCGATGCCAAAGGAGGGAGAGATTCTGGATGGCCTCGGTGATGAGCTTTCAAGACAGCTACTTGTGGTTTATTGCCCCACTTTCCAGGAGCTTATGGACAAGGCCAGAATCTTGGAAGGGAAACACAAGCGGTGGAGAACCAAGAGAAAGAACAACAATCACCACTCTGGTTCACACCACAAGTCTCGCACTTCGTATGATGGATACTCCAAGCATGGAGGAAGTGACCATGGGAGCCATGATCGTCACCACCATGGGGGCGAGGGACATCGTCATGACAACCATAGGAGCAGCCACCACAACCACAAGGGAGGACACTCTCACCACTCTGGAGGACACGGTGGACATGACCGCAACCGTGATCGCAACTTCGTGAAGAAGGATCTGAGTGAAGTGACATGCTTCAAGTGCAAGCAGAAGGGGCACTATGCTGACAACTGTCCGGAGAGGAAAGGACTCAAGCCAACCAATGGCGAGAAGGCCACAGTGCACCACATGAATGTGGAGGAGATTCCAGATGAGCCTGACCTTGTGATTGGTAAGTTCCCAATCAACACTTACCCTGCACTTATACTTTTTGATACTGGTGCATCGCATTCATTCATATCAAGGGCATTTGTGGATAAGTATAAGTTACCTACTGAGTCTATGAAAAGGTCTATTAGAGTGAGTTCACCTGGAGGAGATATGATAGCTAGTGCGGGATGCCGTGATTTAACTGTGAGGATTGGAACACACAACTTCATCGCACATCTAGTAGTGTTGGATTCACAGGGATTAGATGTCATTCTGGGTATGGATTGGATGTCTATGCATGGGGGACACATAGATTGTGCACAGCGAGCTGTTTCACTCAAAACCCCGGATGGTAAGAAGATTAGATTCAAGTCGGATGCACGACCAGGAAGGTGTAAGCTGAATTCTCTTAAGGGGGTTAGCGTGGATACTGTGCCAGTGATTAGGGATTACCCTGACGTGTTTCCGGAAGAGCTGCCAGGTATGCCACCTGACAGAGATGTAGAGTTTCTTATCGACCTGATGCCGGGAACAGGACCTATAGCAAAGAAACCATATAAGATGGATGTGGATGAGTGAAGGAATTGAAGAAAGCAGTTGAAGGAACAATGGAAAAGGGATTCATTCAGCCTAGTGCGTCGTCATGGCGAGCACATTCTGTTTGTGGAGAAGAAAGACAGCACCAAGAGATTAGTGGTAGACTATCGCTCGCTGAATGAAGTAACCATCAAGAACAAGTACCCTCTGCCGAACATAAATGACTTGTTTGATCAACTGGAAGGAGCAAAGGTGTTCAGCAAGATTGATCTGCAATCAGGCTATTTCCAATTGAAGATCCGGGAGGAGGATGTACCAAAAACCGCCTTCACCACTAGGTATGGTTTATATGAGTATACGGTTATGTCTTTTGGACTAACGAATGCCCCAGCATACTTCATGACCATGATGAACAAGGTATTTATGGAGTATTTGGACAAGTTCATGGTGGTGTTTATTGATGACATACTGATATATTCCAAGGATGATGCCGAGCATGAGAAACATCGAGACGATTATGGAGAAGCTAAGAGAACACAAGTCACGCCAAATTCAGCAAGTGTGAATTCGGCTTAACACTGTTGGGTTTCTTGGACACGTAGTGTCGGAGAAGGAATTGTTGATCCAAACAAAGTGACCGCATAAGAGTGGGAAGCGCCCAAGAATGCGGAGAGATTCAAGCTTTTGGGACTTCTTGGATATTACGGAGGTTCATAGAAAACTTTTCCAAGATTGCTAAGCCGATGACCGAACTTCAAGAAGGAGAGGAAGTTTGAATGGTCGACGTATGTGAAGCCAGCTTTCAGAAGGCGTCGACTAGTGACCGCGCATGTTCTATGTTTACGATCTTGAAGGATTTCCAAGTGTCTTGTGATGCCTCACGACAAGGACTTGGGAGTGTCTTGATGCAAGATGGGAGAGTAGTGTCATATGCCTCGCGACAACTCAAGCACCATGAGCGGAATTACCCCACACACGACTTGGAGTTAGCGTCGGTGGTTCATGCGCTCAAGGTATGGAGGCATTACCTAATGGGAAAACACGTGATGTGTACACCACCACAAGAGCCCAAGTACATATTTACACAAAAGGAACTGAACATGAGACAAAGGAGATGGTTGGAACTTATCAAGGACTATGATATGAATCTACAAGACCACCAGAAAGGCCAATGTAGTAGCAGATGCTCGAGCGGAAGGTTTATGCCAATGGATTGACAATTGGTGAATTGCACGAGGATTTGTGCAAGCAATTCAAGGACCTTAGGTTGGAGGTAGTATCTGAAGGATACTTGGCTACAATGGAAGTCCAACCAACGCCTTGTGACGTAATCGGAAGGCTCAAGTGGGAGACAAAGAGATAGATGAAGTTAAAGAAAAGATGAAGGAAGGTCGAGCAAGGAATTCCGAGGATGAGCAAGGTACCTTGTGGTATGGAGATCGTTTGTGTGTGCCCAACGATCCGGAGTTAAGGAAGTTGATTCTGCAGAAGCTCATGACTCGCCGTATTCCATACATCCGGCAATACGAAGATGTATATGGACCTAAAGGATGATTCGGTGGAACAACATGAAGAGAGACATCGCAGAGCATATTGCCCTATGTGATGCATGTAGCCGAGTGAAGGCGGGACACGGAAGCCGGAGGATTACTGACCATTGCTGTGCTTGGATTGGAAGTGGGATAGAGTGGGAATGGATTTTATCAGGATTGCCCGGGACCAGGTCGATATGACTCTATTTGGGTAGTGGTCGACCATTTGACCAAGGTAGCCCACTTTATACCGGTGAAGACGACCTATACGAGTGCAAAGTTGGCCAAGATTTACATGGACAAGATTGTGTGCCTACACGGAGTTCCTAAGAGTATCGTATCTGATAGAGGCACCCAATTTACCTCGCACTTCTGGCGCCAGCTCCACGAGTCACTTGGTACTAGATTGGAGTTTAGCATGGCGTTTCACCTGGTGATGGATGGAAGGAGAGGGTGAATCAGATTTTGGAGGACATGCTAAGAGCTTGCGCCTTGGCTCATGGTTCTAGTTGGGATGAGAATTTGCCGTATCTTGAGTTTTCCTACAACAAGCTATCAAACCAGCATCAAGACGTCACCGTTCGACGTCTTGTATGGGAAGCGTGCGAACACCATTGCTATGGGATGGAGTAGGAGAACGTCGCTTGTTTGGGCCTGATTTGATCAAGGACCGAGGAGAAGGTCGCCGATTAGAGACGGTGAAGGTAGCACAATCAAGACAGAAGAGCTACGCGTAAGCGCAAGGAGGTGGTGTATGAGATAGGTGATAGAGCATACCTCGAGTATCGCCGCTTCGTGGAATTAAGAGATTTGGTATTAAGGGTAAGTGGCACCTCGATTTATTGGACCATATCGAGTCTTAGCATAAAGGAGAGGTTGCTTATCGGTTGGAGTTGCGAGGCTCATGCTGTTCACAATGTGTTCCACGTGTCCCAGGTGAAGAAGTGCCATCCGGAGATGGTGGATACACCATTGAGAGATCTTGCAGCTAGAGGAGGTTCAACTTGAGAATGATTTGACCTATGAGGAGAAACCGTCAAGATTCTAGAGACAGCAGAAAGGACTACCCGTACCAAGATAATCAAGTTTTGCAAGGTGCAGTGGAGTCACCACACCGAAGAGGAAGCCACTTGGGAGCGTGAAGATGACATCCGAGAGGACTACCCACACCTATTTGCTAGCCGCGCCGAATCTCGAGGTCGAGATTCATCTTAAGGGGGTTAGTCTTGTCACATCCCAAATTTTCGATTTGGTCTTGCATATCATTCATTGCATCGCATCATATCTTACCATGCATTACCGTCGAGTAGAGAGGATCGACGAAACGCTATTTGCGAAAACCTATTTTGTTTCGACCCTATGTTCCTGCGTGGAGCGTTAGAGGGACTTGCGACAACCACCCCTGTAGATTCGAAGTTTCGCACAAACTTGACTGAAGGTTGTTCCTCGACGATCTGAACCCGTAGGCGCGAGAATCGCTCAATCGAGTTCGTATGCAAAAGACTCGGACGTTTTAGTAAATCGGAAGGTCCGAAAATTCGGACGGTTTCGAATCGAGTCAATTCGGACCGTTTCGCTTCGGTTTTCCATGCAGATTACTTAAAGAGGCCCACTGGGCCTAGTTTTCGTGCCCCGCGACCCGACCCAGCGTCCAGAAACCGCCGCCTTCCTCGATCTGCCGCGCCGCTGCCGCCGCCGCCGCGCCGCCTCGGTGCGCCGCCACCTCCGCCCATAACGCCGCCGCCAGTACTCCTCCCGCGCTGCCGCGCCCGCCCGCCGCCGCGCCCGCTTCCGCCTTTCCGCCGCGCCCGCCTCACGCGCCGCCCACCCGCGCCGCGCCTCGCCCGCCGCTGCCGCCCGCCCGCACGCCCGCGCCGCAGCCGCCGCCGCTGCGCCACGCCGCGCCTACAGCCATCGCCGCCGCGACGCCGCCGCGCGCCATGCCCGCGCTGCGTCGCCGACCGCGCGCCGCCCGCGCACGCCTGCGTGTCTGCTGCGCCACGCCAGATACACGCCAGCGTTACATGCGGTATCGCGTCATTGCACGCTTGCATGCACTCATACACGCACGTCTGCCGCTCCGCTGTGATTATTTTGTCAACCTTAGTTAACCGTGTACGTACCCGTGCAGGTAGAACCGACGCCGAACCGACTCGCCGCCGTCCGAGCTCGCGGAGTTCGTTTCGCAGTCCGATTCCGGTAAGACAGCAGCCACCGTCGGATCTCAGATCAGCGGCTTAGATCGTTCGTTGACTGGTCAGCACTCCAGACGTTGACTAGTCAAACGCCCCAGACGTTGACTGGTCAGACGTCCAGTCAGCGCCATCGTGAACACGCTTGGTGGGTCAATTTCGTTAATCCTATTAGTTGGCAGATTTCGGTAGAATCTTGTAAATTGCGTAGAAATTAAACCGCTTGGCCAAAATTGCAAATAAAATATGTACGCGTTCAGTGAGTCGTGTAGAATCTCGCTGTAGCTTTGGTTCAGACTTTTACTGTCAGGTTTAGTACAGTTTAATCAAACTAGTTAGTGGCCTTTCCGGAGTAATAAATTCGTAGTAAAAGTTTCGTAGCTCAAAAATCGCGTGTGATATGTCCCTGAACTCGTGTGAACGAGGGAATCTCATCGTGGAATAAAAGATAGGCTTACAGTAAAAACTTCTGCAGTATTTGTCTAATGGCTTTCTGCAGTGTTTTAATTACTCGGGATGTTTTATAACTCCTTTTGAGTAATTCCAATTGGTACTGTTTCTTATCAGCGATGCCTTTCGATAGAATATTTCCAAGATTTTACAAACTGTTTACTACCGGTAGTGAATTATTTAAGTTCTAGCTCTAGTAGTGATCACTACTTTTGGTTAATAGTTTCCCTTGCGCCAAAATCTATTTTCCATGCATGTATTCGGTAGTAATATGTATTAGTACTATGTGGTGCAGCTGTAGCACCAATTCGCTTGCCGTTTTTGCATTCATGCATCATTTTTGTTGCATATGTTTGTGAATTGTTTGTTTATGAATGCAATTGTGTCGTGTAGATTGTGTGGAGTGCAACCCTTGCTCGTGTGTGGATTGTTCCTCCGACCGCTACAACCAAGGCAAGTAGATGCTACTTTGTTCATGATATCGTCCTACTATTTTCAATGCATTGTCGTGTATTTTGTAAATGCATGTGTAGGATGATACTATCGCTATGCTATGTCCTATTATGTGGTAGGGTTTTCCTTGTAGATGAACCACCGTTGTAGATGTGCTTAGCCATGCTATGTTGAATGAGGGCTGGGTTACATCATTGATACTTGTTTTCTCAAAGTATTGGTTTGCGAAAACTAAAACAACTTAATCAATGAATCATCTGGGTGTGATGGGATTGATAATTTTTGGTGGTTTATTGCGGAAAGGCACCCAGGTATCAAGAGAGAATGATTGGCTTCTTTATTGTGTAGCTTACGTGTACAACCATGTGCCAATAATGAAATGGGCGGTTGGTTGGACTTAGTAGGTCGTGGTAACTCGAACCCGCGTATCCAGAGATGTAGATTTTTGGTAGGTTGGACCGGTGCGCGTCGGGATTGTGGAGCTACTTCCCGAACAGTCTCTTCTTGGACTTCTCCCTATCACCACTCAAAATGAGAGTGATGGTACGAGCTGGGCTGGCCAAGTCACATGGGTAAAGTGTACTAGCCTCTGCAGAGTGCATAATCTAATCGATTAGCCGTGTCCCCGGTTATGGACATCTGAGTTGCTAGATATTGATTCCATGACATGTTTCTCGCTCATTCTAATTTCATAATTGTTTTAATATTGTTGGGTTAACTTAATTGGGGTCTTTTCAAAGAAAATTCAAAACTGTTTATGAAAGTAGGACAAAGTTATTTGCAAATGCAAGCCAGACACAGCTCCACTTGCCAAATAAGCATGTAGATGTTAGTACTATTGTCTCCATTACTAGCTCTACTTGCCATACATTCCATGTATTGACCCTTCGGGGCTGTTGCGTTTTATGCTGCAGGTTATTCCGATTCTGATTGATCGTTATAGGCCACGGTACTCCACTCGGCACTTGTTCACTTGTGGGCAATTTGAAGATTGGAGGATTTACTCGCTTTTGTTGCTACCTGAACAATTTGAGCTAGCTCTATGCTAAGCTTTTACATTGTAATAATGGTACTCTGGATCTTGTAGATCATGATACACGGTTATTTGCTATGATTATCTATCTTACTCTATTGTGGGCCCATGAACCGATCCAGGGATTGGCATGTCACATAGAGGCCACGGTTTTATCAGAACCGGGGTGTCACATTACTACACTAAAAGATTACTAAAGAATGGATTTTGAAAGAATGCCGATCATTTGATGATGGTGATCTACTTCAAAGTGCAAGTCCAAAGGTATTAGTATTTGAATATACACGCTTTGAACTATGTGTCATGTAGATGTCGCCACTGTTGATATTGATATATTCTTTTAAAAAGGAAAAGGAAATGCTGAAAGAGAATCTATAAAATATATTTGGTAGGAAAGAAAAGACTGGAAATATCCAGTTTAGGTATATAGATGATATACATGTTATGGTTGTATTCTTTGCTTGTTAAACAATATGGTTCTTGGGTATTGGATACCGAATTGGTTGGTATGAAATTTCATACAGAACGGCGCAATTCATGAACTAAAATGGCCTAAGTAACTAGCAAGAGAATATGTGATGATGTTCATCGAAAACAAACAAGCCGTTGTTTGTATTTCTTGTTGACATCAAAATTTGCCTTCCAGATTTCTTTTAATAATCGTTATTTAAATCAGGTATTATGAGAACAAATATTGTTCAAATAATTACCACATTCCATGTAAGATGGATGATTTACAAATCTAGTTGGAGAAATCACATCCATAAAACTAATGCTAAAATGTCGCAAGACAAATGATTGGAAGATCACTTACGAAGTGACATCGCTGTTTAAATTATATTGGAAAGAAAACATGAAGAAACTCCATATTCATGGATTTTTGGAGTCTTTGATTTGATCAAGTGACGCTTGTGAGACTTTCCTCAGGATAATTAAAACTTCGTTCAAAGGCCAAAGAAGAACGATCGACTAAAATAATGAAATTTATACATATCGATGTATATAGTCCATTATGTGTAGTCGTAAGCGATGGATTTCAACTTCATATGCTTTCTTCGGAAATTTGAGTGAATATTCACTTAATGAGAAAGAAGTATTTGAAAACGTTCAAAGATTTTCAAGATGAAGTGGAAAATCATTGTAACAAGAAAATAAATGATGTATGATTTTATCATAAAGGGATTTATTTGAGTTGTAAGTGTGACAAGAAAATAAATATTTTATGATTTTATCATAAAGGGATTTATTTGAGTTACAAGTTTAGCAAAAACACCTAAATTTGCATCTCCCGAAACACCATAAGAATATGGAATGTTTGAGATTTGTAATGAAACTCTGTTTGACATGGTTGGATCAAAGGTGTTATTTATAAAACTGCAATTATGTTTTAAAATATTAAAGGTTTATAGACTAACGCTTTTACACTGAAAAGAGCACCATCTTGATCCGTTGAATTAACACCTGGTTTCGGGTAAAACCCAAGTTGTCCTTTCTTAAATTTTGGTACGCTAAGCATAAGTAAGATGTTTACAACCAAAGTCGAATGCGCATGTCTTTGTAGGTTATTTCGAATAACCATTGGGTATTCCTCCATAACACCGAGGACAAAAGGGTTTTTCGCTTGAAATGTGAGGTTTCTTGAAAAAGGAATTTTTCGCAAAATTTAAGTGGGAGGACAATAGAACTTTGATAAGGTTAACGAACCTTAGCTATATATGTTGGGTTGCGCAGCGTCGGAAAACGTTCCGGAGGCAGCCAAAATGCTCATGGCTCACGTGTCTCAAAGGTTGTGGTCACGGAGGTCTAAGTTCCTATTGAACCAAGTATGTCGGATAAATAATCAAATACCGAGATTTGAGAATAAATCATTATTGTTTAACAATGATGAACCGACTACATGCAAAGAAGCGATGATGGGCCCTGACTCCGTCAAATGGCTTGAAGCCATAAAATCCGTGATAGTTTCATACACGAGAAATCAAGTTTTTTGAACTTGGAAGACCCTCCGGAAAGGTGTAAAAACCCATCGGTCGTATTTGGATCTATAAAGAAACAGACATGGATGTTTCACATCTATGAAATAGTCGACATGTCATAAAGTTTTTTACGACAATGTTAAAGGATTTGACTATGACAAGATTTGATCTTTTATAGCGATATTTAGTCTGGACGGATTAAAGTAGCAACCACTATATATAATTTGGTATATGGTAGATGAATAAGCAAAACAAAGTTCTTCTAAAAGAACGGTTACCTAGGATGTGTGCATGAAACGATCTAAAGGGTTTTGTTAATTGAAAGGATGCTAAAAAGGGCATGCAAACTTCAATGGTTGAAGTAAGCATCGCGGAGTTCGAATCTTCACCGTGATGAAACCGTTAAAGGAGTTTTCATCAGGAGACGATGAAGATGCTTGCATTTGCAAGAAATTAAGTGAGAGTGCTGATACATATTTCTAATATATTATGTGGAGGACATCTTGTTGGTTGGAAATGATGTATCTTTTATTGATAAAGGTTAAGAATTTCATTTTGATGAAAGACTTAGGCAAAACCCGAATATTTAGCATTAATGTCTACATGGATAGACTGTGACGCTAATATGGTTATGCCAAACGTACATATATGAGATATTGAAGGGGTTCAATATAGAAACGATGAGAAAAGGATCTTGTCGCATGGAAAAGAATTGAATCAAGATTCAAGTGTATCGACACTTGATAAGTGAAACAAGATTCAAGTGCTTTGACACTTGATGAGTGAAATCACAAGAATGTTTTGATCAATCATACCATGATATGTACACATCCAGATATGTCCTATGCTCTACGTTTTATGAGCATATACAGGATGAATCATAAAATGATCGTTGCGCTTATGATCTTCTGGAAGAACTAAGAATATATTTGTGTAGAGGTGACAAATAATTACAAATAGTTCATTGTAAAGCGTTACATTGATACTAGTTTTGTCACAAGACATAAATTAAGTTTATCTCAATCTAAACTATGGGTGGCACAATGAAATGGAAAGGAGTTTCCATGACGGATTTGGATGAATCCCCAAGGAGCAAAGGAGGGCATTTGTGTTAAGTAGTTTGTTATCAAACTAAGATGTGGTTCGCAATGGGCTAACACTAAAGATATATTGTACGACAATAGTATCGATATGATTTAACCCCAAGGAACTAAATGTCTCACCAAAAGACCAAATTTATATAATGCCATCTCATTGGAGAATGAGTGATGCGTGAAGACGCAAAGACATGCAAATACACACGGACCTGAAAGCATCAGATCCATAGATTATGTTAACCACTTGCAATCGCGTATATAGAACACCATAAAGCCATAGATGTTCAATACGCAAAGTTTTCTAACTAGATTATTGTCTGTAGTACAAGTGGGAGACTGAAGGGAATATGCCCGAGAGGCAATAATAAAGTGGTTATTATCGTATTCCTTATTTATGATAAATGTTTATTTTGCATGCTATAATTGTATTAATACAGAAACGTTAATACGTGTGTGTTTAATAAACAAAAAGAATGTTCCTAGTTATGCCTCTCTTATAAACTAGCTCGTTGATTAACAAGAAGATCAAAGGTTTCCTGATCATGGACATTGAATGTTGTTAATAACGAGGTCACAACATTGTTGGAATGATGTGATGAACATTCATCCGAAGTATAACTTTATGATCAAGATCATTGTGCTTATATTTCTATAACATCATATGAAGTAATCTTAGTCCTTAGACCATGAGATCATGTCAATCACTAACACCGGAAGAGTATCTTGATAACATTAAACGTCACACCGTAACAGGGTGACTATAAAGATGGGTTTAGTGCTACAAAGGTGTTATGTTGAATCTCATGGATCAAGAGTAGAATTTGTCCACCCCGATGACATATAGATATACTCTGGGCCCTCTCGGTGATATCACATTAGTTAGCTTGCAAGCAAGTGATTTGATCACTAGAATGTTATATCACGGGAACGAGAAAAGAGTACATGTCGGTAACGAGATCAAACTAGTTATGGAGATACCGATGATCAAATATCGGACATGTAATATATCGCGAGACAAAGGGATTGAGTTACATGCGTATAAGGTTCACACGATCACAGAAGTCATCGTTGAATATGTGGGAGTCAGTACGGATCTCCAGGTCCCGCTGCTGATTATTGATCAGAGAGGGGTCTCGATCATGTATAAATTATTCGCGAACCGTAGGGTGACACACTTAAGGGATACAGACACCATTTGGAGCAAATAATATGCTAGAGAAATAAAAAGGAAAGCGCATAAATTTATTTCACTAGACATCGAAACTGTTTTGGTTGAAATTGCTGAAACTGGTTCTGCATGTGAAATTGAATACTAGCAAGGAGTTTTATGTGAATTTTTGTTAATTAAAGTAATTAACAAAATTCTGAATAAATAAATAAAAGAGTTTTATTTAAATGAGAGCTTGCATTAAATTTGGTGGAAATTTAATGCATGTGAGTGGATTTTTGAGTGGAGGCTCTTTTATGGGAGTGGAGGCTTTTCATTTTGAGTGGGAGCTCCACCCACATGAATGTGGAAGAGGTGGGGGCATCCCACCATGGCTGGGATCATATCCCCTTGGGTGCCCCCCTCTCCCTATAAAAGGCCCCCCTCTTCTCCTCTCAAAGCACACCTCCTCGCGAAGGATCTCTCTCCCCCATTTAGAATTTCCCCATGGTATCGGATTAGCGAGATACATGTTCCTAGTGGCTTTTTCTGGAAGGATTTGTTGTTTCCGCTGCTTAGTTGGAGCGAGGGCGTGGAGGTTGTTGGGGTACCCGGACGTGTGTGCGATCACGGATGCACCACTGCTTTGCGGTGCTGGACTTGATGGTGCTGGACCGGCTGGACCAGATGGACTTCATCACGATCTTGAGATTAGAAAGCGTTCGACTACATTATCCACGAGTACAACCTTGTTAATGCTATTCGGTATGCAATGGTATGTATTCCATGGATGTATATCCACCCGTTGCTGGTATTTAGTTGTTCCCATCGTAGGAAATTTTTTGTTTTATATGTTGCGAACCCTACAATATCTGCAAAGATGAGATTCCATAGAAGCTTTCCAATGAGAGAAATGAGTTCCATCATAATGAGCTGCGGGACCCGAACCATTAATGTGAGGCATGATGTTCTTTTGATTAGGATAAACATAAGGAAATTTATTAGGGGGCGCGGAGGTTTTTGATGAGTCGCTCTCATGAGAGAACTCGGTATCCTTCTCCTTTCCGGTGTCCATTGGTATCCCTTGAGGTACTACCAATGGGTGATGGCGCCTGAGAGCGCTACGTCGGGAAACCCCAAGAGCAAGGTGTGAAGCAGCACAACAGCAAGTCTTTCCTCAGTAAGAAACCAAGGTTATCGAACCAGTAGGAGCAAGGAAATGTCTCAAAGGTGTTGCAAGCAACGTGGAAACCTGCACAACACAAACTCAAGACTTTGCCCCAATGAACAGTGAGGTTGTCAATCTCACCGGTTGCTGTAATAAAGAATTAACTGTATGGTGTGGAAGGTCATGATGGTTTGCAGCAAGTAAACAGTAACAGTGGAGGATGTATCAATGGTAAAGATTGGACCAGGGTCCATAGTGAAGGGAATATGCCCTGAGAGGCAATAATAAAGTGTTTATTATGTGTATTCCAAGTATATGATAGATGTTTATTTTGCATGCTATAATTGTATTAATACGGAAATGTTAATACATGTGTGTTTAATAAACAAACAGAAAGTTCCTAGTTATGCCTCTCTCATAAACTAGCTCGTTGATTAACAAGATGATCAAGGTTTCCTGATCATGTACATTGGATGTTGTTAATAACGGGATCACAACATTAGTGTAATGGTGTGATGAACATTCATCCGAAGTATAGCATTACGATCAAAGTAATTGAGTTTATATTGCTATAACAACTTACGAAGTGATCCTAATCCTTAGACCATGAGATCATGTCAATCACTAACACCGGAAGAGTTTCTTGATAACATCAAATGTCACACCGTAACAGGGTGATTATAAAGATGGATTCAGAACTAATAAAGTGTTATGTTGAGGCTCATGGATCGAGAGTGGAATTTGTTCATCCCGATGACGGATAGATATACTCTGGGCCCTCTCGGTGATATCACATTGATTAGCTTGCAAGCAAGTGATTTGATCACTAGAATGTTATATCACAGGAACGAGAAAAGAGTGCATGTCGGTAACGAGATCAAACTAGGTATGGAGATACCGATGATCGAATCTCGGACATGTAACATATCGTGAAACAAAGGGATTAAGATACTAGCATAAAAGGTTCCGACGATCATAAGAAAGTCATCGTTGAATGTGTGGGAGTCAGTATGGGTCTCGGATCCGCTCGATTATTGATCCGAGAGGGTCTCGATCATGTCCGCATTATTCACGAACCGTAGGGTGACACACTTAAGAGACACCAACATCCAATTGGAGCAAATGTTTCATGCCGAAAGAATGAACAAGCGCGAATTTATTTCACTAGATACAAAGCAGGTTTTGGTGAAATTGCATAAAGTGGTTATGCATGTGAAATAGAATTCTAGCAAGGGGTTATTTGTGAATGTTTGTCATTAAAGTAATTGACAAAATTCTGAATAAAATAAAAGAGTTTTATTTAATGAGAGTTTGCATTAAATTTGGTGGAAATTTAATGGGAATTTTAGTGGACTTTTGAGTGGAGGGATTTTAAAGGGCATTTTGTGAGTGGAGTGTCCACCCACATGAATGAAGGAGGGGAGGGGCAGCCCCCATGGCCGGCGGCCATCCCCTTGGGTTCCCCCCCTCCTCACTTGTCTCACACACCTCCTCGTGAAGGATCTCTCTCCCCCTCTAGAATTTATTCCCCATGGTCTCGGACTAGCGAGATACATGTTCCCGGTGGCTATTTGGCAAGAAATAGTTGTGCTTCCGCTGCATCGCTGGAGCGAGGAGGCGGAGGTTGCTCGGTGCCTCGAACGTGTGTGCGAGCACGGATGCGCTGCTGATTTGCGGCGCTAGGACTTCCTCTCGATCTTGAGATCGGCAAGAGATCGTCTACATCAACAACGAGTTGAACTCGTTAAGCTTTGTCGGTCTTCAAGGGTATGTTATCTACGGATATACATCCGCCCGTTGTTTGTATCTAGTAGATAGATCTTGGTATATAGTTCACATCGTAGGAAAATTTTTGTTTTCTGTGCTGCGAACCCTCAAAGGGTATCGAGCCGGATCTATGCGTAGATACTTTACACGGGTAGTACACATATGAGTATGTGGGCGATGATGATCATGTTGTTGCTCCTTTCTTGTAATTTTGGATATTGGTGGCATAGTGGGATGAAGCGGCCCGAACAAACTTTACATGTCCTCGCACATGAGACCTGTTCCACGCTTGACATGCAACTAGTTTGCATAATTGGCTAGCGGGTGTCTGTCTCTCCTACTATAGTCAATATCTATTTTGCAAGCGAGTTGTCAACAATTTGATTATCCTCGTTGTGGTTCATGTTCGTAGGTAAGAACGGTTCTATCTCGAAAGCCCTAAGCCACGTAAAACTTGCAATGGATAAATTAGAGGCGTCTAGTTTAGATTGTTGCTAGGCTAGTGTTATGATATGGTAGTGTTGTAAGTAGAAGTATGAGACGATACTCTTACAACACACATAGCGTGTAAAATCCATAGACCTTGGATTTACACATATAGGTATGATAGTGATCATACCACGATGCACATGATAGAGATCATCTGCGGGAACCATATAATTTCACTAATAAACATATGATGTTTGATAGCATCTTATATTGCTTGTTTAGCGCTTTGTTAGAATAATAAGGTGATCCCTCATTTAAATATCAAGATAAGAATGTGTTCTTCCTTTAGTATGCACCGATTATGTTTTCGTCGCTCCAAGACATCACGTGATGATCGGGTGTTCTTGGATCCACGACCATATTTCGGGTGTAAAACAGTTACACACGCGAATACTAAGGTTCTAACTTGGCGAGCCTAGCATGTACAGACATGGCCTCGGAACACGGACCGAAAGGTTAAGCATGAGTCATATAGTTGATATGATGCCCAATTGATGCTCGCCTTTGAAGCTATACCGACTCACGTGATGATCGGACTTGGTGTAGTGGATTTGGTTCATGTAATCACCAAAAAGGCACGAGGGATGTCATTTTTGAGTGGGAGTTCATTCGTAATATAGATTAGTTGAACTCAATCTATCATACACTTAGTCTAAACTTTACAAATTCTGTTGTAGATGGCACCACACCTTTTAATTTCAATGTGTTCATGGAGAAAGAGAAACTAGCAACGAGCGGTAGCAACTTTCGAATGGGCCATGAATTTGAGGATTCTCCTCTCTGCTGCACAAAAGCAATATGTGCTAGAAGCGCGTTAGGCCCCCACCTTTAGATGATGCCCGACGAGGAGAAGAATGTCTACGGACTCGTCGGAGGACCACAACTTAGTTCATTGCGGCATATTGTATGGGCTAGAGCCGAACTTCAAAGCGTTTGAAAACGGCAATGCATTTGATACAATGGGTGAGTTGAAAATGATTTTTCGACACACATGCTCAGAGAGAGCTACAACGCTCGTAAAAGTTCTTTAGCTGCATGATGGAAGAGCATAGCTCCGTTAGTGAGCATGTACTCAATATGTCGGGTTATGCCGATAAGCTTGTGTCCTTGGGAATATCGATTCCCATTGACTTAGGCATCCATCGTGTTCTGCAGTCTCTTCCACCTAGCTATAAGAGCTTCGTGATGAATTATAATATGCAAGGCATGAAGAAGTCTCTCCCCGAGCTTCATCAATGCTTAAAACTGCAGTGGAGATCAAAAGGAACATCAAGTGTTGATGATCAATAGGAACACTGGTTTCAAGAAAGACAAGAAGGGAAAGCAGAAGGAAGTAAGGCGGCAAGCTTTGTTGCGCTGAAAAGAAACCCGAGTTGGACCTAAGTCGATTCCGAAGTGCTACTATTGTAAGGGGATCCCATTGGCGCAATCGCCCCAAGTATCGGCAAACAAGAAGGCCGGCAAGGCAAACAAAGGTATATATGATATACATGTTATTGATGTGTACTTGACTAGTGCTCGCAGAGCACCGGGTATTTGATACGTTCGGTTGCTAATATTTGTAACTCGAATCGAAATGAGGAACAAGCGACCGCTAGAAAGGGGTGAGGCCAAGATGCGTGTCGGCAATGGATCAAGCATTGATGTGATCGCCGTCGGAACGCTGCCTCTCCACTTACCGTCGGGATTAGTTATAAACTTGAATAAATGTTATCTGGTGCTGCGAGCATGAACATTGTATGGATCGTGTTTGATGCGAAGTGGTTATTCATTTAAATCCGAGAACAATGGTTGTTCCATTTATATGAATGAAATCTTTTATGGTCATGCACCGATGATGAATGGTTTATTTCTATTAGATCTCGATGATAATGTTACACATATTCATAATGTTGATGCTAAAAGGATTAAACTTAATGATGATATATCCGCATATATGTGGCACTTTGTCTAGGTCATATTGGCGTTAAGCATGAAGAAGCTCCATTCGGATGGACTTTTGGAATCACTTGATTATAAATCATTTGATACATGTGAGCCATGCCTTATGGGCAAGATGACTAGAACGCCGTTTTCGGTTCAATGGAGCAGGCGGCAATTTATTGGAAATCATACATTCGATGTATGTGGTCCAATGAGTGTGTCGGGAGGTGGATATCGTTATTTTGTTACTTTCACGGATGATTTGAGTAGATAAGGTTATATCTACTTGATGAAACACAAGTATGAAACCTTTGAAAAGTTCAAGGAATTTCGAATGAAGTGGAAAATCATCGTAATAGAAAGATCAAATTTCTACGGTCCGACCGTGGAGGTGAGTATCTAAGTTCTGAGTTTAGCACTCACATGAAAGAGTGTGGAATTGTTTCACAACTCACACCTTCCGAACAACACAATGAAATGGTGTGTCGGAACGTCGTAATCGTACTTTATTAGATATGGTTCGATCTATGATGTCTCCGACGGACTTGCCGTTGTCATTTTGGGGTTATGCACTAGAAACCGCTGCATTCACTTTAAATCGGGCACCATCTAAATCCTTTGAAAAGACACCGTATGAATTGTGGTTTGGAAACAAACCTAAGCTGTCATTCTTAAAGTTTGGGGATGCGATGTTTATGTGAAGAAACTTCAACGGATAAACTCGAACCCAAAGCGGAAAAATGCGTCTTCATAGGATAACCTAAAGAAACTATTGGGTATTCCTTCTATCACGATCCGAGGGCAAGGTTTTTGTTGCCAAGAATGGATCCTTTCTAGAGAAAGAGTTTCTCTGAAGGTGTGAGTAGTCGGAAGGTAGAACTCGAAGAGGTTGTGGAACCTTCTCTTCAAAGTATGGCGAGTAGCCTTGCAGGAAGTTGTTCGGAGTTGGCTCCACATTGAAGAGGGAACTAATGATAATGATCATGAAACTCCGAAGAGAGTACTCACGAACCTCGCAGGTCAAACAGACGTGCAGCTCCGAGCTGCGGAAATCTGTCATGAATTTCATGGTTGATGAAAATGATGACCTGCGACGTATGAAGAAGCGATGATGAGCCAGTTCCAACAAATGGTTAGAAGCCATGAAATCCGAGATCGAATCCATGTATGAAAATCAAGTTTGGAACTTGGTGGAATTACCTCACGAAAGGCCGTGGAGAACAAATGGATTTTCAAAGGAAAAGCGATCTTGATGGTAATGTGACCGTCTATAAAGCTCGACTTGTCGCAAAGGGGTTTCGACAAATTCAAGGAGTTGACTACGATGAGACTTTCTCTCCCGTAGCGATGCTAAAGTCAGTTAGGATTATGTTAGAAATTGCTGCATATTTCGATCATGAGATATGACGGATGGATGTCAAAACCGCGTTTCTCAATGGTAATATTGAAGAAGAGTCGTATATGATACAACCAAAGGGTTTTTCCGATCCTAAGGATGCTAACAAGGTGTGCAAGCTTCAGCGATCCATCTATGGATTGAAGCAAGCATCACGAAGTTGGAATCTCCGCTTTGATGAGGTGATCAAAGAGTTTGGATTTGTCCAAACTTATGGAGAAGCTTGTATTTACAAGAAAGTGAGTGGGAGCAATGTGGCATTTCTGATATTATATGTGGATGACATATTATTGATCGGAAATGATATAGATCTTTTAAACAGTGTTAAAAGTTATCTAAACAACAAATTTTCAATGGACCTAGGTGAAGCGTCATACATATTAGGCATAAAGATCTATAGAGATAGATCTAGGCGCCTAATAGGGCTATCGCAAAGTACATACCTTGATAAGATTTTAAAGAAGTTTAAAATGGACGGAAGTAAGAAGGGGTTCTTACCTATGTTGCAAGGCAAGACATTGAGTAAGACTCAAAGTCCGGCTTCGGCGGAAGAAAGAGAGATAATGGACAAAGTCCCTATGCTTGACCATAGGCTCTATAATGTACGCCATTCTATGTACAAGACCGGATGTGGCACATGCTATTAGTTTGACTAGTAGGTACCAATCGGATCCAGGTTCGAACATGGATAGCGGTCAAGAATATCCTTAAGTACTTACGAAGAACTAAGGATATGTTTCTTGTATCTGGAGGTGAAGAAGAGCTTCGCTAAGTGTTATGTCGACGCTAGCTTTGACACCGATCCGGATGACTCTAAGTCTCAATCCGGATCGTATTTCTCATGAATGGCGGAGCGGTTAGTTGGAGGAGCTCCAAACAACTGTGGTAGCGGGATCAACAACGGAGGCCGAATATGTTCTTTGCTTGAGCGGCTCAGGAAGTAGTTTGGATGAAGGAGTTCATATCCGAACTAGGAGTGGTGGCAAACGCGTTGGACCCAATGGTAATCTATTGTGACAACAATGGTGCCATTGCCAATGCCAAAGAGCCAAGGTCTCACAAGCATTCCAAGCATATTAAGCGCCGGTTTCACTCCATCCGCGAGCATGTCAAGGATGGAGATATAAATATTTGTAAAGTACATACGGATCTCAATGTAGCAGATCCGTTGAATAAAACTCTCCCTAGAGCAAAAGATGATCAACACCAGAACTCAATGGGTGTTAGATTTATCACTATGTAACTAGATTATTGTCTCTAGTGCAAGTGGGAGACTGAAGGGAATATGCCCTGAGAGGCAATAATAAAGTGTTTATTATGTGTATTCCAAGTATATGATAGATGTTTATTTTGCATGCTATAATTGTATTAATACGGAAACGTTAATACATGTGTGTTTAATAAACAAACAGAAAGTTCCTAGTTATGCCTCTCTCATAAACTAGCTCGTTGATTAACAAGATGATCAAGGTTTCCTGATCATGGACATTGGATGTTGTTAATAACGGGATCACAACATTAGTGTAATGGTGTGATGAACATTCATCCGAAGTATAGCATTACGATCAAAGTCATTGAGTTTATATTGCTATAACAACTTACGAAGTGATCCTAATCCTTAGACCATGAGATCATGTCAATCACTAACACCGGAAGAGTTTCTTGATAACATCAAACGTCACACCGTAACAGGGTGATTATAAAGATGGATTCAGAACTAATAAAGTGTTATGTTGAAGCTCATGGATCAAGAGTGGAATTTGTTTATCCCGATGACGGATAGATATGCTCTAGGCCCTCTCGGTGATATCACATTGGTTAGCTTGCAAGCAAGTGATTTGATCACTAGAATGTTATATCACAGGAACGAGAAAAGAGTGCATGTCGGTAACGAGATCAAACTAGGTATGGAGATACCGATGATCGAATCTCGGACATGTAATATATCGTGAAACAAAGGGATTAAGATACTAGCGTAAAAGGTTCCGACGATCACAAGAAAGTCATCGTTGAATGTGTGGGAGTCAGTATGGGTCTCCAGATCCCGCTTCTGATTATTGATCCGAGAGGGGTCTAGATCATGTCCGCATTATTCATGAACCGTAGGGTGACACACTTAAGATACACCGACATCCAATTGGAGCAAATGTTTCATGCCGAAAGAACGAACAAGCGCAGGAATTTATTTCACTAGATACCAAACAAAGTTTTGTGAAATTGCATAAAGTGGTTATGCATGTGAAATAGAATTCTAGCAAGGGGTTATTTGTGAATGTTTGTCATTAAAGTAATTAACAAAATTCTGAATAAAATAAAAGAGTTTTATTTAATGAGAGTTTGCATTAAATTTGGTGGAAATTTAATGGGAATTTGAGTGGACTTTTGAGTGGAGGGATTTTAAAGGGCATTTTGTGAGTGGAGTGTCCACCCACATGAATGAAGGAGGGGAGGGGGCAGCCCCCATGGCGTGCCACCCCCTTGGGTGCCCCCCTCCTCCTATAAAAGGAGCCCCCCTCCTCACTTGTCTCACACACCTCCTCGTGAAGGATCTCTCTCCCCCTCTAGAATTTATCCCCCATGGTCTCGGACTAGCGAGATACATGTTCCCGGTGGCTATTCGGCAAGAAAGAGTTGTGCTTCACTGCATCATTTGGAGGCGAGGCGGAGGTTGCTCGGTGCCTCGAGCGTGTGCGAGCACGGATCTGCTGCTGATTTTGCGCTAGGACTTCCTCTCGATCTTGAGATCGGCAAGAGATCGTCTACATCAACCACGAGTTGAACTCGTTAAGCTTTGTCGGTCTTCAAGGGTATGTTCTCTACGGATATACATCCGCCCGTTGTTTGTATCTAGTAGATAGATCTTGGTATATAGTTCACATCGTAGGAAATTTTTTGTTTTCTATGCTGCGAACCCTACACATAGTTCACTAGAGGTGTTCTCCTTAGATAAACAAACATGGCATGCTGGGTAAAAAAATTACAGCAGGGCAATTGACAGGACTGAGCAAGGCATAACAATGCAATACTAGACAAAAAGATCGTATGAGATTCGATTGGGCAATACAACAATATACATAGATCGCCATCCAACTGCATCTATGACTAGAAGTCCACCTTTGGGTTATCATCCGAACCCCCTCCAGTATTAAGTTGCAAGCAACAGACAACTGCTTTAAGAAAAGTGTGTAAGGTAAACAATCCACTTGTTCCATGAACAAGAGAGCGTTGTTTTCTCCCTAGTGGAAATAGCACGTCTACAACCGTAGAGATTTCTGTCACTTCCCTTGATTAAGTAGAGGCATGAACCCACTATCGAGCATAAATACCCCATCTTGGAGTCACTAGCAACTACTTGGCCAAGATAGCCACTAACAACGGAGAGCATGCAAGATCACAAACAACACAGACATGATAGAATCAAATAGACATAACCATTAATCAATCTGAAATAGTAATCTCAATATCCATCGGATCCCCGCAAACACAACATGTATGATTACAAATAGATTAGATCTTGATCATGAACGGAGCTCACAAGATCTAGACATGAAAGCACAAGGAGGAGATACAACCATCTGGCTACTACATGGACCCGTAGTCTAAGGTGGAACTACTCACTCTTCATACCGAAGGCTGATATGATGAAGAAGAAGGCCTCCGGGATGATCTCCCCTCCGGCAGGGTGCCGGGAAGAGCTTCAGATCCCCCGATCTAGGGACGATGTGACGGCAGCTACAGACGGTTTCGTGGAGTTTTGATAGGGTGCCTAGGGTTTCTGCATTGGGGGCTTCTTATAGGCGAAGAGGCGAGGCAGGGGGGCCACCAGGGCGGCTGCACCCTACCAGGCGCGGGGTGGGCCCACCCGCGCGGCTAGGGGGTGTGGCCCCTGGTGGGTCTCCTCCGTCTCATACTCCGGCTTCGTGTTCCCCACAGTAAAATATTGACTTTGGCTTTTGTTCCATCCAATTCCGAGAATATTGATTTTCTGCCTTTCTCGAACCAAAAACAGAAAAAAAACAGGCAACTGGCACTGTGGCAACTTGTTAATAGGTTAGTACGAGAAAACATATAAAAACACCTCAAAGTATGGACAAAGAAAAGCAAAGTAGATAGTAAAAAAGCATGGAGTATCAAAAATTATAGATACGTTTCTGACATATCAATGGGTTACCAAGAAAAGCCCCATCGCCAATAGACTTAAGTTGTCCTTCTAGGTAACTCATTCGAACAAGGAGATCGGAATCAAACTTGGACTTTTCAAGGGCACTCTTGGCTAAAATTTTGCGAAGCTCCTTGACCGAATAAGTCTTTTCCTCCTCATCATCAGAAAAAAACATCTTTTCTCTTAGGAGGTAAAGCCCTTAAAAGAGCCCTTGGCTTTGATACCAATTGAAAGTGTAAGATGGTTAACCTAGAGGGGGGGGTGAACAGGTTTCTACAAAAATTCTTTGTAATCTTTTGCAAGTTTTAGGCTTTGCGGAATATAAGTGAGCATAAATGCAAACTAGGTGAGGCAACCTAGATGATGATACAAGATACTTCAAGCTCGAAGGCTATCACAAGGTAAACAACACAAGTAAGAGATTGGTTAAGGAATAACCGAAGCACGCGAATACGAAGATGTATTCCCGTGTTCACCACCTTTAGGAAGGGCCTACGTCACGTTGGAGAGGTGTGAGGTTTCATGAAGGATTCCTCAACGCCACAAAGGCTCACCTTCTTCTCCAAGCCTATCCCACGAAGAAATAGATCACTTAATCGTGGTAGACTTTAAGGTAGTCTCCAAACCCTCACAAACTTTTCACGGAGCAAATCACAAGCCGAATGCCTTCAGGCGACCCTAACCGCCTAGGGTTTCCCACAAACCCAAGGGTAACAAGCTAACTCGATGAACTCAAGGGGGAATAAACTTTGGCTTGGTGGAAACGTAGATCGGGACCTCCTCTTCCTTTCTACAAAAGGGATTTGGATTTGGTTGGGTAGAATGGGAGATCCTAAAGCTTTTGTATTTCAACAATGGAGAGAGAGAGAGAGAGAGCTTCAAGAAATGAATGTTAGCTGAAATGCCTAACCTCTCAGTGGAGAAGAAAGGGGTATATATAGTATGGGGAGAAAAAGAGCCGTTTGGGGGTTCTTGCGATAGAACCGACAATAAGTCCGTTCGGACCGGTTCGTACGCAGGAAATTCCGGCGACAACCCCGGCGGACCGGACTCCACGCCGGAAGTTCCGGCGACGACCAAAAATCTCGGCGAGCCAGCGAAAACAGATGCAGTGAGTTGTTTCGGCGCTCACCGAGAATTTCCGGCAGCGACCGGAAATTCCGGCGACATCACCGGCGGCGTCGGCACTCCTGCCGGTTTCGCAGGAACCCTCTTAGGCTCATTTTTCATGGTGATTTTTCTTTCTCTCCTCGAATGTGTGTGTGGCTGTGGATTATGTGATGTATATTTGGCATTGAACTACCCCCAAAGAGCGCATCGAGATCACCCCTCTTAATAGTGCGGTGTTTACTATTTGACTCAAAAGTAAATAAGAGAGAATAAGAAATAAAACCACCGGCTCTTCATATAGAAACGAATGGGGGTCACACATCGCCTTTCATCATCAACCGTGGACTATCACCTGTAGAGAAGCTACTAGAACCATTAGTCCGCTCTCTATCTTCGATGTCATAGTTAACCAAAATACTAGATAAGGGCTATTTGCCCTTTCACCTTGTTCCTGATCTTAGACTACCATAGGACCGCTTGTGAGCATAAGAAAGGTAGCACTCATAATGTGTTTGTCCGAATGGGTCGGATCGCTAGGACGCCCCGCACGTCTCACATCTACGGACAATTCAGTATGTTTAGATCGGACAGAAAAGGTCAACTGGGTGGAGATGCCCTCGGGAAGGCAGCCTATCAAACGCGTCCCAGCCAACGCATGCGCCTTCGAGGTTGGACCGAAAGATGATAAACGAACGGTGTCATTCCGTGCACCCATCCTTGGCTCGCGGCTTTTAGACAACTAACGTGTTTACCACTCGTTCTCACACGATCAACTGGGAAAAGCCTGGAATCCGACCATTTTTTCCCTCCAAGAGCGGCGTGTTTGTGGGCAGGAGCGAGCACTGGGCGCCGTATCACGTCCGTGCAATCAACCATCCTACGTGTCTCCATTAGCTCCCTCAGCCTCAAGGAGTCCACTGTCTAGACAGTCGACGTTCAAAGTCAAGCTAATCATCGGCTGGCCGCGGAACGGGATGATGAACCCACACGAGGGCCCACGTGGCCCATCTAAACCCCAGAGGCTAATTCTTAACCCCACTGACTTGTCATCGTCAAATCGCATATATATAATGAGGCCACTCCAAGCCTGCTAGCTGTGTCTCTTCCTCACCACTCACACCATCCATCCAAACTCCAAAGTTCCAGACCAGCTTGGCTTGACAATATCGCCGGACATGTCAACGTCGAGAGCGCGTCGGGGCGGGGGGAGGCAGTTCGCGGTGGGCGGGCGGTGGCGGCACGTGGCCGTGGTGGACACGGGGTGCGGGTGCCGGCCGCGCCGCCCGAGGCTGCCGCTCATGAGCCTGCCTTCCTTCCTCAGGCCGTCCCCGAAGCCGCCGGTGCCGAGGAGCAGCAGCAGCTCCCGGTCCTCCTCCTTCTTCCCCTCCTCCGCCTCCACCGCCTCGTCCGCCACCTACTCCTCCTACTCCTCTTCCAGCAACTACGCCAACTACTCCAACGCCTACAAGCAAAACCAAGAGCCCGCGGTGCCCTACGGGGTGACGGCCAAGGCGTCTGCGCCGGCGCCGGCGCAGGTGGCGAGGAAGAAGGTGGGAAGCGGAAGGGCGAAGAAGAGGCTCGAGAAGAAGACGGAGGAGGAGGAGGAGGAGGACGTCGGGGTGGCGGTGGAGAAGGAGTCGTCGGACCCGCGGGCCGACTTCCGGGACAGCATGGTGCAGATGGTGGTGGAGATGGGGCTGTGCGACTGGGACGGCCTACGCTGCATGCTCCGCCGCCTGCTCGCCCTCAACGCGCCGCGCCACCACGCAGCCATCCTCGCGGCATTCGCCGAGGTCTGCGCCCAGCTCGCCTCGGAGCCTCCATCGCAGCCGCCGGCCTACCACTACGACTACTACTACTGACGATTCGGCAAGCCGGGCAGCTCGTCTGCTCGTGCTCTGTTCTGTGTGGGGTGGGGTCTCGAGATCCTGGCACCACCTGGTGTACACGCATGACGCATCGCGTGCCGGGTGAGGTGTTACCGGGTGGTGATAGGATCTCTGAGGAGGAAACTTATTAAGCTAGTAGAAGAATATTACTATTGCCAGGTTTAATTTATGTGTGTTTAGTACTAGTAGTTCAGCTCTGATTTGCTGCTGGCAGGTGTTCAAGTTTCTTAGTTTCTACTCATTTCTGTTTTAGTTTCCGTACGTGTGTCTGTTCTTAATGTCCGGGTGTGCTTGTGTGGCCTTCGGTTTTGCATGAAGGTCACCGAGGAAGGATCGAACTCAGTTAATCTATGTAACTAATTGTGTGCCCTTAGTAGTGCTGTTATATGTCTATGCTATACATGCATTTGGCACTTTTCTATTGAATGATGTTCTGTACTAGAGAACAAGATAGCATTGCAAGATGTTTTCACTTAATTACATTTCGTTTTTTCTACTCCTCCAAGACTCCAAGTTCATATTTGGAACCAAGTTTCATGTAATTCTTTTTGGGAAACAAAGAGAAAGAAGGTCTTTTGGATGCATGCATTCCGATGGCACGCGTTGTTTGTTCTTCGACTTTTGATGAGGAATTAGAAGGCGTTCCCGAGAGAGCTTTGCCAGGAAAGCGTCGCGATCATGAGCACGCACGCATCTGCCGTCCGTCCGTGCAGCGGGAGAGGGAAGTGCTTTTGTGGCATAGATTTCCATCGCAGCGCGCGACGCCCTGTTGTTCACATTCATTCATGCGTGCGGCGTGCCGGTGCAGCCGTACAGGCAGCGCTGCATCCGCATATGCATGCATGCAAAGCCAAACCGCAAACGGGCTTTCTCTCTTTAATTAGAGGAGTACTATAGTGGGTGGGCTGCCTTTACGCTCTCTCTTTTAATTACTACTGCGGAGTACTACTACTACTACTGGTTGGGCACTTGGGCTGCCTTTTGAGAGACTTGTTTGGCTTTTCAGTCAGCTTTGTGGCCGTTGACTCTATGAAGATCGGTTGGTGCACCATGTGTTTATAGGATGTTAATAAATGGGTTCTATGAAAAAGAATGGGAACTTTTTCTACTCACGTGAAACCTTTGGAGGAGGTTTAAATAGAATAGAGTTGATCTAGTTAAAAAATTCCAAAAACTATATGAGAAAATCCGAGCTAAAAAAACGCACGTGCTAGTAGACCTGTCATCCGCACGACGCAAGCCAACCAAATGCACATATGCTAGGCTCCATGTCCCATAGAACCATCAGCGTATAGTGGTTCGAGGCTGCCCCCTTGACACTCTACCACCCTCGGAGCCCGCCTCTCGATAATCAACCACTGTCAAGGGACGCTGCCCCCCACATCCACCTCCCCGCAACCACAGGGGCCTTCAACCTTTTCGCAGCGAACCAGTCGCACCATGAATGCTAAGAGGTCTAAGAAGGTCGTGATGTGTCCGTCGCAGCTACATGCTTCAATGGAATTTAGTTTTTCACCTCGAGATTTTAGAACCACTCATGTCGGTCAGGATTGAAACTCCAAAACGACGCAAACAAGTAGGAGAACGACGCACAAAAGGCACTGACCGATAAGTTGGTACATAGATTTTGGGGGCCCTGGGACAACACGACACCAAAGTTTCCTCATTTAAAGTGGCAAAGTTTCACTAACTCAAGGGGAGGAGGCAATCCCCCCCTACTTCAGATTTTTTTTTAATATATCTTTAATATATATGCTAGAATTGTTAGTATTACTCTAAGTTTAAGCATAATTAGTGATCTTAGGCTTCTAAACAATTACACATTGGGTCATCTATAAAAAAATTAGAGTATTTTTCGAAAAAGAGAGTCAGAGTAGAGACATAGTAGGCTGTAGATTAGGCCATCTGTTTTTACAGAATTATTTCACCCTCTTAAATTTTAAGAGTAGAAAACAAATATAGATATGCAATACAAGTCTTAGGCCAGGACCCGGGCGAGCGTCCCTCTGCCCCGCTCTATGGACAGGCCTGGCAGCGACCACCTTCACCGTGTTGTCAGAACTCTCAATGAACTTTTTGTTTGCGGGAGCGCTTGGTTTTAACTAAGCGAGGATTTTGGGCAAAAGGATTCAAGTATTAGACAAAGCCATGCATACATTATACATGAGCATCTGCGTGTGATTAGGGATGTAAGCGGCGCGCCATTTAATCCCGCATAATACCATCTATCAATACTCTAGTTCAATAAAATTTGCTTTTTCCAAAAAAATGAACTAACAAGTTGAATAAACGGGACTCACGACCGCCGTTTAGCTGCCATTTACATCACTACCTGTGATGCGTACCAAGAGTGTATCCAACCTCGCAAGTCGCCAGTGCTACCTGCATTGCTTCCACGGTTGCATCCTTAGGCCCAGTGCAAGGCAGTCATAAACCCTGCCTTTGTTTCGGTACACCTTAAACTGGGAGCAAAGTCTGCGCTGGATTAAGGCTACAAAAATCATTTGCATAGATCACGAAGGACCACAGGCGAGCGGTTTCTGAAGCTTCGACGTGCGCGTTTATCCATCCATGGAACTACGAGAAGAATATTTTGTTTTCCTTCGCAAGGGGGGGATCAGAGAGAGCACCCTGAAAATTACAGCACGCAAAGCCCTCGAGGCCTTGACCGGTTTGGATGACCTGCCCCGATGCGCATTTTCACAGATAAAATAAAAAGATTTCACTACTTCCTCAACAACTAAGGGTCTCGATGTATCTGATGGAATACTCTCTTGCGGGACTCTTTTGGTCTGCTAGGAAAGATGTGTTTCGACCGAAACTTTCGTGCTTGTATATAGACACATGTGTTTGTTTTGTTCCAAAGAGCGTATATTAATATTACGGAGATATCAAGTACATCCAGCATTTGCAACAACGCATGTTCTAGCGGTCATAAGGATACACACAGCCTAGGAAAAAAAGAATTATAAAAAAGATCCCGCTATAGTGAACAATTTCTCGTAGCAACGACACCAACAACACCTGAACAACACCAGTAGTCCAACCTCTCCAATAGTAACGCATTTAGAAGGAAACAATACACAAACGCAGTCATCGTCCGATCAAAGAAGGTCGCCGAAGAAGGTCCTCACTCACAAAAACAATGCATCTAACAAGGCCATTGCTAGGCAGACCCGACCTTGGATTTTTTCCCTGCAAGGTAAGGCTATGAAGTCCACCTATGTTATCGCCCTCACAAACAGACGCTGCTGCAAATCACAAATCACGTAGCCAGTTCCTCGTCGCCACAAAGACTCAAATCAACATCGCGAGATGCATGTGTAGAAGATATCTTGTGTAATCATTCCTTTGCTAAATGGGATGTCATCATAATCTCCATTATGGCAGCCATTTTGGATTGTAAGATTTTCATACATGTTCAAGTGGATTTGAATGCTAGAAATTTTTGGTATGGAATCCCTTTGGATCATAAGAATGGGCTACTCCCTCCATTTTAAACTACAAGGACAATCTGTTTTGAATGATAAATTTTAACTAATGGTTGGTAAATAAAATATGAGTTATATGTCATAAAACTATATAATCGCAAAGTTCTTTGAAATATGCATCCAATGACATGCTTTTTGTGAAATATTACTCACATTTTGTTGATAAAATTAATATTCAAAGTTAGACCTCAAAATATGAAATGTCCTAGTATTCAAATATGGAGGGAGTACTAAAATTCTACCGAGTCCATTCATATGCCTCTCATTTCATAGAATTCTCAAAATGAAACCGGAACTTATTTAATTTTCCTTTGGTAATTCCAATACAGTTTCACTATATACATCTCTCTCGCCTTGATCGTTTAAAATTTCCGTGTTCTAGAATTGAGGAGCCTACAGTGCCAGGCATCTCAATCCTAATCCCACGTTCTCAAATTTGTGCAATCCAAGAATACCGAAAGATATAAGTGTTGGAGATATGCCCAAGAGGCAATAATAAAGAGGTTATTATCATATCTTCATGCTTACGATAAATATTTACATACCATGCTATAATTATATTAACCGGAAACATTAATACTTGTGTGATTTGTAAACATAAGAGAGTCCCTAGTTAAGCCTCTTGTTAAACTAGCTTGTTGGTTAATATATGATCATGGTTTCCTGATCATAAACACTGAGATGTTATTAACAACAAGATCATATCATTAGGATAATGGTGTGATGGACATACTCCTATAGATAAGCGTAGCATAAAGATCAAGTCATTTCAATAGTTCGTTTGCTATAAGCTTTTTGATACATAGTAACCTAATTCCTTCGACCATAAGATCATGCTAATCACCATCACCGGATGGATGATTTGATGACATCAAACACCACACCATAAATGGGTGGCTATAAAGGTGGCATTGAGTGTTTGGAAAGTATGTGTTGAGGCACATGAATCAAGAGTGAGATTTGTCCATCCATATGACGGATAGATATACTCTAGGCCCTCTCGGTGGATTGTAATCCAATTAGCTTGCAATCATGTGACTGGCTCACAAGGGATCACATATCACGGAACAAGAAAAGAGTACCGACGATCAGGCCTTGGATAAGTAAACTATCGCGAGACAAAGGGCAATTGGTATCGTATGTAAGTGGTTCATTCGATCGCAAAGTAATCGTAGAAATATGTGGGAGCCATATGAATTTCCAGATTTCTCTATTGGTTATTGATCGGAGAAGTGTCTCGGTCATGTCCGCGTAATTCACGAACCGTAGGGAGACACACTTAAGGATTCGATGTTGTTTAGTAGATATGGAATATAAGTAGGGAGACCGAATGTTGTTCGGAGTCTCGGATGGGATCCGGGATATCACGAGGAGATCCAGAATGGTCCAGAGAATAATATTCATATAAGGAAAGTCCAATTCCGGAGTTCGGGAATGATTCTGATGTTTTCGTCGAAGAGGTTCTAGAAGGGTCTAGAAGGTTCACCTGACCGAAAGGGGAAGGGTACATGAATGTGTCATGGATAAGTGGAATGATTGAATCATGTCCTAGGTAACTTGGTTGGGCATTTGCAAGAAAAAAAATTAAGCTCCAAATTGAAAGTCAAAAGGCAAGTTTGAAAAGTCAAACTGGGACAATGTATCCTGGTGGAGGAAGGAAAGAATCCTTCTTTCCCTCCACCACAAGCCAACTAGGAGAGGGAGTTGGGGAAGGATTCAAACTCCCCTCTCCCAAGCTGCCCTCCCTCTCATAAATAGAGGGGAGGGGGTGCCCCAAGAGTCACACAACACCTGCCCCTCCCCACACCGCGTCGCCGCCGCCGGTTCGTCGTCGCCGCTCTAGCCGCCGCCGACTCCACCTCCTTCTCTCCAGTCCTCTAAACCCTAGATCACCGGAATCCCTCATTCTCCACCATATCCTGCACCGGCTTAGGCGAAGCCCTGCAGGATCTTCCCTCTACTTCTGACACCACACCGTCGTGATGCCAGAATCGCAAGGGAGAACTACAACCTCCGCTGCCTGCTTGAACAAGGGAGAGGAAGGTCTTCATCGAGTATCAAATCTGTGACCGACTACAGAAGCGCTGCCGGAACGCAGCGCCGGAAGGATCGTCTACGCGATCTTGAGATCGACAAGTGTACGACTACATCACCCACGAGAATCTGCTCTCGTTAACCGCTTTAGAATCTTCGAGGGTGAGTACTCTAATCAACTCATTGCTACAATCTAGTAGATAGATCTTGGCTTGCTTGTGTTCATGTGGTAGAATTTTTTTGTTTTCCATGCTACGAACCCCTACAGTGGTATCAGAGCCGTGTCTATATGTAGATTTGTTGCACGAGTAGAACACAATGGTCATTGTAGTTGTTGATGCTTTTGTTGTCGATTGCTTCTTTTGTACTTTGCATCTTGCGGGATGGTGGGATGAAGCGGCCCGGGCTAACCTTACATGACATCGTTCATGAGACTTGCTCCACGCTTGACATGCAACTTGTATTGCATAAGTGGCTTTGCGGGTGCCTGTTTCTCCCAACATAGTGAAGACTCAATTTAAAACGGGTGATTGACAATACTAGTATCAACGTTGTGGTTCTTGTTCGTAAGTTATGACGACACTTATTGAAAGCCCAAACCACGTAAAACATGCAAAGAAAATTAGAGGCTTCTAACTTTTTTTGCAGGGGTGTGCTGTGATGTGATATGGCCATGATTGTGATTATATATATGATATATGCAATGTTACTTATTGTAAGTCGGCAACTGGCAGGAGCCTGATGGTTGTCTTTTAATTTCGTTAAGAACTGTGTGTCTATTATTCAAAGTAGTTGTAATAGTTGACGCTGGTGGACAACAACCATGGAGGGTGCCATTGACCTTGACACCACGCCACTGATGATGGATATCATGTCCGTGCTTGAAGATGGAGATCGGAAGCACAAGAAGAAAGGACATATCATATCACATATTATGAATTGCATGTGATGTTAATACTTTTATGCATCTTGTATTGCTTAGATCGCGACGGTAGCATTATAAGATGATCCCTCTCACAAAATATCAAGTTATAAAATGTTCATCCTTAGTAGGCACTGGTCCCAAAGATCGTTGTTTCGAAGCACCACGTGATGATTGGGTGTGTTAGATTCTGCGAGTGTATACAACAGGAGCAAGCCAGATTTTCTCATGCGGGAACTAAGGTTATATCTTGACGAGCCTAGCATATACAGACATGGTCTCGGAACACGGAATACCGAAAGGTAAAGCATGAGTCATATAGATGATATGGTGAACATGATGATTGTTCGCCTTTAAAACCACATCATGTCACGTGATGATCGGACTTGGTATAGTGGATTTGGTTCATGTAATCACTAAAAAAATGTGAGGGATATCGTTTTGAGTGGGAGTTCAATAGCAATATGATTAAAAGTTGAACACTATTTATCATAAATTATCAAAGTGAATTTGCATAGTTGTTATAGTCATTGGCGTCCGTTTACCACCTTGCGCTTAGTTATAATTGAGATAATAGAACTATATAATTCTGGTTAGTTACTTTACGAACTGGTATCGTATTGTTTTGAAGTGTTGATGTAAAGTTTAAAAGTCCTATTGCAAACTTTCAGTAAGTTCCGGTTACTCCGTGAAGTTTAATAATTGGTATTAAATTAAGAGTAACAATTCCAGTGTTAGTAAATAAGTATCATGATTATCTCCATGATTCTTGATATTCAAAAGATTGTTTTAATATCAAGGTTATCTAGGAGCTGAAAGAATTGTTTCGGAAACCATCATATGTGGAAGATATTGTGATATCTAAAACGATGTTTTGATTACAACATGATAGAGTAATATAGCAAAGTTTATGTTCTCATATTTGATGAGAATTTTCAAAAGGTTTGAGACGCTAGTCGTCTTAATTCTTCAAAAGGTTTTGGAGAGCAACATTATACTCGTAATTCACCTTATAAGCTAAAGTAGCTTGATCATGAATAGTTCCATGACAAGGATGAATATTTGATGTAGGTAAAATGTTTACTACACTAAAAGATTACTAAAGAATGAAATTTGAAAGAACATCAAACATTTGATGATGGTGATCTACTTCAAAGTGCAAGTCCAAAGACATTGGTATTTAACTATACATGTTTTGGACTATGTGTCATAAGTATGGCGCCACTATTGATGTTGATAGATTCTTTTGAAATGATAAAAATATACTGAAAGAGAAATATAAGAAATATTTGGCAGAAGAGAAAATACTAGAGTTGTTCATCTTAGGTATATAGAGGATATACATGTTATGGTTGTATTCTTTGCTTGTTAAACAATGCAGTTTTTGAGTATTGGATACTGAATTTGTTGGTGTGAATCATCATACGAAACAACACAATTCATGAACTACAATGGCCTAAGTAACTAGCAAAAGAATATGTGATGATGTTCATCGAGAACAAATAAATGATTGTTGTGTTGCTCATTGAAATCAAACTTACCTTCAAGATTTATTTCAATAATTGTTATTTTGACTAGGTATTATGAGAACAAAAGGGTTGTTCAAATAATTGCCGTAATCCATAAAAGATGGATGATTTACAAATCTCGTTGGAGAAATCACATCCATAAAACTAGTTTTAAAAATGTCGAAAGACAAATTGATTGAAAGATCACTTAGGAAGTGACATCGCCGTTTAAATTATATTGGAAAGAAAACATGAAGAAACTCCATGTGGATGGAATTTTGGAGTCTTTTGATTTTTTATCAAATGACGCTTGTGAAACTTTCCTAGAGATAATTAAAACTCCGTTCATAGGAAAAAATGGAATGAATGACTAGGTTATTGGAATTTGTACATATTTGATGTATGAAGTCCATTACGTGTAGTCGAGAGCAATGGATTTCAACTTCATATGCTTTCTCCGAAAATTTGAGTGAATATATAAATATTTTACTTAATGAGGATGAAGTGTGAAACATTTGAAAAGTTCAAAGACTTTCAAGATGAAGTGCAAAATCAATGTAACAAGAAAATAAAGAATTTATGATAGGACCATAAGGGAAGATATTTGAGTTACAAGTTTAGCATAACATCTAAGATTTAAGGAATCGTTCCATGGATTTGCGTTTCCCGAAACACCATATGAGTATGTAATAATCGAGATATGCAATGAAACCTTGTTTGACATGGTAAGATCAAAGGTGTAATTCATAAAACTGCCATTATATGTTAAAGATTAAAAGCTTTAGACACTGCCGCTTTTTCACTGAAAAGATCTCCATCATGATCCGTTGAAATGACACCATATAAAGTTATGGTTTGGGATAAAACCCAAGTTGTCCTTTCTTAAACATTGGTATGCTATGCATAAGTGAGATGTTTACTACCAAAGTCGGATGAACATGTCTTTATATGTTATTTCGAATAATTGTTGAGTATTCCTCCATAACACTGAAGACAAAAATGTTTGTCGCTTAGAACGTCAAGTTTCTTTGAGAAGGAATTTTCCGTGAAAAGTTAAGTGGGAGGACAATAGAACTTTGATAAGGTTAAACGAACCTTAGCTATATGTGCAAAGTTGCGCAGCACCGAAAAGTGTTCTGGAGGCAGCAATAATGCTCATGGCTCACGTGCCTCAAAGGTTATGGTTACGGATGTCTAAGTTCCTATTGAACCAAGTAGGTAGGGTAAACAATGAAATACCAAGATTTGAGAGTTGAATCATTATTTGACAATAATGAACTGACTACATGCAAAGAAGCGATGCTGGGCCCTGACTCTGTCAAATGGCTTGAATCCATAGAATCTGTGATAATTCCATACAAGAGAAATCAATCTTTGAACTTGAAAGACCCTCTGAAAAGGTGTAAGACCTTACAGTCATGTTTGGATCTATAATGAAATAGACATGGATGTTTCACATCTATGAAATAATCGACATGTCGGGAAAGAGTTCACGACAATGTTCAAGCAGTTGACTATGACAATATTAGATCTCTCATAGCGATATTTAGTCTAGACAGATTAATGTAGCAACCACTACATATATTGGTATATGATAGTTGAACAAACAAAATAAAGTTCTTCTAATAGAATTGTTACCTAGGATGTGTACTTAACACGATCCAAAGGGTTTTGTTAATTCAAAGGATGCTAAAAAGGTATGCAAACTTCAATGGTTGAAATAAGCATCACGGAGTTGGAATCTTCACCATGATGAAAATGTTAAAAGAGTTTAATCTCATCAGAGATGACGATGAATGCTTGCATTTGCAAGAAATTAAGTGGGAGCGCTGAGACATATTTCTAATACATTATGTGGAAGACATATTGTTGATTGGAAATGATGTATCTTTTGGTAACACAAGTTAAGAATTTCATTTTGATGAAAGGCTTAGGCAAAACCCGAATATTTGGCATCAATGTATATATGGATAGATTGAGACAATAATATGGTTGTGCGAAACATATATAGATGATATATTGAATGAGTTCAATATAGAAACTACAAGAAAGGTTCTTGTCGCACAGAAGGATTGAATCGAAATTCAAGTGTATAGACACTTGGTAAGTGAAACAAAGATTCAAGTATAGATTGATACTTGATGTATGAAATCACAAATAGTATTTTTATCAATCATATTGTGATATGTACAGATCCAGATATGTCCTATGCTCTAAATATTATGAGCATATACCAGAATGATTCATAAGATGATCATTGGACGACAGAGGATATTCTTATGATCTTTTGGAAGAACTAAGAATATATTATTTTGTAGAAGTGACAAATAGATGGCTAGTTCATTGTAAAAGTACTACGTTGATACTAGTTTTGTCACAAAGTACAAATTAAGTTTATCTCAATCTAAACTAAGGGTGGCACAATATAATGGAAAGTAAGTTCCATAATGGATTTGGATGAGTTCCAAAGTTAAGACATTGTGACAGATACTACAACAAAAGGCTAAGTATATGACTGCTATAGCAGCAAAAGAGGGCATTTGTGTCAAGTAGTTTGTTATCAAACTAGGTGTGGTTCACATTGGGATAGTACTATAAAGATATATTGTATGATAATATTATCAACATTTTTTAACCCTAGGAACTAAAGGTCTCACCAAAGGACCAAATTTATACAAACCCATCTCATTAGAGAATGAGTGATGCGTAGAGACGCAAAGACATGCAATTACATATGGACCTGAAAGTGTTGGATCCAAAGATCGGTTGATCACTAGCAATCGTGTACATATAACACCGGAAAGCCATAGGTGTTGAATACACAAAGATTTGAAACTAGATTATTGTCCCTAGTGCAAGTGGGAGACTGTTGGAGATATGCCCAAGAGGCAATAATAAAAAGGTTATTATCATATCTTCATGCTTATGATAAATGTTTACATACCATGCTATAATTGTATTAACCGGAAATATTAATACTTGTGTGATTTGTAAACATAAAAGAGTCCCTAGTAAAGCCTCTTGTTAAACTAGCTTGTTGGTTAATATATGATCATGGTTTCCTGATCATGAACATTGAGATGTTATTAACAACAAGATCATATCATTAGGAGAATGGTGTGATGGACATACTCCTATAGATAAGCGTAGCATAAAGATCAAGTCATTTCAATAGTTCGTTTGCTATAAGCTTTCTGATACATAGTAACCTAATTCCTCCGACCATGAGATCATGCTAATCACCATCACCGGATGGATGCTTTGATGACATCAAACACCACACCATAACTGGGTGGCTATAAAGGTGGCTATAAAGGTGGCATTGAGTGTTCGTAAAGTATGTGTTGAGGCACATGAATCAAGAGTGGGATTTGTCCATATGATGGATAGATATACTCTAGGCCCTCTCGGTGGAATATAATCCAATTAGCTTGCAATCATGTGACTGGCTCACAAGGGATCACAGTTCACGGGAACAAGAAAAGAGTACTTATCGGTAACGAGGTTGAACTAGGTATGCAGAGATACCAACGATCAAGCCTTGGATAAGTAAATTATCGCGAGACAAAGGGAAATTGGTATCGTATGTAAGTGGTTCATTCGGTCGCAAAGTAATCGTAGAAATATGTGGGAGCCATATGAATTTCCAGATTCCTCTATTGGTTATTGATCGGAGAAGTGTCTCGGTCATGTCCGCGTAATTCACGAACCGTAGGGAGACACACTTAAGGATTCGATGTTGTTTAGTAGATATGGAATGTAAGTAGGGAGACCGAATGTTGTTCGGAGTCTCGGATGGGATCCGGGATATCACGAGGAGATCCAGAATGGTCCAGAGAATAATATTCATATAAGGAAAGTCCAATTCCGGAGTTCGGGAATGATTCTGATGTTTTCATCGAAGAGGTTCTAGAAGGGTCTAGAAGGTTCACCTGACCGAAAGGGGAAGGGTACATGAATGTGTCATGGATAAGTGGAATGATTGAATCATGTCCTAGGTCACTTGGTTGGGCATTTGCAAAAAAGAAATTAAGCTCCAAATTGAAAATCAAAAGGCAAGTTTGAATAGACAAACTGGGACAATGTATCCTGGTGGAGGAAGGAAAGAAACCTTCTTTCCCTCCACCACAAGCCAATTAGGAGAGGGAGTTGGGGAAGGATTCAAACTCCCCTCTCCCAAGCTGCCCTCCCTCTCATAAATAGAGGGGAGGGGGTGCCCCAAGAGACACACAACACCAGCCCCTCCCCACACCACACCCGCGCTGCCGCCCGTCGCCGCCGGTTCGTCGCCGCCACTCTAGCCGCCGCCGACTCGACCTCCTCCTCTCCAGCCCTCTAAACCCTAGATCGCCGGAAACCCTAATTCTCCACCATAACCTGCGTCGGCTTAGGCGAAGCCCTGCAGTGTCTTCCCTCTACTTACGACACCACGCGTCGTGCTGCCGAAATCGCGAGGGAGAACTACAACCTCTGCTGCCTGATAGAACAAGGGAGAGGAAGGTCTTCATCGAGTACCCGATGTGACCGATCGCGAAGCGCCAAACGCAGCCTTGAAAGGATCGTCTACGCGATCTTGAGATCGGCAAGTGTACGACTACATCACCCACGAGAATCTTCTCTTGTTAACTGCTTTGGAATCTCCGAGGGTGAGTACTCTAATCGACTCGTTGCTACAATCTAGTAGATAGATCTTGGCTTGTTTGTGTTCATGCGGTAGAATTTTTTTGTTTTCCATGCTACGAACCCCTACAATAAGCATTTAAAACACATTTTAAGTTACAATATGCAAACAAAATGTCAAAACTAAGATTAAAATAAAGGAAATGGCACTCAGAAATAAAATAATGTGAAACATGATCTTCTGCCTTGGCGTCGGGCAAAGCTACTTTTATGTCAAGGGCTATCTACTACTACCTTTATCTTAAAATGTAAAATGTTTTGGTTGAATAGCCTACCAAGACGTCTTATATGTTGAAATGGAGGGAGTATTTACTATTAGATTTGTAAGAGCATGTGGAGGGTGTGAAAACTATTATGGAAAGTATTTTCATGTCTAAGGGTAACTCCAACGGTGAACCCCATTTCAAACACCAAAAGCGTCTGATCTGGTCCATTTGCGGTTGCATGCGGATAGGCCGCATGCCCATGTCCGTCCAGTACATGCCATTGCAACCAACGGTGCCTCCCATTTGTCTGTAGCTGAGAGTTTTTTTGATAATTTTGAAATTAAACACACTGAATAGACCTAACTTAATAAAAATAGTAGCAACTTAAAGTACCTATCAAGTAAATCCCGAAGTACCAAAAGGATCAGACACACAAACTGAAGTGATAGAGTGAATCACACATCTTATTCTCCAACCATGCCCATTGAACTAGATCCATAAATTATATGAGAATATCCAAGCTAAAAAAATCCACTTGCGACTCGTCGCAAGTCAATCAACTGCACATATGCTAGGTCATGCGACACATCATCCACACAAAGAAAGCCAATCAAATGCACATATGCTATGCTATGACCGTGTCCCATAGATTCATCACTGCATAGTGGTTCGAGGCCGCCCCCTCGACACTCTACCATCGTCGGAGGACGACCCTTGACAGTCAACCACCGTCTGGTGACACCGGCCTCCACATCCACCTCCCGCAATCATATGGTCTCCCTGCCCATTCGTCGAGAACCAGTCGCACCACTAATGCTAAGAAGTCTAAGAAGGTAGTGATGCGTCTGTCGCAGCTACATGCTTCAATGGAATTTAGTTTTCCACCTCGAGATTTTAGAACCACTCATGTTGGTAAAATTGAAACTCCATAACAATGCAAACACGTAGGGCACTGATCGATAAGTTGGTCCAGGACTTTCACCCAGAGTTCGATGGAACCGTGAAGCTTGAGCAAGAACATTGATGCGCTCAATCATATCACCGAGCTTCCACTACATGCTGCAGCAGCCGCCGAGCCGCGACACCTCATGAAGCGACTAGGGCCAGTCCATAGATTTTGGGGGCACTGGGGCAACATGACACCAAAGGCCCTCGATTGAAGTGGTAAAGTTTCATCGAGTCAAGGAAAGGGGGCAATGGCCTCCCTACTTGAAAAAAATGTTAAATATATCTTTAATATTTATGCTAAAATTGTTAGTATTACTCTAAGTTTAAGCATAATTAGCGATCTTAGGCCTCTAAATTACACATTAGGGCATCTATAAAAAATAGTCTTTTTTTGAAAAAAAGTCAAGATAGAAACATAGCAGGCTACATATTGTGTCATCTATATTTTGTAGAATTATTTCACACTCTTAAATCTGAAGAGCAAAAGACAAATTTATATATAATACAAGTCTTAAGGCAGTACTCCTATCTACTTGGGGCTAGGGTGAGCCTCCTATGCCCCGTCCTATGGGCAGGCCTAGCAACGATCAGGTTCACCATGCCGACAGAATACTCAAGAAACTTTTTCTATGCTGGAGCGCTTGATTTTAACTAAGCGAGCATTTTCAGCAAAAGGTTTCAAGTATTAGACAAAGCCATGCATACATTATACGTGAGCATGTGCGTGTGACTATAACGTCTCAAAAATATTAATGAAGATATCAATTTCCAATCAACCAAAATTAGGGTTAACAAAAGCTTTTGAATTTTAAAACTATAAATGCATGTATGACTATGAATGATGGTGAATGCTTGAAATGCCATGTTTGTTTGTTGTAAATGATGAGGTTTGGTTTAAAGATCAAAACCATATCATCTAGTTCAGATTAAACCGAAAACAAAGCAAAAGAAAATCAATATATAAAGCATATGACCTAATGGTCATTTTTGCCAAAGTTAACACCTAGCCCAATTTGGGCATCTCTATTAAATGATTTCAAATAGAAACAATTCCCTTTATTTTCTTATCTTGCTATACCAAGTGACAATGAACACAAGTGAGCTTTCAGAACTTACAGAAAAAAATTCAAATTCATTTGAGAGACTTTTCAAAATTGAATCCATCATAGGTATCAAGATAGCCATTTTTGGAAAACCATCAAAACCTTCACCACTTGACCAACCCTTGCACCTAGAGACTACCAAGCTTATGAACAACACACACACCAAAAAGAATTTGAAAATTCCAATGTTTAGTTCATGCGGCCATTTAATCAAACACTTAGCGGACACAGTACACATATATCAACTATACACTGTTGTGATCAATCTAGTGATCATCTTTGTACTCGACACAACCTCCACTACTCGCCCTTACTCACCTCAGTACCAGCCCGTGCAACTAAGCCTCTCTCACTCGACCATTTGACTAGTGCAAGCCGTACCCGAGCTCACCCATGCCACCCCGACGTGGACTCGTTGCTACAAGCCGCGCCGCCCTCGCCCATGATGTCTAGGAGGTAGTCGTGACCTCACCACACTCGCCAGTGTACGCCTCGACCAACGCTAGCCCGTGGAGATGCCAGCATAGCCGCACCCATTTATCTCTCGAACATGTCGAACGTCGCGCTAGAGCGTCGAGCCATCCCGTGAAACCACGTCGCGCCTCTCTCCCCTTGCATAAATACGTTTGCCGCGACGTTAGCGACCTCCTAGACATGCCCGTTTGACCCCACGCGCTCTGTGACCACCGTAGGCCATAACGAACACCCGCGGTACCCGAGTAGAGCATGGACGTCCCCGATCGATGGAGACCGCGCCTTGCCGTTCCATTGTGCGCATATCAATCTCCAAGGAGCCCTACATCGGCCTACACCCCTCGCCATGCTGATAACGCACTGTAACGACATTGCCGATGATCCCGATCCATGCCGCCCTGCTCCCTTCGCTGGGGTATAAATAGATCTCTCCCCTGCCTCAAAACGCACACCAATCGACTCACCTCTCCCCCAGAAACCTCTCTGACCCGTCCCCGGATCAAGACGAGTGTAACATCCCAACATTTAGGACTAAACGAAGGGTAGATTTAGTATTTTGTTCATCTGCATGCATGCATCTGAAAATCCGAGTAAATTTTTCGCCTAACTAAAAGACTAGAGTGATCAGAATTCTCACTCCAATGAAATAGGTTTAGTGTCATCCAAGGGGGGTGAGATTAATTTTGACATGATCTCTATTGTTTTCTTGAATTATGAGGAGAGAAATTTGATTTATAATTAATTATTCACAATAATACAAATACTAGTATTATAAACAAAAGTATAAAGATTATTTAAGCCCAACATTACATTATTCTTTTACAATAAAAGAATAAAGAAAAGATTATAATAAAACAATTAAATGAATAAAAAATGGAAAATGAATTACAATAATGAAACAAATAGAAAAGTTCTTTATTAAAAAATATGTATATCACATTATCCTTTTACAATAAAGGAATAATAAGAAATGAATACAATTATAATAAGATAAACTAAAGCATTATTATATCCTTATATAATTTCTTGATGGAAAAGGAAATTACAAAAATGGATAAAAGAAAACATCTAAAACTAAATTCCTAACTAGTATTGATATTCCTGTACTCATTCTTAGTACCTGCAAAGTAAGACAAAAAGAAACAAAGGATTGGGATTAGGGTTAGTGCTCTCAGTCTAACAGTGAGGTGCACTGTTCATTACATCATTGAGCATATAAAAATGGGGCAAGTTTCACCAAAAGATTATCTGCTCTTATCGGTAGCTTTGCCTCAGAACCACATCATAGGAAAATTGGGGCAAGTTTCACCAATGGCAGGTAAAAGGCAAAGAGGTAAAATCCAAGGAAATATCAAGACTTTTACTTGATATGATCCATTTGGGTGAGGCAAGCTCACACACAGCTCGCACCACATGCATGCCTATGTGTTGTCAACACAAAGGGTGTTGTGGGAGAGAGATAAGTAACAGCCGTAGCAGAGAGAGTTCCAGGCTGAACCTTCTTTACCATAGAAAGAACAACAAATACACCCAACACATATCAACAGGCCATGCCATTTCTATACTTCCAGAGTTTATAGTTCAGCACCAAAACCCCATAATGCACCACCATCACAGCACCAGTACACTGGTTGCTTGAGGAAGCCATCCATGAGCACCAGGAGGAGGTCAGAAGAAAAAGGAGTAGGCCAAAGCACAAGAAGTAAGACAACAGAATAAGGACAACCACAAATATACCAGGTCATATAGCCACTGATCAAGGTTCACCAAAATATCCTCACCAATATCCTCAACAAGCGGATTTGTCTACTCTGCAAGCAGGTTAGCACCAAATCCATCACACTTGATTAATCTTGTTTATTCTGTGTGGACAAATGTTTTGATTAAGGAAAGATACCCTCAGATTTTCATACAAGTGGTATGCAAATCTCATCATTGGGATTACTGAACAATTATAGAAAAATCTTTTCTTATTTCATACAGAGAAGGGCCTTAGCTTATGCATAATAGGCAAGGGTACTTAGCAACATATCTTGTTGTTTAGATCCATTACTTTGCACACTCCACAAGGGAGGCACCACAGTAGCAGATATAATGGCATCAAAAGATACTAAGTAGGGAACACCAGAAAATCAAGTGTTACATCTGTTCTTAGTTCTAAAAACTGGAATCTCAGTTTTTATATCCTTGACAGTCAAACATCAATCCTTAGTCAGCTGCTACAGCAGTAGATCATGACTATGAACTACTATTGGGCACAAACCCAATGGAGGCACCACAGTAGTAAACTTAGAAGTTTTAGCCAATCAAACTAGCTTCAGCTTTATGCATCATGAGCTATATTTCTATCTTTTGGGCACCAACACCAACTACTTCACTGTTGATTACAGCAACAAGTCATACTACCTGGGACACCACTGTGCACACTCCAAGATTGGAGGCACCACAAAAGCAGCCCAAGTCAACAGAGCCAACATATAAGGTGTTCTTCATTAACTAGCCTCAAGTTATTCAAACAAAATCATTTCTATCATTTCCCTAGAGGATAATCTAGGAACAAGGATGCATATCAGTTCTCTGTCTATATACACAAGAACTCAATTCTTCTCTAGTTACCAAGAAGGCATTGCAATTGGATTATATTTAAATAAGCTAAACAAGATAAATCATTTTCCTAATAAGATATTATTAGGAATCAGAATATATAGTTTTCATGGACAGCTTCAAATGATAAGTTATAGATAGAACCAAATCTGAAAGTCACATCATTTCTTCTAAACAACCATTCACAAGGCAAACATTGGATCCAAGAGGCAGTAGCATATCATGTGCATTTGTTCTTATTCTGTGCATCTTTCCAGAAGGTACCACATCAATAAGACACTAGCCCAAAAGCCACCAAAAACAATCCTGGATACAAAGGTTCAGTGAAAATGAATGCAAACTCAACTGAATAATTCATTCAAAAAGCATATGTAGCTGGCCATTAATTGTTAAAGCACATAACTCATCTGCTAATCAACAACAACTATAATCTAATCATTTCCTAGTAAATATTTAGGAATCATGAAAATGGTTACTTCTCTGCCAAGATAATATATTGGTTGGGTACTCAAAAACCATCACAAATGATCAACATATGCTTCCAAATCATAGTTTATGAATCCCAACTCAACATCAACATAATCTAATCTTATTAAGATCTACAAACCACCATATACATTGTCAAGTAAACGGAATCAGCTAACAAGCAATATTGAGTACAGGATTCAGTGAAGCACAAACCAAAATCATTAATCTAGTCTAACTTCAATTCACTTGGCAAGATCAGTATCAAGGCTACTGTAAGCTACACATGATACAATAAGCCACTACTAGAACAGATTAGGGTTTGATCTCCAAGAGGAACAGAGGAACCCTAAGAATGTGGGGGTAGAGGGGATAACTTACCCGGGGGTCCTCGCTTAAGCTGAGAAGATAAAGCAGCACAAGCCATCAATGGCGACCATGACGCGGTGGCACGAGGAGCACCGTGGTACTCAACCCGCACCGAGCCGCACCATTGGATACCTGCGTGTAGAAGAGGCAGTGCCAGCAACCAATCCATCCTCAAATCACCATCCAGGGGTCACCAGAGCACACCGAAGTTGAAGGCCAAAACTCTAGCAACAGGAATGCAGCAGGGACGAACGAAAGAGGGTTTGAATCACATATCGAATTGGATAGGAAGGAGTAGCCGAGGGGAGAGAATCGAGGGTGACCGATGGCGGCGGCCAAGGATCCCGGAGCGGGCCATGGTTTCACGGTGACGGCGGCGACACCACGTCGCCAAAGAGGAAGAAAGAGAGGAACGAGCTAACATGTGAGAGGAGAAGGGGTCGAATGGGTCGGGTTGACCGATTCGGTCGACCAGGTTCTGTGGCTTAGTCCAACTAGGTGGACTGGGCTGGGTATTGGGCTAGATGGCCCCGAGAACTAGGCCCAATATATGAAGACAAAAATGGAAATTTAAAAATACCTTAAGAATATGCAAGCTCTAGAAAAATGTAGAAAAATCCTAAAAATATGTTTAATACATCAAAATGTTTATTAAAATAATACCAACCTAAGAAAAATATCATACTACTTAATTGAGTGAAATAAAATACCAATAAATATTAACACCCTTAAATATCTAAATGAAATTTAATAAATTTAGAAAAATTCCTAAAAATAAATAAAAATCACTCTTATGCATAAAAAGAAATCTCTTATCTCATTAAAATACTAACTTAAAAACTTTACAAATAAATCTTAAAACAAATATTTAAAGACATTCAATAATTGAGAAATTTTATAAAAAAATAAATATAATACCTAAAAATAAATAAAATTCAATCTTTAAGATTTAAGTAATAATACTTACTAGGATAATACTAAATATACTATTCTAAAAAACATTTTAAAATTCTTAAATCATCTAAATTATTAAAATGAGATAATTGTTTCATTAAATTATTTAAAACTGTTTCCTAAGTAAGAAATAATCATATTCAAAACACAATCTTTTAACTCTAAATAGACTAAACCCATAATTATAGTCTAGAATACTATCCAGTTGGAAACAATCAAATTTATAGTATTCCTTCAAAATCTTTAACTAACTATAAGTCAAAGATTTACAAAGTTATATTTTCAAATCATTAACTTATATTAGAAGTAATTGATCTCAATACATATATAATCATATTTAGCAAACTTGGTATTCACTACATAAATTATAAAATAAATTCACCTATATTTCTTTATCTAGAAAAATCTTATAGTATAATATATAAATATTACACATGCTAAATTTAAATCTTTAAAACAAAGTTCCATAATTATAAGATTTCATATTTGATTATGATTAAGAAAAAAAACCTAATAGTTGATAATGTTGCAAATGTTATATTTCAAGTCCAATTAAATTTTTATAGTTTACTTTGGTCTAATATACTTTAAGCTAGGAATCCAATGACTCAAGATCATTTAAACCTTAGCCATAGCTTCAATCTTATTAATCTTCAGAGTTGACCAAGTTAACATAAATAATATTTTCTTCAAATGTTATTCTGTTTGCCACTTCAAAAGAAACACTCTACTATTTATTTTAGGTCATAACAACTCTAAACACAAGCCTTGTAAAAGCTACAAGATACCACTCAACCTTAATTATGTATCATGAGTATACTTCACCATTTATGCCTCATAAATCAATCTTAACCTTCTTGCAACCACAATCTTTTGTGAAGTAAACTTGAAGATAACCCAAACCTTAAAAATAAATCATCTAAGTCCATCTCACTTGTAATGATTGAGGAATTACTTGGGGCTTTAGATTATGCATCGCATTACTTATGCATAACATCATATTGCTTCTTTAAACATTGTCCTTACCGGGCAATGATGATATTTTTGTAGAACCCGAGGTCCAGGGTCAAGTCGAGACATTCAACTACAATACTTCGCTATATCAAGGCAAGTTCATAGCTTGCTCATGTCCTTTGAAGAGTCTTTATCAAAGTATTTGTAAATTGTGTGTTATCATCTATGTTTCGAGAAAAGAAAAGGTGTTATTTTCTCAAATAAATAAATTGTTTATATCATCCTAAGTGATGATATAGTGGAGCAATAGAACTTAGGTTTCTATTTGCAACAATGATAATCACCTAGGAATTTAACAACCCATGACATCAGTGATTCTAGCGCCGTATATAACGCATTAACCATGAGATTTGGAATGGGACGGAGAAGTCAGTTGTATCCTTTTCCTTTCATATGGAGGCAAGACGACCTTAACGTGACATTGTGATTCCTTGTGTGGATCCAACATATGGGTGGGCACCCTTAGGCCCCACGTTTTTGGTGTCTAGATTATCTATGAGTGGCTGTCGGAGGTATAGCCGGACCTATATGGTAATTGCCAGGGGCATCACCAGCTCATAGAGTCTTCAGGAACTCATCAGGGTTTTAGCCTGCCCGAAAGGGGGCTTAACGGAGGTGAGCCAGCACCGAAGGATCGTGCAGACATATGGGGTCGCGGAAAGGGCACTGATTGGCTTGGATCACCTACTGGGCCCCACATCATGGAATTATGGACGGGAAAGTATGCCCGTGTGCAACAAGGAGTTGATCTCTCATGGGTAAAGTAATTTACCTCTGCAGAGTGTAAAAACTGTAACTTGTGACTCCCTGTTTCGGGAAGGAGCTGCGAACGCTACAGGAGAAACTCCATGAAAGTTCTGGTAAACCTGTGAAGGCTGACAGACATAGCCTTTTAGAATAAAAGCAACCTTTAAAGAAATGATTACGAAAACCTGCATTGCCTATGACCTATGGTCTGTGGCTGTAGATATAGTGCATCAAACACTCCTTTTTAGTGAACTTGCTGAGTACACTCATACTCAACGTATATTCTTAACCCTTGCTAGATTCCGAAGAAATTAAAGACTAAGAAGAGGAAATACTCTATTCAATTGAATATCAAGAAGAATTACTCTATGAAGAACCAGAAGTATCCGGATGCATCAAAGGGAACAATTACAAAAACATGGATGGAATGGAGACTGACGTATCTGAAGTGTAGATGTATCATATATAGTGATCTAGTCCAGTAGCATAGATCTCTATCCTCTATCTATATTAAATCTCATATAAACCTTAAAGTTTAGTTTGCTTCTTTATCTTGTTCTCAGAGTTATGATAGTTTAGACCTAAGTCATCGTTATACCTCTATGGACATAGGAGGATCTCGAAGTCATCATATAATTTCTGGTTGTAATAATGATAATGTATGTTGTGGACCCTCTTTGTTTCTGTTGTACCACTCTGAGGATGTAATATTTGCGGAATGGTACTCCGTGAGTATTATTCCCACGACTATAGTATACTACAACATGCAGTGGTATGCTGGGTCACCACAACGAGCACCACACCACCGGAATTTCATCGGAGCCCGCCGCTGCAGTGATGGAAGGGAGCCATCGCTAGGAGCCACCCCAGGAGCAGCCGTGACCACCATTTAAACCGCCGTCATCGACAAGCTCGTTCGCCTACCTCGCCGGACCTAGTTGGAGCCCTGGTAAGACCTCGACGACCCCCGCCATAGAGCTAGGGTTAGAATCTCGTGCGTGTTGTGCGATGGAGACGACGACGCGGAGCCGTTGATCGCGCTCTAATCGTGCGGCCCAGATTAGCGCATACCGCTTCATGTTAGATTAGTCGCTGACGCGTGGGACTAGCGCGAGTGCAGCCCGATGTGCGCGTGCCGCATAGTTGGGCCGGCCTAGTAACGTTCCCGCGCGTAGCCCACAAATTCAAATTTAGGTTTTCCTTTTAATTCAAAACCCTATTCTGTATGTGACTTTGAAATTCAATTTAGAAAGATTCACTGAACCAAATTGCATGATTCCAATTTTGTTAGAAAGGAAATAAAAATCTGTAAACACTGCCATTGGATTCAAACATTTTGAAATTATAGATCATCCCTAGTAAAACTAACAAGGCAGAGACTTTTACAACTTCAAACATTTTTCTAAAATCAACCATAAATGCTTTTGAGTTGATTCCAACTCTAAAAAATCACATTTTCCATGACCTATCTGATTATGTAAACATATATAATTTTATATGTAGTGATCCTGGACCAAAATTAAAATAATGGATTTATAGTCATTGCTAGTCACATAAATTTTATTAAATAGCATTATTAAACTTTGTAAGTTGCCATCCACTTTAAATCACATTCCCAAGTATTGGAATATGTGGTGATGACATGTGTCAATATGATCCCATATTTTAATTGGAGAATATTAAATCTTAAGTATTTTTCAATGAGTAGAAATTGCTTTTCTAAAATAAGATAATTAAGGGCATGTCACTTTTTCTTGTAATGATAGAGATGATGCTAGATCATCTAGTGTGGATCTTTGTGTGCTAAATAGAAGTATTTAAGTATTGTTTAGTGATTGTGTACCTTGTATTTATTTATAGACGCTAGTATGAACCAGATGTACGAGGAAGAGGAGTTCTTCGACAAAGAAGAGGAGAACTTCGACAACTGCACCAACCAAGATAAGCTAAAACTATGCAAGCAATTATGCTGCAACCTTGATTATACCAATCCCAAGTTTTAACTTGCAAGTTTTATCTTTTCTTCCTTTTATCAAAGTTGCTCAATTAGTTAATTAATTGGTGATTAGTGGAAAATAGGAAAGAAGCCATCAAAATCATAGAACTAGGTGTAGGTAGTTACACTTGATTAGTACCCCTCAAATAGTGACACAATCATTGATATATGCTAGTGCTAAACTAATCTTGATCACTGTAGATGGGAATACTTGGATAAAATGATTATGAAAACCTTGGAATGACGAGTCATTCTATTGAAATGTGTTATGGAACACAATGAGTTGAAGATGATACTGAATGAATCTTGTGCCCCGACTTTGATAAAAACTGATGGTTGGGTTCGGATGCGATACCATTCCAATTTTACCGTACAACAACAATACCTAAGTTTGGGTAGGGCTTAACTTGGAGTTTATGTGTCTTAGTATGGGTTCCCTCACGGAAAGAGGTTAAGCTGAGGCTACCTCGTGCGTATGAATGCCCATCTATGCAGTTCCCGGGATGGCGGATGGCCATGGCTGGAAGGCCAAACTCATAGGGGAGGTGCCTATACTAGGGTGTGTAATTGAAAGGTTAGGATTGATTATCCGCATACCAAGTATGATGATTCAGGGTTTTCCCTAACGGATGTATCGAATGTTGTGGTGAAAGTGTACTACCTCTGCAGAGTGTCAAACTATTTGAATAGCCACGTCCGCGGTCATGGACAGTTGGATGGCCATACTGTTCTGTTGTCAGATGTTTTTAAAATGACTTGTGATTTGAAATATGTCCTGGACTTAACCACACAGGGCTGTGGACATGAAACTAGGTTCCCTCTTGAGTAATCTAGATAACTAAAATAGGACTTTACTACTAAGTACCTCTGAAATAAAATTGTCTTATTGAAAACAAACCTAGAGCTTAGGATTCCTACTAGAATGGTATTACTGCTTTAGTGATAGTTTGCGAGTACTTTAAAAGTACTCATGGCTTTGTCCCTGGCTATTGCCATGGCCAGACTATGAAGGGGAGTATGAGGAGGAAGGACAGCAGGACGCCTAAGATAACTAGGACTATCTCCCATCGTCAGCATTGCCCGTGACAATGAAGATGGAGCTTCTACTATGTTATTTTCTGCTGCTTTGATGTGTATTAAGACTTGATCGTGTGATCAAATATTTGTTAGACTATTATGGTTTGTAATGGATGATGTACTGTGCTATATATTCTGTTATGTCTCGCAAAAATGGTAATCCTGGGATTGCGATGTACGGCATAACATGCATCTGGACTTAAAAATACGGGTGTTGACAAGTTGGTATCAGAGCCATCCTGACCATAGGAGACCCTAGTTAGAATGGACGTCTGAAAACTTAGTTTCAAAACAAAGAAAGTGAGTATTTATGAAAACCTATTCTCACTCGTATCCTTGAGATTCTTTCCAACAGAGAGGCATACGTTCCTCAAAGTTTTTGCAATCCTACATAAAATTTGACACACTGGATCACCTCACTAACTTTCTCATCCTAATTTCTTATAGATGGAAGTCAAGTATAGCAAGTTCTACCAGCTTGGCAACTGAGGGGAACTCATCTTCGAGAGGGACTTGGGTCAGCTAGTCGATTTTCTTGGACGCCCGCATCCGGAGTTCTTTGGAGCGCAGCTCAATGACCAGCAAGGAGGAGAACTGCAGTGGTTGATCATTGCCGATCTAAGAGGCAAGAAGGAGCCACCCACCTCGGAGAAGATACAATTCAGCTTGAGGGAGAACAACTGGATGGATGGACTAGCTAGAGCCATGCAGGAGGCGCTTGCCTATCTGTGTGGGTAGAACATCAACCAGATCATTGGCACCCGCTTCGCTCACTACGCAAGACATGACTCCAATGGATAGACCTTGGCCATGCCAGGACATCCGGAGCTGAAGCATCATGTGAATCACTTCGCCTTCATGCTGCACGAGAACCAGAAGGAGTTGGACAATGCTTGTGCCTACGCCAACCAGAAAGCACCTTGTTGCAACCGAGAATAACCAGACCCTCGCCATCCTAGCAAAAGAGCGCAAGTCACTTCGCCGCGAGCGTGACAAGAAGGACCACATCATTGCTCGCCTTCGTCAGAAGGTGTCAACCCTTGAAGAAACCATCCATGATCAGGAGATTCAACTCGAGGAGAAGGAAAACGAAGGTGAAGATATGCGTGGGGATATCAGGTCATACCTCAGTGACGATGACGACTACTTTGAGGACATCAACATGGAGTTCCACACTGACGAGGAGGACCGCGATTTCCTGGATGATGAAGAGCCCACCGATTGTGATGATGAGTAGTATCACTAGATCACTGTTGTAGGTGTGAGTTTGTATTTAGTCCTACTGTATCGTAGCCTGAAAGAATGGTTCTTAAAACCATCTGCTTTGTTTTGGTGATGTGTGGTTTGCAATGTGTGGTTTGTATGTGTGTTTGGAATGAATGAAAAAGAGTTGTAGGTTTCCAAACCTTAGCCATACTCCAAGTTTAAAGCTTTTGAACCATACCCATAAACCATAGAAATTTCCTTCTTATCTTATGATATACCTCAATCTTCAGATGACTCGTGGCAACACCGGTGGAAGCAAATCATCCCAGGACCCGATGGTTCAGAACCTGCAAATGCTAGTAGCAGATCGAGAAGCCGTTAGAACCAAGCGTCAAGCCAATCTCGCCACTCTTCAGCAGATCGCCCAAATGGCACATGACAATCAAGGCCATGGAAACCAGGATCACCATGGAGCTAAGCTCAAGAACTTCCAAAACACCAATCCTTCTATGTTTATCAAATGTAAAGAGCCCTTAGATGCTGATGACTGGCTGCAAACAATGGAGAACAACTTAGAAGTTGCAGGAGTGGATGATGCAGAGAAAGTATTGTTTGCCACCCACCATCTAGAAGGTTCTGCAAGAGCATGGTGGAATAGCACTCGTACAATGAACGGAGGACAAATGATGACTTGGGAGGAACTCAAGCTCAAGTTCAACAGGACTCATGTACCCCCAGGTTAGATTCTGAGGATGAGGGATGAATTCAAGGAGTTGAAGCAGGGAAGGATGACTATGGTGGAATACCGTGATAGGTTTCTGTCTCTGTCTAGGTATGCCCCCGATGAAATTGGCACCGAGGCAAAGAAGAAGGAAATATTCCTGAATGTCCTGCATGATGAGATGCAGACAGTGTTAGTCAATATCCCTTTTACCGATCTAGAAGCTCTAGTGGATTATGCTATCCAGATGGAAGGAAAGATCAATCAAGATAGTGAGAACCGCAAGCATCGTATAATGCACCAGTATGGACCAAACCATACCCCAGAGTACCGCCCCAGCTCGTCTGCAAGATTTGCACCAAGGAACAACATGCAACCTATGTCCCGTCCAAACTTTCCCAATCGTGGCAGAGGAAACCCGAGGCCACAACAACTACAACCCCGGCAACCCCAATAACTTCAACCGTGCACCGCCAAGGTCCAACAACAACAATACTGCCCCAAGGACTGGAAGCAATGATGTGCCTATTGCCGGGAAGGACAAGTCAATGATAACCTGCTTTGAATGTGGAATCACGGGTCACTACTCCAATGAGTGGCCCAAGAATCTTGCTGCAGCACCCAATGCCACTGCACCTGCCCAGCAGAAGTGTCGTGTCCAACTTGGAAAGAGATTTGCCCCAGGCAACCCGCATAACCATACCGTCCGTCTGTTCCACATGAATGCGAAGAAGCCCAGGAAGCGCCATATGTCGTGATGGGTATGTTTTCTGTTAACTCGGTACTTGCAAGGGTATTGTTTGATTCTGGAGCATCGCACTCGTTTGTTATAGAAGAATTTGCATGCACTAGTAAGATTCAACCAACAAATTTGAAGCATGTTATGATAGTTCAAATAGCTGGGTCAACTACCAAAGATAGAAAAATTTACAAGGCCGTACCTATCAGAATACATGGAATAGATTTTGTGCCAATTTAATAGTACTTGGAACAAAAGGTTTGGAAGTAGTACTAGGAATGGATTGGATGTCGAAACATCAAGGATTAATAGACTATGCCAAGAAAGCCATAGCCATGACCAGTAGAAATGTAGTATAAGTAGAGCATGTGTCTGAGACGTTGCCCCGAAAATTCAAGTGCAACAAGAGTTTAGTCCAACCAACCCTAGACCAAGTCAGAGTAGTCTATGAATACCCTGATGTGTTCCCAGATGAATTACCCGGTATGCCCCCAGATCGGGATATCGAGTTTATCGTTGAACTAATCCCTGGAACTGGACCCATAGCTCAGAGACCCTATAGTTTGAACCCAGCCGAATTAGTGGATCTCAAGAAGCAATTTGATGACATGTTGAGAAAAATCTGATACAACCAAGTGCATCACCGTGGAGATGCCCTGTTTTGTTTGTGGATAAGAAATATGGTGCCACCCGTTTGTGTACGGATTACCGGAAGCTGAATGACGTCACCATCAAGAACAAGTACACCTGCCGAAGATAGAAGATTTGTTTGACCAGTTGACTGGTTCCAGGGTGTTTTATAAGATTGATCTTAGAACTGGTTATCATCAACTAAAGATCCGTGCAACGGATATCCCAAATACTACTTTCACTACCCGATATGGATTGTATGAGTACAATGTCATGTCATTTGGATTAACCAATGCCCCTGCTTATTTCATGAATCTCATGAATAAGTTTTTTATGAACTTCTTGGCTAAGTTTTTCATTGTATTTATCGATGACATTCTGATCTATTCCAAGTCAGAAGAGGAACATGAGCAGCACCTAAGAACCATACTTGAAACCCATAGAGAGCATCAAATGTATGCCAAGTTTAGCGAATGTGAGTTCTGGTTAAAGGAAGTAGGAATCCTAGGACATATCTTGTCGGCAGGAGGAGTTATCGTCGCCCCTCCAAGAGTAAGGATGTTGAAGAATGGAAAGCCCCAACCACTCAAACCGAAGTTCACACATTTCTTGGATTAGCGGGATATTACCGCAAGTTCGTTGAGGGATTTTCAAGCATCGCAAGGCCGATGACCCAGCTATTGAAGAAAGACAAGAAGTTTGAATGGACGGACAAATGTGAAGCAAGCTTTCAAGAGCTCAAGAAGAGATTGATTGCAGCCCCAATTTAGATTATGCCGGATATCACTAAGCCTTTTGACGTTATTGTGATGCATCCAACATTGGTCTCAGATGTTGATGACGCCTGTGATGTGGAGCCTGTTGGTAACCCCAAGAGCAAGGTGTGAAGCAGCAAGCAGCAGGTTTTCCCTCAGTTGAGACCGAGGTTATCGAACCATAAGGAGGAAGGAAACGTCACACAGGTGTTGCAAGCAACGCGGAGACCTGCACAACACAAACTCAAGACTTTGCCCCGACGAATCAGTGAGGTTGTCAAGCTCACCGGTTTGTTGTAACAAAGGATTAAACATATGGTGTGGAAGGTAATGGTTTGCAACAAGTAAACAAGTAACAGTGGAAGATGTATCAATGGTAAAGATTGGACCGGGGTCCATAGTTCACTAGAGGTTCTCTCCTTAAATAAACAACATGGCATGAAGGGTAAACAAATTACAGCGGGGCAATTGACAGGAACTGAGCAAGGCATAACAATACAATTACTAGTCAGAAAGATCCTATGAGGTTGATTGGCCAATACAACAAGATACATAGACCACCATCCAACTGCATCAATGACTAGAAGTCCACCTTCAGGTTATCATCCGAACCCTCTCCAGTATTAAGTTGCAAGCAACAGACAACTAATTTAATCAAAGTGTGTAAGGTAAACAGTCCACATGTTCCATGAACAACAGACCGTTGTTTTCTCCCTAGTAGCAACAACACATCTACAACCGAAGAGATTATTGTCACTTCCCTTGGAAACTAGAGGCATGAACCCACTATCGAGCATAAATACCCCCAATTGGAGTCACTAGCAACTACTTGGCCAAGATAGCTACTAACAATGGAGAGCATGCAAGATCACAAACAAAACAGACATGATAGAATCATATAGACAAAACCATTAATCAAACCAACATAATAATCTCAATATCCATCGGATCCCCGCAAACACAACATGCATGATTACAAATAGATTAGATCTTGATCATGAACGGAGCTCACAAGATCTATACATGAAAGAACAAAGGAGGAGATACAACCATCTAGCTACTACATGGACCCATAGTCCAAGGTGGAACTACTCACGCATCATACCGGAGAGAAGGCCTCCGGGATGATCTCTCATCCGGCAAGGTGCCGGGAAGAACTTCAGATCCCCCCGATCTAGGGACGATGGCGGCGGCGGCTACAGAAGGTTTCGTGGAATATTGATCGGGTACTCAGGGTTTCTGCATCGGGGGCTTCTTATAGGCGAAGGGAGAGACCGAGGAGGCGGCCAGGGCCACCAAACTCTAGCCAGGCGCAGGGCTGGGCCCACCCGCGCCTGGGGTGGTTCTGCCCCCCCTGGCTGGCCTCCCGGACTCTCCTCTGGACTTCTTGTTCCCCACGGAAAGTAATTGACTTTGTCCTTTGTCCCATCCAATTCCGAGAATATTTCTTTACTAACTTTTCTAAAACCGAAAACAGCAGAAAACAGGCATCTGGCACTGTTGCAACTTGTTAGTATGTTAGTACCAGAAACATGTAAAAGCACCTCAAAGTGTGGACAAGTAAAGCAAAGTAGATACTAAACAAGCATGGAGCATAAAAAATTATAGATACGTTTCAAACGTATCAGCATCCCCAAGCTTAACTCCTGCTCGTCCTCGAGTAGGTAAGTGATAAAAAGAATAATTTTTGAGGTGACATGCACCCTCACAATAAAGATCCACCCATTTGCAAGCATTGAAAGCTGGGATCAAAGAACTCTAAACATGTGCATGAAAGATGGATTTCTAACAATAGGACAAAGTAACTATGCATGCAACACGAATAGCTACAAACAAAGATCATGAATAACATGCATTGAAAAACGTTTGTGTGTTTCACATACAGAAAACATAGCATAGTGGCAATCAGCTTGTCCCTCATAGAGTAGCAAATAGATGCATAGGACACCTTCAAAGTTCACAAGGATGACTAGAAACAAGTAGCACAAGAACAAGTAATATCACAATATGCATCAATCAATAAGCTTTGGAACACTGCACACGGAATGACAACTATGCTCTCCAAATGGTGCCTAAAGGTAGAAGGTGGGGACTCAAATAATGGTGGAAGAAATGCCTTTTATAAAGGAATCAGGGATTTCAAGTTTCAAAAGAGCTTCCAAAAATTATGGTACTTGTTAGCTTTCAGCCCTCATTGCCCCTATCATAAGCATCTTGAAGTGATTAAGTTTAAAGTGAACAAAGATGGAGTATATGCTTGACGAAGTATAAGTTGGCAATCTCAAGTCCCTTGAATACGAGGGCCACACCTCATGCTACTCAACTTTAGTCACCTATAAGTTCTTATCATTGTAAGTATTTGCATATCATTGAGAACCGCCAATGGGGTACCCCTTGCACATGGTATAGGAGCTTTCCCATAACCAAAATGACAAGGCAAGCAGACAATGAGCATCTCAGCAATCTTCTTATTTACCATGGGAATATGGTGCTTTTTTCTATCTTTCCTCTTTTCTCAATGTGTCTTTTTTTCATAATAATAATGCTTCATAGATGTCACTATGGTGATGCTGCAAGTTTCCACCATGATTAGGCATGGCTTAGGCTAGCGGCCCAGGCGTTTCTCTAACACAGAATACAAACTCCATGGACTTACAAGTTCCCTTTTTATTTCACACCAGTGACATCCATAGACAAAAGAGCATGATATCAATTGAGTACAAAGTATAAGTGCAATGTTGAAAACGTTCCCCATGACAGCACGGTTCTGCTAATTCCAACATATAAGTGCAAGCATATACAACATAGAAGACACAATGGTTCAAGTTTATTAGGGGCAAAGAATATAAAGTGTGCCATCAAGTTTGTGAGGGCTTTAATCACTAAGTTTTCACATAAAAAATAGTTTTTAATTGGAAGATAGTTGAAAACAAGAATATACTTGGAATGGTGTAAAACACCATGCATAGGAGTTTACAGTGGACACTTTGGAATAACTTGGTTTCTTGGGAGTTGGAGGCATGAGTAGAACTTACTCATGCAAGTGGAGGCTAGCAAAAGACTGGGAGCAACCAACTAAGAGAGCAATAATGGCCAAAATCATGCAGTGCAACAAAGCATACTAATCAAAGCAAAGAGTGGTACTACAAGTCAAGGACCAAATGATCATAGAGGCTAATGGTGACTTGTGAGAGTCATAACATGGTGTGAGCATGTTCCAAGTCAACCCAAGCAAAGCATCAAAGGAAAATACCACAATACTATACTTTTGCATGCTAAAACAATGCATAATTTCTTCAAGGCACACTAAGCAATCCCAATTGTTTGGAACAAGACGTGCTACAACAATAATCACTAAGCATAATGCTAAAACAACACCTAACATGTCATGATAAAGTCTAAGTCATAGTCAATGCAAGCTCCTCTTGCACTTCAAGCAAGAACTTACTACACCTTTCCAACACCAAGCAAACTTATTTGTAAAACAACACAGCGAGAGAGGGGGTCCAAACTACTCAAGCAAACTAAAACAAACTAAGCAAAGCAAACGAAAACTAAGACGCTCCAAGAACAACACAATTGTGCATGAAACAATGAAAACAAAGTGTCTAGACAGACCTGAGCTTTTTATTGATGAAGAAGGGGATGCCTTGGGCATCCACAAGCTTTGACGCTTGTACCTCTTGGATATTTCTTGGGGTGACACCATGGTGGCATCCCCAAGCTTGAGCTTTTTTCCATTCTTAATCTCATTGCATCATTCTCTCTCTACACCTGAATTTTTTTCATTCATACAAAACTTCACACAATCTTCATTAGCAACATTTGCCCCTAATATTACTACTAATATCATATATGTCCAACTAACTGAAGCAACATGACGTATTATCTTTTGAATACACAAATGTTGCTAATGAACATTGTGTGAAGTTATGTATGAAGGAAAAATTTCAGGTGTATAGAGAGAATGATGTAATGAGATGAAGAATGGACAAAAGCTCAAGCTTGGGGATGCCAACATGGTGTCACCCCAAGAAATATCCAAGAGGTACAAGCGTCAAAGCTTGGGGATGCCCAACGCATCCCCTTATTCATCAATAAAAAGCTCAGGTCTGTCTAGACACTTCCTTTTTATTGTCTCATGCACAGTTGTGTTGTTCTTGGAGCGTCTTAGTTTTCGTTTGCTTTGCTTAGTTTGTTTAGTTTTATTTAGTAGGTTGGACCCCCGTTATCGATGTGTTGTTTTGCAAATAAGTTGCTTGGTGTTGGAAAGGAGTAGTAAGTTCTTGCTTGAAGTGCAAGATGTAGCATGTCTTGTTCTAAACAATTGGGATTGCTTAGTGTGCCTTGAAGAAATTATGCGTTGTTTAGCATGCAAAAGCATAGTATTGTGGTATTCTCCTTTGATGTTTTGCTTGGGTTGACTTGTCACATGCTCACACCATGTTATGACTCTCACAAGTCACCATTAGCCTCTATGATCATTTAGTCCTTGACTTGTAGTACCACTCTTTGCTTTGATTAGTTTGCTTTGTTGCATTGCATGATTTTGACCATTATTGCTCTCTTAGTTGGTTGCTCCCAGTCTTTTGCTAGCCTCCACTAGTATGAGTAAGTTCTACTCATGCCTCCAACTCCTAAGAAACCAAGTTATTCCAAAGTGTCCACTATAAATTCCTATGCATGGTGTGTTACACTATTCCAAGTATATTCTCATTTTCATCTATCTTCCAATTAAAAACTATTTTGTTATGTGAAAACTTAGCGATTAAAGCCCTCAGGAACTTGATGGCACACTTTATTCTTTGCCCTTAATAAACTTGAACCATTGTGACAACTTTGTTGTATATGCTTGCACTTATAAGTTGGAATTAGCAGAACCGTGATGTCACGGGGAACGTTTTCAACATTGCACTTGTACCTTGTTATACTCAGTTGATATCATGTTCTTTTGTCTATGGATGTCACCGGTGTGAAATAAAGAGGGAACTTGTAAGTCCATGGAGTTTGTATCCTGTGTTAGAGAAACGCCTGGGCCGCTAGCCTAAGCCATGCCTAATCATGGTGGAAACTTGCAGCATCACCATAGTGACATCTATGAAGCATTCTTATTACAAAAAAAGAGACACATTGAGAAAAGAGGAAAGAGAGAAAAAGCACCATATTCCATGGTACATCAGAAGAATTGCTGAGATGCTCATTGTCTGCTTGCCTTGTCATTTTGGTTATGGGAAATCTCATGTACCATGTGCAAGGGGTACCCTGTTGGCGGTTCTCAATGATATGCAAATACTTATAGTGACAAGAACTTACCTGGACCCAAAGTTGAGTATGCATGAGGTGTGGCCCTCGTATTCAAGGGTCATGAGATTGCCAACTTATACTTCGTCAAGCATATACTCCAGCTTTGCCACTTTAACCTTAACCACTTCAAGATGCTTATGATAGGGGCAATGAGGGCTGAAAGCTAACTAGTACCATAATTTTTGGAAGCTCCTTTTGAAACTTGTAATCCCTGCTTCCTTTACAAAAAGGCCTTTCTTCCACCATTATTGAGTCTCCACCTTCTACCTTTAGGCACCATTAAGAGAGCATAGTTGTCATTCTGTGTGCAGTGTTCCTAATTGATGCACATTGTGATATTACTTGTTCTTGTGCTACTTGTTTCTAGTCACTCTTGTGAACTTTGCAGGTATCCTATGCATTATATTGCTACTCTATGAGGGACAAGCTGATTGCCACTATGTTATGTTTTCTGCATGTGAAACAAACAAACGTTTTTCCATGCATATTATTCATGATCTTTGTTTGTAGCTTGCCATGTTGCATGCATAGTTACTATGTCCTATTGTTAGAACTCCATCTTTCATTCACATGTTTAGAGTTCTTTGATCCCAGCTTTTAATGCTTGCAAATGGTTGGATCTTTATTGTGAGGGTGCATGTCACCTAAAAAATTATTCATTTTATCACTTACCTACTCGAGGACGAACAGGAGTTAAGCTTGGGGATGCTGATACGTTGGAAACGTATCTATAATTTTTGATGCTCCATGCTTGTTTAGTATCTACTTTTATTTACTTGTCCACACTTTGAGGTGCTTTTTACATGTTTTCTGGTACTAACCTATTAACAAGTTGCAATAGTGTCAGATGCCTGTTTTCTGCTGTTTTTGGTTTCAGAAAAGTTAGTAAAGAAATATTCTCGGAATTGGACGGGACAAAGGACAAAGTCAATTACTTTCCGTGGGGAACAAGAAGTCCAGAGGAGAGACGGAGGGGCCAGACCCACCCCAGGCACGGGGGCAGGTGGGCCTGCGCCTGGCTAAGGTTTGGCGGCCCTGGCCGCCTCCCGGTCTCACCCATTCGCCTATAAGAAGCCCCCGATGCAGAAACTCTGAGTACCCGATCAGAAATCCACAAAACCGTATAGTCGCTGCCACCATCGTCCCTAGATCAGGGGGATCTGAAGTTCTTCCCGGCACCCTGTCGGAGGGGAGATCATCCCGGAGGCCTTCTCTCTGGTATGATTCGTGAGTAGTTCCACCTTGGACTATGGGTCCATGTAGTAGCTAGATGGTTGTATCTCCTCCTTGGTGCTTTCATGTATAGATCTTGTAAGCTCCGTCATAATCAAGATCTAATCTATTTGTAATCATGCATGTGTTTGTGGGGATTCGATGGATATTGAGATTATTATGTTGGTTTGATTAATGGTTTCATATTTATGATTCTATCATGTCTATGTTTTTTGTGATGTTGCATGCTCTCCGTTTCTAGTGGTTATCTTGGCCAAGTAGTTGCTAGTGACTCCAAGAGGGGGTATTTATGCTCGATAGTGGGTTCATGCCTCTAGTTTCCAAGGGAAGTGACAGAAATCTCTTCGGTTGTAGATGTGTTGTTGCTACTAGGGAGAAAAGAACGGTCTCTTGTTCATGGAACATGTGGACTGTTTACCTTACAAACTTTGCTTAAAGCAATTGTCTGTTGCTTGTAACTTAATACTGGAGGGGTTTTGGATGATAACCTGAAGGTGGACTTCTAGTCAAAGATGCAGTTGGATGATGGTCTATATATATTGTTGTATTTCCCAATCAGCTTCATAGGATCTTTCTGGCTAGTAATTGCATTGTTATGCCTTGCTCAGTTCCTGTCAATTGCCCTGCTGTAATTTGTTTACCATTCATGCCATGTTATTTATTTAAGGAGAGCACCTCTAGTGAACTATGGACCCTGGTCCAATCTTTACCATTGATACATCTTCCACTGTTACCTGTTTACTTGTTGCAAACCATTACCTTCCACACCATACGTTTAATCCTTTGTTACAGCAAACTGGTGAGCTTGACAACCTCACTAATTCGTTGGGGCAAAGTCTTGAGTTTGTGTTATGCAGGTCTCCGCGTTGCTTGCAACACCTGTGTGACGTTTCCTTCCTCCTACTAGTTCGATAACCTCGGTTTCTTACTGAGGGAAACTTGCTGCTGTGCTGCTTCATACCTTGCTCCTGGGGTTTCCAACGAAGCTTCCCACGACAAGTGGTGGGCGCCATCAGACCGCGCCTCGCCGTGCCACTGTGCGCATGACGATCGCCAAGGATCCCTACGTCGGCCTACACCCCTCGCCATGCCGATAGCGCCCTGTAACGACATCACCGACGAGCCCGAGCCATGCCGCCCTGCTCCCTTCGCTGGGGTATAAATAGACCCATCCCCGGAGCAAGGCGAGCACCACAGCGCCGGAATTTCACCGGAGCCCTCCGTTGTAGTGATGGAAGAGAGCCATCGCTAGGAGCCGCCCCAGGAGCCGCTGAGACCACCATTCGAACCGCCATCGTTGACAAGCTCGTTCGCCCACCTCGTCGGACCTAGCTGGAGCCCTCGTAAGCCCCCGACGACCCCCGCCATAGAGGTAGGGTTAGAATCATGCGCACGTTGTGCGATGGCGACGACGATGCGGAGCCGTTGATCACACTCTAATTGTGCGTCCCAGTTTAGCGCATACCGCTTCGTGTTAGATTAGTCGCTGACGCGTGGCACAAGCGCGACTTCTTGTCGCGCGCCAAGCGTGAAGTAGCCAGCCCAGATGCGTTCCTGCCAGTAGCCACAAATTCAAACTTAGGTTTTCCTTTTAATTCAAAACCCTATTATGTATGTGACTTTTAAATTCAATTCAGGAATATTCACTGAACCAAATTGCATGATTCCAATTTTGTTAGAAAGTAAATAAAAATTTCTAAACACTCCCGTTGGATTCAAACAGTTTGAAATTATAGATCATTCCTAGTAAAAATAACAAGGCAGAGACTTTTATAGCTTCAAACATTTTTCTAAAATCAACCATAAATGATTTTGAGTTAACTCTCAAAAATCACATTTGCCATGACCTATCTGATTATGTAAAAATATATAATTTTATATGCAGTAGTCCTGGACCAAAATTAAAATAATGGATTTATAGTCATTGCTAGTCACATAAATTTTATTAAATAACATTATTAAACTTTGTAAGTTGCCATCCACTTTAAATCACATTCTCAAGTATTGGAATATGTGGTGATGACATGTGTCAATATGATCTCATATTTCAATTAGATAATATTAAATCTTAAGTATCTTTCAATGAGTAGAAATTTATTTTCTATAATAAGATAATTAAGGCCATGTCACTTTTTCTTGTAATGATAGAGATGATGCTAGATCATCTAGTGTGGATATTTGTGTGCTAAATAGAAGTAGTTAAGTATTGTTTAGTGATTGTGTACCTCGTATTTATTTATAAACGCTAGTATCAACCGGGGTATGAGGAAGAGGAGTTCTACGACGAAGAAGAGGAGAACTTCGACAACTGCACCAACCAAGTAAAGCTAAAACTATGCAAGCAATTGTGCTGCAACCTTGATTATATCAATCCCAAGTATTACCTTGCAAGCTTTATCTTTCTTCCTTTTATCAAAGTTGCTCAATTAGTTAATTAATTGGTGATTAGTGGAAAATAGGAAAGAAGCCATCAAGAACATAGAACTAGGTGTAGGTAGTTACACTTGATTAGTACCCCTCAAATAGTGACACTCTGATTGATAGATGCTAGTGCTAAACTAATCCTGATCACTATAGATGGGAACACTTGGAGAAAATGATTATGAAAACCTTGGAATGATGAGTCATTCTATTGAAATGTTTTGAAATGTGTTATGGAACACAATGATTTGAAGATGATACTGAATGAAGCTTGTGCCCTGACTTCGATAAAAACTGATGTTTGGGTCCGGATGCGATACCATTCCAATTTTACCATACAACCACAATACCTAAGTTTGGGTAGGGCTTAACCGGAAGTTTATGCGTCTTAGTATGGGTTCCCTCGCGGAAAGAGGTTGACCTGAGGCTACCTTGTGAGTATGAATGCCCACCTATGCAGTCCCGGGATGGCGGATGGCCATGGCTGGGAGGCCAAACTCATAGGGGAGGTGCCTATACTAGGGTGTGTAATTGAAAGGTTAGGATTGATTATCCGCATACCAAATATGATGATTCAAGGTTATCCCTGACAGATGTATCGATTGTTGTGGTGAAAGTGTACTACCTCTGCAGAGTGTCAAACTATTCGAATAGCCGCGTCCGCGGTCATGGACGGTTGGATGGCCATACTGTTCCGTTGTCAGATGTTTTCAAAATGACTTGTGATTTGAAATATGACCTGGACTTGACCACACAGGGTTGTGGACATGAAACTAGGTTCCCTCTTGAGTAATCTTGATAACTAAAATAGGTCTTTACTACTCCCTCCGATCTATAATACTTGTCATTAAAATAGATGTATCTAGCACAAAAACATGTCTAGATACATCTATTTCAATGACAAGTAATATGGATCAGAGGGAGTACTAAGTACCTCTAAAATAAAATTGGCTGATTGTAAACAAAACTAGAGCTTAAGATTCCTACTAGAATGGTATTACTGCTTTAGTGATAGTTTGCGAGTATTTTAAAATTACTCATGGCTTTGTCCATGAAATTTCCATGGCCAGACTATGAAGGGAAGTACGAGGAGGATGGACAGCAGTATGCCTACGATAACTAGGATCATCTCCCATCGTCAGTATTGCCTGTGACAATGAAGATGGAGCTTCTACTACGTTATTTTCCGCTGCTTTGATGTGTATTAAGACTTGATCATGTGATCAACTATTTGTAAGACTATTATGATTTGTAATGGATGATGTACTGTGCTATCAATTCTGTTATGTCTCGCAAAAATGGTAATTCTGGGATTGCGATGTACGGCATAACAGGCATCTGGACTTAAAAATTCGGGTGTTGACAATGACACATACCAGGAGTGTAGCCGATACTAGTAGAAAACAGACCTTTCGTCTGGAGTATTAGTCCCGGTTTTACTACGAACTGGGACTAGAAACGCCTGCAGGGTACGACGAGCTTTAGGAGACACCAATCGGGACTAAAATGTTTCCGGCATGACTAAAGATGGACCTATAGTTCTGGTTGGAGATACCATTTGGTTCTAATGTGCTTCCTATATCTTTCTTCCTCCTATCCCAAGCCATACTCCATTTTCAAGATGCTTCTCCTCTCTGTTTCATTCCCGAGCTCGAGTTTATCCCCATTTTTTCACAAGATTTTTCAAAATTTGGCGACGCCACATCTATCCATGGGTTTCTAAAGGTTAGAAACTTTGTCCTTTCATATTTAATTGCTAGTTTAGCTCATGTCATGATCTAGTAGTTGAGGAATTTGTGGGATTAGTTTGGGACTAAATTTTGCAATAATGAAATTTGGTTAGTACTTTACTTTGCTTTTATTGTGATGAACTTGTATTAATTTGGTCACTTCTCTGTTGATGATGTTGTGTAATGTTTTTTGATATATAATTATATAATGCAGATTTGGCACTCCTCACTGAGCTCGAGTTCATCCCCATTTTTTCACACGATTTATCAAGATTTAGCGATGCCCCATCTATCCAAGGGTTCTAAAAGGTTAACAACTTCATCCTTTCATCTGTTGCTTATTTCATGCTCTCAAAGTAGAGAGATTTGGTACCACTCCATCTTAAAATTTCGTATGTATACAAAAAAATAACATTATCATTATGCATAGACATATGTAACAAAAAATTTAAGAGTTAATTCACCAAAACTTCATAAGAAGACACACTAGCTCAGAACATCTTCGAGAAGCTCCTCGAGATCAATATGTTGGAGTGCCTCTATGGCGAGCTCCTCGAAGATGTCTAAGGACGGGATCCTAAGACATCTTCGAGAAGCTCCGCCATAGTGGTGTCTAAAGATGTCCAGTTTCTTTTGCTTGTTTTCTACTTCCTTGGCTATTACATGGGCGTTGATCTCTTGAATTTTGAAATTCCTATGTTGCCTGTCATAGAAGCTCTTCACGACCTCTTATTTTTCTAGCGCTTCCACTCTTCCCTATTCTCACTTTATACCTCCTTATAGGAAAATACTGTCTTGATCTACTGTTGCAATACCGACGAGGAAGCCTCGCGCTTTGCATATGCCTTGGAGTTGGTCCGACCCCTCGTCCTCTTTGATATCCTGGGCGCACTTGGGATGGAACCAACAAGATCGGTGACATAGGATTATGTCCCTTGGGTTGCATTAGAGCCTCTGTTGTTGTTCCAAGATGCATAGAGCTCTTACAATGTCAATGTATGGACGAAGTCAATGTCAATGTATAGATGCATAAAATCTTGAAATGTAAGGATGCCCAAGGTTTATTAGATATGCCACCAGGTCTAACGAATTGAATGTTAATGTATGGGTGCATATAGGGAAGCAAAATGAATAAATACCTGGTTCGATGGTTAACCGGGTGGCTTCGTCAATTCGACGAACAAATTGTAGGGGCCAGGGACGGCCTCAGGTGCCAAGCGTCATGGGGACTTCCTTTGCCCGCTCCTTGATGAGCTGGTCACCGGGGCTACGTTCAGGTCGATATGAGTTGCCATCACGGTTGCCAGGAAAGACTCGCTGACCTCTGGCAACATGTGCCTCGAGCAAAAGAATCAAGACGACACCGCTTCGTTCCCTTGAGCATCAAGGAGCAGGGGCTTGTGCATAAACGAGCCATTTCTTGCAGCAACTGCCAGAGCATTGGTCAGCGACTGCACCTTCAGCATGACCACAACGTGGGTGGTGGCTTGGGCGACGATGGCTTTGGTATTGGCGTGGGACCGAGTGGCAACCGTGTGTTCCAAGGACAATGCCCTTTCTTGGTTCTCGGCGACAGTGACCAGTTGGTTCCTGACATTGTATCTACGGTCGGCTCGCTTCCTTGACTCTATTGCCCCTTTTTTGGGTTGAGAAAAACACCAGCCATCGTGGCCTTTCTGGGCGGCTATTGGCGGTGGGAGCCGCGGAAGCCGGGCACGGCATCGTCCATGACATCGAGCACGTCGTTGGAGGGCAGTGGCTTCCATAGACTGCATAGGGCTCGGCTACGACAGGTGGCGGCTGGGTACGAGTAGACGGAGAGAATGCATGGTGAGGCTGGCTAGCAGGGGCCGAGCCAGAGAAAAGTAAGCGTGATCCGGATATTTGGCTAAAATACCTGCTAGAGTTAAATTTTTTATCTGGCTTTCTATTATAAGGATATTTTAGTTAAAAGAGGATGGCTTGGAGATGAATCTTGTAGATGTTGTCATTGCAAAGAAACAGTTAATCATTTGTTTTTTGAGTGTGCTTTAGCTAGATATATTTGAGATGTTATAGCTAGTACCCTAGATATCAGTAATTTACCTTCTAAGATGGAAAATGTTTGCGGTTGGCTACTTGGTTTTAAAAATAAGAGCTTTCGGCCTTTAATAGTTGTTGGTATTGCTGGGGGTACTTTGGATTATTTTGGTAAGTAAAGAATGATGCCCGGTTTAATAAAATATTACATGTAGATCCAATAACTGTGATTTCTCCTATTTTACATGTCATTTATTTTTGGGCTTGTTTGTAGAGGACAAAACTTCGAAATGATCAGCAAGAAGGGGATGTGAAACTACACAGAGTGGCAAATGAAATTTTCATCGAAGCATAAGCTGGATGTTGGGAGTGAGATGTCGTGAAGATTGAGTTCCTTTTGTTCCTTATTTTGTTGGTCTTGCTATCTAAGTAAGTTTAGACTGTTTGTTGGCCCTGGTTCGATGTTTTGGCTAGTCCTACCGAACTATTAGAGTTCTACTGCTTTGTTTATTGGAGAAGTTTTACCCTAGGACTGGTTTGTAATAAAAAAAGGCGTCCGTCGAATTGTTGTGTGTTATGTGGCTTTTCTTCATTGAAAGTTTGAGGCGAGGCCCTTTACTAAAAAAACTCTAAATAGTATACATATGTATTTTTTTGAATCATTTTAAAAAGAAAAATTGAGAACATTTCAGTGTCGTGTCGGGCTACCCGTGTGGTGTCTTCATTGAAAAAGCGCAGACACAAGTATAGAAAACATATCCCCTAAAAAAGCATAACCTGTTTTGGCTTATTTTTGGCCTGTTTTGACATATTTTGGCTTGTTTTCTGGCTGTTTTGGTCTACTTAGGCATGTTTTGTCTGTTTTGAGCTATTTATCTAAAATATTACGAATAATAAAAATACATAAATTCAGAAAATTATTTTCGAGCCGGGCTCTGGCCAGTCTAGGTGCCTGAAAACGAGATAAAGCCCAGCCCACTGTGGGCCCCAGTCTTGGGGCGGCCAGATTTAGGCGTGTTGGGCCGTGTTTCGGGCCAGGTTTTTTTCTGGTGCCAGCATTACATGGGAGTTACCGATAGAAAAAAAAACAGTATTAAGATGACTAGGAGGTGCAGCTCTGCAGTGCAGGCCTGCAGGTTCATGTATACACGCACGCACGCATTGATGCAGGAGCAGGGAGAGGACCGCTCCCTGCTCGCATTGAATCCGATTGAGCATAGTCCCTCACTCCCTCTCGTTCACGACGACGACGGTGACGACCCGTCACGGTGGTCGCTGGATGCCGTCGGTTTCTCGCCCAAATCATGGCTTTCCACGTACTGTGCAGCACTGTGCACGCAAGCTATTATGCATTGTTTGTTCGTGTCATCGAGATCGACGTTACCAGATCACGTCGGTGACCCATTTTGGCATATTCATGCCCCCAAATTTATCAAAGTTTTTTTTTTAAGTAAGTCAGCTGCCTAGCCATGTGATCTTTAAAGAAGAACATGCACGAATTAATTAAGAGAAAACTATATTCCAAACTAGACTAGTACTCCTACTCCTAGTGTTACTCGATCATTCGTCCAAAGCACTTCTGTCCTGCATACCAACTTAATTATATCAGGGCATCCATGGCTGAGTCCATCGACAAATCGAAATCCCCAAAACCAATAATCACATGCATGCAGATTAGTAGTTGCTGATTATGGGTGTGATCTAGTATGATGGTCAGTCGGCCTATTCTTCTCCACGACCGGCCTCGCCGAGGCCAGACGGGACGCGCGTAGAAGAAGAAGACGAGCAAGACGCATGAGCTTTCTTCCCGCCACCGCATTGCTCCGGTGTTGCTGCTACCGCGGCGATCACGTCATCACCTGTACTAGCGGTAGTAGTGCTAGTGCTCGTGCTCGTGCTCTTGCTGCTACCAATACTCGCACTGCTACTGGTACTTGTGCTGCTACTCGACGTCGTAGTGACCGTCGTGGTGGTCGTCCTTGAGGTGGCGGACGGCGTGCCGGTGAGGCCGAGGAGCAGGTCGACGAAGGCGCTGACGATGAGCGGGTGGTGGCGCTTGGCGTTGACCCGGAGGTACCACACCAGGAGCTCCTCCAGCGCGTCCCAGCCTTGCAGCCCGTGCGCCGCCACCATCTCCTCCATGGACGCCAGGAAGTCGTGGTACGGGTCTGACGACTCCACCGCCACCGCCACGCTCTCCTCCGCCACCAGCGACCTGCCACCGTCTCCTGGTCCTCCTGGCTGCTTCTCCTTCTCGGACAGCGCCGCCTCTGCCTCCGATGGCGTACTACTACCGGCCGGCGACGAAGCCGGGGCCGCAGCCGCGGGCAGGATGGAGTTGGTCGCCGGCCGGCCCTTGTCGAAGAAGAAGCGGTGGGTGGACGACGTGGTCCGGCTAAGGCTGCGGATCACGGCCTCCGACCACTCCTCCTCGGCGCACGCAGTGGCCGTCGAGAAGCCGTCGTCCTCCACCACCACCCATTCCTCGTCCGCGTTGGTGCCGGAGCACGACTCGCCACCGTCGGGGTCGAAGTAGACGGAGTTGACTGTCTTGTACATCTCGCCGCAGTCGGCACCAACCAGCTTGCGGTGCCTCGCGGAGACAGGGCCGCACCTGCTGCCATTAGCAACAGCCGAGGCGCAGGGCTCCCCGCCGACGCGGAAGGAGTCGGTCTGCAGGTCCCCGCAGGAAGGCCAGGGCCAGGGCGGGGAGTCGACGCCGGACCTAGACCTGGACCTGGAGAAGACGGAGGTGAGGGCGCCTTTCTTGCCCATCGGATCGAACGGACGGAGCGAGCAATGCAGTGAATCAGCTCGATCGACTCCGTGCCTGTCGAGAGCGAAAGTGGTTGTGGATATACGGATCGTCGAAGACCTAGGTTTCCACCGATATATAAACCCCTTGTAAGCCGCCGGTTGGGAGAGTTGCATCTGTGAAATCCCCGGCGTTTGTAAACACTCCTCGATATAGTGAAGTTTATTTGGCGCCGTGGTTTTTCCTCTTTGTTGGAGGTTTTCACGTTAAATCTGTCCCCTTGCTGTGTTTTCGTTTCGTTCGTTATCTTCTTGCGCAATTGTAACAAGTGGTATCGAGCCCGTGTTCTAATCTAGGGTTTGCGACATGTCGTCATTGAAGTTCGATCTACCACAGTGGACTACACCACAAGATTCTCCTTGTGGCGGTGAAGATCTGGCGATTCTCGCCCAAACTTCATCTGGATGAAGCTGGATGGATTCGGTGAAAAGGATGCTAAGACCTGGTCCGCCGAAGAGAAGCGGAAGGACCATAAGGCTTTGTCTTTGATTCAACTTCATCTGTCCAATAATATTTTGTACGAAGTACTAGAGATGAAATCTGCTGCTGCCCTATGGGAAAAACTGGAACGATCGTGTGTCAAAGGATCTAACCAGAAGATGAACGTGAAGATGAAGTTGTTCTCGCAGCTGCAAGAAGGTGGATCGGTAATGAATCACATATCTGTTTTAAAGAGATTGTTTCGCACTTGCGTCTATGGAGGTAAAATATGATGATGAGGATTTAGCTCTTCTACTCTTATGCTCGTTGCCTAGTTCCTATACACACTTTCGTGATACAATATTGTTGAGCCGTGATGAACTAACCCTTGCCAAGTACATGACGCCCTCAAACAGAGGAAAAGATGAAAACTATGGTAGGGTCGATGGGACGTCATCCAAGGCCGAGGCTCTGCAGTTCGTGGCAGGACCGAGCAGAGGTACAACAACTATGGCAACAGAGATAAGAGCAAAGACGGCAGAGGTCGTTCGAAGTCCACGGGAAAGGACACGTTCTGCCGGTATTCTGAGAAATCTAATCATGTTATTGATGATTCTTTGGAAGCTGCAGAATAAGGAGAAAAGGAACGTACTTACCAACCGAAAGATAAGGATCAAGGCAATGGTAAGGCTGTTGTTTCGATAGTTCGATGGTGAATGCTTAGCTGTTTTGCTGCTTGTGCTTCTCGTGATGATGAATGGATACTTGATACGCATGTTCGTTTCATATTTGTAACAAAGATTGGTTCAGTTCATATGAGTCTCAGGCATCGGAGATTTTGTGCGTGTGGGGAATGACAACCCATGCCATATCGTTGGTGTTGGATCTGTTAAGATTAGGACACATGATGGCGTGACACGACGTTGAGTGAGGTGAAGCACATACCAAGCATGGCCGTAAATTTGATCTCCACGAGTACCATGGACGTTGATGGATACAAGTATGTCGGTGGGCATCGAGTTCAAGGTATCAAAAGGTTCTCTTATTCACATGATAGGTGATATGAATTACGCTAAATTATATGTTCTTAGAGGTAGCACTTTGCCCGGTATTGCTGTTACTTCTAATGATTCGATGATTGTGGTAAAACACATCTATGGCATATGCGTCTTGGGCATATGAGCGAACAAGGCATGGCAGAATTGGTCAAGAGAGAGCTGATTGATGGTTGCAACTTGAGTAAGTTTGAGTTCTGAGCACTGCATCTTTGGTAAGCATAAAAGAGTTAAATTCAATGCTTCCGTTCATACCACCAAAGGCATATTAGATTATGTGCATGCTGATGTATGGGGTCCGTCCGTAAGACTTCTATTGGTGGTGCTAATTATATGCTTACTATTATTGATGATTACTCAAGAAAGGTGTGGCCTTATTTTCAAGCATAACCGATGTTTTGATGCTTTTAAGAAGTGGAAAGTTATGGTTGAAAAACAGATGAGAAGAAGGTAAAGGTACTACGTCGACAATGGTATGGAATTCTGTTCTAATGAGTTTGAGGAGTTTTGCGAACGATGGCATGATCAGCATCACACCATCCCATATACTCCTCGGCAGAATGGTGTGGCGAGCGCATGAACAGAACCATCATCTCGAGGGCTCGTTGTATGTTGTCTAATGCAGGTATGCATAGGCGTTTACAGCCAATACAGCAGTGTTACCTCATCAACAGGTCACCTTCTATTCCACTTGAGAAGAAAACTCCCATTGAGGTATGGTCGTTCGCTGCTGATTATTCACGATTGAGAGTTTTTGGCTGCCTTGCATATGCTCATGTTGATAATGGAAAGTTAGAGCCTAGGGCTGTTAAGTGCATATTCCTTGGTTATGGTTCGAGTTAAAGCATATAAACTATGGAATCCTGAAACTAAAAAGATTTTGCTAAGTAGAAACGTTGTTTTCAATGAGTCATTATGTATCATGATAGCTTGCCATCGATACCTCTCTGTTCTGTTGGAGAGGAGAGAGTTAATGTGCGGTGGAGAACTGCAGAAAACTGTTGATAATGATGCTATCGTTGAAGATACACATGAGGAAAACATTGATGATATTGTTGTTCAGCACTCACCTCTTGTTTTCGCAGCCACATGAGTCCATTGCTGATAGACCGAGGCGAATCGTGGTCCTCGTCCTCGTTTAATTGAAGAGTGTAATCTTGTACATTATGCTTTGAGTTGTCTTTGAGCAATTGGAGAACGATTCGAACTCGCTACATATAATGAAGCCATTGCATCCGCTGACCGCGAGAAGTGGGTTTCGCTATGCAAGAAGAGATGCAATCGCTTGAGAAAAATGGCACATGGGATGTTGTGCGCTTGCCTAAACAAAAGAAGGCGGTCCGCAAGTGGATCTTCAAGAAAAGGAAGGTCTATCTCCCAAAGAGCCTTCAAGGTACAAGGCAAGGTTAGTAGCAAAAGGGTTCAAGATTCCGGTATTGATTACAATGATGTGTTCTCTCCGGTTGTGAAGCATAGTTCCATTCGTACTTTCTTTAGTATTGTGGCTATGCGTGATCTTGAGCTTGAGCGTTAGATGTCAAGACTGCTTTTACGCATGGAGAGCTTGATGAGGAAATATACATGGACCAACGAGAAGGGTTCATAGTGCCAGTAAAGAGGATTTTGTGTGCAAATTAAAGAAGTCTCTTTATGGCTTAAAGCAATCTCCAAGACAGTGGTATAAAAGGTTTGATTCATTTATGATCTCACATGGTTTTGAGAGGTCTAAATATGATAGTTGTGTATATATCAAGTTTGTTGATGGGTCACCTATATACTTGCTGCTATATGTTGATGATATGTTAATTGCTGCCAAGGGCATGAAAGAAATCACTACTTTGAAGGCACACCTAAGTAGTGAGTTTGAGATGAAGGATCTTGGTCGCTAAGAAGATCTTAGGTATGGAAATTACCGAGATAGAAAATCTGGTTTGTTATTTCTTAGTCGCAAAGTTACATTAAGAAAGTTCTTCATCGCTTTAATATGGATGGTGCCAATTCAGTTAGTACTCCTATTGCTCCTCATTTTAAATTGTCGGTTTCTCAATGTCCTACTACCGATGAAGAGTTTGAGTACATGTCAAAGGTGCCGTATTCTAGTCTTGTTGGTTCTTTGATGTATGCCATGGTTTGTTCTCGTCTGATTTATCATATGCTATGAGTTTGATAAGTAGATACATGGCTAATCTGGTAAAGAACATTGGAAGGCTTCAGTGGGTTTTCGGTACCTTCTTGGCACTTCCAATGCTTGTTTGAAGTTTGGCGACCGGTGAGGGACTCGTTGGCTATGTGGATTCAGATTTTGCTGCCGATTTGGATAAGAGAAGATCCCTCACAGGTTATGTGTTTAATGTTGGAGGTTGTCTTTGAATGGAAGGCTACATTGCAGTCGTTGTTGCACAATCCACTCTTGCTGAATACATGGCTATTCTTTGAAGCTTGCAAAGAATCTGCTTGGTTGAAAGGTTTGTTTGTTGAGCTTTGTGGAGATGATTCTTGCATTACTTTGTTTTGTGACACCAAAGTGCCATATACCTTACAAAAGATCGGATGTTCCATGAGAGAACTAAGCACATTGATGTCAAGTACCATTTTGTTAGAGACATTGTTGCTCAAGGTAAATTAAAGGTATGCAAGATCAGCACTCATGATAATCCTCGATATGATGACTAAACTGTTTACATTGCTAAGTTTGAGCTTTGCTCGAACTTAGTTGGTTTAACTGATTAGCCCAAGTGGCTATTGGCGCCGAAAGTATTTGCTTTGTTTGTTCAGGGAGATGGTTGCTGTTGATGCTACAAGGAGGAATTTGTCTCAAGGTGGAGTTTGTTATATGTTGATCCAAATTCTACAAAGTATAGGCCAACTTCTGACGAGTGGAGCGAGGCCCGTCGCCGGGAGGCTTGGGCCGAGTGTAACGAGTCTGAAGTTGGCCCCACCGCCCAACGGGACGCCAGTAAGTGCGAGGCGGCGCCATAATCTGTCTGGATCGTCGAAGACCTAGGTTTCCACCGATATATAAACCCCTTGTAAGCCGCCGGTTGGGAGAGTTGCATCTGTGAAATCCCCGACGTTTGTAAACACTCCTCGATATAGTGAAGTTTCGCTGGCTGGCGCCCGTGGTTTTTTCCTCTCTTTGTTGGAGAGGTTTTCCACGTTAAATCTGTGTCCCCTTGCTGTGTTTTTCGTTTTCGTTCTTCGTTATCTTCTTGTCGCAATTGTAACAAGATCCCTTTCCAAAACCTCCAGCAATAGCATTGGGGGGAAGCATTTGATGTATCCAACGCAAGCATTACACGTTCTAGCGTTTTCGCACCATTTACTTACGGAGAAAAATCATGCTCAAAATCTCGATTGTCTATTTTTGGATAGAGGAGAACACCAGACCATTACCTTTTGATTAAGATTAAAATTAAGAATTTCGCAAAAAAAAGATTAAAATTAAGAAAAAGCATTTTAAAATGGGTGAATTTCGTATGTACAAAGCATGTACATGTTGCACAAAATAACGAAAAAGATCACGGTGAGAAGCTAGCTTCTTTGAGATGCCTTCTTTGGCGACTAAGAGCAGCTCCACTACCTCAAGGTGCGCTTGAGTTGGAAATAATATGTCATTTGGATCTTTCCAAATCAAATATTATCATATACAAGAGAAACATGACATATATAGTTTTGGTCGGTGGCAGGCCCGCCGAGTGCTGAGGGTGATTTCGCACAGTGGTGGTCGCTGGTGGTGCGTTCCATCTCACGTCTCATGCGCAAAAAAACCTCGTCGCTCGTCATGCTAACGGCTTGGTGCATTTGAAAGTATAGGAACACGGTTACCTTTAACATCGAGCGCCCTTCGGTGGCTCCCCTCGTGGACACGATCAAAGCGGAAGCTAAGACGTGGGCGGAGACTGGAGCTCGGGGGCTGCGCCAGCTACTCCCCTAGTCTAGTAGTCTTGGGTTGAGTTGTACGGTATGGGTGTTCATCCGCTTCTGCGGCTTGTACACGAATCTTCTCTTTCTATCAATGCATCGAAATGCAAGGCTTTTGCGTTTTCACGAAAAAAGAGAAACATGCCATATATAGTTTTGAAAAATTGTACATCTTCCCTTGTGAACCTCGCACATGGCCACGATGATAAGCTAGCTTCCTTTGAGATGCCTTCTTTGGCCAAAAAAAAATAGCTCCACAACCTCTTGATGCACTTGAGTTGGAAAAAATATGTCATTGCGATTTCCAAATCAAATACCGCCACATACAAGAGAAACATGTCATATAGTTCTGAAACTCGCACATAGCCACGATGATGAGCTAGCTTCCTTTGAGATGCCTTCTTTGGCGACAAAAAACAGCTACACAACCTCTCAGTGTGCTTGAGTTGAAAAAAAATATGTCATTTCAATCTTTCCAAATCAAACATTTGTCACATACAAGAGAAACATGCCATATATAGTTTTGAAAAATGATACACCTTCCCTTACGTAAACCTCGCACATGGCCTTATGTAGAAATTTGATGTCCCATCTGAAATGCAAAATAAGAACGTAACAACAGAAAATGCAGAACAAACCAATGTTTTTTCACGAAAAAAGAACAAATGTTGAATTATATATGTACCTAGATGGTAATGGTAACGTAAACAACGAAAACAATCACGATGAGAAGCTAGCTTCATTTGATGTTACAAAAGGAAGCAAGATCCACAACCTCCTCCAGGTGGTGCTTGTATTGGAAAAGTATGTTATTTCAATTTTTTCAAATCAAATATTGTCATATAGGTACAGGACAAACATGTCATACATAGTTCCCGTAAAATGATGGATCTTTCCATCGCGTATACCATCACACATGACCAAAAATCAGAAGGTGAATTCCATATGTACATGCATGGATGGTAATGGTTACATAAAAACCAAAACGATCACCATGAGAAGCTAGCTTCCTTTGAGATGGCTTCTTTGGCATCTACAACTTCTAGGAGCTTGTGTTCGAACAATATGTCATTTCGATATTTCGAAATTAAATATTGTCACATACAAGAGAAACATGCTCATATATAGTTGCGAAAATGGTGGGTCTTTACATTGCGTAAACCCTCGCACATGGCATTATGTAGAAAATCTGGGTTATGTATGCAACGCAAAATAAGACCGTAATGTTGGAAAATGCTGAACGAACTAATGAGATTTTAGCAAAAAAAAAAGGTGGATTCCATATGTACCTAGACGTTAATGGTCACAAAAAACACAAAACAATAACGAGGAGAAGCTAGCTTCCTCTTAGATGCCTTCTTTGGCAACAAAAGCCACCTCCATAACCTCTAGGCGCATTTGTGTTGGAAATGTATGATAGTTTTGATTGTTCCAAAACAAATACTGTGAGATGTAAGCGGAACACGTCATAATTCCTTATGTACCATGTTGGGATCCGTGAAGATGCAAGTCTTCACATTGCATAAACCATCACACATGGCCGTATCTGAAATATGAGAGATCCTAACATTGGAAAATGCAGACAATAAATGATTTCTTTCACAATAAATCTATCAAAAGTGTGAGATAAATCCTACAAGAGAGGAGAACCGCACAAGCCCTTCCATTTCATTCAGATAAAATAAATAAAACAATGCAAATTTCATATGTGGTGGACTATAATGGGCACATAATAAACAAAACTATCACAATAAGAAGCTAGCTTCATTCTTTTTTGAACAAGCCTAGCTTTATTTGAGATGCCCTATTTAGTGACAAAGGCACCTCCATAACCTCCGTGTGCGCGCTTGTGTTGGAAACACAGTTTCAATCCTTCCAAATTAAATATTTTCATTTGCAAGAGGAACATGCTATAGTTCCTTATCTACCATGTCGTGCTTCATTAATATGCGAGTTTTCATGTTGCATAAATATTTCCCTATCCAGAAATTGAGGTTCAGGTGCAAAATGCAAAATGAGGCCATAGCAACAAAAAAGGTGCAAACAAAGATAATAGTTTATTTTGTAGCAAAGCTATCAAATGCATCCTTTAAGTTTGGGATCTTATTTCTAGTCTTTTTACTTCCTAGGTTTCTACGCAATCACAATCATGTCTTCTTGCTATAGAAACCAAACAAACTAACGATATGATAGTGATACATAAATTTATGCTTAGTAAGATAAGGAATAAAAAAGCCTAGTTATGATGATATGATCAAAATGGTTGAAGGACAAACCTTGATGCAATGTCGACAAGGGTAGCTTTTGCCGAAAATTACTAAATGGACATGATTGGAAGATGAAGAAGCAACAACCACATGAACGGGGAAAACATTGCCGTTGCCGGGACGGGTCATCGGTGATAAGGAGACGTAGAGTTGAGAACCTATCCTAGACACCACCTTTGTGGTGCAAACGGTGAAACCTAGGTAAGAGGAATACACAATCCCTAAAAAAGGTGAAAAATACACAAACAAAATGATTGACAAATATGAAAATAATTTAATGCAAAAATATAATTCATATCATTCTTTTCACAAATTCTTTAATTAAAATTTGAAATACATATCAAGAAATAGAAGCAACGGATTCACCTCTTCTAGTATTGATGAGCTCAATTCACATCCCAACTTGAAATAAATAAACGTCTTCAAGACCTCGACAACTGAACAAAGGAACGAGTCTGGTCGCGTACGAAATTCCTGCAAGCAAGGTAATAAGCTTGGATCTTGCGTTTGGCACATGATCGACCACATGGATCACGGTTGACTAGATGCTATTTTTTAACGTATATTTTAGAAGTATAATAATAGTAGAAAACTCTTAAGAAGCTTCGTCTACCATTTACCAAAGAACATAAAAAACGTAATCATCACATACTTTTGGTTGGGTGGTTGCCAAAATTCCTTTGAGCGACCATACTGCACAGTTTGATCCCTTTCATTACCGCATTTATCTCTTTCAAAATAGGCTTTCGTTCCGTTTTAAATAAAGCATATAGGTAAGATCGCTGTTGGCCAGACAACACAACATTTAAAGGAAGACACACCACGATAGACGATGCTGGGACAACAGCATACACACGTCCGAACTAAAAACAAGGAAAACAAAAAGGAATGGAGACAGAGACGAATCGACTAGATAATGAAGAACACAATCATTGCGCCCTTCGAAGAATGCCCGCCCCGCTCCTAACCCCCACTCGTCAAGCACCAAGCAGCACCCTCAAGAGCGAAAGCGACCGCTGCTGGCTAGACCAGAGTTGGCCCTAGGGTTTCCCCCGACACAGAGAGGGGAGTGGATGAAGGGTAGCCACGACGCCCTTTAGGAAGGGAGGTGCCACCCACGGGCGGCACCGCGTCGGTGTCGGTCACGCCGACAAGGATTTTTCCCGAAGACCCTATCCACAAGCCTTGGACGAGCCGTTGCATAGGAGACTCGCGAGGGCGAGGCCTCACCACCACCAAACTTGTCGTCCACGAGCACACGCCACGCCAGTCTCGACTCCACCATCATCGTATCACCGAGATTACCGTCGCGTGGTCCACAAGATGAGGCACAAGTAGCTCGAGGTAGGGCCAGCAGAGCCGCATCCGAGCGGGAGGGACCACCGGCACACTAGTCCTCGGCTTGTCCTTTGCTAAGAAAGGATTGGGCCACTTATTGCATTTGTTCGTTGTATTTATTATTTGCACTTTATTTCTTTGTTTTATTAGAAAACCCCTAAAAATTCGTTTGCAAAGTATTTACAGAGATTTCCTGCTTCATACCACTAGTCAACACCTTCTACTCCTTGTTGGGATCGACACTCCTATTTATCGAAAGTACTACGATACACTCCCTATACTTGTGGGTCATCAAGACTATTTTCTGGTGCCGTTGCCGGGGAGTGAAGCGCTATTAAAGAGTGGAACTGGTAAAGGAAACTTATACTGTGAGTATTGATTTTTATTTCTGTTTGTTACTTTGTTTCCAATATGGATAACCCACTCGGTTTTCTGTTTGGGAAAACTACTACCACTATTAGGGTAGTAGATGATCCACCACCTGTTGAGATAGACCCTTTTAAGATACCTACAAGTATTATTGATCGTGTTATGGATAATTATTATTTAGGGGATGGAACTGTCCACCCTGGTGATCACTTGCTTTTTATCCATGAATTATGCGTATTGTTTAAGTATGCAGGTATCACAACTGAACAGGTGAAGAAGAAGTTACTCTCTATTTCCTTGAAAGGAAAAAACTGAAGAATGATATAAGCTGGTTGTGCCTCATCTTGTGGACCGGTAGTCAATCGGACGCGACCACCGGCACACTAGTCCCCGTTACCGTTAGGTCCGGCCGGGTCCAACAGACTCGTAAAGACCCCACGGGGTCACACCAGTCCCATAAGAGTCCGGCCGGCCCCAGATGGACCCGTAAAGCCCATGGTCATGCTGCAACCGGTCGGACGAGGACACTGATGGACCTACACCAACCTACAGAGCCACCATCCGTAGAGCAAGCTTGAAGGAGGGAAAACCCGCCCGCCCCGGGCCTAGATGGAGCCCTAAGGGCCCAGAACTGAGCCACGAAAGTCCAACCAGGGCCGCCTGCCGTCGGCCACCTGCCGCGCTGCCCCGCTGCCAGCAACCGTGCCACCGAACCTCGACCGCCTAGAGCACATCGACACCGGAGTAGAGAGGGTCTCGACCCCGCCTCCTTAGCGTAGGGAGAGAAGAACCGCCGCCGCCGGCGCCATCTGGGCCGCGCCGGGCAGGCCCTGCCGGCGGCGGTGACGGTGGAGAGGTGGAGAGGGGGGCCTAGCGGTGAAGCTTGACGGGGTCGAGCCCGTCGCCCTCAGGGGACGAGAGGGGTCGGGGACGGGGACCACATTTATCTCTTAAGAACCCCATTTTCCTCTCTTCAATTTGTTGCGCTATCTTGTACTTCCTTTGTTTAGAAATACTTCCTCCGTTTAAAATATAAAATGTTCTAGGTTTATGAAGAAAATATATCTAAACTTTTTTAGTGTGTAGATTCACTCCAAACATGAGTGAATTTACATACTAAAAGAACTTTAAATATTTGTTTTTACAAAGCTAAAACATCTTATATTTTGAAACAGAGGGAGTATAAGACATTTTAACTTTGTGAATCAGATGTATTTATACATCTTTTAGATGAACCTTACACTAAAAGAGGTATGATACATTCATTTTATAAAGCTAAAATATCTTATATTTCTATGAAGTAGTACCAGTAGGCAGGCACTGGGATGTGATCTGCAGGTGGTACCCAAACTCCTATATAGTTTTTGAGAAATCCTTTTTGGCTCATGTGTGCATTTGCACCTTTTATGAGAAAACATATTTTAAAATATAAAAAAAATTAAAAATATATATATATATATAAATATTTTATATTTGTTCATAAGTTTTCGGGATGAAAAAATATTTTATATGTCATGTATAAAAAACAAAAAATATTACTTAAGTACGACTATTCACATGATATTTTTTTCTTTTTTGTACGGGACATGTAGAATAATATTTCATCCCAAAAACTTATGAACAGTATTCGGATGTATATGTAAACATTTTTTTAATATTTCTTTTTATATTTTAAAATATATTTTCACATAATGGATACAAATGTACCCATGAGCCGAATAGCCACCTCCGCTATATTTCAACCTAATATAGCTAGTTCCCTGACCCAACTGTTCAAACGATCGCGACACGTGCAGAAGAAAGTTTCATCTGCACGCGGCTTTGTCCAATTGCAGCTTGTAGGATCGAGCTCGCTGTACGTACGTCCAGGCCTCACAACTGTTAAAACGAAGCTGAAACGAACGCGACAGCACAGTAGGCAGCGGCTAGTAAAACAGACTTCACCTGTACGCAGCTTTTTGTCCCGATCGCGGCCTGGAACTAGCGAAGGACTGATCGAGGACGCTGATCCATCCCATTCGTAAGTAAGTACTGTACGTGACTCCAGCTGATATAAGTTGGAGCGAGAGCGAGACTGTCGACGTCGACCGTGACGCTGACGCGGACGTGTGCATCCATGGGATTATTCTACTTGTAGCCGACTCCGGACGCCGGCCGGTGAAGGGGAGCATCATCTGAGTTCTGAGGACGTTGGTACGTCCGAGCAAAAAACCAAAGCTGTGCCTGTGCTGCAGGCAGCAGCAGCAACAACCGGCGTGCACGTTCGCTTATGGAGAACAACGTTGCAAACTCCGTATTCGCCTCACTAGCGAGAAGCCATTATTATTTGCACATGTCGGAAGACTTACTCTCTGTTGCCTGTTGGTCACACCATATAAGGGAGAAAAAGAGCAAATTGCACATTGTTATACTTTCTCCGATCCATATATCTAGATTTATCTAAATTTAGACAAATCCAAGTCATCTAATATGGGTCGGACGGAGTACCATATACCATATTCCCTCCTTTATAAAACATGTTTTGGCATTTTTCTAAAACATATATATCTAGACGTCTTTAATTATGTATGTTCGGATTAAAATGAGTCAATATACACACTAGATACATGCATGTTTTTAGAAAAAAGCTAAAACATTATATATTTTGCGGCAAAGGAGTAGAATGGTAAATCCTATTATATGTCTAGCAGGTCTGTACATGCCGCATATGATATGAGCCGGCCATGTCGGTCCTTCTCCTTCTCATTTTCCGTTTTTTTCTTTTTCTTATTTTTTTGCCCTTTTACTACATTTTTGTTGTTAATTTTTATGATTTCCTTTTCTTTTTTACTATAACTTAAAAAAACTGAAAAATGTTTGAATACTAAACCGTTCAAATTTGAAGATTATTTTAAATTTTGTTCAAATTTCAAAATTATTCAAATCTATTTTTTAAAAATGTATCAAATTTTTAAAATTGTTTTGATTTGAGTAAAATTTGAATTTTTGATTTTTTTTTAAAATTTTAAAAATGTTTATTTATAAAAAATATTCAAGTTTTCAAAAAAAAAATAGCTTATAAAAAGATATTAATATTAAAAAGAAAGAAAAAAGACTAGTGCAGGACAGCCCAACACACCCGGGTGGGATGCGTGGCGCGGGATTCCTTAATGTACTGGTCTATGTATGAGTACGGAGAAAATCCTATATGCCGACCAGGTCAGCACGTAATGCGCGTCGCACACCCTTGCCCATGGTATGGGCCAGCCTAGCTCGGCTTACTTCTTCTTTTTTCATTTTTTTTTATTTTTCCTTTTTCTTTCATTCCTATATTTAAAAACTGTTAGAATTCAAGGAAGTCTAAAAATATTCAAAGTATAAAAATGTTTAGATTCAAATTTTTTATTTCGAAAATATTTATTTTTTGAAAAATGTTTAAATTTGAAAAACTAATGATTTGAAATATTCATATTTGAACATTATTTAAATTTTCTGAAATGTTTAAATTTTATAAATATTCTTTATTTCTTAAAAACCAAAAAACCACCATTAGAGACAAACAAGAAATAAAAACCAAGCAAAAACCAGAAATAACAGCTAGAATAAAAAAAATCTGAATCAAAACCACACACAAAACAGAGCGAGTTATATAAGCCTGGTGCTGGTCCAAAAGGGGCGATTTTTTTAAAATAATACAATTTTTTAATTATTTGTGCAAGTATTATATTCATAATTTACAAATCTAGCACATTGTCGGCTTGAGCCTAGCCGAGTGGACTACTCGGCCTAACCTTGACCGATTCAACTCCATTCAGTGAGGAACATGCCGATTGTATGTGGTCATAGGGCCGCATCAGTCGTATGCTTCACTCGGCGACTGCATGCTCGAGTTGCCGAATCGGTCACCACCTGATCGAGTGCACATGAATACGCATGCGTGTCCAGCTTATACGACCGCATGCAACATCTACCAACTCCTAGCCTAGTAGTACTAGCTCAATGGATCGGCTGGTTCACCTTTTCAATCGGTTTACACTTGACCGATTACTTTTCTAATCAACTTCGGCGTGATGACTGGAGTAATCAGTGTGCTCCTCAGCGATTGTGTGATTGAAGCATAGTCAGCTTGACCTAGACCGACGATATGTTAGATATGGAAATTTTTAATTTCATGCAATACTTATCAAATTGATTAAAATAAATATATTATTAAAAAAAGTTCGCCCAAAAGGGGTACTCCTATATGCCGACCTGATCAGCATACACGGGGCACTGTACACCCCACTGACCCGGTGAGGTTTGATGAGGTTTATTGGGTCACAACCCATCAGGAAACAGTTAATTTATTTTTGATTTTCTGTTTTTTCTTTTTGGTTTTGTTTTTCCCTCTTTTTCTTTTTTTGATTTTATTTTTAGATCGTGGATATTCTTTTAAAAAGTAAAACATTTATCAAAAAAAATTTGTTTTCAAAATTTAATAATAAAATATAGTCTAAACTTTTTTTGAAATACTAAACTTTTTCAAATTTGACTATTTTTAAATTTGAACATTTTTTAAAAATTAAACATTTTTATTATTTGAACAACTTTTGGTTTTAAACATTTTTTGTTTTAATATTTTAAAATTTAAACTCATTTCTTGTTTTAGACCGAAATACAAATTTAAACATTTTCAAATCTAAATAAATTTCGAATCTGAACATTTTCAAGAATTTTTTTGAAAAAGAAAATCGTAAAAAGTAAAGTAACATAGGAAAATACGAAAAAAAAAATGGAGAGAAAAAGGAGAAAAGGCCTCCGGCTGGGCCGGCTCATACCCGTGCGGGGGTATGCAGCGCGCGGTGTATATAGGTTAACGTCTAAAAGGCACATCGAGTGTGCGGTGGGTCGTATAAACACATAGGAATCTCCCCCATAGCACTGGGAATGTGGGTTTCACAAGGCCACTTAAGGGCTGCGAATAGGCTCGATACAAAATAAGAGCAGCGGTAGGTAATATGGGCTATAGCGGAATCGAAGGATTTTCTGGGCCGAGTGTTATCACTGGAGCCTTCCGGCATTTCATCTTCCTTGAGCGGCGCCAGCCATCCATTTATACGGGTATTTAACTCGTGGACACGTACGCGCGCTTTGTTTTTTTCCGCTCTCAGTTTCTGCACGAATTATTACACACACATCACTACTGTGGTAGTACGTTACAGTATCAATGCGACCGAAGCCCATGCAGCACTTAGATACGTGTGCCGCCAGCCGGCCGTGCACACGTACACGTACATTATGATCGACCACCATTTTTGTTGACCTACGTGTCCATCCTGCGCACGTACTCGGTGTGCATTACCATCCGCTGGACGGGCGAAACGTTGAGTACGTCCATGAGTATGCACTTCTCAACTTTCAATCCGAGGAAAATAATACTAGTCCAGAAGCTTTTGAAATGTATGGAGTCTAGATACATGCTATCTACTTCAATTCGGTGACATCCTTTTTTGGATGGAGATAGTATTATATTATGTTTTGAAAAACTAAACTAGTTGGACAAGATATACTATAATATGAAACATACTCCTTATGCTTCAGAATTACTTCTTGCCGATTTGTCTAGATATGCATATATCTAGAGATGCTTTATTGTATTGATACATTTATACATATATAAATGTAGATGTATCTACACATCTAATTCAGGGCTGGGCGAGAACTTTTTGGACCCGCGAGTGCATCAAATGTAATAAAGTAAGTCTTTTTTAAAACTATATAAGATGGATTAACTAAATTGTGAATACTTTCTTCTTCTAAGCCCCTGTGATGCTCTAGCAGGCTGCGGGGGCCCTGCGCCCCCTCCTTCGTTCCCCCAACCTCACCTCCCCCTTCTCCACCGCTAGAGGGCGCTGCTGGTCACAGTATGGTCAACATCGGCATGTAGCGGGGGGGCTTCATTTCCCCTCGCACGTTGGTGGTGGAGCGGGCTGCAACGGTTGGGCAGGCGCATTTCTAGGCGTGGTGAGCAACAGCGTGGAGGCGATCGCTCGAACGAAAGCGGGAGTGTGTGGTAGCTGCGCAGTGATGGGACTACTTAGGGTGATTCGTTGCGTCCAAGAACGGCGTGCTAGGACGTAGGTATGACCCCGGCGACCATGGAGACGAGGTACGGAGTACGTGCGACTTCAGATGGCCGGCCTCAACCGGGGTGACAAGCTACAACATGAGATTCACATGTCGGGGGCTTGTGGGCCTAGATCTAGGCAATTTAGGTTCGACATAGGTCAGAAGAGCCTCAAGCAGAACTCTCACGTCTACGGACGGCTATGTGCATCTCTATGAGGGTCGGCGACGGCGCACTAGAATTGTCAAGATCTCGGTCGGCATGCAGCGTTGGGGTGCGACGACGGCGCCCCTCACTAGAACTAGAGGTGGCGAGGGCTAGGACGACCGACAAGGGCATGGATGGTGGCTGACAGAGCTAGCCCTAAGTGGGTTTCAGGGTCTTCTAGCACACCTAAGAGCCCATCTGTCGGCCATGATGTGGTTGGGATGTCAGATCCGGGCTAGGGGACTAGATCTGACGTATGCCTAGCAGTCCTGGTCTTTTGGGTTCTATGAACTTGATCAGTGGATGCTTTTCCATCTCGTTAAGCCCTCGTTGTCCGAGCATTGATTGGTTGGCTTGGACCTTCCCCATCCGTTTTAGTGGATATGTCATCGTGGGGTCTGCTGCATCATCGATGGGAGATCTTGGATGCTAAGACGGCGGCCTCGGAAGGTGGATTGCGCAGACGACTCTACGACGAGCGACTTGGCGGTGGTGATGGACTTCTTTTTGTCCATGTGGATGGCGAGGAGCAGGCGGCGCGAATCCTAGTGTTGGAGGCGCCTCGGTAGCGAGACCTCCCAAATTGCGTGTTAGAGACATGGCTTGGATCCATCGGGAGATATGAGGTATGTAGCATGTTTAGTAGGTTTTTTGGGACAAAATCTCAGCGCTCTGGCACCGTGTTGATGATGCTTGTGGTAATTGTAACCTCCTTGTGGGGCGTCATTGTGGTTAGCTCCTCCACGTACGGGTTCCGAGTGAAAATCTTTGACCGTCTCTATCTCGACGACCATGGAATGTTGCATCGTCAACCTCTTGGAGGCGTTGTTATGGAGCTTTGGTACCTATTATTATTGCTACGATGTCTTGGATGGCAATTTTGGTTCCCCATGTTCTTTCTTGTTTACCTTTGATCCGCTCTATAAGAGGTTTTTCTCATCACTTTGTATTGGTTTGCCTATTTAGGATTTATTTATAAAGAAGGGCAAAAGTCCGTTGATTAGCTAAGTTGTATTCTGTTCCGTGGATGTTTGACGTGGTGTCTCATTAGCATATAACATTTCTTTACAAAATCTCAAGATGGCGAGGAATATGTGTACCTAAGTTGTGTTCGGCGTTTTACAAGTTAGAGCTATTTTATAGTGTAAGTAGATTAAAATTAATGGCATTTATTTTCATTTTTAGTTGAAAGGACAACACGAAAATTAATGGTATTAATTAAATTTTATCGCGCAGACACGCACACATGAGAGACACCGATGGTCCTAGGATCTATGCATGAAGTTCCCAGGGGACTTCATGAGCTGATACGAGGTGGTTGTCAAATTTTGTACTTCATTTGGTCACCCACATCTATTTCAACTAGGCCGAGCAAATACACAATGAGGGTGTTCACATAACATGCACACACACACACACACATGAACACATTAGGTTGTAGTGCAATAATGTACCATAGAAACGTAGTGAGGGTGTTTGATTACAACTTGCAACACACATATCATGCACATACATGAACACAGTAGATTGCAGTGCACTTTATAGCAGAGAGATGTAGATATATCCATCTACGGCCATCCAAATGGAAAATTTACAATAAAAAATTGCATGAAACGGCGAGATAAAGCTAATTATCAAAGGAAATTTCAAATGGTTAACCGTGTGTGGCAAGTTTAAAAACATATGTCTATAAATATCCAAACATAAACATGAAACTAAAAATTAACGGTTAATGAAACTAAACATCTAGTAACATAACAAAGAAAGAAACTAGGGTCTCAACACGCAAGTCTAAAGGAAACCGATCTGAAACAACCGAAAGGCAAAACCAATAGCAAACATCAATGACTAGTGTAGGTCAAACGATCTATGAAGAAATGTGTGGAGAGGAGCATCATCCCTACCAAGAATCAAGATACGAGCAACCTAGCCATGCCCCCTCCTGAACACCTTTCTTGCCAGATGGGCCAATCTTTTAGCCGCATACCATAGAAATTTTTGCTTGCGTCTTTCAGCAATATCGACCACAAATACGGCAAGAGAGAGAGAGAGAGAGAGTAACATTAAAAGTATCACCTGACATTTTTCAGAAACAAGCATTGTTTCTTATTTCTAGACTGACCATAGTAAGAAGCCACCCCTAGCACAACTAGCATATTATCTATACCAGCATACTTGGGTATCCAATTCTCAACACAGAACCATCATGGACTCAGGTTTCGACAACACCGAGACTAAATAATCCAACTATACTTCATAAGTACTAAGATAAACTACAAAAAAGAGATGATTCCTAAGTGGACTATTGTAACATACCAGCATTTAGGAACTAACGAAGGGTAGATTTAGGAAATTGAAATGTTGTATGCATTCATCTGTGAAAATGTGGGTAAATTTTTCGCCAAATAAAAACCTAAAGTGATCAAGGTTTCTTTCATACTTTGAGATTAGGTTTAGTCTTAAAGGATGATTGTTATAAACTTTGATATGATCTTTAAGGAATTATGTGTTTTAAAATGAATTTGAATTTTAAACTTGAGTGTTTGAATTATAATTCAAATGAATTAGATATAAGGTTTGAATCTTGATTTAACTAGGAGTTAACTAATTTAACTCAAAACATTATTTAAAGAAGACAATTATGAATATGAAAATTTATGTCATAATATCATTTTATAAACAAGTTACAAAGAATGTAACTTACTGAAACCATTTCCAAACTTCACAATGTACAGAAGAATAAAGAATAAGTTTATTAATAATAATATAATCTTTATTACAATGGAATAAAATAAAAATTAAAAAATAATAAAATGAAAATTACAAAAGAATAAGAAAATTACATTGGATTATTCTATAACTATTCTATAACTAAACCTAAACTAAATCTTCATCTTTATATCTGTACCTGCAAAACAAAATAGAAATAAATAAAAATAAAAAAAATAAAAGGTTAATGTTAGTACTTTCTCTCAGACATGTCAGTGAAGTGCACTAGACAAATTCCTCATTGAGAAATTTATAAAAGGGGCAAGTTTCACCAATAGAAAAGAATCCATCTTTCATAAATTTAAAGCCAGAAGTCAAATGACAACCAAGAGGGACAAATCCACTAGCCAGGTGAAAGTAACCAGGTAATAGTAAGTTTCAAAATTCTGAACATATCCACAAGTGCACAACAAACACACAGGCAGGACACACATCAACATGCATGTGATGTGTTGTCAACCTCACAGCACAGCCCAAACTCACAAAACCACAAGCACAGCCGTGGAAAGGCACTAGTGCATCACTCCACTGTTTGCACACAAGAGCAACCAGCCTAGATAGCAGCTTACCAAGAACACCAACCAAACCAAACCATCAAGGATCAATCAAACATCACCAGGATGGTGACATAAGGAGGGGGAAGGATCAGGTGAACAGCAAGGACAAGTCCAGGATCTAGGAGGAGCAGGCTAGCTCAAGGGCAAATCCAGGAGCTAGGAGGATCAGTCTATCTCAAGATCAAGCACAGGAGTCTAGCAAAACCAGATCAAGATCATCACCAACTTACTCCACAGTCATCAGATTTAGAGAGAAACATGTGTTGTTTTATAAAACGAACCCTCAGAAAGCACCCAAGTGGGGTGAATCCATCATAGGGATTTTTAAAAACTCTAAAGGAAAACAACAAAGTACCTGGATCCAGCCAGAGCTCAGAGCAACATCATTGCTCTGGATTAAGCTATATCTTAAAATTCAAGCATAAATAGATCTATGATCTATTTCTAGGAACATCCCTAAAGAAAGGGTGGCACCTTAGAAACTAATCCTTTGGATCCAGATCATGATCAAGCTTACTATAATTTTTTCCAAGCTTTGACTCAAGAAAGAATAGCTGGTACCACTACCAGGACTATCTATATGAATCAACTAGATAAGATCTGAATCCCTAAGCCTCAGACCAACATCATTGGTCTTAGGGAATTCAGAAAATAACATCTATGTTTATCTCTCAAAGCCAAGTTTGTCATTAAGCATAAAACAACCCAATCCATGGGTTGGAATCAAACTTGTGTGCCATACCATGATGTTGTCACAAGAACAATCCATTATGAATCAGTATAGACATTTACTCATCACAAATTCAAACAATCAACTTAACAAATCATTTTCCTGTTAACACAGGAATCATAACTAGGATATTCCTATGTTACACTTCACTGTTTGAGATCATACCACACACCAGTTCTAAGCCAACAACACTAGGACAGTGATTTCATCCTATCATAATCATGACCATGAATCAAATAACAGTGTAAGGTTATCAAGTCATTGGCTTTACCAAGCATGTTCCACAAACAACAACATCATCTGAATCAGATACAATCCAAGCATAAAATCATCTAATAAGCCACCAGGAACATTACAGATCATCTTAAGAAACAAGCCCAGGCCAATAACCACTTATCATGTTTACAATTCATCCAAACATGATCCAATTCATCCAGAATATGATCAAACCCGGGATAAGAACCCTAAATGGATATGTCATCCTAATCTGAATCAGACAGTAGTCAGAGAGGACACTGCCAGCATCTAGCATCAGATCCGCAAGCACATAGAGCACCAGGGGAGAGGAATCGAACTCATCGAAGGTCCTCGCTGAAGAATAGAAGAGGAAGTAGAGGGGCCGACGGCCATGGCGGCACGGGGAGCACCTGTGGCATCCCGCAAAAACCACTACTAGAAAATCGCGTTGTTTTTGTGCATTGCATCATCATGACATCAGCATGCATCATCTAAAACTAATTACAAAATTTATTTTAAATAAAAGAAAACCCTAGACTAAAATATCTAATCCTAAAACCACCTAAAACTCTACCCACCCTTATCCTCCCCAGCCTTCCACCTCACCCCAGCCAATCCCCTTCCTCCACGTCACTTGGCCCAAACCCCCACCCACTCTCATCGCGCCACCTCACTCCCTCACCCTTCCCAGCCGCCAGCCTCCACCCCACTCCCCACACACACCACCTCCCTCACCTCCACCCCACCTGCTGACCCACCCGGCCACGTCGCCCCACACCACACGCAACACCACGCACGCCACCCAACTCTCGGCCCCGACCCCGCTCCTGTCCCACAGCCCCACCCCACCTTCCTCCTCATGGCCCACCCCACCAACCGCGCCTCTCCGCCTCGCGCCTGGCCCCACAACCCTCCTCACCTCTGCCGCCAGCACCCTCCTCCGTGACCTTCAAGGCCCCTCCACCACCGCCTCTACCTCGCGAGCCGCCAGGCCCTCCTCACCGCTCCCTGCTCAACCTGCCGCCGACTCCTCCCGGTGCTCTCCTCCGGCCCTCGACCGCGACCACAGCCTGCTGGCGCTCGCCGCCTGCCACCTCCTAGTCGCCTCGGCCCGCCGCCTCGGGAACCGCTGGTCGCCTCGCCGCCTCCCTACAATTCCTCTCTCTGCCGCTCCCTATTAGCGACCTCTAGCCGCCGCCGGGCTCTCCTTCGTCTGCGTGCGCTGCCCCTGCATCCGTCCGACGCGGCGCCACCGCACCCCCCTCTTTCCTGGCCCCGTCCTCGCCCGTTCCCGGACGCCACGTTGTTGCCCAGGGGATCCCGCCGCCGAGCCCTGCGCCTTCTGCCTCCGAGCCGCCGTGACCGCCATTGATGTCGCCATCCCCGACGACATGGCTCTGTTCCCTGCGCCCTGTGCCATCGCGCCCTTCCTCCGGTTCCGCCTCCAGCCGCCCTGTAGCCTCCGTTCGCGGACCCGCTTCACCGTCAATCGCCGCTTATCTGTTGATGTGGATATACTGTGGCGTGAGGAGGTTGGTAATGTTGAGGTGCTGCTCATGCCCGTGCCGTGCCATGTTGGTACTGTGAAGACAGGAGCAATAGTTTGAACAAGATCGAAAAGACTCCGACGAGTGTTACCATTGGAGCTTTGTGTGGCTATTGGAGGACCCTGGCGCCACTTCCAAGTTCGCCACCGACAATGGTCGGAACCTCAAGTGCTCCTTTCCGGAAGCCGAAACCTCAAGTTCTTCCACCCCAACTCGAAGTCCTCTTTTCTCGGATCCCGAGACCGATCCCTCGTCGAATCCCGAAGCCCGAACCCCGTGGACCGACATGATCTTCTTCACGGATACGACGAGTACTTCCTCGAGGATGCGAAGTCGAGAACCCGAACGCCAAGATCGCCGATGCGAATGCGCTAAGTTCGTCTACCCCGGACACCGTGCGACAAGATCTACTTCACAGATCCGAAGACCCCGGTACCCGATCCACTCAAGTTCGCCATCGACGACAAGATCGACATCGACCAGGGCGGATCCGATGTGCCCCCGACGCCAACCAAGTTCTTCTTCTCGGATGCGACAAGATTGACTTCCATTGTCCGAGACCGATCTCGTCGAGCCATTCTCCCGTCGAACCCTGAGACCGAACCCCGAACCCCGAAACCAAGATCTTCCGAACCCCATGTGTGACCCCTATCCGAGACCCCTCATATTTTTATAATATATAATATTGATCTTGTTGCATATTAAATGAACATGTTGCATACATATTGTGGGTGTTTGGGGTTAACTAGATGATTCACCTAAATTAAATATGGGGCCTATATGCGGGCAAATCTAGTCTAATATTGGCCCATTTACATTTGCGTAGAGAACCGGTAACTTATCTTGCCCTGTTAATACAACATTTAAAATGCAGGGTAGTTAAATAACTTGAACCACCTAATTAATTGTCGGAACCCCGGTTTCACTTAATATTGCCGAATTGCATCGCATCTTTGCCACGCCATACATCATGCATGCATCATGCTCGATCTTTTGCCGTAGTATTAAATATTGCTTCCGGTGTTTATTCTAGTGTTTTGGTTCTTCGCGGATAAGGACGTTGAGTTGATGCGAGTGTCGACCCGATCTTCGGTTGAACCTTCGGCAATGTTTTCAGGCGAGCATCTCCCCCTTTCTACCTATCTTACTTTTATAGTATTTATTCCCTCCTGTTGATCTATTGCTATCTATGTTGCGATGCTCTAGTTTTCGTACCCGTGATATCCCTTGCATCCGTATATTGCATTGGACACCTCCTATTACCTGTTGTTTGGTAGATAGTTGGACCTGCGCGTCGTAGTCGCTTGCTCAAGTGCTGTTGCGTGTCGTCAAGTACCACAGTTGTTGGAGTATTGCCGTGTGTTTATTGTTGGACTTGATCAAGACTTTAATTACTGTTTAACAACTAAAATTGAAGTAGGTAAATGTAGAGGCACAGGTGGGCAATAGATGTTATTTGGTTGTTAACCGTCCACTTGTGTCCCGTAGGACCCCGAGTACTTGATACCTGTTCCTTGAATATTCGTGCTATCCACATCCGGGAGGATTATGGGACCCCCCTGAGCCAGAGCTTGATTCATTCTTATTTCTTGGGGCCACAAACTAGTTTGAGGTTTTATTTACTATCCTGTACTTATGCCATGCTTTACCGCTTTATTTACGATTGTGCGAGGAGCACCTGTCGCTTAGGATCGTGACCCGCTTACGCTGTATCGACAATCCCATACACTTTCGGGTTCCCGATGCTGACCGCCCCACAAACCTTGAGTCCGTCTCAAGTCACTAACTGCTATGGTATACTTAATGGGTGGCCTCTAAATATTTCTGAATCTTGTGATTCCTTTGTCGTGAAGGCCTCGTTGGGTTTTGATTTGGTTTTTCCGAGGTTGATCGAGTGTGTGTTGCTATTTGTGCACCCCTGCAGGGTAAAACTTTCTAAAAGCCGTGTCCGCGGTTATGGACGACTTGGAGCACAGTATCTCGATCATAGACAACTATAACTAAAGTAGTGCTATAAATTTGACTTTATAATGACTAGTAATCATCTTCACTATAATGGAATGGCTAAATAAAATTGCCAACAATTGCTTGTTTGGGTTGTCGCTCGCTACCATTGTACCTGACTAGTAAGTATTGCAACTACAACGGAATGGCTAAATAAAAGTACCAACAACTGCTGGGTTTTGGGATATCTCATGCTATTTGTATCTGACTAGTAAGTGCCGCAACTACAACGGAATGGTTAACTAAAAGTGCCCACTGCTTATTATATCAGGATGACTATCTATACCTGACTAGTAATTGCTGCAACGATAACTGAATAAATAAACGCCAACGTGTGAGTTCTCGGTTGACTTCCTCGTTTGGTCTCGAGGGGAAATACCTGTGATGGGTATGTTTGGTAGCATCAGGTTGGTTCCGAATAGGTTTTTCTTATCCCCCTCTGATAGCCGACAGTTATATCGAGTCGCTAGAGGGTGGTTAGTGCATGCTGCGCTGCCGCTTCAGTCCACCATACCTATGTAGGAGAGGACCGCCGAATTCTAGCCTCGCCGTGTCTTGGCCTCAAGATCTTGACCGCTCTTTTTCCTTTGCCCTCTGTCGGCACCCCTTTTGTTTAAGCAGGTTTTGAGATCGACGTCGTTAGCAGGGTTACCCTTCCGGCTTGGCCTGGACAGGGTTATGGACGCCATTGGTTATTCTTCAGGGCTCTTAGCCCCATTTGCATCTTGTCCGTAGCCGGACGTTGTATCGTTTTCAAGGTGATTTGGATCTTTGTTCTGTATAACTGTATTCTTGACTCATGGAGTCGTGTTGTATATATATCTGTTCTGTGGGTCCCATCGAGGACTGTTGTGTAATGTTATTACTTCGTTTTCCACCCGCACGCAAGTGCCTGGTGGGCACCTTTGAATCGTTTCTATGCGGGTTTTGGCGGGAAGCGCTGAAACTTGCATAGGGCCGATTCTAAGGGTGTTACAGAGTGGTATCAGAGCTCAGCAGTTACGATACCCCACAAGTCCAGCCTGTAGGATAACCTAGCTAACGGCCGAAGTAGAGTGTCAAAACTATTTTGCAAAATCGGTTTGATAGTTCTGATTAGGTCTGATTTTACTCCTTACCCCTCTGCTATTCTCCTCTTACCTCTACGTGTTTTGAATCCGCTCTCGTCTCTTTCTTCGAGTCTAGGAATTCTCGTGGTTGGGTTTTCGTCGTACCTTTAGGTTTTCGCTTCCTCCTTTGGTAACGGTGTTGCTACATCTGGTCTTCATGCTATCCGAGGAACCCTTCGTCGGGTGGACTTCTCTTTGTTCCTTCTCGTGCCTTCCGGTGTTTTCCGACGTGACGACATCATCTACGCCAGATCCGGTGCAGGGCATGCATCACTCCTTTGTTCCGACCCTCGTCTGTCGAGATCTTCAGTCTAATTCCGAGAGTTGGTTGCATAATTCGCCTATTCGTTTGCAGAGTAATGGTTTGGGTGCGCGATGGACTGATCACCATCCGACTACTCTTATCATTCGCTCTTGTACATCGAATCAGTGGATCCAACAATTTTACTCCGTCCACGGAAGCTAGAGGTGGCTTTATTTGTGGATACCTCTACCTTCGACCTTTTGTTCCCGGAGTGTTCTCTCGACTATCACGGACAACGACCTCTTGTTAGTGGTGTCGCGATGGTCTACCCGAAGCAAGAAGATTCAGACCATCGGCTTTCTTCCCCGTACCATGAGGCGGATCTCGAGGGCGAGATCCATTGTTAGTGGTGTCAAATTGTGGCATCCCACAAAAACCACTACTAGAAAATCGCGTTGTTTTTGTGCATTGCATCATCATGACATCAGCATGCATCTAATTGATTAAAACTATTTTGCTAAAAGACCTACTTTCTCTTCTATATTAATACCCTCCCCCTTTGTTCAAACCAAACCGTCGTTCCAGTCGGATCTTTTAGTCATCTAAAACTAATTACAAAATTTATTTTAAATAAAAGAAAACCCTAGACTAAAATATCTAATCCTAAAACCACCTAAAACTCTACCCACCCTTATCCTCCCCAGCCTTCCACCTTACCCCAGCCAATCCCCTTCCTCCACGTCACTTGTCCCAAACCCCCACCCACTCTCATCGCGCCACCTCACTCCCTCACCCTTCCCAACCGCCAGCCTCCACCCCACTCCCCACACACACCACCTCCCTCACCTCCACCCCACCTGCTGACCCACCCGGCCACGTCGCCCCACACCACACGCAACACCACGCATGCCACCCAATTCTCGGCCCCGACCCCGCTCCTGTCCCACAGCCCCACCCCACCTTCCTTCCCGCGGGCCCACCCCCACCAACCGCGCCTCCTCTCCGCCTCGATGCGCCCCGCTCCCGCAACCCCTCCCTCACCTCTGCTCGCCTCGCCGCCCAGGCGCACCCTCCTCCGTGACCTTCGGCGTCCCCTCCACCACCGCCCTCTGCCTCTCCTCGCGAGCCGCCGCCAGGGCCCCTCCTCACCGCTCCCGTTCGACCCCGTCGCCGGCCTCCTCCCGGTGCTCTCCTCCGGCCCTCGACCGCGACCGTGAGCCCCGTCGCCTAGGCGCTCCTCGCCGCCCGTCACCCTCCTAGTCGCCCTCTGGCCCGGCCGCCTCTGCCCCCCGGGAACCGCTGGTCGCCTCCTCCTCGCTCGCCTCTCCCTACAATTCCTCTCTCTGCCACTCCCTACTAGCGACCTCTAGCCATTGCTCTCTTCGTCTGCGCGCTGCCCTCGCATCCGACGCGGGCGCCACCGCACTTCTTTCGGCCCCGTCCTCGCCCGTTCCCGGACGCCACGCTGTTGCCCAGGGGATCCCGCCGAGCCTCGCGCCGCCCGAGCCGTGACCGCCGTCAATGTCGCCATCCCCGACCACATGGCTCCGTTCCCTGCGCCCCGCGCCATCGCGCCCTTCCTCCGGTTCCGCCTCTAGCTGCCCTGTAGCCTCCGTCCGTGGACCCGCTTCACCGTCAATCGCCACTTATCTGTTGATGTGGATATACTGTGGCGTGAGGAGGTTGGTAATGTTGAGGTGCTGCTCATGCCCGTGCCGTGCCATGTTGGTACTGTGAAGACAGGAGCAATAGTTTGAACAAGATCGAAAAGACTCCGACGAGTGTTACCATTGGAGCTTTGTGTGGCTATTGGAGGACCCTAACGCCACTTCCAAGTTCGCCACCGACAATGGTCGGAACCTCAAGTGCTCCTTTCCAGAAGCCGAAACCTCAAGTTCTTCCACCCCAACTCGAAGTCCTCTTTTCTCGGATCCTGAGACCGATCCCTCGTCGAATCCCGAAGCCCGAACCCCGTGGACCGACATGATCTTCTTCACGGATACGACGAGTACTTCCTCGAGGATGCGAAGTCGAGAACCCGAATGCCAAGATCGCCGATGCGAATGCGCCAAGTTCGTCTACCCCGGACACCGTGCAACAAGATCTACTTCACGGATCTGAAGACCCCGGTACCCGATCCACTCAAGTTCGCCATCGACGACAAGATTGGCACCGACCAGGGCGGATCCGATGTGCCCCCGACGCCAACCAAGTTCTTCTTATCGGATGCGACAAGATCGACTTCCGTTGTCCGAGACCGATCTCGTCGAGCCATTCTCCCGTCGAACCCTGAGACCGAACCCCGAACCCCGAAACCAAGATCTTCCGAACCCCATGTGTGACCCCTATCCGAGACCCCTCATATTTTTATAATATATAATATTGATCTTGTTGCATATTAAATGAACATGTTGCATACATATTGTGGGTGTTTGGGGTTAACTAGATGATTCACCTAAATTAAATATGGGGCCTATATGCGGGCAAATCTAGTCTAATATTGGCCCCATTTACATTTGCGTAGAGAACCGGTAACTTATCTTGCCCTGTTAATACAACATTTAAAATGCAGGGTAGTTAAATAACTTGAACCACCTAATTAATTGTCGGAACCCCGGTTTCACTTAATATTGCCGAATTGCATCGCATCTTTGCCACGCCATACATCATGCATGCATCATGCTCGATCTTTTGCCATAGTATTAAATATTGCATCCGGTGTTTATTCTAGTGTTTTGGTTCTTCGCGGATAAGGCCGTTGAGTTGATGTGAGTGTCGACCCGATCTTCGGTTGAACCTTCGGCAATGTTTTCAGGCGAGCATCTTACCTATCTTACTTTTATAGTATTTATTCCCTCCTGTTGATCTATTGCTATCTATGTTGTGATGCTCTAGTTTTCGTACCCGTGATATCCCTTGCAGCCGTATATTGCCTTGGACACCTCCTATTACCTGTTGTTTGGTAGATAGTTGGACCTGCGCGTCGTAGTCGCTTGCTCAAGTGCTGTTGCGTGTCGTCAAGTACCACAGTTGTTGGAGTATTGCCGTGTGTTTATTGTTGGACTTGATCAAGACTTTAATTACTGTTTAACAACTAAAATTGAAGTAGGTAAATGTAGAGGCACAGGTGGGCAATAGATGTTATTTGGTTGTTAACCGTCCACTTGTGTCCCGTAGGACCCCGAGTACTTGATACCTGTTCCTTGAATATTCGCGCTATCCACATCCGGGAGGATTATGGGACCCCCCTGAGCCAGAGCTTGATTCATTCTTATTTCTTGGGGCCACAAACTAGTTTGAGGTTTTATTTACTATCCTGTACTTATGCCATGCTTTACTGCTTTATTTACGATTGTGCGAGGAGCACCTGTACTGTTTAGGATCGTGACCCGTTTACGCGGTATCGACAAGCCCAGTCACACTTTCGGGTTCCCAGTCGTTTACAGCCGGCCCCACAAACCTTGAGTCCGTCTCGAAGTCAGCTAACTTCGTTGCGGGTATACTTAATGGGGTGGCCCCCTGAAATATTTCTGAATCTTGTGATTGCTTTGTCGTGAAGGCCTCGTTGGGTTTTGATTTGGTTTTTCCGAGGTTGATCGAGTGTGTGTTGCTATTTGTGCACCCCTGCAGGGTAAAACTTTCTGAAAGCCGTGTCCGCGGTTATGGACGACTTGGAGCACAGTATCTCGATCATAGACAACTATAACTAAAGTAGTGCTATAAATTTTACTTTATAATGACTAGTAATCAGCTTCACTATAATGGAATGGCTAAATAAAATTGCCAAAAATTGCTTGTTTGGGTTGTCGCTCGCTACCATTGTACCTGACTAGTAAGTATCGCTTGTTTGGGTTGATTATTGATAGAAGATCATGTCTGCATGTTCTCGAACCCGAAGGGTCATACACTTAACGTGTCTCGACGCTAGGATAGATTGGATAATTGGTTTATGAGTTTTTGTTCGGAGTCTCGGATGGGATCCGGGACATCACGATAGGTTTCGGAGTGGTCCGAAGAATAAGATTCATATAAGACAGTGCAGTTTTTGGAGTTCGGAATTGTTCCGGGTTAATCGGTATTGTACCAGAAGCTTCTAGAACCTTCCGGAAGGGGACCAACGTGGTCCCACCTGTCGGGAGGGGGCATGGGCCTATGAGGAAGTGCCCTGGACGCATTGGGCCAGGGGCACAAGGCCCCATAGGGCCCAGCCGACCAAACAAGGGGAAACCCTAGTTTGGAGCTTCTAGAAGGGGGGGGGGGTTCCTTGCCCCCCACTCCTCCTTCCTTGGCCGCCGGCCTAGGGCTTGGGGGAGGGGTTAGGGCTGGCGCCCACCCCTCTATATATAGAGGGCTGGGGCGCACCCCCCCACACCTTCCCCTCAAGCCTAGCCCGCCGCCTCCTCTCTCTCTCTCTCTCTCTCCTCCCGAAGCGGCTGCAGAAACTCTCCACCACTTGCACCGCGCCGTCGCGTTGTAGATCCAATCCATCTCTCCACCATACTTGCTGGACCAAGTAAGGAGGAGACGTCGAGGTGCTGCACGTGTGCATCTCACGGAGGCATCGCCACTTGCGGTGCTAGATCGGATCGGATCGCGAGGAGGAGAAGCGAGTACGACTACATCACCCACGTTCCGATAACGCTTCACGGCGAATCTTCAAGGGTATGAAGATCTAATCCAATCTCTCTCGTTGTTTGCATCTCCTAGATTAGATCTTGGCTTTCCTCGCATCCGTAGAAAATTTTGATTTACTATGCCGAAACCCTTCAAAGGGTATCGAGCTAGATATATGCGTAGATGTGTTTCACGAGTAGAACGCAACATGGTTGTTGCCGGCGTTGATGTTTTCTGTTGCAAGCCTCTTGTTTGTGTTCTTCTTATGACGCGGGATAGTGAGATTGAAGCGGTCCAGGCCAACCTTACGCGACGTCGTTCGCGAGACCGGCTCCGCACTTGACGTGTGGCTTGTTCCACACATGCGGCTGGTGGATGCCAGTTTCTCTCACTATAGCTGTCATGGGATTTAAACCAGAGTTTGGCAACCATAATATCACCGTTGTGGCTTTCCGTAGGTAAGAATCGTTCTTAGCATGCTACTCCCATAAGCCACGTAAAACATGCAACAACAAAGTAGAGGCGTCTAACTTGTTTTTTCAGGGAGTGTTTTCTGTGATATGGTATGGCCCAAGATGTGATGTGTATAATGTATGCGATGATCATGTTTTGTAATGTTTCACGACTTGCATGTCGATGAGTACACAACCGGCAGGATCCATATGGTTGTCTTTATAATTGTGTATGACCTGTGTGTCAACTTCTTATACGCCATGTAATAGTTTCACTTTATCGCTAAGTAGTTAGCAATAGTTGTAGTTGCTATTCGTGGTGGAGGCAATCATGGTGGAGTGATGGAGATCATGCCGGCACGCACAAGATGGAGATCATTGCGCGAAGATTGGCTATACCATGTCACATAAATTTATATGCATGTGATGTTTATCCTTTTATGTATCTTATTATGCTTAGATCGCAACGGTAGCATTATAAGACGATTCCTCACTTAAAGATAAAGTTAAAACTGTGTTCTCCCCATGTATGCACCGTTGCGAAAGTTCGTCGTGTCCAAGCATGACGTGATGATCGGGTGCTATAGACTCTACATTCATATACAATGGGTGCAAGCCAGTTTTGCACACGCGGAAATACTTGGGTCTAACTTGACGAGCCTAGCATGTACAGACATGGCCTCGGAACACATGAACCTAAAGGTTAAGCATGAGTCATATGAATGATATGATTGACACTTTGTTGTCCACCATTGAAGCCACATCTCTTCTCGGGAAGATCGGATTAGGTGTGGTGAATTTGGATCATGTTCACTAAACAACATGAGGGATGTTGAATTTAGTGGGAGTTCATCTAGTAATTTGATAAAAAGTTGAACTAGTTATCATGAACATAGTTTAATTTGTACTTGCAAACATTGTAGATCAAATGGCTAAGTCCAACTTCAACTTCAAAGTTTTTGCTGAGAAGGAAAAGCTTAAAAACAATGGGTCTAACTTCACCAACTAGTTCCGCAATCTGAGAATCATTCTCTCTGGCAGTCAAAAGGACTATGTCCTTGAGAATGCGTTAGGTGACGCCCCTGCTGCTACTACGCCGGCTGATGAGAAAGCTGTCTATCAACAAGAAAGATGATTATGGTGTGATTAAGAGCACCATGTTGTTTGCTATGGAATCGGACCTTCAAAATCGTTTTGAAGACTATCCCGGCCCTTTGAGATTCTCGAGGAGCCGAAAACCATGTTTCGACTCAGCCCGCTCGAGAGATATGAGATCTCGAGAAGTTCTTTAACGCAAGATGGAGGAAGGAGTTCTGTTAGTGAGCACGCCATTAAGATTTCGGCTACACTCAACGCCTTGAGCAACCGGATGCAAGATTCCAGAGGAGCTCAAGATTGATGTGGTTCTGCAATCACTCCTCCCAGCTACACAAAAGTTTTGTAGTGACTCACAATCGATTGGTTCCATCGATACGATCACCGAGCTCTTCGCAAAGTCAAGGCTGCGGAGGTGGACATCAAAAGGATAATCATGTGTTGATGGTCAACAAGCCCCCACCTTCAAGAAAGGTAAGGGTGCAAAGAAGCCCTTCAAGAAAGGCGGCGTGCCACGCCTCGCCGAGAAGAAGCTCAAGTCTGGTCCTAAGCCGGACACTGAGTGCTTCTATTGCAAGGACAAGGGTCACTGGAAGTGCAAATGTCTGAAGTACTTAGCGGACAAGAAGGCTGGCACCATCAAAGGTATATTTGATATACATGTTATTGATGTTTTCCTTACTAGCCCTCGTTGTAGTGCCTGAGTATTTGATACTGGTTTAGTTGCTAATATTTGTAACTCGAAACATGAGCTACGCAATAGACGGCGGCTTGCGAGGGATGAGGTGAAGATGCGCGTTGGCAACGGATCAAGAGTTGATGTGATGGCCGTCGGCACGCTCTCCATAGTTTTACCTTCGGGATTAGTTTTAAACCTTAATAAGTGTTATTATGTGCCTGTGTTGAGCATGAACATTATTTCTGGATCTTGTTTATTGCAAGACGGTTATTCATTTAAATCGGAGAATTAATGGTTGTTCTATTTATATGAGTAACATCTTTTATGGTCATGCACCTGTTGTGAATGGTTTATTTCTTCTAAATCTCGAAAGGGATGAAACACACATCCATAACATTGAGGCTAAGAGATGCAAAGTAGATAGTGATAATACTACTTATTTGTGGCACTGTCGTCTAGGTCATATTGGTGTAAAGCGCATGAAGAAACTCCATTCTGATGGACTTTTGGAGTCTCTTGATTTTGAATCATTTGACACATGCGAACCATGCCTCATGGGCAAGATGATCAAAACCCCGCTTCCCATTATGATGGAGCGAGCAACGGACTTGTTGGAAATCATACATACCGATGTATGCGGACCGATGAGTGTTTGTACGCGCGGTGGATATCGCTATTTTATCACTTTTACCGATGACTTAACTAGATATGGGTATATCTATTTAATGAAACATAAGTCTGAAACATTTGAGAAGTTCAAGGAATTTCAGAATGAAGTGGAGAACCATCGTAACAGAAAGATTAAGTTTCTACGATCCGATCGTGGAGGTGAATATTTGAGTTATGATTTTCTCACGCATCTTAAAGCAAGCGGAATCGTTTCGCAACTCACGCCACCCGGAACACCACAGCGCAATGGTGTGTCTGAACGCCGGAATCGAACCCTATTAGATATGGTCCAATCGATGATGTCTCTTACTGATTTGCCGTTATTATTTTGGGGTTATGCATTAGAAACCGCTGCATTCACTTTAAATAGGGCACCATCTAAATCCGTTGAGACAACACCGTATGAACTGTGGTTTGGTGCTAAACCTAAGTTGTCGTTTCTTAAAGTTTGGGGATGCGAAGCTTACGTCAAGAAGTTGATGCCGGACAAGCTCGAACCCAAAGCGGAGAAATGCGTCTTCATAGGATACCCTAAGGAAACTATTGGGTATACCTTCTATCACGTAACCAAGGCAAAGTGTTTGTCGAAGAACGGTTCCTTTCTTGAGAAGGAGTTTCTCTCGAAAGAAGTGAGTGGGAGGAAAGTAGAGCTAGACGAGGTTGTTGAACCTTCTCTTGAATTGGAGAGTAGCGCAGACTGAAATTGTTCCAAAGGCCGCTTGCACCAACGATAGAGGAAGCTAATGACAAGGATCATGAAGCTTGGACGATGTCACATCGAACGTCAGGGTCGACAAGGTCGCGTGCCCCTCCTGAGTGGTATGGCAACCCTGTCTTGACTGTCTTGTTGGTAGAAGATAGTGAACCTACGAACTATGAGGAAGCGATGATGAGCCCAGACTCTGAGAAATGGCTAGAAGCCATGAAATCCGAATTGGGATCCATGAGCGAAAACCAAGTATGGACTTTGGTGGACCCTCCTAGCGACCGAAAGGCCGTTGAGTGCAAATGGATTTTCAAGAAGAAAACGGACGCGGATGGTAATGTTACCGTCTATAAAGCACGGCTTGTCGCGGAAGGTTTTCGGAAAGTTCAAGGTGTTGACTACGATGATACTTTCTCTCCCGTAGCGATGTTTAAGTCCATTCGGATTTTATTAGCAATTGCTGCATTTCATGATTATGAAATATGGCAGATGGATGTCAAGACTGCGTTCCTCAATGGAAACATTGATGAAGAGTTGTATATGATGCAACCCGAAGGTTTTGTCGATCCTAAGGATGCTGATAAAGTATGCAAACTTCAGCGTTCCATTTATGGACTGAAGCAAGCATCTCGGAGTTGGAACCTTCGTTTTGATCAAGTGATCAAGAGCTTTGGATTTGTTCCAAATTGCTACGAAGCTTGCATCTATAAGAAAGTGAGTGGGAGCTTGGTGACATTTCTGGTACTATATGTGGATGACATATTGATTATTGGAAATGACATTAACATGCTTAACGATGTGAAGAGTTATTTGAACAAGTGTTTTTCAATGAAAGACCTAGGTGAAGCTGCTTATATATTGGGCATCAAAATCTATAGAGATAGACAAATACGCCTGATAGCTTTAAGCTAGAGTACATACCTAGACAAAGTTCTGAAAAGGTTCAGAATGGATAAGGCAAAGAAAGGTTTAGTGCCTATGTTGTCAGGTAAGATATTGAGCAAGGCTCAGTGTCTAGCTACGGTAAATGATAGGGAAGCTACGAGCAAAGTGCCTTATGCCTCGGCCATAGGTTCTATCATGTATGCCATGCTGTGTACTAGACCGGATGTGTCCAATGCTCTTAGTTTGACGAGCAGATATCAAAGTGATCCAGGAGTGGAACACTGGACAGCCGTGAAGAACATCCTAAAGTACCTAAATAGGACTAAAGAAATGTTCTTAGTCTATGGGGGTGATGAACAACTTGTCGTAAAAGGTTACGTCGACGCTAGTTTCGACACCGACAAGGATGATTCTAAATCTCAGACAGGGTATGTTTATATTTTGAATGGAGGAGTCAGAGTGGAGAAGCCGCAAGCAAAGCATGATCGCGATCTATAGTAGAAGCGGAATACATGGCTCACGCAGCGTCAAGTGAAGGAGTTTGGATCAGTAACTTCATCACTGAGCTTGGCATGGTTCCAAGTGCATTGGACCCACTAGAGATATTGTGTGACAACACTGGCGCCATAGCACTCGCTAAGGAACCAAGATATCATCCAAAGAACAAGCATATCAACCTCAAGTTTCATATAATCCGAGATTATATAGCAGATGGATATCTGAAGATCAGCAAAGTACATACAGATCTGAATGTCGCAGATCCATTGACTAAACCTCTTCCATGTGTAAAACATGATCATCACCTTAGTGCCATGGGTGTGAGATTGTTGCCAAATGTAAACTAGATTATTGACTCTAGTGCAAGTGGGAGACTATTGGAATTATGCCCTAGAGTCAATAATAAAGATGTTATTATTATAATTCCTGTTCATGATAAAGTTTATATTCCATGCTAGAATTGTATTAAGCGGAAACTTTAATACTTGTGTGGTTTAGGAACAACACCGTGTCCCTAGTATGCCTCTATGGACTAGCTCATTGATTAATGATGGTTCAGGTTTCCTAACCATGGACATGAGTTGTCGATTAATAATGAGATCATATCATTGGGAGAATGATATGATGGACAGACCCAAACTAAGCGAAGCAATTAGATCGTGTCATCGTGTTCATCTTTGCGAAGCTTTTCTTATGTCAAATATTGTATTCCTTAGACCATGAGATAATACAACTCCCTGGTATCGGAAGAGATATTTGAGGTCATCAAACATCATCCTATGAGAGGGTGATCATAAAGGTGTCTCTCAGGTGATCGGAAAGTATCTGTTGGGTTGTATGTATCGAGATGGGATTTGTCCCTCCCAAGTCGGAGAGATATACTTCGGGCCCACTCGGTAATCGATATCAACACCGCTTGCAAGCATATGGTTAAGGAGTTAATCATAAGGTGATATCGGATTACGGAACGAGTAAAGTACTTGCTCTGAACGAGATTGAACTAGGTATGACGGTACCGACGATCAAATCTCGGGCAAGTAAAATATCGCGACTCGAAGCGAATATATATATGGGATTGATTGAATCCTGACATCGTGGTTCATCCGATATGATCATCGATGAATGTGTGGGAGTCAATATGGGTTTCCAGACCTCGCTATTGATTATTGATAGAAGATCATGTCTGCATGTTCTCGAACCCGAAGGGTCACACACTTAACGTGTCTCGACGCTAGGATAGATTGGATAATTGGTTTATGAGTTTTTGTTCGGAGTCTCAGATGGGATCCAGGACATCACGAGAGGTTCCGGAGTGGTCCGGAGAATAAGATTCATATAAGGCAGTGCAGTTTTTGGAGTTCGGAATTGTTCCGGGTTAATCGGTATTGTACCGGAAGCTTCTAGAACCTTCCGGAAGGGGACCAACGTGGTCCCACCTGTCGGGAGGGGGCATGGGCCTATGAGGGAGTGCCCTGGATGCATTGGGCCAAGGGCACAAGGCCCCATAGGGCCCAGCCGGCCAAACAAGGGGAAACCCTAGTTTGGAGCTTCTAGAAGGGGGGGAGGTTTCTTGCCCCCCACTCCTCCCTCCTTGGCCGCCGGCCTAGGGCTTGGGGGAGGGGTTAGTGCTGGCGCCCACCCCTCTATATATAGAGGGATGGGGCGCACCACCCTCCCCCACACACCTTCCCCTCAAGCCTAGTCGCCCTGCTGCCCTCTTCTCTCTCTCCCTCCCGACTGCGTGTAGGCGAAGCCCTGCTGCAGAAACTCTCCACCACTTGCACCGCGCCGTCGCGTTGTAGATCCAATCCATCTCTCCACCATACTTGCTGGACCAAGGAAGGAGGAGACGTCGAGGTGCTGACGTGTGCATATCACGGAGGCATCGCCACTTGTGGTGCTAGATCGGATCGGATCGCGAGGAGGAGAAGCGAGTACGACTACATCACCCACGTTCCGACGAACGTTTCCGCTATGCGAATCTTCAAGGGTATGAAGATCTAATCCAATCTCTCTCGTTGTTTGCATCTCCTAGATTAGATCTTGGCTTTCCTCTATTCGCATCCGTAGAAAATTTTGATTTACTATGCCGCAAAACCCTTCAAGTTCTGGTCAACCTGTGAAGGCTGATTATCATATATTTTCATAATAAAATCAATCTTTGAATAAAGATTTACAAAAATTGCATAGTGCCAAGGATTTAGAATCTGAGGTGGTAGTTAGAGCATCAAACTTCCCACCTTGCATATAATGAACTTGTTGGGTAATGTTGTTACTCATTCTTTCCTTTGATCCCTTGATTAGACTCTGAGGATCCCGAAGACGTGCCAATGTATGTAGCCGAATGCCAAGAAGATGTGTTCTACGAGGAACCTGATCTATCCGGAGGTGTTGAAGGAGTGGATTACGAGATCCACTACGGTGTCGATGATAACGAGTCCAACTAAGTACTCCTAGTTAGTAGTAACCAATGGAGCCGAGCAGCATGAACTCTATAGAATAAGCTGCCGAGCTCAACTCCTAGACGGAGTTGCTACTTTTAAATTCCGCTGAAACACTTTATATTTTGGTTTGTAAGTTGGATCTTTTGGAATTCTTGAACTTACGATATTGTAATAATAATAATGTGTGTACTTTTGTAATATGGACCCGCAATGTTTCTGTTGTACCACTTAGAGGGATGTGATATTTACGGAACGGTGTTCTGTGGATGTCATGTCAACGACTATAGTGTACTACACATGCAGTGGTATGCTGCGTCACCGCAGTTGGTATCAGAGCAAATTGCTTTGACCTTAGGTTGGAAACCTAGTAAAGGGTATTACTTGTAGGAAAATTTAGCAACGATAAAGAATTCTCTAAAAGTAATATAATGGGTATTCAAATGAGAATATTCCGTTATATATTTTAGTGCGATAATTCTTTGTTATGATGCAGTATATCATTGGATACTAATCAAAAATTATTTTTCTGATATACAGAGATATGGCACCAAAGTTTCCAAAACAGACTTTGGTAAGGAAAGAGGAGACTCTTGATGATTATCAAGGATCATTCATAGACCAACTTTGTCAACTTTTAAAGCTATTTAGTTGTCCAACTAGAATTCCAGTGAACATTATCACTTACCTTGATGGCCGAATGTTATCCAAGTATCGTGTGAGTATTCAACTTCCAGAGAAGCTTGGATTATATCATGATCTACCTATAGGAGAAGGTAGGACTCATTTAGCAGCATATCATGTTGCTGTTATGGAGGCGATAGCTAATATCCGGGAATAGAAAACCAAGGAGCTATATGGTAGCACATTCTCTGTGATACCTCATGATTCTATAGACTCGGAGCCTATACCCGATCATATTAATTTGGTTAAGAAGCATCCTAAGTTAGCTTCCAAGATTATGGATAGATATCGAACACTTGTTGCGTATTTTTATAAGACACATCAAGTGATTGTCGAAGATAAAAATGACATGTTAGAGGATCTAACTAATCCAGAAAGGAGGAAGCAGATAGCATTCCAGTTAGATAAAGAAGCAAGTAGTAGTGCAACACCTATCTTTAAGGATATACCTATAGATCCTGAATGGATATGCATGATCTGAACCTATACATGATCCTACTATGGATATGCGGTATGCAGTACCACAGGGCTGAGAGGATGGTTCTGACTCAGAACTTCCTATTGAGAATTCGGATGGTTGGAGGATGGGATCATATAATGGATCTCATGAACACCAGATGTCCACAGATGGTTCCGACAGGAATGTTGGACAATCTAGTTGGATGGGTGCAAGAATGAACCCTGATAATAGAAGTAGAAATACAATGTCAATAGATAATCAGGATGAAGAAGAAGATCCCGAGGAGAGAGTGTTTGAATCATCAACATCCTCTCAAAACCCAGGGAATATACATTATCCAGTGTTTAACTATCTTGCCCAACGGAGCACCTGGGAAGCAGCAGGATCTGCTATCCTGTTGATAACTCAAGGAATGAAGCTCAAGCGATGCAGGTTGGAGATAATGTTGAATATGTTTCTGAAGACTTTTCAGTTGAGCTGGAGGGAGTCAATGCGCTCAGGTTGAGTAATGACTCAAGTCCTGACACTTCAGATACAAAGTATATTCCTTCTGGAAGGCCATATGTTCCAAAAACTGTGCGACGAACAAGACGTCATCACGGTTGGACATCAGGCATGTATGATGAGCGTAGTTACTACTAGAAGGAGGCAATTATTTAGTGATGACAAGTACTGTGTATTGTACTCCAAGTAATAAGGTAGTTTTGTTATTATACCTATATGGTATAATATGTAAGAACTTTGTATCATTATGATATATGTAAAAAAATATGTGAAATGCATATTTGGATTTTTCTTTGGATCTTCATTGTGTGACTAGTTCTATGCGTAAAGTCGAGCCCAGAACACATGTGCATGATGTAATTATGAGTATTCACTTTATGTTGCAGGACTAGAGGGTCATGGATACGGGTGTAGGAATGGAAACTGAGCAGCACCGGATGGAGCGAGAGGCCAAGGAAAAGGCCAATGCAGATGCAGCAAACCAAGAAGCATTACCACCACCACCACCAATGAGGCCGTTAATGGAGCAGAACTTTATGCGATGCATGCAAATGATGCAAGAAACCCATAACAAGTTCATGGAAGAGCTGCTGGGACAAGCAAATCAGAGGGCACCTGAAGGTGGAGGAGTGAGTCTATCTGATTTCCAGAATGCAAGACCGTTACCTTTTGCATCAGCTCCTAAACCAATGGATGCAGAAGACTGGCTAGCAGATACTGAAAGGAAGCTGCAATCTGTAGGTTGCAATGATGAGGAGAAATTGAGGTATGCAACTCATCTTCTAACTGTACCTGCAGCATCATGGTGGGAAAATCAGTTAGCCATGCAACCACCAGTAAGGGAGTTTACCTGGGAAGATTTTAAGCAGAGATTCCGTGAATATCATGTTCCGAAAAGTGTCATGGAGTTGAAGCGGAGAGAATTTGAGGAACTTCAGCAAGGATATACTAGTGTCATGAAGTACATCCGGGAGTTTAGCCAACTGTCTTGTTATGCTGAGGAGGATGTCAACACTGAAGAGAAGCGGAAAAAGCGTTTCTTGCGTGGATTAAATCCATTTGTGAAGATGCAGCTAAGGTTAGCCAACAAGCAAACTTATCAGCAGTTGTTGGATGCAGCCATTACTTTTGAAGATGACTACAAGAAATGTCCAAGAGGACCGGAGGAAGATATCCAAGAAGGAAACCAAGAGGATTCAGGCAAGCAAACCTAAACCCAACCTGGAGTTCAAACCTCAAAATAGGAATTATGGCAACAATAACAATAACAAGGGCAGTGGTGGAAATCAATCCAATCCGAGAAGGAATGTTATCTGTAACAATTGTGGAATTCCAAGGCATTTCCAGAGGGAATGCGAAAAGCATGTAGTGATCTGTTACGGTTGTGGTCAAAAGGGGCATAGCAAGCCATATTGTCCGAGCAAACCACCTGGAGGTTGGCCTACCGCCTACCAAGGGAGGAGGACAAGCCAGTGGAGGAAATGGACAGCCCAATAAAGGAGGAAATAATGGCAAGAACAACAATGGCAAGAGGAACCGACCTACCGGAAAACTGAACTGTGCAACCCTCGAGGAGGTGGATAATTCGGAGCATGCAGTGATAGGTACGCTCAATATCCTTACCAATCCCGGCAAAGTTCTATTTTATACTGGTGCAACTACTTCATTCATTTCTAAAGAATTTTGTGATAAGTTCGGGATTAGAAGGGCAACGTTAGAAAGTCCTATGACCGTAGTTACGGCAGGAGGGAATGTGATTATACGCCACATAAAACAAGATCAGGTTATCTCGATCTGTGGTTGTACATATTTCGTAGACCTTTATGTGATTCCTTTGAAGGGAATTGCAGTAGTGCTGGGAATGGATTGGATGATGGAACACGGAGCTCAGATAAATTGTGAGGAGAAAACTGTCTCAATCAAAACTCCAAGTTTAGCAAGGATAGTTTACCAATCAGATAAGCACAGTCATATCATGGTGGATCTGCAGTTGAATTCAATGAAAGAAGTTAAATTGGAAGAGATTCCTATAGTTAATGAATTCCAAGATGTTTTTCCAACAGAGCTACCGGGAATGCCACCAGATCGGGAGATAGAGTTCACCATTGACCTAATTCCTGGTACAACACCAATAGCTCAAGCACCATATAAAATGGGACACAAAGAGTTGAAAGAACTCAAAGAGCAAATTGATGAGTTAGCTAGAAAAGGATTTATACAGGAAAGTGTATCTCCATGGGGAACACCAGTAATCTTTGTGGATAAGAGAGATGGTGGAAGACAGATGTGTGGTGATTATAGGAATCTGAACAACATGACTATCAAGAATAAGTATCCTTTACCTAGAATTCAAGATTTATTTGATCAGGTGAAAGGGGATGGAGTATTTTCAAAGATCGATTTAAGATCTGGATACCATCAAATAAAAATCAAGCCGGAAGATGTTCCAAAAACAACATTTGTCTCAAGATACGGACACCATGAGTATCTGGTAGTACCATTTGGTTTGACCAATGCATCGGCAATATTCATGAATCTGATGAAAAAGATCTTCATGCCATATTTGGACAAGTTCGTCATAGTCTTTATTGATGATATTCTGATATATTCCAAGGATAAGGAAGAGCATGCTCATCATTTGAGAATAGCATTACAGACTTTAAGAGAACATAAGCTTTATGCTAAATTCAGTAAGTGTGAATTCTGGATAGATGAGGTAGAATTCTTCGGTCATGTGATCAGTAAGGATGGAATTGCTGTGAATCCATCTAAAGTTCAGTCAGTACTAGAGTGGACTGCACCGACCAATATGAAGCAAATTCGAGGTTTCTTAGGAATGGCTGGTTATTATCGGAGATTCATTGAAGGTTTCTCCAAAATAGCCGGACCAATGACCAACTTATTAAGGAAGAATACACCATTCAAGTGGGGTGAGAAATGTGAAGCAAGTTTCCAAGAATTGAAGACTAGATTAACCACACCTCCAATCTTAGCAGTTCCTGAAACAGGGAAGGACTTCACCATTTACTGTGATGCGTCTAAAGAAGGTTTGGGTTGTGTATTAATGCAAGATCGGAAAGTGATTGCTTATGGTTCAGGACAACTGAAACCACATGAAGTCAACTATCCAACTCATGATTTAGAGTTAGCAGCAGTAGTTTTTGCATTGAAAGGATGGAGGCATTTTCTTTATGGAGCTAGATGTGAGTTATACACAGACCATAAAAGTCTCAAGTATTTCTTCACTCAAAAGGAATTGAATATGAGACAGAAGCGTTGGTTGGAACTAATCAAGGATTATGATTTAACAATCAACTACACCCCAGGGAAAGCAAATGTTGTAGCAGATGCTTTAAGCAGAAAGAGTGCAGATATTCAACCAAGCAATAGGGAGTTACCAAAAGAGTTACAAATGGACTTGGAAAGATTAGAGCTTCAATTTATCAGAACAGAGGTTCTTGGAGGATTAGCTACTATACAGGTAGTTTTAGAGCAGGACAGTGATCTTAAGCAAGAAATTGTAGACATCAAGAAGAAGATCCTTTTATTGCTGAGGAAATTCGGAGGATATCTCAAGGGCAAAAATCAGTTTTTCGCCTTGGGGATTATGGGTCTTTGTGGTTTCAAGACCGTCTATGTGTTCCAGATGTGACGGAGATTAGAGATGTCATACTCAGAGAAGCACATGAAACACCATATTCTATACATCCAGGGAGTACCAAGATGTATATGGATTTGAAAGAATTATTCTGGTAGAATAACATGAAAAGAGATATTGCTAAATATGTATCTGAATGCCATACTTGTCAAACGGTGAAAGCTGAATATCAAAGTCCAGCAGGACCATTACAACCCTTAGAAATTCCTGAATGGAAATGGGAGGAAATAGGTATGGACTTCATTACAGGATTGCCTATGACACCAAAAAGGAAGGATACGATATGGGTAATTGTGGACAGACTCACTAAGAGTGCACATTTTATTCCGGTGAATCAAAAGGATAATGCCGAGAAGTTAGTTGAAGTATATGTCAAAGAGATAGTAAGTAAGCATGGAGTACCCAAGAAGATCGTAACTAATAGGGGATCAGTGTTTACTTCAGCATTTTGGAAGCAATTGCATGAAGCACTTGGTTCAAAGTTAGATTTCAGCACGGCATATCATCCTGAGACAGGAGGTCAAACTGAAAGAACAAACCAAATACTAGAAGACATGTTAAGGGCTTGTGCATTAGATTTTGGAGGAACATGGGAAGATCACCTACCATTGGCAGAATTTTCTTATAATAATAGCTATCAGAGTAGTCTAAAGGCAGCTCCATATCAGGTTCTGTATGGAAGGAAGTGTAGATCACCAATATGTTGGTATGAACCTGGAAGCAGCAAAGAATTTGTGCCAGATTATATAAAAGAAAAACAAGATATCATTGATAAGATCAGGGATAGACTGAAAATAGCCCAAAGCAGGCAGAAAAGTTCTGCGGATCAAAGTCGAAGATCATGGCATCCAGAATTGGGATATATGGTCTATTTGAAAGTAAGTCCAATGAAAGGGGTGAAAAGATTCGGAGTTAAAGGGAAATTGAGTCCAAGATACATCGGACCATTCAAGATACTGAGTCAAAACAGAACTATAGCTTATGCTTTAGAGTTACCATCAAGATTGGCTCAAGTGCGTACTGTTTTCCATGTGTCACAACTTCGTCAATGTTTAAAAGTTCCAGATGATGCAATCACACATCAAGAGATATAACTACAAGCAGACCTGACTTATATTGAAAAGCCTTGTAAGATTCTGAAAGAAAACTGGAAAAGATTGAGAAACAAAGCAATCAAATATTGCAAGATATGGTGGGAACATCACCCTGAAAGGGAAGCCACGTGGGAGAAAGAAGAGGATTTAAGGAAAGCCTATCCAGAACTATTCAGGTACATCTCCGCAAACTTCGGGACGAAGTTTAATTTAAGGGGGGAAGTCTATAACATCCCAGCATTTAGGAACTAACGAAGGGTAGATTTAGGAAATTGAAATGTTGCATGCATTCATCTGTGAAAATGTGGGTAAATTTTTCGCCAAATAAAAACCTAAAGTGATCAAGGTTTCTTTCATACTTTGAGATTAGGTTTAGTCTTAAAGGATGATTGTTATAAACTTTGAAATGATATTTAAGGAATTATGTGTTTTAAAATGAATTTGAATTTTAAACTTGAGTGTTTGAATTATAATTCAAATGAATTAGATATAAGGTTTGAATCTTGATTTAATTAGGAGTTAACTAACTCAAAACATTATTTAAACAAGACAATTATGAATATGAAAATTTATTTCATAATATCATTTCATAAACAAGTTACAAAGAATGTAACTTACTGAAACCATTTCCAAACTTCACAATGTACAAAAGAAAAAAGAATAAGAATATTCTTTATTAATAATAATATAATCTTTATTACAATGGAATAAAATAAAAATTACAAAATAATAAAATGAAAATTACAAAAGAATAAGAAAATTACATTGGATTATTCTATAACTATTCTATAACTAAACCTAAACAAAATCTTCATCTTTATATCTGTACCTGCAAAACAAAACAAAACAGAAAGAAAAAAAAATAAAAGGTTAATGTTAGTACTTTCTCTCAGACATGTCAGTGAAGTGCACTAGACAAATTCATCATTGAGAACTTTATAAAAGGGGCAAGGTTCACCAATATGAAAGAATCCATCTTTCATAAATTTAAAGCCAGAAGTCAAATGACAGCAAAGAGGGACAAATCTACTAGCCAGGTGAAAGTAACCAGGTAATAGTAAGTTTCAAAATTCTGAACATATCCACAAGTGCACATCAAACACACAGGCAGGACACACATCAACATGCATGTGATGTGTTGTCAACCTCATAGCACAACCCAAACTCACAAAACCACAAGCATAGCCGTGGAGAGGCACTAGTGCATCACTCCACTGTTTGCACACAAGAACAACCAGCCTAGATATCAGCTTACCAAGCACATCAGCCAAACCAAACCACCAAGGATCAACCAAACATCACCAGGATGGTGACATAAGGAGGGGGAAGGATCAGGTGAACAGCAAGGACAAGTCCAGGATCTAGGAGGAGCAGGCTAGCTCAAGGACAAATCCAGGAGCTAGGAGGAGTAGTCTAGCTCAAGATCAAGCACAGGAGTCTAGCAAAACCAGATCAATATCATCACCAACTTACTCCACAGTCATCAGATTTTGTGGTGAGTTTCAGAAAACCTTCACATGATCTAATGTAAGATCCCTCCTTTGTAAAGAAAAAGGATCCCTGTGATTGCAGTGCTAGTCCCTGGATCATTGCTAGCATCCATAGTTTAAGATGAAGTACACAGATACAAAGGTCATTTATTACATCCATTCCAGAGATAAAACATAGTCTTTTACAACTCAAGGCCACAGGCCTAATACAAGAGTTTTGGAATAAGTAAATAAACATAAGTCTTCATCTTCATGTGCCACAGGCAAGCATGTTGAGTGTAGACTCATGACACCTAATCATCATCGGAGTAACCTGCAACATCACAAGTTACAGCCACAGTGGGTCAATACTTTGGAATAGTATTGGCAAGTGATACCTTAGTAAATTTTAAGTGGACTATATTACTACATGCATTTTGGCTAAGTGTAGCTTGGCTTGCTTTGCTCAAAATAAGTTTTCTTTTCCTATTAGTTGAAATCACTAAGTTTTTCTTTGTCAAAACTTTCCCAAGAAACCATCAATAGACATTGAGGTCCTTCACCCTTGTTCACCCACAAGTTTTACTTAGAAGTTGGAGTGATGAGATTCTTGATAGCTTCCATGTCTTGATGCTCAAGTTGTCCATTTCCATGGACTTGGCTAAGTACTTAGATTTTCCATCTGTAGAGGTTGTGCACTTTCCCCACCAGACTTGGTTTCCCAAGACAGGACCTTTCAGAAGCCTTTCCTTAGACCAAATGGACGCGCTCCAACCTATCATTCCCACTACCACCAACTGTCCAAATGGCTAAGTTCTAGCAACCTATGTGATCCAGGCAGAGCCCATATTGCCAAGTGGCTGCACTATAAGCTTCTCAACACTTGGCCTCGAAAATCCCTTTGTGCCTGGGTGGCATACCACAAGTGAGATACACAAGGTAAACCATGTCCATGGGCCTTGTGTAACCACTCAACCAAAAACCACCATTCAAGTCCCATTCCACCCAGGAGGTTCATTGACTTAGTTGTTTTATTAGGAAAACATAAGTCCAAAGACTTAGAAATATTTTCATCATAGCATGTATATACTTTACCAACCCTTGTTTGCTACTAGCTAGGCTAAGCATGGCATAGTAACTTAACTTAGGAAATTTCCTAGCAATTCTACAATTCTACAACTACTTAGGATTTCCCAACATAGCATTTGGCAAAGTAACAACATGCAAGACTTAGCAAAATATTTCTAATGCTTGTACAAAATATAGGGATGGAAATATTCATGAAGTACCACTTGCCTTGGTAATGGGGAGAGTAGCACTCTTCACAATCACAATCACTAGCACCAAAATCTACACCAAGATTATAACCACAATCACATACAATTCATATACAAACAAAAGTATGTATGCATGCATGCAAGAATGCTAAGTGATGATTTTTGAAATTCCACCAAGCAAGTGCACAGTACTGAACCAAAACCAAGTTGAAAACTTTGCCAAACCAAACTTATTTAGCACTAAAACAAGTTACTAAACAAATTCTATACTTAAAATAGTCCTAAACAAGTTTCTGCATAAAAAGTCATTTTCACAGAAACTTTTCACTAAACACATTGCATAAACAGAAAGAGCTTGTCTCCCTGATTCCAACGACATAAAATTTGCAAAAATATAACGTGGGAATCAAAAGTTATAGCTATTTCAATTTTGGATCAAATTCTGTTTTCAAATCTGTTTTTGAATCTAACCCTAGCCACGCGTCATGTTCCTACTGGCGCGTACCGATTCGCTCCGGATCACGCTTGCAAGCCGTAGGATCTAACTAACGATGCACGGTTCAGATCTAACCATACCGCTTCGCTAAGTGGACTAATTCTACGCGCTGGATTTGGATCTGACGGCTATAAATCATCTAACCAAAATCGAGCGGCGCTAGCGGCGGCGGTTGGCGGCGGCACGTCAGTTAGCGGCGGTGCTGGCGTTCTAGGTCGCCCGGGGAAGAGAGGAGATGCTTACCAGAACCGCAGGGGGCTGTTGTTGCTCAAGGTGGCGATGGCTTGGGAAGGGGCGCACGGGATCGTCGAAGATTCCTCGCCGGAGTTTGCGAACGCGTCAGGCACGGTCAGTCGTCGAAGTTGGCAAGGTTCCTTGTCGCGCTAAGCCAAAAGAGAGGTACTGTTAGATGCGCAAGACAACGGGGATTCTAGGTGTATCAGTCAGAGGCCAAGGGGCGGCGGCTACTTACAAAGAGAGGTCGCCGGAGTTCGTGCAGTGAACAGTGGCGGTCAGTCGATGTCGTTGCTGGAGCTATGGAACATGCGAGGACAAATGGGGAGTGTCAGTAGGTGCGCAAAGACTTGCTGGACTTGATAGCATGATTCAGAGATAGAGGGGAACACGAGGCTTACCGGAATTCGTCGGCGTGGTCGTCAGAACAGCGGCGGCGTTGAGCGAGTTGTGGGCAGCCTGGTGGCGTGAAGGAGAAATTGTTTGAGGGGAAATGGTCGCGAGAGTGTGGGGATTATATAGTTAGAGGCTCGACAAGAAACGCTTGCTGCATCAATGCAATTTACCTCGCGAAATCAAAGCACCAACGGGCAGCGGCGGAGTTCGTGCGCGGGATTTGGGGAAGACGACGCTGACGTGGAGGGCCTCGTCGGTCAAAACGCATAGAGAGGAGGTGGGTCTGTCGTTGACTCGCTTGGCTTTGCTGCGTCTTGAGAGAGAGAGGTGGCCCGGGTGGGCTAGTTGGGCTAGTTTTGTTGCTGGGCTTGAATAGTGGCGCCTGGCCCTTTTCTTTTCTTTTGTCCTTTTCTTTTTCTGTTTTGATTTTCAGAAATGGTTTTGATATGAATTCAAACTCTTTTTGAATTCAAATCTTTCTGGGGTTTTTGCAATGTGCAAAAGTTTCAAATATAGGCATAAAACCATGTGGTTGCTTTGCAAAAGCTTGGTCACTCTTGGAGAACAAAATATCAGGGACTTGGTACTTGATTTGCAAAAGTTTGAAAAAGGGTTTTTGAACCATTTCCATTTTGTAAAACTTGGTTCAAATTTCCACACTCAAACCTTTCAACAAAGAAGGCAAACAATCTAGGCTCATAAACATTCAATTTTCAAATGGGGATGGCCATTTGATTTAAGTTTGCTCACATGAAATGATAGCACTATGTGCTTTGTTTTTCTGAAATGAGTTTTGAAAATGATCTCAATTCTATATGCATGCATGAATGATATGCAATCTTTGAAATCATGATTTTAGGGATGTTACAAATCTAACCCCCTTATGGTGAATCTCGCCCTCGAGATTCGGATTGGCTAGCAAATAGGTGAGGGTGGTCTTTCCGAAGTTCATCTTCTCTTTCCCATGTTGCTTCCTCTTTGGAATGATGATTCCATTGTACTTTGCAAAACTTGATAGTCTTTGTCCTTGTGACTCTTTATGCAGTCTCAAGAATCTTGATAGGCTTCTCCTCATATGTGAGGTCACTTTCTAGTTGAACTTCCTCCAAAGGTATAGTATCCTTCAAAGAAGTTTCTTCCATCTCTGGATGACATTTCTTAAGCTGACTCACATGAAACACATTATGGACAGCTGACAGTGATTCTGGCAATTCAATTTCATAGGCAACTTCTCCTTTGCGACTCAAGATCTTGAATGGCCCAACGTATCTTGGTGCCAACTTTCCTTTGACTCCGAATCTTTTCACTCCACGAAGTGGTGATACTCTAAGATAGGCTCTATCACCAACTTCGTAGGTAACTTCCCTACGCTTAGGATCTGCGTAGCTTTTCTGTCGGGACTGTGCTATCTTCAACCTGTCCTTAACCAACTTGACCTTCTCTTCGGCTTCTTTGATAAGATCTGGCCCGAATAAACTTCTTTCTACCACACCATTCCATAACAATGGGGTGGTACACTTTCTTCCGTAGAGAAACTCAAATGGTGCCATCTCAACGCTGGCTTGATAGCTGTTGTTATAAGAAAATTATGCGTAAGGCAGACTTTCATCCCAACTGGCTCCATAGTCTAGGGCACATGCCCTCAACATGTCTTCCAGAATTTGATTAGTCCTTTCTGTTTGTCCATCGGTTTGAGGATGAAAGGCAGTACTGAATTCCAACCTCGTTCCCAACAACTCATGTAGCCGTCTCCAAAAATGGGAAGTGAATTGAGTTCCCCTATCAGACACAATACTCTTGGGCACACCATGAAGACATACAATTCTACTCATGTAGATCTTGGCTAACTTGGCACTCGTATAAGTTGTCTTCACGGGTATGAAATGAGCCACTTTAGTTAGGCGATCCACTACTACCCATATGGAATCATATCCTGATCTGGTCCTTGGTAATCCGGTAATGAAATCCATACCAATCTTGTCCCACTTCCAATCAGGAATAGGTAGTGGTTGAAGCAACCCTGCTGGTTTCTGATGCTCCGCTTTTACTCTACTACACACATCACACAAAGCAATATGTTCGGCGATGTCCCTCTTGATATTGTTCCACCAAAATATTTCTTTCATGTCCATGTACATTTTGGTGTTACCCGGGTGAATATAATATGGGGAGTTGTGTGCCTCCTGCAAAATCAGTTTCCGCAACTCCGGATCTTGTGGAACACAGATACGTTTCCCATGCCATAAAGTACCCTGTTCGTCTTCATGGAAATTTTTAGCTTTCCCTTGGCCAATCTTTTCCTTAATCTCTTCAATTTCCTTATCGGTCTTCTGAGCTTCTCGGATCTTGTCCAACAAAGTGGGTTGAACATCCAAAGACATGAGATGTCCTTCAGGCACAATATCCAATCTGAGTTTTCTGAATTGGGTACACAAATCATCTGGCAATTCTCCTTTGGTACGGCCATTCACAAATACCTTACGACTTAGAGCATCTGCTACAACATTTGCTTTACCGGGGTGGTATTGCAAACTTAAGTCATAATCTTTGATAAGCTCTAACCATCTTCTTTGTCTCATATTGATTTCCTTCTGGGTGAAGATATACTTCAAACTCTTGTGATCTGTGAACACATCACAATGCTTTCCCAAAAGGTAGTGTCTCCACGTTTTGAGTGCATGGATGACAGAGGATAATTCCAAATCATGAGTAGGATAGTTAACCTCATGAGTTTTGAGTTGTCTCGAGGCATAAGCTACAACTTTACCGTCTTGCATAAGTACGGCACACAAACCTTGATGAGACGCATCACAATATACTTGGAAATCCTTTTCCAAATCTGGCAGACATAGAACTGGTGCTGTCACAAGTCTCTTCTTCAACTCCTGAAAGCTGACTTCACAACCTTCAGACCAAGCAAACTTCTTGTCTTTCTTTAATAATTCAGTCATTGGCTTAGCAACTTTTGAGAAAATTTCAATGAACCTTCTGTAGTAACCTGCTAAGCCAAGGAAACTGCAAACTTCTTTCACGCTCTTGGGAGATTCCCATTCAGTCACAGCTGACACCTTAGCAGGATCAACTGATACACCATCCTTTTTCATAACATGACCAAGAAAACCAACTTCTTCTAACCAGAACTCACACTTGCTGAATTTGGCATATAGTTTATGCTCTCTCAACTTCTCAAGTATCAAACGCAAGTGCCCTTCATGCTCTTCTTTGCTCTTGGAGTAGACTAAGATGTCATCGATGAAAACGACAACAAACTTGTCGAGGAATTCCATGAACACTTTGTTCATCATATTCATGAAGTATGCTGGAGCATTGGTTAAGCCAAAAGGCATTACGGTATACTCATACAATCCATACCTTGTGGTGAATGTTGTTTTAGGTATGTCTTGTTCTCTTATCTTAAGTTGAAAATAGTCTGACCGGAGATCAATCTTTGAGAACACACATGCTCCTTCTAGCTGATCAAACAAGTCATTGATTCTAGGCAAAGGATATTTGTTCTTGATAGTTACCTCGTTGAGAGAACGGTAATCTATGCATAACCTTTGGCTCCTATCCTTCTTCTCCACAAACAAAACTGGGGCTCCCCAAGATGAAGAACTTGGTTGTATAAATCCTTTCTGTAATTGTTCTCCTAGTTGTTTCTTGAGTTCTTTTAGTTCATCAACTGACATTTTATATGGTCTCTTTGCTATTGGTCCAGAACCTGGTACCAAATCTATCAGAAACTCCACATCTCTATCTGGTGGCATTCCTAGTAATTCTTCCGGGAATACATCCGGATACTCACACACAATTGGTACACTGTCTAACCCCCTTAAGAGAATTAAGCTTACTTCCTTTGGATTCAAAGTTTGACTTGAATTTAATCCTTTTTCTTTCCGGGGTTGTGAGTGCAACAGTACGATTAGCACAATCTAGTACTCCTTCATACTTATCCATCCAATCCATTCCTAATATTACGTACAGTCCTTGGGAATCTAGGATTATCAGACTCACTGGAAACTTATGTTTTCCAAATTCTATTACTAGATCCCGACATCCAAGACTTACTATCATTTCTCCACCCGGAGAACTAACTTTTATTGGACAACCAATATTTTCAGATGGAAACCCATTTCTATCAACAAATGATTTTGATATGAATGAATGCGATGCTCCAGTATGAAAAAGAACAAATGCTGGAATAGAATTGAGTCTGAACTTACCAGCAACAGCGTCAGGCTCCTCATAGACCTCCTCCACACTGATGTGGTTCACCTGTCCTTTTTTGGAAAGGATTGGGCTTGACAGGTCCTTCAACTTTCTTTTCGGGGCACTCATTTGCATAGTGTCCCATCTTCTTGCATTTGAAGCATTCAACCTGACTGATGTCTCTCTTAGCAGGCTGACTTCCATTCCCACTACCATTACCACTGTGGTGGCTCTTATGTCCACTTTTGTGGTTCTTGTACTTGTCATGACTGCGATGATGCTTGTTGTCATGACGGTTGTGGTTGTGGTGCTTGTTGAATTTCCCATGCTTGTGGGATCCTGAGCTTCCACTGTCATCATAGTGAGATCGTTTGTGAGACGATCCCGAGCTGTGCTTGTCAGAGTGCTTTCTCTTTCTACACTCGACTTGCTTCATTTTGTTCTCTAGTATAGCAGCCTTGTCACAGAGCGACTGATAAGTGGGAACATATGCCACAACCAGCTGCAGATTCAGCTCATCATTCAAGCCTTCCAGAAATTTTTCCTTTCTTTTGGCATCTGTGTCAACCTCGTCCGGTGCATAACGCGCTAGATTGTTGAACTCTTCAATGTATTCAGCCACGCTGCGGTGGCGTTGCTTCAGATTGTGGAATTCTTTCTTTTTCAGGCTCATTATTCCCGATGAGATATGAGCAGTGCGAAAGCCATCCTCAAAGATAGCCCAAGTCACCTCATCTATAGGAGTGGTGATTTGGAAGTTGTCCCACCAGGTGGCGGCTGGCCCTTCCAGCAGATGTGCTGCAAATCTGACCTTCTCAACATCCGTGCAGCCCACAGTTACTAAGTCCTTGTTACGGAACGTAGCCAATCATTGGCCACCATGGGATCAGTCGTCCCCGAGAACTTAGCTGGCCTCAAACGCAGAAATCTGGTGAGCATGTCAAAGCCCGGAGGGTTGTTGTTGTTCTTGTTGTTATTGGGATTGTTGTTGTTATTATTCTGGTTCTGGATGAATGTTGTCATCATCTGCATGAGCTGTGTTTGAGCATTCATCATTTGCTGCATTTCTGGAGTGATGTTGTTGTTGTTGGGGTTTGCGCGACGGGGAGGCATCTGTGGTTTGTTCAAATAGAGATAAGAATGAGATACCCATAGATGTTTTCATGCACATTACATCACATAAGCAAACACAAGCATGCAACAGAAGATAAAAGTTCAACAACCAGATAACAAGTTCTCAAAGTAAAACACACAAGTGGCAAGCCATCCACATGTCGGATGGTCCAATAACAAGTTCACAAATAACAAGTATGATAATAAAAGATAAACGAGTAGTCAAGTCTACTCGTCAGCATCAATCTCCTCCTCGACAAAGGTAAGACCTGCGTTCTCCATCGCGATCTTGTTCTCCTCAATAGTAGTGGTCAAGGACTCAATCTTGGCCTTGAGAGCCCTCTTCTGGGAACGAAGCCTCTCAATCACCATCTGCTGCTGCTCTAGATCAAAGTCCTTGGACTTCAGTTATTCAGTCATGTCCCGGATCTTCTTGTTCCTATCCTGGACACGTTTCTCCTGACTCTTGAACTTCCGGTCCTGGGTCTCGAACTTTGCCTCCATTTCCTTGACTATCTCGTCCTGCTGCGCGAAGAGCTTGTCCTTCTCGCAAAGCTGCACCTGGAGCTCGTCATTACTGAGCATGAAATTGGTCCTGTCCGTGTCCACGTGCCTAATGAGAGACTCTAAGTCCTAGAGATACAGACATATCGGCTCTGCTGCATCCCTCGAGTCGTCCTCGAAGTCGATGGACTCTCCATCCTCATCACATCTTCCAAAGACGTGGAAGTGGGTGCCTCTAACCTGTCGGGAGTGCCGGCCTAGCAGACGTCCTATCAGGTCCTGCATAACTACCTCCATGCCTCTCTCCCTGTCATCGTGCATAAGCTTGAAGACGATGGCCTCTGTAGTAGGCTCTGTCTGGCGTCCGGGCTGGTTCACCTTGAAGCCCCAGAGGTCCTTCCTCTCGAACTTGGTGAGTGGATGCAGCATGATGGTGGGAAGAGGGAGATTGAGCAAAGTGGTAAGCTCAATGATACGAGGACCAAAGCGGGTAACCTGGAACTCCTCAACAGTGCTGATGGTAATAGGCATCTATTTATAAGATAGAAAAGTTAGAACAACACTATTTAAGATAAAACAAAGACAAACATCACATACAATTCCTTGGAACACAAAATCACACAAGTCATGCATACATGAATCCATTACATCAACCAAGGTCCAAAATTATTTAAGGTATCATTTTAGAAAATAAGGTGATAAGTGGTGGTCCAACTAACGAAGTACGTTTACAATCCTATCTCACTGGATCTGTTGGCTAACACAATGTTCCTAGAGGCAATCAGCCTATCTTGCTCACATGATTCCATCACTAAGTCTATAATATCTCCTCTTAAGGTTTGGTTGGTGGCTTCCAACTCTTGGGTATGTTCCTTCTCTTTCTCTAAGTCTTTTTGGAGGTTGAGCATTCTGCACTTGACTCTAGCACTAAGTTCTTTGATAGTCCTCCAAGCTGCTTCTCTTGCTGAATCAAAGAATGTGGTGTGCATCACAGTGTTGGTGTACATGCAGAATCCTCTTTCTTTGTGGTTGTCTTCCTTGTTTTTGTACAAGTGAAGTTGCACCCACCAGTACTCAACTCCTTCATCCATCACTGGAAAGCCTTTGTACACAGCTGCACCATGTACTTCCATTTCCACCATGAGGTCCTTGAGAATTTTGGGAAACTCAGTCTCACACTCCAAGGTCATGATCATGAGTGGTCCTTTCTTCACAGCTTCGTTGATGGAGTTCATCTACAATTAGAGACGAGAAAGAGATGATTAGAAAAGTTTACGAGAAGAATAGACAAGTGTAGAAGTAGTTGAAAATTTTTCCTTAGTGGTTTTCCAATCCTAGGGTCATAATCCTACAGACAACACAGTGCTCTGATACCATCTGTAAGATCCCTCCTTTGTAAAGGAAAAGGATCCCTGTGATTGCAATGCTAGTCCCTGGATCATTGCTAGCATCCACAGTTTAAGATGAAGTACACAGATACAAAGGTCATTTATTACATCCATTCCAGAGATAAAACATAGTCTTTTACAACTCAAGGCCACAGACCTAATACAAGAGTTTTGGAATAAGTAAATAAACATAAGTATTCATCTTCATGTGCCACAGGCAAGCATGTTGAGTGTAGACTCATGACACCTAATCATCATCGGAGTAACCTGCAATATCACAAGTTACAGCCACAGTGGGTCAATACTTTGGAATAGTATTGGCAAGTGATACCTTAGTAAATTTTAAGTGTACTATATTACTACATGCATTTTGGCTAAGTGTAGCTTGGCTTGCTTTGCTCAAAATAATTTTTCTTTTCCTATTAGTTGAAATCACTAAGTTTTTCTTTGTCAAAACTTTCCCAAGAAACCATCAATAGACATTGAGGTCCTTCACCCTTGTTCACCCACAAGTTTTACTTAGAAGTTGGAGTGATGAGATTCTTGATAGCTTCCATGTCTTGATGCTCAAGTTGTCCATTGCCATGGACTTGGCTAAGTACTTAGATTTTCCATCTGCAGAGGTTGTGGACTTTCCCCACCAGACTTGGTTTCCCAAGACAGGACCTTTCAGAAGCCTTTCCTTAGACCAAATGGACGCGCTCCAACCTATCATTCCCACTACCACCAACTGTCCAAATGGCTAAGTTCTAGCAACCTATGTGATCCAGGCAGAGCCCATATTGCCAAGTGGCTGCACTATAAGCTTCTCAACACTTGGCCTCGAAAATCCCTTTGTGCCTGGGTGGCATACCACAAGTGAGATACACAAGGTAAACCATGTCCATGGGCCTTGTGTAACCACTCAACCAAAAACCACCATTCAAGTCCCATTCCACCCAGGAGGTTCATTGACTTAGTTGTTTTATTAGGAAAACATAAGTCCAAAGACTTAGAAATATTTTCATCATAGCATGTATATACTTTACCAACCCTTGTTTGCTACTAGCTAGGCTAAGCATGGCATAGTAACTTAACTTAGGAAATTTCCTAGCAATTCTACAATTCTACAACTACTTAGGATTTCCCAACATAGCATTTGGCAAAGTAACAACATGCAAGACTTAGCAAAATATTTCTAATGCTTGTACAAAATATAGGGATGGAAATATTCATGAAGTACCACTTGCCTTGGTAATGGGGAGAGTAGCACTCTTCACAATCACAATCACTAGCACCAAAATCTACACCAAGATTATAACCACAATCACATACAATTCATATACAAACAAAAGTATGTATGCATGCATGCAAGAATGCTAAGTGATGATTTTTGAAATTCCACCAAGCAAGTGCACAGATCGAACCAAAACCAAGTTGAAAACTTACCAAACCAAACTTATTTAGCACTAAAACAAGTTACTAAACAAATTCTATACTTAAAATAGTCCTAAACAAGTTTCTGCATAAAAGTCATTTTAAGAAACTTTTCACTAAACACATTGCATAACAGAAGAGCTTGTCTCCTGATTCCAACGACATAAAATTTGCAAAAATATAACGGGAATCAAAAGTTATAGCTATTTCAATTTTGGATCAAATTGTTTCAAATCTGTTTTGAATCTAACCTAGCCAGCGTCATGTTTCCTCTTGGCGCATCGATTCGCTCCGGATCACGCTTGCGAGCCGTAGGATCTAACTAACGATGCACGGTTCAGATCTAACCATACCGCTTCGCTAAGTGGACTAATTCTACGCGCTGGATTTGGATCTGACGGCTATAAATCATCTAACCAAAATCGAGCGGCGCTAGCGGCGGCGGTTGGCGGCGGCGCGTCAGTCAGCGGCGGTGCTGGCGTTCTAGGTCGCCCGGGGAAGAGAGGAGATGCTTACCAGAACTGCAGGGGGCTGTTGTTGCTCAAGGTGGCGATGGCTTGGGAAGGGGCGCACGGGGTCGTCGAAGATTCCTCGCCGGAGTTTGCGAACGCGTCAGGCACGGTCAGTCGTCGAAGTTGGCGAGGTTCCTTGTCGCGCTAAGCAAAAAGAGAGGTACTGTTAGATGCGCAAGACAACGGGGATTCTAGGTGTATCAGTCAGAGGCCAAGGGGCGGCGGCTACTTACAAAGAGAGGTCGCCGGAGTTCGTGCAGTGAACGGTGGTGGTCAGTCGGTGTCGTTGCTGGAGCTACGGATCATGCGAGGACAAATGGGGAGTGTCAGTAGGTGCGCAAAGACTTGCTGGACTTGATAGCATGATTCAGAGATAGAGGGGAACACGAGGCTCACCGGAATTCGTCGGCGCGGTCGTCGGAACAGCGGCGGCGTCGAGCGAGTTGTGGGCAGCCTGGTGGCGTGAAGGAGAAATTGTTTGAGGGGAAATGGTCGCGAGAGTGTGGGGATTATATAGTCAGAGGCTCGACAAGAAACGCTTGCTGCATCAATGCAATTTACCTCGCGAAATCAAAGCAGCAACGGGCAGCGGCGGAGTTCGTGCGCGGGATTTGGGGAAGACGACGCTGACGTGGAGAGGGCCCGCTCGTCAGCGAAACGCGCAGAGAGGAGGTGGGGTCTGGTTGTCAGCGACTGCTTGGGTGCGCTTGCGCGTGCGAGAGAGAGAGAGGTGGCCCGGGTGGGCTAGTTGGGCCAGTTCTGTTGCTGGGCTTGAATAGTGGCGCCTGGCCCTTTTCTTTTCTTTTGTCCTTTTCTTTTTCTGTTTTGATTTTCAGGAATGGTTTTGATATGAATTCAAACTCTTTTTGAATTCAAATCTTTCTGGGGTTTTTGCAATGTGCAAAAGTTTCAAATATAGGCATAAAACCATGTGGTTGCTTTGCAAAAGCTTGGTCACTCTTGGAGAACAAAATATCAGGGACTTGGTACTTGATTTGCAAAAGTTTGAAAAAGGGTTTTTGAACCATTTCCATTTTGTAAAACTTGGTTCAAATTTCCACACTCAAACCTTTCAACAAAGAAGGCAAACAATCTAGGCTCATAAACATTCAATTTTCAAATGGGGATGGCCATTTGATTTAAGTTTGCTCACAGGAAATGATAGCACTATGTGCTTTGTTTTTCTGAAATGAGTTTTGAAAATGATCTCAATTCTATATGCATGCATGAATGATATGCAATCTTTGAAATCATGATTTTAGGGATGTTACATCTAATCATCTTATTTAGAGAGAAGCATGTGTTGTTTTATAAAACAAACCCTCAAAAAGCACCCAAGTGGGGTGAATCCATCATAGGGATTTTTAAAAACTCTAAAGGCAAACAACAAAGTAACTGGATCCAGCTAGAGCTTAGGGCAACATCATTTATATGGATTAAGCTATATCTTACAATTCAAGCATAAATACATCTATGATCTATTTCTAGGCACATCCCCAAAGAAAGGGTAGCACCTTAGAAACTAATCCTTTGGATCCAGATCATGATCAAGCTAACTATCATTTTTTCCAAGCTTTGAATCAAGAAAGAATAGTTGGTACCACTACCAAGACTATCTATATGAATCAACTAGATAAGATCTGAATCCCTAAGCCTCAGACCAACATCATTGGTCTTAGGGAATTCAGAAAAGAACATCTATGTTTATCTCTCAAAGCCAAGTTTGTCATTAAGCATAAAACAACCCAATCCATGGGTTGGAATCAAACTTGTGTGCCATACCATGATGGTGTCACAAGAACAATCCATTATGAATCAGGATAGACATTTAATCATCACAAATTCAAACAATCAACTTAACAAATCATTTTCTTGTTAACACAGGAATCATAACTAGGATATTCCTATGTTACACTTCACTATTTGAGATCATGATGATCTCAAACCACACACCAGTTCTAAGCCAACAACACTAGGACAGTGATTTCATCCTATCATAATCATGACCATGAATCAAATAACAGTGGGAAGTTATCAAGTCATTGACTTTACCAAGCATGTTCCACAAACAACTACATCATCTGAATCATATGCAATCCAAGCATAAAATCATCTAATAAGCCACCAGGAACATTACAGATCATCTTAAGGAACAAGCCCAGGCTAATAACCACTTAGCATGTTTACAATTCATCCAAACATGATCCAGTTCATCCAGAATATGATCAAACCCAGGATAAGAACCCTAAATGTATATGTCATCCTAATCTGAATCAGACAGTAGTCAGAGAGGATACTGCCAACATCTAGCATCAGATCAGCAAGCACAGAGAGCACCAGGGAGAGGAATCGAACTCACCGAAGGTCCTTGTTGAAGACTAGAAGAGGAAGCAGAGGGGCAGACGGCCATGGTGGCACGGGGAGCACCCAGGCGCAACCAAGCCGGCGCCACGGCGATCGATCATGCCTGGAGGTGCAGAGCATCACCTCGACACACGACAGCCACAGCAACACCTGGATCCATGCCAACCCCCAAATCCTAGTGTTCGGGATGGCATCGATCCATTGCAGGAGAGCCCCAGGCTCGAATCCAATTGGATAGAATGAATGAGTGTCGTCGACAACCCCCCAATTGCACCACGACGGCAACCAGAACGGCCTACGGCGGCGGGAATCGCCGGTGGCGGCATCGCTGGCCACGGGGTCGGGGTCAGAGGAGGAGAGGATAAGCTCGAGGGAGAGAGAGAGAGGCAGTAAGGAGTGGGCCAAGCTGGGCCAAACCCTTCGGGGTGGTTCTTTTGTCTATGACTAATGGGCCACTAGGGCCCAATAAGTATAACTAGCCCAAAAATCTTTTCGGCCTGTTTTAATAAATAGGAAAAGACCAAAATACCCCTGGACTTAACTAAATTCTAGAAAATAAAATATAAGTCCAAAAATTATAAATAACATAATTTTGGATTCACAATAATCCATACTATCCAAATAAAATAAAATATAAAATTTTAGACATTTAAATGTTTATAAGAATTTTGTAATTTATATATTCCTTATGGAATTTTACAAAATTATTGAAAGATGATAAAAATAAATAAAAATCACTTTCATTATATGTTAATATTATAGTATTTTTGAAAAATACTAAATAAATATTTAATAACAATTTTTAATGTATAATTAATAATTCCTAAAAGAATTATTAAATCAATAAAAGTCAAATAAAAAGGAAATAAAATAAAATAATTCAATATATGCTATAAATATTAAAAATTAATATTTATAAATGCCTTATTATTATTAAAAAGGACCAAATAACTATCCTTGGTTAGAACCTTATTCTTCACCATTAACCAAATAAAATCTTTGATCTTGAGAGGCATTCTCATCTTCTAAATGAACAATGCATTCATGTTACTCCTTTATGCTTACTTTTAACTCAAAATAATTATTCTCATTAAAAAGGTATCCTTTTGGCATTCCAAAGACATCATAAAGAAAGGAACATGATGATAGTACATTCATTAGCCCCCTCTTGGTATATATTAACTCAAAATAAATTAGTCTCATTAAAAATATATCCTTTTAACATCAAAAGTACATCATAAAGAAAGGAACACTACACAAGAAACTTTGACTCAAAATGATTCTTCCACCAAGAGTCAGAGGGTTACCCTTCCAACTAGTAATTTTCTTAACTTCCTTTATATAGATTTCTAATCTTGTTTCTTAATATTTTCAAATATAGTCGAGTACCTGAATATATAAAATGGGAATCACCTAGTTTGCCGGTAAATATATGGTCATATTTATGCTTACTACTTCCAGCACTCCAAAAAATAGTAAAACTTCATTCTTTAGAAAATTAATTTTGAAATCAGTTATATGTTAAAAAATATAGATATTATATTAATATTCTACCACTTTGTAGATCATCCTCAAATAAGAAAATCATAGTATCAACATAATTTAAGATGACTCAATCTCAAGCATATATATTAGGTATTCACCCTTTAATTAAATTTTAGTCTTCAACCCTCTGAGTGAGAGTGGTCATAACCTTAGTATCTATATTTAAAATTTAGGGAGGACCTCTTGTATTTTACACGTCCTATTTTGAGATGAGGACCAATAACATCATTGACAATAATACCAAATTTACCACTAGCTAGTTACTGCATTCTTAGTCCATTATATAAATTATACATGAAATCCATTCACGTCTAGAACATAAAACTCCAATTGACTTTATAATAGGAACTTTAAACAGTTTCTAAAAGGACCCCAATTTTTATTTTTATGCAAATAATTAATAGTTTCATGCACCATAATATTACTATATATATGCAACAATGTTTCTTTATGAAAGTAGATTAAATTCTAGTTGCAAATTGATTAGCTACATGAACAATCCTATTATTCTAGATGTAATGGTTTTAAATATAACATAAAAATGAGTGTGCGGTTTTGGAGTTTTTCAGTACCTAGCCTTGGGGAAAAGGGTCACAATAGCATAGTTAAATCTAGATATGTTAATTTTACCATCATAAATATATTGGGATCAAGTCTTAGAGAAAATTTAGCTATAAATATATTCTTTTTTATCTCCAGACATAGCATCCTAAAGAGGGATGGAAACAAAAAAATCTTGTCTCTCCTGTGGCCATCCATTAGCATTTCCATGAGTTCCATCTATGTCTTAAATTCAACATTTAGACCCCACCCAAATGTTTGACTAGAGTCATTCGTATTCTCCTAGCATAGTGATGACCCACAAGTATAGGGGATCGCAACAGTATTCGCGGGTAGTATTACCCAATTTATTGATTCGACATAAGGGGAGCCAAAGAATACTTGCAAGCCTTAACAACTGAGTTGTCAATTCAGCTGCACCTGGAAATAGTTCTTGCTCACAGAAGTTTATAAGTAGCAATAGCAAAGCAACAACAGCAGTGAAATAGGAGCAATAGTAACAGTAGCAGCAAGCAATAGGATATGAGCGCGGTAGGCATAGGGATGGATGGATGGGAGTTGCATGGACGAGTCTAAACATGTAACTTCAAGATCTAGGGCATTGCAGATAAATAAGAACAAGCATCCAAGTACTAAACAATCCTAGGCATGTGCTCCAAATATAGTCATACGTGCTCGCAATGAGAACTTGCACAACATCTTCTGTCCAGCTAGCCCGTGGTAGCGGGGCCTCTAGGGAACTACTAGCAATTAAGGTGCTCCTTTTAATAGAGCACCGAAGCAAAGCATTAACACTCCATGAACACATGTGATCTTCACACCATAGCCATCCCCTTCGGTTGTCCCAATTTCTATCACTTCAAGGCCTTTGGATTCGGACAATGATATGTGTACATAACTTGCAGATAAGATCACAAACAATACTATCATAATGATTCAATAATAAGTTCATATCTGAGATCATGGCACTCAGGCCCTAGTGACAAGCATTAAGCACAACAAGTTGCAACAAATTTAAATAGCACTAATAGAGATACTAGGCACTATGCCCTAACAATCTTATTCGCTTACAAGATAGAACTCATCCAATCCCTACCATACCCATAGCCTATAGCGGGGGATTACTTACTCATGGATGAGGGAAACATCGATGGTTAATGGAGAGGCGTTGGTGATGACGATGGCGATGATACTCTCCAAATTCCTCGTCCCGTCAGGGTGCGAGAACGGAGTTTCTGGATCCGAATCGCAGCTTCTGGCGGTGGTGGCGCATCGAAACTCTTTCTGGAAAAACATCGAACCCCCCTCGGTTTTTAGGTCAAGGGGTAACTTATAGGCGAAGAGGGAGCCCGAGGGGGTGCCTGGGGTGGCCGCACCCCCCTATGTGCGGACTGGGCCCACCTGCGCCTGGCAGGGGTGTGGGTCCCCAGGCCTCCACTCCGTTTCGTCCTCTTGCTCCATGGATCTTCTGGCAAAATAGGATTTTTGGCATATTTTTCGGGATTTTTCCTGATAGTTGATTTTCTGCAAAAAAAACTAGAGACCAAGGTAATTCTGCTGAAAACAGCATCAGTCCGTGTTAGTTGTATCCAAATCACACAAGTTTAGAGGAGAAACAATAGCAAAAGTGTTCGGGAAAGTAGATACGTTTTGGACGTATCAACTCCCCCTAAGCTTAGCCTATTGCTTGTCCTCAATAAATTCAGTTGAAAACTGAGTGCGATCAAAGAACTTTCACGGACACATTTGCTTCATATGATCTATATATTCTCAACACAGGAATACATAATTAAACCATTCATAATAATAAGTAAGCAACCAAGTATACTCAATAGTCATTGCAAGCTATGAAGAGAAACCAACTCAATAATAATAAGTAGCATGGAACATAAACATAAGCAACATTGCAATGCTCAGAGTAAGGTATGATAGAGTGGTATCTCGCTTGCCTTCGTTTGTAGAGAACAATGTAAATGCCTGAAGTTCAAGTGAAGACTAGAGGTAAAAATATCAGGGATACAAGCATCAAAGTCATGACATAATTAACCAAGTTTTGAGACAAACACAAGAATGACAACTATGCTCTCAAGAAGGTGCTCATAGAATAAGTGGTGACTCAACAAGGAAGTGAAAAGGTTTTGAAAAGTTTGAAAGGCTTCCAAATGCTGAAAGTAAGGTACTCACTAGAATTAAGCTCTCATTGCCCCTATCATAGGCATCTTCATATGGTTAAGGTGAAAGTGAGGTCCAATATGAGTTATATGCTTGGCAGACCATAAACTGGAAATCCCAAGTCCCTTGAGTACGAGGGTCGCTCCGTATGCTACTCAACTTTGGTTACCTGCAAGTTCTTGTCATTGTACATACATGCATATCATAGAGAACCGCCAATGGGTGATACGTCCAAAACGTATCTACTTTCCCGAACACTTTTACTATTGTTTCTCCTCTAAACTTGTGTGATTTGGATACAACTAACACGGACTAACGTTGTTTTCAACAGAATTACCTTGGTGTCTAGTTTTTGTGCAGAAAATCAACTATCAGGAAAAATCCTGAAAAATATGTCAAAAATTATATTTCACCAGAAGATCCACAGAGCCAGAAGACGAAATGGAATGGAGGCCTGGGGGGCCCACACCCCTTCTAGGCGCAAGTGGGCACTGACCCGCGCCTAGGGGGTGCGACCACCCCAGGCACCCTCTCGGTCTCCCTCTGCGCCTATGAGTTGCCCCTTGACCTAAAAACTGAGGGGGGGTCGATGTTTTTTATAGAAAGAGTTCCACTCTGCTCCCACCATCAGAAATCAAGATTCAGATCCAGAAACTCCGTTCTGGCACCCTGCCTGGACGGGGAATTTGGAGAGGATCATCGCCATCATCATCACCAACGCCTCTCTATCAACTATCGATGTTTCTGTCATCCATGAGTGAGTAATCCCCCTCTATAAGCTATGGGGATGGTAGGGATTGGATGAGTTCTATCTTGTAATCGAATAAGATTGTTAGGGCATAGTGCCTAGTATCTCTATTAGTGCTATTTGACTTTGTTGCAACTTGTTGTGATTAATGCTTGTCACTAGGGCCCAAGTGTCATGATCTCAGATCTGAACTTATTATTGAATCATTATGATAGTATTGTTTGTGATCTTATCTGCAAGTTGTGTACACATATCATTGTCCGGATCCAAAGGCCCCGAAGTGACAATAATTGGGACAACCGAAGGGGATGGCTGTGATGTGAGGATCACATGTGTTCATGGAGTGTTAATGCTTTGCTCCGATGCTCTATTAAAAGGAGCACCTTAATTGCCATGGTTCCTAGAGGCCGCTGCCACGCTAGGCTGACGTAAGATGTTGTGCAAGTTCTCATTGCGAGCACGTATGACTATATATGGAGCACATGCCTAGGATTATTTAGTACTTGGATACTTATTCTTATTTATCTGCAATGCCCTAGATCTTGAAGTTACATGTTTAGACTCGTCCATGCAACGCCCGTCCATCCATCCCTATGCCTACCGCACTCGAATCCCACTGTTTACTGTTACTGTTACTATTGCTCATGTTTCACTGTTGATGTTGCTTTGCTGTTGCTACTACCCAACTATTGCTACTGATAAAGTTCTGTGAGCAATAACTATTTCCAGGTGCAGCTGAATTGACAACTCAGTTGTTAAGGCTTGCAAGTATTATTTGGCTCCCCTTGTGTCGAATCAATAAATTGTGTAATACTACCCGCAAAGACTATTGCGATCCCCTACACTTATGGGTCATCAAGAATATTTTTTGGCGCCGTTGCCGGGGAGCATAGCTTTATTTTTAAGTTCACATGGATCTATTATTGTTCACTGCAACTTCTTTCATCATGGGAGAGTCTCGTGATGTAAAGTTCCCTATCTTACCATCCACTACAAGAAGAGGTACAGTCCTAAACACATCTACTGCTCTTGATTCACCGTCTGTTATAAGTAAGCTTGTTACACCACCACCACATACTCATGCTACACACACTGCTACTACTGCTGAATCTGAAACTGCTTTTGATGCTCATGATGTTACTTCTAGTGTGCTTGATGCGAGTGGTTCATTAGGTCCTTTTCTAGATGCTACTATGGCTAGTCTAGTAAATACCGAAACTCCTAGTGAAGACACTGTTACACCTGTTAGCTCACCTGAGTCTAGAGAGAGATATGATATTAATGATGGTTACATTGAGTTCACTGATGAATTTGTTGAAGAGTGCTGAAACACACATGGTACTAGTGCTATTAAGAGTCTCCTTGCTAGACGCACCATTATTCCTAAGTTGTCCTCTAATCCTAAGTTTTCCACCTCTACCATAGATATTAAAGATAAATATTATTATTTCTCTATTGATTTATCCTATTCAGATATTGTTGAGAAAGAAACTTTCTGTGGGACTGAAAATGAGAGTGTTGTGGCTCATATGAATGAGCTTTCTAATATGATTGCTTTGTTCTCTGATGATTTTAAGATGCGCAAGTACTTTGTTACTAAGATCTTCCCTTTTTTACTAAAAGGAGAAGCTAGGGCTTGGTTTAATAGATTACCTTCGGGTTCCATTGATAGCCCTGATTGCTTGATTGCTTCTTTCTTCCAGAAATATTTTCCTCCCAGTGCTAGACATGCTGCTTTGCAGAGACTTTTTGATTTTAAACAGGGAGAAGAAGAGAAATTGCCTGAGTCATGGACAAGGTTCTGTGCCTTGATTCATGCACATCCTGGATGTCCATTACCTAAGAATGAGCTTATTGATATTTATTATAATGGACTAACTGATGATTCTAGGACCTACCTAGATAGATTTGCTGATTGTGTTTTCAGGAAAAGAACTCCTACCGATGCTGAAGAATTAATGGATAAAAAAGCAAGAATTATGATGATTGGACTTCAACTGAGCTAAATACTTCTGAGACTATTATTCCTGAACCAGTTGTGCCTGAACCAGTTCCAATACCAACACCAAAGAAGAGGGGAGTTATTGCATTAAATTATGAAGTGATGAAGGAAGCTAAGAAGTGTCTAAAGGAGAAAGGTATTATAGCTGAAGATATGAAGCATCTACCTCCTATAGAAGAATTATGTAAGCCAATTCCCCACTCATATACTATTGAGGTACACTCTCTCCAACACTTTGATGAAGGTGATATTCCTTATGGTAAGCCTCCTGATCAATGTTTAGAGGAACTTGACATTTTTATTGTTAAGCAAAGTAATTTTAATAAACAAGTTCAGAATCATTATATCTACTCAAGATCCCTTATATCCTGAAGGATACCCTAAAAGAATTGAGCAGGATTCTCAACAAGGTGAGAGTAGTGGTAGTCCTCGAAAGAGAAAAAAAAGAAACACAAAATAGTTGAGGAACCACTTGAACCTGTTGTAGATCCTAATAGTACATCTGTCTTTGATGCTGAAACTAAGAGTGGTAATGATAAAAATGATGCTCCTGATAAGGAGGAAGGTGAGGAAGAACCTGAGAAGCACACTAAGAACACTAGGTACGCAAAGGAAGATTTCATTGCTAATAAACATGGTAAAGAGAGAGAACCTTGGGTGCAGAAACCTACGCCTTTTCCAGGTAAGAAACACAAGTCAAAGGAGGAAGAACACTATAACAAGTTTTGTGAGTGGATGAAACCTTTATTTTTGCAAATTCCTTTGACTGATGTTATAAAGTTGCCTCCTTATTCAAAGTATATGAAGGACATTATCTCTAATAAAAGGAAGATTCCTAATGAGGAGATTTCTACTTTGCTTGCTAATTACTCCTTCAATGGTAAGGTTCCAAAGAAACTTATTGATCCAGGTATACCAACTATTCCTTGCTCTATTAAGAATAATTATGTTAGAACTGTTTTATGTGATTTGGGATCCGGAGTTAGTGTTATGCCTTTTTCTCTCTACAAGAGACTCCAGCTAGAAAAGTTGATACCAACTGATATATCATTGCAAATGGCTGATAAGTCAACTACTATTCATGTTGGTATATGTGAGGATGTTCCTGTTCAAGTAGCTCATAATTGCTTGGTTTTAACTGATTTTGTTGTGCTTGAAATGCCTGAAGATGATAATATGTCTATTATTCTTGGGAGACCTTTTCTTAATACTGCAGGTGCTGTTATTAATTGCAATCAAGGAAAAGTAACATTCAATATTAATGACAAAGAGCATACTTTCTATTTCCCCAAGAAGGTTGCTAAACGCTATTGCCTAAATTCCATTGAAAATATTGAGAGCATCAAGGTTGGAGAAATATATTATCCCATTCCACAAGAAAATTTTGAAACTATTATGATTGGGACCATTCCTATCAAGTTGAGGTAACATAATCACTTTGTGGAATACAAAGTTTTGTTTCATATAAGATTATTTTGGTAACAAGACTTGATCAACCTTGTTAACAAAAGGATTTTAATGAACAAAATAATGTTTCCACTGTGGTTATACTTGCTTTCTATTACTTTTCTCCTTCCTAGTCTTTGCTCTTTCTTTTGTTAGCTTTAGTTTGGCTAGTTGTTTGCTTGTTAGAGTGTCTTAGAACTTCTGTACTTTGGCTTTTGGTTTGTTTTTGCTTCTTCTAAACAAACTGTTTTTGCGAGAAAATCAATCTTCATACCCTGAAAATTGGCCAAAAATAAAGTTTCCCAAAAAATCCCAGAAAATTCAAAATAATTTTTTCCTCGAAAAAGGGGCAGAGGGACACATGGAGTGACCCAGGGGGCCACCCCAGGCGCCCACACCCCAGGTAGGCGCGGCCTGCCCATGGGTGGCGCCTAGGGGGGTCTGTCCCACCTAGGCCCCTCCAAGGTGCCCCCTCACAGCCATCTTCTTTCTCTCTCTCGAAAAACACCGGGAAACTTTCTCAAGATCGAGTTCCTGCTGTTCTTGCTCGCGATTTTCGATCTCCTAGCCCATCCCATCTTTGTTGCTAATTTTTTGAGGGATTGCTCCTTGGTATGTGCCTCCTCCACTTGTCCAATTAGATTTATGATTGATATATTGTATCTTGAGTATTTTACTGCTATAGGTGGCAGGTTGTATGAGCTTGCATGCTTGTTCTACGCTTAGAGATTTCATTTTGATGCATGTTGAGCCCTCTAGCAAGTTCCTATAGTAGTTGCTCATCATTTATCAACTTGGAAATCACTTGGTTTGATGTTTGTCTAAAAATTTCAGAAAAGAGTGGTCATGGACAACCACACATTTGGAGAGATATTTGAGAGTGATGCACCTAGAAGGGCGAGTCCTTCAAGATCATCCTCCCATGCTAGGCCCTCATATAATGAGGATCTCATCACTCCATGATTCGGCGACGAGGGAGATGAGGGGGATGCGCACCCCTCCGCCTTTCCTTGCCAAACCTTCTTGCGGGCTACTGGGATTCTTGATGATTTTATGACCTTGGTTCAGAGGGCTGTACTAACAAGCCTTATGCAGGATGAGAGCGTGCAATATGCTACGCTGACTAAAACAATTGTGGAGAGCTTCTCCTTTACTAACAGCATGTTCAATCCAGATGTTTCTTTCAAAATTTATGGCAGGTCTTACCATATGACATTGAAGAAATTTTGTGAGGCTCTAGGACTTGGTACAACTGGGTCAGCAAAGAAGATTCCAGCTCAACCCGCTGATTTGTTGGAGCTTTACCGCGGAAAAACCAATGATGATAACCGTAGAGCTCAACGGGGAAAGATAAGAAACATTCAGCTTCCAGCCATCAGGTACTTCACTTACTATCTTGCCACTAGTGTTCTTGGTAGGATGAACACTAGTAATATTTCTAGCTATCATTTGGCTTTCTTAGCTGCTGCGCTCAACAATGATACTAAGTACAATCTTGGTTCTCTCATTGCTCGTCGCTTAACTGCTAAGGGAACCATTTATGGGGGAATTATTGCTACGCGTGTTGCCACTGCCTTGGACATCTCTGTTGATCCAAATGATACAGTTTTCGCTCCTCAGAGGCTTGATCTTGCTGCCATGAAGGCGCACCACTTTGTCACTAATGGCTCTACCCTTAAGAACTTGGTCTATAAAATGTTGTTTATTGACGGGGCAGAGAGAGAGAGATCCCTCTACACCAAACCACTTTGTTCAGTATTTCTCAGGGACCTTTGTCACGCTCCAAGGAGGAGATGGATGACAAGCTGCGCTCTCTTACCTTCCATGGACACTATCAGGAGGAAGCGCCCTCATATGACCCCGTTGTACACTACACAGGGGAGTCCTCGAGCTCATACTAGGACGAGGGAGCCTCCTCGTCATACTACGGAGGTGCACCTACTTGGGCACCATGGGATTGAGCCCCACTTAGGCCAAAAGCCTAAGCTCGGGGGGAGGTATACCGACATCACACTCATATATTTATCATGTTCGGTCGGTTCTTTGTATATCCATTGTTTCACATTCTTTTTGGTTTTTGCTGCTGCTTTCTTAAAACACAAAAATACCAAAAATATTTTCGTTATTTCTCTTGGTTTGTTTCGTTCTTTCTTTGCTTTGATTTGTCTTAAAAGAAAAATCCAAAAAGATTTTGCTTTGTTTGGTTTGTTTTTGCTTTGTTTGTTTTTACTTTGTTGGCTTGTTTGAAAAATCAAAAACACCAAAAATATTTGTTGTTCTTCTTTGGTTTTGTGAGTTCTTTGCAGGGTTCGGCCGTCCTCAGTGGATTTTGGTTTCATGTTATTATTCAAGTCACACAAGTGAAGGGCAATAATGAAGATTAAGATAACTAGAGGTGTGGTAAGAGGCTGGTAATGAACTCTATTTGTTTTCATTTTTGTACATATACTCATCATTGTGAGCATGCTTAGTCTGTTCATTGTAAGGAGTGTGTTATTGATGGATGCTTAATAGTTCTTGCTTGTCTATGATTAGCTCCAGCTTGCTCATAGTTTGTAGCATGTCATATGAATGTTTGCTTGCATTGTTTTATTCATATTTTGGTATGATATTGTGGTATCCTCCTCTAGAAGTTTCATGTGAATCGACTTGGCACATGCTCACGCATGCATATGACTAAACAATAGTCAGTAAGCCTCGATGATTTATTTTGCCTTAGAGTTCTAGTATCACTTTCATGCCATAATTAGTCCTGTTTTGTTGCAAACATGATTATGACAATTATTGCTCTCGTTTGTCGCTCCCTCTCTATTGCTAGCCTTCACTTGCACTGAGTATGAGCTCTACTTGTGCTTCCAACTCCCCAAAACCAATATTGCCAATAGTGTCCACCATACCTACCTACTAGCATAATTTGCTATTCAGTGCATATTCATTGTGCCTTGTTTTCTTCCAAATAAAATGTTTGTTTGTTTTGAGAAAGTTAGTTAGTAAAGCTCTCACGAACTTGATGGAACACTTTATTCCTTGCAATTAATAAACCTGAACCATTGTGACCCGTCCATGAAAGTTATATGATTGCAAATTATATGCTGGGAGTCAGCAGAACCGTGCTGTCACGGGGAACGCTTTCAACACTTTTTGGATACATATCCAGTTGATACCTTGATCTTTTGTTTGCGGATGTCGTCGGTGTGAAATAAAAGGGGATTCTGTGAGTTCATGGAGTCTATAAATTGTGTTAGAGAAACGCCTGGGCCGCTAGCCTAAGCCATGCCTAATCATGGTGGAAACTTGCAGCATCACCATAATGAGCATTCTATGAAGCATCCTCAATAAAAAGCTATGCACATAGTAAATAAAAAAGATCACTAAGATGCCCATTGTCTGCTTGCCTTGTCATTTTGATCACGGGATAGCTCATGTATCATGTGCAAGGGGTACCCCGTTGGCGGTTCTCTATGATATGCATGTATTTACAATGACAAGAACTTACAGGTAACCAAAGTTGAGTAGCATGCGGTGCGACCCTCGTACTCAAGGGACTTGGGATTTCCAGTTTATGGTCTGTCAAGCATATCACTCATATTGGACCTCACTTTCACCTTAACCACATGAAGATGCCTATGATAGGTGCAATGAGAGCTCAAAGCTAGTGAGTACCTTCCTTTCAGCATTTGGAAGCCTTTCAAACTTTTAAAAACCTTTTCACTTCCATGTTGAGTCACCACTTATTCTATGAGCACCTTCTTGAGAGCATAGTTGTCATTCTTATGCTTGTTCCAAAACTTGGTTAATTATGTCATGACTTTGATGCTTGTATCTCTGATATCTTTACTTCTAGTCTTCACTTTAACTTCAGAGGTACCTTGGCATTTTGTGCTCTACAAACAAAGGCAAGCGAGATACCACTCTATCATACCTTATTATGAGCATTGCAATGTTTCTTATGTTTATGTTTCATGCTACTTATTATTATTGAGTTGGTTTCTCTTCATAGCTTGCAATGACTATTGAGTAGACTTAGTTTCATACTTCTTATTATGAATGGTTTAATCATCTACTCCTATGCTAAGAATATATACATCATATGAAGAAAATGTGTTCGTGAAAGTTATTTTATCGCACTCAGTTTTCAACTGAATTGCTTGAGGACAATCAATAAGCTAAGCTTGGGGGAGTTGATACGTCCAAAACATATCTACTTTCCCGAACACTTTTGATATTGTTTCTCCTCTAAAATTGTGTGATTTGGATACAACTAACACGGACTAACGCTGTTTTCAACAGAATTACCTTGTTGTCTAGTTTTTGTGCAGAAAATCAACTATGAGGAAAAATCCCAGAAAATATGCCAAAAATTATATTTCACCAGAAGATCCACGGAGCTAGAAGACGAAACGGAGTGGAGGCCAGGGGGGCCCACACCCCTGCCAGGCGCGGGTGGGCCCTGCCCCGCGCCTAGGGGGTGCGGACACCCTAGGCACCCCCTCGGGCTCCATTTGCGCCTATATGTTTCCCCTTGAACTAAAAACCGAGGGGGGGTTCGATGTTTTTCCAAAAAGAGTTCCGCTCGCTGCCACCATCAGAAATCAAGATTCGGATCCAGAAACTCCGTTCTAGCACCCTGCCGAGACAGGGAATTTGGGGAGGAACATCGCCATCGTCATCACCAACGCCTCTCCATCAACCACAGATGTTTCCCTCATCCATGAGTGAGTAATCCCCCGCTGTAGGCTATGAGGACGGTAGGGATTGGATGAGTTCTATCTTGTAATCGAATAAGATTGTTAGGGCATAGTGCCTAGTATCTCTATTAGTGCTATTTGACTTTGTTGCAACTTGTTGTTCTTAATGCTTGTCACTAGGGCCCGAGTGCCATGATCTTAGATCTGAACTTATTATTGAATCATTATGATAGTATTGTTTATGATCTTATCTGCAAGTTGTGTACACATATCATTGTCCGGATCCATAGGCCCCGAAGTGAATAATTGGGACAACCGGAGGGGATGGCCGTGATGTGAGGATCACATGTGTTCACAGAGTGTTAATGCTTTGCTCTGGTGCTCTATTAAAAGGAGCACCTTAATTTCCAGTAGTTCCCTAGAGGCCATGCCGCCAATGGTCGGATGAAGATGTTGTGAAAGTTCTCATTGCGAGCACGTATGACTATATATGGAGCACATGCCTAGGATTGTTTAGTACTTGGATGATTATTCTTATTTATCTGTAATGCCCTAGATCTTGAAGTTACATGTTTAGACTCATCCATGCAACGCCCGTCCATCCATCCCTATGCCTACCGCACTCGAATCCCACTGTTTACTGTTACTGTTACTATTGCTCATGTTTCACTGTTGCTGTTGCTTTGCTGTTGATACTACCAAACTGTTGATACTGATAAACTTATGTGAGCAAGAACTATTTCCAGGTGTAGCTGAATTGACAACTTAGTTGTTAAGGCTTGCAAGTATTCTTTGGCTCCCCTTGTGTCGAATCAATAAATTGGGTAATACTACCCGCGAAGACTATTGCGATCCCCTACACTTGTGGGTCATCAATGGGGTACCCCTTGCACATGATACAGGAGCTATCCCGTGATTAAAATGACAAGGCAAGCAGACAATGAGCATCTCAGCAATCTTTTTATTTACTATGTGCATAGCTTTTTATTGAGGATGCTTCACAGAATGCCATTATGGTGATGCTGCAAGTTTCCACCATGATTAGGCATGGCTTAGGCTAGCGGCCTAGGCGTTTCTCTAACACACACACACATATATATATATATATATATATGATACGTCGGAAACGTATCTATAATTTTTGATGCTCCATGCTTGTTTAGTATCTACTTTGCTTTACTTTGTCTACACTTTGAGGTGTTTTTATATCTTTTCTGGAACTAACCTATTAACAAGTTGCAATAGTGCCAGTTGCTTGTTTTCTTCAGTTTTTGGTTCCAGAAAGGCAAAAAATCAATATTCTCGGAATTGGACGGGACAAAAGCCGAAGTCAATATTTTACCGTGGGGGACACGAATCCAGAAGACGAGACGGAGAAGCAAACCAGGGCGGCCAGACCCCCCTAGGCACGGGTGGGCCCATCCCGCGCCTGGGTAGGATATGGGGCCCCTGGCCGCCTCCCAGCCTCGCCTCTTCGCCTATAAGAAGCCCCCGATGCAGAAACCCTAGGCACCGATCAAAAATCCACGAAACTTTCTGTAGCCACCGTCACCGTCGTCCCTAGATCGGGGGGATATGAAGTTCTTCCCGGCACCCTGCCAAAGGGGAAATCATCCCGGAGGCCTTCTCTCTGGTATGAAGCGTGAGTAGTTCCACCTTGGACTATGGGTCCATGCAGTATCTAGATGGTTGTATCTCCTCCTTGTGCTTTCATGTATAGATCTTGTGAGCTCCGTTCATGATCAAGATATAATCTATTAATAATCATGCATGTTGTGTTTGCGGGGATCTGATGGATATTGAGATTACTATGTCAGATTGATTAATGGTTTTGTCTATTTGATTCTATCATGTCTGTGTTGTTTGTGATCTTGCATGCTCTCCGTTGTTAGTAGCTATCTTGGCCAAGTAGTTGCTAGTGACTCCAAGAGGGGGTATTTATGCTTGATAGTGGGTTCATGCCTCTAGTCTCCAAAAGAAGTGACAGAAATCTCTTCGGTAGTAGATGTGTTGTTGCTACTAGGGAGAAAACAACGGTCTCTTGTTCATGGAACAAGTGGATTGTTTACCTTACAGACTTTGCTTAAAGCAGTTGTCTGTTGCTTGCAACTTAATACTAGAGGGGGTTCGGATGATAACCTGAAGGTGGGCTTCTAGTCATAGATGTAGTTGGATGGTGGTCTATGTATATTGTTGTATTGCCCAATCGAATCTCATAGGATCTTTTTTTCTAGTATTGCAATGTTATGCCTCGCTCAGTTCCTGTCAATTGCCCTGCTGTAATTTGTTTACCCTTCATGCCATGTTGTTTATCTAAGGAGAGCACCTCTAGTGAACTATGGACCCCGGTCCAATCTTTAACATTGATACATCTTCCACTGTTACTGTTTACTTGCTGCAGACCATCATTACCTTCCACACCATATAGTTAATCCTTTGTTATAGCAGCCGGTGAGATTGACAACCTCACTGTTAGTTGGGGCAAAGTCTTGAGTTTGTGTTGTGTAGGTCTCCGCGTTGCTTGCAAAACCTGTGTGACGTTTCCTTCCTCCTACTAGTTCGATAACCTCGGTTTCTTACTGAGGGAATACTTGATGTTGTGCTGCTTCACACCTTGCTCTTGGGGTTCCCAATAGGCTCCACATCAACTGAGCCATCAACAAGTTTTCTAGCGCCGTTGCCGGGGAGGCTAAGGACGTATTCATAAGGGGAGTCCTCCACTTCCTTTCTCTTTACTTTGTTTTAGTTTGCTTAGTTTCTTTTTCTTGGTTTTGGTTGCCTCTTTTCAAAAACTCAAAATATTAGTCTAGTTTGGTTTGCTTCCTTTATTCAAAAACACAAAAAAATAGTTCCTGCTCTAGCTGCTGATGCTGTTTTTGGCTTGCCCACCTTTGCCAAAATGAACTCTGCTGAGAACACCAAGTTGTGTGACTTCACTAGCACAAACAACAATGATTGCCCACCTAGCTTTGTTGAATCTTGTGACGAGAGAGCAATTTTCTGGTGCTAGTTCTGATGATGTTGGTTCCCATATCAATAACTTTGTTGAACTTTGTGAGATGCAAAAGTATAAGGATGTAGATGGAGATATTATTAAGATTAAGCTGTTTCCTTTCTCCTTGAGAGGGAAAGATAAAGAATGGTTGCTATCCTTGCCTAGAAATAGTATTGATTCTTGGACTAAGTGCAAACATGCTTTTATTGGAAAGTACTATCCTCCTGCTAAGATTATATCTATGAGAAGTGAAATTATGAAATTTAAACAACTTGATAATGAACATCTTGATCAAGCTTGGGAAAGAATGAAGTCTTTGGTTAAGAATTGTCCCACTCATGGACTCACTGCTTGGATGATTATCCAGACTTTTTATGCAGGTTTGAACTTATCCTCAAGAAACCTGTTGGATTCAGCTGCTGGAGGTACTTTTATGGGCCTCACTTTGGGTGATGCAACAAAGCTCCTTGACAATAAGATGGTTAACTACTTTGAATGGCACACTGAGAGAGCTCCACATGGTAAGAAGGTAAATTCTGTTGAAGAAACCTCCTCTTTGAGTGATAAGATTGATGTTATTATATCTATGCTTGTTAATGGGAAATCTCCTCTAGATCCTAATAGTGTTCCCTTAGCCTCTTTGGTTGCTCAAGAAGAGCAAGTTGATGTGAATTTCATTAGAAACAACAATTTCAACAACAATGCCTATAGGAATAATTTTGGTGGTAACAACAATTATAGGCCTTATCCTCCTAATAATGACAATTCCTATGGAAACTCCTACAACAATTCTAGAAGTTCCCCCTCCGAACTTGAAGTCATGCTCAAAGACTTTATTAGTAAACAAACTGCTTTCAACAAGACTGTGGAGGAGAAACTTTTAACTGTTGAGAATAATATTTCCTATTTGTCTGAAGCACAGTCCTCCTTGATTAATAAAATGGCTGGAAAACCTGAAACCATGGAAAATACCTTTTCTACTACTCATGCCATACAAGTTACTATTGATGAAAATTTTAGACTGTTAGCTCAACTTCATGCTAAGTGGGAAAGGGAAGCTAAAATTGATAGAAACAATAGTGTGTGCACCATCACTAGAATGGATACCACTAAACCACAAGAAGTCCCTGTTCCTCCTCCTCCTACTATGCCTAAGCCTATTGAGTCTACTACTAGTGATGCTAAGTTTGAATTTGATATAGATGGTTGCAATATTTCTGAAGTGATTCTTTTCTTGCAAAAGCTTGCTAGAAGTCCTGATTCTAGTGTTATGCATGTTGCTTTCACTAAACATATTACAGATTCTCTTGTGAAAATTAAGGAAGATAAGCTAAAACATAAAGCTTCTATTCCAAGGAAAGTAGAAGATAGTTGGGAACCCATTATTAATATGCAAGTGAATGACTTTGATCTCAAAGCTTCATGTGATCTTGGTTCTAGTGTCTCTATTATGCCTAGGAATATTTATGAAATGCTTGATTTGCCACCTTTGGAAGATTGTTATTTCGATGTCCCACTTAATGATAATGCTAAAAATAAACTCATAGAGAGTATTAATGATGTTCTCATTATGGTTAACAATGCTTATGTCCCTGTGGATTTCTATGTTTTAGATGTTGAATACAATGCTTCTTGTCCTATTACTTTGGGAAGATATTTTCTTAGAAATGTTGGTGCCATCATTGATATGAAAGAAGGCACCATTAAATATCATTTTCCATTCAAGAAAGGTATTGAACACTTCCCTATCAGGAGAGATAAGTTGCTTTTTGCTCCTCCTTTGAAAGCAAGGTTTTATGTTAATGCTTCTTCATTTGAAAATACTTGATTCTTCTTGCTTCTTGTGCCTAACTTAAAGGTGTTAAAGAAAAGTACTTGTTGGGAGATAACCCAAGAGTTTACTTGAGTCTTGGAAGTTATTACTTCAGTAATAACCTCTCCTTATCCTTTTTGTTTGCTTTTTGTGCCAAGAATGACCTCTAATGGGAGAGAAGTAAGATTTGGGGAGTTGCTGTCCCGAAACAGATTTCTGTCCTCCACAAAAAACATTCGTGAGGAGTATCTGTAACTCGGATTGAGCTGAAAATTTGTGAATCAATCCCCCATTATGTTAGCTAACTTTCATTAGCTCAACACTTTTTTATTTGAGCAACAAAAGATGTTCGAAAATATTGGTTTCTACCTGCTGGTTTGTTTTTATAGATTTCTGCCATTATTTGCATTTGCTTCTTATTGATTCCTTTTTGAGTTCTCTTTTGGGGAATTGAGCTTTTTGAATGAGTTTCTACTATATCTTGTGTTTTTAGTGAAAAGTTTTGCTGTTCCAAAGCTAAACCCAAGGGTCTATTATCTTTTGAATACACTAATGTTGCTAATGAAGATTGTGTGAAGTTTTGTATGAAGAAAAAATTTCAGGTGTAGAGAAAGAATGATGTAATGAGATGAAGAATGGACAAAAGCTCAAGCTTGGCGATGCCACCCCGGTGTCATCCCAAGAAATATTCAAGATGTACAAGCGTCAAAGCTTGGGGATGCCCAAGGCATCCCCTTCTTCATCAATAAAAACCTCAGGTCTTTCTAGACACTTCGTTTTTATTGTTTCATGCACAGTTGTGTTGTTCTTGGAGCGTCTTTGTTTTAGTTTTTAGTTTTCATTTGCTTAGTTTTGTTTAACAAAGTTGGTTGATCACATCACACTTCTTTTGGAGATAGACACACTCTGTTTTCATTGCCTAGAACACTCTAGTTTTCATTCTTATTGTTCTGTGAGTGTTCTCTTTTGCTAGCACTGTGTTTAGCCTTAGTTTTCTTGTGCTTTCAGCTTAGAACTTTTTAGTTCTTCTTTGTGGATTTGTGAAACAAGCTCACTGATCTTTGTTGATTATTATCTTTGTGAGTTGTTTCAAATAAGTTGTTTGGTGTTGGAAAGAGTAGAAAGCTTCATGCTTAAGTGGTACATAAGGGAGCTTGTTTTGACTGTGACTTAGACTTTATCATGTCATGCTAGGTGTTGCTTTGACCTTATGCTTAGTGATTATTGCTGTAGCATGACTTCTTCCAAACAATTAGGATTTCTTAATGTGCCTTCAAAGAATCATGTGTTTTTTTAGCATACAAAAGCATAGTATTGTGGTATTCTCCTTTGATGCTTTGTTTGGGTTGACTTGGCACATGATCACACCATGTTATGAATATGAACCAGTCACCATAGCCTCTATGATCATTTAGTTTTTGACTTGTGGTACCACTTTATGCTTTGATTAGTAATGTTTTGTCGCTCTGCATGATTATGGCCATTATTGCTCTCTTAGTTGGTCGCTCCCAGTCTTTTGCTAGCATCCACTTGTATGAGTAAGCTCTACTCATGCATCCAACTCCCAAGAAACCAAATCATTCCAAAGTGTCCACTACAAATTCCTATGCATGGTGTGTTACACCATTCCAAGTATATTCTTGTTTTATCTATCTTCCAAGTTAAACTTGTTATGTGAAACTTAGTGATTAAAGCTCTCACAAACTTGATGGCACACTTTATTTTTCTTGACCCTAAATAAAATTGAACCATTGTGTCATCTATATTGTATATGCTTGCACTTATACGTTGGAATTAGCAGAACCGTGCTGTCACGTGGAATGCTTTCAACATTGCACTTGTACTTTGTACACGGTTGATATTATGATCTTTTGTTTGCGGATGTCGCCGGTGTGAAATAAAAAGGGAGCTTGTAAGTCCATGGAGTTATGTATTTTGTGTTAGAGAAACGCCTGGGCCGCTAGCCTAAGCCATGCTTAATCATGGTGGAAAATTGCAGCATCACCATAATGAGCAATCTGTGAAGCATCCTCAATAAAAAAGCTATGCACATAGTAAATAAAAAGATCGCTGAGATGCTCATTGTCTGCTTGCCTTGTCATTTTGGTTATGGGATAGCCCCTATACCATGTGCAAGGGGTACCCTGTTGGCGGTTCTCTATGATACGCATGACAAGAACTTACAGGTGACTGAAGTTGAGTAGCATGAGGTGTGGCCCTCGTATTCAAGGGACTTGAGATTGCCAACTTATACTTTATCAAGCATATACTCCATAGTTTGTTCACTTTAACCTTAACCACTTCAAGATGCTTATGATAGGGGCAATGAGGGATGAAAGCTAACAAGTACCATAATTTTTGTAAGCACTTTTTGAAACTTGAAATCCCTACTTCCCTTTGTGAAGGGCCTGTCTTCCGATATTATTTGAGTCTCCACCTTCTACTTTTAGGCACCATTAAGAGAGCATAGTTGCCATTCTATGTGCAGTGTCCCAAAACTTATTGATTGATGGATATTGTTGATATTACTTGTTCTTGTGCTATTTGTATCTAGTAACTCTTATGAACTTTGAAGTGTCCTATGCATCTATTTGTTACTCCATGAGGGACAAGCTGAATGCCACTATGCTATGTTTTCTGTATGTGAAACAAATAAACGTATTTCAATGCATGTTATTCATGACCTTTGTTTGTAACCTTTCATGTTGCATGCATAGTTACTTTGTCTTACTGTTAGAACTCCATCTTTCATGCTCATGTTTAGAGTTCTTTGATCCCAGCTTTCAATGCTTGCAAATGGTTTGACATGATTGTGATGGTGCATGTCACCTCAAAAATTATTATTTTTATCACTTACCTACTCGAGGACGAGCATGAGTTAATCTTGGGGATGCTTGATACGTCGGAAATGTATCTATAATTTTTGATGCACCATGCTTGTTTAATATCTACTTTGTTTTACTTTGTCTACACTTTGAGGTGTTTTTATATCTTTTCTGGAACTAACCTATTAACAAGTTGCCACAGTGCCAGTTGCCTGTTTTCTTCTGTTTTTGGTTCCAGAAAGGCAGAAAATCAATATTCTCAGAATTGGACGGGACAAATGCCGAAGTCAATATTTTACCGTGGGGGACATGAAGCCAGAAGACGAGACGGAGAAGAGAACCAGGGCGGTGACCCCCTAGGAGCGGGTGGGCCCACCCCGCGCCTGGGTAGGGTGTGGTGCCCCTGGCCGCCTCCCAGCCTCGCCTCTTCGCCTATAAGAAGCCCCCGATGCAGAAACCCTAGGCACCCGATCAAAACTCCACAAAACCTTCTATAGACCCCGCCACCGTCGTCCCTAGATCGGGGGGATCTGAAGTTCTTCCCGGCACCCTGCCGGAGGGGAAATCATCCCGGAAGACTTCTCTCTGGTATGAAGCGTGAGTAGTTGCACCATGGACTATGGGTCCATGTAGTAGCTAGATGGTTGTATCTCCTCCTTGTATCTATTCTCGATAGTGGGTTCATGCCTCTAGTTTCCAAGGGAACTGACATAAATCTCTTCGGTTGTAGATGCAATGTTGCTACTAGGGAGAAAACAACGATCTCTTGTTCATGGAACAAGTGGATTGTTTACCTTACACACTTTGCTTAAAGCAGTTGTCTGTTGCTTGCATTTTAATACTGGAGGGGGTTCGGATGTTAACCTGAAGGTGGACTTCTAGTCATAGATGTAGTTGGATGGTGGTCTATGTATATTGTTGTATTGCCCAATCGAATCTAATAAGATCTTTTTGTCTAGTATTGCATTGTTATGCCTTGCTCAGTTCCTGACAATTGCCCTGCTGTAATTTGTTTACCCTTCATGCCATGTTGTTTATCTAAGGAGAGCACCTCTAGTGAACTATGGACCCCGGTCCAATCTTTACCATTGATACATCTTCCACTGTTACTGTTTACTTGCTGCAAACCATCATTACCTTCCACACCATATAGTTAATCCTTTGTTATAGCAGCCGGTGAGATTGACAACCTCACTATTACTTGGGGCAAAGTCTTGAGTTTGTGTTGTGCATGTGTCCGCGTTGCTTGCAAAACCTGTGTGACATTTCCTTCCTCCTACTGCTTCGATAAACTCGGTTTCTTACTGAGGGAAGACTTGCTGCTATGCTGCTTCACACCTTGCTCTTGGGGTTCCCAACAGGATCCACATCATCTGAGCCATCAATATACTCCATGAACTCACAAGCTCCCCTTTTATTTCACACCGTCGACATCCGCAAACAAAAGAGCAAGGTATCAACTAGATAGGATATCCAAAAAGTGTTGAAAGCGTTCCCCATGACATCACGGTTCTGCTAACTCCTAGCATATAATTTGCAAGCATATAAATTTCATGGACAGGTCACAATGGTTCAGGATTATTAAGTGCAAGGAATAAAGCGTGCCATCAAGTTCGTGAGAGCTGTACTAACTAAGTTTCTCAAAACAGTCAAACATTTTATTTGGAATAAAATAAGGCATATAGAATATGCACTGAAATAGCAAATGATGCTAATAGGTAGGTATGGTGGATACTATTGGCAATATTGGTTTTGGGGAGTTGGAAGTACAAGTAGAGCTCATACTCAGTGCAAGTGAAGGCTAGCAATAGAGATGGAGCGACAAACGATAGAGCAATAATTGTCATAATCATGCTTACAACAAAACATGACTAATTATGGCATGAAAGTGATACAAGAACTCTGAGGCAAAATAAATCATCGAGGTTTACTAACTATTGTTTAGTCATATGCATGTGAGAGCATGTGCCAAGTCGATTCACATGAAACATTCAGAGGAGGATACCACAATATCATACCAAAATATGAATAAAACAATGCAAGCAAACATTCATATGACATGCTACAAACTATTAGCAAGCTGGAGCTAATCATAGACAAGCAAAAACTACTAAGCATCCATCAGTAACATACTCCTTACAATGAATAGACTAAGCATTCTCACCATGACGAGTATATGTACAAAAAATGAAAACAAATAGAGTTTGTTACCATCCTCTTACCACACTTCAAGTTATCTTAATCTTCATTATTGCCCTTCACTTGTGGGACTTGAATAATAACATGAGACCAAAATCCACTGAGGACGGCTGAACCCTGCAAAGAACTCACAAAACCAAAGAAGAACAACAAATATTTTTGGTGCTTTCAATTTTTTTCAAGCAAGCCAATAAAGCAAAAACAAACAAAGAAAAAACAAACCAAACAAAGAAAAATCTTTTTGGATTTTTATTTAAGGCAAACGAAAGCTAAAGAGCAAAGAAACAAACCAAGAAAAACAACGAAAATATTTTTGGTATTTTTGTGTTTTGATAAAGCAGAAACAAAAACAAAAAAGAAAGCGAAACAATGGATGTACAAAGAACCGACGAACATGATATATAGATGAGTGTGATGTCGGTATACCTTCCCCCAAGCTTAGGATTTTGGCCTTAGTGGGGATCAATAGCGCGGGTAGTAACCCCAAGCTAGTGGGTCATCATAGGAATCATCACAGTCAGGCGCTTGCGATGAAGAAGAAGACGCGCCCCAATCATATGAGGGTTGCTAGTATGAAGACTCTCCCAAGTTGTAGGGCTGAACTGAATCATCTTCGGCATCCTCTCCAACATTCTCCTCTTGCTGGGAGAGCTCCGCCACGTATGTGTCAACCTCCTCCTCTGTCAGCGACCATCCTTGCCTATTATCAAAGTTAAACAAAGCAGGTGCAGGCAAATAAACTATTTTCTCAGTCCTACCCCCTCTCCAACCTCGCTGGGCAAAAGATAGTTCAAACAGTAAACTTCTCACATTAGCCCCCAAGGAAACAAAACCATGCTGAATCATGGATTCAATATCAAGCCTCTATATAGGGAACCGATAATCTGAATGGTGAGGCTCTAAACCATGGAAAGCTAGCAACCTAGAAGCAATGAGACCTCCACAAATTCCACCCTTCTCGCGGTTGGTGGTGAGACAGTAAGCTATCAAAGCACCCATGTTATAAGATCTATTCCTATTCAAAGCAGCTGGGATAAAAGCTAGATCAAAAGAACATAACTTCCTAGCAAGAACACACTTGGTAATGAAATAGGCAAAATATCTAATGGATGGGAACTGAATGTTCCGAATTTTACCACTTTCCTTTGAGAAGTCGAAACCTTGGCAAATCTCAGCATATAAATCCATAAGTGACTTGGGCCTCCCCTTGATCTTCTCACAAGATCCCCACTGAGGTACTCTAATCGCTGCACAGAAATCAGCAAAAGGTAGGTCGACAACTATATTGTATATCTTATAATGGACCATGGGATTAGATGAAGACCAAGTAAACCGAAAGTCCTACACAACAGCCATGGTTATCTTAACATACTGAAATGGTTCACCTTCAACAAAGTGTTCCAACCCCGCATTGGTAATCATAGTTTGGAAAAGCTGGAGGATTCCCGTAGTTCTCATAAATTCCTAGCATGGATATATGGAAGGAAAAACTCCTTCCTCATGATGAACTTTTTATTGGCTCATGCACCACCAGGTCATATTGATTCAGTGGATATGCACTCATCTTCCTTTCTGAAATTTCTAGACAAATATCAAACCAAGTGATTTCCAAGTTGATAAATGATGAGAAACTACTATAGGAACTTGCTAGAGGGATACACATACATCAAAATGAAATCTCTAAGCATACAACAAGCATGCAAGCTCACACAACCTGTCACCTATAGCAGCAAAATACTCAAGATACAATCTATCAATCACAAATCAAATTGGACAAGTGGAGGAGGCACATACCAAGGAGCAATCTCTCCAAAAATCAACAACAAAGAGTTGCTGAGCAAGGAGATCGAAAATCGCGAGCAAGAACAACAGGAACTCGAGCTTGAGCAAGTTTCCTGGTGTTTTTAGGGAGAGAGAAAGAAGATGGCTGGGAGGAGACACTTTGGAGGGGCCCAGGTGGGCCACACCCCACCCAGGCGCCACCTGTAGGAAGGCCGCGCCTACCAGGGGTGTGGGTGCCTGGGGTGGCTCCCTGGGTCACTCCAGGTGTCCCTCTGCCCCTTTTTTCGAGGAAAAAATTATTTTGAATTTTCTGGGATGTTTCGGAAAACTTTATTTTTGGCCAATTTTCAGGGTATGAAAATAGATTTTCTCGCAGAAACAGTTTTTCAGAAGAAGCAAAAACAAACCAAAAGCCAAACTACAGAAGCTCTAAGACACTCTAACAAGCAAATAACTAACAAAACCAAAGCTATCAAAGGAAAAGGCAAAGAGTAGGAAGGAGAAGAGTAAAATAAAGCAAGTATAACCACAGTGAAAACATTATTTTGTTCATTAAAATCCTTTTGTTAACAAGGTTGATCAAGTCTTGTTACCAAAAAAATCTTATATGAAACAAAACTTTGCATTCCACAATGTGATTATGTTACCTCATACTTGATAGCAATGGTCCCAATCATAATAGTTTCAAAATTTTCTTGTGGAATGGGACAATATATTTCTCCAACCTTGATTCTCTCAATATTTTCAACGGAATTCAGGCAATAGCTCTTAGAAACCTTCTTGGGGAAATAAATAGTATGCTCTTTGTCATTAATATTAAATGTTACTTTTCCTTGGTTGCAATTGATGACAACACCTGCAGTATTAAGAAAAGGTCTCCCAAGAATAATAGACATATTATCATCTTCAAGCATCTCAAGCACAACAAAATCAGTTAAAACCAAGCAATTATGAGCCACTTGAACAGGAACATCCTCACATATACCAATAGGAATAGTATTTTACTTATCGTCCATTTTCAAAGATATATAAGTTCAACTTTTCTAGCTGGAGTCTCTTGTAGAGAGAAAAAGGCATAACACTAACTCCAGCTCCCCTATCACATAAAGCAGTTCTAACATAATTATTCTTAATAGATCAAGGAATAGTTGGTATACCTATATCACCAAGTTTCTTGGAATAATTAGCAAGCAAAGTAGAAATCTCCTCATTAGGAATATTCCTTTTATTAGAGACAATATCCTTCATATACTTTGAATAAGGAGGAAACTTAATAGCATCAGCCAAAGGAATTTGCAAAAATAAAGGCTTCATTAACTCATAAAAATTGTTGTAGTGTTCTTCCTCCTTTGACTTGTGTTTCTTACCTGAAAAAGGCATAGGTTTCTGCACCCAAGGTTCTCTATCACTACCATGTTTCTTAGCAATAAAATCTTCCTTTATGTACCTAGTCTTCTTAGTGTGCTTCTCAGGTTCTTCCTCACCTTCCTCCTTATCAGGAGCATCATTATTACCATTACCACTCTCAGTTTCAGCATCAGAGACAGATATACTATTAGGATCTACAATAGGTTCAAGTGGTTCCTCAACTATCTTGTGTTTCTTTCTCTTACGAGGACTGCCACTACTTTCACCTGGTTGAGAATCCTGCTCAATTCTTTTAGGATGTCCTTCAGGATATAAAGGATCTTGAGTAGCTATACAATTCCTAGTTCTAATTCCATAAGCATGTTTATCTCCTGAGGCATTAACTAACATATCCTTTTGTACCTTAGAAGTTGATCAAGTTGGGTTTGAACCATTTGAAAGTGTTTACAAAGCATTTTAATATCATTATAAGTTCTTTCCACAATATCTTTCAACTCTTTAATAGCTCTAGAGTTTTCCAATAAATGATTATGAACTTGTTTATTAAAATTACCTTATTAACGATAAATGTGTCAAGTACCTCTAAACATTGATCAGGAGGCTTACCATAAGGAATATCACCTTCATCAAAGTGTTGGAGAGAGTGTACCTCAATAGTAGATGAGTGGGGAATTGGCTTACATAATTCTTCTATAGGAGGTAGATTCTTCACATATTTATCTCTAATACCTTTCACCTTTAGACATTTCTTAGCTTCTTTCATCACTTCATCATTTAATGCAATAACTCCCCTCTTTTTTGGTGTTGGTATTTGTAGCATCCCAATTGTCTAACAACTGTAATGCTACTGGATCTAGTAATATAATGGCTACTCTCTACATAAAATTGTTGCATCATCATGTTATCATGCTCATGTCATCATGCCACCTTGCATTTGAGCATCATACAAAAACCCTTTTTGTTTTGGTTCTTATCTCATATGCATTAATATTTGTATTTGCCTCTTGATATTGTATTTGGTTCTTGATATATTGTTAAATGCCCAAGTTGAGTTGGGGGCATATCTTTCATTAAACTCCACCACCTTTTCTTCACCACCTTATAATTCCACCATCCAATTAATATGAGATGGCATTTATTTGAGTTTACCTAGCTCATGTGGGTTGGGTGGATCCAATACTAGTCCCTTTTTGCTTGGCCTTATTCCACCTTTTGGGAATGCATGGAATAATGCCATGTGATTTTATGTTGTTTTCACAATATGAATACATGGCATTTAATATTTGCATGGGCCATGCAGAACCACCACATCTAAGTCTTTTGGATTTTATTTGAAATTCTTGGAGTGGGTCATTCTCTCCCTCTCTCCTTCTTTTGCTTGATCTAGCTAGAGGCATGCAAGTATCTAGACCTTTTCCTCACTCCTCTCTTTTGTCACTCTTGTTTTGGTTTTGTTCAAATCCTATCTTCTACACCACCCCCCTCCCTCTTATCCTCTCCCCTAAACCCTAGCCTCTCTATAACCTAGCTTAAATCCTAAACCTAATCACCTCATCTAAACTAGTCCTAATTACATTTTTTCCCCTCTCATCTAACCCTACCCCCTAATCACCATCCCCTCTTACCTAAACCCTAATTCTACCCTCTCTCGGCCTCTCTCTCTCTCTAACCATGCAGGCCCCACCTGGTCCCCCTCTCTCTCTCCCCAACCCTAATGCTAACCCTACCCGAGCCTACCCAAACCATCTAACCCTAGCCGAACCCACCCCCCTCTCCTTTCTTGCTCTCCCTCTGCCTGACCTGCCCCACCCCGAGCTCCCTCCTCCCTGGCCCACCTGGCAGCCTCCATCTCCCCTCCCTCTTCCCTTGCCGAGCCCCATGCCGATCACGTGAGGGAGAGGACAAAGGTGGCCGAGGCCACCTTTATCACCTTCCCCTCCCCCACGCCAACCACCTCACCCCCCCCGTTCTTATCCACCCCACCACCTCTCTGCCTCGCCCAGATACCCCAGATCCACCCCAGGGCGTCCTGCCCTCGCTCCCCTCTTCTCCTTCACCGCCACACCATCGCCGGCAAAAACCTTCGGCCTCCACCGCCCCCTCCTTATCCAGCCGGTGGCACGGTGCTAGGGTTGTCGAGGAAGCCCGTGGAGAGCCTCTGCTTCGCCCTGTACATGGAGCCGTGGAGAAGCCCGAGCTGCACCGACGCCACAGCCTTGAACCCTAGCTCCCGGCGTCGCCTCGCCGTCGATCATGGCCGTCTGCCGAACCGGCCACACCGGCCTTGCACTTCGGTAAGCTTCTCTCCCTTCGACAACCTCCCTGCACGTCGCTTCGGCGTCGCCAATCCGTCCGACGAGCACCCTCGATGCACCGCCGGCGTCGTCCACTCACTGCGCGGCGCAGCGCCTATCTAGCCGCCTACACCCCTTCCTACAACCAGCCCTCTGCAGCGGTGACGCGTGATAAGCGCACCGGGGTCGCGGGTTTGAGCCTCGCTGCTGCAGCGTCAGCGCGTGTGCCAGCGTCTGTTCAGCTGACGGAGGAGAAGCATGATGCCGCGCACTTTCCGCATAACCCCTGCGTTTTCTTTTTCTAACCAGCGGTCCCCTATAGCCCCGCGTCGTGGTGTGGCGTTTATAAAAAGGCTCACGTTTTCCAGACCTCAACCCGTCCACCCAGCCGTGCCGCGTGGCATCCCTAGGTTTCCCGCTGTCGCGTGGGCCACCGACGCCGCCGGGCCCATCTGTCATGCACCTAGGCTAGCAGCAGCCGTGGTAACAGAAACCCTGCGCGCGTGTATGTGATCCAGTCAGCGGTCGGGCCCATCTGTCTGCGGCTGTGGCTGGCTCAGCCTGTGTGTAAAAAGTTTCTGTGTTGTCTGTTTTAGTTCAAATTTAATTCAAACTAATTCAAACTCAAATTCAAATCTGATTTAAATAACTTTTAATTCATAAATCCAAATAATGCAAATAATATATGTTTTTGAATCAGAAAAATGTGAGGATTTCAAATATGCCATCCAAAATATGTTTTGCACACTTAAAATTTCAAGTTGATTTAAATTACAATAAAATGCCCCTGGACCTTATTAAATTAATAACTTTTGTTTTATAACTCCGAATTTGACAAATGATATGTCTAAAATGATCAGCTCGACGAGACCTTTCTGTTTATGCTATCCCTGACTTCAATTGCAGCATGCATCATATAAATATATAGTATACAGCAACTAATATGACAATAAAATGTGACCAAAACTCAATAAAAATGTTATTTCTTGTATGCTACACCTCACCCATGCCATGCTACATTATTTCCATGCAACTTGTGCATCATTCATCATGGCATGATTGTTTGCTTGACGCATTTTATTCCTATGCTTGTGCACTTTATTTATGTTGGCCCTTGTTTGTTTGGTTCTTCTTCGAATAGACACTGAGCAGGGGATATATCAAGAGAACCAGGAGCACTACCCAGATCCGTCTCTCGCTTCAACTGAGTTGCCAGGCAAGCACTACCACATGCTTGCATACATACAGTACCTATTGACTCTATCTTATTCTTGCATCATTGAGTCGCGATTGCATTAAACTGAATCCCAAGTATTGCATAGCCTTTACTTTTAACCCCACCAAGCTTGTCCCTCCATCCCATGAGCCATTACTACAGGAGTTGTTTGAGCCATGCGAGTCGTAGAACAGCATGTGTAGGGTATGTGAGTCTGCTGGATAACGAGGTGCCTAAACAACTTAACCTGAGTAGTAATGGGATAACTAATGAAAGTGGCACGGTGAGCAATATCTGCTATTTGGTTTTCCTGCTCACTTGTGTCCTGTGGGACCACAGTACTTGATTCTTGTTCCTTGATTATTCGCTATCCACATCCGGAGGCTTATGGGACCCCAGGCGAGCTTGATTCGTCTTATTTCTTGGGGCCACAAACTAGTTTGAGGTTTTATTTACTATCCTGTACTTATGCCATGCTTTTTGCTTTATTACGATTGTGCGAGAGCACCTGTCAGTATAGGATCGGGACGTTTTTGCGGTGTCGACAAGCCCGATTTTGGGTTCCCGATCGTTCTGACCGTCCACCCAAACCTCGGGTCCGTCTCGAGTCGGCTACCTTCGTTGGGTGTACTCAAGGGTGGCCCCTGAAATATTCTGGATCCTGTGATTGCTTTGTCGTGAAAGGCCTCGTTGGGTTTTGATTTGGTTTTCGAGGTGGATCGAGTGTGTGTTGCTATTTGTGCACCCTGCGGTAAAACTTCAAAGCCGTGTCATGGTTATGGACGACTTGGAGCAGTTCTCGACCATAGACAAGCATAACTAAAGTATCGTTTTAATTTGACTAAATGGCCGACTAGTAAATAGTGCAACACTCATGGAATGGTTAATAAAATTGCCAACGGATGGGGGTTGTTTAAAGCTTCCTCGTTGGTAAGCGAGGAGGAGGATGGATCTGATGATATTGCCGTTATAACTGTTGTCATTAATTCACGGACATCCGTCTATCTTTGGTTAGGCGGATGGGTAGCGAGTATCTATAGAACTGTTAGGGTTTATCTTTTGCTGCAATTGCGTCACCCCAGGTTGTGTCCCCTTTAGAGGCATAAAGACTTGCTGAGTACCCTTAGGATCTCACACGATAAATTATTGGTTCAGATGAACAGGTACACTCGCAAGACGGATACTGGGTGGAGGAGGCTGATAATGTGGGCAACGATCGTTCGGTGTAGAGATTCCGGGAACGGGGATCCGTGAGATCTGTGGGCGGGATGTTGCTTATTTATGGGGCATCTTATGCCGATTTGCTTCTTATCCGTACTCGGATCTTGTTTGCCGCTTCCGCCTGATACTCTGATGTGTGATGTATGAGGAGATATCCTAAACTATTATATCTATCTAGGTCATTTGAATCTTGCCGTATGGCTTTGCTATATTTCCTTTCTTTCTAGATGGAATGGCTCTGATGTACTATTGTATGGTGGCTTGCATACATACTCATTTGTGTATGTAGTTGATCCCTTCGCCTGCCGATTACGCCGCCCGTACTTGTCCTGATGAATGGAAATGGTTGGGACGGCCGAAAGGTCTACCCGTGAGTGGCTTTTGGGCAACACCGTACTATTTCAACCATTTCCGCTCATCCAGGCTTGTATCTAGGAGCGTAATTCACCGAGGTAGTTACAATTGGTATCAGAGCCATCCCGCCCTTCAGGGTCTCAGCCAAACGGTCGTTGTCAGTCTAGCAAATATTTTGGTAGTTATGTATACTAGGGAAAAACAAAACGCGAGAGTAGGACTTCTTCCACTTTTCTTCTTACCCACCCACCCACCCTTTTTTGGTAAGGAAGTGTAACGTTTTCAATCCTCTTCTTAAAAGTTCAAACTAGGATTCACGTGTTCTGGGTTTCCGTAGTACCATAGGTTGTGTGTGTGTGAGAGTAATTCCTTGTCTATCTGTTGCATCCAAGTTGTTATCACAATCGGCCTTTTGGTTATCAACTGTTGGTACATTCCATACCGACAGGCTTTGCAAACTGACGCGATCTATCTGATTCGTTGTATACCGACGCAATCTGTCTTACTTTTGATATCCAACGTTATCTTGTTTGGGGTGTTCGTTTCCGTAGTTACCAATATATAGGATCAACGTGAGAAGAAGGGGTCAGGATATGTGTTCCACTTATTCATGTGCGGAGTAATGATTTGAGTGCGGGATGGAGTCGCGACCATACCACTACTTTTATCATTCGCTTTTGTATATTGAATTGGTAGAGTCACTAATCTTGATTCGTTAAGTAATTTTGCGCATCTATTGGTATTTTAATGCCGAAATTTGTGGAAAATTTTTCTTTGATATATCTGTGTACCACACTCCTTTTCAGTCGTGTGCGATATGCTTAATATCTTCTAGGTGCTTTGAACTTTGTTGATATTTTAATATCATCTTAGTAAATTGTATCATTTAATCTTGGTTAATTCCATCTTGGTACTATTTTGGATTATTATTATTCTCCATTATAGTACTGACTTGTGTTTTATATCAATCAGGATGGCTCCACCACCGCTACGATGAGGACATACCACTGAACTGGGCTCCGTTGTCAAACATCGCCAATGCCTTGGCAAGAATGCAGCGAACCAGGCGCTTTGAGGAAAGTGTTGAGGAATGAGTTTGCTCCACTACCTCCACCTCCCAAGCAAGGAGACATCAAAAGCTTCCTAAAGTTCAACCCTCGCCAATTTGATGTTTACGATCGACCCTTTGGATGCGGATGATTGGTTGCGTGAGATATCAAGGCTACTTGGAGGCTGATGTTCTGAGCAAGAGTGGGTAAAGTGTGCTACTCACCTTCGAAGGGGATGCAGCTCTGGTGGGAGAATTACGAAGGCAAGCGTGTTGGTTTTCAGCCTACTTGGGAGCAGTTCCTTTGGGCGTTCAAAGAGCAGTATCTGTCAGAAATTGTCATGGAGAGGATGAAGGAAGCTTTTCTCAACCTTAAGCAGGGAAATGATAATGTCAACACCTACATCAGGAACTTCATGAATCTTTCTCGTTATGGTGGTGATGAGATCTCAGATGACAAGAAGAAACAAAAGAGGTTCCGGCAAGGGCTCAATGCATCGATAAAATATGCAATCACACATGCAAGGCCGGCATCTTTCCTGGAACTTCAGCATACAGCTCTGCAGGAGGAAGCAAGTAGGCAAGTGTTTGAGGAGTCAAAGAAACACAACCGTGATGCACCAAGCTCTTCAGCTATGTCACCTCCTTCTAAGCGGCGTGTCTGGGTTCCTAACACCCCACCGTCGCTCCCGGCTCCACCAAGACCTGCAAGCTACGCGTCAAGGCCACCAAACTCCATCACTGCTGCTCCCAGGGGCTACAACCACCACTACCCTGGAGCGCCTGGCGGAGTCCCTGGCTACGTTTCTCCACGTCCACCTGGTGCTTGTTTCACGTGCGGAGACCCTGGGCATCTGAACTGGAACCGTCCGTTGAAAAACAAAGCTCTTCCTCCACCCCCTCCAAGATCTGCGGCAAGCTCTCCTTTGGTTCGTGCACCACCACCTCGGGCTCTCAACATCAACACCAAGCCGGGTCTCACATTGCTCGTGCCAACGCCGCTCAAGCTGAGCATGCACAGGTTGTGATGGGTATGCTTTCCGTTAACTCAGTCCCTGCACGAGTTTTGTTTGATTCTGGTGCATCGCATTCTTTTGTTTCTCACAAGTTTGCAAATGAGAATGAGTTAGTCTTGGTTCCTCTCCTTAAGCGGTTGGTGGTACAATCTCCTGGTTCAAACATGAGGGATGTTCATATCAGCCATGGCAATCAAATTGAGATTGGTGGCTCTTCGTTCTCGGCTTCCTTAATTGTTCTGGGAAATTCTGACATTGATGTCATCTTGGGCATGGATTGGTTGACAGCAAATGCATTGTGATTGATTGTCTTGAATGCTCGGTTTCTCTGAAGATTCTGAAGGCCATATAGTCTTTTCTCCAAGTCTAACTCCTCTGTCCAGCTTTTCTCTTTCGGCTCAATTATGATGCTATGGAAGCTATTGAGTGTTCCTGGTCCGTGAGTTCCCAGATGTCTTTCTGAAGAGTTGTCGGGTATGCCTCCGGATCGTGAGGTTGAGTTTGTAATTGAGCTTGAACCTGGGCGGCTCCTATCTCCAAGCGGCCTTATAAAATGGGTCATCTTGAGTTGGCTGAACTCAAGCGTCAACTTGATGAACAAGAGAAGTTGGGTTTCATTCAACACGATTACTTCTTCTTGGGGAAGCCCAACAATCTTTGTGAAGAAGCGTGGCAGGTGAAAGACTTTGTGTTGACTATCGGGCTCTCAATGCTAAAACCATCAAGAACAAATATCCCTTCCGGATTAATGATCTCTTGATCGCCTAGCTGGAGCTGTGGTGTTCTCTAAGCTTGACTTGAGAAGTGGTTATCACCAAATCAAGATTCGCAAGGAAGATGTGCCTAAACAGCTTTCACCACCGCTATGGCTGTATGAGTACACGGTCATGTCTTTCGATCTCACCAACCTTTGCTACCTTCTCGAGGCTTATGAACTCGGTTTTCATGGAGTACCTTGATAAGTTCGTTGTGGTCTATCTGGATGACATCCTAGTCTATTCCAAGTCAAAGGAAGAGCATGAAGAACACCTTCGGTGTGTCCTAAACAAGCTTCATGAGAACCGCTTGTACGCAAAGTTCTCCAAGTGTGAGTTTTGGCTGCCTCAAGTAACCTATCTTGGTCATGTCATCTCTGCCAAGGGCATTGCAGTCAACCCGAAACTGTGAAGACAATTGTTGAATGGCTTCCTCCTGTTAATGTCAAAGAAGTGCGGAGTTTCCTTGGTTTGGCTAGTTATTGCCGTCGCTTCGTTCAGAACTTCTCAAAGATAGCGAAGCCTCTTACCGATCTCCTCAATAAAGGCAAGAAATACCTTTGGACTTCTGCATGTCAAGCAAGCTTTGAGACACTCAAAGAGAAGCTCACTTCCACGCCAGTCTTGGTTCCTCCGGATACATCTAAGCCTTTCCAGATATTCTGTGACGCCTCTTTGCAAGGATTGGGTGCGGTCCTTATGCAAGAAAAACAAGTGGTTACTTATGCCTCTCAACAGTTGAAGACGCATGAGATCAACTATCCCACACATGACCTCGAGCTCGCAGTAGTTGTCTTTGCTTTGAAGCTATGGAGGCACTACTTGCTTGGCAACCGTTGTGAGATCTTTTCTGACCACAAGAGTTTGAAGTATATCTTCACTCAGCCTGATCTCAACCTTCGGCAGAGGAGATGGATTGAAGCAATCAATGATTTTGATTTGACCATCAACTACACTCCGGGCAAAGCTAATGTCATGGCCGATGCTCTCAGCCGCAAAGCTTATGTCAACAACCTCATGATGGAAGAACAACAGCCTCTCTTGTGCGAGGAATTCCGTCAGCTCAACCTGGAAATTGTGGAACAAGGGCATCTCCTGAACCTTCTGGCTACTCCTCTCTTGGAAGAAAAGATTCGCTCTCGTTAGCTTGGTGATCCACACACCAAAAACATCATCTCCAAACTTCAGCTTCCGAAGTATGAGTCCTTCCACGTCGATGATCAAGGCACGCTTTTCTTTGAACACCGAATGTTTGTTCCAAACTACCCGGGTTTGAGAGAGCAAGTTCTCAAGGAGGCGCACGATTCTGTTCTATCTATCTACCCTGGCAGCACAAAGATGTACATGGACTTGAAAACACAATATTGGTGGCCTGGTTTGAAACGATATTGTGCCAAGTATGTCTCGGAGTGTGATGTCTGCCGCAGAGTGAAAGCTGTCCATCAGAAACCTTTCGGTCTTCTACAGCCATTGAAACCCCCGGAATGGAAATGGGAGAAAGTAGAGATGGACTTCATCACTGGTTTTCCAAGGTCGTAGAAGGATAACAATGCAATCTTTGTTGTCATCGACAGGATTTCTAAAGTGGCTCATTTCTTCCCCGTCAAGGAAACAATTTCTGGATTTCAGTTGACTGAGCTCTATATCAACAGAATTGTCTCTCTGTATGGGGTTCCGCTTGAGATCAGTTCAGACCGTGGAAGCATCTTCACTTCCAAGTTCTGGGAAAGTTTCCAAAATGCTTTAGGAACAAATTTGAACTTCAAAGATCGCTTACCACCCTCCGCAAGGACAAGTGGAAAGGATCAATCAGATTACGGAGGATATGCTTCGCTTGCGCGTCATCTCTTTTGGCATGAAGTGGGAGGAATGTCTTCCTTATGCTGAATTCTCTTACAACAACAGCTTCGAGAAAGTCGAAGATGGCACCATTTGAGGCTCTCTATGGTCAAATGCGAACTCCGATTGGTTGGTCGGTGCGGAGAAAGAATTTGGTTTGGCCCTGACATTGTAACTCAAGCGGAGGAGAAGGTCCATATCATTCTTGAGAATCTGAAGATTGCTCAAAGTCGCCAGAAGAGCAATTATGACAGGAAGCACACGGACATGGTGTATGCCCCTGGTGATCTCGTTTACCTTCGTGTCACTCCCATGAAAGGCACGCACCGCTTTGGTATCAAAGGAAAGCTGGCTCCTAGATACATCGGTCCTTTCAAAATTCGTGGAAGAAGAGGAGAAGTTGCTTATGCTCTTGAGCTCCCGGAAAAACTCAAAGTCCATGATGTTTTCCACATCTCTCAACTCAAGAAGTGCTTCAAAGATCCCAGCAGGACCGTGGATCATGAGCTAATCGATCTCAAAGAAGACCTGTCTTATCAAGAACACCCCACAAAAATCCTTGAGACCGCAGAAAGAAGGACTCGCAACAAGTCCATCAAATTCTGCAAGGTGCAGTGGTCGCACCATTCCGTTGATGAAGCCACTTGGGAGCGTGAAGATGAACTTCGTGCCAACTATCCTACCCTCTTTGTGTCTTCTTCTTCTTCCTAGAATCTCGGGGCGAGATTCCTATTTAGTGGGGGAGAGTTGTAGCATCCCAATTGTCTAACAACTGTAATGCTACTGGATCTAGTAATATAATGGCTACTCTCTACATAAAATTGTTGCATCATCATGTTATCATGCTCATGTCATCATGCCACCTTGCATTTGAGCATCATACAAAAACCCTTTTTGTTTTGGTTCTTATCTCATATGCATTAATATTTGTATTTGCCTCTTGATATTGTATTTGGTTCTTGATATATTGTTAAATGCCCAAGTTGAGTTGGGGGCATATCTTTCATTAAACTCCACCACCTTTTCTTCACCACCTTATAATTCCACCATCCAATTAATATGAGATGGCATTTATTTGAGTTTACCTAGCTCATGTGGGTTGGGTGGATCCAATACTAGTCCCTTTTTGCTTGGCCTTATTCCACCTTTTGGGAATGCATGGAATAATGCCATGTGATTTTATGTTGTTTTCACAATATGAATACATGGCATTTATTATTTGCATGGGCCATGCCGAACCACCACATCTAAGTCTTTTGGATTTTATTTGAAATTCTTGGAGTGGGTCATTCTCTCTCTCTCTCCTTCTTTTGCTTGATCTAGCTAGAGGCATGCAAGTATCTAGACCTTTTCCTCACTCCTCTCTTTTGTCACTCTTGTTTTGGTTTTGTTCAAATCCTATCTTCTACACCACCCCCTCCCTCTTATCCTCTCCCCTAAACCCTAGCCTCTCTATAACCTAGCTTAAATCCTAAACCTAATCACCTCATCTAAACTAGTCCTAATTACATTTTCCCCCTCTCATCTAACCCTACCCCCTAATCACCATCCCCTCTTACCTAAACCCTAATTCTACCCTCTCTCGGCCTCTCTCTCTCTCTCTCTATCTAACCATGCAGGACCCACCTGGTCCCCCTCTCTCTCTCCCCAACCCTAATGCTAACCCTACCCGAGCCTACCCAAACCATCTAACCCTAGCCGAACCCACCCCCCTCTCCTTTCTTGCTCTCCCTCTGCCTGACCTGCCCCACCCCGAGCTCCCTCCTCCCTGGCCCACCTGGCAGCCTCCATCTCCCCTCCCCCTTCCCTTGCCGAGCCCCATGCCGATCACGTGAGGGAGAGGACAAAGGTGGCCGAGGCCACCTTTATCACCTTCCCCTCCCCCCCGCCAACCACCTCACCCCCCCCGCCCGTTCTTATCCACCCCACCACCTCTCTGCCTCGCCTAGATACCCCAGATCCACCCCAGGGCGTCCTGCCCTCGCTCCCCTCTTCTCCTTCACCGCCACACCATCGCCGGCAAAAACCTTCGGCCTCCACCGTCCCCTCCTTATCCAGCCGGTGGCGCGGTGCTAGGGTTGTCGAGGAAGCCCGTGGAGAGCCTCTGCCTGCACAGACAGGCCGTGGAGGAGAAGCCCCCGAGCCGGCTGCACTGACGCCACACCGACGCGCAAACCCTAGCTCCCCGGCGTCTGCCTCGCCGTCGATCACGACCGTCCCTGCCCGAACCGGCCACACCGCCTTTCGCATGAAGCTTCTCTCCTTCCGGACAGCCTCGCACTGCCGCTTCAAGGCGTCGCCAATCCGTCCGATGAGCACCCTCGGTGCACGCCGCCATTCGTCCACTGCCGCTGCGACGCGCAACGCCTATCTAGCCGCCTACACCCCCTTCCTACAACCACCCAGCCCTACCGCAGCGGTAGCCGCCGCTGCTAGCGCGCCCGGGGTCGCGGGTTCGAGCCTCTCGCCGTGCGTGTCGCGCGTGTGCCGCGCGCGTCTGTTCGCGCGACAGAGGAGAAGCACAGTACCGCTGCCGCACTTTTCCGCATAACCCCCCTGCGTTTTTCTTTTTCTAACCCGCGGTCCCCTATAGCCCCACCGTCAGCGGCTGTGGCCGTTTTATAAAAAGGCTCCCACGTTTTCCAGACCTCAACCCGCCGTCCACCCCCGCCGTGCCGCGTGGCATCCCTAGGTTTCATTGTCGCGTGGGCCACCGACGCCGCCCATCCTGTCATGCACCTAGGCTAGCGGCCGTGGTATGTAAACCTCAAGCGTGTATGTGATCGATCAATGGCCGGGCCATCTGTCATGGGCGTGGCTGGCTCACAATGTGTAAAAAGTTTCTGTGTTGTCTGTTTTAGTTCAAATTTAATTCAAACTAATTCAAACTCAAATTCAAATCTGATTTAAATAACTTTTAATTCATAAATCCAAATAATGCAAATAATATATGTTTTTGAATCAGAAAAATGTGAGGATTTCAAATATGCCATCCAAAATATGTTTTGCACACTTAAAATTTCAAGTTGATTTAAATTACAATAAAATGCCCCTAGACCTTATTAAATTAATAACTTTTGTTTTATAACTCCGAATTTGACAAATGATATGTCTAAAATGATCAGCTCGACGAGACCTTTCTGTTTATGCTATCCCTGACTTCAATTGCAGCATGCATCATATAAATATATAGTATACAGCAACTAATATGACAATAAAATGTGACCAAAACTCAATAAAAATGTTATTTCTTGTATGCTACACCTCACCCATGCCATGCTACATTATTTCCATGCAACTTGTGCATCATTCATCATGGCATGATTGTTTGCTTGACGCATTTTATTCCTATGCTTGTGCACTTTATTTATGTTGGCCCTTGTTTGTTTGGTTCTTCTTCGAATAGACCTTTGGGATATATCAAGAGAACCAGAGCACTACCAGATCCGTCTCTCGCTCAACTGAGTTGTGCAAGCACTACCACATGCTTGCATACATACAGTACCTATTGACTCTATCTTATTCTTGCATCATTGAGTCGCGATTGCATTAAACTGAATCCCAAGTATTGCATAGCCTTTACTTTTAACCCCACCAAGCTTGTCCCTCCATCCCATGAGCCATTACTACAGGAGTTGTTTGAGCCATGCGAGTCGTAGAACAACATGTGTAGGGTATGTGAGAGTCTGCTGGATAACGAGGTGCCTAAACAACTTAACCTGAGTAGTAATGGGATAACTAATGAAAGTGGCACCGGTGAGCAATATCTGCTATTTGGTTTTTCCTGCTCACTTGTGTCCTGTAGGACCCTGAGTACTTGATTCTTGTTCCTTGATTATTCGCGCTATCCACATCCGGGAGGCTTATGGGACCCCCCTGAGCCAGAGCTTGATTCAGTCTTATTTCTTGGGGCCACAAACTAGTTTGAGGTTTTATTTACTATCCTGTACTTATGCCATGCTTTACTGTTTTATTACGATTGTGCGAGGAGCACCTGTACTGTATAGGATCGGGACACGTTTTCGCGGTGTCGACAAGCCCAGTTTTGGGTTCCCAGTCGTTCACAGCCGTCCACCCAAACCTCGGGTCCATCTCGGAGTCAGCTAACTTCGTTGCGGGTGTACTCCAAGGGGTGGCCCCCTGAAATATTTCTGGATCCTGTGATTGCTTTGTCGTGAAGGCCTCGTTGGGTTTTGATTTGGTTTTTCCGAGGTGGATCGAGTGTGTGTTGCTATTTGTGCACCCCTGCAGGGTAAAACTTTCTGAAAGCCATGTCCGCGGTTATGGACGACTTGGAGCACAGTTTCTCGACCATAGACAAGCATAACTAAAGTATCGTTTTAATTTGACTAAGTAACTGACTAGTAAATAGTGCAACACTCATGGAATGGTTAATAAAATTGCCAACGGATGGGGGGGGGTTGCTCGTCCGCTTCCTCGTTGGTAAGCGAGGAGGAGGATGGATCTGATGATATTGCCGTTATAACTATTGTCATTAATTCACGGACATCCGTCTATCTTTGGTTAGGCGGATGGGTAGCGAGTATCTATAGAACTGTTAGGGTTTATCTTTTGCTGCAATTGCGTCACCCCAGGTTGTGTCCCCTTTAGAGGCATAAATACTTGCTGAGTACCCTTAGGGTCTCACACGATAAATTATTGGTTCAGATGAACAGGTACACTCGCAAGACGGATACTGGGTGGAGGAGGCTGATGATGTGGGCAACGATCGTTCGGTGTAGAGATTCCGGGAACGGGGATCCGTGAGATCTGTGGGCGGGATGTTGCTTATTTATGGGGCATCCTATGACGATTTGCTTCTTATCCGTACTCGGATCGTGTTTGCCGCTTCCGCCTGATACTCTGATGTGTGATGTATGAGGAGATATCCTAAACTATTATATCTATCTAGGTCATTTGAATCTTGCCGTATGGCGTTGCTATATTTCCTTTCTTTCTAGATGGAATGGCTCTGATGTACTATTGTATGGTGTCTTGCATACATACTCATTTGTGTATGTAGTTGATCCCTTCGCCTGCCGATTACGCCGCCCGTACTTGTCCCGATGAATGGAAATGGTTGGGATGGCCGAAAGGTCTACCCGTGAGTGGCTTTTGGGCCCCACCGTACTATTTCAACCATTTCCGCTCATCCACGCTTGTATCTAGGAGCGTAATTCACCGAGGTAGTTACAGTATTGGATCTAGTTTAGGCACAACTGGTTCAGGAGTAATAGGCTCATGTGCATTTAGCTCAGTTGAAGTCCAATCATCATAATTCTTGCTTATCTTAGCCATTAATTCTTCAGCATCTGTAGGAGTTCTTTTCCTGAAAACACAATCAGCAAAGCTATCTAGGTATGTCCTAGAATCATCAGTTAGTCCATTATAATAAATATCAAGAAGCTCATTTTTTAGGCAATGGACATCGAGGATGTGCACGAGTCAAGGAACGAAACCTTGTCCATGACTCAGGCAATTTCTATTATTTTCCCTGTTCAAGATAAAAAAAAGTCTCTGCAAAGCAGCATGTCTAGCACTGTGAGGAATATATTTCTGGAAGAAAGAAGCAATAAAACAATCAGGGCTATCCATGGAACCAGGAGGTAATCTATTAAACCAAGCCCTGGCTTCTCCTTTTAGTGAAAAAGGGAAGATCTTAGCAACAAAGTACTTGCGCATCTTAAAATTATCAGAGAATAAAGCACTCATAGTAGAAAGCTCATTCATATGAGCCACAACACTCTCATTTTCAGTCCCACAAAAAGGTTCTTTCTCAACAATGTCTAAATAGGATAAATCAAGAGAGAAATCATAATCTTTATCTTTAATATCTATGGGAGAGGTGGCAAACTTAGGATCAGAGGACAGCTTAGGAATAATAGAACGTCTAGCAAGGAGACTCTTAATAGCACTAGCACCATGTGTGTTTTGGCACTCTTCAACAAATTCATCAGTGAACTCAATGTAACCATCATTAATATTGAAGGGAATATGCCCGAGAGGCAATAATAAAGTGGTTATTATCGTATTCCTTATTTATGATAATTTTTTTATTTTGCATCCTATAATTGTATCAATACGAAAACATTAATACATGTGTGTTTAATAAACAATAAGAAAGTTCCTAGTTATGCCTCTCTTATAAACTAGCTTGTTGATTAACAAGATGATCAAAGATTTCCTGATCATGGACATTGGATGTTGTTAATAACGAGGTCACAACATTATTGGAATGATGTGATGAACATTCATCCGAAGTATAGCATTACAATCAAGATCATTGTGTTTAGATTGCTATAACATCATACGAAGTAATCTTAGTCCTTAAACCATGAGATCATGTCAATCACTAACACCAGAAGAGTATCTTGATAACATCAAACGTCACACTTTAACAGGGTGACTATAAAGATGGGTTCAGTGCTACAAAGGTGTTATGTTGAGGATCATGGATCAAGAGTGTAATTTGTCCATCCCGATGATGGAGATATATACTCTGGGCCCTCACGGTGATATCACATTAATTAGCTTGCAAGCAAGTGATTTGATCACTAGAATGTCATATCACGGGAACAAGAAAAGAGTACATGTCTGTAACAAGATCAAACTAGGTATGGAGATACCGATGATCGAATATCGGACATGTAATATATCGCGAGACAAAGGGATTGAGTTACATGTGTATAAGGTTCACATGATCACAGAAGTCATCGTTGAATATGTGGGAGTCAGTACGGATCTCCAGGTCCCGCTGCTGATTATTGATCGGAAAGGGGTCTCGATCATGTCTACATTATTCGCGAACCGTAGGGTGACACACTTAAGGGATACCGACACCATTTGTAGCAAATAATATGCTAGAGAAAGAAAAAGGAAAGCGCAGGAATTTATTTCACTAGACACCGAAACTGTTTTGGTTGAAATTGCTGAAACTGGTTCTGCATGTGAAATTGAATACTAGCAAGGGGTTTTATGTGAATTTTTGTTAATTAAAGTACTTAACAAAATTCTGAATAAATAAAAGAGTTTTATTTAAATGATAGATTGCATTAAATTTGGTGGAAATCTAATGCATGTGAGTGGATTTTTGAGTGGAGGCTTTTTTATGGGAGTGGAGGATTTTCATTTTGAGTGGGAGCTCCACCCACATGAATGTGGAAGAGGTGGGGGCATCCCACCATGGCTGGGCGCATAGCCCCTTGGGTGCCCCCCTCTCCCTATAAAAGGCCCCCTCTCCTCCTCTCAAAGCACACCTCCCCGCGAAGGATCTCTCTTCCTCCTTTAGAATTCCCCCATGGTCTCAGATCAGCGAGAAACATATTCCCGGTGGCTTTTTCTAGAAGGATTTGTTGCTTCCGCTGCTTAGCTCAAGCGAGGGCGTGGAGGTTGTCAGGGTACCCGGACATGTGTGTGATCACGGATGCACCACTGCTTTGCGGTGCTGGACCGGCTGGACCAGATGGACTTCATCACGATCTTGAGATCGGTGAGCGTTCGACTACATCATCCACGAGTACAACCTCGTTAACGCTATACGGTCTTCGAGTACAACCCATTGCTTGTATCTAGTAGATAGATCTTGGTGCTTTGTTCCCATCGTAGGATTTTTTTGTTTTCTATGCTGCGTACCCTACAGTGGTATCAGAGCCGGATCTATCCATAGATGCTTTGCACGGGTAGTACACATATGTATATGTGGGCGATGATGATCATTTTATTGCTTCTTAGTTATACTTTGGATATTGGTGGCATAGTGGGATGAAGCGGCCCAGACAAACTTTACATGTCCTCGCACATGAGACCTGTTCCACGCTTGACATGCAACTAGTTTTGCATAAATGGCTAGCGGGTGTCTATCTCTCCTATTATAGTCAATATATAATTTTCAACGAGTTGTCAAAAATTTGGTTATCCTTGTTGTGGTTCATGTTCGTAGGTAAGAACGGTTATATCTTCGAAAGCCCTAAGCCACGTAAAACTTGCAATAGATAAATTAGAGGTGTCTAGTTTATATTATTGCTGGGCTAGTGTCATGATATGGTGATGTTGTAAGTAGAAGTATAAGTCGATACTCTTACAACACACATAACGTGTAAGTTCCATAGACCTTGGCTTTACACATAGAGGTATGATAGTGATCATACCATGATGCACATGATGGAGATCAAGTGCAAGAACCACATCATTTCACTTATTCACATGTGATCTTTGATTGCATCTTATATTGCTAGTTTAGCATTTTATTAGCATAATAAGATGATCCCTCATTTAGATATCAAGATAAAAATGTGTTCTCCCTTAAGTATGCATTGATTATGTTTCGTCGCTCCAAGACATCACGTGATGATCGGGTGTTTTTGGATCCATGATCATATTTCGGGTGTAAGACAGTTACACACACGAATACTTAGGTTCTTACTTGGCGAGCCTAGCATGTAAAGACATGGCCTCAGAACATGGACCGAAAGGTTAAACATGAGTCATATGAAAGATACGATGCCCATTTGATGTTCGCCTTTGAAGCTACACCGACTCACGTGATGATTGGACTTGGTGTAGTGGATTTGGTTCATGTAATCACCAAAAAGACACGAGGGATGTAGTTTTTGAGTGGGAGTTCATTTCTAATTTGGATTAGTAGAACTCAATTTATCATAAATTAAATCAAAGTGAATTTGCATAATTTGTTGTAGTCATTTACATTCGTTCACCACCTTATGCTTAGTTGTAATTGAGATAATAGAACTATATAATTCTGGATATTTACTTTACGAGTTGGTATCGTATTGTGTTGAGTGTCAATCTAAAGTTTAAAGTCCTATTGCAAACTTTCAGCAAACTCTGTTTACTCCGTGAAATTTAATAATTGGTATTAAATCTAGAGTAACAATTTCAGTGTTAGTATCTTAAGTATCATGTTTGCCTCCATGATTCTTGATTGTTTTAATATCAAGTTTATTTAGGAGCTAAAAGAATTGTTTCAGAAAGCATCATGTGTGGCAGATATAACAATATCTGAAATAATGTTTTGGTTGCAATATGATAGGGTATAATATATGTTCTCATATTAGATGAGAATTTGCAAAGGTTGGAGATGCTAGACATCCTAATCATCCAAAAGGGTTTTGGAAAGTAATGTTATACTCACGATTCGCCTTTATAAGCTACATTAGCTTGATCATGAAAGTTGTCATGATAAGGATGAAAAGAAGATGTATGTAAAGTGTTTACTACACTAAAAGATTACTAAAGAATGGATTTTGAAAGAATGCCGATCATTTGATGATGGTGATCTACTTCAAAGTGCAAGTCCAAAGATATTATTATTTGAATATACACGCTTTGGACTATGTGTCATGTATATGGAGGCACTGTTGATGTTGATAGATTCTTTTAAAAAGGAAAAGGAAATGCTAAAAGAGAATCTATAAAATATATTTGGCAGAAAATAGAAGACTGGAAATATCCAGTTTAGGTATATAGATGATATACATGTTATGGTTGTATTCTTTGCTTGTTAAACACTGTGGTTCTTGGGTATTCGATACCGAATTGGTTGGTATGAAATTCATACAGAACGATGCAATTCATGAACCGCAATGGCCTAAGTAACTAGCAAGAGAATATGTGATGATGTTCATCGAAAACAAACAAACCGTTGTTTGTATTTCTCGTTGACATCAAAGTCTGCCTTCAAGATTTGTTATAATAATTGTTATTTAAACCAGGTATTATAAGAACAAAGAATGTTCAAATAATTACCGTATTCCATATAAGATGGATGATTTACAAATCTAGTTGAAGAGATCACATCCATAAAACTAATGCTAAAATTTCGCAAGACAAATGATTGGAAGATCACTTGCAAAGTGACGTCGCCGTTTAAATTATATTGGAAAGAAAACATGAAGAATCTCCATATTCATGGATTTTTGGAGTCTTTGATTTGATCAAGTGACGCTTGAGACTTTCCTCGGGATAATTAAAATTTCGTTCAAAGGCCAAAGAAGAACGAACGACTAAAATTATTGGAATTTATACATATCGATGTATGTAGTCCATTACATGTAGTCGTAAGCGATGGATTTCAACTTCATATGCTTTCTCCGGAAATTTGAGTGACTATTCACTTAATGAGAAAGAAGTATGAAATATTTTAAAATGTTCAAAGACTTTCAAGATGAAGTGGAAAATAATTGTAACAAGAAAATAAATGATTTATAATTTTATCATAAAGGGATTTATTTGAGTTGCAAGTGTGACAAGAAAATAAATAATTTATGATTTTATCATAAAGGGATTTATTTGAGTTACAAGTTTAGCAAAAACACCTAGATTTGCATCTCTTGAAACACCATAGGAATATGGAATGTTTGAGATTTGTAATGTAACCTTGTTAGACATGGTTGGATCAAAGGTGTTATTTATAAAACTGCCATTATGTTTTAAAATATTAAAGCTTTAGAGACTACCGCTTTTATACTGAAAAGAGCTCCATCTTGATCTGTTGAAATGAGACCATGTAAGTTATGGTTTGGGATAAAACCCAAGTTGTCGTTTCTTAAATTTTGGTATGCTAAGCATAAGTAAGATGTTTACAACCAAAGTCGGATGAGCATGTCTTTGTAGGTTATTGTAGAGGTCCCAACCTGATAAGATAGAGATCCATGTGTTTACAATGCTAGTCCCTAGATCAATAGCTAGCATCCACAGTTTAAGATGTAATATCAAGAAACAAAGGTCATAATACAACTTTATAACCAGGAATAAAATAATTCATTCATATTACATATCTCATTTGGCTATCTCATTACAATGTAGCAGATATAACTATGGCATGGAGTCCTTCATCTTCAAAGTTCCACAGGCAATCATGTTGGTTGTAGACTTGTAATCCTATTCAACACACTTCACTAACATCAAACAAACCTGCAACATAATAAGTTACAACCACAAGGGTGAATACATTTGAATTGTATTGGCAAGTGATACTATGGTAGAATAGTGGTATCTATCATCTATATGCATTTGGCTAAGTGGAGCTTAGGCTTGCTTTGCTCAAAATAAGGTTTTCCTTATAAGTTGAAAACACTAAGTTTTTGTTTGTCAAAATCACCCAAGGCATCTACCAATAGACATTGGTGATCCTTTAACCCTTGTTCAACCACAAGTTTTTAACTTAGAAATTGGGATGAGGAGATCCTTTATAGAGTCCATGTCTTGATGCTCAGATTGTCCATTGCCGGGTACATGGCTAAGTACTTAGATTTTACTCTCTCGAGAGGTGGTGCACTTTCCCCATAAGACTCGACATGCATCGAGACAAGATCTTTCAGAAGTCTTCCCTTATACCAAATGGACGCGTTCCAAACCTATCACCCCCTACCACCTTCTGTCCATCTGGCTAGGTTATTGCAACCTATATGATCTAGGCAGAGCCCATAATGCCATGTGGCTGCACTTGAAGCTTCTCAACATTTGACATCTCAAATCTATTTGTTCTTGGGTTTCCTTCCACAAGTGAGATACACTAGGGTAGGCCATAAATATGGGCCCCTGTGTAACCACTCAACATAATCCATTCACACCATTCCACCCAGGTGATTCATTCACATAGTTGTTTTATTAAACAAAACACAAGTCATAGACTTAGAAATATTTCATAGCATGCATATAATCCACCCTTGTTTTCTACTAGCTAATCTAAGCATTATAGTAGTAGGGATCTCAACTTAGGAAAATTCTACTAAGACATCATCTACTAGGATTTCCCAAGGCATAGTTTATACTTAGAAAATTCCATGGAAGTCCTACTCAAAATATCACTAATGCATAGTGAAAATATTAGGACAAAATGTACGAAGAACCACTTGCCTTTTTAGTAGAGAATATAGGTTCACTCCTTCATATTGCAATTGTCACACTCTTCAAAGTTCACTACAATTCAATCAAGGCACAAATTCAAACTAGCATTCAAACAATTCACCACATAAAATAAAGAAAACTAAACAATGCATGCAAGCATGCAAAATATTGTTTTATTTGGAAAGGTGGTTTCTAATAGGCTATAAACATTTTAAAACACTTGTTGGTCATTTATAAAAGTGGAAAAACCATTTGAAACCAAGTTAGTGAAAATGGGCCATTTAAATCATTTTTATTTTGCTAGAAATGATTTATACCAAAGTAATAATTTCTAGTGTTTGCCAAATATATTTTTTGAACACAAATGTTAGTGTTTTAAGGTCAAACTATTTAAGACTAATCCATTTGCAAAAGGTTTCACTCAAAAACCATTTTTAAATCAAAGAAATATTTTTATTTTGCTAGAAATGCCTTTAGTCAAAGTAATATTTTTCTAGGGTTGATCAAATACATTTTTAGATCCAAAACTTAGTATTTAGGGTCAGAGAGTTTAAATCAAACCATTTGCAAAAGGTTTTACTCAAAAAGCATTTTTAACTCATAGCAAATATTTTTGTTTTACTAGAAATGCCTTTATTCAAGGAATAATTCTTTGTGTATAACAAAATAAAATTCTGAACCCAAAAGTTGGTTTTTATGGTCAGTAGGTGCAAAACAAATCATTTGCAAAAGAGTTTACTCAAAAATCATTTTTAGAATAAATTTTATAACCAGAATAGGCCTAAACATGTTTCTCCAAAAACACCTAATTTTACAGAAGCAAAATACTAAACTAAGGGCATGGTTGAAAATTTTGTATTTTTTAATCCATTGATATAAAATTTGTAAAATTTGGCCAAGCAGATCAAAAGTTGTGGATTTTACAAGTTTAAACAACAAAATTCATTTCTGGAAATTAATCAAAACAGAACAGGCCACATGGAATGTTTCTATTGGCCTGTACCGCTTCGTTTGGATGTACTAACATGGGCTGTTGGATCTAAAGTGAATCGCATGGCACAGAAGCAACATACCCCTTCGTTTAAGTGATTCTATCGTGCACTTACGATCTACATCTAACGGCTCAGATCAAGTCGACCATTAACCAGCGGTGCTTGGAGACGGCGCGCGGCGGCGGCGCTCGGGCAGTGACATTGCCGGCGGACTAGGAAGCGAGGGAGAGAGGGGAAAGTCTCGCCGGGTTTGTAGGGTTGCGTTGATACTCGACATTGTCGTTGTCGGCGAAGGGGCGCACGAGGATGACGACAATTGCTCGCCGGAGTTCCTTCTGGCGACGGGCACGCTCTGTCGTTGATGATGGTGAGGCTACGATGCATGCCAAGGCAAGTCAGAGGTTGTGTTAGATGCACGAAGGAGTGGAGATTGCAGGGGTATCGTCCAGAGAGGAAGGGGAGGACGAGGCTTACAGGGAGAGGTCGTCGGAGTGGACGTAGTCGTCGGTGGCGCTCAGTCGTCGATGTTGCCGAGCCTCTGGGGAATGCGCGGGCTAGATAGGGATACTGGCAGATCCGAGAGACTCTGGGGAACATGCTCGTGGAGGCTAGGGTTAGTGGGGATTTGAGGGTTGGCCGGAATCGGTCGGAAAGCTCGCCGGAGTCAGTAGTGTTTCCGCGAGCAATTAGCGCAGCCTGGGGACAAAGAGGGATCAGCGAGTGAGGGGAAAGAGAGAGGAGAGACAGACGATTAAGTAGGGCGTGATCGCTGGTGGTTTAATCGCGGCATTAAGACAAATTTGAGTGAGGTTTAAACGGTAGAAACAGTCGGGGAGAGGGCATGGTCATCACGATGGAGAAGACGATGGTGAGCTGGCGCTGAGTTGGCGTGGGGTTGTGTTGTCAGTGACTGAGAGGGCATGCGCCGCAGTGAGAAAAAGTGAGCTCGCGGGGAAGGAGAGAGGTGGGCTGTTGCTGGGCTAGCTGGGCCAAGTGGGTTGGGTCCTGGGCTGGTTTGATCTGTTTTATTTTTTCTGTTTCTTTTTCCTTTTCTATTTTATTTTCTGTTTTCATTTTGTTCAAAAGATTGAAACACCCATTTGAATTCAAATTATTCTCAATCCTTTTTAGTAGTTTAATACTGTTTATTGTTGTGTTTAAATAGTCCACCTTGGTTTCATTCAAATATTTTATTATGGCTTTAATATTTATTTAAATTAGACATTTGTTTTTATTCAAAACATTTATTCAAGCCTCCATCCAAATTCAAATTTCCATCAAACCTTTTTTGTAGGTTTTATTTATTCATTAGTGTGTTTAGATAGTTCACTTTGAATTATTTCAACATTTTATTATGATTTAATATTTATTTTAAAATGAGGCTATTGTCTTTATTTAAATGAATTTGAATATGGTTCCAAACCATATAATTCTATTTAATTATTCTTTTATTATTTTTAAGTTAATTAGATAACTTTTATTCCACTTGGGCAAATTCCAATTTATTATTTTTTCATGATTTAATTAATCATTTACATTAGGGATTTTGTCTCCATTTAAATAGAATTGAATTTAGTTAATGCCATATATTTTATTTGATTATTATTTATCCATTTATTTTATTTGGATTTGGATTGTCTTTGTTCCATGGTTTTAATTCTAGGTTTAAATTGTCTTCTAAATAATTTTATTGGGATTTATTATTTAGATTAGGCAAATAGTCTTTATTTAAATAAAATTGAATATGGTTCAAAGCCCATATAGTTTTATTTAAATAAAATTTTATTTATTTTTATTATTCAATAAACTTCCATTTGCTTATGGATTTGGCCAAGATTTTATTTGACCTTTAAATATTCCTTATTTATTTATTTCTTTCTTTGCCTTATAAAATCCATATCTTTTTATTTTGAGATCCAAAATTGGTGATTCCAATTTGTAGAATTTTATTTAATATTTTTTTATCCTTTTAAATCCTTTTGGGATTATTTTGCTCAATATTTGGTACAGATTTTAGCTAGGAGCTTTATTAGCCTTGGAAATTATTTCCTCTTATCTTATTATTTCCATAAGTTTTTATCCATGGTTCCAAATTAAATGAAACCAATTTTTATGATCTTATAATATTTTTGTTTATCATTTATAAATGTTTGTTGCTGAATTTTTATATGGATCAATTCCATAGTCTTAGAGATATCTTGGAAATGATTTTCTTCCATTAGGGTTTTAGGATTTTGGTTTATTTTCCCAAGTGTTTATATTCAAGATTCTTTCCATGCATAAAATGCATTTGATCTTTTGAAGTGATTTATTTCATTAAGATTTGGAGTTTTGGTTTAACTTTTCCAAGTATTTAAATTTCAAGATATATTCATTGATGAATGCATTTCACTTGATTGGAATTTTGTTGAATTCCCTTTTCATTCAAAGTTTGTTCAAGAAGGGTTTTGATGTTTCCATTTAGAAGCAAAAAGTTTCTTTTCACCCTAAATTTCAATAGTTATTTCTTTTTTTATTTATTTTCACATTTCAAAATTTGGAAAATTTTGGGATGTGACAGTTATTTCGAATAACCATTGGGTATTCCTCCATAACACTGAGGACAAAAGGGTTTATCGCTTGAAATGTGAAGTTTCTTGAAAGAGGAATTTTTCACAAAAGTTAAGTGGGAGGACAATAGAACTTTGATAAGGTTAATGAACCTTAGCTATATGTGCTAAGTTGCGCAGCGCCGGAAAATGTTCCGGAGGCAGCCACAATGCTCATGGCTCATGTGCCTCAAAGGTTGTGGTCACGGAGGTCTAAGTTCCTATTGAACCAAGTAGGTCGGATAAACAATCAAAAGCCAAGATTTGAGAGTTAAATCATTGTTGTTTGATAATGATGAACCGACTACATGCAAAGAAGCGATGATGTGCCCTGACTCCGTTAAATGACTTGAAGCCATAAAATCTGTGATAGTTCCATACACGAGAAATCAAGTTTTTGAACTTGGAAGACCCTCCGGAAAGTTGTAAGAACCTATCGGTCGTATTTGGATCTATAAAAAAAAGACATGGATGTTTCACATCTATGAAATAGTCGACATGTCATAACTTATTTTACGAAAATGTTTAAGGAGTTGACTATGACAAGATTTGATCTTTCATAAGTGATATTTAGTCTGGACGGATTAAAGTAGCAACCACTACATATAATTTTGTATATGGTAGATGAATAAACAAAACAAAGTTCTTCTAAAAGAATCGTTACCTAGGACGTGTGCATGACACGATCCAAAGGGTTTTGTTAATTCAAAGGTTGCTAAAAGGGCATGCAAACTTCAATGGTTGAAGTAAGCATCACGGAATTAGAATCTTCACCGTGATGGAACTGTTAAAGAAGTTTAATTTCATCAGGAGACGATGAAGATGCTTGCATTTTACAAGAAATTCAGTGGGAGCGCTAAGACATATTTCTAATACATTATGTGTAGGACATCTTGTTGATTGGAAATGATGTATCTTTTATTGACAAAGGTTAAGAATTTCATTTTGATGAAAGACTTAGGCAAAACACGAATATTTAGCATGAATGTCTATATGGACAGACAGCGACGCTAATATGGTCGTGCCAAATGTACATATATGAGATATTAAAGGGATTCAATATAGAAACAACGAGAAAAAGGATCTTGTCGCATGGAAAAGGAATTGAATCAAGATTCAAGTGTATCGACACTTGATAAGTGAAACAAGATTCAAGTGTTTTGACACTTGATGAGTGTAATCACAAGAATGTTTTTGATCAATCATACCATGATATGTACACATCCAGATATGTCCTATGGTCTAATTGTTATGAGCATATACCAGAATGAATCATAAAAATGATCATTGGACAATAGTAAGGATATTCTTATAATCTTTTGGAAGAATTAAGAATATATTCCATTTGTATAAGAGACAAATAGTTCATTGAAAAATGATACTAGTTTTGTCACAAGATACAAATTAATTTTATCTCAATTTAAACTATGGGTGGCACAATGAAATGGAAAGAAAGTTTCCATGACGGATTTGGATGAATTCCAAAGTTAAGACATTGTGACGAATACTACAACAAAAGGCTAAGTATATGACTGCTATAGTAGCAGCAAAGCAGGGCATTTGTGTCAAGTAGTTTGTTATCAAACTAAGGTGTGGTTCGCAATGGGCTAACACTAAATATATATTGTACGACAATAGTATAGACATGATTTAACGCCAAGGAACTAAAGGTCTCACAAAAAAGACCAAATTTATACAATGCCATCTCATTGGAGAATGAGTGATGCGTGAAGACGCAAAGACATGCAAATACACACGAACTTGAAAGTGTCAGATCCATAGATTATGTTAACCACTTGCAATCGCGTATATGGAACACCAGAAATCCATCAATACGCAAAGTTTCTAAACTAGATTATTGTCTCTAGTGCAAGTGGGAGACTGAAGGGAATATGCCCGAGAGACAATAATAAAGTGGTTATTACCGTATTCCTTATTTATGATAAATGTTTATTTTGCATGCTATAATTGTATTAATACGGAAACTTTAATACATGTGTGTTTAATAAACAATAAGAAAGTTCCTAGTTATGCCTCTCTTATAAACTAGCTTGTTGATTAACAATATGATCAAAGGGTTCCTGATCATGGACATTGGATGTTGTTAATAACGAGGTCACAACATTATTGGAATGATGTGATGAACATTCATCCGAAGTATAGCATTACAATCAAGATCATTGTGTTTATATTGCTATAACATCATACGAAGTAATCTTAGTCCTTAGACCATGAGATCATGTTAATCACTAACACCTAAAGAGTATCTTGATAACATCAAACGTCACACTGTAACAGGGTGACTATAAAGATGGGTTCAGTGCTACGAAGGTGTTATGTTGAGGATCATGGATAAAGAGTAGAATTTGTCCATCCCGATAACAGAGAGATATACTCTGGGCCCTCTCGGTGATATCACATTAATTAGATTGCAAGCAAGTGATTTGATCACTAGAATGTTATATCACGGGAACAAGAAAAGAGTACATGTCGCTAATGAGATCGAACTAGGTATGGAGATACCGATGATCGAATATCGGACATGTAACATATCGCGAGACAAAGGAATTGAGTTACATGCGTATAAGGTTCACACGATCACAGAAGTCATCGTTGAATATGTGGGAGTTAGTATGGATCTCCAGGTCTCGCTACTGATTATTGATCGGAGAGGGGTCTCGATCATATCTACATTATTCGTGAACCGTACGGTGACACACTTAAGGGATACCGACACCATTTTGGAGCAAATAATATGCTAGAGAAAGAAAAAGGAAAGCGCGGGAATATGTAGAAGTAACATCATGAGCATCAAAAGCAGTTTCAGACTCAGCAGTAGTAGCAGTGTGTGTAGCATGAGTATGTGGTGGTGGTGTAACAAGCTTACTTATAACAGACGGCGAATCAAGATCAGCAGAGGTGCTTAGGACTGTACCTCTTCTTGTAGTGGATGGTAAAATAGGAAACTTTCCATCATGAGACTTCCCCATGATGAAAGGAGTAGCAGTGAACAATAATAGATCCAATTGAACTTACAAATAAAGCTATGCTCCCCGGCAACGACGCCAGAAAATAGTCTTTATGACCCACAAGTATAGGGGATCGTAACAGTCTTCGCGGGTAGTATTACCCAATTTATTGATTCGACACAAGGGGATCCAAAGAATACTTGCAAGCCTTAACAACTGAGTTGTCAATTCAAATTGAAACAAAAATAGTTCTTGCTCACATAAGTTTATCTTGTAGTAGCAACAAAGCAACAACAGTGAAACATGAGCAATAAACAAGTAGTAGGATATATTGCATGGATGAGTCTAAACATGTAACTTCAAGATCTAGGGCATTGCAGATAAATAAGAACAAGCATCCAAGTACTAAACAATCCTAGGCATGTGCTCCAAATATAGTCATACGTGATCGCAATGAGAACTTGCACAACATCTTCTTTCCAGCTAGCCCGTGGCAGTGGGGCCTCTAGGGAACTACTGACAATTAAGGTGCTCCTTTTAATAGAGTACCGGAACAAAGCATTAACACTCCGTGAACACATGTGATCTTCACACCACAGCCATCCCCTCCGGTTGTCCCAATTTCTGTCACTTCGGGGCCTTTGGATCCGGACAATGATATGTGTACATAACTTACAGATAAGATCACAAACAATACTATCATAATGATTCAATAATAAGTTCAGATCTGAGACCATGGCACTCAGGCCCTAGTGACAAGCATTAAGCACAACAAGTTGCAACAAAGTCAAATAGCATGAATAGAGATACTAGGCACTATGCCCTAACAATCTTATTCGATTACAAGATAGAAATCATCCAATCCCTACCATCCCCATAGCCTACAGCAGGGGATTACTCACTCATGGATGAGGGAAACATCGACGGTTGATGGAAAGGCGTTGGTGATGACGATGGCGATGATCCTCTCAAAATTCCTCATCCCGGCAGGGTGTGAGAACGGAGTTTCTGGATCCGAATCGCGGCTTCTGGCGGTGGCGGCGCATCGGTACTCTTTCTGAAAAAACGTCGAACCCCCCTCGGTTTTTAGGTCAAGGGGTAACTTATAGGCGAAGGGGGAGCCCGAGGGGGTGCCTGGGGTGGCCCCTAGGCGCGGGCTGGGCCCACCCGCGCCTGGCAGGGGTGTGGGTCCCCCAGGCCTCGACTCCATTTCGTCTTCTGGATCCATGGATCTTCTGGCGAAATAAGATTTTTGGCATATTTTCCGGGATTTTTCCTGATAGTTGATTTTCTGCACAAAAACTAGACACCAAGGTAATTCTGCTGAAAACAACGTCAATCCGTGTTAGTTGCATCCATATCACACAAGTTTAGAGGAGAAACAATAGCAAAAGTGTTCGGGAAAGTAGATATGTTTTAGACATATCACATAGCATACAATTTTTATCCTCTACATGGAAAAAAATTCTAGTGATAAGATCATAAGTGTTTAATATGTATTGCATTAATAACCAGGAAAGTAATTTATTTTTTCGGAAGAACACATGTTTAGAAGCCGGAGCTTGCTCTGCTGGAGCAAGATTATTATAGACCTTACTCAACTATCTTTCTTGATTACCAAGAAAAGTTCATCTATCCTTTTCATTGGCATCAATAAATGTCAAGAGGATTTATTGAAGCTCTTTAGCCCGTTGGGAACCTATAATTGACAAGGGCAACAAAAATGATCATAAATGTTCTCCGCGGCTATGTAACATGACCGATAGTAATTTCGTGATCATGAGAGAAATAAAATAGTTGAGGTCTTTAATCATGGGGAAACTTCATTTGTCTTTCCCTGGTCTTATGGTGTTACCTCTTTCTGGAATGCACGTTGTTAGCTCCCAGAGTGTGTCCCATAGTGATAATTATTTTTTTCCAACATAACGATCCAACATGGGCAATGTTGTATGGGTGTAAATATCGGCAAATAGTATATATTCTCTATACGTTTGACCCATGGTATGTCATGTTGATTCATGAATTTATAATTATTTTTCATCAGAAGGGAAATATTTTGCAGCCTCAAATTAAGAACACTTATCTCTCCAACTGGTTTTGCCTTGCATACATTTTCCATTTGAATAAAAAATTTGCAGGTCTTTTCAATATCTTTCCCACTCCATATGTACCCTCCTGCTGATACTTTCACATTATCAATAATAGTTAGAGGAACCTTAATTGTACACATGACAAAGATTAGCATATCAGTAACTATGGATTTAACCACAATAAACCTACCATCATAAAAGAGATATGTTGCTAAGGTATATAGTATTTTATCAATTCTCGCAGTAATGCCAATGAAATGCTTAGTTCTTGCTTAGTGAACTTCACCACAACAATCTTACCAACATAAGAGATACCTAAGTATGTAAATGGCAGGCTCTCTTATCTGCATCCAAAATTATTCATGCTATATTTTTTGGGTGATATGTTGATTTGTATCATTCATGTCTTATTATAATTCACCTCCAGTCCGATAGAGTGGGAGAACCGGTGAAGAATATTTCTTAATGCTTTGCAACACTAAGTCTACAACAGGCATAATAATGAGTGTGTCATCTTCATATTGGACAATTGGGAAGTCTAACCCAAATGAGGAATCAAGGGGAAGCCCAATAATACCCTTTCACGAGACATCATTGAATATTTCTATCGGTCATCTCTACTGTTTTTTCCTTTGATCTTGATAGAATTTAATGTCTTCCTCCCTAATTATAGCATTTAACTGCTTACAAAGAGAATTTCTTAGTTCATAGTCAACAACTGAGAGCCCAACACACTCACTATATTTATACTCACTTTCTAGAGTAATATTCCATTCTTTCGTAATACTTCTCATCTTTCTAGCATACGTTTGCCAAATACATAAAGTATATTTTCCTATGCAAACCTCCTTTCGATAGTTTATTAACTAAAGTAGTAAGGTTTATTCTACGATGCAACATAGTCCAAAGAGAAAAGGTCTAATCCTAGTGTGTAACATCTAATAACTGAGCAACATGATTAAATATCACTCTATATAGGGTTCACTATAACCAATGGATGTTTTTCTCTCAACACTACAACACAAATGTCAAAGCATGATGTTTTCTCTCTCAAACTGTTGTAGCTCGAGGCATGTGTTATCGTGCAAAGAGGGCAACGATGACTATGTCCAACTTCTCAAGAGAGAGTCACTCTGTCTGTTAGACTTAAAGTTCCTCGCATAATTCTCTAAATCATTCAAAATGAATGCTTAATAATTTAATTGAAGTAAAATTACCAATCAGACATTTCTTACATTTATCCCTACCTCGCAACGTCTAATGATATCAAAACTCCAATGTCTAACAAAAGGTACATTATTGCAGCCTAAAACATGCACCAAAACAATGAGGAATCTTTTTATCCTTAGTAAGAGAACCTCCATATGTGTTCATCAAGATCCATTTTGAGGCCGGCATTTCATACATTAAAACCATTCAAGTTACGAATATGTCTACAAGTCAAAAATATGCTCCATCACCCCCATGAATAGGCTAATAAAATCACTAACAGAAGATTCCCATATCTACAAATATCTACACCTCCCCCCCCCCCACACACACACACCACCACCACCACCCAATCCCTTCCAACCATGGATCGGTGAAGCCTTTTCCTTTAGTTCCATGGAGATGTATAAAATCTAATCTATGTCTAGAGATAGTGTTTTTTCTAGAATGCTATTCTATTCAGGATCACATAAGCCTCTAGCATTCCAAAAAAAGACCAACAATTTAATCATTTTTTCTACCTATTACCCGGGCATCACACTAAATGCCCTCCAAACACTGATTACTCAAAGAAGCTAACTGAGCTATACATTCATTTAACTCCTCTTCATCTACTTTAGAATCGGAACTAGATAACAAATCTTTATTATTCACTGTCTTCATATATAATTTCTTTGTTGTATTTTATTTTACTATCTAGAAACAAGTTATGTGTAGCATGTTCTGGACTCTTAAACATGGAAATAGAATCATATACTTTCCCTCTAGAATTGACCACACTAACACCTATGCATCTAGTAATGCGAGATTAAAACTAGGTACGATATTGAGGACAACAAGGAAGTTCTTTTGGTTTGGGATTGTCTCTTAGGTTCTTCTTCTTTGCTATCTCTTCAATTTCACCCATAGTTTGTGCACCCCCTCCCCCTAATTGTTTCATTCTTCTTCGTCTATCAACCTCATTCAGAGCAACTTTTGCTTTAAATTGTTGGATCCTACTCTTTGCTTCTAAAGTCTTCAGAGGTTTAAAAATCTCAGCCTCATAATTTCGTTTCATGGTATTGATTTCACCCGTCTAAAGTATAATTTAACTTGATCCTTTCGTAACCTTAACCTCGTCGTCTTCTCCGTGCGCTCTGCCTTGCTAGCACCGCTATGGGCACCCCGCCCCTCCCACTTCATACACCCCCTTCCATCTCCATATTGCACCCTCTTGTTGCACTAACATTGCGTGCAACTTTAGAATAACCAATGTGCAACTATAGACAGTTAAGATTTACAAAAAAAATCCGGCAATTGAGACTAAGCTGGGGCCTTGTGGCTAGCTTGATTATTAAATATATGATCTTTTTCTTTCAAAACAATAGATTATTAATGCGGTTTTCTCCCTAGGCCTGGGCCTCTGTCTCTCTGCAGAGTAACATTGAGTGTGTGCTTGATGTGATCAGTTACGGAGATAGCTCTTATTAGGGCGATCAGAAAGGGGCAGGCAAGGAAGGAAAGGGAGATGCCATTACCCAGTAGCTGTGCAGGTGCCTTTAAACCGCAGATGGCACGGCCATAGCCATAGCCGCGCGCATGCAGGCCGGGGAAGAGGAAGTGCATATGGCGCAGACGATGCACCGTCCGTCCGTCCGTCCACTGGACATTATGGTGCATTTGTAAGCACACAGAAACCGCAGAGACGACGATAGATGAGATGTAGCTAGAGCTAGAGGCGCGGCCGAAATAAATCTAGCTAGCTAGCTGTGATCGGTGTGGAGTACGTACGTACTGCTCCTAGCCTTTCGTCTACCCTCGAAATCAATCCGGCCCTGCCTGTGACGCAACGAGAGGAGGAGGAGAGGGGCTGCTTGAATTGCGTTGCGTTGCATTGCGCTGCACCGCAATTGCCATTACTGCACGCTTTGGCTGGGCTTCCCCCAACTGCATCGCATTCATGTGGATTTGTTACTATCTATCTCTCTCTCTCTCTCTCTCTCTCTACGTGCCCGTCTTCAACCGAACTAGCACTAGCCATGGACGACGACAACAGAAGATATCCAAGGAAATTAAAAAGATCAGCCATGTCTTCTCAGCTAGAGGATTTAAGATTTTTTCCCTTTCCCCCAAACCTCCCACCCGTCTGATCTTGGCCGTTGGATCCTTGATCGGGCGGTTGTCGAAGCCGTGCTTTGCCCCCCTTGAAGACAGGGAATCCTACTTCTTCCGAGACATCCTCCGTGCAGAGGCGAGCTCAGCTCCTGCAGAGATTTGTCCGTCATATATAATTGGGTAATGATGCACTTGTTTATTCATCTTTACTCTCTTTCAGAGAGAGAGAGAGAGAGAGAGAGAGAGAGAGAGAGAGAGAGAGAGAGAGAGAGAGAGAGAGAGAGAGAGAGTGCGTGTGTGTGTGTGTGTGTGTGTGTGTGTGTGTGTGTCAGCTCTGCAGTGAGCACCGATGCCTCAACTTTGCAGAGATCGATGCTGCTGTGTTTCCACAGCCCATCACCCCCGTCTGACACTCCATCTCATGAGCCGTAGGTTCTCTAACAGATGCCCAAGAAGACATCTTCCAACATTTGGAACCAAATCTGAACAACGGAAACATTGGCACCACCAAGGTAGATTTCGAACCCCTTGCACCTTGATAATGAAGTTCCTACTAGTAACAAAAACAGCTGAAAAACATGATCAAAAACACTGCTGACTTAATAATAATTATTGAAAAAAGTGTCACTTGCGAGCTGCTGCTGCGTAGTACCCTTAGTTAGGTCTAATAATTTCCCCCTTTGCATTTCTTCAACGAAACAGGGGATTGATTACAAACTTAAACCACCACAGCTACTACTACAACAACAATTTAAAACTAGCCATAATGCTCTAATTAAACTCACCACCTCATGACAACCTAGCAACATAAAGGAAAGTAGGAGTAACTACGACTGGCGTACTAACTAAGCTAGTAGTAGTAGTGAGTAGCCTGCTGCTGCTACTCACCCAAACCCTGTCCAGTGGATGATCCAACGGCGGTCACTCCCCTCCTCCAGCCAGCCTCAAGGTTCGCCTGAGCTAACCATCCGTCTGACCATCCACTGGACGGGCACGCGCCCACACCGCGGTCTTCACTTGCGCCTGCCGCGCTTCTTCTCGCCGTCCGCGGAGGCGCCGGCGCCGTGCTGGAGGAGGTCCACCAGGCAGGGCTGCTTGCAGTTGATGCAGGTGGGGTAGTCCTTCTTGGCCACCATGCAGTACATCAGGCACCGGGTGCAGGCACCGATCACCATCGGCGACTTGCTTCCGGGGCTGCCGTCCGACGACACGCAGGAGCTCGGCGAAGACGACCCGCTGTCGTCGTGGCCGTGGCCACCGTCCACCTCCATCCTCACCGGCGGGGAAAGGTTCAGCTGCAGCTCCAGCCTCGCGCCGTTCCTCCCGCTTCCGTTGCCATTGCCGCGGTTCATGGCGCACCACACCAATCGCACTGCACAAAAAACAGTATCAGTACAAGAAGATAGCTAACAGAGCAAGTACTAGATATACATGAGGAAGAACACAGCAAAGCAGAGTTGCTACCTGAACCTTGTGAAGAGGAGAGAAGAGAAAGAACTGAGCTTTGATGCTATTTGGTTGAGGACTTTGTAAGGTCCGAAGCCCCTTATATAGATAGGGGTGTCAAGTAGGAGGAGAGGTCAATGCTTCTCTTTACTTGGTATTAATGCAAAACAGCAAGGACCCCGCGTCCTCTTCTCCCTCTCCCTTCCACATCTCTTCTTCAAGTCCTCCTTCCTCTCTCCCTGCGATCTTGCAGTACCTAGGTTGGAGATCATGAAGTTATAAGCTTTTCAAAGGTCTTGTTTTACTGAAGAACATCACGCAGGTTAGCAGGTCTATACTAATTTGCATTTACAGCCAAAAATGTAATAAGAGCAGGGAAAATCTATTGCGATAAGCTAGACGCATTTTTCCAGTCATATTTTCAGGCCAAAAATACTCTCATTTTCTTCGGTGGTTGTCCTCCATGTATTCAAGACGAAGTTGCCAATCTGTGATCATTTTTACAGCACCTTGCTGTTGGCGACAGCTGTATGCAGTGTCAACATCTTGAACGCCCTTTACTGATCCAATTTATGCATCAAGCTGCTTGGAGGAGCAAAAATATATCTAGCGCATCAATGTGTGTCACTGGTTACGTGAGTAAATACAACTTAAATAGGAGATGCGCCACTTTAGGTAAATGGTGTCTTCAAGCGAGCGGCGAGGTCGTACATATATGAGTATATCTTTGCAGCCTGCCCTTCAATGCTCTTTGCCCTTCAATGAAATCCTGCACTCCATTAACTCCAACTTTGATGTGAAATGACGTCTCACCCAAAAACAAGCAAAGCTTTTAAAACCCTATTGCATCTTTATTTCAATTCTTACAGGGAGTACTTACCAAGGGGATTTATTTTTGACAGTATGATCTGACACCAAGCTTTATAGCATTGTAGGGTTGACTCGGGGTAGCTTTGTAGTATCTACAGGTAAAAATAACAGTGAGATCCTAGAGACTAGGCAGATCTTTGATGCAATGCAATGCTTCTTCTGCAGGAACCTTCAGGAGACACCAACAGCAAGCGATGCAGCAACTAACGGAAGTATCTACACATTTGATACCTAGAAACCATACTAAAAAAAGTAACATATCGATAATAATTATATTAATATCGTACTGATTTGAAGTTTCAGAAGTCTCCAAAGTCCAAACCTACGTCACTTCATCCATGATAGGCATACGAGACCCATGTTGTACTTCTATAAATATACAATCTTAGAGGATAAGCGATTAGACAGGTAGCGAGCAACGGAATAATTTGTTAAGTAGAACATTGAAATCTCAAACAGATACAGCAACGGGATCATCACGACCTCATACATATATATGACATAAACAATAGAATGATTTTGCAACAGAGTCAGGGTTAACAACCAAACGGGGTGATAGATTTGACCTTATTACATATATGCACAAAGACATTTCAAAGAAACATATGGTATTTAATTTGCCACTGCGCACCAACAGTCCAATATCATCAATGATGTAAGTAGCCCTATGCCACTATGTGCATTCTTTATCATCTGGGCAGTTTAATGAAGGTGCTCACAAGTCACAGCTCAGGTCCTCAGGGGACTTAATTACTGTACGGTGTACCAGACTACATGTAGAGTTCTTCTAATTCTAACTGCCTATGCCATGGGGGTTTAGGGTTGTAACTTGTAACTTAGAACACGGAATCATATTAGGACCCGTTCTGCTATGATCAACTAGGATAAGATACCAGTTTCTGAATTTCAAAGTGGCACAAGAAAGTTGATGGCAGACTGATGATAATGCTTAGCCATTCATTACCTTCACTGAAGAGGGTTGATTACTGGAAATACCAAAAGCATTTCAGTTTACTTTGCTCTCTCTTAGGATTATTGAGACAGCCTCTGTAAAGTTGAACTAGTGATCAGTAAATTGTAGAAATTATGCACATATCAACGGAGTGCCCGAACGGGTCTTCCTCACCCCTCCTTATCCTCTCAGCTCCCACCTCCGGTGTTTGTCCGTTTACCGGAGAAGACCGGCCTGAACCCGACCCATCTCCGGCGGCTTTGCCGGCCGGAGATGGAGAGGGGGAGGTGCCGGAGTAGATGGTAGGGTTAGAAGTAGTAGTCTTGGCGAGATGTCGTTAGTTTGGAGTAGGGTGTCGGGCTCTTGGGGCCAGTCTCGACGCATCTGGTGGTGGTGGTGTGGCGGCAGCGAACTCTGGTGGTCGGAGGTGCTGGCGGACGACGCAACCCCAGAGATCTCTGCAAATAAGCCCTTGTATCGCCTTTCCATCCTCTTCTACTGCTGGTGCCTTCTTTGTCTTCTCACTCTGGCCGGCCGTGGCGGCGGGGGGAGGGAGAGACTGGATTGCTGCAGTGGTTCTGATGGTGGAGGGTGGGGTTCCTATGCTTTGGTGCATCGGCGCTGCATCAGTAGCTTGCCGACGAATCTCACCGTCGAGCTCTCATGGTGGGAGTCTGCGGTTGAGGTTTCTCTTGGAGGACCCCTTCAAAGCGCCCGTGGCGGCGACCCAGCGACATCTGCGGCTTCCTCTTCGACCTGGCCGACCAAGGTGGCGCGGAGGGAAAAGAGGTAGGCCTTGATGAAGCTGTTGTTCGTGCTGCCTTGCTGCCTCCTCAAGCTTCTAGCGCGGTGGTTTTGATGGCCACCGGCATCCATGCCTTTGAAAGGCTTCTTCCACGCCGCGAGGGCGTGATCTATACCTCCAAGACGGAGGCCTACTGGGTGCCTCGCGTCGGGCTTCCCCACCAGCTCTTTCTAGCCAAGTGGTTCGTCCCCAGCGGGATCGAGATGGCCGGTGGCGCTAGCACATCGAAGTTGGAGGGTTTCAAGGACATGATTGCGTTTCCAAAAATCTATTTAGGGTCCACCTTGCTTATTCGCAGGACTGTTCTCAATTTTATGTTTGTAGTGCTCCTGCTTGTAAATTGTACCCACCGACTGGATATTAATGGCAGCTTCGGGGTCCTTCGCGGCCCCTCTCTTGTGTTAAAAAAAAATGCACATATCAACGTAAGACAAAATTAGCTCCTAGTTAAACCAATCTCAGTATATGTTCACCAGGCCATACAAGTACGAAAATGGTTGACAAATACATATCTCATGCGCTCGAGGCCCCGGAAGCACCCACTAGAAGCTGCTAAAAAAAATCTAATTTCTTATGGCACAGACAACAATATGCATCAACCATGTCACTAGTGAGAGCGTATCCTATGCAGCGTCAAAAACCAAAGCTAATTGTTCTTAAATATTCTGAACTTCCAATGAAATAGCAAACTGGAATGGCTAGATTCACAAATATAAAACATCAAAGCCCCTTACATAAAATTCACATTTTGCGTCATTTCTGTATATACACCAATGACTTTGTGATATTTTGTTAATAACACAAGAAATGAAATCTTTGATCCAGAGACTCTATTTTGCACCGATACAAGATTATACATGGATACTCTATTTCCAAAAGCAAGGATACGGAAATCCCACGAGTATATATGCATCATGTGAAAATATTATACTCACTCCGATCCAACTTAATATACTCAAATTTGGCAAGATTCAGATGTATCTAGTCATGTTTTACTGACCGGAGGGAGTAATAAAGGGTGAGAAGACGAGAATTAGTTCTTGCTGTACTGCATCTATTAGAAACCACTGCAATTCAATAACTACATGTAATAGCAACTGGCCAATCACTAAATAAATGTAGTAGCAGGAGTAAAGACTAAATGTTCTAGCAGTAGAAAAGGCTAAATCAGTGAATAAAATAGAAATGCACTAGCAAACCAACGAATAAATGTGCTAGCAAAGTAGCAAATCTGTGAATAAATGTGCTGGACATTGCTAGGCGGTAATAAGTATACTAGAAAGGTAATAAATCAGCAAAATATTGGGAAGATCTACGTTTTGGGGGATGAAGTATCCAGTTGTTTCTTTAGTAGAAAAACAGAAAACAACAACGTTTCGGCTTGATTATACATGATTTAGCCTCTCTTATTTGACTTGTTATAAATTTTGCATGAGATCTTACCTGAAGAGAAAATAGAACGACGAGCATAGTTTCATGATTCAGGATTAAACACCATTTTGAGCATGAGGTCCGTATGCTGGAGATTACGGTGCTACACAGTTCAGGCTGACATGGTTCTTTAATTTTTTTTCTTGGCAAGAACGACACTTAATGGTTAGCGTAGACAGGATCACTCACTGTATTAGATCCAGCTGACTCTGAAAGAGTTGTCTTGGCAATCTTAATGTACCCAAGACAGGATCTATTCAAGATATAAACAGTGAAGACTGACCCACAAGTGGACCCATACAATGCAATACTCGCAATAGATAATATGCCAGTCATATGTGGATATGGGCCATATCGAATTACATGACAATGATTTCGCAATCGATACCTCTCATCAGATTGCTATTAAGTTCCCGAGAGGAAGCTATTGCAAACCAATTATAAGACAGCAGGACAGTCAGAGCTAGCATGAATGCATTCTTTATGCAATAAAATCAGCTACAGTTGCAAAGCAGAGCACTTCAATGTTCTTTCTTGGTTGCTTCAGTTTCATCACAGTTGCCTGAATCATGCTTATCAATTCCCTTGCTACAAATCTCAGACATACTTACTGTAGCAAATCAGCTCATACATCGGTTCACATTTTCTAACAGAAGCGGCTTGCAGGTGTAGTTATGCAAGAACTCTTTAAAATTTTAACTACGGTAAGGGTGATCACACAAATATTAATTTTAATAGGAACACGAAGATGTAAACTAACAATGACATTTTTTTTCAAAATGGAGGATGAGAACCCGGCCTCTGCATCGAAAAGATGCATACGGCTTGCTTTAAAATTATTTAACAAAGGTCTGAGAGCATACATCAAAATACCCAAAGCCACCGTGCAACATATACAAACTCGACAATGGGTGACGATCATGTCAGCAAGACCTTATGCCTTGAAAACACGAAATCCCAACTAGGAATCGGGGACATATCGCATACCCCAAGATACTCTCTAAGCGAAACGGGAGGTCTCATCCGGTGTAGCAGACTCATAACAAGCACCTCATGGACACGTTACCAAAGCCGTCATCGCCATCGATCCACCCAACAATCTTCAGAGTTAAGATCTGCAAAGCCCTCACGAAACCTGTCGTCGACGCCTCCACGACGCCGCCCCCGCCCTGCACGAGTCCACCAAGATAGCCGTCACGGGACCCGTTGCGCCACGCAACTAATTCCCGTCGTCATTGACGCGGTGGATGGAGCACCGCTCCACCTCTTGCCTCTTCCATCCAGCACTGCTCAGAGCGATGCTTTCAAGAGGGAGAATGACATCGCAGCACCGCCATCATGCGATCCGGTAATCCCAGATCTTAGGGTTTCCCCTGAGCAACACGAGTGGGTAGACGGTGGCTGCAAAGGTGATGCCTTCAGTAAGGTAACGACACATAGACACCGACATCGCCCGTCATGCCCAGCGGGAGCTCGGTTTTCACCAGCAATCACACCTCCCCAACTCGCCACTTGTAACAACCCGGCCTCTTCGGACCGGCGGCTGTCACCCTGGCAACTTTTTAGGATCTCTAGGCTAGTCCCACAAACCAATACTAGTCTTTTATGCGTACTTTGTCCGCCGATGCTAGATGCTTAAAAAACGCCAGCTAAGCCGACCACCACCCACGGAGGATGAGTCTGCCACTACCATGTTCGGCGCCGGTGACCTAGGCTTCCTCGTGCAGCAGAGCAAGCCCGTACCTCACTTGCCGTCATCGGAGACGATGCAACAGGGACGTGTGTAGATTGGCCCGTCTGAGCCCATCTGGGCCTAGAACGGGCCTCCCTGCACCTCCGCCCGCACCACCCACCGACGCTGCTCGCAGAGCCCTGCTAGTCGCATGCCGCCCACTACACTGCTGACGAGGAAGATCGGACGGCCGCCGCCACCATGCTCCAGATCTCAGCCGAGGACGATCCACCGCCGACGCGCCATGCGCGCTTTGCCCGACGACGATCCCGGCAGCGACGGGGGGAGGTCGAAAGGAGGGCAGGCGGCGACCGCTCGGTGCGGCTCGGCATGGCCGCAGGGGTTTGGGAGAGGAGTGGTATCAACTAAAAATGACATGTTTGAAAATTAGATCAGAAATTGCTTAGTAGTTTCAACAGGATTAACACTACCCAATACTGATGTCTATTTTCTTTTCCTTTTTGAGATGCCCAATCATCAGTTGACCAGTATTACAACACAATGAAGGACACTAATAATGCAGGATTGATAAGCCCATAGTGTCAAGATATTAGTCAGAATATAATCATAATACTAGCTTATCTGTTTACAACAATTTGTAAGCTTATTACCCTCCATTTTACAATGAATTTTTCCTACAATTGTAGTAATTTTTTAGACAAGTGATACTTTGAGTTGGCACCTCTCAAAATGGGCAACTACCTTTAAGACGTCAGAGCTTTAAAGGCTGGTGTAATGAGAGAAACGGCAATCTTTGACCACAAAACTTCGAATTAACCCGTGAAACAGTACCATGGAGGATGAGTAAATCTCATTGATCACTCTCCAACACGGAAACACAAGTACAAAGAACTCAAGAATAGAGAACACTGTCCACGGCCAAAATATTATGGAACACAGAGCTAGATAAGTACAATAGTAAGTAGCAGAATAAATGTAAAGAACTCATACCAGTACTTCAATTTATCCTCAAAAATATTCATGTGAACTGATCATGTACAAGAGTTTTATATAGACCAACAGATGAATACTTGAAAGAGGATATAGGAATATATAGCAAGGCCAAAAAACTAATCACGTGAACCAAATGGCACGGAGGGAAGTAGTACTGCAGAACATGAACATCGATGGCAAACAGTACAGGACAGGTTAACTAAGCTTGATAAACAACATTCTGGTGTATGCTATTGCTATTTCAGAAGAAAAATACTGGGCACGCCAAGCTTTCTAAACAAACCACTACGGTTCTATATACTTCAGCAGACAGCTTATGCTTGCAAAACAAGGCAGTGCTTTGGTTTTAGCATCGAATTCAGAACAGTTTAAGCTTGCTAAGTAACCTAGTTTATACCTTGGTTTCAGCATCATGTCAAGGTCAAATGCATCTACGACTGTGCCTGTCTTGTCCTCCCGGTCGTCCACGACGACCACTCCTCGACGTTCCAAGCGAGGATGCGAGCCAAAGTACAACGCCCGCGAGCGGGGAAGTTTGTTACCCTCTGCCGTCCAAGCGGCGCCGCATTTCGTCGAACACAACGTCGGCGGAGCGGCATTTCGAAGAGCGTCGGACCCTTGCTGGGGCTGGGCAGCCGCTGCCAGACCAGGAATGCGTGAGTTCCGCTCGCCCGAGCCGGCTCCGTGCCATTCTCCGGCGAGGTTAGCGGACGAACCGCTTCAACCGTACGCGCAGCCGCTCATGCGGGTACGATGGCACAAACACGACCACTTCGCCTCGTGTTGGCGGCTCACGCGCGATGGCGATCAGTGAGAGCCGCTGCGTTATCAGTCCTGGGCTAGATTCGCCAAGCTTGGCCTGCTCAGAATCTAGGCGGCTGCTACAACGGTCTTCTTGGTTCCGCGCGGGTGGCCCGCGTCCTTCCTATGTCAGATTGTGTCTTCCAGAAAAGCAAACACATCTTCCGACTGTACCTTTAATTTTGTGACGCATCTGCTAGAACACATCGCACGACCAAAAAAGGAAAGTCTAAAATGTTCAAACCAGGACATAACATGGTCACTCAGGCAAAAGTGCCAAAACTTTCTATTTTTGGCCACGTGGTGTGTTCTGGCAAATGTGCCACAAAATTGTAATGGTACCTAGCAAAGACACAATCGGATGGTGTTTAGCAAATGGCAGAAAATAACGATGTCCTATAGCAAATTTTTCCTTATAATTTTATGTCACATTTGCCAGAACACATTACATAGTTAAAAATAGAAAGTTTTAACACTTTTTCCCGTGTGACCATATTATGGCCGGTTTGAAACAAATATGTCAAACTTTTTTTTTTGCCGTGCGGTGTGTTTTGGCAAATGTGCCGCAAGATTATAATGCTACCTAGCAAACACACAATTTTGAGGTGTGTTTTGGCAAACGTCTGAAAAATAACGGTGTCCTGTGCAAATTTTCCCTTTGTATAATCGAGCATGTGAGGATATTTCAAGCAGGCCGGCCTATTTAGCACATGGATTGTGTCTGAATTGTCCGATTGGACCGGCACGCTGTTTGGCTTGCCCGCAAATAAGTTTTTCGTCTCGGTCCATTTGGCTCGGGTGAGTCCAGTGGCGTCGATGAAAATAAGATGCTCGAGAACTCCCTCCCGAACCCGCGCTTGTCGCCCCCAGGGCGACAGACACCCTCCCTAACTCCGGTCGCCCCCACCCCCTCCACCCTCCTCCTCCTTCGCCGTCGGCCTGGGTCGCAGGGCGAAGCCCTGGCGGCGCTAGCGGATTGACCTTCCCCGCGCCAAGGAGATGGGGTCGAGGCCCTTCTTCTTCATGGCGATGGTGCTCTCCGGGAGACTCAGGTCCGGCACATCCGGGTGGCTCTAGCGGTGGTGCTACCCACGGGTGGCGGGCACCATGGATGGGAGCGCCGTTGGCTGCTGTCCCTGGCCGAATCTGGCTGCCTCGGTCCTAGATGGGCTCGGGCGGGCTTAGATGGGCTTGGGCGGGCTAAGTGCTGCATCCATGGGGCTCTCTAAAGGCGGCGACGACAACTAGCTGGGGTTGGGATGTAGAGCTAGGCATGCCCATTCCAGCGGCGGCGACTAGGGATTTAGGTTTCGTCTGGGCCTGTCTAGGCCTGTCTCCTGGTGTGCCCCGGCTGCTCTGTCCGGTCGATGACTGCTTCTCGGCGTTGGAGGTGGGTTCCTCCCGCGGGCTACGGTGTTGTTATCCCTCGTTCCGGTGATGTCGTGTGCTACAATCACCCAAGAGAATCCGCTCTTGTTAACCACTTTGGAATCTTCGGTGGTGAGTAATCTATCGACTCGTTGCTATAATCTAGTAGATAGATCTTGGCTTGTATGTGTTCATGCGGTAGAATTTTTTGTTCTCCATGCTACGAACCCCTACAGTGGTATCAGAGTTGTGTCTATATGTAGATATGTTGAACGAGTAAAACATAATGGTCATTATGGGCGGTGGTGCTTTTATTATCAATTGCTTCTTGTGTACTTTGCATCTTGCGGGTTGGTGGGATGAAGCGGCCCGGGCTAACCTTACATGACATCGTTCATGAGACTTGGTCCGCTCTCAACATGCAACTTGTATTACATAAGTGGATTTGCGGGTGTATGTCTCTCCCATCATAGTGAAGATTCAATTTACAACGGGCACTTGATAGTTCTTGCATCAATGTTGTGGTTCTTGTTCATAAGTTAGAACTATACTTATTGGAAAGCCTCAAACCACGTAAAACATGCAAAGAAAATTAGAGGCGTCTAACTTTGTTTTATAGGGGTGTGTTGTGATGTGATATGGCCATGGTTGTGATTATATATGATGTATGCAGTGATCCTTATTGTAAGTCGGCAACCGGCAGGAGCCTTATGGTTGTCTCTTAATTCCATTAAGACCTGCGTATCTATTATTCAAAGTAGTTGTAATAGTTGATGCTGGTGGACGACAACCATGGAGCGGTGCCATTGACCTTGACGCCACGCCGGTGATGATGGAGATCATGTTCGTGCTTGAAGATGGAGATCAGAAGCACAAGAAGAAAGGCCATATCATATCACATGTTATGAATTGCATGTGATATTAATCTTTTTATGCAACTTGTATTGCGTAGATCGTGACGTTAGCATTATAAGATGATCCCTCTCACAAAATATTAAGTAATAAAGTGTCCATCCTTAGTTAGCACCGTTGTCAAGACTCGTTGTTTCAAAGCACCACGTGATGACCGGGTGTATTAGATTCTGCGTGTGCATACAACGGGAGCAAGCCAGATTTGCTCATGCGGAAACTAAGGTTAATCTTGACGAGCCTAGTATGTACAGACATGGTCTCGGAACACGGATCACCGAAAGGTAAAGCATGAGTCATATAGTAGATATGATGAACATGTTGATTATTCGCCTTTGAAACTACATCATCTCTCGTGATGATCGGACATGTTGTAGTGGATTTGGTTCTGTGTGATCACTAAAACAATATGAGGGGTATTGTTTTGAGTGGAAGTTCACCTAGATTAATTTAAGTATGAACTAGAAATCAATTTTTTATAAACTTAGTCTAAACTATTGTAAATATGTTGTAGATCATGGCGTCCCTACCATCAATTTTAATGCGTTTCTAGAGAAAGAAAAGTTGAAAAACAATGGAAGCAACTTCGCAAACTAGTTCCGCAATTTAAGGATTATCCTCAATGTTGTTCAGTTGACCTATGTGCTAGATGCACCACTGGGTGACCCACCTGCAGATTATGCTACCGATAAGGTGAAGAATGTTTTCCTAGCTCGGAAGAATCAGTACTCCATAATTCAATGTGCTATCTTGTATGGTTTGGAATCGGAGCTTCAAAAGAGGTTTTAGAACTTTGACCCACATGATATTGTCCGTGAACTCAAAATGATATTTGAGGCACACGCGGCTGTTGAGAGTTATGAAGCTTCTGAAAAGTTCTTTAACTGCAAGATGGAAAAGGGCAGCTCTGTCAGTGAGCATGTGCTTAAGATTTCTGGGCACGCCAATAAGCTCCAGAGCTTGGGTATAGTGATTCCTAATGCTTTGGGGATACACCATGTCCTCCAATCACTACCACCAAGTTACAAGAACTTTTTAATGAACTACAACATGCAGTGCATGGATAAGTCGTTACCAGAACTCTTCTCTATGTTGAAGTCTGCGGAAGTGGAGACCAAGAAAGAGCACCAAGTGTTGATGGTCAATAAGATCACCAGTTTTAAGAAGAAAGGCAAGCCTAAGAAAAAGGTCAACTTCAAGAAGGGCGGTAAGAAAGCTACCGCATCGGCAAAGAAGACCAAGGCTGGGCCTAAGCCTAATATTAAGTGCTTTTACTGCAAACGAGAAGGTCACTGGAAGCGGAATTGCCCCAAGTACTTGGCGGATCTGAAGAACGGCAACATCAAGAAGAAAGGTATATCTGATATACATGTTATTTATGTGTATCTTTCTAGTAGTCATAGTAGTGCATGGGTATTTGATACTGGTTCGGTTGCTCATATTTGTAACTAAAAACAGGTGCTGCAGAATAACGAAAACTAGCAAAGAACGAGGTGACGATGCGCGTTGGAAATGGATCAAAGGTTGATGTGATCGTGATCAACACTCTACCTCTTCATCTAGCACCGGGATTAGTTTTGTACTTAAATAATTGTTATTTGGTGCCTACGTTGAGCATGAACATTATATCAAGATCTTGTTTATTGTGAGACGGTTACTTGTTTAAATCCAAGAATAATGGTTGTTCGATTTATATGAGTAATATCTTTTATGGTCATGCATCGTTGATAGATGGTATATTCTTAATGAATCTCGATAATAGTGATACACATGTTCATAATATAGATGCTACACGTATGAAATTGAATGATAATTCTACATACATGTGGCACTATCGTCTTGGTCACATTGGAGTGAAGCGTATGAAGAAACTCCATTCCGATGGACTTCTTTAATCACTTGAAAGATGCGAAGCATGTCTGATGAAAAAAATGACTAAGACTCCATGTTCTGGTATGACGGAGCGAGCTACGGACTTATTGAAAATCATACATACCGATGTGTGTGGACCGATGAGTATAGCATCACGCGGTGGTTATCGTTATGTTCTTACTTTCACGGATGACTTGAGTAGATATGGGTATATCTATTTCATGAAACATAAGTCCGGAACTTTCGACAAGTTTAAGGAATTTCAAAGTGAAGTAGAGATTCAACGTAACAAGAAGATTAAATTTCTATGATCTGATCGTGGAGGTGAATATCTAAGTTACGAGTTTGGCGAGCATTTGAAGAAATGCGGAATACTTTCACAATTGACACCACCGGGAACACCACAACGTAATGGTGTGTCCGAACGTCGTAATCAAACTCTCTTAGATATGGTTCGTTCTATGATGTCACTTACAAATTTACCCTTATCATTTTGGGGTTATGCATTAGAAACAACCGCATTCACTTTAAATAGGGAACCATCTAAATCCATTGAAACGACACCGTATGAATTGTGGTTTGGGAAGAAACCTAAATTGATGTTCCTTAAAGTTTGGGGTTGTGAAGCTTATGTAAAGAAGTTACATCCCAACAAGCTTGAACCGAAAGCGGAAAAATGCGTATTCATAGGATACCCAAAGGAAACTATTGGGTATACCTTCTATCATAGATCCGAAGGCAAAATCTTTGTTGCCAAAAATGGATCCTTTCTAGAGAAGGAGTTTCTCTCGAAAGAAGTGACTGGAAGGAAAGTAGAACTCGACGAGGTTGTCGAACCTTCTCTCGGATTTGAAAGTAGCGCAACACCGAAAGTAGTTCCGATGGCTCCTACATCAATTGGAGAGGAAGCTAATGATGGTGATCATGAAACTTCGGTTGAAGTTACTATGGAAGCTCGCAGGTCGACGAGGACTCGTACCACTCCTGATTGGTATAATCCCGTTATGAGTGTCATATTGGTGGATAACACCGACGACCCCGCAACATATGAGGAAGCAATGATGATCCCAGATTCCAATAAATGGCAAGAAGCCATGAAATCCGAGATTGGATCCATGTACGAAAATCAAGTGTGGACTTTGGTGGACTTACTGGATGGCTGGAAGGCTGTCGAGAAAAAATGGATTTTCAAGAAGAAAACAAATGTTGATGTCAAACCGACATGTAACATCTCAAAAATATTAATGAGGATATCAATTTCTAATCAACCAAAATTAGGGTTAACAAAATCTTTTAATATTAAACATTATATAAATGCTTGTGTGTTATGAATGTTGTATGAATGCTTGCAATGCCATGTTTGTTTGTTGTAAGTGATGAGAATTTGTTTAAATATCAAAACCATATCATTTAGGTCAAATCCAAACCAGATCAAAACAAAATAAAATCAATATATGAAGCATACGACCTAATGGTCATTTTTGCAAAAGTTAACACCTAGCTCACTTTGAGCATCTCTACCAAATGATTTCAAACAGAAACAATTCCCTTTATTTTCTCACCTTGTTATACCAAGTGACATTGAACACATTGGAGCTTTCAAAACTTACAGAAACATTTCCAAATGTGTTTGAGAGGCAATTCAAAATTGAATCTATCTTATGCATCAAGATAGTCATTTTTGGAAAACCATCAAAACCTTCACCACTTAGCAAACCCTTGCACCCAGAGACTACCAAGCTTGATTAGCACACCCACCAAAAATAACTTGAAAATTTGAAGGTTTAGTTCTTACGGCCATTTAATCAAACACTTGGTGATCACAGTACAACCTTACCAACTATTCACTGTTCTGATCAACCTTGTGATCATGTTTGTGACATCACTGAGCCTCCACGACGTGCCCTTAACTCTCCTAGTACCAGCCCGTGCAACTGAGCTCATCTCACTTGCCATTGTGACCAGTAGAAATGGTACCTGAGCTCACCCATGTCACCTCGACGCGGACACACTGCCACATGCCGTGCCGCCCTCTCCCACGATGTCTAGGAGGTAGTCGTGACCTCATCGCCCATGCCTATGCACGCCTCGACCAACGACCGCTCGCAGAGACGCCAGCGCAGTCGCGCCCATTTAACACTCCACCATGCCAATCGCCGCGCTAGAGCGTCGAGCAATCCCTCTCCGTGACGCTAGCAATCTCCCATACACGATCGTTTGACCCCGCGCACTCCGTGACCACCGTACGCCGTGACGAACGCTGACGGTACCGCCGCAGAGCATGGACGTTCTCGACTGACTGAGACCACGCCTCACCGTGCCACTATGTGCATGACGACCGTCATGAAGCCCAGTGTAGACCTACATCCTTGTCCATGTCGATAGCTTCATCTAACAACGTCGCCGACGAGCCCGAGCCATGCCGCCATGCCCCTTCGCAGCAGTATAAATAGAGCCCTCCCCCTGTCTCAAAATGCACACCATTCCACACCCCTTTCACCCAACAATCTCTCTGACCCGTCCCTGGAGCAAGGCAAGCACCACTTCATTGGAGCCCACCACTGTAGTGGAGGAAAGGAGCCGACGCTAGGAGCCGCCCCAGGAGCTGCCGCGACCACCAGTCGAACGCCTTCATCAACTCGCTCATTAGCCCACCTCACCGGACCTAGCTGGAGCCCTGGTAAGCCCCCACCGATCCCTGCAGTAGCGCTAGGGTTAGCATCTCGCGCGCCCCTGTGACGGAGAGGACGACGCGGAGCTATCGATCGTGCTCTAATAGTGCGGTCTAGATTGAAGGATACCGCTTCGCGTTTGGTTAGTCACTGACGTGTGGGACCAACCCTAGTGCACCCCGTCGCGCGTGCCTCGCGTAGTTGGGCCAGCCCGTTAGTTTTCCCGCGCGTAGCCCACAGATTCAAACTTAGGTTTTTCTTTTATTTCAAAATCCTATACTGTAGGTAACTTTGAAAATTAATTCATAAAGTTTCACTGAACCAAATTGAATGAATCCAATTTTGTTAGAATGGATTTGAAAAGCTCTTAACACTCTCCTTGGATTCAAACAGTTTGAAACTATAGATCACCCACAGTAAAAATAACAAGATAGTAACTTTGACAACTTCAAACATTTTTCAAAAATTAACCATAAATGCTTTGAGTTGATTCCAACTCTCAAAAATCACATTGGTCAAGACCTATCTGAATATGTGAAAATATATAGTTTTACATGCAGTAGTCCTAGACCAAAAATTAAAGAATGTCTTTATAGTCATTTCTAGTCACATAAATATTATTAAATGTCAATGTTAAACTTTGCAATTTAGGTCAACCACTTTAAATAACATTCCCAAATATTGGAATATGTGGTGATGACGTGTCAATATGATCCCATATTTGAATTGGAGAATATTAAATCTTAAGTAACTTTTCAATGAGTAAAAATTACTTTTCTAAAATAAGACAAATAAAATCTTGTCATCATTTCCTTGTAATGATAGAGATGATGCTAGATCACCTAGTGTGACTCTTGGTGTGTTAAATAGAAGTAGTTAGGTATTTGTTTAGTGTTTGTGTACCTCATATTTATTTATAGACGCTGGTAACAATCCGGGCTACGAGGAGGAAGAATTCTATGAAGAATAAAAAGAAAACTATGACCACCTTACCAACCAAGGAAAGCTACATTATGCAAGCTATCCTATGCAAGATAGAATTATGCATACAATTGTTATACCACTTTGGTTATACCAATTCCCAGTTTTACTTGCAAGATTTATCTTTTCTCCCTTTTATCAAAGTTACTCCGTAGTTAATTAGTTGGTGATTAGTGGAAAATTAGGAAAGATGTCATCAAGAGCATGGAACTTGATGTAGGTAGTTACACTTGATTAGCCCCCTCAATAGTGACACCCTCATTGATAGATGCTAGCACTAAACTAATCTTGATCACTATAGATGGGAACACTTGTAAAAAATGATTATGAAAACCTTGAAATGATGAGTCATTCTATTGAAATGTTTTGACATGTGTTATGGAACACAATGAGATGAAGATGATATTGAATGTAGTATGTTCCCTGACTTTGATAAAAACCGATGGTTAGGTCCGGATGCGATACCATTCCAATTTTACCGTACAACCACAATACCCGAGTTTGGGTAGGGCTTAACTGGAAGTTTATGTGTCTTAGTATGGGTTCCCTCGCGGAACAAGGTGAGCTAAGGCTACCTTGTGAAAATGAATGTCCACCTGTGCAGTTCCCAGGATGACAGATGGTCATGGCTGGGAGGACAAACTCATAGGGAAGGTGCCTATACTAGGGTGTGTTATTGAAAGGTTAGGATTGATTATCCGCATACCAAGTATGATGATTCAGGGTTATCCCTGACGGATGTATCAAATGTTGTGGTGAAAGTGTACCACCTTTGCAGAATGTCAAACTATTTGAATAGCCGCATCCGCGGTCATGGACAGTTGGATGGCCATACTGTTCCGTTGTTAGATGTTTTCAAAATGACTTGTGACTTGAAGTATGACTTTGACTTGATACCACAAGGTTGTGGACATGAAACTAGGTTCCCACTTGAGTAATCTAGACAACTAAAGTTAGGTCTTCACTACTTAGTACCTCTGAAATAAAATTGGCTTATTGCAAACAAACCTAGAGCTTAGGATTCCTACTAGAATGGTCTTACTTCTTTAGTGATAGTTTGCGGGTACTATAAAAGTACTCATGGCTTTGTCCCTGGCTATTCCCATGACCAGACTACTAAGGAGAGTACAAGGAGGATGGACAGCAAGGCTCCTTTGATAACTAGGATCATCTTCCATCGTCAGCATTGCCTGTGACCATGAAGATGGAGCCTCTACTATGCTACTATTATTCCACTGCTATGATTTGTATTCAGACTTGATCACGAGATCAGCTATTTGTAAGACTATTATGGTTTGTAATGGATGATGTACTGTGCTACCAATTCCGTTATGTCTCACAAAAATGGTAATCCTAGGATTGCGATGTACGGCATAACAGGCATCTGGGATTAAAAATCCAGGTGTTTAAAAGTTGGTATTAGAGCCATCCTGACCATAGGAAACCCTAGTTAGAATGGACGTCTGAAAAACTTAGTTTCCAAAACAAAGAAAGTGAGTATTTATGAAAACCTATTCTCACTCTTATCCTTGAGATCCTTTACAAAATAAAGTCATACATTCCTTAGAATTTTTGTAATCCTACGTAAAATTTGGCACACTTGATCACCTCTCTAACTTACTCCTCTTAATTGCTTGTAGATGGAGGTTAAGTATAGCAAGTTTTATTAGCCGGGGAATGGAGGAGACCTCATATTTGAGAGGGACCTGAGTCATCTTGTGGACTATCTTGGGCGCCCGCACCCCGAGTTCTATGGAGCCTAGCTCAATGATCAACCCGCAAGGGAACTGCAATGGCTGATAGTTACAGATCCGAGAGGAAAGATGGAGGCATCCACATCAGAGAAGATCTAATTCAGCCTCAGGGAGAACAACTGGATGGATGGATTAGTGAGAGCAATGCAGGAAGCACTTGCTCGTCTGTGTGGGCAGAATGTCAATCAGCTCGTCGGCACCCGCTTCACTCACTATTCCAAACGTGACTCCTAAGGACATCCCTTGGCCATACCAGCACATCCGAAACTGAGGCATCATGTGGACCATCTTGACTTCATGTTGCACGAGAACCAGAAAGAGCTAGACAACGCTCGTGAAGACACCAACCGGAAGCACAATGTTGCAGTGAAGAAGGACCAGGCCATCGCCATCCTTTCTAAGGAGAGCAAGTCACTTCGTGATACGCCAATTTGCGTCACCATTCTATATCATAATTTGCCACTATTCATTGATATATGTCTTATTATGAGGTATTACTTATGTCTTTTCCACTATTTTTGCATGTTGGATGATTCTTGGAGGATGGACTGCCGGAGTCTGGATTCTGATGGAAAAAGAGGTGTTTTGATGCAACTTCGCGAAGATCAGAAAAATACCAGAAAAATATGGGAAAATTATATTTTCCCGTAAGCGAGGAAGCGAAGGGGCGAAGAAGGCCAGGGGCCCACCTCCCTAGGCGCGGGTCCCCCTAGCCGCGCCTAGGGCAGGTGTGGCCCACCTGCTCGGCCTCCGACTCCACCCTCTCGCCTATATCTTCCTTACGGAACCCTAACACTAGGAGAGCGACCACAGATAGATTTACGCCGCCTCTGCAGGACGGAAAACACCGAGAGAGAAAGATCTCTCTGGCAGACAGATTTCTGCCGAGGGAATTCCTTCCCTGAGAGGGGAGATCATTGCCATCAACACCATCATCAATCTAGGCTTCATCGGGATCATCATCATCCACACCATCATCTCCACCAGCACCATCATCACCACTCCGTCCCGTTGTAACAATTGTGTTGGATATTGCTTTAGTTCTTAGGGAAACTTTCCCGGTGTTAATTACTATTGTAGTTGATGCTTGTGAGTGGAACCATTGGATTATTGTTTATGTTTAGATTGTTATCCATTATCATATCATCTTTTATCTTGATCCATATGATGCCTTGTGAGTAGTTCGTTTAGTTCTTGAGGACATGGGAGAAGTCATGTTGTTATTAGTGGATTTGTGTTGAGTTATTATTCAATGGTTAGTATTTAAGTTGTGGTGCTATTCTTCTATTGGTGTCATGTGAATGTCGACTACATGATACTTCACCATTTATGGGCCTAGGGGAATGCATTGTGTATTTGGATACTAATTGTGGGGTTGCCGGAGTGACAGAAACCTGAACCCTCGTTAGGACACCTTTGCACAAGGGAGTGTAGGATCTCAGAGTTTAAGGTTGTGGTTAGGTTTATATCTTAATTGCTTTCCTGTAGTTGTGGATGCTTGCAGGGGGGTTAATCACAAGTATTTATTACTCCAAGTAAGGTCGGTACATTAGCACAGTTTCACCCACACAACACTTACAACACCAAAGAAGAGTACTCAGCTATCTGAAGCGAAAGCACTTGACAGAATTCCCGTGTTTCCTCGAGAATGTTTCGTCCTTATAAGTATTTCCACCGGCTTGTCCTTTTCTAAGAAAGGATTGGGCCACTTGCTGCGTTTGTTCTTTATTACTTGCACTTTGTTTTGTTGCTCTATCAGAAAATCCCTAAAAATCTGTTTGCTAAGTATTTACAGAGATTTCCTGCTCCATACCACTAGTCAACACATTTTGCTCCTCGTTGGGATCGACACTCCTATTTATAGAAAGTACTACGATACACCCCCTATACTTTTGGGTCATCGATACTATTTTCCAAGGCGCTTCTTGAGTGAAGCTATTGAAGAGTGGAACTGGTAAAGGAAACTTCTACTGTGAGTATTTATTTTTGTTTCTGTTTGTTGCTTTGTTTCCAATATGGATAACCCACTTGGTTTTCTGTTTGGGAAAACTACTACCACTGATAGGGTAGTAGATGAACCACCACCTGTTGAGATAGATCCTTTTAAGATACCTACAATTATTGTTGATCGTGTTATGGATAATTATTATTTAGGGGATGGAACTGTTCATCCAGGTGATCATTTGCTTTTTATCCATGAATTATGCGGGTTGTTTAAGTGTGCATGTATCACAACTGAACATGTGAAGAAGAAGTTACTCTCCATATCCTTGAAAGGGAGAGCTGAAGAATGGTATAAGCTGCTAAAGAATGGACAATCCATGGAATGGGGGGAATTGGCTTCTCTCTATTATTCTAAATTCTATCCTCCCAGTGAGGGTCATAAGGATAGAAATCTGATATATAACTTTTTCCTCGTGATGGAGAGAGTACAGCTCAAGCTTGGGGGAGATTGAAGTTACTAATGCTTAAATGTCCTATTCATGAACTCCCTAACAATATTATTATCAATAACTTTTATGCTAGGCTTTCTCTTCATGATAAAGATTTACTAGATGCTTCTTGTGCTTGATCATTCACACATATGAAGGAAGAAGCTAAATGGGATCTCCTATACCGTATTCAAGAGAACAATGAATCTTGGGAGAATGACAAAGGAAGAAAGTCAGGTATAAACTATGATTATGAATGCATTAAATGTTTTATGGGAAGTGATGACTTCCGTGATATTAGTAATGAGTTTGGTCTTGGTTCCCAAAGTATTGCCAACTGTTTTAAGGCCTTTTCCTCTTACATAGAAATTCCCAAAAAGAAGTGGAACAAGTGCCATGCACCTTATAAAGATGTTGCTAGTCATGTTCCTGTTAGAAGTGCTGAAGTTTGTACTACTAATCATATTGTGCCTAAACCTTATGTTGAGAAAATGTCTTTCCCAGCTAAGGTAAAGGAGTATTCTATGATGATTAGTGCAAATAATAAAGGTACTAAGAAAACGGTGGAGCCTGATGAGCTTATTAATATTGAGCCTGGGGTAGCTATTGTGAAGGACCCTGTCACTAGAAATATAGAGGATGAGCACATTGTCTTCTATGAAGACGCTTCTAATATTATCTCTCCTCCTAGTAAGGCTAGAAAAGCTAGTGTTCATGTGCTTTCTGTTAAAATTGGTGATCATTACTACTATGGTTTATGTGATATTGGTGCTAGCTCTAGTGCTATTCCTTATGAGCTTTACAGGGAAATTATGCATGAAATTGGTCCTTGTGAGCTTGAGTACATTGATGTGGTTATTCACCTTGCTAATAAGGAAACCATCTTCCCTATTGGTATTGTAAGAGATGTGGAGGTTCTTTGTGGTAAGATTAAGTATCCTGCTGATTTTCTAGTACTTAATTCAGCAGCTGGTAAAACTTGTCCTATCATTTTTGGTAGACCTTTCTTGAACACTTGTGGATCTATTATAGATTGTAAAAAGGAGGAAGTTTTAACTACGTTTGATGGAGATTCTTATGAGTTTAACTTTTCCAAATTTTCTAAAGCTCCTTGTGAAAATATCTTGCCTAATAAAGATTTCGGGATGAAACAACTTGCTTCTATTTATCTAGTTTATGACCTTGGACCTCTTTTTGGAGACTATAAGTATGCTTATTCTAAAGATAGAGTTGTTGCCAATGACAGTTATATTGTCAACTTTATTAAAAGTGCTACTAAAAGTTATTATGAGAGAGGGAAACATGGTTTTATGCATCTCAATAATGTTAAGTTTCCCGGTTTTATGTTGAGCTTTGAAGTTGCATATGTTTTGTCTTCCTATGTTAGTGGCTTTTTGTTTCAACAATTTGTTTTATCATGATACCCCCATGCATAGGAAGTGGGTTAGACTCAAATGTGTGGGTTATTTGTTTCTTGATGCTATTTTCACTCCAGATTTATATCTCCTTTGTGAGCATCTTTGAAGATATCAAGTCTAACTTAAAGGCAATAAAGAAAAGTACTTGTTGGGAGATAACCCAAGAGTTTGGTTGAGTCTTGGAAGTTATTACCTCAGTAATAACCACTCCTTATCCTTTTTGTTTTGGTTTTTGTGTCAAGTTCAACTACTTTTGAGAAGTGGAGGAGTTGCGAAAAGTGGCTGTCCTGGTACAGATTTTTATGCCGCATTGTAAAAATTCGTGAGGGAGCTCAGTATGTCGGATGGAGCTGAATTTTTCTAAGATTGTTTTACAAGTTGTTACCCAACTTTCATTAGTTCTGCACTTTTTGATTTGAGCAACATAAGGTTTTCGAAAAAATCAATCTTTACCCGTTGGTCTGTTTTGACAGATTTCTATTATCATTTGCATTTGCCTCTTACAAAAGCTTTTGTTTTGATGGATTTCAGTTGAAGTGTGAACCTAAAGGTTTATTGTTTTTGCTTATACTAATGTTGCGCTTGAAGTTTGTGTATTGCGTTGTGAAGAAAGGAATTTCCAGAAGAAGGAGAAAAGGAGTCTGCAGAGTTCGTCTTTGAATAGGTAAAAGTGGTGAAAACAGAAGGTTCGTGAAATCCCTATATTTTTACATTTTTGATGTTTTTATTACATAAGGGAAGTTACGAGATGGAACAGAGGAGGAATCGGAGGCCGGGGTGGCCAAAACCACCATAGGCACGGGCCCCCAGCTGGCCGCGCCTGAAGGGGGTGTGCCTCCCCCGAGCTCCGTCTCCGCCTCGTTTTCGTATCAAAACCTTCCTTATGCTTTGAAACTTTGTAATATATGACCCCCCGGATCCCCCGAGGTTCGTGCATCGTGTTATCATCGTGTTTTCATTTTGATTTGTTTCTGTTAGGAAAATTTTCTCAAGTTTAGAGCACCATGGTCTCCGCCAACGACAAAGGCAAGAAGCCCGAGGAAGATGATTTTCACAAACCCAAGGAGGAGGAGATTTTTGTAGGTGATGAAGAAGACATGGAGGAGGACAAGCAACCGGATACCCGCGCTACTGTCGCAAGCATTGGAGTGGTGGCAAAACCTACCAAGCTTAGGAGGACAACACAGATGTCTACAGGAGGGAAACCTCCACGTCATACCCTCTCTCCACGGTCACCTCCTCCAAGTACCAAGAAACCCTTCTGCACTCTTATACATGAGCGTCAATATCAACATGTGCCCAAAGGGAACTTTCCCTCGATGTTGGATATGCCTCGTTCTAACCATGTAGGGGAGGCACATACTAAGAAGGAAGAGTGGGGAAAGAATAACAAGGACTGGAATTCTTAGCCCGATATGATCATGAACCGTATTGAGCAGAATTCGGAGTTGATTCGTACTCAGACCTTTGAGATTGAGGATTTGAAGAAACTTATTGAAGAGCTTATCAAAAGAACACCACCACCACCGAAGGAGTAATTCGTCATCAGGTTTGGCATCCCCTTGGCTTGTTCCAAGCTTGGGGGAGTGTCGCGGTATCACAATCATTATCTTTTAGCTTTTACCTTTTTAGTGGATTCATATCTTTGGTAGAGAGGTTATCTTATAGTTTGGTTTGCATGTAGAAGTATCTTTCCTTTAGTTTATTATCTATGTATCCCTTGGTGTGAGTGCCTTTATTGGAATATTAATGAGAAGCTTCATCTTTTACTTTTTGCACTTCTTATTTTAAGTTTGCAATCTCTGTTATATGATGGATCTTGTTGACCAGTATTGGCATCACTTTGGGAGCATCAAGTAAATCTAAATTCGTTTTGGCAAACCAAGTTCTGGTCAACTTTTTGAGGTTTGAAAGGAAAAAGAGAAAAAGCTTACAGGTATTTTGTATCATTTATTTTGTTTCTTGTTGGCTCATAAGCTTAGTATTCTTTATTTAAGATCTTTTGTGTCTTCAGGGAAGATTGCATGTTTGGCTTTATTACTTGTATGTTTGCTTGTTTCTTTCAACTCTCTTGCTTGCTACCTAGCCTTGCTAGACAAAAACCTGTTTTGAGAAGGCATACTTCTCATGTTTCCAATCTCTTTGAACCAAAACCTTTGCCACTTGTGTCCAACATATCTACCTAGTAGCTTTTTCTATTCCAAGTAAATTCTCAAGATTCATCTACCTTTCAAATTAAAAATTATTTTGTTATGTGAAAACTAGTTAGTAAATCTCTCACGAACTTGATGGCACACCTTATTTTCTTTCCCCTAATAGACTTGAACCATTGTGCCATCGAAGTTGTATATGCTTGCATATATACGTTGGAATTATAAGAACCGTGCTGTCATGGGGAACATTTTCAACATTGCACATGTAATTTGTACTCAGTTGATATCATGCTCTTTTGTCTATGGATATCAACGATGTGAAATAAAGAGGGAACTTGTAAGTCCATGGAGTCTGTATTTTGTGTTAGAGAAACGCCTGGGCCGCTAGCCTAAGCCATGCCTAATCATGGTGGAAACTTGCAGCATCACCATAGTGAGATATCTATGAAGCATCCTCAATAAAAAGTTGTGCATATAGTAAATAAAAAGATTGCTGAGATTCTCATTGTCTGTTTGCCTTGTCATTTTGGTTATGGGATAGCTCATGTACCATGTGCAAGGGGTACCCCGTTGGCGGTTCTCTATGATACGCATGTACTTACAATGACAAGAACTTACCAGTGACCAGAGTTGAGTAGCATGAGGAGTGGTCCTCATATTCAAGGGACATGAGATTGTCAACTTATATTTCGTCAAGCATATAATCCATCTTTGTGCACTTTAACCTTAATCATCTCAAGATGCCTATGATGGGGGCAATGAGGTCTCAAAGCTAGTAAGTACCATAATATTTTGGAAGCTCTTTATGACTTGTAATCCCTGCTACCCTCTAAGAAGGGACCTTTCTCCTATTTTATAAATTGAGTCAGTAAACCTACTTCCTCTCTATCTCCAGCAAGCATTTGAGTTGTTGTGTTGCAAGCATTCATATGGTGATTTATTCAATTATGTTCTCTATCTTCCTTGTTTGCCCAAAACTCTTGTCTATTGAGTATTACTTTGAAAGCCTTCATTCTGAAAACCTTTTTGAGCAAAGAGTGCTCCTATTGTAAAACTTCTACAAAAAGCTTTTTGTGAAACTGTTTGCCAGCTGTTCTCTGACCAAGAACAAAGTTTGCCAATTCCAATTATGATTTATCTTTATGCATCTCTATTGTGACTCCTGTACTTGTTGCAAGCTAAGTTATATAATGGTGAGTTGCTTTCTTCTTTGAGTTGTGTAATGGTAAGTGTGATGCTTCTTGTACGTATTCTTTTATCGACACTGATACGCCCAATTTGTATCACCATTCTATATCATAATTCACCTCTATTCATTAATATTTGTCTTATTATGAGGTATTACTTATGGCTTTTCATCTGTTTATGTATCTTGGATGATTCCTGGAAGATGGACTGCCAGAGACTGGATTCTGATGGAAAAGAAGGCGTTTCGGTGCAATTTCGCGAAGATCAGAAAAATACCAGAAAATATGGAAACATATTATTTTACCTGAGGACGAAGGAAGCCAGAAGGAGGAGCGAAGGGGGGCCTTAGGGGGCCCACACCCCCTAGGCACGGGCCCACCTGACCCCGCGCCTAGGGTAGGTGTGGCCCACCTGCCCGGCCTCCGACTCCGCCCCTTAGCCTATATCTTCCCTACGGAAACCTAAGCCTCGGGAGCAACGGCAGATAGATTTCCGCCGCCTCTGGGGGCGGAAAACACGGAGAGAGAAAGATCTTTCCGGTAGATAGATTTCTGCCGGGGGAATTCCTTCCCGGAGAGGGGAGACCGTCGCCATCAACACCGTCATCAATCTAGGCTTCATCAGGATCATCATCATCATCCACACCATCATCTCCACCAACACCATCACCACCACTTCGTCCCGCTGTAACAATTGTGTTGGATATTGCTTTAGTTCGTTAGGGGAAACTTTCCCGGTGTTGATTACTATTGTAGTTGATGCTTGTAAGTGGAACCATTGGATTATTGTTATGTTCAGATTGTTATCCATTATCATATCATCTTTGATCTTGATACATATGATGTCTTGTGAGTAGTTCGTTTAGTTCTTGAGGACATGGGAGAAGTCATGTTGTTAGTAGTGAATCTGTGATGAGTTATTATTCAATGGTCTAGTATTTAAGTTGTGGTGCTATTATTCTAGTGGTGTCATGTGAACGTCGACTACATGATACTTCACCATTTATGGGCCTAGGGGAATGCATTGTGTATTTGGCTACTAATCGCGGGGTTGCCGGAGTGATGGAAACCTGAACCCCTGTTAGGACACCTTTGCACAAGGGAGTGTAGGATCTCAGAGTTTAAGGTTGTGGTTAGATTTATATCTTAATTACTTTCCTGTAGTTATGGATGTTTGCAGGGGGTTTAATCACAAGTATGTATTAGTCCTAGGAAGGGCAATATGTTAGCACAGGTTCACCCACACAACACTTACAAACACCAAAGAAGAGTACTCGGCTATTTGAAGCGAAAGCACTTGATAGAATTCCCATGTGTCCTCGAGAACGTTTGGTCCTTATAAGTATTTCCACCGGCTTGTCCTTTGCTAAGAAAGGATTGGGCCACTTTCTCTGTTTGTTTGTTACTTCTATTACTTGCTCTTTGTTTTGTTGCCTTGTCAGAAAACCACTAAAAATCCGTTTGCTAAGTATTCACAGGGATTTCCTGCTCCATACCAATGTTCAGCACCTTCTGCTCCTCGTTGGGATCGACACTCCTATTTATCGAAAGTACTGCGATACACCCCCTATACTTGTGGGTCATCAAGACTATTTCCTAGCGCCGTTGCCGAGGAGTGAAGCGCTATTGAAGAGTGGAACTGGTAAGGGAAACTTTTACTTTGAGTATTGCTTTTGTTACTACTTGTTACTTTGTTTCCAATATGGATAACCCACTTGGTCTTCTGTTTGGGAAAACTACTACCACTTACTATGGTAGTAGATGAACCACCTCCTGTTGAGATAGATACTTTTAAGATACCTACAAGTATTGTTAATCGTGTCATGGATAATTATTATTTCGGGGATGGAACTGTCCATCCTGGTGATCACTTGCTTTTTATCCATGAATTATGCGGGTTGTTTAAGTGTGCAGGTATCACAACTGGACAGGTGAAGAGGAAGTTACTCTCCATATCCTTGAAAGGGAGAGCTGAAGCATGGTATAAGCTGCTAAAGAATGGACAATCCATGGAATAGGAGGAGATGGCATCTGTCTTTTACTCTAAATTTTATCCTCCAAGTGAAATCCATAAGGATAGAAGTCTTATATATCCTCTTGATGGAGAGAGTACAACTCAAGCTTGGGGGAGATTGAAGTTACTAATGCTTAAATGTCCTATTCATGAACTCCCAACAATATTATTCTCAATAACTTTTATGCTAGGCTTTCTCTTCATGATAAATATTTACTAGATGTTTCGTGTGATGGATCATTCACACGCATGAAGGAAGAAGATAAATGGGATCTCTTAGACCATATCCAAGATAATATCGAGGCTTGGAGAATGACAAAGGAAGAAAGTCAGGTATAAACTATGTGTCACATCCCAAAATTTTCCAAATTTTGAAATGTGAAAAATAAATAAACAAAAGAAACAATTGTTGAAATTTATGGGGAAAAGAAACTTTTTGCTTCTAATTGGAAACAAAAATAGAATTTAACAAAAACCCTAAGATCAAAGCATCAAGATTATCCATATATCTCCTCTACTTCAAAATTATAAATTGCAAGGTTCCCCTTCAAAATCTTTTTCACAAACTTCCTATATTTGAAAATCTATTTTTAATCTTGAGGAATGTTCTCAACCAAAAACCATCTATACATCTCAACTACTTCATTTACATTTTTCAAAGAACCTTTGTTTTGTTTTGAACAAAAAATAAAAGCAAAGAGTCTCGTTTTAAAATAAGCACCATAGCTTATGTGAGCTATTTTAAGATTTTATAAAATTATCCTCTCATATTTTCAAACTTTAATTCATGGTTATCCATGTAAAGTGGAACTAAATCGAATCAAGTTCAAATAAGGAAAGAATCCAAGTCATTCCAAATATATTGCCCTGCAACTAGGCCAATATCGCACACATGCAATCGTACAATAATTTACTAATTAATAATTGAGAAAATTAAATATTTCCAAATATATAAAATTTATGTCCTAAAATATTTCCCATGAATTTGCGAACCTGCAGATATTTAAATCAATAAATTCGGAGCTCTAAATCAAAAGTTATGAAAGAATTAAGAAATAGGAAAAAAATATAAAACGAAAAGAAAAGGTGGCCGGCCAGGCTAGCCAAAATGGGTCGGCCCAACCAGGCCGATCGGCCAAGAGGCCACCAGGAGGCCCACCACATACATATACCAGGAGCACTTGGTCTTTGTATCTAATGCTCCTAAATGACTTTCAATTGCCCTCCTAAATTGCACTAAATGTCCCCTAATTCCTCTCCCTCTTTAATCTCCTTTAATCCAGCCCCTACCCCCTCCTATATAAACCCCACTCCAGGAAAGTTCACAAGTTTTCAAATCATCTTAGCCCCATTTTCGTCCAAAATTCTCCCCAATCTTCTCCACCCAAATAGACCTTCAAGACGACCTCGGATCATGGTGGCTTGAAGACGGAAGTTGTTCCCCTCGTCAAGACGGTTCCATTACCGCTGGTTTCACCTCGTTTCGTTCATCAAGAAGAGAGAAAAACACGGTCAAAGATTCATACCTTAGAAGGTATTATCCATTTTACGCCCACCTCGTTGCTCCAAACTCAATTTCCTTTGAATAGTAGATAGATCTAGTTGTTATCTACAACTTTCATGTAGAAAGTTTTTCCATCCGAGCAACTTTTTCCGTAGTCAAATCTGACATCATCATGACATCAGCGTAGTCAACAGTCAACTCAGTCAGATCGGTCAAAGTCAATTTCAGTCAATTCTCGAGTTTGACTTTTCCAGATTTTAGTACGAACTCGTATAATTTATAAAAAAAATTTATAAGTCTAAAAATTATAAATTTGGTATCCCTGAAAAGATAAGATTCTGTAGAATCCATTTCTGCAATAATATTACTTATTCTCTGTACAAAAATTTGATTTATAAATTAAATGGTTTAATTGGTCATTTTCACCATAAAAATTATATCTTTAGTTCTGTATATCCAAATTTAGCAAATAATATGTCTATGGATTCACAAAAACGAGTAGAACACAGTGGAGCCATAATTCGGTATTTTTGAGTCTGTTAAAATCACGTTTTATACAGAACCATTTGTGGAGTATTTTGAGTATAAAAATTGTTGTGTAAATTATTTTTAAGTGAATCCTTTTGCAAATGGTTGTAAATTGAACCCTCTGTACAGTAAGACCAAAATATAATTTTATTCTAGTATAAATAATACCGTGGCAATTATTTAGTGAGAATGGCCTTTCCAACTGTTAGAAAATGTTGTTAATTGCTACAATTGCACAAATGGTTGCATTTGTAATCTTGAAAATATAAAATATTCATAAATCACTTAGTAATGTTCAGAACCTTGTTATAAAAATTTGTACAATAAAAATTGCCATCTTCAGGTTTGCATACTTTGCATGATTTTTGTGTTGCCATTAGTGTTCATCTTGTGTATGTTTTGTCTTGGTTGTTTTGCTTGATAGATTGTGTTGATTGTCAAGTGTGTTATTGCGAAGAGTGTACCAACACCACCAACTACTAAGGCAAGTGACACTATCATCCATGTACTACTATTTTCATTACACTTAGTGGATTTTTGTAGTATGCATGATAGGACTACTATATTACTATGTTATGCTATGTCCTATTAGGATATCCTTATATCTTCCTTAGTGAAAACATTGTAGTTGTAGTATGCTTAGCCCTGCTATAGACTTGGGGTGGAATACCATATTATGATTATATGAAGTGTTGGAAAATATATGCTTTATATAATAAAACAAGTACTCAATGAACCACCTGGGTGGAATGAGGATACCCAATTTTGGACAAGGTGGCAACAAAGGGAACCATGTTTATATGGCTATCTTTTTGTATGTGCACTAGAAGAAAACCACCCAGGGACTTAGATATTGAACAAGTTTCTCGTACAGTGGCTTCCGTGTATAGCCACGTGCTAAATGGGCTCTGGTTTAGTCAACTACATAGTGGAAGACCCTTGCATTGGCATCTTCAGGTTAACTAGAATTATGTACTGGAAATATATCCTTACATTGGTGCCTGGTAGACAAGCTAGCATTGTGTATTGGGAGGACTTCTATGGAAAGACTTTGTCACATTCTCGATCTGCCGGTACTCCATTTGGTGTGTACTTGTCCAGCGGCCACTGGTGGAGTCAAGACGAGATTGTGTCATGTGGGTAAAGTGTACAACTTCTGCAGAAGATCAAATTCTAAGTACTTAGACGTGTCCCCGGTTACGGACAACTCTGAGCAACTAAGGCCTGAAGCTATGGAAGATCTCGACATTCCAATTTCTCAAAGTAAAACTTGATGGTGTCAACAAGGGATTAGAAGCACTTGGAGATTTCCAAGGAGTTCAGAAAGATTTGTCAAAAGATCAAAACTATTTTGAAAAGATAGGATAAAAAACTATATTGCTTTCTGCAAAAGATCCTAAACCCTACTTAGCCAAATATGCATATATTGATAGGTTCCACTTATTTCTACATAGTAGTGAAACTTGCCAATACAATTCAAATGTATTGACCCTTGTGGCTGTAACTTATAATGTTGCAGGTTTGTTTGATGTTAGTGAAGTGTGTTGAATAGGATTACAAGTCTACAACCAACATGATTGCCTGTGGCACTTTGAAGATGAAGGACTCCATGCTATAGTTATTTCTGCTGCATTGTAATGAGATAGCCAAATGAGCTATGTAAGATGTAATGAATTATTTTATTCCTATTTATAAAGTTGTATTATGACCTTTTATTCTTGATATTACATCTTAACTATGGATGCTAGCAATTGATCCAGGGACTAGCATTCTAAACACAGGGATCTCTACCTTATTAAAGGTTGGGACCTCTACACTATGATTATGAATGCATTAAATCTTTTACGGGAACTGATAACTTCCGTGATATTTGCAATAAGTTTGGCCTTTATCCCCAAGTCCTTGCAAAGTGTTTTAATGCCTTTGCCTCTTATATCGAACTTCCCAAGAAAGAGTGGGACAAGTACCACGCTCCTTATAAAGACACTGTCACCCATGTTCCTGCTAGTACAGAGGTTTGTATTGTTGATCCTATTTTGCCTAAACCTTGTATTGAGAAAACTCCTTTTCCTTCCAAGGTGAGGGAGCATTATATTATGGCTACTGTGGTTAGCAAAGGTACAAAGAAAATTGTAGGGTCCGATGAGCTTATTGATATTGATCCTGTGGTAGCAATTGTGAAAGATATTGCCACTAGAAATATAGAGGATGAGCATATTGTCTTTTGTGAAGATGCTACTAATATTGTTTCTCATACTAAGAAAGTTAGAAAAGCTAGTGTTCCCGTGCTTTCTGTTAAAATTGGTAGCCATATATATTATGGTTTATGTGATATTGTTGCTAGTTCTAGTGCTATTCCTTATGAGCTTTACAGGGAAATTATGCATGAGATTGGTCCTTGTGAGCTTGAGGATATTGATGTATTTCCTCACCTTTCTAATAGAGAGAAAGTTTTCTCCATTGGTATTGTAAGAGATGTGGAGGTACTTTGTGGTAAGATTAAATATCCTGATGATTTTCTAGTACTTGGTAAAGAAGCTAGTAAAACCTATCCTATTATCTTTGGTAGAATTTTCCTTAATACTTGTGGGGCTATCATAGATTGTAGGAAGGAAAAAGTTTTGACTAAGTTTGCTGGAGAATCTTATGAGTTTAATTTTTCCAAATTTGCCAAAACTCCTTATGAAAATGAATTACCTGATGAGGATTTCAAGGTTGAACAACTATCTGCTATTTCTCTTGCTCCTAATAATGCTTTGCAGCAGTTCATGGAATACCATGAAAGTGATGTCTTCATGAAGGAAATAAATGAGATTGACGAAGTTTTTCTTCGTCAACCGGAACAGCTTAAGCATAATCTACCTGTGGAAGATTTGGGTACCACACTACCACCAAAAGGGATCCTGTTTTCGAATTAAAACCTTTACCTAATGATCTTAAATATGTTTATCTTGATGATAAGAAGATATATCCTATTATTATTAGTTCTAAACTTTCAGGGAAGGAAGAAGAAAGGTTATTGGAGGTATTGAAGAAGCACCGAGGAGCTATGGGTTATACTCTTGATGATTTAAAAGGAATTTCTCCTACTATATGTCAGCATGCTATTAATATTGAGCCTGATGCAAAACCAGTTGTTGATCACCAACGCCATCTAAATCCTAAGATGAAGGAAATGTTAAGAAATGAGGTATTAAAACTCCTTGATGGTGGTATTATTTATCCTATTGCTGATAGTCAATGGGTTAGCCCTGTTCATTATGTTCCCAAGAAAGGGGAATAACTGTTGTGCCTAATGAGGATAATGAGATTATACCCCAAAGAGTAGTGGTTGGGTATAGAATGTGCATTGATTTTAGAAATATTAATAAAGTTACTAAGAAAGATCATTATCCTTTTCCCTTTATTGATCAAATACTTGAGAGGTTGTCCAAAAAGACTCACTTTTGCTTTCTTGATGGTTATTCTGGGTTTTCTCAAATCGTTGTGAAAGCACAGGACCAGGATAAACCCACTTTCACTTGTCCTTATGGTACTTATGCTTATAGGCTTATTCCTTTTGGTTTATGTAATGCTCCTACTACCTTTCAGAGATGTATGTCTGCTACTCTTTCATGGTTTTTGTGAAGAAATTGTGGAGGTTTTCATGGACGATTTTTCTGTCTATGGAACTTCTTTTGATAACTGTTTGCACAACCTTGATAAAGTTTTGCAGAGATGTGAAGAAACCAACCTTGTTCTAAACTGGGAGAAATGCCATTTCATGGTTAATGAAGGAATTGTTCTTGGACATAAGATCTCTGAAAGAGGCATTGAAGTTGACAGAGCAAAAATTGAAGCAATTGATAAGATGCCTTGTCCTAGAGATATCAAAGGTATTCGTAGTATACTTGGTCATGCTGGTTTCTATAGGAGGTTTATTAAAGATTTCTCCAAAATTTCAAAGCCCCTTACTAATCTTCTTCAAAAAGATGTACCTTTTGTTTTTGATGATGATTGTAAGGAAGCTTTTGAAACTCTGAAGAAAGCTTTGACAACTACTCCTGTAGTCCAACCACCTGATTGGAGTTTACCTTTTGAAATTATGTGTGATGCTAGTGATTTCACTGTGGGTGTTGTCCTGGGACAACGTGTTGACAAGAAGTTAAATGTCATTCATTATGCTAGCAAGACCTTGGATGCTGCTCAAAAGAATTATGCTACTACTGAAAAGGAGTTCTTAGTTGTAATCTTTGCTTGTGATAAGTTTAGACCTTATATTGTTGATTTCAAGGTTACTATTCATACTGATCATGCTGGCAAGAGTTTAGACCTTATACTGGCAAGGTTACTATTGTGATAAGTTTAGACCTTATACTGGCAAAGAAGGACACTAAGACTAGGCTTATAAGGTGGGTGTTGCTTTTGCAAGAGTTTTATCTGCATATTGTGGATAGGATAGGTGTTGATAATCCTATTGCTGATAATTTATCTCGTTTGAAAACATTTCTTTTGACCCTTTGCCTGTTAATGGTAGTTTTCCAAATGAGCAGTTAGCTACAATAAAGGTAAGTCCACATGAGAGTCCTTGTTATGCTGATTATGCTAACTTTATTGTTTCCAAGTATTTGCCTCCAACCTTTACAGCTCAGCAAAGATGGAAATTCTTTTATGCTTTAAGGCATTACTTTTGGGATGACCCACACTTATATAAAGGAGTAGATGGTATTATGCGAAGATGTGTTCCAGAATTTGAGCAACAAGAGATATTGAGAAAATGTCATGGCAGTGCTTATGGAGGACATCATGCTGGGGATAGGACTGCACAAAAGGTTTTACAATCTGGATTTAATTGGCCTACTCTTTTAAAGATGCAAGGAAGTTTATCTTATCCTGTGATTAATGCCAACGAGTAGGTGCCATCAAAATTTCTTCTCTGAAGGATGACACAACACAAGTGGTTAATGGTAAAAGACTAAAACATTATATTTCTGGAGATTCTTATAATGAAGATGTGGATGTTATTCGAATGGTGACTCCAGAATAATTTATCAGAAGCCAAACATCAGAAACTGCAGAGTTCGTCCTTGAATAGGTAAAAGTGGTGAAAACAGAAGGTTCGTGAAACTCCAATCTTTTTATATTTTTGATGTTTTTAATACATAAGGGAAGTTGTGAGACGTATCTGAAGAGGAAACGGAGCCCGGGGTGGACAAACCCACCCCAGGCGCAGGCCCATCCTCGCCACGCCTGGAGGGGGTTTGCCACCCTCGAACTCCGTCTCCGCTTCGTTTCCGTGTCAAAACCTTCCTTATGCATCGAAACTTCGTAATTTATAACCCCCCGGGTTCCCCGAGATTCTTGTATTGTGTTCTCGTCGTGTTTTTGTTTCGATCTGTTTCTGTCAGGAAAATTCTCAGATTTGGAGCCTCAATGTCTTCCTCTGGATCACCCACGGAGGATTCCTCTGCGGATGTCCTCAACCCGTACATGTATGAGTTGAGGATTCATCCCAAAGAGTTGATCCTCAAAGAGGGGAAGGTACATATGAAAGAAATTCAAGGCCCTAAATGGGAAGGAAACCTGGAAGACATGATGGAAGCGTTGGAACAAGAAGTTTTCAGATACAAGAAGATGGCAGAACGCAAAGTGGATGTTATTCACAAGATAAGTTCAGAACTCATCATCAAGCACGAGGGAGAAGTTGTTGAGCTCCGAGAAGAGATCTTTTCACTCCGTCAGACCACCAACCAATTGCAAGCACAACTCTATGACATACAGAACCAAAACTATGAGTATGAGGCTAGATTTGATCGCATAAGCTCTGCTGCTAGTTTCAGGATTGCGAAAACAAGGACATCCTTTTTTGGATGGGGAACCATTGCCGTGGAAGTTTGATGATGAAAAGGCAACACCACCACCACGAAGGGAGTAATTCGTCATCAGGTTTGGCATCCCCTTCGCTTGTTCTAAGCTTGGGGGAGTGTCGCGGTATCACCACCATTATCTTTTATCTTTTACCTTTTTAGTGGACTCAAATCTTTGGTAGAGAATTTATCTTATAGTTTGGTTTGCATGTGGAAGTATCTCTCCTTTAGTTGATTATCTTTGTATCCCTTTGTAACATCCCAGCATTTAGGACCTAACGAAGGGTAGATTTAGGAATATGAAATGTTGCATGCATTCATTTGTGAAAATGTGGGTAAATTTTTTGCCAAATAAAAAAACCTAAGTGATCAATGTTTCTTTCATACTTTGAGATTAAGTTTAGTCTTAAGGGGTGATTGTTATAAACTTTGAGATGATCTTAAGGAGTTATGTGTTTAAAATGAATTTGAATTTTTAACTTGAGTGTTTAAACTATAATTTAAATATAAGATTTGAATCTTAAATCAATTAAGATATAAGTATTATAACTTAAATCTTATCCAAAAACAAGATTGAATATGAAATTCATTTCATATGATTAATACATAAACAAGTTACAAAGAATGTAACATACTGAAGCCATTTCCAAATTTTAGAATTTACAACAGAATAAAGAATAAGAATATTCTTTATTAAATAATAATATAATCTTTATTACAATTAAATAAAATAAGATACAAGAATAATAAAAGAAAAATTACAAAAGAATAAGAAAATTACATTTGAATATCTACTAACTATCCTATATCTAAATCTACACTAAATCTTCATCTTTATCTTTGTACCTGCAAAACATAGATTAAATAGAAACAAAATAAGTTTAGTGTTAGTATATTTCTCTCAGATATGTCAGTGAAATGCACTTGACAAATTCATCATTGAGAAATGTTATAAAGGGGCAAGTTTCACCAATATGAAAATATTTCATCTTTCATAAATTCAAAGCCAGAATTCAAATGACAGCCAAGAAGGATCAATTCACCAGCCAGGTGAAAGTAAGCCGGTAATAGTAAGTTCAAAATTTCTGAACCTATCCACAAGTGCATAGCAGGCACACAAGATGGACACACACCAGCATGCAAATGGTGTGCTGTCGACCTCACAAGCATAGCCAAATCACACAAAACCACAACACAGCCGTGGAGGAGCACATCAGTGCATCTCTCCACTACACAACACGCAAGCACAACCAGGGTAGACAGCAAGAACAATAGCCAAACCAAACCGACCCAGATCAACCAAACATCACCAGGATGGTGACATAAGGAGGGGATGAATCTGGTGGACAGCAAGGTCAAGCCCAGGAGCTAGGAGGAGCAGGCTAGCTCAAGAGCAAGCACAAGAATCTAGCATATCAAGATCAAGATCATCATCATCAATCTACTACACTATTGTGGTATTGCCGACGAGTACGCCATGGAGGGGTCCTCACAGTGCGTGTTTAGAGACGTGGGGTAAGGCAGACGGTTGTAGTGCACGAGGTAACACTTACCTGTGTTCGAGATCCCACGACGGTGGCGGAATCCTACTCCTGCTATAAATCACTATAAGGGCAATACGCCGAGTTACAGAGATAGGTTCGTTGTGCGAGGTTGTGTGAAGTTATCTATGATCGTGCCCTAAAGGCTCCCATAGGCCCGACTTATATAGTCGCCAGGTCCTAGGGTTACAGAGAAAAGTCCTAGCCGGACAGGTTACAGAGTCCTACACTATCTATTACTAGTCTTGTGTATCTTGCACTCCAAGGCTCCGGGTACGTTGGTGACTCCACCGTAGCCTTCCTTTATCCGGTATGGGCCTCCCTTCTGGATTCATCTAACTGGGCCGCCCAGCAGGCCATAGGCCATGCTACCGACTATGGGCCACCCGGGTTAGCCGGATAAGAGACATGCTATAAGGATACCCATATAGCATACCCCCAACAGTAGCCCCTGGAGAACTCCGAGATCTTGCGCCGTCTTGCCTCTTCACGTGGAATGCTCCGTCTAGATGGATGTCGGCAAATCGTCAAGCAACATCTTGTAGTCCTCCCAAAGAACCCTGCAAGGCTTTCTCCGTCTTCGATTTGTAAGTCAGAGAAATGATGAATCTTCCATCGTACTCTTCCGTAGTCGGATTGAATACGTCTATGTCAGAATCTTCGATGTGACGGCTCATCTACCCATGTCAGCTAGGACGACGTAGGCTTAGGTCAATGACGCCTCGTAACTCACACATGCAGAGAACGCAATCATATCCGATTTTCCCGCGCGAGCGATATGAACCGTTGGCGGCGACGGTTGGATGTGGCGAAATTTCCGCGCACGTTCGCGAACACGTCGTCTACGCGACAACCGTCCGATCAAGCTGCACGAATCTTGACGCCGAGGAATATAAATAGTAACCGTGGGGAATTTTCCACTTTTTACCTCATTCTCCTCGCATCATCGTCTTCCTTCAGCAGCGTTCCTCGAAACTCCATGAAACCTCGAGAAAACCCTAACTCCCCTCCGCACCAGTTGCTTCCAACCTTCTCTCCATGGCGAGCAGCAGCACCTCCCCATCCAATGCGGCGTCGAACGAAGCCGCGGCGAAGCCGGCGAGGTCCATCCTCGTGCCCCCAGAGGGCTTGGTCATCCATGCATCAGCGGTGATAGAGTCCACTGGCGGCGACCAAAATCTAGCGGCGCTACAGCCACTGGAGGAAGAGCCAGACTCGCATAAGGGCGACTGGCGCGGCTCGGACATCACCGACCGCGACATCCAGGAGATGGTCGCCGAAGGCTACCTCCCCGCGACGGAGGGGTTTGCCTGGCGGGCGACGCCGGCCGGCGAGGTGACACCTTCTCCCCAAGACGGAGAAAAAGTGTACCTCAAAGCTCAGCTGGTACGCAGCGTTTCCCTGCCCATCTCCCACTTCTTCCTCTCCGTCTTAAACCACTACAAGGTCCAGCCCCATAACCTCTCCCCCAATAGTATCTTAGTGCTCAGCAACTTCGTGGCACTTTGTGAGGGTTATCTAGGGATAAGGCCTAGGTTAGACTTGTTCGTGTACTTCTTCACCATCAAACGTGAAGCCGGACATAGTAAGGAGGAGCTTAGGAACTGCGGCACCATAAGCTTCAAGATTCGACCTGGCCGGTGGTTCCTCGACATTGTCGGCCACGAGTCCTGCAAGAATTGGCAGCGGACGTACTTCTACGGCCCTGACATTACTCTGGTGGGCCGAGAAGTGACGTACCCGGACTTCATGGATGGGGCCGCCGCTGAAGTTTCCACATGGAGATCCCAAGCCTCCCTTCCTTCCGACCTCGACGCTTCCCGCGCTATAAGGCGGATCGAATGGTTCGTAGAGACGGGTTTAACCGGCTTGGACCTAGCCATGTGCTGGTTCATCAGGCGAATCCAACCTCTGCAACACCGCGCGAAGTATATGCACGAGTATACCAGTGATCGAAGGGATAGCCTCCGGATCTCCGTGGATAACTTCTTGAGCGACTCCGTCAAGCTCCGCCTAAAAGACATCGTTAAGGTGAAGGATAAGAAGCGTGGGTTCACCATCACCTATGACATGTTCGTAGATGGCAAGTGCCCAAAGGTAGGTATTTATTTTCCGTGTACGACATATACTCCAGCTCTTCCGTCTTGCAAATGTCATTTTGTCTAACACGGTGACTTCTTACTTAACAGCTTAGCGCTCTAGAGGAGGGCAACCTGGCTGCCCAAATCTACGATCCAAAGATGAAGGAAGTCACGGTCGTGTCCGACAATGATGTCCCGTTGGCGCGAAAGCGTAAGAGCTCCACCTCTGATGCTGCCGATGGAGGCAAGAAGAAGAAGACGGAGGGTGGAGCCTCCAAAAAGACTACCGCCGCCCTGGAGGCGGAAAAGAGAAAAGCCACCGGGATTTTTGCCAAAGCACGCCCCCTAGTGTAAGCTTCTCATTCTCCGACATTGTCTATCTGTCTGTCTTGTTCCTGTACTTATGCATTTGCACGTTTTAGAAAGAAAGCCACGACTAGCCTCAAGAAGACCTCCAAAACACCGGGGGCTTCTCGAAATATCAAAGATATGCCGCATCGTGACGCCTCCCTCGCCATTCCCCCTACTACTCCTGTCGTCAAGCCCTCGTCCGCCCCGACAAGCTCACAATTTAAGTAGGCATCAGGCCCTTCCGCCATGGAAGTGGACTCTGGCGCCTCTACCGAGCTTGCGGTTGTCGGCGAGCAGGCAACGCAGGAGAGCTCCGCTCAACAAATGGCTGAAGCTCCGGCTAAGGATGCCATCGGTGTCGGCAAGGCGGTGGTGGAAGCTGGTACTTCTGCCGAAGGTGGTGCCCTTGCTTCCCAGAAACCCTGTAAGTTTCCGAAGATAGTTTACCCGGCGCTCACGCCGAGTAACACAACTCTGGTTCCTGGAGGAGTACCGTCATCTCCGACGTGTGGTCTTGAGGAGCTCCTCCGACAAGCGGACATCTTGCAAGGAAATAGCATCTCCTTTGGCAAGCTGCTAGCCGAGAGCGCTACAAACCTCAAGATCATTGCACTTGTAAGTTTTACTTTGCCTTTTGCATTTCATATGAGTATCCCACTGTAGCCCCCGAGGATGTAGACGGAAAACCATAGGTTTTGCATCTATATGTTGTAAGAGTGACTAAGTTAGAAAAAACTCTCACTGTAGCCCCTAAGCATTTAGATGGAACAAACTATTCCGACTAGATGCTTTAAGAGTAGCATACGCAGTGTTTATAATTTTCAATACTGTAGTGTAACTACCTCGGTGAATTACGCTCCTAGATACAAGCCTGGATGAGTGGTAGTGGTTGGAATAGTACGGTGGGGCCCCAAAAGCCACTCACTGGTAGTCCTTTCAGACGTCCCAACCACTACCCTCTCAACGGGACTGTCAGGCGGCGTAATCGGCAGGCGAAGGGATCAACTACGTACACAAGTGGGTATGTACGCAAGCCACCATACAAGAGTACATCAGAGCCATACCATCTAGAAAGAAAGGAAATATAGCAACGCCATACGGCAAGATTCAAATGACCTAAATAGATCTATATTTTAGGATACTTCCTCATACAACACACATCGGTATCATGCGAGCGGCAACAAAAATCCGAGTACGGATAAGAAGCAAATCGGCATAAGATGCCATAGAAATAAGCACATCCCAACTACAGGTCTCATGGCTCCCGTTCCGGAATCTCTACACCGAACGATCGTTGCCCCATCTTGGCTTCTTCCACCCGATGTCCGTCTGCGAGGGTACCTGCTCATCTGAACCAATAATTTATCGTGTGAGACCCTAGGAATTTTCGGCAAGTCTTAATGCCTCTAGAGGGACACAACACAGGGTGACGCAATTGCAGCGAAAGATAAACCCTAGCAGTTATACAGATAAACGCTAACCATCCGCCTAACCAATGATAGACGGATGTCCGTGAATTAAGAACATCAGTGATAATGGTAATCTCATCAGATCCATCCTCCTCCCTGCTTACCAACAAGGAAGCGGACGAACAACCCCCCATCCGTTGGCAATTTTATTAACCATTCCATGAGTGTTGCACTATTTACTAGTCAAGTTACTTAGTCAGATTAAAGCGATACTTTAGTTATGCTTGTCTATGATCGAGAAACTGTGCTCCAAGTCGTCCATATCCGCGGACACGGCTTTCAGAAAGTTTTACCCGGCCGGGGTGCACCAATAGCAACACACGCTCGATCAACCTCGGAAAAACCAAATCAAAACCAACGAGGCTTTCACGTGAACAATCACAAGATTCAGAAATATTTCGAGGCCACCTTTGAGTAGATCCATAGCAGTAAGCAAGCTCGAGACGGACTCAAGGTTAGCGCCAATGGTCATGGCGGGAACCCGAAAGTGTGGCTGGGCTTGTCGATACCGCGTAATCACTCCGCATTCCTAAACAGTACAGTGTGCTCCTCGCACAATTTAAATACATAAGTAGCATGGCATAAGTACAGGATCGTAAATAAAACCTCAAACTAGTTTGTGGCCCCAAGAAATAAGACGGAATCAAGCTCTGGCTCAGGGGGGTCCCATATACCTCCCGGATGTGGATAGCGCGATAAATCAAGGAACAGGAATCAAGTACTCGGGGTCTTACGGGACACAAGTGAGCAGGAAAAACCAAATAGCAGATGTTGCTCACCGGTGCCACTTTCATTAGTTATCCCATCACTACTCAGGTTAAGTTGTTTAGTTACCTCGTTATACATCAGACACTCACAAACCCTACACATGCTGTTCTACGACTCGCATGGCTCAAACAACTCCTATAGTAAGGGCTCATGGGATGGAGGAACAAGCTTGGTGGGGTTTAAAAGTAAAGGCTATGCATACTTGGGATTCAATTTAATGCAATCGCGACTCAATGATGCAAGAATAAGATAGAGGCAATAGTCTTGTGTATGCAAGCATGTGGAAGTGCTTGCCGATATCTCGATTGAAGCAAGGGACGGATCTGGGTAGTGCTCCTGGTTCTCTTGATATAACCCCTGCTCAGTGTCTATCCGAGAAAAACCAAACAAACAAGGCCAACATGAATATAGAGCACAAGCATATGAATAAGATGCGTCAAGCAAACAATCATGCCATGATGAATGATGCACAATTTACATGGCAATAAGGTAGCATGGCATGGTGAGGTGTGGAAGACAAGTAACAACATTTTAATGGGGTTTTGGCTCACATTTTGTTGTCATAACACTTGCTGTACCCTATATTTTTATATGATGCATGCTGCAATTAAAATCATGGATGGCATAAACAGAAAGGTCTCGTCGAGCTGATCATTTTAGACATATCATTTGCTAATTTTGGAATGATAAAACTAAAGTTATTAATTATTTTAGTTCTAGTGGCAAATGGTGTAATTTAATTGAACTTGGAATTTTAAATCTGCGAAAGGCAATTTGAATGTCATATTTGAAATCCTGGCATTTTCCTGATCTCAAAACATATATTATTTGTATTAATTGGATTTGTAGTTTAAAAGATATTTGAAAACAGGAATAAGTTTGGATTTGAATTAATTTGATACAGATTTGAATTACCCCAGAAAAACAGAAATGCTTTTCTACACAGGATTAGCCAGCCACAGTCTAAGACAGGTGGGTCCAGCTGACTCAATGCCCAACAAGACAGAAAGATCCAAGACCGCTCACTGCCACCCCAGAGAGTGACTGGGGCGAGCAAGCGACCCACACGCCAGCAGAAGTGGGCGCCACGCGGATCGGCGGGTTGATGGGCACGAATCCCGGAGCCTTTTTGCAAAACGCCACGCAGTGACCCAGAGGCCTGTGAGCGGGTTAAGAACAAAAGAAGTCGGGGTTTCGGGAGATGGTCACAGATGCTGGTGGGCCTAGAGGGCGCAGTTGCGAGAAAAAGAACAGGAGGGTGTGCAAACGGCCAAGGTCATCGTTCCTCTTCTCCTCTGCGCCATGAAAGTGACGAGAGGCGAGTGGGGATCGAACCCACGACCTGGGCGCGCTAGCGAGGCGGCTACGCAGCTGGCTGCGGTTTGTCGCTAGGGATAGGTCGCGTGCTAGATAGGGCTAAGCGTTGCCACCGCAGCCGCGAACTCTGGCGCGGAGGCCGCCGACAAACGATCACCGCGTCCAGGAAGCGACTACGAACGGAGGTTGTCGGAGGTCTGGGGCTCACCGCGCTCGGTGGCGTGCTTGGATCGGGTCGGGCGGTCGCGAACGGCGCGGGCGAGCTACCGAGGAGCTAGGGTTCGGCGCCCAGGCTCTGGGGCTGCTCTGCCGGGCTGTGGAGTGCAGGGCGACGATCGTCCTCGGGGCTTCTCGACACCAGCGGCAACACGTTCGCCTCTGGATCGATGACGCCGAGGGAGCCGAGTCGGCCAAGGCGGGGTAGAAGAGGTGGAGAGGGAGGAGGAAGGGGAGAGAGGCTTAGGGATGGATCTGGGGAGAGGCCAGAGAGGTGTGGGGTGGATAAGGACGAGTAGGGGAGGGGGGGCTTGCGTGAGGGAGGGGGTGATGGAAAAAGGTGGCCGCGGTGCCACCTTGCCCCTCTCACGTGCATGGGCGGCCACGGCAGGGCAGGGCAGGTAGGGAGGATGCCAGGTGGGGTAGGCGAGGCCAGGGAGGCAGGCAGCTGCGGGTGGGGCTGCTGAGGCAGGGAGGAAAAGAGGGGAGAAAGGGCTCGGGTTGGGTGGTGGTAGCCTCGGCTAGGGTGGGAGCTAGGGTTAGGTTGGGGGGTCCTTGGTCGTGTGGGGTGGGTAGCTGGTAGAGGGTTGCTGGGGTGGGGCCTGCATGGAAGAGAGGGGCGAGCTAGGGTAGGGCATGGGGTGATCATGCTAGGAAGCTAGAAGGGAGAAGAGAGGTACTTATGGTTTTGTTTAGGGGAGATGTAGATTAGGGTTTGGTTTGGCTAGGATGGGGAGGTGACATGGGGTAGATTTTTGGGTTTAACTAAGAGGGAGGGTAAGATAGAGGGAGTGGCTCTTTTACTTGTCCATGCATGCTAGCCAAGACCACACAAAAACAAGACAAGGAAAGGGAGAAAGAGGGAGAGAGAGATATGGTGATAGAGATTTGAGTCATGCATGTTCCATTCAAAGAACAAGCAAGATAAAAAGAGAAAGGTGGGGAGAAGGAAAGTGGGTTTAGGTTTGTGCATGCCTCATGAGCACATGTGGGTGCATGGAGCAAGGGATAGAGGTTAGCTAAAGGGGATAGAGATAGATGATGATATGGTGAAGAAAACTACAAGCCAAAACAAGATTTGAAGAAAGAAAAGATGATCCATGCAAACAAAGCCAAAAGCATACCAAAGCCAAGATAAAGGTGGCACTTGCATAGCCCATGCAACAATATTTGCCATGTGGTTATATTGTGAGAACAACATTATTTCATGTGGCATTAATCCTTGCATTCCCCAAAAGGTGGGCAAAGGCCAAGCAAAAGATTATGGATGGAAATCCAACCAAACAACATGAGCTAGAGATAACTCAATTAAAATGCAGAGCCCATATTAATTGGATGGTGGAATATAAGGTGGTGAAAGAAAAAGGTGGTGGAGTTTAGAAGAGATATGCCCCCAACTCAACTTGGGCATTTAACAATATATCAAGAGCCAAATACAAAATCAAGAAGCAAATACAATTAATAGTGCACATGAGATAAGGACCAAACAAGAATAGGTTTTATATGATGCTCAAATGCAAGGTGGCATGATGACATGAACATGATATGATGATGATGCAACAATTATATATTGGAAGTGGCCCTTTTTATTTTTATAACAAGTAGCATTACAGATGTTAGACAACTGGGATGCTACAACTCTCCCCCACTAAACAGGAATCTCGCCCCGAGATTCTAGGAAGAAGAAGAAGATACAAAGAGAGAAGGATGGTTGGCACGGAGTTCATCTTCACGCTCCCATGTGGCTTCATCAACAGAATGGTGTGACCACTGCACCTTGCAAAACTTGATGGACTTGTTGCGCGTCCTTCGCTCATGGTCTCAAGGATTTTGGTGGGGTGTTCTTGATAAGACAGATCTTCTTGGAGGTCGATTAGCTCATGATCCACGGTCTTGCCGGGGTCTTTGAAGCACTTCTTGAGATGAGAGATGTGGAAAACATCATGGACTTTGAGTTTTTCCTAAGCTCCAGCATAAGCAACTTCTCCTCTTCTACCACGATCTTGAAAGGACCGATGTATCTATGAGCCAACTTTCCTTTGATACAAGCGGTGTGTTCCTCTCATGGGAGTGACACGAAGGTACACGAGATCACCAGGGCATATACCATGTCCGTGTGCTTCCTCATAGTTGCTCTTCCGACGACTTTGAGCAATCTTCGTGTTCTCCGAATGATATGCACCTTCTCCTCCGCCGAGTCACAATGTCGTACAAACCAGATTCTTTCTCCGCACCGACCAACCAATCGGAGTTCGCACTTGCGTCCATAGAGAGCCTCGAATGGTGCCATCTTCGACTCTTCCGAAGTCGTTGTTGTAGGAGAATTCAGCATATGGAAGACATTCCTCCCACTTCATGCCAAACGAGATGACGCAAGCTCTAAGCATATCCTCCGAACTGATTGATCCTTTCCACTTGTCCTTGCGATCGAGGGTGGTAAGCAGTGTTGAAGTTCAACTTTGTTCCCAAAGCTTTTGGAAACTCTCCCGAACTTTGAGGTGAAGATGCTCCCACGGTCAACTGATTTCAAGTGGAACCCCACAGAGAGACAATTGCTGATATAGAGCTCAGCCAACTGAATTCCGTAAATTGTTTCTTTGATCGGGAAGAAATGAGCCACTTTAGAAAGCACATGCGATGACAACAAAATTGCATTGTTGCCCTTCGCGACCTTGAAAGCCAAAGGATTTAAGTCCATCTCTACTTTCTCCCATTTCCATTCCGGAGGTTTCAATGGCTGTAGAAGACCAAATGGTTTCGATGGATGCCTTCACCCCACGGCGTACATCACATTCTCGAGACATACTTGGCGCAATACCGTTTCAACCCAGGCCACCAAGATTGTGTTTTCAAATCCATGTACATCTTTGTGCTGCGGGATGGATAGAAAGAACCGAATCATGTGCCTCCTTGAGAACTTGGTCTCTCGCACCGGTAGTTTGGAACAACATCCGTGTTCAAAGAAGAGCGTGCCTTGATCATCAACGTGGAAGGCCTCATACTTGGAAGATCAAGCTTAGAGATGAGCTTTTGGTGCGGATCACCAAGTCGACGAGAGAGAATCTGTTCTTCCAAGATAGGAGTAGCCGAAGGTTCGTGAGATGCCCTTGTTCCACAATTTCGTGTTGAGTCGACGGAATTCCTCGCACAAGAGAGAGGTCACTCTTCTATTATGAGGTTGTTGACATAAGCTTTACGGCTAAGCGCATCCGCCATGACGCTTGCTTTGCTCGAGTGTAGTTGATGGTCACATCAAAGTCATTGATTGCTTCAATCCATCTCCTCCGGCCAAGATTGAGATCAGCCGAGTGAAGATATACTTCAAACTCTTGTGGTCCGAGAAGATCTCACAACGGTTACCAAGCAAGTAGTGCCTCCATAGCTTCAAAGCAAAGACAATCGCTGCTAGCTCGAGGTCATGTGTGGGATAGTTGATCTCATGCGTCTTCAATCGACGAGAGGCATAAGCAACCACCGTTTCTCTTGCATAAGGACCGCACCCAATCCTTGCAAAGAGGCGCAGAATATCTGGAAGGGCTTAGATGTATCTGGAGGAACCAAGACTGGCGTGGAAGTGAGCTTCTCTTTGAGTGTATCAAAACTTTCTTGACAAGCAGGAGTCCACAGGTACTTCTTGCCTTTCTTGAGGAGATCGGTAAGAGGCTTTGCTATCTTCGAGAAGTTCTGAACAAAGCGACGGCAATAGCTAGCCAAGCCGAGAAAACTCCGCACTTCCTTGACATTAGCGGGAGGAAGCCATTCAACTATTGTCTTCACGGTTTCCGGGTTGACTGCAATGCCCTTGGCAGAGATAACATGACCCAAGTATGTTACTTCAGGCAGCCAGAACTCACACTTAGAGAACTTTGCATACAAGCGATTCTCTCGAAGCTTGTTCAGGACACACCGCAGGTGTTCTTCATGATCCTCCTTAGACTTGGAATAGACCAGAATGTCATCCAGATATACTACCACGAACTTATCAAGGTACTCCATGAAAACGGAGTTCATCAGCCTCGAGAAGGTAGCAGGTGCGTTGGTGAGACCAAAAGACATGACCGTGTACTCATACAAGCCATAGCGGGTGGTGAAAGCTGTTTTGGGCACATCTTCTTTGCGAATTTTGATTTGGTGATAACCACTTCTCAAGTCCATCTTAGAGAACACCACACTCTCCTAGTCGATCAAATAGATCATTTATCCGTGGAGAGGATATTTGTTCTTGATGGTTTTAGCATTGAGAGCGGTAATCAACACATAGCCTATCGGTTCACACGCTTCTTCACAAAGATTGTTGGGCTACCCCAAGAAGAAGTGCTGTGTTGAATGAAACCCAACTTCTCTTGTTCATCAAGTTGTCGTTTGAGTTCAGCCAACTCAGAAGGACCCATTTTATATGGCCTCTTGGAGATAGGAGCCGTTCTAGGTTCAAGCTCAATCACGAATTCAACCTCGCGATCCGGAGGCATACCTGGCAACTCTTCAGGAAAGACATCTGGGAATTCACAGACCACTGGTACACTCTGAATAGCTTCCATAGCATCATTATTCAGAGCCGCCAAGGAAAAGAGCTGGACAGCAGGAGTCAGACTTGGAGAAAAGACTATATGGCCTTCAGGAATCTTTAGAGACACTGAGCGTTCGGCACAATCAATCACAGCTGCATTTGCTGTCAACCAATCCATGCCCAAGATGACATCAATGTCAGAGTTGCCCAGAACAATTAAAGAAGCCAAGAAGGTAGAACCACCAATCTCAACTCGATTGCCAGGAATGATTTTAGCAGCTGCCATTGTTGCTCCAGGAGAAAGAACCATTAACCGCTTTTGGAGAGGAACCATGACTAACTCATTCTCATCTGCGAACTTGTGCGACACAAAAGAATGCGATGCACCAGAATCAAAGAGAACTCGCAGTGGACGAGTTAATGGAAAGCATACCCATTACAACTCGCTTGGTGTTGATGTTGAGAGCCCGAGGCGGTGCACGAACGAAGGAGAGCTTGTTGCGAGATCTTGGCGGGGGTGGAGGAGAGCTTTGTTCTTCATCAGACAGTTCAGCTTTGATGTCCATGATCTCCACATGTGAAACAAGCACCATGTGGACGTGGAGCGAGTAGCTGTGAGGGGACTCACGAGCGCCTGAGGTAGTGGTTGTTGTAGCCCCCAGGGCGCAGATGGTGAAGTTTGGTGGCCTTGACGTGAAACTCGCGGTCTTGGTGGAGCCGGAGCGACGGTGGGGTGTTAGGAACCCGCACGCCGCTTAGAAGGAGCTGCCATAATCGCAGAGCTTGATGCATCCTCGTTGTGTTTCTTGGACTCCTCAAACATTTGCTCGCTTGCCTCCTCTTGCAGTCTTGTGTGTTGTAGTTCCAGGAAGGTTGCCGGTCTTGCATGCGTGATTGCATACTTGATCGACGCATTGAGCCCTTGCCTGAACCTTTTCTGCTTCTTCTTGTCATCAGATACCTCATCACCACCATAGCGAGATAGATTCATGAAGTTCCGGATGTAGGTGTTGACGTTATCATTTCCCTGCTTTAGGTTGAGGAAAGCCTCCTTCATCCTTTCCATTACAATCTCTGAGAGAAACTGCTCTTTGAACGCTCCAGTGAACCTCTCCCAAGTTGGCTGGAACCCAGTGCAGCTTGCCTTCAAGTAGTTTTCCCACCAAAAGCTGCATCTCCCTTGAGAAGGTGAGTAGCACACTTGACCCACTCCTGTTCCGGAACATCAGCAGTCTCGAGCAGCCTTGAGATCTCACGCAGCCAATCATCCGCGTCAAGAGGTCGGTCAGACATATCAAACTGACGAGGGTTGAACTTGAGGAAGCTCTTGATGTCTCCACGCTTGGGAGGTGGAGGAAGTGGAGCAAACTCATTTCTTCTGACACTCTCCTCAAAGCGCTGCTGGTTCTCTTGCATTGCCGCCAAAGCATTAGCTATGTTTGACAGCGCGGATCCCAGTTCCGGAGGTATGTCCTCCTCAGTCCGGCGTGGTGGAGCCATCCTGTCATTGATATAAAACTCAAGTCAGTACTATAATGGAAGATGATAATAATCCAAAATAGTACCAAGATGGAATTAACCAAGATTAAAGGATACAATTTACTGAGATGATATTAAAATATCAACAAATTTCATAGCACCTAAAAGATATTAAGCATATCGCATACACGAAAAAAAGGAGTGTGGTACACAAATATATCAAAGAAAAATTTTCCACAAATTTCGGCATTAGAATACCAATAGATGCGCAAAATTACTTAACGAATCAAGATTAGTGACTCTACCGATTCAATATACAAAAGCGAATGATAAAAGTAGTGGTATGGTCGCGACTCCATCCCGCACTCAAATCATTACTCCGCACATGAACAAGTGGAACACATATCCTAACCCCTTCTTCTCACAACGAAACCTAAAGATGGTTAACTACGAAACGAACACCCCAAACAAGATAGTGTCGGATACAAAGAGGAAGATAGATTGCGTCGGTTTGCAAAAGCCTGTCGGTATGGAATGTACCAACAGTTGATAACCAAAGGCAGATAAGATAACAACTTGGATGCAACAGATAGACAAGGGATTACACACACACACATACACAACCTATGGTACTACGGAAACCCAGAACACGTGAATCCTAGTTTGAATTTTTAGATGAGGATTGAAAACGTTGCACTTCCTTACCAGAGAAGGGTGGGTGGGAGGGTAAGAAGAAAAGTGGAAGCAGTCCTACTCTCGCGTTTTGTTTTTCCCTAGTATACATAACTACCAAAATATTTGCTAGACTGACAACGACCGTTTGGCTGAAACCCTGAAGGTCCGGATGGCTCTGATACCAATTGTAACTACCTCGGTGAATTACGCTCCTAGATACAAGCCTGGATGAGTGGTAGTGGTTGGAATAGTACGGTGGGGCCCCAAAAGCCACTCACTGGTAGTCCTTTCAGACGTCCCAACCACTACCCTCTCAACGGGACCTGTACGGGCGGCGTAATCGGCAGGCGAAGGGATCAACTACGTACACAAGTGGGTATGTACGCAAGCCACCATACAAGAGTACATCAGAGCCATACCATCTATAAAGAAAGGAAATATAGCAACGCCATACGGCAAGATTCAAATGACCTAAATAGATCTATATTTTAGGATACTTCCTCATACAACACACATCAGAGTATCATGCGGAAGCGACAACAAAATCCGAGTACGGATAAGAAGAAAATCGGCATAAGATGCCATAGAAATAAGCACATCACAACTACAAGTCTCATGGATCCCCGTTCCCGGAATCTCTACACCGAACGATCGTTGCCCCCATCTTCGGCTTCTTCCACCCAGTATCCGTCCTGCGAGGGTACCTGTTCATCTGAACCAATAATTTATCGTGAGACCCTAGGGTACTCAAGAAGTCTTAATGCCTCTAGAGGACACAACCTGGGTGACGAATTGCAGCGAAAGATAAACCCTAGCAGTTCTACAGATAACGCTAACCATCCGCCTAACCAATGATAGACGGATGTCCGTGAATTAAGAACATCGTGATAATGGTAATCTCATCAGATCCATCCTCCTCGCTACCAACAAGGAAGCGACGAACAACCCCCATCCGTTGGCAATTTTATTAACCATTCCATGAGTGTTGCACTATTTACTAGTCAAGTTACTTAGTCGATTAAAGCGATACTTTAGTTATGCTTGTCTATGATCGAAACTGTGCTCCAAGTCATCCATATCCGCGACACGGCTTTGAGAAAGTTTTACCCGCCGGGTGCACCAATAGCAACACACGCTCGATCAACCTCGGAAAAACCAAATCAAAACCCAACGAGGCTTTCACGACTGAACAATCACAAGATTCAGAAATATTTCAGGGGGCCACCCCTTTGAGTAGATCCCGCAACGGAGTAAGCTCCAAGAGACGGACTCAAGGTTAGCCAATGGTCAGAAGGCGGGAACCCGAAAGTGTGGCTGGGCTTGTCGATACCGCGTAATCACTCCGCATTCCTAAATAGTACAGTGTGCTCCTCGCACAATTTAAATACATAAGTAGCATGGCATAAGTACAGGATCGTAAATAAAACCTCAAACTAGTTTGTGGCCCCAAGAAATAAGACGGAATCAAGCTCTGGCTCAGGGGGGTCCCATATACCTCCCGGATGTGGATAGCGCGATAAATCAAGGAACAGGAATCAAGTACTCGGGGTCTTACGGGACATAAGTGAGCAGGAAAAACCAAATAGCAGATGTTGCTCACCGGTGCCACTTTCATTAGTTATCCCATCACTACTCAGGTTAAGTTGTTTAGTTACCTCGTTATACATCAGACACTCACAAACCCTACACATGCTGTTCTACGACTCGCATGGCTCAAACAACTCCTATAGTAAGGGCTCATGGGATGGAGGAACAAGCTTGGTGGGGTTTAAAAGTAAAGGCTATGCATACTTGGGATTCAATTTAATGCAATCGCGACTCAATGATGCAAGAATAAGATAGAGGCAATAGGTACTGTATGTATGCAAGCATGTGGAAGTGCTTGCGATATCTCGTTGAAGCAAGGGACGGATCTGGGTAGTGCTCGGTTCTCTTGATATAACCCCCGCCGGTCTATCCGAGAAAACCAAACAAACAAGGCCAACATGAATATAGAGCACAAGCATATGAATAAGATGCGTCAAAACAATCATGCCATGATGAATGATGCACAATTTACATGGCAATAAGGTAGCATGGCATGGTGAGGTGTGGAAGACAAGTAACAACATTTTAATGGGGTTTTGGCTCACATTTTGTTGTCATAACACTTGCTGTACCCTATATTTTTATATGATGCATGCTGCAATTAAAACCATGGATGGCATAAACAGAAAGGTCTCGTCGAGCTGATCATTTTAGACATATCATTTGCTAAATTTGGAATGATAAAACTAAAGTTATTAATTATTTTAGTTCTAGTGGCAAATGGTGTAATTTAATTGAACTTGGAATTTTAAATGTGCGAAAGGCAATTTGAATGTCATATTTGAAATCCTGGCATTTTCCTGATCTCAAAACATATATTATTTGCATTAATTGGATTTGTAGTTTAAAAGATATTTGAAAACATGAATAAGTTTGGATTTGAATTAATTTGATATAGATTTGAATTACCCCAGAAAAACAGAAATGCTTTTCTACACAGGATTAGCCAGCCACAGTCTAAGACAGGTGGGTCCACAATGACTCAATGCCCAATACAGAAAGATCCTCAGACCGCGCTGCCAGCCCCAGAGAGTGACAGGTGGGGCCAGAGCCCAAGCGGACCCACACGCCAGCGGCAGAGTGCGGGGCCGCCACGCGGCTCGGCGGGGACTGCGGGTTGATGGGTACGAATCCCCGGGAGCCTTTTTGCAAAAACGCCACGCAGGCTGACCGGTAGGCCCAGGGGAGCGCGGGTTGAGAACAAAAGAAGTCAGGGGGGTTTCGGGGAGATGGTCACGGTGGCTGCCTGGTGGGCCTAGAGGGGCGCGGGTTGCAGAGAAAAAGAACAGGGAGGGGGTGTGTGCAAAACGGCCAAGGCCGTACTGTTCCTCTTCTCCTCTGCGAAAGTGATGAGAGGCGAGGTGGGGATCGAACCCACGACCTCTGGCGCGCTAGCGGAGGCGGCTACGCGCGGCCGCGGTTTGCTGCTAGGGATAGGTCGCGCTAGATAGGGCTAAACGCGCTGCTACCGCAGCTCGCGAACTCTGGCGCGGAGGCCGCTCGACGAACGATCACCGCCCGTGAAGCGACTACGAACGGAGGTTGTCAGGAGGTCTGGGCTCACCGCGGCTCGGTGGCGTGCTTGGATCGGTCAGCGGTCGCGAACGCGGCGAGGCGACGCTACTGGAGGAGCTAGGGTTCGGCGGTGCGCGGCTGGCGCCCAGCTCTGGGCTGCTCTGCCCAGGTACGGGCGACGATACTTCCTCGGGGCTTCTCGACACCCATGCAACACGCTCGCCTGGATCGATGACGCTGAGAGGGAGCCACTGGCCTGCGGCTGGGTAGAAGAGGTGGAGAGGGAGGAGGAAGGGGAGCGAGGCTTAGGGATGGATCTGGGTAGAGGCCAGAGAGGTGTGGGGTGTATAAGGACGAGGAGGGGAGGTGGGGCTTGCGTGAGGGAGGGGTTGATGGAAAAGGTGGCCTCGGTGCCACCTTGCCCCTCTCACGTGCATGGGCGGCCACGGCAGGGCAGGGGCAGGTAGGGAGGATGCCAGGTGGGGTAGGCGAGGCCAGGGAGGCAGGCAGCTGCGGGGTGGGGCTGCTGAGGCAGGGAGGAAAAGAGGGGAGAAAGGGCTCGGGTTGGGTGGTGGTAGCCTCGGCTAGGGTGGGAGCTAGGGTTAGGTTGGGGGTCCTTGGTCGTGTGGGGTGGGTAGCTGGTAGAGGGTTGCTGGGGTGGGGCCTGCATGGAAGAGAGGGGCGAGCTAGGGTAGGGCATGGGGTGATCATGCTAGGAAGCTAGAAGGGAGAAGAGAGGTACTTATGGTTTTGTTTAGGGGAGATGTAGATTAGGGTTTGGTTTGGCTAGGATGGGGAGGTGACATGGGGTAGATTTTTGGGTTTAACTAAGAGGGAGGGTAAGATAGAGGGAGTGGCTCTTTTACTTGTCCATGCATGCTAGCCAAGACTACACAAAAACAAGACAAGGAAAGGGAGAAAGAGGGAGAGAGAGATATGGTGATAGAGATTTGAATCATGCATGTTCCATTCAAAGAACAAGCAAGATAAAAAGAGAAAGGTGGGGAGAAGGAAAGTGGGTTTAGGTTTGTGCATGCCTCATGAGCACATGTGGGTGCATGGAGCAAGGGATAGAGGTTAGCTAAAGGGGATAGAGATAGATGATGATATGGTGAAGAAAACTACAAGCCAAAACAAGATTTGAACAAAGAAAAGATGATCCATGCAAACAAAGCCAAAAGCATACCAAAGCCAAGATAAAGGTGACACTTGCATAGCCCATGCAACAATATTTGCCATGTGGTTATATTGTGAGAACAACATTATTTCATGTGGCATTAATCCTTGCATTCCCCAAAAGGTGGGCAAAGGCCAAGCAAAAGATTATGGATGGAAATCCAACCAAACAACATGAGCTAGAGATAACTCAATTAAAATGCAGAGCCCATATTAATTGGATGGTGGAATATAAGGTGGTGAAAGAAAAAGGTGGTGGAGTTTAGAAGAGATATGCCCCCAACTCAACTTGGGCATTTAACAATATATCAAGAGCCAAATACAAAATCAAGAAGCAAATACAATTAATAGTGCACATGAGATAAGAACCAAACAAGAATAGGTTTTATATGATGCTCAAATGCAAGGTGGCATGATGACATGAACATGATATGATGATGATGCAACAATTATATATTGGAAGTGGCCCTTTTTATTTTTATAACAAGTAGCATTATAGATGTTAGACAACTGGGATGCTACATGTAGCCCCCAAGCCTCTAGTTGTAACTGAATTAGTTCCGACTAGATGCTTAAAGAAAAGCTAAGCAGATTCTGAGTTAAAAATTTTATATTGTAGCCCCCAAGCTTCTAATCGAGAACTGAATTAGCTCCGACTAGATGCTTAAAGAAAAGCTAAGCATACTGCTAAGTAAAAAACTCTCGCTGTAGCCCCCGAGCGTCTAGGTGGAAAGATTCCGACTAGATGCTCCAAGTAGACTAAACAACGGTTTAACTTTTTTCCTTTTTTCCACAGAACGAGAATGCTCGGAGGGGCATGGCCAACGACAAGTACCAGAAGATGCGCGCAGATCTTGAAGCCGAAAAGGGTAAAACTGCCATCTTGAAGGAACAGATCATCAAAAACAAGAGTCTGTTTTCTTTTTGCGCATTCCGTCTTGGTTTGGTGCCTACATTCTCCGAGTACTCACTGTGTACTTTGTTTTCTCCGATTTGCAGAACATGTTGCCAAGGCCAAGGACATTGTCGAGTAGTCCAAGCACATCCAGCAGTTGGACAGCGAGAACAAGATCCTTAAAAAGGAGAGGGAAGACATGCTGAAAATGCATGAAGAATCAATGAACGCCTTGCAGGACTCCGCCGCCGAGGAAATCAACCGCTTGAAGGAGGAGATCGCGATCTTGAAAGATCAAAAGCGTGCTGCCGATGAGCAGAATCACCGCCATGGCGAGGCGTACAAGCTCCTCCAACAAGAGAAACAATCCTTGGCGGACACCCTCTGGCAAGCTGAGGCCAGCATCTTCAGTAAGTTTCCTCCGCCTTGTATTTCTATAGTTTGGATACTTTGAATTTGTTGAACTCATGCGTTTCTTGTCGGAATTTGCAGCTCCTATGGGTTTAACCAGATCGCCTCCTCCAGCCAAGGAATGCATGGTTCTTGCCAGCAATTTCATCAACACCGCCATCACCCAAGCCAAAGAGATTGCCAAGCCCCTCCAGATACACATCAAGGCCTCGGACTCCGTGGAGAAGTACTCGGAGATTCTGCGCCGAGCCCCCAAGCGTATCACAAGCTGGAAAGCTTCATGTGCACGAGCTGGCGCAAGGATGGCGCTGTCAATGGTGAAGGCACACTACGAAGATGCCGACATCGATACGGTGACCTCTGGTATCCCCGACGTTGACGATGACAACAAAGAGATTGATCATGAATCCATCCTTTCGTCACTCGCGGGTTATGATACCAGAGTTGCCGAGTTGGTGGACATCGACGTCTTCGTGCCCATGAAAACCATCGACAGCGTCAACCAAGACTCCTCCGAGTCCCACCATAGTGCTGACGTTGAGGGTGATTCGCCGGCTGGTGACGATGCTGCTTCCAAGTCTCCTGCGCCAAAGGAATGAAAAACAACTTTGTAATGTTTGTTTCACCTTGCGTGAAAAAAACTTGATGATGTAACTTAAGGCGGAAAACAATGGTTGTTATTTCCTGCTACTTAAGAACTAATTTCCAACATGTATATATTCTTTAAGCAAGTGTTGGCTTATCCATTACTTTGGTTCTTATGCTTGACTTTTCGTGAGTCAGAAGACTCGTTATCGGAACCATGTGCTTAGGTGATGATGCCCAATGGCACCGTCAATAACCTGAGCACAAAATCGCCGACAATAAGTGCCGAAAGTCACTACTTCAGAATCCACATAAAAACAACAAAGAACGTGTAGACCAGAAAACTTAAGCTAATTCCCGTAGGCGGAATTTTCACAAGTGCAAACGCAATACTTGTGCATAAAGGTTTTACATGATCCAAAAATGAACACTAAAGGAGGTAAAAAAGACTCAGAAATATGAGTGAACCAAAGACCTTTATTTCATTGATCATATAAGAGGTACACAATTAGATAAAAAAATGCTAAGTGTAAAAAAGGACGTAGCTGTGCTATGTTCCATGGCCGATCAAGCTCCGGATAGTCATCATCCGGGTCACGTCGCTTACGCTTATAATCCTCGTTGGGTCTATCCTTTATTTCACGATTGTCAACAAGGTAGTAAGACCCATTGAGCAGCGCCTTGCTTATGATGAATGGTCCTTCCCATGGCAGGGATAATTTGTGTGACTTCTTCTGCTTAAGTCGGAGCACCAAATCCCCCTCTTTAAACGAGCGATGCCGAACGCGGCGACTATGGTAGCTGCGTAGCTTCTGCTGGTAGATGGCGGATCTTTGGCATGCCAAAACGCGCTCCTCCTCGAGAAGGTCCACATCTAGGCATCTGGATTCTTCAGCATCATCCTCGTCGTAGGCGGCAACTCTTGGTGCATCGTGGAGGATGTCGGAAGGCAAGATGGCTTCTTCTCCATATACCATGAAGTAAGGGGTGTAGCCGGTGGATCTGTTAGGTTTAGTTCGTAAACTCCACAGCAAGATGGAAATTCTTCCACCCAGGCTCCAGCTGCTCTATGTAGCGGCGCCTCAAGACGTGGCTTGATTCCATGCAGAATTAATCCATTGGCTCGCTCAACCTAACCATTGGATTGTAGGTGTGCCACAGATGCAAGGTCAAGTCGGATGCCTTTCTCCCAGCAATAATCCTCCACTTCTCTGAGTGACAAGTTTCTTCCGTTGTCGGTGATAATGCTATGTGGGAGACCAAATATCACCACTAAATCCCGGACAAACCTGAGGGCAGTTGCCCCATCAAGCTTTCTAATGGGTTTAGCTTCTATCCATTTGGTGAATTTATCAACTGCTACAAGCAGATGCGTAAAACCACAAGGTGTCGTCTGTAACGATCCCACCATGTCTAGCCCCCAGACTAAAAAGGCCAAGTTATTGGTATTGTTCGCAATTCTTCAGCAGGAACATATGGTTGTCGGGCATAATACTGGCATCCCATCCATGTCTCAACCATCTTGTTGGCGTCCGCCTTCGCGGTCAACCAGTAGAATCCTTGCCGGAAGGCTTTCGCTACCAACGACCGAGGAGCGGAGTGATGCCCGCAATCTCCGAGATGGATTTCACGCAGGATTTCCATACCTTCTAGCTGGGAAACACACTTTAGGTACACACCAGTAGTGCTCCTTTTATAGACTTGCCCATTGATGATGGTATAACCCTTTGCTCGTCGTACTATTTGCTGTCTTTCGACTTTGTCGTCGGGCAAAGTTCCGTGTTCGAGGTATTCCATGAACGGTTTTGTCCAAGTCGGAGGGACCTTGGTCACCATGTTAACGAAAGAGTTAGCTCTATCCGGGTTGTTGATGTCGGCTCCCTTCACGGATGGTGTGCGCAGGTGCTCTAGGAAGACTCCTGGCGGGATTTTCTTGCACCCTGATCCAAGCTTAGACAACAGATTAGTCGCCTCGTTTTGTTCCCTAGGTACATACTTGACTTCATAGCCCAAGAAGCTCTTGGCTATCTCGTCCACTTCGTCTCGATATGCCGCCATCATAGGGTTCCAAGATTCGTGTGCCAGCCACCTGCTGGGCAACCAAGTCAGAATCTCCACAGCAAACTATGCGCTTGATGCCAATATCCTTGGCTACACGTAGTCCGTGAATGAGTGCTTTATACTCCGCCATGTTGTTTGTAGCCTCGAAGTGGATCTGCAGAACGTAGTGTAGCTTGTCTCCTGTTGGTGACTGTAGCAATACACCATCCCCCGAGCCGTTGAGCATCTTTGATCCGTCAAAGTGCATCACCCAGTACTCTGGTTCTGGAAACGGAGTAGTGGCTGGCATCTCCGTCCAATCTGCAACAAAATCCGCCAAGGCTTGTGACTTGATAGCGTCGCGTCTCTTGTAGGTGATCTCGAAAGCGGCAAGTTCAATGCCCCACTTTGCGACCCTTCCTGTGGCGTCGCTGTTATTGATAATGTTGGACAATGGAATCTTGCTCACCACTGTGATTGGGTGCTCCTGAAAGTAATGCCTTAGCTTCCGAGAAGCAAGGAATACTCCATAAGCTATCTTTTGGTAGTGCGGGTAACGCTGCTTGGACTCCGTCAAGACCTCGCTCACGTAGTAAACTGGTCATTGAACTCCGTGCTCATAGCCTGGTTCCTTCTGCTCTACCACGACGACGATGCTGATAACCCGGTTGGTTGCCGCCATGTAAATTAACAAGGGCTCTCCAGGCTCGGTTGCTGCAAGGATGGGCGCTGAGGAAAGAGTCTCCTTGAGCAGATTCAATGTTGCGTCTGCTTCGTCCGTCCACGTGAATTTGTCCGCCTTCTTCAGCAACTTGTACAGCGGCAGAGCCTTCTCTCCAAGCCGGCTGACGAACCGACTAACTGCTGCAACACAACATGTTAGTCGTTGAATGTCCTTTAGGCATGTCGGACGGTTGATATTTAAGATGGCCTTGATTTTCTCCGGGTTGACCTCGATTCCACGTTGGGAAACGATGAAGCCCAACAATTTGCCGGCTAGAACCCCGAAGACGCACTTCTTAGGGTTGAGCATCATGTTGTATTTCCGGAGATTATCAAAGGTTTCTTTTAAGTCGGAGATTAAGTCGTTTGACTTTTTAGACATCACCGCGATATCGTCCATGTAGGCGTGAACGTTCCGACCAATTTGTCCGTGAAGTCAATGTTGCATTGTCCGCTGTTAGGTAGCACCTGCGTTTTTCAGCCCAAAGGGCATCGTGACATAGCAAAACATGCTGTATGGGGCAGTGAACGAAGTGGCCAATTGGTCCGACTTCCTCGTCTTGATCTGGTGGTATCCTCAGTATGCATCGAGAAAACACAAAAGTTCCGAGCCAGCCGTCGAGTCAATGACTTGGTCAATGCGAGGCAAAGCAAACAGATCTTTGGGACATGCTTTGTTCAAGCCGGTGTAATCAACGCACATTCTTAATTCATTGGTTCCCTTTTTGGGGACAAGTACAGGATTGGCCACCCATTGGGTGTGAAGGACTTCTCGGATAAATCTAGCCTTAAGTAACCTAGCTATCTCTTTGCCAATGTCACGTCTCTTCTCATCTCCAAAGTGTCATAGAGGTTGTTTCACTGGTTTGCATTTTGGATCAATGTTTAAGCTGTGCTCGGCAAGTTCCTAGGTACACCTTTCATGTCGGCAGGTTGCCAGGCAAAGATGTACCTATTCTCACGGAGGAACTCGACGAGCGCGCTTTCCTATTTGGGATCCAGGTTCGTCCCAATGGCGACGGTCTTGGAGGCATCGCCTACCACAAGTTCCACCGGCTTGGTCTCGATGGAGGCCTTGAACGCAGGAGTGGAGTCGGAGATCTGCTTCTTCGACGCGGGCATTTCTGAGTAATCGACCTTGCTTTGGATCTCTTTGAATTCTTTGTTGTAGAGGACAGCTTCTGCAACGGCTGCTTCCTTGATCTCGCAGTCCCTTGACTTGGTAAAGCTTCCGGATACGGTGATAACACCGTTTGTTCCGGGTATCTTGAGTTTGTTGTAGACGAACTATGGCTTGGCCATGAACGTGTGGAATATGTCGCGGCCGAATATGACGTGGTACACGCTCTTGAAGGGGACCACCTCGAAGGTCATGCGCTCTTGGCGGTAATTATTAACATTGCCAAAGGCAACCTGAAGTGTAATGCACCCAAGGGACCGAGCCTCCTGACCAGGAACTATGCCATGGAAGATGGTGTTGGTCCGCCTTAGGTTTGCCTCCGTCAAGTTCATCTTCTGCAGGGTATCCAAGTACATGATGTTGATGCTGCTTCCACTATCCACCATGCACTTGGTGAACTCCAAGCCGTCAATCAAGGGGTTTATGACCATGGCGTACTGGTTCTCCGTGGGCACAAGGTCTGGGTGGTCCGTCCTGTCCCAAGTTATTGGAACTTCTGACCAGCGCAAGTACTGGGGGACTGGGGGAGAGTGGCCATCAGGATCCTCAGAGAGGTCTTCTGTTGACGGACGGTGGGGGTGCCAAGGAAAGTGTGGTAGACTAGAGCCTTCTTTGCGAAGGGGTTCTTGCCCTTGTCGTCGCTCTTGGCGGCGTGCTTGGGGTCATCGTCTTCGTCCATGTCACTTGAATCCTTGGACTCCTCCTCCTTCTTCTTTCCTTTGCCCTTGCCTCGCGGTCTGTTCTTCCGACTTTGCTTGTTTCCGGACTCCGGGTCTTCCTTGAGGTCGTTGACGAACTTGCAATGTCGATTGGTATGGGTGGCCTTGTCGTTGGCATCGAGGTGTACGAGGCACGACATATCACGGTACTCCTCGTAGGTTTGGGGAATGTGGAGCGGCGCCGAGGTGGTTTCACTTCCTTGTTGCTGCCCATGACCAGCTCCCCTTCCTCGGCCATGTTGTCCGCATTCGCCTCGTCCTGCAAAAGTCATAGCAACCATGTTGGTAGATTTATTTTCTTCTGGAGCGGTTTTCCGCTTTGTACTGCTGTTCCTCCGAGCTTGAGTTGGAACGGCCGTTGCCGGCAAGGAGCCGCGAGCGTCATCGTCGGCAGCTGCGAACTCACTAGCCAACTGAATCATCTGGTTCAAGTCAAGCTGGTTATTGTACTGCAAGCACTTCAGCTTATGTCGGAGCAGCGTGCCCCTTTCCAACCCATCGATGAAGGAGGCCATGGCGGTCTGAGCGTGCACTCGTGCGCAGGAATTCTTCATATCCAGCCAGCAGGAGAGGTAGGCGCGAGATGTCTCGTCTTTCTCTTGAATGCACCGCTGTAGATCGCCCATAGTGCAGGGACGCTTGTATGTACCCTCAAAGTTCTTGGTGAATGCTTCTTGCATGTCCAACCAGTTGTAGATAGATTTCTCCGGCAAGTCGTCGATCCATTGACGGGCCGTGCCTGCCAACATTAACAGGAGGTACTTGACGACGACGTTGGGGTTGCCTCCGGTAATCTCCACCGTGTTGTCGTAGTCCTGCAACCATGTGGCTGGCTTGGCGGTGCCGTCGTAGGGTTTGATGATCTTGTCTATCCGAAAACCTTTGGGGTAAGTTGCGGACCGTATTGCAGGTCCAAAGCAATGTGGTCCCAGGTATGGTCCTTCTCGGGCCTCGTGGATCTTATCGATCCGCGAGCGTGCATCATATGGCTCCGGGGTCTTCTTCTTTTTGTCAACAAGGGATGGGCTGCGTGAACGACGCGGGCCTCCTCCGCCATGGTGACTGCTTGGTGGTGACGGAGGCGGAGGTGGCGGTGGGTTAGCCTTCTTGTTGTTACCCTCCTGCGACGCCTCACGCCTATCACGGTTGCTTGTCGGACGCGGAGCGTCGTAGCGTGACCTGCTCTTGTGTCCTTGGTTGCGCTCTCCGTCATGACGGGTCTGCTCCGCGTTGTCACGGATGACGATGCCGCACTGCTTTGGTGGGGGCATATCCGTACGATGGTGAGCCATGTAATCTTCGCGATGTCAGGGGGATTGGGGCGGTGGCGATGGGCGACGAGGTCGGGCCTTTTCTCCGTGATCGGAGGATATGGGGATGGCATCCTTCGTGTTGCGCGCATCCCTCCGTCTTCGTTCTGATGAACCCATCTGGGATCCGACATCAAGAGGATACATGTTCCTTGGCGGCTTATACTGGCTAGATTGGCAGAGCGCTGGGCCAGACTCAAGCCTCTGAGAGGTGGCCTTTTCCTGCTGCTTCACCGCCTTGGACACTAGGGTCATAGACCTGTTCCACTGCCTCAGGTGATCTATCCTGCTCCAGAAGGGTCTTGGCGACGACGAGGTTAAGGAGTGGGGTGGGCATCACATTCTTGCCTTCACTGTCAATGTATGGCTTGGCCTGTGCCGGCCTCGAGGGAGCCCATCCTAGGTTGCGTTGTACACCAGGATCGTTGATGACGCGAGCCAGAGCTTTCTTAGCCTTCTGATGCTGCAGTAAGGTCTTGTACTCGGGCCTCCATTGCTCTAGCTTTCTCTATGGACTTCTGCGCGTTGACCAGATCTCGATCTAGTTTAGCGCCTTGCTCCGCGATGGCATGTGCTTCCTCCAGCAGCTGCTGGCGCTTCTCGTCAAGCTGGGTCACGTTTCGGATATGAGCAACAGTTAGTGGCTCGACGAGGAGATTGCCGTACATCACTCTATCAGCTGGAGTAACTTGGGCTGCTGCAGACGTAGATGGTGGAGGCGGCAAGTTTGCGGTGTTGTTGTTGCTCGGGCCGGTGCCGAGTTCCTGCGGCTGCTACACTGGGTTAGGCGGAGGAGGCATGACCTTTGCTCGATCATCGTCAGCAGAAATAAGTGGCCCTTCCCCTTTTCCAGCGCCGTAGGCGGAGCTCGTCCAGGTTGATCTTCATCCATCGCTGTCCCAATGGTGACGAACACCCCTCGAGACGTGACGGCGTTGTTGGCTTGCTCGTCGCGTGAGTACTCCTCATCCATCTCCTGCATAGCAGAGTCTAGCTCTTCTGGACTGAAGTCTATCTCCTCTGAATCTGCGCTGAAATCAGCATAAAGCGCGTCACTGACAGAGTCGGAGGGTGCCAGGACTTCCTCGATGATGGGAGGTGGAGGTGCAACGGCCTCGACGATGACTGGAGGTGGTGGTGCTGCTGCGACGATGGCGGCCGGAGGCGGTGGTGGCGGTGGCTGAATCGGAGGGGCTCCGTCAATGAGCACAAGCGCTGTCTGAGCTGCCGCTTCGGCCTCCGCGTAGTTATTGACGGTGTTCACCATGCCTTCGAAGGTAAGGCGTCCTGGAGCCTACTGCCGTCTTAGAGAATGTCGGAGAAGCGTGCCATGGTCCAGTCCTTCCACAAAGTGATAGATAGCATCTTCATTGGGGTAGTGGGCCAGATCGGCTCGTATACAGAGCCACCTGGCCAGGTAATCGCGGGGGTTTTCGCCCTCTCTCTGAACTCAGCGCACCAGATCGAAGATGGTAACCACGCCGACGAACTTGGATTTCTGCTGTCCAGACGCTCGGACAAAGCCGGCGGATTTGCAGTGATCTTCCACCTTTATATCCTGCACAGGGGCGGTTTGGGTGGGCCTTGAATTTTTCCGATCTTTGCCGGCAAACTCCGAGGAGAGATCCGGCATTGATCCTTCCACGAACGTATCCTGCCCGTAGGCGGTCCGTGCGGGCCTTGATGCACCTCTGACTCCCAGGGAACTAGTGCCCGAGTCGGTTTCGCCGATGAAGAGGTGGATGTCTCCGATAGGAACGATCGAGCACCGTGTATGGTTCGTCTTTGCCGAGATCCAAAACTCGCCGTGTATGGTCACGCGCCTCCCTCTCTTGTTCACGCGAGCTGCTTCGCAACCATCTTGCGCTCCTTCTGACACCATTGGTTCGACCTGTACTGCCCCAGGTCGTCGACTCCTCGAGCACCGCAAACACCCGACGCCGTCTCCAACTCCGGCAAGAAATTTCGGTGAGATTCGACCGCCCCGTGCCTTCCCCTTGACCGTATCATGTTTGCCTGAACATTGTGCACACGCTGATGCCTTCCGTTTGTGCTAGGGCGGCTCAAAACAACGCCAACGTCGCCGTCCACCTGAGCCAGACGCTATCCTCGACTCCGACGAGCTCCCACGGCCATAGCAGCACGCCCCCGTTTCCACGACGACCACGTTGAGCTTCCTCGTGCACGTGCGAGTCTGGTAAGCATCACCACTACCCACAACCCTCGCTAGATACGCCGATTCATCACCGGCAGAGCCGTCACCGCCGCTGTGCCCATGAGCGCCGCCGGTTTTGGGTCAGAGAGATTTAATCCACTGGATCTAGATCCAGTGGTTGAGATTAGAAGCTAGGCGAAGAGGTACGGGCAGATCTGAGCCGCGCGTTTTAGTTAGATCTAACGGTTCGCAAGCGCGACCCAGCGCGAAGCGGTACCAACCAACTAGACGCTGCCGCGTGGCACGAGTTTCGTTTTAAAAATTTGAATTAGATCAATTAGATGGTTAAACTTGTTTAAATCATAACTTTTGATTTCCACGTCCAAATTTGACAAATTTTATATCAATGGAATCAGGAGAGAAAATCATTTACATTTATGCAATGTGTTTAAAGTTTTGCCTCTGTTAAAATGGGTGTTTTTACAGAAACATGTGGAGGCCTATTTTGTGTATATTAATTATTTGGAAAAGTTTTTGCTAATCAAATAAAGTTTATTTTGGCTTGTTTTGTACTTGTCTATGATTCAGTACAGTGTACTTGTCTTGTTTAGTGTAGAAAATCACATGGCATATTACATACATTCATGTATTTTTGCTTGTATTAATTGTGTATGTGATTTTGTGCCATTATTTTATGTGTAGATCTTGGTGCAAATAGTGATTGTGATTGTGAGGATTGTAGCTACTCTCCAAACTACCAAGGCAAGTGGTGCTTCATGATTTTATTCCTAAGTTTTTCAACTATGCACTAGAAATATTTTGCTAGACTTGCATGAATATTTTGGTCTATATGCTATGCTTGGGAAATCCTAGTAGTTGTAGAATTGCTAGAAATTTCTAAGTTAAGATGCTTATCTATGCCATGCTTAGCCTAGCTAGTAGCAAACAAGGGTGGTTATATACTCATGCTATGATAAAATATTTCTAGGTCTTTGGACTTGTGTTTTGCTTAATAAAACAACTAAGTGAATGAAACACCTAGGTGGAATGGAAGGAATGGTTTATGTTGAGTGGTTACACAAGGCCCATTTCTATGGTTTACCTTGTGTATCTCACTTGTGGAAAGCCACCCAGGAACAAAGGGATTTGAGATGCCATATGTCAAGAAGCTTCTAGTGCAGCCACTTGGCAATATGGGCTCTGCCTAGATCATATAGGTTGCAATAACTTAGCCATTTGGACAGTTGGTGGTAGTGGGATGATAGGTTGGAGCGCGTCCATTTGGTCTAAGGGAAGGCTTCTGAAAGGTCCTGTCTTGGTGAAAATCAAGTCTTGTGGGGAAAGTGCACAACCTCTGCAGATGGAAGAATTTAAGTACATAGCCATGTCCCTGGTATTGGACAACTTGAGCATCAAGACATGGAAGCTATCAAGAATCTCCTCATCCCAATTTCTAAGTAAAAACTTGTGGTTGAACAAGGGTGAAGGTTCCCCAATGTCTATTGGTGGTTCCTTGGGAAAGATTTTGACAAAGAAAAACTTAGTGTTTTCAACTAATAGGTAAAACCTATTTTGAGCAAAGCAAGCCTAAGCTACACTTAGCCAAAATGCATATAGTATTTAATCCACCAATATTATACTAAGGTATCACTTGCCAATACTATTCCAATCTATTGACCCACTGTGGCTGTAACTTGTGATGTTGCAAGTTATTCTGATGGTGATTAGGGGTTATGAGTCTACACTCAGCATGCTTGCCTGTGGCACATGAAGATGAAGACTTATTTATCTTATTACATATTTAAACTCTTGTACTAGGCTTGTGTCCAGGGAGTTGTAAAAGACTATGTTTGTCTCTAGAATGAGTTGTAATAATGACCTTTGTTTCTGTGTACTTCATCTTAAACTATGGATGCTAGCATTGATCCAGGGACTAGCATTGCAATCACAGGGATCCTTTCCTTTACAAAGGAGGGATCTTACAGATGGTATCAGAGCACTGTGTTGCCTGTAGGATTATGACCCTAGGATTGGAAACCACTAAGGAAAAAAATTTCAACAACTTCCACACTTGTCTTTTCATCTCGTAAACTTTTCTAATCTTCTTTCTCATCTCTATTTGAATATGAACTCCATCAACGAAGCCGTGAGGAAGGGACCACTCATGACTATGACTTTGGAGTGTGAGACAGAATTCCCCAAGGCTGTCAAGGAGCTCATGGTTGCCATGGGAATACATGGTGCAGCTGTCTACAAAGGTTTTCCTGTGATGGATGAAGGAGTTGAGTACTGGTGGGTGCAACTTCACTTGTATAAAAACAAGGAAGATAACCACAAGCACTCAGGATTCTGCATGGTCACCAACTCAGTGATGCACACCACATTCTTTGATTCAGCAAGGGATGCAGCTTGGAAGGCCATCAAAGAACTTGGTGATAGAATCAAGTGCAGAATGCTTAACACCCAGAATGACCTTAAGGAAGAAAAGAAACATACCCATGAGTTAGAGGCTACCAACCAAAGTTTAAGGGAGGACATCATAGACTTAGCAATGGAGTCATGTGATCTAGATAGACAGATTGCCTCTAGGGATGCCCTGTTAGCCAACTTGGCAAGTGAGATGGGATTGTAAACATACTCCGTTAGTTGGACCACCACACTTATCATTTTATTTTCCAAATGTTGTTTAAAATAAGTTGAACCTTGGTTGTTTGTAATGGATCCATGTATGCCATGACTTGGTGTGTTTTGATTTCCAAAGATATGCATGTGATGCCTTGTCTTGTGAATTATCTTAAATTATGTTTATTCTAACTTTTTATATCTTATTAAATAGATGCCTAATGTTACTATCAGCACGACTGAAGAGTTCATGGGAACTCGCTTTGGCACTCGTATTATTGAGCTCACTAGTTTGCTCAATCTTCCACTTCCTACCATCATGATGCTTCCCCTCACCAAGTTTGAGAGGAAAGACCTTTGGGGCTTCAAGGTTAATCAGCCAAGACGCCAGACTGAGCCAGCCACGGAGGCCATCATCTTCAAGCTCATGCATGATGACAAGGAGAGAGGCCTAGAGGTAGTCATGCAGGATTTGCTTGGACGTTTGCTAGGGAGACACTCTCGAGAGGTTAGAGGTACTTGTTGGAATTATGCCCTAGAGGCAATAATAAAGATGTTATTATTATAATTCTTGTTCATGATAAAGTTTATATTCCATGCTAGAATTGTATTAAGCGGAAACTTTAATACTTGTGTGGTTTGTGAACAACACCGTGTCCCTAGTACGCCTCTATGGACTAGCTCATTGATCAATGATGGTTAAGGTTTCCTAACCATAGACATGATTTGTCAATTGATAATGAGATCATATCATTGGAGAATGATATGATGGATGACCAAACTAAGCGAAGCAATTAGATCGTTTCATCGTGTTCATCTTTGCGCAAAAGCTTTTCCTATGTCAAATATTGTATTCCTTAGACCATGAGATAATGCAACTCCCTGGTACCGGAAGAAAGCTTTGAGGTCATCAAACGTCATCCTATGAGAGGGTGATCATAAAGGTGTCTCTCGGTGATCGGAAAGTATCATTGGGTTGTATGTATCGAGATGGAATTTGTCCTCCCAAGTCGGAGAGATATACTTGGGCCCACTCGTAATCGATATCAACACCGCTTGCAAGCATGTGGTTAAGGAGTTAATCACAAAGTGATATCGGATTACAAACGAGTAAAGTACTTTGTGTGAACGAGATTGAACTAGGTATGACAGCATGCACGATCGAATCTCGGGCAAGTAAAATATCGCGAGACGAAGGGAATATATATATGGGATTGATTGAATCCTGGCATCGTGGTTCATCCGATATGATCATCGATGAATGTGTGGGAGTCAATATGGGTGCCCAGACCCCGCTATTGATTATTGATAGATGTCACATCCCAAGATTTTCCAAATCTTGTAATGTGAAAATAAATGAATAAAATAAAACTTTGTTTAAATTTCAGAGCTAGAAGAAACTTTTTGAACTCAATGGGAATCTCAAACCCATTTGAATTAAAATAAACCTAAGGAGATTTAAAAAGATAAACATTTAATAAAAGGAAAAATAAAAACATTTGGAAATATTATTTTGAAACAATTAAAATAAAGGATTTGTTTTCAAATGAAATAGAAGTTTATAAATAAAGAATGTTTTAAAAAGCCAAATTAAAAATTGGACAAGCTTTGGAAATTAAAACATTTTTAAAACAATATAATAAAGGTTTATTTAAAAATAATAAAGGATTGTTCAAATAAGATAATAAGGATTTAACATCCAACCTTATTTGAAGATAAGAGATGTTACCAATTTAAATTGAAACATCAAAACTTATTAAATTACTTAAAATAAGTTTTCTCAATTATTTGAAATTCACAAATAAAATCTACTGAAATGTTTTGGCTTTATTTTAAGATTCAAAATAAATATCTCAATAAAATAAAACTTATTTGAAATAATAATGAAAGTCTATTATATTTAATTATTAATGGACCCTATAATAAAATGTTATTTTATTTTAACAAGTATTCTAAGTATCTTATATTCTCAAATAAAACCTACTGATTTGGTTTTGAAAATATTTGGATTTCAAATGGGGATTTTATTAATTAAACCAAACCTTATTTTATTAATAAACCATAGTCCATTTTGTTTAATTAATAAATGGAACCTAAAAAGATTTAAAATATTATTTTATTTTGAAGTGTTGGATTATGTTGATGAACAGAACCAAAAACACAATGCAAAGTTTAATGATTGTTTGAATTGTTGAATTATTTGAATGCTTGAATGATTGTTTGAAATAACAAATTAGGAAATAGAAATAGAAAAAGAAAAAGAATTAGGCAGAAAAAAATAACAGCAGCCCAACAAGGCCCACCAACAAATTTCAAACAGCCCACTCCCTCTCCCACGACGGGCGTTTCTACTCATTCCTGCACATAAAGCCACCGACAACCGGACCCCTTCTTCTTTTCTTTCACCGCCAATGACCCCACACTGCCTCCTCCTTCTTCCTCGCGACCATGCCTCCCCTGCAGCGACGCCGCTGCCCATGAATGCCGTGATCAATTCGCCTTAACTCGCGTTAATTCCTCGTCGCGACCACGCCCTTTAATCGCCTCGCTCTCTCCTCCGTTTTCCTGCACACCGCCTCCCTCGCCTCCGGGCCGCCCCAATTTCCTCTGTACACTGCTACTCGACGACCCTCCTCGCCAATTCCGCCAAGACTCGCCGCCCTCTCCTCCCGACCAAGCTCACAGATCCCCACTCAGCGCATCTGCTAGTGCACCAAACTCGACCGCGGGTACCCTGTAACCTCGCCTTCGACAATGGCCACCGTCGCCACCGTCAGCTTCATCTCGTGGCCACAGTAGTATCTCGACCACCCGCGCCTTCTAGTTCACGCACTCGACTCTGTCTTGTTCCTGCGCATCTAACCGTGTCGTCATTTCGCTTTGAGGTGATCCACAGCGCCGTCCCCGACGACCACCTGACGCGTCGCCGCTGCTCCAACTCCGACGAGAAATTGCGACTGCCTCTGAGCGCCCCCTGTCAAACCGCAAGAGAGTTGAGCATCAGTGTTGCATTTCGAACCTGGTGAGCATCCTCCCCCTCTTTTACGCGTCCTGTTTCGCTAGCGCCGCTAACTGGCCGCCCGCTTCGCCGTTGTTATCGCTACCGCCGATTCGGATCATAGATAGGAGCCGTCCGATATCAATCGAGTGGATGAGATAGAATGACTTAAACACGAAGAGGTACTCAATCTGGGCCACTCGATCTAACTAGATCTAACGTTCCACAGAGCCGATCCGGCCGAACCGGTATCGACCAGTAAGAACACGCCGCGTGTCGCCTATTAGGTTTAAAAACAGTTTTGAAAACAGAAATTTTTGCAAACTTCAAACCCTTATATCTTTGGATCCACACGCCCAAATTTGGCAAATTTTATATCAATAAAATCAGGAGAACAAACCCTAGCCAACCATGGCCTTATTTTTGAAAATAGTATCTGTTAGCTTGTTTGAAATTACAGAAACATTTGTGTACTTGTTTAGAGTATAAAAATTGTTTAAAATTGATTTTAGGATTAAATCTTTTGCAAAATAGATTTGTGTGACCTTACTGACCCTAGGAACCAACCCATAGTGTTAAAAATGATTTTTGTGAAATTTAAGTCGAATTATTTAACTTAGCCATTTTCTAGCCAAATAAACTCATTGATTTTATTATGGAAATTTTTTTGCAAGGAAAAACTTTGGGAAAATTCTATGAACCAAACTTACTGACCCAAAACACCAAACCTTGCCAAGGGCAACTCACTTGGTGAAAAACATAAAGTTTTACTTTAAAAAGAATAATTTGCACCACATAAAATGTTGAAAGGATTTTAAAATAGATTTTTGAGCAAAACCCTCTAACTAATGACTTTGCCATTTTGGTAAATGACCAATGTGGGCCTTACAAAGTTTATAAACCTAGTAGAGACCAACCTTGCAATAGAACCCTCTTTTACAAGACTTAGGATCCATTGCTTTGTGTATGTGAAATATTGTTTGAATGTTGGTTTGGAATGCTACTTGATACTATGCTTGTTTGATTATAGTGAAAATTAGCAAAGTGTGAGACTAGCAAGATCAAGAAGTGACTATCATTCCCTAACAAAAAGGCAAGTTACACTGTCATACAAAAGACCTACTATTTTCATTATACTTAGTGGATTTTGTAAACATGCATGAAAATGTTTTATACTTATGCTATGCTAATCCTAAAAGGATTCCCTATACACTCCTTAGTAGAAATATTGAAGTTGTACATGCTTAGCCAAGCTATGTTTTGAAAAGAGATACATGTTGAGATTTTACAAAAGGTTGAGAAAAGGACTTGTATTTTTATATAATAAAACAAGGACTCAATGAACCACCTAGGTGGTGGACACTTTATGTTTTGGAGAAGGTGGCAACAAAAAGGGAACCATGTCTATGGCAATCACTTTGTGTTGTGCTCCAAATGAAAACCACCTAGGAAACTTAGAGATTGAACATGTTTCTCCAATTATGGCTTTCGTGTACAACCACATGCTATTATGGCTCTGTCTTAGTCAACTACATTAGGGAGATCCATACATTGTCTTTAGTTACCGGACATGGGGATCTGGAATGCTTCATGGGGGCTGAAGACAAGCTAGCAATGATGTATGGGAGGACCTTTTGGAAAGATTCGTCACATTCTCAATCTGCCAGTACTCCATCTTGGTGAGCACTAATCCAGTAGGCCACTGGTGGCAACAAGATGGGATTGTGTCATGTGGGTAAAGTGTACTCCTTCTGCAGAAGTTAATAAAATCTAAGTACTTAGCCGTGTCCCCGGTTATGGAAAATACTGAGCAACTAAAGTTTGAACTATGGGAGATCTCGACATTCTAATTTCTAATATAAAAACTTGATGCACTTGGGGGGGGGGTACCAAGGAATTCAAAGAGATTTTGTTAAGCTTGTTACACTTGGGGTTACCAAGGTGCACAAGAGCATGATGTACTTGGGGTTACCAAGGAACTCATGATTTTTGATAAAACTTGTTGCACTTGGGGTTACCAAGGTGCTCAAGAGATTTTGACAAGGACTTGAACACTTGAGTTTCTACCAAGGAGTTCAAGGAACTTGGAAAAGAGATTTGACAAAGGACCAAAACCATTTTGAAAAGATAGAATAAATATTGCTTTATGCAAATAAGCCTCAAACTCTACTTAGCCAAATATGCATATAATGATAGGATCCATTCTTATTATACATAAAAGTGAAACTTGCCAATACAATTCAAATGTATTGACCCTTGTGGCTGTAACTTGTAATGTTGCAGGTTGAATGTTTTAAATGAAGATTGTTTGATTGACTAGGATTACAAAGTCTACAACCAACATCTGCCTGTGGTACTATGAAGATGAAGGACCCCATGATTATAATTATTCCGCTGCAATGTAATGTAGTAGCCAATGAGCTATGTATGATGTAATAGAATTATGTTATCCCTGGTTGTAAAGTTATAATATGACCTTTGTATCTTGATATTACATCTTAACTGTGGATGCTAGCTATTGATCCAGGGACTAGCATTGTAAAACACAGGAGGACTCTACCTTATTAGGTTGGGACCCCTACAGATGGTATCAGAGCATTGTGTTGCCTGCAGGATTTGTAAACCCTAGGATTGGACAAAAACCCTTAGAAGAATAGGAGTTATATTTCTATCCAAAACATATTTACAAAAATACTTGTAAACTCTTTCCTTAACCATTTTGGTTTCAACTCTACTTCTCTTCTACTTCAACTTGATGGAAAAACCTACCCCATGGCCAAAGACAACACCATGTGCCAAGGACTTCTTCAACTCTATTGACTTCAACATCTTCAACATGTTCACCAAGGACTTCCAACTTGGATACCACTAAGGACTACAAGTGAGACAAGGAAATCTTGCTCAAGATTTAGAGACTGAGGGAATGCAAAAGTTAGAAGGAGCCTACACCACTTGAAGTTTTGTGACCAAGGAGTTTTTCCCAAGGAACCATGATCTCATGTAAGAAGAAGCAACCAAGAAGGATGGAAAGATCACAAGTGAACCATATAGATGGCCACCATATTTTAGCTAAACAAAACCACCAACTTATGTGGTGTAACCAAAAATATTTTGTTGTCTAAATATGTGCTTGAACCTTGTATGAGTGAAAAGTTTGTTTTGTGATTGCATGCACATTGTTTGTGTGAATTGTGCTGTGTGTGATTAGAAATATTTCCTTAGAAATATCTTGCCCATTCTAATCCTCCTTCAAACCAAAACAGATGACTACTCCAAAGGACTCCAACATCAAGGTTGATGACACCAACACCAACCAAGCTGACATCATGAGAGAACTCATAGCAACCCAACATCAGTTGAACCAACTGACAGCTCAGTTCCTAGCCAACAATAGTGATAAAGATCCAAAGATCGCAAAAGTTTTTGGAGGAACAATCCCAATTGATGCTTAAGGTGACTAATCAAATGATTAGCATGGAAGAAAGCTATCCTAGAAGTGTGTATGATAACAAGGATGACAAGAATGTTGTTCTAGATGGAGCCCCAGCTTGCATTATTTGTGGAGACAAGGATCATACTTCCACGGAGCATGAAGGACAATGCCCCAATTGTGATGAAGACCATCCTGTTGGACAATGCCCCACCTCTCAAGCTACATGCTACCTTTGTGAAGGAAGTGATCATACTCCTGGCCTATGTCCCATCTATGCCATGGTGGAACAAAGGAAACAAGAAGGATCCAAGGCTACCAAAGGAAAAGGACCACTTATACCTCCAAACAAGACAACCCAATTCAAAGGATCAAGAAAATCAAGAAGCCTAAGCAAGACATGAGCCTTGCACAATGTCGTAAATGTAAGGAAATGGGACACTACTCCAGTGGATGCCCAGAGAACAAGAAGAATAAAGGGATTGACCAAGTGTGGTGCAACAACTGTAATGAACCAGGTCATTATGTAGCAACTTGCCCACAAGAGCCACGTAAAGAACTCAATGACATTCATTGTTTCAACTGCAAGAATCCAGGACATTACGCAAGCAACTGTCCAGAAAGGATGAAGAACAAGTTGAACAAGCCTATGGAGAAACTCAATCTTGGTCCATGAGTCAAGCATAGGAATAAAGCAAAGGTTTAACATAGAGAAATTACAGGACCCAAGAAGGCCAATATGTAATTTTTGTTTGGAAATTTTTAAGGGTGGTAGTACCCTAGTTGTTTTGAACTTGCTTGTAACCCTAGCCTTCCCAAATCTCGGGACGAGATTTATTTTAAGGGTGGTAGCCTGTCACATCCCAAGATTTTCCAAATCTTGTAATGTGAAAATAAATGAATAAAATAAAACTTTGTTTAAATTTCAGAGCTAGAAGAAACTTTTTGAACTCAATGGGAATCTCAAACCCATTTGAATTAAAATAAACCTAAGGAGATTTAAAAAGATAAACATTTAATAAAAGGAAAAATAAAAACATTTGGAAATATTATTTTGAAACAATTAAAAGAAAGGATTTGTTTTCAAATGAAATAGAAGTTTATAAATAAAGAATGTTTTAAAAAGCCAAATTAAAAATTGGACAAGCTTTGGAAATTAAAACATTTTTAAAACAATATAATAAAGGTTTATTTAAAAATAATAAAGGATTGTTCAAATAAGATAATAAGGATTTAACATCCAACCTTATTTGAAGATAAGAGATGTTACCAATTTAAATTGAAACATCAAAACTTATTAAATTACTTAAAATAAGTTTTCTCAATTATTTGAAATTCACAAATAAAATCTACTGAAATGTTTTGGCTTTATTTTAAGATTCAAAATAAATATCTCAATAAAATAAAACTTATTTGAAATAATAATGAAAGTCTATTATATTTAATTATTAATGGACCCTATAATAAAATGTTATTTTATTTTAACAAGTATTCCAAGTATCTTATATTCTCAAATAAAACCCACTGATTTGGTTTTGAAAATATTTGGATTTCAAATGGGGATTTTATTAATTAAACCAAACCCTATTTTATTAATAAACCATAGTCCATTTTGTTTAATTAATAAATGGAACCTAAAAAGATTTAAAATATTATTTTATTTTGAAGTGTTGGATTATGTTGATGAACAGAACCAAAAACACAATGCAAAGTTTAATGATTGTTTGAATTGTTGAATTATTTGAATGCTTGAATGATTGTTTGAAATAACAAATTAGGAAATAGAAATAGAAAAAGAAAAAGAATTAGGCAGAAAAAAATAACAGCAGCCCAACAAGGCCCAAATGACTCAAACAAACAGCTCCCTCTCCCACGACGGTTTTTCTACTCATTCCTGCATCCGCAAAGCCACTGACAACTGGACCCTTCCCCTTCTTCTTTTCTTTCACTGCCAGCGGACCCCACACTGCCTCCTCCTTCTTCTTCCTCGCGCGACCATGCCTCCCCCAGACGACGCTGCCGTTGCTGCCCATGAATGCCGTGATCAATTCGCCTTAACTCCGCGTTAATTCCTCGTCGACCACGCCTTTTAATCGCCGCCTCTCCTCCGTTTTTCCCGACACCGCCTCCCTCGCCTCCAGGCGCCCCAATTTCCCTCTATACCAAGCTACTCGACGACCTCCTCGCCAATTCCGCCAAGACTCGCCGCCTCTCATCCCGACCAAGCTCACAGCATCCCACTCAAAGCATCTGCTAGTGCACCAAACTCGACCGCGGTACCAGAACCTCGCCGACAACGCCACCGCCACCGTCGCTCGCTTCATCTCCGTGAAGCCACGGGTAGTATCGACCACCGCCTTCTAGTTCACGCACACGACTGGCTTGTTCTGCGCATCTAACCGTGTCGTCATTTCGCTTTGAGGTGATCCACAGCGCCCCCGACGACCACTGACGCGTCTCGCCGTTCCCAACTCCGACGAGAAATTGCGATCGCCTGGCGCCCTGAAACCGCAAGCGAGTTGAGCATCGTGTTGCATTCGAACCTGGTGAGCATCCTCCCCTCTTTTTCGCCCTGTTCCTAAGCGCCCGCAATCGCCGCTCCACCGCCGTTGTTATCACGCCACCGTGGATCATAGATAGAGCCGTCCGATATCAATCGAGTGGATGAGATAGAATGACTTAAACACGAAGAGGTACTCAATCTGGGCCACTCGATCTAACTAGATCTAACGTTCCTGAGCCGATCCGCCGAACGTATCGACCAAGAAGAACACGCCAATGTCGCCTATTAGGTTTAAAAACAGTTTTGAAAACAGAAATTTTTGCAAACTTCAAACCCTTATATCTTTGGATCCACACGCCCAAATTTGGCAAATTTTATATCAATAAAATCAGGAGAACAAACCCTAGCCAACCATGGCCTTAGTTTTGAAAATAGTATCTGTTAGCTTGTTTGAAATTACAGAAACATTTGTGTACTTGTTTAGAGTATAAAAATTGTTTAAAATTGATTTTAGGATTAAATCTTTTGCAAAATAGATTTGTGTGACCTTACTGACCCTAGGAACCAACCCATAGTGTTAAAAATGATTTTTGTGAAATTTAAGTCGAATTATTTAACTTAGCCATTTTCTAGCCAAATAAACTCATTGATTTTATTATGGAAATGTTTTTGCAAGGAAAAACTTTGGGAAAATGCTATGAACCAAACTTACTGACCCAAAACACCAAACCTTGCCAAGGGCAACTCACTTGGTGAAAAACATAAAGTTTTACTTTAAAAAGAATAATTTGCACCACATAAAATGTTGAAAGGATTTTAAAATAGATTTTTGAGCAAAACCCTCTAACTAATGACTTTGCCATTTTGGTAAATGACCAATGTGGGCCTTACAAAGTTTATAAACCTAGTAGAGACCAACCTTGCAATAGAACCCTCTTTTACAAGACTTAGGATCCATTGCTTTGTGTATGTGAAATATTGTTTGAATGTTGGTTTGGAATGCTACTTGATACTATGCTTGTTTGATTATAGTGAAAATTAGCAAAGTGTGAGACTAGCAAGATCAAGAAGTGACTATCATTCCCTAACAAAAAGGCAAGTTACACTGTCATACAAAAGACCTACTATTTTCATTATACTTAGTGGATTTTGTAAACATGCATGAAAATGTTTTATACTTATGCTATGCTAATCCTAAAAGGATTCCCTATACACTCCTTAGTATAAATATTGAAGTTGTACATGCTTAGCCAAGCTATGTTTTGAAAAGAGATACATGTTGAGATTTTACAAAAGGTTGAGAAAAGGACTTGTGTTTTTATATAATAAAACAAGGACTCAATGAACCACCTAGGTGGTGGACACTTTATGTTTTGGAGAAGGTGGCAACAAAAAGGGAACCATGTCTATGGCAATCACTTTGTGTTGTGCTCCAAATGAAAACCACCTAGGAAACTTAGAGATTGAACATGTTTCTCCAATTGTGGCTTTCGTGTACAACCACATGCTATTATGGCTCTGGCTTAGTCAACTACATTATGGAGATCCATACATTGTCTTTAGTTACCGGACATGGGGATCTGGAATGCTTCATGGGGGCTGAAGACAAGCTAGCAATGATGTATGGGAGGATCTTTTGGAAAGACTTCGTCACATTCTCAATCTGCCAGTACTCCATCTTGGTGAGCACTAATCCACTAGGCCACTGGTGGCAACAAGATGGGATTGTGTCATGTGGGTAAAGTGTACTCCTTCTGCAGAAGTTAATAAAATCTAAGTACTTAGCCGTGTCCCCGGTTATGGACAATACTGAGCAACTAAAGTTTGAACTATGGGAGATCTCGACATTCTAATTTCTAATATAAAAACTTGATGCACTTGGGGGGGGTACCAAGGAATTCAAAGAGATTTTGTTAAGCTTGTTGCAATTGGGGTTACCAAGGTGCACAAGAGCATGATGTACTTGGGGTTACCAAGGAACTCATGATTTTTGATAAAACTTGTTGCACTTGGGGTTACCAAGGTGCTCAAGAGATTTTGACAAGGACTTCAACACTTGAGTTTCTACCAAGGAGTTCAAGGAACTTGGAAAAGAGATTTGACAAAGGACCAAAACCATTTTGAAAAGATAGAATAAATATTGCTTTATGCAAATAAGCCTCAAACTCTACTTAGCCAAATATGCATATAATGATAGGATCCATTCTTATTATACATAAAAGTGAAACTTGCCAATACAATTCAAATGTATTGACCCTTGTGGCTGTAACTTGTAATGTTGCAGGTTGAATGTTTTAAATGAAGATTGTTTGATTGACTAGGATTACAAAGTCTACAACCAACATCTGCCTGTGGTACTATGAAGATGAAGGACCCCATGATTATAATTATTCCGCTGCAATGTAATGTAGTAGCCAATGAGCTATGTATGATGTAATAGAATTATGTTATCCCTGGTTGTAAAGTTATAATATGACCTTTGTATCTTGATATTACATCTTAACTGTGGATGCTAGCTATTGATCCAGGGACTAGCATTGTAAAACACAGGAGGACTCTACCTTATTAGGTTGGGACCCCTAGAATAGAAGATCATGTCTGCATATTCTCGAACCCGCAGGGTCACACACTTAACGTGTCTCGACGCTAGGATAGATTGGATAATTGGTTTATGAATTTTTGTTCAGAGTCTCGGATGGGATCCGGGACATCACGAGAGGTTCCGGAATGGTCCGGAGAATAAGATTCATATAAGGCAGTGCAGTTTTTGGAGTTCGGAATTGTTCCGGGTTAATCGGTATTGTACCGGAAGCTTCTAGAACCTTCCGGATGGGGACCAACGTGGCCCCACCTTCCGGGAGGGGGCATGGGCCTATGGGGGAGTGTCCTGGCCGCATTGGGCCAGGGGCACAAGGCCCCATAGGGCCCAGCCGATTCTATAGGGTTTAAATCGTTTAAACTAGGGATAGAATTTCTAGAAGGGGGAGAGTCCACACCCCCCACTCCTCCCTCCCTTGGCCGCCGGCCCAAGGCTTGGAGGAGGGGCAAGGTCTGGGGCGCCCCCTCCCCCCTACACCTTGCCTCCAACCCTAGTAGCCTTGCTACCTTCCTCTCTCCCTCCCGACTGTTTGTAGGTGAAGCCCTGCAGCAGAAATTCTCCACCATATACACCACGCCGTCGTGCTGTAGATCCAATCTATCTCTCTACCATACTCGCTGGTCCGAGGAAGGAGGAGACGTCGAGGTGCTGCACGTGTGCATCTCACGGAGGCACCGCCACTTGTGGTGCTAGATCGGATCGGATCGCGAGGAGGAGAAGCGAGTACGACTACATCACCCACGTTCCGATTTAACGTTCACTGCGAATCTTCAAGGGTATGAAGATCTAATCCAATCTCTCGTTGATTGCATCTCCTAGATTAGATCTTGGCTTTCCTCCGCTCGCATCCGTAGAAAATTTTGATTTACTATGCCGCGAAACCCTTCAGTGGTATCGAGCTAGATCTATGCGTAGATGTGTTTCACGAGTAGAACGCAACATGGTTGTTGCGGGCGTTGATGTTTTCTGTTGCAAACCTCTTGTTTGTGTTCTTCTTATGACACGGGATAGTGAGATTGAAGCGTCCGTGCCAACCTTACGCGACGTCGTCATGAGACCGGCTCCGCACTTGACGCGTGTGGCTTGTTCCACACATGCGGCTGGTGGATGTCAGTTTCTCTCACTATAGTTGTCATGGGATTAACACCGAAGTTTGGCAACCATAATATCACCGTTGTGGCTTTCCGTAGGTAAGAATCGTTCTTAGCATCTACTCCCATAAGCCACGTAAAACATGCAACAACAAAGTAGAGGCGTCTAACTTGTTTTTGCAGGGAGTGTTTTCTGTGATATGGTATGGCCCAAGATGTGATGTGTATATTGTATGCGATGATCATGTTTTGTAATGTTTCACGACTTGCATGTCGATGAGTACACAACCGGCAGGAGCCATATGGTTGTCTTTATAATTGTGTATGACCTGCGAGTCAACTTCTTATACGCCATGTAATAGCTTTACTTTATCGCTAAGTAGTTAGAAATAGTTGTAGTTGCTATTCGTGGTGGAGGCAATCATGGTGGAGTGATGGAGATCATGCCGGAACGCACAAGATGGAGATCATTGCGCGAAGATTGTCTATACCATGTCACATAAAGTTATATGCATGTGATTTTTATCCCTTTATGTATCTTATTATGCTTAGATCGCGACGGTAGCATTATAAGATGATTCCTCACTTAAAGATCAAGATAAAAACTGTGTTCTCCCCAAGTATGCACCGTTGCGAAAGTTCGTCGTGTCCAAGCATCACGTGATGATCAGGTGCTATAGACTCTACGTTCACATACAACGGGTGCAAGCCAGTTTTGCACACGCAGAAATACTTGGGTCTAGCTTGACGAGCCTAGCATGTACAGACATGGCCTCGGAACACAAGAACCGAAAGGTTAAGCATGAGTCATATGCGTGATATGATCGACACTTTGTTGTCCACCATTGAAACCACATCTCTTCTCGTGATGATCGGATTAGGTGTGGTGAATTTGGATCGTGTTCACTAAACAACTTGAGGGATGTTGAATTTAGTGGGAGTTCATCTAGTAATTTGATTAAATTGAACTATTTATCATGAACATAATCTAAATTGTACTTGCAAATACTGTAGATCACATGGCCAAATCCAACTTCAACTTCAACGTTTTTGCTGAGAAGGAAAAGCTTAGAAACAATGGGTCTAACTTCACCAATTGGTTCCGCAATCTAAGAATCATTGTATCTGGCGGACAAAAGGACTATGTCCTTGGTAAAGCGTTAGGTGACCCCTACGCAATCTGCTACCGATGAGAAAGTTGTCTATCGATCGCAAGAAAGATGATTATGGTGTGATTAAGAGCACCATGTTGTTTGCTATGGAACCGGAGCTTCAAAATCGTTTTGAAGGGTATCCCGGGCCCTTCGAGATTCTCGAGGAGCTGAAAACCATGTTTCAGACTCAGGCCCGTTCTGAGAGATATGAGATCTCCGAGAAGTTCTTTAACTACAAGATGGAGGAAGGGAGTTCTGTTAGTGAACACGCCATAAAGATGTCGGGCTACACTCAACGCCTTGAGAAACTGGAATGCACGATTCCAGAGGAGCTCAAGATTGACAGGGTTCTGCAATCACTCCCTCCCAGCTACAAAAGTTTTGTAGTGACTCATAATCAGATTGGCTCCACTGATACGATCATCGAGCTCTTCGCAAAGCTGAAGGCTGCAGAGGTGGACATCAAGAAGGATAATCATGTGTTGATGGTCAACAAGCCCTCCTTTAAGAAAGGTAAGGGAGCAAAGAAGCCCTTCAAGAAGGGCGGCGGCAAGCGCAATGCTCCTGCTGAGAAGAAGCTCAAGTCTGGTCCTAAGCCGGACACTGAGTGCTTCTATTGCAACTGTCCAAAGTACTTAGCGGACAAGAAGGCTGGCACCATCAAAGGTATATTTGATATACATGTTATTGATGTTTTCCTTACTAGCCCTCGTTGTAGTGCCTGGGTATTTGATACCGGTTCAGTTGCTGTGGCATCCCGCAAAACCACTACTAGAAAATCGCGTTGAATTTGTGCATTGCATCGTCATCATCATACATTGTTTGTTAAAACTATGTTTGCAAAGCCCGTGTTGTTTTCTAAAAACGCCCCATCTTTATTCAAACGCCAAAACCCGGTCACGGACTATTTTGTTTTGCCCGCTACCGGTTTGCAAACGGTGTTAATTAAGCAAATAAAAGTTATATTATTTTTAGTGGGGGCAGTCGAACGGGCCAGATCGACCCGAACGACCACCCCCAGGTTTTTGAATCGGTCCAACTGCAACCGCCCCTAAATCCTAAAGCTACCCACTAGTCTACCCCCACCCCTTGGCCACATCACTCCACCCAATGGCAGCATGCCACCTCACCCTCTCCCCTCCCCCTAACCAATCTAAAACTGCCACCTCACCCCAATCACCCCCCCTCTTTTCTCTCTCTCCTTCCCCCCCACTCAAACCTCTCTCTCACACACACTCTGCATGCACTGCACCCCACCGCCATACGCGCCTCCCCACTCAACCCTGCCTCGTGCCTCCCCCGGCCCACGTGCCCCACCACGCCTGCCAAGCGTCGTCTTCCTCCTGGGCTCCTCTCCCTGCTCCTCTCCTCTCTCTCAGGCCACCGCAGCACCCCCACGCGACGCCTCCTCGCCAACCACCCGCCTCCCCGCGCCTCCTCCTCACCTCGCTCCGCCACCGCCCACCCCCAGCTCGGCCTGGGCCTCTCGCCCGCCGCCCCCTCACCCTCTTCGCACTCGCGCCGCTCAGCAGCCCATGGACCGCCCATGTCTGCCATCTCGAGCCTCATACCCGGCGGCCGCCTGCCGCCCAGACGAATCAGCGCAGCCTCGGCGCCGCCTCCACCCCTCTCCGCGCTGAGCCGCGCTGCCCGACCCCAAAGATCGCGCCCCCACCTACCACTCGCCGGCCGCAGCTGCCGCTGCTCCGCCACCATCCGCCGGTCGCTGGCCCCACCTCGGCTCAAGGCGCTGCCGAGCCTGGCCGGCCGGTCCTGCTCGCCCGCCTCAGATTTAGCTTCGCCGGCGACGCCCCGAGCACCTCGCCGTCGGCCCTCGCCCGTCCTCCCAGCGCTCCTCCGACCCAGCGCCACGCGCCTCGCCGATCAAGGTCGATGAGCTCCGCCGTCCGTCCCGCGCTCGCCACGGCGCCAACCCCGCTGAACCACCGGTGGCCCCGGTCCCGCGGACTCGAGTACCCCGACGCCGAGCACGAAGGACCCCACAAGACCATCGAGGCCGTCCCAATCCCGACATCGACAACCGTCGCGGAACATCTTCGACATGGGACGTCAAGGCCTCCGTTATGAAACTGACAAGATCAGCCACTCGGACCCGATGACCACCAAGAACGCCCCGAGAACGACAAGTACCTCCCTCGAACGCCAAACCCGAACCGGAAGGACGCCAAGATCGCCACCTGTGCCACAAGTACCGCACCCCGGACGCCAAGTACTTCACCCCGAAGCCAAGACCGACTCGATGGCGCGGGCCCGACAAGATCCTCGCGACAGCAAGACCGACCCCGTGGAACCCGACAAGACCGGCACAACGACAAGAACGGCATCGGCCCGGAAGTATCCGAAGCGCCCCGACACCGACCCAAGTCCTGCTTTTCGGACGCGGCAAGGTCTACCTCCGATGTTCGAGAACGAGCCCGCCGAGAACGCACTCGACGAACCCCGAACCCTGAGACCGACCCCGAACCCCGAACCCCGGAACCCCAAGATCGTCGAACCCTAATGTGTGAACCCTTCCCGAAAACCCTATTTTATAACATAATAACAACTTGTTGCATATTGAATTGTCATACTCGCATGCATGTCTGTGGTTTGGGGCCTTATGCCGATTCACCTAATAATCAAATGTGGGGCCCATATGCGGGCAAATCTAGCCTTATATTGGCCTCATTTAAATTTGTGTAGCGAACTCGGTGCTATCTTTTGCCATGCTAAGACAACATTTAAAATTGCGGGGTTTCTAAACAACTCGAACCATCTAATTAATTGTCGGGACCCCGGTTCCACTTAATATGACCTAATTGCATCGCACTTTAGCCATGCCATGCATCATACATGCATCATGCCGATCTTCTGCCGTTGTATTAAATACCGTCTCCGGTGTTTCTTCTAGTGTTTTGCTTCTTCGCGGATAAGGCCGTTGAGTTGATGTGAGCTTCGCCCCGATCTTCGGATGAACCCTTCGACAATGTTTTCAGGCGAGCATCTCCCTCTTTCTACCTATCTTACTTTTATAGTCTTTATTCCCTCCTGTTGATCTATTGCTATCTGTGTTGCGATGCTCTAGTTTTTCGTACCCCGTGATATCCCTTGCAGCCTCATATTGCCTTGGACACATCCTATTACCTGTTGTTTGGTAGCTAGTTGGACTTGCGTGTCGTAGTCACTTGCTCGAGTGCTGATGTGTGTCATATGCTACAGATTCTTGATGTATTGCCGCATGTTGATGTTGGAGATGATTCTAGTTTTACTTATCCTCACTTTAATTTCTGTTTAACAACTAAAATTGAAATAAGCAGAGGCATCGGTGGGTGATAGATAATATTTGGTTTCCGAACGCCCACTTGTGTCCCGTAAGACCCCGAGTACTTGATACATGTTCCTTGATTTATCGCGCTATCCACATCCGGGAGGTATATGGGACCCCCCTGAGCCAGAGCTTGATTCAGACTTATTTCTTGGGGCCACAAACTAGTTTGAGGTTTTATTTACTATCTTGTACTTATGCCATGCTACTGCTTTATTTACGATTGTGCGAGGAGCACACTGTACTGTTTAGGCTCGGGACACGTTTACGCGGTATCGACAAGCCCAGCCACACTTTCGGGTTCCTAGTCGTTTACCGCCGTCCACCCAAACCTTGAGGCCGTCTCGGAGTCAGCTAGCTTCGCTATGGATCTACTTAAGGGTGGCCCCTGAAATATTTCTGAATCTCGTGATTGTTCAAATGTGAAAGCCTCGTTGGGTTTTGATTTGGTTTTTCGAGGTTGATCGGCGTGTTGCTATTGCACCCGGCGGGTAAAACTTTCGAAAGCCGTGTCCGGATATGGACGACTTGGAGCACAAGATCTCGATCATGACAAGCATAACTAAAGTTTACTGCTATAAATTTGACTTATAATGACTAGTAATCAGCTTCACTATAATGGAATGGCTAATTAATACTGCCCACAATTGCTTGTTTGGTTGTCGCCATACAAATGTATCTGACTAGTAAGTATTGCAACTACAACGAATTGGCTGAATAAAAGTACCAACAAGCTTTGGGTTTCGGGTTTATCTCATGCTATCTGCACGATTAGTAATTGTTGCAACTATCACGGAATGATTAACTAAAAGTGCCCATCGTTTACTTTATCGTGACGATTATCTAAACCCGACTAGTAAAGTGCAACTATAATCGAATAAGTAAAACTGCCAACCGTGTGAGTTCTCGGTTGACTTCCTCGCTTGGTCTCGAGGAAATACCAGGATGGGTTTGTTTGGTGCTAGCTTGAGTTGGATCCGGTTAGGTCATTCTCATCCCTCTCGATATCCGCCATTGTATCGAGTCTCTATAGGTTGTTTCGTGCATCTTGCCGCCGCTCGATCCACCATACCTATGTAGGCGAGGACCGAATTCTAGCCTCGCTGCAATCGGCCTCGATCGACGCTCCTTCTTTGTTTTTCTGTTTTGCCCTTTGTCGGGCCCTTTTGTTAAGCAGGTTTTGAGATCGACGCCGTTAGCAGGGTTACCCTTCCGGCTTGGCCTGGGCAGGGTTATGGACGCCATTGGTTATTCTTCAGGGCTCTTAGCCCCATTTGCATCTTGTCCGTAGCTGGACGCTCTATCGTTTTCAAGGTGATTTGGATCTTTGTATATTATATCTATATTCTTGACTCTTTGAGTCGCTGTTTTATATATCTGTTTTGTGGGCCCCATCGAGGACTGTTGTGTAATGTTATTACTTCGTTTTCTACCCGCACGAAAGTGCCTGGTGGGCACCTTTGAATCGTTTCTATGCGGGTTTGGTGAATTTTGCCCAAACTTGCATAGGTCCGATTCTGAGGGTGTTACAGAGTGGTATCGAGCTCAAAGCTACGATACCCCACAAGTCCAGCCTGTAGGATAACCTAGCTAACGGCCGAAGTAGAGTGTCAAAACTATTTTGAAAAATCGGTTGGATAGTTCTGGTTAGGTCTGACTTTACTCCTTACCCCTCTGCTGTTCCCCTCTTACCCCTACGTGTTTTGAATCCGCTCTCTTCTCGTTCTTCGAGTCCAGGAATTCTCGTGGTTGGGTTTCCGTCGTACCTTTAGGGTTTCGCTTCCTTCTTCGATAACGGTGTGCTACCTCTGGTCTCCATGCTATCCGAGGAATCCGTCTACTGCGGTATCATTCTTTGTTCCTTGTTTGTGCTTTCCGGTGTTTTCCCGACGCGACGACATCATCTACGCCAGATCCAATGCAGAGTCCGCATCACTCCTTTGTTCCGAAACTCGCTTGTCGAGGTCTTCAGTCTGAATCCGAGAGTTGGTTGCATAATTCGCCTATTCGTGTGCAGAGTAATGGTTAGGGTGCGCGATGGACTGATCACCATCCGACTACTCTTATCATTCGCTCTTGTACATCGAATCGGTGGGTCCCGCGATTTTACTCCGTTCACGGAAGTTAGGGGTGGCTTTATTTGTTGATGCCTCTGCCTTCGATCTCTTGTTCCGGAGAGTCCTCTCGACGATCACGGACAACGACCTCTTGTTAGTGGTGTCGCGAGGATCTACACGAAGCGAGAAGACGCAGAACGCCGACCTTCCTTCCGATACCATGAGGCGGATCTCGAGGGCGAGATCCCTTGTTAGTGGTGTCGAATTGTGGCATCCCGCAAAACCACTACTAGAAAATCGCGTTGAATTTGTGCATTGCATCGTCATCATCATACATTGTTTGTTAAAACTATGTTTGCAAAGCCCGTGTTGTTTTCTAAAAACGCCCCATCTTTATTCAAACGCCAAAACCCGGGTCGCCGGACTATTTTGTTTTGCCCGCTACCGGTTTGCAAACGGTGTTAATTAAGCAAATAAAAGTTATATTATTTTTAGTGGGGGCAGTCGAACGGGCCAGATCGACCCGAACGACCACCCCCAGGTTTTTGAATCGGTCCAACTGCAACCGCCCCTAAATCCTAAAGCTACCCACTAGTCTACCCCCACCCCTTGGCCACATCACTCCACCCAATGGCAGCATTCCACCTCACCCTCTCCCCTCCCCCTAACCAATCTAAAACTGCCACCTCACCCCAATCACCCCCCTCTTTTCTCTCTCTCCTTCCCCCCCCCACTCAAACCTCTCTCTCACACACACTCTGCACGCACTGCACCCCCACCGGCCACATACGCGCGCGCCCTCCCCCACTCAACCCTGCCCGCGTGCCCCCCTGTCCCCCGGGCCCACGTGCCCCACCACGCCTGTGCGTCGTCTCCTCCTCTGGCTCGCTCGCCTGCTCTCTCCCTCTCCCTCTCAGGCCACCGCAGCACCCCCCACGCCGACGCCCCTCCTCGCCAACCACCCCGCTCCTCCCCCGCGCGCCCTCCTCCTCACCTCGCCCGCCACACCGCCCACCCCAGGCTCCGGCCCTGGCCTCTCCCGCCCGCCGCCCTCACCTCTCTGCACTCGCCGCCCGCTCGCCAGAGCGGCGCGCCAGCCTGACCCTACCGCCCGCCATCTCGAGGCCCTCCCAAGCCAGCTGCCGCCCGGCCCGCACGAATCCGCGCCAGCTCGGCGCCGCCTCCACCCTCTCCGCGCGAGCCGCCGCTGCCTCCAGACGCTCCGCCCACCTACCACTCGCGCCGCGGCCTGCCGCCTCAGCGCCACCATCCGCCCGTCGCCGGGCCCCACTCGGCTCTGCGCTGCTGCCGAGCCCTTCCGTCGGCCCGCCCGCCCCGCTTCAGACGAGCTCGCCGGCGTCCCGAGCACTCGCTGCCGGCCCGCGGGCCCGTCCTCCCCAGCGCTCCGACCCCGGCGCGGCTCGCCCGATCAGCGTCCGATGAGCTCCGCCCGTCATCGCCGCACGGCCAACCTCAATGAACCACCGGTGGCCCCGGTCCCGGACTCGAGTACCCGACGCGAGCACGAAGGACCCCACAAGACCATCGAGGCCGTCCCAATCCCGACATCGACAACCGTCGCGGAACATCTTCGACATGGGACATCAAGGCCTCCGTTATGAAACTAACAAGATCAGCCACTCGGACCCGATGACCACCAAGAACGCCCCGAGAACGGCGAGTACCTCCCTCGAACGCCAAACCCGAACCGGAAGGACGCCAAGATCGCCACCTGTGCCACAAGTACCGCACCCCGAACGCCAAGTACTTAACCCCGAACCCTGAGACCGACCCCGTGGAACCCGACAAGACCGGCACAACGACAAGAACGGCATCGGCCCGGAAGTTTCCGAAGCGCCCCGACACCGACCCAAGTCCTGCTTTTCGGACGCGGCAAGGTCTACCTCCGATGTTCGAGAACGAGCCCGCCGAGAACGCACTCGACGAACCCCGAACCCTGAGACCGACCCCGAACCCCGAACCCCGGAACCCCAAGATCGTCGAACCCTAATGTGTGAACCCTTCCCGAAAACCCTATTTTATAACATAATAACAACTTGTTGCATATTGAATTGTCATACTCGCATGCATGTCTGTGGTTTGGGGCCTTATGCCGATTCACCTAATAATCAAATATGGGGCCCATATGCGGGCAAATCTAGCCTTATATTGGCCTCATTTAAATTTGTGTAGCGAACTCGGTGCTATCTTTTGCCATGCTAAGACAACGGGTTTCTAAACAACTTGAACCATCTAATTAATTGTCGGGACCCCGGTTCCACTTAATATGACCTAATTGCATCGCACTTTAGCCATGCCATGCATCATACATGCATCATGCCGATCTTCTGCCGTTGTATTAAATACCGTCTCCGGTGTTTCTTCTAGTGTTTTGCTTCTTCGCGGATAAGGCCGTTGAGTTGATGTGAGTCACCGATCTTCGGATGAACCCTTCGACAATGTTTTCAGGCGAGCATCTCCCTCTTTCTACCTATCTTACTTTTATAGTCTTTATTCCCTCCTGTTGATCTATTGCTATCTGTGTTGCGATGCTCTAGTTTTTCGTACCCCGTGATATCCCTTGCAGCCTCATATTGCCTTGGACACATCCTATTACCTGTTGTTTGGTAGCTAGTTGGACTTGCGTGTCGTAGTCACTTGCTCGAGTGCTGATGTGTGTCGTCATATGCTACAGTTGCTGATGTATTGCCGCATGTTGATGTTGGAGATGATTCTAGTTTTACTTATCCTCACTTTAATTTCTGTTTAACAACTAAAATTGAAATAAGCAGAGGCATCGGTGGGTGATAGATAATATTTGGTTTCCGAACGCCCACTTGTGTCCCGTAAGACCCCGAGTACTTGATACCTGTTCCTTGATTTATCGCGCTATCCACATCCGGGAGGTATATGGGACCCCCCTGAGCCAGAGCTTGATTCAGACTTATTTCTTGGGGCCACAAACTAGTTTGAGGTTTTATTTACTATCCTGTACTTATGCCATGCTACTGCTTTATTTACGATCAGCGAGGAGCACCTTGCATCATTTAGGCTCGGGACACGCACGCTGTATCGACAAGCCCAGCCACACTTTCGGGTTCCCGATCGTTTACCGTCCACCCAAACCTTGAGGCCGTCTCGAGTCGCTAGCTTCGCTATGGGATCTACTTAAGGGTGGCCCCTCAAATATTTCTGAATCTGTGATTGTTCGATCGTGAAAGCCTCGTTGGTTTTGATTTGGTTTTCCGAGGTTGATCGAGCGTGTGTTGCTATTGGTGCACCCCGGGTAAAACTTTCAAAGCCGTGTCCGCGGATATGGACGACTTGGAGCACAAGATCTCGATCATAGACAAGCATAACTAAAGTTTATGCTATAAATTTGACTTATAATGACTAGTAATCAGCTTCACTATAATGGAATGGCTAATTAATAACGCCACAATTGCTTGTTTGGTCGCCTTGCGACAAATGTATCGACTAGTAAGTATTGCAACTACAACGAATTGGTGAATAAAAGTACCAACAACCGCTGGGTTTCGGGTTTATCTCATGCTATGCACGATTAGTAATTGTTGCAACTATCACGGAATGATTAACTAAAAGTGCCCATCGTTTACTTTATCGTGATTATCTAAACCTGACTAGTAAAGTGCCGCAACTATAATCGAATAAGTAAAACGCCAACCGTGTGAGTTCCTCGGTTGACTTCATCGTTGGTCTCGAGGGGAAATACGGGATGGGTTTGTTTGGTGCTAGCTTCGTTGGATCCGTAGGTCATTCTCATCCTCTCGATATCCGCCATTGTATCGAGTCTCTATAGGTTGTTTCTTTGCATCTGCTTTCGATCCACCATACCTATGTAGGCGAGGACCGCCGAATTCTAGCCTCGCCGTGTACTGGCCTCAGTACTGACGCTCCTTCTTTGTTTTTCTGTTTTGCCCTTTGTCGGCGCCCCTTTTGTTAAGCAGGTTTTGAGATCGACGCCGTTAGCAGGGTTACCCTTCCGGCTTGGCCTGGGCAGGGTTATGGACGCCATTGGTTATTCTTCAGGGCTCTTAGCCCCATTTGCATCTTGTCCGTAGCTGGACGCTCTATCGTTTTCAAGGTGATTTGGATCTTTGTATATTATATCTATATTCTTGACTCTTTGAGTCGCTGTTTTATATATCTGTTTTGTGGGCCCCATCGAGGACTGTTGTGTAATGTTATTACTTCGTTTTCCACCCGCACGAAAGTGCCTGGTGGGCACCTTTGAATCGTTTCTATGCGGGTTTGGTGAATTTTGCCCAAACTTGCATAGGTCCGATTCTGAGGGTGTTACAGTTGCTAATATTTGTAACTCGAAACATGAGCTACGGAATAGACGGCGGCTTGCGAGGGATGAGGTGACGATGCGCGTTGGCAACGGATCAAGAGTTGATGTGATGGCCGTCGGCACGCTCTCCTTAGTTTTACCTTCGGGATTAGTTTTAAACCTTAATAAATGTTATTATGTGCCTGCGTTGAGCATGAACATTATTTCTGGATCGTGTTTATTGCAAGACGGTTATTCATTTAAATCAGAGAATAATGGTTGTTCTATTTATATGAGTAACATATTTTATGGTCATGCACCTCTTGTAAATGGTTTATTTCTTAAATCTCGAAAGGGATGAAACACACATCCATAACATTGAGGCTAAGAGATGCAAAGTAGATAGTGATAATACTACTTATTTGTGGCATCGCTGCTCAGGTCATATTGGTGTAAAGCGCATGAAGAAACTCCATTCTGATGGACTTTTGGAGTCTCTTGATTTTGAATCATTTGACACATGCGAACCATGCCTCATGAGCAAGATGATCAAAACCCCATTCTCCGGTATGATGGAGCGAGCAACGGACTTGTTGGAAATCATACATACCGATGTATGCGGACCGATGAGTGTTTCGACGCGCGGTGGATATCGCTATTTTCTCACTTTTACCGATGACTTAAGTAGATATGGGTATATCTATTTGATGAAACATAAATCTGAAACATTTGAAAAGTTCAAGGAATTTCAGAATGAAGTGGAGAACCATCATAACAGAAAGATTAAATTTCTACGATCCGATCGTGGAGGTGAATATTTGAGTTATGATTTTCTCACGCATCTTAAAGCAAGTGGAATCGTTTCACAACTCACGCCACCCGGAACAACACAGCGCAATGGTGTGTCGAGCACGAATCGAACCCTATTAGATATGGTCCGATCAATGATGTCTCTCTTGATTTGCCATTATCATTTTGGGGTTACGCAGAAACCGCTGAATTCACTTTAAATAGGGCTCCATCTAAACCGTTGAGACGACACCGTATGAACTGTGGTTTGGTGCTAAACCTAAGTTGTCGCGTTTCTTAAAGTTTGGGGATGCGGCTTACGTCAAGAAGTTGATGCCGGACAAGCTCGAACCCAAAGCGGAGAAATGCGTCTTCATAGGATACCCTAAGGAAACTATTGGGTATACCTTCTATCACAGAACCGAAGGCAAAGTGTTTGTCGCAAAGAATGGTTCCTTTCTTGAGAAGGAGTTTCTCTCGAAAGAAGTGAGTGGGAGGAAAGTAGAGCTAGACGAGGTTATTGAACCTTCTCTTGAACTGGAGAGTAGCGCAACACCTGAAATTGTTCTAGTGCCGCCTGCACCAACAATAGAGGAAGCTAATGACAAGGATCATGAAGCTTCGGACGATGCTGCTACTGAACGTCGCAGGTCGACAAGGTCGCGTGCCCCTCCTGAGTGGTACGGCAACCCTGTCTTAACTGTCTTGTTAGTAGAAGACAGTGAACCTACGAACTATGAGGAAGCGATGATGAGCCCAGACTCTGAGAAATGGCTAGAAGCCATGAAATCTGAATTGGGATCCATGAGCGAAAACCAAGTATGGACTTTGGTGGACCCTCCTAGCGACCGAAAGGCCGTTGAGTGCAAATGGATCTTCAAGAAGAAAATGGACGCGGATGGTAATTTTACCGTCTATAAAGCACGGCTTGTCGCAAAAGGTTTTCGACAAGTTCAAGGTGTTGACTACGATAAGACTTTCTCTCCCGTAGCGATGTTTAAGTCCATTCGGATTTTATTAGCAATTGCTGCGTTTCATGATTATGAAATATGGCAGATGGATGTCAAGACTGCGTTCCTCAATGGCAACATTGATGAGGAGTTGTATATGATGCAACCCGAAGGTTTTGTCGATCCTAAGGATGCTAGTAAAGTATGCAAACTTTAGCGTTCCATTTATGGACTGAAGCAAGCATCTCGGAGTTGGAACCTTCGTTTTGATCAAGTGATCAAGAGCTTTGGATTTGTTCCAAATTGCTATGAAGCTTGTATCTACAAGAAAGTGAGTGGGAGCTCGGTGACGTTTCTGGTACTATATGTGGATGACATATTGATTATTGGAAATGACATCAACATGCTTAACGATGTGAAGAGTTATTTGAACAAGTGTTTTTCAATGAAATACCTAGGTGAAGCTGCTTATATATTGGGCATCAAAATCTATAGAGATAGACAAATACGCCTGATAGCATTAAGCCAGAGTACATACCTAGACAAAGTTCTGAAAAGGTTTAGAATGGATAAGGCAAAGAAAGGTTCAGTACCTATGTTGTCAGGTAAGATATTGAGCAAGGCTCAGCGTCCAGCTACGGTAAATGATAGGGAAGCTATGAGCAAAGTGCCTTATGCCTCGGCCATAGGTTCCATCATGTATGTCATGCTGTGTACTAGACCGGATGTGTCCAATGCTCTTAGTTTGACGAGCAGATATCAAAGTGATCCAGGAGTGGAACACTGGACAGCCGTGAAGAACATCCTAAAGTACCTAAATAGGACTAAAGAAATGTTCTTAGTCTATGGGGGTGATGAACAGCTTGTCGTAAAAGGTTATGTCGATGCTAGTTTTGACACCGACAAGGATGATTCTAAATCTCAGACAGGATACGTTTATATTTTGAATGGAGGAGCTATGAGCTCGAAAAGCTGCAAGCAAAGCGTGATCGCGGGATCTACAGTAGAAGCGGAATACATGGCTGCTGCAGAAGCGTCAAGTGAAGGAGTTTGGATCAGAAACTTCATCACTGAGCTTGGCGTGGTTCCAAGTGCATTGGACCCACTGGAGATATTGTGTGACAACACTGGCGCCATAGCACTCGCTAAGGAACCAAGATATTATCCAAAGACCAAGCATATCAACCGCAAGTTTCATATAATCCGACATTATATAGCAGATGGAGATCTGAAGATTAGCAAAGTACATACGGATCTGAATGTCGCAGATCCATTGACTAAACCTCTTCCACGTGTAAAACATGATCAACACCTCAGTGCCATGGGTGTGAGATTGTTGCCAGATGTAAACTAGATTATTGACTCTAGTGCAAGTGGGAGACTGTTGGAATTATGCCCTAGAGGCAATAATAAAGATGTTATTATTATAATTCTTGTTCATGATAAAGTTTATATTCCATGCTAGAATTGTATTAAGCGGAAACTTTAATACTTGTGTGGTTTGTGAACAACACCGTGTCCCTAGTATGCCTCTATGGACTAGCTCATTGATCAATGATGGTTAAGGTTTCCTAACCATAGACATGAGTTGTCAATTGATAATGAGATCATATCATTGGAGAATGATATGATGGATAGACCCAAACTAAGCGAAGCAATTAGATCGTTCATCGTGTTCATCTTTGAAGCTTTTCCTATGTCAAATATTGTATTCCTTAGACCATGAGATAATGCAACTCCCCGGTACCGAAGAAAGCTTTGAGGTCATAAACGTCATCCTATGAGAGGGTGATCATAAAGGTGTCTCTCGGTGATCGAAAGTATCTGGGGTTGTATGTATCGAGATGGAATTTGTCCTCCCAAGTCGGAGAGATATACTTGGCCCACTTTTAATCGATATCAACACCGCTTGCAAGCATGTGGTTAAGGAGTTAATCACAAAGTGATATCGATTACGGAACGAGTAAAGTACTTGCGTGAACGAGATTGAACTAGGTATGACTGCAACGATCGAATCTCGGGCAAGTAAAATATCGCGAGACGAAGGGAATATATATATGGGATTGATTGAATCCTGGCATCGTGGTTCATCCGATATGATCATCGATGAATGTGTGGAGTCAATATGGGTGCCTGCACCGTTGTTGATTATTGATAGAAGATCATGTCTGCATATTCTCGAACCGCAGGTCACACACTTAACGTGTCTCGGCTAGGATAGATTGGATAATTGGTTTATGAATTTTTGTTAGGAGTCTCGGATGGGATCCGGGACATCACGAGAGGTTCCGAATGGTCCAGAATAAGATTCATATAAGGCAGTGCAGTTTTTGGAGTTCGGAATTGTTCCGGGTTAATCGGTATTGTACCGGAAGCTTCTAGAACCTTCTGGAAGGGGACCAACGTGGCCCCACCTTCCGGGAGGGGGCATGGGCCTATGAGGGAGTGTCCTGGACGCATTGGGCCAGGGGCACAAGGCCCCATAGGGCCCAGCCGATTCTATAGGGTTTAAATCGTTTAAACTAGGGATAGAATTTCTAGAAGGGGGAGAGTCCACACCTCCCACTCCTCCCTCCCTTGTCCGCCGGCCCAAGGCTTGGGGGAGGGGCAAGGGCTAGCCGCCCCCCTCTATATAAAGAGGGCTGGGGCGCCCCCTCCCCCCTACACCTTGCCTCCAACCCTAGTAGCCTTGCTACCTTCCTCTCTCCCTCCCGACTGTTTGTAGGTGAAGCCCTGCAGCAGAAATTCTCCACCATATACACCACGCCGTCGTGCTGTAGATCCAATCTATCTCTCCACCATACTCGCTGGTCCGAGGAAGGAGGAGACGTCGAGGTGCTGCACGTGTGCATCTCACGGAGGCACCGCCACTTGTGGTGCTAGATCGGATCGGATCGCGAGGAGGAGAAGCGAGTACGACTACATCACCCACGTTCCGACGAACGTTCACTGCGGCGAATCTTCAAGGGTATGAAGATCTAATCCAATCTCTCTCGTTGATTGCATCTCCTAGATTAGATCTTGGCTTTCCCTCTGTTCGCATCCGTAGAAAATTTTGATTTACTATGCCGCGAAACCCTTCAGTACTCACTTCCACGCCTTCGGTAGACGTGATGAGGATGGTGAGGCCATTGACTTTGAGGATACATCGAGAGAGATGGCAGAGCCGATTCGTCTATACCTCCAGGACTTAGAGGTTCTTCTTAGGCACCTAGACACTGATAGGACCAACGCCATGCTTAGCGATGACGAACTCCAGGTGCAGCTTCGTGAGAAGGACAAGCTCTTCGTGGAGCAAGATGAGATAGTCAAGGAGATGGAGGCCAAGTTTAAGAGTCAGGATAGAAAGTTCAAGAGTCAAGAGAAGCGAGTCCAAGATAGGAACAACAGGATTCGAGACATGACTGCAGAACTTGAGGCCAAGGACTTCGAGCTCGAGCATCAACAAGGTGTGATTGAGAGGCTTCGTGCACAGAAGAGGGCTCTCAAAGCCAAAGTAGAGACCTTGAACACCAATGTCGAGGAATACAAGACTGCTATGGAGAATGCAGGTCTTACACTTGTTGATGAGGAGGTAGATGCAGAGGAGTAGTGATGACTACTCATTTACCTTTATTTACCATGCTTTTGATTGTTGATTCGCAATGACCATCCAACATGTGGATGGCTTGCTATTGGTGTGTTTACTTTTTCAAAAACTTGTTGTTTGTGTTGTTGAACCTTTTACTATTATGATGCATGGTTGGTGATTGCTTATGTGATGTATTGTGCATGTTAGCATCTATGGGTATCTCATTCTTATCTCTATTGAACAACCACAGATGCCTCCCCGACGTGCCAATCCCAACCCCAACAACAACAAAATCACCCCTGAGATGCAGCAAATGATGACAACTCAGACTCAGCTGATGCAAATAATGACTACTCTCATCCAGAATCAGAACAACAACAACAACAACAACAACAATAATAATAATAATAATAATAATAATAATAATAACAATAACAACAACAACAATCAGAACAACCCACCGGGTTTTGACATGCTTACCAGGTTCTTAAGACTGAGGCCAGCAAAATTCTCAGGAACTACTGATCCTATGGTGGCCAATGATTGGCTACGCTCTGTGAACAAGGACTTGGTAACCGTTGGCTGTACTGATGAAGAGAAAGTCAGATTTGCAGAACACTTGTTGGAAGGACCAACAACCACTTGGTGGGATAACTTCCAGATCACCACTCCCATTGCGGATGTGACATGGGCTATCTTCGAAGATGGTTTCCGTACTGCTCACATCTCATCCGGAGTGATGAGTTTGAAGAAGAAAGAGTTTCATAATCTGAAGCAGCGCCACTGCAGCGTGGCAGAGTATATTGAGGAGTTCAACAATCTGGCGCGTTATGCACCGGATGAAGTTGACACTGATGCTAAGAGGAAAGAGAAGTTCCTTGAAGGATTGAATGATGAACTGAACCTGCAGGTATCTGTGGCATATGTCCCCACATATCAGTCTCTTTGTGACAAGGCTACCATCTTGGAGAGCAAGATGAAACAAGTTGAAAGCAGGAAGAGAAAGCACTCTGACAAGCACAGCCCGGGATCGTCTCACAAGAGTTCCCATTATGATGATAGTGGGAATTCTGGATCCCACAAGCATGGGAAGTTCAACAAGCACCACAACCACAACCGTTATCATGACAACAAGGACCACCGTAGTCATGACAACGATAAGTACAAGAATCACAAGGGTGGATATAAGAGCCACCATAGTGGAAGTGGAAGTGGCAGTGGAAGCCAGCCTGTCAAGAAGGATCTTAGTCAGGTTGAGTGTTTCAAGTGAAAGAAGATGGGGCATTATGCAAATGAATGCCCAGAAAAGAAAGTTGAAGGACCCAACAAGCCCAACCCTTTTCAAAAGGGACAAGTGAACCACATCAATGTGGAGGAAATCTATGAGGAACCTGATGCTGTTGCTGGTAAGTTCAAACTCAATTCTATTCCAACACTTGTTCTTTTTGATACTGGTGCATCACATTCATTCATATCAAAAGCATTTGTTGATAGAAATGGGTTTCCAACTGACAACATTGGGTGTCCAATAAAAGTTAGTTCTCCTGGTGGAGACATGATAGTAAGTCTTGGATGCCAGGATCTAGTGATAGAATTTGGAAAGTATAAGTTTCCAGTGAGTCTGATAATCCTAGATTCCCAGGGACTGGATGTAATTTTGGGAATGGATTGGATGACCAATTATGAAGGAGTACTAGATTGTGCCAATCGTACTGTTGCACTCACAACCCCGAGAAAGAAACGGATTAGATTCAAATCTAAGTTTGAATCAAAAGGGAGTAAGCTAAATTCTCTTAAGGGGGTTAGCATAGACAGTGTGCCTATTGTGAGTGAATATCCAGATGTGTTTCCGGAAGAATTGCCGGGAATGCCACCAGATAGAGATGTGGAATTTCTTATTGATTTGCTACCAGGATCTGGACCGATAGCAAAGAGACCATACAAGATGTCAGTTGATGAACTAAAAGAACTCAAGAAACAACTTGGAGAACAGTTGCAGAAAGGTTTTATCCAACCAAGTTCTTCATCTTGGGGAGCACCAGTTTTGTTTGTGGAGAAGAAAGATAGAATTCAAAGGTTATGCATAGATTACCGTTCACTCAATGAGGTGACTATCAAGAACAAATACCCTTTGCCTAGAATCAATGACTTGTTTGATCAGTTAGAAGGAGCCTGTGTGTTCTCAAAGATTGATCTCCGGTCAGGTTATTTCCAGCTCAAGATAAGGGAACAAGACATACCTAAGACAGCTTTCACCACAAGGTATGGTTTGTATGAATATACCGTGATGCCATTTGGTTTGACTAATACACCAGCTTATTTCATGAACATGATGAACAAAGTGTTCATGGAGTTCCTTGACAAGTTTGTTGTCGTATTCATCGATGACATTCTAATCTACTCCAAGAGCAAAGAAGAGCATGAAGGACATCTACGTTTGATACTTGAGAAGCTTAGAGAACATAAGCTGTATGCCAAATTCAGCAAGTGTGAATTTTGGTTAAATGAAGTTGGTTTTCTTGGTCACGTTGTGTCAGGAGATGGTGTAGCAGTTGATCCTGCTAAAGTTTCAGCTATAACTGAATGGGAATCTCCCAAGTCAGTGAAAGAGGTTCGTAGTTTCCTTGGCTTGGAAGGATACTACAAAAGATTTATTGAGAATTTCTCCAAGGTAGCTAAGCCTATGACAGAATTGCTAAAGAAAGACAAGAAATTTGCTTGGTCTGAAGGTTGTGAACTCAGCTTTCAAGAATTGAAGAAGAGACTAGTGACAGCACCAGTCTTATGTTTGCCAGATTTGGAGAAAGATTTCCAAGTATATTGTGATGCATCTCATCATGGATTAGGTGCAATACTTATGCAAGAAGGGAAAGTTGTGGATTATGCCTCGAGACAACTCAAAACTCATGAAGTAAACTACCCTACTCATGATTTATAATTAGCCTCTGTTGTCTATGCACTCAAAACATGGAGACATTATCTTTTGGGAAAACGTTGTGAAGTATTCACAGATCACAAGAGTTTGAAGTATATCTTCACCCAGAAATAAATTAACATGAGACAAAGAAGATGGATAGAACTCATCAAGGACTATGACTTGAGTTTGCAATACCACCCCGGTAAAGCAAATGTTGTAGCGGATGCTCTAAGCCGTAAAGTTTTTGTGAATGGCCTTACTAAGGGAGAATTTCCAGATGATCTGTGTGCCCAATTCAGAGATCTAAGATTGGAGATTGTGCCTGAGGGACATCTCATGTCTTTGGATGTTCAACCCACTTTGTTGGACAAGATCAAAGAAGCCCAAAAGACGGATATGGAAATTGAGGAGATAAAGGAAAAGATTGGAAAAGGAAAAGCCAAAGGATTCCATGAAGATGAATAGGTTACTTTATGGTATGGAAAATGTATCTGTGTTCCACAAGATCCGGAGCTTCAGAAACTGATTTTACAAGAAGCCCACAACTCACCGTATTCCATTCATCCGGGTAACACCAAAATGTACATGGATATGAAAGAAATATTTTGGTGGAATGATCTCAAGAAGGACATCGCCGAACATATTGCTTTGTGTGATGTATGTAGTAGAGTGAAAGCAGAACATCAGAAACCAGCAGGATTGTTACAACCACTACCTATTCCTGATTGGAAGTGGGACAAGATTGGTATGGATTTCATTACCGGATTGCCAAGGACCCGGTCAGGATATGATTCAATTTGGGTAGTAGTGGATCGCCTAACTAAAGTGGCTCATTTCATACCCGTGAAGACAACCTACACCAGTGCTAAGTTAGCCAAGATCTATATGAGTAGAATTGTATGTCTACATGGAGTACCCAAGAGTATTGTGTCTGATAGGGGAACTCAATTCACTTCTCATTTTTGGAGGTAGCTACATGAGTCATTGGGAACGAGGTTGGAATTCAGCACTGCATTTCATCCTCAGACTAATGGACAGATAGAAAGGACCAATCAGATTCTTGAAGATATGTTGAGGGCATGTGCTCTAGACTATGGAGCCAGTTGGGATGAAAGTCTGCCTTATGCAGAATTCTCTTACCATAACAGCTATCAAGCCAGTATTGAGATGGCACCATTTGAGTTTCTCTATGGGAGAAAGTGTACCACCCCATTACTATGGAATGGTGTGGGAGAAAGAAGTCTGTTCGGACCAGAACTAATCAAAGAGGCTGAAGAGAAAGTTAAGCTAGTTAAGGACAGGTTGAAGATAGCACGGTCCCGACAAAAGAGCTACGCAGATCCTAAGCATAGAGAAGTCACCTATGAAGTGGGTGATAGAGCTTATCTTAGAGTGTCACCACTTCGTGGAGTGAAGAGGTTTGGAGTCAAAGGAAAATTGGCCCCAAGATATGTTGGACCATTCAAGATTCTGAGTCATAAAGGAGAAGTAGCTTATGAGATTGAATTGCCAGAATCTTTGTCAGCTGTTCATAATGTGTTTCATGTGAGTCAGCTTAAGAAATGCCATCCAGAAATGGAAGATACTTCTTTGAAGGATACTATACCTTTGGAAGAGGTCCAATTGGAAAGTGATCGCACTTATGAGGAGAAACCTATCAAGATTCTTGAGACTACAGAAAGAGTTACTTGGACTAAGACTATCAAATTCTGCAAAGTTCAATGGAACCATAATTCCAAACAAGAAGCAACATGGGAAAGAGAAGATGATCTTCGGAAAGACCACCCTCACCTATTTGCTAGCCAACCCGAATCTCGAGGGCGAGATTCACCTTAAGGGGGTTAGATTTGTAACATCCCTAAAATCATGTTTAAAAACTCATGCACATAATTTATGCATTCATGATCATTTAGGGTTTCCTTTTCAAAACCAATTCAAAAATAGGAGCATCTGTTTCTCATTATTTTATGTAAGCAGGACATTGGTCCAATGCTACTCTCCAATGAGAGATTATTTTTTTCTAACCAAGCTTTGCTTGCTCCCTTGTTGTTTGGTTTGAATGTTAGTGCTTGGACCAAAAATTACAAAACATATTTGGTTTTAAAACCATTTTCAAAACTTATTCAAATCAAGTGTTGTAGCACTGTTTATTTTGTTTAATCAAAGGGACCAAGCTAGTACAGAGAGACCACTTGGTTTCATGCCCAAAAATGTGAGTGTTGCACTCTACAAAAACCCAGAAAAGATTTGAATTCAAATGGCCTTTGAATTTATTTGAAAATGGATCCAGAAAATTAAAACAGAATTAGAAAAGGAGTAAAGAAAAGAAAAAGGGCCAGCGTCGCCAATCTAGCCCAACACTGGATCCGGCCCAACAACCAGCCCACCCGGGGTTTCCCTCTCCCTCTGTTTCTCACCCGCGCGAGCACACCCCACTCACTGACGCCCCGGACCCACCTGCCCCGTCATCGTCGTCCCCAAACCCCGCCCATGACCGAGGCCTCCACTGTTTCCTCCCCGCGTCACTGTCGTTGATTGCGCGAGTAAATGTTGTTGATTCGCCGAGTAACTCCTCGACCAGATCCGGCTACTTAAGCCCCACAGTCCCCACCCCATTCCCCCCACTCAATTTCCTCTGAACGCCGCCAGGCTGCTCGCTTTCCTCTCCACATCGCCGCTGTCCCGACGAACTCTAGCGACCGATTGTGGTAAGCCTCGTGCGCGCCTCCCTCTCTTGTTCACGCGAGCTGCTTCGCAACCATCTTGCGCTCCTTCTGACACCATTGGTTCGACCTGTACTGCCCCAGGTCGTCGACTCCTCGAGCACCGCAAACACCCGACGCCGTCTCCAACTCCGGCAAGAAATTTCGGTGAGATTCGACCGCCCCGTGCCTTCCCCTTGACCCTATCATGTTTGCCTGAACATTGTGCACACGCTGATGCCTTCCATTTGTGCTAGGGCGGCTCAGAACAATGCCAACGTCGCCGTCCACCTGAGCCAGACGCTATCCTCGACTCCGACGAGCTCCCACGGCCACAGCAGCATGCCCCCGTTTCCACGACGAACACGTTGAGCTTCCTCGTGCACGTGCGAGTCTGGTAAGCATCACCACTGCCCCCAGCTCTCACTAGATACGCCGATTCATCACCGGCAGAGCCGTCGCCGCCGCTGTGCCCATGAGCGCCGCCGGTTTTGGGTCAGAGAGGTTTGATCCACTTGATCTAGATCCAGTGGTTGAGATTAGAAGCTAGGCCAAGAGGTACGGGCAGATCTGAGCCGTGCGTTTTAGTTAGATCTAACGGTTTGCAAGGGCGATCCAGCGCGAAGCGGTACCAATCAACCAGACGCTGCCGCGTGGCACGAGTTTCGTTTTAAAAATTTGAATTAGATCAATTAGATGGTTAAACTTGTTTAAATCATAACTTTTGATTTCCATGTCCAAATTTGACAAATTTTATATCAATGGAATCAGGAGAGAAAATCCTTTCCATTTATGCAATGTGTTTAAAGTTTTGCCTCTGTTAAAATGGGTGTTTTTACAGAAACATGTGTAAGCCTATTTTGTGTATATCAATTATTTGGAAAAGTTTTTGCTAATCAAATAAAGTTTATTTTGGCTTGTTTTGTACTTGTCTATGATCCAGTACAGTGCACTTGTCTTGTTTAGTGTAGAAAATCATCACATGGCATATTACATACATTCATGTATTTTTGCTTGTATTAATTGTGTATGTGATTTTGTTCCATTATTTTCTGTGTAGATCTTGCTGCAAATAGTGATTGTGAGGATTATAGCTACTCTACAAACTACCAAGGCAAGTGGTGCTTCATGATTTTATTCCTAAGTTTTTCCACTATGCACTAGAAATATTTTGCTAGACTTGCATGAATATTTTGGTCTATATGCTATGCTTGGGAAATCCTAGTAGTTGTAGAATTGCTAGAAATTTCTAAGTTAAGATGCTTATCTATGCCATGCTTAGCCTAGATAGTAGCAAACAAAGGTGGTCATATACTCATGCTATGATAAAATATTTCTAAGTCTTTGGACTTGTGTTTTGCTTAAAAAAACAACTAAGTGAATGAAACACCTGGGTGGAATGGAAGGAATGGTTTATGTTGAGTGGTTACACAAGGCCCATTCCTATGGTTTACCTTGTGTATCTCACTTGTGGAAAGCCACCCAGGAACAAAGGGATTTGAAATGCCATATGTTAAGAAGCTTCTAGTGCAGCCACTTGGCAATATGGGCTCTACCTGGATCATATAGGTTGCAATAAATTAGCCATTTGGACAGTTGGTGGTAGTGGGATGATAGGTTGGAGCGCGTCCATTTGGTCTAAGGGAAGGCTTCTGAAAGGTCCTGTCTTGGTGAAAATCAAGTCTTGTGGGGAAAGTGCACAACCTCTGCAGATGGAAGAATCTAAGTACTTAGCCATGTCCCTGGTATTGGATAACTTGAGCATCAAGACATGGAAGCTATCAAGAATCTCCTCATCCCAATTTCTAAGTAAAAACTTGTGGTTGAACAAGGGTGAAGGTTCCCCAATGTCTATTGGTGGTTCCTTGGGAAAGATTTTGACAAAGAAAAACTTAGTGTTTTCAACTAATAGGTAAAACCTATTTTGAACAAACCAAGCCTAAGCTACACTTAGCCAAAATGCATATAGTATTTAGTCCACCAATATTCTACTAAGGTATCACTTGCCAATACTATTCCAATCTATTGACCCACTGTGGCTGTAACTTGTGATGTTGCAGGTTATTCTGATGGTGATTAGGGGTGATGAGTCTACACTCAACATGCTTGCATGTGGCACATGAAGATGAAGACTTATTTATCTTATTACATATTTAAACTCTTGTACTAGGCCTGTGGCCATGGAGTTGTAAAAGAATATGTTTGTCTCTGGAATGAGTTGTAATAATGACCTTTGTTTCTGTGTACTTCATATTAAACTGTGGATGCTAGCATTGATCCAGGGACTAGCATTGCAATCACAGGGATCCTTTCCTTTACAAAGGAGGCATCTTACAGTGGGCGCCAACTGTCGTGGTATTGCCAACGAGCACGCCATGGAGGGGTCCTCACAGTGCGTGTTTAGAGACGTGGGGTAAGGCGGACGGTTGACGGGTACGAGGTAACACAGCTTACCCAGGTTCAGATCCCACGACAGTGGCGGAATCCTACTCCTGCTATAAATCACTATAAGGGCAATACGCCGAGTTACAGAGATAGGTTCGCTGTGCGAGGTTGTGTGAAGTTGTATATGATCGTGCCCTAAAGGCTCCCATAGGCCCGACTTATATAGTTGCCAGGTCCTAGGGTTATAGGGAAAATTCCTAGACGGACAGGTTACAGAGTCCTAAACTGTCTGTTACTAGTCTTGTGTATCTTGCACTCCAAGGCTCCAGGTACGTTGGTGACTCCACCGTAGCCTTCCTTTATCCGGTATGGGCCTCCCTTCTGGATCCATTTAACTGGGCCGCCCAGCAGGCCATAGGCCATGCTACCGACTATGGGCCACCCAGGTTAGCCGGATAAGAGACATGCTATAAGGATACCCATATAGCATACCCCCAACACAAAAGGAACAACTACGCGGGTAGGAGGAGCAGGCTAGCTCAAGAGCAAGCACAAGAATCCAGCAGATCAAGATCAAGATCATCATCATCAATCTACTACACCATCATCAGATTTTGTGGTGAGCCTTATAAAACCATCACACGATTTCATCTAAACAAAAGCATGTGTTGCTTTATGAAATGATCTCTCAATATTCACCCAAGAGAGGTGAATCTATCCTAGAGATTTCAAGTATAAAGATAAGAAATCAAAATCAGCCAAAAGCACTAAACCCTCAGACCAGCATCACAGAGTTTAGTGTTAATTTTTGCTACTTAGATCATTTTTCATTTGATCTTATCAGATCAGGGCACATCTCTCAAAGAGAGTAGCACCTCTAATCCTATAAGTTTCAAACGAACTATTTGCTTAGCTAACTAGGAATTAAATCCTAGAGCCTCCGACCAACATCATAGGCAGGAGGGTTAAGAGAAGCTCTTATTCTATCTTGCCAGTATGAATCACAAGTATTGACAAAGCTAAGCCCAGAAATAAAAACCCAATCACTTGTGTGCCATATTACAATGGTATCACAAGGACAAGTTCTTAATGACCTAAAACCAATCTTTGCTTAGTTCCCACGGATAAAAGGAACAAACCAATACATATCATCTTCCTGAATCCAAATGCCAGGAATCAATATCATATTCATCTATACATCCACAGAAAATCATTACATGTAATGATTATATTCAGTATGTACAATCTCATACAAGCTTACCATTATAATTACAGTAAGCAACTACTGAGAGAAACTACTGTCAGTATGAGCATTCTGACAGTAGAGAAAGTTCTCAGATCAACAACATTTCCAACCAGTGATTCCATAGAAACACTAGCATGGGATCATAGTGAATCACCACTAGAATAAATCTGACAAGCCACTAGCAACATCAAAGCCACTACCAATCATGATCCACAACAAACAATCATTCTTAATGCTCAAGTATGATCACCACTAGATCTAAAGCATCATGGATATGATCAACAGGGGGTTATGAACCCTAATCAGAACAAGAACCCTAATCCAGAGATGAACCCTAATCATCACATAGTCACTAGGCATGAGAATCCACTAGACACACAGAGAGATTCATGGTAATGGCAGGAACAAGAACCACAGAAGCAACTTACCTGAGGTCCTCGCTGACGAATTGAAGAGGAAGCAGGCCAGCGAACCCGCATGGCAACGGCAGGGGAGAACCACGGCGGGCCATAGCAAAGACACAGGCCCGGCACCACCGCAGGCGGGACCGCGGAGGTGGAGACAACACCTTTTCCTAACCCTAGGGTTCGGGAACGGCGTGAACCCGACCACGGGGAAGCCCCGGAATCAAATCGAGATGGACCAGATGAATGAGCGTGGCCGCAAACCTCGCCCTGCACCACGACGGCAGCCAGGAGAAGCCTCAACGACGGCCATCGCCAGCGGCGGCACCAGAGCTCGCGGGGTCGGGGAAGAGGAGAGGTGAGAACGAGGAGAGGGCGGAGTGTGTGGGCTGGGTGGGCCAAAACCCCATCGGGTTGGTATTTTGACCTTGCCCTATTGGGCCACACTGGCCCAATAAGCCCAAAAGGCCATTCCAAATTATTTAAAAAACTTTTTTATTCAATTGGAAAAGACCAAAATGCCCCTGCCCTCAATAAAATTCTAGAAAATAAAATAAAAATCCAAAAATTATAAATAAAATATTTTTGGATTCACAATAATCCACTCCGTTCAAAAAAAATAAGATATAAAATTTTGGACACTTAAATTTTTATAAGAATTTTGTAATTTATATATTCCTTATGGAATTTTACAAAATTATTGAAAGGTGATAAAAATAAATAAAAATCACTTTCATTATTTATTAATATTATAGTATTTTTGAAAAATACTAAATAAATATTTAGTAATAAATTTAATGTATAATTAATAATTACTAAAAGAATTATTAAATCAATAAAAGTCAAATAAAATGGAAATAAAATAAAATAATTTATGCAATAAATATAAAAAAAAATTTGTAAATACTTTATTAAAAAGCACCTTATATAGGGAAAATGCATATAGAATTAAATAATGCATTACATTACTTGCATAATCATTTGGTTCTTTAAATATTGTCCTTATCGGGCAATAATGATGTTTTTGTAGAACTAGAAGCTCAAGGTCCAGTGCAAGCATCAGACTTCACTACCTTGCCATCACAAGGCAAGTTCATCACTTGCTCATGTTCTCTGAAGAGTCTTTATCAAAGTATTTGCAAATTGTGTGTTATCATATATGCTATAAAAGAAAGAAAACAATATTTTCATAAATAAAGAAATCATAGATATCATCCTAAGTGGTGATATAATGGAGCAATAGAACCTAGGGTTCTATTTGCAACAATGATGATCAAGTAGGGACTTAATAACCCCTGACATCAGTGATTCTAGCGCCGAATATTACGCGTTAGCCATGAGATTTGGATTGGGACAGAGAAGTCAGTTGTATCTTCTTCCTCTCGCATGAAGCCGGATGTGCAGGTCGTGGTTGTTAGCCTTGTAGCGTGCATATTAGTTGGTAATTCATAGAGGATATGCAGCATATGGGTGGGAACCCTCATCGTCCCACGATAGTTCTGGCATCTAACGGTTTGTACAAACCATTGCCGTAATTCATTATGTGGGCATGGTGTACACCAAGGAGGCATGTGAGGTCGCGAAGGGGGCAGTGATTGGCTTGGACCAAATACTGGGCCCCACATCATGGAATTGTGGACGGGAAAGTACGCCCGGTTGTGCAACAAGGAGTTGATCTCTCATGGGTAAAGTAACGCACCTCTGCAGAGTGTAAGAACTGTAACTTGTTACTCCTGCTCGTTAGGAAGGAGCTACGAACGCGGTAGGAAAGGAACTCCATGAAAGTTCTGGTCAACCCGTGAAGGCTGATTGTCATAGTTTTTCGGAATAAAATCAATCTTTGAAGAAAGATTTACAAAAACTGCATAGTGCCAAGGATTTATAATCCAAGGTGGTAGTTAGAGCATCAAACTTCCCACCTTGCATATAATGAACTTGTTGGGTAACGTTGTTACTCATTCTTTCCTTTGATCCCTTGCTTAGACTCTGAGGATCCCGAAGACGTGCCAATGTATGCAGCTGAATGCCAAGAAGATGTGTTCTATGAGGAACCTGATCTATCCAGAGGAGTTGAAGGAGTGGATTACGAGATCCGCTAAGGTATCGATGAGAACGAGTCCACTTAAGTGTCTAGTTAGTAGTAACTAAAGGAGCCGAGCAGCATGAACTCTATAGAATAAGCTGTTGAGCCCCACTCCTAGTCGGAGTTGTTACTTTTAAATCTCTATTGAACACTTTATATTTTGGTTTGTAAGTTGGATATTTTGGAAGTCTTGAACTTCCGGTATTGTAATAATAATAATGTGTGTACTTTTGTAATATGGACCCGCAATGTTTCTGTTGTACCACTCTGAGGGATGTGATATTTAAGGAACGGTGTTCTATGGATGTCATGTCAACGACTATAGTGTACTACACATGCAGTGGTATGCTGGGTCGCCGCACCCTTGGTGTGAGTGCCTTTATTTGAATATTAATGAGAAGTCTCATATTTTACTTTTTCCACTGCTTAATTTAGTTTGCAATCTCTATTATATGATGGATCTTGTTGATCAGTATTGGCACCACTTTGGGATCATCAAGTGGATCTAAATTGGTTTTGGCAAACCGAGTTCTGATCAGTAGCATTACTATGAAAGAGAAAAAGAAAGAAAAAAAGCTTACAGGTATTTTGTATCATTTGTTCTTGTTGGATCGTAAGCTTAGTATTCTTTATTTAAGATCCTTTTGTGTCTTCAAGGAAGATTGCATGTTTGTCTTTATTACTTGTATGTTTGCTTGTTTCTTTCAACTCTTTTGCTTGCTACCCAGCCTTGCTATCCAAAAACCTATTTTGAGAAGGTATACTTCTCATGTTTCCAAAACACTTTGAACCAAAAACCTTTTGCCACTTCATATCTACCTAGTAGCTATTTCTATTCCAAGCAAATTCTCAAGCTTCATCTACCTTTTGAATTAAAAAGTATTTTGTTATGTGAAATCTAGTTAGTAAAGCTCTCACGAAATTGATGGCACACTTTATTTACTTGCCCCTAATAAACTTGAACCATTTTGGACATCGAATTTGTATATGCTTGCATCTATACGTTGGAATTAGCAAAACCGTGCTGTCACGTGGAACATTTTCAACATTGCACTTGTACTTTGTACACAGTTGATATCGTGCTCTTTTGTCTATGGATGTCAACGGTGTGAAATAAAGAGGGAACTTGTAAGTCCATGGAGTTTGAATTCTGTGTTAGAGAAACGCCTGGGATGCTAGCCTAAGCCATGCTTATTCATGGTGGAAACTTGCAGCATCACCATAGTGAGTCATCTATGAAGCATCCTCAATAAAAATTTATGCATATGGTAAATAAAAAGATTGCTAAGATGCTCATTGTCTGCTTGCCTTGTCATTTTGGTTATGGGAAAGCTCCTGTACCATGTGCAAGGGGTACCCCGTTGGCGGTTCTCAATGATATGCAAATACTTACAATGACAAGAACTTACCTGGACCCAAAGTTGAGTATGCATGAGGAGTGTCCTTCATATTCAAGGGACATGAGATTGCCAACTTATATTTCGTCAAGCATATACTCCATCTTTGTTCACTTTAACCTTAATCATCTCAAGATGCTTATGATAGGGGCAATGAGGGCTTAAAGCTAGTAAGTACCATAATCTTTTGGAAGCTCTTCATGACTTGTAATCCCTGCTTCCCTCTAAGAAGGGACCTTTCTCCCACTTCCAAGTTGAGTCAGTAAACCTACTTGCTCTCTTTCTCTAGCAAGCATTTGAGTTGTTGCGTTTCAAGCATTCATATGGTGATTTATTCAATCATGTTCTTTATCTTCCTTGTTTGCACAAAACTCTTATCTATTGAGTATTACTTCGAAAGCCTTCACTTGTGAAAAACCTTTTTGAGGAAAGAGTGCTCCTGTTTTGAAACTTCTACCAAAAGCTTTTGTGAAACTGTTTGCCAGGTGTTCTCTGACCAAGAACAAGTTTGCCAATTCCAATTATGATTTATCTTTATGCCGTGACAGTTGTACTTGGTTGCAAGCTAAGTTATATAATGGTGTGTTGCTTTCTTCTATGAGTTGTGCAACGGTAAGTGTGATGTTTATTGTTCATATTCTTTTATCGACACTTCACTCCATAAACCTGTGGACATGTTTATTGATCTCAGTATTCGCTTGGGGACAAGCGAAGTCTAAGCTTGGGGAGTTGATACGCCCAATTTGCATCACCATTCTATATCATAATTCACCTCTAGTCATTGATATTTGTCTTATTATGAGGTATTACTTATGGCTTTTCATCTGTTTATGCATGTTGGATGATTCCTGGAGGATGGACTGCTGGAGTCTGGATTCTGATGGAAAAGATGGCATTTCAGTGCAATTTCGCGAAGATCAGAAAAATACCAGAAAAATATGGAAACATATTATTTTACCTAAGGACGAAGGAAGCCAAAAGGAGGAGCGAAGGGGGGCCTCATGGGGCCCACACCCCCTAGGCGCGGGCCCACCTGACCCCGCGCCTAGGGCAGGTGTGGCCAACCTGCCCGGCCTCTGACTCCGCCCCTTCGCCTATATCTTTGCTACGGAACCCTAATCCTCGGGGAGCGACCACAGATAGATTTCCGCCGCCTCTAGGGGGCGGAAAACACCGAGAGAGAAAGATCTCTCTGGCAGACAGATTTCTGCCGGGGGAATTTCTTCCCGAAGAGGGGATACCGTCGCCATCAACACCGTCATCAAGCTAGGCTTCATTAGGTTCATCATCATCATCCACACCATCATATCCACCAACACCATCACCACCACTCCGTCCCGCTGTAACAATTGTGTTCGATATTGCTTTAGTTCGTTAGGGGAAACTTTCCCGGTGTTAATTAATATTGTAGTTGATTCTTGTGAGTGGAACCATTGGATTATTGTTTATGTTCAGATTGTTATCCATTATCATATCATCTTTGATCTTGATCCATATGATGTCTTGTGAGTAGTTCGTTTAGTTCTTGAGGACATGGGAGAAGTCATGTTGTTAGTAGTGAATCTGTGATGAGTTATTATTCAATGGTTTAGTATTTAAGTTGTGGTGCTATTCTTCTAGTGGTGTCATGTGAATGTCGACTACATGATACTTCACCATTTATGGGCCTAGGGAATGCATTGTGTATTTGGCTACTAATCGCGGGGTTGCCGGAGTGACAGAAACCTGAACCCCCGTTAGGACACCTTTGCACAAGGGAGTGTAGGATCTCAGAATTTAAGGTTGTGGTTAGATTGATATCTTAATTACTTTCCTATAGTTACGGATGTTTGCAGGGGGTTTAATCACAAGTATGTATTAGTCCTAGGAAGGGCAATATGTTAGCACAGGTTCACCCACACAACACTTACAAACACCAAAGAAGAGTACTCAACTATTTGAAGCGAAAGCACTTGACAGAATTCCCATGTGTCCTCGAGAATGTTTGGTCCTTATAAGTATTTCTACCGGCTTGTCCTTTGCTAAGAAAGGATTGGGACACTTGCTCCATTTGTTCGTTACTTCTATTACTTGCTCTTTGTTTTGTTGCCTTGTCAAAAAACCACTAAAAATTCGTTTGCTAAGTATTCACAGGGATTTCCTGCTCCATACCACTGTTCAGCACCTTCTGCTCCTCGTTGGGATCGGCACTCCTATTTATCAAAAGTACTGCGATACACCCCCTATACTTGTGGGTCATTAGACACTTCACTCCATAAACCTGTGGACATGTTTACTGAGCTCAGTTTTCTCTTGGGGGCAAGTGAAGGTCTAAGCTTGGGGGAGATGATACGTCCAATTTTCATCACCATTCTATATCATAATTTGCCTCTATTCATTGATATATGTCTTATTATGAGGTAATACTTATGTCTTTTCCACTATTTTTTGCATGTTGGATGATTCTTGGAGAATGGACTACCGGAGTCTGGATTCGGATGGAAAAGAGGTGTTTTGATGCAATTTCGCGAAGATCAGAAAAATACCAGAAAAATATGGGAAAATTATATTTTCCTAGAAGACAGAGGAAGCCACAAGGGGAGGCTAAGAAGGGCCACAGGGGGCCCACACCACCCCTAGGCGCGGGTCCCCCTAGGTCGTGCCTAGGGCAGGTGTGGCCTACCTGCTCGGCCTCCGACTCCGCCTTCTCGCCTATATCTTCCTTATGGAACCCTAACACCAGGAGAGCGACCAGAGATAGATTTTCGTCGCCTCTGCAGGGCGGAAAACACCAAGAGAGAAAGATCTCCCCGGCAGACAGATTTCTGCCTGGGGAATTTCTTCCCGGAGAGGGGGAGATCGTTTCCATCAACACCGTCATCAAGCTAGGCTTCATCGGGATCATCATCATCCACACCATCATATCCACCAGCACCATCATCACCACTCCGTCCCGCTGTAACAATTGTGTTGGATATTGCTTTAGTTATTAGGGGAAACTTTCCCGGTGTTAATTACTATTGTAGTTGATGCTTGTGAGTGGAACCATTGGATTATTGTTTATGTTCATATTGTTATCTATTATCATATCATCTTTGATCTTGATCCATATGATGTCTTGTGAGTAGTTCGTTTAGTTCTTGAAGACATGGGAGAAGTCATGTTGTTATTAGTGGATTTGTGTTGAGTTATTATGCAATGGTTAGTATTTAAGTTGTGGTGATATTCTTCTAGTGGTGTCATGTGAACGTCGACTACATGATACTTCACCATTTATGGGCCTAGGTGAATGCATTGTGTATTTGTCTACTAATTGTGGGGTTGCCGGAGTGACAGAAACCTGAACCCCCGTTAGGACACCTTTGCACAAGAAAGTGTAGGATCTCAGAGTTTAAGGTTGTGGTTAGGTTTATATCTTAATTGCTTTCATGTAGTTGCGGATGCTTGCAGGGGGTTTAATAACAATTATGTATTAGTGCAAGTAAGGTCGGTACATTAGCACAGGTTCACCCACACAACACTTACAACACCAAAGAAGAGTACTCAGCTATCTGAAGCGAAAGCACTTGACAGAATTCCCATGTGTCCTCAAGAACGTTTGGTCCTTATAAGTATTTCCACCGACTTGTCCTTTGCTAAGAAAGTATTGGGCCACTTGGTGCGTTTGTTCTCTATTACTTGCACTGTGTTTTGTTGCTCTATCAGAAAACCCCTAAAAATTTGTTTGCTAAGTATTAATGGAGATTTCCTGCTCCATACCACTAGTCAACAACTTCTGCTCCTCGTTGGGATCGACACTCCTATTTATAGAAAGTACTACGTGTAGGGTTCGCAGCATAGAAAACAAAAAAAATCCTATGATTGGAACAACTATGTACCAAGATCTATCTACTAGATACAAGCAACGGGTGGATATACATCCATAGAATACATACCCTCGAAGACCGTATAGCGTTAACGAGGTTGTACTCGTGGATGATGTAGTCAAACGCTTGCCGATATCAAGATCGTGATGAAGTCCATCTGGTCCAGCCGGTCCAGCACCGCAAAGCAGTGGTACATCCATGATCGCACACACATACGGGTACCCCGACAACCTCCGTGCACTCGCTCCAGCGAAGCAGCGGAAGCAACAAATCCTTCCAGAAAAAGCCACCAGGAACATGTATCTCGCTGATCCGAGACCATGGGGAAATTCTAAAGGGGGAGAGATATCCTTCGCGAGGAGGTGTACTTTGAGAGGATGAGAGGGGGGCCTTTTATAGGGAGATGGGGGAACCCCAAGGGGCATGGCGCCAGCCATGGTGGCTTCCCCCACCTCTTCCACATTCATGTGGGTGGAGCTCCCACTCAAAATGAAAAGCCTCCACTCAAAAATCCACTCACATGCATTAAATTTCCACTAAATTTAATGCAAGCTCTCATTTAAATAAAACTCTTTTATTTATTTATTCACAATTTTGTTAATTACTTTAATTAACAAACATTCACATAAAACCCCTTGCTAGTATTCAATTTCACATGCAGAACCACTTTCAGCAATTTCAACCAAAAAGCTTGTTTGTGTCTAGTGAAATAAATTCCTGCGCTTTCCTTTTTCTTTCTCTGGCATATTATTTGCTCCAAATGGTGTCGGTATCCCTTAAGTGTGTCACCCTACGGTTCGTGAATAATGTAGACATGATCGAGACCCCTCTCCGCTCAATAATCAGCAGCGGAACCTGGAGATCCGTACTGACTCCCACATATTTAACGATGACTTCTGTGATCGTGTGAACCTTATACGCATGTAACTCAATCCCTTTGTCTCGCGATATATTACATGTCCGAGATTCGATCATCGTTATCTCCATACCTAGCTTGATCTCATTACCGACATGTAGTCTTTTCTCATTCCCGTGATATAACATTCTAGTGATCAAATCACTTGCTTGCAAGCTAACTAATGTGATATCACCGAGAGGGCCCATAGTATATCTATCCGTCATCGGGATGGACAAATTCCACTCTTGATCCATGAGCCTCAACATAACACCTTCGTAGCACTGAACCCATCTTTATAGTCACCCTGTTACGGTGTGATGTTTGATGTTATCAAGATACTCTTCCAGTATTAGTTATTGACATGATCTCATGGTCTAAGGTGTCATGGTGGTATCACGGCATATGCCATGGGTAGGCTAAAGTTGGGGCCGATGGACGTGGAGGAATCCGGGGAGGGATGATGCAGTGAAGACCGTACTCGTATGAACAAAGAGAAATACAATGTATATTGGATTGAAGCTCTCAAGTGGAGATAACACCTCATTCTATACATCTAATCTCTTATAATATTGCCATACTTGTGGCTACAACCATGCTCCTTGAGCTGTATATCCTATGCTTCTATCTAGATCTCTCTGTGAGAGTAGAGGAAGAGGAAGAAGGAGAGCTCCTAGTGAGCAGAGGGGAGGAGCCCTTCGGGGGCCTGTCTTTAGAACGATCCCCCTAGTGCTCCTTATAAAGGGGAGCCCAGGGGACAAGTCTTGTGTTACACGCTTAGCATCTAGATGGCATATTCCGGGCATCTTCTAGAGATGCTGAGCATATGCCTTGGCATCTTTGGAGATTCCAGGCATATTCCCTAGCATCTTATTTGATGCTAAGAGCATATCCCTAGCATATTGTTAGATGCCATGGGCATATCCCATATGTCATGTGACAGTCTAAGCTGGTGGGCTCCCAAGACTGGCACAATACTTGTTGGCCTTGTCCTGACTCGATGGCGTGTAGCTGTGAAGATCAGGAACATATCTGAAGACAAATAAGAGGTCATACGGGGTGAAATAACTTGGCCCAGGTCCTCCAGACAAAGTAGTAACTCGGCCTGCTTATTAGCTGATTCGGCCTGGTACAGATAGCAAAAGATAAGGGACCAGCCGAGTTATAAGTTGGCCCAGCCGGGGTTGCACTCATTCGGCCTAGAGTGAGATCCGGCCTGGCGCCGAGTGTGGCCCAGCCGGGTTACTGATTCGGAGAGGCTGGATTCTGTGGTGGGATGAGACGCATACCTGCTGGCCCAGCCGGATTGCTGTCTTAGCTGTGGTGAGGGATGCCCGATATGGGCCGGATCAACCGATCCCGGTCCACTCCGGGAGGATGGTGGCGACGCGGTGAGCCAGGCAGTGAGGTGCTGGGGTCGTTGACCCGATCGACGAGGTAGTCTTTGGCGGGCGACTCTCAAGGAGGCTAGGTGGTTATCTGGCGTGAGTTCAGTGGTGGGACTGAAGTGGGTCGGTGGAGTTCGGTAGGTGGGCCGAATGAAGGAACTCGGCCCAGGCTGGGGAATCCTATGAGTCGGTCCAGGAGATGAACGTTTTGCCTTGGTGGGATCTAATTTGGGCGAATTAAGGCTTAATTCGGCTGGTTTGCCTTCTTTCCTTTTTCCTTTAAGTTCTATTTCTTACAACTTGTTATATTTATTCTTTGTAGCTGCATATTCTTTTATAGAAAGTTCTATCTAGAAATTACTTAATTCATCAACTCTGGGGTACCTGGGGGTACACCCCCGACATTAGTCCCCGAGGCTATGTGGGACTCGTAGAGTCGTGCATAGGCTTTATATTGAATATTCCCAGAGTTGTCTTCCGACCTATAATCTCTTGGTTATACCGTTCTATGTCACATAACCTTTTTTGGCAGGGTGGTGACACCTGGCCATTTTTGGCATTGGTTTCTTAACCTCTTTGGGTAAGCCTATGAGATCTGGCCTTATTGGGCACTGCTCTTTTAACCTCTTTGGGTAAGTTATGAGCTCTGGCCTTCTTGGGCACTGCTCTTTTAACCTCTTTGGGTAAGTTATGAGCTCTGGCCTTCTTGGGCACTGCTCTTTTAACCTCTTTGGGTAAGTTATGAGCTCTGGCCTTATTGGGCACTGCTCTTTTAACCTCTTTGGGTAAGTTATGAGCTCTGGCCTTCTTGGGCACTGCTCTTTTAACCTCTTTGGGTAAGTTATGAGCTCTGGTCTTATTGGGCACTGCTCTTTTAACCTCTTTGGGTAAGTTATGAGCTCTGGCCTTCTTGGGCACTGCTCTTTTAACCTCTTTGGGTAAGTTATGAGTCCCTGCCTTTTCAGGTAATGCTCTTTTAACCTATTTGGGTAAGTTATGAGCTCTGGCCTTATTGGGCTCTGCTCTTTTAACCCCATTGGGTAAGTTACAAGTTCTTGCCTTCTTTGGCATTGCTCTTTTAACCTCATTGGGTAAGTTATGAGTCCCTGCCTTTTCGGGTACTGCTCTTTTAACCTCTTTGGGTAAGTTATGAGCTCTGGCCTTATTGGGCTCTGCTCTTTTAACCCCATTGGGTAAGTTACAAGTTCTTGCCTTCTTTGGCATTGCTCTTTTAACCTCATTGGGTAAGTTTATGAGCTCTTGCCTTATTGGGCACTGCTCTTTTAACCCCTTTGGGTAAGTTATTATCCGAGTTAACTCATCCCAAATCCGAGTTACTTTACTCAAAATTGACTTTATGTCTTAAGTCTGAGTCATCTGACTCAAATCCGAGTTATATGACTCAAATCCGAGTTAACTCATCCCAAATCCGAGTTACTTTACTCAAAATTGACTTTATGTCTTAAGTCTGAGTCATGTGACTCAAATCCGAGTTATATGACTCAAATCCGAGTTAACTCATCCCAAATCCGAGTTACTTTATTCAAAATTGACTTTATGTCTTAAGTCTGAGTCATCTGACTCAAATCCGAGTTAACTCATCCCAAATCCGAGTTACTTTACTCAAAATTGACTTTATGTTTAAGTCTGAGTCATCTGACTCAAATCCGAATTAACTCATCCCAAATCCGAGTTACTTTACTCAAAATTGACTTTATGCCTTAAGTCTGAGTCATCTGACTCAAATCCGAGTTACATGACTCAAATCCGAGTTATATGACTCAAGTCCGAGTTAACTCGTCCCAAATCCGAGTTACTTTACTCAAAATTGACTTTATGTCTTAGTCTGAGTCATCTGACTCAAATCCGAGTTAACTATTTGCCACGATATAGCTTGATTTGGCGTGATGACGATAATTTGCCTTTGATATGGATCCGAGATATAGATCCGAGATTAAGCTTTGGGATATGATAATAGGGCTAACCGCTGAGAGATCTGATTCGAGATGTAGATATGAGATATAGATTCGAGATATGATAAGCTGGCCAATAATCATCCGAGATATGGGATAACCTGGCAAGATGGTGAGATATCAATCCGAGTCATAACATAACTTTGCAAATCGGTGAATGAAATAAGCTTACCTAAATCGGAGATATGATTAATGCGAGTCTGAATACCAATCCGAATTATAATATACCCTGGCAAGCTAAATCAAATGTTAGTCCGAATCAGAGACAATCTACTGAGCTGAGTTAAAGGTTAACTCAAAGCATAAACAAATTGACTTCAAGTTATATCTGAATCATCAATAAGCTGGCCGGTAAGCTGAGTTAAAGGAAAATCCAAAGCATAAATAAACTGACTCAAATTCTATCCGACTCATAAGTAAGCTGACTCAAATTCAATCCGGATCATAAATAAGTTGATTCAAATTCTGTCCGAGTTATAAATAAGCTGGCTGGGGAGCCGAGTTAATGTATAATCCAAAACATAAACTAACTGACTCAAAATTTATCTGAATCACAAATAAGCTGATTCAACTTATGGACGAGTTATAAATAAGCTGGCTGATGTACAGATCTAAATCAACATAATGTCCTCTTAATCCAAAGGTGACTCTAAGGATAAGTCGGCTAGTCCCCGGGTTAAGTTCTTTTCTCCCCGGGGTGAAGGATTGAGTGTAGGTGACTGAGTTATCTGGCACTTACAGTATACTTGGGGAAGTGTTTGAGTGAGTCTTGCTAAGTCATACGTGCCTTGCTGAGTTATTTGGTACTTACAGTAGGCTTGGAGTAGTGCTTGAGTCCTTCTTGCTGAGTCTTACCTGTTTTGTTGATTCAGACTTGGAGACCCTTTGCGCTTACCCCTTTGTTCTATGTTCGCTTGGTGAAGCTGAATGAGCCCTATGAGGAAGAAGTTGATGAAGATGTTCCCGTCTGGATGGAAACCCAACCAACGCCACTTCAGCCCCACGGTGGGCGCCAAATGTCGTGGTGGTATCACGGCATATGCCATGGGTAGGCTAAAGTTGGGGCCGATGGACGTGGAGGAATCCGGGGAGGGATGATGCAGTGAAGACCGTACTCGTATGAACAAAGAGAAATACAATGTATATTGGATTGAAGCTCTCAAGTGGAGATAACACCTCATTCTATACATCTAATCTCTTATAATATTGCCATACTTGTGGCTACAACCATGCTCCTTGAGCTGTATCTCCTATGCTTCTATCTAGATCTCTCTGTGAGAGTAGAGGAAGAGGAAGAAGGAGAGCTCCTAGTGAGCAGAGGGGAGGAGCCCTTCGGGGGCCTGTCTTTAGAACGATCCCCCTGGTGCTCCTTATAAAGGGGAGCCCAGGGGACTAGTCTTGTGTTACACGCTTAGCATCTTGATGGCATATTCCGGGCATCTTCCAGAGACGCTGAGCATATGCCTTGGTATCTTTTGAGATGCTAGGCATATTCCCTAGCATCTTATTTGATGCTAAGAGCATATACCTAGCATCTTATTAGATGCCATGGGCATATCCCACATGTCATGTGCCAGTCTGAGCTGGTGGGCTCCCAAGACTGGCACGATACTTGTTGGCCTTGTCCTGACTCGATGGCGTGTAGCTGTGAAGATCAGGAACATATCTGAAGACAAATAAGAGGTCATACGGGGTGAAATAACTTGGCCCAGATCCTCCAGAAGATGTAGTAACTCGGCCTGCTTATTAGCTGATTCGGCCTAGTACAGATAGCAAAAGATAAGGGCCCAGCCGAGTTATAAGTTGGCCCAGCCGGGGTTGCACTCATTCGGCCTGGAGTGAGATCCGGCCTGGCGCCGAGTGTGGCCCAGCCGGGTTACTGATTCGGAGAGGCTGGCTTCTGTGGTGGGCTGAGACGCATCCCTGCTGGCCCAGCCGGATTGCTGTCTTGGCTGTGGTGAGGGACGCCCGATATGGGCTGGATCAACCGATCCCGGCCCACTCCGGGAGGATGGTGGCGACGTGGTGAGCCAGGAAGTGAGGTGCTGGGGTCGTTGACCCGATCGACGAGGTAGTGCTGGCGGGGGGCGAATCTGGCGGGAGCGGCTAGGTGGTTATCTGGCGTGAGTTCGGTGGTGGGACTGAAGTGGGTCGGTGGAGTTCGGTAGGTGGGCCGAATGAAGGAACTCGGCCCAGGCTGGGGAATCCTGTGAGTCGGTCCAGGAGATGAACGTTTTGCCTTGGTGGGATCTAGGCTGGGCCGAATTAGGCTTAATTCGGCCTGGTTTGCCTTCTTTCCTTTTTCCTTTAAGTTCTATTTCTTACAACTTGTTATATTTATTCTTTGTAGCTACATATTCTTTTATAGAAAGTTCTATCTAGAAATTACTTAATTCATCAACTCTGGGGTACCTGGGGGTACACCCCTGACATAAGGACTAAGATTACTTCGTATGATGTTATAGCAATATAAACACAATGACCTTGATCGTAATGCTATACTTCGGATGAATGTTCATCACACCATTACACTAATGTTGTGACCTTGTTATTAACAACATCCAACGTCCATGATCAGGAAACCTTTGATCATCTTGTTAATCAACGAGCTAGTTTATAAGAGAGGCATAACTAGGAACTTCCTTTTTGTTTATTAAACACACATGTATTAATATTTCTGTATTAATACAATTATAGCATGTAAAATAAACATTTATCATAAATAAGGAATACGATAATAACCACTTTATTATTGCCTCTCGGGCATATTCCCTTCAGCCTCCCACTTGCACTAGAGACAATAATCTAGTTTGAAAACTTTGCGTATTGAACACATATGGCTTTCTGGTGTTCCATATATGCAATTGCAAGTGGTTAACATAATCTACGGATCTGACGCTTCATGTCCTTGCGTATTTTCATGTCTTCGCGTCTTCACGCATCACTCATTCTCCAATGAGATGGTATTGTATAAATTTGGTCTTTTGGTGAGACCTTTAGTTCCTTGGGGTTAAATCACGTCGATACTATTGTCATACAGTATATCTTTAGTGTTAGCCCATTGCGAACCACACCTTAGTTCGATAACAAACTACTTGACAAAAATTCCCTCCTTTGCTGCTACTATAGCAGTCATATACTTGGCCTTTTGTTGTAGTATCCGTCACAATGTCTTAACTTTGGAATTCATCCAAATCCCTCATGGAAACTTTATTTCCATTTCATTGTGCCACCCATAGTTTAAATTGAGATAAACTTAATTTGTATCTTGTGACAAAACTAGTATCAATGTAACGCTTTACAGTGAACTATTTGTAATTGTATGTCACCTCTACACAAATATATTCATAGTTCTTCCAAAAGATCATAAGAATATCCTCACTATCATCCAATGATCATTTTATGATTCATTCTGGTATATGCTCATAACACTTAGAGCATAGGACATATCTGGATGTGTACATATCATGGTATGATTGATCAAAACATCCTTGTGATTTCACTCATCAAGTGTCAAAGCACTTGAATCTTGTTTCACTTATCAAGTGTCGATACACTTGAATCTTGATTCAATTCCTGTCCATGCGACAAGAACCATTTCTTGTCGTTTCTATATTGAACTCCTTCGATATCTCATATATGTACGTTTGGCACAACCATATTAGCGTCACAGTCTATCCACTATAGACATTCATGCTAAATATTTGGGTTTTGTCTAAGTCTTTCATCAAAATGAAATTCTTAACTTTTTGTCAATAAAAGATACATCATTTCTAATCAACAAGATGTCCTCCACATAATGTATTAGAAATATGTCTCAGCGCTCCCACTTAATTTCTTGCAAATGCAAGCATCTTCATCGTCTCCAGATGAAAAACTCATTTTTCATCACGGTGAAGATTCCAACTCCATGATGCTTACTTCAACTATTGAAGTTTGCATACCCCTTTTAGCATCCTTTGAATTAACAAAACCCTTTGGACCGTGTCATGTACACGTCCCAGGTAACCATTCTATTAGAAGAACTTTGTTTTGTTTATTCATCTACCATATACCAAATTATATGTAGTGGTTGCTACATTAATCCGTCTAGACTAAATATCGCTATGAAAGGTCAAATCTTGTCATAGTCAACTCCTTGAACATTTGTCGTAAAATACTTTACGACATGTCGACTATTTCATAGATGTGAAACATCCATGTCTGTTTCTTTATAGATCCAAATACAACCGATAGGTTTTTACACCTTTCTGGAGGGTCTTCCAAGTTCAAAACTTGATTTTTCGTGTATGGAACTATCACGGATTATATGGCTTCAAGCCATTTGACGGATTCAGGGCCCATCATCGCTTCTTTGCATGTACTCGATTCATCATTGTCAAACAATAATGATTTACTCTCAAATATCAGCATTTGATTATTTATCCGACCGACTTGGTCCAATAAGAACTTAGATCTCCGTGACCACAACCTTTGAGGCACATAAGCTATGAGCATTATGGTAGCCTCCGGAACGATTTCCGGCGCTGCACAACTCAGCACATTTAGCTAAGGTTCGTTAACCTTATCAAAGTTCTATTGTCCTCCTACTTAACTTTTACGAAAAATTCCTTTTTCAAGAAACTTCACGTTTCAAGTGATAAACCCTTTTGTCCTTGGTGTTATGGAGGAATACCCAACTATTATTTGAAATAACCTACAAAGACATGCTCATCCGACTTCGGTTGTAAACATCTTACTTATGTTTAGCATACCAAAATTTAAGATATGACAACTTGGGTTTTACCCAAAACCATAACTTCCATGGTGTCATTTCAACGGATCAAGATGGAGCTCTTTTCAGTTTAAAAGCGGTAGTCTCTAAAGCTTTTAATCTTTTAAAACATAATGGCAGTTTTATAAATAACACCTTTGATCCAACCATGTCAAACAAGGTTTCATTACAAATCTCAAACACTCCATACTCCTATGGTGTTACGGGAGATGTAAATCTAGGTGTTTTGCAAAACTTGTAACTCAAATAAATCCCTTTATGATAAAATCATAAATTATTTATTTTCTTGTCACACTTGTAACTCAAATAAATCCCTTATGATAAAATCATAAATCATTTATTTTCTTGTTACAATGATTTTCCACTTCATCTTGAAAGTCTTTGAACGTTTTCAAATATTTCATATTTCTTTCTCATTAAGTGAACATTCACTCAAATTTCCAGAGAAAGCATATGAAGTTGAAGTCCATCGCTTACGACTATACATTATGGACTACATACATCGATATGTATAAATTCCAATAATTTATTCGATCGTTCCTCTTTGGCCTTTAAACGAAGTTTTAATTATCCCGAGGAAAGTCTCACAAGCGTCACTTTATCAAATCAAAGACTCCAAAAATCCATGAAAATGGAGTTTCTTCATGTTTTCTTTCCAATATAATTTAAACGGTGATGTCACTTCGTAAGTGATCTTCCAATCATTTGTCTTGCGACATTTTAGCATTAGATTTATGGATGTGATTTCTCCAACTAGATTTGTAAATCATCCATCTTATATGGAATACGGTAATTATTTGAATAACCTTTGTTCTCATAATACCTGATTTAAATAACAATTATTAAAACAAATCTTGAAGTCAAGCTTTGATGTCAACGAGAAATACAAACAACGGTTTGTCTGTTTTCGATGAACAACATCACATATTCTCTTGCTAGTTACTTAGGCCATTGTGGTTTATGAATTGCGTCGTTCAGTATGAAATTTCATACCAACCAATTCGATATCCAATACCCTAAAACCGCATTGTCTAACAAGCAAAGAATACAACCATAACATGTATATCATCCATATACCTAAATTGGATATTTCCAATCTTTTCTTTTGTGCCAAATATATTTTATAGATTCTCTTTCAGCATTTCCTTTTCCTTTTAAAAGAATCTATCAACATCAAAAGTGACGCCATATACATGACACATAGTCCAAAGCTTGTATATTCAAATAATAATACCTTTGGACTTGCACTTTGAAGTAGATCACCATCATAAAAATGATCGACATTCTTTCAAAATCCATTCTTTAGTATTCTTTTAGTGTAGTAAACACTTTACATACATCTTCTAATCATCCTTATCATGACGACTTTCATGATCAAGATAATGTAGCTTATAAAGACGAATCATGAGTATAACGTTACTTTCCAAAACCCTTTTTGGATGATTAGGATGTCTAGCATCTCCAACCATTGTAAATTCTCATCCAATATGAGAACATACATTATACTCTATCATATTGCAACCAAAACATTGTTTTAGATATCGTTATATCTGCCACACTTGATGGTTTCTGAAACAATTCTTTCCGCTCCTAGATGAACTTGATATTAAAACAATCAAGAATCATGGAGGCAAAATATGATACTTAAGATACTAACACTGGAATTGTTACTCTCAATTTAATACAAATCATTAAATTTCATGGAGTAAACAGAGTTTGCTGAAAGTTTGCAATAAGACTTTAAACTTTAGATTGACACTCAACACAATATGATACCAGTTTGTAAAGTAAATATCTAGAATTCTATAGTTCTATTATCTCAATTACAACTATGCATAAGGTGGTGAACGAATGCCAATGACTACAACAAATTATGCAAATTCACTTTGATTTAATTTATGATAAATTGAGTTCTACTAATCTAAAATTAGAAATGAACTCCCACTCAAAAACGACATCCCTCGTTCCTTTTTGGTGATTACATAAACCAAATCCACTACACCAAGTCCGATCATCACGTGAGTCGGTGTAGCTTCAGAGGCGAGCATCCATATGGTAATCATATCAAAACATATGACTCATGCTGTCAACACCCGGATTTTTCAATCCTAGATGCCTGTTATGCCATACATCGCAATCCCAGGATTACCATTTTTGCGAGGCATAACAGAATTGGATACCATAGTACATCATCCATTACAAACGATACATAAGTTCTTACACAAATAGGTATCTCATGATCCAGTTCTTAATACAACTTCAAGCAGCGGACTACGTAATAATAACGGTAGCGTAGGCGAAGCTCCATCTTCGGGGTCACAGGCAATACTGACGATGGGAGATGATCCTAGTTGTCGTAACCTTCCTGGGGTCCATCTTCCAGGTACTCCTCTTCATAGTCTGGCCATGGGAATAGCCAGGGACAAAGCCATGAGTACTCTTTAAGTACTCGCAAACTAATACTAACAGGTAAAAGGGGTTTTTGGATAATAGGACACTAGGCTCTAGGGTTGTTTTGCAAAAGCCAGATTTATCTCTACTAGGTTCCAAAGCTAGTCACAATTTTATAACTCCTAAGTGGGATCTTGTAACTCATGTCACAACTCTGTTGTGGTCAAGTCAAAGTCTCAATTCAGTTCACAAGTCATTTTGAAAAGTCTGACGGGGGAACAGTATGGCCACTCCAACTGTCCATAACCACGGACGCGGCTATTCGAATAGTTTGACACTCTACAGAAATTGTACACTTTCACCACAACATTCGATAGATCCGTCAGGAACAAATCCTGAATTCACCATACTCAGTATGCGGATAATCAATCCTAACCTTTCAATTACACGCCCTAGTATAAGCACCTCTCTTATGAGTTTGGCCTCCCAACCATGACCAACTGTCATCTTGGGTACTGCACAGGTGGACAATCTTCACAAGGTAGCCTCAGCTCAGACCTTGGCCGTGAGGGAACTAATACTAAGGTATATAAGTTTCCAGTCAAGCCCTACCCAATATTCGGGTATTGTGGTTGTACGATAAAATTGGAATGGTATCGCATCCAGACAACCATCAGTTTTATAAAGGACTAAGGCTCATGCCTCAACATTTTTATCACCAAAATCACCAAGTGTTTGGAAACACATGTTCAAAACATTTCAATAGAATGATCCATCATTCCAAGGTGTTCATGACCATTTTTCCACCAAGTATTCCCAATCTAAAGTTGATCAAGTTTTAGGCTTATCAATAGCATCTACAAGTGGGGTAAGTACTAATGAGGGGTGGTAAACTAGTGGAGTTTCAACTAAGTACAACCTTATATCTTAGGATGATATCAAGGTTTCTAGCTTAGGCCAAATTTTATGCTCTTTATGCAACCTTCAAATATCTTTCTAGTATCTATAATTCACTTAAGTAAACTCTAAGTAAGCTTTGATAAAGAATTAAAGTAAGAAGCTTGCAAATAAAACTAGGATTGGTTTATCAAGTGGATATGATCACATATGCTTAAGGCATATAGTAGGTATAGTAACAAGTAGGGGTTTGTTGCATCAGTAGGGTATCTTGCAAGGGTTAGCTTGCACAGTCACTAGTAGTATTAGGCTTGCAGAATATCGGTATAAACTTGCTAAATTGCAAGTGTTAGCTTGCCTTGTGCAGAGCAGTGGTTGAAGTTCTCCTCGGCTTCTTCGTAGAATCCTCCTTCCTCCTCGTATCCTTGGTCGGTACTAGCGTCTATGAATAAATACGAGGTACACAATCACCAAACAATACTTAACTACTTGCAATCATCACACACAAGGGTCCTATAGATGATCTAGCATCATCTCTAACATTACAAGGTTAAGGCTTGGTTTAATTCCTTTTATTTTTAGAAAAGTAATTTCTACTCATTTAAAAAAAACTACTTAAGATTTAATATTCTCCAAACCAAACATGGGATCATGTTGACACATGTCATCACCACATATTGTAGTCCATGGGAATGTGATTTAAAGTGGTGTCACAATTTAATAAGGTTTTACCCTTTTATCTTAATTAATTAAAGTGGCTAGTAATGCCTATGGGGCATTCTTTTATTACTTGAACAATATTTCTGCAAGTAAACCTATATATTTTTATATATTCTGAAAGGTATGGTAAAATGTGATTTTTGAGAGTTGGACTCAACTCAAAAGCTATTATGGTTTAAATTTGAAAAATGTTTGAATGCAGAAAAGCTTCTGCCTTGTTATTTTTACCATGGCTGATCTATAGATCCAAATGACTTTAATCCAACGGGCTTGGATTCAGCATTCACAGACCTTTTCAACAAAATTGGTTTCATTCAATTTGGTGTATTGAATCGATCTGGGTTGATTTTTGAAGTTGGGTACAGAATTTTGTTTGAATTGAAATGGAAAAAGGTTAATTTGAATAACTGGGCTTGCGCGGGAAAAGTTAACGGGCCGGCCTGCTAAGCGCAGTGCTCCCGCGGGCTGCTTAAGTGGGTGTCCCCACTCGTCAATGACACGGGGCTGGGCGAAGCAGTATGGGGCAACGTGGATCGTTCGATCTAGTTCTAATCCAACGGTTGGGAGTCATCGTGGACGCGAGACAACGCCGGCGAGAACGAAACCTAGCGCAGACAGTGAGGGGTGCTGGGGGCTCACCGGGGTATGGGCGAGGGTCGGCGAGGCGGGCGAACGACGAAGTCGACGACGACGAACTTAGGGGTGGTCGCGGCAGCTCCTGGGGTGGACGAAATCGATGGCTCCCTTCTTCTACAAAGGCGGCGGGCTCTGGTGAAATTCCGGCGGGGTGGTGCTCGCCTTGCTCTAAGAACGATGTGGCACGATCAGTGAGGAGAGGGGAGTGAGATGGTGTGAAGAAATCGAGCGGGGGTGGCCTCTATTTATAGTCGAGCGAGGGGACCGTCGGGGCACACGGTGAGCTCGTCGGGGGCGATGTTACAGGCGGCTAATGGCATGGGCAAGGGTAGGGGACGGTGCGGTGTCTCCTGGCGATGCTCAACGACATGGTTTTGAGGCGTGCGGCTTGGTCTGAACAGGCGATGCTCATGGCAGAGGCGGCGTCTTCGGACGGGCGGTGGCTATCTGACGCAGGCGGAAAACGGGGATGTCTGGCGGTCTCCTGGGTCGGTGGTGATCGTATGTGCACGCGGTGAGGGCGGCGCGCGGTCTGTGGGCGCTGGTCGAGGGTGGCGCACGCTCGGCATGGTCTCTGGCGGTCTGGGCGCGGCTCTTGCGCGTGGTCCAGGGCTTGGCAACGCTCGCGGCTGGGACAGTGAGTGGCGGTGGACGGTGGGCTTCCTTCTAGACATGTTGGCTAGGCTTGCTGCTGCTCCTAGCTTGTTGTCGACTATGGGGTGGCAAGGGGGTGCTCGGCTGTTCACCATTGATGGCAATGGCAAGCTCACAGTAGTGCTAGTGCTTAGTTAATCTTACTAGATGATCTACTGAGCTGGTTGTGAGCTAACTAGGGAACAAGTTAGGCAAGAATCACTGCTCACAATAGTGTTTGATGTTTTGTTTGATTTGTGTCTGCAACCTGTTTGATGAAATGGCCGCATGAAATCAAGTTTTGAATTTTGAAAATATTTTTGGTGGGTTTGCTAGATTGGTGCTGGTGAGTCTGCAGATGCTTGGGTTTTGAAAGTTGAGCTTGTTTGAGTGGTTTTTGAAAAAGTGGGATCTTCCCATATGATAAAGATTCAATTTTGAATTGTCATTTAAACTATGCATTTGAAAGTTTCTGGATGATCACAAAGTGTTCCTTGATACTTTGTTATGATTACAATCAAGGGGTGCAAAGATCCAGAAAAGTTTCTGTTAGGTTCTGAAAGATTGAGACAGCCAAAGTAGGCATGAGAGTTAAATTGGTCAAAGTGAACATTCATTTAATATATGTGTTTTGATTTACTTGTCTTTAGGAAAAGTGTGGGAAATGTTTTAGATGATGTTTATTTCACCTAAGAAACATTTTACAAGCAATTAAACAAACAAACAAACAAGGTGGTTTTAAAAGAATTCAAAATCAATGCATACACATATGCATGCATTCATAATTTTATTTAGAAAAGTTTTTGTTAATCCTAATTTTGATGATTAGAGTTTGATGATCCAAGCTTAGTATTTTGGGATGTTACAAACCTTCCCCCCTTAAAAAAAATCTCGTCCCGAGATTTGAAAAAGGACGAAAAGATTACCCAGGATTTGAAGAGATCGGGAAACTCCGTCCTGATGTGATCTTCGCGCTCCCAGGTAGCTTCCTCTTCTGTGTGGTTGCTCCACTGAATCTTGAGAAACTTGATGCTTCGGGTTCGGGTAGTTCGAAAAGCTTCTTCCAAAATGCGGATGGGTACTTCAGGATAGGTCAGGTCATCGTTGATCTCTATGGTCCGGTGGTCGATATTCTTGAATACTTCGGTCTTCTCGGGGACTTCGAGACACTTGCGAAGTAACGAGATATGGAACACATTGTGCACGGCTGACATCTCTTCAGGTAGCTCCAGTTGATACGATACGTCTCCTCGACGGTTCAGAATTTTGAAAGGTCCGATATATCTGGGGGCTAACTTTCCTTTTAGTTGGAAACGTTGCATTCCCTATATTGAAGGCGAGGTCTCTACGTATCTTGTCGGCGTAACTCTTCTGTCGGGATTGGGCGGTCTTGAGGTGCTCACGAATCTTGTGAACCTTCTCTTCTGCTTCTCGTAGGATGTCTCAGACAGTCTTCCCACTTGGATCCATATTCTAACACGTAGGCTCTCAGCATATCTTCGAGTATTTGATTTACTCGCTCCGTTTGTCCATCGGTCTGAGGGTGATACGCGGTACTGAAATCTAGGCGGGTTCCTAAACCTTCTTGAACTTTCTTCTAGAATCTTGACGTAAACTGAGTTCCTCGATCCGATACTATATTCTTGGGGACTCCATGCAAACTAACAATTCTAGCGATGTATAACTCTGCTAGTTTCGAACTCTGATATGTGGTTTTGACGGGCAAGAAATGGGTGACTTTGGACAATCTGTCCACTATGACCCAGATAGAGTCATTTCCCCTACTAGAAGTAGGTAGTCCAGTGATAAAGTCCATTCCTACAGAATCCCATTTCCATTCCGGAATCTGCAATGGTTGCAACAATCCAGCGGGTCTTTGATGTCCTGCCTTGACTCGCTGGAATATATCACACTTGGCGATATAGCTTCCGATTTCTCTCTTCATCTTATGCCACCAAAATTGATCTTTCAAATCTTGATACATCTTAGCTCCGGGATGGATAGAATAAAGAGTATCATGAGCCTCCTTCACAATAACTTCTTTCAACTCAGAATCTGCTGGTACAAAAAGGCGTCCTTTATACCACAACACTCCTTCATCCTCGGTGAATCCGGGTACTTTGCCTGTACCGATATGACACTTGATTCCATCGATACTAGCATTTTCCTTCCGCGCCTCCTTAATCTGACTGATCAAAGTGGGCTGGAGTTCTATGCTAGCCAAAAATCCTTCACTTACTAATTCCATTCGAAAATCTTCCATCTCCTTGTGCAAACTTGGTTGCTCCTTCAAAATCATGGAGTTCAAGCGGCACGGCAATCTACTAAGGGCATCAGCTACCACGTTGGCTTTACCAGGGTGATAGTGAATGTCTAGGTCATAATCCGTGATTATCTCAATCCATCTTCTCTGCCTCATATTCAGCTCCTTCTGAGTGAATATATACTTTAGGCTCTTGTGATCCGAATAAATCTCACAACGATTTCCCGTCAGGTAATGTCTCCATGTCTTCAGGGCTAGAACTACGGCTGCGAGTTCGAGGTCATGGGTTGGGTAATTTTGCTCATGTTGCTTCAATTGTCGGGATAGATAAGATATAACTTTGCCTTCTTGCATTAGCACACATCCGAGACCAATCTTGGATGCGTCACAATACACATCAAAGGGTTTCGTGATATCCGGCATGATCAAGATTGGGGCTGAAATCAATCTCCTTTTGAGTTCTTGAAAACTTGCTTCACACTTGTCGGTCCATTCAAACTTCTTGTCCTTCTTCAGCAATTGGGTCATGGGTCTGGCGATACTCAAGAATCCTTCTACGAATTTGCGGTAATATCCCGCCAATCCGAGAAATGCGCGAACTTGGGTTTGAGTGGTTGGGGCTTGCCAATCTTCTACATCTTTCACTTTGGCAGGGTCAACGGCAATTCCTCCGGCTAATACAATGTGACCGAGGAATCCTACCTCCTGTAACCAGAATTCACATTTGCTAAACTTGGCATACAACTGATGCTCTCTAAGGTTTCCAAGAATGGTCCTTAGGTGTAGCTCATGTTCTTCTTCTGATTTGAAATAAATCAGAATGTCATCGATGAAAACAACGACAAACTTATCCAGGAAGTCCATAAAAATCTTATTCATGAGATTCATGAAATAAGCGGGGGCATTGGTTAATCCGAAAGACATGACTGTATACTCATACAATCCATATCTGGTGGTAAAGGCAGTCTTTGGAATATCCTCTGCGCGAATTTTGAGTTGATGATAGCCAGTTCTAAGATCAATCTTAGAAAATACCTTGGCACCGGTCAACTGATCAAACAAATCTTCTATCTTGGGCAAGGGGTACTTGTTCTTGATGGTGACATCATTCAACTTCCGATAATCCGTACACAAACGGTTACCTCCATCCTTCTTGTCCAAAAACAAGACAGGTGATCTCCATGGGGACGCACTTGGTTGAATTAATCCTATTTCCAACATGGAATCCAGTTGCTTCTTTAGTTCTGTGAGCTCTGACGGGTTCATACTATATGGTCTCTGGGCTATGGATCCGGTTCCGGGGATTAGTTCAATGATAAACTCGATATCCCTATCTGGGGGCATACTGGGCAAAACATCTGGAAATACATCGGGGTATTCACAGACTATCCGGACTTGGTCAATGGTAGGTTGGGCTATACTCTTGTTGCATTTAAATTGACGAGGTAAGGTTTCAGATATATGCTCGACTGATATTCCAGCTGTACTGGTCATGGTGATGGCTTTCTTAGCACAATCAATCAATCCTTTATGTTTGGACATCCAATCCATTCCTAGTACTACTTCCAAACCTTTAGTTTCGAGTACTATTAGATTAGCATAAAAATCTATGCCATCGATTCGGATAGGGACGACTTTGCAAATTTGCCTAGCCTTGGTGGTTGATCCGGGAATTTGAACAGTCATAACATGCTTCAGTTTGGTTGGTTGAATTTTACTAGTGCATGCAAATTCTTCGGTGACAAATGAATGCGATGCACCAGAATCAAACAACACTCTTGCAAGTACTGAATTAACAGAAAACATACCCATCACGACGTCTGGCGCTTCCTGAGCTTCTTCAGCATGCATGATAAAAAGACGGCCATTGCGGTTGAGTGAATTCCCTGGGGCAAATCTTCTCCCTGGCTGAACACGACGCTACTGCTGAGCTGGGGCATTGGCATTGGGGGTTGTAGAATTCTTCTTGTTGGGACACTCGTTAGAATAGTGGCCTTTATTTCCACAGTCATAACAAGTCACTTGTGACTTGTCCTTGGCTGCTACAGGCACAGCATTGCTTCCAGTCCTCGGGGCAGTGTTGGGGTTGGCGGTAGCATTGTTGGTGTTGAACTTGGGTGGGGCACGGGTGAAATTGCTAGATTTGCCAGGGTTGTTGTGATTTCCTCCGGTTCTAGGGTTTCCACGGTTGGGATAGGTCGGACGGTTCATCGAGGGTATGTTGGTTATTGGGGCAAATCCTGGAGATGGGTTAGGGCGATACTTTGGGGTCTGATGGGTTCCTGGCTGATGCATCATACGACGCTTGTGTTGGAATTATGCCCTAGAGGCAATAATAAAGATGTTATTATTATAATTCTTGTTCATGATAAAGTTTATATTCCATGCTAGAATTGTATTAAGCGGAAACTTTAATACTTGTGTGGTTTGTGAACAACACCGTGTCCCTAGTACGCCTCTATGGACTAGCTCATTGATCAATGATGGTTAAGGTTTCCTAACCATAGACATGAGTTTTCAATTGATAATGAGATCATATCATTGGGAGAATGATATGGTGGATAGACCCAAACAAAGCAGAGCAATTAGATCGTGTCATCATGTTCGTCTTTGCGAAGCTTTTCCTATGTCAAATATTGTATTCCTTAGACCATGAGATAATGCAACTCCACAGTACGGAAGAGCTTTGAGGTCATCAAACGTCATCCTATGAGAGGGTGATCATAAAGGTGTCTCTCGGTGATCGGAAAGTATCTGTTGGGTTGTATGTATCGAGATGGAATTTGTCCCTCCCAAGTCGGAGAGATATACTTCGGCCCACTCGTGTCGATATCAACACCGCTTGCAAGCATGTGGTTAAGGAGTTAATCACAAAGTGATATCGGATTACGAACGAGTAAAGTACTTGCTGTGAACGAGATTGAACTAGGTATGGCATGCAACGATCGAATCTCGGGCAATTAAAATATCGCGAGACGAAGGGAATATATATATGGGATTGATTGAATCTTGGCATCGTGGTTCATCCGATATGATCATCGATGAATGTGTGGGAGTCAATATGGGTGCCCGGACCCTGCTGTTGATTATTGATGGAAGATCATGTCTGCATATTCTCGAACCCACAGGGTCACACACTTAACGTATCTCAACGCTAGGATAGATTGGATAATTGGTTTATGAATTTTTGTTCGGAGTCTCGGATGGGATCCGGGACATCACGAGAGGTTCCGGAATGGTCCGGAGAATAAGATTCATATAAGGCAGTGCAGTTTTTGGAGTTCTAATTGTTCGGGTTAATCGGTATTGTACCGAAGCTTCTAGAACCTTCCGGAAGGGACCAACGTGGCCCCACCTTCCGGGAGGGCATGGGCCTATGAGGGAGTGTCCTGGACGCATTGGGCCGGGGCACAAGGCCCCATAGGGCCCAGCCGATCCTAGAGAGTTTAAATCGCTTAAACTAGAGATAGGGTTTCTAGAAGAGGGAGAGTCCATGCCCCACTCCTTATCCTTTGGTCTTGGGAGGGGCTAGCTGCGCCCCTCTATAAAGAGGGTGGGGCACCAACCCCACACACCTCTCCTCCAAACCCTAGCCGCCTTGCTAGCTTTCCTCTCTCCCTCCCGATCGCTTGTAGGCGGCCTGCAGAAATTGTCCACCATATACACCACGCCGTCGTGTTGTATATCCAATCTATCTCTCCACCATACTTGCTGGTCCGAGGAAGGAGGAGACGTCGAGGTTCTGCACGTGTGCAGCTCACGGAGGCACCGCCACTGGTGGGGCTAGATCGGATCGGATCGCGAGGAGGAGAAGCGAGTACGACTACATCACCCACGTTCCATTTAACGTTCACTGTCGTAATCTTCAAGGGTATGAAGATATAATCCAATCTCTCTCGTTGATTGCATCTCCTAGATTAGATCTTGGCTTTCCTCTGTTCACATCCGTAGAAAATTTTGATTTACTATGCCGCCAAACCCTTGAGGGTATCGAGCTAGATGTATGCGTAGATGTGTTTCACGAGTAGAACGCAACATGGTTGTTCGGCGTTGATGTTTTCTGTTGCAAGCCTCTTGTTTGTGTTCTTCTTATGACGGGATAGTGAGATTGAAGCGGTCCAAGCCAACCTTACGCGACGTCAGACGCGAGACCGCTCCGCACTTGACGTGTGGCTTGTACCACACATGCGGTGGTGGATGTCGTCTCTCACTATAGTTGTCATGGGATTAACACCGGAGTTTGGCAACCATAATTTCACCGTTGTGGCTTTCCGTAGGTAAGAATCGTTCTTAGCATCTACTCCCATAAGCCACGTAAAACATGCAACAACAAAGTAGAGGCGTCTAACTTGTTTTTGCAGGGAGTGTTTTCTGTGATATGGTATGGCCCAAGATGTGATGTGTATATTGTATGCGATGATCATGTTTTGTAATGTTTCACGACTTGCATGTCGATGAGTACACAACCGGCAGGAGCCATATGGTTGTCTTTATAATTGTGTATAACCTGCGAGTCAACTTCTTATACGCCATGTAATATCTTTACTTTATCGCTAAGTAGTTAGCAATAGTTGTAGTTGCTATTCGTGGTGGAGGCAATCATGGTGGAGTGATGGAGATCATGCCGGAACGCACAAGATGGAGATCATTGCGCGAAGATTGGCTATACCATGTCACATAAAGTTATATGCATGTGATGTTTATCCTTTTATGTATCTTATTATGCTTAGATCGCGACGGTAGAATTATAAGATGATTCCTCACTTAAAGATCAAGATAAAACTGTGTTCTCCCAAGTATGCACCGTTAGAAAGTTCGTCGTGTCCAAGCATCACGTGATGATCGGGTGCTATAGACTCTACGCCACATACAACGGGTGCAAGCCAGTTTGCACACGCGAAATACTTGGGTCTAGCTTGACGAGCCTAGCATGTACAAACATGGCCTCGAACACAAGAACCGAAAGGTTAAGCATGAGTCATATGAATGATATGATCGACACTTTGTTGTCCACCATTGAAACCACATCTCTTCTCGTGATGATCGGATTAGGTGTGGTGAATTTGGATCGTGTTCACTAAACAACTTGAGGGATGTTGAATTTAGTGGGAGTTCATCTAGTAATTTGATTAAGTTGAACTATTTATCATGAACATAGTCCAAATTGTACTTGCAAATCTTGTAGATCACATGGCCAAATCCAACTTCAACTTCAACGTTTTTTTGAGAAGGAAAAGGTTAGAAACAATGGGTCTAATTTCACCAATTGGTTCCGATCTAAGAATCATTCTACATGGACAAAAGGACTATGTCCTTGGGAAAGCGTTAGGTGACCCCCTGCTACTGGCGGCTGATGAGAAAGCTGTCTATCAGTCGCGCAAAGATGATTATGGTGTGATTAAGAGCACCATGTTGTTTGCTATGGAACCAGAACTTCAAAATCGTTTTGAAACCTATCCCGGGCCCTTTGAGATTCTCGAGGAGCTGAAAACCATGTTTCAGACTCAAGCCCGTTCTGAGAGATATGAGATCTCTGAGAAGTTCTTTAACTGCAAGATGGAGGAAGGGAGTTCCGTTAGTGAGCACGCCATAAAGATGTCGGGCTACACTCAACGCCTTGAGCAACTGGAATGCACGATTCCAGAGGAGCTCAAGATTGACAGGGTTCTGCAATCACTCCCTCCCAGCTACAAAAGTTTTGTAGTGACTCATAATCAGATTGGCTCCACTGATACGATCACCGAGATCTTCGCAAAGCTGAAGGCTGCGGAGGTGGACATCAAGAAGGATAATCATGTGTTGATGGTCAACAAACCCTTCTTTAAGAAAGGTAAGGGAGCAAAGAAGCCCTTCAAGAACGGCGGAGGCAAGCGCAATGCTCCTGCTGAGAAGAAGCTCAAGTCTGGTCCTAAGCCGGACACTGAGTGCTTCTATTGCAAGGACAAGGGTCATGGAAGCGAATCGTCCAAGTACTTAGCGGACAAGAAGGTGGCACCATCAAAGTTATATTTGATATACATGTTATTGATGTTTTCCTTACTAGCCCTCGTTGTAGTGCACGGGTATTTGATACGGTTCGGTTGCTAATATTTGTAACTCGAAGCAGAGCTACGGAATGAGCGGAGGCTTGCGAGGGATGAGGTGACGATCTTGGCGTTGGCAACGGATCAAGAGTTGATGTGATGGCCGTCGCACGCTCTCCTTAGTTTTACCTTCGGATTAGTTTTAAACCTTAATAAGTGTTATTATGTACTGCGTTGAGCATGAACATTATTTCGGATCGTGTTTATTGCAAGACGGTTATTCATTTAAATCGGAGAATAATGGTTGTTCTTTTTATATGAGTAACATCTTTTATGGTCATGCACCTCTTGTGAATGGTTTATTTCTTCTAAATCTCGAAAGGGATGAAACACACATCCATAACATTGAGGCTAAGAGATGCAAAGTAGATAGTGATAATACTACTTATTTGTGGCACTGTCGTCTAGGTCATATTGGTGTAAAGCGCATGAAGAAACTCCATTTTGATGGACTTTTGGAGTCTCTTGATTTTGAATCATTTGACACATGCGAACCATGCCTCATGGGCAAGATGATCAAAACCCCGTTCTCCGGTATGATGGAGCGAGCAACGGACTTGTTGGAAATCATACATACCGATGTATGCGGACCGATGAGTATTTCGACGCGCGGTGGATATCGCTATTTCCTCACTTTTACCGATGACTTAAGTAGATATGGGTATATCTATTTAATGAAACATAAATCTGAAACATTTGAAAAGTTCAAGGAATTTCAGAATGAAGTGGAGAACCATCACAACAGAAAGATTAAGTTTCTACGATCCGATCGTGGAGGTGAATATTTGAGTTATGATTTTCTCACGCATCTTAAAGCAAGTGGAATCGTTTCACAACTCACGCCACCCGGAACACCACAAATGCAATGGTGTGTCTGAGCAGGAATCGAACCCTATTAGATATGGTCCGATCAATGATGTCTCTTCTTGATTTGCCGTTATCATTTTGGGGTTATGCATTAGAAACCACATTCACTTTAAATAGGGCTCCATCTAAATCCGTTGAGACGACACCGTATGAACTGTGGTTTGGTGCTAAGCCTAAGTTGTCGTTTCTTAAAGTTTGGGGATCTGAAGCTTCGTCAAGAAGTTGATGCGGACAAGCTCGAACCCAAAGCGAGAAATGCGTCTTCATAGGATACCCTAAGGAAACTATTGGGTATACCTTCTATCACAGAACCGAAGGCAAAGTGTTTGTATGAAGAACGGTTCCTTTCTTGAGAAGGAGTTTCTCTCGAAAGAAGTGAGTGGGAGGAAAGTAGAGCTTGACGAGGTTATTGAACCTTCGTTGAATTGGAGTAGCGCAGACCTGAAATTGTAATGCAGCTTTGCACCAACAATAGAGGAAGCTAATGACAAGGATCATGAAGCTTTGGACGATGTCACATCGAACGTCGCAGTCTACAAGGTCGCGTGCCCCTCCCGAGTGGTACGACAACCTGTCTTGTCTTGTTAGTAGAAGACGGTGAACCTACGAACTATGGGGAAGCGATGATGAGCCCAGACTCGAGAAATGGTGGAAGCCATGAAATCAATTGGGATCCATGGTGAAAACCAAGTATGGACTTTGGTGGACCCTCCTAGCGAGAAAGGCCGTTGAGTGCAAATGGATTTTCAAGAAGAAAAGCGGCGGATGGTAATGTTACCATCTATAAAGCACGGCTTGTCGCGAAAGGTTTTCGACAAGTTCAAGGTGTTGACTACGATGAGACTTTCTCTCCGTGGCGATGTTTAAGTCCATTCGGATTTTTTAGCAATTGCTGCGTTTCATGATTATGAAATATGGCAGATGGATGTCAAGACTACGTTCCTCAATGGCAACATTGATGAAGAGTTGTATATGATGCAACCCGAAGGTTTTGTCGATCCTAAGGATGCTAGTAAAGTATGCAAACTTCAGCGTTCCATTTATGGACTGAAGCAAGCATCTCGGAGTTGGAACCTTCGTTTTGATCAAGTGATCAAGAGTTTTGGATTTGTTCCAAATTGCTCTGAGCTTGTATCTACAAGAAAGTGAGTGGGAGCTCGATGGCGTTTACGGTATCAGATGTGGATGACATATTGATTATCGGAAATGACATCAACATGCTTAACGATGTGAAGAGTTATTTGAACAAGTGTTTTTCAATGAAAGACCTAGGTGAAGCTGCTTATATATTGGGCACCAAAATCTATAGAGATAGACAAAGACGCCTGATAGCTTTAAGCCAGGGTACATACCTAGACATAGTTCTGAAAAGGTTCGTAATGGATAAGGCAAAGAAAGGTTCGGTGCCTATGTTGTCGTGTAAGATATTGAGCAAGGCTTAGTGTCCATACGGTAAATGATAGGAAGCTATGAGCAAAGTGCCTTATGCCTCGGCCATAGGTTCCATCATGTATGCCATGTCAGTGTACTAGGCTGGATGTGTCCAATGCTCTTAGTTTGACGAGCAGATATCAAAGTGATCCGAGTGGAACATGGACAGCCGTGAAGAACATCCTAAAGTACCTAAATAGAACTAAAGAAATGTTCTTAGTCTATGGGGTGATGAACAACTTGTCGTAAAGGTTACGTCGATGCTAGTTTCGACACCGACAAGGATGATTCCAAATCTCGCACGGATACGTTTATATTTTGAATGGAGGAGCTGTGAGCTGGAGAAGCTGCAAGCAAAGCGTGATCGCGGGATCTACAGTGGAAGAGGAATACATGGCTGCTGCAGAAGCGTCAAGTGAAGGAGTTTGGATCAGAAACTTCATCACTGAGCTTGGCGTGGTTCCAAGTGCATTGGATCCACTGGAGATATTGTGTGACAACACTGGAGCCATAGAACTCGCTAAGGAACCAAGATATCATCCAAAGACCAAGCATATCAACCGCAAGTTTCATATAATCCGAGATTATATAGCAGATGGAGATCTGAAGATTAGCAAAGTACATACGGATCTGAATGTCGCAGATCCATTGACTAAACCTCTTCCACGTGTAAAACATGATCAACACCTCAGTGCCATGGGTGTGAGATTGTTGCCAGATGTAAACTAGATTATTGACTCTAGTGCAAGTGGGAGACTGTTGGAATTATGCCCTAGAGGCAATAATAAAGATGTTATTATTATAATTCTTGTTCATGATAAAGTTTATATTCCATGCTAGAATTGTATTAAGCGGAAACTTTAATACTTGTGTGGTTTGTGAACAACACTGTGTCCCTAGTATGCCTCTATGGACTAGCTCATTGATCAATGTTGGTTAAGGTTTCCTAACCATAGACATGAGTTGTCAATTGATAATGAGATCATATCATTGGGAGAATGATATGATGGATAGACCCAAACAAAGCAGAGCAATTAGATCGTGTCATCGTGTTCGTCTTTGCGAAGCTTTTCCTATGTCAAATATTGTATTCCTTAGACCATGAGATAATGCAACTCCCTGGTACCTGAAGAAAGCTTTGAGGTCATCAAACGTCATCCTATGAGAGGGTGATCATAAAGGTGTCTCTCAGGTGATCGAAAAGTATATGTTGGGTTGTATGTATCGAGATGGAATTTGTCCCTCCCAAGTCGGAGAGATATACTTCGGGCCCACTCAGTAATCGATATCAACACCGCTTGCAAGCATGTGGTTAAGGAGTTAATCACAAAGTGATATCGGATTACGGAACGAGTAAAGTATTTGCTGTGAACGAGATTGAACTAGGTATGGCCGGCAAGCGATCGAATCTCGGGCAAGTAAAATATCGCGACGAAGGGAATATATATATGGGATTGATTGAATCCTGGCATCGTGGTTCATCCGATATGATCATCGATGAATGTGGGAGTCAATATGGGTGCCCAGACCCGTTGATTATTGATGGAAGATCATGCATATTCTCGAACCCGCAGGTCACACATAACGTATCTCAACGCTAGGATAGATTGGATAATTGGTTTATAAATTTTTGTTCGAGTCTCGGATGGGATCCGGACATCACGAGAGGTTCTAATGGTCGAGAATAAGATTCATATAAGGCAATTGTTTTGGAGTTCGGAATTGTTCCGGGTTAATCGGTATTGTACCGGAAGCTTCTAGAACCTTCCGGAAGGGGACCAACGTGGCCCCACCTTCCGGGAGGGGGCATGGGCCTATGAGGGAGTGTCCTGGCAGCATTGGTCCAGGGGCACAAGGCCCCATAGGGCCCAGTCGATCCTAGAGAGTTTAAATCGTTTAAACTAGAGATAGGGTTTCTAGAAGAGGGGAGAGTCCATGCCCCCCACTCCTTATCCTTTGGGCTTGGGGGAGGGGCTAGGGCTGCGCCAAACCCCCTCTATATAAAGAGGGGTGGGGGCGCACCAACCCCTCACACCTCTCCTCCAAACCCTAGCCGCCTTGCTAGCTTTCCTCTCTCCCTCCCGACTGTTTGTAGGCGAAGCCCTGCTGCAGAAATTCTCCACCATATACACCACGCTGTCGTGTTGTAGATCCAATCTATATCTCCACCATACTTGCTGGTCCGAGGAAGGAGGAGAAGTCGAGGTGCTGCACGTATGCATCTCACGGAGGCACCGCCACTTGTGGTGCTAGATCAGATCGGATCGCGAGGAGGAGAAGCGAGTACGACTACATCACCCACGTTCCGACGACGTTCATTGTATGTAATCTTCAAGGGTATGAAGATCTAATCCAATCTCTCTCGTTGATTGCATCTCCTAGATTAGATCTTGGCTTTCCCTCTGTTTGCATCCGTAGAAAATTTTGATTTACTATGCCGCGAAACCCTTCAGCTTGCGGTTCTCATTGGCTTGGTTGATCTTTCCTTCCATCTGGATAGCGGAGTCGACAAGGGCTTCAATATCTGCAAAGGGGATATTGACTAACACTGTCTGCATCTCGTCATGCAGACCATTCAGGAATCTTTCTTTCTTCTTGGCTTCAGTGTCTATCTCGTCCGGGGCATACCTAGCTAATGAAAAAAATTGTCACGGTATTCTACTACAGTCATCCTTCCTTGCTTCAGCTCTCTGAACTCGTCTCTCATTCTCTTGATCAAACCTGGAGGTACATGGGTTCTGCTGAACTTGACCTTGAATTCCTCCCAGGTCATCATCTGGCCTCCGGTCATTGCGCGAACACTGTTCCACCATGCCCTGGCATCTCCGGCTAGATATGAAGGGTTCGCAGCATAGAAAACAAAAAATTTCCTACGATGGGAACAACTATGTACCAAGATCTATCTACTAGATACAAACAACGGGCGGATGTATATCCGTAGAGAACATACCCTTGAAGACCGACAAAGCTTAACGAGTCCAAACTCGTGGTTGATGTAGACGATCTCTTGCCGATCTCAAGATCGAGAGGAAGTCCTAGCGCGCAAAAGCAGCGCATCCGTGCTCGCACACGTTCGAGGCACCGAGCAACCTCCGCCTCCTCGCTCCAGCGATGCAGCGGAAGCACAACTCTTTCTTGCCGAAAAGCCACCGGGAACATGTATCTCGCTAGTCCGAGACCATGGGGAATAAATTCTAGAGGGGGAGAGAGATCCTTCACGAGGAGGTGTGAGTGAGAGAGAGGGGGGCTCCTCTTATAGGGAGGGGGGGGGCACCCAAGGGGCCATGCGCCCAGCCATGGGGCTGCCCCCACCTCTTCCACATTCATGTGGGTGGACACTCCACTCACAAAATGGCCCTTCAAAATTCTCCACTCAAAAATCCACTCACATGCATTAAATTTCCACCAAATTTAATGCAAGCTCTCATTTAAATAAAACTCTTTTATTTATTTATTCAGAATTTTGTTAATTACTTTAATTAACAAACATTCACATAAAACCCTTGCTAGTATTCTATTTCACATGCAGAACCAGTTTAGAATTTCAACCAAACAGTTTGGTGTCTAGTGAAATAAATTCCTGCGCTTTCCTTTTCTTTTCGGCATGAAACTTTTGCTCCAATTGGATGTCGGTGTCTCTTAAGTGTGTCACCCTACGGTTCGCGAATAATGCGGACATGATCGAGACCCTCTCGGATCAATAATCGAGCGGATCCGAGACCCATACGACTCCCACACATTCAACGATGACTTTCTTGTGATCGTCGAACCTTTTACGCTAGTATCTTAATCCTTTTGTTTCATGATATATTACATGTCCGAGATTCGATCATCGGTATCTCCATACCTAGTTTGATCTCGTATCGACATGCACTCTTTTCTCGCTCCCGTGATATAACATTCTAGTGATCAAATCACTTGCTTGCAAGCTAATCAATGTGATATCACCGAGAGGGCCCAGAGCATATCTATCCGTCATCGGGATGAACAAATTCCACTCGATCCATGGGCCTCAACATAACACTTTAGTAGTTCTCAACCCATCTTTATAATCACCTGTTACGGTGTGACGTTTGATGTTATCAAGAAACTCTTCCGTGTTAGTGATTGACATGATCTCATGGTCTAAGGATTAGGATCACTTGTAAGTTGTTATAGCAATATAAACTCAATGACTTTGATCGTAATGCTATACTTCGGATGAATGTTCATCACACCATTACACTAATGTTGTGACCTCGTTATTAACAACATCCAATGTCCATGATCAGGAAACCTATGATCATCTTGTTAATCAACGAGCTAGTTTATAAGAGAGGCATAACTAGGAACTTTCTATTTGTTTATTAAACACACATGTATTAACGTTTCCGTATTAATACAATTATAGCATGCAAAATAAACATTTATCATAAATAAGGAATACGATAATAACCACTTTATTATTGCCTCTCGGGCATATTCCCTTCAGTCTCCCACTTGCACTAGAGACAATAATCTAGTTTGAGAACTTTGTGTATTGAACACCTATGGCTTTCTGGTGTTCCATATACAATATTGCAAGTGGTTAACATAATCTACGGAGCTGACGCTTCAGGTCCGTGTGTATTTGCATGTCTTTGCGTCTTCACGCATCACTCATTCTCCAATGAGATGGCATTGTATAAATTTGGTCTTTCGGTGAGACCTTTAGTTCCTTGGGGTTAAAACACGTCGATACTATTGTCATACAATATATCTTTAGTGTTAACCCGTTGCGAACCACACCTTAGTTTGATAACAAACTACTTGACACAAATTCCCTCCTTTGCTGCTACTATAGCATATATACTTAGCCTTTTGTTGTAGTATTCGTCACAATGTCTTAACTTTGGAACTCTTCCAAATCCATCATGGAATCTCCTTTCCATTACATTGTGCCACCCATAGTTTAAATTGAGATAAACTTAATTTGTATCTTGTGACAAAACTAGTATCAATGTAACGCTTTACAATGAACTATTTGTAATTGTTTGTCACCTCTACACAAATATATTCTTAGTTCTTCCAAAAGATCATAAGAATATCCTTACTATAGTCCAATGATCATTTTATGATTCATTCTGGTATATGCTCATAACACTTAGAGCATAGGACATATCTGGATGTGTACATATCATGGTATGATTGATCAAAACATTCTTGTGATTTCACTCATCAAGTGTCGAAACACTTGAATCTTGTTTCACTTATCAAGTGTCGATACACTTGAATCTTGATTAAATTCCTTTCCATGTGACAAGAACTGTTTCTTGTCATTTCTATATTGAACTCCTTCAATATCTCATATATGTACGTTTTGGCATAACCATATTAGCGTCACCGTCTATCCACTATAGACATTCATGCTGAATATTCGGGTTTTGCCTAAGTCTTTCATCGAAATGAAATTCTTAACCATTGTCAATAAAATATACATCATTTCTAATCAACAAGATGTCCTCCACATAATGTATTAGAAATATGTCTTAGCGCTCCCACTTAATTTCTTGCAAATGCAAGCATCTTCATCGTCTCCTGATGAAAAACTCCTTTTCATCATGGTGAAGATTCCAACTCATGATGCTTACTTCAACCATTGAAGTTTGCATGCCCTTTTAGCATCCTTTGAATTTAACAAAACCCTTTGGACCGTGTCATGTACACGTCCTAGGTAACCATTCTATTAGAAGAACTTTGTTTTGTTTATTCATCTACCATATACCAAAATATATGTAGTGGTTGCTACTTTAATCCGTTCAGACTAAATATCGCTATGAAAGATCAAATCTTGTCATAGTCAACTCCTTGAACATTGTCATAAAATACTTTACGACATGTCGACTATTTCATAGATGTGAAACATCCATGTCTGTTTCTTTATAGATCCAAATACGACCGATAGGTTTTTACACCTTTCAGGAGGGTCTTCCAAGTTCAAAACTTGATTTCTCGTGTATGGAACTATCACGGATTTTATGGCTTCAAGCCATTTGACGGAGTCAGGGCCCATCATCGCTTCTTTGTTTGTATTCGGTTCATCATTGTCAAACAATAATGATTTACTCTCAAATCTTAGCATTTGATTGTTTAACCAACCTACTTGGTTCAACAGGAACTTAGATCTCCGTGACCACAACCTTTGAGGCACATAAGCTATGAGCATTATGGCAGCCTCTAGAACCATTTCCGGCGCTGCGCAACTCAGCACATTTAGCTAAGGTTCGTTAACCTTATCAAAGTTCTATTGTCCTCCCACTTAACTTTTATGAAAAATTCCTTCTTCAAGAAACTTCACATTTCAAGCGACAAACCCTTTTGTCCTCGGTGTTAAGGAGGAATAACCAATTGTTATTCAAAATAACCTACAAAGACATGCTCATCCGACTTTGGTTGTAAACATCTTACTTATGTTTAGCATACCAAAATTTAAGAAAGGACAACTTGGGTTTTACCCCAAACCATAACTCATATGGTGTCATTTCAACGGATCAAGATGGAGCTCTTTTCAGTGTAAAAGCGGTAGTCTCTAAAGCTTTAATCTTTTAAAACATAATGGCAGTTTTATAAATAACACCTTTGATCCAACCATGTCAAACAAGGTTTCATTACAAATCTCAAACACTCCATACTCCTATGGTGTTTTGGGAGATGTAAATCTAGGTGTTTTGCTAAACTTGCAACTCAAATAAATCCCTTTATGATAAAATCATAATTCATTTATTTTCTTGTTACACTTGTAACTCAAATAAATCCCTTATGATAAAATCATAAACCATTTATTTTTTTTGTTACAATGATTTTTCACTTCATCTTGAAAATCTTTGAAACATTTTCAAATATTTCATACTTCTTTCTCATTAAGTGAACATTCACTCAAATTTCCGGAGAAAGCATATGAAGTTGAAACCCATCGCTTACGACTGCACATAATGGACTACATACATCGATATGTATAAATTCCAATATTTTAGTCGTTCGTTCTTCTTTGGCCTTTGAACGAAGTTTTAATTATCCCGAGGAAAGTCTCACAAGCGTAACTTGATCAAATCAAAGACTCCAAAAATCCATGAAAATGGAGATTCTTCATGTTTTCTTTCCAATATAATTTAAATGATGTCACTTCATAAGTGATCTTTCAATCATTTGTCTTGCAACATTTTAGCATTAGGATTTATGGATGTGATTTCTTCAACTAGATTTGTAAATCATCCATCTTATATGGAATACGGTAATTATTTGAACAACCTTTGTTCTTATAATACCTGATTCAAATAACAATTATTAAAACAAATCTTGAAGTCTTTCTTCAACTAGATTTGTAAATCATCCATCTTATATGGAATACGGTAATTATTTGAACAACCTTTGTTCTTATAATACCTTATTCAAATAACAATTATTAAAACAAATCTTGAAGTCAAGCTTTGATGTCAACGAGAAATACAAACAACGGTTTGTTTGTTTTCGATGAACATCATCACATATTCTCTTGCTAGTTACTTAGGCCATTGTGGTTCATGAATTGCGTCATTCCGTATGAAATTTCATACCAACCAATTCGGTATCCAATACCCAAGAACCACATTGTTTAACAAGCAAAGAATACAACCATAACATGTATATCATATATATACCTAAATTGGATATTTCCAATCTTTTCTTTTCTGCCAAATATATTTTATAGATTCTCTTTCAGCATTTCCTTTTCCCTTTTAAAAGAATTTATCAACATCAAAAGTGGCTCCATACACATGACACATAGTCCAAAGCGTGTATATTCAAATAATAATACCTTTGGACTTGCACTTTGAAGTAGATCACCATCATCAAATGATCGGTATTCTTTCAAAATCCATTCTTTAGTAATCTTTTAGTGTAGTAAACATTTTACATACATATTCTATTCACCCTTATCATGACGACTTTCATGATCAAGCTACTTTAGCTTATAAAGGCGAATCATGAGTATAACATTACTTTCCAAAACCCTTTTGGATGATTAGGATGTCTAGCATCTCCAACCTTCGCAAATTCTCATCCAATATGAGAACATATATTATACTCTATCATATTGCAACCAAAACATTGTTTCATATCGTTATATCTCGCCACACATGATGGTTTCAAACAATTCTTTCACTCCTAGATAAACTTGATGTTTAAATCAAGAATCATGGAGGCAAACATGATACTTAAGATACTAACATCGAATTGTTACTCGATTTAATACCAATTATTAAATTTCACGGAGTAAATAGAATTTTGCTGAAAGTTTGCAATAGGACTTTAAACTTTAGATTGACACTCAACACAATACGATACCAGTCCGTAAAGTATATATCCAGAATTCTATAGTTCTATTATCTCAATTACAACTATGCATAAGGTGGTGAACGAATGCCAATGACTACAACAAATTATGCAAATTCACTTTGATTTAATTTATGATAAATTGAGTTCTACTAATCTAAATTAGAAATGAACTCCCACTCAAAAACGACATCCCTCATGTCTTTTGGTGATTACATGAACCAAATCCACTACACCAAGTCCGATCATCACGTGAGTCGGTATAGCTTCAAAGGCGAGCATCAAATGGGCATCATATCAACTATATGACTCATGCTTAACCTTTCGATTACGTGTTCCGAGGCCATGTCTGACATGCTAGGCTCGCCAAGTTAGAACCTTAGTATTTTGCGTGTGTAACTGTTTTACACCAAGTATGGTCGAGATCCAAGAACACCCGATCATCACGTGATGTCTTGGAGCGACGAAAACATAATCGGTGCATACTAAAGGAAGAACACATTCTTATCTTGATATTTAAATGAGGGAACATCTTATTATGTTTAACAAAGCGCTAAACAAGCAATATAAGATGTAATCAAACATCATATGTTTATTAGTGAAATTATATGGTTCCCGCAGATGATCTCTATCATGTGCATCGTGGTATGATCACTATCATACCTATATGTGTAAATCCACAGTCTATGGATTTTTACGCTATGTGTGTAAGAGTATCATCTCATACTTCTACTTACAACACTACCATATCATAACACTAGCCCAAAGAACAATCTAAACTAGACGCCTCTAATTTATCCATTGCTAGTTTTACGTGGCTGAGGGCTTTCGAGATAGAACCGTTCTTACCTACGAACATGAACCACAACGAGGATAATCAAATTGTTGACAACTCGCTTGCAAAATAGATATTGACTATAGTAGGAGAGACAGACACCCGCTAGCCACTTATGCAAACTAGTTGCATGTCAAGCGTGGAACAGGTCTCATGTGCGAGGACATGTAAAGTTTGTCCGGGCCGCTTCATCCCACTATGCCACCAATATCCAAAATCACAAGAAAGGAGCAACAACATGATCATCATCGCCCACATACTCATATGTGTACTACCTGTGTAAAGTATCTACGCATAGATCCGGCTCTGATACCACTGAAGGGTTCGCAGCATAGAAAACAAAAATTTTCCTACGATGGGAACAACTATGTACCAAGATCTATCTACTAGATACAAACAACGGGCGGATGTATATCCGTAGAGAACATACCCTTGAAGACCGACAAAGCTTAACGAGTCCAAACTCGTGGTTGATGTAGACGATCTCTTGCCGATCTCAAGATCGAGAGGAAGTCCTAGCGCCAAAAAGCAGCCGCATCCGTCGCACACACGCTCGAGGCACCGAGCAACCTCCGCCTCCTCGCCCAGCGATGCAGCGAAGCACAACTCTTTCTTGCCGAAAAGCCACCGGGAACATGTATCTCGCTAGTCCGAGACCATGGGGAATAAATTCTAGAGGGAGAGAGATCCTTCACGAGGAGGTGTGAGGAGAGAGAGAGGAGGGGCTCCTTTATAGGAGAGGGGGCACCCAAGGGCCATGCGCCCAGCCATGGGGCTGCCCCACCTCTTCCACATTCATGTGGGTGGACACTCCACTCACAAAATGGCCCTTCAAAATCCTCCACTCAAAAATCCACTCACATGCATTAAATTTCCCCCAAATTTAATGCAAGCTCTCATTTAAATAAAACTCTTTTATTTATTTATTCAGAATTTTGTTAATACTTTAATTAACAAACATTCACATAAAACCCTTGCTAGTATTCTATTTCACATGCGAACCAGTTTCAGAATTTCAACCAAAAAGCTTGATTGTCTAGTGAAATAAATTCCTGCGCTTTCCTTTTCTTTTCGGCATGAAACTTTTGCTCCAATTGGATGTCGGTGTCTTAAGTGTGTCACCCTACGGTTCGCGAATAATGCGGACATGATCGAGACCCTCTCGATCAATAATCGAGCGGATCTGAGACCCATATCGACTCACACATTCAACGATGACTTTCTTGTGATCGTCGGAACATTTTACGCTAGTATCTTAATCCTTTTGTTTCGCGATATATTACATGTCCGAGATTCGATCATCGGTATCTCCATACCTAGTTTGATCTCGTTCTCGACATGCACTCTTTTCTCGTTCCCGTGATATAACATTCTAGTGATCAAATCACTTGCTTGCAAGCTAATCAATGTGATATCACCGAGAGGCCCAGAGCATATCTATCCGTCATCGGGATGAACAAATTCCACTCTCGATCCATGGGCCTCAACATAACACTTTAGTAGTTCTGAACCCATCTTTATAATCACCACATTACAGTGTGACGTTTGATGTTATCAAGAAACTCTTCCAGTGTTAGTGATTGACATGATCTCATGGTCTAAGGATTAGGATCACTTCGTAAGTTGTTATAGCAATATAAACTCAATGACTTTGATCGTAATGCTATACTTCAGATGAATGTTCATCACACCATTACACTAATGTTGTGACCTCGTTATTAACAACATCCAATGTCCATGATCAGGAAACCTATGATCATCTTGTTAATCAACGAGCTAGTTTATAAGAGAGGCATAACTAGGAACTTTCTATTTGTTTATTAAACACACATGTATTAACGTTTCCGTATTAATACAATTATAGCATGCAAAATAAACATTTATCATAAATAAGGAATACGATAATAACCACTTTATTATTGCCTCTCGGGCATATTCCCTTCAAGATAATGGGTGGCTAACAGGACTTTCTCGTTGGCTTCCACTCTGGTGACTTCTAGGATATTTTCCATGGTTTGCAGCCAATCATCGGCGTATAGGGGCTCTTTTGACTTAGTGAAAATAGGTGGGTTGGTGTTCTGGAAATTCTTGAGCTTAGATCCATGGTTGTCCTGATTTCCGTGGCCTTGGTTGTTGTGGGCTAGCTGGGCTATCTGCTGCAGAGTGGCTAGGTTGGCTTGATGTTCCGCTCTTTTAGCTTCGCGGTCAGAAGTCAACAGTTGCAGGATTTGCAACATCGGGTCCGTGGCTGAACCACTTCCTCCGCGTGGCATCTGAAGATTTAGATAGATCGTGAGAAAAGAGGGAAATTTCTAAGGTCTTGGGTCTTTGAAAAGTTTTTAAAGTTTGACTCAGATTTTTTTTAGCAACTTGCTTTTCATTAATTCATAGCACACAGTACAACACACACCACAACAAAGAAAAACAGATGGTTTTAAGAACCATTCTGAGAACTATGATACAGCGGGACCGAATACTACTCACTACGCTAGTGCTCAAGTGCTACTACTCCTCGAAATTTGTGGCTTCATCATCATCGATGAAGGCGAAATCATCCTCATCGGTGAAGAAGTCCATGGCCTGATCCTCCAGAAAATCATCGTCATCGCTGAGATAGGAGTAAGGGTCTCCACGAAGATCCTCTCCTGCATTCTCCCTTTCCTCCAACTGCATGTCTCTCTCGTGGATGGTCTCCTCCAAAGATAAGATGCGGTGGCGAAGACGGGCAATAATGCGCTTCTTCTTGTCGAGCTGACAGCGGCGAGACTTGCGATCCCTTGCTAGCATGGCGATGGTCTGGTCCTTTGTCTTGATGATGGCAGACTTGTGGTTGCAGTAGTCACGGCAGTTGTCCAACTCCTGCTGACGATCGTACATCATGAAGCTAAGGTGGTCCAATTGAGTCTTCAGCTCGGGATGGTATGGGGCTTCCAGTGGTTGTCCATTTGCATCATGCCTTGGGCAAAACTCAAAGCAAGTACCCTTGATCTGATTGATGCTCTGCCCACACAAACGGGAAAGAGCTTCCTGCATTGCTCTGGCAAGTCCATCGAGCCAGTTGTTTTCCCTCAAGGTAAACTGAATTCCCTCCGCAGTGGGAGGTTCAATTTTTCCTCGGAGACTTGCAACAATTAGCCACTGCAGGTCTTCTCCTCCTTGATCATTGAGCTAAGCTCCGAAGAACTCGGGGTGCGGACGCTCCAGAAGTTCCGAAAGCGGATCCAGATCCCTCTCAAAGATAAGCTCTCCTCCATTCCCAAGTTGGTAAAACTTGTTGTACTTCACGTCCATCTACAAAAATAGAGGATGAGTAGATTAGCAGGGTGATCAAGTGTGTCAAAATTTTATGTATTTTGCAAGATTTTTTGAGGAACATGAATTTTTAGGAAAGAATTTAAAGAGAAAAGAATGAGAATAAGTTTTTGTAAATATTTATTTTCTTTGGTTTTGAAACTAAGTTTTTGGTTCAAACGTCCAATCTAACTAGGGTCTCCTATGGTCAGGATGGCTCTGATACCAACTTGTCAACACCCGGATTTTTCAATCCTAGATGCCTGTTATGCCATACATCGCAATCCCAGGATTACCATTTTTGCGAGACATAACAGAATTGGATACCATAGTACATCATCCATTACAAACGATACATAAGTTCTTACACAAATAGGGATCTCATGATCCAGTTCTTAATACAACTTCAAGCAGCGGAATACGTAATAATAACGGTAGCGTAGGCGAAGCTCCATCTTCGGGGTCACAGGCAATGCTGAAGATGGGAGATGATCCTAGTTGTCGTAACCTTCCTGGGGTCCATCTTCTAGGTACTCCTCTTCATAGTCTGGCAAAGGGAATAGCCAGGGACAAAGCCATGAGTACTCTTTAAGTACTCGCAAACTAATACTAACAGGTAAAAGGGGTTTTTGGATAATAGGACACTAGGCTCTAGGGTTGTTTTGCAAAAGCCAGATTTATCTCTACTAGGTTCCAAAGCTAGTCACAATTTTATAACTCCTAATTGGGATCTTGTAACTCATGTCACAACTCTGTTGTAGTCAAGTCAAAGTCTCAATTCAGTTCACAAGTCATTTTGAAAAGTCTGATGGGGGAACAGTATGGCCACTCCAACTATCCATAACCGCGGACGCGGCTATTCGAATAGTTTGACACTCTGCAGAAATTGTACACTTTCACCACAACATTCGATACATCCGTCAGGAACAAATCCTGAATTCACCATACTCAGTATGCGGATAATCAATCCTAACCTTTCAATTACACGCCCTAGTATAAGCACCTCTCTTATGAGTTTGGCCTCCCAACCATGACCAACTGTCATCTTGGAGTCTTGCAGTGGACAATCTTCACAAGGTAGCCTCAGCTCTGACCTTGGCCGTGAGGGAACTAATACTAAGGTATATAAGTTTCCAGTCAAGCCCTACCCAATATTCGGGTATTGTGGTTGTACGATAAAATTGGAATGGTATCGCATCCAGACAACCATCAGTTTTATAAAGGACTAAGGCTCATGCCTCAACATTTTTATCACCAAAATCACCAAGTGTTTGGAAACACATGTCCAAAACATTTCAATAGAATGATCCATCATTCCAAGGTGTTCATAACCATTTTTCCACCAAGTATTCCCAATCTAAAGTTGATCAAGTTTTAGGCTTAGCACTAGCATCTACAAGTGGGGTAAGTACTAATGAGGGGTGGTAAACTAGTGGAGTTTCAACTAGGTACAACCTTATATCTTAGGATGATATCAAGGTTTCTATCTTAGGCCAAATTTTATGCTCTTTATGCAACCTTCAAATATCTTTCTAGTATCTATAATTCACTTAAGTAAACTCTAAGTAAGCTTTGATAAAGAAATAAAGTAAGAAGCTTGCAAATAAAACTAGGATTGGTTTATCAAGTGGATATGATCACATATCCTTAAGGCATATAGTAGGTATAGTAACAAGTAGGGGTTTGTTGCATCAGTAGGGTATCTTTCAAGGGTTAGCTTGCACAGTCACTAGTAGTATTAGGCTTGCACAATATCGGTATATGCTTGCTAAATTGCAAGTGTTAGCTTGCCTTGTGCAGAGCAGTGGTTGAAGTTCTCCTCGGCTTCTTCTTCGTAGAATCCTCCTTCCTCCTCGTATCCTTGGTCGGTACTAGCGTCTATGAATAAATACGAGGTACACAATCACCAAACAATACTTAACTACTTGCAATCATCACACACAAGGGTCCTATAGATGATCTAGCATCATCTCTAACATTACAAGGTTAAGGCTTGGTTTAATTCCTTTTATTTTTAGAAAAGTAATTTCTACTCATTTAAAAAAAACTACTTAAGATTTAATATTCTCCAAACCAAACATGGGATAATGTTGACACATGTCATCACCACATATTGTAGTCCATGGGAATGTGATTTAAAGTGGTGTCACAATTTAATAAGGGTTTACCCTTTTATCTTAATTAATTAATGTGGCTAGTAATGCCTATGGGGCATTCTTTTATTACTTGAACAATATTTCTGCAAGTAAACCTATATATTTTTATATATTCTGAAAGGTATGGTTAAATGTGATTTTTGAGAGTTGGACTCAACTCAAAAGCTATTATGGTTTAAATTTGAAAAATGTTTGAATGCAGAAAAGCTTCTGCCTTGTTATTTTTACCATGGATGATCTATAGATCCAAATGACTTGAATCCAACGGGCTTGGATTCAGCATTCACAGACCTTTTCAACAAAATTGGTTTCATTCAATTTGGTGTATTGAATCGATCTGGGTTGATTTTTGAAGTTGGGTACAGAAGTTTGTTTGAATTGAAATGGAAAAAGGTTAATTTGAATAACTGGGCTTGCACGGGAAAAGTTAACGGGCCGGCCTGCTAAGCGCAGTGCTCCCGCGGGCTGCTTAAGTGGGTGTCCCCACTCGTCAATGACACGGGGCTGGGCGAAGCGGTAAGGCAACGTGGATCGTTCGATCTAGTTCTAATCCAAGCGGTTGGGAGTCATCGTGGGCCGAGACAACGCCGTGAGAACGAAACCTAGCGCAGATGGTGAGGGGTCTTTGAGGGCTCACGGGGTATGGGCGAGGTCGGCGAGGCGAGCGGCAAAGTCGGCGGCGATGAACTGAACTTAGGGGTGGTCGGCTCTCTGGGGTGGGCCAATCGATGGCTCCCTTCTTCTAGGCGGCGGGCTCGGTGAAATTCCGGCGGGTGGTGCTCGCCTTGCTCGAAACGGTGTGCACGATCGGTGAGAGGGAGTGAGATGGTGTGAAGAAATCGGCGGGGTGGCCTCTATTTATAGTCGAGCAAGGGACCGTCAGGCGCGCAGTGAGCTCGTCGAAGCGATGTTACAGGCTAATGGCATGGGCAAGGGTAGGGGGCGGTGCGGTGTCTCTGGCGATGCTCAACGACATGGTTTTGAGGCGGTGCGGCTTGGTACAGCAGGCGATGCTCTGCGTGGCAGAGGTGGCGTCTTCGACGGCGGGCGGTGGCTATGCGGCACGGGGCGGCAAACGGGGATGTCTGGCGGTCTCCTGGGTCGGTGGTGATCGTATGTGCGCGCGGTGAGGGCGGCGCGCGGTCTGTGGGCGCTGGTCGAGGGTGGCGCTCTGGCGCACGCTCGGCATGGTCTCTAGCGATCTGGGTGCGGCTCTTGCGCGTGGTCCAGGGCTTGGCAACGCTCGCGGCTGGGACAGTGAGTGGCGGTGGACGGTGGGCTGCCTCCCAGACATGCTGGCTAGGCTTGTTGTTGCTCCTAGCTTGCTGTCAACTATGGGGTGGCAAGGGGGTGCTCGGCTGTTCACCATTGATGGCAATGGCAAGCTCACAGTAGTGTTAGTGCTTAGTTAATCTTACTAGATGATCTACTGAGCTGGTTGTGAGCTAACTAGGGAACAAGTTAGGCAAGAATCATTGCTCACAATAGTGTTTGATGTTTTGTTTGATTTGTGTCTGCAACCTATTTGATGAAATGGCCGCATGAAATCAAGTTTTGAATTTTGAAAAGATTTTTGGTGGGTTTGCTAGATTGGTGCTGGTGAGTCTGCAGATGCTTGGGTTTTGAAAGTTGAGCTTGTTTGAGTGGTTTTTGAAAAAGTGGGATCTTCCCATATGATAAAGATTCAATTTTGAATCTTTATCATATAGACTATGCATTCGAAAGTTTCTGGATGATCACAAAGTGGGCCTTGATACTTTGTTATGATTACAATCAAGGGGTGCAAAGATCCAGAAAAGTTTCTGTTAGGTTCTGAAAGTTTGAGACATCCAAAGTAGGCATGAGAGTTAAATTGGTCAAAGTGACCATTCATTTAATATATGTGTTTTGATTTACTTGTCTTTAGGAAAAGTGTGGGAAATGTTTTAGGTGATGTTTATTTCACCTAAGAAACATTTTACAAGCAATTAAACAAACAAACAAACAAACAAGGTAGTTTTAAAAGAATTCAAAATCAATGCATACACATATGCATGCATTCATAATTTTATTTAGAAAAGTTTTTGTTAATCCTAATTTTGATTATTAGAGTTTGATGATCCAAGCTTAGTATTTTGGGATGTTACACATGCTTAACCTTTCGGTCCGTGTTCCGAGGCCATGTCTGTACATGCTAGGCTCGCCAAGTAAGAACCTTAATATTCACGTGTGTAACAGTCTTACACCCGAGATATGCTCGTGGATTCAAGTACACCCGATCATCACGTGATGTCTTGAAGCAATGAAACATTGTCGGTGCATACTTAAGGAATAACACATTCTTATCTTGATATCTAAATGAGGTATCATCTTATTATGCTAATAAAACACAAAACAAGCAATATAAGATGCAATCAAACATCACATGTTTACAAGTGAAATGATATGGTTCCTGCATATGATCTCCATCATGTGCACCGTGATATGATCTCTATCATACCTATATGTGTAAGGCCAAGGTCTATGGAACCTACACGTTATGCATGTTGTAAGAGTATCATCTCATACTTATACTTACAACATCACCATATCATAACACTAGCCTAGCAACAATCTAAACTAGATGCCTCTAATTTATCCATTGCAAGTTTTACTTGGCTTAGGGCTTTCGAAGATAGAACCGTTCTTACCTACAAACATGAACCACAACGAGGATAATCAATTGTTGACAACTCGTTGCAAGTTAGATATTGACTATAGTAGGAGAGACAGACACCCTCTAGCCACTTATGTAAAACTAGTTGCATGTCAAGCATGGAACATGTCTCATGTGCGAGGACATGTAAAGTTTGTCTGGGCCGCTTCATCCCACTATGCCACCAATATCCAAAGTACAACTAAGAAGCAATAAAAAGATCATCATCGCCCACATACTCATATGTGTAATACCCGTGCAAAGCATCTACGCATAGATCCGGCTATGATACCACTGTAGGGTTCGCAGCATAGAAAACAAAAAAATTCCTACGATGGGAACAACTATGTACCAAGATCTATCTACTAGATACAAGCAACGGGTGGATATACATCCATAGAATACATACCCTCGAAGACCGTATAGCATTAACGAGGTTATACTCGTGGATGATGTAGTCAAACTCTTGCCGATCTCAAGATCGTGATGAAGTCCATCTGGTCCAGCTGGTCCAGCACCATCACGTCCAGCACCGCAAAGTAGTGGTACATCCGTGATCGCACACACGTCCGGGTACCCCGACAACCTCCGCGCCCTCGCTCTAGTGAAGCAACGTAAGCAACAAATCCTTCCAGAAAAAGCCACCGAGAACATGTATCTCGCTGATCCGAGACCATGGGTAAATTCTAAAGGGGGAAGAGAGATCCTTCGCGAGGAGGTGTACTTTGAGAGGATGAGAGGGGGCCTTTTATAGGGAGAGGGGGGAACCCCCAGGGGCATGGCGCCAGCCATGGTGGCTTCCCCCACCTCTTCCACATTCATGTGGGTGGAGCTCCCACTCAAAATGAAAAGCCTCCACTCCCATAAAAGAGCCTCCACTCAAAAATCCACTTACATGCATTAAATTTCCACCAAATTTAATGCAAGCTCCCATTTAAATAAAACTCTTTTATTTATTTATTCAGAATTTGTTAATTACTTTAATTAACAAACATTCACATAAAACCCCTTGCTAGTATTCAATTTCACATGCAGAACCAGTTTCAGCAATTTCAACCGAAACAGTTTCGGTGTCTAGTGAAATAAATTCCTACGCTTTCCTTTTTCTTTCTCTAGCATATTATTTACTCCAAATGGCGTCGGTATCCCTTAAGTGTGTCACCCTACGGTTCGCGAATAATGTAGACATGATCGAGACCCCTCTCCGATCAATAATCAGCAGCGGGACCTGGAGATCCGTACTGACTCCCACATATTCAACGATGACTTCTGTGATCGTGTGAACCTTATACGCATGTAACTCAATCCCTTTGTATCGCGATATATTACATGTCCGAGATTCGATCATCAGTATCTCCATACCTAGTTTGATATCGTTACCGACATGTACTCTTTTCTCGTTCCCGTGATATAACATTCTAGTGATCAAATCACTTGCTTGCAAGCTAACTAATGTGATATCACCGAGAGGGTCTAGAGTATATCTATCCATCATCGGGATGGACAAATTCCACTCTTGATCCATGAGCCTCAACATAACACCTTCGTAGCACTGAACCCATCTTTATAGTCACCCTGTTACGGTGTAGCGTTTGATGTTATCAAGATACTCTTCCAGTATTAGTGATTGACATGATCTCATGGTCTAAGGACTAAGATTACTTTGTATGATGTTATAGCAATATAAACACAATGACCTTGATCGTAATGCTATACTTCGGATGAATGTTCATCACACCATTACACTAATGTTGTGACCTTGTTATTAAAAACATCCAACGTCCATGATCAGGAAACCTTTGATCATCTTGTTAATCAACGAGCTAGTTTATAAGAGAGGCATAACTAGGAACTTCCTTTTTTTTTATTAAACACACATGTATTAACGTTTCCATATTAATAAAATTATAGCATGTAAAATAAAAATTTATCATAAATAAGGAATATGATAATAACCACTTTATTATTGCCTCTCGGGCATATTCCCTTCACTACGATACACCCCCTATACTTGTGGGTCATCACTTTGTTGCCAGCGCGATAATAAGGACCGCATATTTGCTCGCCTCCGCCATAAGTTGTCAGCCCTTGAGGAAACCATCCATGATCGGGACATGCATCTTGAGGAGAGGGAGAACAAAGGGTAAGATATTCGTGGGGATCCCTATTCGTACCTCAGTGATGATGATGACTATCTTGAGGATGTCAACATGGAGTTCCACACTGACGACAAGGACCGCGACTTCATCGATGATGAAGAGGCCACTGGTTCTGATGATGAGTAGTAGCACGAGATAACTATCATAGGTGTGAGTTGTATCCAGTCCCACTATGTCGTAGCTTTGCATAATGGTTCTTAAAACCATCTGCTTTATTATTGTGATGTGTTGTTTGGACTGTGTGGTTTGTATGAGTTGCTTGGAATGAATGAAACATAGTTGTTGGCTTTCAAACCCTAGCCTTACTAAAAGTTTAAAAGCTTTTAAGCCAAACCCATAAACCTTAGAAAAATTTCCCTCTTGTCTCATGATCTATCTCAATCTTTAGATGACTCGCGATGGAAGCAGCTCATCCTAGGACCCGATGGTCCAAATTCTGCAAATGCCAGTAGCCAATCGAGAATCCTATAGAACCGAGCATCAATCCAATCTCTCCACTCTTCAACAGATCACCCAGTTGGCGCATGACAACCAAGGCCATGGAAACCAAGATCACCATGGATCTAAGCTTAAGAACTTCCAGAACACCAATCCTCCTATCTTTAGCAAATCTGAAGAACCCTTAGATGCTGATGACTGGCTGCAAACCATGGAGAACAACTTAGAAGTTGCAGGAGTAGATGCTGCAGAGAAAGTACTATTTGCCATCCACTATCTGGCAGGTTCTACAAGAGCATAGTGGAATAGCACTCGTATCATGAACGGAGGACAGATGATGACTTGGGAGGAATTCAAACTGAAGTTTAGCCGAACCCATGTGCCACCAGGTTTGATTCTGAGGATGAGGGATGAATTTAAGGAATTGAAGCATGGAAGGATGACTATGGTGGAATATCGTGACAGGTTTCTATCTATGTCTAGGTATGCCCCTGATGAGATTAGTACTGAAGCCAAGAAGAAGGAAAGGTTCCTAGATGGTCTGCATGATGAGATGCAGACGGTGCTAGTCAATATTCCTTTTGCCGATTTAGAAGCTGTAGTGGATTCTGCTATCCAGATGGAAGGAAAGATCAATCAAGACACTAAGAACCGTAAGCATTGTATGATGCACCAACCTGGACCCTACCATACCCCAAAGTATCACCCTAGTTCTTCTGCACGATTTGCACCAAGGAACAACAGTCCACCTATGTCTCGTCTGAACTATCCCAATCGTAGAGGAGGAAACCCGAGGCCTGGAGGCAACAATAAATACAACACCGGCAACCCCGGTAACTTCAACCGTGCACCACCAAGGACCACCAACAACAACAATACTGCCCCAAGTACTGGAAGCAATGTTGTGCCTATCGTAGGGAAGGACATGTCAATGATCCCCTTCTTTGAATGTGGAATCATGGGTCACTACTCCAATGAGTGCCCTAAGAAGCTGGCTGAAGCACCCAATGTCACTGCACCTGCCCAGCAGCAGCGTCGTGTCCAGCCTGGAAAGAGATTTGCCCCAGGCAACCCACACAACCGTATCGTCCGTCTGTTCCACATGAATGCTGAAGAAGCCCAGGAAGTGCCAGATGTCGTACTGGGTATGTTTTCTGTTAACTCAGTACTTGCAAGAGTGTTATTTGATTCTGGAGCATCGCATTCGTTCATTACCGAAGAATTTGCATGCACTAGTAAGATTCAACCAACAAATTTGAAGCATGATATGATAGTTCAAATACCTGGTTCAACTACCAAAGCTAGAAAAAATTGCAAGGCCGTACCTATCAGAATACATGGAATAGACTTCTATGCCAACCTAATAGTACTTGGAACAAAAGGTTTGGAAGTAGTACTAGGAATGGATTGGATGTCGAAACATCAAGGATTAATAGACTGTGCCAAGAAAGCCATAACCATGACCAGTAGCACCGGAATATCAGTAGAGCATGTGTCTGAGACCCTGCCTCGTCAATTCAAGTGTAACATTGGTTTAGCCCAACCAACCCTAGACCAAGTCAGAGTAGTCTGTGAATACCCCGATGTGTTCCTAGATGAATTACACGGTATGCCCCCAGATCGGGATATCGAGTTTATCATTGAACTAATCCTTGGAACTGGACCCATAGCTCAGAGACCCTATAGTATGAACCCAGCGGAGTTAGTGGAGCTCAAGAAGCAACTTGATGACATGTTGAGAAAAGATCTGATTCAACCAAGTGCATCACCATGGAGATCACCTGTTTTGTTTGTGGATAAGAAAGATGGTGCCACCTGCATATGTACGGATTATCAGAAGCTGAATGACGTCACCATCAAGAACAAGTATCCAATGCCGAAGATAGAAGATTTGTTTGACCAGTTGAATGGTGCCAAAGTCTTTTCTAAGATTTATCTAAGAACTGGTTATCATCCACTAAAGATTCGCGCAATGGATATCCCAAAGACTGCCTTCACTACCCGATATGGATTGTATGAGTACAAGGTCATGTCATTTGGATTAACCAATGCCCTTGATTATTTCATGAACCTCATGAATAAGATTTTTATGAACTTCTTGGATAAGTTTGTCGTTGTTTTCACTGATGACATTCTGATTTATTCCAAGATGGAATAAGAACATGATCAACACCTAAGAACCATCCTTGGAACCCTTAGAGAGCATCAATTGTATACCAAGTTTAGCAAATGTGAATTCTGGTTAAAGGAAGTCAGATTCCTAGGACATATCTTGTCGGCAGGAGGAGTTGCCGTTGATCCTGCCAAGATTAAGGATGTTGAAGAATGGAAAGCCCCAACCACTCAAACTGAAGTTCACACATTTCTTGGATTAGCGGGATATTACCGCAAGTTTCTTGAAGGATTTTCAAGCATCGCAAGGCCGATGACTCAGCTGTTGAAGAAAGACAAGAAGTTTGAATGGAAGGACAAATGTGAAGCGAGTTTTCAATAGCTCAAGAAGAGATTGATTTCAACCCCAATCTTGATCATGCCGGATATCACGAAGCCCTTTGATGTGTATTGTGATGCATCCAAGATTGATCTCGGATGTGAGTTGATGCAAGAATGCAAAGTAATATCATATCTGTCCCGACAACTAAAGCAACATGAGCAGAATTACCCAACCCATGACCTAGAGTTAGCCGCAGTAGTTTTAGCCTTGAAGACATGGCGTCATTGCCTCATGGGTAACCGCTGTGAGATTTATTCAGATCACAAGAGTTTGAAGTAAATTTTAACCCAGAAAGAGCTGAATATGAGACAAAGGAGATGGATAGAGTTAATCACGGATTATGACCTTGACATTCACTACCACCTCGACAAGGCCAATGTGGTAGCGGATGCTCTTAGTAGACTTTCGTGTAGATTAAAAACCATGATTGTGAAAGAGCAGCCAAGTTTGCATAGAGAGTTGTAGAATTTCAGAATGGAGCTAGTTAGCGAAGGATTCCTAGCCAGTATCAAACTTCGACCCACTTTGATCAGTGAGATAAAGGAAGCTCGGAAAGGAAATGCCAGTATCAACGGAATTAAGCGTCGTATCGGTACAGGGAAGGTACCCGGATTCACGGAAGATGAAGGAGTTTTGTGGTATAAGGGACGAATCTGTGTGCCAGCAGATTCAGAGTTGAAACAAGTCATTTTGCAAGAAGCCCATGATACTCTTTACTCTATTCATCCGGGAGGAACGAAGATGTATCAGGATTTGAAGGAGCAATTTTGGTGGCACAAGATGAATAGAGAAGTCGGAAGCTATATCGCCAAGTGTGATATCTGTCAGAGAGTCAAAGAAGAACACCAGTGACCCGCAGGACTTTTGCAACCTTTGCAAGTTCCAGAATGGAAATAGGATTCAATTGGAATGGATTTCATCACCGGTTTACCTACATCTAGTAGAGGAAATGATTCTATTTGGGTCATAGTGGATAGACTTTACAAAGTAACTCATTTCATACTTGTCAAGACCACTTATCAAAGCTCGAAGCTAGTAGAGTTATATATTGCTAGAATAGTCAGTCTGTACGGAACCCCTAAGACCATAGTATCAGATTGAGGAATCCAGTTTACCTCGAGATTTTGGAAGAAAGTCCAAGAAGGATTAGGAACCAAGCTAAACTTCAGCACAGCTTATCACCCGCAGACCGATGGACAAACCGAAAGAGTAAACCAGATACTAGAAGATATGCTGAGAGCTTGTGTGCTACAATATGGATCTAAATGGGAAGTCTGCCTGCCTTTCGCAGAATTATCATACAACAACAGTTATCAAGCCAGTTTGCAAATGGCCCCGTTTGAATTTTTTATGGAAGGAAGTTACATACCCTCCTAAATTGGTCGCAAGTAGGAGAGAGTCAGATATTCGGACCAGACATCTTACGGGAAGCCGAAGAGAAGATTCACAAGTTCCGTGAGCACCTCAAGACCGCTCAATCCAGACAGAAGATTTATGCTGATAAGAGACGTCGAGATCTAGCCTTCAATATCGGAGACTTTGTTTATCTCAAAGTATCACCCTTGAAAGGAATGCAACATTTCCAACTCAAAGGAAAGCTTGCACCCAGATATATTGGACCCTTTAAGATTTTAAGTCCCCAAGGAGAAGTATCGTATCAGATAGAACTACCAGAAGATATGTCAGCCATTCATGACGTGTTTCATATATCGTTACTTTGGAAATGCTTAGAAGTTACAGAGAAGACAGAAGTTTTCAAGAACATCAATCATAGAGCCGTGGAGATCAACCCGGATTTAACCTATCGTGAAGTACCCATTCGTATTTTGGAAGAATCTTTCAAGACCACCCGAAATAGGAGTATCAAGTTTCTCAAAATCCAGTGGAGCAACCATACTGAAGAAGAAGCCACCTGGGAACGAGAGGATTACATGAGGACTGAGTTTCCCAATCTCTTTAGTTCCTAGTTTTTCCTGAATCTCGGGACGAGATTCTGTTTAAGGGTGGAAGGTTTGTAACATCTCAAAAATATTGATGAGGATATCAATTTCTAATCAACCAAAATTAGGATTAACAAAAGCTTTTAATATTAAACATTATATAAATTCTTGTGTGTTATGAATGTTGTACGGATGCTTGCAATGCCATGTTTGCTTGTTTTAAGTGATGAGAATTGGTTTAAAGATCAAAACCATATCATCTAGGTCAAATCCAAACCAGATCAAAACAAAATAAAATCAATATATGAAGCATATGACCTAATGGTCATTTTTGCAAAAGTTAACACCTAGCTCACTTTGAGCATCTCTAGCAAATGATTTCAAACAGAAACAATTCTCTTTATTTTCTCACCTTGTTGTACCAAGTGACACTAAACACATTGGAGCTTTCAAAACTTACAGAAACATTTCCAAATGAATTTGAGAGGAAATTCAAAATTGAATATATCTTATGCATCAAGATAGTCATTTTTGGAAAACCTTCACCACTTAGCAAACCCTTGCACCCATAGACTAGCAAGCTTATGACCAGCTACCAAAAATAACTTGAAAATTTGAAGGTTTAGTTCTTGCGGCCATTTAATCAAACACTTGGTGATCATAGTACAACCTTACCAACTATTCATTGTTTTGATCAACCTTGTGATCATATTTGTGACCTCACCGAGCCTCCATGACGTGCCCTTAACTCTCCCAGTACCAGCCGTGCAATTGAGCTCATCTCACTCGCCATTGTGACCAGTAGAAATGGTACCCGAGGTCACCCATGTCACCCTGACGCAGACACATTGCCACACGTCATGTCGCTCTCTCCCATGATGTCCAGGAGGTAGCCATGACCTCACCGCCCCTGCATGTGCACGCCTCAACCAACGACCGCTCGCGGAGATTGTAACACCCTCAGAATCGGCCCTATGCAAGTTTCAGCGATCCCCACCAAACCCGCATAGAAACAATTCAAAGGTGCCCATCAGGCACTTTCGTGCGGGTGGAAAACAAAGTAATACCATTACACAATAGTCCACGATGGAACCCACAGAACAGGTATATACAACAATGACTCAAAGAGTCAAGAATACAGGTATACAATACAAAGATCCAAATCACCTTGAAAATGATACAACGTCCGACTATGGACAAGATGCAAATGGGGCTAAAAGCCCTGAAGAATAACCAATGGAGTCCATAACCCTGCCCAGGCCAAGCCAGAAGGGTAACCCTACTAACGATGTCGATCTCAAAACCTGCTTAAGCAAAAGGGGTGCCAACAAAGGGCAAAGGAAAAACAGAGCGGTCAGTACTGAGGCCAGTACACGGCGAGACTAGAATTCGGCGGTCCTCGCCTACATAGGTATGGTGGACTGAAGAGGCAGCACAACATGCACTAAACAACCTATAGAGACTCAATACAACTGGCGGCTATCAGATAGGGATAAGAAACACCTATTCGGATCCAACCTGAAACTATCATCAAGCATACCCATCCTGGTATTTCCCCCTCGATACCAAACGAGGAAGTCAACCGAGGAACTCACACCGTTGGCAGATTTATTCATTCCGTTATAGTTGCGGCAATTACTAGTCAGATATAGATAGCATGAGTCATCCTGATATAATAAGCAGTGGGCAGTTTTAGTTAACCATTCCGTTGTAGTTGTATTTACTAGTCAGATACATATAGCACGAGGCATCCCAAAACCTAGCAGTTGTTGGTACTTTTATTTATCCATTCCGTTGTAGTTGCAATACTTACTAGTCAGATACAATGGTAACAGGTGACAACCCAAAACCAGCAGTTGTTGGCACTTTTATTTAGCCATTCCATTATAGTGAAGCTGATTACTAGTCATTATAAAGTCAAATTTATAGCACTACTTTAGTTATAGTTGTCTATGATCGAGATACTGTGCTCCAACTCGTCCATAACCGCGGACACGGCTTTCAGAAAGTTTTACCCTGCAGGGGGCACAAATAGCAATACACGCACGATCAACCTTGAGAAAAACCAAATAAAAACCCAACGAGGCATCACGACAGAGAAATTGCAAGATTCATATAAATTTCAGGGGTCCACCCACTAAGCAACCCGCGACGAAGTTGGCCGGCTCCGAGACGGACCCAGAGGTTTGTGTCAATGGCTGTAAACGACTGGGAACCCGAAAGTGTGACTAGGCTTGTCGATACCGCGGAAACATTCCACATTTGTTCCTAAACAGTACAGGCACTCCACACGCAATCGTAAATAAAGCACTAAGGCATGGCATAAGTACAGGATAGTAATAAAGCTCCAAACTACTTTGTGGCCCCAAGAAATAAATATGACTCAATCTCTGGATAGGGGGATTCATGGTCCCACATGCGGATAGTGCGAATATTCAAAGAACAGGTATCAAGTACTCGGGGTCCTACAGGACACAAGTGGACGGTTAAAAACCAAATAACATCTATTGCCCACCTGTGCCTCTGCATTATTTACCTACTTTAATTTTAGTTATTAAACAGTAATTAAAGCCATGATCATCTCCAACATTAAACATGCGGCAATCTTCCAACAACTGTGGTATTTGATGAGACGCAACTGCACTTGAGCAAGCGACTACGACACGCAAGTCCAAATATCTACCAAATAACAGGTAATAGGATGTGTCCAAGGCAATATAAGGCTGCAAGGGATATCACGGGTACGAAAACTAGAGCATCGCAACACAGATAACAATAGATCAACAGGAGGAAATAAAGACTATAAAAGTAAAATAGGTAGAAAAGGGGAGAATGCTCGCCTGAAAACATTGCCGAAGGTTCATTCGAAGATAAGGTCGACACTCGCATCAACTCATCAGCCTAATCCGTGAAGAAGCAAAGCACTAGAAGAAACACCGGATGCACTATTTAATACTACGGCAGAAGATCGGACATGATGCATGTATGATGTATGACATGGCAAAGATGCGATGCAATTAGTTAATATTAAGCAGAACCGGGGTCCCGACAATTAAGTATATGGTTATAGTTGTTTAGATACCCACAATTTAAATGTTGTATTAACAAGGTGAAAACATGGCATCGATTCGCTACACAAATTTAAATGAGGACAATATTAGACTAGATTCGCCCGCATATGGACTCCATATTTAATTATGAGGTAAATCGGCGAAAGGCCCCCAAACCACATGATATGTATGCAAGTATGACAATTTAAAGTCAACAAGTATATCATTTAATAAAAAAATAAGGGCTTGGATATGGAACACACATGGGGGCTCGACGATCTTGGTTTGGGCTCGATCTCCAGGTTCGATCTTCAAAGAGGAAGTGGAAAGTGCCAGAGTTCTATCTTCGTCTCCGGGAACGGCCTTGCGGTCTGGAGTCTCGATCATGGGGAAGTAGAACTTGACAATGGAATGTGCGTGGCATCGGGCGATCCTGGTGTTCCAACTTGATCAACAATGGCGGACTTGGTTTCATCGTCGGGGTCTTAGGGTGGCATCATGGTGGTTCTCACCAGTGGATCCTGGCATCGATTCGGTTATTGTGGTGACACATGCACGACTTCAGGAAGATGTATTGTCACAGACGCGGGGATCTGGGACTTAATAACGACACTTTACCCCTGCAGGAAAACTGGGATGAACAGAGACCATAGCCTTGCTAACGTAGAGAGCATCAACAAAACTAAACATGGGTTCACATGTCTACAAGCATCTCTTGGTAGAGGGCGAGCTGCTATGTCAGTGTGCTGCAACCAAACGAGTAGTAGAAGGAGCCAGTCACAGCTACTAGAGGCGTGCTCGCGAGGCCAATTGCAACGCAGACACAATGGTGATGCCGTGACCTTGGGCGCTGCCGCGCTGGAAACTCGAGGCGAGCAAGACGTGGGCAGCTGAAGCAAAGACCGACGAGGAGGGTTTGGCAGCAGCGACGGCGAGGCAGGGGCAACTCGGCTCAGGGAGGCGACGGCGATGGACCCGCGAGAAGCAGGAGGCGCAGGCGGTGGAGGTCGTGGTCCAAGGCGGAGCCAGGACGTGGATGCGCGCGGAAGGTCGTCGGTGATCCCCGACGGTGGCTGGTAGGGGAGGGCGAGGAGGACAACACGGTCGCAGGTGGCCAGCGCTATGGGGCCGAACTCCAGTGACGACGGACACGGGGAGGAGGGCAGAGGGGGATGCTCGGAAACAGGGAGGCAGCGGCGGTGCTTGACCGCGATGCAGGGGCGGGCCGGCGAGCTCCGCAACAGAAGGGGTTGACGGCGACGGGGGCTGCACGGGGTGACAGCGCTCGGGAACGACGGCGGCCTCGACGACAGAGGGCGGCCAGGACCAGGACGACGTGGAGAGGCCCGACAGTGTGACAAGCTCCTGCCGAGGAGAAGAGAGGCGACCGGTTCTGTGAGATGGAGGAGGCATGCTTGTGGGGCTTGGTGGCAGGGCCGGCGAAGAGGAAGGGAGTGGGGGAGGGTGCGGCCTCACGATCGGGAATCGCGGGCGGTGGAGGCCTCGGTGCCTGGCGGCGGGGAAGGAGGATGCGAGCAGGGTCGAGGGAGAGAAGGCGAGGGTCGCGGGCGTGTGATGAGGGAGCACGGGGTGGGACCAGGATGGTGGGGCCACGGGAGAGAGGAGCGGTTGCTGGGGGATGGGGTCAGGTTCATGCAGTGTGGACGGGGCGTGACCTCGAGAGCGGGCGCTGGCGGCTGGGTGGGTGGATCGGTGTGTGGTTTGAGGCTAGGGTTAGGGTTAGGTCTAGTCTAGGTTTAGGGTTTAGTTGGTCCGGGTGGTAGGTGGTCTGGTCCGGTTGGGCCTCTAGCCTGACTGGCTAGACTGCCTCCCGAGATCAAAAGAGTTTTATTATTATTTTTATTTAGTTTTAAATATCCTTTTGTAAAATAGTTTAGGAAAATAAAAGATCTAGCCGGACCGAGGGTTTTATATTTGAAATGGAGAGGGGGCTATTTGTAAAAGAACATAGGGCTTTGCGAAAATAGTTTTAGACAAATAGATGCATGATGATGTCATGATGATGCACATAATAAAAATAATAGCGATTTTCTAGTAGTGGATTTACCCGGGGTGCTACAATTCGACACCACTAACAATGGATCTCGCCCTCGAGATCCGCCTCATGGTACAGGGAAGAAGGCCGACGATCAGAATCTTCTCGCTTTGTATGGATCCTCGCGACACCACTAACAAGGATTATTTCTTCATCTTGAAATTGGCAACACCACAAACAAGTGGTCGTTGATCATGTTCGTCAAGGGGACGCTCCGGATAAAGAACGGAGGAGTTAAAGGTAATGCCACCTCTAACTTCCATGGAAGGAGTAAGAATTGTATTGATCCACCATTCAGTGTACAAAAGCGAATGATAAGAGTAGTGGTATGGTTGCGACTCCATCCCGCACTCAAAGCATTACTCTGTACATGAATAGAAGACTTATGTAACCAACTCTCGGAATTTAGACTGCCAATCTTAACAAAAGAGGTTCGGAAAACAAGGAGGGATACAAGCTCTTCATCGGATCTGATGCGGATGATGTCATCCTACAGGAAAACATTGGATGATACAAAGAAAAATTTCAGTGAATTTTAGTCCACTGAAAGTTACAACAGATGAAAGATTCATCAGATAGCATGAAGGCCGAATGTCGAAGCACCATTATAAAAAAGGACAGAAGTGAAACCCTGAAGGTACGACGGAACCCAACCACGAGAATTCCTGGACTCGAAGAAAAGATAACAGACTTAAAACACGTAGAGGTAAGAGGAGAATAGCAGACGGGTAAGGAGTAAAATTAGACCTAATCAGATCTATCTAACCGATTTCGCAAAAATAGTTTTGACACTCTACATCGACCGTTCGCTAGGTTATCCTATAGGCTGGACTAGTGGGGTATCGTAACTGCTGAGCTCTGATACCACTCCGTAACACCCTCAGAATCGGCCCTATGCAAGTTTCAGCGATCACCGCCAAACCCGCATAGAAACGATTCAAAGGTGCCCACCAGGCAGTTTCGTGCGGGTGGAAAAAGAAGTAATACCATTACACAATAGTCCACGATGGAACCCACAGAACAGGTATATACAACAATGACTCAAAGAGTCAAGAATACAGGTATACAATACAAAGATCCAAATCACCTTGAAAACTATACAACGTCCGACTATGGACAAGATGCAAATGGGGCTAAAAGCCCTGAAGAATAACCAATGGCGTCCATAACCCTGCCCAGGCCAAGCCGGAAGGGTAACCCTGCTAATGATGTCGATCTCAAAACATGCTTAAGCAAAAGGGATGCCAACAAAGGGCAAAGGAAAAAGAGAGCGGTCAGTACTGAGGCCAGTACACGGCGAGACTAGAATTCGGCGGTCCTCGCCTACATAGGTATGGTGGACTGAAGCGGCAGCACAACATGAACTAAACAACCTATAGAGACTCAATACAACTGGTGGCTATCAGATAGGGATAAGAAAGACCTATTCGGATCCAACCTGAAACTATCATCAAGCATACCCATCCTGGTATTTCCCCCTCGAGACCAAACGAGGAAGTCAACTGAGGAACTCACACTGTTGGCAGTTTTATTCATTCCGTTATAGTTGCGGAAATTACTAGTCATATATAGATAGCATGAGTCATCCTGGTATAATAAGCAGTGGGCAGTTTTAGTTAACCATTATGTTGTAGTTGTAGTACTTACTAGTCAGATACATATAGCATGAGGCATCCCAAAACCCAGCAGTTGTTGGTACTTTTATTTAGCCATTCCGTTGTAGTTGCAATACTTACTAGTCAGATACAATGGTAACAGGTGACAATCCAAAACCAGCAGTTGTTGGCACTTTTATTTAGCCATTCCATTATAGTGAAGCTGATTACTAGTCATTATAAAGTCAAATTTATAGCACTACTTTAGTTATAGTTGTCTATGATCGAGATACTGTGCTCCAAGTCGTCCATAACCGCGGACACGGCTTTTAGAAAGTTTTACCCTGCAGGGGGGAACAAATAGCAACACACGCACGATCAACCTCGAGAAAAACCAAATAAAAACCCAACGAGGCATCACGACAGAGCAATTGCAAGATTCATATAAATTTCAGGGGGCCACCCCACTAAGCAACCCGCGACGAAGTTGGCCGGCTCCGAGACGGACCCAGAGGTTTGTGTCAATGGCTGTAAACGACTGGGAACCCGAAAGTGTGACTGGGCTTGTAGAGACCATAGCCTTGCTAACATAGAGAGCATCAACAGAACTAAACATGGGCTCACATGTCTGCAAGCATCTGTTGGTAGAGGGCGAGCTGCTACGTCAGTGTGCTGCAACCAAACGAGCAGTAGAGGGAGCCAGTCACAGCTACTAGAGGTGTGCTCGCGAGGCCAATTGCAACGTAGACACAATGGTGATGCGGCGACCTTGGGCGCTGCCACGCTGGAAACTCGAGGCGAGCAAGACGCGGGCAGCCGAAGCAAAGACCGACGAGGAGGGTTTGGCAGCAGCGACGGCGAGGCAGGGGAAACTCGGCTCGGGGAGACGACGGCGATGGACCCGCGAGAAGCAGGAGGCGTAGGCGGTGGAGGTCGTGGTCCAAGGCGGCGCCAAGGCGTGGACGCGCGCGGAAGGTCGTCGGTGATCCCCGACGGTGGCTGGTAGGGGATGGCGAGGAGGACAACACGGTCGCGGGTGGCCAGCGCTGCGGGGCCGAACTCCAGTGACGACAGACACGTGGAGGAGGGCAGAGGGGGATGCTCGTAAACAGGGAGGCAGCGGCAGTGCTTGACCGCGATGCAGGGGTGGGCCGGCGAGCTCCGCAATAGAAGGGGTTGACGGCGACGGGGCTGCACGGGGCGATGGCGCTCGGGAACGACGGCGGCCTCGATGACAGAGGGCGGCCAGGACCAGGACGACATGGAGAGGCCCGACAGCGTGACAAGCTCCTGCCGAGGAGGAGAGAGGCGACCGGTTCTGTGAGATGGAGGAGGCGCGCTCGAGGGGGGCTTGGTGGCGGGGCCGGCAAAGAGGAAGGGAGCGGGGGAGGGTGCGGCCTCGCGGTCGGGAATCGCGGGCGGTGGAGGCCTCGGTGCCTGGCGGCGGGGAAGGAGGATGTGAGCAGGGTCGAGGGAGAGAAGGCAGGGGTCGCGGGCGTGTGAGGAGGGATCATGGGGTGGGACCGGGATGGTGGGGCCACGGGAGAGAGGAGCGGTTGCTCGGGCCACGGGGTCAAGTTCGTGTGGTGTGGACGGGGCGTGACCTCGAGAGCGGGCGCTGGCGGCTGGGTGGGTGGATCGGTGTGTGGTTTGAGGCTAGGGTTAGGGTTAGGTCTAGTCTAGGTTTAGGGTTTAGTTGGTCTGGGTGGTAGGTGGTCTGGTCCGGTTGGGCCTCTAGCCTGACTGGCTAGACTGCCTCCCGAGATCAAAAGAGTTTTATTATTATTTTTATTTTGTTTTAAATATCCTTTTGTAAAATAGTTTAGGCAAATAAAAGATCTAGCCGGACCGAGGGTTTTATATTTGAAATGGAGAGGGGCTATTTGTAAAAGAACATAGGGCTTTGCGAAAATAGTTTTAGACAAATAGATGCATGATGATGTCATGATGATGCACATAATAAAAATAATAGCGATTTTCTAGTAGTGGATTTACCCGGGGTGGTACAGAGATGCCAGCACAGACGCGCCCATTTCACACTCGACCATGCCGATCGCCGTACTAGAGCACTGAGCAATCCCACGTGAACACGCCACGCCTCGCTCTCTCCTTACGCCTATAAGTTCACCGCGACGCCAGAAATCTCCCAGACATGATTGTTTGACCCTGCGCGCTCCGTGACCACCGTACGCTGTGACGAACACCGACAGTGCCGCCATAGAGCATGGAGATTCCCGACCGACTGAGACCGCGCCTCGCCATGCCACTGTGTGCATGACGACCGCCATGAAGCCATGCGTCTACCTACACCCTTAGCCATGTCGATAGCTTCCTGTAACAACGTCGCCGACGTGCTCGAGCCATGCCGCCGTGCCACCTTCTCAGCAGTATAAATAGAGACCTCCCCTGCCTCAAAACGCACACAATTCCACTCCACTCTCACCCAGAAATCTCTCTGGCCCGTCCCTAGAGACAGGCGAGCACCACTTCACCGGAATTTCACCAGAGCCCGCCGCTGCAGTGGAGGAAAGGAGCCGATGCTAGGATCTACCCCAGGAGCTGCCGCGACCACCAGTCGAACCGCCGTCATCGACTCGCTCGTTTTCCCACCTCGCTGGACCTAGATGGAGCCCTAGTAAGCCCTCGACGACCCCCGCCGTAGCACTAGGGTTAGCATCTCGCGTGCCCCGTGCGACGGAAACGATGACGCGGGAGCCGTCGATCGTGCTCTAATCGTGCGTTCTAGATTGAAGGATACCGCTTCACATTTGGTTAGTCGCTGAACTGTTGGACCAACCCCGGTGCGGCCTGCCGCGCGCGTGTCACATAGTTGGGCCAGCCTATTGGTTTTCTCGCGTGTAGCCCACAGATTCAAACTTAGGTTTTTCTTTTATTTCAAAATCCTATACTATAGGTAACTTTCAAAATCAATTCAGAAAGTTTCACTGAACTAAATTGAATGAATCCAATTTTGTTAGAAAGGATTTGAAAATCTCTAAACACTCCCGTTGGATTCAAATAGTTTGAAACTATAGATCACCCACAGTAAAAATAACAAGACGGTAACTTTGACAACTTCAAATATTTTTCAAAAATCAACCATAAATTATTTTGAGTTGATTCCAACTCCCAAAAATCACATTGGTCAAGACCTACCTAAATATGTAAAAATATATAGTTTTACATGCAGTAGTCCTGGACCAAAAATTAAAGAATGGCTTTATAGTCATTTCTAGTCACATAAATAATATTAAATGGCAATGTTAAACTTTGCAATTTAGGTCAACCACTTTAAATCACATTCCCAAATACTGGAATATGTGGTTATGATATGTGTCAATATGATCCCACATTTGAATTGGATAATATTAAATCTTAAGTAACTTTTCAATGAGTAGAAATTACTTTTCTAAAATAAGACAAATAAAATCTTGTCACCCTTTCCTTGTAATGAGAGAGATGATGCTAGATCATCTAGTGTGACTCCTGGTGTGTTAAATAGAAGTAGTTAAGTATTTTTGGTGATTGTGTACCTCGTATTTATTTATAGACGCTAGTAACAATCAGGGCTACAAGGAGGAAGAATTCTACGAAGAAGACGAAGAGAACTACGACCACCTTACCAACCAAGGCAAGCTACATTATGCAAGACATCCTATGCAAGATAGAACTATGCATACAATTGTGATACCACTTTGATTATACCAATTCCCAGTTTTACTTGCAAGCTTTATCTTTTCTGCCTTTTATCAAAGTTACTCTATAGTTAATTAATTGGTGATTAGTGGAAAATTAGGAAAGATGTCATCAAAAGCATGGAACTTGATGTAGGTAGTTACACTTGATTATCCCTCTCAATAGTGACACCCTCATTGATAGATGCTAGTGCTAAACTAATCTTGATCACTATAGATGGAAACACTTGGAGAAAATGATTATGAAAACCTTAGAATGATGAGTCATTCTATTGAAATGTTTTGACATGTGTTATGGAACACAATGATATGAAGATGATATTGAATGGAGTATGTTCCCTGACTTTGATAAAAACCGATGGTTGGATTCAGATGCGATACCATTCCAATTTTACCGTACAACCACAATACCCGAGTTTGGGTAGGGCTTAACTGGAAGTTTATGTGTCTTAGTATGGGTTCCCTCGCAGAACGAGGTGAGCTAAGGCTACCTTGTGAAAATGAATGTCCACCTGTGCAGTTCCCAGGATGACAGATGGTCATGGCTGGGAGGCCAAACTCATAGGGGAGGTGCCTATACTAGGGTGTGTAATTGAAAGGTTAGGATTAATTATCCGCATACCAAGTACGATGATTCAGGGTTATCCCTAATGGATGTATTGAATGTTGTGGTGAAAGTGTACCACCTCTGCAGAGTGTCAAACTATTCAAATAGCCGCATCCGCGGTCATGGACAGTTGGATGGCCATACTATTCCGTTGTCAGATGTTTCCAAAATGACTTGTGACTTGAAGTATGACTTTGACTTGATCCCACAAGGTTGTGGACATGAGACTAGGTTCCCACTTGAGTAATCTAGACAACTAAAGTTAGGTCTTCACTACTAAGTACCTCTAAAATAAAATTGGCTTATTGCAAACAAACCTAGAGCTTAGGATTCCTACTAGAATGGTCTTACTGCTTTAGTGATAGTTTGCGAGTACTTTAAGAGTACTCATGGTTTTGTCCCTGGCTATTCCCATGGCCAGACTACGAAGGAGAGTACGAGGAGGATGGACAGCAGGACGCCTCCGATAACTAGGATCATCTCCCATCGTCAGCATTGCCTCTGACCATGAAGATGGAGCCTCTACTACGCTAATATTATTCCGCTGCTATGATTTGTATTAAGACTTGATCACGAGATCAGCTATTTGTAAGACTATTATGGTTTGTAATGGATGATGTACCGTGCTACCAATTCTATTATGTCTCGCAAAAATGGTAATCCTAGGATTGCGATGTATGGCATAACACGCATCTCGGATTAAAAATCCGGGTGTTTACACGGCGTTCCTCAATGGAGACATTGATGAAGAGTTGTATATGGTACAACCCAAAGGTTTTGTCGATCCTAAAGATGCTAACAAGGTATGCAAACTTCAACGATCCATCTTTGGATTGAAGCAAGCATCCCGAAGTTGGAATCAACATTTTGATAAGGTGATCAAAAGTTTTGGTTTTATACAAACGTATGGAGAAGCTTGTATTTACAAGAAAGTGAGTGGGAGCTCTGTAGCATTCCTAGTACTATATGTGGATGACATATTGTTGATTCGGAATGATATGTCGGAAACGTATCTATAATTTTTGATGCTCCATGCTTGTTTAGTATCTACTTTGCTTTTCTTTGTCTACACTTTGAGGTGCTTTTTACATGTTTTTTGGTACTAACCTATTAACAAGTTGTCACGGTGCCAGTTGCATGTTTTCTGCTGTTTTGGTTCCAGAAAAGTTAGTAAAGAAATATTCTCGGAATTGCACGGATCAAACGTCAAAGTCAATAAATTTCCGTGGGGAACAAGAAGTCTAGAGGGGAGCCGGAGAGGCGGGCCAGGGCGCCCAGACCCCCCTAGGCGCGGGTGGGCCCTGTCCCGCACCTAGGCAGGGTGTGGGGCCCCTGGCCACCGCCTCGGCCTCCCCTTCGCCAATAAGAATCCCCCCGATGCAGAAACCCTAAGGCATTCTCTCCTGTATGATGCATGAGTAGTTCCACCTTGGACTATGGGACATGCTCACACCATGTTATGACTATGACAAGTCACCATTAGCCTCTATGATCATTTAGTCCTTGACTTGTAGTACCACTCTATGTTTTGATTAGTAATGCTTTGTTACACTGCATGATTATGGCCATTATTGCTCTCTTAGTTGGTTGCTCCCAGTCTTTTGCTAGCCTCCACTTGTATGAGTAAGTTCTACTAATGCTTCCAACTCCCAAGAAACCAAGTTTTTTCAAAGTGTCCACTATAAACTCCTATGCATGGTGTGTTACACCATTCCAAGTATATTATTGTTTTTAGCTATCTTCCAATTAAAAACTATTTTGTTATGTGAAAACTTAGTGATTAAATCCCTCAAAAACTTGATGGCACACTTTATATTCTTTTCCCCTAATAAACTTGAACCATTGTGTCTTCTATGTTGTATATGCTTGCACTTATACGTTGGAATTAGCAGAACCGTGCTATCACGGGGAACGTTTTCAACATTGCACTTGTACTTTGTACTCAGTTGATATCATGCTCTTTGGTCTATGGATGTCACCGGTGTGAAATAAAGAGGGAACATGTAAGTCCATGGAGTTTGTATCCTGTGTTAGAGAAACGCCTGGGCCGCTAGCCTAAGCCATGCCTAATCATGGTGGAAACTTGCAGCATCACCATAGTGACATCTATGAAGCATTCTTCTTATAAAAAAAGAGACACGTTGAGAAAAGAGGAAAGAGAGAAAAAGCACCATATTCCCATGGTACATAAGAAGATTGCTGAGATGCTCATTGTCTGCTTGCATTGTCATTTTGGTTATGGGATAGCTCATGTACCATGTGCAAGGGGTATCCCGTTGGCGGTTCTCAATGATATGCAAATACTTATAGTGACAAGAACTTACAGGTGACTAAAGTTGAGTAGCATGAGGTGTGGCCCTCGTATTGAAGGGACTTGATATTGCCAACTTATACTTCGTCAAGCATATACTCCATGTTTGTTCACTTTAACCTTAATCACTTCAAGATGCTTATGATAGGCGCAATGAGGGCTGAAAGCTAACAAGTACCATAATTTTTGGAAGCTCTTTTTGAAACTTGAAATCCCTTCTTCCTTTATAAAAGGCCTTTCTTCTACCACTATAGAGTCTCCACCTTCTACCTTTAGGCACCATTAAGAGAGCATAGTTGGCATTCTATGTGCAGTGTTCCAAAGCTTATTGATTGATGCATATTGTGATATTACTTGTTCTTGTGCTATTTGTTTCTAGTCACCCTTGTGAACTTTGAAGGTGTCCTATGCATCTATATTGCTACTCTATGAGGGACAAGCTGATTGCCACTATGCTATGTTTTCTGTATATGAAACAAACAAATGTTTTTCAATGCATGTTATTCATGATATTTGTTTGTAGCTTGTCATGTTGCATGCATAGTTACTATGTCCTATTGTTGGAACTCCATATTTCATGCACATGTTTAGAGTTCTTGTTCCCAACTTTCAATGCTTGCAAATGGTTGGATCTTTATTGTGAGGGTGCATGTCACCTCAAAAATTATTCTTTTTATCACTTACCTACTCGAGGACGATCAGGAGTTAAGCTTGGGGATGCTTGATACGTCGGAAACGTATCTATAATTTTTTATGCTCCATGCTTGTTTAGTATCTGCTTTGCTTTGTCTACACTTTGAGGTGCTTTTTACATGTTTTCTGGTACTAACCTATTAACAAGTTGCCACAGTGCCAGATGTCTGTTTTCTGCTATTTTTTGGTTCTAGAAAAGTTAGTAAATAAATATTCTCGAAATTAGACGGGACAAACGTTAAAGTCAATAACTTTCCGTGGGGAACTAGAAGTCCAGAGGGGAGCTGGAGAGGCGGGCCAGGGCGCCCAGACCCCCTGGCACGGGTTGGCCCTGCCCCACGCTTAGGCTGGGTGTGTGGCCCCTGGCCACCGCCTCGGCCTCCCCCTTCGCCTATAAGAAGCCCCCGAGGCAGAAACCTTAAGGACCTGATCAAATCTCCACGAAACCGTCTGTAGCCGCTGCCACCATCGTCCCTAGATTGGGGGGGATCTGAAGTTCTTCCCGGCACCTTGCCGGAGGGGAGATCATCCCGGAGGCCTTCTCTCCGGTATGATGCGTGAGTAGTTCCACCTTGGACTATGGGTCCATGTATTAGCTAGATGGTTGTATCTCCTCCTTTGTGCTTTCATGTATAGATCTTGTGAGCTCCGTTCATGATCAAGATCTAATCTATTTGTAATCATGCATGTTGTGTTTGCGGGGATCCGATGGATATTGAGATTATTATGTTGGTTTGATTAATGGTTTTGTCTTTATGATTATATCATGTCAGTTTGTGATCTTGCATGCTCTCCGTTGTTAGTAGCTATCTTGTCCAAGTAGTTGCTAGTGACTCCAAGAGGGGGTATTTATGCTCGATAGTGGGTTCATGCCTCTAGTTTCCAAGGGAAGTGACAATAATCTCTTCGGTTGTAGATGTGTTGTTGCTACTAGGGAGAAAACAACGGTCTCTTGTTCATGGAACATGTGGACTGTTTACCTTACACACTTTGCTTAAAGCAGTTGTCTGTTGCTTGCAACTTAATACTGGAGGGGGTTCGGATGATAACCCGAAGGTGGAATTCTAGTCATAGATGCAGTTGGATGGCGGTCTATGTATCTTGTTGTATTGCCCAATCGAATCTCATAGGATCTTTCTGACTAGTAATTGCATTGTTATGCCTTGCTCAGTTCCTTTCAATTGCTCTATTGTATTTTGTTTACCCTTCATACCATGTTGTTTATCTAAGGAGAGAACCTCTAGTGACCTATGGACCCCGGTCCAATCTTTACCATTGATACATCTTCCATTATTACTTGTTTACTTGCTGCAAACCATTGCCTTCCACACCATACGTTTAATCCTTTGTTATAGCAAACTGGTGAGATTGAAAACCTCACTGATTCGTTGGGGCAAAGTCTTGAGTTTGTGTTGTGCAGGTATCTGCGTTGCTAGCAACACCTGTGTGATGTTTCTTTCCTCCTTCTGGTTCGATAACCTCAGTTTCTTACTGAGGGAAGACTTGCTGATGTGCTCATCACACCTTGGTCTTGGGGTTTCCAACGAAGTCCTCTCTATCAGACAACAAGTTTTCTGGCTCTGTTGCCAGGGAACAAAGAAGAAGAGACTCCACGTCGACGAGGGCTATCAACAAGTTTTCTGGCGTTGTTGTCGGGGAGGCTAAGTATGTCTTCACAAGGGGAGTCCTCCACTTCCTTTCTCTTTACTTTGTTTTTAGTTTGCTTTGTTTCTTTTGCTTGGTTTTGTTTGCCTCTTTTCAAAAAATCCAAAAAATTTAGTCTAGTTTGGTTTGCTTGCTTTATTCAAAAACACAAAAAAATTAGTTCTTGCTCTAGTTGCTACCATGTATGGTTTTGGACCAACCTTTATTTCCCCTATGGTAGAAATCTCCACTTTTAAGCAAAAAAGTGAAGAAAGTTTTAAAGAAGATTGGTCCAGAATCTCTGCTTTATAGAGGGAAACTAAGCCTAAGGTGAGCCTTATCTTAGTTATTGATAGCTTCTACCGCGGTATTGCTCTTAGTTATAGATATGCTTTGGATGTTGTGGCTGGGAAATATTTTTTGCTATGTACTGAGGATGAAGCTTTTGATGCCATAAAGAAATTAATCATGATGTAAGGTACACCTGGCAAGTCTGATTATTCTTTCACAAATATTTTTGCTAGGTTGAACACTCTTGAGACCGGTATTGCTACTATGAATAGTTGCTATCACACGCTTCGGCTTACCATGATTATGTTCCCATAAATTTTGATCCTTCAAAGTGGTTTTCCACAATCAAAGTCTCAATAAACACTACACTTTTTGATGCTCGTTGTGATATAATGTCTGAATTTTGCCTCATGCCTAAAGATATTTATGAGTCCTTAAGTCTTTGGGGGCTTACTGAAGGAGGAGAGGAAATATCTCTTACCAACAATGCCAATGTATTGCCCATTGGAATAGCTGAAGGTGTGTTTACAAAAATCTCAGGAAAAATGGTGTCTACTGATTATCTTGTTATTGAATGTGTAGGCAAGGGACAGATTACACTTGGAAGATCCTTACTGAAACACTTTGGAGCAGTAATAGATGTGGGAAAAGGCATTATGCACTTTGATCCTCTGGTAAGCAATCATATCTTCCCTAAAGAGAAGAAGAAAGGTAAGAAAGGAAAGAACAAGAGGGGTAATTCCTCATTTGAAAATACTTGATTCTTCTTACTTCTTGTGCCTAACTTAAAGGCGTTAAAGAAAAGTACTTGTTGGGAGATAACCCAAGAGTTTCCTTGAGTCTTGGAAGTTATTACTTCAGTAATGACCTCTCCTTATCCTTTTTGTTTGATTTTTGTGCCAAGAATGACCTATAATGAGAGGGAAGTAAGATTTGGGGAGTTGTTGTCCCGAAACAAATTTCTGTCCTCCACCAAAAAAAATCGTGAGAAGTCTCTTTAACTCGGATTGAGCTCAAAATTTATGAATAACCCCCAGTATGTTAGCTAACTTTCGTTAGTTCAACACTTTTTGATTTGAGCAACAGAAAATGTTCGAAAAAATCGGTTTCTACCTTGTGGTCTGTTTTGACAGATTTCTGCCATTATTTGCATTTGCTTCTTATTGATTACTTTTTGAGTTCTCTTTGGGTGAATTGAGCTTTTTGAAGGAGTTGCTACAATAGCTTGTGTTTTTAGTGAAAAGCCTTGCTGTTCCAAAGCTTTGCCAGAGGTCTAATATCTTTTGAATAAACTAATGTTGCTAATGAAGATTGTGTGAAGTTTTGTATGAAGGAAAATTTTCAGGTGTAGAGAGAGAATGATCTAATGAGATGAATAATGGACAAAATCTCAAGCTTGGGGATGCCACCATGGTGTCACCCCAAGAAATATCCAAGAGGTACAAGCGTCAAAGCTTGGGGATGCCCAAGGCATCCCCTTCTTCATCAATAAAAAGCTCAAGTCTGTCTAGACACTTCGTTTTTATCGTTTCATGCACATTTGTGTTGTTCTTGGAGCGTCTTAGTTTTTGTTTGCTTAGGTTGTTTAGTTTGCTTGAGTAGTTTGGACCCCCATTCTCGTTGTGTTGTTTTGCAAATAAGTTGCTTGGTGTTGGAAAGGAGTAGTAAGTTCTTGCTTGAACTACAAGAGGAGCTTGCATTGACCGTGACTTAGACTTTAGCATGACATGCTAGGTGTTGTTTTGACCTTATGCTTAGTGATTATTGATATAGCATGTATTGTTCCAAACAATTGGGATTGCTTAGTGTGCCTTGAAGAAATTATGTGTTGTTTTAGCATGCAAAAGCATAGTATTGTGGTATTTTCCTTTGATGCTTTGTTTGGGTTGACTTGGCACATGCTCACACCATGTTATGACTATGACAAGTCACCATTAGCCTCTATGATCATTTAGTCCTTGACTTGTAGTACCACTCTATGCTTTGATTAGTAATGCTTTGTTGCACTGCATGATTATGGTCATTATTGCTCTCTTAGTTGGTTGCTCCCAGTTTTTTGTAGCATCCCATTTGTCTAACAACTGTAATTCTACTTGGTTTAGTAATAAAATGGCTACTTCCTACACATAATTTTTTCATCATCATCATATCATGCTCATGTCATCATGCCACCTTGCATTTGAGCATCATACAAAAACCCTTTTTGTTTTGGTTCTTATCTCATATGCATTATTATTTGTATTTGACTCTTGATATTGTATTTGGTTCTTGATATATTGCTTAAATGCCCAAGTTGAGTTGGGGGCATATCCTTTATTCAACTCCACCACCTTTCTATCACCACCTTACAATTCCACCATCCCATTATCCATGAGCTTGTAATTATTTTTCTTTTGTTGTTTAACCTAGCTCATGAGAGATAGGGTGGGTCCAATTCTACAAATCCTTTTGCTTGACCCTTACTCCAACTTTGGGAGGATGCAAATAAATAAATGCCATGAGATATTATTTTGTTTTCACAAGATAAAACCTAGCATTAAATGCTTGCATGGGCCATGCAACCATCATCACCCTTTGATCCCCTTTGTTTTTCTTTGGTTTTTGGGTGGATCATCTCTCTTCTCTCTCTTTCCCCTTTGCTTGATCTTGTTTGATTTTGCCATAAACCCTAAGCCCCCTCTTCTCACCCTCTCCTCCAACTTTTCCTTTTGCTTGTTTGTGTGGTCTTGCCATACACCAAACCCATGTGCTTGACCATGTGTGTCCTTGGTCATGTGCTTGATCACCTCCCCCTCAACTTTCTAGCTCCATGTCACCCCTCTCTCATCTCACCTCTCACCAACCCGAGCCACCCCTAGCTACCCCATCTAAACCTAACCCGAGGCTACCCCCCCTCTCTCTCTCGGCCTCCCTCCTCTCTCTAGCTCTCTCCCTGCCACAAGGCCCCATCAACCCCACCTGCCCACCTCCTAGGTGCCTCCCCCTGGTCACCCCCTCTCTCCAAAACCCTAGCCAAAACCGAGCCACCCTCCTCCCTTTTGCATAAAGGTGGCACCCCCCATGTGCCTCTCCCCTCTCCTCCCTTATCCCCCCAACCACCCAGCTCGCCACCACCCCAGATCCACCAGGAGGCCCCCCCAGGTCCTCCCCATCCTCCTTTCTTCTTCCCCCTCCCCACCATGATCGCACCATGCCCCTCTAAACCCTAGACCAGCCACCTCCTTCCTCTAGCCGCTTCTGAGCTGCCGAGCCGAGCCAGAGCACCAGGCCCCCCCTCTTCCTCTTCGACGCCAGACGCGAGGCAGCCATTGACCCAGCCGAGAAGCCCACGCCGCCGTGCCGTGAGCACCAGGGAGCTCCAGGCGCCAGCCTCGCCCGATCGCCAGCCCTCCCAAAACCCTCACCACCGTCGGGTTCTGGTGAGCCCTTACCTCCTAGACATGCCCCTTTCCTCGTGGTACCGTAGCGCCGCCGTCTGTCGAGCACCTCGCAAGACGACGCTTGCCACACAGATGCATAACCGCAGTTAGCTCACTGTTCCTTGCCCTTCCTCAGCTGCAGCCCTCCTCCGTGCTAGCTCCTCGTATGAATGTTGTAGCGTGAACTGGCCGTTCGTTTGCTTTTGGTCGTTGCGTTTAGTCCGCGAGGCGTCGCCATCGTCCCAAAACTCCGAAGATCCACCGCAAGACTGCTGGCCCAGCAGCAGACGGCAAATGTCGTTTTGCAAAGAAACCCCGAGTTTTTCCCTTTAAACCCACCGACCCCACCTGGCAGCCGCTCGTCCCATCTTGCAAATAGGCCCCCGCAGATCTGAACCTCGCAGCCCGCAGCCCCCTGGATTGCCCACGTGTCGCCCACCGGGTGGCCGCGCGCGTGTGTGGCCCTGCTAGGTCCCTGGGCCCGCTTGTCATTCACGCGAGCTAGGCAGAGCCCCGGTGTGAAAAGTTCTTGTGCGTGCGTGTCGACCCAGTCAGCATCGACCCCACCTGTCACTGGCTGGGGGTAGATTCTGGCAGAGTACCAAAAGTCCAGGAGCCTTTCTTTTTCAAATTCAAATCCTTTCAAATTCAAATTCATTTTCAAATCTGTTTAAACATGAATCAGTTCATAACTTTCAAATGGTTTAGAATTTGAATTCAAACTTAATATGAAAAATGTTTTATTTTTGAATGTTAATTCAAATCTTTACTCAAATATTTTCTGAATTAATTTAAATAGTCAACCTTTGACTTTGACCCTATTTTAATAATTTTGACTTTTAAATAAATTTAAATTCATAATTCCAAATAATACCAATAATATATGTTTTTGAATCAGAAAAATGTGAGGATTTCAAATATGCCATCCAAAATATATTTTGGGCACTTAAAATTTCAAGTTGAATTAAATTACAATAAAATGCCCTTCTCCCTTAATTAATTAATAACTTTTGCTTCATAACTCCAAATTTAACAAATGATATGTCTAAAATGATCAGCTCGACGAGACCTTTCTGTTTATGCATTCCCTGTTCTGAATTGCAGCATGCATCTTATAAATATAATATAAAAAGCAACTAATATGAGGATAAAATGTGGCCAAAACTCAATAAAATGTTTATTTCTTGTATTCTACACCTCACCCATGCCATGCTACATTATTGCCATGCAACTTGTGCATCATTCATCATGGCATGATTGTTTGCTTGTCGCATTTTATTCATATGCTTGTGCACTGTATTTATGTTGGCCCTTGTTTGTTTGGTTCTTCTTGAATAGAATCTTGGCGGGGATATATCAAGAGAACCAGGAGCACTACCCAGATCCTTCTCTCGCTTCGACTGAGTTGCCAGGCAAGCACTACCACATGTTTGCATACATTTAGTACCTATTGCCTCTATCTTATTCTTGCATCATTGAGTCACGATTGCATTAAATTGAATCCCAAGTATTGCATAGCCTTACTATTAAACCCCACCGAAGCTTGTTCCTCCATCCCATGAACCATTACTACAAGAGTTGTTTGAGCCATGCGAGTCGTAGAACAACATGTGTAGGGTGTGTGAGTGTCTGTTGGATAACGAGGTACCTAAACAACTTAACTTGAGTAGTAATGGGATAACTAATGAAAGTGGCACCGGTGAGCAATCTCTGCTATTTGGTTTTTCCTGCTCACTTGTGTCCCGTAGGACCCCGAGTACTTGATTCCTGTTCCTTGATTATTCGCGCTATCCACATCCGGGAGGCTTATGGGACCCCCGTGAGCCAGAGCTTGATTCAGTCTTATTTCTTGGGGCCACAAACTAGTTTGAGGTTTTATTTACTATCCTGTACTTATGCCATGCGTTACTGCTTTATTACGATTTTGTGCGAGGAGCACCTGTACTGTTTAGGTAAGCGGAGTGTTTTCGCGGTATCGACAAGCCCAGTTTTGGGTTCCCGTTCTGACCATTGACGCAAACCTTGAGTCCGTCTCGAGTCATAACCGTTCTTGGTGTACTCAATGGGGTGGCCCTCAAATATTTCAATCCTGTGATTGCTTTGTCGTGAAGGCCTCGTTGGGTTTTGTTCTGGTTTTTCCGAGGTTGATCGAGTGTGTGTTGCTATTTGTGCACCCCTGCAGGGTAAAACTTTCTGAAAGCCGTGTCCGCGGTTATGGACGACTTGGAGCACAGTTTCTCGATCATAGACAAGCATAACTAAAGTACCGCTTTAATTTGACTAAGTAACTGACTAGTAATTAGTGCAACACTCATGGAATGGTTAATAAAATTACCAACGAATGGGGGGTTGTTCGTCCGCTTCCTCGTTGGTAAGAGAGGAGGAGGATGGATCTGTGGATATTACTGTTATAACTATTGTCATTAATTCACGGACATCCGTCTATCTTTGGTTAGGCGGATGGTTAGCGAGTATCTATAGAACTGTTAGGGTTTATCTTTTGCTGCAATTGCGTCACCCCAGGTTGTGTCCCCTTTAGAGGCATAAAGACTTGCTGAGTACCCCTAGGGTCTCACACGATAAATTATTTGGTCCAGATGAACAGGTACACTCACAAGATGGGTACTGGGTGGAGGAGGCGGATGATGTGGGCAACGATCGTTCGGTGTAGAGATTCCGGGAACGGGGATCCGTGAGATCTGTGGGCGGGATGTGCTTATTTACGGGGCATCTTATGCCGATTTGCTTCTTATCCGTACTCGGATCTTGTTTGCCGCTTCCGCCTGATACTCTGATGTGTGATGTACGAGGAGATATCCTAAAATATTATATCTATCTAGGACATTTGAATCTTGCCGTATGGCATTGCTATATTTCCTTTCTTTTTAGATGGAATGGCTCTGATGTACTATTGTATGGTGGCTTGCATACATACTCATTTGTGTATGTAGTTGATCCCTTCGCCGATTCGCCGTACTTGTCCCGATGATTGGAAATGGTTGGGACGGCCGAAAGGTCTACCTGTGAGTGGCATTTGGGCCCCACCGTACTATTTCAACCATTTCCGCTCATCCAGGCTTGTATCTAGGAGCGTAATTCACCGAGGTAGTTACATTTTTGCTAGCCTCCACTTGTATGAGTAAGTTCTACTCATGCTTCCAACTCCAAAGAAACCAAGTTTTTCCAAAGTGTCCACTATAAACTCCTATGCATGGTGTGTTACACCATTCCAAGTATATTCTTGTTTTCAGCTATCTTCCAATTAAAAGCTATTTTGTTATGTGAAAACTTAGTGATTAAAGCCCTCACAAACTTGATGGCACACTTTATATTCTTTTCCCCTAATAAACTTGAACCATTATGTCTTCTATGTTGTATATGCTTGCACTTATACGTTGGAATTAGCAGAACCGTGCTGTCACGGGGAACGTTTTCAACATTGCACTTGTACTTTGTACTCAGTTGATATCATGCTCTTTTGTCTATGGATGTCACCGGTGTGAAATAAAGAGGGAACTTGTAAGTCCATGGAATTTGTATCCTGTGTTAGAGAAACGCCTGGGCCGCTAGACTAAGCCATGCCTAATCATGGTGGAAACTTGCAGCATCACCATAGTGACATCTATGAAGCATTCTTCTTATAAAAAAAGAGACACATTGAGAAAAGAGGAAAGAGAGAAAAAAGCACCATATTCCCATGGTACATAAGACGATTGCTGAGATGCTCATTGTCTGCTTGCATTGTCATTTTGGTTATGGGATAGCTCATGTACCATGTGCAAGGGGTACCCTATTGGCGGTTCTCAATGATATGCAAATACTTATAGTGACAAGAACTTGCAGGTGACTAAAGTTGAGTAGCATGAGGTATGGCCCTCGTATTGAAGGGACTTGATATTGCCAACTTATACTTCGTCAAGCATATACTCCATGTTTGTTCACTTTAACCTTAATCACTTCAAGATGCTTATGATAGGGGCAATGGGGGCTGAAAGCTAACAAGTACCATAATTTTTGGAAGCTCTTTTTGAAACTTGAAATCCCTGCTTACTTTATAAAAGGCCTTTCTTCCACCACTATTGAGTCTCCACCTTCTACCTTTAGGCACCATTAAGAGAGCATAGTTGGCATTCTATGTGCAGTGTTCCAAAGCTTATTGATTGATTCATATTGTGATATTACTTGTTCTTGTGCTATTTGTTTCTAGTCACCCTTGTGAACTTTGAAGGTGTCCTATGCATCTATATTGCTACTCTATGAGGGACAAGCTGATTGCCACTATGCTATGTTTTCTGTATATAAAACAAACAAACGTTTTTCAATGCATGTTATTCATGATCTTTGTTTGTAGCTTGTCATGTTGCATGCATAGTTACTATGTCCTATTGTTAGAACTCCATCTTTCATGCACATGTTTAGAGTTATTGTTCCCAACTTTCAATGCTTGCAAATGGTTGGATATTTATTGTGAGGGTGCATGTCACCTCAAAAATTATTTGTTTTATCACTTACCTACTCGAGGACGATCAGGAGTTAAGCTTGGGGATGCTTGATTTGTCGGAAACGTATCTATAATTTTTCATGCTCCATGCTTTTTTAGTATCTACTTTGCTTTGTCTACACTTTGAGGTGCTTTTTACATGTTTTCTGGTACTAACCTATTAACAAGTTGCCACAGTGCCAGATGCCTGTTTTCTGCTATTTTTGGTTCCATAAAAGTTAGTAAATAAATATTCTCGAAATTGGACGGGACAAACGTCAAAGTCAATAACTTTCCGTGGGGAACAAGAAGTCCAGAGGGGAGCCGGAGAGGCGGGCCAGGGCGCCTAGACCCCCCTAGGCACGGGTGGGCCCTGCCCCACTGATTCGTTGGGGCAAAGTCTTGAGTTTGTGTTGTGTAGGTCTCCGTGTTGCTAGCAACACTTGTGTGATGTTTCCTTCCTCCTTCTGGTTTGATAACCTCAGGTTCTTACTGAGGGAAGACTTGCTGTTGTGCTTATCACACCTTGCTCTCGGGGTTTCCAACGAAGTCCTCTCTGTCAGACAACAAGTTTTTTGGCTCTGTTGCCAAGGAACAAAGAAGAGAGACTCACGTCGACGAGGGCTGTTAGGGAATGATATAGACCTTCTTAAATGTGTCAAAGATTATTTGAATAATAGTTTTTAAATGAAGGATCTTGGCAAAGCTTCTTATATATTAGGCATAAAGATTTATAGAGATAGATCAATATGCCTAATATCGCTTTCACAAAGTACATATTTGGACAAGGTTCTAAAGAAGTTTGAAATGTAAGATATCAATAAAGGGTTCTTGCCCATGTTGCCCAATATGACCTTGAGTAAAACTCAAAGTCCTGCTACAGTAGAAGATAGAGATAGGATGAGTAAGACTCTCTATGCCTCAGCCGTAGGATCTATCATGTATGCCATGCTATGCACTAGACCAGATATTGCATATGCTGTTAGTTTGACTAGCAGATATCAAAGTGATCCAGGAGTAGATCACTGGATAGCGGTCAAAAACATCCTTAAGTACTTGAGAAGAACTAAGGATATGGTTCTTTCTTATGGAGGTTATGAACAACTCGTTGTTAATGGTTACACCGATGCTAGTTGGAACACCAATCCAGATGATTCTAAATCTCAATCTGGATACGTATTTACAGTGAATGGTGCAGTAGTGAGATGGAGGAGTGTAAATCAAAGTGATTGCAATGCTAGTCCCTGGATCAATGCTAGCATCCACAGTTTAAGATGAAGTACACAGATACAAAGGTCGTTTATTACATTCATTCTAGAGATAAAACATAGTCTTTTACAACTCATGGTCATAGGCCTAATACAAGAGTTTAAGGAATAAGCAAATAAACACAAGTCTTCATCTTCATGTGCCACAGGCAAGCATGTTGAGTGTAGACTCATGACTCCTATTCATCATCGAAGTAACCTACAACGTCACAAGTTACAGCCACAGAGGGTCAATACTTTGGAATAGTATTGGCAAGTGATACCTTAGTATATTTTAAGTGGACTATAATACTATATGCATTTTGGCTAAGTGTAGCTTGGCTTGCTTTGCTTGAAAATAAGTTTTTCCTAATGGTTGAAATCACTAAGTTTTCTTTGTCAAAACATTTCCCAAGGAACCACCAATAGACATTGGGGTCCTTCACCCTTGTTCACCCATAAATTTTACTTAGAAGTTGGAGTGATGAGATTCTTGTAGCTTCCATGTCTTGATGCTCAAAAGTGTCCATTGCCTTGGACTAGGCTAAGTACTTAGGTTTTTCCATCTGCAGAGGTTGTGCACTTTCCCCACCAGACTTGGTTTCCCAAGACAGGACCTTTCAGAAGCCTTTCCTTAGTCAAATGGACGCGTTCCAACCTATCATACCATCTACCACCAACTGTCCAAATGACTAAGTTCTAGCAACCTATATGATCAAGGCAGAGCCCATATTGCCAAGTGGTTGCACTGTAAGCTTTCTCAACACTTGGCCTCCAAATCCCTTTGTGCCTGGGTGGCTTACCACAAGTGAGATACACAACCCAAGTCCATGGCCTTGTGTAACCACTCAACATAACCCATTCTTTCCATTCCACCCAGGAGGTTCATTTGACTTAGTGGTTTTATTAGGAAAGTATAAGTCTCATGACTTAGAAATATTTTCATCATGGTAAGTGTAGATTTTCACCAACCCTTGTTTGCTATATAGCTAGGCTAATCAAGGCATGGCAACTTATCATAGGGAAACTTCCTTAGCAATTCTACTATTCTAAACTACATAGGATTTCCCAATTTAGCATTAGACAAAATAGCATGCAAGCAAAATATCTAATGCTAGTACAAAACATAGGTTAGAAATATTCATGAAAATATCACTTGCCTTGGTAGTGGGGAGAGCTGCACTCTTCACAATCACAATCACTAGCAAAATCTACACAAAAATTATAGCATACAATTACACACAATTATATACAATCAAAAAATAATATGAATGCATGTATGCAAGAATTTACCAAGTGGTGATTTTGAAAATTTCTACCAAGCATGCACATGTTTACAGAAAATTAACCAATCACAAGTTTGCCAACTAAACTTAATTTGACACCAAAATAAATTACTATATAAAAACTATACTCAAAATAGCCTTAAACATGTTTCCATAAATAAAGTCATTTTAACTATTACTATTTGTTAAACAAATTGGATATTCAGAAAGGTCTTGTTTCACTGAATCCAACGGTATAAAGTTTGTAAAATTCTAACGTGGCATTCAAAAGTTATAGCTGTTTAAAGTTTGGATCAAAATCTGATTTAAATTTCTGTTTTTGAATTCATCCTAGCCACGCGTCGCAACCTTACTGGTGCGTACCGCTTCGCGCGGATCGGCAGTCGCAGGCCGTAGGATCTAACTTAGATCTAACGACCCAGATGCGCGTGTACCTCTTCGGCCTAGATCTATCCTAGCCCTACGATGCAGATCCAACGGACCAAACCATCAAGCCACGAACGGGCGGCGTTGGCGGCGTTGACTGGCGGCGGCGCGTCAGACTACGGTGGCACCGGCGTTCTAGATCGTCCGCAAGGGGAAGAAGGGGCTTACCAGGTTCGCCGGAGGCTCAAGCTTCGACGTGGTACGGCTTGGAGGGGCGCTCGGAGATGGGCTCTAGATCTCGTCGGAGTTGCGTCTGGCGTCGGGTGGATGTTTTCGGAGTCGTTGCCGATGTTCTGCGCCGCCCTAACACGAACCAACGGGTTTAGGAGATGCGCATGACAATTGCGAACACGCTCGGGTGAATAAGAAAGCAAGGGGCGCACGGGACTTACTGAGATTGGTCGCCGGAGTTGGGGTGGTCGTCGGGTGCTTACGGCGTCAAGCGAACACGATGACCTGGGGCAGTACAGGATGCTCTGTTGTGGTTAGGATGTGCACAAGAGGATTACGAAGTGTCTCGAACAATCCAGAGGGGAAGGGGCGCACGGAGATCACCTGAATCGATCGTCGGAGTTGCTCTGTCTGCGGTGGTTTTGAGCGAGTCGTGGGCAGCCTGGGGGCGTGAGTGTGGAATTGACTGGGGGAAAATGACTGCGAGGAGGTGTGGATCTTATAGCCGGTGCCTCGACAGGAAACGCCCGTGTTTTAATGCCCAATTAAGTCGCACCATTACCGGCAGTCACTGCAGCTGCGACGTGGTCGCGGGCGTGGTTTGGGGAAGACGATGACAACAGGATGTGGGCCCGCTTGTCGATGTGCGAAATGAGGTGGGGTCCGTCTGTCAATGGCCAACGCAGCGCTAGCGTGAGAGAAGAAAAGAAATCCCGGGTGGGCTAGTTGGGCTTGATCCTCTCTGGCTGTATATCCGCGCCGCCCTTTTCCTTTGTTTAGTTCTTTTTCTTTTCTAATTCAATTTTCTGATTAGGTTTTCAAATAGTTTCAAAATCAATTTGAATTCAAATCTTTCTGAGGTTTTGCAGGGGTGAATTGGTCTCAGAAATAAGTCAAAGCTCATGGGGTTGCCTTGCAAAGGCTTGACCAGACTTGGATTTCAAACAACCAGAGACTTTGCACTATTTTGCAAATATTTGAAAATAGAGGTTTTGAAATTATTTCTAATTTGAAAATTTTGGTTAAAATTTTACACCTAATCTTTCCAATAGTGGGGCAAGTGAAAATGTTCCTCAACATTTAAGTTTCAAAAGGTGATGGCCTAATGAGTGAAATTTACTCACATGAAATCATAGCACAAGCTTCTGTTTTTTAGAAGAACCCTAAATGATGATGAATGCTTAGATGATATGAATGAGTTTTGGAATATGAATTTAGGGATGTTACATAACGTGGGTGCCATAGCCAATGCGCAGGAGCCAAGGTCACACAAGAAGCTGAAGCATATCAAGCTGCGTTTTCACGCTATTCGAGAGCATGTCCAAGATGGTGACATAAAGATTTGCAAAGTACACACATATCTGAATGTGGCGGATCCATTGACTAAACCTCTCCTGAGGGAAAAACATGACCAGCACCAAACCGCCATGGGTGTTCGGTATATTACCATGTAATCTATATTATTGACTCTAGTGTAAGTGGGAGACTGTTGGATATATGCCCAAGAGGCAATAATAAAAGTACTTATTATTATATCTTTGTGTTTATGATAAATGTTTACATTCATGCTATAATTGTATTAACCGGAAACATTAATACTTGTGTGATTTGTAAACTTGTTAGAGTCCCTAGTAAAGCCTCTTTGTAATACTAGCTTGTTGGTAAATAGATGATCATGGTTTCCTGATCATGAACATCGAGATGTTATTAACAACAAGATCATATCATTAGGAGAATGGTGTGATGGACATACTCCTGTAGATAAGCATAGCATAAATATCAAGTCATTTCAATAGTTCGTTTGCTATAAGCTTTAAGATACATAGTAACCTAAATCCTTTGACCATGAGATCATGTTAAATCACCATCATCGGATGGATGCTTTGATGAAATAAACTGTAGGGTTTCGTAGCATGGAAAACAAAAAATTTCTATCGCATACAAACAAACAAGCCAAGATCTATCTACTAGATTGTAGCAACGAGTCGATGGAATAACTTACCCTCGAATATTCCAAAGTGTTTAACGAGAGCGGATTCTCGTGGGTGATGTAGTCGTACTCTTCCCGATCTCAAGATCGCGTAGACAATCCTTCCCAATTGCGTTCCAAAGCGCTTCATAATCGGTCACACGCTCGTAGATTGACGAAGACCTTCCTCTCCCTTGTTCCAAAGAAAATGGAGGTTGTAGCACTCTCTCGCGATTCCGGCAAGACAACCGTGGGTACCTAAGTAGAGGGGAGATATCGCAGGGCTTCGCCTTAAGCCGGAGCGAGTATGGTGGAGTATGAGAGAGCTAATAGTGGTCTAGGGTTTATACACACCAATTAGAAGGCTCTAAACCGAAGGCTAGGGCAATTAGAAGCTCTAAACCAAAACGGCTCTAAACCGGAGGCTTTGGCTAGGGTTTAGATTAGAGGATAGGAACTTGTGTGTCTAGAGGAGGGGGCCCTGCCCCTCCTTTTATAGGTGGGAGGTGCGGCCAAGGGTAGGGAGTCCCTCCCCAACTCGGCCTTGGGTGGTGCGCCGGCTTGGAGAGGAGGGACTCCTCCCCCAAGTCGGTTTCAACCTCCTCTTTCCTCTTTCCCTCACTTTCCTGTTTTAGCCGTTTGACTTTCAAACTAGTCGTTTGACTTTTCAGTTTGGGATTCAATTTAATCCTTTATTTGGAACAGCGAGAACACTTAGTACATGATGCAATCATTCCAATATGCAATGACACATTCATGTACCCCTTCCCCTCCGGAGTGCCGGACATTCCGGAACCTTCTAGAACATTCCCGATGAAAACACCGGAATCATTCCCGAACTCCAAAACAGGACTTTCCTTATATGAATCTTATTCTCCGGACCATTCCGGATCACCTCGTGATATCCTGGATCCCATCCGAGACTCCGAACAACATTCGGTCTCTTTCTCATAATACCATAACTACTCAAACAACGTCGAATCCTTAAGTGTGTCTCCCTACGGTTCGTGAATTATGCGGACATGATCGACACTTCTCAACAATAACCAATAGAGGAATCTGAAATTCATATGGCTCCACATATTTCTACGATTACTTTGATCGAATGAACCACTTACATACGATACCAATTTCCCTTTGTCTCACGATAGTTTACTTATCCGAGGTTATGATCGTGATCTCGCATACCTAGTTCAACCTCACATCGATAAGTACTCTTTTCTCGTTCGTGATATGTGATCCCTTGTGAGCCAGTCACATGCTTGCAAGCTAATTGGATGACATTTCACCGAGAGGGCCCAGTATATCTATCATCATATGGATGGACAAATCCCACTCTTGATCCATGTGTTTCAACCAATACTTTCGAACACTCAATGCCACCTTTATAGCCACCTGTTACGGTGTGGTGTTTGATGACATAAAAGCATCCATCCGAAAAGGTGATATGCATGATCTCATGGTCGAAGGAATTAGGTTACTATGTATCGAAAGCATATAGCAATTGAACTATTGAAATGACTTGATCTTTATGCTACGCTTATCTATAGGAGTATGTCCATCACATCATTCTCCTAATGATATGATCATGTTGTTAATAACATCTCTATGTTCATGATCAGGAAACCATGATCATATATTAACCAACAAGCTAGTTTAACAAGAGGCTTTACTAGGGACTCTTATTTTAGTTTACAAATCACACAAGTATTAATGTTTCAGGTTAATACAATTATAGCATGGTATGTAAACATTTATCATAAGTGTGAAGATATGATAATAACCACTTTATTATTGCCTCTTGGGCATATCTCCAACATAAACACCACTTCATAATTGGGTGGTTATAAAGTTGGCGTTGAGTGTTCTGAAAGTATGTGTTGAGGCACATGGATCAAGAGTGGGATTTGCCCATCCATATGACGAATAAATATACTCTGGACCCTCTCAGTGGAATGCCATCCAATTAGCTTGCAAGCATGTGACTAGCTCACAAGGGATCACATATCACAGGAACGAGTAAAGTAGGTATGCAGAGATACCGACGATTAAACCTAGGATAAGTAAAGTATCGCGAGACAAAGGGAAATTGGTATCGTATGTAAATGGTCCATTCGATCACAAAGTAATCATAGAAATATGTGGGAGCCTCCAAATTCCTCTATTGGTTATTGATCAGAGAAGAGTCTCGATCATGTCTGCATAATTCACGAACCGTAGGGAGACACACTTAAGGATTCAATGTTGTTTAGTAGATATGGAAAGTGAGTAAACAGACCAAATGTTGTTTGGAGTCTCAGATGGGAACCAGGATATCACGAGGAGATCCAGAATGGTCTAGAGAATAAGATTCATATAAGGAAAGTCCAATTTTGGAGTTCGGGAATGGTTTTGGTGTTTTCACCAGAATGTTCTAGAAGGGTCTAGAAGGTCCACCGATCCGGAGGGGGAAGGGTACATGGATGTGTCATGACCAAGTGGAATGGTTGCATCATGTCCTAGGTCACTTGGCTAGGCAATTGGAAGAGAAAAATCAAATTCCAGTTTGAAATAGTCAAACGCCAACATTGATTGCCTAGTGGAGGGAGGGAAGGAATCCTACCTAAGGGAGGATTCATCCCTCTCCTTGACGCCATCCACACAAGGTTGAGTTGGTGGAGGATCCCCCTCCCCTTGCCGCCTCCCCACCTATAAAAGGAGCCTACCCCTCACAACGAAACCTAGCAAGGCGCCACCACCTCTCAAGTCGCTGACTAGGGCAAACCCTAGCCCCTAGCCGCCGGCCGCACCACCCCTTGGCCCTCTAAACCCTAGATCGCCAAGTACTCTCTTCTACTCCACCATACCTACTCGGGCTTAGGGGAAGCCCTGCGGGATTTCCCCTCTAAACTCCGACACCACGCCATTGTGCTGCCGGAATCACGAGGAGAGATCTACAACCTCCGCTGCCTACTGGAACAAGGGAGAGGAGGGTATTCATCAAGTACTGAACGTGTGACCGACTTCAAGAGCACTGTCGGAACGCGGCGCTGGAAGGATCGTTTGCATGATCTTGAGATCGGCAAGTGAACGACTACATCACCCACGAGAAACCGCTCTCGTTAACTGCTTTGGAATCTTCGAGGGTGAGTACTCTATCGACTCGTTGCTACAATCTAGTAGATAGATCTTGGCTTGTATCTGTTCATGCGGTAGAATTTTTTGTTTTCCATGCTACGAACCCCTACAATATCATGGTCAAAGGATTAGGTTAATATGTATTTGAAAGCTTGTAGCAGAATGAACTTAATGACTTGATCTTATGCTATGCTTACTATGGGTGTGTGTCCATCACATCATTATCCTAATGATATGATCTTGTTATTAATAACATCCAATGTCCATGATAAGGAAACCATGATCTCTGTTAATCAACAAGCTAGTTTAACAAGAGGCTTACTAGGGACTCTTTTATGTTTACAAAACACACAAGTATTAATGTTTTCTCTTAATACAATTATAGCATAGGATATAAACATTTATCATAAACACAAAGATATAAAAATAACCACTTTATTGCATGTTGGGCAACATTTAAATTGCGGGGTATCTAAACAATTAGAACCATATATTTAATTATCGGGACCCCGATTCAGCTTAATATTGCCTAATTGCATCGCACATTTGCCATGTATCATGCCTGATCTTCTGCCATAGTATTAAATAGTGCATCCAATGTTTCTTCTAGTGCTTTGCTTATTCACGGATTATGCCGGTGAGTTAATGCGAGTGTCGACTCGATCTTCGGATGAACCTTCGGCAGTGTTTCCCAGGCGAGCATTCTCCCTCTTTCTATCTATTTTACATTTCTAGTCTTTACTTCCTCCTGTTGATCTATTGCTATATGTGTTGCAATGCTTTAGATTCCATACCCCTATATAATCCCTGCATCCCCTATATTTCCTTGGACACCACCCATTACCTGTTGCTTGGTAGATAGTCGGCCTTGCTGGTCGTAGTCGCTTGCTCAGGTGTTGCTTCATATCGTCATTGTTCCGCAGTTGTTGGAATGTTGCCATATGCTTAATGGTGGAGATGATCATGGATTTAATCACAACTTGATATTAAAATGTTGGGAATAGTTAAAACTAATGTAGAGGCACCGATGGGAAAAATATGTTATTTGGTTTTTAATCGCTCATTGGTGTCCCGTAGGCGTCGAGTACTTGATACCTGTTCCTTGACTATTGCACTATCCGCATGTGGGACCATGAATCCCCTTAGCCAGAGCTCGATTCATTTCTTATTTCTTGGGGCCACAAACTAGTCTGGGTCATTATTAGTATCCTGTACTTATGCCATTTTTACTGCTTTATTTAATAATGTTGCTCGAGGAGTGTTTACTACTATGCTGTTTTGGATCGTAGCACGATTTCATGGTATCGACAAGTCTGGTCACACTTTCGAGTTCCCAAACTTCTACAACAGTTTTCTCACAAACCCTGGGTCCATCTCAGAGCCGGCCAACTTCGTTGCGGGTAGCTTAGTTATGTGGCCCCTTGAAATATTTTATAAATGTTGTGATTGTTTTGTCGTGATGCCTCGTTGGGTTTTTATTTAGTTTTTTCGAGGTTGATCGTGCGTGTGTTGCTATTTGTACATCCCTACAGGGTAAATCTTTCTGAAAGTCATTTCCGCGGTTATGGACGACTTGGAGCACAGTATCTCGATTATAGACAATTATAACTAAAGTAGTGCTATAAACTTGACCTTGGGATGACTAGTAATCAGCTTCACTACAACCGAATGGATAAATAAAATTGCCAACAACTGCTGGAATTGGGGTGTCTCGTGCTATATGTATCTAACTAGTAAGTATTGCAACTATAACAGAATGGTTAACTAAAATTGCCCACTGCTTTTGATATCAGGATGACTCATGCTGTCTATATATATCTGACTAGTAAGTACTGCAAACTATAATGGAATGAACAAAACTGCCAACTGTGTGAGTTCCTCGGTTGGACTTCCTCGTTTGGTCTTGAAGGAGAAATACCAGGATGGGTATGATTGATGTTAGTATCAGGTTGGTCCCGCATAGGCCTTTCTTACCTCTCTCTGATAGTCAATAGTTGTATCGAGTCTCTATAGGTTGTTTAGTGCATGTTGAGCTGCCGATTCAGTCCACCATACCTATGTAGATGAGGACCGCCGAATTCTAAGTCTCGCCGTGTACTGGCCTCAGTACTGACCGCTCCCTTTTTTCTTCGTCCTTTATCGGCACCCCTTTTGTTGAACAGGTTTGAGAACGATGTCGTTAGCAGGGTTACCCTTCCGTCTTGGCCTTAGCAGGGTTATGGACGCCATTGGTTATTCTTTAGGGCTCTTATCTCAATTTGCATCTTATCCGAACTCCGATGTGTATCGTTTTCAAGGTGATTTGGATCTTTATACTGTATATTGTATTCTTGACTCAGTGAGACGTTGGTGCATATATATGTTTGGTGGGTTTCATCGTGGACTATTGTGTAATGATATTACTTTGTTTTCCACCGTCACGCAAGTGTCTAGTGGGCACATTTGAATCGTTTCTATGCGGGTTTGGTGGAAATCGCTAAAACTTACATAGGACCGATCCGAGGGTGTTACAATTGCTTTCCCATGATGTATTGCGTCTCCATGTCTATGTTTGAGTAGTAATTTGTTTATGGCAATTGTGAAATAGTTCGTTGATGGTTGCATATAAGTATATATTATCTTCTATGATAATTTTATGTACTAATATATGAGTGCATACATATGTTGGGGGAATACATAAAGGTTGTCACCGTTGCATGATGATAGGAGGAGGGATAGCCAGAGTTCAATAGAAACCGAACCCCAAGTCTTAGATATGCATATTATATTAATTCATGTTTAATTTACAGGAGACATAACTATGGGAACCTTAAATCTAAATGTGGTGGTTAACTTTATGTTTTTATAATTCCTTGCTTGCTCTTAATTGGTCTTGAAATAAATCACTAGGGGTACTTCCTCGTGTATATGGTTATACATATCTATACTCCTCTCTAAAAGAAACAATAGAAAGACTATCCATGTGTTTCACTATTTGTGACAAGCAAACAAATAAACTAATTTGTCTAAACACTTGCTCCCTTGAGAAACCTGCTCCTATTTCACTAGCTCCACTTTACGCACTAGTTCACCCATAGTATTTACTTCCAACACTTCACCGTTTTCTAGTTATTAGTAGTAAAAACAACCATACACACTCTAGTTCCTAGCTTTGCATGGAGAGCCATATAATATAAGTGGATTATAAGACTTTAGAAAATAGATAGTTTACCTTCAACTCCTCGTATGTTCAACACTCAAATGCTTATGGACTTGTACTACATTGATTTCCTACTCTTAGAATTATCAAGTACTTTTCTGACGCTATTGCCGGGAGCATAGCGCTAGACTTCTATTTTTGTTTGCATTGCTAGCACCTTGCATATAAAACTAAAACTCTAAAAAAATTAGAAAATAGAAAATACTAAACACTCTTGTTATGAGCACAAGTATGAATATAAATGACTCTTTGCAAAATAATTTGAATGGTGCTATGATTCCTAAGAAACACGGAGAATCATATGAAGGAAAACAACTAGAAACTATAATGAGTATGTTAAATCGTAGTGCTAAGGAGTTGCTTGAAAATCATGATCATATAACTTGTTGCTCTAAACATAAAGTTAGACACTTTGAATTTCAATGTGTGCTCGTGAAGAATATGTAATTATATCTTACGATATGAAATTAGCGGAACTTAAAAGATTCGTAAAATTTGTACCGAGTACGAATTGGTTATATACCTTCAAAGGAATTTAACTGATTTGGTATGACATTTTGTGAAAGAAGTGTTATTTTAAGTAGTAGAGTAATTAGTTGAACTTACAAGATTTAGGAAGTAAAAAACCATAAGTGGCCGCGATAAAGCGTCTCTTGATGGCGCGATGGGCCGTTTTAGTTGTCGTTCCAAGGGAAAGGGGAAATTGGCAGCTGCTCCCCTCTGCTTGGGGTGTGCGCGCTCTCTCGCTTGGTACCGACATCCCCGCCCTCACCGCACGGCACAAGAGACCCCCGCCCCCACCGGCGGCGGCGATGGGCAACTCGCAGGCTTCTCCCTCATCTGCCTCCTCTGCCCGCTTCGTCATGGCCTCCAGGTACCACGGCGTGCAACGAACGCCACGGCAGCTGCTGCTTCACCCTGCAGCAATTCGCTAGCCTAAGTGTTGTGATCTCATCCCCCCTTCAATTCTCGTAGGGCCTTCTCGAAACAGGCGCTGGACGACCTCCGGGCGCACTTCGCCTCGCTCGCCGCGCAGTCGGGGACCCAGGAGCGCGCCATCTCTCGCCCCGTCTTCCTCGTAAGCTCGCACTCCGCAGAAGCCTGCAACTGGGATTGGATTCGGGTGGATCTGGGATCCAGTTTCTAATGGGGAGTGGTCCATCTTGAGCAGGAGTATTTCGGGCTACGTGGGGCACTCGGCAATAGGCTATTCCAGTTGGTGGCGAAGGACGGCTGCGAGGAAGATGGAGTCACCTTCGAGGGTTTGATCGTCTCCAAAGTTTGTGTCCTTTTCCTGCCGTTTGATTAAATTCGATTTATTTTGGATAAATTCGGTGGTCTTAGTGTACCCTCGCTGCATTTGTAACACAATGCAAGTTTAATGTAGTGTGCTGTTTGCGTTGATTTTGCATTTAGAAGGGAATAATGTGTTTCTACCTAGTTTCTGTACCATATGACATTTCAGGATTTGCTAGTTAGGATTGATTTTCACTTGGTAGTTTGTTGTTAGTGTCCTCACTATTGAAATTGACTGGTAGTTTCTTGTTGCATAATTGCGCTGTTAGCTTGGTTGGATACACCTGCAGACTACTTCTATTGCTTAAACCTTAGGTCTTCAGAAACAAAAATATTTCAATCAAATTCTGTTGTTCTTCAGTTTGAATGCTAATTTAGTCCTCTTGAGGTGACGAACTTCACATATTTGATTTATTTATTCAACACAAAGCTTTCTTCCCTATGTCAAGAATGCCATATGTCTTGCTACGTTTTCTCCTTTATATCTTGCTATTTAATATCAATTTCTTTATAACAGGCAACATATGAAAGGGGCACTCGCGATGAAGCTGATGAGTTCATTTTTCAGTTGTGCGATGTCACGGGAGATGGTGTCTTAACAAGGTATTTCTTGAGTGTGCTAGCAAGAACTGATTTTACTTCTGATATGTTGGTATGGCATTAGCGAGTATTTATCTCCTGGGTTGATGATTTTGTTTATGCTTTAAGAAGTTGCTACATTGGAATACTTTTGCCAAAAGAATGTATCTGTTCTTAGATGTTCTTTTGTTTAGGCCTGTAGATTTTACGTGATGAACCACTTACTCTTGTGTTTTCTCTTTCATGCATTGCCAGGTCTGATCTGGAATCTGTATTGGCTTCCATTCATGAAACCATATTTGCAGATGACAAGGAATTCGGGGAGGGTTCAGACAACAGGACATTTGAAGCATTTCTCAATTCTGCAGTATTTTCAACGGTTGCTGAAGGGGTCGCAGAGAAGTCTATGTCATTATCAGACTTTAGAAACTGGTGTATTATCATGCCATCAGTCAGGAAGTTCCTCGGAAGTTTGTTAATGCCCCCTGATTCAGGTATGTGTTGTTATTCTGCAGATTTCCCAAAAAAGAAAAAACGGTGTATTCCTTGTAGCTGCACTGCTGCATCATGACGGAAGTGCGCTCCAATTTATTGCATTTATATAAACATGCTATAGACAGTCAACTATTTCTTGCTTTAGTGTGTACATATGAAAGGGTAGGACTGTTGTTTTCTTCAAAACGTTCCTCCTCGCTCTTGAGAATTCTCCCTGTACTAACTCAATCAATAAGTAAATTTGTGGGTATTGCACTCCCACTGTTCTGAAGCTGGTGGTCTAGTAGAACTGTAAAAGCCATCTGCTTTTACAGGCCGTCACCAAAGTATCTCTTATATATGTGAAAAACCAAGACACGAAGTTGATGAACATTTGCTGATCTCGAGTACTAATTATATCTGAAACCACCATTATCCAGAGTTTCAAGACTGTAACAAATCAAATAATTAGAGGTACAACCGTTGTCAGTTCTAGACTTTCAGTTACAAATATCCCAGCCTTCTATCTCTCTCGAATACACTTTGGTGCCTATCACATTCATACTCGAGGGATGTATGCTAGGCTCCCATTGCAGTTCTGATTATAGGGTATTTCTTAATCTAAAATTACGTGTACCTTGGTTATTGTTATTGAAGACATGATGCTGCTTCTAAGAGGCTAAATATGCCTATATGCCTTCATTTATACATATCAACAATCTATGATCTGTCTTCAGTAACACATTTTTTTTTAAATCGCTTCAACGATCTATGATCCAATTGAGTAAACATGCTACACATAGGCAATTCAACTCACTTGAATAGGATAGCAAAAGTGTGCAACTAGAATTCTTCAAGGAATATATGACTCCAGTTGGTGATACTCCCTATTGGGCAGCGATAAAAGAGAGGGCAGAAAATCAGACTGTTATTTGTGCTACCATGGGCACCAGCATGACATACAAAGGGCATGTACTTGGCAGTGCTAACTTCCTATTGCACAAAAAAGTCTTGAGTGTTGCCAACAAGGCACAGGGTTTTTGCTACTCTGCTGGAATAAGTTGGTCAGTGGCTGCAGATGACCTTGGCATAGGAACACTCTATCACTCCACCTGAAGATTTACCTGTCAGCGTGTACATGAGGGCCTCTCTCTTCTATAATTTATGAGAGCATCTCTCTGTCTTTATTCGTGTTCAGTTGTTCCAAATGAGCCTAGAAACATCATTCTTATCCCACGCAATTGGCGATCTAGCACTCTTGCATTTACCTTTAAAAAAGTGTCATTAGGTTTCTGTATATGCTACCTTTATTTATTTAAATGTTTGTTCCTCTAGTATGTTGCAAGTCTTTAAGTTGTTCAATCTGAATAGAAACCTGCATCCTCTCTTCTCAGGTGAAAATGAATCTGATCATAGAAATGTGAAATCCAGCCCTCCCCTTGATGTCTATGGTATATTTTCGCATGCTTTTATTGAGTTTTATTATTTTGTAGGCAGAGCTGGCTTCCAAGTACCGGTGCTTCACTATCCAGAAAACACCTCCTCTGAGTTGCTACTTTTAAATAAACAGTATGCTTGGCATATAGGAGGTGGCTTTTCTCAACATGATGTGCAAGAGTGGAGGCTTCTATATCACAGTTCTCTACATGGACAAAGTTTCAGCACTTTCTTAGGGAAAGTAACGTGAGTACTCTTCAGAATTATAGATGTGCTGGTGATTTCTAAGGCCCAATTTTTTAATTAAGTCTTAATTACGAAGGTTTGTAATGCGATGAAACTACTTTTCTACCCTAAAGTCATGATGATTTAAGAAAATATCCAAATATCCTGCATTCTAAAATAGTTATTTTGATGACAGTGCTCACTTAGTTATATACAGGGAACAAGCTTGCCAACTCATGCCATGACAGTCTATGTGAATTTTTTTTCACTGAGTACATAATTGTGTGCATGTTTCTTATTTTATAGGAATGGCGATGCACAGACGGTTCTAGTTATTAAAGATACAGAAGGTTCCATTTATGGTGCATATGCATCACAACCATGGGAACGCCACAGTGATTTTTATGGTGACATGAAGACATTCCTTTTCAAATTATATCCGGAAGCGTCCATTTTTCGCCCTACAGGAGCAAACAAAAATTTACAATGGGTATGCCTATCTATACCTAATAATAAAGCACGAAGTGTTTCTCCCGGTCCAACACTTTTTTGGACAGATTTGCCCTCCCACTAAACATCATATTACCCCTTATGCCACCCATAAGTGAAATACTGTTTTTTTATGCCACCGCCGAGTCCAATATATCGATTCTATTTTACTTTTGTCTTGCCATTTCGTCGATCAAACTGGTCTTTTCTTGCCGTTCCGCCGACAGCTGGGCTTTTCATCCATTGATTGACTGGGCTTGGGCGTGGCCGCTCCCTCCCGCCGCTAGCGGGCAAGGTCAACGCGGACGTCGGGCTCCCGGCTGCGGAGCTGTGCAAGTTGAGGTCGAGCAGGAGGGTGCCTGCTGAGGCGCGTGTGTCCAGTATGCGAGCGGCTGGGGGTGCTAGAGCAGGCCACATGGAGGCGGAGCTAGGGCCAAGCGGTGCAGCGTGGGGCTCGCGTGAAGGAGAGCACCGGGGGGAGGGGTGAGGAGTGAGGGGTGATGAGGGAGATGGGGCCGGCAAGGCAGAGAAGAAGGCAGTGACCAGCGATAGAGGGCTAGGCGGCGGCGCTCGCTGCGTGTCATGGAAGAAGAGATGAGCATGGAGGAGTGGAGATGTGCGGTTAGGGGATGGTTTTCCCTTGGGCCGTTCAATTAGTGCACTTAACCGGCCCACACAAAATGACCAGTTTGTACTAATGTTGCTGATGTCCCGAGGTCAGGTCGTATTATATAGTCCCACATCGATCTTTTACGTTAGGTCCGACCTATTTATATAGATCTGCGGGTAGCTTAGAAAATATCCACAACAGCCTTAAAAAAACATGCAATAGCTCGGGAGAAGGATGTGGCAGCATGGACCAATAGAGAGAGGGCACGGGCAAAAAGAAAAGGAGAAGGATGTTTGCTTGCATAGTCCGGACTATGACTCTCATGGGGCGATGAGCAGTTGGAGTAGGATGAATAAAAAACATGCATACAAGGCGGCTTGCGGGGAGTAATGGGAGCCCCAGAGGTCAGAAGTTTCTTGCGGGAAGTAATGGGAGCACCGGAGGTCAGAAGTTTGTTATGGTCACCGTGGATGTTACTGCCGATGAAACGCCATAGTCAAGCTGGAGCACCGACACCGAGGATGGGGGAAATACTAACGAGAGAGACGGCCGGCCGAGTACAGAGTAATGAGCGCTAGAGCGGGAGTATAACTAAATTCTTATTTCGGGTAGTGAAATTTCTTAAGGATTTTTTGCCTTTTGCAATGGTGTTTTTTTCCGGTGCAACGCACGGGCTTTTTGCTAGTCTTCTCTTATTTCCTTAATGTATTGTCATTCATCATCTCGAAAGTAGTGATTTTACATCTCAGCTCATTTTGACAGTGTGCTACAAACTTCACCTCTGAAAACATTCCGAATGGTATCGGCTTTGGAGGCAAGCCACATCACTTTGGCCTTTTTCTGTCTGCTGGTTTCGATCAAGGGCACTCATTTACATCCAGCACATTCACCGGTCCTGCCCTTTCCAACACAAACAGGTTCAGGCCAGAAGTTATTGAATGTTGGGGGATACAAGTTAAGGGATCACTTGATGAAAAACCAGAACTTGTCAAGGGTACAGTTCTTGAGAGATTCAAGGAGGATCGGAACATGCTGAAGCTGATCGGTATGGCGAGTGCGAGTGACTGATGACTGAAAAATCTCAATAGCAGATATTTGGAGATTCTGTACAGCACAATTTTACGGGAAATAATACACAGATTTTCATATATATATATATGATCGTTGCTCCTGAGTTTTAGCTCTTTGAACATTTTTGTTTCATCCAGAGTGACACGGGTATGCATGGAGTTGTTGATTTGTACTGTATAGGGAGCAAAGGGAGGAACTGACTGGTCGTTTGTCAAAAATTATCTTCCAAGCTGGCAGCTGTAAGTGATGAATGTAATGTTCTTCAGTATTATATCGGTGTAACATGGATTTAGGTGGACAAAGAATGATTTGATACTCTAGTTCCTTTTGTACTTTGTGTGTTGTGATGTATCACTGACTGGCTACTGCTGCTGCTATACTGAGATTGTATGTACTGTATGTTGGTGAATGTTAGTAAATCCTATTGAAGATCCCCAAATCATATACTCCCTCCGATCCATAATAAGTGACTCTTATTTTATACTCCCTCTGTTTTAAAATATAAGATGTTTTAGGTTTGTGAAGGAAATGAATCTAGACTTCTTTTAGTGTATAGATTCATTCCAAAATTGAGTGAACCTACGTATTAAAAAAAAGTCTAAATACATTTTCTTTACAAAGCTAAAACATCTTATATTTTGAAACAGAGGGAGTACTAAGCTAGTACATGGACGACACTTATCTTTGATTGGAGGGAGTAGTAGATTGAAATCATAATACTGTGCAATTGCGAATGCTAAGTTTATAACATAGTTTGAGATCATAATGTTGTTGTCCTTTGCTCCAGCAAGTGACCCGCATTATGTGCCTTCCCTGTTGCTGATGTAGCGGAGATGCAGCATTATGTGCCGACTTTCAGTGCTACTCAGGTGGGTAGCATGATACGGCTATACTAGTTACTTGCATCTTAGTATGTTGTTTTAGTGGACAATTGCACTAGTTTGATGAGACATGCTGCATATAGAATTCCACTCAACATCTACTGGCACAATCCCTAGCACAGGATTGTTCCTCAGAGGCTAAATATTGTTATAATCGGCTTATCTCAGTATAATATCTTCACTTGATTTGTGACTTCTACCAAACCTGTAGGTTTATAGCAGATAAATATCCAAAACTGTTCGTCCATAATGTTCTACACTACAGTACGTGGATATTTATGGGCTCCGCATTGTTAGTCATGTCAACACTGTTGCATTGTTTCAAGGTACCCAACACTCAGTACGCATCTAAGCTTTCGCATGTCAACCAACTTCTAGTTTAAGTAGCTCTTGGAATTCATGAAGCACTACGTACTAGCCATTGGTAATTCATTTTAGCCAAATGTCCTATAAAATGTATGATAGCTCACAAGCCAATTATAGGCTCAACGCGATTAATATTGGTATAGTCTGAGCGCCTTCCCTCCCCTGGTTGTCAAAGTGCTTCGATATTTGCTTGTTCATATCCACACAATCTGATGGAATCATCACACTGCAAAGATTGTAATGTTAGCACAGTGGTAGTATTAGACCATGCAACCGGAGACACCATATGCTCAGAGTGCGGCCTTGTATTGGATAGTCATTACGTTGATGAGAAACCCTATTGGCGTAATTCTTCTACCCACTTTGCATCAAAAGATGATAATCAGGGGCCCATATCCACTGCAGAGTCTACTAACAATCTTAGATCAAAACAGAATTCCACCGCTGTTGCGAGACTAGAGCAAATAACATTCGATCACCACCACCCTCTTCGCGGCAATATACAGAAGAGTGTTCATTTTTCTTCTCGTCAATCTGACACCGCGTTTCATTACATAGCTGATATGGCTGACAGGTAAATTTACATCCTTGTGCTTTCTAGAATACAATTCACCCGTTTCAAAAAAAAGAATACAATTCACATCCTTATGTAAGTCTTAGTTGAAATATATTTTAGTAGTATGAGTGTCATCTTTATTTATTTGAATCATTTATTATGCATACATGCAAACTTTAAGCTAGTTAAATGTCATCACCTGTCCTAAGTTCATTGCAATACTTCTTTTTGTAGCATATATCACACCACTAAGTGTAAAATATACATTTTTAATAGGTTGGGCATTGTTGATAGCATAAAGCTTGAAGCAAAAAATCTGTACATGAAAGCAAACGATCTTAAGCTATTCAACATAAGGAAGAAACATTCAGTCTGTGCTGCTTGCTTGTACATAGCATGCAGGCAAGCTAACAAGGCTCGAACTATAAAAGGTACAAAAATCATTAAGAACATTTATTGGACGTTTTTTCACACTAGTCTATCATTGGTAAGCTTCTTAAATTTACACCTTATATAATAACCAGAGATTTGCACTGTCACAAATGGAGTTACAAAGAAAGAGGTTTCTCGAGCAAAAGATTTACTAGTACAACATATTGAAGAGAAAAAGGGTGAATCCATGGAGATCAATATTGTTCGTCCTAGAGACCTTGTGGTAGTTGTTTCTTACTTACTTCGTACCGACCTAATGGCGATGAATATTTTCATTTATTTCTTATGAGAACATAATAATTAATATAAATATATTTAGGTTAACCATTTTGTTAACTCTTTACCCTATTATTCACAACTTTGCAGCGTCGTTTTTGTTCAACACTTGGCATGTCAAATCAAGCAATTCAAGCTGCAGAAGAAGCAGCGAATCGAGTGGAGAGACTTGATATAAGGTATTCCAATGATGCATGAAAATAGATAATCCTTTATGTTCGGGTTTACCTTTTCTCCATTCCAATATTGTATGTTTATAGCTCAATTATGTTTCTAGGAGGAATGCTATATCAGTTGCTGGAACTATAATATACTTAATATCAGAGTCTTCTACTGAACCACGCGACAAAGTTGCAATTAAAGGTAGTTGATTGTCATCATACAGTATTATGTATGTATGACCTCTTTGAGTATTTGAATTTACTCTAACAAGATATTTATTAAACATTTTGTAGATATATGCTTAGTAGCGGGATTAACAGAAATCACCATTAGATATTGTCATAGAGAACTCTGTGGTTATGCTTCATGGCTCTTGGAAACCTACTCAACTGCAAAGAAAAAACAAATGTAGTATTTTGCTCTCCGCCAATTATTTTGTGCTTTATAGTTTAAAACATGATATGACTAATGTTCAATTCTATTTGTATATTAAATATATGCATAAATTATGTACCCATTTTATCAGCTAAAACTCTAATTGTTTAAGTAACTAACAATTCAACATCGTAGTTTTTTCACAAATATTGTCAACATACATATAAGAATCAAATTTATATGTGTTGATCTAGCCTCTAATGAAAGAATAGCGAAAACGTTTCAAGCTTGGTATGGTTACAGTCGATCTTTGTTACTGGTGTACAAGGTCTTGTCCTTCAGCCAGTTGGCTTGTACTCGCATTTCTGGTGTCCGACGCTAGAAATAGGAATACAGAAATGTAACATGTGTCGTGTTTAATTTCTTTCTCATATGTTGTCCAAATAGAAGAAGTCAGTGCCCAGCGTGAGCTGAGTTTTGGTATAGGTTTAGTGTTCCAGACAAAGGGAATGGTAGCTGAACCATGGATAAAAGGTGTTGCATCTCGCCAGTCATTTTAGCTTTTATTATTGGATACATCGTTCAAATTATCAACAGCAAACGGATGGTCTCTGCCCCCTGCCTGCTATGCACGCTCACTATTTTCTACACAGTCGTGGAATTGTCGTGTTGGTCATCGCTTTGGCGGCCGTCCTCTATATGCCTCAGAGCATTTCTAGCGGACGTCCTAAAAGGGGCAAATCTGTAAAAATCTGGCAGTTTTAGAGACCAGGGTAAAAACAGTTTCTAGCAGCCTCTAAATATGTGTTTTGAGCTGCAAGTCTAGGGCCACAAAACCATTTTTACAGGAGTCTAGGTACGTTTGGATGATGCCCATAGTAGCCATATCAAAATTGGCTAGCCAAAATTTGGACGCATGAATCAGATACCGTGGGTTGGCCAAAACTTTGGTTAGAATATGTGACGATGTGGTGACCCAATACACCACTGCATATCGTAGTGTATAAGTCGTTGGCATAATACTCACGAAAGTCCTCTTTCACAAAACCTTTGAGATCCTTTTCGATCCAATGAGGATTCACATCGTGATTGAAAGTTCTCTTTTGCTAATATTACATCCTTCAGAATGGTTCAACAAAAATATTGCGATCCTAAATTCTCATATATTCATTCTAAGAGCCAAAAGTGTACAAAACTTTCAAGATCCTCTTCAGTCCAATGAGAATTCATATCAAGATTGAAATTCAACTGCAAATAAAATAGTTCCTAATCAATAGTACTACTAAGCTTATTAGCATTGGAGCTTGCAACTTACGGAGTAAGCTAAACTATGATTTTTTATTGGTTCCTATATCTACATCTTTTGTTTATGCTAGATATACACCTCTACTGTCTTTTAAAAATGTATTATACCGTCATTGAATTTATCCTCGTCGGCTGTTTTTGGTCCACTTATAACCTAAGAAAGGGTCAAGAAGGTACAGTTGAGTACTACCATACTCAACAAGTTCTAAGGTCGTTGTTTGATGCTCTATATACTGTCGTGGATCATAAATCCTGAGCTTATGCACGTTTTCAAAATTAGTTTTTGAAAAAGGTAAGTTCTAGTTTAGAAAATATAGGTTCGTCAGTCTCCGTAGGTTGTATAGGATTTCATGGAATCCCTTTCCCACTGTGTTCGCAATCATTTTCCAAGATACGGAGTAACATGTCATATTTTATACACTTTTGTAGAGATGCACTACTTTCCCACAAACTTCGTTTGTCTTCTCACTCTTATCCACACTTCCATAGGTATGGGGCCAATACCAAGTTTAATCAAGTCATGGCGAGTCCCTCTCCACAACCCCGATGTCCACCCTTTGTAACGTGTTTTGATCGAGAGACTTACATTCAATTGCCATCCCTCCTAATATACTTAAGTTATCACCCTGCAACATAGGACGAGGATGTTACGAGTACCCACCCACTGATTTCCACTTTGGATCACATAATAACTTAGTATACAAGGACATATAGAAGAAAGAAGTTAATTCTGACTCGCTCGCCCTATTTCAAGCTCTGTGGTTAGCACAATTTATATGGTGCAAGAATGACTGACTTCCTTTATTATTAGTCCTAGGTTACTTTTGTGGTACAACGGAATCTCCATCCACATCATTCCCCATCATGTAATCCAGTCATGATTCCATTGCCCAACATTTCATTCTTAAAACAGTATTTTGTTTTTTAAATGTAGATGATTCTACTTTTGGAAAGCGTTTTTTGAAAAATATTCCAATGTACAAGCAATATTTAACTTGCAAGTCTTATGCTTTTATTGAACTTTTTGGTAACGGCAAGATGATGTAGTTTGAATGTTTTACTTGACCCTGGACCTTGGATTCTGAAAATCCATCATTGTACGGTTAGGACAATGTTTAAAATTCAAATCCAAATGATATGCACAACTGGGATGTTTTATTTAGATGTGGGGTTATTCCCCCTTAATTTATGGTTTTGTTTCAATATTAGGTTAAATTACCATTTTGCCCTTTTAGGGTTTTATTGGTATTTGGTTTATTTTATTTACTTGAGACTTCTGAATATTATTTTAAATAATAAGAAGAATGTTATTTTAGCCAATTAGTTTGGAATTTTTACTCCAATAATTTTTTTAAAAAAATATAAAAAAATACTATTTATATTGTGCACACAATTTCCTATTTGTGTGTATTTTTATTTTACTTTTCTGACTTTTTTGGAGAGTAATAATTATTTAGAGGTTTTATCTATTTATGAAATTACTAAAATACCCCTATGGACTTGGGCCCACTAGTCAGGCCCTTTTTACTAAGTGGACTAGACCGAACCGGTCCAGACCAACCGACCAGAACTACTCCCCCTCGCCCACTCTCTCCTCTCTCTTCCTCCCTCGACCTCATTCATGTCAACCCTAACTTTCTGAAGGTTTTGTTGCAGGTCCATAGATTCTTGATTAGCTACGTAGAACTTAGCTCATACTTCTGTTGGAATTATGCCCTAGAGGTAATAATAAAGATGTTATTATTATAATTCTTGTTCATGATAAATTTTATATTTCATGCTAGAATCGTATTAAGCGGAAACTTTGATACTTGTGTGGTTTATGAACAACACCGTGTCCCTAGTACGTCTCTATGGACTAGCTCATTGATTAATGATGGTTAAGGTTTCCTAACCATAGACATGAGTTGTCGATTAATAATGAGATAATTTCATCGGGAGAATGATATGATGGACATACCCAAAATAAGCAGAGCAATTAGATCGTGTCATCGTGTTCATCTTTGCGAAGCTTTTTCTTATGTCAAATATTGTATTACTTAGACCATGAGATAATGCAACTCCCTGGTATCGGAAGAAAGCTTTGAGGTCATCAAACGTCATCCTATGAGAGGGTGATCATAAAGGTGTCTCTCAGGTGATCGGAAAGTACTTGTTGGGTTGTATGTATCGAGATGGGATTTGTCCCTCCCAAGTCGGAGAGATATACTTCGGGCCCACTTGGTAATCGATATCAACACCGCTTGCAAGCAAGTGGTTAAGGAGTTAATCACAAAGTGATATCAGATTACGGAATGAGTAAAGTACTTGCTGTGAACGAGATTGAACTAGGTATGCCGATGCCAACGATCGAATCTCGGGCAAGTAAAATATCGCGTGACGAAGGGAATATATATATATATATATATATATGGGATTAATTGAATCCTGGCATCGTGGTTCATCCGATATGATCATCGATGAATATGTGGGAGTCAATATGGGTTTCGGATCCATTTGATTATTGATAGAAGATCATGTCTGCATATTCTCGAACCCGTAGGGTCACACACTTAACGTGTCTCGATGCTAGGATATAATGGATAATTGGTTTATGAGTTTTTGTTCGGAGTCTCGGATGAGATCCAGGACATCACGAGAGGTTTCGGAATGGTCCGGAGAATAAGATTCATATAAGAGAAAGCAGTTTTTGGATTTTGGAATGTTCGGTATTGTGCCGGAAGGTTCTAGAAGCTTCCGGAGTGGGACCAACGTGGCCCCACTTGTAGGGAGGGGGCGTGGGCCTACGAGGGAGTGGCCTAGCCGCATTGGGCCAGGGGAACAAGGCCCCATAGGCCCAGCCGGCCAAGCCCTAGGGGAAACCCTAGGGAGAGCTTCTAGAAGGGAGGAAACTTGCCCCCCACTCCACCCATGTGGCCGCCGGCCCTAGGGCTTTGAGGAGGGGCAAGGGCAGTCGGCCAGCCCTCTATATAAAGAGGGCAGGGGCGCACCCTCCACCCACACCTCCTCCAACCCTAGCCGCCTACCTGCTGCCCTCCTCTCTCTCTCTCTCTCTCTCTCTCTCTCTCTCTCTCTCTCTCTCTCTCTCTCTCTCTCTCTCTCTCTTCCGACTGCGCGTAGGCGAAGCCCTGCCGCAGAAACTCTCCACCTTTGCACCACGTCGTCGTGTTGTAGATCCAATCTATTTCTCCACCCCACTTGCTGGACCGAGGAAGGAGGAGACGTCGAGGTGCCGTACGTGTGCATCTCTCGGAGGCGTCACCACTTGCGGCGTTGGATCAGATCGAGAGGAGGAGAAGGCTAGTACGACTACATCAACCACGTTCCGTTGAACGTTCCGCTGTGCGATTTATTCAAGGGTATGAAGATCTCATCTATTTACCCTTGTTGTTTGCATCTCCTAGATTATATATTGGCTTCCCCATTACCATCCGTAGAATTGTTTTGATTTACTATGCTGCGAAACCCTTCAGTGGTATCAGAGCCAGATCTATGCGTAGATGTGTTTCACGAGTAGAACGCAACATGCTTGTTGCGGGCGTTGATGTTTTCTGTTGCAAGCCTCTTGTTGTGTACTTCTTATGACGCGGGATAGTGAGATCGAAGCAGTCCAGGCCAACTTTACGCGACCTCGTTCGCGAGACCGGCTCCGCACTTGACGTGTGGCTTGTTCCACACATGCGGCTGGTGGATGCCAGTTTCTCTCACTATAGTTGTCATGGGATTTACACCGGATGTTGGCAACCATAATACCACCGTTGTGGCTTTCTATAGGTAAGAATCGTTCTTATCTTGTTACTCCCATAAGCCACGTAAAACATGCAACAACAAAGTAGAGGCGTCTAACTTGATTTTGCAGGGAGTGTTTCTGTGATATGGTATGTCCCAAGATGTGATGTGTATGTTGTATGCAATGATCATGTTTTGTAATATTTCACGACTTGCATGTCGATGAGTACACAACCGGCAGGAGCCATATGGTTGTATTTATAATTGTGTATGACCTGTGTGTCAACTTCTTATATGCCATGTAATAGCTTTACTTTATCGCTAAGTAGTTAGCAATAGTTGTAGTTGCTATTCGTGGTGGAGGCAATCTTGGTGGAGTGATGGAGATCATGCTGGCACGCCCAAGATGGAGATCATTGCGCGGAGATTGGCTATACCATGTCACATAAAATTATATGCATGTGATGTTTATCCTTTTATGTATCTTATTATGCTTAGATCACGACTGTAGCATTATAAGATGATTCCTCACTTAAAGATCAATATAAAACTATGTTCTCCCCATGTAAGCACCATTGCGAAAGTTCGTCGTGTTCAAGCACCACGTGATGATCGGGTGCTATAAACTCTACGTTCACATACAACGGGTGCAAGCCAGTTTTGCACACGCGGAAATACTTAGGTTTGACTTGACGAGCCTAGCATGTACAGACATGACCTCGGAACACACGAACCGAAAGGTTAAGCATGAGTCATATGAATGATATGATCGACACTTTGTTGTCCACCATTGAAACCACATCTCTTCTCGTGAAGATCGGATTAGGTGTGGTGAATTTGGATCATGTTCACTAAACAACTTGAGGGATGTTGAATTTAGTGGGAGTTCATCTAGTAATTTGATTAAGTTGAACTAGTTATCATGAACATAGTCTAAATTGTACTTGCAAATTTTGTATATCAAATGGCTAAGTCCAACTTCAACTTCAACGTTTTTGCTGAGAAAGAAAAGCTTAAGAACAATGGATCTAACTTCACCAACTGGTTCCCAATCTAAGAATCATTCTCGCTGGCGGACAAAAGGACTATGTCCTTGAGAAAGCGCTAGGTGACGCCCCTGCTATAGATGCGCCGGCTGATGAGAAAGCTGTTTATCAGTTGCGCAAAGATGATTATGGTATGATTAAGAGCACCATGTTGTTTGCTATGGAATCGGACCTTCAAAATCATTTTGAGGAGTTCGCCGGGCCCTTTGAGATTCTTGAGGAACTGAAAACTATGTTTCAGACTCAGGCCCGTTCTGAGAGATATGAGATCTCTGAGAAATTCTTTAACTGCAAGATGGAGGAAGGGAGTTCCGTTAGTGAGCACGCCATTAAGATGCCGGGCTACACTCAACGGCTTGAGCAACTGGACTACAATATTCCATAAGAGCTTAAGATTGACAGAGTTCTGCAATCACTCCCTCCTAGCTATACAGGTTTTGTAGTTACTCATAATCAGATTGGTTCCACTGATACGATCACTGAGCTCTTCGCTAAGCTGAAAGCTGCGGAGGTGGACATCAAAAAGGACAATCATGTGTTGATGGTCAACAAGCCCCCCAGCTTTAAGAAAGGTAAGGGTGCAAAGAAGTCCTTCAAGAAAGGCGGTGACAGCGCGTTGCCCTGCCGAGAAGAAGCTCAAGTCGGACCTAAGCGGACCTTGAGTGCTTCTATTGCAAGGACAAGGGTCCTTTGAAGCGAATCGTCCAAGTACTTAGCGGACAAGAAGGCTGGCACCATCAAAGGTATATTTGATATACATGTTATTGATGTTTACCTTACTAGCGCTCATTGTAGTGCCTGGGTATTTGATACTGGTTCAGTTGCTAATATTTGTAACTCGAAACAGGAGCTACGGAATAGACGGCGGCTAGCGAGGGATGAGGTGACAATGCGCGTTGGCAATGGATCAAGAGTTGATGTGATGGCCGTCGGCACGCTCTCCTTAGTTTTACCTTCGGGATTAGTTTTAAACCTTAATAAATGTTATTATGTGCTTGCGTTGAGCATGAACATCATATCTGGATCGTGTTTATTGCAAGACGGTTATTCATTTAAATCGGAGAATAATGGTTGTTCTATTTATATGAGTAACATCTTTTATGGTCATGCACCTGCTATGAATGGTTTATTTCTTTTGAATCTCGATAGCAATGAAACACACATCCATAACATTGAGGCCAAGAGATGCAAGGTAGATAGTGATAATACGACTTATTTGTGCCACTGTCGTCTAGGTCATATTGGTCTAAAACACATGAAGAAACTCCATTCTGATAGACTTTTGGAGTATCTTGATTTTGAATCATTTGACATGTGCGAGCCATGCCTCATGGGCAAGATGATCAAAACCCCGTTCTCCGGAATAATGGAGCGAGCAACGGACTTGTTGGAAATCATACATACCGATGTATGCGGATCAATGAGTGTTTCGACGCGCGGTGGATATCGCTATTTTCTCACTTTTAATGATGACTTAAGTAGATATGGGTATATCTATTTAATGAAACATAAATCTGAAACGTTTGAAAAGTTCAAAGAATTTCAGAACGAAGTGGAAAACCATCATAACAGGAAAATTAAATTTTTGCGATCCGATCATGGAGGTGAATATTTGAGTTATGATTTTCTCACGCATCTTAAAGCAAGCGGAATCATTTCGCAACTCATGCCACCCGGAACACCACAACGCAACGGTGTGTCTGAACGCCGGAATCGAACTCTATTAGATATGGTGCGATCAATGATGTCTCTTACAGATTTGCCGTTATCATTTTGGGGTTATGCATTAGAAACCGCTGCATTCACTTTAAATAGGGCACCATCTAAATCCGTTGAGACGACACCGTATGAACTGTGTTTTGGTGCTAAACCTAAGTTGTCATTTCTTAAAGTTTGGGTATGCGAAGCTTACGTCAAGAAGTTGATGCCGGACAAGCTCGAACCCAAAGCGGAGAAATGCGTCTTCATAGGATACCCTAAGGAAACGATTGGGTATACCTTCTATCATAGATCCGAAGGCAAAGTGTTTGTCGCAAAGAACGGATCCTTTCTTGAGAAGGAGTTTCTCTCGAAAGAAGTGAGTGGGAGGAAGGTAGAGCTAGATGAGGTTATTGAACCTTCTCTCAAGTTGGAGAGTAGCGCAACACCTGAAATTGTTCCAGTGCCGTCTGCACCAACAAGAGAGGAAGCTAATGATGAGAATCATGAAACTTTGGACGATGCTACTACTGAACGTCACAGGTCGACAAGGTCACGTGCCCCTCCTGAGTGGTACGGCAACCCTGTCTTAACTGTCTTGTTAGTGGACAACAGTGAACCTGCAAACTACGAGGAAGCAATGATGAGCACAGACTCTGAGATGGCTAGAGGCCATGAAATCCGAATTGGGATCCATGAGCGAAAACCAAGTATGGACTTTGGTGGACCCTCCTAGCGACCGAAAGGCCGTTGAGTGCAAATGGATTTTCAAGAAGAAAATGGACGCAGATGGTAATGTTACTGTCTATAAAGCACGGCTTGTTGCGAAAGGTTTTCGACAAGTTCAAGGTGTTGACTACGATGAGACTTTCTCTCCCGTAGCGATGTTTAAGTCCATTCGGATTTTATTAGCAATTACTGTGTTTCATGATTATGAAATATGGCAGATGGATGTCAAGACTGCGTTCCTCAATGGCAACATTGATGAAGAGTTGTATATGATGCAACCCGAAGGTTTTGTCGATCCTAAGGATGCTGATAAGGTGTGCAAACTTCAGCGTTCCATTTATGAACTGAAGCAAGCATCTCGGAGTTGGAACCTTCGTTTTGATCAAGTGATCAAGAGATTTGGATTTGTTCCAAATTTCTACGAAGGTTGTATCTATAAGAAAGTGAGTGGGAGCTCAGTGACATTTTTGGTACTATATGTGGATGACATATTGATTATTGGAAATGACATTGACATGCTTAACGATGTGAAGAGTTATTTGAACAAATGTTTTTCAATGAAATACCTAGGGGAAGCTGATTATATATTGGGCATCAAAATCTATAGAGATAGACAAAGACGCCTGATAGCTTTAAGCCAAAGTACATACCTAGACAAAGTTCTGAAAAGGTTTAGAATGGATAAGGCAAATAAAGGTTCAGTGCCCATGTTGTCAGGTAAGATATTTAGCAAGGCTCAGTGTCCAGCTACGGTAAATGATAGAGAAGCTATGAGCAAAGTGCCTTATGCCTCGGCCATAGGTTCTATCATGTATGCCATGCTATGTACTATACCGGATGTGTCCAATGATCTTAGTTTGACGAGCAGATACCAAAGTGATCTAGGAGTGGAACACTGGACAGCCGTGAAGAACATCCTAAAGTATTTAAATAGGACTAAAGAAATGTTCTTAGTCTATGGAGGTGATGAACAGCTTGTCGTAAAAGGTTACGTCGACGCTAGTTTCGACACCGACAAGGATGATTCTAAATCTCAGACAGGATACGTTTATATTTTGAATGGAGGAGCTGTGAGCTAGAGAAGCTGCAAGCAAAGCGTGATCACGGGATCTACAGCAGAAGCGGAATACATGGCTGCTGCAGAAGCGTCAAGTGAAGGAGTTTGGATCAGGAACTTTATCACTGAGCTTGGTGTGGTTCCAAGTGCCTTGGACCCACTGGAGATATTGTGTGACAACACTGGCGCCATAACACTGGCTAAGGAACCAAGATATCATCCAAAGACCAAGCACATCAACCGCAAGTTTCATATAATTCGAGATTATATAACAGATGGAGATCTGAAGATTAGCAAAGTACATACGGATCTGAATGTCGCAGATCCGTTGACTAAACCTCTTCCACGAGCAAAACATGATCAGCACCTCAATGCCATGGGTGTTAGATTGTTGCCAGATGTAAACTAGATTATTGACTCTAGTGCAAGTGGGAGACTGTTGGAATTATGCCCTAGAGGCAATAATAAAGATGTTATTATTATAATTCTTGTTCATGATAAAGTTTATATTCCATGCTAGAATTGTATTAAGCGGAAACTTTGATACTTGTGTGGTTTATGAACAACACCGTGTCCCTAGTACGCCTCTATGGACTAGCTCATTGATTAATGATGGTTAAGGTTTCCTAACCATAGACATGAGTTGTCGATTAATAATGAGATCATGTCATTGGGAGAATGATATGATGGACATACCCGAATTAAGCAGAGCAATTAGATCGTGTCATCGTGTTCAACTTTGCGAAGCTTTTTCTTATGTCAAATATTGTATTCCTTAGACCATGAGATAATGCAACTCCCTGGTATCGGAAGAAAGCTTTGAGGTCATCAAACGTCATCCTATGAGAGGGTGATCATAAAGATGTCTCTCAGGTGATCGGAAAGTACTTGTTGGGTTGTATGTATTGAGATGGGATTTGTCCCTCCCAAGTCGGAGAGATATACTTCGGGCCCACTCGGTAATCGATATCAACATCGCTTGCAAGCAAGTGGTTAAGGAGTTAATCACAAAGTGATATCGGATTACGGAACGAGTAAAGTACTTGCTGTGAACGAGATTGAACTAGGTATGCCGATGCCAACGATCGAATCTCGGGCAAGTAAAATATCGCGTGACGAAGGGAATATATATGGGATTAATTGAATCCTGGCATCGTGGTTCATCTGATATGATCATCGATGAATATGTGGGAGTCAATATGGGTTTCCAGATCCCGTTGTTGATTATTGATAGACGATCATGTCTGCATATTCTCGAACCCGTAGGGTCACACACTTAACGTGACTCGACGCTAGGATAGAATGGAGAATTGGTTTATGAGTTTTTGTTTGGAGTCTCGGATGAGATCCAGGACATCACGAGAGGTTCCGGAATGGTACGGAGAATAAGATTCATATAAGGGAAAGCAGTTTTTGGATTTCGAAATTGTTTCAGAATGTTCGGTATTGTACTGGAAGGTTCTAGAAGCTTCCGGAGTGGGACCAACGTGGCCCCACTTGTCGGGAGGGGGCGTGGGACTACGAGGGAGTGCCCTGGCCGCATTGGGCCAGGGGCACAAGGCCCCATAGGCCCAACCGGCCAAGCCCTAGGGAAAACCCTAGGGAGAGCTTTTAGTAGGGGGGGGGGAACTTGCCCCCCACTCCACCCATGTGGCCGCCGGCCCTAGGGCTTGGAGGAGGGGAAAGGGAATCCGGCCAGCCCTATATATAAAGAGGGCAGGGGCGCACCCTCCCCCCACACCTCCTCCAAACCCTAGCCGCCTACCTGCTGCCCTCTTCTCTCTCTCTCTCCCGACTGCGCGTAGGCGAAGCCCTGCCGCAGAAACTCTCCACCTTTGCACCACGCCGTCATGTTGTAGATCCAATCTATTTCTCCACCCCACTTGCTGGACCGAGGAAGGAGGAGACGTCGATGTGCCGTACGTGTGCATCTCTCGGAGGCGTCGCCACTTGCGGCGTTGGATCGGATCGGATCGCGAGGAGGAGAAGGCTAGTACGACTACATCAACCACGTTCCTTTGAACGTTCCGCTGTGCGATTTCTTCAAGGGTATGAAGATCTCATCTATTTCTCCTCGTTGTTTGCATCTCCTAGATTAGATCTTGGCTTCTCCATTCGCATCAGTAGAATTTTTTTGATTTACTATGCTGCGAAACCCTTCAACTTCTGGTTCGTCAAGGTTACTAATGAGCATTTCACCACACATTATTGAGTTAGGTTCATCACCAGTTTTCCAACCAGTTGGTTTTATTGTGATATTAATACTAGGGTCATTCTAATCGATTTCATAAGAGTGATCCTTTGGAAAGTAAGTATTGTATTGTTTAGGGTTAGGTTCTAGAGTCTCTATTTCTGAGGAATCCACGTCTTCATCCGTGTCCATATATATCATACCGAGCACTATTCAGGGTACAACTTTATCTTCAAATTTCTTCCTTCTAGTCATTACTCCTACGGGATCAGTTAGGTCATACATGGCTTCTCATAAGGCTTCACTAATAGTCTCGTGGGTACTAAATAATTCTTGGATAAGAGCGACATTAATATCTAGGTATGTGACCAACTCTTTAGTGGTAGAATTTTGGACAAAGTCCCAATTCTCCTAGGTTGTATCTATGGGCTTGTGTTCATACAGTATCGCATGAAATGTTGTTAATGTTAATTCAGAATTCTTAGTTTTATGAATTGCTATGATAGTCTTTATGAGAGCAATATCAAAAGTTGTCTAGGCTTCGTTGGCTTCTCCTGTATATAGGTTCTTTCTAAAGCCTAAGTTAGCTGGAGTAACTATGGCAACTTGGTACTTTATCAACTTTCCTCCATCACGATGTTCTATGATTCTTACTATAGTCTTCTGATGGATATTCAGACATTCCAATGGGTCTATGAAAACATGCGTCCAAGGACTTTCAACCCATTTTCAGTACCTCGTCTTTGCATCCCGCTCCATCTCGCCGCCACCGCCACAACAACCATGATTATCTGGTGAAACAGACAGACCTATGAGTCTGATCTCGGAGATGTGAGTCATTTCCCCTATATTTTGTGCCATTGTTAGGGTTAGAGTTCCGAATTGGGGATTTCCTTTGCAGGTTTGATAGACCTTCGATTATCTATTTATTATTCGAATGAATGTGTAGGGCACTAAGCTAGAGCATGCACCGAAAGACATTCCCGACTCAAAATTATGTGGCCTTGAGCTTCAATCTAGGTGCCACATCCATAGGAAGCCGATGGAGAAGTGTGTGGCCTTTGAAGGCATTAACAGTGAGAAGTGTTTCTACTACTATCCACAAATGAATGTGAATTATATCTCTGTATTTTTTTTTGCGGGTATGTATGATGGATCTCTGTTTACTTGGTTAATTTAATGTTCCTATGGACATGAATATGATAAGCGAGAGTAGCAGCTATAAATTGTACAATCTTGGTAATTGAATTGCTAAATATAATTTTTTTGGGATGTTTACTTCCATCATTATTCAAATTCTTCCATGTACCCTCAGTATATATCCTCTAATATCCAAATCCATTTCTAATCGATTGAAGTTTTAGTTCATTGTTTTGTAATTATTGCTTTAGGTGAACTGTGGCTTTATGTGGAAGGATCCCGAATGACATGATGCAATAAAGAGGAAACTAACTAGACTTGGGGAAATGCATAAAACATAGCACAGATCAAATATTGATTTTGGGATATGAGCATGAGTCTGAGATGAAAGAACTAGCTAAAAATAAGATGAAGGCGGAGGAGAAATATACTAATCTGACAGCTGATGTGCATCAGTGGATAGCTGCCATAATTTATCTCTGTTAGATGTTTAAATGTGACTGCAAAAAATATTTGCTTAAGAAGGCAGAGAGTAACAACAAGACAAAGTTGTTGATATAGAGAAAACTCGCAGACAATTAATTGGATAATGTGGAAACATGACATCTCACGAAAAAGACTGTGATGAGAGGAAGACTAAGTTATAGACGGATCGAGTCCATTTATGATAAATAAATTGTAATAATTTAGTTGTATGCGCTTCTGTTAAACTATTTTGCAATTTTCTTTGCCGTTCACGTTGAATTATCTGGTAGTTAATTGTATGAACCAACCTCCTGGTAGTTAAACTATATACAGTTATCAGCTGATACATATGCATGTTCAAATCCTGTGAGTTATATTACAAGACCTATTTTAAGATTACAACTAGCAGATTTTATGATGAAATATAATCTATGAAAAATGACATTATTAGAAGCAAATGTCAGAATATAAATCGTACCGATGCTCTAAGGTGCGTACAATAAGGATCTTATAGCTTCCTACTCCCTCCGTTTTAAAATATAAGATGTTTTAGATTTATGAAAAAAATGAATCTAGAATTCTTTTGGTATGTAGATTCATACTAAATCCTAAAGTTAAGTGAACCTACATCCTAAAACAAGTCTATATTTATTTTATCCACAAACCTAAAATATTTTATATTTTAAAACAGAGGGAGTACATATTAACTTTGTCTATGTGAAGAAGAAACATACAAAAATAAGAAAGGTGGGCTCTCATCCAATATCCCATCTTTACACGTGCTCCTCGAGTAATATAGTAAATTAAATGTAAAAAAATAGATATATACACTAGTGCAGAGCCCCCCCTTTAACTCCGGTTGGGAGGGCCCTCTAACAGCGGTTCCCCAACCGCTGTTGAGGGTTCGGTGTTAGAGGGGGGGCCCCTTTAACACCGGTTCCTATACGAACCGGTGTTAAAGGGTGGCGCACGTAAGGGCTGCAGAGCCCCCTTTAACACCGGTTCGTACCGAACCGGTGTTAGCAGCCAGCATGACAATTTAGGCCGTTTTCTGCCACTGCAGGAAAACGCCTAAATCGCCGCGGGCAGACTTCGCCTCGCCTGCTCGGGCGTATTTCACTTGGGAGAGCGAGGAAATCGATCGGGCGGTATACTTATAAATCGTCATCGGTACATACGAGTACATGAATAATTAAGCAACTATTATTATACACAAACATCGTCATCGACATACATCGCCATCGGCACATACATCGCCATCGTTCATTTTGGTGGATATCTAAAGAGTTCTCCGCCAGCGTGACGACCTCATCAAGTATGAACCCCGCCAATTCCTCTTGAATGGCTAGTATGCGTTCAAATGGTAGGAGTTGGTCCCGCATCCGCTCGATCTGAATATATATGAAGAATGGGCCAATATATATATATAAGAATAAAACTCAACACAATTGATGGTAATAAAATAATGTTGTGGACTTTGTTTACTTACTCTAAGTTGTTCTAGTGCAGCTTGGCTGTCAGACATATCGTTGCGAATGAATTCGCAAACATAGTACCCACATAAGTTATTGCCGTGTCCCTGATGCGCGCACTTTACGAGAATAGAGAGTTCAATCAAAATAATAATCAATAAAGCATGATATAATGGAATTGGAAGCTAGCTAGTATTACTTACATTTTGGTCTACAAATTTTAGTTCTTTTGACCATTCACCCACGGCCCTGCCCGTGAACATTTTCCAAACCCTGTCCGACAAAGAAAATGGATAAAGGAGTAATTAATTACTTATTGTCACGAAAGTTGCCGATCTAGTGCGATAATATGATTGAAATTACCTCTGGAGCATCTCTCTAAAGTCTGCCCATAGCTCTTTTTCTTTTCGTAACGAGTCCATGACAAGGACTTTTCTGAGTCGGGTTGAATGACTAGCGAATAAAGTGGAACCTACGACGCATAACTCATCATCGCCACACTTAACATCGAGTGCGAAAGAATGTGTACAAGAGAGAGGGTGACAAGATTACTCAGAAGTTGTAAGTCAATAGTATTTCCCTTTGGTTTGTTGTCTCAAGAAAGACTTCAAGAAGTAATCTTACATTTGCCCGGTTTTCTCTTACCACTTCTTCATGAACTCTATTTGGGTCAACGAACCCAATGTCAAAAGGGCCTCATTTCATGCATTCCATAACCTTTTTCCTGCATAATAGTATATACATATATGGTGAGCATATATATATACATGCAATTAATGAAGTGAATGAGTTGAGATAAAATTACGTAAATAGTACTTACACACAATAAAGGCTGATGGCAGATTTGTCGAGTTCCTTCGATTGAATAGAAAATGCAAGTCTTGAATGTTGAAGTCGATCGCCTCCGCACAAGAAAATTTGATCTCTTATATGCGTGATCCATTCTAACTTTCTCGCCTTGCAGAAATGAAGGTACCACTTGTGCAATTTTCGAATCTTTGTTGGTAGATTCTTGAGCTCCTCTTTCTTGACTAGATTCTTCCCATACTTCCATGGTGTATGGGGTTGACATCGCATTTGGGCAAGTTGTCTCCCATGACGCTCAAGTATGCAATGTAAGTCATCCCCATCTCATTGGCCTTTCTTTGTAGCTCTGCCTCGTAATCATCTACGGAGGAGCGTCCGTTTGTCAAACATTTGAGCGGGCGCATGATTGGTTTTCCTGCTCTCGAGCATGGGAACTGTTTCTGGGTGCCTCACGACTGCTACTTTCAGTCTCCTACGGCCTTGCATCCGCCTTCAAAATCTGGCGCCGTAGTCCCAAGACAAGTGGGGTTTCAGGTTTCAAAAGATTTTTGTAAAACTTCTCCACCACCGTCGGATCTATTTTCTCCTTTGGCTCGGCCCATCTAGGTGCAAAGAATTTCTTGACCTGTTCTCCGAGATCCTATTGGTCTCCTCGTCGCTGCGATTCCACGGTAAACCGCAATGGCTTGGCGGAAAGCTGCGGACGTAGTTTTTGAACTCTTTGGCGACGGTTTCCTGGATTTCTTTGTGGCGATGCTACCGATGCTCCTCGTGGCAGTGCTCTTCCGCTTCGCCGAGGAGATGGTCAAGCACCGGAGATGGTCGACGGGCGGAGATGGCTGCCACAGAGATGGCCGACGGGCGGAGATGGCTGCCGCCAGCAGAGATGGTCAAGTGGCTCGAGATCACGACGCGGAGACGCGGGGTGCCAGGACCTCCAATTTGGAAGCACAATGTGTTCCTTCTTCCAAAGAATGGTTGTTTTCACCGCAAATTTGAGTTGAGTTTCCTTCACCGTAGCATGGTCAAGCTGCTTCCTCATATTCCTTCACAACCTCATCCACCCGACAATAGCATAGCCATCTCGAATCGGTCGGCGGGTAAGTTCCACCAGCTGTGGAGGTAAGGCATAGCCGATACCACCTTAATGGATAAGCCCATTAATCTCACATGCAGCTCAGTGTTCGCTCTCCGTGATCTCATCAACGGGTATCGAGGACCCGCTATTTCAAGCGCTATCGCACGTTCTCCGTGGAAGCCACACCGCTTCCGCCAGATGCGGGCCGGGCATCTTCCAATGCAGGCTCTTCATGCCGCTGAGATGGGCCGGTAGCTTGATGGTTTCGTTAGGCATTCACTTGCGCCTGCAGCGCCGCAAGTGCATGTTCTATCTGTGTCATCCGCTCTGTACGCTCTTTTTCTTTTCTGCCGCGCCATCTGTAAGAGTCGCTCCATTAGGCAAACCCATCCTTCCACGTCATACCCCCTGTGCCTCGTGCATGTCCGTGGTGTTCTTTTTACCGATGGCGGCGGTGAGCTGGTCATTCTCTCTGCCGGGATGGAAGATCCCTGGCGGATGTTTCCTCGTATGCCGTGATGAGTTCAAGGACGGGTTTGGCAAGGATGGTTGGGAAGATACACAATCCTGCTTCGGGTCCAACCTTGCCCCGATTCCAGAGAACCAAGTCTTTGCACGAGGTCCCACCCATCCGTCTGGGTGTGATCCTCTCTCAGCAGGCCCTCTCAGCTTCCTCCCACTTAGGCCTCCGAGATATGTAGCCACCGACCCGCCTCTGGTGATATTCCTTCTTCAGGCATTGCGTATTGGTTTCGAACCTTTTTAGCTATAGCACTTTTTTTATATGTCTTAAATTCGGGCCAGTGAGGTCTTATCTTCGCATAATATGCGTCTTCGAAATTTGGAGTCTCGCCAGCTTTGACAAATTTGTTCAATTTTGTCTTCTAGTTGCGGAAAGCCTCAGCCATCTTCTTTAGAGTCCACTCTTTGACCTTTTTCTTTATAACCGGGTTGTTTTCATCCTCCTCTGGCGGAAGGGTGAAATTTACCAACAACGAATTCCAAAGCGTTTCTTTGGATCTGTCATCGACAAAGGTACCGCCGCTTTGGCTTATTCCAATTTTCAATTATGATTGGGATTTGGTCCCTAACAAGAACTCCACTGACGTATAAATTTGTCTCAAGGCCTTCTTGGGCTCCATCGGCCTGCCATCAACACGGATCGCTTCGATCGTGAACTTTGCACGATCTTTCAACTGCGCTCGCTACCGCTTGCTCTTTTTCGTAGAAGAAGATGGTTCGGCTGGTCGATCCAGAGGAAAGAAGAAAGAAGCGTTAATTAATACATGTAGAAGAAGATTGTTGGTGGAAGTCACCGAGGCTTAATCAATGCATATACCTCGCCGGACTTTGTAACCATTAAATTGCGTTCACCGGAGTCTTCATCTTCTCCATGACTAGTACTTGAGCTGTCGTCGTCATGTCCCTCCAAGTTCAGATATTGTGAGGTGTCCTCATCAATAATGTTCTCCATTATTTCTTCTTCTGCAAGGTTTCTACTAAGTGGATCCATAGTTTCTAAAACAATAATATTATCACACAAATATCAGTAATACATCTATTGAAATGCTCAAGCAAGGACGATGATATGACAGGTTAAAAGTATTGAAATGTAACCCTAATACATACACATACAAATATACATACACATATGCCACTTGTTCTACTGCATATACAATACACATACAATACAATATACATAGCCTGGAACGCGTCGGACGCCGTGGCCTCTGAGAAGAAGTACTACAACTATGCCACCAACACCTGCTCGGCGCGAGATCGAGGGGGGAGGGGGCGGATATATTTTTTATTTTTAGTGGTGTTCACATGGATCAATCATGGATGATAACACTTTGAAACATTAAACAATGAACAACACAAAACAAACAACCACCATAGGAAAGTTTCCTATGCAATCTAAGAAAGAGCTTTGGGTGGTGTTAGATTTCCTATGCAATCTAGTGCAAAGGATTTCCTAGGAAAGTTTCCTATAGGAATCAATCCTACAAATCAAACAACCACCATAGGAAAATTTCCTATAGGATTTAATCCTACAAATTTCCTATACAAATCCTTTGAATCAAACATGCCCTTACTTATATCCCGCGGGATGGCGACGGCGAGGGCGACGACGAGGGTGGTGTGGGCGAGGGCGACGGCGAGGCAGACACGTGGCGCTCACCGGTGGGGTGACGTTGGTCTCGTCGGGCGGCGGTGCTCGTCGGACGGATGCGGCGGTCTCGTCGGGCGGCGGTGCTAGCGGCGGGATTGTCGGGCGGTGGGCGGCGTCGGCGTTTAGGCGTGGCCTATGAGCTCCGAAGCGGCGGCGGCGAGACGCTCCTGCACGGGGAAGAGAGCGAGGTGGTCAGTTAGGGTTTAGGCGTGGCCTATTATAATATCTTTGCTATAATTCACATGTGCAAGGATTAAGGCCTAGATCGTCGGAGTCGATGTCACTACGTTCATCTCGCCCATCTTTGGCACCCTGGAATCGTTCCGAGGGTCAATTGGCGATTATTTATTTTCATCCCAAGACTATGTAAATGAAATGGATTGGCCAAACAAAAAAATACTATATAGAAATAGACAAATACTCCATATTTCTCGAATTTTTTGTGTAGGCGATCATCAGCTACATTGTACAATCACTAGCAAGGAAATAACAAAGTTTCAGAGCTCCACTACCAGTGTGGAGCTAGCTAACTTTAGTAGATTCCTTTCACCTGCGAAAATATATGCTTATATTTTGAAGATGAAATTTGCAAACATTTCAAATGAAACTTGCAAAAGGCTATCTGTTTCACATGGCCACACCTGCAAAAATGAGTATCTAGGAAACTTCTAAACGGCGTATCCGAACCGGGGCATGGTGGAGAGGTGGGACGCCAACTACTCCTACCACGAGGGCAACGCCATGGGCGGGCAGCGGCGTTCGCCAACCCTAACGCGACAGATGGGGAGCGCGTTTCAAGGAGGAGGAGCAGATGGACGGCCTGCGGTACACCTCGAACCACTTCGCTGAGCTGCGAGCTCAAGAGCTCGCTGGCCTCGCGAAGAAGTCCTCGGCCCGTGGAGGAGGAAGAAGACGCCAGGACGCTGGCCGCGGCGCCAGCAAGACCGCTGTGTCGACAATGCGCCACCACGGACCGAGGGCGCTGACAAATTCGCTGCCGCAGGGGAGGGCTGCCGGAGCAGCGCCGAACGGCGAGGGAAGGATGCGGGAAGAGAGGTCGGGCGGCGAACCTCGAGCTCCGAGCGGCGGCGAGACGGCGGGTCGGGGGCGGCGAGACGGCGGGTCGGGCTCTGAAGCGGCGGCAGCGAGACGGCGGGTCGGGGGCGGCGCTTCTATCGATCGATCTGGCTCAGTGGGGGAAGAAAGGAAGGGGAGGAAGGTGAATAAATACACCCCCCCTTTAACACCGGTTCGTGGCTGGAACCGGTGTTAAAAGCTTCAAGATATTACCCTTTAACACCGGTTCGCCACGAACCGTGTTAAAGGGGATTTCCACAGATGAGTTATTACACCCTTTAACACCGGTTCCAGCCACGAACCGATGTTAAAGGGGGGTGTGCGTGGAAGCGAATAAATGTTCTTTAACACCGGTTCTGTCTCGAACCGTGTTAAAGGGGGCATTTATTTCATGCATTAAAGGGCTTTTAATTCAAAAATATGATATGAAATTTAGAAAATTCATATCTTTTCATGTCAACTCGTAAAATATGAATAATATATCATAATTTTCAGAAAAATAATATCTATCCATTCATGTAAATCATTTTATATTTACTTTACATGATTTTTTTTAAAATAAATAAACACTTATTTCATGCATTAAAGGGGCTTTTTTAATTCAAATAATAATATATTAATTAAGAAAATTCATATCTTTTATTTCAACTCGAAAAATATGAATAATATATCATAATTTTCAGAAAAATAATATCTATCCATTCATGTAAATGATTTTTATATTTACTTTACATGAAATTTTTTAAAATAAATAAACACTTATTTCATGCATTAAAGGGGCTTTTTTAATTCATTTTGAGACAGTTACATAAATTCGAACTGGAACTGAAAATTAAGATACATAAAAGAACTGAAAATTAAGATATATAAAAGAACTGAAAATTAAGATACATGGCCAGATTAAGTAACAATCGGCCGAACTGGAACTGAAAATTAAGATACATAAAAGAACTGAAAATTAAGATACATGGCCAGATTAAGTAACAATCGGCGAACTTGTTTCGAATGTTGGAGTGATTTAGTCATGCTCCTGCCTACACCGTAATACTCGCCATCAGAGTCGTCAGACTTTACCGTCATCGCTGCCGTCGGGGTCACCGTAATTGAACCTCCGGAGAGTACGCGGGCTGGACTTGAGGGTAGCGCGGGCTGGACTTGAGGGTAGCGCAGACGGGGTTAGAGTCGGCGGGTGTCATAGGCCATGACGCTCTGGAGAGTCCGACCGCCACCATAGCCGACGGCCGGCCTCGTTGAAGTTAGGAGGAGGTGGCCCTCCTCGTGCTCGGGCGAGCGCCTCATGCCGATCCACGAAGAAGGCTTCCCAAGTAGGGAAATAGTCGGGATGCCATCCGGGATTCCTCCGCTGCCGGCGTGAGCTCGAAGTAGTAGTGGTTCGTGATGGCCATCCGACGCCACACCTAGAGGGACAGAGGAACCGCACGCCTCGACGATCAAGATCCAAATGACGGGACACAAGAGTCGGGCAGGGGTAGTTCGAGCGCAAAGAGCCTCCGCCTCCTGGGGGTTAGTGCTACGGTGGAAGCCATGGGAAAGAGTGATGAGGTTGCGATATGAGTCTAGAGATGTGCAATGACAATGGAGGCCAACCCCTATATATATATAGTGAACTAGCGGGAAGAACTGGAGGAAGAATCAAGGGAAGAAAAATGGCGGGAAGAAAATGGCGGGAAGAATCATGGAATAAAAATGGTGGGAAGAAAATGGCGGGAAGAAAATGGCGGGGAAAAAATGGCGGATGAACCTTTAGTCCGGTTGGAGACACCAACCGACTAAAGATGAATTTAGTCCCTTGGAGACACCAACCGACAAAACACGAGTCAAGACTAATAATAGAGGTGAGTGCATGTCGACATTATGTCGTATGGCGTGTACCTTGTCTCGATGGTGTCACCAACCGACTAAAGATGATGAACTTAGTCCCGGTTGGAGACACCAACCGACTAATAATAGGGTGAGTGTCGACATTATTTTGTAAGTGTCAACACTATGTCGAGCTGCTTGTACTATAAATAGGCATCCTTGTGAGTCCGTCCTCCCCAGCTTGAGGCAGGACACCACTACGGGCCGTTGTGGAGATGCGACGAGCCAGTCCTCCCATCTCCGAGAAATCGTCATAGAGGCACTCCCTAATATGTGAAATTAGTTAGCTCCTGGTGTATTGATCTAGTTAGACAAGTTACAAAGCTGCAAGATGGTTTTTGAGAGTGGACACCACTACGGCCAGTTGTGGAGATGCCGACGGAGCCTAGTCCTCCCAAGATCTCCAAGAAACTGGTCATAGAGGCACTCTAATATGTGACTGCGCTTGGAGATCGATCTTAATGGTAAGTACGATTTAATCGACAACTTCTTCTCATACTCCCGGTCCATCCACAAAACATGACTAACACTCAAGACATGTATTAATATTAAAAACATGAACTAGAGTTACATAATATGAGCATGAACTTCTTGGCATATGCCCTTCCTTATGATCGCTTCAGTCGTAACCATGGAGCATCTTCTTTACTTAACGGAATGCTTGGGTCATTTTTCACTGTGAAGGGCGGAATTTCATCAAACTTATTATAATCTTCTGACATGTCTGTCTTGTCCTCGATTCCCACGATGTTTCTTTTCCCCGAAAGAACTATGTGACGCTTTGGCTCATCATATGATGTATTCGCTTGCATATTTTTCTTTTTTTTTGGTCCGGAGGACATGTCCTTCACATAGAAAACCCGAGCCACATCATTGGCTAGGACGAATGGTTCGCCTAAGTTCTTTATAAGATTGTTGAGATCCACCGTTGTCATTCCGCACTTCTTGTCTACCTCAACCCTCCTCCTGTTAGCTTGACCCATTTGCATCGAAACAAGGGGACCTTAAAATTAGGTCCATAGTCAAGTTCCCATATCTCCCCTATGAACCCATAATACGTGGTCTTTTGCCCATTGTCTTCTGCTGCATCAAGCGGACACCACTTTTGGTTGGTGCTCTTTTATCTTGGCCTATCGTGTAAAATGTATTCCCATTTATCTCGCACCCTTGGAAAGTACATACATCAAGACGGTGTCCCGCCAACAAGTACAAATTGATCCCCAACAAAGTGGTGTTATTCGTGAGAAGTCTTTGCAGCCCGCCAAAACTCGCCATGTGTTCACTTATAATCCATTCATCGACCGCCTGGTGTTTGAGGCGTATTAAATTCTTGTGTTCATTGATATACGGGCAACCAAGATAGATCTTTGTAAAACCGTGTAGTGTGCTTGATTGAGAGAATGCCCGTCCCTACATATCATTGCTTTACATCCTAGGGTGCCTTTTCCACAGCTCCCCTCATGTCGTGATTCTCGAACACCAATCGCCTTAAGGTCAGGAATAAAATCAACACGTAACTCAATGACCTCCTCATTACATAGCCCTTGGAGATGCTTCCTTCGCCTAGCACGGTTATGAACATATTTCTTTAAGACTCCCATGTACCTCTCAAAGGGGAACATATTGTGTAGAAATACAGACCGAGAATGGCAATCTCTTCTACTAGGTGAACCAGAGATGCGTCATAATATTGAAGAAGGATGGTGGGAACACCAACTCAAAGTCGACAAGACATTGGGCCACATCTGCTTGTAACCTCGTAGGCTTTCGGATCGATTACCTTCGAGATATTGCATTGAGGAATGCACATAGCTTCACAATGGGTACTCGAACATTTTCGGTAGAAGCCCCTCAATGCAATCGGAAGCAATTGTGTCATAATCACGTGGCAGTCATGAGACTTCGTGTTTTGGAATTTTTCTCCGCCATATTTATTATTCCCTTTATATTCGAGAAGCGACGGGACCTTGATACCGCTTTCGACATTCAAAAAGATTTCCTTCTCTGCTTTGGTAAGAGCGTAGCTGGCAGGAGTTAAGTGGCATCGTTTACCCTTCTCGTTCTCAGGATGCATAGGCTCTTCAGGGGCCTTCAGACGTTGCTGGTCCTGTCGTGCTTCCGGTGTATCTTTTGTCTTCCCATACACTCCTAGAAAGCCTAGCAGGTTCACGCAAACATTCTTCGTCACGTGCATCACGTCGATTGAAGAGCGGACCTCTAAGACTTTCCAATAGGGTAGGTCCCAAAATATAGATTGCTTCTTCCACATGGGCGCGTGTCCGGCATCGTCATTCGAATGATAGATGCCAGACCTTTTCCAAAGATTACTTCTAGGTCCTTGACCATACCAAATACCTCCTCACCGTGCACGGAGGAGCTTCCTCCGGGTTCGCCAGACGCTTGAAATGCTTGCCTTTCTTTCATCTTGGATGCGTGTTCTAAGAAATCGGCGATACCCTAGGTACACAACCTTCTTACATTTATCCAAATATACACTTTCAGATCATCTAAACAAAGTGTGCATGCATTGTATCCCTTGTTTGTCTACGCCTCAAATGTTACTAAGAGCAGGCCAATCATTGATGGTTACGAAAAGCAATGCTCAGAGGTCAAATGGCTCCCTTTGTGCTCATCCCACATACACACCTGGTTTGGCCCATACCGTAAAAGTTCTTCAACTAATGGCCTTAGGTACACATCAATGTCGCCGGGTTGCCTCGGGCCTTGGATGAGCACTGGCATCATAATGAACTTCCTCTTCATACACAACCAAGGAGGAAGGTTATAGATACATAGGGTCACATGCCGTGTGCTGTGGACAGCTCGCTCACCAAAAGGATTCATGCCGTCTCAGATTTAGACCAAACCTTAAGTTCCTTGCGCCACGCAAAGTCCGGGTACTCTCGCCGACTTTTCTCCACTGTGACCCATCAGGGTGTCTCAACATCGCCTTTTCTTACGGTCTTCCATGTGCCATCGCAACAACTTGGCATGCTCTTTATTTCAAGAGACGCTTTAACCGTGGTATTATAGGAGCATACCACATAACCTTGGCGGGAACCTTCTTCCTAGGGGCCTCGCCTCAACATCGCCAGATCATCTCGTTCGATCTTATACATGAGCAAAGGCATACCGGCATGCATCCAAATTCTCGTATTTCTCACCGCGTAGAGGATGCAGTCATTAATGCAGCATGTATCTTCGCACGCCTAATCCTAGAGGGCGACAACCTTCTTGCTTGGTATGTACCGTCGGACAACTCATTATTTCTTGGAAGAAGATTCTTCATTTTACCAACAACTTTGAAAATGCTCACCACACCATTCTCTCGCTTCCATTGCAAAGAAATCCAAAGGTGGCACCTAGCTTTTTGTGGCCATCTTCGCAAGTTGGATACAACAATGTTTTGTGATCCTTTAACATCTCCAGCTTCTCCTTCTCCTTTTCGTTTCACATTCTTCCTTTGCATCAAGAATGGCCCGACCAAGATCGTCATCCGGGCCCATCCGCTCCCTCTTGATCTTCATTATCTACCCCGCTGATTATCATCATATTCGGATACATATTATGATAGTTTTCATCATCCTCTTCTTCTTCGTTGTCTTCCATCACAACCCCTTTTTCTCCGTGCTTGGTCCAACAATTATAGCCGGGCATGAAACCGGATCGAAGCGTGGGCGTGAATGGTTCTCGTATTTGAGTAGTCTTTCTTGTTCGACAAAGGAACACACGAACAACACATAAAACCATTGTGACCACGGTTTGCATTAGCCACAACGATGAAATTTTGGAGGCCCGTAATGTACTCGGAAGTGCGGCGGTCACCGACATCCATTGCCGATTCATCTGCATTAATATGTAGTATATATCAAAAATAATAGGGAGATGACCATTTATATATATAGTACATCAATGACACATGAAACTATAGTTGCCGACCTCGAGACGGAAAGAGCAACAAGAAAGCTTATTTTGAGCTCTCGGCATTTCACCGAACACCTCTAGTGCATATGAAAAAACACAAACTAGCACTCTTCACACCCTCTTGCTAGGCTCCAAAATGTGAAAGAATGGAAGAGTGGGTGTGTGTGGGCTGGGTGGTGTTATATAGTTTCATTTAACACCGGTTCGTGCCACGAACCGGTGTTAAAGGGGGGGGGGTGCGCGTGCCACTGGTGGAGAGACCTTTAACACCGGTTCGTAGTTAAAGGGGGGCTCCTTTAATGCCGCAGAGGCCACACTGGTACGGTCCCCCCTTTAACACCGGTTCCTAGAAGAACCGGTGTTAAAGCCTATTTTTGGGATCAACAAAAGCCCGCGTTTCCACTAGTGATAGAGAGAGAGTTGTGGAAACCAAAAGTCTAATAATCAACCTTATAGCTAATATTTGCACCGAATGACTAAAGAGGATAGTTATAGATGATGTGTCAGCTTTTTATATAACCATCAACTGACTATACTATTTTACATGCTCTAAGAAGGCACGTAGACGTAATGACGTAACCAGGGGCAGTAAGAATCACCTGAAGGCTTTGTTAAAATTTGCCGCTATGTCGCCGAGTAACCGACTCCGACAGGCGACAGCAGGAGACGCAGCTGCTCGTGCTCGGCGCCGCCTCAGCCCTCAGGCGCATGCATTGCATTTTGCACCGTCTGCCCACAGTGTATGCATGCATATGATGTGTCAGGACGACATGGAAAGGCGCGCGCGCTCGAGCCTGAGCGAACGGAACAGCGTAGCAGCAGCCATGTCCACCCATGACCGTGAGCCTGACAGATCAGGCGCAGGCGGTGCGTGCGGCCAAGTGCGTAACGGCAGCGTAAACAAGTGGTCGTATATCCTCGTGGTGGTCACGCTTTTGGCTCTAGCTCTGGCCGCATGCATGTACATTAACGACTCGCGCACGCCATTTTTTCATCTGTCTCCACTGTCCCAACGAGTCTCATCTTGTCTTGCCAACCAACCTATGTGTGTTTCCAAATTCCAAGGTAATACCCCCTCTGTCCCGGTTTAAAGAACACATTTTACAGATTATGCAATCCTAAAATATTTAGACACAAAAGTATTTAATCTCTTTAATTACTCTGGTGTGAAAAGAACAAAATACTTGCATACATATGTGTGAACAAATGTAAACGCTTTGAATGAGACGTGAAATAATTTTGTTGGCTCTTCTTCACCTCATCATCTCTTCTCCATACTATAAAACGGACCAGAACACCTAGGGCCAAAAGAATTACAAATTGTGCCCTTTAAACCGGGACAGAGAGAGTACATGTCAGGTCTCTTTAATTTTGCCTCAAGTACTAGTACAATTTTTTTAAATAATATGATTTTTTAATTAAATTTTATAAATAATATATAATTTTAATAAACTTTAAATCTAACGCGGCCTTATGGTTTAAACTCCCAACAAAGAACTTTCGGGAGTTTAACTCCCGACAAAAATCTTTCGGGAGTTTAACTCTCTCGAACCAGTTGGTCAGAGGCAGGCTAGAGTGGTGTATAGCGAGTGCTTGTCGGTGATCAACTACCGACAGGTGCTGGTCGATATTTGAGACCCCGAGACCGGCGCAATTTTTCAAAATCCCCAAATTTCTGTACTATTCCTAGAATTTAATAAAAAAACATATTATTTTTAAAAAATAGCCCACTCTTCCATACATGAATAAGTATTACTTTTAGCTACTTTTAATAATTTGATTATTTTTTTATAAAAATAGAGCAACATACTATATGACATTAAATCGTTACGTTGTACTACTACTTATTTAAAAAAAAGTGGAACAGAACAGACCCAAAAAAGAGCACTTAGAGAAGTGACGACCATACTCATCACGAGTGACGTAGATCATCTGGTGCATGGCGCCTGATGTCTAGCTCCTAGGGCCATAACCTGTTTGTACTCATCCTCTAACCGACTAAGTTGGCCGCAACGTGTCAATACATGAACACCTCTGTCAACGCTGGTGAGCCCCGCACCCATATCCGTAGTACGACCTCGAAGACTCGTTATGTGTAGCAACTTATTGACGTCGTCCATGCAGCGGTGCATGACAACTAGCAAAGTTTGGCTATACTTCCCGGTACGGTATGGTACAGAAAATAGGAGATGATGACAGAAACAACAACGAAAATCTAATTTGTATCGCAGGTGCAGAAGAATCTATTGTTTGAAAATATATTTTAAAATAAAAAAATAAAAAACTCATAACTCTACGTACGGATATTCACACAAGTTTTCATGAAAAAGAATATTTTTTGTGTCCCAGATCTTCATTAACTTTCACACAATAATATCCCCTGAGTCACGACACTCTTTCAACCATCCCATCCAATTATCACTAAATCCTTTCTTTTACAACAGTTAACAACAAATCCCATCAGACTTTATCATATGCTTTTTCAAAGTTAATTTTTAGAATAATACATTTTTATTTTTTGAACTTTGATTTATCAGTTTTGGTCATTATTGGTTCAACAATAATTGTCATGGATTAAATAAAGATTTATTAAAAAACTGCAATGGACAAATATGTTTATATTTTCGAATAATACCAACATCACATGCTTTTGGGATCAAAGTTATGGTCTCATAGTTTATATCGCTGCAGGCCAATACTATGTGAATGAAAATCTTCAAATACTTTCAGCATATCATCTTTGATAACGAGCTAGTAAGTTGGGTAGAATTTAACAAGAATTCCATCTGGCCCAGCTGCTTTATTATTTTTCATCTGATTAATAGCAATTTTATCTCTTCTTCATAGAAAGTTCTATCCATATCTGCTTTATCCTCCCTTGTTAATTTCTCAGAAATAACCCACACATCATCCCTTAGTCTAATGCGAATTCTACCAAACCAAAAAAAGGGTCTTGTAGACCTAGGATTTCACAAAGGAGTATGGTTTAATAGCATATATGTTTCCATAACAAATGTATGTCAAACAGAAAAGTTACACATTTCAATAACTTTTATTTTACAAAACTACGTGTTCGGAATACCATAAGCTAGTAAAGAGCATATTTTGGCACCACAAATGCAACCATGTCCATATGCAAATTATAATAGGGAAGATATACAATTAATTTTTTTAGCACAATGCAAGAAAATGTAGTGTGCATGCTTGTTGAAATTTTTCTGGATTTTATATATGGAGAAAATACATTTTTTTCATAGGTATATATATGTAATGTCTCGGTAATTATAATGTATCTCTACTATTTACTCTTCAAAGAGATGAGAAAGAAGAAGAAATCGGGCTCAAACTATAATACCCAAGAACAAAACGTATTATAGTAAGGTAAATGATGAAACTATAAATGTTGACATTTGAAACTATGACCTACCAAGATGTAACTAGCCAGCAGCAGCAGTCTAAAAAACTAATAGTTGAAGGTGGCGTTTTGGCTCGAGGATGCAAATAACCCATTATGAAAAGACATAAATTTTTCTTTCAGAATGTCAAAAAGTATAAAAAAAATTTGGCGCGTACATCCGGACATTTTATGTCCGTACACAAGTTTTCAGGAAAAAAGTGACTTGTGTAAAAAGACAAAAACATGTTCAAGAATAATATTGGAGCATCCAAATTTGTCTTTTATACGGAACACAAAAATGTTTTTTCCTAAAGACTTGTATGCGAATATAGAATATTAATGTCCGGATGTATACATGCAAATCTCTTTTTATTTTATTTTTGATATTTCAAAATATATTTTCAAACAGTTGGTTCATCTGCGCCTATGAGTTGAATTGGATTCTAAAGCCCATGAGTCGAAACCACTTGCATTTCTCATTCCTAAGCTATTCCTCAACATTTTTCTTCAAACCAAACTTGTCCTTGCGCATTTTATGTCCTTCTCTCCTTGCTCTTCTTCTTGGTTGCTAGTAATATATACTACAATGTAGGACGTGCTTAAGTATAAACATTTTTTTTTGGAGATGAAGTATAAACTTGCGGTGACGTATTACATTACAGACAGATGCGATGAGAAGATCCTGCCAAAAAAAAGGCAGGAACCAATCAACTGTGTGCTCACTCACCGGACCAAGTTACTACGATCGACCCATTGCTATGCAAGTACGCGACCGACGGAGCCAAGCGTGTTGTTCTAGGCGGTTCCTTGGCGCCCTCAGCTTGTCCTGTCCCGTTCACACGCAGCACTGTTTCGTCCTCCCACTGAGCATTCGGACCCACATTGCCCTTTTGGGTCCCACACCTACCGAGGGCACCGTGCGTCCTCCCCTCCTCCTGGCTGAGCAGCTGTCCGCATGACCATACGGGCACCGCATCCCACTGAATTCCCTGGCCCACCGTCGCACGGGCGGCGCATGCACGCCACGTGTCCAGGCTGCCTACGTGTGCAGCCTACGGTACCGTCCTGTGTCGCCGGGACGTGGCGGCCGGGCACGGGCCAGGAGGAGGTGTATTTATCTGGGACACCGCTCTTGGCTTGGCTTGGCCTTGGCATGCGCTATACCCCAGCCCCCCTGCCTGCTGCAGATGCCAAGATCGTCCCGGCTGCCCCCATGTCGGAGCGTAGCGGCCATCGGCAATGCCGGCGTGGCGTCACGGGCGACGTCGAGCTCGACGCGGCCATGGCTCTGGCCGACATGGCCGGCGTCCCAGCAGGGCCAGACACGGTGGCGCCTCAGCACACCCAAGAGGAGGAGGAGGACCTGGCAAGCACGAGGCTGAGCCTGGAGCTGGGCAAGGTCGGCATCCAGGCGTCGTCGTGCTCAAGCAGCTCCAGCGCCGGGTGCCCCTCTCGCGTGCAGCAGGCCCCGCGGGTGCCAGCGGCGGTGCCGGGTAGCTACGGGCCCAGGCCCCGGCACACGCTCACCGAGGTAAGTAACTCAGCGGCGTACTTTGACAACGTTGCGTGGGAGAGTACCCCTCTCCGTTCTCATCTCCCTTCTCCCGAGTTACTAGTAATTTTTTGTGTGGATCCATCCAACAGGCTGAGAAGGAGGCAAAGCGGCTGCGGCGCGTGCTCGCCAACCGGGAGTCCGCGCGCCAAACCATACTCCGCCGTCAGGTTAGACGACGATTCTTGGCTTTGAAAGCTTCCGTCCGTATACTCCACACAAACAAAAAGATAGGACTATTTTTGTACAAAATTATCCAAGATTATCTTGTTCTTGAATCAGGCGATCCGAGACGAACTGGCGAGGAAAGTTGCGGACTTGTCGTCACAGAATGAGAGCATGAAGAAGGTGAGCGCCTGCCACACCTGGTGTCGTTAGTTTTTACTCGTGTTGTTCGTGTAGTGATCGGATTGATCCATGATGCAAGTACCTCCGCAACACTTATTTCCGAATCGGAGGGAGTAGCAAGTACCATCAGTATTAATTCTTCACTTCTTGGTGGTGCAGGAGAAGGAGACGGTGATGCAAGAGTTTCTCACACTCCAGGAGACGAACAAGCAGCTGAAACAGCAGGCACGCCATCATCTACCTATTCCATTATTCTAGTGAACACTTTAGGGTTCTTAATTATATACGGAGTAGTCCTTAGTCCTTACTATAGACTGTTGTAGGCCAAACAGAATCTAGCAGGTTCGGAGCCTCCAGTTGTTCCCCCTGAAAGCGAGCCACATGCCACTGCACTTTAGTAGAAGTCGCTAGGCCATCGCCGTACAGGCCTACAGTTGCCACCGCTAGAGACGCAGTCAAGCGGTCATGGTCGATTTGGAGCTGAACTATGTATGCGTTGGTCGCTGTCAGGGTGCCACATCTGTGCTTTACTCTTGATGCCATGTGTCCGGATCGATATCCACGCTTTCCATATTTGGCTTTCTGCCAAGATTACTCTTTCTTCTCTTAACTTGTGGCCATAAGCTAGCTGCTGCATGATTATGATATTCTCCTGCTAGTAATATATAGAGCCGACGTAGGTACACGACTAGTTGGTGTCATGTTTGGAGCTTTACCAATTAATGGGCAATGGCGCTTTTTGAATCTTTAATTGCGTGTGCAGCAAGAACTGAACAAATGGAGAGAAGGGGTAGTGCAATCCTGACTGTTCCTCGATGCGCAGGTGATTGCGAAGGCGGCAGAGAAGGCGTCGGAGCCGGCGCCGATGAACACGGCGCCACCACAGGAGCAGCGGCCGGATGCACCTCCAGGGCCGAGCTTCCTGTACACTGCCGCTCCGCCCCCTGCCGTGCCGGTGCCGTACGTCTGGGGTTCTTGGCCGGGGTACGATCCGCACGGTAACCCGGGCGGCGCTGTCGCGGGACATGCACATGCCCCGCCGCTCGGATTTCCACCCTGCGCGTGGTACTGCCCCGTCGTCGCCGACCCGCGCTGCTCGCCAGCGACGTCTTACACGCAGCCATTGCACGAGGCGGCGAGCGGGGGCGGCAGCCCAGGTACCGGCGGTGGAACGGCCGAGGAGGACACCGACGACGACCCATGCTCGCTCACGCTGGGGCTTGACGTTACCAGCTCAGAGAGCGGCAGCAGCCGTGCGGCGGCGCGTGACAGGGAGAGGGCGGCAGAGGCGAGGAGGAGGAGGAAGGAGCTGACGAGGCTGAAGCAGACACAGCTCGGAGGCCGGCATGGGGACGAGTAGGTCGTCTCTGTTCCGGCCCATTGGCAGATGCGAGGACACATCGTTTCACGTTTCCTTTTTAGAATTATTACTGATCCTTTCATGTTTGCTTGTTATTAGTATACTAGTAGTGTTCGTTGAAATGTTTTCTGTTTCAAATTATTTTGTGGCGCAATCTGTATACAAAAGATAGCTACTAGGTGTTTGATGGTGTAGCACCAGAGTCATGTGAGGCGCGTTAACAATTCATTTACACGGAATATTTTTATAATCAATTTGATGGTCTAAATCTAAAATTGTTGACTTGTTGGTACTTTGAAGCCTATCAGATCATCTCTAGAAGATACACTAAACGCCCTTACCGCAAAACACGTTTGAGTTTCCCTGAAACCTGTTTTGCGATTCTAACATTCATCTGCCTCAGCAGCCGGTACTCTCACGACAGATTTGTACTGGAAGTTTGATACTTGATACTGTATATATTTTTTTAAAAAATAATGACGACAGTATAGGAAATTGATACTCTATATTTAAGAAAGCATTAGCTGCTTAAGTTCGATCGTCACGTGCTTAAGTTCGATCATCACAAAGAGTTCAACATAACTAATAACTACTTAAGGTAGATACGTAGTTCGAACATAGATAAACCCTAAGACGATCTAATCCTTAACCAAATGGAGTAAAAATACTAGAAGAGCCTCTCGCGCTTTGCCGGACCGCCGCCTTCCACTATTGGTGATTTTTTCATGCTTTGCATACAGGGTAGCATAGTTTCCCTTCACTTTTTTTAAGAATACGTCCTGAGAGACGTATTATTTTTATAGAAGAAAGTGTAGGGTTCGCAGCATAGAAAACAAAAATTTTCCTACGATGTGAACTATATACCAAGATCTATATATATTAGATACAAACAACAGGCGGATGTATATCCGTAGAGAACATACCCTTGAAGACCGACAAAGCTTAACGAGTTCAACTCGTGGTTGATGTAGACGATCTCTTGCCGATCTCAAGATCGAGAGGAAGTCCTAGCGCAAATCAGCCAGCATCCGTGCTCGCACACGTTCGAGGCACCGAGCAACCTCCGCCTCCTCGCTCCAGCGATGCAGCGGAAGCACAACTCTTTCTTGCCGAATAGCCACTGGAACATGTATCTCGCTAGTCCGAGACCATGGGGATAAATTCTAGAGGGGAGAGAGATCCTTCACGAGGAGGTGTGTGTGAGAAGTGAGAGGAGGGGCCTTTATAGGAGGAGGGGGAACCCCAGGGGTGGCTGCGCATGGGGCTGCCCTTGCCCTCCCTCTTCATGTGGGTGGACACTCCACTCACAAAACTCCTCCAAATTCCTCCACTCAAAATCCCACTCAAAGATCCCATTAAATTTCCACCAAATTTAATGCAAACTCTCATTAAATAAAACTCTTTTATTTTATTCAGAATTTTGTCAATTACTTTAATGACAAACATTCACAAATAACCCCTTGCTAGAATTCTATTTCATATGCATAACCACTTTATGCAATTTCACCCGAAAACCTGTTTCGGTATCTAGTGAAATAAATTCCTGCGCTTGTTTATTCTTTCGGCATGAAACATTTGCTCCAATTGGATGTCGGTGTCTCTTAAGTGTGTCACCCTACGGTTCGTGAATAATGCGGACATGATCGAGACCCCTCTCGATCAATAATCGAGCGGATCCGAGACCCATACCACTCCCACACATTCAACGATGACTTTCTTGTGATCGCGGAACCTTTACGCTAGTATCTTAATCCCTTTGTTTCACGATATATTACATGTCCGAGATTCGATCATCGGTATCTCCATACCTAGTTTGATCTCGTTATCGACATGCACTCTTTTCTCGTTCGTGATATAACATTCTAGTGATCAAATCACTTGCTTGCAAGCTAATCAATGTGATATCACCGAGAGGGCCCGAGTATATCTATCCGTCATCGGGATGAACAAATTCCACTCTTGATCCATGAGCCTCAACATAACACTTTGTTAGTTCTGAATCCATCTTTATAATCACCCCTATTACGGTGACGCTTGATGTTATCAAGAAACTCTTCCTGTTAGTGATTGACATGATCTCATGGTCTAAGGATTAGGATCACTTCGTAAGTTGTTATAGCAATATAAACTCAATGACTTTGATCGTAATGCTATACTGGATGAATGTTCATCACATCATTACACTAATGTTGTGATCCCGTTATTAACAACATCCATTGTCCATGATCGTGAAACCTTGATCATCTTGTTAATCAACGAGCTAGTTTATGAGAGAGGCATAACTAGGAACTTTCTGCTTGTTTATTAAACACACATGTATTAACGCTTCCGTATTAATACAATTATAGCATGCAAAATAAACATCTATCATATACTTGGAATACACATAATAAACACTTTATTATTGCCTCTCGTGGCATATTCCTCTGCCTCCCACTTGCACTAGAGACAATAATCTAGTTACATAGTGATAAATCTAACACCCATTGAGTTCTGGTGTTGATCATGTTTTGCTCTAGGGAGAGTTTTAGTCAACGGATCTGCTACATTGAGATCCGTATGTACTTTAAATCTTTATATCTCCATCCTTGACATGCTCAGGATGGAGTGAAACCGCGCTTAATATGCTTGTAATGCTTGTGAGACCTTGGCTCTTTGGCATTGGCAATGGCACCATTGTTGTCACAATAGATCACCATTGGGTCCAACGCTTGCCACAACTCCTAGTTCGATATGAACTCCTTCATCCAAAGCGCTTCGAGCCGCTCCGGCAAAGAACATATTCGCCTCCGTTGTTGATCCCGCTACCACAGGTTGTTTGGAACTCCTCTAACTAACCGCCCGCCATTCATGAGAAATACGATCCGGATTGAGACTTAGAGTCATCCGGATCGGTGTCAAAGTGGCGTCAACATAACACTTAGCGACGAGCTCTTCTTCACCTCCAGATACAAGAAACATATCCTTAGTTCTTCGTAAGTACTTAAGGATATTCTTGACCGCTATCCAAAGGTTCAACCTAGATCCGATTGGTACCTACTAGTCGACTAATAGCGTGTGCCACATCCGGTCTTGTACATAGCATGGCGTACATTATAGAGCCTATGGTGAAGCATAGGGACTCATCCATTATCTCTCTTTCTTCCGCCAAAGACGGACTTTGAGTCTTACTCAATGTCTTGCCTTGCAACATAGGTAAGAACCCTTCTTACTTCCGTCCATTTTAAACTTCTTTAAAATCTTATCAAGGTATGTACTTTATGATAGCCCTATTAGGCGCCTAGATCTATCTCTATAGATCTTTATGCCTAATATGTATGATGCTTCACCTAGGTCCTTCATTGAAAATTTGTCGTTTAGATAACTTTTAACATTGTTTTAAAGTTCTATATCATTTCCGATCAATAATATGTCATCCACATATAATATCGTAAATGCCACATTGCTCCCACTCACTTTCTTGTAAATACAAGCTTCTCCATAAGTTTGGACAAATCCAAACTCTTTGATCACCTCATCAAAGCGGAGATTCCAAATTGTGATGCTTGCTTCAATCCATAGATGGATCGCTGAAGCTTGCACACCTTGTTAGCATCCTTAGGATCGACAAAACCCTTTGGTTGTATCATATACAACTCTTCTTCAATATTACCATTGAGAAACGCGGTTTTGACATCCATCCGCCATATTTCATAATCGAAATATGCAGCAATTGCTAACATAATCCTAACTGACTTTAGCATCGCCACAGAGAGAAAGTCTCATCGTAGTCAACTCCTTGAATTTGTCGAAACCCCTTTGCGACAAGTCGAGCTTTATAGATGGTTACATTACCATCAAGACGCTTTTTTTGAAAATCCATTTGTTCTCCACGGCCTTCGGTCGTGAGGTAATTCCACCAAGTTCCAAACTTGATTTTCATACATGGATTCCATCTCGGATTTCATGGCTTCTAACCATTTGTTGGAATCGGGCTCATCATCGCTTCTTCATACGTCGCAGGTCATTGTTTTCATCAACCATGAAATTTATGACAGATTTCCGTGACATGGGAGCCGCACGCGTCTGCTTGACCTGCGAGGTTTGGTAGTACTCTCTTCGAGTTTCATGATCATTATCATTAGTTCCTTCTTCAACAGTGGAGCCAACTCCTAACAACTTCCGCGCCAAGCGCTACTCGCCATACTTTGAAGAGAAGGTTCCACAACCTCTTCGAGTTCTACCTTCCGACTACTCACACCTTTCGCGAGAAACTCTTTCTCTAGAAAGGATCCATTCTTGGCAACAAAAACCTTGCCCTCGGATCTGTGATAGAAGGAATACCCAATAGTTTCTTTAGGGTATCCTATGAAGACGCATTTTTCCGCTTTGGGTTCGAGTTTATCTGGTTGAAGTTTCTTCACATAAACATCGCAACCCCAAACTTTAAGAAATGACAGCTTAGGTCTGTTTCCAAACCACAATTCATACGGTGTCTTTTCAACGGATTTAGATGGTGCCCGATTTAAAGTGAATGCAGCAGTTTCTAGTGCATAACCCCAAAATGACAACGGCAAGTCCGTCAGAGACATCATAGATCGAACCATATCTAATAGAGTGCGATTACGACGTTCCGACACACCATTTCATTGGTGTTCCGGCAGGTGTGAGTTGTGAAACAATTCCACACTCTTTCATGTGAGTGCTAAACTCGTAACTTAGATACTCACCTCCACTCGCATCAGAAATTTGATCTTTCTATTACGATGATTTTCCACTTCATTCGAAATTCCTTGAACTTTTCAAAGGTTTCAGACTTGTGTTTCATCAAGTAGATATAACCGTATCTACTCAAATCATCCGTGAAAGTAACAAAATAACGATATCCACCTCAATACACACTCATTGGACCACATACATCGAATGTATGATTTCCAATAAATCATCGCCTGCTCCATTGAACCGAAAACGGCGTTCTAGTCATCTTGCCCATAAGGCATGGCTCACATGTATCAAATGATTCATAATCAAGTGATTCCAAAAGTCCATCGAATGGAGCTTCTTCATGCTTAATGCCAATATGACCTAGACGGCAAAGTACATATATGGATATATCATCATTAAGTTTAATCCTTTTAGCATCAACATTATGAATATGTGTAACATTATCATTGAGATCTAATGAAATAAACCATTCATCATCGGTGCATGACCATAAAAGATTTCATTCATATAAATGGAACAACCATTGTTCTCGATTTAAATGAATAACCACTTTGCATCAAACATGATCCAGACAATGTTCATGCTCGGTGCACCGGATAACATTTATTTAAGTTTATGACTAATCCCGACGGTAAGTGGAGAGGCAGCGTTCGACGGCGATTACATCAACGCTTGATCCATTGCCGACACGCATCTTGACCTCACCCCTTGCTAGCGGTCGCTTGTTCCGCAGCCCCGATTCGAGTTACAAATATTAGCAACTGTATCAAATACCGGTGCTAAAGCGAGCACTAGTCAAGTACACATCAATAACATGTATATCATATATACCTTTGTTTGCCTTGCGGCCTTCTTGTCTCGCCAGATACTTGGGGCGCTTGCGCCAAAGGCGATCCCCTTACAATAGTAGCACTCGGAATCGGACTTAGGTCCAACTCGGGTTTTTTCAGCGCAACAGCTTGCCGCCCTTACTTCCTTCCGCTTTCCTTCTTGTCTTTCTTGAAACCAAGTGTTCCTATTGATCATCAACACTTGATGTTCCTTTTGATCTCCACTTGCAGCTTTTAAGCATTGATGTAAGCTCGGGAGAGACTTCTTCATGCCTTGCATATTATAGTTCATCACGAAGCTCTTATAGCTAGGTGGCGTAGACTGCAGAACACGATGGATGCCTAAGTCAATGGGAATCGTTATTCCAAGGACACAAGCTTATCGGCGAATCGACATCTTGAGTACATGCTCACTAACGAGCTGTGCTCTTCCATCATGCAGACTAAAGAACTTTTCTCAAGCATTGTAGCTCTCACAGCAGATGTGTGTCGAAAATCATTTTCAACTCACCCATTGTATCAAATGCATTGCCGTTTAAACGCTTTCAAGTTCGGCTCTAGCCCATACAATATGCCGCAATGAACTAAGTTGTGGTCCTCCGACGAGTCCGATAGACATTGTTCTCCTCGTCGGGGCATCATCAAAGGTGGGGGCCTAACGCGCTTCTAGCACATATTGCTTTTGTGCAAAGAGAGGAGAATCCTCAAATTCATGGCCCATTCAAGAAAGTTGCTACCGCTTGCTAGTTTCTCTTTCTCCATGAACGCATTGAAATTAAAACAGGTGGTGCCATCTACAACAGAATTTGTAAAGTTTAGACTAAGTGTATGATAGATCGAGTTCAACTAATCTATATTACGAATGAACTCCCACTCAAAGCGACATCCTCGTGTCCTTTTGGTGATTACATGAACCAAATCCACTACACCAAGTCCGATCATCACGTGAGTCGGTATAGCTTCAAAGGCGAGCATCAAATGGGCATCATATCAACTATATGACTCATGCTTAACCTTTCGTCGTGTTCCGAGGCCATGTCCAGACATGCTAGGCTCGCCAAGTTAGAACCTTAGTATTTGCGTGTAATCGCTTTTACACCCGAAATATGGTCGTGGATCCAAGAACACCCGATCATCACGTGATGTCTTGGAGCGACGAAAACATAATCGGTGCATACTAAAGGAAGAACACATTTTTATCTTGATATTTAAATGAGGGATCATCTTATTATGCTTAACAAAGCGCTAATCAAGCAATATAAGATGCAACCAAAACATCATATGTTTATTAGTGAAATTATATGGTTCCCGCAGATGATCTCTATCATGTGCATTGTGGTATGATCACTATCATACCTATATGTGTAAATCCAAGGTCTATGGATATTACACGCTATATGTGTTGTAAGAGTATCATCTCATACTTTTACTTACAACACTACCATATCATATCACTAGCCCAGCAACAATCTAAACTAGACGCCTCTAATTTATCCATTGCAAGTTTTACGTGGCTTAGGGCTTTCGAGATAGAACCGTTCTTACCTTTAACATGAACCACAACGAGGATAATCAAATTGTTGACAACTCGCTTGCAAAATAGATATTGACTATAGTAGGAGAGACAGACCCGCTAGCCACTTATGCAAACTAGTTGCATGTCAAGCGTGGAACAGGTCTCATGTGCGAGGACATGTAAAGTTTGTCCGCCGCTTCATCCCACTATGCCACCAATATCCAAAATCACAACAAAGGAGCAACAACATGATCATCATCGCCCACATACTCATATGTGTACCCCTGTAAAGTATCTACGCATAGATCCGGCTCGATACATCAGAGGGTTCACAAGATAGAAAACAAAAATTTTCCTACGATGTGAACTATATACCAAGATCTATATATACTAGATACAAACAAGCGGATGTATATCCAGAGAGAACATACCCTTGAAGACCGACAAAGCTTAACGAGTTCAACTCGTGGTTGATGTAGACGATCTCTTGCCGATCTCAAGATCGAGAGGAAGTCCTAGCGCCGCAAATCAACAGCGATCCGTGCTCGCACACACGCTCGAGGCACCGAGCAACCTCCGCCTCCTCGCCCAGCGATGCAGGAAGCACAACTCTTTCTTGCCGAATAGCCACCGGAACATGTATCTCTCTAGTCCGAGACCATGGGGATAAATTCTAGAGGGGAGAGAGATCCTTCACGAGGAGGTGTGTGTGAGAAGTGAGAGGAGGGGCTCCTTTATAGGAGGAGGGGGAACCCCAAGGGGTGGCCGGCATGGGGGCTGCCCCTTGCCTCCCTCTTCATGTGGGTGGACACTCCACTCACAAAACTCCTCCAAATTCCTCCACTCAAAATCCCACTCAAAGATCCCATTAAATTTCCACCAAATTTAATGCAAACTCTCATTAAATAAAACTCTTTTATTTTATTCAGAATTTTGTCAATTACTTTAATGACAAACATTCACAATAACCCCTTGCTAGAATTCTATTTCACATGCATAACCACTTTATGCAATTTCACCCGAAAACCTGTTTGGTATCTAGTGAAATAAATTCGCGCTTGTTTATTGTTTCGCATGAAACATTTGCTCCAATTGGATGTCGGTGTCTCTTAAGTGTGTCACCCTACGGTTCGTGAATAATGCGGACATGATCGAGACCCCTCTCGATCAATAATCGAAGCGGATCCGAGACCCATACCGACTCCCACACATTCAACGATGACTTTCTTGTGATCGCTTGAACCTTTTACGCTAGTATCTTAATCCCTTTGTTTCACGATATATTACATGTCCGAGATTCGATCATCGGTATCTCCATACCTAGTTTGATCTCGCACGACATGCACTCTTTTCTCGCTCCTCGTGATATAACATTCTAGTGATCAAATCACTTGCTTGCAAGCTAATCAATGTGATATCACCGAGAGGCCCGAGTATATCTATCCGTCATCGGGATGAACAAATTCCACTTGATCCATGAGCCTCAACATAACACTTTGTTAGTTCTGAATCCATCTTTATAATCACCGTTACGGTGTGACGCTTGATGTTATCAAGAAACTCTTCCGGTGTTAGTGATTGACATGATCTCATGGTCTAAGGATTAGGATCACTTCGTAAGTTGTTATAGCAATATAAACTCAATGACTTTGATCGTAATGCTATACTTGGATGAATGTTCATCACATCATTACACTAATGTTACGATCCTTATTAACAACATCCAATGTCCATGATCAGGAAACCTTGATCATCTTGTTAATCAACGAGCTAGTTTATGAGAGAGGCATAACTAGGAACTTTCTGTTTGTTTATTAAACACACATGTATTAACGTTTCCGTATTAATACAATTATAGCATGCAAAATAAACATCTATCATATACTTGGAATACACATAATAAACACTTTATTATTGCCTCTCAGGGCATATTCCCTTCAGAAAGTCCAAGCGAATGAGATATATATCACGATGTGGCACATGCGCCACTAGCGCAACCCACACTGTCACAAAGGCATCACTCACACTCTAACTAGCTACTCGCGACATCTCCACCTATCCACTTGCCCCAGGCAATCCCGGAAGAGCCCTACCGCCCTCCATAGCTCGGCTTCAACGAAGATCTTACAGATGACCTTAGCAGGGGAAGGGCTTCCCCCTACCCCCAACAAAAACCACTCCATTTATGTGGCGCCAGAGCGTCCAATAGACTAGGGTAATCCCGGTTCAGAGATCGCGCTGGAGGGCCCTTGCCACCCGTTTGCTCTGAAGCCATGCGACTAACTTAGAGTCATGGTTCGACATCCAATGACTCACATTCCACCAGCGTAGGAAGGTTTCTCAAACTTCAAGCGCGAAAAAGCAACCCGACAGCAGGTGGTCAATGGTCTCTCCACACTGGTCGCAGAAGGGGCAAGCTATCGGGTGCTGCAAGCCCCTCCAGCTCAGCCTGTCGGTGGTCCAGCATTTGTTCCTGATGGCTAGCCAGAGCGAAACCTTACAATTGGCGGGGGCGCGAGAACGCTAGATTTACAGAGCCCCGACTATTGAGGTTCGCCTAGCGAATAAGGCCTGTTAGTAAGACCGAGTCGTATAGCAGCTGCTCGGATCCCAGTTCCACTTGAAAACATCTTGGGTTCCCTCAGTTAGAGTGATTGCCTCGATCCGGTCTGCCACCTCAAGGAGCTCTCTGATGGCTGCGGCTCCTAGATCAGGGGGCACGTCATGGAGCCAGCCTCCTGCCAGGCCCTTGCGCACCTTGCGCGTGGAGGTCGCGCTCACCGGAACCACATCGAAGAGGTGTGGCACGATGTTTCGGATTCATTCACATGGTAGCCACTTGTCCGTACAGAAGAAGGTAGATGCGTCGTCCCCAAGCACTAAGCAGGTAGCTGCCTCGAAGAGGTTCCTAGCTAACTCTGGAATGCGAATGTCGAGGTCTTGCTATGGCTTGTCAACCTCCACGCGCGTCATCCGTAGCCACCTGTCCAATAGAGCAACATTCATGAGGCGCAGGTTGGGGATTCCAAGCCCCCCCAACTCCTTGGGCATGCAAACCCTATCCCATGCCACTAGGCAGTGTCCACCATGCACGTCTTTCCTCCTCTTCCAAAGCAAGACACAGATGATCTTCTCAATGGCCACAATGGTCTCTATAGGGATGTCCAGGGACATCATGGTGAAGATTGGAATGGCTGACAACATTGTCTTTACCAACTCTAGTCTTCCTCCTCTATTGAGCATAGATGATTTCCATGATGGCAATTTGGCGGCCACCAGGTCAACCAGAGTCTAGAGCTGCGATGCTGAAGCTTTCCGTAGGGAGAGGGGTATCCTTAGGTAACGTAGCGGAAATTGCACGATAGGGCAGCAGAGTTCCTGGGTCACCAGGCTTCTTTCCTCTTTCGAGCACCTGATCAGGTTAGCCGAGCACTTGTTGAAATTTGTCCTGAGGCCCAAGGCCATCCCAAAGTCTTCAATAATCCTAGAGACCACCTGGATAACCACAACCAAAGGTCTCAGGAAGGTGACCACATCATCCGCGTAGATCAAGGTGCGATGCTGGAGAACCGTCGCCGCCAACCTGGTGAAGCCCTTGCTCTTTGGCCTTGACTATCATTAGATGGATGAATTCCATCATCAGGATGAATAACTACATGGAGAGTGGGTCACCTTTCTGTAATCCCCTGTTGGCCATTTTGCCCCTGGCAACCGTTCATCAACATGCGCGTGGATTCGGTGGACAGGAGCACGCAGATGCACATAAGAAGGCGCTCCCCAAAACCCAACTTCCCGAGGACTTCCAGCAGGAAGGCTCAATCCACTATATCAAATGCTTTGGTGATATCCAGCTTGAGAAGCACAGCTGGGGTCTTGCTGGTGTGCATCTTGCAGGCTGTCCTTGCACCATCATAAAGTTGTCATGCAAGCACCGTCCATGCACAAAGGCACTCTGGTGAACCCAAACTAGTTGTGGAAGGACAGGTGTCACACGGTTCGCAAGCACGTTTGCCACCCACTTGGCAATTCCGTGGATTGGGTTGATCGGCCAAAAGTCCCGCACTTCTTCCGCGCTTGGATTCTTGGGCAACAACATGATCGGTGCACTCTTCACCGCACCAAATCCACGGCAGTCCAAGCGAGAGAGCGAATTGAAGGCGTCCATGACGTCATCTTGATGATGCCCTAGCAAGAGACAAAGAACCGACTAGAGAAGCCATCCGGGCCAGGGCATTTATCCAACGACATGCTCTTGATGGCAGCCAATACCTCCTCCTCAGTAAAGGCTCCATCAATGTGCTGGAGGTCCATCGATCTCATGCCTAGGAAGTCCAGATCCAAAGAAAAGGGGCGGTCGCCTTCCACACCCAAAAGGGTCTCGAAAAAGGAAGCCACGACCTCTGCCTATCTACATGGTCCGAGATTCAGACCCTATCCACCAGAAGGTGACCGATGAAGTTCATACGCCTGTGATGGCTGGCATGGGTGTGAAAGAAGCGCGTGCAGGCATCCCCTTCTCGAAGCCAAAGGATTCACGACCTCTGCCATGCCAATGTCCTCTCAAGGGAGGCCATCCCTAGGCACTTATTTTTGAGCATCCGCCGCAGTCCATGTTCCTCAGGGGATAGCTCCCTACTCTCCATGGCAACATCAAAGAGGAGGATCAACTCTGTCGCTAGGAGGATATGCATCTTGACATTCTCGATGAACTTGGAGCTCCAGGAAGAGAGCTTTTTGGACACATCCCTTAGTTTTGCATCAAGCCTCTTGAAAGGGTTGTGCTCCCACTGGTATGATGTCCACGCTTCTTGCACCACTTCCGTGAAGCCGTCTACTTTGGGCCAGAAAGATTGGAACTAGAATCTATGCCCCCTTTGCAAGTCTAGGTCTAGGCACAACAGTAGAGGGCAATGATCCGAGGGGCCCGATGACAAAGCTGAGAGGAAGGCGTCAGGGTAGAGAGCGTCCCAATCCATTGTGAATAATACTCTATCTAGCCTTTCCATGGTGGGCCGCTCATGTTCATTTGTCCAGGTGAATCTACAACCATTGAGATAGAGATCCTTCAATTTCAGGTTCGCGAGTGTGCGTCTGAATTTGGCCATCATGTGATGGTGGAGAGTCCACTGGTTTTTATCCTTCGGGTTGACAATAATGTTGAAGTCACCCTCAACTATCCTCGGCCTAGCATGCAAGTCCATAATATCCTGCAGCACCTGGAGAAAGGCACGCTTGTCCTTATCGTCCTGGGGCCCATACACTCCTATGAACCAGCAGATGTGATCCACGTCTATCGAGATTCGGGCCGTAATTGCATTGTCGGGGAAGTGGGGGTGGGTGACGGAGACTATGTTGGACTGACAAGCAAGCAGGATCCCACCCCGGGTTCCCTCGGCGGGCAAGAAGAAAAACTTGTTATAAGAGGGGCCAAGATATTCCCTCACCACGTGATTAGATATGACCGACATCTTGGTCTCCTGGAGGCACACCACCACTGGCCTAGCAGGCGACAAAACTCTAGAAACCGCTAACCGACAAGCTGGGGAGTTCAAACCACGTGCATTCCAGATGCCGATGGAAAAGTTAGGGGCGTTCATTATTATGAAATGAGGGAAAGGAGGGTGAATCCACACACACACACACACACACACTAATAAGACTAGGAACTCCACCGGTACCTCACCGCACAAGGGCAGGGCGTCAGGCATCCAGCCAAACAGACGGAGAACCACGTCGATGTGTTGCTGTCGCAGGGGCCTCATGAACAGATCTAGATATGCGTCGAGCGCCTCATTTTCGATCACCTCGATAGCAATCCCTAACCTGGTGATGAGGGTGAGTTGCTGCTAGCGTATCGGGGTGACGGGGGCAAAACACCCATGGGTGCGTTCACTCCTCCTCACCGGCCCCGTGTACTTCTTCTTGTTCCTACAGCGCTTGACCACCGGTCTACTCAGGACATAGTTGATAAGCCTTTTTAGGTGTCACGGAAGGTAGAAGAGCTGCAAGACCTCGCCTACGTCGCCTCCGAAGCCACGGCCTCGGGCCCATAATGCTGCTCTGAGTCCGCGTCTACCAAAGAGAGGCATATCGAGAAAGCATCGAATGTGTCCAAAATGGACTAGGGAGATCCCTCCTGGTCCGAGTTCATCGTCCAGCACACATCGCCCAAGCCATCCTCCGGGGATAGGAGTAGCCCCGGCGATGAAAGATGGTAGTCCACTAGAGTTGGGCCTGGTACCGCCCCGGCCTTGAGGCCCACAGAAGCACCAGGAGAGAGCCCATCCACCCTCTCTCCATCCACACGATCCATCGCCACGCTCCTCGTAACCGATTCAAAAATCTCCACCTCCCCACGCCCAGAGTCCAACTGCTGTGGGGGAGCGGTCAAAAGAGTCGGGTGTTGGCCATTGGTCAAAAGCGGGATGCTTTTGTCGCCAAATCCACGTGGAGAATCCACTAGCACGTCTTCCTCTTGGACGAAATAAGGGCTCGTATGAGACGGGATGCTCCTAGAAACCGATAGCTGCTGGGAATCAGCCATAAGAGGCTCCGTGGTGGACCCCACCACACGGTGGCTGCTGGTCAAAAGCGGGCTTTTTGCGCCGCCTTTTCCACGTGGCGTGGCCACAAGCACATCATCCTCCCGGTCAAAAGAGGGGCTGACGTGCGACGTCAAACTTTCACCCGACAGCTGTTGCAGGTGGTACCCACCCCCGATGTCGCTGATGTCCTCTTCTCCTTCCTTAGAATCTTCTCCATTCACCATGGGCCATGGCTCGACATATAGGGGCATTGATGGCGACGCACCGGCTGCCACCCCAGTCATCGCTGGAGACTGCCGCTGCCGCGGACTCGCTCCATGCCCATCGTGATGCCCAACATGCGCAACGCAAGAGTCCTACCAGGCCTTAGACCCCTGTCTCGCCTCATCGCCGTGACCGTCACCTCTCCTGCCGCGCTCGCTTCCGCTAGAGTCTTTGTCATCTCCTCCGTCCCATGGAAGATGGCCAGACACCGCCATGTCCTCGGATCGGACAAGCCAAATTTTGATGATGTAGTGCAACATTTTCTTCTCTAGAGATATGAGGGCGTCACCGGGAAGCACCAAACCTACGTCATATTCCATCCTATCATCTGGATCCTCCATGAGAAACGCTTTCTTCGGGGGCAACTGGTTTATGTTGTCTATCCACGCCACCACCTGGAAACGCCCCATGTCCTCGCGGCTCGCCGTTGTCGTACCCAAACGCTCGAACCATGCAGCAGAGCTGAGCAAAGTCACCACCATGGAGCAGGGATACCCGTGAGATCGAAGTGCGAACGGTACCATAGCGGCCGTCACACCGCCTGCACCTACTGATTTCAAGGAGAGAAATGGAGGGAGAAGACCTGCCCATCGACCACACCGACGCTCGTCACGTCGCACCACACCTGCCTACTGCTACACACGATCAGATAGTCCGCCGGTGACATGGATATACCCTACGGCTGCCTCACATTGGTATACCCGGTCCATCCCAGGGAAGGCCCACTTGAAGACTTGCTGCCCAAGGAGACTCCGGGTGGCCCAAGCCCAGCAGAAGTCCGACTCCTTGGAGAACACGACCAAGATGTAGATAGAATATTTAAGGGTGAAACCCTAACTTGTTACCGACTCGACCTACCCCAGTACCCAGCCTATATGTATAAAGGCTAGGAGGGCACAACGAGGAGGATCTCTCTCCAACTCATACACACACCTCACGCCAGATCGCATATGCGCACCCCTATAACCTTCGGTTTCGCCGTAATCAAGAACACACAAGAAGGAGTAGGTTTTACCTCCGGGGGCCTGAACCTAGGTAAACCTCGTGTCCCCTTGCTGCGTGTATGTTAACCGTCTCGCGATCTCCAGCATCCCTTTCTTATCTAAACCCAAGTCCATAACAATGGACATTGACGAGTCGAACCCTCGTCAATTGGCGCCGTCTATAGGAACTGGGGATGCTGATCGTGCGGTCGTGACGGTTCCATCCGAAGTGATATACGATTCCTCAATGATGGATAATCACCTCCTCTTCGGTGCTTTCGACTTCACCGCCCACTCGCCGGCCACCCACAAAGATTTAGAGTCCGTAGGTGACGGATTTGAGATGCTGTTCGGGAGATTCTACTTCCAAGTGGGCAAAACCTGCATCCTACGCCTTCCAGAGCGATTGCAACTCCCATCAGTTAGGCCTGCCTCATGGGTCCCACCAATCAACGTCCCGTGCACGTTGTCACTGACGGACGATTCAGATGACAGAAGCAGCTGCAACTCCGATCTCTATGACCCTCCTACAGAGGAAGGAACCTACAATTTTGGATCTGAGAGCTACAGGAGCAACAATCCCTCCATGCGCTACATGTGCGTGGCCATTCATAATGGGGACATAAATGACGAAACCGAGCCGCCACTAAATCCACCTCCCAATCCCCCTCGCAACCCCCAGGCCGAGAACGGAGGAAACATGGCACCTCAAGGCACTGAGGGTATAAACCGTGTCCGCAACAAGATCCACCTCTCCGACGAGGATTGGGAGAGGGTGCGCGATGCCGTGCGAGGAACTCACACTTTCCTTATCGAAGCCCCACGTGACATGCTGATGGGCTATCACTCGCTCCTCATCGAGGAGCACAATCGACAGATCAAGCAACAAAGCGAGCTTGATAGGCGTAAGCGAGCAGCTGACGAATCGAGCATGCGGTGAGCTGCGCTCTCCACCGGCGGATCTACCTCAAAAGGTTACGATGGTGGCAAATATCGCTCTCGCCTGGAGCGCATGGACCTTGCGGCGCGACGTGAGGCCACCAAGGCGCTCGACATGTCCTTCATGACGATGGACTCCCAGGGCAATATCATGCCCAAAACGCCGCAAGTTGCAGTCATGGCGGCCACCACCTACCTCGTGTCCAACCCGCCACTGGCAGGGGACCCAAGGAACATGATCCACAAATTCGCGCTTGCAGGACTCGGACTCGTCGGAGCCACGCTCCACGACAAAACACCCGCGTAGCCGAAGAAAAAGGTCGCGGTAAAGTTCACTCAAAGACGCACACCCTCATCCTAAGAGGAAGAGCATGACCTACCTCGACATCGCCATAGACCACGGTGCATGATCAGCAACTATGATGCTCGAAGCGAGCTAGCACAATACAAGATCGACAAGTCACGCACCAAGCGCGTGTGCTTAACTGAGTCCAAAGACGACGACGAGGAGTTGTGCGGCGCCAGGTGCTTCAGCATGGCCGTCCAGCAATCATGGATGCCGAAGAACTTAAAGCTTCCTTTGAACAATTCAAAATTCGAAGGCGCATAGGAGTCGAAGAATTGGCTCGATGATCACCTGTCGTCAGTCAAGCTCCATGGTTGTTGGGGATATGCTATTGTTGGAGATATGCCCAAGAGGCAATAATAAAGTGGTTATTATCATATCTTCACACTTATGATAAATGTTTACATACCATGATATAATTTTATTAACCGGAAACATTAATACTTGTGTGATTTGTAAACTAAAATAAGAGTCCCTGGTAAAGCCTCTTGTTAAACTAGCTTGTTGGTTAATATATGATCATGGTTTCCTGATCATGAACATAGAGATGTTATTAACAACAGGGTCATATCATTAGGAGAATGATGTGATGGACATACTCCTATAGATAAGCGTAGCATAAAGATCAAGTCATTTCATTAGTTCAATTGCTATATGCTTTCTGATACATAGTAACCTAATTCCTTCGACCATGAGATCATGCATATCACCTTTACCGGATGGATGCTTTGATGTCATCAAACACCACACCGTAACAGGGTGGCTATAAAGGTGGCATTGAGTGTTCAGAAAGTATTGGTTGAAACACATGGATCAAGAGTGGGATTTGTCCATCCATATGACGGATAGATATACTCTGGGCCCTCTCGGTGGAATGTCATCCAATTGGCTTGCAAGCATGTGACTGGCTCACAAGGGATCACATATCACAGGAACGAGAAAAGAGTACTTATCGGTAACGAGGTTGAACTTGGTATGCAGAGATACCGACGATCATAACCTCGGATAAGTAAACTATCGTGAGACAAAGGGAAATTGGTATCGTATGTAAGTGGTTCATTCGATCGCAAAGTAATCGTAGAAATATGTGGGAGCCATATGAATTTCCAGATTCCTCTATTGGTTATTGTTCGAGAAGTGTCTCGATCATGTCCGCATAATTCACGAACCGTAGGGAGACACACTTAAGGATTCGACGTTGTTTGAGTAGTTATGGTATTATGAGAAAGAGACCGAATGTTGTTCGGAGTCTCGGATGGGATCCGGGATATCACGAGGTGATCCGGAATGGCCCATATAATAAGATTCATATAAGGAAAGTCCCGTTTCGGAGTTCGGGAATGATTCCGGTGTTTTTATCGGGAATGTTCTGGAAGGTTCCGGAATGTCCGGCACTCCGGAGGGGAAGGGGTACATGAATGTGTCATTGCATATTGGAATGATTGCATCATGTACTAAGTGTTCTCGCTGTTCCAAATATAGGATTAAATTGAATCCTAAACTGAAAAGTCAAATGGCCAGTTTGAAAGTCAAACGGCTAAAACAGGAAACTGAGGGAAACAAGCAAGAGGAGGTTGAAACCGACTTGGGGGAGGAGTCCCTCCTCTCCAAGCCGGCGCGCCACCCAAGGCCGACTTGGGGAGGGACTCCCTCCCCTTGGCCGCCCCTCCCACCTATAAAAGGAGGGGCAGGGCCTCCTCCTCTAGACACATAAGTTCCTATCCTCTAATCTAAATCCTAGCCCTAAACTCCGGTTTAGAGCCGCTTTGGTTTAGAGCTTCTAATTGCCCTAGCCTTCGGATTAGAGCCTTCTAATTGGTGTGTCTAAACCCTAGACCACTAATAGCTCTCTCATACTCCACCATACTCGCTCCGGATTAAGGCGAAGCCCTGCGAGATCTCCCCTCTACTTCCGGTACCACACCGTTGTGCTGCCGGAATCGCGAGGAGAGTGCTACAACCTTCGCTGCCTGCTGGAACAAGGGAGAGGAAGGTCTTCACGAAATCGAACGTGTGACCGATTGCGGGAGCGCTAACGAGCAGCCGGAAGGATCGTCTACACGATCTTGAGATCGGGAAGAGTACGACTACATCACCCACGAGAATCCGCTCTCGTTAAACACTTTGGAATCTTCGAGGGTAAGTTATTCCATCGACTCGTTGCTACAATCAAGTAGATATATCTTGGCTTGTTTGTTTGTATGCGATAGAATTTTTTTGTTTTCCATGCTACGAATCCCTACAGTGGTATCAAAGACAGGTTTATATGTAGATCTGTTGCACGAGTAGAACACAATGATCATTGTGGGCGTTGATGCTTTTATTGTCGATTGCTTCTTGTGTACTTTGCATATTGCGGTATGTTGGGATGAAGCGGCCCGGGCTAACCTTACATGACATCGTTCATGAGACTTGCTCCACGCTTGACATGCAACTTGTATTGCATAGGTGGCTTTGCGGGTGCCTGTTTCTCATAGCATAGTTAAGATTCAATTTACAACGGGTGATTGACAATACTAGTATCAATGTTGTGGTTCTTGTTCGTAAGTTAGAACGACACTTATTGAAAGCCCCAAACCACGTAAAACATGCAAAGAAAATTAGAGGCGTCTAACTTTGTTTTGCAGGGGTGTGCTGTGATGTGATATGGCCATGATTGTGATTATATATGATGTATGCAATGTTCCTTATTGTAAGTTGGCAACCGGTAGGAGCCATATGGTTGTCTTTAAATTCTGTTAAGACCCGCGTGTCTATTCAAAGTAGTTGTAATAGTTGAAGCCGGTGGACGACAACCATGGAGAAGCATCATTGACCTTGATGCAATGTCGGTGATGATGGAGATCATGTTCGTGCTAGAAGATGGAGATCGGAAGCACAAAGAAGAAAGGCCATATCATATCACATATTATGAATTGCATGTGATGTTAATCCTTTATGCATCTTGTATTGCTTAGTAGACGACGGTAGCATTATAAGATGATCCCTCATGCACATCAATTTCAAGTCATAAAGTGTTCACCCTTAGTTAGCACCGTTGCTAAAGCTCGTTGTTTCGAAGCACCACGTGATGATCGGGTGTGTTAGATTCTGCGAGTGTATACAACGTGAGCAAGCCAGATTTGCTCATGGAGAAGCTAAGGTTGATCTTGACGAGCCTAGCATGTACAGACATGGTCTCGGAACACGGATCACCGAAAGGTAAAGCATGAGTCATATAGTAGATATGATGAACATGTTGATTGTTCGCCAGTGAAGTTGCATCAACTCTCGTGATGATCGGTTTTTATGTGGTGGATTTGGTTCGTGTGATCACTAAAACAATGTGAGGGATGTTGTTTTGAGTGGGAGTTCACCTAGATTAATTTAATTATTAATTAGAACTCAATTTATCATAAAATAAATCAAAGTGAATTTGCATAGTTGTTGTAGTCATTGGCATCCGTTTACCACCTTGCGCTTAGTTATAATTGAGATAATAGAACTATAGAATTCTGGTTAGTTACTTTACGAACTGGTATCGTATTGTTTTGAAGTGTTAATCTAAAGTTTAAAAGTCCTATTGCAAACTTTCAGTAAATTCCGGTTACTCCATGAAGTTTAATAATTAATATTAAATCAAGAGTAACAATTCCAAGTGTTAGTATATAAGTATCATGTTTGTCTCCATGATTCTTGATATTCAAAGGATTCTCTTAATATCAAGGTTATCTAGGATCTGAAAGAGTTGTTTCAGAAACCATGATGTGTGGAAGATATTGTGATATCTGAAATGAAGTTTTGGTTGCAACATGATAGAGTATAATATGGCAAAGTTCATGTTCTCATATTTTGATGAGAATTTGCAAAGGGTTGTAGACACTTGTTGTCCTAATCCTCCAAAAGGTTTTGGATAGCAACATTATACTCGTAATTCATCGTTATAAGCTAAAGGTAGTTTGATCATGGACGATTCCATGATAAGGATGAATATTTGATGTAGGTAAAATGTTTACTACACCAAGAGATTACTAAATAAAGGAATTTGAAAGAACACCAAACATTTGATGATGGTGATCTACTTCAAAGTGCAAGTCCAAAGACATTGGTATTTAACTATACATGTTTTGGACTATGTGTCATATGTATGAGTCCACTATTGATGTTGATAGATTCTTTCAAACAGAGAAGGAAATATTGAAAGAAAATCTCATAAGTATATGGCAGAAAGGAAAAGACTAGAATTGTTCAGCTTAAGTATATAGATGATATACATGTTATGGCTATATTCTTGGCTTGTTAAACAATGTGGTTCTCAAGTATTTGATACTGAATTTGTTGGTGTGAATCGTCATACGAAACAACACAATTCATGAACTACAATGGCCTAAGTAACTAGCGAAAGAATATGTGATGATGTTCATCGAGAATAAATAAAGGGTTATTGTGTTGCTCGTTAAACATCAAAGCTTGCCTTCAAGATTTTTTTTATCAGATATTATGAGAACAAAAGGGTTGTTCAAATAATTGCCGTAATCCATAAAAGATGGATGATTCACCAATCTCGTTGGAGAAATCACATCCATAAAACTAGTGCTAAAAATGTCGAAAGACAAATTGATTGAAAGATCACTTAGGAAGTGACATCGCCGTTTAAATTATATTGGAAAGAAAACATGAAGAAACTCCATGTGGATGGAATTTTGGAGTCTTTTGATTTTTGATCAAATGACGCTTATGAAACTTTCCTAGAGATAATTAAAACTTCGTTCATAGGCCAAAAAGGAACGAATGACTAGCTTATTGGAAATTGTACATATTGTTGTACGAAATCCATTATGTGTAGTCAAGAGCGATGGATTTCAACTTCATATGCTTTCTCCGAAAATTTGAGTGAATATATGAATATTTACTTAATAAGGATGAAGTGTGAAATATTTGAAAAGTTCAAAGATTTTCAAGATGAAGTGCAAAATCATTGTAACAAGAATATAAATAGTTTATGATAAGATCATAAAGGAAGATATTTGAGTTACGAGTTTAGCATAATACCTAAGATTTAAGGAATCGTTCCTTGGATTTGCATTTCCCGAAACACCATAAGAGTATGGAGCGTTCGAGATATGTAATTAAACCTTGTTTGACATGGGAAGATCAAAGGTGTAATTCATAAAACTACCATTATATTTTAAAGATTAAAAGCTTTAGAGATTACCGTTTTTCCACTAAAAAGAGCTCCATCATAATCCGTTGAAATGACACCATATAAAGTTATGGTTTGGGATAAAACCCAAGTTGTCCTTTCTTAAACATTGGTTTGCTATGCATAAGAAAGATGTTTGCAACCAAAGTCGGATGAACCTGTCTTTGTATAACTGTTGAGTATTCCTCCATAACACCAGAGACAAAAGTGTTTGTCGCTTAGAACATCAAGTTTCTTTGGGAAGGAATTTTTCGTGAAAAGAAAAGTGGGAGGACAATAGAACTTTGATAAGGTTAAAAGAACCTTAGCTGTATGTGCAGAGTTGCGCAGCGCCGAAAAGTGTTCCGGAGGCAGCAACAAAGCTCATGGATCACGTACCTCAAAGGTTGTGGTCACGGAGATCCAAGTTCCTATTGAAACAAGTAGGTCGGATGAACAATCAAATACCAAGATTTGAGGGTTGAATCATTATTTGAGAATAATGAACCGACTACATGCAAAGAAGCGATGATGGGCCCGACTCAATCAAATGGCTTGAAGCCATAAAATCCGTGATAGTTCCATTCATGAGAAATCAAGTTTTGAACTTGAAGGACCCTCGAGAAAGGTGTAAGACCTTACAGTTGTGTCTAGATCTATAAAGAAATAGACATGGATGTTTCACATCTATAATCGACATATTGGGAAAGAGTTCACAACGATGTTCAAAGGTTGACTATGACAAGATTTGATCTTTCATAGTGATATTTAGTCTAGACGGATTAATGTAGCAACCACTACATATAATTTTGTTATATGATAGTTGAATAAACAAAACAAGTTCTTCTAATAGAATCGTTACCTAGGACATGTGCATAACACGGTCCATAGGGTTTTGTTAATTCATAGGATGCTAAAAGCATATGCAAACTTCAATGGTTGAAGTGAGCATCGCGGAGTTGGAATCTTCACTATGATGAAACTGTTAAAGGAGTTTAAAAGTTCATTAGAGACAATGAAGATGCTTGCATTTGCAAGAAATTAAGTGGGAGCGCTAAGACATGTTTCTAATACATTATGTGGAAGACATATTGTTGATTGGAAATAATGTATCTTTTATTAACACATATTAAGAATTTCATCCCGATGAAAGACTTAGGCAAAACCCAAATATTTGGCATCAATAGACGCTAATATGGTTGTGCTGAAGTACATAGACGAGATATTGAATGAGTTCAATATAGAAACTACAAGAAAAGGTTCTTGTCGCACGTAAAGGATTGAAAGAGTTCAATGTTGATGATATATTCAAGTGTATTGACATTTGGTAAAGTGAAACAAATAATCAAGTATAGATTGATACTTGATGTATGAAATCACAAAGAGTATTTATATCAATCATCTTGTGATATGTACAAATCCAGATATGTCCTATGCTCTAAATGTTGTGAGCATATACCGTAATGATTCGTAAGATGATCATTGGACAATAGTAAGGATATTCTTATGATCTTTTGTAAGAACTAAGAGTATATTATTTGTAGAAGTGACAAATAGATGGTTAGTTCATTGTAAAAGTACTACATTGATACTAGCTTTGTCACAAAGTACAAATTAAGTTTATCTCAATCTAAACTAAGGGTGGCACAATATAATGGAAAGTGAGTTCCATAATGGATTTGGATGAGTTCCAAAGTTAAGACATTGTGACAGATACTACAACAAAAGGCTAAGTATATGACTGCTATAATAGCAGCAAAAGAGGGCATTTGTGTCAAGTAGTTTGTTATCAAACTAGGTGTAGTTCATAGTGGGATAATACTATGAATATATATTGTACAACAATATTATCAACATGTTTTAACCCCAAAGAACTAAAGGTCACACCAAAGGACCAAATTTGTACGAAGCCATCTCATTAGAGAATGAGTGATGCGTAGGGACGCAAAGACATGCAATTACACACGGACCTGGAAGTGTCAGATCCGGAGATCAGTTGACCGCTAGCAATCGTGTACATACAACACTGTAAAGCCATAGGTGTTGAAAACACAAAAGATTTGAAACTAGATTATTGACTCTAGTGCAAGTGGGAGACTGTTGGAGATATGCCCAAGAGGCAATAATAAAGTGGTTATTATCATATCTTCACACATGATAAATGTTTACATACCATGCTATAATTGTATTAACCGGAAACATTAATACTTGTGTGATTTGTAAACTAAAATAAGAGTCCCTGGTAAAGCCTCTTGTTAAACTAGCTTGTTGGTTAATATATGATCATGGTTTCCTGATCATGAACATAGAGATGTTATTAACAACAGGGTCATATCATTAGGATAATGATGTGATGGACATACTCCTATAGATAAGCGTAGCATAAAGATCAAGTCATTTCATTAGTTCAATTGCTATATGCTTTCTGATACATAGTAACCTAATTCCTTCGACCATGAGATCATGCATATCACCTTTAACGGATGGATGCTTTGATGTCATCAAACACCACAACGTAACAGGGTGGCTATAAAGGTGGCATTGAGTGTTCAGAAAGTATTGGTTGAAACACATGGATCAAGAGTGGGATTTGTCCATCCATATGACGGATAGATATACTCTGGGCCCTCTCGGTGGAATGTCATCCAATTGGCTTGCAAGCATGTGACTGGCTCACAAGGGATCACATATCACGGGAACGAGAAAAGAGTACTTATCGGTAACGAGGTTGAACTAGGTATGCAGAGATACCGACGATCATAACCTCGGATAAGTAAACTATCGTGAGACAAAGGGAAATTGGTATCGTATGTAAGTGGTTCATTCGATCGCAAAGTAATCGTAGAAATATGTGGGAGCCATATGAATTTCCAGATTCCTCTATTGGTTATTGTTCAGAGAAGTGTCTCGATCATGTCCGCATAATTCACGAACCGTAGGGAGACACACTTAAGGATTCGACGTTGTTTGAGTAGTTATGGTATTATGAGAAAGAGACCGAATGTTGTTCGGAGTCTCGGATGGGATCAGGGATATCACGAGGTGATCCGGAATGGTCCGGAGAATAAGATTCATATAAGGAAAGTCCGTTTGGAGTTCGGGAATGATTCGTGTTTTATCGGGAATGTTCGAAGGTTCCTAATGTCCAAGACTCGGAGGAAGGGGTACATGAATGTGTCATTGCATATTGGAATGATTGCATCATGTACTAAGTGTTCTCGCTGTTCCAAATATAGGATTAAATTGAATCCTAAACTGAAAAGTCAAACGGCCAGTTTGAAAGTCAAACGGCTAAAACAGGAAACTGAGGGAAACAAGCAAGAGGAGGTTGAAACCGACTTGGGGGAGGAGTCCCTCCTCTCCAAGCCAGCGCCACCAAAGCGACTTGGGAGGGACTCCCTCCCTTGGCCCCTCCCACCTATAAAAGGAGGGGCAGGGCCTCCTCCTCTAGACACATAAGTTCCTATCCTCTAATCTAAATCCTAGCCCTAAACTCCGGTTTAGAGCCGCTTTGGTTTAGAGCTTCTAATTGCCCTAGCCTTCGGATTAGAGCCTTCTAATTGTTGTGTCTAAACCCTAGACCACTAATAGCTCTCTCATACTCCACCATACTCGCTCCGGCTTAAGGCGAAGCCCTGCGAGATCTCCCCTCTACTTCCGGTACCACGCCATTGTCTTTGGAATCGCGAGGAGAGTGCTACAACCTCCATTTTGCTGGAACAAGGAGAGGAAGGTCTTCGTCAGTACCGACGTGTGACCCGATCAAGGGAGCGCTAACGAACGCAATACGGAAGGATCGTCTACACGATCTTGAGATCGGGAAGAGTACGACTACATCACCCACGAGAATCCGCTCTCGTTAAACACTTTGGAATCTTCGAGGGTAAGTTATTCCATCGACTCGTTGCTACAATCTAGTAGATAGATCTTGGCTACAATCTAATTGTATACTGTGTAGGACTCTGTAACCTGTCCGGCTAGGACTTTTCCCTGTAACCCTAGGCCCTAGCGACTATATAAGTCGGGCCTATGGGAGCTTTTTGGGCACAACCTAGTATCTATTAACATACACCTCGCACAGCGAACCAATCCCTGTAACTCGGCGTATTGCCATTATAGTGATTTATAGAAGGAGTAGGATTCCGCCACCGTTGTGGGATCTGAACCTAGGTAAGTTGTGTTACCTCGTACCCGTCAATCGTCCTCCTTACCCCACGTATCTAAACACGCGAGGACCCCTCCATGGCGTACTCGTCGGCAATACCACGACAGTTGGCACCCATCGTGGGGGCAAGAGGCGCTTCAAGCTCTACAGCGGGCGAGGTCCAAGATCTTCGCCGGAATCGGCGAAACCATAGCGATCGGTCGCGTTCTCTTCTCCGGCAACGTTCCGATCGTCCCTCCTAACGAGTTCTGGATCCTGGCGAAGACGAACCCTACGCGGTGCTCAATCGTCCCCATCGGAGATATCCACCTCTTCATCGGCGAAACCGACTCGGGCACTAGTTTCCTGGGAGTTGGAGGAGCATCAAGACCCGCATGGACCGCCTACGGGCAGGACACGTTCGCGGAAGGATCGATGTCGGATCTCTCTTTGGAGTTCGCCGGAAAAGATCGGAAAAATTCAAGGCCCACCCAAACCGCCCCTGTGTAGGATATAACGGTAAGATTGCTGCAAGTCCGCTGGCTTCGTCCGTGCGTTCGGACAGCAGAGATCCAAGTTTGTCGGAGTGGTGACCATCTTCAATCTGGCGCGATGCGTTCAGAGAGAGGACAAAAACCCCCGCGATTACCTAGCTAGGTGGCTCCGCATACGGGCCGATCTGGCTCATTACCCCAATGATGATGCTATGTATCACTTTGTGGAAGGACTGGACCAAGGTACGGTTCTCCGGCATACGCTAAGGTGGCAGTAGGCTTCAGGACGCCTCACTTTCGAAAGCATGGTGAACACCGTCAACAGCTATGCGGAGGCTGAGGAGGAGGCTCAGAAAAAACTTGCGCTCGTTGGCGGAGCCCCTCCGCCTCAGCCACCACCACCTCTGCCTCCGGTCGTCATCGCCGCAGCTGCGCCACCACCACCAGTCATCGTTGCTGCTATTGCACCTCCACCCCCGTCATCGAGGAAGCCCTGGCACCCTCCAACATCAGCGCATATTCAGAGGAGATAGAATTCAGCCCGGAGGAGCTAGACTCTGCCATGCAGGAGATGGAGGAAGACTACAAGCGCGACGAGCAGGCCAACAACGCCGTCACGTCCCAAGAGGTATTTGTCGCCATTGGGACGGCGATGTATGAAGATAAACCTGGACGAGCTCTGCCTACAGCGCTGGACAAGGGGAAGGGACCACCTGTTGCTACCAACAATGATCGTGCAAAGGTCATGCCCCCTTCGCCTAACCCAGTACAACAGCCGCAGTAACTCGGCACCGGTCCGAGCAACAACAACACTACAACCTGCCGCCTTCGGCATCTACGTCGGCTACTGCCCAAGTCACTCCAGCTGATAGAGTGATGTACGACAACCTTCTCGTCGAGCCTATGACCATGGCTCATATTCGCAATGTAGTCCAGCTTGACGAGAAGCGCCAGCAGCTGCTGAAGGAAGCATAGGCCATCGCGGAGCAAGGTGCTAAGCTAGATCGAGATCTGGCCAACACGCAGAAGTTAATAGAGAAAGCTAGAGCAATGGAGGCCGAGTACAAGACTCTGCTACAACAGTAGAAGGCTAAGAAAGCTCCAGCTCACGTCATCAACGATCCTGGTGTACGGCGAAACCTAGGATGGGCCCCCTCGAAGCCGACGCAAGCCAAGCCATACATTGACAGTGAAGGCAGTCAGGTGATGCCCACTCCTCTTCTTAACCTCGTTGTCGCCAAGACCCTCCTAGAGCAGGATAGATCACTCGCAGCTGTGGATCAGGTCTACGACCTTGTGGCCAAGGCGGTGAAACAATAGGAAAAGGCCACCTCTCAGAGGCTTGAGTCTGACCCAGCGTTCTGTCAGTCTAGCCAGCATAAACCGCCAAGGGACAAATCTCCTCATGATGTCGGGTCACAGACGGGTTCATCAGAACAAAGACGGAGGGATGTGCGCAACAGGAAGGACGCTATCCCCATATCCTCCGACCATGGAGGCAAGGCTCAACCTCGTAGCCCATCCCCACCGCCCCGCTCTCCCCGACATCGCGAAGATACCAGGGCTCACCGCCGTACGGATATGCCTCCGCCAAGGCAGAGCGGCATCGTCATCCGTGACAACGCAGATAAGACCCGTCATGACGGGGAGCGCAACCAAGGACACAAGAGCAGGTCGCGCCATGACCCTCCGCGTCCGACAAACAACCATGACAAGCGTGAGGCGTCGCATGAGGGTAACAACAAGAAGGCTAACCCACCGCCACCTTCGCCTCCATCGCCACCCAGCAGCTACCATAGAGGAGGAGGCCCGCGTTGTTCACGCATCCCATCCCCTGATGGCAAGAAGAATAAAAGAAGCCCGGAGCCATACGATGCACGCTCGCGTCTGGACAAAATCCACGAGGCCCGGGAAGGACCGTACCTAGGACCATGTTGCTTTGGACCTGTGATACGGTCCACAACTGACCCCAAAGGTTTCCGGATTGACAAGACCATCAAGCTCTATGATGGAACCACCAAGCCAGCTACATGGTTGCAGGATTACGGTAACAGAGTGGAGATCGCCAGGGGTAACCCCAACGTCGCCGTCAAGTACCTCCCACTAAAGTTGGCGGGCACGACCCGACAATGGATTGATGACTTGCCGGAGAGATCCATCTGCAATTGGTTAGACATGCAAGAATCATTCACCAAGAACTTCGAGGGTACGTACAAACATCCATGTACTGTTGGAGATCTACAGCGGTGCGTGCAGGAGAAAGACGGGACATCTCACGCCTACCTCTCTTGCTGGCTGGATATGAAGAATTCCTGTGCAGGAGTGCACACTCAGACCGCCATGGCCGCCTTCATTGATGGGTTGGAAAGGGGCACGTTGCTCCGACATAAGTTGAAGCGCCTGCAGGACAATCACTAGCTAGACCTCAACTAGATGATTCAGTTGGCCAGTGAGTTCGCGGCTGCCGACGATGATGCTTGCGGATCCCTGCTGGCAACAACCATTCCAACTCAAGCTCGGAGGAACAACAGCACCAAGCGGAAGACCCCGCCAGAAGAAAAGCAAACGTCCGACATGGTCGCTATGACATTTGCAGGGCGAGGTGATGGCGGACAGCGTGGCCGAGGACGGGGAGCTAGTCGTGGGCAGCAGTGAGGCAGTGAAACTACCTCGGCAGCGCTCCGCGTTCCCCAAACCTATGAAGAGTACCATGATATGCCGTGCCTCGTACAACTAGATGCCAACGGCAAATCCACTCACACCAATCGCCATTGCAAGTTCGTCAACGATCTCAAGGAGGACCCGGAGTCCGGCTACAAACAAAGTCAGAAGAACAGACCGCGAGGCAAGGGCAAGGGGAATAATAAGGAAGATGAGTCCAAGGATTCAAGTTACATGGATGAGGATGTTGACCCCAAGAACGCCACCAAGAGCGATGGCAAGGGCAAGAACCCCTTCAAGAAGAAGACAATAGTTTTCCACACTTTCCTTGGCACCCCCAGTGTCTGACAACAGAAGACCTCTATGACGATACTGATGGCCAGTCTACCCCCACTTCCCCAGTACCTGCACTGGTCGGAGATTCCAATTACTTGGGACAGGAAGGATCACCCAGACCTCATCCCTATGGAGAACCAGTACGCCATGGTCATCAACCCCTTGATTGACGACAATGAGTTCACCAAATGTATGGTGGATAGTGGAAGAAGCATCAACATCATGTACCTGGATACACTGCACAAGATGAACTTGACGGAGGCTAACCTAAGGCGGACCAGCACCAACTTCCACGGCGTAGTTCCTGGTCGGGAGGCTCGGTCCCTTGGGTGCATCATGCTTCAGGTTGCTTTTGGCGATGTTAATAATTACCACCAAGAATGCATGACCTTTGAGGTGGTCCCCTTCAAGAGTGTGTACCACGTCATATTCGGCCGTGACATCTTCCATGCCTTCATGGCCAAGCCATGCTTCGTCTACAACAAGATCAAGATACCCGGACCAAACGGTGCCATCACCGTATCTGGAAGCTTTACCAAGGCAAGGGACCGCGAGATTGGAGAAGCAGCCTTTGCGGAAGCTATACTCTACAGTGAAGAATTCAAGGATATACAGAGAAAGGTCGATGCCTCAGAGATGACGGCGTTGAAGAAGCAGATTTTTGACTCCGCCCTAGCTTTCAAGGCCGCCATCGAAACCAAGCCGGTGGAACTTGTGGTAGGCGATGCCTCTAAGACCACCGCCATTCGGACGAACCTGGATCCCAAATAGGAAAGCACGCTCATCGAGTTCCTCTGTGAGAATAGGGACATCTTTTCCTGGCAACCTGCTGACATGAAAGGTGTACCTAGGGAACTTGCCGAGCACAGCTTGAATATTGATCCAAAAAGCAAACCGGTGAAACAACCTCTACGGCGCTTCGGAGACGAGAAGAGACGCGCCATAGGCAAGGAGATATCTAGGTTACTTAAGGCTAGTTTTATCTGATAATTCCTTCACACCCAATGGGTGGCCAATCCTGTACTTGTCCCTAAAAATGGAACCAAATAATTAAGAATGTGCGTTGATTACACCGGATTGAACAAAGCGTGTCCCAAAGATCCATTTGCTTTGCCTCGCATTGACCAAGTCATTGACTCAACGGCTGGCTCGGAACTTTTGTGTTTTCTCGATGCATACTCAGGATACCACCAAATTAAGATAAGGAAGTCGGACCAATTGGCCACTTCGTTCACCACACCTTACGACACGTTTTGCTAGGTCACGATGCCCTTTGGGATGAAAAACGAAGGTGCTACGTACCAGTGGATAATGCAGCATTGCCTACACGATCAAATTGGTCGGAACGTTTACGCCTATGTGGACAATATAGCGGTGATGTCTAAAATTCAAACGACTTAATATCCGACTTAAAAGAAACCTTTGATAATATCTAGAAATACAACATGATGCTTAACCCTAAGAAGTGCGTCTTCGGGGTACCAGCCGGCAAATTGTGGGCTTCATCATTTCCCAGCGTGGAATCGAGGTGAACTCGGAGAAAATCAAGGCCATCCTAAACATAAACTGTCCTACATGCCTGAAGGACATACAACGGCAAACAGGTTGCGTTGCTGCGGTTAGTCGGTTCGTTAGCCGACTTGGAAAGAAGGCTCTGACCTATACAAGTTGCTGAAGAAGGCGGACAAATTTACATGGACGGACGAAGCAGATGCAACACTGAATCAGCTAAAGGAGATATTATCCTTGGCGCCTATCCTTGCTGCACCCGAGCCTGGGGAGCCTATGTTAATCTACATGGAGGCCACCAACCGGGTAATCAGCATCGTCTTCGTGGTAGAGCGGAAAGAACCAGGGCATGAGTATGGAGTTCAACGACCAGTTTACTATGTAAGCGAGGTCTTGACGGAGTCCAAGCAGCGTTACCCGCACTACCAAAAGATAGCTTATGGAGTGTTCCTTGCTTCTCGGAAGCTAAGACACTACTTCCAGGAGCACCCTATCACAGTTGTGAGCAAAGCTTCACTGTCCGACATCATCAACAACATCGATGCTACAAGATGGGTTGCAAAGTGGGGCATTGAACTTGCCTCCTTCGAGATCTCCTACAAGAGAAGCGACGCTATCAAGTCACAAGCCTTGGCAGATTTTATTGCAGATTGGACGGAGATGCCAGATGCTACCCCAATGCCGGAGCCAGAATACTGGGTGATGCACTTTGACGGATCAAAGCTACTTAATGGCTCGGGGGGCTGGTGTACTGCTACAGTCACCAACCAGGGAAAAGCTACACTATATTCTGCAGATCCACTCCGAGGCTACAAACAACATGGCGGAGTATGAAGCACTCATTCACGGACTGCGCATAGCCAAGGATATTGGCATCAAGCGCATAGTTTGCTGTGGAGATTCCAACTTGGTTGCCCAGCAGGTGGCTGGCACCTGGAACGCGCGGAACCCTATGATGGCGGCATATCGAGATGAAGTGGACAAGATAGCCAAGAGATTCTTGGGCTACGAAGTCAAGTATGTACCTAGGGAGCAAAATGAGGCGGCCGATCTACTATCTAAGCTTGGATCAGGGTGCAAACAAATTTCTCCTGGCGTTTTTCTAGAGCATCTACAGACACCATCCGTGAAGGGAGCGGACATCGACAACCCCGACTCTTTCATTCACTCAGTGACAAAGGTCCCTCCAGCTTGGACAGAACCGTTCATGGAGTATCTCGTACATGGAACTTTGCCCGACGACGAAGTCGAAAGACGGCAAATAGTATGTCGAGCAAAGGGCTATACCATAATCAATGGACAGCTCTACAAAAGAAGCACCACTGGTGTATACCTTAAGTGTGTTTCCCAGCAAGAAGGTATTGAAATCCTACGTGAGATCCATCTCGGAGAGTGCGGTCATCACGCCGCTCCTCGATCATTGGTCTCCAAAGCATTCTGGCAAGGATTCTACTGGCTGACCGCGAAGGCGGACGCCGACAAGCTGGTTGAGACATGCATGGGATGCCAGTATTATGCCCGACAACCCCATGTTCCAGCTGAAGAATTGTGAACAATACCAATAACTTGTCCATTTGCAGTCTGGGGGCTAGACATGGTTGGTCCATTGCAGATGGCACCATGTGGGTTTACGCATGTGCTAGTAGCAATTGATAAATTCACCAAATGGATAGAAGCTAAACCCATTAGAAAGCTTGATGGGGAAACTTCCCTTAGGTTTGTCCGGGATCTAGTGGTGAGATTTGGTCTCCCACATAGCATTATCACCGACAACGGCAACAACTTGTCACTCGGAGAAGTGGAAGCTTATTTTTAGGACAAGGGCATTCGACTTGACCTAGCATCTGTGGCACACCCACAGTCTAATGGCCAAGTTGAGCGAGCCAATGGATTAATTATGCAGGGAATCAAGCCACGTCTTGAGGCACCGCTACATAGAGCAGCTGGAGCCTGAGCGGAGGAACTACCATTTGTGTTATGGACCTTACGAACTACACCCAACAGATCTACCGGCTACACCCCTTACTTCATGGTATATGGAGCAGAAGCCATCCTTCCCTCCGACATCCTTTACGATGAACCAAGAGTTGCCGCCTACGACAAAGATGACGCTGAGGAATCTCAACGCCTACATGTGGACCTTCTCGAGGAAGAGCGCGTTTTGGCATGCCAAAGATCCGCAATCTACCAGCAGAAGCTACATAGCTACCATAGTCGCCGCGTTAGGCATCGCTTGTTTAAAGAGGGCGATCTGGTGCTCCGAATTAAGCAGAAGAAGTCACATAAATTATCCCCGCCATGGGAAGGACCGTTCATCATAAGCAAGGTGCTGCTCAATGGGTCTTACTACCTTGTTGACAATCGTGAACTTAAGGATAGACCCAACAAAGATCATAAGCGTAAGCGACGTGACTTGGATGATGACTACCCGGAGCTTGATCGACCATGGAACATAACAGAGCTACGTCCTTTTTACACTTAGCATATTCTTTATCTACTGTGTACCTCTTATATGATCAATGAAATAAAGCTCTCTGGTTCACTCATATTTCTGAGTCTTTTACCTCCTTTAGTGTTCATTTTGGATCATATAAAAACCTTTATGTGCAAGTTTGCATTTGCACTTGTGAAAATTCTGCCTACGAGCGTTAGCTTAAGTTTTCTGGTCTACACATTCTTTATTGTTTTTATGTGGATTCTGGAGTAGTGACTTTCGGCACTTGTTGTCGGCGATTTTGTGCTTAGGTTTTTGACGGTGCCATTGGGCATCATCACATGAGAGCATAGTTCCGACTACGAGTCTTCCGAGTCACGAAAGGTCAAGCATGAAAGCCAGAGTAATGGATAAGCCAACACTTGCTTAAAAAATAATTACATGCCGGAACCAGTGCTTAAGTAGCAGGAAATTACACCCATTGTTTTTTTGCCTTAAGATAACTTAGTAGTTTTTCCGCATACATCAAACCAGAGGAAACAAATATTACATCATGTTTTTTCATTCCTCTGCCGCAAGAGGCTTGGAAGCAGCATCGTCGGCATCAGGAGATTCATCGTCCTTGAAGTCGGTGGTCTTGAGGGACTCGGAGGAGCTTTAATGGTCGCCGTCAATGGTCTCTAAGGGAACGAAGACATTGTGGTCGACCAACTCGGCAACCCTTGTGTCATATCCCGCGAGAGATGCCCAGATAGACTTATGGTCAATCTTCTGGCCGTCATCGTCGATGTCGGGAAGACCTGAGGTTACCACGTTGGTGTCAGCATCTTCATAGTGCGCCTTGACCATCGATAGTGCCATCCTTGCACCAGCCCGTGTACATGAAGCTTTCCAGCTTAGAATACGCTCGGGGGCTTGGCGCAGTATCTCCGAGAACTTCATCACGAAATCCACCGCTTTGATATTAATCTGGAGGGGCTTGGCTATCTCCTTGGCTTGCCTGATGGCGGTGCTGATAAAGTTTCCAGCGAGGACCATGCATTCCTTAGGCGGAGGAGGCGATTGGGTTAATCCAATAGGAGCTGCAATTCCGATAAGGGAGCGCATGAGTTCAATAACACAAAAATTCAAATTACCTGACTTACAGAAGTACAAGACGGAGAATTACATACCAAAGATGATCGACTCGGCCTACTGGAGCGTTTCCGCCATGGAGTCCCATTCTTGTCGGAGGATTTTGTATGCTTCAAGATTACGCTGATTTTTCTCATCGGCAGCCTTCTTCTGCTCTTTTAGCATCTCAATCTCCCCTTTCAAGCGGTTCATCTCTGTGTTGGCGGACTCCTTCAGGACCTTCATGGAGTCCTCGTGCATCTTCAGCATATCTTTTCTCTCCTGCTTAAGGATCTTGTTTTCTCTATCCAGTAACTCAATATGCTTGGATTGGTCAACAATATCCTTGGCCTTGGCAATGGTTCCTGCAAGTCAGAGAAATAACAATACACAGTGAGTAGTCGGAGAATGGTGGCACAAGACCAAGTCGGAGTACGAAAACGGAAGGAAAAATTGACTCTTGCTCTTGGTGATTTGTTCCTTCAAGAAGGCAGTTTTACCCTTTTCAGCTTCCAACTCCGCACGCATCTTGTGGAACTTCTCATTGGCGACACCTCTCTGCGCATTCTCATTCTGTGGATATAAGATTTAAAGCTGTTTAGTCTACTTGGAGAATCTAGCCGGATAACTATCCACCTAGAGGCTTGTGGGCTACAGTAAGAGTTTTAACTCAGCAAAATGCTTAGTCTTTCTTTAAGCATCTAGTCAGAACTAATTCAATTTTCAACTAGACGCTTGGGGGCTACAATACGAGTTTTAAAATCAGCATATATTCTTAGTCTTTCTTTAAGAATCTAGCCGGAACTAATTCAGTTACAACTAGAGGCTTGGGGGTTACAGTATTGAAGTTTAAAAACACTGCGTATGCTATTCTGAAAGTATCTAGTCGGAATAATTCATTCAAACTAAATACTTGGGGGCTATAGTGCGAAGTTTTCTAGCTTAGTCACTCTTAGAGCATTCAGATGCAAAGACCTATGGTTTTCCGTCTAAATCCTCGGGGGCTACAGTGGGATACTCATATCAAATGCAAAAGGCAAATAAAACTTACAAGAGCGACGATCTTGAGGTTGGTAGCTCTCTTGGCAAACAACTTGCTGAAGGAAAGGCTATTTCCTCGCAAGATATCTGCTTGTCGGAGGATATCCTCAAGATCGTAGGTCGGAGATGTTGGCACTGCACCAGGAGCCAGAGTGGAGCTACTCGGCGCAAGCGCTAGGTAGACTATCTTTGGGAGCTCTGTGGCTATCCTGGGTGCAGAGGCGCCGCCTTCGATAGACATTCCACCCACCATCATTGCCTTACCGCTACCGATGGAATCCTTAGCCAGAGCTTCAGCCATTTTGGTTGCGGTACTTTCTTGCGTCGACTGTTCGCCGACAACGACGAGATCCGCGGAGGCAGCTGAGTGCACTTCCATGGCGGAAGGGCCAGATGCATCCTTAGCCAGAGAGCTTGTCGGAGCTGGTGTGGGCTGGACGCTAGGAGTGACAGGGGCGATGGCGGGAGATGCTTGGTGCGGCACATCTCGCTGCAACATATCTTTAATGTTTTTAGAAGCCCCCGATGCTTTGGAGGTCTTCTTCAAACTGACACTGGATTTATTCCTAAAACGTACAAAATGTATAAGTACAGGAATAAGACGAGAAATGGACAATGTCGGAGGATGAGAGACTTATACAACTGTGGGTGCTTTAGTGAAAGGGATCCCAGTGATCTTTCTCTTCTCCGCATCCAGGGCGGCGGTAGTCTTCTTGGAGGCTCCACCCTCCGTCTTCTTCTTCTTGCCTCTGTCGTCAGCGTCATAGGTGGAGCTCTTCCACTTACGCGCGAGCGGGACATCGTCGTCAGACACCACGGTTACTTCCTTCATCTTGGGGTCATAGATTTGGACAGCCATGCTATCCTCCTCTAGACTGCTAAGCTATTAAATGAAAACCCAAAGTGTTAGATGAGATGGTAATGGCTAGACAGAAGAATTGGAGTATATGTCATACACGGAAAATAAACAGGTACCTTTGGGCACTTGCCCTCCTCGAACATGTCGTAGGTGATGGTGAAGCCACACTTCCTGTCCTTCACCTTGACGATGTCCTTGAGGTGGAGCTTGACGGAGTCACTCGAGAAATTGTCCTTAGAGATACGGAGGCTATCCTTCCTCGCCTTAGAGTACTCGTGCATTAGCTTGGAGCGGTGCTGCAGAGGCTGGATCCGCCTGACGAACCAGCACATGGCTAGGTCCAATCTGGTTAGACCCGTCTCCACAAACCACTCTATCCGCCTTATGGCACGGAGGTGTCATTGTCGGAGGGAAGGGTGGCCTAGGATTTCCATGTCGGGGCTTTGGCAGCGGCTCCGTCGACAAAGTCCGGATACGTCGCTTCTCGGCCAGACAGAGTGATATCTGGGCCGTAGAAGTACATTCGTTCCCAGTTTTTGCAGGACTTATGGCCAACGATGTCGGGGAACTGCCGGCGAGGCCAGATCTTAAAACTAATCGTCCCACAGTTCCTGAGATCATCCTTGCCGGCTTAGGCTTCCCTCTTGATGGTGAAGAAGTAAATAAAGGGATCTAACCTAGGTCTAATCCCTAGGTAACCCTCACAAAGCACCGCATAGTTGCTAAGCGCGAGGATGCTATTGGGGGAAAGGTTCTGAGGTCGAACCCGGTAATGGTTGAGGACAACTAGGAAGAATTGGATATGGGAAAGGAAACGCCGTGTACCAATTGTGCCTTGAGGTACACCTTCTCTCCGGCTTGGGGAGAAGGGGTGACCTCGCCGGTCGGCGCCGCCCGCCAGAAGAGCCCCTCCGTCGCAGGAGGTAAACCTCGACGAGCATCTCCTTGATGTCGTTGTCCGTGATGTCCGAGCCGCGCCAGTCCCCCTTGTGGGAATCATTCTCTTCTTCCAGCAGCTCTAGCGCCGCTGGATTATGGTCGCCGCCGGTGGATTCAACCACTGCGGACTTGGGTAGCACCAGTCCCTCTGGGTGCACATGGAAATTGCTCGCCGGCTTCATCGTGGCATCGCCTAACGCCGCCATGGAGGGAGTAGAGCTACTGCTTTCCATTGGAGAGGGAGAATGGTGACTGGAAAGTTTGGGAAGCTAGGGGTTTTTTGCATGTCGTGCGGAGGGCTCGAGGAGGTGCTCGCTGGAGGAAGAAGATGACGCAGGGATGCATGATGTGAAAAGTAAAAATTCACCGCAGATGTGATTTATAACCTCAGGCGTCGAGATTCGTGCAAAGTGATCGAATGGTTGGCGCGTGGACGACGTGTGCGGGCGCGTGCGCGGAAATTTCGCCACGTTCCCAACCATCGCCGCCAACGGTTCATATCCTTCGCGTGGGAAAAACGGACATGATTGTGTTCTGTGCATGTGTGAGTTACGAGGCATTGCTGACCTATGTCTACATCGTCCTAGCTGTCACTGACAGGTGAACCATCACATTAGAATATTCCGGCATGGACGGATCCAGTCCGGCTATGAGAAGAGTACGATGGAAGATTCAGCGTTTCTCCGACTTGCAAAGTTGAAGACGGAGAATATTGCAGGGTTCTTGGGAGGACTACAAGGTATTGCTTGGCGATTTTTTGACATCCATCTAGACGGAGCATTCAACCTGAAGAGGCAAGACGGCGCAAGATCTTGGAGTTCTCTGGGGGCTACTGTTGGGGATATGCTATATGGGTATCCTCATAGCATGTCTCCTATCCGGATAACCCAGGTGATGGGGATATGCCTACTGGGGTATCCTCAGCGGGACGTTTCCGACTGGCCCAAAGGCTGGCGAGTGGGCCTGTAGAACGGCGAGTGGATCAAAGCCCATCAGTACCAAGGCATGGAGGTCAAGGCCCAGCGAGTAGATAGGCCGATCGGTCTGAGTTAAGCGATTGACAAAGTTGTAACCGAATCGGTTGAGATATGTAAACCCTAGGGGAGGTAAGCCTATATAAACCTCCCTAAGGGGTGAGTAGAGATACGTTCCCTCATACACCCAAGCAACTCGCCGCCTAGCCGCCGAGTTCGCCCATTGTAAACACCTCCATAATACAATCTAGCAGTAGGTCTTTACCCTCCGGGGCCGAACCGTAAAACCTCGAGTCTCCGCCTCATCTCGCACCGCAGATGGCTGGCCGCCTTGCCTTCGTTCTACTACCGCCGATCGCAGCATCTGCCGTGGTCATTCCACGGCTGGCGCCCACCGTGGGGCCTGGCGGTCTGGCGGTGTTCTCGGCGAGATCCAATCTGCCCATCAACGAGGCGGTCGCCACCGGCATGATAGCGATTGGCGAGATGCTCCAGATCTTGCCAAGCAGCTACGTCCGGCGCGACCGTCGCGACAACGTGATCCTGCCACGGCACGATCAGCCTCTTCGTCGGCTTCACCGGCGTCATCACCTCGGAGGACTCGGCTCGCATCCGCGATCGCCACCACGCGATCGGCTCTCCGAGCCAGATCCACGATCCACCGCCTCGCCTCCGTACGACTCGGCAAGCAACGTGGCGAGAATTCAGCCGCGGAAGATGTGACCCTCACCGACGACGCCGACTCGGCGGCCCCGGCGTCACTCGCCGGATCCATCACCGCGGCCTCGTCCGCGGGCTCCATCGCTCAGGTCTCCAACGCGGGAGATTTCGAGGACCCCTCCATCCTCGGGATCTTCGACTTGACTCGGTCGGAGAACTCCGCCGACCTCCACGACGGTGCCGGTCGCCACGCCGACCTACATGGCCACCGCACCGATCCGCCGGAGGACCCTTTCTCCACCCGATCCTCCTAACGCCCGCACGGAGAGTCGAGAACTCCGCTGGCTGGCGGAGGCGATGCAGGCAGGCGGCGAAAAATTTCGCCTCGGCGGTGGCAGAACTGCCACGCTACCACCAGCGGATCAGGTCACGCTGAACCCCACCGTTGACGCGCCCTGAACTTCGACGACGAACGACCCGGCTCGCCGAAGCCGAAGCGATCTGCGAGCAGCGCCACCAGGAAGCAACCGCCCTCGCAGATCAGCGATGGGTGCCCCACCAACCGCACCTCCTCGAGGACCAGCCGCGGATAGTCGTCTCCTCACGGGAGCGAGATGCGAACGGCCTTCCACTGTTCTCCACCCCGATGGACAACCTCGTGGCAGGCCGAGCCGCGGCCGACAGCATCACGGCGACCGGCGACGGCGCCTTACAGATCCAGTATGTCAGGGCCCTACTCGCGAAGGCCGTGGAATAGAAGAAAGCAGGCGCCGACTCGCAAGGGCGAGTGTACTCGCGCTCCTCGGGAAGCAGGGCGGCCTCAAGCGGCCGTCCAGCGGTGGCAAACACCCTCAATTGCCCGCCGCCAGAGCCACTGCAGCTCCAACGACGACCCGCGAATGCGGCACTCTCCACCAACGATCGGGCGGCGACCAACCTCGTTGCCGCCAATGGAGAGCCGATCGACGCCTTCACTCACATCATCAACAACCAAAATCGGCGCGCCGCCAGCCCGACTGCGGCACACCTAACTACTGCGCGATGGCGAGCCTATGTCGCTCGATCGACTAGGGCCCAAGTGCCGGACCAATGATCCGGAAAAGTACCCACCCAACTTCAAGGCGCCAAGGAGATCGAAAAATCGACTCCTCGTCGACCCGTGATGCGGCTTGACACATACCTCATGGCAATGGGGATCGCGGGTCACCGACCTACTGCGCCCGTTACCTCCCACGATGATGGAGGGGGGCAGGCAATGGATCAACACGCTCCCCGTGACAATCGACTCCTGGGAGGAAATGCGACGCCGTCGGCACTTGAGTGCTCCTACACCGCGCCACCACCATCGAGGACCTGGAACGATCGTCCAGGACCTCATGAGTCGACCAGCTGGGTCCAACGGTGGCAAGAGCTCTGGCATAACGGTCGGCATCCACCCGGACACCGCTATCCATTGCTTCAAGACCTCGTGCGCCACGAGCCTCTAGTCGCCAAGCTCAAGCGACACGCCCGCACACTCGACAACATCCCGACCTCCTCGAGATCGCCAAACGATACGCCGAGGAAGATCCCAATCAAGGCGTCGACGAGAGTCCGGACAACGACGACGGGCGGCAACGACGGCGGCACGAAAGCAGACCTCGCTACTGGCGGCACTCGCCTCACAGCAAGCGCCGCAACGATGGGCGAGTCGACTTCGCCAATGCTGGGCACGCTGGCGACCCCAGAGCTACCGCCGCGACGGAGGGCAACGACGCGGGCGGGAACTACAAGAACAAGCCAAGGTTCGATCCGCGGCCCTCCTTAACCAACCATGTGCGTTTCACAGCAGGAAGGAAAGCCCGCCACGCACACCACCGCCGCGCCACACCCTCGTGGAGATCGAGAAGGCACGGCGCGGGAGGACACCGACGACCCACAAAATGGCGGAAAATTCGGCAAAGTAGCCTCGCTCCACACCTTCACGGCTTCAACACGGCGCGAGAAGAAGGTCATCGCCATTGCCGCCGTCAACGCGGTGGCCTGACAGACGTCCCCGGTTCGAACTGGTGAAGCCTATCACCGAGCGGCAAGACCACTCGCCACGCGCGAGTACCGGGCGAGTCGCCCTGGTGGTCAAGCCCAAGGTCGGCGACTCGGCTCCCCAAGACTCGATGGACGGCGGCAGCTCCATCAACATCCTCTACCTCGACACCTTCAGCGATGCGGCTCCCGCGGTCGATGATCGAGACAACCCACACCACGTTCCACGGCATCGTCCCCGGTCGGAAGGCGTACCCGATCGGCAAGGTCACGCTACCCGTCACCTTCGGCACTCCGGCGAACTTCCGCACCGAGCGGATCGTCTTCGAGCTGGTGCCCTTCGACAGCCCTTACCATTGCGTCCTGGGGCGCCAGGCGTTCGCCAAATTCATGGCGGCACCCCACTACGCGTACAACGCGATGAAGCTCCCCGGGCCGTGCGGCGTCATCACCATCAACGGCGACCCTGACATGGCCGCCGAATGCGAGGCCAAAGGAGCCGAACTCGCCGACGCCGTGATCGCGGCGGAAGCTAGTCACGCCGATGAGCTCGCCAAATACGCGAGCGGGGTCAACAACGACGACCCCACAATTCTCAAGAAGCCGAACTCAGAGGGCACAAACACCTCAACCTTTGAGGCCACGACGCACCCGCGTCGAGCTGGTCCCAGCGACCCAGCCAGACGGTGATCGGGACAGGCATGAGCCCAGCATAGGAAGGCGCGCTCATCGAGTTCCTCCGTGAGAACAGGGACATCTTCGCATGGAAACCCTCCGACATGCCTGGTGTCCCTAGGGAGCTCGCTGAGCACAAATTAAACGCCGACCCCAAAGTGCGACCAGTCAAGCAGTCGCTACGGCCATTCAACGAAGAACGCCGTCGGGCAATCGCCGAGGAAGTGCAGCGTCTCCTCGCTGCCGGCTTCATCCGGCCAATTAAATACTCCAAGTGGCTGGCAAACCCAGTCCTGGTCGAGAAGAAGAACGGGACCTGGAGAATGTGTATCGACTACACAAACCTGAACAGCGCCTGCCCAAAGGAGCAGTTCGTCCTCCCGCGGATCGATCAGATAATCGACTCCACCGCGGGCTCGGAGTCGCTGTGTTTCCTCGACGCCTACTCTGGGTATAACCAGATCAAAATGGCTGTCGAGGATGAGGAGAAGACGGCGTTCATCACGCCATTCGGAGCCTTCTGCTACACCGCCATGACCTTCGGCCTCAAGAACGCCGGAGCAACGTATCAGCGGTGCATGCAAGAATGCCTCGCGAGCCAAATTGGCCGCAACATCCACGTCTACATCGACGACGTGGTCGTAAAATCCGCCGCCAAGGCGACCTACCGCCGACCTCGCGAGACCTTCGCCAACTGCGGAGGTACAAGATAAAGCTCAACCCCAAGTGCACCTTGATTGTACCGCGGGCAATTACTAGGGTACGTCGTCTCCAAACGAGGGATCGAGGCAAACCCACGAAGATCGACACGATCGCCGGCTCGGCAAACCCGAGTGCTGCGCGGCGTCGTAAGCTTGCCGGGCGGGTAGCGGCTCTCGATCGCTTCATCCCCTTTGGCGAAAAGGCGATGCCCCTATACCGCTGATCGCAAGAATCCCACCTTCCGTGGGACAAGGAGGCGGACGGCGCTCGCGACCTCAAAAAGGTGCTACTCGCCGCACCACTACTCGCCGCACCCGTCGACAAGGAGCCCATGCTGGTTTACGTCGCGGCGTCCGGCGTCGTCATGTAATGGTCGTCGAACGACGGAGGAAGGAAAGAGCGCCCAGTCCAGCGGCGGTATACTACATCAGCGAGGTCCTAACGAGTCGCGCCCAATGATACCACATACCAAAAGCTGGTATCGCGGTCTTGAGCTCAGCGGCGCTGCGCACTACTTCGTGAGCACCCCATCACGGTCGTCTCCTCCGCTCCACTACAAGACATCATCCGCAATCGCGAGGCGACCGGGCGGGTCGCCAAGTGGGCCGTCGAGATCGGCGTCCACAACATTAAGTACGAGCCACGCAGGGCGATTAAGTCACAGGCACTGGCCGATTTCCTCGCCGACTGGGAGGAGGCCCAGCAGCCAGAGAAGCCGCCGTACCTCCATTACTGGAGCACAGACTTGACGGGTCCAAGAACGCGGACGCGCGAGGCGGGATAGTGCTGACCTCACCAAAAGGCGACAAGCTCCGCTACATCCTCCGCCTCGAATTCACGCCCTGCACCAACAACATGGCCGAATACGAGGCCCTACTCCACGGCATGCGAGCCGCAAAGGAGATGAGCGTCAATCGCCTCCGATGCTACGGAGACTCCGACCTCGTTGCGGGTCAAGTCGCCGGCACCTGCGACGCCGTCTCCCCTACCATGGCGGCATACCGCCAAGAGGTGGACAAGGTGGGCGGCCACTTCACCGGCTACTCGGTCGAGTGGATCGACAGGAGGAAAACCGAGGAGGCCGACGCCCTCTCGCATCGGGTCGGCTCGACTCGCACCACCGCAGCGTGTTCCTCGACACCATCTTCACACCGCCGTCTCTCCCGAAGGAGATCGACATTGAGTCCGCCCAACCAGAGGCAACCTTGGTCGCACTCATCACCGAGCAGACGATCGACCAAGCCCTACATCGCCTACCCGAGACAGAAACCTGCCCAGACGAGACAAGCGCCAGAATGATCGCCGATGTAAGTCCTACACCATCGACGGCGAGCTACAAAGCGCAGCGTCACCGGCGTGTTCAACGATGCGTCCAACCGGTGAAGGACGCAAAATCTTACATGACATCCACTCAGCGATGCGGCCACCACGCTGCCAGGCTCCTGGTCGCCAAAGCCATGCGACACGGCTTCTGGCCCATCACCGCATGCCGACGCGCCGATATCGTCAGCGATGCGCGGGTGCCAATCGCCAACCGCACGCGTTCAAGTTCGGCGCTCAAAACAATCCCCATCACTTGGCCATTTGCCGTGTGGGGCATGGACATGGTAGGCCCTTCAAGAAGGCCCCTCGGCTACACCCACCTGCTGGTCGTCGACAAATTCACAAAGTGGGTAGAAGCCAAGCCAGTCCGAATGCGACGGGAAGATCGCCACTAAGTTCCTCTGAGCTCATATACCGCCACGGTTTCCCCAACATCATCACGGACAACGGCACAAACTTCGCCAAGGGAGCAATGGCCGAGTTCGCGAGAGCACCACATCCGGCTCGACCTTGCGTCGATCACCCGAATCCAACGGCCAAAGGAACGAGCCAACCAGCATCCTCCACGGCAAGCCGCGACTCCAAGTACCACTCGAGTGCACCGCTGGATGCTGGGTCGAAGAGCTCCCCTCCGTCATCTGGGGAATCCGCACCTCGGTCAACAGGTCGACGGGATTCACCCCCTTCTTCATGGTCTACGGCGCCGAAGCTGTCATGCCGACCGACCTCGAACACGACTCGCGGATCGTCCACTATACGGAGGCCATAAGCGAGCGGGCCCGCCAAGATGGGCTCGACCAACTCTCGGCAGCGACCTCGCCCGATCGCGCACCGCTATCTATCGCAAGGGCTCTCGCTACCACAGCCGACGGTGAAAACCCGCACCTTCGTGAAGGCGACTTGGTGTTACGCCTCATCCAGACAAGAAGGGCACGCAAGCTCTCCCTCCGTGGGAAGGCCCGTTCGCTATCGGGCGCAGCGTAGCAACGACGCCTACTACCTCGCCGACGTCCGCGGGACGGTGAACTCGACGTCAGCGGCCGTGGAATGTAAATCTCCTCGGAAGTTCTATACCTAGAACCCCACATATGTACTCTCCGATCGCTATGAAAAAGAAAGCGGTTCGCAAAATTGCCTACTCTCCATTCCTTGTGCCACTCGCTTTTCGTAATTAACAGCGTCATGCTAAAATACAGAAGTCAACCCTTGGTACAGCGACCGCACGGCTAAGTAGTGCGATGTAAGAGCACCGAGTCATTCAGGTCTTGCATCGTCCACGAAAAACGCCAACCGAGCCCCATCGAGTCGCCTAGCTCGACGGTTTTCTGAACCAAGACATCTGTCTCGCCACAGCGACCCTGGTCCTCCGCATCCTGGCGAGCGACTCGAAGGCTAAGTACCACGCCGGGACTGGATACCAGTTCGTCTCGATCGACAGGAAAACGCCAAGTAAGAAGCGTGCCCAGACTGCCACGCGACCGACCCACCGGGCGGGAGCGCGCTAACACAAACGCGCTTAGTCCTCAACCACCCTCGAGTCGCGCCTTGAACTACCAAGTACCACGCCGGGGACTCGGCCACCCGCACCGTTCACAGACGGAAAACGGTAAAATCAGAGCACTCGAGGGAGTCGCCTTGCGGGCTCTCGAGCTCGGCGAGTCGACTCAACCAACAACACACATGATAAACAACAAAACATCATATCTAAGGTGAACCCCGCAAAAGGCGGACGCTCGGGACTCACCCAAAATCAATCAAAACACGCAAACAAATAGCAAAATGAACACAACGTTCCATTCAATCGCATATCGCATTGTCTTACATTACAAAATATGCCTACTCGGCAGAATTACTAACACTATTCCGCGAGCTTCGACGATGATGCACCAGCGTCCGGCGCTTCGGATGAATGCATTACGGGTTCGATGGATAAGTCGTCTGGCCCGCCATCGCCGCGGAAGGGCTGCTCGACCTTGAAGTCGCGATCGCGGCTCGGGTCGTTCGCGACGACCGCTTCTGATGCGGAAGAAGGTCGCCCATCGCCCAAACACGCTCGAGTACGCGGCGGCACGTTCGCAGCTTAAGAACTTCAGACAGATCCACCGCGCGACGATGAAGGATAACCACTGTCACGTCCGAGGTCGAAATCTTCGGGAAGTGGAGTCCTGTGCTCGAGCCGTCGACGCTCCACGTCGAAAAGCCGACCGTCATGAACTCCACGACGGGCGCCTTCTCCAAGTACTCCACACCTCAACGAGGTCATCGAATAACCTCCGTGGGAGACATCTCTTGAAGGTAGGCGCGGATGCAAGTCGCCGACAAGCGTCGCCGAAGTCGACGAGCATGCTCACGCACTCCTCGCATCAAGAGAACTCGCTTCTTCATGGCTACCAATCACATGGCCTGCTAGACGGAACAGTTGTGAGCACCACGGAAACCACAAACAATACAACCACAAGGCGGAAGACGACTCACCGAAAGCAGCGGGCGAGCCCGTGATGAAGCTTTGAGCGATGTCTTATCGTCCCGAAGCCCAACGATGAGGGCTTCCGACACCTTCCGGTCTTCCTCCATGCAACGCGGCCTTAGCTCGCCTGTCACGAGCTCGCTTCTTCTTTCGCCTCCCGCAGTGCGCGCTCGAGGTCGGCGATCCTTTGCTCAGCAGTGCTTAACGCAGATTTCGCCGCCGTCAGCTCGCCAGCAGGGACAAGCTCCTGGCGAGCCACCTCTGCCTGGCAGCAATTGCCTGAAGCTCCTTGTTTACTTCTTGGAGAGCGCCCAACTCCTTCTCAGCACGCTGCTTCGCAGCCAATCGCTCTGCCGACTCCATTTGTAAACCCTGCAAAGTTTCAAAGTCAGTTCACACGAAAACAACTCAGTGCCCACCCGCTACAATTTAGCGGGTGCGCACTCGACCTGGCGGCTCGAAAATTCCGGTGCCTACCCGCTACAATTTAGCGGGTGCGCACTCGGGGACTGGCGGCTCGAAAATTACTAAGTGCCCACCCGCTACAATCTAGCGAGTACGCACTCGGGGACTGGACTCGAACAAACAAAACAAGTAACTATAAAGAATCAGGCCGCTGCAAAACACCGACCTGATCCTCGGGGTGAGGTACTGGATGGCGCGCCAAGCATGCCGTTGCGATTGCGCTGGCCCACGGACGCAAGCAGCGCCGGTGCGTGCCCGCGACGTTGGTCAATCTCAGCGTCGGCGGTCTCTGGAGCGGGGTTCGGAGTCGCAGCCTCACTCGCCGTGGCCGCCTTGGTCATGAAGCGGGGGAAGGTAGCACCCGCCCCAAAGGAGCTCGCTTCTTCCGGTCTAAACGAATGCCTCCCTTCGTGGACGGTAGCTTCACAGCGGGCCAACCCGGCGCGACGCCGTGTCGTCGAGATGTGCGATGTCATCGCCTTGGCCTTCTTGCTGCCTTCCGTGGAAGCGGCGACCTCATCCACCTTCCTCTTACGGGAAGGGTCCTCTCGCTAGTGGCGGAGGGCACCTTGGCCACCGTCGGGTGGCTCATCTTCTTCGCTCGGTCCTACGACGAGACAATTCAGGAAAAACATTCAAAATACTAAGAGAGAAAGGCGAAGCCGAGTACACTCACTTGGCGACGGAATGAAACGCAGCCTCTGCGGCCGGCCGGTTTCTCCAGCTCGGGGCCAAGCCGGCGACTGAGCCCCAGTTCCAGGGCGCCAGGGGCCCAGGATACGGACGGTTTCTTTGATGTTGAGGTAGCGGTTGGCGCCTTCGGCGGAGGTTTCCTTGCTAGGAGCTGCCGCGACCGGAGCCTCCTTGCGAGGCGAGACCGCCACGTTCGGGACCCCTTTGCGAGGCGAAGTCGCCTCAGCTGGAGCCTTCCCTAGCCCGGATATCGGCGCGAAGGGCGGGGGCATCGAGGCCAGCGGTGCCTCCATGGATGGTGCATCTAGCGTGGTTGTTGCCGGGGCCGCCCCGTCACCGGCCGAGCTGTGGGCATCGGAGCTGCTCGCTGAGCGCGGCGGTGAGGCCATCTTCGGCGGCTTCGTCCTCCTCCTTAGGGGGGCCCTCGCCTCTTTCTCCTTCTTCTTCTTCGCGGGAGTGGCCTGACGGAGCGAGGTGGTCTCCGGGAGTTCCTCGTCATCGTCATGACGCTCGAGGCTCCTGCTCGCCTCGAGTTCGCGCTGACGTTGCCCGCGGGTCTTTCGGACCAGTGGGGCGATCTCCTCTTCGGATTCGTCCTCATCGTCCTCGTTGCCCTTGGCGGGAGGCGACTCGCTTGTGTCCTGGGCGGATGGCCCGGAGCTCTCGTCATCGGCGGGTGGGAGCCACCCTTCCACCACTTGGAATAGCTGCGTTAAACATGGAACAAAGTTAGAATTACCGCGACTGCATATGCTGCGACTGCGAACAAGATCAGGTTATTACCGTTGGAGCCGGACGCTTCGTGGTGTATGGAGGGAGCCCGGCCTGCGCATCCGTGTATGCCACAGGTGATCCTCTTCAGCGCCAGAGGTAGTCCTCCGGCTTCCACTTTCGGCGCAGGCCTTCGTCGAGTCTTCTCGGCGTGTCTTGGTACATGTAGTGCTCGCGTTAGGCGGCGGGCAATCGCCGCCCAAGCCAACAGTATGCAGTGTTCACCGTCTGGAGCCTTCTTCTTCGCACCCGAATGGTCTGGAGCATCGTCGACGACCATCCGCTGATCGTCGGGAAGCTTGGCGACCTGGAGATTTGCTGCTCGGAGCGGTCGGCCGAGTACCGTGGGATCGCCGCCTCGTCCTCGGGTCGCCTCGGTCACATAAAACCAAGACTTTTTCCGATTCGCTTTGCTTTGGCAGCATCAAGTCGAAGAAGGAGGCTTTGGATTTCAGTGGAAGGTTAAGCCGCCGGCTAGCATTGGGCCGCCTCCTCGCGGCTGATCCGTCCATGGAACAGATCTTGCCACAAGGGAAAATAGGGCGGCAGCCCGTAGCACTTCATGAACGCCACAAAGATGGCGAGCTGCTCGATACTATGGGGCCCAGATCCGAGGCTGGATCCGTGGTAAGGCGCAGGCCGGAAGAACAGAGAAGTGGGAAACCCTAAACCCCGCTCGAGGTGACTAGTGAAGCAGATGAACTCTCTCGCGCGCGGGTTCGGGGTCGTTCTCCTGCGAGGATTCGCCTGACCGGCCAGGATTCCGGCCTCCTCGAAGGAGGCCAGTTGCGCCCTGGTGCACTTGGATCTACCCCAAGGTTCGGTGGAGAGGGCCATGGCTGAGGATTTGCTTGGAGGTCGGAGGATTGCGGGTCGGTCGGATTGCGAGATCAACGGGCGAAAGATGTGCGTACTCGGAAGAAATGGTGGGCGGTTGGCTTTCCGATGGCCAACCATTCCTCTTATATAGCGAAAGCTGCCCGCCAAATTAGGGGGCCGTTACCGCGCGATGATTACGCCGAAAGTTACCGTTAAGTTACCTTAACGGCTAGTTTGACCACGACGGTCGCCTCCGCCACTCGGCTCGAGTTATTCGCCGAGGCGACCGTTGGTTCGGTTCACCCAACGCGACTCGGTTGCGGATTTTTCCTTCAGCAGAGCCGCCCGACGATTCTGGATGCCAACTTGAAGCCGTATACTCCATGCCAGCCACCACCGCCTAATCAACGGCGGCCTCGGGGACTACCGATGGGGATATGCCTCGGGGTATCCTCGGGGGCGTTCCGACAGCCCAAAGGCTGGCAGTGGGCTGCAGAGCGGCGAGTGGATCAAAGCCCATCGGTACCAGCGATCGGAGGTCAAGGCCAAAGCGAGTAGATAGGCCCGGTCGGTCTGAGTTAAACGATTGACAAAGTTGTAACCGAATCGGTTGAGATATGTAAACCCTAGGGGAGGTAAGCCTATATAAACCTCCCTAAGGGGTGAGTAGAGATACGTTCCCTCATACACCCAAGCAACTCGCCGCCTAGCCGCCGAGTTCGCCCATTGTAAAAACCTCCATAATACAATCTAGCAGGAGTAGGTCTTTACCCTCCGGGGGGCCGAACCTGGGTAAAACCCTGAGTCTCCGCCCTCATCTCGCACCGCATATGGCTGGCCGCCCTTGCCCTTCGTTCTACTACTCGCTGCCGATCGCAGCATCTGCCGTGGTCATTCCCACGACACCAGGTGTCCCACAGTTGGCAGCATGGCCCATGGCCTGCTGGGCGGCCCAGTTAGACGGATCTAGAAGGGAGGCCCATCCAGGATAAAGGAAGGCTATGGAGGAGTCACCAACGTACCCGGAGCCTTGGAGTGCAAGACATGTTATACTGATTGTATACTATGTAGGACTCTGTAACCTGTCCGGCTAGGACTTTTCCCTCTAACCCTAGGACCTGGCAACTATATAAGTCGGGCCTATGGGAGCCTTTAGGGCACAACCTAGTATCGATTACCATACACCTCGCACAGCGAACCAATCCCTGTAACTCGGCGTATTGCCATTATAGTGATTTATAGCAGGAGTAGGATTCTGCCACCATTGTGGGATCTAAACCTGGGTAAGTGTAGCACCCCGGGTAAAACCACTATTAGAAAATCGCTTGTTGTTTTATGTTCATGCATCATCATTATATCATCATGCATTTTTTCGCCTAAAACTATTTTCCAAAAACCCTATTTTTGCTTTCTACTTACCCCCTCTTATTTGAAAGTATAAGGTCCAGTCCGTCCAGATCTTATATTTGTCTAAAAACTATTTATAAAGGTTTATCAAATAAAATTATTAAAAACTATTTTGTCTGGGGAGGCAGTCCAGCTGGCCAGGCCTAATAGGCCCAACCGGAGTCCACCTACAACCCTAGATTTCCAAACCCTAAACCTAGACTAGACCCAAACCCTAACCCTAGCTAAATCCCCCTAGCACCCACACCTGCCGCCGCCAGGCACCAACCACCCCGCGCGAGCACCCCACCCCCTCTGTGCACACCCCACCACCCCGTCCGTTCCCAGTCCCAACTCCCAACCCGACCCAGCGTGCGTCGCCCACTCCCCGCTGGCCCCGTCACCCACCCCGCGGGACCCACCCCTCCTCGCGATTTCCCAAGCCGCTCTCTCGTCCCTATCCTCGCTTCTCTCTGCCGCCGCCAGGGGGGCGCCCTCCCACCTCGTCGCCCTGGCCTCCTCATCCCCTTCCGCCTCCAGAGCCCGTCTCCACCGCCTCCGGTCTTCCTCGCATCTTCCTCTGCTTTGGACGCGTAAGCGCCCCTCCGCTAGAGATGCTACTCTCCTTGCCCGCATCTTGCCTCTGCCTGGCGTCGGCCTACCTTGGCAGCGAGCGACGCCCCGCCTCTTCCTCCTGGAGCTCGTGCCGTCCGCGCCTCCTCGGCCTGGGTTCGTCGCCGCTACCGTCAACCTCATATTCCGTCCGCCGCAAGCGACCTCTGTCGCCCTTCCTCCTTGAACCGTCCTCTGCTCGCAGGTCGGTGCCGCCTGCAGGAGCCACTCCGCCGCCGGCCTCAGGTCTCCACACGCCTGTAGGTTCTGCCACGCCCAAGACCCCTTTCTCTACGGACACCATAGGCTCTCTCCTCCTCGGCGTTTCTCTCGGTAAGGAGGTGATGCCCGCTGTGTGTGCCCGTTTTCTGTTCAGTCATGTGGTCCTGCAGGATGTGTCTAGATGAAGTATTGGCATATATGTGTGAGTTTCTTCTCAGATACAACCTCAGGATGATGTGCTAACCGTGGGCTACTGTTGCCATTGTTCGGGACCTTTGGTGGGATCGCTTGGCTTCGGTGTCGATGAGACATAAGAACACAACCGTTTCGATAGGATTTTCCTCATCGTCAAGACCAATTCAATGTCGTGCTATGGACATCAAGATCTACTTCTGTTTGCGTCAACCGGTGCTTGCAAACGGTGAACGAGTGGGAACCTCAAGGTCGCCTTCACGGAATCCGAACTCTCGGCACGACAAAGCCTCGTCCCCGGATCTGATGGTCGAGACCCTGAAGACCGATTCCCCGAACCCTCGGAACCCCAAGATCGCCATTCGATGTGTGACCCCTATCCGAGACCCCTCATATTTTTATAATATATGATATTGATCTTGTTGCATATTAAATGAACATGTTTGCATACATATTGTGGGTGTTTGGAGGTATCTAGATGATTCACCTAAATTATATATGGAGTCCATATGTGGGCGAATCTAGTCTTATATTGGCTCCAATTAAATTTCAGTAGCGAACCGGTGACATATTTTTCCTTGATAATGCAATATTTAAAATACGGGCTAGCTAAACAATATGAACCTATTAAATTATTTTCGGAACCCTGGTTCCGCTTAATATGGCCTAATTGCATCGCATCTTTGCCATGTCATATATCATACATGCATCATCCCGATCTTCTGCCGTAGTATTAAATAGTGCATTCGGTGTTTCTTTTAGTGTTTTGCTTCTTCACGGATTAGGCCGATGAGTGGATGCGAGTGTCGACCCGATCTGCGGATGAAACTTCGGCAATGTTTTCAGGCAAGCATTCTCCCTCTTTCTACCTATTTTATATTTGTAGTCTTTATTTCCTCCTATTGATCTATTGCTATCTATGTTGCGATGCTCTAGTTTTCGTATCCGCGATATCCCTTGCAGCCTTATATTGCCTTGGACACATCCTATTACCTGTTGTTTGATAGATAGTTGGACTTGCGTGTCGTAATCGCTTGCTCAAGTGCAGTTGCGCATCGTCAAGTACCACAGTTGTTGGAGTAATGCCTCATGTTTAATGTTGGAGATGATCATGGCTTTAATTACGGTTTAACAACTAAAATTGAAGTAGGTAAATAATGCAGAGGCACAGGTGGGCAATTGATGTTATTTGGTTTTTAACCGTCCACTTGTGTCCTGTAGGACCCCAAGTACTTGATACATGTTCTTTGAATATTCGCACTATCCGCATGTGGGACCATGAATCCCCCTATCCAGAGCTTGAGTCATATATTATTTCTTGGGGCCACAAACTAGTTTGGGGCTTTATTACTATCCTGTACTTATGCCATGCTTTATTGCTTTATTTACGATTGCGCGTGGAGCGCCTGTACTGTTTAGGAATTGTGATACATTTATGCGGTATCGACAAGCCCAGTCACATTTTCGGGTTCCCAGTCGTTTACAGTCGTCGACACAAACCTCTGGGTCCGTCTCAGAGCTGGCCAACTTCGTCGCGGGTAGCTTAGTGGGGTGCCCCCCTAAAATATTATATGAATCTTGCAATTGCTCTGTCGTGATGCCTCGTTGGGTTTTCATTTGGTTTTTCTCGAGGTTGATCGTGCGTGTGTTGCTATTTGTGCCCCCTGCAGGGTAAAACTTTCTGAAAGCCGTGTTCGCGGTTATGGACGACTTGGAGCACAATATCTCGATCATAGAGAACTATAACTAAAGTAGTGCTATAAATTTGACTTTATAATGACTAGTAATCAATTTCACTATAATGGAATGGCTAAATAAAAGTACCAACAACTGCTGGATTTGGGATGCCTTATGCTATATGTATCTAACTAGTAAGTATTGCAACTACAACGGAATGGTTAAATAAAACTGCCCACTGCTTATTAAATCAGGATGACTCATGCTATCTATATCTGATTAGTAATTGCCGCAACTATAACGGAATGAATAAAACTGCCAACTGTGTGAGTTCCTCGGTTGACTTCCTCGTTTGGTCTCGAGGGGGAAATACCAGGATGGGTATGCTTGGTGATAGTTTCAGGTTGGATCCGAATAGGTCTTTCTTATCCCTATCTGATAGCCGCCAGTTGTATTGAGTCTCTATAGGTTGTTTAGTGCATGCTGCGCTGCCGCCTCAGTCCACCATACCTATGTAGGCGAGGACCGCCGAATTCTAGTCTCGCCGTGTACTGGCCTCAGTACTGACCGCTCTCTTTTCCCTTTGTCCTTTGTCGGCACCCCTTTTGTTTAAGTAGGTTTTGAGATCGACGTCGTTACCTGGGTTACCCTTCCGGCTTGGCATGGGCAGGGTTATGGACGCCATTGGTTATTCTTCAGGGCTCTTAGCTCAATTTGCATCTTGTACGTACTCGGACGATGAATCGTTTTAAAGTTGATTTGGATCTTTGTATTTTATATCGGTATTCTTGACTTAAGGAGTCGTTGATATATATATATATCTGTTTTGTGGGTTCCATCATGGACTATTGTGTAATGATATTACTTCGTTTTCCACCCGCACGCAAGTGCCTGGTGGGCACCTTTGAATCGTTTCTATGCGGGTTTGGCGGGAAACGCGAAAACTTGCATAGGGACGATCCGAGGGTGTTACAGTAAGCTGTGTTACCTCGTACCCGTCAACCGTCCGCCTTACCCCACGTCCCTAAACACGCACTGTGAGGACCCCTCCATGGTGTACTCGTCGGCAATACCACGGCAATGGTGGGAGAAAAAACACAACCATGCAATGCCTTCAGCTACAGCTGACAGGCGCAGCCAGGGCCTGGCTCAGCAGTCTCCCGTTTGGTTCCATCCATAGCTGGGAAGAGTTGGCGTACAACTTCATACGCAACTTCAAAGGCACCAGCAAGAGACCAGCTTCAATCAGGGAGCTACGAGCCTGCTGCCAGCGGTCCAACGAGTCCATTCGCTCGTACATATTGCACTGGTCCATCATCAATAACTCCGCCGCAAACATCTCCGAGGAGAGGGCAATCAACGCCTTCAACGATGGTGTCAGGCGCCGAGAATTCAAGGAGGAGCTCGGGCACGTCAAGCCCAAAACCATCAATCACCTGATGGACACCACCAATCGCTGGGCCGATGGCGAGGATGCTGTTAACCGAGCACGTTTGTATGACGAAGATAACTTCGGCCGCATGCATGATCGCTGCGGAAAGAGAAGACCACATGTCTAAGACGATCACGAAGAGGTTTACATGGTTGCGGTTGGCTACGCCAATCACCGCGATAATGGCAACTGCAACCGTAGATACCGCGGTGGTAACTACCGCGACAGCGGAAGGACCACCCAAACATGGCAGTGTCGCAAACTCGATGACGAGCCATCATCATTCAAAAAGCTATCGGGCCCCTTCCCCATCCACTTCTACATTGATAAGCAAGATGGTAAGAGGAAGGATAGCCACATGCTTAAGGACTGCAGGGAGTTCCAGAAACTCCACGAGGGCTTTGCCCAGATGCGACGCCAGGCGGTAAACCCAGGATTCGCCCCCGCTACAGGAGGCATAGCCCACGGAGCTCAAACACCACCACCCGGAGGACCCACACAGCCTGCGACAGCGCCAGCGCAGACCAACGGGGCAGATGCATACCTGCCACCATTGGGCTCCATGATGATACAGAAGGGGCGCCCAACCAATAGGGTGTAGAATAATATCACCCGCCAGGTCAACTTGGCCGTCACCTCTCCGCCAGCCATACCTGAGTACCTCAGCGACTCGGAGTCGTGCATCACATTCGACCGTTCGGATCACCCGTGCCAGATACCTCGCCTAGGTCATTCTGCGCTGGTGTTGGAGGCCCAGATTGGAGGATTCGAGATGAGCCGCGTCTTCATGGACGATAGTAGCGACATCAATCTGATGTTCGCCAGCACACTCGCAGCTATGGGGATCCCACTGTGCAGCTTAGAGGCGTCGGACACGATGTTCCACAACATCGTCCTAGGGAAGTCCATATACCCCTTTGGCAAGATATGGCTTGACGTCATCTTCGGCAAGTTGGACACCTTCAGGCGTGAGCAGCTGGAGTTTGAAGTGTTGGACTGGCCATCACAGTACCACACCATCCTTGTGCTCGTGGCATTCACAATATTCCTGGCAGTACCGCACTACGCGTATCTACTACTAAAGATGCCAGGACCTAACGGTGTCATCATTGTCCCGGGAAGCTTCACTAGGTCGGACAGCTGCGATAGGGACTTCAACAGAATCTCCCAGTCGTTCGGCATGCAGGAGGAGATTACAAGGCTAAAGGAGGTCACATACAACGGGGCGCCCCCAGTCACTAGGAAAAATGCACCTGATATGTCCTTCGACTCCACAGTCAACACTAAAAAGGTGCAGGTTCACCCAACGGATGCCTCCAAGACGGCGTTGATTGCCAAGGACCCGAGTCCCGCATAGGAAAGCACGCTCATCGAATTCCACCGTGAGCGCTAGGAAATTTTCGCTTGGTGTCCTGTGGACATGCCAAGAGTTCCAGGGGAATTCGCCGAGCACACACTCAATGTGTTTCCGGATGCGAAACCAGTCAAGCAGTCGATGCATTGACTGTCCGAGCCAAGAGACGAAGCCATTGGTATCGAGGTCAACAGACTTCTCGACGCCAACTTCATAAGGGAGATAAAGGAGAGCACCTGGGTAGCTAACCCCGTGCTGGTCCCCAAAAAGGACACATACATCCCGTGGATGTGTGTGGACTTCACGTCGCTGAACAAGCACTGCCCCAAGGACCACTTTCTCCTACCATGGATCGACCAAATCATCGATTCAACGGCGGGCTGCAAGAACCTCTCCTTTCTCGATGCCTACTCAGGATACCACAAGATTCGGATGAAGGTGAAAGATCAGGAGGAAAAGACATTCATCAAACCATTTGGGGTGTTTTGCTACAACACCATGCCCTTCGGGCTGAAGAACACGAGCGCCACATATCAATGATGCATGTAGGCATGCCTAAAGAGCCAGATCAATCGCAACGTGCAAGTCTATGTCGATGACATAGTTGTCAAGACCAAGGAGGTCAGAACACGCATCGACGATCTCCGCGAGATGTTCGACAACCTTGATCGCTACAAGATCAAGCTGAACCCGGACAAGTGCGCTTTAGGTGTACCGTTTGGCCAATTACTCGGGTACTTCATCTCTCAGCGTGGCATCAAGGCAAACCCGAAGAAAATCAGGGCTATACTAGCCATGGAGAAGCCCAAAAACCTCAAAGGAGTCCAACAACTGGCTGAGCGAATCACGACGCTCAGCAGGTTCATCAGCCGCATGGGCGAGAAGGCCCTCCCTTTCTATCAGCTACTATGTAAAGCCGATAAATTCGAGTGGACAACCGAGGCAGACACGGCATTCGGAGACCTCAAGCGCCTGCTCTCCACATCTCCCGTGCTGGTAACACCAAAGGAGAGAGAGACCTTGCTGCTTCATATTGCAGCCACACACCAGGTGGTCAGCATAGCCCTCGTGGTCGAGCGACCCGAAGACGACAAGACCCACGGGGTGCAGCTCCCAGTCTACTACCTCAGCGAGGTACTAAACCCAAGAAAGAAAAGGTATCCCCACTACCAGAAGCTTGCCTACGACGTATTCATGACGGCGTGTCGATTGAGCCACTACTTCCAGGAGCACCATATCGTGGTCGTCAATGACGCACCACTGTCAAACATCCTGAACAACCCCAAAGCTACAGGTGAGTAGCCTTGTGGGGCATCGAGCTGTCTCCTCGAGACATCGTCTATGAGCGGCGCACCGCCATCAAGTCTTAGGTTCTCCCTGACTTCCTCGTCCACTAGATGGAACTCCAGCTGCCGGACACTCCAGACATGTCCCAGTCCTCGATAATGCACTTCGACGGCTCCAAGAACGAGGATGGAGCAGGAGCCAACGTTATCCTAGCATCCCCTCAAGGGAATAAGATGAAATACATCCTTCGAATGAAGTTCCGTGCATCCAATAACGAGGCCAAATACGAGGCACTCATACATGGCATGAGGATGGCCAAGGTGTGCGGCGCCAGATGTCTTGTCATCTACGGTGACTCAAACCTCGTCGTCCAGTAGACAATGAACGAGTGCGATGCTGACAACGCCAACATGATTGCATATCGTGCGCTCTACAACTCACTCGAAGGGGACTTTGACGGCTGCAAACTTCAACACGTTGGCAGGGAAAGCAACGAAGAGGCCGACAAACTCGCCAACATCGGCTCCACCTGCGCCCCAGTGCCACCTGGTGTGTTCCTCGAACAAATCTGTGTGCCCTCCATCAAGCGAAAATTCCCGAACGATACAGCCAAAGCCACAGGACACTGGGGGGATGCACCACCCGATAAAACCGAGGGACCCGAAGAGATCGACATGGAAGTCGAACTGGTGAGCCTCATGCAGGTCATGGCGGTCGAGCAGACATGGACTCAACCGTACCTTCGCTACCTGATAATCAAGCAGCTGCCTGAGGACCCAACGGACGCCCGTGGCATAGCTCGCCGATGAAAGGCCTTTACCATCATCAACGGCGAGCTGTACAAGCGCAACATCTCGGGTGTGCTCCAGCGATGCGTCACCAATAGTGACGGAAAGAGTATCCTCCTCGACATCCATGAAGGTATCTACGGGCACCATGCAGGCAGCCGTTCCCTCGTTGCCAAAGCTCTGTGAGCTGGCTTTTACTGGCCAACTGTGATACGCGATGCCAAGTACATCGTGCAGAGATGCAACGCCTGCCAAAGGTACGTCAACAAGGCGCACACGCCAGGATCAGAGCTACGGCCAATTCCAGTGGCCTGGCCGTTCGCCCAGTGGGGACTCGACATGATTGGCAAACTGCCAAAGTCCTCGCCAAGAGGGCACGTCTTTATCTTGGTGGCAGTCGACAAATTCTCGAAGTGGATTGAGGCCATGCACGTCACTAACCAGTCTGGCGTCGCCGCCGTCAAGTTCTCCGAGTCCATTGTCTACAGGTTCGGAGTACCCCCATATCATCATCACCGACAACGGATCGAACTTCACCTCGAAGGAGTTCCGAGGCTTCTACGAAGACCTCGAGATCAACCTCACATACGCCTCCGTATTGCATCCGCAGAACAATGGGCAGGTCGGAAAGGCCAATGGTCTCATCGGCAAAAACATCAAGAAGCGGTTGCTACGCCCACTCGAAAGTCTTGCAGGAGCCTAGGCAGACGAGCTACCCTCTGTTATGTGTAGCCTACGAACAACGCCAAACAGCTCAACTGGCTACACACCCTTCTTCATGGTGCACGGAGCCGAAGCCATGCTGCCTGCTGAGGTATGCTACAAAGCCCCATGGGTCGTTGCCTATAGAAAGTCCGAATCATCGGCCACACTCGAATACACCGTTGACACACTGGATGAAGCCCGCGACATCGCCGCGGCTCGTTCGGCGGTATATCAACAAATCTCCACAACTACCACATCCGTCGGCTACGCCCAAGGTCCTCCGTCAAAGGAGATCTCGTTCTGCGACTCAAGCAGGAAGGGCACCTCAAGCTTGAATCACCCTGGGAAGGACCTTACGTAGTTACAGAAGTAATCCTAGGTGGATCCTACCGCCAAAAGGAGGTCGAGTCAGGAGTCGAATACTCCAACCCCTGGAATGTCGCAAAACTGCGATGCTTCTACCCTTAGTTGTCTTTTACTTTCAATAAGGCTATTCAGCTAGGCTACTCAGCCGAATACTATACATCCTACATTACGATGAATAAAAACTAAGTACCTTGGCCCAAAATTTCCTCTCTTACATTTTTTTATCGCTAAAATATGCTCGGGGTCTGCGCCCACCTTATGACTTCATCGATTGACAACAACGCATATAACCTGAGTAGCTGACCGCATCAGGCTAACGAAAAGGACATGCACATTCTAATATCAAACAACGCACTGCATGCCAATACATACAACTTTACAATGGTGTTAAAGAACCCATTCGACAATATATAGACTTTATATTGTTTCGTTTTTTACTTACAAGACTCAACCATCCTGAAGCAGGACGTTCGTCCGCTCCTCGAAAAAATCTACAATTTGTTTAACATATTGCGCCACAGCTACATAGTGCGGACGCATATCCCACGCCATACCATCCAGAGGAGGAGGTGGCCCAGCTGCTATCTCCGCAAGGTTGACATCGCGACGATGCAGCCGAACAAGCGATAGGGATGCGTTCACACCCACCACTAGATGATGACGCACCAGCTCCTTAACGTGGCTCGTATCGTCAAATTTCCCTAGCAGGCCCAAGAAGCTAGCGGGAGCCGAATCCAGAGGGAACATCGTGGCCCAAATCGCCGCGAGTGGTGACCTTGCGCACTTCAGCACTCGCAGGACTTGATGGATGCCATCTTGGACTGTTGCGAGAACAACCGATCGGTCGTGGTCCATCCAGAAGAATCCGCCGGATTCCAACTCCTGTTGCGTCAAGAAATTCATCCAAATCGCAGCACGCTCTTTCTCTTCCTTCGGAAGAAGATTCACAACTACCCAAAGTAGCATGTGCGATGACATCAACTTCGGGGGCAGTCAAAAGACAAAGTCTTAGGATGACTTACACTGGAGTTTCTCGCCAACCTACCGAAATTCCTTAAGAAGGAATTCCTCCCTAGCAGTGGCTTGTTTGCCCTTGGACTTCCAAACATCCGCGTGACCGCGAATACTGAGAATGTCCTTCTCTAGGCTTCGGATGTGATCACGCAGAAATGGCAACTGGGACGCCTCACTCGGCGGCGGACGGGTGCCAAACATAGGAGGAGGCGTAGCCACCGATTCATCACTCGAAGGTCCCTAAGGGTGTACAAGCAATAGAGCATCAAAATCACGACATTTGACAACAGTCAGAGGATGCACTTATATTTACATAAGTTAGCCATTACGTGGTAGAAAGAACTTGTCCAACATATAACATTACAAGCGCAAGGTCTAAACAGAATCAAAATAATAGCTACAACTACAAGACAAAATACTTAGGCGGCAGCATCCGGAGAAGCTTTGGACTATGAATGCCTAGCCCTGGCCGCCCGCTGCTACTCCAGCGAGTAGGTGGCCAGGATATCAATCAGCTTCGGACTAAAGAGCTTGCAACAGGAGGCGAAGGAAGAAACGCTACCTCGGTGCCATCCACCGCCGTTGGCATCCTGGATGTGACATGCTGAATATACAGCTAAGAGCCAGATGCCATCGCCATCGCCAGTCCCATCCAACACCCACCCCTTTCTGCGTCCGATTATATTTCACCAGAGCATCACCCGCTAGAGCTTCTGCGAGGGAGTCGACGTCGTCAAGGGCGACACCCTTCGAATTGATCTCCTTTTAGAAGCGGGCGAGGACCTCCTTCGCCTTGTATAGGGACCCCACAACAGAGGTGCAGCGATCTTCGATCGCCGCAACAACGTCTGCCAAAGGATCACCATGCTCTAGGACATTGCGGTCAAACGCAACACCAGTAGCATCTGCAATAAACAGCGGATTCTTTGAATGAGACAAAAGGAGCTGCACCTGAATAATATCACACTCTAAAGAGGAACATGATGGCTTACCGGATATCGCTTTGGCAGCAGCCATAAGCTTTTTTTTGCGATGGCCTTCTCCCGCGACACCGCGGTAGCCACGAGCTGCTGCTCACGGTCTTGGGCCTCTTTATGCTGATGCTGGAGGGCCTCTGCAGCGTCCTTTGCCTTGGTTTCTGCCTGGCCAAGACTCTTTTGGAGTGCGTTCATCTTGTAGAGGGCGTCATTGTTTTCATCTGCTAAACCCAACAGGGAAATATCAAAACAAACAGGTCCCGACAAAATTAATAGTCAAATAGAAGGAGCCAACACACCTTGCAGATGCTTGATCTCCCCCTCTAAGGCAAGGTGCTGCTGGCCCAGGCGGTTGATTTCACGAATAAATGGCTACAAAGTAAATAGCACATCAGACGAATAAAGGGCTCGGGGGATCCCCCACGTCAGAAGATAGACTACTTACGTGGTCACCGGAAGACTCTGAAGGTTTTATTTGCTTCTTCTGAGGAACAACTGAGCAATCCCTTGGAAATAGGGAGCTCGAGTTGTCGTCCTCAGAGTCGGCCACCATCTTCGGGAACGTCGAAACATCTTTCGACTCCCCATGCATTTCTTTGAGGTCATCCTCGAAGGATTCTTCCGAGGAGTTCCTCCTACCACATTGGACAACATAAGTCATAATATAGCTAATACTTAGCATGAAAAATAGCAATAGGGGATCAGAAACTTACGAGGGAATGTCGGACAAGTTGAATACTAGCTCCTTCTTCTTCTTCTTCTTCTTCTTCTTCTTCTTCTCGTTCTTATTCTTCTTCTTCTTCTTCTTCTTCTTCTTCTTCTTTCTTCTTCTTCTTCTTCTTCTTCTTCTTCTTCTTCTTCTTCTTCTTCTTCTTCTTCTTCTTCTTCTTCTTCTTCTTCTTCTTCTTCTTCTTCTTCTTCTTCTTCTTCTTCTTCTTCTTCTTCTTATTGGTCGGCGGCTGAGGAGCCATGGCTCGAACGGGCACGACAGGAATGGGGACTCTATGCCCTCATCCCCACCATGATTCTCAAGGAAGCCAGAACCCCTCGGCATTGGCGGTGTCGCCCCATCCGAACTCTTGCTCTGGGACCTCTTTCGAGATAACCCTTCACTCTGATCGGGGTCTTCAGTGGTAGGCGACTGAGCGGGTGGGAGATCGGAATCAGATTCTGCCTCCCCACCATCTGGTGCTTTCTCGAAGTTTTTAGGCAGAGGTGGCACCATGCCCGCCACCTTGAAGTCCTGCGAATCAACAGAAAAATCAAAGTATAGTCAAACAAGATAGCAAGCAAGGATAATATGAAAAGCATTACATGCAACCATAGATTTTCACCTGAGGGACTTCCTTCTTTGCGTGAAAGGGGGAAGTCAGAGACTTCCCCGGCAGCTCCTCATCGGCCTTGTGCTTCATTAGAGGTCGAAGCGCCCTGTCGAGGTCAGCTGAGGATATTTCCTTTGGCATAACTATCATTGGGTCGTTGGGGCCAGAATACAAGAACATCAGATGCACCCTCGCTTGGAGCGGGTTCACCCAACACTTGAGGAAGGTGTGAATAATGTCAACACCATTAACCTCCTTGCCTAGAGTCAATTGGAGCACCTCCACCTGCTGATACAACTTCTCCATCTCTTTGGATTCACCCTCCATGATGTCGTTTGACCATGAGCGTTTTTGGGTGATCTTCTGGGAGGAGTCGAAGGGGGCGAGCCCGTAATGTTGGCCGTCCAGCTTGACATCAAGGATATAGAACCATTTGTTCTGCCACTTCTGGACAAACTCGTAGAGATGAAAGGAGAAGAATTGGACACTGGGGCGGATGGAAATCCCACACCCACCCAGTGGATAAACACCATCGATGCCAGGTTGCCTCTTCACAGAGTAGAGTCTCCGGAAGAGGCCAAAGTGAGGCTCGATACCGAGCCAGCACTCGCAAAGCGTGATGAAGCACACAATGTGGAGAAGAGATTTGGGGGACAAATGATGGAGTTGTACCCCATAGAAAAAAGAAGCCCACAAAGAAATTCGTGGGTAGGAAAATAAAGGCCGTGAACAGTAAAATCATAAAACATGACCCGAAACCCTTCTGGTGGGCGTGGAATTACCTCCTGATCAGGAAGGATGGCATCGCCCTTGTTCTTGGAGATCAGGCCAGCTTCGCGTAGCTTGTGCAGGTCTGCATCCCTCATTTGGGTCCGCCGCCACCCACCATTGGTGGTACGGCTGGGAGCAGCAACCTTCTTGGCGACGCTGGCGGTGCTTGAGCCCGCTGCAGCGGAGGAGGTCTTCTTCGACTTGCCCATCTTGCTGGCGCAATGAGGGAGGCGATGCGAGCGAAGAAACGACGAAGGAAAAACATGGAGGATGTCCAGCGCGAAGCACATGCACGAGCTCTAGAAGTGGCAGCATTGGAGAAGATGAATGCAAATGGTGAAGGGGTAAATATTCCTCTATTTTCCCCATAGTATAAAAAGGGCGGAGAAGATGAAGTGGAGCCCTCGATGCAGAAGCCCTAACGCGTGCCTCACATCTCACCGTACACGTGTCAGCACACGACCGAACCATCGTGAACACGCCACCCACTACGCACGGCAATTGAGGAGGCGCCATAATTTTCGCCAAAGTTATGCATGACTAGTCAAATGCAGTTAGAAGGTGGGATCCACGTTCGTCCCTTCATATTGTCTCTGCTGCTGCAGACGGTTGAGCTCACCAGGTGTCAGCAATGACATCATCAAAGCAAGGCCAGCAACGGTTTGAACTTTTTGACTGAACAAAAGTAATTACTCGAGTCTATGACTCAACGAACTACTCGAAGGCTACTCCTATCAGGAGCGCTGTTCGCGCACCTGAGAAATCACATTAGTTAAAATGCCTCGAAGAAATCTCTGAGTCCTACGTCGAGTCTGCGACTCCACTATGGACTCGAGGGCTACTCCCATAGGGAGCGCTAGTCGCGCATACGAAAACATATTAACGTCGATGACATCCGCATAACTAAAGTCTCCGCTCAAGTCTACGACTCGAATAGACACTCGGGGGCTACTCCCATAGGGAGCGCTGGTCACGCACCCTATGAAATATTCGAATGAGATCCTTCGAATCACGTATCACAAAAAACTTTTTGACAACTTTTCCCAAATTAACGCTAAGTGAGAAACAGTCTCCTTGGTCACCCGAAACACCTCCGTGGTGATAAACTTTCTGATGCTGCGTCTACAACGCAAAGATAAGACCTATAGGTATCGTCTAATGGCCTGGTAACGCACCTGACTGCGCTCTGCTAGTAACATACCGTGTCAACGGGCACGATGAAAAATCCCGACAGACGCGTTGGGTACATAACTTAAAAGCACTGGAATTTGACTCATGTAAGACCTCAATGGCCTGAGTCGAATTACACCAGCATTGTTCCAGATTCGAGTCCGGGGACTCGAGTCTAAAGAAGATCGTGCTGTTTTGTCCTATGATAGTTAACTAGCCCTGATCTGTCGGTTGAGTCAGGCACGCATATCAACAATCCCTATGAACTAATGTACTTATTCGAAAGACATGTTCGAATGAGAAGCGCCCGAAAGATTATAGAGTCTCTAGTCGAATCTATGATTTAACTGAACACTTGGGGGATATGACATGGATATACCCTACGGGTGCCTCATATTGGTATACTCGGTCCAGCCCAGGGAAGGCCCACTTGAAGACTTGCTTCCCAAGGAAACTCCAGGTGGCCCAAGCCCAGCAGAAGTTCGACTCCTTGGAGATAACGCCCAAGATTCAGATAGAATATTCAAGGGTGAAACCCTAACTTGTAACCGACTCGACCTAGCCTATCTATATAAAGGCTAGGAGGGCACAACGAGGAGGATCTCTCTCCAACTCATACACACACCTCACGCTAGATCGCATCTGCGCACCCCTGTAACCTTTGGTTCCGCTGTAATCAAGAATAGACAAGCAGGAGTAGGGTTTTCCCTCTGGGGGCCTGAACCTCGGTCCTCCCGTCCCCTTGCCACGTGTCTGTTAACCATCTCGCAATCTCCAGCATCCCAAGGAGTGAGCCTAGCTCACTTGGTTAGGTAAGTGGATGTACAGCCTAACCACCCAGCTGGAACATTGGAACATGTGTTTATTCTTTGCTAACCATTACGCAGCTCAGATTAGCATATCTACTAGGGAGGTTGCAGTAGTGTGATACAAGAATTTTGTTGCTGCACGCCGCTTTGACCTGCTAACTGTCTAACATGTCTTGGCAGCATCATACAACTTAGGGTACCCAGTCTAGTCTACCCCGAACTTTGCCCCATCCTGTCTTAGGTGCTCATTTGCAAAATCAGTATTCCCTGATATGTCACGTGACCTAGAAGGATTCTGACTGAAGAAATGTTGCAATTCTATATGGCAGTACAGGTCCCCTCTCGCAGTACAGGTCCCGTGACCACCTTGTCGAGCAGTGGGAGGACGGCCCCTGCGTCTAGAGTGCTGGAGGAGCGGGAGGACGCTGTCTGCGCCTAGGAGCGCCGGAACAGCACCGGTGATGTAATCTCGGTCTCTAATTCATCTGTATCTGTCCGGTTGCAGGATGGAGCAGCCACCCGGTGTACCGGAAGCGCTACCATTTCATCATCGAGAACGACATCGGATGGCTGGCCGTCGCCGCCGTCACTGCTTGCCTCCGCTGCTCCCATGGCAACTGCAGAATCAAGGTGGGAGGAACACACGTTGTTAGTTCCTGCGCAAAACAATCATACATTACTTTCTGCATAGTGGAAGTAACATGGAGATATTGCCGAAGAATTGAAATGCATGCCCAATTGATTTCTCTTAATGCAAAGCTCCCCAATTTCTTCTCCAGGTGTCTCTTGTGCAACTTTGATATGGAAGGCGAGGAGCTGGAATAGTGCATCTGGAAGAATCTGTAAGACTCTGACTTTAAATAAGATTGTGATAGGAGTAGATATTGTGATTCAATTGTTTGGTTAGTAGTTGGAGCAGTTTGTGCATCTTGTGTAAATTAGTTTGATCTCCAAATAATTTACAGAAACTTGCTGTACTGGAAATAGTTGGAGTATTGCTTAACCTTCTCAATATATTTCCTTGTGTGTTATTCCTGGATATTTCCCTAAATAATATGTATGTTATCCCTGGAGTATTGCTGTACTCCGCATGCCTCAGTCTAGTGATTCAGATTCTTGAGACTGAAACTTATGGCTGCATCTGAATAAAGAATAACGCTGCTTTACATACTGCAAGAAAACCATAGAAATACAGAAACACCATATTAACCAGCCTCTTAACAAGCTGTGGCATCCCGCAAAACCACTACTAGAAAATCGCGTTGAATTTGTGCATTGCATCGTCATCATCATGCATTGTTTGCCAAAACTACTTCGCAAAAACCAGATTTGTTTTCCATACGCCCCCTCTTTATTCAAACGCCAAACCCCGGGGCTCCGGAGTATTTTATTTTGTTGCTATCGGTTTGCAAATGGTCCCATTAAATTAAATAAAAAGTTTAATTATTTTTAGGGTATCAACGGTCATTCCGACCAACGACCGCCCCAGGATTTTAAAACGGTCCACCCTACACCTGCCGCCCTTCTAATCCTAAACCTACCAATATTTCTAACCACCACACCCCTCCACCTCACCCTGGCCAATCCCTGAGCGCCACCTCAGCAAACCCTCCCCCATCCACCAATCCCACCATGCCACGTGGCCCTCTCACCCCTCCCTCTCTCTCTCACCAACTCTGCCTCACACCCCCACCACACAACACAAGCACACACACGCACGCACACAGTACACGCCACGCAACAGTGCGCCCGACCCCACTCCCCAGATCCCCCTGCCCCGCGTGGCCCGGACCCACCAACCACCGCCCCCGCTCTCCCTCTCTCCTCTTCCTCTCTCTCCCTCGCCCCCGCCTCTTCTCCTCAGCGGCGAACCCCGAGCCGCTGCCACACCCCGAAGCTCCCGGGCCCCAGCCCCCTCCGCCAGGTTCCCGACGACCTCGCGTGCTCCGACCGCCGGGCCTCTCGTTCGCCGACATCGAGCTCGCCCGCGGACCTCCTGCCGAGCCGCCAAGCCGCCTCTTCGCGCCGCAGCGCGCCACGTGCATCGCCCGGCCGCTGCTGCCGCTCGCCTCCCCGGCAGCCGCCGCCGGAGCTCCTCGCAGCCGCTGCCGTCGGCGACCGCTGTCGCCCGCCCCAAGCGCCGCCGTCCGCCGTCGCCTCCGCCAGAACCTCGCCAAGCCGCTCCGCCTCAGGACAGCCCGGCCCGGCTGCCTCGGGTCCCCCTGGTTGGCCCCACGTGCCCCGCTGCGCCCTGCAGCGAGCCGCTGCCCACGTGCTACCGCCCGATGTCGCCGGATCCGAGCCCGGCCGCCCGCCTCCGTCGCCAAGATCTTCTTGAGGCCATCGACAAGCAAAGATGAACCCCGAGCTCTTCCTCTTGGAAAACATGATCGCCACGCGTACACTAGCGCTTGTTCCCGGAGCTCGACGACCGAACACGATGTTCTCTCCCCATGGAACCGAAGACCCCGATCTCGAGGCCACTTCGCGGAACCCGGAGATCGACACAAGACTGACGCACCAAGGCCTTCCTCATGGAATCGCTAAGTTCTACCGACGCCCGACGCCGACGCCGAGGACCCCGACAAGAACCACGACACGGATACGACAAGTACCCCTTCGAGGACGCCGAGATCTACAATCGGAACCGAGGATGCCGAGATCGCCGAGAACGCCAAGATCTTCACCCCGAACGCCATGACCGACAACATACCCCGGAAACCCCGGATGCGCCAAGACCGATAAGATCTACCCCGACCCGAAGACCCGGATACGCCAAGACCGACCCCGGAGGCCGAGAACGTTCCGTCGAACCTCGTCGATCCCATCGAACCCTGGACCCCAGACCGTCGAACCCCGAACCCCGAACCCCGGAACCCTAACAAGATCGTCGAGCCCCCTCTAAAGTGTGACCCCTTTTCCTCGAACCCTATCTTTACAACATAATAACAAACAATTGTTGCATATTTAATTGTCATTCCCGCATGCATAGCATTGGTTTGGGGGCCTTATGCCGATTCACCTAATAATTGAATATGGGGCCCATATGCGGGCAAATCCAGTCTCATATTGGCCTCATTTAAACTTGTGTAGCGAACCCGTATTACTTCTTGCCTTGTTAAACAACATTTAAATTGCGGGCTTTCTAAATAACATGCACCACCTAAGTAAATGTCGGGACCCCGGTTCCGCTTAATCTTGACCTAATTGCATCGCACCTTTGCCACGTCATGCATCATACATGCATCATGCCGATCTTCTGCCTTTGTATTAAATATCGCATCCGGCGTTTCTTCTAGTGTTTTGCTTCTTCGCGGATAAGGCCGTTGAGTTGATGTGAGCTTCGCCCCGATCTTCGGATGAACCTTCGACAATGTTTTCAGGCGAGCATCTCCCCCTTTCTACCTATCTTACTTTTATAGTCTTTATTTCCCCCTGTTGATCTATTGCTATCTGTGTTGCGATGCTCTAGATACCGTACCCTTGTTATCCCTTGCAGCCATATATTGCCTTGAACACACCCTATTACCTGTTGTTTGGTAGATAGTTGGACTTGCGCGTCGTAGTGGCTTGCTCAAGTGCTGATGTGTGTTGTCATATGCCACAGTTGCTGATGTATTGCCGCATGTTGATGTTGGATATGAATCTAGTTTTACTTATCGTCACTTTAAATTCTGTTTAACAACTAAAATTGAATAAGCAGAGGCATCGGTGGGTGATAGATAATATTTGGTTTCCGAACGCCCACTTGTGTCCCGTAAGACCCCGAGTACTTGATACTGTTCCTTGATTTTCGCGCTATCCACATCCGGAGGTATATGGGACCCCACAGCCGAGCTTGATTCAGTCTTATTTCTTGGGGCCACAAACTAGTTTGAGGTTTTATTACTATCCCGTACTTATGCCATGCTTTATCGCTTTATTTACGATTGTGCGAGATAGCACACTTTGTCTTTAGGAAGCGGAGTGATTACGCGGTGTCGACAAGCCCGTTTGGGGTTCCCGGTCATCCGACCATTGACGCAGACCTTGAGGCCGTCTCGGAGCTTGCCTACTCCGTTATGGATTCTACTCAAAGGGTGGCCCCTGAAATATTTCTGAATCTGTGATTGTTCGATCGTGAAAGCCTCGTTGGGTTTTGATTTGGTTTTCGAGGTTGATCGAGCGTGTGTTGCTATTGGTGCACCCGGCCGGTAAAACTTTCTCAAAGCCGTGTCATGGATATGGACGACTTGGAGCACGATATCTCGATCATAGACAAGCATAACTAAAGTTTCTTGCTATAAATTTGACTTATAATGACTAGTAATCAGCTTCACTATAATGGAATGGCTAATTAATACTGCCCACAATTGCTTGTTTGGTTGTCGCCATACAAATGAATCGACTAGTAAGTATGGCAACTTCAACGGAATTGGCTGAATAAAAGTACCAACAACTGCTGGGTTTTGGGTTATATCATGCTGTCTGTATCTGATTAGTAAGTACTGCCACTATAACGGAATGGTTAAATAAAAGTGCCCACTGCTTACCTTATCAGGACGATTATATAAACCCCGACCCGAAAGTGCCGCAACTATATCGAATAAGTAAAAGCGCCAACCGTGTGAGTTCCTCGGTTGACTTCCTCGTTTGGCCTCGAGGAAACACCGGGATGGGTTTGTTTGGTGTTAGCTTGTGTTGGATCCGGATAGGTCATTCTCACCCTCTCGATAACCGCTTGATTGTATCGAGTCTCTATAGGTTGTTTAGTGCATGCTGCCGCTTGATCCACCATACCTATGTAGGCGAGGGACCGAATTCTAGCCTCGCCGTGTCTTGGCCTCGATCTTGACGCTCCTTCTTTGTTTTCCTTTGCCCTTTGTCGGCACCCCTTTGTTAAGCAGGTTTGAGATCGACGCCGTTAGCAGGGTTACCCTTCCGGCTTGGCCTGGGCAGGGTTATGGACGCCATTGGTTATTCTTCAGGGCTCTTAGCCCCATTTGCATCTTGTCCGTAGCTGGACGCTCTATCGTTTTCAAGGTGATTTGGATCTTTGTATATTATATCTGTACTCTTGACTCTCTGAGTCGCTGTTATATATATATCTGTTCTGTGGGTCCCATCGAGGACTGTTGTGTAATGTTAATTACTTCGTTTTCCACCCGCACGAAAGTGCCTGGTGGGCACCTTTGAATCGTTTCTATGCGGGTTTGGTGAATTTTGCCCAAACTTGCATAGGTCCGATTCTGAGGGTGTTACACAAGCCAAGAGTACATGGGAAGATTCTAGTAATCCAGGGTAGTAATGAAGACATTATTATGGGTAAAATCGTGTGCAAGACAGAGAATCTGTATGATGCGATAGTTGTCAGGCATGTACTCAGGGACAGAGTTAGTCCAAGAGATGGCTTTGACTGGTATGTATGCGAATATAAATCATTTCTATGTTTATTTTGCCTAACTTACTGTCCTATATGTGAAACCAGATGCCCACTTCAAGGATGATCTTGTCCTGGATAGTCTCGATGGAATGGAGGTTGTGATGGCCTTGGAAGAGGAATTTGGTTTCGAGATACCTGATGATGAAGTCGACAACGTAGCGAATCATCATGTTTACATCTGTTGTATTCTTTGTCTTTTTGGTTATTGTGTCTCAAATTTGGTCAGTCAGATTCGCTATCATGTTTATATCCGTTGTATCGGATATCTATATCTATTATGATGATCTAGCTATCATGTCATGTAATAGTGTTACTTATTAGCCTCGTGGGTTGTTATGTTTAAATTGGATTATATCTTGTTGTTTTGTGTGAACTATATATTTGAAAATGTTGTTGGGCTGGTTTGTACATTTGGGTCCGTACTAGATCTTAAAAGTGAATACACCCTAAAAAAGGCCATGGCCCATAGACACGACATAAAATAAAATGCTCTACAAATGGCCTAGGCCCAAAAGCGAAAAAGTCCAAGATATTGGGCCAGCCCATTTAGATCACTAAAATGGACTGGGCTGATTTTGATTTAAGACGATTTCATTTCGTCACAATTTTGCCACGTAGGATCGGCCACGTAGGATCTGAGCTGGCTTGGCTAGATGGTCCATGACGATATTATCGTCATAGACATTATGACGATTTAATATCGTCATAGACGGTTATGACGATTTTACCAAAAATGTCGTTATAGTTCATTTGCGACGCCCAGCTTTCGACGATCTCAAAATCGTCATAGAATCGTCATAAACGAACTACTATGACGATTTTGTGACGAAAATGGAGGGTCATATATAGCCAGATTCCTTGTAGTGCAGGTTCAAGTCCTCATGGACGCAGATTTGGATTCTTATTATTTAAAAGAAAACTCGCTGTAGGGGCTTCCCCTACCGCATTCCTTTCAAAAATAATCTCTAGCATCCTTTTTTTCTCTCTAAACCCAAGTCCATAACAATGGGCATTGACGAGTCGAACCCTCATCAGCCGACCAAGAACGATGAATGGTGAAATTGTCCTCTGCCTGAGGTACTTGCGACGCCACTGCCACCTCAGCCTCGAGGAGGGAGACGTGATACCTATGCCTAGAGATGAAGGCAAAAAGGGCCCAGCGCAGTGTCTCTTCCGCCGCAGCGATCTCCGCCGATCGAGGGATGATGACCGTCTCAATGCCCTAACCGGAGGCTTCCTCGCATAGGTAAGATGAAGGAAAGTCATGGGAGGGGTGCGACCGCCGCGCCCACGGACACTGGCACGACATTGAGGAGGAGCCAAGGCTCACAGATGGGCTCAGAACTGTCCGGTACCGCCAAGCGATATAACCGGCGCTAAGCGGTAGTACCGGATGTAATTTCTGGTACTATCGGGTGGCATAGACAATGCAGGGAACAATAGCACAACACAAAAACTGGAGCTACCAAACTCCGAATGGGATGAAACAAATTTTGTTTGAAAGATAACGACATGTATAATCGAGGGAGGAAATATATATAATATATATGTGAGATGTCTCCCAAGGTGTGGAGCCGGAAAACCCACAAGTTCAAAAACGGAATAAGATATAAAAGGGAAATACGTTTTTGATTAAGTAGAGCTTGTTATGAAGATTTTCACAAGATCTAGAACCACACATGGATAAGATCCAAATAACAACCAAGAAAGATGATGCTAAGTATGCAAAGGTTTGAGACTCTCTGAAAGTATGATCGAGTTACTCACTTGAGAGCCCCTCTTGATAGTACTACCAACATGAGACCGACAAAAGGGAAAACCTATCAAGATTATACCTTAATTTTCCTGGAGCATTCCACTCGAGCTCTATGTAGATGATCTTGTCCTCCTCAAGATGGAACACCTTTCTTGGTTGCTCTTGCACACGCTCGCTTGATGAAGACTTGCAACTTGCTCCCCCATACACCATGGGGAAACCTCTTCTTAGAACTTGTCTTCATAAAACCATGATTTTCACCGAGGATGGCAAGCTTCAAGCATGAGATCTTCTAGAGATGGAGAATCTTGAGCTTGCACATCAATTCTTCTAACTTCATTTGGAAGATGTCTTGAAGAAACACATGAGGAACTCCATATTCTTCTTCAAGACACTCTTGATCTCATTTTATTTATTCATCTTATTCTACATGATTCCAAAGGGACCAAAGCCTTTGTACATTAATTATTCTTCTTCATTTCTTCTACCTTAAAGCCAGCACATGCTCCAAGCGATGCCAATGGAAAATTCCTACAAGTGAAACTAAATGCAAACATTAGTCCATAGAGATTGTCATTAATTACCAAAACCACACATGGGGGCCCACATGCTCTTTCACTCTTGGACAAACATATGATGTTAACATGCACAAAGAGCATACAAGGACTCGCATTCCAGGCGCAGAATGGAGGAGGTTCATTACCTAGAACCATATCACCTATTTTTTGCAATGGGATCTCCTGGGCCGAGAACCAGTATTGTATATTTTGACAAGGGTGTCGATTTTGATGAGGGTGACAATGAGGAGGGTGGTGAGGATGATCACCCAGTGGATTCTACAATTTTCTCTCAAAGGTGCAAACTTACATATATTGAGGAAAAGTACCTTATCGATAACTTCCCTCCTACTAATTCTTTCATCGCATTTCCATTTTCACCCGTTTGACAAGGAAGAATATTGAGCCACACAATACACAATATGGTTTATTTTCCAAGTTACCATTCTTTCTTTATTTCTTATTATATCGAAATTGTGATGATGCTCTATCTAACTTGTGCATCTTACAAACTACCATCGACGTTTGTTTCTTCTATTCAAATTCCCCAAGAAGACTTGATAGGATTATGCCTTAGAGTAAGTGAAGGGAATATGCCCTAGAGTCAAATAATAAATGGTTATTATCATATTCCAATAAGTTCGTAATAATTTCATATTGTGCTATAACTGTATCAAGTGGAAACATTGCTCTGAGTGTGATATGAAACATAAGTCCATAGTAGCCTCTATTCATACTAGTTCGTTGGACAATCGATGATCAAGGTTTCCTGGCCAAGGGTGATAGTGCCAGTTGACAACAAGGTCAAATCATTGGTGAATGATGTGATGGACATTACCCAAAAATTACGACACGATCAAGTCACAAGGTTCATCGTTGCAATAGTTAGAAACATAGTCCCCTTCTCCTTAGACCGTGAGATCATATTAATCACTGTCTCCCAAGGATGCTTTAACTGCATCAAACGTCACTCAGTGAAATGGTGATTATAATGGCGTGCATTGGGTATTCTAGAGGTATATTTGAGGACTATGCATCAATATCGCAATTTATTCACCCAGTTACGGGTAAGATACATAAGGCAGACTTGGTGAGATTACATCTATAATGTTGCAACATGTGACTAGGTCATAGAGATGTAATATCACGGGAACAAGTGAATCGGTACTTGTCGGTAATGAGATTTAACAAGGTATGTGATACCAAATGGTCGGATCTCGGACAAGTTGTATCGAAGAAATAAAGGGAATTAGGCCCGATGTTCATGGTTCAAATAACATCGTCATCATGGAATGTATAGGGGTCATTATGGGCATCCCGGTCCCGCCATTGATCATTGATGGAGATTATGTTTGTGCCATTCCTGAGCCATGGGGAGAAACACTTAAGGTCACAATGAGATAGAGATCATCTGTAAGTTGGAAGCACAGTAGAGAAAGAGAAAGCCGGAATTGTTTCGCGGAGAGAGATCCGAAGTTTTTCGGAGAAAGAAAAGGAAACCAGAAAAGTTCCATGAGAGAATCGGAATCGTTCTGGGAAGTTCCGAAGTCGTTTGGAGTAAATAGAAAGGGAACTGAAAGGTGTTTCGGGTCAAGCCTTCCCCCTGTAACATCCCAAAAATATTAATCATGCTTATCAAATTTTAATCACTAAAATTAGGGTTAACAAAAACTTTTATTAAATAAAAACCAAATGAATGCATGTGTGTATATTATGATTGTATGAATGCATGTTTGGACTTGTGTGATTAACATAAATAGAAAGGAATGGTTTAAAGATGAATACAACTCATCTAAACATTTCCAAGAAGAAAAAATCAAGAAAAAAATCAAAAACAAATCAAATAAGGGAAATGGTCATTTTTGCCAATCTTGCTCACTAGGTCACTTTGAGTGTTTCTAGATCAAGATTTTCAAACAGAAACCTTTCCATTTCTTTTGACCCCTTGCAAGACCAAGTAAAAGTGAATCAAAGCCCACATTTTAAACTTGCAGAAACATTTGGAAACCCCATTCAAATGACAATTTAAATTGAATATTTAATATATGTGAAGATCACACATTTTCAAAACCCAACCAAACCAGTGCCCCTTGACCAATCCAACTAAACCAAGACTCCCTAGTATGTGCCTAGCAAACCCACCAAGTTTGAATCCAAAATTCAAATTTGAATTTATTTCGGCCATTTCATCAAACACCTTGTTTGTAGAAAACAAACATCAAGCACTATTTGTAGCAGTGATTTTGGCCAACCTTGTTCCCTCTCTGGTTTGCAGCAAGCTCTTAGTAGATCATATAGCCCCTTTAACAATCTTTAGCATCACTGTGAGCATGCAAGGGCAATCAATGGTGAGCATGCCGAACCTAACTTGCCACCCTCAAGTCGACATCGAGCTAGGAGAAGCACCAAGCCTAACAAGCATGTCTGGAGCACTGACCACCGTCCACCGCCACCCCCTATCCAAGGCCCGAGCATTGCCAACCCCTAGACCACACTGCCCGAGCATGCCAAGCTTCTCTGCGTGCGAGCCGAGAGCATGCTAGAGCTTCGCACGCGACACAAGCCCCCAGATCGCGCGCCGCCCTCGCCGCTTGCGTACGTGATCGCCAGCACCCCAGAAACCCGCCAGACAACCCCGTTCGCGGCCACGTGGACCACGGACGTTGTGTGCCATTAAAATCCCCGTCGGAACCGACCAAAGCGTCGCGACGTTCCGACCATTCAGCACCGCCCCACACCGCGTAACCATGCTGTTGAGCTTCGCCAGGGAGCACAACACCACCCCTATCGTCGCCCATCCCATTAGCACGATGTGCCGACGACCACGACGAGCTCAGCCCGCGCCATTCGGTCCCCTCGTCGCACTATTAATAGAGGCCTTCCCAGCTCAAACTCTTCACACCATCTCACTCCCCACCTCTCACTGATCACACCCACTCACCCCCAGAGCAAGGCGAGCACCAGGTGTCGGAATTGCACCGGAGTTCGCCGCTGAAGTGGAAGAGAGGCACCGTCGAGGAGCTGCCAGTAATAGGAGAATCGTCGTTCGCCCCCATCGCCGACCATCGCCGAAGCCCCAATGAGCCCCCGTCGACCCCCACTGGCCGCGCTAGGGTTCAGCCTCGCCGCGTCCTGTTCAGGTGTGGACGATGAACCACAGCTGTAGGATTAGAACTAGATCGCACGGCTTAGATCGCCCCGTACCGCTTCACCACTCGCTGTCTCACTGACGAGTGGGGTTGCTCACTTAACCAGCCCCCGCGCGTGCTGTGCGTAGTGGGCCGGCCCAGTTAAACATCCCGCGCGACCCAACAATTCAAACTTAGGTTTATTCATTTAATTTCAAAACCAGTTCTGTACCTAGATTCAAAAATCAACCTTGCTCGATTCACTTAACCAAAATGCATAAAAATAATTTTTTTAGAAAGGTACTGGAGTGCTTAACCCAAGCCCATTGGATTCAAACCATTTAGATTTATAGATCACCCATAGAAAAAATAACAAGGCAGAATCTTTTCTGCATTCAAACATTTTTCAAAATTCAACCATGAAAGATTTTGAGTTGATTCCAACTCTCAAAAATCACATTTAACCATACCTTTCAGAATATATAAAAATATACAGGGTTACTTGCAGAAATAATGATCAAGTAATAAAAGAATGCCTCATAGGCCATTCTAGTCATTTTATTTAATTAAAATAAAAAGGTTAAACCTTATTAAATTGTGACACCACTTTAAATCACATTCCCATGTACTGAAATATGTGGTGATGAAATGTGTCAACATGATACCATGTTTGAGTTGGAGAATATTAAATCTTAAGTAGTTTTTCAATGAGTAGAAATTACTTTTATAAAATGAAATAAATAAGACAAGTGCTTTAATCTTGGTGATCATAGTGATGATGCTAGATCATCTAGTGTGAACCTTTGTGTGCTAAATAGAGTAGTTAAGAATTATGTAGTGATTGTGAACCTCGTATTTATTTATAGACGATAGTACCGACCAAGGATATGAGGAGGAAGGAGGATACTACGAGGAAGAAGCCGAGGAGAACTTTAACCACTTCTCTGCACAAGGCAAGCCAATACTTGCAAGCTACTCATTAAGCAAGCTACAACTTGCAAGCTCTACTTGCAAGCTTCTACCTATTTGAGGATACCCAATCCTAGTTTTACTTGCAAACTTAGTACTTTATTTCTTTATCAAGGCTTTCTCTTAGAGTTTACTTAGTAACTTGTAGATAATAGAAGGATATTGGAAGGTAGCATAAAGAGCATAAAACTTGGCCTAAGTTAGATAAATCTTGATGTCATCTTGAGGCATGAGATTGAACTTAGATAAGATCCAATTGCTTATCACCCCTCATTAGTATTATTCCCCTTGTAGATGCTAGTGCTAAGCATAAAACTTGATAAACTTTAGATGGGAATACTTGGTGAAAATGGTTATGAAAACCTTAGAATGATGAGTCATTCTACTGAAATGTTTTGACATGTGTTCTTGAACACCAGATGATTTTGATGATGAAAATGTTAAGGCATTAGCCTTAGCCCTTTTCAAAACTGATGGTTGTCTGGATGCGATACCATTCCAATTTTACCGTACAACCACAATACCCAAAATTTAGGTAGGGCTTGACTGGAAATTTATATTCCTTAGTATGGGTTCCCTTGCGGCCAAGGTTTGAGATGAGGCTACCTTGTGAAGATTTTCCACCTGTGCAGTACCCAAGATGACAGTTGGTCATGGTTGGGAGGCCAAACTCGCAGGAGAGGTGCCTATACTAGGGCGTGTAATTGAAAGGTTAGGATTGATTATACGCAAACTAAGTATGGTGAATTCAGGATTTGTTCCTGGCAGATGTATCGAATGTTGTGGTGAAAGTGTACAATCTCTGCAGAGTGTCAAACTATTCGAATAGCCGCGTCCGCAGTTATGGACAATTGGAGTGGCCATACTGTTCTGTCGTCAGATGTGTTCAAAATGACTTATGAACTGATTTATGACTTTAACTTGACCACAAAATAGTTGTGACATGAAATTCAAGTTCCCACTTAGGTGTTATAAAATTTTCAACTAGCTTTATTTGCTTCTGAACCCAGTAGAGGTAAATCTGGCTTTTTGCAAAACAACCCTAGAGCTTAGTACTTCCTATTCCAAAACCACTTCACTTGTTAGTATTAGTTTGCGAGTACTTAAACAGTACTCATGGCTTTGTCCCTGGCTATTCCCGTGGCCAGACTATGAAGAGGAGTATCAGGAAGATGGACCGCAGGAAGGTTACGACAACTAGGATCATCTCCCATCATCAGCATTGCCTGTGACCATGAAGATGGAGCATCGCCCACGCCATCATTATCTTTACGTTATTCCGCTGCTTGAATTGTATTAAGACTGGATCATGAGATCCTTATTTGTGTAAGACCTTATGTATGGTTTGTAATTGATGATGTACTGTGAAATCCAATCTGTTATGTCTCGCAAAATGGTAATCCTGGGATTGCGATGTATGGCATAACATGCATCTGGGATTAAAAATCCGGGTGTTGACAAGTTGGTATCAGAGCCATCCTGCCCATAGGATGCCCTAGTTTAGAATGGATGTTTGAATCAAAAACCTAGTTTCAAAACCAAGGAAGTGAGTATTTACGAAAACTTATTCTCATTCTTATCACTTAGACTCTTTCATGAAAATTCATGCTCCTAAAAAATTCTTGCAAACTTACATAAAATTTGACACACTTGATCACTCTACTAACATACTCATCCTATATTCTTATAGATGGACGTGAAGTATAGCAAGTTCTACCAGTTGGTGAATGGAGGAGACCTCATCTTTGAGCGTGACTTGGACAAGCTGGCAGAAATGCTGGAGCGTCTGCATCCCGAGTTCTTCGGAGATCAGCTCAATGATCAGGAAGGAGAGGATTTGCAGTGGCTAGTTGTTGCAAGTCTCCGAGGAAAGATTGAAGCCCCCACCAAAGAGGGAATTCAGGTCACCTTGAGAGAGAACAACTGGCTCGATGGACTTGCCAGGACAATGCAGGAAGCTCTTGCCCGTCTGTGTGGGTAGAGTATCAATCAAATCAAGGGTACCCTCTTTGAGTTCTACCCAAGGCGTGATGTTATGGGACAGCCACTGGAGACACCATACCACCACGAGTTGAAGAGTCAACTGGACCACCTCAGCTTCATGATGTATGATCGTCAGAAGGAGTTGGACAATGCCTGCTCCTACGCCAACCACAAGTATGCCATTGCCGCCCAGAAGGATCAGACCATTGCCATGCTAGTGAAGGATCGCCAGTCTCATCGTCGTCAGCTTGACAAGAAGGAGCGCATTATTGCCCTTCTTCACCACCGGATCACGAGTTTGGAGGATACCATCCACGAGAGATATATGCAGTTGGAGGAAAGGGAGAATACAGGGGAAGACCTTCGTGGAGACCCCTACTCCTACCTTAGTGATGATGATGACTTTCTGGAGGATCAGGCCATGGATTTCTTCACCGACGAGGATGACTTCGCCTTCATCGATGATGATGAGGATACTGACTCTGAGGAGCAGAATCACTTGAGCACTAGCGTTAGTGAGTGGTATTCGGTCCCACTGTATCGTAGTTTCCCAGAATGGTTGTTTTTAGGATGAAATATTTTGTAAATAGATTGTTTTGAATCTAATGACCATAGAAACCAACTTTTGGATTTAAAATATATTTTGTGACACTGAGGAATTATTCCTTTGAATTAAAACATTTATAGCTAAATAAAAATGTTGAATATGTTTTAAAAATGCTTTTCGAGTAAAACCTTTTGAAAATGGTTTGAATTAAACTCTCTGACCCTATACCCCAAGTTTTCAGATTTAAAAATGTATTTGATTAAACCTTAGAAAATTATTACTATGTTAAAAGGCATTTCCAACAAAATAAAATATGGCTTTGATTTAAAAATGGTTTATAGGTAAAACTTTTTGCAAATGGTTTTAATATTAAACACTTGACCTTAAAACACTAACATTTGTGTTTATCAATATATTTGGAAAACACTAGAAAATATTCCTTTGATTTAAATCATTTCTAGCAAAACAAAAATGACTTAAAGTGGCCATTTTCACTAACTTGACTTAAAATGGTTTTGCCACTTTTATAAAATGACCTATAGATGTTTTAAAGTGACTATAACCTATTGGAAACCAATTTTACAAATAAAACAATCTTTGGCATGCTTGCATGCATTGCTTTGTTTTTGTTATTCTATGTGATGAATTGCTTGAATGGTAGATTGAATTTTGTGCCTTGATTGAATTGTAGTGGAATTTGAAGAGTGTGACCATTGCAAGATCAAGGAGTGAACTTATACTCTCTACCAAAAAGGCAAGTGGTGCTTCATACTTTTGTCCCATTATTTTCACTATGCATTAGTGATATTTCTAAGTAGGACTTGCATGGAATTTTCTAAGTGTTAACTATGCCATGGGAAATCCTAGTAGATGAAACTTTAGTAGAATTTTCCCTAAGTTAAGATTCCTACTACTATCATGCTTAACCTAGCTAGTAGAAAACAAGGGTGTATTATATTCGTGCTATGAAATATTTCTAAGTCAAGGACTAGTGTTTTGTTTAATAAAACAACTATGTGAATGAATCACCTAGGTGGAATGGTATTGCTTGGATGGATTTTTGTTGAGTGGTTACACAAGGCCAGGGGACTGGTGAACCTTGTGTATCACACTTGTGGAATGCCACCCAGGAACAAAGATATTTGAGATGTCAAATGTTGAGAAGCTTCAAGTGCAGCCACTTTGCATTATGGGCTTTGCCTGGATCATATAGGTTGCAATAACTTAGCCAAATGGACAATTGGTGGTAGGCGATGATAGGTTTGGAGCGCGTCCATTCTGGTATAAGGGAAGGCTTCTGAAAGATCTTGTCTCGATGAATGTCGAGTCTTGTGGGGAAAGTGCACCACCTCTCAAGAGAGTAAAATCTAAGTACTTAGACGTGTTCCCGGCAATGGACAATTTGAGCATCAAGACATTGAAGCTATCACTAATCTCCTCATCCCAATTTCTAAGTTAAAAACTTGTGGTTGAACAAGGTTTAAAGGATCTTCAATCTTTGATTGGTAGATGCCTTGGGTGATTTTGACAAACAAAAACTTAGTGTTTTCAAATGATAAGGAAAATCTATTTTGAGCAAAGCAAGCCTAAGATCCACTCAGCCAAATGCATATAGATGATAGATACTACTATTCTACCATAGTATCACTTGCCAATACAATTCAAATGTATTGACCCTTGTGGCTGTAACTTATTATGTTGCAGGTTTGTTTGATGTTAGTGAAGTGTGTTGATTAGGATTACAGGTCCACAACCAACATGATTCCCTGTGTCACTTTGAAGATGAAGGACTCCATGCTATATAGTTATTTCTGCTGCATTGTAACGAGATAGCCAAATGAGCTATGTAAGATGTAATGAATTATTTTATTCCTGGTTATAAAGTTGTATTATGACTTTTGTTTCTTGATATTACATCTTAACTATGGATGCTAGCTATTGATCCAGGGACTAGCATTCTAAACACAGGGATCTCTACCTTATTAAAGGTTGGGACCTCTATAGATAGTATCAGAGCAATGTGTTGCCTGTAGGATTGTATCCCTAGGATTGAACAAAACCTCTTAGAAATATAGGAGTTGTATTTGTTCCAAAACTTATTTACAAACAAACTCGTAAACTCTTTCCTCAACATTTTGTTTTTGATTCTACATCTCTTCCTTTTCAAACTTGATGGACAAAGACCTCAACCATGAGTAAAGACTTCAACATGAGCAAAGGACTTCACCAACTCAAATGAATTCAAGTTCAACATCATCAATGAATTCAACTTTATTTTCACCAAGGACTCCAACATGGATATCACTAAGGACTACAAGTGAGACAAGAATAATATTCAAGACTTGAAGACTAAGGTAACACAACTTGGAAGTAATCATCATCACCTTTGAAGTTTGTGACCAAGATGCAAGAATTTTTCCAGGAAACCATGATCTTGTTCAAGAAGAATCAACTAAGAAGAAATGAAATGATCTCATATAGTTGGACCACCATACTAGTCATTAGTTAAATCCACCAACTTGTGTGGTGTAGCAAAAATATTTTGTTGCCTAAAAATGTGCTTGAACTTGTTGTTTGAGTGGAATGTTTGTTTGTGATTGCTTGCACATTGTTTGAGTGAATTGTTGTGTGTGATTAGAATTCTTCCTTAGAAATCTTTTGCCTATTCTAAACCCAATCCAACCCAAATAGATGACTTCTCTAAAAGACTCCAACAACAAGGATGGTGACAACAACAACAACAACAACAACCAAGAGATGCACATGAGAGAACAACTACTAGCAAACCAAACCCAGTTGAATCAGATGACAACTCAGTTTTTATCCAACCACAATGAGTTAGACCCAAACATGCAAAAGTTTTTGGAAATCCAATCCCAATTGTTGCAAGGGATGACCACTCAAATGATCAACATGAAAGACAACCTTTCCCAAGGATTTTGTGACAACAATGATGTCAAAGATGATATTATAGAAGAAACTCAAGCTTGCAATATTTGTGGAGACATGGAACACACTTCCAAAGAGCATGAGGATCAATGCCCTAATTGTGAAGAGAAGCATCCAACTAAACAATGCCCCACATCTCAAGTGACTTGTTTCCTATGTGAAGGAAATGATCATGTCCCTATCCAATGCCCCATATATCCTATAGTTCAAAAAATGAAGCAAGATGGAATGCATAAAATGTTTGGAAACCTCCATAAGGGAACAAATTATACCAAGAAGGATGAAGGCAAAGTCAGAACCATGCCTCATAAAGCCAAATCCCAAGTGACCACAAAGTGTTGCTACTCTTGTGAAGAAGAAGGTCATATCTCTAGTAACTTCCCCAAGAAGAGAGAAAGATTTCCCACCTTTGAGGTGAGATATGAAGAGCATGAACTAGAAGAACTCCTAGCTTTGGAGAAACCCAAGAAGAAGAAGAATAAGGAAATTAGCCAAGTGTGGTGCAACAACTGCAAAGAGCTAGGCCATTATATATCAACTTGTCTAGGGAGATACGTGAAGAACTCAACCTTGTCACATGTTATAAGTGTGGTGACCAAGGACATTATGCAAGCAATTGTCCAGGAAAGAAGAAGTACAAGACAAGAAAGCCTATGAAGGATCTCAGCCTTGTCACATGTTTCAAGTGTGGAAACAAAGGACACTATGCAGATGTCTGTCCAGATAAGTTTCATCAAGATCCCAAGTAAGCCAAGATGTAATATAGTTGAAAACTTTTTAAGGGTGGTAGTACCCTAGTTGTCTTGAAGCCAACTTGTAGCCTCTAGCTTTCCCAAATCTCGGGACAAGATTTCTTTTAAGGGTGGTAGCCTGTCACATACCAAAATTTACCAAATTTTGAAATGTAAAAAATAAATAAACAAAATAAATAATTGTTGAAATTTTGGGTGAAAAGAAATTTTTTGATTCCAAATGGAAACATCAAAACCCATCTTGAACAAAATTTGAATAAAATGGAATCCAACAAATTTCAATCAAGTGAAATGCATTCATCAATAATGTGTCTTGAAATTTAAACACTTGGAAAAGTTAAACCAAAACCCTAATGGAATAAATCATTTCCAAGATCTCTCTAAGACTAAGGATTTGATCCATATAAAAATTTGTCAACAAATATTTATAAATGATTAAGAATGATAAATAAGAATATTATAAAGCCATAGAAATTAGTTTAACTTAAATTGGAGCCATGGATAAAAGCTTCTGAATTTATTAAGATAAAAGGAAATAATTTCCAAAGCTAATAAAGCTCCTATCTAAAATCCATACGAAATGGTGAGAAAAATAATCCTAAAGAGATTTAAAAAGATAAACAAATATTAAATAAAATTATACAAATTGGAATCACCAATTTTGGATCTATAACTAACAAGATATGTATTTTATAAGATAAATAAATAAATAAATAAATAAAGGATATTTAAAAAGCCAAATTAAATCTCGGCCAAGTCCATAAACAAATAAAAGTTTATTAAATAATAAAAGTAAAAAAATATTGTTTAAATAAAACTATATGGGCTTTGAACCATATTCAATTTTATTTAAATAAAGATAATTTGCCTAAATAATAAATCCCAACAAAATTATTTAGAAGATAATTTAGACTTTGCAAATGGAATAAAGACAATTGAAATAAAATAAAGGGATAAAGATTATTCCAATAAAATTATATGGCATTAAATCATATTCTAATAAAGATAAAATCCCTAATAGAAAATGGTTAATTAAATCATGGGAAAATAATAAGTGGAATTTCCCAAGGTGGATATAAAAGTTATTTAATTAACTTAAATGGAATAAAAGAATAATTTGAATAAAAATTTATATGGATTTAAAACCATATTGGATTTTATTTGAATGTAGACAAATGCTCAATTTAAATGATTAATAAATCATATTAAAAATATTTCAAATAATTCAAAGTGAATTATTTAACACCCTAATAAATAAATAAAACCTACTGAAAAGGATTTGGTAAAATTTGGAATTTAAATAGAAGTTGGAAAGCATATTTAAAATCCTATTTAAATGAAGACAAAGGTCCATTTTAAATAAATATTTAAACCATGTGAGAATAAAAGAAATATACTAAAGTGGTCTCTAAAATACATTAGTAAAGAGTATCAAAACTTGCTGAAAGTTTGGTAAAGATATGAATTCAAATGGTTGTTTGAAATGTTTGAAGAAATTCAAAACAGAAAATGAAAATAGAAAAGGAAAAAGAAACAGAGTAAGAAAAAAAATGGAAAAGGGTCCAACCCAGCTAACCTAGCCCATCAGGCGCAGCCATCCCACTTCCCCTCCCGCGAACCATTTCTTTCTACTCAGACGCGCACCCGCGCTGCCACTGATGCCTGGACCCCACCACATAACTCCTTCTCTCACTGACCAAGGGACCCCACCCGTCAGTCGTCGTTCTCACCCCACGACCTGTTCTTCCTCCCTCTCTCTCCCGTTTCAGGCTTTGATTTCGCGAGTTCAATTCGCATTGATGGCGCAGTAACCCTGCCCAACGATCACGTCCGCTAACTCGCCTGCCTCTCCTCTCCATTTCCCCTCGCTCGCCATCCTCCCTCTGCCCCCAGCTGCCTCGAATCTCATTTGCGCCACTACTGTCTCCGACGAGCCTCCGCCCAAATTCCGGCAGCACCAGCCACCGCCTTGCCCCCTCGACCACTCGAGTGTACTGCCCACCTCCCTACACACCTCCCAACACCAACCACTTGCCCACGCAAGCACCGTAGGCTCGGCAACGTCCTCAACAGAACACACCGCCGTATGCTTCGATTCCGGCGAGCTTCTCTGGTAAATCCCGACTGCCCCTCTCCTCCTTGTTGACACTCGCGTAACCAGCATCATCTTGCGCATCTAACGAACTACTTGTATTGCCTTCCCAAGCCGTGTAGCCTCACCAACATCGACTACCATGCGAACCCGTCATCAGCAACCACTTCGGCGAGAGATTGCCGACCCATCCGTGCGCCCCTGTCCCCGCGACGACCACCTTGATATTCAGCACGTCACGGAGAACCCAGTGAGCAACCTCCTCTTATACCTTGCATCCTAAATTTGCCGGAACATCTCTGCCCGAGCGCGCCGCCGCCACTCGCCGCCGTCAGCGCCGCCCATCCTTGGTCACACGCACACGTGCCGTCAGATCACGATCGCGTGGCTAGGATAGATTACTTAAACGAACCGTTAAGCTTACATCTGTGCCGCACGATCTGCTTTTAATCCAACGCACCACAACACCCGATCCAGCCAAACCGGTACGCTCCAATTAGAACAAGACGCATGGCACTGACTTTGTTTTAAAAACAGAAAATGTTCTATTAGATGGTTAGATTTGAAAAATTTATAACTTTAAATGTACACATCCAAATTTTGCAAATTTTATATCAATGGAATCAGCAAGAAGAGTAATTTCCAACCATGCACTTTGTTTAATGAATTGCTTCTGTAAAATTGGTTGTTTTTGCAGAAACTTGTTTAGGCATATTTTGAATATAAAAATTATTCTAGAAATGTTTTTAGGATGAAATCTTTTGTAAATAGATTGTTTTGAACCTACTGACCATACAAACCAACTTTTGGATTTAAAAATATATTTTGTGACACTTAGGAATTATTCCTTTGAATTAAAAAATTTCTAGCTAAATAAAAATGTTGAATATGTTTTAAAAATGCTTTTTGAGTAAAACCTTTTGAAAATGGTTTGAATTAAACCCTATGACCCTATACCCCAAGTTTTAGGATTTAAAAATGTATTTGATTAAACCTTAGAAAATTATTACTATGTTAGAAGGCATTTCCAACAAAATATAATATGGCTTTGATTTAAAAATGGTTTATAGGTAAAACTTTTTGCAAATGGTTTTAATATTAAACACTTGACCTTAAAACACTAACATTTGTGTTCAAAAATATATTTGGAAAACACTAGGAAATATTCCTTTGATTTAAATCATTTCTAGCAAAACAAAAATGACTTAAAGTGGCCATTTTCACTAACTTGACTTAAAATGGTTTTGCCACTTTTATAAAATGACCTATAGATGTTTTAAAATGACTATAACATATTGGAAACCACTTTTCCAAATAAAACAATCTTTGGCATGCTTGCATGCATTGCTTTGTTTTTATTATTCTATGTGATGAATTGCTTGAATGATAGATTGAATTTTGTGCCTTGATTGAATTGTAGTGGAATTTGAAGAGTGTGACTATTGCAAGATCAAGGAGTGAACTTATACTCTCTACCAAAAAGGCAAGTGGTGCTTCATACTTTTGTCCCATTATTTTCACTATGCATTAGTGATATTTCTAAGTAGGACTTGCATGGAATTTTCTAAGTGTTAACTATGCCATGGGAAATCCTAGTAGATGAAACCTTAGTAGAATTTTCCCTAAGTTAAGATTCCTACTACTATCATGCTTAGCCTAGATAGTAGAAAACAAGGGTGGATTATAATTGTGCTATGAAATATTTCTAAGTCAAGGAATTGTGTTTTGTTTAATAAAACAACTATGTGAATGAATCACCTAGGTGGAATAGTATTGCTTGGATGGATTTTTGTTTAGTGGTTACACAAGGCCAGGGGACTGGTGAACCTTGTGTATCACACTTGTGGAATGCCACCCAGGAACAAAGATATTTGAGATGTCAAATGTTGGGAAGCTTCAAGTGCAGCCACTTGGCATTATGGGCTCTGTCTGAATCATATAGGTTGCAATAACTTAGGCAAATGGACAGTTGGTGGTAGGGGATGATAGATTTGGAGTGCGTCCATTCCGGTCTAAGGGAAGGCTTCTGAAAGATCTTGTCTCGATGCATGTTGACTCTTGTGGGGAAAGTGCACCACCTCTCGAGAGAGTAAAATCTAAGTACTTAGCCGTGTCCCCAGTAATGGAAAATTTGAGCATCAAGACATGGAAGCTATCAAAAATCTCCTCATTCCAATTTATAAGTTAAAAACTTGTGGTTGAACAAGGGTTAAAGGATCTTCATCTTTGGTTGGTAGATGCCTTGGGTGATTTTGACAAACAAAAACTTAGTGTTTTCAAATGATAAGGAAAATCTATTTTGAGCAAAGCAAGCCTAAGATCCACTTAGCCAAATGCATATAGATGATAGATACTACTATTATACCATAGTATCACTTGCCAATACAATTCAAATGTATTGACCCTTGTGGCTGTAACTTATTATGTTGCAGGTTTGTTTGATGTTAGTGAAGTGTGTTGATGAGGATTACAAGTCTACAACCAAAATGATTGCCTGTGGCACTTTCAAGATGAAGGACTCCATGCTATATAGTTGTTTCTGCTGTATTGTAATGATATAGCCAAATGATCTACGTAAGATGTAATGAATTATTTTATTCCTGGTTATAAAGTTGTATTATGACCTTTGTTTCTAGATATTACATCTTAACTGTGGATGCTAGCTATTGATCCAGGGACTAGCATTATAAACACAGGGCTCTGTACCTTATTAAAGGTTGGGACCTCTACAACTGACCACCGTCCACCGTCACCCCCTGTCCAAGCCCCGAGCATTGCCAGCCCCTGGACCACACTGCCCAAGCATGCCAAGCTTCTCTGCGTGCGATCAGAGAGCACGCTAGAGCGTCGCACGCGACACAAGCCCGTAGACCGCATGCCGCCCTCGCCGCTTGCGTATGTGATAGCCAACACCCTAGAAACCCGCCAGACAACCCCGTTCACCGCTGTGCGGACCATGTACATTGTGCGCCATTTATATCCCCGTCGGAGATGCCCAGAGCACCGCGAAGTTTCGACCGTTCAGCACCGCCCCACGCCGCGTGACCATGTCGTTGAGCTTAGACATGGATCACATCGCCACCCCTATCATCACCCATGCCATTAGCACGCTATGCCGACGACTACGACGATCTCAGCCCATGCCATTCGGTCCCCTCGTCGCACTATAAATAGAGACCTTCCCAGCTCAAACTCTTCACACCATCTCACTCCCCACCTCTCACTGATCACACCCACTCACCCCTGGAGCAAGGCGAGCACCAGGTGGACGGAATTGCACCGAAATTCGCCGCTGCAGAGGAGGAGAGGCGCCGTTGATTGGAGCCGCCCCAGGAGGAGCTGCCGGTAACAGGAGAATCGCCGTCGTCGACTTCGTCGTTCGCCCCCATCGTCGACCGTCCCCGAAGTCCCGGTGAGCCCCCGTCGACCCCCACTGATCGCGCTATGGTTCAGCCTCGCCGTGTCCTGTTAAGGCGTGGACGATGAACCACAACCGTAGGATTAGAACTAGATCGCACGGCTTAGATCGCCTCGTACCGCTTCGCCACTCGCTGTCTCACTGCCGAGTGGGGTTGCTCACTTAACCAGCCCGCGTGCGCTGTGCGTAGTAGGCCGGCCCAGTTAAACATCCCGCGTGACCCAACAATTCAAACTTAGGTTTATTCATTTAAGTTCAAAACCAGTTCTGTACCTAGATTCAAAAATCAACCTAGCTCGATTCACTAAACCAAAATGCATGAAACTAATTTTGTTAGAAAGGTACTAGAGTGCTTAATCCAAGCCTGTTGGATTCAAACCATTTAGATTTGTAGATCACCCATAGCAAAAATAACAAGGCAGAAGATTTTCTGCATTCAAATATTTTTCAAAATTCAACCATGAAAGCTTTTGAGTCGATTCCAACTCTCCAAACTCACATTTAACCATACCTTTCAGAATATATAAAAATATATAGGGTTATTTGCAGAAATAATGATCAAGTAATAAAAGAATGCCTCATAGGACATTCTAGTCATTTTATTTAATTAAAACAAAAAGGTTAAACCTTATTAAATTGTGACACCACTTTAAATCACATTCCCATGTACTGAAATATGTGGTGATGACATGTGTCAACATGATCCCATGTTTGAGTTGGAGAATATTAAATCTTAAGTAGTTTTTCAATGAGTAGAAATTACTTCTCTAAAATGAAATAAATAAGACAAGTGCTTTAATCTTGGTGATCATAGTGATGCTAGATCATCTAGTGTGAACCTTTGTGTGCTAAATAGAGTAGTTAATAATTGTGTGGTGATTGTGTACCTCGCATTTATTTATAGACGATAGTACCGACCAAGGATACGAGGAGGAAGTAGGATACTACGAGGAAGAAGCCGAGGAGAACTTCAACCACTGCTCTACACAAGGCAAGCCAATACTTGCAAGCTACTCATTAAGCAAGCTACCACTTGCAAGCTCTACTTGCAAGCTTATACCTATTAAGGATACCCAATCCTATTTTTACTTGCACACTTAGTACTTTATTTCTTTATCAATGCTTTCTCTTAGAGTTTACTTAGTAACTTGTAGATAATAGAAGGATATTGGAAGGTAGCTTAAAGAGCATAAAACTTGGCCTAAGTTAGATAAATCTTGATATCATCCTGAGGCATGAGACTGAACTTAGATAAAATCCAATTGCTTATCACCCCTCATTAGTATTTATTCCCCTTGTAGATGCTAGTGCTAAGCATAAAAATTGATCAACTTTAGATGGGAATACTTGGTTAAAATGGTTATGAAAACCTTAGAATGATGAGGCATTCTACTGAAATGTTTTGAAACGTGTTCTTGAATACCAGATGATTTTGATGTTGAAAATGTTAAGGCATGAGACTTAGCCCTTTTTAAAACTGATGGTTGTCTGGATGCGATACCATTCCAAATTTACCGTACAACCACAATACCCGAAATTTGGGTAGGTCTTGACTGGAAATTTATATACCCTAGTATGGGTTCCCTTGCGGCCAAGGTTTGAGCTGAGGCTACCTTGTGAAGATTGTCCACCTGTGTAGTACCCAAGATGACAGTTGGTCATGGTTGGGTGGCCAAACTCACAGGAGAGGTGCCTATACTAGGGCGTGTAATTGAAAGGTTAGGATTGATTATCGGCATACTAAGTATGGTGAATTCAGGATTTGTTCCTGACGGATGTATCAAATGTTGTGGTGAAAGTGTAAAATCTCTGCAGAGTGTCAAACTATTCGAATAGCCGCATCCGCGGTTATGGACAGTTGGAGTGGCCATACTGTTCTGTCGTCAGATGTTTTCAAAATGACTTATGAACTGATTTATGACTTTGACTTGACCACAACAGAGATGTGACATGAAATTCAAGTTCCCACTTAGGTGTTATAAAATTTTCAACTAGCTTTATTTGCTTCTGAACCCAGTAGAGGTAAATCTGGCTTTTTGCAAATCAACCCTAGAGCTTAGTACTTCCTATTCCAAAACCACTTCACTTGTTATTATTAGTTTGCGAGTACTTAAAGAGTACTCTTGGATTTGTCCCTGGCTATTCCCGTGGCCAGACTATGAAGAGGAGTATCATGAAGATGGACCACATGAAGGTTACGACAACTAGGATCATCTCCCATCATCAGCATTGCCTGTGACCATGAAGATGGAGCTTCACCCATGCCATCGTTATCTTTACGTTATTCCGTTGCATGAATTGTATTAAGACTGGATCATGAGATCCTTATTTGTGTAAGACCTTATGTATGGTTTGTAATGGATGATGAACTGTGATATCCAATCTGTTATGTCTCGCAAAAATGGTAATCCTGGGATTGCGATGTATGACATAACAAGCATCTGGGATTAAAAATCCGGGTGTTGACACCCCCATCCCCTATATAAAGATCCCCCTTTGGAGGAGGACACACACCAAGACCACGAGTTAGGATCTCTCCTCCCTCCTCTATGCACCTCCTCACGCCCTCTCCTCTCTCTCTAGTCTCCTTGCGCTAGTATGGTCCGATGAAAGGACTATTCACACAAGGGATGATGCACTAGCAGAACACCGTTGCGCTACGGCGAATCCAAGCCGGAGATCTACTTCCGTACTCCCGGTAGGGATCGAGGAGTCGAAGGTCATCATCATACACCATATGTGTACAAAACCACGAGGAGTCACACTTCGGGAATCTTGGATGTCGTGAGCCAGATTTTTGCAAGTTTGCGCAAGGGGTGACTGAAGGGATACGGGTAGGCTACACTAGCGCAAATAAAAATTTCTACCACGTAAACCAGGAATACTGTTGTCATAGATCACGGGATTACCACTAGACGCGCGGTTGCGGAACTTGATGAAGCACGTCGAGGAAGTGTAGACGTTCTACGTCTTCTCCTTGTCCTCGTCCCACGAGCATCTCCCCTTGTGCGGCTCGTCCAAGTGCCACAGATGCAACACCTCCGAGGTATCCACACGTGTGGGGTGGAAGCGTCAGACGCCGGACTGCTAGGTCCGCGCGTGTAACATAGGCATGAGGAGTGGCGGCTGGGTGGAATCGTCTAACCCTGGTCAGCTCGCCCCAGCCTCTCTTATATAGGCGTCCCTTGTGGGTTCTACATTAGCAGCCCATTAGTAGCCTAAGCCTGCTCTAATTCGGATCTAATCCTCATTAGGCTTCTAGCCCCTTAAGTGTGTGACCCTATAGGTTCATATACGTATAGACATGACACGAATACACTTATTCTGTCAATAGTTGGTAGCGGCCTCTAGCAAGACGTGCCAAATCCTAAACGCATACAAAGATCATATCGGACGAACCATCACAAGGTTTAGTACATGTCTTTCCCTTGGCCTCATGATATTTGGTCTAGCTCCAAGATGACCTCCCTTTCTTGATACTGTGATTAGGAATCCCTTTACTAGGTTAACTCTTAACCTTATGTAGCATGGCCATGTATTTCTGGATCCGATCACTCGAGGGGCCCAGAGATATCTCTCTCAATTAGAGAGGGGCAAATCCCATATTGATTGACCATGCCTTGCAGCATGCTTCAGGACAAGCCCGAAAGCTACCTTTATTACTACCCAGTTACGGAGTAGCGTCTGATAGCCCTAAAGTAGGTCGATCCACATCTCAAGTACATGCGACAATCTCAGGTCTAAGGACAAAACGTACACGATGTGTAGAGAGAGCTGCAAGTCTAATTGCCAGTCTCAAGTTGGGTCAGTCCAACCCCATGTTCATAACATGTGTCCACATCATTGGTTTGGCATCTCCATGTCTATGACTTGCGAAACATAGTCATCAACCAATCGATGTGCTAGTCTAATATTCACGTGTGTCCTCACTTGAACTCCGACTAGGGACAACTATTAGATAACCATACAAGTAAAAAGAGTTTCACAAACAATTCATATAATTGTCAATCAATACAAGTTGCGTGATATGGATATTCAAGGAACATTACAATAACTCAGGGATACATATGAAATATAATCATCTCTATGATTGCCTCTAGGGCATATTTTATTCAGTGACCTGCAAGGAGCTTCGTGACCTTGAGGTCAACTATGAGCACAACTACTTCAAATATGTTCCCCTTGGAACGTTAACCGCTTTCGGACTACAAGGGTATGTATCTGAAACCTCGGTCGTTACTGCATTACTAATAAATAGATCTTGGGCATTAGGCGTTCCTACGTAGGTAATTTTTTGTTTTCTACACCGGAACCCCAACAGTGGTATCAGAGCTGATCTATGCATAGTAATTTTGTATGGGGAATACGCACATGGGTTGTGCAGGCATTGATCCTATAGTTGTTACCCTCCAACGTTTACTTGTTTATATCGCAATATTGTTTGATGTAGAGGCCCGTACCGACCTTACATGTCCGCACACGAGACTGGTTCCACGCTCGACATACGGCTTGTTCCGTATAAGTGGCTAGCAGGTGTCTGTCTCTCTTTCATTACTTGACATAGCATTTACAACGGAGGGCCCAAAAGGGGTGTAGTAGAGACAACTGTTTGGATCAATGTTGTGGTTGGAAAGTTTGTAGATTAGAAATGATTCTTTTGCGAAAGCCCTATCAGCCATGTAAAACTTGCAAAAGATAAAGTAGATGCGTCTAACTTTATTTTGCAGGAGGGCTTGTGTTATGAGATGGTATTGGTCGTTATGAAGGTAAAGTAGTTTATTTTATGTTACTAAGTTGTGTAGTAATAGTCATCTTTCCGATGGACGGCCTACATGGTGCCGTGGACTTGGTGTCAAACCGGTGGCAAGATGGAGATCATGCCTCAGCGCTCGATGGACATGAAGGTGCAAGAAGGACCATATCATATCGCAATATACATGTGATGTTGATACATGTTTTACATCTTATTTTGTGCTTGTATTAGATACACAACGGTAGCATAAAAGATAAGATGATCCCTAATACTAATTCCAATGATTGTGTTCCCCTTGTGTGTGCGCCACTAAGAAAGTTCTCCATTATGAGGCATGCCGTAACGATCGGGTGTCAGACATATCTGCGTTTGCATACGGTGGGTGTAAGCCATGTTGCACTATAATACACAAAAGTTAGAATTGGTGAGCCTTGCATGTGAAGACATGGCCTCAGAACACAAGAGACCGAAAGGTCGAGAATGAGTCACATGGATGATGTGATTGACATTGGAGAATGTCTACTTTTGCAGCTATGTTGATGACCGTGACGATCGGGGGTGATATTGTGAATTGGGATCGTGTGATCACTAAAATCGTCTAGGGGATGACTATTTTATGGGAGCTCAATTATGAATTGAACTCATATTATGAACTTAGTCTAGATGTATATTTTCAAATATCTTAGTATATCATGGCCTATCCTATTGAGGTCCTTTGCGACCATGAGAAATTTCATGCTTGATTTGGAACTTAGCAGAAGGGTCCAACTTCATAGATTAATACTTGATGTGGAAATTTCTTGCATTAGAGATGAAAACTCACAAAAAGGGCTTGATTGCAATGGAGGTCATGGATGAAAATGGTATATGTTAGATATACAAAGTTATAAAAGTAATTCTTGAAAAACTCATTGTAGTTTACAAAGTATTGGATACTTGACTTGTTTTGTGAAAACAGGATGGTCTATTTGAGAATTGCTGGAATTGAGGAAATGTGGCTTGACTACGGCAAGAAAACTAGTTGATGGCCGACATTACTCCTTCCCTCAAATTTTGTCATTTGGATTAGTGGACTTGAATATAATTTTGTAATCCCTATTTGTGTGTCTTGCTTTTTGGCAAGACGATTATTCATATAAATAAGTTACAAGCCAATTGTACTGTTCTTATGAATAATACTTTTATGGTCACATTTACAATTATAAATGAGTTATTCTAATAACTATGTTAATGATAGTAGTTTAATCATTTATAAGGGATTAGAATGCTAAAATATATCCAAAGTTTAATGATGACATGACACTATTGTTTAAGTCATGGTGCTTATTGCATGTTTTTTATTTAGATGAAAATCGGAGTCTTGGATATTTGATCTAGAGACTTTTCAAAACCATGCCTCATTAGTCAAGATGGCTAAAACTTCGTATTCTGGTAAAACGGTGATATGCGATGAAAATTTGAATTTTATACATAGTGATGTATTGTATATTCAAAAATAGTGGAAATCATTATTTCATTGTGGACTTAAGTGAATAGGTGTATTTACTTAATGAAACAGGAGTTTGAAATAATTTCACAACAAAGTGGGATATTGAATTAACAAGAATACAAAGTATTTTCGATTTGATGGATATGACTAAAGTATTTAAGTTATTTATGGCATAAAAGGACTTGTGAAAGATGTTTCACAAATTATGATAATTGGACAAATTCAAGGTGTTGATATGTGTAGATATCATAATCATTTTCTATTAGATACATATGGTCTAACATCATCGAAATAAGCAAACACTTGGTTGAAATACAAAGAAACGTCTAAAGATTCCTGGAAATAACACCATAAGAGTTATGGCATGTTTGAGTTTCTCGAGATTTCGATAATTCAAAATCGTGGCGAATAAACAAGTCTTTGTAGCATATTCTTAGGAAACTATGAATACATGTGATGGAAACAAAGGCTGCCACTTTTCGTTGGGACTCCAAGTGTAGAGTGTTGTAGCAAGTGTCTGTCCCCCACAAGGGTGACTCGAGGGTTTATATCGAACTCTCGGGGAATTAGCTATCGAAGGATGTTTGTCTTCTCCTCTTCAAGCAACCTGTAAAGTAAAATAAAATGTCTTGTGTCCCAAACTCCACCAAGTTGTTGTCAAGCACAAGGTTTTGTATTAGTAATATGAAATAAAATATAAAACAAACTAAAGTAAAGGAAGTAAAATAATGCAAACTAGATGATATGGAAGATAATAGAGTTGTTTTTTAGGTTTTATAAGTCATTGAAAATAGAGAAAGTATTTTAGTAGTTTAGAAATAATTAATTGCTGAAAATAAAAAGGATAGTAGATGCAATAGATAGGTGTTTATTATGATAAAAATTGGACCAGGGTTCATGGGTTCACTTGTATACTCTCTTTTTAGGCTGTGGTGATCATAAAACAATTCATCACTGATAAAGACTCATGGAATTTTCTATATGTGCTTGATAAAAGAATTAATATGGGCATCACGTTCTAATATTGATATGGAATACATCTCTCTCTTATAGTCCTCAAGAAAGGGAAATCTCCATGCAATCTTGAATTAAGAACAAATCAGAGTATAGCTTTAAGAAATAGTGCATGATATTTGAAACACAAATATTCTACCTTGATCTAACAAGGTTATCACACTATCACATGATAACTATAGAACATTATTTCACTTTATCCCTATTGAGGTAGCAAAAGAAAGGTAAAAACCAAACTAGATCTTGAATATTATTTGTCACAATTCAATCTCCACCCCCATGCTACTCCATCTAACACACACTTCTCCCCATACAAGTTCTTGCATACAAGTTGGATCAAAAAAGCAATTAAGAACATGGTGCATGATATGAATCTATCAAAACATCGTACAAAAAATAGATTCCAATCTGAAATTTCAAATCATAGAACAAAGATCCACCACATAGGAATTACAAATATGACCATAATCATGTAGAGCAGCTCTTATGATACTAGATCTATGAAGAACGAGAGATAGATAGATCAATCTATTGCTATAATAAACCCATAGTCTGGAGGTGGACTACTCCCTCTTCATCATGGTGATGATGCTAGAGATGTTGGAGAGGGTGGAGATCTCCCTGGAGGTGTGTAACATCCCAAAAATATAAAGCATGGACCATCAAACTCTAATCATCAAAATTAGGGTTAACAAAAACTTTTCCAACTAAAAATATGAAAGCATTCATATGTGTGTGTATTAAAATTTGGATTCTTTTGAATTGCCATGGTTCTATGTTTCTTTGCTTGGAAAATGATTCTTAGGTGAAATAAACATCATCTAAGCAATCCCCAAACTTTTCCCAAAGACAAACAACCCAAAATAAACAAATAAAGTGAATGGTCACTTTGGCCAAATTAACTCTCATGCCTAGTTTGGCTATCTCTAGTTTTCAAAACTCAATAGAAACATTTATGGAGCGTTGCACCCCTTGTTAGCACTCATAATAAGGTACCAAGGCCCACTTTGTGATCATCTAGAAACATTCAAATGCCAAGTTTAAATGATAGTTTAAAATTGAATCTATCTCATATGGGAAGATCCCACTTTTTCAAAAACCACTCAAACCAGCTCAATTTTCAAAACCCAAGCACCCATAAAATCCCTAGCACATGCCTAGCACATGCACCAAAAATCTTTTCAAAATTCAAAAGTAAGTTTCTTGTGGCCATTTCATCAAACACTTGGCAGCAAATTTAAACCAAATCAAATTCACTGTTTTTAATAGTGCTCATTTAACTATCCTTAGCAGCACTGTAAGCAAGCTTAGCCATCAATGGTGAGCAGGACGAGAGCAAACTTTCCACCCCGTTGTCGCCGGCCAGATAGCAGCCACACTAGCCTCACCAACTTTGTCTGGGAGCTAGCCAACACCCCACCGCCACTGGACCACAAGCCACGCTCATGCCAAATCTCTCTGCGACCTTGCCGAGAGCGCGCCCATGTGCCACGCTCGACCAGCACCCCCAGACCGCACGCCGCCGCCGCGTGCGTAAGTGATCGCCAGCACCCCAACACCCTGCCAGACATGCCCGTTCGCCACCGCACGGACCACGCTTGTTGTGCGCCATCAAAACCCCCGTCAGACCCGCCCAGAGCGTCGCAACGTTCCGACCGATCAGCACCGCACCACGCCTAGCCACCACGCTATTGAGCTTTGCCAGGGAACATAGAACCGCCCCCTACCGTCGCCCACGCCGATAGCTGCCTGTGCCATCGACCACGACGAGCTCAGCTCGCGCTCGTCGGTCCCCTCTCGCCACTATAAATAGAGGCCTCCCCCGCTCGATTTCTTCACACCAGTTTTCTCCCCCCTCTCACTGATCACACTCACTCACCCCCGGAGCAAGGCGAGCACCAGGTGGCTGGAATTGCACCAGAGTTTGCCTCTGTAGAGGAGGAGAGGCGCCGTCGATTGGAGCCACCCCAGGAGGAGCTGCCGGTGACAGGAGAATCGCCATCATCGACTTCGTCATTTGCCCCCATCGCCGACCCTCGCCTGAGCCCCGGTGATCCTCCCACGACCCCACCTGCCGCGTTAGGGTTCTGTCTCGCCGGCGCTGCCCGACGTGGACGATGAGCCGTAGCCGTTCGATTAGATTTAGATCATGCGACTGAGATTGCTCCGTACCGCTTCGCGTGTTATGAGCCATTGACGGGTGGAACCCCCTGTCAGCTGAGCCCCGCATAGCGGAGTGACACTGGGCCGGCCCATTAACCTCTCCCGCGCAACCCAGTCGTTTGAATTTAAAATTTTCCTTTTTAACTCAAACCCAGTTCTGTACCTAGTTTCAAAAATCAACCCACCTCGATTTAATGAACCAAATTGCATGAAACCAATTTTGTTAGAAAGGTACTGAAATGTTTAATCCAAGACCGTTGGATTCAAATCATTTGGATCTGTAGATCAACCTTGGTAAAAATAACAAGTCAGAAGCTTTTCTGCATTCAAACATTTTTCAAATTTCAACCATAACAGCTTTTGAGTTGATTCCAACTCTCAAAAATCACATTTGATGATACCTTTCAGAATATATAAAAACATTTGGGTTTCCTAACAGAAATAATGTCCAAGTCATAAAATAATGCCACATAGGCATTTCTAGTCACTTTATTTAATTAAAATAAAAGGTTAAACCTTATTAAATTGTGACACCACTTTAAATCACATTCCCATGTACTGAAATATGTGGTGATGACATGTGTAAACATGATCCCATGTTTGAGTTGGAGAATATTAAATCTTAAGTAGTTTTTCAATGAGTAGAAATTACTTTTCTCAAATTAAAATAAATAAGACAAATGCTTTAATCTTGTAATAATAGGTGATGATGCTAGATCATCTATAGAACACCTTTGGGTGATGATTGAAAATAGTTAAGTATTGTTTGGTGGTTGTGTACATCGTATTTACTTATAGACGCTAGTACCAACCAAGGATACAAGGAGGAAGGAGGATACTACGAGGAAGAAGCCGAGGAGAACTTTAACCACTTCTCTGCACAAGGCAATCCTAATACTACTAGTTGATTTGGCAAGCTAACCCTTGCAAGATACCCTACTTATGCAAGTAATACTTGCTTGTTACCATGCCAACTATGCCTTAAGCATATGTGATTCTACCCACTTGATAACCCAACCCTAGTTTTACTTGCAAGCTTTATACTTTATTTCTTTATCAAATCTTTCTCTTAGAGTTTACTTAAGTAACTTGTAGATTCTAGGAAGATAATTTAAGGTTGCATAAAGAGCATTAAATTTGGCCTAAGCTAGATAATATTGATGTCATCCTAAGGCATGAGATTGAACTTCATAAATCTCCACTTGTTTACCACCCCACAATTGTACTTAACCCCACATGTAGATGCTAGTGCTAAGCATAAAACTTGATCAACTTTAGATGGGAATACTTGGTGAAAATGGTTATGAAAACATTAGAATGATGAGTCATTCTACTTAGATATTTTGACATGTGTTTCCGAACACCAGATGATTTTGATGATGAAAATGTTGAGGCATGAGCCTTAGCCCTTTACCAAACTGATGGTTGTCTGGATGCGATACCATTCCAATTTTACCGTACAACCAAAATACCCGAAAATTGGGTAGGGCTTGACTAGAAACTTATATACCTTAGTATGGGTTCCCTCACAGCCAAGGTCTGAGCTGTGGCTACCTTGTGAAGATTGTCCACCTGTGCAGTACCCAACATGACAATAGGTCATGGTTGGGAGGCCAAACTCACATGAGAGGTGCCTATACTAGGGCGTGTAATTGAAAGGTTAGGATTGATTATCCGCATACTGAGTATGGTGAATTCAGGATTTGTTCCTGACGGATGTATCGAATGTTGTGGTGAAAGTGTACAATCTCTGCAGAGTGTCAAACTATTCGAATAGCCGCGTCCGTGGTTATGGACAGTTGGAGTGGCCATACTGTTCCCCTGTCAGATGTTTTGAAAATGACTTGTGAAATGAATTGATATTTTGACTTGACCACAACAGAGTTGTGATATGAAATTCAAGTTCCCACTTAGGTGTTATAAATTTTCAAACTGATTTCTTTGCTTATGAACTTAGTAGATGTAAATCTGGCTTTTTGCAAAACAACCCTAGATCTTAGTGTCCTACTACAAAAACCCCCTTCACTTGTTAGTATTAGCTTGCGAGTACTTAAAGAGTACTCATGGCTTTGTCCCTGGCTATTCCCGTGGCCATACTATGAAGAGGAGTACCCGGATGATGGACCCCAGGAAGGTTACGACAACTAGGATCATCTCCCATCGTCAGCATTGCCTGTGACCCCGAAGATGGAGCTTCACCTACGCTACCTTTATTACTACGTTATTCCGCTGCTTGAGTTGTATTAAGAACTGGATCATGAGATCCTTATTTATGTAAGAACTTATTTATGGTATGGATGATGTACTATGATATCCAAATATTTTATGTCTCGCAAAAATGGTAATCCTGGGATTGTGATGTATGGCATAACAGGCATCTGGGATTAAAAACCCGGGTGTTGACAAGTTGGTATCAGAGCCATCCTGACCATAGGAGAACCTAGTTAGACTGGATGTTTAAATCAAAAACTTAGTTTCAAAACCAAAGGAAGTGTGTATTTACAAAAAAACTTATTCCCATTCTTATCACTTTGATTCTTTCATGAAAATTCATGTTCCTCAAAAACTTTTGCAAAATACCTAAAACTTGACATTGATCACTCTACTAACTTACTCATCCTATATTCTTATAGATGGATTTGAGGTACAATAAGTTTTATCAGGTGGGGAATGGAGGAGACCTCATCTTTGAGCGGGATTTGGACCAGCTTTCAGAACTTCTGGAGCATCCGCACCCTGAGTTCTTCGAAGATCAGCTCAATGATCAGGAAGGAGAAGATCTTCGTGGAGACCCCTACTCTTATCTCAGTGACGATGATGACTTTCTGGAAGATCATGCCATGGACTTCTTCACCGATGAGGAGGATTTCGCCTTCATCGATGACGATGAGGATGATGAGGATGACGATTACACCGACTCCAAAGAGTAGTAGCACTTGAGCACTAGCGTAGTGAGTTGTATTCGGTGCCACTGTATCGTAGTTTCCAGAATGGTTCTTGAAACCATCTGTTTTCCCTTTGTTGTGGTGTGTGTTGTATCGTGTGCTATGAATGAATGAATGAAAACCAAGTTGCTAGAAACTCCGAGTCAAACTTTAAAAACTTTTCAAAGTCCCTGAACCTTAGAAACCTCCCTCTTTTCTCATGATCTATCTCAATCTTCAGATGCCTCGCGAAGGAAGTGGTTCATCCCCAGACCCGATGTTGCAGATCCTGCAAATGTTGGTTTCTGACCGCGAAGCTGAAAGAGCCGAATGTCAAGCCAACTTAGCCACCCTTCAGCAGATAGCTCACCTAGCCCACAACAATCAAGGCCAAGGAAATCAAGACAACCATGGATCTAAGCTCAAGAATTTCCAGAACACCAACCGACCTATTTTCACTAAGTCAGAAGAGCCCCTAGATGCAGATGATTGGCTGCAAACCATGGAGAACAACTTGGAAGTCGCCGGAGTGGAATCTAACGAGAAAGTTCTATTCGCCACCCACTATCTAGCCGGAGATGCAAGAGCATGGTGGAACAGCGTTCGTGCAATGACCGGAGGACAGATGATGACCAGGGAGGAATTCAAGGTCAAGTTCAGCAGAACCCATGTGCCACCAGGTTTGATCAAGAGAATGAGAGATGAATTCAGATAACTGAAGCAAGGAAGGATGACCGTAGTGGAATACCGTGACAAATTCTTGTCATTATCTAGGTATGCCCCGGATGAGATCGACACTCAAGCCAAGAAGAAAGAAAGATTCTTGAATGGTCTGCACGATGAGATGCAGACGGTGTTAGTCAATATCCCTTTTGCTGATATTGAAGCCCTTGTCGACTCTGCCATTCAGATGGAAGGAAATATCAACAAGCCAATGAGAACCGCAAGCGCCGCATGATGCATCAGCCAGGAACCCATCATACCCCAAAGTATCGCCCCAACCCATCTTCAGGATTTGCCCCGAGAACCAACAGACCCCCGATGAACCGTCTGACCTATCCCAACTGTGGAAACCCAAGGCCTGGAGGAAATCACAATAACCCCAGCAACTCTAACAATTTCAACCGTGCACCACCCAAGTTCAACAACAACAATGCTGCAGCCAACACCAACACTGCCGCGAGGACTGGAAGCAATGTTGTGCCTGTTGCAGCAAAGGACAAGTCGCAAGTGACTTGTTATGCCTGTGGACATAAGGGTCACTACTCCAATGAGTGCCCAAAGAAGAATGCCGTAGCCCCAATGCAAATGCCCTAGCTCAGTAGAAGCGTCGTGTTCAGCCCGGAAGAAGGTTTGCCCCAGGGAATTCGCTCAACCGCAACGGCCGTCTTTTTCTCATGCATGCTGAAGAAGCTCAGGAAGCGCCAGACGTCATGCTGGGTATGTTTTCTGTTAATTCAGTACTTGCTAGAGTGTTGTTTGATTCTGGTGCATCACATTCATTTGTCCGAAGAATTTGCATGCACTAGTAAGATTCAACCAACCAAACTGAAGCATGTTATGATTGTTCAAATCCCTAGTTCAACCACCAAAGCTAGGCAAATTTGCAAAGCCGTCCCTATTCGAATCCATGGCATATATTTTTATGCTAATCTGATAGTACTCGGAACTAAAGGTTTGGAAGTAGTACTAGGAATGGATTGGATGTCCAAACATAAAGGATTAATTGACTGTGCCAAGAAAGCCATAACCATGACCAGTACAGCTGGAGTATTAGTCGAGCATGTATCCGAAACCTTACCTCGTCAATTCAAGTGCAACAAGAGTATAGCCCAACCTACCATTGACCAAGTCCGGATAGTCTGTGAATACCCCGATGTATTTCCAGATGTTTTGCCCGGTATGCCCCCAGATCGGGATATCGAGTTTATCATTGAACTAATCCCCGGAACATGACCCGTAGCCCAGAGACCATATAGTATGAACCCGTCTGAACTAGCAGAACTTAAGAAGCAACTGGATGCCATGTTGGAAATTGGATTGATTCAACCAAGTGCGTCACCATAGAGATCACCTGTCTTGTTTGTGGACAAGAAAGATGGAGGTAACCGTTTGTGTACAGATTATCGGAAGTTGAATGATGTCACTATCAAGAACAAATACCCATTACCCAAGATAGAAGATTTGTTTGATCAGTTGACCGGTGCCAAAGTGTTTTCTAAGATTGATCTTAGAACTGGCTATCATCAACTCAAGATTCGCGCAGAGGACATTCCCAAGACTGCCTTTACCACCAGATATGGATTATACGAGTATATTGTCATGTCTTTTGGATTAACCAATGCCCCCGCTTATTTCATGAATCTCATGAATAAGATTTTTATGGACTTCCTGGATAATTTTGTCGTTGTTTTTATCGATGACATTATGATTTATTCCAAATCAGAAGAAGAACATGAGCTACACCGAAGGAACATTCTTGGAACCCTTAGAGAGCATCAGTTGTATGCCAAGTTTAGCAAATGTGAATTCTGGTTACAGGAGGTAGGATTCCTCGGTCACATTGTATCAACCGGAGGAATTGCCGTTGACCCTGCAAAGGTGAAAGATGTCGAAGATTGGCAAGCCCCAACCACCCAAACCCAAGTTCGTGCATTTCTCGGATTGGCGGGATACTACCGCAAGTTCGTAGAAGGATTCTCGAGTATCGCCAGACCCATGACCCAATTGCTGAAGAAGGACAAGAAGTTTGAATGGACGGACAAATGTGAAGCGAGTTTTCAAGAACTCAAGAGAAGATTGATTTCAGCCCCAATCTTAATCATGCCGGATATCACGAAGCCCTTTGACGTATATTGTGACGCATCCAAGATCGGTCTCGGATGTGTGCTAATGCAAGAAGGAAAAGTTATATCTTATCTATCTCGGCAACTGAAACAACATGAGCAGAACTATCCAACCCATGACCTCGAGCTCGAAGCCGTAGTTCTAGCCCTGAAGACATGGAGGCATTACCTGATGGGAAACTGTTGTGAGATTTATTCAGTCACAAGAGCCTAAAGTATATATTCACTCAGAAGGAGCTGAATATGAGACAAAGAAGATGGATTGAGCTAATCAAGGATTACGATCTGGACATTCACTATCACCCCGATAAAGCCAACGTGGTAGCAGATGCCCTTAGCAGATTGCCGTGCCGCTTGAACTCAAGGATTTTGAAGGAGCAACCAAGCCTACACAAAGAGATGGAAGATTTCTGAATGGAATTACTGAGTGAAGGATTTTTGGCTAGCATAGAACTTGAACCCACTTTGATTAGTCAGATCAAAGAGGTGCAGAAAGGAAATGCTAGTATCGATGGAATCAAACATCGTATCGGTACAGGGAAAGTACCTGGATTCACCGAAGACGAAGAAGGAGATCTGTGGTACAAAGGACGCCTTTGTGTACCAACAGATTCTGAGTTGATGGAAGTTATTCTGAAGGAAGCTCATGATACTCTTTATTCTATCCATCCCGGAGGAACGAAGATGTATCAAGATTTGAAAGAGCAATTTTGGTGGCATAAGATGAAGAGAGAAATCAGAATCTATATCGCCAAGTGTGATATATGTCAGAGAGTCAAGGTGGGACATCAAAGACCCGCAGGATTGTTGCAACCATTGCAGATTCCGGAATGGAAATGGGATTCCGTTGGGATGGACTTTATCACCAGATTGCCTACTTCTAGTAGGGGAAATGACTCTATCTGGGTCATAGTGGACAGATTGTCCAAAGTTGCCCATTTCTTACCAGTCAAGACCACATATCAGAGTTTGAAGCTAGCGGAGTTATACATCGCTAAAATCGTCAGTTTGCACGGAGTCCCCAAGAACATCGTATCTGATCAAGGAACTCAGTTTACCTCGCGATTCTGGAAGAAAGTCCAAGAAGGTTTAGGAACCCGACTAGATTTCAGCACAGCTTATCACCCTCAGACCGACGGACAAACAGAGCGAGTAAATCAAATACTCAAAGACATGTTGCGAGCATGTGTGTTGGAGTATGGATCTAAATGGGAAGAATGTCTGCCGTTTGCAGAATTTTCATACAACAACAGTTATCAAGCTAGTTTGCAAATGGACCCATTTGAATTCATGTATGGAAGGAAGTGTCGCACCCCTTTGAACTGGTCGGAAGTAGGAGAGAGTCAGATTTTCGGACCCGACATCCTACGAGAAGCAGAAGAGAAAGTTCACAAGATTCGTGAGCACCTCAAGACAGCCCAGTCAAGACAGAAGAGTTACGCCGACAAGAGACGTCGAGACCTCGCTTTCAATATCGGATATTTTGTGTATCTGAAAGTGTCGCCGTTAAAGGGAATGCAACGTTTCCTACTGAAAGGAAAGTTAGCCCCCACATATATCGGCCCCTTCAAGATTCTGAACCGCCGAGGAGAAGTGTTGTACCAATTGGAACTGCCAGAAGACATGTCAGCCGTGCACATTGTGTTCCATATCTCATTACTTGTTAAGTGCCTCGAAGTTCCGGAGAAGACTGAAGTGTTCAAGAAAATTGATCACCGGACCATAGAGATCAACAATGACCTAACCTATCCCGAAGTACCCATCCGTATTTCGGAAGAAGCTTTCATAACTACCATAACCCAGAGCATCAAGTTTCTCAAGATTTAGTGGAGCAACCACACAGAAGAAGAAGCTACCTGGGAGCACGAAGATCACATCAGAACTGAGTTTCCCGATCTCTTCAAATCCTAGGTAATTTTTTTCGTCCTTTTTAAAATCTCGGGACGAGATTTGTTTTTAGGGGGGAAGGTTTGTAACATCCCAAAAATATAAAGCATGGATCATCAAACTCTAATCATCAAAATTAGGGTTAACAAAAACTTTTCCAACTAAAAATATGAAAGCATTCATATGTGTGTGTATTAAAATTTGGATTCTTTTGAATTGCCATGGTTCTATGTTTATTTGCTTGTAAAATGATTCTTAGGTGAAATAAACATCATCTAAGCAACCCCCAAACTTTTCCCAAAGACAAACAACCCAAAATAAACAAATAAAGTGAATGGTCACTTTGGCCAAATTAACTCTCATGCCTACTTTGGCTATCTCTAGTTTTCAAAACTCAACAGAAACATTTGTGGAGCTTTGCACCCCTTGTTAGTACTCATAATAAGGTACCAAGGCCCACTTTGTGATCATCCATAAACATTCAAATACCAAGTTTAAATGACAGTTTAAAATTGAATATATCTCATATGGGAAGATCCCACTTTTTCAAAAACCACTCAAACCAGCTCAATTTTCAAAACCCAAGCACCCACAGAATCCCCAGCACATGCCTAGCACACCCACCAAAAATCTTTTCAAAATTCAGATGTAAGTTTCTTGCGGCCATTTCATCAAACACTTGGCAGGCAAATTTAAACAAAATCAAATTCACTATTTAAATAGTGTTTTGGGCCTAACTTGTTCCCTCTCTGGTTGCAACTAGTCCTTAGTAGATAATCTAGCTCATTTAACTATCCTTAGCAGCACTGTAAGCAAGCTTAGCCATCAATGGTGAGCAGGCCGAGAGCAAACTTGCTACCCCGTTGTCGCCGGCCAGATAGCAGCCACACTAGCCTCGCCAACCTTGTCTGGGAGCTAGCCAACACCCCACCGCCACTCCTTGTCCCAGCCTCGAGCAATGCCAACCTTGTCACGCTCATGACAAATCTCTTTGCGACCATGCCGAGAGCGCGACCATGTGCCACGCTCGACCAGCACCCCGCATCGCCGCGCCCTCGCCGTCGTAAGTGATCGCCAAGACACCCGGCACCAGACATGCCCGTTCGCCGCCGCACGGACCACGCTCGCTGTGCGCCATCAAAACCCCCGTCGGACCCTCCTAGAGCGTCGCAGCGTTCCGACCGATCAGCACCGCCCCACGCCTAGCCACCACGCCGTTGAGCTTCGCCAGGGAACATAGAACAACCCCCTACCGTCGCCCACGCCGATAGCTGCCTGTGCCATCGACCACGACGAGCTCAGCTCGCGCTCGTCGGTCCCCTCTCGCCACTATAAATAGAGGCCTCCCCCGCTCGATTTCTTCACACCAGTTCGCTCCCCCCTCTCACTGATCACACTCACTCACCCCCGGAACAAGGCGAGCACCAGGTGGCCAGAATTGCACCGGAGTTCGCCGCTGCAGAGGAGGAGAGGCGCCGTCGATTGGAGCCGCCCCAGGAGGAGCTGCCGGTGCCAGGAGAATCGCCATCGTCGACTTCGTCGTTTTCCCCCATCGCCGACCCTCACCTGAGCCTTGGTGATCCTCCCGACCCCACACGCGTTAGGGTTACATCTCGCCCGACGTGGACGATGAGCCGTAGCCGTTCGATTAGATTTAGATCATGCGGCCGAGATCGCCCCGTACCGCTTCGCGTGTTATGAGCCATTGACGGGTGGAACCCCCTGTCAGCTGAGCCCCGCACTACGGAGTGACACTGGGCCGGCCCATTAACCTCTCCCGCGCAGCCCTGTCGTTTGAATTTAGAATTTTCCTTTTTAACTCAAACCCAGTTCTGTACCTAGTTTCAAAAATCAACCCATCTCGATTTAATGAACCAAATTGCATGAAACCACTTTTGTTATAAAGGTACTGAAATCCTTAATCCAAGCCCGTTGGATTCAAATCATTTGGATCTGTAGATCAACCTTGGTAAAAATAACAAGTCAGAAGCTTTTCTGCATTCAAACATTTTTCAAATTTCAACCATAATAGCTTTTGAGTTGATTCCAACTCTCAAAAATCACATTTGATGATACCTTTCAGAATATATATAAAAACATTTGGGTTTTCTTACAGAAATAATGTCCAAGTAATATTAGAATGCCGCATAGGCATTTCTTGTCACTTTATTTAATTAAAATAAAAGGTTAAACCTTATTAAATTGTGACACCACTTTAAATCACATTCCCATGTACTGAAATATGTGGTGATGACATGTGTCAACATGATCCCATGTTTGAGTTGGAGAATATTAAATCTTAAGTAGTTTTTCAATGAGTAGAAATTACTTTTCTCAAATTAAAATAAATAAGACAAATGCTTTAATCTTGTAATAATAGGTGATGATGCTAGATCATCTATAGAAAACCTTTGGGTGATGATTGAAAATAGTTAAGTATTGTTTGGTGATTTTGTACCTCGTATTTACTTATAGATGCTAGTACCGACCAAGGATACGAGGAGGAAGGAGGATACTACGAGGAAGAAGCCGAGGAGAACTTCAACCACTTCTCTGCACAAGGCAAGCCTAATACTACTAGTTGATTTGGCAAGCTAACCCTTGCAAGATACCCTACTTATGCAAGTAATACTTGCTTGTTACCATGCCAACTATGCCTTAAGCATATGTGATTCTACCCACTTGATAACCCAACCCTAGTTTTACTTGCAAGCTTTATACTTTATTTCTTTATCAAAGCTTTCTCTTAGAGTTTACTTAAGTAACTTGTAGATTCTAGGAAGATAATTGAAGGTTGCATAAAGAGCATTAAATTTGGCCTAAGCTAGATAATCTTGATGTCATCCTAAGGCATGAGATTGAACTTCATAAATCTCCACTTGTTTACCACCCCTCAGTAGTACTTAACCCCACTTGTAGATGCTAGTGCTAAGCATAAAACTTGATCAACTTTAGATGGGATTACTTGGTGAAAATGGTTATGAAAACATTAGAATGATGAGTCATTCTACTGAGATGTTTTGACATGTGTTTCCGAACACCAGATGATTTTGATGATGAAAATGTTGAGGCATGAGCCTTAGACCTTTACAAAACTGATGGTTGTCTGGATGCGATACCATTCCAATTTTACCATACAACCACAATACCCGAAAATTGGGTAGGGCTTGACTGGAAACTTATATACCTTAGTATGGATTCCCTCATGGCCAAGGTCTGAGCTGAGGCTACCTTGTGAAGATTGTCCACCTGTGTAGTACCCAAGATGACAGTTGGTCATGGTTGGGAGGCCAAACTCACAGGAGAGGTGCCTATACTAGGGCGTGTAATTGAAAGGTTAGGATTGATTATCCGCATACTGAGTATGGTGAATTCAGGATTTGTTCCTAACAGATGTATCGAATATTGTGGTGAAAGTGTACAATCTCTGCAGAGTGTCAAACTATTCGAATAGCCGTGTCCGCGGTTATGGACAGTTGGAGTGGCCATACTGTTCCCCCGTCATATGTTTTCAAAATGACTTGTGAAATGAATTGAGATTTTGACTTGACCACAACAGAGTTGTGATATGAAATTCTAGTTCCCACTTAGGTGTTATAAAATTTCAAACTGGTTTCTTTACTTATGAACTTTGTAGAGGTAAATCTGGCTTTTTGCAAAACAACCCTAGAGCTTAGTGTCCTACTACAAAAACCCCCTTCACTTGTTAGTATTAGTTTGCGAGTACTTAAAGAGTACTCATGGCTTTGTCCCTAGCTATTCCCGTGGCCGGACTATGAAGAGGAGTACTCGGATGATGGACCCCAGGAAGGTTACGACAACTAGGATCATCTCCCATCGTCAGCATTGCTTGTGACCCCGAAGATGGAGCTTCGCCTACGCTACCTTTATTACTACGTTATTCCGCTTCTTGAGTTGTATTAAGAACTGGATCATGAGATCCTTATTTGTGTAATACCTTATGTATGGTTTGTAATGGATGATGTACTGTGATATCCAAATCTGTTATGTCTCGCAAAAATGGCAATCCTAGGATTGCGATGTATGGCATAACAGGCATCTGGGATTAAAACCTGGGTGTTGACAAGGTGGCTCTGGCAGAGTTCTCCCCTCTAATCTTTGCTAGATCTGACTCTGTCTGGTGGTGTTTCTGCCTCTGGTGTGTTCTGGTGTCTCCCTTCTTGAGGACACCCCGTGGGGTCTTATATAGGATTTTTAGGTCAAGAGAAGTCTGTGGGCAAAAGAATCGAGGCGATTAGACGGCCGAGGAGGAAACGAGCATTGGTGGCATGCCCACCAGGCCTGGGCGCGCCACCTGGGCTTGTTTGGCCGTCCTGGTGAGATTCCCATGCTCCATATGCTTCTCATAGATAAATATTGGCATTCCCAAAAGTTCAGGTCCATTTGACTTAATTAAGGTCCTGAAACATCAAAAACATTGAAAACAGGATTTTTTGCCCTATAGGGTTATAACCAAAATAAAGGGGATCATTGGTAAATCCCCAAAAATCAATATAAAACAGGTATATAACATTATATATGATGCAAATATGTGGGAAAACATGTTAACAAACTACAAAGTTCATGTATGCATTTTACATGCATCAACGTCCCCAAGCTTAACCTATGCTCATCCTTGAGCATGAAGGTGATAAAACTAAACATGGACTAAGGAGTTTGTTACCTTTGCTTCCTTCATCATCATGTAGAGTTCATAGGCTCAATTCCTTTCAATGAAACATCATATGCAAGTGTACTATCAAGTTGTATCTTTTACACGGTCCGAGTCATGTTTTACTTGATTCAGATCTATTTTACTTCGTGTAACTTGTTTTTATTTTCAGGTTGCTCTCGATCGGCGGACGGCCGAATTTCAAAGGTTGCTCTTTGCACACAACAAACTTCAAGATAAATTTGAGCAAATTGTCCCTGTTGTGAAGAAAACTAGTAAACTACTCGGTTCTTAGTGTCTTTTATCCTTGTAAAAAATTCCATTTTTGTACCAATTTCTAATGTGCTGTTGTGCAGTTAATGTCAACAACCTGAATACCCGTCTTACAAAGAAGGTTGGCGCGCTTGAAGGTTAGTTACCCCTTTTGCCTTTTTTGTTTATCGACTTATGTTCGAGGTAAATATTGGGTATCTTATGACCTCCCGGCTTTGGTATAGCCGAGGTACAAACACTTGCAACATCGCATCAAGAATGCATATCTATGCCTGATATGATGCTGCATTTTTTAGAACAAGCTGCCGCTCACTCGACACAACTTAGGAAAAGGATGACGAGATAGCCCGGTTACGTGCCGAGGTCGAATCTCTTAAACTTGCCCAGAAGTCCGAGTTAGAGAAAGTTGACCAGGAGTTCTCTGAGGAGAAGAACCGACTAAGTTTACAACTTCAGAAGGACAAGGAACTTCTTGATGCTGCCGAGCTAAAGAACCAGGCGATGACCGAAGAAATCGCTGGTTTTGAAAATAATAGGGCGAACTCGACCACAGATCTCCAGAAAATGGTGCGATATATCCATCGTGAGTTTTCTGTTATTGGCCGAGTTACTCTTTTCCCCTTGCTTTTCTTGACTTATCTGACTTCCTTTCCTGTAGATCATTTTCTAGAAGCTAAGTCTGTGAGCTCCAAGGCTGTGATTTCTGCTCGCGAGCGCCGAGGTGTTCCCCTTGCTCTGAATCAAGAATATTCCATGGAAGATTTCTTGATTGCCGTTGCCGCTGCTATTGGGCCAATGAAAATTATGGGAAAAGATTTGGTGCGAGCAGCTATTCGAGCCTACCATGTCCTCTGGCCGAATGAGCCGGAGATTGACGAAGTAGAAGTGCTTGTGGCGAGGTTGATGGAGTCCCAAACTCGACTGAATCTTTGGAGGGAATCTGCTGGACGAGCTGGAGCTGATATGGAGCTTTTAGTTGTTTTGTCGTGGTACGAGGATATCTCCCTCGATATTCTGATGAACTTGCGCACTGGCTCTCCTTGGATTGAAAATCCAGATTTCGTTGCTCGTCACCAAGCCTGTGCCTTCCAGCTTATTAAATATGCTGATGTGCATCACTGGATCGAGGGGCCAAGTTTCCTTCCTAACCAGGCCGAGGATGATGCTGAGGCTGTGGATGAAGATGAATCCGGTGGCGATTATGGTGATGAAGAAGGATCAGACGAAGGTTTCGATAATGCCGATGATTCCAGTGATAGCTCAGGTGGGGATGCCGAAGCTCGATCCTCCTCCAAAGTAACTGAGGCTTCTCAAGCCCAAGGCGGAGTCTCTCAACATCCAGAGCATGCCCAAGATGTTACTGCGACCTTCGTCGATGCCGAGGTAACATCTGCAGAGGCCCAAACAACCTCGGAGGCCCCTGTTCCTAAGGATGCTCCTTCTAGCGAGGACGAGGTAGTCCCGACTGCGTCCGAGATACCAATGTCGGAAGTTCCTGCCGTCGCTACTGTTCCTCCCAAGGGTGATTCGACAACTGCTGATGTTTAGGCTCAACAACTCCTATTTGTTTAATTCCCCGGTATGCCGGGTGTATGTTGTACTAAAACAATTATCCGCCTTTTGGTACAATGTGAACTGTTTTATTTTTGGCATCTCATGTTGTAGTAACCTTGTTACTCTATCTAATTGAGTTTGTATGATTCACATCTTTGTTTGCAAAAATTTTAACTTCGTAAATCCGAATAATGTTTCCACATGTGTGATTCTTGTTTTGTGTCCATCTTGTGTCTTTCCTCTATTTTAGTTGCAAAAAACTCTTGGCTTTACAATTTTGTCTTCAAGGACTATGAGTCCTAAGTCCATATATCTTTTAAACTGAAGGACTTACTACCTTCCCGAGTTATCTGTCGGTAAAATATAAATAGCGTACTTTCCTTGTTATATCCCGAATTGCTGATGTTATTACTCGTGTGATTATGATAGTATAGATTTTTGGTCGTCTCCTCCGGATCATTTCTCGGGTTTCCAAAGCGATTATTTATATTACATCTGTGACCGATGACGGACTATTCGGGGCAGTCCCCGAGTCATTTCTTGGGCTACCGAGGTTTCATAGATACCCAAATCGACAAACCGTATGAGGTAGTCCCCGATTTACTGTTTGAGTCACTGAAGTTTACTATATACTACCAATATGATAAACAATTTTAACACCCTTAGAATCGGCCCTATGCAAGTTTTAGCGCTTCCCGCCAAACCCGCATAGAAACGATTCAAAGGTGCCCACCAGGCACTTGCGTGCGGGTGGAAAACGAAGTAATATCATTACACAATAGTCCTTGATGGAACCCACAAAACAGATATATACAACAACGACTCATCGAGTCAAGAATACAATATACAGTACAAAGATCCAAATCACCTTGAAAACGATACAGTGTCCGAGTACGAACAAGATGCAAATTGGGCTAAGAGCCCTGAAGAATAACCAATGGCGTCCATAACCCAGCCCAGGCCAAGCCGGAAGGGTAACCCTGCTAAAGACGTCGATCTCAAAATCTGCTTAAACAAAAGGGGTGCCGACAAAGGGCAAAGGAAAAAGAGAGCGGTCAGTACTAAGGCCAGTACACGAAGAGACTAGAATTTGGTGGTCCTCGCCTACATAGTTATGTCGGACTGAAGCAGCAGCGCAACACGCACTAATCAACCTATAGAGACTCAATACAACTGGCGGCTATTAGATAGGGGTAAGAAAGACCTATTCAGTACCAACCTGAAACTATCAACAAGCATACCCATCCTGGTATTTCCTCCTCGAGACCAAACGAGGAAGTCAACCAAGGAACTCACACAGTTGGTAGTTTTATTCATTTCGTTATAGTTGCAGCAATTACAAGTCAAATATAGATAGAATGAGTCATCCTGATATAATAAGCAGTGGGCAGTTTTAGTTAACCATTTCGTTGTAGTTGTAGTATTTACTAGTCAGATACATATAGCATGAGGCATCCCAAAACCCAGCATTTGTTGGTACTTTTATTTAGCCATTCCGTTGTAGTTGCAATACTTACTAGTCAGATACTATGGTAACAGGTGACAACTCTAACCAGCAGTTGTTGGCACTTTTATTTAGCCATTCCATTATAGTGAAGCTGATTACTAGTCATTATAAAGTCAAATTTATAGCACTACTTTAGTTATAGTTGTCTATGATCGAGATACTGTGCTCCAAGTCATCCATAACTGCGGACACGACTTTCAGAAAGTTTTACCCTGCAGGGGCACAAATAGGAACACACGCACGATCAACGTCGAGAAAAACCAATAAAAACCCAACGAGGCATCATGACAGAGCAATTGCAAGATTCATATAAATTTTAGGGGGGCCACCCCACCAAGCTACCCGCGACAAAGTTGGCCGGCTCCGAGACGGACCCAGAGGTTTGTGTCGGCTGTAGCATCGGGAACCGAATCGCTGGATCGGGCTTGTCGATACCGCATAAACGTATCACAATTCCTAAGCGATAAAGCGCTCCACGCGTAAATCGAATAAAGCAGTAAAGCATGGCATAAGTACAGGATAGTAATAAAGCCCCAAACTAATTTGTGGCCCCAAGAAATAAATATGACTCAAGCTCTGGCTAGGGGGATTCATGGTCCCACATGCGGATAGTGTGAATATTCAAAGAACAGGTATCAAGTACTCGGGGTCCTATGGGACACAAGTGGACGGTTAAAAACCAAATAACATCTATTGCCCACCTGTGCCTCTGCATTATTTACCTACTTCAATTTTAGTTGTTACACGGTAATTAAAGTTATAATCATCTCCAACATTAAATATAAGGCATTACTCCAACAACTACGGAACATCGACGGCACGACGCAACACCTGCGCAAGCAACTACGACTCGCAAGGCTAACTATCTACCAAACAACATGTAAGAGGATGTGTCCAAGGCAATTTAATGGCTCCAAGGGATATCACGGGTACGAAAACTAGAGCATCGCATCACAGATAGCAATAGATCAACAGGAGGAAATAAAGACTATAAAAGTAAGATAGGTAGAAAGGGGGAGAATGCTCGCCTGGAAAACATTGCCGAAGATTCATCCGAAGATCGGGTCGACACTCGCATCAACTCATCGACCTAATCCGTGAAGAAGCAAAGAACTAGCACAAACACCGGATGCACTATTTAATACTATGGCAAAAGATCGGGCATGATGCATGTATGATGTATGACATGGAAAAGATGCAATGCAATTAGGCCATATTAAGCGGAACCGGGGTCCCGACAATTAAATATATGGTTCTAGTTGTTTAGATACCCCGCCATTTAAATGTTATATTAGCAAGACAAAATTATATCATCGATTCGCTACACAAATTAAAATGGGGCCAATATAAGACTAGATTTTCCCGCATATGGACCCCATATTTAATTATGATGTGAATCAGCATAATGCCGCCAAAACCATAGAATATGTATCTAAGTATGAACAATTTATTTATGCAACAGGATATATATCATATTACAAACATATGGGCGGGTTAGATAGGGGTCACACATAGGGAACTCGACGATCTTGGTTCCGAGAGGTTTGGTTCGATCTACGGACGACGGGATTGGTCTTCGGTCCATGACGGAGATCTAGCCGGCATCCATGGCACAACATCGAACCGGTGGAGATCTTGTCGATGAGACGGCCTTGGCATCTTAACCTCGCGCGGGATATAGTCCTTGTTCCGGCCTTGGTCAGCAAGCATTTTCACCGCATCACCATGTCTCCTCACTAAGGATCGGGACAACATCATATCTCCAAAAAAACATAAATGCAGGTATCCTTGAATATTGTACACGCCGACACGCGAGATTGTTGAGGCCAACCTGATGCAGCCCGTTGTTTGTACGGAGGCAGAGGACGCGGACACCTATGCCGCGTGTGATGAGAGCAAGGCGGAGGGCACCGTCTGCGGTGGACCGAGCCAAAGCGGCGACTAGCAGACATGGAGGAGGTACCCGGCAAGGCCGAGCAGAGGGCCACGACGAGGAGGCAACGCACGCGGCCGGGGACGCGTGCAGGGCGACACGGGGGAGCACCGGTGGCGAGGGAGGCGAGGCAAACAACGAGGGGAAGCATGCGGTAGCGTGCCTGCGAGGTTAGCAGCATGGTGGAGACCATGTCGGTGTAGAGCTTCATCCAAGGCCGGGGAGGACGCGCGGCCGCGGGAACGAGCATAGAAGAGGAGGCGAGGTAGAGGCGCCAGGGCGACCTTGGAGAGCGGCGTCGCCGGCCTGATGCCGATCTGGAGACGACACAGCGGATGGGAGGCGGAGGAAGGCCAGGGGCGCAGGCGACGCAGACGGGGCCACAATGGTAGGCGCGGTCGGGTCCTGCTGCTGGTTGAGGCGAGGCGGGGATCTTGGCGGGGATCGATGCAGGGAGGCGCTCGAGGAGAAGAGGGTGGGGTTTTGACGCGAGGGAAGAGAGAGCGGGTCCGCAGGGTGGGGCCAACGAGGAGCGGGGTGGACGGTGATTGCGGGACGGTGTGGGGGATCGAGTCTGGGGCCTGTGCATCGTGTGCGTGCGATGTTGAGGGTCGGGTTGGGTTTGGTTGGTGTGTGTGGTTCTGGGTGTGGTGTGCGTGGGTGGCGGCTGATGGGTAGCGGCGGCTGCTGGGGAAGTGGGGAGGGTAGGTTAAGGTTTGGTTTTTGGGTAGATGGTTAGGGTTTCAGCCGGCTGGGCCTCTTGGGCTTGGCTGGTTTAGTTCTAGATTTAGGTTTATTATTTTGGAAAATATTTATTTCTTTTGTTTTGTTTTAAATCTTTTTTAGCAAATACTTTTTAGTCAAATAGTTTAGCAGATAATTATGAGACTTTGTTTCGAAATAAAAGAAGGGTAATTTTAGAAAACAAAAATAGGCTTTTAGAAAATAGTTTTAGATAAATCATGCATGATGACATGACAATGCACAATGTATTATTTAACACACGATTTTCTAGTAGTGGATTTTCCCGGGGTGCTACAATTCGACATCACTAAAAATGGATCTCGCCCTCGAGATCTACCTCCTGGTACCGGGAAGAAGGCCGACGATCTAAATATCCTCGCTTCATTTAGATCTTCGCGACACCACTAACAAAGACTCCTGACTCATCTTGAAATCGGCGACACCACCAACAAGGGGTTGTTGCTCACATTCGCCGAGAGAACACTCCGGAGAAACAAAGGACGAAGGTAGAGGTATCAAAAGATAAGGCCTCCTCTAACTTCCGTGAAAAGAGGAAAAGTTACGGTGATCCACCAGTTCGATGTACAAGAGTGAACAGTAAGAGTCGGTTAGGGTGATCAGTCCATCCCGTACCCAAACTATTAACTCTATACATGAATAGGAAAATCATGCAACACAACTCTCGAAATTTAGAATGAAGATCTTCATAAACGGTATTCGGAACAAAGGGGTGATGTAAGCTCTGCATTGGATCTGATGTATATGAGGTCATCACGGTGGCAAACACCGGAAGATACAAAAGAAATTTTTATGAAAATACATAACGATTAGTTTTCGCAATGGTTCCATTGGCATGAACAACACATGCTCAAGGTATATTCCAACTTCACCAATGCTCGTCCTTATCATATGTTTTTCAACGATACGGATATCCAGCAAGGTACACATATAGATAAAGAGTTCAAGAACAAAAAGATTGGATGAAGGGTACACCAAACGAGATGCAGATAAGATGTTTGTAGCACCATCGTTATAATAGGAAAGAAGAGAAACCCTAAAGGTACGACAGAATCCCAACCGCGAGAATTCCTGGACTCGAAGAAAAGATAAGAGGTAGATCCAAAACTCGCAAAGGTAAGATAAGAATAGCAGATAGGTAAGGAGTAAAAGAAGACCTAATCAGATCTATCCAACCGATTTTTCCAAAATAGTTTTGACACTCTACAACAGCTGTTAGCTAGGTTATCCTACAGGCTGGACCAGTGGGGTATCGTAACTGCTGAGCTCTGATACCACTTTGTAACACCCTCAGAATCGGCCCTATGCAAGTTTTAGCGCTTCCCACCAAACCCGCATAGAAACGATTCAAAGGTGCCCACCAGGCACTTGCGTGCGGGTGGAAAACGAAGTAATATCATTACACTATAGTCCTCGATGGAACCCACAAAACAGATATATACAACAGCGACTCATCGAGTCAAGAATACAATATACAGTACAAAGATCCAAATCACCTTGAAAATGATACAGCGTCCGAGTATGGACAAGATGCAAATTGGGCTAAGAGCCCTGAAGAATAACCAATGGCGTCCATAACCCTGCCCAGGGCAATCCGGAAGGGTAACCCTACTAACGACGTCGATCTCAAAACCTTCTTAAACAAAAGGGGTGCCAACAAAGGGCAAAGGAAAAAGAGAGAGGTCAGTATTGAGGCCGGTACACGGCGAGACTAGAATTCGGCGGTCCTCGCCTACATAGGTATGGTGGACTAAAGCGGCAGCGCAGCATGCACTAATCAACCTATAGAGACTCAATACAACTGGCGGCTATTAGATATGGGTAAGAAAGACCTATTAGGTACCAACCTGAAACTACCACCAAGCATACCCATCCTGGTATTTCCCCCTCTAGACCAAACGAGGAAGTCAACCGAGGAACTCACATAGTTGGCAGTTTTATTCATTTCGTTATAGTTGCGGCAATTACTAGTCAAATATAGATAGCATGAGTCATCCTGATATAATAAGCAGTGGGCAGTTTTAGTTAACCATTCCGTTGTAGTTGTAGTACTTACTAGTCAGAGACATATAGCATGAGGCATCCCAAAACCCAGCAGTTGTTGGTACTTTTATTTAGCCATTCCGTTGTAGTTGCAATACTTACTAGTCAGATACAATGGTAACATGTGATAACTAAAACCAGCAGTTGTTGGCACTTTTATTTAGCCATTCCATTATAGTGAAGCTAATTACTAGTCATTATAAAGTCAATTTTATAGCACTACTTTAGTTTTAGTTGTCTATGATCGAGATATTGTGCTCCAAGTCGTCCATAACCGCGGACACGGCTTTTAGAAAGTTTTACCCTGTAGGGGGGCACAAATAGCAACACACGTACGATCAACCTCGAGAAAAACCAATAAAAACCCAACGAGGCATCACGACAGAGCAATTGCAAGATTCATATAAATTTTAGGGGTCCACCCCACCAAGCTACCCGCGACGAAGTTGGCCGGCTCCGAGACGGACCCAGAGGTTTGTGTCGACGGCTATAAACGACTGGGAACCCGAAAGTGTTACTGGGCTTGTCAATACCACATAAACGTATCACAATTCCTAAACAGTACAGGCGCTCCACACGCAATCGTAAATAAAGCAGTAAAGCATGGCATAAGTACATGATAGTAATAAAGCCCCAAACTACTTTGTGGCCCCAGGAAATAAATATGACTCAAGCTCTGGCTAGGGGGATTCATGGTCCCACATGCTGATAGTGCGAATATTCAAAGAACATGTATCAAGTACTCGGGGTTCTACGGGACACAAGTGGATGGTTAAAAACCAAATAACATCTATTGCCCACCTGTGCCTTTGCATTATTTACCTACTTCAATTTTAGTTGTTAAACGGTAATTAAAGTTATAATCATCTCCAACATTAAATATAAGGCATTACTCCAACAACTGTGGAACATCGACAGCGCGACACAACACCTGCGCAAGCAACTACGACTCGCAAGGCTGACTATCTACCAAACAACAGGTAATAGGATGTGTCCAAGGCAATTTAATGGCTCCAAGGGATATCACGGGTACAAAAACTAGAGCATCGCATCACAAATAGCAATAGATCAACAGGAGGAAATTAAGACTATAAAAGTAAGATAGGTAGAAAGGGGGAGAATGCGCGCCTGGAAAACATTGCCGAAGATTCATCCGAAGATCGGGTCGACACTCGCATCAACTCATCGGCCTAATCCGTGAAGAAGCAAATAACTAGCACAAACACCGGATGCACTATTTAATACTATGGCAAAAGATCGGGCATGATGCATGTATGATGTATGACATGGCAAAGATGTGATGCAATTAGACCATATTAAGCGGAACCGGGGTCCCGCAATTAAATATATGGTTCTAGTTGTTTAGATACCCCACCATTTAAATGTTATATTAGAAAGACAAAATTATATCATCGATTCGCTACACAAATTTAAATGGGGTCAATATAAGACTAGATTTGCCCGCATATGGACCCCATATTTAATTATGATGTGAATCATCATAATGCCCCCAAAACCATAGAATATGTATGCAAGTATGAACAATTTATTTATGCAACAGGATATATATCATATTACAAACATAGGGGCGGGTTAGATAGGGGTCACACATAGGGAACTCGACGATCTTGGTTCCGAGAGGTTTGGTTCGATCTATGGACGCCGGGATCGGTCTTCGGTCCGTGACGGAGATCTAGTCGGCATCCATGGCAGAACATCGAACCGGTGGAGATCTTGTCGATGAGACGGCCTTGGCATCTTAACCTCACGCGGGATATAGTCCTTGTTCCGGCCTTGGTCAGCAAGCATTTTCACCGCATCACCATGTCTCCTCACTAAGGATCGGGACAACATCATATCTCCAAACAAACATAAATGCAGGTATCCTTGAATACTGTGCACGCGGACACGCGAGATTGTTGAGGCCAACCTGATGCGGCCCGTTGTTTGTACGGAGGCAGAGGACGCGGACACCTGTGTCGCGCGGGATGAGAGCAAGGCGGAAGGCACCGTCTGCGGTGGACCGAGCCAAAGCGGCGACTAGCAGACATGGAGGAGGTACCAGCGAGGCGGCAGAGGGCAGCGAGGAGGCGACGACGCGCCGAGGGCGCGTGCAGGCGACTGAGGAGCACCGGTGGCGAGGGAGGAGAGGCAAACGATGAGGGGAAGCACGCGGAAGCGCGCCCGCGAGGTCAGCAGCATGGCGGAGACCATGTCGGTGCAGAGATTCATCCAATGTCGGGGAGGACGCGCGGCCGCGGGAACGAGCATAGAAGAGGAGGCGAGGTGGAGGCGCCAGGGCGACCTTGGAGAGCGGCATCGCCGGCCTGATGCCGAGATAGGACAACGACCTGGCGGATGGGAGGAGCGGAGGAAGGCCAGGGCGGTTGCAGAGGCGACGCAGACGGGGGCCACAGTGGCGAGGTAGGCTCGATCGGGTCCTGCTGCTGGTTGAGGCGAGGCAGGGAGCTTGGCGGGGATCGATGCAGGGAGGCGCTCGAGGAGAAGAGGGTGGGGTTGTGACGCGAGGGAAGAGAGAGAGTGGGTTCGTAGGGTGGGGCCAATGAGGAGCGGGGTGGACGGTGAGTGCGACACGGTGTGGGGGATCGAGTCTGGGGCCTGTGCATAGTGTGCGTGCGATGGTGAGGGTCGGGTTGGGTTTGGTTGGTGTGTGTGGTTCTGGGTGTTGTGTGCATGGGTGGCAGCTGATGGGTGGCGGCGGCTGCTGGGGAAGTGGGGAGGGTAGGTTAGGGTTTGTTTTTTGGTAGATGGTTAGGGTTTCAGCCGGCTGGGCCTTTTGGGCCTGGCCGGTTTAGTTCTAGATTTAGGTTTATTATTTTGTAAAATATTTATTTCTTTTGTTTTGTTTTAAATCTTTTTTAGCAAATACTTTTTAGTCAAATAGTTTAGCAGATAATTATGAGACTTTTTTTCGAAATAAAAGAAGGGTAATTTTAGAAAACAAAAATAGGCTTTTAGAAAATAGTTTTAGATAAATCATGCATGATGACATGACAATGCACAAAGTATTATTTAACACACGATTTTCTAGTAGTGGATTTGCCCGGGGTGCTACAACAATGTGGGGAATTCCCCGAGTTACTGCTCGGGCTGTCGAAGTTTCATACATAATTAAAAACGACAAATAACAAGGGGCAGTCGCCGGGTCACTGCTTAGGCTGTCGAAGTTTCATACGTAATTAAAAACGACGAATAACATGGGGTAGTCCCCGGGTCACTGCTTGGGCTGGCTAAGTTTCATACATAGTTAAAAACGACAAATAACATGGGGCAGTCCCCGGGTTACTGCTGATACATGCCTGATACATCACTTTGATACATCATATTGCTAGATTCAATATACCTCTTCTAAGTGTAAAACAGACGAAGTAAAGCCACGTTCCACGGTATTTTTTATTCATCTCCGGACTTGCTTGCCTTGTTCTTTTCTAGTGTCTGACCATGATTAAGTAGTATGCATCATTGTGTAATGCTTTACTCACAATAAATGGGCCCTCCCATGGGGGTGAGAGCTTATGCATGCCAGTTGTGCGTTGCACTAGCCGAAGAACTAGATCTCCTTCCTTAAAAACTCTTGGACTCACTTTCTTGCTATAATATCATCTAAGTTCTTGTTGATAAATAGTTGATCTCAAGAGTGCTAATTCTCTTGCTTCTTCTAGCAAGTCCACATCATCTTGCCGTGATATTTCGTTTACTTCGGCACTTGTTTATTGTGCCACTCTTGGCGAGTCATGCATTATGTCAGCTAGAAGTATAGCTTCTGCCCCATAAACGAGAAAGAAAGAGGTGTACCCCGTCGATATATTCGGGGTGGTCCTAAGGCTCCATAGCACTGCTGGGATTTCCTCAATCCAGCATCCTGCCGACCTCTGCAGCGGTTCAATCAGCCGAGGTTTTATCCCTGACAATACCTGTCCATTTGATCTTTCTACTTGCCCATTCGATGTCGGGTGATCCACCGAGGCAACATCGAGTCTTATGTTCTTCTCTTGGCAGAATCTAGCAAAGGCTCCTTCCGCGAAGTTTGTGCCGTTATCTGTGATGATACTATGTGGGTATCCATATCTTAAGATAATATATTTGAGGAATTTCACCGCCGTGGGCCCGTCACATTTTCTTATTAGCTTCACTTCTATCCACTTTGTGAATTTGTCCACCATGACCAGAATATGAGTCATTCCGCTGCGAGCTGGTTTAAATGGACCTACCATATATAAACACCACATAGAAAATGGCCAAGTGATTGGTATTGTCTTTAGCTCGGATGAAGGAAGATGTATTTTGTTGGCATATCTCTGGCATCCATTAAACTTTGTTACCAATTCGTTTGCTTCTTTCAGCGCAGTTGGCCAATAAAATCCATGCCTAAATACTTTGGCCACTAGGGCTCTGTATGAGGCATGATGTCCACATTCTCCTTGATGTATATCCAAAAGGATTTCCTGCCCTTCTGCCGAGTCAACGCATCGTTGTAGTACATTTGTCACACTTCTCTTATAAATCTCATTATTTATGATTGTGTAGGCTTTTGCTCTTCTCAATATCTGCCTGGCCATAAACTCATCATCCGGCAAGATCTCTTTTTTGAGGAATGAGAATATAGGTTGTGCCCATGTCGGCGTGACTTTTTCCGGGAAAATTATGTTGTCAATCTTCATTATTTACGTCGACATAACATCTGTGGGCCTTTCCGAATCCATCTGTGGGTCAACCGAATCAATTCCTGAGTAGTTCGGATCATGTTCTTTGTCAACTTCCATTGGTACATACCCTTATGTCTGCTCTGCCGAGATACGAATTGACTCGGATTCTGGCGAAGACACAATTGATGGTTTTCTCATGTGTTCTAGAGCTATACCAGGGGAATTGACTGCATGGTTGATCCGAGCTTCGACAGTGTATCTGCAGCATTATTTTCTGCCCGAGGTTTGTGATGGAATTCACACCCATCAAAATAACCACTGATTTTCTGCACATGAAACCTATACAGGGCCATATTCGCATCTAGTGCGTCCCAATTCCCCGATACTGGTTGTACCACGAGGTCTGAATCCCCGTAACATAGAATCCGACATATGCCGATCTCTTTGGCCATTTTTAGGCCATGGACGGGCGCTTCATACTCGGCTACATTGTTTGATGCAACGAAATGTATTTGCAGCACATATTTCAGCTGATCTTTTTTAGGTGAGGTTAGCACTATTCCTGCTCCTAGCCCATTTCTTAACTTGGACCCGTCAAAGTGCATCGTCCAATAATTCGGATCCGGCAATGGGGGATCATACTGTACCTCGGCCCAGTCTACAAAAAAGTCGGCCACTGCTTGAGACTTGATTGCATCTCGCCTATCAAACTGCGGAGCATAAGGCGATAGCTCAATTGCCCATTTTGCTATTCGGCCACTCGCATTTTTGTTTCTTAGTATATCGGCTATGGGTTCCTCACAAATCACCTTTATTGGTGTTCTTCGAAATAATGTTTGAGCTTCTTCGATGACATTTTCTGGTAGTGTGGGTAGTTTTGCTTGGAGACCAATAATACCTCACTTAGGTAATATACCGGCCTTTATACCGACTTACCCTCTTCATTCGATTCCACAACAACCATTGCACTTACCACTCTTTTGTGGCGGCCACATAGAGTAGCATAGGCTCTTTTGACAATGGGGAAGCCAAGATCGGTGCCATGATCAGCATCTTTTTTAACTCATGAAAGGCACTGTTGGCCTGAGGTGTCCAGGTGAACCTATCGGATTTTTTCATCAATTGATACAAAGGTAATGCTTTTTCCCCTAGCCGACTCACGAACCGACTCAAGGAGGAAAGACACCCCGTAAACTTTTGTACATCATTTAGGTATTTCGGCAGTTCCATTATTTCAACTGCTCGGATCTTGGATTTGCCTCTATACCTGTAACACCCTCGCCTGATAAGGCTGAGTTCATGTGTATAGTGCCAATCCCTGGATCGGTTCACTGGCACACAGTACAAAATGATACCAAATATAACTGTGCATCATAAATACAACGAATATGATCCAGAATTTACATTATTTATTCAAGTATACAGCGGAAAACGAATACAAGGTAGATCTCCATCCTTCAAATGTGCCACAGGCGAACAATTGTTGAGTGGAGTCTTGCGACCTATGAACGATCACTCAGATATGATATAACCTGCAACATGAAACGTTGCAGCCACGAATGGTCAATATATTGAATGTATGGCAAGTAGGCTAAAGTGGTTAACAACAGATCTATCAACTACATGCTTATTTGGCCAAGTGGAGTTCAGGCTCATTTGCATAAAGCAATAGTTTTATCCTAACATTTGTAACAAAGTAGTTTTCCAATACGATAAATAGGACACTCTGGTTCACTCCCAGGTGCTCCTACCCAATTATGTTCACCCAACAAGTTTTAAGTAATTGAGAAATAAGGATGAGTGATAAATATCATAGCATCAGTATCAGGTCGCTCAAATTGTCCATAACCGGGGACACGGCTAATCGATTAGTTTATACACCCTAATCGGAGTTAGAGATCTTTTTGTATGATTTAAATAGTGTTTAATGGGTTTTAAATGATTCATATAGTTTCTTTTATCTAAAAATCAAACTAAAATTATATATGTAATCTCCACGGAATTGTGATTTCAGGGACATATTATTTGTAATTTTCCGAATAGTATGTATTTTCTTATGAATTTATTTCTCTAAATAATCCATTAAACCATTTAAATCTTCACGGAAAAATCTTACAGTATTTGCCTGAACCATTTGCATATTGATGATCTACATGGAACCAGCTTTCCATCGGTATATCATTTATATTTTTGTGACAAGCAATTAATTTACTATGAATTTAATAATTTATAAAGCCATTAAAACTAATTAAATTGCTACGGGTTAAATAATCTGCAAAGGCTAGATCCAACCAGATATTGTTAAAGTACATTACAGTAGCTTCAATTTAATATATTGTTCATATTTTTCGGAGTTACAGATAATTTTCTATAAATTTATTAACCTAAAAAACCATTAAAACTAATTAACTTACTGCAGTAACTACGTAGAGTAAAAGTTGGATCTATTCTGATAAGATGATTCTCCATAAAATTATCTTCAATTTGATATATTATACGCAATTTTTGGACGTAGTATGAATTTCTAATGAATTTTACAAGTTAGATCTATAATGTGCAATTTTAAATTCGAACGGAATATTCCAGAGAATATTCCGCTGACTGGACAGGTTGACTTTGCATGCTGACTGGGACTAGATGTTGACCTGACGTTGACGTGGCGTTGATGAGGAAGCTGACCGGAATGACGACATGGAACGCACCGGTTTGATTGGATCTCAACCGTCGGGATAGGATCCGGTGGCTAGAAGAAGAGATTGACCCGATTTTTGCTCAGAATAGACAAGAAACAGATCTGTGCTAGAGAGACAAATCCGTAGGTCAAATTGAAAAACTTAGAACACGAAAGTTATGGGGAATCATTACTCCTACCTTCTCACCAAAGGAATTTGGATTTGAAGAAACGAGCGCAAGTACATCTTGGATTTACACCGTAAGATCTGAAATATTGCGATACGGAATTCTCCGGATCTGTTGGATAAAAAGAGGTGAGGTTTATCGGGATTGAAAGATTTCGACGATTCCTACAACTTTCGTTTTTTGACCGAAGGGAAACGACGAAGTCTAGATGGGTTAAAAAGCGAAATAAGATTCGGGCATGTGTAGATTCGGGATTTCGAGGAGCCCATATTGTATGATGCCTTGTTTAGGATATGTTATTTTGAAACTCTAAAGTTGCTGGAGTTTTCGTGTGGTTTTAAAATTATTTTAATGGTGTAATTTGATTAAAATTAGGTGGGATTCTTGCTGCGTTTTACACGACCTGTTGTATCAGCGATTTTTCATATTTTATTGGTAAATCATAAAAATATAAAAAATAGGATCTGAAGCGTAATTACCTGTAGTACATGCACATAAATTGGCTAAAATTCCTGATGAGTTTAGTGCATCGGAAAAATTAAGTGAAGTCTGGCATCTTGTTTTGTGATTTTGTTCATTGCTTATAGGTTGCTCTATTTTACTCTAGTATTGTTCCCAATGCTTTCAAAATATTTTGTGGTTATATACTACTAAGTTTAGACCTCTGTATTATTGTTATGCAAGTGCTTTCTTGTGTGTTGATTTCTTATGATTATTTCCTTCTTTGTGACATTGATTGCTTCATATAGTTATGGGTAGGATTATTTTCTTAGTCGTTTCTTTCCTATAGAATCTATTCTTCCATATCTTGAACCCTTGGAGATATAATGATGTGTTAAGTGGAAGGTTTGACAACACAATACATTTAGGAAAGAGAATGCTTCACCTAATGAAAAAAGATGTGGAAGTATGAAGTGTTCCACATGATGTTATGTAGTAGATTACGCAACCTGAAAGTTGAAGTATCGATAGTTTAGTTTTAGTAGTAGCTTTGTTGATTGAATACATGGGAGTATACATAGAGCATTAGTTCGTTCCCATGGAAACATTCTTCAAGGCAAGTGAGAATGCCCGAGTGATAGAAAAACGTGATTCAGCTATCCTCATACAGGGTAATGATTTGGGTGCATGATGGATTGATCACCATTCCTACTACTCTTATTATTCGCTCTTGTACTGTTGGCTTTGCGGATCTTGAGTGTCTTTTCAACCTTAGCAAAGAGCCGGCGCTAAGCCTAGAACTTAGAATGGTATATTCCCCCTTTATAAAAGCACCCAGTGCTTAGCGTAGGAATATACGGTAAGAATGAATCTCATGATTAATGGGTACCGTGAAGTAAACATCCCCTAATTGACCACCATGAGAGTTTTGCTAGTTTAAAAAGTTCTTTCTCGGAAACTATCAATCATGATGTTTATAATGTTCTAGAGACATTGTGCCAATAAAAGTCTAAAGGAGAACCAATCTGAGCTAAGTGAATCCTCGAGAAATGACCTAGTCAATTTTATTTTAAGGGTGGTAGCTCCCTAGTGAATCCTTAACCCCTCTTTCTTTCTAGCCTTCCCAAATCTCGGGACGAGATTTCTTTTAAGGGTGGTAGTCTGTCACATCCCAAAATTCTCCTAATTTTGGAATGTGAAATAAATAAATAAGTTTGATTGATTGTTCGACTATGTTGAAAATTCTCAAAGAGAAGAAACTTTTTGAATAGAAAATCCTCTCGACCTTGAATTCAAAATCTTACACTCTTTTGTTATGACATAAGTAGCCATATAGGAAAAAAGGCATGGATTGATTATGGATTGTAGAATTGGTGTGCAAGATTTCAAAATGACAATCATGAGGCATTCATAACCATTTCATTACATCCATGCAAAGTTCTCACAAACTAAATCCAAATCCTGGTATCTAAATCCTATAGTTGATTCACCCAAATGTTCGGATTTAGATGCAGGTTGACTGAATTGAAACATGAAAAACAACCAATCAAACTTATTATTTCACATTCAAATTAGGAGGAAGGAAGAGTAATTTTCGGCAAGCACACCAAAGGTACATTTTTCCGGGTTAAATTTTTCAGAACCTTCTTAAGTTCGCGAATGTCTGCCGAATATCTTCTTGGAGTGTGTTGCTCTCTTTGGTTTTTATAACCACATCTTCAACATATACTTGCACATTTTTCCTAATTTGGTCGTGCAGACATTTTTGCATGCATCTTTGGTACATGGCTCCTGCATTACGCAGGCCGAATGGCATGGTGCGATAGAAATAAGCCCCATATGGGGTGATAAACGCAATATTTATTTGATCAGCCGGGTTTAACGGTATCTAGTGGAAACCAGAATACGCATCTACAAATGATAACAGCTCACAACCTACGATCGAATCAATGACTTGGTCTATCCTAGGTAAAGGAAAAGAATCTTTGGTACACGCCTTGTTAAGGTTCGTGTAATTGATGCACATCCGCCATACGATGGCTACATTTGGGTCATCCCTTTTCTTTTCTACCAACACCGGATTTGATAGCCAATCCGGATGAAGTACTTCCATGATAAACCCGGCTGCAAGGAGCCGAGCTATTTCATCCCCTATTATCTTTCTCTTGTCTTCGACGAAGCGGCGGAGAGGTTTCTTCACCGTCCTTGATCCTGGCCTTACGTGCAAAGAGTGCTCAGTCAACTCCCTCGGTACACCTTGCAGGTCCTGTGTCGGCCATGCAAAGATATCCCGATTCTCACGGAGGAAGTTGGTGATCTCGCTTTCCTATTTGTCATCTAGGCCAGCACCAATTGTGATGGTGCACTCTGGGAATTGATTATCTATCTGGATCTTTTTTGTCTCTTTAGTCGTCTGGGACGATACACTTCCATGTGGGTTGGCCAGTGCCGGCATATTAAGCTGTGCCGACTGAGCCAGAGCTACCACCTCTTGAATTCTTCTTTTCTGTCTTGAAATTACCAACGATTCAGTCAGGTTTGACCCGGCTGAAGCACATTCCATTGATTTTCTATAATCTCCAGCTACGGTTATCACCCCCTGAGGTCCTGGCATCTTCATTTTCAAGTAACTGATGTGACAGCTGCTCATAAATTTAGCCAATGTTGGCCGAACGAGTAAAGGATGATAGCAACTTTCCAGATCCACCACCCCGAACTCCAGATTCTCAGCTCTACAATTCTCTCCTATGCCTAATAAAACATCTACTCGAACTTTCCCAATGGGCTCGCACGAGAGCCCCGGAACTATCCCATGGAACGTGGTCCTTGTTGGCTGTCGCATATTCAGCGTTATTCTGAGTTTGTGCATTGTGTCTTTGTACATGATGTTGATGCTACTCCCATTATCTATGAGTACTTCTGAGAACTTCACATTGATGCTAGGCCCGACAAATGTCGGATCCAGTACTAAGGCATACGATCCTGGGTTCGGCATTATCTTCGGATGATCCCTTATGCTCCAGGCTATCTCTTGATCAGACCATGGCACATATCTCGGAACTGCTGGCATAACTACATTCACTTCCATATGTCGGCGGTGTACGCTCTATCTATCTTGTTGTGAACACACAGTATGATTGGTGATGCTTCCTATAATCATTTTGTCCATTGTTCCCGAGGTTTCCCCTTCCATCTTGATTCTGATTTATCACTTGGTGCACCGATGTAACATCCCAACATTTAGGACTAAATGAAGGGTAGATTTAGGATTTTGTGCATCTGCATGCATGCATCTGAAAATCCGGGGAAATTTTTCGCCAAATTAAAAGACTAGAGTGATCAGAATTCTCACTCCGATGAATTAGGTTTAGTGACATCAGAAGGGGAGTGAGATGAATTTTGACATGACCTCTATTGTTTTCTGGAGTTATGAGGGACGAAATTTGACTTATAAATAATTATTCACAATAATACAAATACAAGTATTATAAATAAAAATATAAAGATTATTAAAATCCAACATTACAATGTTCTTTTACAATAAAAGAATAAAGGAATATTACAATGAAATAAATAAGAGAATAAGAAATTGGAAAATGAATTACAATAATTAAACAAATAGAAGAATTCTTTATTAAAAGAATATATATTACATTATTCTTTTACAATAAAGGAATAATAAGAATGGTTACAATAATAAGATAAACCAATGTATTACAATGACTTTATATAATTTCTTGACAGAAAGGGAATTTACAAAAAATGGATAAAAAGAAAACACCTAAAATTAAATTCATATCTAGTGTTGATATTCCTGTACTTTTCTTGGTACCTGCAAACAAATAAAAAATAATACAAAAAGAAAGGGGTTAGTGTTTATTAGGGTGCTCTCAGTAGTAACAGTGTGATGCACTGTTTTGTCACATCATTGAGCATATTAAAATGGGGAAAGTTTCACCAAATGAAATAGTATCTGTTCTTATTTCAAATCTATCTCAGCACAGCATCATTGACATAAATGGGGCAAGTTTCACCAATTTAGTAAAAGGTAAAAGTCAAAAAGTAGAACAATCAGCAAATATCAAGATATTTTAACTTGATCTGATCCATAACATCACAGCAAGCAACCACACAGCTCACACATACATGCAACTATGTGTGATGTCAACACCACAAGAGAGCAGCATATGGAGAGATAGCACAAACCGTAGAAGGCTTCTAACATATCCATCCCACACATACCACCAGCCCATAGTCCTCCACTAGTTCTAGGGCACCACAAAGAACATCACCTGTCCTTATTAGATTTCCCAACAACACACAGATCAAACTACCTCACTAGCAACCTAGTATCGATCCTGTACTCCTAGCAATCTGGTTGCTTCAATGAGCTATCCAGATGTAGGTCAGGATCAAACAAGATAAGGAGGAGGAGAATATCAAGAAGGAGGCTAGTAGCAGATCAGGGAGGAGAAGGTCAACAAGATCAAAATCACAGCATCAGGAAGAGCTACTCAAGCTCAAGTTAAGACATCCCAAGCATCAACATATACTACTCAACATAAGGTTGCTATTCCTCTCTAAGACAGCCAAAATGTTTGATGTCAATGGATCTCCTATTTTCTTTTCCCAAGATGGATTTAGGGTAATAGGAAGCTCTCAGTATAGTGTAGAAGTGCTACACTAATTTCATCCTAGAGCTGTTAAAAGCCAACAAGTATTTGTTCTTATTATACATCTGGCCTCAGAACCACATACTAAATCTTAGTTAAGAATATTTTAGCAGATCATATAGTTGATCTAGACAACTAAGCATCCTCCAGAGAGGTACCACATCAGCTAGATCATCTATAAAGGCTACAAATCTTACATATAGGACATAGACAATAAATCAAAGCACCAACTTTATGAAATCTTAAGCAATCTAAATCATTTTCCTAGGTGAGAGTCACCAGGAATCATTCCATCCATTCAAAGATCTAGGTCTCACCTTTATGCATCATTGACCAAGATCACATATTAAGCTTCAGCATCTAGATCATCCACACTAGAGGATATCATTCTTTCCACAATCTACTTGGCAAGCTTAGCTTATACAGTAATGGAAATCACTGTGTTCCATCCTAAGGGAGGCATCACAGTGATATCATTAGTGAATCGACAAAAGCCACCAACATTGCTTACAAGACACATCCATACAAGATTAATCACTTTCCTAGACAAAAGAATTCTAGGAATCATTCTTTAAATTCTGATCTCTCTGTTAACCTGGACAGGCAATAAGATCAATCCTGGTCATAATTTTAACCTAAAACATATCCCATATTTACTGCCATATCTAACAGAAATAATGTTACAGAAAAACTACTTCCTGAAGCAAAGCTTCAGCAAGTTAAAAATCAGGACATTAAGATTGCAGTATACATTTAGAATCCAAGGAATTCTATCCAAACCATGTGTTTGAATCCAAATAGTGCCACTATATAAATTTAAGTAGGAGCATTGTAGTTCCAGCTAAACTAACCACCATCAAAACATGGTGAACATCCTCTTAGTATCTTAAAAGGAAATCCAAACTGCAAGTTAGCATAGAGGATTGTAGGATATGAGTAACCATGCATGTTAGAGAATTTGTATATGCAGAAAAGTTCCATATTGGTCCTTATCAATACTACCAACATTAATAACAGTTGCCACAGTGAGGTTAAGTTCCCCACTATAGTATCAATGTTAAGCCATCATGATTAACCCAAATCATTTACCCATAGACAAACAATTGAAGATAATTGGAAGTATCTTTTAAGCAAATCTGTGAAAAATCCTTTTATCCCCACATGTCACTGTCATAGCCATAGCACGAATATCTGATCATTTTCTTCAGGCAATACCACTAGAGATCATCTATGTTTATTCAAAATATAATTCCAACTACTGATAATATGCAAATCATAGGCATAGTAGAATATTGTTTAACAACTCAATCATCAATAACCAATAAGGGGCATCCATCCATAACGATGCATATACACCAGCGCAAAATAATGTGACAGAGAGGTTTGAGAAAAAGGAAGAGGGGGAGAAAGATAAACATCTGGGCATGTACCTGACGCCCGAGGCACAACCACCGCAGTGTGGCGAGGCAGGGCTCGCGCGACCACAGCGGTGCACACACGGGGAGGACTTCACCGTACACAAACACCATCACCACATCCACTTGCGGGACAGCGGCACAAATATCGCCCTTGATCTACATTGCGCCAAGCCACACGACTGGAATCTGCAAACCAACACAACCGGCACCGTCATCTACATCATATCAAAGCCACCATGAACTAGGGGGACATCAGGGTTGCGGTTGAGCACCGCCGTCCCACCGAATAGGGAGAGGGGTAATAGATGGATTCAGTAGAGAAGGAGAAAGGGGAGGAGACATGCCGACAAAAGGAGCATCAAGGAAAATCCGCAGCGGCCGGAGCTAGAATTGAGACCTAGGGTTAGCTAGGGCGTCGCGGTTGGGAATAGAGAGAGAGGGCGCTGGTGGGGATAGAGCATAGGAGGTGGTGGCGGTTGCGCTTGGCGGATTCTTGGTTGCCACCGAGAGGCGGCGGCAGCGTATGCGTGTGAGGCAGAGGAAGGGGAGAGGCAGAGAGGGGTCGCGTGTGTGTGTGCATTTGGTGGAGGAGGGTGTGAGTTGGGTCGGGGTTGGGGTTTGACCCCAAGCCCAATTGGTCCGGGTTAGATTAGCTGGGCCAATGGGCCAATTTTAGTTTGTTTAGGAAATGCTAAAAAAATAAAAAAAATAGGAATAAATGAGTATATTTCAATTTCCAGAATACTAGAAAATACATTTCAATTTAGGAAATAACCAAAATACCCTCTAAACATTTCAATTTCCAGAAAAAGGTAGAAAAATCCTAAAAATATATTTAATACCTCAAAATGTTTATTAAAATAATATCTACCTAAGAAAAATATAATACTACTTATTTAAGTGAAATAAAGTGCAACCAAATATTAACACCCTTAAATATATAAATGAAAATTTAATAAATCTAGAAAAATTCATAAAAATAAATAAAAATCATTTTTATAAATAAAAAGAAATCTCTTACCTCATAAAAATACTAACTTAAAATTTTACAAATAAAATTTAAAACAAATATTTAAAGATATTAAATAATTAATATTTTTTTTTAAAAATAAAGATAATGCCTAAAAATAAATATTTTAGGATTTCAAACAAGTATATTTACTAGAAAATACTAAGTATATTATTATAAAAACATTTTAAAGTTCCTAGATCATATAACTTCAATTATCGAAATTATTAAAATAAAATAGCTACTTTATTAATTATTTAAAACTCTTTCCTAAGTAAGAAATGATCTTATTCAAAACATAATCTTTTGAATCTAACTAATCTAAATCATAATTATAATTTAAATATAAAATCTAGGTGTAAACAATTAACTCTATAGTAATCTTCTAAAATCTTTAACTAACTATAAGTCAAGGATTTACAAGGTTATTCTTGACAAATCCTTAACAATTCATGTATAATTATATTCAAAACAAACTTGGTATTCACTAAATATATCATAAAACAAATTCACCTATTTTATTTATATAAGAAAATCTTATAGTATAATCTATAAACATTAAATATGCTTCCTTTAAGTCTTTAATACTAAATTTCATTATGCTTAGGAAAAACCCTAGTTATTGTTAATACCATAAATGTTATATCCTCAAGTACAATTATATCTTGATAATTAACATTGGTCTGATATATCATAAGCTAGATATATGATGGCTCAGATCATTTAAAAATTATCAGAAACCATAACTTTAATCTTATTAATCTTCAGAATTGAATAACTTAACATAAAGAATATTTTCTTCAAATGTTATTCTTTTTGCCACTTCAAAACAAACACTATACCATTTCTTTAAAGTCATGACAACTTAAAACATAAGTTTTGTAATAATTACCTATTATCATGAAACCATAGAATTATATTATAACTGTACTTTACTCTTCATATTTTATATATTTATCTTCCTTATGAAGTAAACTTAAACTAAAGAAAATCTTAAATAAATCATAAATATATCTCACTGGCAATGATTGAAGAATTACTTAGGATTTTGCATTATGCATCTCATTACTTATGCATAACAGCATATTGCTTCTTTAAACATTGTCCTTACTGGGCAATGATGATATTTCTGTAGAACCCGAGGTCCAGGGTCAAGTCGAGACATTCGACTACAATACTCCGCTATATCAAGGAAAGTTCACCTTGCTCGTGTCCTTTGATTATTTTCTGTAAAGTATTTTGCAAATCCAGTATTGTCATCACCTGCATTTCAAAAAGGTCAAAAACCCTATTTTCATAATTAAAGTGAACTATTGGTTACTGATCCAGGGTGATCAGCTAATTTATTAAATCTGGCAGTTGGAATACCACTGCACAGGAATGTATCATCTAGGACTTAACAACCAATGTCGCCAATGATTCTCGCGTCGTATATTACGCGTTAACCATGAGATTTGGAATGGGACGGAGAAGTCAGATGGACCGGCTCCCTTTCGCATGCATTGTACATTGTTCTGGGCATTTGTGAGTTGCAGATTGTGGGTATAGCCGTTTTATACGGGGAAAGGTCTACCGTGGATCTGGGCTTACAAAAGACAGATTACTAGTGTTAATGGTTGTTATGTGTATCCAACTAAGCTATAGCCGTTTTATACGGGAAAAGGTCTACCTTGAGTTTGGCCATACAACAATTGTGGTGTATGCGGGGTCGCGGAGAAGGACAGTGATTGGCTTGGATCATCTACTAGGCCCCACACCATAGGAAGTGTGGACGGGAAAGATTCGCCCGGTTGTGCATCAAGAATTTGATCTCTCATGGGTAAAGTGACGCACCTCTGCAGAGTGTAAGAACTATAACTTGTTACTCCCTGTTCCGGGAAGGAGCTGCGAACGCTGCAGGAAAGGAACTCCATGAAAGTTCTGGTAAACCTGTGAAGGCTGACGGACATAGTTTTTCAGAATAAAAGCAACCTTTGAAGAAATGTTTACGAAAACCTGCATTGCCTACGACTTATGGTCCGTGGCTGTAGATATAGTGCATCAAACACTCCTTTTTAGTGAACTTGCTGAGCATGCTCGTACTCAACGTATCTTCTTAACCCTTTCTAGATTCTGAAGACAATAACGGTCAAGAAGAGGAAATACTATATCCAATTGAAGACCAAGAAGAATTCCGCTATGAAGAACCAGAAGTATCCGGAAGCGTCGAAGGGACCAATTACGAAAACATCTACGGAATGGAGACCGACGTATCTGAAGTGTAGATGTAGCATATATAGAGATCTAGTCCAGTAGTATAGATTTCTATCCACTATCTATAACTAAATCTCGTATAAACCTTAGTTGCTTCTTTATTCTGTTCTTTGAGTTATTATAGTTTATCCTAATTCATCGGGATACCTCTATGGACCTAGGAGGATCTCAAAGTCATCATGTAATTTCTGGTTGTAATAATGATAATATATGTTGTGGAACCGCTTTGTTTCTGTTGTACCACTCCGAGGATGTAATATTTGCGGAATGGTACTCTGTGAGTGTTATGTCCACGACTATAGTATACTACAACATGTAGTGGTATGCTGGGTCACCGCAGCTGGTATCAGAGAAAAAGCTTTGACCTTAGGTTGGAAACCTATTAAATGGGTAGAACTTGTAGGAAGTATGCAGCAACGGTAAAGGGTTCTCTAGAAATATGATGAGTATTCGCTTGAGAATTACATTGTCATGTTTCTAGTGCGATAATTCTCTATTATGATGCAATATGGGGTAATAATAAGTTATAACCTGGTAGGACTAATGATAACCTATTATCTACAGTGAGGAATGACATCTCGGTACCCAAACCGGAATGTCCAAGTGATGTTCAAGTGATATATAGGATTATGTAGAGGATTAGACAGAATTTTCGATAGAACTTTTATAGAATATGGAATTCCAAATCTCGACTTTTTGTCAAGGTTTACAGTTTCCAACATAGGAAAGTGTTAGTCAAGTACCGTATAGTGCATAACTTACCAAAAGAGTTGGGAATAAGAGAGGTAATGTCATCGGGGAAGATGAGATGTATGGCGGAGATGTATCAAATAGAAGTTCTAGAAGCAATAATTAGGCTTTGGAAAAAAAGAATCCAAGGAAATTGGTAGGTAGTAATCTTACTACTATACCACAAGATTCTATAAATTTGAAACATAAGTTGGATCATACTGCAATTGTGTAGACTGAATCCACTTGAGTCGCCGAATACATAGGTCACTCAAGACCTATCATGACACACATTAGGTTCTAGTCCAGGAGTTGGATACAACCTTGAGGAGTATGTTGATCCTACTAAATAATTATAATGCAACAAGGAGTTAGATAGAGAAGCTAGGCATTTTAGAACACTCTTCTCAAGAGAGGTGTATGAAGAGAATTAGTTTGAGGGACCATAGTATGAAACCTATACCTATTATTAGAATGGACCTTAGAAACATGTAGACCATGGACAAGTATAAAACCGAACAGGAAATTTAGGAAATATCCAATCCAGGTATTCCAGTTTGGAATCCCGATGGATGGGGAGTAGAATCTTACACTGGAACCAGGGAGGATCCTATACCCTATGATCCTAGTAAAGGAGTAGAAACCAGTTATGTTAGCATGGAACCTATGATCCATATGGGGGTAGTACCAATCCTATTGACCTGGAAGAAGGCACTGACGGTTATTACATCTATATGTATAACTAAGTCAAGGAAAAAGCAGAGAATACATCTTGCTTTGAAAGTGCATTTGAAGGTGGACATGAGAATTCCCCGGAAGATCACGCATTTTTTAGTCATTTTTCAATGGCTAAACTCAATCTAAGTACTTCTAATCAAGATTGCACACCCTCTGGATGTTTATATACTCTAGAAGGTAGTGGTCAGACTTCACGTCATCATGGACGGAATTCCAGGAAGTACTAGAAAGAGAGATAATAGTAAGAAAAGACAATCCATAGAAGTAAAGGGCTTAAATGAGGTACATAACCAGTAAGGTACATCGTAGTGTTTGAGAGGCATAACTTAAGAAGTAAGAGCATGCTCATACGAGCAAGCAAATCCTTGTAACATACAAGTAATGTACCAAGTGAGAATCAAACCATAGTTGTGAGGATTGTTTGTAATAGTTTATAAAAACCATGTATAATACATGGTATAGTTTTGGTTGTTATTTGGATTTGGTTCTTGATTTCCTTGTGTGACTAGCACTGTGCATAGAGTTGAACTCAGAAACCATATGCATGATGTAAGTATGAGTAATCGCTTTATGTAGTAGGACTAGAGAGGGTATGGATACGGGAGTAGAAGCTGGGTTTGAAGGACAACGTGTGGAACAAGAAGCTAAGCAGGGAAAGCAATATGGATGTAATTGCAACTGGACCATTAACTCGTCCATTGACAGAGGAGAATTTCATGAAATACATGCAAATGATGCAAGAGTACCAGAATAAGTTCATGCAGGAAATACTCAAACGAATAGGATTCGGAGAGGAAAACAAAGATATCAAAGTAAGTCTTTCGGATTTCCAAAACGCCAAACCAATTCCTTTTACATCTGCATCAGAACCTATGGATGTAGAGGATTAGCTGATGGATACAGAAAGGAAACTTAAAACAGTACGATGCAATGATGAGTTGAAGTTACGATATGCAACATTTGTTCTATCCGGATCTGCCGCAAATTGGTGGGAGAATCAATTAGCTATGCACACACTAGAAGATATATTCACTTGGGAAGAATTCAAGCAGAAGTTTCGTGAGTATCATGTTCTAGAGAGCATTATGGAATTTAAGAGGAGATAATTCATGGACTTACGGCAAAACGATGAAACCGTGATGAAATATATTAGCAAGTTTAGTCAATTATCTCGTTATGCGGTTGATGAGGTAAATACGGAGGAGAAGCGCAAGAAAAGGTTCTTGGAAGGACTAAACCCTTATATGAAGATGAAAATACGACGGGCTACAACAAGATTTTTGCAAGAGCTGGTTGATGTAGCAATTACTTTTGAGGATGATTACATGATGCTATTGGAAGAGAGGAAGAAATTCGCCAAGAAGAGATCTAAAAGGGAACCGAAGAAGTTTCAATTTACTAAGACAACATCAAAATTAAGTTTCATACCTAGATTCATATCCACAAGTGGTACATCAAAGTATGAGGCATCAAAAAGAAAGAAAGAAATCATGTGTGGTAAGTGTGGAGCATCAGGTCATATAAGGAGGGATTGTAGGAAGACCGGAAAGGTGTGCTATAAGTGTGGTCTAGAAGGACATAGGAGATCTGAATGTCCCAACAAGATGGTTACTCGAGGAGTACAACCACCATCAAGAGGTGGACACTTTGGATGGAACCACGTTGACGAGGCTACAACGGGTATGTTTAGTATCAGTAATCCTTCGTCAATCAAGTTGTTCAGGGTTAAAAGTAATCACATGAAGCTTCGGGAGGAAATATAAATTAGAATTAGGCATTAACAATAACCAAATCGAGGTTGAGAGTAAACTCAAGGAGTGCTGAGTTTATTAAAAACTTTACATTGGAAAGACAAGAAACTGGGAGGAAAGAAGAAAACTCAGGACGAGACTATCGGAAAACCTTCTTGAACAAGAAACCACAAACTCCAAGACAAAGTTTAATTTAAGGGGGGAAATCTGTAACATCCCAGCATTTAGGACTAAATGAAGGGTAGATTTAGGATTTTGTGCATCTACATGCATGCATCTGAAAATTTGGGGAAATTTTTCGCCAAACTAAAAGACTAGAGTGATCAGAATTCTCACTCCGATGAATTAGGTTTAGTGACATCAGAAGGGGAGTGAGATGAATTTTGACATGACCTCTATTGTTTTCTGCAGTTATGAGGGAAGAAACTTATAAATAATTATTCACAATAATACAAATACAAGTATTATAAATAAAAGTATAAAGATTATTAAAATCCAACATTACAATGTTCTTTTACAATAAAAGAATAAATTAATATTACAATGAAACAAATAAGAGAATAAGAAATTGGAAAATGAATTACAATAATTAAACAAATAGAAGAATTCTTTATTAAAAGAATATATATTACATTATTCTTTAACAATAAAGGAATAATAAGAATGGTTACAATAATAAGATAAACCAATGTATTACAATGACTTTATATAATTTCTTGACAGAAAGGGAATTTACAAAAAAATGGATAAAAATAAAACACCTAAAACTATATTCCTATCTAGTGTTGATATTCCTGTACTTTTCTTGGTACCTACAAACAAATAAAAACATAATACAAAAAGAAAGGGGTTAGTGTTTATTAGGGTGCTCTCAGTAGTAACAGTGTGATGCACAGTTTTGTCACATCATTGAGCATATTAAAATGGGGCAAGTTTCACGAAATGAAATAGTATCTGTTCTTATTTCAAATATGTCTCAACACAACATCGTTGACATAAATGGGGCAAGTTTCACAAATTTAGTAAAAGGTAAAAGTCAAAAAGTAGAACCATCAGCAAATATCAAGATATTTTAACTTGATCTGATCCATAACATCACAGCAAGCAACCACACAGCTCACACACACATGCAACTATGTGTGCTGTCAACACCACAAGAGAGCAGCAAATGGAGAGATAGCACCAGTTGTAGCAAGGCTGCTAACATATCCATCCCACACATACCACCAGCCCATAGTCCTCCACTAGTTCTAGAGCACCACAAAGAACATCACCTGTTCTTATTAGATTTCCCAACAACACATAGATCAAACCACCTCACTAGCAACCTAGTTTCAATCATGTACTCCTAGCAATATGGTTGCTTCAATGAGCCATCCAGATGTAGGTCAGGATCAAACAAGATAAGGAGGAGGAGAATATCAAGAAGGAGGCTAGTAGCAGATCAGGGAGGTAAAGGTCAACAAGATCAAAATCACAGCACCAGGAAGAGCTACTCAACCTCAAGTTAAGACATACCAAGCATCAGCATATACTGCTCAACATAAGGTTGATATTCCTCTCTAAGACAACCTAAATGTTTGATGTCAATGGATCTCCTATTTTCTTTTCCCAAGATGGATTTAGGGTAATAGGAAGCTCTCAGTATAGTGTAGAAGTGCTACACTAATTTCATCCCAGAGCTGTTAAAAGCCAACAAGTATTTGTTCTTATTATACATCTGGCCTCAGAACCACATCATAGGCAAGGATTGGACTAAATCTTAGTTAAGAATATTTTAGCAGATCATATAGTTGATCTAGACAACTGTGCATCCTCCAGAGAGGTACCACATCAGCTAGATCATCTATAAAGGCTACAAATCTTAAATATAGGACATAGCCAATAAATCAAAACACCAACTTTATGAAATCTTAAGGAATCAAAATCATTTTCCTAGGTGAGAGTCACCAGGAATCATTCCATCCATTCAAAGATCTAGGTCTCACCTTTATGCATCATTGACCAAGATCACATATTAAGCTTCAGCATCTAGATCATCGACACTAGAGGATATCATTTTTTCCACACTCTACTTGGCAAGCTTAGCTTATACAGTAATGGAAATCACTATGTTCCATCCTAAGGGAGGAATCACAGTGATATCATTAGTGAATTGACAAAAGCCACCAACATTGCTTACAAGACACATCCATACAAGATTAATCACTTTCCTAGACAAAAGAATTCTAGGAATCATTCTTTAAATTCCGATCTCTCTGTCAACCTGGACAGGTAATAAGATCAATCCTAATCATCATTTTAACCTGAAACATATCCCATATTTACTCCCATATCTAATAGATATAACGTTATAGAAAAACTACTTCCTGAAGCAAAGCTTCAGCAAGTTAAGAATCAGGACATTAAGATTGCAGTATACATTTAGAATCCAAGGAATTCTATCCAAACCATGTGTTTGAATCCAAATAGTGCCATTGTATAAATTTAAGCAGGAGCATTGTAGTTCTAGCTAAACTAACCACCATCAAAACATGGTGGACATCCTCTCAGTATCTTAAAAGGAAATCCAAACCACAAGTTGGCATACAGGATTGTAGGATATGAGTAACCATGCATGTTAGAGAATTTGTATAAGCAGAAAAGTTCCATATTGGTCCTTATCAATACTACCAACATTAATAACAGTAGCCATAGTGAGGTTAAGTTCCCCACTACAGTATCAATGTTAAGCCATCATGATTAACCCAAATCATTTATCCATAGACAAACAATTGAAGATAATTGATAGTATCTTTTAAGCAAATCTGTGAAAAATCCTTTTATCCCCACATGTCAATGTCATAGCCATAGCACGAATATATGATCATTTTCTTAAGGAAATACCACTAGAGATCATCTCTGTTTATTCAAAATATAATTCCAACTACTGATAATATGCAAATCAGAGGCATAGTAGAATATTGTTTAACAACTCAATCATCAATAACCAACAAGGGGCATCCATCCATAACCATGGATATACACCAGCGCAAAATAATGTGACAGAGAGGTTTGAGAGAAAGGAAGAGGGGGAGGAAGATAAACATCTGGGCATGTACCTGAAGCCCGAGGCACAACCACCGCAGTGTGGCGAGGAAGGAATCGTGTGACCACAGTGGTGCACACATGGGGATGACTTCACCATACACAAACACCATCACCACATCCACCTGCAGCACGGCGGCACAAAGATCGCCCTTGCTCTGCACTGCGCCAAGCCACACCGCTGGAATCTGCAAACCAACACAACCGGCACCGTCATCTACATCATATCAAAGCCACCATGAACCAGGGGGGACATCGGGGTTGCGGTTGAGCACCGCCATCCCACCGAATAGGGAGAGGGGTAATAGATGGATTCAGTAGAGAAGGATAAAGGGGCGGAGCCATGCCGATAGAAGGAGCATCGAGGCAAATCCGCCGCGACCGGAGCTGGAATTGAGACCTAGGGTTAGCTAGGGCGTCACGGTTGGGAACAGAGAGAGCGGGCGCTGGTGGGGATAGAGCATAGGAGGTGGTGGCGAGGTAGCGCCGGCAAGTGGCTGCGCCGGTTGCCACCAGCGGAAGCCGGAGCGGCGGCAGCGGCGTTTGCGTGTGAGGCAGATGAAGGGGAGATGCAAAGAGGGGTCGCGTGTGTGTGCATTTCGTGGAGGAGGGTGTGAGTTGGGCCGGGGATGGGGTTTGACCTCAAGCCCAATTGGGACGGGTTAGATTAGATGGGCCAATGGGCCAAATTTAGTTTGTTTAGGAAATGCTAAAAAAATAAAAAAATAAGAATAAAAGAGTAAAGGAAATCACCAAAATACCCTCTAAACATTTCAATTTCCAAAAAAAGGTAGAAAAATCCTAAAAATATATTTAATACCACAGAATGTTTATTTAAATAATATCTACCTAAGAAAAATATAATACTACTTATTTAAGTGAAACAAAGTGCAACCAAATATTAACACCCTTAAATATCTAAATGAAAATTTAATAAATTTAGAAACATTCCTCAAAATAAATAAAAATCATTTTTATAAATAAAAAGAAATCTATTACCTCATAAAAATACTAACTTGAAATTTTACAAATAAAATTTAAAACAAATATTTAAAGATATTAAATAATTAATATTTTTTAAAAAATTAAGATAATGCCTAAAAATAAATAAATTCATTTTTAGGATTTCAAACAAGTATATTTACTAGAAAAATACTAATTATATTATTATAAAAACATTTTAAAGTTCCTAGATCATATAACTTCAATTATCTAAATTATCAAAATAAAATAGCTGCTTTATTAATTATTTAAAGCTCTTTCCTAAGTAAGAAATGATCTTATTCAAAACATAATCTTTTGAATCTAACTAATCTAAATCATAATTATAATTTAAATATAAAATCTAGGTGTAAACAATTAACTTTATAATAATCTTCTAAAATCTTTTACTAACTATAAGTCAAGGATTTACAAGGTTATTCTTGACAAATCCTAAATAATTCATGTATAATTATATTCAACAAACTTGGTATTCACTAAATATGTCATAAAAGAAATTCACCTATTTTCTTTATATAAGAAAATATTATAGTATAATCTATAAACATTAAATATGCTACCTTTAAGTCTTTAATACAAAATTTCATTATGCTTAGGAAAAACCCTAGTTATTGTTAATACCATAAATGTTATATCCCCAAGTACAATTATATATTGATAATTAACCTTGGTCTGATATATCATAAGCTAGATATATAATGTCTCAGATCATTTAAACCTTATCAGAAACCATAACTTTAATCTTATTAATCTTCAGAATTGAATAACTTAACATAAATAATATTTTCTTCAAATGTTATTATTTTTTCCACTTCAAAAGAAACACTATACCATTTCTTTAAAGTCATGACAACTTAAAACATAAATTTTGTAATAATTACCTATTATCATGAAACCATAGAATTATATTATAATTGTACTTTACTCTTAATATTTTATATATTTATCTTCCTTATGAAATAAACTTAAACTAAAGCAAATCTTAAATAAATCATAAATATATCTCACTGGCAATGATCCAAGAATTACTTAGGATTTTGCATTATGCATCTCATTACTTATGCACAATAACATATTTCTTCTTTAAACATTGTCCTTACCGGGCAATGATGATATTTCTGTAGAACCCGAGGTCTAGGGTGAAGTCGAGACATTCGACTACAATACTCCGCTACTTGCTCATGTCCTTTGATTATTTTCTATAAAGTATTTTGCAAATCCAGTATTGTCATCACCTGCATTTCAAAAAGGTCGTAAACCCTATTTTCATAATTAAAGTGAACTATTGGTTACTGATCTAGGGTGATCAGCTAATCTATTAAATCTGGCAGTTGGAATACCACTGCATAGGAATGTATCATCTAGGACTTAACAACCAATGTCTCCAGTGATTCTCGCGCCGTATATTATGCGTTAACCATGAGATTTGGAATGGGACGGAGAAGTCAGCTGGATCGGCTCCCTTTCGCATGCATTGGACATTGTTCTGGGCATTTGTGAGTTGCAGATGGTGGGTATAGCCGTTTTATACGGGGAAAGGTCTACCGTGGATCTGGGCTTACAAAAGACATATTACTAGTGTTAATGGTTGTTATGTGTATCCAACTAAGCTATAGCCGTTTTATACGGGGAAAGTTCTACCTTGAGTTTGGGCATACAACAATTGTGGTGTATGTGGGGTCGCGGAGAAGGATAGTGATTGGCTTGGATCATCTACTAGGCCCCACACCATAGGAAGTGTGGACGGGAAAGATTCGCCCGGTTGTGCATCAAGGATTTGATCTCTCATGGGTAGAGTGACGCACCTCTATAGAGTGTAAGAAATGTAACTTGTTACTCCTTGTTCCGGGAAGGAGCTGTGAACACTGCAGGAAAGGAACTCCATGAAAGTTCTGGTAAACCTGTGAAGGCTGACGGACATAGTTTTTCAGAATAAAAGCAACCTTTGAAGAAATGTTTACGAAAACCTGCATTGCCGACGACTTATGGTCCGTGGCTGTAGAAATAGTGCATCAAACACTCCTTTTTAGTGAACTTGCTGAGTACGCTCATACTCAACGTATCTTCTTAACCCTTTCTAGATTCTGAAGACAATAACGGTCAAGAAGAGGAAATACTATATCCAATTGAAGACCAAGAAGAATTCCGCTATGAAGAACCAGAAGTATCCGGAAGCATCGAAGGGACCAATTACAAAAACATCTATGGAATGGAGACCGACGTATCTGAAGTGTAGATGTAGCATATATAGAGATCTAGTCTAGTAGTATAGATTTCTATCCTCTATCTATAACTAAATCTCGTATGAACCTTAGTTGCTTCTTTATTCTGTTCTTCGAGTTATTATAGTTTATCCTGAGTCATCATTGGGTAATCATTGCGTCACAATGATCCGACACCATCTCTGGCATAATGATCATGTTGCTTGCGATGCTCTGCCAACATTAGCTCTAGTTGAGTCGGATCACCTAAGGCATATGAATCTGCTACTCTGATCGTTTCCGCCAATGTGGTTGGCATATCTCTCTGCAACCTCTGCCACAATACACTTCCATATCTGCACCCCTGAGCGAACCAGGAAATTGCTTGAGATTTAATAACCCCCTCGCATGAGTTTCTGAGGTTGCACCACCGAGTCAAGAACTCTCTATCTGTCTCATTCGGCTTATGCTTGCACATCGCGAGCTGTTGTGGCCTGTTTGGCCTCTTATATGTACTAGTGAAATTACTGACAAACATTTCCTCAAAATCTAACCAACAGTTGATACTTCCTGTTGGCAAATTATTCAGCCAGACTCTGGCCGGTCCTTCCAACATCTGTGGCACGTATCTTACAACCCATCTTAAATTCCCCCCGGCTATTTTTATGGCCGTGGCATAGTCAATTAGCCAATCTTGCGGCTTCGTACTCCCATTGTATGTTTTCGTGCCTCTTGCCAACTGGAAGTTCGGCACGGGCGGTTCACCCATAATCTGTGGACCAATTCATGCCGGGCCGGGCGGACCCTATTCTTCCAACAGCTCGGACCGATACAGTCTGTCCAGCTTCAATCTTGCATCAGTTGATGGCAAGTTTCGATACATAACTCTCTCATGTAATCCATAATGGTGTTTCCCACCATGCTCTGCATTTTCCATCTCCGAGTAACCATCATTGTATCTGTCACTTTCCTGATTATGTGGAGCTTGTCTTGCTTCTCTCTCTTGCTGAGGTTCATGCCACTGCTGATGATCCTGTGGAGGGTACCTCCTTCCTTCCGCCGGGTTATTGTTCTCATGGTTCCCCCTTCCGAGGTTCCCGTGTTCTCTGTTTGCACGTCCGGGGTTTCTGTCACCACTGTTACTTCGGCTTCCATTGCCTCCATTTTCATTGATTTTCCCTGCCACCGCCGGGTCATATGGGACAATTTGCTTGTTTCTCTTTCCCAAAGTTACTGCTTTGTCTTTCCGTGCATTCTTTCCGGGTGAGGATGCCGCTGCCGCAGATAATGCGGGGGCAGATCCTGCCGAATGAACCATGCGGGAAGCTCCTGGCTTCGCCGGGTTAGCCCTAAGCATTTCTTCATTCTGCTGGTTCGAAATGCGTACCAGCTCATTTACTCTTTCTTGCTGCTTTTGCCAGGCTTCCCCGCTTAATACCTCCAATTCCAGGCTGCTGCATTTGCCGCCCTGAGGTTCTTTGCCGGGGTACTATACCTTGGCAAACCTGGGTCAACCGAATCATCTGGTCGAGCTTCATGCTCTTTGTTGATGTCATTCATGAGGTTCTTTCCTCTTAATCTTAGATCATATGCTCGGTCAGGGGCCGTATCTAGCTTGTTCGCCCCTAGCATATTCTCGTAAGGTCCTGTTAAAGGACTCCTGCAAGGCCGACACCTTTTTTGCCTCCTCTAACACTTTCAGTCTAGTTTCTTCTAATTCCGCATGTGCGTTCGCCGGGTCAACTATCGGCGGCACAGGTGTGTCAAGTTATCTATAGTTTCCTGGAGGATATTCTCCGGCCTCTCCAGAGGTGGCCACCTTACCCTTGCCGCTTTTGGAGTTACCTCCTGCACCTCGGCCGCCCTGGTCACCGGAGGATCTGCTGCGGTTGGCTTTGGAGTTGCTTGCTTCGTTGCTACCTGTCCTCCTGCTGCCGGGTCCTTGCTTGGTTCAGCACCTGTTTCGGCTGCTGGTGCTGGAGCCGTCATCATCACCTCGACGCTTCCTGCAGGGCAAACGCCACACTGACCGCTGGCAGCACTAAGGGGAGGATCTCCTACCTTGATGACTCGGCGCGGGTAGACGCAAGAGGTGTCGATACCGACGTAGATCTTGTGAGAGCCTAGGTTGATGAAGATGCCGTTGCGCGGGGGCGCCCTGCTCCTGAAACTGCCAGCGTTATCGCTGACGTAGTCCCAGATATCAAATCTCTAGACTAGGCCAGAAACAACCCGCTCGCCGGCGTGGATGAAGTTTCCCGTCCGGATCTTGACTCCAGCTAGCACCACTGCTGGCCCCACGGTGGGCGCCAACTGTCATGGTGGTGGCACGACAGATACCATGGGTAGGCTAAAGTATGGGGCCAATGGATGCTAGTGGGATATGGGGAGGGAAGATGTAGTGATTTCTACACACAACTAACTAGAACATAGATCTTTATTTCTCCTTAATCGAGTTACAAGTGCTCCTAGAGCTGCATCAGAGAGAGGAGGAAGAAGACTACTACGCGAGCCCTCCAGTGTCAAATGAATTGATCCCTCCTCCTTGAGCCTGCACCCCTCCTTATAAAGGGGTCCATTGGTTCCTCCTAGGGCTAACGAGGCAAGCATATTCTTGGAATATGCTTGTCCCAAAGCGGTAACTCGGCGGACTCCTTTCCGTGTCTCCCTTCTATCGGTGGCAAAGACCCAGAAACCCCCACATGTGAGCCTCGGGCCTGCCCATTGGCACCTCCGTGACACCTGTCTTCTCCTCTGCGGCTCTGCTCTTTGTCCTTAGTGCTTGGCCCTGTGTAGATTCCCCCTAGCCAGTAGTTAGGGTTTGACTCTAGGATCCTTCTTCTCCTGCAAGATTCTCATCACTTGGCCTCATGTCACATAACTCAGCTCGGCCTTCACCTACGTATGATCCGATCAACCCTACTCGGCCGACTTAGCCCATACGTCGACCGAGTGAGGTATTAATCACTTGATTTGGCTAAGCCATACCTTATTCGGCCGAGCCTTGCATAACTCGGCCAAATTAGTTTATAACTCGGCACATGGTAAGAAAGGTTCCTTCCTTATTTCCACTATCTTGACCCTACCTAGGGTCATCCCCCCAACAGGTTCATCTCGGCAAGCAATACCACCAGGAATAGCATTGGAACACCTTAGGAAACCATCAATCAAGCCGTCACTAGAATCCGAGTCAATCAGGCTCACCCCGGCGAATCAGGAGTCAGATGTTGTGCCAATGGATATCGAGTCAGGCGCAGGTTTGAGTCACTCGGGGACTGATCCGCTCACCTCAGGGGTAGCCGAATTGCACTCGGGGACTCCTCAGGTCATGTCGGCAGAACATATGTCGGCCGAACCAATGGAAATTGATGGGGAAACATATCCGGCACCATTGATACCAACATGGGCACAACCAATATTCAACTACTTAAAGGATGGAACTTTGCCGAATGATGAGATATTGGTGAGGCAAACAGAAAGAAGAGCAAAAGCATACACCATAATCAACAAGGAGCTGTACAAGATAAGTGTAATGAGTGTACTGCAACGTTGCATCAGTTTAGAGAAAGGCCAAGCAATTTTATTGGATATTCACCAAGGAGAATGTGGGCACCATGCATCATCAAGGGCATTGGTGGCCAAGGCATTCTGACATGGGTTTTATTGGCCAAGCACACTGGCAGAGGAACAAGAGATAGTCGGAAAATGCAATGGTTGCCAGCATTATGCATCCAAGTCACACTTACCAGCGTCTGAATTAAATACTATACCAATCACTTGGCCATTTGCAGTATGGTGCCTGGATATGGTAGGACCATTCAAGCCAGCAAGGGGAGGCATGACTCATATATTGGTAATGATTGATAAGTTCACCAAATGGATATAAGTGAAGCGCATAAAAAATTGGACGGTAAAACAGTTGTCACATTCTTAAGGGACATAATCCTGAGATATGGTTACCCACACAGTGTAATCACAAATAATAGCACAAACTTTGCTTAAAGAGCTTTTGCTTGATTCTGTGAAAAAATCGAATAAGACTCGATGTAGCATCAGTCGCTCATCCAGAATCAAATGGACAAGTTGAACGAGCTAATGGCTTAGTTCTATCCGGGATAAAACCCCATTTGATGGAACCACTCCAGAGATCACCTGGCTGTTGGATAGAGGAACTACCCTCAGTGCTATGGATTCTAAGGACAACTCTAAATCGATCAATAGGATATACGCCATTTTCCTCGTGTATGGGGCAGAAGCAGTTTTGCCTGCCGACATAGAATATGAATTGCCAAGAGTAAGGCAATACTCGGAAGCCGAGGTAAAAGAGGCCCTAGAAGAAGGATTTGACTTACTCGAAGAAGCAAGGGAATTGGAATTGTCTAGATCCGCTATATATTAGCAAAACCTCTGACGCTACCATAGCCAAAAAGTTCAACCTCGTGTTTTTCGAGAAGGGGATATGGTGCTGAGACTAGTGTAGCGCACAGATGGAATGCATAAGTTATCACCCCCATGGGAAGGTCCATTCATTGTAAGCAAAGCATTGCACAATGATTCATATTATCTCATAGATGCTCGTGAAGCACAAAAGAACAAAGAGGACAGAGCAGGTGATGATACTAAAAGACCATGGAATGTGGCACTACTTCGCCCCTTATACACTTAGGAGAAGCAGTGCATTAATCACTCGAACTCTCATACGTCGGACTCTTGTGCCGGCTATGTGCTGATAATAAAATGGTATGACTCGAAAAACTGACTCGGGGACTGCCCCTTATGTTTATCCTTTCCATTATTTTATGTCGGATGGCGTAACACCCAAAGCTTATCCCAGAACAAGTAGTGTTTACTCGGAAAAAATCAACTCTTCGACTATGCTGTTGTCCGAAAACACGGCTTCATGGCAAGCAAGAGGAAAAGATGCATGACGAGTAAACATGAATGCCGGAGAAGTACAAGGAGAAACGCGAGTCGACCCGATGTCTTTTGCCTAACCCACTACAGGTTATATCGCATGGTGTGTTGAATGATCCTCGTCCAAGTATCTAAGTTTCATACCCGCTAACTATATCCTTAGTACTTTGAGACTCTAATGTCGAACGCCAAAAAGGTAGACAAGAGCCAAAGTCAAGGAAAGGGTAAACGACAAAATGAGACTCGGGGACTTGCCCTTGGATGATTCACACTCAAAATATAACAAGATGTTTAAAGCCTTATCAAAAGGCACACAACCAAACATAAGTGCAATGTATACTACATTTGTACCCGGCATACCGGGGATCTCATCAAAGTTCAAGTATTTGTCCTATTGAGTCTCAGAAGCAGCAGGACTCGGAGGAGCAATCTTGGAGCTAGGAGCATCGCTTGGAGCATCTGTCGAGTTAGGGGCATCAGTCGCCGGGTCTTCAGGGTCGTCCGACTCGGTGGCCTCGCTGTCGTCACCCTCCTCATCAGCAACTTCGATAAGTGGTTCGCCAAGGTCGAGGAAGCTGGGCCCGTCGCACCAAGCGTGCACCATAGTATACTCGATCATGGCGTAGGATCGCTCCTGGTGTCTCTTGATCAACTCAGGATCATTCAGCCACTTCCCGTCCCCCCTTATGCGTGCAATCACATCAAGATTGATGTCCTTGTACCATGAGAGCACGAAGGAAAGAGCCTTATCCGCTGCAGCTCGGCCGGCCGACTCACGCCACTAATCCAGCTTGTCTTTGGTGTGAAGCAGCCTTTCAGCAAGGGCTCGATGAGTGTGGGTGCGTCTTCATCCGGCCAGAGCATGCGGAACGCATGAATCGCTGATTTGAGCAAGTCCACGCCGCATGACTTGAGGGTCTTGACGCGCTCCCACAATGCTTCCAGATGCTCGTCGTTACTCACCTCGCCATCAGCTGGAGCACTAGACTTGGCTCTAACTTTCTTCATGTCCCGAATGGAAAACATATTGGCCTCGGGAAAGTTCTCTGCAAGCAAAAGAGAAAATTATCAAAGTAACAAAGGGGGTGACAAACTCAAGAACATAAAGCACACTGCAAAAAGGGTAAGAACTCACTACCGAGAAAAGAGTTGATGGCGCCGAGTTTGCTTTGCCAAGACTTGGCCTTGGCTTGGAGCGCGTCCAGGTCCATGTTCGCCGACTCAACAGCCGAATTGGACTCCTTGAGCAGCTCCCTGGTTTTCTCGGCGTTGGCGGCGTGTTGGCCGTCTTTCTCGGCAAGCTCCTCCTTCAGCCCCTTCACCTCGGATAGATGTTTCTGCTCCATGTCGGCCATCAGATTTTTTAGCCGAGTCACCTCGTCTCGCTCCTTCTGGAGTTCGTCTTGGTGCTTCTCTGCTTATTCGGAACAAACTACTCATCAGCAGCAGCAACAGAACTATCTTGACCCATCAGGATAACAAGGCAAGAGAATGGCATGAACACAAAACAGCACGAGGAAGGCTAAGAACTTACTCTCTGTCTCGCTGATCTGTGAGTGGAGTGCGTCGATGGTGGACTGGGCAGAAGCTGTGGGAAAATAGCAAGAAAATAATAAGAAAATGAAGCAAAGAAAGATACACCGGATAAAGATATGGTGGGTTAGAAAATTACCTTGGCCTTGGGTCTCGACTTGTAGCTTCTCATAAGCAACTTCGAGCTTGCGATGCTCTAGGAGGAGAGCTTGATGCACCTTGGTACGCTCATTATGCGTAAGCTGCAAAAGGAAAAGGATAGTGAATAAATGGAAAAGTTGAGCTCAAAGCTGGATAAAGAGTGACTCCTATCTTAGAGCTTATAGCCGAATAAGTTTCTCATTCGGCAGTAACCTCGGGGACTAGGGATCGAAAGTCTAACATGCGAGCTTGTCATAAGGAAATAAAAGACTAAGTTATTGCTTGGAGCTTACAGCCGAGTAAGTTCCTCACTCGATAGTAACCTCGGGGACTAGGTGATATGTATAACAGAAATACTCATCAACACAAAAGAGTAGGAAGGTTATTTACCTCGTTCACTTCATCCGCGTGAGCCATTAAGGTGATAGCCTGCTGGGTCATGTCAGAAACGGCCTTGGGGCCCAGCTTCATCTTCTTGCCAGCGCGGGTGCTGACCTATTGCTCGCCAGCTGCATTCCACGCTACAGCATAGGGCTCAGTGGAACCAAGGCCATTCCTGCTGAGCATCCGAGTGAGAACTTGCCCCTTTTTAAGGGTAGTTCCACATTGGCGCGGGTTGCAGCAGGACTAGTGTGAAGGGTAACAGCTTTAGAGCCATCACCTGACCCGACAGCCGCAGATCCGCTCGGTTTACCCGTTGGGACAAGCATTATTGCTAATGTCGTGGGCCGGATCTGAGGAGCGGTACCCGGAGCACAAACAAAAGTTGTTTGTTTGGTGGAGGTGGTATTGCCGGATGAGGTGCGAGCCGTACCAGGAGCCGTAGGCTGGGTCTGGTTCTTTGATAGAAGAGTAGAGTGAGCAGATTTGTTGGGAGAAGAAAGGGGAGCCGACTGAGTGGGCTCAGCAATATTGCTGGCACCAAGATCAGAAAGTTTTTCATGCTCACTAGCTTGTGGGCTGGTGCCAGAGGAACTGGTGGCGAAGGTTTTCTCGGCTCCAGCATCGCTGGCACCAAGATCAGGAAGTTGTTCCTGGCCAGCACCAGGGGGGCTATGTCGAGTCTCCTCCGCCGGGTGCGCCACCGGGTCTGACTGACACTGAGAAGCATGAGCCTCAATAGTGGGAGCCTCGACTCGGACGGGGTTCTGCACCATATAATCAGTCAGAGCAGGTGCAGGCCTTAGCGGCGAGGGAATGCTAGGAGCAGCCTGGTTAACCGACAGAGGTGCAACGCTGAAAACAACAAGACACGCATAAGAAAACAGTAGCAACACATAATAAGGAAAAATATAATGTAAGCAGAACACAAATGCTTACCCGGTGACAACTGGATCATGCGGTGGGCGACGTGTGACTCGGCGCCCAGCAGCTTTGCGAGTCTCATCCAGCGTGGCAGCAGCAGGATCAGTGGGAGTAGCCTTTCTCTTTTTGGCTGGCTGAGTACTGGAGGAGGCCCCACGTCACTTATTCGGCTTGGTGATGGGGATTTTGCCGACTCCGCCCACGGCGAGAGGTGGAGTGTCATGTACCTGGCCAGCTGCATAAGTAAATAATAGGATTACTCGAATAAGTTAGAGGGCTAAGGTCACAAGGCAAGTACCTCCAAAATCTTGCAATCGTCATCCTCATCATCGTTAGACCAATCTTGTAAGGGGTTTCGAGATTGACTCTTACCTGAGGTTGAAGTAGCAGTCGCATGCGAAATGGGCATGAAGCACTCCAAATCATACTCGACTTTGTCGGAGTTGGAGCGATCCTCGTTGTAAGCGCTAGGAGGTATAGTACTATCATCAACCTGGTGAACAAGGTTCTGCGAAAGACAAACAGAATAAGTATCGAAAACTAGATTGAGAGTAGCAAACAAGATAAAGCTGACTCGGCAGTAAAAGTGACTCGGAAACTTACCCAGGGGACAGGCTTGACCCGGCTAAACGGAGGGCAGTTCCAAGCCCAATCATCCGCCAAGTTCAGCTTGAAGATCGAGCTTACTCGGCGAGCCAAGAAATCATGGGTAAGCTCCTTCGTGGAGTGTCGAGTGGGGTCATGGGAGCCACTCATGAAGCACATCTTGTGGCTCCTGGCTTGGATAGGGCCTACCCGACGTGAGATGAAGGTGCACATGAGGTCCCTGTCGGCGAGATGAAAGTTCTCATCCGGCGATAGCAACCTTTCCAAGATCACATTGGCCTCATTCACTGCAGCATCTTGGTCGTGCGGGTCAAGCTGCCAGAACTTCTTGCCGGGGACCTCGTCCGAGAAAGGGGGGAGTCGGATGTTATCGGTGGCCCTGCTGTTTTTGACATAGAAGAAAGTCCTATGCCATTTCTTGCAAGAGTCAAGGCCAGTGACCCGAGGAAAGATGGAGTCTCTCCTGGGTGTGATGCTAGCGGCACCGCACCGAGTCGGTTTCTTCTCGGCTCGGGGAGCGCCAGGCTGAGGGACAACTTGCACCCTAAAACTAAAATATTTGGTCCACAGAATAACTGTAGGCCAAATGCCAAAATAGGCCTCGCAAGCGGAAATGAAGCAGGAAAGGGAGCCGATCACGTTGGCAGGTAGATGATGGGTCTGGAGATGGAAAGTGGAAAGAAACGAAGAAAAGAAACTGCTCACTGGCAGAGCGAAACATCGCTCAAAATGAGAGAGGAAAACCACCCTTTCATTCGCATCGATTTTGGGGGAGATCTCACCGGAAGGAAGACGACAATCAACCTGGAGCAGGATGCACCTGGTGGAGCGAAGCCATTCGAGCTCCTCGGTGGAGACCTCTGAACCCTCCCAGCCGCCGCGCTCGCCGGCGGGAACCTCCTGTTCTTCAGCCCCTTCAGCACCGTCGCGTGCGTCCATGATCCTCCTGGACTCAATCTCCTCCGCCGTTGGAAGAGGTTTGGAAGAACAAGGACCCATAGTTGAAAGAAAAGAGGAAAAGGGAAATCGCAAGGCAAGGAGAACTGCAGAGGAGGAAGTTGGATTTTGGAGTCGCAAGGAAAAGAGAAACTATGTCGGCCCGTATAGGACAAAGATGTTAATCTTGCAGGAACCAACGAGTCGAGTCTCCCGAGGAGAGGCCGAGTCAGATAGGACGCGTGGCACCTTTACGAGTGAGGTTCATGAGGGACCATGGTAAAGCGTGGTCAAAAGAGAAGGGCGATGCAGGGTGACACGAAAGGAGCCGGGTAACGCCCAAAGCAAGGGTCGATGTACAAAGTTACTGCGTGACACCAAAAGGAACAGGAGGCGACGTACCATAAGACCGTTAGCTGTCTAGCTTTGTGGACTAGGCCACTGGGCTTAGTGCAAGCCCATGACCTGGCCCGCATAGAAGGGACCAAGATCCAAACATTAACTCTAGAACCCAAAGGGGTATAACCTAGCTAGCACCGCCTATATAAGGGGGGCTAGACCGTGCACTCCCTCCACGGTGGACACAAGCACCCATTCGCCCCCCAACTTAAGCCTACCCATGGCATCTGCCGTGACACCACCACGACACATTTTAATTTACTGAAAGGTCTATACATTAAAGCACTTCAATTCCATTTTAATGCAACTCAATTTAATGAACACTTAATTTAATGAGTACTTCGTTTAATGAACAATTCATTAAATGAACACATTAACATTTTGATCCCTTTGCTTTGTTTCGATACCCCGAATCTATTTCAGCGGATTTGGCAGAAAAATTTTCTGCAGCAGAACAGTTTTTTGCGATGTCCATTGATTTCCCCTGTGTTTCCTATCCACTCAAACGCTTAGGTTAACCTTAAGTGTGTCTCCCTACGGGTTCGAGAACTATGTAGACATGATCGAGACTTTCTCGAATCAATAATCATTAGAGGGACCTGGAGATCCATAATAACTCCCACTAGTTCCTCGAAGATCTCATGATCGACCGAACCTCTTTTGCTGTAATCAAATTCCTATTGTCTTGCGATATTTTAATTGTCCGAGATCCGATCACTTGGTATCAACTATACCTTGTTTAATCTTGTTCCAGAAAAGTACTCCTTTTCTCGTTCCTGTGATATGACATTTTAGTGATCAAATCACTTGCTTGCAAGGCTATGTCAATGTGATATCATCGAGAGGACCCTGAGTATATCTCTCCATCATCCGGATGGACAAATCTCACTCTTGATCACAAGCCTCAACTAACACTTTCCAAATACCGTATGACGCCTTTATAATCACCCTATTATGGTGTTACATTTGATGTAATCAAAGTACTCTTCCAATGAAAGTGATTGACGTGATCTCATGGTCTAAGGAAATTGAGTTACTATGAATGTAATATCAATTTAAACTTGATGACATGATTGTATTTCTACATCTACTGTGGGTGATTGTTCATCATATTGTTCTCTAATGATATGGCCCTGTTATTAACAACAACATCCAATCTTATGATCAGGAAACATTTATCATCCGTTAATCAATCGGCTAGTATAAAGAGAGGCTTTACTAGGAACCTTATCTGTTTATAATTCACACATGTATTAACATTTCCTTATTAATACAATTATAGCATGAAAAATAAACATTTATCATAAACATGTAATAGCATAATAACCATTTTATTATTGCCTCTCGGGCATATTACTTTCATAGGGATACTCCCACCCTCCCTTGGCCACCTCTAGGTGCCTTGGGGGAGGGGCAATCCTACCCCATCCCCTATATAAAGAGCGCCCCCTTTGGAGGAGGACACACACCAAGGCCATGAGTTTGGAGCTCTCCTCCCTCCTCTATGCGCCTCCTCCCTCTCTCTCCTCTCTCTATAGTTGTCTCATTGTGCTAGTATGGTCTCATGAAAGGACTATTCATGCAAGAGATGATGCACTAGCAGCACACTGTTGCAATGGAGATTCCAAGATGGAGATCTACTTCCGCACTCCCGGCAGCGATCGGGGAGCTAGAGGTCGTCATCGTAGACCGTATGTGTACGAAACCACGAGGAGCCACACTTGGGGCATCTTGGATATCGTGAGCCATACTTCTGCAAGATGGAGCAAGGGGTGACCTGCGAGGAGCTTCGTGACCTTAAGGTCAGCTACAAGCACGAGTACTTCAACCACGTTCCCTCGGAACGTTAACCACTTTCGTACTACAAGGATATGTATCCGAAACCTTGGCATTACTGCATTACTAATAGATGGATCATGGGCATTAGGTGTTCCTATGTAGGAATTTTTTGTTTTTTGCACCGGAACCCCAACAGTAAGAGGTGGAATCCACAGTATTGCATAGAAGATGGTGACAGATGGTCGCATCGTATTCAATAAGGAGGGGTGGAAGAATTTCCTTCAAGCCTCAAATCTACATGTTGGAAAAGCCATATTCTTCACTAACAGAAATACTTCACGAAGTAACCTTTAGATAATGTTCATCATCGACATTATCATTTATAATAACCAACCAATGTCAGGTTCGGAGTCAATCTCAGAGTGATAGTTTGTTTTGAGATGTTTGTTAAGAACATGTATGTTTGTTAAGTCCATGCATGTATGGTGAACTTTGCTAGCTATAGTTGTCTTACATGTTTTAAATGCTTTCTTAATAACATGTGGTGAACCAACTCGTTTATTTTCTTCTATTTCTAATATTACTGATGTTGTATTATTTCCGGCTGGGTTACACGGTGGTGGCGGTGGAGCCTCATTATGCTGACTCTGATGCTGATTTCTTCGGGCCTCGTCCCTACTTGATTTAGGATGATCCAGACCATCTCGTCTATTGGAGATATGCCCAAGAGGCAATAATAAAGAGGTTATTATCATATCTTCATGCTTATTATAAATGTTTACATACCATGCTATAATTTTATTAACCGGAAACATTAATACTTGTGTGATTTGTAAACATAAAAGAGTCCCTAGTAAAGCCTCTTGTTAAACTAGCTTGTTGGTTAATATATGATCATGGTTTCCTAATCATGAACATTGAGATGTTATTAACAACAAGATCATATCATTAGGATAATGGTGTGATGGACATACTCCTATATATAAGCGTAGCATAAAGACCAAGTAATTTCAATAGTTTGTTTGCTATAAGCTTTCTGATACATAGTAACCTAATTCCTTCGACCATGAGATCATGCTAACCAGCATCACTAGATGGATGCTTTGATGACATCAAACACCACACCGTAAATGGGTGGCTATAAATGTGTCATTGAGTGTTTGTAAAGTATGTGTCGAGGCACATGGATCAAGAGTGGGATTTTTCCATCCATATGACGGATAAATATACTCTAGGCCCTCTCGGTGGAATGTCATCCAATTATCTTGCAAGCATGTGACTGGCTCACAAGGTATCACATATCATGGGAACGAGAAAAGCGTACTTATCGGTAACGAGGTTGAACTAGGTATGCAGAGATACAGACGATCAGACCTCGGATAAGTAAACTACCGCGAGACAAAGGGAAATTGGTATCGTAGGTAAGTGGTTCATTCAATCACAAAGTAATTCATAGAAATATATGGGAACCATATGAATTTCCATATTCCTCTATTGGTTATTGATCGGTGAAGAGTCTCGATCATGTCTGCATAATTCACGAACCGTAGGGAGACACACTTAAGGATTCGATGTTGTATAGTAGATATGGAATGTAAGTAGGGAGAACAAATGTTGTTCGGAGTCTCGGATGGGATCTAGGATATCATGAGGAGATCCGGAATGGTCCGGATAATAAGATTCATATAAGGAAAGTCCAATTCCGGAGTTCGGGAATGATTCCGATGATTTCATCGGAGAGGTTCTAGAAGGGTCTAGAAGATTCACCGGATCGGAAGGGGAAGGGTACATGAATGTGTCATGGATAAGTGGAATGATTGAATCATGTCCTAGGTCACTTGGTTAGGCATTTGCAAGAAAGAAATTAAGCTCCAAATGGAAAGTCAAAAGGCAAGTTTGAAAAGTCAAACTGGGACAATGTATCCTGGTGGAGGAAGGAAAGAATCCTTCTTTCCCTCCACCACAAGCCAACTAGGAGAGGGAGTTGGGGAAGGATTCAAAACCCCCTCTCCCAAGCTGCCCAGCCTCTCATAAATAGAGGGTAGGGGGTGCCCCAAGGACACACAACACCAGCCCCTCCCCACCTAGCCGCGTCGCCGCCGCCCCCCAGCGTTGCCGCCGCCTAGCGCCGCCGCTGGCCACACCTCCTCCTCTCCGACCCTCTAAACCCTAGATTGCCGGAAACCCTAGATCCACCATAACCTGCTCCGGCTTAGGCGAAGCCCTGAGGGATCTTCCCTCTACTTCCGACACCACACCGTCGTGCTGCCGGAATCGCGAGAGGAGAATTACAACCCTGCTGCCTACTGGAACAAGGGAGAGGAAGGTCTTCATCGAGTACCGAACGTGTGACCGACTGCGGAAGCGCTGCCAGAACGTTGCACCGGAAGGATCGTCTACGCGATCTTCAGATCAGAAAGTGTACGACTACATCACCTACGAGAATCTGCTCTCGTTAACCGCTTTGGAATCTTCGAGGGTGAGTAATCTAATCGACTCATTGCTACAATCTAGTAGATAGATCTTGGCTTGTTTGTGTTAATGCGGTAGAATTTTTTGTTTTCCATGCTACGAACCCTATAGTGGTATCAGAGTCGTGTCTATATGTAGATCTGTTGCACGACTAGAACACAATGGTCATTGTGGGCGTTGATGCTTTTGTTATCGATTGCTTCTTGTGTACTTTGCATCTTGCGGGATGGTGGGATGAAGCGGCCTGGGCTAACCTTACATGACATCGTTCATGAGACTTGCTCCACGCTTGACATGCAACTTGTATTGCATAAGTGGCTTTGTGGGTGCCTGTTTCTCCCAACATAGTGAAGATTCAATTTACAACGGGTGATTGACAATACTAGTATCAATGTTGTGGTTCTTGTTCGTAAGTTAGAACAAAACTTATTGAAAGCCCCAAACCACGTAAAACATGCAAAGAAAATTAGAGGCGTCTAACTTTGTTTTGCAGGGGTGTGATGTGATATGGCCATGATTGTGATTATATATGATGTATGTAATGTTCCTTATTATAAGTCGGCAACCGGCAGGAGCCTTATGGTTGTCTTTTAATTTCATTAAGACCCGCGTGTCTATTATTCAAAGTAGTTGTAATAGTTGATGCTGGTGGAAGACAACCATGGAGCGGTGCTGTTTACCTTGATGCCATGCTGGTAATGATGGAGATCATGTTCGTGCTTGAAGATGGAGATCGGAAGCACAAGCAGAAAGGCCATATCATATCACATATTATGAATTGCATGTGATGTTAATCTTTTATGCATCTTGTATTGCTTAGATCGTGATGGTAGCATTATAAGATGATCCCTCTCACAAAATATCAAGTTATAAAGTGTTCATCCATAATAGGCCCCGTTGCCAAAGCTCGTTGTTTCGAAGCACCAGGTGATGATCGAGTGTGTTAGATTCTGCGAGTGTATACAACGGGAGAAAGCCAGGTTTTCTCATGCGGAAACTAAGGTTACATCTTGACGAGCCTAGCATGTACAAACATGGTCTCGGAACACGGAATACCGAATGGTAAAGCATGAGTCATATAGATGATATGATGAACATGATGATTGTTCGCCTTTGAAACTACATCATGTCACATGATGATCGAACTTGGTATAGTGGATTTGGTTCATGTAATCACCAAAACAATGTGAGGGATATTGTTTTGAGTGGGATTTAAATAGCAATATGATTAAAAGTTGAACACTATTTATCATAAATTAAATCAAAGTGAATTTGCATAGTTGTTGTAGTCATTGGAATCCGTTTACAAACTTGCGCTTAGTTATAATTGAGATAATAGAACTATAGAATTTTGGTTATTTACTTTACGAACTGGTATCGTATTGTTTTGAAGTGTTGATCTAAAGTTTAAAAGTCATATTGTAAGACCCCACCTTTTAAAGGTAAAGGCCCCTGTGATTGCAATGCTAGTCCCTGGATCAAATGCTAGCATCCACAGTTTAAGATGAAGTACATAGATACAAAGGTCTTTATTACATTGTCATTCCAGAGATAAACATAGTCTTTTACAACTTATTATCACATGGATAATACATAGAGTTCAACATAAGTAAATAAAGTAAAGTCTTCATCTTCATGTGCCACAGGCAAGCATGTTGAGTGTAGACTCATAACCCTAATCTCCATCAGAGTAACCTGCAACATCATAAGTTATAGCCACAGTGGGTCAATACATTTGGATTTGTATTGGCAAGTGATACCATAGTAGAATAATAGTATCTATCATCTATATGAATTTGGCTAAGTGTAGCTTAGGCTTGCTTTGCTCAAAATAGGTTTTTCTTATCAGTTGAAAAACACTAAGTTTTTGTTTTGTCAAAACTCCCAAGGAACCACCAATAGACATTGGTGAACCTTTACCCTTGTTCAACCACAAGTTTTTAACTTAGAATCTAGGATGAGGAGATCCTTGATAGCTTCAATGTCTTTGATGCTCAAATTGTCCGTTGCCGGGGACACGGCTAAGTACTTAGGTTTTACCCTCTCGAGAGGTGGTGCACTTTCCCCACAAGACTCAACATGCATCGAGACGAGACCTTTCATACGCATTCCCTTAGACCACCATGGACGCGTTCCAACCTATCACCCTACCACCAACTGTCCATCTGGCTAAGTTCTTGCAACCAATGTGGTCAAGGCAGAGCCCATATGCCATGTGGTTGTACTACAATCTTCTCAACACTAAACATCTCAAATCGCTTTGTTCCTGGGTGTTTTTCCAAAAGTGTGATACGCAAGGTAAACCATATACATGGGCCTTGTGTAACCACTCAACACAAACCATCATACCATTCCACCCAGGTGATTCATTCACTTAGTTGTTTTATTAAGAAAAACACAAGTCAAAGACTTAGAAATATTTCATAGCATGAATAATCCACCCTTTTTTGCTACTAGGTAGGCTAAGCATGATAATATAACAAGTATCTTCACTTAGAGAAAAATCTACTAAGACTACAACTACTAGGATTTCCCAAGGCATAGCATAGTATATAACTTAGAAAAATTCCCATGCAACCCTATTCAAAATATCACTAGTGCATATTCAAAATAATAGGACAAAATACATGAAGCACCACTTGCCTTGGTAGTTGGGGGAGTAGCAACAATCCTCACACTCACAATCACCACTATCACCAAAATCTACACATAAAATGATAAGACCAAATTCACATTCAAATATTTAAGCAAAAATAATATGAATGCATGCAAATGCAATGAAATGACTTTTCTATACTAAATAAGTCAAATCAAATAGTACTGAACACAAAGTAGATCATCTAAAGTCTAAACAAACTCAAATTTGCCTCAAAATAATTTTACAAACATTTTATATAGTCAAAATTAGCATATAATTGGTTCTGCATAAAATTCTATTTTTCCAGAAGCAAAATATAAATTTAAGGTCACAGTAGTGTACGGCTTAATTTTCTGAATCCAATGATATATTATTTACATTTTTTGGATAAACAGAACAAAAGATATGAATTTTACAAGTTTGTAATTCTAATAGATTCAAAAACAGATTTAAAATCCAAATTCCAGACACGTGGGCGCATCTGATTGGCCCATACCGTTTCGCGCGAATCGATCAACATGAGACGTAGGATTTAAGTGACGATGTACGGCCAGATCTGCCGATACCGTTTCAAGTAAGTGATATAATCTTAACCTTTAGATCTAGATCTAACGGCGCTAACTACTCTGACCACAGATGGGCGGTGCGAATGGGTGCTGGCGGCAACGGCGCTACTGGTGGTGATGCTCCAGAGATTCTAGAGGGGGCTAGGGGCGGTGGCGATGCTTACCAGCGTCGCAAGGATGCGAGGATGCTCAAGGTGTCTTCGGCTTGGATGGGGGTGAGCTGCTGCGGCCGTGGGAGCTCGTCGGAGTTGCGGACAGCGTTGGGCTTGTGCAAACAGCGACGGAGATGATGTCCTGGTTCACCCTAGCGCAAGCCAAAGGCATCAGAACATGCACAAGGACATGGCGCACCAGTGAGTATAAACTAGGGAACAAGGGGAGCTCGATTTCTTACCGGAATTGCTCGCCGGAGAAGATGGGTGCCTCGGGAGCTCGCGGTGGTTGACGGAGGCGATGTTCTGGGTCACGAGAAGATAAACCAAGGGTATGAGAAGAAGCGCAAGAACAAGAGGATCACGACAGTAAGAACCAGAGGGCACGGGGCGGATGGTGCTCACCGGAATACCTCGCCGGAGTGCGTCGGGTAGCAATCACGAGTCAGTGCGAGCAACTGGCGATTAGGGGGTGGTGAGTGAGGGGTAATGGTCGCGGTGCAGAGAGGTTTAATTAGCCGGTGAGGGCGAGGTAATTACGCTGTTAATCAATGGAAACTAAGCCTGAATCAAACGCGGCGGTGAATGGGGAAGAAACGGGCGGCGACGGCGTCTTTGCGCGAGGTTTGGGGAGGAAGAGCAGAGCTGGCCTGGGCCCAGTGGCAGTGAGCGCGGGGTAGGGTGAGAGCGGGTTAGAGAGAGAGAGAGAGGGAGGGGGAATGGCCCGGGTGGGCTTTTGGGCTGGATCTGGTGCTGGGCCGAAAGGCTGGCGCAGGGTTTTTCTTTTTCTCTTCTCCTTTTCTTTTTCTAAATTGATTTTCAGGAATGATTTTCAAACCCTAATTCAAAAAAGTTTGAATTCAAATATTTCTATATTTTTGTACGGTGATCCTTGCACTTAAAAGTGTGTCAAACCCATATGTTTACTCAAACACACCTTGGTCCTTTGAAAATAAAAATAAAACCATATGCCTCATATGACATATAAATAATGGACATAAAATGGTTTTATTTGGAGTTTTGGTTTGAAAAAATTTATGCAAGACAAATATGCTATGACAATATGAATGCAATGCATGCTTTTACAATTAATGATTTTTGGGATGTTACAAATCTAACCCCCTTAAGATGAATCTCGCCCTCGAGATTCGGATTGGCTAGCAAATAGGTGAGGGTGATCTTTCCCAAGGTCATCTTCTCTTTCCCAAGTTGCTTCTTCTTCGGAATGATGGTTCCACTGAACTTTGTAGAATTTGATAGTCTTAGTACGAGTAACTCTTTCTGCAGTCTCGAGTATTTTGACAGGTTTCTCCTTGCAGGTGAGATCACTCTCCAACTGAACCTCTTCCAAAGGTATAGTGTCCTTTAATGAAGTTTCTTCCAGCTTCGGATGAAACTTCTTCAATTGTCTCACATGAAACACATTGTGAACTGCTGATAGTGATTCAAGAAATTCAATCTCATAAGCCACTTCTCCTTTGCGACCCAAAATCTTGAATGGTCCAACATACCTTGGTGCCAATTTTCCTTTGACTCCAAATCTCTTCACACCACGAAGTGGTGAGACTCTAAGATAGGCTCTATCACCTACCTCATAGGTGACTTCTCTATGCTTTGGATCTGCGTAGCTCTTTTGTTGGGACTGGGCTATCTTCAATCTGTCCTTTACCAGTTTAACTTTCTATTCAACTTCCTTGATCAATTCTGGTCCGAAAAAATTTCTTTCTCCAACACCACTCCATAGAAATGGTATAGTACACTTTCTTCCATAAATAAAGTCAACCGGTGCCATCTAAATGATGGCTTGATAGCTATTATTGTAAGAGAATTCTGCGTAAGGCAGACTTTCATCCCAACTAGCACCATAGTCTAGGGCACATGCCCTCAACATATCCTCCAAAATCTGATTGGTCCTTTCCATCTGTCCATCAGTCTGGGGTGAAAAGTTGTGCTGAACTATAACCTTGTTCCCAATGAATCATGTAATTTTCAATAAAAATGCGAAGTAAACTGAGTTCCTCTATCAGACACAATACTCTTAGGTACTCCATGCAGACATACAATCATGTTCATATAGATCTTAGCTAATTTAGCACTTGTATAGGTAGTCTTCACGGGTATGAAATGAGCCACTTTAGTTAGGCGATCCACAACCACCCAAATAGAATCATATCCATGTCTAGTCCTCGGTAATCCGGTGATAAAATCCATACCAATCTTATCCCACTTCCACTCAGTAATAGGTAGTGGTTGCAATAACCCTGCAGGTTTCTGATGTTCCACTTTTACTCGACTACACACATCACACAAGGCAATATGTTCCGTAATATCCTTCTTGATATTGTTCCACCAAAATCTTTCCTTCACATCCATGTACATTTTGGTGTTACCCAGATGAATAGAATATGGTAAATTGTGTGTTTCTTGCAGAATCAATTTCCGGCATTCCGGATCTTGCGGAATGCAGGTACGCTTTCCATACCACAAAGTACCTTGTTCATATTCGTGGAATCCTTTAGCCTTTCCCTAGCTAATTTTACCTTTAATCTCCTCTATTTCCTAGTCCAACTTTTGTGCTTCTTTGACCCTGTCCAACAATGTTGGTTGAACATCCAAAGACATGAGATATCCTTTGGGCACTATCTCCATTCTGATATCTTTGAATTGGGCACACAGATCATCTGGCAATTCACCTTTAGTAAGTCCATTCACATAAACCTTACGGCTTAAAGCATCCGCTACATTGCTTTACCGTGGTGGTATTGCAAACTCAAGTCATAGTCCTTTATGAGCTCTAGCCACCTTCTTTGTATCATATTGATTTACTTCTGAGTGAAGATATATTTCAAACTCTTGTGATCCGTGAACACTTCACAACGTTTCCCAAAAGGTAATGTCTCCATGTTTTGAGTGCATGGACAACAGAGGCTAACTCTAAATCATGAGTAGGATAATTCACTTCATGAGTTTTGAGTTGTCTCGAGGCATAAGCCACAACTTCCCCATCTTGCATCAAAACTCCACCCAATCCTTGGTGAGATGCATCACAATAAACTTGGAAGTCCTTCTCCAAATATGGCAGACATAAGACTGGTGCTGATACAAGTCTCTTCTTCAATTCTTGGAAACTAACTTCACATCCTTCAGTCCAATCAAACTTATTATCTTTCTTAGGTAACTCCTTCATTGGCTTGGCTACCTTTGAGAAATTCTCAATGAACCTTCTATAGTATCCTGCCAAGCCTAGGAAACTGCGAACTTATTTCACTGACTTGGGAGATTCCCACTCAGTTACAGCTGACACCTTTGCGGGATCGACAGCTATACCATCTCCCGACACAATATGTTCGAGAAATCCAACTTCATTCAACCAGAATTCACACTTACTGAACTTGGCATACAACTTGTGCTCCCTGAGCTTTTCAAGTATTAAACGCAAATGTTCTTCGTGTTCTTCTTTGCTCTTGGAATAGATCAATATGTCATCGATGAATACGACAACAAACTTATCAAGAAACTCCATGAACACTTTGTTCATCATGTTCATGAAATAAGCTGGTGCATTTGTTAATCCAAATGGCATCACAGTATACTCATATAATCCATACCAGGTGGTAAAATTCGTCTTAGTTATGTCTTGGTCTCTAATCTTTAGCTAAAAGTAACCTGATCGAAGATCAATCTTTGAGAACACACGGGCTCCTTCTAGCTGATCAAATAAATCATTGCTTCTAGGCAAAGGGTACTTGTTCTTTATAGTCACCTCATTGAGTGATCGGTAATCTATGCACAACCTTTGACTTCTATCCTTTTTCTCCACAAACAGAACTGGTGCACCCCAAGACGAAGAACTTGGTTGAATAAATTCTTTCTGCAACTGTTCTCCAAGTTGTTTCTTGAGTTCTTTCAACTCATCAACTGACATCTTGTAGGGTCTCTTTGCTATTGGTCCAGATCCTGGTAGTAAGTCAATCAGAAACTCCACATCTCTATCTGGTGGCATCCCTGGTAATTTCTACGGAAACACATCCGGATATTCCTTCACAACTGGTACACCATCTATGCTAACCCCCTTAAGAGAATTTAGCTTACTCCCTTTAGATTCAAAGTTATACTTGAACCTAATCCGTTTCTTATCCGGGGTTGTGAGTGTAACAGTACGATTGGCACAATCTAGTACTCCTTCATACTTAGTCATCCAATCCATACCAAAAATTACATCCAGTCCTTGGGAATCTAGGATTATCAGACTAACTGGAAACTTATACTTTCCAAATTCTATCACTAGATCATGACATCCAAAATTCACTATCATCTCTCCACCAGGAGAGCTTACTTTAATAGGACACCCAATAGTTTCAGTTGGAAGTCCTTTTTTACCAACAAATGCTCTTGATATGAATGAATGCGATGCGCCGGTATCAAAAACAACAAGTGCTAGAAAAGAATTAAGCTTGAACTTACCAGCCATAGCATCAGACTATTCGAAGATTTCTTCCACATTGATGTGGTTCACTTGTCCCTTCTGGAAAGGGTTGGGCTTGTTGGCTCCTTCAACTTTCTGTTCTGGTCATTCATTTGCATAATGCCCAGTTATCTTGCATTTGAAGCACTCAACCTGACTGATGTCTCTTTTTGCAGGATGACTTCCATTTCCATTCCCACTGTGGTGGCAATTGTGTCAACTCTTGTGGTTCTTATACCTATCATTGTCATGGATGCGATGCTGCTTGTTGTCATGGTGATGTTTACTGTTGTGGTGGCTGTTATACTTCCCATGCTTGTGGGACCCAGATCCTCCACTATCATCACCATGGGAACGTTTGTGTGACGATCCCGAGCTGTGCTTGTCAAAATGATGCTTCCTCTTCCTGTTCTCAACCTGCTTCATCTTTCTTTCCAAGATGGTGGCCTTGTCACACAGGGATTGATTTGTTGGGACATAGGCAACAGATAGCTGCAGGTTCATCTCATCATTTAGTCCCTTGAGGAATTTGTCCTTCCTCTTGGCATCAGTATCAACCTCATCCGGTGCATAGCATGCAGATTGTTGAACTCCTCAATATATTCTGCCACACTGCGGTGACGCTGTCTCAGATTGTGGAACTCCTTCAAGTTCATCACCCCTGATGAGATATGGGTAGTGCGGAAACCATCCTCGAATATTGCCCAAGTCACATCCTCGATCGGAGTGGTGATCTGGAAGTTATCCCACCATGTTGTTGCTGGCCCTTCAAGCAGATGTGTTGCGAACCTGACCTTTTCCTTATCGGTACAGCCAACAGTGACCAAGTCCTTATTCACAGAGCATAGCCAGTCATTGGCTACCATGGGATCAGTGGTTCCCGAGAACTTGGCTGGCCTCAACCTAAAAAACCTTGTAAGAATGTCAAAGGCTGGTGGGTTGTTGGGATTGTTGATGTTGTTGTTGTTGTTATTGTTGTTGTTGTTGTTGTTGTTGTTGTTGTTGTTGTTGTTGTTGTTGTTGTTGTTGTTGTTATTGTTGTTATTGTTGTTGTTGTTGTTGTTCTAGTTCTGATTTTGATTGGCCATGAACTGGGTCATCATCTGCATCAGTTGAGTTTGAGTTGTCATCAACTGCTGCATCTTGGGATTGACGTTATTGTTGTTGTTTTGGTTGGAATTGGCATGACGAGGAGGCATCTGTGGTTTCAATAAGGATAAGTAATGAGATATAACCCATAGATGCCATGCACAATACATCACGTTGCAATAATCACATAAATAATCAAGCACAAGATAAACTTAGAGTTTGAACAACGAAAACAACAAGTTTTGGAAAAGTAAACACACTAGCAAGCCATCCACATGTTGGATGATCATTGCGACTCGATAAATCAAAGGATGATAGATAAATAGATAGCCGAATAATCGACTCTACTCCTCCATGTCGACCTCCACGTCCACAAGAGTAAGTCCGGCTGTCTCTATGGCTGTCTTGTACTCCTCCACGCTGGTGGTCAAAGCCTCTACCTTAGCACGAAGGGCTCTCTTCTCCAAGCACATCCTCTCTATCACTCCCTGCTGGTTCTCTAGCTCAAAGTCCTTGGCCTCTATATCGGCCCTCATGTCCCTGGTCTTCTTGTTCCTATCCTGAACTCTCTTCTCCTGATTATTGAACTTCTTGTCCTGGCTCTCGAATCTGGCCTCCATCTCCTTGACGATCTCGTCTTGCTCCATGAAGAGCTTGTCCTTCTCCCTCAACGGAACCTGAAGCTCGTCATTGCTAAGCATGACGTTGGTCCTATCTGTGTTGAGGTGTCTAACGAGGCTCTCTAGGTCCTGGATAGACGTACACTACAGCCTCACCCTGCTCGTCACGTCTCCCGAACGGGTGAAAGTAGAGGCCCCTGAGCTTAGTGGAGTGTCGTCCAACAAGGCATCCAAGTAACTCCTGCATGACTATGTCTAGCCCCTTCTCCTTGTCACCATGCATCAGCTTGAAGGTAATCTCCTCTGTGAGTGGCTCCGTCTGGCGTCCCGGTTGTGAGACTCTAAAGCCCTAAAGATCCTTCCTCTCAAACTTGGTGAGCTGAAGTGCCTTAGTACTAGGAAGTGGGAGGTTGAGCACACTAGTGAGCTCCATAAGACAAGAACCGAAATGAGTTCCTTTGAACTCCTCGGCAGTGCTGATAACAATGCTAGTCATCTATTGCAAAAGATAGAGAAAAATTAGAAACAATACAGGTCGAGAGAAAAACACAAGATAGTGAAACAAAAGTCAAGCATACATTCAGCAATAAAACTTACAAGTCATGGCATACAAAAAATCCACCACAAACACTAAGGTTCAAACACAACTTAGACAATTTTTTGTGAGGAAACAACAAGTGTGGTGGTCCAACTAGCGGAGTTCATCACAATTATCACTGATATTCTAAGTCTATGATATCTTCCCTTAGACGTTTTATGGCGGTCTGAAAGTCTTGGGTATACTTCTTCTCCTCCTTAAGTTCATTTTGGGTGTTGAGCATTCTACACTTGATTCTTTCACCAAGCTCCTTGATAGCATTCCAAGCTGCATTTCTTGCAAAGTCAAAGAATTTGATATACATTTCTGAGTTGGTGCCCATGTAGAATCCCGACCCTTTGTGGTTGTCTCCCTTGTTTTTGTACAAGTGAAGTGGCACCCACCAATATTCTTCTCCTTCATCCATCACTGGGAATCCTTTGTACACGGACTCACCACGTATCCCCAAGCTAACCATAAGGTTTTTGAGTGCTTTGGGAAACTCCGTCTCACATTCTAAAGTCATGGTCATGAGTGGTCCCTTCTTGACGGCTTCATTGATGGTGGTCATCTACAAATAGAGATGTGAAAGAAGATTAGAAGAGGTTTAAGAGAAGAAAAGGACAAGTGTGTAATTTTGCAAAGATTTGCATTTTTCCTAGTGGTTTCCTTAGTCTAATCCATCTTAGGGTCATAATCCCATAGGCAACACAGTTCTCTGATACCATCTGTAAGACCCCACCTTTTAAAGGTAAAGGCCCCTGTGATTGCAATGCTAGTCCCTGGATCAAATGCTAGCATCCACAGCTTAAGATGAAGTACACAGATACAAAGGTCTTTATTACATCGTCATTCCAGAGATAAACATAGTCTTTTACAACTCATTATCACATGGATAATACATAGAGTTCAACATAAGTAAATAAAGTAAAGTCTTCATCTTCATGTGCCATAGGCAAGCATGTTGAGTGTAGACTCATAACCCTAATCTCCATCAGAGTAACCTGCAACATCATAAGTTACAGCCACAGTGGGTCAATACATTTGGATTTGTATTGGAAAGTGATACCATAGTAGAATAATAGTATCTATCATCTATATGAGTTTGGCTAAGTGTAGCTTAGGCTTGCTTTGCTCAAAATAGGTTTTTCTTATCAGTTGACAAACACTAATTTTGTTTTTGTCAAAACTCCCAAGGAACCACCAATAGACATTGGTGAACCTTTACCCTTGTTCAACCACAAGTTTTTAACTTATAAATTGGGATGAGGAGATCCTTGATAGCTTCAATGTCTTTGATGCTCAAATTGTCCGTTGCCAGGGACATGGCTAAGTACTTAGGTTTTACCCTCTCGAGAGGTGGTGCACTTTCCCCACAAGACTCAACATGCATCGAGACGAGACCTTTCAGAAGAATTCCCTTAGACCACCATGGACGCGTTATAACCTATCACCCTACCACCAACTGTCCATCTGGCTAAGTTCTTGCAACCTATGTGGTTAAGGCAGAGCCCATATGCGATGTGGTTGCACTAGAAGCTTCTCAACACTAAACATCTCAAATCCCTTTGTTCCTGGGTGTCTTTCCACAAGTGTGATACACAAGGTAAACCATAGACATGGGCCTTGTGTAACCACTCAGCACAAACCATCATACCATTCCACCCAGGTGATTCATTCACTTAGTTGTTTTATTAAGCAAAACACAAGTCAAAGACTTAGAAATATTTCATATAATGAATAATCCACCCTTTTTTTCTACTAGCTAGGCTAAGCATGATAATATAACAAGTATCTTAACTTAGAGAAAAATCTACTAAGACTACAACTACTAGGATTTCCCAAGGCATAGCATAGTATATAACTTAGAAAAAATTCCATGCAACCCTATTCAAAATATCACTAGTGCATAGTAAAATTAATAGGACAAAATACATGAAGCACCACTTTCCTTGGTAGTTGGGGGAGTAGCAACAATCCTCACACTCACAATCACCAAAATATACACATAAAATGATAACACCAAATTCACATTCAAATATTCAAGAAAAAATAATATGAATGCATGCAAATGCAATGAAATGACTTTTCTATACTAAACAAGTCAAATCAAACAGTACTAAACACAAAGTAGATCATCTAAAGTCTAAACAAACTCAAATTTGCCTCAAAATAATTTTATAAACATTTTATATAGTCAAAATAAGCATATAATTGGTTCTTCATAAAATTCTATTTTTTATAGAAGCAAATTCAAATTTAATGCCACAGTAGTGTAGGGCTTAATTTTCTGAATCCAATGATATATTATTTGCATTTTTTGGATAAACAGAACAAAAGATATGAAATTTACTAGTTTGCAATTCTAATAGATTCAAAAGCATATTTAAAATCCAAATTCCAGACATGTGGGCGCATCTGATTGGCCCGTACCACTTTGCGTGGATCGATCAATGTGAGACATAGGATTTAAGTGACGATGTACGGTCAGATCTGCCGATACCATTTCAAGTAAGTGGTCTAATCTTAACCTTTAGATCTAGATCTAATGGTGCTAACTACTCTGACCAAAGATGGGCGGTACGAATGGGTGCTGGCGGCGGCGCTACTTGCGGTGATGCTCCGGCGATTCTAGAGGAGGCTAGGGGCGGTGGCAATGCTTACCAGCATCGCAAGGATGCGAGGATGCTCAAGGTGGCTTCGGCTTGGACGGGGGCGAGTTGCTGCGGCCGTGGGAGCTCATCGGAGTTACGGACAACGTCGGGCTTGTGCAAACGACGACGGAGACGACGTCCTAGTCCACCCTAGCTCAAGCCAAAGGCATCAGAACATGCACAATGACATGGCGCACCAGTGAGTGTGAACTAGGGAACAAGGGGCGCTCGATTTCTTACCGGAATTGCTCGCCGGAGAAGATGGGTGCCTCAGGTGCTCGCGGTGGTTAACAGGGGCGATGTTCTGGGTCACGAGAAGATAAACCTAGGGTATGAGAAGAAGTGCAAGAAAAAGTGGAGCACGACAGTAAGAACTAGAGGGCACGGGGCGGACGGTGCTCACCGGAATACCTCGCCGGAGTGCGTCGGGTAGCGGCAATGCGAGTCCAATTGCAAGCAGCCTGGCGGTGATTAGGGGGTGGTGAGTGAGGGGAAGTGGTCGCGGTGCAGAGAGGTTTAAGTATCTGGTGAGGGCGAGGGAATTATGCTGTGAATCAATGGCAATTAAGCCCGAATCAACCGCGACGGTGAATGGGGAATAAACGGGCGGCGACGGCGTCTGCGCGCGAGGTTTGGAGAGGAAGAGGTGAGCTGGCCTTGGCCCAGTGGGAGTGAGCGCGGGTGAGAGAGAGGGGGGGAGGAGGAGGAATGGCCCGGGTGCGCTTTTGGGCTAGATCTGGTGCTGGGCCAAAAGGCTGGCGCATGGTTTTTCTTTTCTCTTCTCCTTTTCTTTTTCTAAATTGATTTTTAGGAATGATTTTCAAACCCTAATTCAAACAAGTTTGAATTCAAATATTTTCTAGATTTTTGTACAGTGATCCTTGCACTTAAAAGTGTGTCAAACTCATCTATTTACTCAAACACACCTTGGTCCTTTGAAAATAAAAATAAAACAATGCCTCATATGATATATAAATAATGGGCATAAAAATGGTTTTATTTGGAGTTTTGGTTTGAAAAATTTTGTGCAAGACAAATATGCTATGACAATTTGAATGCAATGCATGCTTTTACAATTCATGATTTTTGGGATGTTACACCTATTGCAAACTTTCAGTAAGTTTTGGTTACTCCGTGAAGTTTAATAATCGGTATTAAATTAAGAGTAACAATCAGTGTTAGTAAATAAGTCTCATGTTTATCTCCATGATTCTTGATATTAAAAAGATTGTTTTAATATCATGGTTATCTAGGAGCTGAAAGAATTGTTTCAGAATCCATCATATGTCGAAAATATTGCGATATCTGAAATGATGTTTTGATTACAACATCTGGCTAAGTTCTTGCAACCTATGTGGTTAAGGCAGAGCCCATATGCCATGTGGTTGCACTAGAAGCTTCTCAACAGTAAACATCTCAAATCCCTTTGTTCCTGGGTGGCTTTCCACAAGTGTGATACACAAGGTAAACCATAGACATGGGCCTTGTGTAACCACTCAGCACAAACCATCATACCATTCCACCTAGGTGATTCATTCACTTAGTTGTTTTATTAAGCAAAACACAAGTCAAAGACTTAGAAATATTTCATAGAATGAATAATCCACCTTTTTTTCTACTAGCTAGGCTAAGCATGATAATATAAAAAGTATCTTAACTTAGAGAAAAATCTACTAAGACTACAACTACTAGGATTTCCCAAGGCATAGCATAGTATATAACTTAGAAAAAATTCCATGCAACCCTATTCAAAATATCACTAGTGCATAGTCAAATTAATAGGCCAAAATACATGAAGCACCACTTGCCTTGGTAGTTGGGGGAGTAGCAACAATCCTCACACTCACAATCACCAAAATCTACACATAAAATGATAACACCAAATTCACATTCAAATATTCGAGAAAAAATAATATGAATGCATGCAAATGCAATGAAATGACTTTTCTATACTAAACAAGTCAAATCAAACAGTACTGAACACAAAGTAGATCATCTAAAGTCTAAACAAACTCAAATTTGCCTCAAAATAATTTTATAAACATTTTATATAGTCAAAATAAGCATATAATTGGTTCTGCATAAAATTCTATTTTTTCTAGAAGAAAATTCAAATTTAAGGCCATATTAGTGTAGGGCTTAATTTTCTGAATCCAATGATATATTATTTGCATTTTTTGGATAAACAGAACAAAAGATATGAAATTTACTAGTTTGCAATTCTAATAGATTCAAAAACAGATTTAAAATCCAAATTACAGACATTGGGCACATCTGATTGGCCCGTACCGCTTTGCATGGATCGATCAATGTGAGACATTGGATTTAAGTGACGATGTACGGCCAGATCTGCCGATACCATTTCAAGTAAGTGGTCTAATCTTAACCTTTAGATCTAGATCTAATGGTGCTAACTACTCTGACCAAAGATGGGCGGTACGAATGGGTGCTGGCGGCGGCGCTACTTGCGGTGATGCTCCGGCGATTCTAGAGGAGGCTAGGGGCGGTGGCGATGCTTACCAGCATCGCAAGGATGCGAGGATGCTCAAGGTGGCTTCGGCTTGGACGCGGGCGAGTTGCTGCGGCCGTGGGAGCTCGTCGGAGTTATGGACAACGTCGGGCTTGTGCAAACGACAACGGAGACGACGTCCTAGTTCACCCTAGATCAAGCCAAAGGCATCAGAACATGCACAACGACATGGCGCACCAGTGAGTGTGAACTAGGGAACAAGGGGCGCTCGATTTCTTACCGGAATTGCTCGCCGGAGAAGATGGGTGCCTCAGGTGCTCACGGTGGTTGACAGGGGCGATGTTCTGGGTCACGAGAAGATAAACATAGGGTGTGAGAAGAAGTGCAAGAAAAAGTGGAGCACGACAGTAAGAACTAGAGGGCACGGGGCGGACGGTGCTCACCGGAATACCTCGCCGGAGTGCGTCGGGTAGCGGCAATGCGAGTCCAATTGCAAGCAGCCTGGCGGCGATTAGGGGGTGGTGAGTGAGGGGAAGTGGTCGCAGTGCAGAGAGGTTTAAGTATCCAGTGAGGGCGAGGGAATTATGCTGTGAATCAATGGCAATTAAGCCCGAATCAACCGCGACGGTGAATGGGGAATAAACGGGCGGCGACGGCGTCTACGCGCGAGGTTTGGGGAGGAAGAGGTGAGCTGGCCTTGGCCCAGTGGGAGTGAGCGCGGGTGAGAGAGAGAGAGAGGGGGAGGAGGAATGGCCCGGGTGCGCTTTTGGGCTGGATCTGGTGCTGGGCCAAAAGACTGGCGCATGGTTTTTCTTTTCTCTTCTCCTTTTCTTTTTCTAAATTGATTTTCAGGAATGATTTTCAAACCCTAATTCAAACAAGTTTGAATTCAAATCTTTTCTAGATTTTTGTATAGTGATCCTTTCACTTAAAAGTGTGTCAAACTCATCTATTTACTCAAACACACCTTGGTCCTTTGAAAATAAAAATAAAACAATGCCTCATATGATATATAAATAATGGGCATAAAAATGGTTTTATTTGGAGTTTTGGTTTGAAAAATTTTGTGCAAGACAAATATGCTATGACAATTTGAATGCAATGCATGCTTTTACAATTCATGATTTTTGGGATGTTACACCTATTGCAAACTTTCAGTAAGTTTTGGTTACTACATGAAGTTTAATAATCGGTATTAAATTAAGAGTAACAATTCCAGTGTTAGTAAATAAGTCTCATGTTTATCTCCATGATTCTTGATAGTAAAAAGATTTTTTTAATATCAAGGTTATCTAGGAGCTGAAAGAAATCAGAAACCATCATATGTCGAAGATATTGCGATATCTGAAACGATGTTTTGATTACAACATGATAGAGTATAATATAGCAAAGTTTATGTTCTCATATTTGATGAGAAATTTCAAAAGATTGGAGACGCTAGTCGTCCTAATTCTCCAAAAGGTTTTTGAGAGCAACATTATACTCACAATTCACAGTTATAAGCTAAAGTAGCTTGGTCATGAATAGTTCCATGATAAGGATGAATATTTGATGTAGGTAAAATGTTTACTACACTAAAAGATTACTAAAGAATGGAATTTGAAAGAACACCAAACATTGTTTGATGGTGATCTACTTTAAAGTACAAGTCCAAAGACATTGATATTTAAATATGCATGTTTTGGACTATGTGTCATAAGTATGGCACCACTGTTGATGTTGATAGATTCTTTTGAAAGGATAAAGAAATACTAAAAGAAAAATCTAAGAAATATTTGGCAGAAGAGAAAAGACTAGAATTGTTCAGCTTAGGTATATAGAGGATATACATGTTATGGCTGTATTCTTTGCTTGTTAAACAATATAGTTCTTGAGTATTGGATACTGAATTTGTTGGTGTGAATCGTCATATGAAACAACACAATTCATGAACTAAAATGGCCTAAGTAACTAGCAAAAGAATAAGTGATGATGTTCATCGAGAACAAATAAAGGGTTGTTGTGTGGCTCATTGGAATCAAAACTTACCTGAAATATTTGTTTCAATAATTGTTATTTTGATAAGGTATTATGAGAACAAAAGGATTGTTCAAATAATTGCCGTAATCCATAAAATATGGATGATTTACAAATCTCGTTGGAGAAATCACATCCATAAAAATAGTGCTAAAAATGTCAAAAGACAAATTGATTGAAAGATCACTAAGGAAGTGACATTGCCGTTTAAATTATATTGGAAAGAAAACATAAAGAAACTCCATGTGGATGGAATTTTGGAGTGTTTTGAATTTTTATCAAATGACGCTTGGGAAACTTTCCTAGAGATAATTAAAACTCCGTTCATAGGCCAAAAGGGAATGAATGACTAGATTATTGGAATTTGTACATATTTGATGTATGAAGTCCATTACGTGTAGTCGAGAGTGATGGATTACAATTTCATATGCTTTCTCCGAAAATTTGAGTGAATATATGAATATTTTACTTAATGAGGATGAAGTGTGAAACATTTGAAAAATTCAAAGACTTTCAAGATGAAGTGCAAAATCAATGTAACAAGAAAATAAAGAATTTATGATAGGATCATAAAGGAAGATATTTGAGTTACAATTTTAGCATAACACCTAAGATTTGAGGAATCGTTCCATGGACCCGAAACACCATATGAGTATGGAATAGTCAAGTGCAATGAAACCTTGTTTGACATGGTAAGATCAAAGGTGTAATTCATAAAACTGCCATTATATTTTAAAGATTAAAAGATTTAGAGACTACCGCTTTTTCACTAAAAAGAGCTCCATCATGATCCATTGCCATATAAAGTTATGGTTTGGGATAAAATCCAGGTTGTCCTTTCTTAAACATTGGTATGCTATGCATAAGTGAGATGTTTACTACCAAAGTCGGATGGACGTGTATTTGTATGTTATTTCAAATAATCGTTGAGTATTCCTCCATAACACCAAAGACAAAAATATTTGTCACTTAGAACGTCAATTTTTTTTGAGAAGGAATTTTCCGTGAAAAGTTAAGTGGGAGGACAATAGAACTTTGATAAGGTTAAACGAACCTTAGCTATATGTGCAAAGTTGTGCAGTGTCTAAAAGTGTTCCGGAGGCAGCAACAATGCTCATGGCTCACGTGCCTCAAAGGTTGTGGTTACGGAGGTCTAAGTTCCTACTATACCAAGTAGGTCGAGTAAACAATCAAATACCATGATTTGACGGTTGAATCATTATTTGACAATATTGAACGAACTGCATGCAAATAAGCGATGATGGGCCCTAACTCCGTCAAATGGCTTGAACCCATAAAATCCGTGATAGTTCCATACACGAGAAATCAAGCATTGAACTTGAAAGATCCTCTAGAAAGGTGTAAGACCTTAAAGTCGTGTTTGGATCTATAAAGAAATAGACATGGATGTTTCACATCTATGAAATAGTCTACATGTTGGGAAAGAGTTCACGACAATGTTCAAAGGATGACTATGACAAGATTTGATCTTTCATAGCGATTTTTAGTCTAGACGGATTAATGAAGAAACCACTACATATAATTTTGTTAAGTGGTAGTTGAATAAACAAAACAAGTTCTTCTCATAGAATTGTTACCTAGGACGTGTGCATAACACGGTCCAAAGGGTTTTGTTAATTCAAAGGATGCTAAAAAGCGTATGCAAACTTCAATGGTTGAAGTGAGCATCGCAGAGTTGGAATCTTCACCATGATGAAACTATTAAAAGAGTTTAAATTCATCAGATATGATGAAGATGCTTGCATTTGTAAGAAATTAAGTGGGAGCGCTAAGACATATTTCTAATACATTATGTGGAAGACATATTGTTGATTGGAAATGATTTATATTTTATTGTAAGACCCCACCAAAAAAGGTAAAGGCCCCTGTGATTGCAATGCTAGTCCCTGGATCGAAATGCTAGCATCCAAAGTTTAAGATGAAGTACACAGATACAAAACTCATTATTACATCGTCATTCCAGACATAACATATTCTTTTCAACTTATTAGCCCAAGGCTAATACATAGAGTTCACAAAATAAAGTAAATAAATAGAAGTCTTCATCTTCATGTGCCACAGGCAAACATGTTGAGTGTAGACTCATAACCCTAGTCTCCATCAGAGTAACCTGCAACATCATAAGTTACAGCCACAAAGGGTAAATACATTTGGAATTGTATTGGCAAGTGATACCATAGTAGTATAGTAGCATCTAATAACTATATGATTTTGGCTAAGTGTAGTTCAAGCTGGCTTTCCTCAAAATAATGTATTCTTATTAGTTGAAAACTCTAAGTTTTTGTTTGACAAAAACACCCAAGGAACCACCAATAGACATTGGTGAGCCTTTACCCTTGTTCAACGACACGTTTTAACTTAGAGAAATTGGGATGAGGAGATCCTTGATAACTTCAATGTATTTGATGCTCAAATTGTCCGTTGCCGGGGACACGACTAAGTACTTAGGTTTTACCCTCTAGAGAGGTGGTGCACTTTCCCCACAAGACTCGATTTGCATCGAGACGAGAATTTTCAAAAGCATTCCCTTAGACCATCATGTACGCGTTCCATCCTATTAACCCTATCACCAACTGCCCATCTGGCTAAGGTCATCCATCCTAGTTGGTCAAGGTAGAGCCCATATGCCATGTGGTTGCACTAGAAGCTTCTCAACACTAAATATTTCAAATCCCTTTGTTCCTGGGTGGCCATCCACAAGTGTGATACACAAGGTAAACCATAGACATGGGCTTTGTGTAACCACTCAACACAAACCAATCTTTCCATTCCACCTAGGTGATTCATTCACATGTTTTTTTATTATTCAAAAACAAAGTCATAGATTTTGCATAACAACATAGTATGAATATTCCACCCTTGTTTTCTACTAGCTAGGCTAAGCATACTGGTATAGCAAGTTTCTTATCTTAGGGAAAACTACTAAGACATTATCTATAGGATTTCCCATGGCATGGCATATACTTAGAATAATCTCCATGCAAATCTTATTCAAAAATATCACTAATGGATAGTTAAAATAGTAGGAAAAAAGATGAAGCATCACTTGCCTTGGTAGTTGGGGGAATAGGAACAATCCTCACAATCACAATCACCACAATCACCAAAATCTACACATAAAATCATAACACCAAATTCACATTCAATATAAACAAAAATATATATGAATGCATGAAAATGCAATGGAATGATGTTTCCACACTAAACAAGTCAAACTAACAGTACTGAACAAAAAGTAAACTTTCTAAGGTCTAAATAAACTAAAGCCTACTTTAAAATAATTTTCTAAACATTTTATATAGTCAAATTAAGCCTACAAATGTTTCTGTACAAAATCATAATTTTACAGAAACAAATGGCCAAACCAAGACCATAGTTAAAAAGAGTTCATTTTTCTGAATCCAATGATATATTATTTGTAATTTTTGGACAAACAAAACAAAATTTATGAATTTTACAAGTTTAAATATCTAATAAACCTTTTCTGGATTTTTAAACAGAAAACACTGACACGCGACACGTTCTTATTGGTCGATACCGCTTCGTGCAGATCGGGCTTGCACGCCATTATATCTAAGTTAGATCGCACGGTCCAGATTGGATCTAGATTGGATCTTCGCACTAGTTCTAATCCTAGCCGCTGGATCTAGATCAAGCGGATATGGTCGCTCTAGACAAATATGGGCGGCGCGAATGGCACTGGTGGCGGCAGCGCTACTGCCGGTGAAACGCCGGCGAGGATAGGTGGTTAGGGGTGGGGCGCTGATGCTTACCAGAGTCGCGAAGACGGGAGGAAGCTCAACATGCACTTGGCTTGGACAGGGGCGCACGGACACGGCCGGAAAATCTCGTCGGAGTTTGACCTTCCGTCGGTTGCTCACCGCCGGAGACAAAGGTGATGACCTAGCTCACCATAGGGCAAACGAGAAGCATTAGTAACTGCACAAAGACATGGCGAACCTAGTCGTATGGAGAAGAGGTCAAGGGGCGCTCGGAAATTACCGTGATTGCTCGTCGGAGTCGAGCGGCGCCTCGGTTGTTTGCAAGGGTTGACGGGGACGACGACCTAGGGCACTTTGGGATAGACCAGAGGCATGGTTAGATGCGCAGGATCAAGGGGATCATGATCGTGTGAGCCAAAGGTAAGGGGGCGCACGGCGCTCACCATAATGCGTCGTCGGAGCTCGTCGGAGCAGCGGCGGTGCAACACGAAATTCGGGTAGCCTGGTGGCGCTCGGGTGGTGCTGCATGGGGGGAAATGGTCGCAGAGGGGTGGTGCTTAAGTAGCCAGAGCAGGGGCGAGAATCTTGTGAGAAATCAACGCCAATTAAGCGCATTTGCATTGGCTTTGAAAAAGGGAGGAAACGGCCGCGACGAGCTGGTCTCCTGCGCGAGATTGATGACGCTAAGCTATCACTGTGGTGGGGTCCGTGAGTCAGCGAGTGGGTGCGCACGCGTGGGGTGATAAAGAGAGAAGAGGGAAAACCCCAGGTGGGCTAGATGGGCTGCGAGGGGGTGCTGGGCCAGATAGGCAGCGCCTGATAATTATTCTCCTTTTCTCCTTTTCATTTTTTGTTTTGATTTTCTAGAATGAATTTGAAAGCTCAATTCAAATCTGTTTCAATTCAAATTTTCACAATGCTTTTGTATTGTGATCCTAGTGTCAAAAGGTGTGACAAACACAGAAATCCACTCAAAAACATTTTGAGGTTATAAAATAAAATAAAAACCATGCCCCATATGTATATAATAAAAGGGGTATAAATATGGTTAAAATAGGGTTTTTGTTTTGAATTTTTTTGTGCAAGATCAATATGCCATGATGCTATGAATGCAACAATATGAATTTTCATTTGATGAAATTTGGGATGTTACAAATCTAACCCCCTTAAGATGAATCTCGCCCTCAAGATTCGGATTGGCTAGCAAATAGGTGAGGGTGATCTTTTCGAAGTTCATCTTCTCTTTCCCAAGTTGCTTCTTCCTCGGTATGATGGTTCCACTATACTTTGCAGAATTTGATAGTCTTAGTACGAGTAACTCTTTCTGCAGTCTCAAGAATCTTGATAGGTTTCTCCTCATAAGTGAGATCACTCTCCAACTGAACCTCTTTCAAAGGTATAGTGTCCTTTAATGAAGTTTCTTCCATCTCCAGATGACACTTCTTCAATTCGCTCACATTAAACACATTGTGAACTGCAGACAGTGATTCAGGCAATTCAATCTCATAAGCCACTTCTCCTTTGCGACCCAAAATCTTGAATGGTCCAACATACCTAGGTGTCAATTTCCCTTTGACTCCAAATATCTTCACACCACGAAGTGGTGAGACTCTAAGATAAGCTCTATCACCTACTTCATAGGTGACTTCTCTATGCTTTGGGTGGCCATTCTGACTTTCTCTTCGGCTTCCTTGATTAGTTCTGGTTTTGAATAAATTTCTTTCTCCTACCACATTCCATTGTAATGGCGTAGTACACTTCCTTCCATAAAGGAATTCAAACGGAGCCATCTCTATGCTTGCTTTATAGTTGTTATTGTAAGATAATTCCGTGTAAGGTAGACTTTCATACCATCTAGATCCATAATCTAGTGCACAAGCTCTCAACATATCTTCGAAAATCTGATTGGTCCTTTCTGTCTGTCCATCAGTCCGAGGATGAAATGATGTGCTGAATTATAGCCTTGTTCCCAATGATTCATGCAGTTGTCGCCAAAAATGCAAAGTGAACTGAGTTCCTCTATCAGACACAATACTCTTAGGTACTCCATGTAGGCATACAATACTATTTATATAAATCTTAGCCAATTTAGCACTTGTATAAGTAGTTTTCACGGGTATGAAATGGGTCACTTTAGTTAGGCAATCCACAACAACCCATGTAGAGTCATAACTAGATCTCGTCCTTGGCAGTACGGTGATAAAATCCATACCAATCTTATCCCACTTCCAATCAGGTATAGGTAGTGGTTGTAATAACCCTGCCGGTTTCTGATGTTTCGCCTTCACTCTACTACACACATCACACAAAGCAATGTGCTCCGCGATATCTTTCTTGAGATTGTTCCACCAAAATATTTCCTTCACATCCATGTACATTTTGGTGTTACCCGGATGAATAGAATATGGTGAATTGTGTGCTTCTTGCAGAATAAATTTTCGAAGCTCCGGATCTTGTGGAATGCAGATATGCTTTCCTTGCCATAAAGTTCCTTGTTCATCTTCATGGATTCCTTTCGCCTTCCCTTTACTAATTTTACTCTTAATCTCCTCTATTTCCTTGTCCAACTTTTGGGCTTCTTTGATTTTATCCAACAGTGTTGGTTGGACTTCCAATGACATCCTTCAGGCACTATCTCCAATCTTATCTCCTTGAATTGAGCACACAAATCATCTGGAAATTCTCCTTTCGTGAGACCATTCACATAAACTTTACGGCTTAAAGCATCCGCTACATCATTTTCTTTATCGGGATAGTATTGCAAACTCAAGTCATAGTTCTTGATGAGCTGTAGCCACCTTCTTTGTCTCATATTGAGTTCCTTCTGGGTGAAAATATATTTCAAACTCATGTGATCGGTGAACATTTCACAACTCTTTCCCAAAAGATAATGTCTCGATGTTTTGAGTGCATGGACAATAGAGGCCAACTCTAAGTCATGAGTAGGATAGTTTACTTCATGAGTCTTGAGTTGTATTGAGGCATAAGCCACAACTTTCCCTTCTTTCATCAACACTCCACCCAATCCTTGGTGAGATGCATCACAATAGACTTGGAAATCTTTCTCTAGATCTGGCAGACATAAGACTGGTGCTGACACTAGTCTCTTCTTCAATTCTTGGAAACTGATTTCACATGGTGCTGACACTAGTCTCTTCTTCAATTCTTGGAAACTGATTTCACATCCTTTAGTCCAATCAAACTTCTTCTCTTTCTTAAGTAACTCCGTCTTTGTCTTAGCTACTTTTGAGAAATTCTCAATGAACCTTCTATAGTATCCTGCCAAGCCTAGGAAACTTCAAACTTTTTTAACAGACTTGGGAGATTCTCACTCAGTTACAGCTGACACCTTTGCGGGATCCATAGCTATACCATCTCCAGACACAATGTGTCCAAGAAATCCAACTTCATTCAACCAAAATTCACACTTACTGAACTTGGCATACAACTTGTGCTCCCTGAGTTTCTCAAGTATCAAACGCAAATGTTCTTCGTGTTCTTCTTTGCTCTTGGAATAGATCAAAATGTCATCGATGAATACGACATAAACTTGTCAAGAAACTCCATGAACACCTTGTTCATCATGTTCATGAAATAAGCTGGTGCATTTGTTAGTCCAAATGGCATCACGGTATACTCATACAATCCATACCTGGTGGTAAAAGCTGTATTAGGTATGTCTTGTTCCCTAATTTTTAGCTGAAATTAGCCTAATCGGAGATCTATTTTTGAGAACACATGAGCTCCTTCTAGCTAATCAAACAGATCGTTGATTCTAGGTAAGGGATACTTGATCTTTATAGTCACCTCATTGAGTGAATGATAATCTATATATAGCCTTTGACTTCTATCCTTCTCAACAAACAGAACTGGTGCACCCCAAGATGAAGAACTTGGTTGGATAAATCCTTTCTGCAACTGTTCTCCAAGTTGTTTCTTGAGTTCTTTCAACTCATCAACTGACATCTTGTAGGGTCTCTTTGCTATTGGTCCAAATCCTGGCAGTAAGTCAATCAAAAACTCCACATCTCTATCTGGTGGAATTCCTGGTAGTTCCTTCAGAAACACATCCGGATACTCCTTCACAATGGGTACACTTTCTATGCTAACCCCCTTAAGATAATTTAGCTTACTCCCTTTGGATTCAAAGTTAGACTTGAACCTAATCCGTTTCTTATCTGGGGTTGTGAGTGTAACAGTACGATTGGCACAATCTATTACTCCTTCATACTTAGTCATCCAATCCATGCCCAAAATTACATCCAATCCTTGGGAATCTAGGATTATTAGACTAACTGGAAACTTATACTTTCCAAATTCTATCACTAGATCATGACATCCAAAATTCACTATCATCTCTCCGCCTGGAGAGCTTACTTTAATAGGATATCCAATAGCTTCAGTTGGAAGTCTATTTTTGTCTACAAATTCTCTTGATATGAATGAATGCGATGCGCCGGTATAAAAAAGAACAAGTGCTAGAAAAGAATTAAGCTTGAACTTACCAGCGACAGCATGAGATTCCTCATAGATTTCCTCCACATTGATGTGGTTCACTTGACCCTTCTGAAAAGGGTTTGGCTTGTTGGCTCCATCAGCCTTCTTTTCTAGGCATTCATTTGCATAGTGCCCAGTTTTCTTGCACTTGAAGCATTCAAACTGACTGATGTCCTTCTTAGCAAGATGACTCCCATTGCCATTTCCACCATGGTGGCTCTTGTACCCACTCTTGTGGTTCCTATGCCCACCATCGTAATGGACATAATGTTTATTGTTATCGTGGTGATGGTTACTGTTGTGGTGGCTGTTATACTTCCCATGTTTGTGGGATCCAGAACCTCCACTATCATCACCATGAGAACGCTTGTGTGATGATCCAGAACTATCCTTATCAAAGTGATGCTTCCTCTTCCTATTCTCCACCTATTTCATCTTGCTTTCTAAGATGGTGTCTTTGTCACACAGTGATTGATAAGTTGGAACATATGCAACAGATAGCTGCATGCACATTTCATCATTCAGTCCTTCAAAGAATTTTTCCTTCCTCTTAGCATCAGTGTTAACATCATCCGGTGCAAAGCATGCCAGATTGTTAAACTCCTCAATATATTCTGCCACACTGCAGTGGCGTTTCTTAAGGTTGTGGAACTCTTTCTTCTTCAAAATCATCCCTTCTGATGAGATATGAGCAGTGTGGAATCCATCCTCGAATATTGCCCAAGTCACATCTTCAATAGGAGTGGTGATTTGGGAATTGTCCCACCAAGTAGCTGCTGGTCCTTCAAGCAGATGTGTTGCAAATCTGACCTTTTCCTCATCAATGCAACCCACAGTGACTAAGTCCTTGTTCACAGAATGCAACCAGTCATTGGCTACCATAGGATCAGTGGTTCCTGAAAACTTTGTAGGCCTCAACCTTAGAAACCTTGTAAGCATATCAAAAACTGCTGGGTTGTTTTGATTGTTGTTGTTGTTGTTGTTGTTGTTGTTGTTGTTTTGGTTCTGATTCTAATTCGCCATAAACTGGATCATCATTTGCATCAACTGAGTCTAGGCTATCATCAGCTGCCGCATCTCATTGCCATTGTTGTTATTGTTGTTAGTGTTGGGATTGGCACGACGGGGAGGCATCTATGGTTTCAATAAGGATAAGTAATGAGATATAACCCATAGATACTAACATGCACAATACATCACATAGCAACAATCACAAATAATCAAGAACAAGATAACTTAGAGTTTAAACAACATGAACAACAAGTTTTGGAAAAGTAAACACACTAGCAAAGCCATCCACATGTTGGATGATCATTGCGACTCGATAAACATAAGGATGATAGATAGATATGTAGCTAAGTAGTCAACACTACTCCACCATGTCGACCTCCTCGTCTACTAGAGTAAGTCCTGCTATTTTGTCACATCCCAAGATTTTCCAAATCTTGTAATGTGAAAAAAATAAATAAACAAAATAAATAATTGTTGAAAATTTAGGGTAAAAAGAAACTTTTGTTTCTAAATGGAAACTTAAAACCCCATCTTGAACAAACTTTGGTTAATGTTTGAATCTAACTAAATTAAAATCAAGTGGAATGCATTCTTCATAAATGCATCTGGAAATTTAAACACTTAAAATAAACCAAAACCCTAAAACCCTAATGGAAGAAAAACATTTCCAAGTTATCTCTAAGCCTATGGATTTGATCCATATAAAAATTGGTCAAACAAAACATTTCAAAATGATCAAGAATGACAAATAGAAATATTATAAAACCATGTGAATTGGATTCACTTAATTTGGAGCCATGAATAAAATCCTATGAATAAGATAAGGGAATTAAAATTTCCAAAGCTAATAAAGAACCTGTCTAGAAATCCATAACAAATGGTGAGAAAACAATCCTAAAAAGATTTAAAAGGATAAACAAATATTAAATAAGATTTTACAAATTGGAATCACCAAGTTTGGATCTCTAAATAAAAAGATATGGATTTTATAAGTTACAGAAAGAAATATTAAATAAAGAATATTTGGAGACCAAAATTAAATCTTGGCCTAAACCATAAGCAAATGGAATAAATATAATCCAAATCCAAATAAAACAATGGATAAAGAGTTTTCAAATTAATGGAAAGGACATTAACCAAATCCTATTCTATTGGAATAAAGATAAAATCCCTAATAAAGAAATGATTAAATAAATCATGGGAAAATAGAATTTGGAATTTACCCAAGTGAAATAAAAGTGGTTTAATTAACTTAAATAAGATCAAAGAAATCTTCCAAATAAAATTTATGGAATTAAAACTATATTTAATTCCATTGGAATTAAAACAAATACCCAATTCAAATGATTTATAAATCATATTAAATATTTTTCAAATAAATCAAGGTGAATATTTTGACACCCTATTGAATAAATAAAACCTACTAAAATGATTTGGAGTGATTTAGATTTCAAATAGAGTGTGAAAAACATTATTTAAATCTTATTTGAATTATTACAAGGACCAATTTTAAATAATTATTATACCCTAAGAAGAATAAAAGATTTATTCCAAAATTAACTTCAGAATATATTAATAAATAGTATTTGAATACACTCAAAGTTTGGTTGAGGTTTGAAATTCAAAAGTTATTTGAATTGATTAATCAAAATCAAAACAGAATAAAAGAAATGGAAAAATAAAAAGATTTGTATAAAAAAATAGAAACAAGCCCAACCCATCAAAGAGCCCAGCAAATTTCACCTGCTCACCCCTTGATGAAACATTTTTCACTCAGAATAGAACCCGCAAAGTCACTGAGCAGTGGACCCCACGCCCCCTCTCTCTCACTCACAGACAGAACGGTCCCACCTGTCAGATCATCGTTTCCACCCAGCGACCAGTTCCTCCCCCTCATTCCTCCGGTCGTTCTCGGTGTAATTTCGCGGCTTCAATTCCCATTGATTGCGCTCGTAACTCACCCTGTGACCTCGCCCTACTAATCACCCCTCTCTCCCCTTTATTTTCCCTAAGGCACCGCGGCAAGAGAGCCCCCAGGCCGTCCCCATTATCACTTACACCGCCGCTGCCTCCGACGCCCTCCGACGGAAATTCCGGACAATCGATGTAGCCCCTCGCCTCCTCAACCACACGAACATGCTCCCCACCCCCTGGCGCTTCTCTCTGCATCCTCAGCTTGCCCGCGCTTGACCCAGAACATGGGCAACCACCTTGACTGAACTCCGTCGTCGTCTGCTACCTCTCCGGTGAACCCTACTGGTAAAATCTGACCTCGCCTCTCCATCTCTGTGATGCTCATGTACTCAGCATCGTCTTGTGCATCTAACGAGCTCTCTGCCTCTCCTTTCCGAGCCATGTAGCCTCGCCTTCGACCACAGCAGAGCGGACCCGACGCCAACGACAACACCGGCGAGCAATTACCAGTAGCACCGTGCGCCCCTCGACGAGCTACCACCACCTTGAGCATCCCCACGCCACGGAGAACTCGGTGAGCATCTCCCTTTGCTCTCTCTCTTCATGTAACATCGACACCTCCACCGTCTGACCGCGCGACGCCACCTGCTGCCGCCAGCGCTGCCACTCGATGGCTAGCGTGTTGTGCACCATAGGAAGTAGATCCAAGCGCCACGATAGAACATGATCGAAGGGGTACGCTTGCTTCTAAGCCACACGATCTGTTTAAAATCCAATGCCTCTCGTTGCACGATCCGCACGAAGAGGTACAAACGAATAGCAACACGCCACGTGGCCCTGTCTATTTGAATAAAACCAGAAATGATCTATTTGATGTTCCAATTTGAAAAATTCATAACTTTCAAACCACACGTGCAAATTTTGCAAATTTTATATCAATGGATTCAGAAAAACAAGTACTTTATGACCATGCACTTTGTTTAGTAAAATGTTTCTGTTAAATTGAATGTTTTTGCAGAAACTTGTGTAGGCATATTTAGAATATAAAATTTGTTCTAAAATGATTTTTGAGATAAAACCTTTGGAAAATGGATTGTTTTGAACCTACTGACCTTAGAAACCAACTCATGGATTTTAAAATGTATTTGGTAAAGCTAAAAAGTAAAACTTTGATTTAAAGCATTTTTAGTTAAATAAAAAAATGTTTATTTATTAAAAATACTTTTGGAAAAAAAAACCTTTGGGAAATGTTTTGATTTAAACTCTCTGACCCTAAACACAAGGTTTTATGATTTAAAAATATATTTTGATGAACCCTATATTTTTTTTGAACAGGAGAGCCCTGGAAGGGGCTGGAAGCCATATCATTAAACCAAGACGGTGGAGCTACACATTTTCACGCCTAATTCTAATAAAATGGTAAAGAAGATCATATCCAAGCGCTTTATAAAGAGAACCCTACAAGAATAAAGAAAAAGTCAAATAGGTCCTCCTTCCAGCTCGTCTCTGCAACTGATTGGCCTCGCGATGGAGGTTGAAAATGCGCCGGACTTCGCCGGCAATCTTGATGGCCTCAACTTGACCTGGATAATCGGCTGGCTTCCTGCCTCCGATTTGGAACTGCAGAGAAAATTGGCTTCACTTCTCCAAGAGAACCCATCGCCGCTGCAACTCAAAGAATCCTTTCTTGCAAACGCAACCTCTGCGCCTAGAAAGAGAGAAATCTTCAAACAGCAGCAGTAACAAGCTCCCATGGTTCGTCGATGCCGCGCGAAGAAACGGAGCTCTCTCCTCAGAGCTCCTGCCCGAGATGAGGAGAACAAGCCGTAGAAAATGCCGCAACGACGAACCCAAAAAACGGATTATTGGAAAAGCAGCGGCCGGAGATCGCCAACGAGGAACTCCTCCATGGAGCCCCAAAATCCAGCGAGTACGACCACTCTAGCAGCAGGCCTGCACTGCCGCTAGGGTAGCTGCGACGAAGCCTCATCTTCTTTGACAGAAGGTTGCAAGGACCGAAAAAAACTGAGACAGTAGCCTCACCCCGTCCCTCCTCGCCACCACGGCCGACCAGGGACATCCGCGAAGCGGCGCATCTCGTCTTCAAACGGCACCAGCACAAATGCCATCTGGAGGTTGGCAAAGAATAAACCGCAGCCATCATCTTCCCCCCCTCGCCGCAACGGCCGGCCGGGGGAAGACGAAAAAGCCACAACAACACGCCGCCACACCTCACCTCCCTGCCGCCACGGCCAGCTGGGTGAGACGAGACAGCCTCCGCCGCCCTTATCGGAAGAAGAAGCTCCACGGGCCTTTTATTCATGGAGTCGTCGGCTCCGTCCTTAATCCGCAGCTCCGGCCGCCGGAGCAACAGCAGGAGGACAAGAACGACCAACCATGGGCAGAGCTTGACCCAAAGCTCCAGCTCACGCAGACTCCCAGCGAGAAGCCTCGCCATGGAGGAAATCCGCCAAAACCAAGACAAGCTACTCCTGACTACATCCGGGCAAAACCCAACCCAACCCTGGCTAGTCCGGAGGAGGTGGAGAGGCCAGCGTGATGACGGTGGCCTTTCAGGGGAGGAAGAGGACAGAGAGGATAAGGTCGTGTCCCAGATTGATGAACCCTATAGACTGTTACCTTATTAAAAGCATTTCTCAACCACATAAAATAATGCCTTGGTTTAAAAATGGTTTATAGGTAAAATATTTTGCAAATAGTTTTGCCAATTTATAAAATGACCAATAAGTGTTTTAAAATGTTTGTAACCTATTATAAACTACTTTTGTAAATAAAACAAAGTTTGACATGCTTGCATGCATTGTTTTGTTTCTATTATTTTATGTGATGTTGCTTGAATGGTAGATTGAAATATTGCTTGCTTGATTGAATTGTAGTGACATTTGAAGAGTGTGAATATTGCAAGACAAGGAGTGAACTTATATTCTCTACCAAAAAGGCAAGTGATGCTTCATACTTTTGTCCCATTATTTTCACTATGCATTAGTGATATTTCTAAGTAGGACTTGCATGGAATTTTTGCTAAGTATAAACTATGCCATGGGAAATCCTAGTAGATGAAACCTTAGTAGAAATTTCCTAAGGTAAGATTCCTACTACTATCATGCTTAGCTTAGCTAGTAGAAAACAAGGGTGGAATATATATTCATACTATGGAATATTTCTAAGTCAAGGACTTGTGTTTTGTTTAATAAAACAACTAAGTGAATGAATCACCTGGGTGGAATGGAAGGAATGGTTTGTGTTGAGTGGTTCACAAGGCCCATTTCTATGGTTTACCATGTGTATCTCACTTGTGGATGGCCACCCAGGAACAAAGAGATTTGATATGTCAAATGTTGAGAAGCTTCAAGTGCAGCCACTTGGCATTATGGGCTCTGCCTGGATCATATAGGTTGCAATAACTTAGCCAAATGGAAAGTTGGTGGTAGGGGATGATAGGTTGGAACGCGTCCATTCTGGTCTAAGGGAAGGCTTCTGAAAGATCTTGTCTTGGTGAAACCAAGTCTTGTGGGGAAAGTGCACCACCTCTAAAGAGTGAAAAATCTAAGTACTTAGCCATGTCCCTGGTAAAGGACAATTTGAGCATCAAGACATGGAAGCTATCAAGAATCTTCTCATCCAAATTTCTAAGTTAAAAACTTGTGGTTGAACAAGGGTTGAAGGATCACCAATTTCTACTGGGAGATGCCTTGGGTGATTTTTGTCAAGCAAAAACTTAGAGTTTTCAAATGATAAGGAAAATCTATTTTGAGAAAAGCAAGCCTAAGATCCACTTAGCCAAATGCATATAGATCATAGACTCCACTATACTACCATAGAATCACTTGCCAATACAATTCAAATGTATTGACCCTTGTGGCTGTAACTTATTATCTTGCAGGTTTGTTTGATGTTAGTGAAGTTTATTGATTAGGATTACAAGTCTACAACCAACATGATTGCCTATGGCACTTTGAAGATGAAGGACCCCATGCTATTGTTATATTCTGCTGCATTGTAATGAGATAGCCAAATGAGCTATGAAAGATGTAATAAATTATGTTATTCCTGGTTATAAAGTTGTACTATGACCTTTGTTTCTTGATATTACATCTTAACTGTGGATGCTAGCTATTGATCCAGGGACTAGCATTGTAAACACAGGGATCTCTACCTTATTAAAGGTTGGGAACCTAACATATTTCCATTGTTGTCTTGTACTCCTCCATGCTGGTAGTCGAAGCATCGACCTTCGCCCGGAGGGCTCTCTTCTACGAGAGCATCCTCTCTAGCACTCCCTACTGTGTCTCTAGCTCAAGATCCTTGAGCTCTATCTCGGCCTTCATCTCAGTGATCCTCTTGTTCCTATCCTACACTCTCTTCTCTTGATTCTTGAACCTCTTGTCTTGCTTCTCGAACCTAGCCTCCATCTCCTTGATGCTCTCATCCTGCTCCGCGACGGCCTTGTCCTTCTCCCTCATCTGGACTTGTAGCTCATCATCGCTAAGCATGACGTTGGTCCTATCGGTGTCGAGGTGCCTAACAAGACTCTCTAGGTCCTGAAGATAGATACGCACTGGCTCAATAGTCTCCCTAGTGGCATCATCATACACTACAGCCTATCCCTCCTCGTCATGTCTCCCAAATGGGTGGAAGTAGAGGCCCCTGAGCTCAGTGGAGTAACATCCACAAAGGCATCCAAGTAGCTCCTGCATGGCGACGTCGAGTCCCTTCTCCTTGTCATCATGCATTAACTTGAAGGAAATCTCCTCGGTAGGTGGCTCCGACTGGTGTCCTGGCTGCGAGACTCTAAATCCCCATAGATCCTTCCTCTCGAACTTCGTAAGTTGAAGTCCCTTAATGTTAGGGAGGGGGAGATTGAGCACACTAGTGAGCTCTACAATACGAGAACCAAAACGAGTTCCCTTGAACTCCTCGGCAGTGCTGATAACAAAGATAGGCATCTATTGCATAGGATAGAGAAAATTAGAATCAACACAAGTAAAGAGAAAAACATAAGGCAGTGAAACAAAAGCCAATAGAATGCATAACACACACAAGTCAAAGTATACAATATTCCATCACAAACACCAAGTTTCAACATAACTTAGAATTTTTTTTTGCCATACCACATAGGTTGGTATGATCAAAATTATTAACGCGAGAAAAACGATAAGTGTGGTGGTCCAACTATTGGAGTACGTCACAACTCTCACTCACTTGTCAAGATATCTATCAGGGCATCCTTGGAGGCAATCTGTTTGTCTTGGTCACAAGACTCCCATGCTAAGTCTATGATATCCTCCCTTAGACGTTGGTTGGTAGCCTCTAAGTCTTGGGTATGCTTCTTCTCCTCTCTAAGGTCATTTTGAGTGTTGAGAAGTCTACACTTGAGTCTTTCACCAAGCTCCTTGATGGAATTCCATGCTGCATTCCTTGCAGAGTCAAAGAATGACATGTGCATTTCAGAGTTGGTGACCATGCAGAATCCTGACTCTTTGTGGTTGTCCTCCTTGTGTTTGTACAAGTGGAGATATACCCACCAATATTCTTCCCATTCATCCATCACTGGGAATCCCTTGTACACAGCTTTACCATGTATTCCCAAGCTAACCATGAGGTTTTTGAGTGCCTTGGGAAACTCCGTCTCACATTCTAAGGTCATGGTCATAAGTAGTCCCTTCTTGACAGCTTCGTTGATGGCGGCCATCTACAAATAGAGAAGAGAAAGAAGATTTGGAGAAGTTTTACGAGATGAAAAAGAGACAAGTGTGTAAATTTACAAAGGAGTTTGCATTTTTCCTAGTGGTTTCCTTAGTCTAATCCATCTTAGGGTCATAATCCTACAGGAAACACAGTGCTCTGATACCATCTGTAAGACCCCACCATTTAAGGTAAAGGCCCCTGTGATTGCAATGCTATTCCATGGATCGAATTGCTAGCATCCACAGTTTAAGATGAAGTACACAGATAAAAGGTCATTATTACATCGTCATTCCAGAGATAACATAGTCTTTAAAACTCATTAGCCCAAGGCTAATACATAGATTTCACAACATAAAGTAAATAAATAGAAGTCTTCATCTTCATGTGCCACAGGGAAACATGTTAAGTGTAGACTCATAACCCTAGTCTCCATCAGAGTAACCTGCAACATCATAAGTTACAGCCACAGAGGGTCAATACATTTGGAATTTTATTGGCAAGTGATACCATAGTAGTATAGTAGCATCTAATAACTATATGATTTTGGCTAAGTGTAGTTCAGTCTGACTTTGCTCAAAATAAGGTTTTCTTATTAGTTGAAAACTCTAAGTTTTTCTTTGACAAAAACACCCAAGGAACCACCAATAGATATTGGTGAACCTCTACCCTTGTCCAACCACACGTTTTAACTTAGAGAAATTGGGATGAGGAGATCCTTGATCACTTCAATGTATTTGATGCTCAAATTATTCGTTGTCGGGGACACGGCTAAGTACTTAGGTTTTACCCTCTCGATAAGTGGTGCACTTTCCCCACAAGACTCGATTTGCATCGAGACGAGAACTTTCAGAAGCATTCCCTTGGACCACCAAGGATGCGTTCCATCCTATCAACCCTACCACCAACTGTCCATCTGGATAAGTTCGTGCATCCTAGTTGGTCAAGGCAGAGCCCATATGCCATGTAGTAGCACTAGATGCTTCTCAACACTAAATATCTCAAATCCCTTTGTTCCTGAGTGGCCATTCACAAGTGTGATACACAAGGTAAACCATAGACATGGGCTTTGTGTAACCACTCAACACAAACCAATTTTTCCATTCCACCCAGGTGATTCATTCACATGTTATTTTATTATTCAAAAACAAAGTCATAGATAACAACATAGTATGAATATTCCACCCTTGTTTTCTACTAGCTAGGCTAAGCATACTAGTATAGAAAGTTTCTTATCTTAGGGAAAACTACTAAGACATTATCTATAGGATTTCCCATGGCATAGCATATACTTAGAATAATCTCCATGCAAATCCTATTCAAAAATATAACTAATGCATAGTTAAAATTGTAGGACAAAAGATGAAGCATCACTTGCCTTGGTAGTTGGGGGAATAGGAACAATCCTCACAATCACAATCACCATAATCACCAAAATCTACACATAAAATCATAACACCAAATTCACATTCAATATACAAACAAAAATATATATGAATGCATGCAAATGCAATGGAACGATTTTTCCACACTGAACAAGTCAAACTAATAGTACTGAACAAAAAGTAAACTTTCTAAGGTCTAAATTAACCAAAGCCTACTTTAAAAATAATTTTCTAAACATTTTATATAGTCAAATTAAGCCTACAAATGTTTCTGTACAAAATCCTAATTTTACAAAAACAAATACCCAAACCAAGGCCATAGTTAAAAAGAGTTCATTTTTCTGAATCCAATGATATATTATTTGTAATTTGTGGACAAACAGAACAAAAGTTATGAATTTTACAAGTTTAAACATCTAATAAACCTTTTCTGGATTTTTAAATAGAAAGCACTGACACGCGGCACATTCTTATTAGTCGATACCGCTTCATTCGGATCGGGCTTGCGCGCCTTTAGATATAAGTTAGATCACGCGATCCAGATTGGACCGTACCTCTTCACTCTAGTTAATCCTAGCCGCTGGATCTAGATCTAGTGGATCTGGTCGCTCTAGCCAAAGATGGGCGGTGCGAATGGCACTGGCGGTGGCGGCGCTACTGCCGGTGACACGTCGGCGAAGCTAGGGGGTTAGGGGAGGGGCGCTGATGCTTACCAGAGTCGCGAAGATGCGAGGAAGCTCAACGTGCACTTGGCTTGGACAGCGGCGCACGGACATGGCCGGAAAATCTCGTCGGAGTTTGACCTAGCGTCGGTTGCTCACTGCCGGAGACAAAGGCGATGACCTAGGTCACCATAGGGCAAACGAGAGGCATTAGTAACTGCGCAAAGACACAGCGAACCTATTCGTATGGAGCAGAGGTCAAGGGGAGCTCAAAAATTACCGTGATTGCTCGTCGGAGTCGAGCGGCGCCTCAGTTGTTTGGAGGGGTTGACGGGGACGACGACCTGGGGCGATTTGGGACAGACCAGAGGCATGGTTAGACGTGCAAGAGCAAGGGGATCATGATCGTGTGAGCTAGAGGTAAGGGGGTGCATGGGTCTCACCGTAATGCGTCGCTGGAGCTCGTAGGGGCAGCGACGGTGCAACACGAAATTCGGGTAGCCTGGTGGCGCTCTGGTGGTGCGTGGGGTAAATGGTCGCAGAGGAGTGGTACTTAAGTAGACAGATGTAACATCCCAAAAATACTAAACTTGAATCATCAAACACTAATCATCAAAATTAGGGTTAACAAAAACTTTTCTAAATAAAATTATGGAAGCATGCATGTGAGTATGCATTTCATTTTGAATTCTTTTGAACCACCTTGTTTGTGTGTTTCTTAGCTTGTAAAATGTTACTTAGGTTAAACAAACATCATCTAAACATTTCCCAAACTTTTCCCGAAGACAAATAAATCAAAACAAAGCTAAATGAGTGAATGGTCATTTTGACCAATTTAACTCCCATGCCTACTTTGGCTATCTCAAACTTTTAGAACCTAACAGAAACTTTTCTGCATCTTTGCACCCCTTGATTGTACTCATAACAAAGTATCAAGGCCCACTTTGTGATCATCCAGAAACTTTCAAATGCACAGTTTAAATGGCAATTCAAAATTGAATCTTTATCATATGAGAAGATCCCAATTTTTCAAAAACCACTCAAACAAACTCAACTTTCAAAACCCAAGCATCTGCAAACTCACCAGCACCAACCTAGCACACCCACCAAAAATCTTTTCAAAATTCAAAACTTGAATTCTTGCGGCCATTTCATCAAACACGTTGCAGACACTAATCAAACAAAATCCAAACACTATTGTAAGCAGTGATTCTTGCCTAACTTGTTCCCTATCTAGCTCACAACCATCTCAGTAGATCATCTAGCAAGTTAAACAAAGCACTAGCACCACTGTGAGCTTGCCAATATCATCAATGGTGAACAGCCGAGTGAACCCATGCCACCCCAGTGTAGACAGCAAGCTAGGAGAGAAACTAGCCGTGCCAACCTTGTCTGGGAGATCACCCATGCCTCACCGAACCCTCTCGACCATCCCTGCCTCAAAGACACCGACCAGAGCACCCAAGAACGCCGCGCCCATGCCTATAGCAGCCCGTAGCCGTGTCTCCACCGTCGCCTGCCCATGCCGTTCGGTCTCACCCATGACTATAAATAGAGGCCTTCCCCGCTCGAATTCTTCACACCGTTCCACTCCTCTATCACCCAGAACCATCCCACCTCAGTCCCGGAGCAAGGCGAGCAGCGCATCGCCGGAATTGCGCCGGAGCAGGCCGCCTCTGGAGGAGAAGGGCGCCGTCGATTTCGTCCACCCCAGGAGCTGCCGCGACCACCCCTGAGTTCGCCGTCGTCGACTTCGTCGTTCGCCCGCCTCGCCGACCCTCGCCTGAGCCCCGGTGAGCCCCCAACGACCCCCACTGGCCGCGCTAGGTTTCTGTCTCGCCGGCGTTGCCCAACGTCGACGATGACTCTCAGCCGTTGGATTAGAACCAGATCGAACGCACCACGTTGCCCCGTACCGCTTCGCACCCCCTGTCTCACTGACACGTGGGGACAGCCACTTAAACAGCCCGCGGAAGCGCTGCGCTTAGCAGGCCGGCCCAGTATCGTTTCCCGCGCAGCCCAGCTATTTGAATTTAACCTTTTCCATTTTATTTCAAACACACTTCTGTACCCAGTTTCAAAAATCAACCCAGGTCGATTCAGTGCACCAAATTGAATGAAACCAATTTTGTTAGAAAGGTCTGGAAGTGCTGAATCCAAACATGTTGGATTCAAGTCATTTGGATCTATAGATCATCCATAGTAAAAAATAACAAGGCAGAAGCTTTTCTGCATTCAAACATTTTTAAAATTTAAACCATAATAGCTTTTGAGTTGATTCCAACTCTCAAAAATCACATTTAACCATACCTTTCATAATATATAAAAATATATAGGTTTACTTACAGAAATCATGTTCAAGTAATAAAAGAATGCCCCATAGGAATTTCTAGTCACTTTATGTAATTAAAATAAAAGGGTAAAACCTTATTAAATTGTGACACCACTTTAAATCATATTCCCATGGACTAAAATATGTGGTGATGACATGTGTCAACATGATTCTATGTTTGGTTTGGAGAATATTAAATCTTAAGTAGTTTTTCAATGAGTAGAAATTACTTTGCTAAAAATAAAAGGAATTAAACCAAGCTTTAATCTTGTAATGTTAGTGATGATGCTAGATCATCTATAGGACCTTTTTGTGTGATGATTGTAAGTAGTTAAGTATTGTTTGGTGATTGTGTACATCGTATTTATTTATAGACGCTAGTACCGACCAAGGATACGAGGAGGAAGGAGGATACTACGAAGAAGAAAGCGAGGAGAACTTCCACCACTGCTCTGCACAAGGCAAGCTAACACTTGCAAGATACTTTACCTATGCAAGCCTAATACTACTAGTGAATGTGCAAGCTAACACTTGCAATATACTCTACTGATGCAACAAACCACTACTTGTTACTATGCCCACTATATGCCTGAAGCATATGTGATCATATCCACTTGATAAACCAATCCTAGTTTTACTTACAAGCTTTATTACTTTATTTCTTTATCAAAGCTCTTACTTAGATTTTACTAGAATAAATGGTAGATACTAGAAGGATACTTGAAGGTTGCATAAAGAGCATAAAATGTGGCCTAAGCTAGATAATCTTGATGTCATCCTAAGGCATGAGATTGAACTTAGTTGAAACCCCACTAGTGTACCACCCCTCACTAGTACTCACCCCCACTTGTAGATGCTAGTGCTAAGCATAAAAATTGACCAACTTTAGATGGGAATACTTGGTGAAAATGGTTATGAAAACCTCGGAATGATGGATCATTCTATTGAAATGTTTTGGACATGTGTTTCCGAACACTTGATGATTTTGGTGATGAAAATGATGAGGCATGAGCCTTATCCCTTTATAAAACTGATGGTTGTCTGGATGCGATACCATTCCAATTTTATCGTACAACCACAATACCCGAAGATTGGGTAGGGCTTGACTGGAAACTTATATACCTTAGTATTAGTTCCCTCACGGCCAAGGTCTGAGCTGAGGCTACCTTGTGAAGATTGTCCACCTGTGCAGTACCCAAGATGACAGTTGGTCATGGTTGGGAGGCCAAACTCACAGGAGAGGTGCTTATACTAGGGAGTGTAATTGAAAGGTTAGGATTGATTATCCGCATACTGAGTATGGTGAATTCAGGATTTGTTCCTGACGGATGTATCGAATGTTGTGGTGAAAGTGTACAATCTCTGCAGAGTGTCAAACTATTTGAATAGCCGTCATGATTATGGACAGTTGGAGTGGCCATACTGTTCCCTCGTCAGACTTTTCAAAATGACTTGTGAAATGAACTGAGACTTTGACTTGACCACAACAGGGTTATGGCATGAGATACAAGTTCCCACTTAGGTGTTATAAAACTTCAACTAGCATTCGTTGCTTCTAAACTTAGTAGAGATAAATCTGGCTTTTGCAAAATAACCCTAGAGCCTAGTGCCCTATTACCAAAAACCCCTTTCACTTGTTAGTATTAGGTTGCGAGTACTTAAAGAGTACTCATGGCTTTGTCCCTGGCTATTCCCGTGGCCAGACTATGAATAGGAGTACCTGGAGGATGGACCCCAGGAAGGTTACGACAACTAGGATCATCTCCCATCGTCAGCATTGCCTGTGACCCCGAAGATGGACCTTCGCCTACGCTACCATTATTATTACGTATTCCGTTGCTAAAAGTTGTATTAAGAACTGGATCATGAGATCCCTATTTGTGTAATAACTTATGTACGGTTTGTAATGGATGATGTACTGTGGTATCCAATTCTGTTATGTCTCGCAAAAATGGTTATTCTGGGATTGCGATGTATGGCATAACAGGCATCTGGGATTAAAAATCCGGGTGTTGACAAGTTGGTATCAGAGCCATCCTGACCATAGGAGACCCTAGTTAGACTGGACGTTTGAATCAAAAACTTAGTTTCAAAACCAAAGAAAACAAATATTTACAAAAACCTATTCTCATTCTTATCCCTTTGATTCTTTCATGAAAATTCATGTTCCTCAAAAACTCTTGCAAAATACATAAAATTTTGACACACTTAATCACTCTACTAACTTACTCATCCTATATTCTTATAGATGGACGTGAAGTACAGCAAGTTTTATCAGTTGGGGAATGGAGGAGACCTTATCTTTGAGAGGGATTTGGACCAGCTATCGGAACTTCTGGAGCGTCCGCACCCCAAGTTCTTCTAAGCTCAGCTCAATGATCAAGGAGGAGAAGATCTGTAGTGCCTAATTGTTGCAAGTCTCTGAGGAAAGATTGAACCTCCCACTATGGAAGGAATTCAGTTTACCTTAAGAGAGAACAACTAGCTAGATGGACTTGCCAGGGCCATACATGAAGCTCTTTCCCGTCTGTGTGGGCAGAGCATCAATCAGATCAAGGGAACCCGGTTTGAATTTTGCCCAAGGCGTGATGCTAATGGACAACCACTGGAAGCCCCATACCACCCCGAGCTGAAGACTCAATTGGACCACCTCAGCTTCATGATGTACGATCGTCAACAGGAGTTGGACAACTGTTGTGACTACTCCAACCACAAGTCTGCCATCATCAAGACGAAGGATCAGACCATCGCCATGCTAGCAAAAGATCGCAAGTCTCGCCGCCTTCAGCTCGACAAGAAGGAGCGCATTATTGCCCGTCTTCGCCACCGCATCTCATCTTTGGAGGAGACCATCCATGAGAGAGACATGCAGTTGGAAGAAAGGGAGAATGCAGGAGAGGATCTTCGTGGAGACCCCTACGCCTATCTCAGCGATGACGATGATTTTTTGGAGGATCAGGCTATGGACTTCTTCACCGATGAGGACGATTTCGCCTTCATTTATGATGATGAGGATGATGAAGCCACAAATTCCGAGTAGTAGTAGCACTTGGGCACGAGTGTAGTGAGTAGTATTCGGTCCCACTGTATCGTAGTTTCCAGAATGGTTCTTAAAACCATCTGTTTTTCTTTGTTGTGGTGTGTGTTGTACTGTGTGCTATGAATGAAAAGCAAGTTGCTAGAAAATATGAGTCAAACTTTAAAAACTTTTCAAAGACCCAAGACCTTAGAAATTTCCCTCTTTTCTCACGATCTATCTCTATCTTCAGATGCCACGTGGAGGAAGTGGTTCATCCCCGGACCCGATGTTGCAGATTCTGCAAATGTTGACTTCTGACCGCGAAGCTGAAAGAGCGGAATGTCAAGACAACTTAGCCACCCTGCAGCAGATAGCCCAGCTATCCCACAACAACCAAGGCCACGGAAATCAGGACAACTATGGATCTAAGCTCAAGAATATACAGAATACCAACCCACCTGTTTTTACTAAGTCAGAAGATCCCCTAGACGCCGATGATTGGTTGCAAACCTGTAGGGGCCTCAACCTGATAAGGTAGAGTCCTCCTGTGTTTTACAATGCTAGTCCCTGGATCAATAGCTAGCATCCACAGTTATGATGTAATATCAAGAAACAAAGGTCATAATATAACTTTATAACCAGGAATAACATAAGTTTATTACATCAATCATAGCTCATTTGGCTATTACATTATATTGCAGCGGAATAATTATAATCATGGGGTCCTTCATCTTCAAAGTGCCACAGGCAGATGTTGGTTGTAGACTTTGTAATCCTAATCAAACAATCTTCACTAAAATCAATCAAACCTGCAACATACAAGTTACAGCCACAAAGGGTCAATACATTTGAATTGTATTGGCAAGTGATACTATGGTAATATAGTGGAGTCTATCATCTATATGCATTTGTCTAAGTGGAGTTGAGGCTTGCATTGCTCAAAATAGATTTTTCTTATCATTTTGAAAATACTAAGTTTTTGCTTGACAAAATCATTTCCCTCAATCAAAGATTTCAAGATCCTTGTACCAAGCCATCTCTCCATCAATGATTGAAGAATTCAAACAACCCTTGTTCAAACCACAAGATTTTAATTTAGAAATTGGAATGATGAGATTCTTGATTGCTTCCATGTCTTGATGCTCAAATTGTCCTTTACCAGGGACATGGCTAAGTACTTAGATTTTACACTCTTCAGAGGTGGTGCACTTTACCCACAAGACTTGGTTTCCCAAGACAAAATCTTTCAGAAGCCTTCCCTTAGACCAAAATGGACGCGTTCCAACCTATCAAACACTACCACCCACTGTCCATTTGGCTAAGTTCTTGCAACCTATATGATCATGGCAGAGCCCATATTGCCAAGTGGTTGCACTTGCAGCTTCTCAACATTTGACATCTCAAATCTCTTTGTTTCCTGGGTGGCCATCCACAAGTGAGATACACAAGCCAGGTCCATGGTCTTGTGTAACCACTCAACATAACCCAATCCTTCCATTTCCACCCAGGTGATTTATTAACTTAGTTGTTTTATTAAACAAAACCTAAGTCCTCAGACTTAGAATATTTTTCCATAGTGTGAATATATATTCCACCCATGTTTTATATTAGCTAGGCTAAGCTTGGTAGTAGAAGGAATCTTAGCTTAGGAAAATCCTACTAAGGATTCATCTAATAGGTTTTCCTATAGCAAGGTTCATACTTAGAAAAATCCATGCAAGTTTTACTTAGCAAAATCACTAATGCATAGTGAAAGTAATGGGATAGAAAGTATGAAGCATCACTTGCCTTTTTGGTAGGGAATGGTGGTTCACTCCTTGATCTTGCTAGTATCACACTTTCTAACTTCACTACATGTCAATCAAGTAGACACAAAATCAACTAGCATTCCAAACCAATAAATCAATCAAACAAATTCACACACACAAGACAAAGGAAACCAATTCTTGCATGGAAGCATGCACAAGATAGTTTTGTTTTTGCAAAGGGGTCTCTATGGGGTTTCTAAACTTTGTAAGATCCAAATTGGTCATTTACCAAAGTGGCAAATTCATTAGCAAGAGGGTTTTGTCCAAAAACTATCTTTAAATCCATTCATCATTTCATGTGGTATAAAATGTTTTTATTAAGGCAAAACTCTTAAGTTGTTCACCAAATGAGTTGCTATTAAAAATTTTAGTGTTTTTGGGTCAGTAGGTTTGGTCCAAACCATTTTCTCAAAGTTTTCTTTCCATAAACATTTTTATAATAAAAACTATTCCTTTTATTTGGCTAGAAATGACTAAGTCAAGTAATCTAACCTAATTTTTACAAAAATCATTTCTAACACCAAGGGTTGGTTCCTAGGTTCAGTAAGATCACAACAAACCATTTTGCAAAGGTTTTAATCCAAAAATCATTTTTAAACAATTTTTCTAATCTAAATAAGTACACAAATGTTTCTGCAAATTCAAACAAGCTAACAGATACTATTTGTCAAACTAAGGCCATGGTTGGCTAGGGCTTGTTCTCCTGATTTCATTGATATAAAATTTGCCAAATTTGGACGTGTGGATCAAAAGTTATAAGGGTTTGAAAATCCTATCTAAATCAGATTTCAAATCTGTTTTTAAACCAAATAGGTGACACGCGACGCTGTTTCATTGGTCGATACCGGTTCGTCCGGATCGGGTGACGCTGACCGTTGGATCTAATTATCATCGCGCGGCTCAGATCGACGCATACCTCTTCGCTAACATTCTATCGTATCCGTCGGATCGGGATCGGATGGTTGTGGGTGATTGACCTTAGACGGGCGGCTGGCCAGCGGAAGCGACAGAACGATGGCGGCGCCGGCGGTACAGGAGGCAAAGAAGGGTGTGGAGATGCTCACCGGATTCGCTGACGCTCGCTGATGCTCAACATGGTACTTGTCCGTCGAAGGGCGCTAGGGGGCAGCTGCGATTGCTCGCCGGAGTTGGTACTGGCGACGGACGCGCGCGGTCGAGGTCGAAGACGGCTCTGTGGTTCACCAGGAGGCAAGATAAGATCGTGATCAGATGCAGGAGACCATGGAGATGACGTGTGCGTGAACGGAAGGGGTCGGGGTGGTCTAGAATTACCGGAGGAGCTCGACGGAGGCGAGACAGACGGCGGCGCTCAGAATTTTTGTCGAAGACGGCTTCCTGGGGCGCCCGCGGTTGAACGAAGTGTACTAGGAGATGCTCCAAAGAGTGGGGAGGTTGCTAGGTTGCATAGGAAGGCAGGAGGTGGAGTGTGTTGGCCGGAATCGGCGAGAACGGTCGTCGGAGGAAGTGCTGGGCAAAATTCTCCGCCTGGGGCGTGTCGAGGAGGGGCGTCTGGGGGAAACGGAAGAGGGGAGGCTGGCGCTTAAGTGTGCTTGATCGCGGCGAGTTATGGTGGCCGTGTTAAGGCGTAATCAAGCCACGAATCAATAGCCTGCAACGTTGGCGAAGGGAGGAAGAACGGGTCGTGGGAGTGGGGAAGGAGAACAGTGGAGTGGGGCCGTTGCGTCAGTGGGAAAAGAGACGAGGAGGAGTTCCACCTGCCAGTGAGAGTGTGGGTTAGGTTTGCGGTGGAGAAAAACGGTTCGGGGGGAGGAACAGGTGGGCTAGGTGGGTTGCTGCTGGGTTAGTTGGGCCAGATTGGTGGGCTGTTCTATTTTTTTTCCTAATTCTTTTCTTTTCTATTTCTATTTCCTGATTTGTTATTTCAAACAATTATTCAAGCATTCAAATAATTCAACAATTCAAACAATCATTAAACTTTGCATTGTGTTTTTGGTTACATTCATCAACATAATCCAACACTCCAAAATAAAATAATATTTTAAATCTTTTAGGTTCCATTTATTAATTAAATAAAATGGACTATGGTTTATTAATAAAATAGGGTTTGGTTTAATTAATAAAATCCCCATTTGAAATCCAAATATTTTCAAAAACCAAATCAGTAGGTTTTATTTGAAAATATAAGATACTTGAAATACTTGTTTAAAATAAAATAACATTTTATTATAGGGTCCATTAATAATTAAATAAAATGGGTCTTAGTTATTAATTCAAATAGGATTTATTTTATTGAGATATTTATTTTGAAATCTAAAATAAAGCCAAAACACTTTAGTAGGTTTTATTAGAGAGTATAAAATACTTGAAAAACCTATTTAAAATAATTTAATAAGTTTTGATGTTTTAATTAAAATGGTAAAACCTTTTATTTGAATAAAATTTGGATATTAATTCCTTATTAATTTATTTAAACAAATCTTTGCTAATTTTATCTAAATAAAATGTTTTAATTCATAAGCTTGGCCAAGGTTTTAATTTGGCTTTATAAAATAATCTTTGTTTATGAATTCACCTTTTCTTTTGAAAACTAAATCCTTTTATTTTAAAAGATCCAAAATAGTATTTTATTTTCCTTTAATAAAAGTTTATCTTTTTAAATCTCTTTAGGATCTATTTGATTCAAATGGGTTTGAAGTTCCAATTCAATTCAAAAGTTTCTTCTGGCTCTGAAAATCAAATAAAGTTTTATTTTATTAATTTATTTTCACATTACAAGATTTGGAAAATCTTGGGATGTGACAAAACCATGGAAAATAACCTAGAAGTCGCCAGAGTGGAAGCCAACGAGAAAGTTTTGTTTGCCACCCACTATCTAGCCGGAGATGCCAGGGCATGGTGGAATAGTGTTCGCGCAATGACCGGAGGCCAGATGATGACCTGGGAGGAATTCAAGGTCAAGTTTAGCAGAACCCATGTGCCGCCAGGTTTGATCAAGAGGATGAGAGACGATTTCAGAGAACTGAAGCAAGGACGGATGACTGTAGTGGAATACCGTAACAAATTTTTGTCATTAGCTAGGTATGCCCCGGATGAGATCGACACCAAAGCCAAGAAGAAAGAAAGATTCATGAATGGTCTGCATGATGAGATGCAGACGGTATTAGTCAATATCCCCTTTGCTGATATTGAAGCCCTTGTCGACTCGGCCATCCAAATGGAAGGAAAGATCAACCAAGCCAATGAGAACCGCAAGCGTCGTATGATGCATCAGCCAGGAACCCATCAGACCCCAAAGTATCGCCCTAACCCATCTCCCGGATTTGTCCCAAGAACCAACAGACCCCCGACGAACCGTTCGACCTATCCCAACCGTGGAAACCCTAGGCCCGGAGGAAATCACCACAATCCCGGTAACTCTAGCAATTTCAACCGTGCCCCACCCAAGTTCAACAACAACAATGTTACCGCCAACACTGCCCCGAGAACTGGAAGCAATGTCGTGCTGTAGCAGCAAATGACAAGTCACAAGTGACTTGTTATGACTGTGGAAATAAAGGCCACTATTCCAACGAGTGCCCCAACAAGAAGAATGCCGCATCACCCAATGCCAACGCCCTAGCTCAGCAACAACGTCGTGTTTAGCCAGGAAGAAGGGTTGCCCCAGGGAATTCGCTCAACCGCAATGGCCGTCTTTTTCTCATGCATGATGAAGAAGCTCAGGAAGCGCCCGGGCGTCGTCGGGTATGTTTTTCTGTTAATTCGATTGCAAGAGTGTTGTTTGATTCTGGTGCATCGCACTCATTTGTCACTGAAGAATTTGCATGCACTAGTAAAATTCAACCAACCAAACTGAAGCATGTTATGATTGTTCAAATTCCCGGATCAACCACCAAGGCTAGGCAAATTTGCAAAGCCGTCCCTATCCGAATCCATGGCATAGATTTTTATGCAAATCTGATAGTACTTAGAACTAAAGGTTTGGAAGTAGTACTAGGAATGTATTGGATGTCCAAACATAAAGGATTAATTGACTGTGCCAAGAAAGCCATAACCATGACCAGTACAGCCGGAATATCAATCGAGCATATATCTGAAACCTTACCTCGCCAATTCAAGTGTAACAAGAGTATAGCCCAACCTACCATTGACCAAGTCCGGATAGTCTGTGAATACCCCGATGTATTTCCAGATGTTTTGCCCGGTATGCCCCCAGATCGGGATATCGAGTTTATCATCGAACTAATCCCCGGAACTGGACCCATAGCCCAGAGACCTTATAGTATGAACCCGTCTGAGCTAGCAGAACTGAAGAAGCAACTGGATGCCATGCTGGAAATTGGATTGATTCAACCAAGTGCGTCACCTTGGAGGTCACCTGTCTTGTTTGTGGACAAGAAGGATGGAGGTAACCGTTTGTGTACGGATTATCAGAAATTGAATGATGTCACCATCAAGAACAAATACCCCTTGCCCAAGATCGAAGACTTGTTTGATCAGTTGATCGGTGCCAAAGTGTTTTCTAAGATTGATCTTAGGACTGGCTATCACCAACTCAAGATTCGTGCAGAGGATATTCCAAAGACTACCTTTACCACCAGATATGGATTGTATGAGTATATAGTCATGTATTTTGGATTAACCAATGTCCCCGCTTATTTCATGAATCTCATGAATAAGATTTTTTTGGACTTCCTGCATAAGTTTGTCGTTGTTTTCATCGATGACATTCTGATTTATTCCAAATCAGAAGAAGAACATGAGCTACACCTAAGGACCATTCATGGAACCCTTAGAGAGCATCAGCTGTATGCAAAGTTTAGCAAATGTGAATTCTGGTTACAGGAGGTAGGATTCCTCGGTCACATTGTATCAGCCGGAGGAATTGCCGTTGATCCTGCCAAAGTGAAAGATGTAGAAGATTGGAAAGCCCCAACCACTCAAACCCAAGTTCGTGCATTTCTCGGATTGGCGGGATATTACCGCAAATTCGTAGAAGGATTCTCGAGTATCGCCAGACCCATGACCCAATTGCTGAAGAAAGACAAGAAGTTTGAATGGACCGAAAAATGTGAAGCGAGTTTTCAAGAACTCAAAAGGAGATTGATTTTAGCCCCAATCTTGATCATGCCAGATATCACGAAGCCCTTCGATGTGTATTGTGATGCATCCAAGATCGGTCTCGGATGTGTGATAATGCAAGAAGGCAAAGTTATATCTTATCTATCTCGAAAACTGAAGCAACATGAGAAAAATTACCCAACCCATGACCTCGAACTCGCAGCCGTAGTTCTAGCCCTGAAGAGATGGAGACATTACCTGATGGGAAACCGTTGTGAGATCTATACGGATCACAAGAGTCTGAAGTATATATTCACTCAGAAGGAGATGAATATGAGACAGATAAGGTGGATTGAACTAATCAAGGATTACGATCTGGACATTCACTATCACCCTGGTAAAGCCAACGTGGTAGCAGATGCCCTTAGCAGATTGCCGTGTCGCTTGAACTCCATGATTTTCAAGGAGCAACCAAGCCTGCACAAAGAGATGGAAGATTTTCGAATATAATTAGTGAGTGAAGGATTTTTGGATAGCATAGAACTTCAACCCACTTTGATCAGTCAGATTAAAGAGGCACAGAAAGGAAATGCTAGTATCGACGGAATCAAGCATCGTATCGGTACATGCAAAGTACCCGGATTCACCAAAGACGAAGAAGGAGTTCTGTGGTACAAAGGACGCCTTTGTGTACCATCAGATTCAGAGTTGAAAGAATTTATTCTGAAGGAGGCTCATGATACTCTTTATTCTATCCATCCCGGAGGAACTAAGATGTATCAAGATTTAAAGGAGCAATTTTGGTGGCATAAGATGAAGAGAGAAATCGGAAGCTATATCGCCAAGTGTGATATATGTCAGCGAGTCAAGGCCGGTCATCAAAGACCCGCTGGATTTTTGCAACCCTTATAGATTCCGGAATGGAAATGGGATTCCGTTGGAATGGACTTTATCACTGGACTGCCTACCTCTAGTAGGGGAAATGACTCTATCTAGGTCATAGTGGACAGATTGTCCAAAGTCGCCCATTTATTGCCCGTCAAGACCACATATCAGAGTTCCAAGCTAGCGAAGTGGTACATCGCTAGAATAGTTAGTTTGCACGGAGTCCCCAAGAACATTGTATCGGATCGAGGAACTCAGTTTACCTCGAGATTCTGGAAGAAAGTCCAAGAAGGTTTAGGAACCCTCCTAGATTTCAGCATCGCGTATCACCCTCAGACTGATGGACAAACGGAGCGAGTAAACCAAATACTCGAAGATATGCTGAGAGCATGTGTGTTAGAATATGGATCCAAGTGGGAAGGCTGTTTGCCATTTGCAGAATTTTCATACAACAACAGTTATCAAGCCAGTTTGCAAATGGCCCCATTTGAGTTCATGTACGGAAGGAAGTGTCGCACCCCTTTGAACTGGTCGGAAGTAGGAGAGAGTCAGATTTTTGGACCCGATATCCTACGAGAAGTAGAAGAGAAGGTTCACAAGCTTCGTGAGCACCTCAAGACCGCCCAGTCCAGACAGAAGAGTTACGCCGACAAGAGACGTAGAGACCTTGCCTTCAACATAGAAGATTTTGTTTATCTGAAAGTGTCGCCTTTGAAGGGAATGCAGCGTTTCTAACTCAAAGGAAAGTTAGCCCCTAGATATATCGGACCTTTCAAGATTTTGATCCGTCGAGGAGAAGTGTCGTATCAATTGGAACTGCCCGAAGAAATGTCAGCCGTGCACAATATGTTCCATATCTCGTTACTTCGCAAGTGTCTCGTAGTCTCCGAGAAGACCGAAGTGTTCAAAAATATCGATCACCGAACCATAGAGATCAATGATGACCTGACCTATCATGAAGTACCCATCCGTATTTTGGAAGAAGCTTTTCGAACTACCCGAACCCGAAGCATCAAGTTTCTCAAGATTCAGTGGAGCAACCACACAGAAGAGGAAGCTACCTGGGAGCGTGAAGATCACATCAGGACGGAGTTTCCCGATCTCTTCAAATCCTAGGTAATCTTTTTCGTCCTTTTTCAAATCTCGGGATGAGATTTTTTTAAGGGGGGAAGGTTTGTAACATCCCAAAAATACTAAACTTGAATCATCAAACTCTAATCATCAAAATTAGGGTTAACAAAAACTTTTCTAAATAAAATTATGGAAGCATGCATGTGAGTATGCATTTCATTTTGAATTCTTTTGAACCACCTTGTTTGTGTGTTTCTTTGCTTGTAAAATGTTGCTTAGGTGAAACAAACATCATCTAAACATTTCCCAAACTTTTCCCAAAGACAAATAAATCAAAACAAAGCTAAATGAGTGAATGGTCATTTTGACCAATTTAACTCCCATGCCTACTTTGGTTGTCTCAAACTTTTAGAACCTAACAGAAACTTTTCTGGATCTTTGCACCCCTTGATTTTACTCATAAAAAATATCAAGGACCACTTTGTGATCATCCAGAAACTTTCAAATGCATAGTTTAAATGGCAATTCAAAATTGAATCTTTATCATATGAGAAGATCCCACTTTTTCAAAAACCACTCAAACAAGCTCAACTTTCAAAACCCAAGCATCTGCAGACTCACCAACACCAACCTAGCACACCCACCAAAAATCTTTTCAAAATTCAAAACTTGAATTCTTGCGGCCATTTCATCAAACACATTGTAGACATAAATCAAACAACATCCAAACACTATTGTGAGCAGTGATTCTTGCCTAACTTGTTCCCTCTCTAGCTCACAACCATCTCAGTAGATCATCTAGCAAGTTAAACCAAGCACTAGCACCACTGTGAGCTTGCCAATATCATCAATGGTGAACAGCCGAGTGCACCCATGCCACCCCAGTGTAGACAGCAAGCTAGGAGAGAAACTAGTCGTGCCAACCTTGTCTGGGAGATCACCCATGCCTCACCGACCCCTCTCGACCAGCCCTGCCTCTAAGACACCGACCAGAGCACCCAGGAACGCCGCGCCCGTGCCTCTGTCAACCATGCCGAGCATGTTCCAGAGCGCCACCCTCGACCGAAGCCCACAGACCGCGCGCCACCCTCGCCGCGTGCATACACAATCACCACCATCCAGGAGACCGCCAGACATCCCCATTCGCCGCCCCATGCCTCACAGCCACCGCTCGTCGTCGAAGATGCCGCCTCTGCCGCGCAGAGCGTCGCGTGTTCCAGACCAAATCGCACCGCCCCTACGCGCGCATTAAAGCCGTAGAGCATCGCCAGGAGACCACCAAGCGATCGCCACCATCGGCCATGCCTCTAGCAGCCCGTAGCCGTGTCGCCACCGTCGCCTGCCCATGCCGTTCGGTCTCACCGTCGCGACTATAAATAGAGGCCTTCCCCGCTCGAATTCTTCACACCATTCCACTCCTCTCTCAACTAGAACCATCCCACCTCAGTCCCGGAGCAAGGCGAGCAGCGCATCGCCGGAATTGCGCCGGAGCAGGCCGCCTCTGGAGGAGAAGGGCGCCGTCGATTTCCTCCACCCAGAGCGACCACCCCAAGTTCGCCGTCGACTTCGTCGTTCGCCCGCCTTGCCGACCCTCGCCTGAGCCCCGGTGAGCCCCCAATGACCCCCACTAGCCGCGCTAGGTTTCTGTCTCGTCGGCGTTGCCCAACGTCGACGATGACTCTTAGCCGTTGGATTAGAACCAGATCGAACGCACCACGCTGCCCCGTACCGCTTCGCACCCCCTGTCTCACTGACACGTGGGGACAGCCACTTAAACATCCCGCGGAAGCGCTGCGCTTAGCAGGCCGGCCCAGTATCGTTTCCCGCGCAGCCCAGCTATTTGAATTTAACCTTTTCCATTTTATTTCAAACACACTTCTGTACCCAGTTTCAAAAATCAACCCAGATCGATTCATTGCACCAAATTGAATGAAACCAATTTTGTTAGAAAGGTTTGGAAGTGCTGAATCCAAGCCCGTTGGATTCAAGTCATTTGGATCTATAGATCATCCATAGTAAAAATAACAAGGCAGAAGCTTTTCTGCATTCAAACATTTTTCAAATTTAAACCATAATAGCTTTTGAGTTGATTCCAACTCTCAAAAATCACATTTAACCATACCTTTCAGAACATACAAAAATATATAGGTTTACTTACACAAATCATGTTCAACTAATAAAAGAATGCCCCATAGGCATTTCTAGTCACTTTATGTATTTAAAATAAAAGGGTAAAACCTTATTTAATTGTGACACCACTTTAAATCATATTCCCATGGACTAAAATATGTGGTGATGACATGTGTCAACATGATTCTATGTTTGGTTTGGAGAATATTAAATCTTAAGTAGTTTTTCAATGAGTAGAAATTACTTTGCTCAAAATAAAAGGAATTAAACCAAGCTTTAATCTTGTAATGTTAGTGATGATGCTAGATCATCTATAGGACCTTTTTGTGTGATGATTGCAAGTAGTTAAGTATTGTTTGGTGATTGTGTACATCGTATCTATTTATAGACGCTAGTACCGACCAAGGATACGAGGAGGAAGGAGGATACTACGAATAAGAAACCGAGGAGAACTTCCACCACTGCTCTGCACAAGGCAAGCTAACACTTGCAAGATACTTTACCTATGCAAGCCTAATACTACTAGTGAATGTGCAAGCTAACACTTGCAAGATACTCTACTGATGCAACAAACCACTACATGTTACTATGCCCACTATATGCCTTAAGCATATGTGATCATATCCACTTGATAAACCAATCCTAGTTTTACTTACAAGCTTTATTACTTTATTTCTTTATCAAAGCTCTTACTTAGAGTTTACTAGAATAAATGGTAGATACTAGAAGGATACTTGAAGGTTGCATAAAGAGCATAAAATGTAGCCTAAGCTAGATAATCTTGATGTCATCCTAAGGCATGAGATTGAACTTAGTTGAAACCCCACTAGTGTACCACCCCTCATTAGTACTCACCCCCACTTGTAGATGCTAGTGCTAAGCAAAAAAATTTGACCAACTTTAGATGGGAATACTTGGTGAAAATGGTTATGAAAACCTTGGAATGATGGATCATTCTATTCAAATGTTTTGGACATGTGTTTCCGAACACTTGATGATTTTGGTGATGAAAATGATGAGGCATGAGCCTTAGCCCTTTATAAAACTGATGGTTGTCTGGATGCGATACCATTCCAATTTTATCGTACAACCACAATACCCGAAGATTGGGTAGGGCTTGACTAGAAACTTATATACCTTAGTATTAGTTCCCTCACGGCCAAGGTCTGAGCTGAGGCTACCTTCTGAAGTTTTTCCACCTGTGCAGTACCCAAGATGACAGTTGGTCATGGTTGGGAGGCCAAACTCACAGGAGAGGTGCTTATACTAGGGCGTGTAATTGAAAGGTTAGGATTGATTATCCGCATACTGAGTATGGTGAATTCAGGATTTGTTCCTGACGGATGTATCGAATGTTGTGGTGAAAGTGTACAATCTCTACAGAGTGTCAAACTATTCGAATAGCGTCATGATTATGGACAGTTGGAGTGGCCATACTGTTCCCCCGTCAGACTTTTCAAAATGACTTGTGAAATGAACTGAGACTTTGACTTGACCACAACAGGGTTTTGGCATGAGATACAAGTTCCCACTTAGGTGTTATAAAACTTCAAATAGCATTCGTTGCTTCTAAACTTAGTAGAGATAAATCTGGCTTTTGCAAAATAACCCTAGAGCCTAGTGCCCTATTACCAAAAACCCCTTTCACTTGTTAGTATTAGTTTGCGAGTACTTAAAGAGTACTCATGGCTTTGTCCCTGGCTATTCCTGTGGCCAGACTATGAAGAGGAGTACCTGGAGGATGGACCCCAGGAAGGTTACGACAACTAGGATCATCTCCCATCGTCAGCATTGCCTGTGACCCCGAAGATGGAGCTTCGCCTACGCTATAGTTATTATTACGTATTCCGCTGCTTGAAGTTGTATTAAGAACTGGATCATGAGATCCCTATTTGTGTAAGAACTTATGTATGGTTTGTACTGGATGATGTACTGTGGTATCCAATTCTGTTATGTCTCGCAAAAATAGTAATCCTGGGATTGTGATGTATGGCATAACAGGCATCTGGGATTAAAAATCCGGGTGTTGGCACCAGAGCAGGGGCGAGAATATCGCGAGCAATCAACGCCAATTAAGCGCATTTGCGTCGGCTTTGAAAAGGGGAGGAAACGGCGGCGGCAAGCTGGTCTCCTGCGCAAGATTGACGACGCTAAGCTATCACTGTGGTGGGGTCCGCGAGTCAGCGAGTGGGTGCGCGTGCAAGAAGTGAGAAAGAGAGAAGAGAGGGAAAACCCCGGGTGGTCTAGATGGGCCGCGAGGGCGTGCTGGGCCAAATAGGCAGCGCTTGATAATTTATTCTTCTTTTTCTCTTTTTCCTTTTCTGTTTTGATTTTCTAGAATGAATTTGAAAGCTCAATTCAAATTTTCACCAGGCTTTTGTACTGTGATCCTAGTGTCAAAAAGTGTGACAAAAACAGAAATCCACTCAAAAACATTTTGAGGTTATAAAATAGAATAAAAACCATGCCCCATATGTATATAATAAAAGGGGTATAAATATGGTTCAAATAGGGTTTTTGTTTTGAAATTTTTTGTGCAAGATCAATATGCCATGATGCTATGAATGCAATAATATGAAATTTAATTTGATGAAATTTGGGATGTTACAGTTATTAGCACACGTTAAGAATTTCATCTCGATGAAAGACTTAGGCAAAACCCGAATATTTATTGAGACACTAATATGATTGTGCTAAATGTACATAGATGAGATATTGAATGAGTTAAATATGGAAATGACAAGAAAGGTTCTTGCCACACAGAAAGGATTAAATCAAAATTCAAGTGTATCAACACTTGGTAAGTGAAACAAATATTCAAGTATTGATTGATACTTGATGAATACAATCACAAAAAGTATTTATCAATCATACTGTGATATGTACAAATACAGATATGTCCTATGCTCTAAATGTTATGAGCATATATCATAATGATTCATAATATGATCATTGGACGATAGTAAGGATATTCTTATGATCTTTTGGAAGAACTGAGAATATATTATTTTGTATAAGTGACAAATAGATGGTTAGTTCATTGTAAAAAGTACTACATTGATACTAGTTTTGTCACAAAGTACAAATTAAGTTTATCTCAATCTAAACTAAGCGTGTCACAATATGATGGAAATTAAGTTCCATAATGGATTTGGATGAGTTCCAAAGTTTAGACATTATGACAGATACTACAACAAAAGGCTAAGTATATGACTGCTATTATAGCAGCAAAAGAGGGCATTTGTGTCAAGTAGTTTGTTATCAAACTAGGTGTAGTTCACAGCGGGATAATACTATGAAGATATATTGTACGAAAATATTGTCAACATGTTTTAACCCCTAGGAACTAACGTGTCACCAAAGGACCAAATTTATACAAAGCCATCTCATTAGAGAATGAGTGATGTGTAGATACGCAAAGACATGCAATTACACACGGACCTGAAAGTGTCGGATCCGAAGATCGGTTGATCACTAGCAATCATGTACATACAACACCAGAAAGCCATATGTGTTGAATACACAAAGATTTGAAACTAGATTATTGTCTCTAATGCAAGTGGGAGACTATTGGATATATGCCCAAGAGGCAAAAATAAAGAGGTTATTATCATATTTTCATGCTTATGATAAATGTTTACATACCATGCTATAATTGTATTAACTGAAAACATTAATACTTGTGTGATTTGTAAACATAAAAGAGTCCCTAGTAAAGCCTCTTGTTAAACTAGCTTGTTGGTTAATATATGATCATGGTTTCCTGATCATGAACATTGAGATGTTATTAACAACAAGATCATATCATTAGGATAATGGTGTGATGGACATACTCCTATATATAAGCGTAGCATAAAGATCAAGTCATTTCAATAGTTTGTTTGCTATAAGCTTTTTGATACATAGTAACCTAATTCCTTCAACCATGAGATCATGCTAATCACCATCACCAGATGGATGCTTCGATGATATCAAACACCACATTGTAACTGGGTGGCTATAAAGGTGGCATTGAGTGTTCGGAAAGTATGTGTCGAGGAACATGGATCAAGAGTGGGATTTGTCCATCCATATGACAGATAGATATACTCTGGGCCCTCCCGGTGGAATGTCATCCAATTACTTGCAAGCATGTGACTGGCTCACAAGGAATCACATACCACGGGAACGAGAAAAGAGTACTTATCGGTAACGAGGTTGAACTAGGTATGCAGAGATACCGACGATCAGACCTCGGATAAGTAAACTATCGCGAGACAAAGGGAAATTGGTATCGTATGTAAGTGCTTCATTCGATTGCAAAGTAATCGTAGAAATATGTGGGAACCATATGAATTTCCAGATTCCTCTATTGGTTATTCGATGTTGTATAGTAGATATGGAATGTAAGTAGGGAGACCGAATGTTGTTCGGAGTCTCGGATGGGATCCGTTATATCACGAGGAGATCCAGAATGGTCCAGAGAATAAGATTCATATAAGGAAAGTCCAATTCCGGAGTTCGGGAATGATTCCGATGATTTCATCGGAGAGGTTCTTGAAGGGTCTAGAAGATTCATCGGACCAGAAGGGGAAGGGTACATAAATGTGTCATGGATAAGTGGAATGATTCAATCATGTCCTAGGTCACTTGGTTGGGCATTTGCAAGAAATAAATTAAGCTCCAAATTGAAAGTCAAAAAGGCAAGTTTGAAAAGTCAAACTAGGACAATGTATCCTGGTGGAGGAAGGAAAGAATCCTTCTTTCCCTCCACCACAAGCCAACTAGGAGAGAGAGTTGGGGAAGGATTCAAACTCCCCTCTCCCAAGCTGCCCTCCCTCTTATAAATAGAGGGGAGGGTTGCCCAAAGGACACACAACACCAGGCCCTCCCCACCTAGCCGCGCCACCACCACCCCCCAGCGCCATTGCCCGTCGTCGCTCTAGCCGCCGCCGGCCACGCCTCCTCCTCTCCGGCCCTCTAAACCCTAGATCGCCGGAAACCCTAGATCCACCATAACCTGCTCCGACTTAGGCGAAGCCCTGCAGGATCTTCCCTCTACTTCTGACACCACGCCGTCGTGCTGCCGGAATCGCAAGGGGAGAACTACAACCTCCGTTGCCTGCTGGAACAAGGGAGAGGAAGGTCTTCATCGAGTACCGAACGTGTGACCGACTGCGGAAGCGCTGCCAGAACGCAGCGCCGAAAGGATCGTCTATGCGTTCTTGAGATCGGTAAGTGTACGACTACATCACCCACGAGAATCTACTCTCGTTAACCGCTTTGGAATATTTGAGGGTGAGTACTCTAATCGACTCGTTGCTATAATATAGTAGATAGATCTTGGCTTGTTTGTGTTCATGCGGTAGAAAATTTTGTTTTCCATGCTACGAACCCCTATAGTGGTATCAGAGTTGTGTCTATATGTAGATTTGTTGCACGAGTAGAACACAATGGTCATTATGGGCGTTTGATGCTTTTGTTGTCGATTGCTTCTTGTGTACTTTGCATCTTGTGGGATGGTGGGATGAAACGGCCCGGGCTAACCTTACATGACATCGTTCATGAGACTTACTCCACGTTTGTGTTCGTGCGGTAGAAATTTTTTGTTTTCCATGCTACGAACACTTACATCATCGTCCGGCGTTGCCAGTCGGACAGCTCGGTGGTGGCATCGGATACGTCCAAAATGTATCTACTTTCCCGAACACTTTTGCTATTGTTTCTCCTCTAAACTTGTGTGATTTGGATACAACTAACACAGACTAATGCTATTTTTAGCAGAATTACCTTGGTGTCTAGTTTTTGTGCAGAAAATCAACTACCAGGAAAAATCTCGGAAAATATGCCAAAAATCCTATTTCACCAGAAGACTCACGGAGCCAGAAGACGAGACGGAGGAGGGCCACGAGGGGCTCACACCCCCTGGCCACGCGGGCTAGCCTAGGCCATGCTTGGAAGGGGTGTGGCCACCTCGGGCACCCCCTCGGCATCCCTCTTCGCCTATAAGAAGCCTCTTGACCTAAAAACCGAGGGGGCTTTGACGTTTTTCTAGAAAGAGTTCCGTTGCACCGCCACCACCAGAAAATCCGTTCTGGCACCGTGCCGGGACGAGGAATTTGGAGAGGATCATCGCCATCATCATCAAAAATGCCTCTCCATCAACCATCTATGTTTCCCCATCCATGAGTGAGTAACTGTAACATCCCAAAAATATTAAACATGGATCATTCAAATGCTAATCATCAAAATTAGGGCTAACAAAAACTTTTCCATCTAAAGTTATGAAAGCATTCATATGTATGTGTATTGAAATTAGGAGTTCTTTTGAATTGCCATGGTTCTGTGATTCATTGATTGTAAAATGATTATTAAGTGAAATAAACATCATATAAATCATTCCCAAACTTTTCCAAAGACAAACAACTCAAAATGAATAAATGAAGTGAATGGTCTCTTTTGCCAAATTAACTCGCATGCCTACTTTAGATGCCTCTTTTGCCATCAATGGTGAGCAGGACGAGCCTCACCATGCCACCCCAGTGTGGACAGCAAGCTAGAGGAAGAACTAGCTGCGCCCACCTTGTCTAGCATGCTGCTCATGCCTCACCTCCCCCTCTTGACCAGCCCTAGCTCGAAGACAGAGACAAGAATCGCCAGGAACGTCGTGCCCGCGCTGTTGTCGACCATGCCGACACGCACCACCGTGCACGCATCGTTCCCACTCAACCCGACCACCTCGAGCCCTTGCCGCCCGCCAGAATGAATGTGTAAGATCCCTCCCTTTATAAAGGTAAGGATCCCAGTGATTGCAATGCTAGTCCCTGGATCAATGCTAGCTTCCACAGTTTAAGATGAAGTACACAGAAACAAAGGTCATTATTACATATCATTCCAGAGACAAACATAGTCTTTTACAAACTCCATGGCCATAGGCCTAATACAAGAGTTTAAACATAACAATATAGATAAGTCTTCATCTTCATGTGCCACAGGCAAGCATGTTGAGTGTAGACTCATAACCCCTAATCATCATTAGAATAATCTGCAACATCACAAGTTACAGCCACAGTGGGTCAATACATTGGAATAGTATTGGCAAGTGATACCTTAGTAAAATATTAGCTTCTAGTTACTACATGAATTTGGCTAAGTGTAGCTTAGGCTTGCTTTGCTCAAAATAGGTTTTTCCTTTTAGTTGAAAACACTAAGTTTTTCTTTGACAAAACTTTCCCAAGGAATCACCAATAGAAATTGGTGAACCTTCACCCTTGTTCAACCACAATTGGGATGAGGAGATTCTTGATAGATTCCATGTCTTGATGCTCAAGTTATCCAATACCAGGGACATGGCTAAGTACTTAGATTCTTCCATCTGCAGATGTTGTGGTGCGCCCTAAGACAAACCAGAGGTGCTGTTAGATGCGCACAAGCCTGGCGAACACGTGAGTATGCAGAAGAGAGGAAGGGATGGTCGAGAACTACCAGTGGGTGTCGCGGGAGTTGCAATGAGCTTCGGTTGCTTCCAGAGGTGGACGATGACGACGCTCTAGGACGATACAGAGCAAAATAAGGGTATGAGAAGATGCGCAAGGACACACTGATCATGCTCGTATGAATCAGAGACAGGGGGCAGTCGATGCTTATCCGAATCGCACGCTGGAGTTGCTCGGTACCGCGGCGGTGTAAGTGGAATCGTGGGCAGCCTGGTGGCGCTTCTGGCTAGCTCTGCTAGGGAAAATGGCCGTGAGGGGGAGGGGATTAAGTAGCCAAGCGGAGGAGAGAATCACGCACGCAATCAACGGCAATTAATCGGATTAAATCGCGGCAGTGAAGGAGAGGGAGGAAATGGCGAGGCCAGGTTGTGGGCGGGATTTGGGGACGACGCTGACGGGGCAGAGTGGGGTAGGCCTGTCAGTGAGGGGGTGTGCGCGGGTCAGGTGAGAAACAGAGGGACAAGGGGAAACCCGGGTGGGCTGTTTTGGTTGATGGGCCGAAAAGGTAGGGCCTGGCCTAGTTCTAATTCCTTACCCTTTTTCTTTTTCTAAATTGATTTTTAGGAAACAAATTAAAATGGAATTAAATGTGTTTGATTTCAAACTTGTTCTGGATTTTTGTAAAATGAAACATGCACATTCTGAGTGTAAAACCCTGCTGTCTCAATAGACTTGCTTGGTTTCTTTGAAATTTTAAAATAAACAGTGCCTTAGCACAAGATTTGATAAAGATATGAAAATGGTTTTAAAACCATATTTTGTTTTGGAAATTTTGTCCAAGCTTTGGAACTCAACCAAACCTACTTATGAACAAACAAATCTTGGTTTGAAACAAATATTCTCTCTCTAGAGAGTAGCATTGAATCAATGTCTGCTTACATAAAATAACAAGAACTCAAATGTTTCTGTTTTTGTAATGACTTTGAAATTGATCCCTAAATGATTATGCATGCTTGGATGATATGTAATATTTGAAAACATGATTTTAGGGATGTTACAAATCTAACCCCCTTAAGGTGAATCTCGCCCTCGAGATTCGGATTGGCTAGCAAATAGGTGAGGGTGGTCTTTCCGAAGATCATCTTCTCTTTCCCATGTTGCTTCTTCTTCGGAATGATGGTTCCATTGAACTTTGCAGAATTTGATAGTCTTAGTCCGAGTAACTCTTTCTGCAGTCTCAAGAATCTTGATGGGTTTTTCCTCATAAGTGAGATCACTTTCCAATTGAACTTCCTCCAAAGGTATAGTATCCTTCAAAGAAGTCTCTTCCATCTCTAGATGGCATTTCTTTAGCTGACTCACATGAAACACATTATGAACGGAAGACAATGATTCTGGCAATTCAATTTCATAAGCTACTTCTCCTTTACGACTTAGAATCTTGAATGGCCCAACATATCTTGGGGTCAAGTTTCCTTTGACTCCGAATCTCTTCACTCCACGAAGTGGTGATACTCTAAGATAAGCTCTATCAGCCACCTCATAGGTGACCTCTCTACGCTTTGGATCTGCGTAGCTTTTCTGTCAGGACTGTCCTATCTTCAATCTATCCTTAACAAGCTTGACTTTCTCTTCAGCTTCTTTGATTAGTTCTGGCCCGAACAAGTTCCTTTCTCCTACACCATTACATAGCAATGGGGTAGTACACTTTCTCCCATAGAGAAACTCAAACGGTGCCATCTCAATACTGGCTTGATAGTTGTTATTGTAAGAGAATTCTGCGTAAGGCAGACTTTCATCCCAATTAGCTCCATAGTCTAGAGCACATGCTTTCAACATAATTTCGAGAATCTGGTTGGTCCTTTCTGTCTGCCCATCAGTCTGAGGATGAAAAGCAGTGCCAAATTCCAATCTCGTTCCCTATGACTCATGTAGTTGCCTCCAAAAATGAGAAGTGAACTGAGTTCCCCTATCAGACACAATACTCTTGGGTACTCCATGTAGACATACAATCCTACTCATATAGATCTTAGCTAGCTTAGCACTTGTATAGGTTTTCTTCGCGGGTATGAAATGAGCCACTTTAGTTAGTCGATCCACTACTACCCAAATAGAATCATATCCTAACCTGGTTCTTGGCAATCCAGTGATGAAATCCATGCCAATCTTGTCCACTTCCAATCAGGAATAGGTAGTGGTTGTAGTAATCCTGCTGGTTTCTGATGTTCCGCTTTCACTCTACTACATACATCACACAAAGCAATATGTTCGGCGATGTCCTTCTTGAGATTATTCCACCAAAATCTTTCCTTCATATCCATGTACATTTTGGTGTTACCCGGATGAATGTAATATGGTGAGTTATGTGCTTCCTGTAAAATCAGTTTCCGAAGCTCGGGATCTTGCGGAACGCAGATACGTTTTCCATACCATAAAGTACCTTGTTCGTCATTATGGAATCCTTTGGCTTTTCCTTTGCCAATATTTTCCTTAATATCTTCAATTTCCCTGTCTGTCTTTTGGGCTTCCTTTATTTTGTCCAACAAAGTAGGTTGAACATCCAATGACATGAGATGTCCTTCAGGCACAATCTCCAATCTAATATCTCTAAATTGGGCACACAGATCGTCTGGCAACTCTCCCTTAGTAAGGCCATTCACAAATACTTTACGGCTTAGAGCATCCGCTACAACATTTGCTTTACCGGGGTGGTATTTCAAACTCCAGTCATAGTCCTTGATGAGTTCTAGCCATCTTCTTTGTCTCATATTTATTTCTTTCTGGGTGAAGATATACTTCAAACTTTTGTGATCTGTGAACACTTCACATTGTTTTCCCAAAAGATAGTGTCTCCATGTTTTGAGTGCATGAACAACAGAGGCTAACTCCAAATCATGAGTTGGGTGGTTTACCTCATGAGTTTTGATTTGTCTCGAGGCATAAGCCACAACTTTCCCTTCTTGCATTAGAACTGCACCTAGTCCATGATGAGATGCATCACAATACACATGGAAATCTTTCTCTAAATCTGGCAAACATAAGACTGGTGCTGTCACTAGTCTCTTCTTCAATTTTTGAAAACTGAGTTCACATCCTTCAGACCAAGCAAACTTCTTGTATTTCTTTAGTAACTCCGTCATTGGCTTAGCTACCTTGGAGAAATTCTCAATAAATCTTCTGTAGTATCCTGCCAAGCAAGGAAACTACGAACCTCTTTTACTGACTTTGGAAATTCAAATTCAGTTACAACTGACACTTTAGCGGGATCAACTGCTACACCATCTCCTGACATAACGTGTCCAAGAAATCCAACTTCATTTAACCAAAATTCACACTTGCTGAATTTGGCATACAGCTTATGCTCTCTAAGCTTCTCAAGTATCAAACGTAAATATCCTTCATGCTCTTCTTTACTCTTGGCGTAGATCAAAATGTCATCGATGAAAACGACAACAAACTTGTCAAGGAACTCCATGAACACCTTGTTCATCATATTCGTGTACTCATACAATCCATACCTAGTGGTAAAGCTATCTTAGGTATGTCTTGTTCTCTTATCTTGATCTGGAAATAACCTGACCTGAGATCAATCTTTGAGAATACACAGGCTCCTTCCAACTGATCAAACAAGTCATTGATTCTAGGCAAAGGGTATTTTTTTTTTATAGTCACCTCATTGAGTGAACGGTAAACTATGCATAACCTTTGACTTCTATCTTTATTTTCCACAAACAAGACTGGTGCTCTCCAGGATGAAGAACTTGGCTGAATAAATCCTTTATGCAACTATTCTCCAAGTTGTTTCTTGAGTTCTTTCAACTCATCAACTGACATCTTGTAAGGTCTCTTTGCTATTGGTCCTGATCCAGGCAGTAAGTCAATCAGAAATTCCACATCTCTATCTGGTGGAATTCCTGGCAATTCTTCCAGAAACACATCCAGATATTCACTCACAATTGGCGCACTTTCTATGCTAACCCCCTTAAGAGAATTTAGCTTAGTCCCTTTCGGTTAAAAGTTAGTCTTGAATCTAATCCTTTTGTTTTCTGGAGTTGTGAGTGCGACAGTATGGTTGGCACAATCTAGCACTCCCTTGTGCTTAGTCATCCAGTCCATCCCCAAAATGACATCCAATCCTTGGGAATTTAGGATTATCAGATTAACGGGAAACTTATACTTCCCAAACTCTATGACTAGATCATGACATCCTGAGTTCACTATCATTCTCCGCCAGGAGAACTTACTTTTATAGGACACCCAATAGTTTCTACTGGAAGTTCATTTCTTTCAACAAATGCTCTTGATATGAATGAATGTGATGCACCGGTATCAAAGAGAACAAATGCTGGAACAGAATTGAGTTTGAACTTACCAGCAACAGCATCAGGTTCCTCATAGATCTCTTCCACATTGATGTGGTTCACATGTCCCTTCTGGAAAGGGTTGGGCTTGTTGGGTCCCTCAACTTTCTTTTATGGGCATTCATTTGCATAATGCCCCATCTTCTTGCACTTAAAACATTCAACCTGACTAAGATCCTTCTTGACAGGCTGGCTTCCACTACCACTTCCACTTCCATTGTGGTGGTTCTTGTACCCACTCTTGTGATTCTTGTACTTGTCATCGTCATGACCACGGTGATGCTTGTTGTCATGATGACGGTTGTGGTTGTGGTGGCTGTTGTACTTTCCATGCTTGTGGGATCCAGAACTCCCACTATCATCATAATGGGAACGCTTGTGAGACGATCCGGAGATGTGCTTGTCAGAGTTGTGTTTCCTCTTTTTGCTTTCAACCTGTTTCATCTTGCTCTCCAAGATGGCAGCCTTGTCACAAAGAGATTGATAGGTGGGGACATAGGCCACAGATAATTGCAGATTCAGTTAATCATTCAGTCCTTTGAGGAACTTCTCTTTCCTCTTGGCATCAGTGTCAACTTCATCCGGTGCATAACACGCCAGATTGTTGACCTCCTCAATGTATTCAGCCACGCTGCGGTGGCGCTGCTTCAAATTAGGAAATTCCTTCTTCTTCAAGCTCATCATTCCGGATGAGATGTGAGCTGTACGGAAACCATCTTCCAAGATAGCCCATGTCACATCCTCAATAGGAGTGGTGATCTAGAAGTTATCCCACCAAGTAGCTGCTGGTCCTTCCAACAAGTGTGCTGCCAACCTGACTTTCTCCTCGTCGGTACAACCGAAAGTTACTAAATCCTTGTTCACTCAATGTAGCCAATCATTGGCCACCATGGGATCAGTAGTTCCTGAGAACTTAGCAGGCCTCGGTCTTAAGAATCTGGTGAGCATGTCAAATCCTGGTGGGTTATTCTGATTGTTGTTATTGTTGTTGTTGTTGTTGTTGTTCTGATTCTGCATGAAAGTAGTCATCATCTGCATCAGCTGTGCCTGTGCTGTCATGTAAGATCCCTCCTTTGTAAAGGAAAAGGATCCCTGTGATTGCAATGCTAGTCCCTGGATCATTGCTAGCATCCACAGTTTAAGATGAAGTACACAGATACAGAGGTCATTTATTGCATCCATTCCAGAGATAAAACATAGTCTTTACAACTCAAGGCCACAGGCCTAATACAAGAGTTTGGAATAAGTAAATAAATATAAGTCTTCATCTTCATGTGCCACAGGCAAACATGTTGAGTGTAGACTCATGACACCTAATCCTCATCAGAGTAACCTGCAACATCACAAGTTACAGCCACAGTGGGTCAATACTTTGGAATAGTATTGGCAAGTGATACCTTAGTAAATTTTAAGTGGACTATATTACTATATGCAATTTGGCTAGGTGTAGATTGGCTTGCTTTACTCAAAATAGGTTTTTCCTATTAGTTGAAAACACTAAGTTTTCCTTTGTCAAAACTTTTCCCAAGAAACCATCAATATACATTGAGGTCCTTCACCCTTGTTCAGCCACAAGTTTTACTTAGAAGTTGGAGTGATGAGATTCTTGATAGCTTCCATGTCTTGATGCTCAAGTTGTCCATTGCCATGGACTTGGCTAAGTACTTAGATTTTTCCATCTGCAGAGGTTGTGCACTTTCCCCACCAGACTTGGTTTCCCAAGACAGGACCTTTCAGAAGCATTCCCTTAGCCAAATGGACGCGTTCCAACCTATCATCCCACTACCACCATCTGTCTAAATGACTAAGTCCTAGCAACCTATGTGATCCAGGCAGAGCCCATATTGCCAAGTGGCTGCACTATAATCTTCTCAACACTTGGCCTCTAAAATCCCTTTGTTCCTGGGTGGCTTTCCACAAGTGAGATACACAAGGTAAACCATATCCATGGGCCTTGTGTAACCACTCAACCAAAAACAACCAATCAAGTCCCATTCCACCCAGGTGATTCATTGACTTAGTTGTTTTATTAGGAAAACATAAGTCCATAGACTTAGAAATATTTTCATCATAGCATGTATATTTACCAACCCTTGTTTTCTACTAGCTAGGCTAAGCATGGCATAGAGAGTACTTAACTTAGAAAATTTCCTAGCAATTCTACAACTACTTAGGATTTCCCAACATGGCATTTGGCAAAAATAGTAACATGCAAGACTTAGCAAAATATTTCTAATGCTTGTACAAAATATAGGGATGGAAATATTCATGAAATACCACTTGCCTTGGTAATGGGGAGAGTAGCACTCTTCACAATCACAATCACTAGCACCAAAATCTACACATAAAATATAACCACAATCACATACAAGTCATATACAAACAAAAATATATATGCATGCATGCAATATGCTAAGTGATGATTTTTGAAACTCAACCAAGCAAGTGCATAGTACCGAATTACAAACAAGTCAAAAACTTGCTAAACTAAGTTTATTTGACACTAAAATAATTTCCTAAACAATTTCTATAACAAAATAGTCCTAAACAAGTTTCTGCAAAAGAAACCATTTTAACAGAACCTAAACTTTAAACACATTGCATAAACAGAAAGGGCTTGTTTTCCTGATTCCAACGGTATAAAATTTGCAAAAATCTAACGTGGGAATCAAAAGTTATAGCCTAATCAAATTTGAATCTAAATCTGTTTCAAATTCTGTTTTAAATCCAAACCCTAGCCACGCATCCTATTCTTACTAGCGCATACCGGTTCGCGTTGGATCACGCACGCGAGCCGTAGGATCTAAGTGGCGATGCACGGTTCAGATCAAAACATAACGCTTCGCTAAGTGGTTCTTTCGCACGCGTTGGATCTAGATCCAACGGCTCTCGATCAAGCGACCACGTTCTGGCGGCGCGCGGCGACGGCGAGCGGCGGAGCGCTCTGTCAGCGGAGACGCTGGCGTTCTAGGTCACTCGGGGAGGGAAGGGTGTGCTTACCAGAACCGCAAGGTCGAGGCGAAGCTCAACGTGGAGGTGGCAAGGCGCCTGGGGCTGCTGGAGCTCGTCGGAGTCGTGCACGGCGTCGGGTGGTTGCGGTCGGAGTTGTTGCCGTGGTTTTGCGTCGCCCTAACACGAACCACAGGGATTAGGAGACGCACAAGACGAATGCGAACAACCTAGTATGCAAGAGGGGGCAAGGGGCGCGCTCTACTTACCGTAATTGGTCGTCGGAGTTGAGCGGCGGCTCGGTCAGTTGCGGGCACGAACGGGAACGGCTTCCTGGGTCACGTTAATGCAAACTAAAGGTATCACGAGATGCACGAGATCGCGCTGGGCACGATAGTTTGAACCAGAGAGAGGGGGGCGGTCGAAGCTCACCGGAATTAGTCACCGGAGGTCGTCGGTGCTGCGGAGTTTCGAGGTCAAATGCGCGCAGCCTGGTGGCGGAGTGAGCGAGGAGAGTGGGGGGAAATGACCGCGGCGGCGTGGGGTTCTTATAGCCAGAGAAGGGGCGGAGATTACGCACGCATTCATCGCCTATTAAGAGGATTAAAATCGCGGCGGGGCGGCAACGGCGGCGTGTTCTGCGGGATTTGGGGAAGACGACGGTGACGTGGGCGGGGCCCGCTTGTCAGCGAAATAAGCAGAGAGGGAGTGGGGTCCAGACGTCAGTGACTGCGTGGGTGTGTAAGCACGTGCGAGAGAGAGAGAGAGAGGTGGCCCGGGTGGGCTAGCTGGGCCGCGTCTGTTGCTGGGCCAAAATCCTGGCGCCGGCCCTTTTCCAATTCTTTTCTCTTTCCTTTTTCCAATTTGATTTTTCAGGAATGGTTTTCAAATGAATTCAAACTCCATTTGAATTTAAATCTATTTGGGATTTTTGCTATGTGCAACCTACTCAAATCTAGGCATAAAACCATGTGGTTACTTTGAAAAGGCTTGGTCATTTTTGGAGAAACAAAATAACAGGGACATTGCACTTAGTTTGCAAATGTTTGAAAATGATTTTTGAAACCTTTTCTATTTTGTAAATTTTTTTTTAACTCCACACTCAAACCAATCAACAAGGGAGGTAAACAATCTAGGTTTAAAACATTCAAACTCTCAAATGGGGATGGACATTTGATTTAAGTTTGCTCACATAAAATGATAGCACTATGTGCTTCAGTTTTCTGAAATGAGTTTGAAATTGATCTCAATTCTATATGCATGCATGAATGATATGCAATCTTTGAAATCATGATTTTTGGGATGTTACAAATCTAACCCCCTTAAGGTGAATCTCGCCCTCGAGATTCAGATTGGCTAGCAAATAGGTGAGGGTGGTCTTTCCGAAGATCATCTTCTCTTTCCCATGTTGCTTCCTCTTCGTAATGATGATTCCACTGCACTTTGCAGAACTTGATAGTCTTTGTCCTTGTGACTCTTTCTGCAGTCTTAAGAATTTTTATAGGTTTCTCTTCATAAGTGAGATCACTTTCTAGTTGCACTTCCTCCAAAGGTATAGTATCCTTCAAAGAAGTTTCTTCCATTTCTGGGTGAAATTTCTTATGCTGACTCACATGAAACACATTATGGACAGCTGATAGAGATTCTGGCAATTCAATTTCATAGGCAACTTCTCCTTTGAGACTCAAAATCTTGAATGGCCCAACATATCTTGGTGCCAATTTTCCTTTGACTCCGAATCTTTTCACTCCACGAAATGGTGACACTCTAAGATAGGCTCTATCACCCACTTCGTAGGTGACTTCTCTACGCTTAGGATCTGCGTAGCTTTTCTGTCGGGACTGTGCTATCTTCAACCTGTCCTTAACCAATTTGACCTTCTCTTCGGCTTCTTTGATAAGATCTGGTCTGAATAAACTTCTTTCTCCCACACCATTCCATAACAATGGGGTGGTACACTTTCTTCCGTAGAGAAACTCAAACGGTGCCATCTCAATGCTGGCTTGATAGCTGTTGTTATAAGAAAATTCTGCGTAAGGCATAATTTCATCCCAACTTGCTCCATAGTCTAGGGCACATGCCCTCAACATGTCTTCAAGGATTTGATTAGTTCTATCTATTTGTCCATCTTTTTGAGGATGAAAAGCAGTACTGAATTCCAACCTCGTTCCCAATGACTCATGTAGCTGTCTCCAAAAATGGGAAGTGAATTGAGTTCCCCTATCAGACATAATACTCTTGGGCACACCATGTAGACATACAATTCTACTCATGTAGATTTTGGCTAACTTAGCACTTGTATAGGTTGTCTTCACGGGTATGAAATGAGCCACTTTAGTTAGGCGATCCACTACTACCCATATGGAATCATATCCTAACCTAGTCCTTGGTAATCCGGTAATGAAATCCATACCAATTTTGTCCCACTTCTAATCAGGAATAGGTAGTGGTTGAAGCAAACCTGCTGGTTTCTGATGCTCATCTTTCACTCTACTACACACATCACACAAAGAAATATGTTCGGCGATGTCCCTCTTGAGATTATTCCACCAAAATCTTTCTTTCATGTCCATGTACATTTTGGTGTTACCCGGGTGAATAGAATACGGAGAGTTGTGTGCTTCCTGCAAAATCAGTTTCCGCAACTCCGGATCTTGTGGAACACAGATACGTTTCCCATGCCATAAAGTAACTTGTTCGTCTTCATGGAAACTTTTAGCTTTCCCTTGGCCAATCTTTTCCTTAATCTCTTCAATTTCCTTATCAGTCTTCTGGGCTTCTCTGATCTTGTCCAACAAAGTGGGTTGAACATCTAATGACATGAGATGTCCTTCCGGCACAATCTCCAATCTGAGTTTTCTGAATTGGGTACACAAATCGTCTGGCAATTCTCCTTTGGTAAGGCCATTCACAAATACCTTACGACTTAGAGAATCTGCTACAACATTTGCTTTACCGGGGTGGTATTGCAAACTTAAGTCATAGTCCTTCATAAGCTCTAACCATCTTCTTTGCCTCATATTGATTTCCTTATAGGTGAAGATATACTTCAAACTCTTGTGATCAGTGAACACTTCACAACGCTTTCCCAAAAGGTAGTGTCTCCATGTTTTGAGTGCATGGACGACAGAGGCCAACTCTAAATCATGAGTAGGATAGTTCACTTCATGAGTTTTGAGTTGTCTCGAGGCATAAGCTACAACTTTACCGTCTTACATAAGTACGGCACCCAAACCTTGATGAGATGCATCACAATATACTTGGAAATCCTTTTCCAAATCTGGCAGACATAAAACTGGTGCTGTCACAAGTCTCTTCTTCAACTCCTGAAAGCTGAGTTCACAACCGTCAGACCAAGCAAATTTCTTGTCTTTCTTTAACAATTCAGTCATGGGCTTAGCCACCTTAGAGAAATTCTCAATGAACCTTCTGTAGTAACCTGCTAAGCCAAGGAAACTACGAACTTCTTTCGCGGACTTGGGAGATTCCCATTCAGTCACAGCTGAAACCATATCAGGATCAACTGCTACACCATCCTTTGTCATAACATGACCAAGAAAACCAACTTCCTCCAACCAGAACTCACATGTGCTGAATTTGGCATAAAGTTTATGCTCTCTTAACTTCTCAAGTATCAAACGCAAATGTCCTTCATGCTCTTCTTTTCTCTTGGAGTAGACTAAGATGTCATCGATGAAAACGACAACGAACTTGTCAAGGAATTCCATTAACACTTTGTTCATCATATTCATGAAGTATGCTGGAGCATTTGTTAAACCAAAAGGCATTACGATATACTCATACAATCCATACCTGGTGGTGAATGTTGTTTTAGGTATGTCTTGTTCTCTTATCTTGAGTTGAAAATATCCTGACCGGAGATCAATCTTTGAGAACACACATGCTCCTTCTAGCTGATCAAATAAGTCATTGATTCTAGGCAAAGGATATTTGTTCTTGATAGTTACCTCGTTGAGTGAACGATAATCTATGCATAACCTTTGACTTCTATCTTTCTTCTCCACAAACAAAACTGGGGCTCCCCAAGATGAAGAACTTGGTTGAATGAATCCTTTCTGCAACTGTTCTCCAAGTTGCTTCTTGAGCTCTTTCAGTTCATCAACTGACATTTTATACGGTCTCTTTTCTATTGGTCCAGACCCTGGTACCAAATCTATCAGAAACTCCACATCTCTATCTGGTGGCATTCCTGACAATTATTCCGGAAACACATCCGGATACTCGCTCACAATTGGCACACTGTCCATGCTAACCCCCTTAAGAGAATTAAGTATACTCCTTTTTGCTTCAAAGATGGTCTTGAATCTGATCCTTTTATTTTCCGGAGTTGTGAGTGAGACAGTATGGTTGGCACAATCTATCACTCCTTTGTACTTAGTCATCCAATCCATTCCCAGAATGACATCCAATCCTTGGGAGTTTAGAATTATCAAGTTAACAGGAAACTTATACTTCCCAAATTCTATGACTAGATCATGGCATCCTGAATTCACTATCATTTCTCCACCAGGAGAACTTACTTTAATAGGACACCCAATAGTTTCTATCGGTAGTTCATTTCTTTCAACAAATGCTCTTGATATGAATGAATGAGATGCACCAGTATCAAAGAGTACAAATGCTGGAATGGAATTGAGTCTGAACTTACCAGCAACAGCATCAGGCTCCTCATAGACCTCCTCCACATTGATGTGGTTCACCTGTCCTTTCTGGAAAGGATTGGGCAAGGTCCTTCAACTTTCTTTTCAGGGCACTCATTTGCATAATGCCCCATCTTCTTGCATTTGAAGCATTCAACCTGACTGATGTCTCTCTTAACAGGCTGACTTCCACTTCCACTACCATTACCACTGTGGTGGCTCTTATGTCCACTCTTGTGGTTCTTGTACTTGTCATTGTCATGACTGCGATGATGCTTGTTGTCATGACGATTGTGGTTGTGGTGCTTGTTGAATTTCCCATGCTTGTGGGATCCTGAGCTTCTGATGTCATCATAATGAGATCGTTTGTGAGACGATCCCGAGCTGTGCTTGTCGGAGTGCTTCCTCTTTCTACTCTCGACTTGCTTCATTTTGTTCTCCAATATAGTAGCTTTATCACAGAGTGACTGATAAGTGGGAACATATGCCAGAGCCAATTGCAGATTCAGCTCATCATTCAAGCCTTCCAGAAATTTTTCCTTTCTCTTGACATCTGTGTCAACTTCATCTGGTGCATAACACGCCAGATTGTTGAACTCCTCAATGTATTCTGCCACGCTGCGGTGGCGCTGCTTCAGATTGTGGAACTCCTTCTTTTTCAGGCTCATCACTCCTGATGAGATGTGAGCAGTGCGAAAGACATATTCAAAGATAGCCCAAGTCACTTCATCTATGGGAGTGGTGATCTGGAAGTTGTCCCACCAAGTGGCGGCTGGCCCTTCCAGCAGATGTGCTGCAACTCTGACTTTTTCAGCATCCGTGCAGCCCACGGTTACTAAGTCCTTGTTTACAGAACGTAGCCAATCATTGGCCACCATGGGATCAGTCGTCCCTGAGAACTTAGCTGGCCTCAATCTCAAGAACCTGGTGAGCATATCAAAGCCCGGAGGGTTGTTGTTGTTGTTGTTATTGTTGTTGTTATTGGGATTGTTGTTGTTGTTATTGTTTTGGTTCTAGATGAATGTTGTCATCATCTGCATCAGCTGTGTTTGAGCAGTCATCATTTGCTGCATTTCTGGAGTGATGTTGTTGTTGTTGTTGGGGTTGGGGTTTGCACGACGGGGAGGCATCTGTGGTTTGTTCAAATAGAGATAAGAATGAGATACCCATAGATGTTTTCATGCACATTACATCACATAAGCAAACACATAGCATGCAACACAATATAAAAGTTCAACAACAAGATAACAAGTTCACAAAGTAAAACACACAAGTAGCAAGCCATCCACATGTCGGATGGTCCAATAACAAGTTCTCAAATAACAAGTACGATAATAAAAGATAAACGAGTAGTCAAGTCTACTCATCAGCATCAATCTCCTCCTCGACAAAGGTAAGACCTGTGTTCTCCATCGCGGTCTTGTTCTCCTTAATGGTAGTGGTCAAGGACTCTATCTTGGCCTTGAGAGCCCTCTTCTGGGAACGAAGCCTCTCTATCACCGTCTGCTGCTGCTCTAGCTCGAAGTCCTTGGACTGCAGTTCTTCAGTCATGTCCCGGATCTTCTTGTTCCTATCCCGACACGCCTCGACTCTTGAACTTCCTGTCCTGGGTTTCAACTTCGCCTCCATTTCCTTGACTATCTCGTCTGCTGTGAAGAGCTTGTCCTTCTCGCCAAGCACACTGAGCTCGTCATTACTGAGCATGACATTGGTCCTGTCCGTGTCCACGTGCCTAATGAGAGACTCTAAATCCTGGAGGTACAGACGTATCGGCTCTGCTGCGTCCCTCGAGTCATCCTCGAAGTCGATGGACTCTCCATCCCCATCACGTCTTCCGAAGACGTGGAAGTGGGTGCCTCTAACCTGTCGGGAGTGTCGACCTAGCAAACGTCCTATCAGGTCCTGCATAACTACCTCCATGCCTCTCTCCCTGTCATCGTGCATAAGCTTGAAGACGATGGCCTCCGTAGTAGGCTCTGACTGGCGTCCGGGCTGGTTCACCTTGAAGCCCCAGAGGTCCTTCCTCTCGAACTTGGTGAGTGGATGCACCATGATGGTGGGAAGAGGGAGATTGAGCAAAGTGGTAAGCTCAACGATACGAGGGCCAAAGCGGGTAACCTGGAACTATTTATAAGATAGAAAAGTTAGAACAACACAAATCAAGATAAAACAAAAGTCAAAACATCACATACATATCCTTGGAAAGCAAAATCACAAAAGTCATGCATACATGAATCCATTACATCAACCAAGGTTCAATCTTATTTTAAGGTAACATTTTGGAAAATATGGTGATAGGTGGTGGTCCAACTAACGAAGTACGTTTACAATCCTATCTCATTGGATATGTTGGCTAACACAATGTTCCTAGAAGCAATTAGCCTATCTTGCTCACATGATTCCATCACTAAGTCTATAATGTCTCCTCTTAAGGTTTGGTTGGTAGCTTCCAACTCTTGGGTATGTTCCTTCTCTTTCATCAAGTCTTTTTGGAGGTTGAGCATTCTGCACTTGACTCTAGCACTAAGTTCTTTGATAGTTCTCCAAGCTGCTTCTCTTGCTGACTCAAAGAATGTGGTGTGCACCACAGTGTTGGTGTACATGCAGAATCCTGTTTCTTTGTGGTTGTCTTCCTTGTTTTTGTACAAGTGAAGTTGCACCCACCAGTGCTCAACTCCTTCATCCATCACTGGAAAGCCTTTGTACACAGCTGCACCATGTATTTCCATTGCCACCATGAGGTCCTTGAGAATTTTGGGAAACTCTGTCTCACACTCCAAGGTCATGGTCATGAGTGGTCCTTTCCTTACGGCTTCGTTGATGGAGTTCATCTACAAATAGAGATGAGAAAGAGAAGATTAGAAAAGTTTACGAGAAGAATAGACAAGTGTAGAAGTAGTTGAAAATTTTACTTTAGTGGTTTCCAATCCTAGGGTCATAATCCTACAGGCAACACAGTGCTATGATACCATCTGTAAGATCCCTCCTTTGTAAAGGAAAAGGATCCCTGTGATTGCAATGCTAGTCCCTGGATCATTGCTAGCATCCACAGTTTAAGATTAAGTACACAGATACAGAGGTCATTTATTACATCCATTCCAGAGATAACTTTACAACTCAATGCCACAGGCCTAATACAAGAGTTTGGAATAAGTAAATAAATATAAGTCTTCATCTTCATGTGCCACAGGCAAACATGTTGAGTGTAGACTCATGACACCTAACCCTCATCAGAGTAACCTGCAACATCACAAGTTACAGCCACAGTGGGTCAATACTTTGGAATAGTATTGGCAAGTGATACCTTAGTAAATTTTAAGTGGACTATATTACTATATGCAATTTGGCTAAGTGTAGCTTGGCTTGCTTTACTCAAAATAGGTTTTGCCTATTAGTTGAAAACACTAAGTTTTCCTTTGTCAAAACTTTTCCCAAGAAACTATCAATAGACATTGAGGTCCTTCACCCTTGTTCACCCACAAGATTTACTTAGAAGTTGGAGTGATGAGATTCTTGATAGCTTCCATGTCTTGATGCTCAAGTTGTCCATTGCCATGGACTTGGCTAAGTACTTAGATTTTTCCATCTGCAGAGGTTGTGCACTTTCCCCACCAGACTTGGTTTCCCAAGACAGGACCTTTCAGAAGCCTTCCCTTAGCCAAATGGACGCGTTCCAACCTATAATCCCACTACCACCATCTGTCCAAATGACTAAGTTCTAGCAACCTATGTGATCCAGGTAGAGCCCATATTGCCAAGTGGCTGCACTATAAGCTTCTCAACACTTGGCCTCTAAAATCCCTTTGTTCCTGGGTGGCTTTCCACAAGTGAGATACACAAGGTAAACCATAGCCATGGGCCTTGTGTAACCACTCAACCAAAAACCACCAATCAAGTCCCATTCCACCCAGGTGATTCATTGACTTAGTTGTTTTATTAGGAAAACATAAGTCCATAGACTTAGAAATATTTTCATCATAGCATGTATATTTACCAACCCTTGTTTGATACTAGCTAGGCTAAGCATGGCATAGATAGTACTTAACTTAGAAAATTTCCTAGCAATTCTACAACTACTTAGGATTTCCCAACATGGCATTTGGCAAAAATAGTAACATGCAAGACTTAGCAAAATATTTATAATGCTTGTACAAAATATAGGGATGGAAATATTCATGAAATACCACTTGCCTTGGTAATGGGGAGAGTAGCACTCTTCACAATCACAATCACTAGCACCAAAATCTACACATAAAATATAACCACAATCACATACAAGTCATATACAGACAAAAATATATATGCATGCATGCAATATGCTAAGTGATGATTTTTGAAACTCAACCAAGCAAGTGCATAGTACTGAATAACAAACAAGTCAAAAACTTGCTAAACTAAGTTTATTTGACACTAAAATAATTTCCTAAACAATTTCTATAACAAAATAGTACTAAACAAGTTTCTGCAAAAGAAACCATTTTAACAGAACCTCAACTTTAAACACATTGCATAAACAGAAAGGGCTTGTCTTCCTGATTCCAACGGTAGAAAATTTGCAAAAATCTAACGTGGGAATCAAAAGTTATAGCCTAATCAAATTTGAATCTAAATCTGTTTCAAATTCTGTTTTAAATCCAAACCCTAGCCACGCGTCCTATTCTTACTGGCGCGTACCGGTTCGCGTTGGATCACGCACGTTTGCCGTAGGATCTAAGTGGCGATGCACGGTTCAGATCAAAACATAACACTTCGCTAAGTGGTTCTATCGCACGCGTTGGATCTAGATCCAACGGCTCTCGATCAAGCGACCACGTTCTGGCGGCGTGCGGCGACGGCGATTGGCGGAGCACTCTGTCAGCGGCGGCGCTGGCGTTCTAGGTCGCTCGGGGAGGGAAGGGTGTGCTTACCAGAACCGCAAGGTCGAGGCGAAGCTCAACGTGGAGGTGGCTTGGCAAGGGGCGCACGGCAGGGGCTGCTGGAGCTCGTCGGAGTCGTGCACGGCGTCGGGTGGTTGCGGTCGGAGTTGTTGCCGAGGTTTTGCATCGCCCTAACACGAAACAGAGGGATTAGCAGACGCACAAGACGAAGGTGAACAACCTAGTATGCAAGAGGGGGCAAGGGGCGCGCTCTGCTTACCGTAATTGGTCGCCGGAGTTGAGCGGCGGCTCGGTCAGTTGCGGGCACGAACGGGAACGGCTTCATGGGTCACGTTAATGCAAACGAAAGGTATCAGGAGATGCACGAGATCACACTGGGCACGATAGTTTGAACCAGAGAGAGGGGGCGGTCGAAGCTCACCGGAATTAGTCGCCGGAGGTTGTCGGTGCTGCGGAGTTTCGAGGTCAAATGCGCGCAGCCTCGTGGCGGAGTGAGCGAGGAGAGTGGGGGGAAATGACCGCGGCGGCGAGAGGTTCTTATAGCCAGAGCAGGGGCGGATATTACGCACGCATTCATCGCCTATTAAGAGGATTACAATCACGGCAGAGGCGGGGCAGAAACGGGCGGCGACGTGTTCCTGCGCGAGATTTGGGGAAGACGACGGTGACGTGGGCGTTGCCCGCTTGTCAGCGAAATAAGTAGAGAGGGAGTGGGGTCCAGACGTCAGTGACTGCGTGGGTGTGTAAGCGCGTGCGAGAGAGAGAGGTGGCCCGGGTGGGCTAGCTGGGCCGCGTCTGTTGCTGGGCCAAAATCCTGGCGCCGGCCCTTTTCTAATTCTTTTCTCTTTTCTTTTTCTAATTTGATTTTTCAGGGATGGTTTTCAAATGAATTCAAACTCCATTTGAATTTAAATCCATTTGGGATTTTTGCAGTGTGCAACCTACTCAAATCTAGGTATAAAACCATGTGGTTACTTTGAAAAGGCTTGGTCATTTTTGGAGAAACAAAATAACATGGACATTGCACTAAGTTTGCAAATGTTTGAAAATGATTTTTGAAACCTTTTCTATTTTGTAAAAAAAAATTCTAACTCCACACTCAAACCCAATCAACAAGGGAGATAAACAATCTAGGTTTAAAACATTCAAACTCTCAAATGGGTATGGCCATTTGATTTAAGTTTGCTCACATAAAATGATAGCACTATGTGCTTCAGTTTTCTGAAATGAGTTTGAAATTGATCTCGATTCTATATGCATGCATGAATGATATGCAATATTTGAAATCATGATTTTTGGGATGTTACATGTCATCAGCTGCTGCATCTCGGGGGTGACATTGTTGTTGTTCAGGTAGGGGTTGGCACGTCGAGGAGGCATCTGTGGTTTTCATAAGGATAAGAATGAGATACCCATAGATGCTTAACATGCACAATACAACACATAGACAATCACCAAACAAGCATCAAAATAGCATAAAGTTCAACGACATAAACAACAAGTTTTGAAAAGCAAACACATCAATAACAAGCCATCCACATGTTGGATGGTCATTGTGACTCAATAACATAACATGGTAAATAAAAGATAAATGAGTAGTCATCACTACTCTTTATCAACCTCCACATCAACAAGTGTAAGACCAGCACTCTCCATAGCGGTCTTGTATTCCTCGACATTGGTAGTCAAGGCCTCTACCTTGGCTTTGAGAGCCCTCTTCTGTGAACGAAGTCTCTCAATCACACCCTGCTGATGCTCGAGCTCAAAGTCCTTGGCCTCTAGTTCTGCAGTCATCTCTCGAATCCTCTTGTTCCTATCTTGGACTCTTTTCTCTTGGCTCTTGAACTTTCTATCCTGACTCTCAAACTTGGCCTCCATTTCCTTGACTATCTCATCTTGCTCCACGAAGAGCTTGTCCTTCTCATGAAGCTGCACCTGGAGCTCGTCATTGCTAAGCATGACGTTGGTCCTATCAGTATCTAGGTGCCTAAGAAGAACCTCTAGGTCCTGGAGGTATAGACGAATCATCTCTGCCGTCTCTCTAGCAGTATCCTCGAACTCAATAGCCTCACCATCCTCGTCGCGTCTCCCGAAGGCGTGGAAGTGAGTACCTCTAATCTCCCGAGAGTGCCTCCCTAACAGACGCCCGAGTAAGTCCTGCATGACTACCTCTAGGCCTCTCTCTCTGTCATCATGCATAAACTTGAAGATGATTGCCTCCATGGTAGGCTCAGTCTGGCGTCCTGGCTGGTTAACCTTGAAGCCCCAAAGGTCTTTCTTCTCAAACTTGGTGAGGGGAAGCACCATGATGCTAGGAAGCGGAAGATTGAGCATACTAGTGAGCTCAATAAGACGAGTGCCAAAACGAGTTCCCTTGAACTCTTCACCCGTGCTGATAGTAACATTAGGCATCTATTTTATAAGATAGAAAAAGTTAGAATCAACATACATAGAGATAAATCACAAGACAAGGCATCACATGCATATTTTTGGCAATCAAAACACACAAGTCATGGCATACATAAATCCATTACAAGCATCCAAGGTTCAACTTAACTTAGACAATATTTTTGGGAAATAAAATGATAAGTGTGGTGGTCCAACTAACGAAGTACGTTACAACTCTCACTCACTAGACAAAATGGCTATCAAAGCATCCTTAGTAGCCATCTGTCTATCTTGTTCACAATAATCCCAAATCAAGTCTATGATGTCTTCCCTTAGTTGTTGGTTGGTAGCCTCCAACTCTTGGGTATGCTTCTTTTCTTCCCTAAGGTCATTTTGGGTGTTAAGCATTCTGCACTTGAACCTATCACCAAGCTCTTTGATGGCCTTCCAAGCTGCATCCCTTGCAGAGTCAAAGAATGTGGTGTGCATCACTGAGTTGGTGACCATGCAGAATCCTGATTCTTTGTGGTTGTCTTCCTTGTTTTTGTAAAAGTGAAGTTGCACCCACCAATATTCCTCTCCTTCATCCATCACAGGGAAACCTTTGTACACAGTTGCACCATGTATCCCCATGGTAACCATAAGGTTCTTGAGGGCCTTTGGAAATTCAGTCTCACACTCTAGGGTCATGGTCATGAGTGGTCCCTTCCTTATGACTTCGTTGATGGAGTTCATATACAAATTGAGATGAGAAAGAAGATTAGAAAAGTTTACGAGAAGAAAAGACAAGTGTAGAAAATTTTCAAAGTGTTGAAATTTTTCCTTAGTGTTTTCTAATCCAATCCTAGGGTTATAATCCTACAGGCAACGCAGTGCTCTGATACCATCTATAAGATCCCTCCCTTTATAAAGGTAAGGATCCTTGTGATATCAATTCTAGTCCCTGGATCAATGCTAGCATCCACAGTTTAAGATGAAGTACACAGAAACAAAGGTCATTATTACATATCATTCCAGAGACAAACATAGTCTTTTACAAACTCCGTGGACATAGGCCTAATACAAGAGTTTAAACATAACAATATAGATAAGTCTTCATCTTCATGTGCCACAGGAAAGCATGTTGAGTGTAGACTCATACCCCTAATCATCATCAGAATAACCTGCAACATCACAAGTTACAGCCAGTGGGTCAATACATTGGAATAGTATTGGCAAGTGATACCTTAGTAAAATATTAGCATCTAGTTACTACATGAATTTGGCTAAGTGTAGCTTAGGCTTGCTTTGCTCAAAATAGGTTTTTCCTATTGGTTGAAAACACTAAGTTTTTCTTTGACAAAACTTTCCCAAGGAATCACCAATATAAATTGGTGAACCTTCACCCTTGTTCAACCACAAGTTTTAACTTAGAAAATTGGGATGAGGAGATTCTTGATAGCTTCCATGTCTTGATTCTCAAGTTATCCAATACCAGGGACATGGCTAAGTACTTAGATTCTTCCATCTACGGAGGTTGTGGTGCGCTCTAAGACAAACCAGAGGTGTTGTTAGATGCGCACAACCCTGGCGAACAAGTGAGTATGCAGAAGAGAGGAAGGGATGGTCGAGAACTACCAGTGGGTGTCACCGGAGTTGCGATGAGCTTCGGTTGCTTCCAGAGGTGGAAGATGACGACGCTCTAGGACGATACAGAGCAAAATAAGGGTATGAGAAGATGCGCAAAGACACACTGATCATGCTCGTATGAATCAAAGACAGGGGGCGGTCGATGCTTACCGGAATCGCACGCTGGAGTTGCTCGGTACCGCGGCGGTGTAAGTGGAATCGTGGGCAGCCTGGTGGCGCTTCTGGCTAGCTCTGCTGGGGAAAATGGCCGCGAGGGGGAGGGGATTAAGTAGCCGGAGCGGAGGAGAGAATCACGCACGCAATCAACGACAATTAATCGGATTAAATCGTGGCAGTGAAGGAGAGGGAGGAAACGGCGAGGCAAGGTTGTGGGCGGGATTTGGGGACGACGCTGACGGGGCAGAGTGGGGTAGGCCTGTCAGTGAGGGGGTGTGCGCGGGTCAGGTGAGAAACAGAGGGAGAAGGGGAAACCCGGGTAGGATGTTTTGGTTGATGGGCCGAAAAGGTAGCGCCTGGCCCAGTTCTAATTCCTTACCCTTTTTCTTTTTCTAAATTGATTTTCAGGAAACAAATTCAAATGGAATTAAATGTGTTTGATTTTAGACTTGTTCTGGATTTTTGTGAAATGAAACCCGCACATTTCTGAGTGTAAAACCCTGCTGTCTCATTAGACGTGCCTGGTTTCTTTGAATTTTAAAATAAACAGTGCCTTAGCACAAGATTTGATAAAGATATGAAAATGGTTTTAAAACCATATTTTTTTTGGAAATTTTGTCCAAGCTTTGGAACTCAACCAAACCTACTTATGAACAAACAAATCTTGGTTTGAAACAAATATTCTCTCTCTAGAGAGTAGCATTGAATCAATGCCTGCTTACATAAAATAACAAGCACTCAAATGTTTCTGTTTTTGTAATGACTTTGAAATTGATCCCTAAATGATTATGCATGCATGGATGATATGTAATATTTGAAAACATGATTTTAGGGATGTTACAGAATGCCACCGTCCCAGGAGACCACTAGACATGCCCGTTTCCTCGCCCGTACCCCGTAGCCACCGCACACCGCGGAGTTCGCCATCGGTACCGCGCAGAGCACCGCACGTTCCCGACCGATTGGCACCGCCCCTAAGCGCGCATTCAAGTCCTAGAGCATTGCCAGGAGACCGCGCGTCGATCACCATCCCCAGCCATGCCTCTAGCAGCCCGTAGCCATGTCGCCACCGTCGCCTACCATCCCTCTCGGTCTCGTCGTCGATCCTATAAAAGGAAGCCACCCCCAATTGTTTGAAGAACACCATTCCACTCCCCTCACCTCACTAATCGTCCCACACCTCTAGCCGGAGCACAGAGAGAAGTAGCTCGCCGAAATTGCACCGGAGCAGGCCGCCTCTGGAGGAGAAGGGTGTCGCTGATTGCGACCACCCCCGGAGCTGCCTCGACCGTCCCTAACCTCTCCGTCGACCACTCGTTCGTTTGTCCGCCTCGCCGTCGTCGCTGGAGCCCTGGTACGCCCCCTATGCACCCCCACTGAGCCGCTAGGGTTCGAGCTCGCCGGTGACAGGTTCGTCGTCGACGATGATCCCCAGCCATTGATCTCCACTCTAATCCAACGACCCACACATTATGGCGTGTTATGATCCAATGACTAGTAGACCCCTGTCACCGAGCTCATGGAGTGACAGGTCGGCCCATTAGCGTCTCCCTCTCAACCTAGTAGTTTGAATTTAGATTTTTCCATTTTAATTCAAATACAGTACTGTACATAGATTCAAAAATCAACCCAGCTCGATTGAATGAACCAAATTGCATGAAACCAATTTTGTTAGTAAAGTACTAAAATGCTTAATCCAAGCCCGTTGGATTCAAATCATTTGGATCTGTAGCTCACCCTTGGTAAAAATAACCAATCAGAAGCTTTTCTACATTCAAAAAAATTTCAAAAGTCAACCATAAAAGCATTTGAGTTGATTCCAACTCTCAAAAATCACATTTGATCATACCTTTCTGAATATATAAAAACATATGGGTCTACTTACATAAAGATTGTTCAAGTAATAAAAGAAGGCCACATATGCATTTCTAGTCACCTTATTTATTTAAAATAAAAGTTTAAACCTTATTAAATTGTGACACCACTTTAAATCACAATACCATGTACTGAAATATGTGGTGATGATATGTGTCAACATGATCCCATGTGTGAGTTGGAGAATATTAAAGCTTAAGTAGTTTTTCAATGAGTAGAAATTACTTTTCTCAAATTAAAATAAATAAGACAAATGCTTTAATCTTGTAATGTTAGTGATGATGCTAGATGATCTATAGTACACCTTTGTGTGATGATTGAAAATAATTAAGTATTGTTTACATAGTAAATTGTAGAGTTTACATAGTAAATTGTAGATACTAGAAGGATATTGGAAGGTAGCATAAAGAGCATTAAATTTGGCCTAAGTCAGATAATCTTGATGTCATCCTAAGGCATGAGATTGAACAGAACTAATCTCCACTTGTTTACCACGCCTCATTAGAACTGACCCCCACTTGTAGATTCTAGTGCTAAGCATAAAACTTGATCAACTTTAGATGGGAATACTTGGTGGAAATGGTTATGAAAACCTTAGAATGATGAGTCATTCTACTAAAATGTTTTGACATGTGTTCTTAAACACCAGATGATTTTGATGATGAAAACGTTGAGGCATGAGCCTGAGCCCTTGATAAAACTGATGGTTGTCTGGATGCGATACCATTCCAATTTTACCGTACAACCACAATACCCAAAAATTGGGTAGGGCTTGACTGGAAATTTATATACCTTAGTATGGGTTCCCTCACGGCCAAGGTCTAAGCTGAGGCTACCTTGTGAAGATTGTCCACCTATGTAGTACCCAAGATGACAGTTGGTCATGGTTGGGAGGCCAAACTCACAGGAGAGGTGCTTATACTAGGGCGTGTAATTGAAAGGTTAGGATTGATTATCCGCATACTGAGTATGGTGAATTCAGGATTTGTTCCTGACGGATGTATCGAATGTTGTGGTGAAAGTGTACAATCTCTGCAGAGTGTCAAACTATTCGAATAGCCGCGTCTGCGGTTATGGACGGTTGGAGTCGCCATACTGTTCCCCCGTCAGACTTTTCAAAATGACTTGTGAAATGAACTGAGACTTTGACTTGACCACAACAGGGTTATGGCATGAGATACAAGTTCCCACTTAGGTGTTATAAAACTTCAACTAGCATTCGTTGCTTCTAAACTTAGTAGAGATAAATCTGGCTTTTGCAAAATAACCCTAGAGCCTAGTGCCCTATTACCAAAAACCCCTTTCACTTGTTAGTATTAGTTTGCGAGTACTTAAAGAGTACTCATGGCTTTGTCCCTGGCTATTCCTGTGGCCAGACTATGAAGAGGAGTACCTGGAGGATGGACCCCAGGAAGGTTACGACAACTAGGATCATCTCCCATCGTCAACATTGCCTGCGACCCCGAAGATTGAGTTTCGCCTACGCTATCATTACTATTACGTTATTCTGCTGCTTGAGTTGTATTAAGAACTGGATCATGAGATCCTTATTTGTGTAAGACCTTATGTATGGTTTGTAATGGATGATGTACTATGGTATCCAAATCTGTTATGTCTCGCAAAAATGGTAATCCTAGGATTGCGATGTATGGCATAATAGGCATCTGGGATTAAAAATCCGGGTGTTGACAGTAATCACCTGTTGTAGGCTATGGGGATGGTAGGGATTGGATGAGTTCTATCATGTAAACGAAAAAGATTGTTAGGGCATGGTGCCGAGTATCTCTATTAGTGCTATTTGACTTTGTTGCAACTTGTTGTGCTTAATGCTTGTCACTAGGGCCTGAGTGCCATGATCTCATATCTGAACTTATTATTGATTCATGATGATAGTATTGTTTGTGATCTTATCTGCAAGTTGTGTACAGATATCATAGTCCGGATCCAAAGGCCCCGAAGTGACAGAAATTGGGACAACCGGAGGGGATGGCTGTGATGTGAGGATGACATGTGTTCATGGAGTGTTAATGCTTTGCTCCGGTACTCTATTAAAAGGAGTACCTTAATTGCTAGTAGATTCCCTTGAGGCCCCTCTGCAACGGGCTGGTAGGACAAAAGATGCTGTGCAATTTCTCATTGCGAGCACGTATGACTATATATGGAACACATGCCTATGATTGTTTAGTACTTGGATGCTTTATCTTATTTATCTGTAATTGCCCTAGTTCTTGAAGTTACATGTTTAGACTTGTCCATGCAATGCCCGTCCATCCATCCCTATGCCTACCGCACTCATATCCTACGGTTTGCTACTATTGTTACTATTGTCCTTGTTTTACTGCTGCTATTGCTTTGCTATTGCTACTACAAAATTGTTGCTACTGATAAACTATTGTGAGCAAGACTATTTCCAGGTGCAGCTGAATTGACAACTCAGTTGTTAAGGCTTATAAGTATTCTTTGGCTCCCCTTGTGTCGAATCAATAAAATGGGTTATACTACCCTCGAAGACTGTTGCGATCCCCTATACTTGTCGGTCATCAAGACTATTTTCTAGCGCCGTTGCTGGGGAGCATAGCTTTATTTGTAAGTTCACTTGGATCTATTATTTTCTACTACTATTTCTTTCATCATGGGTAAGTCTCGTGATGGAAAGTTTCCTATTTTACCATCCACTACAAGAAGAGGTACAGTTCTAAACACCTCTGCTGCTCTTGATCCACCACCACATACACATGCTACATGCACTAGTACTACTGATGAATTTGAAATTGCTTATGATACTCATGATGTTACTTCTACTGTTCTTGATGCAAGTGGTTCATTAGGTCCTTTCCTAGATGCTACTATTGCTAGAACTATTTTGGGAAACACTAAAACTCCTAGTGAAGACACTATTACACTTGTTATCTCCCCTGAGTCTAGAGAGAGATATGATATTAATGATTGTTACATTGAAATAACTGACGGATTTATTGAAGAGTACCAAAACACACGTGGTGCTAGTGCTATTAGGAGTCTCCTTGAGAGACGTACCATTATACCTAAACTGTCTCATGATGCTAAGTTTGCTACTTCTCCCATAGACATTAAAGATTATGATTTCTCTCTTGATTCATCCTATATAAACATTGTTGAGAAAGAACCTTTTTGTGGGACTGAAAATGAAAGTGCTATAGCTCATATGAATGATCTTTCTAATATGAGTGCCTTATTCTCTAATGATGTTAAGATGCACAAGTACTTTGTTACAAAGATCTTCCCTTTTACACTAAAAGGAGAAGATAAATCTTGGTTTAATATATTACCTCTTGGATCCATTGATAGCCCTGATTGTTTGATTGCTTCTTTGTTTCATAAACATTTTCCTCCTAGTGCTAGACATGCTGCTATGCAGAATTTTTTGATTTTAAATAGGGATAAGAAGAGAAATTGCCTGAGTCTTGTACAAGGTTCTGTGCCTTGATTCATGCACATCCTGGATGTCCATTGCCTACAAATGAGATTCTTGATATTTATTACAATGGACTAACTAATGATTCTAGGACATACCTAGATAGTTTTTTTGATTGTGTTTTCAGGAAAAGAACTCCTACAGAAGCTGAAGAATTAATGGCTAAAATAAGCAAGAATTATGATGATTGGACTTCAACTGAGATAATTACACCTGAGCCCATTACTCCTGAACCAATTGTTCCTGAACCAACTCCAACACCAACACCAAAGAAGAGGGGAGTGATTGCATTAAATTATGAAGTGATGAAAGAAGCTAAGAGATGTCTTAAGGAGAAGGGTATTAGATCTGAAGATGTGAAGAATTTACCTCCTATAGAAGAATTATGTAATCCAATTCCCCACTCATCCACTATTGAGGTACACTCTCTCCAACACTTTGATGAAGGTGATATTCCCTATGGTAAACCTCCTGATCACCGCTTAGAGGAACTTGATATTTTTATTGTTAAACAATGTAATTTTAATAAACAAGTTCAGAATCATTTATTGGAAAACTCTAGAGCTATTAATGAGTTGAAAGATATTGTGGAAAGAATTGCTAATGATGTTAAAATGCTTGTTAAACACTTCCAAATTGTTCAAACCCAAATTGATCAACTTGCGATATGCTAGTTAATGCTTCTAGAGAAAAACATGATTACAGAATTAGAACTAGGAGTGGTATAGCCACTCAAGATCCTTTATATCCTGAAGGACACCCTAAAAGAATTGAGCTGGATTCTCAACAAGTTGAAAATAGTGGTAGTCCTCATAAGAGAAATAAAAAGAAACATAAAATATTTGAGGAAACTCTTGAACCTGTTGTAAATCCTAATAGTATATATGTATCTGATGCTGAAACTAAAAGTGGTATTGATAAAAATGATGCTCCTGATAAGGAGGAAGTTGAGGAAGAACCTGAGAAGCACACTAAGAACACTAGGTACACTAAGGAAGATTTTATTGCTAATAATCATGGTAGTGAAAGAGAACCTTGGGTGCAAAAACCAATGCCTTTTCCTAATAAGAAACATAAGTTAAAGGAGGAAGAACACTATAACAAGTTTTCTTAGTGGATGAAACCTTTATTTTGCATATTCCTTTGACTGATGCTATTAAGGTGCCTCCTTATTCAAAGTATATGAAGGATATTGTCTCTAATAAAAGGAAGATTCCCAATGAGGAAATTTCTACTTTGCTTGCTAATTATTCCTTCAATGGTAAGGTTCCAAAGGAACTTGGTGATCCAGGTATTCCCACTATTCCTTTCTCTATTAAAAATAATTATGTTAGAACTGCTTTGTGTGATTTGGGAGCTGGAGTTAGTGTTATGCATTTTTATCTCTACAAGAGACTCTAGCTATAAAAGTTGATACCAACTGATATAAGTTTGAAAATGGCTAATAAGTCTACTACTATTCATGTTGGTATATGTGAGGATGTTCCTATTCAAGTGGATCATAATTGCTTGGTTTTAACTGATTTTGTTGTGCTTGAGATGCCTGAAGATGATAATATGTCCATTGTTCTTGGGAGACCTTTTATTAATACTGCAGGTGCTGTCATCAATTGTAATCAAGGGAAAGTAACTTTTAATATTAATGACAAAGAGCATAGTATCTATTTCCCCAAGAAGATTGAGAGCTATTTGATACGTCCAAAACGTATCTACTTTCTCGAACACTTTGATGTTGTTTCTTCTCTAAACTTGTGTTATTTGGATACAACTAACACGGACTGACGATGTTTTCAGCAGAATTACCTTGGTGTCTTTTTTTTGTGCAGAAAATGAACTATCAGGAAAAATCCCAGAAAATATGCCAAAAATTATATTTCACCAGACGATCCATGGAGCCAGAAGGGGAGATAGAGGGGATGCCAGACCCACCCCAGGCACGGGCCCACTAACCCCGCGCTTGGGGGAGGTCTGGACACCCCAGGTAGCTCTTTGGCCTCCCTCCGCGTCTATAAGTTGCCTTCTGACCTAAAAACAAAGGGGGGTTCGATAGTTTTCCAGATAGATTTCCGCTCTGCCACCGCCACGAGAAACCAAGATTCGGATCTAGAAACTCCGTTCTGGCACCCTGCCGGGACGGGGAATTTGGAGAGGATCATCGCCATCGTCATCACCAACACATCTCCATCAACCACCGATGTTTCCCTCATCCATGAGTGAGTAATCCCCCGCTGTAGGCTTGGGGGTGGTAGGGAATGGATGAGTTCTATCATGTAATCGAATAAGATCTGTTAGGGCAAAGTGCCTAGTATCTCTATTAGTTCTATTTGACTTTGTTGCAACTTGTTGTGCTTAATGCTTGTCACTAGGGCCCGAGTGCCATGATCTCAGATCTGAACTTATTATTGAATCATTATAATAGTATTTTTTAGGATCTTATGTGCAAGTTGTGTACACATATCATTGTCCGGATCCAAAGGCCCCAAAGTGACAATAATTGGGACAACCGGAGGGGATGGCTGTGGTGTGAGGATCACATGTGTTCACGGAGTGTTAATGCTTTGCTCCGGTGCTCTATTAAAAGGAGCACCTTAATTTCCAGTAGTTCCCTAGAGGCCCTGCTGCCACGGGCTGGCTAGACAGAAGATGTTGTGCAAGTTCTCATTGCGAGCATGTATGACTATATTTGGAGCACATGCCTAGGATTGTTTAGTACTTGGATGATTTTTATTATTTATCTGCAATGCCCTAGTTCTTTGAAGTTACATGTTTAGACTCGTCCATGCAACGCCCGTCCATCCATCCCTACGCCTACCGCACTCAAATCCTACTACTACCGTTGCTGTTACTATTGCTACTGTTTCACTATTGATGTTACTTCTGTTGTTACTTTTTTGTTGCTACTATAAACTATTGCTACTAATAAACTTCTCTGAGCAAGAACTATTTCTAGGTGTAGCTAAACTGACAACTCAGTTGTTAAGGCTTGCAAGCATTCTTTGTCTCCCCTTGTGTCGAATTAATAAATTGGGTAATACTACCCGCGAAGACTGTTGCGATCCCCTACACTTGTGGGTCATCAAGACTATTTTCTAGCGCCGTTGCCGGGGAGCATAGCTTTATTTATAAGTTCACTTGGATCTATTATTGTTCAATGCTACTCCTTTCATCATGGGGAAGTCTCGTGATGGAAAGTTCCCTATTTTACCATCCACTACAAGAAGAGGTACAGTCCTAAACACCTCTGTTGCTCGTGATTCACCGTCTATTATAAGTAAGATTGTCACACCACCACCACATACTCATTCTACACACACTGCTACTACTGCTGAATCTGAAACTGCTTTTGATACTCATGATGTTACTTCTACTGTTCTTGATACGAGTGGTTCATTAGGTCCTTTTCTAGATGCTACTATGGCTAGTCTAGGAAATACCAAAACTCCTAGTGAAGACATTGTTACACCTGTTATCTCACCTGAATCTACTAAGAGTTTTAATATTAATGATTATTACATTAAGCTCAGTGATGAATTTATTGAAGAGTGCCGAAACACACATGGTGCTAGTTCTATTAAGAATCTTCTTGCTAGACATACTATTATACCTAAGAAGTCCTATGATCCTAAGTTTTCCACCTCTCCCATAGATATTAAATATAAAGTTTATGATTTCTCTCTTGATTTATCTTATTTAGATATTGTTGAGAAAAAACCTTTTTGTGGTATTGAAAATGAGAGTGTTGTGGATCATATGAATGAGCTTTCTACTATGAGTTCTTTGTTCTCTGATGATTTTAAAATGCGCAAGTACTTTGTTGCTAAGATCTTCCCTTTTTCATTAAAAGGAGAAGCTAGGGCTTTGTTTAATAGATTACCTCATGGTTCCATTGATAGCCCTTATTGCATGATTGCTTCTTTCTTCCATAAATATTTTCCTCCCGGTGCTAGACATGCTTCTTTACAGAGTCTTTTTGATTTTAAAAAGGAAGAAGAAGAGAAATTGCCTGAGTCATGGAAAAGATTATGTTCCTTGATTCATGCATATCCTGGATGTCCATTAACTAAGAATGAGTTGCATGATATTTATTATAATGGACCTACCTAGATATATTTGCTGATTGTGTTTTCAGGAAAAGGACTCCTACAGATGCTGAAGAATTAATGAACAAGATAAGCAAGAATTATGATGATTGGACTTCAACTGTGCTGAATACACCTGAGCCTATTACTCCTGAACCAATTGTTCCTGAACCAGTTCCAACACCAACAACAAAGAAGAGGGGAGTTATTGCATTAAATGATGAAGTGATGAAGGAAGCTAAGAAGTGTCTAAAGGAGAAAGGTATTAGAGCTGAAGATGTGAAGAATCTACCTCCTATAAAAGAATTATGTAAGCCAATTACCGACTCATCCACTATTAAGGTACACTCTCTCCAACACTTTGATGAAGGTGATATTCCTTATGGTAAGCCTCATGATCAATGCTTAGAGGAACTTGACATTTTTCTTGTTAAACAAGGTCATTTTAATAAACAAGTTCAGAATCATTTATTAGAAAACTCTAGAGCTATCCATGAGTTGAAAGATATTATGGAAAGAACTTCTAATGATATTAAAATGCTTTGTAAACACTTTCAAATGGTTCAAACCCAACTTGATCAACTTGCTAAGGTGCAAAAGGATATGCTAGTTAATGCTTCAGGAAATTAACATGCTTATGGAATTAGGACTAGGAGTGGTCCAGCTACTCAAGATCCTTTATATCTTGAAGGACACCCTAAAAGAATAGAGAAGGATTCCCAACAAGGTGAGGATAGTGGTAGTCCTCGTAAGCGGAAGAAACATAAGAAAGTTGAGGAATCACTTGAACCTGAAGGGATACGGGTAGGCTACACTAGCGCAATTCAAAAAAATTCTACCGCGTATACCAGGATTACTGTTGTCATAGATCACGGGATTACCACTAGACGCACAGTTGAGGAATCGATGAAGTGCGTCGAGGAAGTGCAGACGTTCCACGTCTCCTCCTTGTCCTCGTCCTACGAGAAGCTTCCCTTGCACGGCTCGTCCAAGCGCTACAGATGCAGCGCCTCCGAGGTATCCACACGTAGAGGGTGGAAGCGTCGAGCCCGGGATCGCTAGGTCATGCCACACAGCGTGAGGAGTGGCGGCTGGGAATGATCTGAGGTCTAAGGTCTAACCCTGGTCAGCTCGCCCCACTGCAAGGTTCCCAACCTTTGATAAGGTAGAGATCCCTGTGTTTACAATGCTAGTCCCTGGATCAATAGCTAGAATCCACAGTTAAGATGTAATATCAAGAAACAAAGGTCATAATACAACTTTATAACCAGGAATAAAATAATTTATTACATCTTACATAGATCATTTGGCTATCTCATTACAATGCAGCATAATTTAACAATAGCATGGGGTCCTTCATCTTCAAAGTGCCATAGGCAGACATGTTGGTTGTAGACTTGTAATCCTAATCATTAAACTTCACTAATATCAAACAAACCTGCAACATAACAAGTTACAGCCACAAGGGTCAATACATTTGAATTGTATTGGCAAGTGATACTATGGTAGTATAGTGGAGTCTATCATCTATATGCATTTGGCTAAGTGGAGCTTAGGCTTGCTTTGCTCAAAATAGATTTTCCTTATCATTTGAAAACACTAAGATTTTGCTTGACAAAATCTTTCCCAAGGCATCCCCCAATAGAAATTGGTGATCCTTTCAACCCTTGTTCACCCACAAGTTTTTAACTTAGAAATTTGGATGATGAGATTCTTGATAGCTTCCATGTCTTGATGCTCAAATTGTCCTTTACCAGGGACATGGCTAAGTACTTAGATTTTACACTCTGCAGAGATGGTGAAATTTCCCCACAAGACTTGGTTTCACCAAGACAAGATCTTTCAGAAGCCTTCCCTTAGACCAAAATGGACGCGCTCTAACCTATCAAACCCCTACCACCAACTGTCCATTTGTCTAAGTTATTGCAACCTATATGATCCAGGCAGAGCCCATAATGCCAAGTGGCTGCACTTGAAGCTTCTCAACATTTGACATCTCAAATCTCTTTGTTCCTGGGTGGCCATCCAAAAGTGAGATACACAAGGTAAACCATAGAAATGGGCCTTGTTAACCACTCAACACAAACCATTCCTTCCATTCCACCCAGGTGATTCATTCACTTAGTTGTTTTATTAAACAAAACACAAGTTCTCAGACTTAAAAATTTCCATAGTATGAATATACATTCCACCCTTGTTTTCTACTAGCTAAGCATGATAGTAGTAAGAATCTTAACTTAGGAAATTCTACTAAGGTTTCATCTACTAGGATTTCCCATGGCATAGTTTACACTTAGCAAAATTCCATGCAGGTCCTACTTAGAAATATCACTAATGCATAGTGAAAATAATGGGACAAAAGTATGTAGCATCACTTGCCTTTTTGGTAGAGAGTATAACTTCACTCCTTGATCTTTGCAATGTTCACTCACTTCAAATCACTACAATTCAATCAAGCAAACAACATTTCAATCTACCATTCAAGTAATTCATCACATAAATAATAATAAGAAAACAATGCATGCAAGCATGCTAAAGATTGTTTTATTTGGATAAGTGGTTTCTAATGGGTTATAAACATTTGAAAACACCTAAGGGTCATTTTATAAAGTGGCAAAACCATTTGCAAAAGGTTTTACTTCATAAACCATTTTTAAATTAAATCATTTATGTGGTGAAGAAATGCTTTTAATAAGGCAACATTCTATAGGTTTCACAAAATATGTTTTCAAACCATAAAACCTTGTGTTTAGGGTTTGAGAGTTTATTTCCAAAACATTTCTCAAAGGTTTCCTTCAAAAACCATATTTAATAATTAAACCATATTTTTATTTGACTAGAAATGTTTTAAATCAAAGATTCATTCTTTTGTTTCACCAAATACATTTTGAAACCACCAATTGATTTCTAGGGTCAGTAGGTTCAAAACAAACCATTTGCCAAAGATTTTATCTTCAAAATCATTTTAGAACAATTTTTATATTCTAAACATGCATACACAAGTTTCTGCAAAAACCAACAATTTAACAGAAGCATTTTACTAAACAAAGGGCATGGTTGGCTAGGGCTTGTCTTGCTGATTCCATTGATATAAAATTTTCAAAATTTGGTCGTGTGGTTTGAAAGTTATGAATTTTGCAAGTTTACTAATTCAATAGATCAAATTCTGTTTTTAAATCAACACCCTAGCCACGCGTCGCGCTGTGATTGGTCGATACCGCTTCGGCTGGATCACGCTCTCTGGTGCATTGGATCTAACTTAAATTGCGTGGCTCAGATTCATCCTTACCATTTCAGTTAAGTTCTATCGTGACGCTATGATCTGGATCGGACGGTGCTTAGCTCGCTTGCCAGGGATGGGCGGCGCTGGCGGTGGCTGGTGGCGGCGCTAGCTCTGGCTACAGCGGGGCTGGTGATAGAGGAAGCGAGGGAGGAAAGGGAGTGGCTCACCAGGTTCGCCGAAGTGTGGGGATGCTCGAGGTGGTACTGGCTGGCAAGGGGGCGCACGGGGTCGATGAGAATCGCTCGCCGGAGTTCATGGGGCCGTCGGTTGCGCTCAGACATCGACGGGGACGGGGCTTCGGTGCATGCCAGAGGGAGAGGAGTGTATGGTTAGATGCGCAAGGACGAGGCGAAGATGCGTGCGTGAAAGAGAAAGAGAGGGGTGGTTAGATTCTTACCAGAGGAGTCGCCGGAGAAGAGGCAGACGGCGGCGGAGCTTGAGGTCGTCGTTGTCAAGGTTCAAGAGCGCGCGGGGACGAGCTGGCGCTACGGGGAGATGCAGTGAACTATGGGGAGCAAGCTAGTGTGGTTGAGGAGGCGAGGGGCGGAAGGGTTCAGCCGGAATTGTCGCCGGACTGTCGTCGGACAGAGGAGCTTCGAGGTAAAAATTCCAGTGGCCTGGTGGCTCCTGTGGGGTGAGGTCTGGGGGAGAAGGGAGAGGAGACGCAGGTGACTAAGTACGCGTGATCACGGGGTCGTTTAATGGCGTCGTTACTGCGTATTAAAGCGAGGAAACGGCGACAGAACGGCCGGGGAGGAAAGAGGGGGCGTGGTCACCGCGGGGAGGAAGAAGGTGAGGTGGCAGTGGGGTCCGTTGTCAGCGTAAGGGAGAGAGGGGGAGTGGGTCCGGGCGTTCAGCGACTAAGTGGGTGATTTCTGCGGTGAGAAACGTTTCGCTCGGGGTGAGAGGGAAGATGGGCTGGACTGGCTTAGTGGGCTGGGCTGGCTTGTCCTCTTTTTTTATACTGCTTTGTTTTTCTTTTTCTATTTCTAATTTATGTTTTGGTTTTGTTTAATTAATTCAAACACTCATTTGGATTCAAATCTTTGCCAAATTTTGTGCAGACTCAAATACTGATTATTAGTATAATCTGAAGTCAATTTTGGAATAAAATTTTATTCTTTTTGGGGTCTTTTTAATTATTCAAAAAGGCCCTAGTTTTAAATCAAATAAGTTTTAGTAATATTTCAAACACCATTTAAATTCTTTAAACTTTCCAAATCTTTTCAGTAGGTTTTTTATTTGTTTAATAGGGTGTCAAATAATTCATCTTTGAATTATTTGGAAAGTATTTAATATGATTCAAAAATCATTTGAATTGGGTATTTGTTTTAATTCCAATTGAATTATTTGGAGGATTTATTTTCTTTAAGTTATTTAAACAACTTTTTATTCCACTTGGGTAAATTCCAAAATACTATTTTCTCAAGAATTAAGTAATTATTCTTATTAGAGATTTGTCTTTTTTAAAATAGGGATAGAATGGTTAATGCCATTTTATTTTATTTGGAAATTCTTTATCCTTTTATTTTATTTGAATTTTGGATTATAAACATTCCATTTGCTTATGGTCTTTTGCCAAGATTTAATTTGGTCTTTAAATATTATTTATTTAATAATTCCTTCTTCATCTTATAAAATCCATATCTTTTTATTTTTAAACCCAAACTTGGTGATTCCAATTTTTAAAATATTATTTAATATTTATTTATCCTTTTAAATATCTTTAGGATTATGTTCTCACCATTTTGTATGGATTCTAGATAAGTGCTTTATTAGCTTTGGAAAATACTTTTCCTTATCTTATTAATTCATAAGATTTTATCCATGGTTCCAAATTAAGTGAAACCAATTTATATGGCTTTATAATATTTCTATTTGTCATTATTGATCATTTGTAAATGTTTGTTGACAAGATTTTATATGGATCAAATCCATAGGCTTGGAGATAACTTGGAAATGATTTTTATTCCATTACGGTTTTAGGGTTTGGATTTATTTTCCAAGTGTTTAAATTTCAAGACACATTCATTGAGGAATGCATTCCTCTTGATTTGGAATTTTGTTGGTTTCAAACTTTAATTAAAGTTTGTTCAAGATTGGATTTTAAGTTTCCATTTAGAAACAAAAAGTTTCTTTTCACCCCAAAATTCAACAATAATTTATTTTGTTTATTTATATTTCACATAACAAGATTTGGAAAATCTTGGGATGTGACACCCACCCTCTCTTATATAGTCGTCCCTAGTGGGATTCTACATTAGCAGCCCATTAGTACCCTAAGCCTGGTCTAATTCGGATCCAATCCTCATTAGGCTTCCAACCCCTTAAGTGTGTGACCCAATAGGTTCGTATGCGTATAGACATGACACGAATACACTTATTCTATCAATAGTTGGTAGCGGCCTCTAGCAAGACGTGCCAACTCCTAAACGCATACAAAGATCATATCGGACGAACCATCACAAGGTTTAGTACATGTCTTTCCCTTTGCCTCACGATATTTGGTCTAGCTCCAAGCTGACCTCCCTTTCTCGATACCGTGATTCAGAATCCCTTTACTAGGTTAACTCTTAACCATATGTATCACAGCCATGCATTTCTGGATCCGATCACTCGAGGGGCCCAGAGATATCTCTCTCAAGTAGAGAGGGGCAAATCCCATCTTGATTGACCATGCCTTGCAGCATGCTTTAGGACAAACCTGAAAGCTACCTTTATAACTACCCAGTTATGGTACAACGTTTGATAGCCCCAAAGTAGGTCGATCCACATCTCAAGTACATGCGACAATCTCAAGTCTAAGGACAAAACGTACACGATGTGTAGAGAGAGAGCTGCAACTAATTGCTAGTCTCAGGTTGGGTAAGTCCAACCCCATGTTCATAACATGTGTCCACATCATTGGTTTGACATCTCCATGTCTATGACTTGCGAAACATAGTCATCAACCAATCGATGTGCTAGTCTAATACTCACGTGTGTCCTCTCATGAACTCCGACTAGGGACAACTCTTAAATAACCATACAAGTATAGAGTTTCACAAACAATTCACGTAATTGCCAATCAATACAAGTTTCCTGATATGGATATTCAAGGAACATTACAATAACTCATGGATACATATGAAATATCATCATCTCTATGATTGCCTCTAGGGCATATTTCCTTGATCTCCACTTGCACTAGAGTCAATCTAAAATGTATCTAATACCAATTGCTCTTGTGTGCGCTTCATGCGCGGGCTGCGGGAGAGGCTTAGTCAAGGGATCAGCAACATTTGAGTCTGTATGTATTTTGCATATCATGACACTACCATCCTCAACGAACTCTCGAATCTGATGGTAACGCATGTGAATATGTTTGTTCTTCTGGTGCTGTCTAGGTTCCTTGGCCTGTGCAATAGCACCATTGTTATCACAATAAGCTTCCAAGGGATTGGATGCGCCCTGAACCACACTGAGAGCGATCAGGAAATTCCTAATCCAAACAGCTTCCTTTACTGCCTCCGAGGCAGCAATATATTCAGCTTCTGTTGAAGAGGAGGTCACCGTATCTTGCTTGGAACTTTTCCAGCTCACAGCACCACCATTCATGACAAACACATAACCTGATTGCGATTTCGAATCATCTGAGTCGTTAAGGTAACTCGCATCTGTGTAACCCCTTACACTGAGTTCATCCTCACCTCCATAAACTAGGAACACATCCTTAGTCCTTTTCAAGTACTTAAGGATGTTCTTTATCGCTGTCCAGTGACCTTCACCTAGATCAGCCTGGTATCTGCTCGTAACACTTAGAGCATAGGAAATATCTGGGCGAGTACATACCATTGCATACATGATGGATCCAATAGCCGAAGCATATGGAACCCTACTCATGCGCTCACGCTCATCAGTAGTCGAAGGACACTGAGTCTTGCTGAGTTTTATGCCGTGAGACATGGGCAAGAACCCCTTCTTAGCCTCTTCCATGCTGAACCGTTTCAACACTTTGTCAATGTATGTACTCTGGCTTAATCCAATTAGCCTCCTTGATCTATCTCTATAGATCTTAATGCCCAGAATATATACCGCTTCTCCTAAGTCCTTCATTGAAAAAATATTTTTCAATGAGGTCTTAATAGACTCGAGCATAGGAATGTCATTTCCAATCAGCAATATGTCATCTACATATAAGATTAGAAATACTAGTGATCTCCCACTTTCCTTCTTGTAAACACAAGGTTCTTGTTCGTTTTTGATGAAGCCAAACTCCTTTACAACTTCATCAAATCGAATGTTCCAACTCCGAGATGCTTGCTTCAGCCCATAAATGGACTTCAGAAGTTTGCATACCTTTCCAGCATTGTTTGGATCGACAAAACCTTCGGGCTGCATCATATACACGTCCTTAGTTAGGATTCCATTTAGGAAAGCCGTCTTGACATCCATCTGCCATATTTCATAGTCGAAATGTGCAGCAATAGCTAGAATTATCCGTATAGATTTAAGCATCGCTACGGGCGAGAAAGTCTCGTCGTAGTCAACTCCTTGAACTCGTCGAAAACCTTTTGCAACAAGTCGAGCTTTATGGATGTGAACATTTCCATCCATATCAATCTTCTTCTTATATATCCATTTGCACTCGATGGCTTTAAAACCATCAGGCAGGTCAACCAAGTTCCAAACTTGATTGTCTCCCATGGACTCTATCTCGGATCTCATGGCGATCAGCCATTTCTCAGAGTCTGGGTCCACCATCGCTTCTGCATAGGTCGCAGGCTCATCATTGTCTAACAATAATAATTCCCGCGCTTCGCGGAGCCTCGCCGACCTTCGTGGTTGTGGTGCTTCTATTGCCACGGGTTCCTCAACTTGTTCTGCTACAATAGCATCACCTCGTGAAGCATCCCCAATGGCTCATCTTGAACTTCTTCAAGTCGCACCGACCTTCCACTTGTTCCCTTTGAGAAACTCTTTCTCTAGGAAAACACCTTCTGACGACAAACACTTTGCCCTCCTCTCGGTTGTAGAAGTAATACCCTAAGGTTTCCTCGGATATCCACGAAAATGCACTTATCTGATTTGGGTGTTAGCTTGTCCGATCAAGTCGCTGACAAATGCATCACAACCCCAAATCTTTAGAAAAGACAAACTGGGATTCTTTCCAGTCCACATCTCATATGGTGTCTTAACTACGGATTTAGATGGTACCCTATTAAGTGTGAAAGCTGCCGTTTCTAGAGCGTAACCCCAAAATGATAATGGTAAATCCGACTGGCTCATCATAGATTGAACCATGTCCAACAAAGTTCGATTACGCCGTTCGGAGACCCCATTTCTTTGAGGCGTTCCGGGCGGCGTAAGTTGTGGAACAATTCCGCAACTCTTAAGATGATCGCTAAATTCGTGACTCAAATATTCACCTCCACGATCATATCGCAAGGCCTTTATTTTCTTGCCATGTTGATTCTCTACTTCACTCTGAAACTCTTTGAACTTTTCAAAAGTTTCAGACTTATGCCTCATCAAGTAGACATAACCATATCTACTGAAATCATCAGTGAAAGTAATGAAGTAGTGATATCCTCCTCTGGCTGTCGTGCTCATTGGTCCACACACATCAGTATGTATGAGTTCCAACAAGTCTGTCGCTCTCTCGGGTAAACCCGAAAAAGGTGACTTGGTCATCTTTCCAAGTAAACAAGCCTGACATGTCTCGTATGATTCAAAATCAAATGAAGTTAGAAGACAATCACCATGGAGCTTCTTCATGCGCTTTTCACTTATATTCCCCAAACGACAATGCCATAAATAGGTAGGACTCAAATCATTAGGCCGAAGCCTTTTAGCACTAATATTGTAAACAGATGCATCATCAAGATTTAAAATAAATAACCCATTCACAATGGGAGCATTAGCCATAAACATATCATTCTTAGAGATTTCACAACCATTGTTTGCACTCGCGAATGAATAACCATCCCTCATCAAACATGAAGGTGATAAAATGTTTCGACCCATAGTTGGAATGTAATAACAATTATTCAACTCCATAATAAATCATGAAGGAAGGTGAAGTTGCATGACGCCGACGAACAATGCAACAACCCTTGCTTTATTTCCGACGCGAAAATCCACTTCGCCTTTCTGCACTTCTCTAGTCCTTATTAGCCCCTGCATCGAATTGCAAATATGAGCAACCGATCCTGTATCAAATACCCAAGAGTTAACATAGGAATCAGTGAGAAGAATGTCCACAACATTTACAACAAGCGTACCTGAGTTGGAAGTACTCTTACTTCCACTCTTCTTCAAAGAAGCCTGGTACTTGCTGCAGTTTCTCTTCCAGTGGCCATGTTCATGATAAAAGAAGCACTCAGTGTCTTCTACAGGTCCAGCCTTTTGCTTGGGTGCAGACTTAGGGATCGTATCCTTAGCCTTGCCCTTCTTCTTCCAAGAAGTACCTTTTTTTCTTGAAGCTAGGCTTGTTCTGCACAGCCATCACATGGCTATGCCCTGCACACTTCTTCATCTCACTTTCTGCTGTTTTAAGCATCCCACATAATTCATTAAGGCCCTTCTCCACCCCATGCATATGGTAGTTCGAAATGAACTGCCCATAGATGGATGGAAGAGACGCCAAAATGAAGTCAGTGGCCAACTCTTGGCCTAGTGGAAAACCAAGCTTTTCCAAAGTCTGACTGTAACCAACCATTTTGATCACATGGGGGCCTACAGCTGCTCCCTCTGCTAGCTTGCATTCGACAAAGGACTTGGCAACATTGTACCTCTCAGTCCTTGCCTGATCTTGGAACATGTCCTTAAGCGCAACGATCATATCGTATACATCCTTATCCTCAAACTTCTTTTGAAGTTCAGGTTCCATGCATGCAAACATAAGATAGCTAACCTCAAGAGAATCATCACATGCTCTCTTGTAGGCATTCTTTAGGGCAGCAGATGCATTATCAGCAGGTTCATCGGGGATTGGGGTATCCAGAACCGTTTCCTTTTTATCAGACCTGAGAACAATTCTCAGTTTACGGACCCAGTCCGAATAGTTTGTTCCATTTAGTTTATCTTTGTCAAGAATCGAACGCAAAGAGAAAGGTGATGTAGTGTTCGGTGCCATTGATCTAGAACAGAAAACATGCAAAATACTAAGCCATGTAACCATGAAAGAGTAAAACATATTAAACAATTTAATAGCATATACTCCCACTTAAATCAATATCCCTCTATTGATACTAAGTGATTCAAGATCCACAATTAACAAGTCGACTAGTGAGCTTTAGCATCACTTCTAGAAGACAAGGTAAATCGGTAAGCAACACTTGCTAATCATATCACATATGACTCTTGTTGTTGGGTGACATCTCTATGTCAAAACTAGGCGCCCAACCTTTATGCCCCAAGGTCCTTAACTGTTAAGATGACCTTGTCAAGTTCACCAACCCTTATGCGTGTAGGTATCCGATACAAACCCATCCAGCCAAGGAAAACCGCGGCACCCTAATTTCATACGCCCACCAACGATTGTACAGGGCATAGGATGGTGCAAGGTTTGGTTGGGAGGGCATGGTTTAACTTAAACTTTGTGAGGAATCGTTCTACTTATATCATCTAAGCATGCATAGTAGTAAAACGCATAAGAATAACATTCACATAGATCTGACACAGTATGGCCCATTTTCTCATGGTGATCTCCATCGCCATAGAACCTGTCCACCATGATGATATCCATCTTCATGTTCCATGTGAGCCATCCTCCAAGTGATGAGTCCTCCAAGAAATAATACAAGCTATTACTCCTAACATCTAGTAATCAAAATTACATAGTATTGGGATCATCACAAGTTGGCACGCAGGCAATTACAATAAATGACAACACACATGGCTCCAGCTATGTTGCCCTACTCACGACACGCAGGTCATGCTAATTTTCATACATGCACCACATACATATATGGGCCATACTAATCACATACATCCTGCAAAAACAAGTTATGCATAGAATCGCATTCTACCGGATCATGTGACATCGCAGCACCTAGTTACCTTAACGAGATACAAAAAGGGGCTACGATTAAGGGGGGTCTAGGGGGTCTCCCCCTGCGGGGTTCGAAGGGGCAGCGGCCCTCGCGGTATCAAATGAGAGATCGAATCTTCACAATTTTCTTTAAGGATTTTGATCGGCAAATCAAATTTACCATAAACCGACTCCTGTCCCGATTCAATCAAACTCCTTTGATCACGGTACATCAATTTTAGATCTAGGTTCCGATTCGATCAATCATATTGATCTTCGCGTGATTCAACAGGATTTATGTGTCACTGTCTACCCCGATGGCGGAAGCCGACCAATAGGGGTAAGTCGTTTGACAACCTCAGATCACGATCATGGAAAGCAAGATCATAGATCAATCCTAAACCATGTCCATATAAACGATCACATCATTCATATCAATATGCATATCACCATATGCAACTATGTCGAACCTATAACTGAACAGCATCGGCTCTGATACCACTGAAGGGATATGGGTAGGCTACACTAGCGCAAATCAAAAAAATTCTACCGCATATACCAGGATTACTATTCTCATAGATCACGGGATTACCACTAGACGCACAGTTGCAGAATCGATGAAGTGCGTCGAGGCAGTGCAGACGTTCCACGTCTCCTCCTTGTCCTCGTCCTACGAGAAGCTTCCCTTGCACGGCTCGTCCAAGCGCTACAGATGCAGCACCTCCGAGGTATCCACACGTACAGGGTGTAAGCGTCAGACGCCGGACTGCTAGGTCCACGCGCGCGACACAAGGCGTGAGGAGTGGCGGCTGGGAATGATCTGAGGTCTAAGGTCTAACCCTGGTCAGCTCGCCCCACCCTCTCTTATATAGACGTCCCTAGTGGGCTTCTACATTAGCAGCCCATTAGTACCCTAAGCCTGGTCTAATTCGGATCCAATCCTCATTAGGCTTCCAGCCCCTTAAGTGTGTGACCCTATAGGTTCATATGCGTATAGACATGACACGAATACACTTATTCTGTCAATAGTTGGTAGAGGCCTCTAGCAAGACGTGCCAACTCCTAAACGCATACAAAGATCATATCAGACGAACCATCACAAGGTTTAGTACATGTCTTTCCCTCTGCCTCACGATATTTGGTCTAGCTCCAAGATGACCTCCCTTTCTCGATACCGTAATTCGGAATCCCCTTACTAGGTTAACTCTTAACCATATGTAGCACGGCCATGCATTTCTGGATCTGATCACTCGAGGGGCCCAGAGATATCTCTGTCAAGTAGAGAGGGGCAAATCCCATCTTGATTGACCATGCCTTGCAGCATGCTTCAGGACAAACCCGAAAGGTACCTTTATAACTACCCAGTTACGGTGTAGCTTTTGATAGCCCCAAAGTAGGTCGATCCACATCTCAAGTACATGCGACAATCTCAGGTCTAAGGACAAAACGTACACGATGTGTAGAGAGAGAGTTGAACTAATTGCTAGTCTCAGGTTGGGTCAGTCCAACCCCATGTTCATAACATGTGACCACGTCATTGGTTTGACATCTCCATGTCTATGACTTGCGAAACATAGTCATCAACCAATCGATGTTCTAGTCTAATACTCACGTGTGTCCTCACATGAACTCCGACTAGGGACAACTCTTAAATAACCATACAAGTATATAGTTTCACAAACAATTCACGTAATTGCCAATCAATACAAGTTGCCTGATATGGATATTCAAGGAACATTACAATAACTCATGGATACATATGAAATATCATCATCTCTATGATTGCCTCTAGGGCATATTTCCTTCAGAACCTGATGTAGATCCTAATAGTATATCTGTCTCTGATGCTGAAACTGAGAGTGGTAATATTGATGAGTCTCCTGATAAGGAGGAAGTTGAGTAAGAACCTGGGAAGCACACTAAGAACACTAGGTACACATAGTAAGATTTTATTGCTAATAAACATGGTAAAGAGAGAGAACCTTGGGTGCAAAAACCTATGCCTTTTCCAAGTAAGAAACACAAGTCAAAGGAGGAAGAACACTACAACAAGTTTTTTGAGTGGATGAAACTTTTATTATTGTAAATTCCTTTGACTGATGCTATTAAATTGCCTCCTTATTCAAAGTATATGAAGGATATTGTCTCTAATAAAAGGAAGATTCCTAATGAGGAGATTTCTACTTTGCTTTCTAATTACTCCTTCAATGGTAAGGTTCCAAAGAAACTTGGTGATCCAGGTATACCAACTATTCCTTGCTCCATTAAGAATAATTATTTTAGAACTGCTTTATGTGATTTGGGAGCTGGAGTTAGTGTTATGCCTTTTTCTCTCTATAAGAGACTCCAGCTAGAAAAGTTGATACCAACTTATATATCTTTGCAAATGGCTGATAAGTCAACTACTATTCCTGTTGGTATATGTGAGGATGTTCCTATTCAAGTTGCTCATAATTGCATGGTCTTAACTGATTTTGTTGTGCTTGAAATGCCTAAATATGATAATATGTCTATTATTCTTGGGAGAACTTTTCTTAATACTGCAGGTGCTATCATCAATTGCAATCAAGGAAAAGTAACATTCAATATTAATGACAAAGAGCACACTCTCTATTTCCCGAAGAAGGTTGTTAAGAGCTATTGCCTGAATTCTATTGAAAATATTCAAGGCATCAAGGTTGGAGAAATATATTGTCCCATTCCATAAGAAAATATTGGAACTGTCGTGGGAATGGTCACGGCAGACGCTGCAATCGGCAGCGAGTAGTAGAACGAGGGGCAAGGGCGGCCAGCCATCTGCGGTGCGAGATGAGGGCAAAGACACAGGGTTTACCCAGGTTCGGACCCACGGAGGGTAAAGACCTACTCCTGCTAGATTGTATTAGGGAGGTGTTACAATGGGCGAGCTCGGCGGCTAGGCGGCGAGTCGCTTAGGTGTACGAGGGAACGTGTCTCTACTCCCCCCATAGGGAGGTTTATATAGGTTCTCCTCCCCTAGGGTTTACATATCTCAACCGATTCGATTCTGACTTGATGTCGTTTAACCTAGTCGATGGGCCTATCTACTACTTTGGGCCTTGACTTCCGATCGCTCGGTACCTTCTTGGGCTTCAATCCACTCGCCGTTCTGCAGGCCCACTCGACCACAGGGCGTCGGAACGTCCCTGAGTATACCCAGAGGTGTATCCCCATCAAGAGTCCCAGGCCGTCGTCGATTGCGCAAGTGGCTCGGCGATCGAGTATCTGACGAGTAGGCATCCAGTCGAATCGTTGGCGGGCTCCTGTATGAAGAAGAAAATCCGGTGAACCAAGTCGCGTTTTAGGCGAGTCGAGTCGGCGGAACGCGGTCGTGGTGATTGACTTAGCGAGCCGATTGGCTGGAGTTGGACCGTCAGGTGTGGTCAAACTAGCCGTTGGGGTAATCCAACGGTAACTTTTGGCGTAATCATCGCGCGGTAACGGCCCCCTGATTTGGCGGGTAACTCCCGCTATATAAGAGGAATGGCAGGCAATCGCAGAGCCAACTGCCCACCACTTCTTCCGAGTGCGCGCATTTTCCTTCCTTTGCTCCGCGATCCAATCGACCCAAAATCCTCCGATCTCCAACCAACCTCTCGGCTATGGCCCTTCCCACCGAACCATGGGGCAGGTCCAAGTGCACGAGGGCGCAGCTGGCCTCTTTCGAGGAGGCTGGAATCCTGCGAGCCGGCTGTTGGCGTATCCCCGCAGCCGGAAACGACCCCAAACCCGCGAGAGAGGAATTTGTCATTTCACCATCATCTCGGCGGGGCTAGGGTTTCCCGTCTTTGTTCTTCCGGCGTTTCGCCTACTACGGGATCCAGCCTTCGATCGAGTCCCCACGGCATTGAGCAGCTCGCCATCTTCGTGGCGTTCTGCGAGTGCTACTTGGCTGCCGGCCCTACTTTCCCTTGTGGCGAGGATCTTCCATGGACGGATCAGGCGAGGCAGGCGGCCCAATGCTAGCGGGCGGCTTGAGCGTTCGCTCAAGTCCAAAGCTTCTTTCTTCGATCGATGCTACCCGCCAAGGCAGCGGCGATCGAAGAAGTCATGGTTCTACGTGGCGGCGACCCAGAGGGCGAGGTGGCGATCCCGGTACTCGGCCAATCGTTCGAGCCACGCCATCTCCAAGTCGGCAAGCTCCCGGCGACCAGCGGATGGTCGTTGGCGAGATGCTCCAGGCCATCCGTGGTCTGAAAAGAAGGACCTTCAGATAAACTTGTACAATTGCTGGCTTAGGCGGCTCGTTCCACTCGCCCAACGCGACCACTACATGTATCGACACGGGCGGCGAGACTCGACGAAGGCCTGCCTCGACAAGTGGAAGCGGAGGATTATCTCCCAGCGTTGAAGAAGATCACCAGGCGGTGTACCGATGCAGGCCGGTCGCCCTACACCGCTGGCGTCCGGCCCAACGGTAATTTCTTTACCTTGTTCGCGATGCAGCGTATGCGCGCGGTAATTCTGATTCTGTTTTGTATTCATCGCAGCTATTCCAAGTGGTGGAAGGTGGCTCCCACCTTCCGATGATGAGAGCCGGGGCCATCCGCCCGACATAGGCGAATCGCCACCCATGAGGGCAACGAGGATGACGAGGACGAGTCCGAAGAGGAAATCGCCCGCTGGTCCGAAAAACCCGCGAACGCGTCGGTACAAATCGAAGCGAAGCCTCGAGCGTCATGATGGCGACGAGCTCCGAAACCACCTCGCGCCAGGCCATCGCCGAAGAAGAAGAAGAAGGAAAAGGAATCGAGGGCCCCCCTGAAGAGGAAAACGAAGCCATCGAGGATGGCCTCGCCGCCGCACTCGACGAGCAGCTCCGATGCTCCCAGCTCGGCCGGTGGCGGCGCGCCCCCAGCGACAACCGCGTTAGACACGCCGACCGTGGAAGTGCCGCTGGCCTCGATGCCTCCGCCATTCGCGCCGGTCTCTGGGCTAGGGAAGGCTCCGGCTGCGGCGACTTCGCCTCGCAGGGAGGTTCCGAATGTGGCGGCTTCGCCCCGCAAGGAGGCTCCGGCCGCAGCGGCTCCAATTCGCGAGGAAGCCCCCGCCGAGGTTGTCCCAGAGGCGCCAGCCGCGGCCTCAACGACGAAGAAGCCGTCCGTGTCTTGGGCACGCGACGTCCTGGAACTGGGGCTCAGTCGCCAACTGGGCCCCGAACTGGAAAAACCGGCCGGCCTTCGTACAGGGCTACGTTTCATCCCAGTCGCCAAGTGAGTGCGTTCACCCTTCCCTATTTTTCATAACTATTTCGATTGTCTTTATTGATTCGATTGATGCGGACCGAGTAAAAGATGGGCCACCCGACCGTGGCCCAGGTACCCTCCGCCGCTAGCGAGGAGGATCCTTCCCGTAAGAGGAAAGCGGACGAGGTCGTCGCCTCAGCGGATGGCAGCAAGAAGGCCAAGGGCGACGACATCGTCACTGTCTCTGACGACACGGCGGTCGCGCCGGCCGGACCCGCGGTGGAAGCAACCGCGTCTACGAAGGAGGGCGCCTCGATCGCTACCTTCCCCCGCTTCGTGACCAAGGCGGCCACGGCGAGCGGGGCTGCGCCCCCGAGCCTCGCTCCGGGGACCGCCGATGCTGAAGTCGACCAGCGTCGCGGGCACACGCCAGCGTTGCTTGCGTCCGTGGACGCGATACAACTCCATGGCATGCTTGGTGCAGCCATCCAGGTACCTCCAGTCCCCGAGGATCAGGTCAGTGCTTTGCAGCGGCTTGATTCTTATAATTTCTCGTCTTTTACTTTCGCATCCAGTCCCCGAGTGCGCACGCGCTAAATTTTAGCGGGTGGGCACTTAAGAATTTTCTTGATCGCCAGTCCCCGAGTGCGCACGCGCTAAATTTAGCGGGTGGGCACTTAGGAATTTCGTGATCGCCAGTCCCCGAGTGCGCACGCGCTAAATTTTAGCGGGTGAGCACTTAGGAATTTTCTTGATCGCCAGTCCCCGAGTGCGCACGCGCTAAATTTAGCGGGCGGGCACTTAGGAATTTCTTTTTACTGACTTTTTTGATGATATGCAGGGTCTGCAGCTTGAGTCGGCGGACCGATTAGCCGCGAAACAGCGTGCTGAGAAGGAGCTGGCCACCATCCAGGAGGCGAACAAAGAGCTTCAGGTTGTTGCTGCGAAGGCAGAGGAAGCTCGTCAGGAGCTTGTCCCTGCTGGTGAGTTGGTGGCGGCGCGATCTGCTCTGGGTGCTGCTGAACAGCGGGTCGCCGACCTCGAGCGCGAACTGCGGGAGGCGAGAGAAGAAGCGAGCTCGACGGACGGGCGAGCTAAGGCCGCCATTCCGGCCGCGGAGGAGGATCGCAAGGTGTCGGAAGTCCTTATTGCTGGGCTTCAGGACGACCACACGTCGCTTCAGTGCTTCATCACGGGACTCGCCCGCCCGTTGCTTGGTGAGTGCATCTTTCCTTTCTGTTAGTTGTAGTTTTTGTGGTGTCCGTCGTATTCATCATTGTCTCCTTCTCGCAGGTCGCGTTATTGGTAGCCAAGAAGAAGCGAGCTCGCTCGACGCGAGGCAGTGCGTAAGCATGCTCGTCGACTCGGCGACGTGCATCCGCGCCTACCTTCAAGAAATATCGCCCACGGAGGTTATTCCCAGCGACCTTGTTGAGGTGTGGGAATATCTGGAGAAGGCGCCCGCGGTCGTTGAGTTCATGACGCGGTCGGCGTTTCGGCGTGGAGCGTCGACAGCACTGAGTCTCGGACTCGCCCACTTCCCCGAAGATTTCGACGTTGACGATGTGACGAGTGGGTATCCTTCGTCGACTGGCACGGTGGATCTGTCCGAGGTTCTCAAGTTGCAGGAGCGTGCTGCCATGTACTCGGAGCGTGTCTGGGCGATGGGCGATCTCCTTCCCTATCAGGAGACGGTCGTCGCGAGCGACCCCCGGAGCTGCATCGTGACTTCAAGGTCGAGCAGCCTTTTCGCGCGGCGATGGCTGGTGAACTGACAACGTATCCATCAAACCCGTACACCGCGTTCATCCGTAATCGCCGGGATGCTGGCGAGTCGTCATCCAAGCCTGCAGAGTAGGGTGGTTTGCCTTTGAAGTGTTAGCAGCAGTTCTGCCATGCGGGCATATTTTGTAACATAAGACAATGCAGTATGCGATTGAATGGGACGTCGTATCCATTTTGCTATTCGTTTGTGTGTTTTGGATTGATTTTGGACGAGTCCCGGCCGCGCCTTTTGTGGGGTTTACCGTATATGGTGTGTTGTTATCATGTGTTCTGTTGATTTGGTCGACTCGCCGAGCTCGGAGAGCCATCGCAAGCGACTCCCTTGAGTGCTCATGCTTTACCGTTTTCCCGTCTGGACGGGGTGGTGGCCGAGTCCCCGGCGTGGTACTTGGTAGTTCTAGGCGCGACTCGAGGGTGGTTGAGGATTTAGCGTTGGCGTGAGCGCGTCCTCCTGCTGGCCCGTGGGGTCGATCGGCGTGAGTCCGGCATGCTCTCTTACTTGGCGTTTTCCCTGACCGATCGCGACGAACTGGTATTCAGTCCCCGAGCGTGGTACTTAGCCGTTCGAGTCGCTATGCCGAGGATGCGAAGGACCAAGGTCGTTGTGAGAAGCGAGGGCAGTTGTCTTGGCTCGTAGAGCCAGTCGAGCTAGGCGACTCCAATGGGGCTCCGGGTTGGCGTTTTTCGTGGACGATGCAAGACCTGAAGTGATTCAGTGCTCTTACACCGCACTACTTAGCCGTGCCGATCGCTGTACCAAAGGTTGACTTCTGCATTTTAGCGTACCGCTGTTATTACGAGTGCGGGTGGCACAAGTCATGGAGAGTAGGCGCAATTTGCAGTAACAGTTTCTTTTATTTCATAGCGACTAGAGAGTACATGTGTGGGGTTCTAGGAGTAGAACTTCCGAAGGAGGTTTACATTCCATGGTCTCTTGACGTCGAGCTCGCCGTCCCCGCGGACGTCGATGAGGTAGTAGGCGTCGTTGCCGAGTACGCGTCCGATAGCGAACGGGCCCTCCCACGGAGGGGAGAGCTTGTGCATGCCCTTCTTGTCCTGGATGAGGCGTAACACCAGGTCGCCTTCCTGGAAGGTGCGGGTTTTCACCCGTCGGCTGTGGTAGCGGCGGAGTCCTTGCTGGTAGATGGCGGTGCGTGACCGAGCGAGGTCGCGTGCTTCGTCGAGCTGGTCCAGCCCATCTTGGCGGGCCAGCTCGTTTGCGGCCTCCATATAATGGACGACCCGCGACGAGTCGTGTTCGAGGTCGGTGGGCATGACTGCTTCGGCGCCGTAGACCATGAAGAAGGGGGTGAATCCCGTCGATCTGTTAACCGAGGTGCGGATTCCCCAGATAACGGAGGGCAACTCTTCGACCCAGCACCCAGCGGTGAGCTCGAGTGGTACTTGGAGTCGCGGCTTCGGGCCGTGGAGGATGCTTTGGTTGGCTCGTTCCTGGCCATTGGATTCGGGTGGGCGGCCGAGATCGAGTCGGATGTGGTGCTCTTCAGAATTCGCCATTGCTCCTTGGCGAAGTTTGTGCCGTTGTCCGTGATGATACTATTTGGGAACCCGTAGCGATATATGAGCTCGTAGGAATTTAGTGGCGGTCTTCCGTCGCATTTCCGGCTTGGCCTCCACCCACTTGGTGAATTTGTCGGCGACTAGCAAGTGGGTGTAGCCGGAGGATTTCTTGAAGGGCCCATGTCCATGCCCCATACGAATGGCCAAGTGATGGGGATCGTTTTGAGCCGAGCTCGATGCAGCGTTTGATTGGCGTGCCGGCACCGGCGCATCGCTGGCGATGTCGACAGCGTCGGCGTGTGCGGTGGGCCAAGAGAAGCCGTGTCGCATAGCCTTGGCGACCAGGGAAGCGGCGCGGCGTGGTGCGCGATCACCGAGTGAATGTCGTGGAGGATTTTGCGTCCTTCAGCCTGTTGGACGCGTTGGAACACGCCGGTGACGCTGCGCTTGTAGCTCGCCATCGATGATGGTGTAAGACTTGCATCGGCGATCATTCGGCGTCTGTCGTCTGGCGGCGGTGCGGCTTCGGTAGGCGATGTAGGGCTTGGTCGATCGTCGGCTCGGTGATGATTGCGACCAAGGTTGCCTCTGGTTGAGTGGGACTCAATGTCGATCTCCCTCGGGGAGGCGATGGTTTGAGATTGTGTCGAGGAACACGCGGCGGGTGGTGCGAGTCGAGCCGACCCGATGCGGGAGAGGCGTCGGCCTCCTCGTTTTTCGCCATCGATCCACTCGGCAGTAGCGGTGAAGTGGCGCCCAGCTTGTCCACCTCTTGGCGGTACGCCGCCATGGTAGGGGAGATGGCGTCGCAGTGTACCGGCGACTTGCCCCGCGACGAGGTCGGAATCGCCGTAGCATCGAAGGCGATTGACGTTCATCTCCTTGGCGGCTCGCATGCCGTGGAGTAGGGCCTCGTATTCAGCCATGTTGTTGGTGGGCGTGAATTTGAGGCGGAGGATAGCGGAGCTTGTCGCCTTTGGTGAAGTCAACACTATCCCGCTCCGCGTCCGCGTTCTTGGAGCCGTCGAGTGCGAGCTCCGGTAATGGAGGTACGGCAGCTTCTCTGCTGCTGGGCCTCCTCGATCGGCGATGAAGTCTGCGGTGCACGTGACTTAATCGCCTCGTGGCTCGTATTTAATGTTGTGGACGCCGATCTCGGCCCACTTGGCGATCCGTCCGGTCGCCTCGCGATTCGCGGATGATGTCTTGCGTGGCGGAGAGCGACTGCTACGGGTGCTCCTAGAAGTAGTCACGGCGGCTGAGCCACGAAGACCGTATACTAGCTTTTGGTACTGTGGGTACGCTGGCGCGACTTCGGTGAGGACCTCGCTGATGTAGTACACGGACTGAACCGGGCGCTCCTTTCCTTCCTCGGTCGTTCGGCGACCATCACAAAGATCGACGACGCTCGGACGCCCGGCGTAAACCAGCATAGGTTCTTTGTCGGTGGGCGGCGAGTGGTGTGCGGCGAGGAGCACTTTTTGAGGTCGCGAGCACGTCGTCGCCTCCTTGTCCCCTTTGGAAGGTGGGGTTCTTGCATCAGGCGGTATAGGGGCATCGCCTTTTCGAGCGGGGATGAAGCGGAGAGCCGCTACTCGCCCGGCCAGCTTCGGGCGTCACGCAGCACTCGGGTTTGCCGAGGCGATTGTCGATCTTTGTTGGGTTCTCCTCGATCCCTCGTTTGGAGACGCGTACCCGATGGTTGTCCGGCGGGTACACCGAAGGTGCACTTGGGTTGAGTTTTATCTTGTACCTTCAGATTAGCGAAGGTTTCCAGTCGGCGGTAGGTCGCCTTGGCGGCGGATTTCACGACCACGTCGTCGATGTGACGTGGATGTTGCGGCGATTTGGCTCACGAGGCATTCTTGCATGCACCGCTGGTAGGTTGCCCCGGCGTTCTTGAGGCCGAAGGTCATGGCGGTGTAGCAGAAGGCTCCGAATGGCGTGATGAACGCCGTTTTCTCCTCGTCTTCGACAGCCATTTTGATCTGGTTGTACCCGGAGTAGGCGTCGAGGAAACATAGCGACTCCGAACCCGCGGTTGAATCGATTATCTGATCGATCCTCGGGAGGACGAACTGCTCCTTTGGGCAGGCGCTGTTCAGGTTTGTGTAGTCGATACACATTCTCCAGGTCCCGTTTTTCTTCTCGACCAGGACTGGGTTTGCCAGCCACTTGGATTATTTGATTGGCCGGATGAAGCCGGCAGCGAGTAAACGCTGCACTTCCTCGGCGATTGCTCGACGACGTTCTTCATTGAAGGGCCGTAGCGACTGCTTGACGGGTCGCACTTTGGGGTCGGCGTTTAATTTGTGCTCAGCGAGCTCCCTAGGGACACCGGGCATGTCGGAGGGTTTCCATGCGAAGATGTCCCTGTTCTCACGGAGGAACTCGATGAGCGCGCCTTCCTATGCTGGGCTCATGCCTGTCCCGATCGTCACCGTCTGGCTGGAGTCGCCTGGGACCAGCTCGACGGTGCGAAGTGTCGTCGTGGCCTCAAAGGTTGAGGTGTTTGCGCCCTGAGTTGGGCTTCTTGAGTATTGTGGGTCGTCATTGTTGACCCGCCGCGTGTTTGGCGAGCTCGTCGGTGATTAGTCTCTGCGCGATGACGGCGTCGGCGAGTTCGGCTCCTTTGGCCTCATTGGCGGCCATGTCGGGTCGCCGTTGATGGTGATGACGCCCGCGGCCGGAGCTTCATCGCGTTATGCAGCGTGGTGGCGCTGCCATGAATTTAGCGAGCCTGGCGCCCAGGGGCGCGATGGTAAGGCTGTCGAAGGGCACCAGCTCGAAGACGATCCGCTGCGCGGAAGTTTGCGAATGCAAAGTGACGGGCAGCGTGACTTTGCCGATCGGGTACGCCTTCCGACCGGGGACGATGCCGTGGAACGTGGTGTGGGTTGTCTCGATCATCGACTGCGGGAGCCGCAACCGCCTGAAGGTGTCGAGGTAGAGGATGTTGATGGAGCTGCCGCCGTCCATCAGTGTCTTGGGGAGCCAGTAGTCGCCAACCTTGGGCTTGACCACCAAGGCGACTCGTCCTGGGTACTCGATGCGTGGCGAGTGGTCTTGCCGGCTCCAGGTGATGGGCTGTTCCGACCAGTTCAGGAACTGGGGGACGTCTGTTTGGGCCACCGTATGGACGGTGACGGCGCGGGCGATGACCTTCTTCTCGCGCTTCGTGTTGAAGCATGTGAAGGTGTGGAGCGAGCCGGCTACTTTGCCGAATTTTCCGCCATTTGGCGGGTCGTTGTCGGTGTCCTCCCGCGCTTGCTGTGCCTTCTCGATTTCCCTGAGGGTGTGGCAGTCGGCGGTGGTGTGTGTTGCGGGATACCATTCCCTGCTACGGTACGCAAATGGTTGGTTAAGGAGGGCCGCGGGATCGAACCTTGGCTTGTTCTTGTAATTGCTGCCATCGCGTCGTTGCCCTCCGTCGCGGCGGTAGCTCTTGGGCTCGCGCTGTGCGTGCCCAGCGTTGGCGACGAAGTCGACTCGCCCGTCGCTGCGGCGCTTGCCAGTGAGGCGGGTGCCGCTGTAGCGTAGGTCGGTTCGGTGTCCGCTGTCGTTGCCGCCCGTGCGGCGTTGCCCTCCTGACTCATCGTCAGTTTCCGTGTTTGGATCTTCCTCGGCGTACCGTTTGGCGATCTCGAGGAGGTCGGGGATGTTGTCGAGTGTGCGGGAGTGTCGCTTGAGCTTGGCGACTAGAGGCTCGTAGCGGCACGAGGTCTTGAAGCAATGGATCGCGGTGTCCGGGTGGATGCCGACCGCGTTGTACCAAAGCTCTTTCCACCGTTGGACCCAGTTGCGGGTCGACTCACGGGGTCCCTGGACGCATCGTTCCAGGTCCTCAATGGTGGTGGCGCGGGTGTAGGAGCACTCGAAGTGCACGGCGTCGCATTTCCTCCCGTGAGTCGATCGTCACGGGAGAGTGTTGATCCTTGCACGTCCCTCCATCATCGTGGGAGGTAGCAGGCGGCGTAGGTCGGTGTGACCCGCGATCCCCATTGCCATGAGGTATGTCGAGCGGACTGCGGGTCGTCACGAGTCGTATTTTCTATCTCCTTTGACGCCTTGAAGTTTGGCGGGTACTTCTCGCCTCGGATCATTGGTCCGGCACTTAGGCCCAAGTCGACCGGCGACCCCATAGGTTCGCCATCGCGATTAGTTAGGTGTGCCGTAAGTCGTCGGGCTGGCGCACCAGCTTTGGTTGTTGATGATGTGGGTGCGCGTCGATGGGTTGTCCGTTAGCGGCGAAGTTGGTCGCCGCCTGGGATCGTTAATTGGAGAGTGCGGCGTTCGCGTCGGTGTTGGAGCTGCGGTGGCTCGTGGCGGGCAATTGAGGTGTTTGCCGCGGCGCTGGAGGCCGCTCTGCTTCGAGAACGCGAGTATACTCGACCTTGCGGTCGGCGCCCGCTTTTGCTGCTCCACGGCCTTCGCAGCAGGGCTTTGACGTCTTGGATCTGTAAGGCGCCCGTCGCGGTGGCCGTGATGCTATCGGCTACCGCTCGGCTGCCACGAGGTTGTCCATCGGGGTGGAGAACGGTGGGAGGCCGTTGCGTCTCGCTCCGTGAGGAGACGACTATCGCGGCTGGTCCACTCGGAGGTGCGGTTGGGTGGTGGTGGGGCACCCATCGCCGTCGACCTGGCGGGGGCGGCGCTTCCTCCTGGTGGCGCGTTCGCGGTCGCGCTCGGCTATCTTGGGCGGTCGTTTCGTCGTCAAAGTTCAGGGCACGCCCTTGAACGGTGGGGTTCAAACGTGACCTGATCCGCTGCTGGTGGTAGCATGACAGCTCCTGCGCCGTCACCTGCTCGAGGCGAAATTTTTCGCGCTGCTCCTGCGCTTAACCGCCGATTTCAAGCGGAGTTCCTCGACCTCCGTTGCCGTGGCGTTAGGAGGGATTAGGGTGGAGAAAGGATCCTCCGGCGGATCGGTGCCGGTGGCCATGTAAGCCGCGGCGTGGCGACTGGCTCCTTCGCGAAGGTCAACGGAGTTCTCCGACCCGGAGTCGGATTCGAAGATCCCGAGGATGGAGGGGTCCTCGAAGTCTCCCGCGTTGGAGACCTGGGCGATGGAGTCCGCGGTGATGGATCCGGCGAGTGACGCCGGGGTCGCCGAGTCGGCGTCGTCGGTGAGGGCCGCATCTTCTGCGGCCGTTGAATTCCCGGCCACGTTGCTGTGGGCCGAGTTGTACTCGGAGGCAAGGCGGTGGATCGTGCGAACCTGGCTCTCGGATGCGAGCCGAGTCCTCTGAGATGATGACGTCGGTGAGGCCGACGAAGAGGCTGATCGTGTCGATTGGCAGGATCATGCTGTGCGTGACGGGTCGCGCCGCCGGGACGTAGCTGCTCGGCAAGATCTGGAGCATCTCGCCGATCGCTATCATGCGGCCGGTGGCGACCGTCTCGTTGATGGGCAGATTGGATCTCGCCGCAGAACACCGGCCAGACCGGCCAGGCCCCACGGTGGGCGCCACTGTCGTGGGAATGGTCACGGCAGACGCTGCAATCGGCGTGTAGTAGAAACGAGGGCAAGGCGGCCAACCATCTGCGGTGCGAGATGAGGGCAAAGACACGAGGTTTACGGTTCGCCGGAGGGTAAAGACCTACTCCTGCTAGATTGTATTAGGGAGGTGTTACAATGGGCGAGCTCGGCGGCGAGTCGCTTAGGTGTACGAGGGAACGTGTCTCTACTCCCCCCATAGGGAGGTTTATATAGGTTCTCCTCCCCTAGGGTTTACATATCTCAACCGATTCGGTTACAGCTTCAGTAATCGTTTAACCTAGTCGACTGGGCCTATCTACTCGTCTGGGCCATCAGCTTCCAGTCGCTCGGTACCTTGCTGGGCTTCAATCCACTCGCCGTTCTGCAGGCCCACTCGCCAGCCCTGGGGCCATTCGGAAACGTCCTGCTGAGTATACCCCAGTAGGTGTATCCCCATCAGGAACTATTATGATTGGGACCATTCCTATCAAGTATGAGGTAACATAATAACCTTGTGGAATACAAAGTTTTGTCTCATTTAAGATTGTTTTGGTAACAAGACTTGATCAATCTTGTTAACAAAAGGATTTTTATGAACAAAATAATGTTTCCACTATGGTTATACTTGCTTTATTTTTCCCTTCTCCTTCCTAGTCTTTGCTTTAGCTTTAGTTTTGCTAGTTGTTTGCTTGTTTGAGTTTCCTAGAGCTCCTGTGTTTGGATTTTGGTTTGCTTTTGCACCTTCTAAAAAACTGTTTCTGCGAGAAAATCAATTTTCATACCCTGAAAATTGGCCAAAAATAAAGTTTCCCGAAAAATCCCAGAAAATTCAAAATAAATTGTTCCTCGAAAAAAGGGGAAACGTGGCACCTGAGATGACCCAGGGGCCACCCCTAGGCCCCACACCCCTGGTAGGCGCGGCCTACCTAGTGGTGGCGCCTAGGGGGGTCTAGCCCACCTGGGCCCTCCAAGCTGCCTCCTCAAAGCCACATTCTTTCTCTCTCCCAAAAAACACCGGAAAATTTGCTCAAGCTCGAGTTCTTGCTGTTCTTGATCGCGATTTTGATCTCCTTGTTCAGCCCATCTCAAGGGCTGATTTTTGGAGGGATTGCTCCTTGGTATGTGCCTCCTCCACTTGTCCAATTAGATTTGTGATTGGTAGATTGTATCTTGAGTATTTTTCTACTGTAGGTGACAGGTTGTTTGACCTTGCATGCTTGTTCTATGCTTAGAATCTTTGTTTTGATGCATGTGTAGTCCTCTAGCAAGTTCCTATAGTAGTTGCTCATCTTTTATCAACTTAGAAATCACTTGGTTTGATGGTTGTCTAAAAATTTCAGCAAAGAGAAGTCATGGACCACCACACCTTTGGTGACATTTTTGAGAGTGATGCACCTAGAAGGGCAAGGCTCCCAAGGTCATCTACCAGCTCCAGAACCTCATACAATGAGGATCTCATCACTCCGCGGTTTGGTGACAAGGGAGATGAAGGGGATGCTCACCCTCCACCTTCCCTTGTTAAACTTTCTTGCGAGCAGCTGGGATCCTTAATGATTTCATAGCTTTGATTGAGAGGGCTGGACTAACAAGTTTCATACAGGATGAGAGTGCACAATATGCTTCACTTAATAAAACATTTTTGGAGAGTTTCTCCTTCACCAATAGTCTGTTCAATCCTTCTGTGTCTTTCAGACTTTATAGTAGGGCTCATTCTATGCCTATGAAGAAATTTTGCAAGGCCCTGGGACTTGGTACAAATGGGTCATCAAAGAATATTGCAGCTCTTCCCCCTAATTTGTTGGAACTATACCGAGGAATAACCAATGATGATGACCGCAGAGCTCAACGAGGGAAGATAAAGAACATTCAACTTCCATCCATCAGGTACTTCACCTACTATCTTACCACCAATGTTCTTGGTAGGGAGAACACTAGTAATATATCTAACTATCAATTGGCCTTCTTAGCTGCTGCGCTCTACAATTAGGATAAGTATAATTTTGGTTCCCCCATTGCTCATCGTTTAGCTGCTAGGGGACCCATTTATGGGGGAATTATTGCTACTCGTATCGCTGCTGCCTTGGACATTGTTGTTGATCCCCATGATACAGTTTTGGCTCCCCAGAGACTTGATCTTGCTGCCATGAAGGTGCACCACTTTGTCACCTCTAGCTCTACTCTTGAGAACTTGGTTTATAGAATGTTGTTTACTGACTGGGAAGAGAGAGAGATCCCTCTACCCCAAACCACTTTATTTAGTATTTCTCAGGGACCTTGGTCACATTCGAAGGAGGATATGGATGAGTTACTACGTTCTCTTAACTTCCGCGGGCACTATCAGGTGGAGCACCCGCATATGACCCCGTTGTACATTACATAGGGGAGGCCTCGAGCTCGTACCAAGACGATGGAGCTTCCTCGACATACTATGGAGGTGCATCTATTTGGGCACCATGGGATTGAGCCCCGCTTAGGCCAAAAGCCTAAGCTTGGGGGGAGGTACACCGACGTCACACTCATCTATATATCATGTTCGGTCGGTTCTTTGTACATCCATTGTTTTTGCTTTCTTTTTTGTTTTTGTTGCTTCTTTCTAAAAACCCAAAAATACCAAAAATATTTTTGTTGTTTCTCTTGGTTTGTTTCTTTGCTTTGGTTTGCCTTAAAATAAAAAACCAAAAAGATTTTGATTTGTTTTGTTTGCTTTGTTTTTGTTTGGTTTTTCTTTGTTTGCTTGTTTCTAAAAAATCGAAAACACCAAAAATATTTGTTGTTTTTCTTTGGTTTTGTCAGTTCTTCGCAGGGTTCAGCCGTCCTTAGTGGTATTGGTTTTCATGTTAATTATTCAAGTCACACAAGTGAAGGGCAATAATGAAGATCAACTCGAGGTGTGGTAAGAGGCTGGTAACAAACTCTATTTGTTTCATTTTTGTACATATACTCATCATTGTGAGCATGCTTAGCTTGTTTGTGTAAGGTGTATGTCATTATGGATGCTTAGTAGTTCTTGCTTGTCTATGATTAGCTCCAACTTGCTAATAGTTTGTAGCATGTCATATGAATGTTTTATTGCATTGTTTTATTCATACTTTGGTATGATATTGTGGTATCCTCCTCTGAATGTTCATGTGAATCGACTTGGCAGATGCTCACGCATGCATATGACTAAATCAATAGTCAGTAAGCCTTGATGATTTATTTTGCCTCGGAGTTCTTGTATCACTTTCATGCCATAATTAGTCCTGTTTTGTTGCAAGCATGATTATGACAGTTATTGCTCTCTCGTTTGTCGCTCCCTCTCTATTGCTAGCCTTCACTTGCACTGAGTACGTGCTCTACCTGTGCTTCCAACTCCCCAAAACCAATATTGCCAGCTGTGTCCACCATACCTACCTATTAGCATCATTTGCAATTTTAGTGCATATTCTATATGCCATGTTTTCTTCCAAAATAAAATGTTTGTCTGTTTTGAGAAAGTTAGTTAGTAAATCTCTCACGAACTTGATGGCACACTTTATTCCTTGCGCTTAATAATCTTGATCCATTGTGACTAGTCCATGAAACTTATATGCTTGCTTATTATATACTAGGAGTCAATAGAATCGTGTTGTCATGGGGAATGCTTTCAACACTTCTTTGGATATCTTATCCGGTTGATACTTTGCTCTTTTGTTTATGGATGTCGACGATGTGAAATAAAATGGGAAGTTGTTAGTTCATGGAGTTTATACATTGTGTTAGAGAAACGCCTGGGCCGCTAGCCTAAACCATGCCTAATCATGGTGGAAACTTGCAGCATCACTATAATGAGGATCTATGAAGCTTCCTCAATAAAAAGCTATGCATATGGTAAATAAAAAGATTGCTGAAATGCTCATTGTCTGCTTGTCTTGTCATTTTGGTTATGGGAAAGCTCATGTACCATGTGCAAGGGGTACCCCATTGGCGGTTCTCGATGATGTGCATGTATTTACAATGACAAGAACTTTTAGGTGACCAAATTTGAGTAGCATGCGGAGCTACCCTCGTACTCAAGGGACTTGGGATTTCCAGTCTATGTTCTGTCAAGCATATGATTCAGAGTGGACCTCACTTTCACCTTAACCACATGAAGATGCCTATGATAGGGGCAATGAGAGATCAAAGCTAATGAGTACCTTCCTTTCAGCATTAGGAAGCCTTTCAAACCTTCACAAAACCATTTTCACAATTTTTTTGAGTCACCACTTATTCTATGAGCACCTTCTTGAGAGCATAGTTGTCATTCTTGTGTTTGTTCCAAAACTTGGTTAATTATGTCATGACTTTAATGCTTGTATCTCTAATATCTTTATCTCTAGTCTTCACTTGAACTTTAGAGGTGCCCCAGCATTTATTTTGTACTCTTCAAACAAAGGCAAGCGAGATACCACTCTATCATACCTTATTATGAGCATTGCAATGTTGCTTATGTTTATGTTTCATGCTACTTATTATTATTGAGTTGGTTTCTCTTCATAGATTGTAATGAATATTGAGTAGACTCAGTTGCATACTTCTTATTATGAATTGTCTAAGCATCTACTCCTGTTCTGAGAATATTTACATCATATGAAGCAAAGTGTTCGTGAAAGTTCTTTTATCGCACTCAGTTTTCAACTGAAATGCTTGAGTACAAGCAATAAGCTAAGCTTGGGGGGAGTTGATACGTCCAAAACATATCTACTTTATTGAACACTTTGCTATTGTTTCTTCTCTAAAGTTGTGTGATTTGGATACAACTAACACGGACTGACGCTGTTTTTAGCAGAATTACCTTGGTGTCTTGTTTTTGTGTAGAAAATGAACTATCAGGAAAAATCCCGTAAAATATGCCAAAAATTATATTTCACCAGAAGATCCACGGAGCCAAAAGGGGAGACAGAGGGGAGGCCTGGGGGGCCCAGACCCACCCTAGGCGTGGGCCCACTAACCCCGCTCCTGGGGGAGGTCTAGCCACCCCAGGCAGCTCCTCAGCCTCCCTATGCGTCTATAAGTTGCCTTCTGACCTAAAAACAGAGGGGGGTTCGATAGTTTTCCAGAGAGAGTTCCGCTCCGCCGTCGCCAGGAGAAATCAAGATTCGGATCCAGAAACTCCGTTCTGGCACCCTGCCGGGACGGGGAATTTGGAGAGGATCATCGCCATCGTCATCACCAACGCATCTCCATCAACCACCGATGTTTCCCTCATCCATGAGTGAGTAATCCCCCGCTGTAGGCTTGGGGATGGTAGGGATTGGATGAGTTCTGTCATGTAATCGAATAAGATCTGTTAGGGCATAGTGCCTAGTATCTCTATTAGTGCTATTTGACTTTGTTGCAACTTGTTGTGCTTAATGCTTGTCACTAGGGCCTGAGTGCCATGATCTCAGATCTGAACTTATTATTGAATCATTATGATATTATTGTTTATGATCTTATCTGCAAGTTGTGTACACATATCATTGTCCGGATCCAAAGGCCCCAAAGTAACAATAATTGGGACAACCGGAGGGGATGGCTGTGGTGTGAGGATCACATGTGTTCACGGAGTGTTAATGCTTTGCTCCGGTGCTCTATTAAAAGGAGCACCTTAATTGCCAGTAGTTCCCTAGAGGCCCTGCTGCCACGGGCTGGCTGGACAGAAGATGTTGTGCAAGTTCTCATTGCGAGCACGTATGACTATATTTGGAGCACATGCCTAGGATTGTTTAGTACTTGGATGATTGTTATTATTTATGTACAATGCCCTAGTTCTTTGAAGTTACATGTTTATACTTGTCCATGCAACTCCCGTCCATCCATCCCTATGCCTACCGCACTCGAATCCTACTACTACTTTTGTTGTTACTATTGCTATTGTTTCACTGTTGCTATTGCTTTGATGTTGCTACTACAAACTGTTGCTACCGATAAACTTCTGTGAGCAAGATTTATTTCCAGGTGTACCTGAACTGAAAACTCAGTTGTTAAGGCTTGCAAGTATTCTTTGTCTCCCCTTGTGTCGAATCAATAAATTGGGTAATACTACCCTCGAAGACTATTGCGATCCCCTACACTTGTGGGTCATCACTATTGCCTGAATTCCATTGAAAATATTGAGAGCATCAAAGTTGTAGAAATATATTGTCCCATTCCACAAGAAAGTTTTGAAACCATTATGATTGGGACCATTGCTATCAAGTTTGAGGTAACATAATTGTTGTGGTATTTCCAACGAGTACGCCATGGTGGGGTCCTCACAGTGCGTGTTTAGAGACGTGGGGGAAGGCGGACGGTTGACGGGTACGAGGTAACACATCTTACCCAGGTTCAGATCCCACAACGGTGGCAGAATCCTACTCCTGCTATAAATCGCTATAATGGCAATACGTCGAGTTACAGGGATTGGTTCGCTGTGAGAGGTGACTAGAGAGTCTAAGTTATCATGCCCTAAAGGCTCCCATAGGCCCGACTTATATAGTCGCTAGGTCCTAGGGTTACAGGGAAAAGTCCTAGCCGGACAGGTTACAGAGTCCTACACCGTCTATTACTAGTCTAGCGTGTCTTGTACTCCAAGGCTCCGGGTACGCTAGTGACTCCACCGTAGCCTTCCTTTATCCGGCATGGGCCTCCCTTCTGGATCCTTATAACTGGGCCGCCCAGCAGGCCATTGTCCATGCTACCAACTATGGGCCACCCGGGTTATCCGGATAAGAGACATGCTATGAGGATACCCATATAGCATATCCCCAACAGTAGCCCCCGGAGAACTCCGAGATCTTGCTTCGTCTTGCCTCTTCACGTTGAATGCCCGTCTAGATGAATGTCAGCAAATTTTCAAGCAACATCTTGTAGTCCTCCCAAAGAACCCTGCAAGGTTTTCTCCGTCTTCAATTTGTAAGTCGGAGAATTGCTGAATCTTCCATCGTACTCTTCCGTAGCCGGACTGGATCCATCCATGCCGGAATCTTCTGATGTGATGGCTCATCTTCCTATGTCATCTAGGGTGATGTAGACATAGGCCAGCAATGCCTCGTAACACACACATGCAGAGAACGCAATCATGTCCACTTTTCCCGCGCGAGCAATACGAACCGTTGGCGGCGATGGTTGGTACGTGGCGAAATTTCCGCACATGTCGTCTATGCAGCAACCATTCGATCAAGTTGCACGAATATTGATGCCATAGACCATAAATAGTAACCGCGGTGCAAAATTTACTTTTTCACCTCATTCTCCCCTGCATCGCCTTCTTCCTCCAGCGAGCGCCTCCTCAAGATCTCCGTGCAACGTGCGAAAAACCCTAGCTCTCCAATCTTTCCCAGTCACCGTCGAACACACTCAATGGCTCACAGCAGCTCCTCCCCTTCGATGGCAGCGTCGGGCGAAGCCAGCGAGCTCCATTGTCGTGCCCCCAGAGTGTCTGGTCATCCCCAAGTATGCGGTGGTCGAGGCCACCGGCAGCGACCATAATCCAGTGGTGCTGGAGCCGCTGGAGGAGGAGTACGACTCGCACAAGGGCGACTGGCGCGGTTCGGATATCACGGACTGCGACATCAAAGAGCTGATCAATGAGGGCTACCTCCCCGCGATGGAGGGGCTCACCTGGCGGGCGGCGCCGGCCGGCGAGGTCACACCTTCTCCCCAAGCTGGAGAAAAGGTGTACCTCAAAGCACAGATGGTACGCGGCGTCTCCCTTCCCATCTCCAACTTTTTCCTTGTTGTCCTGAATCATTACCGAGTACAGCCACTGAACCTCTCCCCCAATAGCATCTTAGCGCTCAGCAATTACGTGGTGCTCTGCGAGGGTTATTTAGGAATCCAGGCTAGGCTATATCTCTTCATATACTTCTTTACCGTCAAGCGCGAAGCCGGAGCCGGGAAGGATGAGCTTAGGAATTGTGGAACAATTAGTTTTAAGATCCGGCCTGGTCGGCGCTTCCCCGACATCGTCGGCCACGAATCGTGCAAGTATTGGCAGTGGAATACTTCTACGGCCGAGATATCCCTCTGGCTGGCCGATAAGTCACGTACCCGGACTTTGTCGATGGAGCAGCCACTAAAGCCTAGACATAGAGACCCTAGGCCTCCCTTCCCTCCAACATCGACGCTTCCCGCGCTATAAGGCGGATAGAGTGGTTCGTAGAGATGGGTTTGACCGGACTGGACCTAGCCATGTGCTGGTTCATCAGGCGGATCCAGCCTCTGCAGCATCGCTTGAAGCTGATGCACGAGTATTCCAACAATAGAAGGGATAGCCTCCGCATCTCCGAGGACAACTTCTCGAGCGACCCCGTCAAGCTCCGCCTCAAGGACATCGTCAAGGTGAAGGACAGGAAGCGTGGCTTCACCATCACCTATGACATGTTCGTAGAGATCAAGGCCCAAAGGTATCTGTTTATTTTCCGTGCATGACATATACTCCAGTTCTTCCGTCTAACCATTACCATCTCATCTAACACGGTGGTTCTTCACTTTAACAGCTCAGTGAGATAGATGAGGATAGCATGGCTCCTCAAATCTATGATCCAAATATGAAGGAATTCATCGTCGTGTCTGACGACGATGCTCCTTTGGCGCGAAAGCAGAAGAGCTCCACCTCTAACGCTGCCAACGGAGGCAAGAAGAAGAAGACGGAGGGTGGAGCCTCCAAGAAGACTATCGCCGCCCTAGAGGCGTAGAAAAGAAAGGTTACTGGGATCCCCTTTGCTAAAGCACCCCCTCTTGTGTAAGCTTCTTTCTCTTCGACATTGTCCATTTGTTTGTCTTGTTCCCATACTTATGCATTTTGCACGTTTCAGGAAGAAAGCCACGACCAGCTTGAAGAAGACCTCCAAAACTTTGGGGGCTTCTAGAACCATCAAGGATATGCTGCATCGTGACGTATCACCCGCCATCGCCCCTGTCACTCCCATCGTCCAGCCTTCGTCTGCTCTGACAAGCTCACAAGCTAAAGAAGCATTTGGCTTGGAAGTGGACTCAGGTGCCTCCACAGAGCTCGCTGTTGTCGGCGAACAGGCTGTTGGGGATATGCTATATGGGTATCCTCATAGCATGTCACCTATTCGGATAACCCGGGTGGCCCACAGTTGGTAGCATGGCCTATGTCCTGCTGGGCGGCCCAGTTAGATGGATCTAGAAGGGAGGCCCATGCCGGATAAAGGAAGGCTACGGTGGAGTCACCAGCGTACCCGGAGCCTTGGAGTGCAAGATACACAAGACTAGTAATAGACGGTGTAGGACTCTATAACCTGTCCGGCTAGGACTTTTCCCTGTAACCCTAGGACCTGGCGACTACATAAGTCGGGCCTATGGGAGCCTTTAGGGCACAACTTAGCATCGATTCATACAACCTCGCACAGCGAACGCATCTCTATAACTCGACGTATTGCCCTTATAGTGATTTATAGCAGGAGTAGGATTCCGCCACCGTTGTGGGATCTGAACCTGGGTAAGCTGTGTTACCTCGTACCCATCAACCATCCGCCTTACCCCACGTCTCTAAACACGCACTGTGAGGACCCCTCCTTGGCGTACTCGTCGGCAATACCATGACAGTTGGCGCCCACCATGGGGAAAGAGGCGCTTTAGGCTCTTCAGCGGGCGAGGACCAAGATCTTCGCGGGAATCAGCAAAACCGTAGCCATCGGTCGTGTTCTCTTCTTCGACAATGTTCCGATCGTCCCTCCTGACGAGTTCTAGATCCCGGCAAAGATGAACCCTACGTGGTTTCCGGTCTTTCCTATCGGATACATCCACCTCTTCATCGGCGAAACCGACTCGGGAACTAGTTCCCTGGGAGTCGGAGGAGCATCAAGGCCCGCACGGACCGCCTAAGGGCAGGATACGTTCGCGGAATGATCAATGTCGGATCTCTCTTTGGAGTTTGCCGGCAAAGATTGAAAAACTCATGGCCCGCACGGACCGCCTACGAGCAGGATACGTTCGCGGAAGGGTCGATGTCGGATCTCTCTTCGGAGTTTGCCGGCGAAGATCTAAAAAATTCAAGGCCCACCCAAACCGCCCCTGTGCAGGATATAAAGGTGGAAGATCACTGCAAATCCGCCGGCTTCGCCTGTGCATCTGGGCAACAGAGATCCATGTTCGTCGGCGTGGTTACCATCTTCGATCTAGCGCGCTGCATTCAGAGAGAAGGCAAAACCCCCCGCGATTACCTGGCCAGGTGGCTTCGTATACGAGCCGATCTGGCCCACTACCCCGATGATAACGCTTTGTATCAATTCGTGGAAGCACTGGACCGTGGCACGCTTCTCCGACATTCTTTAAGACGGCAGCAGGAAACAGGACGCCTTACCCTCGAAGAGATGGTGAGCACCGTCAAAAACTACGCGGACGCTGACACAGCAGCCCAGATGGCGCTTGCGCTCAGGGACGGAGAACCTCCGATTCAGCAACCACCACCGCCGCCTCCCGCCACCATCGTTGCAGCAGCACCACCACCTCCAGTCATCGTCGCGAATGTTGCACCTCCACCGCCCGTCATTGAGGAAGTCCTGGCACCCTCCGACTCTGTCATTGACGCGCTTTATGCTGATTTCAGTGCAGATTCAGAGGAGATAGATTTCAGTCCAGAAGAGCTAGACTCCGCTATGCAGGAGATGGAGGAGGAGTACTCGCGCGACGAGCAAGCCAACAATGTCGTCACGTCTCGAGGGGTGTTCGTCACCATTGGGACGGCGATGGATGAAGATCAACCCAGACGAGCTCCGCCTACAGCGCTGGAAAAGGGGAAGGGGCCACTTATTGCTGCTGACGATGATCGCGCAAAAGTCATGCCTCCTCCGCCTAACCCAGTGCAGCAGCCGCAGGAACTCGGCACCTCCCGAGAAACAACAACACCGCAAAATTGCCGTCTCCGGCATCTATGTCTGCAGCAGCCCAAGTTACTCCAGCTGATAGAGTGATGTACGGCAATCTCCTCGTCGAGCCACTAACCGTTGCTCATATCCGGAACATGACCCAGCTTGACGAGAAGCGCCAGCTGCTGCTGGAGGAAGTGCAGGACATCGCGGAGCAAGGCACTAAGCTAGATCGAGATCTGGTCAACACGCAGAAGTCTATAGAGAAAGCTAGAGCAATGGAGGCTGAGTACAAGACTTTACTGCAGCAGCAGAAGGATAAGAAAGCTCCGGCTCGCGTCATCAACGATCCTGGCGTACGGCGCAACCTAGGATGGGCTCCCTCGAAGCCGGCACAAGCCAAGCTATACATTGACAGTGAAGGCAAGCAGGTGATGCCCACTCCACTCCTTAACCTCGTCGTCGCCAAGACCCTTCTGGAACAGGATAGATCGCCTGAGGCAGTAGAACAGGTCTACGACCTAGTGGCCAAGGCGGTAAAGCAGCAGGAAAAGGCCACCTCTCAGAGGCTTGAGTCTGACCCAGCGCTATGCCGATCTAGCCAGTACAAACCGCCAAGGGATAGATCTCCTCAGGATGTCGGATCACAGACGGGTTCATCAGAACAAAGACGGAGGGATGCGCGCAACAGGAAGGATGCTATCCCCATATCCTCCGACCACGGAGAAAAGGCCCGACCTCGTCGCCCATCGCCACCGCCCCGGTCCCCCCAACATCGCGAAGATTACAAGACTCACGTCGTACGGATATGCCCCCTCCAAAACAGTGCGGCATCATCATCCGCGACAACACGGAGCAGACCCGTCATGACGGAGAGCGCAACCAAGGACATAAGTGCAGGTCACGCCATGACCCTCCGCGTCCGACAAGCAACCATGACAGGCGTGAGGCGTCGCAGGAGGGTAACATCAAGAAGTCTAACCCACCGCCACCTCCGCCTCCGTCACCACCAAGCAGTCACCATGGCGGAGGAGGCTCGCGTCGTTCACGCAGCCCATCCCCTATTAACAAGAAGAAGACCCGGGAGACGTACGATGCATGTTCGCGGATCGATAAGATCCATGAGGCCTGGGAAGGACCATACCAGGGACCACGTTTCTTTGAACCTGAAATATGGTCCGCAACTTACCCCAAAGGTTTCCGGATTGACAAGACCATCAAGCCCTATGATGGTACCGCCAAGCCAGCCACATGGTTGCAGGACTACGGCAACGCGATGGAGATTGTCGGAGGAAACCCCAATGTCATCGTCAAGTACCTCCCATTAATGTTGGCGGGCACGGCCCGTCAATGGATCGACGACTTGCCAGAGAAATCTATCTACAACTGGTTGGACATGCAATAAGCGTTCACCAAGAACTTTGAGGGTACTTAAAACGTCCCTGCACTGTGGGCGATCTACAGCGGTGCATGCAAGAGAAAGACGAGACATCTCGCGCCTACCTCTCTCGCTGGCTGGACATGAAGAATTCCTGCGCAGGAGTGCACGCCCAGACCTCCATGGCCGCCTTCATCGACGGGTTGGAAAGGGGCACGTTGCTCCGACATAAGCTGAAGCGCTTGCAAGACAATCACCAGCTTGACTTGAATCAGATGATTCAGTTGGCTAGTGAGTTCGTATCTACCAACGACGATGCTGACAGCTCCTTGCCGGCAACAGCCGTTCCAACTCAAGCTCGGAGGAACTACAGTACAAAGCGAAAAACCGCTCCAGAAGAAAAGTAATCTACCGACATGGTCGCTATGACTTTTGCAGGACGAGGTGATGGCGGACAACGTGCCCAAGGAAGGGGAGCTGGCAAAGGGCCGCAACGAGGCAGTGAAACAACCTCGGTGCCACTCCGCGTTCCCCAAACCTATGAGGAGTACCGCGATATGTCGTGCCTCGTACACCTCGACGTCAACGGCAAAGCCACCCATACCAATCGACACTGCAAGTTCGTCAACGACCTCAAGGAAGACCCGGAGTCCGGCTACAAGCAAAGTCGGAAGAACAGACCGCGAGGCAAGAGCAAGGGGAAGAAGAAGGAGGAGGAATGAAAGGATTCAAGTGACATGGACAAAGACGTTGACCCTAAGCACGCCGCCAAGAGCGACGACAAGGGCAAGAACCCCTTTGCAAAGAAGGCTCCAGTCTACCACACTTTCCTTGGCACCCCCACCATCCGACAACAGAAGACCTCTCTGAGGATACTGATGGCCACTCTCCCCCCTGTTCCCAGTACCTGCGCTGGTCGGAGGTTCCAATAACTTGGGACAGGACGGACCACCTAGACCTTATACCTACGGAGAACCAGTACGCCATGGTCATCAACCCCTTGATTGATGGCGTGGAGTTCACCAAGTGTATGGTGGATAGTGGAAGCAGCATCAACATCATGTACCTGGATACACTGCAGAAGATGAACTTGACGGAGGCAAACCTAAGGCGGACCAACACCATCTTCCATGGTGTAGTTCCTGGTCGGGAGGCTCGGTCCCTTGGGTGCATTACACTTCAGGTTTCCTTTGGCGATGTTAACAATTACCGCCAAGAGCGCATGACCTTCGAGGTGGTCCCCTTCAACAGCGTGTACCACGTCATATTTGGCCGCGACATATTCCACACATTCATGGCCAAGCCATGCTTCGCCTACAACAAACTCAAGATACCCAGACCAAACAGTGTCATCATCGTATCCATAAGCTTTACCAAGGCAAGGGACTGCGAGATCAATGAAGCAGCTGTTGCAGAAGCTGTCCTCTACGGCGAAGAATTCAAAGAGATCCAGAGCAAGGTTGATGACTCAGAGATGCCCGCGTCGAAGAAGAAGATCTCCGACTCCGCTCCTGCGTTCAAGGCCTCCATCGAGACCAAGCCAGTGGAACTTGTGGTAGGCGATGCCTCCAAGGTCACCTCCATTGGGACGAACCTGGATCCCAAATAGGAAAGCGCGCTCGTCGAGTTCCTCCGTGAGAATAGGGACATTTTGCATAGCAACCTGCCGACATGAAAGGTGTACCTAGGGAACTTGCGTAGCACAGCCTAAACATTGATCCAAAATGCAAACCAGTGAAACAACCTCTACGATGCTTCGGAGATGAGAAGATACGCGCCATTGGCAAAGAGATAGCTAGGTTACTTAAAGCTAGATTTATCCGAGAAGTCCTTCACACCCGATGGGTGGTCAATCCTATATTTGTCCCCAAAAAGGGAACCAATGAATTAAGAATGTGCGTTGATTACACCGGCTTGAACAAAGCATGTCCCAAAGATCTGTTTGCTTTGTCTTGCATTGACCAATTCATTGACTCGATGCCTGGCTCGGAGCTTTTGTGTTTTCTCGATGCATACTCAGGATACCACCAGATCAAGATGAGGAAGTCGGACCAATTGCCACTTTGTTCACTACCCCATACGACACGTTTTTCTATGTTACGATGCCCTTTGGGTTGAAAAGCGCAGGTGCTACGTACCAGCGGACTATGCAACATTGCCTCCACGACCAAATTGGTCGGAACATTCATGCCTATGTGGACGATATCGCGGTGATGTCTAAAAAGTCAAATGACTTAATCTTTGACTTAAAAGAAACCTTTGATAATCTCCGGAAATACAACATGATGCTTAACCCTAATAAGTGCGTCTTCGGGGTTCCAGCCGGCAAATTGTTGGGTTTCATCGTTTCCCAACGAGGAATCGAGGTCAACCCGGAGAAAATCAAGGCCATCTTAAACATAAACCATCTGACATGCCTAAAGGACATTAAACGACTAACAGGTTGTGCTGCAGCAGTTAGTCGGTTCGTCAGCCGACTTGGAGAGAAGGCTCTGCCACTGTACAAGTTGCCGAAGAAGGCGGACAAATTCACGTGGACAGACGAAGCAAATGCAGTATTTAAGCAGCTCAAGGAGATTCTTTCCTCAGCGCCCATCCTTGGCGGCAACCAACCGGGTAATCAGCATCATCGTCGTGGTAGAGCGGAAGGAACCAGGCTATGAGCACAAAGTTCAACGACCAATTTACTATGTGAGCGAGGTCTTGACGGAGTCCAAGAAGCGTTACCCGCACTACCAGATGATAGCTTATGTAGTATTCCTTGCTTCTCGGAAGCTGAGGCATTACTTTCAGGAGCACCCAATCACAGTAGTGAGCAAGACTCCACTGTCCGACATTATCAACAATAGCAACGCTACGGGAAGGGTCGCGAAGTGGGGCATTGAGCTTGTCGCCTTCGAGATCACCTACAAGAGACGTGACGCTATCAAATCATAAGCCTTGGCGGATTTTGTTGCAGATTGGACAGAGATGCCAGATGCTACTCCGTTGCCAGAACCAGAGTACTGGGTGATGCACTTTGACGGATCAAAGCTGCTCAACGGCTCGGGGGTTGGCAGTCACCAACAGGAGACAAGATACACTACGTTCTGCAGATCCACTTCGAGGCTATAAACAACATGGCGGAATATGAAGCACTCATTCACGGACTACGTGTAGCCCAAGGATATTGGCATCAAGCGCATAGTTTGTTGTGGAGATTCCGACTTGGTTACCCAGCAGGTGGCTGGCACCTGGAATGCACGAAACCCTATGATGGCGTCATATCGAGACAAAGTGGACGAGATAGCCAAGAGCTTCTTGGGCTACGAAGTCAAGTATGTGCCTAGGGATCAAAACGAGGCGGCTGATCTGCTGTCTAATCTTGGATCAGGGCGCAAGCAAATTCCGCCAGGAGTTTTCCTAGAGCATCTATGCACACCATCTGTGAAGGGAGCTGACATCGACAACCCGGATAGAGCTGACTCTTTCGTCAACATGGTGACTAAGGTCCCTCAGGCTTGGACAAAACCATTCATGGAATATCTCAAACATGGAACTTTGCCCGACGACGAATTCGAAAGACGGCAAATAGTACGATGAGCAAAGGGTTATACCATAATCAATGGGAAACTCTACAAAAGGAGCACTAATGGTGTATACCTAAGATGTGTTTCCCAGATAGAAGGTATGGAAATCCTACGCGAAATCCATCTCAGAGATTGCGGGCATCACGCCGCTCCTCGATCGGTTGTCGCGAAAGCCTTCCGGCAAGGATTCAACTGGCTTACCACAAAGGCGGACACCGACAAGCTGGTTGAGACATGCATGGGATGCCAGTATTATGCCCGACAACCACATGTTCCTGCTGAACAATTACGAACAATACCAATAACTTGGTTGTTTGCAGTCTGGGGGCTGGACATGGTGGGATCGTTACAGACGGCACCTTGTGGGTTTACGCATTTGCTTGTAGCAGTTGATAAATTCACTAAATGGATAAGCTAAACCCATTAGAAAGCTTGATGGGGCAACTGCCCTCAGGTTTGTCAGGGATCTAGTGGTGAGATTTGGTCTCCCACACAGCATTATCACCGACAAAGGCAGCAATTTGTCACTCGGAGAAGTGGAGGCTTATTGCTGGGAGAAAGGCATCCGACATGACCTTGCATCTGTGGCACACCCACAATCCAACGGTCAGGTTGACCGAGCCAATGGATTAATTCTACAGGGGATCAAGCCACGTCTTGAGGCACCGCTACATAGAGAAGCTGGAGCCTGGGCGGAAGAATTGCCATCTGTGCTGTGGAGTTTACGAACTACACCCAACAGATCCACCGGCTACACCCCTTACTTCATGGTATATGAAGCAGAAGCCATCCTGCCTTCTGGCATCCTTCACGATTCACCAAGAGTTGCCGCCTACGACGAAGATGACACTAAAGAATCCAGACGCCTAGATGTGGACCTTCTCGAGGAGGAGAGTGTTTTGGCATGCCAAAGATCTGCCATCTACCAGCAGAAGCTATGCAGCTACCATAGTCGCCGCATTCGGCATCGCTCGTTTAAAAAGGGGGATTTGGTGCTCCTACTTAAACAGAAGAAGTCGCACAAACTATCCCTGCCATGGGAAGGACCGTTCATCATAAGCAAGGTGCTACTCAATGGGTCTTACTACCTCGTTGACAATCATGAACTGAAGGATAGACCCAACGAGGATCATAAGCGTAAGCGACGTGAACCGAATGATGACTACCTGGAGCTTGATCGGCCATGGAACATAGAACAACTACGTCCTTTTTACACTTAGCATTTTTTATCTAAATTGTGTACCTCTTATATGATCAATGAAATAAAGCTCTTTGGTTCACTCATATTTCTAAGTCTTTTACCTCCTTTAGTGTTCATTTTTGGATCATATAAAACCTTTATGCACAAGCTTTGCGATTGCACTTGTGAAAAATTCCGCCTACGGGCGTTGGCTTAAGTTTTCTGGTCTACACGTTCTTTGTCGTTTTTATGTCGATTCTGGAGTAGTGACTTTTGGCACTTATTGTCGGCGATTTTGTGCTCAGGTTATTGACGGTGCCATTGGGCATCATCACCTAAGCGCATGGTTCCGACAACGAGTATTCTGACTCACGAAAAGTCAAGCATAAGAACCAAAGTAATGGATAAGCCAGCATTTGCTTAAAAAATATATACATGCTGGAAACTAGTTCTTGAGCAGCAGGAAATAACAACTATTGTTTTCCGCCTTAAGTTACATAAACAAAGTTTTTTTCGCATATATACCAAAGGTGAAACAAATATTACAAAGTTGTTTTTTACTCCTTTGGCGCAGGTGACTTGGAGGCAGCATCATCACCAGCCGGAGAGCCACCCTCGAAGTTAGCGCTGTGGTGGGACGCAGAAGTATCTTGGTTGCCGATGTCGATGATGTTCATGGGCACGAAGACGTCGACGTCCACCAACTCGGCAACTCTGGTGTCATAGCCCGCGAGTGACGATAAGATGGCTTCATGGTTAATCTCTTTGCCACCATCGTCAATGTCGGGAATACCAGAGCTCACCGTGTCGATGTCGGCATCCTCATAGTGTGCCTTCACCATTGACAGCGCCATCCTTGCGCCAGATCGTGCACACGAAGATTTCTAGCTTGTGATACGCTCGAGGGCTCGGCGCATAATCTTCGAGTACTTCTCCATGAAGTCCGATGCCTTGATGTTTATCTGCAGGGGCTTGGCGATCTCCTTGGCTTGCGTGATGGCGGTGTTGATAAAGTTGCCGGCAAGAACCATGCATTCCTTGGCTGGAGGAGGCGATCGGGTTAAACCCATAGGAGCTACAAATTCCGACAAGGAGCGCATGAGTTCAACAATTCAAAGTATCAAGACTATAGAAATCCAAGACGGAGAAAACTTACTAAATATGCTGGCCTCAGCTTGCCAGAGGGTGTCTGCCAAGGATTGTTTCTCTTGTTGGAGGAGTTGGTACGCCTCGCTATGGCGTTGATTCTGCTCATCGGCAGCTCGCTTATGATCTTTTAAGATTGCAATCTCCTCCTTCAAGCGATTGATTTCCTCGGTGGCTGAGTCCTGCAAGGCCTTCATTGACTCCTCATGCATTTTCAGCATATCTTTCCTTTCCTCCTTAAGGATCTTGTTCTCGCTATCCAGCTGCTGAATATGCTTGGATTGCTCGACAATGTCCTTGGCCTTGGCAATATGTTCTGCAAAGTCGGAGAAAACAAAGTACACAGTGAGTACTCGGAGAATATAGGCACAAAACCAAGACGGAATGCGCAAAAAGAAAACTGACTCTTTTTTTTGATGATCTGTTCCTTCAAGATGGCAGTTTTACCCTTTTCGGCTTCAAGATCTGCGCGCATCTTTTGGTACTTGTCATTTGCCATGCCCCTCCGAGCATTCTCGTTTTGTGGAAAAAAGGACAAAGTTAAAGCGTTGTTTGGTATGCTTGGAGCACCTAGCCGGAAATTTTCCACCTAGATGCTCGGGGGCTACAACAAGAGTTTTTTACTTAACCATATGCTTAGCTTTCTTTAAGCATCTAGTCAGAACTAATTCAGTTACAACTACAAGCTTGGGGGCTACAGTATAAAGTTTTTAACTCGGACATACGCTTAGCTTTCTTTAAGCATCTAGTCGGAACCAATTCAGTTGCAACTAGAAGCTTGGGGGCTACAGTACTGAAATTTACAAACACTGTGTATGCTACTCTTAAAGCATCTAGTCGGAATAATTCATTCCATCTAAATGCTTGGGGGCTACAGTGATAAGTTTTCTAGCTTAGTCACTCTTAGAGCATCCAGACGCAAAAGCTTATGATTTTCCGCCTACATCCTTGGGGGCTACAGTGGGATACTCATATGAAATGCAAAAGGCAAATAAAACTTACAATTGAAATGATCTTGATGTTTGTAGAGCTCTCGGCCAGCAGCTTGCCAAAGGAGATGATGTTTCCTCGCAAGATTTCTGCTTGTCGGAGGAGATCCTCAAGACCGCACGTCGGAGATGTCGGTGTTGCTCCAGGAACCAGAGTTGTGCTACTCGGCGTAAGTGTCGGGTAGACTATCTTTGGGAACTCAAAAGGTTTCTGGGGAGCAAGGGCGCCGCCACCGATGGCATCCTTAGCCGGAGCTTCAGCCATTTGTTGGGCGGTAATCTCCTGCGTTGCCTGCTCGCCGACGACTGCAACCTCGGTAGAAGCTCCTGAGTTGTAACACCCTCAGAATCGGACCTATGCAAGTTTTAGCGAAACCCGCCAAACCCGCATAGAAACGATTAAAAGGTGCCCACCAGGCACTTTCGTGCGGGTGGAAAACGAAGTAATAACATTACACAACAGTCCTCGATGGGACCCATAGAAAAGATATATATAACAGCGACTCCATGAGTCAAGAATACAGATATAATATACAAAGATCCAAATCACCTTGAAACGATATAGCGTCCAGCTACGGACAAGATGCAAATGGGGCTAAGAGCCCTGAAGAATAACCAATGGCGTCCATAACCCTGCCCAGGCCCAGACGGCAGGGTAACCCTGCTAACTACATCGATCTCAAAACCTGCTTGAACAAAAAGGGGGGCCGACAAAGGGCAAAGGAAAAAGAGAGGCGTCGATCGAGGCCAAGATGCAGCGAGACTAGAATTCGGCGGTCCTCGCCTACAAAGGTATGGTGGACTGAAGCGGCAGCGGCAGCATGCCCTAAACAACCTATAGAGACTCGATACAACTGGCGGCTATCAGAGAGGGGTAAGAAAGACCTATTCGGATCCAACCTGATACTACCAACAAACAAACCCATCCTGGCGTTTCCCCCTCGAGACCAAACGAGGAAGTCAACCGAGGAACTCACACAGTTCACAGTTTTACTTATTCAGTTATCGTTGTAGCAATTACTAGTCAGGTTTAGATAATCATCCTGATAAAGTAAGCAGTTGGCACTTTTAGTTAACCATTCCGTTATAGTTACAACACTTACTAATCAGATACAGATAGCATGAGATAACCCAAAAACCCAGCAGTTGTTGGCACTTTTATTTAGCCATTCCGTTGTAGTTGCAATACTTACTAGTCAGATACAATGGTCGCAAGCGACACTCCAAACAAGCAATTGTGGGCAGTATTATTAGCCATTCCGTTGTAGTAAAGCTGATTACTAGTCATTATAAAGTCAAATTTATAGCACTACTTTAATTATGCTTGTCTATGATCGAGATACTGTGCTCCAAGTCGTCCATAACCGCGGACACGGCTTTCAGAAAGTTTTAACCCGGCCGGGGTGCACAAATAGCAACACACACTCGATCAACCTCGGAAAAACCAAATCAAAACCCAACGAGGCCTTCACGACAAAGCAATCACATGATTTAGAAATATTTTAGGGGTCCACCCCTTAAAGTAGACCCGCAACGAAGCCGACCGGCTCCGAGACGGACTTAAGGTTGTGGGGACGGCTGTGAATGATTGGGAACCCGAAAGTGTGGCTGGGCTTGTCGACACCGCAGAATCGTGCCACGATCCTAAACAGTACAGTGTGCTCCTCGCACAATCGTAAATAAACAGTAGCATGGCATAAGTACAGGATAGTAAATAAAACCTCAAACTAGTTTGTGGCCCCAAGAAATAAGACTGAATCAAGCTCTGGCTCAGGGGGGGTCCCATATACCTCTCGGATGTGGATAGCGCGATAAATCAAGGAACAAGTATCAAGTACTCGGGGTCCTACGGGACACAAGTGGGCGTTCGGAAACCAAATATTATCTATCACCCACCGATGCCTCTGCTTAATTCAATTTTAGTTATTAAACAGGAATTAAAGTGAACGATAAATAAAGCCATGATCATCTCCAACATCAAACAGGTGGCAATTCTCCAACAACTGTGGTACATGGCGACACGCAACAGCACTTGAGCAAGCGACTACGACGCGCAAGTCCAACTATCTACCAAACAACAGGTAATAGGAGGTGGCCATGGCAATATATGGCTGCAAGGGACATCACGGGTACGAAACTAGAGCATCGCAACACAGATAGCAATAGACCAACAGGAGGGAATAAATACTATAAAAGTAAGATAGGTAGAAAGGGGGAGATGCTCGCCTGAAAACATTGCCGAAGGTTCAACCGAAGATCGGGTCGAAGCTCACATCAACTCAACGGCCTTATCCGCGAAGAAGCAAAACACTAGAAGAACTCCGGATGCACTATTTAATACAACGACAGAAGATCGGCATGATGCATGTATGATGCATGGCATGGCAAAGATGCGATGCAATTAGGTCAATATTAAGCGGAACCGGGGTCCCGACAATTAATTAGATGGTTCAAGTTATTTAGATACCCCGCAATTTAAATGTTGTTTGAACAAGGCAAGAGATGACAACAGTTCGATGCACAAATTTAAATGAGGCCAATATGAGGCTAGATTTGCCCGCATATGGGCCCCATATTTAATTATGAGGTGAATCGGCATAAGGCCCCCAAACCACAGACAAGGATGCATGCAAGTATGACAATTAAATATGCAACAAGTTGTTATTACAATTATAAAATAGGGCTCGAGAAAAGGGGTCACACATTAGGGGGGGGTCTCGACGAACTTGAGGTTCCGGGGTTCGGGTTCGGGCTCAGGGTTCGGATCTGGGTTCGGCGAGGGATCGAGCTTCGGGTTCGGCTTCCGGGAACGGGGCTCCAGGATCCGAGAGGGAAAACTTGGCGTCCAGGGCCTCGGTGTCCGGGGTCCTCGGATCCGTGAAGTAGACCTTGTCGCACGGTGCACGAGGTAGACGGACTTGGCGTATTTGCATCGGCGTTCTTGGCGTTCGGGTTCTCGATTCCGCAATCGGGGCGGAAGTCTTGTCGCATGTGGGGTTGCCGCTCCGGGAGGTAGATCTTGACGTTCCGGGACGGCGATCTTGGTTCTTGGTATCCGCCTTTTGTCGGTGTTGAACTTCGCGGCCATCGCCAATTGTTTTGTCGAGGTCGATCTTGTCGGTGTTTGGGATTGTTGGACATCACCCAGTGATATCATGAATCCACACATGGATGTCACCACACAGCTACCGATGCATCTACATATCCCTCTTCTCATCAGTACCAAAACTTCCCACTGCAGCAGGCCAACACGTGCACTTGACAGGAACTTGTGGACGCCAACACGAACGGCAGCTGCAGGCCTCGGGGCGACGGGCTCGCCGCCGACAGCGATGATGCGAGGACGGGGTCGTCGGCGGCGACGGTGGCCCGCTGCAGCGGAGGAGGCCGGCTGGGCGAGGGCGGCTCGGAGAAGATCGGGAGGCCACGGGGTGTTGGAGATGACGGCGGCGGGAGGGCGTCAGACGCGACCTTGGGGCTGCTCTGCGGGGAGCTCGCGAGGACACCGGGGATGAGCTCACGCCCGGCGGTCGCTGGCCAGGCGAGGAGGCGACGCGGGGCTCAGGACGCGGCCATCCATGCCAACAGAGGAAGGTCGGGGAGGCGCTCGAGGATGGGGCGAGCAGGGGACGAGGAGGCTCGGTTGACGAGGCGACGAACTTGACCGGGGCAGAGGGCGAGGAAGGCGAGGCCGGAGAAGCGGCCAGAGGCTGCGGGCGGGCTCCGGGGAGGCGGTGGCGCAGGCTCGGAGGGGACGCCGGCGGCGGGGTGGGGCGGACCAGCGGGCGCGGCGAGCAACTGGCGAGCACGGGCGGCCAGCCTTGGGAGGAGAAGAAGCGGGCAGTGTGGCGAGAGAAGGCGCGGGGCAGTGACGGGCGAGCTCACGGGGCCGCAGGTCCCGAGAGCCTTCGGAGCAGCGGGAAGGCGGCGGCGAGGAGGAGCACGGGGGCAGTGGCGAGGCCGTGGCGAGCTGGAGAAGGAAGGTGGGGAGAGAGAGCCGCGGGGAGAGAGGAGGGTCGGTGGGGGAGGATGCGGCTGCTTCGGCGGAGGGAGCTCATGAGGCGGTGCGGCTCGGGCAGGCGGCGGGCTCGAGGTGGGAGGCGGGAAGGCCTTGGCGAGAAAAGGGCAGACGCGCTGGAGAGAGGAAGGCGTGGGAGGAAGAAGGCAGCGGGAGGTGGGGGTCGTGATGGGGTCCAGGCTGGGCGGGGCAGGCTGACAGGAGGAGAGGTCGGGTTGACCAGCGGGAAAAAGAGAGAGAGAGAGGGGCTGCGGGTGGGACCCAGGGCGTGGGGTTGGCTGGAGAGAGAGAGAGAGGAGGTGTGAGAGGGAAGGAGAGTTGGGTGGTGAGGTGGCTGCTTTTGATTGGAGGGGGGGATGGCCAAAGGTGAGGTGGCGAGTTGCTATAGGGCGGGGTGATGTGGAGGGTTTGGGGGTAGACTAGGACTAGGTAGCTGAGGGTTTTAGGGTGGGCCGATTTTATTTCTGGGGTGGTCGTTCGGGTCGATTCGGCCCGTGCGACTGCCCCACTAAAAATAATTCAATCTTTTATTTATTTTAAATGCACCATTTGCAAACCGATAGTAGACAAACAAAATATTCCGGCGACCCGGGTTTGAATTTGAAAGCAAGACGGGGCGTTTTTAGAAAACAAAACAGGCTTTGCGAAAATAGTTTTAAACAAACAATGCATGATGATGACGATGCAATGCACAAAAACAACGCGATTTTCTAGTAGTGGTTTTGCGGGATGCCACATGAGTCCACTTCCATGACGGAAGGGTCAGATGCCTCCTTAGCTTGTGAGCTTGTCGGGGAAGATGAGGGCTTGACGGCAGGAGTGGCAGGGGAAATGGCGGGGGAGGCATCGCGATGCAGCATGTCTTTAATATTTCGAGAAGCCCCCAAAGTTTTGGAGGTCTTCTTGAGGCTGGTCGTGGCTTTCTTCCTGAAACGTGCAAAATGCATAAGTACAGGAACAAGACAGATAAATAGACAATGTCGGAGCATGAGAAACTTACACAAGTGGGGGTGCTTTGGCAAAGGGGATCCCGGTAATTCTTATCTTTTTCGCCTCCAGGGCGGCGGTAGTCTTTTTGGAGGCTCCACCCTCCGTCTTCTTCTTGCCTCCGTCGGCAGCGTCAGAGGTGGAGCTCTTCCGCTCTCGCGCCAACGGAGCTTCATCGTCGGACACAACCGTGACTTCCTTCATCTTTGGATCGTAGATTTGGGCAGCCAGGTTGCCCTCCTCTAGATCGCTAAGTTGTTAAGTTAGAAATCACCGTGTTATATAAAATAACATTTGCAAGACGGAAGAACTGGAGTATATGTCGTACACGGAAAATAAATACCTACCTTTGGGCACTTGTCGTCTACGAACATGTAGTAGGTGATGATAAAGCCACGCTTCTTATCCTTCACCTTGACGATGTCCTTAAGGCGGATCTTGACGGAGTCGCTCAAGAAGTTTTCCACGGAGATGTGGAGACTATCCCTTTTGTCGCTGGTATACTCGTGCGTGAGCTTCGCGCGGTGCTGCAGAGGTTGGATTCGCATGATGAACCAGCACATGGCTAGGTCCAAGCCGGTCAAACCCGTCTCTACAAACCATTCGATCCGCCTTATAGTGCGAGAAGCATCGAGGTCGGAGGGAAGGGAGGCCTGGGATCTCCATGACGAGGCTTCAGCGGCGGCTCCATCAACGAAGTCCGGGTACGTAACTTGTCGGCCAGCCAGAGGGATGTCTAGGCGGATCGAATATTGGCTGGCGGTGTCGGGGAACCGCCAGCCAGGTCGAATCTTGAAGCTTATGGTGCCACAATTCCTAAGTTCTTCCTTGCTATGTCTGGCTTCACGTTTGACGGTGAAGAAGTACATAAAGAGGTCTAACCTAGGCCTTATCCCTAAGTATCCCTCGCAGAGCTCCGCGTAGTTGCTAAGCACTAAGATACTATTGGGGGAAAGTTTCTGGGGCTGGACTCTATAGTGATTCAAGACGGAGAGGAAGAAGTTGGAGATGGGCAGGGAGATGCCATGTACCAGTTGGGCTTTGAGGTACACCTTTTCTCCGGCTTGGGGAGAAGGTGTCACCTCGCCGGCCGACGCCGCCCGCCAGACGAGCCCCTCCATCGCAGGAAGGCAGCCTTCGGCGATCATCTCTTGGATATCATGGTCTGTGATATCTGAGCTGCGCCAATCGCTTTTGTACGAATCTGGCTCCTCCAACGGCTCCAGCGCCGCCAGATTAAGGTCGCCGCCGGTGGACTCGATAATGGAGGCACGACGATGGAGCTCGCCGACTTTGTCGCGGCTTCGTTCGACGCCTCCATGGAGGGAGAAGCGATGCTGCTAGCCATGGAGTGAGGCTGGGTGTGGCTAGTGCAGATTGGAAGCTAGGGTTTTTTCACGACTTGGGCGCAGAGAGCTCGAAGGGGCACGCGCTGGAAGAAGAATACGATGTGAGGAGAATGAGGTAAAAGGTGAAAATTCCACCACGGTTACTATTTATCATCTCCGAGCGTCAAGATTCGTGCAGCTTGTTCGGACGGTTGCCGCGTAGACGACGTGTTCGCGAACGTGCACGGAAATTTCGCCACGTCTCCAACCGTCGCCGCCAACGGTTTGTATCGCTCGCGCGGGGAAATCGGACATGATTGCGTTCTCTGCATGTGTAAGTTACGAGGCGTTGCTGACCTAAGCCTACGTCGTCCTAGCTGACATGGGCAGATGAGCCGTCACATCGAAGATTCCAACATAGATGGATCCAATCCGGCTACAGAAGAATCCGGCTACATCGAAGTTGAAGACGGAGAAAACCTTGCAGAGTTCTTTGGGAGGACTACAAGATATTGCTTGATGATTTTCCGACATCCAACTAGACGGAACATTTATCTGAAGAGGCAAGACGGCGCAAGATCTCGGAGTTCTCTGGGGGCTACTGTTGGGGATATGCTATATGGGTATGCTCATAGCATGTCACCTATCCGGATAACCCGGGTGGCCCACAGTTGGTAGCATGACCTATGGCCTGCTGGGCGGCCTAGTTAGATGGATCCAGTAGGGAGTCCCATGCCGGATAAAGGAAGGCTACGGTGGAGTCACCAGCGTACCCGGAGCCTTGGAGTGCAAGATACACAAGACTAGTAATAGACGGTGTAGGACTCTGTAACCTGTCCGGCTAGGATTTTCCCTGTAACCCTAGGACCTGGCGACTATATAAATCAGGCCTATGGGAGCCTTTAGGGCACAACTTAGCATCGATTCATACAACCTCGCACAGCGAAGACATCTCCGTAACTCGGCGTATTTCCCTTATAGTGATTTATAGCAGGAGTAGGATTCCGCCACCGTTGTGGGATCTGAACCTGGGTAAGCTGTGTTACCTCATACCCGTCAACCGTCAGCCTTACCCCACGTCTCTAAACACGCACTGTGAGGACCCCTCCATGGCGTACTCGTCGGCAATACCACGACACAGGTGACGCAGGAGAGTGCCGCACACCAAATAGCTGAAGCTCCGGCTAAGGATGCCATGGGTAGCGGTAAGGCGGTGGTGGAAGGTGGTACATCTGCCGAAGGCGGCGCCCACGTGTTGGAGATATTCCCTAGAGGCAATAATAAATGTATTTATTATTATATATTTGTGTTTATGATAAATGTTTACAGTCATGTTATAACAATATTAACAAGGAAACATTAATACTTGTGTGATTTGTAAACTAAATTAGAGTCCCTAGTAAAGCCTCTTCATAATACTAGCTTGTTGGTTAATAAATGATTGTGGTTTCCCTATCATGAACATTGAGATATTATTAACAACAAGATCATCTCGTTAGGAGAATGATATGATGGACATACTCCTATAGATAAGCGTAGCATAAAGATCGAGTCATTTTAATAGTTCAATTGATATATGCTTTCTGATACATAGTAACCTAATTCCTTCGACCATGAGATCATGCTAATCACCATCACCGGAAGGATGCTTTGATGACATCAAACACCACACCGTAACTGGGTGGCTATAAAGGTGGCATTGAGTGTTCGGAAAGTATTGGTTGAGACACATGGATCAAGAGTGGGATTTGTCCATCCATATGACGGATAGATATACTCTGGGCCCTCTTGGTGGAATGTCATCCAATTAGCTTGCAAGCATGTGACTGGCTCACAAGGTATCACATATCACGGGAACGATAAAAGAGTACTTATCAGTAACGAGGTTGAACTAGGTATGCAGAGATACCGACGATCAAAACCTCGGATAAGTAAACTATCATGAGACAAAGGGAAATTGGTATCGTATGTACGTGGTTCATTCGATCGCAAAGTAATCGTAGAAATATGTGGGAGCCATATGAATTTCCATATTCCTCTATTGGTTATAGTTCGGAGAAGTGTCTCGATCATGTCCGCATAATTCACGAACCGTAGGGAGACACACTTAAGGATTCGACGTTGTTGAGTAGTTATGGAATGATGAGTAAGAGACCGAATGTTGTTCGGAGTCTCGGATGAGATCCGGGATATCACGAGGAGATCCGGAATGGTCCGTAGAATAAGATTCATATAAGGAAAGTTCTGTTTCGGGGTTGGAGAATGGTTCTGGTGTTTTCATCGGGAATGTTCTAGAAGGTTCCGGAATGTCCGGCACTCCGGAGGGGGAGGGTACATGAATGTGTCATAACAAGTTGGAATGGTTGCATCATGTACTAGGTGTCATCACTGAGCAAAATAAAGGGATAAATCAAATCCTAGTTTGAAAAGTCAAACGCCAATTTGAAAAGTCAAACGGCTATTTTGCTTGGTGGAGGGAGAGTAGGAAACCTACTTGGGGAGGAAGTCCCTCTCCCTCCACCGTCGTCCTTGGAAGCCGAGTTGGGGAGGGACTCCCCTCCCCTTGGCCGGCCCCCTCCACCTATATAAGGAGGGGCAGGGCTGCCCCTCCAAGTACACACCTTGCACCCTGCAAACCCTAGCCACAAGCCGTCGGCGCCGCCACCTCCTGCTGCCGCTGCCTAGGGCAAAACCCTAGCCGCCGAGTTGGGGCATCCCCTTTCCCTAGCCGCCGGCCTAGCCTCTCCTCCTTGGTGTGTCTAAACCTTAGATCACCGAGGCCTCTCTCATAGTCCACCATACTCGCTCTGACTTAAGGCGAAGCCCTGCGAGATCTCCCCTCTACTTCCGGTACCACACCGTCGTGCTGCCGGAATCGCGAGGAGAGTGCTACAACCTCCGCTGCCTGCTGGAACAAGGGAGAGGAAGGTCTTCGTCGAGTATCGAACGTGTGACCGACTGCGGAAGCGCTGCCTGGGACGCAGCACCGGAAGGATCGTCTACGCGATCTTGAGATCAGCAAGAGTACGACTACATCACCCATGAGAATCCGCTCTCGTTAAACACTTTGGAATCTTCGAGGGTGAGTTATTCTATCGACTCGTTGCTACAATCTAGTAGATAGATCTTGGCTTGTTTATTTGTATGCGATAGAAAAATTTTGTTTTCCATGCTACGAACCCCTATAGTGGTATCAGAGCCGTGTCTATATGTAGATCTGTTGCACGAGTAGAACACAATGGTCATTGTGGGCGGTGGTGCTTTTATTATCAGTTGCTTCTTGTGTACTTTGCATCTTGCGGTATGATGGGATGAAGCGGCCCGGGCTAACCGTACATGACATCATTCATGAGACTTGCTCCACGCTCAACATGCAACTTGTATTGCATAAGTGGCTTTGCGGGTGTCTGTCTCTCCCATTATAGTATAGATCCAATTTACAACTGGCACTTGATAGTTCAAACATCAATGTTGTGGTTCTTGTTCGTAAGTTAGATCGACACTTATTGAAAGCCCCAAACCACGTAAAACATGCAAAGAAATTAGAGGCATCTAACTTTGTTTTGCAGGGGTGTGCTGTGATGTGATATGGCCATGATTGTGATTATATTTGATGTATGCAATGTTCCTTATTGTAAGTTGGCAACCGGCAGGAGCCATATGGTTGTCTTTAATTTTTGTTAAGACCCGCGTGTCTATTCAAAGTAGTTGTAATAGTTGAAGCTGGTGGACGACAACCATAGAGCAGCGTCATTGACATTGATGCAATGCCGATGATGATGGAGATCATGTTCGTGCTTGAAGATGGAGATCGGAAGCACAAAGAAGAAAGGCCATATCATATCACATATTATGAATTGCATGTGATGTTAATCCTTTTTGCATCTTGTATTTCTTAGTTAACGACGGTAGCATTATAAGATGATCCCTCATGCACATAAATTTCAAGTTCTAAAGTGTTCACCCTTAGTGAGCACCGTTGCTAAAGCTTGTGGTTTCGAAGCACCACGTGATGATCGGGTGTGTTAGATTCTGCAAGTGTATACAACGTGAGCAAGCCAGATTTGCTCATGCGGAAGCTAAGGTTTGATCTTGACGAGCCTAGCATGTACAGACATGGTCTCGGAACACGGATCACCGAAAGTTAAAGCATGAATCATATAGCAGATATGATGAACATGTTGATTGTTCGCCATTGAAGCTACATCAACTCTCGTGATGATCGGTGTTGATGTGGTGGATTTGGTTCGTGTGATCACTAAAACAATGTGAGGGATATTGTTTTGAGTGGGAGTTCACCTAGATTAATTTAACTATTAATTAGAACTCAATTTGTCATAAACTTAGTCTAAACTATTGCAAATATGTTGTAGATCAATGGCGGCCCCTACCATCAATTTTAATGCGTTCCTACAGAAACAAAAGTTGAAAAACAATGGAAGCAACTTCGCGGATTGGTTCCGCAATTTGAGGATTGTCTTCAATGCTGGTAATTTGACCTATGTCTTTGGATGCACATTGGGTGACCGCTGCGGTGATGCTACCGATGAAGTAAAGAATGTTTACCTCGCTCGGAAGACTCGGTACTCCAGATTCAGTGTGCTATCATGTATGGTTTAGAATCAGCTTGAGAAAGGTTTGAGAATTCAGACCCACATGATATTGTCCGTGAACTCAAACTGATTTTTGAGACTCACGCGGCAGTTGAGAGCTATGAGGCTTCTGAAAAGTTCTTTAACTACAAGATGGAAGAGGGCAGCTCCGTCAGTGAGCATGTGCTTAAGATGTCTGGGCACGCAAACAAACTTCAAATCTTGGGTATAGTGATTCCTAATTCTTTGGGGATTTACCGTGTCCTCCAATCACTACCACCAAGTTACAAGAACTTTGTGATGAACTACAATATGCAAAGCATGAACAAGCAGTTGCCAGAACTCTTATCCATGTTAAAATCTGCAGAAGTGGAGATCAAGAAAGAGCACCAAGTGTTGATGGTCAATAAGACCACCAAATTCAAGAAAGGCAAGTCTAAGCAAAAGGGACACTTCAAGAAGGGTGGTAAGAAAGTTACCGCACCGACGAAGAAGACCAAGGCTGGACCTAAGCCTGATTCAGAGTGCTTTTACTGCAAGGGAGAAGGTCACTGGAAGCGGAATTGCCCAAAGTACTTGGCGGATTTGAAGAATGGCAACATCAAGAAGAAAGGTATATCCGATATACATGTTATTGATGTGTATCTCACTAGTACTTGTAGTAGTGTCTGGGTATTTGATACTGGTTCGGTTGCTCATATTTGTAACTCGAAACAGGTGCTGCAGAATAAACGGAAGCTAGCGAAGAACGAGGTGGCGATGCGCGTGGGAAACGGATCAAAGGTTGATGTGATCGCGGTCGGCACGCTACCTCTTCATCTACCATCGGGATTAGTTTTATACTTAAATAATTGTTATTTGGTGCCTGCGTTAAGCATGAACATTATATCGGGATCTTGTTTATTGCGAGACGGTTACTTGTTTAAGTCCGAGAATAATGGTTGTTCGATTTATATGAGTAATATGTTTTATGCACATGCACCTTTGATAGATGGTCTATTCTTATTGAATCTCGATAGTGGAAATACACATATTAATAACATTGAAGCTAAATGTTTGAAATCGAGCGATAACTCGACCTATATGTGCCTTTGTCGTCTTGGTCACATTGGAGTGAAGCGTGTGAAGAAACTCCATTCCGATGGACTTCTTGAATCACTTGATTTGAATCACTTGAAAGATCTGAAGCATGTCGATGGGTAAAATGACTAAGACTCCATTTTACGGTATGATGGGCGAGCTGCGGACTTATTGGAAATCATACATACCGATGTGTGTGGTCCAATGAGTGTAGCATCGCGCGGTGGTTATCGTTATGTTCTTACCTTCACGGATGACTTGAGTAGATATGGGTATATCTATTTCATGAAACATAAGTCCAAAACTTTCGAGAAGTTTAAGGAATTTTGTGGCATCCCGCAAAACCACTACTAGAAAATCGCGTTGATTTTGTGCATTGCATCGTCATCATCATGCATTGTTTGCATAAAACTATGTTCGCAAAGCCCGTTTTGTTTTCTAAACGCCCCCTCTTTATTCAAACATCAAAACCGGGTCCCCGGATTATTTTGTTTTGTCATTGTCGGATTAAAAGCGTTGTCTAAAATAAATAATTTAAGTAATTATTTAGTGGGGGCAGCCAAACGGGCCATATCGACCCGAACGACCACCCCCGTACAAAACAGAACGGCCCAACCTAAATCCTAAGGCTACCAAGAAACCTACCCACACCCCCTGCCACCTCACCCCAATCACCCCCTCTCTTCTCTCTCTCTCCTTCCCCCACTCAAACCTCTCTCTCACACACACGCTGCACCCAGCACGACACAACTGCATTGCACCCAGACCCCTCTCCCCAGCGCTACTGGCCCACCTGGTCCCACCACGCGACCCGCCTCCCCATGGCGTCCTCTCCCTCCTCCCTCATCGCCTTTGCCTGCCCCTTCTCTCCTTCTTGGCCTCCTCCTTCCCCGTCGGCTCCCCGCTGGCCTTTGCACCGCCCACTTCCCTCGCCGCCGCTCGCATCCTCCTCCTCCCTCTTGGCGCTTCGTCCTCGCCTCTCGCCCGCTCCGCCCAGCGTTTGCCGCTCAACCCTCCCACCTACTGCGCTCGCGCATCTCCCCTCCGCCCGCCTCGCCGCTCCGCCCCGTCGCCTCTCGCGTCGCCCTCGCCGCGATGCGCGCTCCCTCCTGCCTCCTCGCGGGCACCGCCGCCGTCGGCCACGCCGTCCTCGCCACCTTGCGGCGCCCGCGGCCCGTCTGCCGAGCCGTCCTCGGCCCGCTCCGCCCTTCTGCCGAGCCCGCCGCCCGCCTTGTGGCCGCCCTTCCGCCCGTCCTCCGTGCTCCCTCCGCCCGGCGCGTCCCTCCTCAAGCGCCCCTCGCTGACCCCGCCGCTGGTCCCTCTTCCCGCCTCCGTCTGCGAGCTCCGTGGCCGCGCCCGATCTTCCCGCCCCGAAGCTCATGCGAGCCGCTGCCCCTTCTCCGGCGCGCCTCCTCGCCCTCGCCGGCCGAGGCTCTGCCGCCGGTGCCTTCCGCCAACCCCGGCGTCTTCCCCGGCCCGAGCCCCTCCTCTCCTCCGCGTCGTCCCTGCTCGCCTTCATCCCGTCGCCGTGCCGGCCCTATCGGTCCTCCGTCGCCCGTCCTTTTAAATGCATTGAGTGGGCCTGGCGCCGTGTGCTCTGGTGGGACCTTCTTGCGGCTTTGCTACAGTGCGTGGTGGCGTTATTCTAAGCGTGGTTGGGGTTGTCCAAAGAGCTGCCGGGCATAAGGCCACCTAAGGATGGGCGATGCAGAGATACTCAAGAATCCCGATCGGCCATCTAGATGACAAGATCTTCATCATGGAACATCAAGCTCAACCTCATGGAATCCGGAAGACCCGTGTCGAACCGAAGACTTCGCCGACAAGAGCCGTCCCTATACCAAGATCTGCATCGTTCTGAGGCCACGACCAATGCGCGAGGTGGAACTCGAGGACGCAAGTACCCCAAGATCTACCACGCGGACGCAGAGAAACCCTCGGACGCCAAGATCTTCTCCACGGAACATCGGAATTCCCCCCGGACGCCAAGATCGCCTCCCGGATTCCGAAGTGGTTCCCGGACCCCAAGGACGCCGAGTACTTCACCCCGGACACTGAGACCCCGATGCGACAAGACCTACCCCGGAGTCCGAGAACGACCCCGTCGAACCCTGGACCCTGAGACCGACCCCGAACCCCGGAACCCCCAGGATCGTCGAGACCCCCTCAATGTGTGAACCCCTCTCCGAGAACCCTATTTTATAAATGGTCCACTATATGAACTGTTGCATCTTAAATTGTCATGCTCGCATCACATCATTGGTTTGGGGGCCTTATGCCGATTCACCTCATAATTAAATATGGGGCCCATATGCGGGCAAATCTAGTCTCATATTGGCCTCATTTAAATCTTGTGTAGAGAACCGGTGCCAACTTGTCTTGCTAATACAACATTTAAATTGCGGGGGTTCTAAATAACTTGAACCATTTAATTAATTGCCGGGAACCCGGTTCCGCTTAATATGACCTAATTGCATCGCACCTTCGCCATGTCATGCATCATACATGCATCATGCCGATCTTCTGCCGTTGTATTAAATAGTACATCCGGTGTTTCTTCTAGTGTTTTGCTTCTTCGCGGATAAGGCCGTTGAGTTGATGTGAGCTTCGACCCGATCTTCGGTTGAACCTTCGACAATGTTTTCAGGCGAGCATCTCCCCCTTTCTACCTATCTTACTGTTGTAGTATTTATTCCCTCCTGTTGATCTATTGCTATCTGTGTTGCGATGCTTTAGTTTCCGTACCTGTGATATACCGTGCAGCCCTATATTGCCTTGGACACACCCTATTACCTGTTGTTTGGTAGATAGTTGGGCTTCTTGTCGTGATTTTGCTCAAGTGCTGATGTGTGTCGTCATACGCCACAGTTGTTGATGTATTGCCGCATGTTGATGTTGGAGATGATTCTAGTTTTACTTATCGTCACTTTAATTTCTGCTTAACAACTAAAATTGAAACAAGCAGAGGCATCAGTGGGTGATAGAAAATATTTGGTTTCCGAACGCCCACTTGTGTCCCGTAAGACCCCGAGTACTTGATACCTGTTCCTTGATTTATCGCGCTATCCACATCCGGGAGGTATATGGGACCCCCACAGCGAGCTTGATTCATCTTATTTCTTGGGGCCACAACTAGTTTGAGGTTTTATTTACGATCATGTACTTATGCCATGCTACTTTCTGTATTTAAATTGCGAGGAGCACCTGTCTTGTTAGGTTTGCGGAGTGATTACAGCGGTATCGACAAGCCCAGCCACTTCGGGTTCCCGCTTCTGACCATTGGCGCTAACCTTGAGTCCGTCTCGGCTTGCTTACTTGTTGCGGGATCTACTCAAAGGGTGGCCCCTGAAATATTTCTGAATCTTGTGATTGTTCGATCGTGAAAGCCTCGTTGGGTTTTGATTTGGTTTTCGAGGTTGATCGGCGTGTGTTGCTATTGGTGCACCGGCGGGTAAAACTTTCTGAAAGCCGTGTCCGCGGATATGGACGACTTGGAGCACAGTATCTCGTCATAGACAAGCATAACTAAAGTTTATTGCTATAAATCTGACTTTATAATGACTAGTAATCAGCTTCACTATAATGGAATGGCTAATTAATACTGCCCACAACTGCTTGTTTGAAGTGTCGCTTGCGACCATTGTACCTGACTAGTAAGTATTGCAACTACAACGAAATGGCTGAATAAAAGTACCAACAACTGCTGGGTTTTGGGATTATATCATGCTATCTGTATCTGATTAGTAATTGCTGCAACTATAACGGAATAGATAACTAAAAGTGCCCACTGCTTACTTTATCAGAATGATTGTCTAAGCCTGACTAGTAATTGCTGCAACGATAACTGAATAAATAAAACTGCCTACTGTGTGAGTTCCTCGGTTGACTTCCTCGTTTGGTCTCGAGGGGGAAACACCAGGATGGGTTTGTTTGGTGTTAGCTTCAGGATGGATCCGGATAGGTCTATCTTACCCCTCTCTGATTGCCGCCAGTTGTATCGAGTCTCTATAGGTTGTTTAGTGCATGCTGCCGCTGCCGCTTCAATCCACCATACCTATGTAGGCGAGGACCGCCGAATTCTAGCCTCGCTGTCTTGGCCTCGATCTTGACGCTCCTCTTTTCCTTTGCCTTTGTCGGCACCCTTTTGTTTAAGCAGGTTTGAGATCGGCGTCGTTAGCGGGTTACCCTTCCGGCTTGGCACAGGCGGGGTTATGGGCGCCATTGGTTATTCTTGGGGCTCTTAGCCCCATTTGCATCTTGTCCGTAGTCGGACGCTCTATCATTTTCAAGGTGATTTGGATCTTTGTATATTATATCTGTATTCACGACTCTTTGAGTCGTTTATATATATATCTACATGGGTCCCATCGAGGACTGTTGTGTAATGTTATTACCGTTTTCCACCGCACGAAAGTGCTGGTGAGCACCTTTGAATCGTTTCTGCGGGTTTGGCGAGTTTGCTAAAACTTGCATAGGTCCGATCGAGGGTGTTACAGTGGTATCGAGCTCAAGATTGCGATACCCCACAAGTCCAGCCTGTAGGATAACCTAGCTAACGGCCGCAGTAGAGTGTCAAAACTGTTTTTACAAAATCGGTTGGATAGTTCTGATTAGGTCTGATTTTACTCCTTACCCCTCTGTTGTTCCCCTCTTACCTCTACGTGTTTTGAATCCGCTCTCTTCTCTCTATTCGAGTCCAGGATTTCTCGTGGTTGGGTTTCCGTCGCACCTTCAGGGTTTCGTTTTCTTCCTTTTGTAACGGAGGCGCTACGATCATCAATCTGCAACTTGTTTGTTGTGCCCTTCATCCGATCTTTTGTTCGTGAGCTCTTTATCCAGATGTGTTCCTTGCTGGATGTCAGTGTCGTTGAAAAGCATATGAGAAGGACGAGCATTGGTGAAGTTGGAGTATACCTTGAGCATGTGTTGTTCATGCCAATGGAACCATCACGGAACCTAATCATTGTGTCATTCATACTATTCCTGCTGGCATCATCCCTTTGTTCCGGATACCGCCTATGAAGATCTTCAGTCTAAATCTCGAGAGTTGAGTTGCCTGATTCTCCTACCCATGTATAGAGTTGATAGTGTGGGTACGGGACGGACTGATCACCCTAACCGACTCTTACTGTTCGCTCTGTACATCGAGTTGGTGGATCAATATAACTTTTCCTCTTCTAATGGAAGTTAGAGGTGGCCTTATCGTTTGATACCTCTACCTTCGTCCTTTGTTTCTCCGGAGCGTTCTCTCGACGATCAGGAACAACGACCCTTTGTTGGTGGTGTCGCCGATTTCAAGATGGAGGATGAACCCTCGTTAGTGGTGTCGCGAGGATCTACACGAAGTGAGAAGACGAGGATCGCCGACCTTCCTTCCGGTACCATGAGGCGGATCTCGAGGGCGAGATCCTTTGTTAGTGGTGTCGAATTGTGGCATCCCGCAAAACCACTACTAGAAAATCGCGTTGATTTTGTGCATTGCATCGTCATCATCATGCATTGTTTGCATAAAACTATGTTCGCAAAGCCCGTTTTGTTTTCTAAACGCCCCCTCTTTATTCAAACATCAAAACCGGGTCCCCGGATTATTTTGTTTTGTCCGCTGTCGGATTGCAAAGCGTTGTCTAAAAATAAATAATTTAAGTAATTATTTAGTGGGGGCAGCCGAACGGGCCATATCGACCCGAACGACCACCCCCGTACAAAACAGAACGGCCCAACCTAAATCCTAAGGCTACCAAGAAACCTACCCACACCCCCTGCCACCTCACCCCAATCACCCCCTCTTTTCTCTCTCTCTCCTTCCCCCACTCAAACCTCTCCCTCACACACACGCTGCACCCCACGCACACACGACACAACTGCACGCACGCACCCAGACCCCCTCTCCCCTGACGCGCCCCTGGCCCCACCTGGTCCCACCACGCGACCCTGCCTCCCCCGCACGCGTCCTCTCCCTCCTCCCTCATCGCCTGCACCGCGCCCGCCCCTTCTCCCTCCGGCAGCCGCCTCCTTCTTCCCCGTCAGCTCCCCCCTGGCACTGGTCCACCGCCCCAGGCGCCCGCCCTCGCCCGGCTTCATCCTCCTCCTCCCTCTTGGCGCTCGTCCTCGCCCGAGCCGCCGCCTCGCCTCTCGCGCTCCGCCCAGCCGCTCGCCGCTCGAACCCTCCCACCTCGCTCGCGCCTCTCCCTCCGCCCGCCTCTCGCCCGCTCCGCCCGTCGCCTCTCCGCGTCGCCCTGCCCGCTGCGCGCTCCAGCGTCCTGCCTCTCGGGCACCCGCCGCCGTCGGCCACGCCGTCCCTCGCCACCTTGCCCGATGCCCGTCTGGCGAGCCGTCCTCGGCCCGCTCCGCCCGGCGCTGCCCGACCCGCCTCTGCAGGCCGCCCTTCCGCCCGTCCTCCCGCGCTCCTCTGGCCGCCCGTCCCTCCTCGGTCGCGCCCAGCGACCCCGCGCTGGTCCCTCTTCCCGCCTCCGTCTGCGAGCTCCGTGGCCTTGCCGCGATCTTCCGCCCAGCTCATGAGCCTCCCGCTGCCTTCTCCGGTAGCCTCCTCGCCCTCGCCGAGGCTCTGCCGGTGCCTTCCGCCAACCCAGCGTCTTCCCGAGCCCCTCCTCTCCTCCGCGTCGTCCCTGCTCGCCTTCATCCCGTCGCCGTGCCGGCCCCGCGGCCCCTGTCGGTCCTCCGTCGCCGTCCTTTCGTCTGTTGAGAGTGGGCCCTGGCGCCGTGTGCTCCTGCGGTGGGACCTGCTTGCAGTGCTGCTACGAGTACGTGGTGGCGTTATTCTAGCGTGGTTGGGGTTGTCCAAAGAGCTGTGCCGGGCATAAGGCCACCCTAAGGATGGACAGTACCAGAGATACTCAAGAATCCCCGATACGGCCATCTAGATGACAAGATCTTCATCATGGAACATCAAGCTCTACCTCATGGAATCCGGAAGACCCCGGTGTCGAACCCGAAGACTCGCCGACAAGAGCCGTCCCTATACCAAGATCTGCATCGTTACAGGCTTCGCCGACCAATGCGCGAGGTGGAACTCGATGACGCAAGTACCCCAAGATCTACCAGCGACGCAGAGAAACCCTCGGGCCAAGATCTTCTCCACGGAACATCGAATTCCCGGGGCCAATATCGCCTCCCGGTTCAAGTGGTTCCCGGACCCCAAGGGCGAGTACTTCACCGGACACGAGACCCGATGCGACAAGACCTACCGAGTCCGAGAACGACCCGTCGAACCACGGACCACAGACCGACCCGAACCCGGAACCCCGGATCGTGAGACCCCTCAATGTGAACCTCTCCGAGAACCCTATTTTATAAATGGTCCACTATATGAACTGTTGCATCTTAAATTGTCATGCGCATCACATCATTGGTTTGGGGGCCTTATGCCGATTCACCTCATAATTAAATATGGGGCCCATATGCGGGCAAATCTAGTCTCATATTGGCCTCATTTAAATCTTGTGTAGAGAACCGGTGCCAACTTGTCTTGCTAATACAACATTTAAATTGCGGGGGTTCTAAATAACTTGAACCATTTAATTAATTGTCGGGAACCCGGTTCCGCTTAATATGACCTAATTGCATCGCACCTTCGCCATGTCATGCATCATACATGCATCATGCCGATCTTCTGCCGTTGTATTAAATAGTACATCCGGTGTTTCTTCTAGTGTTTTGCTTCTTCGCGGATAAGGCCGTTGAGTTGATGTGAGCTTCGACCCGATCTTCGGTTGAACCTTCGACAATGTTTTCAGGCGAGCATCTCCACCTTTCTACCTATCTTACTGTTGTAGTATTTATTCCCTCCTGTTGATCTATTGCTATCTGTGTTGCGATGCTTTAGTTTCCGTACCTGTGATATACCGTGCAGCCCTATATTGCCTTGGACACACCCTATTACCTGTTGTTTGGTAGATAGTTGGGCTTGCGCGTCGTAGTTTCTTGCTCAAGTGCTGATGTGTGTCGTCATACGCCACAGTTGTTGATGTATTGCCGCATGTTGATGTTGGAGATGATTCTAGTTTTACTTATCGTCACTTTAATTTCTGCTTAACAACTAAAATTGAAACAAGCAGAGGCATCAGTGGGTGATAGAAAATATTTGGTTTCGAGCCCACTTGTGTCCCGTAAGACCCCGAGTACTTGATACTGTTCCTTGATTTATCGCTATCCACATCCGGAGGTATATGGGACCCCAGGCGAGCTTGATTCATCTTATTTCTTGGGGCCACAACTAGTTTGAGGTTTTATTTACGATCATGTACTTATGCCATGCTTTACGTATTTAAATTGTGCGAGGCACTGCATCGCTTTAGGTTTGCGGAGTGATTACGCGGTATCGGCAAGCCCAACCACACTTTCGGGTTCCCAGTCGCTTACAGCCATTGGCGCTAACCTTGAGTCCGTCTCGAAGCTTGCTTACTTTGTTGCGGGATCTACTCAAAGGGGTGGCCCCCTGAAATATTTCTGAATCTTGTGATTGTTCAGTCGTGAAAGCCTCGTTGGGTTTTGATTTGGTTTTTCCGAGGTTGATCGAGCGTGTGTTGCTATTGGTGCACCCCGACCGGGTAAAACTTTCTGAAAGCCGTGTCCGCGGATATGGACGACTTGGAGCACAGTATCTCGTCATAGACAAGCATAACTAAAGTTTATTGCTATAAATCTGACTTTATAATGACTAGTAATCAGCTTCACTATAATGGAATGGCTAATTAATACTGCCCACAACTGCTTGTTTGAAGTGTCGCTTGCGACCATTGTACCTGACTAGTAAGTATTGCAACTACAACGAAATGGCTGAATAAAAGTACCAACAACTGCTGGGTTTTGGGATTATATCATGCTATCTGTATCTGATTAGTAATTGCTGCAACTATAACGGAATAGATAACTAAAAGTGCCCACTGCTTACTTTATCAGAATGATTGTCTAAGCCTGACTAGTAATTGCTGCAACGATAACTGAATAAATAAAACTGCCTACTGTGTGAGTTCCTCGGTTGACTTCCTCGTTTGGTCTCGAGGAAACACGGGATGGGTTTGTTTGGTGTTAGCAGGATGGATCCGGATAGGTCTATCTTACCCTCTCGATTGCCGCCGATTGTATCGAGTCTCTATAGGTTGTTTAGTGCATGCTTTGCTGCGCTTCAATCCACCATACCTATGTAGGCGAGGACCGCCATTCTAGCCTCGCTGTCTTGGCCTCGATCTTGGCCTCCTCTTTTCCTTTGCCTTTGTCGGCACCTTTTGTTTAAGCAGGTTTGAGATCGGCGTCGTTAGCGGTTACCCTTCCCGCTGGGCGGGGTTATGGACGCCATTGGTTATTCTTGTGGCTCTTAGCCCCATTTGCATCTTGTCCGTAGTCGGACGCTCTATCATTTTCAAGGTGATTTGGATCTTTGTATATTCGTATATTCGACTCTTTGAGTCGCATATATATATACATGCTGGGTCCCATCGAGGACTGTTGTGTAATGTTATTACTTCGTTTTCCACCCGCACGAAAGTGCCTGGTGGGCACCTTTGAATCGTTTCTATGCGGGTTTGGCGAGTTTGCTAAAACTTGCATAGGTCCGATTCTGAGGGTGTTACAAATTTCAAAGTGAGGTGGAGAATCAACGTAACAAGAAGATTAAATTTCTACGATCTGATCGTGGAGGTGAATATCTAAGTTACGAGTTTGGCGAGAATTTGAAGAAATGCGGAATACTTTCACAATTGACACCGCCGGGAACAGCACAGCGTAATGGTGTGTCCGAACGTCGTAATCAAACTCTCTTAGATATGGTTCTTTCTATGGTGTCACGTACAGATTTACCGCTATCATTTTGGGTTTATGCATTAGAAACAGCTGCATTCACTTTAAATAGGGCACCATCTAAATCCGTTGAAACGACACCGTATGAATTATGGTTTGGGAAGAAACCTAAATTGTCGTTCCTTAAATTTGGGGTTGCGAAGCCTATGTAAAGAAGTTACAGCCGGACAAGCTTGAACCCAAAGCGGAAAAATGCGTCTTCATAGGATACCCAAAGGAAACTATTGGGTATACTTTCTATCATAGATCCGAAGGCAAAATCTTCGTTGCCAAGAATGGATCCTTTCTAGAGAAGGAATTTCTCTCGAAAGAAGTGACTGGAAGGAAAGTAGAACTCGACGAGGTTGTCGAACCTTCTCTCGAACTTGCGAGTAGCACAGCACCAGAAGAAGTTCCTGTGGTGCTGCACCGATGAGATGAAGCTAATGATGATGATCATGAAACTTAAAAGTTTCTCTGAGACTCATGGTCAACGAGAACTCGTACCACTCCGATTGGTATGATCCGTTATGAGTGTCATGTTGGTGGGCGACACCGATGACCTGCGACATATGAGGAAGCGATGATGAGCCAGATTCCAATAAATGGAAAGAAGCCATGAAATCCGAGATTGGATCCATGTACAAAACCAAGTATGGACTTTGGTGGACTTACGGATGGCGGAAGGTGTCGAGAACAAATGGATTTTCAAAAAGAAAACAGATGCTGATGGTAATGTTACTGTCTATAAAGCTCGACTTGTCGCAAAAGGGTTTCGACAAATTCAAGGAGTTGACTACGATGAGACTTTCTCACCTGTAGCGAAGCTAAAGTCTGTGAGGATTATGTTAGCAATCGCTGCATATTATGATTATGAGATATGGCAGATGGATGTTAAAACAGCGTTCCTCAATGGAGACATTGATGAAGAGTTGTATATGATGCAACCCAAACGTTTTATCGATCCTAAAGACGCTAACAAGGTATGCAAACTTCAACGGTCCATTTATGGATTGAAGCAAGCATCCTGAAGTTGGAATCAACGTTTTGATAAGGTGATCAAAAGTTTTGGTATTATACAAACTTATGGAGAAGATTGTGTTTACAAGAAAGTGAGTGGGAGCTCTGTAGCATTCTTAATACTATATGTAGATGACATATTGTTGATTGGGAATGATGTAGACCTTCTTAATAGTGTCAAGGAATATTTGAATAAAAGTTTTTCAATGAAAGATCTTGGCGAAGCAGCTTACATATTAGGCATAAAGATTTATAGAGATAGATCGGGACGCCTAATATCATTGTCACAAAGTACATATTTGGACAAAGTTCTAAAGAGGTTTGGAATGGAGGATAGCAAGAAAGGGTTCTTGCCCATGTTGCCCAATACGACCTTGAGTAAAACTCAAAGTCCAACAACGCGTAAGATAGAGAAAGGATGAGTAAAACTCCTATGCCTCAGCCATAGGATCTCTAATGTATGCCATGCTATGTACTAGACCCGACATTGCATATGCCGTTAGTTTGACTAGCGGATATCAAAGTGATCCAGAGTGGATCATTGGAATGATCAAAACATCCTTAAGTACTTGAGAAGAGCTAAGGATATGGTTCTTTCTTATGGAGGTGATGAACAGCTCGTTGTTAATGGTTACACCGATGCTAGTTGGAACACCGATCCGGATGATTCTAAATCACAATCTGGATACGTATTTACTTTGAATGGTGCGCGATTAGGCGGAGGAGTGCAAACCAAAGCGTTGTGGCGAGATCTTCAACTGAATCGGAATACATGGCTGCTTCGGAGGCTTCACAAGAAGAGATATGGATGAAAGAGTTCATTACAGAGCTCGGTGTGGTTCCAAGTGCGCTGGACCCAATGTCTATCTACTGTGATAACATGGGCGCCATAGCCAATGCGCAAGAACCAAGGTCACACGAGAAGATGAAGCACATCAAGCTACTCTTCCACGCTATTCGAGAACATGTCCAAGATGGTGACATAAAGATTTGCAAAGTACACACAGATCTGAATGTGGTGGATCCGTTTACTAAACCTCTCCCGAGGGAAAAACATGACCAACACCAAACTGCCATGGGTGTTCGGTATATTACCATGTAATCTAGATTAGTTGACTCTAGTGCAAGTGGGAGACTGTTGGAGATATGTCCTAGAGGCAATAATAAATGTAGTTATTATTATATCTTTGTGTTTATGATAAATGTATACATTCATGCTATAACAGTATTAACAAGGAAACATTAATACTTGTGTGATTTGTAAACTAAATTAGAGTCCCTAGTAAAGCCTCTTCATAATATTAGCTTGTTGGTTAATAAATGATTGTGGTTTCCCTATCATGAACATTGAGATGTTATTAACAACAAGATCATATCGTTAGGAGAATGATATGATGGACATACTCCTATAGATAAGCGTAGCATAAAGATCAAGTCATTTTAATAGTTCAATTGCTATATGCTTTCTGATACATAGTAACCTAATTCCTTCGACCATGAGATCATGCTTATCACCATCACCGAAAGGATGCTTTGATGACATCAAACACCACACCGTAACTGGGTGGCTATAAAGGTGGTATTGAGTGTTCGGAAAGTATTGGTTGAGACACATGGAACAAGAGTGGGATTTATCCATCCATATGACGGATAGATATACTCTGGGCCCTCTCGGTGGAATGTCATCCAATTAGCTTGCAAGCATGTGACTGGCTCACAAGGGATCACATATCACGGGAACGAGAAAAGAGTACTTATCGATGTGAGGTTGAACTAGGTATGCAGAGATACCGACGATCAAAACCTCGGATAAGTAAACTATCATGAGACAAAGGGAAATTGGTATCGTATGTAAGTGGTTCATTCGATCGCAAGTAATCGTAGAAATATGCGGGAGCCATATGAATTTCCAGATTCCTCTATTGGTTATTGTTCTAAGAAGTGTCTTGATCATGTCCACATAATTCACGAACCGTAGGGAGACACACTTAAGGATTCGACATTGTTGAGTAGTTATGGAATGATGAGTAAGAGACCGAATGTTTTTCGGAGTCTCGGATGGGATCCGGGATATCACGAGGAGATTCGGAATGGTCCGGAGAATAAGATTCATATAAGGAAAGTCCTGTTTAGGGGTTGGAGAATGGTTCCGGTGTTTTCATCAGGAATGTTCTAGAAGGTTCCGAAATGTCCGGCACTCCGGAGGGGAAGGGTACATGAATGTGTCATAACAAGTTGGAATGGTTGCATCATATACTAGGTGTCATCGCTGAGCAAAATAAAGGGATAAATCAAATCCTAGTTTGAAAAGTCAAACACCAATTTGAAAAGTCAAACGGCTATTTTGCTTGGTGGAGGGAGAGTAGTAAACCTACTTGAGGAGGAAGTCCCTCTCCCTCCACCGCCGGCCTTGGAAGCCGAGTTGTGGAGGGACTCCCCTCCCCTTGGCCGGCCCCCTCCACCTATATAAGGAGGGGCAGGGCTGCCCCTCCAATTACACACCTTGCACCCTGCAAACCCTAGCCCCAAGACGCCGGCGCCGCCACCTCCTGCTGCCGCCGCCTAGGTCAAAACCCTAGCTGCCGAGTTGGGGCATCCCCTTGCCCTAGCCGCCAGCCTATCCTCTCCTCCTTGGTGTGTCTAAACCCTAGATCACGGAGGCCTCTCTCATAGTCCACCATACTCGCTCCGGCTTAAGGCGAAGCCCTGCGAGATCTCCCCTCTACTTCCGGTACCACGCCGTCGTGCTACCGGAATTGCGAGGAGAGTGCTACAACCTCCGCTTCTTTGGAACAAGGAGAGGAAGGTCTTCGTCGAGTACCGATGTGACCGATTGCTGAGCTACTTGGAGCATGGCCACGGAAGGATCGTCTACGCGATCTTGAGATCGGCAAGAGTACGACTACATCACCCACGAGAATCTGCTCTCGTTAAACACTTTGGAATCTTCGAGGTTGAGTTATTCTATCGACTCGTTGCTACAATCTTGTAGATAGATCTTGGCTTGTTTGTTTGTATGCGATAGAAAAATTTTGTTTTCCATGCTACGGACCCCTACACCCCGCACCCAAGAAAACCATAGAGTTTCTGAAGATAGTCTATCCGGTACTTACGCCGGGTAGCACTTCTCTGGTTCCTGGTGCGGCGCCGACATCTCCAACGTGCGGTCTCGAGGAGCTTCTCCGGCAAGCAGAAATCTTGCAAGGAAACAGTGTATCCTTTGGCAAGTTGCTAGCTGAGAGTGCTACCAACCTCAAGATCATTGCACTTGTAAGTTATATTTGCATTTTTGTATTTCATATGAATATCCCACTGTATCCCCCGATGATTTAGACGGAAAACCATAGGTCTTTGCGTCTAAATGCTCTAAGAGTGACTAAGCTAGAAAACTTCTCACTTTAGCCCCCAAGCATATAGGTGGAATGAATTATTCCGACTAGATGCTTTAAGAGTAGCATACGCAGTGTTTATAAATTTCGATATTGTAGCCCCCGAGCTTCTAGTTGTAACTGAATTAGTTCCGACTAGATGCTTAAAGAAAAGCTAAGCATACGTCCGAGTTAAAAACTTTATACTTTAGCCCCCAAGCTTCTAATCGAAAACTGAATTAGTTCCGACTAGATGCTTAAAGGAAGACTAAGCATATTGCTAAGTTAAAAAACTCTCGTTGTATCCCCCGAGTGTCTAGGTGGAAATCTTCCGGCTAGATACTCCAAGTAGACCAAACAACGTTTTCACTTTCTTCTTTCCATAGAATGAGAATGCTCGGAGGGGCATGGCCAACGACAAGTACCAGAAGATGCGCGCGGACTTGGAAGCTGAAAAGGGTAAAACTGCCTTCTTGAAGGAACATATCATCAAGAGCAAGTGTCAGTTTTCCTTTCTTTTTCCGCACTCCGGCTTGGTCTTGTGCCAACATTCTCCGAGTACTCACTATGTACTTTTCTTTCTCCGACTTGCATAAACCATTTCCAAGGCTAAGGATATTGTCGAGCAATCCAAGCACATTCAGCAGCTGGATAGCGAGAACAAGATCCTTAAGAAGGAGAGGTAGGAGATGTTGAAAATGCATGAAGAATTGATGAAAGCCCTACAGGACTCCGCCACCGAGGAGATGAACCGCTTGAAGGAGGAAATCGCGATCTTAAAAGATTAGAAGAAAGCTGCTGATGAGAAAAATCAACGCCATCATGAAGCGTATAAGATCCTCCAACAAGAACGGGACTCCATGGCGGATACTCTCTGGCAGGCTGAGGCCAGCATCTTTAGTAAGTGATTCTCTGTCTTGGATTTCTATAGTCTAGATACTCTGAATTTTTGAACTCATGCGCTCCTTTGTCGGGAATTCGCAGCTCCTATGGGTTTAACCCGGTCGCCTCCTCCGCCAAAGGAATGCATGGTCCTTGTCGGCAACTTCATCAACACCGCCATCGCGCAGACCAAAGAGATTGCCAAATCCCTCCAGATTAACATGAAGGCATCGGACTTAGTAGCGAAGTTCTCGGAGATCCTGCGCCGAGCCCCCCGAGCGTATTTCAAGCTAGAAAGCTTCATGTGCACGGGCCGGTGCTAGGATGGCATTGTCAATGGTGAAGGCACACTACAAGAATGCCGACATCGACATGGTAACCTCACGTATCCCCGACGTAGACGACGAAGGCCAAAAGATAAACCACGAATCTATCTTGGCGTCGCTTGCGGGTTATGACACCAGAGTCGCCGAGTTGGTCGACGTTAACGTCTTTGTGCCCATGAAAACCATTGAAGACAAAGGCCAAAGCTCCTCCTAGTCCCTCAATACTGCCGACTTCGAGGGAGGTGACTCTCCTGCTGCTAGTGATGTTGCTTCCAAGTTGCCTGCACTAGAGGAATAAAAACAACTTGTAATATTTGTTTCCTCTGTAACGTGTTATGCGGAAAAAACCATGTGTTAACTTAAGGCGGAAAACAATGGTGTATGTCCTGCTACTTAAGAACTATTTCCAGCATGTATATATTTTTAAGCAAGTGCTGGCTTATCCATTACTTCGGCTTTTATGCTTGAATTTTCATGAGTCGGAAGACTCGTTGTCGGAACCATGCGCTCAGGTGATGATGCCCAATGGCACCGTCAATAACCTAAGCACAAAATCGCCGACAATAAGTGTCAAAAGTCACTACTCCAGAATCCACATAAAAATGACAAAGAACGTGTAGACCAGAAAACTTAAGCTAACGCCCGTAGGCGGAATTTTCACAAGTGCAATTTCAAAGCTTGTGCATAAAGGTTTTTGTCGTGGTTTTGTCGACACGTACGCCATAGGGGTATCCCAACGGCGAGTTTAGAGACATGGGGGGAGACGGAGAGCGTCTGGGTCGGCTTGACACAGTTTACCCAGGTTCAGATCTCACGACGGTGGCGATATCCTACTCCTGCTATAAATCACTATAATGGCAATACTCCGAGTTATAGGATTATGGGGTTCGCTGTGTGCGATTTGTGCTATGCACTTGTTGTTATTGTGCCCTAAAGGCTCCCATAGGCCGGTTTATAAGGACGCCAAGACCTAGGGTTACATGAAGAGTCCTAGCCGGATACGGTTATAGAGTCCTAGACTAACACTAACTAGTCTTCGTGTCCTCCAAGGATCCGGCTTCCATCTTAGGTGGTGGCACGTCGCCTTCCGTTATCCCTGCTGGACCTCCGTCTTGTCTATCAGCAATTGGGCCGCCCGGTTATGCCATAGGCCTAACCACCAACTGTGGGCCACCCGGGCTTGCCGGTATGAGACTATGTCGTAGGTATACCCATTTGGTATATCCACAACAGTGGCCCCCGGAGTTCTTCAAGATCCTCGTGTTCCTCCGTCTAGCTTTGACCGTAAGTATCACGTCATCTTCAATTTGTAGGCGTGCTTCGCGAAGAATCTTGGAGAGCTCCCATATCATATTCTGATTCGACTAAGCCTAGACAGAGAGTTGCTCGTATGCTTCTGCAAACGAATCCAAGGCGGAGAACTCTCTAACAAATCGTTAGTGATTCTTCCAAGCTCTAGGAACGTCCTCAATATCATCATCCATGCAGGACGGTATGCAAGCCGAAAAAAATCACGGCTACTGGGCCACGGGCGTAAAGGCTGCCAAATTTCCGACTTAGAGCCAGCAAAGCCACAAACATAAGAGCTTTACGAATTAAGGTCTTGGAGCCTCTCACATCACGGGCGTTTAGGCCATCGAGCCGTGTAACCCAATGAAACATCCACGAAGGCAAAGTTGATGTCGAGCCCCCGGGTTTTGCTAGCCGGATTTTTCACCGTTTTGAAAGTTTCTTGACATAACCATATGTAGCCCCCGAGCATTGAGTCGGCTTTGTCGAAGGCGGCTTGATGCTCAAAAGAACATGCATAATTGTACATCAAACGATTGTAGCCCCCGAGCGCCAAGTCGGAATTTCAAAGGAAAATCGTCTTGGTGCTCTCAGAGTAGCTTCAGCAAAAATGTAAATAGTGTAGCCCCCGAGCATCAAGTCGGAAATTATTTCGGCTTGGTGCTCCAAAGAGAACTTCACAAAAATTCAATGTCGGTGTAGCCCCCGAGCGTCAAGGTGGAAATCACTTGAATTTTCCAGGTTGATGCTCAAAGAGAACTTTCACCATATCTTGGAGATCAACACATTGTAGCCCCCGAGGTTTGTTCCAGCTTGGACGCAAGACGGGACAAAGCTCTTAAATTAGAGATGTCAAGCCCCAAAGCGTCGATCCGACTTCCTTAAAGGCGGCTCAAGTCTTGATCAACTATTGCAATTGCAGCCCCTGATGTATCAAGCCTAGTGAAAATCCGGCTTAAAACACCTTAATCCAAGGAACACAGCCATGTCCAAACATTACGTACCTAAAACATAAACATAAAAATACAAATGTATTAAATTGTTCCTTTAATCGTGTCCAACAAACAAATGTAAGGCGAAAAAAACATTGCCTTTAAACAAATGCTTTAAAGCTGAAACAATGCAGCATCTGGACAACATAAAAACTGTTTAGGAGGAAAAAACTCAACTAATTTGAACAGTTTATGTAAAATTATATTTAAGCAAGTGTTGGCTTATCAATTATTCTAGTTTTTATGCTTGACCTTTCGTGAGACGGAAGACTCGCAGCACAGAACCATGTCCTTGGGCAATGATGCCTAATGGCACCGTCCACAACCCAAGGCCAAAACACCGGCTTTGAGTGCCGAAAAGTCACTACTCCGGAATCCACATAAAAACAACAGAAAACATGTATCCAGAAAACTGAAGCTAACACCTGAAGGAGAATTTTTTGCATGGTACTGGGGCCTTAAAACGGCAACCTAGTAAAAAGTTTATACTCACGAGCGCAAGGCAAATCGTGAAAAAAGTATGACAAAAAACGAAAGCGATAAAAGACTCAGGATATGAGTGAATCAATTTTAATCTGATAATCATAAACAATTAAATAATAAACATAAATATATACTTAGCTATTTAAATGAAGTCGGTATTATTTGCAGCAACGACGAAGCTGGCTGCAATAAAGCTAAGGCGACACCCGTGACGATGACAAAGTCCTCCATTGCAAGTTGATGTAGCAGGTGACGACAATGATAAAGATATAATTTTTCACGGAATCAAACAAAACCCACCGTAGCGGCAAAGCCGGATACCACCCGATACCGATGAAAACACACGATTACTTTAGAGCCCTCATCCCATGCCAACACTGCGGAACATCCATGCAAATAGCACACCTACCAGGAAATCCATGCACGTGCATGCTCCCTTACGTGGCCATGCATGTGATTAGCATCGGAGGCCACAAAATTTATTCAAGTAGTCATGCTTCTTCATGTGAGGTAGTGGTCGACTGATTTCTTTTTACACGGAAGTAATACTTCCATGGCAGCGGATGCTGATCAGAAGCGGAGTCGGCCAGCTAGCTAGCCACAGAAGAGCCATGGTTAGCAATTTTTCCTTGACGATTTGACGACACTTCTGATCCCATCGGTCATACGCGTAAGCGCAATATTGATGTCAATCCGCGAGCGCATAGTCGGAATTTCTCCGCACTCCAGCGAGATTGAAAAAGATGTTGATGAATATTTTCGTGATGCCGCCGACTTAGCCACACACACGAGAGGAGAGACAATAAATCGTCCTCGTACTCTCAAGAGCGATGATGAAGTCGGCGCGTCGACGGGGATGCGATTTAGCCGCCTTCGAAGACGGCGAGGGATCCCGCCCGGATCCGTGTTGTAAGTGCCTCTTGCCCCACGGTGAGCGCCAACTATCATGGTTTTGTCGACACGTATGCCATAGGGGTATCCCAACAGCGAGTTTAGAGACATGGGGGAGACGGAGAGCGTCCGGGTCGGCTTGACACAGTTTACCTAGGTTCAGATCTCACGACGGTGGCGAGATCCTATTTCTGCTATAAATCAATATAATGGCAATACCCGAGTTACAGGATTATGGGGTTCGCTGTGTGCGAGTTGTGCTATGCACTTGTTGTTATTGTGCCCTAAAGGATCCCATAGGCCGGCTTATAAGGACGACAGGACCTAGGGTTACATGGAGAGTCCCAGCCGGATACGGTTACAGAGTCCTAGACTAACACTAATTAGTCTTCGTGTCCTCCAAGGCTTCGGCTTCCATCTTAGGCGGTGGCACGTCGTCTTCTTTTATCCCTGCTGGACCTCCGTCTTGTCTATCAGCAACAGGGCCGCCCAGTTATGCCATAGGCCTAACCACCAACTGTGGGCCACCTGGGCTTGTCGGTATGAGACTATATCGTAGGTATACCCATTTGGTATATCCACAATAGTTTTACACGATCCAAAAATGAACACTAAAGGAGGTAAAAGACTCAGAAATATGAGTGAACCATAGAGCTTTATTTCATTAATCATATAAGAGGTACAAAATTAGATAAAAAATGCTAAGTGTAGAAAGGACGTAGGTGTGCTATGTTCCATGGCCGATCAAGCTCCGGGTAGTCATCATCCGGGTCACGTCGCTTATGCTTATGATCCTCGTTGGGTCTATCCTTCAGTTCACGATTGTCAACAAGATAGTAAGACCCATTGAGTAGCGCCTTTCTTATGATGAACGGTCCTTCCCATGGCGGGGATAATTTGTGTGACTTCTTCTGCTTAAGTTCGAGCACCAGATCCCCCTCTTTAAATGAGCGATGCCGAACGCGGCGACTATGGTAGCTGCATAGCTTCTGCTGGTAGATGGCGGATCTTTGGCATACCAAAACGCGCTCCTCCTCGAGAAGGTCCACATCAAGGCGTGTGGATTCTTCAGCGTCATCTTCGTCGTAGACGGCAACCCTTGGTGCATCGTGAAGTATGTCGGAAGGTAGGATGGCTTCTGCTCCATATACCATGAAGTAAGGGGTGTAGCCGGTGGATATGTTGGGTGTATTTCGTAAACTCCACAGCACAAATGGCAATTCTTCTGCCCAGGCTCCAGCTGCTCTATGTAGCGGTGCCTCAAGACGTGGTTTTATTCTCTGCAGAATTAATCCATTGGCTCGCTCAACCAGACCATTGGATTATGGATGTGCCACAAATGCAAGGTCAAGTCGGATGCCCTTCTCCCAACAATATGCATCCACTTCTCTGAGTGACAAGTTGCTACCGTTGACGGTGATAATGCTATGTGGGAGACCAAATCTCACCACTAGATCCCGGACAAACCTGAGGGCAGTTTTCCCATCAAGCTTTCTAATGGGTTTAGCTTATATCCATTTAGTGAATTTATCAATAGCTACTAGCAGATGCGTAAACCATCATGGTGCCGTCTGCAATGGACCAACCATGTCCAGCCCCCAGACTGCGAACGGACAATTTATTGGTATTGTTCGCAATTCTTCAGCATGAACATGTGGTTGTCGGGCATAATACTGGCATCCCATGCATGTCTCAACCAGCTTGTCGGTGTCCGCCTTCGCGGTCAGCCAGTAGAATCCTTGCCGGAAGTATTTCGCGACCAACAATCGAGGAGCGGCGTGATGCCCGCAGTCTCCGAGATGGATTTCGCGTAGGATTTCAATACCTTCTTGCTGGAAAACACACTTAAGGTATACACCAGTAGTGCTACTTTTGTAGAGCTGTTCATTCATTATGGTATAGCCCTTCGCTCAACGTACTATTTGCCGTCTTTCGACTTCATCGTCGGGCAAAGTTCCGTGTTCGAGATATTCCATGAACGGTTTTGTCCAAGCCGGAGGGACCTTTGCCACCATGTGGACGAAAGATTCAACTCTATCCGGGTTGTCGATGTCTACTCCCTTCACGGATGGTGTCCGTAGATGCTCTAGGAGAACTCCTGGCGGAATTCGTTTGCGCCCTGATCCAAGCTTAGACAGTAGATCAGCCGCCTCGTTTTGCTCTCTAGGTGCATACTTGACCTCGTAGCCCAAGAAGCTCTTGGCTATCTCGTCCACTTCGTCTCGATATGCCGCCATCATAGGGTTCTGCGCATTCCAGGTGCCAGCCACCTGCTGGGCAACCAAGTCGGAATCTCCACAGCAAACTATGCGCTTGATGCCAATATCCTTGGCTACGCGTAATCCGTGAATGAGTGCTTCATACTCCGCCATGTTGTTTGTAGCCTCGAAGTGGATCTGCAGAACGTAGTGTAGCTTGCCCCCAGTTGGTGACTGTAGCAGTACACCGGCCCCCGAGCCATTGAGCGGCTTTGATCCGTCAAAGTGCATCACCCAGTATTATGGTTCCGGCAATGGGGTAGAATCTGGCATCTCCGTCCAATCCGCAATAAAATCCGCCAAGGATTGTGACTTGATAGCATCGCGTTTCTTATAGGTGATCTTGAAGGCGGCAAATTCAACGCCCCACTTCGCGACCCTTCACGTAGCATCGCTGTTGTTGATAATGTCGGACAGTGGAGTCTTGCTCACCACTGTGATTGGGTGCCCCTGAAAGTAATACCTCAGCTTCCGAGAAGCAAGGAATACTCCATAAGCTATCTTCTGGTAGTGCGGGTAACGCTGCTTGGACTCCATCAAGACCTCGCTTACATAGTAAACTGGTCGTTGAACTCTGTGCTCATAGCTTGGTTCCTTCCGCTCTACCACGACGACGATGTTGATTACCCGGTTGGTTGCCGCCATGTAAATTAACATGGGATCTCCAGGCTCGGGTGCTGCAAGGATGGGCTCTGAGGAAAGAATCTCCTTGAGCTGCTTCAATGCTGCATCTGCTTCGTTTGTCCATGTGAATTTGTCCGCCTTCTTGACAACTTATGCAGGCGAGCCTTCTCTCCAAGTCGGCTGACGAACCGACTAACTGCTGCAACACAACCTGTTAGTCGTTGAATGTCCTTTAGGCATGTCGGACGGTTTATGTTTAATATGGCCTTGATATTCTCCGGGTTGACCTTGATTCCACGCTGGGAAACGATGAATCCCAACAATTTGCCGGCTAGAACCCCGAAGACGCACTTCTTAGGGTTAAGCATCATGTTGTATTTCCGGAGATTATCAAAGGTTTCTTTTAAGTCGGAGATTAAGTCGTTTGACTTTTAGACATCACCGCGATATCGTCCACATAGGCATGAACGTTCCAACCAATTTGGTCGTGGAGGCAACGTTGCATAGTCCGTTGGTGCGTAGCACCTGCGTTTTTCAGCCCAAAGGGCATCGTAACATAGAAAAACGTGTTGTAGGGAGTAGTGAACGAAGTGGCCAATTGGTCCAACTTCCTCATCTTGATCTGGTGGTATCCTGAGTATGCATCGAGAAAACACAAAAGTTCCGAGCCAGCCGTCGAGTCAATGACTTTGTCAATGTGAGGCAAAGAAAACGGATCTTTGGGGCATGCTTTGTTCAAGCCGGTGTAATCAACGCACATTCTTAATTCTTTGGTTCCCTTTTTGGGTACAAGTACAGGATTGTCCACCCATTGGGTGTGAAGGACTTCTCGGATAAAACTAGCCTTAAGTAACCTAGCTATCTCTTTGCCTATGGCGCGTCTCTTCTCATCTCCAAAGCTTCATAGAGGTTGCTTCACTGGTTTGCATTTTGGATCAATATTTAAGCTGTGCTCGGCAAGTTCCCTAGGTACACCTTTCATGTCGACAGGTTGCCAAGCAAAGATGTCCCTGTTCTCACGGAGGAACTCGACGAGCGCGCTTTCCTATTTGGGATCTAGGTTCATCCCAATGGCGGTGGTCTTGGAGGCATCGCCTACCACAAGTTCCACCGGCTTGGTCTCGATGGCGGCCTTGAATGCTGGAGCAGAGTCGGAAATCTGTTTCTTCGACGCGGGCATATCCGAGGCATCGACCTTGCTCTCGATCTCTTTGAATTCTTCGTTGTAGAGGACAGCTTCCACGTAGTCTACTTCACTAATCTCGCAGTCCCTAGCTTTGGCAAAGCTTCCGGATACGGTGATGACACCGTTTGGTCCGGGTATCTTGAGTTTGTTGTAGATGAAGCATGGCTTGGCCATGAAGGTGTGGAATATGTCACGGCCGAATATGACGTGGTACACGCTCTTGAAGGGTACCACCTCAAAGGTCATGCGCTCTTGGCGGTAAGTATTAACATCGACAAAGGCAACCTGAAGTGTGATGCACCCAAGGGACCGAGCCTCCCGACCAGGAACTACGCCGTGGAAGATGGTGTTGGTCCACCTTAGGTTTTCCTCCGTCAAGTTCATCTTCTGCAGTGTATCCAGGTACATGATGTTGATGTTGATTCCATTATCCACCATACATTTGGTGAACTCATTGCCGTCAATCAAAGGGTTGATGACCATGGCGTATTGGTTCTCCGTAGGGATGAGGTCTGGGTGATCCTTCCTGTCCCAAGTAATTGGAACCTCCGACCAGCGCAGGAACTAGGGAACTGGGGGTAGAGTAGCCATCAGTATCCTCATAGAGGTCTTCTATTGTCGGACGGTGGGAGTGCCAAGGAAAGTGTGGAAAACTTCCGCCTTCTTCTCGAAGGGGTTCTTGCCTTTGCCGTCACTCTTGGCGGCGTTCTTGGGGTCAACATCCTCATCCATGTCACTTGAATCCTTGGACTCCTCCTCCTTCTTCTTCCCCTTGCCCTTGCCTCGCGGTATGTTCTTCCGACTTTGCTTGTAGCCGGACTCCGGTGTTGGGGATATGCTATATGGGTATCCTCATAGCATGTCTCTTATCCGACTAACCCGGGTGGCCCATAGTCGGTAGCATGGCTTGTGGCCTGCTGGGCGGCCCAGTTAGGTGGATTCAGAAGGGAGGCCCATGCCGGATAAAGGAAGGCTACGGTGGAGTCACCAACGTACCCGGAGCCTTGGAGTGCAAGATACACAAGACTAGTAATAGATGGTGTAGAACTCTGTAACCTGTCCGGCTAGGACTTTTCCCTGTAACCCTAGGACCTGGCGACTATATAAGTCGGGCCTATGGGAGCCTTTACGGCACGATAACTTAGACTCTGTAGTCACCTCGCACAGCGAACCTATCTCTGTAACTCGGCGTATTGCCATTATAGTGATTTATAGCAGGAGTAGGATTCCGCCACCATTGTGGGATCTGAACCTGGGTAAGCTGTATTACCTCGTACCCATCAACCGTCCGCCTTACCCCACGTCTCTAAACACGCACTGTGAGGACCCCTCCATGGCGTACTCGTCAGCAATACCACGAGAGTTGGCGCCCACCGTGGGGAAAGAGGCGCTTCAGGCTCTTCAGCGGGCGAGGACCAAGATCTTCGCGGGAATCGGCGAAACCGTATACATCGGTCGCGTTCTCTTCTCCGGCAACGTTCCGATCGCCCCCGACGAGTTCTAGATCCCGGCAAAGACGAACCCTACGCGGTGTTCAATCGTTCCTATCAGAGACATCCGCCTCTTCATCGGCGAAACCGACTCGGGCACTAGTTCCCTGGGAGTCGGAGGAGCGTCAAAACCCGCACGGACCGCCTACGGGCAGGATACGTTCGCGTAAGGATCGATGTCGGATCTCTCCTCGGAGTTTGCCGGCAAAGATCAGAAAAATTCAAGACTCACCCAAACCTCCCCTGTGCAGGATATAAAGGTGGAAGATCACTGCAAATCCTTCGGCTTCATCCGTGCGTCTAGACAACAGAGATCCAAGTTCGTCGGCGTGGTTACCATCTTCGATCTAGCGCACTGCATTCAGAGAGAGGGCGCAAACCCCCGCGATTACCTGGCCAGGTGGCTCCGTATACGAGCCGATCTGGCCCACTACCCCAATGATGATGCCATCTATCACTTTGTGGAAGGACTGGACCATGGCACGCTTCTCCGACACTCTCTAAGACGGCAACAGGCATTAGGACGCCTTACCTTCGAAGGCATGGTGTACATCGTCAACAACTACGTGGAGGCTGAAGCGGCAGCTCAAACAGCGCTTGCGCTCATTGACGGAGCCCCTCCGATTCAGCCACCACCACCACCGCCTCCAGCCGCCATCGTCGTAGCAGCACCACCACCTCCAGTCATCGTCGAGCCCATTGCACCTCCACCGCCCGTCATCGAGGAAGTCCTGGCACCCTCCGACTCTGTCATCGATGCGCTTTATGCTGATTTTAGTGTAGATTCAGAGGAAATAGACTTCAGTCCTGAAGAGCTAGACTCCGCTATGCAGGAGATGGAGGAGGAGTACTCGCGTGACGAGCAGGCTAATAATACCGTCATGTCCCGAGGGGTGTTCGTCACCATTGGGACAGCGATGGATGAAGACCAGCCCGGGCAAGCTCCGCCTACAGCGCTGGATAAGGGGAAGGGGCCACTTATTGCTGCTGACGATGATCGCGCAAAAGTCATGCCTCCTCTGCCTAACCCAGTGCAGCAGCCGCAGGAACTCGGCATCGGCCCGAGCAACAACAACACCACAAAATTTCCGCTTCCAGCGTCCACGTCGGCAGCATCCCATGTTACTCCAGCTGATAGAGTGATGTACGGCACCCTACTCGTTGAGCCACTAACTGTTGATCATATCCGGAACGTGACTCGACAGCGAGAAGCGCCCGGTTCTTTGGAGGCGCAAGCCATCGCGGAGCAAGGCGCTAAACTAGATCGAGATCTGGTCAACGCGCAGAAGTCCATAAAAAAGCTAGAGCAATGGAGGCCGAGTACAAGACTCTGCTACAGCAGCAGAAAGCTAAGAAAGCTCCGGCTCGCGTCATCAACGATCCTGGTGTACGGCGCAACCTAGGATGGGCTCCCTCGAAGTCGGCACAGGCCAAGCCATACATTGATAGTGAAGGCAAGTAGGTGATGCCCACTCCACTCCTTAACCTCGTCGTCGCCAAGACCCTTCTGGAACAGGATAGATCGCCTGAGGCAGTAGAACAGGTCTACGACCTAGTGTCCAAGGCGGTAAAGCAGCAGGAAAAGGCCACCTCTCAGAGGCTTGAGTCTGACCCAGCGCTCTGCCGATCTAGCCAGTACAAACCGCCAAGGGATAGATCTCCTCAGGATGTCGGATCACAGACGGGTTCATCAGAACAAAGACGGAGGGGTGCGCGCAACAGGAAGGATGCTATCCCCATATCCTCCAACCACGGAGAAAGAGCCCAACCTCGCCGCCCATCTCCACCACCCCGATCCCCCCGATGTCAGGAAGACTACAAGGCTCACCATCATACGGATATGCCCCCTCCAAAATAGTGCAGCATCGTCATCCGCGACAACGCGGCACAGACCCGTCATGATGAAGAGCGCCACCAAGGACACAAGAGCAGGTCACACTACGACCCTCCGCGTCCGACAAGCAATCGTGACAGGCGCGAGGCATCGCAGGAGGGTAACAGCAAGAAGGCTAACCCACCGCCACCTCCGCCTCCGTCGCCACCGAGCAGTCACCATGGCGGAAGAGGCCCGCGTCATTCACGCAGCCCATCCCCTGTTGACAACAAGAAGAAGAACCTGGAGCCGTACAATGCACGTTCACAGATCGATAAGATCCACGAGGCCCGGGAAGGACCATACCTGGGACCATGTTGCTTTGGACCTGCAATACGGTCCGCAACTTACCCCAAAGGTTTCCGGATTGACAAGACCATCAAGCCCTATGAGGCACCGCCAAGCCTGCCACATGGTTGCAGGACTACGGCAACACGGTGGAGATTGCCGGAGGCAACCCCAACGTCGCCGTCAAGTACCTCCCGTTAATGTTGGCGGGCATGGCCCGTCAATGGATCGACGACTTGCCGGAGAGATCTATCTACAACTGGCTGGACATGCAAGAAGCATTCACCAAGAACTTTGAGGGTACATACAAGTGTCCTTGCACTATGGGCGATCTACAGCGGTGCATGCAAGAGAAAGACGAGACATCTCGCGCCTACCTCTCCCGCTGGCTGGATATGAAGAATTCCTGCGTAGGAGTGCACGCCCAGACCGCCATGGCCGCCTTCATCGATGGGTTGGAAAGGGGCACGTTGCTCCGACATAAGCTGAAGCGCTTGCAGGACAATCACCAGCTTGACTTGAATCAGATGATTCAGTTAGCTAGTGAGTTCGCAGCTGCCGACGACGATGCTCGTGGATCTTTGCCGGCAACGGCTGTTCCAACTCAAGCTCGGAGGAACAGCAGTACAAAGAGGAAAACCGCTCCAGAAGAAAAGCAATCTACCGACATGGTCGCCATGACTTTTGCAGGACGGGGAGAACGCGGACAACGTGGCCGAGGAAGGGGAGCAGGCCGCAGGCAGCAACGAGGAAGTGAAACCAACTCGGCGCCGCTCCGCGTTCCCCAAACATACGAGGAGTACCGCGATATGTCGTGCCTCGTACACCTCGATGTCAACGGCAAGGCCACCCATACCAATCGACACTGCAAGTTCGTCAACGACCTCAAGGAAGACCCGGAGTCCGGCTATAAGCGAAGTCGGAAGAATAGACCGTGAGGCAAGGGCAAGGGGAAGAAGAAGGAGGAGGAGTCCAAGGATTCAAGTGACATGGACGAGGACGTTGACCCCAAGCACGCCGCCAAGAGCGACGACAAGGGCAAGAACCCCTTCGCAAAGAAGTCCCTAGTCTACCACACTTTCCTTGGCACCCCCACCGTCCGACAACAGAAGACCTCTCTAAGGATCCTGATGGCCACTCTCCCCCCAGTTCCCCAATACCTATGCTGGTCGGAGGTTCCAATCACTTGGGACAGGACGGACCACCCAGACCTTGTGACCACGGAGAACCAGTACGCCATGGTCATCAACCCATTGATTGACGGCGTGGAGTTCACCAAGTGCATGGTGGATAGTGGAAGCAGCATCAACATCATGTACCTGGATACACTACAAAAGATGAACTTGACGGAGGCAAACCTAAGGCGGACCAACACCGTGTTCCATGGCGTAGTTCCTGGTCGGGAGGCTCGGTCCCTTGGGTGCATTACGCTTCAGGTAGCCTTTGGCGACATTAATAATTACCACCAAGAGCGCATGACCTTTGAGGTGGTCCCCTTCAAGAGCGTGTACCACGTCATATTCGGCCGCGACATATTCCACACGTTCATGGCCAAGGCATGCTTCGTCTAAAACAAACTCAAGATACCCGTAATAAACGGTGTCATTACCGTATCCGGAAGCTTTACCAAGGTAAGGGACTGCAAGATCAATGAAGTAGCCGTTGCAGAAGCTGTCCTCTACAGTGAAGAATTCAAGGAGATCCAGAGCAAGGTCAATGACTCAAAGATGCCCGCGTCGAAGAAGCAGATCTCCGACTCTGCTCCTGCGTTCAAGGCCGCCATCGAGACCAAGCCGGTGGAACTTGCGGTAGGCGATGCCTCCAAGACCGTCGCCATTGGGACGAACCTGGATCCCAAATAGGAAAGCGCGCTCATCGAGTTCCTCCGTGAGAATAGGGACATCTTTGCCTGGCAACCTTCCGACATGAAAGGTGTACCTAGGGAACTTGCCGAGCACATCTTAAACATAGATCCAAAATGTAAACCAGTGAAACAACCTCTACGACGCTTCGGGGATGAGAAGAGACGCGCCATTGGCAAAGAGATAGCTAGGTTACTTAAGGCTGAGTTTATCCGAGAAGTCCTTCACACCCGATGGGTGGCCAATCATGTACTTGTCCCCAAAAAGGGAACCAATGAATTAAGAATGTGCGTTGATTACACCGGCTTGAACAAAGCATGTCCCAAAGATCCGTTTGCTTTGCCTCGCATTGACCAAGTCCTTGACTCGACGGCTGGCTCGGAACTTTGGTGTTTTCTTGATGCGTACTCAGGATACCACTAGATCAAGATGAGGAAGTCGGACTAATTGGCAACTTCGTTCACTACCCCATACGGCACGTTTTGCTATGTCGCGATTCCCTTTGGGATGAAAAATGCAGGTGCTACCTACCAGCGGACAATGCAACGTTGCCTTCACGACCAAATTGGTCAGAATGTTCACGCCTATGTGGACGATATCGCGGTGATGTCTAAAAAGTCAAATGACTTAATCTCCGATTTAAAAGAAACCTTTGATAATCTCCGGAAATACAACATGATGCTCAACCCTAAGAAGTGCGTCTTGAGGTTCCGGTAAACAAGCTGGGCTTCATCGTTTCCAATAGCGGAATCTAGGTCAACCCGAGAAAATCAAGGCCATCTTAAACATAAACCGTCGACATGCCTAAAGGACATCCAACAACTAACGAGGTTGTGTTGCAGCGATTAGTCGGTTCGTCGGCCGACTTGGAGAAGGCTGCCCATTGTACAATTCTTTGAAAGGCGGACAAATTCACATGGATGGACGAAGCAAAGGCAACATTGAAGCAGCTCAAGGAGATTCTTTCCTCAACTCCCATCCTTGCAGCACCCAAGCCTGGAGAGCCCCTGTTAATTTACATGGCGGCAACCAACCGGGTTATTAGCATCGTCGTCGTGGTAGAGCGGAAGGAACCAGGCTACGAGCACGGAGTTCAATGACCAGTTTACTATGTAAGTGAGGTCTTGATGGAGTCCAAGCAGCGTTACCCGCACTACCAAAAGATAGCTTATGGAGTATTCCTTGCTTCTCGGAAGCTGAGGCATTACTTTCAGGAGCACCCAATCATATTAGTGAGCAAGACTCCACTGTCCGACATTATCAACAACAGCGACGCTACAGGAAGGGTTGCAACGTGGGGCATTGAACTTGCCGCCTTCGAGATCACCTACAAGAGACGCGACGCTATCAAGTCACAAGCCTTGGCGGATTTTATTGCAGATTGGACGGAGATGCGGGCGCTACTCCCGCGAACCAGTCTTGGGTGATGCACTTTGACGGATCAAAGTTGCTCAACGGCTCGGGGGCTGGTGTACTACTACAGTCACCAAAAGGAGACAAGATGCACTACGTTCTGCAGATCCACTTCGAGGCTACAAACAACATGGCGGAGTATGAAGCACTCATTCACGGACTGCGTGTAGTCAAGGATATTGGCATCAAGCGCATAGTTTGCTGTGGAGATTCCGACTTGGTTGTCCAGCAGCTGGCTGGCACCTGGAATGCATGGAACCCTATGATGGCGGCATATCGCGACGAAGTGGACGAGATAGCCAAGAGCTTCTTAGGCTACGAAATCAAGTATGTGCCTAGGGAGCAAAACGAGGCGGCTGATATGCTGTCTAAGCTTGGATCAGGGCGCAAGCAAATTCCGCCAGGAGTTTTCCTAGAGCATCTACGCACACCATCCGTGGAGGGCCCGACATCGACAACCCGGATAGAGCTGACTCTTTCGTCAACATGGTGACAAAGATCCCTCCGGCTTGGACAAAATCGTTCATGGAATATCTCGAACACGGAACTTTGCCCGACGATGAAGTCGAACGACGGCAAATAGTACAACGAGCAAAGGGTTATACCATCATCAATGGGCAACTCTATAAAAGTAGCACTACTGGTGTATACCTAAAGTGTGTTTCCCAGCTAGAAGGTATGGAAATCCTACGCGAAATCCATCTCAGAGATTGCGGGCATCACGCCGCTCCTCGATCGTTGGTCGCGAAAGCCTTCCGGCAAGGATTCTACTGGCTGACCGCGAAGGCGGACACCGACAAGCTGGTTGAGACATGCACATGATGCCAGTATTATGCCCGACAACCACATGTTCCTGATGAAGAATTGCGAACAGTACCAATAACTTGGCCGTTTGCAGTCTGGGGGCTAGACATGGTGGGGCCGTTACCAACGGCACCGTGTGGATTTACGCATCTGCTTGTAGCAGTTGACAAATTCACCAAATGGATAGAAGGTAAACCCATTAGAAAGCTAGATGGGGCAACTGCCCTCAGGTTTGTCCGGGATCTAGTGGTGAGATTTGTTCTCCCACATAGCATCATCACCGACAACGGAAGCAACTTGTCACTCGGAGAAGTGAAGGGCTATTGCTGGGACAAAGGCATCCGACTTGACCTTGCATCTGTGGCACACCCACAATCCAATGGTCAAGTTGAGCGAGCCAATGGATTAATTCTGCAGGGAATCAAGCCACGTCTTGAGGCACCGCTACATAGAGCAGCCAGCCTGGCGGAGGAATTGCCATCTGTCTTTGTGGAGTTCTGAACCACACCCAACAGATCCACCGGCTACACCCCTTACTTCATGGTATATGGAGCAGAAGCCATCCTACCCTCCGACATCCTCCACGATGCACCAAGAGTTGCCGCCTACGACGAAGATGACGCTGAAGAATCCAGACGCCTTGATGTGGACCTTCTCGAGGAGGAGCGCTTTTTGGCATGCTAAAGATCCGCCATCTACCAGCAGAAGCTACGCAGCTACCATAGTCGCCGCGTTCGGCATCGCTCGTTTAAAGAAGGGGATTTGGTACTCCGACTTAAGTAGAAGAAGTCACACAAATTATCCCCGCCATGGGAAGGACCGTTCATCATAAGCAAGGCGCTGCTCAATGGGTCTTCCTACCTTGTCGACAATCGTGAGCTCAAGGATAGACCCAACGAGGATCATAGGCGTAAGCGACGTGACCCGGATGATGACTACCCGGAGCTTGATCGGCCATGGAACATAGCACAGCTACGTCCTTTCTACACTTAGCATTTTTTATCTAATTGTGTACCTCTTATATGATCAATGAAATAAAGCTCTTTGGTTCACTCATATTGCTGAGTCTTTTACCTCCTTTAGTGTTCATTTTTGGATCATATAAACCTTTATGCACAAGTCTTGCGATTGCACTTGTGAAAATTCCGCCTACGGGCGTTAGCTTAAGTTTTCTGGTCTACACATTCTTTGTTGTTTTTATGTGGATTCTGGAGTAGTGACTTTTGGCACTTATTGTCGGCGATTTTGTGCTCAGGTTATTGACGGTGCCATTGGGCATCATCACCTAAGCTCATGGTTCCGACAACGAGTCTTCCGACTCACGAAAAGTCAAGCATAAGAACCAGAGTAATGGATAAGCCAGCACTTGCTTAAAAAATATACATGCTGAAACTTAATTCTTAAGTAGCAGGATACGACAACCATTGTTTTCCGCCTTAAGATTACATCAATAAGTTATTTCCCGCGCACACTCCAGAGGTGAAACAGAAATTACAAAGTGTTTTTCATTCTTTGCGAGCAGGAGACTTGGAGGCCGCATCATCACCAGCCGGAGAATCACCCTCGATGTCGGCACTGTGGTGAGACTTGGAGGAGTCCTGGTCAACGTTGTCTATGAAGTTCTTGGGCACGAAGACGTCAACATCCTGCGAGTGATGACAGGATGGCTTCGTGATCGATCTCCTTGTCGTCATCATCTACGTCGGGGATACCAGATGTCACCGTGTCGATGTCAGAATTTTCATAGTGTGCCTTCACCATAGACAACGCCATCCTTGCGCCAGCCCGTGCGCATGAGGCTTTCCATCTCGCGACACGCTCGGGGGCTCGGCGCAAAATCTCCGAGTACTTCACCACGGAGTCCGAGGCCTTGATATAAATCTGGAGGGGCTTGGCAATCTCCTTGGCTTGGGAGATGGCGGTGTTGATGAAGTTGCCGACAAGAATCATGCATTCCTTGTCCGAAGGAGGCGAACGGGTTAAACCCATAGGCGCTAAAAATTCCGACAAGCATTGCATGAGTTTAATAAATTCTAAGTATCCAGACTACAGGACTACAAGGCGGAGGACACTTACTGAAGATGATGGCCTTAGCCTGTCAGGCGACGTCCGCCAAGGATTCCTTCTCTTGTTGGAGGAGCTTAAACGCCACGCTATGGCGAAGGTTTTGCTCATCGGTAGCTTGCTTCTGATCCTTTAGGATCGCAAGCTCCTCCTTCAAGCGATTGATCTCCACGGAGGCGGAGTCCTGCAGGGTTTTCATGGAATCCTCGTGCATCTTCAGCATTTCTTCCCTCTCCTTCTTAAGGATCTTGTTCTCGTTGTCCAGCTGTTGGATGTGCTTGGACTGCTCGACAATATCCTTGGCCTTGGCGACATGCTCTGCAAGTCGGAGAAAACAAAGTACATTGAGTACTCGGAGATTATGGGACAAAAGTAAGACAGAAATGCGAAAAAAGAAAACAGACTCTTGTTTTTGATGATCTGTTCCTTCAAGATGGCAGTTTTACCCTTTTCAGCTTCAAGATCTGCGCGCATCTTCAGATACTTGTCGTTGGCCATGCCCCTCCGAGCATTCTCGTTCTGTGGAAGCAAATACAAAGTTAAGTCATTGTTTAGTCTACTTGGAGCCCCTAGTCGGAGATTTTCCATCTAGGCGCTCGGGGGCTACAGCGAGAGTTTTCAACTTAGCAATATGCTTAGATTTTCTTTAAGCATCTAGTCGGAGCTAATTCAGTTCTCAACTAGAGGCTTGGGGGCTACAGTATAAAGTTTTAACTCGGAAAATGCTTAGCTTTTCTTTAAGCATCTAGTCGGAACTAATTCACTTACAACTAGAGGCTTGGGGGCTACAGCACTTAAAATTATGAACACTGTGTATGCTACTCTTAAAGCATCTAGTCGGAATAATTCATTCCATCTAAATGCTTGGGGGCTACAGTGAGAGATTTTTCTAACTTAGTCACTCTTAGAGCATATAGATGCAAAACCTATGGTTTTCCGTCTACATCCTCGGGGGCTACAGTGGGATACTCATGCGAAATGCAAAAGGTAAAGTAAAACTTACAAGTGCGATCATCTTGAGGTTTGTAGCGCTCTCGGCCAGCAGCTTGCCAAAGGAAATGTTGTTCCCTTGCAAGATGTTTGCTTGTCGGAGTAGCTCCTCAAGACCGCACGTCGGATATTACGGCACTCCTCCAGGAACCATAGTTGTGTTACTCGGCATGAGCACCGGGTAAACAATCTTCGGGAACTCGAACGGTTTCTGGGGAGCAGAGGCGCCGCCTTCGGCAGAAGTACCAGCTCCCACCACCGCCTTGCCGCTACCGATGGCATCCTTAGCCGGAGCTTCAGCCATTTGAAGATCAGCACTCTCCTGCGTCGCCTGCTCGTCGACAACAGCTAGTTCGGTAGAGGCGCTAGAGTCCACTTCCATGGCGGAAGGGCCTGGTGCCTCCTGGACTGGGAGCTTGTCGGAGCAGAGGAGGGCTTGACGGCAGGAGTAGAAGGGCAATGGAGGGGGAGGAGTCGCGATGCAGCATATCTTTAAATTTTCTAGAAGCCCCAAGAGTCTTGGAGGACTTCTTGAGGCTGGTTTGAGGCTTTCTTCCTGAAACGTGCAAAATGCATAAGTATAGGAATAAGACAGATAAAATAAGACAATGTCGGAGAATAAGAAGCTTACACTAGGGGGGCGCTTTGGCAAACATCCCGGTGGCTTTCTTCTTTTCCGCCTCCAGGGCGGCAGTACTCTTTTTGGAGGCTCCACCCTCCGTCTTCTTCTTCTTACCTCCATCGGCAGCGTCAGAGGTGGAGCTCTTCCGCTTTCGCGCCAACGGGGCATCGTCGTCGGACACGACCTTGACTTGCTTCATCTTTGGATCGTAGATTTGGGCAGCCAGGTTGTCCTCATCTAGATCGCTAAGCTGTTAAGTAAGAAATCACCGTGTTAGACAAGATGGCTATGATAAGACGGAGAAACTGGAGCAATGTCATACACAGAAAATAAATACCTACCTTTGGGCACTTGCCGTCTACGTACATGTCGCAGGTGATGGTGAAGCCACGCTTCGTATCCGTCACCTTGACGATGTCCTTCAGACGAAGCTTGACGGAGTCGCTCGAGAAGTTATCCACGGAGATCCGAAGGGAATCCTTTCGGTCGCCCGTGTACTTGTGCATGAACTTCGCGCGGTGCTGCAGGGGTTGGATTTGCCTGATGAACTAGCACATGGCTAGGTCCAAGCCGGTCAAACCCGCCTCTACGAACCACTCGATCCGCCTTATTGCGCGAGAAGCGTTGAGGTTGGAGGGAAGAGAGGCATGGGATCTCCATGTGGAAACTTCAGCGGCGGCTCCATCCACGAAGTCCGGGTACGTCACTTCTCGGCCCGCCAAAGGAATGTCGGGGCTGTAGAAGTACGTCCGCAGCAGTTTTTGCACGACTCGTGGCCGACGATGTCGGGGAACCGCCGGCCAGGTCGGATCTTGAAGCTTATGGTGCCGCAGTTCCTAAGCTCCTCCCTACTATGTCCGGCTTCACGTTTTATGGTGAAGAAGTACACGAACAAGTCTAACCTAGGATTAATCCCTAGGTAACCCTCACAAAGTGTCGCGAAGTTGCTAAGCACTAAGATGCTATTGGGGGAGAGGTTGTGGGGTTGGACTTTGAAGTGGTTCAAGACGGACAGAAAGAAGTGGGAGATGGGCAGAGAAACACCGCGTACCAGTTGGGCCTTGAGGTACACCTTTTCTCCGACTTGGGGAGAAGGTGTCACCTCGCTGGCCGGCGCCGCCCGCCAGGCGAGCCCCTCCGTCGCGGGGAGGTAGCCCTCGGCGACCATCTCTTGGATGTCTCGGCCGGTGATGTCCGAGCCGCGCCAATCGCCTTTGTGCGAGTCTGGCTCCTCTTCTAGGGGATCCAGCGCCGCCAGATTGTGGTCACCGCCGGTGGTTTCAATCACCGCCGATGCGGGGATGACCAGGCCCTCGGGGGGCATGACGATGGAGCTCTCCGGCTTCGCCGTGGCTTCGCTCGACGCCGCCATTGAAGGGGAAGAACTGCTGCTGGCCATGGAGGACTGGGAGGACGCGACTGGTGCAGAGAGAGGCTAGGGTTTCTCGAGGTTTTCCGCGGAGAGCTCGAGGAGGCGTGCGGCTGGAGGAAGAAGACGACGCCGCGAGAGAATGGGGTGAAAAAGTGGAAAGAGTCCCACGGTTACTATTTATCTTACTATGCGTCGAGATTCGTGCAGCTAATCGTATGGTTGCCACATAGACGACGTGTTCGTGAACGTGCGCGGTAATTTCGCCACGTTTCCAACCGCCGCCGCCAATGGTTCGTATCGCTCGCGCGGGAAAATCGGATATGATTGCATTCTCTGCATGTGTGAGTTACGAGGAGTCGCTGACCTACAGCCTACGTCGTTGTAACTGACATGGTAGATGAGCCGTCCCATCGAAGATTCCGGCGTGGACGGATTTAATCTGACAACGGAAGCGTACGATGGAAGATTCAGCATTTCTCTGACTTACTCATAGAAGACGGAGAAACCTAAGTAGGGTTATTTGGGAGGACTACAAGATATTGCTTGACGATTTGCCGACATCCATCTAGACGGAGCATTCCACGGGAAGAGGCAAGACGGCGCAAGATCTCAGAGTTCTCCGGGGGCTACTATTGGGGATATACTATATGGGTATCCTCATAGCATGTCTCTTATCCGACTAACCCGGGTGGCCCATAGTCGGTAGAATGGCCTCTGGCCTGCTGGGCGGCCCAGTTAGGTGGATTCAGAAGGGAGGCCCATGCCGGATAAAGGAAGGCTACGGTGGAGTCACCAACGTACCTGGAGCCTTAGAGTGCAAGATACACAAGACTAGTAATAGATGGTGTAGAACTCTGTAACCTGTCCGTCTAGGAATTTTCCCTGTAACCCTAGGACCTGGCGACTATATAAGTCGGGCCTATGGGAGCCTTTAGGGCACGATAACTTAGACTCTCTAGTCACCTCGCACAGCGAACCTATCTCTGTAACTCGGCGTATTGCCATTATAGTGATTTATAGCAGGAGTAGGATTCCGCCACCGTTGTGGGATCTGAACCTGGGTAAGATGTGTTACCTCGTACCCGTCAACCATCCGCCTTACCCCACGTCTCTAAACACGCACTGTGATTACCCCTCCATGGCGTACGCGTCGGCAATACCACGAAATCCGGGTCCTCCTTGAGGTTGTTGATGAACTTGCAGTGTCGATTGGTGTCGGTGGCCTTGCCATTGACATCGAGGTGTACGAGGCACGGCATATCGCGGTACTCTTCGTAGGTTTGGGGAACGCGGAGCGCTGCCGAGGTAGTTTCACTTCCTCGCTGCTGCCCACGACCAGCTCCCCGTCCTCGGCCACGTTGTCCGCCGTCACCTCGTCCTGCGAAGGTAATAGCGACAATGTCGGGAGTTTGCTTTTCTTCTGGAGCATTTTTCCGCTTTGTGTTGTTGTTCCTCCGAGCTTGAGTTGGAACGGCCGTTGCCGGTAGAGAGCCACGAGCATCGTCGTCGGCAGCTGCGAACTCACTAGCCAACTAAATCATCTGGTTCAAGTCAAGCTGGTGATTGTCCTGCAAGCGCTTCATCTTATGTCGGAGCAACGTACCCCTTTCCAACCCATCGATGGAGGCGGCCATGGCGGTCTGAGCATGCACTCCTGCGCAGGAATTTTTCATATCCAGCCGGCGGGAGAGGTAGGCGCAAGATGTCTCGTCTTTCTCTTGCACGCACCGTTGTAGATCGCCAACAGTGCAGGGACGTTTGTACGTACCCTCGAAGTTCTTGGTGAACGCTTCTTGCATGTCCAACCAATTGCAGATGGATTTCTCCGGCAAGTCATCAATCCATTGACGGGTTGTGTTCGCCAACATCAATGGGAGGTACTTGACGGCAACATTAGGGTTACCCCCGGCAATCTCTACCGCGTTGTCGTAATCCTGCAACCATGTAGCTGGCTTAGCGGTGCCGTCATAGGGCTTGATGGTCTTGTCAATCCGGAAACCTTTGGGGTAAGTTGCGGACCATATCGCAGGTCCAAAGCAACGTGGTCCCAGGTATGGTCCTTCCCGGGCCTCGTGGATCTTATCGATCCGCGAACGTGCATCGTATGGCTCCGGGTTTATTTTCTTCTTGTCAACAGGGGATGGGCTGCGTGAATGACGCGGGCCTCCTCCGCCATGGTGACTTCTAGGTGGCGATGGAGGCGGAGGTGGCGGTGGGTTAGCCTTCTTGCTATTACCCTCCTACGATGCCTCACGCCTGTCGCGATTGCTTGTCGGACGCGGAGGGTCATGGCGCGACCTGCTCTTGTGTCTCTGGTTGCGTTCTCCGTCATGACGGGTCTGCTCCACATTGTCGCGGATGACGATGCCGCTCTGCCTTGGCGGGGGTATATCCATACGACGGTGAGCCTTGGGGTCTTTGCGATGTCAGGGGGAGCGGAGCGGTGGCGATGGGCGATGAGGTTGGGCCTTTTCTCCGTGGTCGGAGGATATGGGGATAGCATCCTTCCTGTTGCGTGCATCCCTCCGTCTTCGTTCTAATGAACCCGTCTAGGACCCGACATCAAGAGGAGATCTGTCCCTTGGTGGCTTATACTGGATAGACTGGCAAAGCGCTGGGTCAGACTCAAGCCTCTGAGAGGTGGCCTTTTCCTGCTGCTTTACCGCCTTGGCCACTAGGTCATAGACCTGGTCCACCGCCTCGGGCGATCTATCCTGCTCCAGAAGGGTCTTGGCGACGGCGAGGTTGAGGAGAGGAGTGGGCATCACCTGCCTGCCTTCACTGTCAACGTATGGCTTGGCTTGTGCCGGCTTCGGGGGAGCCCATCCTAGGTTTAGCCGTACACCAGGATCGTTGATGATACGAGCTGGAGCTTTTTTGGCCTTCTGCTGCTGCAGCAGAGTCTTGTACTCGGCCTCCATTGCTCTAGATTTCTCTATGGACTTCTGCGTGTTGACCAGATCTCGATCTAGCTTAGCGTCTTGCTCCGCGATGGCCTGTGCTTCCTCCAGCAGCTGCTGGCGCTTCTCGTCAATCTGGGTCACGTTTCGGATATGAGCGATGGTCAGTGGATCGACGAGGAGATTGGCATACATCACTCTATCAGCTGGAGTAACTTGCGCAGCAGCAGACGTAGATGCCGGAGGTGGCAAGTTTGCGGTGCTGTTATTGCTCGGACCGGTGCCAAGTTCCTGCGGCTGTTGCACTGGATTAGGCGGAGGGGGCATGACCTTTGCGTGATCATTGTTTGCAGCAACAGGTGGTCCCTTCCCTTTGTCCAGAGCTGTAGGCAGAGCTCGTTCGGCTTGATCTTCATCCATCACCGTCCCAATGGTGACGAACACCTCTCGAGACGTGACGGCGTTGTTGGCTTTCTCGTCGCGCGTGTACTCCTCTTCCATCTCTTGCATGGCGGAGTCTAGCTCTTCTGTACTGAAGTCTATCTCCTCTGAATCTGCACTGAAGTCGGCGTATAGCGCGTCGATCATAGAGTCGGAGGCTGCCAGGACTTCCTCAATGATGGGGGGTGGAGGTGCAGTAGCAGCGACGATGACTGGAGGTGGTGGTGCAACTGCGGCGATGGCAGCCGGAGGTGGTGGTGGCGGTGGCTGAATCTGAGGGGCTCCGTCAATGAGAGCAAGCGATGTCTGAGCTGCTGCTTCGGCCTCCGCGTAGTTGTTGACGGTGTTTACCATGCTTTCGAAGGTGAGACGTCCCGAAGCCTGCTGCCGCCTTAGAGAATGCCGGAGAAGCGTTCCATGGTCCAGTCCTTCCACAAAGTGATACATGGCATCATCATTGGGGTAATGTGCCAGGTCGGCCCGTATACAGAGCCACCTGGCAAGGTAATCGCGAGGGTTTTTGCCCTCTCTCTGAACACAATGCGCCAAATCAAAGATGGTAACCATGCCGACGAACTTGGATCTCTGCTGTCCAGATGCACCGACGAAGCCGGCGGACCTATAGTGATCTTCGACCTTTATGTCCTGCACAGGGGCGGTCCGTGCGGTTCTTGATGCTCCTCCGACTCCCAGGGAACTAGTGCCCGAGTCGGTTTCGCCGATGAAGAGGTGGATATCTCCGATAGGAACGATCGAACACCGCGTAGGGTTCGTCTTCGCCGGGATCCAGAACTCGTCGGGAGGGACGATCGGAATGTTGCTGGAGAAGAGAACGCGACCGATGGCAAAGGGATTTTAATGAACAAAACAATGTTTTCACCGTGGTTATACTTGCTCACTTTTTTTCTCCTTTCCAATCTTTGCTCTTCTTCTTGTTAGTCTTAGTTTTGCTAGTTGTTTGCTTTCAGAGTGTCTTAGAACTTTTGTAGTTTTGGTTTTCTTTTTGATTCTTCTAAAAAATCTTTTTTTGCAAGAAAATCAATTTTCATAACCTGAAAATTGGCCAAAAATAAGGTTTCCTGAAAACTTCCAGAAAATTCGTATTAAATTTTTCCTCGAAAAGGCGGAGGACACTGGATTGGCCAGGGACCCACCGTGCCAGCACACCCCAGTGGCGGCCAGCCCAGGCGTGCTGGCTGGATGGGGCCCACCTGTGGCCCTCCAACGTGTCTCCTTCTAGCCACTTCTTTCTCTCTCCCTAAAAACACCAGAAAACTTTCTCAAGCTCGAGTTCCTGTTGTTTTTGCTCCCGATTTTTGATCTCCTTGCTCAGCCCATCTTTGCTGCTAATTTTTGGAGGGATTGCTCTCCGAAGAGAAGATGAGTGCATACCAGCTGAATCAACATGAATTGATGGTACCTGGGCCAATGAAAGTCCATCGTGAGGAGGAAGTCTTCCTTTCCATATATCCATGCCCTGAATTTATGAGAGCTGCGGGGATCTTTCAGGATTTCCAAACTATGATTTCTAATGCAAGGTTGGAACACTTTGTTGAACAGGAACCATATCAATATGTTAAGCTAACCATGGTTGTGGTGTAGGACTTTTGGTTTAGTTGTTCCTTGTCTAATCCCATGGTCCACTATAAAATTTACAACATAGCTGTCGACCTGCCTTTTGTTGATTTTTGTGCAGCTATTAGAGTGCCACAATGGGGATCTTGTGAGAAGATTAGAGAGAGGCCCAAGCCACTCATGGATTTATATGCTGAAATCTGCCAAGGTTGCAAATTCTCAAAGGAAAGTGGTAAAATTTGGAACATTTAGTTCCCATCCATTAGATATTTTGCCTATTTCATTACCAAGTGTGTACTTTCTAGAAAGACTGCTGGAAAATTATCTTCATTTGATCTAGCTTTTATCTCAGCTGCTTTGAATAGGATAGATCTTATAACTTGGGTGCTTTGATAGCTTACCGTCTTACCACTAACCGCGAGAAAGGTGGAATTTGTGGAGGTCTCATTGCCTCTCATTTGCTAGCTTTTCATGGTTTAGAGCCTCTCCATTCAGATTATCAGTTCCACATAGAGAGACTTGATCTCAATTCCATGGTGCAGCATAATTTTGTTTCTTCTTGGGATACTTTGAGAGATTTACTGTATGATATATCCTTTGTCAAGCGTGGTTGGCGAGGGGGTAGAACTGAGAAGGTAGTCTCTTTGCATGCACCTACTTTGTTTAATTTTGATAACAAGCAAGGATGGTCACTCAGGGAGGAAGAACTTGACACATATGTGGCAGAGTTATCCCAGAAAGAGGAGAATGTTGGAGAGGATGCCGAAGATGATTCGGTTCAGCCCTCCAACATGGGAGAGTCTTCATACCAGCAGCCCTCCTATGATTGGAGCGTGTATTCTTATTCATCGTGAGGGCCTGATTATGATCATTCCTATGATGACCCACTAGCTTGGGGTTACTACCCGCGCTATTGAGCCCCCACTTAGTTCAAAAGCTTAAGCTTGGGGGGAGGTACACCGACATCACACTCATCAACATATCATGTTTTGTCGGTTCTTTCTATATCCATGTTTCACTTTCTTTTTAGTTTTTGTTTCTGCTTTCCCAAAACAAAAAAAGACCAAAAAAAATTTCGTTGTTTCTCTTGGTTTGTTTCTTTGCTTTTTAGCTTTAGTTTGCCTTAAGAAAAATCCAAAAATATTTTGTTTTTTTTTGTTTTTGCTGTGAGTGCTTGCTTTAAAAATCAAAAACACCAAAAATATTTGTTGTTCTTCTTTGGTTTTGTGAAGTTTGTTGCAGGGTTCAGCGGTCCTCAGTGGAGTTTGGTTTCATGTTATTATCCAGGCCACACAAGTGAAGGTCAATAATGAATATTCATGACAACTTGGGTAAGAGGCTGGTAATGAACTCTATTTGTTTTCATTTTTGTGCATATACTCATCATTGTGGGCATGCTTAGTCTGTTCATGTAAGGTGTATGTTATTTATGGATGCTTAGTAGTTCTTGCTCTCTTATGATTAGCCCATCTTGCTAATAGTTTGTAGCATGTCATATGAATGTTTTCTTGCATTGTTCTATTCATAACTTGGTATGACATTGTGGTATCCTCCTCTGAATTCTTCATTTGAATCGACTTGGCACATGCTCACGCATGCATATGACTTAACCAAAGTCATTTAAGCCTCGATGATTTATTTTGCCTCAAAGTTCTTGTATCACTTTTATGCCATAATTAATTATGTTTTGTTGCAAGCATGATTATGACAGTTATTGCTCTCTCGTTTGTCGCTCCCTCTCTATTGCTATCCTTCACTTGCACTGAGTATGAGCTCTACTTGTGCATCCAACTCCCCAAAACCAATATTGCCAAAGAGTCCACCATATCTACCTATTAGCATCATTTGCTATTCAGTGCATATTTATTATGACTTGTTTTATTCCAAATAAAATGTTTGTTTGTTATGAGAAAGTTAGTTATCAAAGCTCTCACGAACTTGACGGCACACTTTATTTCTTGCACTTAATAAACCTGAACCATTGTGACTGTCCATGAAAGTTATATGCTTGCAAATTATAGGCTGGGAGTTAGCAGAACCGTGCTATCACGGGGAACGCTTTCAACACCTATAAATATATACCCAGTTGATATCATGTTCTTTTGTTTACGGATGTCTTCGGTGTGAAATAAAAGGGGAGCTTGTAAGTCCAAGGAGTTATGTATATGTGTTAGAAGAAACGCCTGGGCCGCTAGCCTAAGCCATGCCTAATCATGGTGGAAACTTGCATCATAACCATAGTGAGCAATCTATGAAGCTTTCTTCTTATAAAAAAAGAGAGACACACAGAAAAGAGGAAAGAGAGAGAAAGCACCATTTTCCCATGGTAAATAAGAAGTTTGCTGAGATGCTCATGGTCTACTTGTCTTGTCACTTTGATTATGGGATAGCTCATGTATCATGTGCAAGGAGTACCCTGTTGGCGGTTCTCTATGATACGCATGTATTTACATGACAAGAACTTACTGGTGACTAAAGTTGGGTAGCATGAGGAGCGGCCCTCATACTCAAAGGACATGAGATTTCCAGTTTATGGTCTGTCAAGCATTTAAATCAAATTGGACCTCACTTTAAACTTAACCATTTAAATATGCCTATATAGGGGCAATGAGAGCTCAAAGCTAATGAGTACCATACTTTCAGCATTTGGAAGCCTTTCAAACTTTTCAAAAGCTTTTCACTTCCTTGTTGAGTTACCACTTATTCTATGAGCACCTTCTTGAGAGCATAGTTGTCATTCTTAGTGTGATGTGCTTGTCTCAAAACTTGGTTAATTATGTCATGACTTTGATGCTTGTATCTTTGATATATTTTCTTCTAGTCTTCACTTGAACGTCAGAGGTGCCATGGCATTCATGTTTTGCTCCACCATCAAAGTCAAGCGAGATACCACTCTATCATACCATCTTATGAGCATTGCAATGTTGCTTATGTTTATGTTTCTTGCTACTTATTATTATTGAGCTGGAATCTCTTCATAGCTTGCAATGACTATTGAGTAGACTTAGTTGCATACTCCTTATTATGAATTCTCTAAGTATCTACTCATGTGCTGACAATATTTAAATCATATTAAGCAAATGTGTTCATGAAAGTTCTTTTATCGCACTCAGTTTTCAACTGAATTGCTTGAGGGCAAGCAATAAGCTAAGCTTGGGGGGAGTTTATACGTCCAAAAACATATCTACTTCCCTGAACACTTTTGCTATTGTTTATCCTCTAAACTTGTGTGATTTGGATACAACTAACATGGACTGGCGCTATTTTCAGAAGAATTACCTTTGTGTCTAGTTTTTGTGAAGAAAATCAACTATCACGAAAAATCCTGGAAAATATGCCAAAAATCCTATTTCACTAGAAGACTCTCGAAGCCAGAAGACGAGACGGAGGAGGGCTACGAGGGGCCCACACCCCCTGGTCGCGCGGGCCAGCCCAGGTCGCGCCTGGGAGGGGTGTGGCCACCTCGGGCACCCCCTCGGCCTCCCTCTTCGCCTATAAGAAGCCTCTTGACCAAAAAACCGAGGGGGGTTCGATGTTTTTCCAAAAAAGAGTTCCGCTGCGCCGCCACCACCAAAAACCGTGATTCGGAACCATAAATTCCGTTCTGGCACCCTGCCGGACTAGGGAATTTGGAGAGGATCATCACCATCATCATCAACAACGCCTCTCCATCAACCATCCATATTTCCCCCATCAATGAGTGAGTAATATCCCGCTGTAGGCTAAGGGAGGTAGGGATTGGATGAGTTCTATCATGTAATCGAATTAGATTGTTAGGGCATGGTGCCTAGTATATCTATTAGTGCTATTTGACTTTGTTGAAACTTTTTTTGCTTAATGCTTGTCACTAGGGCCCGAGTGCCATGATCTCAGATCTGAACTTATTATTAATTCATGATGATAGTATTGTTTGTGATCTTATCTACAAGTTGCGTACAAATATCATAGTTCATATCCTGTGACACCCCCGGGATCAAGGCTAAACATATCCCAAACCTCCGTCTGAAATGAGCTTAACCTTGAGCTCGAGAATATCCAGTGAAGAATCGGTAACACATCAGTGACCCTACGACACAAAAATTATTACAGCAAGCCCATATCTGACCGAAGAACCAAAATATTACAAGCAGAGGTCACTGACCACAAACATCAAACAATGGAAGGCAAATTATGCTATTAAGTATATCAAACTTAACAAATGGCCTAAGAGTCCTGAAGCATAACGATGACGTCCCATTCCAGAGATTCCAGGCTGCCGGCCGGGAAATCCAAACTACTCGTCGATGTCGATGCTGTAAAGAATTCATCTTCTATGGTAACACATACTCTGCTGCAAAAATATCAACGAAGCAAGGGTGAGTACAGGGTGTACTCTGCAAGACTTATGGCTGGTGGAGTTGTTTTGCATAAATCCATCTTTGTTTTGTAAAACAAGAGGGAGAAGAAGCTCGTCTAATCAGAGTGTTTTAAAAAGGGATAAGAAAGCGACATCTCCAAGGTATTAATCATCATATTTTTATATCCACCAAGTCATCATCGAACCTCATCGAGGATCACCCCCTCGTACCCAAGAGGAAGCATCCTTAAGCACACATTAGTTTGCCAAGTTTTAAGATTAGGTTATTCTTCTCTATGATACCACGTCCATTCCCAAGTCGTCTATAACCGTGGACACGGCTTTTCGAAAAGATTATACCCTGCAGGGGTGTACAACTTTACCCACACGTGCCGAGCGACTCTTAGCGTCACATGACACACTTCCTTGGTGTGCTGATAGAGGGTAGTCGACCAAAACCTTTCCCTTACTTTTGCCTAATCCATGAGTCACCAGAAGGGCTCCCGGCTATGGTAGTTGGCCATACTCCCAGGCGGTCCTCCACTCTGTGTACCGGGATCTAGTTCAATGCCGAGCATCCTTCACCCGGCCACGTCCTATATGCTTGCACCATTTTTCCAAAACCTTTTTCCATGTGGATGCCGAATAAATCCTCAAACTATGGACTCATGGATCAGACTAGGCAAGTTGAGGTCAAGGGGGTCCCCATAAACCCCCATGTGGTTGTACGCTCATCTTGGTTCAAGAGGCAAGAACCTCGGGTCCTAAGGGTGGCAAGTATGGGACTGCAAAAACCACAAATCGGATGGCCTCCCATACAAGCCTTAGAATGTTTACTTCACATCCCCTGTCATACCACGTTCTCCTGTCCAACTAGGTTCATTCGGAGCGGACCCATCAGCCAGGTGAATCAACGGAACAACTAAGTATGGCTAAGCACAACAGATAAAGTAGCTCTAGCAGCGATCACAAAGCCAAACCCTAGTTATGCTAAGAGCAGTGGATCAGGGAATATAGGTTCAAAGGAAACATGCATCAGGTAGGATTACTCTATTTGTCGATAAAAGACTTTAGAATCGTATGCACATGGCAAGAATTTTAAGATGCTTGAAAGCATAGGATTATATCATGTGTGGGGTTTCGCTTGCCTTTGCCTTTTGACACCCAATACAGATCTTCGGATTCATCATCTTTACTTGTTCGACAACCACAAGGATATAGCTCTCCAGGGTTCATCTTGTTGGCATTGTTCGTCGATGAACTTCGATGATCTTGATCTTAATCTTCAGTCTTGGACTCGATCTCGATTCCGATATCGTATTCTATCGGGAAGAACCAAACATCGGAAAGAACGAGAAACAATCAACACATGGCATCGATGCAATGCTCAAACAAGGATGATGATATGACAAGTTGAATGTTATTGAAATTAGAACCCTAAACATGCTTGGTCATTTTAATCGGGGTCCGAGGGGTCAAACCCTAATTCGGAGGAACCCCGAATGCATATGGGAGGGTGCATTTGCTTATATAATTAAACTTGTCATGTAAGTTGATTATCAATGTATGATTGTAGTGTAATTAGATAGGTTTCATTTTTCTGAACATTTTGATATATTATTTGTATTTTTCTGACTTATAAATAATTACTTATTGAATTTACAAGTTTTATTCATTTTTTGAAATTGTTTAAATCATATTAATACTCTTTTCTGAAAATATAAGAAACTGGACAAACTTTTTACACCAGGGCACAGCTTAGCTAGAGAGACTAATGAGTGTCCCTAGTGCCAACTCAACCTCCACGTGGACGGAGCGGGTCCCACGGCTTGACTGTGTGTTGCTGACATCATATCAACCCTAACCCTAATATTTTCTCACCATGGCAGAGGCTAGCCGCAGTGGCTGACCAGAGGGGCCCATGCCACCTCAGAGCCACCTCAGCGCCACGTTGCCTCACTAGGGAACGCTGCAGACGGCGGCAGAGGATGGTGCTAGCGATCAAGCGAGGATGTGTGGTTACGTGCGTTTGACGCAGGAGACCGCGAGGAGTAGAAAGGTGGCGGCGCCGCTTAGATTTGGTCATCGGAGCATCAAGCACGGCGGCCGACGGCGGTGGCGCTTGCAGGCAAACATCGGCAAGGTAAAGCAGGAAGCAAAGGAGAGTTTGAAGGGCACTGGGAGGTTCGTGAGCTCACCACGGTTGTGACGGTGGTGTCGGGGAGTCAAGGCGAGGTCAGGAGCCGGCGAATCGACGGCGGCGGTCGTCGGAGCTCCAAGGAGGATGAGATTGATAGGTATCACCCGCGTCTGATTCTGCTAGCTAGGAAGGTCATGTCGACGCGGTGGAGCTCGTGGTGATCTCGGATGGAGGAGGGGAGGCCGGAGACAGCGGCGCACGACAGCATCGGCGACGGCTAGGGTTCGGGGAGCTTGGAAGAGAGAGGGAGCGATCCTGGGGGGGAATGAGAGGATAGGGGAGAGGGAGAGGCGTGCTTGGGTGGTCCTTATCCTCTCCAGGGACGGCGGCAGCGCGGATCATGGCGCATCGGCGACGGACAGCGAGGGCGTCGCCACCGAGCAACAGCGGAGGAGGAACACGGCGGGGAGGTGCGAAAGGTATCGTTCCTGGTGGGCATTCTTTGGGCGCGGAGGACTGCGATGGGCGGCAGGAAGGAAGAGGGGAGAGATGGGCTGGGCTGGAAAGGTTTCTGGCTCTGTTTTTTTTTCAAAGACACTGTTTTTCTTTTCTTTTTTCTCCTTTTCTCTTTGTATTTTTCAAATACAAAACTGTTTTATGTTATTTTGAAAACAGTAAAACTTTGTAAACATTTCAAATATTTTAGGGGCCCTGGTTACTATTTGGGCTCCATACCTTTTTACTTTCAAAACATTTAAAACCATTTTGAATGTGTTTCAAATAGAGAGGGGAAGCTAGGGTTTAGGATTTTAGGAACCTTTTCTTTAATGAAATTTTATTTAGCAATGATGATGATGCTCATGAATGCACAAACATTTCCTAAGTACTATTTAGTAAAACTAGGGTTGTTACAATTATATCCCCCTTAAAAGAATCTTGACCCGAGATTCCTAGGTAGGAAGATAGAATGAACAGGGTCACACTAAACTTCGACGATCTTCTCGAAGAGGTTGATCCATGCCACCCTGACAAGTTGACGAAGCGCTTCGTAATCTTCGAGGTGGCTACTAACACTAAAGATAAGAGGGAATGACACGGAACCACAAAGTGAGTATCTCATGGTCAACTCATGGATAGATGTTTCACAAACATATCTAGAGCCAACAACATGAAACACGCCAAGGTGAAGGAGGAAACAAGAGGAGATGGTTTTCAAGGTGACAGATAACTGGTCTTCATAAGGATTGAGACCATGGAACTTGCAGAAGAGTTTTGACTTCTGAGGGAAGAAACTTCCAACAGAAAGAACATGATTGCAAACTTCGATAGGTAACCTCTACTAAACAACTTCAGTAGAGCTTTACAGGTGGAAAGATAGATACCAACAAAATCAAGTTGTTGAACTACTGTTGACACAGAAGAGTCACTCTTTCGTTCAACGGACGGCCAAGACAGAAAGGTGTTTTGGTGGAGAGGACTCGTAAGAGTCACAAGAAACATGTAACAAGAGGAACTATTGATTACCAAAATCATGGTTGCTCTTCGAACATGTTTAAGAAAGCGAGAAGGAAACTCTTTATTCATCCAGGATTATCAAAATCCTTGCCAAAGATCATGATATCACTTTACACCACCAAGATGAATAGTTTAGAAGATTCTTGATGACACGAGAAGAAAGAAACTTCATTCTCAGACTCCAACTACTTGGCATAACAAGACGCTTGCCAACGTAAAAGGGTCTGGAGGATTGACCGAGAGACATTTAGCAACACTACTTTAAATGTTCTCCTTTATGTTCAAAACACCGTTAGCAGGCTACTTGACAGGCCTTTATCCAGTTATCAAGTAAAGGTCGGACTTCGGATACAAAGGATACCATAAGATCAACTCATATGATAAATCATAGAAGATGCCTTATGAAGAGTGGTTGTAATTGCTGATTCAAGATAGTGAGAAAATAGGTCGTCTGGCTATTTGTGACAACCATTACATCAATCTTGCCAGAGTTACAATAGACCTACGTCATAACCTTGAGGAACACCAATCATTATTACTGCTTGAGATTCAGTTTTGATTAAGTGGAGAGATACTTCAGACTCGGCATATCCAAATAGAAGGTTTGCAACATTTACACAGAGGTAAAGTTACTAGATTCTCAAGACATGGACTACGGTGTCAAGCTCCAAAATATGAGCTAGATTGCGAAACAAATGTACTAGAAAGTTGTCAAAGGACAATTTCACCTACATCAGTTATTGCAATGAAACACAATTGAATCCTTATTGGGAAACATTTAGGAGGATATCAAAGTTTTATGTACTTCTTTTCTTCCATGACAAATAAGTCAATGGCTTAAGATGCTTGGAGAATATTCTCGAGAGGTGAAGGTATCATCCTACCATATCAAGAAATCTTCGCACATGCTTGACTAATTTAAAATGATTTCCGAGGAAACAAAGACAACTCTACTCAAATCCATGGCGACATCTTTCAACATTTGCACGTGGATCGGAGAAGGTTACTTCTAACATCCAGAACACATACTTCAAGATAGCACGAAGATGGTTCTCAAAAGTTTCCAACATTAATGCCAAATGTTCCATATGAATCTCGTATAACATGGAGAAGATAAGGATGTCATCGATGGGTTCAATAAAAAAATTATCTATACACTCCAAGAAGATGGACTCACATGTTGTATGAACAAGACATATACATTGGTCAGACCAGTGGACAAGAAGATGCACTTAGGTGAGACATCACAAATAAATACACCATCAGACAGTCCTTGGAACTGAGTTTGATTTGACGATAGCCCAAATGAAATCAAAGGCAGGAAAGATAACATATCCACAAAGGAGTTACTATCTTGCTTCAACACGAACACAACTAGATATCCCTTTAAGAAGGAACTGAGTTGGATGGAACTTTTGTCTTACAACTCTCCAAGTTGTTGTTTAAGCTCAACCAACTTGTTCAGGGGTATCTAGTACGGATCCTTGCAGAAATAGAAGTTCAGAGAACTTGCTTGCTCAAGAACTTGACAACACGGTCATGTGGCAACATGGCGATACTTCTAGTATACATCTAGAATATCACGGACCACCGATATGTCACTTAGTTCGAGAGGGAAACTTGCTTGGTAAGGCAAGATGACATAGTCTTAGAGCTTCGTCATGAGCCTAACTCTTTCACTTAAGAGGGTGTACCAGAATATCGGACTTGGTAACACAATAAAACTTTGCTTAGTGATAGGGTTAACCATCACGCTAAGAATGATACAAATGTCCTTTGAGTTGAAAGCAATATAAATTGCTAGGAATATCGAATGGCCACATTATTATGCACACGCATCATTCACGAGCGTGGAAACTCTAGGAAGGGTAGGTAGATATGTGTAAGAGTATCACTTAATTAAGGGGTCATAAAACTCAGCATGACCTATTAGTATAAAAGAGTGTGACACTTTAAGGTAGAACAGACAAAAGCTAATCAATGCCTCTTGATCTGCAGATTACAACACTTTGACCTGGTCCTAGAAATGACGAGGTACTGGAGTTTGTTTCTCCCGACATCCCAAACTGGTTTGTCTTGACAGACCTCAAGAGTATCTTACATCGGAAGACGCCGATGCAAGTTACTACTTGGCTACCAACTAGTAGACAAAGGTCAGAAAACAACAAGGGGAGAAGACATGCTCAGGTTGGAATCCCGAGATGTGGACGCATAGATTATCAACCTTCCGAAAACCAATGCATAGAATAGGTAAGGTGTGTCAGAGTCACGATTATAGAAGTAGGACTCACGAGGAGCACTCTTGTCATGATCTATTTGGTTCCATTAAAGAACATCTGCCATAGCATATGGTAGGGGAAGTCCTTTATCGTCACTGTTCAATAGCGATAATATCCACAAGCTTGAAGGCTATACTAGAAGGTATTAGCCATCCTGAGGTAATGTATGAACATTAACGTCGGGGGTTAACAGAATGGATCTTGGGTTAAAGGTCAGCTTCATGTACAAGATTCAAAACACCGGAATCCAGCACAATCGGAGATCTTAGGTCCAAGTCCGAGGGTTAAAACCCAGAGAAAAGAGTAACTACTATCTTAGTAGCACAGAGGGTACCACAAGGTAGCAATCACAAGGTAGCTTCCAAGAGAAGAAACAACTTCTGAAGTACCCGAACAAATTAAAAGGAGGCACACGAAGCGAAAGGATACCTCGAAGCCTAGAACAGAGCACTGTGGAACCATCAACATGAGGTTATGGACCCATAAAATAGAGAGATTATGACAGAAAGAAATCTCTCGAAAGAAACAGAACAAGTGAATCAAGAAACACACACAACTGACTCTAGAGAACACAACACTAGGTCCAATGGTTGAGAAACGACATGCCTGACTAGGCACCTAACTTTGAAGAAAGAGACGAGATAGCAAAACTTTTCCAAATCAACACAAGATAAGATAACCCAGAGTTAGAGCGAAACTGGATAAGAAGAAAAAGAAGCATACCAGAGTTTTCGCACATAATTTTCATCTTTGAAAATAGTTTTCACAAGCACAAGACTCAACATCGACCAATAGAAAGGGTTTCCTACAGTCGATACTGCTCTGATACCAAAACCTGTGACACCCTCGGGATCAAGGCTAAACAAATCCCAGACCTCCATCTAAAATAAGCTTAACCTTGAGCTCAAGAATATCCAGTGAAGAATCGGTAACACATCAGTGACCCTACGACACAAAAATTATTACAGCAAGCCCATATCTGAGCAAAGAACCAAAATATTACAAGCAGAGGTCACTGACCACAAACATCAAACAACGGAAGGCAAATTATTCTATTAAGTATAGCAAACTTAACAAATGGCCTAAGAGGCCTGAAGCATAACGATGACGTCCCATTCCATAGATTCCAGGCTGCCGGCCGGGAACTCCAAACTACTCGTCGATGTCGAAGCCGTAAAGAATTCATCTTCTATGGTAACACGTACTCTGCTGCAAAAATATCAACGAAGCAAGGGTGTACTCCGCAAGACTTATGGCTGGTGGAGTTGTTTTGCATAAAGCCATCTTTGTTTTGTAAAACAAGAGGGAGAAGAAGCTCGTCTAATCAGAGTGTTTTAAAAGGGTATAAGAAAGCGACGTCTCCAAGGTATTGATCATCATATTTTGATATCCACCAGTTCATCATCGAACCTCATCGAGGATCACCCCCTCGTACCCAAGAGGAAGCATCCTTAAGCACACATTAGTTTGCCAAGTTTTACGATTAGGTTATTCTTATCTATGATCCCACGTCCATTCCCAAGTCATCCATTAACCGTGGACACGGCTTTTTGAAAAGATTATACCCTGCAGGGGTATACAACTTTACCCACACGCGCCGACCGACTCTTAGCGTCACATGACACACTTCCTTGGTGTGCTGACAAAGGGTGGTCGACCGAAACCTTTCCCTTAATTTTGGCTAATCCATGAATCACCAGAAGGCTCCCGGCTGCGGTAGTTGGCCATACTCCCAGGCGGTCCTTGACTCTGTGTACCGGGATCCAGTTCAATGCCGAGCATCCTTCACCCGGCCACGTCCTATATGCTTGCACCATTTTTCGAAAACCTTTTTCCATGCGGGTGCCGAATAAATCCTCAAACTATGGACTCATGGATCAGACTAGGCAAGTTGGGGTCAAGGGGGTCCCCATAAACCCCCGTGTGGTTGTATGCTCATCTTGGTTCAAGAGGCAAGATCCTCGGGTCCTAAGGGTGGCAAGTATGGGACTGCAAAAACCACAAACCGTGTGGCCTCCCATACAAGCCTTAGCATGTTTACTTCACATCACCTTTCATACCACGTTCTCCTGTCCAACTAGGTTCATTCGGAGCTCGGATCCATCAGCCATGTGAATCAACAGAACAACTAAGCATGGCTAAGCACAACAGATAAAGTAGCTCTAGCAGCAATCACAAAGCCAAACCCTAGTTATGCTAGGAGCAGTGGATCAGGGAATATAGGTTCAAAGGAAACATGCATCAGGTAGGATTAATCTATTTGTCGATAAAAGACTTTAGAATCGTATGCACATGGCAAGAATTTTAAGATGCTTGAAAGCATAGGATTATATCATGTGTGGGTTTTCGCGTGCCTTTGTCTGTTGACACCCAATACAAATGTTCGGATTCATCATCTTGACTTGTTCGACAACCACAAGGATATAGCTCTCCAGGATTCATCTTGTTGGCATTGTTCGTCGATGAACTTCGATGATCTTGATCTTGATCTTCAGTCTTGGACTCGATCTCGATTCTGATATCATATTCTACCGGGAAGAACCAAACATCGGAAAGAAAGAGAAATAATCAACACATGGCATCGATGCAATGCTCAAATAAGGATGATGATATGACAGGTTGAATGTTATTAAAATTAGAACCCTAAACATGCTTGGTCATTTTAATCGGGGTCCGAGGGGTCCAAACCCTAATTTGGAGGAACCCCGAATGCATATGGGAGGGTGCAGTTGCTTATATAATTAAACTTGTCATGTAAGTTGATTATCAATGCATGATTGTACTGTAATTAGATAGGTTTCATTTTTCTGAACATTTTGATATATTATTTGTATTTTTCTAACTTATAAATAATTACTTATTGAATTTACAAGTTTTATTCATTTTCTGAAATTGATTAAATCATATTATACTCTTTTCTGAAAATATAAGAAACTATACAAACTTTTTACACCAGGGCACAGCTTAGCCAGAGAGACTGACTGAGTGGCCCTAGTGCCAACTCACCCTCCACGTGGACGGAGCGGGTCCCACGGCTTGACTGCGTGTTGCTGACATCATATCAACCCTAACCCTAATCTTTTCTCACCACGGCAGAGGCTAGCCGCAGTGGCTGACCAGAGGGGCCCAGGCCACCTCAGCGCCATTTCGCCTCGCCGGGGAACGTTGCAGACGGCGGCAGAGGACGGCTCTAGCGATCAAGCGAGGATGTGTGGTTACGTGCGTTCGACGCTGGAGACCGAGAGGAGCAGAAAGGTGGCGGTGCCGCTTAGATTTTGTCATCGGAGCATCAAGCACGATGGCCGGCGGCGACGGTGCTTGGAGGCGAACGTCGGCAAGGTAAAGCAGGAAGCAAAGGAGAGTTTGAAGGGCACTAGGAGGTTCGTGAGCTCACCACGGTTGTGAAGGTGGTGTCGGGGAGGCAAGGCGAGGTCAGGAGCCGGTGAATCGACGGCGGCGGTCTTCGGAACTCCGAGGAGGATGAGCTCGATAGGGAGCACCCACGTCCGATTCTGCTAGCTAGGAAGGTCATGGTGACGTGGTGGAGCTCGTGGTGATCTCGGATGGAGGAGGGGAGGCCGGAGACAGCGGCGCACGACAGCACCGGCGATGGCTAGGGTTCGGGGAGCTTGGAAGAGAGGGAGCGAGCCTGGGGGAATGAGAGGATAGGGGAGAGGGAGAGGTGTGCTCGGGTGTTCCTTATCATCTCCAGGGACAGCGGCAGTGCGGATCATGGCGCATCAGCGACGGACGTCGAGGGCGTCGCCACCGAGCAGCTTGGCCAGAGGAGGAACACGACAGGGGGAGGGTGTGAAGAGGTATCGGGCCCGGGTGGGCCGCTGCTGGGCCGCGGAGGACTGCGCTGGGCGGCAGGAAGGAAGAGGTGAGAGATGGGCCGAGCTGGAAAGGTTGCTGGCTCTGTTTTTTTTTCAAAGACACTGTTTTTCTTTTATGTTTTCTCCTTTTCTCTTTGTATTTTTCAAATACAAATCTGTTTCATGTTATTTTGAAAATAGCAAAACTTTGTAACATTTCAAACATTTTAGGGGCCCTGGTTAATATTTGGGCTCCATACCTTTTGTACTTTCAAAACATTTAAAACCATTTTGAATGTGTTTCAAATAGAGAGGGGAAGCTAGGGTTTAGGATTTTAGGAACCTTTTCTTTAATAAAATTTTCTTTAGCAATGATGATGATGCTCATGAATGCACAAACATTTCCTAAGTACTATTTAGTAAAACTAGGGTTGTTACAGTTCCATAGGCCCCGAAGTGACAGAAATTGGGACAACCGAAGGGGATGGCTGTGATGTGAGGATCACATGTGTTCATGAAGTGTTAATGCTTTTCTCCGGTACTCTATTAAAAGGAATACCTTATTTGCTAGTAGATTCCCTTGAGGCCATGCTGCAATGGGCTGGCAGGACAAAAGATGTTGTGCAAGTTCTCATTGCGAGTATGTATGACTATATATGGAACACATGTCTATGATTGTTTAGTACTTGGATGCTTTATCTTATTTATTTGTAATTTCCCTAGTTCTTGAAGTTACATGTTTAGACTTGTCCATGCAACGCCCGTCCATCCATCCCTATGCCTATCGTACTCATATCCTATTGTTTGCTAGTATTGTTACTACTGTCCTTGTTTTACTGCTGCTATTACTACAAAATGTTGCTACTAATAAACTACTATGAGCAAGACTATTTCCAGGTGCAGCTGAATTGACAACTCAGTTTTTAAGGCTTATAAGTATTCTTTGGCTCCCCTTGTGTCAAATCAATAAACTGGGTTATACTACCCTCGAAGACGGTTGCGATCCCCTATACTTGTCGCTCATCAACATCCTTAGCCGATTTTTCTCTTCTCGCCGGCGGCGTGCTTCCGAGTTTTCTCTATAGCGGTTGTTTTGCTGACGATGGCCCTGATGAGGAACCATTGCCCCGATGGAATCTTCGGATGCAACCAGAATAAATCTTGCCCAGTCACATGCCGGCCTGCGAGAGTGGACGTTTGCGTTGGTTCTTGAATTCTCTTCTTCTCCACGGGGACGATAATGTTGATCTGTATCCCTCTGGAGCTTTCCGTCAGCACTTTGGTCGGCGCTAGTGTGGCAAAATTCCTACTTTGAGGCCAGATTGCGACTAAATGACGCGACTGTTTTCTGCTGCTTTAATAATTTGTCCAACAATGCAACGCACTGCTAGACCTGTTGTGGAGATGGATTATTGGTGAGGATAGCTCGAGCTGCAGTGGTGTTTTCCAACGCCGTGCTGTAGACTTGGATCTTCTCTCCGGTTTTTCCGTTAAATAGGTCTTTGTGGATATCTGGGTTCTTGTTGGCAAGAAACAGACCTCCTCTTGTTTTGTTTGGGTGTCGCTTGAAATCTGACTGATATTTGGCAAGAACATTGTCTAACTGTTGCTTAAGCTCGACGATGCGCGCAGCCTCTTCGAGCAAAAACAGACGGTGCTTTTCCAGGTCCTCAGCCCTTTTCTCTAGCGCCTCCGGTGTAAGATCCAAAGCCATTGGGATTGGAATCGTGAGAGCATCTCCGTAAATTTCATGTGCACCCTTGGTGACGACGTGTCCATCCACGTGAGAGTTGATCGACGTGGTATTAATCAGATCGCCATCCTGATTCTCCATCTCGATCTCTTCATCAACTTTTTCTTCGTTGGTTTCCTCAATGTCCGGCTCTACCGGTGTCGGATTCTTGTTCTTCTTCTTCTTCTTCTTTGACCACCCAGTAGCCTTAACATGCGTACCGGTGGCAAAGACGTCTTTTGGTCCGGTACCGGGGGATAAACTTTTGTTAGTACTTTCCGTAGTGGTTGGATTGTGGACCTCGGAGGAATCTCCGGTATCCATATCATCCTGCAAGGTGTAGCTTTCATCCATGCTATCTTATGGACTAGGAGAATTTTCCGGATCACCTTGTGTTGGCTTGGAGGCGTGTTCTTGTTCATACTCCTCCATCTCCTTGTCAAAGTCTCGAAGTTCCTGCGATGTTATTGACTCCTGAGGGGAGCCGGGTAAGTCAGCGTTTTCTTCGATTGCATCGAGGACTGAATCGCTGTCGGCTCCAGCATCGACAGAGTCGGATCCAGAGCTTATGTGATACACGAAACAGTGCTTCTTCTTGTTTATGTTCTTGAGGTAGTGGTACAACTTGGTTTCCGCCTCTGTCATCTCAAAGTTCTCCTTGATATCGGCGATTGCTTCGTAATCGATGTAGGGGCGTCTCTTCATCTCCGTTATCTTGTTCCTCAAGAGTTCTTTTTCTGTTAAGACATCGGCAGGGCCGGATCCATAGCGGATGTATCTTCGTCTATGTATCCGATCTTGTCAGGGAGATCAGATCCGGATTTTTCCTCCACCACTTCTTCCACTACGGGAGTGGGCTGGGTGGGTTCGATTTTCTCTGGGATCTTGAACTCTTCCGCCTCTGCAGACAAATTAGATATGGATTTTTCTTCCGCCATGGTCATCACCTCAAGGGTGGGTTAGGCGGGTTCCGCGAAACCGAGATAAATATCTATCTCGCCGATAGACATGATCGTGTAGGTCGTCACGGGTTTGCTAGCCGAAATCCAGGTCTCGTCAAGAAGGATGAGAGGGACATCACTGGCGTAGACCACGCGACCCATGGCGATAGTTTCGCCAATTCCTGCATGCGCAGATTCCACCTGGAATGATGCTCCAAAGGTCACCTGCCCCACGATGGGTGCCAACTATCGTCGGATTGTCGACAAGTACGCCATAGGGGGTCCTAGTGGCGTTGGAAAGATGGGTTGTGAGACGTCGGATGTTCCAGGAGCGGTGGACACAAGTTTACCCAGGTTCAGATCCGACTGCGAGGATCGGATCCTACTCCTGCTAACAACCCAGTAATATATCGGCGTAAGCCGGATGTTACAGCGGATTACAAGAGAGGTTCACCTGTGCGAGTTGTGATTGTGGTAGTAAGATTGGTTGTGCCCTAAAGGCTCCCATAGGGCTAGTTTATATAGTCACCGAGACCTAGGGTTATAGGAGAGACTTATCTGGCTATGTTATAGAGTCGGTAACTAGATACAGCTTGAACTACGAGTAATACTATAGGCCTAAGTCGGTAACTCTTCTGGGCCTTATCGTAGTCGGAACTGGCTCCTCCTCTTTCTTTGACTGGGCCGCCCGTGAATCAAAGCTCTAACCCATTGGTGGACCATCCTGGTCAGCCAGTCCTGTGGGTATACCCGGAAAGTATATCCCCAACACTACTATTTTTAATTTTTGAATTACTATTAGTGACATCTAAAATAAACCAAACGCCACGAGTTCTTATATTACTGATGGAATTCCACTCACACGCTGCTAGTGTGGATATTATTGGTGGTGTTAATCTCACACTTCACCAGTGTCCAGGTTACTCGTAGCGTTCTGGGAACACGCCACTAATGTCATGTACCAGTGGCGCGAGATTGGTGGCATGCCACGGAAATGCCACCAACCACATTACCTGAACACCTAGTGAATGTCCGTTCATACAATTTTACCATAGGCACTGTCTCAATCAATTCACTCGACGCTATCATCATGCTTTGTAATACCATCGCCTAATAAGGCTGAGTTCTTGTGTATAGTGCTAATCCCTAGATCTGTTCACTAGCACACATAGTACAAAATGATACAAAAAATAACTGTGCATCATAAATATAACGAATATGATCCAGAATTTACATTGTATGTTCAAGTACACAGCGGAAAACATATACAAGGCAGATCTCCATCCTTCAAATATGCCATAGGAAAAAAATTGTTGAGTGGAGTCTTGCAACCTATAAGTAATCACTCAGAAACGGAATAACCTGCAATATGAAACGTTGCAGCCACGAATGGTCAATACTTTGAATGTATTGGAAAGTAGAACTAATGAGTACAGGATCTAGCAACTACATGCATATTTGTCTAGGTGGAGTTCAGGCTCATTTGCATAAAAGCGATATGACTTTTCCCTATTTTCAAAATACTTTTCTTTTTTCAAAACAATTTTTCTAAGAACATACCAGCATAAACCCATGTAGAAACAAGACAATTCAGCTTCGTATAATCCTAAACCCATGTTCACCCATCAAGTTTTAGTAATTAATAAATTGGGATGAGTGAGATCTTCCAAACAGTTCTAGGCCCAGTTGCTCATAGATGTCCATAACCGGGAAACGGCTAAGTACTTAGTTTAGAAACCCTGCAGGGATTGTACACTTTACCCGCACAACAACCTGCTCTTACCGTTACACTCATTTTGTGTCATGGTAGGGAGAAAACCAAGACAAAACCTTTCATAAGCAGAGCCCTGGTCCCTCAGGACGGACCCATACCAACCTACATCCCCTACATCTGCTAGTCACGTCGGGTCAGGTTCCCACAACTTACTTAGTCAAGACAAATAATGACATGCGGCTGCACTGGAAGCTACTACACAAGAAACCTGTCTAATCTCTAAAGCCTAGGTGTGCTTTTCGCAATAAAACCATCCAACACAAATCAATTACATCACATACAGGAGATTCATTAAATTCTAGTTTTTTTATTATAGAAAAACATAACTTTCCATAACATAATCAATCATCAATTCCCTTTTGCATATCTAATAAGCATGACTAAGCAACAACAATACGATGGCTCAAAGGGAAATCAAGTCATGGAGATATGGCAATCATGCCTGGGTGTCATAGCATAGCATAGTAGTAAAACACCTACACATGCATCACTACTCAAAATCATACTACATGCATAGAAAAATAGTAGGACATTTATGATATCTCTACTTTCCTTTGTTGTAGATGTAGTCATTCGGATAATCCTCATAATAGAAAAGGTTTCACTTGTCACAATCACAAACGTTTCACTCCTCGCAATCTACCGATTAAAGAAAAGCACAACAAACACACCATTCAAAACAATGCAATTATGCACAATACAATAAAACAATGATGAACAAATGCATGCATGACGATTAATATGTCACAATGGTTGTAATTGGTTCTCTAAACAATAATAGAATACATGATGCATGCAGGAGATCATTTAATTAAATAGGATATTTATTATTAAATCTTGATTGCCAATATAGGGGTTTAAATAGTTCTGTTGCAACTTCTATCATAACTGTCGAATTAAATTTGGGTCTAGCGTGTACTGGATATAGGACATTAGTACGAACCAGTAGGAATTGGATTCACTCTAATCGAAGTGGTAAATCTTTTTTATGATTTAATTACTATTTAACAGTTTACCATGACCAAAAATAAATCTAAGAACGGATCTAGAATCTACATAGAATTGTGAATCCAAGGACATATTAATTATATTTTTCGGATCTATGAATAATTTACTATGAATTTTATACTCTAAAAGTCCATTAAAACTATTTAAATCTCTAAAGTAATTTTGCACAGAAAAAGTTGGATCTAGCAGCATATTATTGTTGTATATGAAATTAGGAATCCATAGATACTTCATTTGTATTTTTTTGATTTACATATAATTTAATATGATTTATTTAGTATAAATTTTCCATTAAACTATTAATTTATTACAGTAAATATGTACTATAAAAGTTAGATCTAATCTCGTATTAATTTTCTACACAATTTTATGAATCCATATATTATACGCTATTTTTGGATCTACAAATCTATTATTATGAATTTTGCAAATTAACACAATTTTTTGTAATTTTTAATTCAATTTTAATAATGAAGGGAATATGCCGCTGACTGAGCTGCTAACCTGCTGACTGTGCGACATGCGGCATTCACTTGTTGGTTGGTACCGCTTCACTCATGCTTCTATTCTCGCGCGTCGGAAGGAGATCCAAAGGCTGGAAATGAATCCTTCCTGTGATTGGGAGGTCAACAGCGGTGACGATGGTCAACATCGGTGATGGGCGGTGGCGCAGGCTCGGAAGTCAAGGCGGACGGCACTCCGGTAGTCCACAACGATGAGGGAGAGGTGCACGGGGCTCGACACAAGATGGGGAACTCGATGGTGACCCGAACGACGGATGGAGATTCCTGGAACGGTGGCAGGAGGTGGCTGGAGCTCGCGGCTTCCGTGGAGTTCCGGCGATAAATCAATGGCGGCTCATTTCTTCTGTGGATGGGGAAAAAGGTTAGACGATGTGGTGTTTCCAGGGGAACAATCTGGAGAGGAAGATCGGGCTCGGGGGAGACGGAAACCTCCGGTTCGGAGCTCGACCGAGTGACAGCTCCGGTGAGATTGGATGCTTCCGATGCGGTGTCTAGGGTTCGTTGATTCTTCGAAAAAAGGTAGAAAGGAGGTGGTGGGGATATTTAAGGGGGCGTTTTCCTGGAGGAGGAGCAACAAATCTCAACAAAATAGGCAGAATCAGAGTGGAACCGTGGCAGTTTGTGCGGGAGGCGGTCTCTTGATCGGTGGACGAAGACGATGGTGTGGGCCCTAGCTGTCAGCGGCATAGAGCGGAAAGGAAGCGGGATATGGCAGAGGATTTGGGCCGGTAGTGGGCCACCGCTGCCGCTGCGTGCGGTAGAGAAGGGGAGCGGCGAGGGTTTTGTTTAATGTTCGAATTTTGAAACCCTTACAGATTTTGCATGGATTTAATGCAATGCACATGAATGACATATAAAAACATTTTTTTCAATCCTAATTTCTAAAATCTTGGGATGTGACAAACTAACCCCCTTAATATGAATCTTGTCCCGAGATTCGAAATGGCTATCAAATAGGCGTAGAATATCTTCTTGTCCAGTATAGCTCTTGTTCACTATGGGCAAGATTTCCGATCTAACCCCCTTAAGAGAATTAAAGTTGGCCTCTATTTGGGACAACATAGATGAGTATTGATAGAATAGGACTAAGAGAAGTATTTTCCTACACATACACAACAAAGTCAAACAACAAACAAGCACAAACAAACAAACAATCATAGTAAATCTTAATCAATAATATTGATACATCACCAGTTTTGATATGATTAATAGTGAAGCGATATCGACATCCTAATGAAGAACTAGATGGTGGACATCATCTAACTATTATTGGTTCTCCTCAATTGCATGGCATGGTATCTCCTCTATATTCTAAAAGAGAAGAGTAGAGGAATTTAAGTGATAAGAAGATACTAGAGTGAAATATATGAAGATAAGGAGATAGAATGAAATGTCTTTATAATTCATATGGCTTTCCTATTCCATTCCTAGGTCATGATCCTAAAGTTAATGCACAACTCTGATATCATCTTGTAACACCCTCGCCTGATAAGGCTGAGTTCCTGTGTATAGTGATAATCCCTGGATATGTTCACTAGCACACATAGTACAAAATGAAACCAAAAATAATTGCGCATCATAAATATAACGAATATGATCTAGAATTAACATTATATGTTCAAGTACACAGCGGAAAACATATACAAGGTATATCCCCATCCTTTAAATGTGCCACAGGCGAACAATTGTTGAGTGGAGTCTTGCGACCTATGAACAATCACTCGGAAATGGAATAACCCGCAACATGAAATGTTGCAGCCACGAATGGTCAATACTTTGAATGTTTTGGCAAGTAGAACTAATGAGTACAAAGGATCTAGCAACTACATGCATATTTGGCTAGGTGGAGTTCATGCTCATTTTCATAAAAGCGATATGACCTTTCCCTACTTTCATAATACTTTTCTTTCTTCAAAAAAAATTCTCTAAGAACATACCAGCATAAACCCATATAGAAACAAGACAGTTCAACTTCGTATGATCCTAAACCCATGTTCACCCATCAAGTTTTAGTAATTAAGAAATTGGGATGAGTGAGATCTTCCAAACAGTTCCAGGCCCAGTTGCTCATAAATGTCCATAACCGGGGACACGGCTAAGTACTTAGTTTAGACACCCTGCAGGGATTGTACACTTTACCCGCACGACCCAGTCAACCCGCTCTTACCATTACACTCATTTTGTGTCATGGTAGGGAGAAAACCAAGACGAAACCTTCCAGAAGCAGAACCCTGAGCCCCCAGGGTAGACCCATACTAACATACATCCCCTACATCTGCTAGTCACGTCGGGTCAGGTTCCCACAACTTACTTAGTCAAGATAAATAATGACATACAACTGCACCGGAAGCTACTACGCAAGAAAACCGTCCAATCTCTGAAGCCTAGGTGTGCTTTCCGCAATAAAACCATCCAACACCTATCAATTCCATCACACCCAGGAGATTCATTAAATTTCAGTTGTTTTCATTATAGAAAAACATAACTTTCCATAACATAATAAATCATGAATTTGAAGGGAATATGCCCGATAGGCAATAATAAGGTGGTTATTATCATAGTGGTTGTTTATGATAAATGTTTATTTTTCATGCTATAATTGTATTAATTGGAAATGTTAATACATGTGTGTTTAATAAACAAATAAATTGTTCCTAGTTATGCCTCTCATATAAACTAGCTCGTTGATTAACATGATGATCAAGGTTTCCTGATCATGGACATTGGATGTTGTTAATAACAAGGTCACATCATTGGTGGAACGATGTGATGAACATTCATCCGAAGTATAGTAATACGATCAAAGTCATTATGTTTAATTGCTATAACAACATTACAAGTAACTTTAGTCCTTAGACCATGAGATCATGTCAATCACTAACACCGGAAGAGTAGCTTGATAACATTAAACGTCACACCATAATAGGGTGAGTATAAACGTGGGTTCAGATACTCTGATAGTGTTATGTAGAGGCTCATGGATCAAGAGTAGGATTTGTCCATCCTGATGACAGAGAGATATACTTTGGGCCCTCTCTGTGATATCACATTGATATAGCTTGCAAGCAAGTGATGGAGATCACTAGAATGTTATATCACGGGAACAAGAAAATAGTACATGTCTGTAACGAGATCAACCTAGGTATGGGGATACTGATGATCGAATCTCGGACATGTAAAATATGGCAAGACAAAAGGATTTAATTGCAATGTAAAAGGTTCACACAATCACAAGAATTCATCGTTGAATGTGTGGGAGTCAATACGGATCTCCAGGTCCCGTTGTTGAGTATTGATCGGATAGGGGTCTAGATCATGTATGCATTATTCGCAAATCGTAGGGTGACACACTTAAGGAATACCGACACCATTTGGAGAAAATAAGATGCTACAGAAAGAAAAAGAAAGCGCTGGAATTATTTCAATGGAAACCGGAATTGTTTCGGGTGAAATTGCTGAAACTAGTTCTGCATGTGAAATTGAAATGTTGCAAGGGTTTTATGTGAATGTTTGTTAATTAATGTAATTAACAAAATTCTGAATAAAATAAATAAAAGAGTTTTATTAAATGAGAGCTTGCATTAAATTTGGTGGAAATTTAATGGATGTGAGTGGATTTTTGAGTGGAGGCATGTTTATGTGAGTGGAGGTGCTAGATGTGAGATTCGACACATTTTTTATGGTTTCTATTGATGGTTTTCTAGCTTTACCTAACGCTAATACTTTGGTAGCAAAGAAAACTTGGTTTTTTATGTGTGTTTCAGGTTCTGAACATCAATAGAGGGATTTAATAGCAAAATCACAATATTCAGATGAAAACAAGCAAGATCTTTTTGGAAGAAATCAAGGGGGGCATACAGAAGCTTTAACGAGCAACTATATGGCGGTAATATTTATTCCAGCCATATAGTTCCTACCGTATAGTTGCCATCGCCTCCATCTTATTAAAAGGGACAACTTTCGTGAAGAGGCCAAGGTCAAAAATAGAACACACGAGCCACCATCCCATCTAGAAAGGATAAAGAAGAGATCCAGAGAAGAAGGGGAAGACGTTCTTCATATCGCTCCACGATCTTCGATATCCTAGCCACCACACCTCCATAGCCATTACTTGTACTTAAGAGAGAGAGAGAGAGAGAGAGAGAGAGAGAGGGAGATCCACCTTTCAAGACTAGGGTTTGAGATTATTCTTACCATCTTGAATTATGTTGGATTTATTTATATTCTTATTGTGGATCTCCACAGCAATATCAAGAAGAACTCCCTTTATTTAATTATATTGATGATGCTTTCTTCTCTCATGTGTGAGTAAGTTCCTTTGGGCATGGGAGATGTAAGGGATTGGTGAGATATGATGCGCCTATATAATTTTCATTAAGTTTGTGGTTGATTTTAATTACTATATTATGTGTGCTTGACTATTTGTGGGATGCTTAATGCTTGTTGTCCAATTAAGGGCCCAGACAACATGATACCTTGTTCTACATAGATAAGATCTTGTTCGCTAGCAGACCGGCGACCCCCGAGTGACATGGGGATATCAATGGGAAACTAGTTTGACTCAAAGATCACAAGGAACCACCATGCTTATTGCATTAGTCTGATCCAAGGAGCTTAATTTCTAAGCAACCTGAAGGATCTTAATCGTCTAGTGATTAACCATGGTTGTGGTAAGAGGCTAGTAGGATTATTGAAGTTGGGATGAAATCTACCAAGAGGAGTTCCGGCTAATTATGGTTTGCTCGCCTACACATAAACTTATAAGATTATAATTGTTACACTTATTACTCATCCACCTGGCACATTCACTATCACCAAGAACTGAGTCTCCCCGCACCTACTTTGCCATCTGCAGAAAACAACAAACAAATCGTTCTTTACTTTTATGATTTTTATTTCTGAAGTTTACATTTTTGTTTCATTTAAATACAATCGCTTTAATCCAAATCTCATTTTTATTTCAACACTTGCAGTCAATTCACTCAAAGACCTGTGACAACTTTGATTGTGACAGAGACTTCACCCATAAACACTTACCTTTGGGCTCCCTGTGGGATCGACATCTTAACTTCGAAACTAGCTACAAACGATCTGTGCACTTGTAGCCATCAAGCTATTTTCTGGCGCCATTGCCGAGGAGCTAAGTGCTAAGTGTTTTGTCTCTTGATATTTTAGGTGTTACCACTACAAAATGGTCTCCCTAGGATACAAAGGGTCTACACTCTCTGGTATGACCTATCTACCAGATTATCTTGATCGCGTGCCTTCTCAAATGCACGAGGAAATTATTGAAAAACTTTTGAGATTGAATAAGTTTGAAGTTGAGAACCTAAGTGACTTCATGGAAATTATGTTCATTCACATGACAACTTCCAAGAAACCTAAGAAAAATCTTAGAGAATACAGTTCTCCAAATTCTACTTTTCTTAAACAACCAATAGAATTTCCTAATCCCGGAGTTAGAGAATATCGATTTGATGGTGAAATTATTAAAAATTTGCAGGAAAAGGCTTTCAGCGGAAGGGAATATGAAGACCTAGGAACATATCTTAGAGAGTTCGACGACATGATAACATCACTTGGACCAAAAGTTTTGCCTAGAGATTTCTCTCGCCTAAAACTATTCCGTTGGTCTCTCAAAGGTAAGGCTCTAGACTGGTTATATTCTCTCCCTCGTCATTACATTAAATGTTGGGAAAACTGCATTGTTAATTATAAACATATTTAATCCTTTTAAAAAGGTAACTGAAATTAGAAAGAATATAGGCAACTTCAGTCAGAACGTGGGAGAAAACTACCCATAAGCCTGGGATAGATTATTTGGAATGATCAATAGTATTCCTAATCATGGCTATTCTGAATCAACTATTTGCCATTTATTTTACCATGATCTTAATACACAATGCAGAGAGTTGCTTGACTTATCAACAGGAGGATCAATAAATACTTTAACTGTTAAAGCATGTTTGGAATTGATGTCTACAAGGGCTAAGAATGACTCTTTATATAATCTTGATTTTGGCACTAAGCTGGAAAAAAGAATACTTTGTATAAATCATGATCTTATGCCTGAAGTACATGAAATAATGAAAGAAAAAGGTATAACTTATGAACTTTCTAAGGAAAACAAAGTAGATTTTTTACAAGTTTTTTCTGAAGAAGATGAAACTAGAAAAGTTTTTCAAGAATTAAAACATCGCCATGCTAAATCTCATAGTAACTTGCATAAGCAATTTCAAAACCATAAGAATATTTTGGCAGAACTAAACAAAAATTATGACGAGATTGGCCAAGAAATAAAATTATTTTACAAGTACCTTAGTATGATTGAAACCCAATGTGAAAAAAATAGCATCTGGTTATCAAAATTCTCTTCAAGATTATATTATTGTTTCTTATATTGTTGTTACAAGGAGAGGTGCAGTTGTTACACGGCCATTAGGACCACCAGAATATGAAGCTGAAAAGGAGCGAAGGGAAAAAAGCCTTGCTTAAAGCAAGCCAAGAAGATGACATGCTGGTAGATCATCAGGATGAAACTACTCAAGAAACACAAGACCAAACCTTGGAGGAGCAAAATGATGCACATGATCACAGTTATGACTTTGATGAAGTGACTGTTGATCTAAGAGAAGAAAAATAAACAAGCAAAGAAGACAAGGTTGTTGCAATAGAAAAGAAGAAAACCAATAAGAAACAACAAAAGAAAGCAACTAAAGAGTCCGATCCCCCACAAATGGTAAAAGATAATAATAAGAAAGGTGAGCAAAAGCTACCCTATCCAGATCATAAAAGGAAAACACCGGATCAGGTAATCTATGACTCTTTCACAAAAGCATTAAGTGATCTTCGTCTTGAAATTCCATTTGCGGATGCAATAAAAATTCCTGCCTATTCTAAATTTCTCCGTGATGTCCTTAATAGAAAGAAAGAAATAACTTAAACCGTTGCCATGGTAACTAGTTACCCTGCTGATGACCCACAAGTATAGGGGGTGTATCGTAGTACTTTCGATAAATAGGAGTGTCGATCCCAACGAGGAGCAGAAGGTGCTGAGCAGTGGTATGGAGCAGGAAATCCCTGTGAATACTTAGCAAACGAATTTTTAATGGTTTTCTGACAAGGCAACAAAACAAGGAGCAAGTAACAGTAGTAACGAACAAACGGAGCAAGTGTCCCAATCCTTTCTTAGCAAAGTACAAGCCGGTAAAAATACTTATAAGGACCAAACGTTCTTGAGGACACATGGGAATTCTGTCAAGTACTTTCACTTCAAATAGCTGAGTACTCTTCGCTGGTGTTTGTAAGTGTTGTGTGGGTGAACCTGTGCTAACATACTTCCATTCCTAGGACTAATACATACTTGTGATTAAACCCCCTACAAACATCCATAACTACAGGAAAGTAATTAAGATATAATTCTAACCACGGCCTTAAACTCTGAGATCCTGCGCTCCCTTGTGCAAAGGTGTCCTAACGGGGGTTCAGGTTTCTATCACTCCGGCAACCCCACGATTAGTAGCCAAGTACACAATGCATTCCCCTAGGCACATAAATGGTGAAGTTTCATGTAGTCGACGTTCACATGATACCACTAGAAGAATAGCACCAAAACTTAAATACTAAACCATTGAATAATAACTCATCACAGATTCACTACTAACAACATGATTCTCCCATGTCCCCAAGAACTAAACGAACTACTCACAAGACATCATATGGATCAAGATCAAAGATGATATGATAATGGATAACAATTTGAACATAAACAATAATCCAATGGTTCCACTCACAAGCATCAACTACAATAGTAATCAACACCGAGAAAGTTTCCCCTAATGAACTAAGCAATATCCAACACAATTGATACAGCAGGACGGAGTGGTGGTGATGGTGCTGGTGGAGATGATGGTGTGGATGATGATGATGATCCCGATGAAGCCTAGCTTGATGATGGTGTTGATGGCGATGGTCTCCCCTCTCCGGGAAGGAATTCCCTCGGCAGAAATCTGTCTGCCGGAGAGATCTTTCTCTCTTGGTGTTTTCCGCCCCCAGAGGCGGAGGAAATCTATATGTGGCCGCTCCCCTGGTATTAGGATTCCGTAGGGAAGATATAGGCGAAGGGGCGGAGTCGGAGGCCGGGCAGGTAGGCCACACCTGCCCTAGCCACGGGATTAGGTGGGATCGCGCCTAGGGGGTGTGGGCCCCTTGAGGCCCATCTCCGTCCCTCCTTCTGGCTTGCTTCGTCTTCTGGTAAAATAATATGTTTCCATATTTTTCTCGTATTTTTCTGATCTTCGTGAAATTGCACTGAAACGCCTTCTTTTCCATCAGAATCCAGACTCCGGCAGTCCATCCTCCAAGAATCATCCAACATGCATAAACAGATGAAAAGCCATAAGTATTACCTCATAATAAGACAAATATCAATGAATAGAGGTAAATTATGATATAGAATGGTGATGCAAATTGGGCATATCAACTCCCCCAAGATTAGACTTCGCTTGTCCCCAAGCGAATACTGAGCTCAGTAAACATGTCTACAGGTTTATGGAGTGAAGTGTCGATAAAAGAATACGAACAAGAAGCATCACACTTACCATTGAACAATTCATAGAAGAAAACAACTCACCATTATATAACTTAGCTTGCAACCAAGTACAGCAGTCACAATAGAGATGCATAAAGATAAATCATAATTGGAATTGGCAAACTTGTTCTTGGTCAGAGAACACTTGTCAAACAGTTTCACAAAGGTTTTTGTAGAAGTTTCAAAACAAGAGCACTCTTTGCTCAAAAAGGTTTCTCGCAAGTGAAGGCTTTCAAAGTAATACTCAATAGATAAGAGTTTTGTGCAAACAAGGAAGATAAATAACATGATTGAATAAATCACCATATGAATGCTTCAAACACAACAACTCAAAAGCTTACTGGAGATAGAGAGGAAGTAGGTTTACTGACTCAACTAGTAACTATGAGAAAGGTCCCTTCTTAGAGGGTAGCAGGGATTACAAGTCATAAAGAGCTTTCAAAATATTATGGTACTAACTAGCTTTGAGCCCTCATTGCCCCTATCATAAGAATCTTGAGATGATTAAGGTTGAAGTGAACAAAGATGGAGTATATGCTTGACGAAATATAAGTTGGCAATCTCATGTCCCTTGAATATGAGGGCCACTCCTCATGCATACTCAACTTTGGGTCCAGGTAAGTTCTTGTCATTGTAAGTATTTGCATATCATTGAGAACCGCCAACGGGGTACCCCTTGCACATGGTACAGGAGCTTTCCCATAACCAAAATGAGAAGGCAAGTAGACAATGAGCATCTCAGCGATCTTTTTATTTACTATGTATATAGATTTTTATTGAGGATGCTTCATAGATGACTCACTATGGTGATGCTGCAAGTTTCCACCATGATTAAGCATGACTTAGGCTAGCGGCTCACGCGTTTCTCTAACACAGAATACAAACTCCATGGACTTACAAGTTCCCTCTTTATTTCACACCGTTGACATCCGTAGACAAAAGAGCACGATATCAACTGTGTAAAAAGTACAAGTGCAATGTTAAAAACATTTCCCGTGATAGCACGGTTCTGCTAATTCCAACGTATAGATGCAAGCATATACAACTTCGATGTTCACAATGGTTCAAGTTTATTAGGGCAAGAAATAAACTGTGCCATCAAGTTCGTGAGAGCTTTACTAACTAGTTTTCACATAACAAAATACTTTTTAATTTGAAAGGTAGATGAAGCTTGAGAATTTGCTTGGAATAGCAAAAGCTACTAGGTAGATATGGTGGACACAAGTGGCAAAAGTTTTGGGTTCAAAGGGTTTTGGAAACATGAGAAGTACGCCTTCTCAAAACAGGTTTTTGGCTAGCAAGGCTGGGTATCAAGCAAGAGAGTTGAAAGAAACAAGCAAACATACAAGTAATAAATCCAAACATGCAATCTTCCTTGAAGACACAAAAGAATCTTATATAAAGAATACTAAGCTTATGAGCCAGCAAGAAAGAAAACAAATGATACCAAATACCTGTAAGCTTTTTCTTTCTTTATTTTTCTTTCAAATTAATGCCTCTGACCAGAACTCGGTTTGCCAAAACCAATTTAGATCCACTTTATGATCCCAAAGTGGTGCCAATACTGAACAACAAGATCCATCATATAATAGAGATTGCAAACTAAAAATAAGAAGTGCAAAAAGTAAAAAATGAGACTACTCATTAATATTCCAATAAAGGCACTCACATGAAGGGATACATAGATAATCAACTCAAGGAGAGATACTTCCACATGCAAACCAAACTATAAGATAACCCTCTCTACCACAGATAAGAATCCACTAAAAAGGTAAAAGATAAAAGACAATGGTGGTGATACCGCGGCACTCCCCCAAGCTTCGAACAAGCCAAGGGGATGCCAAACCTGATGACGAAACACTCCTTCGGTGGTGGTGGTGTTCTCTTGTCATGGGTAAGGAAATCTTCCAGCATCTTACGAATCCTGTTATTCTCCTCTTGAAGCAAATCCACCTTCATCCTCAAAGCACGATACTTATCACAAAACTCGTTGGTGGTTCGAAGGGCTTCTGCTGCCTCAGGGAAGTATATGAGTTATGGACCGAAGGCTACGATTCCCTGCATGTGACGAGAAAAAGCATCTGCAGTGTTAATTTCTCCTACAAAAGTAGGTTTCCTTCCCCTTGTTCCTGTGGCGGTTTGTTCTTCCAACTCTATCTCCACGGGCTTCTTGCCTTTGTCGTTGGCGGAGGCCATGGTGCTCTAAACTTGAGAAGATTTCCTGACAGAAACAGATCAAAACGAAAACACGACGAGGACACGATGCACGAACCTCGGGGGATCCGGGGGGTTATATATTACGAAGTTTCAATGCATAAGGAAGGTTTTGACACGAAAACGAGGCGGAGACGGAGTTCGAGGAGGCTGGGCCCGCCCCTGGGGTGGGTTTGTCCACCCCGGGCTCCGTTTCCTCTTCAGTTTTGTCTCATAACTTCCCTTATGTATTAAAAACATCAAAAATATAAAAAGATTGGGGTTTCATGAACCTTTTGTTTTCACCACTTTTACCTATTCAAAGATGAACTCTGCAGATTCCTTCTCTCTTTCTCCTAAGAATTTCCTTCTTACAAAACCCTTGCACAAGCTCAATGACAACATTAGTGTAAGCAAAAACAATAAACCTTTGGTACACACTTCAACTGAAAACCCATCAAAACAAAAAATTCTGTAAGAGGCAAATGCAAATGACGACAGAAATCTGTCAAAACAGACCAGCAGGTAAAAATTGATTTTTTCGAAGACCTTCTGTTGCTCAAATCAAAAAGTGAAGAACTGATGAAATTTGGGTAACAACTTGGAGAACAAGCACAGAAAAATGCAGCTCCATCCGAAGTACTGAGATTCCTCACGAATTTTTACAATGCAGCACAAAAATATGTCCCAGGACAACCACTTTTCCCAACTCCTCTACTTCACAAAAGTAGTTGAACTTGATACAAAAACCAAAACAAAAAGGATAAGGAGCAGTTATTACAGAGGTAATAACTTCCAAGACTCGACAAAACTCTTAGGATATCTCCCAACAAGTACTTTTATTTAATGCCTTTAAGTTAGGCTTGAAACTTCCAAAGATGCTCACATAGGAGATATATATCTGAAGTGAAAGAGAGCATCAAGAAGAAAATAACCAACACACTTGAGCCTAACCCACTTCCTATGCATGGGGGTATCATGAGAAAATGAATTGTTGAAACAAAAGGCCACAAGCATAGGAAGGCAAAACAGATGCAACTTTAAAGCTTTCAACATAAAACGGGGAAACTTAACATCATTGAGATGCATAAAACCATGTTTCCCTCTCTCAAAATAACTTTCAGTAGCACTTTGAATAAAGTTGACAATATAAATTTCACTGGCAACAACTTTATCATCAGAATAAGCATACTTATAGTCACCAAAAAGAGGCCCAAGGTCATAGACTGGATCAATAGAAGCAAGTTGTTCCATCCTGAAATCTTTATTAGGCAAGCTATTTTCACAAGGAGCTTTAACAAATTTGGAAAAGTTAAACTCATAAGAATCTCCATCAAAATTAGTTAAAACTTTTTCCTTCTTACAATCAATAATAGCTCCACAAGTGTTCAAGAAAGGCCTACCAAAAATGATAGGACAAGTTTTGCGAGCTGCTGAATTAAGTACTAGAAAATCAGTAGGATACTTAATCTTACCACAGAGAAACTCCACATCTCTTACAATACCAATTGGGCAAATGGTCTCCTTGTTAGCAAGGTGAATAACCACATCAATGTCCTCAATCTCACAAGGACCAACCTCATGCATAATTTCCCTATAAAGCTCATAAGGAATAACACTAGAACTAGCACCAATATCACATAAACCATAGTAGCAACGATCACCAATTTTAATAGAAAGTACATGGACACTAGCTTTTCTAAATTTACTAGGATAATAAATAATATTATAAGCGGCTTCACAAAAGACAATATGCTCATCCTCTATATTTCTAGTGACAGTGTATTTCACAATACCTACCATAGGTTCATCACTCAAATGCTTACCAAGCTCCACAGTTTTCGTTGTACCTTTGCTATTTGCACTAATAATCATAGAATACTCCTTTATCTTAGCTGGAAAAGGCATTTTCTCAACATGGGGTTCAGGAACAATATGATTAGTAGTACAAACTTGAGTACTTCTAACGAGAGCATGACTAACAACATCTTTATAAGGAGAATGGTACTTATTCCACTTCTTCTTGGGAATTTCAGTATAAGAGGCAAAGGCCTTAAAATAGTTGGCAAAACTTTGGGAATCAAGACCAAACTCATTGATAATATCACGGAAGCTATCAGTTCCCATAAAAGATTTAATGCATTCATAATCATAGTTTATACATGACTTTATTCCTTTGTTATTCTCTCAAGCTTCAGTGTTCTCTTGAATACGGCCTAGAAGAACCCATTTAGCTTCTTCCTTCATACGTGTGAATGATCCAGCACAAGAAGCATCTAGTAAATCTTTATCATGAAGAGAAAGCCAAGCATAAAAGTTATTGAGAATAATATTGTTAGGGAGTTCATGAATAGGACATTTAAGCATTACTAACTTCAATCTCCCCCAAGCTTGAGTTGTACTATCTCCATCAAGAGGCCAAAAGTTATATATAAGATTTCTATCCTTATGAATCTCACTGGGAGGATAAAATTTAGAGTAAAAGAGAGATTACATCTCCTCCCATTCCATGGATTGTCCATTCTTCAGCAGCTTATACCATTCTTCAGCTCTCCCTTTCAAGTATATGGAGAGTAACTTATTCTTCACCTGTTCAGTTGTGATACCTTCACACTTAAACAACCCGCATAATTCATGGATAAAAAGCAAGTGATCACCAGGATGGACAGTTCCATCCCCTAAATAATAATTATCCATAACACGATTAACAATACTTGTAGGTATCTTAAAATGATCTATCTCAATAGGAGGTGGTTCATCTACTACCCTAGCAGTGGTAGTAGTTTTCCCAAACAAAAAACCAAGTGGGTTATCCATATTGGAAACAAAGTAACAAGCAATAACAAAAGCAATACTCATAGTGAAAGTTTCCCTTACCAGTTCCACTCTTCAATAGCGCTTCACTCCCCGGCAACGGCGCCAGAAAATAGTCTTGATGACCCACAAGTATAGGGGGTGTATCGTAGTACTTTCGATAAATAGGAGTGTCGATCCCAACAAGGATAAGAAGGTGCTGAGCAGTGGTATGGAGCAGGAAATCCCTATGAATACTTAGCAAATGGATTTTTAGTGGTTTTCTGACAAGGCAACAAAACAAGGAGCAAGTAACAGTAGTAACGAACAAACGGAGCAAGTGGCCCAATCCTTTCTTAGCAAAGGACAAGCCGGTGGAAATACTTATAAGGACCAAACATTCTCGAGGACACATGGGAATTCTGTCAAGTGCTTTCGCTTCAAATAGCTGAGTACTCTTCGCTGGTGTTTGTAAGTGTTGTGTGGGTGAACCTATGCTAACATACCGCCCTTCCTAGGACTAATGCATACTTGTGATTAAACCCCCTGCAAACATCCGTAACTACAGGAAAGTAATTAAGATATAAATCTAACCACAACCTTAAACTCTGAGATCCTGCGCTCCCTTGTGCAAAGGTGTCCTAGCGGGGGTTCAGGTTTTTGTCACTCCGGCAACCCCATGATTAGTAGCCAAATACACAATGCATTCCCCTAGGCCCATAAATGGTGAAGTGTCATGTAGTCGACGTTCACATGACACCACTAGAAGAATAGCACCACAACTTAAATACTAAACCATTGAATAATAACTCATCACAGATTCACTACTAACAACATGGCTTCTCCCATGTCCTCAAGAACTAAACGAACTACTCACAAGACATCATATGGATCAAGATCAAAGATGGTCCCCCCTCTCCGGGGCAGAAATCTGTCTGCTGGAGAGATCTTTCTCTCTCGGTGTTTTCCGCCCCCAAGAGGCGGCGTAAATCTATTTGTGGTTGCTCCCCTGGTATTAGGGTTCCGTAGGAAAGACATAGGTGAAGGGGCAGAGTCGGAGGCCGGGCAGGTGGGCCACACCTGCCCTAGGGGGTGTGGGCCCCCCAGGCGCGGGCCCCCTGAGGCCCATCTCTGTCCCTCCTTCTGGCTTCCTTCGTCTTCTGGTAAAATAATATGTTTCCATATTTTTCTGGTATTTTTTTGATCTTCGCGAAATTGCACCGAAACGCCTTCTTTTCCATCAGAATCCAGACTCCGGTAGTCCATCCTCCAAGAATCATCCAACATGCATAGACAGATTAAAAGACATAAGTAATACCTCATAATAAGACAAATATCAATGAATAGAGGTAAATTATGATATAGAATGGTGATGCAAATTGGGCATATCACATGCTAATGGGAATCTATTATCTAAATCAGGGGATCCCAGAATACAAACTTTTTCATGTTCAATAGGCAAAACTGATATTCATAATGCCTTATGTGATTTAGGTGCAGGAGTTAGTGTAATGCCATATTCCCTCTATAAAACGTTAGGATTAGGGGAGTATTCCCCCACTTCTATCACTTTATAGATGGCTGACAAATCCACTAAACAACCAATTGTTATGATTGAGGATGTTCTACTTAGAATAAATGAGCATGTTATTCCCACTGACTTTATTATTCTTGAAATGCTAGAGGATGAAAAGTTATCTATAATACTTGGAAGACCTTTTCTTAGCACTGCAGGAGCGTCAATTGATTGTGCTGAAGGAAAAATAGTCTTCAATGTTTATGATGCTGAAATCATCCGTATTTTCCAAAGAAACTAGAAGTGGGAGAAAGGTATATTCCATCGGCAAAACGAGTTCATGCTGTAAGTGCCTTTGATAAAGGGCAACCCAAGGTAAGAATTTGAGACCAGAGAAAGGGTTGAAATATTCAACCGCTCTAAATAAAATTCTTAATGGGAGTCAATCCATCATATCAATAAAATAAATTTAAATAATAAAAAGTTCATCGCATTCCTCAACTTTTTCATAGACTTTTTTGTGGAAGCGCGCCCGTTAAGATGAAGCTGTGCAAAAGTAGTAGAAATATCGATTAAATAAACATAGATTTAGTGTAGAAAATAAAGTAAGAGTTTTATGTGTAGAAACTAGCTTAATCATATTGTCGAGATTAAAAAGTGAATCTCTGAAAATTTTGGCGAAAAAGAGTGTTTCAGGAGTCGTAACGACCAACTATATGGCGGAAATATTTATTCCAGCCGTATAGTTGCGGCAGTATAGTTATCGACAAAATTCTCAAAATAGGGGTCTCGGATACAGAAGGTTTAACGACCAACTATACGGCGAGACATTTTTGTTCGGCCATATAGTTGTGTCCGTATAGTTGCGATCTAGCGTGGAGAAACCCTAACCCTCGCCGCCGCCACAACAATACGTCGGGCGCTACCTACCCCGACCGTATAGCTCCCGCCGTATAGTTCTGTTCGACCACTTAATCGACTCGGGGCTAGCTAGGGCTCCTCCTCCCCTCATTATTTCTCTCATATTCTCTCTCCAAACCTCTCAAACCCACCTAGAACTCTTGATTATTCACGGATTTCATTCGTTTGAGTGGGAGAATCAACAGATCGGTATGTTTCTCTCCCTATTCATGCTTTATTTTCGGAATTCCATGGTTGAAATCCTCACATTGAATTAGTGGATGAACTCAAGCTTGATTGATTTTCCCTTTTGATTTCTCGCGTTAGGATTGAATTCCTCCATGTAGAATTGTAACTACCTCGGTGAATTACGCTCCTAGATACAAGCCTGGATGAGCGGAAATGGTTGAAATAGTACGGTGGGGCCAAATGCCACTCACGGGTAGACCTTTCGGCCGTCCCAACCATTTCCAATCATCGGGACCAGTACGGGCGGCGTAATCGGCGAAGGATCAACTACATACACAAATGAGTATGTATGCAAGCCACCATACAATAGTACATCGAGCCATTCCATCTAAAAAGAAAGGAATATAGCATACATCGGAGATTCAAATGTCCTAGATAGATATAATAATTTAGGATATCTCCTCATACATCACACATCAGAGTATTAGGCGGAAGCGGCAAACAAGATCCGAGTACGGATAAGAAGCAAATCGGCATAAGATGCCCAGGAAATAAGCACATTCCGCCCACAGATCTCACGGATCCCCGTTCCCGGAATCTCTACACCAAACGATCGTTGCCCACATCATCAGCCTCCTCCACCCAGTATCCGTCTTGCGAGTGTACTGCTCATCGAACCAATAATTTATCGTGTGAGACCCTAAGGGTTTTCAAGCAAGTCTTTATGCCTCTAAAGGGACACAACCAGGGTGACGCAATTGCAGCGAAAGATAAACCCTAACAGTTCTATAGATAACGCTAACCATCCGCCTAACCAAAGATGAGCGGATGTCCGTGAATTAAAGACAACAGATTATAAGAATATCATCAGATCCATCCTCCTCCTCGCTTACCAACGAGGAAGCGGACGAACAACCCCCATCCGTTGGCAATTTTATTAACCATTCCATGAGTGTTGCACTATTTACTAATCAGTTACTTATTCAAGTTAAAAGCGGTACTTTAGTTATGCTTGTCTATGATCGAGAAACTGTGCTCCAAGTCGTCCATAACCGCGGACACGGCTTTCAGAAAGTTTTACCCTGCAGGGGTGCACAAATAGCAACACACACTCGATCAACCTCGGAAAAACCAAATCAAAACCCAACGAGGCCTTCACGACAAAGCAATCATAGGATTCAGAAATATTTCAGGGGGCCACCCCTTAAAGTAGACCCGCAACGAAGCCGGCCGGCTCCGAGACGGACTCAAGGTTGTGGGGATGGCTGTAAACGACTGGGAACCCAAACTGGGCTTGTCGATACCGCGAAATTGTGCCACGATCCTGAACAGTACAGGTGCTCCTCGCACAATATTAAATAAAGCAGTAAAGCATGGCATAAGTACAGGATAGTAAATAAAACCTCAAACTAGTTTGTGGCCCCAAGAAATAAGACTGAATCAAGATCTGGCTCAGGGGGGTCCCATAAGCCTCTCGGATGTGGATAGCGCAAAAAATCAAGGAACAGGAATCAAGTACTCGGGGTCCTACGGGACACAAGTGAGCAGGAAAAACCAAATAGCAGATGTTGCTCACCGATGCCACTTTTATTAGTTATCCCATTACTACTCAAGTTAAGTTGTTTAGGTACCTCATTATCCATCAGACTCTCACATACCCTACACATGCTGTTCTACGACTCGCATGGCTCAAACAACTCTTGTAGTAATGGCTCATGGGATAGAGGAACAGGCTTGGTGGGGTTTTAAAGTAAAGGCTATGCAATACTTGGGATTCAGTTTAATGCAATCGCGACTCAATGATGCAAGAATAAGATAGAAGCAATAGGTACTGTATGTATGCAAGCATGTGGTAATGCTTGCCTGGCAACTCAGTTGAAGCGAGAGACGGATCTGGGTAGTGCTCCTGGTTCTCTTGATATATCCCTTGCTCAGTGTCTATTCGAAGGAGAACCAAACAAACAAGGGCCAACATAAATAAAGTGCACAAGCATATGAATAAAATGCGTCAAGCAAACAATCATGCCATGATGAATAATGCACAATTTACATGGCAATAAAGTAGCATGGCATGGGTGAGGTGTGGAATACAAGAATAAGTCATTTTATTGAGTTTTGGTCACATTTTATTGTCATAATAGTTGTTGTACACTATATATTTATATGATGCATGCTGCAATTGAAGTCATGGATAGCATAAACAGAAAGGTCTCGTCGAGCTGATCATTTTAGACAAATCATTTGTCAAATTTGGAGTTATAGAACTAAAGTTATTAATTAATTAAGGTCCAGGGGCATTTTGATGTAATTTCAATCAACTTGAAATTTAAAGTGTTCAAAATATATTTTGGATGGCATATTTGAATTCCTCACATTTTTCTGATTCGAAAACATATATTATTTGTATTACTTGGAATTATGAATTTAAATTTATTTTATAGTCAAAAATTATTAAATAGGGTCAAAGTCAAAGGTTGACTAATTAAATTAATTCTGAAATTATTTGATTAAAGATTTGAATTAACATTCAAAAACAAAACATTTTTCATATAAGGTTTGAATTCAAATTCAAAATATTTAAATAGTTATGAATTTATTTGATATTAATCATTTACTGAAATTTTAATTGATTTAAGAAATAGCTGAGGACTTTTCTTACTCGGGCTAGAGTTACCCAAAGCCACTGACCAGTGGGGTCACAGGCGGCGCGGCCCACTGCGCGAGTGGACGCCACGGAGGCGTGCCACGTGGGCAACATCGGGACCGCGGGTTGAGGGGGATGGTTAGCTAGGGGGCTTTGTGTAAACAACAGAGAGGCTGTCGGGTGGGGTCCGGTGGGACTGCGGGTTGAGGACAAGGAAGCCTAGGGGCCTAATTAGAAAAGCGTCTAGGAGGGTCGGTTTAGACTGACGAAACTGAATTTTTATCCGGCCAAAAACTGTGAGCTGAGTCAAACTTGCGTCGAAGATGGCGAGCAAACCACCGGGGTTTTTGGGACACCGTAAAAACCAATGTTGTAGAAGGGACATAGGCCTACGACTTTCGGTCAATAAGTTTCTCCGTATGGGTAACAGGTACGCTGGAATCGGATGATGAATAGAGGTAGAAAGAGAGGCAAACTGTCGAACAGTAGCAGTTTCTCAGAGAGATTTTGCAAACTTTGAACGACGATTGCGAGCGCGTCCGGGATCGAAACAAAGTGCCGTTCATTTCTATAGAGAGAGTGTACATAGGGGAAGATGCAGAAGTGAATAATTACGCTGTATACGCCCTGTGGAGAAGGAAAACTTGACGGGAACAGAGGGTGCACGGTGCGTTACTGCTGCTGTCTGCGAAGTCTTGCGCCTTGGCGATGGTTCCGACGACGGCGACGGCGATTCCAGGCGGCAAGACGCGGGTAGGAGGAGGAAAGAAGGGGGAAAGGAAGGTGGCACTCACCTCGACCGATTCCCGCAAGAATTGGGGTCGGGGACGGAGGGATATGGTCAGGCGGTGGCGACGGGCGGCCGCTTGGTCACGCATTTAACGGAGGCGAGGAGGCGACGCCCCGGCCTCCTCCTCCTGCTGCGATTCTGAAGCGGCAGAAGTGGCGGTACTCCTCCGCTACTCCACGGTGCTCAGCGACGACCTACGCGACAGCGGGCAGGCGCAAGGCGGCGGCCATGGCAGCAAAACAGAGAGGTAGGGAAAAGGGAAACGTTGCGGCGCGAGAGAGGAAGAAAGCTAGGGTTCTAGGGGGGAACCAGGGTTGATAAGGGAGGGGGGTCACGAGCGCGGCGTGAGGGCTGACGAGGATCACGGCAGGCGACGCCTACCTGCCACGGTCCGTCACCTGCATAGAGAGAGCGAGAGGAGCGAGACGGAAGAAGAACAAGGACGGCGTCTGGGAGCGAAGGGGTACCGGGCCGGGGGTGGTGAGTTGGGCCGGAGGAGGGATTTGCCCTGGTAAGCTACTGCTTTTACTTGGGCTGCTGCGGCTGGTAAGGCCCAGGTAGGCTGCTGCTGCTCCTCTCTCACAATTTTCTTCTCCTCTTCCTTTATTGGTTTTGTTTGTTTTTATTCTATTACAAATTCAAACCAGCTTCTAATTTCAAATTCTTTTGAACTTTTTCACAGGGAATTTTGAACAAAGGGTTTGACCATTAGGAGAGGCAAAAGAGAATAAGATACATAAGGAGAGAGAATACCCACATACATATTCATTTTGGGCATTTTGCTAGAATTGGGATTTAGGGTTTATAAAATGGAACAAAATCATTTGAAAATGAAAATAATGGACCCTAACAATGGCCCTTGATTGTATAAAACAAAATAGGGATACAAAGGGGAGGGAGATGAGTTGAGAGTTGATCCACTCAAGAATTCAGATAAAATCCAAAAGACTTAATTGTGGTGATACTTGCATGGCCCATGCAAATCAATAAATGCCTTGGTTTTATCTTGTGAAAACAAAATGATATCTCATGGCATTAATTTATTTGCATCCTCCAAAGTTGGATTAAGGGTCAAGCAAAAGAACTTGTAGGATTGGACCCACCCTATCTCTCATGAGCTTGATTAAACACCCAAAGAAAAATAATTACAAGCTCATGGATAATGGGATGGTGGAATTGTAAAGTGGTGAAAGAAAGGGTGGTGGAGTCAATAAAAGATATGCCCCCAACTCAACTTGGGCATTTAACAATATATCAAGAACCAAATACAATATCAAGAAGCAAATATAAATAATAATGCATATGAGATAAGAACCAAAACACAAGGGTTTTTGTATGATGCTCAAATGCAAGGTGGCATGATGACATGAGCATGATATGATGATGCAACAATTATATGTAGGAAGTGGCCATTTTATTACTAAACCCAGTATCATTACAGTTGTTAGACAAATGGGATGCTACAACTCTCCCCCACTAAACAGGAATCTCGCCCCGAGATTCTACGAAGAAGAAGAAGAAGACTCAAAAAGGGTAGGATAGTTGGCACGGAGTTCATCTTCACGCTGGCTTCATCAACAGAATGGTGCGACCACTGCACCTTGCAGAACTTGATGGACTTGTTGTGAGTCCTTCTTTCTGCGGTCTCAAGGATTTTTGTGGGGTGTTCTTGATAAGACAGGTCTTCTTGGAGATCGATTAGCTCATGATCCACTGCACGGGATCTTTGAAGCACTTCTTGAGTTGAGAGATGTGGAAAACATCATGAACTTTGAGTTTTTCCGGGAGCTCAAGAGCATAAGCAACTTCTCCTCTTCTACCACGAATTTTGAAAGGACCAATGTATCTAGGAGCCAGCTTTCCTTTGATACCAAAGCGGTGCGTGCCTCTCATGGGAGTGACACGAAGGTAAACGAGATCACCAGGGGCATACACCATGTCCGTGTGCTTCCTGTCACAATTGCTCTTTTGGCGACTTTGAGCAATCTTCAGATTCTCAAGAATGATATGCACCTTCTCCTCCGCTTGAGTTACAATGTCAGGGCCAAACCATATTCTTTCTCCCGCACCTGACCAACCAATCGGAGTTCTGCACTTGCGACCATAGAGAGCCTCAAATGGTGCCATCTTCAGACTTTTCTGGAAGCTGTTGTTGTAAGAAAATTCAGCATAAGGAAGACATTCCTCCCACTTCATGCCAAAAGAGATGACGCAAGCACGAAGCATATCCTCCAAAATCTGATTGATCCTTTCCACTTGTCCTTGCGACTGAGGGTGGTAAGCAGTGCTGAAGTTCAACTTTGTTCCCAAAGCATTTTGGAAACTTTCCCAGAACTTGGAAGTGAAGATGCTTCCACGGTCTGAACTGATCTCAAGCGGAACCCCATACAGAGAGACAATTCTGTTGATATAGAGCTCATCCAACTGAATTCCAGAAATTGTTTCCTTGACGGGGAAGAAATGAGCCACTTTAGAAAGCCTGTCGATGACAACAAAGATTGCATTGTTGCCCTTCTGCGACCTTGGAAAACCAGTGATGAAGTCCATCTCTACTTTCTCCCATTTCCATTCTGGGGGTTTCAATGGATGTAGAAGACCAAAGGTTTCGATGGACAGCTTTCACTCTGCGGTACATCACACTCGAGACATACTTGGCACAATATCGTTTCAAACCCGGCCACCAATATTGTGTTTTCAAGTCCATGTACATCTTTGTGCCGCCAGGTGGATAGATAGAATGTAATCGTGCGCCTCCTTGAGAACTTGCTCTCTCAAACCCGGTAGTTCGAACAAACATCCAAAGGTTCAAAGAAAAGCGTGCCTTGATCATCGACGTGGAAGGACTCATACTTCGGAAGCTGAAGTTTGGAGATGATCTTTTTGGTGTGCGGATCACCAAGCTGACGAGAGCGAATCTTTTCTTCCAAGAGAGGAGTAGCCAGAAGGTTCAGGAGATGCCCTTGTTCCACAATTTCAAGGTTGAGCTGACGGAATTCCTCGCACAAGAGAGGCTGTTGTTCTTCCATCATGAGGTTGTTGACATAAGCTTTGCGGCTGAGAGCATAGGCCATGACATTAGCTTTGCCCGGAGTGTAGTTGATGGTCACATCAAAATCATTGATCGCTTCAATCCACCTCCTCTGCCAAAGGTTGAGATCAGGCTGAGTGAAGATATACTTCAAACTCTTGTGGTCAGAAAAGATCTCACAACGGTTGCCAAGCAAGTAGTGCCTCCATAGCTTCAAAGCAAAGACAACTGCTGTGAGCTCGAGGTCATGTGTAGGATAGTTGATCTCATGCGTCTTCAACTGTCGAGAGGCATAAGCAACCACTTGTTTTTCTTGCATAAGTACCGCACCCAATCCTTGCAAAGAGGCGTCACAGAATATCTGGAAAGGCTTAGATGTATCCGGAGGCACCACGACCGGCGTGGACGTGAGCTTCTCTTTGAGTGTCTCAAAGCTTGCTTGACATGCAGGAGTCCAAAGGTATCTCTTGCCTTTCTTGAGGAGATCGGTAAGAGGCTTCGCTATCTTCAAAAGTTACGAACGGTTTACGGCAATAACTAGCCAAACCAAGGAAACTCCGCACTTCTTTGACATTAACAGGAGGAAGCCATTCAACAATTGTCTTCATAGTTTCCGGGTTGACTGCAATGCCCTTGGCAGAGATGACGTGACCAAGATAGGTTACTTGAGGCAGCCAAAACTCACACTTGGAGAACTTTGCATACAAGCGGTTCTCACGAAGCTTGTTTAGGACACACCGAAGGTGTTCTTCATGCTCTTCCTTTGACTTAGAATAGACTAGGATGTCATCCAGATAGACCACAACAAACTTATCAAGGTACTCCATGAAAACCGAGTTCATAAGCCTCGAGAAGGTAGCAGGTGCGTTGGTGAGACCGAAAGACATGACCGTGTACTCATACAGGCCATAGCGGGTGGTGAAAGCTGTTTTAGGAACATCTTCCTTGCGAATCTTGATTTGGTGATAACCACTTCTCAAGTCAAGCTTAGAGAACACCACAGCTCCAGCTAACTGATCGAAGAGATCATTAATCCGCGGAAGGGGATATTTGTTCTTGATGGTTTTAGCATTGAGAGCCCGATAGTCAACACAAAGTCTATCACCCGCCACGCTTCTTCACAAAGATTGTTGGGCTACCCCAAGAAGTATCGTGTTGAATGAAACCCAACTTATCTTGTTCATCAAGTCGACGTTTGAGTTCAGCCAACTCGCAGGACCCATTTTATAAGGCCGCTTGGAGATAGGAGCCGCTCCAGTTCAAGCTCAATTACAAACTCAACCTCACGATCCGGAGGCATACCCGACAACTCTTCAGAAAAACATCCGGGAACTCACAGACCACGGTACACTCGAATAGCTTCCATAGCATCATCATTGAGCCGCCAAAGAGAAAAGCGGACAGGAGTCAAACTTGGAGAAAAGACTATATGGCCTTCGTGAATCTTCAGAGAAATCGAGCGTTCAAAGACAATCAATCACAATGCATTTGTCGTCAACCAATCCATGCCCAAGATGACATCAATGTCGAATTGCCCGTAAGAATTAAGGACCGAGAACGAAGAGCCACCAATCTCAATTTGATTGCCATGGCTGATATAAGCAGCCCTCATGTTTGAACCAGAGATAGGACCATTAACTTTAAGGAGAGGATCCAAAGCTAACACATTCTCATTTGCAAACTTGTGAGAAACAAAAGAATGCGATGCACCGTAATCAAACAAAACTCGTGCGGGGACTGAGTTAACGGAAGCATACCCATCACAACTCAGTGCATGCTCACTTGAGCGGCGGCGGACACTTGGCACGAGCAATGAGACCCGGCTTGGTTTTGATGTTGAGAGCCCGAGGTGGTGGTGCACGAACCAAAGGAGAGCCTCGCAGATCTTGGAGGGGTGGAGGAAGAGCTTTGTTTTCAACGACGCCCAGTTTAGATGCCTGTGGTCTCCACACGTGAAACAAGCACCGTGGACGTGGAGCAACGTAGCTGGGACTCCGCCAGCGCCAGGGTAGTGGTGGTTGTAGCCCCTGGGAGCAGCAGTGATGAAGTTTGGTGGCCTTGCCGCGTAGCTTGCAGGTCTTGGTGAAGCCGGGAGCGACGGTGGGGTGTTAGGAACCCAGACACGCCGCTTAGAAGGAGCTGACATAGCTGAAGAGCTTGGTGCATCACGGTTGTGTTTATTTGACTCCTCAAACACTTGCCTACTTGCTTCCTCCTGCAGAGCTGTGTGCTGAAGTTCCAGAAAAGATGCCGGCCTTGCATGTGTGATTGCATATTTAATCGATGCATTGAGCCCTTGCCGGAACCTCTTCTGCTTCTTCTTGTCATCAGATATCTCATCGCCACCATAATGAGAAAGGTTCATGAAGTTCCTGATATAGGTGTTGACATTATCGTTTCCCTGCTTGAGGTTGAGAAACGCTTCCTTCATCCTCTCCATGACAATTTCTGACAGATACTGCTCTTTGAACGCCTCCAAGGAACTGCTTCCCAAGTAGGTGAAAACCAACACGCTTGCCTTCGTGTAATTCTCCCACCAGAGAGCTGCATCCCCTTCGTAAGGTGAGTAGCACACTTTACCCACTCTTGCTCAGAACATCAGCGTCTCGAGTAGCCTTGACATCTCACGCAACCAATCATCCGCATCCAAAGGGTCGATCGTAAACATCAAATTGGCGAGGTTGAATTCGGAAGCTTTTGATGTCTCCTCGCTTGGGAGGTGGAGGTAGTGGAGCAAACTCATTCCTCCAAACACTTTCCTCAAAGCGCTGGTTCTCACGCATTCTGCCAAGGCATTGGCGATGTTTGACAAAATGGATCCCAGCCTGTGGTATGTCCTCATCAGAACGGCTTGGTGGAGCCATCCTGTGATTGATATAAAACACAAGTCAGTACTATAATGGAGAATAATAATAATCCAAAATAGTACCAAGATGGAATTAACCAAGATTAAAGGATACAAATTACTAAGATGATATTAAAATATCAACAAAGTTCAAAGCACCTAGAAGATATTAAGCATATCGCACACGACTAAAAAGGAGTGTGGTACACAAATATATCAAAGAAAATTTTTCCACAAATTTCGGCATTAAAATACCAATAGATGCGCAAAATCACTTAACGAATCAAGATTAGTGACTCTACCAATTCAATATACAAAAGCGAATGATAAGAGTAGTGGTATGGTCGCGACTCCATCCCGCACTCAAATCATTACTCCGCACATGAATAAGTGGAACACATATCCTAACCCCTTCTTCTCACGATGAACCTAAAGATTAGTAACTACGAAAACGAACACCCTAAACAAGATAACGTCGGATAACAAAGAGTAAGACAGATCGCGTCGGTATACAACGAATCAGATAGATCGCGTCGGTTTGCAAAAGCCTGTCGGTATGGAATGTACCAACAGTTGATAACCAAAGGCTGATTAGATAACAACTTGGATGCAACAGATAGGTAAGGAATTACACACACACACACACACACACGCAAAAATACACACCCTATGGTACTACGGAAACCCAGAACACGTGAATCCTAGTTTGAACTTTTAAGGAGAGGATTGAAAACATTACACTTCCTTACCAGAAAAGGGTGGGTGGGTGGGTAAGAAGAAAAATGGAAGCAGTCCTACTCTCGCGTTTTGTTTTTCCCTAGTATACATAACTACCAAAAATATTTGCTAGACTGACAATGACCATTTGGCTGAGACCCTGAAGGGCGGGATGGCTCTGATACCAATTGTAACTACCTCGGTGTCTCCTAGATACAAGCCTGGATGAGCGGAAATGGTTGAAATAGTACGGTGGGGCCAGATGCCACTCACGGGTAGACCTTTCGGCCGTCCCAACCATTTCCAATCATCGGGACCAGTACGGGCGGCGTAATCGGCAGGCGAAGGGATCAACTACATACACAAATGAGTATGTATGCAAGCCACCATACAATAGTACATCAGAGCCATTCCATCTAAAAAGAAAGGAAATATAGCAACGCCATACGGCAAGATTCAAATATCCTAGATAGATATAATAATTTAGGATATCTCCTCATACATCACACATCAGAGTATCAGGCGGAAGCGGCAAACAAGATCCGAGTACGGATAAGAAGCAAATCGGCATAAGATGCCCCGGAAATAAGCACATCCCGCCCACAGATCTCACGGATCCCCGTTCCCGGAATCTCTACACCAAACGATCGTTGCCCACATCATCAGCCTCCTCCACCCAGTATCCGTCTTGCGAGTGTACCTGTTCATCTGAACCAATAATTTATCGTGTGAGACCCTAAGGGTACTCAGCAAGTCTTTATGCCTCTAAAGGGGACACAACCTGGGGTGACGCAATTGCAGCGAAAGATAAACCCTAACAGTTCTATAGATAAACGCTAACCATCCGCCTAACCAAAGATAAACGGATGTCCGTGAATTAAAGACAACAGTTATAAAAGTAATATCATCAGATCCATCCTCCTCCTCGCTTACCAACGAGGAAGCGGACGAACAACCCCCATCCGTTGGCAATTTTATTAACCATTCCATGAGTGTTGCACTATTTACTAATCAGTTACTTATTCAAGTTAAAAGCGGTACTTTAGTTATGCTTGTCTATGATCGAGAAACTGTGCTCCAAGTCGTCCATAACCGCATGACACGGCCAGAAAGTTTTACCTGCAGGTGCACAAATAGCAACACACACTCGATCAACCTCGGAAAACCAAATCAAAACCCAACGAGGCCTTCACGACAAAGCAATCACAGATTCAGAAATATTTCAGGGGCCACCCTTAAAGTAGACCAAGAACGACCGGCTCCGAGATGGACTCAAGGTTGTGGGGACGGCTGTAAACGACTGGGAACCCAAAACTGGGCTTGTCGATACCGCGAAATCGTGCCACGATCCTGAACAGTACAGGTGCTCCTCGCACAATATTAAATAAAGCAGTAAAGCATGGCATAAGTACAGGATAGTAAATAAAACCTCAAACTAGTTTGTGGCCCCAAGAAATAAGACTGAATCAAGCTCTGGCTCAGGGGGGTCCCATAAGCCTCCCGGATGTGGATAGCGCGAAAAATCAAGGAACAGGAATCAAGTACTCGGGGTCCTACGGGACACAAGTGAGCAGGAAAAACCAAATAGCAGATGTTGCTCACCGGTGCCACTTTCATTAGTTATCCCATTACTACTCAAGTTAAGTTGTTTAGGTACCTCATTATCCATCAGACTCTCACATACCCTACACATGCTGTTCTACGACTCGCATGGCTCAAACAACTCCTGTAGTAATGGCTCATGGGATAGAGGAACAAGCTTGGTGGGGTTTTAAAGTAAAGGCTATGCAATACTTGGGATTCAGTTTAATGCAATCGCGACTCAATGATGCAAGAATAAGATAGAAGCAATAGGTACTGTATGTATGCAAGCATGTGGTAATGCTTGCCTGGCAACTCAGTTGAAGCGAGAGACGGATCTGGGTAGTGCTCCTGGTTCTCTTGATATATCCCCTGCTCAGTGTCTATTCGAAGGAGAACCAAACAAACAAGGGCCAACATAAATAAAGTGCACAAGCATATGAATAAAATGCGTCAAGCAAACAATCATGCCATGATGAATGATGCACAATTTACATGGCAATGAAGTAGCATGGCATGGGTGAGGTGTGGAATACAAGAATAAGTCATTTTATTGAGTTTTGGTCACATTTTATTGTCATAATAGTTGCTGTACACTATTTATTTATATGATGCATGCTGCAATTGAAGTCATGGATAGCATAAACAGAAAGGTCTCGCCGAGCTGATCATTTTAGACATATCATTTGTCAAATTTGGAGTTATAGAACTAAAGTTATTAATTAATTAAGGTCTAGGGGCATTTTGATGTAATTTCAATCAACTTGAAATTTAAAGTGTTCAAAATATATTTTGGATGGCATATTTGAATTCCTCACATTTTTCTGATTCGAAAACATATATTATTTGTATTACTTGGAATTATGAATTTAAATTTATTTTATAGTCAAAAATTATTAAATAGGGTCAAAGTCAAAGGTTGACTAATTAAATTAATTCTGAAATTATTTGATTAAAGATTTGAATTAACATTCAAAAACAAAACATTTTTCATATAAGGTTTGAATTCAAATTCAAAATATTTAAATAGTTATGAATTTATTTGATATTAATCATTTACTGAAATTTTAATTGATTTAAGAAATAGCTGAGGACTTTTCTTACTCGGGCTAGAGTTACCCAAAGCCACTGACCAGTGGGGTCACAGGCGGCGCGGCCCACTGCGCGAGTGGACGCCACGGGGGCGTGCCACGTGGGCAACATCGGGACCGCGGGTTGAGGGGGATGGTTAGCTAGGGGGCTTTGTGTAAACAACAGAGAGGCTGTCGGGTGGGGTCCGGTGGGACTGCGGGTTGAGGACAAGGAAGCCTAGGGGCCTAATTAGAAAAGCGTCTAGGAGGGTCGGTTTAGACTGACGAAACTGAATTTTTATCCGGCCAAAAACTGTGAGCTGAGTCAAACTTGCGTCGAAGATGGCGAGCAAACCACCGGGATTTTTGGGACGTCGTAAAAACCAATGTTGTAGAAGGGACATAGGTCTACGACTTTCGTTCAATAAGTTTCTCCGTATGGGTAACAGGTACGCCGGAATCGGATGATGAACAGAGGTAGAAAGAGAGGCAAACTGTCGAACAACAACAGTTTTTCAGAGAGATGTTGCAAACTTTGAACGACGATTGCGAGCGCGTCCGGGATCGAAACAAAGTGCCGTTCGTTTCTACAGAGAGAGTGTACATAGGGGAAGATGCAGAAGTGAATAATTACGCTGTATATGCCCTGTGGAGAAGGAAAACTTGATGGGAACAGAGGATGCGCGTTCATCGCTCTTGTCTGCGGTGCGCCAAGACGGTGCATGGTTCCCGACGACGGCGACGGCGATTCCAGGCGGCAAGACGCGGGTAGGAGGAGGAAATAAGGGGGAAAGGAAGGTGGCACTCACCTCGACCGATTCCCGCAAGAATTGGGGTCGGGGACGGAGGGATATGCTCAGGCGGTGGCGACGGGGCGGCCTGCTTGGTCACGTACGAACGGAGGCGAGGAGGCAGACGCCGGCAGCTCCGGCTCCTCCTCTTGCTGCGATTCCGAAGCGGCGGAAGTGGCGGTACTCCTCCGCTACTCCACGATGCTCAGCGACGACCTACGCGACAATGGGCGCAAGGCGGCCATGGCAAAAAACAGAGGTGGGGAAAAGGGAAATGGCTGAGAGAGGAAGAAAGCTAGGGTTCTAGGGGGGAACCAGGGTTGATAAGGGAGGGGGGTCACGAGCGCGGCGTGAGGGCTGACGAGGATCACGGCAGGCGACGCCTACCTGCCGCGTTCCGTCACCTGCACAGTGAGAGCGAGAGAAGCGAGACGGAAGAAGAACAGGGACGGCGTCTGGGAGCGAAGGGGTACCGGGCCGGGGGTGGTGAGTTGGGCCGGAGGAGGGATTTGCCCTGGTAAGCTGCTGCTTTTACTTGGGCTACTGCGGCTGGTAAGGCCCAGGTAGGCTGCTGCTGCTCCTCTCTCACAATTTTCTTCTCCTCTTCCTTTATTGGTTTTGTTTGTTTTTATTCTATTACAAATTCAAACCAGCTTCTAATTTCAAATTCTTTTGAACTTTTTCACAGGGAATTTTGAACAAAGGGTTTGACCATGAGGAGAGGCAAAATAGAATAAGATACATAAGGAGAGAGAATACCCACATACATATTCATTTTGGGCATTTTGCTAGAATTGGGATTTAGGGTTTATAAAATGGAACAAAATCATTTGAAAATGAAAATAATGGACCCTAACAATGGCCCTTGATTGTATAAAACAAAATAGGGATACAAAGGGGAGGGATATGAGTTGAGAGTTGATCCACTCAAGAATTCAGATAAAATCCAAAAGACTTAATTGTGGTGATACTTGCATGGCCCATGCAAATCAATAAATGCCTTGGTTTTATCTTGTGAAAACAAAATGATATCTCATGGCATTAATTTATTTGCATCCTCCAAAGTTGGAGTAAGGGTCAAGCAAAAGAACTTGTAGGATTGGACCCACCCTATCTCTCATGAGCTTGATTAAACACCCAAAGAAAAATAATTACAATCTCATGGATAATGGGATGGTGGAATTGTAAAGTGGTGAAAGAAAGGGTGGTGGAGTCAATAAAAGATATGCCCCCAACTCAACTTGGGCATTTAACAATATATCAAGAACCAAATACAATATCAAGAAGCAAATATAAATAATAATGCATATGAGATAAGAACCAAAACACAAGGGTTTTTGTATGATGCTCAAATGCAAGGTGGCATGATGACATGAGCATGATATGATGATGCAACAATTATATGTAGGAAGTGGCCATTTTATTACTAAACCCAGTATCATTACAGTTGTTAGACAAATGTGATGCTACAAGAATCGTTCATATAGCATGTAGAAACTATATGCCTAAGGTTTTATGTTGAAATTTCTCAGTGCATCAAGATGAACAAGCTTGGTGGTATTTTTCGCAAGAGCAAGTGCCAACATGGTGAAGGCTCGGGTCTCCGTGCTGAGCTCGACAACAAGTATGCCGTAGTCTTAGCGAGGAAGGTGCTGCCCACACGTTGGGCCGATGATGGCTTTCTCAACGCATCAAGATTGAGGACAGACTTCGACCATATGTGTGCGAATTCGGGGCTATCTAACCTCTCCTATGCAAGCCAGTACACCTACGCTAAGCTCACCCATGAGTTCCTCGCCTCCTTCTACGACGACTACAAGGAGAAAGGTAATGCATGCACGGTGAGTTTCATCGTTAACCAACAGGCATATCAAATAACTTTCTAGCAATTTTGTGAAGCTTTTGGATTCCCTCAAGAAGGGTAATCAACTGTTACAAACCTGTATAGCGTCTCAAGTGGAGAAACTTGGGAGGTTATTTCTGTTAATGGTGGTAGGGACTTCTACCAGAAGAATATGTCCACCATTCAGAACCCGACCATCCGCTACTTTGCCATATTTGTTGCTAACACTTTGTTGGGAAGAGGAGATACCGGATCTATGTCCAATGCAGACATGTCCATGATCACCAAGGCGCTCTTCCCTGATGCACCGCAGAGTCCCACTCCTGCAGCTCTATTCCTCCAGCACCTCTGTCACCAGAGCAACAAAAAGAAAGGTGATATTTGCATCGGTGGATTGGTAACCCACCTATGAAAAGCCCGTGGAATTCAGATGCCTATTATGCAACCTGTTGATGGCTCCATACTCATGGATGTTAAATATATATCTGCTTGTGGTTTCCTCGGTGTTTACCGAGTTAACAGGAGGCTCCGAGCCTATCAATGTGGTTATCTTGATGTTGTGCAGGATGAGTAGGTGTCATTGCCTTGTCCACAAGCCTTCTCGACTTAAGAGAGGAACAACTGGATCATCATCAAGAATCAAGTGACGGAGATCATGGCAGCACTCTATCCTGACTTTGAGGAAGAGGAAGAAGGAGAGCAACATGATGAGAAGGGGCATCAGAAGGAGCAGGACAACCCTGCTTGAGGAGGATAGCAGCAGCAAGAGGGACCTTGGGACCCATGGCCCAATCAGCAGCAACAGCAGCAGGGGTTCAACAATGTCCCCTATGAAGATTTTCTGCAGCTCAACTAATGTGTCGGGGAGATTGACCAAACTCTTCATGGAGTGAATGAAGATGTTAGTGCCCTAACTAACAGCTTCAGCCACTTCATGACCTATTTCCCTGACTACTACCATTAGCATCCGTACCCGTCGCCGAACGACGACAACAACTAAGCATGGCAACAACCTAAGCTTGGGGGGAGGTTTGAAAACCTCCAAACTTTGCATTCATATTCTTATTTCTTCTTTTGATTTATTTCACTTCTTCAAAATTGCATGTTTACTTTCAGTTTGCATCTTAAGCCAAAAACACACAAAAATTAGTTGTAACCTTTCTTTGCAAATTTGTTTCTTTGTTTCTCTCGGAGATTGCTCAATTTCAGGTGACTTGGCAATAGGGAAATATAGAGGGGATTCGACTCAAGTACGAGAATGAAGCAATCAAGAGGAGGTATCACATTCCTTCCATCACCTCTTCTGCAACTTTAAATTGACCCTACAATTATTTACTCGCTTGTACTTGAGTCACTCCCCACTTAGCTTGTTATGCTATAAATTCTATTCCTTTGCCAGTGTCCTCCTTTAGCTTTGAAACAATAAGCAATGAACTTGGTTAAAATATTTTTGACATTTTTACAACAAGAAAAAGCATCCAAGAGATGACTTGAGTACATGTTTACCCCAAAGGATTTGATTTTACAAACTACTCAACCCCATTGAGATTAATGTAAATAGACTCGATAGCACCCTTGAATGAAATTGTCTGATAAAATAGATGCTTCGAAGTAATATAGATTATGCCACTGCTTTTTATAATAATTACAGTAGGATATTGCTTTATGCATGTCACTACAACACTGTCGTACTCTATGGGGAACTATTAACTCTGCTGGCCAACGGACAATCTAAATGTGGGAAACCACTTGATTTCGGCTATTGAGTTATGTAAGCGTTTGTAGCTGCAATGCTATGACGGGTAAAATTTTAGTCTCCTCGTGGTTTCATGTTTCAAGTGAAGTTGTAGTACTCATCTGACCCATTATTGCTCAAAAGTTATCTATTGGCATTGTCACGAGTGCACAACACAGTTCCAATTAACATATTAAAAATAGTGGCATGATTTCTCTATGAAAGAGCTGAAGTTTTTGAAAAACAAGGAAAGGAAAAAGATGCTTTGTGAGTCTTGAAATTTTGACGTGGAAGTAGATGAGTTTTTCTTAAATTAAATGTTGTTGGTGCCAACTTGAGTACTCTTAATAATTAATTAAAGGAACAATAACAAAAAGTTTTCATCTCTCAATAAGAGAGAAGCCAAAATGATTTGGTTCACTTTCCTAGCTAAACTTTCAACACTTGCTCACGGATATGATTTATTTGCTAGAAAGATATATGTGGTTAGGAGTGGACTCAGTGCAATCTTGTGAATACTTGTATGATCATGTTTAAGACTGCAAGAATTGTGAAGAAAATAATTTGACACTAATTCGAGCTTGTAGTTTCTTTTATTTTAGTCTCAAATCTCCGCTATCCTTTCTTATTTCCTTGTCACTCGAGGGCAAGCAACATCTAAGCTTGGGGGAGTTGATAGCTGTGAGATTCGACACATTTTTTATGTTTCTATTGATGGTTTTCGTTTGGATTTGATGGTTTTCTAGCTTTACCTAATGCTAATACTTCGGTAGCGAAGAAAATTTGGTTTTTAATGTGTGTTTCATGTTCTGAACATCAATAGAGGGATTTAACAGCAAACACACAATATTCAGATGAAAACAAGCAAGTATCTTTTTGGAAGCAATCAAGGGGAGCATATAGAAGCTTTAACGAGTAACTATACATCGGGAATATTTATTCCAGCCATATAGTTGCCATCGCCTCCGTCTTATTAAAAGGGACAACTTTCGTGAAGAGTCCAAGGTCGAAAACAGAACACGCGAGCCACCATCCCATCTAGAAGGGAGAAAGAAGAGATTCACAGAAGAAGGGGAAGACGTCCTTCATCTCGCTCCACGATCTTCGATCTCCTAGCCACCACACCTCCATAGCCATTACTTGTACTTGAGAGAAGAGAGATCTCCACCTTGCAAGAATAAGGTTTGAGATTATTATTCCATCTTGAATTGTGCTGGATTTATTTCTATTCTTATTGTGGATCTCCACGGTAATATCAAGAAGAACTTCCTTTATTTAATTATATCGATGATGCTTTTTTCACTTGGTGTTTTAGGTCCCAATTTTCTATCATTAGAAAATTATATTGCTCCCTTCGATATAGGTTTGGCAATGAAGTTGACATGATCAGGTGAAGAAGGAAGGATCTAAAGCAATTTGTTAGAAGTTATAGGCCAAAAATTTCTTATTATGTTTGCACCCTCAAGAAAACCACAAACTGTAAAAGTAATATGGTGATTCTTTTTGAACTCCAACCATGCCTAAAATGACAATCTTACTCTAGGAACTATAACAAACTTAATCGTTTTTTGTCTTCCCCGTGTAGTACTTCTCATCAAATTTTGTGATTGGTGTGATCTTGTTGTATCTATTAGTAGAAATTATTTCTAACTGCCGTAGCCAGTTACTTTTAGCCCAAAGCGTGTCTCTCCCTCTGTATAAGCACATGTATAAATACATCATGATCAATGAATGAACATAGTTCCTTTACATTCAGTTTCATTTCATACATTATCAAGTGTTTTGATTATGTGCCAAACAAAGATCAAGGGGACACAAATTGTATGGATTTTTCTTGTTGGCATATATTCTGTTGTCTTCCAACTTTTTCTTTGTATATTTTTTGTTGAATAATTTATATCATTTCCTGACATTATATCTGGAAAATTGCTTGATCGGGAAAGGTGGCAACACTTAAAACACTTAAATTTAAGTGTACAAAACTTGCAGACTAGTAACACGTGTTCACTTTGTAAATTTTTTTAGCTAATGTGACTTGAAGCTAATGGAATTCTTCCTCGGGCCATGCCAACCAGGTAATATAACCTAACAAGATAGGATCAGAGACGTGGAGGGGGTAAGGAGTGGAAGGGATTAGGGTGATGGTTCGGGATCACCCAAAACCTGAGCGGATTAGGTCCCTACAGGGCTTGCTTCCCTGAAAACCGAAAAAAGCCCTAGAGGGTGAAAATACAATAAAAGTAAACAAGGACTTACTCAAGTGTAAGTACATCGCATCAATTCAGGTTTAAGTCCTTTTGAGCGCAATTTTTTATTTTTATTATATTAGAAAACAAACTTGCTATAGGGGCTTCCCATACCGCATTCTTAAAAAAAAAAGATAGAATCTTCCTTATCAATCCCTCTAGATGGCTTAGAAATCTCCATCCTTTCCCCGTTAAACAGAACTGAGAAAGATAACGAAAATAGAATTCTCATTATGGATGCAACAAAAGAATGATAAATTCCTAATTTCAAAATAATTGCCTCCAAATAGCTGAGCTATATGGTTTTTGTTTCTGCGGCTTGATGCTTTTTTATTGTTTTTTTAGGGATTTTTTTGACAAACTTTCTAATGGGATTCTTTTGTATTGCTATCCGAGGCCGAGCCCAATGCTGCTACCCTGTCGGCCCTAATCAGCTCGTGATATGGCCGACTAGTGGGCCAACTCCAGTTTCCCCAATCCTCCTCCTCCGTGTCCGAGGTGTACAGTGTACTCCGTATTATTATGACGTGATTGTTCCAGAAACAGCAGACATCCTGCTCGATACTCGATACTCGATACTACTAGCTCTCAGATCCACAGCCACCCTCGTAACGCGGAGGAGACCTCGCGATGCCGCCGCCGCCTCCGCCGCCGCAGCCGAACGGGGGGAAGGTGACGCCAAATTTGGCCATGGACGCCGAGGGCACGCGCCTGCTCAACCTCACCGTCCTGCAGCGCCTCGACCCCGCCGTCGAGGACATCCTTATCACCGCCGCCCACGTTACGCTTTACGACTTCAACATCGACCTCAACCAGTGGGTGAGCGCGCCGATGGATCCTCTCTCGTCCGATGCCTTTTTCCTTCACTTGATCATGACCTGATCTGATCTGATACGATTTCTGTCTTGTGCAGAGCCGGAAGGACGTAGAGGGATCGCTGTTCGTGGTTAAGAGGTGAGTTAAGCAGATTTGGGGAAAAAGGGTTTTAGGGTTGAATCGGTTTTGTGCGTGTGTGGCAGCTAATTGTCTCTGGATTGTGCTGGATCGCTTGTAGGAACTCGCAACGGAGGTTCCAGTTCATCGTCATGAACAGGCGCAACACAGGTATGTACATATTTCATCTAAATCGATTAGCTGATCTTTCGTACGGATTTGTTTGCCGACCTGCTAGTTTAGATATTGCACAATTAGAACTGTCTGTAGTAACAGTGGGTCCTTTCCGTTCTCCTGAATCAAATAGGATAATGATCTTGACGGGGCATTTATTGGGTCGTGCTAACTTTATGTATTGGTCTAAATCCTAAAATTCACTTTGGTTATGTAGATTAAATCATCACTGAATGGGTTAGTGGTTCCATATTCATCACTGAATGGATTAGTAGTTTCATACTTACAGGAAAACGACACAGGGTTTGATTGCTTCAAAGTAATGTGGGAGCTCTGAATCTTGGTCAAGCCACATTGGAAAACCAAAAATAAGATTTTCTGCGTGATTTTTATTGACGCTGATGTTTCCTCTTCAGCGATTTTACAACTCTAGTCCTCCTTTTGTAGTATACCAGGGGTCAGGGATGATCCTAGAAAACTTAGTATCTTGCCTTAGCTCTATGCCTGAATAAAAATCTGCCAGGGCCTGCAGTGCTAATTCTTGGTCAGTAGATCCATTGGAGAAAATCTGGTAGATCCGAAGATATTCTGTAAAATCCATCCACTGTTGTTGAACTTGAACTGTATACTCACTTTGGTCACTGGACTTCAGACTATCTGAATCCAGTCGCTATGAGGGTCACTTGGTGGGTTTGGCCACAGTATTTGAACTATATGGCATACAGTTTACTGATTGACTGTCATTGGGCAATGCCATGTAAGCAGACAACGAGACAAAAGCTGTGAACTTTTGCAAACTGGCATTTACTGTATCTAACCTCTTTTACTTCCCTAAATAAATTACCTCGCACTCTCTTATTAGATTTAGCACTTGACTGATTTTCCCTCAAGTCTGGTCGATGAAACATTGGTTTACGTCATAAATTTATTAGGGAATGACGTGAAACTGCCCATGTGAACAAGTGAATAAGGCCAGTCGTTCACCTCTAAGAGTAGCAGAACATATTGTTATCTTTTCCTGTTTGTTACTGCAGCGGGATAGGTCTGTTCTCATGATATGTATTTTACATCAGTCTGTTAGGATTTAGTAGACCAACGACTGCTAAGCTTATGCATATGTAACTTTTATACTCCCTCCATCCAGAAATAACTGACTTGGATTTCTCTAGATTTGAATGTATCTATGCACTAAAATGCGTCTAGATACATTCGAATCTAGACAAACTCAAGTCAGTTATTTCTGGACGGAGGGAGTATGATATATGCTGTAATTTTTTTTTTTTTGAGAAGATTACTGCATTCATTCAACAGTCACACAGACAGACTTAGTACAGACGCAGAAATCTCCAGGAAGCTCGAGAAGAAAAAAGTGACCCAGAAAAAAGGCAAAAAGACCCCTGAATAAAGAAAAATTACAATCAAGTCCCTGTGAAGCCTTTCTGCCACCGAAACCATGCCCGCGACCAACCACCGTCGCCGGAAGACGCCGGAGGAGGACACGAGCCCCCATCTCCCCATAGGGCCGAGGTCGCACCATCGCCAAACTTGGCTTTGAGAGTCGAAGAAGGACCACGCCGTGACCGGCGAGGCACATCCGTTGGGGCGCATCGACCGGGGCTTTCCCCGTGCTTCCTCGGCCCCAGAACCGAAGCCTCCAATCGACGTCGTCGATGAAGCCACACCGGATCCGCCGCCTCGAGCCACCATCCTTGTACCAGAGCACCAAAACTCACGAGCACCGGCGCTGGAGAGCTCAACGCCGGCCACCAAGCTCCTGCAGAAGCTTATGGATCCCCGGCCAGAGTCGGAGGGAACTCTGCCGCGACGGCGATGGATCCAAAGCGCAAAAGGCCATGGTTTGGACAACGAAGCCGTCTTGCCGGCCAAACCCAGCCAGACCACCTCAAGATCCGCGACCGGCGACGACCGGGGAGGCCTCACACGACCCGGATCCGAGAGGAATTTATTCGGCGGCGCGGTCAACCTCACCGGAGTGCGGTGACAAACGCCCGAAATCCTAGCTACGCATCCTAATCCTAGTCTACAGCTATACACAGCCGGGCGCCAGATCCGTTGACCTCCCTTCCACCAGAGAGCCCGAGGCCCTCGGGGAAGAGGAGTCGCCGGAGCCGGCGCCGGCAGAGAGGTCGCCTCCCTTTTCGCCTCCTCTGGCACTGTAGAAGGGGAGATAGGGGAACGAAGGGGAACCCGAGCGGCCTGGATTTTAGCTTGACCTTATATGCTGTAAATTGATTGGTTTATGAGAAGACTTATATCTTTTGTCTTGACAGATAATCTCGTGGAGGATCTATTGAGTGATTTTGAATACGAACTTCAGCCTCCATATTTGTTGTACCGGAATGCTACACAAGAAGTAAATGGCATTTGGTTTTATAACCAACATGACTGCGAAGCCGTTGCAAGTCTATTTGGAAGGTGGAGCTCGTCCTGGTCGCTTGTTTTTCTGTGGATAAAATGTTTAGTCAATGCTTTACCACTATTGAAACTGATGACCTGACTTTCGAAATTGTTACTACCATTACAATTCAAAATATTCAGATTACATATTGAACATGATGTGTTAGTTTATTTCGAAATGTATTTGCACAATACATAGTTTTGTTAAATTTGATATAGATATATGAACAATAAAACAATTGCTAAAAGGCTCAAAGTTGTATTTTCAAGACTGCCAATGTTCAAAATTACATCTTTTAGGAAACTGGAGGGAGTACTTAACTTGGGGGAGTTTTTTGTTTACTTTCTATCTGAATCTGTTAAATGTTGGAACTTTGTAACAGAGAACTGTCAAATACTCAGCTTCATATTTGCATTTTGGAAATGAGCTGCCTAGTTATCCCTTAGTGTAGAAGTCGGTTGAACCATTTGTTGTTTTAGTACACATTCACCAAGTTGTAGATCAATAGTTGCAGAAGCTGGTTCTATGCTATTGGCAGAGTTAGTACACAATAATTTTGTTGTTTGCTGCTATTCATTGATTTTATTTTGATCATTCTCCTTCAGGATATTGAATGCTTATGCCAAAGTGCCCCCAAAGCCCAAAGTGCCTTCCGTAAAAAGGTTTTCTTCTGGACTTGTGCATACAATAAATTTGAATCGTCACTTGAATTTATCTAGTGCATTGATTTTTACATTGAATATACCTGTGATGAATTCTTTTGATGTGCCACAGTGAGTTTGAGGAATTAGAGGCTGTTCCTACATCCTCTGCCATCGATGGCCCCCTTGAACCTCCTCCATCATCTACTGCAATTTCTGATACCCCTGACGAATCATTTGCCAATTATTTTAGTGTATGTTTTCTGAACTTTCTCTTGTTTCGTTTCAATTTCTTTCTTCACACCACTCATCAGATAGTACATGTTTGATGTACCTTGGTTCTGGTCTCAGAAAGTCTAATGGCTAGTGTTATGGTTTGTGAATAAACTTGGCCCTAGGTCCTAGCATGAACTCATTCCTTGTTTATCTATCTATTTTTGGTTTGACAAATGTGACTTAGTGGTGTTGGGTGCGAAGACGGAGAGGTTAGTTTAGAAGGACAAATAGTGCCCAAGAGGGATATCTTCTGATACTTGGGATCAATGTTGCATTGCAATGGTGATATCGACGAGGATGTTTGCCACAGGATTAAGGCAGGGTGGATGAAGTAGCGGCAAGCATATGGGCATCCTATGTGACAAGAAGGTCCCACAAAAGCTAATAGGTAAGTTTCATAGGGCGAAAATCAGACCTGCGATGCTATATGGAGCAAAATGTTGGCCCACTAAAAGATAATACATCCAACAAATGAGTGTTGCGAAGATGCGCATGCTATGGCGGATGTGTGTCCATACAAGAAAGGACCGAATTAGTAACGAGGTAATACCTGATAGCCTGATACGGTAGGGGTGGCACCGAGTGACGAGAAGCTAGTCCAACACTGACTATGGTGATTTGGGCATATCCAGCAGAGGCCTCTAGAAGCACCAGTTAATAGTGGTACCCTAAAGAGTATGGAAAATACCAGGAGGGGCAGAGGGCGACCAAAGTTGACATGGACGGAGGCGGTAAAGGGGGCTTGAGGGATTGAATGTACCTAGAGTTTTGGCTCTTGATATGACTGCATGCATATCAGCAATCCATGTGCCAGAATCTTAGCTTACTCATTTCTTGTTCATTTTTTTCTCTCCTTCTCTTTTGGTTTCCTTGTGTTTCTGTTGATGGCTTTGATGTTGTTGCTGTAACTTGTAAATGAGACGAGTGGTTCATCACCGCCTCACCTCACGAACAATCCCAAAATACTCCCATCTAAATTTCCAGAGCTCAATAGTAAATCTTCATTTATCTGGTTTCTGAATTTAGTTTCCAATGTGGCATCTTGCTCGACAAAGTATAAAGTATACCGGTACAATGCGTCTTGCTATTCATTGGTCACAGTTGTATAGATGGTATTATCATTTGCACTGCTAATTACAGTGTCAAACTCCTGATGAATTTATGTTTTTGGACATTTTTACAGGGGGCTGCCAACGTTGGGAATGTGCCAAGTGCACCAATGACTGGAAGAGCTCACCAACCCACAGAGTCTGTTGCTTCCTCCCACGTACCAATGATCATTTCATCTGCTGCTCCACCACATGAAATGACTGCTTCATCAGCTCCACCACTGCCCCTCCACACTAATGCCCATACTAGCCGCTTAACAAACCTTGTAACTCCGGCGTTCTTTGCACCTCCATCCTCTTCCACATCTTTGATGCAGCCAGCTTCATCCTTGATGCCTACAGCACCACCTCTTCATCCAAGTACCACATCCAGCCAACGTCCTCCATATGGTACACCCCTTCTACAACCGTTTCCACCACCAACTCCTCCTGCATCCCTTACCCCGGCGCACAATGATGGGCCTATTATTTCGAGGGATAAAGTTAAGGATGCCCTCCAGAGACTTGTTCAGGTATGTTTCACATTACAAGAAACGAGTTGTGATTTTTGCCCTTTTATATGCCTTAACACATGTATGTGCCTAACAGAGTGATGAGTTCATCGATCTAGTCTATCGGGAGTTGCAGCATGCACATACATAGACTGCTTGCTGGTCTTTATGAAGTTTCTGGCGGTGACAAAGACGGGAAGGAGTGGTTTTGTTCTTTGAGTTTTGTATGCCCTTAGTACTTGGTCCTTGAACTTCTGTATAGCTTTATCCTAATGTGTTTATGTAGAAGACTCCTTATACTCCATATATAGCGATAATTGGTATTTTTGCTGACCTTTATTTCAAATATCTGTATTGTCGTACAGTATATCTATGTAATTTTAAACACAGAGTTAAAACAGGTTATGCAACAGCCTTAAACATCTTTTTTGTGATAGCTGTTTTCTTGCAGTAGTTTGATTCTTCTTCTTGCCCCTGGTTTTGCCAAAGGAAGCGTCTGAATTGACATAGCCTGTGGTGTGTAGCACTCAAACTCTGACACCGTCATGACTCGTGAGCCGAAGAACCATCTTAAGAGCGGTGAGCGGACGGTAGCGTGAGTATAATAGCGACAGATAAATGAGCTGGTTGCTCAGTTAGTTTTAGTTTCTTTATACTCCATCCGATTCTTAAACTTTGTCTAGATTCGGATGTACTCCCTCTGTTTCAAAATATAAAATGTTTATGTTTATGAAGAAAATGTATCTAGACTTCTTTAATGCTAGATTCACTAAGATCTGAATGAACCAAACACTAAAAGAAGTTTAGATACATTTTCTTCACAAATCTAAAACACCTTATATTTTGAAACTGAGGAAGTATTTAGTTAAATATTTTTGAATCAGAGGGAGTATTTAGTTAAATATTTTGACTAGATTTATTCGTATTTAGATAAAGTTGAAAATATTAATATGAACCGGAGGGAATATTAGCGTCATCTATGATATTAAAAAACTGGAACTGAAAATATTACTTCCTCGTTTGTTTATATCAATTTTTTTATTTTGTTTGGATACGATACATCTAGTCTAAATATATTTAATACTTCCTTCGATCCATATTAGATAACTTGGATTTGTCTAGATTCAGATGTATCTAAACATATTTTTATGCTAGATACATCTAAATCTAGACATCCAATTCAACTAATATGAGTGGATGAAGTAAGATATTTCATCTGTTTCAGAATATAAGATAAATATTTAATAAGATACTCTCTCTGTTTTGAAATATAAAGGTACGTAAGATGGTTTTATTTTAGTCTTGTCTTAGCAATGCCACGTAGCAAGATGATTTTATCTTAGTCTTATCTTAGCAATGGAGGAGAGAACAAAAAAAGACCCCCGTCTTCTCGTAGCTAAGATATCATCTCTTAGCATGATATGTCTCACCCCATATTTAGGGATATTTGTCGCTGGAGATAAGACTAAAAGATCGACTCGGCATATTTTATCATTATATAAAATTACATGGCATATATATGATAAGACTAACTTATCAACCATTGTACATGACCTAAGATGTTTTAGTTTTATAAAAGGAGTGTATCTATCCATTTTAGTGTATATATAGGTTCACTCTAAATCTTATATGAACCTACATATACAAGGGGTCTAAATACACTTATTTCACGGTGCTAAAACATTTATAGTTTAAAAAGGAGGAAGTACATGCCAATATAGATAATATGTGGAGGCCAGACCGGAGGGAGTAAGGAAAAATAGGCTGGATCAATGGGCTAGAGCATCTCCACTAGAGACGCCATTTTGCAGCGCTGTAAATTAGCGATGCAGTACACGCCATTCTAATACATTGTTGAATAATCGCGTGTCCTCCGTTAGAGGCGCACCAAGCGTTGCAAACTACAACGCCTGCTACCGGCGTAAACAAAAAACAATAGGAACTATCACAAACGAGATCAAAATGGACCAAATAATTCATGCATAAATGGCTCTAAAAATCCTCGAATCACAAAAATGACATAGTTTAACCACAAATGACATTGTTCACCTCAATGACATAGTTCAAACACAAATTAGACTCAACATACACAAATCATCATCATCACTTGTCAACATCCACCGCCACCTCCATGTTGAGCATCTTCGTCGGAGTCTTGGACGAAGGTGTTGTCTGTTGAATCTCCATATACTTCATTGGTAGACGGAGATGGATCAACCAAGGAGGCCACGAATCCTCGCGGCCGTGCTCCCATGCCACCCATGGCGCCATGGCCACCCATCCCATCCATGCTTTCAAGACCCATGCTTCCATAGCCTCCAAGAGCTGTCCGCGGCGGCACGAAGAGTTGGCGGGTCACGGCACTCCCTGCGGCGATCCCCAAGGCGCCCGAGCCGTTCTCGGCGCTAGCGCTAGGGTTTGGCGCGGTCGGTGGCTGGATTGCGTCGGCGTCGGCACCTGCAGTGGGGGGGAGTAGGGAGGGGTTGGTGGGGGTGCCGAAGGAGCCGTCCATCAACGGAATTGCGCCGGCGGCCGTGCGAAGGGGGAAGTTGAAGGGGAGAGGTCGCGTGCGCGGGGAAAATTTTCAGGCGGTTGGCTGTTCTCGCACGAGCCGATCGATAGCGTGCGCTGTAGTCCGAACGCGATGTATCCTGCTCCAAATAGCACAAAATGCCGTGCCGTACTAAAATTTTGCAGCACCCGGGATTATAGCGCCTCTTTGCTGGAGATATCGGGAAACGCTTCTTTCCAATGGGTCGTTTGGTGCCCCTGGCCGTCGAGGGATGGCTGCCGGGTGGTGCCGAGATGATGGTGGTGGTGGATCCGAGATAAGTTGTGATGGTCAGGGGGACGAGGTGCGAGTGCTCCCGCTAGCTACTCACACGAGTGTGCCCACCTGCTCCATCTGTTGCGCGGCCATGCTCGTCAAGGGCGTCAGCGATAGCAAGGAGGATTGCGCGAGCAGGCACTGGCCCCCTTTCGACAGCTCTCGTGCGGCCTTGGTGGTGTGACTAGCGGAGTAGGTTCTCCATTTGGGAATTTCATGTGACCGTCGACACTTACTTTGCCCAAATTTGTCTGTGGAATGGTTGATCTGGGCAGAAATCGGTTGAATTCTCTCGTTTAAGTCCGGCATGTTGATTTGGGCGGAAATTGGTTGAATTCTGAAGAATTGCAAAGGAAGAAGATTTCATACAGTTTAAAGTTAAAACGTGGCGTGTTCCTATGTGTACAGTGCTCTATTTTACATCATCTGAGATTTTGGTTGTCCTCTATTATAAATCATCTGGAACGTCTATCCTATATTTGGTGCCCTAAAACTGCAATAGTGATACCTTATCCTAGTTTTTGAGCCCTAAATACATTGTCTGTTGAAGATACTCTAATTTCTCTTTAGGACTATGAGGGCAATCACTACTGTTCACAATGGTGTTACACACACTCTCCAAACATAAAGACTTAATTTGTAAGGAGAGTTAGTGAAGTTTGAAATACATATTCCCGACAAGTCTAGTGATACAACTTCTATTTGTCGATCTCAATAATCCCAATTGGAGTAACAATATATGAATTGTACATTCCATACCGCCTGGCTGATCCATAGATCCTCCAAGTGTGGTCAGGTTGCCCCTCACATTGGCAATTTGATATGCAGTTTGTAGTGTGGTCAGTTTGCCCCTCACATTGGCAATTTGATATGCAGTTTGTCTCCTCTCAGCATGACAACCCTTGTGCCACCACCTCCTCTTGGCGTAGTTACTCCTAAGCGTGGAAACCACCTCAACTGGTGTCAAATGTCTCCCTCCTATCATGGCAACACATGATAGCTTGGCCTCATGGTAGCTATCAAGTTGGAGCTTGGATTTGGGAGTTTGTCGTGCGACCAGGACCGGAGTCCCCTTGTTGAGATGATGAAACCACTGCTAGGGATGCAACCGTAACCATTATTGGGCCAATCACAGGAAGCCGTGTCAACAATAAGTGATCAAGAGAACACCAACTTTAGTTTGTCTTATAACATTGATGATACATTATGCTTTCATCTTCTTCGATACTGACTGAACTTAGGTACCATGTCAAGGTAAGATGATAAACTTTGGTCTCATGAACAAGCAAACTTGAAGAAGCAAAAATGCTCAAACAAGTTTCGAGAGAATTAGATGCTTTCAACCTTTGTCTCTGATCTTTTGTGTGTCACCACCATCTTGGAAGAGCAGCGTGACAATGTGGCATATAACTATAAGCCTCTTCAAGTCAAGTTTCTGTCAGTAATATGCAACATGTATTCCTCTGGGGCCAAAGGCCACAATATATAGTACAGGTACAGATGTGAATATGCAGGAATCCCTCTAACATATGGGGAAACTATAATATATAATATATACATCTAACACCCCCCCCTCAAACTCATGGTGGATCCACAACACTGAGTTTGGAGAGTAAGAAATCATGCTGCGCTCTGGTCTGTGCATTTGTGAAGAAATCCGCCAACTGTAAGTCTGAAGGCACATACTAAAGCGCAACAACCTGAGCCTGCACCTGAGCACGTGTGTAGAAAGCATCAACACCAATATGCTTGGTAAGCTCATGCTTGACCGGATCACGTGTAACACTAATAGCATTTGTACTGTCAGACAAAACCAGAGTGGGTGTGGTAATAGAGACCCCAAAATCCGCAAGTAACCACCATAACCAGGTCACCTCAGCAGTCAACAAGGCCATAGCACACAACTCAGCCTCAACACTCGAACGCAGAAGCTAACATGCGCTTCGTCTTCCAAGCAATGAGCGAACCACCAAGAAATACACAGTAAGCAGAAAGTGAACGGCGATCCAAAGGATCACTCGCCCACGTAGCGTCCGAATAGCACTGAAGCTGGAGGGAGCTGGAACGAGGAAAGAAAAGGCGACGAGTGATCGTACCACGAAGGTAACAAAGAACACAGAGAAGATGACTATAGTGAACAGTGGTAGGAGCAGAAACAAACTGACTCAGAATATGAACAGGATAAGAGATGTCAGGACGAGTGACAGCAAGATAAACAAGACTCCCAACAAGATGATGATAACGCGTCGGATCAGAAAGAGGATCACCATCAGTAGGTTGAAGCTTAACATTAAGCTCCATAGGGGTCTCAACAGTGCGCTCATCCCCAAGAGCAGCACGAGCAAGAAGATCCTGAATATACTTTTCCTGGGAAATATAAAAGCCATCAGAAGTGGAGGAAACCTCAATCCCAAGAAAGTATCGAAGAGGACCAAGATCGGTCATAAGGAACTGATCACGAAGACGAGCCTTAACAAAGGCGATATACTCAGAATCGTCACCAGTAATGATCATATCATCAACATAGAGAAGAAGAAGAGTGCGTCCACGAGAAGAAGTGTGAACAAATAGCGCTGCATCATGAGCACTAGGGGAGAAACCAGCAGTAGTCACTACAGAAGCAAAGCGCTCAAACCATGCACGAAGAGCCTGTTTGAGGCCATAAAGATAACGTCGAAGACGACAAACCATCCCCTCGGGAACAGAATACCCAGGAGGAGGCTGCATATAAACCTCCTCACTCAACTCACCATTGAGAAAGGCGTTCTGAACATCAAGTTGGGACACGCAGACGGTGACAAGCGAAGCAGCAAGAAGAAAATGCATACGGTGGTCATATGAACCACAGGAGCAAAGGTCTCATCATAGTCACGACCATGCTCCTGCTGAAAACCACGAGCCATAAGGCGCGCTTTATAGCGCTCAAGAGATCCATCAGAGCGGGTCTTAATCTTATAGACCCACTTACATGTGATAGGACGAATACCGCGAGGGGGAGAAACAAGATCCCAGGTGCCAGTGCGCTCAAGCGCAGCTATCTCCTCAGCCATGGCCAGTTGCCATTCAGGATGATGCTCAGCATCTCGATAAGAAGTTGGCTCTGAGGCAACAGAAAGACCATACTGACTAGGAGAATAACGGTTGGGGGCACAACGCTGACGAACAGGTCGAGTAGAGGGAAGGTCATCAGAGGAAGACGACTCAGGAGACGATGATGAAGAAGAAGGAATAGCAGAGGAAAACTCCGGAGAACGAGGAGAACTAGGAGAACTAGACGGAGCAGAGGAGGACGGTGTCGAAGAAGAGACATCAGGGGGAGGAGATCCGGAAGAAGACACAGTAGGAGGAGAAGGAGGTGTGTCAGGAAAGAGAAGAAAAGAGATATCGTCCACCGGGTAGGTACCAGCGGTGGGACGAGGATAGAAAGGACGCGTCTCATCAAAAGTAACATCACGAGAGATACACATCCGACGACCAACGGGGTCCCAACAACGATAGCCCTTATGCTCATTACTGTATCCAAGAAAAACACACTCAACAGACTGAGCGGTCAGTTTGGTGCGTTCGCGAGGAGCAAGAAGAACATAGAAAACACAACCAAACAAGCGAAGCATGGAGTAGTCTGGAGACTGTCCAGATAGGCGCTCAAGAGGGATACCACCCTGCAAAGCGGCAGAAGGCTGAATATTGATGAGGTAAGCGGACGTAGCAACAGCCTCAGCCCAGAAATGCGGCGGAAGAGAAGAAGGAATCATCATGGCACGAGTGGTCTCAAGAAGATGGCGATGCTTACGCTCAGCAACGCCATTCTGGGCATGGGCGCCAGGACAGTAGAACTGATCAAGGGTGCCCTGCTCAGCAAGAACACCTCGCAACATCTGGGAGATATACTCACCAGCAGAATCAACACGAACCACACGAATAGGGGTAGAATATTGAGTTCGAACCATGGCCGCAAAACGCTGATATATGGAGAGCACCTCACTGCGAGAGCGCATCAAATATAACCAAGTTTGCCGAGAAAAATCATCGATGGATAAAATATAGTAGCGATGGCCCCCTTTCGAAGCAAAAGGAGCCGGACCCCAAACATCAGAATGAACTAAATCAAAAGGTCGCTGAGATACAGACACGCTAGTAGGATAGAGAAGCTGAATATGTTTACCCAACCTACAGCCCTGACAATGTAAAGACCCATCTCCTGAGACAGACCCCAGAAGACCACGATGAACTAATGACGACAGGCGAGAGTCACAAAGGTGACCAAGACGATGATGCCACTGCTGAAAGGAGCTGGTAGCAGAGGCGACGACTGGAGAAGAACTGGCAGGTGAAGTGACATCGGAAGGAACACGAAGCCAGTCTAACTCCCAAAGTCCTGAGAGTCACTGTTGCGATGGACAGCTCCAACCAGGGCCTGTGTGCGACGGTCCTGGACAACACAAGAATCAACATCAATAATGACGCGACAACCAGAGTCAGTAAGCTGGCTAGCAGAGAACAGATTCATCTTAAGAAGAGGGACATGAGAAATATCAGGAACAGAAAAAGAAGAAGTAGAAAGAGTGCCCCGACTATAAACAGGAAGAGAGGTACCGTCATCCATAAAAACACGGACAAGAGAAGGGAGAGAACGAAGAGCGGACAGAAAAGAAGACTCAGAGGTCATATGAAAGGAAGCTCCAGAATCCAGATACCACGGGGACGTACCTGACTGTGTATAGGGTGGTGGTCGCGTAGTGCCGAAAGAATCAGTCACAGAACCAGCAGTACCTGTCGAAGAAGAGCCTATAGCAGCAAGCATACCACGAAGACTCCTGATAATTTCCTGATCAGAGAGACCAACTGCTGAAGATCCGGAAGGAGCCGGCCCGCCCGAGCTTTGGTCGCTAACGTAAACTAGGATCCGTGTATAACAGTGGCCCAAGTGTGGCCATCCTTACTGATGAAGTAGTGACAAAGGGAACCACGATGACCCTGACCACGAGCTTCTTGGTCTTGACTCACGCCCTAAAATTGCTGGTCACTCGACCACAAGCTGTTGGTCGACTCTGACCCTAACCTGGAGGAGTGGGTAGTATCGGCGGTGGCACAGAGGACCGCGACTGAGTCGAGGGAGCAGACGGCATAGGAGAACCACGAGTAGCAAGCACAGATGGAAACGCAAGAAGACTAGCACCACGGAGACGGGTCTCCTCAGCCTGAAGCTCAGACAATACCTCAGAGAGCGGAACATGACCACGAGCATTCAGCTAAGCACGCCGGGGCTCAAACTCCTGACGGAGCCGAGACAGAAACTCATAGATGCGGTGAAACTCCAAATCCAAGCGCACAATCTGGCAGCACGAGCATGTGCCACAAACAGCAGTATGAAGAGAATAAAGCTGACGCTAGATAGCAGCACTCTGAGTGTAGAACTCATCAATAGTAGAATCACCCTGCTGGAGAGCATGCTCCTGGCGGACCACAGACATGTAAAGGGCATCCCCAGACGGTTGGTAGCGCTGACGAAGATGGGCCCACTGAGCAGCAACAGTAGGGAGACTCATGAACTCAGCAGCATACTGGGGCAGAACACTGGAGGTGAGAACAGCAGCAGCACGAGCATCCTCATCCACCCACTGAGTGTAGGCAGTCAGAGCGTGGCGATAGGCCTCGAGATCAGAAGAGTACTGCTTGAACTTCAGGTCATAAGAAGCAACAACAGCACTAAGCAGCATCCTTAGCCTCCTGAGAAGCATCAGCACCGAGAACAATCGGCGTCGGCGGAAGGGGAGCCACAGGAGCAGGGGCACGGCGGACAGGAGACCTCGCCGGAGAGCACGCCCCAAAGACGGAGACCGCGCATGTGAACGCGCATAAAGTCAGCGAAATCAGGGTAATTCACGCCATCGAAAATCACGGGGCAGCGAGGAATCGCAACATAACCCGATGAAGTAGACATCTCTCTCTCTCTCTCTCTCTCTCTCTCTCTCTTTTGAAAGTCAACTCGTCAGTCTAGATCAGATCTGACGAGGAACAAGCCAGTAGCCGGCGGAGATGCAGCAGGCGGGAAGAGGGCACCGACGGGCGGGTAGATGCAGGGCGAGGCCTAGCGGTGAGGCTGCAGGCCGACAGGCGTCAGGTGCGGCTGGCGGGAGGAGGCGATGCAGCGGGTGGGCAAGCAGATGCAAGGCCAGGCCGAGTGGTGAGGCTGTAGGCCGTCAGGTGCAGCTGGCGTCCAATCGGGGAGGAGGGAGGTGCAGACCGATAGCGGTGCAGGCGGTTCTGATCGAGGAGAAGGGCGGTGCAGAGGGTGACGGGACCAGGAGGGGCGGGGCCCTTTGAGGAGTAGTAGTCCCGTCAGGTCCCGTCAGGTGCAGCTCGGCAGGCGTGAGGAGAAGTAGTCCCGTCAGGTGCAGCTCGGCAGGCGGGAGGAGATCGGCCGATCCGATCTGGGATCTCGACCGAAAAGCAGCGAGATCGACCAAAAACAGCGAGATCGGCCGAAAACAGCGGCAATCGTCGGCGGAGACGTCGGAGGAACGACGACGACAGGGACGATGGCGGCTGTGACGATGTTGCAGAAAAATTTGTCTAACCTAGCTATGATACCATGTCAGGAATATGCAACATGTATTCCTCTGGGGGCCAAAGGCCACAATATATAGTACAGGTACAGGTGTGAATATGCAGGAAGCCCCCTAACATATGGGGAAACTACAATATACAATATATACATCTAACAGTTTCCACCCATCAAAACTTGCATCATTTGGTGGGTGCTGGGTTCTTGAAGGCCTCCCATCATTTCGAGAAGCTACTCGATAACTCTCCTAGTTGACTGTTTTGTCCCAAAGGAAGCCATCCAATACTAGGTCATTTTGAACCCTCTTTACACGTATCTAAGGAGGGTTGTCCCTAGTTATAAACACCATCTCCCCATCCTATTAGAATCCTTTTGTCAAACGCTTCATCTACAAGCTTATGCCGCAAGCCTACGAGAGACCTTACCACCATTGCTCTTGTGAGTTCATTGAGATCCATGAGGAAGGAGCCATTGGGTCTACCTAATTCATGCCCTATGGTTTCAACCATTTTGTGTGGGTTAGTCCAGGTTTGTGGTTCTGCGATTTTTTGAATAGCGAGTTTAAGTTCTTGCAGCTTCAAATAGCCTTCCAATGTATGAGCCGCACCCAGACTTGGTACGCTAAATCTAATTAGTCATTTGCGTGCAGTTAGTAATTCTCCCCCGACTTCATCCGGCGACGTTAAGATCAGGACACCCTTTGCGTGTGAACTCCTCCATCGGTTTCATGCTTACTGGGAGGGAGAGGGGGTCGAGGAATATGAGCTCAAGCTCAAAGATCCGACGATGATTCACTCTAGCTAGCCAAATATGTCACCGATGAGCCCAAGGAGGCCCCCAATTGATTGATCGTAAATGGTTATCTTTTGGGGGAGCATGTTTTATACATCCTTTTGATGTCTTGGAAGCTTGTAACTCATGAGTACTCCGCTACATACACATGAGGTGACATGTTGCAGCCATTCTAGTGTACTCCCATTGCCAATGTTGTGTTTTATGCTTGAAAGTGTCTTTTTTTGTTGTCGTTGCAAACAATGATTTCTATGTTGCAATGTTTAATCCGATATCTATTGCGGCCACTGGAGATCTGTTACATACACAATTTAGTTAGTTGTGTCAAGCTTCATGCACTAGCCAATGCAACCAAAAGTCCGAACTGATGGAAAGGGCTAGTACAATCCACTTATACACTTCAACACCCCCTCTCACGTGTGACAGTGAGAAGTCAGCACGTGCAACCGGAAGAGAGCGACGGCGCGCGAAACTCACGTATGACTTAAGAGGCCTATACGTGGACATAGAGGGGTCAACAACAATTTTAGGATAAATTGCGAAAGTCAGGACTCGAACTAGAGACCTTAGGATCTGATACCATGTGTAACATCCCAAAAATACTAAACTTGGATTATCAAACTCTAATCATCAAATTTAGGGTTAACAAAAACTTTGCTAAATAAAAATATGAAAGCATGCATTTCATTTTGAATTCTTTTGAACCAACTTGTTTGTGTGTTCCTTTGCTTGTAAATGTATGCTTAGGTGAAATAAACATCATCTAAACAATTCCCAAACTTTTCTCAAAGACAAGTAAATTAAAACAAATAAAATAAGGGAATGGTCATTTTGACCAATTTAACTCCCATGCCTACTTTGGCTGTCTCAAACTTTCATAACTTAACAGAAACTTTTCCGGATCTTTGCACCCCTTGATTTTACTCATAACAAAGTATCAAGGCCCACTTTGTGATCATCCAGAAACATTCAAATGCATAGTTTAAAGGACAGTTCAAAATTGAATTTTTATCATATGGGAAGATCCCACTTTTTCAAAAACCACTCAAACAAGCTCAACTTTCAAAACCCAAGCATCTGCAGACTCACCAGCACCAACCTAGCACACCCACCAAAAATATTTTCAAAATTCAAAACTTGAATTCTTGCGGCCATTTCATCAAACACATTGCAGACACAAATCATCAAAATCTTAAACACTATTGTGAGCAGTGATTGAAGCCTAACTTATTCCCTCTCTAGCTCATAACCATCTCAGTAGATCACCTAGCAAGTTAAACCAAGCACTAGACTCACTGTAAGCTGGGCAATGACATCAATGGTGAACAGCCGAAGCTCACCATGCCACCCCAGTGGAGACAGCAAGCTAGGAGGAGATTTAGCCATGCCAACCTTGTCTGGGAGGCAGCCCACCGTCCATCGCCACTCCCTGTCCCAGCCGCGAGCGTTGCCAAACCCTGGACCGCACGCACGAACCGCGCCCAGCTCGCCAGCAACCATGTCGAGCATGCGCCAGAGCGCCACACTCGACCGACGCCCACAGACCGCGTGCCGCCCTCGCCACGTGCATACATGATCTCCACCGACCTAGGAGACCGCCAGACATCACCGTGCGCCGCCCCATGACGCACAGCCACCGCTCACCGTCAAAGACGTCGCCTCGCGTGCGAGCATCGCGTTCAGACCAAACCGCCCCTACGCGCGCATTAAAGCCGTAGAGCATCGCCAGGAGACCACCAAGCGATCGCCACCGCCGTCCATGCCTCTAGCCACCCGCAGCCATGTCGCCACCGTCGCCTGCCCATCCCGTTCGGTCTCATCGTCGTGACTATAAATAGAGGCCACCCCCAGCCGAATTGAGCACACCATCTCACTCTCCTCTCCTCACCGATCGTGCCACCCCGTTCCCGGAGCAAGGCGAGCAGCACTTCGCCGGAATTTCACCGAAGTCTGCCGCTGCTGGAGAAGAAGGGAGCCAGCGATTGGAGTCGCCCCAGGAGAAGCTGCCGATACCAGGAGGTTCGCCGTCGTCGACTTCGTCGTTCGCCCGCCTCGCCGACCCTCGCCTAAACCCCGGTGAGCCCCCAATGACCCCCACTGGCCGCGCTAGGTTTCTGTCTCGCCGGAGTTGCCCAACGTCGACGATGACCCTCAGCCATTGGATTAGAACCAGATCGAACACACCACATCGCCCCATACCGCTTCGCACCCCCTCGTCTCACTGACGCGTGGGGACAGCCACTTAACCAGCCCGCGTAAGCGCTGTGCTTAGTAGGCTGGCCTAGTATCACTTCCCGCGTAGCCCAGTTATTTGAATTTAACCTTTTGCATTTTATTTCAAACACACTTCTGTACCCAGTTTAAAAAATCAACCCAGACCGATTCAGTGAACCAAATTGAATTAAACCAATTTTGTTAGAAAGTTCTGGGAATGCTGAATCCAAGCCCGTTGGATTCAAGTCATTTGGATCTGTAGATCATCCTTGGTAAAAATAACAAGGCAGAAGCTTTTCTGCATTCAAACATTTTTCAAATTAAAACCATAATAGATTTTGAGTTGATTCCAACCCTCAATAATCACATTTAACCATACCCTTCAGAATATATAAAAATAAATAGGTTTACTTACAGAAATAATGTTCAAGTAATAAAAGAATGCTACATAGGCATTTCTAGCCACTTTAGTTAATTAAAATAAAAGGGTAAAACCTTATTAAATTGTGACACCACTTTAAATCACATTCCCATGGACTAAAATATATGGTGATGACATGTGTCAACATGATCCCATGTTTGGTTTGGAGAATATTAAATCTTAAGTAGTTTTTCAATGAGTAGAAATTAATTTTCTAAAAAATAAAAGGAATTAAACAAAGCTTTAATCTTGTAATGTTAGTGATGATGCTAGATCATCTATAGAACTCTTTTGTGTGATGATTGCAAATAGTTAAGTATTGTTTGGTGATTGTGTACATCGTATTTATTCATAGACGCTAGTACCAACCAAGGATACGAGGAGGAAGGAGGATATTACGAAGAAGAAGCCGAGGAGAACTTCAACCACTGCTCTGCTCAAGGCAAGCTAACACTTGCAATTATGAAAGTTAGATAACCTATGCAATGCACTAAGCATGCTTGGTTAGACATATTTGATGATACCCAATCCTAGTTTTACTTACAAGCTTTCTACTTTATTTCTTTATCAAAGCTATAACTTAGAGTTGACTTAAGTGACTTGTAGATTCTAGAAATATATATTGAAGGTTGCATAAAGAGCATAAAATTTGGCCTAAGCTAGAAAATCTTGATGTCATCCTAAGGCATGAGATTGAACTTAGTTGAAACTCCACTAGTTTACCACCCCTCATTAGTACTCACCCCCACTTGTAGATTCTAGTGCTAAGCATAAAACTTGATCAACATTAGATGGGAATACTTAGTGAAAATGGTTATGAAAACCTTAGAATGATGGATCATTCTACTGAGATGTTTTGACATGTGTTTCCGAACACCAGATGATTTATGGTGATGAAAATGTTGAGGCATGAGCCTTAGCCCTTTATAAAATTGATGGTTGTCTGGATGCGATACCATTCCAATTTTATCGTACAACCACAATACTCGAGAATTGGGTAGGGCTTGACTGGAAACTTATATACCTTAGTATTAGTTCCCTCATGGCCAAGGTCTGAGCTGAGGCTACCTTGTGAAGATTGTCCACCTGTGCAGTACCCAAGATGACAGTTGGTCATGGTTGGGAGGCCAAACTCACAGGAGAGGTGCTTATACTAGGGCGTGTAATTGAAAGGTTAGGATTGATTATCCGCATACTGAGTATGGTGAATTCAGGATTTGTTCCTGACAGATGTATCGAATGTTGTGGTGAAAGTGTACAATCTCTGCAGAGTGTCAAACTATTTGAATAGCCGCGTCCGCGGTTATGGACAGTTGGAGTGGCCATAGTGTTCCCCCGTTAGACTTTTCAAAATGATTTGTGAAAAGAAGTGAGACTTTGACTTGACCACAACAGAGTTGTGACCTGAGTTACAAGATCTTATTTAGGTGTTATAAAAATGTGAGTAGCTGCTTTTATTTCTGAACTTAGTAGAGGTAAATCTGTCTTCTTGCAAAACAACCCTAGAGCCTAGTGTCCTATTATCAAAAACCCCTTCCACTTGTTAGTATTAGTTTGCGAGTACTTAAAGAGTACTCATGGCTTTGCCCCTGGCTATTCCCGTGGCCAGTCTATGAAGAGGAGTACCTGGAGGATGGACCCCAGGAAGGTTACGACAACTAGGATCATCTCCCATCGTCAGTATTGCCTGTGACCCCGAAGATGGAGCTTCGCCTACGCTACCGTTATTATTACGTATTCCGCTGCTTGAAGTTGTATTAAGAACTGGATCATGAGATCCCTATTTGTGTAAGAACTTATGTACGGTTTGCAATGGATGATGTACTATGGTATCCAATTCTGTTATGTCTCGCAAAAATGGTAATCCTGGGATTGCGATGTATGGCATAACAGGCATCTGGGATTAAAAATCCGGGTGTTGACAAGTTGGTATCAGAGCCATCCTGACCATAGGAGACCCTAGTTAGACTGGACGTTTGAATCAAAAACTTAGTTTCAAAACCAAAGGAAGCAAATATTTATAAAAACTTATTCTCATTCTTATCCCTTTGATTCTTTCATGAAAATTCATGTTCCTCAAAAACTCTTGCAAAATACATAAAATATGACACACTTGATCACTCTACTAACTTACTCATCCTATATTCTTATAGATGGACGTGAAGTACAGCAAGTTTTATCAGTTGGGGAATGGAAGAGACCTTATCTTTGAGAGGGATTTGGACCAGCTTTCGGAACTTCTGGAGCGTCCGCACCCCGAGTTCTTCGAAGCTCAGCTCAATGATCAAGGAGGAGAAGATCTGCAGTGGCTAATTGTTGCAAGTCTCCGAGGAAAGATGGAACCTCCCACTGCGGAGGGAATTCAGTTTACCTTAAAAGAGAACAACTGGCTCGACGGACTTGCCAGGGCCATGCAGGAAGCTCTTTCCCGTCTATGTGGGAAGAGTATCAACCAGATCAAGGGTACTCGCTTTGAGTTTTGCCCAAGGCGTGATGCTAATGGACAACCACTGGAAGCCCCATACCACCACGAGCTGAAGACTCAATTGGACCACCTTAGCTTCATGATGTACGATTGTCAGCAGGAGTTGGATAACTGTCGTGACTACTCCAACCACAAGTCTGCCATCATCAAGACGAAGGACCAAACCATCGCCATGCTGGCAAAAGATCACAAGTCTCGCCGCCTTCAGCTCAACAAGAAGGAGCGCATTATTGCCCGTCTTCGCCACCGTATCTCATCTTTGGAGGAGACCATCCACGAGAGAGACATGTAGTTGGAGGAAAGGGAGAATGCCGAAGAGGACCTTCATGGAGACCCCTACTCCTATCTCAGTGATGACGATGCTTTTCTGGAGGATCAGGATATGGACTTCTTCACCGATGAGGATGATTTTGCCTTCATCGATGATGATGAGGATGATGAAGCCACAGATTCCGAGGAGTAGTACCACTTGAGAACTAGCGTAGTGAGTAGTATTCGGTCCCACGGTATCGTAGTTTTTAGAATGGTTCTTAAAACCATCTTTTTTTCTTTGTTGTGGTGTGTGTTGTACCGTGTGCTATGAATGAATGAATGAAAAGCAAGTTACTAGAAAATCCGAGTCAAACTTTGAAATTTTTTCAAAATCCCAGAACCTTAGAAATTTCCCTCTTTTCTCATGATCTATCTCAATCTTCAGATGCCACGCGGAGGAAGTGGTTCATCCCCGGACCCGATGTTACAGATCCTGCAAATATTGACCTCTGACCGCTAAGCTGAAAGAGCGGAACGTCAAGCCAACCTAGCCACCCTGCAACATATTGCTGAGCTAGCCCACAACAACCAAGGCCACGGAAATCAGGACAACCATGGATCTAAGCTCAAGAACTTCCAGAATGCTAACCCACCTGTTTTCACTAAGTCAGAAGAACCCCTAGACGCCGATGATTGGCTGCAGACCATGGAAAATAACCTAGAAGTCACTGGAGTGGAAGCCAACGAGAAAGTTCTGTTCTCCACCCACTATCTAGCCGGATATGCCAGGGCATGGTGGAACAGTGTTCGCGCAATGACCGGAGGCCAGATGATGACCTGGGAGGAATTCAAGGTCAAGTTCAGCAGAACCCATGTGCCACCGGGTTTGATCAAGAGGATGAGAGACGAGTTCAGAGAACTGAAGCAAGGAAGGATGACCGTAGTGGAATACCGTGACAAAATTTTGTCATTAGCTAGGTATGCCCCGGATGAGATTGATACCGAAGCCAAGAAGAAAGAAAGATTCCTGAATGGTCTGCATGATGAGATGGAGACATTGTTAGTCAATATCCCCTTTGCTGATATTGAAGCCCTTGTCGACTCTGCCATCCAGATGGAAGGAAAGATCAACCAAGCCAATGAGAACCACAAGCGTCGCATAATGCATCAGGCAGGAACCCATAAGACCCCAAAGTATCGCCCTAACCCATCTCCCGGATTTGCCCCGAGAACCAACAGACCCCCAATGAACCGTCCGACCTATCCCAACCGTGGAAACCCTAGGCCCAGAGGAAATCACAACAACCCCAGCAACTCTAGCAATTTCAACCATGCCCCACCCAAGTTCAACAACAACAATGGTACCGCCAACAACAACACTGCCCCGAGGACTGGAAGCAATGTTGTGCGTGTACCAGCAAAGGACAAGTCGCAGGTGACTTGTTATGACTATGGAAATAAGGGTCACTACTCCAACGAGTGCCCCAACAAGAATAATGCCGCAGCACCCAATGCCAATGTCCCAGCTCAGCAACAGCGTCATGTTCAGCCAGGAAGAAGGTTTGCCCCAGGGAATTCGCTCAACCGCAAAGGCCGTCTTTTTCTCATGCATGCTGAAGAAGCTCAGGAAGCGCCAGACGTCGTGCTGGGCATGTTTTCTGGTAATTCAGTACTGGCACGAGTGTTGTTTGATTCTGGTGCATCGCACTCATTTCACCAAATAATTTGCATGCACTAGTAAAATTCAACCAACCAAACTGAAACATGTTATGATTGTTCAAATTCCCGGATCAACCACCAAGTCTAGTCAAATTTTCAAAGCCATCCCTATCCGAATCGATGGCATAGATTTTTATGCAAATCTGATAGTACTCGGAACTAAAGGTTTGGAAGTAGTACTAGGAATGGATTGGATGCCCAAACATAAAGGATTGATTGACTGTGCCAAGAAAGCCATAACCATGACCAGTACAGCCGGAATATCAGTCGAGCATATATCTGAAACCTTACCTCGTCAATACAAGTGCAACAAGAGTATAGCCCAACCTACCATTGACCAAGTCCGGATAGTCTGTGAATACCCCGATGTATTTCCAGATGTTTTGCCTGGTGTGCCCCCAGATCGGGATATCGAGTTTATCATCGAACTAATCCCCGGAACCGGACCCATAGCCCAGAGACCATATAGTATGAACCCGTCTGAGCTAGAAGAACTGAAGAAGCAACTGGATGCCATGCTGGAAATTGGATTGATTCAACCAAGTGCGTCACCATGGAGATCACCTGTCTTGTTTGTGGACAAGAAAGATGGAGGTAACCGTTTGTGTTCGGATTATCGGAAGTTGAATGATGTCACCATCAAGAACAAATACCCCTTGCCCAAGATAGAAGATTTGTTTGATTAGTTGACCGGTGCCAAAGTGTTTTCTAAGATTGATCTTAGAACTGGCTATCATCAACTCAAGATTCGCGCAGAGGATATTCCAAAGACTGCCTTTACCACCAGATATGGATTGTACGAGTATACAGTCATGTCTTTTGGATTAACCAATGCCCCCGCTTATTTCATGAATCTCATGAATAAGATTTTTATGGACTGCCTGGATAAGTTTGTCGTTGTTTTCATCGATGACATTCTGATTTATTCCAAATCGGAAGAAGAACATGAGCTACACCTAAGGACCATTCTTGGAACCCTTAGAGAGCATCAGCTATATGCAAAGTTTAGCAAATGTGAATTCTAGTTACAGGAGGTAGGATTCCTCCGTCACATTGTATCACCCGGAGGAATTGCCGTTGACCCTGCCAAAGTGAAAGATGTAGAGGATTGGCAAGCCCCAACCACTCAAACCCAAGTTCGTGCATTTCTCGGATTGGCGGGATATTACCGCAAGTTCGTATAAGGATTCTCGAGTATCGCCAGACCCATGACCCAATTGCTGAAGAAGGAGAAGAAGTTTGAATGGACCGACAAATGTGAAGCGAGTTTTCAAGAACTCAAGAGGAGATTGATTTCAACCCCAATCTTGATCATGCCGGATATCACCAAGCCCTTCGATGTGTATTGTGACGCATCCAAGATCGGTCTTGGATGTGTGCTAATGCAAGAAGGCAAAGTTATATCTTATCTATCTCGACAACTGAAGCAACATGAGCAAAATTACCCAACCCATGACCTCGAACTCGCAGCCGTAGTTCTAGCCCTGAAGACATGGAGGCATTACCTGATGGGAAACCATCGTGAGATTTATTAGGATCACAAGAGCCTGAAGTATATATTCACTCAGAAGGAGCTGAATATGAGACAGAGAAGGTGGATTGATCTAATCAAGGATTACTACCTGGATATTCACTATCACCCTGGTAAATCCAATGTGTTAGCCGATGCCCTTAGCAGATTGCCGTGCCGCTTGAACTCCATGATTTTAAAGGAGCAACCAAGCTTGCACAAAGAGATGGAAGATTTTCGAATGGAATTAGTGAGTAAAGGATTTTTGGCTAGCATAGAACTCCATCCCACTTTGATCAGTCAGATTAAAGAGGCGCAGAAGGGAAATGCTAGTATCGACGGAATCAAGCGTCGTATTGGTACATGCAAAGTACCCGGATTCACCGAAGACGAAGAAGGAGTTTTGTGGTACAAAGGACGCCTTTGTGTACCATCTGATTCTGAGTTGAAAGAAGTTATTTTGAAGGAGGCTCATGATACTCTTTATTCTATCCATCCCGGAGGAACTAAGATGTATCAAGATTTAAAAGAGCAATTTTGGTGGCATAAGATGAAGAGAGAAATCGGAAGCTATATCGCCAAGTGTGATATATGTCAGCGGGTCAAGGCAGGACATCAAAGACCCGCTGTACTATTGCAACCATTGCAGATTCCGGAATGGAAATGGGATTCCGTTGGAATGGACTTTATCACCGGATTGCCTACTTCTAGTAGGGGAAATGACTCTATTTGGGTCATCGTGGACCGATTGTCCAAAGTCGCCCATTTCTTGCCCATCAAGACCACATATCAGATTTCGAAGCTAGCGGAGTTGTACATCGCTAGAATAGTTAGTTTGCATGGAGTCACCAAGAACATCGTATCGGATCGAGGAACTCAGTTTACCTCGAGATTCTGGAAGAAAGTCCAAGAAGGTTTAGGAACCCGCCTAGATTTTAGCACCGCGTATCACCCTCAGACCGATGGACAAACGGAGCGAGTAAACCAAATACTCGAAGATATGCTGAGAGCATGTGTGCTAGAATATGGATCCAAGTGGGAAGACTGTCTGTCGTTTGCAGAATTCTCATACAATAACAGTTATCAAGCCAGTTTGCAAATGGCCCCATTTGAATTCATGTACGGAAGGAAGTGTCGCACCCCTTTGAACTGGTCGGAAGTAGGAGAGAGTCAGATTTTCGGAGCCGACATCCTACGAGAAGCAAAAGAGAGGGTTCACAAGATTCGTGAGCACCTCAAGACCGCCCAGTCTAGACAGAAGATTTACACCGACAAGAGACGTCGAGACCTCGCCTTCAACATAGGAGATTTAGTGTATCTGAAGGTGTCGCCATTGAAGGGAATGAAGCGTTTCTGACTCAAGGGAAAGTTAGCCCCCAGATATACCGGACCCTTCAAGATTCTAAACCGTCGAGGAGAAGTGTCGTATCAATTGGAACTACCCGAAGAGATGTCAGTTGTGCACAATGTGTTCCATATCTCATTACTTCGCAAGTGTCTCGAAGTCCCCGAGAAGACCGAAGTGTTCAAGAATATCGATCACCGGACCATAGAGATAAACGATGACCTGACCTATCCCGAAGTACCCATACGTATTTTGGAAGAAGCTTTCAGAACTACCCGAACCCGAAGCATCAAGTTTCTCAAGATTCAGTGGAGCAACCACACAGAAGAGGAAGCTACCTGGGAGCGCGAAGATCACATCAGGACGGAGTTTCCCGATCTCTTCAAATCATAGGTAATCTTTTTCGAACTTTTTCAAATCTCGGGACGAGATTTTGTTTAAGGGGGGGAGGTTTGTAACATCCCAAAAATACTAAACTTGGATCATCAAACTCTAATCATCAAATTTAGGGTTAACAAAAACTTTGCTAAATAAAATATGAAAGCATGCATTTCATTTTGAATTCTTTTGAACCACCTTGTTTGTGTGTTTCTTTGCTTGTAAATGGATGCTTAGGTGAAACAAACATCATCTAAACATTTCCCAAACTTTTTCCAAAGACAAATAAATCAAAACAAAGCTAAATGAGTGAATGGTCATTTTGACCAATTTAACTCCCATGCCTACATTGGTTGTCTCAAACTTTTAGAACCTAACAGAAACTTTTCTGGATCTTTGCACCCCTTGATTTTACTCATAAAAAAGTATCAAGGCCCACTTTGTGATCATCCAGAAAGTTTCAAATGCATAGTTTAAATGGCAATTCAAAATTGAATCTTTATCATATGAGAAGATCCCACTTTTTCAAAAACCACTCAAACAAGCTCAACTTTCAAAACCCAAGCATCTGCAGACTCACAGCACCAACCTAGCACACCCACCAAAAATATTTTCAAAATTCAAAACTTGAATTCTTGCGGCCATTTCATCAAACACATTGCAGACACAAATCATCAAAATCTTAAACACTATTGTGAGCAGTGATTGAAGCCTAACTTGTTCCCTCTCTAGCTCACAACCATCTCAGTAGATCACCTAGCAAGTTAAACCAAGCACTAGACTCACTGTATGCTGGGCAATGACATCAATGGTGAACAGCCGAAGCTCACCATGCCACCCTAGTGGAGACAGCAAGCTAGGAGGAGATTTAGCCGTGCCAACCTTGTCTAGGAGGCAGCCCACCGTCCACCGACACTCCCTGTCCTAGCCGCGAGCGTTGCCAAACCCTGGACCGCACGCACGAACCGCGCCCAGCTCGCCAGCAACCATGCCGAGCATGCGCTAGAGCGCCACACTCGACCGACCCACACAGACCGCGCGCCGCCCTCGCCGCGTGCATACATGATCGCCACCGACCCAGGAGACCGCCAGACATCACCGTTCGCCGCCCCATGACACACAGCCACCGCTCACCGTCGAAGAGGCCGCCTCTGTCGTGCAGAGCATCACACGTTCCAGACCAAACCGCACCGCCCCTACGCGCGCATTAAAGCCGTAGAGCATCGCCAGGAGACCACCAAGCGATCGCCACCGCCGGCCATGCCTCTAGCCGCCCGTAGCCATGTCGCCACCGTCGCCTGCCCATCCCGTTCGGTCTCATCGTCGCGACTATAAATAGAGGCCACCCCCAGCCGAATTGAGCACACCATCTCACTCCCCTCTCCTCACTGATCGTGCCACCCCGTTCTCGGAGCAAGGTGAGCAGTACTTCGCCGGAATTTGACCAGAGTCTGCCGCTGCTGGAGAAGAAGGGAGCCAGCGATTGGAGCCGCCCCAGGAGAAGCTGTCGGTACCAGGAGGTTCATCGACTTTGTCGTTCGCCCGCCTCGCCGACCCTCGCCTGAACCCCTATGAGCCCCCAACGACCCCCACTGGCTGTGCTAGGTTTCTGTCTCGCCGGCGTTGCCCAACGTCGACGATGACCCTCGGCCGTTGGATTAGAACCAGATCAAACGCACCACATCGCCCTATACCGTTTCGCACCCCATCGTCTCACTGACGCGTGGGGACAGCCACTTAACCAGCCCGCGTAAGCGCTGTGCTTAGCAGGCTGGCCCAGTATCACTTCCCACGCAGCCTAGTTATTTGAATTTAACCTTTTCCATTTTATTTCAAACACACTTCTGTACCCATTTTCAAAAATCAACCCAGGTCGATTCAGTGAACCAAATTGAATGAAACCAATTTTGTTAGAAATGTCTGGAAATACTGAATCCAAGCCCATTGGATTCAAGTCATTTGGATCTGTAGATCATCCTTGGTAAAAATAACAAGGCCGAAGCTTTTCTGCATTCAAACATTTTTCAAATTAAAACCATAATAGATTTTGAGTTGATTCCAACTCTCAAAAATAACATTTAACCATACCCTTCAGAATATATAAAAATATATAGGTTTACTTACAGAAATAATGTTCAAGTAATAAAAGAATGCTACATAGGCATTTCTAGCCACTTTAGTTAATTAAAATAAAAGGGTAAAACCTTATTAAATTGTGACACCACTTTAAATCACACTCCCATGGACTAAAATATGTGGTGATGACATGTGTCAACATTATCCCATGTTTGGTTTGGAGAATATTAAATGTTAAGTAGTTTTTCAATGAGTAGAAATTACTTTTCTAAAAAATTAAAAGGAATTAAACCAAGCTTTAATCTTGTAATGTCAGTGATGCTAGATCATCTATAGGACCCTTTTGTGTGATGATGGCAAATAGTTAAGTATTGTTTGGTGATTGTGTACATCGTATTTATTCATAGACGCTAGTACCGACCAAGGATACGAGGAGGAAAGAGGATACTACGAAGAAGAAGCCAAGGAGAACTTCAACCACTGCTCTGCTCAAGGCAAGCTAACACTTGCAATTATGAAAGTTAGATAACCTATGCAATGCACTAAGCATGCTTGGTTAGACATATTTGATGATACCCAATCCTATTTTTACTTGCAAGCTTTCTACTTTATTTCTTTATCAAAGCTATAACTTAGAGTTGACTTAAGTGACTTGTAGATTCTAGAAAGATATATTGAAGGTTGCATAAAGAGCATAAAATTTGGCCTAAGCTAGAAAATCTTGATGTCATCCTAAGGCATGAGATTGAACTTAGTTGAAACTCCACTAGTTTACCACCCCTCATTAGTACTCACCCCCACTTGTAGATGCTAGTGCTAAGCATAAAACTTGATCAACATTAGATGGGAATACTTGGTGAAAATGGTTATGAAAACCTTAGAATGATGGATCATTCTACTGAGATGTTTTGACATGTGTTTCCGAACACCAGACGATTTATGGTGATGAAAATGTTGAGGCATGAGCCTTAGCCCTTTATAAAACTGATGGTTGTCTGGATGCGATACCATTCCAATTTTATCGTACAACCACAATACCCGAGAATCGGGTAGGGCTTGACTAGAAACTTATATACCTTAGTATTAGTTCCCTCATGGCCAAGGTCTGAGCTGAGGCTACCTTGTGAAGATTGTCCACCTGTGCAGTACCCAAGATGACAGTTGGTCATGGTTGGGAGGCCAAACTCACAAGAGAGGTGCTTATACTAGGGCGTGTAATTGAAAGGTTAGGATTGATTATCCACATACTTAGTATGGCGAATTCAGGATTTGTTCCTGACGGATGTATCGAATGTTGTGGTGAAAGTGTACAATCTCTGCAGAGTGTCAAACTATTCGAATAGTCGCGTCCGCGGTTATGGACAGTTGGAGTGGCCATACTGTTCCCCCGTCAGACTTTTCAAAATGATTTGTGAAAGGAAGTGAGACTTTGACTTGACCACAACAGAGTTGTGACCTGAGTTACAAGATCTTATTTAGGTGTTATAAAAATGTGACTAGCTGCTTTTATTTCTGAACTTAGTAGAGGTAAATCTGGCTTCTTGCAAAACAACCCTAGAGCCTAGTGTCCTATTATCAAAACCCCCTTCCACTTGTTAGTATTAGTTTGCGAGTACTTAAAGAGTACTCATGGCTTTGTCCCTGGATATTCCCGTGGCCAGACTATGAAGAGGAGTACCTGGAGGATGGACGCCAGGAAGGTTACGACAACTAGGATCATCTCCCATCGTCAGCATTGCCTGTGACCCCGAAGATGGAGCTTCGCCTACGCTACCGTTATTATTACGTATTCCGCTACTTGAAGTTGTATTAAGAACTGGATCATGAGATCCCTATTTGTGTAAGAACTTATGTACGGTTTGAAATGGATGATGTACTATGGTATCCAATTCTGTTATGTCTCGCAAAAATGGTAATCCTGGGATTGCGATGTATGGCATAACAGGCATCTGGGATTAAAAATCCGGGTGTTGACAAGTTGGTATCAGAGCCATCCTGACCATAGGAGACCCTAGTTAGACTGGACGTTTGAATCAAAAACTTAGTTTCAAAACCAAAGGAAGCAAATATTACAAAAACTTATTCTCATTCTTATCCCTTTGATTCTTTCATGAAAATTCATGTTCCTCAAAAACTCTTGCAAATTACATAAAATTTGACACACTTGATCACTCTACTAACTTACTCATCCAATATTATTATAGATGGACGTGAAGTACAACAAGTTTTATCAGTTGGGGAATGGAGGAGACCTTATCTTTGAGAGGGATTTGGACCAGCTTTCGGAACTTCTGGAGCATCCGCACCCCGAGTTCTTCGAAGATCAGATCAATGATCAAGGAGGAGAAGATCTGCAGTGGTTAATTGTTGCAAGTCTCCGAGGAAATATTGAACCTCCCACTGCAGAGGGAATTCAGTTTAACTTAAGAGAGAACAACTGGCTCGACGGACTTGCCAGGGCCATGCAAGAAGCTCTTTCCCGTCTGTGTGGGCAGAGTATCAACCAGATCAAGGGTACTCGCTTTGAGTTTTGCCCAAGGCGTGATGCTAATGGACAACCACTGGAAGCCCAATACCACCACGAGCTAAAGACTCAATTGGACCACCTTATCTTCATGATGTACGATCGTCAGCAGGAGTTGGATAACTGCCGTGACTACTCCAACCACAAGTCTGCCATCATCAAGACGAAGGACCAAACCATCGCCATGCTAGCAAAAGATCGCAAGTCTCGCCGTCACCGACAAGAAGGCGCGTGTGCCGTCTTCGCCACCGTATCTCATCTTTGGAGGAGACCATCCACGAGCGAGACATGCAGTTGGAGGAAAGGGAGAATGCCGGAGAGGACCTTCGTGGAGACCCCTACTCCTATCTCAGCGATGACGATGATTTTCTGGAGGATCAGGCTATGGACTTATTCACCGATGAGGATGATTTCGCCTTCATCGATGATGATGAGGATGATGAAGCCACAGATTCCGAGGAGTAGTACCACTTGATCACTAGCGTAGTGAGTAGTATTCGGTCCCACGGTATCGTAGTATTCAGAATGGTTCTTAAAACCATTTGTTTTTCTTTGTTGTGGTGTGTGTTGTACCGTGTGCTATGAATGAATGAAAAGCAAGTTACTAGAAAATCTGAGTCAAACTTTGAAAACTTTTCAAAATCCCAGAACCTTAGAAATTTCCCTCTTTTCTCATAATCTATCTCAATCTTCAGATGCCACGCGGAGGAAGTGATTCATCCCCGGACCCGATGTTACAGATCCTGCAAATGTTGACCTCTGACCATGGAGCTGAAAGAGCGGAACGTCAAGACAACCTAGCCACCCTGCAACAGATAGCTCAGCTAGCCCACAACAACCAAGGCCACGGAAATTAGGACAACCATGGATCTAAGCTCAAGAACTTCCAGAATACCAACCCACCTGTTTTCACTAAGTCAGAACAACCCGTAGACGCCGATGATTGGCTGCTGACCATGGAAAATAACCTAGAAGTCGCTGGAGTGGAAGCCAACGAGAAAGTTCTGTTCGCCACCCACTATCTAGCCAGAGATGCCAGGGCATGGTGGAATAGTGTTCGCGCAATGACCGGAGGCCAGATGATGACCTGGGAGGAATTCAAGGTCAATTTCAGCAGAACCCATGTGCCACCGGGTTTGATCAAGAGGATGAGAGACGAGTTCAGAGAACTGAAGCAAGGAAGGATGACCGTAGTGGAATACCGTGACAAATTTTTGTCATTAGCTAGGTATGCCTCAGATGAGATCGACACCGAATCCAAGAAGAAAGAAAGATTCCTGAATGGTCTGCATGATGAGATGGAGACATTGTTAGTCAATATCCCCTTTGCTGATATTGAAGCCCTTGTCGACTCTGCCATCCAAATGGAAGGAAAGATCAACCAAGCCAATGAGAACCGCAAGCGTCGCATGATGCATCATCCAGGAACCCATCAGACCCCAAAGTATCTCCCTAACCCATCTCCCGGATTTGCACCGAGAACCAACAGACCCCCAATGAACCGTCCGACCTATCCCAACCGTGGAAACCCTAGGCCCGGAGGAAATCACAACAACCCCGGAAACTCTAGCAATTTCAACCGTGCCCCACCCAAGTTCAACAACAACAATGCTACCGCCAACAACAACACTGCCCCAAGGACTGGAAGCAATGTTGTGCCTGTAGCAGCAAAGGACAAGTCGCAGGTGACTTGTTATGACTGTGGAAATAAGGGTCACTACTCCAACGAGTGCCCCAACAAGAAGAATGCCGCAGCACCCAATGCCAATGTCCCAGCTCAGCAATAGCGTTGTGTTCAGCCAGGAAGAAGGTTTGCCCCAGGGAATTCGCTCAACCGCAATGGCCGTCTTTTTCTCATGCATGCTGAAGAAGCTCAGGAAGCGCCAGACGTTGTGCTGGGTATGTTTTCTGTTAATTCAGTACTGGCACGAGTGTTGTTTGATTCTGGTGCATCGCACTCATTTGTCACCAAAGAATTTGCATGCACTAGTAAAATTCAACCAACCAAACTGAAACATGTTATGATTGTTCAAATTCCCGGATCAACCACCAAGGCTAGGCAAATTTGCAAAGCCATCCCTATCCGAATCCATGGCATAGATTTTTATGCAAATCTGATAGTACTCGGAACTAAAGGTTTGGAAGTAGTACTAGGAATGGATTGGATGTCCAAACATAAAGGATTGATTGACTGTGCCAAGAAAGCCATAACCATGACCAGTACAGCCGGAATATCAGTCGAGCATATATCTGAAACCTTACCTCATCAATTCAAGTGCAACAAGAGTATAGCCCAACCTACCATTGACCAAGTACGGATAGTCTGTGAATACCCCGATGTATTTCTAGATGTTTTGCCCGGTATGCCCCCAGATCGGGATATCGAGTTTATCATCAAACTAATCCCCGGAACCGGACCCATAGCCCAGAGACCATATAGTATGAACTCGTCCGAGCTAGCAGAACTGAAGAAGCAACTGGATGCCATGCTGGAAATTGGATTGATTCAACCAAGTGCGTCACCATGGAGATCACATGTCTTGTTTGTGGACAAGAAATATGGAGGTAACCATTTGTGTATGGATTATCGGAAGTTGAATGATGTCACCATCAAGAACAAATACCCCTTGCCCAAGATAGAAGATTTGTTTGATCAGTTGACCGGTGCCAAAGTGTTTTCTAAGATTGATCTTAGAACTGGATATCATCAACTCAAGATTCACGCAGAGGATATTCCAAAGACTGCCTTTACCACTAGATATGGATTGTACGAGTATACAGTCATGTATTTTGGATTAACCAATGCTCCCGCTTATTTCATGAATCTCATGAATAAGATTTTTATGGACTTCCTGGATAAGTTTGTCGTTGTTTTTATTGATGACATTCTGATTTATTCCAAATCAGAAGAAGAACATGAGCTACACCTAAGGACCATTCTTGGAACCCTTAGAGAGCATCAGCTGTATGCAAAGTTTAGCAAATGTGAATTCTGGTTACAGGAGGTAGGATTCCTTGGTCACATTATATCAGCCGGAGGAATTGCCGTTGACCCTGCCAAAGTGAAAGATGTAGAGGATTGGCAAGCCCTAACCACTCAAACCCAAGTTCGTGCATTTCTCGGATTGGTGGGATATTACCGCAAGTTCGTAGAAGGATTCTCGAGTATCGCCAGACCCATGACCCAATTGCTGAAGAAGGACAAGAAGTTTGAATGGACCGACAAATGTGAAGTGAGTTTTCAAGAACTCAAGAGGAGATTGATTTTAGCCCCAATCTTGATCATGTCGGATATCACGAAGCCCTTCGATGTGTATTGTGACGCATCCAAGATCGGTCTCGGATGTGTGCTAATGCAAGAAGGCAAAGTTATATCTTATCTATCTCGACAACTGAAGCAACATGAGCAAAATTACCCAACCCATGACCTCGAACTCGCAGCCGTAGTTCTAGCCCTGAAGACATGGAGGGATTACCTGATGGGAAACCGTTTTGAGATTTATTCGGATCACAAGATCCTGAAGTATATATTCACTCAGAAGGAACTGAATATGAGACAGAGAAGGTGGCTTGAGCTAATCAAGGATTACGACATGGACATTCACTATCACCCTGGTAAAGCCAATGTGTTAGCCGATGCCCTTAGCAGATTGCCGTGCCGCTTGAACTCCATGATTTTAAAGGAGCAACCAAGCTTGCACAAAGAGATGGAAGATTTTCGAATGGAATTAGTGAGTAAAGGATTTTTGGCTAGCATAGAACTCCAACCCACTTTGATCAGTCAGATTAAAGAAGCGCAGAAGGGAAATGCTAGTATCGACGGAATCAAGCGTCGTATTGGTACATGCAAAGTACCCGGATTCACCGAAGACGAAGGAGTTTTGTGGTACAAAGGAAGCCTTTGTGTACCATCAGATTCTGAGTTGAAAGAAGTTATTTTGAAGGAGGCTCATGATACTCTTTATTCTATCCATCCCGGAGGAACTAAGATGTATCAAGATTTAAAAGAACAATTTTGGTGGCATAAGATGAAGAGAGAAATCAGAAGCTATATCGCCAAGTGTGATATATGTCAGCGAGTCAAGGCAGGAGATCAAAGACCCGCTGGACTATTGCAACCATTGCAGATTCCGAAATGGAAATGGGATTCCGTTGGAATGGACTTCATAACCGGATTGCCTACTTCTAGTAGGGGAAATGACTCTATCTGGGTCATCGTGGACCGATTGTCCAAAGTCGCCCATTTCTTGCCCATCAAGACCACATATCAGAGTTCCAAGCTAGCGGAGTTGTACATCGCTTGAATAGTTAGTTTGCATGGAGTCCCCAAGAACATCGTATCGGATCGAGGAACTCAGTTTACCTCAAGATTCTGGAAGAAAGTCCAAGAAGGTTTAGGAACCCGCCTAGATTTCAGCACTGCATATAACCCTCAGACCGATGGACAAACGGAGCGAGTAAACCAAATACTCAAAGAAATGTTGAGAGCATGTGTGCTAGAATATGGATCTAAGTGGGAAGACTGTCTGCCGTTTGCAGAATTCTCATACAATAACAGTTATCAAGCTAGTTTGCAAATGGCCACATTTGAATTCATGTACGGAAGGAAGTGTCGCACCCCTTTGAACTGGTCGGAAGTAGGAGAGAGTCAGATTTTCGGACCCGACATCCTACGAGAAGCAGAAGAGAGGGTTCACAAGATTCGTGAGCACCTCAAGACCGCCTATCCGCATGTAAGAGTTACACCGACAAGAGACGTCGAGACCTCGCCTTCAACATAGGAGATTTTGTGTATCTGAAGATGTCGCCATTGAAGGGAATGCAGCGTTTCCAACTCAAGGGAAAGTTAGCCCCCAGATATATCAGACCCTTCAAGATTCTGAACCGTCGAGGAGAAGTCTCGTATCAATTGGAACTACCCTAAGAGATGTCAACTGTGCACAATGTGTTCCATATCTCATTACTTCGCAAGTGTCTCGAAGTCCCCGAGAAGACCGAAGAGACCAAGCTTTAATCTTGTAATGTTAGTGATGATGCTAGATCATCTATAGGACCCTTTTGTGTGATGATTGCAAATAGTTAAGTATTGTTTGGTGATTGTGTACATCGTATTTATTCATAGACGCTAGTACTGACCAAGGATGCGAGGAGGAAGGAGGATACTACGAAGAAGAAGCCGAGGAGAACTTCAACCACTGCTCTGCTCAAGGCAAGCTAACACTTGCGATTATGAAAGTTAGATAACCTATGCAATGCACTAAGCATGCTTGGTTAGACATATTTGATGATACCCAATCCTATTTTTACTTGCAAGCTTTCTACTTTATTTCTTTATCAAAGCTATAACTTAGAGTTGACTTAAGTGACTTGTAGATTCTAGAAAGATATATTGAAGGTTGCATAAAGAGCATAAAATTTGGCCTAAGCTAGAAAATCTTGATGTCATCCTAAGGCATGAGATTGAACTTAGTTGAAACTCCACTAGTTTACCACCCCTAATTAGTACTCACCCCCACTTGTAGATGCTAGTGCTAAGCATAAAACTTGATCAACATTAGATGGGAATACTTGGTGAAAATGGTTATGAAAACCTTAGAATGATGGATCATTCTACTGAGATGTTTTGACATGTGTTTCCGAACACCAGACGATTTATGGTGATGAAAATGTTGAGGCATGAGCCTTAACCCTTTATAAAATTGATGGTTGTCTGGATGCGATACCATTCCAATTTTATCGTACAACCACAATACCCGAGAATTGGGTAGGGCTTGACTGGAAACTTATATACCTTAGTATTAGTTCCCTCACGGCCAAGGTCTGAGCTGAGGCTACCTTGTGAAGAATGTCCACATGCAGTGCAAGATGACAGTTGGTCATGGTTGGGAGGCCAAACTCACAGGAGAGGTGCTTATACTAGGGCGTGTAATTGAAAGGTTATGATTGATTATCCGCATACTGAGTATGGTGAATTCAGGATTTGTTCCTGACGGATGTATCGAATGTTGTGGTGAAAGTGTACAATCTCTGCAGAGTGTCAAACTATTCGAATAGCCGCGTCCACGGTTATGGAAAGTTGGAGTGGCCATACTGTTCCCCCGTCAGACTTTTCAAAATGATTTGTGAAAGGAAGTGAGACTTTGACTTGACCACAACAGAATTGTGACCTGAGTTACAAGATCTTATTTAGGTGTTATAAAAATGTGACTAGCTGCTTTTATTTCTGAACTTAGTAGAGGTAAATCTGGCTTCTTGCAAAACAACCCTAGAGCCTAGTGTCCTATTATCAAAAACCCCTTCCACTTATTAGTATTAGTTTGCGAGTACTTAAGGAGTACTCATGGCTTTGTCCCTGGCTATTCCTGTGGTCAGACTATGAAGAGGAGTACCTGGAGGATGGACCCCAGGAAGGTTATGACAACTAGGATCATCTCCCATCGTCAGCATTGCCTGTGACCCGAAGATGGAGCTTCGCCTATGCTACCGTTATTATTACGTATTCCGCTGCTTGAAGTTGTATTAAGAACTGGATCATGAGATCCCTATTTGTGTAAGAACTTATGTACGGTTTGCAATGGATTATGTACTATGGTATCCAATTCTGTTATGTCTCGCAAAAATGGTAATCCTAGGATTGCGATTGATGGCATAACAGGCATCTGGAATTTAAAAATCCGGGTGTTAACACCATGTCAAGCTTCATGCACTAGCCAACGCAACCAAAAGTCCGAACTGATGGAAAGGGCTAGTACAATCCACTTATACACTTCAACAAGTTGCATTCATGTGTTTGAGAAGCTGCATTTAATTTTTTAGGTGTTTCAACACATCACGAGCCAAATGTTGTGACGATGTTGAAATACGTAAAAAAAAGTTTAGCACAAGAGTTGTTTATGTGAGGATCAGACACGTAACAATCAACAATTAGTTGGATCACAAAGACGACTGATCACGTGCACCTTTGTCACAACCGATGCCTAGCGTCGCTCATATAAAGAGATCGAGGTATAAACTAAAATGATGTTCTATTTAGGTAGTGAGGGTTTCCCATCCTAGCCGTCGCCAATGCCTCCGTCCACACCTCCGCCTCTACTATAGAACGATTCCCCTTCTCCGGTTGGCTTCGTCGGTGTCAGGAGGAGTGAGGAACCTGATCTATGGGCGGAGTTTCAATAAAATTAGTGTTTACAAAATATTAGTTTAGGGTTTTAGTAGACATCTTCTTCTGGCATTTACGTAAGTGGAGATGTCATCGTTCGCAATAAGTGATCTTCGGCTCTTTGTTCGACGACGAGATCTTCTCAACGTCAATTATGGTGTTGTGAGATTGAAGTTCTAGAGGTATGATCTTTCAGATCTTGCTTCGCTAGATGGATCTTGGATTTTTTTCTCATGGTTGCTGCGAAGAGAATTATTGTCACAATATTTGTCCCGGCTGCTACGTACTCGACAATGGAGATTCATACTCTCAACTCTTCTGCGGCGTCGGGCTGTTTGGTTTCTTTTCTCTAAAATACTGATGCTGGTACTATTGCCGATGTTGATTGATTATTCTAATGACTGCCCATGCAGGTAGTCTTGGCATTGCGGCTAAAAAAATTATGAGAAAATCATCATTGGTATTTGCATGTATATGGTTTAGCATCTATGTCATGTTAATTAGGCTGCCTTCAAACAAATGCAAAATTGTGTCATGAAAGAAGATTTTGATGACCTTCAAGTTTTGTTTTTCTTTTAAACTTTATTTTATAATCATTAGAGATAGTTCAAGTATCTCTACCATATACTATTCACTAGTATAAATATATCATGGTATTGATTATCAAAAAATGAGATCGAGGTAAAATTGAGTACAATAATACTAAAATGCATAAGAATGCTTTTAATGGTATTATGGTAACATAGTAATTTAGGTAAAGGTTGTCATCTACTTGCATTTTTTTTAAAGAACCGGGCCTATTGCGTCAACCTATTACATCGCAGTCGTATTTACACGTCGCAACCATATATCTCTTCCCTAACTCTTTGAGCGCGTCATCAAACTGTACTCTACTATTCACCGGAACGTCATGATGACCAAAAAAGATAGGAATGCCGCCGCTCCCACGCCGGAGCAGCAGAGGTCAACGATGCCTTCCCGCCTCGCCTTCCACTCCTTCCTTTCCTTCTTCCCCTTGGCAAACTCCTGGTAGACCCGCCTCGCCGCCTCCTCCGCCCCACGGCGCTGTCTCGGGCTCGCCATGGCCGCAGCCACCGCGGCCAGCCCGTCCCGCCCGCTCACGCCGCCGCCCTCGACGTCCCCCGCGCAGAGGCTGACCTCCCTGACGTGCCCGTGGCGGTCGTCGCACGTGACCGCCGCTTCCAACGCAACGCCGCCGCCGAGCACCACGGTGAACCGCGCCACGGCGTCCCCGCTTAGCCAGGTACGGTCGACGGACACGGGGCGGCGGCTCGAGGCGTTCAGGGCGGCGCCGGTGTCCGGGTCGATCAGTATCCAGCTGAGCGTGAGCTCGTCCGGCGCGATCGGGGACGGCGACGAGAAGCCCTCCTGGACGAGCGCGTCGACGCGGAACGGCGAGCCGAGGAACCACGCCGACGAGGCGTCCGTCTCGACGACGCGCGACATGATGCAGACGCCGTCGTGGTGCAGGTCGACGGCCGAGACGAGCCGCGTCGGGATCGGGAGCGAGCTCGGCGCGGCCGGCGACGGCGACGGCGCGGCCGGGAACGGGAACGCGTCGGCGTAGAGCGCCTGGTAGCTGCCGGCGGCGCGGCAGTGGCATACGACGTCACGTACCGACGGCCACATGTCGAGGCAGAGCGCCCGCCACGCGTTGGGGTCGCTGGCGAGGTCGCGGAGCTCCGAGCTCGCGCACCCCGTGGCCGCCAGCGACGCGCCGTCGAGGCGGCGGAGCACGAGGCCCAGGACGTCCGACGGCAGGTCCTGGATGACCGTCCCAATGCTATCCCCGCCGCACGCCGTCTCCTCGGCGCGAGTGCTCGCCATGACCACAGGCACGCACGTAGGTGCAACTTCTTGCGGGTCTTTGCGTTGCGAGCGAGCTCCGTCAGAACCCGGGACGCTTGTGAAGATCTTGTGTGGTAGTAATACTAGTAGTTGCGATGTACTAAGCTGCAGATTTCCTAATGCTTCTTGAGATCCTGTGTAGGTAGGCAGGATGTGTTTGGGATTTGAATTGGGTTTGAAGCTAATGTGGCTATATATCTGTCGGGGAAGGTGAGTGATCGCGGTCTGAAAGCGATCTTCCGCTCCCTTTCCCGGGTCGACTCGACTCGACTCGCTCGTTTCTGGTTTCTGGAGAACGGAGACGCCACGGTGACGGTGCCGAAAAGCAAAGCTGACTGGCAAGATTCCTGTGGATTCATTTCCTTGAGCGCGTTCGCGCAGGGCCACACGTACGGCGTGTGTTGGACGCACGAGTGGCTCGTGGCTGGCTCCTTTGACCGACGTGGCAGCCGAATGGGTTCAGCTGATTATGTGGGATACACGACTTGTTAAAATACAGAGCTTTTAAACTATGGACATGACGGCTGGAGGGTAGCTTTCTTCCACAAGCTACTAGCTCTTTCCGTGCTCGCAACTTCCACGTTCTAGTAGCATGCCAATTTTCTTTTTAAAACAGCACTGCCTATTTATGAGTTCCAGCTAGAATCTCTATGAGATTCTTAGGCCGACTTCTTTTCAGCTTGTGATTTTAGAGAAGCTAGATTTTGCGAGATTGTGGGAAAAAACTGTGGTGGGGAGAAGCTTATAGAATCAGGTTCTTTCCATTCTTTTTGGCTTCTAGACATTTGTCTTGTTTGATGGATTGAGTTGTAAAATGTCTGTAACATCCCTAAATTTTATATGTAGCATAGTTTTTAGCACATAATGAGATAGAATGAATAAAGAAGATTATAAAATAATCAAATGAGATAATAGCATAAGTTGTATAGGGAACGCCTATGTCTCAGGCGACTGAGAATTAACTATTTCTCAATCTACCGACGCTACGACTAATCGAATAAACACGCATTGCCATAAACAAAACTGCAACCAGATGGCTCAATGAATCTTGGAACCAAAACCCAACGGTAAACAAGATGACTGAGAAGGCGCCTGAGAAATAGCAAAACCGATTTTGTATGCCTACTACGTATGAAAAAAAATTACCGTTGGTATTTGCCATGCGGGGGCATGAGTCCAGCGATACGTGCGTGCGTGGCTCCTTGCTCGTGCGTGCGTGGCTCTGGCTCCTGGCTCCTTTTCTCTTTTTCTAATTCTGGCCGGTGGCATTTCTCCGTAAATATAGCTAACGTTATGTCTACTTATGAATAACGTTTCGTTTTGGTTCTGAGAACCCCGGGAATCATGCCAAAAGCAGTCCCCGACCTGATTCTGGTTTCACGAACAAAATTTGATTCACGGTGAAAAAAAGCTGGGTGGTTTCACGAACAAAATTTGATTCACGGTGAAAAAAAGCTGGGTAGGATTGGACCTATTCTTTTGGGCTTATGTGATTCTGGGCCTAGAATCTATTCTACAGGCTGAAAAGAAGTAGCCCTTAATCTCACGTTCCAGACTAGATTCAGAATACGTACGCAGAGATTTATTCTGCATAAACACGTGAAAATGTCCCCGAACAAGGCTAAAGAGAAGCCGCGCCGTCGCGTCTTAACGGCGGAGGAGAGACGACGATTGCATTCGCACGGCCCGTACGGTTTATGTTGACGGGCAACGGAAAATGGTCCCATTTTTCACGCTCGTGACTAGATGCTCTGTTTGTTTCGAAGATTGGCGTGTCTCCTGTGATCAACACACGGTTTTCATCCATCGCTGCTACAGTATATGACATGTGCGCCTTTTTGTTCTCCACGTGTGTTATTTCAAATCTCAACGGAGCTAACCACCGGTGTTTCTTCGTCAAAAAGAAGCTCAGTACCACAACTGTAGCCATTGTAGTACTCACACCATTCTTAATTACTCCTAGTGGGCATTGCTTTGCAGGATTTGGAAATGAACACGTAGAATTCTTTTAAAACTTCTTGCTTTTCACACGATCCAACAACGTTAGACACGAAACGAAAGAAAATGTTGGATCGATACGAAAGACACGTGCAAGAGAACAAAAAAAAAAATAAAGACATAGTTCACATGCCCAAATGAACAAAGAAAAAATAAAATAGAGATATAGACGGATCAACTAAATTAAGGAGACCTGCAACCTTTGCGCTCTCCGAAAGAGTAACAACACACTCCCATCACTGAAAGTCAACTACCAAGCAACACATTTAGGAAAAAGAGCGACTATGCTGCTCTCCGGACCATATACTAGTCCTATGATTTCCCCCAATACACAAAGGGAAGTGGATGAAGGGTAGGCACGACGTCCTCCAGGAAGGAATGGTGCCGCCCTCGGACGGCACCGCGTCGGTATCAAGCGAGCCAGTAATGATTTCTCTCAAAAAACGCTATCCACGACCCCCGAACAATCCGTTGTACGGGAGTCCCACAAGGTCGAGGCCTCAGCACCACCAAACTTTACATTACGGTAGCTAAGCCACCATCATGGTGTCACTGAGGTTATCGTCACGTGGCCTGGAAGGCAGAGGCAAGTACCAGCTTGAATCAGGGCCAGCAGAACTGCGGCCTAGCGGAAGGGAACTGTCGCCACCGTAGTTGGCTAAGAGGGAACATCGTGGCGTGGTTCACTAGCATAAACCCGTGAAAGCAAAATTTAGTTTAAACTAGACTGATTTTGTTAAAAGGTTAACTAGACTAACAAATTTTGTGTACGAAACGGAACGAATCGAGCGCCGCTCTACCTATGATCAACACACAGATTTTCATCGATGGTTTAAAAATATAAGATGTTTTAGGTTTATAAAATAAATGTATCTAGACACCTTTTAATTTAAGTGAATCTATACAATAAAAAATATTTAAATACATTAGCTTCACATATTTAAAATATTTTATATTTCCAAACGGATGGGATATATGACACGTGTGGGTTTTCATCCACGTGTGTTATTTCAGATTTCAAGGTAACCGCCGGTGTTTTGTCGTCAAAGAGAAGCTCACTAGCACAAACTATAGTACTCACACTATTCCTAATTACTCCTAGTGGGCATTGCTTCGCAGAATTTGGAAATGAACAAGTAGGTTTATTTTTTAAAACTCCTCGAAAGAACGTGATCTGCACCTGTTAATATTGGATCGAACAATAATTAACGGTAGATTATTTTTCAAGACAATAGATACTGTTCCCTATCGAGACAAGGGATACTCTCAATGAATCATCCACACGCTTCTTCCAATTCTAAGGGACCAGCAGATACTGTTTACTTTCATCTTTCTTGGTTGTCTTGCTTGCGATACCAACGTCCCATTGCATTCCTCGGTAAGTTAGGTTTTCGTCCGTCTATAGTAATATAACAACCACACCATGCAACCATGAAACAAAAGAAAGTATTAGGGCAATAGTAAACACATGCCCAAAAGAATAAAAAAGAAACAAAATGAGATATAGGCGGATCAACTAAACGAAGGAGACCCGCAACCTCTACGCCCTCCGGAGTAGTACCACCACCCCCATCACCAAAACGTCAAGTACCAAGCAGCACCTTTAGGAAGGAGAGCGACGACGCTGCTGACCAGACCAGAGACTGGTCCTAGGGTTCCTCGACACAAAGAGGGAAGTGGATGAAGGATATCCATGATGCCCTCCAGTAAGGAATAGTGCCACCCTCGGATGGCACCGTGTCGGTGTCGAGGTCGAGCGAGCAAACAAGGATTTCTTCCAAAAAACCCTATCCAAGACCCCCGAATGATCTGTTGCACAGGAGCCCCATGAGGTAGAGGTCTCGGTACAACCAAACTTACCATCCACGAACATGTGTCACTATGGTAATGTAACACCCTCAGAATCGGACCTATGCAAGTTTTAGCGAAACCCGCCAAACCCGCATAGAAACGATTCAAAGGTGCCCACCAGGCACTTTCGTGCGGGTGGAAAACGAAGTAATAACATTACACAACAGTCCTCGATGGGACCCACAGAGCAGAGATATATCAATGACTCAAAGAGTCAAGAATACGAATATAATATACAAAGATCCAAATCACCTTGAAAATGATAGCGTCCGACTACGGACAAGATACAAATGGGGCTAAGAGCCACGAAGAATAACCAATGGCGTCCATAACCCCGAGCCAAGCCGGAAGGGTAACCACTAACGTCGATCTCAAAACCTGCTTAAACAAAGGGGTGCCGACAAAGGGCAAAGGAAAAGAGGCGTCAAGATCGAGGCCGATTACGGCAAGGCTAGAATTCGGCGGTCGTCGCCTACATAGGTATGGTGGACTGAGCGGCAGCGGCAACATGCACTAAACAACCTATAGAGACTCGATACAACTGGCGGATATCAGAGGGGGATAAGAAATACCTATTCGGAGATAACCTGATTCTACCATCAAGCAAACCCATCCTGACGTTTCCCCCTCGAGACCAAACGAGGAAGTCAACCGAGGAACTCACACAGTTGGCAGTTTTACTTATCCAGTTATCGTTGCAGCAATTACTAGTCAGGTTTAGGTAATCGTCCTGATAAAATAAGCAGTGGGCACTTTTAGTTAACCATTCCGTTGTAGTTGCAACAATTACTAATCAGATACAGATAGCATTAGATGAACCCAAAACCCAGCAGTTGTTGGTACTTTTATTCAGCCATTCCGTTGTAGTTGCAATACTTACTAGTCAGGTACAATGGTCGCAAGCGACACTTCAAACAAGCAGTTGTGGGCAGTGTTATTAGCCATTCCGTTATAGTGAAGCTGATTACTAGTCATTATCAGTCAAATTTATAGCAATAAACTTTAGTTATGCTTGTCTATGGTCTCCAAGTCGTCCATAACCGCGGACACGGCTTTCAGAAAGTTTTACCCGGCCGGGGTGCACCAATAGCAACACACGCTCGATCAACCTCGGAAAAACCAAATCAAAACCCAACGAGGCTTTCACGACTGAACAATCACAGGATTCAGAAATATTTCAGGGGGCCACCCCTTGTAGTCTTACCTGCAACGAAGTAAGCTAGCTCCGAGATGGACTCAAGGTTTGTGGGGCCGGTAGATGGCGATCGGGAACCCAAAACTGGCTTGTCGATACAGCGTAAGCGGGTCACAATTCCTAACAGATCAAGTGTGCTCCTCGCACAAACGTAAATACAAAAGTAGCATGGCATAAGTACAGGATAGTAAATAAAACCTCAAACTAGTTTGTGGCCCCAAGAAATAAAGAGAATCAAGCTCGGCTCGGGGTCCCATATACCTCCCGGATGTGGATAGCGCGATAAATCAAGGAACAGGTATCAAGTACTCGGGGTCCTACGGGACACAAGTGGGCGTTCGGAAACCAAATATTATCTATCACCCACCGATGCCTCTGCTTACTTCAATTTTAGTTGTTAAACAGGAATTAAAGTGAACGATAAGTAAAACTATGATCATCTCCAACATCAACATGCGGCAATACTCCAACAACTGTGGCATTTGACGACACGCAACAGCACTTGAGCAAGCGACTAAACGCGCAGGTCCAACTATCTACCAAACAACAGGTAATAGGGTGTGTCCAAGGCAATATAGGGCTGCAAGGGATATCACGGGTACGAAACTAGAGCATCGCAACACAGATAGCAATAGATCAACAGGAGGGAATAAATACTATAAAAGTAAGATAGGTAGAAAGGGGGGAGATGCTCGCCTGAAAACATGTCGAAGGTTCAATCGAAGATCGGGTCGACACTCGCATCAACTCAACGGCCTTATCCGCGAAGAAGCAAAACACTAGAAGGAACACCGGATGCAATATTTAATACAACGGTAGAAGATCGGCATGATGCATGCATGATGTATGACATGGCAAAGATGCGATGCAATTAGGTCATATTAAGTGGAACCAGGGGTCCCGACAAATGATTATATGGTTCAAGTTGTTTGTTTACCCCGCAATTATATGTTGTTTTAGCATGGTAAAAAGATAGCACCGGTTCGCTACACAAATTTAAATGAGGCCATTATAAGGCTACATTTGCCCGCATATGGGCCCCATATTCGATTATAAGGTGAATCGGCATAAGGCCCCCATCCTCATGACGATATGCATGCGAGTATGACAATTTAATATGCAACAAGTTGTGTTATAATATAAAATAGGGTTCGGGAAAAGATTCACACATTAGGGTTCGGCAGATCTTGGTTCCGGGGTTCGGGGTTCGGGGTCGGGGTCCAGGGTTCGACGGGATCGTTCTCGGGCTCCGGGATCGTTCTCGACATCGGGTGGATCTTGGGCATCCGTGGAGAAGGACTTGGTTCGGCGTCGGGGGCGCGTCGGACTCGCCCCGGGTTGGTGTCGTTCTTGTCGTTGCGAAGCTCTTGTCGGGCCCGCGTATCGGGTCGGCGTTCAAGGTGGCGAACTTGGCGTCCCGATTGGAGATCTTGGAGTTTTCGACCGGTCTTATGCTCGTGTGGCAGTACTTGTCGCACCGGGGACTCGGTGTCCTCGGATTCGATGGATACCTTGGCTTCGGGTATGGGGGCCTTCGAGTCCTCGGGGCATCGGGGTACTCGAGTCTGCGTGGGTGATCTTGTCGTTCCGTGTTCTCGGCACCGGATCCGGACGGATGTCATGGCGGTTCCGGGGAGGAAAACTTGGTGTTCCGTGATGAAGTTCTCGAGGGTCGATGTCGGGCTTGAGAGGCGTTGCCGGTTGACGGACTTGACGATTCACGACGGTCTTGCCACCGAGGAAAACCTTGTGGGTCCACCTTGAAGGCCTTGGGGGGTGATCCTTGTACAACTTAATGCGTTGGTCGATCTTGGCGAAACTTGCGTAGCAAATTTTGAAAGCAGCCACAGTACCACGACACTTGGCGAAGATCTTGAACAGATAATGCAGCATCTCCTCACCATGTCGCCCTTGTGCTTGCAGGAGAACAGCAGGCTCGGTGAGGCGGCTCGGCGGCGGTCCGTGGCGGTGGAGGTCGTGGCTCGAGACGGCCGGGCTGCGAGGGACGCCTTGTGGGAGGGCGTGCAGCGATGGAGGAGCAGGCCGGGCTCGTCAGAGGCAGCGCGTAGGCGGCCACCGGGAGGGGCGGGCTCCGGCGAGGCTCTGCTCGGGGCGGGCTTGGGCGGCAGACGGCGGGCGGGCGGCAGCAGGCGCAGCCGGAGAGGCGCGGACGGCGGCGGAGAGGGGCTCGGCGGGGCAGCGCTGTGAGGCGGGCAGCGGAGAGGCGGGCGTGGCGGCGGGCTCGGGCAGGCGGCGCCGGGCGAGGTCGAAGGACGCTGGGCCGGAGGAAGGCAGGAGAGGCGGCGCCGGGAGCCGGGAAGCGGCGGTTGGCGCGCATGGCGGAAGCTTCAGCGGCGGCGCGTCTTGCGAGGCGCGAGTGCGGAGAACGGGCGCGGAAGGAGCTTGGGAAAAGCGGAGGGCGGCTGGCTGCAAAGTGACGCGGCAAGCGGAGGCGCGCTCCGTGATCGCGGGAGGAAGCGGGAGGCAGGCGCCATGGGAGTCGGGGAGGCGCGGTGGGCGAGGGAGAGAGAGAACCGGGGGAGGCGAGGTTGACGACGCGGGGTGGGACCCGCGTGGGGTCGCGGCTGGGGCGGGTCTGGAGAGAGAGGGAGGTGGGGGCAGGCGCGGGCCCAGGGTGTCAGCGGGTGGGGGTTGAGTTGGGTATGTGTGGGCAGGTGTGTGCGTGGGTCTGTGTGTGTTTGTGTGGGGTTGGGTTTAGAGGGAGAGGGAGTGGGGTGGCTAGGTGGCAAAGTTTGATAGGCTAGGGGGGAGGGGAGAGGTGACGTGGCGTCCAGCGATTGGTCCGGGTGAGGTGGAGGCTGGGTGTGGGTAGGTAGATTGGTAGCTGTAGGATTTAGAAGGGCGGGTTAGGTGGACCGATTTAATTTTCTGGGATGGTCGTTCGGGTCATTCGGCCCGTTCGACTGCCCCGCTAAAATAATGCAATAATTTATTTATTTAAACGGACCGTTTGCAAAACCTATTTAATCAAAACAAAATATTCCGGCGATCCGGGTTTGCGTGTTTGAATGAAAATGGGGCGTTTTAGAAAACAAAACTAGGTTTATCTGCAAATAGTTTTATGCAAGATGATGACGATGCTCAAATGCAATGTGGCATGATGACATGAGCATGCGGTCATGATGATGCAATGCACCAAAAACAACGCGATTTTCTAGTAGTGGTTTTGCGGGATGCCACAGGTAACGAAGCCACCATCATCGTCTCACCGAGGTTATCATCACGAGGCCTGCAAGGCATAGGCAAGTAGTAGCTTGAATCAGGGCTAGTAGAACCGCGACCTAGCGGGAGGGAACTGCCTCTACCGCCAAAGGCGGTAGTCAACCGGACGCTGCCGCATGCACACCAGTCCTAGTTGGGTCTGGTCGGGCCCATATCAAGCCTGTAAAGCCCTCCACCACGCTGCAACAGGTCGGTCGCCGCTAGCCCCTTCAATAGCTACACCACTTCCGCCTGCAGAACAAGCAATGCACATGGCATGCCCGTCCTCCCCCACCCCTGATGGGGCTCTAAGGGCCTAGATATGTGTCAAAAGGGGCTGGTTGGAGTAGCCACGCCACTGTCGTCCCGCAGAAACCCAGTTGCGATGCCGCGTCCCTGCTGGAGCCGGACCGTCGCCACCTGGGAGCTAGGGCCCCAACCCAGCAGGAAGAGGCGCTTCGCCGCCGCCCCACATCACTCGGGCTACGCCGGCAGACCCCGCCAGCGATGGCGAAGGGGGAGGAGGCTAGAATGGGGAGAGTTGGTCGGGATTAGGGGTGGCGTCCCATTGCCCTCGGGAGAGGGGGGAGAGGGTGGGTCAGGGGTCACATGATGAGATTTTGTTTTGAAACAACTAACTATCATGGCGTGCTAGATCAGTATACATAGATTTGGTTTTGCAAAATTCCACCGATCTATCTATAATCATCAATAGTAGTACAAAGAATTCTAAAATAGTACATTGTCAAAAAAAATTCTAAATTAGTACAAAGATCTAAAAGTAATAAACATTATAAATAGTCAACTGATCACCTAGCGATGACTACAAACATTAGGACCAGCCGAAGGTGCGTCGCCGTCCTTGTCACTCTATCACCAGAGCCGGACAAAACTCGTCGTAGTAAAACTTGTTGTAGTATATGAACGAGAAGTCTTCGTGCTAAGAACTCAAAAGACCAATACACCAAAGCAATAACCTATCATCGAAGATGACAAATGTAGATCGAAAGAGCCACATAAACACATAATATGAAAACACTCAAATCTACATGCAGATGATATTTAGTTGCACCATAAAAAACAAAAGAGCTAGACGTTTCTACTGTATATATTAGTATCACTAGCTGGTACGAAAATCTGCAGCAGCACCCGATCATTAGTGCGTTCGATTTTGAAAATATCAAATTTGTATTTCTTAGTCTACAAAATTTTAGAGGAAAAATATACAAGCAGGTATACACATCCAATATGGACGCAACAATTTTCGTTAAAATATGTTGTGTTTGGGATATAGAAAGACAAATTTCACAAAAAATAAGAGTTCTTAATTTTTGTACTCCCTCCTTTTCAAAATGTTGTGCATATAAGTTTTTTGTGGCTTTTGTGGCTTTGTAGTCTTTTGTGATTTTATTGTTGGGAGCCTGATGACCCACAAGTATAGGGGGTGTATCGTAGTACTTTCGATAAATAGGAGTGTCAATCTCAATGAGGAGCAGAAGATGCCGAACAGTGGTATGGAGCAGGAACTCTCTGCAAATACTTAACAAACGGATTTTTAGTAGTTTTCTGATAAGGCAACAAAAAAAAGTGCAAGTAATAAAGAACAAACGCAACAAGTGGCCCAATCCTTTCTTAGCAAAGGACAAGTCGGTGGAAATACTTATAAAGACCAAATGTTCTAGAGAACACATGGGAATTCTGTCAAGTGCTTTCGCTTCAAATAGCCGAGTACTCTTCTTTGGTGTTGTAAGTGTTGTGTGGGTGAACCTGTGCTAATGTACCGACCTTAATTGGACTAATACATACTTGTGATTAAACTCCCTGCAAATATCTATAACTACATGAAAGTAATTAAGATATAAATCTAACCACAGCCTTAAACTCTGAGATCCTACGCTCCTTTGTGCAAAGGTGTCCTAACGGGGGTTCAGGTTTCTGTCACTCCGGCAACCCCACAATTAGTAGCCAAATACACAATGCATTCTCCTAGGCCCATAAATGGTGAAGTATCATGTAGTCAACGTTCACATGACACCACTAGAAGAATAGCACCACAACTTAAATACTAAACCATTGAATAATAACTCAACCCAAATTCACTAATAACAACATGACTTCTCCCATGTCCTCAAGAACTAAACGAACTACTCACAAGACATCATATGGATCAAGATAAAAGATGATATGATAATGGATAACAATCTGAACATAAACAATAATCCAATGGTTCCACTCACAAGCATCAACTACAATAGTAATTAACATCGGGAAAGTTTCCCCTAAGAACTAAAGCAATATCCAACACAATTGTTATAGCAGGACGGAGTGGTGATGATGGTGCTGGTGGATATGATGGTGTGGATGATGATGATCCCGATGAAGCCTAGCTTGATGATGGTGTTGATGACGACGATCTCCCCTCTCCGGGAAGGAATTTCCCCGGCAGAAATCTGTCTGCCGGAGAGATCTTTCTCTCTCGGTGTTTTTGGTCCCCCAGAGGCGGCGGACATCTATCTGTTGTCGCTCTCCTAGCCTTAGTGTTTCGTATGGAAGATATAGGCGAAGGGTCGGAGTCAGGAGCCGGGAAGGTGGGCCACACCTTCCCTAGGCGCGACCTAGGGTGGGCCCACTCCTAGGGGGGTGTGGGCCTCCTGCGGCCCTTCTTCGTCCCTCCTTCTAGCTTCCTCAACCTTCTGGAAAAATAATATTTTCCCATATTTTTCTGGTAATGTTCTGATCTTCACGAAATTGTATAAAAACGCATTCTTTTCCATCAAAATCTAGACTCTGGCAGTCCATCCTCTAAGAATCATCCAACATGCATAAACAGATGAAAAGCCATAAGTAATACCTCATAATAAGACAAATATCAATGAATAGAGGTAGATTATGATATAGAATGGTGATGCAAATTGGGCGTATCAACTCCCCCAAGCTTAGACCTTCACTTGTCCCCAAGCGAAAACTGAGCTCAGTAAACATGTCCACATGTTTATAGAGTGAAGTGTCGATAAAAGAATACGAACAAGAAGCATCACACTTACCATTACACCACTCATAGAAGAAAGAAACTCACCATTATATAACTTAGCTTGCAACCAAGTACAATAGTCACAATAGAGATGCATAAAGATAAATCATAATTGGAATTGGCAAACTTGTTCTTGGTCAGAGAACACCTGGCAAATAGTTTCACAAAAAGCTTTTTGTAGAAGTTTTATAACAGGAGCACTCTTTGTCAAAAAGGTTTTTCACAAGTGAAGGCTTTCAAAGTAATACTCAATAGGTAAGAGTCTTGTGCAAACAAGGAATATAAAGAACATGATTGAATAAATCACTATATGAATGCTTGCAACACAACAACTCAAATGCTTGCTAGAGATAGAGAGGAGGTAGGTTCACTGACTCAACCTGGTAAAAGGAGAAAGGTCCCTTTATAGGTGGTAGTAGGGACTACAAGTCATAAAGAGCTTCCAAAAGATTATGGTACTTACTAGCTTTGAGCCCTCATTGCCCCTATCATAGGCATCTTGAGATGATTAAGGTTAAAGTGCACAAAGATGGAGTATATGCTTGACGAAATATAAGTTGGCAATCTCATGTCCCTTGAATATGAGGGCCACTCCTCATGCTACTCAAATTTGGTCACCGGTAAGTTCTTGTCATTGTAAGTACATGTGTATCATAGAGAACCGCCAACGGGGTACCCCTTACACATGGTACGGGAGATATCCCATAACCAAAATGACAAGGCAAGCAGACAGTGATCATCTCAGCGATCTTTTTATTTACTATATGTATAGATTTTTATTGAGGATGCTTCATAGATAGCTCACTATGGTGATGCTGCAAGTTTCCACCATGATGAGGCATGGCTTAGGCTAGCGGCCCAGGCATTTCTCTAACACAAAATACAAACTCCATGGACTTACAAGTTCCCTCTTTATTTCACACCGTTGACATCCATAGACAAAAGAGCACGATATAAACTGAGTACAAAGTACATGTGCAATGTTGAAAATGTTCCTCGTGACATCACGGTTCTACTAATTCCAACGTATAGATGCAAGCATATACAACTTCGATGGCACAATGGTTCAAGTCTATTAGGGTCAAGAAAATAAGGTGTGCCATCAAGTTCGTGAGAGTTTTACTAACTAGTTTTCACATAACAAAATACTTTTTAATTCGAAAGGTAGATGAATCTTGAGAATTTGCTTGGAATAGCAAAAATGCTACTAGGTAGATATGGTGGACACAAATGGCAAAGGTTTTGGTTCAAAGGGAAATGAAAACATGAGAAGTATGCCTTCTCAAAACAGGTTTTTGGCTAGCAAGGTTGGGTAGCAAGCAAGAGAGTTGAAAGAAACAAGCAAACATACAAGTAATAAATCCAAACATGCAATCTTACTTGAAGACACAAAAGATCTTAAATAAAGAATACTAAGCTTGATAGCGCTTGACGGGGTGGAAGAGGTTGAATTAGATTCCCCAGTAACGGCACCAGAAAGCTTGATGGCTCCTAGTGTTTGATGTGGAAGCGCTTCGTTGGAAACCCCAAGAGCAAGGTATGAAGCAGCAAGCAGCAAGTCTTCCCTCAGTTGATACCGAGATTATCGAACCAGAAGGAGGAAGGAAACGTCACACAGGTGTTGGAAGCAACGTGGAGACCTGCACAACACAAACTCAAGACTTTGTCCCAACGAATCAGTGAGGTTGTCAAGCTCACCGGTTTGCTGTAACAAAGGATTAAATGTATGGTGTGGAAGGTAATGGTTTGCAGCAAGTAAACAAGTAACAATGGAAGATGTATCAATGGTAAAGATTGGACAGGGGTCCATAGTTCACTAGAGGTGCTCTCCTTAGATAAACAACATGGCATGAAGGGTAAACAAATTACAGCGGGGCAATTGACAGGAACTGAGCAAGGCATAACAATGAAATTACTAGCCATAAAGATGCTATGGGGTTGATTGAGCAATACAACAATATACATAGACTGTAATACAACTACATCTATGACTAGAAGTCCACCTTCAGGTTATCATCCAAATCCCCTCCAGTATTAAGTTGCAAGCAACAGACAACTGCTTTAAGCAAAGTGTGTAAGGTAAACAGTCCACATGTTCCATGAACAAGAGACCGCTGTTTTCTCCCTAGTAGCAACAACACATCTACAACCGAAGAGATTTTTGTCACTTACCTTGGAAACTAGAGGCATGAACCCACTATCGAGCATAAATACTCCCTCTTGGAGTCACTAGCAACTACTTGGCCAAGATAACCACTAGCAACGGAGAGCATGCAAGGTCACAAACAACACAGACATGATAGAATCATAAATATCGAACCATTAATCAAACCAACATAATAATCTCAATATCCATCGGATCCCCACAAACACAACATGCATGATTACAAATAGATTAGATCTTGATCATGAACGGAGCTCACAAGATCTATACATGAAAGCACAAAGGAGGAGATACAACCATCTAGATACTACATGGACCCATAGTCCAAGGTGTAACTACTCACAAATCATACCAGAGAGAAGGACTCCGGGATGATCTCCCCTCCGGCAGGATGCCGGGAAGAGCTTCAGATCCCCCCGGTCTAGGGACGATGGTGGCGGCGGCTACAGACGGTTTTGTGGATTTCTGATCGGGTGCTGAGAGTTTCTGCATCGGGGGCTTCTTATAGGCGAAGAGGAGATGGCGGCCTTGAGCGGCCAAACCCTAACCAGCGGGCTGGGGCCACCCACGCTGGGGAGGGTGCAGCCTCTGGCCGGCCCCTCGGGCTCTCCTCTAGACTTCTTGTTCCCCACGGAAAGTTATTGACTTTGTCCTTCGTCCCGTCCAATTCCGAGAATATTTCTTTACTAACTTTTCTAAAACCAAAAACAGCAGAAAACAGGCATCTGGCACTGTTGCAACTTGTTAATAGGTTAGTACCAGAAAACATGTAAGAAGCACCTCAAAGTGTAGACAAGTAAAGCAAAGTAGATACTAAACAAGCATGTAGCATCAATAATTATAGATACGTTTCAACGTATCAACATCCCCAAGCTTAACTCCTGCTCGTCCTCGAGTAGGTAAGTGATAAAAGAATAATTTTTGAGGTGACATGCACCTTCACAATAAAGATCTAACCATTTGCAAGCATTGAAAGCTAGGATCAAAGAACTCTAAACATGTGCATAAAAGATGGAGTTCTAACAATAGGACATAGTAACTATGCATGCAACATGGCAAGCTACAAAAAGAGATCATGAATAATATGTATTGAAAAACGTTTGTTTATTTCACATGCAGAAAACATAGCATAGTGGCAATCAGCTTGTCCCTCATAGAGTAGCAATATAGATGCATAAGACACCTGCAAAGTTCACAAGGGTGACTAGAAACAGATAGCACATGAACAAGTAATAACACAATATGCATCAATTAATAAGCTTTGGAACACTGCACACGGAATGACAACTATTCTCTCTTAATGGTGCCTAAAGGTAGAAGGTGGAGACTCAAATAATGGTGGAAGAAAGGCCTTTTTGTAAAGGAAGCAGGGATTACAAGTTTCAAAAAGAGCTTCCAAAAATTATGGTACTTATTAGCTTTCATCCCTCATTTCCCCTATCATAAGCATCTTGAAGTGTTTAAGGTTAAAGTGGAAAAGCTGGAGTATATGCTTGACAAAGTATAAGGTGGCAATCTCAAGTCCCTCGACTATGAGGGCTACACCTCATGGATACTCAACTTAGGGCCCATGCAAGTTCTTGTCACTATAAGTATTTGCATATCATTGAGAGAACCATGTGGGTACCCTTGCACATGGCACATGAGCTTTCCCATAACCAAAATGACAAGGCAAGCAGACAATGAGCATCTCAGCAATTCTTCTTATGTACCATGGGAATATGGTGATTTTTCTATCTTTCCTCTTTTCTCAATGTGTCTCTTTTTTTATAAGAAGAATGCTTCATAGATATCACTATGGTGATGCTGCAAGTTTCCACCATGATTAGGCATGGCTTAGGCTAGCGGCCCAGGCGTTTCTCTAACACAGAATACAAACTCCATGGACTTACAAGTTCCACTTCATTTCACACCGGTAACATCCATAGACAAAATATCATGATATCAACGGAGTACAAAAAGTACAAGTGCAATGTTGAAAACATTCCCCGTGACAGCACGGTTCTGCTAATCCCAACTTATAAGTGCAAGCATATACAACAAAGTTGCCTCAATGGTTCAAGTTTATTAGGGGCAAAGAATAAAATGTGCCATCAAGTTCGTGAGGGCTTTAATCACTAAGTTTTCACATAACAAAATAGTTTTTAATTGGAAGATAGATGAAAACAAGAATATACTTGGAATGGTGTAGCACACCATGTATAGGAGTTTATAGTGGACACTTTGGAATAACTTGGTTTCTTGGGAGTTGGAAGCATCAGTAGAACTTACTCATACAAGTGGAGGCTAGCAAAAGACTGGGAGCAACCAACTAAGAGAGCAATAATGGCCATAATTATGCAATGCAACAAAGCAAATTAATCAAAGCAAAGAGTGGTACTAGAAGTCAAGGACTAAATGATCATAGAGGCTAATGGTGACTTTTCATAGTCATAACATGGTGTAAGCATGTGCCAAGTCAACCCAAGAAAAACATCAAAGGATAATACCACAATACTATGCTTTTGCATGCTAAAACAATGCATAATATCTTCAAGGCACACTAAGCAATCCCAATTGTTTGGAACAAGACATGCTACAACAATAATCACTAAGCATAATGCTAAAACAACACCTAGCATGTCATGCTAAAGTCTAAGTCACAGTCAATGCAAGCTCCTCTTGCACTTCAAGCAAGAACTTACTACTCCTTTCCAAACACCAAGCAAACTTATTTGCAAAACAACACAGCGAGAGCGGGGGTCCAAACTACTAAAGTAAACTAACCAAACTAAGCAAAGAAAAAGAAAACTAAGACGCTCCAAGAACAACACAACTGTGCATGAAACAATAAAAATGAAGTGTCTAGACAGACCTGAGCTTTTTATTGATGAAGAAGGGCATGCCTTGGGCATACCCAAGCTTTGACGCTTGTACCTCTTGGTTATTTCTTGGGGTGACACCATGGTGGCATCCCCAAGCTTGAGCTTTTGTCCATTCTTCATATCATTGCATCATTCTCTCTCTACACCTAATTTTTTTCCTTCATACGAAACTTCGCACGATCTTCATTAGCAACATTAGCTTATTTAAAAGATATTAGACCGCTGAAAAAGCTTTGGAACAGCAAGCCTTTTCACTAAAAATACAAGCTACTGAAGTAACTCCTTCAAATAAACTCAATTTACATGAAGAGAGCTCAAAAAGGAATCAATAAGAAGCAAATGCAAATAATGGCAGAAATCTGTAAAACAGACCAGCAGGTAGAAACGAATTTTTTCGAACATCTTCTGTTGCTCAAATCAAAAAGTGTTGAACTAATGAAAGTTATCCAACATACTGGGGGATTTATTCGTAAATATTGAGCTCAATCCGAGTTACAGAGCCTCCTCACGATTGTTTTTGGTTGAGGACAGAAATCTGTCTCGGGACAACAACTCCCCAAATCTTACTTCCCTCTCATTAGAGGTCATTCTTGGCACAAAAAGTAAAGAAAAAGAATAAGAAGGGGTCATTACAGAAGTAATAACTTCCAAGACTCAAGGAAACTCTTGGGTTATCTCCCAACAAGTACTTTTCTTTAACTCCTTTAAGTTAGGCACAAGAAGCAAGAAGAATCAAGTATTTTCAAATGAAGAAGCATTAACATCAAATCTTGCTTTCAAAGGAGGAGAAAAAAGAAACTTCTCTCTCCTCATAGGGAAGTGTTCAATACCTTTATTGAATGTAAATTGATATTTGATGGTGCCTTCTTTCATATCAATGATGGCACCAACTGTTCTAAAAAAAGGTCTTCCCAAAGTAATAGGACAAGAAGCATTGTATTCAACATCCAAAACATAGAAATCCACAGGGACATAAGCATTGTTAACCATAATGAGAACATCATTAATACTCCCCATGAGTTTCTTCTTAGCATTATCATTGAGTGGGACATTCAAATAACAATCTTATAATGGTGGTAAATCAAGCATTTCATAAATCTTCCTAGGCATAATAGAGATACTAGAACCAAGATCACATGAAGCTTTGAGATCAAAGTCATTCACTTGCATATTAATAATGGGTTCCCAACTATATTCTACTTTCCTAGGAATAAAAGCTTTGTGTTTTAGCTTCTCTTTCTTAATCTTAACAAGAGCATCTGTAATGTGTTTGGTAAAGGAAACATGCATATCACTAGCATCAGGACTTCTAGCAAGCTTTTGTAGGAACATAATCACTTCAGAAATATTGCAACCATCAATATCAAAATAAAACTTAGCATCACTAGTAGTAGGATCAATAGGCTTAGGCATAGTAGGAGGAGGAATAGGGGCTACTTGTGGTTTAGTGGTGATAGTGCACACACTATTGTTTCTATCAATTTCAGCTTCCCTTTCCCACCTAGCATGAAGTTGAGCTAACAGCCTAACATTTTAATCAATAGTAACTTGTATGGCATGAGCAGTAGCAAAGGTGTTTTCCATAGTTTCAGGTTTAGCAGCCATTTTATTTACCAAGGAAGTTTGGGCTTCAGACAAAGAGGATATATTTTTCTCAACAGTTAAAAGCTTTTCCTCTATAGTCTTATTGAAAGTGGTTTGTTTACTAATAAAGTCCTTGAGCATTACTTCAAGTTCAGAGGGGGCACTTCTAGCATTATTGTAGGATCTTCCATAGGAATTGCCATTATTAAGAGGATAAGGCCTATAATTGTTGTTGCTACCAAAATTATTCATATAGGCATTGTTGTTGAAATTGTTGTTTCTAATGAAGTTCACATCAACTTTCTCTTCTTGAGCAACCAAAGAGGCTAAGGGAACACTATTAGGATCTAGAGGAGCTTTCCCATTAACAAGCATAGCCATAATAACATCAATCTTTTTACTCAAAGAGGAAGTTTCCTCAACAGAATTTACCTTCTTACCATGTGGAGCTCTCTCAACATGCCATTCAGAGTAGTTAACCATCATATTATCAATGAGCCTTGTTGTAGCACCCAAGGTGAGTCCCATAAAAGTACCTCCAGCAACAGAATCCAACAGGTTACTTGAGGAGAAGTTCAAACCTACATAAAAAGTTTGGATAATCATACAAGTAGTGAGTCCATGAGTAGGGCAATTTTTAACCAAAGATTTCATTCTTCCCCAAGCAGGAGAAACATGTTCACTATCAAGCTGCTTAAATTTCATAATGTCACTCCTCATAGCAATAATCTTAGCAGGAGGATAGTAATTTCCAATAAAAGCATCTTTGCATTTAGTCTAAGAATTAATACTATTTTTAGGCAAAGATAGAAACCATTCTTTAGCTTTTCCCCTCAAGGAGAAAGGAAAAAGCCCGAGCTTAATAATATCTCCATCTACATCCTTATACTTCTGCATCTCACAAAGTTCAACAAAGCTATTAAGATGGGCAGCAGGATCATCAGAACCAGCACCAGAAAATTGCTCTCTCATCACAAGATTCAACAAAGGAGGCTTAATTTCATAAAAGATAGCATCAGGAGTAGGTGGAGCAATAGGAGTGCTTAGGAAATCATTGTTGTTGGTGCTAGTGAAGTCACACAACTTGGTGTTCTCAGCAGAGTTCATTTTGGCAAAGGTGGGCAAGCCAAAAACAGCAACAACATCTAGAGTAGGAACTATTTTTTTGTGTTTTTGAAAAAAGGCAAACAAAACCAAGCAAAAGAAACAAAGCAAACTAAAAAAAATTAAAGAGAAAGGAAGTGAAGGACTCCCCTTGTGAAGACGCCCTTAGCCTCCCCGACAACGGCGCCAGAAAACTTGTTGATAGCGCTTCACGAGGTGGAAGAGGTTGAAGTAGATTCCCTAGTAACGGCACCAGAAAGCTTGATGGCGCCTAGTGTTTGATGTGGAAGCACTTCATTGGAAACCCCAAGAGCAAGGTGTGAAGCAGCAAGCAGCAAGTCTTCCCTCAGTTGAGACCGAGGTTATCGAACCAGAAGTAGGAAGGAAACATCACACAGGTGTTGGAAGCAACATGGAGACCTGCACAACACAAACTCAAGACTTTGTCCCAATGAATCAGTGAGGTTGTTAAGCTCACCGGTTTGCTGTAACAAAGGATTAAACGTATGGTGTGGAAGGTAATGGTTTGCAGCAAGTAAATAAGTAACAGGGGAAAATGTATCAATGGTAAAGATTTGACCGGGGTCCATAGTTCACTAGAGGTGCTCTCCTTAGATAAACAACATGGCATGAAGGATAAACAAATTACAGCGGGGCAATTGACAGGAACTGAGCAAGGCATAACAATGCAATTACTAGCTAGAAAGATCCTATGAGGTTGATTGGGCAATACAACAATATACATAGACCGTAATCCAACTGCATCTATGACTAGAAGTCCACCTTCAGGTTATCAACCGAACCCCCTCCAGTATTAAGTTGCAAGCAACAGACAACTGCTTTAAGCAAAGTGTGTAAGGTAAATAGACCACATGTTCCTTGACAAGAGACCATTGTTTTATCCCTAGTAGCAACAGCACATCTACAACCGAAGAGATTTCTGTCACTTCCCTTGGAAACTAAAGGCATGAACCCACTATCGAGCATAAATACTCCCTCTTGAAGTCACTAGCAACTACTTGGCCAAGATAACCACTAGCAACGAAGAGCATGCAAGATCACAAACAACACAGACATGATAGAGTCATAAAGATAGAACCATTAATCAAACCAACATAATAATCTCAATATCCATCGGATCCCCGCAACACAACATGCATGATTACAAATAGATTAGATCTTGATCATGAACGGAGCACCCAAGATCTATACATGAAAGCACAAAGGAGGAGATACAACCATCTAGCTACTACATGGACCCATAGTCCAAGGTGGAACTACTCACAAATCATACCGAAGAGAAGGTCCCTAGGATGATCTCCCCTCCAGTAGGGTACCGGGAAGAGCTTCAGATCCCCCCGATCTAGGGTCGATGGTGGCGGCGGCTACAGACGGTTTCGTGGAATTCTGATCGGGTGCTAAGAGTTTCTGCATCGAGGGCTTCTTATAGGCGAAGGGGGAGACCGAGGTGGTCGCCAGGGCGGCCAAACCCTAGCCAGACGCGGGCTAGGGCCCACCCGTCCCTTGGGGGGGGGGGGTATGGTCCCTCTGGCCGGCCCCTCGGGATCTCCTCTAGACTTCTTTTTCCCCACGGAAAGTTATTGACTTTGTCCTTTGTCCCGTCCAATTCCGAGAATATTTCTTTACTAACTTTTCTGAAACCAAAACAACAGAAAGCAGGCATCTGGCACTGTTGCAACTTTTTAATAGGTTAGTACCAGAAAACAAGTAAAAAGCACCTCAAAATGTAGACAAGTAAATAAAAGTAGATAATAAACAAGCATGGAGCATCAAAAATTATAGATACGTTTCCAACGTATCAAAGCTTATGAGCCAACAAGAAAGAAAACAAATGATACAAAATACGTGTAAGCTTTTTCTCGTTTTCTTTCAAACCTCAAAAAGTATTGCTACTGACCAGAACTTGGTTTGCCAAAACCAATTTAGATCCACTTGATGATCCCAAAGTGGTGCCAATACTGATCAACAAGATCCATCATATAATAGAGATTGCAAACTAAAATAAGAAGTGCAAAACGTAAAAGTTGAAACTTCTCATTAATATTCCAATAAAGGCACTCACACTAAGGGATACATAGATAACCAACTAAAGGAGAGTTACTTCCACATGCAAACCAAAATATAAGATAACTCCTCTACCAAAGATATGAATCCACTAAAAAGGTAAAAGTTAAAAGATAAGGGTGGTGATACCGCGGCACTCCCCCAAGCTTGGAACAAGCCAAGGGGATGCCAAACCTGATGATGAATTACTCCTTTGGTGGTGGTGTTCTCTTGATAAGCTCCTCAATAATTTTCCTTAACTCCTCAATCTAAAGGTTAGAGTACGAATCAATTCCGAGTTTTGCTCAATGCGGTTCATGATCATATCGGACCGAGAGTTCCAGTCCTTATTATTCTTTCCCCACTCTTCCTTCTTAGTGTACTCCTCCCCTGCATGGTTAGAACGAGGCATGTCCCACATCGAGGGCAAGTTCCCTTTTGGCACATATTGATATTGACGCTCATGTATAAGAGTGTGGAAGGGTTTCTTGGTACTTGGATGAGGTGACTGTGGAGAGAGGGCATGACGTCGAGATTTCCCTCCTGTAGACATCCGTGCTGTCCTCTTGAGCTTGATAGGTTTTGCCACCACTCCAATGCTTGCGACGGTAGCACGGGTGTCCGGTTGCTTGTCCTCCTCCATGTCTCCTTCATAACCTACCAAAATCTCCTCCTCCTTGGGTTTGTGAGGAACGTCTTCCTCGGGCTTCTTGCCTTTGTCGTTGGTGGAGACCATGGTGCTCTAAACTTGAGAAGTTTTCCTGACAGAAATAGATCGAAACAGAAACATGACGAGAACACGATGCACGAACCTCGGGGGATCCGGGGGGTTATATATTGCGAAGTTTCAATGCATAAGGAAGGTTTTGACACGAAAACGAGGAGGAGACGGAGTTCGAGGGTGGCACACCCCCCTCAGGCACGGCCAGGCTAGGCCCGCGCCTGGGGTGGGTTTGTCCACCCCAGACTCTGTTTCCTCTTCTCTTCCATCTCATAACTTTCCTTATGTATTAAAAACATCAAAAATATAAAAAGATTGGGGTTTCACGAACCTTCTGTTTTCACCACTTTTACCTAGTCAAAGACGAACTCTGCAGACTCCTTTTCTCCTTCTCCTGGAAGTTTCCTTTCCTCACCAGGTAATACACAAACTTCAATGGCAACATTAGTGCAAGAAAAACAACAAACATTTGAAATCTATCAAAACAAAGGCTTCTATAAGAGGCAAATGCAAATGATAACAGAAATCTGTCAAAACAGACCAGCAGGTAAAGATTGATTTTTCTGAAAACCTTCTATTGCTCAAATTAAAAAGTGCAGAACTAGTGAAAGTTGGCTAACAACTTGGAGAACAAGATCAGAAAAATACAGCTCCATCCGACGTACTGAGCTTCCTCACGAAATTTTACAATGCAGCACAAAAATCTGTCCCAGGACAACCACTTTTCACAACTCCTCTACTTCACAAAAGTAGTTGAACTTGACACAAAAACCAAAACAAAAAGGATAAGTAGCGGTTATTACATAGGTAATAACTTTCAAGGCTCGACAAAACTCTTGGGTTATCTCCCAACAAGTACTTTTCTTTAATGCCTTTAAGTTAGGCTTGAAACTTTCAAAGATGCTCACAAAGGAGATATAAATCTGGAGTGAAAAAGAGCATCACGAAGCAAATAACCAACACATTTGAGTCTAACCCACTTCCTATACATGGGAATGTCATGAGAAAACAAATTGTTGAAACAAAAAGCCACAAGCATAGGAAGACAAGACAGATGCAACTTCAAAGCTTTCAACATAAAACGGGGAAACTTAACATTATTGAGAAGCATAAAACCATGTTTCCCTCTCTCATAATAACTTTCATTAGCACTTTGAATAAAGTTGACAATATAACCATAAAAGGAATCAATTTTATCACAAGGATGAGCATACTTACAGTCACCAAAAATAGGCCCAAGGTTATAAACTGGATCAATAGAAGCAAGTTGTTCCATCCTGAAATCTTTATTAGGCAAGCTATTTTCACAAGGAGCTTTAGAAAATTTGGAAAAGTTAAACTCATAAGAATCTCCATCAAACTTAGTTAAAACTTTTTACTTCTTACAATCAATAATAGCTCCACGAGTGTTCAAGAAAGGTCTACCAAAAATGATAGGACAAGTTTTGCTAGCTGCAGAATTAAGCACTAGAAAATCAGCAGGATACTTAATCTTACCACAAAGAATTTCCACATCTCTTACAATACCAATAGGGAAAATGGTTTCCTTATTTGCAAGTTGGATAACCACATCAATGTCCTCAAGCTCACAAGAACCAATTTCATGCATAATTTCCCTGTAAAGCTCATAAGGAATAGCACTAGAACTAGCACCAATATCACATAAATCATAGTAGCAATGATCACCAATTTTAACAGAAAGCACATGAACACTAGCTTTTCTAGCTTTACTAGGATGAGAGATAATATTAGAAGCGTCTTCACAGAAGACAATGTGCTCATCCTCTATATTTCTAGTGACAGGGTCTTTCACAATAGCTACCACAGGTTCAATAATCAATTGCTCATCAGGCTCCATAGTTTTCATTGCACTTTTGCTAGTTGCACTAATCATCATAGAATACTCCTTTACCTTAGATGGGAAAGGTATTTTCTCAACATAAGGTTCAGGCACAATATGATTAGTAGTACAAACTTGAGTACTTCTAACAGGACCATGACTAACAACATCTTTATAAGGTGCATGGTACTTATTCCACTTCTTCTTGGGAATTTCTATGTAAGAGGCAAAGGCCTTAAAACAGTTGGCAATACTTTGGGAATCAAGACTGAATTCATTGCTAATATCACAGAAGTCATTAGTTCCCATAAAAGATTTAATACATTCATAATCATAGTTTATACCTTACTTTCTTCCTTTGTCATTCTCCCAAGCTTCAGTGTTCTCTTGAATACAGTCTAGTAGATCCCATTTAGCTTCTTCCTTCATACGTGTGAATGATCCAGCACAAGAAGCATCTAGTAAATCTTTATCATGAAGAGAGAGCCTAGCATAAAAGTTATTGATAATAATATTATTAGTGAGTTCATGAATAGGACATTTAAGCATTAGTAACTTCAGTATCCCCCAAGCTTGAGTTGTACTCTCTCCATCACGAGGCCAAAAGTTATATATCAGATTTCTATCCTTATGGATATCACTGGGAGGATAAAATTTAGAATAAAAGAGAGATGCCATCTCCTCCCATTCCATGGATTTTTCATTCTTCAGCAGCTTATACCATTCTTCAGCTCTCCCTTTCAAGGATATGGAGAGTAACTTCTTCTTGTAGGTATCTCCCTTTCAAGGATATGGAGAGTAACTTCTTCAGCTCTCCCTTTCAAGGATATGGAGAGTAACTTCTTCAGCTCTCCCTTTCACATGTTCAGTTGTGATACCTGCACACTTAAACAACCCGCATAATTCATGGATAAAAAGCAAGTGATCACCAGGATGGACAGTTCCATCCCCTAAATAAAAATTATCCATAACACGATCAACAATACTTGTAGGTATCTTAAAAGGATCTATCTCAATAGGTGGTGGTTCATATACTAACCTAGCAGTGGCAGTAGTTTTCCCAAACAGAAAACCAAGTGGGTTATCCATATTGGAAACAAAGTAACAAGCAGTAACAAAAGAAATACTCACTTTAGAAGTTTCCTTTACCAGTTCCACTCTTCAATAGCGCTTCACTCCCCGGCAACAGCGCCAGAAAATATTTTTGATGACCCACAAGTATAGGAGGTGTATCGTAGTACTTCCGATAAATAGGAGTGTCGATCCCAACGAGGAGCAGAAGGTGCTGAACAATGGTATGGAGCAGGAACTCTCTGCAAATACTTAGCAAACGGATTTTTAGTGGTTTTCTGATAAGGCAACAAAACAAAGTGCAAGTAATAAAGAATAAACACGGCAAGTGGCCCAATCCTTTCTTAGCAAAAGACAAGCCGGTGGAAATACTTATAAAGACCAAACGTTCTCGAGGACACATGGGAATTCTATCAAGTGCTTTCGCTTCAAATAGCTGAGTACTCTTCTTTGGTGTTGTAAGTGTTGTGTGGGTGAACCTGTGCTAATGTACCGACCTTACTTGGACTAATATATACTTGTGATTAAACCCCCTGCAAACATCCGTAACTACATAAAAGTAATTCAGATATAAATCTAACCACAACCTTAAACTCTGAGATCCTACGCTCCCTTGTGCAAAGGTGTCCTAACGGGGGTTCAGGTTTCTGTCACTCCGGCAACCCCACAATTAGTATCCAAATACACAATACATTCCCCTAGGCCCATAAATGGTGAAGTATCATGTAGTCGACGTTCACATGACACCACTAGAAGAATAGCACCACAACTTAAATACTAAACCATTGAATAATAACTCAACACAAATCCACTAATAACAACATGACTTCTCCCATGTCCCCAAGAACTAAATGAACTACTCACAAGACATCATATGGATCAAGATCAAAGATGATATGATAATGGATAACAATCTAAACATAAACAATAATCCAATGGTTCCACTCACAAGCATCAATTACAATAGTAATTAACACCGAAAAAGTTTCCCCTAAGAATGAAAGCAATATCCAACATAATTGTTACAGCGGGACGGAGTGGTGATGATGGTGCTGGTAGAGATGATGATGTGGATGATGATGACCGATGAAGCCTAGCTTGATGATGGTGTTGATGGCGACGATCTCCCCTCTCCGGGAAGGAATTTCCCTGGCAGAAATCTGTCTGCCGGAGAGATCTTTCTCTCTCGGTGTTTTCCGCCCCCAGAGGCGATGGAAATCTATCTGTGGTCGCTCTCCTGGCCTTAGGGTTTCATAGGGAAGATATACGCGAAGGGGAAGAGTCGGGGGCCGGGCAGGTGGGCCACACCTGCCCTAAGCGTGGCCCAGGGTAGGCCCACGCCTAGGGGGTGTGGGCCCCCTGTGACCCTTCTTCGTCCCTCCTTCTGGCTTCCTCAACCTTCTGGAAAAATAATATTTTCCCATATTTTTCTGGTATTTTTATGATTTTCGCGAAATTGCATCAAAACGCCTTCTTTTCCATCAGAATCCAGACTCCGGCAGTCCATCCTCCAAGAATCATCCAACATGCATAAACAGATAAAAAGCCATAAGTAATACCTCATAATAAGACATATATCAATGAAGAGAGGTAGATTTTGATATAGAATGGTGATGCAAATTGGGCGTATCAGAGCCTCCAATTGAGTTGTGGAGATAGCCCCAACCTTGTACGGGTTTTGGTGACCGTCCTCAAGTGTCCCTTAGTGGATCGTGAGTAGGCCTTTGTGGCGAGCTCACGGGAGAATAGTGTGAGCCTTTGTGGCGCCGATAAGTTGCGTGCCTTCGCATCCGGGGTGAGGCCTTGTGTGGTGTTGGGTGAGCATCAAGCCACCACACCTCGAGGTGAGCCATTTGTGGAGTTCGGAGAGCATTGCATCATCACACCTCTTCAACAAAGACGTCACTTCTTTGGAAGTGAACTTCGGGATAAAATCTTTGTCTCCCGCGTCCATCAGTTACCTCTTAACCAAGCCCTTCAGTTATGCACTTTACTTTGTGATAGACATCGTTCTTGAAGTATTTCATCTTAATATCACCTTGTTGCTTGTATTGCTTAGCATAGATTGTTGGCGCACTTAGGTGAACCTAGTGGTTAGGTTTTGTGCTCAATAAATTAAACGTTAGTTTTATTCTGCATTTATTTGAGTCTAGACCCGTAATAATTTTAAAAGCCTATTCACCCTCTCTAGGCGATGTCTATTGCACTTTCACCTATTTAACCACGCCACACACAAGGGATAGTGGGATCGGTTGCACGCAACCGCCCCTCCCTGTGCGCGTGTATTTCATAGAGGGGGTCGTGGGATCGCGCCACACGCACGGTTACACCACACAAATACGTAACGGCATATCGTGGCCTCTACAGAACACGAGGAGGCGTGGCATGAAGGGACGGGATGCACTGATAACTGACAGCGTGCGGCAGTAAATACTGCCACGACCCATAAAATAAGGCAAAGCACAATGACTGTGTTACACGTAGGATAATAAGAAGATTACGAGAGAAGCTAAATATCCAAGGGAAATAACCCCAATATAGAAAGATGAATCGGCAGGGGAAATAAATACCAGAACAAGTCAAGAAGAATTAAATCAGCTGCTAAGTTACCAAATGGACTAGCGAGTTAAAAATTGGCATAGGCTGGAATATGAGGATGTCGGCAAAATGGACAAAGATCTGAATGAGTTGAACTTGATGTGGCCTTTCCAACTAAAGCTACTAAGACCGCACCAGCTTCGAGGATGAATGTTGGGGAATGACCCTAGGTAGGGTCAAGGTACGGTAAAATATAAATCTCACTGAGATATTGATTAGTCCAAGGCATGATACATCCGAGGTATATGAGGGCAGGGCGAATGATGGCCGGGTTACCCTAAGCTGGATTGCACCAGCAAGACTCAGCCGGCATATAAGGTGTGTCGGCACGATGTCTAAGATGCTTTATGTTTATAGGTACTGTCTTGGCCGAGTTTGCAGGAACGAGGCCGGGTCAGGAGTTGGCGTGATCTGGAAGGAGAGAACAAGACCCAAGGTCAACACTTTCCCCTCTCTCTCTTTCTCTCTCTCTCAGGAATCCAGGGAGAGACAAGCGCTAAGGAAAAGATCCATAGGGATAGGGACAGAGAAATAGAGGGTCACGGAGGTGACAGTCCCTGACCTCAACGGTCACATGTCGTGGACTCTATGCCATTGCCATGCAGATGAGGGCGACATGGGAAAGGAGGGCGCCGAATTACTATTTTGGGAAGAGCATATTCTGGAAATATTCGGGCCACATATGCCCTAGATGTAACCTAGCCACCCCTTTATAAGGTGAGCCAGGGCCTCCAAGGAGATGGTCAATTCATTGGTACAAGGGGAAATCCTAGAGCGAGGAGAGAAGAAAGTAGTTCTTCTTCTTCCTCTCTCTTATACAGCTCAAAGAGCAACTTGTACACATCCTTAGATCTAAATACAAGATCAAGAGTGAGTTCTTCGTGTGTAGATCCACTATACTATCCCTCCATGGATACCACTAGCAATATTGGCCCCATCTTTATCCTATTCATGGCATCTGTCGTGACACCATCACGACAGTTCCTCAAAGTAACGACACTAACATCACCAGAACAACACCAGTAGTCCAATCACTCCAATAGCAACGCCTTCAAGAAGGAAACAATGCACAAGCACACTGTCATTGTTAGATCAAAGATCATAGGTTTTCACCCTGAAGAAAGTCCTTACTCGCAAAACAATGTCTTCAACAAGTTCATTGCCAGTCACAATCAATTAAGGCCAGACCTTAGATTTTTACCCTAAAAGGTAAGACCGAGAACTCCTCTTGTGTTTTTGTCTCTATAAACAGTCGCTGCTATGAGTCACCGATCACGCAGCCAATTCTTATGGCCACAAAGACTCAAATCAACATCGATGCCTTGATGTTCCAGCTTTCCTGACATTTTTCGTATCTGACTTCACCATGCATCGTCGAAGACATGACACATTATGGTAACAAATAGCAGAGCTTCACAACGCTCCTGCTGAAACCAAACGACCAGAAAAAACATGGGTGCGAACGACCAAATACCTTCCGATCCGGCATTCTTCAGGCATGATGCGTCCATAAGAGTTCGCCGGCGGAGCCTTCCGAAACTCGCCTCTCCAATCCAGATCAACGATGGCAAGCAACAAGCTAGAATTATCAGATAGAATTATCAGATGTAAAGATTGGCGCGTCTCCCTGTGCTCAACACACGGTCTATCGCTGGTAGGAGTATTTGACATGTGCGGTTTTCATATTACACGTGTTTCATTTCCAAGCTAATTAACCACCAGTGTTTTTAGTCAGACAGAACTATCCTACGGGGCATCTATTGTTAAAATAGGATCAATCTACGTATCCTTATCTTTTGGGGAGAATAATGAGAGGAAGGTGATTTTAAACCCTCTAATTCAGGATAGGTGGAATATTTTGTACACGCTATGCAATTAAGAATGGAGGGAGTGATATTTGTTACAATACGCGGTAAGGAAATAACGAAAAACAAAAAAAAAGTGACAGCAGTGGGCACTAGATTTAACGTGAAAAACCTTCAAACAAAGAGAAATAATCACGGACACCAGCTAGCGAAACTTTACTATATAAAAAAATATTTACATACCGCTAGAATTATCAGATGCATCTTATCCTAATTGAGGGCTTATAACAGGTATATATAACACTGAAAACTCTAATAATTTTAGATCATAATTCAACGATTTTGGTCTAACAAGTAGTACAAAAGCTTTATCATCAACTATTCAACTAGCGATCAAAGTGGGAGAAGTTCGACTGCATTTTACAAAATAAAGAAAACATTTTTTTAATTGAGCTGATTGTGAACGGAGGACTTAGTGTTGATGACATGCAATTTGCAGCAGAAAACAATCTGATCAATAATTTGTGCATTCAGTATTTACGGCGTTATGGGTTGAGATTTTAGTGCCCTTTCACGAATTTAGAGGCCTGTTTGGTAGCTCAGTTTTTTCTCGGTATTTGAGAGATTCCATGATTTCTAAAAATACTATGGTTTCTAATACTTTGAGGTGTTTGGTACAGTTGAAAACTACTGATTTATAAACTATGGTATCTCCAATACCATGGTACGGTATCTTTCACAAACTGAGAACCTAGACTTTATTTTCTACTCCAAACTATGGTACTTGCTCATGGAGGGAGGCGGCACGGGCGGAACCCTAAGCCGCCGCCGCCCCCGACTCCTCCTCCCACCTCTCCCCCGCTGCCACTGGAGGATGCCGGCGGGCAAAGTCTGGTCGGCCGACGGTGGCAGTAGGGCTGCTTCCTCGCATGGTGGTGGCCTCTCCCTGCAGGGAGCCCCTTGGGCGCTCGAAGGTTGTCACCCCGACGACGATCTGATGGCGGCGGGGTCTGGAAGCCGGGGCGGCGGCCTCGGTCTTTGTTGGAGGTTCTCCCTCGGCAGATGGCGGCGTGGGTCGCATCTGTTGCCAGGGACGATGTCCTAGGGTTTCTCTCATGCCAAGACGAAGATCTACCTTCAGCCTGTTTTCATTAATCTGGTGGCAGTGTCGTGTTCCGGAAGTTTCCGCCAGCGAACTCCCATAAGCGATTCATGCCCGGAGATGGCTGGAACGGATGGGATTCGGTCGCGCGCAACCGGTGTTTTTCTGACCGTTTGGTTTTAGAGGGAGCAAGGCGAAGCTCTGCAGTCTGTTGCCATTGTGGAACATGTCTTTAGTTCCATGGTAAAGTCGATATGCGGAGAATGTCATGGAAGCCAAGATTTGTGGACTAGCTATGGTGGATCGATTACTGGTGGCGATGAGGAACTGGCTGGGTGCTTCGTGAATTGTAGCAGCGACATCGGAAGGTGGGGACGGTAGCACAGGAGGAGTTCACAGTTTTACCTTGCAGGGTGATAATCCAAGGTCTAACGAGAGCAGCGTTTCTACCATGCACGGGATATAACATGCATGAGTCCACTTTTCTCTCTCATCTAGTCTTGTCATATATGTACTATTATATGCAGAATCTGTACTATACATTCATCTCTACATATGCATGCATATTAATTTATTTCTAAACTTTAAACCTCCACATTTTTTGGATTAAAACTCTAACTTATATTATGTTTGAATATTTGAGTTCCTAACGATGAGAGCTTCAAAGCAAGTCCAATATTGCATATGTTTTGAAAATTCTTAAATTTCAAAATATGACACTTGATGATACTTTATGAAACAAGATATTCTTAAACTTGTCGTATTCTGTGGTCACCTGTTTTATTTTATATGCATAAAGGAGTAGCATTGTGTACCATGGTGTATCATAATGTTACATTGTGTGATATTGTGAGTTATTGCTTGACAATATATTACAATGTTTCAAAATAGTTTATCTCAATTCATCATTTAATAAATAATCTTGTTATATTGAATATATTTTGTACATTTATGGGAAAATTCTAATGAGTTTTTTATGAGAAAATTATATCAATCTTTTTTTGACACGTAAATTATAAAAATCTTGTTATATTGAATATATTTTTGATTAATTTTTTAGATTTGGAACTTATTGGAACTTGATATAACTTTAAAACCATGAAAACTACTAAAACACTATGTCACATAATGTAGAACTAGTTATGATGAATATATTTAAAATTTCTTATAGTTTATTGCGTAACTTTATTTTGCATGTGTACATGTAGTTTCACCAAGTTTCATAGAGATCCATTATGTTTTAAAGATTATTTTTTAAAACTTGGCAAAACATATTCAAAATTGGTCTTGTTTTGAAGTCCTTGTCATTTGGATCAGAAATATGCAATAAAAATATAAAATAAAAATCTAATTTAAAATATACGGTATAAACAAGCTTTGGATCTTTAAAAAAAACCATAACGGGTGAGAGAAGAGAAAAAGTTTGCATGCACACAATAGATGTACAGTAGATATGATTAATGTGACATAAAGTAACCAAGTCAAAAAAAAAATATACAAGAGAATATAACGAAAGGAGGTCCTTCATGTCCGAATCACAACGCCATCCTGTGGTCTAGCTATGCACGGGATCTACCGTGCACGCTAGACTTTCATTTCTGAAGGTCTAACCTTAATTGGTTGTGCCTAGCAATGAACTTGTTGAAGACATTATTTTGTGAGCGGGGACTTTCCCCAGGGTAAAAGCCTATGATCTTTGATCGAGCGACGACGGTGCTTGTGCTCTGTTTCCTTTTTAAAGGCGTCGCTACTGGAGATGTTGGACTTCTGGTGTTGTTATGGTGGGGTTAGTGTCGCTGCTACTAAGGATCTTATCGTTGTAGCGGAATTTTTCTTTTTTGTAATTCTTTTTTTTTGCTGTGTGTATCCGTATTACCAATAGGATAATGTGTTGTTGTAGAGGCTAGATGTAATTGGTATCATTGCGATATTAATATATGCTTTTTTCTAAAAAAAAGATGGTACTTGCTCGTCAGGCATAAGGATACTATAGTACCACTATACTGTAGTTTTTGAAATACTTTGCTTCCAACCGTTTTCTATAGAGACTGTAGTACTGCCGTATGGTTTCGATGTTTCAAGTTCAACCGTTTGATCGTGCTATACACGAACCTACTTCTTTATTCCCCTGAGCAAAACCGTTGGCGAGTCACTTTCATCCATCTTCAGCCGAGTATAATAGACGTAATCCCGTCGGCACGTCCTGATCTACACATTTACTACTCAATATAATCACGCTCATGTATAGAGGTGCCTACGACAAGTAACGGAAGAAATACCACATGTTCGTCATTAATAATCTGTGGCTCAAATTTGTCTATCTTCAAAATTTTAACTGTCAAAGAAACTCAACTTGTAGAGTCGACGTCTCCCATTTACTCGAAGTGTGACTACATATATGTTGTTAGGTTGAAAAAAGCACAAAGAAAAAGTTCATCTATGTTAGAATCCTACAGCTTACAGATGACTCAGCTTCACAGCGAAGTGACGGAGACAAGGAGCTCAACTAGCTAGCTCGTCATTCAGAACTCGTAGTATCACAAAAGGTCAATATACTGGAACCAAACTCTGAAACGCAGCTGCTATATTTGATCAGAAAACAAAATAGATTAGTCACATTTTTGGGTCCATCGGTTCATCTTTGACTCGTACCAACCAGTAGAACGAAAATTCGTCGAGACACGACGCGTGCGCCGCCGTATCTCCTAACGTCGGTTAGGTCGTCGGTTTCGTCCCATCTCTAGCCCTGGGCTGGGCGTGGGCACAGTTGAGATAGGACTATAGGAGTAGTTGATGTAGTTGCGGGCGGACGGATAGGGCTGCTAGCTCATAACGATGACATCGGCGGCGATCGAGCACGCAGGCACGCAGCACAAGGGAGTCACTCCGACTCCGTCGAGAGAACTGACTATGGAATCCCTGCAATATTATGTTGTACTAGTTGAATGTTCGTGCTTTGCTATGGTATTTATAGATCTATATTTGTGTGTTGCAATATATTGATTTTATTAAATTATATAAAATGTGTGCAACGCATCTGTGGCCTAAATTTATGCCCCAAAGTCGATTGACCCACATAACAACCACGGTTTTCCTATTTTTCGATTTGATTTAGTTTATACAGTCAGCGTCCTCTTCATTCATTCATGCAAGACAAATATATATAATTCACACAAATGTACTTCTATTTTCATCGCTACAAACTTAAATTTACACATGTGACTGCTACTTGGCGGTCTTAACCATAACTTAATCTTATTTTTTTCTTTCACTAACTGACTGTATACATGTTCTTTTATATGAGAAATCAGAAAAAAGCCTGGACTCACACAAAAGCAGTTTCACGTTGTACAGACTGAAACTATGCATCAAACCCAGTGAAGGAATTCTGGAAGCCAATGTCCCAAGCAGCAGATCCATTCACCTGCAACTAAATACACAACAAAAAAGGAAGTTCAGAACAACATGAACCAATATATTCTGCCAATGGCAAAACTGAATTCCAGAGACATACATCGAGGCACGACTCAAACCGATGCGCCGACAGACACTGATAGCAGCATGGTAGCCGTGGTCTGTACCTGCGTGTACTTGTTGCCGGTGACCATCTCCAGCCCAAACCTAGGGAATAGTTTGTCATGCAGTATGTCAGGTATCCACCATTCATGAAACAAAGATACTTGTTTGCCTTTTCCGATCCTCCACAAGACACATTTCTTCAGCAAATCTCTACAGGAGAAGCAAGTTAGGCTTGTAGGGCTCCCAGCGGCACACAACAGCCACCTACAGCTCTGCTCGACACTGATCTCCAACACCCGCCATTACCTGCAGGTGACTGCCTACGGCCAGGCCAGCACCAGCGTGCCCTCCGATGGGAATCGCAGCTCGCCACCCTCCGTAACTTGTCGGTCGCCGCCTCTGGCCAACGACAACGTGCCCTCCGACCCCACCACCCCGCCTTGGTTCCCGCCTCGGTCCCCTCTCCTCGCTTGCCGCCGCATGATCCTCACGAGAAACCGATAAACAAGAAATCATGTGCTATAGGGGCTCACACCGAATTGAAATTTAGATATATTCTCTGTAACTTCTCAAAACAGAATTGTTTTGTAACTGCCCATCCACCCAAAGGAGTATGCGATAGCCTACTTAACCTGAAACTGAAAGAGCCAAGAGTTGATGTCCAATTTGCTTATTTTTCAAATACAATACTTGACAATGCTACAGCTGCATCCCGCGCGAGCCAATACAGCTTCCTTGCTCATGCCTGTTGCCTATAAGTTTAGCTTATATTTGACCTCGTTGAGTAGATGTCCTCTTGTAATTGACTTGTTATTAGAGACCCTGTTGTTCCTGACATCCAAAGGGTTAGAGCACAAGTTGCAAAGCACACATGGTATTGCTCTCAAGTCTGAACCCTCTCCATTAAGTTTGTAAGGCCGTCAACTTGCAGCGCATACTGGTGGATATTGAATTTACGCAAATCAGTTAATCCTTATCGCAGTGCAAGATGACATAGCTGATGGATTCTAGTGCGTGACAGGTGTGACTGGAAAAGCGAAGAAATTTCCACAGGGCATTTCCACAACTCAAGCATTCCGTGACATTTTCACAACCAAGAGTTGCAGTCAAACATGTATCCAAACCAGAACAGTTGCAGCTACAGCCTACATGCAAAAGAACAGAGAGCAGACAAAGGAAAAACCATAGTAGGGGCTGAAGCTGCAAGCGTCACGACAACAGCAGGACCAGGGCCGGTGTTCGATCCAAGAGGAAGATCATATAGCAGTGTAAAAAGAAGTATGATGCGTCATTTCCAGAATAGAACCAAGAAAATGCGAAGTTACTCCCATGGGTAATTGTTTTTCGAAATATGCAATAGTCGATTACTATTGCTATGGAATTAACGGTCAATTTTTGGATAGCTCTATCTGAACACCATATTTTATATTTGGCAGTCGGACATGCCATCTCCTAATGGAATCCTAGATTAGATTTGAACTTTCTGACCAGCTTTGTACACATAGCGTTATCCTTGACTTCCAGAATAAAATATGCAATACCAGGAGATGCCTTACCCGATTCTTCACAATTCATCAGAAATGTGTCTTCGCCAGAATCTAATCATAGGAAAAATTGATGATAACCACGCCATGATAGCATCTGCGGCGGCCTCCGGAGGAATTGAATCCTCCCAGTCATCTTGTTGCCACCCGTCCAGCCGGCAGCGCGGCATCACCTACATTGTCTTATGGCGGCTTCAGCTTGCGGGAGGCAGGTTCTTGTTCATGACAGCCACGGCGAGGGGCCGGAAGAAAATTAGCCTATGCACACAAGATGAGCATCAATCAACGATTGGGGCATAAGCAGAAGCAATTTTTGGGCAGCATAAATCAACAACCATGGCATCAATCAGTGATCTGAGCGCATGAATCAACAATCAGGGACTTGGTCTTCTTCAAGTTGTGCTAAGATACATATATTGCATAGGTATTCTTCTCAGGAGCCCCCACCCGAGGTCGGCCAGATCAAGCGGCGCCACGGCTCATCTAGGTCGCGTCCGTCAGCACACTGACTACTGTGTTCCTGATCTCCCCCATCCCCGAAATCTTACTCAAGAAGCAGTTCCATCCGCTGCTCCGACCTCCTTCTCCAGCACCTGATTCGGATGCCTCTGCCACCGATGCCGATGCACCAGGGGCTGCGCCAGTATTCGGGAGAATGAGCGAGCGAGGGGACAGGAGGAGCACCTGTGGTAGAAGAGCAGGGTGGAGGGGCGGCCACGGTCCGGTGGCGTCTCTTGGCCTTCTCGACTTGCCCCTCTTCCTGCGGATCTCGCCGGCCAGAGAGAGGCGCTGCTCCGTGCGCCATGGGCGGCGTCCCTTGGCCTACTCAACATGACCCTCTTCCTGGGGATCTCGTCGGCCCGAGAGAGGCGCTAGGCCATGGAGCTCGAGCTCCCACTTGGGGGGAGGCGGACAAGATTTGGGGATAAAGAGGGAGTCGGAGCAGAGCTCCCGCTCGGGAGAGAGGCGGACCAATCGGAAGGTGCGCCGCCACTGCCCGAGAAAAGGGGCGGCGGAGGAGGTTCCCTTGCTCTCTAGGACCGTACCATCTCCTGTCTTGGTCGCTGCTGGGGAGAGAGGCAGACCGGTCGAGAGGGAGGCAGGGGAGAGTTGGGGATCGGGAGGAAGGTGGAGGAGACAAGTCACTTGGCGGTGGCAGTACCTGTAATACACTCAAACTACCAGGGGCAAAAGGGTTAATCCACGGCAGACGGAAATTTTAAGGGGTGACGAACGGTCCCAATCTTTTTAATATTATGTTGTATTACAATAATCTTTGTGAGAGTTTATATAGAATTACACGAGGATAGGTAGAGACTTGTGTACAAGATATATTCTATCTCTAGCTACGTATACGTATTCTAACATTTCTCTTTAGTCGTAGCGGGAGTAAAACGGATGCTTGCGACTAGATTTGAAGTCTCGTGCTTGCAACGTTTTCTTCTTCTTGCCATCATTACCCGAGTGAATATGATCATGGTTGGCACCTAGATACGGTGATTGTGTCCCTTTCTAGTGCATATCTTCCCCCCGCAGTCACAGTGGGAGTGGTATGGACGCAAGTGACGACATGGACGTTGTTGACTAAAGTTCTTGAGTTGCCGTAGACGTATTTTTTATGCCAATGTCGAGTAATCGATCGTGATGTAGCCGTGCTCGAGGTTGTCGTGGTCATTATAGCCGGTAGCGTCATAGGCACAAAAAATTATGCGGTTTTTATCGTAGGGTTTTAAGTTTTAGTGCGGCGGTGACGAGTTTTTGTGCGGCCACTACTAGAGAAAGGCTTATGGATAGATTTATTATTAGTGGAATATTTTTTTGAATATTCTTCACTGATATTTTGTTTAACCAATGGCGCACATCGACAAACATGCATCACTGATAATATGGGCTCGGCATCCCGGAGGGCTGTGGACCAAATGTCAATGACACATATGACCATATACGTCATTGATATATCCACTCCAATGGCGCATCTTTCACAAAATGCGCCATTGACAAATTATGGGTCCCACTTGGATCCCACCACTCATAAATGTGACAGGATTATCAATGTCGCGTATCATAAATGCGCCATTGATTTTTTTGCCAATGGCGCATGTACCAAAATATGCGTCACCGATAAATTCGTGTGTATGTATGGATATTAAAGTTCATATGACTAATATTTTTTTAATTAAATTAATAGATTTATTTAAAATAAATGGACTTGCAAATGGATATCCTTGTTTTAAATAGATTTGTGAATGTTAAACTTAATTACTATTTGTTACAAAATATACTAGATAGCATTAAAGAAATATTAATGACAAGTATTAAAATATTAAAAAAAATATTAATGACAAGTATTTGGGAACATATTAAAAAAATATTAATGTTAAAATTAATTACTTCCACAAGTATTTTGGAACATATTTTGTAAAATATTAAAAAAATGTTAAACTTAATTACTTCAACAAGTATTTTGGAACATATTTTGTAAAATATTAAAAAAATATTAATGTTAAACTTAATTACTTCCACAAGTATTTTGGAACATATTTAATTTGTAAAATATTAGAAAAATGAAACAAAAAATTTGTGAGCCAACTAGGATTCGAACCTGGATGCCCCGGGTTTTTCTAGCGCGGCTCGGTGGCCTACCACTGCGGTAGGCTTATGTTGTTGTCACATATGAGGGCATCATCGTATTTGGCTAAGTGCCTTGTATCAATGGAACATATTGGATGTTTGACACTTACCCAAAAATTGGCCTCTCCTTTTCTTCTCACTCTCATGCGTGCAGAACCCTAGCTAGCGCGCGCCCTACCGTCCCTATCGCCGCTCTGCCGCCCCCACCACCGGTGAGCCTCCCCAACCCCTCCCCTCCCCCTCCCCTGATCTCGACCTCCTCGTATCTCCGCCACCAGGAGCAGCGCCCACGAGGAGGAGGAGCACCAGGAGCGCCGCCCCATCCCCATGGTGCAACCAGGAGGAGGACCAGGTGTTGCCCCATCCCCGTCGAGCACGAGGCACTGCCCCGTCCCCGTCGAGCACCAGGTGCCTCACCACCACTTGCATGCTCTTTACTTGTCTAGTGCTTTTTTTTATTTGTGTAATTTCAAATCAAGATAATGGTTCATGCTTATATTTGTGGATATATCTTTGTAATTTCGAAATCATCAATAGAAGTTTCCTGAACCCATTCCCTGAACCTTGTGTGTCTGTGTAGGATTTCTGAAGTGTGTGACCTGTTCCTTGAAACTTTTATCAGTAGAAAAAATATGTTCTTAGATACAACACACCATGGCTTCACATAATGCCTATTTTACTATATGGAGTCATTGAATTGATTTTATTACCCTTCTTTAGCAGCTTCACTTGGTAGATCCCTCTTTGTTATAACATGTTGGTTGTTATACTTGTATTCTGGTTGTTATACTTGTATTCTGGTTGTTATACAGGTATACAGAATACCTGAGAGCATGTTGGTTGTTATATGCTGGTTGTTATATTTATACCCTGAGAGCAGCATGTTGTTATACAAAAGATTTTATATGTTGGGTCCCCTCTTTGGTCCACAAATATGCAGTGGGCTTCAAAGTTCACATCTTTTTTACAATGAAGCAAGCTTCTAGTGATTTTTGAAATATATCAAGTTCAGGATACAATATTATGTTAATGTTCAGGCACTAAAACAAATATATCTAAAACAAATAGTTCAAGATACAACATTCTGTATCTATACACTAAAACAGTAATTCTTTCTATAGCAACCCTATTATTTGTACAATATTTCTTTCTTCTAAAACTGGTAAGAATATGAACAATAGGTAACTTGTTCTGTTGCCTATCTCTTTTGTAACTTGTTCTTCTAGAATCTGAGAAGAGCAATAGGTGTTCTTGTGTGTTCTAGCTACTGTCCGGAGGCTGTTGAAGTAGTTTTGCTTCTATGAACAAAACGTGGTGCATCTAGTTTATTGCCTTGCTTTTGTACTACTGAACTTGTTGTGTGGTTGTGACAACACACTATCTTTTGCTCTTTGTATATGTGTGATTGGATGGCTGTCATCAATTTTGTATGAAAACTGTTGCGGGAAATTCATTTGAGTTACCTGTTTCTCCCTAAGTGTTGATTCTCTTCCGTTTCTGTTGAGAAATGGTCACTCCTAGGTCAAAAAAAATAGCAAAGGTCATGCATAATTTTTTGGTCGACTCTAGCTTGTACTAATTAAATTGTTGCATTTTCTATATGAAGTGCAAACATGTCGAGCAAAGATAAAGACGTCGGGGCTGGACCTTATCATCCCATGAGCGTCCAAGAACAAGCAAGAAAAGCCAACCTCAAGTTTTGGCAGTTTGACGATGACTTAAGTGGGTCCGAGGAGGAGGCCGAATGTGGCATCCCGAAAAACCACTACTAGAAAATCGCGTTGTTTTTGTGCATTGCATCATCATGACAGCATGCTCATGTCATCATGCCACATTGCATTTGAGCATCGTCATCATCTTGCATTTGCTTGCATAAAACTATTCCGGAGAAACCCAGTTTTGTTTTTCAAACGCCCCATCTTAATTCAAATGCAAAGCCCGGTTCTCCGGAGTAATTATTTTTGGCCGCTATCGGTTTGCACATGGCCCGTTTAAATCAAATAAAAAGTTTAATTGTTTTAGCGGGGGCAGTCGAACGGGCCAACCCGACCCGCACGACCACCCCCAGGTTTTTACAAACGGTCCACCTCTAATCCTATTCCTACCAAACTATCTACCCAGCCCTCCTCTCCAACTCACCCCAACCAGTAGCAGCTCGCCACCTCAGCTTCTCTCTCTTCCCCCCCAATTAAACCCTGCCACCTCACCCCAGCCTCTCTCCCCTTTTTCCTCTCTCTCCTAACCACCACACAGCCCACACACGCCAACATGCTGCCAACCGTGGCCGGTCCCACCCTGACGCGCCCAACCCCCCACCTGGGCCCCAACCGAACCCCCCCTGACCGACCGACAGCCCGCATGGGTCCCACCACCGCCTGTTCTGCTCCTCTTCTCCACCACCCGACGCCTCCTTCCTCCCTCTCCTGTCTCCCCGGCCGGCTACCTTTCCTTCTCCGCTACCAGCCCCTTCCTCCACAGCCCGCCATGCTCCTCTCATTGCTGCCTCTCCTCTGGCGCCCTCCTCCTGCCTCGCTGCCGGCCCCACCCCGAGCAGCCGCTGCCGGCCTGACCCCGACGGAAGCCCGGCCGCGCCCACCGCGCCTCCCCACCTCGCCAGCGCCCGGAGCCCGCCATTAGCCGCCCGCTCCGCCGCCCGTCACTCCGGCCTCCGACGCGACGCCTCCGCCACCGCCCTTCTCCGACCTCACAGCGCCCGTCCCGAGCAGCCCGGCGCGCCGCGGACCTGCCCCACGCCGCCACGGCCTCCACGCGCTTCCCTCCATGAAGGCCGCCGAGCGCCACGGCGCCGACGGCCGCTTCTCTCATGAAGGCCAGGGACCCGCGCCGCTGCAGCGGCTCCTCACCTGCGTCGCCTCACGCCGCCCGGTCCCCACTAAGCACCTCGCCGGACACCGCCACCGTCTGCCGCCGCCGCCGCCTGCAGGCCCCGCGCCTTCCGCGCCTCTCCACCCGGCAGCCTCCCGGCCGCTGCTGCAGTCGCCCGCCGCCCCGCGCTGCCTCGCCGCGAGCCGGCCCCCGCCTTCCACCTCGACCGCCGCCGAGCCGAGATCCCCACGGCCCCGACGTTCCGCACCGCCTCTTCAACCTCCGTGCCCGCCGCCAAGCCCTGCAGTGTTGCTGTTCCCCAGGAGGTGTTGTTGCCTGACAACAATCCTTGTGTTTGGCCATGTAATTGTGGTGTTTTGGACGCCCACATTGGCTTCTTCCTTGGTCTCCGAAGCCGACAAGATCTTTCGATGTTGTGCACACTTCGCTGCCAAGTGATACCTCCTCGATGGGTAAGGCTCGCTCGACAAGATCTTCGATATGCGTCGCCATCCTCGTAGGCCACTTCGCGGACCCGGCGACCACACATGCGACGAGACCTTCGTCCCGGATGCGAAGTCGGGTACCCGAACGCCAAGATCTACCGATAACGCCAAGTTCTCCTTCCCGGAGTCGGACCCGAAGATGCCGTGACCCGGATGCCAGAACCGACCCGATACGCGAACCCGACAAGTTCTTCTCGACGACAAGATCATCGACATGGAGCCCGAAGACCACATGTGCGACAAGTACTCCCTCGAGAACGTCAAGAACTTCACCCCGGACACCGAGCCCCCGATGCGACAAGTGCTTTGTCCCGAACAACAAGATCGGCCCCAGTAATCCAAGAACGCTTCCGTCGAGACCGTTCCGTCGAACCCTGGACCCTAAGACCGAACCCCGAACCCCGGAACCTCGAGTTCGTCGAGACCCCTAATGTGTGCCCCTTATCCGAGAACCCTATTTTATAATATAATACAATTGCTGCATATTAAATCATCCATCTTGCATGCATATCTTGTGGTTTGGGGGTCTTATGCCGATTCACCTCTAATTAAATATGGGGCCCATATGCGGGCAAATCTAGTCTCATATTGGCCTCATTTAAACTTGTGTAGTGAACCGGTGCTATCTTTTGCCATGCTAAAACCACATTTAAATTGCGGGGTAGATAAACAACTTGAACCACTTGATTAATTGTCGGGACCCCGGTTCCGCTTAATATGAACTAATTGCATTGCACCTTTGCCATGCCATGCATCATACATGCATCATGCCGATCTTCTGCCGTTGTATTAAATATTGCATCCGGTTTTTATTCTAGTGTTTTGCTTCTTCGCGGATAAGGCCGTTGAGTTGATGTGAGCTTCGCCCCGATCTTCGGATGAACCCTTCGGCAATGTTTTCAGGCGAGCATCTCCCCCTTTCTACCTATCTTACTTTTATAGTCTTTATTCCCTCCTGTTGATCTATTGCTAACTGTGTTGCGATGCTTTAGTTTCCGTACCTGTGATATATCGTGCAGCCCTATATTGCCTTGGACACATCCTATTACCTGTTGTTTGGTAGATAGTTGGACTTGCGCGTCGTAGTCGCTTGCTCAAGTGCTGTTGCGTTTTCGTCTAGTGCCTCAGTTGTTGATGTATTGCCGCATGTTGATGTTGGAGATGATCCTAGTTTTACTTATCGCTCAATTTAATTCCTGTTTAACAACTAAAATTGAAGTAAGTAGAGGCATCGGTGGGTGATAGATAATATTTGGTTTCCGAACGCCCACTTGTGTCCCGTAGGACCCCGAGTACTTGATACTTGTTCCTTGATTTATCGCGCTATCCACATCCGGGAGGTATATGGGACCCCCCTGAGCCAGAGCTTGATTTAGCCTTATTTCTTGGGGCCACAAACTAGTTTGAGGTTTTATTTACGATCCTGTACTTATGCCATGCTACTTATGTATTTACGATTGTGCGAGGAGCACACTGTACTGTTTAGGATCGGGACACGTTTACGCGGTGTCGACAAGCCCAGTTTTGGGTTCCCGATCGCTCAGCCGTCCACCCAAACCTTGAGTCCGTCTCGAGCTAGCTTACCGTTGCTATGGTAGACTACAAGGGTGGCCCCTGAAATATTTCTGAATTCGTGATTGTTCAATCGTGAAAGCCTCGTTGGTTTTGATTTGGTTTTCCGAGGTTGATCGGCGTGTGTTGCTATTGGTGCACCCGGCCGGTAAAACTTTCTCAAAGCCGTGTCCGCGGATATGGACGACTTGGAGCAAGATTCTCGACCATAGACAAGCATAACTAAAGTTTATTGCTATAAATTTGACTTTATAATGACTAGTAATCAGCTTCACTATAATGGAATGGCTAATAATCGCCCACAATTGCTTGTTTGAATTGTCGCATGCGACCATTGTATCGACTAGTAATTCTTGCAACTACAACGGAATGGCTGAATAAAAGTACCAACAACTTTGGGTTTTGGGTTTATCTCATGCTATCTCAGATGTCGATTAGTAATTGTTGCAACTACAACGGAATGGTTAACTAAAAGTGCCCACTGCTTATTTTATCAGGACGATTAACTAAACCTGACTAGTAATTGCTGCAATGATAACTGAATAAGTAAAACTGCCAACGGTGTGAGTTCCTCGGTTGACTTCCTCGTTTGGTCTCGAGGGGGAAACACCAGGATGGGTTTGTTTGGTGTTAGCTTCAGGTTGGATCCGGATAGGTCATTCTCACCCCTCTCTGATAACCGCCAGTGTATCGAGTCTTTATAGGTTGTTTAGTACATGCTGCCGCTGCCGCTCAGTCCACCATACCTATGTAGGCGAGGACCGCCGAATTCTAGCCTTGTCGTGTACTGGCCTCAGTACTGACGCTCCTCTTTTTCCTTTGCCCTTTGTCGGCACCCCTTTTGTTTAAGCAGGTTTTGAGATCGACGTCGTTAGCAGGGTTACCCTTCCGGCTTGGCCTAGGCAGGGTTATGGACGCCATTGGTTAGTCTTCAGGGCTCTTAGCCCCATTTGCATCTTGTCCGTAGTCGGACGCTCTATCGTTTTCAAGGTGATTTGGATCTCTGTACTGTATATCTGTATTCTTGACTCATGGAGTCGTGTTGTATATATATCTGTTCTGTGGGTCCCATCGAGGACTGTTGTGTAATGTTATTACTTCGTTTTCCACCCGCGAAAGTGCTGGTGGCACCTTTGAATCGTTTCTATGCGGGTTTGGCGAATTTTGCTCAGACTTGCATAGGTCCGATCGAGGGTGTTACAATCGCCGGTCGATGAAGTTGAGGAGGCCAAGTCAAGACATGAAGATGACGAGGAGTCTGAATATAAGGAGGAGGCCGAAGATGGCGACGATGACGGAAGCAGTAATGGCGACGAGGAAGTCAAAGCCAGTCATGGCGGTGACCACGTGGACGGCGATGACGCCTCCCCATCCGCTAGGAGGAAGAAGGCAGAAAGGCAGGAACAGACAGGAACAAACACCGCCAAAACTCGGCATCAACCGGGAAGAGTTCACCCTTGTGAAACCGAGTGGACAACCCGTGGAGTCTGCGAAGCTTGCCGCTGGGTACGGCATACAACTCGGGTGCATCATGTGGGAGAGCATGAGCATCAACCATAAGAACATAAGAAAGAACAATACATGGTTGCAAGAGCTCCTCATTGGGAAGCTTCAGAGATGATACAAGTTCCCAGATGAGTACGATAACCAAAAACTTAAATGGAACAAGGTAAAAAAATTAGCCCTCACGAGGATGAGCACCTCCTTGAGCAGTTGGAAAAGCCGAGTGAAGAGGAGGATTAGCGAGGGTAAAAGTTGGGAGAGATAAAGAAGGCCAAGCCGATGCTCGATGAAGATGAATTCATCAAGTTCAAGGAGGCGTGCACTTCTCCGGAAGGTCAGGAATGGACCGAGTGGGGCAGGAGTATGCAGAAGCTGAACATAGGTAACCAACATTGCGGAATCAGCGGTTACCAAGGAAAAAAGGCCGTTTGGGCAAATGAGGATGCCTAGTATGCCCGTCTGGGGAAAGATAACCCGTGGCACAAATTCACGGATGAGCAGGTGATGCAGTTTGTCCGCGCCCGCTACTATCTCCACCCCGAACTCAAGGAATTCGTTACTGACAAAGATGATGTGAGGAAGTTCCAAAAAATACTGGTATTGAATTTATCGCGGAGTTGATTTGCGTTTCTAATTAAGTAATGAAGCCAAATTTCTAAATGGGATCACTTTCCTTCTCTACAGAAAACCGAATAAAAGTCTTGTGCGTCAAGTGCGAGCTCGTCCCAGGGGTCGACGGAGGACCCGCGGTGGGACACACCCTTCAACAGGGAGACAAACATGTTCAAGGTGAGGGCCAAGTCCGTGCCACTGACTTCATTTGGCCGAGTGTCCGACTATGGTACATACGACAAGGTTGGCGACTTCAAGAAGAGGACCCGGAGGCGAAGAAAGAGAGGAAGGCCGCGGCGGCAGCAGAGACAATTGAAAAACGCGAGGTTGAAGTGCTCCGGGAGAAGATGCAACAGATGCCGAGGCTGATCGACGAGAAAGTGCAAGAGAAGATCCGCGAGATGCTTCCCAATGAGTTATGGAAGGGGCTCGCTGCTTGGAATGTGGCAGGTCGACGAGGGCCGCTTGTGGTGCCCAGCCTCTCCGACATCAACTCGATCCAGCACGTGTCACCGGACATGGTGACGCTCGAGAGCACCAATGTCGAGGTGCACCCGGTCGCTCCGGTGCCCCCTCTGGACGCCAACAACAACGCGCTTGTGACACCTCCCGCCGACTCCAACACCAATGCACAACCGACGGTCGCTCTGGTGACACCTCCTGCCAGTGCCAACACCGATCCGCAGGTCACACCGATGCCCCCTCCCGCCAAAACTAAGGCGCACCCGACGATTCTTCGTAAGGCATCTCAGCGGGAGGGTGATACCGGTGTCTCTACATTAGCCGAGGTCAACTCCATCTCCAAGGTAATGACGCCGGCCAACACATGCATGTTAATCACATTTCATCTCCTTTGGCGGCTTGGAATTTGATAAGGGTGAACCCCACAAGGGTAATGATCCCATGGATGCATCTTCAGAGAAGATGGTAAAGTTTACTGGCTCAACTGCTTCCGGGATGACCAGAAAGAATAAGGACGAGATTCTCAAGTTGGCCCAAACCAACCTTGAGAAGCAAGTTCTAACTCTAGAAGTAGCAACTCGGGAGACGGAGGACGTCAAGCTGGAAGGCCTCCTGGAACAAATCCGAGTGAGAGATCAAAATATCCAAGCCAGAGAAAATCCATAGAAAGACGTGGCTCCCATTTCTCTTCCCGAGAAGGTTTTCTGCAATACAAAAGATGGATTAGAAAAGATGCATTTGGAGCATGTTGTAAGTTTTCCAACTCCCTATTACATTACTTATTAGCTTATCCTCTAACCCCCAAGCATAAAGTCGGATATAAAGCATACGTAGAATATGATTTTATGCTTATAGGATACAAAAGAATGATATAGCCCCCAAGGATCGTGCTAAAATTTAACTTAGTTTAAATTGCAACTCGAGTCTCAATAGACATCTGACTCTATATTATCTTGACTTATAGAAAGTTTTATATTACAACCATGAATTGCTAGAAAAAATCTGAAGCAAGCGCAAAGAAATCAAAGCTTTGCATCTTGAAAATTTCAAGCTTAAGGTGAATATTTCCAATACTCAGCCATAGTAAATATTAATCTTTGTGAAAATTTCTCTCCGACTGATATTTTGTATTTGTCCTTTACAGATTTGCTAAACCAATCTTGCAAGATGGTGGGGGAGGCCAAAATCTTCAAAGTTATCCAAATTGAAAACCATGACCTTCGCCAGGATCTTGCCAAGCTTAAAGTTGAACACGAAACATACATGGGCAATATCCTGGACTTGAATAATCATGAGACCGAGAGTTTTGAGAAGCAGCTGGACCTCCAAGATAAGAAGTTTGATGAGATAAAAGCGGAGTTCGACGGGCAGAAGGATCTGATGCAAGAAAGCCAAGAGGAGTTGAACAGCTTGAGGAAAGAACGTTCACAATGGAACCATTCAATTCTTGGTAATTTTCTGACCTTGTCTTTTCCCGTTTCATTTTTCTGACTTTAAGTTAGAGTTTTTTTACTTTGTTCTTTTCCAGAACCCCTCAACCTTTGGGATGCCTCCAGCTCAAAGTCTCGCTCAGAACGAATTAAAGCAGTCAGAGATTTAATCTATGATTTCTGCTAGATTCTTGATGAAGCTGGCGAGACCATGGATCTTTCCGACCTAGGCAAAATGCCAGTATTCGAGATGAGGGACAGAGCCAAGGAGATCCTGAAGCTGATCGAGGACTAGAATATGTCATACGCCTATACTGCTACTCAGACTACCCTGACCATGGTGATGAGTCACCATGGTGAGATGCAAATCTGGCAATTCGCTGATATGTCGTAAATGTATCCATAATTTTTGATATTCCATGCTTGTTTAGTATCCACTTTGCTATGCTTTGTCTATACTTTGAGGTATTTTTATACATTTTCTGGGACTAACCTATTAACAATATGCCGTAGTGCCAGTTGCCTGTTTTCTGCTGTTTTTGGTTTCAGAAAAGCTAGTAAGGAAATATTCTCAGAATTGGACGAGACAAAACCCAAAGTTAATATTTCACCAAGGAGAACACGGAGTCCAGAGGAGAGGCGGAGGGGATCCACAGGGTGGCCGCATGCCCCCCACGTGCGGGCCCACCCTGGGCCACGCCTGGGCAGGGTGTAGACCCCCTAGCCTCCCTCCTGCCCCGCCTCTTCTCCTATATAAGCCCGCCGAAGCCAAAACCCTAAGCACCCGATCAGATCTCCACAAAACAGTCTGTAGCCGCCACCATCGTCCCTAGAACGGGGGGGGGGGGGTCTGAAGCTTTTACCGGCACCCTGCCAGAGGGGAGAGATCATCCCGGAGGCCTTCTTCATCACCATGCCAGCCTCTGGTATGATGCATGAGTAGTTCACCCTTGGACTATGGGTCCATATAGTAGCTAGATGGTTGTTTCTCCTCCTTTGTGCTATCATTGTTTAGATCTTGTGAGCTTCGTTCATGACAAGATCATCTATTTGTAATCATGCATGTTGTGTTTGCAGGGATCCGATGGATATTGAGATACTATGTTAGATTGATTATTGATTCTACCATGTCTTATTGATTATTGATTCTATCATGTCTGTGTTGTTTGATATCTTGCATGCTCTCCGTTTCTAGTAGCTATCTTGGCCAAGTAGATGCTAGTGACTCCAAGAGGAAGTATTTATGCTCGATAGTGGGTTCATGCCTCTATTCAATCTGGGGAAGTGATAGAAATCTCTAAGGTTATAGATGTTCTATTGCAACTAGGGAGAAAACAATAATCTTTTGTTCATGGAACAATTATATTGTTTACTTTACACATTGCTTAATGCAGTTATCCGTTGCTTGCAACTTAATACTAGAGGGGGTTCGGATGATAACCTGAAGGTGGACTACTAGTCATAGATGCAATTGGATGGCGGTATATATATATTGTTGTAATGCCCAATCAAATCTCATAGGAATCATGAATGTCTAGTATTTGCATTGTTATGCCTTGCTCAGTTCCTATCAATTGACTCGCTGTAATTTGTTCACCCAGCATGTTATGTTATCTTTCTTAAGGAGAACACATCTAGTGAACTGTGGACCCTGGTCCAATATTTACAATTGATACATCATCTACTGTTACCGTTTACTCTCTACAAGAAACCATTACCTTCCACACTATACGTTTAATCCTTTGTTTTCAGCAAACCGGTGAGATTGAGAACCTCACTGTAAGTTGGGACAAAGTCTTGAGTTTGTGTTGTGAAGGATTCCAAGTTGCTGACAACACCTTGGAAGTTGTTTCCTTCCTCCTACTGGTTCAATAACCTTGGTTTCATAACTAAGGGAAAACTTACTGTTGTGCTCATCACACCTCCCTCTTGGGATTTCCCAATGAATCTCTACAGTGATCTGAGCTCACGAAGACTTTTTCTGGGGCCGTTTCCAGGGAGTAAGGATAGCTTTGTAAGGGGAGTCTTTCACAACCATTCTCTTTACTTTGTTTTTGTTTTCTTAGTTCCTTTTGCTTTGTTTTGTTTGCTTCTTTTTATCAAAAATTCCAAAAAATTTAGTTTTGTTTGGTTTGCTTTTTTTATCAAAAACACAAAAAATAGTTCCTACTATAGTTGTTATAGTTGTTGGTCTGTTATTGCCTTGCTTTGTCATGCTTTCTATCAATGGTTGGTTTCTTTGAAACTAGTTCTTATTGGCAATGTGGGTTCACGGAAGAACAAAAATATTATTATAAGGAACACTGCTTATCACAAAAAGGGAAACACTTATGGGAGAAAATTGATAAATTGAATACCATTGCTAGAAACGTGTGCTCTACTTATAATGTTACTTATTGCTTTGATAAATCTTGTTGTTGTAGGAGGTATAAACACCTCCCTTTTCAATGTCAGTATAATGATAATGTTACCATATCTTCTTATGTTAAAGGAAATTATGACTTTTATGATGTGGAAAAAATTGAATAATTTATTGCTTGGAAGGGTGCATTTGAACTTGCTAGTTTGCTTGAAAATACTGATGATTCACCTTATAAATATGAGGTTTATGATATACTTAAATATTTCTTTGATAATTACAAGGAAGAAAATGGCTGTATTCTTGAATATATTAATAGATACTTTCCACAAACGAAAGAGACTAATGCCTTGCGGGAGCTTATGGAAGAAGAAATTACTAAACCTGAAAGCTCATTAGATGAAAAAGAGGAGGAGAGTGATGATCAAGAGGAGGAAGAATGGATTGGTTACCCATGCCTACCTTCTAATGAGAGTAACTCTTTATCCCTTACATTATTTGATTGTCCCCCTTACTTACCAAAGGAGGATGAATGTTATGTTCACATGGATCCTTTTGAAATATCTACTTTGGGTAAAACGTGTGATAATAATTGTGCTCCTGTTATCTATGATAATCCTTTATTTGCGTCTAATTTCGAAATGCATGGTACTAAAGAGTTTTGATTAGAAAATGTTTATGATAAAGCTCTAGATGATGGTCCTATATTGGTTGATAATATTAATAGTACTACTATTGAAAATGAGATCGGAGAGGTCTTGACTTTATCTTGGAACCCCATACCTCTTGATAATGATCAGCCATCTTGTTATAAAATTGTTAAAAGTGGGTTTGGAGGTTTTAATCCCACTATTTTTGAGCTTGATAAAAATTATGTGTTTGTAGATAATGAAAAACATGTTTTTGTGATAGTTATATTGTTGAGTTTATTCATGAGGCTACTGAAAATTATTATGAGAGAGGAAAATATGGTTGTAGAAGTTTTCATGGTACTGAAACACCTCTCTATGTGCTGAAAGTTTTGAAGTTTCTCTTGTTTTATCTACCCATTGTTGTTACTATGTGCTTCTTTGATTTATTTTCTTACAATATTCCTATGCATAGGAAGTGGGTGAGACTTAAATGTGCTTTGAATTTGCTTCTTGATTCTCTCTTTTACTTCAATTCATATTTCTTATGTGAGCATCTTTCTATGCCTAACTTAAAGGCGTTAAAGAAAAGTACTTCTTGGTAGATAACCCAATAGTTTTATTGAGTCTTGGAAGTTATTACTTCTGTAATAACCTCTCCTTATCCTTTTTGTTTGGTTTTTGTGCCAAGAATAACCTCTAATGAGAGATAAGTAAGATTTGGGGAAGTTGCTGTCCCGAAACAGATTTTTGTGCTTCACTATAAAAATTCTTGAAAAATCTCTATATGTCGGATTGATCTGTAATTTTCTAAATAAATCCCCTAGGTTGTTATCTAACTTTTGTTAGTTCAACACTTTTCGATTTGAGCAACAGAAGGTCTTCGAAAAAATGTTTTTTACCTTCTGGTCTGTTTTGACAAATTTATGCCATTAATTGCATTTGCCTCTTTATCGATTTATTTTTGGGTTCTCTTTGGTAAATTGAGCTTTTGAAGGAATTGCTAAAGTAGCTTGTGTTTTTAATGAAAGTTTTGCTATTTTGAAACTAAACCCAAAGGTTTATTACTTTTGAATGCACTAATGTTGCTAATGAAGATTGTGTGAAGGTTTGTATGAAGGAAATTTTCAAGTGTAGGGGAAGAATGATGTAATGAGATGAAGAATGGAAAAAATATCAATATTGGGGATGCCTCCCCGTGTGACCCCAAGAAACATTAAAGAGGTACAAGCTTCAAAGCTTGGGGATGCCCAAGGCATCCCCTTCTTCATCAATAAAAATCTCAGGTCTCTTTCTAGACACTTCGTTTTTATTGTTTCATGCACAGTTGTGTTGTTCTTGGAGCGTCTTAGTTTTCGTTTTTGGTTTTTGTTTGCTTGAATAAAGTAGTTGGACCCCTGCTTTCGCTGTGATGTTTCAAATAAGTTGATTGGTGTTGGAAAAGAGTAGAAATTTTCATGCTTATAGTGATACAAAAGAGATCTTGCTTTGACTGTGACTTAGATTTTATCATGTCATGCTAGATGTTGTTTTGACCTTATGCTTATTGATTATTGCTGTAGCATGACTTGTTCCAAACAATTGAGATTGCTTATTGTGCCTTGAAAGAATCATGCGTTGTTTTAGCATACAAAAGCATAATATTGTGGTATTCTCCTTTGATGCTTTGTTTGGGTTGACTTGGCGCATGCTCACACCATGTTATGACTATGAACCAGTCACCTTAGCCTCTATGATCATTTAGTTTTTGACTTGTGATAACACTTCATGCTTTGGTTGATAATGTTTTATCGATTTGCATGATTATGGCCATTATTGCTCTCTTAGTTGGTCACTCCCATTCCTTTGCTAGCCTCCATTTGTATTGAGTAAGATCTACTCATACATCCAACTCCCAAGAAACCAAGTTATTTCAAAGTGTCCACTATAAATTCCTATGCATGGTTTGTTACACCATTCCAAGTATATTCTTGTTTTATCTATCTTCAAAATTAAACTTGTTATGTGAAAATTAGTGATTAAGGCTCTCACAAACTTGATGGCACACTTTATTTTTCTTGCCCCTAATAAACTTGAACCATTGTGTCATCTATGTTGTATATTCTTGCACTTATAAGTTGGAAATTAGCAGAACTGTGCTGTCACGTGAAACGATTTCAACACCTATAAATATCTACCCAGTTGATATCATGCTTTTTTGTTTATGGATGTCGGCGGTGTGAAATAAAAGGGGAGCTTGTAAGTCCATGGAGTTATGTATATGTGTTAGAGAAATGCCTGGGCCGCTAGCCTAAGCCATTCCTAATCATGGTGGAAACTTGCAGCATCACCATAGTGAGCAATCTATGAAGCATTTTTCTTATAAAAAAGAGAGATAGAAAAAAAGAGAAGAGAAAAAGAAAAAAAAGAGGAAAGAAGAGAAAAAAGCACCATTTTCCCATGGTAAATAAGAAGATAGCTGAGATGCTCATTGTCTATTGCCTTGTCATTTTGATATGGGATAGCTCCTGTATCATGGGGCAAGGGGTACCCCGTTGACAGTTCTCTATGATACACATATACTTACAATGACAAGAACTTACCGGTAACTAAAGTTGAGTAGCATGAGGAACGACCCTCGTACTCAAGGGACATGAGATTTCCAACTTATACTTTGTCAAGCATATACTCCATACTTTGTTCACTTTAACCTTAATCACTTCAAGATGCTTATGATAAGGGAAATGAGAGCTGAAAGCTAACAAGTACCATAATTTTTGGAAGCTCTTTATGAAACTTGAAATCCCTTCTTCCTTTTGAAGGGCCTTTCTTCCACTTTTATATTGAGTCTACAACTTCTATCTTTATGCACCAACTAGGAGAGCATAGTTGTCATTCTTAGTTCTATGTGCATTGTCCCAAAACTTATTGATTGATTCATAATGTTGATATTGCTTGTTCTTGAACTATTTGTATCTAGTCACCCTTATGAACTTTGAAGGTATCCTATGCATTTATGTTTTGCTACTCCATGAGGGACACGATGAATGTCACTATGCTATGTTTTCTATATGTGAAACAAACAAACGCCTTTCAATGCATTGTTATTCATGATCTTTGTTTGTATCCTTTCATCTTGCAACATAGTTGCCATGTCTTATTGTTAGAACTTCATCTTTCATGCTCATGTTCAGAGTACTTTGATCCCAGCTTTCAATGCTTGCAAATGGTTTGATCAAGATTGTGATGGTGCATGTCACCTCAAAAATTATTCTTTTTATCACTTACCTACTCGAGGACGAGCATGAGTTAAGCTTGGGGATGCTTTATATTTCATAAACGTATCTATAATTTTCGATGTTCCACTTTGCTATGCTTTGTCTACACTTTGAGGTATTTTTATAAATTTTCTACGACTAACCTATTAACAAGATGCCGCGGTGCCAGTTGCCTGTTTTCTGCTGTTTTTGGTTTCAGAAAATCTAGTAAGGAAATATTCTCGGAATTGGATGGGACAAAAGCCAAAGTTAATATTTCACCGAGAAGAAAACGGAGTCCAGAGGAGAGAAGGAGGGGAGCCACAGGGTGGCCGCACCCTCCCCACATGCGGGCCCACCCTGGGCCGCGCCTGGGCATGGTGTGGACCCCCTATCCGCCCTCCTGCCTTGCCTCTTCGCCTATATAAGACCCCCGATGCCAAAACCCTAAGAACCCGATCAGAAGCCGCCGCCACCATTGTCCCAAGATCGGGGGGGGGGGACTGAAGCTCTTCCCAGCACCCTGCCGGAGGAGTGATATCGTCCCGGAGGCCTTCTTCATCACCATGCCAGCCTGTATGATACGTGAGTAGTTCACCCTTGGACTATGGGTCCATACAGTAGCAAGATGGTTGTCTCTCCTCCTTTGTGCTATCATTGTTTAGATCTTGTGAGCTCCGTTATGATCAAGATCATCTATTTGTAATCATGCATGTTGTGTTTGCGGGGATCCGATGGATATTGAGATACTATGTCAGATTAATTATTGATTCTATCATGTCTTATTGATTATTGATTCTATCATGTATGTGTTGTTTGAGATCTTGCATGCTCTCCGTTTGTAGTAGCTATCTTGGCTAAGTAGATGCTAGTGACTCCAAGAGGGACTATTTATGCTCAATAGTGGGTTCATGCCTCTATTGAATCTGGGGAAGTGATAGAAATCTCTAAGGTTGTAGATGTGTTGTTGCCACTAGGAAGAAAACAACAATATTTTGTTCATGGAACAATTTTATTGTTTACTTTACACATTGCATAATGCAGTTATCCGTTGCTTGCAACTTAATACTAGAGGGGGTTCGGATGATAACCTGAAGGTGGATTACTAGTCATAGATTTAGTTGGATGGCGGGCTATGTATATTGTTATAACTAGTTGATACCCCGCGCGTTGCTACGGGAATGAAAGATGATTTTCATATATGAAAAAATGTAGGGTAGATTCGCACGTTGCTACGGGACTCGAGAGGAAAACATTTGCCTATAGGAAATTAATTGGTTTGCAACGAAATAACATCAGCATTGTGCTACAACAGATGATATTTCAACATAACGATGCGAAGGGAGGAAGAGGACTATAGGACACCTAATATTACAGATGGAATAGCGAATACAAATATGTTTGTAGTATAGAAACTTTTTGTTCTGGTAATTTATTGTATGACTGAAAAGTAAACACGTAGGACAAACTATTTGTTTTGTTCCTCCGGGTTGCTTCTTTCATAAGAATAAATTGGAGATGCGGTGTTTCATTTTTTGTTTAATGAACAGTGACACATGGATGATGACATGGACCACAGGGTACTTCGTTTGTGATTTCAGCATGAGAAGACTTGTTTTTGGAAGTTAGATACGTTGTTTGTGATGTATTTTCCCTTCAACCTTTTTATTACATCCATATATTTCTTTTGAGCTTCCCTTGCTAGATCAATCAAAGGAGAGAGGACATTCTTTGATGAACTCGGTTACATCCTGGAGGAAAAAAGTTATGACCAAAAGGCCTCGAGCTGAAAATTCAAACAGTGTTGTATGATTTGAAAGAAAAGACCACATACTAGTTTTTTTTCTTGCGGAGAAACCCAACTATCCCCCAACAAAATAAATAAAACTGATGATGGAGTGGATCAAAGTGCAATGTGATAGGCGACGAAGCTGCAGCAAGAGTGTGAATTCTGTAAAGAAAGAACTATCAGAAAATATTTAATAGGGAATATTTAGTTATAAAGTTGTGAGAGTAACACCTATTAAGCTCTTCCCGTTTTATTTACCTAGACATTACAAAATGGTTCTAATGACCTGGAAAACTCTCAGATCAGTAGCGACACAGAGAGTAACAAATAATTCAACAACTATGTTAGCAAGCATGAAACACAGTAAGGGATTTACTCGGACATTATGAAATGGTTCTAAAAGCGACCTGGAAACCTCTCAGACCAGTAGTGACGCGAAGACAAACCACTCCAAAAAGAGCGTACCTAAAACACAACATTCAGTCCAAGATACAAACAAATAAACCAACAACTATATTAGCAAGCATTAAGCACCCCAAGGGAGAATAAGAAGGGAAAGGACCTGCAGTCTATAGTGGGGACTGGATGCAGACCAGTGCCTCGTCAACAGCTTATATCCTCAACACTGCAACGAACATCCTTTAGTTTGCTTGCCCGAATCTATAAGCTAGTAGAAACAGAATGGGTAAGAGATCGAACAGAGATAGAGAGATAGGTATCACCAAAATAGGCATGGCAAAACAACATGATTCAAAAGAAGAATGAAGACCATTATGGGTTACCTATATATATCCACAATCTAGTATTCTGACCCGTCACAATATATATAAGCTGTGTTTTCAGCTTCACGATGAACAACACCTATTTTATTGTGAAACAACCAAGAAAATGAAGAGCCGAGTGTATGTGCAGCATAGCCGAGTTAATTTGTACGCATATAGAACTTGAGGAAAGACATACCCAACTTTTCATAGAGGATATCAATAGGCATATAAGGTTAATTGATGGAGCCAATGCCTTGAAAGACACCAGAACTTCAGATGGCATGATATATTTTCATAAACAAATGAGAATAATATATGTTGAGATCTAAATTGGATACTTCAGTTTGTTCTGTAGATATATAGCAATCAAATAACTGTCCCTGCAGAATTTGTCCTCAGATGTTGCAGTAGCTCCAATTAGCATGTAACCATGTGGATGCCACCGAGAAAAAACATGTAGTGATACTAAAAAAGGCAATCGAGAAACTCCATGAAAGAAATGGCCAACGTAAGCTGCAGAAATCAGTACAATGTAGCAGCTGATTGATTCAAGAAGAAACTTAGATCGGGTGAATTAGCCAACATTATCCAAGTTATCTGCAGAAATCAGACGAAATTGCTTAGTTACACTATCGCATGGGAATTTCAATTCTCCATTGGAAAAAAAATGGCAACGGGAAATATGGAGATTGGCCGGAAACCTAGAGAACATAGAGATATCTGAACCTGTGAATAGAAACCATTGAAGAGAGCAAAATATTCATATCGTATAGTACCTGTGTGACTGAGGAAAAGGCAAGAAGCAGGTGGAGAGAAGAAAGGTGAGGGGATGTCCTCCTGCCTTGCTCGTCTGCCGCTGCCATGAGGTACCTACATCCCTGTGGCAACGGCTCCCGTGGAACCGGTGGCTGCATGGTGAGTCCCGGAGATGACGCCGTCTTCCAGAAAATTAAATCAGCTAGCACCATCGGTGTACATGAAACGACGGACGGCTTGGTGGGGGATGCGAGGCGAAAATGGTGGGCGGAATATGATGCGACCGCGTCATCCGGCAGTTTCCAGTGGGAGCTCGGAAGCCGACCGACCGAACGGAGCTTCAATTTGAGAAGTGTAGGTGAACTGGTTAGAGAGAAGGCAAGGATCCTGATGTGGGCTGGGTAGGTCGAGCGAACTTTTTTTTGCTTCGTTCTATAGAAGAAGAGGAGGTGGGCTGGCTAGAAAGAACATGACTGGGCCGATCGAGCTAACGGTCAGGTTTTCTTCGAGAGAACGGGGCAGAGGGAAGACGGTCGAGCGATATACTATGGACCGCATCTTTGTAATCCAACGGATAAGAGAAAGTGGGGTGATGTGGCTAATTGAGCTTTCAGCTTGCAAACATTAAAAGCACACTAGTGGGGATGAACTTTATAGATATTATAGATATCCAATCAAATCTCATAAGAATCATGATTGTCTAGTATTTGTATTGTTATGCCTTGCTTAGTTCCTGTGAATTGCCTCACTGTAATTTGTTCACCCGGCATGTTATATTATCTTTCCTAATGAGAACACCTCTAGTGAATTGTGGACCCTAGTCCAATCTTTACCATTAATACATCATCTACTGTTACCGTTTACTCTATACAAGCAACCATTACATTCCACACTATACGTTTAATCCTTTGTTTTCAGCAAACCAGCGAGATTGACAACCTCACTATAAATTGGGGCAAAATCTTGAGTTTGTGTTGTGCAGGATTTCAAGTTGCTGGCAACACCTTGGAAGTTGTTTCCTTCCTCCTAATAGTTCGATAACCTTGGTTTCATAATTGAGGGAAAACTTACTGCTGTGCTCATCACACCTTCCTCTTGGGGTTTTCCAATAAAGCTCTATAGTGATCTGAGCTCATCATTCGCTAAGGGCATCGCCACTGAGGACGATGAAGGAAATCAGCAAGATATCAAGGCTATCCTATATTCCTGTGATGAATACGCTTGTCGTCTGGCAGAGATGAAGAACTATGAAATGACATTCTTCTAGTCCATTGTAGTGCCACCAAGTCAAGCAGACCCGGAAGAAGAGGCAGAAGATCCCGCTAAAGACGTAGATCCTTCCGAGTCTATGGACCAGGCCAGCAACAACGACGGCTTCAGCGCTCCAAGGTCTCCACCAGCAGCACCTACAGCATAAAATATTAAGCGTCATTCTAAAACATTTTCATGGTCTGTAATGATGGAAACACAATATCCGGTTCTATGTGCTACACTTGTAAGAACTTATGCTTTACTCCTAGCATTTAGTATATTTTGTGGTGAATTTCTTAAGAACTTTGTGTTTATCCTTATCATTTATCTGGCTCTTTCATGACATCCCTTTCGTGAGCCTGCAAACTTTCAACACGGGAACTCTAGCGAGCAACGGAGCTCACTTGCTAAACTAGTTTAAACCCGGAAATAGAGCCGGTTTCCATTACAAACAATTCACTACTTGGAAAATGCATGTGTCTAAGAAATCAGATAAAAAACAAAGTCTAAACATAAATGAGATTTACACCCGAAGATAACATTTTTATAGGTTCAAAAATCTTAACTAGAACGAACACGAGCATAAAGTACATTCAATCATCCATGTATTTTTGAAATAGACATGCTCTTTTGGAAATAAGATGGTACAATTTTTTCTTCAAAAAAACATTGAGGTAACCAATACTTTATTTTACTCCGAACATGTACATAGGTATGATTACAAGAAAAAGAAGTTAAGAATAGAAGGGACGTAGTTGTACAATATTCCATGGACGATCTAATTCATCCCGATCTGTACTACCACCGTCTCTCTTTCTCTTCCGAGTATCAGGCCTTTCCTTGACTGGTCTCATATCAGTTAAATAATGCGACCCATTATCCAATACTCTGTTGATCATAAAAGGTCCTTCCCAAATCAGGTAAAGTTTGTGTTTTATTTTCTGCACAAGTCGGATAACTAAATCACTCTTTCTAAAATAACAATTTTTGACTCTCTGGCTTTGATGCTTCGTAACTTCTGCTGATAGGATGTAGATCTCTACTCAGCAACAACGCACATTTCTTCGATTATATCGAGATCATCTTGTCTATAATTTTGGCATCCTCTTAGATATATGCAGCAACTCGGGGAGATTTATGGATTAAATCACTCGAAAGCATTGCCTCTGCACCATAAACCAAGAAGAAAGAAGTATATTCGGTTGACCTGTTAGGAGTAGTTAGTAAACTCCATATAACAGACGACAATTCTTCTACCAAAGCCCCCGTAGCATGACGAAGTGGTGCTTCGAGATGAGGTCAGAGGCCTTGTAAAATGAGACGGTTTGCTCTTTCGAATTATCTATTGGCTTGTGGATGTGCGACTGATGCAATATTAAGTCGGATCTTTTGATCTTCGCAGAACTCGGAAAGTTCTCCCGTAGAAAATTTCCTCCCGTTGTCATTAATAATACTGTGTGGATAACCAAATCGTATGATTACATCCTCGACGAAATTTCTAGCTCTGGCCCAATCGTAATTTGTTACGGGTTTGGCCTCAATCCATTTTGTGAATTTATCTACCATTACTAAAAGATGGGTAAATCCACATTTTCCACTTTGAACGTCGCTACCATATCAAGCCCCCAAACTGCAAATTGCCATGTAATAGGGATCACTCGCGAGTGATCAGCCAAAACATGTGCTTGATGGGCATACTTTTGGCAGCCTCTACACTTTTTGATCAGTTTATCGACATTCGCCTTAGTTGTAAGCTAAAAGAATCCGTGTCGAAAAGCTTTTGTCACTAAGGATCTGGCTGCGGCGTGATGACCGCATTCGCCTTCGTGGATTTCTCGTAAGATTTCCGCTCCTTTCAGTGAAATACAATGCTGAAATAACCTAGAAACTCTCCGCTTATAGAGCTCACCATTGATAATTGTATAGGATTTTTCTTGTCAGACGATCTGTCAGTTTAGAACTTCATCTTTGGGTAATTTTTTGTCTACCAGGAAGTCCAGGTAGGGTTTTTTCCAGCTGTAACAGCTAGAACTGCTACCAAAGATGAGTCGGATTTTTTTGGATAGTCCTCATCTACTCCTGTAATGGAGGGAACTTGTATTATAGAAAAGCACCATCCGAAACTGTTTTCCGCGTAGAGACTATCCTTGATAGAGCATTTTCTTCCTTATTTTCTGCTCGAGGGATGTGTTGAACCTCAAACCTATCGAATGTTTTAGATAATTTTTCCATGATAGCTATAATGTTGCCATGTGTTTGTTTCCGTTACAGTGATTGGATACTTTCTATGCAACTAAATCCGAGTCTATGTAACACATGAGTCGGCTAACGCCAATGTCTTTAGTAATGTGCATTCCATATAATAATGTTTCATATTCAGCAATATTATTGGTTTTCATAAAGTAAATCTGTAGCACATAGAAAATATTATCTTCTTGGGGTGATTTGAGTACCACGCCATCCCCAAAGCCTCCTCTTGCTTTTGACCCATCAAAGTGTAGATTCCAAAATTCAGAATTTGGGAGACTTGTGTTTTCTTCCGACTCTATCCAATCGCCGACAAATTCGGCAATTACTTGGGACTTAATTATTGTACGTGAGTTGTACTCAATGTCGAAAGCTTCTAGCTCTACTCTCCATATAGAGACACGTCATGTGGCATCACGATTGTTGATTATATCTTACAGGGTATTTGTACTCACCACCGTGATCTTGTGCTCTCGAAAGTAGTGTCTTAGCTTTATCGCGACAAAGAATACGCCATAGTCCAATTTATGGTAATGTGGATACCTTTGTTTCGACTCGATCAGGACCTCACTTAGATAATAATTTGGATGCTGCACCAAATGTTCATGCTTGTCGTCCTTGCGCACCACCGATGTTACGACACTTATGACTCTGTTTGTCGAAGCGATGTAAAGTAACATAGGCTCATTGCTAGATATAGCAGCAGTTTATCTAGGTCCCACATATCATCCACTATTTGAATTAAACGTGTCCATGTTGGGTCTAACATGTCAAACTGTATTTAAATTAAACGTGTGTATATACGTTGGTATGTTTTTCCGAGTCGAGTCCGCCGTCCTGACCTTGGCAATATTGCTAGATGCAGCAATAGTTTATCTGGTCCCAGATGTCAGTGTGAGAGTATAAAAAAAGTTACTCTATAAATAACACAAATTTTCTAGGATTGAAACTCGAGACCTCACCGCCGATTGACTGCGTGCCTTGCCACTATGATAGAAACGGCTAATTGATTAAGAACGCTAAGCTTTTCTATTATAACTTATTGACTTGTCTCTTAAAAAGACTTTTTAAAACATTTTTATCTTCCATCAAATAATAAGACGGCGCTCCTGAGAGCTGAACTAAAAACTGCAGGCATTGTAAAAAATCTGTAGGCAGAGTTTTTTTTTTGAATATCGAGAGGTGGGAGGCAATGCCTAAAATGACGAATTAAAAAGAGTTTGGCTATTCTACATGGACTGCTCTACATGAGCTATACTCCATAGGCTATTCTCCATGGGCTCCTTTCTCAAATTTCAACATCTCATTAGAAGAACGTGTGCATGGCCTCACATGTCAGCATCTTATTAGAAGATGTGCATATTGGACTTTTTTCTCGCTCGCTCCTACCTTATTCGAACTTGGCAATGTTGCTTGATGCAGCACCTATATAATGTCTTTATGGTGGGTTGCACATGTCAGCCTATCCGTAAATGAAATGTGCTATGGACTTTTTTTGGCCGCCTCCGTTGTTCTGACCTTGGTCCGTTGCTGCATCCCAGATGTCAGTCTCCTCTATGCAGGACACGTGTGTAGGCTGGGTCCCAGATGTCAGTCTCCATTTGAAAAACGTGTGTATTATGTTGGACTATTTTTTCAGATCGACGTTCTGATCTTGGCAACATTGCTAGATGCAACAGCGGTTTATCTGGGTCCCAGTTATCAGTCTTTTTATAAAAAAAGTTTATCTATACTCCATTGCTGGTTCCATATGTCGGCATTGTATATTTCCTAAAAAAAGCATCTATTATATATTAAAAATATGTGACAAGCTTATATTAGAAAAAAGAAAGTACTTTAAAAATTACTACAATAATCAGAATCATCTGACCATCCATTTAACTAAATAATCGATGCCAACCAATGAATTGTAGAAAAAAATTCACATAGATTTACCCACCAATGCCCCTCCTAAAGTTTCTCGCAACTATTAGATAATAGGTTACAGACTATTTGCCATAAAGAAAAAAACCTATGGTCTCACCTAGCGATTCCTCACACGCACCGCCGCCGGTCGGCCGACTGACAAGCGCCAACTACATATAATATAACCCTGTATTAAGGCGTGAAGCTTTCGACGACTGTTATGCGTTCGGTTACTGTTTATGAACAGTTTTTACCAATAACTTTTTGACGCGCGCCCCCAGCTGCCCTCCCTTCAGCGGCGCTGCCTTGCCACGTTTCTCTCTATGATAACTACGTGTCATTCTCTTCTTCTGGATCAGTCTGGCTGTTTAATCTTTCGTCACGATCGGCCACTAGGTCTGTCCTGCTCTTCTTCTTCTGAACTTCTTTTCTTTGGGATTTATCCGTGTCTGATTTTCCTTTCTGGTGAGTTCAAGGATGACTGATCCTCCGGAACCAGTTCGAGGGCGTGCTATTACTTCGCCTCCTCCTGTGCTGCGCCGTCGCTGGGGCATCCAAGACGCTACGCCTTCGGCCGCTGCTCCGCGCCGGCAGCGTGGTCGGCGGCCTGGTCGTCCTTCTTCCGGCCGGTCCGCGGGCTTCCACGCCGATACCACGCTGCGTATTCTGCCGCGCACGGCCGCGCCTTCTGTAACGGTAGCTGGTTCTTCCCGTACACCGCGTCCTATTGCCGCCTCCTCTCAATCGCCGTCGCCTCTCCGACGACTCTCTGAAGATGTTCCGGTCATCGTCGGCGTGCCCAGGGTGGCTGCCGATTGTTCTCACGCGGACGTGCCTTCTGTTGCTGTGGGAGGTTCTCGCCGGCGGAGCTCCTCCGCTGTTGCGTCTTCTGCTCCTGCGTCGCACCGGCGGCGTCTGTCGGAAAGTGTGCCTGCTGCGGTGGACATGGGTCTTCACAGAGCTGCCCCCACTGCCCATGATGCAGGCGCGCTGTCCGTGTCTGCTGCCTTCACGCCGCGTCCTACTCGCGGCCGTTCAACCCGTCCTATTCCTCTGCCCGCGCACGGTTTGGTGGATGACGTGCCGTCTTCTTGCCGTTCTGCCAACGATGGGTCGCTGGTGGCTGCTTCCGCTGCCAGGGCGCCAGATCGCGCTCGCGTCCGCGGATCGCACGACCGGATTTCACGTACGTCTATTGCTTCAGTTCGATCTGTTGTTTCTGCCTCGCCTTCTTATTCAGCTGCACTGCCTCATGGTCTTTCTACCGGCCTCTCCGGTGGTCTCGCTGACAACATTGATATTGGGCCTCTATCGGCCGAGCAGGATGCGCGACGCCGAGAGATTGCGTTGGGTAAACGGCCAATGCATGATATGCCAGGTATTAGGGTTGCTTCATTTGCCCAGATCACTTTTTTCTGCTCACTTTGTTCTTTCTGTGTATGCACTTTGGAGGTAGTTGATTGTTTGTCAGTGTGTTCTTTCGTCTGCATATTATTCGGATTCTGCTCGATCTGTTCACCCTGTATTGCTTTCATTTCTTGGTGCAAGTTCTTCTACTTACGGTGTGTTTGCCGTCCCTGTTGTTGCTAATTAGTCATGGTTTTCCAGCTTTTCTGCTAGATGTATTTCGACTGATTTTGTTCTATACTACATTCTTACCTGTATGCCTACGTGTTCTTTGGCCTTTCATGCACGTTCTATGGTTATCACTTTTCCAAGTTTGTATCTAATCTAAGGATAGTACTTACTTATCGTTGTTGTGATTTGCATGTAATTTGGGAATAATGTTTACTATGAATACCTTTGCGATCTCATTTTCATCATTATCATCTTCGCATTTACTTTAAATGCTATCACCTGTTCTCTCTGTTTTCAACTCTATATGGTTCGCCATACGATCTTATGCATTCTGCCTTGTGCCTTCATTTGTGCATATCTTAAGAGTTAATTTTACAGACTTGTTCTTGACGTTTCTAAAAAATTGCCATAAGTTGGAAAATGATACAGTGTATCGGCACGTATACTAGATACAGTCTAAATGTGCAAGGACGCTAGATACAATCTACATGTGTTTTATTTTACTTTTATCTGCTTTGTGCTCTTTGCAGTGCCGTGTGTGGATTCTTCCGATGATGATTCTGCAGGCGGCTGGTCAGCTATGTTTGCTGACTTTATTGACGATGATATTCCTCTTAGTGATTGGCCACGCATCAATCCTACCTCTGCTTCGCGTCTATCTACTCCGGCTTCATGGGCTCCTTTTCCACATGTCTTCTCTTCAAGTTCATTGCATCCGGATGGGGATTTCGTCAGCGCTCCGTCTGAATTCTACATAGCTTCTCGGGATGTTTTATCTGATGTTGATTTGGACGACCTTACGGATGCATTGCCAGTTGGTCTGTCTCGGGGTAAGAATTCTATTTCTAGCTTATCTTTTCTTTTCTAATTTTGGTGCTTTCCATCCGAATGCTGACATTTCTTTTTGGTGTTGTTGCCTTTCCAGTCGCCCCCACACCTTTTGTTCCTGCGCATACTATCAGCTCGAATCAGCAAATGCGTATGGGCATCCGTCGTCACCGTCAGTTGGTTAGAGCAGGCTTTCGACCTGGAAATGTCGATCTTCCTCTTCCTAATGACTTTATCACCTTGCTGAAACGTGAGTTTCCTCATGTCCTTTCTGTTTTTATATTTAGATTTACCGAGTTTTATCCATTTGCTGCCTTATTTCTAATGGGTTGTTTATACCTTCAGGTTCTTGGACAGAGAGGTCCTATTATGGTGGTCCTCACTATGTGTGTCCGCATTGCGATGCTAGCTATTGGTATCAAGAGCGTTGCAAGCATCTTAGTACAAAAAAGAAACCTGTATATACGCGCTGTTGTCGCGCTGGAAAAATTTCTCTTCCTGCTTATCCTGACTGGCCGTCTCCATTGGCTGAATTGTTGCGGTTCGATGGCGGTACCGAGTGTAGTCGTTTTCTTCGCTTGATTCGTGAGTACAACTCCATGTTCGCTTTCACTTCTCTTGGCGTTCAGGTTGACAATAGTGTGAATATTGGACGAGGTCCTTATGTTTTTAAAATATGTGGAGTGGTTTGTCATGAAATAGGTTCACTCCTTCCTCCTGAGGATAATCCTGTCCCTAAGTTTGCTCAGCTTTATATTTACGATACACAGAATGAACTTGATCATAGGATGGGTATATTTTCATCTGACGATGCTGATGTCGATGAAGTTCTTGCCTCTACTGATCAGTTCTCCTCTTCATCGCATTCTCGTGGTGTCCAGAGAGATGTACAACCTGATGTGCCATCGAGTGAAAGGCCTGTTCGTTCTGTGCGCCGATCCCGGCCTCGGAGGGAAGAACCTGATCGTGAAGTTGTTGATGCTCTCAGAATAATGCTGAATATTCATAATTCCTTGGTTCAAACGTTCCGTATGGCTGAGCAGAGATTGTTCTCCCCTGATGCTCCTGAAGTTGCCATCCAGTTGTTTGGACACGAGGGAGCAGAGCATGGCAATCGGTATTCTCTTCCAGTTGCATCTGAATTGGCTGCTTTAATTGTCGACGAATTCTCTGTAGAAGTAAATAGATTTGATATTATTGTACAGAAGGAAGCAGGACGTTTTCAGCGTGTGTCTCCTCTTAATCCTTCCCTTATGGCCCTTCAATATCCACTTTTGTTCCCCCATGCTTCCATGAGCTTTCATCTTGGTATCAAGTTTCGGTCCGTGAATGGTGTTCCTGTTCGTGGAAGACAGGATGTTTCTATGCTAGAATATTATTGTTACAGATTTCAGTATCGGAAAGAAGAACCTAATCCATTTACTTGCTGTGGCCGGTTATCTCACCAGCTTAAGGTTGACTCCTTTTCTTGTGTTGAGTCGTGTCGGCTCAGTTTTCATTTTTGGAATCAAGATAGTCTCCGGTCAGAGAGTTATCAAGGCATATCTGACGCTGTTGGTGAAGGAAATTCCACAGGAAAGAATGTAGGGGTCGAGTATATTTTACATTCTAGCTATACTGGTAGTCCCCGTTATATGATCCAAAATTATCAAGATGGAATGGCTATTTGCCGTGTTCACGGCGCTCCAGACCTGTTTGTTACTTTTACATGCAATCCCAAGTAGGATGAAATATCTGACGCGCTTCTTATGGAACCTGGCCAAACTGCTCCTGATAGGCCGGATATTATAACACGTGTGTTCAAGATGAAGATTAATGAGTATAGTAAGGATGTTAGAAAAGGAAAAACTTTCGGGCCTCTGAATGCATGTACGTACTTGACTTTCCTTTCCTGGGTTTTTGCTTGCATGAAACACTACTTCTTTTCTTATTTAGTTTTTCTTTCTTTTTCTCCATTCCATGTTTACAATCTTCTTTTTTACTTTTCGTGATCTTTCTCTCCGTGTTACTATGCAGATTTATATGTTGTCGAGTTCCAGAAAAGGGGTTTGCCGCACATACATTCTCTTGTGTGGTTAAAGGTTGATACTGAAGATCCCACGCCAGACACTATAAATTCTTACATATCTGCAGAGATACCAGATTATAAGACCGATCCACTCGCGTATGCACTTGTGGAGGAGTTTATGGTTCACGGTCCATGTGGAGAATATAATTCAAAATCTCCTTGCATGAAGAACGGAGTTTGCTCTAAGCATTATCCTAAAGAATATAATGAAGAGACGACGATTGATGGGCTTGGTTTTCCCGTGTATCGTCGTCGAAAAAATGTTCGCTTCGTAATGAAAAATGGAATTCCTCTTGACAATAAGTGGATTGTGCCATACAACATATCACTGTTAAAAAAATTTCAGGCACACATCAATGTAGAATGGTGTAATAAGACAAACCTTTTGAAGTATCTGTTTAAATATCTTGCTAAAGGGCACGATATGACCCGTGCGCGTCTACATTCTATGTACCAAACTCTGGGCTCTGAGTCAACATGAATCAACGAAATCGATGAGTATGCTAAGTACAGGTACTATTTGCATGTGTTCTGCAGACGTTTCGTCAGCTTTCAATAAAATGTATCTCTTTAGATTGTTTTCAGCTGTTGCTGCTTAGGTGTTTTTTTCTGACCAACTGCTAATGAAGTCTATATCATCACGTAGGTACTTATCTACATGTGAAGCGTGTTGGCGCACATTTGCATTTGATATCCATGTCCGTGAGCCTTCTGTTCACAGACTGGTGGTACATCTACCTAATATGAACCGGATCATTTATGCAGAAGACGACAATCTTGCAGAGGTCATAAGCAACCCCAACAAGTACAAGACTATGCTTACTGAATGGTTTACTGCCAACCTCCGCTATAGTGATGCCCGGTCTCTGACATATCTGGAGTTCCCGTCGAAGTGGATCTGGGATGGTACACGCAAAGAGTGGAGAAGAAGAAAACCAGAGAGCAAACGGAAACCAAAGTTTGGTCCTCCTATTGGAAGGATTTATAATTGTCATCCTACCACAAAGGAGCTTTATTTTCTGCGGATGCTGTTGAATATTGTGCCAGGTGCTACGTGTTTTAATGATCTTAAGTCATACCGTGGCGTTCAGTATGATTCATTTAAAGGAGCTTGCCAAGCCCGTGGGTTAGTTGGTGATGACAAGGAGTGGTTTCTATTGTTTGATGAATCCATTCAATGGGCATCTTCTTATCAGCTCAGACATTTGTTCATGACTGTCCTCATATTTTGTGATGTCTCTGATGGGCAGAAAATACTTGACAATTATTGGACGTATATGACTGACGGCCTGTCTGCCAGGATTATTCAGTCCATGGGCGACATGTGTTTTGCAGTTCCATCTGATTATTTATATTCCTATCTGCTACAAGATTTATCGTTGGTGTTTGCTAGAAATGGATATTCTCTGTCATCTTTTGGAATAAATACAGATGCTTCACTAAGTGGAACATCACTTGGAAACAGATTGATTTTGGAGGAAATGCAGTATGACAAGGACGATTTGAAAAATAGAGCAGCCTCTCTACATCAGAGATTAAATGAGGACCAGCGGAAAATCTATGATCAGATCAAAGCAGCAATTGATGATTCAGTTGGCAAACTATTTTTTGTTTCTGGGCATGGCGGTACTGGAAAAACATTTTTATGGAATGCCATCATTACAGCTTTACGAGCTGATGATCATATTGTTCTTGCTGTCGCCTCATCAGGTGTAGCATCTTTATTGCTTCCCGGAGGGAGGACTGCTCACTCACGGTTCAGAATACCGCTTCAAATCGGCGAACACACTATGTGCAACATATCACGAGGAACAAATTTGGCCGAATTAGTACAGAAATCGTCTCTCATATTATGGGATGAAGCTCCAATGACGCATAGGCGTTGTTTCGAGGCAGTGGATAGAAGTATGAGAGATATTCTGTCCATAGATGACAAGTCTAAGAAATTGATTCCTTTTGGCGGCAAAACAATAGTTTTGGGCGGAGATTTCAGACAAGTTCTACCTGTGCTGGAAGGGGCAGCGAGAAGCGAAATTGTTAATTCTTCTCTTATTAGATCACCCTTATGGCAGCATGTGACCTTGCTTAAGCTACGGGGAAAACATGAGGTTATCTAATCCACTACTGTCTGCTGAAGAAAAAACGGAGCTAGATTTGTTTGCCGAGTGGGTGCTTAGTATTGGTAATGGAACAGTTCCCATGGAGACACGAGGAGATGAAATGGTTCCTTCTTGGCTTTCGTTACCAACTAATATTGCACTGTTACCAACTGACGACTATGTTTCAGCTATTACTAACGAAGTCTATGACTCATTCCGTGTGAAGTTCTCTGAAGTCTCCTACTTGGCTCAACGTGCAATTGTATGTCCTACTAATAAGGTTGCCGATGAAATCAACGATCTTCTCTTTTCTATGGTTCCTGGGGATGCAACAATATTTGAAAGCTCCGATACTACTTGCAAATCAACTGATGGTATAGCAGATACTGCTTTATTATATCCTCCTGAATTCCTTCACAAGATTGAACCTCCTAATTTCCCTAAGCATAGTATTTCACTGAAGATAGGAGTTCCGGTGATGCTTTTGCGCAACATAAATCAGGCTATTGGGCTTTGCAACGGTACTCGACTGATAGTAACCAGATTGGGCGAGTGGGTTCTCGAGGCAAAAATAATTACTGGGAGCAACATAGGAGAGCATGTTTGTATACCAAGAATTGTGCTGCATGCACCTACAAAATGGCCGTTTACTTTGCAACGCCGTCAATATCCTGTGCGTCTTTGTTATGCTATGACAATCAATAAGAGTCAGGGACAGACTCTAGACAAGGTTGGCGTTTATTTGCCAAAACCTGTATTTTCTCATGGCCAACTCTATGTTCCTGTATCAAGAGTTACTTCCAGAAAAGGTCTAAAGGTACTTGCACTCAATGAGGATGGAAAACCGACAACAGATACGAGAAATATAGTTTACCAGGAAATACTTGCTGATCTTTAGGGCATACATATAATCTCACTGCTCTTCGTTATTTTCAATCTGTATATAATGGGGCTTGCATGTTGAGAAAAACTGGCTTTTGCCTTTCGCCATGTATATTCTGTAGCTAATGTTGTTGTTTGCTATAGTTTAGCATGGTTGTACACCAGCTACTTATCTCATTACTCATGATGTTTACCAATCTAGGCTGATCGAGACCTCTGCCAATTTTTGTCTGTTTGCCATTCTATTTTTTTTGGGTGTATACCGCAATGTCTAATCCTGACTTTTTAGTGCAAAAAGACCCATTGGTCTTATATTTAATTTTATGCAGTGTCCTCTATTGGTTCCTAATGGCCTTACTGGATACAGCCTTATTATATATTATACATGTATGGTGTTACTGCCCCTCATACTTGCTATTATCATATACTAACAGATTATCCAAATAAACACTTAGCTAAAAATATCGTTGCTGCCAGGGGCGCGGCGTGTAGCCGCGAAAGATTACCTAGTCTGCTTCAATCAGCGTCTATAGATCTTGCGAGCCAATGCACGCATGGGGACCAGTGCACACACTTCTCTACAACATCGGTAAGATGCACAGATACAGCTACGATTGATCTCAACAGTTTCCATATGAACTTTCAATTGAGGGAGAAGCAATAACTTATTTTTTTATGGTTTTCATGGTGTAGTTACGGGAGATCAATCTTAACGTACATGTAATCTATGTATAGTAAAATTTTCCTCACGCTTTAATTTATCCTCCCGTGTCCTTTTCTTCCGTGTCCATTGTAAGCCCTAGAGCCCTCCACATGGCAATTTGCTCGTCTCCTCCAAACCCTCCTTGAGCTGCCGCCCTCCTCCTTCAGCTGCCGCCGTCCTAGCACTGGTGTCCACAACCTTCTCTTCTTTTTGATATACACCTTGGTTTGACTTTATAATCCCTAGATCAACACGTTGAGATCGCCTAAGAGAAATCACAACACACCAAAGGACAAATCTGAGTGAACTTGCAAGAACTAATCAATTTAATACATACGGACCTTCTAAGAGCTAGTTAGCTTGGTATGTGATTTATCTGAGGCAACTACCATGCAACTCGACAAGCAAGATCAGACCACCAATGAACGTACGCTCTAATAATCTAGAGCCTCCTCGATGTATTCCCCCGACCGGAATGTGGATACAGGCGCGGATGTTGGGCTCTCCTATTTCCCTTCACTGATTGCTGTTCACTAGGTTTTATGGTGGGCCCTCCTAAATTGGTTTTTTATTACTTTTAGTTTCGTCTCATTGCAGGTCGATAAGATCGTAAAGGTGGAGGAAGGGAGGATAAGCTGCGACTACTTCGTTGAATTACACCGCATCGATCACATCCACACCCATGTGGCATGGCCGTCCGACCAGACATAATAGGTGTGAGTGCTTGATAGAGCGCTTTGAAGCCTGCTCCATATTTCAGTACCGTTGGTAAAGATTAATGAAAGGGCATGTATGTATCCATGTGAAGTTTTGGTAATTAATAACAATCTCTATGGACTAATGTGTAAATTGAGTTTTACTTGTAGGTTTGTTCATTGGCGTCGCTTGGGTCATGTGTTGGTCTCAAGGTTGAATCATGAAGAAAGAAGGAGCTTGAAGGTTGATCAAGACAAGTGCAAAGAGTTGTATCAATATGGATCAACCTCAAGAAGGGATGAAGAAGGGCAAGCTCAAGATGCGCCATCTCTAGAAGACCTCATGCTTGAAGCTTGCCATCCTCATGATCATGGAGTGATGAAGACAATTTCAAAGAAGAGGTTTCCTCATGGAGTATGGGGGAGAAATTTGCAAATCTTCATCTTCATCAAGCAAGAGCAATCAAGAAAGGTGTTCCCACTTGAGAAGAACAAGACAGTCTACATCAAGTTCAAGTGGAATGCTCAAGGCAAATGTATGATCTTGATAGGGCTTCTCTTTTGCCGGTCTTGTGTTGTTAGTTGGGAGACCGGGTTTAGGATAGATAGCCGTACTATCAAGAGGGGCTCTCAAGCGGGTGTCTCGATCGCATCGTCCGGGGAGATCTCAAACCTTTGCATCCATAGCATCATCTTCTTGGTTATTATTTGGTTCTTTTCCATGAGAGGATCTAGAGCTTGTGGTCATCATCATAACAAGCTCTAGTTCATCAAATAAGGATTTCACTTGCATATATTATTGCGTTTCTTGATCTCGCCAGTTCTCCGGCTCCACACCTTGGGAGATAAATCACATATATATTCATGGTATTTTCTCCCTAGGTGATACCCAATATTTTCACATGGTATTTTCTCCGGATCCACACCTTGGATTCTATTCGCCGTTATCTTTAACAAAATTGGTTTCATCTCGTTTGAAGTTCGGATGTGAAAGTTATTGCCGTTTTGGTTTCTGGAATTTCCCTGACCGAAAGTTCCGGCTACCCATCGAAAGTTCCGCTAGGGAATTTTGCCGCCGGAAGTTCCGGTGGAAGGTCCGGTTCTTCTTCCGCTCACGTTCTGTATCTTCTCTATCTGGTTTGGTAATTTGGCAGAATTTGGGTCGGAAGTTTCAGCGGTAATACCGCCCCCTCCTAAAGTTCCGGCCAGGGACCGAAAGTACCGCTCGGGCATAAATGCCGCCGGTAGAACCGGGTGAATTTTTGGCTCTTGTTCCGCCCACGTAGTGTAACCTCTGTATTCTGTTTGATCTATTTTACAAAACTTCAGTCGGAATTTCCACTGGTAGTTCCGCTCCCACCGGAAGCTCCGGTGGACCGACAGAAGTTCCGACCAGGCTCACGTTTTCAGTCTCTCACATCGCAGTTTTCTGACCGTTGGCTGTGTGCCACCGGAAGTTTCGGCCTCCCACCGGAAGTTTCGGCCAGGGTCGCGATTGCCCATAATGGGCAGATCTAGGAGCCCTTTAAAAGGGGCTCCTCTTCTCCTTCGTGGGTACTAGCTCTTTTTCTAGATCTGCAACCCCCGAAGCCAAATTCCATCTTTGTGAAGGAATCATTGGGATCTAGATCTTGGAGAGTTTTGTGTTCTCCTCTTGTGTTCTTCCTCTCTTATTACCCCAATAGCTTTTATAGCTTTGGTGGAATTTGAGAGAGAAGGACTTTCCTCTTGCATTTGTTGCATAGGTTTGAGTTCTCCTCGGAGATTGGGGGGTACAAGCTTGTGGGCTTGTTACTATTGGGTCCTTGGAACTCTAGACGGTTGTGTGGTTGGATTGTTGACCTTTTGTGGTCTTGTAGCCTTTCGTGGTTTTGTTGGACTTTTGTGGCGTTGTATCCTTTAGTGGCTTTGCTGTTGGGAGCCTGCAATTGAGTTGTGGAGATAGCCGCAATCTTGTACGCGTTCGGTGACCGCCCTCAAGTGTCCCATAATGGAGCGAGTGCCCACCTTTTGTGGTGCTCACTCGGGAGAATAGGGTGAGCCTTTTGTGGCGTCGGTGAGTTGTGTGCTTCCGCATCCGGGGTGAGGCCTTGTGTGGCGTTGGGTGAGCATCGAGCCACCACACCCCGAGGTGAGCCATTAGTGGCATTCAGAGAGCATTGCGCCATCGCACCTCTCCAACGGAGACATAGCTTATTTGGAAGTGAACTTCGGGAAACAAATCTTCGTCTCCGCGTCCATTGGTTATCTCTCAACCAAGCCCTTTACTTATGCATTTTACTTTGTGATAACCATCGTGCTTGAAGTATTTATATCTTGCTATCACCTTATTGCTTGTATTGCTTAGCATAGATTGTTGGTGCACTTAGGTGAACCTAGTGGTTAGGTTTTATGCTCAATAAATTAAACGTTAGTTTTATTCCGCATTTACTTGAGCCTAAACCGTAATATTTTTAAAAGCCTATTCAACCCCTCTCAGGCGACGTCCATAGCACTTTCAATTAGGACAGAGTAAACCGGGATGAAACACTAGCAGCCAGCTACTATCTCCTTGCCCCATTCTTCTGGAGACGCACCGCCGGTGAAAATCACAGGTCGCGCTCCAAAACATTCACCCTCTGTCTACCAGCACACATGGCGGCGGCTTTCTACTCGAGACACACATAAGTCGACAGTCAGTTGGTCGATTCCCATGGTACGCTTATATTTTCCTTAGTTCCCTAGAAATGGTTACGTACTCGATCTATTCGTTTGACATTGTTCTACACTTGATCTGTTTGTTCGAATTGGTTGGCATTTTATTGCACTCGTCGGTCTATTCTCTCTAATAGTTCTGCACCCAATTTCTGAAATAGGATAAAATTACGTGGAATTTATAGTTCTATATTCCATCAGCATGCTCAGATATCTTTGGTTAATTAGATCTGTAATCTACTTATTCCCTAAAATATCTTGAAAGATTCTGACCATATATATCCTCAACAGATGGATAGATATTGGATATTGAACGGACAAAAAGCAACACCTTCATATTGGGAAGGTGTTAATGACTTCATGAAGTTTGTTAGACAACATAACGGTAACTCGGATGTGTTTTGCCCATGCCAACAATGCCTTCATTATAAAAATCTGAGTCAGAGCACAGTTGCAGAGCATAAATTCAGTAATGGTATCCAATGCATATATATTAGTTGGACCAAATAGGTGAACCATATGATCAACCTGTTCTTGATCCTCTTGCTGATGCTGATCTATCTAAAGCTCATCAGAACGAGGATGAGGACCTTTCTGGTTTGTTAAGGGACCTGTACCTCACTGCAAACAAAAAGGGAGGCCCTTATCTTAAAAGAACATTTTTCTCTAAACTGATAGAAGACACCAAGTGTTTAGCGGACCCTAGTTCTGGTATCTCAAGATTCGAACATGTAATGAAATTACTAAAGGAAAATTCGTTCAACAAGGTTACCAACAAATCTTTCGATTCGGTGATTAAGGTGTACATCGAGTCAATCCATAGGGAAGGACAACCAAAATCCTTTTATGAGGTGAAACAGTACATCAAGATACTCGGACTATCATATGAGAAGATCCATTTTTGTCCAAATACATGTGTACTGTTCTGGGAGGACTATGAAAACCTCGATGAATGCCTAGTATGTAACGAATCAAGATGGAAAAATGGTGATAAAAAAGAAGAAAGATCCTTGTAAGGTTCTGAGATATTTTTCAATTATAGATAGATTGTAGAGGCTATTTCAGTTAGAACAAACGTCTAAGGAAACAAGATGGCATAAAGAGATTCTCAAGCTAGACGATTACTTACTGATACATCCAACTGATGGTGATGAATGGAAGAACTTTGACAAGGCTCATCCAGGATTTGCTACATGAGTAACTCGTATAGAATGTGTCCAGTACTTGTTACCATTTATAACCTGCCTCACTGGGCATACATGGATCAATCGAACTGCTTACTGACTTTACTCATCCCAGGTCCCAAATCACCTAGGATGGATTTTGATCTGTTCATGCAGCCTCTTATACGAGACTTGCAAAAACTGTGGAAGGGTGTCATGACTCCTGATATCCTTGCAAGCAAACCTAAAGATGCCAAGTTCCCTATGCGTGTTGATGTGCTGTTCTGCACTCATGATTTTCCAGCTTTTGGCACTATGTTAGGCAGAGTGATAGGTGGTTACAATGCACGTGTTTACTGTGAGTCAAAATAGGTCACAGTGAGGCTACAAAATAAGACCAGTTACCTTGGCCATAGGGTTTTTCTTCCTGAAGGCCACAAATTCCAAAAAAAAACTCAAAAAATACAGTTCTATGGAAAGCGGACTGAGTATGACACTGCACCACGTATGTTAGCTGTAGCTGAGTTGCAGGCGCATCTAGAAAAGGTCAGAAATGTGAATGACTATGATGAGCCAGTCAGCATTGATGTTTCCCACCAAGATGATCCTAGCGTTTGTTTGGTAACTGAACTGGCTGATGTCGATGAAAATTTGATTGCGAGAAGCAGGTCTGTGCATGATGGACAAGTAGATTTTACTGTCGAGGTTAGTGTAGTGGACAAGGAGAGCAATAAACTGGTTCTACCTGATGAACCTCAGAACATGTATGATGAATGGCAAGAGGAAGAAGATCCAACCCAATCGAAACATGTGGATCAAGAACTCGGCGGTGCTGAAAGCGGTGATGGTGATGATGATTAGACTATTGTTTCAAATTATGCAGTGAGATGACGAACATTGATTCGTTTTGGTTTTCTCATTTCAAAATGTAGGAGACATGATGACATTTTCCTGTTGGATTGTAATCCTACACTAATTATTTTCCATGTCTAAATTGGATTAAGCATAATTTGACAAGTGCAAACATATGTAGAACAAGTTCAGTACATCAAATAATTAGCAACCACATAACCAGGTTTTATACCGAAGTGTCAGTAGATGTAATTAGCAACCACGTGAAATTCAATAGCATTAGAGAGATAATTAGTTCGTATTTCAGCTCAAAAAACCTTGGCACACGATGAGTTTGCACTTTTCTTAGAACGCACTCCATCATTTGAGCATGCAAAACAGACGATCAAGTCTACTTTTGTGTGCATACCTCGTTCTTAGATCAATGCCTGGGTGACCAACATATATGCAACCCAAAATGCCCAAGCATCATCTAGATTGTCACAAGGTCATGTCTCAAAAGAAAAGAAAGACCGGGCATCTAATTCCATTGATCTAAACAAGTACCAGGAAATTAGTATTAGCTCTACGAAATACTTAAGTAATAGCAACGAATGGTAGTTTCACAGATTCAGTAGAATTTGAAAGATTCAGTAGCAATTTGGAACCACTAAATGTCCCATCATATGCATAGAAGAAAGATAATTCTTCAGCGTGTCAAAGTGCTGGCTGGGCAGCACGCTTGATTTCCTGCCTGGGACATGTCTCTCGTTTCATTGTCGCATGTTGGCCTTTAGGTCAGCAGCGTACATATAAAATTCATATGACAAATCAGGAAATTTGGGATCCTTAATTTCCACGATTCTGATTACGAAGGGAATCTAAAACCAACATAAATTAACGAATTAGTACAAACATTACATACACTCACATTAGGATCATCACAAGAGGATTAGTATGTGATATCTCACCGGTGAATCTTGTCCGACGACAGGTTCGGTAGTATGTCAGTAAAGCCGCGACTTCGACAGATAAGACGTGAGCACTTCCATCGCGTCTTGGATGACCTCGTTACTAGAACCTGATTGAAACTAGCGAACAAGACCAATGACCAAAACCTCACCTCGTACCATGACGATTCGCACACCGCCGACTTTACCGGCCTTACGGACAAGAGAAACTCCATACTACGCCTGTAAATTTGGGCGACGAACAGCTTGCCCTCCTTCCCGATGCCCATGACCCTAGCTCTTCTCGAGCCCAGTGCAGGAACCGAAATTTTTGGGGGCTGCATCTGGGCACCGTCATCGTGTGGGCAGATATGAGGTGCTCGACGCACACTTTCTTGACGCCGGTGAACTCGCATACTGGCTCCATGCACACACACACCGGCAGTAGTTGCACGTGATCTTGTGGTCGTAGACGTGCTTGTAGGAGACCAAAGTCCAGTAGATGTCGTTGGGGCATGTACTACCATTTCCATCGGCGACTTGGTGGTACAATTCCTTGGAGCATGCGGCCAGCTGGACGACGCTGACAGTGTCCAGACGCATAGCTATTTCGTTGAAGACGTCGTTTAGATGGTTGTGCCTCGAATCCACAGTCATCATGTTCGGATGTATTGGGGGCAAGGGTGGATCTATGTATGACTGTCGGGCGTATTTGGAGGAGAGGGGTGGTGGCTTGGAAGGAGTGATGCTACGGGTGAGATGGCGAGAAAAATTTGTGAAGTGCGTGCTCAAGAATATCCAAATGCGGCATGGCGGAGTTGGGGATGGCTCTTTGAACGAGGGGTTTTTTCCATGCTCTTTCGGCTGTCTTCTGTCGGGCGTAGCTGCACCGAGGACGCCGACTAGAGTTATGGAGCCATGAGACAACTATGAGATGATTTATACTTACTAGTTCCATTTTTATACTTACTAGCTACTCCCCCAGTTCATATTTTTAATGGCCTAAACTTTGTCTAGATTACGTACTGTATATCACATCAGTTAGAAAAAGTAGTTCCAAGTTGAGTCACTTATTACGTTTTCCCGTACTTCATACAAAAATACCAAGATGCTGTATGAACTTTCTAAAAAAAGTACCCCTTTGCAAAGTTTGGCTAGCCTGCTAAAATAGCTCAAATTATAGAAAGGCAAGAACCCACAGTCTAAATTGCATCATGCATGATGAAATAATAACGAAAAGTTCCCAGTTCATATTCAGTTGTATTTCAAAGTGAACGCTCAGCAATATAGACTCTAAAATTCAATAGCAGTACGGAGAAAATCAATTCTTTTTCAGCCTTAAAAACCTTGGCGTGGTATCAGTCCCTTTTCTTCGGAAACAATCGATCATTGGAGCAGGCAAAACTAACGATCAAGTCTGCTTTTCTATGCATACCTTTTACTCACATCAATACCTGTGTGACCCACATATGCAACCCAAAATACCCCAAGCCTCATCTAGATTGTGACAAGGCCATGTTTCAAAACAATAGCAAGACCACCTATTGCCCTTGATTTAAACAAGTACCAGTACATCAGTATTAGTTGTACAAAATACTTTAGTAATAAAAATCACAAAACATTTGACAGATTCACTAGCATTTGAAAGATTCGCAGTACTAAATAAAACCAAAAAATATCAACAAATTCCCATAACATAATCAGCGGCACTTGAAATATTTAACAGTGGAGGGAGAGGGGTGGTGTCCTAGAGGGAGTGATGCAGCGGACAAGATGACGAGGAAAACGTGTGAAGTGCGCTAGAGATGTGGCCATGCGGCATCGGCGAGTGGGGATGAACTAAACGGGGATGGGGAAGATGGAATGGCTCTTTGAAAGATGTTTTCATCGAGGATGTCGACTAGCGTGATAGACTAGCACACCGTTGTGCATTAAATTAACCATGCTACTCTTCCTGGCGCAGTATAGTCTCGTCACGTCAGTTTGCACACTAAATTAACCGTGCCACTTTCTGTGCACTAAATTTTCAGAGTATTTACAGCTGCATTTTCATAGTATTTACTCCGAAAATAAGAGTACTATGATACGTTGGAAACATATCTATAATTTTTGATGCTCCATGCTTGTTTTGTATCTACTTTGCTTTACTTGTCCACACTTTGAGGTGCTTTTTACATGTTTTCTGGTACTAACCTATTAACAAGTTGCAATAGTGCCAGATGCCCGTTTTCTGCTGTTTTTGGTTTCAGAAAAATTAGTAAAGAAATATTCTCGGAATTGGATGGGACAAACGTCAAAGTCTATTACTTTCCGTGGGGAACAAGAAGTCCAGAGGAGAGTCGGAGGGGCCAGCTAGGGGGGCAGACCCACCCCAGGCGCGGGTGGGCCCAGCCCCGCGTGTAACATCCCAAAAATATGAAACAATGATCATCAAAATCTAATCACTAAAATTAAGGTTAACAAAAACTTTGATTAATTAAAATCATATGAATGCATGTGTGTATGTGATGATTTGGTAAATGCATGAATAGACTTGTGTGATTAACCTAAATAGAAAGGAATGGTTAATGGTGAAAATGACATCATCTAAAACATTTCCAAGAAGAAACAAATCAAGGGAAAATCAAAAACAATTCAAATAAGGAAAATGGTCATTTTTGCCAATCTTGCTCACTAGGTCACTTTGAGTGTTTTTAGTCTTAGATTTCAAACAGAAACTTTTCCAATTCTTTTCACCCCTATCTAGACCAAGTAAAAGTGAATCAAAGCCCACCTTTCAAACTTACAGAAACATTTAGCAACCCCATTCAAATGACAATTCAAAATTGAATCTTTAACATATGTGAAGATCACACATTCTCAAAACCCAACCAAACCAGTGCCCCTTGACTAATCCAACTAACCAGAGACTCCCTAGTATGTTCCTAGCAAACCCACCAAGTTTGAATCCAAAATTCAAATTTGAATTTCTTTCGGCCATTTCATCAAACACCTTCTGGGCACAAATAAAATTAAACAGCAAACACTATAGTGAGAAGTGTTGTGTCAACCTTGTCCCCTCCCTAGCTCTCACTACACTCTCAGTAGAGCATCTAACTAGTTTAACCGGCTCTAGCTCACTGTAAACTCGACAATGCCATCAATGGTGACTATGGCCGAGTCCATTTGCCAACCCCAATGTCGACAGCAAGCTACAAGCCTAACTAGCCTCGCCAAACTTGTCTAGCAGGCACTCCACCATCCACCGCCACTTCCTGTCCAAGACCAGAGCACAGCCAACCGCTGGACCACCCAGAACGCATGCGACCATTCTCTCTGCGGCTATGCCGAGAGCGCGCCAGAGCGCCGCAGTCGACATGCTCGCACAAACCGCGCCCCGCCTTCTCCCCTCGCGTACGTGATCACCATCGCACCAGGAACCTCCCAGACATGCTCGTCCATCGCCGCGCGACCAGCAGCACCTGTGTGCCACTAAGACTTCCGTCGGAGCCGCCTAGAGCGTCGACGTGTTCCGACTGATCAGCACCGCCCCACGCCTCGCCACCACGCCGTTGAGCTTCGCCAGGGAGCATAGCACCGCCCCCTATAGTCGCCCATGCCATTAGCCCTTTGTGCCGCCAACACCAACGAGCTCCACCCGCGCCCTTCGGTCCCCTTCAGGCACTATAAAAGGAGGCAACCCCCGCTCATTTTCTTCACACCAGTTTGCTCCCCACCTCTCACTGATCACACCGACTCACTCCCGGAGCAAGGAGAGCACCAGGTGGCCGGAATTTCACCGGAGTTCGCCGCTGCAGAGGAAGAGAGGCGCTGTCGATTAGAGCCGCCCCAGGAGAAGCTGCCGATATCAGGAGAATCACCGTCGTCGACTTCGTCGTTCGCCCCCGTTGCCGACCATCGCCTGAGCCCCGGTGATCCTCCCACGACCCCCATCGGCCGCGCTCGGGTTCTGTCTCGCCGGCTGCCCAACATGGATGATGAACCTGAGCCGATCGATTAGAGTTAGATCCTATAATCCTAATCACCCCATACCGCTTCGCCCCACGTTGTCTCACTGACGAGTGGGGTCGCTCACTTAACCAGCCCGCGCGTGCGCTGTTCTTGGTGGGCCGGCCCAGTTAAACATCCGCGCAACACACTAATTCAAATTTATTTTTATTCATTTAATTTCAAACTTAGTTCTATATCTAGATTCAAAAATCAACCCAGCTCGACTCGCTGAACAAAAATGCATGAAACCAATTTTGTTAGAAATGTAATGGAATGCTTAATCCAAGCCTGTTGCATTGAAACCATTTAGATTTGTAGATCATCCATGGTAAAAATATCAAGGCAGAAGCTTTTCTGCATTCAAACATTTTTCAAAATTCAACCACAAAAGCTTTTGAGTTGATTCCAACTCTCAAAAATCACATTTAACCATACCTTTCAGAATATATAAAAATATATAGGTTTACTTGCAGAAATAATGGTCAAGTAATAAAAGAATGCCTCATAGGCCATCCTAGTCATTTTAATTAAATAAAATAAAAGGTTAAACCTTATTAAATTGTTACACCACTTTAAATCACATTTCCATGTACTGAAATATGTGGTGATGACATGTATCAACATGATCCCATGTTTGAGTTGGAGAATATTAAATCTTAAGTAGTTTTTCAATGAGTAGAGATTACTTTTCTCAAATAAAATAAATGGGACAAGTGCTTTAATTTTGTAAAATTAGTGATGATGCTAGATCATCTAGTATGAACCTTTGTGTGATGATTAGAAATAGTTAAGTATTGTTTGGTGATTGTGTACCTCGTATTTATTGATAGACGCTAGTACCGACCAAGGATACGAGGAGGAAGGAGGATACTACGAGGAAGAAGCCGAGGATAACTTAAACCACTGCTCTGCACAATGCAAGCATATACTTGCAACCTTGCAAGCCAATACTTGCAAGATATTAACCGAGCAAGCTAACCCTTGCAACGTAGAAAGCTTATACTACTATCTTAGCAAGCTAAACCATGCAAGTTTTACTTGCAAGCTTACGCCACTTGATACCCAATCCTAGTTTTACTTGCAAGCTTAATACTTTATTTTCTTTATCAAAGCTTTTTATTAAAGTTGACTTAGTGACTTTTAGATGCTAGGAAGATAATTGAAGGTAGCATAAAGAGCATAAAATTTGGCCTAAGTTAGATAATCTTGATGTCATCCTAAGGTATGAGATTGAACTTAGCTAATCCCCACTGGTTTATTACCCATCATTAGTATTTACCCCCACTTGTAGATGCCAGTGCTAAGTATAATACTTGATCAACTTTAGATGGGAACACCTGGTGAAAATGGTTATTGTCAACACCCGGGTTTTTAACCCCAGATGCTTGTTATGCCATACATCGCAATCCCAGGATTACCATTTTTGTGAGACATAACAGATTGGATATCGCAGTACATCGTCCATTACAAACCATACATAAGGTCTTACACAAATAATGATCTCATGATCCAATTCTTAATATAAGTCAAGCAGCGAAATAACGTAATAGTAAAGATAGCGTAGGCAAAGCTCCATCTTCGGGGTCACAGTAAATGCTAACGATGGGAGATGATCCTAGTTGTCGTAACCTTCCTGTGGTCCATCATCCTGATACTCCTCTTCATAGTATGGCCACGGGAATAGCCAGGGGAAAAGCCATGAGTACTCTTTAAGTACTCGCAAACTAATACTAACAGTTATGGGGTTTTTATAGTAGGACACTAAGCTCTAGGGTTGTTTTGCAAAAAGCTAGATTTACCTCTACTAAGTTCAGAATCGAAGAAAGCTAGTTGAAGTTTTATAACACCTAAGTGGGAACTTGAATTTCATATCACAACCCTGTTGTGGTCAAGTCAAATTCTCGATTCATTTCACAAGTCGTTTTGAAAACATCTGACGGGGGAACAACATGGCCACTCCATCTATCCATAACTGCGGACGTGGCTATTTGAATAGTTTGACACTCTGCAGAGATTGTACACTTTCACCACAACATTCGATACATCCGTCAGGAACAAATCCTGAATTCACCATACTCAGTATGCGGATAATCAATCCTAACCTTTCCATTACACGCCCTAGTATAGGCACCTCTCATGTGAGTTTGGCCTCCCAACCATGACCAACTATCATCTTGGGTACTGCACAGGTGGACAATCTTCACAAGGTAGCCTCAGCTTAGACCTTGGCTGCGAGGGAACCCATACTAAGGTATATAAGTTTCCAGTCAAGCCCTACCCAATTTTCTGATATTGTGGTTGTACGGTAAAATTGGAATGGTATCGCATCCAGACAACCATCAGTTTTATAAAGGGCTAAGGTCATGCCTCAACATTTTCATCCTCAAAAATCATCTGGTGTTCGAGAACACATGTCAAAACATTTCAGTAGAATGACTCATCATTCTAAGGTTTTCATAACCAGTTTCACCAAGTATTCCCATCTAAAGTTGATCAAGTTTTATGCTTAGCACTAGCATCTACAAGTGGGGGTAAGTACTAATGAGGGGTGGTAAACAAGTGGAGATTAACTAAGTTCAATCTCATGCTTTAGGATGATATCAAGATTATCTAACTTAGGCCAAGTTTTATGCTCTTTATGCTACCTTTAATTATCTTTCTAGAATCTACAAGTTACTAAGTTAACTCTAAGAGAACGCTTTGATAAATAAAAATAAGGTAATCAGCTTGCAAGCAAAACTAGGATGGGGTATCAAGTGGTGTAAGCTTGCAAGTAGAACTTGCATGGTTTGGCCTGCTAAGATAGTAGTATGAACTTGCTAAGTTGCAAGTGTTAGCTTGCCTTGTGCAGAGCAGTGGTTGCAGTTCTCCTCGGCTTCTTCCTCGTAGTATCCTCATTCCTCCTTGTATCCTTGGTCGGTACTAGCGTCTATAAATAAATACGAGGTACAAAATCACCAAACAATACTTAACTATTTTCAATCATCACACAAGGGTGTACTATAGATGATCTAGCATCATCACCTATCATTACAAGATTAAAGCATTTGTCTTATTCATTTTAATTTGAGAAAAGTAATTTCTACTCATTGAAAAACTACTTACGATTTAATATTCTCCAAACCAAACATGGGATCCTGTTGACACATGTCATCACCACATATTTCAGTACATGGGAATGTGATTTAAAGTGGTGTCACAATTTAACAAGGTTTAACCTTTTTATTTTAATAAATAAAGTGACTAGAAATGCCTATGTGGCATTCTTTTATTACTTGGACATTATTTCTGTAAGTAAACCTATATATTCTTATATATTCTTAAAGGTATGATCAAATGTGATTTTTTAGAGTTGGAATCAACTCAAAATCTCTTATGGTTGAAATTTGAAAAATGTTTGAGTGCAGAAAAGCTTCTGACTTGTTATTTTTACCAAGGTCGATCTACAGATCCAAATGATTTGAATCCAACGGGCTTGGATTAAGATTTTCAGTACCTTTCTAGCAAAATTGGTTTCATGCAATTTGGTTCATTAAATCGAGCTGGGTTGATTTTTGAAACTAGGTAAAAAACTGGGTTTGAATTAAAAAGGAAAAATCTACATTCAAATTGTTGGGTCGCGCGGGAGAGGTTAATGGGCCGACCCAGTGTCACTCCGCAGCGCGGGGCGCAGCTGACAGGGGGGTTCCACCAGTCAGTGGCTCATAACGCGCGAAGCGGTACGGGGCTATATGGGTCATTGGATTAGAAGGGGGATCGACGGCTGAGGGTTGTTGTCGACGATGAACATGTCACCGACGATCTCAAACCCTAGCGGCTCGTTGGGGGTGCATAGGGGGCATACCGGGGCTCCAGCGACGACGGCGAAGCGGGCAAACGAACAAGTGGTCGACGGCGATCTCAGGGACGGTCGAGGCAGCTCCGGGGGTGGTCAAAATCAATGGCCCCCTTCTCCTCTAGAGGCGGCTTGCTCCGGCGCAATTCCGGCGAGCTGCTGCTCCTCGTGATCCGGCTCGAGGGTGGAACAATCAGTGAGGTGAGGGGAGTTGGATGGTGTGCTTAAAATGGCTTGGGGTAGCCTCCTTTTATAGGCTCGACAGCGAGACCGAGAGGGATGGGTAGGCGACGGTGGCGACATGGCTACGGGCTGCTAGCGGGATGGATGAGGTTGGCGATCAACGGACGGTCTCCTGGCGATGCTCTAGAACTTACATGCGTGCGTAGGGGCTGTGGCAATCGGTCGGAAACGTGCGGTGCTCTGCGAGGCAGAGGCGGCAAACTCCGCGGCGAGCGGTGGCTACGGGATACGGGGCGGCGAACGGGGGTGTCTGGCGTGTTCCTGGGATCATGGCGAAGCGGTGGGCACGGGCTGCGGTTGAGGGGCGGCGTGTGCACGCGTGCCGGGTGCAGCGCTCTGGGGCGGGCTCGGCATGTCGCAGTGGCACCGGCTTCCAGGTGGTCCACGGCTTGCACTGGCTTGTGGAGGGGACAGTGGGCGGCAGTGAAATGCTGGCTACCTCCCAGACAAGGTGGGCAATGCTAGGGTGGCTTCTATCTGGCCGACGACAATGGGGTGGCATGGTGAGGCTCGACCTGCTCACCATTGATGGAAAGGCAAGCTCACAGTGGTGCTAGATGTTTACAATTGAGCTAGATGATCTACTAAAGACTAGTTGCAACCAGAGAGGGAACAAGTTAGGCCAAAATCACTGCACACTATAGTGTTTGTGATTTGTTTGATTTGAATCAACAAGGTGTTTGATGAAATGGCCGCAGGAAACTTACTTTTGAATTTTGAAAAGATTTTTGGTGGGTGTGCTAGGCATGTACTGAGGATTCTGTGGATGCTTGGGTTTTGAAAATTGAGCTGGTTTGAGTGGGTTTTGAAATAGTGGGATCTTCTCCTATGAGATAGATTCAAATTTAAACTGTCATTTAAACTTAGCATTTGAATGTTTCTGGAAGATCACAAAGTGGGCCTTGATACCTTATTATGAGTACTATCAAGGGGTGCAAAGATCCACAATTGTTTTTGTTAAGGTTTGAGTGCTTGGAATAGCCAAGTAGGCATGAGAGTTAATTTGGCCAAAATGACCATTCACTTAATTTATTCATTTTGAGTTGTTTGTCTTTCGTAAAAGTTTGGGGATTGTTTAGAAGATGTTTATTTCACCTAAGAATCCTTTTACAAGAAAAGAAACACGGAATCATTGGAATTCAAAAGAATCCAAATTCCAATACACATACATATGAATATTTTCATATTTTTAGTTGGGAAAGTTTTTGTTAACCCTAATTTTGATGTCTAGAGTTTGATGATCCAAGCTTAATATTTTTGGGATGTTACAGTTATGAAAAACTTAGAATGATGAGTTATTATACTGAAATGTTTTGACGTGTGTTCTCGAACACCGATGATTTTTGATGATGAAAATATTAAGGCATGAGCCTTAGCCCTTTATAAAACTGATGGTTGTCTGGATGCGATACCATTCCAATTTTACCGTACAACCACAATACCCGAAAATTGGGTAGGGCTTGACCGAAAATTTATATACCTTAGTATGCGTTCCCTTGTGGCCAAGGTCTGAGCTGAGGCTACCTTGTGAAGATTGTCCACCTGTGCAGTACCCAAGATGACAGTATGGTCAATTTAGTATTGTTCCTGACGGATGTATAAAATGTTGTGGTGAAAGTGTACAATCTCTGCAGAGTGTCAAACTATTCGAATAGCCGCGTCCGCGGTTATGGACAGTTGGAGTGTCCATACTGTTCCGTCGTCAGATGATTTCAAAATGACTTATGAAATGATTTATGACTTTGACTTGACCATAACAGAGTTGTGATCTGAAAGTTAAAGTTCCCACTTAGGTGTTATAAAATTTTCAACTACCTTTTTTTCTTTTGAACTTAGTAGAGGTAAATCTGGCTTTTTGCAAAACAACCCTAGAGCTTAGCATATCTTACTCAAAACCACTTCACTTGTTAGTACTAGTTTGCGAGTACTTAAAGAGTACTCATGGCTTTGTCCCTTGCTATTCTCGTGGCCAGACTATGAAGAGGAGTATCAGGATGACGGACCGCAGGAAGGTCATGACAACTAGGAGCATATCCCATCGCCAGCATTGCCTGTGACCCTGAAGATGGAGCTTCGCCCATGCTATCATTATCTTTACGTTATTCCGCTTCTTGAATTGTATTAAGAACTGGATCATGAGATCCTTATTTGTGTCAGACCTTATGTATGGTTTGTAATGGATGATGTACTGTGATATCCAATCTGTTATGTCTCGCAAAAATGGTATTCCTGGGATTGCGATGTATGGCATAACAGGCATCTGTGGTTAAAAATCCGGGGGTTGACAAGTTGGTATCATAGCCATCCTAACCATAGGAGACCCTAGTTAGAATAGACATTTGAATCAAAAATTTAGTTTCAAAACCAAAGGAAGTGAGTATTTACAAAAACTTATTTTTATTCTTATCACTTAGACTCTTTTATGAAAATTCATGTTCCTAAAAAATTCTTGCAAACTTACATAAAATTTGACACACTTGATCACTCTACTAACTTACTCATCCTATATTCTTATAGATGGACGTGAAGTACAACAAGTTTTATCAATTGGGGAATGGAGGAGACCTCATCTTTGAGCGTGACTTGGACCAGCTGGCAGAAATGCTGGAGCGTCCGCACCCCGAGTTCTTCGGAGCTCAGCTCAATGATCAGGAAGGAGAAGATCTGCAGTGGTTAGTTGTTGCAAGTCTCCGAGGAAAGATTGAACCTCCCACTGCAGAGGGAATTTAGTTCACCTTAAGAGAGAACAACTGGCTTGATGGACTTGCCAGGGCCATGCAGGAAGCTCTTGCCCGTCTGTGTGGGTAGAGTATCAACCAAATCAAGGGTACCCGCTTTGAGTTCTACCCAAGGAATGATGCTATGGGACAACCACTGGAGGCCCCATAACACCATGAGCTAAAGACTCAGTTGGACCATCTCAACTTCATGATGTATGATCGTCAAAAGGGGTTGGACAATTCCCGTTCCTACGCCAACCACAAGTACGCCATTGCCGCGAAGAAGGATTAGACCATTGCCATGCTAGTGAAGTATCGCAAGTCTCTTCGCCGTCAGCTCGACAAGAAGGAGCGCATCATCGTCCGTCTTCGCCACCGGATTATAGAGTTGGAGGAGACTGTCCACGAGAGAGATATGCAGTTGGAGGAGAGGGAGAATGCAAGGGAGGACCTTCATGGAGACCCATACTATTATCTCAGCGATGATGATGACTTTCTGGAGGATCAGGCTATGGACTTCTTCACCGATGAGGATGACTTCACCTTCATCGATGACGATGATGAGGATGATGAGGAAAATAACTCCGAGGAGTAGTAGCACTTGAGCACTAACGTTAGTGAGTTGTATTCGGTCCCACTGTATCGTAGTTTCCAGAATGGTTCTTAAAACCATATGTTTTTTCTTTGTTGTGGTGTGTGTTTGTATCGTGTGCTATGAATGAATGAATGAAAAAGCAAGTTGCTAGAAAAATCTAAGTCCAACTTTAAAAACTTTTCAAAAACCCTGAACCTTAGAAATTTCCCTCTTTTCTCATGATATATCTCCATCTTCAAATGCCTCGCGGAGGAAGCAACTCAGCCCCGGACCCGATGTTGCAACTCTTGCAAATGTTGGTTTCTGACCGCGAAGTTGAAAGAACCAAACGTCAAGCCAACTTAGACACCCTTCAACAGATAGCTCAGATGGCCAACAACAATAAAGGCCATGGAAATCAGGACAACCATGGATCTAAGCTCAAGAATTTCCAGAACACTAATCCACCTGTTTTCACTAAGTCAGAAGAGCCCCTAGATGCACATGATTGGTTGCAAACCATGGAGAACAATCTAGAAGTTGTAGGAGTGGAAGCTGACAAGAAAGTGTTGTTTGCTACCCACTATATGGCTGGAGATGCAAGAGCATGGTGGAACAACGTTCACGCAATGACAGGAGGTCAGCTGATGACTTGAGAAGAGTTCAAAGTCAAGTTCAGCAGAACCCATGTGCCACCGGGTTTGATCAAGAGGATGAGAGATGAATTCAGGGAACTGAAGCAAGGAAGGATGACAGTAGTGGAGTACCATGACAAATTCTTGTCATTGGCTAGGTATGCACCAGATGAGATAGACGCTGAAGCCAAGAAGAAAGAGATATTCCTGAATGGTCTGCATGATGAGATGCAGACAGTGCTAGTCAATATCCCCTTTTCTGATATTGAAGCCTTAGTTGACTCTGCCATTCAGATGGAAGGAAAGATCAGCCAAGCTAATGAGAACCGCAAGCGTCGCATGATGCATCAACCAGGAACCCACCATACAACAAAGTATCGCACCAACCCATCTCTAGTATTTGCCCCAAGAAACAACAGACCCCCGATGAACCGTCCCACCTATCCCAACCGTGGAAACCCAAGGACCGGAGGAAATCACAACAACCCCGACATTTCCAGCAATTTCAAACATGCACCACCTAAGTTCAACTACAACAATGCTGCCACCAACACCAACATTGCCCCCAGGACTAGAAGCAATGCTGTGCCTGTTGCAGCGAAGGACAAGTCCCAAGTGACTTGTTATGAATGTGGAACCAAGGGTCACTATTCCAATGAATTCCCCAAGAATATTTCCGCAGCCCCCAATGCAAATGCCCTAGCTCAGCAGCAGCGTCGTGTTCAGCCCGGAAGAAGGTTTGCCCCGGGGAATTCGCTCAACCGCAATGGCCGTCTCTTTCTCATGCATGCTGAAGAAGCCCAAGAAATGCCAGATGTCGTGTTGGGTATGTTTTCTGTTAACTCAGTACTTGCAAGAGTGTTGTTTGATTCTGGAGCATCGCACTCATTTGTAACTGAAGAATTTGCATGCACTAGTAAGATTCAACCAACCAAATTGAAGCATGGTATGATTGTTCAAATACCTGGCTCAACCACCAAAGCTAGGCAAATTTGCAAAGCCGTCCCCATCTGAATCCATGTCATATATTTTTATGCAAATCTAATAGTACTCGGAACTAAAGGTTTGGAAGTAGTACTAGGAATGGATTGGATGTGCAAACACAAAGGATTAATTGACTGTGCCAAGAAAGCCATAACCATGACCAGTACAGCCGGAATACCAGTCGAGCATGTATCTAAAACCTTGCCCCGTCAATTCAAGTGCAACAAGAGTATAGCCCAGCCAACCATTGACCAAGTCCGGATAGTCTGTGAATACCCCGATGTATTTCCAGATGTTTTGCCCGGTATGCCCCCAGATCGGGATATCGAGTTTATCATTGAACTAATCCCTGGAACCGGACCCATAGCCTAGAGACCATATAGTATGAACCCATCCGAACTAGTGGAACTGAAGAAGCAACTAGATGCTATGTTGGAAATTGGATTGATTCAACCAAGTGCGTCACCATGGAGATCACCTGTTTTGTTTGTGGACAAGAAAGATGGAGGTAACCGTTTGTGTATGGATTATCAGAAGTTGAATGATGTCACCATCAAGAACAAGTACCCGTTGCCAAAGATAGAAGACCTGTTTGACCAGTTGACTGTGCCAAAGTGTTTTCTAAGATTGATCTTAGAACTGGCTATCATCAAATCAAGATTCACGCAGAGGATATTCCAAAGACTGTCTTTACCACCTGATATGGATTATACGAGTATACCGTCATGTCTTTTGGATTAACCAATGCCCCCGCTTATTTCATGAACCTCATGAATAAGATTTTTATGGACTTCCTGGATAAGTTTGTTGTTGTTTTCATCGATAACATTCTGATTTATTCCAAATCAGAAGAAGAACATGAGCTACACCTAAGGACCATTCTTGGAACCCTTAGAGAGCATCAACTATATGCCAAGTTTAGCAAATGTGAATTCTGGTTACAGGAGGTAGGATTTCTCGGACATATTGTATCAGCCAGAGGAATTGCCGTTGACCCTACGAAGGTGAAAGATGTTGAAGATTGGCAAGCCCCAACCACTCAAACCCAAGTTCGTGCATTTCTCGGATTAGCGGGATACTACTGCAAGTTCGTAGAAGGATTCTTGAGTATCGCTAGACCCATGACCCAATTGTTGAAGAAGGACAAGAAGTTTGAATGGACAGACAAATGTGAAGCGAGTTTTCAAGAACTCAAGAGGAGATTGATTTCAGCCCCAATCTTGATCATGCCGGATATCACGAAGCCCTTTGATGTGTATTGTGACGCATCCAAGATCGGTCTCAGATGTGTGCTAATGCAAGAAGGCAAAGTTATATCTTATCTATCTCGACAACTAAAGAAGCCTGAACAGAATTATCCAACCCATGACCTTGAACTCGCAGCCGTAGTTCTAGCCCTGAAGACATGGAGGCATTATCTGATGGGAAACCATTGTGAGATTTATTCGGATCACAAGATCCTGAAGTATATATTCACGAGAAGGAGCTGAATACGAGGCAGAGAAGATGGATTGATCTAATCAAGGACTATGATCTGGACATTCACTATCACCCCGGTAAAGCCAATGTGGTAGCAGATGCCTTAGCAGATTGCCATGCCGCTTGAACTCCATGATTTTGAAGGAGCAACCAAGTTTACACAAAGAGAAGGAAGATTCCGAATGGAATTAGTGAGTGAAGGATTTTTGGATAGCATAGAACTTCAACCCACTTTGATCAGTCAGATCAAGGAGGCGCAGAAAGGAAATGCTAGTATTGACGGAATCAAACATCGTATCGTTACATGCAAAGTACCCGGATTCACCGAAGACGAAGACGGAGTTCTGTGGTACAAAGGACGTCTATGTGTACCAGTATATTCGGAGTTGAAAGAAGTTATTTTGAAAGAGGCCCATGATACTCTTTATTCTATCCACCCCAGAGGAACAAAGATGTATCAGGATTTGAAGGAACAACTTTGGTGGCATAAGATGAAGAGATAAATCGGAAGCTATATCGCCAAGTGTGATATATGTCAGAGAGTGAAGGCGGGACATCAAAGACCCGTAGGACTATTGCAACCACTACATATTCCGGAATGGAAATGGGATTCAGTTGGAATGGACTTTATCACCGGATTGCCTACTTCTAGTAGGGGAGATGACTCTATTTAGGTCATAGTTGACAGGTTGTCCAAAGTCGCCCATTTCTTACCAGTCAAGACCACATACCAAAGTTCGAAGCTAGAAGAGTTGTTCATCGCTAGAATAGTCAGTTTGCACGGAGTCCCCAAGAACATCGTATCAGATCGAGGAACTCAGTTTACCTCGAGATTCTGGAAGAAGGTCCAAGAAGGTTTAGGAACCCGACTAAATTTTAGCACAGCTTATCACCCTCAGACCGATGGACAAATGGAGCGAGTAAATCAAATACTCGAAGATATGTTGAGAGCATGTGTGCTAGAGTATGGATCTAAATGGGAAGACTGTCTGCCTTTCGTAGAATTTTTGTACAACAACAGTTATCAAGCTAGTTTGCAAATGGCCCCATTTGAGTTCATGTATGGAAGGAAGTGTCGCACCCCTTTGAATTGGTCAGAAGTAGGAGAGAGTCAGATTTTTGGACCCGACATCCCCCGAGAAGCAAAAGAGAAAGTTCACAAGGTTCGTGCGCACTTCAAGACCGCCCAGTCCAGACAGAAGAGTTACACCGACAAGAGACGTCGAGACCTTGCTTTCAATATTGGAGATTTTGTGTATCTCAAAGTGTCTCCTTTGAAGGGAATGCAGTGTTTCCAGCTCAAAGGAAAGTTAGCCTCCAGATATATCAGACCCTTCAAGATTTTGAATCGTCGAGGAGAAGTATCATATCAATTGGAACTTCCAGAGGAAATGTCAGTAGTACACAATGTGTTCCATATATCGTTACTTCGCAAATACCTTGAAGTTCCGGAGAAGACTGAAGTTTTCAAGAATATTGATCACCAGACCATAGAGATCAATGATGACCTAACATATCCCGAAGTACCCATCCGTATTTTGGAGGAAGATTTCAGAACCACCAGGACCCAAAGCATCAAGTTTCTCAAGAGCAACCACACTGAAGAAGAAGCTACCTAGGAGCGAGAAGATCACATCAGGACAGAGTTTTCCGATCTCTTTAAATCCTAGGTAATCTTTTTTATTATTTTTCAAATCTCGGGACGAGATTTTGTTTAAGGAGGGAAGGTTTGTAACATCCCAAAAATATGAAACAATGATCATCAAACTCTAATCACTAAAATTAAGGTTAACAAAAACTTTGATTAATTAAAATCATATGAATGCATGTGTGTATATGATGATTTGGTAAATGCATGAATAGACTTGTGTGATTAACCTAAATAGCAAGGAATGGTTTAAGGGTGAAAATGACATCATATAAAACATTTCCAAGCAAAAAAAATCAAGGGAAAATAAAAAACAATTCAAATAAGGCAAATGGTCATTTTTGCCAATCTTGCTCACTAGGTCACTTTGAGTGTTTTTAGTCCAAGATTTCAAATAGAAACTTTTCCAATTCTTTTCACCCTTGCTATACCAAGTAAAAGTGAATCAAAGCCCACCTTTCAAACTTACAAAAACATTTAGCAACCCCATTCAAATGACAATTCAAAATTGAATCTTTAACATATGTGAAGATCACACATTTTCAAAACCCAACCAAACCAGTGCCCCTTGACTAATCCAACTAACCAGAGACTCCCTAGTATGTGCCTAGCAAACCCACCAAGTTTTAATCCAAAATTCAAATTTGAATTTCTTTCGGCCATTTCATCAAACACCTTTTGACAAACACTATAGTGAGAAGTGTTGTGCCAACCTTGTCCCCTCCCTAGCTCTCACTACACTCTCAGTAGAGCATCTAACTAGTTTAACCAGCTCTAGCTCACTGTAAACTCGACAATGCCATCAATGGTGACCATGGCCGAGTCCATTTGCCAACCCCAATGTCGACACCAAGCTACAAGCCTAACTAGCCTCGCCAACCTTGTCTAGCACACTTCCTGTCCAAGCCCAGAGCACAGCCAGCCGCTGGACCACCCAGAATGCACGCGACCATTTTCTCTACGGCTATGCCGAGAGCGTGCCAGAGCGCCGCACTCTACACGCTCGCACAAACCGCTCCCCGCCTTCGTCGCTCGCGTACGTGATCACCACCGCACCAGGAACCTCCCAGACATGCTCGTTCATCGTCGCGGGACCAGGAGCACCTGTGTGCCATTAAGACTTTCGTCGGAGCCGCCCAGAGCGTCCACGTGTTCCGACTGATCATCACCGCCCCACGCCTCGCCACCATGCCGTTGAGCTTTGCCAGGGAGCACAACACCGCCCCCTATAGTCGCACATGTCATTAGCCCTCTGTGCCGTCGACACCGACGAGCTCCACCCGCGCCATTCGGTCCCCTTCAGGCACTATAAAAGGAGGCAACCCCCACTCGTTTTCTTCACACCAGTTCACTCACCACCTCTCACTGATCACACCCACTCACTCCCGGAGCAAGGAGAGCACAAGGTGGCCAGAATTTCACCGGAGTTCGCCGCTACATAGGAGGAGAGGCGCCATCGATTGGAGCCGCCCCAGGAGAAGCTGCCGGTATCAGGAGAATCACCATCGTCGACTTCATCGTTCGCCCCGTTGCTGACCATCGCCTGAGCCCCAGTGAGCCTCCCACGACCCTCGCCGGTCGCGCTAGGGTTCTGTCTCGCCGGCTGCCCGACATGGACGATGAACCAAAGCCGTTCGATTAGAGTTAGATCCTATAATCCTAATCACCCCATACCGCTTCGCCCCTCGTTGTCTCACTGACGAGTGGGGTCGCTCACTTAACCAGCCCGCGCGTGCGATGTGCATAGTGGACTGGTCCAGTTAAATATCCGCGCAACCCACTAATTCAAATTTAGTTTTATTCATTTAATTTCAAACTTAGTTATGTACCTAGATTCAAAAATCAACCCAGCTCGACTCACTGAACCAAAATGCATGAAACCAATTTTGTTAGAAAGGTAATGTAATGCTTAATCCAATCCCGTTGGATTCAAACCATTTAGATTTGTAGATCATCCATGGTAAAAATATCAATGCAGAAGCTTTTATGCATTCAAACATTTTTAAAAATTCAACCACAGAAGCTTTTGAGTTGATTCCAACTCTCAAAAATCACATTTAACCATACCTTTCAGAATATATAAAAATATATAGGTTTACTTGCAGAAATAATGGTCAAGTAATAAAAGAATGCCTCATAGGCCATTCTAGTCATTTTAATTAAATAAAATAAAAGGTTAAACCTTATTAAATTGTGACACCACTTTAAATCACATTCCCATGTACTGAAATATGTGGTGATGACATGTGTCAACATGATCCCATGTTTGAGTTGGAGAATATTAAATCTTAAGTAGTTTTTCAATGAGTAGAAATTACTTTTCTCAAATAAAATAAATGGGACAAGTGCTTTAATCTTGTAATGTTAGTGATGATGCTAGATCATCTAGTATGAAACTTTGTGTGATGATTAGAAATAGTTAAGTATTGTTTGGTGATTGTGTACCTCGTATTTATGGATAGACGCTAGTACCGACCAAGGATACGGGGAGGGAGAAGCCGAGGAGAACTTAACACCACTGCTCTGCACAAGGCAAGCCTATACTTGCACCCTTGCAAGCCAATACTTGCAAGCTATTAACTGAGCAAGCTAACCCTCAGAACGTAGCAAGCTTATACTACTATCTTGGAAAGCTAAACCATGCAAGTTTTACTTGCAAGCTTACGCCACTTGATACCCAATCCTAGTTTTACTTGCAAGATTAATACTTTCTTTATTTATTAAAGATTTTTCTTAAATTTGACTTAGTGACTTGTAGATGCTAGGAAGATAATTGAAGGTAGCATAAGGAGCATAAAATTTGGCCTAAGTTAGATAATCTTGATGTCATCCTAAGGTATGAGATTGAACTTAGCTAATCCCCACTGGTTTATTACCCATCATTAGTATTTACCCCCACTTGTAGATGCTAGTGCTAAGTATAATACTTGATCAACTTTAGATGGGAACACCTGGTGAAAATGGTTATGAAAACCTTAGAATGATGAGTCATTCTACTGAAATGTTTTGACATGTGTTTTCAAACACCGATGATTATTGATGATGAAAATGTTAAGGCATGAGCCTTAGCCCTTTATAAAACTGATGGTTGTCTGGATGCGATACCATTCCAATTTTACCGTACAACCACACTACCCGAAAATTGGGTAGGGCTTGACCAAAAATTTATATACCTTAGTATGGGTTCCCTTGCGGCCAAGGTCTAAGCTGAGGCTACCTTGTGAAGATTGTCCACCTGTGAAGTACCCAAGATGACAGTTGGTCATAGTTGGGAGGCCAAACTCACAGGATAGGTGCTTATACTAGGGCATGTAATTGAAAGGTTAGGATTGATTATCCGCATACTGAGTATGGTGAATTCAGTATTGTTCCTGACGGATGTATCGAATGTTGTAGTGAAAGTGTACAATCTCTGCAGAGTGTCAAACTATTCGAATAGCCGCGTACGCGGTTATGGACAGTTGGAGTGGCCATACTGTTCCATCGTCAGATGATTTCAAAATGACTTATGAAATGATTTATGACTTTGAATTGACCATAACAGAGTTGTGATCTGAAAGTTAAAGTTCCCACTTAGGTGTTATAAAACTTTCAACTAGCTTCTTTGCTTTTGAACTTAGTAGAGGTAAATCTGGCTTTTTATAAAACAACCCTAGAGCTTAGCATATCTTACTCAAAACCACTTCACTTGTTAGTATTAGTTTGCGAGTACTTAAAGAGTACTCATGGCTTTGTCCCTGGCTATTGCCGTGTCCAGACTATGAAGAGGAGTATCAGGATGACGGACCACAGGAAGGTTATGACAACTAGGACCATCTCCCATTGCCAGCATTGCCTGTGACCCTGAAGATGGAGCTTCGCCCATGCTATCGTTATCTTTATGTTATTTCGCTGCTTGAATTGTATTAAGAACAGGATCATGAGATCCTTATTTGTGTAAGACCTTATGTATGGTTTGTAATGGATGATGTACTGTGATATCCAATTTGTTATGTCTCGCAAAAATGGTAATCCTGGGATTGCGATGTATGGCATAACAGGCATCTGTGATTAAAAATCCGGGTGTTGACACCACGCCTGGCTAGGGTTTGGTGACCCTGGCCGCCTCCTCGGTCTCACCCTTCGCCTATAAGAAGCCCCCGATGCAGAAACCATAAGCACCCGATCAAATTTCCACGAAACCGTCTATAGCCGCCGCCACCATCGTCCCTAGATCGGGGGGGGGGGATCTGAAGTTCTTCCCGGCACCCTGCCGGAGGGGAGATCATCCCGGAGGCCTTCTCTCCGGTATGATGCGTGAGTAGTTCCACCTTGGACTATGGGTCCATGTAGTAGCTAGATGGTTGTATCTCCTCCTTTGTGCTTTCATGTATAGATCTTGTGACCTCTGTTCATGATCAAGATCTAATCTATTTGTAATCATGCATGTTGTGTTTGCGGAGATCCGATGGATATTGAGATTATTATGTAGGTTTGATTAATGGTTTTGTCTTTATGATTCTATCATGTCTGTGTTGTTTGTGATCTTGCATGCTCTCCGTTGTTAGTAGCTATCTTGGCCAAATAGTTCTAGTGACTCTAAGAGGGAGTATTTATGCTCGATAGTGGGTTCATGCCTATAGTTACCAAGGGAAGTGACAATAATCTCTTCGGTTGTAGATGTGCTGTTGCTACTAGGGAGAAAACAACGTTCTCTTGTTCATGGAACATGTGGACTATTTACCTTACACACTTTGCTTAAAGAAGTTGTCTATTGCTCGCAACTTAATACTGGAGGGGTTCGGATGATAACCTTAAGGTGGACTTCTAGTCATAGATGCAGTTGGATGGCGGTCTATGTATCTTGTTGTATTGCCCAATAGAATCTCATAGGATATTTTTGACTTGTAATTGCATTGTTATGCCTTGCTCAGTTCCTATTAATTGCCCCGCTGTAATTTGTTTACCCTTCATGCCATGTTGTTTATCTCAGGAGAGCACCTCTAGTGAACTATGGACCCCGGTCCAACCTTTACCATTGATACATCTTCCACTGTTACTTGTTTACTTGCTGCAAACCATTACCTTTCACACCATACGTTTAATCCTTTGTTACAGCAAACTGGTGAGCTTGACAACCTCAGTGTTCGTTGGGGCAAAGTCTTGAGTTTGTGTTGTGTAGGTCTCCATGTTGCTTGCAACACCTGTGTGATGTTTCCTTCCTCCTTATGGTTCGATAACCTCGGTCTCAACTGAGGGAAAACTTGCTGCTTGCTGCTTCACACCTTGCTCTTGGGGTTCCCAACAGGCTGTGCGTAGACAGCCGTCATACTACTACTAGTACTAGTAGTATTATGCAAATAGAAACCAAAAATAAATAACATGTCTGGTCAACTGACGTTACGAGACTATACTGCGCCAGGAGGTGACATGGTTAATTTAGTGCACAACGGCGTGCTAGTCTATCATTCTAGCCGGCGTCCTCAATGGGGATACTACTTTGTGCCCTGAAAGTTCACAGGCGAAGGCAATGCAGGGCCCGAGTTGCGTTTAATCACCGAGATTCGAAAAGTTCGAGGGGTAATTACCGAGAGGGGCATTTCGATTGAATGGTGGCCAAACCAAATATTTTCAAATCTTAGCCGTTATGTCAGGATATTCCGTTACATTAGTACCTTTCGTGCCCCTACTGTGCCACTTCTAAGTCACCGTCCACGTGCCGCATGGGAAAATCCATTTCTGTACTTTCCTAACCCCCGACACTGAATCCGGCGGCAGCGGCGGAGGTGGTCCTTTTTCTCCCTCCCCCTACACTGAATTCGGTTCGACGGCAACGACGGTCATTTTTCTACCCGCACCTCCCCCTCCCCACCCACCCCCCACACACATTGAATCCAGAGGCGGCATGTCAAGCAAGGCCAAGGTGGTAGCTACGTCGGAGACTGATTCGGCTTCGTTGGAGCCAGCGTCTCGGGCACAACGCTATACAAGTGAAGCAGCGGCGGGGTCTGCATCCCTGGTTAGCGAGGAGGTCAGCCAGAAGTATGCTAACAGGGTACCTACGAGCAGCGGGTTGAATAGAAAATCTAGGTCTACGGTGGAGTGTTCGGCTTTAGTGCGGGGTCGTGCAACCCAGATCTTGAAGAAAACCACCCGGAAGAAGAGCGAGAGTTGAATTTTTATTATCCGTGCCTTGTCTTGAAGTAGATTAGTTACTGCATAGTAGTGTCGAATGAACTAAAAGGTCCCCTTTTTATTCAAATTAGGAATAGCTTCGGTGCAAATGGACCTATATGAGTTCATGGTTCATGTCCGCCAGTACACTGCAAAACTAGATTTTGGTTGCGAGAGGGTTATGTTCGGGCAGGATGTGCGTTTGCTTGTTAACTATAAAGAGGTTGTGTCTGTTTCGTAGCTAATAAATATGCTTCATTCTAGAATTCCTTGGGGATCCAAAGAGATGGAAAAAATGGTGTGGCGTAACATGAGTGATACCTATGTGCAAATTGAGCACTCCCATGAGCTTCAGATGCTTTGGGAGTGTTGTGTAGCTGATCGTCAGATGAAAGTTGAATCGATGATGATGATATGTATGCAGATGCTGGAGATCTTGCTGCTAAAGCTTCTTCTGCTCGAGTTTACGGACCATCATATGCTGATCAAGCTAAGTTCAATATACACCTAGAGGTGGATTCATACACAACAAAACTTGATGGCGCAGTTAGTAAGCAAATTTCGTATGTACTCTGGAGATAGCCGTTGATTCCAAAAACATAACTCTTGTTGCACTGAGAGTGATGATTGGTAAGGAAATCATTATTGGCCCTAAGAAGATGGCACGACTCCGGTGGTGGTATCATAAGAAGAAGGAGTTCATAGAGGTTTTGGATACCGATGATCTGATGCAGATTATGCGACGGAAGAAGCAAACCAGGAAGGTGTTCTTCCTGGCTACCATTTTTGGTGTTGTTAGACAGGTTGTAGTGGATGCAGAGGCTCTGTTGTGGCTAAACAGAATGGGGCGTTAGACGTTGATCAGATCTAATGAGAGCTGATACCCAGGGCTTGTCAGATAGACTGCAGGGCTCCCCTGCCTATATTTGTAACAAAGATTGTTGTTGCTTTGAAAATGTGTTGATGTGGTCATGTTTGTTCAGAGATTGCAATCCGATGTTATGTGAGCTATTGAGATTTTGGGACATATCACTCGATGAAAGCATCATTGTTGTAATAAGACACAAGTACATTATAGTTGACATGATTGTGTTTGCTGAGATGATGTGATAAATTTGTTTCTAAGATTATGATTGTTGAGAGACTGTAATATAATGTGCTGTGAGCTGTTGGGATTTTGGGACATATCATTCATTGAAACCATCACTAAACAAGGTGATATATAAGTACCTTGTAGTTGACATGATTATGATGTAATATAATGCTCTGTGGGATCAGTAATTTAACTAATCGCTGGATAACTATCTGTTATTAGAAGGAAGTACTATCATGAATGAATGAGCATAGGGTTTAGGAAAAAAACTTACTAAGTAGGAGACAGTGATCTACTGGATGCACAGGTCTAGGATTTAGGAATAATGTTTAAGGGGTTAGTATAATAAACAGTTCATTAGACCCTAAACCATAAACCATAATCCTATATTGTTTGGTACATAAGATTTTGTATGTTGCTATAAGTCAAACAAATTGGAAAGGAGGAAGTAGATGATTAATATTACAAATTAAAATGAAGGAAGAGAAGAACTATTAGATATGAGATAGTAATCCAGCCACGGGACATTGTATCAATTAAACCATTGTAGCATGCCGATTTAGTCAATGTTGCAATGTTGACGCACTTCACTTTCCCCACTCCTTCTCTCTCCACTCACTACCCTCCTCTCTCTCTCCTCACCGTCACTGACGCGTCACCCTGGCCGCATTCGCCATGCCGCCCTGGAACGATGAGGAAGACCAGTCGAGCAGCGATAGCTTTCTCTCTGACATCGAGTCTTCCCTCCCTGATGTGAGTTCCTCTGTTTTCTCGGCAATGGTTAGGCATTGGTAATTAACTCGACCCAAGACTTGAAATGTGCATGCAATCGTTTTTATTTCTAACTTTTCGTTCCCTTATAGGTACCACTCACGATCTACGACCCTGATTGGGAGGGACTAGGTCTCGATTGGGAAGTACCATGTGACCATGGGCTAAAACTAAGGAAATATGTTGCATTTGAAGGCAATAACACTGGAAGAGGGTTTTTGGGCTGTACAAATCAGGTTTTCTTTTGTTATGTACAATGGCAACATCAAGAAAATTGTGTAGTGTTATGTTGATAATTAGGTCCCGTGTTTTTTTAGGTTGGCCCGGTGTGTAAAGTAGTAGAGTGGGTGGATCTTGAGTGGCCAGACGCACTTAATAAATGTTTGGCCCAATTGTGGGATATGTATGAGCTCGAAAGGTCGGGGAGATTTACAGATGCCCGTGATGCAGTTGCAAAAAATTACAAGCTCTTGGTAGGAAATAAGGAGCTGGAACAGGAAATCAAGCATTTGTGGTCAGAACTAAATGGCACAATCAATGGGAGCTTGGTGGTGGGAACTGCACGGAAGATTCAGAAGGCATAAAAGGAGAGGGATCAGCTCATGGAAGAGAATAAGAAGCGAGAGTACTGCATTGCGGAGCTGTTGAAGGATCTGAAGAAGGAGCGCGAGGTGAACAAGGACAAGCTACAAACGATCAAGGAAATTTTAGATGAATAATTTGTGTCATGGCAATATCTGAAACTAGTTAACTATAATAATTGCAGTTGTGATATCTTGACTAATCCAAACTCAATCCTTGAGAAAAATAACCTTTCAGAAGAAAGCATAATTTTCAGATAGAGAGGTCCACATTTACAAAATCACTACTACATGGATAAAACACGATTTGGTCCGTCAGCACATAGTTTGCAAAATAACTTCAGAGGAACTTATAGTTTGCACCGAGCTTGGCGCGGATATTGTCGTGTTCCTTCTTGACAAGATCCAGTTCGAGGGTTTGTTCGATCAGGTTTGCTTTGGTTTTTACCTGCTCCCTTAGTACTTGTACGTGCACCTCCCGCTGGTTCAAGCGCTCCGTCTGGGAAGCGTCAAGCTTATCAGTAAGCTTAAGGTTATCCACCATGAGATCCTTGATGATTACCTCCTTCGCACGTGCCGAGGTGATACTTTTCTCGTGAAGTTCCTTCTAGACGGCGATGTCCACCTTCATATTGTGGCACTTGTCATAAAGGATGGTGACTTCTTCTCTCAGGCGGTCATGGGACACTTTCTAAAAATTCTGCTTCTCCATTTGCATAGCCATCTTGTCCTTTAGCCATGTCAGTAGTTCTGGGTTGAGCTTTCGCCTCTTCTGCTGCAACAAGAATATGTGGTTAGTTTCCACAATTTAAACAATTAACTAGTGTCAAAGTCATTATTTGAAGGACAGAGCAATCAAGGATTGTTCAAAATTGAACAGAATCAACTAGTGGCACAATCCTAATTCCAGAGATAATGTCAGAGCAATATAGGTTTTTCCCAATTCAACTAGATAAACTAATGGCATACTTCTAATTTATATGACAGAGCAATATACCCATTTTTCCAATTCAACAGGATAAAGTAGTGGCATAGTCCTAATTACCAATTCAGAGCAATATAGCCTTTTTTCCAATTCAACAGGATAAAGTAGTGGCACAGTCCTAATTTCTATTCCAGAGCAATATAGCCTTTTTCCCAATTCAACAGGATAAAGTAGTGGCACAGTCCTAATTTGAATTTCAGAGCAATAAAGCCTATTTTTTCCAATTAAATAGGATAAAGTAGTGGCATGGTCCTAATTTCAATTTCAAAGCAATGTGGGACTATATCCAACTAAGGGTCTTGTGGGTTTTTCTAATGTAACCAAATAGTAGTGGCATAGTCATAATCTAATTCCAAGCTCAGATACATAATGGAAAGAAAGGATGATGACCATTCATGAGAACACAAACCCATAATTCAGTTGATAGGCAAGTAAGATAACAGAGAAATAAGGATTTGCTCCAAGATTGCTTAATTGCGCGACATGTATAAATTACAAAAGCAGCGGAGCATGCACTGAGATGCCTGCCCCCATCTACTCTAAATATTAATTGGGCATTGTCGTTAGCTCCCCATTCTCCTTGTTTGGACTCTTGGGCACGGTGAGACCTCGACCCATGTCCTCCTTCATCTGTCCCAATGCATCCAGGCAAAGGTCCCTGTCATTGTAGGCTTCGATGGCAGCCTTTGCGATGATGCGTTCTTTGCGTTTCTCAGTGGCCTTGTCCAGCAGGATGCATCTATCCTAGAGATTCTTCTTGTCACGCAAGAGCTTCGTAATTAAGTTGATGGCCAGGTCTTGTCTGGACAAGCTGTGTGCGATTAACTTCTATAGCTCGTCGTGTCGGGGATATGCTATATGGGTATCCTCATAGCATGTCTCCTATCCGGATAACCTGGGTGGCCCACAGTTGGTAGCATGGCCTATGGCCTGCTGGGTGGCCTAGTTAGATGGATCCAGAAGGGAGGCCCATGCTGGATAAAGGAACGCTACGGAGGAGGCACCGACGTACCCAGAGCCTTGGAGTGCAAGACACTATAGACTGATTGTATACTGTGTAGGACTCTGTAACCTGTCCGGCTAGGACTTTCCCTGTAACCCTAGGACCTGGAGACTATATAAGTTGGGCCTATGGGAGCCTTTAGGGCATAAGATAACTCATACCTCGCACAGCAAACCGATCCCTGTAACTCGGCGTATTTCCATTATTGTGATTTATAGCAGGAGTAGGATTCTGCCACCGTTGTGGGATCTAAACCTGGGTAAGCTGTGTTACCTCGTACCCCTCAATCGTCCGCCTTACCCCACGTCTCTAAACACGCACTGTGAGGACCCCTCCATGGCGTACTTGTTGGCAATACCACGATAGTTGGCGCCCACCATGGGGCAAGAGGCGCTTCAGGCTCTACAGCGGGCGAGGTCCAAGATCTTCGCGGGAATCGGCAAAACTGTAGCCATCGGTCGCGTTCTATTATTCGACAACATTCCGATCGTCCCTACCGATGAGTTCTAGATCCCGGCAAAGACGAACCCTACGCGATGCTCGATCGTCCCCATCGGAGATATCCACCTCTTCATCGGCGAAACCGACTCGGGCACTAATTCCCTAGGAGTCAGAAGAACGTGAAGACCCGCACGGACCGCCTACGGGCAGGATACGTTCGTGGAAGGATCGATGTCAGATTTCTCCTCGGAGTTTTCCGGCAAAGATCGGAAAAATTCAAGGCCCACCCAAACCGCCCCTGTGCAGGATATAACGGTGGAAGATCGCTGCAAGTCCCTCGGCTTTGCCCGTGCGTTTGGACAACAGAGATCCAAGTTCGTCGGAGTGGTGACCATCTTCGATCTGGCGCGTTGCATTCAGAGAGAGGGTGAAAACCCCCGCGATTACCTTGCCAGATGGCTCCGTATACGGACTAACCTGGCTCATTACCCCAATGATGATGCTATGTATCACTTTGTGGAAGGACTAGACCAAGGTACGCTTCTCCGGCATACACTAAGGCGACAGTAGGCTTCAGGACGCCTCACTTTAGAAAGCATGGTGAAAACCGTCAACAACTATGCGGAGGCTGAGGAGGAAGCTCGAATAGCTCTTGTGCTCCACGGCGGAGCCCCTCCGACTCAGCCACCGCCACCGCCGCCTCCAGTCATCATCACTGCACTTGCACCACCACCTCCAGCCATCGTCGCTACTGTTGCACCTCCACCCCCTGTCATCAAGGAAGCCCCGGCACCCTCCGACTCCGTGCTTGACGTGCTCTATGCCGACATCAGCGCTCACTCAGAGGAGATAGACTTCAGCCCGGAGGAGCTAGACTCTGCCATGCAGGAGATGGAGGAGGATTACAAGAGCGACGAGCAGGCCAACAACGTCATCACATCCCGAGAGGTGTTTGTCGCCATTCGGACGGCGATGGATGAAGATCAGCCCAGACGAGCTCCGCCTATAGCGCTGGACAAGGGGAAGGGACCACTTGTTGCTGCCGACAATGATCACACAAAGGTCATGCCCCTCCGCCTAATCCAGTGCAGCAGCCGTAGGAACTCAACACCGGTTCGAGCAACAACAACACCGCAAACCCGCCGCCTCCGGCATCTACGTCTGCTGCTGCCCAAGTCACTCCAGCTGATAGAGTGATGTAGGTCAATCTCCTCGTCGAGCCCATGACCGTGGCTCATATTTTCAATGTAGTCCAGCTTGACGAGAAGCGCTAGCAGCTGCTGGAGGAAGCGCAGGCCATCGCGGAGCAAGGCGCTAAGCTAGATCGAGATCTGGCCAACACGCATAAGTCAATAGAGAAAGCTAGAGCAATGGAGGCCGAGTACAAGACTCTCTACAGCAGCAGAAGGCTAAGAAAGCTCCAGCTCGCGTCATCAACGATCCTGGTGTACGGCGAAACCTAGGATGGGCTCCCTCGAAGCTGGCACAAGCCAAGCCATACATTGACAGTGAAGGCAGGCAGGTGATTCCCACCCCTCTTCTCAACCTCGCCATCGCCAAGACCCTTCTGGAACAGGATAGATCACTCGCAGCTATGGATCAGGTCTATGACCTTGTGGCCAAGGCGGTGAAACAACATGAAAAGGCCACCTCTCAGAGGCTTGAGTCTGACCCAGCGTTTTGCCAATCTAGCCAGCCAAAGCCGCCAAGGGATCGATCTCCTCATGATGTCGGGTCCCAGTCGGGTTCGTCAGAGTAAAGACGGAGAGATGCGCACAATAGGAAGGATGCTATCCCCATATACCTCCAACCACGGAGGCAAGGCCCAATCTCATCGCCCATCTCCATCGCCCCAGTCTCCCCGACATCGCAAAAATACCAAGGCTCACCGTCGTACGGATATGCCCCCTCCAAAACAGAGCGGCATCGTCATCCGCGACAACGCGGAGCAGACCCATCATGATAGAGAGCGCAACTAAGGACACAAGAGTAGGTCGCGTCATGACCCTCCGCGTCCGACAAGCAACCACGACAAGCGTGAGGCATCGTAGGAGGGTAACAACAAGAACGCTAACCCACCGCCACCTCCGCCTCCGTCGAACCCTAGCAGCCACCATGGCGGAGGAGGCCTGCGTCGTTCACGCATCCCATCCCCTGATGGCAAGAAGAAGAAAAGAAGCCTGAAGCCATACGACGCACGTTCACGCTTGGACAAGATTCACGAGGCCTGGGAAGGACAATACTTGGGACCATGTTGCTTTGGACCTATAATACGGACCACAACTTACCCCAAGGGTTTCCAGATTGACAAGACCATCAAGCCCTATGACGGCACCGCCAAACCAGCTACGTGGTTGCAGGATTACGGCAACGCGGTGGAGATCGACGGGTGTAGCCCCAACGTTGCCGTCAAGTACCTCCCCCTGATGCTGGAGGGCACAGCCCGATAATGGATTGATGACTTGCCGGAGAAATCCATCTGCAACTGGTTGAACATGCAAGAAGTGTTCACCAAGAACTTCGAGGGTACATATAAGCGTCCTTGTACTGTTGGTGATCTACAGCGGTGCGTGCAGGAGAAAGACGAGTCATCTCGCGCCTACCTCTCTCGCTGGCTGGATATGAAGAATTCATGCACAGGAGTGCACGCCCAGACCGCCATGGCCGCCTTCATTGATGGATTGGAGAAAGGTACATTGCTCCGACATAAGTTTAAGTGCTTGTAGGATAATCACCGACTAGATCTCAACCATATGATCCAGTAGCTAGTGAGTTCGCAGCTGCCGACAACGATGCTCGCTGCTCCCTGCCGGCAACAGCCGTTCCAACCCAAGCTAGGAGGAACAACAACACCAAGCGGAACAGCCTGCCAGAAGAAAAGCAAACCCCCGACATGGTCTCCATGACTTTTGCAGGACGAGGTGATGGCAGACAGCGTGGCCGAGGACGGGGGGCTGGTCGTGGGCAGCAGCGAGGAAGTGAAACTACCTCGGCAGCGCTCCACGTTCCCCAAACCTACGAGTAGTACCGTGATATGTCGTGCCTTGTACACCTCGACGCCAACGGCAAGGCCACTCACAACAATCGCCATTGCAAGTTCGTCAACGATCTCAAGGAAGACCCAGAGTCCGGCTACAAGCAAAGTCGGAAGAACAGACCACGAGGCAAGGGCAAGGGGAAGAAGAAGGACGAGGAGTCCAAGGAGTCAAGTGACACAGATGAGGATGTTGACCCCAAGCACGCCGCCAAGAGCGATGGCAAGGGCAAGAACCCCTTCGAGAAGAAGGGGGCCATTTTCCACACTTTCCTTGGGACCCCCACTGTCCGACATTAGAAGACCTCTATGAGGATACTGATGGCCACTCTACCCCCAGTTCCCCAGTACCTGCGCTGGTAGGAGATTCCAATTACTTGGGACAGGAAGGATCACCCAGACCTCATCCCTACGAAGAACCAGTACGCCATGGTCATCAACCCCCTGATTGACGGCAATGAGTTTACCAAATGTATGGTGGATAGTGGAAGAAGCATCAACATCATGTACCTAGATATACTGCACAATATGAACTTGACGGAGGCTAACCTAAGGCGGACCAGCACCATCTTCCACGGCATAGTTCTTGGTCGGGAGGCTCGGTCCCTTGGGTGCATCACACTTCAGGTTGCTTTTGGCAATGTTAATAATTACCGCCAAGAACGCATGACCTTCAAGGTGGTCCCCTTCAAGAGTGTGTACCACGTCATATTTGGACGCGACATCTTCCACGCCTTCATGGCTAAGCCATGCTTCGTCTACAACAAGCTCAAGATACCCGGACCAAACGGAGTCATCATCGTATCCGGAAGCTTTACCAAGGAAAGGGACGGCGAGATTGGAGAAGCAGCCTTTGCGGAAGCTGTCCTCTATAGCGAAGAATTCAATGAGATCCAGAGCAAGGTCGATGCCTCGGAGATGCCGGCATCGAAGAAGCAGATTTTGACTCCGCCCTAGCTTTCAAGGCTGCCATCGAAACCATGCCGGTGGAACTTGTGGTAGGCGATGCCTCCAAGACCACCGCCATTAGGACGAACCTGGATCCCAAATAGGAAAGCGCGCTCGTCGAGTTCCTCCGTGAGAATAGGGACATCTTTGCCTGGCAACCTGCCGATGTGAAAGGTGTACCTAGGGAACTTGCCGAGCATAGCTTGAATATTGATCCAAAATGCAAACCGGTGAAACAACCTCTACGACGCTTCAGAGACGAGAATAGATGCGCCATAGGAAAGGAGATAGCTAGGTTACTTAAGGCTAGTTTTATCCGAGAAGTCCTTCACACCCGATGGGTGGCCAATCCTATACTTGTCCCCAAAAAGGGAACTAAAGAATTAAGAATGTGCGTTGATTACATTGGCTTGAACAAAGCATGTCCCAAAGATCCGTTTGCTTTGCCTCGCATTGACCAAGTCATTGATGTCTAAAAAGTAAAACGACTTAATCTCGGACTTAAAAGAAACCTTTGATAATCTCCGGAAATACAACATGATGCTTAACCCTAAGAAGTGCGTCTTCGGGGTTCCAGGCGGCAAATTGTTGGGCTTCATCGTTTCCCAGCGTGGAATCAAGGTGAACCCGGAGAAGATCAAGGCCATCCTAAACATAAACTGTCCAACATGCCTGAAGGACATACAACGGCTAACAGGCTGCGTTGCAGCAGTTAGTCGGTTCGTCAGCCGACTTGGAGAGAAGGCTCTGCCGCTATACAAGTTGTTGAAGAAGGCGAACAAACTTACATGGACGGACGAGGCAGATGCAGCACTGAAGCATCTAAAGGAGATACTATCCTTGGTGCCTATCCTTGCAGCACTCGAGCCTGGGGAGCCTATATTAATTTACATGGTGGCCACCAACCGGGTAATTAGCATCGTCGTCGTGGTAGAGCGGAAAGAACCAGGCTATGAGTACGGAGTTCAATGACCAGTTTACTATGTAAGTGATGTCTTGACAGAGTCCAAGCAGTGTTACCTGCACTACCAGAAGATAGCTTATGGAGTGTTCCTTGCTTCTCGGAAGCTAAGGCACTACTTCCAGGAGCACCCTATCACAGTTGTGAGCAAGGCTCCACTGTCCGACATCATCAACAACAGGGACGCTATAGGAAGGGTCGCGAAGTGGGGCATTGAACTTGCCGCCTTCGAGATCACCTACAAGAGATGCGATGCTATCAAGTCACAAGCCTTGGCGGATTTTATCGCAGATTGGATGGAGATGCCAGATGCTACCCCTATGCCGGAGCCAGAATACTGGGTGATGCACTTTGAAGGATCAAAGATACTCAATGGCTCTGGGGCTGGTGTACTGTTATAGTCACCAACCAGGGAAAATCTACACTACGTTCTGCAGATCCACTTCGAGGCTACGAACAACATGGCAGAGTATGAAGAACTCATTCATGGACTACGCATAGCCAAGGATATTGGCATCAAGCACATAGTTTGCTGTGGAGATTCCGACTTGGTTGCCCAGCAGGTGGCGGGCACCTGGAACGCGCAGAACCCTATGATGGCGGCATATCGCGACGAAGTGGACGAGATAGCCAAAAGCTTCTTGGGCTACGAAGTCAAGTATGTACCTAGGGAGCAAAACGAGGCTGCTGATCTACTGTCTAAGCTTGGATCAGGGCGCAAACGAATTCCGCCTGGCGTTTTCCTAGAGCATCTATGGATACCATCCGTGAAGGGAGCAGACATCGACAACCCAGATAGAGTTGACTCTTTCGTTCACGCAGTGACAAAGGTCCCTCTGGCTTGGACATAACCGTTCATGGAGTATCTCGTACACGGAACTTTGCCCGATGATAAAAGTCGAAAGATGGCAAATAGTACATAGAGCAAAGGGCTATACAATAATCAATGGACAGCTCTACAAAAGAAGCACCACTAGTGTATACCTTAAGTGTTTTTCCCAGCAAGAAGGTATTGAAATCCTACATGAGATCTATCTCGTAGATTGCGGGCATCACGCCGCTCCTCGATCATTGGTCTCCAAAGCCTTCCGGCAAGGATTCTACTGGTTGACCGCGAAAGCGGACGCCGACAACCCTGGTGTCAAGACCCGTGAGTGATGCCTAGATAGCCTTGTGGTCAATCTTATGGCCTTCATCGTCTAGGTCGGGAAGACCCGAGGTTACCGTGTCGAGGTCGGCGTATTCATAGTGCGCCTTAACCATTGACAGCACCATCCTTGCACCATCCCGGGTACATGAAGCCTTCTAGCTTACAATACGCTCGGGGGCTTGACACAAGATCTAGTCGGAACTAATTCAGTTTTCAACTAGACTCTTGGGAGCTATAGTATGAGTTTTAAAATAAGCATATATGCTTAGTCTTTCTTTAAGCATCTAGTCGGAACTAATTCAGTTACAACTAGAGGCTTGGGGGATACAGTATTAAAGTTTACAAACACTGCATATGCTACTGTGAAAGTATCTAGTCGGAATAATTCATTCAAACTAAATACTTGGGGGCTACAGTGCAAAGTTTTCTAGCTTAGTCACTCTTAGAGCATTTAGATGCAAAGACCTATGGTTTTCCGTCTAAATCCTCGGGGGCTACAGTGGGATACTCATATGAAATGCAAAAGGCAAATAAAACTTACAAGTGCGATGATCTTGAGGTTGGTAGCGCTCTCGGCAAACAACTTGCTTAAGGAAAGGCTGTTTCCTCGCAAGATATCTACTTTTCGGAGAAGGTCCTCAAGACCACAGGTTGGAGATGTCGGTGTTGCACCAGGATCCAGAGTGGAGCTACTCGGCGTAAGCACCGGGTATACTATCTTTGGGAGCTCTGTGGTTATCCTGGGTGTAGAGGCACCGCCTTCTATGGACATTCCACCCACCACCACCGCCTTGCCGCTACCGATGGCATCCTTAGCCGGAGCTTCAGCCATTTTGGTTGCGGTGCTTGCTTGCGTCGCTTGTTCGCTGGCAATGACGAGATCCGCGGAGGCAGCTGATTCCACTTCCATGGCGGAAGGGCCAGATGCATCCTTAGGCAGAGAGCTTGTCGGAGCAGGTGTGGGCTGGACGCTGGGAGTGACAGGGGCGATGACCGGAGATGCTTGGTGAAACACGTCATAATGCAGCATGTCTTTTATGTTTTTAGAAACCCCTGAAGTTTTGGAGGTCTTCTTCAAACTTAAACTGGCCTTCTTCCTGAAACATGCGAAAGTATAAGTACATGAATAAGATGAGCAATGGACAATGTCGGAGGAAAAGAAACTTACACAATAGTGGGAGCTTTGGTAAAAGGGATCCCGATGATCTTTCATTTCTCTGCCTCCAGGGCGGCAGTAGTCTTTTTGGAGGCTCCACCCTCCGTCTTCTTATTCTTTCCTCCGTCGGCAGCGTCAGAGGTGGAGCTCTTCCGCTTTCGCGCCAATGGGACATCGTCGTCAGACACGACAGTGACTTCCTTCATCTTTGGGTCGTAAATTTGGACAGCCATGTCGTCCTCCTTTAGACTCTTAAGCTGTTAAGTGAAATCACAAAGTGTTAGATAGGATGATAAAGGCAAGACGGAAGAACTGGAGCAAATGTCTTACACGGAAAATAAATAGGTACCTCTGGGCACTTGCCCTCCTCGAACATGTCATAGGTGATGGTGAAGCCTCGCTTCCTATCCTTCACCTTGATGATGTCCTTGAGGTGGAGCTTGACGGAGTCGCTAGAGAAGTTGTCCTCGGAGATGCGGAGGGTATCCTTCCTCTCCTTGGTGTATTCATGCATCAGCTTCAAGCGGTGCTGCAGAGGCTGGATCCACCTGACGAACCAGCACATGGCCAGGTCCAATAGTCAGACCAGTCTCTATGAACCACTCTATCCTCCTTATAGCGTGGGAAGCATCATTTTTGGTGGGTAGGGAGGCTTGGTATCTCCATGTCGGGGCTTCAGCGGAGCTCCATCGACAAAGTTCGGATACGTTCCTTCTCGGCCAGCCAGAGGGATATCTGGCTGTAGAAGTACGTCCGTTGCCAGTTCTTGCAGGACTCGTGGCCGACGATGTCGGGGAACCGCTAGCCAGGCCGGATCTTAAAACTAATTGTCTCACAATTCCTGAGCTCGTCCTTGCTCGCTCCGGCTTCCCGCTTGACAATGATAAATAGATGAACAAGTCTAAGCTAGGCCTAATCCCTAGGTATCCCTCACAAAGCGCCGCGTAGTTGCTAAGCGTGAGAATACTATTAGGGGACAGGTTCTGAGGTTGAACCCGATAATGATTGAGGACAAAAAGGAAAAAGTTGGAGATGGGCAGGGAAACCCCGCGTTCCAACTGAGCTTTGAGGTACATCTTCTCTCCGTCTTGGGGAGAAGGGGTGACCTCGCCGGCCAGCACTGCCCGCCAGACAAGCCCCTCCATCGCAGGGAGGTAGCCTTCGACAAGCAGCTCCCTGATATCACTATCAGTGATATCAGAGCCACGCCAATCCCCCTTGTGGGAATCGTTTTATTCTTCCAGCAGCTCCAGCATTGCTGGGATATGGTCGCCGCCGGTGGATTCGACCACCGCAGACTTGGGCAGCAATAGTCCCTCTGGGGGCACGTGGACGATGCTCGCTGGCTTCGCCGCAGTATCAGCCGCTGCCGCCATGGATGCGCTAGTGCTGCTGCTTGCCATTGGGGTGGAAGAGGAGATGGCTGGGGAGATTGGAAAGCTAGGGTTTTTCGCGTGCGTGCGGAGGGATCAAGGAGGTATCGCAGGAGGAAGAAGATGATGCAGAGGATGAATGAGGTGAAAAGTAAAAATCCACCGCAGTTGTAATTTATAACCCCTGGCGTCAAGATTCGTGCAAAGTGATCGAATGGTCGGCGCGTGGATGGCATGTGCGGGCGCGCAAAAATTTCGCCACGTTCCCAACTGTCGCCGCCAACGGTTCGTATCCTCCGCGTGGGAAAAACGGACATGATTGTGTTCTCTGCATGTGTGAGTTACGAGGTGTTGCTGACCTATGTCTACGTCGTCCTAGATGTCACTAGCAGGTGAACCATCACATCGGAATATTCCGGCATGGACGGATCCAGTCCGGCTACGAGAAGAGTACAATGGAAGATTCAACGTTTCTCCAACTTACAAGTTGAAGACGGAGAACATTGCAGGGTTCTTGCGAGGACTACAAGATATTGCTTGACGATTTGCCGACATCCATCTAGACGGAGCATTCAACCTGAAGAGGCAAGACGACGCAAGATCTCAGAGTTCTCCGGGGGCTACTATTGGGGATATGCTATATGGGTATCCTCATAGCATGTCTCCTATCCGGATACCCGAGTGGCCCATAGTTGGTAGTATGGCCTATGGCCTGCTGGGCGGCCCAGTTAGATGGATCTAGAAGGGAGGCCCATGACGGATAAAGGAAGGCTACGAAGGATTTACCGACGTACCCGGAGCCTTGGAGTGCAAGACACGTTAGACTGATTGTATACTGTGTAGGAATCTGTAACCTGTCCGGCTAGGACTTTCCTTGTAACCCTAGAACCTGGAGACTATATAAGTTGGGCCTATGGGAGCCTTTAGGGCATAAGATAACTCATACCTCGCACAACTAACCGATCCCTGTAACTCGGCGTATTGCCATTATAGTGATTTATAGCAGGAGTAGGATTCCGCCACCGTTGTGGGATCTGAACCTAGGTAATCTATGTTACCTCGTACCCATCAACCGTACTCCTTACCCCACGTCTCTAAACACGCACTGTGAGGACCCCTCCATGGCGTACTCGTCGGTAATACCACGACACGTCGATCACCCTGTGCAGCTCGTCGCGCTCTGCTTCGAGCCTCTTGATGTTAAGTGAAAAATCAAGCGTGATCTCCTTCTACAGAGACAAATGCCTTCGAAGGCGATCATTAGCCTGGGTTAGGGAGCGTGCACCCTGCAGTTGGTTGTCTATCTTGGCATTGATCGCGGACACCTTGTCACGGCAATCGGCCTTCGCTTGCTGCATCGTTCATGTTATTTAAAATAGGTACTCTATAATTGTACTGCATGTTCCTGGGAAGCACAATATTCAAGTCACAAAAACCCCAAATGTGTCTACGAAGATTCAGCATGGTCCCTACTTGGAGGATACTTGCGGGCAGACACGATAATATTTCCATATTTAGAATCTCAAAAATAAAACCAAATGCATGCCGGGATTTCCTACCTCGCTGAGCCGGGGAACAGGGCCAAACGGGTCCTATGAAGCTGTAACACCCTCAGAATCGGACCTATGCAAGTTTGGGCGAAATTCACCAAACCCGCATAGAAACGATTCAAAGGTGCCCACCAGGCACTTTCGTGCGGGTGGAAAACGAAGTAATAACATTACACAACAGTCCTCGATGGGACCCACAAAACAGATATATATAACAGCGACTCAAAGAGTCAAGAATACAGATATAATATACAAAGATCCAAATCACCTTGAAAACGGTAGAGCGTCCAGCTACGGACAAGATGCAAATGGGGCTAAGAGCCCTGAAGAATAACCAATGGCGTCCATAACCCTGCCCAGGCCAAGCCGGAAGGGTAACCCTGCTAACGGCGTCGATCTCAAACCTGCTCAACAAAAGGGTGCCGACAAAGGGCAAAGCAGAAAAACAAAGAAGGAGCGTCAAGATCGAGGCCAAGACACTACGAGGCTAGACCGCGGTCCTCGCCTACATAGGTATGGTGGATCGAGCGGCAGCGGCAAAGATGCACTAAACAACCTATAGAGACTCGATACAACCGGCGATTATCGAGAGGGGTAAGATAGACCTATCCGGATCCAACTCAAGCTAACACCAAAACAAACCCATCCCGGTGTTTCTCGAGACCAAACGAGGAAGTCCACCGAGGAACTCACACGCTGGCGCTTTATTTATTCGCTTATCGTTGCAGAATTACTAGTCGTATAGATAATCATCCCGATAAAATAAGCAAAGGGCACTTTTAGTTAATCATTCCGTTATAGTTGCAACAATTACTAATCGACATGATGGCATGAGATAAACCAAAACCCAGCTTGTTGGTACTTTTATTCAGCCAATTCTAGAAGTAGTTGCAATACTTACTAGTCGATACAATTGTCGCGTTTACAACCAAACAAGCAATTGTGGGCAGTATTAATTAGCCATTCCATTATAGTGAAGCTGATTACTAGTCATTATAAGTCAAATTTATAGCAAGAAACTTTAGTTATGCTTGTCTATGATCGAGATATCGTGCTCCAAGTCGTCCATATCCGCGACACGGCTTTCGAAAGTTTTAACCCGCCGGGTGCACAAATAGCAACACACACGATCAACCTCGGAAAAACCAAATCAAAACCCAACGAGGTCTCACGACAGAGCAATCACGAGATTCAGAAATATTTGGGGCCACCCTTAAGTAGAACCCGAACGAGTAAGCAAGCTCCGAGACGGCCTCAAGGTTTGGGTGGACGGCCAGAACGATCGGGAACCCGAAAGTGTGGCTGGGCTTGTCGACACCGCTGAATCGTGTCCCGCTCCTAACAAAGATGTGCTCCTCGCACAATCGTAAATAAAGCAAGAGTATGGCATAAGTACAGTGATAGTAAAACACCTCAAACTAGTTTGTGGCCCCAAGAAATAAGACGGAATCAAGCTCGCTATGGGGCCCATACTCCCATATGTGGATAGCGATAAAACAAGGAACAGTATCAAGTACTCGGGGTCTTACGGACACAAGTGGGCTCGAAACCAAATATTATCTATCACCCACCGATGCCTCTGCTTATTCAATTTTAGTTGTTAAACAGAAATTAAAGTGACGATAAGTAAAACTAGAATCATCTCCAACATCAACATGCGGCAATACATCAGCAACTGTGGCATATGATGACACACATCAGCACTTGAGCAAGCAACTACGACGCGCAAGTCCATCTATCTACCAAACAACAGGTAATAGGGTGTGGCCAAGGCAATATAGGGCTGCACGGTATATCACAGGTACGGAAACTAAAGCATCGCAACACAGATAGCAATAGATCAACAGGAGGGAATAAATACTATGAAAGTAAGATAGGTAGAAAGGGGGGGAGATGCTCGCCTGAAAACATTGTTGAAGGGTTCATCCGAAGATCGGGGCGAAGCTCACATCAACTCAACGGCCTTATCCGCGAAGAAGCAAAACACTAGAAGAACACCGGATGCAAGATTTAATACAACGGCAGAAGATCGGCATGATGCATGTATGATGTATGGCATGGCAAGGTGCGGTGCAATTAGGTCACATTAAGCGGAACCGGGATCCCGACATTAATTAGGTGGTTCAAGTTATTTAGAAACCTCCGCAATTTAAATGTTGTTATAACAAGGCAAGATAAGATACCGGTTCGCTACACAAGTTTAAATGAGGCCAATATGTGACTAGATTTGCCCGCATATGGGCCCCATATTTAATTATTAGGTGAATCGGCATAAGGCCCCAACCCAATGCTATGCATGCGGGAATGACAATTTAATATGCATCAAGTTGTTATGTTGTAAAATAGGGTTCGAGGAAAAGGGGTCACACATCAGAGGGGGCTCGACGATCTTGGGGTTCCGGGGTTCGGGGTCGGTCTCAGGGTTCGACGGATCTGGGGTCCAGGGTTCGACGGGATCGACGAGGTTCGACGGAAACGTTCTCGGGTAGCGGGGTAGGTCTTGTCGCTTCGGGGTCTCGATGCCCGGGGGCAGAACTTGGCGTTCGGCGAGATGATCTTGTCGCATCCGCGATCGTCGGGTCAGGTAGTCGGTCTTGTTGCTCCACGCGAGGGCTTGGCGCCCGTCCTCGACGATCTTGGGTCGGGGAGAAGCACTTGCCGCACCGGGTTCGCGTCCATGTGACGATCTTGTCGCTGCGGAAGTAGAGCTTGCACCGATTCCGACCTTGTTGTTCCCTGACGATCTTGGGGTCCAAAAACAGAGGACGCGGTCTGGATCGACTTCGCCCGAACGGGTCTTCGTGATCTCGACGTCCGGCCTTCCGGGGTTCGGTCGGAGGTCTCGGGTCCGCCGGTTCGGGTTCGGTTTGGGATCGGTCTCCGGATCCCGAGAAGTAGATCTTGAGGCCCGAGGAGGGTCATGTTGTCCTGACGGTCTTGCGGTGCCATCTTGTTTTGCCGTCGGGATCGGGTTCCGCGCCGTGAGTACCACCATGGCATCTAGTCGAACACCTTCTCGGCGATGAAACGGGTAGTTGTCCCGCAGCATAGCGAAGCGCTCGGGCGGGCGTGATGGCGAGCTTAGGAGGGGGTCCGGACGATGGCGACGGAGGTCACTGGGCGCGACGGCGCGGAGGAGGATGGCGACGGCGTTCGGGGCGGGCAGCAGCAGCGGGCAGCAGGGTTCGGCGGGCCTGGCGCAGCGGAGGAAGGGCCGCGGCGGTCACGGGCCTGCAGGGGCTCGCAGGGCTCGGGCGGCCGGCGGACTCGCGGGTCGGACGACGGTGGCGGCGCGGGAGAGGGGCCTGGGGCGGTCCGGGCGGAGGTCTCGGGCGAGGGCGAGGAGCTGGCGCCGGGCGCGGGCGATCGGGCGGCGAGCACGGGTGCGCGGGGCGGAGGCGAGCCGGGATGCGTGAGGCGGAGGAGGCACCGGACGGACGGGCGGCGCGGGAGCTCGACGCCGAGGACGGGCCGAGGGCGCCGGGCTGGCCGCTGGGCGGGCGGCGGAGGCGAGGCAGGGGCAGGCCGACGGACCGAGAGGGAGAAGCTCGCGCGCGAGGTGGTGGCCGGCGACGGGGTCGCGGTCGGGGCTGGAGTATCGTCGCCGGCGGGAGGGAGGCGAGGCCCGGCGAGCGGCTGCCGAGGCGAGAGGAGGCGGCTGCGAGCTAGAGGGGAGAAGGGCGGGGCGTCGGGGAGGAGCGTGGTGGGGAAGGCGTGTGCGGTGAGGTGGGAGAAGGGAGAGGACGCGGCGGCGATGGGAGGGAGAGGAGCACGGGGCGAGGAGGGAGAAGGAGAGGGAGCACGCGGGGGGGCAGGTGGGGCCGGTCTGGGCCCACGCTGGGAACTGGTCGTGGCGTGCGTGTGGGGTGCGGGTTGTGTGGCCAGGGTGGGTTTGACTCGGTGGGGTGGGGTGTGAGCCTGACCGGTGGGCCGCGGGTGGGGCGGGGTTCTCGGTCAGGAAAAGGCAGGGTAGCTGGTTAGGGCCAGGCGCAGGTGTGTGCAGAAGCGGGTTAGGTGGGACAGGGAGTGAGAGGGAAGGGAGAGAGGGGTTTGGGGATGTGGCAGCTTGTGAGTGGGTGAGGGAGAGGGAGAGGTGAGGTGGCGCACGTGATAGGTAGGAGTGATGTGGAGGTGGGGTGGGTAGGAAGCTGGGTAGACTTAGGATTTAGGAACGGGACAGGTTGGACCGTTTATGAAAACTGGGGGTGGTCGTTCGGGTCGAAACGGCCCGTTCGACTGCCCCCGCTAAAAATAATATAAATTTTATTTGTGTTAAACGGGCCGTTGGCAAACCGATAGCGGCCAAAACAAAATATTCCGGGGACCCGGTTTTGATGTTTGAAAATAAAGAGGGGCGTTTAGAAAACAACACGGGCTTTGCAAACATAGTTTTAGCAAACAATGCATGATGACGACGATGCAATGCACAAATTCAACGCGATTTTCTAGTAGTGGTTTTGCGGGATGCCACAATTCGACACCACTAACAATGGATCTCGCCCTCGAGATCCGCCTCATGGTACCGGAAAGGAGGTCGGCGATCTGCATCTTCTCGCTTCGTGTAGATCCTCGCGACACCACTAACGAGGGTACCTTCTTCATCTGGGAATCGGCGACACCACCAACAAAGGGCGTTGTTCCTGATCGTCGAGAGATCACTCCGGAGAAACAAAGGATGAAGGTAGAGGTATCAAACAATAAGGCCACCTCTAACTTCCATAAGAAGAGGGAAAAGTTACATTGATCCACCAGTTCGATGTACAGAGCGAACAGTAGAGTCGGGTAGGGTGATCAGTCCATTCCGGACCCAACTATCAACTCTATACATGGGTAGGAGAATCAGGCAACTCAACTCTCGAGATTTAGACTGAAGATCTTCATAGGTGGTATCCGGAACAAAGGGATGCTGCCAGCAGAAATCGTATGAAAGACTCACTGGTTAGGTTTCGCGATGGTTCCATTGGCATGAACAACACATGCTCAAGGTTAACCCCAACTTCACCAAAGCTCGTCCTTCTCATATGTTTTTCCACGACACTGATATCCAGCAAGGAACACATATGGATAAAGATCTCAAGAACAAAGATCGGATGTAGGCACAACAGACAAGTTGCAGATTGATGATCGTAGCACCTCCGTTACAAAAGGGAGAAGCGAAACCCTAAAGGTACGACGGATACCCAACCACGAGAAATCCTGGACTCGAAGAGAGAGAAGAGAGCGGATTCAAAACACGTAGAGGTAAGAGAGGAAAGCAGCAGAGGGGTAAGGAGTAAAATCAGACCTATTCAGAACTATCCAACCGATTTGCAAAAATAGTTTTGACACTCTACTTCGGCCGTTAGCTAGGTTATCCTACAGGCTGGACTTGTGGGGTATCGCAACTGCTGAGCTCTGATACCACTCTGTAACACCCTCAGAATCGGACCTATGCAAGTTTGGGCGAATTTCACCAAACCCACATAGAAACGATTCAAAGGTGCCCACCAGGCACTTTCGTGCGGGTGGAAAACGAAGTAATAACATTACACAACAGTCCTCGATGGGACCCACAAAATGAGATATATAACAATGACTCAAAGAGTCAAGAATACAGATATAATATACAAAGATCCAAATCACCTTGAAAACGGTAGAGCGTCCACGGACAAGATGCAAATGGGGCTAAGAGCCTCAAGAATAACCAATGGCGCCCATAACCCTGCCTGTGCCAAGCCGGAAGGGTAACCCGCTAACGCGGCCGATCTCAAAACCTGCTTAACAAAAGGGGTGCCGACAAAGGGCAAAGCGAAAAACAAAGAAGGAGCGTCAAGATCTTGAGGCCAAGACAGCGAGGCTAGAATTCGGCGGTCCTCGCCTACATAGGTATGGTGGACTGAGCGGCAGCGGCAGCATGCACTAAACAACCTATAGAGACTCGATACAACTGGCGATTATCAGAGAGGGGTAAGATAGACCTATCCGGATCCAACCTGAAGCTAACACCAAAACAAACCCATCCTGGTGTTTCCCCCTCGAGACCAAACGAGGAAGTCCACCGAGGAACTCACACAGTTGGCAGTTTTATTTATTCAGTTATCGTTGCAGTAATTACTAGTCAGGTATAGATAATCATCCTGATAAAATAAGCAAGGCACTTTTAGTTAATCATTCCGTTATAGTTGCAACAATTACTAATCGACATGATGGCATGAGATAAACCGTAAACCCAAAGCTTGTTGGTACTTTTATTCAGCCAATTCGCTAGAAGTTGCAATACTTACTAGTCGATACAATTGTCGCAAGCGACAACCAAACAAGCAATTGTGGGCAGTATTAATTAGCCATTCCATTATAGTGAAGCTGATTACTAGTCATTATAAGTCAAATTTATAGCAAGAACTTTAGTTATGCTTGTCTATGATCGAGATATCAGGCTCCAAGTCGCCCATATCCGCGACACGGCTTTCAGAAAGTTTTAACCCGCCGGGTGCACAAATAGCAACACACACACGATCAACCTCGGAAAAACCAAATCAAAACCCAACGAGGTCTCACGACAGAGCAATCACGAGATTCAGAAATATTTCAGGGGGCCACCCCTTAAGTAGAACCCGCAACGGAGTAAGCAAGCTCCGAGACGGCCTCAAGGTTTGGGTGGACGGCTGTGAACGACTGGGAACCCGAAAGTGTGGCTGGGCTTGTCGACACCGCGGAATCGTGTCCCGCTCCTAAACAGTACAGCGTGCTCCTCGCACAATCGTAAATAAAGCAGTAGCATGGCATAAGTACAGGATAGTAAAAACACCTCAAACTAGTTTGTGGCCCCAAGAAATAAGACGGAATCAAGCTCTGGCTAAGGGGGGCCCATACTCCCCATATGTGGATAGCGCGATAAAACAAGGAACAGGTATCAAGTACTCGGGGTCTTACGGGACACAAGTGGGCGTTCGGAAACCAAATATTATCTATCACCCACCGATGCCTCTGCTTATTCAATTTTAGTTGTTAAACAGAAATTAAAGTGACGATAAGTAAAACTAGAATCATCTCCAACATCAACATGCGGCAATACATCAGCAACTGTGGCATATGATGACACACATCAGCACTTGAGCAAGCAACTACGACGCGCAAGTCCATCTATCTACCAAACAACAGGTAATAGGGTGTGGCCAAGGCAATATAGGGCTGCACGGTACATCACAGGTACGGAAACTAAAGCATCGCAACACAGATAGCAATAGATCAACAGGAGGGAATAAATACTATGAAAGTAAGATAGGTAGAAAGGGGGGAGATGCTCTTTGAAAACATTGTTGAAGGGTTCATCCAAGATCGGGCGAAGCTCACATCAACTCAACGGCCTTATCCGCGAAGAAGCAAAACACTAGAAGAACACCGGATGCAAGATTTAATACAACGGCAGAAGATCGGCATGATGCATGTATGATGTATGGCATGGCAAGGTGCGGTGCAATTAGGTCACATTAAGCGGAACCGGGATCCCGGCATTAATTAGGTGGTTCAAGTTATTTAGAAACCTCCGCAATTTAAATGTTGTTATAACAAGGCAAGATAAGATACCGGTTCGCTACACAAGTTTAAATGAGGCCAATATGTGACTAGATTTGCCCGCATATGGGCCCCATATTTAATTATTAGGTGAATCGGCATAAGGCCCCAACCCAATGCTATGCATGCGGGAATGACAATTTAATATGCATCAAGTTGTTATGTTGTAAAATAGGGTTCGAGGAAAAGGGGTCACACATCAGAGGGGGCTCGACGAACTTGGGGTTCCGGGGTTCGGGGTCGGTCTCAGGGTTCGACGGATCTGGGGTCCAGGGTTCGACGGGAACGACGAGGTTCGACGGAAAAGTTCTCGGGTAACGGGGTAGGTCTTGTCGCATCGGGGTCTCGATGTCCGGGGGCAGAACTTGGCGTTCGGCGAGATGATCTTGTCGTATCCGCGATCGTCGGGTCAGGTAGCCGGTCTTGTTGCTCCACGGCGAGGGCTTGCCCCGGTCCTCGACGATCTTGGGTCGGGGGAGAAGCACTTGCCGCACCGGGGTTCGCGTCCATGTGACGATCTTGTCGTACCGTGAAGTAGAGCTTGCACCGATTCGTCGACCTTGTTGTTCCCCGTTGACGATCTTGGGGTCCAAAAACAGAGGACGCGGTCTTCGGATCCGGACTTCGCCCCGGAACGGGTCTTCAGGATCTCGACGTCCGGGGCCTTCCGGGGGTTCCGTGTCGGAGGTCTCGGGGTCCGCCGTCGGTTCGGGTTCGGTTTGGGGATCGGTCTCCGGATCCCGAGAAGTAGATCTTGAGGCCCGAGGGGAGGGTCATGTTGTCCCGTGACGGTCTTGCGGTGCCATCTTGTTTTGCCGGTGTCGGGATCGGGTTCCGCGCCGTGGAGTACCACCATGGCATCTAGTCGAACACCTTCTCGGCGATGAAAACGGGGTAGTTGTCCCGCAGCATAGCGAGCGCCTGGCGGGGCGTGATGGCGAGCTTGGGGAGGGGGTCCGGCGACGATGGCGACGGAGGCCGCTGGGGCGCGACGGCGCGGAGGAGGATGGCGACGGGCGGGCGGGCGGGGCAGCAGCAGCGGGCAGCGGGTTCGGGCCTGGGCGAGTGAGGGAGGCCGCGGTCACGGGCTCAGGGCTCGCAGGGGCGCTCGGGCGCGGACTCGCGGGTCGGACGACGGTGGCGGCGCGGGAGAGGGGCCTGGGGCGGTCCGGCGGGAGGTCCTCGGCGAGGGCGGAGGAGCTGCGTGCGCTGGCGGGCGGGCGCGGGCGAGCACGGGTGCGCGGGGCGGAGGCGAGCCGGGATGCGCAGGGCGGAGGAGGCACCGGACGGACGGGCGGCGCGGGGAGCTCGACGCCGGGAGGACGGGCCGGAGGGCGCTGCTGGCGCGCGCGGGGCGGCGAGGGAGGCGAAGCAGGGGCAGCGCCGGCGACCGGACCGAGAGGGAGAAGCTCGCCATGGTGGTGGCCGGGCGACGGGTCGCGGTGGGCTGGAGCATCGCCAAGGGAGGGAGGCGAGGCCCAGCGAGCGGCTGCCGAGGCGAGAGGAGGCGGCTGCGAGCTAGAGGGGAGAAGGGCGGGGCGTCGGGGAGGAGCGTGGTGGGGAAGGCGTGTGCGGTGAGGTGGGAGAAGGGAGAGGACGCGGCGGCGATGGGAGGGAGAGGAGCACGGGGCGAGGAGGGAGAAGGAGAGGGAGCACGCGGGGGGGGCAGGGGCAGGGTGGGGCCGGTGCGGGGCCCACGCGGGGGAACTGGGCGTGGCGTGTGGGTGCGGTTGTGTGTGGTGGGTTTGACTCGGTGGGGTGGGGTGTGAGCTGACTGGGCATGGTGGGGCGGGGTCCTCGGTCGTGAAAAGGGGTGGGTAGTCAAGCTGGAGGCCAGGCGTGTGTGCGTGTAGCGGGTTAGGTGGGACAGGGAGTGAGAGGGAAGGGAGAGAGGGGTTTGGGGATGTGGCAGCTTGTGAGTGGGTGAGGGAGAGGGAGAGGGGTGAGGTGGCAGCACGTGATAGGTAGGAGTGATGTGGAGGCTGGGGTGGGTAGGAAGCTGGGTAGACTTAGGATTTAGGAACGGGACAGGTTGGACCGTTTGTGAAAACTGGGGGTGGTCGTTCGGGTCGAAACGGCCCGTTCGACTGCCCCCGCTAAAAATAATATAAATTTTATTTGTGTTAAACGGGCCGTTGGCAAACCGATAGCGGCCAAAACAAAATATTCCGGGGACCCGGTTTTGATGTTTGAAAATAAAGAGGGGCGTTTAGAAAACAACACGGGCTTTGCAAACATAGTTTTAGCAAACAATGCATGATGACGACGATGCAATGCACAAATTCAACGCGATTTTCTAGTAGTGGTTTTGCGGGATGCCACAGAAGCCGCCGCCATCATGCTAGTTTCAGGATCCACAACCGCCCTAGAATATGTAGCATAGTAAGAAGAAGAAGACTGTATCGGGAGACATTCAGCGCCGCCGCCATCATGCTGTTTTCAGGGTCCACGGCCGCCCTGGAATATGTAGCATAGTACTAGGAGGAGCCCTAGCCTGCTGCAACATGCAGCACCGCCGCCGCCATCGTGCTGCTTTCAGGGTCCACGGCCGCCCTGAAATATGTAGCATAGTAATAAGAAGAAGAATAAGAAGTAGACATAGAAGAAGAAGACTGTACCGGGAGGAGCCCTGGACTGCTACAACATGCAGCGCCGCCGCCATCGTGTTTCTTTCAAGGTCCACGGCCGCCCTAGATAATGTAGCATAGTAATAATAATAAGAAGAAGTAGACATAGAAGAATAAGAAGACTATACCGGGAGGAGCCTTGGTGTGCTGCAACATGCAGCACCGATGCCGCCATCGTGCTTCTTTCAGGGTCCACGGCCGCCCTGGAATATGTAGCATAGTAATAATAATAAGAATAAAACATAGAAGAAGAAGACTGTACCGGGAGCGGCAGGAGCCCCAGCCTGATAGAACATTCAGCGTCATTGCTAGGAGAGATTGGGTCTCTGTGCGAGGGGGGGACCGAGCAGCTGGTTGAGCATTAAGTCCAAGGCAATGATTTTTCTCCATTCTCTCTGCGCGCACGGTCAATCTACCTCTCCTCCGGGGAGCCATGGCTAATGCAGATGGAGGAAGGTGGGGGCAGGAGGAAGAAGAAAGTGATGGGCGGGGGAGAATGGTTAAAGAGTCTAGTCTGTGGGACATTCTTATTCAAGACCACTGTTTACTCCGGTGCTATCTCAACCTACATCCACCTTTCATTGTTAATCGATGGCCTATGTCGCTTTCTTCTCAAAGAAGCGTGACTGGAAGAACCAGGGAATAAAACCCTAAAGTCCACACGATGGGACTCGATTGGACTGGCTTTAATGAGATGGACGGTTCAGCAGGGGCTTTGGCGCGTGTCGCCTAGTATCCCGTGGATAGGGGTGGGACTACGGGGGAGGAAGTAATTACGGGCTGCACGTCCAGCATGTGTCCATGCTCAAGGGATTGTCACAACGCGCGCAACTGCTGCACGGACAGAACATGCTAGAATATTCAACTCCATGTCGATAGACACACACTGGACACTTCCCGACGCTGCCACACGGCGCATGTTGTGGTTTGTTACGTGACAACACTCCCGTACGTAGGTATTTTATGATGTAGCACAATTTTTATGTGACTAGACTATGAGATGCTCCTGGCGCCCCTAATAGGATCGGCACCCAACTCTGCATACCCGCCATCGCGCATTTCCAAAAAACTTCCTCGCGCAGCATGGAACCATGCCATGGCAGATCCTTGCCGGTTGCTGACCGTCCTGCATCACCTGCTCATCGTGGCATCGTTCGTGCCCGTCGGCAGCCATCTGACGCACCACAACGTGTCCAACCACGCCTGGATCCATCGACATCGGCGCTCGAGGACACCGCGCCTTCGAAGCTTGTCATACCCGCCGCACCCGAGAAGCGTGTTGCACCGGCAGAGATGGAGGAGCGCCAAGCAGCAGCCAAGATGGAGGAGCGCTAGAGGAAAGCATGTGAGACCACCATGAAGAAGGGCAGGAGGAATAGAGGAGCCAGCGACAAGGACGACTTCGACTTGGGGAACAAGGAGGCGTTCATGGAGAAGTTGGAGGCAGAAGCGGAGGAGAGTGACATCGACCCATGGGACTACGAGGAGGATGAGTACTCCAATGAGGAGAGGGCGCGTATATACGAGGAGGGAGTTTCCGACGAGTCATCAGAGGACACCGCCGCCACCGACGACAACGACGACAAGGACGATGATGACGAGTAATGTTTTGTTATTAGTATTGTTATTACATATTTAATTGCCACGTCCTGGATTGTAATTGTTGTAACTACCATGTCGTGTGTAATAATACTGGGATGTTGCTACTATAACAATTTCGTGTGGCTGTTAGATCAAATAGGATCAACGGTTGGCTCGAAAGATCCGCATGACAACTGTCTAACCAATCAGGGCATTCTGGTTTCTGCGTGAGCTATAGTAAGGGTTTTTCTGAGTATTCATGACTAGCATAGATGGCAAATCTGATTTAACATGGCTTCCAACCCTAGATTCCCACCCTTGCTGCCCAGAACATGGAACCACTCCATGGATTGAGCCCAAACCCGACACCGAGATCCTTCTCGGCATCGCAAATTCGCAAGCGACTTCTCCAACTAGAGATTTCGTGGTTTTTTGGAGAAATCTCGACTTCCCATTTTCTGAACCCGAAAAACCGGTGTTTTCCCAAAGGAGGTGCAAGATTATGGCGCGCCCATGGGCCCGAGGCAATTTCCACGCATGCTACACCATGGTGCATGGTCATTCCCGGGAGGTGGGTATTTATCTCGTGGTGCAGGCATATACTGTATTTTTTTGAGTTATGACCCGGTAAATGCGGTTTCTAACTGTATGTATCCTATAAGACACTCAATTTTTAGGGAAAAATGGTTTGGGGTGCCCCATGGGGTACCTAGGCTGGATGGAGGCCTGGGTCCAAGATTGCAATGACCGTCGCGTTGCCGTGGCCGCCGACGGGTTTCGCCATTTTCTTGGGCAGCACCAAACAAAATCTAAAAAAAATGTGAAAATGGCTCCTGGAGCCCTTGCATGTGACCCACTGCCCTCATAAAATCATAGGCAGGGCATACTAGGTCCTTTGGCACCCAAGGCACCACCAAGATGTCTATCTAGTGTGAGTTAACATGGCTTCCAACCCTAGATTCCCCCCTCGCTGCCCAGAACATGGAACCACTCCATGGATTGAGCCCAAACCCGGCACCTAGCTCCCTCTCGGCATCGCAAGCGATTTATCCAACTAGAGAATTCATGGTGCTTTGGAGAAATCTCGACTTTCCATTTTATGAATCTGAAAAACCGGCGTTTTCTAAAAGGAGGTACAAGATTAGGGCGCACCCATGGGCCCGAGGCAATTTCCATGCATGCAACACCATGGTGCATGGCCATTCCCAGGAGGTGGGTATTTATCTCGTGGTGCAGGCATATACTGTACTTTTTGAGTTATGGCCGGTCCATGCCCGGTCAATATACTGGGGGGACCGAGTTACCATCAATATAATCTTCTAAATGCTAAGAATGGACAATAAGATCCAACGACTAGCAAAGTTTGGAGTTGCCAGTCTTGATCCAACGGTCAATCTTTAAAGTTATGGAGTTGCCAGTTTGGAGTTATGGCCGGTCCCCCCAGGTAAATCCGAACAACCAGCTTTTCCATGCCCGGTCCCCCCACCAAAACCATGTGCTCTGTCGCGGAACAGTGGTGGTCCAGTGCCAGCGATCCTTCCAGGCCAACACTACAGGAGACGAGGACGCTTTCTGGCCGCCTCGTCGGGGTCTTGAATGCCATGTACCGGATCCAGAACCTCCTGTAGGTGGATGATCACCGGGTGCTTCCAGCAAAGCTGTCCTCTTGACCTGCTTGGAATATCCACATTGTACATCTTAAGAACTGTGTGTGGATCTTTCAACCACGCCTTTACCTTGATGATTCATCTGTCGCTCGGTGGCACAATCTCCAGCAGCTCTCCGCCAAGGCTACTGACGACCTGCTTGAGGGCCTCCAGTTCCCAAGCATGTAAAGGGAGGCCATCAAAGACGAGTTTAGAGAAGAAACGAAGCTTCCCCAAGAGATCATCCCACCCATAGGCGCGATGCCAACGCAGGAAGCTCATTTTATCCCCATAGCACTCGAAAGAACGGGAAGAATGCAGAACACGCTCGTTGTCTGAGCTATGGGTGAACCAGATGAAGAAATGGAATGGAAGCACGCATACCTCAATATTGACCACTTTTCGTCTGATCCCAAAACGAGACCTGAAAGCCGACAACAAGTCTTCCGGCGACACGACGAGACGCGTGCCCAGCACGGTGGTCATGAGAGCGTTGTCGTTGAACTCCTTTGCCAGGGCTACCATGCCTGGAGTGCACGACAGCATGCAACCGCCCGAGGCCGGTCCCCTGTCCGGATTGTCTGGCCGGACGCGCTTCGCTGTGCAAGAAGGTCTAGGAAGCGGTGAGAGGCTAGGCTGGGGACGCGAAGCTCCAACACGCCGACTAGGAAAAACGAGGCGAGGGCGATGATGGAGAGCTTCGATTAAGGGTATGGGAGGTTGACCGGCCATGGCGAGGACGCAAGGAGAGCAATGGCAAGCTCCGATCTCGAGACTAGTAGCCGGATCTAAGAAAGGTAATGGAGAGGGGAATAATAGGGGAGAAGAGTAGAGCAGACAAGAAGATCTAGTCCTCGGAGGGGTAAACCAGTCCACAACGCAAAGGATAACGGTAAATACTAACGAGTCAATGCAAGAAGAGTTGACCTAACAGCGGGATTTGAGTTCAAGCATTTTTTTACTAGTTCAAATGATCGTTTGGCCGTTAGATTTGTATTTAACGCCATTTTGCCCCTCTCGACAATTGACGAAGCTACTATAGCCCTTCAACAAGATTACACGCAACTTGGACCCCGCGTTGCCTTGGCATCAGAACTTTCGGGCTGCATATTAAAATTCTCGTCCTCGATGCAGCCGCTTACTACAGCAGAAGAAAAGAAAAAAACTCTTTCCTCAAAGAGCCATCCCATCTTCCCCATCTCCGTTCTGTTTATCCCCACTCGCCGACGCCACCTGGCCGCATTTCGGATCCTCTCCACCGCGTGGTTCACACATTTTCCTCGCCATCTCACCCACTGCATCAATCCTTCGAGGCCACCACCCCTCTCCTCCAGAAAAAACCCAACAGTTCTATATAGATCCGCCCTTGCCCCCAATCCTCCCGGACACAATGGCACGTGGTTTATACAAAATTTGAGAGGTTTGAGGGAGAGCTGGCGGTGCAACGGCTTTAGCAAGGTCAGTGACGATGTCTTCAACCAAATCATTAAGTGTTTAGACGCTAAAAGCGTCATCCAGCTGGCCGCATGCTCCAAGGAGCTACATCGCCAAGTCGTCGGCGGAGAAGGTTACTACAGGTGCCCTAACTATGGATGCTCTACAATGGTATCCTTCAAGGCACTCTATACCCACATGGTACGCTGCTTCCACACCCCGTTTATCTGCACGGATCCAGGATGCAAGTGGGTCGGCCACCAAGATGAGGTGCGTCCGCACCTCGATTCTGCTCACTCGATGGAGGTGCCTAGATTCTACTACAGCATCAAACAATGGGAACCGTCTAAGCCGATGAACACTATTATCGCCAAGAATAAATGTCATCGGCATCGGGAAGGTGGGCACACTGTTCATCGGCCAGATTGACGGGCACAACACAGAGATTTTACTGACCGTTAGCCCCGTAAGGTCCGTGGTGTGGGAATTGGAGAAGTACGAGGTGAGTGTGGCATCATTGTGCCCTTTTTTAGGTTATATAAGCTTTATTCTCAGCCAAAAAGTGTGTCGGTCGATGCCGCGCGGATTGCATTCCACCATTTCCTGTCGAAGCCACGGACTAATTTTCAAGCTCCTGTGGACTACGACATTAACCCATTGTGAGATATCACATCCTAATATTCTCGTGATGTTCCTAATATGAATGTACTTTGTAATTTTTTAGTCCCTCTATTCTAATATTAATTACTTTATTTATGTTATTGGCAGATTCCCTACATAATCTGAGTGGGGGAATTTCCTGAAGGGTACCCTCCATTTTACATCTATCTTGCTGAGGGTGCACAGATAAAGCCTATTTAGAGCATCCACATGCGACGGTCAAACGAGAGAAGCGTGCTAGGCTAGAAAGCAAGCGCTACCCGGTGACTACTTGGACACGCTAAATCGTTGGCATATAGATCTTGTGGTGATTTTGAACTCTCTCATGCCTATTTGGAGTAGTATATATGATAGGACATGTAGTGGTTTATTGCCGATGGCAGCGTTGTGGCTGCCTATTCCTATGTAATGGGAATTTTTCAGATCGAGTGCAGAATATGGCTTGTACTGTTGAATCTTTCAAAAGCCACTCAATCTCTCAAATGTTCTGATGTTGGTATTATAGAAGTATTTTGTGGAACTAATACTGATGTACTTGTCATGGTGGTGGCACGGCAGATGCCATGGGTAGGCTTAAGTTGGGGGCCAATGAATGCTAGTGGGATCTGGGGAGGGAAGATGTAGTGATTTCTACACACAACTAGTTAGAACTCAGATATTTGTTCCACCTCTATTGAGCTACAAGTGCTCCTCGAGTTGTATCAGAGAGAGAGGAGGAAGAAGGTTACAATATGAGCCCTCCAGCGTAAAAATGAATGGATCCCCCCTCTAGGAAGCTCTACCTCTCATTATAAAGGAGTCCCTTGGTTCACTCTAGGGCTGACGTGGACAAGCATATTCTCGGAATATGCTTGTCCCAAAGCAGTAACTCGGCGGACCTCTTTCTGTGTCCCCCTTCTATCGACGGCAAAGACCCAGAACTCCTCACATGTGAGCCTTGGGTCTGCCCACTGTCACCTCCGTGACGCTCCTCTTCTCCTCTCCGGCTCCGCTCCTTGTCTCTAGTGCTTGGCTCTATGCATATTCCACCTAGATAGTAGCTAGGGTTTGACTTCGGGAACCATCTCCTTCTTCTGCAAGCTTCCTGTAACTCGGCCTTGCCTCACGTAACTTGGCTCGACCTTCACCTGTATTTAAGCTAATCAACCTCATTCGGCCGACATAGCCCATATGTCGACTGAGTAAGGTATCAACTGCTCGATTCAGGGTAAGCCATGCCTTATTCGGCCGATCCTTGCATAACCCGGCTGAATCAGCTCAAGACCCGGCCTTGGGTAAGAAAGGTTCTTCCCATCTCTCTATTATCTTGACCCTACCTAGGGTCATCCCCCAACAGTACTGGTAATTATTTTGATCGATGGCAGTAGATTGTTCTGATGTTGTACTAGTCAATACATGCCGCTAATTTTGTCCATATTTTGAAAACAATCGAAACGGAAGTAGTATGAAGAGTATGGTTGGATGAGATGCTCTCTCGAGAAGGAGCCTACCCGACTATTTTCCTTGCTTTATTTTATGGTGCTTGGTTCGAGATGTATGGACCTCGATGTACTTGTCCATTTTTTAGGTCCTTGATTTAAAATGTACTCACACTATCTATGTAAAATTTGAACCTAAAACTAAGTGGTAAAATTTAAAGCTTAGTTGTCAAATCTGGCCATATTTTGAAAACAGTCGAGAAAGGAAGTAGTATGATAACTATGGCCAATTTAAAAAAAATTAGGTCAAGCCTGAGGTACAAGTAAGAGCTATATGTTGCTCTCGGATTAAATATCTTTTCAGAATTAGAAGGGTGCATCTTCTTGAAACAATGTCATCGGTGTGAGTTTCCAACTATTAGGAAAGAACATTATCAATTTTCCAAGTGGTGACAATATTGTTCCTTTCCACAAAGAAAGTCTGAAGACCACAAACCAAGCTTTTCAAACATATATAATTCACCGACATGTTGTGTACTACTTATATGATTCCTGTGTTTCTCGAGTTTTGAAAATTCGACCTAGCTAACTCTATCCACTTAGATGGCTTTATGTCAATTTATCAAAAATAGGTCAAAGTAAATTTGAACTACCAGTAAGTTGTAGGGTGCGTTGACATTTTTGCGATTTTTTGGAGTATCACAAACCACCATCGAGAGTTTTGACAATAGGTTCAACTTCTTGCTAAGATTTTGCATCTTGACAACTTAACTAAATTAGGTCGAACTTTAGCTACAAGTAAGCGCGGTAGACTGCTCTTGAATTAATTGTCTTTTGGAAGGTAGATGGGTGCATCATCTTTTAGTAAACGGTGACATCGGGTTTAGTTTCCAACTATTAGGAAAGAACATTCTCAATTTCCCCATGTTCTGCGAATTTTAAAACTTCCTAGCTAACTTTGCCGACTTGAATGAGACTTTGTGCCAATTTATCGAAATTAGGTCAAATTTGAACTAAAAGTAAATTGTACGTTGCTTTGAAAGTTTTACAAAAAGCTTTTCGGTGGTTTTTGATATACTGAATTCCTGGTTGGCTTCAAAATATTTTTTGAAAATTTTAAGAGCATGCTTGTAGTTAAACCTCGACATGGTTGGTGGGAGTACGGTTTACATCGAAGACCTCAAAAAATACAAAATTACATAGAGGTCCCTAAATTTAGCACAAAGGGCCCTAAAGTTAAGCAAGGAAAAGGGGTCGAGTCCTTCTCGAGTGAGCAGGTGAGCCATACACTTTGTACTACTATACTTTCTTCTCCTCACTTTTGAACTAGCATTCTATTGGTCTCATGGTGTGAAATGGAATGCCAAGGCTGCTCGACGCACGTGCGCCACCGAGAGTTCGTACAAAGGGTTTAACTTTTGCTAAGATTTTGCATCTTGAAAATTTAACTAAATTTGGTCAAACTTGAGCTACACAAGTAAACAGAACACAAGGGAGGCAGCGCGAGCCTTTAAAAAAAGAGAGGCAGCACGAGAGCTACGAAGAGGAGTTAAAGGCGGTTCGATGTTAGAGCATAGTTATGGTGGATTCCTGACACGAGATACTCCTGCCGCCTTACAGTGCACACTCCGCCTAGTAGTAAATTTTAGGACCTATGCACCCCAAAAAATGTGTGTTTTCTCTCTCCTTCGCTTCCTCTCATCTCTTCACCCCTCTCCCCTCACACACCGGCCCCGTTGATCTCTCCCTCGTCCATAGCGTGGCGCTACACATGTCTGCTCAGTACGGCGGCTCTCTTTTTTTGAGAGCGCTATGTTTCTCTGGCGTTTTCGACAGCCGTGTTGGTGTGGAGTAGGAGTAGTGGAGTACTGTAGTACACATAGGAAGGAAACCACTTTGGTCCTTGGCGGCCAAAAAAATTCAAACTGTTCCGGTTTCAAATTTTTCACTCTTCCCAAACATCGGGAGAGAAAGGCTATTCAAAAGATCATCCATTCGCAGTAGTACTTCTTATCTTATCTTTATCTTGTCTTATCTCTTACAATTCCATACCACCATAGTATAGTGTATGGATAACTTTAAACATTGACCGTTGGATCAAGACTGGCAACTCCAAACTCCAAACGCTAGTATGCACGAACCTCAAAACACACTCCATTGCTTAGTTTCAGGGACCTTTTGCTAAATGCATGGACTTGGATGTAATTTTCATTTTTTATGAGGTCCTTGATGTCACTTGTACTTCCAGCGACCGTTTTAACTCAAGCACCTCGCTCCTAGGGGACCTGCCATAGTTAGAACAAAATGCAACCTCCCTAATTATCACACAAAGTGGACCACGATTTCTTATATAATTCCATTTTTCAAGGTTCCTAGCTAACTTCGCACACTTCACACCAGTACTTCTTGTCGATTTAACAAAACTAGGTCAAATGTGAGCAACAATTAAGCGCGGTAGATTGATCTTGAATGTAATTTCGGAGGTAGATGAGTGCATCTTATTTTAGCAAACAAAGTTGTTGGTGTGATTTTACACTTTGGTCCTTGGCAGCAAAAAAATCAAACTTTTCTGGTTTCAAAATTTTCACTTGCTTCCCAAACATCGGGAGGTAAAGGTTATTCAAAAGATCGGCCATTCGCAGTAGTACATCTTATCTTAACCTGATCTTGTCTTATCTCTTACAATACCATACCACTATATAGTGTGCGGATAACTTTGAACTTCGACCGTTGGATCAAGACCGGCAAATCAAAAAATTGCTAACCGTTGGATCTTATTTTCCATTCTTAGCATCTAGAAGATTCTGTTGATAGTCTTTACGATGTACAATGAACGCTAGTATGCACAAACCTCAAAACACACTTCATTGCATAGGTTCAGGGACCTTGTGCTAAGTGCATGGACATGGATGTAATTTGCATTTTTATGAGGTCCTTGATGTAACTTGTACTTTCATCGACCGTGTTAACTGATATACTTTCATTAAATTGATATACTTTCATTAAATTGCGCTAACGCCATTATAATTCACAAAATCTTGAGCATTACTGAAAATTCCCTAAAGCCTAAACCATAAGCCCTATACCCCTAAAAACCATAAACCCTCAACCCCTAACCCTAAGATCGGACATATTATTGAAAAGTTCCTAAACCCTAAACCCTAAACTACCCCTAAAAGAACGAAAACCCTAAACGCTCAATATTAAACCCTAAACCCTTGACCCATAAACAACCCTAACCAAGCAAGCACGTATCAAGCACTCATCATAGATCAAAATTTGAGATACTTCCATTAAATTGCGCTAACGCCATTCCTATTCACGAAAGCTCAAACATTATTGAAAATACCCTAAACCCTAACCCCTAAAGCCTTAACCGCAAGCCATATACCCCCTAAAAATCCTAAACCCCTCGACCCCTAACCCTAAGCTCGAACATATATATATTATTTAAAAATGCTTAAACCCTAAACTACCCCTAAAAAACCAAAACCCTAAACCCTCAATACTAAAATCCTGAAACCTCAACCCATAAACAACCCTAACCAAGAAGGTATTATATATAGATCAAAATTTGATATACTTCCATTAAATCGCGATAAATCCATTATAATTCACGAAAGCTCGAGCATTATTGAAAAATACTTAAATCCCAAACCCTAAGCCCTATACCCCTAAAAACCATAAACCCTCAACCCCTGACCCTAAGCTTGGACATATTATTGAAAAATTCCTAAACCGTAAAACCTAAACTACCCCTAAAAAACCAAAACCCTAAACCCTCAATACTAAAACCCTAAACCCCCGACCCATAAAAACCCTAACCAAGCAAGGATGTATCATGCACTCGTCATAGATCAAAATTTGATATACTTTCATTAAATTGCGCTTACGCCATTCTAATTCACGAAAGCTCAAACAACCTAAAGCCTTAACCCTAAGCCGAATACCCCCTAAAAACCATAAACCCATCGACCCATAACCCTTATCTCGAACATATATATATTATTGAAAAAAATTTAAACCCTAAACCCTAAACTACCCCTAAAAAACGAAAATCCTAAACCCTCAATACTAAAACCCTGAACCCTCGGCCCATAAACAACCCTAACCAAGCAGGTATCATGCACTTATATACAGATCAAAATTTGAGATACTTCCATTATTAAATTGTTGCTAAGTCATTCTATTCCATGAATATATGCATAAAGCTCGAACTTTATTGAAAATTCCCGAAACCCTCAACCCTAAATTAAACCCCTAAATACCTAAACCATAAAACTTGAACACTAAACCCCTAAATTTGAGATACTTTCATTAAAATTATGGTAACGCCATTCTATTCCACGATTAGAATCATAAAGCGGATTTTGAACATAATTGAAAAATCCTGAAACCATAAAACCCTAAACACTAAACCCCCAAACCCTCACCAAGCAAGTATCATGCACTTGTAGATCAAAATTGAGATACTTACATTAAAACGGGCAACGCCATAAGTTAAAAACAGGGCAACTCCATATTCTCTTCGATGAATATAAGCATAAATTTTGAACATTATTGAAAAATCCCTAAACCCTAATAAACAACCCCTAAACCCTAAACCCTAAATCCCTAAATACTAAAACCCTAAACCCTTCAACCCATAATTAAACCCTAACCAAGAAGGGTATCATGCACCCATAAATCCAAATTTGAGATACTTTCATTAAATTGTGGTAACACCATTATGTTCCACGATTATAAGCATAAATCTTGAACATTATTGAAAGTTCGCTAAACCTTAAACCCAAAACCCCAAAACTACCCTGGCCAGACAGGGGTATCATCCACTTGTAGTGGTATGGTATTGTAAGAGATAAGGCAAGATAAATATATGATAAGAAGTACAAATGTGAATGACGGATCTTTTGAATAACCTTCCCTCCCGATGTTTGGGAAGCAAGTGAAAATTTCTAAACCGGAAAAGTTTGAATTTTTTTTGCCGCCAAGGACCAAAGTGATTTCCTTCCTATATGTAAAGTACTACTCCTAGTCCACACCAACGCGGATGCCGAACACGCCAGAGAAACAGAGCCACCCCCTAAAAAGAAATAGAGCGGTCGTACCGAGGCACACCTGCGCAGCGCCATGCTGTGGACGAGGGAGAGATCAGTCGGGACGGTGCACGAGGGGAGAGGCGTGGAGAGAGGCATCGAAGGTGAGAGAAAACACACTTCCAATTTTTTGGTGTGCATAGGTCCTGAAATTTACTACTAGTAGAGTGTACTACACTATAAAGGCGGCAGGAGTACCTCATGTCAGTAACCCATAATAAATTTTCTCTGACATCGAACCGCCTTCAACATCTCTTCTCTCTTCGCTGCTGCCCTCTTCCCCTGCCTATGTTTTATTCTCTCTGCATGTAAAGCGCGTGGACAGAGGTGGGCATATGTCCAAGCAAAAGAAATATACTACTGTACTACTAGTAGTAGTAGTACTACTACTATCTGTAGTAAACTCCACCGTTTAGACAGTCTCCAAACCAGACAATTCGTGGGACCCACTAAACTGAAGACGTGTGCATAGAAGTTTTATAGCTTGGTCATACACTCCCAAGTGGGCCCATTATTTGCTTTTTTCCTTAGGGTATCTGCAATGTGTAAAAAACCACGCCTTAAGGCATATAGTAGTACATTGTGGAGAAAATAAAGTTACCTCAAGCTTGTGGGTTTCACATAGAGTATAGAAAAATCATTTCCCCTTGCATGGAGCAATATGACAAGCTATGTGGGTCCCACCTTGTCGCAAATTCTGACCTTATATATTGTGGTAATTTCCATAAGTCAGGTGGGTCCAACATTACGAATGCCCTTAGACACGCGTGCCTTGTACCCCCATCTCCATAGCTCTAGACTCTTTTTGCGAAATTCATTTAATTGTCGTAGTTAGATAGGACACATGATCCACTATATGTGTGAAAACTCCCATGGTCAATAATGCTTGCTAAAACAAGATGCACCCATCTAGTGTGTTAACTCTATGGGGTCATAAACTATGATGTCGATCGATATGGCCTTGATGACCTTGGTGGTTCGAGTTGAAGCACAATAATGTCCATACATGGCAGGACAATACGATAAATCTGTATTTTTGGAAACTAGTCAAATCCCATGGCTACCACTAAAATCCTAAACAACTCCTGAAACCTAAACCCTCAACCCCTAACAAATATAAGCATAAAGCTTGAACATTATTGAATATTCCCTGAACCGTAAACCCCTAAATGACCCAGACTAAGCAGATATATCATCGACTTATAGATCAACAATTGAGATATACTTCGATTAAATTATGCTAACGTCATTCCATTCCAAGAATCTGAGCATAAAGCTTGAACATTATTAAAAGTTCCCTAAAACTTAAACCCTACGACCCTAAACCCTGACAAAGCGGGTATGATGCACTTATAGATCAAAATTTGTGATACTTTCGTTAAATTTATCTAACGCTATTCTAATTTACTAAATCTTGAACATTATTGAAATTTCCCTAAAACCTAACCCCCTAAACCCCTAAAAACCCTAAACTTACCCTTAACCCCTTACCCTAAGCTCGGACATATTATTGAAAAAATCCAAACCCTAACCTACCCCTAAAAAACAAAACCCTAAACCCTCGACCCATAAACAACCCTAACCAAGCAAGCACGTATCATGCACTAATAGATCAAAATTTGATATACTTTCATTAAATTGAGCTAACGCCATCCTAATTCATGAAAGCTCGAGAACTATTGAAAATTCCCTAAAGCCTAAACCCTAAGCCCTATAACCCTAAAAACCATAAACCCTCAACCCCTGACCCTAAGCTTAGACATATTATTGAAAAATTCCTAAACCCTAAACCCAAAACTACCCCTAAAAAATCAAAAGCCTAAACCCTCAACACTAAAACACTAAACCCTCGACCCATAAACAACCCTAACCAAGCAAGAACGTATCATGCACTCATCATAGATCAAAATTTGAGATACTTTCAATAAATTACGCTAACGCCATTCTTATTCACGAAAGCTCAAAATTATTGAAAATACCCTAAACCCTAAACCCTAACCCCCTAAAACCTTAACCCTAAGCCCTATACCCCCTAAAAACCATAAACCCCTCGACCCCTAACCCTAAGCTCGAACATATATATTATTGAAAAATTCTTAAACCCTAAATCCTAAACTACCCCTAAAAAACCAAAACCCTAAACCCTCAATACTAAAACCCTGAACCCTCAACCCATAAACAACCCTAACCAAGTAGGTATCATGCACTTATATATAGATCAAAATTTGAGATACTTTCATTATTAAATTGTTGCTAAGTCATTATATTCCATGAATATATGCATAAAGCACAAACTTTATTGAAAATTACCGAAACCCTAAACCCTAAATTAAACCCCAAAATACCTAAACCCTAAAACCTGAACACTAAACCCCTAACCTAAAAACCCGAAACACTAAACCCCTAAATCTTGACCAAGAAGTTGTCATGCACACTTATAGATCAAATTTTCAAATACTTCTATTAATTCGGTAACACCATTCTATTCAACGAATATAGGAATAAAGCTTGAACATTATTATTGAAAATTCCCTAAAACCTAACCCCCTAAACTCTAAACCCCTAAAACCCTAAACATACCCTCAACAACTTACCCTAAGCTCGGACATATTATTGAAAAAATCCTAAGCCCTAAAGCCTAAACCCTAAGACCTATATCCCTAAAAACCCTAAACCCTCAACCCCTCACACTAAGCTTGGACATATTATTGAAAAAATCATAAACCGTAAACTACCCCTAAAAAACACTAAACCCTCAATACTAAAACCCTAAACCTTCGACTCATAAACAGCCCTAACCAAGCAAGCAGGTATCATGCACTCATTATAGATCAAAATTTGACATACTTTCAACAAATTGCGCTAGCTAACGCCATTCTAATTCACGAAAGCTCGAACATTACTGAAAATATCCTAAACCCTAACTCTCTAAAGCCTTAATCATAAGCCCTATACCACTAAAACCACTAAACCCCTTGACCCCTAACCCTAAGCTCGAACATATATATATTGAAAAATTCTTAAACCCTAAACTACCCCTAAAATAACAAAACCCTAAACCCCCAATACTAAAACCCTAAACCCTCGGCCCATAAACAACCCTTACCAAGCAAGTAGGTATCATGCACTAATAGATCAAAATTTGATATACTTTCATTAAATTGCGCTAACGCCATTCTAATTCACATAAGCTCGAACATTATTGAAAATTCCCTAAAGCCTAAACCCTAAGCCCTATACCCCTAAAAACCCTAAACCCTCAACCCCTCACAGTAAGCTCAGACATATTAATGAAAAATTCCTAAACCCTAAACCCTAAACTAAAACAAAAACCCTAAACCCTCAATACTAAAACCATTAACCCTTGACCCATAAACAACCTTAACCAAGCAAGCAGGTATCATGCAATCAACATAGATCAAAATTTGACATACTTTCATTAAATTGTGCTAACGCCATTCTAATTCATGAAAGCTAAACATTATTGAAAATACCCTAATCTGTAACCCCCTAAAACTCTAAACCCCTCGACCCCTAACCCTAAGCTCAAACATATATATATATATATATATATATTAATGAAAAAATCGTAAACCCTAAACGCTAAACTACTCCTAAAAACCCAAAACCTTAAACCCTCAGTACTAAAACCCTGAACCCTCGGCCCATAAACAACCCTAACCAAGCAAGCATGTATCATGCACTTATAGATAAAAATTTGATATAATTTCATTAAATTGTGCTAACCCCATTCTAATTCACGAAAGCTTGAGCATTATTGAAAATTCACCTAACCCTACCCCCTAAAACTTAACTCTTAACCCATATACCCCTAAACCCTAAACCCTAAACCCTCAACCCCTAACCCTCACCAAAAGCAGCTGGTATCATGCACTTATAGATCAAATTAAAATCTATATATCCATAAACCCCTGTACCCCTAAACCCTAAATTTCCCACACTTTTTAAATTTGGGTAATGTTATTCTATTCGACGAACATAATAATAAAGCTTGAACATTATTGAAAATTCCATAAATCCTCAACCCTAAACAATCCCTAAAACTTAAACCCTTGACCCACACACACCCTAACCAAGCATCTTGTATCATGCACTTATATATATATATATATATCAATCCAAATTTGAGATACTTTCACTAAATCGCGGTAGCGCTATATTCCATTAATCCACGAATATAAGCATAAATCTTGAACATTATTGAAAACTCCCTAAACTCTATATGTTATCTTATCTTACCACTATATAATCTATGAACAACTTTGAATATTAACCATGTTACCAAAAATGCCAGCCGTCGAATATTCTTTTCTATTCAATTAGCATCTATGATGCTAGAAGATACTATTGATATAGTCTTTAGCACAATAAAGGCTATGCACAAACCTCAAAACAAACTTCTCCATCGTTCCAGAGTCTTCTCCATAATTTCTCTAGACCATGTTACCAGAATTGACATGTTTTTAGTAAATTTCCATATTGTCAATTTGTTGCAAGAATTTACCAGTAAGATTGAATGGGTTTATCCATTAAATAGCTGGGTTACTTCGTGTGACAATTGTCACAATGTCTTATTGAGCCATAATATTTGAAGTTGCTTCACAAAAAAACAATGTTGTCACTTAGATTTTTTTTAAAAAAAATCAAATTTTGATTTTCCCTTTGTAATCAAATTTCGATTTTCCCTTCGGAGTACAAAACATGGACACGGTATCAACAACTATGGCTGTGCAAGTAAAAAAATCAACTATGGCTATAACCTTGGTCATCTTGTTTAAAAGACGGTAGATGTCTATAAACTCATTAAATGCTCGAAAGGGTACAGGCGTGTGGGTATATCTGATGGGGACATCATCCCCAAGTGGGAGTGGGAGTAGCGTAAGATCTAGCCTCAAAATTTTGAGAGAGCGCCAAAATATTCTGCGCATCCATTTAAATACCCCGCCCATTCATTCAAACATCTAGCCCCAAAAATCAATTTATTGCACAAATTTAGCCTGGGAGGTTGACAATACCTTTTGCTCATGGCACACTGCTTAGACTGACCCTCTTATTCCATCCGAAAGATTATTTGGTGATGCCATCCAAGATTCCCTTGATATTTTTGAGCAAGAAGCCAACAAAACAGATTCAGTAATCACCCTAGCATGGAAAGACTTGAATCAATTGAAAAACAGGCAAACTTTGACGCAGAATGTACTTAATAATCTCATCTGCAGCTCTCATGGGAAGCCAGTTGTTACATGTCTCTCCATGCAAGCTCCATAGATACCTTTTCTGTAACACAGAGTTATTGTGTTTTTTCAGTTATGCTGGACTTTGATGCAACATTAATTCGCTGTTGTAAGTTGTTGTAAGTTTACTGAGGAATGTAATAATCTACTTTTATTCGCTGTTATAAGTTGTTTGAGGATTGTAATAATCTAATGTAATTCATAGTTTTAAGTCATTTGAGGATTGTAATTCGTAGTTGTAATTGTTTGAGTATTGTTACAAAGTGAGCATGTATCAGAATTACTACACGTACATAGAAAAATAGTGAAATTGAAAGAGGTACAACACATGATCTTTTTGAAACATAGAGCATCCATTGTATTATAGGAACACCAAACAAGTTGCACTTGCACATATTTCACAGACAGAGAATACAACAGGACCAGACCCACATGATCCATCAATCTAATCTGACGGGTAGCCGTCATAGTAATCATAGTGGGTGGTTCCATATTCGCCATAAGGCGGCACCATGGGTAGCTCAGAGTGCTCGACGATTCTGCAATACTCCGCCAGCAATCCATCAAGTTAGAAAGGACGATCATTGATCCATAATCCTCCTACTCCATACCCATGGTCAACCCATGGCTCCTCTTCCCACGCAAGAGCATCAAAGTCGTAAGATCTAATCTGGGATATGTCCGGATAGTAGATGTCGCCGACCTGCACCATGGGTACCTTGTCGCTGTCGACGCAGATGCACTGATTGTCAGCAACGAAAAGAGCATGGCTGTCGATGCCTCTGAATGGCTGAAGGACACGGTTCTGTGTATAAACCCGGTAAACAACGGGCATGTCGCCATAGACCGGTCCACTCACAACGAACAACAACTCCCCGTCGGACTCGATGAGGTAAAAATGATTCTTCGTGTATCAACAGCCCGGAATAGGGCCTGCGACGGTGGCATGCACCTTCAGGGTCCATGTGGAGCGTTGCATCTAGACATCTCCATGAGCAGCAGCAGGCATAGTCGAGAGTATAAATCCGTATCTGTCTGCGGCGGAAACATCACCGGCGTAAGAAGTCATGCTCCGGAGTTTCGCAAAGCCATTCGGCGTGTACCATCCTTCACCAAAGACCGGGCGACTGCCTTCCTCCCTCATCCGCCCACCCAATGATGGTGTTCCAATTGTTTGATGTAAACACCATCAACAATGGGAACATCGTCGCAGCGGCAGAATCCACCTGCTCGGTCGGTATCTCCATCCTCAGGCTCTTGATAGCGCACGAGAAGGGGTTGTACAACCATGTCTTGTGCGGCTGCACCCTCTGTCCAAGCACAAGGAGGCCGCCGGTTGTGCTACCGATGTAAAAGTACCTTCCAGAGACACAGAGAGGGAGAGAGAGAGGAGAAGCAGTGATTCATTCAAGGTAAACAGATAGAGATCCAATCAAGGTAAACAAGTACATGGAGAAATAGAACCTGAAAACATATCATATAGGAGGTGAATGCACAAAAAGAATCGCACATATACAAATGAATATCAAGAAATCACATGCGAATAACGTGACTAATCTTCTTCTCAAGGTGGCATCCGGTTCTCACATTCAACAACGTGATGGCGGCATCGTCTACCCGATACTCCTCCGACAACTGGCGCTCTAGAATAATCCAGTTGGCTAGTATAAAGCGCTCGTCCGTGAAGCCGCGCCAGGCGCTGTAGACTGCCCGGAAGGCGGCATAGTAGTCGAAGTCGTCCATCGACAGGAAGATGTAACCTATCTTCTGCACCACTCCCTCAGGGAGATCGGCCCATGGCGAATCCTGATTCTTTTTGCCGGCCATGGATGCTGGTGTTTGTGTGTGGTCTCGGTCCTGTCGAATGGCAGAGGAAGCGGTTCCAGAGACAGAAATTTATTGAAGAAGGCCCGGGAAAGCCAAGGGAAGTGTGTGGAAATGAGATGACTGCATACACACAGTAATCACAAGCCCAACCGCCAACGATCCTTTCATATCCCGCATGTAATCTCTCTCTCTTCAGTTTGGTTCCTGACAAGTTAATACGGGGGTTGCTACACGCGGGCAAAAAAGGGTCCAACTAACGATTTTTTTGAGAACCACACATTATATTTTATCAAATAAACAGAGTACATCAAGTAGAATGTACAGAAAAAACAGGACTGACAGGTGTCTAGGAAACTTTATGAAAAGACCCTAAAATAAAAGAATATTACAAGTAAGTCCTTTGGGGTCCCTGTAAACAAACCGATCTGAAGCCTTCATCGTCCGTCGGCGCCACCGAGATGTGCACCAGACAAAGCAACAGAGAACCAACAAACTGAAATCCAGGCCAGTGCCATAGTCTTCAAGGCGTTGTGAACTGAAGACCAGGCCTGTAGATCAGGCACTTGAAGTTGTGATGAGTCGGCTGGGGACGTCCAACTAATGATTCTATGCATGATATGCATCACAATATGGGAATTCCTAGAAAAAGTACTCCCTATGACCCATATTAGTTGATTTGGATATGTCAAAATTTGTATGAACTTAACAAAATGGATAGGAGGGAGTGACTAGTACTCTACTCAAGTGTGGTCATGGATGATCAGTTGATGTTACTCTCAGGCATGAATTTTTGACCAAATAGTCGTACAGTCTGTCACCTTAATTTTTTACTAGTATTAGTACTATTACATGGGCCCTATCCAAATTCAGAATCTCAATCAAGCGGCAAAATCACCCACCGACCTTGCAATATTTCCCACCCCACCGTTTCAAAATCTTTGAGGCCAGATCTCCCACCTAGGGACAGCCATTTTTCTATTACTCCCTCCGTCCCAGATTAATTGTCTTCGATTTGTCAAATTTTGAATGAACCTATATACTAAATAGTGTCTATATTCGTCCAAATTTTGACAAACTAAGTCAATTAATATGGGTCGGAGGGAGTATTATTATTAGATGGACGCTAGGCAAATTCAAAATCTCAATCGAGCGGCAAAATCACCCACCGACGGTGTAGCATTTCGTGCGCCACCGTTTCAAAAACTTTTGACTTTCAAATTACCATTTTACCCATTGTTTAGACTCCCTATGGTCAAGCTACATTGGGGCATGATCGTAATTATTTTTCTTTTCACACTCCATTGTCCCTAATTCGAGCAGTTTTTTGCGCTGGCCCCTCCCCCACGCCCTCAGCTCCATGACCACCACGCGCACGGGCCGGCGGAAATTCCACGGCGGCCTGAGCCGCTTGAGCTGCAGTCTCGTGAACCGCCGCGGAGCCGCTTTAGTGACACCCACCCACTTGATCTAGTTCACTGGGTCTCACTACCACTGCACCGGAGCCGCGGTCTCGCTGACCGCGCCAATGCTATCATCGACCGCTCAAGCTCTGCTTCCCCGCTGCCAAAAGCTACCCAACCGTACCGGAGCCACTTCACCGGTGTCCACCTGACGGGATCTAGTTTAACGAGTTCTCTTTCCACCGCTCTAGACCAGCTGCACGGGCGTCGTTGTTTGCTACACCGCATCTGCCTCAGTGACGCTCTCATCCACCACTCCCAAGCCGGCATCGAACAACCAAGATCTGTGTTCGCGACCGCCCAAGATTTGCCTCCGCGACCGCCCAAGATCTTCTTCCGCAACCGCCCAAGATCTGCTTCCCCACAACCGCAACACCCTTGGTTACCTGGACGTTACCCACATTGTACCGATGATGCTTAGACGCCTCTTCGACCAAGGTAACCAACTCTGTAACCCCTTTTTGTTTTCTCAGCAGTATAACAGGTTAAAGCCTGTTGCAGTGAACTGCATTTTTGTAATCGTGCTAGTACAGACAAGTAACAGGACACGTTGGTTTGCATTCTTTGCTCTAGAAATTTGAAGTCATGCACACGTTTGTTATTTTGTCATGCACATGTTCTTAGCTACTCCCTACAATAGTAGTTGCCTGCTATTGTGTAGTTCTTGCAAAATGTAAAGTCTGTGGAAAATATTAGTGTGGATGCCCTGCTCCCCAGTTACTGAATCTATCTGGTTCGTCCCGAGCTAAGTTCCTGCTATTATTTCCTCCCTGGCATCGTTCTACTATCCTTTAGTACCCGTTTAAACTAACTGTACTAGTTCGATTATAATTTTTTTGTTGCTATCTGGATCTTTAAAAGATGCAACACTGACTATTTGTTTTTTCTGTGCATAGAGCTCAAAAGGGAACACTCAACATGTTGGTTTGGACAACCTCTTCTACACGTTCATAATCGCGATGTCATTGTTTTCTTATCTGGTGTTGGTTCATCCTAAGCAATGACATAACTATCCTCTAATATGTAGTTCATCTATGGTTTGCGTTCTTTCTTTGCAAGTTCTCGCATGATACCATATAATTTATGTCTCGTTCATTAATAGATACGAAAGTAACTGCATGCCCATTATGTAGCTCACCGCAAATTCTGAGTCACCCAGTCTCTCGATTCCTGGATATACTACTGCTTCCATATATATTTGTTGAAATGACCTGGCTAATTTATATTAGCTAAAATTCTCGGAAACACTCTATTTGATTACTCAATTCATTTGTACGCACACTTGTGTAATGCATGCTTGTCCTGTTCTACAGGTCCACAAGCAATGCTATTATATTTAATATCTAATGGTTCGTCCTAAGCAGCGACATAGCTATCCTCTACTGTATATATAGTTCAGTTGCAGTTTGCATTCTTGCTCTAAAAGTTCTCTTATGATGCCTTTATGAAAGAACAATTTATGGTCCCTTGTGTTTTGTGTGTTAGATAACAATATCAAGGATTATTTAATGTGTGTTGAAGTGTTGCAGCTCTCTTTGAGAAAAAGGGAAAAGGATTATGCCTTTGGGGGAGAATAATCCGCCCCACTGCGGATAATCCGCCTCCCTCTTCCTGGCAATGCAAGCCCGGAAGAGGCGGAGTTTTGGCCGGATTTTCCAGCCCCACCGGATAATCCGCCCCTCAGGGGGCCGGATAGTCCGCCCCCCTTGCTCATCGCCAAGGCGCAAGCCCCAGAGAGGGTGCGGAGTGTTGGTTGGACTTTCTGGCTTGGCCGGATAATCCGCCCCTGGAGTGGGCTGGATTATCCCCCCCTCCCCCCAAGGTCTTCACCAAGTTTTGCAGGCGCCAGCCCCAGAGAGGGGGCGGAGTTTCCCCCGGAGAATCCGCCCTTAGGGCGGATAATCCGCCCCAAAAGTTGTGCAACGGCCAGATCTGAGGAGGGGGTATTTAAGCCAGCCTTCCCCCTCCTGCCAGATCTCTTGATTCATTCGAAAAAGTTTAGATCTGATCTGAAACCTTCATCCAAGAGAGCTCCACCTAGATCCACCCAAAGGACCCGTCCCTTGGGGAATCGAAGGAGGAGAACTCGATCTTCATCATCAGCAATCAAGCGCTTCATCTCCTCTCCATTCATTTGGAGAACCACCGATCTAGTATTTCTTGCAAATACCTAGATCCTTGTTATTGTTTATATTGATAAATCTTGTTCTTGTGGCAGCTTGTTGTCATCTCGGGAGCCCCCAATTCGGTTGTGGGTGTGTGCCCCGATAGTGTTGTAAAAGCACCGGTTCCCGCCTCGAAGGGATCCAATAGTGGAGAAGGTGGATCAGGCCTCTTGTGGCGAGATCCATCGGGGAATAGGGTGAGGCCTATTGTGGCGTGGTGTTCTTAGAACCGCCCACCCCTCCAACGCAGATGTACTTCCCTTAACAAGGAAGGAACTGTGGTAAAACAAATCCCCGTGTCTCCGCGTGATCCACTACGGTTCCTTCGCTCCTCTCTCTTTACGTGCTTAGTAGTTGGGGTTGCATATAGGGAAATTCTCGTAGTGGCATATCTAGAGAATTTACTTTGTGTCAAGACTAAAATTGAAAAAGTATTAAAAAAATTGGTTAGCACCTATTCACCCCCCTCTAGGTGCCAATACGATCCATTTCAATTGGTATCAGAGCCTCGGCTCTTATTTCGAGCTTAACCGCCTAAGAGAAGTATGGGTTCCAAGGTAGATGGTAGTGATGCTCCGGAGGTAGTCACCATGAACGATCTCAAGACGTTGGAAACAACCTTGGTGAGTTCAATGGAGGCTAAGATGGAAGAGATGCGTCAATAGATAATGCGTCTCTCCACATCCGCAGCATCACCTCCATCTAACTCTGAGGATACCACTCCGCAATCCAAGGAAACGGGTAAAACTGTTTCTAAAGATAACGAAGTGGTTCGTGATGACACTAGCAAGAGCTCCTCCTCGAAAAAGGATAGCGGTAAGGATGGATACAATGAGGTTTCTCATGTGTATTCCCCTGATCCACCTATTCCTCACCCACATATACATAATAGGGGTGATCCACCCAAGCTTTCTGCATCTACTTTTACTCCATGGCAATTTTCGATGAAATCTCATGTGTGCAGTTCCTCCATAGAGTTGTGGAAGATCATCAAAAATGGTCTTCATGTTGGAAACCCCAACAATCTCACAAGAAGAGAAGTGGTCGATAGCCAACTCAACGCTACAGCTCTACACATGATACAGCTTGGTGTGGGTGACAAAGATATGCCACACATTCAGCATCTTAGTACAGCGAAGGAAGCTTGGGATGCTCTCACCGAGCTCTTCATCGGAAATGAAAGTATGAAAAGGAATAGATATGATGCATTGAGTAATGAAGCTGAAGGATTCTATATGTTGGATGGAGAAGACCATGAAGACATGTATAGGAGGCTTAAGGCTATAGCCACAAATTTCAGAAATCATGGTGCTGCTCATGTTGATGATGCATGGATTAAGCGCAAGTATGTCAGTGCTCTTATGCCGTTTGAGCCCACATATTTGAAAAGTCTCCAAGGTAGGCATATCTATCACCTCATGACATCCAATGAGTTAATGCAAGAAATGGCCGCCTTCAAAGTGGCTGCCAAGAATGTCGAAGATGCTCGTGCTCGAGCTATGGGGATGCAAAAAGGGATCAACGTGGCCTTGAAGAATAGTTTGATTGATCATGATGAATATGCCCTAGAAGGTCTCGACTGTCCTAAGGATATAAAAAGGATTCATGGACAATACTTGGCTCTTTATGCTAGAAACTTCTGGAAAGATCCAGCCAAGGCTAAATCTGAACCGGAACACAAGAGTGGAGCATATGGAAGAAAAGAAAATGGTCCCAAGCTGAGAACATGTTTCAACTGTGGTGACCGGCTGCACTTCGTAGCTGAGTGTCCATATCAAAGTAGGGAAGATAATGGAGGAAGACTCATTTTCAAGTACAAGTCAAAGGCTCCACGCAAGAAATAGTTTGCAAAGAAGAATGCTCCTTTCAAGAAGCAACCAAAGATTGTTCTAGTGGCTCAAGAAGAATATTCATCGGGAAGTGAAGATGAGGACGAGGATGATAAATCTCAAGAGGTGGCTGATATAGCCACCACATCTACATCTACATCAACATCTCTCTTTGACTCTCCGAACGAAAACATCATCAACAAGAATGCTACTTGTCTCATGGCAAGAAGCTCCGAGGTAACTTCTTCTAACTCTTCTTTTCCTAAGGCTATGATTGACATGGATGATACTACTAGTCTTAAGGTTAAAGAAGAGATTACTGCTTTGGATTATTTCTATACTAACTTGCAAGGTGAGAACAAAGTTCGTTTTGAAGCTCTTATGGATCAGCTGGCCCAAAACAAAGCTCTCCTTGAAGAAAAGGGCAGAATTGAAAGGGAGGATGCAATGGAAATTGCATCCTTAAAAATGCTCTTGAAGAAGAGGAAGAGGCTCAGGTCTCTCTTGAAGAGAGGCTTGAGTCTATTGAAGAGTCACATGATGAAATTGTGACTAAACTTGTTAAGGAACATGATAATGCTATCACCAAAGCAAAGAAGTTAAAGAAGGAAAAGATTGACTTTGGGGCTGCTCATGATAGACTCTCCGAGTAATTGGAGAAACTTGACAATGCTCACAAGGCATTGAAAAACGAGTTCTCTATTCTCAATGAGTCACATGATCAGCTTCAAAGTCGATTGGCTAAATATGATACTCCTAGATCATCCAACTCAACATATAGTAACAAGGAAAATGCTAGTGTGGAAAAAGAAGTGATCAAGGACATCACTCCCAAGGATAATGGTGTGCTTGATGAAGTCCTTGGCAAACAAAGGTCAAAACATGGTAAAGAGGAACTTGGGTATGTCACCAAGTCCAAGAAAAAGAAAACCAAGAAGAACAAGACCAAGAATGTGCAATCAAAGATAAGCACCGCTGAGAAGAATGTCACAAAAGACAAGACTAACAATATTGGTTTTGCAGGGTCTCACAACCCGAATTATGAACTCTTTTGTGATGACTATGGTGATGTTTATGCTTATTATGTCGGTCCCTTTGATGAATATATTTCTTGGTCTATTTGGGTCCCAAAGACCCTTGTTACTAACATGAAAGGACCCATTGAAAAATGGGTACCTAAAACCAAGAAGTAATTTTCTTGCGGGGCTATGCTTCCTGTGGGTGCTGGATAGTGGCTGCACTAGTCATATGACCGGAAGCAAGGAGATCATCACGGAGATGCGTCCAAATCATGATAATATCACAGTCTCCTATGGTGAAAAATCTAAATCTCAGGTATTGGGTCTTGTCAAGGTTGTGGTTGCCCACGATATCTCTCTCGTGGACGTCATGCTTGTTGAGACGCTCAGTTACAACCTTCTTTCTGTTCGTGCCCTTAGCAAGATGGGTTTTGTTGTTTTTATCGATGATGATTTGGTGGTACTCTTGTGGAGCAAGTCTCTAAAGGTCGCTTTTGTTGGATACGTCGAAAATGACCTGTATGTGGTGGACTTCTCGGGGAAAACCACTTCGGGTCCGATGTGTCTATTCAGAAAGGCCAACGTGGGCTGGCTATGGCATCGCCGTTTAGCCCATGTCAACATGAGAACTTTGCAAAGTCTCCAAAAGGGTGGCCACATCCTTGGACTAAAAGACAATGTCTCTTTTGCCAAAGATCGTGTTTGCAGGGCTTGTGTAGAAGGAAAAATGCATGACTCTCCCCACAAGAGGAAGACTATTGTGTCATCAAAGAGGATCTTGGAATTACTTCATGTGGATTTATTTGGTCCTCCTTCTCATGCAAGTCTTGGTGGGAAGAAATATTGCTTGGTCATTGTCGATGATTACTCAAGATACACATGGGTCTATTTCTTCAAGCTGAAAAGTGAGACTCAACAAACTGTCATTGACTTTGCCAATGAAGTTCAACGTCAACACAATGTTCCTATCTTGGCAATAAGAAGTGACAACGGCTCCGAATTCAAGAACTACACTTTGAATGAGTTTCTAAGCGAAGAGGAGATTAGACATCAATATTCCACTGCGTAAACCCCTCAACAAAATGGTGTAACCGAGAGGAAGAACCGGACTTTGATGGACATGGCAAGATCAATGTTGGCTGAATTCAAGTCTCCTTATAATTTTTGGGCTGAAGCCATATCCACTGCTTGTCACTCATCGAACCGGCTCTACCTCCAAAAGATTTTGGACAAGACTCCATATGAAATACTTACCGGTAACAAGCCCAACATCTCACACTTCAGGGTATTCGGGTGTAAGTGTTTCTTTCTTATTAAAGGTGTCCGTTTGTCAAAATTCGAGTCCAAGGCTTTAGAAGGTATTTTTGTTGGTTACGGTGCTGAATCCCACACTTATAGAGTCTACAATAAGCTCACTGGGATTGTTGTAGAATCTTGTAGTGTGGAGTTCGATGAAGATAATGACTCCTTTGTAGGGAAAGTTGATGTTTGTGATGCAGATGTTGAAATACCCCAAGATGCCATAAGAAGAATGGGCGTGGGATTTTTTCGCCCCATTGAGGAACCCCTTGTGGCGGATCGGGAAGGAAAATGCTCCACACATGTGGAGTCCTCATCTACACAAGATCAACAAGCTCCTACTATTGGAGAAAATCCTGCACTAACACCGCAATCTGCTGAAGATCATTTGTCCCCTGGACAAGTTGGTAGTCCTAGGCCAGACTATCCGCTCCCTCCAAGGGGCGGACAATCCGCCCCTAGCACTCCAACTCGTTCCAGAGGATCCGGAGGAGAAGTCAACAACTCTGAAGCTCCCAGGACGGATTCTCCGGCCCCCGAGGGGGGATTATCCGGCCCTGGGTCTCCAACTCCTGTCAGGCACTCTCAGGAAGAAGGATCTGGTGCTTCACCTCCCAGGCCGGATAGTCCGGCCCCTCCAAGGGGCGGATTATCCGGCCCTGAAGAACAAACTCAGCAGCAATCTTCTGGTGTTAACGCAGACCAATATCAAGGGCAAGGCAGTAATCAAGACAAGGATACAAATACTGAATCAACTCCTTCTAGAAACAATAAGGACATTGAGGCTCGTTGCAAGGCTCGTGCTGGTCGGAACCTTGAACTAAGGGGTCACACTCTTGACAAGGTTGTTGGTGATCTACGACGAAGGGTATCCACTAGAAGAGAACTTGCAAGCTTCTGTGATCATCAAGCTCACATTTTCGTGGTTGAACTGAAGAAGGTTTTTGATGCTCTTGAAGACCCCGATTGGGTTGTTGCAATGCATGAAGAATTAAATAACTTCGAACGCAACAAAGTTTGGAAGCTTGTAGAGAAACCAAAGGATTGCCGCAATGTTATCGGCACCAAGTGGATCTTCAAGAACAAACAAGATGAAAATGGCATTGTTGTGAGGAATAAAGCACGGATCGTGGCTCAAGGATTGTCTCAAGTGGAAGGAATTGATTTTGGCGAACGTATGCTCTTGTGGCTCGTCTTGAGTCCATCCGTATCCTTCCTGCATATGCAGCCCATCATAATTTCAAATTACAACAAATGGATGTTAAGAGCGCTTTCCTTAATGGTCCTCTACATGAGTTAGTATACGTCAAGTAGCCCCCGGGGTTTGAGGACCCCAAATTTCCGAACCATGTCTACAAACTCGATAAGGCGCTCTATGGCCTTAAACAAGCCCCACGTGCGTGGTATGAGCACCTTAAAGAGCTTTTGCTAGACCGTGGATTCGAAGTTGGGCAAATCGATCCCACCCTTTTTACTAAGAAGGTTAATGGGGAGCTTTTTGTATGCCAACTTTATGTAGAAGACATTATTTTTGGCTCTACTAACCAAGATTTTAATGATGAATTTTCAAAGCTTATGACTGACAGGTTTGAGATGTCCATGATGGGTGAGCTGAGGTTCTTTATTGGATTTGAGATCAAACAACTTAGAGAGAGAACCTTTATTAATCAAGATAAGTACATCCAAGACATGCTCAAAAGGTTCAAGATGACGGATCTCAATGGCGTTGCTACCCCAATGCGAACAAAGTGTCATCTTGAGCTCAATCCCAAGGGTAAAGACGTGGATCAAAAGGTATACCGATCCATGATAGGCTCTCTCCTTTACCTTTGTGCATCTAGGACCGATATCGTGTTAAGTGTAGGAGTGTGGGCAAGGTACCAAGCCGCTCCTAAAGAAAGCCACTTAGTGGCAGTCAAACGAATCTTCTGATATTTGGTTCATTCCCCAAATTTTGGGTTATGGTATCCCCCGGGTTCAAGTTTCTCTCTATGTGGTTACACTGATTCAGATTGGGCTGGTGACAAAGATGATAGGAAATCAACCTCTGGTACATGTCAATTCTTGGGCAGGTCTCTAGTGTGTTGTTCATCAAAGAAACAGAATTGTATTTCACTCTCAACCGCCGAAGCTGAATATGTTGCTGCTGCAAGTGCTTGTACACAATTGTTATGGATGAGGTAAAATTTAAAGGAATATGGTGTCAATTGTGACAAAGTGCCTCTATTATGAGACAATGAAAGTGCTATCAAAATTTCTTACAATCCCGTGCAGCATACAAGAACACAACATATAGAGATTCGCAACCACTTTATTCGGGATCATGTTGCTCGTGTTGATATTGCCCTATCCTTTGTGAGCACGAAGAACCAACTTGCTGATATTTTCATGAAGCCTCTTGATGAAGCAAGATTTTGTTATTTGAGGAATGAGCTAAATATCATAGATTCATGGAGCATGGCTTGACTACCCTTTCACACTCACTTGCTCTTATTCATGTATTTGGTTTAGATGCGGGCATAGACATAGGGGGAGTGTGGTCCTAATTGATTGGGCCAACCCTCCCCCCATAATGCCGAAAGCAAGTAAAATCATTTCCCTTAATATCATTTTGTGATATGTGGGTCATCGATGAGCATTGGTTTTGAACTCAAGATACATCTTCGCGGTGTCATGCCATGCGCTCCAACATGGTGGCTTCGGCCACCGCCCTCTTCCTAGAGAAGAGTTGGTTTCTCATGGGTCTCGTTGGATTTTCTTGCATATCTCTTGTTCTTATGGAAAACACACTCAAATTTGGCTTTTGGTTGATTTGATTCTTGCAAATTTGGGTGTGTAGTACCATCTCAGTTTGATGTTGTCAACCCAAGCCTTTCTCTCCCTCCTTGAACCATCTATTCTTGCACACAAGTCCTCTAAAACACCATCGAGGGGTTTGCTAGGTTGCTCAGGCCTGAATCTGTAATTTAAAAAATTTCAGGGGGGCGGACTATTCGCCTTAAGTGGGGGGCGGATTATCCGCCCTTGGCGAAATCGTCCACTTATAGGCTGGGTCGGGGAGGGCAGGCTCAAACAGTGCAGCCAGTCCTCCCCCAACCCTACCTCTGCCCCCTAGCCACCGCTGGAGCATCCGCCTCTCTCGGAGTCGATTCGACCACCGGATTCTCCGAGCTCTCCTCGGATCTTCTTCACCTCGCCTCCGGGTATCTTCTCCTCCGCGATTTTCCTCCAATGAGTGAGGTTAACTCCCTCATCTCTCTCCTTTTGTATGGGATGCATTTTATTTGGTTGAAATCTCGTTGTAGAAGATCCTTGGTGTTGTTCCTTACATGCTAGAATCAGTAGAATTGCACACTTTGTGCCCGATCTATTTTGCCATGGTAGATCTGGGCCAATCTAGAAAATTCCTGCGGGGGGCGTATTATCCGCCCCTGCCAGGGCCGGATAATCCGGCCTGGAGACTGAACTCTGGTCTGTTTTGGTCCTGCTCCTGCAATACACATCATTGGCTCTGGGTTGCTTTTCTACTCTTTCTTCTTGCTTTCTCCTGGACTTGTGTGTATGCTTATCTCCATGCTATCCCTATAATGCCTTTCACAGGTGGTTCCAAGCCAACCAAGACCTTCGTCCATCGTTCCCGTGCCCGTTATCTCAAGCCTACTGCAGAAGGGAAGTTCATTGACAAGACCGAGGTCAGCAGAGCAGCAAGAGAGGCTGAACGGATGGCAAAGGCAAGTAATAAAACTAAGAGGACCGCATCTCGCAAGGGCAAACAGTCTCGGCCCAATTACAAGGCTATGGATAGTCTTCAGTATGCCACCATTCGCCAAACTGATTATTATGATGAGGCTGATAGTGATGGTCCCCCCGAGGACTCTATGTTTTGGAATGCCCACTTTCGGGCTATTCATGATGATGTCTATGCTACTCTCAAGCTTCGCCCCATGTGTCCCATCAATTTGACTGAGGCTCAATCCAAGACAAGGCTCATTGAGGCATTAGATGTGACCAACGAGATGGGGCTGCACCACCTCATGACTATCCAATGCAACTATGATTCCTCTGTGGTGCGGCAGTTCTTCTCGACTCTGGTGATTTGCGGTGATGAGCGCTGTACTATGAAGTGGATGACAGGGACCACCATGATTCAGTCAGACTTTCGCACCTTTGGGAAGGTTCTTGGTTATGAATTCCATGGCCGTGACACTCCTTCGGGCCACCGTATCATTTCTCCTCTGAAGCCATCCAAGGATATTGCACTTGCTCCTTGCCTTTCTTCTGATGGTGTTGCTGGTACTTTCGCTGGTCTCTCTCCCTTGTATGCCTCCCTTGTTGGCATATTTAGGGACTGCATCGCTCCTAGTGGTGGCAACAATGAAAGGATCTGTGGCCACCTGGTTCCACTCCTTGCTTTTGCTCACGAGTGTGCCACTAACTCTGGATCAGCCACAGGTTACAAACTGGACGTCATGGACTATATTTATCATGAGATGACGGATGCTATGATCAATGTGCTCTATTCCTTATGCTCCTTTCATAATGATGCTCGTCAAGCATATGTTGCCACATGAGGATTTTGGCACTGCTCTGGATGGAATTCACAAGCCCAAGAAAATCTACAACAAGGCTCAAAAGACCCATCACCCTTCCACTGCCCCGGAGTCCTTCATGCGTGATGCTCGGGCTAGTGGTCGTCGTTCCACGGTGTCCCCAATGGCACGCGAGGTTAAGCAGCTCACTTGGTTCCAGCGACACATTCTTTGCATGGTCATTGACACTCACAAGGGCCAATATGAGGCTTACCGTAGGGATCATGCGAGGGATCACACACAGCAGCTCATTCTCCACCATATCTCAAGTGCCACTGGCCATCCACCTCCTCCCACTACTCTAGATCCGTATGCTCAGTGGAACACCTCAGGGATCAACTATGGCGAGCTCGAGAGTTGCCTATTTCCTCCTCCACCGAGGGCACCCACTCCTCCAGCTGATGACGATGACGATGAGTATGATGAAGAGGAAGGGGACGAGAATGACTATGATGAGGATGAGGAGGAGTGATCTTCACGGGCGTTAGCATAGCTCTTCTTCCTTTTTGGCATTTCGATGCCAAAGGGGGAGAAGTAGTTCTATTAGGTCTCGTGGATTTGCAAGGGTCGGGTGCAAGCATCTTTCTTTCGTTTTATTTGCTTGCTTGTGCCCTTTTAGCGTGAACTCATTTGCTATTTGTGTTTGATTATGTAAGACTTTGTCATGTTCCACTAAGTTTGGTACTTTGTGTGGTATTCATGGATTTCTGGATTTATCTATTGTGGATATCATGGAATTCTGGATTTATCTATGGAGGCATGTTTGATGGCATACGGAATCACGGGCCTATCAAATGTATGCATAAATTTTGTTGATATTGTTGGGATGTGCTTGGAGGCTATCAAGCTAATTATATTCTTTGGCTATAATCACATCCCGGTGGTATGACCTTGTTTCCCAACCCACCTTGTTTCAATTATCTTTACTATGTAAGTTATGTTCCCTCTAGTGTTTGCATTTGTATTCAAACGCAAATTCTAAAATATGCACACATCTAGGGGGAGCGTATTTCTTTTTTAAGGTGGCATTTGCTGGCTTCATTGCAAATCCTAATATTGTCATCTAACACCAAAAAGGGGGAGATCGAAAGAACAATTTATAATCCCTAGTGTTTTGTGTGTTAGATAACAATATCAAGGATTATTTAATGTGTGTTGAAGTGTTGCAGCTCTCTTTGAGAAAAAGGGAAAAGGATTCTGCCTTTGGGGGGCGGATAATCCGCCCCCACCAGGGGCGGATAATCCGCCCCTCCCTCTTACCAAGCAGGCGCAAGCCCCAGAAGGGGGGCGGAGTTTTGGCCGGATTTTTCGGCCCCGCCGGATAGTCCGCCCCCTTGATCATCGCCAAGGCGCAAGCCCCAGAGAGGAGGGAGAGTGTTGACCGGACTTTCCGGCTTGGCCGGATAATACACCCCTGGAGGGGGCCGGATTATCCGCCCCCCCCCCCCCAAGATCTTCACCAAGTTTCGCAGGCGCCAGCCCCAGAGAGGGGTCAGAGTTTCCCCCAGAGAATCCACCCTTGGGGCGGAGTTTTCCCAGGGGGCGGATAATCCGCCCCAAAAGTTGTGCAACGGCTAGATCTGGGGAGGGGGTATTTAAGCCAGCCTTCCCCCTACTGCCAGATCTCTTGATTCATTCGAAAAAGTTTAGATCTGATCTGCAACCTTCATCCAAGAGAGCTCCACCTAGATCTGATCTGCAACCTGCCGTCCCTTGGGGAATCGAAGGAGGAGAACTCGATCTTCATCATCAGCAATCAAGCGCTTCATCTCCTCTCCATTCAGTTGGAGAACCACCGATCTAGTATTTCTTGCAAATACCTAGATCCTTGTTTTTTTATATTGATAAACCTTGTTCTTGTGGCAGCTTATTGTCATCTCGGGAGCCCCCAATTCGGTTGTGGGTGTGTGCCCCGACAGTGTTGTAAAAGGCACCGGTTCCCGCCTCGAAGGGATCCAATAGTGGAGAAGGTGGATCAGGCCTCTTGTGGCGAGATCCATCGGAGAATAGGGTGAGGCCTATTGTGGCGTGGTGGTCTTAGAACCGCCCACCCCTCCAACGCATATGTACTTCCCTTAATAAGGAAGGAACTGCGGTAAAACAAACCCCTATGTCTCCGCGTGTTCCACTACAGTTCCTTCGCTCCTCTCTCTTTACGTGCTTAGTAATTAGGGTTGCATATAGGGAAATTCTCGTAGTGTCATATCTAGAGAATTTACTTTGTGTCAATCCTAAAATTGAAAAAGTATTAAAAAATTGGTTAGCACCTATTCACCCCCCCTCTAGGTGCCCATACGATCCATTTCACTTTATAGTTTCTACGCGGTTCCTAGCTACAACAGTAACTGCATCCCCATTGTGTATCTCACCGCAAATTCTGAGTTACCCAACATCTCTTGCATTCCAGGATATACTACTGCTTCCATATATATTTGTTGAAATGAACTAGCTATTTTATATTAGCTGACATTCTAGGAAACACTCTGTTTGATTGCTTAATTCATTTGTAGGCACACTTATGTAATGCTTGCTTGTCCTGTTCTATAGGTCCACAAGCAATGCCGTTATATTTAATATCTAATGGTTCGTCCTAAGCAGAGACATAGGTATCATTTACTGCATATATAGTTCATTCGTAGTTTGGAATCTTGATCTACAAGTTCTCTTATGATGCCTTTATAATTTCTATGCGGTTCCTAGCTATGATAGTAACTGCATGCCCATTGTATAGCTCACCACAAATTCTGGGTCATCAAACGTCTCTTGAATTCCAGGATAAACGACTTCTTTCATATATATTTGTTGAAATGACCTGGCTAGTTTATATTTGCTGAAATTCTAAGAAACACATTGATTGATTGCTCATTTCATTGTACACACACTTGTCTAATGCTTGATTGTCCTCTTCTACGGGTTCACAAGAGACCCCATTATATTTCTAATCTGGTGCTAGTTCATCCTAAGAAACGACATAACTATCCTCTACTGTGTAGTTCATTCATGGTTTGCGTTCCTGCTCTGCAAGTTCTCGCATGATGCCATTATTATTTTTGTCTCGTTCGTTCGAGGGTAGTATTACCCAATTTATTGTTTCGACACAAAGAGAGACAAAGAATACTTGCAAGCCTTAACAACTGATTTGTCAATTCAGCTGCACCTGGAAATAGTTCTTGCTCACAGAAGTTTATCATTATCAACATTTTGTAGTAGCAACAGTAAAACAAGAGAAATAGTAACAGTAGTAGCAAACAGTAGGATATGAGTGCGGTAGGCATAGGGATGGACGGATGGGCGTTGCATGGACGAGTCTAAACATGTAACTTCAAGATATAGGGCAATTGCAGATAAATAAGATAAATCATCCAAGTACTAAACAATCATAGGCATGTGCTCCATATATAGTCATACATGCTCGCAATGCGAACTTGCACAACATCTTTTGTCCTGCCAGCCCGTTGCAGCGGGGCCTCAAGGGAACTACTGGCAATTAAGGCACTCATTTTAATAGAGTACCGGAGCAAAGCATTAACACTCCGTGAACACACGTGATCCTCACATCACAGCCATCCCCTCAGGTTGTCCCAATTTCTGTCACTTCGGGGCCTTTGGATCCGGACAATGATATGTGTACACAACTTGCAGATAAGATCACAAACAATACTATCATAATGATTCAATAATAAGTTCAGATATGAGATCATGGCACTCGGGCCCTAGTGACAAGCATTAAGCACAACAATTTGCAACAAAGTCAAATAGCACTAATAGAGATACTAGGAACCATGCCCTAACAATATTATTCGATTACATGATAGAACTCATCTAATCCCTACCATCCCCATAGACTACAGCGAGGGATTACTCACTCATGGATGAGAGAAACATGGATGGTTGATGGAGAGGCGTTGTTGATGACGATGGCGACGATCCTCTCCAAATTCCCCATCCCGGTAGGGTGCCAGAACAGAGTTTCTGGTTCTGAATCGCGATTTCTGGTGGTGGCGGCGCAGCGGAACTCTTTCTTGGAAAAACGTCGAACCCCCGTCAGTTTTTAGGTCAAGAGGCAACTTATAGGGGAAGAGGGAGGCTGAGGGGGTGCCTGGGGCAAACACCCCCCTCCAGGAGTGGCCTCGGCCCACCCGTGCGGCAGGGGGTGTGGGCTCCTCAGGCCTCCCCTCCGCTCGTATTCTCGCTCCGTGAGTCTTCTGGTGAAATAGGATTTTTGGCATATTTTCCGGGATTTTTCCTGATAGTTGATTTTCTGCACAAAAACTAGACACCAAGGTAATTCTGCTGAAAATAGCATCAGTCCGTGTTAGTTGTATCCAAATCACACAAGTTTAGAGAAGAAACAATAGCAAAAGTGCTCGGGCAAGTAGATACGTTTTGGACATATCATTTCGCAAGAGACGCTGCTATATTTATAATCTGGTGATGGTTCATCCTAAGCAACGACATAACTATCCTCTATTGTGTAGTTCATTCGTGGTTTGCATTCCTGCTCTACAAGTTATGGCATGATGCATTATAATTTCAGTCTCATTTAGTCTTAGCTACGAAAGTAACTGCATGTGCATTGTGTAGCTCACCGCAAATTCTGAGTCAACCAACGTCTCTTACATTCCAGGATATACTACTGCTTCCATATATATTTGTTGAAATGACCTGGCTAGTTTATATTTACTGAAATTCTAGGAAACACTCTATTTGATTGCTCAATTTATTTGTAGGCACACTCGTGTAATTCTCGTTTGTCCTATTCTATAGGTTCACAAGCAATGCCATTATATTTCATATCTAATAGTTCGTCCTAAGTAGTGACATATCTATCCTCTCTATATAGTTCATTTGTGGTTTACATTCTTGCTCTACAAGTTCTCTTATGATGCCATTATAAATTCTATTCGGTTCATAGCTACGAAAGTACCTGTATGCCCATTGTGTAGCTCACCGCAAATTTTGGGTCACCCAACATATCTTGCATTCCAGCATAAACGACCACTTCCATATACATTTGTAGAAATGACCTGGCTAGTTTATATTTGCTGAAATTATAACAAACACTTTGATTGATTGCTCATTTCATTGTAGGCACACTTGTCTAATGCTTGCTTGTCCTCTTCTACAGGTTTGCCAGAGACGCCATTATATTTCTAGTCTAGTGATGGTTCATCCTAAAGCAGCGGCATAACTATCCTCTACTGTGTAGTTCATTTGTGGTTTGTGTTCTTACTCTACAAGTTCTGGTATGATGCCATTATAATTTATATCTTGTTCATTCTTAGGTATGACAGTAACTGCATACCATTGTGTAGCTCATCGTGAATTCCGAGTCAACCAACGTCTCTTGATTTCCAAGATATACAATTGCTTCCATATATATTTGTTGAAATAACCTGGCTAGTTTATATTTGCTGAAATTCTAAGAAACACTTTGTTTGACAGCTCATTTCATTGTAGGTACACTTTTCTAATGCTTGCCTGTCCTGTTCTACAGGTTCACAAGCGACGCTATTAAATTGCATATCTGGTTCTAGTATATAGTTCATTTGTGGTTTGCATTCCTGCTCTACAAGTCCTCGTGTGATGTCGTTATAATTTCTGTCTTGTTTATTCTTAGCTACGACAATAACTGCATGACATTGTCTGGTTTATTCTTCTATATATATATTTGTTGATATGACCTAGCTAGTTTATAATTGCTGAAATTCTAATCCACACATATTGTTATATTTCTCGTTTTATGGTAGGCACACTTGTTTAATGCTTGCTTATCCTGTTTGTTTGACGTGATGGTCAACATATTTGAACCATTGACCAGTAGTAAACTCCAGTTTATAGCTCCTGCCATATTAGTTAAATGAGTAGTTTGCCTTGTTTGACATATTAACTTGTTATTACTTAGTTTCAGACTGCAATTATTGCTATCGCCACCAAAGAGGGAGCTGCACGATCATGTCTCAAGTTTGTTTTCCAATGTAGATGTCACACTCAAAAGAGAGATGGAGGTGATAGATGGAGAAAGCAAATTGAGGACTGCTATTAAATCGATTGTCAACTGAAATGCCGATTTTTCTTTCCCTTGAGTTGATAATATATAATAAATTTATTTTTTTTGCATTTGATGTAATATCTGGACTAATTGCATAGGTCGTGTAGGCATTTAGTTGATGCCCTCCAGACATAGCGGTAGGCGGTATCGTAACTGCGCAAGCCAGGTCGATTAGGGTATATCGTGCTCTGTATTTGCCCGTCTTGTATTAGTCCAATGATAAACAATAAAAATGCTCACAAGTTGTACACCTTTTATGGTGTCGAAATGGGCTCCAGAATGCAGAAACTGTAAAAGTAAGAGGGCCGACCCATAGGAGAGATTAGTAACAACGGTATGCATGTAAAGGCAATGCCATAACAAAGGGCAGTCAAACGATGTGAGCAAAATAACGGCAGTCGAACAAGAATATGGTGACAAAGAATAGGACGAAACGATAAAGCCGAGAAAATAACATGCCGAAATAGTAACGGGTCGTGACGTTAATGCACTGAAAAATGTAATCGAGAGAGTAAATGTGTCGAAACAATGTGACCGGACAAGAACTCTCAAAACAGTAAAGGGACAAAACAGTAACGGGCCAGAATAGTAGGAGGCCTAGACAGGAAAAGGACTAGGAGCTTACCAGGCCAGAAAAATAACAGGGCGAGTTTGCACCAGGCTGGAACAATAACAATCCGATGAGCTCACCAGGTTAAAATAGTAATGGGCCAGAACATGGGCCGTGCATTTACGGGACTGAACAGTAGGGCCCAAATAATATGGGCCTGGTTCGAACAGTACATGGATATACAGTAATGGGCCAGATAGGTTACGGGCTGGCCAAACGGGCCAATTTCGAACAGTGCATGGAAGAACACTAACGGGCCCGGATATTTATGGGCCAAGCGAACGGGCCAATTTTAAACAGTGCGTGTGGAAACAGTAACGGTCCAGAAAGTTTACGGGCCGACTACGGCTGCACCAGTGGGCCCATTTGTAACAGCGCATGTCAAAATAGTAATGGGCCACGATCCTATTGGGCTTCGTTAATGGGCCAGCCCACTTCATTATTACTAGCCTTGGCTGGTCCTGTCCTCTACCACGGTTTCATTGACAGTTAATATCGTTAAATGTCTGCTAACGACGCTCGCCACGTGGCAGTTTGCATGACGTCAGCAGTCAACGCGGCTGGCAAACACATCTACGACAGAACGACTTTTCATGGACGAAGGGTGCGATCTGCCATGGTCCAAAAAAAACCGTGATAGATTCATTTGTGACGGGGATTTTACCACGAAGGGCATCCGTCATCAAAGACTCTTCATCCATGAAAAATGGGCCTTCAACCATGAAAATAGTCCGTTGTAAAAGAACTTTTTTTGTAGTGGTAGCTCCCATTGTAGACCCGACTCAGGCACAAGCCGAGTTAGAGGAGGCACGGTTGAAAGTGTTAGATGGAGCTAAGAGAGTAGCAACTGCACATCGGTCACTTAACATTACCTTGCATGAATATGCTAGGTAAAACAAGCTTAACACTAGCACAACTCGCATAGATGGTGTTAGAATAAGATGAAAGAATCTCCTTAGTGATATAAACAAGGAACATGTGCCAAGGCCAGGTGACTCAGTAGACCCAGGGTTGCCGAGGTATAGCACACCGTCGAAAAACCTCAGGGCGGCAGATGCAGAAGCTGCCGAGATACCTGCTCTGTTTGGCGAAGCCCGACAGAGGCAGCAGGAGAGAGTCAATGAGCTGGCACGCATAGCAAACTAGCAGAATGAGGAACTACTCAAGAACAACTCGGTAAGGTCTAGAGGTTCATGCTTCTTTCATTCGGCTGGAGGTGCTCTGGAAAGATCAGCTGATGCGACATCTTCACCCGGTGGAGACACATGAAGATAAGAGGTGGTAACCTCTGGGAGAAGGAACAAGCAGATAGTGCCGTATGATCCGGCAGTGGCTGGGAAAGCAAAGACAACACAAGCTCGTGACCAAGGAGGTGGCAACCGAGGCAACAAAAACCCCGGTCAATGTCATGTTGTCCAGCGCGATTCAGCTAGAGGAGGACAACATCCACCCCAGCAACATGAGTCGAAGTATATGTCTTGGCAAGAGCGCAGTGCAAGGCCAGCTAAGCAGAACCCAAAGCAAAATAGGTATAATGATGGTTACTCGGCAATGGAGAATGTCGGGTTCCACAGGCCGGATCACCATATGCTAGAGGCAAGGCTAGGGAACTGGAACTTGCAGCCAGATGACGCAAGGTTAAAGTTGGACAGAATATATAGGTCCAAACTGTTAGAAGAACAGGGTCCAATGGGTCCGCCTTGCTTTGGACCTCGGATTATGAGGTAAGCACATGTGGCACATTTCCAATTGGCTAGGGGGACAAAAACATATGATGGGAGTACAAAGCGAAAAGATTGGCTGATAGATTATGCCACTGCAGTGCACATCATAGGGGGCAATGTCATATGGGCTATAAGATATGTACCACGAATGTTAGAGAGACCAGCAAGGGTCTGGCTGAATAATCTGCCGGCAGGAAGTATCAACTATTGGTTGGATTTTGAGGATATATTTGTGAGCAACTTCACGAGCACGTACAAGGGGCCAAACAAACCTCGGCATCTCTCCATGTGCAAGCAAAGGCTGAATGAAACCGGTCGAGAGTTTTTAAGTCGGTGGTGCAACCTGAGAAACTCCTATGAGGAAGTGATCGAGTCACAAGCAATGACATGGTTCGCACAAGGGTGTAGATATGCAAGTGTGTTATGGCAGAGATTGCATGGAGATATGTCAACTATGTTAGCCGAGACAATCAGGATTGGTGACTCATACGCGTTGGGTGATCTGACTCATCAAAATGAGGAGCATTACACCCGCGACGGTGTCGGGTCATCCCGGAGAAACGATTTTTGAGGTAAAAGAAGAGAAGAAAGGCCGGATTATCATTATAACTCGAGCCATGTTGCTGCAGTAACCCAAGATTAGCCAGGAGCTGGCGGTAATCAGCAATAGAAGAACAATACGCAGCAGTGGACTCCAAAGAATGATGTCCAAAAACAGTGGAGTGCTAAGCAGAAGAAGCAGTGGCAAGAAAGGCCGAATTATACGTATGAGTCTATGCTGGATCAACCCTACAAGTTACAAACTCCTAATCCAGCTAAGACGGTGAATCATACAACTCGGCAGTGTGCTTGGATGTAGCTAGAAATGGGCAAATCAGAACCAAACTAGCCGAATCACCGACCATAGCTTATAGGAGGCAATGCATAGCAGCAACTTGATCTACCCCCTCCATTGCCGAGGTACGAGAACCATGATAGAAGATAGGTTGTGCATCATGTGGACAATCACAAACCAGGAGAATCATGGAAACCCCGGCAATGGTGCCAAGAATGAGTACAGAGAACATCATCAGACATACTGTGTGTTCACCACAGAATATGATGGGGATATGCCTAGTGGGGTATACCCAGCAGGACGTTCCCTACTGGATCATACTCTCAGCGAGTGGGCCTGCAGGACGGTGACTGGATCACGACCCAAGAAGGAGCCAGGCGACTGGAAGCTGAAGGCCCAAAAGCCTAGCTAGGCCCAGTCAGATTAAGGCAAACCCCTCCGAGTACTTATTCAACTCGTTTGTAGATCTGTAAACCCTAGCGAGGTATCCCTATATAAACCTCCCTAGGGTACGCCTAGCACTTATGTTCCATCATACACCTCATCGACTTTCTGCCTAGCCACCGAGCTCGCCCACTGTAATCTCTCGATAATACAATCTAGCAGGAGTAGATATTTACCCTTCGGGAGAGCGAACCTGGGTAAAACCTTGTGTCTCCGCCCTCATATCGCACCGCAGACGGCTGGCCTCCCTTACCCCTCGTTCTATTACTCGCTACCAATCGCAACATCTGTCGTGGCCATTCCCACGACAGTGGCGCCCATCGTGGGGCCCGGACGGTCAAGCCTGAGTTCTATGGCGAGGCCCTACTTGCCAATAAACCGGTCAATCGCCACCGGCCGCATGATCGCCATCCGCGGTATCCTCCAGATCTTTCCCAGCAGTTAAGTCCCGGCGTCGCGCCCGGTCACGCACAGCGTCATCATGCCAGTCGGCACGATCAACCTCTTCATCAGCTTCACGGACGTTATCATCTCGGAGGACTCGGCGCTCATCGGCGAGTCGCCGCCACGCGATCGGCTCTCTGAGAGCTAGGTCTGCACCATCCACCGCCTCGCCCTCGAGTACGACTCGGCCAAGAACGACGTGGCCGAGACCAACACGGTCGCGGATGACGCGACCCTCCACGACGACGCTGACTCGGCGACCCCAGCTTCAGTCGCCAGATCCATCATCGTCGCGTCGCCAGAAGGCTCCATCACGCGAGTCTACAACGTTGGGGATTTCGAGGATCCGTCCATCCTCGGGATCTTTGATTCCGACTCTGGATCAAAGAATTCTGGTGACCACCACGCTGGATCTGGTCGCTTCATCTCGACCTAGATGGCGAGCGGCGCGAGCGCCCCGCCAGACCCCTTCTCCATGTTGATCCCGCCTACCGCGGCGGCGGGGGAAGTTGAGGAAGCCCGCCTGTGCCTAGAGGAGGTGGTGCGTAAGGAGCAAGCCGAGAGCGATTTTTTTTGCCTCGAGCAGGCCATGGCACATGAGCTATAGCACTATCACCAGCGCCACATTAGGATGCGCCTGAACCCTATCGTCCAGGGTCGCACCCTAAAGTTTGATGAAGACAACAATCCCGCTAGCGTGGCCGAGTGCGTGATATGCGAGAACGCGTGGCCAGGCTTCAGCGCCCGTCCGCCACCAGGAGCACCAGCGAGTGGAGATCCCCCACCACCACCCGGCCGCATGACCCGTCCCAACCATCCGAGAGTTCTCATCTCTCCGCAAGAGCGGAACGCAAACGGCCTCCCGCGGTACTCCATCCAGATGGACAACGTCATCGCGGGGCAGGCAGCGGTCGCCAACATCAACATCACAGGGGAGGGCGTGCTTCAAATCCAGTATGCCAAGGCCCTACTCGCCAAGGCTGTCGAGCATCAAGTCATAAGAGCCGACTCGTGGGGGTGCATGTACTCCCGCTCCTCCGGAAGCAGGGCGGCCTCGAGCGCCCGCCCATCGATGTCAAACACCCTCAACTGCCCGTCATGATCCCCTGCAGCACCAGCCACGGGTCGTGCACCCAGCGCTCTCCACCAATGACCCGCGACCGCTGAACAGGTCACCGCCAATGGGCAACCGATCGACGCGCGGACCCACATCATCAACAACCAGAGCTGGAGCGCACGCCAGCCCAATGACCTTGGGCACACCCTCACCAACCGCAACGACGGCGAGCCAAGGGGCTCGCTCAGTCGAGTCGGCCCCAGTGCTTCGGACCGATGATCCGAGGCGAGAAATACCTAGCGAACTTCAAAGCGCCGAAAGAGATCGAAAAGTACGACCCCACGTACGATCCAGCCGTGTGGCTGGACACATACCTCATGGCGATGGGAATTGCCGGCCACACCGACCTTCTCGCCGCATTCTACCTCCCCCTGATGATGGATGGAGCGACTCGGCAGTGGATCAACACCCTCCCCGCAGACAGCATCGATTCCTAGGAGGACATGCGTGAGGCCTTCGTCAGGCACTTCGAGGGCTCCTACACGCGCGCCACCACCATCGAGAACCTGGAGCGATGCGTCCATGGACCCTGCGAGTCGACCCACAACTAGGTCCAACGGTGGCAATACTTGTGGATCAACGCTACCGGCATCCACCCGGACAGGGCGATCCACTGCTTCAAGAACTCGTGATGATACGAGCCGTTGGTCGCCAAGATCAAGCAGGTGTACAAGACACTCGACAACATCCTAGACCTCCTCGGGATTGCCAAACAATACGCGAAATAAGATCCTAACCGGGAAACCGACGATGAGTCAGGTGGGAATCGCCTCACAAGCGGCCACAACAACGGCAGGCAGCACGAGCTGCGCTATAGCAACACTCGCCTCACCGGCAAGCGCCGCAGTGACGGGCAAGTCGACTTCGGTGCCAATGCCGGCTACGCGCCACGACGGAGGCCAGCACCACGACAGCGGAAACTACAGAGTGAGGCCGAAATTCGACCGCGCAGCTCTCCTCAACCAACCCAATGTGTTCCATAGCAGGGAGGGGAAGCCCGCCACACACACAACTGCTGACTGCCACTCTCTAAGGAGATTGACAAGGAACGACGCACAAGGGAGGACCCTAATGACAACCCGCCAAACGGCGTGGCATTCGGCAACGATGTTGGCTCGCTGCACACAATCACTAGGCTCGGCACCAAGCGCGAAAATAAGGTCCTCGCCTATGCCATCGCCGTCAACGCGGTGTCCCAGGTTGATGTCCCGCGCTTCCTCAATTGGCCCGAGGAGTGCATCACGTGGATCCGTGTAACATCCCAGCATTTAGGACCTAACGAAGGGTAGATTTAGGAATATGAATTGTTGCATGCATTCATTTGTGAAAATGTGGGTAAAATTTTCGCCAAATAAAACAACCTAAGTGATCAATGTTTCTTTCATACTTTGAGATTAGGTTTAGTCTTAAAGGGTGATTTTTATAAGCTTTGAGATGATCTTAAGGAGTTATGTGTTTAAAATAAATTTGAATTTTAAACTTGAGTATTTGAATTATAATTTAAATGATTTAGATATAAGATTTGAATCTTAAATTAATTAAGAGATAAGTATTATAACTTAAATCTTGTCCAAAAACAATATTAAATATGAAATTCATTTCATATTATTAATACATAAACAAGTTACAAAGAATGTAACCTACTGAAGTCATTCCAGACTTCACAATTTACAAAAGAATAAAGAATAAGAATATTCTTTATTAATAATTATATAATCTTTATTACAATTAAATAAAATAAAGATTACAAGAATAACAAAAGAAAAATTACAAAAGAATAATACAATTACATTTGAATATCTACTAACTATCCTATATCTAAATCTACACTAAAGTTTCATCTTTATCTTTGTACCTGCAAAACAAAGACTAAATAGAAACAAAATAAGATTAGTGTTAGTAATATTTCTCTCAGATATGTTAGTGAAATGCACTTGACAAATTCATCATTGAGAAATGTTATAAAGGGGCAAGTTTCACCAATATGAAAGATTTCATCTTTCATAAATTCAAAGCCAGAAGTCAAATTACAGCCAAGAGGGGCCAATTCACCAGCCAGGTGAAAGTAATCTGGTAGCAGTAAGTTAAAATTTTCTGAACCTATCCACAAGTGCATAGCAGGCACACAAGCTGGACACACACCAGCATGCAAATGGTGTTGTCAAGCTCACAGAGCAACCCAATATCACAAAAGCACAGCACAACCGTGGAGGAGCACATCAGTGCATCTCTCCACTACACAGCACACAACCATAGCCAGTGTAGACAGCAGCCAAACCAAACCACCCAGATCAACCCAAACATCACCAGGATGGTGACATAAGGAGGGGAAGGAATCAGGTGGACAGCAAAGCCAAGCCAAGGAGCTAGGAGGAGCAGTCCAGCTCAAGAGCAAGCACAGGAATCCAGCAGATCAAGATCAAGATCAAAATCATCATCATCAATCTACTACACCATCATCAGATTTTGTGGTGAGCCTCATAAAACCATCACATGATTTCATCATATTATCTAAACAAAAGCATGTGTTGCTTTATGAAATGATCTCTCAATAATCACCCAAGAGAGGTGAATCTATCCTAGATATTTCAAGTATAAAGATAAGAAATCAAACTCAGCCACAAGCACTAAACTCTCAGGCCAGCATCACAGAGTCTAGTGTTAATTTTTGCAACTTAGATCATTCTTCATTTGATCTTATCAGATCAGGGCACATCTCCCAGAGAGAGTAGCACCTCTAATCCTACAAGTTTCAAACAAACTAATTGCTCAACCAACTAGGAATTAAATCCTAGAGCCTCAGACCAACATCATAGGCAGGAGAATCAAGAAAAGCTTTCAATTTATCTTGCCAGTATTAATCACAAGTATTTTCATGGCTAAGCCCAGAGATAAAACTCAATCACTTGTGTGCCAGATCCTAGTGGTATCACAAGGACAAGTTTTACAGGAGCTAAAACCAATCTTTGCTTAGTTCCCACAGATAAAAGGGACAAACCAATAAATATCATTTTCCTGAAGCCAATTGCCAGGAATCAACATCAAATTCATCTATACATCCACAGAAAAATCATTACATGTAATGATCATATTCAATGTGTATAATCTCATACAAGCCTACCATTATAATTGCAGTAAGCAACTAATGAGAGAAACTACTGTCAGTATAAGCATTCTAACAGTAGAGTAAGTCTCAGATCAACAACATAATCCAATCAGGGATTCCATAGAAACACTAGCATGGGATCATAGTGGATTACCACTGGAATATATCTAACAATCCACTAGCATCATCAAAGCCACTACAAATCATGATCCATAGCAAATAATCATTCTTCATACTCAAGTATGATCAACACTAGATCTAAATCATCATGGATATGATCAACAGGGGGTTATGAACCCTAATCAGAACAAGAACCCTAATTAGGAGATGAACCCTAATCAGAACATAATCACTAGGCACGAGAAGCCACTAGACACACATAGAGAGATTCATGGTAGTAGCATGAACAAGAACCATCGAAGCAACTTACCCGAGGTCCTCGCTGACGAATCGAAGAGGAAGCAGATTGGCCAACGAACCGCGACGGCACAGGGAGCACCCATAGGGCGCTACAACCTGCACCAGCCACGGCGGCGGCCACAGCATCACACAAGCCAGCACACCACTGCAGGCGGGACCGCGGTGGTGGCGTCAGCACCTCTCCCTAACCCTAGGGTTCGGGAACGGGGTGAATCTGACCACGGGGAAGCCCCGGAGGCAAATCGAGTTGGACTAGACGAACAAGCATAGTCGCAAACCTCGCCCTGCACCACGGCAACGGCCAGGGGAAACCTCAACGGCGTCCATCGCCAGGGGCGACGCCAGAGCCCACGGGGTCGGGGAAGAGGAAGGGTGAGAATGAGGAGGAGGCAGAGAGAATGGGTTGGGTGGGCCAAAACCCCTTGGGGTGGTATTTTGACCTTGCCCTATTGGGCCACACTGGCCCAATAAGCCCAAAAGGCCAGCCCAAGTTGTTTAAAAAACTGTTTTAATCAATTGAAAAAGACCAAAATGCCCCTGACTTCAATAAATTTGTACAAAATAAATAAAAAGTCCAGAAATTATAAATAAAATATTTTTGGATTCACAATAATCCACTCTATCCAAATAAAATAATATATACATTTTTGGACATTTAAATTTTATTAAGAATTTTGTAATTTATATATTCCTTATGGAATTTTACAAAATTATTGAAAGATGATAAAAATAAATAAAAATCACTTTCATTATTTATTAATATTGTAGTATTTTGAAAAATAATAAATAAATATTTAATAATAAATTTAATGTATAATTAATAATTCCTAAAAGAATTATTAAATCAATAAAAGTCAAATAAAAAGGAAAATAAATTAAATAATTCAATATATGCAATAAATATACAAAAATAATATTTATAAATGCTTGATTAAAAAGCACCTTATATAGGGAAAATGCATATAAAATTAAATAATGCATTACATTACTTGCATAATCATTTTGCTTCTTTAAATATTGTCTATACCGGTCAATAATGATGTTTTTGTAGAACTAGAAGCTCAAGGTCCACTGCAAGCATCAGACTTCACTACCTTGCCATCACAAAGCAAGTTCATCACTTGCTCATGTCCTTTGAAGAGTCTTTATCAAAGTATTTGCAAATTGTGTGTTATCATATATGCTATAAAATAAAGAAAATATTATTTTCATAAATAAAGAAATCATAGATATCATCCTAAGTGGTGATATAATGGAGCAATAGAACTTAGGGTTCTATTTGCAACAATGATGATCAAGTACGGACTTAATAACCCTGATATCAGTGATTCTAGCGCCGTATATTACGTGTTAGCCATGAGATTTGGAATGGGACAGAGAAGTCGGCTGTATCTTCTTCCTCTCGCATGAAGCCAGATGTGTAGGTCGTGGCTGTTATCCTCGTAGCGTGCATATTAGTTGGTAATTCGTAGAGGATATGCAGCATATGGGTGGGAACCCGCATCGTCCCACGATAGTTCTGGCATCTAACGGTTTGTACAAACCATTGTCGTAATTCATTATGTGGGAATGGTGTACAACAAGGAGGCATGCGGGGTCGCGAAGGGGGCAGTGATTGGCTTGGACCAACTACTAGGCCCCACATCATGGAATTGTGGACGGGAAAGTACGCTCAGTTGTGCAACAAGGAGTTGATCTCTCATGGGTAAAGTAACGCACCTCTGCAGAGTGTAAGAACAGTAACTTGTTACTCCCTGTTCCGGGAAGGAGCTACGAACGCGGCAGGAAAGGAACTCCATCAAAGTTCTGGTCAACTTATGAAGGCTGATTGTCATAGTTTTTCAGAATAAAATCAATCTTTGAAGAAAGATTTACAAAAACTGCATAGTGCCAATGATTTATAATCCGAGGTGGTAGTTAGAGCATCAAACTTCCCACCTTGCATATAATGAACTTGTTGGGTAACGCTGTTACTCATTCTTTCCTTTTATCCCTTGCTTAGACTCTGAGGATCCCGAAGACGTGCCAATGTATGCAGCCGAATGCCAGGAAGATGTGTTCTACGAGGAACCTGATCTATACGGATGAGTTGAAGGAGTGAATTACGAGATCCGCTACGGTGTCGATGAAAACGAGTCCAATTAAATATCTAGTTAATAGTAACTAACAGAGCCGAGCAGCATGAACTCTTTAGAATAAGCTGTTGAGCTCAACTCCTAGTCGGAGTTGCTACTTTTGAATTTCCGCTAAACACTTTTGGTTTGTAAGTTGGATCTTTTGGAAGTCTTGAACTTCCGGTATTGTAATAATAATAATGTGTGTACATATGTAATATGGACCCGCAGTGTTTCTGTTGTACCACTCTGAGGGATGTGATATTTACGGAACGGTGTTCTGTAAATGTCATGTCAACGACTATAGTGTACTACACATGTAGTGGTATGCTGGGTCACCGCAATCCGCGAGGACCACTCGCCACGGATCGAATATCCTGGGCGAGTGGCCCTGGTGGTCAAGCCCAAAGTAGGTGATTACTGGCTCCCCAAGACGTTGATGGACGGCGGGAGATCCATCAATATCCTCTACCTGGACACATTCAGGCGACTGCGGCTCATGCATTCGATGCTTGAGTCGACCCTCACCACCTTCCATGACATCGTCCCCGGTCGGAAGGCGTACCCGATCGGCAAGGTGACGCTGCCAGTCACCTTCAGCACAGCCAACTTCCGCACCGAGCGGATCGTCTTTGAGCTGGTGAACTTCACCAGCCCCTACCACTGCGTCCTGGGGCGACAAGCGTTCTCCAAATTCATGGCGGCACCGCATTACGCGTACAACATGATGAAGCTCCCAAGACCATGCGGCATCATCACCATCCACGGTGACCCTGACAAGGCCATCGAGTGCGAGGAAAAAGGCGCACAGCTCGCAGACGTCGTCATTGTCGTGGAGGCCAACCACGCAGAAGAGCTCGCCAGATACGCGAGTGGGGTCGACAAAAACGACCCCACAATCCTGAAGAAGCCCAACACGGAAAACGCCGGGTCGACCTTGTTCGAGGCCACCACACACACCCGCACTGTCGAGCTGGTCCTAGGCGACTCCAGCCAGACGGTCACGATCGGGACAGGCATGAGCCCCGTATAGGAAAGCGCGCTCATCGAGGTCCTCCGTGAGAATTGTGACATCTTCTCATGGAAGCCATCTGACATGCCAGGTGTCCCGAGGGAACTCGTTGAGCACAAACTCAACGCCGACCCCAAAGTACGACCTGTCAAGCAATCGCTGCGGCCCTTCAATGAAGAGCGTCGTCGAGCAATATCCCAAGAAGTGCATCGAATACTCGCTGTAGGCTTCATCCGGCCCATCAAATACTCCAAGTGGCTGGCAAACCCGGTCCTGGTCGAAAATAAGAACAATACCTGGAGAATGTGTATCGACTACACCAACCTCAACAGTGCCTGCCCAAAGAGCAGTTCGTCCTCCCGCGCATCGATCAGATCATCGATTTGACATCGGGCTCGGATTCACTATGCTTCCTCGACACGTACTCTGGTTACAACCAGATCAAGATAGCGGTCGAGGATGAGGAGAAAATAGCGTTTATCACGCCATTCGGCGCCTTATGATACACCGCCATGACGTTCGGCCTCAAGAATGCCGGCGCGACCTACCAGCGGTGCATGCAGGAGTGCCTTGCGAGCCAAATTGGCCGCAACATCCACATATACATCGACAACGTGGTGGTCAAGTCCAATCGCCAGGGCGATCTACTCGTTGACTTGGCCGAAACCTTCGCAAATCTGCGGAGGTACAAGATCAAGCTCAACCCAGGGAAGTGCACCTTCGATGTACCCACTAGAGAGCTACTGGGCTACGTAGTCTCCAAGCGAGGCATCGAGGCGAACCCCACCAAGATCGACATGATCGCACGGCTCGGAAAACCCGAGTGCCTCCACGACGTCCAGAAGTTGGTCGGGCGAATCACGGCTCTCAGTCGCTTCATCCCCCGACTAGGCGAGAAGGCAATGCCTCTCTATCGCCTGATTCCCAAGAACCCCATGTTCCAATGGGAAAAGGACGCAGACGACGCGCTCACCGCACTCAAAGAAGTGCTACTCGCTGGACCGCTACTCGCCACCCCCGTCGACAAGGAGCCGATGCTCGTCTACGTCGCGGCATCCGAGCGAGTCGTCAGCGCTGTCATGGTCGTCGAGCGACCAGAGGAGGGCAAGGAGCGCCCCATACAGCGCCCGGTATACTACATCAGTGAATTCCTCACGGACTCATGACAGCGCTACTCGCAATACCAGAAACTGGTGTACGCGGTCTTCCGAGCCCATCGACGTCTACGAAACTACTTCTAGGAGAACGCAATCACGGCCATCTCCTCCGTGCCGCTGTAGGACATCATCCGCAACCGCTAGGCGACTGGACGGGTCGCCACGTGGGCCATCAAAGTCGGCGTCCACAACATCAAGTACGAGCCCCGCAAAGCGATCAAGTCGCAGGCTCTAGCGGACTTCCTCGCAGACTAGGAAGAGGCGTAGCAGCCAGAGAAGCTGCCATACCTCCACTACTGTTCGCTCCACTTTGATGGATCCAAGAACGCAGACGGCGCAGGGGCAGGAATCATACTCACCTCGCCCAAGGGTGACAAGCTCCGCTACATGCTGTACCTGGACTTCACCCCCTGCACCAATAAAATGGTCGAGTACGGGGGCCTCCTTCACGGCATGAGAGCCGCCAATGAGATGAATGTCAATCGCCTACGATGCTACGACGACTCCGACCTCGTCGCCGCGCAAGTCGTCGATACCTGCTACGCCGTTTCCCCCACATGGCGGCATACTGCCAAGCAGTGGACCAGTTGGGGGGCCACTTCGCTGGCTACTCCGTCGAGTGGATCGACCGACGCAAGAACAAGGAGGCCGATGCCCTCTCCCGCATCGGGTCGGCTCGGCAAACTCCACCTGCAGGCGTCTTCCTAGACACTATCCACAAGTCCTCTGTCTCTCCTCCAAAGGAGATCGACCTCGGGATCCCGCTGCAACCAGAGCCCGCCCTAGTCGCCATGGGCGCAGAACCAAGCGACTGGACCATGCCATACCTCGCCTAACTCGAGAACGGGACCCTGCCAGCGGATGAGACGGAAGCATGCATGATTGTGTGCCAATGCAAGTCCTTCGTCATCATGAACGACGAGCTCCACAAACGCAGCGTAACAGGAGTGTTCCAACACTGCGTGCAACCTTGGGAAGGACGCGAGATCCTCCAAGACATCCACGCTGGCGACTGTGGACACCACGCCGACGCTCGGTCCCTGGTAGCTAAGTCCATGCGACACGGCTTTTACTGGCTCACCGCGCACGCCGACGACATCGTCCAATGCTGCGTCGAGTGCCAGAAGTACTCCAATCAGACGCACATACCTAGATCGGCACTCAAGACGATCCCCATTACCTGTTCGTTTGTTGTGTGGGGCATGGACATGGTGGGTCCCTTCAAGAAGGCCCCCTCTGGCTACACCCACCTCCTAGTCGCATTCGACAAATTCACCAAGTGGGTGGAGGCCAAGCCAGTTCGGAAATGCGACGGGAAGACCGCAGCCATATTCCTCCACAAGCTCATCTACCGCTACGGATTACCGCACATCATCATCATATACAACGGCACCACCTTTTCCAAGGGCGCCATGGCCGAATTCTATGAGGAGCACAACATACGACTCGACCTCGCCTCAGTCGCCCACCCAGAGTCCAACGGCCAGGCGGAACGCGCCAACCAAAGAATCCTCCATGGCCTCAAGCCACGACTGCAAGTTCCCCTCGAGCAAACTCTAGTGTGATGAGTCAAAGAGCTCCCCTCCATCATATGGGACATTCACACCTCCATCAATCGGTCGACAGGGTTCACACCCTTATTCATGCTATACGGCTCCAAAGTCATCATGCCGAATGACCTGGAGCACGACTCGCCTCGGTTAGTCAACTAGCGGAGACCTACAATGATCTTGCACGCCAAGACGGGGTCGACCAACTCGAGCATGCGAGCTAGCTCGCTCTCGCACCGCCATCTACCATCAGGGACTCTGCCGCTACCACAGTCACCGAGTCCGGACTCGCACCTTCCAGGAAAGTGACCTGGTCCTGCGATTGATCCAGGACAAGAAGGGCATGCACAAGCTCTCTCCCCCATGGGAGGGACCATTCTCCATAGGAAGAGTCCTCGGCAATGATGCCTACTACCTCATAGACGTTCAAGGCGATGGACAGCTCAACGTCAAGCACCTGTGGGATGTAAATCTCCTAAGGAAGTTATACACCTAAAACTCCGACCTGTATTCCCCCCGCCATGCAATAAAATACATTCAACTCGCACAAATTGTGTCTACTCTCCAAGTCTTGTTCCAATCGCACTCGTAACATAGCATAATGCTACTCACGAAAGTCAACCCTTGGATGCGCGACCGGCACGACTAAGTAGTGCGGCGCAAGGGCATCGAAGGAATTCGGGCCTTCCGTCGTCCATGAAATCACCAACCCGGAGCCCCCATCGGAGTTGCCCTACTCGACTGGCCCGCCAGGCCAAGACAACCGCACATGCTTCACACAGCGACCCGGTCCTCCGCACCCTCAGCGCAGCAATTCGAACGATTAAGTACCACGCTCGGGGACTCGCTTTAGTCTAAACCCACGCGGCTCGGGAACACACCAAGTATGAGAGCACGCCCTGGACTCACCATGCGACTGGCTCCTCGAGTCATGTGGAGTAACGCGCTATGTACAATGTGCTTCGTCCTCACCTACCTTGGGTATGCGACTAGAACGGCTAAGTACCACGCTCGGGGACTCGCCCAACCGACCCCATTCGCGTCCGGGAAAAAGGCTAAGTATAGAGCACCCCTTGGGATCGCCAAGCGACTGGCTTTCCTAGCCATGGCGAGTCGACCTCAACTAACTAACAGTCTAAAAACAAAAACATACAGAAACATGAGGTAAAACCCATTAAAGGGCGGTCATGCTCGGGGACTCGCATAACAAAATAAACCAAAGTCAAATCAAACTGACTCAATATGTTTTCATTCCTTCAAAGCAACAAAATATTGTTCACAGGCAAAGGTTGCTACAATTCTAATTACACTAATACAAAAGCCACTCGGCATTCTTTACTCCGCAGGCTTCGAGGTCGACGCTCCTCCACCACCGCGGACCTGGATGAAGGGTATCCACGGATTTGCCGGATACGTCGTCAGGGTACCCGCCATCACCGACCGAAACGGATGCTCCGTTTTCAGATCACGGTGCGCTGGCTCAGGGTCGTTCGGAGCCACCTCTGTCTCTTGGTACGGCAACAGATCGCCCATCGCTAGCACCCGCTCGGAGTACGCAGCCGCCTTTGTGGTCAACTTCAGAACTTTGGCGATCTCCACCAAGCCGGTCGCAGATGGGTACCCGCTGGTGACGTCGTCGATGTCGAAGTCATCCAGGAAATGCGCAAGCCCAAGGCTTAGCGCAGTCGTGGCCCCGCGGTGAAATGCCGACCATGACCTGTAGTCGCCCACCGTCGGTGCCCTTTCAAGGTAGCGACACACCTCCATGAACTCGCTAGGAATCACCTCAATGGGAGAGATCTCCTGGAGAACGGCGCAAATGCATGTCGCCGAAAGGGCGTCAGAGTCCACCAGCATGGTGACGCACTTCTTGGAACCATACGACTGCACTTCAGGGTCTTTTTCGAGTATCTTCCCTGCAAACAACGCCAAGTCAAAAACAGAAGGACGCACAACTCCAGACTCACCCATTCGGGGACTCGCCCGCTTGGGGACTCGGTGACATAGCGACAGGTTTAAGAAGACTCGCCTAAAAGTGGACGACAAAGCCCCGTGGTGAAGTCCCGAAGGCCTGCCAGCTCATCCTGTAACCCGGCAACGAGAACGTTGGAGACCTTACGCTCCTCCGCCGCTGCTACCACATCGGCCTTGCTCCTCTCCCGACGAGCTCACTTCCACCTTTGTGGCCTTGAGCTCCTTCTCCAGATCGGCAACCCGCTTCTCCGCGAAGATCAATGATGACTTGGCAGCCTCCAACTCCTTAGCTGGGACAAGTCCTTCGCGAGCCTTGACAACAGCCGCAGAGTGCTCCTCTGCAAAGAAACCAAAAGTGAGGCACCAGGCGATTAAGGCAACGAAATCGACAAGAAACTCGAACCACCTACCTGCAGTCGCCTAAAGCAGCATATTCACCTACTGCACAGATCGGAGTTCATGCTCCAAACGCTCCTTGGCGGCCAGTCGTTCCGCCGATTCAGGCTGAAGGCCCTGCAGAGATGAAACAGACGTGAGAAGGCAACAAAACTTCCTAAGTGCCTAGCCGCTGAAATTTAGCGACTAGCCACTCGGGGACTGGACACCGAAATTAACTAAGTGTCTAGATGCTAAAATTCAGTGACTAGCCACTCGGGGATTGGATAGCAAAATAAATAAGAATCTACCCACTGAAATTCAGCGAGTAGATCCTCGGGGACTGGACATACCTGGATAGCTGCACCCAGCATGATGTGCAGCTCTATCACGTCTGCTGACGGCAGCACAAAGGGTGTTCACCCACGACGCTGCTCGATGTCCGCGCCCAAAGCTTCGGGCACCTCAGGCGAATGCGTACCCACTCTTGCGGCGGAAGCCTTTGCCATGAAGCAAGGAAACATCGCCACCGCCCTCAAAGTGCTAGTCGTGGGCTCTAACGCCCCGACCAGCGCTGCTAGCTCAACTTGCTGCAACCCCGCGACCACGTCAGCCTTCGCGGCCGCATCCGCTCCGGCCGGATCTTCCCCCGGCGCATCGGCTGGCTCATCCAAAATTATGATGGAGTCATTGCCTTTCTTCTTATTCGCACCCTTAGTGGGCGCCTCAGCTTCTTCGCCCTTCATCTTCTTTGAAGGATCAGCCTCCCCTCCGGTGGCGACTGCTAGTACCTTGGCCACCGAGGGGTGACCAATCTTCTTCACACCAGTCCTACAAAAGGAATGATTAGCAACTCAAACAACAACTACAAAATGCTACTCCGATTCGACACGGCAAAGACGTACCTGGCGACTAGAATATAATGCAGGCCGGTGCGGATGTGCGCCGGCTTCTCCAATTCCAGGTCTAGCTTGCGACTAATGCCCGTCTCGAACAGGGCAGGAGCCCATGACACTACAGCCTTCTTTGTAGCCGAGGTCGCGGTTGCAGGAAGCTCTTCTCCAGTCAACGCTGGTGCCTCCTTCGATGGGGAGGCCTCCGTGGTTGAAGTAGATACAAGCCCCATGACTATCGAGAACAGAGGGGGAATCGATGCCAGAGGCACCTCGTTCTCCACCACATCCAGATCCGTCACCTCCGGAGCTTTCGTCGACGCCTCGGCCTTTGTGTCGTTAGCTTCGCTGGTCGATTTGAAGCTAGCCGCCGACTGGGGCGGTGTAACACCCTCAGAATCGGCCCTATGCAAGTTTAAGCGAAACCCGCCAAAACCCGCATAGAAACGATTCGAAGGTGCCCACCAGGCACTTGCGTGCGGGTGGAAAACAAAGTAATAGCATTACACAACAGTCCTCGATGGGACCCACAGAACAGATATATATACAACAGCGACTCAAAGAGTCAAGAATACAAATATAATATACAAAGATCCAAATCACCTGTAAAACGATACAGCGTCCGACTACGGACAAGATGCAAATGGGGCTAAGAGCCCTGAAGAATAACCAATGGCGTCCATAACCCTGCCCAGGCCAAGCCGGAAGGGTAACCCTACTAACGGCGTCGATCTCAACACCTGCTTAAACAAAAGGGGTGCCGGCAAAGGGCAAAGGAAAAGGAAGGAGCATCAGTACTGAGGCCAGTACACGGCGAGGCTAGAATTCGGCGGTCCTCGCCTACATAGGTATGGTGGACTGAGCGGCAGCATGCACTAAACAACCTATAGAGACTCGATACAACTGGCGGATATCAGAGAGGGGTGAGAAAGCCCTATTCGGAACCAACCTGATACTATCATCAAACAAACCCATCCTGGCGTTCCCCCTCGAGACCAAACGAGGAAGTCAACCGAGGAACTCACACAGTTGGCAGTTTTACTTATTCAGTTATAGTTGCGGCACTTTACTAGTCAGGTTTAGATAATCGTCCTGATAAAGTAAGCAGTGGGCACTTTTAGTTAGTCATTCCGTTATAGTGGCATCACTTACTAGTCAGATTCAATTAGCATGAGATAACCCAAAACCCAGCAGATTGTTGGTACTTTTACTTAGCCATTCCGTTGTAGTGAAGCTGATTACTAGGCAAATCGGATACAAGTCAATTCAAAACAGTAAACTTTAGTTATAGTTGTCTATGATCAGACACTGTGCTCCAAGTCATCCATAACCGCGGACACGGCTTCTCGAAAAGATTTAACCCTGCAGGGGTGCACCAAAGTATCCACAGGCACTTCGACCCTTTTGCCGGATCGCTAACATACACCCATCGGTATGTCGGGGGCCTAAGTCACGACGCTCCTGCACCCAAAGCAAGCACGGGGCCACCCCACCGAGTCGACACCAAGAACGGAGTCGGCCGGTCTCGAGACGGACTCGTGGTTTATGCGTCAAGATATGCGAAGATGCCCCAATCGGGACCTGTCGATACAAAACATTCCGCTTTCCTAACAAGACAGGTGCTCCTCGCACAAACGTAAATAAAGCGGTAAACATGGCATAAGTACAGGATAGTAAATAAAACCTCAAACTAGTTTGTGGCCCCAAGACAATACTTTGAAATCAGGTAATTATCAATGGGGGCCCATATCTCCCCACGTGGTTAGCGCTCGATCTCGGAACAGGTGTCAAGAACTCGGGTCCTACGGGACACAAGTGGGCGGTCGGAAACCAAAACTTACCTATCACCCACCGATGCCTCTGCTTAATTCAATTTTAGTTGTTAAACAGGAATTAAAGTGATACAATAATTAAAGCCGTGATCATCTCCAACGTCAACATGCGGCAATTCTCCAACAAAGGTGGTACTTGACGACGAGCAAAACACTTGAGCAAGCGACTACGACACGCGGGTCCAACTATCTACCAAACAACAGGTAATAGGATGTGTCCAAGGCTATATATGGCTGCAAGGGATATCACGGGTACGAAATCTAAAGCATCGCAACACCGATAGCAAAGATCAACAGGAGGGAAGTAAATACTAGCAAAGTAAGATAGGTAGAAAGGGGGAGATGCTCGCCTGAAAACATTGCCGAAAGGTTCATCCGAAGATCGGGGCGGAGCTCACATCAACTCAACGGCCTTATCCGCGAAGAAGCAAAACACTAGAAGGAACACCGGATGCAATATTTAATACATGGCAGAAGATCGGCATGATGCATGCATGATGGATGTCATGGCAAAGGTGCGATGCAATTAGGTCATATCAAGCGGAACCGGGGTCCCGACAATTAATTAAATGGTTCAAGTTGTTTAGAACCCCCGCAGTTTAAATGTTGTTTTAGCAAGATGTAATATATCACCGTTCACATACACAAGTTTAAATGAGGCCAATATGCGACTAGATTTGCCCGCATTTGGGCCCCATATTTAATTATTAGGTGAATCGGCAAAAGGCCCCCAAACCACAGATATGCATGCGAGTATGACAATTCAATATGCAATCAAGTTGTTATTATGTTGTGAAATAAGGTTCGGGGAGGGGTTCACACATTAGGGTTCGACGAACTTGGGGTTCCGGGGTTCGGGGTCGGTCTCGGGGTCCAGGGTTCGACGAGGTCGTTCTCGGACTCAGGGGGAGGTCTTGGCGCATCCGGGGGTCTTCGAGTAGGCAATCTTGTTGTTCCGGTAGACGAACTTGGTGGTTCTGACTTCACTTGTCGGTGCCGAACTCGGTTGCGGTAACTCTTGGCCATGTCGAAGTTCTTGCCGGAGGTTCGTCGAGGGCACCGGTCCGGTACGGTCTTCATGCGGTAGATCTTGTTGAGCTCACTGTATCGGCCTTGTGGTTTCGATGACGACCTTGGCGGTTATCTAGGAGAAGCTCTGGTGGTTCCGCGTCGGCGACCTTCGAGTTCCGGGAAGACGAGCTTGTCGGCCTTGGGTCCGGGTAGGCGATCTTCCCTTGTTCATGTTGGGGAACTTGAGGTCCCTCGCGGCTTCGATTGTCAGTGCCTACCTTGCCTTGGAGTGTGGAATTTACAATGCATCGCAGCTCAAAAGCCAAGATTCATTGCCAACAAAACAAAGCAGAGGCGCAGAACTGGCAGCGGCCTGGGGGTGGCGGTTGACAGCGAACGAGGAGGCGCGGCCCGCAGGGGCGCTCCAGCGCCGGCGATGAACACGGCGGTGGGCCGAGGCGCGGAAGGACGTCGGCGTGGACGGCCCCGGGCGAGGGACGGGCGGGCGAAGCGCCAGCGAGCGGGGACGAGGCGGCTCGGCGATGCGGGTCGGGCGGAGCTACGGGCTCGCGAGGAGGGCAGTGGCAGCCAGGCGCCCGGAGGAGGAACGGAGGGCGGGCGGCCTGAGGTCGGGACGCGAGGCGCAGCCATTGCTGGCGAATGGGAGGGCCATGGTCCGGAGAGGACACGGGTCGTCGGGCGAGGCGGAGGGTCGCGCGAGGCGAGGTGGTGGCGCGGGCCAGCCATGAGAGAGGTGGGGTCATGGCGGAGGTTGGCCGGAGCGGGACGGTGGCGGGCATGGAGGCGAGGGTCGCCGGAGCGCTACTGGCTCGGGAGGCGAGCCAAGAGCAGAGGGAGGAGGGAGGCGGTGGCGAGGGAGAGGGAGGAGCGAGCGGGGCGGCTGGGCTCGCCCGGCCTCTGGGTGCGGCGGGAGCGTCCAGAGAGGCGCGGGAGGATGAGGGAGAAGGGAGAGGTTGGGGCCGGTCGTGGGCGAGCGTGGGAGGGCGCGCGGGTGGGTCCCGCGTGCTGGGGCAGGTGGGGTCCGGTGGGGGGGCGCTGTGTGGCGTGGCGTGCGTGCTGGTGCGGGGCTGCCGCGCGGGCAGGTGTGTGCGTGTAGTGTGTGCTTTGGGTTTGGGAGAGAGAGAGGAGAGAGATTAGGTGGGGGGTATGGGGCTGATGTGGCGGCTGCTGGTTGGTGGGAGGGGAGAGGCAGGGTGAGGTGGCGCAAGGGGAGTGGCCAGGGTGAGGTGGAGGGTTGGGCGTGGGTAGATAACTGGGTAGGTCTAGGTTTTTACAGGGCGTGTTAGTTGGACCGTTTTAAAAACAGGGGTGGTCGTTCGGGTCTACTCGGCCCGTTCGACTGCCCCACTAAAATAATTTAATATTTTATTTATTTTCAAATATCTTTGTAACTAGTTTTAGGCAAACAAAATATCCGGAACAACCGGGGTTTGGCGTTTGAATAAAAGTCGGGGCGTTTTAGAAAACAACAGGGGCTTTGCAAACATAGTTTTGGCAAACAATGCATGATGATGACGATGCAATGCACAAATTCAACGCGATTTTCTAGTAGTGGTTTTGCGGGATGCCACAATTTGACACCACTAACAATGGATCTCGCCCTCGAGATCCGCCTCATGGTACCGGAAGGAAAGGTCGGCGATCGGCGTCTTCTCGCTTCGTGTAGATCTTCGCGACACCACTAACAAGATGTCGTTGTCCCTGTTCGTCAAGAGAACACTCCGGATAAACAACGGGCGAAGTTAAAGGTAAGGTCACCTCTAACTTCCATGGAAGGAGTAAAATTGCATCGATCCACTATTCAATGTACATAAGCGAATGATAAGAGTAGTGGTATGGTCGCGACTCCATCCCGCACTCAAAGCATTACTCTGTACACGAATAGACGGATTATGCAACCAACTCTCAGGATTCGGACTGAAGATCTCGACAAGCGAGGTTCGGAAACAAAGGAGTGATGCAGACTCTGCATCGGATCTGGCGTAGATGATGTCGTCGCGTCGGAAAACACCGGAAGGCACAAACAAGGAACAAAGAATGGTACCACAGCATACAGATTCCTCGGATAGCATGAAGACCGGATGTAGCAACACCGTTAACCAAGGAGGAAGCGAAACCCTGAAGGTACGACGGAACCCAACCACGAGAAATCCTGGACTCGAAGAGAGAGAAGAGAGCGGATTCAAAACACGTCGAGATAAGAGGAGAATAGCAGAGGGTAAGGAGTAAAATCAGACCTAGCCAGAACTATCCAACCGATTTTGCAAAAATAGTTTTGACACTCTACTTCGGCCGTTAGCTAGGTTATCCTACAGGCTGGACTTGTGGGGTATCGCAACTGCTGAGCTCTGATACCACTCTGTAACACCCTCAGAATCGGCCCTATGCAAGTTTAAGCGAAACCCGCATAGAAACGATTCGAAGGTGCCCACCAGGCACTTGCGTGCGGGTGGAAAACAAAGTAATAGCATTACACAACAGTCCTCGATGGGACCCACAGAACAGATATATATACAACAGCGACTCAAAGAGTCAAGAATACAAATATAGTATACAAAGATCCAAATCACCTGTAAAACGATACAGCGTCCGACTACGGACAAGATGCAAATGGGGCTAAGAGCCCTGAAGAATAACCAATGGCGTCCATAACCCTGCCCAGGCCAAGCCGGAAGGGTAACCACCGCTAACGCGCCGATCTCAACACCGCTTAAACAAAGGGGTTCCGGCAAAGGGCAAAGGAAAAGGAAGGAGCGCCGATCTTGAGGCCAAGACACGGCGAGGCTAGAATTCGCGGTCCTCGCCACATAGGTATGGTGGATCGAGCGGCAAGAAGATGCACTAAACAACCTATAGAGACTCGATACAACCGGATATCGAGAGGGGTGAAAGCCCTATTCGAACCAACTCGATACTATCATCAAACAAACCCATCCTGGCGTTCCCCTCGAGACCAAACGAGGAAGTCAACCGAGGAACTCACACGGTTGGCGTTTACTTATTCGATTATAGTTGCGGCACTTTACTAGTCAGGTTTAGATAATCGTCGATAAAGTAAGCGGTGGGCACTTTAGTTAGTCATTCCGTTATAGTGGCATCACTTACTAGTCAGATTCAATTAGCATGAGATAACCCAAAACCCAGCAGATTGTTGGTACTTTTACTTAGCCATTCCGTTGTAGTGAAGCTGATTACTAGGCAAATCGGATACAAGTCAATTCAAAACAAGAACTTTAGTTATAGTTGTCTATGATCGACATCGTGCTCCAAGTCATCCATAACCGCGACACGGCTTCTCGAAAAGATTTAACCTGCAGGGTGCACCAAAGTATCCACAGCACTTCACCCTTTTGCGGATCGGTTAACATACACCCATCGGTATGTCGGGGCCTAAGTCACGACGCTCCTGCACTAAAGCAAGCACGGGCCACCCCACCGAGTCGACACCAAGAACGGAGTCGGCCGGTCTCCGAGACGGACTCGGGGTTTATGCGTATGGCGATATCGACAGATGCCCCAATCGGGACCGCCGATATCACAAAACATTCCGCTTTCTAACTAAAGATGCAGGTGCTCCTCGCACAAACGTAAATAAAGCGGTAAACATGGCATAAGTACAGATAGTAAATAAAACCTCAAACTAGTTTGTGGCCCCAAGACAATACTTTGAAATCGGTAATTATCAATGGGGGCCCATATCTCCCCACTGGTTAGCGCTCGATCTCGAACAGTGTCAAGAACTCGGTCCCTGGGACACAAGTGGGATCGGAAACCAAAACTTACCTATCACCCACCGATGCCTCTGCTTAATTCCATTTTAGTTGTTAAACAGGAATTAAAGTGATACAATAATTAAAGCCGTGATCATCTCCAACGTCAACATGCGGCAATTCTCCAACAACGGTGGTACTTGACGACGAGCAAAACACTTGAGCAAGCGACTACGACACGGGTCCAACTATCTACCAAACAACAGGTAATAGGATGTGTCCAAGGCTATATATGGCTGCAAGGGATATCACGAGTACGAAATCTAAAGCATCGCAACACCGATAGCAAAGATCAACAGGAGGGAAGTAAATACTAGCAAAGTAAGATAGGTAGAAAGGGGGAGATGCTCGCCTGAAAACATTGCCGAAAGGTTCATCCGAAGATCGGGGCGGAGCTCACATCAACTCAACGGCCTTATCCGCGAAGAAGCAAAACACTAGAAGGAACACCGGATGCAATATTTAATACATGGCAGAAGATCGGCATGATGCATGCATGATGGATGTCATGGCAAAGGTGCGATGCAATTAGGTCATATCAAGCGGAACCGGGGTCCCGACAATTAATTAAATGGTTCAAGTTGTTTAGAACCCCCGCAGTTTAAATGTTGTTTTAGCAAGACAGAATATATCACCGGTTCGCTACACAAGTTTAAATGAGGCCAATATGCGACTAGATTTGCCCGCATTTGGGCCCCATATTTAATTATTAGGTGAATCGGCAAAAGGCCCCCAAACCACAGATATGCATGCGAGTATGACAATTCAATATGCAATCAAGTTGTTATTATGTTGTGAAATAAGGTTCGGGAAGGGGTTCACACATTAGGGTTCGACGAACTTGGGGTTCCGGGGTTCGGGGTCGGTCTCGGGGTCCAGGGTTCGACGAGGTCGTTCTCGGACTCAGGGGGAGGTCTTGGCGCATCCGGGGGTCTTCGAGTAGGCGATCTTGTTGTTCCTGAGACGAACTTGGTGGTTCGACTTCACTTGTCGGTCGAACTCGGTTCGGTAACTCTTGGCCATGTCGAAGTTCTTGCCGGAGGTTCGCCGAGGGCACCGTCCCAACGGTCTTCATGCGTAGATCTTGTTGAGCTCATCAGATCGGCCTTGTGGTTTCGATGGACCTTGGCGGTTATCTAGGAGAAGCTCGTGGTTCGCGTCGGCGACCTTCGAGTTCCGGAAGACGAGCTTGTCGGCCTTGGGTCCGGTAGGCGATCTTCCTTGTTCATGTTGGGGAACTTGAGGTCCTCGCGGCTCGATTGTCGCGCCTACCTTGCCTTGGAGTGTGGAATTTACAATGCATCGCAGCTCAAAAGCCAAGATTCATTGCCAACAAAACAAAGCAGGCGCAGAATCGGCAGCGCCTGGGGTGGCGTTGACATGAACGAGGAGGCGCGGCCCGCAGGGGCGCTCCAGCGCCGGCGACGAACACGGCGGTGGGCCGAGGCGCGGAAGGACGTCGGCGAAGTGCTGCGGTGGACGGCCCCGGGCCAGAGGCGAGGGATGGGCCGGCGAAAGCGGCCAGCGAGCGGCGGGGGACGAGGCGGCTCCGGCGATGCGGGGTCGGGGCGGGAGCTACGGGCTCGGCGGGGAGGGCCGGTGACGACGGCGCCATGCGAGGAGGAACGGAGGAGCGGGCGGCCTGAGGTCGGGACGCGAGGCTCGGCTGTCGGCGAACGGGAGGCGGTCCGGGAGGACGCGGGTCGTCAGGCGAGGCAGCGGAGGGTCGCGGGCGGGGTGAGGTGGCGCCCGGCGGGCGCGCGCGGAGAGGGTGGGGTCGCGCGGAGGTTGGCCGAGCGGGACGGTGGGCGGGCGAGGGTCGCCGGAGCCGCTGGGCTCGGGGAGCTGCCAAGAGCAGAGGGAGGAGGAGAGCGGTGGCGAGGAGAGGGAGGAGCGAGCAGCGGGGCGGCTGGGCTCTGCCTCTGGGTGCGGTCGGGGAGCGTCCAGAGAGGCGCGGGAGGATGAGGGAGAAGGGAGAGGTTGGGGCCGGTCGTGGGCGAGCGTGGGAGGGCGCGCGGGTGGGTCCCGCGTGCTGGGGCAGGTGGGGTCCGGTGGGGGGGCGCTGTGTGGCATGGCGTGCGTGCTGGTGCGGGGCTGCCGCGCGGGCAGGTGTGTGCGTGTAGTGTGTGCGTTGGGTTTGGGAGAGAGAGAGGAGAGAGATTAGGTGGGGGGTATGGGGCTGATGTGGCGGCTGCTGGTTGGTGGGAGGGGAGAGGCAGGGTGAGGTGGCGCAAGGGGAGTGGCCAGGGTGAGGTGGAGGGTTGGGTGTGGGTAGATAACTGGGTAGGTCTAGGTTTTTACAGGGCGGGTTAGTTGGACCGTTTTAAAAACAGGGGTGGTCGTTCGGGTCTACTCGGCCCGTTCGACTGCCCCACTAAAATAATTTAATATTTTATTTATTTTCAAATATCTTTGTAACTAGTTTTAGGCAAACAAAATATCCGGAACAACCGGGGTTTGGCGTTTGAATAAAAGTCGGGGCGTTTTAGAAAACAACAGGGGCTTTGCAAACATAGTTTTGTCAAACAATGCATGATGATGACGATGCAATGCACAAATTCAACGCGATTTTCTAGTAGTGGTTTTGCGGGATGCCACAGGCGGAGACACCACTCTAGGTGCCTTCTTCTTCCCGGGCGATTTCTTCTTCGACAGCGTGGCCACACTTCGCGAACTATGTTCTTGGGCGTCGCCCTCGCCCCCGTCATGTCCCTCAAGGCTCCACCGCCTCGTCGGAGGAGGAGGATTCACTTAGGTGCTCCTCGACTTCCTCGAAGCTCTCGTCATCAAAGGGAGGGAGCCAGCCCTCCATGACTTGGAACAGCTGAAAATACAAGCACATGTTAACAAACCGCAACTGCACTTCTGCAACTGCGAAGACAAACAAGGTAAAGAGGCTCACCGTCGGCGCCCGGTGCTTTGCGGTGTATGGGGCGATCTCGGCCTTTGGATCGTTGTACTCTGTGTCGGTGATCTTCTTCAACATGGAGGATTAGTCGTCGGCCTTCCAGTCGGCGGTGCAGGCCTTGGTCTTGTCGTCCCTGCCGGTGTATTCGTACATCTAGTGGGAGCGACTGGCTAGCGGCACCAATCGTCGCCCAAGCCAACAATTGTACAAATTGATGGTCTCGAACCTGTCTTTCTTGAGCAGCCGAATCGTCATCAACATCTCTTCCACAACCATCCTCTAGTCGTGGGGGAGTTTGGCCACTTGCAGCCGACGTGGCTCGCTTCGCTCGGCGGTGTAGGCTGGGAGCGGCACCTCACTGTCCGGGGTCGACTCGCTGACATAAAACTAGTGCTTCTTCCACTTGCTAGCCGCCTTATTTAGTATCACGAGGTCGAGGAAGGGGGCCTTGTTCTTCAGTTGAAATGTGAGGTCGCCCACTGCCAGCATCGGGTCGCTGACTCCTTCACGGCCGACGCGACCGTGGAACAGCTCCTGCCACAACGGGAAGTAGGGGCGGCACCCCAGGTAGCACTTGTAGAACGCCATGAAAATGGCAAGCTACTCAATGATGTGAGGCCCCAGATCAGAGGGCTTGATCATGTAGTAGGCTCAGAACCGCCGGAACAAGATCGAGGTGGGGAATCCCACCCTGAAAGAACATATGGGCCTCCATGTGTGGTTTTGGTAATTAATGACAATCTTTATGGACTAATGTGTGTATTAAGTTGCACTTGTAGGATTTGTCCATTGGAGTCGGTTGGAGCATGTGTTGGCTTCAAGGTCGATGAAATGACAAGAAGATGGGTTGTGCAAGCTCAAAATGCGCCATCTATAGAAGATCTCCAATTAAGTTGTGGAGAAGTGCCCCAACCATGTGAGAGGTTCCGGTTGCCATCGACAAGTGCACCGATAGTGGAAGCGTGAATCGATCCCGTTGGGGTGAGATTCACCGGAGAATAAGGTAGGCCTTTTGTGGCGTTGGTGGTTTGATACCACCCCCTCTCCAAACGAGACGTACTCCATGTTGGGAGGAACTCGGTAAAATATCGGTGTCCCCGCGTGCCTCGGTTATCTCTATACCCGAGCTCTTTACTTATGCACTTTACATTGTGATAGCCTTCGTGCTTTAAGTAATATATATCTTGCTATCACTTTGTTGCTTGTATTGCTTAGCATTAGTTGTTGTTGCACATAGGTGAACCTTAGTTGTTCTAGGTTGTGCTTAACAAAGTAAACACTAGCTTTATTCCGCCTTTGTTGAGCCACTCTAGGAAAAGTTTTAATCGCCTATTCACCCCGCCCCCCGCCGCCTCTAGGAGACATCTGTATCCTTCAATTGGTATTAGAGACCGGTCTCTCATTTTAGGCTTCACCTCCTTGAGAGTAAAGATATCGGCTAGAGGATTAGTGCATAATGACATGTTCATATTCGATGGCACAAATTATGATATATGGAAAACTCGTATGCTTATTCATTTTCGGGACATGGAACCAAATTTGGAGCATATTGTAGATATAGGTTTTTATCCTCCTATGGATTTCAAAAATCTATCTTGTGAGGATGAGAAAAACTTATATCTCGATGCTCAAGCTTCTAATGTGCTTGTTAATGCTTTGAGCTATGTAGTTACCTCTTCAATCATTCCTTTTCGGAGCGCTCATGAGTTATGGACAAAACTTCAAGATAAATATGTTGTGTCCAACATTATTGAGGATGATTGTGTTGCTTCCACTTCCGTTCGAGATGAGTTCTCATCCTCTACCACTTCACCAACATGTGAATTTTCACAAGGTAATGATATGGTGAGTGGTGATAGAAATTGCAATTTGGATAGTGTGCTTACTATTTGTAATCCCTCATCTATATCTAGTTGCAATGATCTATCTTTGGACCCTAACACTTCTAGCACTACAAACTTCTTATATGCTTGTGTTAATAGTCCTTGCATATCATCTAGAAATGACTTGAACAAATCTCATGATGATATGCTTGTGTTGTCTTGTTGCCATGATAAAAATGCTTCCATTTCCTCTAGTTCTTGTGTTGCTAACCATGTCGAGGAAACCGAAGATTTGATGGGCCAAGACATGGTTTTGAATGAAGCCTCAAATGCAATCTCATCTTCACATTCTTCCGGTACCCACCTATGCCTTATGGCTAGGGATTCTAAGGTAACCCCTACTTTGGAACCCATTACTTCTCGTGATGAGAAGGATATGGTTAATGTGGAAGAAGAGCTTGATATTGATGATTTATATGAAAAGGGTGAGATTGTTTATCGTGCCCATATTAAAAATGATATTGCTTGCTCTAACTTTGTTGAAGTCTTAGACTTTGCTATTAAGAGCAAGGAACATATTGATAAGTTAGAAACACAAATTGAGGTGCATGATAACAATGTTGATAAAATGTGTAGTCTTGAGCGTGAGTATGCTAATATAATTGCAAACCTAGATAAAGCTCTTGAAGAGGAACAAACCACTAAGGAATCTCTCGAGGAGACCTTTGCTTTAGAGCTATCTAGAGTAAAGGAATCTCATGATAGATATCTTGAGGTGGCAAGTGATCTCAAAAGTAAAAATGATGAGACTCAAGTTGCTTATGCTAAACTCCTTGAGGATTTTGAGCACCTCGAAAATGGCTCTCGGGTCATTAAGAGGGAGCTCATCAAACTCACCGAGTCACATGAGCAACTTAAAGCCTCATATTCAAAAGAGCTTGCCAAGTTGCCCTCACCTCTTGCTAATAATGATGATGCTTGTGCTACTAACTCTATTTATTTTGAAGCATCCATTTTAAAGGAGAATGTTGAGCTAAAGGCTCAACTTGCTTTGCTAACTAGCAACTATGGGAAATTAGAAGAAAGCCATGTTAAGCTCTCAAGCTCGCATGAGGATCTCCTAGTCTCCCATGGTAGGCTAAAGTTGGCTCATGAGGCCATCATGTCAAAGGTAACATCTAGTGGGCCTCATGTGGACATTAGCACTATATCTACTCCAAATGTTAAATTGCCATGTGCTAGTCTTTGTAGTTCATCCTCTCACAACTATGCTATATCTCGTGATGAATTGCATTCTGTGCCTTGTTGCTCTAACAATGTAGCATATACTTCCTCTAGTTCTTTTGTTGAAACTAACCATGTATAGGAAATAAAAGAGCTCAAGGCTCAAGTCACTTCTTTGAAGAATGACTTGAAAAAGGGTCATCAAGGGAAGGCCACACTCAACAAAATCTTGAGTGTGCAAAAATCCCCCAATGACAAGAGTGGGCTTGGATTCAACTCCAATGTCAAGAACAAGTCCACTATCAAGTTGAAGCACAAGGATAACAAGAAGAATGGCCAAGATCAAGTCAAGAATCCGGCCAACATTTCTTGCTTCAAGTGCAAGGAAGAAGGGCACCATGTTAGATCTTGCCCATTGAAGGAAAAGCCTCTTAGTGTGAAGCAACAAGGGAAGCGGCCTCAAGCTCCACCTCAAGTCATTAATGGGCCTCTTCCTAAGAGGACTACTCGAGCTCTTCCTCGAGTTGTGGCTTCACCTAAGAAGAAAGACGGCAAGAGTAGAACTTGCTACATATGCCGTGAGAAGGGGCACATTTCTTTCGCATGCACTATTGGTAACTCCTCATCCCATCCTATCTTGATTGATGATTCTTATTCTCCTTGTAAGGATGAGGTTGGCAATGTGTTTGCCAAATTTGTTGGTGCTCAATGTGGTGTAAATAAAAGAACCATTTGGGTTGCCAAGCCTATTGTGACTAACCTCTTAGGACCCAACTTGGTTGGGGACCAACAAGCCAAAACTTGATCAATAGGTGTGTTTGTTGGAGGGCATTGGAGTCTTGGCTACATTATGAGGAATTGAGGGATCTTCATCAATTATTATTGTTGTCAAGCCAAGCCATTTGGATTATAATGATTATATTATATTCCGAATGTTCCTCCTTGCGGTAACATATGCTAAACTCTTTACATTGAAAGTTACTCGCCCCTTTGTGCATGTGTTGGTTTTGTATCTTCCATGTTTTTGTGCATGTTGTGCTATCCACTTAATTATCTTGAGATCAAGCATATTTGTGTATGATTAGGTGGCACACCATGTATGTGTGTTTCTTATGTTTGAGCCTTGCTTGGTTATATGTGGTACCTTATTTGGCTCTTGTGAGAAATTAATGGATTATGCCATTTTGGGGGAGTGTTATGCTTGGGCATTTCACAATCCTAAAATTGTGTGTACATGAGGAATACCACCTAGTATTTATATTGGATTATTTTCTAGTCTCTATGTGGTATAATTCTCATGATAAGTTTAAGTTTTATAATGTCCATTAATTATCTCTATTTGTATTCTTTTGCCTCGTGTTGGTTTTATGGTAGTATCACATTATGGGGGAGTCATATGCTTAGTGCATATTACAATCCTAGAAAATGTGAATATTCGAGGTTGTGTCACTTAGAATTGATATTGATAATTATCTAGCTCCTATGTGACATATGTGCTCATACAAGTTCCAAGTTGCTTGAATGCCTATATTACTCATATTTTGGATCTTGTATGTAAGAGTGTTTCTTGGTATGTGTTTCCACATATTTAGATAAATATATCCTCATGGAAACCATGTGCTTCAAGTTACTCTAATCGCTAGTGATTGTGTGACTATTGGAAGCTATCAAGAATCTTGTTCGAAGTATCATGCTTAATTCTTATATTTCGTTATATGCTTCTTGTTGTGACTATGATCTTGGATATCCATGCAAGATACCTTGGAAAAATTATTTCCAATATTTCTTGTCCTTGGACAATGAGTACTCAAGTTATGGTAGAATTTATTGATCATATTCACTTTGGCTTTTGCTTAATCTTGTCCTATCTTTGGCCAAGTAAATGTTGGATCCTTTTATTTTTTATTGGCATCCTCTTATGTTTTAGTTAATGTAGGTAGTAGTGATGATCTCATTTGTGTGCATTTTGCATTCACAAGGAAAATCCTACATAATACACTATCCATGGGGGAGATCTCCTATATTATTTAGAACATTCATATTTATGCTTCTTTGTTTAATCCATATCGGGTTTTATGTGCTTGGAACCTCAATCTTTTCGTTTTGGTATTTTGTGCCATCATGAGAAGTTTGGTTTCTTGTTGGAACCTTGCTCTTTTTGGGAGTTGGTTTTGTCTCATTCCTTGTTTCATCATTTGACCATTTTAGAATGAGATAAATCCTTGAGCATTTTTATTTCTATCTATCTTTTGCTCTTTGGCTTGAGCCTAGTTCATTTGTTGAACTTGTGATCTTTCATGTGTTGAATTGGTTTTTTTTATACAATTTGGACATCGTTTGTCATGTCACACTCTTGTGTGTGCAATCTCTATTTATTTGGTGTTTTTGTTCAAATTGTATCTCCTTTTTGGTTCTTGAAAGCTTTATGCATGCATATTTACTATATGTTTATATTATGGCATGTTTGCTTTCTTTGATCCAATATATAGGGGAAACTCCACATATTCCCATCGGCTAAGTTGTGCATGAAATTCAATTTCATATCAATATGCACATAATTATGTGGAGTCTCTCCTATGTATTTTAGTTGCACTAACTACTTTGGACCCAATAATTTTGGGTACCATTTTTTACTTAAATGTGTTTTAGGTACATTGGAGATATATTGGATGCTTGTCTCTCAAATCTTGAAGAAGTGGTGCATTAATGAAAATTGGAGGCAAGCTATAGGATGATCAATGAATTCATATCCTCTACATCCTACCAATTATATCTCGGTAACAAGTATCTCTTGCTCATGCATATTTATCTTGCTTCTAACCTTTTGTGGGTTGCATCTTGGCATGAATTTTTTTAATTATATTTATTGTTGTATCTCTAGTCATGGTATTAAGAGAACTCTCTATTGTAAATGTGTAGAAGTTGAGATGAGTGCATATGATTGGGACTATACAAAATCATGCATATGATCTATCAATCCCAAATATGTCAATCTAGCAATATTATTGCCTATCTTTTCCTCAAACTTCTCTCATATGCAATAGTGAGATTTTGCTAGTATATTTTTCTCGTGATACTTGTTGCCTTTCTCCATATATTCCAACTTTCTCCTTTTCCCTTGGTGATAGTTGTAATGTAGTGTGTTGGTTTTTGAAGTTCATTAATGTACAATAAGATATATGTGAGCCTTTGGCCATGCTTTGAAGCAAAAATCTTATTGGTATATGTTGTGACTTCATTTTTGCTTACATGTGCTTTATTTGATATCTTCCTTGTATGTGCTTGTTTCTTTATGGGCATATGTCTTTGTTATGTTATCCACTTAGATACATATACACATATGAGAAGATAATTTTAGTTGATTTTTAATCCTTGGAGACCACCTTTCTATTCCTTTTGTTTCTTCCGTGGCTTCCAAATTTAATTGCCTATGAGTGCTTGTTCCTCTTTTTTTGCATCTTTGGGCACTCATATTTATTCTCTCTTGCCTTGTATTGTTAAATGAATTTGGATGAGTGAGGATTCCATGATTATGCACCTCGTTCCCAAAATGCAATTATCATAATTGGTGCATTATCTTTGGGGAGCTCATCCAATTCATTTAATAATGCTCATTTGTATTCTTTCACAAGTGTTGTGTTTTAAATGCTTATGGGGGAGTGAGGATTCCATATTTGTGCATTATGTATACCAATGCATTTATTTTAAAATTGTGCACAAATCTTGGGGAGCTTCTCTATTTGTTATTTAAAACACTCTTTTGCTCATATCATGATATCTTGCAGTCTCCATTTGGACCCATTTGTTGTTTTCAAATTGGTTTGTCGGACCTTGTAACTGCTTGCATCATTTGGCTTTATTTTGGCAATCTTCGGGTCCTCGATATAGTGCTACTTCCTCCCAAGTATTCATCATTGGATATGTGTGAAGGCACACCTTTGGAGGGATTATTACTATATTTGCCTTCTAGAACTTGTCACCCATTTCGGCAATCGATGCCAATGGGGGAGAAGTTTTAGAGGGTTTAAGGGAAATGGTTTATGCTTTGAGTTTGTTCTTAATCATTTGCCTTTCATGCTCTTGCATCTTTGTCGTTGCTTAGCATGTGGTATATAGAGGAAACTCCACCAATGATAATGATTGGCAATATATGCAATGAAATTCGAGTTCATCACACATGCATAGATTATGGGGGAGTTTGCTCTATATATGGTGGTGCTACCATTTTATTTATTAAAATTCCTTATATAAACCCTCTTAAAGGGATTGTCATCAATTACCAAAATGGGGGAGATTGAAAGAACATATGGGCCTCCATGTGTGGTTTTGGTAATTAATGACAATCTTTATGGACTAATGTGTGTATTAAGTTGCACTTGTAGGATTTGTCCATTGGCGTCGGTTGGAGCATGTGTTGGCTTCAAGGTCGATAAAATGACAAGAAGATGGGTTGTGCAAGCTCAAAATGCGCCATCTATAGAAGATCTCATGTTTGATGCTTGCCATCCCCGGTGATCATGGATCGATGATGAGGAATTAAGAAAGGCGTTCCATCTTGAGAAGGGCAAGATCGTCTACATCGAGCTCAAGTGAAATGCTCAAGGCAAAGGTATAATCTTGATAGGTTTTCCCTTTTGCCGGTCTCATGGTTAGTGGGAGACCAGGTTTTGGATAGATAGCCGTACTATCAAGGGGGCCTCTCGAATGAGTAACTCGATCATATCGTTCGGAGAGAGTTCAAACCTTTGCATACTTGCATCATCGTATTTGGTTGTTATTTGGTCTTATCCATGTGAGCATATAGAGCTTGTGGTAATATACATAACAAGCTTTTGTTCATCAAAATCGAATCTCTCTTTTATATCTTATTGCGATTTTGGTCTATGCGGTTTTTCGGTTTCTCACTAAGTGAGGTATCTCACGTTATTGTACTTTATACATTCTCACTTGGTGATAACCAATATTTTTATCTTTTATAAGGTAACTCATGTCGTCCTCTTTCCAACGCAATTGGAATCGGGTCAATTGAAGCTACCGTTTAAAAGTTATAACCGTTTGAATATTTGTCTATTTGGTTTGAAAAACAAAAACAAAAAAATTGTCTTAGGCCCAAACGGTATTACCGCTCGCTGTACCGGCCGCACCTGAGCGCTGTCATCTATGTGCTGCCTAGCCCGCCGCCGGGTGGGCCGGTACTAACGGCCGGTCCAGGTAGATGTGTGCCGCTCCAGCTCGTTTCTCCTGCCGTTGCCTTGCTTGGACTGCTCCCTATTGCCGCCGCGCGCCAGCCCGCGTCCCCCGCACGCAATCCCGCTCGCCCCCCGCAACTTTCGCCTCGGGTCACGTGCGCGCTGGCCCCGGGCAGCCACCCCAACTCCGGCTCGATTTTTGCCGCGTGCGTTGACCAAGCGCTCCAGCAAATCTCGTGTCCCGCTCGCCCGCCTCGCATCGCACGCGCTGTGGCCCCGCTGGGCCTAGAATTGGCCTCTGCTCCCGAGCGTGCATGCTGCTGCGCACGTTGACCTGGCCGCGGCAGGACCCACCTCGCGCGCGCATGCGCTGCTGCCGCCGCGTCAACCGGTTCCCGCTAGGCCCAGCTGCTTTCTCGCGTGCGCTGCGCATGCTCTGCTGCTGCCGCGCGCTGCTGTTGCGCGCGCTTCTCGCTGGCTTGCTGCTCATGCACTGCTGCCTGGCCCCACGCACGTATGCTGCCCACACCTACTCATCTTTCGTGCATTTGTTTTGGCTGTCAGCGGTACTACTAGTTAAATCCGGTACTACTGGTCCAGACTAAAGAAAAGCTTCAACGGACAGATTTTTTGGGACTACTATTTATAGCTTTGTCCGTTTTCAGTTTAGTACGCTTTTTCCTCGTCTATTAGGCTAAGCTTTGTCCACACTTTCTCTAGATCTTAAAGTTTGTCTAATCTTTTTCCTCCGATGATTCTTGCTCATATTTGAGTGGAAGAGAGAGGAGATCTAGACCCACATTTTGACCTAACCGATTCATCTCTTTGTGAGTGCATCTTTGGGGATCTAGATTTTGAGGGATTTTGTGTCTCTCTTTGATTCTTTCTCTCTTGTTCCCCCAATAGCTTTAGTAGCTTTGTTGGAACTTGAGAGTGAGGGATTTGAGCACATTTGTGGTGTTCTTGCCATTTGCATTTGGTGCATCGGTTTGAGTTCTCCTCAGAGGGTTTGGTTTGAGTTACTCATTGGAGTTTGTCCCTCTTGGGTTCTTGGAACCCTAGACGGTTTTGTGGCCTTTGTGGCATTGTGGCATTTTGTGGCGTTTGTTGGGAGCCTCCAATTAAGTTGTGGAGAAGTGCCCCAACCATGTGAGAGGTTCCGGTTGCCACCGACAAGTGCACCGATAGTGGAAGCGTGAATCGATCCCGTTGGGGTGAGATTCACCGGAGAATAAGGGAGGCCTTTTGTGGCGTTGGTGGTTTGATACCACCCCCTCTCCAAACGAGACGTACTCCATGTTGGGAGGAACTCGGTAAAATATCGATGTCCCCGCGTGCCTCGGTTATCTCTATACCCGAGCTCTTTACTTATGAACTTTACATCGTGATAGCCTTCGTGCTTGAAGTAATATATATCTTGCTATCACTTTGTTTCTTGTATTGCTTAGCATTAGTTGTTGGTGCACATAGGTGAACCTTAGTTGTTCTAGGTTGTGCTTAACAAAGTAAACACTAGTTTTATTCCGCCTTTGTTGAGCCACTCTAGGAAAAGTTTTAATCGCCTATTCACCCCCCCCTCTAGGCGACATCCGTATCCTTTCACAGCCCCCTCTCCAGGTGGCTGGTGAAGCATATGAATTCGCCGGCGCGGGGATCCGGCTCCACCTCTCCGGCCGAGGGGATTCGCCATCTCCCTGCGTAGAGGATCCCTGCGTCCTCGAAAGATTCAGCATCACCCTGGTGCACTTGGATTTTCCCCATAGTTCCTTTGGGGGCACCATCGAATCGAAGATCTAGGTTCGCTAACTCACTCTGGAAGTTCCGGATCGGGAGTAAATGGGAGACTGAGGTGTGCGTGGGATCGGAGGAAATGCGAGGAAGGTTTGCAAACTCCCCCGTCACTCTCCTTATGTAGCGGTTTCGTCCCGCCAATTTCAGAGGAGCCGTTATCGCGCGGTGATTACGCCGATATTATCGATGGATTACCCAATGGCTAGTTTGACCAAAAATGATGGTCCAACTTCGTCTACTCGACTTGCCGACCCATTCGCCAAAGCTGCGATTCGACTGCTTGCCAAATTGGTGCTTCGATTGGTTGCCGATATTGCGACTGAAGATAAATGTTGAGGATTCTATCCTTCATTGAAGGATTCCATTGCCGATTCGACTGGGCGTACAAATTCGACCCGAATACTCCGACTGTCAAAGAACATCTGTGACGACTCAATGATGGCCTCGGGGACTACTGATGGGGATATGCCGAGTGGGGTATACCCAGTAGGATGTTCCCTACTGGATCATACTCTCAGTGAGTGGGCCTGTAGGACGGCGACTGGATCATGACCCAAGAAGGAGCCAGGCGACTGTAAGCTGAAGGCCTAGAAGCATAGCTAGGCCCAGTCGGATTAGGTCAAACCCCTTTGAGTCCTTATCCAACTCGGTTGTAGATCTATAACCCTAGCGAGGTATACCTATGTAAACCTCCCTACGATACGCATAGCACTTACGTTCCATCATACACCCCATCGACTCGCTGCCTAGCCGCCAAACTCGCCCATTTTAATCTCTCGATAATACAATCTATCAGGAGTAGGTCTTTACCCTCCGGGAGGCCGAACCTGGGTAAAACTTTGTTTCTCCGCCCTCATCTTGCACCGTAGATGGATGGACACCCTTGCCCCTTGTTCTACTACACGCCGCCAATCGCAGCATCTATCGTGGCCATTCCCACGACAGAATAGACATACAGTCGAAGTATGCAAAGGCGGCATATGGAAGTAAATGCAGTTATGCCGGCTGTGCCAAAGTATATGCACTGGTCAGATCAGGAAATTACTTGGAGTATCAAGGATCACCCCAAGATCATGCCGAATCCAGGATCATATGCTTTGGTGCTCGATCCGACATTCATCGGGTTGAATATCAACATGAAGTTTTACAAGGTGCTCATTGAAAATGGCAGTGGCATAAACATACTATACAAGGACACAATGCACAAGATGGGTATCTTGGAGAACATGTTGCGGTCGACGAAGACCACCTTTCATGGCATTGTGTCGGGTTTGTCTTGCGAACCAATTGACAAGGTTCGGATAGATGTGTTATTCGGCACTAGGGAGAACTGCATGACTGGGAATTTGGAGTTCGAAGTTGTGGACTAGGAAAGTTGTTACCATGCACTGCTTGGCAGGCTGGCTATATCGAAATTCATGTCTTGTATCCACATCAGCTACTTGAATATGAAGATGCCAGGATCCCATGGGTTTATCACCATTTCTGGAGACTACATGAGATCATTGGAGTGCGCCTCGGCCGGATCAAACCTAGACGAGTCATTAGTGATTGCAAGGGAGAAAAGAAGGATCCAAGAGATAGATGCTTTGGCTCCTTCGGCACAGTTGAATATGCCGGCACTCGCTAACCCACATGGAAGTGTGTCATTCCAGCCGACTAAAGATACCAACAAAATTCAGATTGATGACCAGTTCCCAGAGTGCACTGTCACTATTGGTATCGGCCTGAATGACAAATTGGAAAGCGATCTCGTCAGCTTCTTCATGAGAATCAGGACATTTTTGCTTGGTCCACTCAGGATCTGCAAGGTGTGTCGAGGGAGCTGGCTGAGCACTCTTTACATGTCAGGCCTGATGCAAGGCCAGTGAAGCAACCCCGTCGCCGCTTCACCGAGGACAGAAGAAAAATCATTGGAGATGAGATAGCTCGGTTCCTTGCAGCCGGGTTTATCATGGAAGTGCTTCATCCAAATTGGATGTCTAATCCGGTGCTGGTAGAGAAAAAGAAGGATGATCCGAGTGTGGCAGTGGTGTGGCGCATGTGCATCGACTACACTAACCTGAACAAATCATGTCCAAAGGATCCATTTCCTTTGTCGAGAATAGGTCAGGTTACTGATTCGATAGCTGGTTGTGAACTATTATCATTTTTAGACGCATATTCTGGTTTCTACCAGATACCATTAAACCTGGCTAATCAAATAAAAACTGCCTTTATTACCCCATACGAGGCTTATTGCTATCGCACTATGTCATTCGGCTTACGTAATGCAGGGGCAACATATCAAAGATGCATGCAAAAATGTTTACATGATCAAATTGGCAAAAATATCCAAGTATATATGGATGATGTGGTCATAAAAACCAAGGAGAGTCACACTCTCTTAGATGATATTCGGCAAACATTTGTGAATCTAAGGAGATTCCGAATAAAGCTTAACCCGGACAAGTGCACCTTTGGTGTCCTAGCTAGGAAATTACTCGGGTTCCTCATGTCGAGCCGAGGTATAGAAGAAAACCCAACTAAGATCCGAGCAGTTGAGCATATGGAACTGCCAAACTGTCTCAATGATGTCCAGAAGTTCACTGGTTTCCTGGCATCACTGACTCGGTTCATTAGTCGGCTAGGGGAAAAATCATTACCATTATACCAATTAATGAAAAAGTCGGATAAATTTATCTAGACGTCACAAGCTGATAGTACTTTTCATAAACTAAAGAAAATGCTAGCCTCTACACCAGTGTTAGCCTCACCACTATCGAAATATCTAATGTTGCTCTCTATAGCAGCGACCAACCGATTCGTACGTACCGTGGTAGTGGTGGAGCTTGACGAAGAGGGTAAGTCGGTGCAGAGGCCAGTATATTACCTAAGAGAGATACTCTTTGCTTCAAAGCAAAACTATCACCATTATCAAAAAATGGCATACGGTGTATATATGTCAGCAAAAAAGCTTAATCACAACTTTGAAGAACACCCCATAAAGGTGATATGTGAAGCACCGATTGCCGAGATAATGCGCAATAAAGATGTCGAATAGCCAAATGGGAAATTGAGCTAGTCCCTTATGCTCCACAGTTTTATAGAAGAGATGTAATCAAATATCAGGCACTGGCCAATTTTTTTGTCGATTGGGCTAAAATGCAATATGATCCGCCCTTGCCTGATTCGAACTATTGGCGCATGCGCTTTGACAGATCAAAGTTGAAAACCGGGTTAGGCGTCGAGATAGTGCCTACCTCGCGTAAGAAAGACCAACTAAAATATGTGTTACAGATACACTTTGCTGCATCAAACAATGCGGCCGAGTATGAGGCACTTGTCCATGGCTTAAAGGTAGCAAAGAATATTGGAATACGTCAGATCCAATACTTTGGTGATTCAAATTTAGTGTTGCGTCAAGTGTCAGGAAATTGGGATGCACTTGATGCAAATATGGCATTATACAGATTTCATGTGCAGAATAAGTGGGTACTTTGAGGGATGTGGATTTCTTCATGTACCTCGGGCACAAAATGAAGTAGACGACATGTTGTCTAAACTGGGCTCGTCCAGACAATCAATCCCGCCCGGCATAGCTCTTGAGCACCTAAGAAAAAACCATCAATCATCCCATCTCTAGAATCCGAATTAATTTGTATCACGGCTAACCTAGGGTCCGAGGTTGTCCCAATGTGCATAGATTGGAGGAACGATCCGAATAACCCGGGGACTGATTCAACAAACCCGGGGACTACCTCGCAAAACCCAAGGACTGGTCATATTAATCTGGCAGAAGTTATGTCGGTTGATGTGGTGGAAATTGACAAACCAGGTACCCCGACACATGAAGTAATAGCATGGGCGCGACCCATATTTCAGTTCTTAAAAGATGAAACTCTGCCAAATGGTGAAGTCCTAGCAAGGCAAATCCAAAGAAGGACAAAGGCCTATACCATAATAAACAAAGAGCTATACAAAAGAAGTGTTACCAGTTTCTTGCAGAGATGCGTTGACCCGACAGAGGGTCAGGAAACCATCCAAGATATCCATCAAGGTGAATGTGGGCATCATGCCTCATCTAGAGCCTTGGTGTCAAAATCTTTCAGGCATGGGTTTTATTGCCGAACGCTTTGCATGATGCAAACGAACTGGTAAATAAATGCAATGGATGCCAAAGATACTCAAACAGAATTCATATGCCATTGTCCGAGTTAAAGACTATACCTATCACTTTGCCATCTGATGTATGCTGCTTGGATATGGTTGGTCCATTTAAGCCGGCCCGTAGTGGCATGACCCATATCTTGGGCATGGTCGATAAATTCACAAAATGGATTAAGGTTAAACCGATAAGAAAATGTGACGGGTCCACATCTGTTACATTCCTCAAGGATAAAATCCTAAGATATGGGTATCTGCATAGCATAATCACAGATAATGACACAAAATCTGCTGAGGGAGCATTTTCTTGTTTTTTCCGAGATAAGCAAATAATACTTGATGTTGTATCAATCGCACATCTCGCATCGAACGGGTAAGTAGAAAGATCCAACTGACTAATACGGTCTAGGATAAAACCCCAATTCATTGAGCCGCTGCAAATATCAGTGGGGTGTTGGATCGAGGAACTCTCGGCTATGTAATGGAGCCTAAGGACAACTCCAAATCGATCAACGGGCTATACGCTATTCTTTCTAGTATATGGGGAAGAAGCTGTATTACCAGCCGACATAGTGCATGATTCACCTAGAGTCACCTAGTACATAGAAGCCAAAGTGAATGAAATAACCCTGCAAAATGTTGCTGATCTGCTAGAAGAGGCAAGAGAATTGGCACTGTCCAGATCCGACATATACCAGCAGAATTTTAGACGCTATCATAGCAAGAAAGTAAACTCTCGAGTTTTTTGAGAAGGAGATTTGGTGCTTCGGCTGGTGCAACGCATAGCCGGCATGCATAAATTGTCACCTCCATGGGAGGGTCCATTTATTGTGAGAAAAGCATTACACAATGATATATACTATCTTATACATGCTCAAACACAGGAGAAGAATAAGGCAGACAAGTCAGGAGAAGAATCAAAGAGGCCATGGAATGTAGCTCTACTTTGTCCATTTTACACTTAGCCGAAGTGTATGTATCCCGAACTCTCATATGTCGGATTGTATGTTGGCAATGAGCTAATGAATGAAACCTCGGCACCTCAAGCTGAAACTCGGGGACTGCCTTAATAAAATTGTCTTTTGTGCATTTTACTTTTGTATGTCGGCTGGCGTAAATTTCTTAATCCTAATACCAGGTTAGTAATGTGTCTGCAACAAAGGCCAACTCTTCTATTTGCTATTGTCCAAAAAATAGGCTTCATGGCAAGCAAGAGAGAAGCCAGCGAATGCTAGACACATGAAAAATGACCAAGGGAAGAAAAGTACGCGAGCCGACTCTTGTTTTGGACTAACCCCTCTATTTACTTTCTTTAATTATCTCATGGAGTCACTTTGAGCTTATTCTCCAAATTTCTAACTATTATTGATTCGATTTCTTGACCTCGGGCCCGTAAGTAGAATGCTGAGAAATGGTAGACACGGGCCGAATAACAGAATCAAGAGAACAAGAAAATGAAACTTAGGGACTATGCCCAAAAGGATTCAATATTACATACATAATACTAGCAAAAGCACTTAAACTGTATATTACATACTGCTCCTGGCATACCGGGGATTTAATAAAAGTTTGAAGTGATTGTGCCTAAGGAGCAGTAGAGGATGCATCACCAAACAATGGCGGGGCAACAACAGTTTTCGGAGTAGGAGTCTCCGAGGTGCGATCTTTTTTTGAAACCTTTTATACTGCAGGGAGCCCCCCACGTCCCTTTGTTAATAGAAAACAAAGAATGGTCTAGAGTTCAATTACAACATATATACACGAAAAAACAAAACAAAACTAAACTAAGACAAAAAGAGTTAGGATAAATTGTCATGCCATGATGACATTAAATCCTTGTGCTTATCCTTTAACCTATGCAGCAACAGTGTAGCATCATAAACAAAAACTGCCTTCCATCCTTTGAAAGTTGGTTTTATGTGCTTGAAAACCCAATTATTCCTTTGTTTCCAAAAATTCCAACATGCAAGAATTGTAACCTCCATAAAACAAGGTCCATGGAAGGATTTGAACGCTTGTCTTAGACTGTCCCTCTGAGCAACATCTATCCACTGATCTGAATATAGTTCCATACTCTAGTGATAAAATTGCATTTAAAAAATAAATGCTTCCAATCTTCAGTGACTCCGGTAGGACACAGAACACAATCATGGTTTTCAGTAACCTTCCAATTCCTCCTAAGAAGCATATCCTTTGTGTTCATCCTGTCATGTAACAATAATCAAGCAAAAAACCTATGCTTGGACATACATTTGCTCTCCCAGATACTCTTTGATACTAGATCACTGTTCATCATGGAAAAGCAATGTTTATAATATGCTTGTGACATATAAAACTCCTTCTTGAGAGTACATATCCACTTATCCTCCTCCTGTGTTAAGTTCATAGTTACCAGAATTTCCTGCAGCTGAGAATATTTTTGGAATGCCTCTATAGACGAAGGAACATGAAAAGCTTCATGGAGGTTACTCAGTGTACATATATCTCTAACGGATGCCATCTTGTCTCTAGCAAATGAGAACAATCTCGGAAATTTTCTGGCCATAAATGTTTCATGCCATAAATCATCCCAAAAAAGAATGCTGAAACCAGATCCCACCATGCACTTCAAAATGGATCTCCAGTCATCAGTAAGTTCTAAAATCCCTCTCCACCAGAATGAACCACGAATAGTAACAGCATGAGGAATAGATTCATGGTAATAGGAATCCCTTATTAACCTTATCCAAGGTAAATATGCATTATTATAAAACTTATCCAAATTCTTAATCATTAGAGCCTTATTATGAATCTTCAGATCTATGACTCCAAGGCCTCCCTTGTCCTTAGGTTTACAAACCATTTTCCCTGCAGCTAAAGAGTTAACTTTCTCCTTATTTTTTTTCTCCACATGCATCTCCTTATTGCCTTGTCCACAATGTCAATGATTCCCTGGGGAATTTCTAATGTACACATGATGTATGTGGGTAAGGAAGAAAGAACAGAGTTCACAAGAATAAGGCCATCCCCATCAGATAAGAAAGAAACTGGGAGCCTTGGCTTCTGTCAAGGGAACTTCGGCTTCAGCTGAGGGAACCTCGGCCTCGGTTAAGGGAATCTAGGTTTTGGCGCGGGAAGCCTTGGAATCTGTTGAAGGAACCTCGGCCTCGGCCTTTTGATCTGAAGTTTCCTCATGCTAATCGAACTGCCAGCCTGAGGTGCGATCTTTGGCCTTAGCATTGGGAGCCTTGGCTTCTGTCAAGGGAACCTCAACTTTGGCTGAGGGCACCTCGGCCTCGGTTGAGGGAATCTTGGTTTCGGCACATGAAGCCTCATCCTCTATTGAAGGAACCTCGGCCTCGAACTTTTGATCTGAAGTTTCCTCATGCTCATCCAAACTGCCAGCCTCTTCCTCCGGGTTCTCTTCCTCGTCATTGCCGCCTCCTCGAATTGTTCTTCGCCTTCCTCGTTGGCATTGACTTCAATATCGTCTTCGAGGAAGCTCGGCCCTTTGTTCCAAGCATGCGTATTGGCATACAAGATAAGTTGGTAGGCTCGACCTTGCTGGAGTTTAATATGATCCGGGTCAGAGAGCCACCACGATTCGGCGCGCATGTTTTGAAGAGTATCCAAACTAATACCTTCATACTCCCTCTGTCCGGAAATACCCTGTATTCTGGGTTTAGTCAAGGTCAAACTTTGTGAAGTTTGACCAAACATATAGAAAAATGTATATACATCTATAATACAACATAAATACTATTAGAATCATTATAAGATATATTTTCATATTATATACATTCAGTGTTATAGATGTTTATAGTTTTTTCTATATGTTCTACCAACCTTTACAAAGTTTGAATTTGAGTAAACCTAGAATGTAGGGTAATTATTGATAGAGGGAGTACCATGAGAGCACGAAGCCCAAGGCAGTGTCAGCACCAGCTCGCGCAGCTGACTCCCTCTAGAGGTTGAGTTGAGTCTCGCAGTCCATTAGCCTCTTGGCAAGCACTTCAATGTGCTTAAGGATCTTCTCTATCGGCTAGAGGACATTAAAGACCCAGATGGCTGCATCCATAAGATCAACACCGAATGATCGCATAGGCTTCGTGTCGACATCCTGATCAGGAAATCTTCAATTCTGTAAGCATGGTCCGGGTCAGGGGTTTCACCACGATGTTCCCGATCCTTCATCACAGTTTTGGCACTTCGGACTTTGCATTCCAAAAAATTGTCTGAGTATAGGTAAAAGTACAAGTTGGAAAAATAGATAAAGCAATGTCGGATGAGAACAATAAAGGAGCAAAGAGACTTACGATGCAGGACCACGATTATCCGGGTAAGGTCGGCCAGCCAGCCAGCATGCTTTATTTTCATCCTCTCGAGCGCAAGCTTGGTCGAGTCAGTTGTGGCCTTAGCCGTTTTGATAAGCTATTGATCCTTATCCAACTAGAGGTTGAGTCAGATCTTTTATTCGGATAATTCTTGGTCGAGTTTCGAGAGCTCGGGTTGTTGAGTTTTCTTCACAACTTCGTTTTCAGCATGAAGCCGAGCTATCTCGTCATCTCTCTCTCTTTCAGTTGGGCGGCATGTTCTCCTGCTTGTTTGAGAAAATGCATCATCAAATCAGTCATAGAAATGCAATCTTGATGGGACTCTACAAGAAGTTGTAGTTTGGCTGGGCCGAGGTAAAATTTGTAAGGGAAACAGTAAGTAGATCAAGGCGATAAAATAAGATGTGCAGCACCGGGGTACCTTCCAATTTGGTGGCCTTCTCATTCAGCTCCTTGTTCTGATTATATATAGTGGCTTGCAAAGGATAAGTCAAAAGTTAATTCGTCTGACCGAGTAATTTAAAGAACTGGAGTGAAGGATCCAAAATTCAAACCTATTTTCTACAATATAGGCAACAACTTGTTATACTTGGTGCAGAGATGCCTGTGGCAAAAAGGCAGTTTCTAGAACTCAGCGGTACGTCAGTTATGAGCAATCTGAAAAAGCACAGATGATAACAAATGAGAAACATGGATATTCAAAGAAATACTCAAGATCTGAATAAAGTAAAACTTGACTCGGATCTAGGTGGCTGGATATTCAATGCAATAATCAAGATCCGAATCAAGTAAAACTTGACTCAGATCTAGGTGGATTGATATTCAAAGAAATAATTGAGATCAGAATCAAGTAAAACTTGACTCGGATCTAATCAAGTAAAACTTGACTCGGATCTAGGTGGCTGGATATTCAAAGCAATACTTGAGATCTGAATCAAGTAAAACTTGACTTAGATCTAGGTGGTTGGATATTCAAAGCAATAAGTGAGATCCAAATCAAGTAAACATATTCAAAGCAATAATTGAGATCTGAAGCAAGTAAAACTTGACTCAAATCAAGGTGGCTAGATATTCAAAGCAATAATTGAGATCTGAATCAAGTAAAACTTGACTCGGATCTAGGTGGCTATATATTCAAAGCTAAGACGAATTTTAGCTAAGTCAAAATAACTTGGTCCTATAACCTGGCTACACTATGAACTAATCCAAGGGAGCATCCGGCCGAATGATAACTCATTCCCCCGGAGGCTCGGGGACTAATGGTTATGTATCATATATGGTAAAAATGAAGTGTAAGCTGAGTTATTTACCTCCATCGTGTGGTTGGCCTCGGAAATGACCCGGCTGGAAAGGTGCATCCTATCGCTTATCTCGGTCGGGCCAAAACTCTTCGGTGTAGGATTGTTGTCATAGCTGACCTCGTCATAATCAGCGTTATTCCAGTTATTGGCGTACTCCACGAGAGAGTCGAGGCTCTCAGCACTCGGCATGTGAATCATCACCTTCCCCTTCTTTGATGAGGCTTGATTGGTCGCTAGTGCAGAAGCCAGACTCTTATGTAGCACAATCTACTTGCCAGCAGCCGAGGCAGAGGAAGAGGCAGAGGCTCCCTTCTTAAGCAGGTCGGCCATAGAGAGCTGGGAAGAAGATTCGTCGGCTTTCTTATGCGGTGGCTTGGTCGTGGATCCACCTTTCTTTTGCTTGGCAGCGGGGTCGGCCTATGACTGCGACTTGGTGGGTGGTGTCGCGGTTGGCGAGGTTGGTGGAGCCTGTGATGGAGAGTGAGACTTGGAACACGGGCTCTGCCGCGTTTGTTCTGTTTACCGAGTCTTGGAATACCCGGACAATGTGGGTGCTGCTGGCTGTTGCTGGCTGGGGCTTGTATGAGGTGCCGTATGAGGGGAAGCTTGAGGTTTACTAGAGGCCTAGGTAGCAAATACCTCGACAGAAGTTGGCCCGGTGCCATGATCTTCGGTGGTCTTGGTAGGCATGGCCGAATCAGATGGATAATCAGGCATGGCTATGTCTCCGGAGGCGCTACCATCGCTAGTGCCGACATTCTCCTCCTCCTACCGATATGGACTGCTATTCGGTGCAGGAGGAGAGCCACCTCGAACGTGGCTCGAAACCCGGACGTCGTCGTGGGCCGGAGGTCATGGCGGCATGGCGATAGGATACGCCATGCTGGATCCACTCTAAGGAATATTAAGCGGGTTGCCGTCGAAGTAAAACAGATAGAAAAATGAATTAGATAAAGAAAAAGAGAAACAAGAAATACCGAACAAGAGAAAAGCAAAAAATATAAGCTTGATTCAGATAAGGAAACTTATAAGGAGACTGAGGGTGCCGCGTTTGTCTTAGGTGGCCTCTTGGCGGCTCTCTTTATTCGTTTCCTGGGATCCTCAGCTGGAGGATCCGAGGTGGCCGCGCGCTTCCTCACCGGTCCTTGGCCTTCTACGGCAATGGGAGGCACGACGTACACCTGCCCATCCGGATTAGCTGGAGCACAAGGAGCCAAATAGGCATATGAGAGAGGCTCCGGGTTATATACCTTGAGAATCTCATAGTCATCCGAGTCATCATCATCTGGCCATTCCTTAATGACTGAAGCTTTACCCGAGGTTCGACTAGAGATCGAGTCAGGAATTGGCATGAACTCCTCGGACTCCGGCTCTCCCTCATCCGAGGATTCACGGTCCTTTCCCCAAGTAAGGTCAAGATTCTTGCCGTCCTCCGTGGATTGCTCGAGAAATTCCTAAGGAAAAATGCACAGAAAAAGGTTACATGATTGACTGAGTCGATATAAAGTATGACTCAGAGAGAATAATCCGGAAGAAAAATACCTGGGGTGGAGGGTTAGCTCGGCTATAGGGAGCCATGCCCCACGTCCAGCCCTTATCCAAGTCCATCTTAAATATGGACTTTACGCGCTTCCAAATCTGATCATTGTCGAGCCGGACCATTGAGACTCGGTTGGGGTCGAGTCGGCCTCTCATGTAGGAGATCTTGTGGGTGCGCTTCTAAAGAGGGCAAACCCGGCTACTAATGAAAGTATCCATGAGGTCATCGCCGCATAATCCGTCATTGGTTAGCGCAATGAGCCTCTTCTCAAAGGACTTGACGAAGGGATTCTTCTTCTTCCGGTCCAGATCCCAGTTCTTCTTGGTGGGCACGCCGACTGAGAAAGTCGACAGCCGAATCATGTCCTCCTTGGTGTTGTTCTTCACGTAGAAGAAATAATTGTGTCATTTCTTGCATGATTCGAGGCCACTGACTCGGGGGAAAATAGAGCTCTTTCGAGGTGTGATGGAGGCGGCACCACACTGGTTGAGAGATTTTTTGTGGGGATGCAGATGTTTATTCAGCACTACATTAGCCCTAATCTGGAAGTGTTTGGCCCAAAGCTCAATAGAGGGCCAAAGACCAAAGTACCCCTCGGTGGCCGAGATAAATGCTGAAAGAGAAGCTATGGCGTTAGCCGACAAATGATGGGGGTGAAGACCGAAGGTTTCTAAGAAATCCATGACAAAGTCACTAAGGGGAAAGCCGAATCCATGGGCTAAATGAGAAACTAACACCATGAACTCACCAGTTTGCGTGTCCGGGATAAGCTCGATGCCAGGTAAGCGGCAGATGACCCTGGTGGAATCCGGCACGTCCGAGTCAGCCAGTCTGACTTGGAATGCGTGACTTTGGACCCGTGCCAAGATATTCGCTCGGAGACGGTGGCGCCCTCTTCGTGTTTCTCAACGGTGACTATCCCGTGCAAGATCACCATTGATTCTACAGAGAAACTGCTCGAGGATGAACTGCTAGTGGTGGCGGGAAAAGGCCTAGATTTCCAGGGACTCGTCGCTGCGACGGAGAAACGGAGGCGCATGTGGTGGAGCGTAGCACGAGCGCATCAGATGCGTGGAGCAGGCGCACGGTATGGTGGCCTGAGCAAAGGAGGGGTGCAACACGGTCCCAGAGGCAAAGCACATCAGCGGCAGCAGTGCGAGGAGGAAGAAGAGGAAATGGGAGTGGGGGAAAGCGAGTGAGGGTCCCCCCCCCCCCCGCTCCCCTATTTAACAGCGCCGCCTACGAACCGTCGTGGGATCGTGTATGCGCAGCAGTTCCACTGTGTGCGTGTGTATCTCACAGTGGCGATCATGGGGTGGAGCCGCATGAGCGTTTACACATCGCAAAGGATGAAACAACACATAATTTCCCTAGCGGTAATCGAGGAGTCACTATGTGACTTGACTGGTCGCAGGGATAACTGTCAGCGCGCTAGTGATCACTGTAGCGGCCCATAAAGTGAGGCGAGGTGCAATGATTATTGACATGTAGGACGGTAGAAACTTATGAAGGAAGGAAGGGAAATAACCCGAACAGAAAGGAATGACTCAGTCGACGAGACAAACCTCGGACAAAGCCAAAAGGAGTTGGAGCAAGTATAAGATCACGAATAATGCTGCCGAGGTGCACATCAAAGATTGGACGACTAAAGTATAAGTCAGCAACACGGATATAAAATCCGGTTAAAGTGAACCTATTGTGGCCTTGCCGGCTAAAGCCATAAAGCCCGCACCAGCTTTGGGGACTAATGTTGGGGGGATGACCCCAGGTAGGGTCAAGCTAAGGTAAAAGGGTAAATCCCACCGAGGTATTGACTGGGTCAAGGCATAACCCGGCCGAGGTATATAAGGGCCGGCCGAATAAGGGCCGGATTACCCTAAGCTAAGCAGTTGTGGCTTGACTCGGCCAACATATAAGGTATGTTGGCATGATGTCTAGCGTGTTATCTATTTGCAGGTACGAGCTTGGCCGAGTCATATTGTACGGGGCCAAGTCAGTAGATGGCTTGCTCGAGAAGGAGAGAGCGATCCCCAAGGTCAACACTATCCTCTGTCTCTCGCTCAACAACCCATGAAGTGACAAGTGCTATAGACAAGGGGTCCAGAGGGACAAAGACAGAGGGGAGGTCATTGCGGTGACAGTCTCAGAGCTCGACGATCACATGTCATGGACTCTGGGTCTTTGCCGCTGATAGAAGGTTGATAGGGGAAAGACACCCGCTGAGTTACCCTTTTGGTAGAAGCATATGCTAGGAATATGTTGTCTAGCTCAACCCTATATGTAACCTGATCACCCCTTTATAAGGTGAGCCAGAGCCTCCTATAGGGGGATCGATTCATTTGACACTGAGAGAAACCCTAGAGTGGGAGAGGAGAAGTATCATATTCTTCCTCTCTCTGATACAGCTCAAGGAGCAAGTGTAAACCAATATAGATCTGAATACAAGATCGTGAGAGATTTATTCTGTGTGTATAGATCCACTATGCTATCCCTCCCTAGATCCCACTAGTGCAAATTGGCCCCATCTTTAGCCTACCCATGGCATCTGTCGTGCCACCACCACGACATTAGGAAACTTAGTGACTTGTTCCTTAGACTGTGAGACCATATCTAATAACTGTCTCCCAAGAATACTTTGATGCCATCTAACATCACTCAGTGGAACGGTGATCATAATGGTGTCCTTGGGTATTCACAGGAGCAGGTAGAGGCGTATGCATCAAGAGCGGGATTTGTCCATCGGCGTGACATGATATATGCTGGGCCCACTCAGATGAGTTATATACATAATCTGCGTAGCGTGTGACTAGGTCATGAGGATATCACTTATCGGATCAAGTAAAGTGGCTATTGTCAGTAACAAGGTTGAACCCGACATGTCCATGTCGTTGATCAAGCCTAAGACAATACAAGTATCATAGATACAAATGTAATAATACACAACGTTGATGGTTCATCGACAAGTTTTGTGGAATGCATAGGTGGTCGTCATGGGCATCCAGGTCCCGCTGATGACCATTGGTCAAAGAGGATTCTTGACCATGTATGGAGTGTTCCCGAACCATTGGGTAGCATTCTTAAGGGTATGAAGAATATCGAAGATTGTTATTGTCATATTCGGAATCACCGAAGAAAAGAGAGAGAGAAACCACAATTATCTTGGAGAGATCCAAAGTTGTTCGGAGAAAGAAAGAAAGAAGGAAAGGAATTGAAAGGAGTTTCAGATAAATGGTAATTTATAATATATATTAATTATATGTTAATTGTGAATTAATATACTCTAAATAAATATTTGAATTAATATTTATATGGAAACTTTCTCATTAGGCCAAAACCCTAGAGAGAATTGGCCTAGGAGAAAATCACCCTGAAAAAGAAAAGGGAAAACAGCACAACTTTAGCGTGTGGTCCAGGAGGTACACACACAGAAAGGTAGCCGAGAGCGACCGGACACCACACGGGGTGGCACATAGCCTGCCACCGGTGGCGGGCCTCAGCCGGTCGATCCTACACGGGGCAGGTTGGGGGTCAGGGGCATTGGGACATAGCCGGCCTGTCCGGCAGCCGCCGCTGCCTCCCGCCTAGGCATGGTGCACCGCTAGGCCACGCGCGCACACAAAGGGACGGCCCACCCGGGTCGCGAGCCTACTGCCACCGCCACTGTCTGCAGCTGCACCGTGGGGAGGGCATGCCGGACCACCCGGCCGACGTAGCCTTCTGGTGCAGCTACTTGCTGCACCAGCTGGGTTCGGTGGGCACGCCGGCCCACCCGACAGGCAGCTCGGTTTTTCCTTTATTCCTTTGATCTTTTAGTCCCACATGGGGCACCTAAAGGGGAGGTGAAAGTAAAAAGGAAGTCGCCTAGAGGGGGGTGAATAGGCTTTTAAAAATATTACGGTTTAGGCTCAAGTAAATGCGGAATAAAACTAACGTTTAATTTATTGAGCACAAAACCTAGCCACTAAGTTCACCTAGGTGCACCAACAACCTATGCTAAGCAATACAAGCAACAAGGTGATATCAAGGTATAAGTACTTCAAGCACGATGGCTATCACAATGTAAAGTGCATAAGTAAAGGGTTCGGTTGAGAGATAACCGATGGACGCGGAGACGAAGATTTGTTTCCCGAAGTTCACTTCCAAAGAAGCTACGTCTCCGTTGGAGAGGTGCGATGGCGCAATGCTCTCCAAACGCCACAAATGGCTCACCTCGAGGTGTGGTGGCTCGATGCTCACCCAACGCCACACAAGGCCTCACCCCGGATGCGGAAGCACGCAACTCACCGATGCCACAAAAGGCTCACCCTATTCTCCCAAGTGCGCACCACAAAAGGCGGGCACTTGCTCCACTATGGGATGCTTGAGGGCGGTCACCGAACCCGTACAAGATTGGGGCTAACTCCACAACTCAATTGGAGGCTCCCAACAACAAAGCCACAAAATGCCAACAATGCCACAACAGGCCAACAATGCCACAAAAGGCCAACAATGCCACAAAAGGCTACAAGACCACAAAAGGTCAACAAGACCACAAAAGGTCAACAATCCAACCACACAACCGTCTAGGGTTCCAAGGAACCCAAGAGAAACAAGCTCACAAGCTTGAACTCATGAATCTCCGAGGAGAACTCAAACCTATGCACCAAATGCAAGGGCAAGTCCTTCTCTCCCAAATTCCAACAAAGCTACAAAAGCTATTGGGGGAATAAGGGAGGAAGAACACAAGAGGAGAACACAAAACTCTCCAAGATCTAGATCCCAATGATTCCTTCACAAAGAAGGGATTTGACTTGGGGGATTGTAGATCTAGATCTCCTCTCTCGGATCCCTCAAAAGATGCAAGAATCATAGGAGGGGGGAGAGGAAAGCTTCTTCAAGGTTGACAATGGAGGAGAGAGAGAAAGCCAAGAACCAAGAAGAAAAGCTAGTGCCCGAAGGGAAGAGGAGCCCTTTAAAGGGATCCCAGATCTGCCCGTTATGGGCATTCGCGACACTGGCGGAACTTCCGGTGGGAGGCGGAAGTTCAGTGGCACCCAGCCAATAGAAAAGCTGCGAGCGAGAAACTAAAAAGCGAATCATGGCCGGAACTTCCGGCTGCAGCGCCCAGCCTAGCTCCAACGGTCATCGGACCGTTGGCGCTGCTCGAGCGCAACCGGAAGTTCCGGTCCAAACAGACCGGAAGTTCCGGTGAACTTCCGAGAAAGTTCCGACAAAGTTCCGGCAAATAGAACGCTTCAAAACAGAAGGTTACTGAGCCTTCACCGGAACTTGGGGCGGAACAAGGGGCGGAACTTATGAGTCGCAAAGCGAGTCTAACCGGAAGTTCCGGCCTTCAGGCGGAAGTTCCGCTCAAGAACTTTTGCCCGGACAAGTTCCGATGCAAGTTCCGGACAAGTTCCGGCAAATAGCACACTTCAAAACAGAAGGTTACTAAACCGCCACAGGAACTTCGGCGGAACTAGCGTCGGAACAAACTGTAGAACAGCCCGCAGAAAGAAGTTTGAGCGGAACTTCCGGTGGGAAGCCGGAACTTCCGGTCACGGAAATTCCAGAAACCAGAAAACCAGCAACGCAATAAATTTTGCATCCGAACTCCAAACGGGATGAAAACAATTTTGTTGGAAAGATAACGACGAATAGAATCCAACAAGAAGTCGAAATATTGGGTATCTGTCACATCCCAAGATTTTCCAAATCTTGTAATGTGAAAATAAATTAATAAAATAAAACTTTGTTTGATTTTCAGAGCCAGAAGAAACTTTTTGAATTCCAATAGGAATCTTCAAACCTAATTTGAACAAATAAATCCCAAAAGGATTTAAAAACATAAAACAATTAACAAAGGAAAATAAAGTATTTTGGAAATACTATTTTGGATCTTTTAATAAAAGATTGGTTTTCAAAAGAAAAGATGGATTTATAAATAAGGATTATTTTATAAAGCCAAATTAAACCTTGACCAAACTTCGGGAATTAAAACATTTAGTTTGAATAAAAAACAACAAAGGTTTATTTAGAATAAAATAATAAAGGATTAATATCCAAACTTTATTTAAATAAGAAGTTTTACCAATTTAATTAAAACATCAAAACTTATTAAGATTGTTTTAAATAGGTTTTCCAAATATTTTATATTCTCTAATAAAACCTACTAAAGTGTTTGGCCTTGTTTTAGATTTCAAAATAAATATCTCAATAAAACAAATCCTATTGGATTTAATAATGAAAGTCTATTATAATAATTAATAATGGATACTAAAATAAAAGGTTATTTTGTTTTAAAACAAATTTCCAAATATTATATATTTCCCAAATTAAACCTACTAATTTGATTTTGAAAATATTTAGGTTTCAAATAATGATTTTATTAATAAAATCAAACCCTATTTGATTTAATAACTAAGGCCATTTTATTTAATTATTAGTGGACCCTATAATAAAATGTTATTTTATTTTAAACAAGTATTTTAAGTATTCTTTATTTCCAATTAATACCTACTGATTTGATTTGGAGAAATATTTTGGACTTTAAATGGAGATTTATTAATAAATCATACCATATTTGATTAAATAACTATGGTCTATTTTATATTAAATAGATCCTAAAAGGAATAAAAATATTATTTATTTTGGAATGTTGGTTTATGTTGATAAACAGAACCAAGTTCAAAGAATTGAAATGTGGTGTTTGTATGAATTTATTTGGATTGATTGAATTGTTGTTTGAAATCCAAATCAGTAAATAGAATTAGAAAAAGAAAAAGAATTAGATAGAAAAAAAAATGAACAGCCCAACAAATCTGGCCCAACTCCAGCCCAACTAAACCCAACAGCCCACCTCCCCTATTCCCGAACCGTTTTTCTGCACCTCAAAAGAAACCATACTGAGACTGAACATGTGGACCCTCCCTTCCCCTCTTTTTCCCACTGACACAACGACCCCACGCCACTGTTCATCCTCTCCACCCCGCTCGACCGTTCCTCCCGTTCCTGGCAGTAATTCGCGTCGTCAATTCGACTTAATGCCCCGATTAAACCTCGCAGTGATCACTCGAGTTAAATCCCCTCTTCCTCCTCTCTCATTTCCCCCAAACCCCACGCATCGAGAGCCACCAGGCTGTCGCCAATCTTCACCGCACCGTCGCCGTCTCCGACGAGATCACGGCCAAATTCCGGCGGCATCTCCTCGCCCTTGCCTTTACGAGCAAGCAGGTAGATTCGCCAGACCCAGGAGCACCGCTCTGTAACCTCATCTCCTCCGCGGGCACCTCCGAGCCTCGCCAACGACAACCTCCAGTGCGCCGCCGTCTGCCATTTCTCCGTCGAGCATTTCAGGTGAACTCAGTCTACCCCGACCCCTTCCGTTCACTCACTCATCCTTGCCACGATCTTGCGCTCCTGACCGTGTGCCTCGTTTGTCTCCGGGTGACTCCTAGCTTCGTCTTCGACTTCGACCAGAGCCGTCCGTCGCCAGTACCAACTCCGGCGAGCAATCCCGCCCAACCCAGTGCGCCCCTTCACCCACCAGTCCCACGTTGAGCATCGCCGCTCCACGAACCCGGTGAGCTTCCTCCCTCTCTTCCTCGCTTCCTGCCTCGCCAACGCCACCGCCGTCTGCCCATCGCCGCCGCGTGCTGCCGCTAAGCGCCGCCAGTCTTAGGTCATTAGATTCGGACCGTTGGATCTTGATCCTGAGGCTTGGATAGAATCACTTATACGCAAAGGGGTATGCAATCTGGCCCGTGCGATGTAACTTAATCCAACGGCTGCCACAGTGCGATCCGAGCGAAGCGGTAATTAGAATATGACGCGTGTCCAGTGTTTGATTTAAATCAGATATATGAATCAGATTTAATTACAAACTTCAAACCCTTATATCTTTTGAACCACACGTCCAAATTTGACAAATTTTATATCAATGAATTCAGGAGAACAAGCCCTACCCAACGCTACCCTTAGTTTAGCAAATAGTATTTGATAGATTGTTTGATTTTGCAGATTCTTTTGTGTGCTTGCTAACATTAGAAAAATCATTTAAAAATGAATTTTGAGATCAAACCTTTGCCAATTGGTTTGTGGTGACCCTACTGACCCTAGGAACCAACCCTTGGTGTTAGAAATGATTTTTGTAAAATTTAGGTTAGATTACTTGACTAAGTCATTTTCTAGCCAAATAAAAGGAATAGTTGTTATTATAAAAATGTTTATGGAGAAGAAACTTTGATAAAATAGTTTGGACCAAACCTACTGACCCAAAAACACCAAGTTTTGCAATAGCAACTCATTTGGTGAACCCTATGGGCTAATGCCTTAGTAAAAAAAATATTTCTACACCACATAAAATAACACTTTGTTTTGAAAATAGTTTTAAAGTGAAACCTTTTGCAAATGACTTGGCCACTTTAGGAATGACCATTAGATGTACCCAAATGACTATGACCCACTAGGAACCACTTTTTCAAACAAAACAAAGCTTGGCATGCTTGCATGCATTTCTTTGACTTTGTTATTTATGTGTGTTGTTTTGCTTGATTGGTAGAATGAGTTTGTGCCTTGCTTGATTGATTTGTAGTGACTTGAAGAGTGTGATTGTTGCAAAGATCAAGAAGAGAACCTATACTCTACCAAAAAGGCAAGTGATGCTTCATACTTTCTATCCCAATACTTTCACTATGCATTAGTGATTTTGCTAAGTAAACTTGCATGGATTTTGCTAAGTATAGATCATGCTATAGTAAAACCTAGTAGATGAATCCTTAGTAGGATTTTCCTAAGTTAAGATTCCTATTACAATCAAGCTTAGCCTAGCTAATAGAAAACATGGGTGGAATATATATTCACACTATGGAAAAATATTCTAAGTCTGAGGACTTGTGATTTTGTCTAATAAAACAACTAAGTTAATGAATCACCTGGGTGGAATGGAAGGATTGGGATATGTTGAGTGGTTACACAAGGCCATGGACTTGGGTTGTGTATCTCACTTGTGGTATGCCACCCAGGCACAAAGAGATTTGAGATGTCAAATGTTGAGAAGCTTCAAGTGCAACCACTTGGCAATATGGGCTCTGCCATGATCATATAGGTTGCAAGAACTTAGCCATATGGACAGTGGGTGGTAGTGTTTGATAGGTTGGAGCGTCCATTTTGGTCTAAGGAAAGCTTCGAAAGATCTTGTCTTGGGAAACCAAGTCTTGTGGGGAAAGTGCACCACCTCTGCAGAGTGTAAAATCTAAGTACTTAGCCATGTCCCTAGTAAAGGACAATTTGAGCATCAAGACATGGAAGCAATCAAGAATCTCATCATTCAAATTTCTAAATTAAAATCTTGTGGTTTGAACAAGGGTTGTTTGAATTCTTCAATCATTGATGGAGAGATGGCTTGGTACAAGGATCTTGAAATCTTTGATTGAGGAAAATGATTTTGTCAAGCAAAAACTTAGTATTTTCAAAATGATAAGAAAAATCTATTTTGAGCAATGCAAGCCTCAACTCCACTTAGCCAAATGCATATAGATGATAGACTCCACTATACTACCATAGTATCACTTGCCAATACAATTCAAATGTATTGACCCTTTGTGGCTGTAACTTGTATGTTGCAGGTTTGATTGTTTTTAGTGAAGATTGATTGATTAGGATTACAAAGTCTACAACCAACATCTGCCTGTGGCACTTTGAAGATGAAGGACCACTTGACCATAGATATTCCGCTGCAATGTAATGTAATAGCCATATGAGCTATGTATGATGTAATAAAATTATGTTTTCCTGGTTATAAAGTTATATTATGACCTTTGTTTCTTGATATTACATCTTAACTGTGGATGCTAGCTATTGATCCAGGGACTAGCATTGCAATCACAGGGATCCTATCCTTTACTTTAAGGAGGGGTTTAACAGTATCACCTTGGGAGAAAATATCATAAATATATATGTGAAGTATCCCCCAAGGTGTGGAGACGGAAAACTCGCAAGATCAAAAACCGCAATAAGATATGCAAGTGAAATCCTTAGATGATGAACTAGAGCTTGTTATGATGATGACCACAAGCTCTAGATCCTCTCATGGACAAGAACCAAATAACAACCAAGAAAGATGATGCTATGAATGCAAAGGTTTGAGCTCTCTCCGAACGATGCAAACGATACACCCGCTTGAGAGCCCCTATTGATAGTACGGCTATCTATCCTAAACCCGGTCTCCCAAATAACAACACGAGACCGGCAAAAGAGAAGCCCTATCAACATACCTTTGCCTTGAGCGTCCCACTTGAACTTGATGTAGACCGCCTTGTTCTTCTATAGTGGGAACACCTTTCTTGCTTTGAACTTGTCTTCATCATTCCATGAGCACGAGGATGGCAAGCTTCAAGCATGAGATCTTCTAGAGATGGCGCATCTTGAGCTCGTCCTTCTTCATCCTTACTTGAGGTTGATCCATCTTGATGTAGGGTTCGCAGCATAGAAAACAAAAATTTTCCTACGATGTGAACTATATACCAAGATCTATATATACTAGATACAAACAACGGGCGGATGTATATTCGTAGAGAACATACCCTTGAAGACCGACAAAGCTTAACGAGTTCAACTCGTGGTTGATGTAGACGATCTCTTGCCGATCTCAAGATCGAGAGGAAGTCCTAGCGCCGCAAATCAGCAGCGCATCCGTGCTCGCACACACGTTCGAGGCACCGAGCAACCTCCGCCTCGCCTCGAGCTATGCAGCGAAGCACAACTCTTTCTTGCCGAATAGCCACCGGGAACATGTATCTCGCTAGTCCGAGACCATGGGGATAAATTCTAGAGGGGAGAGAGATCCTTCACGAGGAGGTGTGAGTGAGAAGTGAGAGGAGGGCTCCTTTTATAAGAGGAGGGGGAACCCCAAGGGGTGGCGCATGGGGCTGCCCCTTGCCCTCCCTCTTCATGTGGGTGGACACTCCACTCACAAAACTCCTCCAAATTCCTCCACTCAAAATCCCACTCAAAGATCCCATTAAATTTCCACCAAATTTAATGCAAACTCTCATTAAATAAAACTCTTTTATTTTATTCAGAATTTTGTCAATTACTTTAATGACAAACATTCACAAATAACCCTTGCTAGAATTCTATTTCACATGCATAACCACTTTATGCAATTTCACCAAAACCTGTTTCGTATCTAGTGAAATAAATTCCTGCTTTGTTTATTCTTTCGCATGAAACATTTGCTCCAATTGGATGTCGGTGTCTCTTAAGTGTGTCACCCTACGGTTCGTGAATAATGCGGACATGATCGAGACCCTCTCGGATCAATAATCGAAGCGGATCCGAGACCCATACCGACTCCCACACATTCAACGATGACTTTCTTGTGATCGCGGAACCTTTTACGCTAGTATCTTAATCCCTTTGTTTCACGATATATTACATGTCCGAGATTCGATCGGTATCTCCATACCTAGTTTGATCTCGTTACCGACATGCACTCTTTTCGTTCTGTGATATAACATTCTAGTGATCAAATCACTTGCTTGCAAGCTAATCAATGTGATATCACCGAGAGGGCCCAGTATATCTATCCGTCATCGGGATGAACAAATTCCACTCTTGATCCATGAGCCTCAACATAACACTTTGTTAGTTCTGAATCCATCTTTATAATCACCCCGTTACGGTGACGCTTTGATGTTATCAAGAAACTCTTCCGTGTTAGTGATTGACATGATCTCATGGTCTAAGGATTAGGATCACTGTAAGTTGTTATAGCAATATAAACTCAATGACTTTGATCGTAATGCTATACTTGGATGAATGTTCATCACATCATTACACTAATGTTGTGATCCCGTTATTAACAACATCCAATGTCCATGATCGTGAAACCTTGATCATCTTGTTAATCAACGAGCTAGTTTATGAGAGAGGCATAACTAGGAACTTTCTGCTTGTTTATTAAACACACATGTATTAACGCTTCCGTATTAATACAATTATAGCATGCAAAATAAACATCTATCATATACTTGGAATACACATAATAAACACTTTATTATTGCCTCTCGTGGCATATTCCTTCAGCCTCCCACTTGCACTAGAGACAATAATCTAGTTACATAGTGATAAATCTAACACCCATTGAGTTCGTGTTGATCATGTTTTGCTCTAGGAGAGTTTTAGTCAACGGATCTGCTACATTGAGATCCGTATGTACTTTACAATCTTTATATCTCCATCCTTGACATGCTCATGGATGGAGTGAAACCGCGCTTAATATGCTTGGAATGCTTGTGAGACCTTGGCTCTTTGGCATTGGCAATGGCACCATTGTTGTCACAATAGATCACCATTGGATCCAACGCGTTTGCCACAACTCCTAGTTCGGATATGAACTCCTTCATCCAAATCGCTTCTCGAGCCGCTCAAGCAAAGAACATATTCGCCTCCGTTGTTGATCCCGCTACCACAGGTTGTTTGGAACTCCTCCAACTAACCGCCCGCCATTCATGAGAAATACGTATCCGGATTGAGACTTAGAGTCATCCGGATCGGTGTCAAAGCAAGGCCAACATAACACTTAGCGACGAGCTCTTCTTCACCTCAGATACAAGAAACATATCCTTAGTTCTTCGTAAGTACTTAAGGATATTCTTGACCGCTATCCGGTTCAACTGGATCCGATTGGTACCTACTAGTCGACTAATAGCGTGTGCCACATCCGGTCTTGTACATAGCATGGCGTACATTATAGAGCCTATGGTCAAGCATAGGGACTCGTCCATTATCTCTCTTTCTTCCGCCGAAGCCGAACTTTGAGTCTTACTCAATGTCTTGCCTTGCAACATAGGTAAGAACCCCTTTATTACTTCCGTCCATTTTAAACTTCTTTAAAATCTTATCAAGGTATGTACTTTGCGATAGCCCTATTAGGCGCCTAGATCTATCTCTATAGATCTTTATTCCTAATATGTATGACGCTCACCTAAGTCCTTCATTGAAAATTTGTCGTTAGATAACTTTTAACATTGTTTAAAGTTCTATATCATTTCCGATCAATAATATGTCATCCACATATAATATCGAAATGCCACATTGCTCCCACTCACTTTCTTGTAAATACAAGCTTCTCCATAAGTTTGGACAAATCCAAACTCTTTGATCACCTCATCAAAGCGGAGATTCCAACTTCGTGATGCTTGCTTCAATCCATAGATGGATCGCTGAAGCTTGCACACCTTGTTAGCATCCTTAGGATCGACAAAACCCTTTGGTTGTATCATATACAACTCTTCTTCAATATTACCATTGAGAAACACGGTTTTGACATCCATCTGCCATATTTCATAATCGAAATATGCAGCAATTGCTAACATAATCCTAACTTACTTTAGCATCGCTACGGGAGAGAAAGTCTCATCGTAGTCAACTCCTTGAATTTGTCGAAACCCCTTTGCGACAAGTCGAGCTTTATAGATGGTTACATTACCATCAGCATCAGTTTTCTTTTTGAAAATCCATTTGTTCTCCACGGCTTTCGGTCGTGAGGTAATTCCACCAAGTTCCAAACTTGATTTTCATACATGGATTCCATCTCGGATTTCATGGCTTCTAACCATTTGTTGGAATCCGGCTCATCATCGCTTCTTCATACGTCGCAGGTCATTGTTTTCATCAACCATGAAATTTATGACAGGATTTCCGTCTGAGCCGACGCTGCCCCGTCTGTTGACCTGCGAGGTTCGGTAGTACTTTCTTCGGAGTTTCATGATCATTATCATTAGTTCCTTCTTCAACAGTGGAGCCAACTCCGAACAACTTCCGGCTACGCCATCGCCATACTTTGAAGAGAAGGTTCCACAACCTCTTCGAGTTCTACCTTCCGACTACTCACACCTTTCGCGAGAAACTCTTTCTCTAGAAAGGATCCATTCTTGGCAACAAAAACCTTGCCCTCGGATCTGTGATAGAAGGAATACCCAATAGTTTCTTTAGGGTATCCTATGAAGACGCATTTTTCCGCTTTGGGTTCGAGTTTATCCGGTTGAAGTTTCTTCACATAAACATCACAACCCCAAACTTTAAGAAATGACAGCTTAGGTCTGTTTCCAAACCACAATTCATACGGTGTCTTTTCAACGGATTTAGATGGTGCCCGATTTAAAGTGAATGCAGCAGTTTCTAGTGCATAACCCCAAAATGACAACGGCAAGTCCGTCAGAGACATCATAGATCGAACCATATCTAATAGAGTGTGATTACGACGTTCCGACACACCATTTCGCTGTGGTGTTTCGGCAGGTGTGAGTTGTGAAACAATTCCACACTCTTTCATGTGAGTGCTAAACTCGTAACTTAGATACTCACCTCCACGGTCAGACCGTAGAAATTTGATCTTTCTATTACGATGATTTTCCACTTCATTCTGAAATTCCTTGAACTTTTCAAAGGTTTCAGACTTGTGTTTCATCAAGTAGATATAACCGTATCTACTCAAATCATCAGTGAAAGTAACAAAATAACGATATCCACCTCACCGACACACTCATTGGACCACATACATCGAATGTATGATTTCCAATAAATCATGCCGCTCCATTGAACCGAAAACGGCGTTCTAGTCATCTTGCCCATAAGGCATGGCTCACATGTATCAAATGATTCATAATCAAGTGATTCCAAAAGTCCATCGAATGGAGCTTCTTCATGCGTTTAATGCCAATATGACCTAGACGGCAAAGTACACATATATGCGGATATATCATCATTAAGTTTAATCCTTTTAGCATCAACATTATGAATATGTGTAACATTATCATTGAGATCTAACAGAAATAAACCATTCATCATCGGTGCATGATCATAAAAGATTTCATTCATATAAATGGAACAACCATTGTTCTCGATTTAAATGAATAACCACTTTGCATCAAACATGATCCAGATACAATGTTCATGCTCAAGGTGCACCAGATAACATTTATTTAAGTTTATGACTAATCCCGACCAGAAGTGGAGAGGCAGCGTTCGACGGCGATTACATCAACGCTTGATCCATTGCCGACACGCATCTTGACCTCACCCCTTGCTAGCGGTCGCTTGTTCAGCCCACGATTCGAGTTACAAATATTAGCAATGAACCGTATCAAATACCCGGTGCTATCTGAGCACTAGTCAAGTACACATCAATAACATGTATATCATATATACCTTTGTTTGCCTTGCCGGCCTTCTTGTCCGCCATACTTGGGCGCTTATGCCCAATGGCGCTCCCTTACAATAGTAGCACTCGAATCGACTTAGGTCCAACTCGGGTTTCTTTTCAGCTGCAACAGGCTTGCCGCCTTACTTCCCTTCCGCTTTCCCTTCTTGTCTTTCTTGAAACCAGTGTTCCTATTGATCATCAACACTTGATGTTCCTTTTGATCTCCACTTCAGCTTTTAAGCATTGATGAAGCTCGGGAGAGACTTCTTCATGCCTTGCATATTATAGTTCATCACGAAGCTTTTATAGCTAGGTGGCGAGACCCAGAACACGATGGATGCCTAAGTCAATGGGAATCGTTATTCCCAAGGACACAAGCTTATCGGCGTAACCCGACATCTTGAGTACATGCTCACTAACGAGCATGCTCTTCCATCATGCAGCTAAAGAACTTTTCTCAAGCATTGTAGCTCTCACAGCAGCATGTGTGTCGAAAATCATTTTCAACTCACCCATTGTATCAAATGCATTGCCGTTTTAAACGCTTTGAAGTTCGCTCTAGCCCATACAATATGCCGCAATGAACTAAGTTATGGTCCTCCGACGAGTCGATAGACATTCTTCTCCTCGTCGGGGCATCATCAAAGGTGGGGCCTAACGGCGCTTCTAGCACATATTGCTTTTGTGCGTGAGAGGAGAATCCTCAAATTCATGGCCCATTCAAGAAAGTTGCTACCGTTCGCTAGTTTCTCTTTCTCCATGAACGCATTGAAATTAAAAGCAGGTGGTGCCATCTACAATAGAATTTGTAAAGTTTAGACTAAGTGTATGATAGATCGAGTTCAACTAATCTATATTACGAATGAACTCCCACTCAAAAGCGACATCCCTCGTGTCCTTTTGGTGATTACATGAACCAAATCCACTACACCAAGTCCGATCATCACGTGAGTCGGTATAGCTTCAAAGGCGAGCATCAAATGGGCATCATATCAACTATATGACTCATGCTTAACCTTTCTGCGTGTTCGAGGCCATGTCTGTACATGCTAGGCTCGCCAAGTTAGAACCTTAGTATTTGCGTGTGTAACTGTTTTACACCCGAAATATGGTCGTGGATCCAAGAACACCCGATCATCACGTGATGTCTTGGAGCGACGAAAACATAATCGGTGCATACTAAAGGAAGAACACATTTTTATCTTGATATTTAAATGAGGGATCATCTTATTATGCTTAACAAAGCGCTAAACAAGCAATATAAGATGCAACCAAAACATCATATGTTTATTAGTGAAATTATATGGTTCCCGCAGATGATCTCTATCATGTGCATCGTGGTATGATCACTATCATACCTATATGTGTAAATCCAAGGTCTATGGATATTACACGCTATATGTGTTGTAAGAGTATCATCTCATACTTTTACTTACAACACTACCATATCATGTCACTAGCCCAGCAACAATCTAAACTAGACGCCTCTAATTTATCCATTGCAAGTTTTACGTGGCTTAGGGCTTTCGAGATAGAACCGTTCTTACCTACGAACATGAACCACAACGAGGATAATCAAATTGTTGACAACTCGCTTGCAAAATAGATATTGACTATAGTAGGAGAGACAGACACCCGCTAGCCACTTATGCAAACTAGTTGCATGTCAAGCGTGGAACAGGTCTCATGTGCGAGGACATGTAAAGTTTGTCCGGGCCGCTTCATCCCACTATGCCACCAATATCCAAAATCACAACAAAGGAGCAACAACATGATCATCATCGCCCACATACTCATATGTGTACTACCCGTAAAGTATCTACGCATAGATCCGCTCGATACCATCGTAGGGTTCGCAGATAGAAAACAAAAATTTTCCTACGATGTGAACTATATACCAAGATCTATATATACTAGATACAAACAACGGGCGGATGTATATCCGTGAGAACATACCCTTGAAGACCGACAAAGCTTAACGAGTTCAACTCGTGGTTGATGTAGACGATCTCTTGCCGATCTCAAGATCGAGAGGAAGTCCTAGCGCCGCAAATCGCCAGCGCATCCGTGCTCGCACACACGCTCGAGGCACCGAGCAACCTCCGCCTCGCTCCAGCGATGCGTGAAGCACAACTCTTTCTTGCCGAATAGCCACTGGAACATGTATCTCGCTAGTCCGAGACCATGGGGATAAATTCTAGAGGGAGAGAGATCCTTCACGAGGAGGTGTGAGTGAGAAGTGAGAGGAGGGGCTCCTTTTATAGGAGGAGGGGGAACCCCAAGGGGTGGCTTCGCATGGGGCTGCCCCTTGCCCTCCCTCTTCATGTGGGTGGACACTCCACTCACAAAACTCCTCCAAATTCCTCCACTCAAAATCCCACTCAAAGATCCCATTAAATTTCCACCAAATTTAATGCAAACTCTCATTAAATAAAACTCTTTATTTTATTCAGAATTTTGTCAATTACTTTAATGAAAAACATTCACAATAACCCCTTGCTAGAATTCTATTTCACATGCATAACCACTTTATGCAATTTCACCAAAACCTGCTTTGGTATCTAGTGAAATAAATTCCTGCGCTTGTTCATTCTTTCGGCATGAATCATTTGCTCCAATTGGATGTCGATGTCTCTTAAGTGTGTCACCCTACGGTTCGTGAATAATGCGGACATGATCGATACCCCTCTCGGATCAATAATCAGAAGCGGGATCTGGAGACCCATACTGACTCCCACACATTCAACGATGACTTTCCTGTGATCGTCAGAACCTTTTACGCTAGTATCTTTATCCCTTTGTTTCACGATATATTACATGTCCGAGATTCGATCATCGGTATCTCCATACCTAGTTTGATCTCGTTACCGACATGCACTCTTTTCTCGTTCCTGTGATATAACATTCTAGTGATCAAATCACTTGCTTGCAAGCTAATCAATGTGATATCACCGAGAGGGCCCAGAGTATATCTATCCGTCATCGGGATGAACAAATTCCACTCTTGATCCATGAGCCTCAACATAACACTTTGTTAGTTCTGAATCCATCTTTATAATCACCTTGTTACGGTGTGACGTTTGATGTTATCAAGAAACTCTTCCGGTGTTAGTGATTGACATGATCTCATGGTCTAAGGATTAGGATCACTTCGTAAGTTGTTATAGCAATATAAACTCAATGACTTTGATCGTAATGCTATACTTCGGATGAATGTTCATCACATCATTACACTAATGTTGTGATCCCGTTATTAACAACATCCAATGTCCATGATCAGGAAACCTTGATCATCTTGTTAATCAACGAGCTAGTTTATGAGAGAGGCATAACTAGGAACTTTCTGTTTGTTTATTAAACACACATGTATTAACGTTTCCGTATTAATACAATTATAGCATGCAAAATAAACATCTATCATATACTTGGAATACACATAATAAACACTTTATTATTGCCTCTCAGGGCATATTCCCTTCAGAAAGTCCAAGCGAATGAGCTATATATCACGCTGTGGCACATGCGCCACTAGCGCAACCCACACTGTCACAAAGGCATCACTCACACTCTAACTAGCTACTCGCGACATCTCCACCTATCCACTTGCCCCAGGCAATCCCGGAAGAGCCCTACCGCCCTCCATAGCTCGGCTTCAACGAAGATCTTACATATGACCTTAGCAGGGGAAGGGCTTCCCCCTACCCCCAACAAAAACCACTCCATTTATGTGGCGCCAGAGCGTCCAATAGACTAGGGTAATCCCGGTCCAGAGATCGCGCTGGAGGGCCCTTGCCACCCGTTTGCTCTGAAGCCACGCGACTAACTTAGAGTCATGGTTCGACATCCAATGACTCACATTCCACCAGCGTAGGAAGGTTTCTCAAACTTCAAGCGCGAAAAAGCAACCCGACAGCAGGTGGTCAATGGTCTCTCCACACTGGTCGCAGAAGGGGCAAGCTATCGGGTGCTGCAAGCCCCTCCAGCTCAGCCTGTCGGTGGTCCAGCATTTGTTCCTGATGGCTAGCCAGAGCGAAACCTTACAATTGGCGGGGGCGCGAGAACGCTAGATTTACAGAGCCCCGACTATTGAGGTTCGCCTAGCGAATAAGGCCTGGTAGTAAGACCGAGTCGTATAGCAGCTGCTCGGATCCCAGTTCCACTTGAAAACATCTTGGGTTCCCTCAGTTAGAGTGATTGCCTCGATCCGGGGTTGTCGGGGTTGTTGGACTTCGTGACCTCGAGGTCAGCATCGGTATGAGTTCATCAACCACGTTCCCCATGGTATGTTAACCGCGTTCGATCTTCAAAGGTATGAATATCGTATCCCCTCCCATTACTGCATTACTAATAGATAGATCATGACATTACAGTTTAGATAGTAGGATTTTTTTGTTTTCTTCCCTCGAACCCAACACTCTGATCATGTCAGAATGTTGTCATGCAAAGATATATTTACTGTATTTGAGGAACTTGACGAGCACATATTCCTATGAGTGGCTTAATCCTACGCCTATGTTGGTCAGCTTGGATGGATCATCTTCCTTCAGCAGCCTCGTCTTCGTCTCTTCCGATGCATTGAACTGCAAATTTGGCTTCAACGTCTCATTCTTTGTAGCTAGCATCTCGGACGGGTTGGTGTTTTTCTTGATCTCCTAGTACTCTTGGGCGCACAGGACGGCTTCAGCACAGCCAATAGATCCTTCCTTGTATTCTCATTCTTTCTTCGGGTTACCCCGGTTTGTGATGACGTTGTTTGGATCTAGAAGTTTCGCCATGTTGTAGATGTAGCAGGGCGAGCCATGAACGCCTAGTCAGTTGGACGCCAGAAGATGGCATGGTATGCACTTTTGAACGGTACCACTTCGAAAGAGAGTGGTTCGATCCAGTAGTTTAGTGGAGTACCGAAATTTACGTCCAGGGTGATTTCACCAGGCTTGCCTTCCTGGTACAATTCCATGGAAAATCACATTGTTGTGATTCAACTAGCTTTTTGAAATCTTCATGCGATGTAGTGTCTCAATGTAGAGAATATTAATGCTGTTGCCACCATCCATGAGAGTTTTGGAGAACTCGTAGTCATCAATAAGAGGATTGACAACCAGATAGGACATTCCCCATCGATGAGTATTTTGCGAGTGATCGGTGTGTTCAAAAGTGATGGTTACTTCCGACCAATACATAAATTGGGGGACAGCCGGATCTGAGGCATTAAGCTCATGGAGAACCGCTTTATTGACCTTAGTTGTCTGAGTTTTAAGGAATTAGACGTAAGTGTCTTTCTTGGTAGGAGAATCCTTCTTTCCATCTGACTTGGGATGTGCGGCTTCCTCCTCCTGCATGTTAGAATCTTCCTTGGCCTCTTGTAATCCCCTAGACCCTACGCTCTAAACACAAGCCGGTATAACCCAAAAGTGGACAAGGTGTGCTACCATGGAGGCCAAAGGCCACCCACGTGTAGTCCCGTATAGCGGAGCAGGGCATGGTACCGGTGATGCCCACAAGTATAGGGAATTGCTGAAATCTTTTATGGGAAGTATTACCCAAATTTATAGATCAACTCAAGGGGAACACAAGAATACCAATAAGACTTTAGCAATTGAGATGTCACCCCCAATTACACTTGTATATCAATAAACTTTCAAAGAAAGTGGTGATTTAGGGAAGTTGATTCAAAGCAGTAAATAGAGCAACAGATTTCCAGTTTTCGCTGGAAGTAATGTTGTGAAACTTTTAGTGGCTAAATAGCGGGCATGAGGTGATAGCGGGGTGTTGCATGAATGATATCCATCATATAATGTATCATACTTAACATGAAATTTATCTCTAATTCAGTTGTGTGTAGGTGTGTTCTCCAAACATAATCATGCATGTAAGTTTGCATAATATCTTTTGTCATTTCTGCCTATTTCACCGGGGCCAACTTGGTACTACAGGCAATTAATATCTACCTTTTCAAATAGACCAGAACAAATAACTAACACTTCATGAACACACAATATCCTCAAACTATCATATATTCCCATTGTTTTCCCTATGTCAACTTAGGGTTCGCAGGTTCAACATAATAATAGGTAATACACTTTACAAATACATACCAAACTCAAATATATGATTGGGAAATAAAAGTTTAGTACTGAAATCATGTCACTCGGGCCCTAGCAACAAGCATTAAACATAACAGAAGTGTACCAACACTTATACAAGAATGTCTACAAGATAAACACCTCAAAACTCGATACATATGGATGATTACATGATGGATCTCATCCAATCCCCATCCACCGCACATGCCCACAGGTAATTACTCACACATGATGATGGGGGATGAACTCATGGTCGTTGGTGATGATGTTGATGATGATTGTGGTGGATAAGACCTCGAACTCCCACTCTCCGGGGTGGAGAGCGGGACCAATCTGACCCCTGAAACAAAGATCATGGCTCTAGCGGCGCTCTGTTTCACCAAAAATTCCTTCCTCCTGGGAAACTAGGTTTTGCAGGTATATAAGGGGGTGCACCAAAGGAGAGGCCAAAATGATGCTCGTGGGCCAAACGAGCATGGGGTGGCGCACTCAGGAGGTGGGCACGCCACTTGTGCTCTTTCAGGCATCGTGGCTTCCCTCGCTTCATTCTTTGGCCCAAGTTGATTCTCCTGGTGAAAAACTCATCAGGTATTTTTCCTTCAATTTATTGACATCCAAAAGGTCCTGAAACGGCAAAAACATGAAAAGGAGGTTTTCTACCTCCCAGAAATTAAATACCAATGAAAGGGCTTTGTAGGAAAGTCCCATAAATCATCTAAATATGCATAAATAATGATGGATCATGGTGAATATAATTCTAAACAGTGCACATAAGTCCTAAAAATGATGATGAAAAATGCAAGTATCAACCGGACAACCACCCTACCCACTTCCCATGGTTATAGATTCATGTGTGAGAGACGTAGCCGGCTGGACTGCGAGTCAAGCATACACAAATGAGTATGTATAAAAATGACATACAAGAGTACATCATAGCCAAACCATCTAAAAGAAATATAAATATTGCAATGCCATACGGCAAGATCTAAATATCGTAGATAGATATAATAGTTTATCATACATCCTCATACATCAACCAACATAGTATCAAGCGGAAGTGGAAGACAAGATTCGAGTACAGATGAAGAAGCAATCTGATGCCCATAAATAAGCACATTCCCGCTCATGGATCTCAGAGATCTCCATCCCCTAGAATCTCTACGCAAGAGGGTCATTGTCACCATCATCGGTCTCCTAGGCCCAGTAACCTTCCTAAGGATATACCTGTCCATCTGAACAATATTTATTGTATGAGATCCTAAGGGGCTTAGCAAGTCTTTATGCATCTAAGGGAACAGCCTGAGGGTGATGCAATTGCAACAAAAGGTAAAGCCTAACAGTTCTATTAAGACACACTAAAACTTCCGCCTAATCAGAGATAGACGGATAATCATTAAATAAACCACAGTTAATAACCCATCAGATATAACAACATAAATAAATATCGCTCGCCCTCCTTCTCGCTTACTAAACGAGAAGGCAGAAGAACATCCCACCCGTTGGCAGTTTTATTAACCATTTCATGAATATTGCACTAACTACTAATCAGGTTTAGTCAAGTTAAAGATGGTACGTTAGTTATAGTTGTCTATGATTGAGAAACTGTGCTCCAAGTAGTCCATAACAGCGGACACGTCTTTCAGAAAGGTTTACCCTGCATATGCACAAATAGTAACGCAAGCACAATCAACCTCATGAAGAACCAAATAAAAAACAACAAGGCATCACGATAAAGCATTCACAAGATTCAAAAATGATTTTAGGGGGCTACCCCACTAAGCTAACCGCTACAAAGTCGGTCGGGCTCCGATACATACCAAGGGGTTTGCGATGATGGCTAAGAAAGACAATGAACCCAAAAGTGTGACTTGGCTTGTCCAAAAAGCGTAAATGTGGCACGGGGTTTCAAAACGGTATAGTAGTAAACGTTCATCAAGCAACAGTTGTAAATAAAGCAGTAAAGCATGGCATAAGTACATGATAGTAATAATGCCCCAAACTAATCGTGGCCCTATGAAATAAGATTTGAATCAAGCTCAGACTAAGGGGATTCACGGTCCCACATGCAGATAATGTGATAGTCAAGGAACAAGAATCAAGTACTTGGTTCCTATGGGACACAAGTAAGCGGTTAACAATCAGATAACAGCTATTACCCGCTGGTGTCTCTTTATTTAGTTATCCCATTACTACACAATTCAGTTCCTACACATGCACTTCTACGACTCGCATGGCTCAAACAACTACTAAAGTAATGGCTGATAGGATTGAGGATACAAGCTTTAGTGGGGTTTATAAGTAAAGGATATGTAGTAACTGGGATTGCAATTTAATTCAGAACACGACTTATGATGCAATAACAAGATAGATGCAATAGGTACTATATGTCGTGCAACCATTGTTGGAGATATGCCCTAGAGGCAATAATAAATGTAGTTATTATTATATCTTTGTGTTTATGATAAATGTTTACATTCATGCTATAATAGTATTAACAAGGAAGCATTAATACTTGTGTGATTTGTAAACTTAAATTGAAGTCCCTAGTAAAGCCTCTATATATTACTAGCTTGTTGGTTAATAAATGATTGTGGTTTCCCTATCATGAACATTGAGATGTTATTAACAACAAGATCATATCGTTAGGAGAATGATATGGTGGACATAATCCTATAGATAAGCGTAGCATAAAGATCAAGTCATTTTAATAGTTCAATTGCTATATGCTTTCTGATACATAGTAACCTAATTCCTTCGACCATGAGATCATGCATATCACCTTCACCGGAAGGATGCTTTGATGACATCAAACACCACACCATAATTGGGTGGCTATAAAGGTGGCGTTGAGTGTTCGAAAAGTATTGGTTGAGACACATGGATCAAGAGTGGGATTTGTCCATCCATATGACGGATAGATATACTCTAGGCCCTCTCGGTGAAATGTCATCCAATTAGCTTGCAAGCATGTGACTGGCTCACAAGGGATCACATATCACGGGAACGAGAAAAGAGTACTTATCAGTAACGAGGTTGAACTAGGTATGCAGAGATACCGACGATCATAACCTCGGATAAGTAAACTATCGTGAGACAAAGGGAAATTGGTATCGTATGTAAGTGGTTCATTCGATCGCAAAGTAATCGTAGAAATATGTGGGAGCCATATGAATTTCCAGATTCCTCTATTGGTTATTGTTCGGAGAAGTGTCTCGATCATGTCCGCATAATTCACAAACCGTAGGGAGACACACTTAAGGATTCGATGATGTTTGAGTAGTTATGGAATGATGAGTAAGAGACCGAATGTTGTTCAGAGTCTCGGATGGGACCGGGATATCACGAGGAGATCCGGAATGATCCGGGGAATAAGATTCATATAAGGAAAGTCCTGTTTAGGGGTTGGAGAATGGTTCCGGTGTTTTCATCGGGAATGTTCTAGAAGGTTCCGGAATGTCCGGCACTCCGAAGGGGAAGGGTACATGAATGTGTCATACCAAGTTGGAATGATTGCATCATGTACTAGGTGTTATCGCTGAACAAAATAAAGGGTTTAATCAAATCCTAGTTTGAAAAGTCAAACGCCAATTTGAAAAAGTCAAACGGCTGTTTTGGGAAGTGGAAGGGAAGTGGGAAACCGAGTTGGGGAGGAGTTCCTCCTCCACTACCGGCCCACTTGGGATCCGAGTTGGGGAGGGACTCCCCTCCCCTTGGCCGGCGCCTCCCACCTATAAAGGGAGGGGCAGGGCTGCCCCTCCTAGCACACAACACCTCCACCCGCAAACCCTAGCCCTAAGCCGCCGGCCCTCCTGCAGCCGCCGCCGCCCTAGGGCAAGCCGCTGCCACCTAGCTAACCCTAGCCTCCGGCCAAGCCTCCTCCTTGGTGTGTATAAACCCTAGATCACCGAGGAGCTCTCTCATAGTCCACCATACTCGCTCCGGCTTAAGGCAAAGCCCTGCAAGATCTCCCCTCTACTTCCGGTACGCCACAGTTGTCTTTGGGAATCGCGAGGAGAGTGCTACAACCTCCGCTGCTTTGGAACAAGGGAGAGGAAGGTCTTCGTCGATCGAACGTGTGACCGATCAGGGAGCGCCGAACGCAGCGCCGGAAGGATCGTCTACACGATCTTGAGATCGGGAAGAGTACGACTACATCACCCACGAGAATCCGCTCTCGTTAAACACTTTGGAATCTTCGAGGGTGAGTTATTCCATCGACTCGTTGCTACAATCTAATAGATAGATCTTGGCTTGTTTGTTTGTATGCGGTAGAAATTTTTTGTTTTCCATGCTACGAAACCCTACAACCATGGGGAATTGCTTGCCTGGTAGCTCAGTTGAATAATAAGTGGGATCTGAAAATACATCTGAGTCTCCTGATAGTTCACTTGATTGGCGTCTATTCTAATAAAAACCTAACACACAAGGGCCATAATAAATAACTTGCAAAATCATATAAAGTATATGCAACAAGAAATACAAAGCATTCCATGATGGAATGATGCACAATTACATGGTTTATTGTAGCGTGACATGGGTGAGGTGTGGGGTACAAGAATAAAGCATTTTATTAATTATTCAGTCATGTTTTGCTTGCATAAACCTTTCAGGTACTTTAATATTTATATGATGCACGCGTCAATTCATATCATGGAACGCATATTTGGAAAGGGCTCATCGCGATGAACGATTTAGACATATCATTTATCGAATTCAGAGTCACAGAATTAAAGTTATGATTTAAACAAGATAAAGGCATTTAATAGCATTTATTAATTTGAAAAAAATTAAATGCCCATAATTTATTTTAAATATCATATTCATATTCCTGGAATCTTTCTGATTCAAAAACATATATCATATGTATTATCTGGAGAAGTGAATTTAAAAACATTATTATATGCAAAATTAATCAAATATAGTCAAAGTCAAAGGTTGAATTAGTTCTAAAAATATTTGACTAAATATTTGAATTAACATTCAAAAACAAAACACATTTCATATTAAGTTTGAATTCAAATTCAAAACCATTTAAAATATATAAATTATTGAATATTTATTCATATTCTGAAATTGTTTTGAATTCAGAAAAAGGGTCTAGGGTTTTGTTACATAGGCTGAATTGACCCACGCTCACGAACGAGTGGGCCAGGGTCCAACAGGTCCACTGCACGCGTGCGGCCGGTGGGGAGCTGACACATGGGCGATCCGGGGACCCTAGGCTGCTTACAGAAAACTCTGGGTATCTTTTTATAAAATAGCTGGCTAGGTCTGAGTTATGTGGCTGACGGGTGGGCCTAGCGGGGGACGTCGGGTTAAGTAGCAAAATAGGTAGGGGCTATGAGGAAAAGGCCGCGTGAGTTACTAGCTGCAACTGTTCTTCTCTCTCGCGTTTATCTGACGGAAAAGACCACGCACAGCAAAAATTTAGAGCGGTGGCAGCACTCGAACTTGCTACGCAGGCTTGCACAGTTGGGCGCTACCGCTACGGTATGCTGGGGCTACTGCTATATTTATATGGATGGCACCCGTCGGGTTCGGGTCTGGGTCCTGCCCCCCATACCCGCACCCACCCCATTTCCCCGCTCCACGACCCGCCCCCGATTACATTGGCGGGTACAGATCCCCACCATACCCGTCACCAGCCGGGTAAACAGGGCCCCGACAGGTATTTTAACCCGCAAAAAATGACAGCAATTAGGCATTTTTTACAATAGTTTCGTAGCAAAATAGACTAGACAATAGCAAACAATATATTCAGCAACAATACATGTGGGATTTGCCTGACAGCTGACACTTACATGTGGGATTTGCTTGACAGCTGACACTTACATGTGGGGTCCACTTATCATATGCAGGTACACGGGTATGCGGGTTCGGGTCTGGAACCTCCATACCCACCTCCATTAGACCCGGTGGGTATGATTTCTAACCACTAATTAGCCTCGTGTTTTTTACCATACCCGCCCCATTTAGAGCGGGGCCCCATCGGGTATGCAGGTATCGGGTACCCATTGCCATCCATATACAGGTAGGTGGTGGAGCTAGATAACCCAAATCGGTTCGACTCCAACGACCTCAAACGGGCAGCGCTAGTAGGAGCACATCTAAGTCACGGCGGTGCAGACAAATGAACATCAGGAAGCGGGGTCGGGGCTGATCGAGGCGGCGCATCGAGGCAAAGCGCGATGTGCACGCAACTAGGCACAGAGCCACCACAACAATGATACAACGGTGGGGTGGTGACGAGCGGCGGCGCAGACAAGGTGCTTGAAAAAATGAACGACTAGTCTAGGAAGCAAACGAACAAGCCAACATGTCTGGGAGGTCAGGCTGCTCACCACGGGCTCGCTGGTGGTGTTGATCTAGCGAGGCGCGGCGGTGCTGGAGAACTGGTGGGCTAGGGTTTTCCTTGGCCTGCGGTGGTTTTGCAGATCCTGGGCCTCTACCCCTTCTTCTTCGTGTTCCAGCAGGGTACAGGAGTGGCGTCGATCTTCCTCGTCTCCTCCTTCATCTCCTCCTTCCTCTCGTACATGCCAGAACAGAGAAGGCCGAGGTGGCCAGGTATGGTGGAGGTGGGATAGCAGAGGAAGCAGGGAGAGGCAGGGTGGTACTGGGTAGCGCCCAGGGTGCGATCTGGACGGCAGGGGTGTGATGTCCATCTAGAAAAGGATAGGGGAGAGGGAAGTGGCACATGCTGCTCGGTTTAGGATTGCACATAAATAAACTATGGTTGCTTTCCTCCTCTCTCCCTCTCACTTGGGTAGGTTAGCAAGGGCAACTAGGGTAAGGTAGAGGGGTACCTGGTGGTCTTGACTAGCAAGAAAGGATGGGGGAAGGGGTTAGCTTGGTGGTTTAGCTAGATGGCCAGAAGGGGTGCTCGGGTTAGGATCTAGGTTAGAGGGTGGTGATGTTAGATGGTAGGTGGTAGCGAGGTTGCTTTTGTTTGCAACCAAAAAAAAGAGGGGAGGCTCGGGTTAGCTTATGGTTTAGTTAAAAAGACTAGATAGTTAGGTTTATTTATTTCTTTTGTTTCGTTTTGGTTTAGTTCATTTAATTTTCTTTTAAAACAAGCTTGTTTATGAAGCTTCCAAGAGAAACATGACCAAAAGAAACAATAGGAAAACAAGATGGGGAGTGGAAGGAACTATAGAGGTTAATTTTAATTTGAGCATATTGTTTGAATTTAAACCAAACAAGATTCTCACAAATTCAAAAGAAAACAAAAATAGAAGGAAGATGGCATGCTTTGCATGGGCCATGCATGAGGTAAATAAATTCCACAAATAATTGTAACAACAAATATCATTTGACAAGGTCACTTATACCTACATGCATTCAAATTTGAATTAAGGCCTTGCAAAGAAAAAGGAAGCTTGTCTTTCCACATGGACTAAATAAAATAACATGCATGAATATATGGTAGCCAAGCTTGTGTTTGTGATACACTCATAAACATAGAGCCTCAATTATATCCTTACATGATCATTTATTCAAATTCAAACCATATGGAAGCTTATGAAGGAATTCTACTCACATAGCATGTAAAGGTGGCTATGTGGCTTATCATATTCAATATTGTTAAAACAACATGGTTCATATATGGAAGAATATAGAAAGATATTGGGGGGGATGACTCCAGGTAGGGTCAAGATAAGTAAGAAGAGAAAGGAGCCTTCATGGGAAGGGCCGGGTCAAGGTATGATCTGGCCGAGTCATGTAGGAGTCGGCCGAATGAGGTCCGACTTGTTCCGAGTCAGGTAGTTAAGACCTAACTTGACCGACATATGAGTTATGTCGGTGTACCACTATTACGCATATTAAGTGCAGGTAAAGGTCAAGCCAAGTCATGCGAGGCGAGGCCGGGTCAAGGGAAGCTGCCCAAGAAGGACAAGGCAAACCCCGAAATCAACACTAGCCACTGTCTCTCCTCAGGAATCTGCATAGTTCCAAGCGCTACATATAAGAAGCAGAGTAGAAGAAGAAGGTCACGGAGGTGACAGTCCTCAGGCCCGAGGCTCACATGTGGTGGACTATGTGTATTTTCCATCGATAGGAGTGGGACACGGAAAGAGGCCCGCCGAGTTACCACTTTGGGACAAGCATATTCCACGAATATGCTTGCCACGTCAGCCCTAGAAGGAACCAACCAACTCCTTTATAAGGAGGGACTAGGCATCTCAAGGGATGGATCGATTCATTTTACTGAGCACTAGTAGTAGCTTCTTCCTCTCTCTCATACAGCTCGAGGAGCAAGTGTAGCTTCATTGGTGTTGAATAAAGATTGAGTTCTAGTGTTCTAAGTGTAGAAACCACTACAACTTCCCTCTCTGGATCCCACTAGCATCCCTTGGCCCCCAACTTAAGCCTACCCATGGCATCTGCCGTGCCACCACCATGATAGTTGGCGCCCACCATGGGGCTAGTAGCGGTGCTAGCTGGAGTCAAGATCCGGATGGGAAACTTCATCGACACAGGCGAGCGCGTCGTCTCCGGCTTAGTCCAGAGATTCGACATCTAGGACTACGTCTAGAACAACGCTGGCAACTTCAGAGAAAGACCACCCCCGCGCAACGGCATCTTCATCAACCTGGGTGCCCACAAGATCTACGTCGGCATCGACACGTCTTGCATCTACCCGCGTCAAGTCATCTCGCGAGAGACCCTCCCCCCTCAGCGCTGCTAGCGGTCCGCGTAACGCTCGCCCCGTAGGCAGCGTCGAGGTGATGATGACGGCACCATCGTCAACAACAGGAGCTGGACCAAGCAAGAACCCGGTGATGGCAGACCCGGCAGCGGCTAAGCCGGTAGCCGCGAAGCAGGCATCAGCAGATCTGTCAGCAGCAAATGCACCCGAAGTGCGCGAGGTAACCCCCAAGGCACCAAGAGTAAGATGGCCACTACTGGAAAGGCCGGAGAATATCTTGCAGGCAGCTATAGACAACCAAACAAGAATTGTGGCACCAATAGTTAACCCGGCAAATGCACAGGCAGAGTTAGAAGAGATTAGGTTGAGAATGTTAGAAGAGGCTAAGAAAGTATCTTCACTGCAGGAGTCTTTAATAGGATCTTGCGAGAGTATGCTAGGGAAAACAAGCTAGATACGGCTCCTACACGAATAGATGATCTAACAATGAAAGGAAAGAACCTCCTAAGTGATATTAACAAGGAGTATAACTCTCAGCAGGGCGATTTGGCTGACCCAGGGTTGCCGAGGTATAGTACCCCGGCAAAGAACTTCAGGGTGGTGAATGCTGCAGCCTCGGAGTTGGAGGGATTAACCGGGGAAGCCCGGCAAAGGAAACAAGAAAGAGTGAATGAGATGGTACGCATCGCAAACCAGCAGAATGAGGAGATACCTAGAGCTAACTCGACAACGCCAGGGGGTTCGTGCATGGTTCATTCGGCTAGGCTGCCCTGGCGTTATCAGCTGTCGCAGCATCCTCGCTCAAAAATGGATTGCGAAAAGATAAGGCAGGGACCTCGAGGAAAAAACAAATTGTTCCATATGATCCGGCAATGGCCGGAAAAGCAAATGAAAATAAAGGCAATGGAAGCCGAGGTAACAGTGGTGATAGAAACCCCGGCCATGGCAATAGAGAGCTGGGAATCTCGGAAGGGGAAATCCTGAGAATAATAACCCGGCTGAAGAGAGACGTTATCACCCACAAGATCATAAGTCGAGGCATGTAGGACATATTCCACATAACCTGGTACATGACAGATACAATGAAGGTTATTTGGAAATGGAAAATGTTGGATTTGTTGGGCAAAACCACTATGGGGTGGAAGAAAGAGCTGCGTACGGAAATTTGCCGCCGAATGATGCAAGATTAAAACTTGATAGGTTATATCGTTCTGAGTTATTAGAAGAGCAAGGTCCTCCTGGTCCGGCATGTTTTGGGCCCCGGATTATGAGGGAGCCACCTGTATCAAACGTATAGTTGGCAAGAGGCACAAAAACATATAATGGAAGTACTAAACCACAAGATTGGTTGATTCACTATGCCACGGCAGTGTAAATTGGAGGGGGAAATTTGATATGGGTTGTGAGATATGTACCCCAGATGTTGGAGGGACCAGCCAGGGTGTGGTTGAATAACTTACCAACATGCCGTATTAATTGTTGGTTAGAATTTGAGGAGATGTTTGTCAGTAACTTCACCAGTACATACAAGAGGCCGAATAGGCCTCAACAACTGGCAATGTGCAAGCAAAGACCAAATGGGACTGATAGAGAATTCCTGACACTGTAAGGTTCCCAACCTTTAATAAGGTAGAGATCCCTGTGTTTACAATGCTAGTCCCTGGATCAATAGCTAGCATCCACAGTTAAGATGTAATATCAAGAAACAAAGGTCATAATACAACTTTATAACCAGTAATAAAACATCTTACATAGCTCATTTGGCTATCACATTACATTGCAGCAGAATATCTATAAGCATGGGGTCCTTCATCTTCAAAGTTCCACAGGTAGTCATGTTGGTTGTAGACTTGTAATCCTAATCATTAAACTCCACTAACATCAAACAAACCTGCAACATAATAAGTTATAGCCACAAGGGTCAATACATTTGAATTGTATTGGCAAGTTTCACTACTATGTAGATATAAGTGGATCCTATCATTACATGCATATTTGGCTAAGTAGGGTTTAGGCTCTTTTGCAAAAAGCAATATAGTTTTGTCCTATCTTTTCAAAATAGTTTTAATCTTTTGTCAAAAACTTTCTGAACTTCTTGGAAAACTCCAAGTGCTTCAAATCCCTTGTTGTCACCCTCAAGTTTTAACTTTGAGAAATTGGAATGTCGAGATCTTCCATAGCTTCAGGCCTTAGTTGCTCAGTATTGTCCATAACCGGGGACACAGCTAAGTACTTAGAATTTGATCTTCTGCAGAAGTTGTACACTTTACCCACATGACACAATATCATCTTGATGCCACCAGTGGCCACTGGATAAGTACTCACAAATATGGAGTACTGGCAGATTGAGAATGTGACAAAGTCTTTCCATAGGAGTCCTCCCAATACACAATGATAGCTTGTCATCTAGGCACCAATGTAGGGTTTCAAGTTCCCTTACACAATCCTAGTTAACCTGAAGATGCCAATGCATGTGTCTTCCACTACGTAGTTAACTAAGCCAGAGCCCATTTCGCATGTGGCTGTACACGGAAGCCACTGTACGAGAAACATGTTCAATCTCTAAGTCCCTGGGTGGTTTTCTTCTAGTGCACAACAAAAGAGATAGCCATATAAACATGGTTCCTTTTGTTGCCACCTTGTCCAACCTTGAGTATCCTTGTCCACCCAGGTGGTTCATTGAGTACTTGTTTTATTATATAAAACATATGTCTTTTCAACTCTTCATATAATCATATCATGTATCCCATCCCAATACATAGCAGGGCTAAGCATACTACAACTACAATGTTTCCACTAAGGAATATATAGGGGTATCCTATTAGGATTTAGCATAGCATAAAATATAGTAAACCTTATCATGCATGTTTCAAAAATCCACTAAGTGTAATGAAAATAGTAGGACTTGGATGATAGTGTCACATGCCTTTTTAGTAGAAAATGTTGGTTCACTTCTTGATCTTTCAAATATCACACTCTTCTAATTCCACTACAATTCAATCAATCAAACACAATTCAACTAGCATTCCAACCAATATTCAAACAATTTATCACACATAAAATAATAGAAACAAGGTCATGCATGCAAGCATGCAAAGGATAGTTTTATTTGCAAAGGTGGTTTCTACTAAGCTCTAAACATTATAAAGTTCAAAGTGGTCATTTTCTAAAGTGGTAAAACCATTTTGCAAAAGGTTTTATCTATAGACCATTTCTAAATTAAATCAATATTTTATGTGGTTGAAAATGCTTTTATCAAAGCAATAATTTTTATATTATTCATCAAATAAGTTGTTAATTCACAAAACTTGGTGTTTAGGGTCAGAAGGTTTGAATCAGAACATTTCAAAAAGGTTTTACTCAAAAATCATTTCCATATCAAAATCAATATTTTTATTTGACTAGAAATGAGCTAATTCAAGTATTTATTCCTAAACTTCACAAAATTCATTTTTAAATCCATGAGTTGGTTCCTAAGGTCGGTAGGTTCACAACAAACCATTTTGCAAAGATTTCACATTAAAATTTTATCTAGAACAATTTTTATATTCAAAATAAGCCTACACATGTTTCTGCAATTTCAACCAATTTTACAGAAGCAAATCATTAAACAAATTGCATGTTTGCAAATTACTTGTTCTACTGAATCCATTGATATAAAATTTGCAAAATTTGGACGTGTAGAACTAAAGTTATGAATTTTTCAAATTTGCAAATCTAATAGAACATATTTCTGTTTTTATTCCTGTGTCTGGCCACGTGGCTGTTTCCTATCGGTTGAAAACATTTCGGTTGGATCGACTGTTACAGACCATAGGATTTCATTTAGATCACACGGTGCAGATTGACTGATACCCCTTCGTTAAATGATCTGTTCCTACGCGTCAGATCTAAATCTAACGGTGCAGAACCATGCGACCAAATAGTGGCGGCGCTGCGCGGCGGCAAGACGCCTTTCGGGCTCTGCAGCGTGCGGGGCCTTAAGATAGGTAGAGGGGGTGCTCACCGTGCTCGCAGAGAGGTGCTGAAGCTCAACGTGTTCACGATGGGGCAGGGGGCGCACTGGAATGGAGGAAATCTCTCGCCGGAGTTGGTGGCGGCGTCGGGCGTCTCTGGAGGTCGTCGGGAATGGAGCTACAGATCGTGCCGAGGCAAAACAAGGACACGGTCAGATGCGTACAGTCCTGGGGATCTTAGGAGCATCAATAGGAAGGCTCGGGGCGGTCTGCTCTTACCAGGAAAGTTCACCGGAGCAATGGCAGATGGCGGTGGCGAGTTGAGGTCGACGAAGCCGAGCTTCCAGAGCGTGCGGGAGCGAACTGGTTCTATGGGCAGGTGCGCCTGGCGATGGGGAATGTGCTAGCGTGCAGAGGGAGGCGAGGGGTGGCCGTGGTTCGCCGGATTTTGCTGGAGAAGGTCGCCGGAGCAGAGAAGCTTGAGCTCGAAATTCCGGCAGCCTAGTGGTAGAGGGGAGGCGATGTTTGGGGGGAAAGAGAGAGCGGAGAGGGGCACTTATACCCGCGTGATCACCGCGAGGAATTACTCGGCCATTTACGCGTATTGATGCCGGCAGCAACGGCAGGGCGACGAGGTCGCGAGATTGAAGACGACCGCGTGGCAGTGGGGTCCATCTGGCAGTGAGGGAGAGAGAGAGGGCGTTGGGTCCACCTGTCTGTGTCTCTGCGGGTTGTTATCTGCGTAGAAAACGTTTCGCCCTGGGGGAGAGCTGGTGGGCTGGACTGGGCCTTGATGGGCTTGCTTAGTTGGGCTGTGTTGTTTCACTTTCTTTTATTCTGTAAGCGTTTTCTTTTTCTATTTGATTTTCTGTTTTGATTTTCAAACAAACAATTCAAACTCCAAATGAATTCACACTTCCACCAAACTTTGTATTGATTTTAGTTCTGTTTAACAACATAATCCAAAGTCCAAAACTAAATAATTTTTATTCTTTTTAAGATCCATTAATAATTAAATAAATAGACCTTAGTCATTAATTCAAATAGGGTTTAATTTATTTTTAAATCTCTATTTGAAATCTAAAACAATACCAAAATCATTTCAGTAGGTTTTATTTGAATAAATAAAACACTTGGAAAACTTATTTAAAATAAAATAACAAGTTTTAGTGTTTATTTAAAATGGAAAAGCCTTTACTTAAATAAAATTGGATATTAATAAATCCTCATTATTTTATTTAATTAAACCTTTTACTCTTTTTATCAAATAGAAATATTTCATTTCAAAAGCTTGGCCAAGATTTAATTTGGATCTATAAAATAATCCTTATATATAATTCTACCTTTTCTTTTGAAAACCAAATTTTTTTATTAAAAGATCCAAAAATAGTGATTCCAAATATTTTAACTTTATTGTTTATTTATCTTTGTTAAATCCCTTTAGGAATTTATTTGATCAAAATAGGTTTTGGATGTTTCCCAATTGGAATCAAAAAGTTTCTTCTCACCCTAAATTTCAACAAAGTTTTATTTTGTTTATTTAATTTTTCACATTTCAAAATTTGGAAAATTTTGGGATGTGACAGGCTACCACCCTTAAAATAAATCCCGTCCCGAGATTTGGGAAGGCTAAAGGTTACAAGTTGGCTTCAAGGCAACTAGGGTACTACCACCCTTAAAAATAAAGTCTCATAGGGTTACATTGATGGTTCACTTGACTATGGGTTCAACACTTGATATCCAGACAAGGAATCCTTATTTGACTCTTCTGAGTTAACTAATTCCTGATATCCACTTCTTCTATCTCTTCAAAGTTTCCATCCATGTCAATGTGGTTCACATGTCCTTTCTGGGTCACATTGGAGTCATTTCCATTGGCTCTTCTAGCATCCTTTTTATTTTTCTTCTCAGGACAGTCTGATGCATAGTGTCCAAGCTCCTTACAATTATAGCAATGCAACTGGCTAATGTCTTTCTTCCTGAAAGTGTCTTGCTGATTCTGACCAAGGTCATCTCCATTGTCAGTATCATTTCCATTATTCTCACTTCCATTGCTGTTGTGGTGATGCTGATGTGGTTCAGAATCTTCATTGTTCTTTTTGAATGAATGTTTATTTTTTGATGATCCTGAGTGATTCTTGATTTTATGCTTCATCTTTCTATTTTCAACTTGATTCATCTTGTTTTCCAAAACGGTGGCTTTGTCATAGAGTGATTGATAAGTTGGAACATAGGCAACAGCTAGCTGCAGGTTCAACTCATCATTAAGTCCTTCAAGAAATTTTTCTTTTCTCTTAGCATCTGTATCAACTTCATCCGGTGCATAGCGTGCCAGATTGTTGAATTCTTCAATATACTCAGCCACACTGAGGTGACGTTGTTTCAGATTGTGAAACTTCTTTTTCTTCAAGTACATCACTCCAGGTGAAATGTGAGTTGTCCTAAATCCATCCTCAAAAATAGCCCAAGTCACATCTTCAAGGGGAGTGGTGATCTAAAAGTTGTCCCACCATGTTGCTGCTGGTCCTTCAAGCAGAAATGCTGCAAACCTAACTTTTTCTTCATCGGTGCAGCCAACAGTCACTAGGTCTTTGTTCACTGAACGTAACCAATCATCGGCTTCCATTGGATCAGTTGTTCCAGAGAACCTTGCAGGCCTAAGTTTCAGAAACTTGGTGAGCATATCAAGTGTTGGAGGATTATTATTGTTGTTGTTGTTGTTGTTGTTGTTGTTGTTGTTGTTGTTGTTGTTCTGATTCTGTATGAATGTGGTCATCTCCTGCATCAACTGTGTCTGAACTGCCAACATCTGCTGCATCTCAGGGGGAATGTTGTTGTTTTGGTTGGGGTTGGAACAACGAGGAGGCATCTGTTGGTTTGATAGGGATAAGTATTGGTGGATAGGTTTTTAAGAAGTTTTAACACACAACTCAAAACCAACCAAGTTCAATCAAACAATCAAGCAATCAACAAACAACTATCCACTTAACAACTTATGAGATCAACTCATGAGTTGAAGGAAACAACAAGTTTTCTTGAAAATAATAACTTAGTATAATCATACCTCATAGGTCAATATGATCCATACTCTAACTTGTTATTAATGTATTTGGTAGGCAATCTAAGGTCTCTTGGTTCTCACTTCTAGTCCTTAGTGATGTCTAAGTTGAAGTCCTTGATGAAACTAAAGTTGAAATCACTTGAAGATGTTGAAGTCATTAGAGTTGATGAAATCCTTGGTGAAACTAAAGTTAAAGTCATTGGTCATGGTGATGGCTTTATTCATCAAGTTTAAAAGGAAGAGGTGTAGAATCAAAACTAAAATGGTTTGAGGAAAGAGTTTACAAGATTGTTTGTAAATAAGTTTTTGGAACAAAAACAACTCCTATTTTTCTAAGGGGTTTTGTCCAATCCTAGGGTTACAAATCCTACAGGCAACACAGTGCTCTGATACCATCTGTAAGGTTCCCAACCTTTAATAAGGTAGAGATCCCTGTGTTTACAATGCTAGTCCCTGGATCAATAGCTAGCATCCACAGTTAAGATGGAATATCAAGAAACAAAGGTCATAATACAACTTTATAACTAGGAATAAAACATCTTACATAGCTCATTTGGCTATCACATTACATTGCAGCATATATCTATAAGCATGGGGTCCTTCATCTTCAAAGTGCCAGAGGCAGTCATGTTGGTTGTATACTTGTAATCCTAATCATTAAACTCCACTAACATCAAACAAACCTGCAACATAATAAGTTGCAGCCACAAGGGTCAATACATTTGAATTGTATTGGCAAGTTTCACTACTATGTAGATATAAGTGGATCCTATCATTACATGCATATTTGGCTAAGTAGGGTTTAGGCTCTTTTGCAGAAAGCAATATAGTTTTGTCCTATCTTTTCAAAATAGTTTTAATCTTTTGTCAAAAACTTTCTGAACTTCTTGGAAAACTCCAAGTGCTTCAAATCCCTTGTTGTCACCCTCATGTTTTAACTTTGAGAAATTGGAATGTCGAGATCTTCCATAGCTTCAGGCCTTAGTTGCTCAGTATTGTCCATAACCGGGGACACGGCTAAGTACTTAGAATTTGATCTTCTGCAGAAGTTGTACACTTCACCCACGTGACACAATCTCATCTTGATGCCACCAGTGGCCGCTGGATAAGTACTCACCAAGATGGAGTACTGGCAGATTGATAATGTGACAAAGTCTTTCCATAGGAGTCCTCCCAATACACAATGCTAGATTTTCATCCAGGCACCAATGTAGGGTTTCAAGTTCCCTTACACAATCCTTGTTAACCTGAAGATGCCAATGCATGGGTCTTCCACTATGTAGTTGACTAAGCCAGAGCCCATTTAACATGCGGATGTACACGGAAGCCACTGTACAAGAAACGTGTTCAATCTCTAAGTCCCTGGGTGGTTTTCTTCTAGTGCACAACAAAAGAGATAACCATATAAACATGGTTCCTTTTGTTGCCACCTTGTCCAACCTTGAGTATCCTTGTCCACCCAGGTGGTTCATTGAGTACTTGTTTTATTATATAAAACATATGTCTTTTCAACTCTTCATATAATCATATCATGTATCCCATCCCAATACATAGCAGGGCTAAGCATACTACAACTACAATGTTTCCACTAAGGAATATATAGTGGTATCCTATTAGGATTTAGCATAGCATAAAATATAGTAAACCTTATCATGCATGTTTCAAAAATCCACCAAGTGTAATGAAAATAGTAGGACTTGGATGATAGTGTCACTTGACTTTTTAGTAGAGAATGTTGGTTCACTTCTTGATCTTGCAAATATCACACTCTTCTAATTCCACTACAATTCAATCAATCAAACACAATTCAACTAGCATTCCAACCAATATTCAAACAATTTATCACACATAATATAATAGAAACAAGGTCATGCATGCAAGCATGCAAAGGATAGTTTTATTTGCAAAGGTGGTTTCTACTAAGCTCTAAACATTATAAAATTCAAAGTGGTCATTTCATAAAGTAGTAAAACCATTTTGCAAAAGGTTTTATCTATAGACCATTTCTAAATTAAATCAATATTTTATGTGGTTGAAAATTCTTTTATCAAAGCAATAATTTTTATATTATTCATCAAATAAGTTTTTAATTCACAAAACTTGGTGTTTAGGGTCAGAAGGTTTGAATCAAAACATTTCCCAAAGGTTTTACTCAAAAATCATTTCCATATCAAAATCAATATTTTTATTTGACTAGAAATGAGCTAATTCAAGTATTTATTCATAAACTTCACAAAATTCATTTTTAAATCCATGAGTTGGTTCCTAAGGTCAGTAGGTTCACAAAGACCATTTTGCAAATATTTCACATTAAAATTTTATCTAGAACAATTTTTATATTCAAAATAAGCCTACACATGTTTCTGCAATTTCAACCAATTTTCCAGAAGCAAATCATTAAACAAATTGCAAGGTTGCAAAGTACTTGTTCTAGTGAATCCATTGATATAAATTTTTCACAATTTGTACGTGTAGAACTAAAGTTATGAATTTTTCAAATTTGCAAATCTAATAGAACATATTTCTATTTTTAATCCTGAGTCTGGCCACGTGATTGTTTCCTATTGGTTGAAAACGTTTCGGTTGGATCGACTGTTACAGACCGTAGGATTTCATTTAGATCACAAGGTGCAGATTGACTAATACCCCTTTGTTAAGTGATCTATTCCTACGCGTCAGATCTAAATCTAACGGTGCAGAACCATGCGACCAAATAGTGGCGGCGCTGCGCGGCGGCGACTGGCGGCGCACGCTCGGGCTGCGGCGGCACTGGAATGGAGGGAATCTCTCGTCGGAGTTGGTGGCGGCGTCGGGCGTCTCTGGAGGTCGTCGGGAATGGAGCTACAGATCGTGCCGAGGCAAAACAAGGACACGGTCAGATGCGTACAATCCTTGGGATCTTAGGAGTATCAATAGGAAGGCTCGGGGCGGTCTGCTCTTACCAGGAAAGTTCACCGGAGCAATGGCAGACGGCGGTGGCGAGTTGAGGTCGACGAAGCCAAGCTTCCAGAGCATGCGGGAGCGAACTAGTGCTATGGTCGGGTGCGCCTGGCGATGGGGAATGTGCTAGCATGCAGAGGGAGGCAAGGGGTGGTCGTGGTTCGCCGGATTTTGCTGGAGAAGGTCGCCGGAGCAGAGAAGCTTGAGCTCGAAATTCCGGCAGCCTAGTGGCAGAGGGGAGGCGTTGTTTGGGGGGAAAGATAGAGCGGAGAGGGGCGCTTATACCCACGTGATCACCGCGAGGAATTACTCGGCCATTTACGCGTATTGATGCCGGCAGCAATGACAGGGCGACGATGTCGCGAGATTGAAGACGACCGCGTGGCAGTGGGGTCCATCTAGCAGTGAGGGAGAGAGAGAGGGCGTTGGTTCCACCTGTATGTGTCTCTGCGGGTTGTTATCTGCGTAGAAAACGTTTCGCCGTGGGAGAGAGCTGGTGGGCTGGACTGGGCCTTGGTGGGCTTGCTTAGTTGGGCTGTGTTGTTTCACTTTTTTTATTCTGTAAGCTTTTTCTTTTTCTATTTGATTTTCTGTTTTGATTTTCAAACAAACAATTCAAACTCCAAATGAATTCAAACTTCCACCAAACTTTGTATTGATTTTAGTTCTGTTTAACAACATAATCCAAAGTCCAAAACTAAATAATTTTTATTCTTTTTAAGATCCATTAATAATTAAATAAATAGACCTTAGTCATTAATTCAAATAGGGTTTAATTTATTTTTAAATCTCTATTTGAAATCTAAAACAATACCAAAATCATTTTAGTAGGTTTTATTTGAATAAATAAAACACTTGGAAAAATTATTTAAAATAAAATAACAAGTTTTAGTGTTTATTTAAAATGGAAAAGCCTTTACTTAAATAAAATTGGATATTAATAAATCCTCATTATTTTATTTAATTAAACCTTTTACTCTTTTATCAAATAGAAATATTTCATTTCAAAAGCTTGGCCAAGATTTAATTTGGCTCTATAAAATAATCCTTATATATAATTCTACCTTTTCTTTTGAAAACCAAATCTTTTTATTAAAAGATCCAAAAAAAGTGATTCCAAATATTTTAACTTTATTGTTTATTTATCTTTTTTAAATCCCTTTAGGATTTTATTTGATCAAAATAGGTTTTGGATGTTTCCCAATTGGAATCAAAAAGTTTCTTCTCACCCTAAATTCAACAAAGTTTTATTTTGTTTATTTAATTTTTCACATTCCAAAATTTGGAAATTTTGGGATGTGACAGACACGATGGTGCAACCTCAGAAACTAAGGAGTAATTGAATCACAAGCGATTGCTTGGTTTGCACAAGGGTGTAGATATGCAAGTGTGTTGTGGCAAAGGATACAAAGAGATATGCCGACTACATTGGCTGAGACAATCAGAATAGCCGATTCATATGCACTGGGCGATCCGACCCAACCCGAGCTTATGTCGGTGGAATATCCTAAGCAGCTTGACCATTACTGTAGAGGTCCCAACCTTTAATGGTAGAGTCCTCCTGTGTTTTACAATGCTAGTCCCTGGATCAATAGCTAGCATCCACAGTTAAGATGTAATATCAAGAAACAAAGGTCATAATGTAACTTTATAACCAGGAATAACATAATTTTTATTACATCTTACATAGCTCATTGGCTATTACACTACATTGCATCGGAATAACTATAATCATGGGGTCCTTCATCTTCAAAGTGCCACAGGCAGATGTTGGTTGTAGACTTTGTAATCCTATTCAAACAATCTTCACTAAAATCAATCAAACCTGCAACATACAAGTTACAGCCACAAAGGGTCAATACATTTGAATTGTATTGGCAAGTGATACTATGGTAGTATTGTGGAGTCTATCAACTATATGCATTTGGCTAAGTGGAGTTGAGGCTTGCATTGCTCAAAATAGATTTTCCTTAACTTTTGAAAATAATAAGTTTTTGTTTGACAAAATCATTTTCCTCAATCAAAGATTTCAAGATCCTTGTACCAAGCCATCTCTCCATCAATGATTGAAGAATTCAAACAATCCCTTGTTCAAACCACAAGATTTTAATTTAGAAATTGGAATGATGAGATTCTTGATTGCTTCCATGTCTTGATGCTCAGATTGTCCTTTACCAGGGACATGGCTAAGTACTTAGATTTTACACTCTGCAGAGGTGGTGCACTTTACCCACAAGACTTGGTTTCCCAAGACAAGATCTTTCAGAAGCCTTCCCTTAGACCAAAATGGACGCGCTCCAACCTATCAAACACTACCACCCACTGTCCATATGGCTAAGTTCTTGCAACCTATATGATCATGGCAGAGCCCATATTGCCAAGTGGTTGCACTTGAAGCTTCTCAACATTTGACATCTCAAATCCCTTTGTTTCCTGGGTGGCATTCCACAAGTGAGATACACAATCCAAGCCATGGCATTGTGAACCACTCAACCATTCTCCACCAAGCAAGCCCATTCCACCCAGGGGATTCATTAACTTAGTTGTTTTATTAAACAAAAACATAAGTCCTCAGACTTAGAATATTTTTCCATAGTGTGAATATATATTCCACCCGTGTTTTCTATTAGCTAGGCTAAGCTTGGTAGTATTAGGAAACTTTAACTTAGGAAAATCCTACTAAGGATTCTTCTACTAGGATTTCCTATAGCAAGATCTATACTTAGCAAAATCCATGCAAGTTTTACTTAGCAAAATCACTAATGCATAGTGAAAGTATTGGGATAGAAAGTATGAAGCATCACTTGCCTTTTTGGTAGAGTATAGGTTCACTTCTTGATCTTTGCAACAATCACACTCTTCAAGTCACTACAAATCAATCAAGCAAGGCACAAATTCAATCTACCAATCAAGCAAAACAACACACATAAATAACAAAGTCAAAGAAATGCATGCAAGCATGCCAAGCTTTGTTTTGTTTGAAAAAGTGGTCCCTAGTGGGTCATAGTCATTTGGGTACATCTAATGGTCATTTCCTAAAGTGGCCAAGTCATTTGCAAAAGGTTTCACTTTAAAACCATTTTCAAAACAAAGTGTTATTTTATGTGGTGTAGAAATATTTTTACTAAGGCATTAGCCCATAGGGTTCACCAAATGAGTTGCTATTGCAAAACTTGGTGTTTTTGGGTCAGTAGGTTTGGTCCAAACCCTCTACTCAAAGTTTTCTTCCTTTAAACATTTCCATAATAAAATCACTAATTTTATTTGGCTAGAAATGGACTAAACTAATTAATCCATTCCAATTTTTTTTCCAAATTCATTTTCCAAACCATGGGTTGGTTCCTAGGGTCAGTAAGGTCACAACAAACCAATTGGCAAAGGTTTGATCTCAAAATTCATTTTTAAATGATTTTTCTAATGTTAGCAAGCACACAAAAGAATCTGCAAAATCAAACAATCTACCAAATACTATTTGCTAAACTAAGGGTAGGGTTGGCTAGTGCTTGTTCTCCTGAACTAATTGATATAAAATTTGTCAAATTTGGACGTGTGGATCAAAAGATATAAGGGTTTGAAAACTGTATCAAATTCTTGTTTCAAAATCTGTTTTTAAACAGAAACTGGCCACGTGGCTAATCCTGATTCGCTTATACCGGTTCAGTGTGGATAGCCAGTGTGGGTCGCATGATTTACATAAAACGAACGGTGCAGATTCAACAAGGCTTGAGCTAGGCTGGGGGCTTGGCTCACGGCGCGTGGCTCGGCTAAGGGCGCTCTCTGTCGTGTCCGTCAAGTAAGATCGAGGGTAAAGAACAGGTCTTGGCTCACGGGTGGCTCAGTCACCGGCGATGATGAGGACGGCGCTCGGGATGTGTCTGGCGACGTCGTGGTTCCCAAGACGGTGGAGACGGAGACGATCTGCAGAAGTTCGGCAAGGCCATGGCGTTGGGCGGTGTCTGCTTGCTTCTGGAATGGTTCCTAGGCGGCCGGAGTCGAAGTGGCGGCGCTGCGAGATGTTGTCGAATATGTCCGGGGGTCAAGAAATCGAACCAAGGAGTCGAGGGCAGCGTAAGAATACCAGGAGATTCCACGAAGGTGCGGGTGTGTTCCTTTCACCGGAATTTGGCTCTGGAACTCGTCGGGCTGGCGCCCTGGTTTGGCTGGAGACGGCCTGGGAGCCCGCTGTAGAAAAGTGCCTCGGGAGTGGAGAAGGTGTGAGATTGGTCGGGAGAAGAGGACGGCGATGTTTGGGCCGGAATCGACAAGGTGTCCGTCGGTCGAGGAGAGGGGTGGGTGAAAAGAAGGCAGCGGGGGGGGCGGGAGAGGGGAGAGGAATCAGGGCGATTAAAACAAGTATGGTTGCGGAGGGATTAAGGGTGGCGCGTTAGCGAATTGATGCCCGCGAATCAATGCGCAACGGCGACGAAGGGAGAAAGCGATCAGCGGTGGGTGAGAAAGATGAAGCAGGTAAGGGGTCCACTTGGAAGTGAAAGGAGGGAGGAGAAAAAGGCCACCGGTCGGTCTCAAGTGTGAGAACAGAAAAGGAGAAAGTTCGGGGAAAGAATAGGAGCCGGGCTAGATGGGCTGTTTGGGCGGGGTAGTGGGTCTGCTTTTCTTATTTTTTACATCGATTCTTTTTCTGATTCTATTTCCTGATTTGTTATTTCAAACAATCATTCAATCAATCCAAATGAATTCATACAAACACCTCATTTCAACTCTTTGAACTTGGTTCTGTTTATCATAATCCATCATTCCAAAATAAATAATATTTTTATTCTTTTTAGGATCTATTTAATATAAAATAGACCATAGTTATTTAATCAAATATGGTATGATTTATTAAATAAATCTCCATTTAAAGTCCAAAATATTTCTCCAAATCAAATCAGTAGGTATTATTTGGAATAAAGAATACTTAAAATACTTGTTTTAAAATAAAATAACATTTTATTATAGGGTCCATTAATAATAAAATGGCCTTAGTTATTAAATCAAATAGGGTTTGATTTCATTAATAAAATCTTTATTTAAAACCTAAATATTTACAAAATCAAATTAATAGGTTAATTTGGGAAATATATAATATTTGGAAATTTGTTTTAAAACAAAATAACCTTTTATTTTAGTATCCATTATTAATTATTATAATAGATTTTCATTATTAAAATCCAATAGGATTTGTTTTATTGAGATATTTATTTTGAAATCTAAAACAAAGCCAAAACACTTTAGTAGGTTTTATTAGAGAATATAAAATACTTAGAAAACTTATTTTAAATTAATAAGTTTTGATGTTTCAATTAAATTGGTAAGACCTTTTATTTTAAAAGGGTTTGGATATTAATTATTTTATTTAAGAAATCCTTTATTATTTTTAATTAAGCCTTTGTTATTTTATTTAAAAATAAATTGTTTTAATTCAAAAGCTTGGCCAAGTTTAATTTGGCATTATAAAATAATCCTTATTTATAAATCCATCTTTTCTTTTGAATACCAAATCCTTTCATTAAAAGATCTAAAATAATATTTCCAAAATATTTTATTTTCCTTTGTTAATTGTTTTATCTTTTTAAATCCTTTTGAGATTTAAGTGTTCAAAATAGGTTTGAAGATTCCTATTGGAATTCAAAAAGTTTCTTCTGGCTCTGAAATTTAAACAAAGTTTTAGTTTATTCATTTATTTTCACATTACAAGATTTGGAAAATCTTGGGATGTGACAATTACACTCGTGATGGCGCAGGATCATCCAAGCGGAATGAATTCCGAGGTAGAAGAAGATATGACAGGCCGGATTACAGATACAGTTCGAATTAGATTGCAACAATGACTCAGGACCAGCCGGGTGTAGGAAGCAATCAGCGCCATAAAAATGGTCCTCAGCAATGGACGTCGAGGAATGACGGGAAGAAGCAATGGACTCCTGAACATAACAAGCAATGGCAGGAGAGGCCGAAGTACACGTTTGAGTCAATGCTGGATCAACCGTGTAAGTTCCACATACCCAACCCGGCAAAACCAGCCAACCACACAACTCGTCAGTGTGCATGGATGAAGAATGCAATGGGAAACCCGACAGCAATGCAGGCGCCATAGCAGCAACCACACCATCCACAACAACCGCAGCTTACAGGAGGAAACGGACAACAATTGATGTTACCCCCAGCACTTCCTAGGTATGAAAATCATGACTGGAGGGATGTAGTTCACCATGTGGTAAATCAAATCCAAGATGACAGAGGGAACCCCGGTAATAATGGACGCAATGAGTACAGAGAGCACCATCAGTCATACTGTGTATTCACCACGGAACAGCAAGACAGGCAGAGCGTACAACGCCAGCATATAGAAGTAAATACAGTCAGGCCAGCAATTCTAAGATATATGCCATGGTCGGATCAAGAGATAACTTGGGGCATTAGAGATCATGCCAAACCCCGGGTCATATGCCTTGGTGCTAGACCCTAAGTTTGTCGGACCCAATATCAATGTGAAATTTTCAAACGTGCTGATAGATAACGGCAAAAGCATCAACATTATGTACAAGGATACGATGCACAAACTCGGCATCTCTCCGAATCTGTTGTAGTCGACCAAGACAACCTTTCATGGGATAGTTCTAGGACTGTCCTGCGAGCCCATTGGAAAGGTCTGAGTAGACGTCTTATTCGGCACAGGGGAAAATTGCAGGGCAGAGAATTTGGAATTTGAGGTGGTGGATCTTGAGAGTTGCTATCATGCATTACTCGGACGGCCAGCATTGTCAAAATTTATGACCATCTGTCACATTGGTTACTTAAAGATGAAGTTGTTAGGACCACAACGGGTAATAACAATAGCCGGAGACTACAGGAAATCGATGGAATGTGCTTCGGCCGGATCAAATCTGGCCAAATCTTTGGTGATCGCAAGGGAGAAAAAGAGAATTCATGAGGTCGCAGCTTTAGCTCAGTCGGCACAGCTTAGCATTCCGACACTTGCTAACCCGCATGGAAGTGTGTCCTTCCAGCTGACTAAGGAAACAAATAAAAACCAAATTGATGATCAGTTCCCAGAGCGCACCATCACCATTAGTGTCGGCCTGAATGATAAATAGGAAAGCGAGCTCACCAAAATCCTCCGTGAGAATCGGGATATCTTTGCATGGTCTACACAAGATCTGCAAGGAGTACCGAGGGAGTTGGCTGAGCACTCTTTGCATGTAAGGCCAGGAGCAAGGCCGGTGAAGCAACATCTCTGCCGCTTCGCCGAAGACAGGATAAAAGTCATAGGGGATGAAATAGCTCGGATCCTTGCAGTCGGGTTTATTATGGAAGTACTTCATCCGGATTGGCTGTCTAACCCGGTGTTGGTAGAGAATAAGAAGGATGACCCGAACATAGATGTCGTTTGGTGTATGTGCATCGATTACAGGAACCTTAACAAGGCATGTCCCAAGGATCATTTTCCTTTACCTAGGATAGACCAGGTTATTGATTCAATCATAGATTGTGAACTATTATCATTTGTAGACGCATATTCTAGCTTCCACCAGATACCATTAAACCAGGATGATCAAATAAAAACTGCGTTTATCACCCTGTATGGGGCTTATTGCTATCGTACCATGTCATTCGGCCTACACAATATAGAAGCCACGTACCAAAGGTGTATGCAAAAATGTTTGCATGATCTTATTGGGAAAAATGTTCAAGTATATGTCAATGATGTGGTTATAAAAACCAAAGAGAGCCATACGCTCTAAGAAGATATCCGGCAGACGTTCGCAAATCTAAGAAGATTCCGAATGAAGCTTAACCCGGAAAAATGCACCTTCGGTGTACCAGCCGGAAAATTACTCGGTTTCCTTGTATCTAGCCGAGGCATAGAGGCAAATCCGACTAAAATTCAGGCAGTTGAAATGATGGAATTGCCGAAGTTCCTCAATGATGTTCAAAAATTTATAGGATGACTTGCATCTTTAAGTCGGTTTGTGAGTCGGCTAGGTGAAAAGGCATTTCCTTTGTATCAGTTGATGAAAAAATCTGATAAATTTACCTGGAAACCTCAGGATGATAACACTTTCCATGAGTAAAAAAAGATGCTGGCCACAGCGCCAATTTTAGCCTCACCACTATCAAAAGAGCCTATGCTGCTCTATGTAGCAGCAACAAATCGAGTTGTGAGCGCTGTGATAGTTACCTAAGCAAGGTATTGTCCGCCTTGAAGCAAAATTATCCACATTACTAGAAAATGGCTTATGGAGTGTATATGTCGGCAAAAAAGCTCAAACGTTATTTTGAGGAACACCCCATAAAGGTGATTTACGAGGCACCAATAGCCAAGATAATGAGCAACAAAGATGCAAGCGGCCAAATAGCAAAATGGGCAATTGAGTTATCCCCTTATGCCCCACAATTTGATAGGCGAGATGCAATCAAATCTCAGGCAATGGCCGGATTTTTTGTCGATTGGGCCGAGATACAGTATCAACCCCCATTGCCGGATCCGAACTATTGGATGATGCATTTTGATGGATCCAAACTAAGAAATGGGTTAGGAGCAGGAATAGTATTAACCTCTCCAAAGAAAGATCAACTGAAGTATGTGTTACAAATACACTTTGCAGCATCGAACAATGTGGCCGAATATGAGGCACTTGTTCATGGCCTAAGGATGGTGAAGGAAATTGGTATACGTCGGATTCTATGCTATGGGGATTCTAACCTTATAGTCTAGCAGGTATCAAGAAAATGGGACACATTGGATGCAAACATGGCCTTATATCGGTTTCATGTACAAAAGATTAGTGGCTATTTTGATGGGTGTGAATTTTATCACATACATCGGGCGGAAAACGATGCTGCAGATACCCTGTCAAAGCTCGGACCGACCAGACATTCAATTCCACCTGGTATCATCGTAGAACACCTAAGAAAGCCATCAATCATACCTTCCCCAGAGTCCGAATCAATTCGTATCTCGTCAAATCAAAAATCCGAATTTGTCCCAATGGAAATTGATAAGAGAAATGAGCCGAGTAACCCGGGGAACGATTCGGCTAACCAGGGAGCCGAGTAACCAGGGAGCTGATTGGGAAAGGTCAAATGGACTCGTATTATTCGGAATAAAACCTCGGCTTGTAGAACCACTCCAAAGGTCGGCGGGTTATTGGATTGAAGAACTTCCAGCAGTGCTATGGAGTTTAAGAACTACCCCGAATAGATCAAAGGGGTACACCCCATTCTTTCTTGTATATGGGGCAGAGGATGTGCTCCCAGCCGATATAGTGCATGATTCGCCTAGAGTCACCCAATACACAAATGCCGAAGTAAATGAAATAGCTCGGCAAGACGATGTTGATTTATTAGAAGAAGCAAGATAATTGGCATTGTTTAGATCAACCGTTTATCAACAAGACCTCAGACGCTACCATAGAAAGAAGGTAAATCCCCGAGTCTTCAAGGAAGGAGATCTGGTCCTTCGGCTAGTGAAGCGCACAACCGGCATACATAAGCTGTCACCTCCATGGGAAGGCCCATTTATCGTGAGCAAAGCACTGCATAATGATGCATATTAACTCAAAGATTCTCAAGCACCAGAAAGGAAAAAGGCGGACAAATCCGGAGACGAGTCAAAAAGACCATGGAATGTAGCATTACTTTGTCCATTCTACACTTAGAGGAAGTGTACTATATCCAGTATTATTATATGTCGGCTTTATATGTCAGAAATGAATTAATGAGACCTTGCAAACTCGAGCAGTGACTCGGGGACTGTCCCATGTTATTTATCACTAAGATTATGTATTTGATATGTCAGAAATTAATCAATGAATGAGACCTCGGCAACTTGAGCGGTGACTCGGGGACTGCCCCATGTCATTTATTACTATGATTATGTATTTGATTTATCGAAAATGAATCAGTGAATGAGACCTCAGCAACACGAGCAGTAACTCGGGGACTGCCTCATGTTATCTATCCTGCTATTATATATTCGATATGTCGGATGATTTATATATTCAGTCATCAATTCGAATTAGTAACGTGTGGACATCAAAATCAACATCTCTGAATTATCGTGGTCTAGAGAGAGACTTTATGATAAGTAAGATAAGAGCCAACGGAAAATCAAACGCATGAAAAGCGACTAAGGAATGAACTATACGCAAGACGACACAGGTTATATTATCTTTTGTATGTCTGCATTGGTATATTAACCCAAATGCTTATTTTTAAACATAGCTCGCAGTCTCTAAAAAACCCCAGATAATCGAATATATTTGTTTCAAACCTATGGATTAAAAATCGCAAATAATAATACATGCCGAATAACTCAACCAGAACAGTAAAAACTTAAAAATTAGCATAGAATGTGAAAGATCCCGAAGTTATACAGATCAAACAGTACGAAGAGAGGCAGATTGTCTTAAAACAACGTACGCCCGGCATACCGGGGACTTAGCAAATGAAATGTTTTATAGCTCAATCATTGGCCGCAGTCGGATCATCGGCAGGAGGAGTAATTGCAGAGGCAGGGGCTTCCAAAGTAGGTATCTCGGCTACCATCGAAGGCACCTCGGCTTCTATAGAAGCAACAGCTTTAGGAGCAGGGATCTCCGAGGTTGTCTGAATCTCCGCGGAAGTTACCTCGGCATCAACCGAAGTAACCAGGACATCTTGAGTATTGATCATTTGATGCAAAGCTCCACCTTGGGCTTGGGAAGCTTCGGTTTCCTTGGAAAAAGACTGAGCTTCAACGTTTCTTCCCGAACCACCACTTGACTCATCTGAACTTCCAGAGTCTTCATCCGAGTCATATTCATCACCAGAGTCTCCTTCAAACTCATCGCCATTAGCGGCCTCAACATTTTCTTTGGCCTCGTCTGAGAGAAAACTCGGCCCCTCATTCCATTGATGCACATTTTCATACTCGATAAGTTGATAAGCATGGGATTGGCGGCGAGCGATATGATCCGGGTCTTTGACCCAAGGAGAGCCTGTACGCAAATTCATCAATGTGTCAAGAGAGATGTCCTCGTACCATGATAGAACTGCAGTAAGCGCCATGTCAGCCCCAGCTCGCCCGGCGGATTCTCTCCAAAGATTAAAATGGGTTTGAGAATCCATTAGTTTCGCAACAAGTACTTCCACCTTGCTAATCTTTGGTTCATTCGGCCAGAGCACATTGAAGGCTCGAATGGCCGCTTTCACCAGATCTCTTCTCATGATCTTCATCGGCTCAATGGCAGCAACAACAGCAACCAGGAGATCCTCAATAGAATATTCTTGACCTAGAGTATTGGGGACACCTCGGAGAGCACGGGCGGCAACCATGGCCTTATTACTCACGGGCTCGGATTCCGTAAAGTGATCTGTAATGCAAAACATCATATAAATCAAGAGGAGCAACGAGAAGAGAGTAACTCGACTAGTAACCACAAGAGAAAAAACTTGGCAAATAAGCTTACGATGGATATATCGCAGCATCTTCTGAAGATCCACGGCCCAGCCGACCCTTTTCTTCTCGAACTGAGTAATCTCGTTCGTCATAGACTAATATTTTTTAGCTCGGTCGCATCGAGGAGTTCTTTGTTCTTTTGAAGCTAGATACTTAACCGATTATTTTCCTCAGGAAACTCCTGATCAATTTTCTTCAGCTCAGACTTCTGGGATGATTTCAAGGACTCAACCTCTGCGCGGAGCCGAGCTATCTTGTCATCATTCTCCTTCAGCTGCGTCGAATGATTCTCTGCTTGCTCTAAAAAAATGCAGCATCATATCAGGCATGGATATGCACTCTTGATGCTACGCTGCAAACCTTTGTAATTTGACTGAGCCGAGGGTGGAGAACTATAAGATACTCGAAAATTAGGAACCTTCAAGACTGGCAATCTTCTTCGTCAGCAAAGTATTTTGAGTATCAATGTTAGCTGAGTAAAGATAAATCACAAGTTAATTAGGAACCAAAGAATTGATCAAAGGATTTGGGTGCACACGCCGAATAATTTACCTATTTTCTTCAGAATGGGAACCATCTTTTCATACTTGACATGCAATTTCCTGTGAGAAAAGAGCAGCTTCTGGAATTCGGCAGTGCGTCGATTATGAGCAACCTAAGATAACAACGAGTTATACAGGGAAAAATACGCAAAAGATCCGAATCAAACAAGACTTGAATCGGATCTAGGTGGCTAGATACTCAAAGCCGGCACACAAAAATATCTGAATCAAGCAAAACTTGACTCGGATCTAGGTGGTTGGATATTGAAAGACAAAACTTAAGAAAATCCGAATGAAGCAAAGCCTCACTCGGATCTAGGTGGCTGGATATTCAAAGCCAAAATTTAATAAGATCTGAATCCAGCAAAACTCGACTCGGTCTAGGCGGCTAGATGTGTTTTAAGCTGAAACATGAATATCAAAAATGGTCTATTATGCATGCAAGTAACTATATTCTAAACAATGGAATCTTCCAAAAGAATAACAAGCTATTCAGTTGCAAGTTCGGGGACTAGAGGGCATATAGTATATTGTGCGCAGAAGATAAAGCATGGATTGACGCACATACCTCATTCATTTTATCACTCTCAAGTACAACTTTGGCAGCCAAATGCAAACGGCTGCTAGTGTCAGAAAGCTGGAAGGGTTGGTTACTTGGGTTACCCTCAATCTGATTGGCAGCATTCCAATTGTTGGCATACTCTACCAATGACCCGAGGATTCTGTTATATGTTGATCCAAATTCTACAAAGTATATGCCAACTTCTGACGAGTGGAGCGAGTCCCGTCGCCGGAGGCTTGGGCCGAGGATTCTGTTATATGTTTTCAGGTACCTTCTTGGCGCTTCCAATGCTTGTTTGAAGTTTGGCAGGACCAGTGAGGGACTCGTTGGCTATGTGGATTCAGATTTTGCTGAAGATTTGGATAAGAGAAGATCCCTCACAGGTTATGTGTTTAATGTTGGTGGTTGTGTTGTTAGCTGGAAGGCTACATTACAGGCTGTTGTTGCATAATCTACTATTGAGGCTGAATACATGGCTATTGCTGAAGCTTGCAAAGAATCAGTTTGGTTGAAAGGTTTGTTTGCTGAGCTTTGTGGAGATGATTATTGCATTACTTTGTTTTGTGACAGTCAAAGTGCCATATACCTTACAAAAGATCAGATGTTCCATGAGAGAACTAAGCACATTGATGTCAAGTACCATTTTGTTAGAGACATTGTTGCTCAAGGTAAATTAAAGGTATGCAAGATCAGCACTCATGATAATCCTGCTGATATGATGACTAAACCTGTTCCTGTTGCTAAGTTTGAGCTTTACTTGAACTTAGTTTTGTTATATGTTGATCCAAATTCTACAAAGTATAGGGCAACTTCTGACGAGTGGAGCGATAGCCCCCCGCGGTACGGTACGGATCGTCGAAGACCTAGGTTTCCACCGATATATAAACCCCTTGTAAGCCGCCGGTTGGGAAGAGTTGCATCTGTGAAATCCCCGGCATTTGTAAACACTCCTCGATATAGTGAAGTTTCGCTGGCTGGCGCCCGTGGTTTTTTCCTCTCTTTGTTGGAGAGGTTTTCCACGTTAAATCTGTGTCCCCTTGCTGTGTTTTTCGTTTTCGTTCTTTGTTATCTTCTTGTCGCAATTGTAACAAGTGGTATCAGAGCCCCAAGTTCTAATCTAGGGTTTGCGACATGTCGTCATTGAAGTTCGATCTACCACAGCTGGACTACACCACAAGATTCTCCTTGTGGCAGGTGAAGATGCGGGCGATTCTCGCCCAAACTTCTGATCTGGATGAAGCGCTGGATGGATTCGGTGAAAAGGATGCTAAGACCTGGTCCGCCGAAGAGAAGCGGAAGGACCGTAAGGCTTTGTCTTTGATTCAACTTCATCTGTCCAATAATATTTTTCAGGAAGTACTAGAGATGAAATATGCTCTCGCCTATTGGAAAAAGCTGAAACGATCGTGTGTTAAAGGATCTAACCAAGAAGATGAACGTGAAGATGAAGTTGTTCTCGCACAGTGCAAGAAGGTGGATCGGTAATGAATCACATATCTATTTTTAAAGAGATCGCTGCACTTGCGCCTATGGAGGTAAAATATGATGATGAGGATTTAGCTCTTCTACTCTTATGCTCATTGCCTAGTTCCTATACACACTTTCGTGATACAATATTGTTGAGCCGTGATGAACTAACCCTTGCCGGTACATGACGCCTCAAAGCAGGGAAAAGATGAAAACTATGGTAGGGTCGATGGGACGTCATCCAAGGCTGAGGTTCTGCAGGTTCGTGGCAGGAGGTACAACAACTATGGCAACAGAGATAAGAGCAAGGACGGTAGAAGTCGTTCGAAGTCCAAGGGAAAGGAGAAAGTCTGCAGGTATTGTAAGAAATCTAATCATGTTATTGATGATTGTTGGAAGTTGTAGAATAAGGAGAAAATAACGGAACTTACCAACGAAAGATAGGATCAAGGTTCCGTAAGGCTGTTGTTGTTCGATAGTTCGATGGTGAATGCTTAGCTGTTTTTGCTGCTTGTGCTTCTCGTGATGATGAATGGATACTTGATACTGCATGTTCGTTTCATATTTGTTGTAACAAAGATTGGTTCAGTTCATATGAGTCTGTGCAGACTGGAGATTTTGTGCGTGTGGGGAATGACAACCCATGCCATATCGTTGGTGTTGGATCTGTTAAGATTAGGACACATGATGGCGTGACACGCACGTTGAGTGAGGTGAAGCACATACCAAGCATGGCCAGAAATTTGATCTCCCTGAGTACCATGGACATTGATGGATACAAGTATGCCGGTGGGCATCGAGTTTTGAAGGTATCAAAAGGTTCTCTTATTCACATGATAGGTGATATGAATTCTGCTAAATTATATGTTCTTAGAGGTAGCACTTTGCCTGGTATTGTTGCTGCTGTTACTTCTAATGGTTCTGATGATTGTGGTAAAGCACATATATGGCATATGCGTCTTGGGCATATGAGCGAACAAGGCATGGCAGAGTTGGTCAAGAGAGAGCTGATTGATGGTTGCAACTTGAGTAAGTTTGAGTTCTGTGAGCACTGCATCTTTGGTAAGCATAAAAGAGTTAAATTCAATGCTTCCATTCAAACCACCAAAGGCATATTAGATTATGTGCATGCTGATGTATGGGGTCCGTCCCATAAGACTTCTATTGGTGGTGCTAATTATATGCTTACTATTATTGATGATTACTCAAGAAAAGTGTGGCCTTATTTTCTGAAGCATAAATCTGATGTTTTTGATGCTTTTAAGAAGTGGAAAGTTATGGTTGAAAAATAGACTGAGAAGAAGGTAAAGGTACTACGTCGACAATGGTATGGAATTCATTCTAATGAGTTTGAGGAGTTTTGCAAGAACGATGGCATGATCGGGCATCACACCATCCATATACTCCTGAGAATGGCGTGGCGCATGAACAGAACCATCATCTCGAGGGCTCGTTGTATGTTGTCTAATGCGGTATGCATAGGCGTTTACATGAAGCATCCAACACAACTTTTGACCTCATCAACAGGTCACCTTCTATTCCACTTGAGAAGAAAACTCCCATTGAGGTATGGTCAGGTTCGCCTGCTGATTATTCACAGTTGAGAGTTTTTGGCTGCACTGCATATGCTCATGTTGATAATGGAAAGTTAGAGCCTAGGGTTGTTAAGTGCATATTCCTTCGTTATGGTTCAGGAGTTAAAGCATATAAACTATGGAATCCTGAAACTAAAAAGATTTTGCTAAGTAGAAACGTTGTTTTCAATGAGTCCGTTATGTATCATGATAGCTTGCCATCAGATACCTCTCCTGTTGCTGTTGGAGAGGGGAGAGTTAATGTGCAGGTGGAGAACCTGCAGAAAACTGTTGATAATGATGCTATCGTTGAAGATACACATGAGGAAAAATTGATGATATTGTTGTTCAGCACTCACCTACTGTTTTGAAGCATCCACATGAGTCCATTGCTGCTGATAGACCAAGGCGTAACTGTGGTCCTCGTCCTCGTTTGATTGAAGAGTATAATCTTGTACATTATGCTTTGAGTTGTGCTAAACAAGTGGAGAACGATTCTGAACCTGCTACATATAATGAAGCCATTGCATCCGTTGACCGCGAGAAGTGGGTTTATGCTATGCAAGAAGAGATGCAATCGCTTGAGAAAAATGGCACATGGGATGTTGTGCGCTTGCCTAAACAAAAGAAGGCGGTCCGCTACAATTGGATCTTCAAGAAAAAGGAAGGTCTATCTCCCAAAGAGCCTTCAAGGTACAAGGCAAGGTTAGTAGCAAAAGGGTTCAGCCAGATTCCAGGTATTGATTACAATGATGTGTTCTCTCCAGTTGTGAAGCATAGTTCCATTCGTACTTTCTTTAGTATTATGGCTATGCGTGATCTTGAGCTTGAGCAGTTAGATGTCAAGACTGCTTTTCTGCATGGAGAGCTTGATGAGGAAATATACATGGACCAACCAGAAGGGTTCATAGTGCCTGATAAAGAGGATTTTGTGTGCAAATTAAAGAAGTCTCTTTATGGCTTAAAGCAATCTCCAAGACAGTGGTATAAAAGGTTTGATTCATTTATGATCTCACATGGTTTTGAGAGGTCTAAATATGATAGTTGTGTTTATATCAAGTTTGTTGATGGGTCACCTATATACTTGCTGCTATATGTTGATGATATGTTAATTGCTGCCAAGGGCATGAAAGAAATCACTACATTAAAGGCACACCTAAGTAGTGAGTTTGAGATGAAGGATCTTGGTGCTGCTAAGAAGATCTTAGGTATGGATATTACCCGAGATAGAAAACCTGGTTTGTTATTTCTTAGTCAGCAAAGTTACATTAAGAAAGTTCTTCATCATTTTAATATGGATGGTGCCAATTCAGTTAGTACTCCTATTGCTCCTCATTTTAAATTGCCAGTTTCTCAATGTCCTACTACTGATGAAGAGTTTGAGTACATGTCAAAGGTGCCATATTCTAGTGCTGTTGGTTCTTTGATGTATGCCATGGTTTGTTCTCATCGTGATTTATCATATGCTATGAGTTTGATAAGTAGATACATGGCTAATCCTGGTAAAGAACATTGGAAGGCTGTTCAGTGGGTTTTCAGGTACCTTCTTGGCACTTCCAATGCTTGTTTGAAGTTTGGCAGGACCGGTGAGGGACTCGTTGGCTATGTGGATTCAGATTTTGCTGCCGATTTGGATAAGAGAAGATCCCTCACAGGTTATGTTTTTAATGTTGGAGGTTGTGCTGTTAGCTGGAAGGCTACATTGCAGGCTGTTGTTGCACAATATACTACTGAAGCTGAATACATGGCTATTGCTGAAGCTTGCAAAGAATCTGTTTGGTTGAAACGTTTGTTTGCTGAGCTTTGTGGAGATGATTCTTGCATTACTTTGTTTTGTGACAGTCAAAGTGCCATATACCTTACAAAAGATCAGATGTTCCATGAGAGAACTAAGCACATTGATGTCAAGTACCATTTTGTTAGAGACATTGTTTCTCAAGGTAAATTAAAGGTATGCAAGATCAGCACTCATGATAATCCTGCTGATATGATGACTAAACATGTTCCTGTTGCTAAGTTTGATCTTTGCTCGAACTTAGTTTTGTTATATGTTGATCCAAATTCTACAAAGTATAGGGCAACTTCTGACGAGTGAAGCGACAGCCCCCCGCGGTACGGTACGGATCGTCGAAGACCTAGGTTTCCACCGATATATAAACCCCTTGTAAGCCGCCGGTTGGGAAGAGTTGCATCTGTGAAATCCCCGGTGTTTGTAAACACTCCTCGATATAGTGAAGTTTCGTTGGCTGGCGCCCGTGGTTTTTTCCTCTCTTTGTTGGAGAGGTTTTCCACGTTAAATCTGTGTCCCCTTGCTGTGTTTTTTGTTTTCGTTCTTCGTTATCTTCTTGTCGCAATTGTAACAAGTTTAACTAATTAGCCCAAGTGGCTATTGGCGCCGAAAGTATTTGCTTTGTTTGTTCAGGGAGATGGTTGCTATTGATGCTACAATGAGGAATTTGTCTCAAGGTGGAGTTTGTTATATGTTGATCCAAATTCTACAAAGTATAGGCCAACTTCTGACAAGTGGAGCGAGGCCCGTCGCCGGAGGCTTGGGCCCCCGCGGTATGGTACGGATCGTCGAAGACCTAGGTTTCCACCGATATATAAACCCCTTATAAGCCGCCGGTTGGGATGAGTTGCATCTGTGAAATCCCCGGCGTTTGTAAACACTCCTCGATATAGTGAAGTTTCGCTGGCTGGCGCCCGTGGTTTTTTTCCTCTGTTTGTTGGAGAGGTTTTTCCACGTTAAATTTGTGTCCCCTTGCTGTGTTTTCGTTTTTTGTTCTTCGTTATCTTCTTGTCGCAATTGTAACAGATTCCTCCACTCTCTTTGCGCGTTAAAACCTTTCCCTTGGCCTCTCGCGCCTGTTGTGCAGCTATCCCGGCTGGCGGGCTCTTATGAAGCACGAGTTGTGTGCCGGCGGCGGAGGCAGATCCAGGTTTAGCGACAGAATCTCCCTTGTGAAGCATGTCGATGATGCTCAGCTGAGAGGAACCACGTTTAAATTTCTGATCCGGTTTGGATTTGGCAGCGCCATCCTTCTTGGTCTTGGCAGGAACCTCGGTAATAGGCAATGACTTAGGGGGATGAACTAGACTCGGAGCAATAACCTCTGGGTAGAAGGGGCCGTAGCCTCAACAGGAGCCGAGGTAGCAGTAGCTTCGGCAGAAGCCGAGGTAGCAGCAACTTCATAACGACATCAGCACCATCACCAGGGTAAACCTCGGCCTCATCTCGCCTAGACGGGCTGTCAGTTGGCATGAGAGGAGGATTATCGCGAGGAGGGCTTGAAACTCGAACATCCCCTTGAGGCAATGGCGAGGACGGCCGAATAACATGCGAGGTCATGCTAGGACCACTTGGCTTAGCAGAAAGAGGAGCACTGCCGAGGTAAAGGGGAAAACCAAATCAGAAACAGAGAAATAAGAAATACAAGTTATAACGAGCAAGAGAACTTACCAGAGACTCCGAGCATCATTTTCCTCTTCGGAGCGTGCTGGGTGGATCTCTTAATTTGTTTCTTGGGATCAATGTCTGAAGGATCATTCGAAGCAGCACGTTTCTTCGATGGAGTGGGAGCTTCACAGGCAAGGGGTTCAACCTCGTGCACCTGGACAGCCTTAGCTGGGAAAGAAGAAGGCGGAAATGCATAAGAGATAGGCACCGCGGAAACTACCTCGAGAATTTGGACGTCGTCTGAGTCACCTTCGTCAGCGTGGGCAGAGGATTTACCCTGAGTATGAGTAGGAGCAGCCTCGGGTTTGGGGATAAACTCCTTCGAGTCTGGTTCCCCATTGTCCGGGGTACTACAGTCGTCGCTCCAAGGAAGAGCGAGCACCTCGGCATCTTCCGAAGCTTGTTCATCAAATTTCTGCAGAAAGGGTGGATGAAAATTAGCAAAATAATCAGCGGAACCAAGGAAAATAACTCGGATAGGAAAACTCAAATTCGAGTTACCTGAGGAGGGGGTGTTATCACGGGAAAAGGGCCTCATTCCCCACGCCCAATCCTCGGCCATGTCAGTCTTGAAGATAGCACGGACGCGTTTCCGAATCTGGGAATCTTCAAGCTCAACTGTGGAGCCTCGATTGGGATCCAGAGGACCACTCATATAGCAAAGCTTATGAGAGCGAAGCTGGAAAGGGAAGATCCAGCTACTAATAAAAGCGGCCATCAAATCTTCTCCGTGAAGCCCCGCCCGAATCAATTTCTTCAGTCGGAGCTCGAACGCCTCGTCAAGAGCATCAGTCTTCTTTGGATTATAGTTCCAATGCTGCTTAGAGGGAGGACCGACTGAGAAGGAAGGGAGCCGAATCTTATCCTCCTTGCCAGTATTCTTGACATAGAAAAACGACCTATGCCACTTCTTGCAAGACTCTAGGCCTGTAACTCGAGGGAACAGAGAATTATTCCGAGGTGTGATAGAAGCAGCCCCACACTGGGTCAAAGATTTCTCGGAAGGATGGAAAGATTTATCCAGCACAACGTTGGCTCGGATCTGGAAAAACTTCGACCAAACTTCCACAGAAGTCTAGAGGCCAAAGTATCCCTCTAAGGTCGAGATAAAGGCCGACAGAGAAGCGATGGCGTTAGCCGGAAGGTAATGAGGCTGAAGGCCAAAGACCTCAAGGAAGCCTTTGGCGAAGTCTCTAAGAGGAAGGTCGAACCCTCTGATGAAATGCGACATGAAAACTACATATTCACCATCCACAACTATAGGGGTAGACTTTGGCCAAGATCCGTGTGACATGCATCTTGACCAATCAGAGCGTAGCAGCCAAACTGAGCGCAAATTGAGCTGTTGTGAGGGTTTGAGTCAGGAGAGAGGGGAAAAGTGAGGAAAAATTTAGAGGGAGAGGAAAACTGAGTAGAGCTAAGGAAAACAAGGGCACTCAGATAAAAAATGAGTAAGGGACATTCAAGCTTTTGGCATAAAAAATGGATATTGTGTTATTTGAACAAAATAGTATCTTGGTCGGCATTATATTGTTTGTAACTCAAAGATACACAAGTGTTCCAAATTTGGCCTCATTTAGACAAAGTATGTTTTGGGATGGGTTATTTTGGAGGTTGGTCGAGTAGAAAGCCATGAATCTTCATAGCTAGTAGCTCATTCCTAGAAGGGTTTAAGAAGTGGTTTAGGGGATAAGTCTATTTCTCTTTATTTCCTTTTCCTTTATTATTCATGCTAGGTTGTAGGCAACATAACAAGACTCCATTTGAAGTTTGCACTATGTTTTGAATTTTTTTAATTAAACTAACCCTAAAACCATTTTTATGAATTTAATCACTTAGAAAAAGAAAAATGTGGATAATTACAAGTAAATCCAAAATTTCCAATTTCATATAGTAAATCAATCCAAGATACAAAAGTGTGCCAGATTTTGGATCAATTGGTCAACATTTAAGCCATGAACTAGCTAAACCCCATGTGTTGACCACATGTCGAGGGAAAAACTGAGCAGTGCTAAGCAACTAGGTGCATGACCATAGAAACTTGCAATAACACATACATTATGGGCTTATCCAACATACAAACTTGGGAGCGTCACACTAGTTCGAATTCAATACAAACATTGACGGTAGTTCAAATTTATCATTCAAATTCAAATTAATAATTCAAATCCATTTTTCTTGCTCCTAGTGTTTTTTGCTGGGTTCGCCACCTTGCTCCTGGTGATCCTAGCTGGAATATTCTCGGAGTCCACCATCAACTTCTTCCATTTTTCCCTTTGTTCTTTTTCTCTGCATCCAATGAATCAAGTGCTTCAGCCTATCGTACAATTGGTTCAATCACGTTTTGATCCTCTGGTTCATACGGTTCAAAAATATTTGCCTCCATTTCGTCAATATTCGCTTGTGTAATTCCTTTATGTTGAACTCTAGTTCAATCTCCCATGCAGTTGATGTAATTTCCCCTGCATTTGGTTCAATCTCCTCTGCATTTGGTTCATTCTCTTCTCGATCGACTAGTTCAATCTCCCCTGCATTTGGTTCAATCTCCTCTGCATTTGGTTCACTCTCCTCTTGATCCATTGGTTCAATCTCCCCTGCATTTGGTTCAATCTCCTCTTGATTTGTTGGTTCAATCTGCAATGTATCCATTGCTTCATTCTCCTCTTGTTAAAACACTTCATTCTCATCTGCATTTGCTCCTCCCGCCTGATCATCCATTCCATAAGATGGGTCCACTACATTTTTATAAAGCCTAGAAATGTGCCCTAGTATCCCACAATGTTTGCACTTACGTCGTCAAGGTGGTGCACCACCCTCTGCACTAGCTCTCATCCTATTCTTCCTTGGCCTACCTGCCGGTCTAGTAAAAACTGGAGGGTATAGCTTAAATCCTGGATCCACTTCCATCCATTGGTCTTTTCCCAACAAGTCTGGAACATTTTGAGCATATGCTTCCCTAAATTTGGCAACAGAGAAATACTCTGACACGTACTGATCAACGTCACCCTCTTAACCTCCTAGAACACCTATGACACCCTAAAAATATTAATGAGGATCATTCCCTAATTAATCAAGATTAGGGTTAACAAAATCTTTTATTAATCAAATTTCAAATCTTATTGAGTGAGTGTATGAATACTTGCAATGCCATGTTGATTGTTGTAAATGATGAGAAATGGTTTATAGATCAAAACCATATCATATAGGTCACTACCAAATCAAATCAAAACAAAAGAAAATGAAAATATAAAGCATAAGACCTAATGGTCATTTCTGCCCAAGTTAACCACTAGCTCACTTTGAGCATCTCTAGCAACTAATCTCAAACAGAAACTTTCCCATCTCTTTTCTCACCTTGCTATACCTAGTGACACTGAACCAAATGGAACTCACCAACCTTGTAGAAACATTTTTTTAAATCTTTTGAGAGGCAAATCAAATTTGAATCTATGTACCAAGATAGCCATTTTTGGAAAACCACTCAAACCAACACCCCTTGGCAAACCATTGCACCCAGAGACTACCAAGATTAGTATCAGATAACTCACCAAAAATCATTGAATTTGGTGATGATTTAGTTCATGCGGCCATTTGATCGAACACTTGGTGATCACAGTACAACTACCAACTATCTACCGTTTGTGATCAATCAATTTCTCATCCATTGTACCCCAAATCTTTACCCTAGCTCACCCATGATCACCCCCAGAACCCAGCCATGCAATTGAGCCATTCTCCTTCACTGCCTTGATCAATGCCAGTGGTACCCGAGCTCCCCATGTCACTAGGACATGGACATCACGCCACAGGCCGCGCCTCACTCGCTCGCGATGTCTAGCTAGTAGTCGTGACCTCACCACCCCTATTTGTCCACCCCTCAACCAACGGCGAGATGCGGAGACCCTAGAACGGCCACGCCCATTTAAGACACGGAGATGCCGAGAGCACGACGGAGCGTCGCAGCCACCTCACGCAGACACGCCGCGGCTCGACCTCTCCGCCCATACTCGCAATCATAGCGTCACCAGCCACCGCCCAGACATGTCCATTGGTCACCGCACGCCCCCTTGACCACCGTACTCACTGACAAACACCGCCGTACCCGCACAGAGCGCCAACGTTGCCCGACCAACTGAGGCCGCCCCTTGTCGAGCCATCACCCGCATGACGATCGCCACACCCAACAGCGTCGACCCATGCCCTTCTCCATGCCTACCTTGACTTGTAGCAATGTCGTCGACGAGCCCTTGCCATTCCGCACTGCCTCACCTTCGAGGGTATAAATAGAGACCACCCACAGCTTCAATCTTCACACCATTCTACTCCTCTTTCACTCAGAAACACCCCTGACCAATCGCCGGAATTTGATCGGAGTTCGCCGCTGCCGTGAGGGAAAGGCGTCGTCGATTGAAGCCACCCCAGGAGCTGCCGTGACTTCCATTCGATTCGCCGTCGTCGACAAGATCGTCCGCCCGCACCACCGAACCTAGCTGGAGCCCTAGTAAGCCCACAGCCACCCTCACTGTGCCGCTAGGTCAGGATCTCGCCGGAGCTCCGCGACGTAGACAATGAACCTAGACTGTAGATCGTGTTGTAATCGTAGGGCTAATATTGATCGATACTGCTTCGTGTTAGATGACCCGCTGACGTGTGGGACCAGCCTGAGTGAGCCTGCTGCGCGCGCTGTGCAGTTGGGCAAGCCCAGTAACGTTTCCCGCGTGAGCCCAGTTATTCAAACCTAGTCTTTTTCTTTTTATTCAAAAACCTTTTCTATACTGAATTTTAAAAATCAATTCAAAGATATTCACCCAAATTGAATGAATCCAATTTTGTTTGAAAGTAGCTGAAAATCTCTAATCACTCCTGTTGGATTCAAACAGTTTGAAACTATGGATCACCCTCAGTAAAAATAACAAGACAGTAGCTTTTGCAGTTTCAAACATTTTTCTAAAATCAACCATAAGTGATTTTGAGTTGATTCCATCTCTCAAAAATCACATTTGACAAGCCCCTTCTGAATATGTAAAAATCTACATACTTACATACAATAGTCCTGGATCAAAACTAAAGAATGAATTTCTAGTCATTTTTAGCCACTAAAATATTATTAAATAATAGTGTTAAACTTTATAAATTATCCAACCCTTTTTAAATCACATTCCCAAGTATTAGAGTATGTGGTGATGGCATGTGTCAATATGATCCCATATTTTTAATTTGGAGAATAATAAATCTTAAACAACTTTTCAATGAGTAGAAATTGCTTTCCTAAAAATAAGATAAATAAAATCTTATCACCCTTTCTTGTAATGATAGAGGTGATGTTAGATCATCTAGTGTGAACCTTGTGTGATAAATATAAGTAGTTAAGTATTGTTTGGTGATTGTGTAGTTATTTATAGAAGCTAGTATCAATCTGGGCTACGACGAGGAGGAATTCTACGAAGACGAAGAAGAGAACTTCGACCACCTTACCAACCAAGGCAAGCTATTCTATCTAAGTCAACAAGCTAAGCTAAACCATGCAAGTCTTACTTGCAAGCTATACTAAGCATGCTCCATGCAAGCCTTATTATACATACCCTTGTGATACCCTTCTGAGTATACCAAATCCCAGTTTTACTTGCAAGCTTTATCTTTCGCAAAGTTATTCAGTAGTTAATAAATTGGATGATTAGTGGAAAAGGATAAAGTGTTCCCAAGAGCTTGGAACTTGTGGAAGATAGATACACCAGCTTAGTACCCTACAACTAGTGACACACACCCCCATTTGATAGATGCTAGTGCTAATCTAAACTTGACCACTAGATGGGAACAAATGATTATGAAAACCTTGGAATGATGAGTCATTCTATTGAAATGCTTTGACATGTGTTATGGACACAATGACTTGAATATGATGGCGAATGAAGTATGTGACTTGAATTTGATAAAAACTGATAGTTGGGTTCGGATGCAATACCATTCCAATGTTTACAGTACAACCACAATACCCGAATTTGGGTAGAGCTTGACTGGAAGTTTATATGTCTTAGTATGGGTTCCCTCGTGGAACGAGGTGAGCTGAGGCTACCTTGTGAATGTGACTGTCCACCTATGCAGTGCCCAAGATGATAGATGGTCATGGTTGGGAGGCCAAACTCATAGGGGAGGTGCCTATACTAGGTTTTGTAATTGAAAGGTTAGGATTGATTATCCGCATACTAAGTATGATGATTCGGGATTGTTCCTGACGGATGTATCGAATGTCGTGGTGAAAGTGTACCACCTCTTAAAAGTGTCAAACTATTCGAATAGCCGCGTCCGCGTTTATGGACAGTTGGATGGCCATACTGTTCCGTTGTCAGATGTTTTCCAAAATGACCCTTGAATTGAAAGATGACTTTGACTTGACCCCACAAGTGGTGGAAATGAAGCTAGGTTCCCACTTAAGTAACTTAGCCAACTAAAGTTAGGTTTTTCTACTAGACACTGGTTGAAATAAAATTGTCTTATGGCAAACAAACCTAGAGCTTAAGAATCCTATAGAATGGCCTTACTGCTTTAGTGAAATTTTGCGAGTACTTCAAAGTACTCATGGCTTTGTCCCTAGCTATTCCCATGGCCAGACTATGAAGGGGACTACGAGGAAGATGGACCGCAGGACGCTTATGATAACTAGGATCATCTCCCATCATCAGCATTGCATGTGACCCTGAAGATGGAGCCTTGGCAACGCTACCTTTATTATATTCCGCTGCTTTGATTATAAGCAGACTTGATCATGAGATTAACTATTTGTAAGACTATTATGTTTTTTAATGGATGATGAACTATGGTACCAATCTGTTGTGTCTTGCAAAAATTGTAATCCTGGGATTGCGATGTATGGCATAACAGGCATCTGGGATTAAAAATCCAGGTGTTGGCAAGTTGGCATCAGAGCCATCCTGACCATAGGAGACCCTAGTTAGCATGGACGTCAGAAAAACTTAATTTCCAAAAACAAAGAAAGTGAGTATCTTTGAAAACCTATTCTCACCCTTACCCTTGAAATTCTTTCCAAAAAGAGAGCCATAAGTTCCTTAAAATTGTTTGCAACCTTATCTAAAAATTGGCACACGTGATCACTTCTCTAACTTACTCCTCTCAAATTGCTTATAGATGGACTACGCCTACAGCAGGTTCTACCAGATGGGCAATGGAGGGAATCTCATATTTGATAACAACCTGAGCGAGCTGGCTGAATTTCTGGAACGCCCACATCCGGAGTTCTATGGAGCTCAACTCCATGATCACCCTGGAGGGGAGTTGCAATGGATAATAGTTGCCGACCTTCGCGGAAATATGGAGCCACCTACCTCGGAGAAGATTCATTTCACCATTAGAGAGAACAACTGGATCGATGGACTGGCTAGAGCTATGTAGGAAGCACTTTCCCGATTATGTGGACTGAATATCAACAAGATCATCGGTACCCGCTTTGCTCACTACGCCAGAAGTGACTCCAACGCACAACCCCTGGATCTGCTAGGCCACCCTGACTTGAGGCACCATGTGGACCATCTTGCCTTCATGCTTAGTGAGAGTCAGAAGGAACTGGACAACGCTCGTGCTGACACCAATGTGAAGCAACTTGCTGCCGCCAAGAAGGACCAGACCTTCGCCATCCTTGTGAAGGAGCACAAGTCACTTTGCAAACTGTGTGATAAGAAGGATCACATTATTGCTCGCCTTTGTCACAAAGTGTCGGACTTAGAGGAGACCATCCATGATCGGGACATGCACCTTGAGGAGAGGGAGAACAAAGGGGAAGATACTCATGGAGATCCCTACTCGTATCTTAGTAATGATGATGACTACCTTGAGGACATGGACCAGGAGGATCACACTCCTGATGAGGACCGCGACTTCATTGATGATGAAGAAGCCACCGGTTCTAATGAGTAGTTGCACTTGAGCACTAACGTAGGTGTGAGTTGTATCCGGTCCCACTGTATCGTAGCTTGCTAGAATGGTTCTTAAAACCATCTGTCTATGGTGATGTGTTGTTTGGAATGTGTTGCTTGTATGGTGTGACTTTGAAATGAATGAGAATGAGTTGTTGGATTTCAAACCTTAGCCTTACTCAAAAGTTTAAAAGCATATAAACCAAACCCAGAAACCTTAGAAAAATTTCCCTCTTGTCTCATGATCTATCTCAATCTTCAGATGCCTCGTGGAGGGAGCAGCTCATCTCAAGACCCGATGGTCCAAATCTTGCAAATGTTAGTAGCTGACCGAGAAGCCGGTAAGACCGAGCGTCAAGCCAATCTGGCCACTCTTCAACAAATCGCTCATCTAGCCCATGACAACCAAGGCCATGGAAATCAGGATCATCATGGATCCAAACTTAAGAACTTTTAGAATACCAATCCCCCTATCTTTAGTAAGTCAGACGAACCCTTAGATGCCGATGACTGGCTGCAGACTATGGAGAACAACTTGGAAGTACCCAGAGTAGAGGAGGCCGAGAAAGTACTATTTGTCACCCACTATCTGGCTATATCTGCAAGAGCATGGTGGAATAGCACCCGTGCTATGAATGGAGGACAAATGATGACTTGGGATGAATTCAAACTCAAGTTCAACCAAACCCATGTGCCACCGGGTTTGATTCTGTGGATGAGGGATGAATTCAAAGAGTTGAAGCAGGGAAGCATGACTGCGGTAGAGTACCGCGACAGATTTCTGTCTCTGTCTAGGTATGCGCCGGATGAGATTAGTACTGAAGCCAAGAAGAAGGAGAGATTTCTGAACGGTTTGCATGATGAGATGCAGACGGTGTTAGTCAATATCCCGTTTGCTGATCTGGAAGCTTTAGTTGACTCAGCAATCTAGATGGAAGGAAAGATCAACCAAGTGACTAAAAACCGTAAGCGTCGTATGATGCATCAACCAGGACCCCACCATACCCCAAAGTACCACCCCAATTCGTCTGCTGGATTTGCACCAAGGAACCCTAGGCCACCTATGTCTCGCCCAAACTTTCCCAACCGTAGTGGATGAAACCAAAGACCTGGAGGCAACAACCATGGCAACTCCAATAACTTCAACGGTGCACCGCCAAGGCCATACAACCCCAATAATAATACTGCCCCAAGGACTAGAAGTAATGTCGTACCTGTTGCCGGAAAGGACAAGTCAACAATCACCTGCTTTGCATGTGGAGTGACGGGTCACTACTCCAATGAGTGCCCCAAGAAGACTGCTGTAGCACCCAATGTTACTGCACCTGCCCAGCAGCAGCGTCGTGTCCAATCTGGAAAGAGATTCACCCCCGGAAACCCGAACAAACGTGTTGGCCATCTGTTCCTCATGAATGCTGAAGAAGCCCAAGAAGTGCCAGATGTCATTCTGAGTATGTTTTCTGTTAATTCAGTACTTGCAAGAGTGTTGTTTGATTCTGGAGCATCGCACTCATTTGTTACAGAAGAATTTGCATGCACTAGTAAGATTCAACCAACAAATTTGAAGCATGTTATGATAGTTCAAATACCTGGTTCAACTACCAAAGTTAGGAAAATTTGCAAGGTCGTACCTATCAGAATTCATGGAATATATTTCTATGCCAATCTAATAGTACTCGGAACAAAAGGTTTAGAAGTAGTACTAGGAATGGATTGGATGTCGAAACATCAAGGACTCATAGATTGTGACAAGAAATCCATAACCATGACCATTAGCACCGGAGTATCAGTTGAGCATGTGTCGGAGACATTGTCCCGCCAATTCAAGTGCAACAAGAGTTTAGCCCAACCAACCCTTGACCAAGTCAAAGTAGTCTGTGAATACCCCGACGTGTTCCTAGATGAATTACCTGGTATGCCCCAGATCGGGATATGGAGTTTATCATTGAACTAATCCCTGGAACTGGACCCATAGCTCAGAGACCCTATAGTATGAACCCATCTGAGTTAGTGGAGCTCAAGAATCAACTTGACGACATGATTAGCAAGGATTTGATTCAACCCAGTGCATCGCCATAGAGATCACCTGTTCTGTTTGTGGATAAGAAAGATGGTGCCACCCGTTTATGTACAGATTATCGTAAGTTGAACGATGTCACCATCAAGAACAAGTACCCTTTGCCAAAGATATAAGATATGTTTGACCAGTTGACCGGTGCCAGAGTATTATCTTATCATCAACTAAAAATTCGTGCAACGGATATTCGAAAGACTGCTTTCACGACCCGATATGGATTGTATGAGTACAAGGTCATGTCTTTTGGATTAACCAATGCCCCCGCTTATTTCATGAATCTCATGAATAAGATTTTCATGAATTTCTTAGATAAGTTTGCCGTTATTTTCATCGATGACATTCTAATCTACTCCAAATCGGAGGAAGAACATGAACAACACCTAAGAACCATCCTTGGAACCTTGAGAGAGCATCAGTTGTATGCAAGGTTCAGCAAATGTGAATTTTGGTTAAAGGAAGTAGGATTCCTAGGACATATCTTGTCAGCCGGAGGAGTTGCTATCGACCCAGCCAAGATTAAGGATGTTGAGGAATGGAGAGCACCAACCACCCAAACTGAAGTTTGTGCATTTCTTGGATTAGCGGGATATTACCGCAAGTTTGTTGAAGGATTTTCAAGCGAGAAACAACAAGTAATCTTTCAACTCAAGGAAACAGAACGCCCATGGAACGCGAGCCGGATTTCCGAGGCATGAGGCTCCTCTGAGGTGACCGTTGGTGAGCCTCCATCTTTCGCCAGCCTCTCTCCGGCATGGGATCTGCATGGACTCCTCCGATGGTTGTTGGAAGATCACCTACTCTGGTGTGACCACGGGTGGTAAGTTTCTTGAGGGATCGCTCGTTTTCTCGGCTGATTCTTGGCTGGTTCTTCTCAATGCCAAAGGCTCTCATCTTGAGGGCAGATGTTTGGAAAATGGGGAGAAGATTTCTATTGGATCTGTTTTGAGGTTCCCCTCTCACCTCTCCCGTGTCAATGATTTTTGGTGCCTGCATCTGGATTTCTTGGTAGATCTCCTACCATTTCTGGAACAGATGAGGACACTGGTTTTAAATGGCATGCTCTTTGCTCCTCCTTGTCGGCTGATGATCTGGAGCCTACTAAGGGTTTTTATGCTTTTTCCTAGTGCCAACAGATTAGTTCTTCTCAACCATAATGAGATGGTCATTGATGCTAGATATTTGATCCAAGGTGAGGTTGTGGCATCTGGTGCTACTATTGATCTTCAAGTTAAAAGGGTTATTGTTGGTACTCAGATCATGCCTAGCTCTTAGGTTTTGGATAATTCTCTCATCTCTAAGAAGATCATGCCAAAAACCTTGGATTTCACCAAGGATTTTCCTAAGGAGGTACTTCAGGAGGATCAGTCGGTGAAGCGACCTGCCCTGGATTTCTCTTTAGGGAAGGAATTTGAGAAGAATCTTTTCAAGAAATTCAGGCATCAAGTTAACTTTCTTGGTGGTTTCAGAAAGAAACCTTTCTATCTGGTTTGTTCTTTTGGAAGAGCAAATTTTAAATTGGGAATTCATACGGTTGGTATTGCACTCCAATCTTGTTTTGGTGGTTTGGCTTCTAAATTCCATGTGAGATTTCTGCAAGACAGAACCTTTCGCTTCTCGGTTGCTTCAATAGCCGTGGGTTTTGAAATTTATAATATTTCAAAATTTTCTTATGATTCTTTTGTGGTTCATATCAACCTATGGGGTAATGGTGGCCCAAATTGGGTTTTTAAATAAAAGGAATTTTACAAGGAATATGCAGGAGATTGTAAGGTTGTCACGTACAAAAAGAAAATCCCCAAAAAATCTCCTTCGATCAAACATGTCAAAAAAGTGCAGTGGGTTTTTCAAAGGCTTGAATTCCCGGTCGCGGCTGCAGATTCCTCGGCTGGCCTTGGTGGACACAGTAAGTGTGACAATAACTCGCGTAATCAAAATCGGTCTTACGCTCAGGTTCTCGCTGATGGCGGATCTAAACCTTTGGTAACGCCTGTCAGGCCCAAAGGTGGCAAAAATCGTGCGACAATTAAGCTCCCTGGTCTTATTCCTTTTTTGAAATTCCCAACCTTCCCAAAACGCTTGTGGCCCAATAACTCTTACTTGGGGCGGTTCAAGGCCCAGCCAAATTCACCTCTCTTTCGGCCCACTGTGTACAACGGTTTTAAGGACTTCTCCATTTCCCTGCAAAAAACAACTACTAGAATTTCTGTCCCCTCAACTCCCTCGCCTACGGAAACCCCAACCTCCTTGCCTTGCTCGTCGCTGGTGAAGTCTGGTAAATGGCCAACATTCCAATTGAACTTGCACCGTTTTTGCCGGACGGCTTTCAAGTTCCGCAGGTGGCTGGAAGAACCCACGTCAAGAGGGTGGTGGTTCTGCGTCGGTCTATGGCGCATGAACAATATGCTATTGCTTCCATTAATCCCCTCCCCCCTGGTCAGGTCCCTTTCGCGAATATTCGAGATGTTCTGCTCGATTTCCTCAATAATGAAGTTCGGGTGAATTTTTGGGATATCCAGGCTTGTCCTTTTGGGGCCGCCTATGTGCAGTTTCACCATGTTAGTGATGGGGACAGGCTCATTGCGGCCAGTCCCATTCCTTTCCAAGATGTGCATGTCTCTTTTGTTAAGCACAATGAGGGGGAAAATTGGAGAAGGACCCAATTCAACAATGAGTGTTGGGTGATGCTGGTCGGGCCTCCTTTGGACCACTGGCACACTAAAGATCTGAATGCTGTTTTTGCTGATATTGGGAAGGTTCTTCTTTGGGAGAGGGATCAGGATCATAAGGGAAGAATTCTGGCAAAAGTGAGGGTAACTGATTTGGTGGAGATCCCCAAGAGTGTGAGGTTCACTATTGGTGACTTGGTGGAGACTGAATCTTGTACCTTTTCTGTTGAGGTTTTATAGAGTGACTTGATTGGGGGTCCACCTGAGGAGGACCCTCTGCCTGCTGAAAATGAGGACCCACATCCTCTTCCCCCACCCCCACCTGCTCCTGTTGGTGAGGCTGGTGGCTAGGGTCAGTGGCTGGCACCACCTCCACCTCCTCCTGGTGGAAACAATGAGGGATGGGACCCATGGGAAGCTGTTGCTGCCCCAGTGCAGGGCCCTGTGGTTGCCCCTGGTGAAGATATGCCAGTGGATGACCACAATCTCCCCCCTCAGGATGTTAACAGTGCGGTTACTGGTGAAGGATTTCGCAGCATAGTAAATCAAAAAAATTCTACGGATGCGAACAAGAAAGCCAAGATCTAATCTAGGAGATGCAATCAACGAGAGGGATAGATGAGATCTTCATACCCTTAAAGAAATCGCACAGCGGAAACGTTCAACAGAACATAGTTGGTGTAGTCGTACTTTCCGTCTCTTCCTCGCGATCCGATCCGATCCTTGGTCCAGCAAGTGGGGTGGAGAGATGGATTGGATCTGCAGCACGACGGCGTGGTGCTATGGTGGAGAGTTTCTGCAGCAGGGCTTCGCCTACACGCAGTCGGGAGAGAGAGAGGAAGGGCAGCAGCTGGCGGCTAGGGTTTGGGGTGAGGGGAGGGTGCGCCCCCTGCCCACCTTATATAGGGGGCTGGCCGGCCCCTTTTTCCCCTCCTCCAAGCCCTAGGGCGGTGGCCCCAAGGGTGGAGTGGGGGGCAAGTCTTCACCCCCCTTCTAGAGGTTTCCCTAGGGTTTGGCCGGCTAGGCCTATGGGGCCTTGTACCCCTGGCCCAAAGCGGCCAGGGCACTCCCTCTTAGGCCCACGCAGCCCTCTGACGAGTGGGGCGACGTTGGTCCCACTCCGGAAACTTCTAGAACCTTCTGGTACAATACCGAATACTCCGAAACGATTCCGAAATCCAAAAACTACTTTCCTTTATATGAATATTATTCTCCTGACCATTCCGGAACCTCTCGTGATGTCCTGGATCTCATCCGAGACTCCGAACAAAAATTCATAAACCAATTATCCATTCTTTCCTAGCGTCGAGGCATGTTAACTGTGTGACCCTACGGGTTCGAGAATATGCAGACATGATCTTCTATCAATAATCAACAGCGGGATGTGGAAACCCATATTGACTCCCACATATTCATCGATGATCATATCGGATGAACCACGATGCCAGGATTCAATTAATCCCATATATATATTCCCTTCGTCACGCGATATTTTAGTTGCCCGAGATTCGATCGTCGGTATCGGCATACCTAGTTCAATCTCGTTCACAGCAAGTACTTTACTCGTTCTGTAATCCGATATCACTTTGTGATTAACTCCTTAACCATATGCTTGCAAGCGGTGTTGATATCGATTATCGAGTGGGCCCGAAGTATATCTCTTCGACTCGGGAGGGACAAATTCCATCTCGATACATACAACCCAACAGATACTTTCCAATCACCTGAGAGACACCTTTATGATCACCCTCACATAGGATGACGTTTGATGACCTCAAAGCTTTCTTCCGATACCAGGGAGTTGCATTATCTCATGGTCTAAGGAATACAATATTTGACATAGGAAAAAGATTCGCAAAGATGAACACGATGACACGATCTAATTGCTCTGCTTGATTTGGGTTTGTCCATCATATCATTCTCCTAATGACATGATCACATTATTAATCAACAACTCATGTCTATGGTTAGGAAACCTTAACCATCATTAATCAATGAGCTAGTCCATAGAGGCGTACTAGGGACACGGTGTTGTTCATAAACCACACAAGTATGAAAGTTTCCGCTTAATACAATTCTAGCATGGAATATAAACTTTATCATGAACAAGAATTATAACAATAACACCTTTATTATTGCCTCTAGGGCATAATTCCAACAGTCTCCCACTTGCACTAGAGTCAATAATCTAGTTTACATCTGGCAACAATCTAACACCCATGGCATTAAGGTGTTGATCATGTTTTGCTCTTGGAAGAGGTTTAGTCAACAGATCTGCGACATTCAGATCCGTATGTACTTTGCTAATCTTTAGACCTCCATCTGTTATATAATCTCGAATTATATGAAACCGGCTGACGAGGTTTAATCTCGTCAATGCCCATTGTTATGGACTTGGGTTTTGGAGAAGATGGGGATGCTGGAGATCGTGGAACGGTTAGCAAACAAGCAACACGGGGACACAAAGTTTACCCAGGTTCAGGCCCCCGGAGGGAAAACCCTACTCCTGCTTGTCTGCTCTTGATTACAGCGGAACCGAAGGTTACATGGGTGCGCAGATGCAATCTGGCGTGGAGGTGTGTATGCGAAAGTACTAGTCGAGAGATCTGTAGATATGTCTATTGTCTAGTCTATTGGGGGGTTATGGCGTGTGTAGGTCGTGCCCTCCTCGTTGGACCCTCCTAGCCTTTATATATGGGGAGGCTATGTCTCGGGTGCCAGTACGAGTAGGTTACAAGTTGTATTCAAACTCTAGTCTTGCTCTCCAAGGATCTGAAGGCGTCATGGGCCTTGGCCACCCGAAAGTCTTCATGGGCCAACGTATATCTGCGGTGGGCCTTCCTTGGGCTGGACCAGGTATGCTGAGGTAGTGTACCCGCGGGGTATAACCATGTCAGTAGCCCCCGAGTGATCAGTTGAATCGTAGATTCGGCTGAGGACTCTTAAATACTTCGGGTGCAATTCTGTCTTTCAAGAGAATGTGTAGGGATTATTGATGCGTGTGCCTGACTCTCCCGACGGATCAGGGTCAGTTAACTGTCTTAGGACAAAACAACACGATCTTCTTCAGGTTCGAGTCCCTCGAACCGGAACCCGAATCTTTGGCGTAATTCGACTCATGTCGCGGAGGACTTACAGGAGTGGAATTCCAGTGAATTTTAAGTGATGTACCCAACGCGTCCATCGGGATTTGTCATCGTGCCTATTGACACGGGTTTTTACTAGAAGAGCGCAGTCGTGTGCGTTACCAGGCCATCAGATGATATCTGTAGGTCTTATCTTTGCGTCGCAGACAAAGCATCTGAATGTTTATCACCGCGGAGGTGTTTCGGGTGGCCAAGGAGAATGTTGCTCACTTAGCGTTAATTGGGGCAGAGTTGCCGAAAAAGTTTTGCATGCTGATCCGAAGGATCGCACTCGAAGAATTCATAGGGTGCGCGACCAGCGCTCCCTATGGGAGTAGCCCCCGAGTGTCTGTTCGAGTCGTAGACTCAAGCATAGACTTTAATTCAGCCGTTGTTCGGCTTCAGGTCCGTAGGACACAAATTTTTCGGATGCTTGAATCCATCCTCCCTATGGGAGTAGCCCCCGAGTCCGTAGTGGATTCGTATACTCGATGTAGGACTCGAAGAAATAGTTCAGTGATGTAGTGTTTTGTTCATTTTTCGGGTGCGCGGCCAGTTCTCCTGATAGGAGTAGCCCCTGAGTCCTTATTCGAATTGTTGATTCGAGTGAGAAATCGAAGCGTGCCACTCGAAGGTCTTCTGTGTGCGCGATCAGCGCTCCAGTTTGGAGTAGCCCCTGAGTGTCTGGCGGAGTCGTAGACTCGGGCAGAGACTCGAGTCTTGTATCGTGTAGTTATAGCCGAAAATCTCGTGGGCGTACCGCTGACCCGGAAGTACCTCGGGTGCGCGACCAATGCTCCTGATAGGAGTAGTCCCCGAGTGTCTAGTCGAGTCGCAGACTCGAGTAGAGACTCATGCGAAGAGAAACCACTGACCCGGAAGTGCATCGAGTCAGCGTCTCATGCATAAGGAGACAAGAATCGATGATGTAGTCGGAGTTGACGTGGCGGAGTCGTGCGGAGTTTAGCCGGAAGGACTCGACGTTGCGGATGAAGTCGACGCCGTTGCTTCTATCGGGTGCGCAACCAGCGCTGCGCCTTTGTAGCATCAAGCGATGCAACCATCCGAGGAGGGACTCAACTCGGGTCTTGAGTTTATGGCGTAGCCAGTTATTTTGTCGACTCCTGTTGGAGGATCCGATAGGATAGCTCGGTGCAGTCGACGTCCTTGTAATCTGCAGAAAACATAAAAAATTATGAAGTATTTGTATCTTGTAAGAAATATTTGCCTGTCGGCTTGTATAGTAAGATTCTGGTGCCGATCGAGTCGACACTTTTGCACTTTATGCTAGGCCTTTTCGTTAGCCTGATTACCCTTAGTCTCAGTACCTTGCCGAGGCACTCGGAGTTCAAGGATTCAACGATCAGGCAGAATCAGCTACTCGGGATGTCGCGTTCGAGGTGCTCGAGTGCGTGGAGTCGATGGCACATTAGGTTACTCGAAGAGGGCGCAGCCCCCGAGTGTATCGAGTGCGAGTTAAAAAGGAAATCAGATCTAAGTAGAGGGAAACTTAGCTTTGTTGATTGTCATGGCGAAGTTGACGGGGTAGCGGGTCACGCGGCGGACGTAGTCGACGCGGCGGACCACACTCTTAGCAGCGACGAGTTCTTGGGGTTGATGGCGGCAGCGAGTTCCTCATCCGAAGATTATCGCAATCTAAAATCTCATCAGGTCGCCACATCCGAAGGATGCAGCGGGTCACCGTAGCCGAAGGCCACAACGGGTCTCACAGAAGTCGAAGACCACAACGGGTTGCTGGAGCCGAAGGCCGTGGCTGATCGTCGGAGCGGAGGGAGCCCCCGGGTCGTTGGAGCCGAAAATCATATCAGGTCGCCGTAGTCGAAGACCGCAGTGGGTCACCGCATCCGAAGATTGTGGAAGGTCACTCAGCGGTGTCGGCGCAGCCCTCGGGCATAGAGACAGCGCATTCGATGGCGTCGCCGTAGCGCGAACTGGAGTGGACGCGGCGGTAGGTCGCGTGGCGTTTAACCAGATGGAGTCGATTTCGGCTCACTACGTGAACTGCCGGAACATGGCGAAGATGGCACATCAGTAGTTCACGGCGATGGAGGATCTCGTGGTTGAAATTGTTGGCTACCGTGGCGAAACCGAAGTATGTTTCGAGTTTTCCATAGAGCCCGATGATTTGCCAGTACAATTACTGCTATCTTTGACTGATACTGCACGTATTTGATTGATCTTGTTTTTCTTTGCTTGGATCAATGCACGACTCGGTCTTTACGTGAAGGCTTGAGTATTTTTGGCAACCGAATCCTCGTAAAGTGAATTCAACAAAGAATTCCTTTTTTTCCATCTCTTTCCAAGAGTAGGAAACAGAAATGAACTGTGCTTTGACTTCACCTTTGATTGGGATTGATTTGCTGCAGTTAACGTGAATTGACGTGGCTGCTTTCTTTCACGATCGGCTTGCTTGTTTTTTTTCTTTTGCCTTTGATTTCTTTTGCATGCAGTCGCGAGACGCTGGCAGATAGACGAGCGAGGCATGTACGGAAGGCTTGAACAGCTCGGCCATAGTCTCCTTTTTTTATTTGCCCATGGTCTACCTCATGCATGTATGAAACACTGATACAGGTCGAGTTAGACTTCGGCTGCGTAAGACCATCCTTGCGGTTCTTCGGTAAGTCGACCGATGAGGATTTTTTTGATGGTGATGGAGTTGAAGCCTTGAAGCGGATCTGCTCCTGAGAACTGACGAATCGTAGATCGCTAGTGATGGGACCGTCACGATCGCATAATCAGCGTCCCCGATTCCCACAGACGGCGCCAATTGACGAGGTTTGATCTCGTCAATGCCCATTGTTATGGACTTGGGTTTTGGAGAAGATGGGGATGCTGGAGATCGTGGAACGGTTAGCAGACAAGCAACACGGGGACACAAAGTTTACCTGTGTTCAGGCCCTGGGAAAACCCTACTCACCTTATGCGCTCTTGATTACGGAACCGAAGGTTACAAGGGGGTCTTGCAATCTGTCTGGCGTGGAGGTGTGTATGCGAAAGTATGAGTCGAGAGATCTGTAGATCTGTCTATTGTCTAGTCTATTGGGGGGTTATGGCGTGTGTAGGTCGTGCCCTCCTCGTTGGACCCTCCTAGCCTTTATATATGGGGAGGCTAGGTCTTGGGTGCCAATACGAGTAGGTTACAAGTTGTATTCAAACTCTAGTCTTGCTCTCCAAGGATCTGAAGGCGTCATGAGCCTTGGCCACCCGAAAGTCTTCATGGGCCGACGTATATCTGCGGTGGGCCTTCCTTGGGCTGGACCAGGTATGCTGAGGTCGTGTACCCGCGGGGTATAACCATGTCACCGGCGGTTGATATGCTTGGTCTTTGGATGATATCTTGGTTCCTTAGCCAGTGCTATGGGGCCAGTGTTGTCACATAATATCTCCAATGGGTCCAAGGCACTTGGAACCACACCAAGATCAGTGAGGAAGTTCCTGATCCAAACTCCTTCACTTGATGCTTCTGCAGCAGCCATGTATTCCGCTTCTACTGTAGATCCCGCGATCGCGCTTTGCTTGCAGCTTCTCCAGCTCACAGCTCCTCCATTCAAAATATAAACATATCCTATCTGAGATTTAGAATCATCCCGGTAGGTGTCGAAACTAGCGTCGACACCACCTTTTACGACGATCTGCTCATCACCTCCATAGACCAAGAACATTTCTTTAGTCCTATTTAAATACTTTAGGATGTTCTTTACGGCTGTCCAATGTTCCACTCATGGATCACTTTCGTATCTGCTCGTCAAACTAAGAGCATTGGACACATCCGGTCTAGTACACAGCATGGCATACATGATAGAACCTATGGCCGAGGCATATGGCACTTTGCTCATAGTTTCTCTATCGTTTACCGTAGCCGGACACTGAGCCTTGCTCAATATCTTACCTGACAACATGGGCAATGAACCTTTCTTTGCTTTATCCATTCTGAACCTTTTCAGAACTTTGTCTAGGTATGTACTTTGGCTTAAAGCTATTAGGCGTCTTTGTCTATCTCTATAGATCTTGATGCCTAATATACAAGCAACTTCTCCTAGATCTTTCATTGAAAAACATTTATTCAAATAACTCTTTACATCGTTAAGCATACCAATGTCATTTCCAATAATCAATATGTCATCCACATATAGTACTAAAAATGTCACTGAGCTCCCACTCACTTTCTTGTAGATACAAGCTTCATAGAAATTTGGAACAAATCCAAAGCTCTTGATCACTTGATCAAAACGAAGGTTCCAACTCCGAGATGCTTGCTTCAGTCCATAAATGGAACGCTGAAGTTTGCACACCTTATTAGCATCCTAGGATCGACAAAACCTTCGGGCTGCATCATATACAACTCTTCATCAATGTTGCCATTGAGGAACACAGTCTTCACATCCATCTGCCATATTTCATAATCATGAAACACATCAATTGCTAATAAAATCCAAATGGACTTAAACATCGCTACGGGAGAGAAAGTCTCATCGTAGTCAACACCTTGAACTTGCCGAAACCCTTTTGCGACAAGCCGAGCTTTATAGACAGTAACATTACCATCCGCGTCCGTTTTCTTTTTGAAAATCCATTTGCACTCAACGGCCTTACGGTCGCTAGGAGGGTCCACCAAAGTTCATACTTGGTTTTCGCTCATGGATCCCAATTCGGATTTCATGGCCTCTAGCCATTTCTCAGAGTCTGGGATCATCATTGCTTCCTCATAGTTCGCAGGTTCACTGTTGTCTACCAACAAGACGGTTAAGACAGGGTTGCCGTACCATTCAGGAGTGGCACGCGACCTTGTTGACCTGCGAAGTTCAGTAGCAGCATCGTTCGAAGTTTCATGATCCTCGTCATTAGCTTCTTCTCTTGTTGGTGCAGACGGCACTAGAACAATTTCAGGTGATGCGCTACTCTCCAACTCGAGAGAAGGTTCAATAACCTCGTCTAGCTCTAGCTTCCTCCCACTCACTTCTTTCGAAAGAAACTCCTTCTCAAGAAAGGATCCGTTCTTCGCAACAAACACTTTGCCTTCGGATCTGTGGTAGAAGGTATACCCAATCGTTTCCTTAGGGTATCCTATGAAGATGCATTTCTCCGCTTTGGGTTCGAGCTTGTCCGGCATCAACTTCTAGACGTAAGCTTCGCATCCCCAAACTTTAAGAAACGACAACTTAGGTTTAGCACCAAATCATAGTTCATACGGTGTCGTCTCAATGGATTTAGATGGTGCCCTATTTAAAGTGAATGCAGCGGTTTCTAATGCATAACCCCAAAATGATAACGGCAAATCTATAAGAGACATCATTGATCGCACCATATCTAATAGAATTCGATTCCGGTGTTCAGACACACCATTGCGTTGTGGTGTTCCGGGTGGCGTGAGTTGCGAGATTCCGCTTGCTTTAAGATGCGTGAGAAAATCATAACTCAAATATTCACCTCCACGATCGGATCGTAGAAATTTAATTTTCCTGTTACGATGGTTTTCCACTTCGTTCTGAAATTTTTTAAACTTTTCAAACGTTTCAGATTTATGTTTCATTAAATAGATATACCCATATCTACTTAAGTCATCGGTAAAAGTGAGAAAATAGCGATATCCACTGCGCATCGAAACACTCATTGGTCCGCATACATCGGTATGTATGATTTCCAACAAGTCCGTTGCTCGCTCCATTATTCCGGAGAACGGGGTTTTGATCATCTTGCCCATGAGGCACGGCTCGCACGTGTCAAATGATTCAAAATCAATAGACTCCAAAATTCCATCAGAATGGAGTTTATTCATGCGTTTTACACCAATATGACCTAGATGGCAGTGCCACAAATAAGTTGAATTATCACTATCTAATTTGCATCTCTTAGCCTCAATGTTATGGATGTGTGTTTCAATGCTTTCGATATTCAGAAGAAATAAACCATTCATAGCAGGTGCATGACCATAAAAGATGTTATTCATATAAATAGAACAACCATTATTCTCCGATTTAAATGAATAACCGTCTTGCAATAAACACGATCCAGATATAATGTTCATGCTCAACGCAGGAACATAATAACACTTATTAAGGTTTAAAACTAATCCCGAAGGTAAAACTAAGGAGAGCGTGCCGACGGCCATCACATCAACTCTTGATCCATTGCCAACGCGCATCGTCACCTCATCCCTTGCTAGCCGCCGTCTATTCCGTAGCTCCTGTTTCGAGTTACAAATATTAGCAACTGAACCAGTATCAAATGCCTAGGCACTACAACGAGCGCTAGTAAGGTAAACATCAATAACATGTATATCAAATATACCTTTAATGGTGCCAGCCTTGTTGTCCGCTAAGTACTTCGGACAGTTGCGCTTCCAGTGACCCTTGTCCTTGCAATAGAAGCACTCAGTGTCCGGCTTAGGTCCAGACTTGAGCTTCTTCTCAGCAGGGGCAACGCGCTTGCTGCTGCCTTTCATGAAGGACTTCTTTGCACCCTTACCTTTCTTAAATCTAGGGGTCTTGTTGACCATCAACACATGATTATCTTTCTTGATGTCCACCTCCGCAGCTTTCAGCTTAGCGAAGATCTCAGTGATCGTATCAGTGGAACCAATTTGATTGTGAGTAACTACAAAACCTTTGTAGCTAGGAGGGAATGATTGCAGAAATCTGTCAATCTTGAGCTCTTCTGGAATATTGCAGTCCAGTTGCTCAAGATGTTGAGTGTAGCCCGACATCTTAATGGTGTGCTCACTAACGGAACTCCCTTCCTCCATCTTGCAGTTAAAGAACATCTCAAAGATCTCATATCTCTCAGAACGGGCCTGAGTCTGAAACATGGTTTTCAGTTCCTCAAGTATCTCAAAGGGCCCGGCAAACTCCTCAAAACGATTTTGAAGGTCCGATTCCATAGCAAACAACATGGTACTCTTAATCACTCCATAATCATCTTTGTGCGATTGATAAACAACTTTTTCATCAGCCGGCGCATCAATAGCAGGGGCGTCACCTAGCGCTTTCTCAAGGACATAGTCCTTTTGTTCGACAGCGAGAATGATTCTCAGATTGCGGAACCAGTTGGTGAAGTTAGACCCATTGTTCTTAAGCTTTTCTTTCTCAGCAAAAACGTTGAAGTTGAAGTTGGACTTAGCCATTTGATCTACAAAATTTGCAAATAAAATTTAGATTATGTTCATGATAACTAGTTCAACTTAATCAAATTACTAGATGAACTCCCACTAAATTCAACATCCCTCAAGTTGTTTAGTGAACACGATCCAAATTCACCACACCTAATCCGATCTTCACGAGAAGAGATGTGGTTTCAATGGTGGACAACAAAGTGTCGATCATATCATTCATATGACTCATTCTTAACCTTTAGGTTCGTGTGTTCCGAGGCCATGTCTGTACATGCTAGGCTCGTCAAGTTAAACCCAAGTATTTCCGCCTGTGCAAAACTGGCTTGCACCCGTTGTATGTGAACGTAGAGTTTATAGCACCCGATCATCACGAGGTGCTTGAACACAACGAACTTTCGCAACGGTGCATACATGGGGAGAACACAATTTTATCTTGATCTTTAAGTGAGGAATCATCTTATAATGCTACCGTCACGATCTAAGCATAATAAGATACATAAAAGGATAAACATCATATGCATATAATTTATGTGACATGGTATAGCCAATCTCCGCGCAATGATCTCAATCTTGTGCGCGCCAGCATGATCTCCATCACTCCACCATGATTTCCTCCACCACGAATAGCAACTACAACTATTGCTAACTACTTAGCGATAAAGTAAAGCTATTACATGGCGTATAAGAAGTTGACACACAGGTCATACACAATTACAAAGACAACCATATGGCTCCTGCCGGTTGTGTACTCATCGACATGCAAGTCATGAAATATTACAAAACATTATCATTGCATACAACATACACATCATATCTTGGGCCATACCATATCACAAAACACTCCCTGCAAAAACAAGTTAGACGCCTCTACTTTGTTGTTGCATGTTTTACGTGGCTTATGGGAGTAACAATCTAAGAACGATTCTTACCTACGGAAAGCCACAACGGTGATATTATGGTTGCTAACATCCGGTGTAAATCCCATGACTACTATAGTGAGAGAAACTGACATCCACCAGCCACATGTGTGGAACAAGCCACACGTCAAGTGCGGAGCCGGTCTCGCGAACGAGGTCGCGTAAAGTTGGCCTGGACCGCTTCGATCTCACTATGCCGCGCCATAATAAGTACACACAAGAGGCTTGCAACAGAAAACATCAACGCCCGCAACAAGCATGTTGCGTTCTACTCGTGAAACACATCTACGCATAGATCTAGCTCTGATACCACTCAAGGGTTTCGCAGCATAGTAAATCAAAAAAATTCTACGGATGCGAACAAGAAAGCCAAGATCTAATCTAGGAGATGCAATCAATGAGAGGGATAGATGAGATCTTCATACCCTTGAAGAAATCGCACAGCGGAAACGTTCAACAGAACGTGGTTGGTGTAGTCGTACTTGTCGTCTCCTCCTCGCGATCCGATCGGATCCTACGCCGCAAGTGGTGGCGCCTCAGAGAGATGCACACGTATGGTGCCGCGACATCTCCTCCTTCCTTGGTCCAGCAAGTGGGGTGGAAAGATGGATTGGATCTGCAGCACGACGGCGTGGTGCTATGGTGGAGAGTTTCTGCAGCAGGGTTTCGCCTACACGCAGTCGGGAGAGAGAGAGAGAGAGAGAGAGAGAGAGAGAGAGAGAGAGAGAGAGAGAGAGAGAGAGAGAGAGGAAGGGCAGCAGCTGGCGGCTAGGGTTTGGGGTGAGGGGAGGGTGCGCCCCCTGCCCACCTTATATAGGGGGCTAGCCGACCCCTTTGGCCCCTCCTCCAAGCCCTAGGGCGGCGGCCCCAAGGGTGGAGTGGGGGCAAGTCTTTCCCCCCCTTCTAGAAGGTTTCCCTAGGGTTTCCCCTAGGGCTTGGCCGGCTGGGCCTATGGGGCCTTGTGACCCTGGCCCAAAGCGGCCAGGGCACTCCCACTTAGGCCCACGCAGCCATCCGACAAGTGGGTCCATGTTGGTCCCACTCCGGAAGCTTCTAGAACCTTATGGTACAATACCGAATACTCCGAAACGATTCCGAAATCCAAAAATTGCTTTCCTTTATATGAATATTATTCTACGGACCATTCCGGAACCTCTCGTGATGTCCTGGATCTCATCCGAGACTCCGAACAAAAACTCATAAACCAATTATCCATTCTTTCCTAGCGTCGAGGCACGTTAAGTGTGTGACCCTACGGGTTCGAGAATATGCAGACATGATCTTCTATCAATAATCAACATCGGGATGTGGAAACCCATATTGACTCCCACATATTCATCGATGATCATATCGGATGAACCACGATGCCAGGATTCAATTAATCCCATATATATATTCCTTTCGTCACGCGATATTTTAGTTGCCCGAGATTCGATCGTCGGTATCGGCATACCTAGTTCAATCTCGTTCACAACAAGTACTTTACTCGTTCCGTAATCCGATATCACTTTGTGATTAACTCCTTAACCATGTGCTTGCAAGCGGTGTTGATATCGATTACTGAGTAGGCACGAAGTATATCTCTCCGACTCGGGAGGGACAAATTCCATCTCGATACATACAACCCAACATATACTTTCCGATCACCTGAGAGACACCTTTATGATCACCCTCACATAGGATGACGTCTGATGACCTCAAAGCTTTCTTCCGATACCAGGGAGTTGCATTATCTCATGGTCTAAGGAATAAAATATTTGACATAGGAAAAAGCTTCGCAAAGATGAACACGATGACACGATCTAATTGCTCTGCTTGAGTTGGGTCTGTCCATCATATCATTCTCCTAATGGCATGATCTCATTATTAATCGACAACTCATGTCTATGGTTAGGAAACCTTAACCATCATTAATCAATGAGCTAGTCCATAGAGGCGTACTAGGGACATGGTGTTGTTCATAAACCACACAAGTATCAAAGTTTCCGCTTAATGCAATTCTAGCATGGAATATAAACTTTATCATGAACAAGAATTATAACAATAACACCTTTATTATTGCCTCTAGGGCATAATTCCAAAAACTGGTGATGTACTTGTGCATGACTGGGAGTCAGATGATGAATCTGTTAATGCTGATCCTGCATCTGTTGGGGAACATGCAGTTAATGAGGAGCTTCAGGGAGTTGGTATTGGAGAAGGACTGCTAAACATCCTCCAGAATTATCTGGAGGAGGGCGATTTAAACTCTGATGAGGAAGGGAGGGTTGAATGTCCAATGGACACTGGTGCTGAGGCTGGAGAGAACAATGATTGGATGTTGGAAGACCAGCACCTTCTCTCCCCTAATGAAGCCCATCTCCAGGTTGGCATGGTCAGAACTTTCATGTCCATCCCTGATGTCCATGCTGCAAAACAGGGCTTCTCTCAACAAGGGTTAGAACTTTGGGAAATTTACTTTTCACCCCATCTTCAAAAGGATTCATCATCAAAGGGCTCACTCATGTGTGACATTCCTGTAAGTTGGTTTAATTTTATTACTCTCATGCTTGCTACTCCTGAAAATTTCAATTGGGTCAGAAGCTTTCTTACCTCCCCCCTCTGGGAAATTATTAAAGAACATATTGCTAAGGAGAATTCAACCTCTTTCATCATACCTAATGAAAGCATTTCTCAGATGGCTCCTCCCTGTCTGGGCATTGAGGCCAAGCAGTCATCTAGCTCTCCTTCCACTCCCTCTAGAAAGAGAAAGGGCAAGGAACCTCTGGTTGAAACTGAGGTGATAAGAAGTCCTTGAATTGTTGAATTAAATGGGGGTTTCAAAAGTCATATAAATTGTTCAATTTCAGACTGTCTGACCTGTAATGCTGCTCCCCCATGTTTAAATCCTAAAGTGGTTAAAAACCTTGCTGCTTCTTTCTGCAAGGTCAAGGATGGGGACTTGGACAAAAGGCTGCTCAAGAAAGGGAAAGCCACTAAAGTTGTAGTCAAGTATCCTATCAAGGGCACCAACAAAGGGAATGGCTCCTCAACCTTAAATCTTGGGGGCAAGACGAAAATTGGGGCTGCTGGTACCTGTGGACAGCAAGACAAGAAGAAGCCATCTATTTAGGTGTCCAATGTATCACAAACTGTGTTTTGCTGGAACCTTGTTGGTTCCCTATTCTGAATCTTGTAATAGTTGTCCCCTGATGTGCTTGCTACCTGTTGTGGTTGTGGATGTTGAACCTGTCAGTGGGATTAAGTTGTGGAGTGCCTTTTGCTTATTTGGTTATGAGCTCTCCAATTGGGTGATGGAATTGGTTGTATCACCCCCAATTCAAACCCCCAATATGGTTTTTTATGGATAATAAACGAATTTGGAAGATCTTGAATTGGAACATCAGGGGCATTAACTCTGATAAAAAATGGGTAGCTCTCAGAAATAAGTTGATGAATCTAGTTGTGACATTATTTGTCTCTAGGAAACTAAGAGGGAAGAGTTTCATATTTCCTACCTCAGAATATTTTGTCCCTCTAAATTTGACAAATTTTAATTCCTTCCCTCTGTGGGGGCTTTTGCGGGTCTGATTATCATTTGGACTAGCACTTTGTTCTCTGGACAACTCTCTTTTCAAAATGAGTTTTCCATATCCATCACCTTGACCTCCCTCTTTTCCAATGAAATATGGATTCTCACCAATATTTATGGGCCCTGTCTATCTGAAAAAAAAAGCAGACTTCTTAGAATGGTTTGCAAATATTGATATGCCTGATGATATGGATTGGCTCATAGTGGGTGATTTCAATTTCACTAGAAAACCCTCTGACAGAAATAGGCAGGGGAGATGTGAATGACATGCTCCTCTTTAATGAAGCCATTTGCAACCTGGGGTTCATCGAGTTACCCCTTAAAGGTAGATAGTTCACTTGGAGCAACATGCAAAAGGAACCTCTTTTGGAGAGACTGGACTGGTTTTTTACCTTTGCCTCCTGGACACAAAGCTATCCTTCAACTTTTGTTGTCCCTCTCACCAAGCCAACCTCTGACCATCTGCCTTGTATCATCTCTATTGGCACAAAGATTCCAAAATCCTAGGTTTTTAGATTTGAGAACTACTGGATGCATCACAGCGATTTTAAAGCAATTGTCCAAAACGCTTGGAACATTCCAGTTGGTTTCCGTGACTCTGCTAAGAGAACTAATGCTAAATTCAAAAATGTCAGAAGAGGGCTGAAAATCTGGGAAAAGAACTTACCTTGTTTCAAAGCACAAATTAGTAATTTCAATGCAACTATTGATCTCTTGGATGTCTTGGAACAAATGAGAACTCTTACTGTGCTAGAATGGAATCTCAGGGACTTGCTGAAATCTCTTATAATTTCACTGCTAGAAGATCAGAATGCTTACTGGAAGCAAAGAGGAAAGGTCAAATGGGTCAAGTTGGGTGATAAGAACACAAAAAAAATTCACTCAAAAGCTACCATCAGTTTCAGACATAATTACATCTCCATGCTCAAAGATGAATCCAATGAGGAGATTCATGGACATTCTGGTAAAGCTGACCTCCTTTGGCAAGCCTTTAAGGATAGAATGGGCACTTCAGATAAACCTGAAATGCACTTTAATCTTAGTGAGTTAGCAGGTGAATGCCTAAAATATGAGGACAGAGATGCTTTAGAACAGTCATTTTCTGATATAGAAATTGAAGATGTGATTAAAGATTTACCTAATGACAAGTCCCCTGGCCCTGCTGGTTTTAATAATGAATTCATTAAGCACTACTGGTCTATTATTAAGGAGGATGTTAAACAACTTCTAATGGATTTCTTTGAAGGCAAGTCTTCTTTGGAAAGCATTAATGCTTCTTTTATCACCCTTATTCCAAAAAATGAGGCTCCTCTGACACCTGCAGACTGCAGGCCTATTTCTCCGCTAAACAGTGTCTTCAAGATTATAACCAAACTCCTTGCCAACAGACTTCAAAAAATTATTCTTAAGCTTGTCCACAAAAATCAATATGGATTCTTGAAGAAAAGATCTATTCAAGACTGCTTAGGATGGGCCTTTGAATTCCTTTATCAATTTCATAAGTCCAAGGAAGAAATTTTAATTCTGAAGCTTGATTTTGAAAAGGCTTTTGATAAAATTGAACATTCCAACATCATCAATATCCTCAAAGCCAAAGGTTTTGGTGTGAAATGGATTAATTGGATTCAGTTGATTTTTGGATCTGCTTCATCTGTTGTACTTTTGAATGGAGTGCCTGGGAAAAAAATTACTGTAGAAGAGGAGTAAGGCAAGGGGATCCATTATCCCCCCTTCTGTTTGTTCTTGCTGCTGATCTTCTCCAGTCCATTCTCAACAAAGCAATGTGCCTTGGGCTTCTTTTCCCCTCCCTTAGAAGGTGTTTTCTGCCCAGATTTCCCTGTAATTCAGTATGCAGATGACACCTTGTTGATCCTTAAAGTTGATTCAAAACAATTGATGTGCCTTAAAGCTCTGCTTCATACTTTTGCTCTTTCCACTGGCCTCAAGGTTAATTACTCTAAATCCAGTATGATCCCAATCAACTTGGATCCTGATAGACTAAGGCATTTTGCTAATACAATTTCTTGCCTCATAGGATCATTACCTTTCACTTATCTTGGATTGCCTTTAAGCATCAACAAGCCTACAGTGGAACATTTTCTGCCTATTGTTCAGAGAGTGGAGAGAAGATTATGTGGTATTGCAGATTTCCTAAATTATGGGGGAAAGCTACAATTGGTTAAATCTGTCTTATCTACCCTTCCCATTTATTATATGAGTTGCTTTGAACTTCATGTCACTATTAAAGATCAGTTGATCAAGTACATGAGGCAATGTCTGTGGAGGAAAAAAACCACTGATGTCCAAGATAGAGGACAAGCATTAGTGGCCTGGAGCAAAGTTTGTAGACCAAAGGCTCATGGAGGCTTGGGTGTTCTTGATCTTAATATCCAGAACTCGGCTCTTGTTTTGAAAAAATTGGATAAATTCTATAACCACAAAGATATTCATTGGGTTCATCTTGTCTGGAACACTTACTACAACAATGGAAAACTGTCAGGAAGAAGTTTAGAAGGGTCCTTTTGGTGGAAAGCTCACCTGAAGCTAGTTGACATCTTCAAAGGAATTGCAAAGTGCTCGGTGGGAGATGGCAAGTCCACCCTCTTTTGGACTGATATGTGGAAGGAAGAATGTCTGCATCATAAGTTTCCTCACTTACTGTCTTTTGCAAAAAAAACCACATATCTTTGTTAGTGAGTTTTTTCAGATACCCAACATGCAAGACCATTGCTTTCTTCCTCTATCTCAGCAAGCTTATTCAGACTATCAGTGCTTGGAACACATTTTCAGTGTGGGGATTCAGAGATAAACAAATAATTGGAGCTACATTTGGGGAAGTGACTTTTTCTCTGTTAAAAAGGTCTATTCTTCCTTATCTGGGCATTTTGAAGTTCAGCCTCATTTCTCCTGGTTAGGGAAGTCCTCTTGCCAGCAAAAACACAAGTTCTTATTCTGTCTTTTGCTCCTTGATAGACTAAACACCAGAAACCTTTTAAAGAGAAAAAGATTTTCTCTAATCTCATATAATTGTGTGTTTTTTGGTTGCATCAATGAGGAAACCTTAAATCATTTATTTTGGGACTGCCCTTTTGCAAAAGCATGTTGGGATGACATCTGCCCTGTCAGGGATAATGATTTAACTCTCTTTGAGGCTTTGGCTGATATAAAGCTCAGATTAAAAGTCCCATATGCAATGGAAATTATTATTCTAGGGGCATGGGGCATCTGGATTTGCAGAAACAATGAAATCTTTAACAACAAGCGTGCTTCCCTTGATGAATGGAGGGCTATTGTTCCTCAAGAATTAAGATGGGTTCTGTTCAGAATCAAGAAAATTACTTCTAGGATTTCAAAGCCTGGATCAACAACAATTTGGATAGGAGATAGTTAGCATTGTTTTGTTTTCCCTCTCTGAGGTGGCCTTGGACTTGTAAATATTTACTTATGTAACTCATTATGATCTATAAAAATTGCAGTGGGGTTTTACCCTACTGTTTTACCCTCAAAAAAGGATTTTCAAGCATCGCTAGGACGATGACTCGGTTACTCAAGAAAGATCAGAAGTTTGAACGGACCGACAAATGTGAAGCAAGTTTTCAAGAACTCAATAAGAGATTGATTTCCGCCCCAATTTTGATCATGCCAGATATCACCAAACCCTTTGATGTGTATTGTGATGCATCCAAGATTGGTCTCGGATGTGTGTTGATGTAAGAAATCAAAGTGATATCATATATGTCCCGACAACTGAAGCAACATTAGCAGAATTACCCCACCCATGACCTAGAGTTAGCCGTCGTTGTTTTAGCCTTGAAGACATGGCGTCATTATCTTATGGGTAATCACTGTGATATTTACTCAGATCACAAGAGCCTGGAGTATATTTTTACTTAGAAGGAGTTGAATATGAGGCAAAGGAGATGGATAGAGTTAATCAAGGATTATGACCTTGACATTCACTATCACCCCGGCAAGGCCAATGTGGTAGCGGATGCTCTTAGTAGACTGCGGTGTAGATTAAACACCATGATTCTGAAAGAGCAACCAAGTTTGCATAAGGAGTTTGAAGATTTCAGAATGGAGCTAGTTAGCGAAGGATTCCTAGCTAGTATCGAACATCAACTCACCTTGATAGATCAGATCAAGGAAGATCAGAAAGGAAATGCCAGTATTGACGTAATTAAACATCGTATCGGTACAGGGAAGGTACCTGGATTTACAGAAGATGAAGAAGTACTTTTGTGGTATAAAGGACGAATCTGTGTGCCCACAGATTTAGAGTTGAAACAAGCTATTTTGCAAGAAGCCCATGATACTCTTTACTCCATCCACCTGGGAGGAACCAAGATGTATCAGGATTTGAAGGAGCAATTTTGGTGGCATAAGATGAAGCGAGAAGTTAGAAGCTACATAGACAAATGTGATATTTGTCAGAGAGTCAAAGCGGAGCATTAGAGACCCGCCAGACTTCTGCAACCGTTGCAGATCCCAGAATGGAAATGGGATTCGGTTGGAATGGATTTCATCACTGTTTTGCCTATATCTAGTAGAGGAAATGATTCTATTTGGGTCATAGTGGATAGAATTTCCAAAGTAGCTCATTTCTTACCGGTCAAGATCACTTATTAGAGCTCGAAGCTAGCAGAGTTGTACATTGCTAGGATAGTCAATTTGCATGGAATCCCCAAGAACATTGTGTCAAATCGAGGAACCTAGTTTACCTCAAGATTTTGGAAGAAAGTCCAAGAAGGATTAGGAACCCAGCTGAATTTCAGCACAGCCTATCACCCTCAGACGGATGGACAAACGGAGCGAGTAAACCAGATACTCGAAGATATGTTGAGAGCTTGTGTCTTGGAATATGGATCTAAATGGGAGGATTGTCTGCCTTTCGCAGAATTCTCATACAACAACAGTTACCAAGCCAGTTTGCAAATGGCCCCATTTGAGTTTATGTATGGAAGGAAGTGTCGTACCCCACTGAATTGGTCGGAAGTAGGAGAGAGTCAGATTTTCGGACCCGACGTCCTACGAGAAGCCAACGAGAAAGTTCACAAGATCCGTGAGCACCTCAAGACCGCCCAATCTAGACAGAAGAGTTATGCCGACAAGAGACGTCGAGATCTAGCCTTCAATATAGGAGATTTTTTGTATCTGAAAGTATCACCCTTGAAAGGAATGCAGTGTTTCCAAATCAAAGGAAAGCTTTCCCCAGATACATTGGACCCTTCAAGATTCTAAGTCGCCGAGGAGAGGTATCGTATCAGATAGAACTGCCAGAAGAGATGTTAGTTATGCATGATGTGTTTCATATATCGTTACTTCGGAAGTGTTTAGAAGTCCCAGAAACGACGGAAGTTTTCAATAATATCGATCATAGAGATGTGGAGATCAACTCGGACCTAACCTATCGTGAAGAGCCTATTCGTATTTTGGAAGAAGCTTTCCGGACCACCCGGACCAGAAGTATCAAATTTCTCAAAATCCAATGGAGCAACCATACGGAAGGAGAATCCACTTGGGAGCGTGAGGATTACATGAGGAAGGAGTTTCCAAATCTGTTTAGTACCTAGTTTTCCCTGAATCTCGGGATGAGATTCTATTTAAGGGGGGGAAGGTTTGTAACACCCCAAAAATATTAATGAGGATCATTCCCTAATTAATCAAGATTAGGGTTATCAAAATCTTTTATTAATCAAATTCAAATCTTACTGAGTGAGTGTATGAATGCTTGCAATGCCATGTTGATTTTTGTAAATGATGCGAAATGGTTTATAGATCAAAACCATATCATCTAGGTCACTACCAAATCAAAGCAAAACAAAAGAAAATGAAAATATAAAGCATAAGACCTAATGGTCATTTCTGCCCAAGTTAACCAGTAGCTCACTTTGAGCATCTCTAGCAACTAATATCAAACAGAAACTTTCCCATCTATTTTCTCACCTTGTTATACCTAGTGACACTGAACCAAATGGAACTCACCAACCTTGCAGAAACATTTTTTTAAAGTCTTTTGAGGGGCAATTCAAATTAGAATCTATCTTATGTATCAAGATAGCCATTTTTGGAAAACACACAAACTAACACCCCTTGTCAAACCATTGCACCCAGAGACTACCAAGATTAGTATCAGATAACTCACCAAAAATCATTGAATTTGGTGATGATTTAGTTCATGCGGCCATTTGATCGAACACTTGGTGATCACAGTACAACTACCAACTATCTACTGTTTGTGATCAATCAATTGCTCATCCATTGTACCCCAAATCTTTACCCTTGCTCACCCACAATCACCCCTAGTACCCAGACGTGCAATTGAGCCATTCTCCTTCACTTCCTTGATCAATGCCAGTGGTACCCGAGCTCCCCATGTCACTCGGACATGGACAGCACGCCACAGGACGCGCCTCACTCGCTCGCGATGTCTAACTAGTAGTCGTGACCTCACCGCCCCTCTCTGTCCACCCCTCAACAAACAGCGAGACGCGGAGACCCTAGAACGTGTAACACCCTCAGAATCGGACCTATGCAAGTTTTAGCGAAAACCCGCCAAACCCGCATAGAAACGATTCAAAGGTGCCCACCAGGCACTGCATGCGGGTGGAAAAGCAGTAATAACATTACACAACAGTCCTCGATGGGACCCAAGCAGATATATATACAACACGACTCCATGAGTCAAGAATACAGATATAAGGTACAAAGATCCAAATCACCTTGAAAACGATAGAGCGTCCGACTACGGGCAAGATGCAAATGGGGCTAAGAGCCCTGAAGAATAACCAATGGCGTCCATAACTCTGCGTGCCAAGCGGAAGGGTAACCACCTAACGGCGTCGATCTCAAAACCTGCTTAACAAAGGGGTGCGACAAAGGGCAAAGGAAAAAGAGGAGCGTCGATCGAGGCCAGACACGGCGAGGCTAGAATTCGCGGTCCTCGCCACGAGGTATGGTGGATCAAGCGGCGGCAGCATGAACTAAACAACCTATAGAGACTCGATACAACTGGCGACAGTCAGAGAGGGGTAAGATAGACCTATCCGGATCCAACCTGAAGCTAACACCAAACAAACCCATCCTGGCGTTTCCCCCTCGATACCAAACGAGGAAGTCAACCGAGGAACTCACCCAGTTGGCAATTTTACTTATTCAGTTATCGTTGCAGCAATTACTAGTCAGGTGTAGATTATCATCCTGATAAAGTAAGCAGTGGGCACTTTTAGTTATTCATTCCGTTGTAGTTGCATCAATTACTAATCAGATACAGATAGCATGAGATAAACCCAAAACCCAGCAGTTGTTGGTACTTTTATTCAGCCATTCTGTTGTAGTTGCAAAACTTACTAGTCAGGTACGATGGTCGCAAGCGACGCTCCAAACAAGCAATTGTGGGCAGTATTATTTAGCCATTCCATTATAGTGAAGCTGATTACTGGTCATTATAAAGTCAAATTTAGAGCAATAAACTTTAGTTATGCTTGTCTATGGTCGAGATACTGTGCTCCAAGTCGTCCATAACCACGGACACGGCTTTCAGAAAGTTTTACCCGGCCGGGGTGCACCAATAGCAACACACGCTCGATCAACCTCGGAAAAACCAAATCAAAACCCAACGAGGCCTTCACGACAAAGCAATCACAGGATTCAGAAATATTTCAGGGCCGCCTTGAGTCTTACCATAGCAGTAAGCTAGCTCCAGACGGACTCAAGGTTTGCGACAATGGTCATGGCGGTAGGAACCCGAAAACTGGGGTGTCGATACCACAAATCACTCCGCTTACCTAACAGTATAGTGTGCTATCCGTCGCACAATTTAAATACGTATAGCATGGCATAAGTACAGATAGTAAATAAAACCTCAAACTAGTTTGTGGCCCCAAGAAATAATCTGAATCAAGCTCGCTCGGGGTCCCATATACCTCCCGGATGTGGATAGCGCGATAAATCAAGGAACAGGTATCAAGTACTCGGGGTCCTACGGGACACAAGTGGGCGTTCGGAAACCAAATATTATCTATCACCCACCGATGCCTCTGCTTACTTCAATTTAAGTTGTTAAACAGGAATTAAAGTGAACGATAAGTAAAGCCAGGATCATCTCCAACATCAACATGCGGCAATACATCAACAACTGTGGCATATGACGACACACAACAGCACTTGAGCAAGCGACTACGACGCGCAAGTCCAACTATCTACCAAACACAGGTATTAGGATGTGTCCAAGGCAATATAAGGCTGCAAGGATATCACGGGTACGAAAACTAGAGCATCGCAACAAAGATAGCAATAGATCAACAGGAGGGAATAAATACTATAAAAGTAAGATAGGTAGAAAGGGGGAGATGCTCGCCTGAAAAACATTGTCGAAGGGTTCCTCCGAAGATCGGGGCGAAGCTCACATCAACTCAACGTCCTTATCCGCGAAGAAGCAAAACACTAGAAGGAACACCGGATGCAATATTCAATACACGGCAGAAGATCGGCATGATGCATGTATGATGTATGACATGGCAAAGATGCGGTGCAATTAGGTCATATTAAGTGGAACCGGGGTCCCGACAATTTAATTAAACGGTTCAAGTTATTTAGAACCCCCGCAATTTAAATGTTGTTTGGACATGGCAAAAAATGGTACCGGTTCGCTACACAAATTTAAATGAGGCCAATATAAGGCTAGATTTTCCCGCATATGGGCCCCATATTTACTTATTAGGTGAATCGGCATAAGGCCCCCAAACCACACAAATATGCATGCGAGATGAATGATTGATAATATGCAACAAGTTTATTATATTATAAAATAGGGTTTCGGGAAGGGGGTTCACACATTAGGGTTCGGCAGATCTTGGTTCCGGGGTTCGGGGTTCGGTCTCAGGGTCCGGATCTGGGGTTTGGGGTTCGACGGGAGCGTTCTCGGATTACTGGGGTAGATCTTGTCGTTCGGGTAGACGAACTTGGCGTGGCGTCGGGGCGCATCGGTCTCGCCCTGGACGGTGTCGAACTTGTCGGGCCGCGCAGTCGATCTTGGCATTTCCGGATGATCTTGCCGACTCCATGCGAGGGCCTTGGCTCTCTAGATCGGTCTTCAGGGTCTCGGCCATCGGATCCTTGAAGGAGGTCATGGCGTCCGAGGGAACTGCTTGGCGTTGCGTCGGGTACGGGATCGGTCTCCGGGTTCAGGGGTCTCGGCGTCCGTGACGAAGATCATGTCGTCCGTGTAGAAGATCTTGGGGTGTCGCGTCGACGGCCTTCGGGTACGGGGGTCTCGGCGTCCGGGAGGAAGAATATGGAGGTCCGAGGGGTTCGGTCCCGTGAGGCAGATCTTGGGGTTTGACGAGGGATCGGTCTTCGGATCGGGCTCCGGGATCGTTCTTCTGTCCGTGGAGGATATTTTGTCGCCGTCCATGGCACGGCATCGAACTAGGAGACCTTGTTGGAGGGGAACTTGGAGACACACGGGTCCTCGGCTTCTGACATGGACCGCACCGTTTTTTCCCTGGCATCTCATACCAGACGTACACGGGCAGCGACAGCTCGACGCTGGTGCGCTCGCAAGCAGGAGGGCCCGCTGGCGGGATGGGCGGCCTGCGCTGCCAGACGTGGACGGAACGGCGTGGCTTGGCGGTCTCAGATGCTGGCGACCGAAGGAGGCGACAGGGACAGCCGGCGGCGACCTGGCGGCGGTGCGGGTGACGACGGCCCCGCGACAGCGGCCGCGCAGTGGTCGGCGGCACGGCGGCGGAGAGGCGGCGACGCGGCGTCGGGCGGGCGGAGGCTCGGCCGACGAGGCGGCGACGCGCGCCCGCAGGATTGCGGGCGGGGCTCGACGGAGGGTGGTCCGGGGGAGGAGGACGGCAACGGTGGCGGTGGAGGCGGGCGGAGCGAGGCGCTGGGAGAGCGGGTCCGGGCGGCGTGGCTGGGAGGGCGAGGGGCCGCAGCGGGCCGGCAGGGCGGAGGGGAGGGGTTCCTGCGGCGGCGGCGGTTGCCAGGGAGGAGGCAGGACGCGGGAGCGGCGCAAGGGGGAGGTGGGAGGCGCGCGGCAGGCGCGACGGCGGCGCGGAGGCTGGCGCTCTAGGGGGTTGCGGGAGCAGCGAGGAGGGCGAGCGGGGTCGGGGGAAGGGTGGAGAGAGCGGCGGAGGCGGGCGGGGCGGGAGGAAGCTTGAGGGGCGGCGCGGTGGAGCGACGAGGCGAGGAGGGCAGGCAGGAGGAGGCGAGGGTCGCCGGCGACGGAGCCGGTGGCGGGGCAGAGGGTGCGTGGGGAAGGAGACGGTGGAGGGAAGGAGAGAGGAGGGAGTGGCGGGCCCGTGGTGTGGGGCCAGGGGTTGGGATTGGGCAGGTGTGGGTGCGTGCGTTTGTGTGTGTTGTGCGCAGGGTGGGTGTGGCGTGGAGTGTGTGTGGTGTGAGCTGAGGGGGAGAGAGAGGAGAGGCCAGGGGGTGATGTGGCGGCACGGGATTGGTAGAGGGGGGGAAGAGGGGTGAGGTGGCACGATCTGAGTGGTCAAGGTGATGTGGCTGAGGGGTGGTTAGACTAGGACTGGGTGTAAAAGGGTTTATGGGTGGACCGTTTTGAACATGGGGGTGGTCGTTCGGGTCGGGTCGGCCCGTTCGACTGCCCCCACTAAAAATAATTGTAACTTTTATTTGTTTTAAACGGGCCGTTTGCAAACCGATAGCAGCCAACACAAAATAATCCGGAGACCCGGGTTTGGCGTTTGAATAAAAGACAGGGCGTATAGAAAACAAAACTGGGTTTTTCCGAAATAGTTTTATACAAGCAAATGCAAGATGATGCCGATGCTCAAATGCAATGTGGCATGATGACATGAGCATGCGGTCATGATGATGCAATGCACAAAAACAACGCGATTTTCTAGTAGTGGTTTTGCGGGATGCCACAGAACGGCCACGCCCATTTAAGACACAAACATGCTGAGAGCACGACGGAGCGCCCCTGCCGCCTCTCACAGACACACCGCGACTCGACCTCTCTGCCCGTACTCGCAACTGTGGCGTCACCAGCCACCGCCTAGACATGCCCATTGGTCACCGCGCACCCCCTTGACCACCGTACTCGCTAACGACCACCTCTGTACCCGGATACATCACCTATGACGCTCGGCCAACTGAGACCTCCCCTTGTCGAGCCACCACCCGCATGACGATCGCCACACCCAACAGCGTCGACTCGTGCCCTTCTCCATTCCTAGCTCGACCTGTAGCAACATCGCCGACGAGCCCTTCCCATGCCACACTGACTCACCCTCTAGGGTATAAATAGAGACCAACCCAGCCTCAATCTTCACACCATTCTCCTCCTCTCTCACTCAAAAACACCCCTGACCTCTTCCCGGAGCAAGGCGAGCACCCTGTCACCGAAATTTGATTGGAGTTCGCTGCGGCCGTGAGGGCAAGGCGTCGTCAATTGGAGGCACCCCAGGAGCTGCCGTGACTGCCATTCGACTCGCCGTCGTCGACAAGCTCGTTCGCCCGCATTGCCGAACCTAGCTGGAGCCCTGGTAAGCCCACATCCACCCTCGCTGTGCCGCTAGGTCAGAATCTCGCTGGAGCGCCGTGACGTACACGATGAACCTAGACCGTGGATCGTGTTGTAATTGTAGGGCAAATATTGATCAATACCGCTTTGCGTTAGATGAACCGCTGACTCGTAGGACCAGCCTGAGTGAGCCCACTGCACGCGCGCTGTGCAGTTGGGTAAGCCCAGGAACATGATTAACAACATCTTTATAAGAAGCATTATACTTATTCCACTTCTTTTTTGGAATTTCTATGTAAGAGGCAAAGGCCTTAAAACAGTTGGCAATACTTTGGGAATCAAGACCAAACTCATTGCTAATATCACGGAAGTCATCAGTTCCCATAAAAGATTTAATGCATTCATAATCATAGTTTATACCTAACTTTCTTATTTTATCATTCTCCCAAGCTTCAGTGTTATCTTAAATACGGTCTAGTAGATCCCATTTAGCTTCTTCCTTCATACGTGTGAATGATCCATCACAAGAAGCATCTAGTAAATCTTTATCATGAAGAGAAAGCCTAGCATAAAAGTTATTAAGAATAATATTGCTAGGGAGTTCATGAATAGGACATTTAAGCATTAGTAATTTCAATCTCCCCCAAGCTTGAGCTGTACTTTCTCCATCAAGAGGACAAAAGTTATATATAAGATTTCTATACTTATGAATCTCACTGGGAAGATAAAATTTAGAGTAAAAGAGAGATGCCATCTCCTCCCATTCCATGGATTGTCCATTCTTCAGCAACTTATACTATTCTTCAGCTCTCCCTTTCAAGGATATGGAGAGTAACTTCTTCTTCACTGCCAGTTGTGATACCGCACATAAACAACCCGCATAATTCATGGATAAAAATCAAGTGATCACCGGGATGGACAGTTCCATCCCCTAAATAATAATTATCGATAACACGATTAACAATACTTGTAGGTATCTTAAAAGGATCTATCTCAACAGGTGGTGGTTCATCTACTACCCTAGCAGTGATAGTAGTTTTCCCAAACAGAAAACCAAGTGGGTTATCCATATTGGAAACAAAGTAACAAGCAGTAACAAAAGCAATACTCACAGTAAAAGTTTCCTTTACCAGTTCCACTCTTCAATAGTGCTTCACTCCCCGGAAACGGCGCCAGAAAATAGTCTTGATGACCCACAAGTATAGGGAGTGTATCGTAGTACTTTCGGTAAATAGGAGTGTCGATACCAACGACGAGCAGAAGCTGCTGAACAGTGGTATGGAGCAGGAAATCCCTGTGAATACTTAGCAAACAGATTTTTAGTGGTTTTCTGATAAGGCAACAAAACAAGGAGCAAGTAATAAAGACAACGAACAAATGGAGCAAGTGGCCCAATCCTTTCTTAGCAAAGGACAAGCCGGTGGAAATACTTATAAAGACCAAATGTTCTCGAGGACACATGGGAATTCTGTCAAGTGCTTTCGCTTCAAATAGCTGAGTACTCTTCTCTGGTGTTGTAAGTGTTGTGCGGGTCAACCTGTGCTAATGTACCGACCGTACTTGGACTAATACATACTTGTGATTAAACCCCCTGCAAACATCCGTAACTAGAGGAAAGTAATTAAGATATAAATCTAACCACATCCTTAAACTCTGAGATCCTACACTCCCTTGCGCAAAGGTGTCCTAACGGGGTTTCAGGTTTCTGTCACTTCGGCAAGCCCACAATTAGTATCCAAATACACAATGCATTCCCCTAGGCCCATAAATGGTGAAGTATCATGTATTTGACGTTCACATGACGCCACTAGAAGAATAGCACCACAACTTAAATACTAAACATTGAATAATAACTCAACACAAATTCAGTACTAACAACATTACTTCTCCCATGTCCTCAAGAACTAAACGAACTACTCACAAGACATCATATGGGTCAAGATCAAAGATGATATGGTAATGGATAACAATCTGAACATAAACAATAATCCAATGGTTCCACTCACAAGCATCAACTACAATAGTAATTAACACCGGGAAAGATTCCCCTAAGAACTAAAGCAATATCCAACACAGTTGTTATAGCGGGACGGAGTGGTGATGCTGGTGCTGGTGGAGATGTTGGTGTAGATGATGATGATGATCCCGATGAATCCTAGCTTGATGATGGTGTTGATGGAGAGGATCTCCCCTCTCCGGGAAAGAATTCCCCTGGCAGAAATCTGTCTACTAGAGAGATCTTTCTCTCTTGGTGTTTTCCGCCCCCTAGAGGCGGCGGAAATATATCTGTGGTCGCTCCCCAAGGCTTAGGGTTCCGTAGGGAAGATATAGGCGAAGGGGCAGAGTCGGAGGCCGGGCAGGTGGGCCACACCTGCCCTAGGCGCGGGGTCAGGTGGGCCCGCGCCTAGGGGGTGTGGGCCCCCTACGGCCCCTCTTCGCTCCTCCTTCTGGCTTCCTTCGTCTTCTAGTAAAATAATGTGTTTCCATATTTTTCTGGTATTTTTCTGATCTTCACGAAATTACATCAAAACGCCTTCTTTTCCATCAGAATCCAGACTCTGGCAATCTATCCTCCAAGAATCATCCAACATGCAAAAACAGATGAAAATCCATAAGTAATACCTCATAATAAGAAAAATATCAATGAATAGAGGTAAATTATGATATAGAATGGTGATGCAAATTGGGCGTATCAACTCCCCCAATCTTAGACTTCGCTTGTCCCCAAGCGAAAACTGAGCTCAGTAAACATGTCCACAGGTTTATGGAGTGAAGTGTCGATAAAAGAATAAGAGCAAGAAGCATCACACTTACCATTGCACAACTCATAGAAGAAAGCAAATCACCATTATATAACTTAGCTTGCAACCAAGTACAGTAGTCACAATAGAGATGCATAAAGATAAATCATAATTGGAATTGGCAAACTTTTTATTGGTCAGAGAATACCTGGCAAACAGTTTCACAAAAGCTTTTTGTAGAGATTTCAAAACAAGAGCACTCTTTGCTCAAAAAGGTTTTTCACAAGTGAAGGCCTTCAAAGTAATACTCAATAGATAAGAGTTTTGTGCAAACAAGGAAGATAAAGAACATGATTGAATAAATCACCATATGAATGCTTGAAACACAACAACTCAAATGCTTGCTGGATAAAGAGAGGAAGTAGGTTTACTGACTCAACTTGGAAGTAGGAGAAAGGTCCCTTTATAGAGGGAAGCAGGGATTACAAGTCATAAAGAGCTTTCAAAATATTATGGTACTTACTAGCTTTGAGCCCTCATTGCCCCTATCATAGGCATCTTGAGATGATTAAGGATAAAGTGCACAAAGATGGAGTATATGCTTGATGAAATATAAGTTGGCAATCTCATTTCCCTTGAATATGAGGGCCACTCCTCATGCTACTAAACTTTGGTCACAGGTAAGTTCTTGTCATTCTAAGTATTTGCATATCATTGAGAACCACCAACGGGGTACCCCTTGCACATGGTACAGGATCTTTCCCATAACCAAAATGATAAGGCAAGCAGACAATGAGCATCTTAGCGATCTTTTTATTTACTATGTGCATAGCTTTTTATTGAGGATGCTTCATAGATAGCTCACTATGGTGCTGCTGCAAGTTTCCACCATGATTAGGCATGGCTTAGGCTGGCGGCCCAGGCGTTTCTCTAACACAGGATACAAACTCCATGGACTTACAAGTTCCCTCTTTATTTCACACCGTTGACATCCATAGGCAAAAGAGCACGATATCAACTGTGTATAGAGTACAAGTGCAATGTTGAAAATGTTCCCCATGACAGCACGGTTCTGCTAATTCCAACGTATAGATGCAAGCATATACAACTTCAATGGCACAATGGTTCAAGTCTATTAGGGGCAAGAAATAAAGTGTGGCATCAAGTTCGTGAGAGCTTTACTAACTAGTTTTCACATAACAAAATACTTTTTAATTCGAAAGGTAGATGAAACTTGAGAATTTGCTTGGAATAGCAACAAATCTACTAGGTAGATATGGTGGACACAAGTGGCAAAAGTTTGGTTCAAAGGGATTTGGAAACATGAGAAATATGCCTTCTCAAAACAGGTTTTTGGCTAGCAAGGCTGGATAGCAAGCAAGAGAGTTGAAAAAAACAAGCAAACATACAAGTAATAAAGCCAAACATGCAATCTTCCTTGGAGACACAAAAGAATGTTAAATAAATAATACTAATCTTATGAGCCAACAAGAAAGAAAACAAATGATACAAAATACTTGTAAGCTTTTTTCTCTTTTTCTTTCAAACCTCAAAAAGTATTGCTACTGACCAGAACTCGGTTTGCCAAAACCAATTTAGATCCAATTGATTCTCCCAAAGTGATGCCAATACTAATCAATAAGATCCATCATATAATAGAGATTGCAAACTAAAATAAGAAGTGCAAAAAGTAAAAGATGAGACTTCTCATTAATATTCCAATAATGGCACTCACACCAAGGGATACATAGATAATCAACTAAAGGAGAGATACTTCCACATGCAATCCAAACTATAAGATAACCTCTCTACCACAGATATGAATCCACTAAAAAGGTAAAAGATAATGGTGGTGATACCGCGACACTCCCCCAAGCTTGGAACAAGCCAAGGGGATGCCAAACCTGATGATGAATTACTCCTTTGGTGGTGGTGGTGTTCTCTTGATAAGATCTTCAATCAGCTTCCTTAACTCCTCAATCTCAAAGGTTAGAGTACGAATCAACTCCGAGTTTTGCTCAATGCAGTTCATGATCATATCGGACCGGGAGTTCCAATCCTTATTATTCTTTCCCCCACTCTTCCTTCTTAGTGTGGTCCTCCCATGTACGGTTAGAACAAGGAATATCCCACATCGAGGGCAAGTTCCCTTTGGGCACCTGTTGGTATTGATATTCATGTATAAGTGTATGGAAGGGTCTCTTGTTACATGGAGGAGATGATCGTGGATTGTAGAAGAGACGTGGAGGTTTCCCTCTTGTAGACATCCATGCTGTCTTCTTAAGCTTGGTAGGTTTTGCCACCAATCCAATGCTTGCGACGGTGGCGCGGGTGTCCGGTTGCTTTTCCTCCTCCATGTCTCCTTCATACCCTACCAAAATCTCCTCCTCCTTGGGGACTTGAGGTTCTCCTTCCTCGGGCTTCTTGCCTTTGTCGTTGGCGGAGGCGATGGCGCTCTAAACTTGAGAAGATTTCCTGACAGAAATAGATTGAAACGAAAAAACGATGATAACACGATGCACGAACCTTGGGGGATCCGGGGGATTATATATTACGAAGTTTCAAGGCATAATGAAGGTTCTGATACAGAAACAAAGCGGAGATGGAGTTCGAGGGTGGCACACCCCCTCTAGGCGCAGCCAGGCTGGGCCCGCGCCTAGGGTGGGTTTGTTCATCCCGGACTATGTTTCCTCTTCAGTTTCATATCTTAGTCTTCCTTATTTATTAAAAACATCAAAAATATAAAAAGATTGGAGTTTCATGAACCTTCTGTTTTCACCACTTTTACCTATTCAAAGACAAACTCTGCAGATTCCTCTTCTCCTTCTCCTAAAAATTTCCTTCTTACAAAACCCTTGCACAAACTCAATGAAAACATTAGTGTAAGCAAAAACAATAAACCTTTGGTACACACTTCAACTGAAAACCCATCAACACAAAAGCTTCTATAAGAGGCAAATGCAAATGATGGCAGAAATCTATCAAAACAGACTAGCAGGTAAAGATTGATTTTTTCGAGAACCTTACTCACTCTGTCCTGAAATACCCTGCATTCTAGGTTTAGTCAAAGTCAAACTTTATAAAGTTTCGTAGAATATATAGAAAAAACTATAAACATCAATATCACCAAATGTATATATTATGAAAATATATTTTATGATGATTCTAATGGTACTTATGTTGTATTATAGGTGTACATAAATTTTTCAATATGTGTAAAGTTTGACCTTGACTAAACCCAGAATGCAGGGTATTTCAGGACAGAGGGAGTATGTTGCTCAAATCAAAAAGTGCAGAACTGATAAAAGTTGGGTAACAACTTGGAGAACAAGCATAGAAAAATGCAGCTCCATCCGAAGTACTGAGCTCCCTCACGATTTTTTACAATACAGCACAAAAATCTGTCCCAAGACATCCACTTTTCACAACTCCTCTACTTCACAAAAGTAGTTGAACTTGATACAAAAACCAAAACAAAAAGGATAAGGAGCGGTTATTACTGAGGTAATAACTTCCAAGACTCGACAAAACTCTTGGGTTATCTCCCAACAAGTACTTTTCTTTAATGCCTTTAAGTTAGGCTTGAAAATTCCAAAGATGCTCACAAAGGAGATATATATTTGAGGTGAAAGAGAGCTTCAAGAAGCAAATAACCAACACATTTGAGTCTAACCCACTTCGTATGCATGGGGGTATCATGAGAAAACGAATTTTTGAAACAAAAATCCACAAGCATAGGAAGACAAAACAGATGCAACTTCAAAGCTTTCAACATAAAACAGGGAAACTTAACATTATTGAGATGCATAAAACCATGTTTCCCCCTCTCATAATAACTTTCTGTAGCACTTTGAATAAAGTTGACAATATAACTATCACTGGCAACAACTTTATCATCAGAATAAGCATACTTACAGTCATCAAAAGGAGGTCCAAGGTCATAAACCAGATCAATAGAAGTAAGTTGCTCCATCCTGAAATCTTTATTAGGCAAACTGTTTTCACAAGGAGCTTTAGCAAATTTAGAAAAGTTAAACTCATAAGAATCTCCATCAAACTTAGTTAAAACTTTCTCCTTCTTACAATCTATAATAGCTCCACAAGTGTTCAAGAAAGGTCTACCAAAAATGATAGGACAAGTTTTGCTAGCTGCAGAATTAAGCACTAGAAAATCAACAAGATACTTAATCTTACCACAAAGAACCTCCACATCTCTTACAATACCAATGGGGAAAATGGTTTCCTTATTTGCAAGGTGAATAACCACATCAATGTCCTCAAGCTCACAAGGACCAATCTCATGCATAATTTCCCTGTAAAGCTCATAAGGAATAGCACTAGAACTAGCACCAATATCACATAAACCATAGTATCAATGATCACCAATTTTAACAGAAAGCACAGGGACACTAGCTTTTCTAGCCTTACTAGGATGAGAGATAATATTAGAAGCGTCTTCACAGAAGACAATATGCTCATCCTCTATATTTCTAGTGACAGTGTCTTTCACAATAGCTACCACAGGTTCAATATTCAATTGCTCATCAGGCTCCATAGTTTTCATTGTAATTTTGTTATTTGCACTAATAATCATAGAATACTCCTTTACCTTAACTGGGAAAGGAATTTTCTCAACATGAGGTTCAGGCACAATATGATTAGTAGTACAAACTTGAGTACTTCCAACTGGAACATGATTAACAACATCTTTATAAGAAGCATGGTACTTATTCCACTTCTTTTTTGGAATTTCTATGTAAGAGGAAAAGGCCTTAAAACAGTTGGCAATACTTTGGGAATCAAGACCAAACTCCGCTAATATCATGGAAGTCATCAGTTCCCATAAAAGATTTAATGCATTCATAATCATAGTTTATACATGACTTTCTTCCTTTGTCATTCTCCCAAGCTTCAGTGTTATCTTGAATACGGTCTAGTAGATCCCATTTAGCTTCTTCCTTCATACGTGTGAATGATCCAGCACAAGAAGCATCTAGTAAATCTTTATCATTAGAGAAAGCCTAGCATAAAAGTTATTAAGAATAATATTGCTAGGGAGTTCATGAATAGGACATTTAAGCATTAGTAACTTCAATCTCCCCCAATATTGAGCTGTACTTTCTCCATCAAGAGGCCAAAAGTTATATATAAGATTTCTATCCTTATGAATCTCACTGGGAGGATAAAATTTAGAGTAAAAGAGAGATGCCATCTCCTCCCATTCCATGGATTGTCCATTCTTCAGCAGCTTATACTATTCTTCAGCTCTCCCTTTCAAGGATATGGAGAGTAACTTCTTCTTCACCTGTTCAGTTGTGATACCTGTACACTTAAACAACCCGCATAATTCATGGATAAAAAGCAAGTGATCACCGGGATGGACAGTTCCATCCCCCTAAATAATAATTATCCATAACACGATTAACAATACTTGTAATTATCTTAAAAGGATCTATCTCAACAGGTGGTGGTTCATCTACTACCCTAGCAGTTATAGTAGTTTTCCCAAATAGAAAACCAAGTGGGTTATCCATATTGGAAACAATGTAACAAGCAGTAACAAAAGCAATACTCACAGTAAAAGTTTCCTTTACCAGTTCCACTCTTCAATAGTGCTTCACTCCCCGGAAACGGCACCAGAAAATAGTCTTGATGACCCACAAGTATAGGGAGTGTATCGTAGTACTTTCGATAAATAGGAGAGTCGATCCCAACGAGGAGCAGAAGCTGCTGAATAGTGGTATGGAGCAGGAAATCCCTGTGAATACTTAGCAACCGGATTTTTAGTGGTTTTCTGATAAGGCAACAAAACAAGGAGCAAGTAATAAAGACAATGAACAAACGGAGCAAGTGGACCAATCCTTTATTAGCAAAGGACAAGTCGGTGGAAATACTTATAAGGACCAAACGTTCTCAAGGAGACATGGTGTAAGACCCCACCTTTATAAAGGTAAAGGTCCCTGTGATTGCAATGCTAGTCCCTGGATCAATTGCTAGCATCCACAGTTTAAGATGAAGTACACAGAAACAAAGGTCATTATTACATCGTCATTCCAGAGATAACATAGTCTTTTACAACTCCATAGCCATAGGCTAGTACAAGAGTGTAGGGTTCGCAGCATAGAAAACAAAAATTTTCCTACGATGTGAACTATATACCAAGATCTATATATACTAGATACAAACAACGGGCGGATGTATATCCGTAGAGAACATACCCTTGAAGACCGACAAAGCTTAACGAGTTCAACTCGTGGTTGATGTAGACGATCTCTTGCCGATCTCAAGATCGAGAGGAAGTCCTAGCGCCAAAAATGCAGATCCGTGCTCGCACACACGCTCGAGGCACCGAGCAACCTCCGCCTCGCCTCCAAAGGATGCAGCGGAAGCACAACTCTTTCTTGCCGAATAGCCACCGGAACATGTATCTCGCTAGTCCGAGACCATGGGGATAAATTCTAGAGGGGAGAGAGATCCTTCACGAGGAGGTGTGAGTGAGAAGTGAGAGAGGGGCTCCTTTATAGGGAGGGGGGGACCAAGGGGCATGGCCGCGGCCATGGAGGGTGCCCCCACCTCTCCCTCATTCATGTGGGTGGACACTCCACTCACAAAATGGCCCTTCAAAATTCTCCACTCAAAACCCACTCAAAAATCCCATTAAATTTCCACCAAATTTAATGCAAACTCTCATTAAATAAAACTCTTTATTTTATTCAGAATTTTGTCAATTACTTTAATGACAAACATTCACAATAACCCCTTGCTAGAATTCTATTTCACATGCATAACCACTTTATGTAATTTCACCAAAACCTGCTTTGTATCTAGTGAAATAAATTCGCGCTTGTTCATTCTTTCGCATGAAACATTTGCTCCAATTGGATGTCGGTGTCTCTAAGTGTGTCACCCTACGGTTCGTGAATAATGCGGACATGATCGAGACACCTCTCGATCAATAATCGAGCGGATCCTGAGACCCATCGACTCCCACACATTCAACGATGACTTTCTTGTGATCGTAACCTTTTACGCTAGTATCTTAATCCCTTTGTTTCACGATATATTACATGTCCGAGATTCGATCATCGGTATCTCCATACCTAGTTTGATCTCGACATGCACTCTTTTCTCGCTCCTGTGATATAACATTCTAGTGATCAAATCACTTGCTTGCAAGCTAATCAATGTGATATCACCGAGAGGGCCCAGAGTATATCTATCCGCCATCGGGATGAACAAATTCCACTCTTGATCCATGAGCCTCAACATAACACTTTGTTAGTTCTCAATCCATCTTTATAATCACCCTATTACGGTGTGACGCTTGATGTTATCAAGAAACTCTTCCTGTTAGTGATTGACATGATCTCATGGTCTAAGGATTAGGATCACTTCGTAAGTTGTTATAGCAATATAAACTCAATGACTTTGATCGTAATGCTATACTGGATGAATGTTCATCACATCATTACACTAATGTTGTGATCCCGTTATTAACAACATCCAAAGTCCATGATCGAAACCTTGATCATCTTGTTAATCAACGAGCTAGTTTATGAGAGAGGCTTAACTAGGAACTTTCTGCTTGTTTATTAAACACACATGTATTAACGCTTCAGATTAATACAATTATAGCATGCAAAATAAACATCTATCATATACTTGGAATACACATAATAAACACTTTATTATTGCCTCTCGGCATATTCCTTCAGTCTCCCACTTGCACTAGAGACAATAATCTAGTTACATAGTGATAAATCTAACACCCATTGAGTTCGGTGTTGATCATGTTTTGCTCTAGGAGAGTTTTAGTCAACGGATCTGCTACATTGAGATCCGTATGTACTTTACAAATCTTTATATCTCCATCCTTGACATGCTCATGGATGGAGTGAAACCGCGCTTAATATGCTTGGAATGCTTGTGAGACCTTGGCTCTTTGGCATTGGCAATGGCACCATTGTTGTCACAATAGATCACCATTGGGTCCAACGCTTGCCACAACTCCTAGTTCGGATATGAACTCCTTCATCCAAATCGCTCGAGCCGCTCCGGCAAAGAACATATTCGCCTCCGTTGTTGATCCCGCTACCACAGGTTGTTTGAGCTCCTCCAACTAACCGCCTCCGCCATTCATGAGAAATACGATCCGGATTGAGACTTAGAGTCATCCGGATCGGTGTCAAAGCTAGCGACATAACACTTAGCGACGAGCTCTTCTTCACCTCAGATACAAGAAACATATCCTTAGTTCTTCGTAAGTACTTAAGGATATTCTTGACCGCTATCCGTTCTCAACTCGGATCCGATTGGTACCTACTAGTCAGACTAATAGCGTGTGCCACATCCGGTCTTGTACATAGCATGGCGTACATTATAGAGCCTACGGTGAAGCATAGGGGACTCTGTCCATTATCTCTCTTTCTTCCGCCGGACTTTGAGTCTTACTCAATGTCTTGCCTTGCAACATAGGTAAGAACCCTTCTTACTTCCGCCCATTTTAAACTTCTTTAAAATCTTATCAAGGTATGTACTTTGATAGCCCTATTAGGCGCCTAGATCTATCTCTATAGATCTTTATGCCTAATATGTATGACGCTCACCTAGGTACTTCATTGAAAATTTGTCGCTTAGATAACTTTTAACATTGTTTAAAAGTTCTATATCATTTACGATCAATAATATGTCATCCACATATAATATCGAAATGCCACATTGCTCCCACTCACTTTCTTGTAAATACAAGCTTCTCCATAAGTTTGGACAAATCCAAACTCTTTGATCACCTCATCAAAGCGGAGATTCCAACTGTGATGCTTGCTTCAATCCATAGATGGATCGCTGAAGCTTGCACACCTTGTTAGCATCCTTAGGATCGAAAACCCTTTGGTTGTATCATATACAACTCTTCTTTAATATTACCATTGAGAAACGCGGTTTTGACATCCATCCGCCATATTTCATAATCGAAATATGCAGAATTGCTAACATAATCCTAATCGACTTTAGCATCGCTACGGAGAGAAAGTCTCATCGTAGTCAACTCCTTGAATTTGTCGAAACCCCTTTGCGACAAGTCGAGCTTTATAGATGGTCACATTACCATCAAGACGCTTTTCCTTTGAAAATCCATTTGTTCTCCACGGCCTTCTTCCGTGAGGTAATTCCACCAAGTTCCAAACTTGATTTTCATACATGGATTCCATCTCGGATTTCATGGCTTCTAACCATTTGTTGGAATCCTGCTCATCATCGCTTCTTCATACGTCGCAGGTCATTGTTTTCATCAACCATGAAATTTATGACAGGATTTCGCATACTCGGGAGCCTGCACGTCTGCTTGACCGCGAGGTTCGGTAGTACTCTTTCGAGTTTCATGATCATTATCATTAGTTCCTTCTTCAAGGTGGAGCCAACTCCTAACAACTTCCGGCTGCGCTACTCGCCATACTTTGAAGAGAAGGTTCCACAACCTCTTCGAAGTTCTACCTTCCGACTACTCACACCTTTCGAGAAACTCTTTCTCTAGAAAGGATCCATTCTGGCAACAAAAACCTTGCCTTCGGATCTGTGATAGAAGGAATACCCAATAGTTTCTTTAGGGTATCCTATGAAGACGCATTTTCCGCTTTGGGTTCGAGTTTATCCGGTTGAAGTTTCTTCACATAAACATCGCATCCCCAAACTTTAAGAAATGATACTTAGGTTTGTTTCAAACCACAATTCATACGGTGTCTTTTCAACGGATTTAGATGGTGCCCGATTTAAAGTGAATGCAGCGGTTTCTAGTGCATAACCCCAAAATGACAACGGCAAGTCCGTCAGAGACATCATAGATCGAACCATATCTAATAGAGTACGACACGACGTCCGACACACCATTTCATGTGGTGTTCCGCAGGTGTGAGTTGTGAAACAATTCCACACTCTTTCATGTGAGTGCTAAACTCGTAACTTAGATACTCACCTCCACGGTCGATCAGAAATTTTATCTTTCTATTACGATGATTTTCCACTTCATTCGAAATTCCTTGAACTTTTCAAAGGTTTCAGACTTGTGTTTCATCAAGTAGATATAACCGTATCTACTCAAATCATCCGTGAAAGTAACAAAATAACGATATCCACCTCGCCGACACACTCATTGGACCACATACATCGAATGTATGATTTCCAATAAATCCGCCTGCTCCATTGAACCGAAAACGGCGTTCTAGTCATCTTGCCCATAAGGCATGGCTCACATGTATCAAATGATTCATAATCAAGTGATTCCAAAAGTCCATCGAATGGAGCTTCTTCATGCGTTTAATGCCAATATGACCTAGACGGCAAAGTGCCACATATATGCGGATATATCATCATTAAGTTTAATCCTTTTAGCATCAACATTATGAATATGTGTAACATTATCATTGAGATCTAATGAAATAAACCATTCATCTTCGATGCATGACCATAAAAGATTTCATTCATATAAATGGAACAACCATTGTTCTCGATTTAAATGAATAACCACTTTGCATCAAACATGATCCGATACAATGTTCATGCTCAAGGTGCACCGATAACATTTATTTAAATTTATGACTAATCCCGACGGTAAGTGGAGAGGCAGCGTTCGACGGCGATTACATCAACGTTGATCCATTGCCGACACGCATCTTGACCTCACCCTTGCTAGCGGTCGCTTGTTCGCAGCCCCGATTCGAGTTACAAATATTAGCAATCGAACCGGTATCAAATACCCAGTGCTACCGAGAGCACTAGTCAAGTACACATCTATAACATGTATATCATATATACCTTTGTTTGCCTTGCCGCCTTCTTGTCCGCCAGATACTTGGGGCGCTTGCGATGGCTACCCCTTACAATAGTAGCACTCGGAATCGACTTAGGTCCAACTCGGGTTTCTTTCAGCGCAACAGCTTGCCACCCTTACTTCCCTTCCGCTTTTCCTTCTTGTCTTTCTTGAAACCAGTGTTCCTATTGATCATCAACACTTGATGTTCCTTTTGATCTCCACTTCGCAGTTTTAAGCATTGATGTAAGCTCGGGGAGAGACTTCTTCATGCCTTGCATATTATAGTTCATCATGAAGCTTTTATAGCTAGGTGGCAGAGACTGCAGAACACGATGGATGCCTAAGTCAATGGGAATCGTTATTCCCAAGGACACAAGCTTATCGGTGTAACCCGACATCTTGAGTACATGCTCACTAACGGAGTGCTCTTCCATCATGCAGCTAAAGAACTTTTCTCAAGCATTGTAGCTCTCACAGCAAAGATGTGTCGAAAATCATTTTCAACTCACCCATTGTATCAAATGCATTGCCGTTTTTCAAACGCTTTGAAGTTCGGCTCTAGCCCATACAATATGCCGCAATGAACTAAGTTGTGGTCCTCCGACGAGTCGATAGACATTCTTCTCCTCGTCAGGCATCATCAAAGGGGGGCCTAACGGCGCTTCTAGCACATATTGCTTTTGTGCAGAGAGGAGAATCCTCAAATTCATGGCCCATTCAAGAAAGTTGCTACCGCTCGTTAGTTTCTCTTTCTCCATGAACGCATTGAAATTAAAAGGTGTGGTGCCATCTACAACAAAATTTGTAAAGTTTAGACTAAGTGTATGATAGATCGAGTTCAACTAATCTATATTACGAATGAACTCTCACTCAAAAGCGACATCCCTCGTGTCCTTTTGGTGATTACATGAAACAAATCCACTACACCAAGTCCGATCATCACGTGAGTCGGTATAGCTTCAAAGGCGAGCATCAAATGGGCATCATATCAACTATATGACTCATGCTTAACCTTTCTGCCTCAGTTCCGAGGCCATGTCTCACATGCTAGGCTCGCCAAGTTAGAACCTTAGTATTTGCGTGTAACTATTTACACCGAAATATGGTCGTGGATCCAAGAACACCGATCATCACGTGATGTCTTGGAGCGACGAAAACATAATCGGTGCATACTAAAGGAAGAACACATTTTTATCTTGATATTTAAATGAGGGATCATCTTATTATGCTTAACAAAGCGCTAAACAAGCAATATAAGATGCAACCAAAACATCATATGTTTATTAGTGAAATTATATGGTTCCCGCAGATGATCTCTATCATGTGCATCGTGGTATGATCACTATCATACCTATATGTGTAAATCCAAGGTCTATGGATTTTACACGCTATGTGTGTTGTAAGAGTATCATCTCATACTTTTACTTACAACACTACCATATCATAACACTAGCCCAGCAACAATCTAAACTAGACGCCTCTAATTTATCCATTGCAAGTTTTACGTGGCTTAGGGCTTTCGAGATAGAACCGTTCTTACCTACGAACATGAACCACAACGAGGATAATCAAATTGTTGACAACTCGCTTGCAAAATAGATATTGACTATAGTAGGAGAGACAGACACCCGCTAGCCACTTATGCAAACTAGTTGCATGTCAAGCGTGGAACAGGTCTCATGTGCGAGGACATGTAAAGTTTGTCCGGGCCGCTTCATCCCACTATGCCACCAATATCCAAAATTACAACAAAGGATCAACAACATGATCATCATCCCACATACTCATATGTGTACTACCTGTAAAGTATCTACATAGATCCGGCTCGATACCCTTTGTAGGGTTCGCAGATAGAAAACAAAAATTTTCCTACGATGTGAACTATATACCAAGATCTATATATACTAGATACAAACAGGCGGATGTATATCCGTAGAGAACATACCCTTGAAGACCGACAAAGCTTAACGAGTTCAACTCGTGGTTGATGTAGACGATCTCTTGCCGATCTCAAGATTGAGAGGAAGTCCTAGCGCGCAAAACAGCAAGATCCGTGCTCGCACACACGCTCGAGGCACCGAGCAACCTCCGCCTCCTCGCCCAGCGATGCAGCGAGCACAACTCTTTCTTGCCGAATAGCCACGGGAACATGTATCTCGCTAGTCCGAGACCATGGGGATAAATTCTAGAGGAGAGAGATCCTTCACGAGGAGGTGTGAGTGAGAAGTGAGGAGGGCTCCTTTTATAGGAGGGGGCAGCCCAAGGGGCATGGCCGCGCCATGGAGGGTGCCCCCACCTCTCCCTCATTCATGTGGGTGGACACTCCACTCACAAAATGGCCCTTCAAATTTCTCCACTCAAAAACCCACTCAAAAATCCCATTAAATTTCCACCAAATTTAATGCAAACTCTCATTAAATAAAACTCTTTTATTTTATTCAGAATTTTGTCAATTACTTTAATGACAAACATTCACAAATAACCCCTTTCTAGAATTCTATTTCACATGCATAACCACTTTATGCAATTTCACCCGAAAACCTGTTTCGGTATCTAGTGAAATAAATTCCTGCGCTTGTTCATTCTTTCGGCATGAAACATTTGCTCCAATTGGATGTCGGTGTCTCTTAAGTGTGTCACCCTACGGTTCGTGAATAATGCGGACATGATCGAGACACCTCTCGGATCAATAATCAGAAGCGGGATTTGAAGACCCATACTGACTCCCACACATTCAACGATGACTTTCTTGTGATCGTCGGAACCTTTTACGCTAGTATCTTAATCCCTTTGTTTCACGATATATTACATGTCCGAGATTCGATCATCGGTATCTCCATACCTAGTTTGATCTCGTTACCGACATGCACTCTTTTCTCGTTCCTGTGATATAACATTCTAGTGATCAAATCACTTGCTTGCAAGCTAATCAATGTGATATCACCGAGAGGGCCCAGAGTATATCTATCCGTCATCGGGATGAACAAATTCCACTCTTGATCCATGAGCCTCAACATAACACTTTGTTAGTTCTGAATCCATCTTTATAATCACCCTATTACGGTGTGACGTTTGATGTTATCAAGAAACTCTTCCGGTGTTAGTGATTGACATGATCTCATGGTCTAAGGATTAGGATCACTTCGTAAGTTGTTATAGCAATATAAACTCAATGACTTTGATCGTAATGCTATACTTCGGATGAATGTTCATCACATCATTACACTAATGTTGTGATCCCGTTATTAATAACATCCAATGTCCATGATCAGGAAACCTTGATCATCTTGTTAATCAACGAGCTAGTTTATGAGAGAGGCTTAACTAGGAACTTTCTGTTTGTTTATTAAACACACATGTATTAACGTTTCCGTATTAATACAATTATAGCATGCAAAATAAACATCTATCATATACTTGGAATACACATAATAAACACTTTATTATTGCCTCTCAGGGCATATTCCCTTCAAAGAGTTTAACTTAAGAATATAAATAAAAGTCTTCATCTTCATGTGCCATAGGCAAGCATGTTGAGTGTAGACTCATAACCCTAATCCTCATCACAGTAACCTGCAACATCACAAGTTACAGCCACAGTGGGTCAACACATTGGAATAGTATTGGCAAGTGATACCTTAGTAGAATAATAGTATCTAACTTCTACATGAATTTGGATAAGTGTAGCTTAGGCTTGCTTTTCTCAAAATAGGTTTTACCTATCAGTGGAAAACACTAAATTTTTGTTTGGTAAAAACACCCAAGGAACCACCAATAGACATTGGTGATCCTTCACCCTTGTTTAACCACAAATTTTAGCTTAGAAATTGGGATGAGGAGATTCTTGATAGCTTCCATGCCTTGATTCTCAAATTGTCCATTTCCGGGGACACGGCTAAGTACTTAGATTCTTCCTTCTGCAGAGGTGGTGCACTTTCCCCACAAGACTTGATTTTCATCAAGACAGGACCTTTCAGAAGCCTTCCCTTAGACCAAAATGGACGTACTCCAAACCTATCACCCTCTACCACCAACGGTCCATTTGGCTAAGTTATTGCAACCTATATGATCCAGGCAGAGCCCATAATGCCATCTGGCTGCACTAGAAGCTTCTTAACATATGGCATCTCAAATCCCTTTGTTCCTGGGTGGCATTACACAAGTGAGATACACAGGGTAAACCATTGGAAAATGGGCCCTGGTAACTACTCAACAAACATCGACCAAGCAATTACCATTCGACCCAGGTGTTTCATTCACTTGGTTATTTTATTAAGAAAAAACATAAGTCAAAGACTTAAAAATATTTTTCTATAGTAAGTATATAATCCACCCTTGGTTGCTACTTTCTAGGATAAGCATGGCAATATCAAGTATCTTAACTTAGAGAAAATTCTAACAATTCTACAACTACTAGGATTTCCCAAGGATATCATATAGATACTTAGCAAAAATTATCATGCAAGACCTATACAAAATATCACTAATGCATAGTCTAAATATTGGTATAAAAATATGAAGCACCACTTGCCTTTGTAGTTGGGGGAGTAACAACAATCCTCACAGTCACAATCACCACTAGCACCAAAATCTACACATAAAATGATAGCACCAAATTCACATTTCAAATAATCAAGAAAATTATATGAATGCATGCAAATGCCATATGATGATTTTTTCTAAACCAAGCAAGACAATTGAAACAGTACTGAACAATAAACTAAACAATTCTACACCAAATAAACTTAATTGGGCCTTTAAAACATTTTCCAAATAATTTTTATGCACAAAATATGCCTACAAATGTCTTTGTATAAATTTCTATTTTAACAGAAACAAAATACAAAACTAAGCCCATAGATGTGTAGGATTTGTTTTTATGATTCCAATGGTATATTATTTGTATTTTTTGGATAAACAAAACAAAAGTTATTGAATTTACAAGTTTGAATAACTAATAGATTCAAATCTAAATTTAAAATAGAAAAACCTGACACGCGGCGCAATCTGATTGGCCCGTACCGGTTCGCACTGGATCACGCTTGTGGACCGTAGGATCTAAATAAATCCAACGCTCCAGATCACAACTTACCCCTTCATGTTAGATCAAACCTGGACCGCTAGATCTAATTCTAAGGCTCAGATCTACACATACCTCCTCGCATCTGATTCTAATCTAGACCGCTGGATCTAGATCCAGCGAATCAAATCCTTCTGCCAAGAACTGGCAGTGCAAATGGCGATCAGAGGCGGCGGCGCTACTGGCGGCGATGGTTCGGCAATTCTAGCGAGGGTTGGGGCAGTGGCGATGCTTATCGGTGTCGCAAGGCTGCGAGGAAGCTCAAGATGCTGCTGGCGTGCACAGGGGCGAGCTGCTGTGGCCGTGGGAGCTCGTCGGAGTTGAGGAAAGCGTCGGGCTCCGGTGGATGGCGACATTGGCAACGATTTGGACCGCCCTAACACAAACCAAAGGCATCAGCGCGTGCATAATGATCAGGCGAACATGACAGGGTCAGGGAGAAGGCAAGGGGCGGTCGGGTTTTACCTAAATCGCTCGTTAGAGTCGAGCGGCGGCTCTGTCGTTTGCGGGCGTGAATGGGATGGCGACCTGGGTCATGCGCAGGCAAACCAAAGAGGTCAGAGGATGCACAAGGACATGCTGGTCACACTCGTTTGAAACAGAGGCATAGGGGCGGTCAGGACTCACCGGAATTTGCTGCCGGAGATGCTCGATACCGCAGCGGCGCGAGCTCTTTGTGGACATCCTAGCGGCGCTCTGTGGTTGGTGAGTGAGGGGAAAGGAGCGGAGTGGAGAGGTGGTTATGTAGCCAGAGCGAGGGAGGTAATTACGCGCTGTATCAATGGGATTTAAGCGAGGAATCAGCGCGGCGTCACTGCGAGGAAGAAACAGCGGAGCGGATCGTCGCGCGGAGATTTGGGGACGATGATGCTCACTAGGCATTGGGTCCACTCGACAGAGAGAGAGGGGGTTCGCGCATGAGTGAGAAACAGAGAGGGGAGGGGTTGTCCCGGGTGGGCTTGCTGGGCTAGCTACTGGGTTGCGGGTGGGTTGGGTTAGTTAGGTCGTTGGCTTTATTTTTTTCCTTCCTTTCTATTTTTCTTTTTCTGTTTTGATTTCTGATTTGAATTTGAATAAGTGTTTCAAATCTGGTTCAATTCAAATTTCTTCCAGAATTTTATTTTGTAATTCTTGTGTCCTAGGATGTGTAAAACATCCATTTATACTCAAAAACATTTTGAGTTTGAAATTTAAATATAAAACCATTCCCTTAGATAAATATTTCTAATAGGCATACAAATGGTTTTGAAATTGAATTTTTTTTTTGAAAACCTTGGTGTGGCCTTGTATTCACTTTCAAAACATTGCTGAACAAATACTAATCCCAAATGGAAAATAAAACACAAACCTTGCCTCATTTGAAAAGGTAATAGGCATGAATGTGGTTTCTTTTGTTTAAAATTTATTTGAAAAAGATCAAATGCTTATGAATGCATGAATTCTACGCAAGCTTTACAAATTGTGGTTTTTGGGATGTTACAAATCTAACCCCCTTAAGGTGAATCTCGCTCTCGAGATTCGGATTGGCTAGCAAATAGGTGAGGGTGGTCTTTCCGAAGATCATCTTCTCTTTCCCAAGTTGCCTCTTCCTCGGAATGATGGTTCCACTGAACTTTATAGAATTTGATAGTCTTTGTCCGAGTAACTCTTTCTGCAGTATCGAGAATTTTGATAGTTTTTTCCTCATAAGTGAGATCGCTTTCCAATTGGACCTCTTCCAAAGGTATAGTATCCTTCAAAGAAGTCTCCTCCATCTCCGGATGGCATTTCTTTAGCTGACTTATGTGAAATACATTATGAACGGCAGACAATGATTCAGGCAATTCAATCTCATATGCTACTTCTCCTTTACGGCTCAGAATCTTGAATGGCCCAACATATCTTGGTGCCAATTTTCCTTTGACTCCAAACCTCTTCACTCCATGAAGTGGTGATACTCTAAGATAAGCTCTATCACCCACTTCATAGGTGACTTCCCTACGCTTGGGATATGCGTAGCTCTTTTGTCGGGAGTGTGCTATCTTCAATCTGTCCTTTAATAACTTGACTTTCTCTTCAGCTTCCTTGATTAATTCTGGCCCAAACAATTTTCTTTCTCCAACACCATTCCATAGTAATGGTGTAGTACACTTTCTCCCATAGAGAAATTCAAACGGTGCCATCTCAATGCTGGCTTTATAGCTGTTGTTGTAAGAGTATTCCGCGTAAGGCAGACTTTCATCCCAACTAGCTCCATAGTCTAGGGCACATGCCCTCAACATATCCTCTAAAATCTGGTTGGTCCTTTTTGTCTGTCCATCCGTCTGGGGATGAAAAGCAGTGCTGAATTCCAATCTCGTTCCCAATGACTCATGTAGTTGCCTCCAAAAATGGGAAGTGAATTGAGTTCCCCCTATCAGACACAATACTCTTAGGTACTCCATGCAGACACACAACCCTATTCATATAGATCTTGGCTAACTTAGCACTTGTATAGTTTGTTTTCACGGGTATGAAATGAGCCACTTTAATTAAGCGATCTACCACGACCCAAATAGAATCAAATCCTGATCTAGTCCTTGGCAGTCCAGTGATGAAATCGAAGCCAATCTTGTCCCACTTCCAATCAGGAATAGGTAGTGGTTGTAACAATCCTGCTGGTTTTTGATGTTCCTCTTTCACTCTACTACATACATCACACAAAGCAATATGTTCGGCGATATCCTTCTTGAGATTATTCCACCAAAATCTTTCCTTCACATCCATGTACATTTTGGTGTTACCCGGATGAATGGAATATGGTAAGTTGTGTGCTTCTTGTAAAATCAGTTTCCAAAGCTCCGGATCTTGCGGGATGCAGATACGTTTTCCAGACCATAAAGTACCATGTTCGTCTTCATGGAATCCTTTGGCTTTTCCTTTACCAATCTTTTCCGTAATCTCTTCAATTTCCTTATCCGTCTTTTGGGCTTCTTTTATTTTGTCCAACAAGGTGGGTTGAACATCCAATGACATGAGATGTCCTTCAGGCACTATCTCCAATCTGAGATCTTTGAATTGGGCACACAGATCATCTGGAAATTATCCCTTAGTAAGGCCATTCAAATAAACCTTACGGCTTAATGCATCCGCTACAACATTTGCTTTACTGGGGTGGTATTGCAAACTCAAGTCATAGTCCTTGATGAGTTCTATCCATCTCCTTTGTCTCATGTTGATTTCTTTCTGGGTGAAGATATACTTCAAACTTTTTTTATCTGTGAACACTTCACATCGCTTTCCCAAAAGATAATGTCTCCATGTTTTGAGTGCATGGACAACAGAGGCTAACTCCAAATCATGAGTAGGATAATTCACTTCATGAGTCATGAGTTGTCTCGAGGCATAAGCCACAACTTTCCCTTCTTGCATTAAAACTGCACCTAATCCTTGATGAGATGCATCACAATAAACTGGGAAATCCTTCTCCAAATCTGGCAGACATAAGACTGGTGCTGTCACTAGTCTCTTCTTCAACTCTTGGAAACTGAGTTCACATCCTTCAGTCCAATCAAATATCTTGTATTTCTTAAGTAACCCCGTCATTGGCTTAGCTACCTTGGAGAAATTCTCAATGAATCTTCTATAGTATCCTGCCAAGCCAAGGAAACTACGAACTTCTTTCACTGACTTAGGAGATTCCCATTCAGTTACAGCTGACACTTTTGCAGGATCAACTGCTACACCATTTCCTGACACAATGTGTCCAAGAAATCCAACCTCATTTAGCCAGAATTCACACTTGCTGAATTTGGCATACAGCTTATGCTCTCTAAGCTTATCAAGTATTAATCGCAGATGCTCTTCATGCTCTTATTTGCTTTTGGAATAGATCAAAATTTCATCGATGAAAACGACAACGAATTTGTCAAGAAATTCCATGAACACCTTGTTCATCATATTCATGAAGTAAGCTGGTGCATTTGTCAATCCAAATGGCATCACGGTTTATTCATACAATCCATACCTAGTGGTGAAAGCAGTCTTAGGTATGTCTTGTTCCCTTATTTTTAGCTGAAAATAGCCTGATCGAAGATCAATCTTTGAGAACACGCGGGCTCCTTCTAACTGATCAAACAAGTCAGTGATTCTGGGCAAAGGATATTTTTCTTGATAGTCACCTCATTGAGTGAACGATAATCTATGCATAACCTTTGACTTCTATCTTTCTTTTGAACAAACAAAACTGGTGCTCCCCAAGATGAAGAACTTGGTTGAATAAATCCTTTATGTAACTGTTCCCCAAGTTGTTTCTTGAGTTCCTTCAACTCATCAACTGACATCATGTAAGGTCTCTTTGCTATTGGTCCTGATCCTGGCAGCAAATCAATCAGAAACTCAACATCTCTATCTGGGGGCATTCCTGGCAACTCTTCCAAAAACACATCCGGATATTCTCTCACAATTTGCACACTGTCTATGCTAACCCCCTTAAGAGAATTTAGCTTACTACCTTTTGATTCAAAGTTTGACTTGAATCTAATCCGTTTCTTATCCGGGGTTGTGAGTGCGACGGTACGGTTGGCACAATCTAGTACTCCTTCATACTTGGTCATCCAATCCATTCCCAAAATAACATCAAATCCTTGGGAATCTAGGATTATCAGACTAACTAGAAACTTATGCTTTCCAAACTCTATTACTAGATCACGACATCCAAGGCTTACTATCATATCTCCACCGGGAGAACTTACTTATATAGGACACCCAATATTTTCAGTTGGAAATCCATTTCTATCAACAAATGCTCTTGATATGAATGAATGCGATGCACCAGTATAAAAAAGAACAAGTGCTGGAATAGAATTGAGTTTGAACTTACCAGCCACAGCATCAGATTCCTCATATATTTCTTCCACATTGATGTGGTTCACTTGTCCCTTCTAGAAAGGGTTGGGCTTGGTGGTTCCTTCAACCTTCTTCTCTGGGCACTCATTTGCATAGTGTCCCATCTTCTTACATTTGAAACACTCAAACTGACTGATATCTCTCTTTGCAGGCTGACTTCCACTTCCACCTCCATTGTGGTGACTCTTGTGTCCACCCTTGTGATTCTTATACTTGTCATTATCATGATTGCGGTGATGCTTGTTGTCATGATGACGATTGTGGTTGTGGTGGTTGTTGTACTTTCCATGTTTGTGGGATCCAGAACTCCCACTATCATCATGATGGGAACGCTTGTGAGACGATCCCGAGCTGTGCTTATCAAAGCTATGCTTCCTCTTCCTACTCTCAACCTGTTTCATCTTGTTCTCCAAGATGGTAGCCTTGTCACAAAGTGATTGATAGGTTGGTACATAGGCAACAGGCAGCTGCAGATTCAATTCATCATTCAGTCCTTCGAGGAACTTCTCCTTCCTCTTGGCATCTGTATCAACTTCATTCGGTGCATAACGCGCCAGATTGTTGAATTCCTCAATGTACTCAGCCACGCTGCGGTGACGCTGCTTCAGATTGTGGAACTCCTTCTTCTTCAAATTCATCACTCCGGATGAGATGTGAGCTATACGGAATCCATCCTCAAAGATAGCCCAAGTCACGTCCTCAATGGGAGTGGTGATCTGAAAGTTGTCCCACCAGGTTGTTGTTGGCCCTTCTAGCAGATGTGCTGCAAATCTGACCTTCTCTTTGTCGGTATAGCCTACAGTCACTAAGTCCTTGTTCACTGAACGTAACCAATCATTGGCCACCATTGGATCAGTGGTTCCCGAGAACTTTGTAGGCCTCAGTCTTAGAAATCTGGTGAGCATGTCAAATCCTGGCGGATTATTCTGGTTGTTGTTGTTATTGTTATTGTTATTGTTGTTGTTGTTATTCTGGTTCTGGTTCTACATGAAGGTTGTCATCATCTGCATCAGTTGAGCTTGTGCTGTCATCAACTGCTGCATCTCGGGAGTGACATTGTTGTTGTTGTTTTGGTTGGGGTTGGCACGTCGAGGAGGCATTTGTGGTTTTAATAAGGATAAGAATGAGATACCCATAGATGCTTAACATGCACATTACATCACATAGAACAATCACAATAACTAAGCATCAAAATAACATAGAGTTTGAACGACATAAACAACAAGTTTTTTGGAAAATGCAAACACACTATAGCAAGCCATCCACATGTTGGATGGTCATTGTGACACAATAATCAAAATATGGTAGATGAAAGATAACCGAGTAGCCTACACTACTCCTCCGCATCAATCTCCTCGTCAACAAGGGTAAGACCTGCAATCTCCATGGCGGTCTTGTACTCATCAACACTAGTGGTCAAGGCCTCAATCTTGGCCCTAAGAGCCCTCTTCTGTGAGCGAAGCCTCTCAATCACTCCCTGCTGATGCTCAAGCTCGAAGTCCTTGGCCTCTAACTCTTCCTTCATCTCCCGGATCTTCTTGTTCCTTTCTTGGACTCTTTTCTCTTGGCTCTTGAACTTCTTGTCCTGACTTTCAAACTTGACCTCCATTTCCTTGACAATCTCGTCTTGTTCCGCGAAGAGCTTGTCCTTCTCACGAAGCTGAACCTGGAGCTCATCATTGCTAAGCATGACGTTGGTCCTATCTATATCAAGGTGTCTAATAAGACCCTCTAGGTCCTGGAGGTACAGACGAATCGGCTCCATCATCTCTCTAGCAGCATCCTCATACTCTATAGCCTCACCCTCCTCGTTGCGTCCCCCGAAGGGGTGAAAGTAAAGACCTCTAATCTCGGTGGAGTGACTCCCTACCAGACGCCCAAGTAACTCCTGCATGACTACATCTAAGCCTTTCTCCTTGTCATCATGCATCAGCTTGAAGGTGATGGCCTCCGTGGTTGGCTCTGTCTGGCATCCCGGCTGTGTGACTCTGAAGCCCCATAGGTCCTTCCTCTCAAACTTGGTGAGCTGGAGTGTCATGATGCTAGGAAGTGGAAGGTTGAGTACACTAGTGAGCTCGATGAGACGAGTACCAAAACGAGTTCCCTTGAACTCCTCAGCCGTGCTGATAACAACGTTAGGCATCTATTTTTATAAGATATAGAAAGTTAGAATCAACACAAGTAGAGAAAATTCACAAGACAAAATAACACAAGCACATCACTTAGCAACAAACACACAAGTCATGCCATACACAAATCCATTACAAACATCAAAGGTTCAACATAACTTAGACAAAAAAATTGAAGTAAAAACGATAAGTGTGGTGGTCCAACTAACGAAGTACGTTACAACTCTCACTCACGAGACAAAATAGCTATCAGGGCATCCTTAGTAGCCATCTGTCTATCTTGTTCACAAGACTCCCATATTAAATCTATGATGTCTCCCCTTAGTTGTTGGTTGGTAGTCTCTAATTCTTGGGTATGCTTCTTTTCTTCTCTAAGGTCATTTTGAGTGTTGAGCATTCTACAGTTGAATCTATCACCAAGCTCCTTGATAGCATTCCAAGCTACATTTCTTGCAGAGTCAAAGAATGTTGTGTGCATTTCAGAGTTGGTGACCATGCAAAATCCTGACTCATTGTGGTTGTCTTCCTTGTTTTTGTACAAGTGAAGTTGCACCCACCAATACTCTTCTCCTTCATCCATCACAGGGAATCCCTTGTACACAGCTGCACCATGTATCCCCATGGTAACCATAAGGTTCTTGAGTGCCTTGGGAAATTCAGTCTCACACTCCTAGGTCATGATCATGAGTGGTCCCTTCCTCACCGCTTCGTTGATGGAGTTCATCTACAAATAGAGATGAGAAACAAGATTATAAAAGTTTACGAGAATAAAAAGACAAGTGTAGAAATTTTTTCGAAGTGTTGAAAATTTTTCCTTAGTCGTTTCTTAGTCTAATTCAATCCTAGGGTCATAATCCTACATGCAACATAGTGCTCCGATACCATCTGTAAGACCCCACCATTATAAAGGTAAAGGTCCCTATGATTGCAATGCTAGTCCCTGGATCAATTGATAGCATCCACGGTTTAAGATGAAGTACACAGAAACAAAGGTCATTATTACATCGTCATTCCAGAGATAACATAGTCTTTTACAACTCCATAGCCATAGGCTAGTACAAGAGTTTAACTTAAGAATATAAATAAAAGTATTCATCTTCATGTGCCATAGGCAAGCATGTTGAGTGTAGACTCATAACCCTAATCCTCATCAGAGTAACCTGCAACATCACAAGTTACAGCCACAGTGGGTCAATACATTGGAATAGTATTGGCAAGTGATACCTTAGTAGAATAATAGTATCTAGCTTCTACATTAATTTGGCTAAGTGTAGCTTAGGCTTGCTTTTCTCAAAATAGGTTTTACCTATCAGTTGAAAACACTAAATTTTTGTTTGGTAAAAAAACCCAAGGAACCACCAATAGACATTGGTGATCCTTAACCCTTGTTCAACCACAAATTTTAGCTTAGAAATTGGGATGAGGAGATTCTTGATAGCTTCCATGCCTTGATGCTCAAATTGTCTATTTACGGGGACATGGCTAAGTACTTAGATTCTTCCTTCTGCGGAGGTGGTGCACTTTCCCCACAAGACTTGATTTTCATCAAGACGGGACCTTTCAGAAGCCTTACCTTAGACCAAAATGGACGTGCTCCAAACTTATCACCCTCTACCACCAACTGTCCATTTGGCTAAGTTATTGCAACCTATATGATCCAGGCAGAGCCCATAATGCCATGTGGATGCACTAGAAGCTTCTTAACATATGGCATCTCAAATCCCTTTGTTCCTGGGTGGCATTCCACAAGTGAGATACACAGGGTAAACCATTGGAAAATGCGCCCTGCTAACCACTCAACAAACATCCACCAAGCAATTACCATTCCACCCAGGTGTTTCATTCACTTAGTTGTTTTATTAAGCAAAAACATAAGTCAAAGACTTAAAAATATTTTTCCATAGTAAGTATATAATCCACCCTTGGTTGCTACTTGCTAGGCTAAGCATGGCAATAGCAAGTATCTTAACTTAGAGAAAATTCTAACAATTCTACAACTACTAGGATTTCCCAAGCATAGCATATAGATACTTAGCAAAAATTATCATGCAAGCCCGATACAAAATATCACTAATGCATAGTCAAACTATTGGGATAAAAATATGAAGCACCACTTGCCTTGGTAGTTGGGGAGTAACAACAATCCTCACAGTCACAATCACCACTAGCACCAAAATCTACACATAAAATGATAGCACCAAATTCACATTTCAAATAATCAAGCAAATTATATGAATGCATGCAAATGCCATGTGATGATTTTTAATAAACCAAGCAAGACAAGTAAAACAGAACTGGACAATAAACTAAACAATTCTACACCAAATAAATTTAATTGGGCCTTTAAAACATTTTCCAAATAATTTTTATGCACAAAATATGCCTACAAATGTCTCTGCATAAATTTCTATTTTACCAGAAATAAAATACAAAACTAAGTCCATAGATGTGTATGATTTGTTTTTGTGATTCCAATGGTATATTATTTGTATTTTTTGGATAAACAGAACAAAAGTTATTGAATTTAAAAGTTTGAATAACTAATAGATTCAAATCTAAATTTAAAACAGAAAAACCTGACACGCGGTGCAATCTGATTGGTCTGTACCGGTTCGCACTGGATCACGCTTGCGGACGGTAGGATCTAAATAAATCCAACGCTCCAGATCACAACTTACCCCTTCACGTCAGATCAAACCTGGACTGCTAGATCTAATCCTAAGGCCCAGATCTACATGTACCTCTTCGCATCTGATTCTAATCTAGACCGCTGGATCTACATCCAGCGGATCAAATCCTTCTGCCAAGAACTGGCGGCGCAAATGGCGAGAAGAGGCGGAGGCGCTACTTGCGGCGATGGTCCGGCGATTCTAGCGAGGGCTGGGGGCAGTGGCGATGCTTACCGGCGTCGCAAGGCTACGAGGAAGCTCAAGATGCTGCTGGCGTAGACAGGGGCGAGCTGCTGTGGCTGTGGGAGCTCGTCGGAGTTGAGGACAGCGTCGGGATCGGGTGGACGGTGACGTTAGCGACGGTCTGGACCGCCCTAACACAAACCAAAGGCATCAGCGCGTGCACAATGATCAGGCGAACATGACAGGGTCAGGGAGAAGGCAAGGGGCGATCGGGTTTTACCTAAATCACTCGTCGGAATCAAGCGGCGGCTCTTTCGTATGCGGGCGTGAACGGGGACGGCGACCTGGGTCATGCGCAGGCAAACCAAAGAGTTCAGAGGATGCACAAGGACATGCTGGTCACACTCGTTTGAAGCAGAGGCACAGGGGCGGTCAGGACTCACCGGAATTTGTTGCCGGAGATGCTCGGTACCGCGGCGGCACGAGCTCGATTGTGGATAGCCTAGAAACGCTCTGTGGTTGGTGATTGAGGGGAAAGGAGCAGAGTGGAGAGGTGGTTATGTAGCCAGAGCGAGGGCGGTAATTACGCGATGTATCAATGGGATTTAAGAGAGGAATCAACGCGGCATCACTGCGAGGAAGAAACGGCACAGCGGGTCGTCACGCGGAGATTTGGGGACAATGATGCCGACTGGGCATTGGGTCCACTCGGTAGAGAGAGAGGGGGTTCGCGTGTGAGTGAGAAACAAAGAGGGGAGGGGTTTTCCCGGGTGGGCTTGCTGGGCTGGCTACTGGGCCGAGGGTGGGTTGGGTTAGTTAGGTCGTTGGCTTTATTTTTCCCCTTCCTTTCTCTTTTTCTTTTTCTGTTTTGATTTCTGATTTGAATTTGAATAAGTGTTTCCAATCTATTTCAATTCAAATTTCTTATAGAATTTTATTCTGTAATTCTTGTGTCCTAGGATGTGTAAAACATCCATTTATACTCAAAAACATTTTGAGTTTGAAATTGAAATATAAAACCATGCCCTTAGATAAATATTTCTAATAGGCATACAGATGGTTTTGAAATTGAATTGTTTTTTTGAAAACCTTGGTGTGGCCTTGTATTCACTTTCAAAACATTGCTGAACAAATACTAATCCCAAATGGAAAATAAAACACAAACCTTGCCTCATTTGAAAAGGTAATAGGCATGAATGTGGTTTCTTTTGTTTAAAATTTATTTGAAAAAGATCAAATGCTTATGAATGCATGAATGCTATGCAAGCTTTACAAATTGTGGTTTTTGGGATGTTACACATGGGAATTCTGTCAAGTGCTTTCCCTTCAAATAGCTGTGTACTCTTCTCTGGTGTTGTAAGTGTTGTGTGGGTGGACCTGTGCTAATGTACCGACCGTACTTGGACTAATACATACTTGTGATTAAACCCCCTGCAAACATCCGTAACTAGAGGAAAGTAATTAAGATATAAATCTAACCACATCCTTAAACTCTGAGATCCTACACTCCCTTGTGCAAAGGTGTCCTAACGGGGTTCAGGTTTCTGTCACTCCGGCAACCCCATAATTAGTATCCAAATACACAATGCATTCCCCTAGGCCCATAAATAGTGAAGTATCATGTAGCACATGACACCACTAGAATAATAGCACCACAACTTAAATACTAAACCATTGAATAATAACTCAACACAAATTCACTACTAACAACATGACTTCTCCCATGTCCTCAAGAATTAAACGAACTACTCACAAGACATCATATGGATCAAGATCAAAGATGATATGGTAATGGATAACAATCTAAACATAAACAATAATCCAATGGTTCCACTCACAAGCATCAACTACAATAGTAATTAACACCGGGAAAGTTTCCCCTAAGAACTAAAGCAATATCCAACACAATTGTTACAGCGGGACGGAGTGGTGATGATGGTGCTGGTGGAGATGATGGTGTAGATGATGATGATGATGATTCCGATGAAGCCTAGCTTGATGATGGTGTTGATGGCAACGATGTCCCCTCTTCGGAAAGGAATTCCCCCGGCGGAAATCTGTCTGCCAGAGAGATCTTTCTCTCTCGGTGTTTTCCGCCGCCTAGAGGCGGCGAAAATCTATCGGTGGTCGCTCCGCGAGGCTTAGGGTTCCGTAGGGAATATATAGGCGAAAGGGAGGAGCCGAAGGCCGGGCAGGTGGGCCACGGTTTCCCTAGGCGCGGGGTCAGGTGGACCTGCGCCTAGGGGGTGTGGCCCCCCTGCGGCCCCTCTTCGCTCCTCCTTCTAGATTCCTTCGTCTTCTGGTAAAATAATATGTTTCCATATTTTTCTAGTATTTTTTTGATCTTCGCGAAACTGCACTGAAACGCCTTCTTTTCCATCAGAATCCAGACTCCGGTAGTCCATCCTCCAAGAATCCTCCAACATGCAAAACAGATGAAAAGACATAAGTAATACCTCATAATAAGATAAATATCAATGAATATAGGTAAATTATGATATAGAATGGTGATGCAAATTGGGCGTATCAATGTGTTATGGACACAATGACTTGAAGATGATGGTGAATGAAGTATGTGACTTGACTTTGATAAAAACTGATAGTTGGGTTTGGATGTGATACCATTCCAACGTTTACCGTACAACCGCAATACCCGAATTTGGGTAGGGCTTGACTGGAAGTTTATATGTCTTAGTATGGGTTCCATCGCGGAACGAGGTGAGCTGAGGCTACCTTGTGAATGTGACTGTCCACCTATGCATTGCCCAAGATGACAAATGGTCATGGTTGGGAGGCCAAACTTATAGGGGAGGTGTCTATACTAGGTTGTGTAATTGAAAGGTTAGGATTGATTATCCGCATACTAGGTTGTGTATCGAATGTCGTGGTGAAAGTTTACCGCCTCTGCAAGATGTCAAACTATTCGAATAGCCGCGTCCGCGGTTATGGACAGTTGGATAGCCATATTGTTCTGTTGTCGGATGTTTTCCAAAATGACCCTTGACTTGAAAGATGACTTTGAATTGACCCCACAAGTGGTGGAAATGAAGCTAGGTTCCCACCTAAGTAACTTAGCCAACTAAAGTTAGGTTTTTCTACTATACACTGGTTGAAATAAAATTGGCTTATGGCAAACAAACCTAGATCTTAAGAATCCTATAGAATGGCCTTACTGCTTTAGTGAAAGTTTGCGAGTACTTCATAGTACTCATGGCTTTGTCCCTGGCTATTCCCATGGCCATACTATTAAGGGACTACGACAAAGATGGACAGCAGGATGCTTATGATAACAAGGATCATCTCCCATCGTCGGCATTGCCTGTGACCCTAAAGATGGAGCCTTGACCACGCTACCTTTATTATATTCCGCTGCTTTGATTGTGATCAGACTTGATCATGAGATCAACTATTTGTAAGACTATTATGGTTTGTAATGGATGATGAACTATGGTACCAATCTGTTATGTCTCGCAAAAATGGTAATCCTGGGATTGCGATGTACGGCATAACAGGCATCTGGGATTAAAAATTCGGGTGTTGAAAAAACCCATGAAAAATAATGCACGTATGCAGGGTTTCCCACGGAGCTGCCATTGTCTGTAATGGCATGTTCTATCAACCAAACTCACTGGATACCTCCATTGCCTATCTTTACTATTAGTGTACGCTACCTCAGCCTCCATTCCTCTTCTAATGCATTTCATCTTCAATTGTGTTGCCCTGGCATGCAAAGCCTTAATCAAATATGGGAGGATGAGATGGCTAGCATATACTGTTGATGCAATTCTTTGACGCGAATCGATCTTTATCATGATCATCTGCCTAATCTTATCAAATATTTGCCACAGCATAAGCCCTTTCAATGACTTGACCTTTGCATTGAAACTCTTTGCAAGGTTACTTGTTACATAGTCTACCTTGCAAATTTCATTGAATCGGCTTCTTGACCACACCATTCCATGATGTGCATCCAGGTACTCCTTCATCGCAGGTTTTTTTATACAACACTTCCAAATGATACAGATGCTTCCTCAAACTGTATGTGTATGAAGCTGGCCATAGGTTGTCAGTATAAACTTTACCCTTAAATTTCTTTTTAAAATTATACACTAAGTGTCGCATACATTCCCTATGCTCCACTCTAGGGAATACTTCTTCTACAGCTTTCTCCAAACCTTTGCAAGCGTCTGTGTGGATAGTAAGTCCTGGTGGATGACCTATAAGGTCGCACAAATTCTCCAGAAACCAAGTCCAACTTTCCTCTGACTCAATCTCCAAAAATCCATAAGCAACAGGGAACATCCAATTGTGGCCATCAACTGCAGTAGCAGCTACTAGCTGTCCTTTAAATCTGCCATGAAGAGTTGTTGCATCCTCGGCCAAATAAGGCATGCAACCATCCAGAAACCCTTTCCATCAAGCTTTGAAACAAACAAAAGCCCTTCTAAAGCACTCCTCCATTATCTTCCCTCTTATTTTGTACTAAACTTTATGTCTGTCTATCTATACAACACTACCTGGACTAGCCATCTCCACTTTAGTTTTGAAGCTGTAAAGCAACTGAAAAATTTCATTCCATGGACCATTGATCCTCTCAAGAGCCATTTCCTTTGCATAGAACATCCTCATGTAGGGTACTGTCATATTAAACTTTTTAGAAACATCTTTTATGAACGTTGTTGCACCAAGTGATGGGTTCGCTCTCATCCAATCCATGATTGCATCTGCCAACCACCTAATCTTTGCTAATTTTGTTTTGTCCTTTGGTTGTCCCCCTTGAGGTGGACAAGAATGTTCGAACCGGTTAATTTTTATCTGAAAAATAATGAAAATGTCAGGTATAGCTAACAAACTCTACACAATGATCTAAAATACACAACTAGTTGTAATACCTGAACCAAACTACTCCTGAGCATATTGGATGCATGCATCCTCCACCTACACCTCTTGTATGGGAACTTCACTGTGAACCTTGCTGGCTCACTCTGAATAACATCATAATCATTATTGGTGTGAATGCAATATGTAGTAAGGGCATTACGGCTGTCCCACGTCATTTCAAATACGGTGCCTTCTGAAATCTTAGGATCGTCTTTGTCCCACTCAATTACTGACAAGTCCTCACTATCGTACTTGGCTAAAACAAGGTTTTCATTGTTCTCCTTGTTCTTTTTGTCATCAGTGTCATCAAATCTGGCACCCTAGCCAATTTCATCTGTGTATTGATCCTCTAGTGCCTGTTTACTGAATCTATCTACAAATTCAGGAAACATCAACTCATCCTCATCATCTAGTAGAGGCGCTTCATCGTCGGGATCTGCCTCGTCCTCCACATCGGCCACACGAGCGGTTTGGCTTAAACTCGCAATGCGAACATATGGTATTGATGTGGACCTACAAGGATCGCCGAGGTTCACACTATTAGCAGAGACACATGATGCCCGACCACCTAATGATGCGTGACCACCAGATGGTGATTTAACACTCTTTCCCTTGTGCTCACCTTTAGGTTGCGCATGGAGACGAATTCGACGAAAACATTCGACAACATTCAAAGAGAAAAGCATTACCAGATCATCTTCGCTAGTTAGTGGGAGCAATCTTTGCTTCCTAATGTTGAAATATTGCAAATCAACTGACTCGCCTCTGCTCTGGGGGAATTTATAATAGATTTTATTTATCAAATCTCTGAGAGTTGTGGAGGTTGCAACCACCGTTGGGAAGTAAAATCCAGAGAGATATTATTCACAACCACAAATTATGCTGGTATCGAGTCTAACCGCCAGCCGAAATGCCAGCACTAGATCAATTATAATCGAAAAGCAAGGCACTTAGTTGAGCACCAGCAATTCGCGCTCAAATACTGCCAATGATCGATCCACAAAGGTAAAATGATGCTTACCCAGAAGGAATCCATGCGCTATATCCCTCCGATTCCACCCAATCTTCTTCGTGCTTGACGCAGATGGCCGGTACACCAGCCAGCATTGCATACTGTTCCGCGAAAGGGGTAGATCTAGCGGTGGCGGGAGCGGGCCGGAGGTGGAGTGGGCTCTGCATATAGGGGAGGGTGCGGCTCTGGGGGCGAGGACGACATAAGGTAGGAGGGCACGATGGTGGGGCAGCGGAGGGGCGGTGTGGGAGATGTTCTAGGCTCGGGGGGAAGCGAATGCTTTGGGTGAGCGAGAATGGTCGGCCCGACGTGTCTCCATGATGCCCACCCTTTACCACATATGCAAGACCTGTACCAACACGGTCCCACCCTTCACCACGTATGCAGGACCCGTCCCAACATGGCCCCACCCATCAGCATGTAACGGTCGAGACCACGTAACATAACGCTCAACGCATAACCTGCCCCAACACGGTACCACCAGTCAGCATGTAACGATCAAGCCTTTGACCTGACGACATCCCTTCGTCCGAGCGTCGGCGAGGGTTTCATAACATAGCAAGGGGAAAAGTGAGGAAAAGTTAAGCGGCTGGGGAAAACTGAGTACAAATAACAAACCAAGAGCATGAAAATAGAAATCCCTATATATATATATATATATATATATATATATATCAAAGACAAAAAAATCCTTAGTAGTCCAACAAGCATATAGTGTCCTACACATTCCTAGAAGGGTTAATTGGATAGATGCCACTACAATTTCTGCCTATTTGAGAAACACCACTACAACTTTCATCTTTTGAAAAACGCCACTACAATTCTTGATACATTCTATAAACGCCATTATGCCCACTTAAACACATATACCTGCCAATATACACTCTTATTTCTGCCGTACATACGTATAGAAGGTGGACACCGTCCTAATAAGCTAAGGAAGGTAACCGTGACAGAATAAAATTGGATAAAATAATTAGAATAGTGTAAATTGTATCACATTTTTTAAATATTTGTTTGCAATATCGTATAATGATTTTTTTATATCATAATCAAACCTGAATATAAAACAACTCATGGTGCGGAACGTCTGAAAGTTTCCAGTTTTCATTAACAATTTAGCATGCAAACCAATATACGTTAGGAAAAATATCCATTGCACAAGTAGTGTATAAATGTGAGTTCTTGTTGTCCACCGATGTTGCATTGTACTAACGAATTATGTGTTCGTTTTGGATGCAATTCCTCATATGATGGTGATGAATCGGTATTCTTGCCGGATATTTGTACTGCAGTTTCGTGTTATTTAATGCTAAACTAATTTTGAATATTAAGGAACCGGTGTTAATTCGTATGACAGGTGTTTCACAGCTAATTACGCTACTAGTGCATGGATTTTTTCCTAACGTACTGCATTTTCTTGCATGTTAAATTGTTATAATAAAAACTGAAAAGTTTCACACGTCACCTTACGAGTTGTTTTATATTCGGATTTGATTATGATATGAAAAAAATTCATTGTACGATATTGCAAACGGATATTAAAAAGATGTGTAACAATTTACACCACCCTTGTTATTTCCTCTAATTTTATTTTGTCACAGTTACCTTCATTAGCTCATTAGAGTGAGGTCCACTATGTATACGTATGTACGACAGAAATACAAGTGTATATTAGTTGTTATATGTGTTTAAGTGGGCACAATGGCGTTTATAGAATGTATCGAGAATTGCAATGGCGTTTGTCAAAAGATGAAAGTTGTAGTGGAGTTTCTCAAATAGGCAGAAATTATAGTGGCATCTATCCAATTAATCCTTCCTAGAATATCAAAAGATTCATGGAAAATCATTTTGGGACACAAAGGAATGGCTCAAACACTAGTGGGCATAATCTGTCCAGATATTCAGCAACAACAAAACAAATTTATTTCGACCACCTAGCCATTTCAGGAATTTTGATAAATTTTTGTGCATATAGAAGAATAAAATTTGCAACCAAAGTATAAATATGAGCGCAATCGGAGTTACGGAAAAAATTATAGGATTGTTTTACTAAAAAGAGTTCATGCAGGAATTTTCTGCTCTGTATGTTTTGTCAACTTTAAAACATCCAAATGGGTTCAACTTGTTACTTTATTGGTAACTCCAAAAATAAAACTAAAATAAAAATCTCTTGCTATAACAAGAGTGAAAAAATAAATTTTAAAAGAAAACAAACCGGGTTGCCTCCCATAAAGCGCTTTCTTTATAGCCATATAGCTAGGCTTACTTACTTGTTTCAAGCGATGTGGAGATTATGTGGTAGCTTGTACCTTGGTGCTATCTCCTTATTCCTTGGGAAGTGTTCCATGCATAATACCAGGGTCCCATGGCATTTTCGTACAAAACAAAATAATAGTAAAGTTAAAACATCATAAAAAGCAACACAAGATATGGCGATAATAAGAACGAAGCCTCACCTTCTTCCTACACATTGGCATTTTATATATGACTAAACCACAGCAAGTAGAGGCATACCATTGCATAAAATTAGTAGGTGAACACAACATATAATCAATAGAAGCATAAAGAGGGCACTTATCACCTACTCTTTCATAGTAGTTTCACTCACTAGAAGCAAGTATAATATTGTAACCATTCAAAGCATGCAAGTTCATAGAGTTTTTCATGTAAATAGGATTATAACTATCATGGCATTCATTAGCATGCTTTCCTATTTCAAAATAGTTAATAGTACTATTTTCAATATCAAGACCATGGTTGCAACAAGAATTTTGCAAACCACATATATATTTCTTAGCAAGTTAATATTTCTCCTCTATGGTGAAACTAGGAGAACTCAAGAATAAAGTAGGACTCTTACAAATAAGAGCATGATCATGGATAACAAATATATCATTTTCTATCCTCATGTATTATACATGGAGGGTTATCAATAAGCATAGGACCATGATACGTCCATTTTGCATCACTATTTTATATCATAATTTACTGTTATTCATTGATATATTTCATATTAAGAGGTTATACTAATGTTATTTCATCTATTTTGCATGTTGGATGACTTTTGGAGGATGAACTGCCGGAGTCAGGATTCTGATGGAAAAATCGGTGTATAGATGCAATATTCATGAAGATCAGAAAATTCCAGAAAATATATGGAAATTCCGACTTTTACAGAAGATGAAGGAAGCCAGAAGGGGAAGTGGAGATGGGCCACAGGGGGCCCACACCACCTCTGGGCCGTGCCACCAGGTGGTGTGGCCACCTTGGCCCACCTCTGGCGTCGCCCTTTCGCCTATATCATCCCCCCGAAACCCTAAGACTTGGGGAGCGACCACAGAAAGATTCTGCCTCCTTTGCAGGGAGGAAACTAGAGAGAAAGAAAGAGCTCTCTGGAAGGAAGAATTCTGCTGGGGGAATTCCTTCCCGGAGAGGGGAGATCGTCGCCATCAACATTATCATCAAGATAAGCTTCTTCGGGATCATCATCATCATCCTCACCACCAGCACCATCATCACCACTCCATCCCACTGTAACAATTGGGTTGAATCTTGCATAGTTCTTAGGGGAAACTTTCCCGTTGTTTATTACTTTTGTAGTTGATGATTTTGAGTGGAACCATTGAATTATTGTTTATATTCAGATTGTTACTGGTCATTATATCATCTCTGATCTTGATCCATATGATGTCTCCTGAGTAGTTCATTTAGTTCTTGAGGACATGGGAGAAGTCATGTTGTTAGTAGTGGAATTGTGTTGAAGTAATATTCAATGGTTTGATATTTAAGCTGTGGTGTTATTCTTCTAGTGGTGTCATGTGAACGTCGACTACATGATACTTCACCATTTATGGGCCTAGGGGAATGCATTGTGTATTTGGCTACTAATTGTGGGGTTGCCGAAGTGACAGAAACGTAAACCCCTGTTAGGAATCCTTTGCACAAGGGAGTGTAGGATCTCAGAGTTTAATGATGTGGTTAGGTTTTTATCTTAATTACTTTCTTGTAGTTGCGGATGCTTGCAAGGGGTTTAATCACAAGTATGTATTAGTCCAAGTAAGGTCGGTACATTAGCATAGGTTAACCCACACAACACTTATCCAACCAAAGAAGATTAATCAACTATATGAAGCGAAAGCACTTGATAGTATTCCCATGTGTCCTCGAGAACGTTTAGTCCTTATAAGTAATATAACCGGCTTGTCCCTTGCTGGAGAAAGGATTTGGCCACTTGCTGCAATTACTATTATTGTCTTTATTTACTCGCACTTTATTTCTTTGCATTATCAAAAAACCATAAAAATCCGTTTGCTAAGTATTTATAGAGAATTCCTGATCCAAACCACTAGTCAACACCTTCTGCTCCTCGTTGGGATCGACAACCCTATTTATATAAATTACTATGATACACCCCCTATACTTGTGGGTCATCAAGACTATTTTTTGGCGCCGTTGCTGGGGAGTGAAGCGCTATTTAAGAGTGGAACTGGTAAAGGAAATTTCTACTGTGAGTATTGTTTTTATTTCTGTTAGCTACTTTTTACCAATATGTATAACCCACTTGGTTTCCTATTTGGGAAAGCTACTACCGCTGCTAGGGCAGTGGATGAACCACCACCTGCTGAGATAGATCCTTTTAAGATACCTATAAAAATTGTTGATCATGTTATGGATAACTATTATTTTGGGGATGAAACTGCCCATCCTAGTGATCACTTGCTTTTTATCCATGAATTATGCGGGTTGTTCAAGTGTGCAGGTATCACAACGGAACAAGTCAAGAAAACGTTACTCTTTATATCATTAAAGGGAAGAGCTGAAGAATGGTATAAGCTGCTGAAGAATGGACAATCTATGGAATGGGAGGAAATTGTACCTCTCTTTTATTCTTGTAACATCCCAGATTTTATTATAGGATGTTCTTAGAAGCATGCATCATTCCTTGCACCAGTTATATTCAAACAAAAGAATTGCATCAAACCTCACCACCAAACCCCAGACAAAACCCTAATATTAATTCCTCCCTATGCGCTTTAATAAGGGAATCTTGTTTTGACCCTTCTAAAAACTAGGTAAAAATAATATCCTCTGGTTCTAAGAGGACCACCTCATTTTTACAAAAATTTAGAAACTAGTTTTACTGAATTTGGCCTTAGTATGCAAAAGTTATTAAAGAATTACTAAAACAGAATTGGAAAAGAAATGAATAAAAAAAACCTAACTAACCTAACCGGGCCGGCGAAACAGGCCCGCTACCTATTCTACCGCCAGCCCCGCGCTAGCGCTGCAGCCAAAGAACGGGCCCAGCCCAATACCCTCCCCATCCACATCGCTGCTGCACGCACCTCGCGCTAGCCCACTTCCCTCTCTGCCACCGACACGCGGGACCCACCCATTCGTCCCCTACCTCGAGCTGGAATCCTCCTGCAGCACTTTTTGAAACGGAATCCGGTAGGATTCGTGGCCGATCCTAGCCCCTCGCCCAAGATTCCGCCCCCATATAACTCCCCGCAACCTTCGGCCTCGCCTCGTTCGATTTTTTTTCTTACAAACCCTAGCCCAAACGATCTCTCGCGCCGGCCGCCGTCGGGTTGTTCTCGCCAAGACGGTTCGGAACTCCCCCTTCTCTTTTCTTCCTCTAGAGCTTTTCCCCATCCACTACTGATTCGCCCCGTATACTTTTCCCTCTCTTTACTGCAGCCAATCGACGGAAATTGCTCGCCGGAGCAACGCCGGGGACGGAGAGCGCCGGTGAAGCACTACTGACGGTCGAGGAAGCGAGGAGTGTCATTGAGAACGCGAATGTGATCGTGAGAACTTGCTGGACGCCGTCGACTGCTGCCGCCTCGGGAACCCACTAGACTGTCGCCGAGCACCGCCGCCGTCTGCCTCCCCTCGCCACCATCGCCACCACCGTAAGTCGCCGCCCTCCTCCCGTCCGTTAGATCAGCGAGCTGCGGCTCAGATTAGAAGCTAAGCGAAGGGCTATTGGCGAATCACGCGCTGCCGTGTGGCAAGTCGCAACATTGCGCCGCGTCAGCACCGCCTGCGTATCTGTCCCAACCAGATGCTGCCAAGCGTCGTGTTCTCGATTAGGGCTAGATTTAATTGGCAGATTTGTATTAAAAATTGAAAAATTCGTAGAAAATTAATTACTTGGCCAAATTTAGCATATAATATACCGTTGGATTCACAAAATTATGTAGAACACATATTTCCAATAAAATTTCAAGTTTACAGTAGGGTTTTCGGTGTAGAATTTAATCTCTAGATTAGAGTGTTTAATCTATAGAAAAATAATTAAAACTCTGATTTAGTTGATTCTTGTTGTGTTGACTTTGTTTTCACAACACCTACTGACCAAAATTATAGAACCTTGCTTAAGAACATTAGATTAGATTTGGGGCTAATTAGATGGTTGGATCTACTAGTGAGCCCAAGAATTTAGAAATAAGACCCAAATTTGTTAAACCCGTGGGAAAACAATACTAATAACATCCATAAAACAATTGCAATCCAATTATACAACCTTGGTAAATTTAGAAAACAAATCTGGCATAAATACCATGTTGCATGCATGCATATCATCTCTGTGGCGTATTTTGTGCAAGTTGTGATGAGATCTATGTTTGTATTTCGATAGATTGTTCGGAGTGTGCTGAGGAGTGCTATTGTGTAGAGTGTTGCTCGGATCAAGGCAAGTTACACCACTTGTTCATATTTTGTCCTAGTTTTGTCTATGCATGTTTTGATCTATAAATTCTGTAGTATGCATGTGTAGGATGTTCTAGTAGAGTTTTTCCTTAGTATTATTTTGCAAGGGCGATGATTTTATAGTAAGCCATGAGTAGCTCTATGGTTAGGATTTCCCCTCCTAATAGGCTCCCCTGTTTTGCTAAGTATTGCTTGCTATGCTATATATATGTAAAGTACCGTTGGGGGGTTCGAAAGACAATGAATTTTTCTAAGTATAAAGGCTCTCTTGAGCAAACTTTTCTTCTCAAATACACTTCAAAATAAAACTAAGTTTTCTTCTGGGCGGAATGATTATCGGGACAACGAGTGAGATTTTGGTGGAGTACGGCCGCCCAGGAATCAAAGAAGTCTACCATGTTTCAGAATTCAGAAGCTTACAGTGCAACCACAATACATATGGGCTCTGTCTTGGCCTAGTACTTAGTGGGAAACCTCACCTGGGTACCAACATTTGGAGGTTCTTGGCACGGTTGGATCTAGAAGGTAGAGGGGCTACTAAGGGAAAGACTCGCCATGGTCTTGTCTGTAAAAGGACTTGATCGTAGATTGTGGGTAAAGTGCACAAACTCTCGAGAGTAATGCAATCTGATCGATCAGCCATGTTCATGAAAACAGAACAACATTGAGCATCTGAAGGATGGAGCCTCTGAAGGATCTTCCTCTCTCTCTTTCAAAACTTAAAGTTTTCTAAAAACCCAAGGCGTGAGTCATATCGCTATTGGGAGGGTTTTGGAAACTTGGTGAGTAATATCCAGGTGTTAGGTTGTTTGGACACTTGGTGAGTAATATCCTCGTGTGCCATTCGACCATATATTACTTAAACAAAAGTTTACAAAGTAGGGAAATTTTCTCTTCTACTCCATACTTAAGAAAACTAGCTTTGAGCAAATAAACTCTACAGCCTAAAATATCCTTGCATGTAGAGATATTCTTTTCCTTCCTTGGGGTAATTTGCCAATACATTCAAAGTATTGACTCAACTTGTTGGCTGCACGTCTCATGTGCAGAATCCGAAGATTGAAAGGTGCGTAGGGATCGCGAGTCTACACTCGACAAGCCTGGGGCGTTGATGGACTCAAGCTGCTTTTTATGTTTCCGCTGTTATTTGAGCTAGCATAATGCTAAGCAAATTTGTAATAAATTCATACTCAGGATTCTCCGTGTAATAATGACTTTGTGTTTTACATGATATTCATCAACTGTGAGTGCTAGCTATTGATCCAGGGACTAGCATGTAAATCACAGGGACTTAGGATCTTTATTGATCCAAGGTCACTATAGATGGTATCAGAGCCAGGTTGCCTGTAGGACGCGACCCTAGGATTGGAACCACCTATAACTTATGTACCTTACTTGCTTTTCTACTAAGTTATTTTCCGTACTTCTAGTATCTTCTTTCCTCTACTTGATTAAGTATCTAATTTTCATTCTTCTAACTTAAAGATGACAAGCTTCCTCTACGACACCGTCGCGGACATCGAGCCCCTTCACTTTGGTGGATGCCTCATGGACCTTCTCACGCGTTTGGACCTTCCCCTCCCTACAATCCAGGGGAGCACAATGAAGAAACTCCACAAGGATGGCTGTTGGGGAGTCAAAGTCATCCAGCCAGGACAAGAGCGAGGCAAGAACCCGGAGGAAGACATAGCTATCCACATTGTTAGCGATTCCAAGGAGAAGGCCCTTAGCATCAGCCTGCAGCAGCTCATTTATCGCCTATGTGGACGCCATCATGAGGCTCTCCAAGGACACTGCGGCGGCCTCTTTGGAAGACGAGATGAGGAAGGAATTCCCATGGAGTTAACCTTTGAGGAAAGGACTTCTACCAAGCTCCGAAGGACCCAATATCAAGACTTGGAGTGCCACATACATGACCTTGAAAAAGGTAGCTTCCTCGAGATGTTAAAGAACGATGAGCTATGCGCTCTCATCAAGGAGAAGGAGGAAATTATCAAGCAGCAGGAGGAGACAATGAAGCTCCAAGAGATAAAGTTCCAGGACCAAGAGAAGAAGTTCGCTAACCAAGAGAAGAGGGTGATAAATAAAAACAAGAGGATTAGGGAACTCAAGCAGGAGATCGATGGAACTGAAGTGCAAACCGAAGGCCTTTCCAAGATAATCAATGATGTGCGTGCGTCCAAGAGGGACTTGGCAAAGCAACTTGAAGCTGCGAAGAATTCAAGTCTAGTGGAGGATCTATAAAGCGAGAAGGAGGGACTTCAGGAGCAGCTAGAAGCCACTACCAAGAAGTTGCAGGATGAGATAAAGAACCTCCAAGAGAAGCTTGAAGCCACCACAAAGGAGATGGAGTTGTACAAGACAACTCTAGAGCAGGAAGGCTACTCCTTCGAGGACGAGGAAGAAGAATGCATGGAAGATGTGTAGTAGTTGGACCGCCTTTAAATTCTATAGTAGAACGTTATTCGCGATTGTAATAAATACCAAGACATTTTTGTTTTAGTTAAACTTGGATGATTTATGTGTTAAGTTGTGCTTTTGTGTCTTGTGTGCCTTGAGTGCCATGTGTGTTTTCATAAGGGTAGGAGTTTACTACTTAGTCTTTATGTCTATTTCTTAACTTGTCTCTCAAATCCACAGATGCCGCCAAGACGTGCGAACACCGAAATTCCCCCAGAAATTGCACAACTTATGGCCACTCAGAACCAGCTGATCCAACTACTCACTCAGAACATGCAAAACAACAACAACAGCAACAACAACAACAACAACAACAACAACAACAACAACAACAACAACAACAACAACAACAACAACAACAACAACAACAACAACAACAACAACAACAACAACAACAACAACAACAACAACAACAACAACAACAACAAAAACAACAACAACAACAACAACAACAACAACAACAACAACAACAACAACAACAACAACAACAACAACAACAACAACAACAACAAATAACAACAACAACAACAACAACAACAACAACAACAACAACAACAACAACAACAACAACAACAACAACAACAACAACAACAACAACAATAACAACAACAACAACAACAACAACAACAACAACAACAACAACAACAACAACAACAACAACAACAACAACAACAACAACAACAACAACAACAACAACAACAACAACAACAACAACAGCAACAACAACAACAACAACAACAACAACAACAACAACAACAACAACAACAACAACAACAACAACAACAACAACAACAACAACAACAACAACAACAACAACAACAACAACAACAACAACAACAACAACAACAACAACAACAACAACAACAACAACAACAACAACAACAACAACAACAACAACAAAGCACCACCACCATCACCTCCACCACCACCTCAACAGGATCGCTTGACTCGGTTTTTGAGGTTGAACCCACCTACCTTCACTAGCAGCGCTGAACCAATCATCGCAGATTACTGGCTCCGTATGATTAACAAGAAGTTAGACACCATGCAAGCTGTCGGAGCCGACAGGCAGCGTTATGCCGCGCACCAGCTTGAAGGACCTGCTGCAGAATGGTGGGATAACTACCAAGTCACCCACCCGGATATTGATGCTATCACTTGGGATCAGTTCGAATTAGCTTTTCGCACTCATCATGTGGTTGTTGGTGTCATGACTCTGAAAAGGCGCGAGTTTCGCGACCTACACCAGTTGCACCGTTCTTTCACCGAGTATGGTGAGCTTTTCAACAAGCTAGCCCGTTATGCACCCGATGATGTTTCCACTGATGCCAAGAGGCAGGAGGAATTCTTGAGAGGACTCATTAATGAGATATCCATTCAGCTTGTGGCTCAGAAATTTGACAACTTTCAGGAACTCTTGGACAGAGCCATTATGGTAGAATCAAAAAGAAAGAGCATAGAAAACCGCAAGAGGAAGTCTAACCCTCACAAGCACTTTGTTCCGTACCAGAAGCAGCGCACTTCCTCACCACCACCTTATAACAATAATGGCCACAACCATAACGGTCATCATCATGGCGGCCACAAACACAATGGGCATAAAAACCGTAATGGTAATGGCAACAATGGAAAGGATCTCAGCGAGATGACATGCTTTAAGTGCAACAAGACAGGGCACTATGCAACCACTTTCCCCGAGAAGAAGAATGGCAATGGCAATGGGAATGGAAATGGACACAACCATGGAAGTGGAAACGGGAAGAAGCCAAATACGTTTGTCAAAGCCACGGTGAATCATGTCTCTATGGAGGATGCTTGCGACGCACCAGACTCCGTGATTGGTAAGTTCAAGCTCAATTCTGTTTCCGCAGTTGTTCTTTTTGATACCGGTGCATCGCATTCATTCATATCAAGGGTATTTGTGGATAGAGGCAAGATACCTACGGAGACTATAAACTCTCCTCTAAGGGTAAGTTCTCCTGGAGGAGAAATAGTGGCAAACTCTGGTTGCCGGGGTTTAGAACTAAGGATTGGGACACACATGTTTCCCACAAGTCTAGTAGTTCTAGAATCACAAGGATTAGACATAATCTTGGTCATGAATTGGATGACCGAGTATGAAGGGGTCATAGATTGTGCCAAAAGGACTATCACGCTCACAACACCGGAAGGGAAGAGGATTCGTATCAAGTCAAATTTCGCACTTAAGGAAGTCATGTTGAACTCTCTTAAGGGGGTTAGCTTGGAGGATGTACCTATTGTAAAGGAATACCCAGATGTCTTTCCGGAGGAGCTACCCGGGATGCCTCCCAACCGTGATATCGAGTTCCTCATTGACTTGATGTCGGGCACAGGGCCGATAGCTAAGAGACCATACAAGATGGATGTGGATGAGTTGAGGGAACTCAAGAAACAGCTTAGGGAACAATTGGACAAGGGATTCATTCAACCTAGTGCGTCATCTTGGGGAGCACCTGTCTTATTCGTGGAAAAGAAGGATAAAACCAAGAGGCTGGTTGTGGACTACCGCTCGTTGAACGAAGTGACAATCAAGAACAAGTACCCTCTGCCCAACATCAATGACTTGTTTGACCAGTTAAAGGGAGCCAGTGTGTTCTCAAAGATCGATCTGCGATCAGGCTACTTTCAGCTAAAAATTCGAGAACAGGATGTGCCCAAAACAGCCTTCACCACAAGATATGGATTGTATGAGTACACCGTGATGTCGTTTGGACTAACCAATGCCCCGGCATACTTCATGACTATGATGAACAAGGTGTTCATGGAGTATTTGGACAAATTTATCATGGTATTCATAGATGATATACTCATATACTCCAAGGATGAGAAGGAACATGAGAGACATCTGCGCCTAATTATGGAGAAACTAAGAGAACACAAGTTGTATGCCAAATTCAGCAAATGCGAATTCTGGTTAAAGGAAGTGGGATTCCTTGGTCATGTTGTGTCGGCAAAAGGAGTTGCCGTAGATCCCAGTAAAGTAGCTTCCGTAACGGAATGGGAATCACCCAAGAATGTGGGAGACATTAGGAGTTTCTTGGGCCTCGCAGGATATTACCGGAGGTTCATTGAAAACTTTTCCAAAATAGCAAAACCCATGACGGAACTGTTGAAGAAGGAAAAGAAATTTCTATGGGCCGAGGCGTGTGAAGCAAGCTTTCAAGAATTGAAGAGACGTCTCGTAGCGGCACCAGTTCTGTGTCTGCCTGATATCCAAAAGGATTTTCAAGTCTATTGTGACGCTTCTCGACAAGGACTTGGAAGTGTATTGATGAAAGATCGGAAAGTGGTATCCTATGCCTCTCGACAACTTAAGAACCACAAACACAACTACCCCACACATGATTTGGAACTTGCATCTATGGTACATGCACTCAAGGTATGGAGACACTACCTCATGGGCAAACATTGTGATGTGTTCACAGATTATAAGAGTTTGAAATACATCTTCATCCAAAAGGAGTTGAATATGAGACAAATAAGATGGCTTGAGCTGATTAAGGATTATGACAGTACCACCCCGGAAAGGCAAACGTGGTGGCTGATGCCTTAAGTCGTAAGGTTTATGTGAATGGGCTTGCCGCAGGGGAACTTCTAGAAGATTTATGCAAGAAATTCAAGGATCTCAGGCTAGAAATAGTTCCGAAAGGACACGTAGCAACTATGGAAATAGTGTCTACTTTCCAAGAGAGAATCAAGGAAGCACAAAAGGGAGATAAAGAGTTGGAGGAAATAAGAGTCAAAATAAGTGAAGGAAAGACAAAGGAATTTCGTCTGGACAAACAAGGAACCCTTTGGTATGGGAAGCGTTTGTGCGTTCCCAATGACCCCGATATCAGGAAGTTGATTTTACAAGAAGCTCACGATTCACCTTACTCAATTCATCCAGGTAACACGAAGATGTACATGGATGTGAAGGATAGGTTTTGGTGGAATAACCTAAAGAGAGAAATTGTCGAGTATATTTCTCTATGTGACGTATGCAATAGAGTTAAGGCCGAGCATCAGAAATCGGCCGGATTACTTCAACCGCTACCTATACCCGACTGGAAGTGGGATAAGGTAGGCATGGATTTTATCACGGGGTTGCCCCGGACACGTTCAGGATTTGATTCTATCTGGGTAGTGGTGGACCACTTTACCAAGGTGGCTCACTTCATCCCCGTAAAGACCACATATACAAGTGCTAAGCTTGCTAAAATATATATGTCAAGGATAGTAAGTCTGCATTGTGTTCCTAAGGGAATCGTATCAGATAGAGGCACCCAGTTCACTTCAAAGTTTTGGCGACAGTTACATGAGTCTCTTGGAACCATACTAGAATTCAGTACTGCTTTCCACCCTCAAACAGATGGCCAAACGGAAAGGGTGAACCAGATTCTGGAAGATATGTTGAGAGCTTGTGCACTAGACTATGGATCTAGTTGGGATGACAACCTACCATATGTCGAGTTCTCATACAACAACAGCTACCAGACAAGTATCAAGATGGTTCCGTTGGAAGTTCTATATGGCAGGAAGTGTAGGACTCCGTTGTTATGGAGTGGAGTTGGCGAACGTAGTCTTTTTGGACCTGAATTGATAAAGGATGCCGAAGAAAAGGTACGACAGATTCAGGATAGGCTAAAGGTAGCCCAATCCCGACAAAAGAGTTATGCTGATTCCAAACGCAGAGATGTGGCTTACAATATAGGGGACCGTGCGTATCTCCGAGTTTCACCCCTGCGAGGAGTTAAGAGGTTCGGAATCAAGGTTAAGTTAGCCCCATGTTTCATAGGACCATATAAGGTTCTGGCCCGTAGAGGAGAAGTTGCTTATTAGTTGGAGTTACCAGAAGGACTGACTGTTCATGATGTGTTTCATGTGTCACAACTAAAGAAGTGTCACCCGGAGATGGCCGAAACACCGCTAAGAGATACAATTCCCCTGGAGGAGGTTCAATTGGAAAATGACCTTACCTATGAGGAAAAACCCATCAAAATACTGGAAACAGCCGAAAGGGTTACCCGCACCAAGACTATAAGATTCTGCAAAGTACAATGGAACCACCACTCTAAGGAAGAAGCCATGTGGGAGCGTGAAGAAGATTTGAAGGCAGAACATCCACACTTATTTGCTAGCCAACCCGAATCTCGGGGACGAGATTCTTCTTAAGGGGGGTAGGTTTGTAACATCCCAGATTTTATTATAGGATGTTATTAGAAGCCTACATCATTCCTTGCACCAGTTACATTCAAACAAAAGAATTGCATCAAACCTCACCACCAAACCCCAGACAAAATCCTAATATTAATTCCTCCATATGCGCTTTAGTAAGGGAATCTTGTTTTGACCCTTCTAAAAACTAGGTAAAAATAATATCCTCTAGTTCTAAGAGGACCACATCATTTTTACAAAAATTTAGAAACTAGTTTTACTGAATTTGGCCTTAGTATGCAAAAGTTATTAAAGAATTAGTAAAACGGAATTGGAAAAGAAATGAATAAAAAAACCTAACTAACCTAACCGGGACGGCGAACCAGGCCCGCTACCTATTCTACCGCTAGCCGCAACACAACACAGCAACGGGCCCAGCCCAATACCCCTCCCCCGTCCTTCTCGCCTACGCGGCATGCACCTCGCGCTAGCCCACTTCCCTCTCCACCACCGACACGCGGGACCAACCCGTTCGTCCCCTACCTTGAGCTGGAATCCGCCTGCAGCATGTTTTCGAAACGGAATCCGGTAGGATTCGCGGCCGATCCTAGCCCCTCGCCCAAGATTCCGCCCCCATATAACTCCCCGCAACCCTCGGCCTCGCCTCGTTCAATTTTATTTCTTGCAAACCCTATCCCAAACGATCTCTCGCGCCGGCCGCCGTCGGGTTGTTCTCGCCGAGACGATTCGGAACTCCCCCTTCTCTTTTCTTCCTCTAGAGCTTTTCCCCATCCACTACTGATTCGCCCCGTATACTTTTCCCTCTCTTTACTGCAGCCAATCGATGGCAATTGCTCGCCGGAGCAACGCCGGGGACGGAGAGCGCCGGTGAAGCACTGCCGACGGTCGAGGAAGCGAGGAGTGTCGTCAAGGACGCGAATGTGATCGTGAGAACCTGCTAGACGCCGTTGACTGCCTCGCCGCCTCGGGAACCCGCTAGACTGTCACCAGCACCGCCACCGACCGCACCTCCGCCGTCTTCCTCCCCTCGCCACCGTCGCCACCACCGTAAGTCGCCACCCTCCTCCCGTCCGTTAGATCAGCGAGCTGCGGCTCAGATTAGAAGCTAAGCGAAGGGGTATCGGCGAATCCCGCGCTGCCGCGTGGCAAGTCTCGACAGTGTGCCGCGTCAGCACCGCCTGCATAGCTGGCCCAACCAGATGCTGCCACACATCGTGTTCTCGATTAGGGCTAGATTTAATTGGCAGATTTGTATTAAAACTTGTGAAATTCATAGAAAATTAATTACTTGGCAAAATTTAGCATATAATATACCGTTGGATTCAAAAAATTATGTAGAACACAGATCTGCAATAAAATTTCAAGTTTACAGTAGGGTTTTCGGTGTAGAATTTAATCTCTAGATTACAGTGTTTAATCTATAGAAAAATAATTAAAACTCTGATTTAGTTGATTCTTGTTGTGATGACTTTGTTTTCACAACACCTACTGAACAAAATTATAGAACCTTGCTTAAGAACATTAGATTTGATTTGGGGCTAATTAGATGGTTGGATCTACTAGTGAGCCCAAGAATTTAGAAATAAGACCCAAATTTATTAAACCCGTGGGAAAACAATATTAATAACATCCCTAAAACAATTGCAATCCAATTATACTACCTTGGTAAATTTAGAAAACAAATCTTGCATAAATACCATGTTGCATGCATGCATATCATCTCTATGGCGTATTTTGTGCAAGTTGTGATGAGATCTATGTTTGTGTTTCGTTAGATTGTTCGGAGTGCGCTGAGGAGTGCTATTGTGTAGAGTGTTGCTCGGATCAAGGCAAGTTACACCACTTGTTCATATTTTGTCCTAGTTTTGTCTATGCATGTTTTGATCTATAAATTTTGTAGTATGCATGTGTAGGATGTTCTAGTAGAGTTTTTCCTTAGTATTATTTTGCAAGGGCGATGATTTTATAGTAAGCCATGAGTATCTCTATGCTTAGGATTTCCCCTCCTAATAGGCTCCCCTGTTTTGCTAAGTATTGCTTGCTATGCTATATATATGTAAAGTACCGTTGGGGGGTTCGAAAGACAATGAATTTTTCTAAGTATAAAGGCTCTCTTGAGCAAACTTTTCTTCTCAAATCCACTTCAAAATAAAACTAAGTTTTCTTCTGGGCGGAATGGTTGTCGGGACAACGAGTGAGATTTTGGTGGAGGACGGCCGCCCAGGAATCAAAGAAGTTTGCCATGTTTTAGAATTCAGAAGCTTCCAGTGCAACCACAATACATATGGGCTCTGTCTTGGCCTAGTACTTAGTGGGAGACCTCACCTGGGTACCAACATTTGGAGGTTCTTGGCACGGTTGGATCCAGAAGGTAGAGGGGCTACTAAGGGAAAGACTCCCCATGGTCTTGTCTGTAAAAGGACTTGATCGTGGATTGTGGGTAAAGTGCACAAACTCTCGAGAGTAATGAAATCTGATAGATTAGTCGTGTTCACGGAAACATAACAACATTGAGCATCTGAAGGATGGAGCCTCTGAAGGATCTTCCTCTCTCTCTTTCAAAACTTAAAGTTTTCTAAAAACCCAAGGCGTGAGTCATATCGCTATTCGGAGGGTTTTGGGAACTTGGTGAGTAATATCCAAGTGTTAGGTTGTTTGGACACTTGGTGAGTAATATCCTCGTGTGCCATTCGACCATATATTACTTAAACAAAAGTTTACAAAGTACGGAAATTTTCTCTTCTGCTCCATACTTAAGAAAACTAGCTTTGAGCAAATAAACTCTACAGCCTAAAATATCCTTGCATGTAGAGATAGTATTTTCCTTCCTTGGTGTAATTTGCCAATACATTCAAAGTATTGACCCAACTTGTTGGCTGCACGTCTCATGTACAGAATCTGAAGATTGAAAGGTGCGTAGGGATCACGAGTCTACACTCGACAAGCCTGGGGCATTGATGGACTCAAGCTGCTTTTTATGTTTTCGCTGTTATTTGAGCTAGCATAATGCTAAGCAAATTTGTAATAAATTCATACTCAGGATTCTCCGTGTAATAATGACTTTGTGTTTTACATGATATTCATCGACTGTGAGTGCTAGCTATTGATCCAGGGACTAGCATGTAAATCACAGGGACTTAGGATCTTTATTGATCCAAGGTCACTACAATTCTAAATTCTATCCTCCTAGTGAGATTCATAAAGACCGGAATCAAATATATAACTTTTGTCCTTGTGATGGAGAGAGTACAGCCCAAGCTTGGGGGAGATTGAAGTTACTAATGCTCAAATGTCCTATTCATGAGCTCCCTAATAATATTATTATTATTAACCTTTATGCAAGGCTTTCTCTTCATGATAAATATTTATTAGATGCTTCTTGTGCTGGATCATATACACGTATGAAAGAAGAAGCTAAATGGGATCTTCTAGACCGTATTCAAGAAAATACTGAAGCATGGGAAAATGACAAAGGAAGAAAGTCAGGTATAAATTATGATTATGGATGCATTAAATCTTTTATGGGAACTGATGACTTTCATAATATTAGTACTAAGTATGGTCTTGATTCTCAAAGTATTGCCAATTGTTTTAAGTCCTTTGCCTCTTATATTGAAATTCCCAAAAAGGAGTGGAACAAGTACCATGCACCTTATAAAGATACTGTTAATCATGTTCCTGCTAGAAATACTAAAGTTTATACTGTTGATCATATTTTGACTGAACCCTATATTGAGAAAATACCTTTCCCTGCTAAGGTAAAGGAACATTCTATTATAGATAATGTGGTTACAAAAGTACAAAGAAAGCTATAAAACCTGATGAACAAATAAATATTGAACCTGTAGTAGCAATTGTGAAATACCTTGTCACTACAAATGTAGAAGATGGGCACATTATCTTTTGTGAAGATGCTTCTAATATTGTATCACATCCTAGTAAAACTAGGAGAGCTAGTGTCCTTGTGCTTTCTGTTAAAATTGGTGATCATTGCTATTATGGTTTATGTGATATTGGTGCAAGTTCAAGTGCTATTCCTTATGAGCTTTACAAAGAAATTATGCATGAAATTGGTCCTTATGAACTTGAAGACATTGATGTGGTTATTCAACTTGCTAATAAAGAAACCATCTATCCAATTGGTATTGTAAGAGATGTGGAAGTTCTTTGTGGTAAGATTAAATATCTTTCTAATTTTCTAGTGCTTGGTAAGGAAGCTAGTAAAACTTGTCCAATCATTTTTGGTAGACCTTTCTTGAACACTTGTGGAGCTATCATAGATTGTAAGAAGAAGAAAATTTTAACTAAATTTGATGGAGAATCTTATGATTTTAATTTTTCCAAATTTGCTAAAGCTCCTTATGAAAATGAATTGCCTAATGAGGATTTTAGAGTTGAACAACTTGCATCTATTGATCCAGTTTTTTACCTTAAACCTCTATTTGATGAATTTAAGAATGCTCATTTTAATGATAAGAATGTTTCTTGTGACAGTTATATCATTAACTTTATTCATAGTGCTACTGAAAGCTATTATGAGAGAGGGAAACATGGTTTTATGCATCTCAATAATATTAAGTTTCCCCGCTTTATGTTGAAAGTTTTAAGTTGTACTTGTTTTGTCTTCCTATGCTAGTAGCCTCTTGTTTCAATAATTTGTTTTCTTACAAAGTTCCTTGGCATAGGAAGTGGGTTAGACTTAAATGTGTTGGATATTTGCTTCTTGGTGCTCTCTTTCACTTCAAATCCATATCTCCTATGCGAGCATCATTGAAATTATCATGTCCATCTTAATGGCTATAAAGAAAGAGCTTTTGGGAGACAACCCATTTTAGTTTGCTTTTGGTTTTTGTTTCCTTGAGTCTTGGAAGTTATTACCTCTGTAATAACCTCTCCTTATCCTTTTTGTTTGGTTTTTGTGTCAAGATTATCCTCTTTTGAGAAGTAGGTGAGATGTGGGAAGTTGCTGTCCCGGAACAGATTTTTGTGCTTCACTATAAAAAATCGTGAAAAATCCCAATACGTCGGATTAAGCTGTAATTTTCTGTGCATATGCCCCAATTTATTATCCAACTTTCGTTAGTTTTTCACTTTTTTATTTGATCAACAGAAGATTTTCTAAAAAAAACAATCTTTACCTGCTGGTCTGTTTTGATAGATTTATGCCATTATTTGCATTTGCCTCTTAAATCGATTTCCTTTTAAATTATTTTTGGGATTTTGAAAGGAGTTGCTACAGTAGCTTATGTTTTGATGGACTTTAGTTGAAATTGAACCCAAGGGTTCTTTATCTTGCATACACTAATGTTGCTAATGAAGATTGTGTGAAGTTTTGTATGAAAGAAATTTTCAAATGATGGGAGAGAATGATGTAAAGCGATGAAGAATGGTCGAAGGCTCAAACATTATATTTCTGGAGATTCTTATAATGAAGATGTTGATATTATTCAAATGGTGACCCCGGAAGAATTTATTGAAGACCAAATTCAGGAACCTGCAGAGTTCGTTTTCGAATAGCAATAGTTCTGGTAAGAAAAGGTTCGCGAAAAAATTGTAAATTTATATTTTTGTAGTTTTTATTCCATTTGGAAGATTTTGAGTCGAAAGAGGAAAGGAAACGGAGCCCGGGTGGCTCACACCACCCTGTGGCGCGGGCCCACCTGGCCACGCCACCAGGGTGTGTGACCACCCTGGAGCCCGTCTCCGTCCCGTTTTTGCCCACTACCTTCCTTTTGTCATAAAACTTCATAATATATAATTCCCCAGACCCCCCGGGGTCCGTATATCGTGTTCTCGTCGTGTTTTCGTTTCGATTTGTTTCTATCAGGAACCATTCTCAAGTTTAGAGGCACAATGGTCTCCGCCAACGACAAGGTCAAGAATCCTGCGGAAGATGATCTTCAAGAACTCAAGCAGGAGGAGGAGATCTTGGTTGAGGATGAATAAGAAGTGGTGGAAGACAAGCATCCGCGCACCCACGCCACCGTTGCGATCATTGGAGTGGTGGCAAACCCTATCAAGCTCAAGAGGACGGCACAAATGTAGACAGGAGGGAAAACTCCGTGTCATTGCCTAGCTCCACGGTCACTTCCTCCACGCACCAAGAACCCCCTCCATACTCTTATACATGAGCAGCGATTCCAAAATTTGCCCAAAGGGATGTTGCTCTCTAGTTGGGTGATGACCCACAGGTATAGGGGATTGCAACAGTCTTCACGGGTAGTATTACCCAATTTATTGATTCGACACAAGGGGAGCCAAAGAATACTTGCAAGCCTTAACAATTGAGTTGCCAATTTAGCTGCACCTGGAAATAGTTCTTGCTCACAAAAGTTTATCAGTAGCAACAGTCTGTAGTAGCAACAGCAACAGTAAAACATGAGCAATAGTAACAGTTGCAGCAAACAGTAGGATATGAGTGTGGTAGGCATAGGGATGGATGGACGGGCGTTGCATGGATGATTCTAAACATGTAACTTCAAGATCTAGGGCAATTGCAGATAAATAAGATAAAGCATCCAAGTACTAAACAATCATAAGCATGTGCTCCATATATAGTCATGCGTGCTCGCAATGAGAACTTGCACAACATCTTTTGTCCTGCCAGCCCGTTGTAGCGGGGCCTCAATGGAACTACTGGGAATTAAGGTGCTCCTTTTAATAGAGCACCGGAGCAAAGCATTAACACTCCATGAACACATGTGATCCTCACATCACGGCCATCCCCTCCAGTTGTCCCAATTTCTGTCACTTCGGGGCCTTTGCATCCTGACAATAATATGTGTACACAACTTGCAGATAAGATCACAAACAATACTATCATGATGATTCAATAATAAGTTCAGATCTGAGATCATGGCACTCGGGCCCTAGTGACAAGCATTAAGCACAACAAGTTGCAACAAAGTCAAATAGCACTAATAGAGATACTAGGCATCATGCCCTAACAATCTTATTCAATTACATGATAGAACTCATCCAATCCATACCATCCCCATAGCCTACAGCGGGGGATTACTCACTCATGGATGGGGGAAACATTGATGGTTGATGGAGAGGCGTTGGCAATGACGATGGCGATTGTCCTCCCCAAATCCCCATCCCGGCAGGGTGCCAAAACGGAGTTTCTGGATCCGAATCGCGGTTTCTGGTGGCGGCGCGGCAGAACTCTTTCTGGAAAAACGTCGAACCGCCCTCGGTTTTTAGGTCAAGAGGCTTCTTATAGGCGAAGAGGGAGGCCGAGGGGTGCCTCGGGTGGCCGCACCCCCTAGGCGCGGCCAGGCCTGGCCCGCGCCTGGCAGGGGTGTGGGCCCCCCAGGCCTCCACTCCGTCTCGTACTCTGGCTCCGTGGATCTTCTGGTGAAATAGGATTTTTGGAATATTTTCTGGGATTTTTCATGATAGTTGATTTTCTGCACAGAAACTAGACACCAAGGTAATTCTACTGAAAACAGCGTCAGTCCGTGTTAGTTGTATCCAAATCACACAAGTTTAGAGGATAAATAATAGCAAAAGTGTTCGGGAAAGTAGATACGTTTTGGACATATCAACTCCCCCAAGCTTAGCTTATTGCTTGTCCTCAAGCAATTCAGTTGAAAACTGAGTGCGATAAAAGAACTTTCATGGACACATTTGTTTCATATGATGTATATATTCTTAGCACATGAGTAGATACTTAAACCATTCATAATAAGAAGTATGCAACTAAGTCTACTCAATAGTCATTGCAAGCTATGAAGAGAAACCAACTCAGTAATAATAAATAGCATGAAACATAAACATAAGCAACATTGCAATGCTCATAATAAGGTATGATAGAGTGGTATCTCGCTTGCCTTTGTTTGTAGAGCACAATATAAATTCCAAGGCACCTCTGAAGTTCACATGAAGACTATAAGTAAAGATATCAGAGATACAAGCATCAAAGTCATGACATAATTAACCAAGTTTTGGAACAAACACAAGAATGACAACTATGCTCTCAAGAAGGTGCTCATAGAATAAGTGGTGACTCAACAAGGAAGTGAAAAGGTTTTGCAAAGTTTGAAAGGCTTCCAAATGCTGAAAGTAAGGTACTCATTAGCTTTGAGCTCTCATTGCCCCTATCATAGGAATCTTTAAGTGGTTAAGGTGAAAGTGAGGTCCAATATGAGTTATATGCTTGACAGACCATAAACTGGAAATCCCAAGTCTCTTGAGTATTAAGGCCGCTCCTCATGATACTCAACTTTAGTTACCTGTAAGTTCTTGTCATTGTAGATACATGCATATCATAGAGAACCGCCAATGGGGTACCCCTTGCACATGATACAGGAGCTATCCCGTGATCAAAATGACAAGGCAAGCAGACAATGAGCATCTCAACGATCATTTTATTTACTATGTGCATAGCTTTTTATTGAGGATGCTTTATAGATGCTCATTATGGTGATGCTGCAAGTTTCCACCATGATTAGGCATGGCTTAGGCTAGCGGCCCAGGCGTTTCTCTAACACATATATATACTCCATGAACTCACAAGCTCCCCTTTTATTTCACAACGACAAAATCCATAAACAAAAGAGCAAGGTATCAACTGGATATGTATCCATAAGTGTTGAAAGCGTTCCCCGTGATAGCACAGTTCTGCTAACTCCCAGCCTATAATTTGCAAGCATATAACTTTCATGGATAGGTCACAATGGTTCAGGATTATTAAGGGCAAGAAATAAAGTGTGCCATCAAGTTCGTGTGAGCTTTACTAACTAACTTTCTCAAAACAGACAAACATTTTATTTGGAAGAAAACAAGGTATAATGAATATGCACTGAATAGCAAATGATGCTAATAGGTAGGTATGGTGGACACTGTGGGCAATATTGGTTTTGGGAGTTGGAAACACGAGTAGAGCTCATACTTAGTGCAAGTGAAGGCTAGCAATAGAGAGGGAGCGACAAACGAGAGAGCAATAACTGTCATAATCATGGTTGCAACAAAACATGACTAATTATGACATGAAAGTGATACAAGAACTCTGAGGCAAAATAAATCGTCGAGGCTTACTAACTATTGTTTGGTCATATGCATGCATGAGCATGTGCCAAGTCGATTCACATGAGACATTCAGAGGAGGATACCAAAATATCATACCAAAATATGAATAAAACAATGCAAGCAAACATTCATATGACATGCTACAAACTATTAGCAAGCTGGAGCTCATCACAAACAAGCAAGAACTACTAAGCATCCATCAATAATATACACCTTACATGAACAGACTAAGCATGCTCACCATGATGAGTATATGTACAAAAATGAAAACAAATAGAGTTCGTTACCAGCCTCTTACCACACCTCAAGTTGTGTTAATCTTCATTATTGCCCTTCACTTGTATGACTTGAATAATAACATGAAACCAAACTACACTGAGGACGGCTAAACCCTACAAAGAACTCACAAAACCACAAAAGAACAACAAATATTTTTGGTGTTTTCGAATTTTTAAAGCAAGCAAACAAAGCAAAAAATATTTTTGGATTTTTCTTTAAGGCAAACCAAAGATAAAAAGCAAAGAAACAAACCAAGAGAAACAACGAAAATATTTTTGGTATTTTTGTGTTTTGAGAAAGCAGAAACAAAAACCAAAAAGAAAGCAAAACAATGGATATACAAAGAACCGACGAAACATGATATATAGATGAGTGTGATGTCGGTATACCTCCCCCCAAGCTTAGGCTTTTGGCCTAAGTGGGGCTCAACTCCATGGTGACCAAGAAGGTGCAGCTTATCATCCATCTCCTCCTTGGAGCGTGACAAAAGTCCCTGGGAAATACTGGACAAAGTGGTTTGGGGTAGAGGGATCTCTTTCTCTTCCCCATCAGTAAACAACATTTTATAAACCAGGCTCTCAAGGGTAGAGCCACCAGTGAAAAAGTGATGTGCTTTCATAGCATCAAGATCAAGCCTCTGAGGAGCCAAAACTGTATCACTTGGATCAACAGCAAGGTCCAAGGCAGCAACAACACGTGCAGCAATAATTCCCCCATAAATGGGTCCCTTAGCAGCTAAGCGACGAGCAATGAGAGAACCAAGATTGTACTTAGTTTCATTGTTGAGCGCAGCATCTATGAAGGCCAAATGATAGTTGGAAATATTACTAGTGTTCTCCCTACCAAGAACACTAGTGGCAAGATAATAATCAAAGTACCTAATAGCTGGAAGCTGAATATTTCTTATCTTTCCCCTTTGGGCTCTACGGTCATCATCAATGGTTATCCCGCGGTAGAGCTCCAACAAATCAGTGGGCTGAGCTGGAATCTTCTTCGCCAACCCAGCTATACCCAATCCCAGGGCCTCACAAAATTTCTTCAATGTCATGGTGTAAGGCCTGCCATGAATTTTGAAAGACACATCTGGCTTGAACAAGCTGTTAGTAAAAGAGAAGCTCTCCACAAATGTTTTAGTGAGCGTTGCATATTGCACACTCTCATCCTGCATATAGCTTGTTAGTCCAACCCTCTGAACCAAGGTTAGAAAATCATCAAGAATCCCAGCAGCCCACAAAAAGGTTGGGCAAGGAAAGGTGGAAGGGTGAGCATCCCCCTCATCTCCCTCGTCACCAAATAGCGGTGTAATGAAATCCTCATTGTATGAGGGCCTAGCTCGAGAGGATGATCTTGAAGGCCTTGCCCTCCTAGGTGCATCACTCTCAAATATTTCACCAAAGGTGTGGTTGTCCATGACCTTTTTCTGAAATTTTTAGACAAACATCAAACCAAGTGATTTCCAGGTTGATAAATGATGAGAAACTACTATAGGGACTTGCTAGAGGGCTACACATGCATCAAAATGAAATCTCTAAGCATAGAACAAGCATGCAAGCTCACACAACCTGTCACCTATAGTAGCAAAATACTCAAGATACAATCTACCAATCACAAATCTAATTGGACAAGCGGAGGAGGCACATAACAAGGAGCAATCCCTCCAAAAATCAGCAACAAAGATGGGCTGAGCAAGGAGATCGAAATTCATGAGAAAGAATAGCAGGAACTCAGGCTTGAGAAAGTTTTTCAGTGTTTTTCGGGACAGAGAAAAAAGATGGATGGGAGGAGGCATCTTGGAGGGACCCAGGTGGGCCACACCCCTGCTAGACGCCACCTGGGGGCTGGCCACGCCGCCCAGGGGTGTGCTGGCCTGGGGTGGCCCCCTGGGTCACTCCAGGTGTCCCTCTGCCCTTTTTTCAAGGAAGATTTATTTTGAATATTCTGGAATTTTTCGGGAAACTTTATTTTTGGCCAATTTTGATTTTCTCGTAGAAACAGTTTTTTTTAGAAGAAGCAAAAGCAAACCCAAAAGCAAACTACAGAAGTTCTAAGACACTCTAACAAGCAAACAACTAACAAAACTAAAGCTAACAAAATAAAGGGCAAAGACTAGGAAGGAGAAAAGTAAAAGAAAGCAAGTATAACCATAGTGAAAACATTGTTTTGTTCATTAAAATCCTTTTATTAATAAGTTTGATCAAGTCTTGTTACCAAAACAATCTTATATGAAACAAAACTTTGCATTCCACAAAGTGATTATGTTACCTCAAGCTTGATAGCAATGGTCCCAATCATAATAGTTTCAAAATTTGCTTGTGGAATGGGACAATAAATTTCTCCAACCTTGATGCTCTCAATATTTTCAATGGAATTCAGGAAAAAGCTTTTAGCAACCTTCTTGGGGAAATAGACAGTATTCTCTTTGTCATTAATATTGAATGTTACTTTTCCTTGATTACAATTGATGATAGCACCTGTAGTATTAAGAAAAGGTCGCCCAAGAATAATAGACATATTATCATCTTCAGGCATTTCAAGCACAACAAAATCAGTCAAAACCAAGCAATTATGAGCCACTTGAACAGGAACATCCTCACATATACCAACAGGAATAATAGTTGACTTATCATCCATTTGCAAAGATATATCAGTTGGTATCAACTTTTCTAGCTGGAGTCTCTTGTAGAGAGAAAAAGGCATAACACTAACTCCAGCTCCCAAATCACATAAAGCAGTTCTAACATAATTATTCTTAATAGAGCAAGGAATAGTTGGTATACCTAGATCACCAAGTTTCTTTGGAACCTTACCATTAAAGGAATAATTAGCAAGCAGGGTAGAAATTTCCTCATTAGGAATCTTCCTTTTATTAGAGACAAGATCCTTCATATACTTTGAATATGGAGGCAACTTAATAGCATCAGTCAAAGGAATTTGCAAAAATAAAGGCTTCATCCACTCACATAACTTGTTTTAGTGTTCTTCCTCCTTTGACTTGTGTTTCTTACCTGGAAAAGGCATAGGTTTTTGCACCCAAGGTTCTCTCTCACTACCATGTTTCTTAGCAATAAAATCTTCCTGAGTGTACCTAGTGTTCTTAGTGTGCTTCTCAGGTTCTTGCTCAACTTCCTCCTTATCAGGAGCATCATTTTTATCATTACCACTCTTAGTTTCAGCATTAGAGACAGATATACTATTAGGATCTACAGCAGGTTCAAGTGGTTCCTCAACTATTTTATGTTTCTTTTTCTTTATCTTACGAGAACTACCACTACTTTCACCTTGTTGGGAATCCTGCTCAATTCTCTTAGGGTGTCCTTCAGGATATAAAGGATCTTGAGTAGCTATACCACTCCTAGTTCTAATTCCATAAGCATGTTTATCTCCTGAGGCATTAACTAGCATATCATTTTGTACCTTAGCAAGTTGATCAAGTTGGGTTTGAACCATTTGAAAGTGTTTACAAAGAATTTTAATATCATTAGAAGTTCTTTCCACAATATCTTTCAAATCTTTAATAGCTCTAGAGTTTTCCAATAAATGATTCTGAACTTGTTTATTAAAATTACCTTGTTTAACAATAAATGTGTCAAGTTCCTCTAAGCATTGATCAGGAGGCTTACCATAGGGAATATCACCTTCATCAAAGTGGAGAGAGTGTACCTCAATAGTAGATGAGTGGGAAATTGGCTTACATAATTCTTCTATAGGATGTAGATTCTTCACATCTTCAGCTCTAATACATTTCTCCTTTAGACATTTTTTAGCTTCTTTCATGACTTCATCATTTAATGCAATTACTCCCCTCTTCTTTGGTGTTGATGTTGGAACTAGTTTAGGAGTAATAGGCTCAGGTGTATTTAGCTCAGTTGAAGTCCAATCATCATAATTCTTGCTTATATTAGCCATTAATTCTTCAGCATCTGTAGGAGTCCTTTTCCTGAAAACACAATCAGCAAAACTATCTAGGTATGTCCTAGAATCATCAGTTAGTCCATTATAATAAATATCAAGAAGCTCATTTTTAGGTAATGAACATCCAGGATGTGCATGAATCAAGGCACAGAACCTTGTCCATGACTCAGGCAATTTCTCTTCTTCTCCCTGTTTAAAATCAAAAAGTCTCTGCAAAGCAGCATGTCTAGCACTAGGAGGAAAATATTTCTGGAAGAAGCAATCAAACAATTAGGGCTATCAATGCAACCAGGAGGTAATCTATTAAACCAAGCCCTAGCTTCTCCTTTTAGTGAAAAAGGGAAGATCTTAGTAACAAAGTACTTGCGCATCTTAAAATCATCAGAGAATAAAGCACTCATAGTGGAAAGCTCATTCATGTGAGCTACAACACTCTCATTTTCAGTCCCACAGAAAGGTTCTTTCTCAACAATGTCTAAATAGGATAAATCAAGAGAGAAATCATAATATTTATCTTCAATATCTATGGGAGAGGTGGAAAACTTAGGAACAAAGGATGGTTTAGGAATAATGGTACGTCTTGCAAGGAGACTCTTAATAGAACTAGCACCATGTGTGTTTCGACACTCTTCAACGAATTCATCAGTGAACTCAATGTAACCATCATTAATATCATAACTCTCTCTAGACTCAGGTGAGCTAACAGTGTAACAGTGTCTTCACTAGGAGTTTCAGTATTTCCTAGACCAGCCATAGTAGCATCTAGGAAAGGACCTAATGAACCACTCGCATCAAGCACAGTAGAAGTAACATCATGAGTATGAAAACCAGTTTCAGATTCAGAAGTATGTGGTGGTGGTGTAACAAGCTTACTTATAACAGATGGTTAATCAAGAGCAACAGAGGTGTTTAGGATTGTACCTCTTCTTGTAGTGGATGGTAAAATAGGAAACTTTTCATCACGAGACTTCCCCATGATGAAAGGAGTAGAAGTGAACAATAGTAGATCCAAGTGAACTTACAATTAAAGCTATGCTCCCCGGCAACGGTGCCAGAAAATAGTCTTAATGACCCACAAGTATAGGGGGTCGCAACAGTCTTTGCGGGTAGTATTACCCAATTTATTAATTCGACACAAGGGGAGCCAAAGAATACTTGCAAGCCTTAACAACTGAGTTGTCAATTCAGCTGCACGTGGAAATAGTTCTTGCTCACATAATTTTATCAGTAGCAACAGTTTGTAATAGCAACAGCAAAGCAACAACAGCAGTAAAACAGGAGCAATAGTAACAGTAGCATCAAGCAGTAGGATATGAGTGTGGTAGGCATAGGGATGGATGGACGGGCGTTGCATGGACGAGTCTAAACATGTAACTTCAAGATCTAGGGCAATTGCATATAAATAAGATAAAGCATCCAAGTACTAAACAATCATAGGCATGTGCTCCATATATAGTCATGCGTGCTCGCAATGAGAACTTGCACAACATCTTTTGTCCTGTCAGCCCGTTGCAGCGGGTCCTCAAGGGAACTACTGGAAATTAAGGTGCTCCTTTTAATAGAGAACGAGAGCAAAACAGATGTGATCCTCACATCACAGCCATCCCCTCCGGTTGTCCCAATTTCTGTCACTTCGGGGCCTTTGGATCCGGACAATGATATGTGTACACAACTTGCAGATAAGATCACAAACAATACTATCATAATGATTCAATAATAAGTTTAGATCTGAGATCATGGCACTCGGTCCCTAGTGACAAGCATTAAACACAACAAGTTGCAACAAAGTCAAATAGCACTAATAGAGATACTAGGTACCATGCCCTAACAATCTTATTCGATTACATGATAGAACTCATTCAATCCCTACCATCTACATAGCCTACAGCGGGGGATTACTCACTCATGGATGAGGGAAACATTGATGGTTTATGGAGAGGCGTTGGCGATGATGATGGCGATGATCCTCCCCAAAATCCCTCTCCCGGCAGGGTGCCAGAACGGAGTTTCTGGATCCGAATTGCGGTTTCTAGTGGTGGCGGCGTAGCGGAACTCTTTCTGGAAAAACGTCTAACCCTCCTCGGTTTTTAGGTCAAGAGGCTTCTTATAGGCGAAGAGGGAGGCCGAGGGGGTGCCTGGGGTGGTCGCACCCCCTAGGCACGGCCAGGCCTGGCCCGCGCCTAGAAGGGGTGTGGGCCCCCCAGGCCTCCACTCCGTCTCGTACTCTGGCTCTGTGGATCTTCTGGTGAAATAGGATTTTGGCATATTTTCCGAGATTTTTCCTGATAGTTAATTTTTTGCACAAAAACTAGAGACCAAGGTAATTCTGCTGAAAACAGCGTCAGTCCGTGTTAGTTGTATCCAAATTACACAAGTTTAGAGGAGAAATAATAGTAAAAGTGTTCGGGAAACTAGATACGTTTTGGACGTATCATTGGGATATACATGTAGGGTTCGCAGCATAGAAAACAAAAAATTTCCTACGATGGGAACAACTATGTACCAAGATCTATCTACTAGATACAAGCAATGGACGGATATACATCTGTAGAGAACATACCCTTGAAGACCATCAAAGCTTAACGAGGTTATACTCATGAATGATGTAGACAAACGCTTGCCGATCTCAAGGTCGAGAGGAAGTCCTAGCACCGCAAATCAGCGGTGCATCCATGCTCGCACGCACGTCTGAGCCACCGAGCAACCTCCGCCTCCTCGCTCCAGCGATGCAGCGGAAGCAACAACTCTTCCTTGCTAAAAATCCACCGGGAACATGTATCTCGCTAGTCCAAGACCATGGGGGATAAAAACTAGAGGGGAGAGAGATCCTTCACGAGGAGGTGTGAGTGAGATAGAGGGGAAGAGGGGGGCTTTATATAGGAGGGAGGGGGCACCCCATGGGGGTGGCCGGCGCATGGGGGATGCCCCATACCCTCCTCCATTCATGTGGGTGGAGATCCCACTCACAAAATAGCCCCTTCATTTCTCCACTCAAAATCCCACTCAAAATTCCCATTAAATTTCCACCAAATTTAATGCAATCTCTCTTTAAATAAAACTCCTTTTATTTATTCAGAATTTTGTCAATTACCTTAATGTACAAACATTCACATATAACCCCTTGCTAGTATTTCATTTCACATGCAGAAACACTTTCAGCAATTTCACCTGAAACAGTTCTGGTGTCTAGTGAAGTAAATTCCTTCGCTTTGTTAATCTTTTCAACATGAAACTATTTGTTCCAAATGGTGTCGGTGTCTCTTAAGTGTGTCACCCTACGGTTCAAGAATAATGCGGACATGATCGAGACCCCTCTCAAATCAATAATCAGAAGCAGGACCTAGAGATCCATACTGACTCCCACACATTCAATGATGACTTTCTTGTGATCGTGAGAACCTTTTATGCTAGAATCTTAATCCCTTTGTCTCACGATATATTACATGTCCGAGATTCGATCATCCGTATCTTTATACCTAGTTTGATCTTGTTACTGACATGTACACTTTTCTCGTTCCTGTGATATAACATTCTAGTGATCAAATCACTTGCTTGCAAGCTAACCAATGTGATATCACCGAGAGGGACCAGAGTATATTATCCGTCATCGGGATGAACAAATTCCACTCTTGATCCATGGGCCTCAACATAACACTTTAGTAGCACTGGACCCATCTTTAGAATCACCCTGTTACGGTGTGACGTTTGATGTTATCAAGATACTCTTCTAGTGTTAGTGATTGACATGATCTCATGGTCTAAGGATTATGATTACTTCGTATGATGTTATAGAAATATAAACTCAATGACTTTGATCGTAATGCTATACTTTGGATGAATGTTCATCACAGCATTCCAATAATGTTATGACCTCGTTATTAACAACATCCAATGTCCATGATCATGAAACCTTGATCATCTTGTTAATCAACGAGCTAGTTTATAAGAGAGTCATAACTAGGAGCTTTCTGTTTGTTTATTAAACACACATGTATTAACGTTTCCGTATTAATACAATTATAGCATGCAAAATAAACATCTATCATATACTTGGAATATACATAATAACCACTTTATTATTGCCTCTCAGGGCATATTCCCTCAGTCTCCCACTTGCACTAGAGACAATAATCTAGTTACATAGTGATAAATCTAACACCCATGGAGTTCTGGTGTTGATCATGTTTTGCACTAGGGAGAGTTTTAGTCAACGAATATGCTACATTGAGATTTGAATGTACTTTACAAATCTTTATATCTCCATCCTTGATATGCTCGCGGATGGAGTGAAACCGGTGCTTAATATGCTTGGAATTCTTGTGAGACCTTGGTTATTTGGCATTGGTTATGGCTCCATTGTTGTCACAATAGATCACCATTGGGTCCAACACACTCTCAACCACACCTAGTTCGGTTATGAATTCCTTTCTCCAAACTGCTTCCTAAGCCGCTTCCGAAGCAACAACTTATTCGGCCTCCGTTGTTGATCTCGCCACCACGGGTTGTTTGGAAATCCTCCAACTAACCGCTCCACCATTCATGAGAAGTAAGTATCCGGATTGAGACTTAGAGTCGTCCGGACCGGTGTTGAAGCTAGCGTTGACATAACACTTAGCGACGAGCTCTTCTTCACCTCCGTACACGAGAAACATATCCTTAGTTCTTCTCAGGTACTTAAGGATAATATTGACCGCTATCCAGTGTTATGATCCTGGATCAGATTGGTATCTACTAGTTAAACTAATAGCATGTTCCACATCCGGTCTTGTACATAGCATGGCGTACATTATAGAGCCTATGGCTGAAGCATAGGGGACTTTGTCCATTATCTCTCTTTCTTCCGCCGTAGCTAGACTTTAAGTCTTAATCAATGTCTTGCCTTGCAACATAGGTAAGAACCCTTTCTTACTTCCATCCATTTCAAATTTCTTTAAAATTTTATCAAGGTATGTACTTTGCGATAGCCCTATTAGGCGCCTAGATCTATCCCTATAGATCTTTATGCCTAATATGTATGACGCTAAACCTAGGTCCTTCATTGAAAATTTGTTGTTTAGATAACTTTTAACACTGTTTAAAAGATCTATATCATTTCTGATCAATAATATGTCATCCACATATAATATCAGAAATGCCACATCGCTCCCACTCACTTTCTTGTAAATACAAGCCTCTTCGTAAGTTCGGATAAATCCAAACTCTTTGATCACCTCATCAAAGCGAATATTCCAACTCCGAGATGCTTGCTTCAGTCCATAGATGTATCACTGAACTTGCATACCTTGTCAGCATCCTTAGGATCAACAAAACCCTTTGGTTGTACCATATACAACTCTTCTTCAATGTTGCCATTGAGGAATGCAGTTTTGACATCCATCTGCCATATATCATAGTCGAAATATGCAGCAGTTGCTAACATAATCCTAACTGACTTTAGCATCGCTACGGGAGAGAATGTCTCATCGTAGTCAACTCCTTGAATTTTTCAAAACCCTTTTGCGACAAGTCGAGCTTTATAGACGGTTATATTACCATCAGTATCAGTTTTCATTTTGAAAATCCATTTATTCCCCACGGCCTTTCGGTCATGAGGTAAGTCAACCAAGGTCTAAACATGGTTTTCGTACATGGATTCCCTCTCGGATTTCATGGCTTCTAGACATTTGTTGGAATCCGGGCTCATCATCGCTTCTTCATACATCGCATGGTCATCAATTTCATCCACCATGAAATTCATAATAGGATTTCCGTACAGCTCGGGAGCTGCACATGTCCTGCTAGACCTTGCGAGGTTTGGTAGTATTCTCTTTCAGAGCTTCATGATCATTATCATTAGTTCCCTCTTCATTTGGTGAAGTCAACCCCGGAACGGATTCCGGTGCTATGCTACTCGCCATATTATGAAGAGAAGGTTCTACAACCTCTTAGAGTTCTACCTTTCGACTGCACACACCTTTCGCGAGAAACTCTATCTCTAGAAAGGATCCATTCTTGGCAACGAAAACCTTGCCCTCGGAACTGTGATAGAAGGAATACCCAATAGTTTCCTTAGGGTATCCTATGAAGACGCATTTTTCTGCTTTGGGTTCGAGTTTATCCGGTTGAAGTTTCTTCACATAAACATCGCATCCCCAAACTTTAAGAAATGACAGCTTGGGTTTGTTTCCAAACCACAATTCATACGGTGTCTTTTCAATAGATTTAGATGGTGCCCGATTTAAAGTGAATTCAACAGTTTCTAGTGCATAACCCCAAAATGACAGTGGCAAGTCCGTCAAAGACATCATAGATTGAACCATATCTAGTAAAGTACGATTACGATGTTCCGACACACCATTTTGTTATGGTGTTCCGGAAGGTGTGAGTTGTGAAACTATTCCACACTCTTTCATATGTGTGCTAAACTCGTAACTTAGATACTCACCTCCATGGTCGGGCCGTAGAAATTTGATCTTTCTATTATGGTGATTTTCCACTTCATTCTGAAATTCCTTGAATTTCTCAAAGGTTTCAGACTTGTGTTTCATATAACCGTATCTACTCAAATCATATGTGAAAGTAACAAAATAACGATATCCACCTCGCACCGACACACTCATAGGACCACACACATTAGAGTGTATGATTTCCAATAAACTGTCGCCCGTTCCATTGAACCGTAAAACGACGTTCTAGTCATCTTACCCATAAGGCATCACTCACATGTATCAAATGATTCGAAATCAAGTGATTCCAAAAATCCATCCAAATGGAGCTTCTTCATGCGTTTAACGCCAATATGACCTAGACGGCAGTGCCACATATATGCGGATATATCATCATTAAGTTTAATCCTTTTAGCATCAACATTATGAATATGTGTAATACTATTATCGAGATCCAATAGAAATAAACCATTCATCATCGGTGCATGACCATAAAAGATAAACCATTCATATAAATAAATGGTCATGCTCCGGATACAATGGTCATGCTCAATGCTGGCACCAGATAACAATAATTCAAGTTTATAACTAATCCCAATGGTAAGTGGAGAGGTAGCGTTCTGATGGCGATCACATCAACGCTTGATCCGTTGCCGACACACATCTTGACCTCACCCCTTGCTAGCAGTCACTTGTTTCACAGCCCCTGATTCGAGTTACAAATATTAGTAACCGATCTGGTATCAAATACCCAGGTGCTACTTTGAGTACTAGTCAAGTACACATCAATAACATGTATATCGCATATACCTTTATTTTCCTTGCCGGACTTCTTTTCTGCCAAATACTTGGGGCAGTTGCGCTTCCAGTGGCCAGTCCCCTTGCAATAATAGCACTCGGTATCAGACTTAGGGCCAACTCGGGATTTCTTTTCAGGAACAGCAACCGGTTTGTCGCCCTTATTTCCCTTCTGTTTACCCTTCCTGTCTTTCTTGAAACCGGTGGTCTTATTGATCATCAACACTTGATGTTCCTTCTTGATTTCCACCTCTGTAGTCTTAAGCATTGACAGAAGCTCGGGGAGAGACTTCTTCATGCCCTGCATGTTATAGTTCATCACGAAGCTCTTGTAGCTAGGTGACAGAGATTGGATAACATGATGTATGCCTAAGTGAATGGGGATCGATATTCCCAAGGACACAAGCTTATCGGCGTACCCCGATATCTTGAGTACGTGCTCACTAACGGAGTTGTTCTCTTCCATCATGTAGCTAAAGAACTTTTCTGAAGCATTATAACTCTCTATAGCATCATGGGTGTTGAAAATCATTTTAAAATCTCCCATTGTATCAAAGGCATTGCCGTTTTTGAAACACTTTCAAAGTTCTGGCTCTAGCCCATACAATATGCCGCAATGAACTAAGTTGTGGTCCTCCTAACGATTCAAATAGACGTTCTTTTCTTCGTCACGGGCATCATCAAGTGGTGGGGGCCTAGTGGCGCTTCTAGCACATATTGCTTTTGTGCAGTAAAGAGGAGAATCCTCAAATTCATAGCCCAGCCGGTAAAGTTGCTACCATTCATTGCAAGTTTCTCTTTCTCCATGAACACATTGAAATTAAAAGCAGGTGGTGCCATCTACAACAGAATTTGTAAAGTTTAGACTAAGTTTATGATAGATCAAGTTCAACTAATCCAACTTAAGAATGAACTCCCACTCAAAAAACACATCCCTCGTGCCTATTTGGTGATTACATGAACCAAATCCACTACACCAAGTCCGATCATCACGTGAGTTGGTGTAGTGATACGTCCAAAACGTATCTACTTTCTCGAACACTTTGCTATTGTTTATTCTCTAAACTTGTGTGATTTGGATACAACTAACACGGACTAACGCTGTTTTCAGCAGAATTACCTTGGTGTCTTATTTTTGTGCAGAAAATGAGCTATCAGGAAAAATCCCGAAAAATATGCCAAAAATTATATTTCACCAGAAGATCCACGGAGCGAGAAGAAGAGACATAGGGGAGGCCTGGGGGGGCAGACCCACCCCAGGCGCGGGCCCACCTGACCCCGCGCCTAAAGGGGGTGCAGCATCCCCAGGCACCTCCTCGGCCTCCCTCTGCGCCTATAAGTTGCCTTTTGACCTAAAAACCGAGGGGGTTCGATAGTTTTCCAAAAAGAGTTCCCCTCCGCCGCCGCCACCAGAAACCAAGATTCGGATCCAGAAACTCCGTTCTGGCACCCTGCCGGGACGGAGAATTTGGAGAGGATCATCGCCATCGTCCTCACCAACGCATCTCCATCAACCACCGATGTTTCCCTCATCCATGAGTGAGTAATCCTCCACTATAGGCTTGGGGATGGTAGGGATTGGATGAGTTCTATCATGTAATCGGATAAGATCTGTTAGGGCATAGTGCCTAGTATCTCTATTAGTGCTATTTGACTTTGTTGCAACTTGTTGTGCTTAATGCTTGTCACTAGGGCCTGAGTGCCATGATCTCAGATCTGAACTTATTATTGAATCATTATGATAGTATTGTTTGTGATCTTATCTGCAAGTTGTGTACACATATCATTATCCGGATCCAAAGGCCCCAAAGTGACAATAATTGGGACAATTGGAGGGGATGGCTGTGGTGTGAGGATCACATGCGTTCACCGAGTGTTAATGCTTTGCTCCGGTACTCTATTAAAAGGAGCGCCTTAATTGCTAGTAGTTCCCTAGAGGCCCTGCTGCCACGGGCTGGCTGGACAAAAGATGTTGTGTAAGTTCCCATTGCAAGCACGTATGACTATATTTGGAGCACATGCCTAGAATTTTTTTAATACTTGGATGCTTGTTATTATTTATCTGCAATGCCCTAGATCTTGAAGTTACATGTTTAGACTCATCCATGCAACGCCCGTCCATCCATACCTATGCCTACCACACTCGAATCCTACTGTTATCGTTACTATTACTACTGCTACTGTTTCACTGTTGCTGTTATTGTTGTTGTTGATACTACCAAACTATTGCTAGTGACAAACTTCTGTGAGCAACAACTATTTCCAGGTGCAGCTGAACTGACAACTCAGTTGTTAAGGCTTGCAAGTATTCTTTGGCTCCCCTTGTGTCGAATCAATAAATTGGGTAATACTACCTACGAAGACTGTTGCGTGGGTCATCGAGATTATTTTCTAGCGCTGTTGTCGGGGAGCATAACTTTATTTGTAAGTTCACTTGGATCTATTATTGTTCACTGCTACTCCTTTCATCATGGGGAAGTCTCGTGATGGAAAGTTCCATATTTACCATCCACTACAAGAAGAGGTATAGTCCTAAACACTTCTGCTGCTCTTGATTCACCGTCTGTTATAAGTAAGCTTGTTATACCACCACCACATACACATGCTACACACAGTGCTACTACTGTTGAATCTAAAACTGCTTTTGATGCTCATGATGTTACTTCTACTGTGCTTGATGCAAGTGGTTCATTAGGTCCTTTTCTAGATGCTACTATGGCTAGTCTAGGAAATGCCAAAACTCCTAGTGAAGACACCGTTACACCTGTTAGCTCACCTGAGGCTAGTGAGAGTTATAATATTAATGATGGTTACATTGAGTTCACTGATGATTTTGTTGAAGAGTGCTGAAACACACATGGTACTAGTGCTATTAAGAGTCTCCTTGCTAGACGTACTATTATGCCTAAGTTTTCCTCTGATCCTAAGTTTGCCACTTCTCCCATAGATATTAAAGATAAAGATTATGATTTCTCTCTTGATTTCCCTTATAGATATTGTTGAGAAAGAACATTTTTGTGGGACTGAAAATGAGAGTGATGTGGATCATATGAATGAGCTTTCTACTATGAGTGCTTTGTTCTCTGATGATTTTAAGATGCACAAGTACTTTGTTACTAAGATCTTCCCTTTTTCACTAAAAGGAGAAGCTAGGGCTTCGTTTAATAGATTACCTCCTGGTTCCATTGATAGCCCTGATTGCTTGATTGCTTCTTTCTTCCAGAAATATTTTTCTCCTAGTGCTAGACATGCTGCTTTGCAGAGACTTTTTGATTTTAAACAGGGAGAAGAAGAGAAATTACCCGAGTCATGGACAAGGTTCTGTGCCTTGATTCATGCACATTCTGGATGTCCATTGCCTAAGAATGAGCTTCTTGATATTTATTATAACTAGTTGAGTGCCCGTGCGTTGCAACGGTCTATCTAACTTCTTTTATCACCTCATATGTAAACATGATGTGGGAAATTCATGTTTATCGAAAAGATAGCTACATATAGACTATATTATATTCTGGAAACATTAAGGTTTTACTTATTCTCTGTAGTGTATTTTGGTAAAGGCTAAGTGGATATAGTATATGAAGCAAGCGCCAACTAAACTAAGACCTACTCCCTTACCCAAAAAGAAACACGAACTACTCCCTGACACCCTTTAGCCATTTTTGTAGGACATTAGAACTGTTGTCTATAGCTTCAGCTTCAGTTTGATCGTCGTTGATGTCAATGTCAAGAGACGCGAGGTTAATGTACAAGCTAGATGTCATCATTCTTCGGCGACTACATCTTCCTAGTTGTGACCTAGGCCAATGGACATCGATGATGTCACCGTCGAGTAGCTTCTCAATTGAGCAACATCTAAACCTGAAGTTAAGACAAAAGGGAAATGTGAGGAACCGAGCACAGCTAGCTGAAGGACACGATCTATAAGCAAAATTTATAAAAGAAAAAATAGATTCGGTATTCTTACATTTGCAATGCTCAGCCTGCGTTGTAGCACTCGAGTGATGCAGAGTGTCGTGGGCCAGCGACAGGCTCGGGTCAACAAGAGCCATTAGCTTTCCTCCTTGTAGGACTGCTTTCGCATGATCAACCGCAAATCAGAGTAAAGAGCCATTCACGGTAGTTCAAAGGCATATACATCAATCTTGTCGGTGATCTTTCCATGCATGAAGTATTGAGAAGAGCAAACTAAATTCAATAATATGCTGGACTAAAGGTACAAAATCTGTTCCAGCCCCCAGACACTTGTAATCTGAAAATGGAGCCCACCACTTCAGTGCATAAAATTGTTTCAAGCGAGATGACCTTCTCATGATCACTCATTTGTGCAAAATAGAATTATAATGAAATTTCATCACTTAATGTATCGAATGATTATTGTAAATCATAGTCATACAAGGTATGAGACGGATCTCCAAGATCTGGTAACTTTCAAAAACAACAGGATAGAATAATGATATAAAATCTATGTTGACAAGCTCTAAAAATATACAGAGTGCTGATCATGAATTCTAAAATGAGTGTGCTCATGCAATTGCATGAAGCCATTTCTTGTGCGTTCCCTAATATGAGCGAAGAGGTTAAGATCTTAAATACCATTGTGCTTGCTTCTTTGGTCAATTCATCGAGTTGAAATTGTAGCACAGGGTATAAGGCCTCTAGGACGAAACACTCATATACTCATTCCGTACAACCCATCTAAGATTCATATGATTCTTTAACTTTAGCACTTACACCTGCAAATAAGCAAGCATTTGAGAGCAAGCCAGAAAAATAATTCCAAAGCAAACTCTTCTGCATCCCAACTGCAAACTACGATTGCTCGTCTTGGCTTCCATCCTTTCTTTTCTAGCTTGGACAACCTCTTTGCACTCTGTAACCAAAAATAGAGTACTGAAATTATCCTCAATATATTAGACGCACACTAAAAGTAAGTTTTGTATTGATTTCCTTGAGCATAGCTAATGTCCCATTGTTCTAAGCAACTACACGAAATATGCATGCATCGCAAAAAAATAAAACATTCATGTCGATCTCATCCTTTGAAGGGACATATACCAATGCAATGCCTACATAATTACGATCTATTTTAGTTTGATCATAGTGCAAAAACATAGTTCAAGTTAATAGAAAATTATAATTCTAAATCAATGCAAGGAAATGTTTACTCTAACTTAATCCATAGTGGAACCAACTTGTATACATTTGTGACAGACCTCACTCATGCCCTATTGCTGATTTTTGCGTTCTCCCAAATCTTTAGAAATCATGTACAAGCCTTTAATTTATCCCATGCATTATATTTTATAAGATAATTTGTAAACCAAACAAGTAGATTTTTTACATGAAACAAAATCACATGTGCGGGTGCTATGGGCTTATAAATGCATCTGATAGAATTGAGGACATGTTCCACAGAAAGAAGCCCGAGGTTTAATCATGCCCCTCGTTTTATCCTAAGCCTCCTAAGTCAGTGATTTGGGACCATCATTTATTAGTTAAAACTCTAAAAAAAGACTAAACCTCACCGCTTTCCACCAAAATTTTAAGATATGCTAGAAATAAGACTTCTTTAACCTGAATGCTTGGAAACCAATCAATATAAAAACCACTTCCATGAATTGTGGATTGATTGAACTGGGAATCTGGGATGGCGACTTCTTCACAGATTTCACAACTGCGCTTCCCAATTCTCTTGAGTTCGGGATCTGCAGAAAATATATATAACTATAAGAAAAGCATGAAACACCGATAGCTAGTTGGAAATAGAACAAGTAACAAAAGAGACGTTTGCGACGCTTAACTGAACTTAGAAAATTTGTTCTATGCAAATATTATGCATGAGTATTTACATTTGTCTTATTAACAAGTTATTAACGCAATAGTACTTGTTGAATAAATAATAGTTCAGATTGTACTCCATTAATTGAAAGATGTTTGCGACGCTTAACTGAACTTAGAAAATTTGTTCTATGCAAATATTATGCATGAGTATTTACATTTGTTTTATTAACAAGTTATTAACACAATAGTAATTGTTGAATAAATAATAGTTCAGATTGTACTCCATTAATTGAAAATAAACAAGAGTAATCAACAACTAAATTATTTTGAGTGATCAGGAGCATAGAAGTACGGAATATTGTAGACATCAAAGAGAATTTGGCCCCAGATGCATTTGGAAAGACTACTGTTTAACCAAGTCCTTGTTGTGTGGAAAAGTTCACCATTGAGTGAGAACCCCAACAGTAATTTTCCTTCTAATCCTAAATTTTGTTGCACCAAAAACGCCTTCATAGTTCCAGATCCCATCGTATCCATTTTTTCAAGAGAGAAATCTCATATTCCAATTTCCATGTCACAGTGTAAATGCATCGACTTGTCTAGGTTGTCAAACTATGTAGTTTAAGTTTGGATTCATAGGTGGCCATATACATGACCCTGATGAACCATGTAACAAACTACGCACTTGTAGTGGTGCCCGTCGCCGAGTACGTGCTCACGTCAGGGTTCTCATCAGGATAGGGCCCGTTGTCATCGCGATGGTCGTGCCTTTCTTTGCCGATGTTGTGTGCCTAACCAGAGCACTCCTCATCTGTATGTGACGATGATGCTCATAACATGATTGTGCTACCTCAGTGTTCGTTCCAAGATCGGGGGTTCACCTGGATGGGATTGGAGACTACAACTTGCCCTAGTTCTTATAAAAAAATCTTATAAAAACTACGTAACCATCTAACACAAGACAACGCCTCAAATGAACTGTGAAGACAATTCTTATAAAAAAAATCTCAAACTCAGTTCAACTTATATATGTGCAAATACAGGTTACAACGTCTGATTGATCACCATCTAACAGAACTTATCCTTGAAAGAAAAACCATCTAACAAAACTACGTAACCATCTAACACAACTACGTTGCGAGTTATTGGGTAGTAACTTTTATGCAAATATGATCAAACCAACTCGTGAACACCAAATCATTAGTCCTGAAATAATATTCAGAGGTGGTTGCAACAAAACCAATTATTGTACAACAGTACTCATATTCCATTAAACCATCTGAAGCTTATGCTCTGGGACACATATAGTTGCATCATTAGAACACGATGGCACACTAAGAAGTTCTGCATAAGCCTGCTAGATGAAACAAGGCTAGAAGACATATATATAGTTGTATGGTAGATGTCCTGTGTGCCAGTTTGTGGTCCAATATTAAAGATCGGCTGGATGCTTCCCAAGCATCAGTTAATGGTGCCATTTTCTCTCATCAGTCTGTATCACATATACTCAGTTTAGGGTCTTAGTAAGACGGACCACTTCGTTTTAACATGCATATACCGGATCTAGGATCCTTAACGGTGAAGAAGTGTAATTTCATCATACTTACACTTAGTCTAGGATTTCATGGATTTTGTTCCCACTTTGTTATTTCACACTTTGAAATCCATTATAGAAAAATTCTAGCACCTCTAACAAGCTGACGATTGCAAGTCCATCACAGAAAAAGTCTACAGTTACCTTACAAAAGAACAACAAAGCCAAGGCAATATGTAAAGGGCATCATAATTGGGAATGCTGAATTGTTGAACAGAATGGTTTGGTGGCACCTTACTGAATATATCAAATAAATTGCGTCCTCAACCCACTAACAAATCTAGACCATGCACTTTACTCTGTATTACCGAATCAACTAATATGTTGCACAAATACCTGGTTTGGCCAGCCCACGATCGAGGTAGTAGACTAATTGGGAATACAGCGGGCGGGGCACCAATGTCCCACGACTGGACGATGTTGAGCTTGGTTGGAGGCGGGGATGCTGGATGCCAATCACCCTGAGGTAGAGAATGCCCGGAACCCTGCTGCAGCTCTGTATGTTGCATGGAACTGGATCGAGGAGTAGCTGTGTTCTCCGGCAGTCGGGCCCCAACTTGACGCCAGTTGAGCTTGGTTGGAGGCGGGGACACTGGATGCCAATCACCCTTGGGTCGAGATGCCCGGAACCCTGCTACAGCTCCCTCTCCTACAGGGGATTTAATCGAGGAGCAGTTGTGTTCTCCGGCAGTCCGGCTCCAACTCCCCTACTCCCTCTCCCGTCGGAAGGAACCCGGTCGCCTCGTCCTCCGGCGCCACCTCCCGGTGGCATGGCTAGTGAAGAAGATGAGGACACGCAACCGCCGCGCGAGGTCGCCACTTTAGACGAGATGGGTACACGATTATGGTGCTATACGGACTTTCTGAGGTCGCAGATTTGGCAAGTCGTAGAAATCGATGAGGACGGCCATGCGCATGGACAAGCGGCCAGGACCGCGGTTCCTGCCGTGCTAGCATTCGGTCGCCGTAGCATTGGGGTTCTCGGTGCGGGCGAGAGGAGCGATGGCGGTGGTTTCCCACTTTCCCCTCTAATTTTGGTTGCCGGATCTCAGGAAGGAACGAAGAGGAGCATGAGACGAGGGAGGCGATCCGTGTTTTTTCTAGGACGGTTTATTTTCTCTCCGGTTTATTCGTGTGGGATCGTTCGAGGATGTAGGAATTGGCAAAGCCGAGAACGTACCACCATTATGACGACTTCTCCTTTAATAAGTAGTAAAGATGGACTAACTGATGACTCTAGGACCTACCTAGATAGCTTTGCTGATTGTTTTTTCAGGAAAAGGACTCCTACAGATGCTGAAGAATTAATGAACAAGATAAGCAAGAATTATGATGATTGGGCTTCAACTGAGCTGAATGCACCTGAGCCTATTACTCCTGAACCAGTTGTTCCTGAACTAGTTCCAGCACCAAAAACAAAGAAGAGGGGAGTTATTGCATTAAATGATGAAGTGATGAAGGAAGCTAAGAAGTGTTTAAAGGAGAAAGGTATTAGAGCTGAAGATGTGAAGAATCTACCTCCTATAGAAGAATTATGTGATCCAATTCCCCACTCATCTACTATTGAGGTACACTCTCTCCAACACTTTGATGAAGGTGATATTCCTTATGGTAAGCCTCCTGATCAATGTTTAGAGGAATTTGTTTAAACAAGGGTATTTTAATAAACAAGTTCAGAATCATTTATTAGAAAACTCTAGAGCTATCCATGAGTTGAAAGATATTGTGGAAAGAACTTCTAATGATATTAAAATGCTTTGTAAACACTTTCCAATGGTTCAAACCCAACTTGATCAACTTGCTAAGGTACAAAAGGATATGCTAGTTAATGCTTCAGGATATAAACATGCTTATGAAATTAGAAAAAGGAGTGGTATAGCTACTCAAGATCCTTTATATCCTGAAGGACACCCTAAAAGAATTGAGCAGGATTCTCAACAAGATGAAGATAGTGGTAGTCCTCGTAAGAGAAATAAAAAGAAACATAAGATAGTTGAGGAACCACTTGAACCTGCTATAGATCCTAATAGTATATCTATCTCTGATGCTGAAACTGAGAGTGGTAATGATAAAAATGAGTCTCCTGATAAGGAGGAAGGTGAGGAAGAACATGAGAAGCACACTAAGAACACTAGGTACACAAAGGAAAATTTTACTGCTAATAAACATGGTAAAGAGAGAGAACCTTGGGTGCAGAAACCTATGCCTTTTCTAGGTAAGAAACACAAGTCAAAGGAGGAAGAACACTACAACAAGTTTTGTGAGTGGATGAAACCTTTATTCTTGCAAATTCCTTTGACTGATGCTATTAATTTTCCTCCTTATTCAAAGTATATGAAGGATATTGTCTCTAATAAAAGGAAGATTCCTAATGAGGAGATTTCTACTCTACTTGCTAATTATTCCTTCAATGGTAAGGTTCCAAAGAAACTTGGTGATCTAGGTATACCAACTATCCCTTGCTCTATTAAGAATAATTATGTTAGAACTGCTTTATGTGATTTGGGAGCTGGAGTTAGTGTTATGCCTTTTTATCTCTATAAAAGACTCTGGATAGAAAAGTTGATACCAACTGATATTTCTTTGCAAATGGCTGATAAGTTAACTACTATTCCTGTTGGTATATATGAGGATGTCCCTGTTCAAGTAGCTCATAATTGCATGGTTTTAACTGATTTTTTTGTGGCTGAAATGCCTAAAGATGATAATATGTCTATTATTCTTGGGAGACCTTTTCTTAATACTGCAGGTGCTGTCATCAATTGCAATCAAGTAAAAGTAACTTTTAATATTAATGAAAAAGAGCACACTGTCTATTTCCCCAAGAAGGTTGTTAAGAGTTATTGCCTGAATTCCATTGAAAATATTGAGAGCATCAAGATTGGAGAAATATATTGTCCCATTCCACAAGAAAATTTTGAAACTATTATGATTGGGACCATTGCTATCAAGTATGAGGTAACATAACCACCTTATATGGAATGCAAAATTTTGCTTCATATAAGATTGTTTTGGTAACAAGACTTGATCAACCTTGTTAACAAAAGGATTTTAATGAACAAAATAATGTTTCCACTGTGGTTATACTTGCTTTCTTTTTACTTTTCTCCTTCCTAGTCTTTGCTTTAGCTTTAGTTTTGCTAGTTGTTTGCTTGTTTGAGTTTCTTAGAGCTCCTGTAGTTTGGCTTTTGGTTTTCTTTTGCTTCTTCTGAAAAAACTGTTTCTGCGAGAAAATCAATTTTCATACCCTAAAAATTGGCCAAAAATAAAGTTTCCCGAAAAATCCCAGAAAAATCAAAATAAATTTTTCCTCGAAAAAAGGGCCAAAGTGGCACCTGAGGTGACCCAGGGGGCCACCACACCCCTGGTAGGCGCGGCCTACCAGGAGGCGGTGCCTGGGGGGTTTGGCCCACCTGGGCTCCTCCAGGCTGCCTCTTCAAAGCCATCTTCTTTCTCTCTCTCGAAAAACACCAACTTTCTGAAGCTCGAGTTCTTGTTGTTCTTGATCGCGATTTTTGATCTCTTTGTTCAGCCCATCTCAAGTGCTGATTTTTGGAGGGATTACTCCTTGGTATGTGCCTCTTCCACTTGTCCAATTAGATTTGTGATTGGTAGATTGCATCTTGAGTATTTTGCTGCTATAGGTGACATCTTGTTTGAGCTTGCATGCTTGTTATTTTCTTAGAAACTTTGTTTTGATGCATGTGTAGTCCTCTAGAAAGTTCCCATAGTAGTTGCTCATCATTTATCAACTTAGAAATTACTTGGTTTGATGGTTGTTTAAAATTTCATAATAGGGAAGTCATGGACCACCACACCTTTGGTGACATTTTTGAGAGTGATGCACCTAGAAGGGCAAGGCTTCCAAGGTCATCTACCAGTACTAGACCCTCATACAATGAGGATCTCATCACTCCGCGATTTGGTGACGAGGGAGATGAAGGGGATGCACACCCTTCCACCTTTCCTTGCCAAACTTTCTTGCAAGCTGCTGGGATTCTTAATGATTTTATGACTTTGGTGCAGAGGGCTGGACTAACAAGTTACATGCAGGATGAGAGTGCACAATATGCTTTGCTTACTAAAACATTTGTGGAGAGTTTCTCCTTTACTAATAGTATGTTCAAGCCTTCTGTGTCTTTCAAAATTTATGGCAGGGCTCATTCTATGACTTTGAAGAAACTTTGCAAGGCCCTGGGACTTGGTACAGCTGGGTCATCAAAGAAGATTCAACCTCTACCCGCTGATTTGTTGGAGCTTTACCGAGGAATAACCAATGATGATGACCGTAGAGCTCAGGGAGGGAAGATAAAGAACATTCAACTTCCAGCCATCAGGTATTTTGCCTACTATCTTACCACCAATGTTCTTGGTAGGGAGAACACTAGTAATATTTCCAACTATCAATTGGCCTTCTTAGTTGCTGTTGCGCTCAACAATGAGGATAAGTATAATCTTGGTTCTCTCATTGCTCGTCGTATAGCTGCTAAGGGGCCCATTTATGGGGGAATTATTGCTACTCATGTTGCTGCTGCCTTGAACATTGTTGTTGATCCACATGATACAGTTTTTGCTCCTCAGAGGCTTGATCTTGCTGCCATCAAGGTGCACCACTTTGTCACCACTAGCTCTACTCTTGAGAACTTGGTTTATAGAATGTTGTTTACTGACGGGGAAGAGAGAAAGATCCCTCTACCCCAAACCACTTTGTTCAGTATTTCTCAGGGACCTTTGTCACGCTCTAAGGAGGAGATGGATGAGTTGATGTGCTCCCTTAACTTCCATGGGCACTATCAGGAGGAAGCGCCCTCATATGACCCTGCGGTACATTACACAGGGGAGGCCTCGAGCTTGTACCAAGACGAGGGAGCTTCCACGACATACTACGGAGGTGCATCTACTTGGGCACCATGGGATTGAGCCCCACTTAGGCCAAAAGCCTAAGCTTGGGGGAGGTACACCGACATTGCACTCATATATATATATCATGTTCGGTCAGTTCTTTGTACATCCATTGTTTTGCTTTCTTTTTGGTTTTTGTTGCTTCTTTCTAAAAACCCAAAAATATCAAAAATATTTTTGTTGTTTCTCTTGGTTTGTTTCTTTGTTTCTTTGCTTTGGTTTGCCTTAAAAGAAAATTCCAAAAATATTTTTTGCTTTGTTTGGTTTGCTTCGTTTTTGTTTGGTTTTTCTTTTTTTGCTTGTTTCTAAAAAAATCGAAAACACCAAAAATACTTGTTGTTCTTCTTTGGTTTTGTGAGTTCTTTGCAGGGTTCAGCCGTCCTCAGTGTATTTTGGTTTCATGTTAATTATTCAAGTCACACAAGTGAAGGGCAATAATGAAGATTAAGACAACTCGAGGTGTGGTAAGAGGCTGGTAACGAACTCTATTTGTTTCATTTTTGTACATATACTCATCATTGTGAGCATGCTTAGCCTGTTTGTGTAAGGTGTATGTCATTATGGATGCTTAGTAGTTCTTGCCTGTCTATGATTAGCTCCAGCTCGCTAATAATTTGTAGCATGTCATATGAATGTTTGCTTGCATTGTTTTATTCATACTTTGGTATGATATTGTGGTATCCTTCTCTGACCGTTCATGTGAATCGACTTGGCACATGCTCACGCATGCATATGACTAATCAATAGTCAATAAGCCTCGATGATTTATTTTTCCTCAGAGTTCTTGTATCACTTTCATTCCATAGTTAGTCATGTTTTGTTGCAAGCATGATTATGACAGCTATTGCTCTCTCGTTTATCGCTCCCTCTCTATTGCTAGCCTTCACTTGCACTGAGTATGTGCTCTACATGTGATTCCAACTCCCCAAAACCAATATTTCCAGTTGTGTCCACCATACCTACCTATTAGCATCATTTGCTACTTCGGTGCATATTTTATATATGTCGTGTTTTCTTCCAAAATAAAATGTTTGTCTGTTTTGAGAAAGTTAGTTCGTAAATCTCTCACGAACTTGATGGCACACTTTATTCCTTGTGCTTAATAATTCTGAACCATTGTGACTAGTCCATGAAAGTTATATGCTTGCTAATTATATGCTGGGAGTCAGCAAAACCGTGTTGTCATGGGGAACGCTTTCAACACTTTTTGGATATCTCATCCAGTTGATTCCTTGCTCTTTTGTTTATGGATATCGACGATGTGAAATAAAAGGGGAGGTTGTGTGTTCATGGAGTTTATACATTGTGTTAGAGAAACGCCTGGGCCGCTAGCCTAAGCCATGCTTAATCATGGTGAAAACTTGCAGCATCACCATAATGAGCATCTATGAAGCATCCTCAATAAAAATTTATGCATATGGTAAATAAAAAGATTGCTGAGATGCTCATTGTCTGCTTGCCTTGTCATTTTGGTTATGGGAAAGCTCATGTACCATGTGCAAGGGGTACCTCATTGGCGGTTCTCGATGATATGCATGTATTTACAATGACAAGAACATTCAGGTGACCAAAGTTGAGTAGCATGCAGAGCGACCCTCGTACTCAAGGGACTTGGGATTTCCAGTCTATGGTCTGTCAAGCATATGATTCAGAGTGGACCTCACTTTCACCTTACCCACATGAAGATGCCTATGATAGGGGCAATGAGAGCTCAAAGCTAATGAGTACTTTCCTTTCAGCATTTGGAAGCCTTTCAAACTTTCACAAAACCATTTTCATAATCTTGTTGAGTTACCACTTATTCAATGAGCACCTTCTTGAGAGCATAGTTGTCATTCTTGTGTTTGTTCCAAAACTTGGTTAATTATGTCATGACTTTGATGCTTGTATCTCTGATATCTTTACTTCTAGTCTTCATGTGAACTCCAGAGGTGCCTTGGCATTTATATTGTGCTCTTCAAACAAAGGCAAGCGAGATACCACTCTATCATACCTTATTATGAGCATTGCAATGTTGCTTATGTTTATGTTTCATGCTACTTATTATTATTGAGTTGGTTTCTCTTCATAGCTTCCAATGCCTATTGAGTAGACTTAGTTGCATACTCTTTATTATGAATTGTCTAAGCATCTACTCCTGTGCTGAGAATATTTACATCATATGAAGCAAAGTGTTCGTGAAAGTTCTTTTATCGCACTCACTTTTCAACTGAATTGCTTGAGGACAAGTAATAAGCTAAGCTTGGGGGGGAGTTGATACGTCCAAAACATATCTACTTTCTCGAACACTTTGTTATTGTTTATTCTCTAAACTTGTGTGATTTGGATACAACTAACACAGACTGACGCTATTTTCAGCAGAATTACCTTGGTGTCTTGTTTTTGTGCAGAAAATGAACTATCAGGAAAAATCACGGAAAATATGCTCAAAATTATATTTCACCAGAAGATCCACGGAGCCAGAAGAGACATAGGGGAGGCCTGGGGGGCCAGACCCACCCCAGGCACATGCCCACCCAACCCCGCGCCTGGAGGGGGTGCAGCCTCCCCAGGCACCTCCTCGGCCTTCCTCTGCGCCTATAAGTTGCATTTTGACCTAAAAACCGAAGGGGGGTCGATAGTTTTCCAGAAAGAGTTCTGCTCCGCCGCCGCCACCAGAAACCAAGATTAGGATCCAGAAACTCCGTTCTGGCACCCTGCCGGGACGGGAAATGTTGGAGAGGATCATCGCCATCGTCATCACCAACGCATCTCCATCAACCATCGATGTTTCCCTCATCCATGAGTGAGTAATCCTCCACTATAGGCTTGGGGATGGTAGGAATTGGATGAGTTCTATCATGTAATCGGATAAGATCTGTTAGGGCATAGTGCCTAGTATCTCTATTAGTGTTATTTGACTTTGTTGCAACTTGTTGTGCTTAATGCTTGTCACTAGGGACCGAGTGCCATGATCTCAGATCTAAACTTATTAATGAATCATTATGATAGTATTGTTTGTAATCTTATCTGCAAGTTGTGTACACATATCATTATCTGGATCCAAAGGCCCCAAAGTGATAATAATTGGGACAATCGGAGGGGATGGCTGTGGTGTGAGGATCACACGCGATCACGGAGTGTTAATGCTTTGCTCTGGTACTCTATTAAAAGGAGCACCTTAATTGCCAGTAGTTCCCTAGAGGCCCCGCTGCCACGGGCTGGCTGGACAAAAGATGTTGTGTAAGTTCCTATTGCGAGCACGTATGACTATATTTGGAGAACATGCCTAGAATTTTTTAATACTTGGATGCTTGTTATTATTTATCTGCAATGCCCTAGATCTTGAAGTTACATGTTTAGACTCGTCCATGCAACGCCCGTCCATCCATCCCTATGCCTACCGCACTCAAATCCTACTGTTACCGTTACTATTACTACTGCTACTGTTTCACTGTTGATGTTACTGTTGTTATTGCTACTACCAAACTGTTGCTACTGATAAACTTCTGTGAGCAAGAACTATTTCCAGGTTGAAAGGATACGGATGTCGCCTAGAGGGGGGGTGAATAGGAGATTAAAACTTTTCTGAGGGTGGCTCGACAAAGGCGGAATTAAACTAGCGTTTACTTTGTTATGCACAATCTAGAACAACTAGGGTTCACCTATGTGCACCAACAACTTATGCTAAGCAATACAAGCAACAATGTGATAGCAAGATATAGATTACATCAAGCACGAAGGCTATCACAATGTAAAGTGCATAAGTAAAGAGCCCGGGTATAGAGATAACCAAGGCACGCGGGACGACGATATTTTACCGAGTTCCTCCCAACATGGAGTACGTCTCGTTTGGAGAGGGGGTGGTATCAAACCACCAACGCCACAAAAGGCCTCCCTTATTCTCCGGTGAATCTCACCCCAATGGGATCGATCCACGCTATCGGTGCACTTGTCGGTGGCAACCGGAACCTCTCACAAGGTTGGGGCACTTCTCCACAACTTAATTGGAGGCTCCCAACAAACGCCACCAAGGCCACAAAACCATCTAGGGTTCCAAGAACCCAAGAGGGTCAAGCTCCAATGAGTAAGACAAACCAAATCCTGTGAGGAGAACTCAAACTGATGCACCGAATGCAAATGGCAAGAACACCACAAAGATGCTCCAATCCCTCACTCTCAAGTTCCAAAAAACCTACTAAAGCTATTGGGGGAACAAAATAGGAGGAATCAAAGAGGGACACAAAATCCCCCAAAATCTAGATCCCCAAAGATACACTCACAAAGAGATGAATCAGTTAGGTCAAAACGTGGATCTAGATCTCCTCTCTATTACACTCAAATATGGGCAAGAATCATCAGAGGGGAAGAGATTTATCAAGCTTCAAAATCTAGAGCAAGTGTGGACAAAGCTTAGACAAATAGAAGAGGAAGAAGCTTGCCGAACTGAAAACGGACAAGGGGCTTAAATAATGTCCCCAGAAAATCTAGCCGTTGGGGCATATTTTCAGAACGGACCGGTAGTACCGGATTAGACCGGTACTACCGGACGCTCCAGGAGAAAGAGCAGTGGCAGCAGCCGAGCCAGCCAGCAGCTCGAGGGACACAACATAAGCGAGCGGGCGGATGCACGCTAAGATGACACGGGCCCAAAAAGCATGAAGCGGGCGAGGACGGGGTGGTGCGACCTGGCGCAGGTCAACGCGAGGCGTTAGCGCGTGCGGGAGGGGATCTGCAGGCAGCGCGCGGGATGGGGCCAGCAAGCACGCAGCGCGCGGGATGGGGCCAGCGAGCACGCAGCGCGGGTGGGCTGCGGCAGCCCAGCAAGCAGGTGGCGGTGGCAGCGCAGCGAGCAACGCGGGAGCGCTCACGCGAGGGAGAAGCGGCGCCAGCGCGCGGGAATCAAGCCAGCAGACGATAGGAGTCAACGCGAGCTGGGGCGCAAGCGTGAGCGGGACGCAGGGCCAGTCCAGGGAGCAAGGGCAGGCGGGATGAGGCGGATGGGCCGGCTGGTAGTACCGGCCCACCGGGCGGTACTACCGGGCCAGGCCGGTAGGGCCGGAAGCCACGGCTGGGCAGCACTGAGAGCTGGGCCGTGCGTAGTGCGCCACGCATAGGCGTCCGGTAGTACCAAGCGGTACTACCGCTCGGCCCAGTAAAAGTTGTTTTCCTATTTCTTTTTAGAATCGAATTGGAAAATATTCAAACGGTCATAACTTTTGATTGGTGACTCCGATTGACCCGATTCCAATTGCGTTGGATAGAGGACGACAAGAGCTGAGAATGTATCAAGTAATATAATGTGAGATACCTCACTTGGTGAGACACCGTAAAACCGCCAAGATCAAAATCGCAACATGATATATACGGGAGATCCGATTTTGATGAACAAGAGCTTGTTATGGAGATTACCACAAGCTCTATATCCTCACATGGATAAGACCAAATAACAACCAAATATGATGATGCAAGTATGCAAAGGTTTGAGATATCTCTGAACGATGTGACCGAGTTACTCATTTGAGAGCCCCTCTTGATAGTACATTTATCTATCCTAAACCCGGTCTCCCACACACAACATGAGACCGGCAAAAGGGAAAACCTATCAAGACTATACCTTTGCCTTGAGCATTCCACTTGAGCTCGATGTAGACGAACTTAACCTTCTCAAGATGGAACGCCTTTCTTGATTCCTCATCATCGATCCATGATCACCGAGGATGGCAAGCATTAAACAAGAGATCTTCTATAGATGGTGCATATTGAGCTTGCAAAGCATATCTTCTTCGCATTTCATCGACCTTGAATCCAACACATGATCCAAGCGATGCCAATGGACAAATCCTACAAGTGCAACTTAATACACACATTAGTCAATAAAGATTGTCATTAATTACCAAAACCACACATGGGGGCCCACATGTTCTTTCACAGGTGCAGCTAAACTGACAAGTCGGTTGTTAAGGCTTGCAAGTATTCTTTGGCTCCCCTTGTGTCGAATCAATAAATTGGGTAATACTACCCGCGAAGACTGTTGCGATCCCCTATACTTGTGGGTCATCATGTAGCTTCAAAGGCGAGCATCCATATGGGCATCATATCTTCATATGACTCATGCTTAACCTTTCGATCCCTGTTTTGAGGCCATGTCTGCACATGCTAGACTCGCCAAGTAAGAACCTTAGAATTCGCGTGTGTAAACTATCTTACACCCGAAATATGATTGTGGATCCAAGAACACCGGATCATTGCAAGCAAGTGATTTGATCACTAGAATGTTATATCACGAGAACAAGAAAAGAGTACATGTCAGTAAGAGATCAAACTAGGTATGAAGATACCGATGATCAAATCTCGAACATGTAATATATCCCGAGAAAAAGGGATTAATATTCTAGCATAAAAGGTTCTCACGATCACAAGAAAGTCATCGTTGAATGTGTGGGAGTCAGTATGGATCTCCAGGTCCTGCTTCTGATTATTGATCTAAGAGGGGTCTCGATCATGTCCGCATTATTCGCGAACCTTAGGGTGACACACTTAAGAGACACCGACACCATTTGGAACAAATAGTTTCATGCTAAAAAGATTAACAAAGCGCAGGAATTTATTTCACTAGACACCGGAACTGTTTTGGGTGAAATTGCTGAAAGTGTTTCTGCATGTGAAATGAAATACTACCAAGGGGTTATATGTGAATGTTTGTCCATTAAGGTAATTGACAAAATTCTGAATAAATAAAAGGAGTTTTATTTAAAGAGAGATTGCATTAAATTTGGTGGAAATTTAATGGGAATTTTGAGTGGGATTTTGAGTGGAGAAATGAAGGGGCTATTTTGTGAGTGGGATCTCCACCCACATGAATGGAGGAGGGGAGGGGGAAGCCCCATGCGCCGTCCACCATCTTGGGGTGCCCCTCCCTCCTATATAAATCCCCCCTCTCCCTCTCTCTCACTCACACCTCCTCGTGAAGGATCTCTTTCCCCCTCTAGTTTTTATCCCCCATGGTCTCGGACTAGCGAGATACATGTTCCCGGTGGCTTTTCGGCAAGAAAGAGTTGTTGCTTCCGCTGCATTGCTGGAGCGAGGAGGTGGAGGTTGCTCGGTGGCTCAGACGTGTGTGCGAGCACGGATGCGCCGCTGATTTGCGGCGCTAGGACTTCCTCTCGATCTTGAGATCAGCAAGCGTTTGTCTACATCATCCACGAGTACAACCTCGTTAAGCTTTGTCGGTCTTCAAGGGTATGTTCTCTATGGATGTATATCTGCATGTTGCTTGTATCTAGTAGATAGATCTTGGTACATAGTTTTTTCCATCGTAGGAATTTTTATTTTCTATGCTACGAACCCTACAGTGGTATCAGAGTCGGATCTATGCGTATATGCTTTGCACGGATAGTACACATGAAAGGACTGTATCTTCCCATGATGTTTTTGGTGTTAATGATAATCCCAATTGTGTTTTTAATTGTGCGCTTGAGTTTCAGGGGAAACGTTGTTGATGTCTCCTTCTATTGTGGTGGATGCTCTCTTGGGATCTCTTGAAGACGGTGGCCTTTTAGTTTTCTCCTAGTTTCTCTCCGGTTGTTGTTTTTAGGTCACCGTATTATTAAGAGGGGGTCCATCTTGGAAGGCAGTGGGAAATCACTTGTTCTTGCACAAACCTATATGCACCACCACAGCCATCCCACTATTCCATGAGAGAGCATGTTCCTGTTCTGTTGGAGCCTTCTGTGTCTCATCGGAACTTCGGCTGGCGGAAGTTAGATGTTCTAAGCTTTGTTCGGCGCTAGTTCCGCAAGTTCGGTGGTGAATCAGTAACATACTGTAAGTGTTCTATTTGCGGAACTTGGGCCAGAACTACATCGAACTGTCCCTAAAGGTCTGGCGGAACTTCCGGATCTGGAACTTCGGCGATTCGGTTTGCGACCGAAATTCCCCTAGTTCCGCTCAAGTTCTGGTGGCTCGTAACCTTATGTTTTGAAGTGTTCTGTTGCGAACTTGGTGAACTTGCGTTGAAGTTCACCGAACTTCGATGCATTTTGGGGAACTTCGGTTGCGCTTCTGGGGGCGTCAGCGGTCGATGACCGTTGGAGCGGCCTTGAACTTCGCCTCTCCGGAACTTCGGTGAGGTCGCGAGGGGGGCTATTTAAGGCACCCCTCTTCTTCCTCCCACTAGCTCTCGAATTATTCTCTCTCCTCCATTAATGCTTGAGCTTCACCTCACTAGATCTCTCTCTCTAGCCACTCAGATGACTTGATCTTTTGAGAGGTGAGGGAGGTGACCTAGATCTACACTTCCACCAAAGAAGATTTGATTTCCCCCATCCATCCTTTGTGGATCTTGTTGCTCTTGAGTTTCTTGAAACCCTAGACGGTGTAGGGCATCCTCGGAGCTAAGGCTTGTGTTCTAAAGCCTCGAGGTGTCGTTGAGGGACTCCAATTGAGTTGTGGAGCCTCCCCCTCAACCTTGGTGTAAAGGTTTCGGTTGGCGCCTTGGATTGTGAGGCCTCCTTTGTGGGGGAGCTCACCGGAGAAGAAGGTGAGGCCTTTGTGGCGCTCAGGTGACCTTGTGTGGCCCCGACACCTCTCTAACGTAGACGTAGCTCCTTGGGAGTGAACTACGGGAATTACATCTCCGTGTCCCCGCTCTGGTTACTTTGTTCCCTTCCTTTACTTCTTGCTATTTACCGTTTTTGTGGTTGGTGTTTGTTTCTCACTTTTAGGCTCAACGAGAAGGAAAGTTATCTAGAGATGCAACTAAGTGAACAACCTAAATGCAAGAAAACAAACACCAACCACAAAAACGGTAAATAGCAAGAAGTAAAGGAAGGGAACGAAGTAACCGGAGCGGGGACACGGAGATGTAATTCCCGTAGTTCACTCCCAAGGAGCTACGTCTATGTTGGAGAGGTGTCGGGGCCACACAAGGTCACCCGAGTGCCACAAAGGCCTCACCTTTTTCTCTGGTGAGCTCCCCCACAAAGGAGGCCTCATAATCCACTAACCGGTAACCTTGAAGGCGCCAACCGAAACCTTTACACCAAGGTTGAGGGGGAGGCTCCACAACTCAATTGGAGTCCCTCAACGACACCTCGAGGCTTTACAACACAAGCCTTAGCTCCGAGGATGCCCTACACCGTCTAGGGTTTCAAGAAACCCAAGAGCAACAAGATCCACAAAGGATGGGTGGGGGAAATCAAATCTTCTTTGGTGGAAGTGTAGATCTAGGTCACCTCCCTCACCTCTCAAAAGATCAAGTCATTTGAGTGGCTAGAGAGAGAGAGATCTAGTGAGGTCAATCTCAAGCATTAATGGAGGAGAGAGAATAATTCGAGAGCTAGTGGGAGGAAGAAGAGGGGTGCCTTAAATAGGCCCCCTCACGCTGAACCGTTACAGCCCTCGCGACCTCACCGGAAGTTTCGGTGAGAGGCCAGAAGTTCCGCCCAGCCTGGCTCCAACGGTCATCAGACCGTTGACGCCCGCTCCAGAAGTGCAACCGGAAGTTCTGGTCAAAACAGACCGGAAGTTCCGGTGAACTTCCGACGCAAGTTCCCACCAAGTTCCGGCAAATAGAACACTTCAAAACAGAAGGTTACTGAGCCACCATCAAAATTTGGAGCAGAACTAGGGGCGGAATTTCTGGGTCGCGAACCGAATCTGGGCGGAAGTTCCGGCGTCTGGGCGGAAGTTCCGCTCAGGACCTTTTGGCGGGACAAGTTCCGATGCAAGTTCCAGCCCAAGTTCCAGCAAATAGAACACTTCATACAGAAGGTTACTGATTCACCACCGGAACTTGGGGCGGAACTAGCGTCGGAACAAAGCTTAGAACAGCCCGCAGAAAAAGCCTGAGCGGAACTTTCGGCCAGGAAGTTCAGTGAGACATGTAAGGCTCCAAATGCAGAACACGCTCTCTCACGGAATAGTGGGATGGCTGTGGCGGTGCATATAGGTTTGTGCAAGAACAAGTGATTTCCCACAGCCTTCCAAGATGGACCCCCTCTTAATAGTACGGTGACCTAAAAACAACAACCGGAGAGAAACTAGGAGAAAACTAAAAGGCCACCGTCTTCAAGAGATCCCAAGAGAGCATCCACCACAATAGAAGGAGACATCAACAGCGTTTCCCCTGAAACTCAAGCGCACAATTAATAACACAATTGGGATTATCATTAACACCAAAAACATCATGGGAAGATATAGTCCTTTCAATCTCCCCCTTTTTGGTGTTAGATGACAATCCCAAAGATTTGCATAGAAACAAAGTAATCTTTGCAATGGACGGGACAAGCTCCCCTGTATGTGTGCAAGGTAGATAAAAACTCTAAGGACAAGACTGGCACACATACAAGGAGGCTCCCCCTACCAATTGCAAAGATAGCACAAGTGCAAGGTACAAGAAAGGATAGAGATCATACCAGAACCAACCAAATGTGGTGGAGACAAAAGGAGTAATAATAACAATAAGAGCTATGAGGCTCCACCACCATATGCATGTGCTCATAAGATGACAACAAGATACCAGACGCACGACATTGCATAAGATACCACAAAGATACCACATAGTCTCAAACATAACATGGTCCACAAGCACACATAAGTTCACAGACATAAAACCACAAGCACACAAATAAACTAAAGAGTTCGCGAGCAAGAAAGATCAAAGGCAAGAACAGGCTCACGTAGATAACCTAATAGACATCTTTCTCCCCCTTTGGTATCAAGACACCAAAAAGGAAGAAAAGATCAATCTAATCGTCCCAACCATGAAAGGGAGGAGGAGGAGCAGACTCAGGGACCCAAGGACCCCACTCAGGCGGCGGACCAGTGACCTCCTCCTTGGACTCATCCTCGGACCAGTGGCAGTTGTCGCAAATCCAATCATCCTTGGGAACAGTGACAGAGCTAGTGACCGGAGAGCTAGGAATGTTGAGAGCAGTCATGATGGCCTTCTGGCGCTGAACATTGTGACGCTGATCTACATAGGCCTGATACTCGCGGTCCTGCAGAAAGCAGAAAGTTTTCTTCACCTTCCCAAGCAGCTTCTTTGCCAAGACGGCTTCCTCTGGAGAGACAGACCACCAGCACGAGAGCCCCCAGGAGCAGAGGAGGGACCACCAGCTTCATCTCAGGCCTTCTTGAGTTCAGCTTCGTTTTCTTCTTGAGAACGAGGCTTTTGGTGCTTACTCACACGCAGCTTCTTCTCCTCATGAATGGTGATGTTGTCTTCAGGAAAGCGAGTGCCAGTCGTCTCAAGCCACTTGTGATTGATGAGAGTCTGAATTAAGGGAGCATAGATGCAGGAGCGCTTTTCAATAATAGCTTGCCACAGCTCGGAGTAGATGAAGTGCATAACATCCATGGGACTATCAGTGTCACGGCGAAGATAAGTCTGATGCATGAGGTCAACCTGATAGCCATGGAGCCGATCAAAGTTACCAGCCTTGGGAGAGGTGGTGTTCAAGTACACCCTGCGCATGATGTCAAAAACTGGCAGCAGATGATTCACAAACCCAAAAGTTCCCCACCCTTCAATGTAGAGAGGCTCCTGGCTCCAGGACCTCAGGATCAGCAGCTTCGGGACTATGAACACGCCAACCATTTGCCCCGCGGCCAGGCTGAAGGGGATAGCCAAGAAGCTCAGCAAACTCAGACCAAGTGGCGGTAAGAAACACTCCCCTAGTCATCCACTTCAACACACCTTCAGTAGAGGACTGCATGTGAATAAACAGAGTTGAGTAAAACTGAGCAATAGCATTCACATCATAGTTCTGACGGTGCTCCATGAGAGGAATCAGCCCAAAATTCTGGCAAATATCAAGAGCCTCGCCAAAGTATGCATGCTTCTCTTCCATGTGAGTCACATTGATGTACTTTTGAGGAGAAACCACGAACTTCTTCTTCGTTGCATAGATTTCAGCAAATATCTGTTCCTGACGACAGTTGTGGAAGTGAGGATCCAAGCAAAGACGGTCACGTGCCACGAGGTAGGGATCCGGATGCCTGAATGCAGAGTAAGCTTTCTGAGACCATTTGGAAATCTTGGCTTTGGTCATGTCTGGCCCAGCAGCAGAGGCCTTCTGAGCAAGAGCAGGCCTCTTCCATTCAGCAGTAGCAGCACGGCGAGCAGCAGCAGCTTTCTGACGACTAGTCTGAGTGGTTGGATGCACAACCTCAACATCTTCTTCATCAATCTCAGGAGGAATGTCAGAAGATGGTCGACGGGTACGCTTGCCTTGGCGAGTACCTCCTTGCCCTGAGAGGAAAGCACAAGAATAGGGAGGGAAGGTGGGGTAAGTGCACAAGTTCGGAAGAGGAAACAAAATAAATAGATTAGAAAAATACAATCAGGAAAAAGTTGCATTGTTGCCGGAACTTCCGCTAAATCGCCGGAACTTCCGATGAAAATGGTCCACCGGAAGTTCCGGTCGTGGCTCACCGGAAGTTCCGGTGAGGCCACGAACTGACGGTTCCAAACAGCAGTTCATTAGATCTAGATCTAAAAGCCACAAGTGCAAAGATTTTCAAAAGTGTATTGGACCAATCTACTCTAGCATGATACCCTAGGCCTACCAAGATCTCCCAACAAGTTCTAGCCAAAGAACTAGCCTAGACATGGTGTGCCCTAACTCAAGCCATGGTGAGAGAGCAACATCTCCATTAATGGAGGGAGTTGAGGGCAAATACCGGAGTCCATGGCGGGAGATCGAGGTGGGGAAGGTTCCCACGGAGAAGATCTGTGGAGGAGTGGCCGGAGACGAAGGGGTCGGAGCACCTTCGCGGAGAGGTCTTCGTCGGCGGCTGCTCCAAATAGAGGATGGGTCTTGGGGGGAAAAGGAAGAAGATCCCGTTTTCCCTGTGGCCCACCTTATAGGATGTGAGCACCACCAAGTTCCGGTCAGAACCGGAAGTTCCGATCGTGGACCGGAAGTTCGGTCAGTGAACAGGTTCTGTAAGGTGGTTCAGACGAACAACCATGACTGAAGTTCGACATCGACTGAAGTTCCGGTGACGCCAGGAAGACCTTCTCAGGTTCGGAAGATAACAAGGAAGAACTTGTGCAAGGAATAGAGAGGGCTTGAGGAAAGGAAAGGCTTAGGATAGAGAGCTCAAACTGTGAAGAACCAAAGCCAACAAAAGCCAAGAAAAACACAAAAAGGTCCAAAACACAAATAAAAATGGGTCGGTGGCCGAGGCCACCTTATATAAGAGTAAATGGCTTGACACCGCGAAGATATATCTTGGGTTAATTACCAACACTCATCATGAAGCTCAAATGGTCTCCTTTAGAGACTATAGAGTATGAAAACTTTAATGTGCGCATAGTAGGGATAACGTTTGTTCATAAGAGGAACTACACTCCCCCTAAATCCATGCCTACATCCAAACAAGATACACATTGATACGCGGGTAGGTGTGCAAGGTACTCAAGCAACATTGCTCAAATCGATGATATTTAGCTCATGCCTTAACTCCCGGAACCTTGCTTCATCAAGAGGCTTCGTGAAAAGATCCGCAAGATTTGCCTTGGTGGGAACATACTCCAAAGAAATGTCTCCTCTAGCAACATGGTCCCGAATGAAATGATGACGAATCTCAATGTGCTTGGTCCGGTTGTGTTGCACGGGATTATGAGCAATAGCAATGGCACTTTCATTGTCACAAAGAAGAGGCACCTTGTCAAAATATAGTCCAAGATCCTTCAAAGTTTGCTTCATCCATAGCAATTGAGCACAACAACTTGCGGCAGAGATGTACTCAGCTTCGGCAGTGGACATCGACACACAGTTCTTCTTCTTCGAGGACCAACAAACCAAAGATCTTCCGAGAAACTGACAAGCTCCGGAGGTTGACTTTCTTACCACTTTGTCATCAGCCCAGTCCGAGTCCGTGTAACCAATAAGATCAAAGCTGGCTCCCTTGGGGTACCACAACCCAAAGTTTGGGGTATGAACTAAATATCGAAAGATTCTCTTGACCGCCACCATGTGACTTTCCTTTGGTGCGGCTTGAAATCTTGCACACATACCCACACTCAACATAATATCCGGTCGGGATGCACAAATATAGAGCAAAGAACCAATCATAGACCGATAGAGTTTTTGATCCACTTCCTTACCCTTGGGATTGAGATCAAGATTAACCTTAGTTGGCATGGGAGTCTTGGCACCTTTGACTTGATCAAACTTGAACTTCTTGAGCAAGTCTTGGATGTACTTGGCTTGGTTTATGAAAGTCCCTTTCCTCAATTGCTTGACTTCAAACCCAAGGAAAAACTTCAACTCCCCCATCATGGACACCTCTAAGCGATCGGTCATGAGCTTGGTAAAATCCTCATTAAAAGTTTTGTTAATAGACCCAAAGATAATGTCATCAACATAGATTTGGCATACGAACAAGTGGCCTCCAACTTTCTTAGTAAAAAGAGTGGGATCAATGAGGCCCACTTCGAAGCCACAGTCTAACAAGAGCTCCCTAAGGCAATCATACCACGCACGTGGGGCTTGCTTGAGGCCATAGAGTGCCTTATTGAGCTTGTAGAAATGGTTCGGAAAAAGTGGATCCTCAAAACCCGGAGGTTGCTTGACGTATACCAACTCTTTCAAAGGACCATTAAGAAAAGCACTCTTAACATCCATTTGATGCAACTTAAAGTTATGATGGGTAGCAAAGGCAAGAAGCATACGAATGGATTCAAGGCGCGAGGGGCATACGTCTCACCGTAGTCGATGCCCTCAACTTGTGAGTATCCTTGGGCAACTAACCTTGCCTTGTTGCGCACGACAATTCCATTCGCATCACACTTGTTCTTGAAGACCCACTTGGTTCCAATGACGTTTTGACAATCTTTGGGCCGCTCAACCAATGTCCAAACATTGTTCCTCTTGAAGTTGTGAAGTTCCTCGTTCATAGCATCAAGCCAATTATCATCTTCAAGAGCTTCGAAGACTTTCTGTGGTTCCACAAGAGAGATAAACACATGGTGAGAGCTAAAGGAAGCTAGTTGCCTCCTAGTAGTGGAACCTTTATTGAAATCTCCATAGACATTATCAAGGATATGTCCATCTCGAACAAGCTTGGCGAGGCGATAGGCTTGACGGCGGGCTTGTGCTTCAACTCGAGATTCTTGAGCTACCACTTGGTCATTGCCACCAATTGAGCCGCCGCCTTGACTATAAGCACGAACACGAGGGTCATCTTCATCAATTTCCACTTTGGGGGAGTCATCATTTGGAGTGGATCCTTGAGGATCATTGACTTGCTCTTGATCTTGACGATCTTGACCTTGGGGAGAGCCGTGACCTTGAGGAGGAGCCCCATCTTTGGGAGGTTGATGAGGTTGATGAAGAGCTTGTCCGTGGGAGGTGCCTTGAGGAGGAGCCCCATCATGGGGAGGTTGATGTTGTTGATGAAGAGCTTGATATTTGGAGCTTGGAGAGTCATGAGCATGGGAAGCTTCGGAATATCTTGAGGGAGCTTGTGCAAAAAAAGTAGGTCCTTGAGGGGCAAGACGATCTTGTGAAAGTGAGGGCTCCACTTGAGTAGAGCTTGGTCCTTCTCCTTCATCCATAAGGGGATCCTCAATGGGGAGGTGGAAACCCACACCCATTCTTCTTATGGCCTTACGAGGAATTTCATCACTTGGATCACAAACACCATCTTGCCTAACAAGAGACTCATGATTTTCATCAAACTTCACGTTGCTCGTTTCTTCAACTCTTCCATTGGATTTGTTGTAGACTCTATAAGCATGGGACTGATTTGAGTAGCCAACAAAAATTCCTTCTTGAGCCTTGGATTCAAACTTGGACAAATGAACTCCTTTCTTGAGAATGTAGCACTTGCAACCAAACACCCGAAAGTAGCTAACATTAGGATTTTTCCCGGTGAGAAGTTCATAGGGGGGTCTTGTTCTTTTTCTTGCGGAGATAAAGCCGGTTGGTTGCATGGCAAGCGGTGGAGATGGCCTCGGCCCAAAAGTTGTATGGAGACTTGAACTCAGCTAGCATAGACCGAGCCGCATCCATCAAAGTGCGATTCTTCCTTTCGGCAACCCCGTTTTGTTGAGGGGTATAGGGAGTGGAGTATTGATGCTTGATTCCTTCATCACTAAGAAACTCATCCAAGGTATAGTTTTTGAACTCGGTGCCATTGTCACTTCGAATTGAGAGAATAGTTGCATTGTGCTTCCGTTGAACCTCATTAGAAAAATCGATGACCGTTTGTTGAGTCTCACTCTTGTACTTAAAAAAGAACACCCAAGTGTATCTTGAGAAATCATCCACAATAACCAAGCAATACTTCTTGCCTCCAAGGCTATCATGAGAGGGTGGACCAAAGAGATCCATATGCAAGAGCTCCAAACACCTCTCGGTAGTGATTTGATTGAGTGCTTTGTGAGGAGTTTCATGCATCTTCCCTTCAATACAAGACCTGCAAACACGATCTTTGGCAAAAGAAACATCGTTAATTCCAAGGATGTGGCCCTCGGAGTGAAGTCTTTGCAAAGTTCTCATGTTAACATGGGCTAGGTGGCGATGCCACAACCAGCCCTTGTCGGCTTTAGCATAGAGACATAGAGCATGAGGAGTAGTGGTCCCTGAAAATTCCACCACATACAAGTCATGTTCTACATATCCTACAAAAGCCACCTTGAGAGACTTGCTCCACATGAGGACCATAGTATGAGTATTAAAGAAAGAAGAAAGACCCATAAGAGCAAGAGCACGAATAGAGAGTAAGTTGTAACCAAGAGTTTTGACAAGCATGACGTCAACCAAGGATACGTCTGGAGTTACCACCACTTTGCCAAAACCCAAAACCTGAGAGCTTGTTTTGTCACCGTAGGAGACCATTGTGTTGGAAATATTGGGCCTCATCTAGGTAATGACAGACTTGCTTCCGGTCATATGACTCGTGGCACCACTATCAAGCAACCATTTTGATCCACCGGAAGCATAGTCCTACAAGAAAATCAAGATTTGGTTTTAGGTACCCATTTTGCAATGGGTCCCCTTTTGTTAGTGACAAGAGCCTTTGGCACCCAAATGGCCCAATGATAATCATGTGTGTAAGAAGTTCCCACATATCTAGAATATACATGACCATCATATGATTTGCAAAGAATATAAGAGGGATTGTTCATTCCGGCAAAGTTGTCACTTTTCAAGAGGGTTAGGCCATTTGGTACCCCTTGGGCCATGCCCTTGTTCTTTTTCTTCTTGGTCTTCTTCTTCTTCTTAGTCTTGGCAAGTTGATCCTTCAACACCTTGACTTCCTCTATGAGATGCTCATGCCTGCAACAAGGGTTAGGACTGCTAGACAAGTCTATAATTGCATAGCGGAAGACTTAGCGAGATCACAAGTTAATTGAATTTGAAGTTGTTCATGGGCTTCAAAAAGATTTGAGAATTTACTCTCCAAGGCTTTGTGTTCCTCTTTGAGTTTCTCAAGATCCTTTTGAGTCCTATCATGACCACCCACAAACTCAACATTTTCTTTCTTGAGAACCTTAATTAAAGCAAGAGCATGATCATGTTCTTTAATTATAGAGCACAAGGTGTTGTTATGATCATCTACAAGCTTAGACACATTTTCTTCAAGATTAATTCTCATATTTTGTTCATCCTCAAGACTTTGAGTGAGAGAAGCAATTTCATCGGTGGCATCTCTTTTGTTTTTACTTAGCAAGTCAAGAAGTTCTTCCTTTTCATCTAAGGCATCCCTAGCATTGTCAAGTTGTGCAAGCAAGGACTCAAAACAAGTTTTAGTTTCTTCATCTAAGGTAGCAACAAATTCACACATGTCAATCATCTCTTTCTTCACCTCTAGACCAACAAGATCAAGAGAGGAAGGCTCACTAGAGATAGGTTGAGGAGTGGATTTTGGTGTTACCTCAGTGGCCTTGGCCATGAAGCACTTTCGGTTGGAGGAGATGACATTTTCATTTGGCGAGTCTAAGAGGGATAGACGTGGAGTTGAGGTAGTAGCAATAGCAGCAACTCCCACAATCTCTCCACCATGAACTTCATCATCATCATCTTCATCTGTGCCCGAAAGGTATTCTTCATGGACCGCAATTGCTCGTTCCTTGTTAGTGACGTTCTTGACGGCGTAGTTCTTGTTCAAGGGATGAGGAGGTCTTGACTTGATCTTGCGAATGAGACGACCACCATTGTCTTCACGGTTCTCAAAGGGACACTTGTCCACGAAGTGACTCTTGTCGTTGCAATTATAGCACGACCTTGCCTTGGGAGACTTGTTGGGTGAGTTGAATCTTGAGTTGTACCTTGATCTTGACTTGAATCCGGACTTGTTCCAAAAGGCCCTTGAAGCGAGAGCAAGATGTTCGTTGAAGGCACATTTGAGATCCTCTTGAGACCACTCACTTGATTTATAATCATCATCAACTTCTGGCAAATATCAAGAGCCTCGCCAAAGTATGCATGCTTCTCTTCCATGTGAGTCACATTGATGTACTTTTGAGGAGAAACCACGAACTTCTTCTTTGTTGCATAGATTTCAGCAAATATTTGTTCCTGACGACAGTTGTGGAAGTGAGGATCCAAGCAAAGACGGTCACGTGCCACGAGGTAGGGATCCGGATGCCTGAATGCAGAGTAAGCTTTCTGAGACCATTTGGAAATCTTGGCTTTGGTCATGTCTGGCCCAGCAGCAGAGGCCTTCTGAGCAAGAGCAGGCCTCTTCCATTCAGCAGCAGCAGCAGCTTTCTGACGACTAGTCTGAGTGGTTGGATGCACAACCTCAACATCTTCTTCATCAATCTCAGGAGGAATGTCAGAAGATGGTCGACGGGTACGCTTTCCTTGGCGAGTACCTCCTTGCCCTGAGAGGAAAGCACAAGAATAGGGAGGGAAGGTGGGGTAAGTGCACAAGTTCGGAAGAGGAAACAAAATAAATAGATTGGAAAAATACAATCAGGAAAAACTTGCATTGTTGCCGGAACTTCCGCTAAATCGCCGGAACTTCCGATGAAAATGGTCCACCGGAAGTTCCGGTAGTGGCTCACCAGAAGTTCCGGTGAGGCCACGAACTGACGGTTCCAAACAGCAGTTCAATAGATCTAGATCTAAAAGCCACAAGTGCAAAGATTTTCAAAAGTGTATTGGACCAATCTACTCTAGCATGATACCCTAGGCCTACCAAGATCTCCCAACAAGTTCTAGCCAAAGAACTAGCCTAGACATGGTGTGCCCTAACTCAAGCCATGGTGAGAGAGCAACATCTCCATTAATGGAGGGAGTTGAGGGCAAATACCGGAGTCCATGGCGGGAGATCGAGGTGGGGAAGGTTCCCACAGCAGTGCATCCGGAGGAGTGGCCGAGAGGCAGGGGCCTGAGCACCTTCATGAGAGGTCTTCGTCGGTGCTCCAAATAGAGGATGGGTCTTGGGGGAAAAGGAAGAAGATCCTGCTTTCCCCGTGGCCCACCTTATATAGGACAGGAGCACCACCGAAGTTCGGTCGAGGCTGGAAGTTCAGGTCAATGAGCAGTGTTCCAGGTCAGCAGGTGGTTCAGGCTCCTCGATGTTCTCACTTGGAACTTTGGTAGAGGTTTGAGCAACAAAACCAAGTCCCAAGTGAGTGGTGGCGGCCGCGGGAGTTACCCCCGGGGCGGACACCGTAACGGTGGGAGGAACCTTGGTGGGTTGGGGTGTGTCAAGAGCAACCATGGGGTTTGGCTTGAGAGACTGCAAGATAGTCATCATTTCCTCGAACTTGGACATCATGGACGACTCCAATTGCTTGAGGTCATCCATAGTGGCCAAGTTCTTGGATTTTTCGGTTTCACTACCCTCTTCGTCGGCCATAGTCTCTTAGGCGGTAAAGCCCGAAATAAGAGCCTTGGCTCTGATATCGTTGAGCCTAAAAGTGAGAAACAAATTAAAATTGGGTAGACTCTTATTCACCCCCCTCTAGTCGTATCAAGTCGGTACTTACAACATATATAAGTATGTGGGCGATGATAATCATGTTATTGCTTCTTAGTTGTACTTTGGATATTGGTGGCATAGTGGGATGAAAGCGGCCCGGACAAACTTTACATGTCCTCGCACATGAGACATGTTCCACGCTTGACATGCAACTAGTTTTACATAAGTGGCTAGCGGGTGTCTGTATCTCCTACTATAGTCAATATCTAATTTGCAAAGAGTTGTCAATAATTTGGTTATCCTCGTTGTGGTTCATGTTCGTAGGTAAGAACGGTTCTATCTTCAAAAGCCCTAAGCCACATAAAACTTGCAATGGATAAATTAGAAGCGTCTAGTTTAGATTGTTGTTGGGCTAGTGTCATGATATGGTGATGTTGTAAGTAAAGGTATAAGTCGATACTCTTATAACACACATAATGTGTAAGTTCCATAGACCTTGGCCTTACACATAAAGGAATGATGAAGATCATACCATGATGCACATGATGAAGATCAAGTGCAAGAACCATATCATTTCACTTCTTCACATGTGATGTTTGTTGCATCTTATATTGCTTGTTTGGAGTTTTTTTTAGCATAATAAGATGATCCCTCATTTAGATATCAAGATAAAAATGTGTTCTCCCTTAAGTATGCATCGATTATGTTTCGCCGCTCCAAGACATCACGTGAGCTAACCAATGTGATATCCCCGAGAGGGCCCAGAGTATATCTATCTGTCATCGGGATGAACAAATTCCACTCTTGATCCATGGTCCTCAACATAACACTTTATTAGCATTGAACCCATCTTTATAATCACCCTTTTATGGTGTGACGTTTGATGTTATCAAGATACTCTTCCAGTGTTAGTGATTGACATGATCTCATGGTCTAAGGATTAGGATTACTTTGTATGATGTTATAGCAATATAAAATCAATGACTTTGATCATAATGCTATACTTCGGATGAATGTTCATCACACCATTCCAATAATGTTGTGACCTCGTTATTAACAACATCCAATGTCCATGATCGGGAAACCTTGATCATCTTCTTAATCAACGAGCTAGTTTATAAGAGAGGCATAACTAGGAACTTTCTGTTTGTTTATTAAACACACATGTATTAACGTTTCTGTATTAATACAATCATAGCATGCAAAATAAACATCTATCATATACTTGGAATATACATAATAACCAATTTATTATTGCCTCTCAGGGCATATTCCCTTCAATGCCTCGTTATAACCATGCAGGGAAAGAATACTTTAAGGAGGAAGAATGGGGAAAGAATCACAAGGACAGGGATTCTCGGTCTGTCATGATCATGAACTCATTGAGCATAATTTGGAGGTGATTCATACTCTAGCCTTCGATATTGAGGATTTGAAGAAGTTGATTGAAAAGCTTTTCGAGAGAACACCACCACCACCGAAGGAGTAATTCGTCATCAGGTTTGGCATCCCCTTGGTTTGTTCAAATCTTGGGGAGTGTCGCGGTATCACATCATTATATTTCATCCTTTTACCTTTTTAGTAGATTCATATCATGAATAGAGAAGTTATCATATAGGATGGTTTGCAGTATCTCTCCTCTAGTTGGTTATCTATGTATCCCTTGGTGTGAGTGCCGTTATGGAATATTAATGAGAGGTTTCATCATTTACTTTTTGCACATCTTATCTTAGTTTGCAATCTCTATTATATGATTGATCTTGTTGTTAGTATTGGTATCACTTTGGGAGCATCAAGTAAATTTGAATTGGTTTTGGCAAACCTTGCTTTGGTCAGTAGCAACACTTTTTGAGGTTTGAAAGGAAAAGAGAAAAGTACTTATAGATATTATATTATTTTCTTTCTTTCTTGATTGGCTCATAAGCTTAGTATTCTTTAGTTAAGATCTTTTGTGTTTTCAAGGAAGATTGCATGATTGTTTCTATCACTTGTATGTTTGCTTGTTTCCTTCAACTATTATGCTTTCTACCCAACCTTGCTAGCCAAAAACCTGTACTGAGAGGGAACACTTCTCATGCATCCAATCCTTGAACTAAAACCTATGCCATGTGTGTCCACCATATCTACCTATTATCATTATTGCTATTCCCAGTAAATTCTCAAGTTTTATATATCTTCCAAATTAAAAAATTGTTATGTGAAAACTAGTTAGTAAAGCTCTCACAAACTTGATGGCACACCTTATTTTCCCGCCCTTAATAAACTTGAACCATTGTGTCATCTATGTTGTATATGCTTGCACTTATAAGTTGGGAATTAGCAGAACCATGCTGTCATGGGGAACGCTTTCAACACCTGTAAATATTATCCAGTTGATATCATGCTCTTTATTTGCGGATGTCGGCAGTGTAAAATAAAAGGGGAGCTTGCAATTCCATGGAGTTATGTATATGTGTTAGACAAATGCCTGGGCGGCTAGCTTAAGCATGCCTAATCATGGTGGAAACTTGAAGCATAACCATAGTGACCAATCGATGAAACATCCTCAAAAATATATATAAAATAAAGAGAAGATAAAAAAATATGCACCATTATCATGGTAAATAAAAGGATCTCTAAGATGCTCATTGTCTGTTGCCTTGTCATTTTGATATGGGATAGCTCCTGTGTCATGGGGCAAGGAGTACCCCGTTGGTGGTTCTCTATGATACACATATACTTACAATGACAAGAACTTGCTTGTGACTAAAGTTGAGTAGCACGAGGAATGACCCTCGTACTCAAGGGACATGAGATTGACAACTTATGATTTTTCAAGCATATACTCCATATTTGTTCACTTTAACCTTAATCACTTCAAGATGCTTATGATAGGGGCAATGAGAGCTCAAAGCTAGTAAGTACCATAATATTTTGGAAGCTCTTTATGAAACCTGAAATCCTTGCTTCCCTCTATGAAGGGTCTGTCTTTTACTTCTTAGTTGAGTCACTAAACCTATTCCTTTCTATCTCTAGCAAGCATTTGAGTTGTTGTGATTTAATCATTCATATGATGATTTATTCAATCATGTTTCTTATGTTCCTTGATTTGCACAAAACTCTTATCTGAATGTTTACTACTTTGAAAGCTATCTTTGTAAAAAGCCCATTGTGTTTGAACAAAAGATTCCTGCTTTATAAACTTCATTATAAAAGCTTTGCTTGAAAACCAAGTATGATTTGTCAACTGTTCTCTGACCAAGAACAAAGTTTGCCATTACCAATTATGATTGTCTTTATGCATCTTTATTGTGATTTCCCATACTCATTGCAAGTTAAGTTATATAATGGTGAGTTTCTTTCTATTATGATTTGGGTACTAATGAATGTGATGCTTCTTGTCTGTATTCTTTTTATCAACACTTCACTCCATAAACCTGTGGTCATATTTACCGAGCCCAGTTTTCGCTTAGGGACAAGCGAGGTATAAGCTTGGAGGGAGTTGATACGTCCATTTTTCATCACTATTTTATATCATAATTTATTGTTATTCATTGATATATTTCATATTAAGAGGTGGTACTTATGTTATTTCATCTATTTTGCATGTTGGATGACTTTTGGAGGATGAACTGCCGGAGTCAGGATTCTAATGGAAAAAAGCGGTGTCTAGATGCAATATTCGCAAAGATCAGAAAATTCCAGAAAATATATGGAAATTCCTATTTTTCTAGAAGACGAAGGAAGCCAGAAGGGGAAGTGGAGATGGGTCACAGGGGGGCCACACCACCCCCTAGCACGGCCCCCCTAGGCCGCGCCACCAGGTGGTGTGGCCACCCTGGCCCACCTCTGACGTCGCCCTTTCGCCTATATCATCCCCCCTGAAACCCGAAGACTCGGGGAGCGACCATAGAAAGACTTCGCCGCCTCTGCGGGGTGGAAACTACAGAGAGAGAAAGATCTCTCTGGCAGGCAGAATTCTATCGGGGAATTCCTTCCTAGAGAGGGGAGATCGTCGCCATCAACACCGCCATCAAGATAGACTTCATCGACATCATCATCATAATCCTCACCACCATCTCCACCAGCACCATCATCACCACTCCATCCCGCTGTAACAATTGGGTTGAATCTTGCATAGTTCTTAGGGGAAACTTTCCCGGTGTTGATTACTTTTGTAGTTGATGCTTTTTAGTGGAATCATTGTTTATGTTCAGATTGTTACTCATCATTATATCATCTCTGATCTTGATCCATATGATGTCTCATGAGTAGTTCGTTTAGTTCTTAAGGACACGGGAGAAGTCATGTTGTTAGTAGTGGAATTGTGTTGAAGTAATATTCAATGGTTTGATATTTAAGTTGTGGTGTTATTCTTCTAGTGGTGTCATGTCAACGTCGACTACATGATACTTCACCATTTATGGGCCTAGGGGAATGCATTGTGTATTTGGCTACTAATTGTGGGGTTGCCGAAGTGATAGAAAACTGAACCCCCGTTAGGAAACCTTTGCACAATGGAGTGTAGGATCTCAAAGTTTAATGATGTGGTTAGGTTTTTATCTTAATTACTTTCTTGTAGTTGCGGATGTTTTCAAGGGGTTTAATAACAAGTATGTATTAGTCCAAGTAAGGTCGGTACATTAGTATAGGTTCACCCACACAACACTTATCCAACCAAAGAAGATTAATCAACTATATGAAGCGAAAGCACTGACAGTATTCCCATGTGTCCTCGAGAACGTTTGGTCCTCATAAGTAATACAACTGGCTTGTCATTTGCTGAAGAAAGGATTGGGCCACTTGCTGCAATTACTATTATTGTCTTTATTTACTCGCACTTTATTTCATTGCATTATCAAAACCCCCTAAAAATCCGTTTGCTAAGTATTATAGAGAATTCCTGATCCAAACCACTAGTCAACACCTTCTGCTCCTCGTTGGGATCGACACTCCTATTTATCAAAATTACTACGATACACCCCTATACTTGTGGGTCATCAGACCATCATCTAAAGCATTATCATATAGCATATCTAAGCAACACTCCTCATTTTCAATAATATTACTAGTAGCATTACTAGCAAGCAAATGAACACTATTGGTTTCATCATAATAGCATGGGTTTTCATAAATTACAAATGAGTTTTGAGTTTGAGTGTTACTATCATATTTGAGAGGTTCCCATACATCCCCAATCTTAGGTTGTACCATATCTTCTTCTTCTTCATTCTTCTCCCCTTCTTGGGGGTGCATGGGAATCCCCAAGTTTATGTTTCTATCATCTTATTCCTTCAAATATTAGTTCTTTCCATGGCAACAATAATATCTTTAACATGGTCAATGACATAGGCATTATCACGAATGTTCTATTTTCAATGTGTAAGGAGACTAGAACTTATTTCTTTACGATCACGAGCTACAACACAAGATTTGTACTTTTTATTAATAAGGAAGTCCACCTCATGAGATCCCTTGAAGGCAATGAATTGATCAACTAGTCTCATGTCAAAATCACCATAATCCTTCTCATTATATGAGGCAATCATAAAGTTATTGCTAAACTTGCATTGATAGTGTAGATGCTTATCATTTTGTTTAGTGCAACAGGACACATTGTGTAAGTCACACAGTTGTTTATCAATCTCAATTAAACAATCAATACGTTTTTTCACATGCACTCTTTCTTGCGAGAAGATATAATTATCTTCATCAGTTGAAAGTTCATCCATAGCAAAAGTTATACTAATTTTTATGTGTTTTCATGTTTTAAAGGAAAATCAAAAGCAAAAGGCTAAAAACAAGAACAAATAAAATTACTTTGAAAATCTAAAGGAGAAAGAAAAACTCATATTGGTGCAACCTCCCCAAGCATAGGTGTTTGCACAAATTTGGTGTTGACGATGCTAGAAAATGTTCTAACAGTTGCAATGGAAATTATTTAGGCACCTCCACTGTGAAATCTCTCTAGCAATTCCCTGTCAACGGCACTAAAATTGTTCTGGCAGTTCCCGTGGGAATTGTCCTGTGCTCCCAAACTTGATGAAGACGCTATTGTGATTTGTCTCTTGCAATTCCCCGGCAACGGCGCTAGAAAATGTTCTAGATGGCAACAAATCCATGTACCAATTTGTTGGGACTCCAAGTGCAGAGTGTTGTAGCAAGCGTCTTTTCCCCACAAGGATGACTCAGGGGGTTATATCAAACTCTTGGGGAATCGTCTTAGAGATTTATTCATCCTCTCCTCTTCAAGCAACCTACAAAGCAAAGTTTTTTCTTGTGTCCCCAACTCCACCATGTGGTTGTCAAGCATAAGGTTTCGTATTAGTAATATGAAATAATAATAATAATAAATAAAGTAAAGTAAACAAATAAAAACTAGGCAAGAAAAGTAAAAAATGAAATGATAGTTGTTTTTGGATTTTGGATTTTGGATTTTGGGTGTGTGTGTGCAAGCGAAGAAAGTATTTTTGTATTTTCGAAATAATAAATTGCAGAAAAATATAAAGTGTGATAGTGGTGCTGGAAAGGTGTTTATTATGGTTTAAAATGGACCGGGGTTCATGGGTTCACTTGCCTACTCTCTTTTTGGGTTGGAATGGACACAAACAATTCATCAAAGACATAATATTGGTGGAACTTCTGCATGTGTTTGATAAGCATTCATATGGGCATCACGTACTAACATAGAGATGATGCAACATATCTCTCTTGTACTCCTCAAGAAAGGTAAAACTCCAAGCAATCTTGAATTAAGAATCAACATAGTATAGCCTTAGGTATTTTGACATGATGTTTGAATCGCAAATATGCTACCTTGACCAAACAAGATTATCTAACTATTACAAGATAATTATAGCACATGGATTCACTTAATCCCTAGTCAGACAACAAAAGAAAGGTAAATACCATAGTAGATCTTGATTCTTTTGTCACAATTAAATCACTACGACCATGCTACTCTATCTAATACACACTTCTCCCCACACATGTTCTTGCATACAAGTTGGGTCAGAAGGAGTACTTAAGAACGGGGTACATGATATGCATCTATCAATACATCTTACACATAATAGTTTTCCATACATCCCCAATCTTAGGTTGGACCATATCTTCTTCTTATTCATTCTTCTCCCCTTCTTGGGGGTGCATGGGCATCCCCAAGCTTATGCTTATATCATCTTATTCCTTCAAAATATTAGTTCTTTCCATGGCAACAATAATATATTTAACATGGTCAATGACATAGGCATTATCACGAAAGTTCTCTTTTCAATGTGTAAGGAGAATATAACCTGTTTCTTTAAGATCACGAGCTACAACACAATATATGTACGTTTTATTAATAAGGAAATCCACCTCATGAGATCCCTTGAAGGCAATGAATTGATCAACTAGTCTCATGGCAAAATCACCATAATCCTTCTCATTATATGAGGCAATCATAAAGTTATTGCTAAACTTGCATTGATAGTGCAGATGTTTATCATTTTTAGTGCAACAGGACACATTGTGTAATTCACATGGTTGTTTAGCAATCTCAATTAAACAATCAATAAGTTTTTTCACGTGCACTCTTTCTTGGGAGAAGCTATAATTAGCTTCATCGGTTGAAAGTTCATCCATAGCAAAAGTTATACTATTTTTTATGCGTTTACATGTTTTAAAGGAAAACTAGAAATCAAAAGACTAAAAACAAGAACAAATAAAATTACTTTAAAAATCTAAAGGAGAAAGAAAAACTCACAGTGGTGAAACCTCCCCAAGCTTAGGTGTTTGCACAAATTTGGTGTTGACAGTGCCGAAAATGTTCTAGCAGTTGTAGTTCAAATTATCCAGGCACCTCCACTGTGAAATCTCTCTAGTAATTCCCCGGCAGTTGCCATGGGAATTGTCTTGTGCTCCCAAACTTGATGAAGATGCTATTGTGATTTGTCTCTTGCAACTCCCCGGAAATGTTGTGTACCAATTCACTGGGACTCCAAGTGCATAGTGTTGTAGCAAGCGTATTTTCCCCACAAGTATGACTCGAGGGTTTATATCGAACTCTCGGAGAATTGGCTTAGAGATTTATTCTTTCTCTCCTCTTCAAGCAACCTACAAAGCAAAGTTTTGTGTTATGTCCCCAACTCCACCATGTGGTTGTCAAGCACAAGGTTTCGTACTAGTAATATGAATTAATTATATTAAATAAAATAAAGTAAATAAATAAAAACTAGGCAAGCAAAGTAAAAACAATGAAATGATAGTTATTTTTGGGTTTTTAGTGTGTGTGCAAGCGAATAAAGTATTTTTGTATTTTCGAAATAATAAATTGCAGAAAATATAAAGTGTGATAATGGTGTTGAAAAGGTGTTTCTTATGGTTTAAAATGGGCCGAGGTTCATGTGTTCACTTGTCTACTCTCCTTTTGGATTGGAATGGACACAAATAATTCATCAAAGACATAATATTGGTGGAACTTCTACATGTGTTTGATACACATTCATATGGGCATCACGTCCTAACATAGAGATGATGCAACACATCTCTCTTATACTCCTTAATAAAAGGAAAACTCCAAGCAATCTTGAATTAAGAATCAACATAGATAGCCTTAGGTATTGTGACATGATATTTGAATCACAAATATGCTAACTTGACCAAACAAGATTATCTAACTGTCACAAGATAATCATAGCACATGGATTCACTTAATCCCTAGTCAGGCAGCAAAAGAAAGGTAAATACCATAGTAGATCTTGAATTTGTTGTCACTATTCAATCAATACCACCATGCTACTCCATCTAATACACACTTCCCCTCACACATTCTCTTGCATACAAGTTGGGTCATAAGGAGTACTTAAGAACGAGGTAGATGATATGCATCTATCTATACATCTTACACATATTAGGTTCCAATCTTATATATCAAATCATAGAATAAAGATCCACCACATAGAAATTACATATATAACCATAATCATGTGGAGCAACTCATAAGGTACTAGATCTATGAAGAACAAGAGAGAGATCAAGCTATTTCCACAAACCCATAGTACAGAGGTGGACTACTCCCTCTTCATCATGGTGATGATGGTGGAGACGTTGGACAAGGTAGAGATCTCTCCGGCAGCTGCTCCGGCGGAGTTCCCCTCCAATCTTCACTGGTTTTGGCTCTGTTTTGGTGTTTTCGCGGCGCCTCTCTCCAGGAACTCCCAAGGGGCCCTATTTATAGTGGTTTTTAGGTCATACGAAGACGGTGGGCGAAATATCAAAGTGAATCGTCGGTCGAGGTGGAAAAGTGCCTAGGTGGCATGCCCACCCTCACTAGGTGCGCCACCAGTGCTTTTTTGGGCCTCCTGGCTCATCTGGTGAGGTCCAAGATCTCCTGGTGCTTCTCTTGATGAAATATTGACACCCTCGAAAGCCCAGCTTCATTTGATTTTGTTTAAGTTCCTGAAAGGAAAAAACCAGTGTAAAACATGAATATAACATCATATATGTAGCAAATAAAGGGGATCATCATTGGTAAATCCCCATAAATCAGTGTAAAACATGAATATAACATCATATATGTAGCAAATACTACCTCCGTCCCAAGGCATAAGGCTTATTTTTTTGCAAAAGTCAAACAACCTAAAGTTTGACCAAGTTTTTAGAGAAAAAAATTAATATTTACAATAAGTAATTCATACCCTTTCATACATCATGAAACATATTTTCATATGGTATCTATATAATATAATAGTTCTTGATAGTTCTTTCTAAAAGTTTGGTCAAACTTTTCGTGGCTTGTATTTTCAAAAAAAAAAGCCTTAGGCCTTGGGATTGAGGGAGTATGTGGGAATTCATAGCAACAAACTACAAAGTTCATGTATGCATTTTACATGCATCACCAGGTCCAGCCTAGCCGGCCCTACGGCCGAACCAACCGACCACGACCGAACCAACTGTCTCCTAGCCAAAAAGGCTTATAATACATCCATCCGTTGCCCGTCAAACCAATCACCCACGACCGAACTATCCGGCTTGTAGCCCGGCCTCGCCGAACTTATGGCCAAAATCTCCAGTTTGCGCACTATTTAGGGTTTGATGCTCAGGAATATTCCCTCCACCTATCCCTTCGCCCCTAGTACTATAAATAGCCTTTTGTGGCTCAGATCTAAGTAGAGAATGAATATTGAGTTGATTTGGCATAGCTGTAACTACCTCGGTGAATTACGCTCCTAGATACAAGCCTGGATGAGTGGTAGTGGTTGAAATAGTACGGTGGGGCCCCAAAAGCCACTCACTGGTAGTCCTTTCGGACGTCCCAACCACTACCCTCTCAACGGACTGTCAGACGGCGTGGCGGCGAAGGGATCAACTACGACACAAGTGGGTATGTACGCAAGCCACCATACAAGAGTACATCGAGCCATACCATCTAGAAAGAAAGGAAATATAGCAACGCCATACGGCAAGATTCAAATGACCTAGATAGATCTATATTTTAGGATACTTCCTCATACAACACACATCGTAGTATCATGCGGGCGGCAAACAAGATCCGAGTACGGATAAGAAGCAAATCGGCATAAGATGCCCTAGAAATAAGCACATCCCAACTACAGGTCCCACGGATCCCCGTTCCCAGAATCTCTACACCGAACGATCGTTGCCCACATCTTCGGCTTCTTCCACCCAAAGATCCGTCTGCGAGGGTACCGCTCATCTGAACCAAATAATTTATCGTGTGAGACCCTAAGGGTACTCAAGAAGTCTTAATGCCTCTAAAGGGGACACAACTGGGGTGACGAATTGCAGCGAAAGACAAACCCTAGCAGTTCTAGATAACGCTAACCGTCTGCCTAACCAATAATAGACGGATGTCCGTGAATTTAAGAACAACAGTTATAATGGTAATCTCATCGATTCATCCTCCTCCTCGCTACCAACAAGGAAGCGGACGAACAACCCCCATCCGTTGGCAATTTTATTAACCATTCCATGAGTGTTGCACTATTTACTAGTCAAGTTACTTAGTCGATTAAGCGGTACTTTAGTTATGCTTGTCTATGATCGAAACGTGCTCCAAGTCGTCCATATCCGCGGACACGGCTTTGAAAGTTTTACCCGCCGGGTGCACCAATAGCAACACACGCCGATCAACCTCGGAAAAACCAAATCAAAACCCAACGAGGCTTTCACGATTGAACAATCACAGATTCGAATATTTCAGGGGCCACCCTTGGAGTCTACCCAGCAACGTAAGCAAGCTCCGAGACGGACTCAAGGTTTGGGTGGACGGCTGTGAACGACTGGGAACCCAAAACTGGGCTTGTCGACACCGCGGAATCGTGTCCCGATCCTAAACAGTACAGTGTGCTCCTCGCACAAAAGTAAATACAGAAGTAGCATGGCATAAGTACAGGATAGTAAATAAAACCTCAAACTAGTTTATGGCCCCAAGAAATAAGACGGAATCAAGCTCTAGCTCAGGGGGGTCCCATATACCTCCCGGATGTGGATAGCGCGATAAATCAAGGAACAGGAATCAAGTACTCGGGGTCTTACGGGACACAAGTGAGCAGGAAAAACCAAATAGCAGATGTTGCTCACCGGTGCCACTTTCATTAGTTATCCCATACTACTCAGTTAAGTTGTTTAGGTACCTCGTTATCCAACAGACTCTCATATACCCTACACATGCTGTTCTACGACTCGCATGGCTCAAACAACTCCTGTAGTAATGGCTCATGGGATGGAGGAACAAGCTTGGTGGGGTTTAAAAGTAAAGGCTATGCATACTTGGGATTCAATTTAATGCAATCGCGACTCAATGATGCAAGAATAAGATAGAGGCAATAGGTATTGTATGTATGCAAGCATGTGGAAGTGCTTGCCTGATAACTCAGTTGAAGCGAGGGACGGATCTGGGTAGTGCTCCTGGTTCTCTTGATATAACCCTCGGTGTCTATCCGAGAAAAACCAAACAAACAAGGCCAACATGAATATAGAGCACAAGCATATGAATAAGATGCGTCAAGCAAACAATCATGCCATGATGAATGATGCACATTTTACATGGCAATAAGGTAGCATGGCATGGTGAGGTGTGGAAGACAAGTAGTAACATTTTAATGGGGTTTTGGGTCACATTTTGTTGTCATAACACTTGCTGTACCCTATATTTTTATATGATGCATGCTGCAATTGAAGTTATGGATAGCATAAACAGAAAGGTCTCGTCGAGCTGATCATTTTAGACATATCATTTGTTCCATTTGGAATTATAAAACAAAAGTTATTAATTATTTAAGTTCTAGTGGCAATTGTGGTAATTTAAATCAACTTGGAATTTTAAATGTGCAAAAGGCAATTTGAATGTCATATTTGAAATCCTGGCATTTTTCTGATCTCCATACATATATCATTTGTGTTATTTGGATTTATAATTGAAAAATTATTTGAAAACTGATTTGAATTTGAATTTGAATTAAATGAATAAGATTTGAAATAAACAGACGATCTGAACTTGTTTTTACACCCAACTACAGCGAGTCCCAGTCGCTGACAGATGGGCCAGGCAACAGAGGCCCACGCGCGCTGCCAAGCTTCTGCCACCGCGGCTTTATCTAGCTCAAGTGATCGACAGTGGGGTAGGTGGGCTAGCAGTCCACACGCCACGTGAGGTACGCGACGACCACGCTGGCCGGGAGGGACCATGGGTTGGTTTGCGAGCTAGGAGCCTTTTGCAAAGCTCACCGCCACGACAGTGGGAACCGAGGACGGCGGGTTTAGGCGGAGAATCTTCGAGGTCCTAAACGCAAAGGCCAAAAATCAGTCGGACGGCAAGGCGCGGCCTTCTGCGATCGGACGCCGCTTGATCGACGATGGCGACGCCGTTTAACAAAACAACATGGCCCCAAACGAAAATTGTAGAGGAGCCACGGACTACAACATTGGCTCGTGGTTCTAGCGGAGGGCCATAGCCAGGCGGGCGGTGAACGTTGCGAGATCTCTGCTGCAAGCCGCTGTCGCCAAGACGCGACGCGGCCTTGGCAGCTTCGAAGCTGAATGCTACGGCGATGCACGGCGAGAGGGAGAGGGAGACGTTGTCTAGGGGGCAAGGGAGCTCACCAGCGACCGTACGGTGCAACTAGAGGGCTCGGGGACGCGTCGATCGTCGAGGTAGCAGAGGGGCGGGGCACTCCTGCTGCTCGCGGGCACGGCGGCGGCGGGGCTACTCCGGCGAGATCCAGGCTGCGTCACGGCCACGACGAAGCGGAAGCAGGCTCTGGCGCTCGGCGTGCCTCGGGGTGCTCTGGGACGAAGGGAGGCAGAGGGGGCCGCCCTTAGGGTTTAGCGAGCATGGGAGAGAGGGGGAGGGAAGAAGGGAGGCAGGGGAGGAAGAGGCTGAGGAGATCTGGGGAAAAGCTAGAGGCGAGGAGTGAGGATAAGATCGGAGGCAGGTGGCGGGGTTGCTTGCGTGGGGAGGCGGGCGTTGCACCTCACGTGCATGGGCGGCAGGGGCGGGCGTCTGTGGTGGGGCCGGTGGGGTGTGGGTGGGCAGGAGGCGCTAGGGTGGGGACACGCCGGCAGAGAGGGAGAGAGCCGAGAGAGGGAGAGGCATGGGCTCGGTCTAGGGTTAGATTTGGGTGAGGGTAGCTAGGACATGGTGACCATGTGAGCATGCAAGATAGGTTTAGGGGTGGTTAGCTAGAGTGGAGAGGGAGAGGGGTGCTTTGGGTTGAGATTAGCAAGGGTGTGGTGTAGGTCTTTAGCTAGAATGGTTATGGGCATGGGGTAGGTTTAGGTTTTTGCTTAGAGGGGTATGATAGATTATGGTTTGGAGATTAGAGGGTTTAAGACTAAGATAAGATGAGAGGGACTAGAGGTACTTGACTTGATCATGCATGCTCTAGACAAGCTCACACAAGATCAAGACAAGGAAAAGAGAGAGAGAGGGAGAGAGATGTGGTGATGGGGTTGTCCTTATGCTCACACATGATCACATGTGTATGCATGGAGATGGGGATAGAGGTTTAGATTATATGGTGAAGAATACTACAAGGCCCAAAACAAGATTTAAAACCAAGGAGAGATGATCCATGCAAGCAAAACCAAAACATTCCCAAAGCCAAGAAAAGGTGGCACTTGCATGGCCCATGCAACAATATTTGCCATGTAGTTATATTGTGAAAACAACATTAATTCATGTGGCATTATTCCTTGCATTCCCAAAAGGCGGGCAAAGGCCAAGCAAAAGATTATGGGTGGAATCCAACCAACCAACATGAGCTAGAGATAACTCAAATAAAATGCCAAGCTCTTATTAATTGGATGGTGGAATTATAAGGTGGTGAAAGAAAGGTGGTGGAGTTAAAAGAGATATGCCCCCAACTCAACTTGGGCATTTAACAATATATCAAGAACCAAATACAATATCAAGAGGCAACTACAATTAATAATGCACATGAGATAAGAACCAAACAAGAAGGGGTTTATATGATGCCAAAATGCAAGGTGACATGATGACATGAGCATGATATGATGATGATGCAACAATTATATGTTGGAAGTGGCCCTTTTACTATTATAACAAGTAGCATTACAGGTGTTAGACAACTGGGATGCTACAATAGCCTCCATCTTACCATAGGGGGAAACTCTCTAGGATCTACATCAAGAACCTAGGTTGTATAAGGTATCGCCGTAAGCGCTCTTTCTATCTCGTGATCTCCATTGCGTCGATCTCTCCCTTCGGATATCTATCGTTTGCAATCTCTTCACGAGTAGATTCTAGTGGCTGATCGATCTTTCCTCCGTGGATCTCTATCTAGCAGTCTCTTCCACAAGGATTCTACCAGGTTGGTGATTCGCTAATGAGGACAACCAAAGCGTGTGCTTTGCGTGTGTTTGTATTTTTAACTTGCATTTGAGTTGGTTCATCGTGTTTTCCCGTCACTCCCCGCCTCGAATCCGTGAAGATCGGTCCACCCAAGGGTAAATCCACCAAGGGACCCTTATCATATGGTATCAACAGCTTTTGGTTGCCATAAATTTGAATTTGTTCAACGATTTCCACCATAAATTCGAAAATACCAAAAATATTGCGCCAAATTGCATTTGGATCGATCTCTTGTTTTGGTGAGTTTTTAGTGAATTTGGTCAACAGGTCTGGTGCTTTAGGTGTTAATCTTTGTTTTCCTGCGTCCCCTATCCCCAATTTGACCAATTTCCCTTTGAATCGACGGATTGAAAGTTTTCGAGTTCATCACAAACTCAAACCGGCAGCAAATGTGGCTAGCCGACCCTGCCATCAAAATTTCCGACCTGACTCCAGCTAGTCGGACTCATAGCCAAACCTATCGATGACAAGACCGGCGCCGCCAGATTGCCCGCTAAAATGCCTAGTTTCCCCCAATTTTGACAGTTTTCCCTTTGTGTGTTGTGTTTTGTGTGCGTGTCTCCAACTATCAACAAGCTTTTGCAAAAATCTTTGCAACTCTTCGACACCACGGAACACACAACATTTCTCTACACCAACGGTTGCAAGTACGACATCAACACAAGACATAAATTGCACCACCTTTGTTAACCCTATTCTTTCTTTGCGTGTTAACTAACCTATCAAGAATAGCTCATTTTGTGTTTACCGAAGCATTGTGCGCTTGTTTTTGCATAGTGACGGTGCATAGACAATAACAGAAGCTGACTCCATAGCACATAAAGAAAGAGATACATGAAAAAATAAAAAAATATACCAATTCGAAAGAGAGTCCAAAGCTTTTAAGCAAGAGTGCAAGTTAGAGCAAGACAAGCGTGCAAATTCATTGCTTCTCAATCTTTTGGCAAATAGACTACTGTTTCTCCTCTATAGGCACGACACCGAGCATTAGTCTTTGTTACAACCATTTTTTATTTTTTGCTCACTTTTATAGTCGTGCTAACCATATCTATCTCTATCGCGTGTGTATAGTTCTAGGTTTCAATGCTCTTTTGGTCATTTTTCTTCACATTTTGATCTTTTAAATCTTTTTCACTTTTGACAATAATATTTTTTTTGGTTGTTCCATTTGCTATCCACCTTTCTAAGATACCACCATAGGTTAGATCAGAGAATTTGCTATCCACGTATCCATTTGACAATAACCTTTATTTGAGATAGAGAATTTGCTTTTATTTTACAAAAAACATTTCTTGAAACAATTGTGTGGTAAAAAAATGTATGTATGGATCCACAGATTATACACATCCAGAAGACGAGAACAACCGGAGCAGCACTGATCAGAATTTGACGTACGAATTAGGTTGTGACTGGGCCGCAACGGACCGGCAAGAGGCGCGCCCCAGCTTCTAGTACCTCTTCGCCCCACTTCGCCCTCCTCCCCACTTCCAGATCCCGATCCACCTCCGCCGCAGATCCAACCACCACCATCACACCCGCCGGCGCCCTCCGGCGCGGGTGCACGTAAGATCCGGCGCCATGGACAAGCCGTGCACGCTGCTGGTCCACTTCGACAAAGGCTCCGCAGCCATGGCGAACGAGATCAAGGCGGATCTGGAGGGCAGCGACGTCGCCGCCAAGGTGGAGGCCATGAAGCGCGCCGTCATGCTCCTCCTCAATGGCGAAACCTTGCCTACTCTCTTCATCACCGTCGTCCGCTACGTCCTACCCTCGGAGGACCACACCATCCAGAAGCTGTTGCTCCTCTACCTCGAGATCATTGACAAGCGCGACGCTGCCGGCCGCGTCCTCCCGGAGATGATCCTCATCTGCCAGAACCTCCGCAACAACCTGCAGCACCCCAACGAGTACATCCGTGGGGTCACCCTGCGGTTCCTCTGCCGCCTCTCTGAGCCGGAGGTGCTCGAGCCGCTCGTGCCTTCCATCCTCGAGAACCTCCAGCACCGCCACCACTTCATCCGCCGACACGCGCTCTCCGCGATCTCGTCTATCTACCGCCTCCCCCATGGCGACCAGCTCATCCCCGATGCCCCCGAGCTCGTCGAGCGTGCGCTCGATACAGAGCAGGACGCCTCCGCTCGGCGGAATGCGTTCCTTATGCTCTGCCTCTGTGGGCAGGAACGTGCTGTGGCTTACCTCTTCTCTAATGCCGAACGTGTCACCGAGTGGCCCGATTTGCTCCAGATGGCAGCAGTAGACCTCATCCGCAAGGTCTGCCGCTCTCCAAACCGTGCAGACAAGGGCAGGTATATCAAGATTATCATCTCCCTCCTTTCCTCTCCAAGCACTGCGGTTGTGTACGAGTGTGCCGGTGCTATTGTATCGCTCTCGTCGGCACCCACTGCAGTGCGAGCTGCAGCCAACACATACTGCCAGCTGCTCTCATCGCAGAGTGACAACAATGTGAGGCTCATTCTCCTGGACCGGCTCAATGAGCTACGCACGTCACACCGTGATGTGATGGTCGATGTAGTGATGGATGTGCTGCGTGCACTTGCCAGCCCCAACTTAGACGTCAAGAAGAAGGTGCTGGATTTGGTGCTTGATCTGCTCACTCCTCGTAATGTTGAGGAGGTGGTGCTTTACCTCAAGAAGGAGGTTGTCAAGACACAATCAGGGGAGCTTGAGAAGGGTGGTGAGTACCGCCAGATGCTGGTGCAAGCTATCCATTCATGTGCTGTGGAGTACCCAGAAGTGGCTGGATCGGTGGTACACCTCCTCATGGACTTCCTTGGTGACACTAATGTTGCGGCAGCAGTTGATGTTGTGTTGTTTGTGCGTGAGATCATCGAGACTAATCCCAAGCTGCGTGTGTCCATGATCCAGAGGCTGAGTGATACCTTCTATCAGATCCGAGCATCCCGTGTCTGTTCAATCGCTCTCTGGATCCTTGGGGAGTACTCCCTGTCGTTATCAGAGGTCGAGAGTGCCATCTCCACCATCAAGCAGTGCCTTGGGGATCTACCATTCTTCACTGTCTCGGAGGAAGGGGAGACAACTGATTCCTCCAAGCCAGCCCAGCCAATGGTGAACTCTGTCACCGTGTCTTCCAGGCGGCCTGTTGTTCTCGCAGATGGCACTTATGCCACACAGAGTGCTGCTACCGAGACCATTTCGACTCCATCCGCTACTCCTGGGTCATTTGCATCAACCCTGAATCTCAGGTCACTCATTCTCTCAGGCGATTTCTTCTTGGCTGCAGTTGTTGCCTGTACCCTTACCAAATTGGTACTGAGGCTGGAGGAGGTGCAGCCATCAAAGATTGAAGCTAACAAGGCTTGTACTGGGGCCTTGCTGGTCATGACATCCATTCTCCAGCTGGGGCTATCCTCCTACCTTCCCCAACCGATTGATAATGATTCATATGACAGGATTGTGCTCTGTGTGAGGTTGCTTTGCAATACTGGTGATGATGTGAGGAAGATTTGGCTGCAGTCATGCAGACAGAGTTTTGCCAAGATGCTTGCTGAGAAACAATTCAGGGAGACAGAGGAGATGAAGGCCAAGGCCCAGATATCTCATGCCCAGCCTGATGATCTTATTGATTTCTACCACCTGAAGAGTAGAAGGGTAAGTTGAAAATAATTATCAGTTGTTACTTTTGCCCTATGGAATTTGCCACATATTCTTCTGCTAATGATTGTTGCATAGCTATCTTACAAACATTCTAGTTCCAATCTTCTATAGTAAATGCATTATTTAGTGCTTGGCATCATGGATGTAATACTTGTGAAGAAATTATTTTATAATACATGTGGTATGAAGTATTATTTTTATTATGTCTTGCATCCAGGCTTGTAGAATAGGTAACTGTTGTACAATCGGCATTTGTCTGCTGATTTGTAAGAATAATAGGTGTAAACAATGGTTATCATTTTTCCCCCTAGTAGGATTACAATGAGTCCCTGACCAGTTTTTCCCCGCTCGTATCTGGCAGTTTATTATGTTTTTAAAGCAACCTCGATCCTTTTTATATAACATCTGTGCATTGTAGCCGCCTAGGCTATGTTTAAACTTGTCGTTCATTTGTGGACATCTTTGTCTTAACATGAAAGGTTTGTGTGTTTGTTTGATTGATATTCTGGTCCACATGTTAAAGCAATGTGAAAAGCCAGGTAGTTATCAAGACAGTATTGTTAGCATGTTAGGATCGATACACATGAACCATACCATTTCTTCAAAACAAAGGGTTTGCCTTTATAAGTGTTTAAATATAGGAAGCTTCCATAGAGAATTTGCAACGTATTGCTGTATATCTATTCTTCCCCTTGTTAAAACGAGGCATTTTGTTTCATAGGGCATGAGCCAGCTTGAGTTGGAAGATGAGGTCCAAGATGATTTGAAGGCTGCAACTGGTGGATTTACTAAGGAAACAGATGACGCAAACAGACTTAATCGCATTCTTCAGTTGACCGGGTTCAGTGATCCTGTATATGCTGAAGCATTTGTGACAGTTCATCATTATGATATTGTACTTGATGTTACAGTTATTAACCGCACAAAGGAGACACTTCAGAATCTGTGCTTGGAATTAGCTACAATGGGAGACCTCAAACTTGTTGACCGCCCTCAGAACTACACATTGGCTCCTGAATCAAGCAAGCAAATACGTGCTAATATCAAGGTTTCATCAACAGAGACTGGAGTCATATTTGGGAACATTGTTTACGAGACATCAAATGTGATGGAACGATCAGTGGTTGTCCTAAATGATATTCACATTGACATCATGGATTACATCTCACCTGCTACATGCGCCGATGTTACTTTCCGGAACATGTGGGCAGAGTTCGAGTGGGAAAACAAGGTAATATGCTTCTTTCTTTGTTGGATGGAGTTGTTACAAAACTTCTTTTGTGAGATGTTCAGCACTCGTTAGTATTCTACTTTATTATCAGTTCATACTAGTAAGGTTGCCTTACCTGATTGCAATTTATGCTTAACCTTTTTTTCCATGTAGCCAAGGTATCTGTACAATTGTTTAGATCTAATGTGTAATAACTGATACTATCAGTGCTTGGGTAGTTTACTTGACTATTCTGTCGTCAGACATGTAAACATACCGCACTTAAGAATCCAGTGGTATAAATATACATATGCATTGCTATGGACTAACATTATTATGTAACCTTAGACTCGAGCATCAGTCAATCATACAACAACTTATTATACTTCCAGAGACAAATAAAACTTTTCTACCCATAACACGTCCCTTAATATAAAAATGTAAAATTTAATAATATCCCTACATGTACATGCAAGTAGTTTTTTCAGTGTAGCGTCAACATCGGCAAATGGTAGTAAAGTACACTTCTAACACTGAGTCACGCTCTTGGCATCATTCACCTCCTCCCATTGCAACTCTTAGAGCAAGTCTCCTGCTCTGGAAATTTTACAGCAGAAAAGCGCCTTTCTCTTCATTTCTGGGACTCCTAATAGTTTTGTCATCTCCTGGTACATCTTAACAGTCAGTTCTGGATTTGTCAACCTCAACAGCATTGTCATCAGAGACAGCATAAGGGGATCGCTTCTGCATATTCTTCTCCTGCGCTTAGGCTTCTTCCTGTCTGGTGTCCCTTTCTCTTCAATATTTACCTCAGGAAGATCTGGCTCATCCAGAGGCGAAAATAATAGCATACTAAACAGATCCATTGGCAAGCTGCCATCGAAGAATCCTCTGCAACTGATATTCTGCATCTCTGCCGCATTCCAAAGCGTAGGCATTATCTTGCCTTAATGTGTTGCAAGTGTGAAACATCATGCCTGCACTTATAGTCAGGAGAATCCGAGAATGGTACCTAGTAGATTTGACTATTAACGAAAAAAATCACTAAGAACTGCGCTGTCTTCCTAAGCAATGAGGGTACTAATTGGAATACACGCTGACCAAGCCCAGCTTTAATATGAATGGCATGCTTCTGCTCACCAGCTCCACGTCCACCAACTCCATGCGGAGGCTCACCTATTTTTATAGGTCCTGTACCTAGATGAAAAATTACAATACGATCTGCAAGCCACAACTTCAACAATAAACATAACCATTCTTGTACTAGATGACCAAGCCTCATTGCTTAGGATGACAAAGCTTGCAAATACTATATGATTGCTTAGGAGTCCCTGGCCAACCTCCATGTTCAGCATGCAACCACGCCCCCAACACGCTGTCCCTGTCCTCCCCCAGCAGCTCATCGCTGTCCGCCTCATCTTGAAAGGCTCCTCGAGGTCACGGCGTTGTGGCGTCGCTTAGTGGCCTGGGCATGTGGGAGAGAACAGAGACAGCGCGCACCAGAGCCCTGGATGCGCGCGGGTGGTGTGGGATAGTTGGTTGCCTGGGTATAGGGAGAAAGGGATAGGCCGATAGGGTGTGGGGAGAGAAGGAATGCTTGTTCATTTCCAAGTTCTGTATGGGGTAAAATGCAGAAGTGACATCACACACGTACTATCATGGCCGATTTCAATTTAATGTTAAAGATTATATATAATGCATTGCAAATAGGTCATATTGTTGTATCCCTCTACCAACTTACAAGGGGAAAATTTGAGCCTTCAGCTCTAGTTATTTGCTGAAATATTGTTGGCTTTCAGCTCCTGAACCGTAGCAGTCCATTTTTTTTCAAATAATTGATTATTTGTTTTGTCAATCGCACATTTGTCTGATTTTTTTCTTATATCAGACTTCTTAACATCCCCTTGGGTTAACTTCATTTATTTACTTCTTTTTTCTTTGAAAACTCTAAAGGTAGTACTTCCTCTGTACCATATAAGACGTTTTAGCACACCCCAGTGTGCTAAAACGTCTTATAATAAAGATACAGAGGAACTGAGGAAGTACTTCTGTTGTTCCGTCTGGTTGATATGGAGTGCATTGAAATTGGCGTGTTTTACTCCTTCCAATTGTGCTTCTGAATTTCTTATACTCCCTCCGCCCAGAAATAACTGACTTGGGTTTGTCTAGATTCGAATGTATCTAGATGTCTAGATTCGAATGTATCAAGTCAGTTATTTCTGGACGGAGCGAGTATTTTTCTTGCTACAGATTCTTAACAATTTTTTTGTCCTTCATCAGGTTGCAGTGAATACTGTAATTAAGGACGAGAAGGAATTCTTGAATCATGTTATCAAGTCAACAAATATGAAGTGTCTAACGCCACCGTAAGTCTTACACAATTGACCTTTATGTGTACCTGTATAGTTGTTTGTGTAGTATATCTGTACATCCACCTAGGCATGTAGACTTAACAGTGTCTGTACATAATCATTGATCAGATGCGTGAATAACTTACTGTACAGCTGTAATAGTAAAATAGAAAATGGTTTAAACAAACGAGGCGTAGGCTTGAGTGGATGATCTGGTTATGCTAAGCGTAACTTCCGATGTCTTCTGTAACACTGAAGGCCAGGATTACCGAGTTCTAGGTATATGGTTAATCTAAGTTTTTGTTATGAGCTGCTTCGACAGTATGATTAAGAACTGTGTATAAAATTGCACAAACTAATACACTTTACGGTGCTGACATGGTTCATGCATGAGATACAAATAGGGCATCAGTTTTTACATGATGAAATGATTTCGTTAGTTATACATTAAAAACCTTGCATTTGCCGAGCTGCTTTTGATAAGGAGATTTTTGCTTTGCTCATGAGGTTAGCTGGTTAGATTGTACATTTTATTGCTATTCTAATTACTCACATGGAGTTGTCTACTACGTCTGTAATGGAAATTTGATACCAGGTCTGCGCTTGATGTGGAATGCGTTTCCTCGCTACTAATCTATTTCAGTTTACTAATATAAGAAGCGAATTAAATTGCACAATATAGAAGAAATATAACATTTGTATTTTGTGGCACCAACAATGAACACGCATGAGATAGATTGTAGTACCTCAGTTTGTATTGTTTTATGCACATCAAATTTGAATGATTGATTAATTTGGTTAGCAAAACTGAATAAAAATATCTGAAGTAAACAAATCAACAACTCCTTTTGGATATGTTGCCAGGGACTTCAGCTTGTTCCATGGATTCCGTTTTTTATCTTCTGATTACTAATGGAGTTGTGTACTTGTGAAATGATAACCTGTTATCAGGTCTGCGCTTGACGGGGAATGTGGTTTCCTGGCTGCAAATCTGTATGCAAAAAGTGTATTTGGAGAAGATGCTTTAGTGAACATCAGCATTGAGAAGCAAGCTGATGGCAAGCTGAGTGGTTACATCAGAATAAGGAGCAAGACCCAAGGAATTGCGCTGAGCTTGGGAGACAAGATTACTCTGAAGCAGAAGGGAGGCAGTTAACTGTGGACAAACCTGTCACACAATTGTATGTCCTTTAGGATATCTACTTTGTCAGTTTCATACTACCGGTGCAGTTGGTTAGCGAAGAATTTTTTTATGTACAAAAGATTAAAGAGGGATGAGAAAAGAAAGATAAAATGGATCTTGAACGATTATGCTCCGGAGTTGCAATATGGAGTCTCCCAACTTCCTTCCATGAGAAGGGCCTTTTTTGATGAAATGGTTGTAAGAATAGATGTGAAGTTTCTGTGGTTGATTCTTGACGTGTAGAGCGATTGTGATATATTGTATTATGGATCCATGTCTTTCAATGTCCCAGTGTTGTTTGTCTTCCAGGTTTCAACTTATACATGTTGTATTGCAAGATCCATGTGAGATTCTCCTTTTTCTTCCACTTTGCAGTTTCTGATGCGGGTAGTCTATTCTGCCAATGACTTGCAGTGTGAAACATATGAATTGATCTAAGAAAGCCACCTCTTCTGGAAACAATAAACATCATCGTCCTGAAACGTGAAACAGGTTTCAACTCAGCACGGACAGGCATGTCTGCTGTAGTGCGCCAATCTTGTGGTACCCTGCTTCCTAGCTCCCTATGTTTTGAGACCATCGATCTGACTTTATCCGTCCATCAATCTATCTCAGTCGGTCAATCTGTCAGTGTTCTACTCAGTTGTCAAGTCTTGCTCCTGCTGCATGCTGTAGTGTTCTCTTAGCTAGGTCGACTAATAGTTCCCCCAAATAGTTCCATCTTGATTAGATATGCGAGGCAGGCTGTGCTAGAGCAATCGTGGGATCACTTCATGTCTTCTGATCACCACATCCATTTTTTGGGATTGATCAATCATCGTGACGCCTTGCATGTTGAGAGAGCGTACAGTGTCCAGCTAGCATTGGCAGTTTACCTATCTGGCGGGAGCGAATGACATTCTATCACCATTGTCGGTCGCCTATCGAGCTAGCTTAACCTCTTTTAACAAAGCCACTATGAGGACGAAATGACATTCAAGTACACTAGACAGTAGGACTAGCCCATTGTAGCGTGAATAGCGGAGCGTGTACCTTGTGCCCGTGCCTTGCTCCAGCAGCTCGGTGGGTTCTTGTCGACAGAGATGGGGTTGCTGATCAGTGATCACATCCTGACATATACTACATCCAATGATAATATAGCCCTAGACCTTTTGTGCTTGGATGTTGCTGGTGGCATGTAAAATCGGTCCTAGACCAGCTTTTCCCTTCAAATCAGTCCAGCAAAATCAAACATGCAGCTGCAGCACGTGCGCATGCATGTTTGAAAGCAAATGTAATGTCGTATAATATACAAATTAATCTGAACCGTATCAAAATTAAATCACATGTCTTTGAGAAAAGCAAGCTAGAGTATTCTCTTGCTTGAGTAAGTTGGAGGAGCTGGCCCGATCAGGCAGGCAGGGCTCCAACAACTTCCCAAGGACTTGGACTCAGAAGATGGGCTGGTCGTGTAACCAGCTTGTTTTGAATTGGGTAACCGCGTTTGTGTGATTAAGTATGCGATACTAGATGTTCCTAAATAACTAAGTAGTACGTTATTTATTAGTATGAGCTAACGAAGTTCGTCCCATAGATGTGCGCACATCAAACTCAATTTTGCATATAAAGAGAATCAACACTAATTCAAAGCATGTACAAGTTGGTCGATGGTTGGACCCGTCGAAACCACAGGAGCCGCACCATTGGCGACGACATCGGAAACAGAGTCATCCCATGTTCATGTCGGTAATAGTCCAAAGTCTAGCAAAATGTAGCGCTCCATTAACGACTCGATTTTTTTTATCCAAATTCATTTTTATCAAATAATAGAAACAGGGTGCAATCTAAGCCCGACTCGTCAGGTTCACGAGACACAATGCGGGGGGGCAGGAGGAGCACACATTACCTAACAACTAGTAATGAGGGACTGAATTTTACTCACGCCTCTCGACAAGCCTCATGAGATTTTCTAGAAATTAATGGACTATGTGTCTAAAACCCACTTGGAAATTCCAAGATGACACTATGAACTTTTATACAAATTCAACTTGACAACTTGTTCTACACTTATCATACTTAACAGTGTTCCATAAAACAAAAGAACACAATTTTCATTTAGGAACATAAGGTTCAAAAATGGAGGACTAGGCCCGCTTCGTGGGCTGGTCAACCACCCCATCTATTCCACACATCACTAGCTCGCGCATCACCAGCCCACCAAATTGGCTCAGTGGTTTTCCCTAGCTAGGTAGCTAATTCCTCTAAATCCATAAAAAATAAATTCCTCTAAAATAATGATATCCAATTCATTTCTCTCTCAAGACTAAATTTACTAACTTTATACCGGAATGGTCATCAAATTTTCTTCTTAAATGATACTTCTACATTTATATATTACTTTATTTTTACACGACACATATTTAGAACCTTTTTCTTTTTGTGGGGGAATATATAGAACTTGATACTCAGCAGGCATAATTTATACCAAAGATGTGCCTGATCTTTAATCCATTGGTTCCTTCGTGGATTCCTTTTTGTTGATCCGGAGGTTGGAATCACAAACCAGAGACTAGTTAGAGTACTTGGAATCTTCCAAACGAGCAACATGCATGTATAGGGATAGATCCCTCCAGTTTGTTTATTGAAATAGAGAAGATCATTGAAGAATATATGTTCATGTGTAGTTTATAGATTTGGATTGTACAATCCTGGTAGCAAGGAATATATGCCCCGCCCTTCCAAAGTGCGGTTGCCGATCGGCCTAAAAATACTCCCCCTTGCATTGATACAAGCTTTGCACATGCAAGCTCCTCCTAACCCCAAACCAGATTAATTATAAAGTAATATACCACTGCAACCTGTTGGTAGCTTTAGAGTGGAGATTTGGTGCACATCCAGTTTAAAAAAAAAACATCAAAAATCATATTTCCGAGTTTTTTTTAAAATCTGGATATAGCAATGTTTTACCCCACAAGCGTGTAAAATATCAATTTCAAATACTATGTATTATGAGGTACACAAAAATGATTAAAGTATGGAACTGAGTATGCATATTTTCAAATATATAAGTTTTAGAGTGGGTGGCATTTTTAATAACCGTCCACATCCCTCGATCTAACGGTGAAAAAATGCCGGAACAAACCCGACAGAAGGAGACGAAAAAAATAGTGTGGGACCGGAACAAAATTAAGGTGGGACCGGAACAAAAAACTGTGTTATTTTGGTTGATTAGAGGTTGATCGTTCCAGTGCACACAGTCCAAATTTTATTATTTTTGTGTAGCCCACAATATGAAGAATTGTAGATTAAGATTTTTGAATGCTTGTAGGATATAACATTGACCATGTCAATATTTTTTCCAGTTATTTTTACAACTTTTAAATGTGATTTTTATTTTTATTTTTTAATGAAGGGAGCACTAGTATATTTTGTATACTACTTATTTATCAAAATAACTTAAGTATGTTTGATTCATTACATACAATTAAACAAAACAAATTCAGCCCTCTATAGGTTTGTGGAGAGAGCTTTATAAAGCTATTGCAGGTAATAAACAGCAAAATTCGTGGGCGCTACCTAGCTGCGCAGCCTGCAGCAGTACTGTCACTTTCGTGAGTATAGGCATCTATCAATAATAAATTAAAGCTGGTCCTAAAAATAATTAATGATGGTTAGGTAAGTACATGATTGGCTTCTGGTGGACCATAAGGCCATGACTAGCAGTACTGAACCAATTAACCCCATCAAGAGAAGATCTGAACATATCACTGCATATTTTAAGGTTTTGTTGTTCTGTGTTGACCCGCAAGCAAAGAACTAAAAAGTTAGGGCATCTCTATTGGGTCGACCAATCCGGTCGTTCTAGATGGTCCGTTTATGTCTATTGATTGGTCCGCGGTTAATATGGAAAAGGGTCCGGCCAGTCCGTCAGCCGCGCTCAGTGACGCGATCCATTTGTCCGCGCTTATCTAGCGCTGGCCAGGGATTTCATATGTTTACAAATTTTGTCACAAAATTATTTTTTGGGAAACAAATAAACTAGATTAGGTAATTAAATTAAAATAGTGCTTAATATAAATAGTTCAGCCTCGCATGGTTCGATAGAAAACAACTAAACCGTCATTCAAATTACAGAAAACAAATAAATGAATAAACATTGAGATTTCCCGCACGAGCTCATATATGCTCAACCAAATCCAGTTGAAGTCGTTCATGGGTTTGCCGGTGATGCAAATTTTCATGCACTTTCATGAAATCTTTCCAAGACGCTAGACCTGGCTCTGGCTCAACCAACTGACCCTGAAAGTCCCAGCCTTGGTCCAAGATGTCGTTATCATGTTTGTCCTCGACGATCATGTTATGCATGATGACACAAGCAGTCATCACATCCCCATCCTCTATGTGCTCCAGGTTCTAGAAGGGTACCGAACAATAGCCTACCTTGACTGAAGCACACCAAATGCTCGCTTCAAATCTTTTCTAACGGCCTCTTGCTCTTTCACAAACCTCTTGCACTTCTCATATACAGGATTGCAGATTGTCTTCACAAAGGTGGTCCAGGAGGGGTAGATACCGTCAGCAAGATAGTAACCCATATCATATGGATTGCCATTGGTCTGATAAGAAATCTGTGAGGCATTGCCTTCTGCCAGCCTAGAAAACACCGGAGACAATTCTTCCAATGCCCTTGCCAATCAAAGGGACAATTCTTCCACTGCCAATGCATGCATTCGATGCTGCCAAGCATACTAGGAAACCCCTTCTCTTGTTGATGGACAAAAGGCGTGTTGTTTGGCCCTCTTAGGTAAACTTTGCCACCGCAATAACTGCGCTGCAAAACTGGTACATAGCCTCATGGCATGTGGACTCGCTCATCCGCATGTAGTCATCGAGGAGGTCACCGGGAACTCCATATGCAAGCTGCCGAATGGCAGCAAAATATTTTTGGTAAGAGGAGAAGCCAATCTTACTGGTGCAATCGTACTTGGTCTCGAAGTAGTTATCATACTCCGTCGCCCCATTAAGAATTTGCAAGAATAGGTCCCTCGACATCCGATAGCGACGATGGAATGTCTTATCTTTAAAGACTGGATCAATTGGATGGAAGTAGTCCTTGTAAAGGCATGTGTGGCCATCTTCTCGGTCGCGCTTCTGTCTGTCTTCGCGCCGCTTGGACGAGCCACCTCTGCGCGGCGGCAGGAGGTAGTGGTCGTGCACCATCTGTGCAACTGCCAACAGAATCTCGGTCCCACCATCGGACTCCTCCTTAGACGATGACTCCACGAAATTCTTGTAGAAGAACTCCATTGCCCTTCTTCGGCTGCTGCCCATCTACAAAGTATGCGGCCGTCAATGGCGATGCCAACTACCTCAGCGGGACGGATAACCTAGAAAGTACCAGCGAACGTACCTCGGGCAAATGATCGAGCAGGTTGTGCGCCACGCAAAGGGTGTCGCGTGTCCAGTCCACACGCGGAGGCCGGGCGGCGAGATTGCCTGCGGCGCGTCCAGACAACTCCGGCAACGCGCGTAGCCTGCGGTGGCACTCGATACCGGGGGGAGGGGGGCACCGGCGGTAGCGAGCGGTGGCGGCGGCAAAGATTGCGTCTGCTCGAGGCGCAAGATATGGAGTGCGAGGGTTTGGAGGAGAAGAGCATCTGTTGTTCCACTGGCGAGCGGGTCCGGGCGAATTATTGAGAGGACACCCGCGCTGTCTGCGCGCGTCCGGACCGACGCAACCGTTGCCCAGATTAGATGCACGGATAGCTTGACCCGGACGCGTTTGTCTGGATGGATCGGCCCACTGAAACACCGCGCACGCCCACACGTCCGTACAGACTAATACGGACACGCTCGGACGGGATGCGTAGGCCCGGTATAAATCATACGTGAGGTTATAGTACTCCCATATTTTGCGGGCACGAGGGAGATCATGGTGTGAGCTTATCATTGATGAGTCATCACTTACCATCGTAAAAAAATACTCTAGTAATATTGTACTTAGGTGGTCCAAGGTAGTTGGGTTTTTCCATCTCGGCTAGCTCATCGCTCTCCATGTTTTTTTTGAAATGGGGAGTGAAACCCCGGCCTCTGCATCAATTGATGACATAGCCATATTTATTGCAGAGGTCCGAACAAAATTTAAAATATTACAAATAAGGCTTAGAGAGGGTTGAAACATATATCAACCATCTAAAAAGGAGAAAAAAAACACTATCCATTTCGGAGTCCACTAGTGTGACGCCACCCAGTGGCCAGGAAATAGAAGTCCTGTGCAACCATTAGCAGCCTGTTGCATCCAAAATCCATCGGCTCCCGCTGATCCGTCGGGAGTAAGTAAGACCATAGTTGTATCTAATGCGCCGCCAATCGAATAACCTGCAAAATATTAGTACCCGTTTGTTTATTAAAGACAATGTTATTTCTGGACGTCTATATGGACCAACATAAAGCAGACACTCCAATACGCAGTCTAGCTTTGTTCTTTTTGTCAACCCCATTTAGCCAATTTCCAAACATGTTCGTAATATTGGATGGTGGAGGTATATTATAAGTGAAGTAAACAATTTTCTAAATAATACTTGCAAAAGGGCATGAAAGAAACAAATGTTCTATAGATTCCATAGAATTACAAAAACAACATTTCTGACTTCCCATCCATTTGCGCTTAGCCAAGTTATCTTTAGTCAGAATAACTTTATTTTTAAGGAACCACATGAATATCTTAATTTTTAGGGGGATTTTTAATTTCCATAGGTACTTATGCAAATATCTTGTATGACCATTCATCTGATCTAAATAAAAAGACTTAACAGAGAAAGTACCCGTGGTGGTTAGCTTCCACACAAATTTGTCAGGAATATCAGTTAGTTGAACCCTCATTAGCCACTTGAAGGGTTTCGTGGCATAGTAAATCAAAATTTTCTACGGATGCGAACAGAGGGAACACCAAGATCTAATCTAGGAGATGCAAACAACGAGAGAGATTGGATTAGATCTTCATACCCTTGAAGATTCAAGACAGGAACGCTCATTGAACGTGGGTGATGTAGTCGTGCTCGCTTCTCCTCCTCGATCCGATCCAATCTAGCACCACAAGTGGCGGTGCCTCCGTGAGATGCACACGCAAAGACTCGACGTCTCCTCCTTCCTCGGACCAGCAAGTATGGTGGAGAGATGGATTGGATCTACAACACGACGGCGTGGTGTATATGGTGGAGAATTTCTGCAGCAGGACTTCGCCTACAAACAGTCGGGAGGGAGAGAGGAAGGGCAACAGGGCGGCTAGGGTTGGAGGGGAAGGTGTGTGGGGTTGGTGCACCCCCACCCCTCTTTATATAGAGGGGGGGGGGGGGCGCAGCCCTAGCCCCTCCCCCAAGCCCAAACCGGCGGCCCCAAAGGATAAGGAGTGGGGGGCAAGGAAACCCCCCCTTCTAGAAGCTCTATCTCGAGTTTAAACATCTCTAGGGCGGCTGGGCCCTATGGGTCCTTGTGCCCCTGGCCCAATGCGGCCAGGGCACTCCCTCATAGGCCCATGCCCCCTCCCGGAATGTGGAGCCACGTTGGTCCCCTTCCGGAAGGTTCTAGAAGCTTCCGGTACAATACCGATTAACCCTAACAATTCAACTCCAAAACTGCACCGCCTTATATGAATCTTATTCTCCGGACCATTCGAACCTCTCGTGATATCCCGGATCCCATCCGAGACTCAACAAAATTCATAAACCAATTATCCAATCTATCCTAGCGTCGAGACACGTTAAGTGTGTGACCTGCGGGTTCGAGAATATGCGTACATGATCTTCTATCAATAATCAACAATGGGCACGAAACCCATATTGACTCCCACACATTCATCGATGATCATATCGGATGAACCACGATGCCAGGATTCAATCAATCCCATATATATATTCCCTTCGTCTCGCGATATTTTACTTGCCCGAGATTCGATCGCTTGCACCTTCATACCTAGTTCAATCTCGCTCACAGAAGTACTTTACTGCTCCGTAATCCGATATCACTTTGTGATTAACTCCTTAACCACATGCTTGCAAGCGGTGTTGATATTGATTACCGAGTGGGCCCGAAGTATATCTCTCCGACTTGGGAGGGACAAATCCCATCTCGATACATACAACCCAACAGATACTTTCCGATCACCTGAGAGACACCTTTATGATCACCCTCTCATAGGATAACGTTTGATGACCTCAAAGCTTTCTTCCGATACCAGGGAGTTGTATTATCTCATGGTCTAAGGAATACAATATTTGACATAAGAAAAGCTTCGCAAAGACGAACACGATGACACGATCTAATTGCTTCGCTTAGTTTGGGTCTGTCCACCATATCATTCTCCCAATGATATGATCTCATTATCAATTGACAACTCATGTCTACGGTTAGGAAACCTTAATCATCATTGATCAATGAGCTAGTCCATAGAGGCGTACTAGGGACACGGTGTTGTTCACAAACCACACAAGTATTAAAGTTTCCGCTTAATACAATTCTAGCATGGAATATAAACATTTATCATGAACAAGAATTATAATAATAACATCTTTATTATTGCCTCTAGGGCATAATTCCAACAGTCTCCCACTTGCACTAGAGTCAATAATCTAGTTTACATCTGGCAACAATCTCACACCCATGGCACTGAGGTGCTGATCATGTTTTACACGTGGAAGAGGTTTAGTCAATGGATCTGCGACATTCAGATCTGTATGTACTTTGCTAATCTTCAGATCTCCATCTGCTATATAATCTCGGATTATATGAAACCTAGGGTTGATATGCTTGGTCTTTGGATGATATCTTGGTTCCTTAGCGAGTGCTATGGCGCCAGTGTTGTCACACAATATCTCCAGTGGGTCCAATGCACTTGGAACCACTCCAAGCTCAGTGATGAAGTTTCTGATCCAAACTCCTTCACTTGACGCTTCTGCAGCAGCCATGTATTCCGCTTCTACTGTAGATCCCGCGATCACGGTTTGCTTGCATCTTCTCCAGCTCACAGCTCCTCCATTCAAAATATACACGTATCTTGTCTGAGATTTAGAATCATCCTTGTCGGTGTCGAAACTAGCATCGACGTAACCTTTTACGGCGAGCTGTTCATCACCCCCATAGACTAAGAACATTTCTTTAGTCCTATTTAGGTACTTTAGGATGTTCTTCACGGCTGTCCAGTGTTCCACTCCTAGATCACTTTGATATCTGCTCGTCAAACTAAGAGCATTGGACACATCCGGTCGAGTACACAGCATGGCATACATGATAGAACATATGGCCGAGGCATAAGGCACTTTGCTCATAGCTTCCCTATCATTTACCGTAGCTGGACACTGAGCCTTGATCAATATCTTACCTGACAACATAGGCACTGAACCTTTATTTGCCTTATCCATTCTGAACCTTTTCAGAACTTTGTCTAGGCATGTACTCTGGCTTAAAGCTATCAGGCGTCTTTGTCTATCTCTATAGATCTTGATGCCCAATATATAAGCAGCTTCACCTAGGTCTTTCATTGAAAAACACTTGTTCAAATAACTCTTCACATCGTTAAGCATGTTGATGTCATTTCCAATAATCAATATGTCATCCACATATAGTACCAGAAACGTCACCGAGCTCCCACTCACTTTCTTGTAGATACAAGCTTCATAGCAATTTGGAACAAATCCAAAGATCTTGATCACTTGATCAAAACGAAGGTTCCAACTCCGAGATGCTTGCTTCAGTCCATAAATGGAACGCTGAAGTTTGCATACTTTATCAGCATCCTTAGGATCGACAAAACCTTCGGGTTGCATCATATACAACTCTTCATCAATGTTTCCATTGAGGAACGCGGTCTTGACATCCATCTGCCATATCTCATAATCATGAAACGCAGCAATTGCTAATAAAATCTGAATGGACTTAAACATCGCTACGGGAGAGAAAGTCTCATCGTAGTCAACACCTTGAACTTGTCGAAAACCTTTTGCGACAAGCCGTGCTTTATAGACGGTAACATTACCATCCGCGTCCATTTTCTTATTGAAGATCCATTTGCACTCAACGGCCTCTCGGTCGCTAGGAGGGTCCACCAAAGTCCATACTTGGTTTTCGCTCATGGATCCCAATTCGGATTTCATGGCTTCCAGCCATTTCTCAGAGTCTGGGATCATCATCGCTTCCTCATAGCTCATAGGTTCACTGTCTTCTACTAACAAGACAGTCAATAGAGGGTTGCCATACCACTCAGGAGGGGCACACGACCTTGTCGACCTGCGACGTTCAGTAGCAGCATCGTCCGAAGCTTCATGATCCTTATCATTAGCTTCCTCTATTGTTGGTGCAAAGTAATCGAACAATTTCAGTGTGCGCTACTCTCCAACTCAAGAGAATGTTCAACTACCTCGTCTAGCTCTACTTTCCTCCCACTCACTTATTTCGAGAGAAACTCCTTCTCAAGAAAGGAACCGTTCTTTGCAACAAACACTTTGCCTTCGGTTCTGTGATAGAAGGTATACCTAATAGTTTCCTTAGGGTATCCTATGAAGACGCATTTCTCCACTTTGGGTTCGAGCTTGTCCGGCATCAACTTATTGACGTAAGCTTCGCATCCCCAAACTTTAAGAAACGACAACTTAGGTTTAGCACCAAACCACAGTTCATACGGTGTCGTCTCAACGGATTTAGATGGTGCCCTATTTAAAGTGAATGAGCGGTTTCTAATGCATAACCCCAAAATGATAACGGCAAATCAGTAAGAGACATCATTGATCGGACCATATCTAATAGGGTTCGATTCCTGCTCGTACACACCATTGCTACTGGTGTTCCGTATGGAGTTGTGAAACGATTCCACTTGCTTTAAGATGCGTGAGAAAATCATAACTCAAATATTCACCTCCACGATCGGATCGTAGAAACTTAATCTTTACATTACAATGGTTCTCCACTTCATTCTGAAATTCTTTGAACTTTTCAAACGTTTCAGATTTATGTTTCATTAAATAGATATACCCATATCTACTTAAGTCATCGGTAAAAGTGAGAAAATAGCGATATCCACCAAGGTCGAAACACTCATCGGTCCGCATACATCGGTATGTATGATTTCCAACAAGTCCGCTGTTTCGCTCCATCATACCGGAGAACGGGTTTGATCATCTTGCCCATGAGGCATGGTTCGCATGTGTCAAATGATTCAAAATCAAGAGACTCCAAAAGTCCATCAGAATGGAGTTTCTTCATGCGTTTACACCAATATGACCCTAGACGACAGTGCCACAAATAAGTAGTATTATCACTATCTACTTTGCATCTCTTAGCCTCAATGTTATGGATGTGTGTTTCATCCCTTTAGAGATTTATAAGAAATAAACCATTCACAATAGGTGCATGACCATAAAAGATGTTACTCATATAAATAGAACAACCATTATTCTCCGATTTAAATGAATAACCGTCTTGCAATAAACAAGATCCAGAAATAATGTTCATGCTCAGCGCAGGCACATAATAACACTTATTAAGGTTTAAAACTAATCCCGAAGGTAAAACTAAGGAGAGCGTGCCGACGGCCATCACATCAACTCTTGATCCGTTGCCAACGTGCATCGTCACCTCATCCCTCGCAAGCCGCCGTCTATTCCGTAGCTCCTGTTTCGAGTTACAAATATTAGCAACTGAACCGGTGTCAAATACCCAGGCACTACAACGAGGGCTAGTAAGGAAAACATCAATAACATGTATATCAAATATACCTTTGATGGTGCCAGCCTTCTTGTCCGCTAAGTTATTCGGACAGTTGCGCTTCCAGTGAGCCTTGTCCTTGCAATAGAAGCACTCAGTGTCCGGTTTAGGACCAGACTTGAGCTTCTTCTCAGCAGGGGCAACACGCTTGCCGCCGCCTTTCTTGAAGGGATTCCTTGCACCCTTACCTTTCTTGAAGGTGGGGGACTTGTTGACCATCAACACATGATTATTCCTTTTGATGTTCACCTCCGCTAATTTCATCTTAGCAAAGAGCTCAGTGATCATATCAGTGGAACCAATCTGATTGTGATCAACTACAAAACTTTTGTAGCTAGGAGGGCGTTGAGTGTAGCCCGTCATCTCAATGGCGTGCTCACTAACGGAACTCCCTTCCTTCATCTTGTAGTTAAAGAATTTCTTAGAGATCTCATATCTCTCAAAACGGGCTTGAGTCTGAAACATGTTTTTCAGCTCCTCGATAATCTCAAAGGGCCCGGCGAACTCCTCAAAATGATTTTGAAGATCCGATTCCATAGAATACAACATGGCGATCTTAATCAAATCATAATCATCCTTGCGCTACTGATAAACAACTTTTTCATCGGTAGGCCATGATCTATAGCAGGCGTCACCTAGCGCTTCAAGGACATAGTACTTTTGTCCAATGAGAATGATTCTCAGAATGCGGAACCATTTGGTGAAGTTAGACCCATTGTTTCTAAGCTTTTCTATCTCAGCAAAAACGTTGAAGTTGAAGTTGGACTTGGCCATGTGATCTACAGTATTTGCAAGTACAATTTAGACTATGTTCATGATAAGTAGTTCAACTTAATAAAATTACTAGATGAACTCCCACTAAATTCAACATCCCTCAAGTTATTTAGTGAACATGATCCAAATTCACCACATCTAATCCGATCATCACGAGAAGACATGTGGTTTCAATGGTGGACAACGAAGTGTCGATCATATCATTCATATGACTCATGCTTAACCTTTCGGTTCATGTGTTCCGAGGCCATGTCTGTACATGCTAGGCTCATCAAGTTAGATCCAAGTATTTCCGCGTGTGCAAAACTGGCTTGCACCCGTTGTATGTGAGCGTAGAGTCTATAGCACCCGATCATCACGTGATGCTTGGACACGACGAACTTTCGCAACGGTGCATACTTGGGGAGAACACAGTTATTATGATGCTACCGTCGCGATCTAAGCATAATAAGATACATAAAAGGGATAAACATCACATGCATATAACTTTATGTGACATGGTATAGCCAATCTTCGCGCAATGATCTCCATCTTGTGCGTGCCGGCATGATCTCCATCACTCCACCATGATTGCATCCACCACGAATAGCAACAACAACTATTGCTAACTACTTAGCGATAAAGTGAAACTATTACATGGCGTGTAACACCGTCAGAATCGGCCCTATGCAAGTTTCAGCGCTTCCCACCAAACCCGCATAGAAACGATTCAAAGGTGCCCACCAGGCACTTGCGTGCGGGTGGAAAACGAAGTAATAACATTACACAACAGTCCTCGATGGGACCCACAGAACAGATATATATATACAACAGCGACTCAATGAGTCAAGAATACATATATACAGTACAAAGATCCAAATCACCTTGAAAATGATACAACGTCCGACTACGGACAAGATGCAAATGGGGCTAAGAGTCCTGAAGAATAACCAATGGCGTCCATAACCCTGCCCAGGCCAAGCCGGAAGGGTAACCCTGCTAACGACGTCGATCTCAAAACCTGCTTAAACAAAAGGGGTGCCGACAAAGGGCAAAGGAAAAAGAGAGCGGTCAAGATCGAGGCCAAGACAGCGAGGCTAGAATTCGGCGGTCCTCGCCTACATAGGTATGGTGGACTGAAGCGACAGCGCGGCATGCACTAAACAATCTATAGAGACTCGATACAACTAGCGGCTATCAGAGAGGGGTAAGAAAGACCTATTCGGAACCAACCTGATACTACCACCAAACATACCCACCCTAGTATTTCCCCCTCGAGACCAAACGAGGAAGTCAACCGAGGAACTCACACAATTGGAAGTTTTATTTATTCGGTTATCGTTGCAGCAATTACTAGTCAGGTATAGATAGTCATCCTGATATAATAAGCAGTGGGCACTTTTATTTAACCATTCCATTGTAGTTGCAACACTTACTAGTCAGATTCAATTAGCATGAGATATCCCAAAACCCAACAGTTGTTGGTACTTTGATTTAGCCATTCCGTTATAGTTGCAATACTTACTAGTCATGTACAATGGTAGCAAGCGACAACCCAAACAAGCAATTGTTGGCAATTTTATTTAGCCATTCCATTATAGTGAAGCTGATTACTAGTCATTATAAAGTCAAATTTATAGCACTACTTTAGTTATAGTTGTCTATGATCGAGATACTGTGCTCCAAGTCGTCCATAACCGCGGACACGGCTTTCAGAAAGTTTTACTAGGGTGCACAAATAGCAACACACACTCGATCACCTCGGAAAAACCAAATCAAAACCCAACGAGGCTTTCACGACAAAGCAATCACAAGATTCAGAAATATTTCAGGGGGCCACCCCATTAAGTATACCCGCAACGAAGTTAGCTGACTTCGAGACGGACTCAAGGTTTGTGGGTCAACAAACGATCGGGAACCCGAAGTGTGACTGGGCTTGTCGATACCGCAAACGGGTCACGATCCTAACAGACAGTGCTCCTCGCACAATCGTAAATAAAGCAGTAAAGCATGGCATAAGTACATGATAGTAAATAAAACCTCAAACTAGTTTGTGGCCCCAAGAAATAAGAATGAATAAAGCTCTGGCTCAGGGGGGTCCCATAATCCTCCCGGATGTGGATAGCGCGAATATTCAAGGAACAAGTATCAAGTACTCGGGGTCCTACGGGACACAAATGGACGGTTAAAAACCAAATAACATCTATTGCCCACCTATGCCTCTGCATTTACCTACTTCAATTTTAGTTATTAAACAGTAATTAAAGCCATGATCAACTCCAACCTTAAACATGCGGCAATACTCCAACAACTGTGGTACTGGACGACATGCAACAACACTTGAGCAAGCGACTACGACGCGCAAGTCCAACTATCTATCAAACAACATGTAATAGGATGTGTCCAAGGCAATATAGGCTGCAAGGGATATCACGGGTACGAAAACTAGAGCAACGCAACACAGATAGCAATAGATCAACAGGAGGGAATAAATACTATAAAAGTAAGATAGGTAGAAAGGGGGAGATGCTCGCCTGAAAACATTGTCGAAGGTTCAACCGAAGATCGGGGCGAAGCTCACATCAACTCAACGACCCAATCCGCGAAGAAGCAAAACACTAGAAGAAACACCGGATGCACTATTTAATACTACGGCAAAAGATCGGGCATGATACATGTATGATGTATGACATGGCAAGGATGCGATGCAATTAGGCCATATTAAGCGGAACCGGGGGTCCCGAAAATTAAATATATGGTTCAAGTTGTTTAGATACCCCGCATTTTAAATGTTGTCTTAACATGGAAAAAGATAGCACCGGTTCGCTACACAAATTTAAATGGGACCAATATAATACTAGATTTGCCCGCATATGGATCCCATATTTAATTTAGGTGAATCGGCATAAGGCCCCAAACCACACACAAATATGCATGCGAGATGAATGATTTAATGCAACAAGTTTATATCATATATTATAAAAAAAATACGGGGCTTGGAAAGGGCATCACACATGGGTTCGGCGAACTTGGGCTCCGAGGGGTTCGGGGTCGGTCTCAGGGTTTGATGGGAGAATGGCTCGACGAGATCGGTCTCGGACAACGGAAGTCGATCTTGTCGCATCCGAGAAGAAGAACTTGGTTGGCGTCGGGGTCACATCGGATCCGCCCTGGTCGGGGCCGATCTTGTCGTCACGAAGATCTTGTCGGGTCCTCGTATCGGGTCGGTCTTGACGTTCGGGAAGAAGAACTTGGCGTGCGACGTCGTCGGCATCGGTGCAGGAAGGAGGTCTTGGTGTTTTCCATGGGTGATATTGTCCATCTTCGAGCATCAGGATCTTGTTCGAATTCCAGGTAATTGGTCATCGGAGACGCGATCTTCCTATTGGTACCCCACTACTCCACCTCACTCACACACATGCAGGGACATACCACAGAGAACAACACAAGCGGCACTTATTTGGAGCTCAGGTATGTAACACGCTCACAGGTACAGAGGACACACGGACATGCATGCCGCTAGCAGGGGATGGCCAGACGGTCACATGAGGTCGAACGGGAAGCCGCGGTCGAGGAGGTAGACCCAGCGCTGGGCTCGAGCGGAGGACGTGGGGCAGGTGGTCGGAGGACAGGGGGAGGCGACGATGCGGCCGGCCAAGGACGACGCCAGCGGCTTGAGCTCGCGAGGGGGGCCGACAAGCTCGGACCGCTGGGTGAGCGCCCAGGTCGTGGCGGCGGCCGGACGAGGTTGGTCCAGCGACGACGCGGTCAACGGGCGGTGGAAGCCGTGGTCGCTGGCGGCAGAGGCGAGGCAGCGATGGCGGACGGCGACGACGCTGGCGGCGGCGGCTCGGAGTCAAGGAGGACCCGGCCTCGTGGCGAGGCAGACCTGGCGGAGCGACGGGGACGGGCGCTGTCGGGCAGGAGCGCTTGAGAGCGGATGGCGGCGGCCGGACTCCAAGCCAGCGCCGAACGCCTGTGTCGAGGAGGCAGGCCGGGCTCGCAGGAAGGAGGCGGCCACCACGACGGTGGAGGACCAGGAGGCACACTGCTTGGAAGGGCCACGGAGGCGGAGGATGCTGGCGGTGGGCGCCATGGAGGAGGGTCGCGTCTGGCGATCTGAGAGGAAGAGAGGAAGGAGAGAAAGGTGGGGATGGGCGAGAGTAGAGGAGGGCGGTGGGGCCGGATCGCGAGGGGATCGAAGGGAGGACGCGGTGCTGGGTGGGCCTTCCGAGCGGGATGGTGGGTCCAGGGCGAGGGGGTGGGCGGTTGGTGGAGCTGCGAGGTGGGGCCAGGCGGGACAGGGGACGCGTGTGTGCGTTTGTGTGTGTGGGGGTTGGATCGGGTCAGGGGGGCCTGCAGGGAGCGTGCGGTGGCGGGGTGGGGCCCAGGGAGTTGGTGGGGTCAGGCGAGTGGTGTGGAAGCAGCTGGGTGAGGTGGCAGGTTAGGAGTGGATGGGTATTGGGCCAGGGTGACGTGTCGGGTGGTGATTGGCCGGGGTGAGGTGGAGGGCTGGATAGGACTAGAGTGGGTAGAGTATTTGGTAGCTTAGGTTTTGGGTGTTCTGGGGTAGGTAGGGTTTTATAATTTATTTTAAAAGCCTTTTGTAAATTGTTTTTAGACAAACTGAGATATCCGGAAGCACCAGTGTTTTTATTTAAAGTAATAGGGAGAAATTAATATAGAAAACAAAATAGGGCTTTTAGCAAAGTAGTTTTAGACAAATAGATGTATGATGATGTCATGATGATGCAATGCACAAAATCAACGTGATTTTCTAGTAGTGGTTTTGCGGGATGCCACAATTCGACACCACTAACAATGGATCTCGCCCTCGAGATCCACCTCATGGTACCGGGAAGAAGGGCGGCGATCTGAATCTTCTCGCATCGTGTAGATCCTCGCGACACCACTAACAAGAGGTCGTTGTCCGTGATCGTCGAGAGAACACTCCGGGAACAAAAGGTCGAAGGTAGAGGTATCAACAAATAAAGCCACCTCTAGCTTCGATAGAAAGAGAGAACCGATGCATTCTCATCCACTTCAATGTACAAAAACGAATAGAAGGGGTAGTCGGCATGGGGGCCAATCCATCACGCACCCAAACTATTACTCTGCACAATGAGTAGAAAAGCGTGCAACCATTCTCGGAATCAGACTGAAGATCTCGACAATCGAGGTTCAGGAACAAAGGAGTGATGCAGACTCTGCATCGGATCTGGCGTAGATGATGTCGTCGCGTCGGAAAACACCGGAAGGCACGAGAAGGAACAACGAGAAGTCCACCAGACGAAGGATTCCTCAGATAGCATGAAGACCAGATGTGGACACACCATTACCAAAGGAGGAAGCGAAACCCTGAAGGTACGATGGAACCCAACCACGAGAAATCCTGGACTCGGAGAGGGAGAAGAGAGCGGATTCAAAACACGCAGAGGTGAGAGGAGAGCAGCAGAGGGGTAAGGAGTAAAATCAGACCTAATCAGAACTATCCAACCGATTTTTCAAAAATAGTTTTGACACTCTACTTCGGCCGTTAGCTAGGTTATCCTACAAGCTGGACTTGTGGGGTATCGCAACTGCTGAGCTCTGATACCACTCTGTAACACCCTCAGAATCGGCCCTATGCAAGTTTCAACGCTTCCCGCCAAAACCCGTATAGAAACGATTCAAAGGTGACCACCAGGCACTTGCGTGCGGGTGGAAAACGAAGTAATACCATTACACAATAGTCCTCGATGGAACCCACAAAACATATATATACTACAGAGACTCAATGAGTCAAGAATACGATATAAGACAAAGATCCAAATCACCTTGAAAATGATACAGCGTCCGACTACGGACAAGATGCAAATGGGGCTAAGAGCCCGAAGAATAACCAATGGCGTCCATAACGCTGCCGTGCCAAGCGGAAGGGTAACCCTGCTAACGACGCCGATCTCAAAACCTGCTTAAACAAAAGGGGTGCCGACAAAGGGCAAAGGAAAAAGAGAGAGCGGTCAGTACTGAGGCCAGTACACGGCGAGGCTAGAATTCGGCGGTCCTCGCCTACATAGGTATGGTGGACTGAAGCGGCAGCGCGGCATGCACTAAACAATCTATAGAGACTCGATACAACTAGCGGCTATCAGATAGGGGTAAGAAAGACCTATTCGGAACCAACCTGATACTACCACCAAACATACCCACCCTGGTATTTCCCCCTCGAGACCAAACGAGGAAGTCAACCGAGGAACTCACACAATTGGCAGTTTTATTTATTCGGTTATCGTTGCAGCAATTACTAGTCAGGTATAGATAGTCATCCTGATATAATAAGCAGTGGGTACTTTTATTTAACCATTCCATTGTAGTTGCAACACTTACTAGTCAGATTCAATTAGCATGATATATCCCAAAACCCAACAGTTGTTGGTACTTTGATTTAGCCATTCCGTTATAGTTGCAATACTTACTAGTCAGGTACAATGGTAGCAAGCGACAACCCAAACAAGCAATTGTTGGCAATTTTATTTAGCCATTCCATTATAGTGAAGCTGATTACTAGTCATTATAAAGTCAAATTTATAGCACTACTTTAGTTATAGTTGTCTATGATCGATATACTGTGCTCCAAGTCGTCCATAACCGCGGACACAACTTTCAGAAAGTTTTACCCTGCAGGGGTGCACAAATAGCAACACACACTCGATCAACCTCGGAAAAACCAAATCAAAACCCAACGAGGCTTTCACGACAAAGCAATCACAAGATTCAGAAATATTTCAGGGGGCCACCCCATTAAGTATACCCGCAACGAAGTTAGCTGACTTCGAGATGGACTCAAGGTTTGTGGGGCCGGCTGTAAACGACTGGGAACCCGAAAGTGTGACTGGGCTTGTCGATACCGCGAAAACGGGTCACGATCCTAAATAGTACAGGTGCTCCTCGCGCAATCTTAAATAAAGTAGTAAAGCATGGCATAAGTACATGATAATAAATAAAACCTCAAACTAGTTTGTGGCCCCAAGAAATAAGAATGAATCAAGCTCTGGCTCAGGGGGGTCCCATAATCCTCCCGGATGTGGATAGCACGAATATTCAAGGAACGGGTATCAAGTACTCGGGGTCCTACGGGACACAAGTGGACGGTTAAAAACCAAATAACATCTATTGCCCACCTGTGCCTCTGCATTTACCTACTTCAATTTTAGTTATTAAACAGTAATTAAATCCATGATCAACTCCAACCTTAAACATGCGGCAATACTCCAACAACTGTGGTACTGGACGACACGCAACAACACTTGAGCAAGCGACTATGACGCGCAAGTCCAACTATCTACCAAACAACAGGTAATAGGATGTGTCCAAGGCAATATAGGCTGCAAGGGATATCACGGGTACGAAAACTAGAGCAACGCAACACAGATAGCAATAGATCAACAGGAGGGAATAAATACTATAAAAGTAAGATAGGTAGAAAGGGGGAGATGCTCGCCTGAAAACATTGTCGAAGGTTCAACCGAAGATCGGGGCGAAGCTCACATCAACTCAACGGCCCAATCCGCGAAGAAGCAAAACACTAGAAGAAACACCGGATGCACTATTTAATACTACGGCAAAAGATCGGGCATGATACATGTATGATGTATGACATGGCAAGGATGCGATGCAATTAGGCCATATTAAGCGGAACCGGGGGTCCCAAAAATTAAATATATGGTTCAAGTTGTTTAGATACCCCGCATTTTAAATGTTGTCTTAACATGGCAAAAGATAGCACCGGTTCGCTACACAAATTTAAATGGGACCAATATAATACTAGATTTGCCCGCATATGGATCCCATATTTAATTTAGGTGAATCGGCATAAGGCCCCCAAACCACACACAAATATGCATGCGAGATGAATGATTTAATGCAACAAGTTTATATCATATATTATAAAAAAATACGGGGCTTGGAAAGGGCATCACACATGGGTTCGGCGAACTTGGGCTTCGAGGGGTTCGGGGTCGGTCTCAGGGTTCGACGGGAGAATGGCTCGACGAGATCGGTCTCGGACAACGGAAGTCGATCTTGTCGGATCCAAGAAGAAGAACTTGGTTGGCGTCGGGGTCACATCGGATCCGCCCTGGTCGGTGCCGATCTTGTCGTCACGAAGATCTTGTCGGGTCCTCGTATCGGGTCGGTCTTGACGTTCGGGAAGAAGAACTTGGCGTGCGACGTCGTCGACATCGGTGTGGGAAGGAGGTCTTGGTGTTTTCCATGGGTGATATTGTCCATCTTCGAGCATCAGGATCTTGTTCGAATTCCAGGTAATTGGTCATCGGAGACGCGATCTTCCTATTGGTACCCCACTACTCCACCTCACTCACACACATGCAGGGACATACCACAGAGAACAACACAAGCGACACTTATTTGGAGCTCAGGTATGTAACACGCTCACAGGTACAGAGGACACACTGACATGCATGCCGCTAGCAGGGGATGGCCAGACGGTCACATGAGGTCGAACGGGAAGCCGCGGTCGAGGAGGTAGACCCAGCGCTGGGCTCGAGCGGAGGACGTGGGGCAGGTGGTCGGAGGACAGGGGGAGGCGACGATGCGGCCGGCCAAGGACGACGCCAGCGGCTTGAGCTCGCGAGGGGGGCCGACGAGCTCGGACCGCGGGGTGAGCGCCCAGGTCGTGGCGGCGGCCGGACGAGGTTGGTCCAGCGACGACGCGGTCGACGGGCGGTGGAAGCCGTGGTCGCTGGCGGCAGAGGCGAGGCAGGGCCGAGCAGGGACGACGATGGCGGACGACGTGAAGGAGGGGCTCGGCAGCGGCGGCTCGGAGTCAAGGAGGACCCGACCTCGTGGCGAGGCAGACCTGGCGGAGCGACGGGGACGGGTGCTGTCGGGCAGGAGCGCTTGAGAGAGCGGATGGCGGCGACCGGACTCCGGCCAGCGGCGCGCGTCGAACGCCCAGGTCGAGGAGGCAGGGCCGGGGCTCGCAGGAAGGGGAGGCGGCCACCGACGGTGGAGGACCAGGGAGGACCAGGGAGGCGGCACCTGCTTGGGAAGGGCCACGGGAGGCGGAGGATGCCTGGCGGTGGGCACTGCGGAGGAGGGGTCCGCGTGCGGGCGATGCAGAGAGGAAGAGAGGAAGGAGAGAAAGGTGGGGATGGGCGAGAGCAGAGGAGGGCGGTAGGGCCGGCTCGCGAGGGGATCGAAGGGAGGACGCGGTGCTGGGTGGGCCTGCCGAGCGGGATGGTGGGTCCAGGGCGAGGGGGTGGGCGGTTGGTGGAGCTGCGAGGTGGGGCCAGGCGGGACAGGGGACGCGTGTGTGCGTTTGTGTGTGTGTGGGGGTTGGATCGGGTCAGGGGGGCCTGCAGGGAGCGTGCGGTGGCGGGGTGGGGCCCAGGGAGTTGGTGGGGTCAGGCGGGTGGTGTGGAAGCAGCTGGGTGAGGTGGCAGGTTAGGAGTGGATGGGTATTGGGCCAGGGTGACGTGTCGGGTGGTGATTGGCCGGGGTGAGGTGGAGGGCTGGATAGGACTAGAGTGGGTAGAGTATTTGGTAGCTTAGGTTTTGGGTGTTCTGGGGTAGGTAGGGTTTTATAATTTATTTTAAAAGCCTTTTGTAAATTGTTTTTAGACAAACTGAGATATCCGGAAGCACCGGTGTTTTGATTTAAAGTAATAGGGAGAAATTAATATAGAAAACAAAATAGGGATTTTAGCAAAATAGTTTTAGACAGATAGATGTATGATGATGTCATGATGATGCAATGCACAAAATCAACGCGATTTTCTAGTAGTGGTTTTGCGGGATGCCACATGGCGTATAAGAAGTTGACACACAGGTCATACACAATTATAAAGACAACCATATGGCTCCTGTCGGTTGTGTACTCATCGACATGCAAGTCGTGAAATATTACAAAACATGATCATCGCATACATTATACACATCACATCTTGGGCCATACCATATCATAGAAAACACTCCCTGCAAAAACAAGTTAGACGCCTCTACTTTGTTGTTGCATGTTTTACGTGGCTTATGGGAGTAGATGCTAAGAACGATTCTTACCTACGGAAAGCCACAACGGTGATATTATGGTTGCCAAACTCCGGTGTTAATCCCATGACAACTATAGTGAGAGAAACTGACATCCACCAGCCGCATGTGTGGAACAAGCCACACGTCAAGTGCGGAGCCGGTCTCGCGAACGACGTCGCGTAAGGTTGGCCTGGACCGCTTCAATCTCACTATCCCTCGTCATAAGAAGAACACAAACAAGAGACTTGCAACAGAAAACATCAACGCCCGCAACAACCATGTTGCGTTCTACTCGTGAAACACATCTACGCATAGATCTAGCTCTGATACCACTGAAGGGTTTCGTGGCATAGTAAATCAAAATTTTCTACGGATGCGAACAGAGGGAAAGCCAAGATCTAATCTAGGAGATGCAAATAACGAGAGAGATTGGATTAGATCTTCATACCCTTGAAGATTCGCACAGCGGAACGTTCGTCGGAACGTGGGTGATGTAGTCGTACTCGCTTCTCCTCCTCGTGATCCGATCCGATCTAGCACCACAAGTGGCGGTGCCTCCGTGAGATGCACACGTGCAGCACCTCGACGTCTCCTCCTTCCTCGGACCAGCAAGTATGGTGGAGAGATGGATTGGATCTACAACACGACGGCGTGGTGTATATGGGTGAGAATTTCTGCAGCAGAACTTCACCTACAAACAGTCGGGAGGGAGAGAGGAAGGGCAGCAGGGCGGCTAAGGTTGGAGGGGAAGGTGTGTGGGGTTGGTGCGCCCCCACCCCTCTTTATATAGAGGGGGGGGGGGGCGCAGCCCTAGCCCCTCCCACAATCCCAAACCGGCGGCCCCAAAGGATAAGGAGTGGGGGGGCAAGGAAACCCCCCTTCTAGAAGCTCTATCTCGAGTTTAAACCTCTCTAGGCCGGCTGGGCCCTATGGGGCCTTGTGCCCCTGGCCCAATGCGGCCAGGGAACTCCCTCATAGGCCCATGCCCCCTCCCGGAAGGTGGGGCCACGTTGGTCCCCTTCCGGAAGGTTCTAGAAGCTTCCAGTACAATACCGATTAACCCGGAACAATTCCGAACTCCAAAAACTGCACTGCCTTATATGAATCTTATTCTCCAGACCACTCCGGAACTTCTCGTGATGTCCCGGATCCTATCCGAGACTCCGAACAAAAAACTCATAAACCAATTATCCAATCTATCCTAGCGCCGAGACACGTTAAGTGTGTGACCATGCGGGTTCGAGAATATGCAGACATGATCTTCTATCAATAATCAACAGCGGGGCCTGGAAACCCATATTGAATCCCACACATTCATCGATGATCATATCGGATGAACCATGATGCCAGGATTCAATCAATCCCATATATATATATATATTCCCTTCGTCTCGCGATATTTTACTTGCCCGAGATTCGATCGTCGGTACCTTCATACCTAGTTCAATCTCGTTAACAGCAATTACTTTACTCGTTCCGTAATCCGATATCACTTTGTGATTAACTCCTTAACCACATGCTTGCAAGCGGTGTTGATATCGATAACCGAGTGGGCCCGAAATATATCTCTCCGACTTGGGAGGGACAAATCCCATCTCGATACATACAACCCAACAGATACTTTCCGATCACCTGAGAGACACCTTTATGATCACCCTCTCATAGGATAACGTTTGATGACCTCAAAGCTTTCTTCCGATACCAGGGAGTTGTATTATCTCATGGTCTAAGGAATACAATATTTGACATAAGAAAAGCTTCGCAAAGACGAACACGATGACACGATCTAATTGCTTCGCTTAGTTTGGGTCTGTCCACCATATCATTCTCCCAATGATATGATCTCATTATCAATTGGCAACTCATGTCTATGGTTAGGAAACCTTAACCATCATTGATCAATGAGCTAGTCCATAGAGGCGTACTAGGGACACGGTGTTGTTCACAAACCACACAAGTATTAAAGTTTCCGCTTAATACAATTCTAGCATGGAATATAAAAATTTATCATGAACAAGAATTATAATAATAACATCTTTATTATTGCCTCTAGGGCATAATTCCAACACCACTGACATAAGTGTAACCATTGTGTCCATTTATCACCAGTCAAACCCCTTCTAAAATCAATATTAAGATGTCTTTGAGCAAGTACATTTTCCACCAGAACATATTTTTGTTGAACAATGTTGTATAAGGACGGATATTGTTGCGCAAGTGATGTATCCCCTAACCAAACATCTTCCCAAAAGCGAACATTTTCACCATTGCCGATCTTAAAAAAACCATGAGTAAAAAAACATTTCTTTCACTCGCATTAGGTCTTTCCAAAATGGGGAATCTATCGGTTTCGCTTGTACTTGTGACAAAGTTTTACCATTAAGGTACTTATTATGAAGGAGTTGTTGCCACATACCTTCCTTAGTTAGTAATTTAAAAAGGCATTTTCTAATTAAATATTTATTCTTAATCTCAAGTACCTTAATGCCTAACCCCCCTGATCTTTAGGGCGGCATACAACGTTCCACTTTGATAATCTATGTTTATTCTTAGTATCCGTGCTTTGCCAAAAAAAACCTAGATCTAAAGAAGTCCAAATGTTTTCTTACTCCCTTAGGAATTTCTAAGAAAGAAAGCATAAACATAGGTAAACTAGTCAAAACCGAGTTGATAAGAACGAGACGATCCCCATAGGATAGCAATTTCCCCTGCCAACAACCCAGCTTAGATAAAAAAACAGCTTTCCACAGGATTCCATTCTGAATTCTTAAGTTTTCTATAGTGGATTGGTACTCCAAGATACCTAAAAGGGAGATAAACGGTTTCACAACCAAATTTTTTCTCATACTCTAGTTCCATCTCTTTTGCTTTACCAAAACAAAAAAATTCACTATTGTGAAAGTTTATCTTTAAACCAGACAACTGTTCAAAAGTCGATAGAATCAGTTTCATATTAACGGCCTTTTTCAAATCATGCTCCATAAAAAGTATGGTGTCATCCGCATATTGAAGAATAGAAACCCCACCATCCACCAAATGTGGGATAAGACTTCCAACTTGGCCTCCCTCTTTTGCACGAGAAATGAGTATAGCGAGCATGTCGGCAACAATGTTGAACAGAATTGGAGACAAAGGATCACCTTGTCGCAAACCTTTTCTGCTAGAGATATGCCCTAGAGGCAATAATAAATGTAGTTATTATTATATCTTTGTGTTTATGATAAATGTTTACATTCATGCTATAACAGTATTAACAAGGAAACATTAATACTTGTGTGATTTGTAAACTAAATTAGAGTCCCTAGTAAAGCCTCGTGATAATACTAGCTTGTTGGTTAATAGATGATTGTGGTTTCCCTATCATGAACATTGAGATGTTATTAACAACAAGATCATATCATTAGGAGAATGGTATGATGGACATACTCCTATAGATAAGCGTAGCATAAAGATCAAGTCATTTTAATAGTTCAATTGCTATATGCTTTTTGATACATAGTAACCTAATTCCTTCGACCATGAGATCATGCTTATCACCATCACTGGAAGGATGATTTGATGACATAAAACACCACACCGTAACTGGGTGGCTATAAAGGTGGCATTGAGTGTTCGAAAAGTATGGGTTGAGACACATGAATCAAGAGTGGGATTTGTCCATCCATATGACAGATAGATATACTCTGGGCCCTCTCGGTGGAATGTCATCCAATTAGCTTGCAAGCATGTGACCGGCTCACAAGGGATCACATACCACGAGAACAAGAAAAGAGTACTTATCGGTAACGAGGTTGAACTAGGTATGCATAGATACTGACGATCAAAACCTCGGATAAGTAAACTACCGTGAGACAAAGGGAAATTGGTATCGTATGTAAGTGGTTCATTCGATCGCAAAGTAATCATAGAAATATGTGGGAGCCATATGAATTTCCAGATTCCTCTATTGGTTATTGATCGGAGAAGTGTCTCGATCATGTCTGCATAATTCACGAACCGTAGGGAGACACACTTAAGGATTCGATGTTGTTGAGTAGTTATGGAATGATGAGTAAGAGACCGAATGTTGGTCGGAGTCTCGGATGGGATCAGGGATATCACGAGGAGATCTGGAATGGTCCGGAGAATAAGATTCATATAAGGAAAGTCCTGTTTCGGAGTTGGGGAATGATTCCGGTGTTTTCACCAGGAATGTTCTAGAAGGGTCCGGAAGGTCCGGCACTCCGGAAGGGAAGGGCACATGAATGTGTCATAACAAGTTGGAATGGTTGCATCATGTACTAGGTATCATGGCTGGGCTAAATAAAGGGATAAATCAAATCCTAGTTTGAAAAGTCAAACGCCAAATTGAAAAGTCAAACGACACTTTTGCTTGGTGGAGGGAGAGTAGGAAACCTACTTGGGGAGGAGTTCCTCTCCCTCCACCCGCCGGCCAAGGAGGCCGACTTGGGGAAGGACTCTCCTCCCCTGGCCGGCGCCCTCCCACCTATAAAAGAAGGGGCAGGGGTGCCCCCTCTAGTCTACACCTCTCTTCCACCGAAACCCTAACCCTAGCCGCCGGCCCTTCTGCAGCCGCCGCCCTAGGGTTTGCCCTAGCCGACTTGGGGCTCTCCCCTTGCCCTAGCCGCCGGCCTAGACCTCTCTCCTTCGTGCCTCTAATCCCTAGATCGCCAAGGCCTCTCTCATAGTCCACCATACTCGCTCCGGCTTAAGGCGAAGCCCTGCGAGATCTCCCCTCTACTTCCGGTACCACGTCATCTTTAGGAATCGCGAGGAGAGTGCTACAACCTCCATTTTCTGGAACAAGGAGAGGAAGGTCTTCATCGATCAGTGTCGAGCGTGTGGTGACTGCGCTGCGGAACGCAGCGCCGGAAGGATCGTCTACACGATCTTGAGATCGGCAAAAGTATGACTACATCACCCACAAGAATCCGCTCTCGTTAACCACTTTGGAATCTTCGAGGGTGAGTTCCTCTATCGACTCGTTGCTACAATCTAGTAGATAGATCTTGGCTTGTTTGTTTGCATGCGGTAGAATTTTTTTGTTTTCCATGCTACGAACCCCTACAGTGGTATCAGAGCCGTGTCTATATGTAGATCTGTTGCACGAGTAGAACACAATGGTCATTGTGGGCGGTGGTGCTTTTATTATCAATTGCTTCTTGTGTACTTTGCATCTTGCGGTATGATGGGATGAAGCGGCCCGGGCTAACCTTACATGACATCGTTCATGAGACTTGCTCCACGCTCAGCATGCAACTTGTATTGCATAAGTGGCTTTGCGGGTGTCTGTATCTCCCATTATAGTATAGATCCAATTTACAACGAGCACTTGATAGTTCAAGCATCAATGTTGTGGTTCTTGTTCGTAAGTTAGAGCGACACTTATTGAAAGCCCCAAACCACGTAAAATATGCAAAGAAAATTAGAGGCGTCTAACTTTGTTTTGCAGGGGTGTGCTGTGATGTGATATGGCCATGATTGTGATTATATTTGATGTATGCAATGTTCCTTATTGTAAGTTGGCAACCGACAGGAGCCATATGGTTGTCTTTAAATTCTGTTAAGACCCGCGTGTCTATTCAAAGTAGTTGTAATAGTTGAAGCTGGTGGACGACAACCATGGAGCGATGTCATTGACCTTGATGCAATGCCGGTGATGATGGAGATCATGTTCGTGCTTGAAGATGGAGATTGGAAGCACAAAGAAGAAAGGCCATATCATATCACATATTATGAATTGCATGTGATGTTAATCCTTTATGCATCTTGTATTGCTTAGTTAACGACGGTAGCATTATAAGATGATCCCTCAAGCACACAAAATTTCAAGTTTTAAAGTGTTCATCCTTAGTAAGCACCGTTGCTAAAGCTTGTTGTTTCGAAGCACCACGTGATGATCGGGTGTGTTAGATTCTGCAAGTGTATACAATGTGAGCAAGCCAGATTTGCTCATGCGGAAGCTAAGGTTTGATCTTGACGAGCCTAGCATGTACAGACATGGTCTCGGAACACGGATCACCGAAAGGTAAAGCATGAGTCATATAGTAGATATTATGAACATGTTGATTGTTCGCCATTGAAGCTACATCAACTCTCGTGATGATCGGTTTTGATGTGGTGGATTTGGTTCGTGTGATCACTAAAACAATGTGAGGGATATTGTTTTGAGTGGGAGTTCACCTAGATTAATTTAAATATTAATTAGAACTCAATTTGTCATAAACTTAGTCTAAACTATTGCAAATATGTTGTAGATCAATGGCGGCCCCTACCATCAATTTGTTCCTAGAGAAAGAAAAGTTGAAAAACAATGGAAGCAACTTCACGGATTGGTTCCGCAATTTGAGGATTGTCCTCAATGCTGGTAATTTGACCTATGTGCTGGATGCACCGCTAGGTGACCCGCCTGCAGCTGATGCTATCGATGAAGTAAAGAATGTTTACCTCACTCGGAAGAATCAGTACTCCACGATTCGAGTGCTATCTAGTATGGTTTGGAATCGAGCTTGTAAAAGGTTTGAGAACCATGACCCACATGATATTGTCCGTGAACTCAAAATGATATTTGAGGCTCACGCGGCAGTTGACAGTTATGAGGCTTCTGAAAAGTTCTTTAACTGCAAGATGGAAGAGGGCAACTCCGTTAGTGAGCATGTGCTTAAGATGTCTGGGCACGCAAACAAACTCCAAAGTTTGGGTATAGTGATTCCTAACTCTTTGGGGATTCACCGTGTCCTCCAATCACTACCACCAAGTTACAAGAACTTTGTGATGAACTACAATATGCAAAACATGGACAAGACGTTGCCAGAACTCTTCTCCATGTTGAAATCTGCAGAAGTGGAGATCGAGAAAGAGCACCAAGTGTTGATGGTCAATAAGACCACCAAATTCAAGAAAGGCAAGTCTAAGCAAAAGGGAAACTTCAAGAAGGGTGGTAAGAAAGTTGCCGCACCGGTGAAGAAGATCAGGGTTGGACCTAAGCCTGATACTGAGTGCTTTTACTGCAAGGGAGAAGGTCACTGGAAGCGAAATTGCCCAAAGTACTTGGCGGATTTGAAGAACGGCAACATCAAGAAGAAAGGTATATCCGATATACATGTTATTGATGTGTATGTCACTAGTACTCGTTGTAGTGCCTGGATATTTGATACTAGTTCGGTTGCTCATATTTGTAACTCGAAACAGGTGCTGCAGAATAAACGGAAGCTAGCGAAGAACGGGGTGACGATGCGCGTTGGAAATGGATCAAAGGTTGATGTGATCGCGGTCGGCACGCTACCTCTTCATCAACCATCAGGATTAGTTTTATACTTAAATAATTGTTATTTGGTGCCTGAGTTGAGCATGAACATTATACCAGGATCTTGTTTATTGCGAGACGGTTACTTGTTTAAGTCCGAGAATAATGGTTGTTCGATTTATATGAGTAATATGTTTTATGCACATGCACCCTTGATAGATGGTATATTCTTATTGAATCTCGATTTTAGTAATACACACATAAATAACATTGAGGCTAAACGTTTGAAATTGGCCGATAACTCGACCTATATGTGGCACTGTCGTCTTGGTCATATCGGAGTGAAGCGTATGAAGAAACTCCATTCCGATGGACTTCTTGAATCACTTGATTTCGAATCACTTGAAAGATGCGAAGCATGTCTGATGGGTAAAATGACTAAGACTCCATTTTCTAGTATGATGGAGCGAGCTACAGACTTATTGGAAATCATGCATACCGATGTGTGTGGACCAATGAGTGTAGCATCACGCGGTGGTTATCGTTATGTTCTTACCTTCACGGATGACTTGAGTAGATATGGGTATATCTATTTCATGAAAAATAAGTCCGAAACTTTCGAGAAGTTTAAGGAATTTCAAAGTGAGGTAGAGAATCAACGTAACAAGAAGATTAAATTTCTACGTTCTGATCGTGGAGGTGAATATCTAAGTTACGAGTTTGGCGAGCATTTGAAGAGATGCGGAATACTTTCACAATTGACACCGCCGGGAACACCATAGCGTAATGGTGTGTCCGAACGTCGTAATCGAACTCTCTTAGATATGGTTCGTTCTATGATTTCATTTACAGATTTACCGCTATCGTTTTGGGGTTATGCATTAGAAACAGCCGCATTCACTTTAAATAGGGCACCATCTAAATCCGTTGAAACGACACTGTATGAATTATGGTTTGGGAAGAAACCTAAATTGTCGTTCCTTAAAGTTTGGGGTTGCGAAGCGTATGTAAAGAAGTTACAGCCGGACAAGCTTGAACCCAAAGCAGAAAAATGCGTCTACCCGAAGGAAACTATCGGGTATACCTTCTATCATAGATCCGAGGGCAAAATCTTCGTTGCCAAGAATGGATCCTTTCTAGAGAAAGAATTTCTCTCGAAAGAAGTGACTGGAAGGAAAGTAGAACTCGACGAGGTTATCGAACCTTCTCTCGAACTTGCGAGTAGCGCAGCACCGAAAGAAGTTCCTGTGGTGCCTGCACCAATAAGAGAAGAAGCTAATGATGATGATCATGAAACTTCGGTTGAAGTTGCTACAGAGCCTCGCAGGTCAACGAGAACTCGTACCACTCATGATTGGTATGATCCCGTTATGAGTGTCATGTTGGTGGACAACACCGATGACCCTGCGACATATGAGGAAGCAATGATGAGCCCAGATTCCAACAAATGGCAAGAAACCATGAAATCCGAGATTGGATCCTTGTACGAAAACCAAGTATGGACTTTGGTGGACTTACCGGATGGCCAAAAGGCTGTCGAGAACAAATGGATTTTCAAGAAGAAAATAGATACTGATGGTAATGTTACTGTCTATAAAGCTCGACTTGTCGCAAAAGGGTTTCGACAAATTCAAGGAGTTGACTACGATGAGATTTTCTCACCAGTAGCGAAGCTAAAGTCTGTGAGGATTATGTTAGCGATCGCTGCATATTACGATTATGAAATATGGCAGATGGATGTCAAAACAACGTTCCTCGATGGAGACATTGATGAAGAGTTGTATATGATGAAACCCAAAGGTTTTGTCGATCCTAAAGATGCTAACAAGGTATGCAAACTTCAACGGTCCATATATGGTTTGAAGCAAGCATCCCGAAGTTGGAATCAACGCTTTGATAAGGTAATCAAAAGTTTTGGTTTTGTACAAACTTATGGAGAAGCTTGTATTTACAAGAAAGTGAGTGGGAGCTCTGTAGCATTCTTAATACTATATGTGGATGACATATCGTTGATTGGGAATGATGTAGACCTTCTTAATAGTGTCAAAGAATATTTGAATAATAGTTTTTTAATGAAAGATCTTGGCGAAGCAGCTTACATATTAGGCATAAAGATTTATAGAGATAGACCGTGACGCCTAATATCATTGTCACAAAGTACATATTTGGACATAGTTCTAAAGAGGTTTGGAACGGAAGATAGCAAGAAAGGGTTCTTGCCCATGTTGCCCAATACGACCTTGAGTAAAACTCAAAGTCCAGCAACGGCAGAAGATAGAGAAAGAATGAGTAAGACTCCATATGCCTCAGCCATAGGATCTCTAATGTATGCCATGCTATGTACTAGACCCGACATTGCATATGCTGTTAGTTTAACTAGAAGATATCAAAGTGATCCATGAGTGGATCATTGGACAACGGTCAAAAACATCCTTAAGTACTTGAGAAGAACTAAGGATATGGTTCTTTCTTATGGAGGTGATGAACAACTCGTTGTTAATGGTTACACCGATGCTAGTTGGAACACCGATCCAGACGATTCTAAATCTCAATCTGGATACGTATTTATTTTGAATGGTGCGGATTAGGCTGGAGGAGTGCAAAGCAAAGCATTGTGGCGAGATCTTCAACTGAATCGGAATACACATAGCCGGAGGCTTCACAAGAAGCTATATGGATGAAGGAGTTCATTACAGAGCTCGGTGTGGTTCCAAGTGCGCTGGACCCAATGTCTATCTACTGTGATAACATGGGCGCCATAGCCAATGCGCAAGAACCAAGGTCACACAAGAAGCTGAAGCACATCAAGCTACGTTTTCACGCTATTCGAGAACATGTCCAAGATGGGTGACATAAAGAGTTGCAAAGTACACACAGATCTGAATGTGGCGGATCCGTTGACTAAACCTCTCCCGAGGGCAAAACATGACCAACACCAAACTGCCATGGGTGTTCGGTATATTACAATGTAATCTAGATTAGTTGACTCTAGTGCAAGTGGGAGACTGTTAGATATATGCCCTAGAGGAAATAATAAATGTAGTTATTATTATATCTTTGTGTTTATGATAAATGTTTACATTCATGCTATAACAGTATTAACAAGGAAACATTAATACTTGTGTGATTCGTAAACTAAATTAGAGTCCCTAGTAAAGCCTCTTCATAATACTAGCTTGTTGGTTAATAGATGATTGTGGTTTCCCTATCATGAACATTGAGATGTTATTAACAACAAGATCATATCATTAGGAGAATGGTATGATTGACATACTCCTATAGATAAGCGTAGCATAAAGATCAAGTCATTTTAATAGTTCAATTGCTATATGCTTTCTGATACATAGTAACCTAATTCCTTCGACCATGAGATCATGCTTATCACCATCACTGGAAGGATTCTTTGATGACATCAAACACCACACCGTAACTGGGTGGCTATAAAGGTGGCATTGAGTGTTCGGAAAGTATGGGTTGAGACACATGAATCAAGAGTGGGATTTGTCCATCCATATGACAAATAGATATACTCTGGGCCCTCTCGGTGGAATGTCATCCAATTAGCTTGCAAGCATGTGACTGGCTCACAAGGGATCACATACCACGGGAACGAGAAAAGAGTACTTATCGGTAACGAGGTTGAACTAGGTATGCAGAGATACCCGCGATCAAAACCTCGAATAAGTAAACTATCGTGAGAAAAAGGGAAATTGGTATCGTATGTAAGTGGTTCATTCGATCGCAAAGTAATCATAGAAATATGTGGGAGCCATATGAATTTCCAGATTCCTCTATTGGTTATTGATCGGAGAAGTGTCTCGATCATGTCCGCATAATTCACGAACCGTAGGGAGACACACTTAAGGATTCGATGTTGTTGAGTAGTTATGGAATGATGAGTAAGAGACCGAATGTTGTTCGGAGTCTCGGATGGGATCCGGGATATCACGAGGAGATCCGGAATGGTCTGGAGAATAATATTCATATAAGGAAAGTCCTGTTTCGGAGTTGGGGAATGATTCCGATGTTTTCACCAGGGATGTTCTAGAAGGGTCCGGAAGGTCCGGCACTCCGGAGGGGAAGGGTACATGAATGTGTCATAACAATTTGGAATGGTTGCATCATGTACTAGGTATCATGGCTGGGCTAAATAATGGGATAAATCAAATCCTAGTTTGAAAAGTCAAACGCCAATTTGAAAAGTCAAATGACAGTTTTGCTTGGTGGAGGGAGAGTAGGAAACCTACTTGGGGAGGAGTTCCTCTCCCTCCACCCGCCGTCCAAGGAGGCCGACTTGGGGGAGGACTCTCCTCCCCTGGCTGGCGCCCTCCCACCTATAAAAGAAGGGGCAGGGGTGCCCCCTCTAGCCCTAGCTGCCGACCCTAGGGTTTGCCCTCCTGCAGCCGCCGCCGCCCTAGGGTTTGCCCTAGCCGCCGACTTGGAGCTCTCCCCTTGACCTAGCCGCCGGCCTAGCCCTCTCTCCTTGGTCGCTCATACTCGCTCCGGCTTAAGGCGAAGCCCTGCGAGATCTCCTCTCTACTTCCGGTACCACGCCGTCGTGCTGCCGGAATCGCGAGGAGAGTGCTACAACCTCCGCTGCCTGCTGGAACAAGGGAGAGGAAGGTCTTTATCGAGTACCGAATGTGTGACCGACTACGGAAGCGTTGCCAGAACGCGGCGCCGGAAGGATCGTCTACACGATCTTGAGATCGGCAAGAGTACGACTACATCACCCACGAGAATCCGCTCTCGTTAACCGCTTTGGAATCTTCGAGGGTGAGTTCCTCTATCGATTCGTTGCTACAATCTAGTAGATAGATCTTGGCTTGTTTGTTTGCATGCGGTAGAATTTTTTTGTTTTCCATGCTACGAACCCCTACATTTTCTAGTTTGAAAATAGTGGACAATATCATCATTTACCCTTATTCCAACGCTCCCGCCTTCAACAAATTGCTTAATCCACTCGCACCATTGTGGATCAAACCCCTTCATGCGTAGTACTTGTTGCAAAAAAGGCCACTTTACCTTGTCATATGCCTTTTCAAAGTCAATTTTAAAAAGCACACCATTCAATTTTTTACGATGCAACTCATGGATAGTCTCATGAAAAACGACAACTCCTTCAAGGATATGTCGTCCCGGCATAAAGGCGGTCTGCGTAGGTCTAATCACTTTATGAGCCAATTCAGTAATGCGATTAGTAGCCACCTTAGTGAAGATTTTGAAACTGACATTTAGTAAACAAATAGGTCTATATTATTGTATTTGCACGACATTTTCTTTTTTTGGTAAAAGTGTAATAACCCCAAAGTTCAATTTAAACAGAGGAAATTCTCCCGTTTTCAATTGATCAAAAAGAGCCATAAGATCATTCTTTATGATATCCCAAAATGTTTGGTAAAACTCAGCAGGAAGCCCATCCTGCCCTGAAGCTTTATTATGTTTCATCTGAGATATAGCTTCAAAGACCTCTTTCTCAGTAAAGACAGCTGTAAGAATAGCATTTTCTTCAGCTGAAAGTTGAGGGATGTCATCGACCCTTTCTTCCATAAGGCCAAAATTGTTATGCTCAGGTTCACCAAAGAGCTTTTTATAATATTTAGTAATAAAGACAATAGGCGCTCCTTTTATATTTTATATTTTTCACTTAGGTTCTTCGCTCATCCTCTCAAAAAACGACGTAAGTGTCTAATTTTATTTTGCCATCGCGGGATAGGAGTCATACCTACCAGAACAGATTCCCATTCTTTTTTTATCATCTCGAAGAAGCCATCTTGAAGCAACCAAGATAGCTCGAAAGAGAATTTAGCCTTGTTTCCAAGATGGCTTGATGGCCAGAATCTATTAATAGTGGTGTACGTGTTAAAGCTCGCACCGAAAATAAAGGGAATTTTGTTCCCATTCAACACTAGCAAGGATACGGTCCAATTTTTCATAGGTTGGATTGTCCCTTCTATTAGCCCATATAAACTGCCTACCAGAGAGAGCAATTTCTCTCAGGTCCAGACTCTCAATGATCGCATTAAACATAAAAGGCCATCGAGGATTATAGTTGTTATTACTTTTCTCATTACTATTGCGTAAGATATTAAAATCGCCACCTAACAACATAGGTAGTGACACTGTCTCACACATCCGTACAAGTTCGGACAAGAAGAGATGCTTTTGTGAGTCCTGTGCGGCACCATAAACCGGCAAAAGGATCCACTCAAATCCGTCAAGTTTAGATCGCATATGCAGTTTAACGCAGAAATCCCCAGTCTCCATATTTTTAACTTGAAGTGTTTCTGAATTAATACCGACCAGAATTCCACCGGACCTCCCATGTGGAGGAAGACAAAACCAGAGGAAATATCTACCGGCCGCGAGATATTTTAAAAAAGGTACCGTAAAATTAGATCTACCCGTTTCCAACAACGCAATAAAATCTAACCGGTAATCTCTAATCGCGTCCCTAAAACCCTCGCTATTCCATGTCATACCTCTCAAACCTTCCATAAAGACCTAGTGGTTTTAACCCTAACCCGGGTGCTTCTTCTCACGTTGGTCTTATCATAAGACTTACGTCGCCTTGGACGCACCACCTTTGTATATGGAACATCAAAATCAGAAAGATTGTCACTCACATGACTATGCTCAGAAACCAAATTGTCACAGATGAGATACATGCGAGACCAAAAGGTTCCGCGCACAATCATTTGTATCGTCACATTTTTTAAGCATTGTTAAATTTCGGTTTAACTCAGTATCCAGGATCAACCTAGCTGTTGTATGCTTCTCCAAAGAATTAAGCCCCATCGAAACCCCCAAACATTTTGCCCTATCAATCACTTCTACTAGGGTAAAAGAAGAGATGTTATTTGTTGATCCAAATTCTACAAAGTATAGGCCAACTTCTGACGAGTGGAGCGAGGCCCGTCGCGGGAGGCTTGGGCCGAGTGTAACGAGTCTGAAGTTGGCTCACCGCTCCAACGGGGCCTTTGTTAAGTGCGGGGCGATAATCTGTCTGAGATCATCGAAGACCTAGGTTTCAACCGATATATAAACCCCTTGTAAGCCGCCGGTTGGGAGAGTTGCATCTGTGAAATCCCCGGCGTCTGTAAACACTCCTCGATATAGTGAAGTTTCATTTGGCGCTGGCGCCGTGGTTTTCCTCTCTTTGTTGGAGAGGTTTTCCACGTTAAATCTGTGTCCCCTTGCTGTGTTTTTCGTTTTCGTTCTTCGTTATCTTCTTGTAATTGTAACAAGTGGTATCCGAGCCCGTGTTCTAATCTAGGGTTTGCGACATGTCGTCATTGAAGTTCGATCTACCACATGGACTACACCACAAGATTCTCCTTGTGGCGGTGAAGATGCGGCGATTCTCGCCCAAACTTCGATCTGGATGAAGCGGCGGATGGATTCGGTGAAAAGGATGCTAAGACCTGGTCCGCAAGAGAAGCGGAAGGACCGTAAGGCTTTGTCTTTGATTCAACTTCATCCAATAATATTTTGCAGAAGTACGGAGATGAAATCTGCTGTGCCCTATGGGAAAAAGCGGAAACGATCTGTGTGTCAAAGGATCTAACCAAGAAGATGAACGTGAAGATGAAGTTGTTCTCGCACAGCCTGCAAGAAGGTGGATCGGTAATGAATCACATATCTGTTTTAAAGAGATTGTTTCGGACTTGCGCCTATGGAGGTAAAATATGATGATGAGGATTTAGCTCTTACTCTTATGCTCGTTGCCTAGTTCCTATACACACTTTCGTGATACAATATTGTTGAGCCGTGATGAACTAACCCTTGCCAAGTACATGGCCTCAAACAGAGGAAAGATGAAAACTATGGTAGGGTCGGATGGGACGTCATCCAAGGCTGAGGCTCTGCAGGTTCGTGGCGGAAGCAGAGGTACAACAACTATGGCAGAGATAAGAGCAAGGACGGTAGAAGTCGTTCAAAGTCCAAGGAAAGGATAAATTCTGCGGTATTGTAAGAAATCTAATCATGTTATTGATGATTGTTGGAAGTTGCAGAATAAGGAGAAAAGCGGAACTTACCAACCACCGAAGATAGGATCAAGGTTCGGTAAGGCTGTTGTTTCGATAGTTCGATGGTGAATGCTTAGCTGTTTTGCTGCTTGTGCTTCTCGTGATGATGAATGGATACTTGATCGCATGTTCATTTCATATTTCGTAACAAAGATTGGTTCAGTTCATATGAGTCTGCGCATCGGAGATTTTGTGCGTGGGGAATGACAACCCATGCCATATCGTTGGTGTTGGATCTGTTAAGATTAGGACACATGATGGCGTGACACGCACGTTGAGTGAGGTGAAGCACATACCAAGCATGGCGAAATTTGATCTCCCCGTACCATGGACGTTGATGGATACAAGTATGCGGTGGGCATCGAGTTCAAGGTATCAAAAGGTTCTCTTATTCACATGATAGGTGATATGAATTACGCTAAATTATATGTTCTTAGAGGTAGCACTTTGCCGGTATTGCTGCTTTGTTACTTCTAATGATTCTGATGATTGTGGTAAAACACATCTATGGCATGCGTCTTGGGCATATGAGCGAACAAGGCATGGCGAGTTGGTCAAGAGAGAGCTGATTGATGGTTGCAACTTGAGTAAGTTTGAGTTCGTGAGCACCGCATCTTTGGTAAGCATAAAAGAGTTAAATTCAATGCTTCCGTTCATACCACCAAAGGCATATTAGATTATGTGCATGCTGATGTATGGGGTCCGTCCGTAAGACTTCTATTGGTGGTGCTAATTATATGCTTACTATTATTGATGATTACTCAAGAAAGGTGTGGCCTTATTTTCAAGCATAAATCTGATGTTTTGATGCTTTTAAGAAGTGGAAAGTTATGGTTGAAAAACAGATGAGAAGAAGGTAAAGGTACTACGTCGACAATGGTATGGAATTCTGTTCTAATGAGTTTGAGGAGTTTTGCAAAACGATGGCATGATCGGCATCACACCATCCCATATACTCCTCGGCAGAATGGCGTGGCGAGCGCATGAACAGAACCATCATCTCGAGGGCTCGTTGTATGTTGTCTAATGCAGGTGTGCATAGGCGTTTACTGAAGCAGCCAATACAACGTGTTACCTCATCAACAGGTCACCTTCTATTCCACTTGAGAAGAAAACTCCCATTGAGGTATGGTCGTTCGCTGCTGATTATTCCACGATTGAGAGTTTTTGGCTGCACGCATATGCTCATGTTGATAATGGAAAGTTAGAGCCTAGGGCTGTTAAGTGCATATTCCTTGGTTATGGTTCAGGAGTTAAAGCATATAAACTATGGAATCCGAAACTAAAAAGATTTTGCTAAGTAGAAACGTTGTTTTCAATGAGTCTGTTATGTATCATGATAGCTTGCCATCGATACCTCTCCCATTCTGTTGGAGAGGAGAGATTTAATGTGCAGGTGGAGAACCTGCAGAAAACTGTTGATAATGATGCTATCGTTGAAGATACACATGAGGAAAACATTGATGATATTGTTGTTCAGCACTCACCTACTGTTTTGCAGCAGCCACATGAGTCCATTGCTGCTGATAGACCGAGGCGTAACTGTGGTCCTCGTCCTTGTTTAATTGAAGAGTGTAATCTTGTTCATTATGCTTTGAGTTGTGCTGAACAGGTGGAGAACAATTCTGAACCTGCTACATATAATGAAGCCATTGCATCCGTTGACCGCGATAAGTGGGTTTCTGCTATGCAAGAAGAGATGCAATCGCTTGAGAAAAATGGCACATGGGATGTTGTGCGCTTGCCTAAACAAAAGAAGGCGGTCCGCTGCAAGTGGATCTTCAAGAAAAAGGAAGGTCTATCTCCCAAAGAGCCTTCAAGGTACAAGGCAAGGTTAGTAGCAAAAGGGTTCACCAGATTCCGTGTATTGATTACAATGATGTGTTCTCTCGGTTGTGAAGCATAGTTCCATTCGTACTTTCTTTAGTATTGTGGCTATCGTGATCTTGAGCTTGGAGTTAGATGTCAAGACTGCTTTTCGCATGGAGAGCTTGATGAGGAAATATACATGGACCAACCGAAGGGTTCATAGTGCACAGTAAAGAGGATTTTGTGTGCAAATTAAAGAAGTCTCTTTATGGCTTAAAGCAATCTCCAAGACAGTGGTATAAAAGGTTTGATTCATTTATGATCTCACATGGTTTTGAGAGGTCTAAATATGATAGTTGTGTTTATATCAAGTTTGTTGATGGGTCACCTATATACTTGCTGCTATATGTTGATGATATGTTAATTGCTGCCAAGGGCATGAAAGAAATCACTACTTTGAAGGCACACCTAAGTAGTGAGTTTGAGATGAAGGATCTTGGTGCTGCTAAGAAGATCTTAGGTATGGAGATTACCCGAGATAGAAAATCTGGTTTGTTATTTCTTAGTCAGCAAAGTTACATTAAGAAAGTTCTTCATCGTTTTAATATGGATGGTGCCAATTCAGTTAGTACTCCTATTGCTTCTCATTTTAAATTGTCAGTTTCTCAATGTCCTACTGATGAAGAGTTTGAGTACATGTCGAAGGTGCCATATTCTAGTGTTGTTGGTTCTTTGATGTATGCCATGGTTTGTTCGTCTGATTTATCATATGCTATGAGTTTGATAAGTAGATACATGGCTAATCCTGGTAAAGAACATTGGAAGGCTGTTCGGTGGGTTTTCGGTACCTTCTTGGCACTTCCAATGCTTGTTTGAAGTTTGGCAGGACCGTGAGGGACTCGTTGGCTATGTGGATTCAGATTTTGCTGCCGATTTGGATAAGAGAAGATCCCTCACAGGTTATGTGTTTAATGTTGGAGGTTGTCTGTTAGCTGGAAGGCTACATTGCAGGCTGTTGTTGCACAATCCACTACTGAAGCTGAATACATGGCTATTGCTGAAGCTTGCAAAGAATCTGTTTGGTTGAAAGGTTTGTTTGCTGAGCTTTGTGGAGATGATTCTTGCATTACTTTGTTTTGTGACAGTCAAAGTGCCATATACCTTACAAAAGATCAGATGTTCCATGAGAGAACTAAGCACATTGATGTCAAGTACCATTTTGTTAGAGACATTGTTGCTCAAGGCAAATTAAAGGTATGCAAGATCAGCACTCATGATAATCCTGCTGATATGATGACTAAACCTGTTTCTGTTGCTAAGTTTGAGCTTTGCTCGAACTTAGTTGGTTTAACTGATTAGCCCAAGTGGCTATTGGCGCCGAAAGTATTTGCTTTGTTTGTTCAGGGAGATGGTTGCTGTTGATGCTACAAGGAGGAATTTGTCTCAAGGTGGAGTTTGTTATTTGTTGATCCAAATTCTACAAAGTATAGGCCAACTTCTGACGAGTGGAGCGAGGCCCGTCGCGGGAGGCTTGGGCCGAGTGTAACGAGTCTGAAGTTGGCCCACACCTTGCAACGGGACGCCTGTAGAAGTGCGGGCGACAACCCCCATGATGCAGTACGGATCGTCGAAGACCTAGGTTTCAACCGATATATAAACCCCTTGTAAGCCGCCGGTTGGGAGAGTTGCATCTGTGAAATCCCCGGCGTCTGTAAACACTCCTCGATATAGTGAAGTTTCGCTGGCTGGCGCCCGTGGTTTTTTCCTCTCTTTGTTGGAGAGGTTTTCCACGTTAAATCTGTGTCCCCTTGCTGTGTTTTTCGTTTTCGTTCTTCGTTATCTTCTTGTCGCAATTGTAACAAGAGACAGCAAAATTGTTTACAAGCTTCATACCTTGGCCATAAAGATTGTCTCGACGCTGAGCCAACAGCATCGCTCTCTCCATTTGTGTGGCATTTATATTTGGCTGAGCCAGAAGACGCCCACTCAATCGTAGTTCATCGCTCTTCATGCGAAGTACAGCAAGCATATACTATCATATATGCAGTATATTTCCGTTTTAGGAAGACAGTATATGGAGTTTTAGGAAGTGTATATGCACGTACCAGACGGAGGTAGTACTTGTGTCCATTTGTAGAGCAGTCTTACAATACCCTAGGTACATAGCGACCCATTTTAACACATAACAAAAGTAGTATGTGTGGGTTTCCAGCATTACAAAAATTCGTACATTTAGAGAGAAGAGGGAGAATTTTTTAAAATTGTTCTTGCCAGTTTCTGCAAAAATAACATAATCAAAAGAATTATATCCAATTCTCAAAAAAAAAAAAAGTCCAGAACATTACATAATCAAGAAATTACGTAATCTATTGCGAGCAACTTGTACATCAATTTGTCATTTTATAAATGAATGTCGCTTTTAGATTTACAAAAAAAAGACCCATGGGCTCTAGCACCCAGGGCAAATTCTTATAGTAGGAGTTTATTTTTTTACTATATAGTAGAAGGAGTTGCGAGCAGGCTAGTGAGCAAACTCCTGATTAGCTAACCACTGACTCTCCAGTCAGTCTGTGTTGCTTTTAGATTTACAATGACAAGTTTCTAGTTTCTACTCGTACTCTACATGCATGAATATTCTCGTATTTTCCGTACTTGAATATATGAATTTTGGTAAGTTTCAAAACAACGTGGACCCAATTTGAAATAGCTTTTTGTAGTGAATCCTCATGCTGGTGAGTGGTGACGAGCAATGAAGTGATTGTTGGACATGCTTTGTACTTCTATTGCAGAGAGAAAAGAGCGAAAAGTGTGCAACCAACATAAAAATAGCAAAATAAACACATAATGAACCGTGACGAAGAAAATAAATATATACACATAATGTATAAAAGTACACTTCGCCCATCATCACCATTCGCCAACTGGATCAAGTTTTATACACACCGAGGTCACAACTCACGATCAATTGATAAGAGTATGATACCATGCATTACAAGTTTTCACTTTCCGGGTGCTAGAAATCAGACCATGCATTATAAGTTTTCAAAGTAACTGTGCTGGACACAGTAGCAATCCCCATGTATGAACCCACTGCCTAGGGATTCTAATATGATTTCGTGGGCAAGCTTATCCTTTTTTTCTCCAAAAAAACAAAACACAAATATGATTTTAATACACACAGAAAATGAATAAGGGATTTGAGACTAAATGAACCCTCTTACGTTGAGAGATCCCAACTTTTTATGAGAGTTTAGAGATCTTTTCTATTGTTGCTTTGGCGGAGCATAAGACTTATTTATATAATGCAATGCATAGATGTTATAAAGAACTAACTGCGAGATAGGGGCGATGATATGTTATTCACTCACATCTACAAGTGACAAGAGTAGCCTGGTTTTTAGTCTCAACCTGTGCAGCAGCTCGGTTTTCCACAGCCGTTTGTTCCTGGGGCCTATGGTTCTCCTTATCCGGGCATGCAATATCAAGCTACTACTTAGGTTCTACCTCAACATCCTTTAGTTCAGCAGGAGGCAACTTTGCCCGTTACCTCTGGACCGGAGGAAGTGGCTCCAACTGGGAAGAAAAGCAAAAAGGCGATTCGATGTTGGAAGTGTGCAGTAAATACTCATGCAACTAAGGATTGTAAGATGGTTCATTAATGTTACATCTGTGATATTTCTGCACATCCAACTCTGAGATACCTTGTGTTGAAGCAACCTAGGCCTTCCCCTGTTATGGCTAGTATTGGCAACAGGCTGACTTTGTTTTCTCAGATACCTGATAGTGTGGTGCGTGATCATCTAGAGGATAATCAGACACCCATAGCTCTTGTTCATGTTTCTGGTTAGATGGTTTCTGCAGATGTGGTTTAGCGGAAGATTGCCAGGAGATGTCCTGTTTGTAGCTAGTGGAAATGGGAATCTTTTCCTTATGGAGACTCAGCCTTTATCGTGAGCTTCCCGTCTTTGGAGGATCTGGACAGGGTTGATGGGATCCAGGTGTCGGTGCCCTTGTGCACCTCTCAGCTTATTTTATCTGTGTACCGGGCGCTGGAAGTGCCTCACAAGCTTGAGCTCAAGCAGGTTTGGATCCATGTCGAGGGAGTGCCACATTCCCTACGCTCTTTCTGGGACTTATGAGCGGTTGGGGGTCTCATGGGGACTACTTCGGATTCTGGTGGCTATGACCGATATCAGTGTTTTCATGAAGTCGCAGGATTCGTTGGGCCATTTTCTTGTGTCAGATGCTGTTGTTAAGCTTAAGGCTTATGATCTTCGCTTTCGTTTGGAGCCTAAGAGTTATGTTCTAGAACCTGAGTTTGTACCTTTCTTACGGAGGAAGAGGGATGATGATCCTGATGATGATGATAATTAGAAGCCTTCTGATGATGCTATGGATACATCTGACTCAGGTGGTGGTTCGTAGGCTACTGGATTGATCTCTTCCTCGATTGTACTTGGATAGGAGGGGTCGGTGCAGTCGCCTAACGGACAGGGGGCTCACTTGTACAGTTCGGTGCAGTTGTCACCAATTGTTGCACCTTCTCCTTCGCCTCCGGCTCCTGTGCTTATGTTTGTGGTCACTCCGTTCAATGCCAACCAATCTATGCTGCGTGGAAAGAAACTTTTGGAGACACTTCCGTTGGACTCTCCATTACGTGGTGTTGGACCTGTGCTGAGTTTGCCATGTGTATCTCCTTCATAGCTCCAGGAGGCTTTGCATCTTGCTTGTGGTTATGTTGGGAGGACTAGTGGATATTATATTCCGTCATCTCCCACGCGCGGGATACCTACTATGTTGGGTCGATCTATTTCCAGGAGAGTGGAACCGGTGCTGCAGGAGGTGGTACCGGTGTTGCAGGAGGTGGTCGACGGGTCATCGGCCCAGAGGCTAGCCCAGGAAGGGTTGGCCGACCGCGAGTGTAACATTCCAAAAATACTAAACTTATATCATCAAACTCTAATCATCAAAATTAGGGTTAACAAAAACTTTTCTAAATAAAATTTTGAAAGCATGCATATGTGTATGCGTTTCATTTTGAATTCTTTTGAACCACCTTGTTTATGTGTTCCATTGCTTGTAAATGGATGCTTAGGTGAAATAAACATCATCTAAACATTTCCCAAACTTTTCCTAAAGACAAATAAATCAAAACAAATAAAATAAAGGAATGGTCACTTTGACCAATTTAACTCCCATGCCTACTTTGGCTGTCTCAAACTTTCAGAACCTAACAGAAACTTTTCTGGATCTTTGCACCCCTTGAATGTACTCATAACAAAGTATCAAGGCCCACTTTGTGATCATCCAGAAACTTTCAAATGCATAGTTTAAATGACAATTCAAAATTGAATCTTTATCATATGAGATGATCCCACTTTTTCAAAAACCACTCAAACAAGCTCAACTTTCCAAACCCAAGCATCTGCAGACTCACCAGCACCAACCTAGCACACCCACCAAAAATCTTTTCAAAATTCAAAACTTGAATTCATGCGGCCATTTCATCAAACAGGTTGCATACACAAATCATACAAAATCTAAACACTATAGTGAGCAGTGATTGAAGCCTAACTTGTTCCCTCTCTAGCTCACAACCATCTCAGTAGATCATCTAGCAAGTTAAACCAAGCACTAGCCCCACTGTAAGCTTGGCATTGCCATCAATGGTGAACAACCGAGAACACCCATGCCACCCCAGTGGAGACAGCAAGCTAGGAGAAGATTAAGCCGTGCCAACCTTGTCTGGGAGACAGCCCACCGTCCACCGCCACTCCCTGTCCAGTGCTCGAACCCTGCCAGCCACTGGACCACATGCACGGACCGCACCCAGACCGCCAGCGACCATGCCGAGCATGCGCCACCCTCGATCGAAGCCCACAGACCGCGCGCCGCCCTTGCCGCGTGCACACACGATCGCCACCGACCCAGGAGACCGCCAGACATCCCCGTTCACCGCCCCGTGACGCACAGCCACCGCTCGCCGTCGAAGACTCCGCCTCTGCCGCGCAGAGCGTCGCGTGTTCCAGACCAACTCGCACCGCCCCACGTCTCGCCACCGTAGCGTTGAGCATCGCCAGGGAACACCGCACCGTCCCCTACCTTCGCCCATGCCAATAGCCGCCTGTACCATCGCACCCGACGAGCTCACCGTGCGCCCTGTCGGTCCCCTCTCTCGACTATAAATAGAGGCCACCACCGCTCGAATTCTTCACACCATTCTACTCCCCTCCCATCAGTGATCGTGCCACACCGTTCCCGGAGCAAGGCGAGCAACACTTCACCGGAATTTCACCGGAGCCTGCCACCTCTGGAGAAGAAGGGAGCCAGCGATTGGAGCCACCCCAGGAGGAGCCACCAGTACCAGGAGATTCGCCGTCGTCGACTTCATCGTTCGACCGCCTCGCTGACCCTCGCCAGCACCCCGGTGAGCCCCCAGCAACCCCCACTGGCCGCGCCAGGTTTCTATCTCGCCGGCGTTGCTCAACGTCAACGATGACTCTCAGCCGTTGGATTAGAATCAGATCGAACGCACCACGTTGCCCCGTACCGCTTCGCACCCCTGTCTCATTGACGAGTGGGGACGCCCACTTAAGCAGCCCGAGGAAGTGCTACGCTTAGGAGGCCGGCCCGTTAACTTTTCCCGCACAACCCAGTTATTTGAATTAAGCCTTTTCTATTTTATTTCAAACTCACTTCTGTACCCAACTTCAAAAATTAACCCAGATCGATTCAGTGCACCAAATTGAATGAAACTAATTTTGTTGGAAAGTTCTGGGAATGCCAAATCCAAGACCGTTGGATTCAAGTCATTTGGATCTATAGATCACCCATGGTAAAAATAACAAGGCAGAAGCTTTTCTGCATTCAAACATTTTTCAAATTTAAACCATAATAGGTTTTGAGTTGATTCCAACTCTCAAAAATCACATTTAACCATACCTTTCATAATATATAAAAATATATAGGTTTACTTGCAGAAATAATGTTCAAGTAATAAAAGAATGCTCCATAGGCATTTCTAGTCACTTTATTTAATTAAAATAAAAGGGTAAAACCTTATTAAATTGTGACACCACTTTAAATCATATTCCCATGGACTAAAATATGTGGTGATGACATGTGTCAACATGATCCCATGTTTGGTTTGGAGAATATTAAATCTTAAGTAGTTTTTCAATGAGTAGAAATTACATAAAAGGAATTAAACCAAGCCTTAATCTTGTAATGTTAGTGATGATGTTAGATCATCTATAGGACACTTGTGTGTGATGATTGCAAGTAGTTAAGTATTGTTTGGTGATTGTGTACCTCGTATTTATTCATAGACGCTAGTACCGACCAAGGATATGAGGAGGAAGGAGGATTCTACGAAGAAGAAGCCGAGGAGAACTTCAACCACTGCTCTACACAAGGCAAGCTTATATTGACAATCATGCAAGCCTAATACTACTAGTTGAATGTGCAAGCTAACACTTGCAATTATGAAAGTTAGATAACCTATGCAATGCACTAAGCATGCTTGGTTAGACATACTGGATGATACTCAATCCTAGTTTTATTTACAAGATTTCTATTTTATTTCTTTATCAAAGCTCTTACTTAGATTTTACTTAAATGAATGGTAGATACTAGAAAGATATGTGAAGGTTGCATAAAGAGCATAAAATTTGGCCTAAGCTAGATAGTCTTGATGTCATCTTAAGGCATGAGATTAAACTTAGTCAAAACCCCACTAGTGTACCACACCTCATTAGTACTCACCCCCACTTGTAGATGCTAGTGCTAAGCATAAAACTTGATCATCTTTAGATGGGAATACTTGGTGGAAAAATGGTTATGAAAACCTTAGAATGATGGATCATTCTATTGAAATGTTTTGGACATGTGTTTCCGAACACCTGATGATTTTGGTGATGAAAATGTTGAGGCATGAGCCTTAGCCCTTTATAAAACTGATGGTTGTCTGGATGCGATACCATTTCAATTTTATCGTACAACCACAATACCCGAAGATTGGGTAGGGCTTGACTGGAAACTTATATACCTTAGTATTAGTTCCCTCACGACCAAGGTCTGAGCTGAGGCTACCTTGTGAAGATTTTCCACCTGTGTAGTACCCAAGATGACAGTTGGTCATGGTTGGGAGGCCAAACTCACAGGAGAGGTGCTTATACTAGGGCGTGTAATTGAAAGGTTAGGATTGATTATCCGCATACTGAGTATGGTGAATTCAGGATTTGTTCCTGACGGATGTATCGAATGTTGTGGTGAAAGTGTACAATCTCTGCAGAGTGTCAAACTATTCGAATAGCCGCCGTCCGTGGTTATGGATAGTTGGAGTGGCCATACTGTTCCCCCGTCAGATGTTTTCAAAATGACTTGTGAAATGGATGGAGATTTTGACTTGACCACAACAGAGTTGTGATATGAAATACAAGTTCCCACTTAGGTGTTATGAAATTTCAACTCGCTTTCTTCATTTATGAACTTAGTAGATGTAAATCTGGCTTTTGCAAAACAACCCTAGAGCTTAGTGTCCTATTACAAAAACCCTTTCCCTTGTTAGTATTAGTTTGCGAGTACTTAAAGAGTACTCATGGCTTTGTCCCTGGCTATTCCCATGGCCAGACTATGAAGAGGAGTACCTGGAGGATGGACCCCAGGAAGGTTACGACAACTAGGATCATCTCCCATCGTCAGCATTGCCTGTGACCCCGAAGATGGAGCTTCGCCTACGCTACCGTTATTATTATGTATTCCGCTGCTTGATGTTGTATTAAGAACTAGATCATGAGATCCCTATTTGTGTAAGAACTTATGTACGGTTTGTAATGGATGATGTACTATGGTATCCAATTCTGTTATGTCTCGCAAAAATGGTAATCCTGGGATTGCGATGTATGGCATAACAGCCATCTGAGATTAAAAATCCGGGTGTTGACAGCGAGGATGATGGGACGAGTGTCGAGGCGCAGGGGGACTCCCCCATGGCCCTGACGGGGTGGCCCTCATCGACACCAGCGCATGAAGTTGGGAACTCCTCCCATGGCATTGTTTTGGAAGCCACGGAGATGCGTCCTAGCTAGGATGGTGGACTGGTGGTGGTGGTGGTGGGGGGACCCAACACACCCTGTGTTGGGTTTGTCCCCTACCGCAGGAGCGCAACACTTCGTGGGCGGGACCCCAACTCGCACGAGCTCTCGCCATGGCATTGACGCCCATTGTGGCTTCATCCACCGGCGAGGAATCTTTGGTCAAGGCCATGCGAAGGAAGGCAGAAAAGAATCTGAACTCCCAGGGTATAATGCATTCTTCTAAATCCTTCCTCTCTTTCTCCAATTCTTATATTGTTGATAAGCTTTCTAGTGTTGGTGTTAGTTTGGGGATATCTGTAAAAGAAGTTATTTTTTCTAGTTCTGTTTTGAGACATATGAAGGTTGACAGTTTAATGGTTACTCCTAAAGTCTCTGTTGTTCCTGATTCTTCACCGATGGAGGAGGATGAGTTGCATGCCACAGTAGATGTCAACTCCTTTCTCACTTAGTTGGTGAAGTATCAGAGGTGGGATTTGATGAGACTGGACTGGATTCATTATATGAGCTTATAGCTTCTGGTCGGAAATCAAAGAACCATAAATCTCGCAAGAGGTCACGTGTATCCAATTATTTCTCAATGAATGGCATTTTCTCAAATAGCATAGGTCTTCGAGACATGGCTAAACATTTGTTCTTTGCCGATTGTGTGAGAGATTATAAGTTAGATTTTTGGGGTATTTCTAAGACTGGTAGACATGATTTCTCACAAATGATACGTCTGAAACGTACCTATAATTTTTGATGTTCCATGCTTGTTTCGTATCTACTTTGCTTTGCTTTGTCTACACTTTGAGGTGTTTTTATATGTTTTCTGGTACTAACCTATTAACAAGATGCCATAGTGCCAGTTGCCTGTTTTCTTCTATTTTTGGTTCCAGAAAGGCAGAAAATTAATATTCTCGGAATTGGACGGGACAAAAGCCAAAGTCAATATTTTACCGTGGGGAACACGAAGCCTGAATATGAGACGGAGGAGATCCACCAGGGGTCCACACCCGGCAGCTAGGCCCGGCCCAGCGCTGGGGTGACTACACCCGCCCCGCCTCGCCTTTAAAGACCCCCCGATGCCAAAACCGTAAGCACCCAATCAATATTCCACGAAACCGTCTGTAGCCTCCGCCACCATCGTCCCTAGATCGAGGGGGGATCTGAAGCTCTTCCAGGCACCCTGCCGGAGGGGAGATCATCCTGGAGGCCTTCTTCTTCATCATGCCAGCCTCCAGTATGAAGCATGAATAGTTCCACCTTGGACTACGGGTCCATGTAGTAGCTAGATGGTTGTATCTCCTCCTTTGTGATACCATGTTTAGACCTTGTGAGCTCCGTTCATGATCAAGATCATATCTATTTGTAATCATGCATGTTGTGTTTGCGGAGATCCGATGGATATTGAGATTACTATGTGATATTGATTAATGGTTTTGTCTTATTGATTCTATCATGTCTGCGTTATTTGTGATCTTGCATGCTCTCCGTTTCTAGTAGCTATCTTGGCTAAGTAGATGCTAGTGACTCCAACAGGGGGTATTTATGCTTAATAGTGGGTTCATGCCTCTATTTAATCTAAGTGAAGTGACAGAAATCTCTAAGGTTGTAGATGTGTTGTTGCCACTAGGGAGAAAACAACGGTCTCTTGTTCATGGAACAAGTGGATTGTTTACCTTACACACTTTGGTTAAAGGAGTTATCTGTTGCTTGCAACTTAATACCGGAGGGGGTTCAGATGATAACCCGAAGGTGGATTTATAGTCATAGATGCAGTTGGATGGCGGTCTATGTATCTTGTTGTATTTCCCAATCGAATCTCATAGGATCATGAATGTCTAGTATCACCTTGTTATGCCTTGCTCAGTCCTATCAATTACCCTGCTGTAATTTGTTTACCCAGCATGCCATGTTTGTTATCTAAGGAGAACACCTCTAGTGAACTATGGACCCCAGTTGAAAGGATACATATGCCGCCTAGAGGGGGTGTGAATAGGCGATTAAAACTTTTCCGAGAGTGGCTCAACAAAGGTGGAATAAAACTAACGTTTACTTTGTTAAGCACAAAACCTAGATCAATATAGGGTTCACCTATGTGCACCAACAACTTATGCTAAGCAAGACAAACAACTATGTGATAGCAAGATATATACTTCAAGCACGAAGGCTATCACAAAGTAAAGTGCATAAGTAAGAGCTCGGGTATAGAGATAACCGAGGCATGCGGGGACGGCGATATTTTACCGAGTTCCTCCCAACATGGAGTACGTCTCGTTTGGAGAGGGGGTGGTATCTAACCACATACGCCACAAAAGGCCTCCCTTATTCTCCGGTGAATCTCACCCCAACGGGATCAATCCACGCTTCCACTATCGGTGCTCTTTTCGGTGGCAACCGGAACCTCTCACAAGGTTGGGGCACTTCTCCACAACTTAATTGGAGGATCCCAACAAACGCCACCAAGGCCACAAGGTTGGGGCACTTCTCCACAACTTAATTGGAGGCTCCCAACAAACACCACCAAGGCCTCAACCTGCAACACAACAAACCGTCTAGGGTTCCAAGAACCCAAGAGTAAAAGGCTTCTCACCTTTCACTCAAACGAATCCTCACCGAGAACTCAAACCGATGCACCAAATGCAATGGCAAGAACACAAGAAGTGCTCAAATTCTTCTCTCCCAAATTCCACCAAATCTACAAAAGCTTGTGGGGGAATAAGAGAGGAAGAACAATGGAGGAAATCAACAAAAGACTCCAAGATCTAGATCCCAAGATGTTCCCCTCACTTAGAGGAGAGATTGATTGGTGGGATTGTAGATCTAGATCTCCTCTTTCAAATCCCTAAAGTATATGCAAGAATCAAGGGAGGGATTGAAGGGGGAGCAAGCTCAAGAGGGTCAAGAATGGAGGAGAAAGCCTGTAAAACTCGAGCAGTTGCATTGGGGAAGAAGGGCCCCTTTTTATAGGCCCACAGAGTTTTGACCGTTTTCTGCCCATTGGGAAAAATCAGACCGGAGACTCCGGTCTACACCAGAGACTCCGGTCTACACCGGAGATTCTGGCCAAACCTCCGGACTAGCCTCCGGACCACCTATCAGACTGTCCCAGGCTGAATTCTGGAGCCCCCTCCGGGGACTTTAGGGGACACTCCGGACCTCACCGGAGACTCAGTTCCACACAGACCGGAGACTCCGGTCTGGACCAAATAAGAGGCAAACTTCAAATGGCGATATCTAGAGTTTGGAAACACTGATATCTAGGACAACAAGAGTTACCCAACAAGAGAGAACATTTCATGTATTATAATGTGAGATACCTCTCTTGGTGAGAAACCGGCAAACCTCAAAGATAAAAAACACAATATGATATAAAAGGGAAATCCGTTTTTGATGAAGTAGAGCTTGTTATGAATATTACCACAAGCTCTAGAACCTCACATGGATAAGATCCAAATAATGGAAGGTTTTACCTATCTCTAAAATACAAACCAGTAAAACCTCCAAGATCAAAAACGCAATAAGATATAAAGGGGAAATCCGTTTTTGATGAACTAGGGCTTGTTATGAATATTACCACAAGCTCTAGAACCTCACATGGATAAGATCCAAATAACAACCAAGAAAGGATGATGCTAAGTATGCAAAGGTTTGAGCTCTCTTTGAACGATATGATCAAGTTACTCACTTGAGATCCCCTCTTGATAGTATGGTTATCTATCCTATAAACCGGTCTCCCCAACTAACATCACGAGACCGGTAAGAAAGAAACCCTATCAAGATCATACCTTTGCCTTGCGCATATTCCACTTGATTATGATGTAGACGGTCTTGTCCTTCTAAAGATGGAAAACCTTTCTTGATTGCTCTTGTACGCACTTGCTTGATGAAGACTTGCAAGTTACTCCCCCATACATCATGGGGAAACCTTTACTTTGACCTTGTCTTCATCGATCCATGATCACCGAGGTTGGCAAGCTTTAAGCATGAGATATTCATAGGTTTAACTCTCACATGACCAATCTGTGGATCACTCTTTGAACACCTTGGTCACCACTTGATCCTCTTCACTTCTTCTCCAAACCTTGAAGCCAACATATGGTTCAGGCATTGCCTATGGACAATTCCTACAAGTACAACTTGATACAAGCATTAGTCTATAGAGATTGTCATTAATTACCAAAACCACACATGGGGGCCCACATGTTCTTTCACCGGTCCAATCTTTACCATTGATACATCTTCCACTGTTCCTGTTTACTTTCTGCAAAACACTGTTACCTTCCACACCGTACAGTTAATCCTTTGTTACAGCAACCGGTGAGATTGACAACCTCACTGTTCGTTGGGGAAAAGCCTTGAGTTTGTGTTGTGCAGGTTTCCAAGTTGCTAGCAACACCTTTTATACGTTTTCTTCCTCCTACTGGTTCGATAACCTTGGTTTCTTACTGAGGGAAGACTTGCTGATGTGCTCTTCACACCTTGCTCTTGGGGTTTCCCTACGAAGCACTATCAGGAGCCATCAACAAGCTTAACTCAATCAACTTTATGGTGGAGAAGAATTTACGTGGGTATCATGTCCGCCATGGGGGAGATCCGGGGAATCCTGTTAGGCGTCAGAGATGAGACTATGGAAGTCTTAGCTAGTTCGGTTGGAGATTTTTTTATTAAAATACATATCTGTCTACGAGGCTGCATAGGATGTTTACAAAGATGACTTTTTACGTGAGTTGGCCAATCTAGCTAAGGACAATCCCTACCCTATTCTTATAGGTGGGGATTTTAATTTGCTAAGATTCCCTCACGAGAAGATTCGGGGCTGTTTTAATGAATATTGGCCTTTCATGTTTAATGTTGTCATTGATAGCTTGGACTTAAGAGAGGTTACAATGTTAGGAAGACAGTTCACCTAGGCTAGCAGTCTTATAGAGCCTACATATGAAAAAATTGATAGAGTGCTTATGGATACCGAATGGGAAGATAAATTTCCTATGGTAACTGTTCTCGCTCTAGAGCGTATTGAGGCTTTGTCGGATCATACTCCATTATTGATATCTATCGGAATACCACCACAAAAATCCAAAAGCAACTTAAAGTTTGAACTTGGATGGATCGATCGTGATGGTTTCCATGACTTGGTGAAGGCTATTTGGGAAAAACCAGTTAGTGGTCGAACACCTATACAACGATGGAACAACAAAATGCGTGCCTTAAGCAAATTCCTTCATGGTTGGGCTAGACATACTGCTGGAATCCTTAAATAGGAAAAAATACGCTTTCATATATTATTAATGATTTGGAGGTTTTAGCGGAAGTTAGGCTTTTGACTGCATAGATTAAGCTTAAAAACCAATCGAATGCGGAAATTGCCAGACTTCTGCGTGAGGAAGAACTCAAATGGTACCAGCGTTCCAAAGCTAAGTTCATACTTGAAGGAGATGTGAATACAAGATACTTCCATGCTGTTGTTGGAGATATTCCCAGGAGGCAATAATAAAGTGGTTATTATCATATCTTCGTGCTTATGATAAATGTTTACATACCATGCTATAATTGTATTAACCAAAAACAATAATACTTGTGTGATTGGTAAACATGTAAGAGTCCCTAGTAAAGCCTCTTGTTAAACTAGCTTGTTGGTTAATATATGATCATGATTTCCTGATCACGAACATTGAGATGTTATTAACAACAAGGTCATATCATTAGGTGAATGATGTGATGGACATACTCCTATAGTTAAGCGTAGCATAAGATCAAGTCATTTAAAATAGTTCACTTGCTATAAGCTTTCAATACATAGTAACCTAAATCCTTCGACCATGAGATCATGTTAATCACCATCACCGGATGGCTGCTTTGATGACATCAAACACCACTTAGTAACTGGGTGGTTATAAAGGTGGCATTGAGTGTTCGGAAAGTATGTGTTGAGGCACATGGATCAAGAGTGGGATTTGTCCATCCATATGACAAATATATATACTCTGGGCCCTCTCGGTGGAATGTCATCCAATTGTCTTGCAAGCATGTGACTGTCTCACAAGGGATCACATATCACAGTAACGAGTAAAGAGTACTTATCGGTAACGAGGTTGAACTAGGTATGCAAAGATACCAACGATCAAACCTCGGATAAGTAAAGTATCGCGAGACAAAGGGAAATTGGTATCGTATGTAAATGGTTCATTCGATCATGAAGTAATCGTGGAAATATGTGGGAGCCATATGAATTTCCAGATTTCTCTATTGGTTATTGATCGGAGAAGAGTCTCGGTCATGTCTGCATAATTCATGAACCGTAGGGAGACACACTTAAGGATTCGATCTTGTTTAGTAGATATGGAAAGTGAGTAAAGAGACCGAATATAGTTCGGAGTATCGGATGGGATCCGGGATATCATGAGATCTGGAATGGTCCAGAGAATATGATTCATATAAGGAAAGTCTAATTTCGGAGTTCAGGAATAGTTCTGGTGTTTTCACCAGAATGTCCTAGAAGGGTCTAGAAGGTTCACCGATCCGGAAGTGGAAGGGTACATGGATGTGTCATGACAAAGTGGAATGGTTGCATCATGTCCTAGGTCACTTGGCTAGACACTTGGAAGAGAGAAATCAAACTCTAGTTTGAAAGTAAAAAGGCCAGCTTGAAAAAGGTCAAACTGGGACAATGGTTTCCAAGTGGAGGAAGAGAAGGAAACCTTGGGAGAGAAGGTTTCCCTTCCCTCCACCAAACCGCCGGCTAATATAGGAGTGGGGGAGGATACGTCTAGCCATAGCCTCCCCTCCCACATATAAAAGAAAGGGAGGGACGCCCCCTCTCCCTAGACCTTGCTCCTAGACGGCGCCCCCCCTAAACCCTAGGCCAGCCATCACACCTAGATCTCCTCTAAACCGCCGTCTAGCTAAACCCTAGCCGCCGATTACCTCTAAAACCCTCGGCCCTCTAAACCCTATATCGCTGAGGCCCTCTCTCTACTCCACCATACTAGCACCTAGGGGTGGGCGTTCGGTCTAGACCGAAATTTCGGTTTTTGAACTTCGGTCTTTTTTTAATTCGGTCTCCCAAATTTAAGAACCGAATGAGACTTACATTTTTTGATAACCGACAATTTCGGGTACCCGACATTTCGGTCTTTTATTTCGGTCATGACCGATTGTCGAATACATGCTAATACCTAAAAAAAACTACTATTCACAGGATTTTGACTATACTTCTAACATAATATCAATACATTGCAGTCATAACTTCTAATCAGCCATTCAACGAGGGGACATGCCCATATTCATCAGAACACACGCCTTAAAATATAAAATTTACATCAACCCAGATCACACAGTGACAATGAAGTAATAACGGGAGAAGAGCAGTAACATGCATCAGGTAGAGCCGCACAACATGTTTGCAAATTTCAACCAGCCAACCACCTACGCCTTGTTCTCAACTTCTTATCACCAAGGTCCAAGGCACCAACGACTTTCAATCTGCAACAATATGACACTTCCGCAAATTAAAACATGACAGGAAAGAATGTTTTAGAGCATGCTAACTGTTTTTTGTAGTGAACAAATTTTCTAGTGAACAAAGATAACTAACCTGCTAACTGTTTTCTAGTGAACAGAGATGTACTAGAGTAGTAATATGACACAACGAATTTTCTAGTGAACAAAAATAACTAACCTGCTAACTGTTTTTTGTAGAGCCTGTTTAGAAGTTGAAGCTTGTTGAGAAGCCTTCTCCTTTTCGTCCCCCTTCTTTGTACATTTGGCTTTTCCATTGGCATATTCTTCAATCAACTCTGAAAACAATGCAAACAGTCACGGGCCAACTTACTGATCATGTGTACAATGCAAACAGAATATCATGTGTACAAAGTCTAAAATAAATATATCAGAAAAGATTTACTGATTTTAGTTTACCTTTATCCAACCTAGTTGTGCCATTTCTTATGTATCGTACAGCAGCCCGCACACGCTGTACAGAGGGGTTCACTTTCTTAAGGCCATCTGTAACAATAAGGTTCACAATATGTGTTGCACATCTCATGTGGAGGTACTTTCCATTTGCTATCTCATCCTCTTTCCTAGCAAATTGGCTAACTTCAGTGGACATAGTACCAGTTTCTTCATGTTCAGCCATCTAACAAAAAAGAACAAGGGCTTAGTAATTAATAAACAAAACAAATTCCATTCAATACTTGACTTATGAATTAATAATTTATTGATCTATATGAAAGTTAAATAACAATATGAGTCAGGACTAGTAAGATCAATTTCTGGACATTAAATCAGAGTCGTAGAGTACTCATAGCATTAAATCAGAGGAGAGGTAGCAGACTATTTCACATATGCTCGTATTACAAAAGGAGCTACAAGCAGAGTCCAAGCAGAGGAGAGGTAGCAGACTATTTCCAGTTTTCCACTCACCTCGCAGAGTCCAAGCAGAGTCGCAGAGCGCCAGAGCCCACGCCAGAGCCCAAGCAAATTCTTTGCCCTAGAGTCCAAGAAGGTCGTAGAGTCCAAGACTCCAAGCAACCTCGCAGAGTCGCTGGCCTGCAACTTCAAGACCCGAAGGCCGGAGCTAATGGCGGCGGCCTGGGCGTCTGGCGGAGCGCGGAAGTTCGTGGGCACTGGGCGACGCCGCGGTGGAGCTGGATTCTAGGCATATATGGTGGAGCAGGGGCCAGGGGAAGCCGGGCTATGGGAAGGGAGGGGAATCAGAGGGCCGGAGCGGGGACTGGGAATTTGGCATGGGAACTTGGGAAGCGCCGCCGATGGGGGAGGGAGATTAGCAGTCGTCTCGGGAAGACGTACAATATCGGTGCTTAATTGCTCAGTTAAGACTAGCCGCCGATGGGGGAGGGAGTATGCAACTGGGCCGCTTATACAGATTATCGGGCTTTTCGGTTGGATCGGTCTTTTTGACATGCAGACCGATTTGACCGTACTAAATTCGGTTTTTAAATATTTCTACCCAAACTTTTAATCGGTATTTTCGGTGTCGGTCCTTTCGGTTTCGGTGTCGGTTTTTTCGGATTCGGTTTTCGGTCATCGATTTTTTTGCCCACTCCTACTAGCACCGGCTTAGGCGAAGCCCTGCGGGATCTCCCCTCTACTTCTGACACCATGCTGTCATGCTGCCGGAATCGCAAGGAGAGAGCTACAACCTATGCCGCCTGCTGGAACAAGGGAGAGGAAGGTCTTCATCGAGTACCGTACGTGTGAACGAATACGGGAGCGTTGCTGGAATGCTGCGCTGGAAATATCATCTACGCGATATCGAGACCGGCAAGTTAACGACTACATCACCCATGAGAATCTGCTCTCGTTAATCGCTTTGGATCTTCGAGAGTTAGTACTCTATCGACTCGTTGCTACAATCTAGTAGATAGATCTTGGCTTGTGTGTGTTCATGCGATAGAACTTTTTTGTTTTCCATGCTACGAACTCCTACAGTGGTATCAGAGCCTTGTCTATGAGTAGATCTGTTGCACGAGTAGAACACAATGGTTATTGTGGGCGTTGATGCTTTTGTTGTCGACTGCTTCTTGTGTACTTTGCATCTTGCGGGGTGGTGGGATGATGCGGCCCGGGCTAACCTTACAAGATATCGTTCATGAGACTTGCTCCACGCTCAACATGCAACTTGTATTGCATAAGTGGCTTTGCAGGTGTCTGTCTCTCCCAACATAGTGAAGATTCAATTTACAACGGGCACTTTACAATACTAGTATAAACGTTGTGGTTCTTGTTCGTAAGTTAGAACAGTTCTTATTCGAAAACCCCAAACCATGTAAAACATGCAAAGAAAATTAGAGGCGACTATCTTTGTTTTGCAGGGGTGTGCTATGATGTGATATGGCCATGATTGTGATTATATATGATGTATGTAATGATCCTTATTGTAAGTTGTCAACCGGCAAGAGCCTTATGGTTGAATTTTAATTTTGTTAAGACATGCGTGTCAATTATTCAAAGTAGTTATAATAGTTGATGTTGGTGGACGACAACCATGGAGCGGTACCATTAACCTTGACGCCACGTCGATGATGATAAAGATCATGTTCGTGCTTGAAGATGGAGATCAGAAGCACAAGAAGAAAGGCCATATCATATCACATATTATGAATTGCATGTAATGTTAATCCTTTTTATGCATCTTATATTTCTTAGATCGCGACTATACCATTATAAGATGATCCCTCTCAAAAAAATATCAAGTTATAAAGTGTTCATCCTTATTAGGCACCATTGCCAAGACTCGTTGTTTCGAAGCACCACGTGATGATCGAGTGTGTTAGATTCTTCGAGTGTATACAACGGGAGCAAGACAGATTTGATCATGCGGAAACTAAGGTCACATCTTGACGAGCCTAGCATATATAGACTTGGTCTCGTAACACGGATTACCGAAAGGTAAAGCATGAGGCATATAATATATATGATGAACATGTTGATTGTCCGCCTTTGAAACTATATCATCTCTCGTGATGATCGGACTTGGTGTAGTGGATTTGGTTCATGTGATCACTAAAACAATGTGAGGGATATTGTTTTGAATGGGAGCTCAATAGAAATATGATTAAAAGTTGAACACTATTTATCATAAATTAAATCAAAGTGAATTTGCATATTTGTTATAGTCATTGGCATCCATTTACTGATACGTCGGAAACGTATCTATAATTTTTTATGCTCCATGCTTGTTTAGTATCTACTTTACTTTGATTTGTCTTTCTTTGAGGTGTTTTTATATATTTTCTGGAACTAAACTATTAACAAGTTGCCACAGTGCCAGTTGCATGTTTTCTTCTGTTTTTGGTTCCAGAAAGGCAGAAAATCAATATTCTCGGAATTGTACGAGACAAAAGCAAAAGTCAATAACTTTCCGTGGGGGACAAGAATCCAGAAGACGAGACGGAGACGCAAGCCAGGGCGGCCAGACCCCCCCTAGGCACGGGTGGGCCCTTCCCCGCGCCTCGTTAGGGTGTGGGGCCCCTGGCCGCCTCCCAGCCTCGCCTCTTCGCCTATAAGAAGTCCCCGATGTAGAAACCCTAAATACACGATCAATATTCCACGAAACCTTCTGTAGCCGCTGCCACCGTCGTCCCTAGATCAGGGGGGATCTGAAGTTCTTCCCGGCACCCTGCCGGAGGGGAGATCATCCCGGAGGCCTTCTCTCCAGTATGATGCGTGAGTAGTTCCACCTTGGACTATGGGTCCATGTAGTAGCTAGATGGTTGTATCTCCTCCTTGTGCTTTCATGTATATATCTTGTGAGCTCCGTTCATGATCAAGAGCTAATCTATTTTTAATCATGCATGTTGTGTTTGCGAGGATCCGATGGATATTGAGATTATTATGTTGGTTTGATTAATGGTTTTGTCTTTATGATTCTATCATGTCTGTGTTGTTTGTGATCTTGCATGCTCTCCGTTGTTAGTAGCTATCTTGGCCAAGTAGTTGCTAGTGACTCTGAGAGGGGGTATTTATGATCGATAGTGGGTTCATGCCTCTAGTTTCCAAGGGAAGTGATAGAAATCTCTTCGGTTGGAGATGTGTTGTTGCCACTAGGGATAAAACAACGGTCTCTTGTTCATGGAACATGTGGACTGTTTACCTTACACACTTTGCTTAAAGCAGTTGTCTATTGCTTGCAACTTAATACTGGAGGGGGTTCAGATGATAACCTGAAGGTGGACTTCTAGTCATAGATTCAGTTGGATGGCGGTCTATGTATCTTGTTGTATTGCCCAATCGAATCTCATAGGATCTTTCTGAATAGTATTGCATTGTTATGCCTTGCTCAGTTCCTGTCAATTGCCCTGTTGTAATTTTTTTACCCTTCATGCCATGTTGTTTATCTAAGGAGAGCACCTATAGTGAACTATGGACCCCGGTCCAATCTTTAACATTGATACATCTTCCACTGTTACTTGTTTACTTGCTGCAATCCACCATTACCTTTCACACCATACGTTTAATCCTTTGTTACAGCAAACCGGTGGGCTTGACAACCTCACTGTCTAGTTGGGGCAAAGTCTTTAGTTTGTGCTGTGCAGGTCTCCGCGTTGCTTGCAACACCTTTGTGAAGTTTCCTTCCTCCTACCGGTTCGATAACCTTGGTTTCTTACTGAGGGAAAACTGTTGTTGTGCTGCTTCACACCTTCCTCTTGGGGTTCCCAACGAAGTGCTAAGCAGCACCATCAAGCTATTTTCTGACGCCGTTTCCGGGGAGGCTAAGGACGTCTTCACTAGGGGAGTCCTTCACTTCCTTTCTATTTACTTTTTTTAGTTTGCCTTGTTTATTTTGCTTGGTTTTTTTTGCCTCTTTTCAAAAAACCCAAAAAAATTAGTTCCTACTCTAGTTGCCACCTTGCTCTAGCTCACCATGTTGTTCCCCAAGTTTGCCCAGAAAGATCTTGCAATAGGTAGTGGCTCCATAATTGGAAAGATAATATTGAAGTATTCTTTAATCATGTTAGCAAGCATGAGGATATTGAGGATAGATCTATAGCAAAACTTGCTCCCAATTATGAGATTGTTGCAGCTTATTTAGGTCATATGTTGGAGGCAAGGTTTGTTAGCCTTAACCCCTTCATACAATTCTTGTTCCTAAAACTAAAAGAAGAGAATGCTGAAAAAAGAGAATTTATCCTTGAAACTTTATTAAAAGAATTCCATGATGTTTTTAGGGAAACCAAAAAGGTCTTTGAGCGTTTAATATGTTAGGCTCAAGTGTAGATGTTGTGGGTATTTCTGATAAAACTAAGCCTAGAGAAGAATTTAAGATACCCATACCCTTTAAGCTTGTTGGAATGCATGAAGCCTTTGAAAAGAATTTTGATTGGATTGCTCCTGAAAATCTTTTTGATGAAAGTAGTAGACCAAAGAGAGATGAGAAGGGATCCTACAAAAACCATTTGGATGAGATACCTTTCATAGTTGAAGACTTTGCAAGTATTGATGCTAATGCTTCCTCATTTGAAAATACTTGATTCTTCTTGCTTCTTGTGCCTAACTTAAAGGCGTTAAAGAAAAGTACTTGTTGGGAGATAACCCAAGAGTTTCCTTGAGTATTGGAATTTATTACTTTAGTAATGACATCTACTTATCCTTTTTGTTTGTTTTTTGTGCCAAGAATGACCTCTAATGAGAGGGAAGTAAGATTTGGGGAGTTACTGTCCCGAAACAGATTTTAGTCCTCCACCAAAAAATTCTTGAGGACTCTCTGTAATTCGGATGGAGGCCACAATTTACGAATAAATCCCCCAGTATGTTAGCTAAGTTTCGTTAGTTCAACACTTTTTTATTTGATTAACAGAAGGTGTTCGAAAAAATCGGTTTCTACTATTGGTCTGTTTTGACAGATTTCTGCCATTATTTGCATTTGCTTCTTATTGATTCTTTTTGAGTTCTCTTTAGGTGAATTGAGCTTTTTGAAAGATTTGCTACAGTAGCTTGTGTTTTTAGTGAAAAGTCTTGCTATTCCAAAGCTTTGCCAGAGGTCTAATATCTTTTGAATACACTAATGTTGCTAATGAAGATTGTGTGAAGTTTTGTATGAAGGAAAAATTTCAGGTGTAGAGAGAGAATGATGCAATGATATGAAAAATGGACAAAATATCAAGCTTGGGGATGCCACCATGGTGTCACCCCAAGAAATATCCAATAGGTACAAGCGTCAAAGCTTGGGGATGCCCAAGGAACCCCCTTCATCTATAAAAAAGCTCCGGTCTGTCTAGACACTTCGTTTTTATTGTTTCATGCACAGTTGTGTTGTTCTTGGAGCGTCTTAGTTTTAGTTTGCTTTGCTTATCTTGTTTAGTTTGCTTGAATAAAGTAGTTTTGGACCCCCGTTCTCGTTGTGTTGTTTTGTAAATAAGTTGCTTGGTGTTAGAAAGGAGTAGTAAGTTCTTGCTTGAAAGTGCAAGAGAAGCTTGCATTAACTGTGACTTAGACCTTTAGCATGACATGGTAGGTGTTGTTTTGACCTTATACTTAGTGATTATTGTTGTAGCATGTCTTGTTCCAAACAATTGGGAATGCTTAGTGTGCCTTGAAGAAATTATGCGTTGTTTTAGCATGCAAAAGCATAGTATTGTGGTATTCTCCTTTGAGGTTTGTTTGGGTTGACTTGGCACATTCTCACACCATGTTATGACTATGACAAGTCACCATAGCCTCTATGATCATTTAGTACTTGACTTGTAGTACCACTCTATGCTTTGATTAGTAATGCTTTGTTGCTCTGCATGATTATGTCCATTATTGCTCTCTTAGTTGGTTGCTCCCAGTATTTTGCTAGCCTCCACTTGTATGAGTAAGTTCTACTCATGCTTCCAACTCCCAAAAAACCAAGTTATTCCAAAGTGTCCACTATAAACTCCTATGCATGGTGTGTTACACCATTCAAAGTATATTCTTGTTTTCAGCTATCTTCTAGTTAAAAACTATTTTGTTATGTGAATACTTAGTGATTAAAGCCCTCAAAAACTTGATGGAACACTTTATATTATTTTCCCCTAATAAACTTGAACCATTGTGTCGTCTATGTTGTATATGCTTGCACTTATATGTTGTAATTAGCTGAACCATGCTGTCACGGGGAACATTTTCAACATTGCACTTGTACTTTGTACATAGTTGATATCATGCTCTTTTGTCTATGGATGTCACCGGTGTGAAATAAATAGGGAACTTGTAAGTCCATGGAGTTTGTATTTTGTGTTAGATAAACGCCTGGGCCGCTAGCCTAAGTCATTCCTAATCATGGTGGAAACTTGCAGCATCACCATAGTGAGATATCTATGAAGCATCCTCAATAAAAAGTTATACATATAGTAAATAAAAAGATCGCTGAGATGCTCATTGTCTGCTTGCCTTGTCATTTTGGTTATGGGATAGCTCATGTACCATGTGCAAGGGGTACCCAGTTGGCGGTTCTCTATGATATGCAAATACTTACAATGACAAGAACTTACAGGTGACTGAAGTTGAGTAGCATGAGGTGAGGCCCTCGTATTCAAGGGACTTGAGATTTCCAACTTATACTTCATTAAGCATATACTCCATAGTTTGTTCACTTTAACCTTAACCACTTCAAGATGCTTATGATAGAGACAATGAGGGCTGAAAGCTAACAAGTACCATAATTTTTGGAAGCTCTTTTTGAAACTTGAAATCCCTGCTTCCCTTTGTGAAGGGCCTTTCTTCCACCACTATTGAGTCTCCACCTTCTACCTTTAGGAACCATTAAGAGAACATAGTTGTCATTATGTGTGCAGTGTTCCAAATCTTATTGATTAATGCATATTGTGATATTACTTGTTCATGTGCTATTTGTTTCTAGTCACCCTTATGAACTTTGAAGGTGTCCTATGCATCTACTTGCTACTCTATGAGGGACAAGCTGATTCCCACTATGGTATGTTTTCTGTATGTGAAACAAACAAACGTTTTTCAATGCATGTTATTCATGATCTTTGTTTGTAGCTTGTCATGTTGCATGCCTATTTACTATGTCCTATTGTTAGAACTCCATCTTTCATGCACATGTTTAGAGTTCTTTGATCTCAGCTTTCAATGCTTGCAAATGGTTTGATCTTGGTTGTGAAGGTGCATGTCACCTCAAAAATTATTCTTTTTATCACTTACCTACTCGGGGACGAGCAGGAGTTAAGCTTGGGGATGCTTGATACATCGGAAACGTATCTATAATTTTTGATGCTCCATGCTTATTTAGTATCTACTTTGCTTTGCTTTGTCTTTCTTTGAGGTGCTTTATATATTTTCTGAAACTAACCTATTAACAAGTTGCCATAGTGCCAGTTGCCTGTTTTCTTCTGTTTTTGGTCCAGAAAGGCGGAAAATCAATATTCTTGGAATTGGACGGGACAAAAGCCAAAGTTAATAACTTTCCGTGGGGGGCAAGAATCCAGAAGACGAGACGGAGACGCAAGCCAGGGCGGCCAGACCCCCCTCTAGGCGTGGGTGGGCCCTGCCCCGTGCCTGGGTAGGGTGTGGGGCCCCTGGCCGCCTCCCAGCCTCGCCTCTTCGCCTATAAGAAGCCCTGGATGCAGAAACCCTAAGTACCCGATCAATATTCCACGAAACCTTCTATAGCCACCGCCACCGTCGTCCCTAGATTGGGGGTATCTGAAGTTCTTCCCGGCACCCTGCTGGAGGGGAGATCATCCCGAAGGCCTTCTCTCCGGTATTGTGCGTGAGTAGTTCCACCTTGGACTATGGGTCCATATAGTAGCTAGATGATTGTATCTCCTCCTTGTGCGTTCATGTATAGATCTTGTGAGCTCCGTTCATGATCAAGATCTAATCTATTTGTAATTATGCATGTTGTGTTTGCGGGGATCTTATGGATATTGAGGTTATTATGTTGGTTTGATTAATGGTTTTGTCTTTATGATTCTATAATGTTTGTGTTGTTTGTGATCTTGCATGCTCTCCGTTGTTAGTAGCTATCTTGGACAAGTAGTTGCTAGTGACTCCAAGAGGGGGTATTTATGCTTGATAGTGGGTTCATGCCTCTAGTTTCCAAGGGAAGTGACAGAAATCTCTTCGGTTGGAGATGTGTTGTTGCCACTAGGGAGAAAACAACGGTTTCTTGTTCATGCAACATGTGGAATGTTTACCTTACACACATTGCTTAAAGCAGTTGTTTGTTGCTTGCAACTTAATACTGGAGGGGGTTCAGATGATAACCTGAAGGTGGACTTCTAGTCATAGATGTAGTTGGATGGCGGTCTATGTATCTTGTTGTATTGCCCAATCGAATCTCATAGGATCTTTCTGACTAGTATTGCATTGTTATGCCTTGCTCAGTTCGTGTCAATTGCCCTGCTGTAATTTTTTTTACCCTTCATGTCATGTTGTTTATCTAAGGAGAGCACCTCTAGTGAACTATGGACCCCAGTCCAGGCTTTACCATTGATACATCTTCCAGTATTACTTGTTTACTTGCTGCAATCTACCATTACCTTTCACACCATACGTTTAATCCTTTGTTATAGCAAACCGGTGAGCTTGACAACCTCACTGTCTAGTTGGGGCAAAGTCTTGAGTTTGTGTTGTGCAGGTCTCCGCGTTGCTTGCAACACCTGTGTGACGATTCCTTCCTCCTACTGGTTCGATAACCTTGGTTTCTTACTGAGGGAAAACTGCTGTTGTGCTTCTTCACACCTTCCTCTTGTGGTTCCCAACGAAGTGCTAATCAGCACCATCATTTACCACCTTACGCTTAGTTATAATTGATATAATAGAATTATAGAATTCTAGTTACTTACTTTACGAGCTGGTATCGTATTATTTTGAAGTGTTAATCTAAAGTTTAAAAGTCCTATTGCAAACTTTCAGTAAGTTCTGGTTACTCCGTGAAGTTTAATAATTGTTATTAAATCAAGAGTAACAATTCCAGTGTTAGTATATAAGTATCATGTTTGTCTCCATGATTCTTGATATTTTAAAGGTTGTTTTAATATCAAGGTTAACAGGGAGCTGAAAGAATTGTTTCAGAAACCATCATGTGTGGAATATATTGCGATATCTGAAATGATGTTTTGGTTGCAAGGTGATATAATATAATTAATGTTCTCATGTTTGATGGGAATTTGCAAAAGGTTGGAGACGCTAGTCGTCCTAATCCTCCAAAAGGTATTGGAGAGCAACATTATACTCGCGATTCACCATTATAAGCTAAAGTAGCTTGATCATGAATAGTTCCATGATAAGGAAGAATATTTGATGTAGGTAAAATGTTCACTACACTAAAAGATTACTATAGAATGGAATTTGAAAGAACACCAAACATTTGATGATGGTGATCTACTTCAAAGTGCAAATCCAAAGATATTAGTATTTGACTATACATGCTTTGGACTATGTGCAATTTGTATGGCGCCACTATTGATGTTGATACATTCTTTTGAAAGGAAAAGGAAATGCCGAAAGAGAAATCTAAGAAATATTTGGCAGAAAAGAAAATACTAGAATTGTTCAACTTAGGTATATAGATGATATACATGTTATGGCTGTATTCTTTGCTTGTTAAACAATGTGGTTCTTAAGTATTTGATACTTAATTTGTTGGTGTGAATCATCATACGAAAACAACACAATTCATGAACTACAATGGCCTAAGTAACTAGCAAAAGAATATGTGATAATAGTCATCGAAAGCAAATAAAGAGTTATTGTGTTTCTCGTTGATATCAAAGCTTGCCTTCAAGATTTATTTTAATCAAGTATTATGAGAACAAAAGGATTGTTAAAATAATTTCTATATTCCATAATAGATGGATGTATACAAATCTAGTTGGAGAAATCACATCCATAAAATTAATGCTAAAAAGGTCAAAAGACAATTCATTGAAAGATCACTTAGGAAGTGAAATCGCCGTTTAAATTATATTAGAAAGAAAACATGAAGAAACTCCACGTTGATGGAATTTTGGAGTCTTTTGATTTTCGATCAAATGAAGCTTGTGAAACTTTCCTAGAGATAATTAAAACTTCGTTCATAGGCCAAAAGTGAACGAATGACTAGCTTATTGGAACTTGTACATATAGATGTATGAAGCCCATTATGTGTAGTCTAGAGCGATGGATTTCAACTTCATATGCTCTCTCCGAAAATTTGAGTGAATATATGAATATTTACTTAATAAGGATGAAGTGTGAAACATTTGAAAAGTTCGAAGACTTTCAAGATGAAGTGCAAAATCAATGTAACAAGAAAATAAATAATTTATGATAGGATCATAAAGGAATATATTTGAGTTACAAGTTTAGCATAAACACCTAAGATTTAAGAAATCATTTCATGGATTTGCGTTCCCCGAAACACCATATGAGTATGGAGTAATCGAGATATGTAATAAAACCTTGTGTTGACATGGTAAGATCAAAGGTGTCATTTATAAAGCTGCCATTATATTTTAAAGACTAAAGCTTTAGAGACTACCACTTTTTCACTGAAAAGAGCTCCATCATGATCCGTTTAAATGACACCATATAAAGTTGTGGTTTGGGGTAAAACCCAAGTTGTCCTTTCTTAAACATTGGTATGCTATGCATGAGTAAGATGTTTGCAACCAAAGTCAGATGAGCATGTTTTTGTAAGTTATTTCGAATAATTGTTGGGTACTCCTCCATAACACCAAAGACAAAGGTGTTTGTCGCTTATAATGTCAAGTTTCTTGAGAAGAAATTTCTCGTGAAAAGTTAAGTGGGAGGACAATAGAACTTTGGTAAGGTTAAAAGAACCTTAGCTATAATGTGTTGAGTTGCGCAACACCGGAAAGTGTCCCGGAGGCAGCAACAATGCTCATGGATCACGTATCTCAAAGGTTGTGGTCACGGAGGTCTAAAGTTCATATTGAACCAAGTAGGTTGGGTAAACAATCAAATACCAAGATTTGAGAGTTAAATCATTATTTGATAATGATGAACCGACTATATGCAAAGAAGCGATGATGGGCCCTGACTCCGTCAAATTGGCTTGAAGCCATAAAATCCGTGATAGTTCCATACACGAGAGATCAAGTTTTGAACTTAGAAGACCCTCTAGAAGGGTGTAAGACCTTACAGTCATGTTTTGGATCTATAAAGAAATAGACATGGATGTTTCACATCTATGAAATAGTCGACATGTCGAGAAGAGTTCACGACAATGTTCAAGCAGTTGAATATGACAAGATTTGATCTTTCATAGCGATATTTAGTCTAGGCGGATTAAATGTAGCAACCACTACATATAATTTTGTTATATGGTAGTTGAATAAACAAAACAAGTTCTTCTAATAGAATGGTTACCTAGGACGTGTGCATAACACGATCCAAAGGGTTTTGTGAATTCAAAGGATACTAAAAGCGTATGCAAACTTCAATGGTTGAAGTAAGCATCGAGGAGTTGGATTCTTCACCGTGATGAAATTGTTAAAGGGTTTAATTTCATTGGAAATGATGAAGGTGCTTGCATTTGCAAGAAGTTAAGTGGGAGCGCTAAGACATATTTATAATGCCTTATGTGAAAGACATATTATTGATTGGAATTGATGTATCTTTTATTAACACGGGTTAAGAATTTCATCTCGATAAAAGACTTAGGCAAAACCCGAATGTTTGGCATCAACATCTATATAGATAGATTAAGACGCTAATATGGTTGTGCCAAATGTACATAGATGAGATATTGAAAGAGTTCAGTATGGAAATGACAAGAAGGGTTCTTGCCACACATAAAGGATTAAATCAAAATTCAAGTGTATCGACACTTGGTATAAGTGAAACAAAGATTCAAGTATTTTTGATACTTGATGATTGAAATCACAAAGAGAGTTTATCGATCAAACTGTGATATGTACACATCCAGATATGTCCTATACTCTAAATGTTATGAGCATATGCCAGAATGATTCATAATATGATCATTGGATGATAGTATTGATATTCTTATGATCTTTTGGAAGAACTAAGAATATATTATTTTTGTAGAGATGACAAATAGATGGTTAGTTCATTGTAAAAGTATTACATTGATACTAGTTTTGTCACAAAATACAGATTAAGTTTATCTCTATAAGATCCCTCCTTTATAAAGGAAAAAGGATCCCTGTGATTGCAATGCTAGTCCCTGGATCATTGCTAGCAGCCACAGTTTAAGATGAAGTACACAGATACAAAGGTCATTTATTACATCCATTCCAGAGATAAACATAGTTTTTACAACTCCAAGGCCAGAGGCCTAATACAAGAGTTTGAATAAGTAAATAAACAAAAGTCTTCATCTTCATGTGCCACAGGCAAACATGTTGAGTGTAGACTCATGACACCTAATCCTCATCAGAGTAACCTGCAACATCACAATTTACAGCCACAGTGGGTCAATACTTTGGAATAGTATTAGCAAGTGATACCTTAGTAAATTTTTAAGTGGACTAGATACTATATGCAATTTGGCTAAGTGTAACTTGGCTTGCTTTGCTTAAAATATATTTTGCCTATTAGTTGAAATCACTAAGTTTTTCTTTGTCAAAACTTTTCCCAAGGAACCACCAATAGACATTGAGGTCCTTCACCCTTGTTCACCCACAAGTTTTTACTTAGAAATTGGGATGCGGAGATTCTTGATAGCTTCCATGCCTTGCTGCTCAAGTTGTCCATTGCCATGGACTTGTCTAAGTACTTAGATTTTTCCATCTGCAGAGGTTGTGCACTTTCCCCACCAGACTTGGTTTCACCAAATGGACCTTTCAGAAGCCTTCCCTTAGACCAAATGGACGCGCTCCAACCTATCATTCCCACTACCACCAACTGTCCAAATGGCTAAGTTCTAGCAACTTATGTGATCCAGGCAGAGCCCATATTGCCAAGTGGCTGCAGTAGAAGCTTCTTAAAACTTGGCCTCTAAAATCTCTTTGTTCCTGGGTGGCTTACCACAAGTGAGATACACAAGGTAAACCATAGAAATGGGCCTTGTGTAACCACTCAAAATAAACCAAACCTTCCATTCCACCCAGGTGTTTCATTAACTTAGTTGTTTTATTAGGCAAAACACAAGTCCAAAGGACTTAGAAATATTTTCATCATAGCATGTATATTTCACCAACCCTTGTTTGCTACTAGCTAGGCTAAGCATGGCATAGATAGTAACTTAACTTAGAAATTCCCTAGCATTTCTACAACTACTAGGATTTCCCAACATGGCATATAAGCAAAATAATATCATGCAAGTCTAACAAAATATTTCTAATGCTTAGTAGAAAACATAGGATAAAAATATTCATGAGTACCACTTGCCTTGGTAGTTGGGAGAGTAGCACTCCTCACAATCACAATCACTAGCACCAAAATCTACACAAAATTGGTAGCAACAAATTACACACAAAACATATACAACAAAAATATATGCATGCTTGCAAGATGATCTATGATGATTTTTAAAATTCAACCAAGCAAGTAAATAGTACTGATTCACTAACAAGTTAAAAACTTGCCAAACAACAGTTATATAAACCCTAAAACAATTCCTAAAAATTCATATACTCAAATAAGCCCTACACATGTTTCTACAAATAAAACCATTTTAACATAGGCAAAACATGAAACACATTGCATATTTTGAAATAGCTTGTTCTCCTGATTCCAACGGTATAAAATTTGTCAAAATCTAACATAGGAATCAAAAGTTACAAATAAAACAAATTTGAACAATAATCTAATTCAAATTCTATTTTTAAACCTAACTCACTGCCACGCGTCTTAATCTTACTGGCGCGTACCGGTTCGCGTCGGATCATGCTTCTGAGCCGCTGGATCTAACTTAAACGCGCGGCTCAGATCTAATCTTACCGCTTTGCTCGCGTTCTATCCTATCCGCACGATCTGGATCTAACGATCCTGAGCAGCCTGACCATCTAGTGGTGGCGCTAGCGGCGGCGACTGGCGGCGGCGCCTCTGTCAGTGGCGGAGCTGGTGTTCTAGGTCGCGCGGGAGAGGGAGAAGGGGTTTACCAGAATCGCAGGGAGCTGATGATGCTCAAGGTGGCGATGGTTCGTCAAGGGGCGCGCGGACACGACGGGGATTCCTCGTCAGAGTAGGGGCAGACGTCGGGCAGGCCTTGGCGTCGACGGAGGCGAGGTTCTGGGGCGAGCTAAGACAAACCAGTGGTGTCGTTAGATGCGCAAGACGCTGGGGATCTTAGGCGTATCAAACAGAGGGCAAGGGGCGGCTGGTACTTACGGGGAGGGGTCGCCGGAGTTCGAGCAGAAGGCGGCGACGCTCAGTCGTTGACGTTGACGGGGCTACAGGCCATGCGCGAGCAAATGGAAGGTGTCAGTAGATGCGCACGGAGCTGCAGAGCATGATAGAATGAACCACGGACAGAGGGGGGGTGCGGTGCTCACCGGAATTGCCGGCGGTCGCCGCAATGTCGGCGGTGTGAGCAGCCTGGTGGCGTGGAGAGAAAATTGAGTGAGGGGAAATGGCTGCGAGGGGGAGGGGTTTAAGTAGGCAGGGGCTCGACAAGAAACGCCTGGTGCATCAATGGCAATTACGTCGCAGAATCAACGCAGCAACAGCCAATGACGTGTTCATCTGCTGGATTTGGGAAGACGACGGTGGCGTGGGCCAGGCCCGGTATGCGAGAGAACCAGAGAGGGGGTGGTGTCCTGGCGTCAGCGACTCCGTGGGTGCGTCTGCGAGTGAAAGAGAGAGAGAGGGGACCCGGGTGGGCTAAATGGGCTGTGTCTATTGCTGGGCTCAAATCCTGGCGCTGGCCCTTTTCCATTTCCTTTCTCTTTTTCTTTTTCTGTTTTGAATTTCTGGAATGAATTTCAAATGAAATCAAAAGCTATTTGATTTCAAATCTTTTTAGGATTTTTGCAGTGTGCAACAGTCACAAATTTGGGCATAAAACCAAGTGGTCACATTGAATTGGCTGGGTCATTTGGAATAAAATAGAATATACAGTGACTTAGCACTTGTTTTATTTTGGTTTTGAATTTGGTTTTCAAATTGTATTTGCTTTGAAAACTTGGGTTTAGGTCTTAGCAATCTAGCAACTCATTCTAAAATCAATAAGTCACAAGGTTTGGTTTCATGAACAACAACCTCTCATATAAAGAGTAGCATTTGTTTCAAATCATGATCACATAAAATAATGAGCTCATATGCTCCTGTTTTTGAATAGTTTTGTTTGAAATGAACTCTATATGATCATGGATGCATGGATGATATGCATGAGTTTGAAACATGATTTTAGGGATGTTACAAATCTAACCCCCTTAAGGTGAATATCGCCCTCGAGATTCGGTTTGGCTAGCAAATAGGTGAGGGTGGTCTTTCCGAAGATCATCTTCTATTTCCCATGTTGCTCCCTCTTCGGAATGATGATTCCACTGCACTTTGCAGAACTTGATAGTCTTAGTCCGTGTGACTCTTTCTGCAGTTTCAAGAATCTTGATAGGTTTCTCTTCATAAGTGAGATCACTTTCCAGTTGAACTTCCTCCAAAGGTATAGTATCCTTCAAAGAAGTTTCTTCCATTTCTGGATGACATTTCTTAAGTTGACTCACATGAAACACATTATGGACAGCTGATAGAGATTCTGGCAGTTCTATTTCATAGGCAACTTCTCCTTTACGACTCAGAATCTTGAATGGTCCAACATATCTTGGTGCCAATTTTCCTTTGACTCCGAACCTCTTCACTCCACGAAGTGGTGATACTCTAAGATAAGCTCTATCACCAACTTCGTAGGTGACTTCTCTACGCTTAGGATCTGCGTAGCTTTTCTGTCAGGACTGTGCTATCTTCAATCTGTCCTTAACCAACTTGACCTTCTCTTTGGATTCTTTGATAAGATCTGGCCCGAATAAACTTCTTTCTCCCACACCATTCCATAACAATGGGGTGGTACACTTTCTTCCGTAGAGAAACTCAAATGGTGCCATCTCAATGCTGGCTTGATAGCTGTTGTTATAAGAAAATTCTGCGTAAGGCAGATTTTCATCCCAACTGGCTCCATAGTCTAAGGCACATGCTCTCAACATGTCTTCAACAATCTGATTAGTCCTTTCTGTTTGTCCATCGGTTTGAGGATGAAAAGCAGTACTGAATTCCAACCTCGTTCCCAATGACTCATGTAACTGTCTCCAAAAATGGGAAGTGAATTGAGTTCCCCTATCAGACACAATACTCTTGGGCACTCCATGTAGACATACAATTCTACTCATGTAGATTCTGGCTAACTTAGCACTTGTATAGGTTGTCTTCACGGGTATGAAATGAGCCACTTTAGTTAGGCGATCCACTACTACCCAAATAGAATCGTATCCTGACCGGGTCCTTGGTAATCCGGTAATGAAATCCATACCAATCTTGTCCCACTTCCAATCAGGAATAGGTAGTGGCTGAAGCAATCCTGCTGGTTTCTGATGTTCCGCCTTCACTCTACTACACACATCACACAAAGCAATATGTTCGGCGATGTCCTTCTTGAGATTATTCCACCAAAATCTTTCCTTCATGTCCATGTACATTTTGGTTTTACCCTGATGAATGGAATACGGTGAGTTGTGTGCTTCTTGCAAAATCAGTTTCCGAAGCTCCGGATCTTGTGGAACACAGATACGTTTCCCATGCCATAAAGTACCCTTTTCGTCTTCATGGAACCCTTTGGCTTTTCCTTTGCCAATCTTTTCTTTAATCTCTTAAATTTCTTTATCAATCTTCTGGGCTTCTTTGATCTTGTCCAACAAAGTGGGTTGAACATCCAAATTCATGAGATGTCCTTCAGGCACAATCTCCAATCTGAGTTTTCTAAATTGAGTACACAGATCATCTAGCAATTCTCCTTTGGTAAGGCCATTCACAAAAACTTTACGACTTAGAGCATCTGCTACAACATTTGCTTTACCGGGGTGGTATTGCAAACTTAAGTCATAGTCCTTGATAAGTTATAGCCATCTTCTTTTTCTCATATTAATTTCCTTCTGGGTGAAGATATACTTCAAACTTTTGTGATCTGTGAACACTTCACAACGCTTTCCCAAAAGATAGTGTCTCCATGTTTTGAGTGCATGGACAACAGAGGATAACTCTAAATCATGAGTAGGATAATTTACTTCATGAGTTTTGAGTTGTCTCGAGGCGTAAGCCACAACTTTACCGTCTTGCATAAGTACTGCACCCAAACCCTGATGAGATGCATCACAATATACTTGGAAATCTTTTTCCAAATCTGGCAGACACAAGACTGGTGCTGTCACAAGTCTCTTCTTCAATTCTTGAAAGCTGAGTTCACAACCTTCAGACCAAGCAAACTTTTTGTCTTTCTTTAGCAATTCAGTCATAGGCTTAGCTACCTTGGAGAAATTTTCAATGAACCTTCTGTAGTAACCTGCTAAGCCAAGGAAACTACGAACTTCTTTCACTGACTTGGGAGATTCCCATTCAGTCACAGCTGAAACTTTAGCAGGATCAACTGCTACACCATCCTTTGTCATAACATGACCAAGAAAACCAACTTCATCCAACCAGAACTCACACTTGTTGAATTTGGCATAAAGTTTATGTTCTCTTAACTTCTCAAGTATCAAACGCAAATGTCCTTCATGCTCTTCTTTGCTCCTGGAGTAGACTAAGATGTCATCGATGAAGACGACAACAAATTTGTCAAGGAATTCCATTAACACCTTGTTCATCATATTCATGAAGTATGCTGGAGCATTAGTCAAACCAAAAGGCATTACGGTATACTCATACAATCCATACCTTGTAGTGAACGTTGTCTTAGGTATGTCTTGTTCTCTTATCTTGAGTTGAAAATAGCCTGACCGGAGATCAATCTTTGAGAACACACAGGCTCCTTCTAGCTGATCAAAAAATTCATTGATTCTAGGCAAAGGGTATTTGTTCTTGATAGTTACCTCGTTGAGTGAACGGTAATCTATGCATAACCTTTGACTTCTATCTTTCTTCTCCACGAACAAAACTGGGGCTCCCCAGGATGAAGAACTTGGTTGAATAAATCCTTTCTGCAACTGTTCTCCAAGTTGCTTCTTGAGTTCTTTCAGTTCATCAACTGACATTTTATAAGGTCTCTTTGCTATTGGTCCCAATCCTGGTACCAAATCTATCAGAAACTCCACATCTCTATCTGGTGGCATTCCTGGCAGTTCTTCCGGAAACACATCCAGATACTCACTAATTAGCTGCTTGTCCATGCTAACCCCCTTAAGATAATTTAGCTTACTTCCTTTAGATTCAAAGTTGGACTTGAATTTAATCCGCTTTCTTTCCGGGGTTGTGAGTGCAACAGTATGATTAGCTCAATCTAGTACTCCTTCATACTTAGCCATCCAATCCATTCCCAATATTACGTCCAGTCCTTGGGAATCTAGGATTATCAGACTCACTGGAAATTTATGCTTTCCAAAATCTATTACTAGATCCCGGCATCCAAGACTTACTATCATATCTCCACCCGGATAACTAACTTTTATTGGACACCCAATGTTTTCCGTTGGAAACCCATTTCTATCAACAAATGCTTTTGATATGAATGAATGCGATGCTCCAGTATAAAAAAGAACAAATGCTGGAATAGAATTGAGTCTGAACTTACCAGCAACAGCATCAGGCTCCTCATAGACCTCCTCCACATTGATGTGGTTCACCTGTCCCTTCTGAAAAGGGTTGGGCTTGTTGGGTCCTTCAACTTTCTTTTCTGGGCAGTCATTTGCATAATGCCCCATCTTCTTGCATTTGAAGCATTCAACCTGACTAATGTCTCTCTTAACAGGCTGGCTTCCACTTACATTACCACTGTGGTGGCCCTTATGTCCACTCTTGTGGTTCTTGTACTTGTCATTGTCATGACTACGGTGATGCTTGTTGTCATGACGGTTGTGGTTGTGGTGCTTGTTGAATTTCCCATGCTTGTGGGATCCTGAGCTTCCACTGTCATCATAATGGGAACGTTTGTGAGACGATCCCGAGCTGTGCTTGTCTGAGTGCTTTCTCTTCCTGCTTTCAACTTGTTTCATTTTGTTCTCCAAAATAGCAGCCTTGTCACGAGAGGCGATAAGCGGGAACATAGGCCACTGACCAAGCTGCAGGTTCAGCTCATCATTCAAGCCTTCAAGAAATTTTTCCTTTCTCTTAGCATCGGTGTCAACTTCATCCGTGCATAACGCATGATTATTGAACTCCTCAATATATTCAGCCACGCTGCGGTGGCGCTGCTTCAGATTATGTAACTCTTTCTTTTTCAGACTCATCACTCCAGATGAGATATGAGCAGTACGAAAGCCATCCTCAAAGATAGCCCATGTCACTTCATCTATGGGAGTGGTGATCTGGAAGTTATCCCACCAAGTGGCGGCTGGTCCTTCCAGCAAATGTGCTGCAAATCTGACCTTTTCAGCATCCGTACAGCCCACGGTTACCAAGTCCTTGTTCACTGAGCGTAGCCAATCATTGGCCACCATGGGATCAGTTGTTCCTGAGAACTTTGCTGGCCTCAATCTCAAGAACCTGGTAAGCATATCAAAACCAGGTGGGTTGTTGTTGTTGTTGTTGTTATTGTTGTTTTGGTTCTGGATGAACATCGTCGTCATCTGCATCAGCTGAGTTTGAGCAGTCATCATTTGCTGCATTTCTGGAGTGATGTTGTTGGGGTTGGGGTTTGCACGACGGGGAGGCATCTGTGGTTTGTTCAAACAGAGATAAGAATGAGATACCCATAGATGCTTTCATGCACATTACATCACATAAGCAAACACATAGCATGCAACACAAAGATAAAAGTTTCAACAACAAGACAACAAGTTCACAAAGTAAAACACACAAGTAGCAAGCCATCCACATGTCGGATGGTCAAATAACAAGTTCTCAAATAACAGGTATGATAATAAAAGATAAATGAGTAGTCAAATCTACTCCTCGGCATCAATCTCCTCCTCGACAAAGGTAAGACTTGCGTTCTCCATCGCGGTCTTGTATTCCTCGACGCTAGTGGTCAAGGTCTCTATCTTGGCCTTGAGAGCCCTCTTCTGGGAACGAAGCCTCTCAATCACCGTCTACTGCTGCTCCAGCTCGAAGTCCTTGGACTGCAGTTCTTCAGTCATGTCCCGGATCTTCTTATTCCTATCCTGGACACGCTTCTCCTGACTCTTGAACTTCCTGTCCCGGGTCTCGAACTTCGCCTCCATTTCCTTGACTATCTCGTCTTGCTCCGCGAAGAGCTTGTCCTTCTCGCGAAGCTGCACCTGGAGCTCGTCATTGCTGAGCATGACATTGGTCGTGTCTGTGTCCACGTGCCTAATGAGAGACTCTAAGTCCTGGAGGTACAGAAGAATCGGCTCTGCTGTGTCCCTCGAATCATCCTCGAAGTCGATGGACTCTCCATCTCATCACGCCTACCGAAGACGTGGAAGTGAGTACCTCTAACGTGTCGGGAGTGTCTCCCTAGCAGACGTCCTATCAGATCCTGCATAACTACCTCAAGGCCTCTCTCCCTGTCATCGTGCATGAGCTTGAAGACAATGGCCTCCGTGGTAGGCTCGATCAGCGTCGGGCTGGTTGACCTTGAAGCCCCAGAGGTCCTTCCTCTCAAACTTGGTGAGGGGATGCACCATGATGGTGGGAAGAGGGAGATTGAGCAAAGTAGTAAGCTCAACGATACGAGGACCAAAGCGGGTAACCTGGAACTCCTCAACAGTGCTGATGGTAATAGGCATCTATTTATAAGATAGAAAAGTTAGAACAACACAAATCAAGATAAAACAAAAGACAAAACATCACATACATATCCTTGGGAAGCAAAACACACAAGTCATGCATACATGGATCCACTACAACAACCAAGGTTCAATCTTATTTAAAGCAACATTTGGAAAATAAGGTGATAAGTGGTGGTCCAACTAACGAAGTACGTTTACAATCCTATCTCACTGGATCTGTTGGCTAACACAATGTTTCTAGAATCAATCAGCCTATCTTGCTCACATGACTCCATCACTAAGTCTATAATGTCTCCTCTTAAGGTTTGGTTGGTAGCTTCCAACTCTTGGGTATGTTCCTTTTCTTTCCTTAGATCATTTTGGAGGTTGAGCGTTCTGCACTTGACTCTATCACCAAGTTCTTTAATGGTCTTCCAAGCTGCATCCTTTGCTGATTCAAAGAATGTAGTATGCACCACTGAATTTGTGAACATGCAGAATCCTTTTTCCTGATGGTTGTCTTCCTTGTTTTTATACAAGTGGAGTTGCACCCACCAGTATTCCACTCCTTCATCCATCATAGGAAAACCTTTGTATACAGCTGCACCTTGTATCTCTAATGCAACCATGAGGTCCTTGAGAGCCTTGGGGAATTCTGTCTCACACTCCAAAGTCATTGTCATGAGTGGTCCTTTCCTTACGGCTTCGTTGATGGAGTTCATCTACAAATAGAGATGAGGAAGAAGATTAGAAAAGTTTTACGAGAAGAATAGACAAGTGTAGAAGTTGAAATTTTTTCCTTAGTGGTTTCCAATCCTAGGGTCATAATCCTACAGGCAACACAGTGCTCTGATACCATCTGTAAGATCCCTCCTTTATAAATGAAAAAGGATCCCTGTGATTGCAATGCTAGTCCCTAGATCATTGCAAGCATCCACAGTTTAAGATGAAGTACACAGATACAAAGGTCATTTATTACATCCATTCCAGAGATAAACATAGTTTTTACAACTCCAAGGCCACAGGCCTAATACAAGAGTTTGAATAAGTAAATAAACAAAAGTCTTCATCTTCATGTGCCACAGGCAAACATGTTGAGTGTAGACTCATGACACCTAATACTCATCAGAGTAACCTGCAACATCACAATTTACAGCCACAGTGGGTCAATACTTTGGAATAGTATTGGCAAGTGATACCTTAGTAAATTTTTAAGTGGACTAGATACTATATGCAATTTGGCTAAGTGTAACTTGGCTTGGTTTGATTAAAATAGATTTTGCCTATTAGTTGAAATCACTAAGTTTTTCTTTGTCAAAACTTTTCCCAAGGAACCACCAATAGACATTGAGGTCCTTCACCCTTGTTCACCCACAAGTTTTTACTTAGAAATTGGGATGAGGAGATTCTTGATAGCTTCCATGCCTTGATGCTCAAGTTGTCCATTGCCATGGACTTGTCTAAGTACTTAGATTTTTCCATCTGCAGAGGTTGTTCACTTTCCCCACCAGACTTGGTTTCACCAAGACAGGACCTTTCAGAAGCCTTCCCTTAGACCAAATGGACGCGCTCCAACCTATCATTCCCACTACCACCAACTGTCCAAATGGCTAAGTTCTAGCAACTTATGTGATCCAGGCAAAGCCCATATTGCCAAGTGGCTGCACTAGAAGCTTCTTAACACATGGCCTCTAAAATCTCTTTGTTCCTGGGTGGCTTACCACAAGTGAGATACACAAGGTAAACCATAGAAATGGGCCTTGTGTAACCACTCAACATAAACCAAACCTTCCATTCCACCCAGGTGTTTCATTAACTTGGTTGTTTTATTAGGCAAAACACAAGTCCAAAGGACTTAGAAATATTTTCATCATAGCATGTATATTTCACCAACCCTTGTTTGCTACTAGCTAGGCTAAGCATGGCATAGATAGTAACTTATCTTAGAAATTCCCTAGCATTTCTACAACTACTAGGATTTCCCAACATGGCATATAAGCAAAATAATATCATGCAAGTCTAACAAAATATTTCTAATGCTTAGTAGAAAACATAGGATAAAAATATTCATGAGTACCACTCGCCTTGGTAGTTGGGAGAGTAGCACTCCTCACAATCACAATCACTAGCACCAAAATCCACACAAAATTGGTAGCAACAAATTACACACAAAACATATACATCCAAAAATATATGCATGCTTGAAAGATGATCTATGATGATTTTTAAAATTCAACCAAGCAAGTAAACAGTAATGATTCACTAACAAGTTAAAAACTTGCCAAACAACAGTTATATAAACCCTAAAACAATTCCTAAACAATTCATAAACTCAAATAAGCCCTACACATGTTTCTACAAATAAAACCATTTTAACAGAGGCAAAACATTAAACACATTGAATATTTTGAAAGAGCTTGTTCTCCTGATTCCAACGGTATAAAATTTGTCAAAATCTAACGTGGGAATCAAAAGTTACAAACAAAACAAATTTGAACAATAATCTGATTCAAATTCTGTTTTTAAACCTAACTCACTGCCACGCGTCTTAATCTTACTGGCGCGTACCGGTTCGCGTCGGATCACGCTTCTGAGCCGCTAGATCTAACTTAAACGCGTGGCTCAGATCTAATCTTACCGCTTCGCTCGCGTTCTATCCTATCCGCACGATCTGGATCTAACGATCCTGAGCAGCCTAACCATCTAGTGGCGGCGCTAGCGACGGCGACTGGCAGCGGCGCCTCTGTCAGTGGCGGAGCTGGTGTTCTAGGTCGGGCAGGAGAGGGAGAAGGGGTTTACCAGAATCGCAGAGAGCTACTGATGCTCAAGGTGGCGATGGTTCGTCAAGGGGCGCGCGGACACGGCGGGGATTCCTCATCGGAGTAGGGGCAGACGTCGGGCAGGCCTTGGCGTCGACGGAGGCGAGGTTCTGGGGTGAGCTAAGACAAACTAGTGGTGCCGTTAGATGCGCAAGACACTGGGGATCTTAGGCGTATCAAACAGAGGGCAAGGGGCGGCTGGTACTTACGGGGAGGGGTCGCCGGAGTTCGAGCAGAAGGCGGCGACGCTCAGTCGTTGACGTTGCCGAGGCTACAGGCCATGCGCGAGCAAATGGAAGGTGTTAGTAGTTGCGCACGGAGCTGCAGAGCATGATAGCATGAACCACGGACAGAGGGGGGTGCGGTGCTCACCGGAATTCGTCGGCGAGGTCGTCGCAACAGCGGCGGTGTCTGGCGAGTTGTGAGCAGCCTGGTGGCGTGTAGAGAAAATTGAGTGAGGGGAAATGGCCGCGAGGGGGAGGGGTTTAAGTAGGCAGGGGCTCAACAAGAAACGCATGGTGAATCAATGGCAATTACGCCGCGGAATCAACGCAGCAACGGCCAGCGGCGACGTGTTCATGCGCGGGATTTGGGGAAGACGACGATGACGTGGGCCAGGCGAGAGTATGCGAGAGAGGGGGTAGGGTCCTGGCGTCAGCGACTCCGTGGGTGCGTCTGCGAGTGAAAGAGAGAGAGAGGGGACCCGGGTGGGCTAAATTGGCTGCATCTGTTGCTGGGCTCAAATCCTGGCGCTGTCCCTTTTCCATTTCCTTTCTCTTTTTCTTTTTCTGTTTTGAATTTCTGGAATGAATTTCAAATGAAATCAAAAGCTATTTGATTTCAAATTATTTTAGGATTTTTGCAGTGTGCAACAGTCACAAATTTGGGCATAAAACCAAGTGGTCACTTTGAATTGGCTGGGTCATTTGGAATAAAATAGAATAAACAGTGACTTAGCACTTGTTTTATTTTGGTTTTGAATTTGGTTTTCAAATTGTATTTGCTTTGAAAACTTGGGTTTAGGTCTTAGCAATCTAGCAACTCATTCTGAAAGCAATAAGGCACAAGGTTTGGTTTCATGAACAACAACCTCCCATACAAAGAGTATCATTTGTTTCAAATGATGATCACATAAAATAATGAGCTCACATGCTCGTGTTTTTGAATTGTTTTGTTTGAAATGAACTCTATATGATCATGGATGCATGGATGATATGCATGAGTTTGAAACATGATTTTAGGGATGTTACAATCTCAATACAAACTAAGGGTGGCACAATATAATGGAAAGTAAGTTCCATAATGGATTTGGATGAGTTCCAAAGTTAAGACATTATGACACATACTACAACAAAAGGCTAAGTATATAAATGCTATTATAGAAGCAAAATAGGGCATTTGTGTCAAGCAGTTTGTTATCAAACTAGGTGTGGTTCACAGCGGGATAGTACAATAAAGATATATTATATGATAATATTATCAACATGTTTTAACACCAAGAAACTAAAGGTCTCACCAAATGACCAAATTTATACGAAGCCATCACATTAGAGAATGAGTGATGCGTGTAGACGCAAAGACATGCAATTACACACGGACCTGAAAGAGTCGGATCCGAAGATCAGTTGACCACTAAAAATAGTGTACATACAACACTGGAAAGCCATAGGTGTTGAATACACAAAGGTTTGAAACTAGATTATTGACTCTAGTGCAAGTGGGAGACTGTTGGAGATATGCCCAAGAGGCAATAATAAAATGGCTATTATCAGATCTTCGTTCTTATGATAAATGTTTACATACCATGCTATAATTGTATTAACCGGAAACATTGATACTTGTGTGATTTGTAAACATGTAAGAGTCCCTAGTAAATCCTCTTGTTAAACTAGCTTGTAGGTTAATATATGATCATGGTTTCCTAATCATGAACATTGAGATGTTATTAACAACAAGGTCATATCATTAGGAGAATGATGTGATGGACATACTCCTGTAGTTAAGTGTAGCACAAGATCAAGTCATTTAAAATAGTTCACTTGCTATAAGATTTCAATACATAGTAACCTAAATCCTTCGACCATGAGATCATGTTAATCACCATCACCGAATGGATGCTTCGATGACATCAAACACCACTTCGTAACTGGGTGGTTATAAAGGTGGCTAAGAGTGTTCGGAAAGTATGTGTTGAGGCACATGGATCAAGAGTGGTATTTGTCCATCCATATGACATATAGATATACTCTGGGCCCTCTCGGTGGAATGTCATCCAATTGGCTTGCAAGCATGTGTCTGGCTCACAAGGGATCACATATCACAGGAACGAGTAAAGAGTACTTATCGGAAACGAGGTTAAACTAGGTATGTAGAGATACCGACGAACAAACCTCGGATAAGTAAAGTATCACGAGACAAAGGGAAATTGGTATCGTATGTAAATGGGTCATTCGATCATGAAGTAATCGTAGAAATATGTGGGAGCCATATGAATTTCCAGATTCCTCTATTAGTTACTGATCGAAGAAGAGTCTTGATCATGTCTGCATAATTCACGAACCGTAGGGATTTGATGTTGTTTAGTAGATATGGAAAGTGAGTAAAGAGACCGAATGTAGTTCGGAGTCTCGGATGGGATCCGGGATATCATGAGATCCGGAATGGTCCGAAGAATAAGATTCATATAAGGAAAGTCCAATTCTGGAGTTCGAAAATGGTTCCGGTGTTTTCACCAGAATGTTCTAGAAGGGTCTAGAAGGTTCACCGATCCGGAAGGTGAATGGTACATGGATGTGTCATGACAAAGTGGAATGGTTGCATCATGTCCTAGGTCACTTGGATGGAAACTTGGAAGAGAGAAATCAAACTGTAGTTTGAAACTAAAAAAGGCCAGCTTGAAAAAGTCAAACTAGGACAATGGTTTCCAAGTGGAGGAAGAGAAGGAAACCTTGGGAGAGAAGGTTTCCCTTCCCTCCACCAAACTGCGGGCCAGCATAGGAGTTAGGGGAGGACACGGCTAGCCCTAGCCACCCCTCCCACCTATAAAAGAAAGGGAGGGGGAGCCCCTCTCCCTAGACCTTGATCCTATCCGGTGCCCCCTCTAAACCCTAGGACTGCCTCCGCCCTCCTTCTAGATGCGGCTTCCCTAGATCTCCTCTAAACCGCCGTCTAGCTAAATCCTAGTCGTCGGTTACCTCTAAACCCCTCGGCCCTCTAAACCCTAGATCGCTGAGGCCCTCTCTCTACTCCACCATACTCGCACTAGCTTAGGCGAAGCCCTGCGGTATCTCCCCTCTACTTCTGACACCACGACGTCGTGCTGCCGGAATCGCAAGGAGAGAGCTATAACCTCTGCTGCCTGCTGGAACAAGGGAGAGTAATGTCTTCATCGAGTACCGTACGTGTGATCGACTGCAGGAGCGCTGCTGGAACACGGCGCCGGAAGGATCTCTACGCGATCTTGAGATTGGCAAGTGAACGACTACATCACCCACGAGAATATGCTCTCGTTAACCGCTTTGAATCTTCGAGGGTTAGTACTCTATCGACTCGTTGCTACAATCTAGTAGATAGATCTTGGGCTTGTGTGTGTTCATGTGATAGAATTTTTTGTTTTCCATGCTACGAACTCCTACAGCTGTTGCCAATGACAAGCATAAGAAGAAACTTATTTACTCTTTATTTCAGGATGAAGGTACGATTGAAGGCCAGGAGCCTCTAAAATCTTATATTATAAGTTATTATAAATCCTTGTTTGGGGCACCGCCAGACAACTCGTTTTCGTTGGATGAGTCCCAGACAGAGGATATTTCTCAGGTTTCTGTTGAGGAAAACAACTTTTTGACTGCTCCTTATACCGAGGAGGAGGTCAAGAAAGTTGTTTTCCAAATGGAACATAACAAAGCGCCAGGGCCTGATGGCTTCCCCAGCGGAATTTTATCAAAAGGTCTGGGAAGTTATCAAGGTGGACCTAATGTAATTGTTTGAGTTTTTTCAAGTTGGTCAGCTTGACCTCTTTCGGCTTAACTTTGACAACATAATTTACCTAAGGTTAACAATGCAGAACATATACACCAGTATCGTCCTATCTACCTTCTTAACGTGAGTTTTAATTTTTTTACAAAATTTGCTGCGATTAGACTGAACTCGGTAGCTGATCATGTTGTTCGCCCTTCTCAAACTTCTTTCATGCAAGGGAGAAACATCCTAGATGGTGTAGTAATCCTACATGAAATGATACATGAACTACACTCAAAGAAATTAAATGGTGTGTTGTTCATGATCGACTTTGAGAAGGCTTATAATAAAGTTTGGTCTTTTCTTCAGCAAACACTCTGTATGAAAGGTTTTTCGAAGGAGCGGTGTTCTCTCGTACAGTATTTTGTGTCTGGAGGAAGTGTTGCCATAAATATCAATGATGACACTGACAAATACTTCCAGACCAAAAAAGGACTGCGACAAGAGGATCCACTATCGCCTATACTATTTAATATAGTGGCTAATATGTTAGCTATCCTTATCGAGAGCGCAAAGGCTGATGGCCAAATTGAAGGATTACTCCCACATCTGGTTAATGGTGGACTTTCTATTCTTCAATACTCTAACGATATAATCCTATTTATGGAACATGATCTAGAGAAAGCTAAGAATCTAAAATTAATATTATCAGCATTTGAGCAACTCTCTATATTGAAAATTAACTTCCATAAGAGTGACTTGTATTGTTTCGGCGAGGCTAACAACGATGCCCACCTATATGCCAAACTTTTTGCTGTGGCTAGGGGAATTTCCAATCAATTATCTAGGAATATCGATACATTCGGCGCCTCACGATTGCTGAATGGAAACTCGTTGAGAAAAGACTTTAGAAATATCTTAATAGCTGGAATGGTAAATTGCTATCCCTTGGCAGAAAACTATTACTCATAAATTCAGTACTCACCAACATGGTACTATATATGATCTCGTTTTTCTAGATTCCAAAAGGTGTCTTGGTAAAAGTGGATTATTTCCGGTAAAGGTTCTTTTGACAAGGGGATAGTGAGAAAAAGAAATATCGACTGGCCAGATGGAATGTAGTCTGTAGACCCAAAAGATACAGTGGACTAGGCATACATGACTTGCAAGTCAAAAACACCGCACTCCTGGGTAAATGGCTTTTCAAACTTCTGAAATAAGAAGGGGTCTGGAAAACCATTCTATGGAGGAAATATGTTGGCTCAAAAGCGGTATCTCAACTGGTTTGGAAACCTGGTGATTCACACTTTTGGGCAGGACTAATGGCTTCCAAAAAGCATTTATTCCGGTTTGGTGTTTCCAATATTAAGGATGGATCACAGATTAGGTTCTTGGAAGATAAATGGCTTGGCTAAACTTCTCTTCATTAACAATATCCGGCTCTATACTCGATCGTTAGGCACAACGGGAACACATTTTCCATGGTAATGGAAACTAATCCTCCTAATGTGTCTTTCAGAAAAAGTCTCATAGACCCTAGACTGGTGTCTTGGAACAACCTTTTATTACGGTTATCCAGGATACAACTATCAGAGGGTGCGAATAAATTCAAATGGAAATTATTATAGAGTGGTAAGTTTTCTGTTAATTCAATGTATAGAGCTTTGATCCAACTTGATATTCCAGTCGATGACAATAGTAAAATTTGGAAGATGAAAATACCCCTTAAAACGAAGATCTTCTCTTGGTATCTTTGTCAAGGGGTTATTGTCACAAAAGATAATCTTGTTAGAAGGAATTGGCATGGAAGTAGACAGTGCATTTTTTTCACCATATTGAGACAATACACCACTTATTCTTCTAGTGTAAATTTTCTCGTGCTATACGGTCAAATTATTTCCTTCACGTTTCGGTAGCAAATGTATTTGGCTACTGGATGAATGAGATTGTGGATAAATATGAGACTTTATTTCGGGTGGGAGCGCTTGCCATTATTTGATCGCTTTGGCTATGTAGAAATGACAATTTTTTTAATAACATTGTGTCTTCTCCTCTACAGGTTATCTATCGTGCCACGGCGATACTCCGATCTTGGACTACTCTCCAACGTATGGAGTTCCGCGACTTATTTGCGGAGGGCTATACGCGATTGGAGGATACAGCGAGGGATGTCTTCTCCCGATATGGATGGCAGCGTGATCTACGGATAGACCTCCCATAACTAGTCTGGATAACTTCGTTTTATTTTCCTTTATTTGTAACTTTGGTCGAGTTGTGTGTTTAAACGGCTATGTGCATCCTAACTATGCAGAGGTCGGGTGTAAACTTACTTTTAAGTAATAAAGCGCTCGTTCCAAAAAAAGCGACAAGAGTAGCAGTCTCGGGGAGTCACATCCATCTTCACAGATCTCTGAGCAAGTACATGCAAAATATTGTTGAGATATTTTGAAATCTTGAAAACCTTTTATGAACCCGCTTAACGAGTGCTAGAAAAGTTTTACCAGAAAGTTGTCGTGCTGATCAAGTATGAGGTTGAACATGTTTTCCCTTAAAAAATGTATGAGCTTAAGAAGAAGATAGTTAGTATTTCCTCCTTCACCGAAAGAAAGAGAAACTTGAGAGATCATGCCCTCATTCAAATCACATTAAATTAAAATATATGAATGGGAAAAGCACATAAATTGAGATATCGTGTATCCTCAATTTCTAGGAATCAAAACCAGAAGAAAAATTAAGAATTTCCCTTTGGATGTCATACATGAAAAACATTCGATAGTCACAAAGAGATGAGAATATGAGGTAAGACAACATGCTTATTTTCCTCAAGAATTGCTATTAATTGGTTATTTCAAAGGAATTTTAAATGAATCTAAGATTCAATTATCTTTATAAAAAATGTGTTGCCAGATACTTTTTTCTATAAAAATCCTTTATTTACCTCACTTTTGCATTCCTCCAAAAATCCTATGGGTAGCCTATTACGTAGGAATTTCAAATCAATCAAAGAGTTTTATATCTTTGTTCGCACAACAACGTATAAAATTTCCCTATAAAAATCCTATACTTAAATTTTTTATTATATGAATTTTTCTCTAAGTGGGGCTTCAAACATGTAATCCCTCCATTTCAAAATATAAGAATTCTTTTTTTGCAACTCATGTATCTGGACGTTTTTGGTAGGCAGTTCCAACCTACTCATAAAAGACGTCTAGATACATGCGGTTTAAAAGAATCTAAAACATCTTACTCCCTTTGTTCCAAGTCTTAAGGCCTATACCATATTTTGAGAAGTCAAGCTATGAAAATTTGATCAAACTTTTAGAAAAAACTATCAAGAATTATAATATTATATAGATATCATGTGAATATATATTTCATGATGTATCAAAAGGTATGTATTTCATATAGTAAATATTTTTTTTATAAACTTGGTCAAATTTTGTATAGTTTGACTTTAAAAAAATTATAGGTATTAAGTCTTGGGACGAAGGTGGTATAATTTAAAACGGAGTAGTACTCTTTCTTGGAGATGAAGAAAGAACGTCTCACTCTCTCTTGGCAGTTTTTAAAAAGTTTAAACTGTGGCGTCGTCTCTCGTGGATATCTCATGGGGGCTTAGCTTGACCTTTTTTTACGCTAGCTTGGTGGCGCCTTCATGAAGTACTACTGCACCACGCTGTGTATTTGCAGCGACGGAACACGGAGACACTGTGGGAAGGCGGCGACGGCTCCTCCTCGAGAAGCGCGGCAGATGGTGGCCCCGTGCCTCCCGCCGGCACGGGAGATGCTAGAAGGCCAGCCTGGTCGGCGGCGGGACCCAGCCACGCCGCCGTCGACCTCTCCTGTCAGAGGCTTCCCAGCCTATCAAAGCGAGACCGTCCGACTGGATAACACATGGCCATGCAGCCCTGCACCTCGCGTCCCATCTTTCTTTCACGTTCACACTGTGGCTCGTACCACGAGCCGCTCTCCCATTTCTACTTACCCAAACTACCCTCCGGTGACCATAGGAAAAGCAGCTTTCTTCAGGGACACTTTCGTACTTACGGGACGACTACTTGGCTAGGCTATCCACGATTCACGGGTTGCACGGTGCCGAGTTTTCATGACATCTCCACCGACCGGGAGACTCAAACGATTTACCCAATATGTGTTTTAGTGTGTTTGAATCGAGTCATTGACGTTTTTGAACGTGGTTCGGCCAGCCGTGCCTAGCAGCGCTCAAACGGACAAAATTAAACAGGCTAGTTTAAGAGAGAGGAGAGAGAAGAATGTTGAAAATATAAGCAAATTACCATAATATTCAATTCGAAATAAGCAATAATAAATTATCACTATAAGTGCTGGAATTAACCTAATCATGTATACTAGCAGAATAGACGAACAGATCATATTCAACCAGAATAAGCAGATCGCATCTATTCCAAAAGCTAGCACAAGAAACTTCAACAGAAACTGAACTAGATAGAAACAGATTACGTACGGTGCTGGAGGAGGAATCGGGTTCGCGTTCAGGTTGGGGTTAAGGTTCGCGTTGACACCAGTATCGTCAGCCATGGAGTCGATGTAGAGGCTGTTGATGTCCGGGAAGAAGTCCTCGTCGGGAAAGAAGTGATCGGTCGACGTGATGCCGTCAGTAGTCGCGCAGGCGCGCTCCCCGAAAACTTGATCGCCCCTCACCCATACAGGTTCACGAGAGGCGGTGGTTCCGGAGGCCTACTGTCCCGTCGTCCGGTGCACGCCGGAAGAGGGGATGGAGAAGGTGTAGCGGAGGCGCAAGGTTCTGGAGGCAGAGAGATGTGTATTTCGCGTATTAGGGTTTTTTCCTAAGGCCGTTTATATATAGCGCCGGTCGGGTAAGAGACGTGGGACATAGCCCACGTCCGAGTAGTAATGGCCCACGTTTTCGGAAAGACCGGAAACGGCTGACATAAAATAACTCGCACAATAATTTTCCCGAGCAGCAAAAAGATGGATCGGCACAATTCCGCAAACCGCGGCGCGCGCGCATCGTGACGAGGCGAGGCGGGCGGCGGAGGAGGAGGAGCGTGCGTGTATGCCACTCCTCTTCACTCTCTTTAGGAGGTAGTGAAACACTCCACTATATACATTGATCCAACTCCCTCTAAACTAGCAAGGTGAGACTAAACTTTGGTGCCACCCCTTGCTAGGCATGAATGGGCCATGATAATTTCAGAATTTGTATTAGGCTATGGGGCAAGGCCCACACCCAAATTCCAACAATCCCCCACAAATTTTCATAGGCACATATCATCACATCACATCAATCAGTTCCAGAACATTGTTTATATACCGGTGCGAGGTGGAGACTATTAAGTTGAACTTCCACTTAGAACTTCATGCTACACTAGATTGCAACTTGAATAGTAGACTATGCCTTAAACTACAAGTTTGGTGCGCACTAGTTTCACACAAGGTCTAGACCGATACAGGGCTGCCGTGAAGCTTCCCCGCGGTTTGGAGCTTATGTGTCATACTCCATGGCCTTTCATGAGTTTATTAGAGAGCACCCAACTCCCACGGACTGCGACGTTTGACAGTTAGACTCATATAGGTGTGTTCTTCAAAAGATGTTCTGCAGGACAACATCTTTGCTTTAAACAAGCCACTCAGAACACATTAAGGTAAATACCAACCTTCCATGCAGAATAGGAGGGTATTGCATCTATACGGAGTGGTAGTATGTTGTAAGGATACTCTCCTCCCAGTTGACCAACAGCTTGTCTCCCAACTCTACTTCACGGGATCTCCGATCACATAGAGCGGGTTAGCACTGTGAGAAACTCAAAAAGTGGGTCTCAAACCCATCTCCCTCGATGCATTATCTATCACATTACGTGATAGACCCTTTGTGAAGGGATCTGCCAGATTTTTAGGTATTTGGATATAGTCCAATGCAATAACTCCGGAGTTTCTCATTTTCCTGACAGATTTCAATCTCCTCTTCACATGTCTTGATGACTTCATATTGTCCTTAGAACTGTTTATTTTGATGATCACAGTTTGATTATCACAGTTCATAAGTATTACGGGTATTAGTTTTTCAACCACAGGTAAGTTCATCAAGAGTTCACGAAGCCACTCTGCTTTAACAGTGGTTGTGTCTAATGCTGTGAGTTCTGCTTCCATAGTTGACCTCGTTAAGATGGTCTGTTTGCAAGACTTCCAAGAAACTGAAGGGAATATGCCCTGAGAGGCAATAATAAAGTGTTTATTATGTGTATTCCAAGTATATGATAGATGTTTATTTTGCATGCTATAATTGTATTAATACGGAAACGTTAATACATGTGTGTTTAATAAACAAACAGAAAGTTCCTAGTTATGCCTCTCTCATAAACTAGCTCGTTGATTAACAAGATGATCAAGGTTTCCTGATCATGGACATTGGATGTTGTTAATAACGGGATCACAACATTAGTGTAATGGTGTGATGAACATTCATCTGAAGTATAGCATTACGATCAAAGTCATTAAGTTTATAATGCTATAACAACTTACGAAGTGATCCTAATCCTTAGACCATGAGATCATGTCAATCACTAACACCGGAAGAGTTTCTTGATAACATCAAACGTCACACCGTAACAGGGTGATTATAAAGATGGATTCAGAACTAATAAAGTGTTATGTTGAGGCTCATGGATCGAGAGTGGAATTTGTTCATCCCGATGACGGATAGATGTACTCTGGGCCCTCTCAGTGATATCACATTGATTAGCTTGCAAGCAAGTGATTTGATCACTAGAATGTTATATCAAAAGAACGAGAAAAGAGTGCATGTCGGTAACGAGATCAAACTAGGTATGGAGATACCGATGATCGAATCTCGGACATGTAATATATCGTGAAACAAAGGGATTAAGATACTAGCGTAAAAGGTTCCGACGATCACAAGAAAGTCATCGTTAAATGTGTGGGAGTCAGTATGGGTCTCCAGATCCCGCTTCTGATTATTGATCCGAGAGGGGTCTCGATCATGTCCGCATTATTCACGAACCGTAGGGTGACACACTTAAAAGACACCGACATCCAATTGGAGCAAATGTTTCATGCCGAAAGAATGAACAAGCGCAGGAATTTATTTCACTAGATACCGAAACATGTTTTCCGGTGAAATTGCATAAAGTGGTTATGCATGTGAAATATAATTCTAGCAAGGGGTTATTTGTGAATGTTTGTCATTAAAGTAATTGACAAAATTCTGAATAAAATAAAAGAGTTTTATTTAATGAGAGTTTGCATTAAATTTGGTGGAAATTTAATGGGAATTTGAGTGGACTTTTGAGTGAAGGGAATTTAAAGGAGATTTGTGAGTGGAGTGTCCACCCACATGAAGACGGGAGGGCAAGGGGGCAGACCCCATGCGCCGGCCACCCCCTTGGGGTCCCCCCCTCCTCCTATAAAAGGAGCCCCCCTCCTCACTTGTCTCTCACACCTCCTCGTGAAGGATCTCTCTCCCCCTCTAGAATTTATCCCCCATGGTCTTGGACTTGCGAGATACATGTTCCCGGTGGCTATTCGGCAAGAAAGAGTTGTGCTTCCGCTGCATCGCTGGAGCGAGGAGGCGGAGGTTGCTCGGTGCCTCGAACGTGTGTGCGAGCACGGATGCGCTTGATTTGCGGCTAGGACTCCTCTCGATCTTGAGATCGGCAAGAGATCGTCTACATCAACCATGAGTTGAACTCGTTAAGCTTTGTCGGTCTTCAAGGGTATGTTCTCTACGGATATACATCCGCCCGTAGTTTGTATCTAGTAGATAGATCTTGGTATATAGTTCACATCGTAGGAAAATTTTTGTTTTCTATCTTGCGAACCCTACAAAGGATGTATCGAGCCGGATCTATGCGTAGATACTTTACACGGGTAGTACACATATGAGTATGTGGGCGATGATGATCATGTTGTTGCTCCTTTGTTGTAATTTTGGATATTGGTGGCATAGTGGGATGAAGCGGCCCGGACAAACTTTACATGTCCTCGCACATGAGACCTGTTCCACGCTTGACATGCAACTAGTTTGCATAAGTGACTAGCGGGTGTCTGTCTCTCCTACTATAGTCAATATATATTTTGCAAGTGAGTTGTCAACAATTTGATTATCCTCGTTGTGGTTCATGTTCGTAGGTAAGAACGGTTCTATCTCGAAAGCCCTAAGCCACGTAAAACTTGCAATGGATGAATTAGAGGCGTCTAGTTTAGATTGTTGCTGAGCTAGTGTTATGATATGGTAGTGTTGTAAGTAGAAGTATGAGATGATACTCTTACAACACACATAGCGTGTAAAATCCATAGACCTTGGATTTACACATATAGGTATGATAGTGATCATACCACGATGCACATGATAGAGATCATCTGCGGGAACCATATAATTTCACTAATAAACATATGATGTTTGATAGCATCTTATATTTCTTGTTTAGCGCTTTGTTAGCATAATAAGATGATCCCTCATTTAAATATCAAGATAAGAATGTGTTCTTCCTTTAGTATGCACCGATTATATTTTCGTCGCTCCAAGACATCACGTGATAATCGGGTGTTCTTGGATCCACGACCATATTTCGGGTGTAAAATAGTTACACACGCGAATACTAAGGTTCTAACTTGGCGAGCCTAGCATGTACAGACATGGCCTCGGAACACGGACCAAAAGGTTAAGCATGAGTCATATAGTTGATATGATTCCCATTTGATGCTCGCCTTTGAAGCTATACCGACTCACGTGATGATCGGACTTGGTGTAGTGGATTTGGTTCATGTAATCACCAAAAAGGCACGAGGGATGTCGTTTTTGAGTGGGAGTTCATTCGTAATATAGATTAGTTAAACTCAATCTATCATACACTTAGTCTAAACTTTACAAATTCTGTTGTAGATGGCACCACCTGCTTTTAATTTCAATGTGTTCATGGAGAAAGAGAAACTAGCAACGAACGGTAGCAACTTTACCGAATGGGCCATGAATTTGAGGATTCTCCTCTCTTTGCAAAAGCAATATGTGCTAGAAGCGCGTTAGGCCCCACCTTTGATGATGCCCTGACGAGGAGAAGAATGTCTATCGGACTCGTCGGAGGACCACAACTTAGTTCATTGCGGCATATTGTATGGGCTAGAGCCGAACTTGAAGCGTTTGAAAGCGGCAATGCATTTGATACAATGGGTGAGTTGAAAATGATTTTCGACACACATCTTTGCTGTGAGAGCTACAACGCCGTAAAAGTTCTTTAGTCTGCATGATGGAAGAGCACACTCCGTTAGTGAGCATGTACTCAAGATGTCGATTACGCCGATAAGCTTGTGTCCTTGGGAATATCGATTCCCATTGACTTAGGCATCCATCGTGTTCTCGTCTACGCCACCTAGCTATAAGAGCTTCGTGATGAACTATAATATGCAAGGCATGAAGAAGTCTCTCCCGAGCTTCCGTCAATGCTTAAAACTGCGAAGTGGAGATCAAAAGGAACATCAAGTGTTGATGATCAATAGGAACACTGGTTTCAAGAAAGACAAGAAGGGAAAAGCGGAAGGGAAGTAAGGGCGGCAAGCTGTTGCAGCTTTGAAAGAAACCCGAGTTGGACCTAAGTCGATTCCGAGTGCTACTATTGTAAGGGGACCCTTCGGAAGCAATCGCCCAAGTATCTGGCGGACAAAAGGCCGGCAAGGCAAACAAAGGTATATATGATATACATGTTATTGATGTGTACTTGACTAGTGCTCATTAGCACACAGGTATTTGATACCGGTTTAGTTGCTAATATTTGTAACTCGAATCGGGCTGGAACAAGCGACCGCTAGCAAGGGTGAGGTCAAGATGCGTGTCGGCAATGGATCAAGCGTTGATGTGATCGTCGTCGAACGCCTCTCCACTTACCGTCGGGATTAGTTATAAACTTGAATAAATGTTATCGGTGCACTGAGCATGAACATTGTATCTGGATCATGTTTGATGCGAAGTGGTTATTCATTTAAATCCGAGAACAATGGTTGTTCCATTTATATGAATGAAATCTTTTATGGTCATGCACCGATGATGAATGGTTTATTTCTATTAGATCTCGATGATAATGTTACACATATTCATAATGTTGATGCTAAAAGGATTAAACTTAATGATGATATATCCAGATATATGTGCCGTCTAGGTCATATTGGCGTTAAGCATGAAGAAGCTCCATTCGGATGGACTTTTGGAATCACTTGATTATGAATCATTTGATACATGTGAGCCATGCCTTATGGGCAAGATGACTAGAACGCCGTTTTACGGTTCAATGGAGCAGGCGGATTTATTGGAAATCATACATTCTGATGTATGTGGTCCAATGAGTGTGTCGGCGCGAGGTGGATATCGTTATTTTGTTACTTTCACGGATGATTTGAGTAGATACGGTTATATCTACTTGATGAAACACAAGTCTGAAACCTTTGAAAAGTTCAAGGAATTTCAGAATGAAGTGGAAAATCATCGTAATAGAAAGATCAAATTTCTACGGTCCGAACGTGGAGGTGAGTATCTAAGTTACGAGTTTAGCACTCACATGAAAGAGTGTGGAATTGTTTCAAAACTCACACCTGCCGGAACACCACAGCGAAATGGTGTGTCAGAACGTCATAATCGTACTTTATTAGATATGGTTCGATCTATGATGTCTCTAACGGACTTGCCGTTGTCATTTTGGGGTTATGCACTAGAAACTGCTGCATTCACTTTAAATCGGGCACCATCTAAATCTATTGAAAAGACACCGTATGAATTGTGGTTTGGAAACAAACCCAAGCTGTCATTTCTTAAAGTTTGGGGATGCGATGTTTATGTGAAGAAACTTCAACCGGATAAACTCGAACCCAAAGCAGAAAAATGCGTCTTCATAGGATACCCTAAGGAAACTATTGGGTATTCCTTCTATCACAGTTCCGAGGGCAAGGTTTTCGTTGCCAAGAATGGATCCTTTCTAGAGATAGAGTTTCTCGCGAAAGGTGTGAGTAGTCGGAAGGTAGAACTCGAAGAGGTTGTGGAACCTTCTGTTCAAAGTATGGCGAGTAGCGCTTGGAAGTTGTTCGGAGTTGGCTCCACCTGTTGAAGAGGGAACTAATGATAATGATCATGAAACTCGAAGAGAGTACTCGAACCTCGCAGGTCAAGCAGACGCGTGCGACTCGAGTACGGAAATCTGTCATGAATTTCATGGTTGATGAAAATGATGACCTACTGACGTATGAAGAAGCGATGATGAGCCCGGATTCCAACAAATGGTTAGAAGCCATGAAATCCGAGATGGAATCCATGTATGAAAATCAAGTTTGGAACTTGGTAGAATTACCTCACGACCGAAAGGCCGTGGAGAACAAATGGATTTTCAAAAGGAAAACTGATGCTGATGGTAATGTGACCGTCTATAAAGCTCGACTTGTCGCAAAGGGGTTTCGACAAATTCAAGGAGTTGACTACGATGAGACTTTCTCTCCCGTAGCGATGCTAAAGTCAGTTAGGATTATGTTAGCAATTGCTGCATATTTTGATTATGAGATATGGCAGATGGATGTCAAAACCGCGTTTCTCAATGGTAATATTGAAGAAGAGTTGTATATCATACAACCAAAGGGTTTTGTCGATCCTAAGGATGCTAACAAGGTGTGCAAGCTTCGATCCATCTATGGATTGAAGCAAGCATCACGGTTGGAATCTCCGCTTTGATGAGGTGATCAAAGAGTTTGGATTTGTCCAAACTTATGGAGAAGCTTGTATTTACAAGAAAGTGAGTGGGAGCAATGTGGAATTTCGATATTATATGTGGATGACATATTATTGATCGGAAATGATATAGATCTTTAAACAGTGTTAAAAGTTATCTAACGACAAATTTTCAATGAAGGACCTAGGTGAAGCGTCATACATATTAGGCATAAAGATCTATAGAGATAGATCTAGGCGCCTAATAGGGCTATCAAAGTACATACCTTGATAAGATTTTAAAGAAGTTTAAAATGGACGGAAGTAAGAAGGGTTCTTACCTATGTTGCAAGGCAAGACATTGAGTAAGACTCAAAGTCCGGCTTCGGAAGAAAGAGAGATAATGGACAAAGTCCCTATGCTTCACCATAGGCTCTATAATGTCGCCATGCTATGTACAAGACCGGATGTGGCACATGCTATTAGTTTGACTAGTAGGTACCCATCGGATCCGAGTTCTAACATCGGCGGTCAAGAATATCCTTAAGTACTTACGAAGAACTAAGGATATGTTTCTTGTATCTGAGGTGAAGAAGAGCTCGTCGCTAAGTGTTATGTCGACGCTAGCTTTGACACCGATCCGGATGACTCTAAGTCTCAATCCGGATCGTATTTCTCATGAATGGCGGTTAGTTGGAGGAGCTCCAAACAACCTGTGGTAGCGGGATCAACAACGGAGGCGAATATGTTCTTTGCTTGAGCGGCTCGAGCGATTTGGATGAAGGAGTTCATATCCGAACTAGGAGTGGTGGCAAACGCGTTGGACCCAATGGTGATCTATTGTGACAACAATGGTGCCATTGCCAATGCCAAAGAGCCAAGGTCTCACAAGCATTCCAAGCATATTAGCGCGGTTTCACTCCATCCGAGCATGTCAAGGATGGAGATATAAAGATTGTAAAAGTACATACGGATCTCAATGTAGCAGATCCGTTGACTAAAACTCTCCTAGAGCAAAACATGATCAACACCAGAACTCAATGGGTGTTAGATTTATCACTATGTAACTAGATTATTGTCTCTAGTGCAAGTGGGAGACTCAAGGAATATGCCACAGGAGGCAATAATAAAGTGTTTATTATGTGTATTCCAAGTATATAATAGATGTTTATTTTGCATGCTATAATTGTATTAATACGAAAACGTTAATACATATGTGTTTAATAAACATCAGAAAGTTCCTAGTTATGCCTCTCTCATAAACTAGCTCGTTGATTAACAAGATGATCAAGGTTTCCTGATCATGGACATTGGATGTTGTTAATAACGGGATCACAACATTAGTGTAATGGTGTGATGAACATTCATCCGAAGTATAGCATTACGATCAAAGTCATTGAGTTTATATTGCTATAACAACTTACGAAGTGATCCTAATCCTTAGACCATGAGATCATGTCAATCACTAACAGGAAGAGTTTCTTGATAACATCAAACGTCACACCCTAACGGTGATTATAAATATGGATTCAGAACTAATAAAGTGTTATGTTGAGGCTCATGGATCAAGAGTGGAATTTGTTCATCCGATGACGGATAGATATACTGGGCCCTCTCGGTGATATCACATTGATTAGCTTGCAAGCAAGTGATTTGATCACTAGAATGTTATATCACAGAACGAGAAAAGAGTGCATGTCGAATTGAGATCAAACTAGGTATGGAGATACCGATGATCGAATCTCGGACATGTAATATATCGTGAAACAAAGGGATTAAGATACTAGCGTAAAAGGTTCCGACGATCACAAGAAAGTCATCGTTGAATGTGTGGGAGTCGTATGGGTCTCGGATCCCGCTTCGATTATTGATCCGAGAGGGTCTCGATCATGTCCGCATTATTCACGAACCGTAGGGTGACACACTTAAGAGACACCGACATCCAATTGGAGCAAATGTTTCATGCGAAAGAATGAACAAGCGCGAATTTATTTCACTAGATACCAAACAGGTTTTCGGTGAAATTGCATAAAGTGGTTATGCATGTGAAATAGAATTCTAGCAAGGGGTTATTTGTGAATGTTTGTCATTAAAGTAATTGACAAAATTATGAATAAAATAAAAGAGTTTTATTTAATGAGAGTTTGCATTAAATTTGGTGGAAATTTAATGGGAATTTGAGTGGACTTTTGAGTGGAGGGAATTTAAAGGAGATTTGTGAGTGGAGTGTCCACCCACATGAAGAGGGAGGGCAAGGGGCAGCCCCATGCATGACCACCCCTTGGGGTTCCCCTCCTCCTATAAAAGGAGCCCCCCTCCTCACTTGTCTCTCACACCTCCTCGTGAAGGATCTCTCTCCCCCTCTAGAATTTATCCCCATGGTCTCGGACTAGCGAGATACATGTTCCCGGTGGCTATTCGGCAAGAAAGAGTTGTGCTTCCGCTGCATCGCTGGAGCGAGGAGGCGGAGGTTGCTCGTTGCCTCGAACGTGTGTGCGAGCACGGATGCGCTGCTGATTTGTGGCGCTAGGACTTCCCCTCGATCTTGAGATCGGCAAGAGATCGTCTACATCAACCACGATTTGAACTCGTTAAGCTTTGTCGGTCTTCAAGGGTATGTTCTCTACGGATATACATCCGCCCGTTGTTTGTATCTAGTAGATAGATCTTGGTATATAGTTCACATCGTAGGAAATTTTTTGTTTTCTATGCTGCGAACCCTACAGAAACAACGCCACCACCAAGTGTAAACACATAACCACTCATGGCCTTAGTCTCATCAGCATCAGAAATCCAGTTTGAGTCACTATACCCTTCAAGTACCCTTGGATACCCGGAGTAGTGAATCCCATAGCTCGCAGTGCCTTTCAAATAACGCAAAACCCTTTCAAGGGCCTGCCAATGAACATCTCTAGGATTTGAGACAAATCGACTTAACTTTCTTCTGACAAAGGAGATGTCGGGGCCTCGTGGCGGCTAAATACATAAGCGAGCCAATAATCTGAGAATATCTCAGTTGATCTTTAGCATCCTTAGGATCTCCCTGATTCTTTCGAACCAACATGCTAGGATCATATGGTGTAGGAGAGGATCTACATTCGCTATACCCAAAACGACTCAAGATCTTTTCCACATAGTGAGACTGAAGCAGTGTTATCCCACCATCATCATCTTTCAGCAGCTTGATGTTCAATATCACATCAGCCATTCCTAGATCTTTCATCTCAAAACAACGAGATAGAAAGTATTTGACCTCATTGATAACATTATGATTGATCCCGAATATCAGTATATCATCAACATACAGACATAAGATGACTCCCTCGCCCCCACCATGACGATAGTACACACACTTGTCAGCTTTGTTTACAATAAAGCCTTCATTAGTTAAAGTCCTTTCAAACTTCTCATGCCACTGCTTAGGTGCTTGCTTAAGACCATACAGAGACTTCAATAACTTACACACCTTGCCTTGTTGACCATCTATCACAAATCCATCCGGCTGATCCATATAAATTTCCTCATCTAACTCTCCATTTAGGAAAGCCGTCTTAACGTCCATTTGATGAACGAGAAGACCATGCGAGGCAGCCAAAGGATAACAGTACTCGAATGGTGGTCAATCTAGCCACAAGTGAATAAGTATCAAAGAAGTCTTCGCCTTCTTTCTGGGTATAACCCTTGGCAACAAGGCGTGCCTTATACTTCTCAATAGTACCATCAGGTCTAAGCTTCTTCTTGAACACCCACTTACATCCTACAGGTTTGCACCCATAAGGACGATCAGTAATTTCCCAAGTTTCGTTTGCTATGATGGAATCCATCTCACTGCGAACGACTTCTTTCCAGTAGTCAACATCTTGAGATGCATAAGCTTCTGAAATAGAAGTGGGAGTATCATCCACGAGGTATACAATGAAATCATCACCAAAGGACTTCGCATTCCTCTGTCTCTTACTTCTGGTAGGAGCTTCATTGTTATCCTCCACAGGATTATCAGGGTGTTCTATCGAAATGGTGGGTTCAGGAATTGTAATTAATTCTTGACTAGATAAACTAGGCATCTCCTGATTTGATGAAGTAGACGAATCTTTCATGGGAAAGATGTCTTCAAGGAAAGTCTCATCATTCGACTCCATGATCGTACCAACATGCATGTCGGATACCTGAGATTTCACTATCAAAAATCTATAGCCAATGCTATGAAATGCATATCCCAGAAAGACACAATCCGCGGTTTTTGGTCCAAGCTTGTGCTTCTTGGGTATCGGCACATTCACTTTCGCCAAACAACCCCAAGTCCGTAGGTAGGAGAGTTTCAGCCTTTTCCTTTCCCATTCCTCAAATGGAGTAATGGTTTTGTTCTTTTTGGGAACACGGTTTAGGACATGACACGCAGTCTTTATCGCCTCCCCCCACCATTCCTTGGATAGACCCGATGTATCTAACATGGCGTTAACCAAATCAGGTAGAGTACGCTTTCTTTCGGCCACCCCATTTGACTGAGGTGAGTAGGGAGGAGTCCTCTCATGGATAATACCATGCTCCGCACAAAAAGAATCAAATTCGTTGGAAAAATACTCCCCACCACGATTAGACCGAAGTCGCTTAATCTTTCGATCAAGTTGGTTTTCTGATTCAGCTTTATAGATTTTGAAGTGATTAAAATCTTCATCTTTAGATTTCAGAAGGTACACATAACAGTATCGAGTGGAATCATCAATTAAAGTCATGAAATATCGCTTTACACATTTTGTCAACTCACCATTCATCTCACAAAGATCTGAATGTATTAGTTTCAGTGGTGCCAAATCTCGTACCTCGGCAGTCTTGTGAGACTTGCGAGGTTGCTTAGCTTGCACACACACTTGACACTTGGAACTTTTGACAGTAGTAAATTTCGGAATTAAATTCATATCGGCAAGCCGCGTCATGCACCCAAAATTAATATGACAAAGTCGTGAATGCCAAATATTGGATTCACTATCATTGCAAACATGATTAATAACTTGAGTACATAAGTCTGACAAAGATAAGCAGAACAAGCCTCTGCACTCATAACCCTTTCCAAAAAATTGTCCACACTTAGATATTACAACTTTATTGGACTCAAAGACTAACTTAAAACCATCTCGACACAGAAGAGATCCGCTGACAAGATTCTTATTGATGGAGGGAACGTGCTGCACATTCTTCACCGTATCGATCTTCCCAGTAAACTTCAGATCCATCATACCAACACCTTGAGCGAAGCACGTGAGTCGTTTCCCATCGACGCGGAGCCCGTTCGACCTGATAAGAAGAGAACATGGAAATATCAGCACATACATGTATATTTGCACCAGTGTCTATCCACCAATCAGGTGAATTACAAACTGAAAGAATAGTAGGAAATATACCGTACCCAACATCCTTCATCTCAGTATCACCAAGAACAACATTAGCGGACTTGCCACTATTTCCATGTGAACGCTTGTCAAAGCGATTGGGGCAGCTAGGAGCCCAATGATTAGGATCACCACAGACATGGTAGGATCCTTTCTTCTTATACTCAGTCTTCTTCTTGAAGTTGGTAGTCTGTGCGGCCTTGTTTTTTCCATCAAACTTTCCTTTGCCATCAGACCTGTTCTTATTCTTGAACTTGTGGGTCTGAAAGTTATTTTTCTGCACTACATGTGCGCTAGAACTTTCGTCAAAGCCTCGAGGACGTGTATCTTTTGCTCTCTCCTTTTCTTCAACATGAAGAGATCCGATGAGATCCGAAACAGAAACTCCTGTCTCTTATGTTTCAGAGAGGTAGCAAAGTTCCTCCAAGAAGGAGGAAGCTTGGCAATAATGCCTCCGGCCACGAACTTGTCCGGTAAGGTACACTTCAACTGCTTGAGTTCTTTGGCAAGGGACTGTATCTCATGAGCCTGATCCACGATGGGACGGTCATCAGTCATCTTGTAGTCATAGAATTGCTTCATGATATACAGTTTAGTGCCAGCATCCGAAACACCAAACTTGGTGTCGAGTGCATCCCACGCATCCTTGCCATTATCAAATGACATATAGGTGTCAACAATGTTGTCACCAAAAATATTGAACAAAGCCCCCATAAACATGGTGTCGACTTTCTGAAACGCTTCCTCCTGAACAGGAGAAAGGTCTCCCTCAGGTTTTCCAAGAGTGGCGCTATAGCAGCCTAGGTTTTTCAACCATAGAACTGCTCTCGTGCGTCATCTCTTATAATTGACACCGTCAAAAGGAGGCGGCCTTGTAGCCGCGGCTAAACCAGTTGAATTCAGTTGCCTCTAATCAGGTTTTTGGATTGTTGAAAATATAAGCAAATTACCATAATATTCAATCCAAAATAAGCAATAATAAATCATGACTATAAGTGCCGGAATTAACCTAATCATGTATACTAGCAGAATAGACGAACATATCATATTCAACCAGAATAAGCAGATCACATCTATTCCAAAAGCTAGCACAAGAAACTGCAACACAAACTGAACTAGATCGGAACAGATTACGTATGGTGATGGAGGAGGAATCGGGTTCGCGTTCAGGTTGGGGTTGAGGTTCGCGTTGACACCAGTGTCGTCAGCCATGGAGTCGATGTAGAGGTTGCTGATGTCCGGAAAGAAGTCCTCGTCGGGGAAGGAGTGGTCGGTCGACGTGATGCCGTCGATGTCGCACGCAGACGCTCCCTAAAACCTGATCGCCCCTCCCGCATGTGTTCACGAGAGGCGGTGGTTTCGGAGGCCTACTGTTGCGTCGTTCGGTGCATGCCGGGAGAGGGGATGGAGAAGGTGTAGCGGCGGCGCAAGGTTCTGGAGACAGAGAGATGTGTATTTCGCGTATTAGGGTTTTCTCCTAAGGTCGTTTATATATAGTGTCGGTCGGGTAAGAGACGTGGGACGTAGCCCACGTCCGAGTAGTAACAGCCCACGTTTCCGGAAAGACCGGAAACGGCTGACAAAAAATAACTCGCACAATAATTTTCCCGAGCAGCAAAAAGATGGATCGGCACAATTCCGCAAACCGCGGCACGCGCGCGCGTGACGAGGCGAGGTGGGCGGCGGAGGAGGAGGAGCGCACATGTATGCCACTCCTCTTCACTCGGAGGTAGTGAAACACTCCACTATATATATTGGTCCAACTCCCTCTAAACTAGCAAGGTGGGACTAAACTTTGGTGCCACCCCTTGCTAGGCATGAATGGGCCATGAGAATTTCAGAATTTGTATTAGACTATGGGCCAAGGCCCACACCCAAATTCCAACAAAGAAGACATATTGCATGACTATAACTGGACTAATCTGCTACAGTTCAGCATCCGCGTCTGTTCAAACAGAACCATCCGAGCATTAAATTTGGATCATAGATGAATCCATCCGGTCTACTAAGTTACTCCCTCCTTCACGGTTTGTAGGGCGCTCTATAAAAATCTCACGGACCTAGGCGTGTACGTATTGGCTGAAAATTAGGCCTATTAGTGAGCGGTTAAGACGCATGCATTGGTAAGAGACTGTTGCATGCATAGGAAGTTAGGAGGAAATGTGTCACATTAATTAACAATTAATTCGTATACACCTAGGAACGTTACAGTTTTGGCAAAACTTAAATTTGATTAGACGCCCTGCAAACCGTGAAAGAGGTAGTAGTCCAAATGGATCGTTCCGTTAAAACGTCTCTGTGCGTCCGTATGGCGTCCGTATGAACAAATTAGAACACGCTCTCGATCTCTCGATAGAGATGCCCTTGGTTTGGAAGGTTATTTTGGGAACGAAACGCGGCCGGCACACCGCTCGAGATATGTGCTTGGATTTTTGTCATACCGAGTACCACGTGTGTTGACGACGCCATTAATGGTGATATAGTTATATGCATTACGGCCAATGAGCTGCCTACACGGGAGTCCACACGTATACACAAGCACAGCTCAACGGACTTGGATGACGCGAGAGGAAGATTTGAATTATACGTCAAACTTGTTAGGAAATACTCCCTCCGTTTGGGACTATAAGTCCCGCGCGGATAACTAGATTGCCAGTTTAGACAACAAAACATAAATAGTATAGCATAAAAATTATACCATTAGAAACTTTAGTGGTTATATTTTCTAATGGTATAATTTTTAGATATATAAGTTATGTTTTATTAGTCAAATTAACAATCTAGGTATGCGCATAGGACCTATAATCCTGAAGAGAGGGAGTACTCCTATTGTGCATAGGTGTTACGTAAGTTGTAGATTAACGTAAGCAGTTTGCCTATTGACGGCGAGCCACTGTGCCTATTAAGACAACACGATTATCATATCTACCTGGAAAAAGGCAACACCGTAGCCGATTATGTACACGCCTGTGCTATATAATGCTCAACAGTAACATCAATAGAATCATTCGGTCCCTTCCAATCTATTATCTCTCTTCGGAACTTTCACCATGAATTTTGCAAACAAAACATGAGTTATATTCCACCAACTGGATTCGTATTATTTTGTACTCCCTCTAATATACATTACTTCTCGCGGGTTTGGTAAATTTAGACATATTTTAGACAATATAAAACTGAGACAAGTAATTTGAATCTGAGAGAGTAAGAAGTTTCCAGCGACAAAAGATAAAGAATTACATCAGTTAGTTCTTCATTGTTGTATAAAAATATCATAATGCTGTTGATTTACATAACTATAACTAAAACATATTACATAGGTTTGATCTACACAGCCATATCAAAAAAAAATCATAAACTTTGCAACTATAATTAGGTAGTCACAACTACTAGATCGTAACTGCACTTATACATATCCCAAATGATAATTATTTATTAGTACTTGAAAGAGTATGAGATTGGAGGAATATGATTGATGTATTATTGAGCCTTGTTGACGAGTATATATAGACGTACATGGGATCATCTTAAAGTACAAGTCAAGTTATTGTACATAAAAGATCCTAACTCTATCTAAACTATCACAACAACCGTATATGCCTAATACTCTAGCACTCCCCTGCAGTCGTAGCGGTAACGTCGTGAACAACAGGAACATCGTGGATGGCCAGACTGGAGAGAAATCGAAGTAGAATGCAGTAGGCTGATATCCCCCCACAGTAGCAGCGGGAGTGTCGTAGACGGCGTGTCGCGGCTTGAATTCTTGGACTGTAGAGGAAGCTGATGATGCTCAAGCGAGGTGATAGCCATTGTGCCGATGTCGAGGGAGCCGAAAGCATGAGGCGTTGCCGAGGTCGGGGTAGCCGTTGCGAGGGGTCGCCGTGGTCGATGTCGTGGTCGATGATGCCAGTGTCGAGGTAGCTGCACGTGAAGCCGCATGCGCATAGTGCGCGAGGAGGATGACAGAGACGCGTCGATGGTCCGCGGTGACTTGTCGAGGGTCGATGCAATCCGGGCCGTCGAGCACAAGGTGCAGTCATAGTTTTGCCAGAACTAGGCACACGTCAGGGACGAAAGCACACTCCGGTTTTGCCAGAACCGAGTATGCAAAGAAGAACTTATCGGTGACGTGGTTGAGGCAGTCGCAGAGGAAGGTGTCGATGCTGAAGAAGACTTTATCGAGGCCGACAAAGACGAAGCGTCGATCCGAGATTGCCTGGATCGGGGATGAAGGCACGCACCGATGTTGCCAATACCAGAAACGCAAAGGCAGGGACAAAGACGTAGAAAGCGGCGAAACCAACAGCAGCCTAGAGTGGTCATGTTGGACGCCTAGATTGGCGCGGCGGTAGTACCCGAAGTTGGCGAAGAAGAATTTGGCGTGACGAAGACCATGCGCAGACGACGATGATCCGTGCCGTAGGAGATGGCGCGGTGATATTGGCAGAATATAATGGATATATTATTGCGCCTCATTGGTGAGTATATATAGACGTACAGGAAATCATCTTGGAGTACAAGTCAAGTTAAGATTGTATATAAACAGATTCTAACTATATTTAAACTATCATAACAATCGTATATGTCTAATACTCTAACATTATTATATGGTACTCCTGTCAAATGCAACGGGATAGTACATGATTAGGCACCTATAAAAATCATAGTCCTTGAGATTTTCTTCTTACTACCATCTCGTGCTATGTAAACAATTAGTTCTATTTGTAATATCCAAAGTTCGTGAGGAGCGACACACTAAAATTCTTTAGCAGTGAGAGTTGAAACCTCAATTTCTGGTCTTGAAATTCTCGTATTCCCAAATCAAATGAATTGTAAGTTTTGGTGCTGTCATTTAAATGCTATACATAAAAATAAAAACTTGCACTGAAGAGATTAAAACCAGATAGTGGGCTCAGATGGTGGATGTCTTTTCCAAAAGAAGGATCGATCGATTACCCTGAGTTGTTCTGCATAAATCGATGAGCGCAACTCGTCAATTAGTGGCTGCATCTTGCAAGTTGCAAAAATATTATAAGAAAGACAATAGCCTTTGTGTTGGTCGGTTTGACGGCCTAATGAAAACTGCAGATCGGTCACGTTCTAACAACGGACTTAAATAGATGAGCCTACACAGCAAGTTGCTCCCTAGTTAATCCATAAATTCACACATGTAGCTACCTAGTAGTTTGACACCAGAATAGTATGATAACTATACTCCCTCCACAGATGAAGTAAGGTATTTGTTTGTTCCGCAAAATCGTGTGTCTGATTGTTGAATCTGCCCACACTTTGGCATATTTAATAAACAAGCCCTCTTGTATGCGGAGAAAGGGAAAAGAGTAAAGGCACAGGAGGGCAAGCCGAAGAAACAAAAATAAAGAACTTTACATGCATATTATGGGCATGATACTGCTAGTGGAGACGGTTATGTGCGTTTGCAATAAGCTTCTTCCCTACTCGCCCCTTTTGCTTAGCCAAGGGCCTACGCCGTTGATCCGACCTAACTAACTATATTTGCCTCATGCCCTTCCCTTTTTTCTCCCAATCAAAACGAATGCAATACTCCTCCTTTTGCACGCCCCGATTCATTCATTGGATTATTTTTAGAAATTTGCAAAAAAGAAAAAAAGTATAATGGCCTTGGCACTTGGGTCTCTCGGCCCCAGTTTTGTCTCGCCAATATTGTGTGCTGTGCTAGCTAGTGTGTTGTCTCTTTTTAGCCTGGACGTACCAGCAATGCTGTCCATCTATGGGCGTCCTATCTCTCCGTGACGATGAACCAACAATGTGTAGTGGTCGTTGCGTTAAATATTTTATTAAAGGAGAAATTGACTGCCTAAATACGCAATTCCTGTGTACTAACTCCAGATCATTTTGCATTTTATCCAAGTACTAAAACCTACTAATGTGCCCACGGTGCACTGCCATTGATGAAATTTATTAATTAATGCAGCAGGAACGAACGAAGGAGAGGGACCAGCAGGCAGCAGGATATACGACAAGCAGGAAAGTGATAGAAAACCTTCCAACTACCAATCGGGTCCCCGCCTCATTGCCTAGCTAGCTCCAAACTGGCACACCGCCGCGCCGCCCGGCTCATTTGGAGTCATGCACTAGGCATGTCAGAACTGAACTCTGGGGGCCTCACTTGCGTGACCGGCGCCGAATTCGCATGACATATTTATTCGAATTCTTTTGTGTAGCTAGAAGCTAGTAGAACACTCTCGGAATTTTGGCACAGAATCAGTTTAAAGATTTCGAAACAAGAAACGAAATCTACATCAAATCCAGGTAGTTGAGCAAGATGGTTGCTGTGGAGTGAGGATATTGGTCCGAATATGGTTGACTTGTTGTATTTTCTTTGACTGCGTTGATGGCAGCGGCAAATCTTGGTTTAAGATAACACGGAATGTCCTCGGTCGACATGCCACAATGATATGTGTCTTGCTGCGTCCAATATACTTGCTCATCGACTCGCAGAGCCTCTTTGGCAATGATGCTTTTTTTGGGATCTGGCAACAATGGAGGCTCGGAGTCCCATCCAGCGTGCGTCTCGGTGACGCTGGAGTTGGACCGCGTCCGCTGGCTTCGGTGGTTATGAGAAATCCTAAAAATCGTTTTGTATTTCTTAATCTTTTCAGATTTTATCTGTAAAGTTTTCAGGATAATTATTTTATCTCAGACTGTCTTTTAATTTTCACGTGTGTTGCTTTTTGTAACTTGATTTTTTATTAATAAAATACGTAGTTGTCCTTAAAAAAAGTTCCTCTCAATTTCTTGATTTTTCAAAAAACTTAAACCAGAGTAAATTAAGGCCCCTAAAATCTAGCGTCAATCTTCTGGTATAGTATACAAGAACCTTCACCAACACATGTGTTAATTAAAATCCCTCCAATGTACTCCCTTTGTTTTTTACGTTTACGAAGGAGATATATCTAGACATCTTTTAATATATATATTTAAATGAATCTAAACACTAAAAGATGTTTAGATACATCTTATTCAATAATCTAAAACATCTTATATTTCCAAACAGAGAGGGAGTAATACGTACTACGCATCCGCATTAGCCGGAGTAGCATTTTAGTTTTTTTTTCCAACAATAATTACACGAGAGAGCCTCCGCGATACACGACGAGCTGTTATTTGTGATAAATCACTCCCATTTTCTCTAACCATAACAGATGAGAGAATACATATTTGCCTTAACGCGATTTGGCTCTATGATCTTGGAGAGTACTAATGGCGCATTAGCATTAATTAGAGCGATCAGTTAGGACCTAATCCCTCCCTTTTTTGTTGGGATTTATTTTTGGGACGGTGGCCAATGTATCCAAATTGTAGCAATATTTATTGCAGCGATCAGCATGATTGACCAACGCATATAATTTTGGGAATTGCCAATTCCCAGCTAGTTGAGAAATAAGATAGGGCATAGTCAACTTCTTAGCCATCCGATTTGTCCGATTGATCTAGTAGTACTCCCTCCGGATCGGTTTACACGGCGCCCTTCCAAATCCATGCAGTTTCACCAGCCACGCATGCTTAGGCGCATATGCATTAACTAGCAATTTAATTAGAGCGTTTTGGCCGGCTTTCTCATCTTCTTCCGTTTCCATTCCGCCGAGTACATGCAAGCGTGAACACAATCTCCACCAATGCATGTGCAAGGACGAGTATGAAAGCATTAATTACTACATGCAATTGGGGTGGTTTAATGTGCTAACTGCGCGTCCTAGTAACATAATTTTAGCCAATCGTCATATACCTTGGTCCTAGAGAATGCTCATGCGTGCCCTGTAAACCGATCCGGAGAGAGTAGTAGTTTTCTAATGCACGCGATCGATGCCAAGCGTCTTTGTCTCTGTTTTTTTTTTGTTAAGATGTCACTTGACTGTGCCTTAGTCTAACGCTCCTTAGAGAGACCCTATAATTTTAGCTCCCGATTTATTTGGCAGTTTTGTTAGGAAACATACTTCAAAAACATGCCTTGATTTCAGGGCTTAAAATAGCCCCAATTCATGGATGGCCTATAAAGGGCTATGTTTCTCCCAATACTTTTCCAATACTAGTAAATAAAGATTCCGATTTGATATTGTGATCGGTGCTGATTACTAGTAGTAGTGGAATAGAAGGAAAGTCTTGTTTTTTTAGAGCATCTTCGGTCGCCTACTTAGGACGCCTATCCGGACGGCCCAGTCGTGTACCTAGGAACCTGTTTTCCGTCGGATTTGGCTAATTTTGGTCCGGACTACCCAGACTGAACCCAGGTTTCTGGGTACGCCCTGAAAACGCCGGACGCAACGAACTCGGCAAAAAAACGAAACGGCGTGTGGACCGCCGAGTCAGCGACGGAAGCCGAGTCGTCATCATCCTCGGAACCACACGGCGACCGCCGGACATTAATCGCCACAGAGGCCACGCGTCGCCGATTCTGGCGCCGCCGCCCGACGGCTCCCGCGACGAACCGGCGGACACTAACTTCCCGCCGTTTTCCCCTTTTCTCGCCCTCGGCTCCCGCCCTCGCCGCCCACCTTGGCCTATATAAGCCATACCCCTCGCCGGAGAACCTCACACTCTCTCACAGCTCCCTCAGCCCACCAGCCCGAAACTCCGGCGAACTTTCCCCTCTCACTCACTCTCCCCTCCCCCACCAGCCATGGCCGAGAGATACCCCGGCGACGGTGCGACGGCGGACGGCGAACGGCTTTGGCCGGCGCACCCTGCAGGCCTGGGATGCCGGCTTCATGGCACCGCCGGACACGCGGAACCCTCCGGGATGGAAGCTCAGTGCCGGCGGCATCCCTATACCGCCGGCACCGACGCCGGAGGAGCTGTCGTACGAGATAGCGGAGTATATTGAAGGGTTTCGCGCCATAGTAAATCAAAATTTTCTACGGATGCGAACAGAGGGAAAGCCAAGATCTAATCTAGGAGATGCAATCAACGAGAGAGACTGGATTAGATCTTCATACCCTTGAAGATTCGCAATGAACGCTCGTTTAACGTGGGTGATGTAGTCGCATTTCGCTTCTCCTCCGCGATCCGATCCGATCTAGCACCACAAGTGGCGGTGCCTCCGTGAGATGCACACGCAAGACTCGACGTCTCCTCCTTCCTCGGACCAGCAAGTATGGTGGAGAGATAGATTGGATCTACAACACGACGGCATGGTGTATATGGTGGAGAATTTCTGCTGCAGGGCTTCGCCTACAAACAGTCGGGAGGGAGAGAGGAAGGTAGCAGGGCAACCAGGGTTTGGAGGCAAGGTGTAGGGGGTTGGTGCGCCCCCACCCCTCTTTATATAGAGGGGGGGGGGGCGCAGCCCTAGCCCCTCCCCCAAGCCCAAATGATAAGGAGTGGGGGGCATGGACTCTCCCCTCTTCTAGAAACCCTATCTCTAGTTTAAACGATTTAAACTCTCTAGGATCGGCTGGGCCCTATGGGGCCTTGTTCCCCTGGCCCAATGCGGCCAGGACACTCCCTCATAGGCCCATGCCCCCTCCCGGAAGGTGGGGCCACGTTGGTCCCCTTCCGGAAGGTTCTAGAAGCTTCTGGTACAATACCGATTAACCCGGAACAATTCCGAACTCCAAAACTGCATCGCTTATATGAATCTTATTCTCCGACCATTTCGAACCTCTCGTGATGTCCCGGATCCCATCCGAGACTCGAACAAAAATTCATAAACCAATTATCCAATCTATCCTAGCGTCGAGACACGTTAAGTGTGTGACCTGCGGGTTCGAGAATATGCGTACATGATCTTCTATCAATAATCAACAATGGTCCAGGCACCCATATTGACTCCCACACATTCATCGATGATCATATCGGATGAACCATGATGCCATGATTCAATCAATCCCATATATATTCCCTTCGTCTCGCGATATTTTACTTGCCCGAGATTTGATCGTCTTGCAGTCATACCTAGTTCAATCTCGTTCACAAGAAGTACTTTACTCGTTCCGTAATCCAATATCACTTTGTGATTCACTCCTTAACCACATGCTTGCAAGCGGTGTTGATATCGATTACCGAGTGGGCCCGAAGTATATCTCTCCGACTTGGGAGGGACAAATTCCATCTCGATACATACAACCCAATGATACTTTCCGATCACCGAGAGACACCTTTATGATCACCCTCTCATAGGATGACGTTTGATGACCTCAAAGCTTTCTTCCGATACCGGGAGTTGTATTATCTCATGGTCTAAGGAATACAATATTTGACATGGAAAAGCTTCAAAGATGAACACGATGATACGATCTAATTGCTTCGCTTAGTTTGGTCCATCCATCATATCATTCTCCCAATGATATGATCTCATTATCAATTGACAACTCATGTCTATGGTTAGGAAACCTTAACCATCATTGATCAATGAGCTAGTCCTTAGAGGCGCATTAGGGACATGGTGTTGTTCACAAACCACACAAGTATTAATGTTTCCGCTTAATACAATTCTAGCATGGAATATAAACTTTATCATGAACAAGAATTATAATAATAACATCTTTATTATTGCCTCTAGGGCATAATTCCAACAGTCTCCTACTTGCACTAGAGTCAATAATCTAGTTTACATCTGGCAACAATCTCACACCCATGGCACTGAGGTGTTGATCATGTTTTACACGTGGAAGAGGTTTAGTCAATGGATCTGCGACATTCAGATCCGTATGTACTTTGCTAATCTTCAGAACTCCATCTGCTATATAATCTCGGATTATATGAAACTTGCGGTTGATATGCTTGGTCTTTGGATGATATCTTGGTTCCTTAGCGAGTGCTATGGCGCCAGTGTTGTCACACAATATCTCCAGTGGGTCCAATGCACTTGGAACCACGCCAAGCTCAATGATGAAGTTTCTGATCCAAACTCCTTCACTTGACGCTGCGGCAGCCATGTATTCCGCTTCCATTGTAGATCCCGCGATCACGCTTTGCTTGCAGCTTCTCCACCACTCCTCCATTCAAAATATAAATGTATCCCGTCGAGATTTGGAATCATCCTTATCGGTGTCGAAACTAGCATCGACGTAACCTTTTACGACAAGTCGTTCATCACCCCCATAGACTAAGAACGTTTCTTTAGTTCTATTTAGGTACTTTAGGATGTTCTTCACGGTCCAGTGTTCCACTCGGATCACTTTGATATCTCGTCAAACTAAGAGCATTGGACACATCCGGTCTAGTACACAGATGGCATACATGATGGAACCTATGGCCGAGGCATAAGGCACTTTGCTCATAGCTTCCTATCATTTACAGAATTTGGACACTGAGCCTTGCTCAATATCTTACCTGACAACATAGGCACTGAACCTTTCTTTGCATTATCCATTCTGAACCTTTTCAGAACTTTGTCTAGGTATGTACTCTGGCTTAAAGCTATCAGGTGTCTTTGTCTATCTCTATAGATTTTGATGCCCAATATATAAGCAGCTTCACCTAGGTCTTTCATTGAAAAACACTTGTTCAAATAACTCTTCACATCGTTAAGCATGTTGATGTCATTTCCGATAATCAATATGTCATCCACATACGCACGTAAACGTCACCGAGCTCCCACTCACTTTCTTGTAGATACAAGCTTCGTAGCAATTTGGAACAAATCCAAAGCTCTTGATCACTTGATCAAAACGAAGGTTCCAACTCCGAGATGCTTGCTTCAGTCCATAAATGGAACGCTGAAGTTTGCATACTTTATCAGCATCCTTAGGATCGACAAAACCTTCGGGTTGCATCATATACAACTCTTCATCAATGTTGCCATTGAGGAAAGCAGTCTTGACATCCATCTTCCATATTTCATAATCATGAAACGCAGCAATTGCTAATAAAATCCGAATGGACTTAAACATCGCTACAGGAGAGAAAGTCTCATCGTAGTTAACACCTTGAACTTGTCGAAAACCTTTCGCGACAAGCCGTGCTTTATAGACGGTAACATTACCATCCGCGTCCGTTTTCTTCTTGAAGATCCATTTACACTCAACGGCCTTACGGTCGCTAGGAGCGTCCACCAAAGTCCATACTTGGTCTTCGCTCCTGGATCCCAATTCTGATTTCATGGCTTCCAGCCATTTCTCGAGTCTGGGCTCATCATCGCTTCCTCATAGTTCGAGGTTCACCGTCTTCTACTAGCAAGACAGTCAAGACAGGTTGCCGTACCACTCGGGAGGGCACGCGACCTTGTCGACTGCGACGCTCAAGAGCAGATCGTCCAAGCTTCATGATCCTTGTCATTAGCTTCCTCTATCGTTAGTGCGGACCTTTGGAACAATTTCAGTGCGCTACTCTCCAATTCAAGAGAAGGTTCAATAACCTCGTCAAGCTCTACTTTCCTCCCACTCACTTCTTTCGAGAGAAACTCCTTCTCAAGAAAGGAACCGTTCTTCATAAACACTTTGCCTTCGGTTACGTGATAGAAGGTATACCCAATAGTTTCCTTAGGGTATCCTATGAAGACGCATTTCTCGCTTTGGGTTCGAGCTTGTCCGCATCAACTTCTTGACGTAAGCTTCGCATCCCCAAACTTTAAGAAACGACAACTTAGGTTTAGCACCAAACCACAGTTCATACGGTGTCGTCTCAACGGATTTAGATGGAGCCCTATTTAAAGTGAATGCAGCGGTTTCTAATGCATAACCCCAAAATGATAACGGCAAATCAAGAAGAGACATCATTGATCGGACCATATCTAATAGGGTTCGATTCCTGCTCGAACACACCATTGCGTTGTGGTGTTCCGGTGGCGTGAGTTGTGAAACGATTCCACTTGCTTTAAGATGCGTGAGAAAATCATAACTCAAATATTCACCTCCACGATCGGATCGTAGAAACTTAATATTTCATTAAGATGGTTCTCCACTTCATTCTGAAATTCCTTGAACTTTTCAAATGTTTCAGATTTATGTTTCATTAAATAGATATACCCATATCTACTTAAGTCATCGGTAAAAGTGAGAAAATAGCGATATCCACCGCGCGTCGAAACACTCATTGGTCCGCATACATCGGTATGTATGATTTCCAACAAGTACGTTGCTCGCTCCATCATACCGAGAACGGGTTTTGATCATCTTGCCCATGAGGCATGGTTCGCATGTGTCAAATGATTCAAAATCAAGAGACTCCAAAAGTCCATCGAATGGAGTTTCTTCATGCGCTTTACACCAATATGACCTAGACGATTGCCACAAATAAGTAGTATTATCACTATCTACTTTGCATATCTTAGCCTCAATGTTATGGATGTGTGTTTCATCCCTTTCGAGATTTAGAAGAAATAAACCATTCACAAGAGGTGCATGACCATAAAAGATGTTACCCATATAAATAGAACAACCATTATTCTCCGATTTAAATGAATAACCGTCTTGCAATAAACACGATCCGAAATAATGTTCATGCTCAACGCAGCACATAATAACACTTATTAAGGTTTAAAACTAATCAAGGTAAAACTAAGGAGAGCGTCACGGCCATCACATCAACTCTTGATCCGTTGCCAACGCGCATCGTCACCTCATCCCTCGCAAGTCATTGCTCATTCCGTAGCTCGCTTTGAGTTACAAATATTAGCAATGAACCGGTATCAAATACCCGTGCACTACAACGAGGGCTAGTAAGGAAAGCATCAATAACATGTATATCAAATATACCTTTGATGGTGCCAGCCTTCTTGTCCGCTAAGTACTTCGACGATTGCGCCAAAGGACCCTTGTCCTTGCAATAGAAGCACTCGATGTCGGGCTTAGGACCGGACTTGAGCTTCTTCTCGCAGGGCATTGCGCTTGCCGCCGCCTTCTTGAAGGGTTTCTTTGCTCCTTACCTTTCTTAAAGGAGGGCTTGTTGACCATCAACACATGATTATCCTTCTTGATGTCCACCTCTGCAGCCTTGACTGCGAAGAGCTCGGTGATCGTATCAGTGGAACCAATCTAATTATGAGTCACTACAAAACTTTTGTAGCTGGGAGGGAGTGATTGCAGAACCCTGTCAATCTTGAGCTCCTCTGGAATCGTGCATTCCAGTTGCTCAAGACGTTGAGTGTAGCCCGAGATCTTTATGGCGTGCTCACTAACGGAACTCCCTTCCTCCATCTTGCAGTTAAAGAACTTCTCGGAGATCTCATATCTCTCAGAACGGGCATGAGTCTGAAATATGGTTTTCAGCTCCTCGAGAATCTCGAAGGGCCCGGGATACTCTTCAAAACGATTTTGAAGCTCCGGTTCCATAGCAAACAACATGGTGCTCTTAATCACACCATAATCATCTTTGCGCCGATAGACAGCTTTCTCATCACCGCTGCATGAGGGGGTCACCTAACGCTTTCCCAAGGACATAGTCCTTTTGTCCGCAGAATGATTCTTAGATTACGGAACCAATTGGTGAAGTTAGACCCATTGTTTCTAAGCTTTTCCTTCTCAAAGAAAACGTTGAAGTTGAAGTTGGACTTGGCCATGTGATCTACGGATTTGCAAGTACAACTTAGACTATGTTCATGATAAATAGTTCAATTTAATCAAATTACTAGATGAACTCCCACTAAATTCAACATCCCTCAAGTTGTTTAGTGAACACGATCCAAATTCACCACACCTAATCCGATCATCACGAGAAGAGATGTGGTTTCAATGGTGGACAACAAAGTGTCGATCATATCACTCATATGACTCATGCTTAACCTTTCGGTTCTTGTGTTCCGAGGCCATGTCTGTACATGCTAGGCTCGTCAAGCTAGACCCAAGTATTTCTGCGTGTGCAAAACTGGCTTGCACCCGTTGTATGTGAGCGTAGAGTCTATAGCACCCGATCATCACGTGATGCTTGGACACGACAAACTTACGCAACGGTGCATACTTGGCGTATTACATGGCGATAAAGTAAAGCTATTACATGGCGACAAACTACAACTATTGCTAACTACTTAGCGATAAAGTAAAGCTATTACATGGCGTATAAGAAGTTGACTCGCAGGTCATACACAATTATAAAGGCAACCATATGTCTCCTGCCGGTTGTGTACTCATCGACATGCAAGTCGTGAAACATTACAAACATGATCATCGCATACAATATACACATCACATCTTGGGCCATACCATATCACAGAAAACACTCCCTGCAAAAACAAGTTAGACGCCTCTACTTTGTTGTTGCGTGTTTTACGTGGCTTATGGGAGTAGATGCTAAGAACGATTCTTACCTACGGAAAGCCACAACGGTGATATTATGGTTGCCAAACTCCGGTGTTAATCCCATGACAACTATAGTGAGAGAACCGGCATCCACACCGCATGTGTGGAACAAGCCACGTCAAGTGCGGAGCCGATCTCGCGAACGACGCCGGTTTGGTGCGGACCGCTTCAATCTCACTATCCCGTCATAAGAAGAACACAAACAAGAGGCTTGCAACAGAAAACATCAACGCCCGCAACAACCATGTTGCGTTCTACTCGTGAAACACATCTACGCATAGATCTAGCTCTGATACCACTGAAGGGTTTCGCGGCATAGTAAATCAAAATTTTCTACGGATGCGAACAGAGGGAAAGCCAAGATCTAATCTAGGAGATGCAATCAACGAGAGAGATTGGATTAGATCTTCATACCTTGAAGATTCGCACAGCGGAACGTTCGTCGGAACGTGGGTGAGTAGTCGTACTCGCTTCTCCTCCTCGCGATCCGATCCGATCCGATCTAGCACCACAAGTGGCGGTGCCTCCGTGAGATGCACACGTGCAGCACCTCGATGTCTCCTCCTTCCTCGGACCAGCAAGTATGGTGGAGAGATAGATTGGATCTACAACACGACGGCGTGGTGTATATGGTGGAGAATTTCTGCTGCAGGGCTTCGCCTACAAACAGTCGGGAGGGAGAGAGGAAGGTAGCAGGGCAACCAGGGTTTGGAGGCAAGGTGTAGGGGGTTGGTGTGCCCCCACCCCTCTTTATATAGAGGGGGGGCGCAGCCCTAGCCCCTCCCCCAAGCCCAAAGGATAAGGAGTGGGGGGCATGGACTCTCCCCTCTTCTAGAAACCCTATCTCTAGTTTAAACGATTTAAACTCTCTAGGATCGGCTGGGCCCTATGGGGCCTTGTGCCCCTGGCCCAATGCGGCCAGGACACTCCCTCATAGGCCCATGCCCCCTCCCGGAAGGTGGGGCCACGTTGGTCCCCTTCCGGAAGGTTCTAGAAGCTTCCGGTACAATACCGATTAACCTAACAATTCAACTCCAAAACTGCCTTTATATGAATCTTATTCTCCGGACCATTCCGGAACCTCTCGTGATGTCCTGGATCCCATCCGAGACTCAACAAAAATTCATAAACCAATTATCCAATCTATCCTAGCGTCGAGACACGTTATGTGTGACCTCATGGTTCGAGAATATGCACATGATCTTCTATCAATAATCAACAGCGAGGTCTGCACCCATATTGACTCCCACATTCATCGATGATCATATCGGATGAACCACGATGCCAGGATTCAATCAATCCCATATATATATTCCCTTCGTCTCGTGATATTTTACCTACCGAGATTCGATCGTTTGCATCCGTCATACCTAGTTCAATCTCGCTCACGGCCAAGTACTTTACTCGTTCCGTAATCCGATATCACTTTGTGATTAACTCCTTAACCACATGCTTGCAAGCGGTGTTGATATCGATTACCGAGTGGGCCCGAAGTATATCTCTCCGACTTGGGAGGGACAAATTCCATCTCGATACATACAACCCAACAGATACTTTCCGATCACCTGAGAGACACCTTTATGATCACCCTCTCATAGGATGACGTTTGATGACCTCAAAGCTTTCTTCCGATACCAGGGAGTTGTATTATCTCATGGTCTAAGGAATACAATATTTGACACAGGAAAAGCTTCGCAAAGATGAACACGATGATACGATCTAATTGCTTCGCTTAGTTTTGGTCTGTCCATCATATCATTCTCCCAATGATATGATTTCATTATCAATTGACAACTCATGTCTATGGTTAGGAAACCTTAACCATCATTGATCAATGAGCTAGTCCTTAGAGGCGTACCAGGGACACGGTGTTGTTCACAAACCACACAAGTATTAATGTTTCCGCTTAATACAATTCTAGCATGGAATATAAACTTTATCATGAACAAGAATTATAATAATAACATCTTTATTATTGCCTCTAGGGCATAATTCCAACATATATCGCGGCCATGGACGACCCATCCGCCGCCGAGTCGCCGGACAACCTCCTGTACTGGGAGGAGTTCTTCGCGGATCGCCGCGTCCAAGAGCTCGCCCGCCACGAAGGGCCGTCCAACGAGTCGCCGCCGAAGCGCAAAAATTCGGCGGGTCGCCGGCGTTGGTGGAGTGCGTCAGGCCGCACGCTGAGGGCGGTGTTGGAGCACATCAACGCCGGCAACACGCCGCGTCTGGGCTTCCCGCAAACTCCCACGCCGGCGTCGAGGTCAGGGCGGCGTCCTCCGACGAACTGGATGCCGAGGAGGATGGCCGGTATGATCTCGTCCACCTCCGCCTTGGCCTCCCACTCCTCCAGCTCGGCGCCGCTGCGCATGCCAACAACACCTTTGCCGGGGCTACGCGCAGTCAAGCGCGAGGCGGGCTCGCCTGTGCTCTCCCTACCACGGACACGCTCGCGCGGCATTGTCATCGGCGAGCCACGGGCGGCCAACTGCCAATCGCCGCGCCGCCAAGATCGAGGACTCGCGCCGAAGACGACGCCTTGAGGATGGCGCTGGAGCAGTCGCTCCACGACTCGGCACCACAGCCGCCGCCGATGGATCCCTCCTGGCCGGACATCCTGGAATGGTCCAGGAAGGACTGAGAGAAGGCGGAGCGGTAGCACATCCTCGGCCTACAGCAGCAGGCCGAGGAGCAGGCGGCCCGGCGACGGGCGTTGTCCGGGCGCGAGCTCGCCTACCAGGACGCCCCGCTCTACGTCCTCGACGACGACAAGGATGAAGGCCCATCCTACCAGCCGTGGAGGTTCAGCGACCCAAGGCAGGGGAGCTCCCGTTAGAACCAGCCGCCGAGCGACGACGACGGCGACGAGGATGACGGCCGCGCGGACCCCGGCTACACAGTGTTCTACAACAACTTCGGCATGTAGAACGGCGAAGACACCGACGGAGGCCACGACGGCGGCCTTTTTTTAGTTTATTATGCACTAGTTTAGTTTAAATTTGATGTAATCCGCCTATATTCGCCCATCTTTAATAAATTTTAGCCGAACTTGAAAACTCGGTCTGGATACGCGAGTGGAAAAATGGATGTACCCAGGCCAAAAACTAGTTATATTTGTCTGGATTCGCCAATCGAGTGGAGATGCTCTTATTTGTTTATCGGAAGTGACACATTCGGTACTAAAAAGATCTTACCATAATTACCGATAATTAGCATTAATTAGCTAAACAAGTGGAAGGAGAGGAGATCTACCGTGTGGAGAGGTTGAGATTGGATTAGACGGTCTAGATATTTCTAATATTTGATGTCAAAGTGTCAAAGTACAACCTTTACCAACACAACTTCTTTTTAATGATATATAGGAGTATAAAGACTAAGGGCTTGTTTGATTCATAGGAATTGTATAGGAATTATGTAGGATTTGAATCCTATGGGAATTTTTCCTATATTATTGTTTGATTCATAGGAACACATCCTATAGGAATTAATCCTATAGGAATCTTGTAGTGCAATTCCTATAGGAAAGAAACATTAGATCATACCTCATGGAAAAATTCCTTTGCTACATCAAACAAAATTCCTCTTTCCATAGGATTTAAGTTGGCATGACATCTCAATCCTATGTTTTTCCTATTCCTATACTTTTCTTATCCTATGAATCAAACAAGCCCTAAGAGTATGATAAATCCCAATCAGCAAACTTACGGACACGAATCTCGAGCATATCTAATGACAGCTCTGCAGCAACGGCATGGCACCATGGTCTCCTTTTCGTGTCTGCGTGTGGCAGAGCGATATTCTCCAGCCACGTACCGGCCGGGTGTAAACGTACCGACCGATCGATTGTCCGTTTTCTTTTATATAAGTGGAGTGCGTCCATTCTTCGGATTTGGATATGCAAAGCGGCCTCTCATGGTAGACTACCGCTCTGGCCATATCACGCGCTCCACATTTTGGATACGATTTGATCTTGGACAATCGTGTGGCTTTGTAGTACCACTTGGGTGATTCATGGGCCAATTTTCAAGAGAAATACTTCAGAATTACTAGTTACTGCTTGTAAGATGACCGGTCTGTTTCAAATCACTTCCTTTTCATACCAAAGTAACAATCCCTTGTGCCGTAGAATCTTATCCCCTCTCCTCCCTCCTTTTCCCCACATTATGAGTATGCCGCTTGCTCACAAATCCTCTCCATCTCCTCTACGACGGCCTCGTCGGCCGGAGGAGATGAAGGGAGAGGAGATCCGCAATGTATAGGGTAGTGGTAGTTGTCAGGGGCTTCGTCCCGGTCTAGCGAGATGCCGGTGGAAGTCAGGTGGCCGATGTCTGTGGGCGGCGCTCGTCAATCGGGGAAGGTGCTTGGTCAGCTTGCGGCGCTCCCATGGGTGGAGCCAACTGTGAGCTACAACGCTGCTTTTCCCTCCACGTCTACCTCTTGATCTACGGAGTCGCTATGTGCCTCTCTCTTCTTCTGGCCGTCCATGGAGGCGAGGGGGGAGAGCGATGCATGGTGGCTGTCAGATCTACAATGGCGGGGGTTCTCTTTCTGCCCTAGCGTTGTCACGCGACGTTGGGCGGTCTTTGACTTGCCACTCCGACGAGCTTCCAAGGTGGAAAACAAAGGAGTGTGTTCACGACGCGAGACTCTCCTTCAATAAGCGCTGCTACCTTTGGCATGGTGGCATGTTGTCTCTGCTTTTCTCTCCTCAGACGACCTTGGTGGCGAGAGAGAGAGAGGAGGGCGAAGCTCTTGTTGCTACAGTTGTTCGGAGGTGGCGTTGGAGGTCCATGATGTCTATGACCCCGACAAGAAATCAAAAGCGGTGCTGCGCTCTGGTTGTCTCTATCTCTTGCCAGAAAGTTGGATACTACTCTGAGGATCAGTTGTGAATTGCTGTTAAGGTTGCCCTTGCCATGTTCAAGCCGCTTTGGCTGATTCGCCGGAGACAGATGAGATCGTCTTCGATGTCGCTCCCCAGATTCAACGATGAAGATTTACATGCATTGAGCTTGGTGATGCATCCTCTATATCTATAGGTCAACCCCTACCTTGTATGTCTCAACCAATTCGATTGCTGGTTGAGCCGCTGGCTCTATGGTTAGTGAGAATGATTGAGGCCCCACATTTTCGGGATTGTTGTGTCCGTGTTCTCAACGGATCCCCTAGTAGGCTTTGATTATGCTCTTCGGCTTAGGTTACCTGTTCTTGTTGTAGTTCATCACAAATGTGTGTATTCAGGGCGCGAGATTGGTTTTCCCTCTCTATTGCAGCTAAGATGATGTTTGTAACTTGCGAGGGCTATGTTACATTGGTTTCAATTTTAAAGCCCTTTTTCTATTTGTACCCCACCACATATGAATGAATAAAGGTATCGGGGCCCTTGGGGGCTCCTCCCCTTTGTTAATTTTTTTTTGCTAAGCTACGAATTTTCTAGCCCAGCTAGGAATTAAATACTTTCTTCAATCCAAATTAATTGACCTATAATTGTCTAGATTTAGATGTATCTAGACGTATTTTAATACTAAATATATTCAAATCTAAACAAATCTAAATCAATTAATTTTGATCGAAGGGAGTATCTTATTTGATACTCTTCTAAACTATTAAAATGTTCTATATTATGAAATAGATTTAGTATATACTAAATGACACAGTTGGTTTCACATGCACGATCATTGTTACGTCACCATGCCACGTTCACCGAAATTTTGTCGTGGACAAGAACCAGCTATCTAGGAGTACTATTTTCACGGTGCAATATGAGGGTTTTTTCTTTGATCTCTTCTGCGAGATAAGCCAATGTGGCAACTCATTTGTTACTTCATCCGGATCGATATAAACCCTATAAATTTTGTAATAAAGTTGCTAAGTTTGACGTGATGTATAAAAAAAAAGAAACATGAACAACTAAGATATGAATTAAATAAATCATGGAAATATATCACATGGCAGGTTGTTACTGATTTAATATCTTATCACTAAGTAGAGCTTACATTTTTATACATGTCAAACTTAAAAACATTATTTTTAACTAAATTTACTATATGTCTAAATGAACAGAATTCGATTTATTTATACTCAAATGTATCTAAATAGATTTGTATAGATATATTTGAATCTATAAAAATCTAAGTCCATTAAATTGGATCAAAGGAAATACATAAGTAGTAAGACCTTTTATAATAGGGGTTTTTTAGCGTGCTATTCTAAATATTTTGCTTAGTATATGACATGTTATTAAAAAATGAGAGAGGAGATATTTGGTTTAATAGCTAAAGCGGAAAAGCTAGACTTACGGACTAAAGACATATGGAAAAAGCCTACGGAAGGACGTGGAAACACCCAGTTCAGGGATGCAAAATCACTGCATGATTACATGTCGGTCCGTAACTCGTTTCTGTAAAGATGAGTCCGTACGTGTAGTGTTACTCGTATCTAAGATACACCTCAGGCAACCATAGCCAAAATATTTAGATTGTTCAATCATATCCATGCACGAGGCTAAAATCATTTATTGCAACATCCCTATGAAACAATGCATTGTACTAGTATTAGTTATTTTTTAAATTTTACACTCTTCATTTCAAAATATATGATGTTTTAAAATTTTGAAGATAGTGTATCTAAACATTTTTTAGTGTCTAAATTCGAAGTAAACCTCTACGAACCTATACATTAAAAAGGGTCATACATCATCTTTACAAAGCTAAAATATCTTGCATTATAAAATGGAGGGAGTAATTTGTTACGTACTAAGATATATCTCATTGTGAAAGGTCTAAGAAAAAATAATGTCGGCTAATAATGTCAGTTTTACACTGCTAAAATTTTGAACGAAATACCCCGCGTCCTAAGATTTAAACACCACCACCACCCTTTAAAGCTGGAAAAGAAAAAACAAAACAGCACCCGTTCGCACTCCTCTCGCGTCTTTATAATCCTCGCTCTCCGACTCCTCAGTCTCCACGCCTCAGCTTCCGTTTCTTCTCCAACCCTGTGACGGATACCACGCTCGCTCGCCCCCAGCGCGATTCCTGGGCGGTTACAGAGATCGTAACGGCCATGGACAAGGGCACGCTGATGTCGCAGGAGGCGGCGGAGCAGGGCGGCGGGGGCTCGTTCTCGAGCCTGCGCGCGTACGGGCGCGCCCTATCGCAGACACCGCGGCGGCTGGCGCGTCGTGCGTGCGCGGCGACTTCGCCGGAAGAGGAGATGAGCCGCGTGCGCGCGCGTTCGGGGGCGTCCATGGCGCGCGCGCTGCGGTGGCCCGACCTCGTGGGGCTCGGCCTGGGCGGCATGGTGGGCGCCGGGGTGTTCGTGACCACGGGGCGCGCCACGAGGCTCTACGCGGGGCCCGGCGTGATCGTCTCGTACGCCATTGCCGGCCTCTGCGCGCTGCTGTCGGCCTTCTGCTACACGGAGTTCGCGGTGGACATGCCCGTCGCCGGCGGCGCCTTCAGCTACCTCCGCGTCACCTTCGGTGAGCTCGCAATCGCTTCCCTTCCCCAATCATGCGGGGATCATGCCGCGTAGTACCACTCCATTAAACCATCATTTCCGTTCCGGAATTATATAATCTGCCCGTCTCTTGTCTCATCTCTCAGCGGTTTCTTTATGCCATGAATATTTTGTTCTCACTCGCTTTGTTGGTGCGATCGTCACCAGGGCCGCATCATAATATCGCATCTTTTTTCCCCTAAAACTACCCAATGGTTATCAACTATTTTCATGTGTGGTACTTGCTCTTTCCCCTCTTCTCTTCTTCCGTTTGTCCAGTTGCCCAAAAAGCAGGCTCCTTTTTGCGCGTATTAAATGCGTACGCAGAGAGGTGTCGTCGTCGCGGCATGAACACGACGCCCAGAGCCCCTGCTTCCGCTGTCGCCTTGTTTGCCTGGCTGTTTCTGATGATAGTAGAATTCAGACACTAGATTACTAGTACCTGCGATGATGCTGTTCCAACATTACTACGACACCGAAATCTGTTGCCCAGCTTTGTACTACTGTGCGTATGCACGTCTCGCTGTCAACTGTATCTTCTGGATTAATAAGGATTTAGTAGAAATATAAACTCGCGAGTCCAAACGGGAGCAATTAAAGAAGAAATTTTGGATTGCGACTTCCAACAAATTTAATTGCACACGCCCGCCCCACATCCATATCCGGGGAAATAATGCTGGGAGGAGAGCGAGGTCGCTTTCTCGCATCTCCCAAACGGTTTGCTCTTTTGGTCCAGATGCATATGGGGCCTAGCTAACTTAGTGGTTAGACTGTGCTGAAAGTAAATGATCTCACGCTGAAATCATCTTCAATTCACAGCCGCCGGGCTGAATTTTTGTTTGCGTGGGTTCGTGCAGGGGAATTCGCGGCGTTCCTGACGGGGGCGAACCTGATCATGGAGTACGTCTTCTCCAACGCCGCCGTGGCGCGCAGCTTCACGGCGTACATGGGCACCGCCGTCGGCGTCGACTCGCCCAGCAAGTGGCGGATCGCCGTGCCGGGCCTCCCCAAGGGCTTCAACGAGGTCGACCTCGTCGCCGTCGGGGTCATCCTCCTCATCTCCGTATGTATCTGCTACAGGTACGTTACGTTACTCTCTGTCTAATACTACTTGTTCAATGCTTGTGTCACTGCATTGAAGTACTTACATTATTTTTTTAGTACAGTACAATAAAGTACTGCGATGAAATAAATCATGTTGGTTTTGCTTGCAAGCGTCAGTCATCTCGTGTCTCTTGCCGTGTTTCTCTCTACTTTGTGCTTCACATGACTGTTGACTGAAACTGCACCCCACCCACTATGTTTCTCTGCACGCCAAAGGTGCCAATCATCTAAATAGTACCAATGCAAGATTTAATAAGGTTCTCGAGGAATTATTTTCTCTAGTTGTAGCCATTACCGAAAGAAAGAAAGAAAAGAAAAACTAATAGTAAGATTTTGTTCTGTCAGAAAGGGATCTTGTCCGTCGCTGTTATGCCCTTTCCTACCTTTCGCAATCGAATGTCTTCTGTGTCAAATGTTTTAGCAAGCTTTTTCCAAAGAAAGAATCTTGGATAGGCGGCCTGTTCTCGGTCAAAACTGCAAGAACCACTCTTTTGTTTTTAAATTCTGTAGTACACACATTTGGGGTGACAGATTGGAACAAGCAAGCTGTTCTTGATTCCTGTCGGTATCAAACTTGCTCATCTGCGAAACTCATGCCCACTTCAGAACAAGCCCAGAGATTCTTTAATTACTTTTTTGCAGAAACATGGGCAGGAGCAAATATTCCTGCAAAAGAATATGACAATGTTTTCTTGTCTGCGATGACAGCACCAAGGAGAGCTCGATGGTGAACATGGTCCTGACGGCTGTGCACGTGGCCTTCATCCTCTTCATCATCGTCATGGGCTTCTGGCGTGGCGACGTGCGCAACCTGACCCACCCAGCCGACCCGGCCCACCCGGGCGGCTTCTTCCCCAACGGCGTGGGCGGCGTGTTCAGCGGCGCCGCCATGGTGTACCTGAGCTACATCGGCTACGACGCCGTGTCCACCATGGCCGAGGAGGTGGAGCGGCCGGCGCGCGACATTCCCATCGGCGTCTCGGGGTCCGTCGTCATCGTCACCGTGCTCTACTGCCTCATGGCCGCCTCCATGTCGATGCTCCTCCCCTACGACGCGGTACGTGTGAACCAAATCCTGCCAGGATATAACCTATTTATTTATAGAAAAATATATTGAGAATCCTATAGCTCTATATATGTAGGCAGAGGCATATACGGATGATGCTCCTTGCCTTTTGAGTCCCGTCTAGAACTACTACTAGAAGAGATCTCGCCTACGGCCATGCATGTTAGTTGGGTGAGGATAATTCTGGGAATATATTGCCTAGCAGCAGTCTCAAGTGGATGAGATTGCACTAGCAGCAGCTGTAGACCAGGAGATTGACACAGTTGCGAGCACACGATTCTGCTTATTGAGTTCCCACTTTTTTTTTCCTTTCTTTCTCCCTTTGCCTGGTCCCTTTTTGGGATGTTGGTCATGTGATTTTTGGGATGGATGGATCTGCCGTCCCCATCGCAGGACGGCCGGCCGGCCCAAATCTACTTTCTAGCTTAGGCCATAAAGCATCTGCACAAAATGCCTTTATCATCCTTTCTTGGTTACCCATTGGCTGGTGGTCAGTGACAGTGTCGCGAACATAATCTGATTGTGGTATCTTTAGTTTTGTTAGTACTATTTCACATGAGCTTGATTATGGTTTTGTTGTGTGCGTGTGATGCAGATTGACACGGAGGCGCCCTTCTCGGGGGCGTTCAGGGGAAGCGAAGGGTGGGGGTGGGTGTCCAACGTGATCGGGGCCGGCGCGAGCCTCGGCATCCTCACGTCGCTCATGGTGGCGATGCTGGGGCAGGCCAGGTACCTGTGTGTCATCGGCCGCTCCGGCGTCATGCCCGCCTGGCTCGCCAAGGTTCACCCCAAGACGGCCACACCCGTCAACGCATCCGCCTTCCTCGGTATGTACAGTACAACTCAAGTCCACTCTCCCGTCCAATTCTTACCAAAGTCATGGCGCCCTCTTCGGGAATTTCGTAGTTGTTTCGGCAACGACAGTGTACATACAATATGGTTGCTGTCCGTGACCACTGTAATGGCGGGCGAAAGCGATTAGCGAGCGACAGGCCATGACAGTGGCAACCCCTGTTGCCTGCCTGCCTTTCTTTCTTGTGGACTTTGCGACACGGGAACCGTTTCAATGGACACGGCTATGAGTTGACACGGGCATCACACGGATCCTACCGTTCTGCTCATGGCTGACCAAAGTGACCAGCTTTTCCTGGTTTTCTTTGTGGTGACTTTCTTGTAGTATTGACAATTTGCTCATCTTCCTCGCAGGTCTCTTCACGGCTGCGCTGGCGCTGTTCACGGAGCTGGACATCCTCCTCAACCTCGTCTGCATCGGCACGCTCTTCGTCTTCTACATGGTCTCCAACGCCGTCGTGTACCGCCGCTACGTCGTCGGCCCACACAGCACCAGCGCGGACAACAGCGCCGCCTCTTCCGACGAGCGGCGGCCTCGGCGCGGGGCATGGCCCACGCTCGCGTTCCTCCTTGCCTTCTCCCTGACCGCGCTCTCCTTCACGCTGGTGTGGAAGCTGGCGCCCCAGGATGGTCGCGCTAGGGTCGGGCTCCTGGTGGCGTGTGGTGTGGCGGCGGTGGCCACGGTCGGCGCGTTCCAGGCGCTGGTGCCCCAGGCGCACACGCCCGAGCTGTGGGGCGTGCCGGGGATGCCGTGGGTGCCCGCCGCCTCCGTGTTCCTCAACGTCTTCCTGCTCGGCTCCCTGGACCGGCCTTCGTACGTCCGCTTTGGGTTCTTCTCGGCGGCCGCCGTGCTCGTCTACGCGCTCTACAGCGTGCACTCCAGCTACGACGCCGAGGAGAGCGCCGCGCTAGAAGGCGCCAAGGTGCAGGACGAAGCTTGCAAGGTGTAGCTAGCTAGCTAGGGTGGAGAGATCAACGGACAGCTACTTAACTGCTGCTCTAGGTTTCCTTCTTCCTTGACTTATTTTTCCACGTGGACGTGGTGGTCTTAGATTCTTAGGTGTTGGCAGGAGGGAGCTAACAAGGTGTTCAAATTTGAGAGATGATTGGAGGAAAGGAGTCTTTACTAGAACTTGCATATGTGATGTACAAGTTCATTCAAACTGTACATGTTCTAATTCCATGGAAGAAACTTTTTACAGCAAATGTTCGTGTTGTTACAATTTGTTCTTGTGGTTTTGCCCGCCAGCTGTTTTTTCGAGGGGATTTGTGTTTTTTATCCCCCGCGTGTCCTCTTTTTGGTTCAAAATCCCGCTTTTGCTACAGACATACTCGTTTTTGCTACAAATAGTCCCGCTTTTGCTACAACGTAGCAAAAAACGGTTCGATCCAGAAAATAGAAAATTAGACTGGACCTCACCGGAGAGTTCGCTGGAGACATCGCGACCGTGTAGCAAAAGTTATGCTAATGTAGCAACTGACCTCGCCGGAGATCTCACGGAGACTTTCGCGATGAACCTCCGGACACCGTGTAGCAAAATTTTATGCTATTGTAGCAAAACCATAAAACTGTGGTAGCAAAAAAAGTGCTAATGTAGCAAAACCAATGTAGCAAAAAACAATTTTACCATAGACTTTCATCGACCCGTAGCAAAACCTATACGCTATTGTAGCAAAACTAGTACAAGGTTGTAGCAAAAAATCTATTAATTTAGCAAACCCGACCTCACCAAGACTTTCGTGAGACCTCATGGAGATTTTCATGGAGACTTTCACGAGACCGTGTAGCAAAAAATTTACTCTATTATAGCAAAATCACAAAAGGTATGTAGCAGAAAAATTAGTAATTGTCCCAAAAGCAACTTGGAGACCTTGTAGCAAAACTCGTGGCCGTTTATAGCACCTCCGCTTTAGTAAGTAGCAAAACGCGTGGCTGTTTGTAGCACCGCTGCTCGATCGCAGAGCACCACCGCTGGCCGCATGTAGCAAGCATCAATATCGCAAATAGCAACAACGGACACCGTGCGTATAACGTCGTCGTCGGGGCCATGGCCACTCCATCTACACGAGCACTTCCATGCCAAAAAGTCCATCTCGTAAAGAAGTCGGCGGTGGGCGGCGGGATGCGGGCTCGCCGCCGGATAGAGGCGCACCTCCATGACGCAAGGGGCTTCCCAAAAAGGTGCGAGGGAGTCATTGCTGGAGGTCGCCGGCCTCCATGGCGCACGGGCTTCCCGAGGGTGCTCGAGCTTTGCCATTGAGCGGAGGCGGTGAGGCATCCCTCCTCCTGATCTCACTCCCTGCCGGCGGTGGAGGCGAGGCTGCTGTGGCGACAGCGCACGGCGGCGGCAGCGCGTAGGCTTCATGGCTGTGTTTAGAAGAGAAATTGGGGATAAGGAAGACGGTGGGAGACGTCCTTAGTCTGTACACGGGCCTACCACGATGGCCAGGTCCACCACGACCTGATACGTACAAACAGAGCAGCGGGCAGCGACCCGGGGGATAAAATCACCCAATCCCCCGGGGGAATACTATCATTTCCCATATTTATATCATAAAACCACTACTTTACAACGCAAACTTATTGTATAGTACCACTTAGTGTTTGCTGGATAAAAACCACCATAATTTGGTTGGTTGTTTGCAAAAAAAAACTAATTATAGAGTGAATCGCGAATTGACAATGTGTCTGATTGTGGGACACACCTAATAGATGATGTTGCACTAGGTCTCACTTGTCAGCCCAATTAAAAATCAAAATAACAGAAAGATAAAAAAGTCATAAATAAAAGGTCTTCTTTTCGGTGCGCTGCCGCCGCCCCAACTGCCACCCACAATCTCCGACGAGCAGCCCTCTCTCCCTTCTAGGCCCTCCAACCGGCTCCACCTCATCCCCTCGGCTTAAGGCCGACGTGGTTCAACAACAGGCTCACCGGCCGGAGCATGACACCGGTGTATGAGCACACTCACGGGACAAGTATTGGGCGTATTCACACGAGGGAGAATGGGGTTTTCCCCATGTGGAACCAGGGACCAAATGATCATCGGAAGGGACAACAGCGACCATTTCCGCGACAGATGGTGGCGTACAGTGCCGATGATCTATGTCCCGGGAAGGTAGTTCTCTTGGTTCGCGATGATAGGAAGCTTACTGTGATCACGTGCATGTGCTTGAAGGAGTCAGGGAAGCTCACACAAAAGCAAATCGGGGACGAGAACCGTCTGCTACAGTTGTAGAAGATGATTTTGATTCTCCGAATTCTAAGCATCGTACATTGATTCCTTAGGTGAGGTGGTTTTAGATGTCCTGTGGGGGTGAAGAGGGCATGGTCGGAGGAGGTTGGGGCGACTCCAGTAGTGTTAGGGGGGATGACCCCAGGTAGAGTCAAGCTAAGGTAAAAGGACAAAGTCCACCGGGATATAAACCAGGCCAAGGCTTGATCCGACCGACTTATATGAAGGTCGGCCGACTAAGGGCCAGATTACCCGGAGATAGAAGGATGTGAGTTTGGCTCGGCCGACATAAGAGGTATGTCAGCACGATGTTTAGCGTATGTTCTATTTGCAGGTTCGAAATTGGATGAGTCATACTGGGCGAGGCCGAGTCATAGGGAAGCTTGCTCGAGAAGGAGAGAACGAGCCCCAAAGTCAACACTACGCTCTATCTCTCTCTCAGGAATCTATGAAGTGCCAAGTGCTATAGGCAAGGGTCAGAGGGACAGAAGGGCAGAAGAAGCGTCATGGAGGTGATAGTCCCAGATTCCAACGTTCGTATGTCGTGGGCTCTATTTTATTGACGTCGATAGAAGGGCGACAGGGAAAGTGGTGCACCAAATTACCTCTTTGGGAGAAGTATATTCAGGAAATATGCCATCCACGTCAACTCTAATGTGACCTGGCCACCCCTTTATAAGGTGAGCCAGGGCCTCCTAGTAGGGGGATCGATCCATTTGACACTTGGAAATTGGGAGAGAGCTTCCTCCTCTCTCTGATACAACTCAAGGAGCGATTGTAACCATTGTTGATCAAAGTAAAAAATCGAGATTGTGTTCTTCGTGTGTAGAAACCACTACATCATCCCTCTCTGGATCCCACTAGTGCACATTGGCCCCATCTTTAGCCTACCCATGGCATCTGCCGTGCCACCACCACGACAGTTGGCGCCTACCATGGGGCCAGCAGCGATGCTAGATGGAGTCAAGATCCGGACGGGAAACTTCATCGTCACCGAAGAGTGCATCATCTCCGGGATGGTCCAACGATTCGGCTCACTGGACTACATCAGCGACAACGCGCACCACTTCGCCAAGCGCACGCCTCCGTGCAACGGAGTCTTCATCAACCTAGGCGTGCAAAAGGTCTACGTCGGTGTCGACATCTCCTGCGTCTACCCGCGTCGAGTCATCCTCGCGGGAGAGCCTCCCCTCAGCGCTGCTAGCGGTCCGCGTACCACTCGCCCTGCAGGAAGCGTCGAGGTGATGATGACAGCGCCCGCAGTCGACGCCAGAGCCGGCACAAGCAGAGATCCAGCGACCGTAGACCCAGCGGCAGAAGAGCCAGCAGATCCGAAGAACGTTACCCCTAGAGCACCACGCTCGAGATTTCTTCCTCTCTAAAAACCAAAAAACATACTACAGGCGGCTATAGATAGCTTGACCACACCTGTAGCCCCTATTGTACATCTAGCTTAGGCGCAGGCCAAGCTAGAGAAGACCCGACAAAAGGTGTTAGAGGGAGCTAAAAAAGTAGCTGCGCTTCAGCAGTCACTGAACATTATCTTGCGTGAATATGCAAATTCTAATAAGCTGAACACTAGCCCGTCAAGAATGGATGGTTTTAGAATTAGGGGAATGAACCTCCTTAGTGACATAAACAAGGAACATGTGCCCAGGTGTGGCATCCCGCAAAACCACTACCAGAAAATCGCGTTGGATTTGTGCATTGCATCGTCATCATCATGCATTGTTTGCCAAAACTATGTTTGCAAAACCTGTGTTGTTCTCTAAACGCCCCTCTTTATTCAAACCTCAAAACTGGGTCCCCGGAATATTTTGGTTTGCCCGATATCGGTTTGCAAAAGAAAAACTTTGTTCGAAATAATTAAAATATTTAATTTATTTTAGTGGGGGCAGTCGAACGGGCCAACCCGACCCGAACGACCACCCCCGTATTACACAAATCGGTCCACCCTACACCTGCCCTTCTAAATCCTAAGTGCACCAACTAGTTTACCCAACCCAGCCTCCACATCACCTCACCCAATCATCTCCTGCCACCTCACCTCCTCCCTCACCCCCTCCACTCACACAGTGCCACATCACCCGCAGCCTTCCCCTTTCTCACCCTCAGCAAACCTACCCAACCCCCTCTCCCTCACCCGCTCCTGGGCCCCACCCGCGCGGCCCACAGCATCATCCCTCTCCCCACGTCCGACCGGCCCCACCACCCCCCACTCACACGCAGCCCACAACTCTCCACCAACCCCCGCGTGGACCAGCCTCCCCGGCCCGCGCCGCCTTGGCAGCCCCAGCGTCTTCTTCCCGCCGCCCCCCTCCCCAGACCTCCACCGCCTGAGCCCTCTCCGCTTGCCGCCCTGCCCTCACCTTGATCCGCTCGCCAGCCCTCCCGGCGCCCGCCCGCGTCCTGCGCCGTCGGCCTCCTCTCGCGGCCGTCCCTCGCAGCCGCCCGCCATGCCGCCGCCGGCGTCGACCCGCCCGGACCCGTGCGCCGCCACCACCGCTCCACGCCGCCCGTCGCCCGCGCCGCGGTCGCCCCTCTCCTGCTGGCCCGGCACTGCGTCCGTGCCCCCAGGGACCTCTCCCTCGCCGTGCCTTGCCCGTGGCAGCGCTCGCCGCCGGCCGCCACGAGTCCCGCCTCAGCCTCCGCGGCCCGCTCCACCTCTGCCCGGCCTCGCGGCAGCTCGCCACGACCCGTGGCCGCCGCCTCTAGCCCGCAGCCGCCAGCATTACCCACCTCCACGCCTGCCCGAGCCGCCTCGCGCCGTTCCGGGCCGCCGTCCGCAGGCCCTTCCTCGTCGCGCTCGGCCTGTTGCTCTTGGCGTGCGTGCATGGGCGGGTTGACCTCGTCTCGAGACATGAGTTGGCCTCGGTGATGATGCTGGCCTGGTCACCAGTACCGAGTCGAGATGGCCGTCCGAAGAAACGGGGATCCCACAAGAACCGCCACCGTCAAGACCTCCAGGAAGCCGCCATCCGTTTGGCGAGGATGATTCACCGAGACCGTCACCAACCCGATAGGCCCGATGAACCACCGGCGCCCTGAAATACAAGACTGCTCCACCGGTACGCCAAGCTCGTCAAGCGAAGGAAACCTCAAGATCTCCAAGGCGATGCCACTCGGGGTGTTCCAACAGGGAAACCGGAGGCGATGATGTCGGATGCGACCAGTCCTTCTTCTCGGAACCGAAGACCGTGGACGCCAAGTCCCCGGGTTCAAAGGCGACAAGAACCCCGATCCGGAACGCCAAGATCTTCCCCACGGAACATCGGATTTCCCCCGGACGACAAGACCGACACAATGGCGCGGGCCCGACAAGACCCTCGCAACGGCAAGCTCGACCCTGTGGGACCGGCAAGACCTTCGCGATGACGAACGGCACCGACCGGAAGCCGATGCGACCCGACCGACCCAAGTTCGCCCCGGACATCGAGACCCGATGCGACAAGATCTGCCCGTGACCGAGAACGCCTGTCGAACCACGGATCCGAGACCGGACCGAAACCACAGACCGACCCCGAACCCGGAACCCAAGATCGTCGAGCCCCCTCTGATGTGTGACCCCTTTTCCTCGAACCCTATTTTATAACATATCAATTTGTTGCACATTAAATTGTCATTCCCGCATGCATAGCATTGGTTTGGGGGCCTTATGCCGATTCACCTAATCATTAAATATGGGGCCCATATGCGGGCAAATCTAGTCTCATATTGTCCTCATTTAAACTTGTGTAGCGAACCGGTATCTTACCTTGCCTTGTTATAACAACATTTTGAATTGCGGGGTAAATAAATAACATGAACCACCTAATTAAATGTCGGGACCCCGGTTCCACTTAATATGACCTAATTGCATCGCACCTTGCCACGCCATACATCATACATGCATCATGCCGATCTTCTGCCGTGTATTAAATCTTGCATCCGGTGTTCCTTCTAGTGTTTTGCTTCTTCGCGGATAAGGCCGTTGAGTTGATGTGAGCTTCGCCCCGATCTTCGGTTGCCCCTTCGGCAATGTTTTCAGGCGAGCATCTCCCCCTTTCTACCTATCTTACTTTTCTAGTATTTATTCCCTCCTGTTGATCTTTGCTATCTGTGTTGCGATGCTCTAGAATTCGTACCCGTGATATCCCTTGCAGCCATATATAGCCTTGGACACATCCTATTACCTGTTGTTTGGTAGATAGTTGGACCCGCGTGTCGTAGTCGCTTGCTCAAGTGTTTTGCTTGTCGTCAAGTACCACCTTTGTTGGAGGATTGCCGCATGTTGACGTTGGAGATGATCATGGTTTTACTTATTGTCCACTTTAATTCCTGTTTAACAACTAAAATTGAATTAAGCAGAGGCATCGGTGGGTGATAGGTAAGATTTGGTTTCCGACCGCCCACTTGTGTCCCGTAGGACCCGAGTTCTTGACACTGTTAGAGATCGAGCGCGCTAACCACATTGGGGAGATATGGGCCCCCATTGATAATTACCTGATTTCAAAGTATTGTCTTGGGGGCCACAAACTAGTTTGAGGTGTTTTACTATCCTGCACTTATGCCATGCTTTCTTGCTTTATTTACGATTGTGCGAGTCGCACCTTTGTCTTTAGTAAGCGGAATGTTTACGCGGTATGGGCAGTCCCCGTTTGGGGGCGTACTGTCGCATACTGCCATTGTCGCAAACCCTGAGTCCGTCTCGGAGACCGGCCGACTCCGTTGCGGGTGTCGACTCGGTGGGGTGGCCCCCCGTGCTTGCTTTGGGTCTGGGAACGTCGTGACTTAGGCCCGACATACTGGATGGGTGTATGTTAACCGATCCGCAAAAGGGTCGAAGTGCCTGTGGATACTTTGGTGCACCCCTGCAGGGTTAAATCTTTTCGAGAAGCCGTGTCCGCGGTTATGGACGACTTGGAGCACAGTGTCTGATCATAGACAACTATAACTAAAGTTTATTGTTTTAAATTGACTTGTTTCCGATATGATTAGTAATCAGCTTCACTACAACGGAATGGCTAAGTAAAAGTATCAACGACTGCTGGGTTTTGGGTTATCTCATGATAATTGTATCTAACTAGTAATGTTGCCACTATAACAGAATGATTAACTAAAAGTGCCCACTGCTTATTTTATCAGGATGATTATCTAAACCTGACTAGTAAAGTGCCGCAACTATAACTGAATAAATAAAACTGCCAACTGTGTGAGTTCCTCGGTTGACTTCCTCGTTTGGTCTCGAGGGGGAAACACCAGGATGGGTTTGTTTGGTGATAGCTTCAGGTTGGATCCGAATAGGTCTTTCTCACCCCTCTCTGATAGCCGCCAGTTGTATTGAGTCTCTATAGGTTGTTTAGTGCATCTTTGCCGCCGCTTGATCCACCATACCTATGTAGGCGAGGACCGCCAATTCTAGCCTCGCTGTCTTGGCCTCGATCTTGGCCTCCTCTTCCTTTGCCCTTTGTTGGCACCTTTTGTTAAGCAGGTTTTGAGATCGACGTTAGCAGTGGTTACCCTTCCGGCTTGGCCTGGGCAGGTTATGGACGCCATTGGTTATTCTCCGTGGCTCTTAGCCCCATTTGCATCTTGTCCGTAGTCGGACGCCCCATCGCTTTCAAGGTGATTTGGATCTTTGTACCGTATATTTGTATTCTTGACTCTTTGAGTCATTTGTATATATCTCTCTGTGGGTCCCATCGAGGGGTTGTGTAATGTTATTACTTTGTTTTCCACCCGCACGAAAGTGCCTGGTGGGCACCTTCGAATCGTTTCTATGCGGGTTTGGCGAGTTTCGCTAAAACTTGCATAGGGCCGATTCTGAGGGTGTTACACCAGGCCAGGTGACTCAGCTGACCTAGGGTTGCCGAGTTATAGCACGCCTGCAAAAAACCTGAGGGTTGCGTATGCGGCAGCAACCGAGATACCATCTTTGTCTGGCGAAGCCTGGCGGAGGCAACAAGAAAGAGTCAATGAGCTGGTGAACATAGCAAACCAGCAAAATGAGGAGATACTCAAGAACAAACCGACAAAGCCTGGAGCCTCCCGAGTCATTCATTCGTCCAGAGGTGCCCTGGCAGTTTCAGCTACAGCGGCATCGTCACCCGGAGGAGGCTCGATAAAAGATAAAGCGGTGACCTCTGGTAGGAGGAACAAGCAGATGGTGCAATATGATCCGGTAGTGGCGGAAAAGCACATGCAGACCGAGGCAATGAGAGCCGAGGTAACAGTGGGAACATAAACCACGGTAATGGCCAAGGGAGACAAGGAAATAACAGGCGAGGTAACCCCGACCAGCGTGGCTCAGCTGGAGGAGGGCAACATCCTCCGCAACAGCACCATCCGAGATATGAACTTCGGCAGGAGCGTGATGCGGGACCAGTTCTGTGAAACCCAGAAAAAAACATGTACAATGATGGTTATTCAAAAATGGAGAATGCCGGGTATGCCCGAGCAACTCACCATGTGATAGGAGAGCGAGTTGGAAATAGAAACTTGCAGCCAGATGATGCCAAATTGAAGTTGGACAAAATATATAGATATGAGTTATTATTAGAGCAAGGTCCTCCGGGTCCAGCATGATTTGGACCTCGGATCATGAGGGAGACACCTGTGTCGAACTTCCAGTTGCCAAGAGGGACAAAAACATACAATGGAAGAACAAAGCCGCAAGACTGGTTGATTGATTATGCCACAACAGTAAAAATTGCAGAGAGAAACCTAAGATGGGCAGTAAGATACGTGCCTTAGATGCTGGAAGGGCCGGCAAGGGTTTGGTTGAACAACTTACCAGCAATAAGTATCAACTGCTGACTAGATTTTGAGGAAATATTTGTGAGTAATTTCACCAGCACATACAAGAGGCCTAATAGACCTCAACAATTGGCGATGTGTAAACAGAGGTCGAATGAGACTGACAGAGAATTCCTGACTCAGTGGTGTAACCCGAGGAACTCATGTGAAGGGGTGATCTAGTCACAAGCGTTTGCATGGTTTGCACAAGGGTGGAGATATGCAAGCATATTGTGGCAAAGGATGCAAATGGATATGCCCACTATATTGGCCGAGACCATCAAGATAGCCGACTCATATGCACTGGGCGATCCGACTCTGCCAGAGCTTATGTCGGCAAATCAAAGTGAGAAACATGAACATTACGCCCGTGATGGAGCCGGATCATCCCGGAGGAATTACTTTTGAGGTAAAAGAAGAGATGAAAGACCGAATTATCGGTATAACTCGAACCATTTCGTGGTTGTGACTCAAGATCAGCAAGGAGCTGAGAGTATCCAACAACAAAAGAACAGTAGCCAGCAATGGACACCAAAAAATGATGGGAAAAAGCAATGGAGTAATGAACAGGAGAAACAATGGCAAGAGAGGCCAAAGTACACATATGAGTCAATGTTTGATCAGCCATGCAAGTTTCACACACCTAACCCGGATAAGCCGGCCAATAATACAACTTAGAACTATGCATGGATGAAACTGTCAATGGGGAACATGGAACCGTCACAAACACCACATCAACCACAACTTATTGGAGGAAATGCCCAGCAATTGATGTTACCGCCACCTCCACCAAGGTATGAAAATTAGGAAAGAAGAGATGAAGTGCACCATGTGGCAGACCGAGATAAAGGTAATAGAGGAAACCCCGACAATGATGGCCGTAATGATTACAGAGAACATCATCAGGCTTACTATGTGTTGTTCACTACAGAGCATCAAGATAAAAAGAATGTTCAGCGCTAACATATGGAGGTCAATGCAGTTATGCCGGCAGTGCCGAGATACATGCACTGTTCAGACCAGGATATCACTTGGAGTATCAAATATCACCCCAAGATCATGCCAAACCCCGGATCATATGCTTTAGTGCTTGATTCAACGTTTGTTGGAACAAACATAAATGTTAAATTCTCAAAGGTGTTCATTGATAATGGAAGCAGCATAAATATAATGTACAAGGGCACAATGCACAAGTTGGGAATCTCGAAGAACATGCTCCAGTCGACCAAGACCACCTTTCATGGCATTGTGTCGGGGTTGTCGTGTGAGCCAATTGGCAAAGTCCAGATAGATGTCTTATTTCGCACAAGAGAAAACTGCAGGGCAAAAAACTTAGAGTTTGAGGTTATGGATCTGGAGAATTGCTATCATGCATTACTCGGCAGACCCGCTCTATCAAAGTTCATGTCTAGTACTCACATCAGTGACCTAAAGATGAAAATTCCAGGCCCACATGGAGTGATTACTATTGATGGGGATTACAAGAGATCAATAGAATGTGCCTCGTCCAGATCAAATTTGGCCGAGTCATTGGTGATTGCAAGAAAAAAAAGGAGAATTTAAGAAGTAGCAGCTTTGGATCAGTCGGCACAGCTGAATATGCCGGCACTTGTTAACCCACATGGGAGTGTGTCGTTCCAGCTGACAAAGGATACTAAGAAAATTTAGATTGATGATCAGTTCCCAAAACGTACTGTAACCATTGGGGCAGGGCTGGATGACAAATAGGAAAGCGCACTCATTAGCTTCCTCCATGAGAATTGATGGCTGTGAAATATAGCCATCCACATCCACATTTAAACTAGATATTATTCATACTTTTGCTAAAATATCTCTCTAAATCCTACCACTAATGTCTAATGATCAAAGGGGTATGCAATCCTATCTTTGTATTTTCCCTGAACAGGTAATTATGTTTGATGATGGGAATCACAACATTAAAGTCAAATATATGAGATTTCCAACACAGCAAAAGAAACCAGGGGTCGTGAAGAGGAACCAGAAGGTTTAACGACCAACTATATGGCAGGAATAAATATTCCGGCCGTATAGTTTCCACCGACACCCTAGGTGATGGAGGGGTTAACCTCTTGGGTGGCCCGATCTTCACGGATCTTGTGGTCAAATCGATGGGAAAGCGAGGGGAAAGGGAGAAGGTAGCGGAAGCGAACACACACCTCGCGAAGAACACGATGAACACACGCAAAAATCACACGATACAAGGCTAATTGCTCCCGAATGGCGGCCACCGGTCCGATAGAATCCTTGCAAGGAAAGATCGGTCAACGTGCTCCCTCAAATCCACATCGGAGAGGGAAGAACTGTTGGAATTATGCCCTAGAGGCAATAATAAAGATGTTATTATTATAATTCTTGTTCATGATAATGTTTATATTCCATGCTAGAATTGTATTAAGCGGAAACTTTAATACTTGTGTGGTTTGTGAACAACACCGTGTCCCTAGTACGCCTCTATGGACTAGCTCATTGATTAATGATGGTTAAGGTTTCCTAACCATGGACATGAGTTGTCAATTAATAATGAGATCATATCATTGGGAGAATGATATGTTGGACATACCCAAACTAAGCGAAGCAATTAGATCGTGTCATCGTGTTCGTCTTTGCGAAGCTTTTCTTATGTCAAATATTGTATTCCTTAGACCATGAGATAATACAACTCCACAGTATCGTAAGAAATCTTTGAGGTCATCAAACGTCATCCTATGAGAGGGTGATCATAAAGGTGTCTCTCGGTGATCGGAAAGTATCATTGGGTTGTATGTATCGAGATGGGATTTGTCCCTCCCAAGTCGGAGAGATATACTTGGGCCCGCTCGGTAATCGATATCAACACCGCTTGCAAGCATGTGGTTAAGGAGTTAATCACAAAGTTATATAGGATTACGAAGCGAGTAAAGTACTTCTGTGAGCGAGATTTAACTAGTATGACCATGCCGACGATCAAATCTCGCAAGTAAAATATCGCGAGACGAAGGAATATATATATGGGATTGGTTGAATCCTGGCATCGTGGTTCATCCGATATGATCATCGATGAATGTGTGGAGTCAATATGGTATCCGGACCCGGTGGATTATTGATAGAAGATCATGTCTGCATATTCTCGAACCCGCAGGGTCACACACTTAACGTGTCTCGACGCTAGGATAGATTGGATAATTGGTTTATGAGTTTTTGTTCGGAGTCTCGGATGGGATCCGGGACATCACGAGAGGTTCCGGAGTGGTCCAGAGAATAAGATTCATATAAGGCAGTGCAGTTTTTGGAGTTCGGAATTGTTCCGGGTTAATCGGTATTGTACCGGAAGCTTCTAGAACCTTCCGGAAGGGGAACAACGTGGCCACACCTTCCGGGAGGGGGCATGGGCCTATGAGGGAGTGCCCTGGCCGCATTGGGACAGGGGCACAAGGCCCCATAGGGCCCAGCCGGCCAAAGAGGGTTTAAACCCTAGATAGAGCTTCTAGAAGGGGGGGTTTCCTTGCCCCCCACTCCTCCTCCTTGGCCGCCGGCCTTGGCTTGGGGGAGGGGGCTAGGGTTGCCGCCCCACCCCTCTATATAAAGAGGGCTGGGGGTGCACCACCCCCTACACCTTCCCCTCCAACCCTAGCCGCCCTGCTGCCCTCCTCTCTCCCTCCCGACTGTTTATAGGCGAAGCCCTGCTGCAGAAATTCTCCACCATATACACCACGACATCGTGTTGTAGATCCAATCCATCTCTCCACCATACTTGCTGGTCCGAGGAAGGAGGAGACGTCGAGGTGCTGCACGTGTGCATCTCACGGAGGCACCGCCACTTGTGGTGCTAGATCGGATCGGATCGCGAGGAGGAGAAGCGAGTACGACTACATCACCCACGTTCCGACGAACGTTCCGCTGTGTGAATCTTCAAGGGTATGAAGATCTAATCCAATCTCTATTGTTGTTTGCATCTCCTAGATTAGATCTTGGCTTTCCCTCTGTTCGCATCCGTAGAAAATTTTGATTTACTATGCCGCGAAACCCTTCAAGAACACCTTGGGGAGGGTCTTGACAACTTGGAGACGAGACATTGAACTCCCAGGCCTTGTTCAATGATGGATGCGTGATGCAAAGTCCAATCGAGGTTGGTGACGATAGTCGGTCCCCTTGGTAAAGGGGATGAGGCAAAACTAGAGATTCCATAATGGGGGTTGTCTTTAGTCTATCATCTATTCCTAAGGGATACATGAGGGGTGGGGGCTCTATTTATAGGCCAGCCACTAAACAAGGGTAGTTTGGGGATAAACTAGGCGAATAGGTAAGTAAAGGGGATACATGGGCTGTGGCCCAACAGGTGCGCGCAGGCACATACATGACCGGTAGTACCGGACTTAGGACCGGTAGTACCGGTCGGCCGATAATACCGCTCTGGGACAGTAGTACCGCTTGATCTGGAGCGTTAGTTGGAGCCGTCTGTAGCGAGCGGTATCAGGGGACGGTAGTACCGCTGACCCGTAGTACCGGGTCCAGATCCGGTAGTACCGCTTGCAGTCCTGGGACTTCTGTTGGCGTCGTCTGTAGGGAGCGGTAGTAGTGGGCGGTAGTGCCGCTGGCCGGTAGTACCGGCCGCCGGATACGGTAGTACCGCAGGAGACAAAGAGCATTTGGTGATCTGTCTTCTTCCTCCTCCTCTTCCAAGCTTCCGTCTTGTCGGGCTTGATGCTCCGGGCTTCCTCCCTTGCCTCCGTACTGGTCGGTGTGAACCTATCATGCATATGTGACGGAGTATGAAGTAGCATACCATTCAATAGGGTAGGAAGTGGGCTCGCATAGAGAAACCGATTCACCTTTGGAGTCCATGACGACTTGGCGTAAGTTGGAGACCTTGATGTAGTAACGACCGTAGGTCGGGCTGCATCACTAGGTCAAACAGAACAACTTTCATGAAGGGACCCCTATATAAAGAGACCTCTCATGACGAGAAAACAAGCCCCGACGAGAGAGAAGACACAGAAATCACAACACCTAAGGGCCGCCAAAGGAATAGATCTAGATCCAATCTCCAAACCCTTCTCCACCACCATAGCCATAGTCCACCACTTGTAATAATAGATCCCATCTCCAATTGGAGACATTGTGAGACTATTCCTATTGATCTCATGATTTCCAATACAATGTTTATGATTGTTGATCTCATCTCTATGTGTGAGTAATTTTCCTTGGGTAAGGGCTTCGGCCTAGCCATGTAGGTTGTGCATGTTAATTATCATAGATGGGACCGTGTATTAGTTTGCATGACATGATGATTATTGTATCCTCTCTTGCCTCAATCTAAGGACTTGTTAGGTACCCAAGACCCCGAGGATTGAGCCAGGTATAGGGAGTATGAGTAATGACTAATCTGAAGGATGGGAACCCTAGTGACAGAAAGGGTAGTACGGTTGTATGTGAGGGATTTACTTGGGATCAACGGTGATGTCACTGTGCATATCAGTTATCTTTCTTCTATGGATGAGACTAATAGGTTATTGCTATAAGCGGTTGCGGAGGCAATAACAGTTATGGATGCACTGTCCACATATAATTACCTTGCTCTAACAATTACATGCATACTTTATTATTATCTTTTATTCCCATCAGATGTTTTGCATAGCTACAGGTGAAACCTGATGCCCTAGGACCTCTCTCTCCATCATCGACAATAATAAAAGATCGCAAACTCTTGGTCCGGTAAAACACTAAAATAATTCTAAAACTCTTGAAGGTCCGTTAAAGTAACTTTTCTAAGATTTCTGCTTCCCAAGGATTCGATAACCTAGGTCTACTAGGAAAAAAGAGCTATACTACATCCATAATCCGGATCGAAGGTATCAAGAATCGGGACATTTTTGCTTGGTCTGCACAGGATCTGAAATGGGTCCCGAGGGAGCTGGCTGAGCACTCTTTGCATGTAAGGCCAGGTGCAAGGCCAGTGAAGCAACCTCTCCGCCGCTTCATCGAGGACAGGAGAAAAATCATTGGGGATGAGATAGCTCGTCTCCTTGCAACCAGGTTTATCATGGAAGTACTTCATCCGGATTGGCTATCTAATCTGGTGTTGGTTGAGAAGAAAAAAAATGATCCAAATGTAGCCGTGGTATGGCGTGTGTGTATTGATTAGACGAACCTGAACAAGGCATGTCCAAAGGATCCATTTCATTCGCCGAGGATAGATCAAGTCATTGATTCGACTGCTGGTTGTGAGTTGTCATCATTTGTAGACTGATGGCTGTGAAATATAGCCATCCACACTCACATTTAAACTGGATATATTCATACTTTTGATGAAATATCTCTCTAAACCCTGACACTAATGCCTAATGATCAAAGGGATATGTAATCCTTTCTTCCTATTTTTTCCTATGCAGATAATGACATATAATGATGGGAATCACAACATAAAAGTCAAAGATACAAGATTTCCAACACGTCAAAGAAACCAGGAAACATGAAGTGGATCCAGAAGGCTTAACGACCAACTATACGACGGGAATAAAATTCCAACCGTATAGTTTCCATCGACTCCATTAGGTTAAACATAATAACTTTCATGAAGGGACCCCTATGAAAGGGCATTTATTGTCATAATCACTTTTGGTGTTCGTTAACAACAAGTAGATCATTTTACAGTTTGTCACTGTCCACATGTTGGTATTATGATAAGTGAAAAGCACCCTCACACTTGGGAAAAGTCCCTACTCAGGTGACACAATTCTGGAAACTCCAGACCAAAGTCTCCAGTCTGTCAAGACCGAAGTCTCCGGTGTGGTCTGGAGTTTCCGGATCTGTCTCTGGTGGTGAATTCAGGATCTGGGCTGGGACATTCTGAATGGGGGTCCGAAGCCTGCTCTGGAGGATACCTCGGAGTCTCCGGTGATGGCTCAGTCCGGAATCTCCAGTGTTGGAAGACCGGAGTCTTCTGTCGTGTTGGGTCATGGATGGACTGGGTCATTCAGATGGGCGGTCCGGAGGCTGGTTCGGAGATTGGCCGGAATCTCCGGTGTAGACCGGAGTCTCCGGTCTACAGACCGGAGTCTCCGGTCTGACTTCTCTCCAACGGTCAGAAAACGGTTCGTGGAGGGAGCTGCCTATAAAAAGGGACCCTTATCTTCTACCTCCAGCTGCTCGAGCTTCTCAACAAAACCAACTCCATTAGAGCCACCAAATCTACAAGATCTCTTCATCCAACCATCCAAAGTCATTGTTCTTTGGAGAATCGAAGGAGGAGGCCTTGATCTACATCTTCACCAAGAGATATCTTCATTTCCCCCTCATTCACTTGAGGGCTCCCAAGCTCTTGTGTTTCGTTGGAAACCCTAACTTTGATTTGGTTCTTACAAGCTTGTCTTTGATTTGTCTTGACAGATTGCTTGTATTTGGGAGCCTCCAATTGAGTTGTGGATGTGTGCCCCGAACTTGTTGTAAAGGTGCCGGCTTCCACCTCGAAGGTTGCCGATATAGTGGAAGGTGGATCGATCCTGTTGGGGTGAGATTCATCGGAGAACAAGGGAGGCCTCTCATGGCGTTGGTGGTTTGAAACCACCCCCTCTCCAAACATAGACGTACTTCCCCTCAAAAGGAAGGAACTACGGGAAACAAATCCTTGTGTCTCCGCGTCCACTCCTTTGGTTACTTCTATCCTTTACCACACTTTACTTACTTGTTCTTGCTTAGTGTTGTGATAATCATTGCTTGGTCGACATATAGGTAAATTCACCATAGTTGCATAATCTAGAGAATTTACCTTTCTTGTCAAACCCTAATTTGAAAAAGAAGAAAAAATGAAGTAGCACCTATTCACCCCCCTCTAGGTGCCCATACGATCCTTTCACCCTATATAAAGAGGCTTCAAACGACGAGAAAACTCTCTCCTTCTCGACCACAACTCTCACTGCCACCAGAATCCACCACGCCAGAGGAATAGATCTAGATCTAATCTTCAAACCCTTCTCCACCACCATAGCCATATTCCACCACTTGTAATAGTATATATCTTCTTCAATTGGCGATATTGTAAGACTATTTGCTATCAATATTATGATATCTATTATAGTGTTTATGATTGTTAATTTCATCTCTATGTGTGAGTAATTCTCCTTGGGCTAAGGGCTTCGGCCTAGCCATGTAGCTTTTTGTGCATGTTATTTATCATAGATGGAATTATGTATTAGTTTGTATGACATGATGATTATTTTACTCTCTCTTGACTTAGTCTAAGGACTTGTCAGGTACCCAAGACCCCAAGGATTGATCCAGGTATAGGGAGTGTGAGTAATGACTGATATGCAGGTTGGGAACCCAGTGACAGAAAGGGTAGTACAGCTATATCTGAGGGATTTACTTGGGATTAACGGTGACGTAACTATGCATATAATTAGTTCTCTTACTTCTATATGAGACTAGTAGGTTATTGCTATAAGAGGTTGGCTGAGGCAATAGCAATTATGGATGCACTGACCATATATAATTATCTTTCTCTAACAATTACATGCATACTTTATTATTATCTTTTATTCCCATCAGATGTTTTGCATAGCTACTGGTGAAACCAAAAGCCCCAGGCCCTCTCACTCCATCGTCAACAACAACAAAAAGATCGCAAACTCTTGGTCCGGTGAAAACACAAAAGTAAATCTAAAACTCCCAAAGGTCCGTTAAAGTAACTTCACTTTGCTTCCTGCTTCCCGAGGATTCGATAAACCTAGGTCTACTAGGGAAAAAGAACTATACTACATCCGTAATCCGGATCGAAGGTATTAACCCTTTTTCTGGCGTCGTTGCCTAGGAAGCAACGACTCCCCTGGTGAGGTTAGTAGGAACCTTGCTAGTTTTAATTCTTGTTTTTAATTTTGTTAGTTTGCTTTGAGTCTTTATTTGAAAAACCAAAAAAATTATCTAGTCTTTAAATTCTAGTTTTTACTATCATAAGTTTTTAGTTTAAGAAAAATCCAAAAACATAGGAAATATGGCTGAAAAGAAGCTTGGGGAGTTTCAACTCCCAACAATGATTATTTGTGTACTCCTATTACTCAGCCAACAATTAATGCTGAAGATTATGAAATTAAGCCCCACTATTTAAGTTTAGTTCAACATAATGAATTTGGAGGCTCTACTGTTGAGGATGCAGGTATGCATTTGAACACTTTCACTGAAATATGTAATATGATGCGCATTAAAGATGTTGACCCCAATGCAGTCAAGTTGAGCTTATTTCCTTTCTCTCTTAGAGGAAGAGCAAAAGAATAGTTGCTATCTTTGCCTAGAAATACTATTGCATCATGGGTGGAATGTACTTCTTTATTTATGACTATATTCTTTCCACCTGCGAAAACTATGCAACTAAGATCTAATATTACTGGTTTTAGATAGGAAGAGCGTGAGCCACTAGCTCTTGCATGGGAGAGAATGAAAGAATACATGAGGAACTGTCCCAGACATGGGATGGAAGATTGGTTAATTCTCCATTTATTTTATAATGCTCTTAACCCTGTGTCTAAGTCTATGCTTGATACTATAGCTAGAGGAACATTTATGGGTAAACAAATTACCTAAGCCAAGCAGCTGCTAGACAACATGCAAGATAACCATGCCCAATGGCATGTGGAAATATCAAACACGAAGAAGGTGAACTCTGTCTCACCTTAAGAAAATGAAGAACTCAATGCTTAGTTGGATGAGCTTATATTAGCTTTCAAAGGTAAGGAAATCCCGGTAAGAGCTATCACAGAATCAAATATTGAAGAAATAGATTTCATAGCTCGTAATGATTATAACCCTGCTTGGAAGAAGAACTATAATCCAAACTTTTAGAAAAAATATTCTAGTCCTATAGGTAAATCTAATAATAATATGGGATCAAGTAATGGTAGTCTCCAAGAAACTCTTAAGTCCTTTATGGACTAGCAAAATGAGCAAAACAATATCCTAGTTAAAATTATGGAGAACCATGATGCTATGCTTGGTAAATTATCTAACCAAGCTATTAGTTTGAGGAATAATTTGCAGGACCTCTAAGAAAGGACAAGGATTGTTGAGGCATAACTAGGTAAGATAACCGAGAGTCAAACTCTCATTCTAGCTAAATTTACAGGTAAAGCTGAGCCCAATCCGGTTGAAGAACTTAAGGTGATAATAATCCAAAGGGAGGAGCCCGAAGAACTTGACTATAGCAATTCTCCTTCACCAAACTACACGGTTGAAGATCTTGTAAAAAGGATCAATATCAAGATTCTGGTAAGTGAAGGAAACGAGAAAGCCATGTATAAACACTTCGTTAATTAGGTAGCAATTAAGGTACGTGAGCTTGAGGAAAAGTATAAGAAAATTGCTGAAAAATTACCAGTTAAACTTGATGATATATTTGAGCCTACTATTAAGATTAAAATTGGGACTAATGAGATAAATGCACTTTGTGATTTAGGTGCAAGTGTTTCAACAATTACAAAAAGTATTTTTAATAAGTTGAAACTTGGATCATTTGAAATCACTGAGTTAAAATTACATCTAGCAGATTCTACCTATAAACAAGTTGTAGGAATTAAGGAGAACACTTCAGTATACATTAAAGGCTGTCTTGCTCTCATTGATTTTGTTATTGTTAACATGCCTGAAGATGCTACTGCTCCTATCATATTAGGCCATCCATTTTTAAGAACTATTAAGGCTTTGATTAACTTACATGAAGGGAACGTTAAGCTTATATTGCCTTCACGGGATACTTTTGTTATTCATTTTCCCAGGAGGAAGAAAGCCAAGCATGACGAGAAGGAGGCCATCACTTTGAATGCCAACTATTTTGGAGTGGGTGTTCCACTCATCTGGCCTAAGTGAAAGAACATTTTATGATCTCTAGTGTTTTGCGTGTTAGATAACAATATCAAAGATTATTTAATGTGTGTTCAAGTGCTGCAGATCTTAGCATTATCAAAAGAAGCTCAAAAGTGTTTTTGGGGGGCAGATAATCCGCCCCTACCAGGGGCCGGATAATCCGCCCCTCCCCCAATCACAAGGGGAGCAAGGGTTCGGCGCACTGTGTGTGTGTGTGTGTGTGGGGGGGGGGTGAATATCTTTAGGATTGTCCGACCAGGGCTGGAGTTTTTTCCTAGGCCAGATAATTCGCACCTTGAGGCGGATGTCGCCCCGGATTTTGCAAGGTGCCACGCGGCCTTGCCGTGTGTGAAGATAATCCCTGGATTTTCCCGAGGCGCATTTCCCAGACAGCCAATCCACCCCATGGGTGGGACGGATAACCCCCCCGAGGACTTTCTTCAAGACAAGCTCAGCGTGGTGCTTTGTGAGGGGGGCGGATCTTCCCCCGGATTTTTCGGCTCTAGGGCGGAGTTTTCCCCCCAGGATGGGCAGAGGGTATTTAAACCCATCTCTCCCCTCCTGCCAGAACTCTTAGTTCATTCGAAAACGACAAGATAAGTTCCTCAAATTCAATACAACAGATCTCCACCTTCATCCACCCAAAGGCCTCGTCCTTTGGGGAATCGAAGGACGAGGGATCGATCTTTATCAACAGCAATCAAGCGCTTCACTTGCAGGATCCTCAATCTAGTATTTCTTGCAAATATCTAGATCCTTGTTTTGGTTATTTGATAATCCTTGTTCTTGTGTCAGCTTGTTGCCATCATGGGAGCCTCCAATTTGGTTGTGGATGTGTGCCCTGCTAGAGTTGTGAAGGCACTGATTCCCGCCTCAAATGGTACCAATAGTGGAGAGGTGGATCATTCCTTTGGTGGCAAGATCCATCAGAGAATAGGGTGAGGACTATTGCGGCGTGGCGGTCTTAGAACCGCCCACCCCTCCAATGCAGACGTACTTCCCTTACCAAGGAAGGAACTGCGATAAAACAAATCCCGTGTCTCTGCGTGCTCCACTACGGTTTCCTCGCTCCTCTCTTTACGTGTTTAGTAGATAGTTTTGCATATAGGGAAATTATTGTAGTTGCATATCTAGAGAATTTACTTTGTGTCAAGCCTAAAATTGAAAAAGAACTAAAAATCTATTCACCCCCCTCTAGGTGCCCATATGATCCATTTCAATTGGTATCAGAGCCCCGGCTCTTTTTTCGGGTTTAAACGCCTAAGAGAAGTATGGGTTCCAAGGGAGATGGGAACGATGCTGCAGAAATAGTCACCATGAACAATATCAAGACGTTGGAAACAACCTTGATTAGTTCTATGGAGGATAAGATGGAAGAGATGCGTCAAATGATAATGCGTCTCTCTACACCCGCATCACCACCTCCATCTGCCTCTGAGGCCACCACTCTGCAATCTAAGGAAAAGGATAACACCAATTCCAAAGAGAACGATGTGGTTGGCGATGGCACTAGTAAGAACTCCTCCTATAAAAAGGAGAGTGGTAAGGAAGAATACAATGAGGTGTCTCATGTGTATTCACCTGATCCACCTATCCCACACCCTCATATACATAATAGAGGTGATCCACCCAAACTTTCAGCATCTACTTTTAATCAATGACAATTTTTGATGAAGACTCATGTGTGCAGCTCCTCCATTGAGTTATGTAAAATCATATAGAATGGTCTTCATGTTGGAGATCCAAACAACGTAACAAGAAGAGAGGTTGTAGATAGTCAAATCAATGCAACGGCTCTACACATGATCCAGCTTGGCATGGGTACCAAAGACATGCCTCACATAGAGCATCTCAACACAGCGAATGAAGCTTGGGATGCCCTCACCGAGCTCTTCATTGGAAATGAAAGCATGAGAAGGAATAGGTATGATGCTTTGAGTAACCAAGCTGAAGGGTTCTATATGATGGATGGAGAAGATCATGAGGATATTTATAGGCGGCTCAAGTCAATAGCCACCACCTTTAGAAATCATGGTGCTTCTCATGTTGATGATTCATGGATCAAGAGAAAGTATGTTAGTGCTCTTATGCCTTTTGAGCCCACATATTTGAAGAGTCTCCAAGGAAGGCATAACTACCACCTAATGACATCTAATGAGGCAATGCAAGAAATGGCAGCTTTCAAAGTGGCTGCCAAGAATGCCGAAGATGCCTGTGCACGAGCCATTGGAATGCAAAAGGGGGTCAACATGGCCTTGAAGACAAGCGTGGATAAACAAGAAGAAGATGACATAGAAGCTATGGAATGTCCCGAGGATGTAAAGAGGGATCATGGCGAGTACATGGCCTTCTATGCCATAAACTTTTGGAAGGATCCAGCCAAAGACAAATATGAACTTGAACGCAAGAGTGGAGCAAATGGAAGAAGGGAAAATGGTCCCAAGGTGAGAACCTGCTTCAATTGTGGAGACTGACTGCACTTTGTAGCTGAGTGCCCTTATCAGAGTAGAGAGGATAATGTAGGAATACTCATCCTCAAAGATAAGTCAAAGTCTCCACGAAAGAAGCAATTTGTGAAGAAGAGTTCTCCATTCAAAAGGCAACCAAAGATTGTCTTAGTGGCTCAAGAGGAGTATTCATTGGGAAGCGAAGATGAGGATGATAGCTCACAAGAGGTGGCTACCATAGTCACCACATATACACCGACATATCTCTTCGACTCACCGAATGAAAACATCATCAACAAGAACGTCACTTGCCTCATGGCAAGAGGTTTCGAGGTATCATCTTCCTTCATGTGGCATCCCGCAAAACCACTACTAGAAAATCGCGTCGAATTTGTGCATTGCATCGTCATCATCATATGTTGTTTGTCCAAAAACTATTTCGCAAAGCCCGTTTTGTTTTCTAAAAACGCCCCATCTTTAATTATTATGCAAAACCCCGGGCCGCCGGATTGTTTTTGTTTAACTAATATCGGTTTGCAAACGGAGTTATTAAAACAAATAAAAATTATAATTATTTTTGGTGGGGGCGGTCCGAGCAATTGAACGACCGCCCCAGAAAACTAAATCGGTCCGCTCTAATCCAGCCCCACCTAAATCCTACATCTACCTAAAATTCTACCCACCCCTACCTGGCCACCTCACCCCACCCAATCCCGAGCTGCCACCTCACCCTCTCCCTATTCCCCAACCAACCACACTATGCCACCTAGGCTAAACCACCTCCCCCTCTCTCTCCCTTCTCTCCTCACAGCCAGCCGACCGGGCCCCACCCCGCCCCCCCGCTCCACTCAGCCTCCCACCCACTCGGCCTCCCCTGTCCCTGCCCTGTGGGACCCGCTGCCCCCGGGCCCCACCCAATCCACCACGATCCCCGCGTGCCCCGCCCACGCAACGCGCGCCCCTCCCGAACCGCCCTGGCCCACCCCGACCGCGGCCTCTCCCTCCTGCCTCGCTTCTCCCCTTCTTCTTCCTCCCCGGCTACCGCACGCCGCCGGCGCCCCTCCCCTCTCCCCGCCTCACCGCGCTTCCTCCTTGCCTCCCCCGCATCCGGCGCCGCGTCCCAGTCGCCTCGCTGCCGCCCATCTCCGGCCGCCCCCAACCTCACCCCTCGCCGCGCGCAGCCAGCTTTCCACCCTCTGCCCTCGCCCCCTCCGCGCCCAACCACCTCCGCTCCCCTGGCCTCCACCTCGCCAAGCCCCGCGCGACCCGGACCCGCGCCCCTTCCTCCCTAGCGGCGACCTGCCGCCTCCCCGAGCCGCGCCGCCGCCAGACCTCCTCCGTCCTCCGCCCCGGGAACCTCCCAGTGAGCCCGCCCCAGTGACACAGCCTCGGCGTCTTGCGCCGCCCCTCCGTCCCCGGCTCCGGCTCCCTCCTCGCCTCGCTGTCGCCAAGGTCCCTGCCCGAGCCCGTCGTCCTTCAGCGCGGCCCCGCACGCCCCGCGTCGCGTCGCCTCTGACCGCCTGCGCCGTCTGTGTCTCGCGGGTCCATCGCCGCCGTCTCTGCAGGGCAACGTCGGGGTCTCCTCCGGTTGCTGCCAGGGAGCCTCCTCGCCTCGTCTACCTGTTGAGTACCTCGGCCTCGTTAGCCTCACCGAGCGTCCTACCGAGATCTTCGTCGACCTTGTCCTGGTCGTGAACCCTCGTGCAAGTGGATGCAGCCTATGGGAAGTTTTGGTTAGGAGGTATAAGATGGAGGCCACAGAGCATGAATCAAGAACCTCCAAGATCTACGGACGCCGAGATCCCCGAACCCGAAGATCGAACCCGTACCCGGTGCCGCGCCAAGAACTCCGAAAAACCCCGGCACCGGACAAGTTCGCCATCGGCCTCAAGAACGCCTGCACGGAACGACAAGATCGACCGCGTGGAACCAAGATCCCCGGCACGTTACGACGAGTACCCCCTCGAGGACACCGAGTTCTTCGTCCCGGACGCCAAGACCGACTTCGATGGCGCGGGCCCGATAAGACCTACGGCAGCAAGACCGACCCTGTGGGACCCGGCAAGACCTTCGCGATGACGAGAACGGCACCGACCCGGAAGAAGCCGATGCGACCCGACACCGACCCAAGTTCTGCCCTCGGACATCGAGACCCCCGGATGCGCCAAGAACTACCCCGTTACCGAGATCAACCCCAGTAATCCAAGAACGCTTCCGTCGAACCCCAGACCCGAACCCTGAGACCGACCCCGAACCCCGGAACCCCAAGCTCGTCGGGACCCCCTAATGTGTGAATCCTTTCCGAAACCCTATTTGATAACATAATAACAACTTATCGCATATTCAATTGTTCATCTCGCATGCATATCTGTGGTTTGGGGGCATTATGCCGATTCACCTAATAATTAAATATGGGGCCCATATGCGGGCAAATCTAGCCTTATATTGGCCTCATTTAAACATGTGTAGCGAACCGGTTCCATCTGTTGTTTTGCTAAACAACATTTAATTTGCGGAGTAGATAAACAACTTGAACCATTTAAGTAATTGTCGGGACCCCGGTTCCGCTTAATATGACCTAAGTGCACCGCACCTTGCCCTGCCATACATCATACCATGCATCATGCCGATCTTCTGCTGTGTATTAAATATTGCATCCGGTGTCTCTTCTAGTGTTTTGCTTCTTCGCGGATAAGGCCGTTGAGTTGATGCGAGAGTCGACCCGATCTTCGGATTGAACCTTCGGCAATGTTTTCAGGCGAGCATCTCCCCCTTTCTACCTATCTTACCTTTATAGTATTTACTTCCCTCCTGTTGATCTTTGCTATCTGTGTTGCGATGCTCTAGTTTTCGTTCCCGTGATATCCCTTGCAGCCATATACAGCCTTGGACACATCCTATTACCTGTTGTTTGGTAGATAGTTGGACCCGCGTGTCGTAGTCGCTCGCTCCAGTGTTTTTGCGTGTCGTCAAGTACCACAGTTGATGGAGGATTGCCGCATGTTGACGTTGGAGATGATCATGGCTTTAATTATTGTATCACTTTAATTCCTGTTTAACAACTAAAATTGAATTAAGCAGAGGCATCGGTGGGTGATAGGTAAGATTTGGTTTCCGACCGCCCACTTGTGTCCGTGGGACCCAGTTCTTGACACCTGTCCGAGATCGGAGCGCTAACCACAGGTGGGGAGATATGGGCCCCCCATTGATAATTACCTGATTTCAAAGTATTGTACTGGGGGCCACAAACTAGTTTGAGGTTTTATTTACTATCCTGTACTTATGCCATGCTTACTGCTTTATTTACGATTGTGCGAGGTACGCTTTGCATCTTTGTTAGGAAAGCGGAATGTTTACGGTATGGACAGTCCCGTTTGGGGACTCATTGTCGCATATCGCCATTGGCGCAAACCGAGTCCGTCTCGAGACCGGCCGACTCCGTTGCGGTGTCGACTTCTGGGTGGCCCCGTGCTTGCTCTTGGTGCAGGAACGTCGTGACTTAGGCCCGCCGACATACCGATGGGTGTATGTTAACCGATCGGCAAAAGGGTCAAGTGCTGTGGATACTTTGGTGCACCCTGCGGTTTAATCTTTTCGAAGCCGTGTCGCGGTTATGGACGACTTGAGCACAAGATCGATCATAGACAACTATAACTAAAGTTTACTGTTTTAAATTAACTTGTTTTCGATATGATTAGCAATCAGCTTCACTACAACGGAATGGCTAAGTAAAAGTATCAACAACTGCGGGGTTATGGGTTATCTCATGCTAATTGAATCTGACTAGTAAGTGATGCCACTATAACGGAATGACTAACTAAAAGTGCCCACTGCTTACTTTATCAGGACGATTATCTAAACCTGACTAGTAATTGCTGCAACGATAACTGAATAAGTAAAACTGCCAACTGTGTGCGTTCCTCGGTTGACTTCCTCGTTTGGTCTCGAGGGGGAAACGCCAGGATGGGTTTGTTTGATGATATTCTCAGGTTGGATCCGAATAGGTCATTCTTACCTCCTCTGATATCCGCCAGTTGTATCGAGTCTCTATAGGTTGTTTAGTGCATGCTGCCGCTGCCGCTCAGTCCACCATACCTATGTAGGCGAGGACCGCCGAATTCTAGCCTCGCCGTGTACTGGCCTCGATCTTGGCTCCTTCTTTTTTCCTTTGCCCTTTGCCGGCACCCCTTTTGTTTAAGCAGGTTTGAGATCGACGTCGTTAGCAGGGTTACCTTCCGGCTTGGCCTGGGCAGGGTTATGGACGCCATTGGTTATTCTTCAGGGCTCTTAGCCCCATTTGCATCTTGTCCGTAGCTGGACGCTATATCGTTTTCAAGGTGATTTGGATCTTTGTACCGTATATTTGCATTCTTGACTCTTTGAGTCCCTGTTGTATATGTATCTGTTCTGTGGGTCCCATCGAGGACTGTTGTGTAATGTTATTACTTTGCTTTCCACCCGCACGAAAGTGCCTGGTGGGCACCTTCGAATCGTTTCTATGCGGGTTTGGCGAGTTTCGCTAAAACTTGCATAGGGCCGATTTGAGGGTGTTACAGAGTGGTATCAGAGCTCAGCAGTTGCGATACCCCACAAGTCCAGCCTGTAGGATAACCTAGCTAACGGCCGAAGTAGAGTGTTTAAACTATTTTTGCAAAACCGGTTGGATAGTTCTGGTTAGGTCTGATTTTACTCCTTACCCCTCTGCTATTCTCCTCTTATCTCGACGTGTTTCGAATCTGCTCTCTTATCTTTTCTTCGAGTCCAGGATTTCTCGTGGTTGGGTTTCCGTCGTCCCTTCAGGGTTTCGCTTCCGCCTCTGATAACGGTGTTGCTACATATGGTCCTCCTGTTATACGAGGAGTCTTCCGTCTTGTGGACTTCTCTTGTTCCTTCTCGTGCTTTCCGGTGTTTCTGACGCGACGACATCCTCTATGCCAGATCCGATGCAGAGTCTGCATCACTCCCTTGATCCGAACCTCGCTTGTCGAGATCTTCAGTCTGAATCTTGAGGGTTGGTTGCATAATCTGTCTATTCGTGTACAGAGTAATGCTTTGAGTGCGGGATGGAGTCGCGACCATACCACTACTCTTATCATTCGCTTCTGTACATTGAATGGTGGATCGATGCAATTTTACTCCTTCCATGAAAGTTAGAGGTGGCCTTACCTTTAACTTCGTCCGTTGTTTTCCGGAGGGCTCTTTCGACGATCAGGGACAACGACCTCTTGTTAGTGGTGTCGCGAGGATCTACACGAAGCGATAAGACGCAGATCGCCGACCTTCCTTCCGGTACCATGAGGCGGATCTCGAGGGCGAGATCCCTTGTTAGTGGTGTCGAATTGTGGCATCCCGCAAAACCACTACTAGAAAATCGCGTCGAATTTGTGCATTGCATCGTCATCATCATATGTTGTTTGTCCAAAAACTATTTCGCAAAGCCCGTTTTGTTTTCTAAAAACGCCCCATCTTTAATTATTATGCAAAACCCCGGGCCGCCGGATTGTTTTTGTTTAACTAATATCGGTTTGCAAACGGAGTTATTAAAACAAATAAAAATTATAATTATTTTTGGTGGGGCAGTCGAACGGTCCGAACCGACCGAACGACCGCCCCAGAAAACTAAATCAGTCCGCTCTAATCCAGCCCCACCTAAATCCTACATCTACCTAAAATTCTACCCACCCCTACCTGGCCACCTCACCCCACCCAATCCCGAGCTGCCACCTCACCCTCTCCCTATTCCCCAACCAACCACACTATGCCACCTAGGCTAAACCACCTCCCCCTCTCTCTCCCTTCTCTCCTCCACGGCCCGGACGGGCCCCACCCGGCCCCCACTCGGCCTCCCACCCACTCGGCCTCCCTGTCCCCTGCCTGTGGGACCGCTGCCCCAGGCCCCCCAATCCACCACGATCCCGCGTGCCCGCCCACGCGCCCCTCCCGAACCGCCTGCCCACCCGACCGCGGCCTCTCCCTCCTGCCTCGCTTCTCCCCTTCTTCTTCCTCCCGACTCGCCTTGTGCCCCTCCCTCTCCCGCCTCACCGCTTCCTCCTTGCCTCCCCGCATCCGCGCCGCGTCGATCGCCTCTGCCGCCCATCTCCGGCCGCCCCCAACCTCACCCCTCGCCGCGCGCAGCCAGCTTTCCACCCTCTGCCCTCGCCCCCTCCGCGCCCAACCACCTCCGCTCCCTGCCTCCACCTCGCCAAGCCCAGCGACCCGGACCGCCCCTTCCTCCTAGCGGCGACTGCCGCCTCCCGAGCCAAGCGCCAGACCTCCTCCGTCCTCCACCGGAACCTCCCAGCCCCGCCCAGCGGTGACCTGGCCTCCGGCGTCTTGGCGTCGCCCTCGTCCCCTCGGCTCCCTCCTCGCCTCGCTGTCGCCAAGGTCCCTGCCCGAGCCCGTCGTCCTTCAGCGCGGCCCCGCACGCCCCGCGTCGCGTCGCCTCTGACCGCCTGCGCCGTCTGTGTCTCGCGGGTCCATCGCCGTCTCTGCAGGGCAACGTCGGGGTCTCCTCCGGTTGCTGCCAGGGAGCCTCCTCGCCTCGTCTACCTGTTGAGTACCTCGGCCTCGTTAGCCTCACCGAGCGTCCTACCGAGATCTTCGTCGACCTTGTCCTGGTCGTGAACCCTCGTGCAAGTGGATGCAGCCTATGGGAAGTTTTGGTTAGGAGGTATAAGATGGAGGCCACATAGCATGAATCAAGAACCTCCAAGATCTACGGACGCCGAGATCCCCGAACCCGAAGATCGAACCCGTACCCGGTGCCGCGCCAAGAACTCCGAAAAACCCCGGCACCGGACAAGTTCGCCATCGGCCTCAAGAACGCCTGCACGGAACGACAAGATCGACCGCGTGGAACCAAGATCCCCGGCACGTTACGACGAGTACCCCCTCGAGGACACCGAGTTCTTCGTCCCGGACGCCAAGACCGACTCGATGGCGCGGGCCCGACAAGACCCTCGCAACGGCAAGACCGACCCTGTGGGACCCGGCAAGACCTTCGCGATGACGAGAACGGCACCGACCCGGAAGAAGCCGATGCGACCCGACACCGACCCAAGTTCTGCCCTCGGACATCGAGACCCCCGAATGCGCCAAGAACTACCCCGTTACCGAGATCGACCCCAGTAATCCAAGAACGCTTCCGTCGAACCCCAGACCCGAACCCTGAGACCGACCCCGAACCCCGGAACCCCAAGCTCGTCGGGACCCCCTAATGTGTGAATCCTTTCCGAAACCCTATTTGATAACATAATAACAACTTATCGCATATTCAATTGTTCATCTCGCATGCATATCTGTGGTTTGGGGGCATTATGCCGATTCACCTAATAATTAAATATGGGGCCCATATGCGGGCAAATCTAGCCTTATATTGGCCTCATTTAAACATGTGTAGCGAACCGGTTCCATCTGTTGTTTTGCTAAACAACATTTAATTTGCGGAGTAGATAAACAACTTGAACCATTTAAGTAATTGTCGGGACCCCGGTTCCGCTTAATATGACCTAAGTGCACCGCACCTTGCCCTGCCATACATCATACCATGCATCATGCCGATCTTCTGCTGTGTATTAAATATTGCATCCGGTGTCTCTTCTAGTGTTTTGCTTCTTCGCGGATAAGGACGTTGAGTTGATGCGAGAGTCGACCCGATCTTCGGATTGAACCTTCGGCAATGTTTTCAGGCGAGCATCTCCCCCTTTCTACCTATCTTACCTTTATAGTATTTACTTCCCTCCTGTTGATCTTTGCTATCTGTGTTGCGATGCTCTAATTTTCGTTCCCGTGATATCCCTTGCAGCCATATACAGCCTTGGACACATCCTATTACCTGTTGTTTGGTAGATAGTTGGACCCGCGTGTCGTAGTCGCTCGCTCCAGTGTTTTTGCGTGTCGTCAAGTACCACAGTTGATGGAGGATTGCCGCATGTTGACGTTGGAGATGATCATGGCTTTAATTATTGTATCACTTTAATTCCTGTTTAACAACTAAAATTGAATTAAGCAGAGGCATCGGTGGGTGATAGGTAAGATTTGGTTTCCGACCGCCCACTTGTGTCCCGTAGGACCCGAGTTCTTGACACTGTTCGAGATCGAGCGCTAACCACGGTGGGGAGATATGGGCCCCCATTGATAATTACCGATTTCAAAGTATTGTACTGGGGGCCACAAACTAGTTTGAGGTTTTATTTACTATCCTATACTTATGCCATGCTTACTGCTTTATTTACGATTGTGCGGTCGCACCTTTGTCTTTGTTAGGAAAGCGGAATGTTTACGCGGTATGGACGATCCCGTTTGGGGACTTCTGTCGATATCGCCATTGGCAAACCGAGTCCGTCTCGAGACCGGCCGACTCCGTTCTTGGTGTCGACTCGGTGGGGTGGCCCCGTGCTTGCTCTGGGTGCAGGAACGTCGTGACTTAGGCCCGACATACCGATGGGTGTATGTTAAGCGATCGGCAAAAGGGTCAAGTGCTCATGGATACTTTGGTGCACCCCTGCAGGGTTTAATCTTTTCGAGAAGCCGTGTCCGCGGTTATGGACGACTTGGAGCACAGTGTCTGATCATAGACAACTATAACTAAAGTTTACTGTTTTAAATTAACTTGTTTTCGATATGATTAGCAATCAGCTTCACTACAACGGAATGGCTAAGTAAAAGTATCAACAACTGCGGGGTTATGGGTTATCTCATGCTAATTGAATCTGACTAGTAAGTGATGCCACTATAACGGAATGACTAACTAAAAGTGCCCACTGCTTACTTTATCGGGCGATTATCTAAACGACTAGTAATTGCAACGATAATCGAATAAGTAAAGCGCCAAGCGTATGCGTTCCTCGGTTGACTTCCTCGTTTGGTCTCGAGGGGGAAACGCCAGGATGGGTTTGTTTGATGATATTCTCAGGTTGGATCCGAATAGGTCATTCTTACCTCCTCTGATATCCGCCAGTTGTATCGAGTCTCTATAGGTTGTTTAGTGCATGCTGCCGCTGCCGCTCAGTCCACCATACCTATGTAGGCGAGGACCGCCGAATTCTAGCCTCGCCGTGTCTTGGCCTCGATCGACTCCTTCTTTTTCCTTTGCCCTTTGTCGGCACCCCTTTTGTTTAAGCAGGTTTTGAGATCGACGCCGTTAGCAGGGTTACCCTTTCGGCTTGGCCTGGGCAGGGTTATGGACGCCATTGGTTATTCTTCAGGGCTCTTAGCCCGATTTGCATCTTGTCCGTAGCTGGACGCTATATCGTTTTCAAGGTGATTTGGATCTTTGTACCGTATATTTGCATTCTTGACTCTTTGACTCCCTGTTGTATATGTATCTGTTCTGTGGGTCCCATCGAGGACTGTTGTGTAATGTTATTACTTTGCTTTCCACCCGCACGAAAGTGCCTGGTGGGCACCTTCGAATCGTTTCTATGCGGGTTTGGTGAGTTTCGCTAAAACTTGCATAGGGCCGATTTGAGGGTGTTACACTTCACCTCTTTTCCTAAGGCTATGATTGTCATGGATGATCCTACTAGTCTTATTGTTAAGGAAGAAATTATTGCTTTGGACTACTTTATCACTAACTTGCAAGGTGATCACAAAAGACATTTTGAGGTTCTCATGGACCAGCTGACCCAAAATGAAGTGCTTCTTGAAGAAAAGGGCAGGATTGAAAGGGAGGATGCCATGGATATTGCATCTCTAAAAAATTCTCTAGAATAATAGGAAGAGGCTGGAGCCTCTCTTGAATAGAGAATTGAGTCAATTGAGGAGTCACACGAATAAGTTGTGACCAATCTTGTAAAGGAACGTCACAATGTAGTAGCCAAAGCAAAGAAACTAAAGAAAGAAAAAGTTGACTTTGGGGCTGCTCATGCTAGACTCTCCAAGGAGTTGGAGAAACTTGACATTGATCACAAGGCTTTGGAAGTGAATTATCTATTCTCAATGAGTCTCGTGATCAGATCATTGACTAAGTATGATATCCCTAGCACATCTAAGTCAACATATGCTCATGAAGAAAATCTAGGGTGGAAGATGAGCTTGCCAAAGCCTCCACTTCCAAAGGTAAGTGAGTTCTTGATGATATTCTTGGCAAGCAAAGATCAAACATTGGAAAAGAGGGACTTGGCTATGTTCCCAAGTCCAAGAAGAAGAATAACAAGAAAACGAATACCAAGAATGCACAAGCAAATGCAAGCACCATTGAAAAGAGCATCACAAATGACAAAACTGACTATATTGGTTTTGCAGGGCCTAACAATCCTAATTATGATCTATTTTGTGATTACTATGGTGGTATCTGTGCTAACTATGTTGGTCCTTTTTATGAATACATTGCTTGGTCTATTTGGGTTCCAAAGAACCTTGTCAATAACATGAGAGGACCCATTGAAAAATGGGTACCTAAAACCAAGAAGTAATTTTCATGCAGGGCCATGCTTCCGGTGGATCTAAATGAGTGCTGGAAAGTGGGTACACTAGTCATATGACCGGAAGCAAAGATATCATCACATATATGAGACCCAACCATGATCATATTACTGTCCCCTATGGTGATAAGTCAAAATCTGAGGTATTGGATCTCGGCAAAGTTGTGGTTGCCCACGATATCTCTCTCGTGGACGTCATGCTTGCTGAGACCTTCGGTTACAACTTACTTTCTATTCGTGTCCTTGGTAAGATGGGCTTTACTGTTTTCATAGATGGTGATTTAGTGGTACTCTTGTGGAGCAAGTCTCTAAAGGTCACTTTCATTGGGTATGTCGAAAATGACCTGTATGTGGTGGAATTTTCGGGGAAAACCACTGCTGGTCCGATGTGCTTATTTGGAAAGGCCGACGCGGACTAGTTATCTAGCTCACATCAACATGAGAACTTTGTGAAAGGATACAGATGTCGCCTAGAGGGGGGTGAATAGGCGATTAAAAATTTTCCGAGAGTGGCTCGACAAAGGCGGAATTAAACTAGCGTTTACTTTGTCAAGCACAACCTAGAACAACTATGGTTCACCTATGTGCACCAACAACTTATTCTAAGCAATACAAGCAACAATGTGATAGCAAGATATATATTACTTCAAGCATGAAGGCTATCACAATGTAAAGTGCATAAGTAAAGAGCTCGGGTATAGAGATAACCGAGGCACACGGGGACGAAGATATTTTACCGAGTTCCTCCCAACATGGAGTACATCTCGTTTGGATAGGGGGTGGTATCTAACCACCTACGCCACAAAAGGCCTCCCTTATTCTCCGGTGAATCTCACCCCAATGGGATCGATCCACGCTTCCACTATCGGTGCATTTGTCGGTGGCAACCGGAACCTCTCACAAGGTTGGGGCACTTCTCCACAACTTAATTGGAGGCTCCCAAAAAATGCCACCAAGGCCTCAACAAACGCCACCAAGGCCACTGTAACACCCTCAGAATCGGCCCTATGCAAGTTTTAGCAAAACTCGCCAAACCCGCATAGAAACGATTCGAAGGTGCCCACCAGGCACTTTCGTGCGGGTGGAAAGCAAAGTAATAACATTACACAACAGTCCTCGATGGGACCCACATAACAGATATATATACAACAGCGACTCAAAGAGTCAAGAATACAAATATACGGTGCAAAGATCCAAATCACCTGGAAAACGATAGAGCGTCCAGCTACGGACAAGATGCAAATCGGGCTAAGAGCCCTGAAGAATAACCAATGGCGTCCATAACCGCCTGTGCCAAGCCGGAAGGGTAACCACGCTAACGGCGTCGATCTCAAAACCTGCTTAAACAAAAGGGTGCCGACAAAGGGCAAAGGAAAAAGAAGGAGCGTCGATCGAGGCCAAGACACGGCGAGGCTAGAATTGGCGGTCCTCGCCTACATAGGTATGGTGGATCAAGCGCAGCGCAGCTGCACTAAACAACCTATAGAGACTCGATACAACTGGCGACTATCAGAGAGGGGTAAGAAAGACCTATTCGGATCCAACCTGATACTAGCATCAAACAAACCCATCCTGGCGTTTCCCCCTCGAGACCAAACGAGGAAGTCAACCGAGGAACTCACACAGTTGGCAGTTTTACTTATTCAGTTATAGTTGCCGCAATTACTAGTCAGGTTTAGATATTCATCCTGATAAAGTAAGCAGTGGGCACTTTTAGTTAATCATTCCGTTATAATGGCATCACTTACTAGTCAGATACATTTAGCATGAGATAAACCCAAAACCCAGCAGTTGTTGGTACTTTTAGGTAGCCATTCCATTATAATGAAGCTGATTACTAATCATATCGGATACAAGTCCATTTATAACAGTAAACTTTAGTTATAGTTGTCTATGATCAAGCACTGTGCTCCAAGTCGTCCATAACCGCGGACACGGCTTCTCGAAAAGATTTAACCCTGCAGGGGTGCACCAAAGTATCCACAGGCACTTCGACCCTTTTTGCGGATCGGTTAACATACACCCATCGGTATGTCGGCGGGGCCTAAGTCATGACGTTCCTGCACCCAAAGCAAGCAGGGGCCACCCCACTAAGTCTACCCGAACGAAGTCGGCCGGTCTCGAGACGGACTTAGGGTTTTGCGACAATGGTCAGAACGTCGGCAGATCCCAATCGGGACCGATACCGCGAAAACATTCCGCTTCCTAAACGACAAACGTGCTCCTCACACAATCGTAAATAAAGCAGTAAAGCATGGCATAGGTACAAGATAGTAAATAAATCCTCAAACTAGTTTGTGGCCCCCAGTACAATACTTTGAAATCAGGTAATAATCAATGGGGGGCCCATATCTCCCCACCTGTGGTTAGCGCGCTCGATCTCGGAACAGGTGTCAAGAACTCGGGTCCTACGGGACACAAGTGGGCGGTCGGAAACCAAATCTTACCTATCACCCACCGATGCCTCTGCTTAATTCAATTTTAGTTGTTAAACAGTAATTAAAGTGAAACAATAAGTAAACCATGATCATCTCCAACGTCAACATGCGGCACTTCTCCAACAATTGTGGTACTTGACGACAAGCAAAACACTTGAGCAAGCGACTACGACACGCGGGTCCAACTATCTACCAAACAACAGGTAGTAGGATGTGTCCAAGGCTATATATGGCTGCAAGGGATATCACGGGTACGAAACTAGAGCAACGCAACACAGATAGCAATAGATCAACAGGAGGGAAGTAAATACTATAAAAGTAAGATAGGTAGAAAGAGGGAGATGCTCGCCTGAAAACACATTGCCGAAGGTTCAACCGAAGATCGGGGCGAAGCTCACATCAACTCATCGGCCTTATCCGCGAAGAAGCAAAACACTAGAAGAAACACCGGATGCAATATTTAATACTACGGCAAAAGATCGGCATGATGCATGTATGATGTATGACATGGAAAAGGTGCGGTGCAATTAGGTCATATTAAGCGGAACCGGGGTGCCGACATTAATTAGGCGGTTCAAGTTGTTTAGCTACCCCGCAATTTAAATGTTGTTTTAACAAGGCAAGATTATAGTATTGGTTCGTTACACAAGTTTAAATGAGGCCGATATGAGACTAGATTTGCCCGCATATGGGCCCCATGTTTAATTATTAGGTGAATCGGCATAAGGCCCCCAAACCACAGATATGCATGCGAGATGACAATTAAATATACAACAAGTTGTTATGTTATAAAATAGGGTTCGAGGAAAAGGGGTCACACATCAGAGGGGGCTCGACGATCTTGGGTTCCGGGGTTCGGGGTCGGTCTCAGGGTTCGACGGATCTGGGGTTCGGGGTTCGGCGGAAGCGTTCTCGGATTCCGGGGTAGTAGATCTTGTCGCATCCGCGGCCTTCGGGTACGGGATCGGTCTCCGGGTTCGGGGGTCTCGGCGTTCCATGAAGGAGTACTTGGCCTGACGTCGGGGCATCGGTACCGTCCTGGTTGCTGTCGTTCTTGTCGTTGCGACGCTCTTGTCGGGTCCGCGCCATCGAGTCGATCTTGGCGTCAGGGGAATTCCCGATGTTCCGTGGAGAAGATCTTGGCGCTCTCGAGGTAGTCCCTGGCGTATCCGTGTCGACGTCATTGGCATCCGGGTTTTCGGTTCCATGTAGGAGATCTCGTCGAGGGTCTTCGGGTTCCGAGGAGAAGCACTTGAGTGGCATAGCCCTCGGGTTATCGGGTCCGGGGATCTTCTGGTGCCATGGCCACACAACATACACACCTCACGTTGCTACATAAGCGCCGCAGGGCCGAGGAAGACCGACGGAGGCCTATCCAGCGCGCCAGAGGTTCCGAGGGTGTGCCTGTAGCGGCTCTGCAGGGCCACGGCAGGGCCGGGCGGAGCCGCGGGGCAGGGCCACGGCGGCTCGGGGGCGTTGGAGGGCCGCTGGTGGAGACGGCGAAGCTTCGGGCGGGCAGGAGCAGCGGGAAGGTCGGCGGGCACGGGCCGGTCGGGCTTGCAGGCGTCGGAGGCCCGAGGCGGCGCGACGCTGGCGGAGCACGGCTGGCTCGGCGACGGCGACGGACAAGGGCGGCCAGGGCCGAAAGCGAGAGGCGGTTCGGGGCGGCCACGGAGCGAGGGCGGCCGGAGATGAGGACGAGCGTGGCGGGCGGGCGCGGGGTGGAGCGGAGAGGCGGCGCGAGGGAAGAAGGGGCGGGGCCGCAGGGGTCTGCGGGTCGAACAGGCGGACCGGGCCGGAGGAGGAGGAGCACGGAGGTGCGGGAGCTACGGCAGGGCCGAGGAGAGGCGGCGATCTGGGGTGAGAGGCGGGGAGAGGCGGCCTCGGCCACGGGGCGGGGCGGCGCGGGCCGGCGGCGCTCCGGCGGCAGGGGCCGGCGACGGCTGGGGCTGACGCGGGTGGGAGGAGCAGGGCGGTGAGGGAGCCTGGTCGGGTGGGGAAAAGGAAGAGGACGCGTGGGGAGAGGGAGCTGCGAGTGGGGACGGGGGACAGGGTCCACGCGGGGGAGGTGGCGCGGGCCCAGCGGCCAGGGAGGGAGTGGGGAGTGGGCAGGGGTGGACCAGGTCTAGAGGGGTGGGCCAGGTGGGGACAGAGCGGTTCAGGGGGAGGTGCTGTGTGCGTGCGCGTGGTGTGTGTGGCCTGCTGGGAGGTGGGCCACAGGGGAGAGAGGAGAGAGGGCTGGGCCAAGTGGCAGGGTTTGATTGGCTAGGGGGGAGGGGAGAGGTGACGTGGCGAGAGGAGATTGGGCAGGGTGAGGTGGAGGCTGGGTGTGGGTAGATAGGTGGGTGGCTTTAGGAATTAGATGGGGCAGATTAGGTGGACCGTTTTAATTTCTGGGGCGGTCGTTCGGGTCAATCGGCCCGTTCGACTGCCCCCGCTAAAATAATACATATTTTTATTTAATTCGAACAAGTCTTTTGCAACCCGATAACAGACAAAACAAAATAGTCCGGCGACCCGGGTTTTGGCGTTTGAATAAAGATGGGGCGTTTTTAGAAAACAACACGGGCTTTGCAAACATAGTTTTTATGCAAACAATGCATGATGATGACGATGCAATGCACAAATTCAACGCGATTTTCTAGTAGTGGTTTTTGCGGGATGCCACAGCCACAATGCCATCAAGGACACAAAACCATCTAGGGTTCCCAGAACCCAAGAGGGACAAGCTCCAATGAGTCACAGGAACCAAATCCTCCGAGGAGAACTCAAACCGATGCACCAAATGCAAATGGCAAGAACACCACAAAGGTGCTCAAATTCCTCACTCTCAAGTTCCAACAAAGCTAGTGAAGTTATTGGGGGAACAAGAGAGGAGGAATCAAAGAGAGACACAAAATCCCCCAAAATCTAGATCCCCAAAGATGCACTCACAAAGATATGAATCGGTTAGGTCAAAACGTGGATCTGGATCTCCTCTCTCTTCCACTCAAATATGGGCAAGAATCATCGGAGGGAAAAGATTAGGTGAGCTTCAAGATCTAGAGCAAGTGTGGACAAAGCTTAGCCTAATATAAGAGGAAGAAGCAACCTAAACTAAAAATGGACAAAGGGTATAAATAGTGGCCCAGAAAATCTAGCCGTTTGGGGCGTCTTTCTGTCTGGGCCGGTAGTACCAGTTTTGGCCGGTACTACCGCCCGGCGGCAGCGAGGCATGCAGGTGGTTGGGGATCCCAACAAGCAAGGCGTGCAGGGGCGAGCGTGCGGGAGCATGCGTGGCAGCAGGCGCGCGCTAGGGTGCTAGGCGGCCAACGCCGCTGGGGCCAGGCAGCAGTGGGCGTAGCGCACAACATAGCAGGCAACGGGCCAACACGCGCGAGGCCAGCGAGCGGGATTGGCGAGGTGTATGCGCGGGAGCGGGCGGGATTTGGGCGGCCGGTGAGCGACGCACGAGGGAGTGGGCCAGGGGGTGAGCGCGCGCAGCGAGGCGGCGGCAGCGGCAGAGAGTCAACGCGTGCGGGAGCGGCGCTGGATCGAGGCTGGGCTGGCGTGCGTATGCGAGAGTGTGAGGCGGCGGCATATAGGCTGGAAACGGGGCAGACGACCTGGGCTAGGCCGGGTAGTACCGGCCTACCAGGGTGGTACTACTGGATGGGCCCGGTACAGCCAGCATGAACTACCAGGCAGTACTGAGGGCGACCGGGCCGAAACAGGGGCGTCCGGTACTAGGCTCGGTAGTACCGGACGGCCCAGTAAAACTGTTTTACCCTTTTTCTTTTACAAATCAAATAGGCAAATATTCAGACGGTCATAACTTTGGCTAGGCGACTCCATTTGACCCGATTCCAGTTGCGTTGGAAAGAGGACGACAAGAACTTCCCAATAATAATGTGAGATACCTTACTTGGTGAGAAACTGGAAAACCGCCAAGATAAAAATCGTAATAAGATACAAATGGAAGATCTGCTTGTTATGGAGATTAACACAAGCTATATATCCTCACATGGATAAGACCAAATAACAACCAAATACGATGATGCAAGTATGCAAAGGTTTGAGCTCTCTCCGAACGATGTGATCGACTTACTCATTCGAGATCCCCTCTTGATAGTACGGCTATCTATCCTAAACCCGGTCTCCTACTAACAACGTGAGACCGGCAAAAGGGAAAACCTATCAAGATTATACCTTTGCCTTGAGCATTCCACTTGAGCTTGATGTAGATGAACTTGACCTTCTCAAGATGGACCGCCTTTCTTGATTCCTTATCATTGATCCATGATCACCGAGGATGGAAAGCATCAAACATGAGATCTTCTATAGATGGCACATTTTGAGCTTGCACAACATATCTTCTTCTCATTTCATCGACCTTGAAGCCAACACATGCTCCAAGCGACGCCAATGGACAATTCCTACAAGTACAACTTAATACACACATTAGTCCATAAAGATTGTCATTAATTACCAAAACCACACATGGGGGCCCACATGTTCTTTCACTTTGCATAGTCTTCACAAGGGTGGCCACATCCTTGGACTAAAAAACAATGTTTCCTTTGCCAAAGATCATGTTTGCAGGGCATGTGTTGAAGGTAAGATGCACGACTCTCCCCACAAGAGGAAGACTATTGTATCCTCAAAGAGGATTTTGGAATTACTTCATGTGGATCTGTTTGGTCCTCCATCTCATGCAAGCCTCGGTGGGAAGAAATATTGCTTGGTGATAGTCGATGATTACTCAAAATATACATGGGTTTGCTTTTTCAAGTTAAAGAGTGAGACTCAACAAACCGTCATTGATTTCTCCAATGAAGTCCAACGTCAACACAATGTTCCAATTTTGGCAATAAGAAGTGACAACAGCTCCGAGTTCAAGAACTACACCTTAAATGAATTTCTAAGTGAAGAGGGTATAAGACATCAATATTCCTCTGCGTACACCACTCAACAAAATGGTGTAGCCGAGAGGAAAAATCGGACTTTAATGGATATGGCTAGATCTATGTTGGTTGAATTCAAGTCAACATAGAACTTCTGGGATGAAGCCATTTCCACAGCATGTAACTCATCAAACTGGCTTTACCTCCGCAAGATCATGGAAAAGACTCCATATGAGATACTCACCGGTAACAAGCCTAATATATCATATTTTCGGGTATTTGGTTTTGATGTTTGTGATGCAGATGTTGAAATACCCCAAGATGCCATAAGAAGAATGGGTGTGGGATTTTTCCGCCCCATTGAGGAACCCCTTGTGGCAGATCGGACCTAAAAGATAGGATGTTTCTGGAATTGCCCCTGCGGAGGAGTAAGGGTTCCAGGCTCGCCATCAATCCTAGTTGTTGTATCAAAATATGAAGAGGTAAGTACAATTCTATACACAACTAGAGCTCTCATCTACACAAGATCAACAAGCTTTACCTGCTGGAGAAACTACTACACCAACACCACAACCTCCTGAAGATCATCAACCAACTGAGCAATCTGGTAGTCCCAGGATGGATTATCCACCCCCTCATAGGGGCGGACTATCCGGCCCTGGCACTCCAACTCGTGCCAGGGGCAATCAGGATGAACAGGAAGGCACTAAAAATCCTAGGCCGGATTATCCGACCCCTCCCAGGGGCGGATTATCCGGCCCTGGCACTCCTACTAATGCCAAGGGCAATCAGTAAGAACAAATCGAAGGTGAAACTCCTAGGCCGTATTATCCGGCCCCTCCCAGGGGCGGATTATCCGGCCCTGAAGCTCCAGAATTTCAGCAGTCTCCTGTTATGACTGCTGACCAAGATCAAGGGCAGGGTTCTTCATCTCCAATTCGCAGTGAACAAGCTAATAGTCAAGACGAGGACCCAAATGTTGAGTCAATCCCTCCAAGAAACAATAAGGATATTGAAACTCATTGCAAAACTCGTGTTGAAAGGAACCTTGAATTAAGAGGTCATACTCTTGACAAGGTTGTAGGTGATCTAAGAAGAAGGGTGTCTACTAGGAGTGAGCTTGCGAGCTTATGTGATCATGCGGTGACCCAGCATACCACTGCATGATGTAGTATACTATAGTCGTTGACATAACACCAATGAAACACCGTTCACTAGTATTACATCCCTCAGAATGGCACAACAGAAACACAACGGGTCCAATACATGGCTAAAGGTTACAACTCACTCTTTACATAAGATCCAGAGAACACTCTAGGTTAAAGAGAGAGAAAGAACTTCTTACGGAGAAGAACCAAAGATAAATAACGCAAGAACTATTATACTATTAAAACTAGTATTTTAACTAAGGAATTAGCATTGCTACTATTGCAATGCACTACAGAATTAAGTTCTTTGGCTAGAGATTATATTCCGATCTAATTAGTAACTTTGTCTTCACTTGAATTGATGTATAAGTTGACTTCCTTGACTTCATTGAAGAGCTTTATCTTTTGATGATTCTTGGAGCATAACTTGGTGTAGACATCGTCTTAATGGCTTCAGAATCTAGCAAGGGTTAAGAAGATACTTTGAGTACGAGCGTACTCAGCAAATTCACTATAAAAGGAGTGTTTGATGCACTAACTACAGCCACAGACCGTAGGTCATAGGCAATGCAAGTTTTCATAAACATTTCTTCAAAGGTTGCTTTTATTCTAAAAAGCTATGTCTGTCAGCCTTCACGGGTTTACCAGAACTTTCATGGAGTTCCTTTCCCGCCGCGTTCGCAGCTCCTTCCCGGAACAGGGAGACACAAATTACAGTTCTTACACTCTACAGAGGTGCGTTACTTTACCCATGAGAGATCAACTCTTTGTTGCACAACCGGGTAGCTTATTCCCATCCATAATTCCATGATGTGGGGCCCAGAAGATGATCCAAGCCAATCACTTCCCCCTTCGCGACCTCGCATGCCTCCTTGGTGTACACCATGCCCACATAATGTATTACGGCAATGGTTTGTACAAACCGTTAGATGCCAGAACTATCGTGGGACGATGAGGGTTCCCACCCATATGTTGCATATCCTCTACGAATTACCAATTAATATGCATGCTACGAGGATAACAGCCACGACCTGCACATCCAGCTTCATGCGAGAGGAAGAATATACAACTGACTTCTCCATCCCATTCCAAATCTCATGGTCAACGCGTAATATACGGCGCTAGAATCACTGGCGACATTGGTTGTTAAGTCCTAGGTGATATACTTCTGAACAGTGGTATTCCAACTGTCAGATTTAATAGATTAGCTGATCACCCTGGATCAGTAACCAATATTTCATATTATTATCAAAAATAGTGTTTTAAGACCTTTTTCCAATGCAGGTGAAAACAATACTGGATTTGTAAAATACTTTACAGAAAATAAACAAAGGACATGAGCAAGTGTGAACTTGCCTTTTGTGATTGCAAGATTATGCACTCACGGTCTTCGACTCAGTATAAGATCCAAAATCTGAAATCAGCATCATTGGTCCGGTAAGGACTAATGTTTAAAGAAGCAATATGCTTTTATGCATAAGTAATGTGATGCACGTTCTAAACGCAAATCCCGGGGATAACGTTGTTCTAGGGTTTGGATTCCAAAAATGGTTACTTTGGGGTGTGTGGTTCTATTAGATAAGTTTTACATTTGTGCTTCTATTAGAGTTTATGAGTGGTTGTGAACAACACATATGTGGTAGTAAAATATATATACTTATGACATACTAGTCAAGATTGTTTATACAAGAGTTCTTGTTTGAAGTGGCAAAAAGAATAACCTTCTAAGAAAAGGTTTTTCTTCTAAGGTCTAAACAAGCTTTGTGGTTAGTTAGTGGGGGTTGATGTTACTTGTTTGCTCAAATGGTTTGACTTTAGTTGCTTTATAATTTAACTACTTTAGACCAAAGTTAACTATAAAACATATAGTAATGTTTATTGTATTATATTTAGATTCTTGGAGACTAAAGTTAACTTTAAAATATAAATAGTTTTGAAAGTATAGTACTTGTATATTTGTATCTTGTGTATCTGAAATGTTTTCTTAAGGTTACTTAAGAATGGTTATACTTTTACTTGGTGTAGTGATTTATTGGGTTTATAATGGAATAGTATTATTTACCTTTTATAAATGAGTGGTTATAGTTTATAAACCAAAATATAATATTACTTAACTACTTTTGGATTTATTATAGTGTGGTGGTAGTTTTTGTAATCTGGTGGTTAACATGGTTTAGAAAAGGTTTGGTGTATTCATAAGTTGTTCTTTAAGGTTTTTTATTATGAATATGAATCCTTTTAGAATATAATCTTCCCTCAAAGTTTAGGATAATTTGAATAAAAAGGTATTTATAATGTTTTAAACCATTATGGACTTATATTGTTAATATTTAGGACTAATACTATTTATTAGACTTATTAGATTCATTTTAGGAATATTACATTTATTTTTGTGATTTATAACTAATAAGATATGATTTTTGTTATAATTCTTATTACTTTATAATTACTTAATAAATAATGAAAATTTAATTAAGTGAAATAATAATACATTATTATGGTTTCAAATTATAATTTTTTTTTCTTAGATTTTTGGTATTCTATATATATGTTTAATTTTTACTAAAATTAAAATATGAATTATCAAAGTTTTATTACTTATAAAACTTTCATTAAATAATATTTATTTAAATAATCCTCATAATAATATTTGATAATAATTTTAAGTTGTAGATTTTATTTTTCTGAAAATTTTCATAAATTATACACATTTTTCTAAATTATAAATCAAAAGTTATTAATTAAACACGATTTAATCATTTATTAGATTTCTGGAATATTATTAATTAAACTATAACATTTTATTTAACTCTCAACAGAAAATACTTTTTACACCGTACCAAGAGCTAGCCCTAGTCACTGACTAGTGGGCCAGTGACCACCTTAGCACGTTGTGTAAAGAAAATCCATTTATTACCGACCCTGCCTTGACCCCCAGTCAATGACATATGGGCCCTAGGCCATGTCATCAACCACGCGGGACAAAGACCAGGTCAAACACGTAGACGTGGCTAAGGTGACGCAAGCATGATGTCATGCTGACATCAATCTGGCCTCCACCACCATAGGATGGTCGCCGGCGTCGAACCACATTGCTCCGGTGGACGAGGTTGATGCTACTGGATAGAGGGAACCGAGGCGAACCTATTGGTGGTAACGCCGCTACTTAATGGTCACCGGAAATACACCGGCGACGAGCTTCTACGGCAGCCAACGACGGTGCTCAACGAAATGGGATCTACGATGCGAATCAGCAAACGAAACTAGGGTATAGAGATGCGTAATCTTACCCTAATGATGATAGAGCGGCCGAGGAGGCTTGGGGAGGCGTGACGACGACAAATCGACGGTAATGGCCACGGAGGCCGAGGAAATGGAATGCTCGATTTCACATGATTCCCGGAGAGCGGGCCTCCGTGCTTGGTACTAGATGGTTTAGTCCATGATGGCGCCTCTAATGGTGGCTATCACGAGGTGAGGGGTGGTCGGAGTTGGCTGGAATGATGATCTTCGATGAGCTAGGTTTTTGGGTGAAGGAAAGAAGTGAGTCTGGGGAGCGAGATTGAGGATGAGGACAAGCAGGGTTGTCGCGGTGGCCTTCTTATCCTCTCCTGGCATTGACAGCGTTGATCTTGGCGCAACGACGACGATGACGGCATCAGGAGGCAGCGAGCTCTGCCAGCGAGCTGTCTGTGTGCGTGACGATGACGATGATGGCTGTTTTGCGGATAACCCCCTTGGCTATTCTTTCGGCTTAACCCGCGGTCCTCTCCTGACCCCACTTGTCAGTCACAAATGGAAAAGAACTGGGCTGTTGTGGGCTGCACAGGGGCGTCAGATAGGTGTAGGGGTGTTGGGCCACGGCCAGGTAGTGTTTTTATTTGTTTTATCCTTTTTCTATTTTCTGTTTTCTTATTTAGATTTTAATTTGATTTATATTTTGGACCTTTCTTTGTATGATTTATTTTCTGGATATTTGCAACAATACTAAAACATATTTGGTATCCTTTGTGAACTTTTATCATATCATCTTTTTTGTATTTCTTTTATTTACTTAATATGAACTCCTTTTTAATAGTTTGTAGGAACTTTTCTTATTATTTTTATCTCCCATTTAAGTTAGGGATTTCTTGAATGATATATTCTTATTTGCTTATCAACTTAACTCTAGTTGGCTCATAGTTTGAGTAGAAAATTATATATGTATAATGAGCCTATATCATTATTTGATGCATGAAATATAAAAGATATTGATATGGTTATTACTACTCCCATTAATTTGGAAAATGTCAATGTATCTGTTTTATTGTGATAAATAAAGAGGTTTAGGATTTTAAATTATGAGTATTTACTCTAGGGTTTAGGTTTTTTTAATATACTTGGATTTCTTTATGGATATGAGTAAAGATTTAATAATTAAGCATGTTATTTCTTGTTTGGGATATTTTATAACATCACCTTTAGCACTAGAAAGTTATACCTTGAATGTTTTATAGAAAGGAATTGATAAAAAATACTTCTAAGCACATAGAATTATGATGGTTGGAATTGGCAGAGATGTGCTTATGTGATTTGTTGTAGGGGAATGTTCCTATCAAGTGATATAGTTATAAGATGAGGAATTCTTAATATGAAATGGATATTATACTTGGTTTTAAGATTTAAAGTTGATTATTTACCAAGAATTACTATCTTCCATAATTCATAATTCTAGACCCTTTTATTAAGGAATTCCTTTTCTAGATATACTACCCTTTTCTATCTATCATCATGATTAACATGATGAGGTTTACTTCACAGTACTATTCTCATTCACTAATTAACCTTATAAACTCATAGATGAATCAAATGAGTTTGATACTAAAATATTTCATAACTTCCACATATCCCTGCTTGATTGCACCTACTACTCTACTGTTTGATAGCCTTCCATCCAACAAATAGTTCCTTCAAACTCCACTCATAATTTTCCTTAATTATTCATTAATAATGTATCTCAATTAGTTGTATGCATCCAACTACCTTTCTCTAAAGTTGACTATCCTTAAAGATGAACAACACCATTTCTATAACTCTATTCTATACTAGCTTTAGTTGAATAGTATCATCCTATATTCACTTTACTCCAATACACACACTCCAATCCTAAATCATATTTATGCGGGTTGTAATGTCTACTCTAGGATAACTTACCGCTACTAGGGTTTCAATCATGTTTTATCTACCAATGCAACTTATACATGACATAAGTACCCAATCTTGGTGAATAAGGCTTAATCATTATAATCTTGTAATCCTTTATGGTTTAGATTTCCAGTTGGCTAATCAAGGCTTCTATCCATACAACATTGCAGTTGTATGATAATTATCTTCTGTTTAGTTCTATTTTGTTAAGAGATATAATTCATTAACTATACCTACTTGATCCAATAGGACTACTCCTGGTAACTATCTCCAGACTTCATCCTTGTAATTTTATTTTCTATCAAGGAGGGATTTAACTCCATCAACTATCTTATTCATTGGATTCTTTTCAATCATTCTTATCAAATAAATGACATCTAAAACTAGCATCACTATTCAACTTTTCTTAGTTGTTTCTTTGTAGACACTTATTTGTAAGATGTGTTATGATAAAGTACTTGATAGGTTGAGAATGGATGAATCAATAATTGATTTCTCAACATTTATTAACAACAAATATTGAAATATAACTCAATAGGGATGATAAGGATTGATATGGAAAGAAAGGTATATGTGAATGATCTAAAATCAGTTTCTTTCCTACTTAATATTGCTCAAGAAGTAGGATTAGACCTTACCATGATACTCAGGTATATGCAGATGATATTAAGATATAGTTGTTAAATTCATATTTGGTGTTATATCCTCTAACTTGGTATTCATGAGTGATTGTAATTAACACTATAACATGATCGACTAATGATCAAGTATAATTCACAAGGTATTAAGGTTTAATATTTTAGTACATTTGATATACCCTTAGATCAAATCTCCCTTACCCAAAATAAGGTTTTAACAAAGGTCTTATTGAAACTTATCGCAGTCAACTTGATGATCTACTTCAATTCCATCAAGCTAAGAGAAGTTTCATTCAATTTAACAAGTTCTGTTTTAAAAGTGCAAAAATTATTTGGATTTTTTATGCATGAATGCAATGCACACATCTGGGTTCAGCTTATTTCTAAGCTCTAATGCTGGGATGTTACAGATCATCAAGCTCATATCTCAATGGTGGAACCCAAGAGAGTATTTCATGCTCTTGAAGATCCATATTGGGTGGTTGCAATGCATGAATAATTGAATAATTTCGAGCGCAACAAGGTTTGGAAGCTAGTAGAAAAACCCAAAGAGTCCCGCAATGTTATCGGCACAAAGTGTATTTTCAAGAACAAGCAAGATGAAAATGGAATAGTTGTAAGGAACAAGGCAAGACTAGTGGCTCAAGGATTTTCTCTAGCGGAAGGCATTGATTTTGGCGAAACTTATGATCCTGTGGCTCGCCTTGAGTCCATCCATATCCTTCTTTCTTATGCTGCTCATCATAATTTTAAATTATAGCAAATGGATGTTAAGAGTGCATTTCTTAATGGTCCTCTACATGAGTTGGTATATGTCAAGCAACCCCCGGGTTTTGAGGATCCCAAGTTTCTGAACCATGTATACAAACTTGATAAGGCGCTCTATGGCCTTAAACAAGCCCCACGTGCGTGGTATGAGCACCTTAAATAGCTTTTGTTAGACCGTGTATTCGAAGTTGGGAAAATCAATCCTACTCTTTTTACTAATAAGGTTAATGGGGAGCTTTTTGTATGCCAACTATATGTAGACGATATTATCTTTGGCTCTACTAATCAAGTTTTTAATGATGATTTTTCAAAGCTTATGACTTAAAGGTTTGATATGTCTTTGATGGGAGAATTAAGGTTCTTTCTTAGATTCGAGATCAAGCAACTTAGAGAGGGAATCTTCATTAATCAAGAAAAATACATCCAAGATATGCTCAAGAGGTTCAAGATGATGGATCTAAATGGCGTTGCTAATCCAATGCAAACTAAGTGCCATCTCGAGCTTAATCCAAAGGGTAAATATGTGGACAAAAAGGTATATCGATCCATGATCGTCTCTCTCCTTTACCTCTGCGCATCTAGACCCGATATTGTGTTGAGTGTAGGAGTGTGTGCAAAGTACCAAGCCGCTCCTAAAGAAAGCCACTTAGTGGCTGTCAAGAGAATCTTCAGATATTTGGTTCATTCCCCAAATTTTGGTCTATGGTATCCCAAAGGCTCTAGTTTCTCTCTATATGGATATACTGATTCAAATTGGGCTGGTGATAAGGATGATCAAAAATCAACTTCTGGTGCATGTCAATTCTTTGGCAGGTCTCTAGTGTGTTGGTCTTCGAAGAAACAAAATTGTATTTCTCTCTCAACCGCCAAAGCTAAATATGCAGCTGCTGCAAGTGCTTGTACGCAATTATTATAGATGAGGCAAACTTTAAAGGAATATGGTGTCAATTGTGACAAAGTGCCTCTTTTATGCGATAATGAAAGTGCTATCAAAATTGCTTACAATCCGGTAAAGCATACAAGGGCAAAACATATTGAGATTCATGATCATTTTATTCGGGATCATGTTGCTCGTGGTGATATTGCCCTATCTTTTGTGAGAACGAAGAACCAACTTGAAGATATTTTCACGAAGCCATTTGATGAAGCAAGGTTTTGTTACATGAGGAATGAGCTAAATATCGTGGATTCAAGGAGCTTGGCTTGACTACTCTTGCATACTCACTTGCACTTCTTCATGTATTTGGTATAGATGCGGGCATAAAAATAGGGGGAGTGTGGTCCTAATTTATTGGGCTAACACTCCCCCCATAATGCCGAAAGCAAGAAAAATCATTTCCCTTAATATCATTTTGTGATATGTGGGTTAGCGATGAGCATTGGTTTTTAACTCAAGATACATCTTCGCGGTGTCATGCTATGCGATCCAACATGGTGTCTTTGGCCACCGCCCTCTTCCTTGATAAGAGTTAGTTTCTATTGGATCTTTTTGGATTTTATTGCTTATCTTGTGTTCTTATGGAAAACACACCGAACCTTGGCTCTTAGTTGATTTATTCTTGCAGTTTTGGGTGTGTAGTACCATCTCAGTTTGGTGTTCTAAACCCAAGCCTTTTTCTCATCTCGAGCCATCTGTTTTTTCACATAAGTCCCATGTATACTTGCGAGGGTTTTGTTTGGAGTGCTCTGGCCTGAATCTGTGTTTATAGAAAATTTAGATAGGGGTCGGATTATCTACCCCTAGTGACGGCGGGATAATCCACCCTTGGCACTTCTATCCTTTAAGGACTAGGGATCGGGGGAGGGCTCAAACAGAGCAGCCCGTCCTCCCCCACCCTATGTCCTGCCCCCAGCCACCGCTGGAGCCTCCGCCCCTCCCCTGAGTCAATTCGACCGCCGGATTCTTCGGGCTCTCCCTATATCTTCTTCCCAGCGCCTCTGGGTATCTTCTCCGTGCTCTTCCTCCAATGAGTGAGGGTAACTCCTTCATTCATCTCCTGTGTGTGGAAGTTGTTGTTCTTGTTGGAATCTTGGTGTAGAAGATACTATGTGTTTCTTTTGCCTGTTAGATTCCATAGTCTTGCAACCCTAGGGCTTGATCTGCGCCGATGTAGTGAATCTGTGGTGGAACCGAATTTTTTCCGGAGGGGTGGATTATCCGCCCCTAGTAAGGCCAGATAATCCAGCCTGGAGGTTCATTGCCTGCTTCAGTTTTGTCACAACTTCCCGTATCGTGCATCGTTGGACTGTGGGTTGTTTTTCTAGTGTATCTAACATTCCTGTTGGACTTGTGTGTATGCTTATCCCCATGATACCTATCTATTTCTCCTCATAGGTGGTTCTAGTGCTCCCAAGACCTACAAGCGTCGTCCCTGTGCCCGTTATCTCAGGCAGAACAAAGACGGTGTGCTTGTTGACGTGGTTGAAATCAGAAGGAGGCAAAGAGAGGCTGAATAGATGGCTGAGCAAGATAGAAAAGCCAAGAAAACCACCCAAAGAAAGGTCAAGGGCAAGCAGGCCCATGTCAACTACGAGGCTATGGATAGTATTTGAGTACTTAGCCATTCGCTACCGTGATTTATATGATGAGGCTAACAGTGATGGCCCTCAGGAGGATAGTATGTTTTGGTGCTCACACTTCAGGTACATTCATGATGATGTTTATGCTTCCCTCAAGATCCACCCCATGCATCCTCTGAATTTGAATGAGGCTCAATCCAAGCCAAGACTTCGTGAGGCTTTGGAAGTGACTGGTAGAATGGGGCCGCACCATCTCATGACTTTGCAATGCAGCTATGACTCATCGGTTGTGAAGCAATTCTTCTCTACACTTATGATTTGCGGAAATGAGCTTCGCACCATGAAGTTGATGACCGGGAACACTATGATTCAGTCAGACTTCCGTATTTTTGGTCAGGTTCTTGGCTACTCTTTCCATGGTCATGGAACTACTTCTGGCCATCACATCATATCTCCTATCAAGCCCAACAAGGATATTGTTCTTGCTCCTTGATTGTCTTCTGATGGGGTTGCTAGTATGTTCTCTAGACTATCTCCTTTATATGCAGCTCTTGTTGGTTAGTACCGGGACAACATTGCTCCGAGTGGGGGCAATAATGATAAGATTCGTGTTCACCCTTTGCCCTTGCTTCCCTTTTCCCATGAATGTGCCACCAATGTCGAGTCCTCTGTGGGGTACAAGCTGGATGTCATGGATTACATCTACCATGAGATGAAAGATGTGATGACCCAAAAGTATAGGGGATCGCAACTGTCTTCAAGGGTAGTATTACCCAATTTATTGATTCGACACAAGGCGAGCCAAAGAATACTTGCAAGCCTTAACAAATGAGTTGTCAATTCAGTTGCACCTGGAAATAGTTCTTGCTCACAGAAGTTTATCAGTGGCAACAGCAAAGCAACATCAACAGTAAAACATGAGCAATAGTATTAGTAGCAGCAAACATTAGGATATGGGCGCGGTAGGCATAGGGATGGATGGACGAGTGTTGCATGGACGAGTCTAAACATGTAACTTCAATATCTAGGGCAATTGCAGATAAATAAGAATAAGCACCCAAGTACTAAATAATCATAGGGATGTGCTCCATATATAGTCATGCGTGCTCGCAATGAGAACTTGCACAACATTTTTTGTCCTGCCATCCAGTGGCAGCGGGGCCTCAAGGGAACTACTAGCAATTAAGGTGCTCATTTTAATAGAGCACCAGAGCAAAGCATTAACACTCCATGAACACATGTGATCCTCACATCACAGCCATCCCTTCCGGTTGTCCCAATTTCTGTCACTTCCGGGCCTTTGGATCCAGACAATGTTATGTGTACACAACTTGCAGATAAGATCACAAACAATATTATCATAATGATTCAATAATAAGTTCAGATCTGAGATCATGGCACTCGGGCCCTAGTGACAAGCATTAAGCACAAAAAGTTGCAACAAAGTCAAATATCACTAATAGAGTTACTAGGCACCATGCCCTAACAATGTTATTCGATTACATGATAAAACTCATCCAATCCCTACCATCCCCATAGCCTACAGCGGGGGATTACTCACTAATGCAAGAGGGAAACATTGATGGTTGATGGAGAGGCGTTGGTGATGATGATGTCGATGATCCTCCCTAATTTCCCCGTCCCGGCAGGGTGCCAGAATGGAGTTTCTGGTTCCGAATCGCAGCTATTGGTGGTGGCGGTGCAGCGGAACTCTTTCTGAAAAAACGTCGAACCCCCCTGAGTTTTTAGGTCAGAAGGCATCTTATAGGAGAAGAGAGAGGCCGAGTGGGTGCCTAGGCTGGCCACACCCCTCCCAGGCGCGGGGTGGGCCCACCCGCGCGGTAGGGGGTGTGGGCCACACAGGGCTCCCCTCTGTCTCATACTCTGGCTTCGTGGATTTTCTGGTGAAATAGGATGTTTCGCATATTTTCCGGGATTTTTCCTGATAGTTGATTTTCTGCACAAAAACTAGACACCAAGGTAATTCTGCTGAAAACAGCGTCAGTCCTTGTTAGTTGTATCCAAATCACACAAGTTTAGAGGATAAACAATAGCAAAAGTGTTCGGTAAAGTATATACGTTTTGGATGTATCAACTCCCCCCAAGCTTAGCTTATTGCTTGTCCTCAAGCAATTTAGTTGAAAACTGAGTGCGATAAAAGAACTTTCACGAACACATTTGCTTCATATGATGTATATATTCTCAGCACAGGAGTAGATACTAAAACCATTCATAATAAGAAGTATGCAACTAATTCTACTCAATAGTCATTGCAAGCTATGAAGAGAGACCAACTCAATAATAATAAATAGCATGAAACATAAACATAAGCAACATTGCAATGCTCATAATAAGGTATGATAGAGTGGTATCTTGCTTGCCTTTGTTTGTAGAGCACAATATAAATGCCAAGGCACCTCTAAAGTTCAAGTGAAGACTAGAAGTAAAGATATCAGAGATACAAGCATCAAAGTCATGACATAATTAACCAAGTTTTGAGACAAACACAAGAATGACAACTATTCTCTCAAGAAAGTGCTCATAGAATAAGTGGGGACTCAACAAGGAAGTGAACAGGTTTTGAAAAGTTTGAAAGGCTTCCAAATGCTGAAAGTAAGGTACTCATTAGCTTTGAGCTCTCATTTACCCTATCATAGGCATCTTTATATGGTTAATGGTGAAAGTGAGGTCCAATATGAGTTATATGCTTGACATACCATAAACTGGAAATCCCAAGTCCCTTGAGTACGAGGGTCGCTCCTCATGCTACTCAACTTTAGTTACTTGTAAGTTCTTGTCATCGTAAATACATGCGTATCATAGAGAACCGCCAACGGGGTACCCCTTGCACATGATACAGGAGCTATCCCATAATCAAAATGACAAGGCAAACAGACAATGAGCATCCCAGCGATATTTTTATTTGCTATTTTCATAGGTTTTTATTGAGGATGCTTCACAGATGCTCATTATAGTAATGCTGCAAGTTTTCACCATGATTAGGCATGGCTTAGGCTCTAGCGGCCCAGGCGTTTCTCTAACACACACATATATATATATATATATATATATAACTCCATGAACTCACAAACTCCCCTTTTATTTCACACTGACAACATCCGCAAACAAAAGAGTATGTTATCAACTGGATATATATATCCATGAGTGTTGAAAGCGTTCCCCATGACAGCACGGTTTTGCTAACTCCCAGCCTATAATTTGCAAGCATATAACTTTCATGGACAGTCACAATGGTTCAGGTTTATTAAGTGCAAGGAATAAAGTGTGCCATCAATTTCGTGAGAGCTTTACTAACTAACTTTTTCAAAACAGTCAAACATTTTATTTTGAAGAAAACAAGGCATAATGAATATGCACTGAATAGCAAATGATGCTAATAGGTAGGTATGGTGGACAATGTGCACAATATTGGTTTTGGAAAGTTGGATGCACAAGTAGGGCTCATACTCAGTGCAGGTGGAGGCTAGCAATAGAGAGGGAGCTACAAACGAGAGAGCAATAACTTTCATAATCATGCTTGCAACAAAACATGACTAACTATGGCATGAAAGTGATACAAGAACTCTGAGGCAAAATAAATCATCGAGGCTTACTGACTATTGTTTAGTCATATGCATGCGTGAGCATGTGCCAAGTTGGTTCACATGAAACATTCAGAGGAGGATACCACAATATCATACCAAGTTATGAATAAAACAATGCAAGCAAACATTCATACGACATGCTACAAACTATTAGCAAGATGGAGCTAATCACAAGAAATCAAGAACTACTAAGCATACATAAATAACATACACCTTACATGAACAGACTAAGCATGCTCACAATGATGAGTATATGTACAAAAATGGAAATAAATAGAGTTTGTTACCAGCCTCTTACCACACCTCAAATTGTCTTAATATTCATTATTGCCCTTCACTTGTGTGACTAGAATAATAACATGAAACCAAACTCCACTGAGGACGGCTGAACCCTACAAACAACTCACAAAACCAAGAAGAATAACAAATATTTTTGGTGTTTTTGATTTTTTAAAGCAAGCAAAACAAAGCAAAATCTTTTTGGATTTTTCTTTAAGGCAAACCAAAGCTAAAAAGCAAAGAAACAAACCAAGAGAAACAACGAAAATATTTTTGGTATTTTGTGTTTTGAGAAAACAGAAACAAAAAACAAAAAGAAAGCGAAACAATGGATATACAAAGGACCGACAAACATGATATATAGATGAGTGTGATGTCGGTATACCTCCCCCCAAGCTTAGGATTTTGGCCTAAGTGGGGCTCAACTCCATGGTGACCAAGAAGGTGCACCTCCGTAGTATGACGAGGAGGCCCCTTCGTCCTGGTATGAGCTCGAGGACTCCCCTGTGTAGCGTACAAAGGGGTCATACGAGGGTGCGTACCCCTGATAGTTGCCATGGAAGCCAAGAATGCGCAACTTCTCGTCCATCTCCTCCTTGGAGCGTGGCAAAGGTCCCTGGGAAATACTGAACAAAGTGGTTTGGGGGAGAGGGACATCTCTCTCTTCCCCATCAGTAAACAACATTCTATAAATCAAGCTCTCAAGAATAGAGCCAGCAGTGACAAAGTGATGCGCTTTCATGGCAACAAGATCAAGCCTCTGAGGAGACAAAACTGTATCATTTGGATCAAAAGCAATGTCTAAAGCAGCAACAACACGTGCAACAATAATTCCCCCATAAATGGGTCCCTTAGCAGCTAAGCGACGAGCAATAAGAGAACCAAGATTGTACCTGGTTTCATTGTTGAGTGTAGCAGCTAGGATGGCCAAGTGATAGTTGGAAATATTGCTAGTGTTCTCCCTACCAAGAACACTAGTGGCAAGATAATAAGCAAAGTACCTGATAGCTGGAAGTTGAATATTTCTTATCTTTCGCCGCTGAGATCTATGGTTATCATCATTAGTTATCCCGTGATAGAGCTCCAAAAAATTAGTGGGTTGAGCTAGAATCTTCTTCACCGTCCCAGTTGTACCAATACCCAGGATCTCACAAAATTTCTTCAATGTCATAGTGTAAGGCATGCCATAAATTTTGAAAGACACATCTGGCTTGAACAAGCTGTTAGAAAAAGAGAATCGCTCCACAAACTTTTTAGTGACCGTAGCATACTACACGCTCTTATCCTGCATATAACTCGTTAATCCAACCCTCTAAACTAAGGTTCGGAAATCATTGAGAATCCCAGCAGCCCGCAAAAAGGTTAGACAAGGAAAGGTGGAAGGGTGCGTATCCCCCTCATCTCCCTTGTCGCCAAATCGCAGTGTAATGAGATCCTCATTGTATGAGGGCCTAGTTTGGGAGGATGATCTTGAAGGCCTTGCCCTCCTAGATGCATCACTCTCAAATATTTCACTAAAGGTGTGGTTGTCCATGACCTCTTTTTTCTGAAATTTTTAGACAAACATCAAACCAAGTGATTTCCAAATTGATAAATGATGATAAAATACTATAGGAACTTGCTAGAGGGATACACATGCATCAAAATGAAATCTCTAAGCATAGAACAAGCATGAAAGCTCACACAACCTGACACCTATAGCAGCAAAAAACTCAAGATACAATCTATGAATCACAAATCTAATTGGACAAGCGGAGGAGGCACATACCAAGGAGCAATCCCTCCAAAAATTAGCAGCAAAGATGGGCTGAGCAAGGAGATAAAAAATCAGGAGCAAGAATAGTAGGAACTCGATCTTGAGAAAGTTTTCCGGTGTTTTTTGGGAGAGAGAAAGAAGATGGTTGGGAGGCCACATGTGGGCCACACCCATCCCATGCGCCACCTGGGGGATGGCCGCGCCACCCAGGGGTGTACTGGCCGGGGGGGCCTGGGTCACTCCAGGTGTCCCTGTGCCCCTTTTTTCGAGGAAAAATTTGTTTTGAATTTTCTGGAATTTTTCGGGAAACTTTATTTTTGGCCAATTTTCAGGGTATGAAAATTGATTTTCTCGCAGAAAAGATTTTTTTAGAATAAGCAAAAACAAACCAAAACAAAAACTACAAAAGTTCTAAGATACTCTAACAAGACAATAACTAGCAAAACTAAACCTAACAAGAGAAAAAGCAAAATACTAGGAAGGAGAAAAGTAAAAGAAAGCAAGCGTAACCACAGTGAAAACATTATTTTGTTCATTAAAATCCTTTTGTTAACAAGGTTGATCAAGTCTTGTTACCAAAACAATCTTATATGAAACAAAACTTTGCATTCCACGAGGTGATTATGTTACCTCAAACTTGATAGAAATGGTCCCAATCATAATAGTTTCAAAATTTTCTTCTGGAATGGGACAATATATTTCTCCAACCTTGATGCTCTCAATATTTTCAATGGAATTCAGCCAATAGCTCTTAGCAACCTTCTGTCACATCCCAAGATTTTCCAAATCTTGTAATGTGAAAAATAAATGAATAAAATAAAACTTTGTTGATTTTCAGAGCCAGAAGAAACTTTTGAATCCAATTGGGAATTTTCAAACCTATTTTGAACAATTAAATCCTAAAGGGATTTATAAAGATAAACATTAAATAAAGGCAAATAAAATGTTTTGGAATTACTATTTTGGATCTTTTAAATAAAAGGATTTGGTTCTCAAAGGAAATAGAAGTTTTATAAATAAATATTATTTTATAGATCCAAATTAAACTTTGGCCAAGCTTTTGAAATAAAACATTTTGTTTTGATAAAATATTAAAGGTTTATTTAAATAAAATAATAAGGATTTGATATCCAAATTTTATTTAAATAAAGGCCTTTTCCATTTTAAATAAACACTAAAACCTATTTATTTATTTTAAATAAGTTTTCCAAGTATTTTATATTCTCAAATGAAACCTACTGAAGTGTTTTGGTTTTATTTTAGATTTCAAAATAAATAAATTAATAAAACAAATTCTATATGGATTATTAACTAAGGTCCATTGTATTTAAATATTAATAGAACCTAAAATAAAAATGTTATTTTGTTTTAAACAAGATTTCCAAATATCATATATTTTCAAATAAAACCTACTGAATTGGTTTTGGAAATTTTTGGATTTCAAATGGAAATTTTATTAAATAAATCAAACCCTATTTGATTAAATAACTAAAGGGCTATTTTTTTATATTTTAGATAGATCCTAAAAATGAATGAAAATATTATTTTATTTTGAGATTTGGTTTATGTTGATAAACAGAACCAAAAACTTATTTAAGTGTGCTGATAATTTGAATTGGTTGAATGTTTGAATAATTGATTGAAAATTCAAAACAGAAATTGATTTGGAAAATAGAAAAAAGTTTCAAACAGAAAAAAATTGAACTGGCCGACCCAGCCCAGCTAAAGCCCACCCCAGCCCAGCAGCCCACTTTCCCCACCCGTCCGACGAAACGTTTTTGCACTCAAACCCACACCCGCGAGGACACTGACGACTGGACCCTGTTCCCTTTTCCTTTCTCACTGACCAGAGGACCCCACCGCCACGTCCCTCTTCTTCCCCACCCCCACGACCTGTTCCTCCTCCCTCGCCGGCCGTTGCAGGCTTTGATTCGCGGCTTGAATTCGCCTTAACACGGCCACCTTAACTCGCAGCGACCAGGCACATTTAAACGCCAGTGACTCCTCTCCGTTTTCCCTCTGTTTCCTCCCCCAAGCACGCCCCCAGGCCGCCCTAATTTCTCCCCGAGCAACTCTGTCTCCGACGAGCTTCCACCTTCGAATCCGGCCGAGCCACACCACCTCCTGCCTCCCGAACACACGAGCACGCTCACCGCATCCTGGCGCATCTTCCTGTGCCAGTCATTCATCCGCGGGTGCCCTATAACCTCGGCTTCGACGACGACCTGCAGTACCGCCGTCTGCCTCTTTCTCCGACGAAGCCTCCAGGTAGTAACTGGCCACCCCTTGTCCTTCCGATGATACGCCTGTGTCCAGTGCACTCGCCCGCATCTAACCCTACCATTCTCTTGCTTTCTGGTGGACTACAGCCCCGTCCCCGTCAACAAACAGAAGCTCCTGGCGCCAGCCCTAACTCCGGTGAGGAATCCCGCCCGTCCTCGTGCGCCCCTTCACCAACCAAGGGCAGGTTGAGCATCCCCGTGCCACGGCGATCACAGTGAGCCACCTCTCCTCCTTCCTCACTTCCTGTAACATCGACTCCGCCGCCGTCTGGCCGCTCCGCCACCAGACGCCGCCGCCAGCGCCGCTGCTATTTGGCCAAGCAATAGGAACCGTTAGATGCAGATCCATTGGCTAGGATAGAGTCACTTATCGAAGGGGTATGAGAGCATCTGTGCCGTAAGATTTACTTTAGATCCAGCGGCCCACGTTGGTCGATCCACGCGAACCGGTACCGGCGAATTAAAACATGACGCGTGGCACCAGACGATCTGAAATAGAATTTAGAAACCAGATTTAAATACCATTTTGAAACCCTTGTAACTTTCAAACCACACGTCCAAATTTTACAAATTTTATATCAATGAAATCAGGGGAACAAGCTCTAGCCAACCATGCCCTTGGTTTAGCAAAAAGCTTCTGGAAAAATGGTTGTTTTTGCAGAAACATTTGTGTGCTTGTTAAGATTATAAAAATTGTTTAAAAATGAATTTAGGGATGAAATCTTGGGCAAATGGTGTGATTTTAACCTACTAACAATGGGAACCACTTTGTGGATTCAAAAATGAATTTGGTGAAACAAAATAAGGATTCCTTGAATTAAAACCATTTCTAGTCAAATAGAAATGTGGTTTATTTATTAAAAAGGGTTTTGGAAGAAAACCTTTGGAAAATGTTTTGTTTTAAACTCTCTGACCCAAATAACAAGTTTTATGGTTTGAAAACATATTTAGTGAACCCTATAGGTTAATGCCTTGGTAAAAATATTTCTACACCACATAAAATGATACTTTGTTTTGAAAATGGTTTTTGAAGTGAAACCTTTTGCAATTGACTTTGCCACTTTACAAAATGACCATTAGGTGCTTTGAAATGTTCATGACCCATTAGGAACCACTTTTTCAAACAAAACAAAGCTTGGCATGCTTGCATGCATTTCTTTGACTTTGTTATTTTATGTGTTGTTTTGCTTGATTGGTAGATTGAGATTGTGCCTTGCTTGATTGAATTGTAGTGACTTGAAGAGTGTAATTGTTGCAAGGACAAGGAGTGAACCTATACTCTACCAAAAAGGCAAGTGATGCTTCATACTTTTGTCCCATTACTTTCACTATGCATTAGTGATTTTTCTCTAAGTAAAACTTGCATGGATTTTGCTAAGTATAGACCTTGCTGTAAGAAAACCTAGTAGATGAATCCTTAGTAGGATTTTCCTAAGTTAAGATTCCTACTACTATCAAGCTTAGCCTAGCTAATAGAAAACATGGGTGGAATATATATTCACACTATGGAAAAATTTCTAAGTCTGAGGACTTGTGTTTTGTTTAATAAAACAACTAAGTTAATAAATCACCTGGGTGGAATGGGACTTGCTTGGTGGTTTTTGGTTGAGTGGTTCACAAGGCCATGGACTTGTCTTGTGTATCTCACTTGTGGTATGCCACCCAGGCACAAAGAGATTTGAGATGTCAAATGTTGAGAAGCTTCAAGTGCAACCACTTGGCAATATGGGATCTGCCATGATCATATAGGTTGCAAGAACTTAGCCAGATGGACAGAGGGTGGTAGTGTTTGATAGGTTGGAACGCGTCCATTTTGGTCTAAGGGAAGGCTTCTGAAAGATCTTGTCTTGGGAAACCAAGTCTTGTGGGGAAAGTGCACCACCTCTGCAGAGTGTAAAATCTAAGTACTTAGCCATGTCCCTGGTAAAGGACAATTTGAGCATCAAGACATGGAAGCAATCAAGAATCTCATCATTCAAATTTCTAAGTTAAAATCTTGTGGTTTGAACAAGGGTTGTTTGAAATCTTCAATATTTGATTGAGAGATGCCTTGTAAAGGATCTTCAATCTTTGATTGAGAAAAATGATTTTATCAAAGCAAAAACTTAGTATTTTCCAATGTTAAGGAAAAATATATTTTGAGCAATGCAAGCCTCAACTCCACTTAGCCAAATGCATATAGATGATAGACTCCAATATACTACCATAGTATCACTTGCCAATACAATTCAAATGTATTGACCCTTGTGGCTGTAACTTGTAATGTTGCAGGTTTGATTGATTTTAGTGATGATTGATTGATTAGGATTACAAAGTCTACAACCAACATCTGCCTGTGGCACTTTGAAGATGAAGGACCCCATGCTTAAAGTTATTCCGCTACAATGTAATGTAATAGCCAAATGAGCTATGTATGATGTAATAAAATTATGTTATTCTTGGTTATAAAGTTATATTATGACCTTTGTTTCTTGATATTACATCTAAACTGTGGATGCTAGCTATTGATCCAGGGACTAGCATTGTAAACACAGGGGGCTCTATCTCATTAAAGATTGGAACCTCTACACCTTCTTGGGGAAATAAACAGTATGCTCTTTGTCATTAATATTGAAAGTTACTTTTCCTTGATTACAATGATGACAACACTTGCAGTATTAAGAAAAGTTCTACCAAGAATAATAGACATATTATCATCTTTAGGCATTTCAAGCACAACAAAATCAGTCAAAACCAAGCAATTATGAGCCACTTGAACAGGAACATCCTCACATATACCAACGGGAATAGTAGTTGACTTATCATCCATTTTCAAAGATATATCAGTCGGTATCAACTTTTCTAGCTGCAATCTCTTGTAGAGAGAAAAGGCATAACACTAACTCTAGCTCCCTGTAAGGTTCCCAACCTTTAATAAGGTAGAGATCCCTGTGTTTACAATGCTAGTCCCTGGATCAATAGCTAGCATCCACAGTTAAGATGTAATATCAAGAAACAAAGGTCATAATACAACTTTATAACCAGGAATAACATAATTTATTACACCTTACATAGCTCATTTGGCTAACTCAATACAATGCAACAGAATATAACAATAGCATGGGGTCCTTTATCTTCAAAGTGCCACAGGCAGACATGTTGGTTGTAGACTTGTAATCCTAATCATTAAACTTCACTAATAACAATCAAACTTGCAACATAACAAGTTACAGCCACAAGGGTCAATACATTTGAATTGTATTGGCAAGTGATACTATCGTAGTATAGTGGAGTCTATCATCTACATGCATTTGGCTAAGTGGAGCTTAGGATTGCATTGCTCAAAATAGATTTTCCTTATCATTTGAAATCACTAAGTTTTTGCTTGACAAAATCTTTCCCAAGGCATTCCCCAATAGAAATTGGTGATCCTTTCAACCCTTGTTCAACCACAAGTTTTTAACTTAGAAATTTGGATGATGAGACTCTTGATAGCTTCCATGTCTTGATGCTCAAATTGTCCTTTGCCAGGGACATGGCTAAGTACTTAGATTTAACACTCTGCAGAGGTGGTGCACTTTCCCCACAAGACTTGGTTTCCCAAGACAATATCTTTCAGAAGCCTTCCCTTAGACCAGAATGGACGCGCTCCAACCTATCAATCCCCTACCACCAACTGTCCATTTGGCTAAGTTATTGCTACCTATATGATCCAGGCAGAGCCCATAATGCCAAGTGGCTGCAGTTGAAGCTTCTCAACATTTGACATCTCAAATCTCTTTGTTCCTAGGTGGCTATCCACAAGTGAGACACCAAGTTTTCCCCAGCATACTGGACTTGGTGATGCCCAAGTTTCCCCCAGCATACTGGACTTGCATGACCACTCAACACAAACCATTCCTTCCATTCCACCCAGGTGATTCATTCACTTAGTTGTTTTATTAAACAAAACACAAGTCCTCAGACTTAGAAATTTTTTCCATAGCATGATTATATATTCCACCCTTGTTTTCTATAAGCTAAGCTAAGCACGATAGTAGTAGGAATCTTAACTTAGGAATTTCTACTAAGGTTTCATCTACTAGGATTTCCCATAGCATGGTTTATACTTAGCAAAAATTCCATGCAAGTCCTACTTAGAAATATCACTAATGCATAGTGAAAATAATGGGACAAAGGTATGAAGCATCACTTGCCTTTTTGGTAGAGAGTATGAGTTCACTTCTTGATCTTTGCAATGTTCACACACTTCAATCACTACAATTCAATCAAGCAAACAATATTTCAATCTACCATTCAAGCAATTCATCACATAAAATGATAGTAACAAAACAATGCATGCAAGAATGCTAAGGATTTTTTTTGTAAAAGTGGTTTCTAATGGTTCATAAACATTTGAAAACACCTAATGGTCATTTTATAAAGTGGCAAAATCATCTGTATAAGATTTTACTTCATAAACCATTTTTAGATCAAGTCATTATTTTATGTGGTGTAGAAATGCTTTTAATAAGGCAAAGTTCTATAGGTTTCACAAAATATGTTTTCAAACCATATAACCTTGTGTTTAGGGTCAGAGAGTTTATTTCCTAAACATTTCTCAAAGTTTTTCTTCCAAAACCATTTTTAATAATTAAACCATATTTCATTTGTCTAGAAATGGTTTAAATCAAAGATTTATTCTTTTGCTTTACCAAATACATTTTTTTGAAACCACAATTTGTTTCCTATGGTCAGTAGGTTCAAAACACACCATTTGCCAAAGATTTTATCCTCAAAAACATTTTGGAATAAATTTTATATCCTAATCATGCATACACAAGTTTCTACAAAAACAATCAATTTAACAGAAGCTTTTTACTAAACAAATGGCATGGTTGGCTAGGGCTTGTCTTTCTGAATCCATTGATATCAAATTTGCAAAATTTGGACGTGTAGATCAAAAGTTATATATTTTACAAAATCTAGCATCTAATAGATCAAATCTGTTTTGATTCAAATCAACAGAGCCACGTGTCTTATTTCTATTCGCCCATACCGCTTCGGTTGGATCGAGTGATGGCAGCCGTTGGATTTAAGTTACATCGCACGGCGCACAGGTGCTACTTACCTCTTCGTCTAGTTTCTATCATGTCCTTTGGATCTGCATCTAACGGCTCTAAACGTCTGGTCATGGTTTGGCGGCGCTAACAACGGTGAGCGACGGCGATGCGTTCAGGCGGTGGTGCTCCGGCTAATACAGGAAGCAAGGGGGATGGGGAATAAGCTCACCGGGTTCGCTGGGTCATGGTGATGCTCAAGGTTCTTGTGAGAGTGCAAGGGGCGCACAGGGTTCACGGCAATTGCTCGCGATAGTTGAGCTCTTGCTCGGTCTCGTCCTGTTGAAGATGATGGTGAAGGCACGGGGCACGCTAGAGAGAAAACAATACGCGGTTAGATGCGTGGGGTCACGGCGAGCACGCGTGTGTGAAAGAGAAGGAGAGGCGCGGTCAGGTTCTTACTAGAGGAGTCGCCAGAGAAGAGGCAGACGGCGGCGGTGCTTGGTGTCGTTGTTGCCGACGCTGTGGTGCTCGCGCGGATGAACGGAAGGTACTATGAGGTGCGCCAGAGGTTGGGGAAGATGCTCGTGTGCTCGAGGAGACGAGGGGCGGAGGAGGCTGGCCGGAATCGATGCCGGAACTCGTCGGGACGGTGGAGATTCGTAGAGAAATTAGGATGGCCTGGGGGCGCGCTAAGGTGGGGAACTGAGGGGGAAACATAGAGGGAATGCTGGACATTAAGAGAGCATGGTCTGGGGGAGGAATCACTGCGTCATTGATGTGAATTCATCGCACGAATTAATCGGCAGAAACGGGAGGAATAAGGGGAGGAACGGGTCGCGCTGGGGAAGACGCTGACGTGTCTAGTGGGGTACGTTTGACAGTGAGATAGAAAGAGAAGAGATGGTGCCCACGCGTCATACGCTGTGCGGGTTCTTTCTTTGGTGCGAACCGTTTTTCTGCGGGAGAGAAGGAGGGGTGGGCTGGCTGGCTTAGTTGGGCCAGGCTAGTTGGGCTGGGTCTTTTACCTTTTTTTTTGTTCTGTTTGTTTTTTCATTTCCCTTTTCTTTAATTATGTTTTGATTTTGTTTAATCAATTCAAACCTCAATTTGATTTGAAACCTTTGCCAAATTTTGTGAAGATTTAAATATTGATTAGTAAAACATTCTGGAATCATTTTAGAATATTTTATTTATTCTTTTTAAGGTCTTTTAATTATTCCAAATAGGCTCTAGTTTTTAATTAGATAGGATTTAATAATGTTTTTAAATCTCTATTTAAATTCTTAAAACTTTCCAAATCCTTCCAGTAAGTTTTTATTTGTTTATTTGGGTTCAAATAATTCATCTTGATTTGGAGGATATTTAATATGGTTCATAAATCATTTGAGTTGGGTTTTTGTTTAATTCCAATTGAATTAGATATAGTTTTGAATCCATAAATTTTATTTGGAAGATTTCTTTAATCATAATTAAGTTGAATTTAACAACTTTTATTTTACTTGGGTATATTCCAAAATACCATTCTCTCATGAATTTTATAATTAATCTTATTAGAGATTTGTCTTTATTAAGATAGGGATAGCATGGTTAATGCCATTTTATTTGGAAATTCTTTATCCTTTTGATTTATTTAATTTGGTTTACATTCTTTCCATTTTCTTAATAGATTTGGCCAAGATTTGATTTGGTCTTTAAATATTCCTTATTTAATATTTCTTTCTTCATCTTATAAAATCCATATCTTTTTATTTACAGATCCAACTTGGTGATTCCAATTTGTAAAACTTTATTTAATGTTTATTTATCTTTTTAATTATCTTTAGGATTATTTTCTCTCCATTTGGTATGGATTTTAGATAAGGGCTTTAATAGCTTTGGAAATTTAATTTCCTTATTTTTATTAAATTCACAAGATTTTATCCATGGCTCCAAATTAAGTGAAACCAATTTCCATGGCTTTATAATATTTATATTTGTCTTTCTTGATCATTTGTAAATGTTTGTTTGACAAGATTTTTATATGGATCAAATCCATAGGCTTGGAGATAACTTGGAAATGATTTTCTTCCATTAGGGTTTTAGGATTTGGATTTATTTTCCAAGTGTTCAAATTTCCAGATACATTCATTGAGGAATGCATTTCCCTTGATTTGGATTTTGTTGGACTCAAACTTTAATTAAAGTTTGTTCAAGAAGGGATTTTAAGTTTCCATTTTAGGAACAAAAAGTTTCTTTTCACTCTAAAATTCAACAATAATTTATTTTGTTTATTTATTTTTCACATTACAAGATTTGGAAAATCTTGGGATCTGACAGGCTACCACCCTTAAAATAAATCTCGTCCCGAGATTTGGGGAGGCTAGGGGTTACAAGTTGGTTCAAAACATCTAGGGTACTACCACCCTTAAAATTTTTCCAACTAGATTACATATTGGCCTTCTTGGGATCCTGTTGAAATCTCTCTGGGCAAACATCTGCATAGAGTCCTTTGTTTCCACACTTGAAACATGTGACAAGGCTGAGATCCTTCATAGGCTTGTTTATCTTGTGCTTCATCTTTTCTGGACAATTGCTTGCATAATGTCCTTGGTTACCACAATTGTAACATGTGATAAGATTGAGTTCATCACGTATCTTCTGTGGGCAAGTTGCTACATAATGGCCTAGCTCTTTGCAGTTATTGCACCATACTTGGCTAATCTCCTTATACTTCTGCTTCTCTGGACATTCACTGGCATAGTGTCCCATTTCTTTGCAATGACCACATTGCACATGGCTTTTGTCCTTCTTTTTCTTGGGTTTGTCCAAAGCTAGGAGTTCTTCTAGTTCATGTTCTTCATATGTTATCTCAAAGGTAGGAACAGTTCCTGGTCTCCTTGACCTTCTATTGCTCCTGGGATAATACATATGTCTCCTCTTTGGTCCTTTAAATTGAGTCATGTTGCTGGGAGGTACAAGTTGAGATTTTCCTTTGTCTTCATCCTTCTTGGTAGACTTGGCTCTCTCATGGTAGTCTGCAATCAGTTGTTGCACTCCACCTTGTTTCCTTTGTTCAACTATGTAATAGATGGGGCATTGGATAGGGACATGATTGTTTCCTTCACATAGGTAACAAGTAGCTTGAGATGTGGGGCATTGGTCAATTGGATGTTTCTCTTCACAATTGGGGCATTGATCTTCATGCTCCTTGGAAGTGTGATCCTTGTTTCCACAAATATTGCAAGCTTGGGTTCCTTCTAGAATAACATATTTCTCATCCTTGTTGTCATAAGCTCCTTGGGAAGAGTTGTCTCCCATGTTGATCATTTGAGTAGCCATCCCTTGCAACAATTGGGATTGAAGTTTCAAAATTCTTTGTATGGCTGGGTCTAATCCATTGTTGTTGGCTAAAAGCTGAGTTGTCACTTGGCTCAACTGGGTTTGGTTTGCTAGTAGTTGTTCTCTCATGTGCATCTCTTGGTTGTTGTTGTTGCCATCCTTGATGTTGGAGTCTCTTGGAGAAGTCATCTGTTTGGGTTGGTTTGGGATTAGAATAGGCAAAATATTTCTAAGGGAATAATTCTAATCACACACATCACAATTCACACAAGCAATGTGCAAGCAATCATAAAAAAACATTCCACTCAAACAACAAGTTTCAAGCATATTTTTAGGCAACCAAAAATATCTTTGTTACACCACATAAGTTGGTGGGTTTGAATTAAGCTAAATATGGTGGTCCATGTATATGGTTCACTTGAAATCTTTCCATCCTTCTTAGTTGATTCTTCATGAACAAGATCTTTGTATCCTTAGAGAATTTCTTGCATCTTGATCTCAAAAACTTCAAGGTGATGATGGTTCCTTCTAAGTTGTGTTTCCTTAGTCTTCAAGTCTTGAGTAACATTTCTTGTCTCACTTAGTCTTTAGTGATATCCAAGATTGAAGTCCTTGGGGAAATGTTGAAGATGTTGAAGTCATCAGAGTTGATGATGTTGAAGTCATTAGAGTTGATGAAGTCCTTTGCACATGGTGAAGTCTTTGGCCATGGGGTAGGCTTTATCCATCAAGTTTGAAATAGAAGAGATGTAGAATCAAAACCAAAATGGTTGAGGAAAGAGTTTACAAGATTGTTTTGTAAATACGTTTTGGAACAAATACAACTCCTATTTTACTAAGGTTTTTTTTCCAATCCTAGGGTTACAAATCCTACAGGCAACACAATGCTCTGATACCATCTGTAAGGTTCCCAACCTTTAATAAGGTAGAGATACCAGTGTTTACAATGCTAGTCCCTAGATCAATAGCTAGCATCCACAGTTAAGATGTAATATCAAGAAACAAAGGTCATAATACAACTTTATAACCAGGAATAACATAATTTATTACACCTTACATAGCTCATTTGGCTAACTCAATACAATGCAGCAGAATATAACAATAGCATGGGGTCCTTTATCTTAAAATTGCCACATGCAGACATGTTGGTTGTAGACTTGTAATCCTAATCATTAAACTTCACTAATAACAATCAAACCTGCAACATAACAAGTTACAGCCACAAGGGTCAATACATTTGAATTGTATTGGCAAGTGATACTATGGTAGTATAGTGGAGTCTATCATCTATATGCATTTGGCTAAGTGGAGCTTAGGCTTGCATTGCTCAAAATAGATTTTCCTTATCATTTGAAATCACTAAGTTTTTGCTTGACAAAATCTTTCCCAAGGCATTCCCCAATAGAAATTGGTGATCCTTTCAACCCTTGTTCAAACACAAGTTTTTAACTTAGAAATTTGGATGATGAGATTCTTGATAGCTTCCATGTCTTGATGATCAAATTGTCCTTTGCCAGGGACATGGCTAAGTACTTAGATTTTACACTCTGTAGAGGTGGTGCACTTTCCCCACAAGACTTGCTTTCCCAAGACAAGATCTTTCAGAAGCCTTCCCTTAGACCAGAATGGACGCGCTCCAACCTATCAATCCCCTACCACCAACTGTCCATTTGGCTAAGTTATTGCAACCTATATGATCCAGGCAGAGCCCATAATGCCAAGTGGCTGCACTTGAAGCTTCTCAACATTTGACATCTCAAATCTCTTTGTTCCTGGGTGTCCATCCACAAGTGAGACACCAAGTTTTCCCCAGCATACTGGACTTGGTGATGCCCAAGTTTCCCCCAGCATACTGGACTTGCATTACCACTCAACACAAACCATTCCTTCCATTCCACCAAGGTGATTCATTCACTTAGTTGTTTTATTAAACAAAACACAAGTCCTCAGACTTAGAAATTTTTTCCATAGCATGATTATATATTCCACCCTTGTTTTCTATAAGCTAAGCTAAGCATGATAGTAGTAGGAATCTTAACTTAGGAATTTCTACTAAGGTTTTATCTACTAGGATTTCCCATAGCATGGTTTATACTTCGCAAAAATTCCATGCAAGTCCTACTTAGAAATATCCCTAATGCATAGTGAAAATAATGGGACAAAGGTATGAAGCATCACTTGCCTTTTTGGTAGAGAGTATGAGTTCACTTCTTGATCTTTGCAATGTTCACACACTTCAATCACTACAATTCAATCAAGCAAACAATATTTCAATCTACCATTCAAGCAATTCATCACATAAAATGAGAGTAACAAAACAATGCATGCAAGCATGCTAAGGATTCTTTTTTTGTAAAAGTGGTTTCTAATGGTTCATAAACATTTGAAAACACCTAATGGTCATTTTATAAAGTGGCAAAATCATTTGTATAAGATTTTACTTCATAAACCATTTTTAGATCAAGTCATTATTTTATGTGGTGTAGAAATGCTTTTAATAAGGCAAAGTTCTATAGGTTTCACAAAATATGTTTTCAAACCATATAACCTTGTGTTTAGGGTCAGAGAGTTTATTTCCTAAACATTTCTCAAAGGTTTTCTTACAAAACCATTTTTAATAATTAAACCATATTTTCATTTGTCTAGAAATGGTTTAAATCAAAGATTTATTCTTTTGATTTACCAAATACATTTTTTTGAAACCACAATTTGTTTACTATGGTCAGTAGGTTCAAAACACACCATTTTCCAAAGATTTTATCCTCAAAGACATTCTGGAATAAATTTTATATCCTAATCATGCATACACAAGTTTCTGCAAAAAAAATCAATTTAACAAAAGCTTTTTACTAAACAAATGCCATGGTTGGATAGGGCTTGTCTTTCTGAATCCATTGATATCAAATTTGCAAAATTTGGACGTGTATATCAAAAGTTATAGATTTTACAAAATCTAGCATCTAATAGATCAAATCTGTTTTAATTCAAATCAACAGAGCCACGTGTCTTATTTCTATTCGCCCATACCTCTTCGGTTGGATCGAGCGATGGCAGCCGTTGGATTTAAGTTACATCGCACGGCGCACAGGTGCTACTTACCTCTTCGTCTAGTTTCTATCATGTCCTTTGGATCTGGATCTAACAGCTCTAAGCGTCTGGTCATGGTTTGGCGGCGCTAGCAACGGTGAGCGGCGGCGATGCGTTCAGGCGGTGGTGCTCCGGCTAATACAGGAAGCAAGGGGGATGGGGAATAAGATCACCGGGTTCGCTGGGTCGTGGTGGTGCTCAAGGTGCTTGTGAGAGTGCAAGGGGCGCACGGGGTTCACGGCAATTGCTCGCCGTAGTTGAGATCTTGCTCGGGCTCGTCCTGTTGAAGATGATGGCGAAGGCACGGGGCACGCCAGAGAGAAAACAAGACGCGGTTAGATGCGCGGGGTCACGGAGAGCACGCGTGTGTGAAAGAGAAGGAGAGGCACGCTCAGGTTCTTACCAGAGGAGTCGCCTGAGAAGAGGCAGACGGCGGCGGTGCTTGGTGTCATCGTTGCCGACACTGTGGTGCTCGCCCGGATGAATGGAAGGTACTGTGAGGTGCGCCAGAGGGTGGGGAAGATGCTCGTGTGCTCGAGGAGACGAGGGGCGGAGGAGGCTGGCCGGAATCGACGTCGGAACTCGCCGGGGCAGTGGAGCTTCGTAGAGAAATTAGGACGGCCTAGGGGCGCGCTAAGGTGGGGAACTGAGGGGGAAACGTAGAGGGAATGCTGGCGATTAAGAGAGCATGGTCTTTGGGAGGAATCACTGCGTCATTGATGTGAATTCATCGCACGGATTAATCGACAGAAACGGGAGGAATCAGGGGAGGAACGGGTCGCGCTAGGGAAGACGCTGACGTGTCTACTGGGGTCCGTTTGACAGTGAGATAGGAAGAGAACAGATGGGCCCCACACGTCATACGCTGTGCGGGTTCTTTCTTTGGTGCGAACCGTTTTTCTGCGGGAGAGAAGGAGGGGCGGGCTGGCTGGCTTAGTTGGGCCAGGCTAGTTGGGCTGGGTCTTTTACCTTTTTTTGTTCTGTTTGTTTTTCCTTTTCCCTTTTCTTTAATTCTGTTTTGATTTTGTTTAATCAATTCAAACCTCAATTTGATTTCAAACCTTTGCCAAATTTTGTGAAGATTTAAATATTGATTAGTAAAACATTCTGGAATCATTTTAGAATAATTTATTTATTCTTTTTAAGGTCTTTTAATTATTCCAAATAGGCTCTAGTTTTTAATTAGATATGATTTAATAATGTTTTTAAATCTCTATTTAAATTCTTAAAACTTTCCAAATCCTTCCAGTAAGTTTTTATTTGTTTATTTGGGTTCAAATAATTCATCTTGAATTATTTGGAGGATATTTAATATGATTCATAAATCATTTGAGTTGGGTTTTTGTTTAATTCCAATTGAATTAGATATAGTTTTGAATCCATAAATTTTATTTGGAAGATTTCTTTAATCATAATTAAGTTGAATTTAACAACTTTCATTTTACTTGGGTATATTCCAAAATACCATTCTCTCATGAATTTTATAATTAATCTTATTAAAGATTTGTCTTTATTAAGATAGGGATAGCATGGTTAATGCCATTTTATTTGGAAATTCTTTATCCTTTTAATTTATTTGATTTGGTTTACATTCTTTCAATTTTCTTAATAGATTTGGCCAAGATTTGATTTGGTCTTTAAATATTCCTTATTTAATATTTCTTTCTTCATCTTATAAAATCCATATCTTTTTATTTACAGATCCAACTTGGTGATTCCAATTTGTAAAATCTTATTTAATGTTTATTTATCTTTTTAATTATCTTTAGGATTATTTTCTCTCCATTTGGTATGGATTTTAGATAAGGGCTTTAATAGCTTTGAAAATTTAATTTCCTTATTTTTATTAAATTCACAAGATTTTATCCATGGCTCCAAATTAAGTGAAACCAATTTCCATGGCTTTATAATATTTCTATTTGTCTTTCTTGATCATTTGTAAATGTTTGTTTGACAAGATTTTTATATGGATCAAATCCATAGGCTTGGAGATAACTTGGAAATGATTTTCTTCCATGAGGGTTTTAGGATTTGGATTTATTTTCCAAGTGTTCAAATTTCCAGATACATTCATTGAGGAATGCATTTCCCTTGATTTGGATTTTGTTGGATTCAAACTTTAATTAAAGTTTGTTCAAGAAGGGATTTTAAGTTTCCATTTTAGAAACAAAAAGTTTCTTTTCACTCTAAAATTCAACAATAATTTATTTTGTTTATTTATTTTTCACATTACAAGATTTGGAAAATCTTGGGATGTGACACTCCCAAATCACATAAAGCAGTTCTAACATAATTGTTCTTTATTGAGCAAGGAATAGTTGGTATACCTGGATCACCAAGTTTCTTTGGAACCTTACCATTGAAGGAATAATTGGCAAGCAAAGTAGAAATCTCCTTGTTAGGAATCTTCCTTTTATTAGAGACAATATCCTTCATATACTTTGAATAAGGAGGCAACTTAATAGCATCAATCCAAGGAATTTGCAAAAATAAAGGTTTCATCCACTCACAAAACTTGTTGTAGTGTTCTTCCTCCTTTGACTTGAGTTACTTATTTGGAAAAGTCATAGGTTTCTGCACCCAAGGTTCGCTCTCACTACCATGTTTTTAGTAATAAAATCTTCCTTAGTTTACCTAGTGTTGTTAGTGTGTTCCACAGGTTCTTCCTCAACTTCCTCCTTATCAGGAGCATCATTTTTATCATTACCACTCTCAGTTTCAGCATTAGAGACATATATACTATTAGGATCTACAGCAGGTTCAAGTGGCGCCTCAACTATTTTATGTTTCTTTTTCTTTCTCTTACGAGGACTACCACTACTCTCACCTTGTTGAGAATCCTGCTCAATTCTTTTAGGGTGTCCTTTAGGATATAAAGGATCTTGAGTAGCTATACCACTCCTAGTTCTAATTCCATAAGCATGTCTATCTCCTGAGGCATTAACTAGCATATATTTTTGTACCTTAGCAAGTTGGTCAATTTGAGTTTGAACCATTTGAAAGTGTTTACAAAGCATTTTAATATCATTAGCAGTTCTTTCCACAATATCTTTCAACTCATTGATAGCTCTAGAGTTTTCCAATAAATGATTCTGAACTTGTTTATTAAAATTACCTTGTTTAACAATAAATGTGTCAAGTTCCTCTAAGCATTGATCAGGAGGCTTACCATAGGGAATATCACCTTCATCAAAGTGGAGAGAGTGTACCTCAATAGTATATAAGTGGGGAATTGGCTTACATATTTCTTCTATAGGAGGTAGATTCTTCTCATCTTCCGCTCTAATACCTTTCTCCTTTAGACATTTATTAGCTTCCTTCACCACTTCATCATTTAATGCAATAACTCCCCTCTTATTTGGTGTTGGTATTGGAACTGGTTCGGGCACAACTAGTTCAGGAGTAATAGGCTCAGGTGCATTCAGCTTAGTTGAAGTCCAATCATCATAATTCTTGCTTATTTTAGCCATTAATTCTTCAGCATATGTAGGAGTTCTTTTCCTGAAAACACAATCAGCAAAGCCATCTAGGTATGTCCTAGAATCATCAGTTAGTCCATTATAATAAATATCAAGAAGCTCATTTTTAGGTAATGCACATCCAGAATGTGCATGAATCTAGGCACAAAACCTTGTCCATGACTCAGGCAATTTCTCTTCTTCTCCCTGTTTAAAATCAAAAAGTCTCTGCAAAGCAGCATGTCTAGCACTGGGAGGAAAATATTTCTGGAAGAAAGAAGCAATGAAGCAATCATGGCTATCAATGAACCAGGAGGTAATCTATTAAACCAAGCCTTAGCTTCTCCTTTTAGTGAAAAAGGGAAGATCTTAGTAACAGAGTACTTGTGCATCTTAAAATCATCAGAGAATAAAGCACTCATAGTGGAAAGCTCATTCATATGAGCCACAACACTCTCATTTTCAGTCCCACAAAAAGGTGCTTTCTCAACAATGTCCAAATAGGATAAATCAAGAGAGAAATCATAATATTTATCTTTAATATCTATGGGAGAGGTGGAAAACTTAGGATCATACGACAGTATAGGAATAATGGTACGTCTCTCAAGGAGACTCTTAATAGCACTAGCACCATGTTTGTTTCGGCACTCTTCAATAAATCATCAGTAAACTCAATGTAACCATCATTAATATCATATCTCTCTCTAGACTCAGGTGAGCTAACAGGTGTAACAGTGTCTTCACTAGGAGTTTTAGTACTTCCTAGACTAGCCATAGTAGCATCTAGGAAAGGACCTAATGAACTACTCGCATCAAGCACAGTAGAAGTAACATAATGAGTATCAAAAGCAGTTTCAGATTCAGCAGCAGTAGCAGTGTGTGTACCATGAGTATGTGGTGGTAGTGTAACAATCTTACTTATAACAGACGGTGAATCAAGAGCAGCATAGGTGTTTAGGACTGTACCTCTTCGTGTAGTGGATGGTAAAATAGGAAACTTTCCATCACGAGACTTACCCATGATGAAAGGAGTAGCAGTGAACAATAATAGATCCAAGTGAACTTACAAATAAAGCTATGCGCCTCGGCAACGATGCCAGAAAATAGTCTTGATGACCCACAAGTATAAGGGATCGCAACAGTCTTCGAGGGTAGTATTACCCAATTTATTGATTCGACACAAGAGGAGCCAAAGAATACTTGCAAGCCTTAACAACTGAGTTGTCAATTCAGATGCACTTGGAAATAGTTCTTGCTCACAGAAGTTTATCAGTAGCAACAGTTTTGTAGTAGCAACAGCAAAGCAACAACAACAGTAAAATAGGAGAAATATTAACAGTAGCAGCAAACGGTAGGATATGATCGCGATAGACATAGGGATGGATGGACGGGCGTTGCATGGACAAGTCTAAACATGTAACTTGAAGATCTAGGGAAATTGCAGATAAATAAGAATAAGCACCCAAGTACTAAACAATCGTAGGCATGTGCTTCATATATAGTCATGTGTGCTCGCAATGAGAACTTGCACAACATCTTTTGTCCTGCCAGCCCGTGGCAGTGGGGCCTCAAGGGAACTATTGGGAATTAAGGTGCTCCTTTTAATAGAGCGCCGGAGCAAAGCATAACACTCTGTGAACACATGTGATCCTCACATCACAGCCATCCCCTCTGGTTTTCCCAATTTATGTCACTTCGGGGCCTTTGGATCCGGACAATGATATGTGTACACAACTTGCAGATAAGATCACAAACAATACTATCATAATTATTCAATAATAAGTTCAGATCTGAGATCATGGCACTCGGGCCCTAGTGACAAGCATTAAGCACAACAAGTTGCAACAAAGTCAAATAGCACTAATAGAGATACTAGGCACCATGTCCTAACAATATTATTCAATTACATGATAGAACTCATCCAATCCCTACCATCCCCATAGCCTACAGCGGGGGATTACTCACTCATGGATGAGGGAAACATTGATGGTTGATGGAGAGGCATTGGTGATGACGATGGGAATGATCCTCCCCAAATTCCACGTCCCGGCAGGGTGCCAAAACGGAGTTTCTGGTTCCGAATCACGGCTACTGGTGGTGGCGGCCCAATGGAACTCTTTCTGGAAAAACATCGAACCCCCCCTGAGTTTTTAGGTTAGAAGGCATCTTATAGGTGAAGAGAGAGGCCGAGGGGGTGCCTGGGCTGGCCACACCCCTCCCAGGAGCGGGGTGGGCCCACCCGCGCGGCAGGGGGTGTGGGCCACCCAGGGCTGCCCTCCGTCTCGTACTCTGGCTCCGTGGATCTTCTGGTGAAATAGGATTTTTGGCATATTTTCTAGGATTTTTCCTGATAGTTGATTTTCTGCACAAAAACTAGACACCAAGGTAATTCTGCTAAAAATAACATCAGTCCATGTTAGTTGTATCCAAATCATACTAGTTTAGAGGAGAAACACTAGCAAAAGTGTTCGTGAAAGTAGATACGTTTTGGACGTATCAAGATGCAATGTTCAACAGGCTCTCCATCCCTTTTGCTCAATATATTATGATACTTATCAAGCACATGCTGCCACATGAGGAGTTTGGTAGAAATTTGGATGGAGTGCACAAGGACAAGAAGATCTACAAAAAGGCGTAGAAGACCTCCCATCCTTCCACTGTGTAACACCCTCAGAATCGGACCTATGCAAGTTTGAGCAAAATTCGCCAAACCCGCATAGAAACGATTCAAAGGTGCCCACCAAGCACTTTCGTGCGGGTGGAAAACGAAGTAATAACATTACACAACAGTCCTCGATGGGACCCACAGAACAGATATATATAACGGCGACTCCATGAGTCAAGAATACAGATATAATATACAAGATCCAAAACACCTTGAAAACGATATAGCGTCCAGCTACGGACAAGATGCAAATGGGGCTAAGAGCCCTGAAGGATAACCAATGGCGTCCATAACCCTGCCCAGGCCAAGCCGGAAGGGTAACCCTGCTAACGGCGTCGATCTCAAAACCTGCTTAACAAAAAGGGGTGCCGACAAAGGGCAAAGCAGAAAACAAAGAAGGAGCGTCGATCGAGGCCATAACGGCGAGGCTAGAATTCGGCGGTCCTCGCCTACATAGGTATGGTGGACTGAGCGGCAGCGGCAGCATGCACTAAACAACCTATAGAGACTCGATACAACTGGAGGTTATCAGAGAGGGGTAAGATTGACCTATCCGGATCCAACATGATACTACCATCAGACAAACCCATCCTGGCGTTTCCCCCTCGACACCTATCGAGGAAGTCAACCGAGGAACTCACACAGTTGGCAGTTTTACTTATTCAGTTATTGTTGCGGTAATTACTAGTCAGGTATAGATAATCATCCTGATAAAATAAGCAGTGGGCACTTTTAGTTAACCATTCCGTGATAGTTGCAACAATTACCCAAAACCCAGCAGTTGTTGGTACTTTTAATCAGCCATATCGTTGTAGTTGCAATACTTACTAGTCAGATACAATTGTCGCAAGCGACAATCAAACAAGCAATTGTGGGCAGTATTGATTAGCCATTCCGTTATAGTGAAGCTGATTACTAGTCATTATAAAGTCAAATTTATAGCAGTAAACTTTAGTTATGCTTGTCTATGATCGAGATACTGTGCTCCAAGTCGTCCATATCCGCGGACACGGCTTTCAGAAAGTTTTACCGGGTGCACCAATAGCAACACACACTCGATCAACCTCGGAAAAACCAAATCAAAACCCAACGAGGCTTTCACGACAAAGCAATCACAAGATTCAGAAATATTTCAGGGGGCCACCCCTTTGAGTAGAACCCGCAACGGAGTAAGCAAGCTCCGAGACGGCCTCAAGGTTAGCGCCAATGGTACAAGCGGCGGGAACCCGAAAGTGTGGCTGGGCTTGTCGATACCGCGTAATCACTCCGCCTTCCTAAGCGATAAAGTGTGCTCCTCGCACAATCGTAAATAAAGCGAGCATGGCATAAGCAGGATCGTAAATAAAACCTCAAACTAGTTTGTGGCCCCAAGAAATAAGATGAATCAAGCTCGCCTGGGGGTCCCATATACCTCCGGATGTGGATAGCGATAAATCAAGGAACAGGTATCAAGTACTCGGGGTCTTACGGGACACAAGTGGGCGTTTGGAAACCAAATATTATCTATCACCCACCGATGCCTCTGCTTATTTCAATTTTAGTTGTTAAACAGGAATTAAAGTGACGATAAGTAAAACTAGAATCATCTCCAACATCAACATGCGGCAATACATCAGCAACTGTGGCACTTGACGACACGCAACAGCAATATAGCAAGCGATGGCGACGCGCAAGACCAACTAGCTACCAAACAACAGGCAATAGGGTGTGTCCAAGGCAATATATGGTTGCAAGGGATATCAAGGGTACGGTATCTAGAGCATCGCAACACAGATAGCAATAGATCAACAGGAGGGAATAAAGACTATAAAAGTAAGATAGGTAGAAAGAGGGAGATGCTCGCCTGAAAACATTGTCGAAGGTTTTCCCCAAAGATCGGGGCGAAGCTCACATCAACTCAACGGCCTTATCCGCGAAGAACCAATCACTAGAAGAAACACCGGATGCAATATTTAAGACAACGGCAGAAGATCGGCATGATGCATGTATGATGCATGGCATGGCAAAGGTGCGGTGCGATTAGGTCAATATTAAGCGGAACCGGGGTCCCGACAATTAATTAGATGGTTCCAGTTATTTATCTACCCTGCAATTTAAATGTTGTTTAACAAGGCAAAAGATATCACCGGTTCGCTACACAAGTTTAAATGAGGCCGATATGAGACTAGATTTACCCGCATATGGGCCCCATATTTAATTATTAGATGAATCGGCGTAAGGCCCCCAAACCACAGATATGCATGCAAGGATGGCAATTCAATATGCAACAAGTTGTTATTATGTTATAAAATAGGGTTCGGAAAAGGGGTCACACATTGGGGTTCGGCGAACTTGGGGTTCCGGGGGTTCAGGGTTCGACAGGGTCCAGGGTTCGACGGATTCGTTCTCGGATATCGGAGGAGGATCTTGGAGTTCCGGGAAACCGGGCTTGGTTCGGTGTCGGGGCGCATCGGATCTTCCGGTTCGGTGTCGTTCTTATTGTCGCGAAGGTCTTGTCGGGTCCCACGGGGTCGATCTTGCCGTTTCGAGGTCTTGGCGGGTCCGCGCTTCGGATTCCGTGAGGGAAAATCATGGCGTCGGTGAGGTCGATCTCGTCGGTTCCACGGTTTTAGTTGTCGGTGTCGGTCTCGGATTCCGGGGTGCGGGTATTCGGATCGGGGGTAGTTCTTGTCGCATGTGCCCGCGAAGTAGATCTCGTAGTCCGTCTTTTGTCGGTGGTGAACTTAACCGTTGGTCTTCGGGTCCGGAAAGGAGCACTTGTCGTCCCATGAAGGGGATCTTGCGTCTAGGGTCTCGGCGAACTCGGCGGCCCCGAGGGTCGGTCTCATGAGGCGGTCTTGATGCTCCGTGATGGAGAACTTGTCGCATCCGTGGCGATCTTGCCGGCCTTCGGGTCATCAACCCCGTGAAGGGGATCTTGGAGCGGCGCCGGGTTCGGGTTTGGTCTTGGCTCCTGTGGTTCATGCGGCTCCTCGAGGCGAGCTTGGCGGGGTCCTGAGTACGGCAGCGGGCCCACGAGCAGCTCGGGACGGTGCAGACCGCAGCGAGGGGCGACTGTCAGAGAGGAGGGCCACGGTTGCGGGCGCGGTGCCGGTCGGGCTCGGGGCGTGGGCGATGGAGGTCGGGGCCGGCTCGGAGCGCGCGTCGCGAGGAGGCTCGGGGGCGGCCTAGGGGAAGGACGGACGCAGAGAGGCGGCGGCGAGGCACGACGACTGGCGGCGGAAGGCGAGGGAGCAGGCGCGGCCGGAGGCGCGCGGCGGGCAGGTCGGCTCACGCGCGCGGGGCGAGCGGCGAGTGGAGGCGGCGGGGAAGACGCGGATGGCGGTTCCGGCGAGGACCTGCGGCGGGGCGGGGAGAGGTGCTCGGTCGGTGGCGAGGAGGCCGATGGCGACGTCTGCAGGGCGGCGGAAGCGCGGAGTCGGGGACGGCGAGGTGCGGAGGGGCTCATCGGGGCGCCGACGCGGGCCGCGGCTGAGCTCATCGGAGCGGAGGTCGGCGACGCTGGTGGAGACGCGGCGGGCTTGGGCGCGACCGGGGGAAAGCGGAGCGAGCTGTTGGCGAGGGAGACCGCCGGAGGTGGAGGAGGGGCTCGGGGTGCGGGGGTCCTGCTGGGTCGCTCGGAGGCGGGGGAGGAGCGCGCGAGCGCGGGACCTCCCGGCGGCGGCGGAGGCGGATGATGCTGGAGCGCAGGGACGTCTGGGGCGGGGCGCTGGGCGGCGGGGAGTCAGCTGGGCGTGAGGGCGACGGAGCGCGCGGCTGCTCGAGGGGTGGAGGCCGGTGGCTGCGGTGGTCGGGGTGACGCGGGGGTGGGCGCAGAGAGGAGGCGAGGTGCTGTGGGGAAGAAGAGAAACAGGAGGCGGGGCACGCGGGCAGGTGGGGCCGGGTGGGTCCCAGGGAGGCGGTCGGTTGGGGGTGTGAGCTGAGGCGGGGGCCAGGGTCAGTTAGAGGCCCAGCAAGCGGGTGGTGTGCGCGGGCAGGGGCCAGGGGGTAGGCTAGCTGGGGGTTGCTGGGAGGCCTACAAGGCCACGCGGGGGTCAGCGTGAGAGAGAAAGGGAGAGGTAGCACGGGGTGGACTGGTCCATGGGCGGCGGGCGTGGGGTTCTTGGGTTGGTGGGAGAGAGTGTGGGGTGGTTTTAGCACAGGTGGAGGGTTGGGGGCTGATGTGGCAGGCAGGGAGTGGATAAGGGAGAGAGGAGAGGTGAGGTGGAGAGATCTGATTGGAGGGAGTGAGGTGGCCAGGGGTGTGGGTAGGTTAGGATGGGTGGACTTAGAATTTAGAGGCTGATTGGTGGACCGATTTTTAAACTGGGGGTGGTCGTTCGGGTCGGGACGGCCCGTTCGACTGCCCCCGCTAAGATAATTATAATTTTTATTTATTTTAATAACACCATTTGCAAACCGATAGCGGCAAAACAAAATACTCCGGAGCCCCGGGTTTGGCGTTTGAATAAAGTCGGGGCGTTTTAGAAAACGAAAGCGGGCTTTGCGAAATAGTTTTGGCAAACAATGCATGATGATGACGATGCAATGCACAAATTCAACGCGATTTTCTAGTAGTGGTTTTGCGGGATGCCACACACTGATCCCGAGTTTTTCATGCGTGATGCACGGACTAGTGGACGTAGGCCCGCAGTGTCTCCTATGGCTCATGAGGTCAAGCAACTGAACTGGTTCCAACGGGACATTTTGTGCATGGGGGTTGACACTCACAAGGGTCAGTATAAGGCCTAACGGCAGCTCCATGAGATGGCCCACACCCAGCAACTGATTCTCCATCATGTGTCTGGGGTGTCTGGACATCCTCCTCCTCCTACTGCTCCAGAACCATATGCTCAGTGGAACACCTCAGGGATCAACTATGGAGAGCTCGAGAGTCACCTGTTTCCTGCATCGCCTAGGGCACCAACTCCTCCTCCAGCTGCTGCTGATGATGAGTATGATGATGAGGAAGAGGAAGGGGACGGGGATGACTATGATGACAAGGAGGACTACGAGGAGTGATCTCTTGGGGCGTTAGCATCGCTCTTCCTCCTTTTTGGCATTTCGATGCCAAAGGGGGAGAAGTAGTTCTATTTAGGTCTCCGCGGATTTGCATGAGTTGGCACAAGCATTTTCTTTCTTTATTGTTTGTTTTCTCATTAGTTGTTTGTGTCCATTTAGCGTTGAACTTATCTTTGTGCTCGTTTTGTATGAGACTATGTCCAAGTATATGTTGATGATGTGGTAATAAAAACCAAAAAGGGCCACACGCTCCTAGATGATATCCGACAAACATTCATGAATCTCAGTAGATTCCAAATGAATCTTAACCTAGAAAAATGCACCTTTGGTGTCCTAGCCAGAAAATTACTCGGTTTTCTCGTGTCAAGCCGAGGTATCGAGACAAACCTGACTAAAATCCGAGCGGTGGAGCGTATGGAGCTGCCGAAGTGCCTCAACGATGTCCAGAAGTTTACAGACTATCTGGAATCTTTGAGTCGATTCTTAAGCTGGCTCGGATAAAAGGCATTGCCCTTGTATCAATTAATTAAAAAGTCGGATACATTCATCTGAACGCCATAGGCTGATAGAGCATTTCATGAATTAAAGAAAATGTTAGCCTCTGCACCTGTGTTAGCTTCACCACTATCAAAGGAGCCAATGTTGCTCTACATAGTAGTGACTAACCGAGTCGTAAGTGCTGTAGTAGTGGTGGAGCATGACGAAAAAGGTAAGCTAGTGTAGAGGCCAGTCTATTACCTAAGCGAGGTGTTATCAACCTCAAAGGAAAATTACCCACACTACCAGAAAATGGCATATGATGTGTATATGTCGGCAAAGAAGATGAAACATTACTTTGAAGAACACCCTATAAAAGTGATATGTGAGGCACTAATAGCCAAGGTAATGGTAAATAAATATGCCAACGGCCAAATAGACAAATGGGCAATTGAGCTAGCCCCTTATGCTCCACAATTTGATAGACGAGATGCAATTAAACCTCAGGCACCGGCCGACTTTTTTGTCGATTGGACTGAAATGCAATATGATCCACCATTGCCTGATTCAAATTATTATAGAATGCATTTTGATGGATCAAAGTTGAAAGATGGGTTAGGAGCCGGGATATTGCTAACCTCACCTAAAAAGGACCAGCTAAAATATGTGCTGCAAATACATTTTGTCGCGTCAAATAATATAGCCGAGTATGAAGCACTTGTTCATGGTCTAAAAGTGGCAAAAGACATCGACATACGTTGGATACAATGTTTCGGTGATTCAGAACTTGTGATACAACAAGTATCGTGCCATTGGGATGCACTTGATGCAAACATGGCATTATACAAGTTCCATGTGCAAAATATCAGTGGTTGTTTTGAGGGATGTGAATTTCACCATATACCTCGGGTGGAAAATGATGCGGCATATACTTTGTCAAAACTTGGTTCATCCAGGCAATCTATTCCACCCGGCATATTCCTTGAGCACCTAACAAAACCATCGATTACCCCATCCCCAAAATCTGAATCGATATGTATCCCGGCTGACCCAAGGTCCGAAGTTGTCCCAATGGACATAGATGGGAGAAGTACACCGAGTAACCCGTGGACTCACTTGGTGAACCCGGGGACTGCCTCGTAGAACCCGTGGACTGGTCAGAATAATATGACAGAGGTTATGTCGACTAAGGCAATGGAAATTGATGAAATAATTTCCCCGGCACATGAAGTACCAGAATGGGCACGACCAATTTTTATGTTTTTAAAAGATGAAACATTGTCAAGTGACAAAGTCCTTGCTAGGCAAATTGTGAGAAGGGCAAAGCCTACACTATAATAATTAAAGAGCTATACAAACGAAGTGTCACAATGTCCTTCAAAGGTGCGTTGACCCATGTCGGAAAGCTTTGGCTACCAAGACTCTAGAAGAATGGCATCTAAGACTTTGTCATGTGGTGGAATGACCCATATCTTGGTCATGGTAGAAAATTCACAAAGTGTATCGAGGTTAAGCCAAAAAGAAAGTGTGATGTACCCACAACCGTGAAATTCCTCAAAGATATTATCTTGAGATATGGGTGCCCACACAGTATAATCACTGATAATGGCACACATTTTGCTGAAGGAGCATTTTCTCCTTTTTGCCAAGATAAACGAATAAGACTTGATGTAGCATCATTTGCACATCCAGCACCGAACAAGCAAGTTGAAAGATCCAATTGACTAGTATTGTCCAGGATAAAACCCCGGCTCATTGAGCTGCTACAAAGATCAATAGGGTGTTGGATCGAGGAGCTCCCGGCCGTGTTATGGAGCCTAAGGACAATTCTGAAAAGATCAAGAAGCTATACGCCATTTTTTCTAGTATATGGGGCAGAAGCTTTATTACCATCCGACATAGTGCATGATTCGCCTAGAGTTATCCAATACACAAACGCCAAAGCGAATGAAATAACCCGGCAAGACGATGTCGATCTATTAGAATAGGCAAGGGAATTGGCATTTTCCAGGTCTGCCATATATCAACAAGATCTCAGAAGTTATCATAGCAAGAAAGTAAATCCTTGAGTCTTTCGAGAGGGTGATCTGGTGCTTTGGCTTGTGCAACGCACGACCGACATGCATAAACTGTCACCTCCATGGGAGGGTCCATTTATTGTGAGAAAAATATTACACAATGATGCCTACTATCTTATAGATGCTCACGCACATGAGAAGAATAAGGCGGGCAGATCAGGAGACGAATCAAAGAGGGCATGGAATGTGGGTCTACTTCGCCCGTTTTACACTTAGAAGAAGTGTATGTATCCTCAACTCTTATATGTAGGCAATGTGTTAATGAATGAAACCTCGGCACCTCGAGCTATAACTCGGGGAGTGCATTAATGAACTTGTCTTTTTTGTATCTATTTTTATATGTCGGATGGCTTATATTCCTAATCCTTAGACCGGGTTAGTAGTGTGTCGGCAGCAAAGGCCAACTCTTCGACTTGTTGCTGTCCAAAAAATAGGCTTCATGGCAAGCAAGAGAAAAGTCGGCGAATGTCGAACACATGAAAAACGACTAAGGGAGGAAAAATACGCGAGCTGACTCATGTTTTTTTACTAACCCCTGTCTTTATCTTCCTTAATTATCTTGTGAAATCATTTTGAGCTTATTCTCATAATTTCTAAGTATTGTTGGTTCGGTTTACTTATATCGGACCCATAAGTCGAATGCCTAAGAATGGTAGAGGCAGCCGAATAGCAGATTTAGAATAACAAGAAACATGGAACTAAGGGATTACACCCAAAAGGAGTCAATATTTACAAACCAAATAGTAGCAAAATGACTTGAGTTATTGATGTCTACGCACGCTTCTATTCTTGTAGATAGTGTTGGGCCTCCAAGTGCAGAGGTTTGTAGAACAACAGCAAGTTTCCCTTAAGTGGATCACCCAACGTTTATCGAACTCAGGGAGGAAGAGACCAAAGGTATCCCTCTGAAGCAACCTTGCAATCAAGATACAAGAAGTCTCTTGTGTCCCCAACACACCCAATACACTTGTCAGGTGTATAGGTGCACTAGTTCAGCGAAGAGATAGTGAAATACAAGTAATATGGATGATTATAAGTGGTAATTGCAATCTGAAATAAATATGGCAGCAAACAAACATGTAGCAGGACTTGTTGTAAACGGTGTTTCAATGCTTATAAACAAGGCCTAGGGATCATACTTTCACTAGTGATCACTCCCAATAAACACATAATATCTTCTCTTCACTATGCTACTCTGAAATACTCTCCGGTTGGATAACTCCAATCCACAGTAGGGCTACAAAAGCTCTCCTTAAAGTTCGCATTCCCCATCTAGGTAACCCCACACTGTCACCTTGAGCACTAGATGATTCCAACAAACACCACAATTTTATAGAGACATCCAAATCAAATTATAACTCATGATAAGTATTTCTGTAACCTTTAGCCTAAGTGTCACACGGTGCACATTGTCAACTTCACACACGTGGGGATAAGCGGAGATTACAATTAAAGCACTTGAGTAGCAGAGTAGATCTACTTATTCAACTAGATTACAAAGCTCATGATCACAATAAGATCACGCATAGAGAGAGAGATGAACACATAGCTATCGGTAGATCCCTTAGCCTTAGGGGAGAACTACTCCCTCCTCATCATGAGAGTCAGCAACGACGATGGAGATGCGGTGGAGTCGATGGAGATGGCTCCAAGAGAAATTCCTCGTCCCGGCAGGGTGCCAGAATAGAGACTTCTGTCCCCCAAATCTCCACTTCGGTGGAGGCGGCGCTGTGAAACTTTTCATGGAATTCTGATCTGGCTTGGGTTTACATCTTGGGAATACGTATATATAGGAGAAAGGGCAAGGTCGATGGAGCCTCGAGGGGCCCACACCATAGGGAGGCGCGACCTAGGGTGGACCCGCGCCAGCCCTAGGTGTAGCCACCTCGTGGCTCCACTTCGTCTCTCCTTTGGGCTCTGTGTTGCATCTGGAAAAATAGGCACTTCGGCTTTTGTTTCGTCCAATTCCGAGAATATTTCCTTACTAGCTTTTCTGAAACCAAAAACAACAGAAAACAGGTAACTGGCACTGTGGCATCTTGTCAATAGGTTAGTTCCAAAAAATGTATAAAATGCCTCAAAGTGTAGACAAAACATAAGATAGTTGGTATAAAACAAGCATGGAGCATAAACAATTATAGATACGTTTACGACGTATCAAGCATCCCCAAGCTTAACTCATGCTCATCCGCGAGTAGGTAAGTGATAAAAATAATAATTTTTGAGGTGACATGCTATCACAATTGATCAAGGCATTGTAAAGCATTGGTAGCCGGAATCATAATACTCTAAACATGAGCATGAAAGATATATTTCTAACAATAAAACATAGCAACTATGTTGCAACATGAAAGGTAACACAAACAAAAGATCATGAATAATGCTTTGAAAGATGTTTGTTTGTTTCATATATAGAAAACATAGCAAGAGTGGTATTCAGCTTGTCCTTCATGGATTAGCAAAACATAAATGCATAGGCCACCTTCAAAGTTCATAAGGGTGACTAGATACAAATAATTTAAGAACAAGCAATATCATATTTATGAATCAATCAATAAGTTTTGGCACAATGCACATTAAAATAAGAATGACAAATATGCTCTCTTGATTGGTGCATAAAGATAGACGATGGAGACTCTAAATAAAAGTAAAAAGAAAGGCCCTTCACAGAGGGAAGTAGGGATTTCAAGTTTCATAAAGAGCTTCCAAAAATTATGGTACTTATTAGCTTTGAGATCTCATTGCCCCTATCAAAAGCATCTTGAAGTTATTAAGGTTAAAATGAGACAAATATGAGGTATATGCTTGACAGATCATAAGTTGAAAATCTCATGTCCCTTGAGTACTAGAGTCGTTCCTCATGCTACTCAACTTTAGTCACAAGCATGTTCTTATCATTGTAAGTATATGTGTATCATAGAGAACTACCAACGGGGTACCCCTTGCCCCATGACACAGAAGCTATCCCATATCAAAATGACAAGGCAATAGACAATGAGCATCTCAGCGATGTTTTTATTTACCATGCGCATGGTGCTTTTTTTTCTTTTTTTTCTATATTTTTTCTAAAGATGCTTCATAGATTGCTCACTATGGTTATGCTGCAAGTTTCCACCATGATTACGCATGGCTTAGGCTAGCCGCCCAGGCGTTTCTCTAACACATATACAATACTCCATGGACTTACAAGCTCCCCTTTTATTTCACACCGCCGACATCCATAAACAAAAGATCATGGTATCAACTGGATAGATATGTACAAGTGTTGAAATCGTTCCCCATGACAGCATGGTTCTGCTAACTCCCAACATATAATTTGCAAGCATATAAGCAACATAGATGGCAAAATGGTTCAAGTTTATTAAGTGCAAGAAAATAAAGTGTGCCATCAAGTTCGTGAGAGCTTTAATACTATTTTTCACATAACAAAAGTTTAATTTGGAAGATAAATAAACACATGAATATACTTGGAATGATGTAACACACCATGCATAGGAATTTATAGTGGACTCTTTGGAATAACTTGGTTTCTTGGGAGTTGGATGCACGAGTAGAGCTCATACTCAGTACAGGTGGAGGCTAGCAAAAGACTGGGAGCAACCAACTAAGAGAGCAATAATGGCCATAATCATGCAAAGCGACAAAACATTATTAATTAAATCATAAATTGATATCACAAGTCAAAAACTAAATGATCATAGAGGCTAAGGTGACTGGTTCATAGTCTTAACATGGTGTAAGTATGTGCCAAGTCAACCCAAATAAAGCATCAAAGGAGAATACCATAATATTATGATTTTGTATTCTAAAACAACACATAATTCTTTCAAGGCATTAAGCAATCTCAATTGTTTGAAACAAGTCATGCTACAACAATAATTACTAAGCATATGGTCAAAGCAATATTTAACATGACATGATAAAGTCTAAGCCATAGTCAAATCAAGCTTCCTTTTGTACCACTATAAGCATGATACATTTTACTCTTTTCCAACACCAATCAACTTATTTGAAACAACTCACAAAGATAATAATCAATAAAGACCAGAGAGCTTGTCTCCCCTAACTACAAAGAAGAACTAAAAAGTTCTAAGCATAAAGCAGAAGAAAAATAAAGCTAAACGCAGTGCTAGCAAAAGTGAACACTCACATTATAGCAAGAGTGAAAACTAGAGTGTTCTAGGCAATGAAGAACTAGGTATGACTTCTCCAAAATAGGAGTGTTGGGGTCCGACCAATTTATTGCAGCAAATAGAGCAAAATAAAACTAAAAACAAAAACAAAGACGCTCCAAGAAAAACATATAGTGCATGAAGCAAATAAAAATGAAGTGTCTTGAAAGAAAACCTGAGATTTTTATTGGTGGAGAAGGGGATGCCTTGAGCATCCCCAAGCTTTGACGCTTGTACCTCTTGAATATTTATTGGGGTGACACAGGTGGCATACCCAAGCTTAAGATTTTATCCATTATTCATCTTATCACATCATTCTTCCCCTACACTTAAAAATTTCCTTGATACAAAACTTCACACAATCTTCATTAGCAACATTAGTGTATTCAAGATAATAAGCCTTTGGGTACAGTTTCAACTAAAGTAAAACTTCCATTAAATCAAAAGCTACTGTAGAACTCCTTTTAAAAGCTCAAGTGATCAAAGAGAACTTAGAAAGAAACCGATTAAGAGGCAAATGCAAATAATGGCAAAAATCTGTCAAAACAGACTAGCAGGTAAATACCGATTTTTTTTAAAAAATCTTCTGTTCTCAAATCGAAAATTTCAAAATTAAATAAAGTTGGGTAAATACTAGGAGCACGCACACAAAAAATTTCAGCTCAATCCGACATACTGGATTTTTTTCACGATTTTTTATAGTGAATCACAGACATCTATTTCAGGACAACAACTTCCCCAAATCGTACTTCCCTCCCATTAGAGGTTATTCCTGGCACAAAAACCAAATAAAAAAGGATAAGGAGAGTTTATTACAGAGGTAATAAGTTCCAAGACTCAAATAAACAAAAATAAACTGAAAGTAAAAAATATAATGGGTTGTCTCCCAAAAGCTCTTTCTTTATAGCCATTAAGATAGACATGACAATTTTGATGATGCTCCCCAAAGAAATATGAATTGAAGTAAGAGAGCATCAAGAATCAAATATAGAACAAATTTAAGTCTAATCCACTTCCTATGAAAAATAATATTGTAAAGAAACAAGTCATGAAAGCACAAAGCAACAAGCATAGGAAAGAAAAACAAGTGCAACTTCAAAAATTTCAACATAAAGAAGGGAAACTTAATATTGTTGAGATACATAAAACCATGTTTCCCTCTCTCATAATAAATTTCAGTAGCATCATGAATACAATTAACAATATAACTATCACACAAAACATTCTTATCATGAGCCACATGCATAAAATAATTATCATAAAGCACAATAATTCTTATTAATTGTAGTGGGAGAAAATTTAACAAAATAGCTATCACTATTATTCTCATCACCATAGTCATAAAATATAGGAGGCATATTGTAATCATAATTAATTTTCTCCTCAATAGTAGGTGGACTGAAAATATCATATTCATCATTGTAATCATCATACATTGGAGGTATAGTATCATCACAAGCAATAGAATAGCTATCTTCCAAAGTGTGTTCATTTGTAAACATATCATCATTGGAAGGAACATGGATAGTACTAATAGTACAACAATTATTAATATCATCATTTTCAGAATTGGTACCAGAGAGATTTTCAATATCAAAAGTAGTGTGCTTTTCCCAATCATGATCACTACTATAGGTAACAGTCATAGGAACATCATCGAGTTCAGACTCATCAGCAAAAACTATAATAGGAGAAACATGCTTAGGGGAATATACCATTTCCTCTCTCCTTTTAGTCCTCCTCTTCTTCTTCTTCCTATTCTCCTCTTTAGGAGGGAGAGGGCTGAAAGGAAGCTTCTCCACATACCCTGGTTTACCGTTAGAGACAATAGAAGAAACTTTGGAGGATTCCTCCTTTTCATTAATAAGAACAAAACACATATTAGTCCTGCCGTATTTTGGTAAAATCTCATCTTTTATAATATTTTGTAAGTATTTATGTGGAAATTACCAACACAGTAAAGATGACAACCATGCAGGATGCTATTCATATCAAAAGCACTCATATCTACCAAAGAAGTTTTTCTTGATAACTCTTCACTCCCCAAAATAATGTAAGTTCGTCATGTTGATTAAAAGTGATCATGTTATCACAATAAAAACCTGCAGTACTCATTGGATTAGAAAGGTCATTATTATGGCCTGAGCATTGAAAATTGAAATGACCCACTTCAAAGCAAAGTTCACAAATAAAAGGATAGAGGGCACAAATTTTTTTACCAAGATCATTTAGAGCCCTATACCACGTTCTAGTTTTTTATTTCCTGTGGGTGATACAATATTCTTCTTCAATTTGATTCTTTTAACAAGGTCTATGTACTCCACAAAAATTAACATTCTTATAAGAAATAGTACTTTTAGAGGTTTGAGCATGTTTATTGCTATCATTAATAAAAATTTCATTTTTCATGCAAGTGTCTTTAAAAGGTTCATGATACATGTACCATTTTTATTTAGGAGCATTAATATGAGAAGCAAAGGCTATACAAAAATCAACAAGAATTTGAGGATTAAGACCATATTTAGCACTAAGCTCTTGAAAATTAGCAGTTTCGGCGAAAAACGTAATGCAATCATACTCATAGTTTATACCTCGTTCTTTACCTTTTTCGTTATCCCAATCTTCGGTATTGCTTTGAATTGTTTCAATAAGATCCCACTTAGCTTTGACCTCCTTACTTGTGAAGGATCCCTCTAAATAGGTATCTAGATAGTCCTTGTAATGTCCTGCAAGCCTTGCATAAAAATTATTAATAATAATATTACTGGGAATCTCATGAGTGGGACATTTGAGCATTAGTGACTTCAATCTCCCCCATTCTTGGGCAATACTTTCTCCATCATGAGGATGAAAATTATAAATATAATTCCTATCTTTATGAATTTCATGAGGAGGATAAAATTTAGAGTAAAAGAGAGATTCAAGTTCCTTCCACTCCAATTGATGAAGATCATTTAGTAGCTCATACCACTCCCTCGCTTTGTATTTAAGTGATAAAGAGAATAGCTTCCTCTTAACTTGGTCCATTGAAATATATACCCACTTGAACAACTCGCATAATTCATGTATAAAGAGTAAATGATTACCAGGATGGACAGTTCCATCTCCAAAATAGCAATTATTCATAACATGTTCAACAATTTCCATAGGTATTTTAAAAGGGACACTTTTAGTATGTGGATTTAAAATATCACAAGCATCATAAGAATTACCACATATGGGAGATAAAGTATCATCAGAGCAAATTTTGTCCTCTAAAGTTGGGGAACTAAAAAGATCATTTTCATAAAAACTAGCTTCCCCAAGCTTAGACGTTTCCATAGCATTAGTAACAAAGGTGTTCAAAAAAGTCATACTAATAACATTGCCATTAGCATGCAAAGAAAGTTCCATAGGTTTTTTAATTTTCTTTTCAAACCATTTATGTTCTAACTTGGGAAAATACTAAAAAGTTCTCTAATTTTGTTGTTTTTTCCATTAAGCCTAACTAGTGAAAATAAAAACAAGAAACAAAAAGATATAATTGCATAATCTAAAGGAAATAACTTCGAGCATGCACACACAAGCAACAGTACTAGAAGATAGATTAGTAGCCAGAGGATGTGAGTACCTTTTACCTTACCTCCCCGACAATGGTGCCAGAAAAGAGCTTGATGTATACGCACGCTTCTATTCCTGTAGACAGTGTTGGGCCTCCAAGTGTAGAGGTTTTTAGAACAGCAACAATTTTCACTTAAGTGGATCACCCTAGGTTTATCGAACTTAGGGAGGAAGAGGTCACAGGTATCCCTCTCAAGCAACCCTGCAATCAAGATACAAGAAGTCTCTTGTGTCCCCAACACACCCAATAAACTTGTCAGGTGTATAGGTTCACTAGTTCGGCAAAGAGATAGTGAAATACAAGTAATATGGATGATTATAAGTGGTAATTGTAATCTGAAATAAAAATGGCAGCAAACAAACATGTAGCAGGACTTGTTGTAAACAGTGTTTCAATGCTTAGAAACAAGTCCTAGGGATCATACTTTCACTAGTGATCACTCTCAATAAACACATAATATCTTCTCTTCACTATGCTACTCTAAAATACTCTCCGGTTGGATAACTCCAATCCACGGTAGGGCTATAAAAGCTCTCCTTAAAGTTCGCATTCCCCATCTAGGTAACCCCACACTATCACCTTAAGTGCTAGATGGTTCCAACAAACACCACAATTTCATAGAGACATCCAACTCAAATTATAACTCATGATAAGTATTTTTGTAACCTTTAGCCTAAGTGTCACACGGTGTGCACACTTTCAACTTAACACACGTGGGGATCAGCGGAGATTACAAGTAAAGCACTTGAGTAGCATAGTAGATCTACCTATTCAACTAGATTACAAAGCTCATGATCACAATAAGGTCACGCATAGAGAGAGAGATGAACACATAGCTACCGGTAAAGACCTTAGCCTCGGGGAAGAACTACTCCCTCCTCATCATGGGAGTCATCAACGGCGATGGAGTTGGCGGTGGAGTCGATGGAGATGGCTCCGGGGGAAATTCCCCGTCCCGGTGGGGTGCCGTAACAGAGACTTCTGTCCCTCGAATCTCCTCTTTGGTGGCGGCGGCGCTGTGGAACTTTTTGTGAAATTCTGATCTGGCTTGGGTTTACGTCTCGGGGAGACATATATATAGGCGAAAGGTCAAGGTAGGTAAAGCCTCGAGGGGCCCACAACATAGGGCGGCATGGCCTAGGGTGGACCCACTCCTTCCCTAGGTATGGCCAGCTCGTGGCTCCACTTCGTCTGTCCTTCGGGCTCCGTGTTGCGTCTGAAAAAATAGGCACTTCGGCTCTTGTTTCGTCCAATTACGAGAATATTTCCTTACTAGCTTTTCTGAAACCAAAAATAGTAGAAAACAGGCAACTAATACCGTGGCATCTTGTCAATAGGTTATTTCCAGAAAACGTATAAAAATGCCTCAAAGTGTAGACAAAACATAAGATAGTTGTTATAAAACAAGCATGGAGCATAAAAAATTATAGATACATTTACGACGTATCATTTATTTCTTACATCATGCACCCGGCATACCGGGGACTTAATAAAACTTCCAAGTTTTTTTAGTTCAGGGGGCAGGGAACGTCGAATCACCAGTGCTTGGGGGAGGATAAGTGACTTCCGGAGTAGGGGTCTCCGAGGTATTCACCTCGGCTTCCGCTGAGGAGACCTCGGCTTCAGCATGGGGAGCCTCAGCGTCTTTGGAAGGAACCTCGGTTTCCTTTAGGGGAACCTCGGCTTGAGCATGAGAAGCTTCGGTCTCCTTGGGAGGAGACTGGACCTCGGCCTCCTGATCCAAAGTTTCTCCATGTTCATCCAAGCTCCCATCTTCTTCTTCCGCATCTTCCTCTTCATCCTCGATATCTTCCTGGCTTCCTCATCGTCTTCTGCCTCGGCGTCCTCTTCAACATCATCCAATAGGAAATCCGGTCCTTCATTACATCTATGCACATTGGAATATTGGATAAGTTGATAGGTCTGAGCTTGTCGACGCATGATGTGATCTGGGTCAGACGTCTAAGGAGAGCCCGTGCACAAGTTCTGCAAAATGTCCAGGTAGATAACTTCGTACCATGATAGTACGAAGGTCATATCCGTATCAGCACCGGATTGCGATATGAATTCTCTCCAAAGATTAAGCTGCATCTCGCAGTCCATTAATTTCTCGGCGAGTGCTCCAACATGTTGCAGCTTCGGTTCATTCGGCCAGTGGACATTGAGAACTCAGATGGTTGCATCAACAATATCCACACCAAATGCCTTCAAGGGCTTGGTAGCATCTCCGAGACTGACAAGATAATCCTCAATCGTGTAAGCATGCTCCATATTATTGGTTTCACCTCGGTGGAGCCGAGATTTCACCATGCATTTAGCACTTTGGGTCTTGCACTCCGGGAAGTTCTTTGAAAAATAAGTAAAAATACAAGTTAGTAAAGGATATCAGGATAACTCGGACAGAAACAAGAAGATAGTCTGGAAAGCTTACTATGTATGAAGGAGATTATTTTGGCGAGGTCAAACGTCCAGCCAGTTTGTTCCTATCCAGGCGTGCAAGTTCATCCTGGCAAGATTTTGCGGTAGCCTCGGCACTATCGAGGAGCTATTTGTCCTTTGCAAGCTGAAGGGTCAGTCGGTCCTTCTCTTCAGAGAACTCTTGGTCGAGTTTTTCCAGCTCGGACTTTTGAGTTTTCTTTAGATCCTCAACCTCGACACAAAGCCGAGCTATTTCATCATCCTTCTCCTTGAGCTTGGCTGGATGATCCCCTGCTTGTTCGAGAAAATGCAGCATCATATCAGGCATAGAAATGCACTCTTGAGAAGATTCTACAAGGCCTTTTAATTCGGCTAAGCCGGGATAAAAATCATTAGGCACTTCATAATAGAAAAAATTGCAACATATGAAATGCCAAAGTAAAATGGTCGAATTACCTTTGAGCTAGACTACCTTCTCCTTTAGATCCTTGTTCTGAGTGTCTATAGCATCTTACAAGAGAGCAAGGACAGAAATTAATTTGGATGGTCGAGTAACAGATAAAAATATAACGGGAATGAAAAAGTACAAACTTGTCTTCTTTAGGATAGGCGCCAGCTTCTTGTAGTTGGTCTGCAATTTTCTATGGGAAAAAGTAGCTTCTAGAACTCGGTCATGCGCTGGTTGTGTGCAATCTAAGAAATCAGAGCATTAAGCTAAAATAAGTATTCAAGGAAACACTACAAGATTCGAGTCAAGCATAGCGTAACCTGGATCTAGGTGGCTGGATATTTGAAATAAAGCTCAAGATCCAAATCAAGCAAAGCTTAACCCGGATCTAGGTGGCTAGGAGATTGATTCTAAGAGGAAATTCTAGCTCAGTTATGCTAACTAAGTTAGACACCCTGTCTAGACTATGCATTCAATGAAATTAGCATCCTTTCGAATGATATCTCATTTCCCCGGAGACTCGGGGACTAATGGTTATATGCTACATTATGCGAGAATATATAGCGCAAGCCGAAGTGTTTACCTCATTCATGTATTCAGCTTCGATGATGACTCGATTGGCAAGATGCAACCGGTTGCTGATATCAGGCAGGCCAAAACTCTTCGGTCCTGGGTTGCTAACAAATCTAACTTCGATCTGTTCGGCGGCATTCCAATTATTGGCATATTCGGCCAAAGATCCAAGGATCTCGCCGCTTAGTGTGCACATCAACACCTTGCCTTTGTCCGCCCGTGCTTGCTTGTCCGCTACCTTGGCTACCGGACTTTTGTGAAGCACCATCTACGTACCGGCAACCGAGGCAGAGGCAGATGCACCCTTCTGGAGCACCTCGGCGATGGAAGGTTGGGAAGCAGATGCCCCAGTTTTCTGCTGAGATGGCTTGGTAGCAGCTCCACCCCTCTTCGGCTTGGAAGATGGCTCGGTCACTGGCTGTGATTTAGTGGGCCGAGTTACAACTTATGTGGTTGAGGGAGTAGGAGAAGGAGATTGGGATTTGGAGCGTGGGCTCTGTCTTGCTTGACCTTCTTGCCGAATATTGGAAGACCCGGAGGATGCTGGCACAGGTGTTTGTGTTGAAGGAGCTGGATCTTGAGTTTGAGCATGGCACTACTAGGAAAATGGCTATAGGTAATCAGCACATCTGTGGCTCACATGGTTGAAGTGCCCCACGGCTAAAACAGGCGTGGCTCACCTACGGGAAGTGCCCTACTAGTAACTAGAACAGCCGTGGCGCACATGACCATAGTGCTCCACAGATATGTGTAGGCCAGGGCCCTGTTGGCCGCATGCCAGACATCCGTAGCGCACGTAGGGTAGGTGCGCTACGGTTGTTAGTGTCAACTGTGGCGCACATGGAAGGGGTGTGCTACGCCTAAGAGCATGCCCCTCTATTCTATAAAACGGCCAGACACATCCGTGGCACACTGGGGCCGAGTGCACCACGGATGTGGCGATTTTTTTGGCAGCTCCACTTTATGTGCACATGTGTGATCATCCACCACCCCACACTTCACTTTCCCCTTCTTCTTCCTCCTTAGATCTAGTCGGGATCTTCTCCTTCCCACCTCAATTTCTCCACCCATTCACCATTTTTAGCATGTAGAACTTGCCTTGGATGTTACATAAGTAATAGAGGAAGGTCTCCGGTCTCTCATCTCCTTCTCCGGTCTCGCGCGCACCTCTCCTTTCCATCTTTCTCGCGATTGGTCTCTCATCTTGGTAAGTTGTCCATGTAAGGATGTGTTCATGTGTATATGGATGATATGCTCATATGTATGTAGATGATCGATGCTCATGATGTGTGTATGAGAGGATCGATGGTCATATGTGTGTGTATATGGAGAGTATCGATGATGCTCATGCATGTGTGTATGGAGAGGATAATGATATGTTCATGTGTGTATGGATCGTTCTCTCTCTCTTGTGTTTGTATGTGAACAAGTTGCCATTTGTTTTGCCAAAATGTTGATTCATTTCCATTTTGGCAAGACTTTGGCATTTCTCAAAGGTCCTAATTGTAGGATAGGTCATGCCGAAATTTTCTATCGACCATTGCATGCATGCATTGATTACGTGGTTCTAATAGACTTCTAATTGTACCGTGTACACCGTGCATGCAAAAATGGTGCTCATAATGAGCGAAGACATTGTGGCTAGATTTTTGAAATGTGCGACGGCCGACATGATACGAAATAACAAGACGGAGATAAGATGTCCGTGCAGAAGATGCAAACTCAACTGGGTGATCGACCCAGATTCCGGGAATCTGCAGGCGCACCTGCTCCGCCATGGTTTCATGGATGGATACACTCGTTGGATAAGCGATGACGAAGACGATGGAGACGGTGAAGGTGGGCAACATGACGATGATCATCATCACGGCGAGAACGGGCGAGATGATGAAGAGTCTCCTGGAGATGGTGAAGGTGCGGAAGCAGACCGGGATGATGATGATCTAGATGCTGGAGGAGGAGACGACGATGGAACAACGTCAGGCTGGGTGCGGGACCCTTATGTGCAAGAGCTGCTTCTCAAGAAGACGAGTAATGCCAGGGCTACCGCTAGAGAGAAAGCCAAGCTTGCACAACTTGAGAAAGACGTGGTTACTCCATTGTATGAAGGATGCAGGCCCGATGATACCTGGTTGAATGTAACGCTCAAGGATATGGAGATGAAGGCAAAACACAAATTGAGCGACACAAGCTTCGACGATATGATGGCATTCTGGCACGATCGTCTCCCGGAGGGGAACACATGTCCAACTAGTATCGAGGACGCCAAGAAAATCGTCTGTCCTCTCGATCTACTACACGTTAGATATCACATATGCATCAATGATTGCATCATTTATCGGGGCGACGACGCGGAGAAAACCACATGTCCGGTGTGCGGCGTGAGTCGATACAAGAAAGGGAAGAAAGCACCTCGAAAAGTGGTATGGTACTTTCCTATCACTCCTCGTCTGCAGCGCTATTTCGCGGACCCTAAGGAAGTGAAGCTCATGCGATGGCATGCGGAAAGGAAGAAGCCAGGAGATGATGATGATGCCCCAAAAAAGGATGAGTTGCTGACGCACCCTTCAGATGCTAGCAAGTGAAAAGCATTGGACCTCGAATTCCCAGAATTCGGTGGAGATTCGAGGAACATGAGGCTTGGTGCGAGCACCGATGGACTCAATCTGTTCGGTAGCCAGAGCAGCACACACAACACTTGGCCCGTGTTTGTATGGATGTACAACCTCCCTCCATGGTTGTGCATGAAGAAGAAGTACATACAAATGAGTATGCTAATTCATGGGCCGAAACAACCTGGTACCGACATCAATCTGTATCTCGGGCTGTTGAAAGAGGAGCTAGCCACGTTATGGGAATCTGGAGCCAATACTTATGACGCCGTCGCACAAGATTATTTCACTATGAGAGCGGCATTGGTCACTATAGTGCAAGACTATCCAGGTTGCGGGTATATCTCGGGGCAAGTTATCCAAGGATTCTGCGCATGCGTTAGGTGCATGGATCACACAAGCTATCTCCAACTAGAGAAAGATCCAGGGTCATCGAAAACCGTGCTCATGGCGCACCGGAGGTGGCTCGACAAGAATGATCCATGGAGAAAACGTGGAGACCTGTTCGATGGCAAATCCGAGACCCGAGGAATCCCAGAGCGTAGGAGCAGCGAAGAAGTGGAAGAGTTGCTGAAAAAAATGGAAAGATTGTCCTAAGCCTGGAAATAAGCGAAAGAGGCAGCAACAAGACAAGCCGCTGACGAAGGTATTGAAAACAAGGTTTGTTTTCTGGGAGTTGTCATACTGGAAGTTTCTCCGCACGCCTCATAGCCTCGACATCATGCATATCACGAAAAACGTGTGCGAGAGTCTTGTCGCCACCATAATCAACATGCCAGATAGGACGAAAGATGGTCCGAAAGCAAGGCACGACCTGATATGCTTGGGTATCCGGAAGGAGCTTCATGGAGGACGCACTACTCTTGATGATCAGGAAGATGACGATGATCATGAGTCGGAGACGACACAAGGTCGTCGGAAGGGTAAAAAGTTCAAGAAAAACGAATATTACTGCCCTCCTTCTTGCTTCACTCTAAGCCAGGATGAGATCAAACAGTTTTTCAAGTGCCTTCTAGGAGTCAAATTTCCTTACGGCTATGCGGGCAAGATAAGCAGATACCTAGAAGAGGCAAAGCATAGGTTCAGTGGTATGAAGTCTCACGACTGTGCCGTGCTAATGACGCAGGTACTTCCGGTCGCACTAAGAGGGATAATGGACGAGCACGTCCGTGAAACGTTATTTGGCCTCTGCAAGTTTTTCGACGTCATCTCTAGGAAGTCGATTGGCATGAATCAGCTCGAGAGGCTACAAGAGGAGATCGTGGTGATACTATGTGAGATTGGGGTCTACTTCCCACCCGCATTCTTTGACATTATGGTGCATCTGCTGGTCCATGTCGTGGAGGACATCGTACAACTCGGGCTGATGTTCCTCCGCAGCATGATGGCGTTCGAAAGGATGAACGGACACATCAAAGGATACGTTCGCAATAGGTCCCGTCCAGATGGAAGCATAGCCAAGGGCTTTCTGGCTGAAGAGTGCATCTCTTTCTGCATGAATTATCTAGACATAGAGAACCCTGTCGGTCTTCCCGTCAACAGGCACCTTGGCAAGCTCGACGGATCTGGTCACCGAGAGGGTCGCCGACATCGCATGCGGACTTCGATTTTCGACGCAGACTTTGATCGAGCAAACCTCGTCGCGCTCTGACATTTAGAACTGGTCGATCCTTGGGCATGAAGCACAAAGGTTAATCGAGAAGAAGTACAGTGACCGGGGCATACAGAGGACACAGGGAGAAATAATCAAAGAGCACAACTCAGATTTCACGCGTTGGTTTAGGCAGACACTCCTTGATAATCCCCCGCGATCACATTCTTCTGACACAGAAAAGATCATATTCACCTTGTCGCAGGGACCGTTGCAAAACCTGGTGACGTATTAGGCGTATGATATCAACGGCTACACATTCTACACGGAGGAAAAGGACAACAAGTGTGATTATCAGAACTCAGGCTTAACGTCGGAATTCTACACCGATGACAACGTGAAGGAAATATTCTACGGAAGAATCGAGGAGATCTGGGAGCTCGACTACTATGGAGAAAAGGTGTCGATGTTCCGTGTCAGATGGGCAAAGAGCGTCGAAAGAGAAGACCGGTATTTCACAACCATGGTTATACCCGAAGTAGCCAAATCCAAGGCCGCTGGTGCGAACATGGCCGCGAAAAATGAACCGTGGGTACTGGCTACCAAAGTGGACAAATGTTTTTTCATTACCAACCCGACAAAGCCTAGACATGTTGTCGTGAGGAGAGGAAAAAGAAACATCATCGGAATGGATGGAGTCGCCAACGAGCAAGACTTCGACCAGTACGGCGATCCAAAGAATGAAGATGACGACGACTACGATGCAACAACATACATCACAAGAAGAAAAAGGACAAAACTACCCAAAAAAGGAAGCCCGTTCGAAAGAAGAAACATTAAAGTGTCGGGGCTAAATTATTCAACCGCGACAAAGAAGGGAAAAAAGATTGTAAAACGCTAGCTCAAAAAATATTGTAAAACGCGTGGTCGAAAAAGATTGTAATATTCATGGACAAATTATTATGACAGATTTGAATCATATTTAATTTGTACCACTTTTATGACATATATTATCACTTTTGGGCATTTTTGAATATTTAAAAGTATTTTAAAAACAAAACAAAACTTTTGTAGCATATATCACCACTTTTGGGCATTTTTTGGAACATTTAAACGTATTTTAAAATAAAAATAAAAAATTTGGGCACCAGGATTCGAACCTAGGTGCTAACAGGTCTAGAATAGAGCAGTGGGCGGAACCAGTGGGATAAGGCAGTGCTAGTGTTAGCAAAGGGGGTGGCAGCCCTCTTATCTGACTAGTCCTACCCACTTAGGCGTAGCGCACCCTGGCCAAGTGCACTACGGTCACCCTGGCCAAGTGCGCTACGGATAATCGTAGTGCACTTGGCCAGGGTGCACTACGCCTAAGTGGGTATGACTAGTCAACAACTCGCCACGTCGTCGTCCCTACCCATGCCCATCGTCCTCAGCCGCATCCCATCCCCATCGTCCTCAGCCCCATCTCCACCGCGGCATCCGCATCGACGCCACCGCCGCCGCATCCCAACCACTCCAGGAGGAGGAGGAGGAGGCCACCTCACCCGTGCGCTCGAGGAGGAGGAGCCCGCACGCCCGTCGCTCGAGGAGGAGAAGCCCGCCGTCGCACGCGCACCGTCGCTCGAGGAGGAGGAGGCCGCTGCTGCTCGAGGAGGAGGAGGTCGTGGAGGAGCCCGCCGTCGTCCTCATTTTAGAGGTGAGCCTCGCCCCTCCCCTCTCTCCCTCTCTCGCCTCTCTCTGCATCCATTCCTAGATTGGGCCATGGATTAGGGTTAGGGTTCAGAGGATTAGGGTAGCAGTATCTAGTGTTAGCAGTAGCTAGTGCTAGCAGCACTGTTAGTAGTAGTGTTAGGTTAGCAGTAGTGTTAGTAGTTTGTTGAGAAAGACTGCAAGCTTTAATGATGTTATCTGCAAGTGAACTAACCTCTAGCAAATGATGTGTATCTGCTGCATACTAGTTTTGTGGAATATCTATGTTTGCTGTTTCCTGGTCAATTGTTGTTACTTCATAATTAATTCCTTGCAAACAGCCATATATTAGATAGATTTAAGTCTGATTCTAACTTGAATAAGGGTGCTTATTTTGCTACTTCAAACTTACCCAATTCTTAAAATTCTCAAGAACTATCTTTATGGAGAGTTTGAGGTTGGCTAATGGTTGAAGCAATAATGTTGTGTGAGTTGGGCTTGCTGAATCAGTTCATTTCATGTTTCCCTTAAGAATATATTGTTACCAGAAAATGTGATAACAGTATTGCTCCATAGTCCCCTGCACCAGACACTTTTTTTTAGAACACTGCATTATTTTATTACTGTAAAAGAACAGGGTTTCAATCCTCCTTGCACACACATAGTTCATATAGTACACCTGAATCTTCATTTTGTTGGGGACACTATATAATGATCCCATATAGTACAACTGTTAACTAGTACTACTACATAGTTCATATCCAAGTGCAACCTAGGATGGTCACTTTGGAAAGCCTGCATAATATGAACAAACTGATGCCATATTTGCTAAACCTGAACCTGGACGCACACACACACCCCACATGTTTCAGTACCATTATTTCAAAAGATGTCTCTTTCTAGCTACATTTGTTTGTTTGATATCATGGCATCATTATCATTTTTAAGTAATAAGACAGTCTTGCAGCTTGTAAGTTTGAGCAAGGAATGGTTTTAGTGCTCTTTCGGTTTAGCTAGCTTCTATTCTAGATAGGAATTTCAATGCTGTTCTAGATAAATGGTTTTAGTGTTGTTCCAGTTTAGTGTTGTTCCAGTTTAGGCTCTAGCTATCTTCTGTTCTAGGTGGCAGTGGGTCAAGTTGATTGAGGTGGCAGTGGGTCAAGTTAGTTTGAGTGCCCTGATTGACCTATCTTTTAACTACTTGTGTGCTGTCAAGTTAGTTGTTGTAGGTAAGTTGCTGTCAATTTAGATGTTGTAGGTAAAGTAGTAGGTTAGCAGTTAGTACTTAGCAGTAGGACAATTTAATTTATACTGCTGTACACAAACTTGTGTGCTGCTATATATGTATTTGCTTGCTGTCATATAATCTGCATAATGTATTTGCTTGCTTGCTATAATGACAGGTGCTTGTGCTTAAAGTTGTATTTTTTATAATGACAGGTGCTTGTGCTTGCTATAATGACAGGGGCTTGTGCTTGCTATAATGACAGGTGCTTGTGATTGCTATAATGACAGGTTCTTGTGCTTGTATTTGCATGTAGCACTTGAAATTGTGCTTGTGCTTGTATGAAGGACTTTATTATGTCGTGTATGCAGGTTCTTGTATTAAATGAGTCCCGATTTTTGCCGGAATATTGATTAACTTCCGTTTCGGAAAAAATCGGGCACTCCTAGTTTAAGAAAATTAGCAAAGGTCATGCCGGATTTTTCCGTGCATTTAACCAATTATTTGTTTTTTATTAGTGCAAAGATGTGTGACAACGACGAGGCTGGATGTTCTAAGCGCATCAGCGCTAAAGGAGAACTCAGACCTCCGAATAAACAATTGACATTCTGGGAGGCGGCCCAGCGGCTAGAAGACGATGAAGAATACCATCCTTCGGAGAGCGAGGATGATGAGATGGAAGACGCGGAGGAAGAAGCCGAAGGAACGGCGGACGATGAAACCACTGATGGCGGCGAGGGCACAGGGAGTGGTAGCAATCCTCCTAAGAAGAAGAAGAAGACGAAGGAACGGCGCCCGAACACGGTCGGCACGGTCAGGGAGGAAATTATCGAAGTGAGCCCATCAGGGGTTCCTTTGGAGCCCGACCTTGTCGTCAGAGGGTACGGTGGGCAAGTGGCGGTGATCACCCGGACAACCATCTCGATCAACACCGAGAATCTCCGGCATAAAGATAATGTCCACTTGCGCACACTCCTCTTCGAGAAGCTGCACGCAAGATACAAGTTCCCCGCTAAGTACCAGAACACAAATTATCATGGGAACGAAGTAAACAAATCCGCCCTCACAAAGATGAGCACCGCCGTGGCCAGCTGGAGAACCCGGATAAAGAAGAAGATCTATAAAGAAGGCAAAAGTCTCGAGGAGATCGAGAAGATTGACCCGCAGATCACCGAAGATCAGTTCCGGGAGTTCAAGGAGAGGTGTGAATCCGAAAGAGCCCTGGCCAATAGTAATCGAGGAAAGGTGCTGCAGGCGATGAATATAGGTCATCACCATCTCGGATCTGGTTGATACAGAACCGCGAAGGCCAAATGGAATAAGGAGGACGAAGAGTATAGATCCAAGGGGATAGAAAACCCCTTTGCGAAATTCGAACCCGGCAAGTTCGAAACTTCATCAGGGCCCGTTACCATGTGGACCCAAAAACCAAACAACTCACCGCGGATCCTGCGGTGAAGGAATTCGAGGAAATAGTGGTAAGTATAATCTAATTACCGTGGATCAAATCGATTGCAATCTATTCAATGATCTAAACGATTCACTATTACTTCTTCTGCAGGAGGAGGAAATTTTTGCTAGTCATGGATCCCAGGGTTCCTCATCTCAGGGGTCGACGGTGGCCACCCGGTGGGATAACCCTTTAATGTATGGCGAACCGGCCAAGAAAATAGAGCCGGTTACGAAGAAGCCGTCATCGGCTGGCCGTCTGGCCGGCCTCGGGGGTAAGAATTGGGTGGATCATTTTGGTCCACCGCCAAGGACGCATGTGGCGCCGTCGGGAAGGAGCGAGGAGGAAAACCGCGAGGTTCAAGAACTTAAGGAACAAGTGGCGCGGATCCCGCAGATCGTCCAAGACAACCTGGCAATCACCCTCACGTCCTTCCTGCCTACCTTGGTGGAGTCAATAGCGACCTGGAGTGCGGGTGGTCGAGTAGGGCCGTGCTCGATTCAGGCGAACCACTCGAACAACACGGCGCCGACGAATCAGGCGAACTACATGTTCGTGACTCCGCCCGCTAGCACCACGGCGCTGCAAGTGTTGGTGACTCCCCCTGCCATCACCGCAGCGCCGAAGTACATGTTGGTACCCCCCTGCCATCATTGCGGTGGCACCGGAGCTCCAAGCACCCGTCGTTAGGGAGAATACACCGGCGGCCAGCACCGCGCCATCAAGCAGCCCTTCCGTCTCTTGCACGCCCGTCGTCGTATGCAGTGCGTCGGCATTAGCCAATCTCGACGCCATCACGGTAAACAAATTGCTTTACCGCCTTTCACGCCATCTATTACTCTTATGGCATCTCTGACGACGCCGTACATGTTTTCCGCAGACGGATGTTCCTTGCACTCTCTTATGCTACGTGAACAACGAGCTGAGGGATGTTGCCAAGGGTACCATCGTTCAACCCTTGCAGCGCACATTCCACTCAAGGCGTATGCGATAGCGTGCAGGTTAAAATTAGTCGGGTGCTAAGGGGCTGCGACGACTGGAACCTCCCATTCAACCCTGAGCGGATGAAGAAGATCCATGTCCTCGAACTTGCTTCGCTTATTCTTGCTATGGCCAAAGAGCATGATCCGTTTGGGACGGCGGGGCCATCACGCCACGCATAACAAGACCGCCTATCGTGCGGCCGACAAGCGGTGGCAAGGCCCCATCGCCTCGTCGTCACCTCCACGCTGGGTCGGATGATCATGTTGATGATATGCACATGGCGCAGGATCCGCCGAGGACGAAAGACGGAATGATCACTTCTTCAACACTCGGTTTAGCAACGAAGACCTATCTGGCCCCACAGAAAGCCACTATCACCAAGCATCTGCTTGGTTCTCGGAGACGCCTCAGCTTGCGCCTTCTGAGCCAGTGATACAACCAACCGGCCCTTTATTCTAAGCCCTGACACACTACATAGGGCGGCCGGTGCTCAGATTGCGGTGCCTGCCCGCTCTCCAAAAGGAAAAAAGGGCAGGAAAAGAAAATCTAGCAGCTCGAGCCAGCCGGTGGCGTCAACAACTGCGAATCCGATCAGGTTTCGGGATGGGCCACCAAGACCCGAGGGTTTTATGTGGAGGATTCATGTGGCGGGTGAGCCCATGCTACCTAAGAATTTGCGGAATCTTGCTAGTTCGTAACTGCAGAGTGTTCATGACGGCGTGCTGACGATAGAGAGACGCCTTCTATCGGAGAAAGATCCCTCGCACTCGATATTCGTGGTTAAGGTGCCACCAGGCTTGGGCTTCGTCGACAATGCCCCTGCGGATCTGTTCTTCCTGCGGTTCGACGACATCTTCAATATGTTCCACCTATACCCGCTGCACTATACCATGGTCCGTCTGTTTTCTCTCAACCTGGCCATGCAGATCATTAGAGAGAACACACTGGGCATCGCTATAGTGGCCTACTACATGCGTGACGGTTTCTTGGGTTCCTCCGCCGAATGATGTATCATGGCCTCGTACCTAAAAAGAATCCTCGTGGCGAACAAGACAAAGGAATACATTCTCGTGCCTTACTTTCCCGAGTAAGTCGTTATTTACTCGCCACCATCGATTGGCTTTATTAGATTATCATCATTCTTTTTCCAACACATTCCATTTGAATTTTTTGCGCAGAGATGAACACTGCATGCTCATCTCCTTATCGCTGAAGCATTCCCATGCCACGTATTTCGACTCGGGGAGTCTAGAAAAGAAGAAAAACTACGACAAGATCAAGGAAGTTCTGGATGATGCTCTCACTGGCTTTGCCTCGACGGAAGGCACCACCTTCGTGCGTACAAAGGTCAAGTTCGGCAGGCACGTATTCAACCACGTAACGGAGTTCCCCTGCATGAAGCAGCCGGAAAACAGTAAGAAGGAAGCCTACTACACACTCCATCACATGAGGGCGTTCCTACTTGCCCAGCAGAATTCTACGCTGCCAGATCATCTCAAACAGTGGGCCGAAGCAAAGGCCAAGATCACTGATTCAGATATTAGACAAGAGATGTATCGCATCCAGCAGCAGTTTGGGGCAATCATCTTTCGTGATGTCATGACTTCGGAGGGTATCTTCTACGGAGGAAATATCCCGAATAACCGTGACATAGAAGATCGCCTAGGGATGCAGGGTGACTATAGGAAGTTCATGACGAGACAAGGCGTCCTCCCGTTCCCTAAGCCGAGCCAGAAGGCTTGATGTTGGTCTAGTTGTAGTTACAAACTATAGATGACCTTTGTGTGTGTGTGTGTGGACAAGTGTACATGCTACTATACTTATCTTATTAGGTTTATGAATCATCGCTTACTTCTTTTGCTTATTATTATATATCAATCAATGCTTGGTTTTTTTGCTTACTCTTTGGTCCTTTGCTCACTTTGGTCCTTCTTTTTTTCCTTACTCTTTTTTCAAGAATAATGCCGATGATTGAAATGTCGTGGCACACTATATATGTGAATGTGCTACGATGGGATTGTGAGCCTTGTGATATGCACAAGTCCAGGTCTTGTGCATCCTACTTGGCTCACGGTTCCATCGTAGCATATTCCTGTGTCCAACGACCTATGTATATATATGAGGCATTCTTTTCGAGTTATTTTTGTCTTTTTCGAGAATAATGCCGATGATTGAAATGTCGTGGCACAATATATATGTGAATGTTCTACGACGGGATAGTTAGCCTTGTGATATGCACATGTCCAGGAATTGTGCATCCTACTTAGCTAACCGTTCCGTCATAGCATATTCCTGTGTCTAACGACATAGCTAGTTATATATGAGGCATTCTTTTCGAGTTACTTTGGTCTTTTTCGAGAATAATGCCGATGATTGAAATGTCGTGGCACAATATATATGTGAATGTGCTATGACGGGACTGTAAGCCTTGTGTTATGCACAAGTATAGATGTTGTGCATCCTACTTGGCTTACAGTTCCATCGTAGCATATTCCTGTGTCCAACGACCTATGTATATATATATGAGGCATTCTTTTTGATTTACTTTGGTATTTTTCGAGAATAATGCCGATGATTGAAATGTCTTGGCACAATATATATGTGAATGTGCTACGACGGGATTGTGAGCATTGTGATATGCACAAGTCCAGGTCTTGTGCATCCTACTTGGCTCATAGTTCCATCGTAGCATATTCCTGTGTCGAACAACCTAGTTATATATGAGCCATGCTTTTTGAGTTTGGTCTTTTTGATTTAGGAGTACTTTCTATAAGTGTATCTTCATATGCGACTTTAATTATATATGTTTTTTTCAATTATCGGTTAATTATTATTGTCAACTTATAGATGACATGATACGTCGTGTACAAGGGACGGGTTCCCGGAGTCTACGATGACTAGGAAGACTGCCGGAGACAGGTGCACCATTTCAGCGGCAATAGCTACAAAGGGTACAACACTATGGCGGAGGCGGAAGCTAGATATACGCGCTATCTAGCGGGAGTTAGGACAAGGAACCGGATGAAGACCTACACCTTTGTCGCAGCGATGATCATGCTTATCTTCTTTGGTTGTTTATCCCGCTTTTGTGTCTAGCTAGTTTAGATGTCTAGGCGAGCTTCCGAGCTCTAACTTATTCGATCGACACATGTATTTGCATGTCACCAACTACTTTGTAACTTGATCGAAACAATGTAACTTATACTATGTATTCATGTATGAGACTTATCTATATGTATTTGTTTCAATCTTATTTTTCAAATTGTGTATTTATATATATAATTGTATATCTTGTATCTCTGTGTGTATATATGCCTGTAATATTGTATAAAATCTGTATTGTATATAATCTGGCTCTGAAATTAAAAAAAAACAAAAAAAACACCTGTGGAGCACATGACCTATCTTTTGTGGCGCACTACGTCTAAAGCGCACCTCAACAGCTTGGTGGCGCACTGGGATGTGCGCCACAGAATATCTAACGCGTAGCGCACCTGCCCACATAGTCGTGGCACACTAGCAGGTGCGCTACGCCTATCTCGACACAACCGTGGCGCACTAGGCAGTGCGCCACGGCTAGGAGTTAACCGCAGCGTACGCTTAGTGGCGCACGGCTAGTGCGCCACAGATGGTCTTTTTAGGTGCGCCACGAACAACCCTTTTTCTAGTAGTGTGGGCCGAGACGACCGGTACCTCGAGAGGCGTTGGTTCGGCATGATGGTAGTTGGTGGTCTCGGTGGGCGCCGCCGAATCAGTTGGCAGATCCGACATTTCGGTATCTGCATCGCCACCAGCGCCGATTTTTGCCTCCTCCGGCCAATGTGTGCTATTAGTCAGTGCGGAAGAAGATTCAACTCGAGCTGGGCTTGGAACCCGGACATCATCCTGAGTTGGCGGCGATGGCGGCAGAGTGATAGGTGAGGCCATGCTTGACCCGCTCTGAGGGATGACCAGCAGAGCACTGCCGAAGTATAACAAAAAGAAAGAGTGAGTAAGAAGAAGAAAGAGAGAAACAAGAAATATAATTTTGTTTTGGTTGGAAAAACTTACCTAGAGACTCTGGGTGCAACCTTAGGCTTGGGAGCCCTCTTGGACGCCCTCTTGATTCGTTTCTTGGGAGCCTTGGTCGACGGATCAGTCGGCGCGGTGTGCTTCCTCACTGGCCCATGGCCTCCCATAGCAACATGCGCCACCTCATGCACCTGGCCAGCCGGATTAGCTGGAGCACAAGGAGACGGATAGCCGTATGAGAGGGGCTCTGGATTATATACCTCTAAGACCTCGCATTTGTCCGAATCATCATCACCGGGCTTATCCATGGGAGCGGAGGACCTACCCGAAGTCCGGTTGGGGCCGAGTCATGCTTGGGCATAAACTCTTCGGAGTCCGGCTTGTCCTTGTCCGAGGTCTCCCGATCCTTGCCTAACATAAGCGCAAGGTTCTGGCCATCCTCTACGGCTTTCTTGTCAAATTTCTAAGGAAAATAAAACATAGATATTAGATGCTAGCCAAAGCCGAGAAAGAAAATAACTCGTATAAAACAACTCAGGATAAAATTACCTGAGGAGGGAGGTTGTCACGGGGGAAGGGCTTCAGTCCCCACTTCCAATCCTATCCCATCTCCGTCTTGAAGAAAGACCGAACGCGTTATCGAATCTGGTCGTCATCAAGCTCGACCGTGGAAACCTGGTTCGGATCTAGATGGCTGCTCATGTAGAAAATTTTATGCATGCGCTTCTGGAGCAGGAAGACTTGGCTACTGATGAAAGTCGCCATAAGGTCATCGCCGCATAGCCCGGCCCAGGTCAGCTGCTTAAGTCGAAGCTCGAATGACTCGGCAAGAGCATTGATAGCTGTGAGATTTGACACATTTTTTATGGTTCTCGTCATGATTTGATGGTTTTATAGCTTTCCTAATGCTAATACTTTGGTAGTGAAGAAAACTTGGTTTCCAATATGTGTTTCAGGTTTTGAACGTCTATAGAAGGTTTTATCAACAAAAATACAATATTCAGACAAAAACAAGCAACTCTCTTTTTGGAAGAAATCGAGGAAGGCAACCAGGAGGTTTACGGCGGGAATATTTTATCCAACCGTATAGTTCCCGCCGTATAGTTGCCACCGCCTTCGTCTTGTCAAAAGGAACAACTTTCATGAAGAGGATGGGAGCAAAAACACAAGACAGTAACCACTGTTCCATCTAGAAGGGAGAAAGAAGAGATCCGGAGAAGAAGGGGAAGCCGTTCTTCATCTCCCTCCATGATCTTCGACCTCCTAGCCACTACACCCCCATAGAAAGTACTTGTACTTGATATAGAGAGATCTTCACCTTGCAAGATTAGGGTTTGATATGGTTTCTTCCTATCTTGAATTGTGTTGGATTGATTTTCTATTCTTATTGTGGATCTACACAGTAATATCGAGAAGAACTCCATTTATTTAAATATATCGATGATACTTTCTTGTCTCATGTGTGAGTAAGTTCCTTTGGGCGTGGGAGATGTAATGGATTGGTGAGATGTGATGTGCCTATATATTTTCCATTAGTTTGTGATTGATTTTAATTACTATATTATGTGTGCTTGACTATCTATGGGATGCCTAATGCTTGTTGTCCAATTAAGGGTCCAGACAACATGATACTTTGTTCTACATAGATAAGGTCTTGTTTGCTAGCAGACCGGTGACCCCCAAGTGACACGGGGATATCAATAGAAAACTAGTTGAACTCGAGGAGCACGAGGAGCCACTGTTCCTATTGCATTATTCCAATCCAAGGAGCTTAATTGCTAAGCAACCTAAAGGATCTTAATTACCTAGTGAATGACCATGGTTTTGGTAATAGACTAGTAGGATTATTGAAGTTGGGATGAAATCTACCAAGAGAAGTTCCGACTAATTATGGGTTGCTCTCCTACACATATACTTATAAAGTTAGAATTGCTACACTTATCACGCATCCACCTGACACAATCATTATCACCATGAACTGTATCTCCCCGTGCCTACTTTGCCATCTGTAGAAAACAACAAAAAATCGAATCATTCTTTACTTTTATGATTTTTATTTCTAAAGTTTACATTTTAGTTTTATTTAAATACATTCAGTTTAATCCAAATATTATTTTTATTTGAACACTTGCAGTCAGTTCACTCGAAGACCTGTGGTAACTTTGAGTGCGACAGAGACTTCATTCATAAACACTTTCCTTTGGGCTCCCTGTGGGATCGATAACTTCACTTTGAAACTAGATACAAACGATCTGTGCACTTGCAGACATCAAGCTATTTTCTAGCATCGTTGCCGGTGAGCTAAGCGCTAAGTTTTTGTCTCTTGAAATTTCATGTGTTACTACTAAAAAATGGTCTCCCTAGGAGACAAAGGGTCTACACGCTCTGCTAGAACCTATCTACCAGATTATTTTGAGCGCGTGCCTATTCAAAGGCACGAAGAAATTATCGAAAAACTTTTGAGATCAAATAAGGTTGAAGTTGAAAACCTGAGTGATTCCATGGAAATCATGTCCATTCACATGACAACTCCCAAGAAACCTAAGAAAACTCTCAGAGAATACAGTGCTCCAAATTCTTCTTATCTTAAACAACCAATAGAATTCCCTAATCCTAGAGTTAGAGAATATAGATTTGATGGTGAGATTATTAAAATTTTGCAGGAAAAAGCTTTCTGTGGAAGGGAAGATGAAGACCCGGGAAGACATCTTAGAGAGTTCGATGATGTTATAACATCAATTGGACCAAAAGGTTTGCCTAGAGATTTCTCCCGTCTAAAATTATTCTGTTGGTCTCTTAAAGGTAAGGCTCTAGACTGGTTATATTCTCTCCCTCGTCATTACATTAAATGCTGGGAAAACTGTATTGTTAAATTCATAAACAGATTTAATCCTTTTAAAAAGGTAACTAAAATTAGAAAGAATATAGGCAACTTCAGTCCGAACGTGGGAGAAAACTATCCACAAGCTTGGGATATATTTTTTGGAATGATCAATAGTATTCCTAATCATGGCTATTCTGAATCCACTGTTTGCCACTTATTTTACCACGGTCTTAATACTCAATGCAGAGAGTTGCTTGACTTATCAGCAGGAATATTGATAAATACTTTAACTGCTAAAGCATGTTTGGAATTGATGTCCACTATGGTTAAGAATGATTCTCTTTATAATCCTGATTTTGGTACTAAGCTAGAAAAATGGATACTTCGTATAACCCCTGATCTTATGCCTGAAGTATGCAAAACAATGAAAGAAAAAGGTATACCTTCTGAGAAGGTTAAGGAAAAAATGTAGATCTGTTATAGATTTTAACTAAATAAGATGAAACTAGAAAAGTTTTTCAAGAATTAAAACATCAACAGTCAAAATCTCATAATAACCTGCATAAGCAGTTTCAAAGACATAAGAATATTTTGCCAGAACTCACGGAAAATTATGAGGAGATTGGCCAAGAAATAAAACTATTTCACAAGTACCTTAGTATGATTGAAACCCAATATGAAAAAATAGCATCTGATTATCAAATTTTTCTTCAAGATGATATAAATATTCTTGTTTCTACTAATGTTGTTACAAGGAGAGGTGCAGTTGTTACATGACCATTAGGACCACCAGAATATGAAGATGAAAAAGATCGAAGGGAAAAATCCTTGTTCAAAGCAAGCCAAGAAGATGACACACTGTTGGATCCTCAATATGAAACTTCTCAAGAAACACAAGATCAAACCTTGGAGGAGCAAAATGATGCACAAGATGACCGCTGTGACTCTGATGCAGAGACTGTTGGTCCAAGAGAAGAAAAGGCGATAAGAAATGAAGATGAAGTTGTTGCAGTAGAAAATAAGAAAAGCGATAAGCAGCAACAAAAGAAAGCAACTAAAGATCCTAATACCCCACAAAAGATCAAAGACAAGAATAAGAAAGATAAAAACTTCCATATCTAGATCGCAAAAAGAAAGCACCGGATCAGGTAATCTATGACTCTTTTAAAAAGGCACTTGGTGATCTTCATCTAGAAATTCCATTTGTTGATGCAATAGAAGTTCCTACCTATTCTAAATTTCTCTGTGATATTCTTAATAGAAAGAAAGAAATAACTGAAACCGTTGCCATGGTGACTAGTTATCCTGCTAATGGGAAGTTATTGCCTAAATCGGGAGATCCCGTAATACCAACTATTTCATGCTTAGTTGGCAAAACTAATATTCAGAATGCCTTGTGTGATTTAGGTGCATGAGTTAGTGCAATGCCATATTCCCTCTATAAAAGGTTAGGATTAGGGGAGTATTCCCCTACTTCTATCATTTTACAGATGGCTAACCAATCCACTAAACAACCCATTGGTATGGTTGAGGATGTTCTACTTAGAATATATGAGCATGTTATTTCCACTGATTTTATTATTCTTGAAATACCAGAGGATGAAAAATTATCTATAATACTTGGAAGACCTTTCCTTAGTACTGTAGGAGCGTTAGTTAAGTGTGCTGAGGGAAAAATAATCTTCAATGTTTATGATGCTGAAATTATCCGGTATTTTCCAAAGAATCTAAACGCGGGAGAAAGGTATATTCCACCGACAAAACGAGTTCAAGTCGTAAGTGCCCTTGATAAGGGGCAACCCAAGGTAAGAAATCGAGAATAAAGAAGGGGTTGAAATATTCAGCCATTCTTAATAAAATGTTTAATGGGAGTCAGCCTATCATATTAATAAAATAAATTAAAGAATAAAATGTTTATCGCATTCCTACAACTTTTTCACAGACATTCTTGCGGAAGCATGTCCATAAAGATGCTATTGTCAAAAAGTAGTAGAAATATCGACTGAATAAGCATAGATTAAGTGTAAAAATTAAGTTTGAGTTTTATGTGCAAGAACTAGCCTAAACATATTATTCTGATTAAAAAGAGTATGTCTAAAAAATTTGGGCAAAAAGCATGTCCTGGAGAGTCTAACGACCAACTATACGGCGGGAATATTATTCTGGCCGTATAGTTTTGGTAGTTGATACGTCGTAAACGTATCTAAAATTTTTTATGTTCCATGCTTGTTTAGTATCTACTTTGCTTTGTCTACACTTTGAGATATTTTTATATGTTTTCTGGGACTAACCTATTAACAACATGCCACAGTGCCAGTTGCCTATTTTCTGTTGTTTTTGGTTCCAAAAAAGGAAGAAAATGAATATTCTTTGAATTGGACGGGACAAAAGCCAAAGTCAATATTTCACCAAGGAGAACACAGAGCCAGAAGACAAGAAGGAGGACGGCCTCAGGGGGGCACACCCCTGGCCACACGGACAGGCCTGGCCCGCGCCTGGGGGTACAGCCGCCTCAAGCACCCCCGCGGCCTCCTTCTTCGCCTATAAGAAGCCCCCGATACCTAAACCCTAAGAACTTGATCAATCTTCCATGAAATAGTCCATAGCTGCCACCACCATCATCCCTAGATTAGGGGGATCTGAAACTCTTCCCGGCACCCTGTCAGAGGGGAGAGATCATCCCGGGGGCCTTCTTCATCACCATGCCAGCCTCGAGTATGATGTGTGAGTAGTTCCACCTTGGACTATGGGTCCATACGTAGCTAGATGATTGTTTCTCCTCCTTTGTGCTACCATGTTTAGATCTTGTGAGCTACGTTCATGATCAAGTTAAGATCATATATTTGTAATCATGCATGTTGTGTTTGCGGGGATCCGATGGATATTGAGATTACTATGTCAGATTGATTAATGATTCTATCTTGTTGATTCTATCATGTCTGTGTTGTTTGAGATCTTTCATGCTCTCCATTTCTAGTAGCTATCTTGGCCAAGTAGATGTTAGTGACTCCAAGAGGGAGTATTTATGCTCGATAGTGGGTTCATGCCTCTATTGAATCTGGGGAAGTGACAGAAATCTCTAAGGTTGTAGATGTGTTGTTGCTACTAGGGAGAAAACAAAGATCTTTTGTTCATGGAACAATTGTATTGTTTACTTTGCACACTTTGCTTAAAGCAGTTATTCGTTGCTTGCAACTTAATACTGGAGGGGGTTCGGATGATAACCTGAAGGTGGATTACTAGTCATGGATGCAGTTGGATGGCGGTCTATGTATATTGTTGTAATGCCCAATCAAATATCATAGGATCATGAATGTCTAGTATTGCATTGTTATGCCTTGCTCTGTCCCGTCAATTGCCATGCTATAATTTGTTTACCCAGCATGTTATGTTATTTTTCTTAAGGAGAACACCTCTAGTGAACTGTGGACCCCGGTCCAATCTTTACCATTGATACATCCTCCATCATTCTTGTTTACTTCAAGAAGCCACCATTACCTTCCACACCATACAGTTAATCCTTTGTTTTTAGCAAACCGGTGAGATTGACAACCTCACTGTTCGTTGGGGCAAAGTCTTGAGTTAGTGTTGTGCAGGTTTCCAAGTTGCTAGCAACACCTTTGAGTTTTTGCTTCCTCCTACTGGTTCGATAACCTTGGTTTCTTTCTGAGGGAAGACTTGCTGTTGTGCTCATCATACCTTCCTCTTGGGGTTTCCCAACGAATCTCGACAATGATCTGAGCCGCCATCAACGATTTTTCTTGCGCCGTTGCCGGGGAGGCTAAGGATGGCTTCATAAGGGCATTCCTTCACAACCTTCCTATTTACTTTGTTTTTTCTTTTCTTAGTTTCTTTTGCTTTGTTTTTCTTGCTTCTTATTATCAAAAATTCCAAAAAAAATAGTTTCGTTTGTTTTGCTTTTTCTTATCAAAAACACAAAAAAAATTAGTTCCTACTCTAGTTGCTACTGCTATTGGTTTGCTCCTCTTTTGCAAAAATGAACTCTACTGAGAACACCAAGCTGTGTGACTTCACTAGCACAAAAAACAATGATTTCCTGAGTATACCTATTGCTCCACCTGCTCCTGATTCTACCTTTTATGAAATTAAGCCTGCTTTGTTGAATCTTGTGATGAAAGAGCATTTTTTTGTGCTAGTTCTGATGATGCTGCTGCCCACCTCAATAACTTTGTTGAACATTGTGAGATGCAAAAATATAAGGATGTAGATGGAGATATTATTAAGCTCAAATTGTTTCCTTTCTCCTTGAGAGGAAAAGCTAAAGAATGGTTTCTATCCTTGCCTATAAATAGTATTGATTATTGGATTAAGTGCAAAGATGCTTTTATTGGAAAATACTATCCTCCTGCTAAGATTATATCTATGAGAAGTGAAATAATGAAATTTAAACAACTTGATAATGAACATGTTGCTCAAGATTGGGAAAGAATGAAATCCTTGGTAACAAATTTGTCCCACTCATGGACTAACTGTTTGGATGATTATCCAGACTTTTTATGCAGGTTTAAACTTCTCTTCAAGAAATATGTTGGATTCAGCTGCTGGAGGTACCTTTATGACCATTACCTTGGGTGCTACAACAAAGCTCCTTGATAATATGATGGTTAACAATTATGAATGGCACACTGAGAGAGCTCCACATGGCAAGAAGGTAAATTATGTTGAAGAAACCTCCTCTTTGAGTGATAAAATTGATGTTATCATGGATATGATTGTTAATGGAAAAGATCATATAGATCCAAATAATATTCCCTTAGCCTCTTTGGTTTCTCAAGAAGAGCAAGTTGATGTGAACTTCATTAGAAACAATAATTTCAACAACAATGCTTATAGGAATAATTTTGGTAGTAACAATAATTATAGGCCTTATCCTCCTAATAATGGCAATACTTATGGAAACTCCTACAACAATACTAGAAGTGATCCCTCTAAAATCGAAGTCATGCTTAAAGACTTTATTAGTAAACAAACCACTTTCAACAAAACTGTGGAGGAAAAGCTTTTGAATGTTGAAAAAATATTTCCTCTTTGTCTGAAGCATAGTCTTCTTTGATTAATAAAATGGCTGCTAACCTGAAACCTTGGAAAGTACCTTTGCTTCCACTCATGCCATACAAGTTACTATTGATGAAAATGTTAGACTGTTAGCTAAACTACACGCTAAATAGGAAAGAGAAGCTAAAATTGCTAGATACAATAGTGTGTGTACTATTACCACCACCAATATGGATGCTACGAAACCACAAGAAGTCCCCATTCCTCCTACAACAATGCCTAAACCCAATAAGTCTACTACCTGTGATGCTAAGTTTGATTTTGATGTTGATGGTTGCAATATCTTTGAAGTGATTATGTTCCTACAAAAGCTTGCTAGAAGTCCTAATGCTAGTGATATGAATGTGACTTTCACCAAACACATTACAGATGCTCTCATTAAAATTAAGGACGAAAAATTGAAACACAAAGCCTCTATTCCTAGGAAAGTATAAGATAGTTGGGAACCCATCATTAATATGCAAGTGAATGACTTTGATCTCAAAGCTTCATGTGACCTTGGTTCTAGTGTCTCTATTATGCCTAGAAAGAGTTATGAAATGCTTGATTTGCCACCTTTGGAAGACTGCTATTTAGATGTCCCACTTAATGATAATGCTAAGACGAAACTTATGGGGAGTGTTAATGATGTTATCATTATGGTTAATAATGCATATGTCCCTATTGATTTCTATGTTTTGGATGTTGAATACAATTCTTCTTGTCCTATTGTAAGATCCCTCCCTTATAAAGGTAAGGATCCCTTTGATTGCAATGCTAGTCCCTGGATCAATTACTAGCATCCACAGTTTAAGATGAAGTACACAGAAACAAAGGTCATTATTACATCGTCATTCTAGAGATAACATAGTCTTTTCCAACTCCATGGACATAGGCCTAATACAAGAGTTCATTCATAACAATATAAATAAAGTCTTCATCTTCATGTGCCACAGGCAAGCATGTTGAGTGTAGACTCATAACCCTTAATCATCATCAGAATAACCTACAACATCACAAGTTACAGCCACAGTGGGTCAATACATTGGAATAGTATTGGCAAGTGATACCTTAGTATAATATTAACATCTAGTTGCTACATGAATTTGGCTAAGTGTAGCTTAGGCTTGCTTTGCTCAAAATAGGTTTTACCTATTAGTTGAAAACACTAAGCTATTCTTTGACAAATTTTCCCAAGGAACCACCAATAGAAATTGGTGAACCTTCACCCTTGTTCAACCACAAGTTTTAACTTAGAAAATTGGGATGAGGAGATTCTTGATAGATTCCATGTCTTGATGCTCAAATTGTCCAATACTGGCTTCCCAAGGACAAATTTATTTCTCCCACAGCATTCCATAGCAATGGGGTGGTACACTTTCTCCCATAGAGAAACTCAAATGGTGCCATCTCAATACTGGCTTGATAGCTGTTATTGTAAGAGAATTCTGCGTAAGGCAGACTTTCATCCCAACTAGCTCCATAGTATAGGGCACATGCCCTCAACATATCTTCTAGAATCTGGTTGGTCCTTTCTGTCTGTCCATTAGTCTAAGGATGAAAAGCAGTGCTGAATTCCAATCTTGTTCCCAATGACTCATGTAGTTGCCTCCAAAAATGAGAAGTGAACTGAGTTCCCCTATCAGACACAATACTCTTGGGTACTCCATGCAGACACACAATCCTACTCATGTAGATCTTGGCTAACTTATCACTTGTATAGGTTGTCTTCACGGGTATGAAATGAGCCACTTTAGTGAGGCGATCCACTACTACCCAAATATAATAATATCCAGACCTGGTCCTTGGCAATCCGGTGATGAAATCCATACCAATCTTGTCCCACTTCCAATCAGGAATAGGTAGTGGTTGCAACAATCCTGCTGGTTTCTGATGTTCTGCTTTCACTCTACTACACACATCATACAAGGCAATATGTTCGGCAATGTCTTTCTTGAGATTATTCCACCAAAATCTATCCTTCATATCCATGTACATTTTGGTGTTACCCGGATGAATGGAATATGGTGAGTTGTGTGCTTCCTGTAAAATCAGTTTCCGAAGCTCCGGATCTTGTGGAACTCAGATACGTTTTCCATACCATAAAGTACCTTGTTCGTCTTCATGGAATCCTTTGGCTTTTCCTTTGCCAGTCTTTTCCTTAATCTCGTTCCTTGTCCGTATTTTGGGCTTCCTTGATCTTGTCCAACAATGTGGGTTGAACATCCAATGACATGAGATGTCCCTCAGGCACAATCTCCAATCTAAGGTCTCTAAATTGGGCACACAGATCATCTAGCAACTCTCCCTTAGTAAGGCCATTCACAAATACCTTACGGCTTAGAGCATCTGCTACAACATTTGCTTTACTGGGGTGGTATTGCAAACTCAAGTCATAGTCCTTGATTAGTTCCAGCCATCTTCTTTGTCTCATGTTGATTTATTTCTGGGTGAAGATATACTTCAAACTTTTGTGATCTGTGAATACTTCACATTGTTTTCCCAAAAGATAATGTCTCCATGTTTTGAGTGCATGGACAACAGAGGCTAACTCCAAATCATGAGTAGGGTAATTTACCTCATGAGTTTTGAGTTGTCTCGAGGCATAAGCCACAACTTTCCCTTCTTGCATTAGAACTGCACCTAATCCATGATGAGATGCATCGCAATACACTTGGAAATCTTTCTCCAAATCTGGCAGACATAGAACTGGTGCTGTCACTAGTCTCTTCTTCAATTCTTGGAAACTGAGTTCACATCCTTCAGACCAAGCAAACTTATTGTCTTTCTTTAGTAACTCCGTCATTGGCTTAGCTACCTTGCAGAAATTCTCAATAAATCTTCTATAGTATCCTGCCAAGCCAAGGAAACTACGAACTTCCTTTACTAACTTAGGAGATTCTCATTCAGTTACAACTGACACTTTTGCGGGATCAACTGCTACACCATCTCCTGACACAACGTGTCCAAGAAATCCAACTTCATTTATCCAGAATTCACATTTGCTGAATTTGGCATACAACTTATGCTCTCTAAGATTCTCAAGTATCAAACGCAAATGTCCTTCATGCTCTTCTTTGCTCTTGGAGTAGATCAAAATGTCATCAATGAAAACGACAACAAACTTGTCAAGGAACTCCATGAACATGTCACATCCCAAGATTTTCCAAATCTTGTTATGTGAAAAATAAATGAACAAAATAAAACTTTGTTGATTTTCAGGGTGAGAAGCAACTTTTTTATTCCAATTGGAAACCTTCAAACCAATTTTGATCAAATTAATCCTAAAGGGATTTAAAAAGATAAGCAATTAATAAAGAAAGTTTTAATAATTGGAATCACTATTTTTGGATATTTTAATAAAAAGATTTGGGTTTCAAATGAAAAGGTAGAAATTAATAATAAGGATTATTTTATAGAGCCAAATTAAACCTTGGCCAAGATTTTGAAATAAAATATTTTTGTTTGATTAAAAGTGTAAAGGTTTATTTAAATAAAATAATGAGGGTTTATTAATACCCAATTTTAAAGTAAAGGCTTTTCCATTTTAAATAAACACTAAAACTTGATGTATTATTTTAAATAAGATTTCTAAGTGTTTTGCATTTTCAAATAAAACCTACTGAAATGGTTTTGATACTATTTAGATTTCAAATGGAGAATTTACATAAAACAAATCCTATTTGAATTAATGACTAAGGTCTATTTATTTAATTATTAATGGATCTTAAAAAAAGAATAAAAATATTATTTTATTTTGGGACTTGGAATTATGTTGTTAAACAGAACTAAACTCAATACAAAGTTTGGTGGAAGTTTGAATTAATTTGGGTGTTTGAATGGTTGTTTGAAAATTCAAAACAGGAAAATCAAATGGAAAAAGAAAAGATTACTGTATAAAAAAAATGAATCAGACCAAACCCAACCCAACAACCCAACGAGGCCCAGTCGCAGCCCAACTTCTTTCCCCCTCTCTGCGAATCGTTTTCCACTAAAAAACCAACCCGCGGAGTCACAGACAGCAGGACCCCACCCCTATTTCCTCTCCCTCGCTGACAGGCCGGTCCCACAGCGCCAGCTAGGCGTCATCAACCTCGCGACCTCGTCGCCTCGCCGTTTCTGGTAGTAACACCGGCGTTGAATACGCGTTAATAGCGGCCCAAATTCTTCCAGTGACTACGCCCATTTAACCTCCTGTGTCTACTCGCCATTTCCCCTCGCTCGCCTCTCCCTCTCTGCCACCAGGCTGCCCCGAATTAGCTTTGCACCGCCGCTGCTCCGACGATGTCTCCGACCAATTCTGGCGCTGTCCAGTCTCGCCTCGCCTTCTCGAGCATGCGAGCTTGCTCCTCAGACCAGCGCGCACCTGCCAGTGCCTCCCGTTCGCCCGCGCTCGCCCCAGAGCGTCGGCAAGGACAAGCTCAAACGCACCGCCTCGTCTGCCACCTCTCCGGCGACCCCTCCCCGTAAGAACTGATCGCCCTTTCTCTCTGCTTGTAAGCCGCGTGTTCAGGGTCTTCACACGCACCTAACCGTGTCATTCTTTTGCTTTGGCATGGCCTATAGCCTCGCCTTCGACAAGGACCAGACGGACCCGACGGTGAACCCAACTCCGACGAGCGATTACTCCCGCCCCCGTGCGCCCCTTTCCTCCTCGCGACCACCTTGAGCTTCAAAGACCACGGTGAGTACCCTGTTTCCTTCTTTGCTTCCTCAGAGCTGCTGCAACGCGCCACGAAGGCGGCGCCGCCGCGCCGCTCGCTTTTGGTCAACACGTTGTAGTCCGTAGGATGTAGATCCAAAGGATAAGATTAGATCTTAACCGAAGGGGTACGCGCCCATCTGATCCATTCGTTTTAAGTTGATCCAACGATCCACAGAGGCCGATCCGTGCGAACCGGTACCGGCCAGTAGAAACACGCCGCGTGGCACTGACTCCGTTTTAAAAACAGAAAATGATCTATTAGATATGAAATTTTGTAAAATTCATAACTTTAGTTCTACACGTCCAAATTTTATATCAATGGAATCAGTGGAACAAGCACTTTGCAACCATGCACTTTGTTTAGTAAAAAGATTCTGGTAAAATGTTTGTTTTTGCAGAAACTTGTGTAGGCTTGTTATGAATATAAAAATTGTTCTAGTTATGTTTTGGAGATGAAATCTTTGCAAAATGGTTTTTTGTGAACCTACTGACCTTAGGAACCAACTTATGGATTTAAAAATGTATTTTGTGAAGTTTAGGATTGAATAATTGAATTAGCTCATTTCTAGTCAAATAAAAACATTGATTTTGATATGGAAATGATTTTTGAGTAAAAACCTTTGGGAAATGATTTGATTCAAACCTTCTGACCCTAAACATCAAGTTTTGTGAATTAACAACTTATTTGATGAACAATATAAAATTGTTGCTTTACCAAAAGCATTTTCAACCACATAAAATAATGATTTAATTTAAAAATGGTTTATAGATAAACCCTTTTGCAAATGGTTTTGCCACTTTAGAAAATGACCACTTTGAACCTTACAATGTTTAGAGCCTAGTAGAAACCATCTTTGAAAATAAAACTATCTTTTGCATGCTTGCATGCATGACTTTGTATCTGTTATTTTATGTGTGATTAATTTGTTTGATTGTTAGTTGGAATGCTAGTTGAAATTGTGTTTGCTTGATTGAATTGTAGTGGAATTAGAAGAGTGTGATATTGGCAAGATCAAGAAGTGAACCATCAATCTCTACTAAAAAGGCAAGTGACACTATCATCCAAGTCCTACTATTTTCATTACACTTAGTGGATTTTGAAACATGCATGATAAGGTCTACTATATTTCGCTATGCTAAAATCCTAATAGGATACCCTATATATTCCTTAGTGAAAACAATGTAGTTGTAATATGCTTAGCCCTGCTATATACATTGAGATGGGATACATGTTAAGATTATATGAAGTATTGAAAAGACTTATGTTTTATATAATAAAACAAGTACTCAATGAACCACCTGGGTGGACAAGGATACTCAAGTTTTGGACAAGGTGGCAAAAAAAGGAACCATGTTTATATGGCAATCTCTTTTTGTTGTACATTAGAAGAAAACCACCCAGGGACTTAGAGATTGAACATGTTTCTCGTACAGTGGCTTCCGTGTACAGCCACATGCTAAATGGAAGACCCATGCATTGGCCTCTTCAGGTTAACTAGAATGAGGGAACTTGAAACCCTACATTGGTGCCTGGTAGACAAGCTAGCATTGTGTATTGGGAGGACTCCTATGGAAAGACTTTGTCACAATCTCAATCTGCCAGTACTCCATCTTGGTGAGTACTTATCCAACGGCCACTGGTGTCATCAAGATGAGATTGTGTAATGTGGGTAAAGTGTAGAACTTCTGCAGAAGATAAAAATCTAAGTACTTAGCCGTGTCCCCGGTTATGGACAATACTGAGCAACTAAGGCCTGAAGCTATGGAAGATCTCGACATTCCAATTTCTAAAAGTAAAACTTGAAAGTGACAACAAGAGACTTGAAGCACTTGGAGTTTTCCAAGGAGTTCAGAAAGATTTGACAAAAGATCAAAACTATTTTGAAAAGATAGGATAAACTATATTGCTTTCTGCAAAAGAGCCTAAACCCTACTTAGCCAAATATGCATGTAATGATAGGATCCACTTAATTCTACATAGTAGTGAAGCTTGCCAATACAATTCAAATGTATTGACCCTTGTGGCTGCAACTTATTATGTTGTAGGTTTGTTTGATATTAGTGAAGTGTGTTGAATAGGATTACAAGACTATAACCAACATGTTTGCCTATGGCACTTTGAAGATGAAGGACCCCATGCTTATAGATATTCTGCTGCAATGTAATGTGATAGCCAAATGAGCTATGTAAGATGTAATGAATTATTTTATTCCTGGTTAAAAAGTTGTATTATGACCTTTGTTTCTTGATATTACATCTTAACTGTGGATGCTAGCTATTGATCCAGGGACTGGCATTGTAAACACAGGGATCTCTACCTTATTAAAGGTTGGGACCTCTATAGAACACCTTCTTCATCATATTCATGAAGTAAGCTGGTGCATTGGTCAAACAAAATGGCATAACGGTGTACTCATACAATCCATACCTAGTGGTGAAAGCTGTCTTAGGTATGTCTTGTTCTCTTATCTTAAGCTGGAAATAACCTGATCGGAGATCAATCTTTGAGAATACATAGGCTCCTTCTATCTGATCAAACAAGTCATTAATTCTAGGCAAAGGATATTTGTTCTTGATAGTCACCTCATTGAGTGAACGATAATCTATGCATAACCTTTGACTTCTATCTTTCTTTTCCACAAATAAGACTGGTGCTCCCCAGGATGAAGAACTTGGTTGAATAAACCCTTTCTGCAACTGTTCTCCAAGTTGTTTCTTGAGTTCTTTCAACTCATCAATTGACATCTTGTAAGGTCTCTTTGCTATCGGTCCTGATCCTGGCAGCAAGTCAATCAGAAATTGCACATCTCTATCTGGTGGCATTCTCGACAATTCTTCTGGAAACACATCCGGATATTCTCTCACAATTGGCACACTGTCTATGCTAACCCCCTTAAGAGAATTTAGCTTACTCCCTTTTGATTCAAAGTTAGTCTTGAATCCAATCCTTTTATTTTATGGGGTTGTGAGTGTGACAGTATGATTGGCACAATCTATCACTCCCTTGTACTTAGTCATCCAGTCCATTCCCAAAATGACATCCAATCCTTGGGAATTTAGGATTATCAGATTAACGGGAAACTTATACTTCCCAAACTCTATGACTAGGTCATGACATCCCGAGTTCACTATCATTTCTCCGCCAGGAGAACTTAATTTTATAGGACACCCAATAGTTTCAACTGGAAGTTCATTTCTTTCGAGAAATGCTCTTTATATGAATGTGATGCACCGGTATAAAAAATAACAAGTGCTGGAACAGAATTGAGTTTGAACTTACCAGCCACAACATCAGGTTCCTCATAGATCTCTTCCACATTGATGTGGTTCACCTGTCCTTTCTGGAAAGGGTTGGGCTTGTTGGGTCCTTCAACTTTCTTTTCTGGGCATCCATTTGCATAATGCCCCATCTTCTTACACTTGAAGCATTCAACCTGACTGAGATCCTTTTTGGCAAGCTGGATTCCACTACCACTTCCATTGTGGTGGCTCTTGTATCCACCCTTGTGGTTCTTGTACTTGTCATTGTCATGACTACGGTGATGCTTGTTGTCATGATGGCGGTTGTGGTTGTGGTGGCTGTTGTACTTTCCATGCTTGTGGGATCCAGAACTCTCACTATCATCATAATGGGAACACTTGTGAGACGATCCCGAGCTGTTCTTGTCAGAGCTGTGCTTCCTCTTTCTGCTTTCACCTGCTTCATCTTGTTCTCCAAGATGGTAGCCTTGTCACAAAGGGATTGGTAGGTGGGGACATAGGCCACAGATAACTGCAGATTCAGTTCATCGTTCAGTCCTTCGAGGAACTTCTCTTTCTTCTTGGCATCAGTATCAACTTCATCCGGTGCATAACGCACCAGATTGTTGAACTCCTCAATATATTCAGCCACGCTGTGGTGGCGCTGCTTCAGGTTATGGAACTCCTTCTTCAAACTCATCACTCCGGATGAGATGTGAGCTGTACGGAAACCATCTTCAAAGATAGCCCATGTCACATCCTCAATGGGAGTGGTGATCTCGAAGTTATCCCACCAAGTAGCTGTTGGTCCTTCCAACAAATGTGCTGCAAACCTGACTTTCTCCTCGTCGGTACAGCTGACAGTCACCAAATCCTTGTTCACTGCACGTAGCCAATCATTGGCCACCATGGGATCAGTAGTTCCTGAGAACTTTGCAGGCCTCGGTCTTAAGAATTTGGTGAGCATGTCAAATCCGAGTGGATTGTTCTAATTGTTGTTGTTGTTGTTGTTGTTATTCTGATTCTGCATGAAAGTGGTCATCATCTGCATCAGCTGTGCATGTGCTGTCATCAGCTGCTGCATCTCGGGGGTGACATTGTTGTTGTTCGGGTTGGGATTGGCATGTCGAGGAGGCATCTGTGGTTTTTAATAAGGATAAGAATGAGATACCCATAGATGCTTAACATGCACAATACATCACATAAACAATCACCAAAACAAGCATAAAAACAATATAAAGTTCAATGACATAAACAACAAGTTTGAAAAGCAAACACACTAATAGCAAGCCATCCACATGTTGGATGGTCATTGCGACTCAATAATCATAAGCATGGTAAATGATAGATAAATGAGTAGTCATCACTACTCCTCTGCATCAACCTCCTCATCAACAAGTGTAAGACCTGCATTCTCCATAGCGGTCTTGTATTCCTCAACATTAGTAGTCAAGGCCTCTACCTTGGCTTTGAGAGCCCTCTTCTATGAACGAAGTCTCTCAATCACACCCTGCTGATGCTCGAGCTCGAAGTCCTTGGCCTCTAGTTCTGCATTCATCTCTCGAATCCTCTTGTTCCTATCTTGGACTCTTTTCTCTTGGCTCTTGAACTTCCTGTCCTGGCTCTCAAACTTAGCCTCTATTTCCTTGACTATCTCGTCTTGCTCCGCGAAGAGCTTGTCCTTCTCACGAAGCTGCAACTGGAGCTCGTCATTGCTAAGCATGACGTTGGTCCTATCAGTATTTAGGTGCCTAAGAAGAACCTCTAGGTCCTGGAGGTACAGACGAATCGGCTTTGTCGTCTCTCTAGCAGCATCCTCGAACTCAATAGCCTCACCATCCTCGTCGCATCTTCTGAAGGCGTGAAAGTGAGTACCTCTAAGCTCCCTGGAGTGCCTCCCTAACAAACGCCCAAGTAAATCCTGCATGACTACCTCTAAGCCTCTCTGTTTGTCGTCATGCATTAGCTTGAAGGTGATAGCCTCCGTGGCTGGCTCAGTCTTGCGTCCTGGCTGAGTAACTTTGAAGCCCCAAAGGTCCTTCCTCTCAAACTTGGTGAGGGGAAGCATCATGATGCTAGGAAGCGGAAGATTGAGCACACTAGTGAGCTCAATAAGACGAGTGCCAAAACGAGTTCCCTTGAACTCTTCAGCCGTACTGATAGTAACATTAGGCATCTATTTTATAAGATAAGAAAAGTTAGAATCAATCATCAATAGAAATTTTCAAGACAAAGTATCACAAGCATATCATTGGCAAACACACAAGTCATGGCATACATAAATTCATTACAAGAATTCGAAGGTTGAACATAACTTAGACAAAATTTTGGAAATAAAATGATAAGTGTGGTGGTCCAACTAACGAAGTATATTACAACTCTCACTCACTAGACAAAATGGCTATCAAAGCATCCTTATTAGCCATTTGTCTATCTTGTTCACAAGATTCCCAAATCAATTCTATGATGTCTTCCCTTAGTTGTTGGTTGGTAGTCTCCAACTCTTGGGTATGCTTCTTTTCTTCTCTAAGGTCATTTTGGGTGTTAAGCATTCTTCACTTGAGTCTATCACCAAGCTCTTTGATGGCCTTCCAAGCTGCATCTCTTGCGGAATCAAAGAATGTGGTGTACATCACTAAGTTGGTGACCATGCAGAATCCTGATTCCTTGTGGTTGTCTTCCTTGTTTTTGTACAATTGAAGTTGCACCCACCAATACTCCCCTCCTTCATCCATCACAGGGAAACCTTTGTACACAGCTGCACCATGTATCCCCATGGTAACCATGAGGTTCTTGAGGGCTTTTGGAAATTCATTCTCACACTCCAAAGTCATGGTCATGAGTGGTCCCTTCCTTACGGCTTCATTGATGGAGTTCATCTACAAATAGAGATGAGAAAGAAGATTAGAAAAGTTTTACGAGAAGAAAAGACAAGTGTAGAAAATTTTCAAGGTGTTGAAATTTTCCTTAGTGGTTTCTAATCCAATCCTAGGGTTATAATCCTACAGGCAACACAGTGCTCTAATACCATCTGTAAGATCCCTCCCTTATAAAGGTAAGGATCCCTGTGATTGCAATGCTAGTCCCTGGATCAATTGCTAGCATCCACAGTTTAAGGTCAAGTACACAGAAACAAAGGTCATTATTACATCGTCATTCCAGAGATAACATAGTCTTTTACAACTCCATGGCCATAGGCCTAATACAAGAGTTCATTCATAAAAATACAAATAAAGTCTTCATCTTCATGTGCCACAAGCAAGCATGTTGAGTGTAGACTCATAACCCTTAATCATCATCAGAATAACCTGCAACATCACAAGTTACAGCCACAGTGGGTCAATACATTGGAATAGTATTGCCAAGTGATACCTTAGTATAATATTAACATCTAGTTGCTACATGAATTTGGCTAAGTGTAGCTTAGGCTTGCTTTGCTCAAAATAGGTTTTACCTATTAGTTGAAAACACTAAGATATTCTTTGACAAATTTTCCCAAGGAACCACCAATAGAAATTGGTGAACCTTCACCCTTGTTCAACCACAAGTTTTAACTTAGAAAATTGGCATGAGTAGATTCTTGATAGCTTCCATGTCTTGATGCTCAAATTGTCCAATACCAGGGACATGGCTAAGTACTTAGATTCTTCCATCTGCAGAGGTTGTGCACTTTCCCCACAAGACATGATTTTCACCAAGACATGACCTTTTAGAAGGCTTCCCTTAGACCAAATGGACGCGTTCCAACCTATCATCCCACTACCACCAACTGTCCAAATGGCTAAGTTATTGCACCCTGTGTGATCCAGGCAGAGCCCATAATGCCACGTGGCTGCACCAAAAGCTTCTTAACATTTGGCATCTCAAATCCCTTTGTTCCTGCATGGCTTTCCACAAGTGAGATACACAAGGTAAACCATAGAAATGGGCCTTGTTTAACCACTCAACACAAACCAATCTTTCCATTCCACCCAGGTGTTTCATTCACTTAGTTGTTTTTGTTAAGCAAAACATAAGTCAAAGACTTAGAAATATTTCTCATAGCATGAATATACAATCCACCCTTGGTTGCTACTAGCTAGGCTAATCATGGCAATAGCATGTATCTTAACTTAGAGGAAATTCTAACAATTCTACAACTACTAGGATTTCCCAAGCATAGCATATAGATACTTAGCAAAATAATCATGCAAGTCCTATACAAAATATTTCTAATGCATAGGTAAAAATATTGGGATAAAAACATGAAGCACCACTTGCCTTGGTAGTTTGGGGAGTAGCAACAATCTTCACAACCACAATCACTATTAGCACCAAAATCTACACATAAAATAATGGCACCAAATTCACATATCAAAAATATACAAGCAAAAATATATGAATGTATGCAAATGCCATGTGATGATTTTATCCCCCAAACAAGACAAGTATACAGTACTGAATCATAAACAAGACCAAGACACACTAAATAAACTTTATTTGATCTTTAAATCATTTTTCAAATCATTTCTATACTCAAAATAAGCCTATAAATGTCTCTGCAAAAATAACCAATTTTACAGAAGCAAAACATTAAACACATTGCATAAATAGATAGCATTCTTTCTCGTGATTCCAACGATACAAAATTTGCAAAATTTGAACGTGTGAATCAAAAGTTATGATTTTTGTAAGTTTGAACAACTAATAGATCTAATTTATGTTTTTAAAACTAAACTCAGGCCACGCGGCGTGTTCTGATTGGCCCGTACCTGTTCGGCCGGATCGATCAACGTGGGCCGCACGAAGTGGAAACACACGGCTAGATCTAAAACGTACCCCTTCGATAAGTGATCTATTCCTATGCGCTGGATCTAGATCCAACGGTTGCCAAGCATGCGACCATGGATGGGCGGCGCCAGCAACGGTGGCGCGGCGGCGGCGCTCTATCAGAGGTGTCCCGGCAGCTACGGAGGGGGCCGGGGTTAGCAGAGGTGCTTACTGGACTCGCAAGATCGCGCTGAAGCTCAACGACTCGTTGGCGTGGACGGGGGCGTACTACGGAGGTCCCTGGGGCTCATCGAAGTTGCGGGCGACGTCGGATTCCTTCAGACGACGACGTTGCCGATGATGTGGACCGCCCTAACACAAACCAAAGGCGTCAAAGTGTGCACAACAATCTGGCGATCAAGATAGGCTCAGAGAGAAGGCAAGGGGTGGTCGGGTTTTACCTAAATCATTCACCGGAGTTAGACGGTGGCTCTGTCGCTTGCTGAGGTGGTCGGGGACGGCGACCTGGGTCATGCGCGGGAAAACCATAGGCATTAGGAGAAGCACAGAGATATGGCGAACTCGATAGGATCAAGCTGAAGGTGAGGGGCGCTCGTAACTCACCGGAATCAGTCGTCGGAGCTGGTTCTGTCTGCGGCAATGCAACACGAAATAGAGGCAGCCTGGTGGCGGAGCGAGCGAGTGGTGTGAGGGGAAATAACCGTGGTGGGGAGGGGATTAAGTAGCAGGTGAAGGCTGGGCGAATTACTGGCGAAATCAAAGGAATTGATTCAGCTTAATTTCGCGAGGTAACGGCGGCGACGACGTGTTCATCGCGCGGGTTCTGGGGAGGACGATGACGATGTGGCGATGGTGCCACAGATAAGTCTCTGGTGGGTTGGTTCGGTGTGGGTGAGAGAAAGAGCAGAGGGAAATGCTCCGGGTGGGCTAAGTGGGCTGGGTTCGGTGCTGGGCCAAATTGGCCGCGCCGGCCTATTTCCATTTCTTTTTTCTTTTTCAATTTTCTGTTTGATTTTCCAGGAAATTTTTTCAAATGAATTCAAATGTGTTTGAGTTAAAACCTTTTCTGGATTTTTATAAAGTGAAAATTGTACACATTTGGTTGCAGAACAATGTTGTACACTTTAAAATAATTTGGCACTTTGGAATTTTAAAATAAACAATGTTTTTACCCATTGTTTATTAAAGACAAAGAAATGGTTTAAATTTGTTTCTTTGTTTTGAAACCTTTGTCCAAGCTTTGGAAATTATCAAACAAACATCATTGGTTTAAAACAAACAATCTCTCATTAGAGAGTAGCATTGGATCAATGCTTTGCTTACATAAAATAATAAGCATTCAAATGTTTCTGTTTTTGTAAGAACTATTAAAATGATCCTAAAAAATGATCATGAATGCATGGATGATATGCAAAACTTTGAAGACATGATTTTAGGGATGTTACACCTATTACTTTGGGAAGACCTTTTCTTAGAACTATTGGTGCCATCATTGATATGAAAGAAGGCACCATTAAATATCATTTTCCATTCAGGAAAGGTATTGAACACTTCCCTATGAGGAGAGAGAAGTTGTCTCTTGCTCCTCCTTTGAAAGCACGGTTTTATTTTAATGCTTCTTCATTTGAAAATACTTGATTCTTGCTTCTTGTGCCTAACTTAAAGGCGTTAAGAAAAGTACTTCTTGGGAGATAACCCAATAGTTTTCTTGAGTCTTGGAAGTTATGACTTCTGTAATAACCTCTCCTTATCATTTTTGTTTGATTTTTGTGCCAAGAACAACCTCTAATGAGAGGGAAGTAAGATGTGGGGAAGTGCTATCCTAAAACAGAATTTTGTTCTCCACTGTAAAAATTCGTGTAAAATCTCTGTAAGTCGGATTGAGCTGTAATTTTCTGGATAAATCCCCCAGGTTGTTAGCTAACTTTCATTAGTTACACGTTTTGATTTGCGCAAAATAAGGTCTTCGAAAAAATCGGTTTCTACCTGCTGGTCTGGTTTGACAGATTTCTGCCATTATTTGCATTTGCTTCTTATTGATTCCTTTGTGGGTTCTATTTGGGAAATTGAGATTTTGGAGGGAATTGCTACAGTATCTTGTGTCTTTAGTGAATTTTTTGCTATTTTTGAAACTAAACCCAAAGGTCTATTATCTTTTGAATGCACTAATGTTGCTAATGAAGATTGTGTGAAGTTTTGTATGAAGGAAAATTTTCATGTGTAAGGAAAGAATGATGTAATGAGATGAAGAATGGACAAAAGCTCAAGCTTGGAGATGCCACCCCGTGTCACCCCAAGAAATTTTCAACAGGTACAAGTTTCAAATCTTGGGGATGCCCAAGGCATCCCCGTCTTCATCAAGAAAAATCTCAGGTTTTTCTAGACACTTCGTTTTTTACTGTTTCATGCACAGTTGTGTTGTTCTTGGAGCAACTTAGTTTTGGTTTTCGTTTTTTATTAGTTTGCTTGAATAAAGTAGTTGGACCCCCGCTTTCGCTGTGTTGTTTCAAATAAGTTGATTGGTGTTGGAAAGGAGTAGGAAGTTCTTTATTTAGTAGTACAAGAGGAGCTTGCTTTGACTGTGACTTGGACTTTATCATGCCATGCTATATGTTGTTTTGACCTTATGCTTAGTGATTATTGTTGTAGCATGACTTGTTCCAAACAATTAGGATCTCTTAATGTGCCTTGAAAGAATCATGTGTTGTTTTAGCATACAAAATAATAGTATTGTGGTATTCTCCTTTGATGCTTTGTTTAGGTTGACTTGGCACATGCTCACACCATGTTATGACTATGAACCAGTCACCTTAGCCTCTATGATCATTTAGTTTTTGACTTGTGGTACCACTTTATGCTTTTATTATTAATGTTTTGTTGCTCTGCATGATTATGGCCATTATTGCTCTCTTAGTTGGTCACTCCCAGTCTTTTGCTAGCCTACACTTGTATGAGTAAGCTCTACTCATGCTTCCAACTCCCAAGAAATCAAGTTTTTCGACAGTGTCCACTACAAATTCTTATGCATGGTGTGTTACACCATTCCAAGTATATTCTTGTTTTCAGCTATCTTCCAATTAAAAAAAATTATTCTGTTATGTGAAAGCTTAGTGATTAAAGCCCTCACAAACTTGATGGCACACTTTATATTCTTTGCCCCGAATAAACTTGAACCATTGTGTCATCTATATTGTATATTCTTGCACTTATATGTTGTAATTAGCAAAACCATGTTGTCATGGGGAACGTTTTCAACATTGCACTTGTACTTTGTATACAGTTGATATCATGCTCTTTTGTCTATGGATGTCACTAGTGTGAAATAAAGAGGAAGCTTGTAAGTCCATGGATTTATGTATTTTGTGTTAGAGAAACGCCTGGGCCGCTACCCTAAGCCATGCCTAATCATGGTGGAAACTTGCAACATCACCATAATGAGCATTCTGTGAAGCATCCTCAATAAAAAGCTATCCACATAGTAAATAAAAAGATTGCTGAGATGCTCATTGTCTGCTTGCCTTGTTATTTTGGTTTTGGGATAGCTCCTGTACCATGTGCAAGGGGTGCCCCATTGGCGGTTCTCTATGATACATATGTACTTACTATGACAAGAACTTACAGGTGACTGAAGTTCAGTAGCATGAGGTGTGGCCCTCGTATTCAAGGGACTTGAGATTGCCAACTTATACTTTGTCAAGCATATACTCCATAGTTTGTTCACTTTAACCTTAATCACTTCAAGATGCTTATGATATGGGCAATGAGGGCTGAAAGCTAACAAGTACCATAATTTTTGGAAGCTTTTTTTTGAAACTTGAAATCCCTGCTTACCTTTATCAAGGGCCTTTCTTCCACTATTGTATTGAGTCTCCACCTTCTACCTTTAGGAACCATTAAGAGAGCATAGTTGCCATTCTTAGTTCTATGTGCATTGTCCCAAAACTTATTTATTGATTCATATTGTTGATATTGCTTATTCTTGAACTATTTGTATCTAGTCACTCTTATGAAATTTGAAGGTGGCATATGCATTTATGCTACTCCATGAGGGACAAGCTGAATGCCACTATGCTATGTTTTCTATATCTGAAACAAACAAACGTCTTTCAATGCATTGTTATTCCTAAATATTTGTTTGTATCCTTTCATGTTGCATGCATAGTTGCTTTGTCTTATTGTTAGAACTTCTTATTGCATGCTCATGTTTAGAGTACTTTGATCCTAGATTTCAATGCTTGCAAATGGTTTGATCTTGATTTTGATGGTGCATGTCACCTAAAAAAATATTATTTTTATCACTTACCTACTCGAGGATGAGCAGGAGTTAAGCTTGGGGATGCTTGATACGTCGTAAACGTATCTATAATTTTTTATGTTCCATGCTTGTTTAGTATCTACTTTGCTTTGCTTTGTCTACACTTTGAGGTATTTTTATATGTTTTCTGGGACTAACCTATTAACAACATGCCACAGTGCCAGTTGCCTGTTTTCTATTGTTTTTGGTTCTAGAAAAGCCAGAAGATGAATATTCTCGAAATTGGATGGGACAAAGCCAAAGTTAATATTTCATCGAGGAGAACACGGAGATAGAAGACAATACGGAGGAGGGCCACACCCCCTGGCCGTGCGGCCAGGCCTGTCCCGCGCCTAGGAGGGTGCAACCGCCTCGGGCACCCCCTCGGCCTCCCTCTTCGCCTATAAGAAGCCCCCGATACCTAAACCCTAAGAACCCAATCAATATTCCACGAAATAGTCCGTAGCTGCCGCCACCATCGTCCCTAGATCGGAGGGATCTGAAGCTCCTCCCGGCACCCTGCCGGAGGGGAGAGATCATCCCGGAGGCCTTCTTCATCACCATTGAAAGGATACGGATGTCGCCTAGAGGGGGGTGAATAGGCGATTAAAACTTTTCCTAGAGTGGCTCAACAAAGGCAGAATAAAACTAGTGTTTACTTTGTTAAGTACAACCTAGAACAACTAAGGTTCACCTATGTGCACCAACAACTTATGCTAAGCAATACAAGCAACAAAGTGATAGCAAGATATATATTACTTCAAGCACGAAGGCTATCACAATGTAAAGTGCATAAGTAAAGAACTCGGGTATAGAGATAACCGAGGCACGCGGGGACACCGATATTTTACCGAGTTCCTCCCAACATGGAGTACGTCTCGTTTGGAGAGGGGTGGTATCAAACCACCAACGCCACAAAAGGCCTCCCTTATTCTCCAGTGAATCTCACCCCAACGGGATCGATCCACGCTTCTACTATCGGTGCACTTGTCGGTGGCAACCAGAACCTCTCACAAGGTTGGGGAACTTCTCCACAACTTAATTGGAGGCTCCCAACAAATTCCACAAAAGGCCACAAAACCGTCTAGGGTTCCAAGAACCCAAGAGGGACAAGCTCCAAAGAGTCACACAAACCAAATCCTCCGAGGAGAACTCAAACCGACGCACCAAATGCAAATGGCAAGAACACCACAAAGGTGTTCAAATCCTTCTCTCCCAAATTCCACCAAAGCTACAAAAGCTTATGGGGGAATAAGAGAGGAAGAACAATGGAGGAAATCCACAAAAGACTCCAAGATCTAGATCCCAATATGTTCCCCTCACTTAGAGGAGAGATTGATTGGTGGGATTGTAGATCTAGATCTCCTCTTTCAAATCCCTCAAGAATATGCAAGAATCATCGGAGGGATTGAGAGAAAGCAAGCTCAAGAAGGTCAACAATGGAGGGGAAAACTTGCAAGAAAGGTTGAGGAACCATTGGGGAAGAAGGCCCCTTATATAGGTCCCTCCAAAATCCAACCGTTGCAGCCCAAAAACGCGATTCCCGGTACTACCGGACTTTTCCGGCACTACCGGACATTTCCTGGGGTTCCTGGGGCTCCAAACGCATTTTTTCTCTGCGCTCCCCGGTACCAAAATGCGGAACTACCGGACCCCGGTACTACCGGATCCTGGTCCGGTACTACCGGTCATCACATGACGAAAACAACCATAACTTTTGCATCCGGACTCCGATTTCGATGATCTTGGGCTCGTTTCGAAGAGGACAGCAACCTCTACAAGATCATGCAAAGAAACATCATAGTCCAGGAAGGGAGGATAGATCCAAATAACTAAGTAAAAAACCTTCTGCCGCGCTAGGTACTAAAATGCGGTACTACCGCTTTTTGGTACCTAGCCCGGCAGTGGATTTTGGCAACTTTCCAAAACCTTCTGCCTTTCTAGGTACTAAAACTACCGCATTTTGGTACCTAGGAGACCAGCAGATATTCAAACGGCTATAACTTTTGATTGGTAACTCCGATCGACCCGATTCCAATTGCGTTGGAAAGAGGACGACATGAGCTTCCCTATAAAAGGTGAAAATATTGGTTATCACCAAGTGAGAATGTATCAAGTATAATAATGTGAGATACCTCACTTGGTGAGAAACCGAAAAACCGGATAGATCAAAATCGCAATAAGATATAAAAGAGGGATCCGATTTTGTTGAACAAGAGCTTGTTATGGAGATTACCACAAGCTCTATATCCTCACATGGATAAGACCAAATAACAACAAAATACGATGATGCAAGTATGCAGAGGTATGAGCTCTCTCCGAACGATGTGACCGAGTTACTCATTCGAGAGCCCCTCTTGATAGTACGGTTATCTATCCTAAACCCGGTCTTACACTAACAATATAAGACCGGCAAAAGGGAAAACCTATCAAGATTATACCTTTGCCTTGAGCATTCCACTTGAGCTCGATGTAGACGATCTTTACCTTCTCAAGATGGAATGCCTTTCTTGATTCCTCATCATCGATCCATGATCACCGAGGATGGCAAGCATCAAACATGAGATCTTCTAAAGATTGCGCATTTTGAGCTTGCACAACATATCTTCTTCTCATTTCATCGACCTTGAAGCCGACACAAGCTCCAAGTGATGCCAATGGACAATTCCTACAAGTATAACTTAATACACACATTAGTCCATAAAGATTGTCATTAATTACCAAAACCACACATGGGGGCCCACATGTTCTTTCACCCATGCCAGCCTTCGGTATGATGCGTGAATAGTTCCACCTTGGACTATGGGTCCATACAGTAGCTAGATGGTTGTTTCTCCTCCTTTGTGCTACCATATTTAGATCTTGTGAGCTCCTTCCATGATGAAGATCATCTATTTGTAATCATGCATGTTGTGTTTGCGGGGATCCGATGGATATTGAGATTACTATGTCAGATTGATTAATGATTCTATCTTGTTGATTCTATCATGTTTGTGTTGTTTGAAATCTTGCATGCTCTCTGTTTCTAGTAGCTATATTGGCCAAGTAGATGCTAGTGACTCCAAGAGGGAGTATTTATGCTCAATAGTGGGTCCATGCCTCTATTGAATCTGGGGAAGTTACAAAAATCTCTAAGGTTGTGGATGTGCTATTTCTACTAGGGAGAAAACATCGATCTTTTGTTCATGGAACAATTGTATTGTTTACTTTACACACTTTGCTTAAAGCGGTTATCCGTTGCTTACAACTTAATACTGGAGGGGGTTTGGATGATAACCTAAAGGTGGATTACTAGTCATAGATGCAGTTGGATGGCGGTCTATTGTAACACCCTCAGAATTGACCCTATGCAAGTTTTAGCGATTCCCACCAAAACCCACATAGAAACGATTCAAAGGTGCCCACCAGGCACTTGCGTGCGGGTGGAAAACGAAGTAATATCATTACACAATAGTCCACGATGGAACCCACAAAACAGATATATACAACAGTGACTCAAAGAGTCAAGAATACAAATATACAATACAAAGATCCAAATCACCTTTAAAATGATACAGCGTCTGAGTACGGACAAGATGCAAATTGGGCTAAGAGCCCTGAAGAATAACCAATGGCGTCCATAACCCTGCCCAGGCCAAGCCGGAATGGTAACCCAAAACCTGCTTAAACAAAAGGGGTGCCGACAAAGGGCAAAGGAAAAAAGGAGAGCGATCAAGATTTGGGCCAGGCGATGCAGCGAGACTAGAATTGCCAGTACTACTACATAGGTATGGTGGACTGAAGCGGCAGTGCAGCATGCACTAAACAACCTATAGGGACTCAATACAACTGGCGGCTATCAGATAGGGATAAGAAAGACCTATTCGGATCCAACCTGAAACTATCACCAAGCATACCCATCCTGGTATTTCCCCCTCGAGACCAAACGAGAAAGTCAACTAAGGAACTTACACAGTTGGCAGTTTTATTCATTCCGTTATAGTTGCGGCAATTACTAGTAATATATAGATAGCATGAGTCATCCTGATATAATAAGCAGTGATCAGTTTTAGTTAACCATTCCGTTGTAGTTGTAGTACTTACTAGTCAGATACATATAGCATGAGACATCCCAAAACCCAGCAGTTGTTGGTACTTTTATTTAGCCATTTCGTTGTAATTGCAATACTTACTAGTCAGATACAATGATAATAGGTGACAACTCAAACCAGCAATTGTTAGCACTTTTATTTAGTCATTCCATTATAGTGAAGCTGATTACTAGTCATTATAAAGTCAAATTTATAGCACTACTTTAGTTATAGTTGTCTATGATCGAGATACTGTGCTCCAAGTCATCCATAACCGCGGACACGGCTTTCAGAAAGTTTTACCCTGTAGGGGGGCACAAATAGAAACACACGCACGATCAACCTCGAGAAAAACCAAATGAAAACCCAACGAGGCATCACGACAGCGAAATTGCAAGATTCATATAAATTTCAGGGGGCCACCCCACCAAGCTACCCGCGACGAAGTTGGCCGGCTCCGGAACGGACCCAGAGGTTTGCGTCAATGGCTGTAAACGACTGGGAACCCGAAAGTGTGATTGGGCTTGTCGATACCGCGAAAACACTCCGCTTACCTAAACAGTACAGGCGCTCCACGCGCAATCGTAAATAAAGCAGTAAGGCATGTCATAAGTACATGACAGTAATAAAGCCCCAAACTACTGTGTGGATCCAAGAAATAAATATGACTCAAGCTCTGGCTAGGGGGATTCCATGATCCCACATGCGGATAGTGTGAATATTCAAAGAACAGGTATCAAGTACTCGGGGTCCTACGGGACACAAGTGGACGGTTAAAAACCAAATAACATGAGCTAGGCATGTCGAGGGTTCGGTCTTCGAGTTCCATGAGGGAGAGTTCGACACTCCTTGTTGATCCGGGTTCAGGGTTCCGCGTCGACGGTCTTGGCTCGGGCAGAGGAAGCACATAACATATACATCGCCTCAGGGATCTGCAACTGCCCGAACCAACATACCAACCTGACCACCACTACCTCAACAGTACTACATCAAAGGAACTAGCTGACGATGAACTTGGACAATAAACGTAGCAGAGGCGGGCCAACGCGCTCGTGCAGCACTGGCCGGAGAAGGCGGCGTCCTGCAGTGAGGGCGGACGGGACGACGACGGGCCGGACTTGGTCAAGGAGGAGCGGGACGATGATGGGCGCACGAAGGAGACGCAGGGGAGGCCACAGCGCTGCAGAGGAGAACCGACATCAATAGAGGAGGGAGGCGCAGCCGCGGGGGACAAGCGGCTGGGCTCTCGCGGCTCGCGGATGAAGCGGGCTCAGGGAGGATCCCCTGCAGCGGCAGGAGGAGGGTGTTGGCCGGCAAGGAGGACACTGGCGGAACGGAGAGGAGCTCGGGCGGCACAGGCTGGAGAAGGGGAGGAAGGCGACACGGCGACCGGAGGAGAAGGAGGCTGTGCACGCTACAGACAGGACCCGCGCCGGTGGCGGAAGCGAGAGGCGCAGGGAGGAGAGAGTACGGCCTCGGGGAAGGAGAGGAGGGCGGTTGGAGGCGAGAGGGAGAGGCCGGGGAGGTGCGGCCAGCTCCGGGGAGGTCGAGGATGCGGCTGGTGGCTCTCTGCGGGACGGCGGGTGCAGAGTCGCGAGCAGAGGCAGGGCCGCGGGGCTCTGGCGGCGGACGGGGATGGGGTGAGTGGGCGAGGTGGTTCACGAGGGAGATAGAGGGAGGCGGTCGACGGCAACGGGAGATCTCGGGCGGCGCGCAGAGCTTGCGGGAGGGAGATGCAGAGAAGCGAGGGAGGGGATCGCGAGGAGGTCCTAGCGGCAGGGATCGATCGAGGGGGAGCGGGGCTCGCATCGAGAGAGGAGGCAGTGGGACCCACGGGGTGGGGCCAAGGAACATGATGGGGAGGCGTCGGTGTGCCTGGGTGCGTTTGTGTAGCGTTTTGTGTGTGAGTGTGTGTGTAGTGTGATGCAAGCGGCGGCGGGTGGAGGGAGTGGCTAGGGGATCTGGTGGGATGTGGGGTGGGACTAGGGTTAGGGTTAGATGTTTTAGGGTTAAGAATAGAGGGGTGGTAGGTGGCTGCGGGCTGGGCTTTTGGGCCTGGCGTGCGGGCTGCCTCCTCCAAAGGTTTTATAAAACTTTTTATATTAATATTTATTTTTATTTTTTTAAAACCATTTGCAACTAGTGTTAGATAAACAAAATATATGGAAAGGGTCCAGGGTTTCATATTTGAATAAAGAGAGGGGTATTTGTTGAAAACAAAAATAGGGTTTTTCGCAATTAGTTTTAGACAAATAGATGCATGATGATGTCAAGATGATGCACAAGGTAAAAAAACAGCGATTTTCTAGTAGTGGTTTTACCCGGGGTGCTAAAATTCGACACCACTAACAATGGATCTCGCCCTCGAGATCCTCCTCCTAGTACGGGGAAGAAAGCCAATGACCTAAATATTCTTGCTTCGTGTAGATCCTCGCGACACCACTAACAAGGGTTCCTTCTTCATCTTGAAATTGGCGACACCACCAACAAGGGTTGTTGCTCACGTTCGTCGAGAGAGCACTCCGGAGAACAAAGTCGAAGGTAAAGGTCTCAAAAGGTAAGGCCACCTCCAACTTCCATAGAAGGAGTATAATTGCATCAATCCACAATTCAATGTACAAGAGCGAATGATAAGAGTAGTCGGATGGTGATCAGTCCATCGCGCACCCAAAGCATTACCCTTCACATGAATAGGGAATTATGCACCCAACTCTCAGAATCAGACTAGAGATCTCGACAAGCCAGGTTTGGAAACAAAGGAGGGATGCAGGTACTCATCAGATCTGATCTAGATGATGTCGTTGTGTCGGAGAACACCAGAAGATACAAATAAAAAAATTAGTGGAATTTTGGGTGCACTTAAAGATACAACAGATGAAAGATTCATCAGATAGCGTGAAGACCAATTGTCTAAGCACCGTTAACAAAGGATGGAAGTGAAACCCTAAAGGTACGACGGAAACCCAACCACGAGAATTCCTGGACTCAAAGAAAAGATAAGAGAGAAGATTCAAAACACGCAGATGTAAGAGGAGAATAGCATAGGGTAAGGAGTAAAAGCAGACCTAATCAGATCTATCCACCCGATTTTTCAAATAGTTTTGACACACTCCGACGACCGTTAGCTAGGTTATCCTATAGGCTGGACCAGTGGGGTATCGTAACTTCTGAGCTCTGATACCACTATGTAACACCCTCAGAATCGACCCTATGCAAGTTTTAGCGATTCCCGCCAAAACCCGCATAGAAACGATTCAAAGGTGCCCACCAGGCACTTGCGTGCAGGTGGAAAATGAAGTAATATCATTACACAATAGTCCACGATGGAACCCACGGAACAGATATATACAATAGCGACTCAAAGAGTCAAGAATACAAATATACAATACAAAGATCCAAATCACCTTTAAAATGATACAGCGTCCGAGTACGGACAGGATGCAAATTGGGCTAAGAGCCCTGAAGAATAACCAATGGCGTCCATAACCCTGCCCAGGCCAAGATGGAAGGGTAACCCTGCTAACGACTTCGATCTCAAAACCTTCTTAAACAAAAAGGGTGCCGACAAAGGGCAAAGGAAAAAAGGAGAGCGGTCAGTACTAAGGCCAGTACACGGCAAGACTAGAATTCGGCGGTCCTCGCCTACATAGGTATGGTGGACTGAAGCGGCAGCGCAACATGCACTAAACAACCTATAGGGACTCAATACAACTGGCGGCTATTAGATAGGGATAAGAAAGACCTATTTGGATCCAACCTGAAACTATCACCAAGCATACCCATCCTGGTATTTCCCCCTTGAGACCAAACGAGAAAGTCAACAGAGGAACTCACACAGTTGGCAGTTTTATTCATCCCATTATAGTTGCGGCAATTACTAGTCAGATATAGATAGCATGAGTCATCCTGATATAATAATAAGTGATCAGTTTTAGTTAACCATTACGTTGTAGTTGTAGTACTTACTAGTCAGATACATATAGCATGAGACATCCCAAAACCCAGCAGTTGTTGGTACTTTTATTTAGCCATTCCGTTGTAGTTGCAATACTTACTAGTCAGATACAACGATAACAGGTGAAAACTCAAACCAGCAATTGTTAGCACTTTTATTTAGCCATTCCATTATAGTGAAGCTGATTACTAGTCATTATAAAGTCAAATTTATAGCACTACTTTAGTTATAGTTGTCTATGATCGAGATAGTGTGCTCCAAGTCATCCATAACCGCGGACACGACTTTCAGAAAGTTTTACCCTGTAGGGGGGCACAAATAGCAACACACGTACGATCAACCTCGAGAAAAACCAAATGAAAACCCAACGAGGCATCACGACAGAGCAATTGCAAGATTCATATAAATTTAAGGGGGCCACCCCGCCAAGCTACCCGCGACGAAGTTGGCCGGCTCCGGAACGGACCCAGAGGTTTGTGTCAATGGCTGTAAACGACTGGGAACCCGAAAGTGTGACTGGGCTTGTTGATACCGCGAAAACACTCCGCTTACCTAAACAGTACAGGCGCTCCACGCGCAATCGTAAATAAAGCAGTAAGGCATGGCATAAGTACAGGATAGTAATAAAGCCCCAATCTACTTTGTGGCCCCAAGAAATAAATATGACTCAAGCTCCGGCTAGGGGGATTCATGGTCCCACATGCGGATAGTGCGAATATTCAAAGTGTTGGAATTATTCCCTAGAGGCAATAATAAAGATGTTATTATTATAATTCTTGTTCATGATAAAGTTTATATTCCATGCTAGAATTGTATTAAGCGGAAACTTTGATACTTGTGTGGTTTATGAACAACACCGTGTCCCTAGTACGCCTCTATGGACTAGCTCATTGATTAATGATGGTTAAGGTTTCCTAACCATAGACATGAGTTGTCAATTAATAATGAGATCATGTCATTGGGAGAATGATATGATGGACAGACCCAAATTAATCAGAGCAATTAGATCGTGTCATCGTGTTCATATTTGCAAAGCTTTTTATTATGTCAAATATTGTATTCCTTAGACCATGAGATAATGCAACTCCCTGGTATCGGAAGAAAGCTTTGAGGTCATCAAACATCATCCTATGAGAGGGTGATCATAAAGGTGTCTCTCAGGTGATCGGAAAGTACTTGTTGGGTTGTATGTATCGAGATGGGATTTGTCCCTCCCAAGTCGGAGAGATATACTTCGGTCCCACTCGGTAATCGATATCAACACCGCTTACAAGTAAGTGGTTAAGGAGTTAATCACAAAGTAATATCGGATTACGGAACGAGTAAAGTACTTGCTGTAAACGAGATTGAAGTAGGCATGCCGGTGCCAACGATCGAATCTCGGGCAAGTAAAATATCGCGTGACAAAGGGAATATATATATGGGATTAATTGAATCCTGGCATCGTGGTTCATCCTATATGATCATCGATGAATATGTGGGAGTCAATATGGGTTTCCAGATCCCGCTGTTGATTATTGATAGAAGATCATGTCTGCATATTATCGAACCCGTAGGGTCACACACTTAACATGTCTCGACGCTAGGATAGAATGGATAATTGGTTTATGAGTTTTTGTTCGGAGTCTCAGATGAGATCCAGGATATCACGAGTGGTTCCGGAATGGTCCAGAGAATAAGATTCATATAAGGAAAGCAGTTTTTGGATTTCGGAATTGTTTCGGAATGTTCGGTATTGTACCGGAAGGTTCTAGAAGCTTCCGGAGTGGGACCAACATGGCCCCACTTATCAGGAGGGGGCATGGGCCTATGAGGGAGTGCCCTGTCCGCATTGGGCCAGGGGCACATGGCCCCATAGGCCCAGTCGGCCAAGCCCTAGGGGAAACCCTAGGGAGAGCTTCTAGAAGGGGGGAAACTTGCCCCCCACTCCACCCATGTGGCCGCCGGCCCTAGGGCTTGGAGGAGGGTCAAGGGCAGCCGTCCAGCCCTCTATATAAAGAGGGCAGGGGCGCACCCTCCCCACACACCTCCTCCAACCCTAGCCGCCTACCTGATGCCCTCCTCTCTCTCTCTCTCCCGACTGCGCGTAGGCGAAGCCCTGCCGGAGAAACTCTCCACCTTTGCACCACGCCGTCGTGTTGTAGATCCAATCTATCTCTCCACCCCACTTGCTGGACCGGCGAAGGAGGATGCGTCGAGGTTCCGTACATGTGCATCTCTCGGAGGCGTCGCCACTTGCGGCGTTGGATCGGATCGGATCGCGAGGAGGAGAAGGCTAGTACGACTATCAACCACGTTCCGTTGAATGTTTCGCTGTGCGATTTCTTCAAGGGTATGAAGATCTCATCTATCCCTCTCGTTGTTTGCATATCCTAGATTAGATCTTGGCCTTTCCCGTTCGCATCCGTAGAAAATTTTGATTTACTATGTTGCGAAACCCTTCAGTGGTATCAGAGCTAGGTCTATGCGTAGATGTGTTTCACGAGTAGAACGCAACATGCTTGTTGCGGGCGTTGATGTTTTTTGTTGCAAGCCTCTTGTTGTGTACTTCTTATGACGCGGGATAGTGAGATCGAAGCGGTCCAAGCCAACTTTACGCGACCTCGTTCGCGAGACCGGCTCCGCACTTGACGTGTGGCTTGTTCCACACATGCGGCTGGTGGATGCCAGTTTCTCTCACTATAGTTGTCATGGGATTTACACTGGATGTTGGCAACCATAATATCACCGTTGTGGCTTTCCGTAGGTAAGAATCATTCTTAGCTTGTAACTCCCATAAGCCACGTAAAACATGCAACAACAAAGTAGAGGCGTCTAACTTGTTTTTGCAGGGAGTGTTTCTGTGATATGGTATGGCCCAAGATGTGATGTGTATGTTGTATGAAATGATCATGTTTTGTAATATTTCACGACTTGCATGTCGATGAGTACACAACCGGCAGGAGCCATATGGTTGTCTTTATAATTGTGTATGACCTATGTGTCAACTTCTTATACGCCATGTAATAGCTTTACTTTATCGCTAAGTAGTTAGCAATAGTTGTAGTTGCTATTCGTGGTGGAGGCAATCATGGTAGAGTGATGGAGATCATGCTGGCACGCACAAGATGGAGATCATTGCGCGGAGATTGGCTATACCATGTCACATAAAATTATATGCATGTGATGTTTATCCTTTTATGTATCTTATTATGCTTAGATCGTGACGGTAGCATTATACGATGATTCCTCACTTAAATATCAAGATAAAACTGTGTTCTCCCCATGTATGCACCCTTGTGAAAGTTCGTCGTGTTCAAGCACCACGTGATGATCGGGTGCTATAAACTCTACGTTCACATACGACGGGTGCAAGCCAGTTTTGCACAGGCAGAAATTCTTAGGTTTGACTTGACAAGCCTAGCATGTACAAACATGGCCTCGGAACACACGAACCGAAAGGTTAAGCATGAGTCATATGAATGATATGATCGACACTTTGTTGTCCACCATTGAAACCACATCTCTTCTCGTGAAGATTGGATTAGGTGTGGTGAATTTGGATCATGTTCACTAAACAACTTGAGGGATTTTGAATTTAGTGGGAGTTCATCTAGTAATTTGATTAAGTTGAACTAGTTATCATGAACATAGTGTAAATTGTACTTGCAAATTTTGTAGAACAAATGGCTAAGTCCAACTTCAACTTCAACGTTTTTGCTAAGAAAGAAAAGCTTAAGAACAATGGGTCTAACTTCACCAACTGGTTCCGCAATCTGAGAATCATTCTTGCTGGCGGACAAAAGGACTATGTCCTTGAGAAAGCGCTAGGTGACGCCCCTGTTGTAGATGCGCCGGCTGATGAAAAAGCTATTTATCAGTCGCGCAAAGATGATTATGGTGTGATTAAGAGCACCATGTTGTTTGTTATGGAATCGGACCTTCAAAATCGTTTTGAGGAGTTCGCCGGGCCCTTTGAGATTCTTGAGGAACTGAAAACCATGTTTCAGACTCAGGCCCGTTCTGAGAGATATGAGATCTCTGAGAAATTCTTTAACTGCAAGATGGAGGAACGGAGTTCCGTTAGTGAGCACGCCATTAAGATGTCGGGCTACACTCAACTCCTTGAGAAACTGGACTGCAAGATTCCAGAGGAGCTCAAGATTAACAGAGTTCTGCAATCACTCCCTCCCAGCTACAAAGGTTTTGTAGTTACTCACAATCAGATTGGTTCTACTAATACGATCACTGAGCTCTTCGCTAAGCTGAAAGCTGCGGAGGTGGACATCAAGAAAGATAATCATGTGTTGATGGTCAACAAGCCCCCCAGCTTTAAGAAAGGTAAGGGTGCAAAGAAGTCCTTCAAGAAAGGCAGCGGCAAGCGTGTTGCCCCTGCTGAGAAGAAGCTCAAGTCTGGACCTAAGTCGGACACTAAGTGCTTCTATTGCAAGGACAAGGGTCACTGGAAGCGCAACTGTCCGAAGTACTTAGCGGACAAGAAGGCTGGCACCATCAAAGGTATATTTGATATACATGTTATTGATGGTTACCTTACTAGCGCTCGTTGTAGTGCCTGGGTATTTGATACTGGTTCAGTTGCTAATATTTGTAACTCGAAACAGGAGCTACGGAATAGACGGCGGCTAGCGAGGGATGAGGTGACAATGTGCGTTGGCAACGGATCAAGAGTTGATGTGATGGCCGTCGGCACGCTCTCCTTAGTTTTACCTTTGGGATTAGTTTTAAACCTTAATAAATTTTATTATGTGCCTGCGTTGAGCATGAACATCATATCTGGATCGTGTTTATTGCAAGACGGTTATTCATTTAAATCGGAGAATAATGGTTGTTCTATTTATATGAGTAACATCTTTTATGGTCATGCACCTTCTATGAATGGTTTATTTCTTCTGAATCTCGAAAGCAATGAAACACACATCCATAACATTGAGGCTAAGAGATGCAAGGTCAATAGTGATAATACGACTTATTTGTGGCAGTGCCGTCTAGGTCATATTGGTGTAAAACGTATGAAGAAACTCCATTCTGATGGACTTTTGGAGTCTCTTGATTTTGAATAATTTGACACGTGCGAGCCATGCCTCATGGGCAAGATGATCAAAAACCCGTTCTCCGGAATAATGGAGCGAGCAACGGACTTGTTGGAAATCATACATACCGATGTATGCGGACCTATGAGTGTTTCAACGCGCGGTGGTTATCGCTATTTTCTCACTTTTACTGATGACTTAAGTAGATATGGGTATATCTATTTAATGAAACATAAATCTGAAACATTTGAAAAGTTCAAAGAATTTCAGAATGAAGTGGAAAACCATCGTAACAGGAAAATTAAATTTCCACGATCCGATCGTGGAGGTGAATATTTGAGTTATGATTTTCTCGCATCTTAAAGCAAGTGGAATAGTTTCGCAACTCACGCCACCCGGAACACCACAGCGCAATGGTGTGTCTAAACACCGGAATCGAACTCTATTAGATATGGTGCGATCAATGATGTCTCTTACAGATTTGCCGTTATCATTTTGGGGTTATGCATTAGAAACCGCTGCATTCACTTTAATAGGGCACCATCTAAATCTGTTGAGACGACACCGTATGAACTGTGGTTTGGTGCTAAACCTGAGTTGTTGTTTCATAAAGTTTGGGGATGCGAATCTTACGTCAAGAAGTTGATGCCGGACAAGCGCGAACCCAAAGCGGAGAAATGCATCTTCATAGGATACCCTAAGGAAACGATTGGGTATACCTTCTACCACAGATCCGAAGTCAAAGTGTTTGTCGCAAAGAACGGATCCTTTCTTGAGAAGGAGTTTCTCTCGAAAGAAGTGAGTGGGAGGAAAGTAGAGCTAGACGAGGTTATTGAACCTTCCCTTGAGTTAGAGAGTAGCGCAGCACCTGAAATTGTTCCAGTGCCGTATGCACCAACAATAGAGGAAGATAATGACAAGGATCATGAAGCTTCAGACGATGCTACTACTGAACATCGCAGGTCGACAAGGTCACGTGCCCCTCCTGAGTGGTACGGTAACCCTGTCTTGACTATCTTGTTAGTAGACAACAGTGAACCTGCGAACTATGAGGAAGCACTGATGATCCCAGACTCTGAGAAATGGCTAGAGGCCATGAAATCCGAATTAGGATCCATGAGCGAAAAGCAAGTATGGACTTTGGTGGACCCTCCTAGCGACCGAAAGGCCGTTGAGTGCAAATGGATTTTCAAGAAGAAAACGGACGCAGATGGTAATGTTACTGTCTATAAAGAACGACTTGTCGCGAAAGGTTTTCGACAAGTTCAAGGTGTTGACTACGATGAGAATTTCTCTCCCGTAGCGATGTTTAAGTCCATTCGGATTTTATTAGAAATTGTTGCGTTTCATGATTATTAAATATGGTAGATGGATGTCAAGACTACGTTCCTCAATGGCAATATTGATGAAGAGTTGTATATGATGCAACTCGAAGGTTTTGTCGATCCTAAGGATGCTGATAAGGTGTGCAAACTTCAGCGTTCCATTTATGGACTGAAGCAAGCATCTCGGAGTTGGAACCTTCGTTTTGATCAAGTGATCAAGAGCTTTGGATTTGTTCCAAATTGCTATGAAGCTTGTATCTACAAGAAAGTGAGTGGGAGCTCAGCGACATTTTTGGTACTATATGTGGATGACATATTGATTATTGGAAATGACATTGACATGCTTAACAATGTGAAGAGTTATTTGAATAAATGTTTTTCAATGAAAGACCTAGGGGAAGATGCTTATATATTGGGCATCAAAATCTATAGAGATAGACAAAGACGCCTGATAGCTTTAAGCCAAAGTACATACCTAGACAAAGTTCTGAAAAGGTTCAGAATGGATAAGGCAAAGAAAGGTTCAGTGCCTATGTTGTCAGGTAAGATATTGAGCAAGGCTCAGTGCCCAGCTACGGTAAACGATAGAGAAGCTATGAGAAAAGTGCCTTATGCCTCGGCCATAGGTTCTATCATGTATGCCATGTTGTGTACAAGACCGGATGTGTCCAATGATTTTAGTTTGACGAGCAGATACCAAAGTGATCCAGGAGTGGAACACTGGACTGTAGGGGATCGTAGCATGGAAAACAAAAAATTTCTACCGCATACAAACAAACAAGCCAAGATCTATCTACTAGATTGTAGCAACGAGTCGATGGAATAACTCACCCTCGAAGATTCCAAAGTGTTTAACGAGAGAGGATTCTCGTGGGTGATGTAGTCGTACTCTTGCCGATCTCAAGATCGCGTAGACGATCCTTCCGGCGCTGCGTTCCGGCAGCGCTTCCGCAGTCGGTCACACGTTCGGTACTTGACGAAGACCTTCCTCTCCCTTGTTCCAGCAGGCAGCGGAGGTTGTAGCACTCTCCTCGCGACTCCGTGAAGACGACCAGTGGTACCGGAAGTAGAGGGGAGATCTCGCAGGGCTTCGCCTTAAGCCAGAGCGAGTATGGTGGACTATGAGAGAGCCTCGGTGATCTAGGGTTTAGACACACCAAGTAGAGGGATCTAGGCCGGTGGCTAGGGCAAGGGGATTGCCCCAAGTCGGCGGCTTGGGCAAGCCCTAGGGCGGCGGCGGCTATGGTGGCCTGCGGCGGCTAGGGTTAGGGTTTAGAGGGGTGTGGTGTTGTGTCTAGGAGGGGTAGCCCTGCCCCTCCTTATATAGGTGGAGGGGACGCACCAAGGGGAGGGGAGTCCCTCCCCAACTCGGTCTCCAAGGGCCGGCGGTGGAGGGAGAGGAACTCCTCCCCAAGTAGGTTTCCTACTCTCCCTCCACCAAACAAAATAGCCGTTTGACTTTTCAAATTGGCGTTTGACTTTTCAAACTAGGATTTGATTTAACCCTTTATTTTGTTCAGCGATGACACCTGGTACATGATGCAACCATTCCAACTTGTTATGACACATTCATGTACCCTTCCTCTCTGGAGTGCCGGACATTCCGGAACCTTCTAGAACATTCCCGATGAAAACACCGGAACCATTCTCCAACCCCGAAACAGGACTTTCCTTATATGAATCTTATTCTCCGGACCATTCCGGATATCCTCGTGATATCCCGGATCCCATCCGAGACTCCAAACAACATTCGGTCTCTTATTCATCATTCCATAACTACTCAACAACGTCGAATCCTTAAGTGTGTCTCCTTACGGTTCGTGAATTATGCGGACATGATCGAGACACTTCTCCGAACAATAACCAATAGAGGAATATGGAAATTCATATGGCTCCCACATATTTCTACGATTACTTTGCGATCGAATGAACCACTTACATACGATACCAATTTCCCTTTGTCTCACGATAGTTTACTTATCCGAGGTTTTGATCGTCGGTATCTCGCATACCTAGTTCAACCTCACATCGATAAGTACTCTTTTCTCGTTCCCGTGATATGTGATCCCTTGTGAGCCAGTCACATGCTTGCAAGCTAATTGGATGACATTCCACCGAGAGGGCCCAGAGTATATCTATCCGTCATATGGATGGACAAATCCCACTCTTGATCCATGTGTCTCAACCAATACTTTCTAAACACTCAATGCCACCTTTATAGCCACCCAGTTACGGTGTGGTGTTTGATGTAATCAAAGCATCCTTCCGGTGATGGTGATATGCATGATCTCATGGTCGAAGGAATCAGGTTACTATGTATCAGAAAGCATATAGCAATTGAACTATTAAAATGACTTGATCTTTATGCTACGCTTATCTATAGGAGTATGTCCATCATATCATTCTCCTAACGATATGATCTTGTTGTTAATAACATCTCAATGTTCATGATAGGGAAACCACAATCATTTATTAACCAACAAGCTAGTATTATGAAGAGGCTTTACTAGGGACTTCAATTTAAATTTACAAATCACACAAGTATTAACGTTTCCTTGTTAATACTATTATAGCATGAATGTAAACATTTATCATAAACACAAAGATATAATAATAACTACATTTATTATTGCCTCTAGGGCATATCTCCAACAGTCTCCCACTTGCACTAGAGTCATCTAATCTAGATTACATGGTAATATACCGAACACCCATGGCAGTTTGGTGTTGGTCATGTTTTGCCCTCGGGAGAGGTTTAGTCAACGGATCCGCCACATTCAGATCTGTGTGTACTTTGCAAATCTTTATGTCACCATCTTGGACATGTTCTCGAATAGCGTGGAAACGTAGCTTGATGTGCTTCAGCTTCTTGTGTGACCTTGCTTCTTGCGCATTGGCTATGGCGCCCATGTTATCACAGTAGATAGGCATTGGGTCCAGCGCACTAGGAACCACACCGAGCTCTGTAATGAACTCTTTCATCCATATCGCTTCTTGTGAAGCCTCCGAAGCAGCCATGTATTCCGATTCAGTTGAAGATCTCGCCACAACGCTTTGCTTTGCACTCCTCCAGCTAACTGCTGCACCATTCAAAGTAAATACGTATCCAGATTGTGATTTAGAATCATCCGGATCGGTGTTACAACTAGCGTCGGTGTAACCATTAACAACGAGTTGTTCATCACCTCCATAAGAAAGAACCATATCCTTAGTTCTTCTCAAGTACTTAAGGATGTTTTTGACCACTGTCCAATGATCCACTCCTGGATCACTTTGATATCTGCTAGTCAAACTAACAGCATATGCAATGTCGGGTCTAGTACATAGCATGGCATACATTAGAGATCCTATGGCTGAGGCATAGGGAGTTTTACTCATCCTTTCTCTATCTTCTGCCGTTGTTGGACTTTGAGTTTTACTCAAGGTCGACATGGGCAAGAACCCTTTCTTGTTATCTTCCATTCCAAACCTCTTTAGAACTTTGTCCAAATATGTAATTTGTGACAATGATATTAGGCGTCTCGATCTATCTCTATAAATCTTCATGCCTAATATGTAAGCTTCTTTGCCAAGATCTTTCATTGAAAAACTATTATTCAAATATTCCTTGACACTATTAAGAAGGTCTACATCATTCCCAATCAGCAATATGTCATATACATATAGTATTAAGAATGCTACAGAGCTCCCACTCACTTTCTTGTAAATACAAGATTCTCCATAAGTTTGTATAAAACCAAAACTTTTGATCACCTTATCAAAACGTTGATTCCAACTTCGGGATTCTTGCTTCAATCCATATATGGACCGTTGAAGTTTGCATACCTTGTTAGCACCTTTAGGATCGACAAAACCTTTGTGTTGCATCATATACAACTCTTCATCAATGTCTCCATTGAGGAACGCTGTTTTGACATCCATCTGCCATATCTCATAATCATAATATGCAGCGATTGCTAACATAATCCTCACAGACTTTAGCTTCGCTACTGGTGAGAAAGTCTCATCGTAGTCAACTCCTTGAATTTGTCGAAACCCTTTTGCGACAAGTTGAGCTTTATAGACACTAATATTACCATCAACATCTGTTTTCTTCTTGAAAATCCATTTGTTCTCGACAGCCTTCTGGCCATCCGGTAAGTCCACCAAAGTCCATACTTGGTTTTCATACATGGATCCAATCTCGGATTTCATGGCTTCTTGCCATTTATTGGAATTTGGGCTCATCATCGCTTCCTCATACGTCGTAGGGCATCAGTGTTGTCCACCAACATGACACTCATAACGGGATCATACCAATCAGGAGTGGTACGAATTCTCGTTGACCTGCGAGGCTCTGTAGCAACTACAACCAAAGTTTCATGATCATCATCATTAGCTTCCTCTCTTATTGGTGCAGGCACCACAGGAACTTCTTCCGGAGCTGTGCTACTCGCAAGTTCGAGAGAAGGTTCGACAACCTCGTCGAGTTCTACTTTCCTTCCAGTCACTTCCTTCGAGAGAAATTCCTTCTTTAGAAAGGATCCATTCTTAGCAACAAAGATTTTGCCTTCGGATCTGTGATAGAAGGTATACCCAATAGTTTACTTTGGTTATCCTATGAAGACGCATTTTTCCGCTTTGGGTTCAAGCTTGTCCGGCTGTAACTTCTTTACATAGGCTTCGCAACCCCAAACTTTAAGGAACGACAATTTAGGTTTCTTCCCAAACCATAATTCATACGATGTCGTTTCAACGGATTTAGATGGTGCCCTATTTAAAGTGAATGCGGCTGTTTCTAATGCATAACCCCAAAATGATAGCGGTAAATCTGTAAGTCACATCATAGAACGAACCATATCTAAGAGAGTTCGATTACGATGTTCGGACACACCATTAAGCTGTGGTGTTCCCGGCGGTGTCAATTGTGAAAGTATTCCGCATTTCTTCAAATGCTCGCCAAACTCGTAACTTAGATATTCACCTCCATGATCAGAACGCATAAATTTAATCTTCTTGTTACGTTGATTCTCAACCTCACTTTGAAATTCATTAAACTTCTCGAAAGTTTCGGACTTATGTTTCATGAAATAGATATACCCATATCTACTCAAGTCACCCGTGAAGGTAAGAACATAACGATAACCACCGCGCGATGCTACACTCATTGGACCACACACATCGGTATGTATGATTTCCAATAAGTCCGTAGCTCGCTCCATCATACCAGAAAATGGAGTCTTAGTCATTTTACCCATCAAACATGCTTCGCATCTTTCAAGTGATTCGAAATCAAGTGATTCAAAGTGTCCATCGGAATGGAGTTTCTTCATACGCTTCACTCCAATGTGACCAAGACGACAGTGCCACATATATGTCGAGTTATCGCTCGATTTCAAACGTTTAACTTCAATGTTATTAATATGTGTATTTCCACTATCGAGATTCAATAAGAATAGACCATCTATCAAAGGTGCCTGTGCATAAAACATATTACTCATATAAATCGAACAACCATTATTCTCGGACTTAAACAAGTAACCGTCTCGCAATAAACAAGATCCCGGTATAATGTTCATGCTTAACGCAGGCACCAAATAACAATTATTTAAGTATAAAACTAATACCGATGGTAGATGAAGAGGTAGCGTGCCGACCGCGATCACATCAACCTTTGATCCGTTTCCCACGCGCATCGTCACCTCGTTCTTCGCTAGCTTCCGTTTATTCTGCAACACCTGTTTCGAGTTACAAATATGAGCAACCAAACCAGTATCAAATACCCAGGCACTACTATGAGTACTAGTGAGATACACATCAATAACATGTATATCGGATATACCTTTCTTCTTGATGTTTCCGTTCTTCAAATCCGCCAAGTACTTTGGGCAATTCCGCTTCCAGTGACCTTCTCCCTTGCAGTAAAAGCACTTTGTATCAGGCTTAGGTCCAGCCTTGGTCTTCTTCGTCGGTGCGGTAACTTTCTTACCACCCTTCTTGAAGTGTCCCTTTTGCTTAGACTTGCCTTTCTTGAATTTGGTGGTCTTATTGACCATCAACACTTGGTGCTCTTTCTTGATCTCCACTTCTGCTGATTTTAACATGGAGAAGAGTTCTGGAAACTGCTTGTTCATGCTTTGCATATTGTAGTTCATCACAAAGTTGTTAGGTTCCCAACCTTTAATAAGGTAGAGATCCCTGTGTTTACAATGCTAGTCCCTGGATCAATAGCTAGCATCCACAGTTAAGATGTAATATCAAGAAACAAAGGTCATAATACAACTTTATAACCAGGAATAAAATAATTTATTACATCGTACATAGCTCATTTGGCTATCTCATTACAATGCAGCAGAATATAACAATAGCATGGGGTCCTTCATCTTCAAAGTGCCACAGGCAGACATGTTGGTTGTAGACTTGTAATCCTAATCATTAAACTTCACTAATATCAAACAAACCTGCAACATAACAAGTTATAGCCACAAGGGTCAATACATTTGAATTGTATTGGCAAGTGATACTATAGTAGTATAGTGGAGTCTATCATCTATATGCATTTGGCTAAGTGGAGCTTAGGCTTGCATTGCTCAAAATAGATTTTCCTTATCCTTTGAAAACACTAAGTTTTTGCTTGACAAAATAATCTTTCCCAAGGCATCTCCCAATAGAAATTGGTGATCCTTTCAATCCCTTGTTCACCCACAAGATTTTTAACTTAGAAATTTGGATGATGAGATTCTTGATAGCTTCCATGTCTTGATGCTCAAATTGTCCTTTGCCAGGGACATGGCTAAGTACTTAGATTTTTCACTCTGCAGAGGTGGTGCACTTTCCCCACAAGACTTGGTTTCCCAAGACAAGATCTTTCAGAAACCTTCCCTTAGACCAAAATGGACGCGCTCCAACCTATCAATCCCCTACCACCAACTGTCCATTTGGCTAAGTTATTGCAACCTATATGATCCAGGCAGAGCCCATAATGCCAAGTGGCTGCACTTGAAGCTTCTCAACATTTGACATCTCAAATATCTTTGTTCCTAGGTGGCCATCCACAAGTGAGATACACAAGGTTCACCAGTCCCCTGGCCTTGTGTAACCACTCAACATAAACCATTCCTTCCATTCCACCCAGGTGATTCATTCACTTAGTTGTTTTATTAAACAAAACACAAGTCCTCAGACTTAGGAAATTTTCCATAGCATGAATATACATTCCACCCTTGTTTTCTACTAGATAAGCTAAGCATGATAGTAATAGGCATCTTAACTTAGGAAATTTCTACTAAGGTTTCATCTACTAGGTTTTCCCATAGCATAGTTTATACTTAGCAAAATTTCCATGAAAGTCCTACTTAGAAATATCACTAATGCTTAGTGAAAATAATGGGACAAAAAGTATGAAGCATCACTTGCCTTTTTGGTAGAGAATATAGGTTCACTCCTTGTCCTTGCAATACTCACACTCTTCAAATCACTATAATTCAATCAAGCAAGGCAATATTTCAATCTACCATTCAAGCAAAACATCACATAAAATAATAGAAACAAGATAATGCATGCAAGCATGCCAAAGATTGTTTTATTTATAAAAGTGGTTTCTAATGGTTCACAAACATTTTAAAACACCTAATGGTCATTTTATAAAGTGGCAAAATCATTTGCTTAAGATTTTACTTCATAAACCATTTTTTTAAAACAAGGTATCATTTTATGTGGTGTAGAAATGCTTTTAATAAGGCAACATTCTATAGGTTTAACAAAATATGTTTTCAAACCATAAAACCTTGTGTTTAGGGTCAGAGAGTTTATTTCCAAAACATTTCGCAAAGGTTTTCTTCCAAAACCATTTTTAATGATTAACCCATATTTTTATTTGACTAGAAATGGTTTAAATCAAACATTTATTCTTTTGCTACACCAAATACATTTTTGAAACCACAATTTGTTTCCTACGGTCAGTAGGTTCAAAACACACCATTTGCCAAAGATTCTATCCCCAAAATCTTTTTAGAACAGCATACACAAGTTTCTGCAAAAACAGTCAATTTAACAGAATCTTTTTACTAAACAAATGGCATGGTTGGCTAGGTCTTGTCTTGCTGAATCCATTGATATAAAATTTGCAAAATTTTTACGTGTAGATAAAAAGTTATAGATTTTACAAAATCTAGCATCTAATAGATCAAATCTGTTTAATTCAAACTAGCCGAGACATGTGGCGTGTTTTAATTCGTCGGTACCGCTTCGTGTGGATCATGCGTTGGCAGCCGTTGGATTTAATTTACATCGCATGACACAGGGGTGCTACTTACCTCTTTGCTCTCGTTCTATCGCGTCCGTTCGATCAAGGTCTAGCGGCTTGCATCTACTGGTCAAATACTGGCGGCGCTGGCGGTGGTGAACGGCGGCGGCGCGCTCTGGCAGTGACCTTGTCGGTGATACAGGAAGCTAGGGGGAGAGGGGAAGAGCTCACCGAGTTCGCCGTGGCGTGGGGAAGCTCAAGGTACTCACGGTTGGTCAAGGGGCGCACTGGGGTTGCAGGGATTGCTCGCCGGAGAGGTGTCTGGCGACGGCTACGCGCTGTCGTCGTCGAGGGCGGTGCTACGGGTCACGAGGAAGCAAACGGAAGACACAGTTAGATGCGCAAGGACGTGGCGATGATGCGTGCGTGAAGGAGAAAGAGAGGGGCGGTCTGGTTCTTACCCGAGGCTTCGCCGGAGATGAAACAGACGGTGGCGGCGGTGGTCGTTGTCGTTGCTGAGATTCTGGGGCGCGCGGGGACGAGCTGATGCCACTGGAAGGTTCGCCAGGATATGGGGTTCACGTGAGCGTGGTCGAGGAGGCAAGGGGCGGCGAGGGGCTGCCAGAATTGTCGCCGGAGCTTGTCGGAGACAGTGGCAGTGCAGAGAGGTATTGGGTAGCCTGGGGGCGCGCTAAGGTGAGGCGCCTGGGGGGAAATGGAGAGGGAACGCTGGCGATTAAGAAGGCGTGGTCGCAGGGGCGTTTAATGGCGTGGTTACTGCGTATTAACGCGAGGAAACGGCGACGGAACGGCCGGGGAGGAATGAGGGGCGTGGTTGTCGCGGGGAGGAAGAAGGTGAGGTGGCAGTGGGGTCCTTTCATCAGCGAGGAGAGACAGGGGATGTGGGGTCCGCGTGTCATTGACTCTGTGGGTTCTGTCTCTGGTGGAAAACGGTTCGTTCGGGTGAGAGGGTAAGATGGGCTTGTTGGGCCTTGTTGGGCTCGCTGGCTGGGTCGAGTCTGTTTACATTTTTTTTGTTTGTTTTTCTTTTTCCATTTCTTTTTATTCTGTTTTGGTTTTGTTTAATTAATTCAAACACTCATTTGAATTCAAACCTTTGCCAAAGTTTGTGTAGGTTTAAATATTGATTAGTAGTACATTCTGATGTAAACTTTGGAATAAAAAATTTTATTCCTTTTTGGGTCTTTTAATTATTAAAATAGGTCCTTGTATTAAATCAAATAGGTTTTAATAATATTTAAAACACCATTTAAATTCTTTAAACTTTCCAAATCTTTTCAGTAGGTTTTTATTTGATTGTTTGGGTGTCAAATAATTCATCTTGAATTATTTGGAAAGTTTTTAATATGATTCATAAATCATTTGAATTGAGTTTTCATCTTAATTCCAATGGAATTAAATATAGTTTTAATTCCCTAAATTTCTATTTGGAGGTTTTATTTAATCTTATTTAAGTTGAATTAAACCACTTTTGTTTCACTTGGGTAAATTCCAAAATACCATTTCTCTCATGAATTTTATAATTATTCTTATTAGATATTTGTCTTTATTGAAATAGGGATAGAATGGTTGATGCCATTTTATTTTATTTGGAAATTCTTTATCCTTTTATTTTATTTGATTTGATTTACATTCTTTCCATTTGCTTAATGGATTAGGCCAAGATTTATTTGGTCTTTCAAATATTCTCTATTTTAATATTTCTTTCTTCATCTTATAAAAACCATATCTTTTTATTTAGAGATCCAAACTTGGTGATTCCAATTTATAAAACCTTGTTTAATATTTGTTTATACTTTTAAATACCTTTAGGATTATTTGCTCACCATTTGGTTTGGATTTTAGACAGATTCTTTATTAGCTTTGGAAATTACTTTTCCTTATCTTATTAAATTCATAATATTTTATCCATGGTTCTAAATTAAGTGAAACCCATTTCTATGGTCTTATAATATTTCCATTTGTCATTCTTGATCATTTGTATATGTTTGTTTACAAGATTTCATATGGATCAAATCCATAGGCTTGGAGATGACTTGGAAATGATTTTTATTCCATTAGGGTTTAGGGTTTGGATTTATTTTCCAAGTGTTTGAATTTCCAGATGCATTTTAAGAGGAATGCATTTCTCTTGATTTGGATTTTGTTGAGTTCAAACTTTAATTAAAGTTTGTTCAAGATGGGATTTTAAGTTTCCATTTAGAAACAAAAGTTTCTTTTCACCCTGATTTTCAACAATAATTTTATTTTGTTTATTTATTTTTCACATTACAAGATTTGGAAAATCTTGGGATGTGACAGGCTACCACCCTTAAAATAAATCTCGTCCCGAGATTTGGGGAGGTTAGGGGTTACAAGTTGGCTCAAAATATCTAGGGTACTACCACCCTTAAAAAAATTCCAACTAGATTACATATTGGCCTTCTTGGGATCCTGTTGATATCTCTCTGGGCAAACATCTGCATAGTGTCCTTTGTTTCCACACTTGAAACATGTGACAAGGCTGAGATCCTTCATAGGCTTGTTTATCTTGTGCTTCATCTTTTCTGGACAGTTGCTTGCATAATGTCCTTGGTTACCACAATTGTAACATGTGATAAGATTGAGTTCTTCACGTATCTTCTGTGGGCAAGTTGTTACATAATGGCCTAGCTCTTTGCAGTTGTTGCACCACACTTGGCTAATTTCCTTATACTTCTGCTTCTCTGGACATTCACTGGCATAGTGTCCCATTTCTTTGCAATGACCACATTGCACATGGCTTTTGTCCTTCTTTTTCTTGGGTTTGTCCAAAGCTAGGAGTTCTTCTAGTTCATGTTCTTCATATGTTATCTCAAAGGTAGGAACAGTTCCTGGACTCCTTGACCTTCTATTGCTCCTGGGATAATACATATGTCTCCTCTTTGGTCCTTTAAATTGAGTCATGTTGCTGGGAGGTACAAGTTGAGATTTTCCTTTGTCTTCATCCTTCTTGGTAGACTTGTCTCTCTCATGGTAGTCTGCAATCAGTTGTTGCACTCCACCTTGTTTCCTTTGTTTAACTATGGAATAGATGGGGCATTGGATAGGGACATGATTGTTTCCTTCACATAGGTAACAAGTAGCTTGAGATGTGGGGCATTGGTCAATTGGATGTTTCTCTTCACAATTGGGGCATTGATCTTCATGCTCCTTGGAAGTGTGATCCTTGTCTCCACAAATATTGCAAGCTTGGGTTCCTTCTAGAATAACATCTTTGTCATCCTTGTTGTCATAAGCTCCTTGGGAAGAGTTTTCTCCCATGTTGATCATTTGAGTAGCCATCCCTTGCAACAATTGGGATTGAGTTTTCAAAACTTCTTGCATGGTTGGATCTAACTCATTGTTGTTGGCTATAAATTGAGCTGTCACTTGGTTCAACTGGGTTTGTCTTGCAAGCAGTTGGTCTCTCATGTTGACCTCTTGGTTGTTGTTGTCGCCATCCTTGATGTTGGAGTCTCTTGGAGTAGTCATCTGTTTGGGTTGGATTGGGATTAGAATAGGCAAAAGATTTTATAAGGAAATAGTTCTAATCACACACATCACAATTCACACAAGCAATGTGCAAGCAATTACAAACAAACATTCCACTCAAACAACAAGTTTCAAGCATATTTTTTTGGCAACCAAAAATATTTTTGTTACACCACATAAGTTGGTGAGTTTGACCTAAACAAAATTTGGTGGTCCATATATATGGTTCACTTGAAATCTTTCCATCCTTCTTAGTTGATTCTTCATGAACAAAATCTTTGTATCCTTAGAGAATTTCTTGCATCTTGGTCTCAAAACTTCAAGGTGATGATGGTTCCTTCTAAGTTGTGTTTCCTTAGTCCTCAAGTCTTGAGTAACATTTCTTGTCTTACTTGTAGTCCTTAGTGATATTCAAGGTTGAAGTCCTTGGTGAAAATGTTGAAGATGTTGAAGTCATTAGAGTTGATAAAGTCCTTAGCTCATGGTGAAGTCTTTGGCCATGGGGTAGGCTTTGTCCATCAAGTTTGAAATAGAAGAGATGTAGAATCAAAAACCAAAATGGTTGGGGAAATAGTTTACAAGATTGTTTGTAAATAAGTTTTGGAACAAATACAACTCCTATTTTTCTAAGGGTTTTGTCCAATCTTAGGTTTACAAATCCTACAGGAAACACAATGCTCTGATACCATCTGTTAGGTTCCCAACCTTTAATAAGGTAGAGATCCCTGTGTTTACAATGCTAGTCCCTGGATCAAAAGCTAGCATCCACAGTTAAGATGTAATGTCAAGAAACAAAGGTCATAATACAACTTTATAACCAGGAATAAAATAATTTATTACATCTTACATAGCTCATTTGGCTATCTCATTACAATGCAGCAGAATATAACAATAGCATGGGGTCCTTCATCTTCAAAGTGCCACAGGCAGACATGTTGGTTGTAGACTTGTATTCCTAATCATTAAACTTCACTAATATCAAACAAACCTGCAACATAACAAGTTACAACCACAAGGGTCAATACATTTGAATTGTATTGGCAAGTGATACTATAGTAGTATAGTGGAGTCTATCATCTATATGCATTTGGCTAAGTGGAGCTTAGGCTTGCATTGCTCAAAATAGATTTTCCTTATCCTTTGAAAACACTAAGTTTTTGCTTGATAAAATAATCTTTCCCAAGGCATCTCCCAATAGAAATTGGTGATCCTTTCAATCCCTTGTTCACCCACAAGATTTTTAACTTAGAAATTTGGATGATGAGATTCTTGATAGCTTCCATGTCTTGATGCTCAAATTGTCCTTTGCCAGGGACATGGCTAAGTACTTAGATTTTTCACTCTGCAGAGGTGGTGCACTTTCCCCACAAGACTTGGTTTCCCAAGACAAGATAATTCAGAAGCTTCCCCTTAGACCAAAATGGACGCGCTCCAACCTATCAATCCCCTACCACCAACTGTCCATTTGGCTAAGTTATTGCAACCTATATGATCCAGGCAGAGCCCATAATGCCAAGTGGCTGCACTTGAAGCTTCTCAACATTTGACATCTCAAATCTCTTTGTTCCTGGGTGGCCATCCACAAGTGAGATACACAAGGTTCACCAGTCCCCTGGCCTTGTGTAACCACGCAACATAAACCATTTCTTCCATTCCACCCAGGTGATTCATTCACTTAGTTATTTTATTAAACAAAACACAAGTCCTCAGACTTAGAAATTTTGCCATAGCATGAATATACATTCCACCCTTGTTTTATACTAGCTAAGCTAAGCATGATAGTAATACGGATCTTAACTTAGGAAATTTCTACTAAGGTTTCATCTACTAGGTTTTCCCATAGCATAGTTTATACTTAGCAAAATTTCCATGCAAGTCCTACTTAGAAATATCACTAATGCTTAGTAAAAATAATGGGACAAAAAGTATGAAGCATCACTTGCCTTTTTGGTAGAGAATATAGTTTCACTCCTTGTCCTTGCAATATTCACACTCTTCAAATCACTATAATTCAATCAAGCAAGGCAATACTTCAATCTACCATTCAAGCAAAACATCACATAAAATAATAGAAACAAGATAATGCATGCAAGCATGCCAAAGATTGTTTTATTTGTAAAAGTGGTTTCTAATGGTTCACAAACATTTGAAAACACCTAATGGTCATTTTATAAAGTGGCAAAATCATTTGCTTAAGATTTTACTTCATAAACCATTTTTTTAATCAAGGTATCATTTTACGTGGTGTAGAAATGCTTTTAATAAGGCAACATTCTATAGGTTTAACAAAATATGTTTTCCAACCATAAAACCTTGTGTTTAGGGTCAAAGAGTTTATTTCCAAAACATTTCTCAAAGGTTTTCTTCCAAAACTATTTTTAATGATTAACCCATATTTTTATTTGACTAGAAATGGTTTAAATCAAAGATTTATTCTTTTGCTTCACCAAATACATTTTTGAAACCACAATTTGTTTCCTATGATCAGTAGGTTCAAAACACACCATTTTCCAAAGATTCTATCCCCAAAATCTTTTTAGAACAATTTTTATATTCTAAACTAGCATACACAAGTTTCTGCAAAAACAGTCAATTTAACAGAATCTTTTTACTAAACAAATGGCATGGTTGGCTAGGGCTTGTCTTTCTGAATCCATTGATATAAAATTTGCAAAATTTGGACGTGTAGATCAAAAGTTATAGATTTTACAAAATCTAGCATCTAATAGATCAAAACTGTTTAATTCAAACTAGCCGAGACAAGTGGCGTGTTTTAATTCGTCGATACCGCTTCATGTGGATCGTGCGTTGGCAGCCGTTGGATTTAAGTTACATCGCATGGCATAGGGGTGCTACTTACCTCTTCGCTCTCGTTCTATCGCATCCGTTCGATCAAGATCTAGCGGCTTGCATCTACTGGTCAAATACTGGCAGCGCTGGCGGTGGTGAACGGTGGCGGCGCGCTCTGGCAGTGACCTTGCCGGCGATACAGGAAGCTAGGGGGATAGGGTAGGGTCTCACCAAGTTCGCCGTGGCGTGGGGAAGCTCAAGGTACTCGCGGTTGGTCAAGGGGCGCACTGGAGTTGCAGGGATTGCTCGCCGGAGAGGTGTCTGGCGACGGCCACGTGCTGACGTCGTCGAGGGCGGTGCTACGGGTCACGAGGAAGCAAACGGAAGACACAGTTAGTTGCGCAAGGACGTGTCGATGATTCGTGCGTGAAGGAGAAAGAGAGGGGCGGTCTGGTTCTTACCCGAGGCTTCGCCGGAGATGAAACATTCGGTGGCGGTGGTGGTCGTTGCCGTTGCTGAGATTCTGGGGCGCGCAGGGACGAGCTGATGCCACTGGAAGGTTCGCCCGGATATGGAGTTCACGTGAGCGTGGTCGAGGAGGCAAGGGGAGGCGAGGGGCTGCCGGAATTGTCGCCGGAGCTTGTCGGAGATAGTGGCGGTGCAGCGAGGAATTGGGTAGCCTGGGGGCGCGCTAAGGTGAGGCGACTGGGGGAAATGGAGAGGGAACGCTGGCGATTAAGAAGGCGTGGTCGTAGGGGCGTTTAATGGCGTGGTTAATGCGTATTAACGCGAGGAAACGGCGACAGAACGGCCGGGGAGGAATGAGGGGCGTGGTCTTCGCGGGGAGGAAGAAGGTGAGGTGGCAGTGGGGTCCTTTCGTCAGCGAGGAGAGACAGGGGATGTGGGGTCCGCGCGTCATTGACTCTGTGGGTTCTGTCTCTAGTGGAAAACGGTTCGTTCAGGTGAGAGGGTAAGATGGGCTTGCTGGGCCTTGTTGGGCTCGCTGGCTGGGCCGAGTCTGTTTACATTTTTTTCTGTTTGTTTTTCTTTTTCCATTTCTTTTTATTTTGTTTTGGTTTTGTTTAATTAATTCAAACACTCATTTGAATTCAAACCTTTGCCAATGTTTGTGTAGGTTTAAATATTGATTAGTAGTACATTCTGATGTAAACTTTGGAATAAAAAAATTTATTCCTTTTTGGGTCTTTTAATTATTAAAATAGGTCCTTGTATTAAATCAAATAGGTTTTAATAATATTTCAAACACCATTTAAATTCTTTAAACTTTCCAAATCTTTTCAGTTGGTTTTTATTTGATTGTTTGGGTGTCAAATAATTCATCTTGAATTATTTGGAAAGTTTTTAATATGATTCATAAATCATTTGAATTGGGTTTTAAGTTTAATTCCAATGGAATTAAATATAGTTTTAATTCCCTAAATTTCTATTTGGAGGTTTTCTTTAATCTTATTTAAGTTGAATTAAACCACTTTTATTTCACTTGGGTAAATTCCAAAATACCATTCTCTCATGAATTTTATAATTATTCTTATTAGAGATTTGTCTTTATTGAAATAGGGATAGAATGGTTGATGCCATTTTATTTTATTTGGAAATTCTTTATCCTTTTATTTTATTTGGTTTACATTATTTCCATTTTCTTAATGGATTAGGCCAAGATTTATTTGGTCTTTCAAATATTCTCTATTTTAATATTTCTTTCTTCATCTTGTAAAAACCATATCTTTTTATTTAGAGATCCAAACTTGGTGATTCCAATTTGTAAAACCTTGTTTAATATTTGTTTATCCTTTTAAATACCTTTAGGATTATTTTCTCACCATTTTGTTTGGATTTTAAACAGATTATTTATTACCTTTGGAAATTACTTTTCCTTATCTTATTAAATTCATAAGATTTTATCCATGGTTCTAAATTAAGTGAAACCCATTTCTATGTTCTTATAATATTTCCATTTGTCATTCTTGATCATTTGTATATGTTTGTTGACAAGATTTCATATGGATCAAATCCATAGGCTTGGAGATGACTTGGAAATGATTTTTATTCCATTAGGGTTTAGGGTTTGGATTTATTTTCCAAGTGTTTGAATTTCTAGATGCATTTTAAGAGGAATGCATTTCTCTTGATTTGGATTTTGTTGAATTCAAACTTTAATTAAAGTTTGTTCAAGATGGGATTTTAAGTTTCCTTTTAGAAACAAAAGTTTCTTTTCACCCTGATTTTCAACAATAATTTTATTTTGTTTATTTATTTTTCACATTACAAGATTTGGAAAATCTTGGGATGTGACAAAAGTTCTTGTAACTTGGTGGTAGTGATTGGAGGACACGGTAAATCCCCAAAGCATTAGGAATCACTATACCCAAGCTTTGAAGTTTGTTTGCGTGCCCAGACATCTTAAGAACATGCTCACTGACGGAGTTGCCCTCTTCCATCTTGCAGTTAAAGAACTTTTCAGAAGCCTCATAGCTCTCAACTGCCGCGTGAGTCTCAAAGATCAGTTTGAGTTCACGGACAATATCATGTGGGTCTGAATTCTCAAACCTTTTCTGAAGCTCCGATTCTAAACCATACAAGATAGCACACTGAACTGTGGAGTACTGATTCTTCCGAGCGAGGTAAACGTTCTTTACTTCATCGGTAGCATCAGCTGAAGGCGGGTCACCCAGCGGTGCATCCAGCACATAGGTCAAATTACCAGCATTGAGGACAATCCTCAAATTGTGGAACTAATCCGCGAAGTTACTTCCATTGTTTTTCAACTTTTCTTTCTCTAGGAACGCATTAAAATTGATGGTAGGGGCCGCCATTGATCTACAACATATTTGCAATAGTTTAGACTAAGTTTATGACAAATTGATTTCTAATTAATAGTTAAATTAATCTAGGTGAACTCCCACTCAAAACAATATCACTCACATTGTTTTAGTGATCACACGAACCAAATCCACCACATCAACACCGATCATCACGAGAGTTGATGTAGCTTCAATGGCGAACAATCGACATGTTCATCATATCTACTATATGATTCATGCTTTACCTTTCGGTGATTCGTGTTCCGAGACCATGTTTGTACATGCTAGGCTCGTCAAGATCAAACCTTAGCTTCCGCATGAGCAAATCTGGCTTGCTCACGTTGTATACACTTGCGGAATCTAACACACCCGATCATCACGTGGTGCTTCGAAACAACAAGCTTTAGCAACGGTGCTCACTAAGGATGAACACTATAGAACCTGAAATTCATGTGCATGAGGGATCATCTTATAATGCTACCGTTGTTAACTAAGAAATACAAGATGCATAAAGGATTAACATCACATGCAATTCATAATATGTGATATGATATGGCCTTTCTTCTTTGTGCTTCCGATCTCCATCTTTAAGCACGAACATGATCTCCATCATCACTGGCATTGCATCAAGGTCAATGACGCTGCTCCATGGTTGTTGTCCACCAGCTTCAACTATTACAACTACTTTGAATAGACACGCGGGTCTTAACAGAAATTAAAGACAACCATATGGCTCCTGCCGGTTGCCAACTTACAATAAGGAACTGTTAGACCCCTCCTTTATAAAGGAAAGGATCCCTGTGATTGCAATGCTAGTACCTGGATCAATGCTAGCATCCACAGTTTAAGATGAAGTACACAGATACAAAGGTCGTTTATTACATTCATTCCAGAGATAAAACATAGTCTTTTACAACTCAGGGCCATAGGCCTAATACAAGAGGTTAAGGAATAAGCAAATAAACACAAGTCTTCATCTTCATGTGCCACAGGCAAGCATGTTGAGTGTAGACTCATGACTCCTATTCATCATCGGAGTAACCTGCAACATCACAAGTTACAACCACAGAGGGTCAATACTTTGGAATAGTATTGGCAAGTGATACCTTAGTATATTTTTAGTGGACTATATTCTATATGCTTTTTGGATAAGTGTAGCTTGGCTTGCTTTGCTTGAAAATAAGTTTTCCTATTAGTTGAAATCACTAAGTTTTCTTTGTCAAAACATTCCCAAGGAACCACCAATAGACATTGGGGTCCTCCACCCTTGTTCACCCACAAATTTTACTTAGAAGTTGGAGTGATGAGATTCTTGTAGCTTCCATGTCTTGATGCTCAAAAGTGTCCATTGCCTTGGACTAGGCTAAGTACTTAGGTTTTCCATCTGCAGAGGTTGTGCACTTTCCCCACCAGACTTGGTTTCCCAAGACAGGACATTTCAGAAGCCTTTCCTTAGTCAAATGGACGCGCTCCAACCTATTATCCCAACTACCACCAACTGTCCAAGTGACTAAGTTCTAGCAACCTATATGATCAAGGCAGAGCCCATATTGCCAAGTGGTTGCACTGTAAGCTTTCTCAACACTTGGCCTCCAAATCCCTTTGTGCCTGGGTGGCTTACCACAAGTGAGATACACAACCCAAGTCCATGGCCTTGTGTAACCACTCAACATAACCCATTCTTTCCATTCCACCCAGGAGGTTCATTTGACTTAGTGGTTTTATTAAGAAAGTATAAGTCTCATGACTTAGAAATATTTTCTTCATGGTAAGTATAGATTTTCACCAACCCTTGTTTTCTATATATCTATGCTAAGCATGGTAGGATAACTTAACTTAGGAAGATTCCTTAACAATTCTACAATTCTACACTACATAGGATTTTCCAACTTAGCATTAGACAAAATACCATGCAAGACTTAGCAAAATATCTAATGCTAGTACAAAACATAGGGTAGATATATTAATGAAAATATCACTTGCCTTGGTAGTGGGTAGAGCTGCACTCTTCACAATCACAATCACTACCAAAATCTACACAAAAATTATAGCATACAATTACACACAATTATATACAATCAAAAATAATATGAATGCATGTATGCAAGAATTTACCAAGTGGTGATTTTGAAAATTTCTACCAAGCATGCACATGTTTACAGAAACTTAACCAATCACAAGTTTTCCAACTAACTTAATTTGACACCAAAATAAGTTACTATACTAAAACTATACTCAAAATAGCCTTAAACATGTTTCCATAAATAAAGTCATTTTAACTGTTACTATTTGTTAAACAAATTGGATATTCAGAAAGGTCTTGTTTCACTGAATCCAACGGTATAAAGTTTGTAAAATTCTAACGTGGCATTCAAAAGTTATAGCAGTTTAAAGTTTGGATCAAAATCTGATTTAAATTTCTGTTTTTGAATTCATCCTAGCCACGCGTCGCAACCTCACTGGCGCGTACCGCTTCGCGCAGATCGGCAGTCGCAGGCCGTAGGATCTAACTTAGATCTAACGACCCAGACGCGCGCGTACCTCTTCGGCCTAGATCTATCCTAGCCCTATGATGCAGATCCAACGGACCAAACCATCAAGCCATGAACCGGCGGCACTGGCGGCGTTGACTGGCGGCGGCGCTTCAGACTACGGTGGCGCCGGCATTCTAGATCGTCCGCAAGGGAAAGAAGGGGCTTACCAGGTTCGCCGGAGGCTGCTGAAGCTCGACGTGGTACTGGCTTGCGGAGGGGCGCTCGGAGATGGGCTCTAGATCTCGTCGGAGTTGCGTCTGGCGTCGGGTGGATGTTGTCGAAGTCGTTGCTGAGGTTCTGCGTCGTCCTAACACGAACCAGCGGGTTTAGGATATGCGCAGGGGACAAACACGTAACGCCGGTGAATAAGAGAGGACAACGCGACTTACGAGATTTCGAGATAGTGGTCGTGGGGTGTAAGGCTTACTGCCGCACGCGCCGCTGCTAATCAACAGCGGGTTTAGGATATCTTGCAGGGACAATTATGAGCTGCCTTTTGAATAAAAAAAGCAGGCAAGGGGACGGGACTTCTCTGATGGAGTTGGGGGAGTTGGGGTGGGGGTGCTTACGCGTCAACGGACAAGGACGGCAATGGATGCTCTGTTGTGGTTAGGAGGTGCGCAAGAGGATTACGAAGTGTCTCGAACAATCCAGAGGGGAAGGGGCGCATGGAGCTCACCTGAATCGATCGCCGGAGTTGCTCTGTCTGCGGTGGTTTTGAGCGAGTCGTGGGCAGCCTGGGGGCGTGAGTGCAGAATTGGCTGGGGGAAAATGATCGTGGGGAGGTGGGGATCTTATAGCCGGTGCCTCGACAGGAAACGCCCATGTTTTAATGCCCAATTAAGCCGCGCCATTACCGGCAGTGACTGTAGCGGCGACGTGGTCGCGGGCGTGGTTTGGGGAAGACGATGACAGCGTGGACAGGGCCCGCTCGTCAACGATGTGTGCGAAATGAGGGTGGGGTCCGTATGTCAGCGGCTGAACGCGTGCGCTTGCGCGTGAGAGAAGAAAAAGAAATCCCCGGGTGGGCTAGTTGGGCTCGATCCTCTGCTGGGCGGATATCCGGCTCGGCCCTTTTCCTTTGTTTAGTTCTTTTTCTTTTCTAATTCGATTTTCTGATTAGGTTTTCAAATAGTTTCAAAGTCAATTTGAATTCAAATCTTTCTGAGGTTTTGCAGGGGTGAATTGGTCTCAGAAATAAGTCAAAGCTCATGGGGTTACCTTGCAAAGGCTTGACCAGACTTGGATTTCAAACAAACAGAGACTTTGCACTATTTTGCAAAATGTTTGAAACAGAGGTTTTGAAATTATTTGAAAATTTTGGTTAAACTTTTACACCTAATCTTTCCAATAGTGGGGCAAGCAAACAAGTTCCTAAACATTTAAGTTTCAAAAGGTGATGGCCTAATGAGTGAAATTTACTCACATGAAATCATAGCACAAGCTTCTGTTTTTGAGAAGAACCCTAAATGATGATGAATGCTTAGATGATATGAATGAGTTTTGGAATATGAATTTAGGGATGTTACAAATCTAACCCCCTTAAGATGAATCTCGCCCTCGAGATTCGGATTGGTTAGCAAATAGGTGAGGGTGGTCTTTCCGAAGATCATCTTCTCTTTCCCATGTTTCTTCCTCTTCGGAGTGATGATTCCATTGCACTTTGCAAAACTTGATAGTTTTTGTCCTTGTGACTCTTTCTGCGGTCTCAAGAATCTTGACAGGCTTTTCTTCATAGGTGAGGTCACTTTCTAGTTGAACTTCTTCCAATGGTATAGTATCCTTCAGAGAAGATTCTTCCATCTCTGGGTGACATTTCTTAAGCTGACTCACATGAAACACATTATGGACAGCTGATAGAGATTCAGGCAATTCAACTTCATATGCAACTTCTCCCAATCTTGTCCCAACATATCTTGGTGCCAACTTTCCTTTGACTCCAAATCTTTTCACTCCACGGAGTGGTGATACCCTGAGATAAGCCCTATCCCCAACTTTGTAGGTGACTTCTCTACGCTTAGAATCTGCGTAGCTTTTCTGTCGGGACTGTGCTACCTTCAACCTGTCCTTAACCAATTTGACCTTCTCTTCGGCGTCTTTGATAAGATCAGGTCCAAATAAGCTTCTTTCTCCCACACCATTCCATAACAATGGGGTGGTACACTTCCTTCCGTAGAGTAACTCAAATGGTGCCATCCCAATACTAGATTGATGACCGTTATTGTAAGAGAACTTTGCGTAAGGCAAGCTTTCATCCCAACTTGCTCCATAATCTAAAGCACAGGCTCTCAACATGTCTTCAAGAATTTGGTTAGTCCTTTCTGTTTGTCCATCAGTCTGAGGATGAAAGGCAGTACTGAATTCCAACCTCGTTCCCAAAGATTCATGAAGCTGTCTCCAAAAGTGAGAAGTGAAATGAGTTCCTCTATCTAACACAATACTCTTAGGCACACCGTGAAGGCATACAATTCTGCTCATGTAGATTTTAGCTAACTTGGCACTTGTATAAGTTGTCTTCACGGGTATAAAATGAGCGACTTTAGTCAGGCGATCCACTACTACCCATATAGAATCATACCCTGACCGGGTCCTTGGTAATCCAGTAATGAAATCCATACCAATATTTTCCCACTTCCATTCAGGAATAGGCAGTGGTTGAAGCAAACCTGCCGGTTTCTGATGCACTGCTTTCACCCTACTACACACATCACACAAAGCAATGTGTTCGGCGATATCTCTTTTGAGATTATTCCACCAAAATCTTTCCTTCATGTCCATGTACATCTTGGTGTTTCCTGGGTGAATAGAATACGGAGAGTTGTGGGCTTCTTGTAAAATCAGTTTCCGCAACTCCGGGTCTTGTGGAACGCATATACGTTTCCTGTGCCATAAGGTACCTTGCTCGTCTATATGAAAACTCTTATCTTTCCCTAGACTTATATTTTCCTTAATCTTTTCAATTTCTTTGTCAGTCTTCTGGGCTTCTTTAATTTTATCCAACAGAGTGGGTTGAACATCTAAAGTCATAAGATGTCCTTCTGGTACGATCTCCAATCTGAGTTCGTTGAATTGCTTACACAAGTCATCTAGCAATTCCCTTTTAGTAAGACCATTTACAAACGTCTTACGACTTAGAGCATCTGCTACTACATTTGCTTTACCAGGGTGGTACTGCAAACTTAAGTCGTAATCCTTGATAAGTTCTAGCCATCTCCTTTGTCTCATGTTGATTTCCTTCTGGGTGAAGATATACTTCAAACTCTTATGATCGGTGAATACTTCACAACGCTTTCCCAAAAGGTAATGTCTCCATGTTTTGAGTGCATGGACGACAGAGGCTAATTCCAAATCATGAGTAGGATAGTTTACTTCATGAGTTTTGAGTTGTCTCGAAGCATAGGCTACGACTTTACCATCTTGCATAAGTACGGGACCCAAACCTTGATGAGACGCATCACAATATACTTGGAAATCCTTTTCCAAATCTAGCAGACATAGAACTGGTGTTGTCAGAAGTCTCTTCTTCAACTCTTGGAAGCTGACTTCGCAACCTTCAGTCCAAGAAAATTTCTTGTCCTTCTTTAGCAATTCTGTCATTGGCTTAGCAACCTTCGAGAAATTTTCGATAAATCTTCTGTAGTAACCTGCTAAGCCGAGGAAACTACGAACTTCTTTCACATTCTTGGGAGATTCCCATTCTGTCACAGCTGAAACCTTAGCAGGATCAACTGCTACACCATCCTTTGTCATAACATGACCAAGAAACCCAACTTCCTCTAACCAGAACTCACACTTGCTGAATTTGGCATAAAGTTTATGTTCCCTCAGTTTCTCAAGTATCAAGCGTAAGTGTCTTTCATGTTCTTCCTTACTCTTGGAGTAGACTAAGATGTCATCGATGAAAACGACCACAAACTTGTCAAGTAATTCCATGAATACCTTGTTCATCATATTCATGAAGTATGCTGGAGCGTTGGTTAAACCAAAAGGCATCACAGTGTACTCATACAATCCATATCTTGTGGTGAATGCGGTCTTAGGTATGTCTTGCTCTCTTATCTTGAGTTGAAAATAACCTGACCGAAGATCAATCTTCGAGAACACACATGCTCCTTCTAGCTGATCAAACAAATCGTTGATTCTTGGCAAAGGATATTTGTTCTTGATGGTTACCTCGTTGAGAGAACGATAGTCAATACATAATCTTTGTGTTCTATCCTTCTTCTCCACAAACAATACTGGGGCTCCCCAAGATGAAGAACTTGGTTGAATAAACCCTTTCTGCAACTGTTCTCCTAGCTGCTTCTTGAGTTCTTTCAGTTCATCAACTGACATTTTGTATGGTCTCTTAGCTATTGGTCCAGAACCTGGGACCAAATCTATCAGAAACTCCACATCTCTATCTGGTGGCATTCCTGGTAATTCTTCCGGAAATACATCCGGATACTCACACACAATTGGCACACTGTCCATGCTAACCCCCTTAAGAGAATTTAGCTTACTTCCTTTAGATTCGAAGTTAGATCTGAATTTTATTCTTTTTCCTTTATTTTTGCATCTGTGTCAACCTCATCCGGTGCATAGCGCGCCAGATTGTTGAACTCCTCTATGTACTCAGCAACGCTGCGGTGGCGCTGCTTCAGGTTATGAAACTCTTTCTTTTTCAGACTCATCATTCCTGATGAGATATGAGTAGTGCGAAAACCATCTTCAAAGATAGCCCAAGTCACCTCATCAATAGGAGTAGTGATTTGGAAGTTGTCCCACCATGTGGCGGCTGGTCCTTCCAACAAATGTGCTGCGAACCTGACTTTTTCAGCATCCGTGCAGCCCACGGTCACTAAGTCCTTGTTCACAGAACGTAGCCAGTCATTGGCTACCATGGGATCGGTTGTTCCCGAAAACTTAGCTAGCCTCAGACGCAGAAACCTGGTGAGCATATCAAAACCCGGAGGGTTGTTGTTGTTGTTGTTGTTGTTGGGGTTGTTATTGTTGTTGTTGTTGTTATTCTGGTTTTGGATGAATGTTGTCATCATTTGCATAAGCTGTGTTTGCGCATTCATCATTTGTTGCATTTCCAGGGTGATGTTGTTGGGGTTGGGGTTTGCGCGACGGGGAGGCATCTGTGGTTTGTTCAAATAGATAAGAATGAGATACCCGTAGATGTTTTATGCGCAATACATCATAAGCAACACATAACAAGCAACATAAGAATAAAGGTTCAACAACCACATAATAAGCTCATGAAGTAAAACACACAAGTGGCAAGCCATCCACATGTCGGATGGTCCAATAACAAGTTCACAATAACAAGTACGAATATGAAAGATAAACGAGTAGTCAAGTCTACTCATCAGCATCGATCTCCTCCTCGACGAAGGTAAGACCTACGTTCTCCATCGCGGTCTTGTTCTCCTCAATCTTAGTGGTCAAGGAATCGACCTTGGCCTTGAGAGTCCTCTTCTGGGAGCGAAGCCTCTCAATAACCATCTGTTGCTGCTCAAGCTCGAAATCTTTGGACTTCAGTTCCTCGGTCATGTCCCGGATCTTCTTGTTCCTATCCTGGACGCGTTTCTCCTGACTCTTGAACTTGCGGTCCTGGGCCTCGAACTTTGTCTCCATTTCCTTGATCATCTCATCCTGCTGTGCGAAAAGCTTGTCCTTCTCGCGTAGCTGTACCTGAAGCTCGTCATTGCCAAGCATGACGTTCGTCCTGTCCGTGTCCACGTGCCTGAGGAGAGTCTCTAAGTCCTGGAGATAGAGACGTATCGGCTCTGCCGTGTCCCTCGAGTCGTCCTCAAAGTCGATGGACTCTCCATCAACATCACGCCTTCCAAAGACGTGGAAGTGAGTGCCCCTAACCTGTCGAGAGTGACGTCCTAACAGGCGTCCTATCAGGTCCTGCATGACTACCTCCATGCCTCTCTCCCTGTCATCGTGCATCAGCTTGAAGACGATGGCCTCCGTAGTAGGCTCAGTCTGGCGTCCTGGCTGGTTCACCTTGAAGCCCCAGAGGTCCTTCATCTCGAACTTGGTGAGTGGGTACACCGTGATGGTGGGAAGAGGGAGATCGAGTAAAGTGGTAAGCTCAATGATACGGGGTCCGAAACGGGTAACCTGGAGCTCCTCAACGGTGCTGATGGTAATAGGCATCTATTTATAAGATTGAAAAGTTAGAACAACACCATTTAAGATAAATATAAAACAACCATATCATACATAACCATGGAACACAAACATCACACAAGTCATGCATACATATATCCATTACATCATTCAAGGTCCACACTTATTTAGGGTATCATTTTGGAAAATAAGGTGATAGATGGTGGTCCACTAACAAAGTGTGCTCATAGGCCTATCTCACTGGATCTGGTGGCTATCACAATGTTCCTAGAGGAAACCCACCTATCTTGTTCACATGACTCCATCACTACGTCTATTATATGTAACACCCTCAGAATCGGACCTATGCAAGTTTCAGCGCTTCCCGCCAAACCCGCATAGAAACGATTCAAAGGTGCCCACCAGGCACTTTCGTGCGGGTGGAAAACGAAGTAATAACATTACACAACAGTCCTCGATGGGACCCACAGAACAGATATATATACAACACGACTCCATGAGTCAAGAATACAGATATACGGTACAAAGATCCAAATCACCTTGGAAAGATGGAGCGTCCGACTACGGACAAGATGCAAATGGGGCTAAGAGCCCTGAAGAATAACCAATGGCGTCCATAACCCTGCCCAGGCCAAGCCGGAAGGGTAACCCTGCTAACGACGTCGATCTCAAACCTGCTTAAACAAAAGGGGTGCCGACAAAGGGCAAAGGAAACAGAGGAGCGGTCGATCGAGGCCAAGACAGCGAGGCTAGAATTCGGCGGTCCTCGCCTACATAGGTATGGTGGACTGGAGCGGCAGCGGCAGCATGCACTAAACAACCTATAGAGACTCGATACAACTGGCGGCTATCAGAGAGGGATAAGAAAGATCTATTCGGATCCAACCTGAATCTAACACCAAACAATCCCATCCTGGTATTTCCCCCTCGAGACCAAACGAGGAAGTCAACCGAGGAACTCACACCGTTGGCAGTTTTATTTATTCAGTTATCGTTGCAGCAATTACTAGTCAGGTATAGATAGTCATCCTGATAAAATAAGCAGTGGGCACTTTTAGTTAACCATTCCGTTGTAGTTGCAACACTTACTAGTCAGATGCAATTAGCGTGAGATATCCCAAAACCCAGCAGTTGTTGGTACTTTTATTTAGCCATTCCGTTATAGTTGCAATACTTACTAGTCAGATACAATGGTCGCAAGCGACAACCCAAACAAGCAATTTTTGGCAATTTTATTTAGCCATTCCATTATAGTGAAGCTGATTACTAGTCATTATAAAGTCAAATTTATAGCACTACTTTAGTTATAGTTGTCTATGATCGAGATACTGTGCTCCAAGTCGTCCATAACCACGGACACGGCTTTCAGAAAGTTTTACCCGGCCGGGGTGCACAAATAGCAACACACACTCGATCAACCTCGGAAAAACCAAATCAAAACCCAACGAGGCCTTCACGACAAAGCAATCACAGGATTCAGAAATATTTGGGGCCACCTTGAGTACACCAACGAAGTTAATCGACTTGAGACGGACCCGAGGTTTGTGGGGCGGTACATGTGACGGGAACCCAAAACTGGGCTTGTCGATACCGCGTAAACGGGTCACAATTCTTAAACAGTACAGTGTGCTCCTCGCACAATCGTAAATAAGCAGTAAAACATGGCATAGGTACAGGATAGTAAATAAAACCTCAAACTAGTTTGTGGCCCCAAGAAATAAGACTGAATCAAGCTCTGGCTCAGGGGGGTCCCATAATCCTCCCGGATGTGGATAGCGCGATAAATCAAGGAACAGGTATCAAGCACTCGGGGTCCTACGGGACACAAGTGGACGGTTAACAACCAAATAACATCTATTGCCCACCTGTGCCTCTGCTTACCTACTTCAATTTTAGTTGTTAATCAATAATTAAAGTGAACGCTAATTAAAGCCACAAACATCTCCAACATTAAACATGCGGCAACACTCCAACAATTGTGGTACTTGTCGACACGCCACAGCACTTGAGTAAGTGACTACGACGCGCAAGTCCAACTATCTACCAAACAACAGGTAATAGGGTGTTTCCAAGGCAATATATGGCTGCAAGGGATATCACGGGTACGGAAACTAGAGCATCGCAACACAGATAGCAATAGATCAACAGGAGGGAATAAATGCTATAAAAGTAAGATAGGTAGAAAGGGGGAGATGCTCGCCTGAAAACATTGTCGAAGGTTCAACCGAAGATCGGGTCGACACTCGCAACAACTCAACGGCCTTATCCGCGAAGAAGCAAAACACTAGAAGAAACACCGGATGCAATATTTAATACTACGGCAAAAGATCGGGCATGATGCATGTATGATGCGTGACATGGCAAAGGTGCAATGCAATTAGATCATATTAAGTGGAACTGGGGTCTCGACAAATATTAAATGGTTCAAATTATTTAGATACCCCGCAATTTAAATGTTGCATTAACATGGGAAGATAAGTTACCGGTTCGCTACACAAATTTAAATGGGACCAATATACGACTAGATTTGCCCGCATATGGGCCCCATATTTAATTATTTGGTGAATTGGCATAAGGCCCCCAAACCACAGACAAGTATGCATGCATGAATGATTTAATATGCAACAAGTTTATATTACATATATAAAATAGGGCTCGAGAAAAGGGGTCACACATTAGGGCTCGGCGAACTTGGGGTTCCGGGGTTCGGGTTCGGGGATCGGTCTTCGGGTCTAGGATCGGCTTCGGATCCCTGAAGTAAAACTTGGCGATTCCGAGGGTCTTGGTGTTTGACGGGGTTCGGCGCGCCGGGATCGGTCTTCGGATCTTCGGGATCGGGCTTCGGGGTTTGGATTCGGAAGGCGACCTTCGGTTCCGTGAAGATCTTGGAATTCAGCTCCCCTGGTCGATGGCAAACTTGTTCAACACCAGGAGCATCGGAAGATCTTGACGGGGTTCTCAGCTTCGGTTGTCCGTGAAGGAGACCTCCTGGGTTCGATGCCTTCGAGTGGCTTCATGTACAACCTGCAACATCCCCGGCACCAAACCGGTCTTGTAGGCGAGGAGATATTGGCGAGAGAATGATCTGTTGGCCTGAGCTCCTGTGGGCACGCACGCATACTCAGAGACACAAACAGATGCTGGCCCTTGTCATACAGTGCTAGACCTTTTTTTTACAAACAGGGACACGCACAGGAGCACGGGCTTGGCGTGCCCTGGGCGACGACTGCTGCCGGCCGGAGCGCTGCAGACGGAGGCAAAGAGGCTCGGGCGTCGGCCGCACGGCAGGGGTGCTGCAAGGCCTGGCGAGGCGGAGGCGCGGGGCATGTCCTCGGCACGGAAGACGATGGCGGGGCGAAGCTTGGTGGCGACGGAGGTGCTACGCGGGGCGGTGACGGCCACGGGAAGGCGCGGCGAGGCCGGGCTCTCGCAGACGACGGCGAAGGGCTGGCCGGCGAGGGTGACGCAGCCAGGCAGCGCCATTGTCGAACGACGGCTTGGCGAGCGGCGGCTCAGAGGCGGCTCGCTGGAGGCGGCAGGTAGACGTGGGCGGCGCGGGGTCGACGTGCTGGCGGCGGAGGGGGCTCGACGGAGGAGGCCTTGGCGGCGGTGGACAAGGCCTGGGGACGGCGGAGCGGGCGAGGCAGAGGCAGGAGGCTGCGCCCGAGGGGGGCGAGGCGGCCGGACGCGAGCGAGGCGGGGGAGGTGCGGCCGGCGAGGAAGGAGGGCGGCCGGAGGAGGGTAGCCGGAGGCCGCCGCGGTGGGGAGAGGAGGCCGGGTGGAGGGGACCCGAGGCGGCGGGGCGCGTCGTGGGGGAGGCGGAGGAGGGGTGACCGGCGGGGAGGACGGAGGAGCGGCTTGGGCCGGCGAGCACGGGGCCGGGCGGCGCTGGAGGCGGGGGAGACCGGCGAGGCAGAGCTCGCTGCCGGGCTCGCTGCAGAGAGGGGGAGGCAGCAGCAGAGGCGAGCGATGGGGAGAGGGAGGGAGACGGCGAGGTGGAGGTCGCGTCGGGGTGGGAGTTGGGTGAGGGAGGGAGACGCGGGGAAGAGAGGAGGTGGGGCCGGGGCGCGGGGCCTGGTTGGGTACGGCAGGGAGGGGGCGCGGGGTGTGCGTGGGTGTGTCGGTGTGTGGGGTTGGGGTGGGACCCAGGGAGAGAGAGGGGGGAGAGAGAGAGTGGTTGAGGGTCCCGGGGTGGGTCCAGGCTGTAAGGGAGAGGGGGTAGTTGGGGGCTGGGTGAGAGAGAGAGAGGGGTAGGTGGGGTTGTGGATTGCTGAGGTGGCAAGGTGGGTAGGAATTGGTCCAGGGGGTGAGGTGGTGAGCTGTGATTGGTGGGTAGATTAGGACTAGGTAGTTTAGGGATTTTAGGTTGTAGGTGGACCCTTTGTAGGTAGTCTGGACCGATTGGGCCTTTGGCCTGACCGGTCGGGCTACCTCTCCGGACAAAAGATTTTTAATGCTTTAATTTTATTTGTAAAACATTTTTGTAAATACTTTTTAGATAAATAAAAGATCTGACCCGACCGATGTTTTAATTTGAAATAGAGACGGGGGTTATTTAGAAAACAAAACTAGGCGTTTCGAAAATAGTTTCAGACAAACAATGCATGATGATGGCGATGCAATGCACAAAAACAACGCGATTTTCTAGTAGTGGTTTTGCGGGATGCCACATTATATCTCCCCTTAACTCTTGGTTGGTGGCTTCCAACTCTTGGGTAAGATCCTTCTCTTTATCTAAGTCCTTTTGGAGGTTGAGCATTCTGCACTTGACTCTAGCACTTAGTTCTTTGATAGTCCTCCAAGCTGCATCTCTGGCTGACTCAAAGAATGTGGTGTGCATGGTAGTGTTGGTGTACATGCAGAATCCCCTTTCTTTGTGGTTGTCTTCCTTGTTTTTGTACAAGTGAAGTTGTACCCACCAATACTCCACTCCTTCATCCACCACTGGAAAGCCCTTGTACACAGCTGCACCATGTGCTTCCATTGCCACCATGAGGTCCTTGAGAATATTGGGAAACTCAGTTTCACACTCCAAGGTCATGGTCATGAGGGGTCCCTTCTTCACGGCTTCGTTGATGGAGTTCATCTACAAATGGAGTTGAGAATGAAAAGATTAGAAAAGTTTTACGAGAAGAATAGACAAGTGTAGAAGTAGTTGAAAATTTTCCTTAGTGGTTTTCAATTCCTAGGGTCATAATCCTACAGGCAACACAGTGCTCTGATACCATATGTTAGACCCCTCCTTTATAAAGGAAAGGATCCCTGTGATTGCAATGCTAGTCCCTGGATCAATGCTAGCATCCACAGTTTAAGATGAAGTACACAGATACAAAGGTCGTTTATTACATTCATTCCAGAGATAAAACATAGTCTTTTACAACTCAGGGCCATAGGCCTAATACAAGAGTTTAAGGAATAAGCAAATAAACACAAGTCTTCATCTTCATGTGCCATAGGCAAGCATGTTGAGTGTAGACTCATGACTCCTATACATCATCGGAGTAACCTGCAACATCACAAGTTACAGCCACAGAGGGTCAATACTTTGGAATAGTATTGGCAAGTGATACCTTAGTATATTTTTAGTGGACTATATTCTATATGCTTTTTGGCTAAGTGTAGCTTGGCTTGCTTTGCTTGAAAATAAGTTTTCCTATTAGTTGAAATCACTAAGTTTTCTTTGTCAAAACATTCCCAAGGAACCACCAATAGACATTGGGGTCCTCCACCCTTGTTCACCCACAAATTTTACTTAGAATTTGGAGTGATGAGATTCTTGTAGCTTCCATGTCTTGATGCTCAAAAGTGTCCATTGCCTTGGACTAGGCTAAGTACTTAGGTTTTCCATCTGCAGAGGTTGTGCACTTTCCCCACCAGACTTGGTTTCCCAAGACAGGACCTTTCAGAAGCCTTTCCTTAGTCAAATGGACGCGCTCCAACCTATTATCCCAACTACCACCAACTGTCCAAGTGACTAAGTTCTAGCAACCTATATGATCAAGGCAGAGCCCATATTGCCAAGTGGTTGCACTGTAAGCTTTCTCAACACTTGGCCTCCAAATCCCTTTGTGCCTGGGTGGCTTACCACAAGTGAGATACACAACCCAAGTCAATGGCCTTGTGTAACCACTCAACATAACCCATTCTTTCCATTCCACCCAGGAGGTTCATTTGACTTAGTGGTTTTATTAAGAAAGTATAAGTCTCATGACTTAGAAATATTTTCTTCATGGTAAGTATAGATTTTCACCAACCCTTGTTTTCTATATAGCTATGCTAAGCATGGTAGGATAACTTAACTTAGGAAGATTCCTTAACAATTCTACAATTCTACACTACATAGGATTTTCCAACTTAGCATTATACAAAATACCATGCAAGACTTAGCAAAATATCTAATGCTAGTACAAAACATAGGGTAGATATATTCATGAAAATATCACTTGCCTTGGTAGTGGGGAGAGCTGCACTCTTCACAATCACAATCACTAGCAAAATCTACACAAAAATTATAGCATACAATTACACACAATTATATACAATCAAAAATAATATGAATGCATGTATGCAAGAATTTACCAAGTGGTGATTTTGAAAATTTCTACCAAGCATGCACATGTTTACAGAAACTTAACCAATCACAAGTTTGCCAACTAACTTAATTTGACACCAAAATAAATTACTATACTAAAACTATACTCAAAATAGCCTTAAAAATGTTTCCATAAATAAAGTCATTTTAACTGTTACTATTTGTTAAACAAATTGGATATTCAGAAAGGTCTTGTTTCACTGAATCCAACGGTATAAAGTTTGTAAAATTCTAACGTGGCATTCAAAAGTTATAGCAGTTTAAAGTTTGGATCAAAATCTGATTTAAATTTCTGTTTTTGAATTCATCCTAGCCACGCGTCGCAACCTCACTGGCGCATACCGCTTCGCGTGGACCGGAAGTCGCAGGCCGTAGGATCTAACTTAGATCTAACGACCCAGACGCGCGCGTACCTCTTCGTCCTAGATCTATCCTAGCCCTACGATGCAGATCCAACGGACCAAACCATCAAGCCACGAACGGGCGGCGCTGGCGGCGTTGACTGGCGGCGGCGCGTCAGACTACGGTGGCGTCGGTGTTCTAGATTGTCCGCAAGGGAAAGAAGGGGCTTACCAGGTTCGCCGGAGGCTGCTGAAGCTCGACGTGGTACTGTCTTGCGGAGGGGCGCTCGGAGATGGGCTCTAGATCTCGTCGGAGTTGCGTCTGGCGTCGGGTGGATGTTGTCGGAGTCGTTGCCGAGGTTCTGCGTCGTCCTAACACGAACCAGCGGGTTTAGGAGATGCGCAGGACAATTGCGAACACGCTCGGGTGAATAAGAAAGCAAGGGGCGCACGGGACTTACTGAGATTGGTCGCCGGAGTTGGGGTGGTCGTCGGGTGCTTACGGCGTCAAGCGAACACGGCGACCTGGGGCAGTATAGGATGCTCTGTTGTGGTTAGGAGGTGCGCAAGAGGATTACGAAGTGTCTCGAACAATCCAGAGGGGAAGGGGCGCACGGTGCTCACCTGAATCGATCGCCGGAGTTGCTCTGTCTGCGGTGGTTTTGAGCGAGTCGTGGGCAGCCTGGGGGCGTGAGTGCAGAATTGGCTGGGGGAAAATGATCGTGGGGAGGTGGGGATCTTATAGCCGGTGCCTCGACAGGAAACGCCCGTGTTTTAATGCCCAATTAAGCCGCGCCATTACCGGCAGTGACTGCAGCGGCGACGTGGTCGCGGGCGTGGTTTGGGGAAGACGATGACAGCGTGGACAGGGCCCGCTCGTCAACGATGTGTGCGAAATGAGGGTGGGTCCGTCTCACGGGTCGAACGCAGCGCTATGCGTGAGAGAAGAAAAAGAAATCCCTGTGGGCTAGTTGGGCTCGATCCTCTGCTGGCGGATATCCGGCCGGCCCTTTTCCTTTGTTTAGTTCTTTTTCTTTTCTAATTCGATTTTCGATTAGGTTTTCAAATAGTTTCAAAGTCAATTTGAATTCAAATCTTTCTGAGGTTTTGCAGGGGTGAATTGGTCTCAGAAATAAGTCAAAGCTCATGGGGTTACCTTGCAAAGGCTTGACCAGACTTGGATTTCAAACAAACAGAGACTTTGCACTATTTTGCAAAATGTTTGAAACAGAGGTTTTGAAATTATTTGAAAATTTTGGTTAAACTTTTACACCTAATCTTTCCAATAGTGGGGCAAGCAAACAAGTTCCTAAACATTTAAGTTTCAAAAGGTGATGGCCTAATGAGTGAAATTTACTCACATGAAATCATAGCACAAGCTTCTGTTTTTTAGAAGAACCCTAAATGATGATGAATGCTTAGATGATATGAATGAGTTTTGGAATATGAATTTAGGGATGTTACAGGAACATTGCATACATCAAATATAATCACAATCATGGCCATATCACATCACAGCACACCCCTGCAAAACAAAGTTAGACGCCTCTAATTTTTTGCATGTTTTACGTGGTTTGGGGATTCAATAAGTGTCGATCTAACTTACGAACAAGAACCACAACGTTGATGTTTGTACTATCAACTGCCTGTTGTAAATTGGATCTATACTATAATGGAAGAGACAGACACCCGCAAAGCCACTTATGCAATACAAGTTGCATGTTGAGCGTGGAGCAAGTCTCATGAACGATGTCATGTAAGGTTAGCCCGGGCTGCTTCATCCCATCATACCGCAAGATGCAAAGTACACAAGAAGCAATTGATAATAAAAGCACCACCGCCCATAATGACTATTGTGTTCTACTCGTGCAATAGATCTACATATAGACACGGGTCTGATACCACTGTAGGGGTTCGTAGCATGGAAAACAAAAAATTTCTACCGCACACAAACAAACAAGCCAAGATCTATCTACTAGATTGTAGCAACGAGTCGATGGAATAACTCACCCTTGAAGATTCCAAAGTGTTTAACGAGAGCGGATTCTCGTGGGTGATGTAGTCGTACTCTTGCCGATCTCAAGATCGCGTAGACGATCCTTCCGACGCTGCGTTCCGGCAGCGCTTCCGCAGTCGGTCACACGTTCGGTACTCGACGAAGACCTTCCTCTCCCTTGTTCCAGCAGGCAGCAGAGGTTGTAACACTCTCCTCGCGATTCCGGCAGCACGACGGCGTGGTACCGGAATTAGAGGGGAGATCTCGCAGGGCTTCGCCTTAAGCAGGAGCGAGTATGGTGGACTATGAGAGAGCCTCGGTGATCTAGGGTTTAGACACACCAAGTAGAGGGAGCTAGGCCGGTGGCTAGGGCAAGGGGATTGCCCCAAGTCGGCAGCTTGGGCAAGCCCTAGGGCGGCGGCGGCTCTGGTGGCCGGCGGCTGACATGGTTACACCCTACGGGTACGTAACTTCAGCATACCTAGTCCAGCCCAAGGAAGGCCCACGACAAACATACGCTGGCCCATGAAGATTTTCGGGTGGCCAAGGCCCATGACGTCTTCGGATCCTTGGAGAACAAGACTAGAGGAGATAGGAAACTCAAAGGGGTAAATCCCTAAGAACTTGTAACCGACTAGGATTATACCCGGGACCTGCCTAAGTCTATATAAAGGCCAGGAGGGTACGTCCTAGGGCAACTCAACCAGCCTCGACTCATATTTTCGCACACGCATCCACGCCAGATCGAATCTGCGCACCAGAACCTTCGGTTCGCCGTAATCAAAGAGCAGACAAGCAGGAGTAGGGTTTTCCCTCCGGGGGCCTGAACCTGGGTAAATCTTGTGTCCCCTGGTTGCTTGTCTGTTAACCGTGCCACGATCTCCAGCATCCCCATCTTCTCCAAAACCCAAGTCCACAACAATGGGCATTGTCGAGATTAAACCTCGTCAATTGGCGCCGTCTGTGGGAATTGGGGATGCTGATTGTGCGGTCGTGACGGTTCCGACCCGATCGATCTACAACTCTGCGGCGACGGAGAATCACCTCCTCTTCGGCGCTTTCGACTTCACCGCCCATTCGCCGGCCACCATGAAGGATTTCGAGCCCGTAGGCGACGGACTCGAAATTTTGTTCGGGAGCTTCTTCTTCCAGGTGGGACAAACTGGCACCCTCCGCCTCCCGGAGCGGGTGCCCGTGCCGTCAATTAGGCCCACTTCGTGGGCTCCACACCCCGTGCTACGCACGTCACCATCAACAGATGGGTTCTACAGCAGCAGCAGCTGCAACTCCGATCTGTGCGATCCACCTTCGGATGAAGGGACCTATGGTTCCGGATCCGAAAGTCTGCAAGCAATAACCAATCTGCAGGCGCTATCTGTGCGCCGCAGTCATCCAAACCGACGAGGAAACGCCTAACCCGCCGCCCAACCCCAACCCGCGGGACGGAAACGGCGAAAACGGGGAAACCGTGGCCACCTCATCCAACTTAGCAAAGAAGGATGGGTAGAAGCACGCCGCGCCGTCGCAGGTGAAATAGTCCTACCTCTGGACTCCCCGTGTGATCTGCTGAGGGCATACCACTACCTCCTCATAGAGGAGCACAAGAAACAAGTCGAGATGCAGAAGACGCTCGACAAACGCAAGCAAGCAGCCGCTGAGTCCAGTGCGCGACGAGCTGCGCTCTCCGCCATGGAACCCGGCTCTAGCACAAACAGGAATCAGGGAAACAAGCATTGCTCTCGGATGGAAAACATGGACCCCAAGGAACGGCGTGACGTGACCCGAACTCTCCATACATCGTTCATGGATATGGACGCTGACGGCAACATCACCCCAAAGACGCCACAAGCAGCGATCATGGCAGCCACTTCGTATCTCGCGGCTCACCCACCTCTGGAGGGAGACCCGAAAAGGGCCATGCATAAGTCCGCACTCACCGGACTAGGACTAATCGGAGCTGCGCTCCATGAAGACGCTCCTGCGGAGCCAAAGAAAAAAGCTCCGGCCAGGCGCGACCGGAGCCCCACACCCTCATCCGAAGAGGAAGAGGAGCACGATCTTCCTCGAAGGAAGAAGAGCTCCAACCGCCACAAACGCGACTACGACGCCAGAGACAAGCTTACACAGCGCAAGATTGATAAAGCACGCGCCAAACGCGCATGCTCGTCTGAATCTGAGATGGATGAAGACGAAGGAGAACTCTGCGGAGCCCGATGCTTCAGCAGATCTATTCGGCGAACACAGATGCCACGCAACTTCAAGCTTCCTTCGGATACTCCAAAGTTCAACGGCACACAAGACCCAAAATCCTGGCTCAGTGACCATCTGTCATCCGTCAAGCTTCACGGAGGCAACAAAGAAACCACCATGCAATGCCTTCAGCTGCAGCTGACAGGCGCGGCGCGGGTCTGGCTCAATAGCCTATCATCAGGATCCATCCGAAGCTGGGAGGAGCTCGCCTACATCTTCATCTGAAATTTCAAAGGCACCGGCAAGAGGCCCGCCTCAATCGAAGAATTGCGAGCCTGCACTCAAAGAACGGGTGAATCTATTCGCTCATACATACTATGCTGGTCTACGACCAAAAACTCCACAGCACACATCTCCGAAGAGAGGGCCATCGACGCCTTCAGGGACGGCGTCAAGCGCCCAGACTTCAAGGAAGAACTTGGGCGTGTAAATACCAAGACACTCGACCACCTCATGGAAATCGCCAACAGTTGGGCAGACGGCGAAGATTGCATCCAGCGACCGCAATCAGATGAAGAGGACGACTACGGCCGAAGACGCGAACGCCGCAGCAAGAGGAGATCGCGCGTCTACGAGGACCGCGACGGACCCGACATGGTCGCGGCCGGCTACGCCGACCGCCGCAACGACAACAGCCGCAACAACGGAGAATACCACAGCGGAAACTTCCGCGACAACGGACGACCAGCACAGTCGTGGGAACACCGCGACCGCGACAACGGACCATCAGCATTCGACAAACTTTCGGGTCCACGCACCATCCACTTCTACATCGACAAACAGGACGGCAAAAAGAAAGCCAGCCACATGCTCAAGGACTGCCGCGAGTTCCAGAAACTCAGCGAAGGCATGATGCAGATGAGGCAACAAGCTCCAATTCCTGCATTCGGAAACACACCTGCGCCAGGTGAAATAGCACACGGAGCTCCTCCACCGCCGCCTATTGGAGGCCAAAACCAACCAGTCGCACCAGCGCAAAACAACGCCGGGTTCCCATACCCCCCATCAAAAGGAGCACTAAACATGATCCAGAAGGGACGCCCAACAAACAGGGTGCAGAAGAAAATCACCCGACAAATCAACTTGGCCGTAGCAACTCCGCCTGCAATCCCTGAGTACCTCAGCGGATCGGAGTCCTGCGTCACATTCACTCGCGCGGATCACCCTTGCCAGATCCCTCGCCCAGGTCATGCTGCCCTGGTGCTGGAGGCGCAGATCGGAGGCTTCGAGATGAGTCGCGTCTTCATGGACGGCGGCAGCGGCATCAACCTAATGTTCGCAAGCACTCTAGCAGCTATACGGATCCCGCAATGCAGCCTGGAACAATCAGACACAATGTTCCACGGCATTGTCCCAGGGAAGGGCATCTTCCCCCTGGGCAAAATAGGGCTCGATGTCATCTTTAGGAAGCCGGATAACTTTCGGCAGGAGCGCCTAGAATTTGAAGTGGTGGACTGGCCGTCGCAATACCATGCCATCCTGGGACGTGTAGCATTCGCACGGTTCCTGGCCGTCCCACACTACGCATACCTATTACTCAAGATGCCAGGACCAAGGGGCGTCATCATAATCCACGGGAGCTTCACCCGATCGGACCAATGCGACAGGGATTTCAAAAAAATCTCCCAGTCTTTCGGCACGCAAGACGAGCTCATAAGGCTCCGCGAGGAGACGGACAATGGGCTACCCCCAGTCACAAGGCAGAACGCACCCGACATGTCCTTCGACTCCACCGTCAACACCAAGAAAGTGCAGGTCCATCCGACAGACGCCTCCAAGACGGCGCTGATCGCCAACAACCTCAGCACCGCATAGGAAGGCGCGCTCGTCGAATTCCTCCGTAAGCACTGGGAAATATTCGCCTGGTGTCCTGCGGACATGCCAGGATTTCCCAGGGAATTCGCCGAGCACGCACTCAATGTCTTCCCAGACACCAAGCCAGTCAAGCAGTCTATCCGAAGATTGTCGGAGCCACGAGCCGAAGCTATCGGCAAGGAGATCAACAGATTACTCGCAGCAGACTTCATCCGGGAAATCAAGGAAAGCGAGTGGCTAGCAAATACGGTGATGGTCCCGAAGAAGGACACGGATATCCTGCGGATGTGCGTAGACTTCACGTCACTAAATAAACACTGCCCTAAGGACCACTTCCCTCTTCCTCGGATCGACCAGATCATCGATTCGACTGCAGGTTGTGAGAAACTCTCCTTCCTCGACGCCTACTCAAAGATAACCGATTCGACTCAAGGTCGAAGATCAAGAGAAAACGGCGTTCATCACACCGTTCGGAGTATACTGCTACAACACAATGCCTTTCGGGCTAAAGAACGCAGGTGCCACGTACCAGCGATGCATGCAGGCCTGCCTCAAAGACCAGATCGGTCGCAACGTCCAAGTCTATGTCGATGACATAGTCATAAAAACCAGGGAGGCACGCACACTTATCGACGATCTCCGCGAGACGTTCGACAACCTTGATCGCTACAGGATCAAGCTCAATCCAGAAAAGTGCGCCTTCGGCGTCCCCTCGGGTCAGCTGCTCGGATACTTCATCTCTCAACGAGGGATCGAAGCGAACCCGAAGAAAATCAAAGCTATCATGACAATGGAGAAGCCGAAAAATCTCAAGGGCGTTCAGCAGCTCGCAGGGCGAGTAGCGACACTAAGCAGGTTCCTCAGCCGCATGGGCGAGAAGGCCCTACCATTTTACCAACTGCGCCAAGATGCAAGTTCGAGTGGACACCGAAGCCAACGACGATTCGAAAGCCTCAGCGGCTCCTCTCCACCTCGCCCGCTTTGGTCACGCCAAAGAGCGAGCCCCTGGCCGTACATAGCAGCCACGCACTGTGTGGTCAAGACAAGACTGTGGGTCGAACGACCAAGAAGGCAAGACCCATGGGGTACAACGCCCAATTTACTACCTCAGCGAGGTTCTCACTCCAACAAAACAGCGGTACCCGCACTACCAGAAGCTAGCCTATGGCGTGTTCATGACGGCTCGGCGACTGAGCCACTACTTCCAGGAGCATCAGGTGATGGTCGTCAACGAGGCGCCCACAAAGATCCTGAATAACCCAGAGGCCACAGGACGTGTGGCCCTGTGGGGCATCGAACTATCACCCTTGGACATCGTCTACGAGAAGAGACACGCAATCAAATCTCAAGTCCTTCCGAATTTCCTGGTGCACTGGATGGAGTTGCAGCTGCCGGACACCCCAGACATGTCGCAGTCCTGGACAATGCATTTCAACGGCTCCAAACGCGAAGCGGGCAGGGTGAGTCATACTGACCTCCCCGCAAGGTGACAAGATGAAGTACGTCCTTCAGATGAAATTCAGAGCCTCCAACAACGAAGCCGAATATGAAGCCCTGATCCATGGCATGAAGATGGCAAAAATATGCGGCGCAACGCGCCTGGTCATCTACGGTGACTCCAACCTTGTCATACAGCAAACGATGAATGAGTGCGACGCACACGCCGAAAACATGATCGCGTACCGGGCGCTATACAACGCACTCGAAGGAGAATTCGACGGCTGCGAACTTCGGCACGTTGGAAGAGAGAATAACGAGGAGGCCGATAGACTCGCCAACATTGGCTCCACTTGTGCAAAGGTTCCACCAGGCGTGTTCCTCGATCAGATCTGCGTGCCATCTATAAAGCGGAAATTCCCCAAAGGATCACCCGAAGAAGCAGAACACTCGGGGGCTACGCTACCCGAAGGTCATGAAGGACCCGAAAAGTTGGATACCGAAGTTGCCATGGTGAACCTGATGTAGGTCATGGCAGTCAAAGAAACTTGGACACAACCATACCTCCAGTTCCTGATAAACGGAGAATTGCCAAATAGCCCGACAGATGCCCGACGCATATCTCGTCGGTCAAAAGCCTTCACCATCATCAACGGCGAGCTGTACAAACACAGCATCACGGGTGTACTACAACGGTGCGTTACCATCGATGACGGCAAGGCCATAATCCAAGATATACATGAAGGCATATGCGGCCACCACGCAGGCAGCCGCTCCCTTGTCGCCAAAGCTCTGCGAGCAGGATTCTACTGGCCAACGGCCATGAGTGATGCGAAGGACATCGTCCGTAGATGCAATGGGTGCCAGCGGTTCGCCGACAAACCGCACGCACCTGGGTCCGAACTTCGACCCATACCCATAGCCTGGCCTTTTGCCCAATGGGGCCTCGACATGATCGGCAAACTGCCAAAATCTTCGAAAGGAGGACACGTCTTCCTCCTGGTCGCAGTCGACAAATTCACCAAGTGGATCGAAGCCATGCCACCACCAACCGTAAGGGCACGAGATATAGCAGCAGCTAGATCAACGGTGTACCAGCGAGTCTCCGCAACTATCACGGTTGGGCGCCAAGGTCCTTCGTCGAAGGAGACCTCGTCTTGCGACTCAAGCAAAAGCGACCGAACAAACTCGATTCACCATGGGAAGGACCCTACGCCATCACCGAGGTCATCCCAGGTGGTGCCTATCGCCTCAAGCACGTGGAGTCTGGAGTCGCATACTCCAACCCATGGAACGTCTCGCACCCGCGACGATTCTACCCATAGCAGCCTACCCCCTTTACTTTCAATAAGGCTTTCAGCCAAGGCTACTCAGCCGAACCATGTACCTCCTCCATTACGATATAAATAAAGCTAAGTGTCTCGCCCCAACCTTCGGTTGACTACTTTTCTGCAACTTTACTACATACTACAAACGACGCATCGGGACTTCCCCACCTCACGATTTCATCGATCGAGGACCAAACGTGTACACTGAGAAGTGACTACGTCACGGGCAAACGAAAAACGCGTACTCAATCAAAGCACTGCGTGCTCATAAAACTTTACAACAAAGGGCACATAAACGCCCAGCCGCAATATTACAAATTTTACATCTATCTGTTTATTTTCAGGTCCTATCTACTATGAAGAATAACCTGAGCACGCTGCTCAAACAAGTCTACAATTTGTTCGGCATACTGCCTCACAGCCGCATAGTACGGACGCATGTTCCACTCGCCACCATCTGGTCGAGGAGGTGGCCCGGTTTCCACAACAGCCAAATCTACGTCAGGGCGGTGCACCCTCACAAGAGACAAGGCATCCTTCACCCCTGCAACGAGCTGCTGCCTCACCAGCTCCTTGACATTTCCGGCATTCCGAAACTTCGTCAGCAGACCCGCATGAGTCGTTGGCACGGCATCCAACGGAAACATAACGTGCGATCAAGACAAGTGATGTTCGCACTGGCGAGCACCCGAAACCTGATAGACGCGATCCTGCACCGTTGCCAGAACCATGGCGCGATCACGGTCCATCCAGAAGAAGCCGCCGGCCTCCATGTCCTGTTGAGTCAAACAATTGACTCGAACAGCAATACGCTCCTTTTCTTCCCTTTGAGCAATATTGGCACCTGCGACAAACGCACAAAACAAGATTAAGGCCAGCAGGCTCACCCAAAGAACTGGGCTACAGCCCGAAAGAAGGATCAACTTACACTACAGCTGCTCGGAAAGTCGACCCAGCTCCGCCATTAAATACTCCTCTCTGGCTGCACCACGGTCTGCTTTGGATTTCCAAACGTCAGCACGACCGCGTAACCCAAGCAAATCCCTCTCCAAGCTACGCACGCGATCCCGAAGAAAAGCGAGCTGCGAGGAATCATCCAATGATGCTCGCAAAGGCCTTTCGGATGAAGTGTCAACTAGGTCAACACCCGAAGGAACCTATAGCAGCAGAAAGGCACACAGACATTCAGCCAAGGATAAAAGCACAACACGGAGGAATTTATTAAAATAAGGCCACTACGAGGCACAAGGATGGTACTACAAAAGATATTTACAACGGAAGGAGACTACAAACTACCCTACGTCTACTATGCCTCAGGTGCAGGACACTGAGTCGCCTCAGAACCAGATTGCCTAGCTTTGGCCTCGCCTACGCCGCCAGTCGTGCATCGGACAACAAGTCAATGAGCTTAGGCCCATATCATCGGCATGGCGGAGTAGGCGGCAAGCTACCGGATCCATCCGCACCGTAGGCATCCGGCTAACTGGGCAGGTCCAGCTCCGCCAGACGCCATGGCCATCGCCAGCCCGGCGCGCGCCGATGTTCTTCGCTTATGCGCTGCAGCGCTTCATCAGCGAGCCTCGGCATCCACATCTTCAAGGTGCGCCCTTCGGAAGAGCTCCTGGTAGAAGCGACCAGGACCTCCTTCGCCTTGGCAAGGAGTTGTGAGAAAGGCCGCGCGGTCTTCTGACCGCCACAGGCATCATCATCTAGAGCACTCCCGTGCTCCGAGCACCAGAACGAACTCGATACTGCGACATCAGAGACAAAAAGAAAACATGAAGAACGGCGCGAGAAGAAGATCCGCAGAAAAATAAACAAGTCCAAAAGCTTGTACTCACCCGAAACGGCCTTGGCAACAGCCATGCGCTTATCTGCCACCCCTTTTTCACGATCAGCCGCAACGGTGGCCAGCTGCTCCTCACGATCGGCGGCCTCCTGCTGCGAAGCTCTTGCTGCCTTCGTCGGCTTCAGCCAAGGCTCTTCTTGAGCATCAACCTCGCGGAGAGTCGTTATGTTCCTCTGCATTTACAACAAGCAAGTGTCAAAGAAAAGGACCAGGACGCAAGAAAAATACTATAAGGCGAATACCCTTTGCATGCTGCATTTTTGCCTCCTCAGCGCTCCTCCACCAGCGCTTGGCCTCTTGGACAAAAGGCTGCAGGAAAAGGCAACAGCAGTAAGAACATGACTTGGGGGCTACGCCCCACACAAAGAAGCAACAAATAAACATCGCCATGCGAAGATACTCGGGGGCTCCCCCCATAAGATCAAGTAGAAGAAACTTACGTGCTCCGAAGGCGAACCCGAAGGCCCGCCTGCGAAATTCTGGGGCGCAACCACCAGCCTCTCCTGCACAGGAGGAACTGGCGCAACGTCACCAGAAGTCGCCACCGTCTGAGGAGGAGGCGACGCAATGTTCGACTCCCCCATCATCTCGTGCGCTCCATCACTAGAGCCGTCGGAGGATTGCCTGCACACAAAGCCAATCAACACAGGTGCAAACACCATCAAGGAAAAAGGACAACAATGGTAACAAGAAAACTTACGAGCCCAACGCGCTCAGGTCGAAGATAAGAGAAGCCCTTCGGGCCCTCTTCTCTTCCTTCTTTTCTTCCTTCTTCTCCTCCTTCTTTTCTTCCTTCTTCCGCTTTGCTGGCGGGTGCGGAGCAACAGCTCGCACAGGAATGGCAGGAAGAGGAGAGGAAGAACCCCCATGAACATCATCATGACGCTCAAGGCCCAGAGGATTCCTGGGAGTTGGAGGAGTCGAGGCATCTGAAGACTCGCTGGAGCTCCGTGATCGCTTGCGCGAATGGTCCTCACTCGACTCGTCGGCATCCTCCGCGGGAGATCGCGCTGACGGTAGCTCGGACACGGAGTCCACGACTTCATTATCCGGGGCATTCGGATACCTTTCGGGCAATGGTGGCGCCATGCCCGGAACTTTGAAGCTCTACAAAAGGAGACGGAACGTTGTTAAGCAAACAAAGGGAAAAAGTACACAGCTGACAAAACAAAAGGGGAGCACTACGTGCGCAAATCTACACCTTCGGTACGACCAACGTCGAAGAAAAGGGAGGAGTCTGCGACTTCCCCGGAATTTCTTCGTCTGCCTTGAATTTCAATAGCGCGCGAAGAGTCTTGTCAAGTTCCGCCTCGGAGATTTTCTCACTCGAAACCCTCGTCGGATCACGGCGCTCAGAGTAAAGAAACATCGGATGCGCCCTCGCTTGGAGAGGCTGTACCCGACGCTCAAGAAACGTTCGGATGACGTTGACATCGTTCACCTCCTTCTCAGGAATCAGTTGGAGATCCTCCACCCGACGGTACAGGGCCTCTATCTCCGCCACCTCACCGTCTAAGATCTGGTTTTTCCAGGATCTTTTCTTCTCAATCAACTGGGAGGGGTCAAAAGGAACGAGACCAAAATCTTGCCCAGCAAGACGGAGTCACGGATGTAAAACCATTTCCTCCGCCAAGATCTTGGACAGATTCCGACATGGAAAAGGAAAAGAATTGGACATTGGGACTGAGAGAGATGATGAAACCCCCAATGGGATATACACCATCCGAACCAGATTGCCTCTTCACGGAATAAAGCTTCCGGAAGAGGCCAAAGTGCGGCTCAATGCCAAGCCAACACTCGCAAAGCGTGATAAAACACGCAATGTGGAGAAGGGAGTTGGGAGACAGATGATGCAACTGAACCCCATAGAAGAAGAGCAGTCCACGAAGGAAGTCATGGACTGGATACGAGAACCCACGCAAGACAAAGGCAAGAAACATAACCCGGTACCCAGCTGGGGGACGGGGGATTACCTCATTGCCGGGGAGTCTCACGGCCGTCGCATCTTGCGGGATCAGGCTCCGCTCACGCAGTTTGCGGAGATCGCTCTCCCGCGTCTCCGATCACCGCCAGCCACCATCGGTACGCGAGCAGCGGCGGTGCCTTTCTTGCCTCCGGCGGCGCTGGTCCCAACCGCGAACGAGGATTTCTTCGTCTTCCCCATGACGATGCAGCGGTGGTGGCGTTGGCAACGACAAAGAACAAAGGAAGTGTGGAAGAAAAGCTCAGCGCGCAGCAAGAATCGCTCAAGAACAAGAAGGCAGCGAACAGATGAACTGGTGCGGTGAAAAACAAAACACGATTTCACCCAGGATTATAACAGCGAAGACGACGCACACCAGCCGTCCATCGAGAAGACCTAACGCCAACGGTAGATCTGACCGTACACGTGTCAACACCACAACGAACCGTCGTTACCACGCCGTCCACTACGCGCGGAAATCGAGGAGGCGCCGTAATCATCTCCACGCCCCGCGTGACCGGTCAATTCAAAGTCAGCAAGTGGGACCCACGCTTCGTCCTGTCAAGTCATCTCTGGCGTAGCGGACGCTTGAGGTCATCAATCGTAAGCACTGACGTCATCAAAAGCTATACTAGCACCACTTCGGCTCCACAGCTAAAAGTACTCACTCGAATCTACGATTCGACTAAATACTTGGGGACTACTCCTATCAGGAGCGCTGGCCGCGCACCCGACAGACAAAATTACTTCTCTGAGTCCTACGTCGAGTCTACGACTCCACTATGGACTTGGGGGCTACTCCCATAGGGAGGATGGATTTAAGCATCCGAAAATTTTCGAGTCCTTCGGACCTAAAAACTGAAATAATGTTTGAACTAAAAGTCTCCGTTCGAGTCTACGACTCGAACAGACACTTGGGGGCTACTCCCATAGGGAGCGCTGGTCGCGCACCCTATGAAGTCTTCGACTGCGATCTTTCGGATCAGCACGCAAAAAACTTTTTGGCAACTCTGCCCCAACAGAACGCTAAGTGAGCAACAATCTCCTTGGCCACCCGAAGCACCTCCGAGGTGATAAATGTTCGGATGCTGCGTCTGCGACGCAAAGATAAGACCTACAGATATCATCTGATGGCCTGGCAACGCACCGATCGCACTCGCTAGCATGAACTGCATCAGGTACGATGAAAAATCCTGACGGACGCGTTGGGTACACCAATTAAAATCACTGGAATTCCTCTCCTGTAAGTCCTCCGCGGCCTGAGTTGAATTACGCCAGCATATGTTCCAGGCCCGGGTTAAGGGACCCAAATCTGAAGAAGATCGTGTTGTTTCGTCCTAAGATAGTTAACTGACCCTGGTCCGCCGGGTGAGTCAGACACACGTATCAACAATCCCTACACATTCTCTTGAAAGACAGAGTTGCACCCGAAGGATTGAAGAGTCCTCAGCCGAATCTACGATTTGACTGATCACTCGGGGGCTACTGACATGGTTACACCCTACGGGTACGTAACTTCAGCATACCTAGTCCAGCCCAAGGAAGGCCCACGGCAAACATACGCTAGCCCATGAAGATTTTCGGGTGGCCAAGGCCCATGACGTCTTCGGATCCTTGGAGAACAAGACTAGAGGAGATAGGAAACTCAAAGGGGTAAAACCCTAAGAACTTGTAACCGACTAGGATTATACCCGGGACCTGCCTAAGTCTATATAAAGGCCAGGAGGGTACGTCCTAGGGCAACTCAACCAGCCTCGACTCATACTTTCGCACACGCATCCATGCCAGATCGAATCTGCGCACCCTGTAACCTTCGGTTCCGCCGTAATCAAAGAGCAGACAAGCAGGAGTAGGGTTTTCCCTCCGGTGGCCTGAACCTGGGTAAATCTTGTGTCCCCTGGTTGCTTGTCTGTTAACCGTGCCACGATCTCCAGCATCCCCATCTTCTCCAAAACCCAAGTCCATAACAATGGGCATTGACGACATTAAACCTCGTCAGCAGCGGCTAGGGTTAGGGTTTAGAGGGGTGTGGTGTTGTGTCTAGGAGGGGTAGCCCTGCCCCTCCTTATATAGGTGGAGGGGACGCGCCAAGGGTAGGGGAGTCCCTCCCCAACTCGGTCTCCAAGGGACGGCGGTGGAGGGAGAGGAACTCCTCCCCAAGTAGGTTTCCTACTCTCCCTCCACCAAACAAAATAGCCGTTTGACTTTTCAAATTGGCGTTTGACTTTTCAAACTAGGATTTGATTTAACCCTTTATTTTGTTCAGCGATGACACCTAGTACATGATGCAACCATTCCAACTTGTTATGACACATTCATGTACCCTTCCTCTCCGGAGTGCCGGACATTCCGGAACCATCTAGAACATTCCCGATGAAAACACCGGAACCATTCTCCAACCCCGAAACAGGACTTTCCTTATATGAATCTTATTCTCCGGACCATTACGGATCTCCTCGTGATATCCCGGATCCCATCCGAGAATCCGAACAACATTCGGTCTCTTACTCATCATTCCATAACTACTCAACAACGTCGAATCCTTAAGTGTGTCTCCCTACGGTTCGTGAATTATGCGGACATGGTCGAGACACTTCTCCGAACAATAACCAATAGAGGAATCTGGAAATTCATATGGCTCTGTGGCATCCCGCAAAAAACCACCACTAGAAAATCGCGTTGAATTTGTGCATTGCATCGTCATCATCATGCATTGTTTGCCAAAACTATTTCGCAAAGCCCGTTTTGTTTTCTAAAACGCCCCGTCTTTTATTAAACGCCAAACCCCCGGATGTTCCGGATATTTTTGTTTGTCTAAAACTATTTATAAAAGCTATTTGAAAATAAATAAAATATGAAATTATTTTTAATAGGGGCAGTCGAACGGGCCGAGTGACCCGATCGACCGCCCCAGGAAAACTAAAACGGTCCACCTAACCGCCCTTCCCAAAACCTACAGCTACCCAGAAACCTACCCAGCCCAACCCTCCACATCACCCCCACCTATCCTAGGCCGCCACCTCACCCTCTCCTCTCCTCCCTACCAATCCTATGCTGCCACGTGGCCTCCCTCTCTCCTCCCTCTCTCCTCCCTCTGTCCACCTGCCCACAAACCCAACCCACACACACCACACACGCAGGCAGCCTCCCCCACCGGATCCCACCTCCCCCCACGCGGTCCACGCCACCCGCCCCTGGGCCCCACGCACCACCTTCCCCCCCGCGTCCCCTGTTTCTCTTCTTCCTCTGACCGCCCTCCCCACGCGCGCCTCTCTCCCTCTCTCTCTGCATGTGGCCTTCCCTCCCATGGTGCTCCCTCGTCCCCTCGCCTGCCTCGCGCCCGCCTCCGGCCAAGAAGGCCACATCAAGGCTGCACAGCCTCGCCAGCGCCGCCCGCCTCCCGTCCAACTCCGCCTCCCGAGCCAGCGACCCTCTCGCTCGCCGCCGACGAGCAGCGTCGCCCGCTCCGCCACCTCCTCGCGATCCCCCCAGCTCTTCCCCGCTCCGCGCCGCCTTGTCGGCCTCGCCTCTCGCCGGCGCCTCACTGCGTCAAGCTCGGCCGTCCCGCTGCCGTGGCCTTGGCCTCGCCGCCGGTGGAGCCCGACCCGCCTCGACTGGGCGTTCGCGCGCCAGGCTGGTCCTGTCTCCTCCCGCCGCCATCCGAGCCGCCTCGCGCCTCCGAGCCCTAGCCCGAGGCTGCTGCCCCGCGTGCAGCGTCGCCGATCCCACTCCGTGCGCTGCTCGGCGACGTGTGCCCGGCGACCCTCCTGCTAGAGCACGTCCGTGACCCTGTCGGCATGCCTGCCTCCACCCACTTCATCAGCAGCAGCTTTGTTGGTGTCGTGGTGTCGTGGGGGCTCAAGAGCTTCTCTGAAGAAAGGATACGAGGTACATGGTACAGAACAGGCTCGCCACCGACCACCGGCGTCGCCTTCATGGACGACAAGTAGTCCCTCTCGGACCACAATATCGACACGAGTCGAGAACCGAGGAGCTATGCCATACCACGGCGCCGGGACCGGATACCGAACCTCGACGCGCCAAGTTCGACAAGACCTCCGACGCGGAACCCCGAGACCGCCGACAAGACCGACCCATAACAAGTTCTTCGTTTCCGCCGCCAAGATCTCCCCGTGCCGGAACCCGAGTCCGACACCGACAACTGAAACCGTGGAACCGACAAGATCGCCCTCACCGACGCCATGTTCTCCCTCGCGGAAACCGAAGACCGTTACGATTCCTCGAACCCCTCCGAGCCGCCAAGATCGCCATGGAACGACCAGTGCTTCACCCGGACACCGAGACCCTGAACGACAAGTTCGCCATCAACCTCGGGTTCTCCAACAAGGACACCAAGGCCGTCGACATGACCCGAAGGCCCCGGATGCGGCAAGACCTACCCCAGTTTTCCAAGAACGTTCCCGCCGAGACCGATCCGTCGAACCCTGGACCCTGTCGAACCCCGAACCCCGGAACCCCCAAGATCGTCGAGAAACCTAAAGTGTGACCCTTATCCGAGAACCCTATTTTATAAGATAATAACAACTTGTTGCATATTAAATTGCCATCTCGCATGCATATCATGTGGTTTGGGGGCCTTATGCCGATTCACCTAATAACAAAATATGGGGCCCATATGCGGGCAAATCTAGTCTCATATTGGCCTCATTTAAATCTTGTGTAGCGAACCGGTTCCACCTGTTGCATTGCTAAACAACATTTAATTGCGGGGGTTCTAAATAACTTGAACCTTTTAACTAATTGTCGGGACCCCGGTTCCACTTAATATGACCTAATTGCATCGCATCTTTGCCTTGTCATTCATCATACATGCATCATGCCGATCTTCTGCCGTTGTATTAAATAGTGCATCCGATGTTTCTTCTAGTGTTTTGCTTCTTCGCGGATAAGGCCGTTGAGTTGATGTGAGCTTCGCCCCGATCTTCGGTTGACCCTTCGGCAATGTTTTCAGGCGAGCATCTCCCCCCCTTTCTACCCATCTTACTTTTATAGTATTTATTCCCTCCTGTTGATCTATTGCTATCTGTGTTGCGATGCTCTAGTTTTCGTACCCGTGATATCCCTTGCAGCCATATATAGCCTTGGACACATCCTATTACCTGTTGTTTGGTAGATAGTTGGACCCGTGTGTCGTAGTCGCTTGCTCAAGTGTTTTGCTTGTCATCAAGTACCACAGTTGTTGGAGAATTGCCGCATGTTGTCGATTGGAGATGATCATGGTTTACTTATTGTTCACTTTAATTCCTGTTTAACAACTAAAATTGAATTAAGCAGAGGCATCGGTGGGTGATAGGTAAGATTTGGTTTCCGACCGCCCACTTGTGTCCCGTAGGACCCGAGTTCTTGACACCTGTTCCGAGATCGAGCGCGCTAACCACAGGTGGGGAGATATGGGCCCCCCATTGATAATTACCTGATTTCAAAGTATTGTACTGGGGGCCACAACTAGTTTGAGGATTTATTTACTATCATGTACCTATGCCATGCTTTACTGCTTTATTTACGATTGTGTGAGGAGCACGCTGTCGCTTAGGAAGCGGAATGTTTTCAGTATCGATGCGGTCCCGATTGGGGACCTGCTGTCGTTTACAGCCATTGTCGCAAACCCTAAGTCCGTCTCAGAGACCGGCCGACTTCGTTGCGGGTGTACTTAGTGGGGTGGCCCCCCGTGATTGCTTTGGGTCTGGGAACGTTGTGACTTAGGCCCCGCCGACATACCGATGGGTGTATGTTAACTGATCTGGCAAAAAGGGTCGAAGTGCCTGTGGATCCTTTGGTGCACCCCTGCAGGGTTAAATCTTTTCGAGAAGCCGTGTCCGCGGTTATGGACGACTTGGAGCACAGTGCTTGATCATAGACAACTATAACTAAAGTTTATTGTTTTAAATTGACTTGTTTCCGATATGATTAGTAATCAGCTTCACTACAACGGAATGGCTAAGTAAAAGTACCAACAACTGCTGGGTTTTGGGTTATCTCATGCTAATTGAATCTGACTAGTAAGTGATGCCACTATAACGGAATGATTAACTAAAAGTGCCCACTGTTTACTTTATCAGGACGATTATCTAAACCTGACTAGTAATTGCTGCAACGATAACTGAATAAGTAAAACTGCCAACTGTGTGAGTTCCTCGGTTGACTTCCTCGTTTGGTCTCGAGGGGGAAACACCAGGATGGGTTTGATTGGTGATAGCTTCAGGTTGGATCCGGTTAGGTCATTCTTATCCCTCTCTGATATCCGCCAGTTGTATCGAGTCTCTATAGGTTGTTTAGTGCATGCTGCCGCTGCCGCTTCAGTCCACCATACCTATGTAGGCGAGGACCGCCGAATTCTAGCCTCGCCGGTCTTGGCCTCGATCTTGACGCCTCTTTTTCCTTTGCCCTTTGTCGGCACCTTTTGTTTTAAGCAGGTTTTGAGATCGACGTTAGCAGGTTTACCCTTCCTGGCTGGGCAGGGTTATGGACGCCATTGGTTATTCTTCAGGGCTCTTAGCCCCATTTGCATCTTGTCCGTAGTCGGACGCCCCATCGTTTTCAAGGTGATTTGGATCTTTGTACCGTATATTTGTATTCTTGACTCTTTGAGTCGTTGTTATATATATACCTGTTCTGTGGGTCCCATCGAGGACTGTTGTGTAATGTTATTACTTTGCTTTCCACCCGCACGAAAGTGCCTGGTGGGCACCTTCGAATCGTTTCTATGCGGGTTTGGCGGGTTTCGCTAAAACTTGCATAGGGCCGATTCTGAGGGTGTTACAGGCTCCCACATATTTCTACGATTACTTTGCGATCGAATGAACCACGTACATATGATACCAATTTCCCTTTATCTCACGATAGTTTACTTATCTGAGGTTTTGATCGTCGGTATCTCTGCATACCTAGTTCAACCTCGTTACTGATAAGTACTATTTTCTCGTTCCCGTGATATGTGATCCCTTGTGAGCCAGTCACATGCTTGCAAGCTAATTGGATGACATTCCACGAGAGGGCCCAGAGTATATCTATCCGTCATATGGATGGACAAATCCCACTCTTGATCCATGTGTCTCAACCAATACTTTCCGAACACTCAATGCCACCTTTATAGCCACCCAGTTACGGTGTGGTGTTTGATGTCATCAAAGCATCCTTTTGGTGATGGTGATATGCATGATCTCATGGTCGAAGGAATCAGGTTACTATGTATCAGAAAGCATATAGCAATTGAACTATTAAAATGACTTGATCTTTATGCTACGCTTATCTATAGGAGTATGTCCATCATATCATTCTCCTAACGATATGATCTTGTTGTTAATAACATCTCAATGTTCATGATAGGGAAACCACAATCATTTATTAACCAACAAGCTAGTATTATGAAGAGGCTTTACTAGGGACTTCAATTTAAATTTACAAATCACACAAGTATTAATGTTTCCTTGTTAATATTATTATAGCATGAATGTAAACGTTTATCATAAACACAAAGATATAATAATAACTACATTTATTATTGCCTCTAGGGAATAACTCCAACATGGACAGCCGTGAAGAACATCCTAAAGTATTTAAATAGGACTAAAGAAATGTTCTTAGTCTATGGAGGTGATGAACAACTCGTCGTAAAAGGTTACGTCGACGCTAGTTTCGACACCGACAAGGATGATTCTAAATCTCAGACAGGATACGTTTATATTTTTAATGGAGGAGCTGTGAGCTGGAGAAGCTGCAAACAAAGCGTGATCGCGGGATCTGCAGTAGAAGCAGAATACATGGCTGCTGCAGAAGCGTCAAGTGAAGGAGTTTGGATCAGGAACTTCATCACTGAGCTTGGTGTGGTTCCAAGTGCCTTGGACCCACTGGAGATATTGTGTGACAACACTAGATCCATAGCACTAGCTAAGGAACCAAGATATCATCCAAAGACCAAGCACATCAACCGCAAGTTTCATATAATTCGAGATTATATAACAGATGGAGATCTGAAGATTAGCAAAGTACATACGGATCTGAATGTCGCAGATCCGTTGACTAAACCTCTTCCACGAGCAAAACATGATCAGCACCTTAGTGCCATGGGTGTTAGATTGTTGCCAGATGTAAACTAGATTATTGACTCTAGTGCAAGTGGGAGACTGTTGGAATTATGCCCTAGAGGCAATAATAAAGATGTTATTATTATAATTCTTGTTCATGATAAAGTTTATATTCCATGCTAGAATTGTATTAAGCAGAAACTTTGATACTTGTGTGGTTTATAAACAACACCGTGTCCCTAGTACGCCTCTATGGACTAGCTCCTTGATTAATGATGGTTAATGTTTCCTAACCATAGACATGAGTTGTCAATTAATAATGAGATCATGTCATTGGGAGAATGATATGATGGACATACCCAAATTAAGCAGAGCAATTAGATCGTGTCATCGTGTTCATCTTTGCGAAGCTTTTTCTTATGTCAAATATTGTATTCCTTAGACCATGAGATAATGCAACTCCCTGGTATTGGAAGAAAGATTTGAGGTCATCAAACGTCATCCTATGAGAGGGTGATCATAAAGGTGTCTCTCAGGTGATCAGAAAGTACTTGTTGGGTTGTATGTATCGATATGGGATTTATCCCTCCCAAGTCGGAGAGATATACTTCGGTCCCACTCGGTAATCGATATCAACACCGCTTGCAAGCAAGTGGTTAAGGAGTTAATCACAAAGTGATATCGGATTACGGAACGAGTAAAGTACTTGCTGTGAACGAGATTGAACTAGGTATGCCTATGCCAACGATCGAATCTCGGGCAAGTAAAATATCCCGTGACGAAGGGAATATATATATATGGGATTAATTGAATCCTAGCATCATGGTTCATCCGATATGATCATCGATGAATATGTGGGAGTCAATATGGGTTTCCAGATCCCGCTGTTGATTATTGATAGAAGATCATGTCTGCATATTCTCGAACCCGTAGGGTCACACACTTAATGTGTCTCGACGCTAGGATAGAATGGATAGTTGGTTTATGAGTTTTTGTTCGGAGTCTCGGATGAGATCCAGGACATCACGAGAGGTTCTGTAATGGTCTGGAGAATAAGATTCATATAAGGGAAAGCAGTTTTTGGATTTCGGAATTGTTTCGGAATGTTCGGTATTGTACCAGAAGGTTCTAGAAGCTTCCGGAGTGGGACCAACGTGGCCCCACTTGTCAGGAGGGGGAATGGGCCTACGAGGGTGTTCCATGGCCGCATTGGGCCAGGGGCACAAGGCCCCATAGGCCCAGTCGGCCAAGCCCTAGGGGAAACCCTAGGGAGAGCTTCTAGAAGGGGGAAACTTGCCCCCCACTCCACCCATGTGGCCGCCGGCCCTAGGGCTTGGAGGAGGGGCAAGGTCAGCCGACCAGCCCTCTATATAAAGAGGGCAGGGGTGCACCCTCCCCACACACCTCCTCCAACCCTAGCCGCCTACCTGATGCCCTCCTCTCTCTCTCTCTCCCGACTGCGCGTAGGCGAAGCCCTGCCGCAGAAACTCTCCACCTTTGCACCACGCCGTCGTGTTGTAGATCCAATCTATCTCTCCACCCAACTTGCTGGACCGAGGAAGGAGGAGACGTCGAGGTGTCGTACGTGTGCATCTCTCGGAGGCGTCGCCACTTGCGGCGTTGGATCGGATCGGATCACGGGAAGGATAAGGCTAGTACGACTACATCAACCACGTTCCGTTGAATGTTACGTTGTGCGATTTCTTCAAGGGTATGAAGATCTCATATATCCTTCTCGTTGTTTGCGTCTCCTAGATTAGATCTTGGCCTTTCCCGTTCGCATCCATAGAAAATTTTGATTTACTATGCTGCGAAACCCTTCACAAAGAGCAGGTATCAAGTACTCAGGGTCCTACGGGACACAAGTGGACAGTTAAAAACCAAATAACATCTATTGCCCACCTATGCCTCTGCATTATTTACCTACTTCAATTTTAGTTATTAAACGGTAATTAAAGCCATGATCATCTCCAACATTAAACATGCGGCATTACTTTAACAACTGTGGTACTTGACGACACGCAACCGCACCTGAGCAAGCGACTACGACATGCAAGTCCAACTATCTACCAAACAACAGGTAATAGGATGTGTCCAAGGCAATATAAGGCTGCAAGGGATATCACGGGTACGAAAACTAGAGCATCGCAACACAGGTAGCAATAGATCAACAGGAGGAAATAAGGACTATAAAGTAAAATAGGTAGAAAGAGGGAGAATGCTCGCCTGAAAACATTTCCGAAGATTCACCCGAAGATCGGGTTGACACTCGCACCAACTCATCGGCCTAATCCGTGAAGAAGCAAAGCACTAGAAGAAACACGGGATGCACTATTTAATACTATGGCAAAAGATCGGGCATGATGCATGTATGATGTATGGCATGGCAAAGATACGATGCAATTAGGCAATATTAAGCGGAACTGGTGTCCCAACAAATAATTAGATGGTTCATGTTGATTAGATACCCCGCAATTTGATTGTTGTCTTAACAAGGCAAAATTATATCACCGGTTCGCTACACAAATTTAAATGGGGCCAATATTGACTAGAAAAGCCCGCATATGGCCTCCATATTTAATTATGAGGTGAACCGGCATAATCCCCCCAAACCATATCATATGATGCGAGCATTACAATTTATATGCAACAAGATATATCATTTATAAAAATATGGGCTTAGGGTCACACATAGGGGTCGACGATCTTGGTGTTCAGGGGTTTGGGTTCGGCTTCGGACTCCGGTATCGGTCTTCAGAGCAACGGCCTTCAGGTTCCGTGAAGGAGGTCATGGCGTTCGGGAACGCGAGCTAGGCATGTCGAGGGTTCGGTCTTCGAGTTCCATGAGGGAGAGTTCGACGCTCCTTGTTGATCCGGGTTCAGGGTTCCGCGTCGACGGTCTTGGCTCGGGCAGAGGAAGCACATAACATATACATCGCCTCAGGGATCTGCAACTGCCTGAACCAACATACCAACCTGACCACCAGTACCTCAACAGGACTACATCAAAGGAACTAGCTGACGATGAACTTGGACAATAAACGTAGTAGAGACGGTCCAACGCGCTCGTGGAGCACTGGCCGGAGATGGCGGAGTCCTGCGGTGAGGGCGGACGGGACGACGATGGGCCGGACTTGGTCAAGGCGGAGCGGGACGATGATGGGCGCACGGAGGAGATGCAGGGGAGGCCACGATGCTGCAGAGGAGAACCGACATCAACGGAGGAGGGAGGCGCAACCGCGGGGGACGAGCAGCAGGGCTCTCGCGGCTCGCGGATGAAGCGGGCTCAGGGAGGATCCCCTGCAGCGGCAGGAGGAGGGCGTCGGCCGGCAAGGAGGACGCTGGTGGCGCAGAGAGGAGCTCGGGCGGCGCAGGCCGGAGAAGGGGAGGAAGCCGACACAGCGACCGGAGGAGAAGGAGGTTGTGCACGCTGCAGACAGGACCCGCGTCGGTGGCGGAAGCAAGAGGCGAACGGAGGAGAGAGTACGGCCTCGGGGAAGGAGAGGAGGGCGGTTGGAGGCGAGAGGGGGAGGCCTAGGAGGCGCGGCCAACTCCGGGGAGGTCGAGGATGCGGCCGGTGGCTCTCTGTGGGACGGCGAGGTGCAGAGTCGCGAGCAGAGGCAGGGCCGCGGGGCTCTGGCGGCGGACAGGGATGGGGTGAGTGGGCGAGGTGGTTCACGAGGGAGAGAGAGGGAGGCGTTCGATGGCAACGGGAGATCTCGGGCGGCGCACAGAGCTTGCGGGAGGGAGATGCAGAGAAGCGAGGGAGGGGATCGCGAGGAGGTCCTGGCGGCGGGGATCGATCGAGGGGGAGCGGGGCTCGCATCAAGAGAGGAGGGAGTGGGACCCGCGGGGTGGGGCCAGGGAACGTGACGGGGAGGCGTCGGTGTGCCTGGGTGCGTTTGTGTAGCGTGTTGTGTGTGAGTGTGTGTGTAGTGTGCTGCAGGCGGCGGCGGGTGGAGGGAGTGGCTAGGGGATCTGGTGGGATGTGGGTGGGACTAGGGTTAGGGTTAGATGTTTTAGGGTTAAGAATAGAGGGGTGGTAGGTGGCTGCGGGCTGGGCTTTTAGGCCTGGCCTGCGGCTGCCTCCTCCGAAGGTTTTATAAAACTTTTTATATTAATATTTAGTTTTATTTTTTTAAAACCTTTTGCAAATAGTGTTAGATAAACAAAATATCTGGAAAGGGTTCGGGGTTTTGCATTCGAATAAAGAGAGGGGTATTTTGTAGGGTTTCGTAGCATGGAAAACAAAAAATTTCTACCGCATACAAACAAACAAGCCAAGATCTATCTACTAGATTGTAGCAACGAGTCGATGGAATAACTCACCCTCGAAGATTCCAAAGTGTTTAACGACAGCGGATTCTCGTGGGTGATGTAGTCGTACTCTTCCCGATCTCAAGATCGCGTAGACGATCCTTCCGGCTGCGTTCCTAAGCGCTCATGATCGGTCGTTCGGTACTCGACGAAGACCTTCCTCTCCCTTTTTCCAGCAGGCAGCGGAGGTTGTAGCACTCTCCTCGTGATTCCGGCAGCACAACGGCGTGGTACCGGAAGTAGAGGGGAGATCTCGCAGGGCTTCGCCTTAAGCCGGAGCGAGTATGGCGGACTATGAGAGAGCCCTCGACGATCTAGGGTTTATACACGCTGATGAAGAGGTGCTAGGGCCGTCGGCTAGGGCTTGGAGGTGCCCAAGTCGGCGGCTAGGAGAGAAACCCTAGGCGGCGGCTATGGTGGGCGGCGGCGGCTAGGGTTAGGTTTAGAGGGGGCAATCTTATGTGCTAGGAGGGGAGCCCTGCCCCTCCTCTTATAGGAGGAGGCCAAGGGAGGGAATCCTCCCAAGTCGGATCCCAAGTGGGCCGGCGGTGGAGGAGGGACTCCTCCCCAACTCGGTTTCCCACTTCCCCTCCACTTCCCAAAATAGCCGTTTGACTTTCAAATTGGCGTTTGACTTTTTCAAACTAGGATTTGATTAAACCCTTTATTTTGTTCAGAGATGACACTTAGTACATGATGCAATCATACCAACTTGATATAACACATTCATGTACGCTTCCCCTCCGGAGTGCCGGACATTCCGGAACCTTCTAGAACATTCCCGATGAAAACACTGGAACCATTCCCCAACTCCGAAACAGGACTTTCCTTATATGAATCTTATTCTCCGGACTATTCCGGATCTCCTCGTGATATCCCGGATCCCATCCGAGACTCTGAACAACATTCGGTCTCTTTCTCATCATTCCATAACTACTCAAACAACGTCGAATCCTTAAGTGTGTCTCCCTACGGTTCGTGAATTATGCGGACATGATCGAGACACTTCTCCGAACAATAACCAATAGAGGAATCTGGAAATTCATATGGCTACCACATATTTCTATGATTAATTTGCGATCGAATGAACCACTTACATACGATACCATTTTCCCTTTGTCTCACGATAGTTTACTTATCCGAGGTTATGATCGTCGGTATCTCTGCATACCTAGTTCAACCTCGTTACCGATAAGTACTCTTTTCTCGTTCCCGTGATATGTGATCCCTTGTGAGCCAGTCACATGATTGCAAGCTAATTGGATGACATTCCACCGAGAGGTCCCAGAGTATATATATCCGTCATATGGATGGACAAATCCCACTCTTGATCCATGTGTCTCAACCAATACTTTCCGAACACTCAATGCCACCTTTATAGCCACCTAGTTACGGTGTGGTGCTTGATGTCATCAAAGCATCCATCCGGTAAAGGTGATATGCATGATCTCATGGTCGAAGGAATTAGGTTACTATGTATCAGAAAGCATATAACAATTGAACTATTAAAATGACTTGATCTTTATGCTACGCTTATCTATAGGAGTATGTCCACCATATCATTCTCCTAATGATATGATCTTGTTGTTAATAACATCTCAATGTTCATGATAGGGAAACCACAATCATTTATTAACCAACAAGCTAGTATTATATAGAGGCTTTACTAGGGACTTCAAATTAAGTTTACAAATCACACAAGTATTAATGTTTCCTTGTTAATACTATTATAGCATGAATGTAAACATTTATCATAAACACAAAGATATAATAATAACTACATTTATTATTGCCTCTAGGGCATATCTCCAACAGTCTCCCACTTGCACTAGAGTCATCTAATCTAGATTACATGGTAATATACCGAACACCCATGGCAGTTTGGTGTTGGTCATGTTTTGCCCTCGGGAGAGGTTTAGTCAACGGATCCGCCACATTAAGATCTGTGTGTACTTTGCAAATCTTTATGTCCCCATCTTGGACATGTTCTCGAATAGCATGAAAACGTAGCTTGATGTGCTTCAGCTTCTTGTGTGACCTTGGTTCTTGCGCATTGGCTATGGCGCCCATGTTATCATAGTAGATAGACATTGGGTCCAGCGCACTAGGAACCACACGCAGCTCTGTAATGAACTCTTTCATCCATATTTCTTCTTGTGAAGCCTCCGAAGCAGCCATGTATTCCGATTCAGTTGAAGATCTCGCCACAACGCTTTGCTTTGCACTCCTCCATCTAACTGCTGCACTATTCAAAGTAAATACGTATCCAGATTGTGATTTAGAATCATCCGGATCGGTGTTCCAACTAGCATCGGTGTAACCATTAACAACGATCTGTTCATCACCTCCATAAGAAAGAACCATATCCTTAGTTCTTCTCAAGTACTTAAGGATGTTTTTGACCATTGTCCAATGGTCCACTTCTGGATCACTTTGATATCTGCTAGTTAAACTAACAGCATATGCAATATCGGGTCTAGTACATAGCATGGCATACATTAGAGATCCTATGGCTGAGGCATAGGGGGTCTTACTCATCCTTTCTCTATCTTCTGCCGATGTCGGACTTTGAGTTTTACTCAAGGTCGTATTGGGCAACATGGGCAAGAACCCTTTCTTGCTATCTTCCATTCCAAACCTCTTTAGAACTTTGTCCAAATATGTACTTTGTGACAATGATATTAGGCGTATCGATTAATCTCTATAAATCTTTATGCCCAATATGTAAGCTGCTTCACCAAGATCCTTCATTGAAAAACTATTATTCAAATATTCCTTGACACTATTAAGAAGGTCTACATCATTCCCAATCAACAATATGTCATCTACATATAGTATTAAGAATGCTACAGAGCTCCCACTCACTTTCTTGTAAATACAAGCTTCTCCATAAGTTTGTATAAAACCAAAACTTTTGATCACCTTATCAAAATGTTGATTCCAACTTCGGGATGCTTGCTTCGATCCATAAATGGACCGTTGAAGTTTGCATACCTTGTTAGCATCTTTAGGATCGACAAAACCTTTGGGTTGCATCATATACAACTCTTCATCAATGTCTCCATTGAGGAATGCTGTTTTGACATCCATCTGCCATATCTCATAATCATAATATGAAGCGATTGCTAACATAATCCTCACAGACTTTAGCTTCGCTACGCTACAGGTGAGAAAGTCTCATCGTAGTCAACTCCTTGAATTTGTCGAAACCCCTTTGCGACAAGTCGAGATTTATAGACATTAACATTACCATCAGCATCTGTTTTCTTCTTGAAAATCTATTTGTTCTCGACAGCCTTCCGGCCATCTGGTAAGTCCACCAAAGTCCATACTTGGTTTTCGTACATGGACCCAATCTTGGATTTCATGGCTTCTTGCCATTTGTTGGAATCTGGGCTCATCATCGCTTCCTCATATGTCGCAGGGTCATCGGTGTTGTCCACCAACATGACACTCATAACGGGATCATACCAATCTGGAGTGGTACGAGTTCTTGTTGACCTGCGAGGCTCTGTAGCAACTTCAACCGAAGTTTCATGATCATCATCATTAGCTTCCTCTCTTATTGGTGCAGGCACCACAGGAACTTCTTCCGGTGCTGCGCTACTCGCAATTTCGAGAGAAGGTTCGACAACCTCGTCGAATTCTACTTTCCTTCCAGTCACTTCTTTCGAGAGAAATTCCTTCTCTAGAAAGGATCCATTCTTGGCAACAAAGATTTTGCCTTCGGATCTATGATAGAAGGTATACCCAATAGTTTCCTTCGGGTATCCTATGAAGACGCATATTTCCGCTTTGGGTTCAAGCTTGTCCGGCTGTAACTTCTTTACATAGGCTTCGCATCCCCAAACTTTAAGGAACGACAATTTAGGTTTCTTCCCAAACCATAATTCATACGGTGTCGTTTCAACGGATTTAGATGGTTCCCTATTTAAAGTGAATGCGGCTGTTTCCAATGCATAACCCAAAAATGATAGCGGTAAATCTGTAAGTGACATCATAGAACGAACCATATCTAAGAGAGTTCGATTACGACGTTCGGACACACCATTACGTTGTGGTGTTCCCGGCGGTGTCAATTGTGAAAGTATTCCGCATTTCTTCAAATGCTCGCCAAACTCGTAACATAGATATTCACCTCTACGATCAGAACATAGAAATTTAATCTCCTTGTTACGTTGATTCTCAACTTCACTTTGAAATTCCTTAAACTTCTCGAAAGTTTCGGACTTATGTTTCATGAAATAGATATACCCATATCTACTCAAGTCATCTGTGAAGGTAAGAACATAACGATAACCACCGCGCGATGCTACACTCATTGGACCACACACATCGGTATGTATGATTTCCAATAAGTCCGTAGCTCGTTCCATCATACCAGAAAATGGAGTCTTAGTCATTTTACCCATCAGACATGCTTCGCATCTATCAAGTGATTCAAAATCAAGTGATTCAAGAAGTCCATCGGAATGTAGTTTCTTCATACGCTTCACTCCAATGTGACCAAGACAACAGTGCCACATATAGGTCGAGTTATCGCTCGATTTCAAACGTTTAGCCTCAATGTTATTAATATGTGTATTTCCACTATTGAGATTCAATAAGAATATACCATCTATCAAAGGTGCATGTGCATAAAACATATTACTCATATAAATCGAACAACCATTATTCTCGGACTTAAACAAGTAATCGTCTCGCAATAAACAAGATCCCGATATAATGTTCATGCTTAAGCAGGCACCAAATAACAATTATTTAAGTATAAAACTAATCTCGATGGTAGATGAAGGGGTAGCGTGCCGACCACGATCACATCAACCTTTGATCCGTTTCCCACGCGCATCTTCACCTCGTTCTTCACTAGCTTCTGTTTATTCGCAAAGACCTGCTTTGAGTTACAAATATGAGCAACCGAACCAGTATCAAATACCCAGGCACTACTACGAGTACTAGTGAGATACACATCAATAACATGTATATCGGATATACCTTTCTTCTTGATGTTGCCGTTCTTCAAATCCGCCAAGTACCTTGGGCAATTCCGCTTCCAGTATCCTTCTCCCTTGCAGTAAAAGCACTCAGTATCAGGCTTAGGTCCAGCTCTGGTCTTCTTCGTCGGCGCGGTAACTTTCTTACCACACTTCTTGAAGTGTCCCTTTTGCTTAGACTTGCCTTTCTTGAATTTGGTGGTCTTATTGACCATCAACACTTGGTGCTCTTTCTTGATCTCCACTTCTGCAGATTTCAACATAGCAAACGGTTCTAGCAACTGCTTGTTCATGTTTTGCATATTGTAGTTCATCACAAAGTTCTTATAACTTGGTGGTAGTGATTGGAGAACACGGTAAATCCCCAAAGCATTAGGAATCACTATACCCAAGCTTTGAAGTTTGTTTGCGTGCCCAGACATCTTAAGCACATGCTCACTGACGGAGCTGCCCTCTTCCATCTTGCAGTTAAAGAACTTTTCAGAAGCCTCATAGCTCTCAATTGCCGCGTGAGTCTCAAAGATCAATTTTGAGATCACGGACAATATCATGTGGGTCTGAATTCTCAAACCTTTTCTGAAGCTTCGATTATAAACCATACAAGATAGCACACTGAACTGTGGAGTACTGAGTCTTCCGAGCGAGGTAAACATTCTTTACTTCGTCGGCAGCATCAGCTGCAGGCGGGTCACCCAGTGGTTCATCCAACACATAGGTCAAATTACCAGCTGTGAGGACAATCCTCAAATTGCGGAAATAATCCGCGAAGTTGCTTACATTGTTTTTCAACTTTTCTTTCTCTAGGAACGCATTAAAACTGATGGTAGGGGACGCCATTGATCTACAACATATTTGCAATAGTTTAGACTAAGTTTATGACAAATTGAGTTCTAATTAATAGTTAAATTAATCTAGGTGAACTCCCACTCAAAACAATATCCCTCACATTGTTTTAGTGATCACACGAACCAAATCCACCACATCAACACCGATCATCACGAGAGTTGATATAGTTTCAATGGCGAACAATCGACATGTTCATCATATCTACTATATGATTCATGCTTTACCTTTCGGTGATCCGTGTTCCGAGACCATGTCTGTACATGCTAGGCTCGTCAAGATCAAACCTTAGTTTCCGCATGAGCAAATCTGGCTTGCTCACGTTGTATACACTTGCGGAATCTAACACGCCCGATCATCACGTGGTGCTCCGAAACAACAAGCTTTAGCAACGGTGCTAACTAAGGGCGAACACTTTATGACTTGAAATTCATGTGCATGAGGGATCATCTTATAATGCTACCGTCGTCTACTAAGCAATACAAGATGCATAAAGGATTAACATCACATGCAATTCATAATATGTGATATGATATGGCCTTTCTTCTTTGTGCTTCCGATCTCCATCTTCAAGCACGAACATGATCTCCATCATCACCGGCATTGCATCAAGGTCAATGACGCTTCTCCATGGTTGTCGTCCACCGGCTTCAACTATTACAACTACTTTGAATAGACACGCGGGTCTTAACATAAATTAAATACAACCATATGGCTCCTGCCGGTTGCCAACTTATAATAAGGAACATTGCATACATCAAATATAATCACAATCATGGCCATATCACATCACTGCACACCCCTGCAAAACAAAGTTAGACGCCTCTACTTTCTTTGCATGTTTTACGTGGTTTGGGGCTTTCAATAAGTGTCGTTCTAACTTACGAACATGAACCACAACATTGATACTAGTATTGTTAATCACCCGTTGTAAATTGGATCTTAACTATGCTAGGAGAAACAGGCACCCGCAAAGCCACTTATGCAATACAAGTTGCATGTCAAGCGTGGAGCAAGTCTCATGAACGATGTCATGTAAGGTTAGCCCGGGCTGCTTCATCCCAACATCCCACAAGATGCAAAGTACACAAGAAGCAATCGACAAAAAAAGCATCAACGCCCACAATGACCATTGTGTTCTACTCGTGCAACAGATCTACATATAGACACGGCTCTGATACCACTGTAGGGTTTCGTAACATGGAAAACAAAAAAATTATACCGCATACAAACAAACAAGCCAAGATCTATCTACTAGATTGTAGCAACGAGTCGATGGAATAACTCACCCTCGAAGATTCCAAAGTGTTTAACGAGAGCGGATTCTCGTGGGTGATGTAGTCGTACTCTTCCCGATCTCAAGATCGCGTAGACGATCCTTCCATTGCTGCGTTAAACGGCGCTCCGCAGTCGGTCACACGTTCGGTACTCGATGAAGACCTTCCTCTCCCTTGTTCCAGCAGGCAGCGGAGGTTGTAGCACTCTCCTCGCGATTCCGGCAGCACAACGGCATGGTACCGGAAGTAGAGGGGAGATCTCTCAGGGCTTCGCCTTAAGCCGGAGCGAGTATAGTGGACTATGAGAGAGCCCTCGACGATCTAGATTTTAGACACGCCGAGGAAGAGGTGCTAGGGCTGGTGGCTAGGGCTTAGAGGTGCCCAAGTCAGCGGCTAAGAGAGAAACCCTAGGAGGCGGCTATGGTGGGCGGCGGCTAGGGTTAGGTTTAGAGGGGGCAATCTTATGTGCTAGGAGGGGAGCCCTGCCCCTCCTCTTATAGGAGGGAGGCGCCGGCCAAGGGGAGGGGAATCCCTCCCCAACTCGGATCCCAAGTGGGCCGGCGGTGGAGGAGGGACTCCTCCCCAACTCGGTTTCCCACTTCCCCTCCACTTCCCAAAATAGTCGTTTGACTTTCAAATTGGCGTTTGACTATTTCAAACTAGGATTTGATTAAACCCTTTATTTTGTTCAGCGATGACACTTAGTACATGATGCAATCATACCAACTTGATATAACACATTCATGTACCCTTCCCCTCCGGAGTGCCGGACATGAACCTTCTAGAACATTCCCGATGAAAACACTGGAACCATTCCCCAACTCCGAAACAGGACTTTCCTTATATGAATCTTATTCTACAGACTATTCTGGATCTCCTCATGATATCCCGGATCCCATCCGAGACTCCGAACAATATTCGGTCTCTTTCTCATCATTCCATAACTACTCAAACAACGTCGAATCCTTAAGTGTGTCTCCCTACGGTTCGTGAATTATGCGGACATGATCGAGACACTTCTCCGAACAATAACCAATAGAGGAATCTGGAAATTCATATGGCTACCACATATTTCTACGATTACTTTGCGATCGAATGAACCACTTACATACGATACCAATTTCCCTTTGTCTCACGATAGTTTACTTATCCGAGGTTATGATCGTCGGTATCTCTGCATACCTAGTTCAACCTCGTTACCGATAAGTACTCTTTTCTCGTTCCCGTGATATGTGATCCCTTGTGAGCCAGTCACATGCTTGCAAGATAATTGGATGACATTCCACCGAGAGGTCCCAGAGTATATCTATCCGTCATATGGATGGACAAATCCCACTCTTGATCCATGTGTCTCAACCAATACTTTCCGAACACTCAATGCCACCTTTATAGCCACCCAGTTACGGTGTGGTGTTTGATGTCATCAAAGCATCCATCCGGTAAAGGTGATATGCATGATCTCGTGGTCGAAGGAATTAGGTTACTATGTATCAGAAAGCATATAGCAATTGAACTATTAAAATGACTTGATATTTATGCTACGCTTATCTATAGGAGTATGTCCACCATATCATTCTCCTAATGATATGATCTTGTTGTTAATAACATCCCAATGTTCATGATAGGGAAACCACAATCATTTATTAACCAACAAGCTAGTATTATATAGAGGCTTTACTAGGGACTTCAAATTAAGTTTACAAATCACACAAGTATTAATGTTTCCTTGTTAATACTATTATAGCATGAATGTAAACATTTATCATAAACACAAAGATATAATAATAACTACATTTATTATTGCCTCTAGGGCATATCTCCAACATATTTCTAGAAAACAAAAATAGGGCTTTTTGCAATTAGTTTTAGACAAATAGATGCATGATGATGCACAAGGTAAAACAACAGCGATTTTCTAGTAGTGGTTTTACCCGGGGTGCTACATCTATGTATATTGTTGTAATGCCCAATCAAATCTCATAGGATCATGAATGTCTAGTATTGCATTGTTATGCCTTGCTCTGTCCTGTCAATTGCCCTGCTGTAATTTGTTTACCCAGCATGTTATGTTATTTATCTTAAGGAGAACACCTCTAGTGAACTATGGACCCCGGTCCAATCTTTACCATTGATACATCCTCCACTGTTACTGTTTACTTTCTGCAAGCCACCATTACCTTCCACACCATACAGTTAATCCTTTGTTTTCAGCAAACTGGTGAGATTAACAACCCCACTGTTTGCTGGGGCAAAGTCTTGAGTTTGTGTTGTGTAGGTTTCCAAGTTGCTAGAAACACCTTTGAGTCATTTCCTTCCTCCTACTGGTTCGATAACCTTTGGTTTCTTTCTGAGGGAAGACTTTATGTTGTGCTCATCATACCTTCCTCTTGGGTTTTCCCAACGAATCTCTACAGTGATCTGAGCCTCCATCAGTCGTATACTTATCGACCCCCTTTTTCACAAAATGCATCTCAGGATACAGAAGGTTTAACGACCGACTATACGGCGGGACCTTTTTGGTCCGGGCGTATAGTTGCGCTTGTATAGTTGAGATCTGGCATAAAGAAATCCTAATTTTCAATGCCGTCGCAATTATACGGCGGGAACTACATATCCCGCCCGTATAGTTCCCACTGTATAGTTCGCGCGACCTCTTAAACAAGCTTACAGGGCTAGGGCTTTTCCTCCTCCTCATTTTTTCTCTCATATTCTCTCTCCAAACTCCTCAAAACCCACCTAGAATTCTTGACTCTTCGCGGATTTCGTTCGTTTGAGTTGGGGAATCAACAGATTGGTATGTTTATCTCCCTATCCATGCTTTATTTTCAGAATTCCATGGTTGAAACTCTCACATTGATCTAGTGGATGAAATCAAGCTTGTTTGATTTTCCTTTTTTGATTTCTAATGTTAGGATTAAATTTGTCCATGTAGAATCGTTCGTATATCATGTAGAAACTATATGCCTAAGAATTTATGTTGAAATTTTTCAGTGCATCAAGATGAACAAGCTTGCTAGCATTTTTCGTAAGAGCATGCACCAACGTGGCGAGGGCTCGGGGCTACGGGCTGAGCTCGACAACAACTATGCCATCGTTTCATCAAGGAGGGTGATGCCCACACATTGGTCCGATGACGGCTTTCTCACCATGACAGGGTTAAGGGAGGACTTCAAGCACATGTGTACAAAGGACTATCACTCCTCGCCTACGCAAGCCACTATACCTACACTGAGCTCACTTTTGAGTTCCTCGCCTCCTTCTACGATGACTACAAGGAGAGAGGTAGTGCGTGCACGGTAAGCTTCACCATAAACCAGTAGCTATATCAAATCTCTTTTCAACAATGTTGTGAAGCTTCTGGATTCCCTCAAGATGGGGAATCAACTGTTACAAATTTATATAGCGTCTCAAGTGGAGAAACTTGGGAGATTATTTTTGTTAACGGTGGCAGAGACTTCTACCAGAAGAAGATGTCCACCATTCAGAACCCAACAATTCGCTACTTTGACTTGTTCCTCGCCAATACACTGTTGGGAAGAGGAGATACCGGTTCCATGGCTAATGCAGACATGGCCTTATCACCAAGCCACTCTTCCACGATGCACCGCAGAGTCCCAATCATGTGGCTCTATTCCTCTAGCACCTCCGCCACCAGAGCAACAAAACGAAAGGTGCAATTCGCATTGGTGGATTGTCAACCCACCTTGTCCAAGCCTGTGGAATTCCAATACATGTTATGCAACCTGTTGACGGCTCCATACTTATGGATGTCAAATATATAACTTCTTGTGGCTTCCTCGGTGTCTACTGAGATGACAAGAGGCTCTGAGCATATAAGTGTTGGGCCACGCAGAGATAAAACAAAAACTTTTCCTCTAACGCGGTGATCCCAAGACCTAGCTGAGGTAGAAGGCCACGAGGTTTACCACTAGACACGCGGTTGCGGATTACTGATGAAGCGTCGCTTGATGCAAGGCAGTCCTCACGATCCGATCGTCCCGGTGCCGATCGCAAAGACCTCTGCTGGTATCCACATCGTAAGGAGGAGCACCGGCGAATCGCTAGGTTCGTTACGGCGGCTGGACTGCTGTGGAGCTAGGGTTTCCAACACATGGAATGACCTAACCGAACAACGATTAACCTTTTAGGGTTACTGTGCTCCACTATATATAGGGAGTGAACGTGGGCTCTGCTCGTGCGACCCATTCACTAAAGCCCATATAAAACTAGTCACCGTGAGTCCAACTCACTAACTCAGTCCTAATCTGGTTTAGGTCCAACCCAACTAGATTATATGATTCGGATCCAATCCGAACCTGCTCCCGCTCTTAAGTGTGTGACCCCGCAGGCTCATGGTTACTTGGACACGATTTGAGTCCAACTCACAATCGATCAATCGGCATCGGCTCCTAGCAGAACGTACCGATTCCCAAGTACCAAAGAGTCATGACGACTTGCCTTTCCAATGCGACTTATGTCTGAGTCCCTTTTGCCTCACGATATACCTTGTCAGACTATAGGCGAATATATGTCATCCCTTAAATAGTCCAACTCTCTTCTCGATCCGAGATAAGTGATTCACCCGACTAACTCTTAGCCGATCGCCTCGGTTAACACTTAACCGAGCCGTGCATGGCCATGCTTTCCGAATCATATCTCACGAGAGGGCCCAGAGAATATCTCTCCGAGTGGAGGGGCAAAATCCCATCTTGGTTATTCACATCACGCAGCTTGATTCTCAGTCGACCCGAACCCTGCCTTTATAACTGCCCAGTTACGGATCAGCGTTTGACAGAACCTAAGTCGGTGATCCTCAACTCGGACTATGCAACAACCTCAGGTCTAAGGATTACATTGATTGAGATATACAAATGACAACTTAGTTCGTTGTACCTCAATATGGGTCAATCCGACTCGCTAAACTCTTTAGCCTAGTCTGTGTAAGTTGGAATAGCATCTCCATGCCCATGACAAGTGGAACCGAGTCATCAAGCCAACTTTCACATTGGTCTAAGTTGTGTGTCCAGCACAACCTCAATGACCAAGGATATTTAGTACAAACAACATGAATGCATAGTTCCACAACTGAATCACATATTCAATGATACGCATCAGATGTTTATACAAGGACTACTTAATAACTTTATGAATACTATGGGAAATCTCATCATACATGATTGCCTCTAGGGCATATTCCCAACAATAAGTTTGGTTATATTTATGCCGCACAGGATGAGCAGGTGTCGTTGACTTGTCCACAAGATTTCTCGATTTTGGAGAAGAACAACTGGATCCTCACCAAAGATCAAGTGATGAAGATCATGGCTGAACTCCAGCCTAACCAAGAGGAAGATGAAGAAGGAGAGCAGCAGGATGAGCAGGAGGAGGAGAAGGACGATCCTGCTTGGGAAGGACAGCAGCAGCAACAGGAGGGACCCTGGGACCCATGGCCCAATCAACAGCAATAGCAGCAGGGGTTCAACAATGTCCCCTATCAAGATTTTCTGCAACTCAACCAGCGTGTTGGGGATATCGACCACACTCTACAGGGAGTGAATGAGGATGTTAGTGCCCTGACTAATAGCTTTAGTCACTTCATTACCAACTTCCCCAACTACTACCAGCAGTACCCGTACCCACCACCAAATGACGGCAACAACTAAGCCTGGCAACAGCCTAAGCTTGGGGGAGGTTTGAAAACCTCCAAACTTTCCATTACTATTTTTATTTTCTTCTTTTAATTTATTTTACTTCTTCAAAAACTACATGTTTACTTTCAGTTTTGCATTCCTAAATCGAAAACACAAAAAAAATAGTTGTAACTGCTATTGCAAAAAAAAATATTTGTCTCTCTCGAAGATTGCTCAATTTCAGGTGACTTGGCAATGGGAAATATAGCGGGGTTCAACTCAAGTACAAGAAAGAAGAAAGCAAGAAGAGGTATCACATTCCTTTCATCAGCTCTTCTACAATTTTAAATTGACCCTACAGCTTGCACTTGAGTCACTCCCCACTTAGCTTGTTATCCTACATAGTCTATTCCCTTGCTAGTGTCTCCTTTTTAGCTTTGAAATAATTAGCAATGAACTTGGTTAAAATATTTCCAACATTTTTACAACAACAAAAAGCATCCAAAAGATGACTTGAGTCCATGTTTATCCCAAAGGATTTGATTTTAGAAACTACTCAACCCCATTGAACGTAATGTAATAGACTTGATAACACTCTTGAATGAAATTGTTTGATAAAATGGACGCTTTGAAGTAGTAGAGATTATGCCACTTCTTTTCTAATAATTAAAGTAAGATATTGATTTACGCGTGTCACTACAACACTATCGTGCTCCATGGGGAACTATTAACTCCGCTGGCCAACGAACAATCTAAATGTGGGAAACCACTTGATTTCAGCTATTGAGTTATGTAAGCGTCTGTAGCTGCAATGCTATGACGAGTATAATTTTAGTCTCCTTGTGGTCTCATGTTCCAAGTGAAGTCGTAGTACTCCTCTGGCCCACTATTGCTCAACAGTTATCTATTGGCTTGGTCATGAGTGCGCAACACAGTCTCAATTAACATGCTAAAAATAGTGGCATGATTTCTCTATGGAAGAGGTGAAATTTTTGAAAAGCAAGGAAAGAAAAAAAGTGCTTTGAGAGTCTTGAAATTTTGACATGAGAGTGGATGAGTTGTTCTTCAATTGAATGTTTTTGGTGCCAACTTGAGTACTCCTAATTGATTAAAGAAACAAGAGCAAAAAGTATTTCATCTCTCAACAAAGAGAGAAACCAAAAGAATTTGTTTCACTTTCCTAGATTAACTATTGACACTTTCTCGGACATATTATTTGCTAGCAAGATATACGTGATTAGGAAGTGGACTCAATGCAATCTTTTGAATACTTGTACGATCATGTTTAAGATTACAGGAATTGTGAAGAAAGGAATTTGACACCAATTCAGGCTTGTAAGTTCTTTTATTTTAGTCTCGAATCTCCGCTATTCTTCCTTATTTTCTTGTCACTCGAGGGCGAGCAACATACAAGCTTGGGGGATTTTATAGCTGTGAGATTCGACACATTTTTTATGGTTTTTATTAATGGTTTTCGTCTTGATTTGATGATTTTCTAGCTTTACCTAACGCTAATACTTCGGTAGCGAAGAAAACTTGGTTTCCAATATGTGTTTTAGGTTCTGAACATCTACATAAGATTTTAATAATATAAATACAATATTCAAGTGAAAACAAGCAAGTCTGCTTTTGGAAGCAATCGAGGAAGGCAACCAGGAGGTTTAACGACCAACTAAACGACGGAAATATTTTCTCCGATCATATAGTTATCGCCGTATAGTTACCACCGCCTTTGTCTTGTCAAAAGGAACAACTTTCGTGAAGAGGACGGGAGCGAAAACACAAGACAACAGCCACTATTCCATCTAGAAGGGAGAAAGAAGAGATCCAGAGAAGAAGGGGAAGACGTTCTTCATCTTTCTCCACGATCTTCGTCCTCCTAGCCACCACATCCCCATAGCCATTACTTTACTTGAGAGAGAGAGAGAGAGAGAGATCTTCACCTTGCAAGATTAGGGTTTGAGATTGTTTCTTCCTATCTTGAAATTGTGTTAGATTGATTTTATATTATTATTGTGGATCTCCATGATAATATCGAGAAGAACTCCCTTTATTTAATTATATCGATGATGCTTTCTTCTCTCATGTGTGAGTAAGTTCCTTTGGGCGTGGGAGATGTAAGGGATTGGTGAGATGTGATGTGCCTATATATTTTCCATTAGTTTGTGATTGATTTTAATTACTATATTATGTGTGCTTGACTATATGTGGAATGCCTAATGCTTGTTGTCCAATTAAGGGTTCAGACAACGTGATACTTTGTTCTACATAGATAAGATCTTGTTTTCTAGCAGAACGGTGACCCCCGAGTGACACGGGGATATCAATGGAAAACTAGTTGAACTCGAGGAGCACGAGGAGTCACTGTGCCTATTGCATTAGTCCGATCCAAGGTGCTTAATTGCTAAGCAACCTAAAGGACTTAACCACCTAGTGACTGACCATGGTTTTGGTAACAGCCTAATAGGATTATTGAGTTGGGATGAAATCTACCAAGAGGAGTTACGACTAATTATGGGTTTCTCGCCTACACATATACTTATAAAATTATTATTGTTACACTTATCACTCATCCACCTGGCACAATCACTATCACCATGAAATGTATCTCCTCGCGCCTACTTTGCCATCTGCAGAAAACAACAAACAATTGAATCGTTCTTTACTTTTATGCTTTTTATTTCTAAAGTTTACGTTTTTTTAGGGTAAAACAGTAGGGCAAAAAACCCCACTGCAACTTTTATAGATTATAGAGAGTTACAGAAGAATATTTACAAACATATTCCACCTCAAAAAAGAGGGATAACATGCTAATCAACTATCTCCTGTCTAAATTTGTTTCAATCCAAATCTTAAGGCCCTGATAATACTTCTTCTTAATTCTATAAAGGACCCATCTTAATTCCTGGGCTACAATAGCCTTCCAAGTCTCTATCGACGCATGCTGATTGTTGAAAATTTCATTATTTCTGCAAATCCAGATGCTCCAAGTTCCAAGAATCAGAATTTCCATTGCAAAAGGGACCTTGAGGTCTTTTTAATCTTGACTAAAACTTCAAAGATGCTTTGATCCGAATTGACTGTGAAATTTCAGCCCAAAGTGCTCTTGCAAAGGCATTCCCAAAACAAATGTAAACTTGTTTCTTCACTATTGCATCCTGAAAGACACAATCATAATATGCGAGAAAAACATTTCCTTTCGTAAGATTTCTTGTGTTGAGTCTATCAAGAAGAGCGGAAGAAGAATTTATGCTTTTGTTGACAAGAAGATTTCCATATCCATGAGAAATGTGGCTGAACCGTTGGTAACCGATTAAAGAGCATAAGCCTTTTGACCAAAAAAATACTACCCCAAATGTATGACCAACAATCGATTCCCTTCCTGCGAATTGAGAATTTGTTCAAGACTTTGATATTCTGAAAAGCTTGTTGGGACAAAGGAAGGTAAAAGAGATCCCAGTATTTGCAAGATGCAAGAACTCACCGACAGAGATGAGGGTTTTTGCATATGAAAGGAGGTGAGGAAGCTTATGTTGGAGGCAACTATCATTCCACATATCAGTCCGAATAGTGTGGATTTCCCATTTCCAACCAAGCACTTTGCAAGTCCTTTAAAAATGTCAATCAGTTTTAGATGAGCTTTCCACCAAAAGGATCCTCAAGACTTCTTCCGTAGCTTATCATTACAATAGTAAGTATTCCATATCAAGTGAACCCAAGGAATATCCTTATGATTATAAAACTTATCCAAATTCTTCAAAAGAAGAGCGAAATTTTGAACATTAAGATCAAGAACTCCCAATCCTCCCTGGTTTTGGGTCTACAAACTTTCTTCCATGCTACAAGAGCGTACCTCTAGCTTGAACATCAAGTTTTCTTTCTCACAAGCATTTCCTCATATATTTAATCAACTGCTCCTTGATAGTGACAGGAGATCAAAACAACTCATGTAATATATGGGAAGGAAGATAACAGATTTAACTAATGCAATTTCCCCATAATTCGAAAAGTCACTATTCCACACAACCTTCTTTCCACTCTCTGAACAATAGGCAAGAAGTGTTCCACAGAGGTTTATTCAAGCTCGGGGCAAACCAAGATAGGTAAAAGGCAAGGAACCGTTGAGGCAAGAAAGGGTATTGGCAAAATGCCCAAGCCTTTCGTAATCCATATTAATTGGCATCATGCTGCTCTTAGAATAATTGACTTTGAGTCTAGTGGAAAGAGCAAAAGTATGAAGAATTGCCTTAAGACACAAGAGTTGCTCAGAATCAGCCTTAAGGATTACTAAAGTGTCATCTGCATACTGAACCACAGGGAAGTCGGGATGAATACATTCTCGGGCAAAGAAAGAAGACCTGGTTCATTGCCTTATTGAGGATACTTTGAAGGAGATCGTGACGGAACAAACAATAAAGGAGACAAAGGATCTCCTTGCGACACCCCTTCTACAAGAAACTTTTCCTGTGCACACCATTTAAAAGCACAGAGGAAGAAGCATACCCAAAGATCATCTAAATCCAGAAATCCATTTAACTCCAAAACCTTTGGCCTTAAGGATATTGATGATTGCAGAATGCTCAATTCTCAAAAGCCTTCTCAAAATCCAACTTAAGAATTAAAATTTCCTCCTTTGACTTGTGGCATTGATCAAGAAATTCAAATGCCCAACCTAAATGATCTTGGATAGATCTTTGCTTGAGGAAACCATATTGATTCTTGTGAACAAGTTTAAGAATGACTTTTTGTAGTCTATTAGCTAGAATCTTGGTGATAATCTTAAGGACACTGTTTAGCAAAGAAATAGGCCTAAAATCAGCAGGAGTCAAAGGAGCAGCAATTTTTGGAATGAGGGTGATAAAAGAAGAATTAATGCTTTCCAAAGAGGCATTCCCTTCATAGAACTCAACAAGTAAATGCTTTACATCATCCTTGATAATAGGCCAAAGCTTCATGAATTCATTATTATAACCATCAGGGCCAGGGGACTTATCATTAGGCAGATTTGTGATGACTTCATCAATCTCCTCATCAGAGAAAGGCTTTTCCAAAGCCTCCCTTTCCTCCTGGCTTAAGCAGTCACCAGCCAAGTCATTAAGATTGAAATGCATTTGAGGCTTATCAGAAGAGCCCATTCTATTTCTAAAGGCATTCCAAAGAAGATTTGCTTTTCCATCATGATCATAGACCTCAAGATCAGAATCATCCTTGAGCATGGAAATGTAATTATGTCTAAAACTTATGGTAGCTCTGGAGTGAAAGAATTTGGTGTTCTCATCCCCCAGCTTAACCCATTTAATTTTCCCTCTCTGTTTCCAATAAGTATTCTGGTTTTGTAAAAGAGAAATAATAAGATCTTTCAGGAGATCCCTAAGATTCCACTCATGAACAGTAAGAGTTCTCATTTCCTCCATGATATCAAGCAAGTCAATAGTGGCATTAACATTACAGATTTGTGCCTTTAGGCAAGGTAACTGTTTGGCCCAAAGCTTCAGCCCTCTTCTCACATTTTTGAATTTAGCATTTTTTTTTGCAGGATCCAGAAAACCCACAGGAATGTTCCATGAATTTTGAACAATAGCTTTAAACTCCTTATGATGTAACCAATGGTTTTCAAATCTGAACACCTGAGCTTTTGGAATCATTGTGCCAATGGTAATGACACAGGGAAGGTGATCAGAAGTGGGCTTAGAAAGAGGGGCAACAAAAGTTGAGGGAAAACTCTGAGTCCAGACAGCAGAAGTAAAAAACCAATCCAATCTTTCCAAGAGGGGATCCTTCTGCATGTTACTCCAAGTGAACTTTCTACCCTTAAGTGGTAATTCAATGATACCCAAATTATTAATGGCTTCATTAAAGAGAAGCATACCATTCACATCTCCACCCAATTTGTTTCTATCAGAAGGCTGTCTACAGAAGTTAAAATCACCCACAATAAGCCAATCCACATCATCAGGCATATCAATATTGCCAAACCAGTCTAAAAATTCAGACTTTTTTTCAGGTAAACATGGTCCATAAATGTTGGAGAGGATCCAGGATTTATTGGACAAGAGAGATGTCAAGGTAATGGAGATAGAAAACTCATTGAGGAAAGAGAGCTGTCCAGAAAATAGGGAGCCATTCCAAATGGTGATCAAACCTCCAGATGCACCTCTGGAGGGAAGAAATTCAAAGTTGGTAAATTTAGAGGGGCAGAATTTTTTAATGTAGGAGCTATCAAAATCCTCACGCTTAGTTTCTTGGAGACAGATAATGTCACAGCCAGACTCCTCAATTTTGCTTCTGAGAGCAATCCATTTTTTTCAGAATTGATTCCCCTGATATTCCAATTCAGGATCTTCCAAGTTCTTTTGTTATTCATTAAGAAACCAGGAGCAAGTATAGATGTGGGGTGATGTAAATAATGTAATCACCCAGAAGAGGAAAGAAATCTTGAGACAAAAGCTCAACCAATTTAGAGTACCACAGAGTTGATCCACAACAAGTACCTCCACATTGCAATATCACAATCACAGAACACATAACAGGAGTCAACAAGACTCCGAAAAGATTTAGTTTGATACATTAACACACTTAAGAAGAGGTCTTCTTCTTGGCTCATTGTCCACAGTACCAAAGAGCCCTGTGCTTCTTCTTGCCACCAATGCCCAAGCTGGAAGGGGTCCTCCTTTAATGCTGCCTTTGTAGGAGCCTTAATAGCCACATCATTGGCCTTCCCTTTCTTGAGTAACCTCTTCTCCGTGTCCCCATCTTTTACCTTGCAGAATGAAGCGCAAGATTCTTAACCACTTTGGAATTCGTGCAAGGAGGAGCAGATTACAAACCGGGCAATCAACAATTTGACAATTTAAGTGACTTTTAAAACCCCATTTAGCTCAACAATTCTAGGACTTCTTCTCACCTCAGATTCCACAAGAGGTTCCTTGCCCTTTCTCTTTCTAGCAGGGTAGAGGGGAGCTCAAGATTTATTGACTTCAATACCGTGCAAGAAGGAGCCATCTGGGAAAAATTCTCATTAGGAATGATGAAAGATATTGAACTTTCTTCAGCAATAGGTTCCTTAATAATTTCCCATAAAGGAGAAGTAAGAAAACCCTTGACCCAATTGAACTTCTCAGGAGTAGCAAGCATGAGAGTAATGAAGTTAAACCAACTTACAGGAATATCACATTTAAGAGAACCCTTAGAAGAAGAATCCTTCTGAATATGGGGAGCAAAATAATTCTCCCAGAGCTCCAAGCCTTGTTGGGAAAATCCCTTCTTGGCAATATGCACATCAGGAATGGAAATAAATGTTCTCACCATCCCAATCTGAAGGTGAGCCTCATTTGGGGAAAGAAGGTGCTGATCCTCCAGCATCCAATCATCATTCTCATGGGCCACAGTACTTGAGTCCATGGGACTTCCTGTCTCCTCCTCAGCATCAGGATTAGCCTCCTCCTCATCTAAAGTTTACGTTTTAGTTTTATTTAAATATATTCAGTTTAATCTAAATCTTATTTTTATTTCAACACTTGCAGTCAATTCACTCAAAGACCTGTGGTAACTTTGAGTGCGACAGAGACTTCATTCATAAACACTTTCCTTTGGGCTCCCTATGGGATCGATATCTTAACTTTGAAACTAGCTACAAACGATATGTGCACTTGCAGATATCAAACTTTGATCCTCCTCGAGTCGAGGTCCCAATTATTCCTAGCGGGCATGCCGAAAGAGAAGGTCGGCAGCCGGATCTTATCTTCATCACCATCATTCTTCATGTAGAATAAATACTGGTGCCATTTATTGCACGGCTCAAGACCGGTGAGTCGAGGGAAGATTGAGCTCTTCCGAGGTGTTATGGACACAACGCCTCAATGCATGAGAGATTTCTCGGAGGGGCGCATATCCTTATTCGACGCTACGTTGGCTCGAATTTGGAAGAACTTGGCCCAGAGGTCTATAGAAGGCCAGAGGCCAAAATATCCTCCGGTGACCGAGATAAACACAGATAAGGAGGCTATGGCATTAGCCGGTAAATGATGCGGCTGAAGGCCGAATGTGCCTAAGAAATCCCTAGATAAATCACTAAGAGGAAGGCTGAACCCGCGAGTGAAGTGGGAGACGAAGACGACGAACTCACCCGGCTCCGTGATGGGGGAAAGATCCTTGCTGGGTAGTCGGCAAGAAACCCTAGACGAGATTCGACGCGTCCGAATTATCCAGTCGATATCTTTCTGGGTCGCACCCTTCCATGAGCCTCGCTCGAGCGCGATGGAGGCTCCTTCATTGCCGTCGGCGGCAACGACGCTCTGCGTGCTTGCCATGAGTTCGTCGGAGGAGCCAGAGTAAGAAGAGCTGCTCGTGGAGGCGGGGAGAGGGCGTGACTGCCAAGGACCCATCGCTGGAGCGAAGAAGCGCGGTCGCAAGCGGCGGAACATAGCCGGAGCGGAGTAGAAGCTTGAGGCAGGCGCACTACACGGTGAGCTTGCGCAAGGAACGGGCGGCATGGTTGCGGACAAAGAGCTCTGCGACGACGGTGCTGGGAGAAAGAGGAACGAGTTGGGAGCGGGGGAAAGTGAACGAGGATTTCACCCTGCTCCCCTATTTATTGGCCTAGGCCACGAAGGGTCGTGGGATCATGCGGGCACAACGGTTGCCGCGCACACGCGTGTATTTTGTGGTGGCAACCGTTGAATGGAGCAACACGGGCAGTTACACGACACAAAGACCGATCCACCCGCAACGACGTTGCGGTAATCGAAGAGACACTGCGAGACTTGACCGCTCGCAGGGATAATTGTCCCTATGTCAGTAGTTACTGTAGTGTCCCAAAAAATAAGGCATAGCGCAATGTTTAATGACATGTAGGATGAAGCTTATGAGAGAAACCAAGGAAAATAACCCAAGTGGAATAAAATGACTTAGCTATTGGACACTTATCTCGGAAGAAGCCAGGATGAGTCGGAAGATCAACAATGTTGAAGTCCAGATACATTTCAAAAATGAGCCGACTAAAAGATAAGTCAACAAAATGGATATTATTTCTGGACAAGAGTGAACCTGTTGTGGCCTTGCCGGCTAAAGCCGTAAAGACCGCACCAGCTTCGGGGACTAATGTTGGGGGCATGACCCTAGGTAGGGTCAAGCTAAGTTAAAAGGTGTTGGAGATATGCCCAAGAGGCAATAATAAAGTGGTTATTATCATATATTCATGCTTATGATAAATGTTTACCTCCCATGCTATAATTGTATTAACCAAAAACATTAATACTTGTGTGGTTTATAAACATAAAAGAGTCCCTAGTAAAGTCTCTTGTTAAACTAGCTTGTTGGTTAATATATGATCATGGTTTCCTGATCATGAACATTGAGATGTTATTAACAACAAGGTCATATCATTGGGAGTATGATGTGATGGACATACTCCTATAGTTAAGCGTAGCATAAGATCAAGTCATTTAAAATAGTTCAATTGCTATAAGCTTTCAATACATAGTAACCTAAATCCTGCGGCCATGAGATCATGTTAATCACCATTATCAGATGGTTGCTTCGATGACAACAAACACCGCTTCGTAATTGGGTGGTTATAAAGGTGGAATTCAGTATTCGGAAGGTATGTGTTGAGGCACATGGATCAAGAGTGAGATTTGTCCATCCATATGACAAATAGATATACTCTGGGCCCTCTCGGTGGAATGTCATCCAATTGGCTTACAAGCATGTTACTGGCTCACAAGGGACACAAGAACGAGTAAAGAGTACTTATCGGTAACGAGGTTGAACTAGGTATGCAGAGATACCAACGATCAAACCTCGGATAAGTAAAATATCGCAAGACAAAGGGAAATTGGTATCGTATGTAAATGGTTCATTCGATCATGAAGTAATCGTAGAAGTATGTGGGAGCCATATGAATTTCCAGGTTCCTCTATTGGTTATTGATCGGAGAAGAGTCTCGATCATGTCTGCATAATTCACGAACCGTAGGGGTGACACACTTAAGGATTCGATTTTGTTTAGTAGATATGGAATGTGAGTAAAGAGACTGAATGTAGTTCAGAGTCTCGGATGGGATTCGGGATATCACGAGGATATCCGGAATGGTCTAGATAATAAGATTCAAATAAGGAATGTCCAATTCCAGAGTTCGGGAATGGTTTCGGTGGTTTCACCGGATTGTTCTAGAAGGGTATAGAAGGTCCACCGATCCGGAAAGGGGAAGGGTACATGGATGTGTCATGACAAAGTGGAATGGTTGAATCATGTCCTAGGTCACTTGCCTGGACACTTGGAAGAGAGAAATCAAACTCTAATTTTAAAGTCAAAAAGACAGTTTGAAAAAGTCAAACCAGGACAATGTTTCCAAGTGGAGGGAGGGAAGGATTCCTACCTAGGGAAGGAATCATCCCTCTCCCTTGCGTCGGCCACATGAAGTGGAGTTGGGGGAGGACTCCCTCCCCCCCCCCTTGCCCACACAAGAAACCCTAGGTTGGTCGTCGCCCCCCTCTCTAGTTGCGGCCAATCTAGTTCTCCTGTAAACCGCTACCGACTAGCTAAACCCTAGTTTCTAGCTACCTCTAAACCTTGGCCCTCCAAATCGTAGATCGTCGAGGCTCCCTCTACTCCACCATACTCCCTCTGGCTTAGGCGAGGCCCTGTGGGATCTCCCATCTACTTCCGACACCACGCCGTCGTGGTGCCGAAATTGCGAGGAGATAGCTACAACCTCCGTTGCCTGTTGGAACAAGGGAGAGGAAGGTCTTCATTGAGTACCATACGTGTGACCGACTGCGGGAGCGCTACTGGAACGCGGCGCCGGAAGGATCGTCTACGTGATGTTGAGATAGGCAAGTGAACGACTATATCATCCACGAGAATCCAATCTCGTTAACCGCTTTGGATCTTCGAGGGTTAGTACTCTATCGACTCGTTGCTATAATATAGTAGATTGAACTTGGCTTGTGTGTGTTCATGCGATAGAATTTTTTTGGTTTTCATGCTACGAACCCCTACAAAAGTACAAAGTACATCGGGATATATACCGGGCCAAGGCTTGATCCGGCCGACTTATATGAAGGTCGACCGACTAAGGGCCGGATTACCTGGAGATAGAAGGATGTGAGATTGACTCGGCCGACATAAGAGGGATGCCAGCACGATGTTTAGAGTATGTTCTATTTGCAGGTTCGAACTTGGCCGAGTCATACTGGGCGAGACCGAGTCATAGGGAAGCTTGCTCGAGAAGGAGAGAACGAGCCACAAGTCAACATCGTGCTCGCCTCCCTCGTGAATCTGTGCAAAGGCCAAGCGCCATGACAAGGGTCGAGGATGTAGGGTAGAAGAAGCGTCACAGAGGTGACGGTCCCAGAGTCCAACGTTCACATGTCGTGGGCTCTGGATTATTGTCGTCGATAGAAGGGCAACAGGGAAAGAGGTGCACCGAATTACCTCTTTGGGAGAAGCATATTCGGGGAATATGCCATCCACGTCAGCCCTAATGTGACCTGGCCACCCCTTTATAAGGTGAGCCAAGGCCTCCTAGTAGGTGGATCGAGCCATTTGACACTTAGAAACTAGGAGAGAGCTTCTACCTCCTCTCTCTGATACATCTCAAGGAGCGATTGTAACCATTGTTGATCAAATTAAAGATCGAGATTGTGTTCTTCGTGTGTAGAAACCACTACATCATTCCTCCCTGGATCCCACTAGTGCATATTGGCACCATCTTTATCCTATCCATGGCATCTGCCGTGCCACCACCATGACAAGTAGGTGCCACTAGGCATCGACCATGGTGGAGGTTCGGCGGGATTACGGGGAGAGCTAGGAAAGGTAGAGATAGAAGGAAGTAGTACTTCGGCGATCTTTCGTGGGGCGGGGTTTGACCGTGAGGAGGGGAGCGACAAGGGCAGCGCTTGGCGGTTCCGAAACCATCAGTGATCGTCATGCCGGGAAGGTGGGAGACGACCTCCCATTTATTTTGCTATTTTGATTTTTTTAACATAATTTCACTTTTTAATTAGCTTGATTTGTGGGACCCAGTCCACCTCAGCAGATTGGCAAGTTTGGTACCACCTCGGCACTGACATGTGGGTCCCACCTATCAGTTTCCGTGTCAATTCGTGATTAATCTAGAATTAGTGTATATTACAAACAACTAATCAAAATATGGTGGTTGATGTTATGGCTGCTATGATTGAGTCTGCTAAAAATGCTAGGCGGTTGTCTGGCTTAGTTCCTCAACTGGTTCCTCGGGGAGTCAGTTTACTTAAGTATGCTGATGAGAATATCCTCCATATGAAATTCCTCTTGTATTGTTTTGAGAGTATGTTTGGCATGAAGATTAATTATCACAAAAGTGAGGTGTTTGTCTTGGGGGTTGAACAAATGAGGGTGGCAAATCTTTTTAATTGCAATCTTGGCAAACTTCCTATGGTATATCTGGGGGTGCCCATTGGAGAATGTAGACTCAACAATGATCGGTTTATGCCTCTAGTGAGGAAGCTCACAAGGAAACTAGACCCTTGGAAATCTAATTTGATGTCTTCTGCAGCTAGATTGACTCTGTCGAATGCTTGCTTGGCTAATATGCCAATGTTCCAGATGGGCTTTTATTTGTTATATAGGTGAAGGTGTCCAAGGAGAGATGGATAAGGTTAGAGGCGGATTCTACTGGGAGAGGTTTTCTCAGTCTTTCAAATATCATATGATGAAATGGGAATACGTCTGTAGACCAAACGATTTTGGAGGCCTGGGTATTATTAATACCAGATATATGAACATTGCTCTGCTCCTGAAATGGATTTGAAAATTGTTCAATTGCGACGATAATATCCCTTGGGTCAGAATTCTGAAGAAAAAAATCTGAGAAATGGGGAGTCGATTTTGATGAATGATTCAAGGGGCTCTTAGTTCTGGAATGGTTTACAGGAGGTTAAAAAATGGTTTATCTAGGGAGCTGTTCGCATTGTGGGGGATGGCAAAGCCACTAGATTTTGGCATGATGTTTAGGTAGGGAGCTCCTGTTTAAGGTTGGTATTCTCATCTCTATTCCGGGCTGCTAGAAAACTTGATGCCGCCGTAGCTGATAATTATGAGCTTTGTTCTCACTCTTGGGATATTGGGTTTAAGTGATCTTTTGGGACAGCTCATATGAAGCAGTTATATAAATTACTAAGCATGTTGGAACCTATTTTCTTATCTGATCAGCAAGATAGGGTGAGATGGGCGTTTGAAAAGAATGGGATTTACTCCACCAAGTCGATGTACAGATGGTTGGCTTTTGAAGGAGTGTCTGATCCTCAACTAACTATTACATAGAAATTGAAGCTCCCTTTGGAAATTAAGATAATTTTGTGGCTCCCTTTGAAAAAAAAATCTATGTCTCTGCAGATTCCCCGGACATATCCAAATCCAACCCAAAAGTTTTATTCGCACTCGAGTAAAGTTTATTGTTAAGCTGTGATTACGATCACCCATTATTTTGACATTCCCACAAGTAGTCTGCTAGACTGAAAACTTTCCAACATGCCACTGAAATATATCTTTGAGCAGATATACCCTGGACAGATATATCCAAATCCAACCCAAAAGAAATCCACGATCGATCCGTGCGCTGGTCTGGACACACATTTGCCACGAGCAGATTAACACACCACATCACAACCTAGACAGAGACATCCATTCCGGTTTGCAGGATATGCACTGCACACAGCTTGCGCCGAGCTAGCTGGCTCGACATGCATCTCACATCTCTCGTTCCTTTTCGGCAATGCCGTGCACTCGAGAACTCCCGATTGGCCGCGCGGCACATCATCGTTAATCGAAAAGCAGTAAAGCGATAACCGCAGCTTCGCATCACGATCCTCGGATCGGATCGGACACGCGATTCACCTGATATGTATTGTATGAGGTGCCGCTTTTCTACTCTCTGAGAATCACTGGGTACAAGAGAGAGAGATATGCGCAGCGCAGCAGACAGTTAATCCTCTCCCTTTTCCATCCTGGGATTCGAAACGATCGGCGGGAGGAATCAAATCCAGCGTCCACTGAGCAGCAGTAGCGGACGGCCGGCGGCCGGAGAAAAACGGTTGCTGTCTTCTTCTTCCACCTCGGTCTGTCGATTCTCGATCGCCACCTGCTAGGAAGGCTCTGAAAGTGCAGCGTGACAAGTACACCACGTACGGGCTCTGAAAGTGCAGTGCTAGGGAGTATTTTTATTCTACTGTGGCACAGTCGTGTATAGTTAGTTGTGTTTGCCGACAATCTGGTGCTATTTGAGCAGTGGTATAGTGATGCATGGTGGGCGTTGGTTCCGTTTCTGGCAAGTGATCCACGCCCTTTCCTGTGCTGTGCATGCACTTGTTTTTTATTTGCTTTTGACCAACCAAAATCCTGTGGCCGGCCTATCTATATCGCAATAATGCAAGTCTGGTTGTTAGTCATGACAGTGCGTGTATGCGTATTTTGGTTGGGTCGTCCTAATGCTCTACCTTGCACATTCGTGGAATCCTTTTTTTTTTTTGAAGAAAAGATTGGATAGATAGGGGAGACATTTAGCGAGGCAAACCATGCATGCACGCATCAAGTGAGACCGATGAGCCTCTACTTTCTTTCAGAACGAAGAAGAAAATTCAGCTGGCATACAGAATGAATGAATGGATGGATGAGGAGGACCGAGAGTGCACGTCAAAAAAAAAAAGATTGCCACCATAGAGTGCTGAATACCAAACTCGGCCTTCTTGTATGTAATCCGTCGAAAGAATGCATGCCCTGCAAGTAAACACTTCTTCAACACCATGGATGGTCAGACGGACCTAACCGGCTGACCTGCTGCGCCATTAGGCCCATTACAGTGACGCTACAGAGATCTGCACTGCACGATGCGTCAATGACCTGATTATTCAGTAGTGTTAGAAATTCGCTGCATGCTTCGCCGCCAGTCCTCAGCTGTCACGCACGCGTTCCTCGTTAGGCACAAGACAGACATGCTTCGTGCTATATGTCCGCTTCAAGTTCCAATCCAAGCTTTCCGTCCTGCGTTGCATCGATGCAAGATAAGATCGAGGCAAATATAATGGATTTCGCTTTCTGAAACCTATAAAAGAAACGAGCTAGTAAGGTAATCGCATCAGGTGCTGTTCTGCGTCACCGTCGCATGAAAGCTCGGATCTACGCGTGGGCGCTAGCTACGTGGTGGCGATGAACTGGTGAGTGAGCCCAGAGCTAGTAGCAGCTAGCTAGCTCGGTCGATCGATCGGTGCGCGCGCGAGATGGCCGTCTCTTTCGGTCTTGGAAAAGGCGAGCCTCGGGCGGGAAGATGCAGGGAAAGGTCGATGGCCGCGCCGGATGATACGTCCAGACGAGCACACGTACGGGTTGGAGCAAAAGGCGCCGCCTCGATGGAGAAGGGGCGATGGAAAGAACGAAGCGCAAAGCAGGCAAGATTCTCGGTTAACCTCGTGGGTGCGCCGGTGCGGGTGGTGATCATCAGATCACCCTGACGCGCGCCCTGCTGTTTCATTCATCAGCGCATCGAACTTGGTATTATGTCCAAGAGGATGTCGTGCTCAGCCGTAGTGGGGGCCCTTTGAGCATGACCCGTTTTCTCCTTGTGTTTGTTTGTTGTCGGCGCCTTTTGTTTATGTCGTCGTTTTTTGTGATTATTAGACCCAAGCAATACTCCATTTAGGTTTTTTTTAGCACTAGGAGCAAAGAGTTGTAAATCCGCTTAAACCATGTTCAAGCATCACTTGTATCTAGTATCTGGGAAAAAGATGGGAAATCCTATACGCTTAGAGCAAGTCAGCAGGCTATAGGGATTAAACTAGTATATTTTTGCTTAGTTGGATAAGAGAGAAGAGGAGAGAGAAGGGGAGTGGCCTCTTAGTTAAGAGCCAGCTACAGCACGTGCTTCTAGGCACTATGTGAGAGTGTAAAGTGGGACATACATTAATAAAGTAGTATATTTTTTATCTCTAACTATTGTACAGGTTAGCTATTAGATTGACTCTAGATGACATGTACATGGCTTATAGCCAGCAGTTGGCTCTACTATTGTCCTTGCTCTTATCCGGTCGGCGCCTACCGCACGCCGCACACCCCCGCGCGGTATAGGCCGCACCAGGTCGGCCATTTTCACATTTTTTCTTTTGTTTCCGTTTTGTAATTTTTTTATTCTGTTTTTCTTTTCTTTTTATGTTTTCTTTTTCTTTATATGTTTCTACTGTTTCAAGATTTTAAAAATGGAAATTGTTCATAATTTAAAAATGTTTAGATTCAAAAAAGTTTAATTTGATAAATGTTTAGATTCAAAAAAATGTGCCAGGAAAGAAGGCTTGCTGTCTTTCTAAGCTTCTTTTTTTTGGAAAACGTTTCCGTTCAATCGGTTGAAGCATGAGCCGGTTACTCACATTGTGCGGTCACCCCCAGACCATCGGCCCATCTCACCCCGCGTCGTCCTTCCTTGTCATAGTCGAGGATCAGTCGTTGGACGAGGGATCCTATGTGCCGACCCGGGCGATTCATATAAACGCTTAACGCGGGCGTTATTTGGCGCAACGCCCACACGCCCGCGTTGGGCCGACGCATTTAACGTGAGTTGGTATGCCTTCAAGGTTTTTTCATGGTTTTTCTTCCAAATTATGGTTTTTCTGGTTCTGATTTTTTTCCTGGTTACGGTTTTAAAGCATTTTTTACAAATTGCCGAACATTTTTTAAATTTAAACAAATTTCAAATTTGAATATTCACAAACGTTTTCAAATTTGAACATTTTTCATCATCAAATATATTTTAAATTCAAACATTTTTTAGAGGGGGGAACATGGACCAGGCCCAAAACCGGAGGGAGGTAGGCGGAATCCCAACTAGAAAACTCTTAAAGCATTCTATAGCACCCTCGCCGACCTGGTCGGCCATTACCTGATGTCGCACACCCACAGGAGCTATTGGGCCGGCCCAGTACCACTTTTTTCTTTTTATTTCTTTATTCTGTTGTTTTTTCTCTTTTTAAAATTCAAACATCTTTAAAAAACTGAACATATTTTTTATGAACATTTTTTTAGAACATAACTTTTTCAAAATCTGAATATTTTTAAAATTTTGATTTTTCAAAATTCGTTCAATTTTATAATTTGAACAATTTTTAAATATGAACAAAAACCCAGTTTAAACGTTTTCAAATCTAAACATTTTTAAAAATTCAAAATTTGAACTATTTTCATACTTGAACGATTCTTTCGTATAATTTTTTTAAAAAAAATCAAATCTAAAATATTCTTCAAAATTTATTTTTAATTTTTTTGAAACGACGGAAACAAATAAAGAAACAGAAAACAGAAAAGAAAAGGTAAAGAAAAAACAGAACAAAAAGAAAAGGAAATTACTAATAGGAACAAAGGAAAAAATAAGAAAGTGGCCGACCTGGGCCAGCCCAAACCGACCTGGTCGATATATAGGATTTTCTGTAGCGGGGCCGCGGGTATGTGCGGTGGAAATTGATAGCTAGCAGCTTACCTTTTTTTTTGTTTTGGAGAACGACTACTCCTGCCATGTTGTATGTTGTATAGTGTAGTTGTGTGAATGACTGACGTACATGCACAAACTGAAGAGCAATCAGAGAACAACCGGTGTGCGGCTATTTGAATCGATGTCTCGCCGGTCTACTTGGCTTGACCGTTTGTTGTGTGGCCGCCTGTATCCTCATCTTGTCGGTGTATTTCGTTGATTTCGCTCCGTGAGCTTGAATAGACCATGTAAGTGTCTCTATGGTCGTTTGAAAGGTCAATTTTAGGAAAATTTTGTTGATGCTACATACTCCGTACGTATTACTGTTTGCTACATACATGCATGGTTTTTGTTGTGTATGCTATGATGATTGCGTGTGATATACGTTACGTATGTCTTCTTTTATTGTTGGATGAGCTAGAAAAAAATATTGGATGTAATTTTTTTGCTACATGGGCATGCTGCTCGAAATGCTGCAAAAGTTTTGACAAAATTTACAACTTTAGAAGAAATGCAAAATGGGGATTTGCTATATACTATATTATTTTTTGCTACATAGGCATGCTCAAAATGTTGCACAAAAATTCACAAGTTTTACAGCTTTAAAAAAAATGCAAAATGGGGATTTGCTACATGCTATATTATCTTTTGCTACATGCGCATGCTCGAAATGATGCAAAACAAATCACAAGTTTTACAACTTTATAAAAAAATGTTGCAAAATTGGGATTTATTACATACGGTACTACTTTGGTTTCATCGACATGCTCGAAATATTACAAAAGTTTTTACAAGTTTACATCTTTAGAAAAAAAATGATGCAACATGGGAATTTTCTAATTACGGTATTATTTTTTGCTACATGAGTATACTCGAAATGTTGTAAAAGTTTTCATATTTAATAGATTTACAATAAAAAATGAGGATTTGTTCCGCAAGATTTTGAACATGTTGCAAAATGATGTCACATTTTTAAAAATGCTACATACACAAAAATAAATGTTACGTGCAGAGTTTTTTTTGCTACATGAACATGCCCAAAATGTTGCAAAACTTTTTGTTACAAGTCAATGTTGCATTTTCTGAAATGCAAGATAGAGAAAAATAATTTGCCACATGCTCGCTAAAAATGTTGAATTGGAAATATGTTGGAGTTTGATTGTTGGGATGGCTCTCGTGCCAAAAATACTGGACCCGGTCTCTCCAGCTGGGACACATTCTGGGCTGCGTGTGAGGGCATAAAAAGTGCACAGCAGGAGCCGATGGAATCGGCTGATCGCATCTGCCGGAAGACGCCTAGCGTCTGTTTCTAGTGTCTAATGGTGGAGAACTTCTCTATATAATAAACTCTCTTCTTTCTTTCCTTAGGCCTAGTTTACTTCTATCGTATTTTTTTCCACTAGAGTTTTAAAGATATGAGGAGATTTAGTATTCACTCAATACTCTTCAATCCCCTACAATACTCTTCTCTAAAAATACTCTACTTTAGAGTAAAGTTTTCAATACTTTAGGGTTTATGGGGATATTTCGGGATTATCCCGGCCAAACCCGGTGTGGTAAACGGACTATGGGGAATTTGGGAGAATTGGAATAATCCCCATCGATCCCCGCGAATACACTAGCCAATACGAGAGAAGTAAACAAGGCCTCAGTGAATCGGTAGACTCATGGTCAAGGATTTACCCGGTGTGATATATCACTTTGTTTCGTCTTTGATCCGAATAAAAATACATACTGCAAAGTTGGAAGATGGAAATTCCTTTGGTACGATCAAATATATTTCTTCTTCTCATATGATTCAAATAAACAGGGTTTCTAATTCTATATTTTTTCTATTTCTACACTTTTTTCTATCCTATAAAATCAAAGGATCCCTTAAGAGGAAGGCTACTTGTGTTCCGGTCCGCTCATTTTTAGAATTAAATGCAATGCCATTAGGACATTGAGATCATAATTTTGGGAAGTTGGTTTCATGTAAGATGCAATGTTTTAGACACGCATTTGGTTTTAAAAGGAGTGTGCTTCCTTGTTTGCTCAAAGAGGGAACCAAAAATGGTAGGTGTCAAGCAACCTCGTCCTGAAACTATCCTCAATTTATTACACATGATGCCCGACTTCTTAATTAGATTTATAAATGAAATGGATGTCAATTCCTCTATACCTACGTTCTCGGTATGGAAATAACTCCAGACTACATTTGTTTTAGTTTGTGTGGTGTAATGTGAGTGGGTCACGTATATGGAGGGGCATGTACAACGGTCGTATTTGCTCGAAAAAAATGAGACACACGATGTATCTTGAACAAGTTTGATCGATTTGTAGCACCACTTACTCCTATTTCATATCTTATGAGAGCCAACGAGTAAAACTCTCTACTATTCCCTCCGTTTTAAAATATAAGATATTTTAGCTTTGTAAAGGAAATGTATTGTAACAGCCCAAGTTTGTAATATATATAATTAGTACCTAAGCATTGCATGCATCTGTTTAAATCAATAAAATGTTTGCATGTAATCAAGCGTGTGGTTTAAGAATGCAAATCCAAAACCCTAATCTCTTCTCTCTTTGAAACTACATTCAAATGGCTTTTGAATATTTTGAGAACTACAAAATAATGGAGCCCAAATGATTTACAAGGGTCCCTGAATATTTTATATACTTTACCAAAGTCTTGTATTTTTGAATTATACAAAACAGATTCAAATGAAAATTAGAAAGAGAAAATAGTACACAGAAAAAGAAAAAGGGTTTTCGTTAAAAAAAAATGGGCAGCAATAGCCAATGGGCCGTGGCCCATCCCTCTCTCCTTTCCTGCTGCTCGCGTGCGCAAGCCAGCGGCCCAAGCCAGCCCACGCGGCCCGGTACCCCTTCGATTCTTTTCTCCTTTCTTCTTCCTCGCCAGAAGGACGTCGGCGAAGCACCTACGTGTCCCGCCGTCGGCCGTCGATTCCCCGTGCGCTACGATGCCCGCCACCGCCCCTCGACGTGAGGATAAGAACGCCCTCGCCACCGCCTCTCCTCATACCGCCCCTTCCTCGCTCCTCCTGTTGGATTTCCTTCCCAACAACCTAGCCCACCATGGCCGCCGGCTAGCCGCCGTCTCCGGCCTCCCCTCGCCCATCCGACACCTCCACGATCTCCGCCTGGACGCGAGCATCCTCCTCCCCGAAGGAATCAGGCTGGGATACCCCCGATATGAAGGGTTTCGCGGCATAGTAAATCAAAATTTTCTACGGATGCGAACAGAGGGAAAGCCAAGATCTAATCTAGGAGATGCAATCAACGAGAGAGATTGGATTAGATCTTCATACCCTTGAAGATTCGCACAGCGGAACATTCGTCGGAACGTGGGTGATGTAGTCGTACTCGCTTCTCCTCCTCGCGATCCGATCCGATCTAGCACCACAAGTGGCGGTGCCTCCGTGAGATGCACACATGCAGCACCTCGACGTCTCCTTCTTCCTCGGACCAGCAAGTATGGTGGAGAGATAGATTGGATCTACAACACAACAGCGTGGTGTATATGGTGGAGAATTTCTGCAGCATGGCTTCGCCTACAAACAGTCGGGAGGGAGAGAGGAGGGCAGTAGGGCAGCTAGGGTTGGAGGGGAAGGTGTAGGGGGGAGGGGGCGCACCAGCCCTCTATATATAGAGGGGGGGCGGCCAGCCCTTGACCCTCCTCCAAGCCTTGGGCCGGCGGCCAAGGGAGGGAGAAGTGGGGGGCAAGGACTCTCCCCTCTTCTAGAAACCCTATCTCTAGTTTAAACGATTTTAAACTCTCTAGGATCGGCTGGGCCCTATGGGGCCTTGTGCCCCTGGCCCAATGCGGCCAGGACACTCCCTCATAGGCCCATGCCCCCTCCCGGAAGGTGGGGCCACGTTGGTACCCTTCCGGAAGGTTCTAGAAGCTTCCGGTACAATACCGATTAACCGAACAATTCAACTCCAAAACTGCACCGCTTATATGAATCTTATTCTCCGGACCACTCCGAACCTCTCGTGATGTCCCGGATCCCATCCGAGACTCCAAAAAACTCATAAACCAATTATCCAATCTATCCTAGCGCCGAGACACGTTATGTGTGACCTGCGGAGTTCGAGAATATGCGCACATGATCTTGTATCAATAATCAACAGGGTGCAGGCACCCATATTGACTCCCACATTCATCGATGATCATATCGGATGAACCACGATGCCGTGATTCAATCAATCCCATATATATATATTCCCTTCGTCTCGCGATATTTTACTTGCGAGATTCGATCGTCGGCATCGCCATACCTAGTTCAATCTCGTTCACGGCAAGTACTTTACTGTTCCGTAATACGATATCACTTTGTGATTAACTCCTTAACCACATGCTTGCAAGGTGTTGATATCGACACGAGTGGGCCCGAAGTATATCTCTCCGACTTGGGAGGGACAAATCCCATCTCGATACATACAACCCAACAGATACTTTCCGATCACCTGAGAGACACCTTTATGATCACCCTCTCATAGGATGACGTTTGATGACCTCAAAGCTTTCTTCCGATACCAGGGAGTTGTATTATCTCATGGTCTAAGGAATACAATATTTGACATAGGAAAAGCTTCGCAAAGATGAACACGATGATACGATCTAGTTGCTTCGCTTAGTTTGGGTCTGTACACCATATCATTCTCCAATGATATGATCTCATTATCAATTGACAACTCATGTCTATGGTTAGGAAACCTTAACCATCATTGATCAATGAGCTAGTCCATAGAGGCGTACTAGGGACACGGTGTTGTTCACAAACCACACAAGTATTAAAGTTTCCGCTTAATACAATTCTAGCATGGAATATAAACTTTATCATGAACAAGAATTATAATAATAACATCTTTATTATTGCCTCTAGGGCATAATTCCAACAGTCTCCCACTTGCACTAGAGTCAATAATCTAGTTTACATTTGGCAACAATCTCACACCCATGGCACTGAGGTGCTGATCATGTTTTGTACGTGGAAGAGGTTTAGTCAATGGATCTGCGACAATCAGATCTGTATGTACTTTGCTAATCTTTAGATCTCCATCTGCAATATAATCTCAGATTATATGAAACTTGCGGTTGATATGCTTGGTCTTTGGATGATATCTTGGTTCCTTAGCGAGTGCTATGGCGCCAGTGTTGCCACACAATATCTCCAGTGGGTCCAATGCACTTGGAACCACGCCAAGCTCAGTGATGAAGTTTCTGATCCAAACTCCTTCACTTGACGCTTCTGCAGCAGCCATGTATTCCGCTTCCACTGTAGATCCCGCGATCACGCTTTGCTTGCAGCTTCTCCACAGCTCCTCCATTCAAAATATAAACGTATCACTGTCGAGATTTGGAATCATCCTTGTCGGTGTCAAAACTAGCGTCGACGTAACCTTTACGACAAGTCGTTCATCACCCCATAGACTAAGAACATTTCTTTAGTCCTATTTAGGTACTTTAGGATGTTCTTCATGGCTGTCCAAATGTTCCACTCTGGATCACTTTGATATCTCGTCAAACTAAGAGCATTGGACACATCCGGTCTAGTACACAAGATGGCATACATGATGGAACCTATGGCCGAGGCATAAGGCACTTTGCTCATAGCTTCCTATCATTTACAGAATGGACACCGAGCCTTGCTCAATATCTTACGACAACATAGGCAATTGAACCTTTCTTTGCCTTATCCATTCTGAACCTTTTCAGAACTTTGTCTAGGTATGTACTCTGGCTTAAAGCTATCAGGCGTCTTTGTCTATCTCTATAGATTTTGATGCCCAATATATAAGCAGCTTCACCTAGGTCTTTCATTGAAAAACACCTGTTCAAATAACTCTTCAGATCGTTAAGCATGTTGATGTCATTTCCAATAATCAATATGCCATCCACATATAGTACCAGAAACGTCACCGAGCTCCCACTCACTTTCTTATAGATGCAAGCTTCGTAGCAATTTGGAACAAATCCAAAGCTCTTGATCACTTGATCAAAACGAAGGTTCCAACTCCGAGATGCTTGCTTCAGTCCATAAATGGAACGCTGAAGTTTGCATACTTTATCAGCATCCTTAGGATCGACAAAACCTTCGGGTTGTATCATATACAACTCTTCATCAATGTTGCCATTGAGGAACGCAGTCTTGACATCCATCTGCCATATTTCATAATCATGAAACGCAGCAATTGCTAATAAAATCCGAATGGAATTAAACATCGCTACGGGAGAGAAAGTCTCATCATAGTCAACACCTTGAACTTGTCGAAAACCTTTTGCGACAAGACGTGCTTTATAGACGGTAACATTACCATCCGCGTCCGTTTTCTTCTTGAATATCCATTTGCACTCAACGGCCTTTCGATCGCTAGGAGGGTCCACCAAAGTCCATACTTGGTTTTTGCTCATGGATCCCAATTCGGATTTCATGGCTTCTAGCCATTTCTCAGAGTCTGGGCTCATCATCGCTTCCTCATAATTCGTAGCTTCACTGTCTTCTACTAGCAAGACAACAGATGTGCCGTACCACTCAGAGGGGCACGCGACCTTGTCGACCGCGACGCTCAAGAGCAAAGATCGTCCAAGCTTCATGATCCTTGTCATTAGCTTCCTCTATTGTTGGTGCAAAGGCAATGGAACAATTTCAGTGTGCGCTACTCTCCAATTCAAGAGAAGGTTCAATAACCTCGTCAAGCTCTACTTTCCTCCCACTCACTTCTTTCGAGAGAAACTCCTTCTCAAGAAAGGAACCGTTCTTTATGACAAACACTTTGCCTCTACGGTTCTGTGATAGAAGGTATACCCAATAGTTTCCTTAGGGTATCCTATGAAGACGCATTTCTCCGCTTTGGGTTCGAGCTTGTCCGGCATCAACTTCTTGACGTAAGCTTCGCATCCCCAAACTTTAAGAAACGACAACTTAGGTTTAACACCAAACCACAGTTCATACGGTGTCGTCTCAACGGATTTAGATGGAGCCCTATTTAAAGTGAATGCAGCGGTTTCTAATGCATAACCCCAAAATGATAACGGCAAATCAGTAAGAGACATCATTGATCGGACCATATCTAATAGGGTTCGATTCCGGCTTAGACACACCATTGCGCTGTGGTGTTCCGGGTGGAGTGAGTTGTGAAACGATTCCACTTGCTTTAAGATGCGTGAGAAAATCATAACTCAAATATTCACCTCCACGATCGGATCGTAGAAACTTAATCTTTCTGTTACGATGGTTCTCCACTTCATTCTGAAATTCCTTGAACTTTTCAAATGTTTCAGATTTATGTTTCATTAAATAGACATACCCATATCTACTTAAGTCATCGGTAAAAGTGAGGAAATAGCGATATCCACCGCGCGTCGAAACACTCATCGGTCCGCATACATCGGTATGTATGATTTCCAACAAGTCCGTTGCTCGCTCCATCATACCGGAGAACGGGGTTTTGATCATCTTGCCCATGAGGCATGGTTCGCATGTGTCAAATGATTCAAAATCAAGAGACTCCAAAAGTCCATCAGAATGGAGTTTCTTCATGCGCTTTACACCAATATGACCTAGACGACAGTGCCACAAATAAGTAGTATTATCACTATCTACTTTGCATCTCTTAGCCTCAATGTTATGGATGTGTGTTTCATCCCTTTCGAGATTTAGAAAAAATAAACCATTCACAAGAGGTGCATGACCATAAAAGATGTTACTCATATAAATAGAACAACCATTATTCTCCGATTTAAATGAATAACCGTCTTGCAATAAACACGATCCAGAAATAATGTTCATGCTCAACGCAGGCACATAATAACATTTATTAAGGTTTAAAACTAATCCCGAAGGTAAAACTAAGGAGAGCGTGCCGACGGCCATCACATCAACTCTTGATCCATTGCCAACGCGCATCGTCACCTGTGGCGCCCCGCAAAACCACTACTAGAAAATCGCGTTGTTTTTGTGCATTGCATCATCATGACCGCATGCTCATGTCATCATGCCACCTTGCATTTGAGCATCGTCATCAACATGCATTTGTTTGTCTGAAACTATCTTCGAAAAACATATTTTGTTTTCTAAATACTCCGCCTTTATTTCAAAATCCAAAAACCCGGGTCTCCGGAATATTTTGTTTCGTCTACCAACGGTTTGCAAAAGCCCTGTTTTAAATAAATAAAATATTTAATTAATCTTAGGAGGCAGCCTGCCAGGCCCGAAAGCCCAGCCGGCCACCTCCAAAATTCCTAAAACTACCCAATCCTATTCTACCCAGCCCCCCTCCACCTCACCCCGGCCAATCGTTGTCCGCCACCTCATCCCCTGGCCCCAATCCCCACCACTCACCCGCTGCCACCTCACCCCACTCCCTCTCCCACACACGCCACGCACGCTCCCTCCCCCTGGTCAAAGCCCGCGACCCCTGGCGCACCTTGGCCCCGCTCCTGGCCCACCCCGACGCTCCCCGTCCTCCCCACGATCCCCTCGCACTTCCCTGACCCCGACTGTAACACCCTCAGAATCGGACCTATGCAAGTTTGAGCAAAATTCGCCAAACCCGCATAGAAACGATTCAAAGGTGCCCACCAGGCACTTACGTGCGGGTGGAAAACGAAGTAATAACATTACACAACAGTCCTCGATGGGACCCATAGAACAGATATATACATCAGCGACTCAAAGAGTCAAGAATACAGATATAATATACAAAGATCCAAATCACCTTGAAAACGATAGTGCGTCCAGCTACGGACAAGAAGCAAATGGGGCTAAGAGCCCTGAAGAATAACTAATGGCGTCCATAACCCTGCCGAGCCAAGCGGAAGGGTAACCACCTAACGGCGTCGATCTCAAAACCTGCGTAACAAAGGGTGCCGACAAAGGGCAAAGCAGAAAAACAAAGAAGGAGCGTCGATCGAGGCGATGCACGGCGAGGCTAGAATTCGCGGTCCTCGCCTACATAGGTATGGTGGGATCAAGCGGCGGCATGCACTAAACAACCTATAGAGACTCGATACAATGGCGGATATCGAGAGAGGGTGAGAAAGACCTATTCGGATCCAACGAGGCTAACACCAAACAAACCCATCCGGTGTTTCCCCTCGAGACCAAACGAGGAAGTCAACCAGGAACTCACACCGTTGGCGGTTTATTTATTCGATTATCGTTGCAGCAATTACTAGTCGTTTAGATAATCATCACGATAAAGTAAACAGTGGGCACTTTTAGTTGACCATTCCGTTATAGTGGCGACTTACTAATCGAATCTGATAGCATGAGATAAACCCAAAACCCAGCAGTTGTTGGTACTTTTATTCAGCCATTTCGTTGTAGTTGCAATACTTACTAGTCAGATACATTTGTCGCAAGCGACAACCAAACAAGCAATTGTGGGCAGTATTAATTAGCCATTCCATTATAGTGGAACTGATTACTAGTCATTATAAAGTCAAATTTATAGCAGTAAACTTTAGTTATGCTTGTCTATGATCGAGATACTGTGCTCCAAGTCGTCCATATCCGCGGACACGGCTTTCAGAAAGTTTTACCCGGCTGGGGTGCACCAATAGCAACACACGCTCGATCAACCTCGGAAAAACCAAATCAAAACCCAACGAGGCTTTCACGACTGAACAATCACAGGATTCAGAAATATTTCAGGGGGCCACCCCTTAAGTAGAATCATAGCAGTAAGCAAGCTCGAGACGGCCTCAAGGTTTGGGTAATACGGTGTGAACGTGGGAACCCGAAGTGTGGCTGGGCTTGTCGACACCGCGGAATCGTGTCCGCTCCTAACAAGATAAAGGTGCTCCTCGCAATCGTAAATAAAAGCGATAGCATGGCATAAGTACAGATCGTAAATAAAACCTCAAACTAGTTTGTGGCCCCAAGAAATAAGACCGAATCAAGCTCGCTCGGGGGTCCCATATACCTCCCGGATGTGGATAGCGCGCAAAAACAAGGAACAGGTATCAAGTACTCGGGGTCTTACGGGACACAAGTGGGCGTTCGGAAACCAAATATTATCTATCACCCACCGATGCCTCTGCTTATTCAATTTTAGTTGTTAAACAGAAAGTAAAGTGAACAATAAGTAAAACTAGAATCATCTCCTACATCAACATGCGGCAATACATCAGCAACTGTGGCATATGGCGACGCACATCAGCACTCGAGCAAGCAACTACGACGCGCAAGTCCAACTATCTACCAAACAACAGGTAATAGGGTGTGTCCAAGGCAATATAGGGCTGCACGGTATATCACGGGTACGGAAACTAAAGCATCGCAACACAGATAGCAATAGTTCAACAGGAGGGAAGTAAATACTATTAAAGTAAGATAGGTATAAAGGGGGAGATGCTCGCCTGAAAACATTGTCGAAGGTTCAACCGAAGATCGGGGCGAAGCTCACATCAACTCAACGGCCTTATCCGCGAAGAAGCAAAACGCTAGAAGAAACACCGGATGCAATATTTAATACTAAGGCAAAAGATCGGCATGATGCATGTATGATGTATGGCATGGCAAGATGCGATGCATTTAGGTCATATTAAGCGGAACCGGGGTCCCGACAATTAATCAAGTGGTTCAAGTTGTTTATTGTAACACCCTCAGAATCGGACCTATGCAAGTTTGGGCAAAATTCACCAAACCCGCATAGAAACGATTCAAAGGTGCCCACCAGGCACTTTCGTGCGGGTGGAAAACGAAGTAATAACATTACACAACAGTCCTCGATGGGACCCACAGAACAGATATATATACAATAGCGACTCCATGAGTCAAAAATACAGATATAAGGTACTAAGATCCAAATCACCTTGAAATAATCGAGCGTCCGACTACGGACAAGATGCAAATGGGGCTAAGAGCCCTGAAGAATAACCAATGGCGTCCATAACCCTGCCCAGGCCAAGCCGGAAGGGTAACCACGCTAACGGCGTCGATCTCAAAACCTGCTTAACAAAGGGGTGCCGACAAAGGGCAAAGCGAAAAACAAAGAAGGAGCGTCGATCGAGGCCAAGATGCAGCGAGGCTAGAATTCGGCGGTCCTCGCCTACATAGGTATGGTGGACTGAGCGGCAGCGGCAGCATGCACCAAACAACCTATAGAGACTCGATACAACTGGCGGTTATCAGAGAGGGGTGAGAAAGACCTATTCGGAACCAACCTGAAGCTAACACCAAACAAACCCATCCTGACATTTCCCCCTCGAGGCCGTCGAGGAAGTCAACCGAGGAACTCACACGGTTGGCAGTTTACTTATTAGGTTATCGTTGCAGCATTTACTAGTCAGGTATAGATAATTGTCCTGATAAAGTAAACAGTGGGCACTTTTAGTTAACCATTCCGTTATAGTGGCAGTACTTACTAAACAGATACAGATAGCATGTGATAAACCCAAAACCCAGCAGTTGTTGGTACTTTTATTCAGCCATTTCATTGTAGTTGCAATACTTACTAGTCAGGTACAATGGTCGCAAGCGACAACTCAGAACAAGCAATTGTGGGCAGGATTATTTAGCCATTCCGTTATAGTGAAGCTGATTACTAGTCATTATAAGTCAAATTTATAGCAGTAAACTTTAGTTATGCTTGTCTATGATCGAGATACTGTGCTCCAAGTCGTCCATATCCGCGGACACGGCTTTCAGAAAGTTTTACCCGGCCGGGGTGCACCAATAGCAACACACGCTCGATCAACCTCGGAAAAACCAAATCAAAACCCAACGAGGCTTTCACGGTGAACAATCACAGATTCAGAAATATTTCGGGGCCACCCTTAGAGTAGAATCATAGCGGGTAAGCAAGCTCAGACGGCCTCAAGGTTTGGGTGGGCCGCGTGAACGATCGGGAACCCGAAAGTGTGGCTGGGCTTGTCGACACCGCGGAATCGTGTCCCGCTCCTAAGCGATGGTGTGCTCGCACAATCGTAAATAAAGCGATAAAGCATGGCATAAGTACAGGATCGTAAATAAAACCTCAAACTAGTTTGTGGCCCCAAGAAATAAGAATGAATCAAGCTCGCCTGTGGGGTCCCATATACCTCCCGGATGTGGATAGCGCGATAAATCAAGGAACAGGTATCAAGTACTCGGGGTCTTACGGAACACAAGTGGGCGTTCGGAAACCAAATATTTTCTATCACCCACCGATGCCTCTGCTTATTCAATTTTAGTTGTTAAACAGAAATTAAAGTGACGATAAGTAAAACTAGAATCATCTCCAACATCAACATGCGGCAATACATCAGCAACTGTGGCATATGGCGACACACATCAGCACTTGAGCAAGCAACTACGACGCGCAAGTTCAACTATCTACCAAACAACAGGTAATAGGATGTGTCCAAGGCAATATAGGGCTGCACGGTATATCACAGGTACGGAAACTAAAGCATCGCAACACAGATAGCAAAAGATCAACAGGAGGGAAGTAAATACTATAAAAGTAAGATAGGTAGAAAGAGGGAGGTGCTCGCCTGAAACATGGTCGAAGGTTCAACCGAAGAACGGGGCGAAGCTCACATCAACTCAACGGCCTTATCCGCGAAGAACCAAAATCACTAGAAGAAACACCGGATGCAATATTTAATACACGGCAAAAGATCGGCATGATGCATGCATGATGTATGGCATGGCAAAGTGCGGTGCAATTAGGTCATATTAGGTGGAACCGGGGTCCCGACGATATTTAGGTTCAAGTTATTTAGAACCCCCGCAATTTAAATGTTGTTTAACAATGCAACAGATAGAACCGGTTCGCTATACATGTTTAAATGAGGCCAATATGAGACTAGTTTTGCCCGCATATGGGCCCCATATTTAATTATTAGGTGGATCGGCATAAGGCCCCCAAACCACAGATATGCATGCAAGGATGGCAATTCAATATGCAACAAGTTGTTATTATGTTATAAAATAGGATTCGAGGAAAAAGGGGTCACACATTGAGGGGTCTCGACGATCTTGGGGTTCCGGGGTTGGGCTCGGCAGGTCCGGTCTCGGGGTTCGGTTCACGAGTTCGGAGGTTCGGATCTGGGGAGGGTTTGGGAGAGTTCCGGCTGCTGGGAAGGTGGGTGGACGCGTGGGGCCACAGGCGAGGGGGAGCGCGGACAGCGTGTCTTGCGTGGGCGTCGGTGTGTGTCGTTGTGTGCTTGCGTGTGGGTTTGTGTGGGGCGAGGTGGGAGAGAGATGAGGTGGCGTGGTGGGATTGGTGGGAGTGATGTGGATGGAGGGTGGGTAGAGTTCGGTAGACTTAGGATTTATCTGGGCTGGTTAGGTGGGGCGTTTTAAAACTGCGGTCGTTCGGGTCATTCGCCGTTCATTTGCCCACCAAACAATATAAATCTTTTATTTAATTTAAAAGCAACTTTCAGACCGATAGCAACAAACAAAAATATTCGGAGACCGGGTTTTGCATGGGAATAAAGATGGGCGTTTGGAAAATAAAGCAACGGGTTTCTGAACATAGTTTTGGCAAACAATGCATGATGATGACGTTGCAATGCACAAATTCAACGCGATTTTCTGGTAGTGGTTTTGCGGGATGCCACAATTCGACACCACTAACAATGGATCTCGCCCTCGAGATCCGCCTCATGTACCGGAAAGGAAGGTCGGCGGTCCGAAACTTCTTGCTTCATGCAGATCTTCGCGACACCACTAACGAGGGTTCATCCTCCATCTTGAAATCGGCGACACCACCAACAAAGGGTCGTTGCTCCTGATCGTCGAGAGATCACTCCGGAGAAACAAAGGTCGAAGCTAGAGGTATCAACAAATTAAGCCACCTCTAACTTCGATGGAGAGAGGGAACCGATGCATTCTTATCAACTTCAATGTACAAAAGCGAATAGAAAGGGTAGTCGGCATGGGGGCCAATCCATCACGCACCCAAACTATTACTCCGCACAATCAGTGGAAAAGCGTGCAACCATTCTCGAATCGATCAAGATCTCGACAAGCGAGGTTCGAACAAAGGAGTGATCAGACTGCGCCGGATCTGACGTAGATGATGTCGTCGCGTCAGAAACACCGGAAGGCACAAGCGAGGAACAAAGAATGGTAACACCGTAGACGGATTCATCAGGCAGCTTGAACACCGGACGGTAGAACACCGTTACCAAAGGAGGAAGCGAAACCCTGAAGGTACGACGGAACCCAACCACGAGAATTCCTGGACTCGAAGAAAAGATAAGAGAGCAGATTTAAAACACGTCGAGGTAAGAGGAGAACAGCAGAGGGTAAGGAGTAAAATCAGACCTAATCAGAACTACCCAACCGATTTTGCAAAAATAGTTTTGACACTCTACTTCGGCCGTTAGCTAGGTTATCCTACATTTGGACTTGTGGGGTATCGCAATCGCTGAGCTCGATACCACTCAGTAACACCCTCAGAATCGGACCTATGCAAGTTTGGGCAAAATTCACCAAACCGCATAGAAAGCGATTCAAAGGTGCCCACCAGCACTTTCGCGGGTGGAAAGCGAAGTAATAACATTACACAACAGTCCTCGATGGGACCCATGAGCAGATATATATACAATAGCGACTCCATGAGTCAAAAATACAGATATAAGGTACTAAGATCCAAATCACCTTGAAATAATCGGCGTCGACTACGGACAAGATGCAAATGGGGCTAAGAGCCCGAAGAATAACCAATGGCGTCCATAACCCTGCCCAGGCCAAGCGGAAGGTAACCACCTAACGGCGTCGATCTCAAAACCTGCTTAACAAAGGGGTGCCGACAAAGGCAAAGCGAAAAACAAAGAAGGCGTCGATCGAGGCCAAGACAGCGAGGCTAGAATTCGGCGGTCCTCGCCTACATAGGTATGGTGGATCGAGCGGCAAAGATGCACCAAACAACCTATAGAGACTCGATACAACCTGGCGGTTATCGAGAGAGGGTGAGAAAGACCTATTCGAACCAACTGAAGCTAACACCAAACAAACCCATCTCGACATTTCCCCTCGAGGCCGTCGAGGAAGTCAACCGAGGAACTCACACAGTTGGCAGTTTTACTTATTAGGTTATCGTTGCAGCATTTACTAGTCAGGTATAGATAATTGTCCTGATAAAGTAAACAGTGGGCACTTTTAGTTAACCATTCCGTTATAGTGGCAGTACTTACTAATCAGATACAGATAGCATGTGATAAACCCAAAACCCAGCAGTTGTTGGTACTTTTATTCAGCCATTTTTGTTGTAGTTGCAATACTTACTAGTCAGGTACAATGGTCGCAAGCGACAACTCAGAACAAGCAATTGTGGGCAGGATTATTTAGCCATTCCGTTATAGTGAAGCTGATTACTAGTCATTATAAGTCAAATTTATAGCAGTAAACTTTAGTTATGCTTGTCTATGATCGAGATACTGTGCTCCAAGTCGTCCATATCCGCGGACACGGCTTTCAGAAAGTTTTAACCCGGCCGGGGTGCACCAATAGCAACACACGCTCGATCAACCTCGGAAAAACCAAATCAAAACCCAACGAGGCTTTCACGACTGAACAATCACAGGATTCAGAAATATTTGGGGCCACCTTAGAGTAGAATCCATAGCGGAGTAAGCAAGCTCAGACGGCCTCAAGGTTTGGGTGGACGGTGAACGATCGGGAACCCGAAAGTGTGGTGGGCTTGTCGACACCAGCGGAATCGTGTCCGCTCCTAAGCAGTGCGTGTGCTCCTCGCACAATCGTAAATAAAGCGATAAAGCATGGCATAAGTACAGGATCGTAAATAAAACCTCAAACTAGTTTGTGGCCCCAAGAAATAAGAATGAATCAAGCTCGCTCGGGGTCCCATATACCTCCGGATGTGGATAGCGCGATAAATCAAGGAACAGGTATCAAGTACTGGGTCTTACGGAACACAAGTGGGCGTTCGGAAACCAAATATTTTCTATCACCCACCGATGCCTGCTTATTCAATTTTAGTTGTTAAACAGAAATTAAAGTGACGATAAGTAAAACTAGAATCATCTCCAACATCAACATGCGGCAATACATCAAGAATCGTGGCATATGGCGACACATCAGCACTTGAGCAAGCAACTACGACGCATAAGTTCAACTATCTACCAAACAACGGGTAATAGGATGTGTCCAAGGCAATATAGGGTGCATGGTATATCACGAATGCGGAAACTAAAGCATCGCAACACAGATAGCAAAAGATCAACAGGAGGGAAGTAAATACTATAAAAGTAAGATAGGTAGAAAGAGGGAGGTGCTCGCCTGAAACATGGTCGAAGGTTCAACCGAAGAACGGGGCGAAGCTCACATCAACTCAACGGCCTTATCCGCGAAGAACCAAAATCACTAGAAGAAACACCGGATGCAATATTTAATACACGGCAAAAGATCGGCATGATGCATGCATGATGTATGGCATGGCAAAGTGCGGTGCAATTAGGTCATATTAGGTGGAACCGGGGTCCCGACGATATTTAGGTTCAAGTTATTTAGAACCCCCGCAATTTAAATGTTGTTTAACAATGCAACAGATGGAACCGGTTCGCTATACATGTTTAAATGAGGCCAATATGAGACTAGTTTTGCCCGCATATGGGCCCCATATTTAATTATTAGGTGGATCGGCATAAGGCCCCCAAACCACAGATATGCATGCAAGGATGGCAATTCAATATGCAACAAGTTGTTATTATGTTATAAAATAGGATTCGAGGAAAAAGGGGTCACACATTGAGGGGTCTCGACGATCTTGGGGTTCCGGGGTTCGGGGCTCGACAGGGTCCGGTCTCGGGGTTCAGGGTTCGACGAGTTCGGCGAGGTTCGGATCTGGGGGGAGGGGTTTCTGGGGAGAGTTCCAGCTGCCAGGGAAGGTGGGTGGACCGCGTGGGGCCCACAGGGCAGGGAGCCAGGGGGGAGCGCGGCCAGGCGTGTGCTGTGTGGCGCGTGCGGTGTGTGTGCGTTGTGTGCTTGCGTGTGGGTTTGTGTGGGGCAGGGAGTGGGAGAGAGATGAGGTGGCGTGGTGGGATTGGTGGGAGTGATGTGGATGGAGGGGGTGGGTAGAGTTCTGGGTAGACTTAGGATTTATCTGGGGCTGGTTAGGTGGGGCGTTTTAAAACCTGGGGCGGTCGTTCGGGTCATTCGGCCCGTTCGACTGCCCCACCAAAACAATATAAATCTTTTATTTAATTTAAAAGCAACTTTCGCAGACCGATAGCAACAAACAAAAATATTCCGGAGACCGGGGTTTTGCATGGGAATAAAGATGGGGCGTTTGGAAAATAAAACGGGGGGGTTTTACGAACATAGTTTTGGCAAACAATGCATGATGATGACGTTGCAATGCACAAATTCAACGCGATTTTCTGGTAGTGGTTTTGCGGGATGCCACATTTATCTACCCCGCAATTTTAATTGTTGTTTAACAAGCCCGAATATACCACCGGTTCGCTACACAAGTTTTAAATGAGGCCAATATGAGACTAGATTTGCCCGCATATGGGCCCCATATTTATTTATTAGGTGAATCGGCATAAGGCCCCCAAACCACAGATATGCATGCAAGATGACAATTTAATATGCAACAAGTTGTTATTATGTTATAAAATAGGGTTCCGGGAAAAGGGTTCACACATTAGGGGTTCGGCGATCTTGTTAGGGTTCGACGAACTTGGGGTTCCGGGGTTCGGGGTCGGTCTCAGGGTTCAGGGTTCGGCGAGGTCGTTCTCGGACTCAGGGGTAGGTCTTGGCGCATCCGGGGTCTCGGCGGACTCGGTGTCTGGGGTGAAATACTTGACGTCCTCGAGGGAGTACTTGTCGCACAGGTTTTCTTCGGGTTCTCTGTCGATGATCTCGTCGTCGAGAAGAACTTGACGGTCCGCGTGTCGGGTCGGTCTCCGCGTTCGGGTGAAGCACTTGGCGTTCCGGGAGGAAGAACTTGTCGTTCCACGACGACCTTGGCGGCTTCGGATCCGGGTCTGGGCGTGGCCTTTGGATCGCCGGGAGCGGGCTTCGCGGTCTCGGTCATCAGATCTGTGACGGAGATCTTGGCGTGCCGAGTCTCGGTGGGATCGGTCTTCGAGGTACAGGACGAAGATCTTGACAATCGAGGGGGTTCGCCGCCGATCGGTCTTCGAGATCCAGGCCTTGGCGTCCATGAAGGGAACCTTGGTGCTCCGTGAAGAAGATCTTGTTTGGTCCGCTGTCGTTGGCGTTGTGGCACTTATTGGGGCACCGTTCCGGTAGAACACCGAGAGCTGGGTTCAGGTGGGTCTTCTGCAGCAGGCCAACAAACATGCCCGTCTGACGGACAAGGGGACGTTCGCTGGGCCTGCACGGCTAGGGGGAAACTCGCACGCGCGGCCCAGACAAGGGGATCATGGCGTCGGCGACACGAGGCTGCAAAGAGAGGCAGCGCCCGCGGGAGAGGCGGAAGGCGCACGGCACGCGCCGGCGAGGCAAAGATAGGGCCGGAGGACACCGACGGAAGCGGAGGGCGGAAGGGAAGGCTCGGGGCCGAGCGCGGTCCGGCGAGAGGAGGAACGGCGGCGGAGCGAGCTTGGGACGGCGGCGAGGCCTGCGCGGATGACGGGCGGTGGCGAGGGCGGCTCAAGGGCGGGCCAGGGGCGGGAGGCGACGGAGGCGGCCAGCTTCAGCGGCGTGAGCCCGAGCGGAGCGTGGAGGCGACGGCGGAGAGGAAAACGCTGGACGGCAGGGCAGCGGAGGCGACTGAGGCGGGCGATCGCAGAGGCGGGCGACGATGCGGAGGCGGGCGGGCTGGTGGGGGCCGGGCGGCGGGGAAGCGGCGCGCGCCACTGGGAAGGGTGAGGCGGGTGAGGCCGAGCGGGGAGAAAGAGGGCGAGCGAGGCGGCGTGGCCGGGAGGAGCGGGCACCTGGGGAGCACGCTGCTAGGAGGGGGCTGGCGAGAGAGGAGGCCGAGGGAGGAGGCCATGCAGGAGGAGGGCGGGGGAGGAGTTCGGTCGTGGCGAGGGAGCCGCGGGGAAGATGCACAGGGAGAGGCAGAGCGCATGGGGACGGTTGGTGGGACCAGGTGGGGCCAGGGGAAGGCCGGATCGGGAGCTGCGCGGCCGGGCGAGCGGTCCGAGGCAGTGGCGGCGGGCCAGTGGCGGAGAGGCGTGAGTGTGTTGACTGGGGTGGTTGAGGTATCTTTGGCGTGCGTGTGTGGTTGGTGTGAGTGCAGGGAGTGGGGTGGCTTAGAGAGAGGGAGAGGTCTGGGACAAGCTGAGTTGGCAGAGTGTGATTGGGTGAGGGAGAGGGGGGAGCTGAGGTGGCGCAGTCTGATAGGAGGGGGTGAGGTGGCTGGAGAGAGAGGGTAGATTTTTAGGTGGGTTTAGGATTAGATGGGGTAGGCAGGGTGGACCGATCTGGTTTTTCTGGGGTGGTCGTTCGGGCTAAATCGGCCCGTTCGACTGCCCCGCTAAAACAAAATAATAATTTTATTTAATTCTAAAACGCATGGTTTTGCAAAACATAGCCGACAACAAAATAATCCGGAGGCCCCGGGGTTTTGCGTTTGAATTAAGTTGGGGCGTTTGGAAAACAAAAATAGGTTTTCGAAATTACTTTTAGGCAAACAATGCATGATGATGACGATGCAATGCACAAATTCAACGCGATTTTCTAGTAGTGGTTTTGCGGGATGCCACAATTCGACACCACTAACAAGGGATCTCGCCCTCGAGATCCGCCTCATGGTACCGGAAGGAAGGTCGGCGGTCTGATCCTTCGCGCTTCGTGCAGATCCTCGCGACACCACTAACAAGAGTTCGTTGTCTGTGATCGTCGAGAGAACACTCCGGGGACAAAAGGTCGAAGGTAGGGTATCAACAAATTAAGCCACCCTAACTTCCGTGGGCGGAGAAAAATTGCTGGATCCACTGATTCGATGTACAAGAGCGAATGATAAGAGTAGTCGGATGGTGATCAGTCCATCGCGCACCCAAACCATTACTCTGCACACGAATAGGCGAATTATGCAACCAACTCTCGGATTCAGACTGAAGATCTCGACAAGCGAGTTTCGGAACAAAGGAGTGATGCGGACTCTGCATCGGATCTGGCGTAGATGATGTCGTCGCGTCGGAAAAACACCGGAAAGCACAAACAAGGAACAAAGAATGATACCGCAGTAGACGGATTCCTCAGGCAGCTGGAACACCGGATGTAGCAACACCGTTATCAAAGAAGGAAGCGAAACCACAGGTACGGAAACCCAACCACGAAATTCTGGACTCAAGTAAGAGAAGAGAGCGGATTCAAAACACGCCGATAAGAGGGAATAGCAGAGGGTAAGGAGTAAAATCAGACCTAATCGTAACTATCCAACCGATTTTCACAAATAGTTTGGACACTCTACTTGAGTTAGCTAGGTTATCCTACAGTTGGACTTGTGGGGTATCGCAACTGAGCTCGATACCACTCAGAACACCCTCGAATCGGACCTATGCAAGTTTGAGCAAAATTCGCCAAACCCGCCGATAGAAACGATTCAAAGGTGCTCACCAGCACTTTCGGGCGGGTGGAAAACGAAGTAATAACATTACACAACAGTCCTCGATGGTACCCACAGAACAGATATATATATATCAACGACTGAAAGAGTCAAGAATACAGATATAATATACAAAGATCCAAATCACCTTGAAAAGCGGTAGAGCGTCCGACTACGGACAAGAAGCAAATGGGGCTAAGAGCCCTCAAGAATAACCAATGGCGTCCATAACCTGCGAGGCCAAGCGGAAGGGTAACCTAACGACGCCAATCTCAAAACCTGCTTAAACAAAAGGGTGCCGACAAAGGGCAAAAGAAAAGAAGGAGCGTCGATCGAGGCCGATGCAGCGAGGCTAGAATTCGGCGGTCCTCGCCTACATAGGTATGGTGGACTGAGCGGCAGCGGCAGCATGCACTAAACCACCTATAGAGACTCGATACAACTGGCGGTTATCAGAGAGGGGTAAGAATAGCCTATCCGGATCCAACCTGAAGCTAACACCAAACAAACCCATCCTGGTGTTTCCCCCTCGAGACCAAACGAGGAAGTCAACCGAGGAACTCACACCGTTGGCAGTTTTACTTATTCGGTTATAGTTGCGGCACTTTACTAGTCAGGTTTAGTTAATCATCCTGATAAAATAAGCAGTGGGCACTTTTAGTTAATCATTCCGTGATAGTGGCAACACTTACTAGTCAGATACAATTATCATGAGATAACCCAAAAACCCAGCAGTTGTTGGTACTTTTAATCAGCCATTCCGTTGTAGTTGCAATACTTACTAGTCAGGTACAATGGTCGCAAGCGACACCCCAAACAAGCAATTGTGGGCAGTATTATTTAGCCATTCCATTATAGTGAAGCTAATTACTAGTCATTATAAAGTCAAATTAATAGCAGTAAACTTTAGTTATGCTTGTCTATGATCGAGATACTGTGCTCCAAGTCGTCCATATCCGCGGACACGGCTTTCAGAAAGTTTTACCCGGCCGGGGTGCACCAATAGCAACACACGCTCGATCAACCTCGGAAAAACCAAATCAAAACCCAACGAGGCTTTCACGACTGAACAATCACAGGATTCAGAAATATTTCAGGGGGCCACCCCTTAAGTAGAACCCGCAACGAAGCTAGCTGACTCCGAGACGGCCTCAAGGTTTGGGTGGACGGCGGTAAACGACTGGGAACCCGAAAGTGTGGCTGGGCTTGTCGATACCGCGTAAACGTGTCCCGATCCTAAACAGTACAGTGTGCACCTCGCACAATCGTAAATAAAGCGGTAAACATGGCATAAGTACAGGATAGTAAAAACACCTCAAACTAGTTTGTGGCCCCAAGAAATAAGACTGAATCAAGCTCTGGCTCAGGGGGGTCCCATATACCTCCCGGATGTGGATAGCGCGATAAATCAAGGAACAGGTATCAAGTACTCGGGGTCTTACGGGACACAAGTGGGCGTTCGGAAACCAAATATTTTCTATCACCCACCGATGCCTCTGCTTATTTCAATTTTAGTTGTTAAACAGAAAGTAAAGTGACAATAAGTAAAACTAGGATCATCTCTAACATCAACATGCGGCAATACATCAGCAACTGTGGCATTTGACAACACGCGACAACACTTGAACAAGCGACTACGACACGCAAGTCCAACTATCTACCAAACAACAGGTAATAGGATGTGTCCAAGGCAATATACGGCTGCAGGGGATATCGAAGGGTACGAAAACTAGAGCATCGCAACACAGATAGCAATAGATCAACAAGAGGGAATAAAGACTATAAAAGTTAGATAGGTAGAAAGAGGGAGATGCTCGCCTAAAAACATTGTCGAAGGTTTTCCCCGAAGATCGGGGCGAAGCTCACATCAACTCAACGGCCTTATCCGCGAAGAAGCAAAACACTAGAAGAAACACCGGATGCAACATTTAATACAACGGCAGAAGATCGGCATGATGCATGTATGATGCATGACATGGCAAGGTGCGATGCAATTAGGTCATATTAAGTGGAACTGGGGTCCCGACAATTAATCAGATGGTTCAAGTTGTTTAACTACCCCGCAATTTATATGTGGTTTAACAAGGCAAGATTGCAACATCGGTTCGCTACACAAGTTTAAATGAGGCCAATATAAGGCTAGATTTGCCCGCATATGGGCCCCATATGTAATTATTAGGTGAATCGGCATAAGGCCCCCAAACCACAGAAGATGCATGCGAGATGACAATTAAATATGCAACAAGTTTTATGTTTAGCATTTATAAAATAGGGCTCGGAAAAGGGATCACACATTTAGGGTCTCTCGACGAACTTGACAATTAATCAAGTGGTTCAAGTTGTTTATCTACCCCGCAATTTTAATTGTTGTTTAACAAGCCCGAATATACCACCGGTTCGCTACACAAGTTTTAAATGAGGCCAATATGAGACTAGATTTGCCCGCATATGGGCCCCATATTTATTTATTAGGTGAATCGGCATAAGGCCCCCAAACCACAGATATGCATGCAAGATGACAATTTAATATGCAACAAGTTGTTATTATGTTATAAAATAGGGTTCCGGGAAAAGGGTTCACTCATTAGGGGTTCGGCGATCTTGTTAGGGTTCGACGAACTTGGGGTTCCGGGGTTCGGGGTCGGTCTCAGGGTTCAGGGTTCGGCGAGGTCGTTCTCGGACTCAGGGGTAGGTCTTGGCGCATCCGGGGTCTCGGCGGACTCGGTGTCTGGGGTGAAATACTTGACGTCCTCGAGGGAGTACTTGTCGCACAGGTTTTCTTCGGGTTCTCTGTCGATGATCTCGTCGTCGAGAAGAACTTGACGGTCCGCGTGTCGGGTCGGTCTCCGCGTTCGGGTGAAGCACTTGGCGTTCCGGGAGGAAGAACTTGTCGTTCCACGACGACCTTGGCGGCTTCGGATCCGGGTCTGGGCGTGGCCTTTGGATCGCCGGGAGCGGGCTTCGCGGTCTCGGTCATCAGATCTGTGACGGAGATCTTGGCGTGCCGAGAGTCTCGGTGGGATCGGTCTTCAAGGTACAGGACGAAGATCTTGACAATCCGAGGGGGGTTCGGCTCGCCGGGATCGGTCTTCGAGATCCAGGCCTTGGCGTCCATGAAGGGAACCTTGGTGCTCCGTGAAGAAGATCTTGTTTGGTCCGCTGTCGTTGGCGTTGTGGCACTTATTGGGGCACCGTTCCGGTAGAACACCGAGAGCTGGGTTCAGGTGGGTCTTCTGCAGCAGGCCAACAAACATGCCCGTCTGACGGACAAGGGGACGTTCGCTGGGCCTGCACGGCTAGGGGGAAACTCGCACGCGCGGCCCAGACAAGGGGATCATGGCGTCGGCGACACGAGGCTGCAAAGAGGCGCCCAGTGAGAGGCGGAAGCGCACGCGCCGGCGAGGCAAGGATAGGGCCGGAGGACACCGACGGAAGCGGAGGGCGGAAGGGAAGGCTCGGGGCCGAGCGCGGTCCGGGCGAGGAGGAGGAACGGCGGCGGTCAGCGAAGCGGGGCGGCGAGGCTCTGCGATGACGGGCGGTGGCAGCAGGGCGGCTCGCGTCGGGCCAGGCGGGAGGCGCACACCGGCGGAGGCGGCGAGCGCCCGGTGAGCCTGGCGAGCGTGGAGCGGCAGGAGGAGAGGAAACGCGGACAACAGGGGCGACCAGAGGCTCTTGGCGCGGACGCGAGCGGCGAGATGGCGGGCTCGGGCGCGGAAGGTGGGGCGGCGAGGTCATCGCGGGGCGGACGCGTGGCGGCGGCGATGCGGTGGAGGCGGCCAAGGGCGCCTGGCGATCACCGGGAAGCCGCCGCCGGGAGGAGGTGAAGGGTGGCGCTGAGCGGGGGAGAAAGAGGCGAGCGAGGCGGTTGTGGCGAAGCTGGAGCGCCACGCCGGGCTGCTAGGAGGGCTGGCGAGGAGCGCGGCGAGGGAGGCTGCATGGTGGAGGCAGGAGGACGGGGAGGAGTTCGGTCGTGAGCGAGGGCCATGAGAAGATGCACAGGAGAGGCAGAGCGCATGGGGACGGTTGGTGGGACCAGGTGGGGCCAGGGGAAGGCCGGACTGGGGGAGCCGCATGCGGCTGGCGAGCGGGTCCGAGGCAGGGCGGGCCCAGCTGGCAGGGAGAGAGGCGTGAGCTGTGTTGACTGGGGTGGTTGAGGTATCACTTTGGCGTGCGTGTGGTTGGTGAGTGGAGGTGGGGTGGCTTAGAGAGAGGGAGAGGTCTGGGACAAGCTGAGTTGGCAGAGTGTGATTGGGTGAGGGAGAGGGGGAGCTGAGGTGGCGCAGTCTGATAGGAGGGGGTGAGGTGGCTGGAGAGAGAGGGTAGATTTTTAGGTGGGTTTAGGATTAGATGGGGTAGGCAGGGTGGACCGATCTGGTTTTTCTGGGGTGGTCGTTCGGGCTAAATCGGCCCGTTCGACTGCCCCGCTAAAACAAAATAATAATTTTATTTAATTCTAAAACGCATGGTTTTGCAAAACATAGCCGACAACAAAATAATCCGAGGCCCGGTTTTGCGTTTGAATTAAGTTGGGGCGTTTGGAAAACAAAAATAGGTTTTCGAAATTACTTTTAGGCAAACAATGCATGATGATGACGATGCAATGCACAAATTCAACGCGATTTTCTAGTAGTGGTTTTGCGGGATGCCACACCGACCCACCTCCCCTCGATATCCTCCACCACCAACCCCCGCCCGCTTCTCTCTCTGCCGCCGCCAGAGCTCCCTCCCCGCTTCCCGGCGCCGCCCCGCTGGCACCTCTCCTCCGCGTCACCGCCGCCCTACCTCGCGGCTCCGGCCTCCCCTACCGCGCATCCCTCGAGCTCCCCTCGCCGCAGCGTCCATGCCCTCTGGCCGCCGAGCCCCTCCCTGAGCGGACGTCGCCGCCTTCGCCTTCTCGGCTCCCTCCATCGAGCTTTGCTGCCGCCGCCGCATCGTCTGGCCGTCGGGACCTCTTCGTCGCCGATGCTCCGGGCCTCCCTCTCTCCGTCCCCGAGCCCGACCCCTTCTTCCGCCACCGTGTCCATCGCCTGCGCGCCGCGCTTGCTGCTAGTGCTTCCCCGCCTCCCAGAACCCGTGCCAGCCTCGCGTCTCCCAGTCCTTGCAGGTCGCCGCCACACGCCCTCTCTCTGGCGTCGCCAAGGAGCCCGGCTGCCACCGCGTCTCCTTCCTCTTCCTCGGCTCCTCAGTGCCTCTCTGCCGCCGCCTTCCTCTCGCACGCCGCTGCGCGGTACCCCTCCATCCTGCCCAACTTCACCGACCCCGCACCCCTTCTCAGATCCTCCCTGCCACCGTCGGGCCCCTACATCGACGCCCGCATTCATCCGTCGCTGTACGCATCCTCGTTCTCGACCCTGAGCCAGCCGCCTGCAAGTTTCCCTCTGCCGGCAAGCACCCTTGCTCATCAAGGTGGCCTCGCCAGCTACACTGCCACGCGTCCGTGTTCCCAGCTGTTGTGCCTGCTCAAGCATGCTACAGCCCTCCGGCTACTTGTTGTTCGTTCACGTATTCCTCTCCAGCCAGGTTAACCTGTTTGTGTTGTTAGTAGTGCTCGCTCCCCTGGTGCTACATGTTGTCGTTTGTGTGCGTGTGTGCTCTATGGTATCTAGCAGTCTGATGACCATCTGCTCGGTTCTGTTCAACTACACCACGGTCCCTTTGCTACACTACTCAATATCGTCACCACCCGCGGGGCCCCGATCTTGTTTGATATCGTCCCTCCAAACCGCATCTCCGCCACCGGTGATGAATCTACCAAGGTCCATACCAACAAGATGCCGACAACCTGAGGATCAAACTTGGTACCTCCTGAAGATCTCGACGCTAATCCAAGTTCGACACCGAAGAGGATTCAGACGACAAGATCTGCTTCACGGCTTTCGAAGCCCTAGCCACGGGTCCAATGACCGAAGGTCTTCTACATGGACGCCATGTTCTTCGGGATCCGAGGCCTCGACCCTGGATTTCGCGACCGAACCCGAACACCTCCGAGCACCAAGATCGTCGAACCCCCAAGATCACCGAGGACCTCGGGTGCGCCAACATGGAAAACCGAAGACCGATCCCGGCGTCCGAAGCCCTGAGACCGACCCCGAACCCCTCGAACCCCAAGATCTTCGGACCAATGTGTGATGCCCTTTCCAAGCCCCGTATTTTTATAATATATGATATATACTTGTTGCATTAAATCATTCATGGCGCATACATATTTGTGTGGTTTGGGGGCATTATGCCGATTCACCTCATAATTAAATATGGGGCCCATATGCGGGCAAATCTAGTCTTATATTGGCCTCATTTAAATTTGTGTAGCGAACCGGTAACTTATCTTGCCCTGTTATTACAACATTTAAATTGCGGGGTTTCTAAACAACATTAACCATCTAAATAATTGTCGGGACCCCGGTTCCACTTAATATTGCCCAATTGCATCACATCTTTGCCATGTCATGCATCATACATGCATCATGCCCGATCTTCTGCCGTTGTATTAAATAGTGCATCCGGTGTTTATTCTAGTGTTTTGCTTCTTCGCGGATAAGACCGTTGAGTTGATGCGAGTGTCGACCCGATCTTCGGATGAACCTTCGACAATGTTTTCAGGCGAGCATCTCCCCCTTTCTACCTATCTTACTTTTATAGTGTTTATTCCCTCCTGTTGATCTATTGCTATCTGTGTTGCGATGCTCTAGTTTTCGTACCCGTGATATCCCTTGCAGCCTTATATTGCCTTGGACACCTCCTATTACCTGTTGTTTGGTAGATAGTTGGACCTGCGCGTCGTAGTCGCTTGCTCAAGTGCTGTTGCGTGTCGTCAAGTACCTCAGTTGTTGGAGTATTGCCGCATGTTTATTGTTGGATATGATCATAACTTTAATTATTGTTTAATAACTAAAATTGAAGTAGGTAAATGCAGAGGCACAGGTGGGCAATAGATGTTATTTGGTTTTTAACCGTCCACTTGTGTCCCGTAGGACCTCGAGTTCTTAACACCTGTTCCGAGATCGAGCACGCTAACCACAGGTGGGCTGTATGGGCACCCCCATCGATTGAGTACCTGATTCCAAGTATTGTACTGGGGGCCACAATTAGTTTGGAGCTTTATTACTATTCTGTACTTATGCCATGCTTTACTGCTTTATTTACGATTGTGCGAGGAGCACCTGTACTGTTTAGGATCGTGACACGTTTTCGCTGTATCGACAAGCCCGAGAGTTTCGGGTTCCCAGTCGTTTACAGCCGTCTCCACAAACCCTGAGTCCGTCTCGGAGACACCGGCCGACTTCGTTGCGGGTAGCTTAGTGGGGTGCCCCCCCGTGCTTTCTTTGGGTCTGGGAAACGTCGTGTCCGAAACCCCGTCGACATACCGTTGGGTGTACGTTTTGTGATCTTGTACCTACCTGATCCGACAACAAGGGTGTAGGTGCGTGTGGGAACTTTGGTGCACCCCTGCAGGTTTAAATCTTTTCGAGGAGCCGTGTCCGCGGTTATGGATGACTTGGAGCACAGGTCTCGATCATAGACAACTATAACTAAAGTTTACTGTTATAAATTGACTTGTATCCGATATGACTAGTAATCAGCTTCACTACCACGGAATGGCTAAATGAAAGTACCAACAACTGCTGGGTTTTGGGGTTATCTCATGCTAATCGTACCTGACTAGTAAGTGTTGCAACTTCAACGGAATGGTTAACTAAAATTGCCCACTGCTTATTATATCAGGATGATTATCTATACCTGACTAGTAATTGCTGCAACGATAACTGAATAAATAAAACTGCCAACTGTGTGAGTTCCTCGGTTGACTTCCTCGTTTGGTCTCGAGGGGGAAATACCAGGATGGGTATGTTTGGTGGTAGCATCAGGTTGGTTCCGAATAGGTCTTTCTTACCCCTCTCTGATAGCCGACAGTTATATCGAGTCTCTATAGGTTGTTTAGTGCATGTTGCGCTGCCGCTTCAGTCCACCACACCTATGTAGGCGAGGACCGCCGAATTCTAGCCTCTCCGTGTACTGGCCTTAGTACTGACCGCTCTCTCTTTTTCCGTTGCCCTTTGTCGGCACCCCTTTTGTTTAAGCAAGTTTTGAGATCGACGTCGTTAGCAGGGTTACCCTTCCGGCTTGGCCTGGGCAGGGTTATGGACGCCATTGGTTATTCTTCAGGGCTCTTAGCCCCATTTGCATCTTGTCCGTAGTTGGACGCTCTATCGTTTTCAAGGTGATTTGGATCTTTGTTCTGTATATCTGTATTCTTGACTCATGGAGTCGTGTTGTATATATATATATACTGCTGGGTCCCATCGAGGACTGTTGTGTAATGTTATTACTTCTTTTTCCACCCGCATAAGTGCTGGTGGGCACCTTTGAATCGTTTCTGCGGGTTTGGCGGAAGCTGAAACTTGCATAGGGCCGATCGAGGTGTTACAGAGTGGTATCAGAGCTCAGCAGTTGAGATACCCCACAAGTCCAGCCTGTAGGATAACCTAGCTAACGGCCGAAGTAGAGTGTCAAAACTATTTTTGCAAAATCGGTTGGATAGTTCTGATTAGGTCTGATTTTACTCCTTACCCCTCTGCTGCTCTCCTCTCACCTCTGCGTGTTTTGGATCCGCTCTCTTCTCTCTTGAGTCCGAGATTTCTCGTGGTTGGGTTCCATCGCACCTTGTGGTTTCACTTCCTCTTTTGGTAACGGTGTTGCTACATCTGGTCTTCATGCTATCCGAGGAATCCTTCGTCTGGTGGACTTCTCTTTGCTCCTCCTCATGCCTTACGGTGTTTTTCCGACGCGACGACATCATCTACGCCAGATCCGATGCAGAGTCTGCATCACTCCTTTGTTTCCGAACCTCGCTTGTCGAGATCTACAATTTGAATTCTGAGAGTTGGTTGCATAATTTCCTATTCATGTGCAGAGTAATGCTTTGGGTGCGCGATGGACTGATCACCATCCGACTACTCTTATCATTCGCTCTTGCACATTGAATGGTGAATCATTGCAGTTATACTCCTTCCGCGGAAGTTAGAGGTGGCTTTACCCTTTTGAGACCTTTACCTTCATCTTTGTTTCTCCGGAGTGATCTCTCGACGAATGGGGAACAATCATTGTTGGTGGTGTCGCCATTTTCAAGCTGAGAAAGAACCATTGTTAGTGGTGTCGCGAGGATCTACACGAAGCGAGAAGACGCAGATCGCCGACCTCCCTTCCGGTACCATGAGGCGGATCTCGAGGGCGAGATCCATTGTTAGTGGTGTCGAATTGTGGCGCCCCGCAAAACCACTACTAGAAAATCGCGTTGTTTTTGTGCATTGCATCATCATGACCGCATGCTCATGTCATCATGCCACCTTGCATTTGAGCATCGTCATCAACATGCATTTGTTTGTCTGAAACTATCTTCGAAAAACATATTTTGTTTTCTAAATACTCCGCCTTTATTTCAAAATCCAAAAACCCGGGTCTCCGGAATATTTTGTTTCGTCTACCAACGGTTTGCAAAAGCCCTGTTTTAAATAAATAAAATATTTAATTATTTTTAGGAGGCAGCCCGCCAGGCCCGAAAGCCCAGCCGGCCACCTCCAAAATTCCTAAAACTACCCAATCCTATTCTACCCAGCCCCCCTCCACCTCACCCCGGCCAATCGTTGTCCACCACCTCATCCCCTGGCCCCAATCCCCACCACTCACCCGCTGCCACCTCACCCCACTCCCTCTCCCATACATGCATCATGCCCGATCTTCTGCCGTTGTATTAAATAGTGCATCCGGTGTTTATTCTAGTGTTTTGCTTCTTCGCGGATAAGACCGTTGAGTTGATGCGAGTGTCGACCCGATCTTCGGATGAACCTTCGACAATGTTTTCAGGCGAGCATCTCCCCCTTTCTACCTATCTTACTTTTATAGTGTTTATTCCCTCCTGTTGATCTATTGCTATCTGTGTTGCGATGCTCTAGTTTTCGTATTGATATCCCTTGCAGCCTTATATTGCCTTGGACACCTCCTATTACCTGTTGTTTGGTAGATAGTTGGACTGCAGCGTCGTAGTCGCTTGCTCAAGTGCTTTGTTGCGTGTCGTCATACCTCCTTGTTGTTGGAGTGTTGCATGTTTATTGTTGGATATGATCATCTTTTAAATATTATTGTTAAATAAAAAAATTTGGTAGTAAAATGCGACGGAGAGGGGGCATAGATGCATAGATGGTTTTTTTAGTCACTTTTGTGTGTCCGGTGGGACTCGTTTCTTAACACATTCCAGAGATGAACACGCTAACCACCAAATTGAGATTATGGGCACCCCCATCGATGATTTGAGTTTCAAGTATTTTCAAGTATTAATTAGTGGCCAGAGCTATATTTATTACTCTGTTATATGCCATGCTTCTTTGCTTTATTACTGCTTTATTCGAGGGACACAGTTAGGATCGTGACACGTTTTTTTTGTTCGACAAGCCCGAGAGTTTGGGTTCCCGGTCGTTCTGGCCGTCTCCTAAACCACCGAGTCCGTAGGAACCTTGACCCGCCCGACCGCGGGTAGCTTAGTGGGGTGCCCCGTGCTTTCTTTGGGTGCAGGAAGCGTCGTGTCAAAACCCGTCGACATACCGTTGGGTGTACGTTTTGTGATCTTGTACCTACGATCCGACAACAAGGGTGTAGGTGCGTGTGGGAACTTTGGTGCACCCTGAGGTTTAAATCTTTTAGGAGCCGTGTCGCGGTTATGGACGACTTGGAGCAGGTCTCGATCATAGACAACTATAACTAAAGTTCTTGTTATAAATTGACTTGTATCCGATATGACTAGTAATCGACTTCACTACCACGGAATGGCTAAATGAAAGTACCAACAAGCTGCTGGGTTTTGGGGTTATCTCATGCTAATCGTGCACGACTAGTAAGTGTTGCAACTTCAACGGAATGGTTAACTAAAATTGCCTCGCTTATTATATCGGGATGATTATCTATACGACTAGTAATTGCTGCAACGATAGCGAATAAATAAAGCGCCAACCGTGTGAGTTCTCGGTTGACTTCCTCGTTTGGTCTCGAGGAAATACCGGGATGGGTATGTTTGGTGGTAGCATCGAGTTGGTTCCGAATAGGTCTTTCTTACCCCTCTCTGATAGCCGACAGTTATATCGAGTCTCTATAGGTTGTTTAGTGCATGTTGCGCTGCCGCTTCAGTCCACCACACCTATGTAGGCGAGGACCGCCGAATTCTAGCCTCTCCGTGTACTGGCCTTAGTACTGACCGCTCTCTCTTTTTTCGTTGCCCTTTGTCGGCACCCCTTTTGTTTAAGCAAGTTTTGAGATCGACGTCGTTAGCAGGGTTACCCTTCCGGCTTGGCCTGGGCAGGGTTATGGACGCCATTGGTTATTCTTCAGGGCTCTTAGCCCCATTTGCATCTTGTCCGTAGTTGGACGCTCTATCGTTTTCAAGGTGATTTGGATCTTTGTTACGTATATCGTATTCTTGACTCATGGAGTCGTGTTGTATATATATATATACGTCGTGGGTCCCATCGAGGACTGTTGTGTAATGTTATTACTTCTTTTCCACCCGCACGCAAGTGCTGGTGAGCACCTTTGAATCGTTTCTATGCGGGTTTGGCGGGAAGCTGAAACTTGCATAGGGCGGTTCCGAGGTGTTCTGAGTGGTATCGAGCTCAGCGGTTGAGATACCCCACAAGTCCAGCTTGTAGGATAACCTAGCTAACGGCCGAAGTAGAGTGTCAAAACTATTTTTGCAAAATTGGTTGGATAGTTCTGATTAGGTCTGATTTTACTCCTTACCCCTCTGCTATTCTCCTCTCACCTCTGCGTGTTTTGGATCCGCTCTCTTCTCTCTCTTGAGTCCGGATTTCGTGGTTGGGTTCCATCGTACCTTGAGGTTTCACTTCCTCTTTTAGTAACGGTGTTGCTACATCTGGTCTTCATGCTATCGAGGAATCCTTAAATCGGTGGACTTCTCTTTGCTCCTCCTCGTGCCTTACGGTGTTTTTCTGACGCGACGACATCATATACGCCAGATCCAATGCAGAGTCTGCATCACTCCTTTGTTTTCGAACCTCGCTTGTCGAGATCTACAATCTGAATTCTGAGAGTTGGTTGCATAATTTCCTATTCATGTGCAGAGTAATGCTTTGGGTGCGCGATGGACTGATCACCATCCGACTACTCTTATCATTCGCTCTTGCACATTGAATGGTGAATCATTGCAGTTATACTCCTTCCATGGAAGATAGAGGTGGCTTTACCCTTTTGAGACCTTTACCTTCATCTTTGTTTCTCCGGAGTGATCTCTCGACGAATGGGGAACAATCCTTGTTGGTGGTGTCGCCATTTTTAATCTGAGAAAGAACCATTGTTAGTGGTGTCGCGAGGATCTACACGAAGCGAGAAGACGCAGATCGCCGACCTCCCTTCCGGTACCATGAGGCGGATCTCGAGGGCGAGATCCATTGTTAGTGGTGTCGAATTGTGGCGCCTCGCAAAACCACTACTAGAAAATCGCGTTGTTTTTGTGCATTGCATCATCATGACCGCATGCTCATGTCATCATGCCACCTTGCATTTGAGCATCGTCATCAACATGCATTTGTTTGTCTGAAACTATCTTCGAAAAACATATTTTGTTTTCTAAATACTCTGCCTTTATTTCAAAATCCAAAAACCCGGGTCTCCGGAATATTTTGTTTCGTCTACCAACGGTTTGCAAAAGCCCTGTTTTAAATAAATAAAATATTTAATTATTTTTAGGAGGCAGCCAGCCAGGCCCGAAAGCCCAGCCGGCCACCTCCAAAATTCCTAAAACTACCCAATCCTATTCTACCCAGCCCCCCTCCACCTCACCCCGACCAATCGTTGTCCGCCACCTCATCCCCTGGCCCCAATCCCCACCACTCACCCGCTGCCACCTCACCCCACTCCCTCTCCCACACACGCCACGCACGCTCCCTCCCCCTGGTCAAAGCCCGCGACCCCTGGCGCACCTTGGCCCCGCTCCTGGCCCACCCCGACGCTCCCCGTCCTCCCCACGATCCCCTCGCACTTCCCTGACCCCGACCCACCTCCCCTCGATATCCTCCACCACCTTGCTTCTCTCTCTGCCCGCAGAGCTCCTCCCGCTTCCGCGCCGCCCACTGGCCTCTCCTCCGTCACCGCCCCTACCTCATGACTCGGCCTCCCCCACCGCGCATCCCTCGATCTCCCCTCGCCGCAGCGTTGTGGCATCCCGCAAAACCACTACTAGAAAATCGCGTCGATTTTGTGCATTGCATCGTAATCATCATATGTTGTGTGCCAAAACTAATTTCGAAAACCTATTTTGTTTCTAAAACGCCCGTCTTAAATCAAAACCCAAACCGGGTCTCCGGGTTATTTTGTTTTAGTTGGCCATGTTGCAAACGCCCAATTAAACAAATAAAAATATGTATTATTTTTAGTGGGGCGTCGAGCAGGCCAAATGACCCGAACGACCACCCCATAAACTAAATCGGTCCAGCCATCTAAAACCTATTCTACCTAAAACTCTACCCACACACCATCCACATCACCCCACCTATCCTAACCGCCACATCACCGACTACCTACCAATCCCACTATGCCACCTAGGCAGCCCTCTCGGCACTCACACACCACCACAGCCTTCCCCACCGGATCCCACCTACCCCTAGCCCCTCCCCACGCCACCTCACCCAAAGACGCCGCAACACAGCCACAGCCTCAGCCCCCTCCTTCTCTCGGCCAGGCCCCGCCTGCCCAGTCCCGCTTCATGCCCACTCCTCCCTCCAAAACCGACCAAATCCCACCCCCCTGGCCCACCACGACAGCCCCGAGGCCTCTTCTTCCACCTCATGACCTGGCCTCCTGCCCTCTTCTTCCTCCAATGCAGCGCCTTGGCCCAGCTCCGCCTCGCCTCACTCCGCTTTCGCCGCCTCCGCCTCTAGCCTCGCCCGCGCCTGCAGCCCTTGGTCGCTGCGTCGCCTGGCCATAAGCCGCCCGGCCAGCCCGTGACCCGTCGACCCGCCTCCGGAGCCTTGAAGCCCGCCCTGCCGCCCCTCATGCCTCCTCCTCCGGGACCCCTCGCCGCGCCTTCCGCCACGTCGCCTTGTATGTGACTCCTCCCAAGCCACCGCCAGCTCGCGCCCGCCCTCTCCTCGCTGCGCGCGTCTCCCTCGGCTCGCGGCCCGGCAACCTCCTGCGCCTCACGGGCCGGCCGTCATCTGCGCCCGCCTTGCCCGCCAGACCGTCCTCCGGCCTTGCCGAGTCCCCTGGGCCTTGCCTCGTCGACCGCAGCAGCTCTCCGCCTCGGCCTCCGCGCACACTGTGGTTCCGTGGCCTTGGGATTCGCCGTCTCACTTGGCCGCAACCGCCTCATGGGAGGCCCGACCCTGCGGCGTGCTCGCACTCGGTGAGGTCCTGTGGCCCCCTCTGCACGCATCCCAAGGCAGCGGCTCGTGCCCCGAGAATCAACCGACGATAGGGCCCCCCGGTGTTTGATGTGAGAAGCCGAACCCGAACCCGAACGTCACTAGAAGGACCATCGACAAGATCTTGCACGCGAACACCGAACATCTACTACATGGAACAACAGGGCCTCCTCTCGGAATGCCAGGCTCTTCTTCAAGGACGCCAAGTACGCTTATCTCCAAGACCGACCCCGGCGTCGGAGTCGAGATCCGCGACAAGAACTCCATCACGGAACAACTAGCACTCCGACAGGGACCCTGGAGACCCGGAGTCGAGCCCCAAGTTCGTCCCCGATAATCAAGGTGGAACCCCAAGACCCCGAAGCCCCGATCCGAAGGCCGATCCGAAGCGTCAAGGCCTCCGCCATGGAATCAACAAGATCATCACGAAACGCCAAGTACTCTTTCAGGGCGCCATGATCGTCGACATGACCCGAAGACCGCGAATGCGACAAGAACGGCACCGACGAAGCGCCTAGTACTTCTTCCGGACGCAAGATCTGCCCGTTCTAGAGGCGAGAGCGATACCGTCGAACCCTGAGACCGACCCCGAACCCCGGAACCCAAGATCGTCGAGCCCCCTCTGATGTGTGACCCCTTTTTCCTCAAACCCTATTTTCTAACATATCATTTGGTTGCATATTAAATTGTCATTCCCGCATGCATAGCATTGGTTTGGGGGCCTTATGCCGATTCACCTAATAATTAAATATGGGGCCCATATGCGGGCAAATCTAGTCTCATATTGGCCTCATTTAAATTGGTGTAGCGAACCGGTACCATATTTTGGCCATGTTAAACAACATTTAATATCCGGGGGTTTAAACAACTTGAACCATCCAATTAAATGTCGGGACCCCGGTTCCGCTTAATATGACCTAACTGCATCGCATCTTTGCCATACCATCCATCATGCATGCATCATGCCGATCTTCTGCCGTGTATTAAATATTGCATCCGTGTTTATTCTAGTGTTTTGCTTCTTCGCGGATAAGGCCGTTGAGTTGATGTGAGCTTCGCCCCGATCTTCGGATGAACCCTTCGACAATGTTTTCAGGCGAGCATCTCCCCCTTTCTACCTATCTTACTTTTCTAGTATTTACTTCCCTCCTGTTGATCTTTGCTATCTGTGTTGCGATGCTCTAGATTTCGTACCCGTGATATCCCTTGCAGCCATATATAGCAGGACACATCCTATTACATTGTTTGGTAGCTAGTTGGACCCGCGTGTCGTAGTCGCTTGCTCAAGTGTTTGCTTGTCGTCAAGTACAACCTTTGTTGGAGGAATTGCCGCATGTTGACGTTGGAGATGATCATGGCTTTAATTATTGTTCCACTTTAATTCCTGTTTAACAACTAAAACTGAATTAAGCAGAGGCATCGGTGGGTGATAGGTAAGATTTGGTTTCGATCGCCCACTTGTGTCCGTGGGACCAGTTCTTGACACTGTTCGAGATCGAGCGCGCTAACCACAGGTGGGGAGATATGGGCCCCCCATTGATAATTACCTGATTTCAAAGTATTGTACTGGGGGCCACAACTAGTTTGAGGTTTTATTTACTATCCTGTACTTATGCCATGCTACTGCTTTATTTACGATTGTGTGAGGAGCACGCTGTACTGTTTAGGAAGCGGAGTGTTTCTGTGATGTATCGGGTCCCGTTTGGGGCATCGTCGCTTCTGACCATTGGCGCAACCCTAAGTCCGTCTCGAGGCCGACTTCGTTCTTGGTGTACTTAGTGGGTGGCCCCGATGCTTGCTTTAGTGCAGGAGCGTCGTGACTTAGGCCCGCCGACATACCGATGGGTGTATGTTAACGATCGGCAAAAGGGTCAAGTGCTGTGGATACTTTGGTGCACCCTGGTTTAATCTTTTCGAAGCCGTGTCGCGGTTATGGACGACTTGGAGCACGATGTCGATCATAGACAACTATAACTAAAGTTTCTGTTTTAAATTGACTTGTATCCGATATGACTAGTAATCAGCTTCACTACAACGGAATGGCTAAGTAAAAGTACCAACAATGCTGGGTTTTGGGGTGTATCTCATGCTATCTGCACGATTAGTAATTGTTGCAACCATAGCGGACGGTTAACTAAAGTGCCCACTTCTTACTTTATCGGGATAATTATCTAAACACGACTAGTAAAGTGCATAACTATAACTGAATAAGTAAAATTGCCAAGCGTGTGAGTTCCTCGGTTGACTTCCTCGTTTGGTCTCGAGAAGCGCCAGGATGGGTTTGTTTGATGCTAGTATCGGTTGGATCCGAATAGATCTTTCTTACCCTCTCGATAGCCGCCAGTTGAATCGAGTCTCTATAGGTTGTTTAGTGCTCATTGCCTGCCGCTCGATCCACCATACCTATGTGGCGAGGACCGAATTCTAGCCTCGCCGTACTTGGCCTCGATCTTGGCGCTCCTCTTTTCCTTTGCCCTTTGCGGCACCCTTTTGTTTAAGCAGGTTTTGAGATCGGCGCCGTTAGCGAGGTTACCCTTCCTTGGCTTGGCGGGGTTATGGGCGCCATTGGATATTCTTGGGGCTCTTAGCCCCATTTGCATCTTGTCCGTAGTCGGACGCCCATCGCTTTCAAGGTGATTTGGATCTTTGTACCGTGCATTTGTATTCTTGACTCTTTGAGTCATTATGTATATATTACATGGGTCCCATCGAGGACTGTTGTGTAATGTTATTACTTTGTTTTTCCACCCGCACGAAAGTGCCTGGTGGGCACCTTCGAATCGTTTCTATGCGGGTTTGGCGAGTTTCGCTAAAATTTGCATAGGGCCGATTCAGAGGGTGTTACAAGCTTCCATGCCCTCTGGCCGCCGAGCCCCTCCCTGAGCGGACGTCGCCGCCTTCGCCTTCTCGGCTCCCTCCATCGAGCTTTGCTGCCGCCGCCGCATCGTCTGGCCGTCGGGACCTCTTCGTCGCCGATGCTCCGGGCCTCCCTCTCTCCGTCCCCGAGCCCGACCCCTTCTTCCGCCACCGTGTCCATCGCATGCGCACCGCGCTTGCTGCTGGTGCTTCCCCGCCTCTCAGAACCCGCGCCGGCCTCGCCTCTCCCAGTCCTTGCAGGTCGCCGCCACACGCCCTCTCTCTGGCGTCGCCAAGGAGCCCGGCTGCCACTGCGTCTCCTTCCTCTTCCTCGGTTCCTCAGTGCCTCTCTGCCGCCGCCTTCCTCTCGCCCGCCGCTGCGCGGTACCCCTCCATCCTGCCCAACTTCACCGACCCCGCGCCCCTTCTCGGATCCTCCCTGCCACCGTCGGGCCCCTACATCGACGCCCGCGTGCATCCGTCGCTGTATGCATCCTCGTTCTCGACCCTGAGCCAGCCGCCTGCAAGTTTCCCTCTGCCGGCAAGCACCCTTGCTCGTCAACGTGGCCTCGCCAGCTACACTGCCACGCGTCCGTGTTCCCAGCTGTTGTGCCTGCTCAAGCATGCTACAGCCCTCCGGCTACTTGTTGTTCGTTCACGTATTCCTCTACAGCCAGGTTAACATGTTTGTGTTGTTAGTAGTGCTCGCTCCCCTGCTGCTACATGTTGTCGTTCGTGTGCGTGTGTGCTCTATGGTATCTAGCAGTCTGATGACCATCTGCTCGGTTCTGTTCAACTACACCACTGTCCCTTTGCTGCACTACTCAATATTGTCACCACTCGCGGGGCCCCGATCTTGTTTGATATCGTCCCTCCAAACCGCATCTCCGCCACCGGTGATGAATCTACCAAGGTCCATACCAACAAGATGCCGACAACCTGAGGATCAAACTTGGTACCTCCTGAAGATCTCGACGCTAATCCAAGTTTGACACCGAAGAGGATTCAGACGACAAGATCTGCTTCACGGCTTTCGAAGCCCTAGCCACGGGTCCAATGACCGAAGGTCTTCTACATGGACGCCATGTTCTTCGGGATCCGAGGCCTCGACCCTGGATTTCGCGACCGAACCCGAACACCTCCGAGCACCAAGATCGTCGAACCCCCAAGATCACCGAGGACCTCGGGTGCGCCAACATGGAAAACCGAAGACCGATCCCGGCGTCCGAAGCCCTGAGACCGACCCCGAACCCCTCAAACCCCAAGATCTTCGGACCAATGTGTGATGCCCTTTCCAAGCCCCGTATTTTTATAATATATGATATATACTTGTTGCATTAAATCATTCATGGCGCATACATATTTGTGTGGTTTGGGGGCATTATGCCGATTCACCTCATAATTAAATATGGGGCCCATATGCGGGCAAATCTAGTCTTATATTGGCCTCATTTAAATTTGTGTAGTGAACCGGTAACTTATCTTGCCCTGTTATTACAACACTTAAATTGCGGGGTTTCTAAACAACATGAACCATCTAAATAATTGTCGGGACCCCGGTTCCACTTAATATTGCCCAATTGCATCGCATCTTTGCCATGTCATGCATCATACATGCATCATGCCCGATCTTGTGCCGTTGTATTAAATAGTGCATCCGGTGTTTATTCTAGTGTTTTGCTTCTTCGCGGATAAGACCGTTGAGTTGATGCGAGTGTCGACCCGATCTTCGGATGAACCTTCGACAATGTTTTCAGGCGAGCATCTCCCCCTTTCTACCTATCTTACTTTTATAGTGTTTATTCCCTCCTGTTGATATATTGCTATCTGTGTTGCGATGCTCTAGTTTTCGTACCCGTGATATCCCTTGCAGCCTTATATTGCCTTGGACACCTCCTATTACCTGTTGTTTGGTAGATAGTTGGACCTGCGTGTCGTAAACTTGCTCAAGTCTGCTGTTGCGTGTCATCAAGTACCTCGGTTGTTGGAGTATTGCGCATGTTTATTGTTGGATATGATCATAACTTTAATTATTGTTTAATAACTAAAATTGAAGTAGGTAAATGCAGAGGCACGGTGGGCAATAGATGTTATTTGGTTTTAACCGTCCACTTGTGTCCGTGGGACCCGAGTTCTTGACACTGTTCCGAGATCGAGCGCTAACCACGAATGGGTGTATGGGCACCCCCATTGATTGAGTACCTGATTCCAAGTACTGTACTGGGGGCCACAATTAGTTTGGAGCTTTATTACTATTCTGTACTTATGCCATGCTTTACTGCTTTATTTACGATTGTGCGAGGAGCACCTGTACTGTTTAGGATCGTGACACGTTTTCGCTGTATCGACAAGCCCGAGAGTTTCGGGTTCCCAGTCGTTTACAGCCGTCTCCACAAACCCTGAGTCCGTCTCGGAGACCGGCCGACTTCGTTGCGGGTAGCTTAGTGGGGTGGCCCCCCGTGCTTGCTTTGAAGAGTCAGACCCATATGATATTGTCGAGGATCTCAAATTGATTTTTGAGACTCATGCGGCAATTGAAAGCTATGAGGCTTCTGAAAAGTTCTTTAACTGCAAGATGGAAGAAGGCAGCTCCGTCAGTGAGCATGTGCTTAAGATGTCTGGGCACGCAAACAAACTTCAAAGCTTGGGTATAGTGATTCCTAATGCTTTGGGGATTTACCGTGTCCTCCAATCACTACCACCAAGTTACAAGAACTTTGTGATGAACTACAACATGCAGAACATGAACAAGACGTTGCCAGAACTCTTTGCCATGTTGAAATCTGCAGAAGTGGAGATCAAGAAAGAGCACCAAGTGTTGTTGGTCAATAATACCACCAAATTCAAGAAAGGCAAGTCTAAGCATAAGGGACACTTCAAGAAGGGTGGTAAGAAAGTTACCGCGCCAGCGAAGAAGACCAAGGCTGGACCCAAGCCTGATACTGAGTGCTTTTACTGCAAGGGATAAGGTCACTGGAAGCGGAATTGCCCAAAGTACTTGGCGGATCTGAAGAACGGAAACATCAAGAAGAAAGGTATATCTGATATACATGTTATTGATGTGTATCTCACTAGTACTCGTAGTAGTGCCTGGGTATTTGATACTGGTTCGGCTGCTCATATTTGTAACTCGAAGCAGTCTTTGCGAATAAGCGAAACTAGCGAAGAACAAGGTGACGATGCGCGTAGGAAACGGATCAAAGGTTGATGTGATCGCGATCGGCACGCTACCTCTTCATCTACCATCGGGATTAGTTTTATACTTAAATAATTGTTATTTGGTGCCTGCGTTGAGCATGAACATTATATTGGGATCTTGTTTATTGCGAGACGGTTACTTGAAGTCCGAGAATAATGGTTGTTCGATTTATATGAGTAATATGTTTTATGCACATGCACCTTTGATAGATGGTCTATTCTTATTGAATCTCGATAGTGGAAATACACATATCAACAACATTGAGGCTAAACGTTTGAAATCAAGCGATAATTCGACCTATATGTGGCAATCGTCTTGGTCACATTGGAGTGAAAGCGTATGAAGAAACTCCATTACGATGGACTTCTTGAATCACTTGATTTTGAATCACTTGAAAGATGCGAAGCATGTCGATGGGAAAAATGACTAAGACTCCATTTTACGGTATGATGGAGCGAGCTACGGACTTATTGGAAATCATACATACCGATGTGTGTGGTCCAATGAGTGTAGCATCATGTGATGGTTATCGTTATGTTCTTACCTTCACGGATGACTTGAGTAGATATGGGTATATCTATTTCATGAAACATAAGTCCGAAACTTTCGAGAAGTTTAAGGAGTTTCAAAGTGAGGTAGAGAATCAACGTAACAAGAAGATTAAATTTCTACGTTCTGATCGTGGAGGTGAATATCTAAGTTACGAGTTTGGCGAGCATTTGAAGAAATGTGTAATACTTTCACAGTTGACACGGGAACACCAGCAGTAATGGTGTGTCCGAACGTGTCGAACTCTCTTAGATATGGTTCGTTCTATGATGTCACTTACAGATTTACCGCTATCATTTTGGATTTATGCATTAGAAACAGCCGCATTCACTTTAAATAGGGCACCGTCTAAATCCATTGAAACGACACCGTATAAATTATGGTTTGGGAAGAAACCTAAATTGTCGTTCCTTAAAGTTTGGGGATGCGAAGCCTATGTAAAGAAGTTACAGCCGGACAAGCTTGAACCCAAAGCGGAAAAATGCGTCTTCATAGGATACCCGAAGGAAACTATTGGGTATACCTTCTATCATAGATCCTAAGGCAAAATCTTCGTTGCCAAGAATGGATCCTTTCTAGAGAAGGAATTTCTCTCGAAAGAAGTGACTGGAAGGAAAGTAGAACTCGACGAGGTTGTCGAACCTTCTCTCGAAATTGCAAGTAGCGCAGCACTGGAAGAAGTTCCTGTGGTGCCTGCACCAATAAGAGAGGAAGCTAATGATGGTGATCATGAAACTTCGGTTGAAGTTGCTACAGAGCCTCGGAGGTCAACGAGAACTCGTACCACTCCAGATTGGTATGATCCGTTATGAGTGTCATGTTGGTGGACAACACCGATGATCCGAGACATATGAGGAAGCAATGATGAGCCCAGATTCCAATAAATGGCAAGAAGCCATGAAATCGAGATTGGATCCATGTACGAAAACCAAGTATGGACTTTGGTGGACTTAGGATGGCGGAAGGGCTGTCGAGAACAAATGGATTTTCAAGAAGAAAACAGATGTTGATGGTAATGTTACTGTCTATAAAGCTCGAATTGTCGCAAAAGGGTTTCGACAAATTCAAGGAGTTGACTACGATGAGACTTTCTCACCGGTAGCGAAGCTAAAGTCAAAGAGGATTATGTTAGCAATCGCTGCATATTATGATTATGAGATATGGCAGATGGATGTCAAAACAGCATTCCTCAATGGAGATATTGATGAAGAGTTGTATATGATGCAACCCAAAGGTTTTGTCGATCCTAAAGATGCTAACAAGGTATGCAAACTTCAACGGTCCATCTATGGATTGAAGCAAGCATCCCGAAGTTGGAATCGACGTTTTGATAATGTGATCAAAAGTTTTGGTTTTATACAAACTTATGGAGAAGCTTGTATTTATAAGAAAGTGAGTGGGAGCTCTGTAGCATTCTTAATACTATATGTGGACGACATATTGTTGATTGGGAATGATGTAGACCTTCTTAATAGTGTCAAGGAATATTTGAATAATAGTTTTTCAATGAAGGATCTTGGCGAAGCAGCTTACATATTAGGCATAAAGATTTATAGAGATAGATCGAAACGCCAAATATCATTGTCACAGAGTACATATTTGGACAAAGTTCTAAAGAGGTTTGGAATGGAAGAAAGCAAGAAAGGGTTCTTGCCCATGTTGCTATATCGACCTTGAGTAAAACTCAAAGTCCGATCGGCGGAAGATAGAGAAAGGATGAGTAAGACTCCTATGCCTCAGCCATAGAATCTCTAATGTATGCATGCTATGTACTAGACCCGACATTGCATATCTGTTAGTTTAACTAGCAGATATCAAAGTGATCCGAGTGGATCATTGGACGATGGTCAAAACATCCTTAAGTACTTGAGAAGAACTAAGGATATGGTTCTTTCTTATGGAGGTGATGAACAACTCATTGTTAATGGTTACACCGATGCTAGTTGGAACAACGACCGGATGATTCTAAATCACAATCGGATACGTATTTATTTTGAATGGTGCGGATTAGTGGAGGAGTGCAAAGCAAAGCGTTGTGGCGAGATCTTCAACCTGAATCGGAATACATGGCTTTGCCGAGGCTTCACAAGAAGCGATATGGATGAAAGAGTTCATTACAGAGCTGGGTGTGGTTCCTAGTGCGCTGGACCCAATGTCTATCTACTGCGATAACATGGGAGCCATAGCCAATGCGCAAGAACCAAGGTCACACAAGAAGCTGAAGCACATCAAGCTGCATTTTCACGCTATTCGAGAACATATCCAGGATGGGGATATAAAGATTTGCAAAGTACAAACAGATCTGAATGTGGCGGATCCGTTGACTAAACCTCTCCCGAGGGAAAAACATGACCAACACCAAACTGCCATGGGTGTTCGGTATATTACCATGTAATCTAGATTAGATGACTCTAGTGCAAGTTGGAGACTGTTGGAGATATGCCCTAGAGGCAATAATAAATATAGTTATTATTATATCTTTGTGTTTATGATAAATTTTTACATTCATGCTATAATAGTATTAACAAGGAAACATTGATACTTGTGTGATTTGTAAACTTAATTTGAAGTCCCTAGTATAGCCTCTATACATCACTAGCTTGTTGGTTGATAAATGATTGTGGTTTTCCTATCATGAACATTGAGATGTTATCAACAACAAGATCATATCGTTAGGAGAATGATATGGTGGACATACTCCTATAGATAAGCGTAGCATAAAGATCAAGTCATTTCAATAGTTCAATTTCTATATGCTTTCTGATACATAGTAACCTAATTCCTTCGACCATGAGATCATGCATATCACCTTTACCGAATGGATGCTTTGATGACATCAAACACCACACCGTAACTGGGTGGCTATAAAGGTGGCATTGAGTGTTCGGAAAGTATTGGTTGAGACACATGGATCAAGAGTGGGATTTGTCCATCCATATGACGGATATATATACTCTGGGCCCTCTCGGTGGAATGTCATCCAATTAGCTTGCAAGCATGTGACTGGCTCACAAGGGATCACATATCACGGGAACGAGAAAAGAGTACTTATTGGTAACGAGGTTGAACTAGGTATGCAGAGATACCGACAATCATAACCTCGGATAAGTAAACTATCGTGAGACAAAGGGAAATTGGTATCGTATGTAAGTGGTTCATTCGATCGCAAAGTAATCGTAGAAATATGTAGACATATGAATTTCCAGATTCCTCTATTGGTTATTGTTCGGAGAAGTGTCTCGATCATGTCCGCATAATTCACGAACCGTAGGGAGACACACTTAAGTATTCGACGTTGTTTGAGTAGTTATGGTATTATGAGAAAGAGACCGAATGTTGTTCGGAGTCTCGGATGGGATCCAGGATATCACGAGGTGATCCGGAATGGTCCGGAGAATAAGATTCATATAAGGAAAGTCCCGTTTGAGTTCGGGAATGATTCCGTGTTTTCATCGGGAATGTTTTAGAAGGTTCCGAAATGTCCGGCACTCCGGAGGGGAAGGGGTACATGAATGTGTCATTGCATATTGGGATGATTGCATCATGTACTAAGTGTTCTCGCTGTTCCAAATAAAGGATTAAATTGAATCCTAAATTGAAAAGTCAAATAGCAAGTTTGAAAAGTCAAACGGCTAAAATTGGAAAGAGGGAAAGAGGAAGGTGTGGGAAACCGAGTTGGGAGGAGTTCCCTCCTCCAACCGGCGGCCCACCTCCAAGCCGAGTTGGGGAGGGACTCCTCTCCTCCCCTGGCCGGCCCCTCCACCTATAAAAGGAGGCGGGGCTCCTCCTCTAGACACAAGTTCCTATCCTCTAAATCTAAACCCTAGCCCTAGCCTCCCGGTTTAGAGCCGTTTTGGTTTAGAGCTTCTAATTGCCCTAGCCTCCGGATTAGAGCCTTCTAATTGGTGTGTCTAAACCCTAGACCATGAGGATATCTCTCATACTCCACCATACTCGCTCCGTCTTAAGGCGAAGCCTGCGAGATCTCCTCTACTTGATACCACGTTGTCTTTTGGAATCGCGAGGAGAGTGCTACAACCTCCACCGTCTTTGGAACAAGGAGAGGAAGGTCTTCGAATACCGAGCGTGTGACCCATTGCTGGAGCGCTTAGGGCAAGCCTTGGGAAGGATCGTCTACACGATCTTGAGATCGGGAAGAGTACGACTACATCACCCACGAGAATCCGCTCTCGTTAAACACTTTGGAATCTTCGAGGGTAAGTTATTCCATCGACTCGTTGCTACAATCTAGTAGATAGATCTTGGCTTGTTTGTTTGTATGCGATAGAAAATTTTTGTTTTCCATGCTACGAAACCCTACACTTGCCGCCGCCCTTCTTGAAGGGCTTCTTTGCTCCCTTACCTTTCTTAAAGGAGGGCTTGTTGACCATCAACACATGATTATCTTTCTTGATGTCCACCTCCGCAGCCTTCAGCTTTGCGAAGAGCTCGGTGATCGTATCAGTGGAGCCAATCTGATTATGAGTCACTACAAAACTTTTGTAGCGGGAGGAGTGATTGCAAAACCTGTCAATCTTGAGCTCCTCGGAATCGTGCATTCCAGGTTGCTCAAGCGTTGAGTGTAGCCCGTCATCTTTATGGCGTGCTCACTAACGGAACTCCTTCCTCCATCTTGTAGTTAAAGAACTTCTCGAGATCTCATATCTCTCGAGCGCTGAGTCGAAACATGGTTTTCAGCTCCTCGAGAATCTCAAAGGGCGGGATACTCTTCAAACGATTTTGAAGTTCGGTTCCATAGCAAACAACATGGTGCTCTTAATCACACCATAATCATCTTTGCACGGTGATAGACAGCTTTCTCATCGGTAGCGATTGCAGGTGGGGGTCACCTAATGCTTTCCCAAGGACATAGTCCTTTGTCCTCGCAGAATGATTCTAAGATTGCGGAACCAATTGGTGAAGTTAGACCCATTGTTTCTAAGATTTTCCTTCTCGTAAAAACGTTGAAGTTGAAGTTGGACTTGGCCATGTGATCTACGATTTGCAAGTACAATTTAGACTATGTTCATGATAAATAGTTCAACTTAATCAAATTACTAGATGAACTCCCACTAAATTCAACATCCCTCAAGTTGTTTAGTGAACACGATCCAAATTCACCACACCTAATCCGATCATCACGAGAAGAGATGTGGTTTCAATGGTGGACAACAAAGTGTCGATCATATCATTCATATGACTCATGCTTAACCTTTCGGTTCTTGTGTTCCGAGGCCATGTCTGTACATGCTAGGCTCGTCAAGCTAGACCCAAGTATTTCCGCGTGTGCAAAACTGGCTTGCACCCGTTGTATGTGAGCGTAGAGTCTATAGCACCCGATCATCACGTGATGCTTGGACACGACGAACTTCCGCAACGGTGCATACTTGGGGAGAACACAGTTTTTATCTTGATCTTTAAGTGAGGAATCATCTTATAATGCTACCGTCACGATCTAAGCATAATAAGATACATAAAAGGATAAACATCACATGCATATAACTTTATGTGACATGGTATAGCCATTCTTCGCGCAATGATCTCCATCTTGTGCATTCCGGCATGATCTCCATCACTCCACCATGATTGCCTCCACCATGAATAGCAACTACAACTATTGCTAACTACTTAGCGATAAAGTAAAGCTATTACATGGCGTATAAGAAGTTGACACACAGGTCATACACAATTATAAAGACAACCATATGGCTCCTGCCGGTTGTGTACTCATCGACATGCAAGTCGTGAAACATTACAAAACATGATCATCGCATACAATATACACATCACATCTTGGGCCATACCATATCACAGAAAACACTCCCTGCAAAAACAAGTTAGACGCCTCTACTTTGTTGTTGCATGTTTTACGTGGCTTATGGGAGTAGATGCTAAGAACGATTCTTACCTACGGAAATCCACAACGGTGATATTATGGTTGCCAAACTCCGGTGTTAATACCATGACAACTATAGTGAGAGAAACTGACATCCACCAGCCGCATGTGTGGAACAAGCCACACGTCAAGTGCGAGCCGGTCTCATGACGGCGTCGCGTAAGGTTGGCACGGACCGCTTCAATCTCACTATCCCGTCATAAGAAGAACACAAACAAGAGGCTTGCAACAGAAAACATCAATGCCGCAACAACCATGTTGCGTTCTACTCGTGAAACACATCTACGCATAGATCTAGCTCGATACCCATGAAGGGTTTCGCGGCATAGTAAATCAAAATTTTCTACGGATGCGAGCAGAGGAAAGCCAAGATCTAATCTAGGAGATGCAATCAACGAGAGAGATTGGATTAGATCTTCATACCCCTGAAGATTCGCAGAGGAACGTTTCCGGGCGTGGGTGATGTAGTCGTACTCGCTTCTCCTCGCGATCCGATCCGATCTAGCACCACAAGTGGCGGTGCCTCCGTGAGATGCACACGCGTGCGGCACCTCGGCGTCTCCTTCCTCGGACCAGCAAGTATGGTGGAGAGATAGATTGGATCTACAACACGACGGCGTGGTGTATATGGTGGAGAATTTCTGCAGCAGGGCTTCGCCTACAAACAGTCGGGAGGGAGAGAGGAGGGCAGCAGGGCAGCTAGGGTTGGAGGGGAAGGTGTAGGGGGGAGGGGGCGCACCATACCTCTATATATAGAGGGGGGCGGCCAGCCCTTGCCCCTCCTCCAAGCCTTGGGCCGGCGGCCAAGGGAGGGAGAAGTGGGGGGCAAGGACTCTCCCCTCTTCTAGAAACCCTATCTCTAGTTTAAACGATTTTAAACTCTCTAGGATCGGCTGGGCCCTATGGGGCCTTGTGCCCCTGGACCAATGCGGCCAGGACACTCCCTCATAGGCCCATGCCCCCTCCCGGAAGGTGGGGCCACGTTGGTACCCTTCCGGAAGGTTCTAGAAGCTTCCGGTACAATACCGATTAACCCGGAACAATTCCGAACTCCAAAAACTGCACTGCCTTATATGAATCTTATTCTCCGGACCACTCCGGAACCTCTCGTGATGTCCCGGATCCCATCCGAGACTCCGAACAAAAACTCATAAACCAATTATCCAATCTATCCTAGCGTCGAGACACGTTAAGTGTGTGACCCTGCGGGTTCGAGAATATGCAGACATGATCTTCTATCAATAATCAACAGTGGTGCAGGCACCCATATTGACTCCACACATTCATCGATGATCATATCGGATGAACCACGATGCCAGGATTCAATCAATCCCATATATATATTCCCTTCGTCTCGCGATATTTTACTTGCGAGATTTGATCGTCGATGCAGTCATACCTAGTTCAATCTCGTCACGGCAAGTACTTTACTCGTTCGTAATCCGATATCACTTTGTGATTAACTCCTTAACCACATGCTTGCAAGCGGTGTTGATATCGATTACCGAGTGGGCCAAGTATATCTCTCCGACTTGGGAGGACAAATCCCATCTCGATACATACAACCCAATGATACTTTCCGATCACCGAGAGACACCTTTATGATCACCCTCTCATAGGATGACGCGTTTGATGATCTCAAAGCTTTCTTAGATACCAGGGAGGTGTATTATCGCATGGTCTAAGGAATACAATATTTGACATAGGAAAAGCTTCGCAACGATGAACACGATGATACGATCTAATTGCTTCGCTTAGTTTGGGTCTGTCCACCATATCATTCTCCAATGATATGATCTCATTATCAATTGACAACTCATGTCTATGGTTAGGAAACCTTAACCATCATTGATCAATGAGCTAGTCCATAGAGGCGTACTAGGGACACGGTGTTGTTCACAAACCACACAAGTATTAAAGTTTCCGCTTAATACAATTCTAGCATGGAATATAAACTTTATCATGAACAAGAATTATAATAATAACATCTTTATTATTGCCTCTAGGGCATAATTCCAACACGATAGACCGCATCGATCCCTTCTTCTTCAACACCGACGAGGTCTGCCGAGCACCTCGCCGTCGATTCCGGCCTCACCTGGCTTCTCCGACCCTCCAGCGAGCACCATGGTGAGCCCCTGGTGCTCAAGGCACCCTCTGCTTGCCCTCTAACCTCTCATAGCCGTCGCGCGCCGTCGATCAGCAAGCGCCGCCGCTGCCGCTCGTCGTTGACCAAGCTCCGGTGACCCAAGACCAGCGGCGCCACCACCCACGTGTTTGCCTCACTCACCTGATTCGAACGCCCCTCTCGCGTGTCCAGGCGCGCTCTGGATCGCCGCCAGCGACCACCGTCTGGTGGCTCCGCCGTCAGTGAGGTGCCGCTGACGCCATGCTTGCGTGGCTTGCTGAGGTGGCTTTGGGCCCAGTAGTCAGTGGCTGGGTCTGGCGTCTGCCTCGATGAGAAAAGTTAGGGGTAGGGTCCTGACGTCAACATGACGTCATGCTGGCGCAGTAATCCCCTTTTTCTTTTTAATTAAATTTTTTGTAATCATTTCTGGAATATAAATAAATACCTGTGTGCCACCCCTATCAGAATTTTAACAATTTACATAAATGTTTTCAAAATTGAATAAAACTATGACATGTGGGCCCAAGTTGTAAAATAATTTAACTATTCCAAAAATGATTTAAAATGAATTAAAATTTGAGAAATTCATAACTAATTCATTTTAAATCAGAAAAATACAAATAATATATCAAAATGTTCAAAAAAAGGGCTATGCAATAGCTACACAATCATACATTGTTAACCAACTTTCATGACAAGTTTAATTAGAAGAGCTAATCGAACCCCACAGGTGATTCCGAGGATCCCCTTTTCTAGGGTTTGGACCTCTCGGACCCCGTTTAAAATGCCCAAGCATGTTCTAGGGTTCCTTTCAACACTATGAAACTTATCATATCATGCATATTGATTGAGCATTGCACATGCCATGTATTGAATATTGTTTTCCCTTTTCCGGTATTTGGTTCTTCGCGAATAGGTACCGAACCCGAGGTTGAAGTCAACAACACCGAAGATCCATACCTGTCTACTGATGGACAAGGCAAGCGTAGCCTCTCATTCTAAACCTATGTTTTATAAAGTATATTACTTTCTCGCTATGATGCACATGATTCCAATGTGGTCTTTTGGTCAGTAGCTAGGGTTACCTATCTGCTGCACAATTTCCCTTTTTGTAGCCTTATACTCCTGATCCACTGCTCCTAGCATACCTAGGTGTGGCATCTGAACGTTGCTAGAGCTTTTACGATCGACAGCTTAGCCCTGCTTACTAGTACTATCTGGATACATTCAGATGATAAATCAGAGGTGTCGGAGAATCTAGAAAGGTAGGAGATGGTGATATTATCTAAGGAGTAATTAAACATACTAAGGCTTATATGGGAGGCCACATTGGGTGTGGTTTTGTAGTCCCATGCTCGCCACCATTAGGAACTGAGTTCTTAACTTTGGAACCAAGACGAGCGTACAGCCACACGGGTCCTGGACAACCCCTCGACTAACTAACTTGCCTAGTAGATTCCATGAGTCACATAGTTCGGGCGTTCCATTCGACATATGCATAGAAAACCTTTTGAAAGATTTGCCGGGTGAAGAAGGTGCATTCATAACAGGTAGGGAAGTGTGGCCGCAGTTGCTTGGGGTAGATAGCGCCCCTGGTAAACCAACCTCGCCTCACATCTTTAAGTACCGGCTTTGGGATTTGACCCGTTACGGCGGAATCATACTTATTGCGTGACTCATGGTCTCGGCGAAAGCAAGGTAAAGGTCGTGGTCAATCACCCTCTGTCGGCCTTCCAAGAAAGAAGGCTAATAATTTGGCACTAAGAGTCGGTTGGTACGTGTGGGTAAAGTTGTACACCCCTGCAGGGTTAAATCTTTTTGAAAAGCCATGTTCACGGTTATGAACGACTTGGTGACCGGACTTAAGATCATAGATAACATTAACCACTATAAAACTTGTTGATCCACGTGTTCTTAAGGATGCTTCCTCCGGGTTGAGGGGGTGATCCTAGATAGGAGGTTCTGACAAAGCTGGTGGTTATCAAGATGTGATGAACAAGATGAAGAAGTCGTTATATTATCCCTTTTAAAGATTCTGAGTATACGAGCCTCTTCTCTCTCTCGTTTACAAATAAAGATTGCTTTACGTAGAATAAAATCCAGAGAAAGCCTTTCTAGCCAGAGCATGTAGATACTATGATATCTAAGTCTTGCGGAGTACATTCTCGTACTCAGCATTGCGCCATTGTTGTTTTTCTATAGAGGATCTGGTTACAACTGAAGGTGGCTTCTACGTTGACATCGACGAGTAGTTGGGGGTCCCAGATAGCAGCCTGAGGACTATGGGATGGACGTCGCTTTTGTTTATGGCCTCTTAGGCCTTTTGCTAAGTTGTTGAGTAGAACAACATAATTTGCTTTCGCTGTGTGGTGTAGTGTTGGGTCTATGACCTATGTTTTGTAATAACTCTAATATCTTACTCTGCTAAGAGTTTAAACTTATGTTGTTGAATCCCTGTGTTCTGTAATGTTACTGAATCATACTGTGATCTTCCGTGTTTGGAATTGAGCTTATCTTAGATGGTGATCTGAGCTTAGTTTAACCCTAATCCCCGGGGGTGCTACAGGTTTTGGTATCAGAGCAGGACTGCCTGTAGGAAACCCTTTTATTGGTCGATGTTGAGTCTAGAAGTTGACAAAACTATTTGAAAGTAAAAAATTATTTGCAGAAACTCAGATTAGGATTCTTTTTACTCCTTATCTGGTGTGTTTCTGATGCTGGAGTTTTTCTTACCCTATTTGGTTTGAAAAGGTTTTCATTCCTTATCTCATATCTCAAAACTTTTAGGATCGTGGTTTTGGGGTTGGTTTTCTAAAGTACTCTGTACTTTGTTGCTATTCTCAGAGTTTCAAAATATCTCAGTCTTGCTTGATGTGTAACATCTTAGCATTCCATTGTCATGGTTTGTAAGTCAGCTGGTTAGTGTATACATTAGTATGTTTTGATACTACCACGCTTGATAAGATGATACTTTTATATCAAGTACTCCTTGTTCATGTTTCTGTATTGTTCCTTTGAATCCCTTGTCTAACATTTTCTTCGTTCTTTCGGGATGCGTGATACCTCTCGTGCCCGTACCCGTGCTCATGCTCGTGGTACTGCAAATGAGGGTGAATCTTCCAACCTTCGTCCACCACCGTCCGTGGTTCAACTCATGGCCATGTATGAAACCAACCGTGCTGACAATATGAGGCTCCTTGAAAGGATTGAGCGCAATACTGCTCAACGCCAGAACAATCAAGTTGGTATCAAGGAATTCACACGTCTACTCCGCCAGTTTTCAGCTATTCCACTGAGCCACTTGATGCAGACTACTGGCTTCGCACTATGGAGCGCAAAATTCAGGTTGGTCATGTTGCTCAAGCTGATTGTGTGATTTTTGCTGCCTATCATCTGTAGGGAGCAGCTAACTCCTGGTGGGAAAATTTCTTGGCTATGCAAGAAGCTCAACATGTTGTTACATGGCAAGAGTTCACTAAAGCCTTTCGAGCTTATCATATTCTGGAGAGTCTGATAAATCAGAAGAGGGAGGAGTTCCTCAAGCTTAAGCAGGGCACAGGTACCGTGTGTGATTACCAGCGCAACTTCAATCGTATTGCCTGCTATGCTACAGAAGAGGTATCCACTGATGCTAAGAAGCAAGCTATGTTCCGCAAGGGATTGGATCGTGAGGTTCGCCGTGATATCCACCTCATGGACTTTGGTAACTCCCAAGGTCTTGTTAACAAGGCTATGAAAGCCAAGAGTGGAAAGGTGGAGTATGAAGAAACCCGTAAGCGTTCTCAGGATGGGTACAACGAGGCTGGTTCTGGCAATAAGAAGCGTCGTGTCTTCGTTCCTTACAGTGTTGTGACACGTACTCCTTACACTCCAAGGACTTTTGAATATGCTCCTCGTCCAAATGCTACTCCAAACAATGTTGGTGGATCAAATTATCCTGCTGCTGGTGCTGGATCAGGCCTTATCTGTTTCAACTGTCGTCAGCCTGGCCACTATGCAAGAGACTGTCCTCAAAAGAATGCTGCTAAGAAGGCACCACCACCAAAGAAGAATGATAAGTACCAAGGTGCTGGAAAAGGACGCCTGAACCATATCTCTCCTGAGGAGGCTCAGGAAGATCCAAGCGTCATCATGGGTACGCTTCGTATCAATCAAATTCCAGCTAAAGTTTTGTTTGATTCTGGAGCATTGCATTCATTCCTGTCACAAACTTTTGCTCATCTGCATGGGATAAGTTTTGAGGGGTTGTCTGTTCCTATGATAGTTCAATCCCCTGGTTCTAGTTGGCGTTCCACCATGCTTAGTCATGGGAATATAATCGAAGTTGCATTTCAACTTTTCCCCACCTCCCTTATCGCCCTCAAGTCAACTGACATTGACATTATTTTGGGCATGGATTGGTTGACCCGTTATGGCGGAATCATACTTATTGCGTGACTCATGGTCTCGGCGAAAGCAAGGTAAAGGTCGTGGTCAACCACCCTCTGCCGACCTTCCAAGGAAGAGGGCTAATAATTTGCACTAAGAGTCGGTTGGTACGTGTGGGTAAAGTTGTACACCCCTCCAGGGTTAAATCTTTTCGAAAAGTCGTGTTCTCGGTTATGAACGACTTGGCGACCGGACTTAAGATCATAGATAACATTAACCACTATAAAATTTGTTGATCCACGTGTGCTTAAGGTTGCTTCCTCCGAGTTGAGGGGGTGATCCTAGATAGGAGGTTCTGACAAAGCTGGTGGTTATCAAGATGTGATGAACAAGGTGAAGAAGTCGTTATCTTATCCTTTTTAAAGATTCTGAGTAGACGAGCCTCTTCTCTCTCTCGTTTACAAATAAAGATTGCTTTACGCAAAAGAAAATCCAGAGAAATCCTTTCTAGCCAGAGCATGTAGATACTAGGTTATCTAAGTCTTGCGGAGTACATTCTCGTACTCAGCCTTGCGCCATTGTTGTTTTTCTACAGAGGATCTGATTACAACTAAAGGTGGCTTCTACGTTGACATCGACGAGTAGTTGGGGGCCCCAGGTAGCAGCCTGAGGACTATGGGATGGACGTCGCTTTTGTTTATGGCCTCTTAGGCCTTTTGCTAAGTTGTTGTGTAGAACAACATAATTTGCTTTCGCTGTGTTGTGTAATGTTGGGTCTATGACCTCTGTTTTGTAATAACTCTAATATCTTACTCTGCTAAGAGTTTAAACGTATGTTGTTGAATCCCTGTGTTCTGTAATGTTACCGAATCATCCTGTGATCTTCCGTGTTTGGAGTTAAGCTTATCTTAGGTGGTGATCTGAGGTTAGTTTAACCCTAATCCCGGGGGGTGCTATAGGTTTTGGTATCACTATGCAAGAGACTGCCCTCAAAAGAGTGTTGCTGAGAAGGCACCACCACCAAAGAAGAATGATAAGTATCCAGGTGCTGGGAAAGGACGCCTGAATCATATCTCAGCTGAGGAGGCTCAGGAAGATCCAAGCGTCATCATGGGTACGCTTCGTATCAATCAAATTCCAGTTAAAGTTTTGTTTGATTCTAGAGCATCGCATTCATTCCTGTCACAGGCTTTTGCTCATATGCATGGGATAAGTTTTGAGGGGTTGTCCGTTCCTCTATGGGTTCAATCTCCTGGTTCTAGTTCGCGTTCCACCATGGTTAGTCATGGGAATCTAATCGAAGTTGCATTTCAACTTTTCCCCACCTCCCTTATTGCCCTCAAGTCAACCGACATTGACATCATTCTGGGCATGGACTGGTTGACTCGTTATCAAGCCATCCTCGATTGTACAACCAAGTCTGTGACTCTGACGAGTCCTGCTGGCATAACAGTCAAGTATTGGACCGTAGGGTCACTATCTCCTTCAGCTGTTTCTATCCCTGAAGCAGAGTTGTATGCTCTTGAAGTTCTACCTCTGTTAGAGATTCAAGATGTTCCCGTGGTCTGTGAGTTTCCGGATGTCTTTTCCCGAAGAATTGCCTAGCGTGCCACCTGATCGAAGTGTGGAGTTTGTCATAGAGTTAGTTCCTAGAACTGCTCCTGTTTATAAAAGACCCTATCGTATGCCTCCTCATGAACTTGTGGAGTTGAAGAAGCAATTAGAGGAGTTAGAAGGAAAATAATACATTTAACCCAACACATCTTCTTGGGGATGCCCTACCATCTTTGTCAAGAAGCGGGGTACCAATATACCGCATCTGGTTGTGGATTATCGCCCACTCAATGCTGTGACTATCAAGAATAAGTATCCCCTCCCTAGGATCAATGATCTCTTTGATCAGTTAAGTGGTGCCACTGTCTTTTTCAAAATGGATTTGAGGTCAGGGTATCACCAGATAAAGATCTGTAAGGAAGATATTACAAAGACTGCTTTCACCACTAGTTATGGTCTTTACGAGTATACAGTCATGTCCTTTGGTCTTACCAATGCTCCAGCCACTTTCATGCGGCTTATGAACTCTGTCTTCATGGAGTATCTTGACAAGTTTGTCGTGATCTACATCGATGATATTCTGGTTTATTCCAAAACTAAAGAAGAGCACGCTGAACATCTTCGTTTGGTGTTGACAAAACTTCGTGAACATCGTCTCTATGCCAAGTTCTCCAAATGTGAGTTCTAGTTACAAGAGCTCGTATTCCTTGGTCATGTTGTTTCCGCCCAAGGGGTTGCTGTTATCCCCGATAAGGTTATCCTCGACTGGGAGTCTCCTAAATCTGTCAAGGATGTCCGAAGTTTTCTCGGGATGGCTGGTTATTACCGTCGATTCATCGAGAACTTCTCCAGGATTGCAAAGCCAATGACTGATCTTCTTAAGAAGGATAATAAGTTCCAATGGTCTGATAAGGCTGAAGAAAGTTTCAAGATGCCGAAAACCAAGTTAACAACAACTCTGGTGCTGGGTCTTCCAGACACTAGCAAAGACTTTGTAGTCTTCTGCGATGCTTCTCACCAAGGTCTCGGATGTGTGTTGATGCAAGATGGGCATGTGGTGTATTATGCCTCCCGTTAGCTGAAACCACACAAGAACAACTACCCAACTCATGATCTTGAGCTTTCAGCTATTGTTCATGCTCTTAAGCAATGGCGACATTACCTTCTTGGTAGTCGTTGCGAGTTATACTCGGATCATCAGAGTCTGAAGTATCTTTTCACACAACCTGATCTGAATCTCAGGAAAAGAACATGGTTGGAACTCATCAAGGACTATGATTTGGGTCTCAACTATCAACCTGGCAAAGCCAATGTCATTGATGATGCGTTGAGCCGTAAATCCTATTGCAACACCCTGATGATCAAACAAGCACAACCTTCTCTTCATGAGGAATTTGCTCGATTGAATCTTGAAGTAGTTCCTCGTGGATTCCTTTCTACTCTTGAAGTGAAGTCTTCTCTAGAGGATTAGATCAAAGCTACTCAAAGGCAAGATCCTAAAATGGATTCAATTAAAGAGAACATTGCTAGCGGAGTTGCTAAATGTTTCTCTATTAACGAGGAAGGTGTGATATATTTCGGTACACGTTTGGTAGTACCAAATGGAAAGGACTTGAAGAAGATAATTCTTACCGAAGCTCATGAATCACTTCTTTCTATCCACCCTAGAGGTACAAAGATGTATCGGGATCTTTGTCAAAGATTCTGGTGTTCTGGTATGAAGAAGGATATCGCTCGTTTTGTTGCAGAATGTGATGTTTGTCGCCGCGTCAAGGCTGAGCACCAAAGACCTGCTGGTCTCCTGCAAACCACATAAAATCCCTGAGTGGAAATGGGATGAAGTTGGTATGGATTTCATTACTGGTCTTCCTAAGACTCAAAAGGGAAATGATGCCATCTGGGTAATAGTTGACTACTTGTCAAAGGTAGCTCACTTTCTACCTGATTGCGAGAGCATTACTGCTAATCAATTGGTTGATCTGTATATCTCTCGAATAGTTGTCCTTCATGGGGTACCGAAGAAAATCATCTCTAACCTTGGGAGTTTGTTCACCTCAAGGTTCTGGCCAAGTTTCCAACAAGCTATGGGAACTCGTCTGTCCTTTAGTACAACCTATCATCCTAGCACCGGTGGTCACACCGAAAGAGTGAATCAAATCCTTGAAGACATGCTTAGAGAGTGTGTCATATCTTTTGGTAAGGACAGGGAGAAATGCCTTCCTTTTGCTGAATTCTCCTACAACAACAGTTATCAGTCCAGTATAGAAATGACACCTTTCCAATTCTTATATATAAGAACATATCGTACTCCTTTGAACTGGTCAGAAACTGGCGAAAGAAAGTTCTTTGGTCTGGATATGATCCAGGAAGTAGAAGATCAAGTTCGTATTATTCGATATTATTTGAAAACTACTCAGTCTCGCCAGAAAATCTATCATGATCGTCACCATCAACATGTTGAATATGAAGTTGGTGATCAAGGTTATCTTCGGGTCACTCCTTTAAAGGGTGTCTATCATTTTGGTATCAAAGACAAACTAGCTCCTCGCTATGTTGGTCCTTTCCGCGTTCTTTCCAAGCAAGGTAAACTCACATATCAATTAGAGCTGCCTGCAAACTTTCCTGAGGTGCATGACATCTTTCATGTGTCTCAACTCAAGCGTTGCTTCAAAGATCCTGTCTGTGGTGTTGATCACCAAACTCTTGATCTCCAGAAGGATCTGACTTATCGTGAGTATCCTGTTTGTATCCTTGATGAAACCGAGCACAAAACTCGTCTTCAAAACATCAAGTTCCTAAAAGTTTAGTGGTCTCATCACTCTGAGGATGAAGCAACCTGGGAACGAGAAGATCGTCTTCGATCTGAGTACCCTGCCTTCTTTTCTAAAACTTAGGAATCTCGGGTCGAGATTCTTGTAAGGGGGTAGAGCTGTAATAGCCCAAGCTTGTAAGATATGTAATTAGTACTTAAGCATTTTATGCATCTATTTAAATCAATAAAAGATATGCATAAGATCAAGTGTGTTGAATTAAATGCAAATCCAAAACTCTAATTCCCCCCTCTCTTTGAAACCACATTCAAATAGTTTTGAATTTTTAAATAACAAAATGTTTGGAGCCCAAAAGGATTAATAGGGCCCCTGCAATATTTCAAATATTTTTTAACAAAGTCTTATATTTTTTAATTATTAAAAACAGATTCAAATGAAAATTGGAAAGAGAAAATAGTAAACAGAAAAAGAAAAGGGGTTTTTTTATAAAAAATAGGCAGCAACAGCCAATGGGCCGTGGCCCATCCCTCTTTCCTTTCCCTGCCGCTCGCGTGCACAAGCCAGCGGCCCAAGCCAGCCCACGCGGCCCAGTAACCCTTCGCTTCTTTTCTCGTTTCTTCTTCCTCGCCAGAAGGACGCCGGCGAAGCTCCTGCGTGTCCGCGTCGCCGTCGCCCGATCCTCGACCGAATCGCAGCACCCCGCCACCCTCTGGGAGGATAAGATCCATGTGACGTCGCCCTGGCCATCCTCATCCATTCCCCCTCTCTCCCCATACCTCCCTCTTCCTCTCCCACTGCCGGTCCGAAACCCTACCGGCAGCTCGTCGTCGTTCCCGACCGCCCCAGACTGAGCCGTGTCCACCGACGACATCGTCGTGCTAGATTCGTTCTTCCTAGCCAAGCCACGGAGCCGTGTGCGCCCCCAATCGACGGAATCGTGATCTCCCTCCCCGACTCCGGCCGTCGTCTTCGCCACCGATTACGGCCTCGTCGAGCCTCGTCGTCGCCTTAGATCGCTTCGTGGTGAGCTTCTGGTCCGTAAGGACCCTCTCTCTCTTCCTCCCGTGCTCTGTGTTGACGTGCCGACGAACGCCGCCGCCGCTCGTCGTCAGATGCCGCCTTTGCCGAAGCGTTGGTTGCCAAAACAGGGTGGCGCCGCCACTATAAGGTCGGTCGCGTTGTACTGAGCCAGGCGCACGCTTCCTTGTTGTCCCGCACGCACCTAGTCGCCGTAACCACGTGCACCTGAGCCGCCGTCGTCGTCGAGCCTACGTGGCCACAACGTGGCGCCCCGCGTGGCTGTGAGGTGGCCTCGGGCAAGGTTTGCCACGGTGGCAAGCCTACGTGGCCCTCGGGCCCTGTTGTCAATGACTAGGGTTATATCTGCCTCGGTGAGGAAATTTTTAGGGCATGTGCTAACGTCATAATGATGCAGTAAATCAATTTAAATTGTTTTAATAATTTCAGAAAAGGTTTAAATATTGTAAAATCAATAACTAATTATCTATAAGTCAGAAAAATATAAATAATATATCAAAATGTTCAGAAAAATGAGAACTATCTAATTACACTATAATCATACATTGTTAACCAACTTTCATGACAAGTTTAATTATAAGAACTAACTGAACCCCACAGGTGATTCCGAGGACCCCCCTGTTCTAGGGTTTGGACCTCTCGGACCCTGTTTAAAATGACTAAGCATGTTCTAGGGTTCATTTCAATACTATTCAACTTGTCATATCATCCATATTGATTGGGCATTGCATTATGCCATGTCTTGATTGTCGCTTTCCTTTCCGGTATTGGTTCTTCGCGATAGGATCCGAGCCCGAGGCTGAAGTCAACAACACCGAAGATCCATACCTGTCTACTGACGGACAAGGCAAGCGTAGACTCTCATTCTGAACCTATTTTTACAAAGTATATTACTTTCTCGCTATGATGCACATGATTCCAATGTGGTCTTTTGTCAGTGGTTAGTGTTACCTATCAGCTGTATAGTTTCCTTATTGTAGCCTTATACTCCTGATCCACTGCTCCTAGCATACCTAGGTCTGGCATTTGAGCGTTGCTAGAGCTTCTGTCATCGACAGCTTAGCCATGCTTAGTAACAACGTCTGATCTGTCCGAATGATGAATCAGAGATGCCGGAGAATCTAGAAAGGTAGGAGATGGTGACATCATCAAAGGAGTTAACTAAACATGCTAAGGATTGTATGGGAGGCCACATTGGGTGTGGTTTTTGTAGTCCCATGCTCGCCACCACTAGGAGCTGAGTTCTTGCCTTTGGAACCGAGATGAGCGTATAACCACACGGGGCTTGGGAACCCCTCGACTGACTAACTTGCCTAGTAGATGTTGGAGATATGCCCAAGAGGCAATAATAAAGTGGTTATTATCATATCTTCACACTTATGATAAATGTTTACATACCATGCTATAATTGTATTAACCGGAAACATTAATACTTGTGTGATTTGTAAACTAAAATAAGAGTCCCTAGTAAAGCCTCTTGTTAAACTAGCTTGTTGGTTAATATATGATCATAGTTTCCTGATCATGAACATAGAGATGTTATTAACAACAGGATCATATCATTAGGAGAATGATGTGATGGACATACTCCTATAGATAAGCGTAGCATAAAGATCAAGTCATTTCAATAGTTCAATTGCTATATGCTTTCTGATACATAGTAACCTAATTCCTTCGACCATGAGATCATGCATATCACCTTTACCGGATGGATGCTTTGATGACATCAAACACCACACCGTGAATCGGGTGGCCATAAAGGTGGCATTGAGTGTTCGGAAAGTATTGGTTGAAACACATGGATCAAGAGTGGGATTTGTCCATCCATATGACGGATAGATATACTCGGCCCTCTCGGTGGAATGTCATCCAATTAGCTTGCAAGCATGTGACTGGCTCACAAGGGATCACATATCACGAACGAGAAAAGAGTACTTATCAAGAACGAGGTTGAACTAGGTATGCGAGATACCGATGATCATAACCTCGGATAAGTAAACTATCTTGAGACAAAGGGAAATTGGTATCGTATGTAAGTGGTTCATTCGATCGCAAAGTAATCGTGAGAAATATGTGGAGCCATATGAATTTCCAGATTCCTCTATTGGTTATTGTTCGAGAAGTGTCTCGATCATGTTCGCATAATTCACGAACCGTAGGGAGACACACTTAAGGATTCGACGTTGTTTTGAGTAGTTATGGTATTATGAGAAAGAGACCAATGTTGTTCGAGTCTCGAATGGGATCCGGATACCACGAGGTGATCCGGAATGGTCCGAGAATAATATTAATATAAGGAAAGTCCTTCGGAGTTCGGGAATGATTACGTGTTTTCATCGGGAATGTTCTCGAAGGTTCCGGATTGTCCCAAGACTCGGGGAGGGTACATGAATGTGTCATTGAATGATTGCATCATGTACTAAGTGTTTTGTTGTTCCAAACTGAAAAGTCAAACTGCCAGTTTGAAAGTCAAACGGCTAAAACAGGAAACTATGGAAAACAGGAAACTGTGGGAAACAGGAAACTGTGGGAAACAAGCAAGAGGTGTTGGAACCAACTTGGAGGAGGAGTCCCTGTCCTCCAAGCCGGCGGCCAGCCTAGGCCGAGTTGGGGAGGGACTCCTCCCTTCCTCGGCCTTGATCCCTCCACCTATAAAAGGAGGGGCAGGGCCTCCTCCTCTAGACACAAGTTACTATCCTCTAATCTTCCGTTTAGAGCCGTTTTGGTTTAGAGCTTCTAATTGCTTTAGCCAGCGGTTTAGAGCCTTCTAATTGGTGTGTCTAATCTCTAGACCACTAATATCCCTCTCTCATACTCCACCATACTCGCTCCGGCTTAAGGCGAAGCTCACGGATTTCCCCTCTACTTCCGATACCACGCCGTTGTGCTGCCGGAATCGCGAGGAGAGTGCTACAACCTCCGCTGCCTGCTGGAACAAGGGAGAGGAAGGTATTCGTCGAGTACCGAACGTGTGACCGACTTCGGAAGCGCTGCCGGAATGCAGCGCCGGAAGGATCGTCTACACGATCTTGAGATCGGAAAGAGTACGACTACATCACCCACGAGAATCTGCTCTCGTTAACCGCTTTGGAATCTTCGAGGGTGAGTTCCTCTATTGACTCGTTGCTACAATCTAGTAGATAGATCTTGGCTTGTTTGTTTGTATGCGATAGAAAATTTTTGTTTTCCATGCTACGAACCCCGACAAAGGGTATCGAGCCGTGTCTATATGTAGATCTGCAGACGAGTAGAACACAATGGTCATTGTGGGCGTTGATGCTTTTATTGTCGATTGCTTCTTGTGTACTTTGCATCTTGCGGTATGTTGGGATGAAGCGGCCCGGGCTAACCTTACATGACATCGTTCATGAGACTTGCTCCACGCTTGACATGCAACTTGTATTGCATAAGTGGCTTTGCGGGTGCCTGTTTCTCCTAGCATAGTTAAGATCCAATTTACAACGGGTGATTAACAATACTAGTATCAATGTTGTGGTTCATGTTCGTAAGTTAGAACGACACTTATTGAAAGCCCCAAACCACGTAAAACATGCAAAGAAAATTAGAGGCGTCTAACTTTGTTTTGCAGGGGTGTGCTGTGATGTGATATGGCCATGATTGTGATTATATATGATGTATGCAATGTTCCTTATTGTAAGTTGGCAACCGGCAGGAGCCATATGGTTGTCTTTAAATTCTGTTAAGACCCGCGTGTCTATTCAAAGTAGTTGTAATAGTTGAAGTTGGTGGACGACAACCATGGAGCAGCGCCATTGACCTTGATGCAATGTCGGTGATGATGGAGATCATGTTCGTGCTAGAAGATGGAGATCGGAAGCACAAAGAAGAAAGGCCATATGATATCACATATTATGAATTGCATGTGATGTTAATCCTTTATGCATCTTGTATTGCTTAGTAGACGACGGTAGCATTATAAGATGATCCCTCATGCACATGAATTTCAAGTCATAATGTGTTCACCCTTAGTTAGCACCGTTGCTAAAGCTTGTTGTTTCGAAGCACCACGTGATGATCGGGTGTGTTAGATTCTACAAGTGTATACAACGTGAGCAAGCCAGATTTGCTCATGCGGAAACTAAGGTTTGATCTTGACGAGCCTAGCATGTATGCATACATGGCCTCGTGAACACGGATTACCGAAAGGTAGAGCATGAGTCATATAGTAGATATGATGAACATGTTGATTGTTCGCCATTGAAGCTATATCAACTCTCGTGATGATCGGTTTTGATGTGGTGGATTTGGTTCGTGTGATCACTAAAACAATGTGAGGGATATTGTTTTGAGTGGGAGTTCACCTAGATTAATTTAATTATTAATTAGAACTCAATTTATCATAAACTAAATCAAAGTGAATTTGCATAAGTTGTTGTAGTCATTGGCATCCGTTTAGCACCTTGCGCTTAGTTATAATTGAGATGATAGAACTATAGAATTCTGGTTAGTTACTTTACGAACTGGTATCGTATTGTTTTGAAGTGTTAATCTAAAGTTTAAAAGTCCTATTGCAAACTTTCAGTAAGTTCCCGTTACTCCATGAAGTTTAATAATTAGTATTAAATCAAGAGTAACAATTCCAAGTGTTAGTATATAAGTATCATGTTTGTCTCCATGATTCTTGATATTCAAAGGATTCTCCTAATATCAAGGTTATCTAAGGATCTGAAAGAGTTGTTTCAGAAACCATGATTTGTGGAAGATATTGTGATATCTGAAACGAAGTTTTGGTTGCAACATGATAGAGTATAATATGGCTAAAGTCATGTTCTCCTATTTGATGAGAATTTGCAAAAGGTTGGAGACACTAGTTGTCCTAAACCTCCAAAAGTTTTTGGAGAGCAACATTATACTCACGATTCACCGTTACAAGCTAATAGTAGCTTGATCATGGATAATTCCATGATAAGGGTGAATATTTGATGTAGGTAAAATATTTACTACACCAAGAGATTACTAAAGAAAGGAATTTGAAAGAACACCAAACATTTGATGATGGTGATCTACTTCAAAGTGCAAGTCCAAAGACATTGGTATTTAACTATACACGCTTTGGACTATGTGTCATATGAATGACTCCACTAATTGATGTTGATAGATTCTTTCAAACAGAAAAGGAAATACTGAAAGAGAATCTCATAAGTATATGGCAGAAAAGAAAAGACTAGAATTGTTCAGTTTAAGTATATAGATGATGAAATGGATCGTATGGGCACCTAGAGGGGGGGTGAATAGGTGCTAACCAATTTTAATATACTTTTTCAATTTTAGGCTTGACACAAAGTAAATTCTCTAGATATGCAACTACGAGAATTTCCCTATATGTAACCCTAACTACTAAGCACGTAAAAGAGGAGCGAGGAAACCGTAGTGGAGCACGCGGAGACACAGGTATTTGTTTTACCGCAGTTCCTTCCTTGTTAGGGGAAGTACGTCTGCGTTGGAGGGGTGGGCGGTTCTAAGACCACCACGCCACAATAGGCCTCACCCTATTCTCCGATGGATCTCGCCACGAGAGGCCTGATCCACCTTCTCCACTATTGGATCCTTCGAGGCGGAACCGTGCCTTTTACAACACTATCGGGCACACACCACAACCGAATTGGGGCTCCGGATGACAACAAGCTGTCACAAAAACAAGGTTTATCAATATAAACAAAAACATGGATCTAGATCTTTGCAAGAAATACTAGATCGGAGGTTCTCCAAATGAATGGAGAGGAGATGAAGCGCTTGATTGCTGATGATGAAGGTCGAGTTCTCCTCCTTCGATTCCCAAAGGGATGGGGCCTTTGGATGGATCTAGGTGGAGCACTCTTGTATGAACTTTGAGATCTGATCCGCTTTTTTCGAGATGAATCAAGAGTCCCGGCAGAGGGGATTGCTGGCTTAAATACCCCTCCCAGATCTGGCCGTGCACAACTTTGGGGCGGATTATCCGCCCACTTGGGACGGATTATCCGCCCCAAGGAAAACTCGCCAAGGCGGAATCTCCGGGAAACTCCGCCTCTCCGGGCTTGCGCCTTGGTGAAGCTTGGAGAAGATCTTGGGGCGGATTATCCCCGTGGGGCGGATTATCCGCGAGCCGAAAGTCTGCCAAAACTCCGCCTCTCCGGGCTTGCGCCTTGGCGAAGAGCAGAGGCGGATTATCCGCTCAGGCGGATTATCGCCCGGCCGGAAAGTCCGCCAATGTTCCGCCTTCGGGCTTGCGCATGCTTGGCGAGGGAGGCGGATTATCACCTGGTGGGGCCGGATTATCCGCCCCAAAGGTAGATTTCGAGCTGCAATACTTCAACACACATTAAATGATCCTTGGTATTGTTATCTAACACACAAAACACTAGGGATTAAGAAATGTTCTTTCAATCTCCCTTTTGGTGTTAGATGACAATACTAGATTTGCAAAGAGACGCAAGTGCCACCTTAGATAATGAAAGGCGCCCCTAGATGTGTGCATATTTAAGATTTGCATTTGAATACAAATACACACACTAGGTAGAACACTACTTTTAAGGTTTGGAGAGAAAGTCATACCACTAATCTATAGCCAAGGCATACATAGAAAATTCCATGAATCCATATGTCATCAAATATGCTCCATAATTCCAGAATTCCATGGGGTCCATGATAGATAAATCCAAATCCATGAATACCAAACATAGTACCAAACGTGAGTACGACATAGTCTTACACAAACAACCACAAAAAGCAAACAAGTTCACGCTAAAAAGGCACAAGCAAGCAAATGAAAACGACTAAAACGAAAAGCTTGTGCCCGACCCTTGCAAATCCACGAGACCTAATAGAACTACTTCTCCCCCTTTGGCATCGAAACGCCAAAAAGGAAGAAGAGCGATGCTAACGTCCCTGGAGATCACTCGGCCTCATCCTCATCGTAGTCATTCTCGTCCCCTTCCTCTTCATCATACTCATCATCATCGTCATCAGCTGGAGGAGTGGGTGCCCTTGGTGGAGGAGGAAAGAGACAACTCTCGAGCTTGCCATAGTTGATCCTCAAGTGTTCCATCGAGCGTCGGATCGAGCAAGGTGGAGGTGGATTGCCAAGGCACCGAGACATGGTGGAGGATAAGCATTGCTGTGATCCTCTCATGATCCTGCAGACGTCTCATATTGGCCCTTGTGAATGTCAATACCCATGCAAAGAATGTTCCGCTGGAACCAATTAAGCTGCTTGACCTCACGTGCCATTGGGGACACCGTGGAACGACGACCACTAGCCCGAGCATCACGCATGAAGGACTCGGGGGCAGTGGAGGGGTGATGAGTCTTCTGAGCCTTGTTGTATATTTTCTTGGGCTTATGAACACCATCCAAAGCAGTGCCAAACTCTTCATGGGGTAGCATATGCTTGACAAGCATCATAATGAACGGAGCATAAGGAATGGAGAGCCGGTTGATCATAGCATCCGTCATCTCATGAAAAATATAGTCCATGACATCCAGTTTGTAACCAGTGGCTGATCCAGATTTAGTGGCACACTCGTGAGCGAACGCAAGGAGAGGAACAAGGTGGCCACGGATCTTGTCATTGTTGCCACCACTAGGTGCGATGCAGTCCCGAAACATGCCAACAAGAGAGGCATACAAGGGAGAGAGACCAGCGAAAGTACCAAAGAACACCATCGGGAGAAAGACAGGAGCCAGCAAAGTGTCCTTGGATGGCTTCAAGGAGTAATGATGGTGACCAGCGGAGTGTCACGGCCATGGAAAGCATACCCAAGAACCTGCCCAAAATGCGAAAGTCTGATCAAGCATGGTAGTCCCGTCATCCACTTCATAGTGCGGCGCTCATCACCGCAGATCACAAGAGTAGAAAAGAATGGCGCACTGCGAAGAGTCATAATCGCCGAATGGTCATGAGGTGGTGAAGCCCCATCTTATTGGTCACATCCAATGCCTCAAGGAGCCTAGCCTTGGATTGAGCCGCAGTCAAGTTGATGGGATGCATGGGGCGAATCTTGAGAGTAGCATAAACATCATCATGGATAGCCCGAAAGTGAGCATTCCAAAACATACTGTCCTCGGGTTGGCCATCACTGTCAACATCATCATAGTAGTCTGTCTGGGAAATGGTGGCATACTGAATGCTGTCCATAGACTTGTAATTGGGCCGAGACTGTTTGCCCTTGCGAGAAGCGGTTCGCTTAGATTTCTTACTTGCCTCAGCCATCCTTGCAGCCTCTCTAGCTGCCCTGTGGACCTCTGTTTCGTCAATAAACTTCCTTCGCAGGGGTTTGAGATAACGGGACAGGACGGGACGAAGGTCTTGGTCGGCTTGGAACCACCTGTGAAAAGCATTGAGAGAGGTAGCAAGGAGATGAGCATACACACAAGTCCAGGAGAAAGAAAACATGGAGAAAGAGTAACAATGCAACCCCATAACCAATGATGTGCATGAGCAGAATCAGAACCAAAACAGACCAGAGTGGAACTCTCCAGGCCGGATTATCCGGCCCTGGCAGGGGCGGATAATCCGCCCCCCCGCAAAAAAAATTCTGGATTGGCTTAGATCTACCATGGCAAAACAGATCAAGTACTAGGGTTGCAAGGCTACTGATTCTAGCATGTAAGAAACAACACCAAGAACCTTCTACAACGAGATTTCCACCAAAAAGAATACATCCCATACAAAAGGATAGAGATGAGGGAGTTACCCTCACTCATTGGAGGAAAATCATGAGGAGAAGATACCCGAGGCGAGGTGAAGAAGATCCGGGAGAGCCCGAGAATCCGGTGGTCAAATCGACTCGGAGAGGCGGATGCCCGGCGGCTGGGGCAGGTAGGGTTGGGGAGGACTGGCGCCTGCTTGAGTCCGCCTCCCGACCCAGCCTATAAGGGGCTGATTACCGGGCGGATAATCCGCCCCCACTTAGGGCGGATAATCCGCCCCTGTAAATTCGGAAATGAATCGCACTGAGCACCCTAACAAATCTCTCGATGGTGTTTTAGAGGACTTGTGTGCAAGAATAGATGGTTCAAGGAGGGAGGGAAAGGCTTGGGTTGAGAGAATCAAACTGAGATGGTACTACACACCCAAATTTGCAAGAATCAAATCAATCAAAAGCCAAATTTGAGTGTGTTTTCCATAAGAACAAAAGGTATGCAAGAAAATCCAACGAGACCCATGAAAAACCAACTCTTCTCGAGGAAGAGGGCGGTGGCCGAAGCCACCATGTTGGAGCGCATGGCATGACACCGCGAAGATGTATCTTGAGTTCAAAACCAATGCTCATCGATGACCCACATATCACAAAATGATATTAAGGGAAATGATTTTACTTGCTTTCGGCATGATGGGGGGAGGGTTGGCCCAATCAATTAGGACCACACTCCCCCTATGTCTATGCCCACATCTAAACCAAATACATGAATAAGAGCAAGTGAGTGTGCAAGAATAGTCAAGCCAAGCTCCTTGAATCTACGATATTTAGCTCATTCCGCAAATAACAAAATCTTGCTTCATCGAGGGGCTTCGTGAAAATATCAGCAAGTTGGTTCTTCGTGCTCACAAATGATAGAGCAATATCTCCACGAGCAACATGATCCCGAATAAAGTGGTTGCGAATCTCTATATGTTTTGTTCTTGTATGTCGCACGTGATTGTAAGCAATTTTGATAGCACTTTCATTGTCGCATAAAAGAGGCACTTTGTCACAATTGACACCATATTCCTTTAAAGTTTGCCTCATCCATAACAATTGAGTACAAGCACTTGCAGCAGCAACATATTCAGCTTCGGCGGTTGAGAGTGAAATACAATTCTGTTTCTTTGATGACCAACACACTAGAGACCTGCCCAAGAATTGGCATGCACCAGAGGTTGATTTCCTATCATCTTTGTCACCAGCCCAATCTGAATCGGTGTAACCACACAGAGAGAAACTTGAACCCTTGGGATACCATAACCCAAAATTTGGGGAATGAACCAAATATCGGAAGATTCGCTTGACCGCCACTAAGTGGCTTTCTTTAGGAGCGGCTTGGTACCTTGCACACTCCTACACTTAACACGATATCGGGCCTAGATGCAGAGTAAAGGAGAGAGCCGATCATGGATCGGTATACCTTTGATCCACATCTTTACCCTTGGGATCGAGCTCAAGATGACACTTTGTTTGCATTGGGGTAGCAACGCCATTGAGATCCGTCATCTTGAACCTTTGAGCATGTCTTGGATGTATTTAGCTTGATTAATAAAGGTTCCTCTCTAAGTTGTTTGATTTCAAATCCAAGAAAGAACCCGAGCTCACCCATCATGGACATCTCAAACCCGTACCATAAGCTTTGAAAATTCATCGTTAAAAGCTTGGTTAGTAGAGCCAAAAATAATGTCATCTACATAGAGTTGGCATACAAAAGCTCCCCATTGACCTTCTTAGTAAAAAGAGTGGGATCGATTTGCCCAACTTCAATCCACGGTCTAGCAAAAGCTCTTTAAGGTGCTCATACCACGACGTGGGCTTGTTTAAGGCCATAGAGCCTTATCGAGTTTGTAGACATGGTTCGAAATTTGGGGTCCTCAAACCCCGGGGCTGCTTGACGATACTAACTCATGTAGAGGACCATTAAGGAAAGCGCCTTAACATCCATTTGTTGTAACTTAAAATTATGAAGAGCTGCATATGCAAGAAGGATACGGATGGACTCAAGGCGAGCCACGTGAGCGAGGTCTCGCCAAAATCAATCCCTTCTACTTTAGAGAATCCTTGAGCCACGAGTCGTGCTTTATTCCTCACAACAATGCCATTTTCATCCTGTTTGTTCTTGAAGATCCACTTGGTGCCGATAACATTGCGGCAATCCTTTGGCTTTTCTACGAGCTTCCACACTTTGTTGCGCTCAAGTTGTTTAATTCTTCATGCATTGCAACAACCCAATCGGGGTCTTCAAGAGCATCAAAAACCTTCTTTGGTTCAACCATGGAAATGTGAGCTTGATGATCACAGAAGCTAGCAAGCTCTCTTCGAGTGGATACCCTTCGTCGTAGATCACCAACTACCTTGTCAAGAGTGTGACCTCTTAGTTCAAGGTTGCGATCAGCACGAGCCTTACGACGAGCCTCAATATCCTTATTGTTTCTTGAAGGAGTGGATTCAATTGTTGTATCCTTGTCTTGATTACTGCCTTGTACTTGATCTTGGTCACCGGTACTGTCAGAAGATTGTTGCTGAACATTTTCTTCAGGCCCGGATAATCCGCCCCTTGGAGGGGCCGGACTATCCGACTGGTGAAGTACCGTAACCATCTTCCCGAGAGAGCTGATGGATTTGGAGACCCAGGCGGATAATCCGCCCTCGGGGCCGAGAATCCGCCAGGAGCTTCGAGTTGTTGACTTCTCCTTCGGATCCTCCGAACAAGTTGGAGTGCCAGGCGGATTGTCCCCTTGGAGGGGCGGATAGTCCGCCTGGGACTACCAGCTTGTCCAGGGGATGATGGTCTTCACAGATTGTGGTGTTGGTGCAGGATTTTCTCCAACAAGAGGAGCTTGTTGATCTTGTGAAGATGAGGGCTCCACTTGAGTGCAGCATTGTCCTTCCCGATCCGCCACAAGGGGTTCCTCAATGGGCGGAAAATCCCACGCCCATTCTTCTTATGGCATCTTGGGGTATTTCAACATCGCATCACAAACATCAACTTGCCCTACAAAGGAGCCGTTATTTTCATCGAACTCCACACTACAAGATTCTACAACAATCCCGTGAGCTTGTTGTAGACTCTATAAGTGTGGGATTCGCACCGTAACCAACAAATATACCCTCTAAAGCCTTGGATTCAAATTTTGACAAACGGACACCTTTAATAAGAAAGAAACACTTACACCGAATACCTCAAGTATGAGATGTTGGGTTTGTTGCTAAGTATTTCATATGGGGTCTTGTCCAAGATCTTCCGAAGGTAAAGCCGGTTTGATGAGTGACAAGCAGTGGATATGGCTTCAGCCCAAAAATTATAAGGAGACTTAAATTCAGCTAGCATAGATCTTGCCATATCCATCAAAGTCCGGTTCTTCCTCTCGGCTACACCATTTTATTGAGGGGTGTACGCAGCGGAATATTGGTGTCTAATCCCCTCTTCGCTAAGAAACTCGTTTAAAGTGTAGTTCTTGAATTCTGTGCCATTGTCACTTCTAATTGCCAATATGGGAACATTGTGTTGACATTGAACTTCATTGGAAAAGTCGATGACAGTTTGTTGAGTCTCACTTTTCAGCTTGAAGAAATATACCCATGTATATCTTGAGTAATCATCGACGATGACCAAGCAATATTTCTTCCCACCAAGACTTGCATGAGAAGGAGGTCCAAATAAATCCACATGGAGTAATTCCAAGATCCTCTTCGATGACACAATAGTCTTCATCTTGTGGGGAGAATCATGCATTTTTCCTTCAACACAGGCCCTGCAAACACGATCTTTGGCAAAAGAGACATTGTCTTTTAGTCCAAGAATGTGGCAACCCTTTTGGAGACTTTGCAAAGTTCTCATGTTGACATGGGCTAAACGGCGATGCCATAGCCAGCCACGCCGGCCTTTCCGAATAGACACATCGGACCAAGTGGTTTTCCCGAGAAGTCCACCACATACAGGTCATTTTCGACGTATCCAACGAAAAGCGACCTTTAGAGACTTGCTCCATAAGAGTACCACCAAATCATCATCGATAAAAACAGCAAACCCATCTTGCCAAGGGCACGAACAGAAGAAGATTATAGCCAAGGGTCTCAACAAGCATGACGTCCACGAGAGAGATATCGTGGGCAACCACAACCTTGCCAAGACCCAATACCGAGATTTAGACTTATCACCATAGGAGACCGTGATATTATCAAGATTTGGACGCATCTCCGTGATGATCTCCTTGCTTCCGGTCATATGACTAGTGCACCACTATCCAAGACCCATTTCGACCCACCTAAGCATAGCCGCAAGAAAATTACTTCTTGGTTTTAGGTACCCATTTTCAATGGGTCCTTTCATGTTAGTAACAAGGGTCTTTGGGACCCAAATAGACCAAGCAATAAATTCATCAAAAGGACCAACATAATAAGCATAAACATCGCCATAATCATCACAAAAGAGTTCATAATTCGGATTGTGAGACCTCAAAACCAATATTATTAGTCTTGTCTTTGTGACAACCTTCTCACCGTGCTTGTCTTTAATTGCACATTCTTGGTCTTGTTCTTCTTGGTTTTCTTCTTCTTGGACTTGGTGACATACCCAAGTCCCTCTCTACCATGATTTGACCTTTGCTTGTCAAGGACTTCATCAAGCACACCTTTGTCCTTTGTAGTGATGTCCTTGATCACTCCTTTTCCACCTTAGCATTTTTCTTGTTACTATATGTTGAGTTGGACGAGCTAGGAGGATCATATATGGCCAATCGACTTTGAAGCTGATCATGTGACTCATTGAGGATAAAGAACTCGTTTTTCAACGCCTTGTGAGCATTGTCCAGTTTCTCCAATTCCTGAGAGTCTATCATGAGCAGCCCCAAAGTCAATCCTTTCCTTCTTTAACTTCTTTGCCTTGGTGACCGTGATTGTCACGTTCCTTAACGAGTTTAGTCACAATTTCTTCATGTGACTCTTCCATAGACTCAAGCCTCTCTTCAAGAGAGACCCGAGCTTCTTCTTCTTCAAGAGCATTTTTTAGGGATGCAATTTCCATTGCATCCTCCCTTTCAATTCTGCCCTTTTCTTCGAGGAGTGCTTCGTTTTGGGCCAACTGATCCATAAGAGCCTCAAAACGAACTTTGTGCTCACCATGCAAGTTAGTATAGAAATAATCCAAGGAAATAATCTCTTCTTTAACCTTAAGACTAGCAGGATCATCCATGTCTATCATAGCCTTGGGAAAGGAAGAGTTAGAAGAAGTTACCTCGGAGCTTCTTGCCATGAGACAAGTAGGATTCTTGTTGATGATGTTTTCGTTTGGAGAGTCGAAGAGTGATGTTGATATAGATGTGGTGGCTATAGCAGCCACCTCTTGAGAGCTATCGTCCTCGTCCTCATCTTCACTCCCCGATGAATATTCTTCTTGAGCTACTAGAACAATCTTTGGTTGCTTCTTGAAAGGAGCATTTTCTTTACAAATTGTTTACGTGGAGCTTTTGATTTGTCCTTGAAAATGAGTCTTCCTCCATTATCCTCTCTACTTTGATATGGACACTCACCAAGTGCAACCGGTCACCACAATTAAAGCAAGTTCTCGACTTGGGACCATTTTCTTTTCTTCCATAGGCTCCACTTTGCGATCTAGTTCAGCTTTAGCCTTGGCTGGATCTTTCCAAAAGTTTCTTGCATAAAGAGCCAAGTATTGTCCGTGGATCCTTTTTATATCTTCGGACAGTCCAGCCTTCTACCGCATATTCATCATGATCAATCACACTAGTCTTCAAAGCCATGTTTACCCCTTTTGCATCCCCATAGCTCGAGCACGAGCATCTTGACATTCTTGGCAGCCACTTTGAATGCGCCATTTCTTGCATTACCTCATTGGATGACATGAGGTGATAATTATGCCTACCTTGGAGACTTTTCAAATCAGGCTCAAATGGCATAAGAGCACCGACATACTTGCGCTTGATCCAAGCATCATCAACATAAGCCGCGTCGTGGTTTTTACAAGGTAGTAGCTATTGCCTTGAGCCTCCTATACATGTCCTCGTGGTCTTCTCCATCCAAAGATATAAAATCCTTCACTTCATTGCTCAAGGCATCATATCTATTCCTTCTCATACTTTCATTTCCGATGAAGAGCTCGGTGAGAGCATCCCAAGCTTCTTTAGCTGTGCTAAGATGTTGAATGTGTGGCATGTCTTTATCTCCCACACCAAGCTGTATCATGTGTAGGGTCAGAGCATTGAGTTGGCTATCGACCACTTCTCTCCTTGTGAGATTGTTAGGATTTCCAACGTGAAGACCATTTTCGATGATCTTCCACAACTCTATGGAGGAACTGCACACATGAGATTTCATCAAAAATTGCCATTGAGAGAAAGTAGAAGTCGACGTTTGGGTGGATCACCCTATTATGTATATGTGGGTGAGGAATAGGCGGATCAGGGAATACACATGAGAAACCTCATTGTATCCATCCTTACCGCTATCCTTTTCGAGGAGGAGCTCTTACTTGTATCATCACCTACCACTTAGTTATCTTTGGAAACAGTTACCTGCTTCCTTGGATTATGAGTGGTATCCTCGAGTTAGATGGAGGTGATCTTTGCGGATGTGGAGAGACGATTATCAATTGACGATCTCTTCCATCTTAGCCTCCATAGAACTCACCAAGGTTGTTTCCAACGCCTTGAGATCATTCATGGTGACTACCTTGAGCATCACTCCCATCTCCTTGGAACCCATACTTCTTAGGTCATTAAGCCCAAATAAGAGCCGAGGCTCTGATACCAATTGAAATGGATCGTATGGGCACCTAGAGGGGGGGGTGAATAGGTGCTAACCAATTTTAATATACTTTTTCAATTTTAGGCTTGACACAAAGTAAATTCTCTAGATATGCAACTACGAGAATTTCCCTATATGTAACCCTAACTACTAAGCACGTAAAAGAGGAGCGAGGAAACCGTAGTGGAGCACGCGGAGACACAGGGATTTGTTTTACCACAGTTCCTTCCTTGTTAGGGGCAGTACGTCTGCGTTGGAGGGGTGGGTGGTTCTAAGACCACCACGCCACAATAGGCCTCACCCTATTCTCCGATGGATCTCGCCACGAGAGGCCTGATCCACCTTCTCCAATATTGGATCCCTTCGAGGCGGGAACCGGTGCCTTTTACAACACTATCGGGGCACACACCCACAACCGAATTGGGGGCTCCCGGGATGACAACAAGCTGTCACAAAAACAAGGTTTATCAATATAAACAAAACAAGGATCTAGATCTTTGCAAGAAATACTAGATCGGAGGTTCTCCAAATGAATGGAGAGGAGATGAAGCGCTTGATTGCTGATGATGAAGGTCGAGTTCTCCTCCTTCGATTCCCAAAGGGATGGGGCCTTTGGATGGATCTAGGTGGAGCACTCTTGTATGAACTTTGAGATCCGATCCGTTCTTTTTCGAGATGAATCAAGAGTCCTAGGTGAGGGGGATTGCTGGCTTAAATACCCCTCCCGATCTCGCCGTTGCACAACTTTGGGGCGGATTATCCGCCTTCACTTGGGCGGATTATCCGCCTCAGAAAACTCCGCCCCAAGGGCGGAATCTCCGGGGGAAACTCCGCCCCCTCTCTGGGTTTGCGCCTTGGTGAAGCTTGGAGAAGATCTTGGGGCGGATTATCCGCCTCTGGCGGATTATCCGTGGCCGAAAGTCCGCCAAACTCCGCCTCCTGGGGCTTACGCCTTGGCGAAGAGGCGGATTATCCGCCTGGGCGGATTATCCGGCCTGGCCGGAAAGTCCGGCCAATGTTCCGCCCCCCCTTCTGGGGCTTGCGCATGCTTGGGCAGAGGGAGGGGCGGATTATCCGCCCCTGGTGGGGCCGGATTATCCGCCCCCAAAGGTAGATTTCTGAGCTGCAATACTTCAACACACATTAAATGATCCTTGGTATTGTTATCTAACACACAAAACACTAGGGATTAAGAAATGTTCTTTCAGATGATATACATGTTATGGCTATATTCTTTGCTTATTAAACAATGTGGTTCTTAAGTATTTGATACTGAATTTGTTGGTGTGAATCGTCATATGAAACAACACAATTCATGAACTACAATGGCCTAAGTAACTAGCAAAATAATATGTGATGATGTTCATCGAGAACAAAATAAAGGGTTATTGTGTTGCTCGTTAAACATCAAAGCTTGCCTTCAAGATTTGTTTTATCAGGTATTATGAGAACAAAAGGGTTGTTCAAATAATTTCCGTAATCTATAAAAAATGGATGATTTGCAAATCTCGTTGGAGATATCACATCCATAAAACTAGTGCTAAAGATGTCGAAAGACAAATTGATTGAAAGATCACTTAGGAAGTGACATCGCCATTTAAATTATACTGGAAAGAAAACATGAAGAAACTCCATGTGGATGGAATTTTGGAGTCTTTTGATTTTTGATCAAATGACACTTGTGAAACTTTCCTAGAGATAATTGAAACTTCGTTCATAGGCCAAAAGGGAATGAAAGACTAGCTTATTGGAATTTGTACATATTGTTGTATGAAGTCCATTATGTGTAGTCAAGAGCGATGGATTTTAACTTCATTTGCTTTTTCCGAAAATTTGAGTGAATATATGAATATTTACTTAATAAGGATGAAGTGTGAAATATTTGAAAAGTTCAAAGATTTTCAAGATGAAGTGAAAAAATCATTGTAACAAGAATATAAATAGTTTATGATAGGATCATAAAGGAAGATATTTGAGTTACAAGTTTAGCATAATACCTAAGATTTAAGGAATCGTTCCGTGGATTTGCATTTCCCGAAACACCATAAGAGTATGGAGCGTTCGAGATATGTAATTAAACCTTGTTTGACATGGTAAGATCAAAGGTATAATTCATAAAACTGCCATTATACTTTAAAGATTAAAAGCTTTAGAGATTACCGTTTTTCCACTGAAAAGAGCTCCATCATAATCCGTTGAAATGACACCATATAAAGTTATGGTTTGGGATAAAACCCAAGTTGTCCTTTCTTAAACATTGGTATGCTTTGCATAAGAAAGATGTTTGCAACCAAAGTCGGATGAACTGTCTTTGTATGTTATTTCAATAATCATAAGTATTCCTCCATAACACCGTAGACAAAAGTGTTTGTCGCTTAGAACGTCAAATTTCTTTTGGAAGGAATTTTCGTGAAAAGTAAAGTGGGAGGACAATAGAACTTTGATAAGGTTAAAGAACCTTAGCTATATGTGCGAGTTGCGCCGAAAAAGTGTTCCGAGGTCGCAACAATGCTCATGGCTCACGTGCCTCAAAGGTTGTGGTCACAGAGATCTAAGTTCCTATTGAAACAAGTAGATCGGGTAAACAATCAAATACCAAGATTTGAGGGTTGAATCATTATTTGAGAATAATGAACTGACTACATGCAAAGAAGCAATGATGGGCCCTGACTCCGTCAAATGGCTTGAAGCCATAAAATCCGTGATAGTTCCATACACGAGAAATCAAGTTTTGAACTTGAAGGACCCTCGAGAAAGGTGTAAGACCTTGCAGTTGTGTTTGGATCTATAAATAAATAGACATGGATATTGCACATCTATGAAATAGTCGACATGTTGGGAAAGAGTTCACAACAATGTTCAAAGGTTGACTATGACAAGATCTGATCTTTCATAGCGATATTTAGTCTAGACGGATTAATGTAGCAACCACTACATATAATTTGTTATATGGTAGTTGAATAAACAAAACAAGTTCTTCTAATAGAAGGGTTACCTAGGACATGTGCATAACACGGCCCATAGGGTTTTGTTAATTCAAAAGGATGCTAAAAGCATATGCAAACTTCAATGGTTAAAGTGAGCATTGCGGAGTTGGAATCTTCACTGTGATGAAACTGTTAAAGGAGTTTAAAAGTTCATCAGAGATGATGGAGATGCTTGCATTTGCAAGAAATTAAGTGGGAGCGCTAAGACATGTTTCTAATACATTATGTGGAAGACATATTGTTGATTGGAAATAATGTATCTTTTATTAACACATATTAATAATTTCATCCCGATGAAAGACTTAGGCAAAACCCAAATATTTGGCATCAATAGACGCTAATATGGTTGTGCCAGAAGTACATAGACGAGATATTGAATGAGTTCAATATAGAAACTACAAGAAAGGTTCTTGTCGCACAGAAAGGATTGAAAGAGTTCAAATGTTGATGATATATTCAAGTGTATTGACATTTGGTAAAGTGAAACAAATAATCAAGTATAGATTGATACTTGATGTATGAAATCACAAAGAATATTTATATCAATCATACTGTGATATGTACAAATCTAGATATGTCCTATGCTCTAAATGTTGTGAGCATATACCAGAATGATTCGTAAGATGATCAATGGACAATAGTAAGGATATTCTTATGATCTTTTGGAAGAACTAAGAGTATATTATTTGTAGAAGTGACAAATAGATGGTTAGTTCATTGTAAAAGTACTACATTGATACTAGCTTTGCCACAAAGTACAAATTAAGTTTATCTCAATCTAAACTAAAGGTGGCACAATATAATGGAAAGTGAGTTCCATAATGGATTTGGATGAGTTCCAAAGTTAAAGACATTGTGACAGATACTACAACAAAAGGCTAAGTATATGACTGCTATATTAGCAGCAAAAGAGGGCATTTGTGTCAAGTAGTTTGTTATCAAACTAGGTGTAGTTCACAGTGGGATAATACTATGAAGATATATTGTGCGACAATATTATCAACATATTTTAACCCCAAAGAACTAAAGGTCACACCGAAAGACCAAATTTATACAAAGCCATCTCATTAGAGAATGAGTGATGCGTAGAGACGCAAAGACACGCAATTACACACGGACCTGGAAGTGTCAGATCCGGAGATCAGTTGACCACTAGCAATCGTGTACATACAACACCGGAAAGCCATAGATGTTGAATACACAAAGGTTTGAAACTAGATTATTGACTCTAGTGCAAGTGGGAGACTGTTGGAGATATGCCCAAGAGGCAATAATAAAGTGGTTATTATCATATCTTCACACTTATGATAAATGTTTACATACCATGCTATAATTGTATTAACCGGAAACATTAATACTTGTGTGATTTGTAAACTAAAATAAGAGTCCCTAGTAAAGCCTCTTGTTAAACTAGCTTGTTGGTTAATATATGATCATAGTTTCCTGATCATGAACATAGAGATGTTATTAACAACAGGATCATATCATTAGGAGAATGATGTGATGGACATACTCCTATAGATAAGCGTAGCATAAAGATCAAGTCATTTCAATAGTTCAATTGCTATATGCTTTCTGATACATAGTAACCTAATTCCTTCGACCATGAGATCATGCATATCACCTTTACCGGATGGATGCTTTGATGACATCAAACACCACACCGTAACTGGGTGGCCATAAAGGTGGCATTGAGTGTTCGGAAAGTATTGGTTGAAACACATGGATCAAGAGTGGGGTTTGTCCATCCATATGACGGATAGATATACTCGGGCCCTCTCGGTGGAATGTCATCCAATTAGCTTGCAAGCATGTGACCGCTCACAAGGGATCACATATCACGGAACGAGAAAAGAGTACTTATCAAGAACGAGGTTGAACTAGGTATGCGAGATACCGATGATCATAACCTCGGATAAGTAAACTATCGTGAGACAAAGGGAAATTGGTATCGTATGTAAGTGGTTCATTCGATCGCAAAGTAATCGAGAAATATGTGGGAGCCATATGAATTTCATTCCTCTATTGGTTATTGTTCGAGAAGTGTCTCGATCATGTCCGCATAATTCACGAACCGTAGGGAGACACACTTAAGGATTCGACGTTGTTTTGAGTAGTTATGGTATTATGAGAAAGAGATCGAATGTTGTTCGAGTCTCGGATGGGATCCGGATATCACGAGGTGATCCGGAATGGTCCGAGAATAATATTAATATAAGGAAAGTCCTGCTTTGGAGTTCGGGAATGATTCCGTGTTTTCATCGAATGTTCGGAAGGTTCCATTGTCCAAGACTCGGGAGGGTACATGAATGTGTCATTGAATGATTGCATCATGTACTAAGTGTTTTTGTTGTTCCAAAACTGAAAAGTCAAACTGCCAGTTTGAAAGTCAAACGGCTAAAACAGGAAACTATGGAAAACAGGAAACTGTGGGAAACAGGAAACTGTGGGAAACAAGCAAGAGGTGTTGGAACCAACTTGGAGGAGGAGTCCCTGTCCTCCAAGACGGCGGCCAGCCTAGGCCGAGTTGGGGAGGGACTCCCCTCCCCTTCCCTGGCGCGCCAGTCCCTCCACCTATAAAAGGAGGGGCAGGGCCTCCTCCTCTAGACACAAGTTACTATCCTCTAATCTTCCGTTTAGAGCCGTTTTGGTTTAGAGCTTCTAATTGCTTTAGCCAGCGGTTTAGAGCCTTCTAATTGGTGTGTCTAATCTCTAGACCACTAATATCCCTCTCTCATACTCCACCATACTCGCTCCGGCTTAAGGCCTCATGGATTTCCCTCTACTTCGATACCACGCCAGTCTTCGGAATCGCGAGGAGAGTGCTACAACCTCCGCTCTTTGGAACAAGGGAGAGGAAGGTATTCGTCAATTTAACGCAGACGATCATGAAGCGCGCCGAATGCAGCGCCGGAAGGATCGTCTACACGATCTTGAGATCGGAAAGAGTACGACTACATCACCCACGAGAATCTGCTCTCGTTAACCGCTTTGGAATCTTCGAGGGTGAGTTCCTCTATTGACTCGTTGCTACAATCTAGTAGATAGATCTTGGCTTGTTTGTTTGTATGCGATAGAAATTTTTTGTTTTCCATGCTACGAACCCCTACAGTAGATTCCATGAGTCACATAGTTCGGGCTTTCCATTTGGCATACACATTGAAAATATTTTCGAACGAGGAGGTGAAGGAGGTGCATCATAACAGGTAGGGAAGCGTGGCCGCGGTTGCTTGGGGTAGATAGCGCCCCTGGTAAACCAACCTCGCCTCACATATTTAAGTACCGGCTTTGGGATTTGACCCGTTACGGTGGAACCATACTTATTGCGGGACTCATGGTCTCGGCGAAAGCAAGATAAAGGTCATGGTCAACCACCCTCTGCCAGCCTTCCAAGGAAGAGGGCTAATAATATTTGGCATTAAGAGTCGGTTGGTACGTGTGGGTAAAGTTGTACACCCCTGCAGGGTAATAATCTTTTCGAAAATCCGTGTTCATGGTTATGAACGCTTGGTGACCAGATTCTAAGATCATAGGTAACTTTAACCATTATAAAACTTGTTGATCCACGTGTGCTTAAGGATGCTTCCTATGGGTCGAGGTGGTGATCCTAGATAGGAGGTTCTGATGAAGCAGGAGATCGTCGAGATGTGATGAACAAGATGAAGAAGTCGCTATCTTATCCCCTTTTTAAAAGATTCTGAGTAGACGAGCCTCTTCTCTCTCTTGTTTACAAATATATATTGCTTTTCGCAAAAGTAAATCCAGAGAAAGCCTTTCTAGCCAGAGCATATAGATACTAGGTTATCTAAGTCTTGCGGAGTACATTCTTGTACTCAGCCTTGCGCCATTGTTGTTTTTCTACAGAGGATCTGGTTGCAACTGAAGGGGGCTTCTACATTGACATCGACGAGTAGTTGGGGGTCCTAGGTAGCAGCCACCTTCAGTTGCAACCAGATCCTCTGTAGAAAAACAACAATGGCGCAAGTCTGAGTACGGGAATGTACTCCGCAAGACTTAGATAACCTAGTATCTACATGCTCTGCCTAGAAAGGCTTTCTCTGGATTTTATTTTGCGTAAAGCAATCTTTATTTGTAAACGAGAGAGAGAAGAGGCTCGTCTACTCAGAATCTTTAAAAGGGATAAGATAACGACTTCTTCACCTTGTTCATCACATCTTGATAACCACCAGCTTCATCAGAACCTCCTACCTAGGATCACCCCCTCAACCCGGAGGAAGCATCCTTAAGAACACGTGGATCAGCAAGTTTTATAGTGGTTAACCAAGTCAGTGACTCTGACTAGTCCTGCTGGCATAACAGTCAAGTATTGGACCATAGGGTCACTATCTCCTTCAGTTGTTTCTATTCCTGAAGCAGAGTTGTATGCTCTTGAAGTTTTACCTCCTTTAGAGATTCAAGATGTTCCCGTGGTCTGTAAGTTTCTGGATGTTTTTCCCGAGGAGTTTCCTGGCATGCCACTTGATCTAAGTATGGAGTTTGTCATAGAGTTAGTTCCCAGAACTGCTCCTGTTTCTAAAAGACCCTATCGTATTCCTCCTCATGAGCTCGTGGAGTTGAAAAAGCAATTATAGGAGTTAGAAGGAAAAGAATACATTCAGCCCATCACATCTTCTTGGGGATGCCCTACCATCTTTGTCAAGAAGCGGGATACCAATATACCGCGTCTGGTTGTGGATTATCGCCCACTCAATGCTGTGACTATCAAGAACAAGTATCCTCTCCCTAGGATCAACGATCTATTTGATCAGTTAAGTGGTGCCACTGTCTTTTCCAAAATGGATTTAAGGTCAGGGTATCAGCAGATAAAGATCCGTAAGGAAGATATTCCAAAGACTGCTTTCACCACTCGTTATGGTCTTTACGAGTATACAATCATGTCCTTTGGTCTTACCAATGCTCCAGCCACTTTTATGCGGCTTATGAACTCTGTTTTCATGGAGTATCTTGACAAGTTCGTCATGGTCTACATCAATGATATTCTGGTATATTCCAAGACTGAAGAAGAGCACGCCGAACATCTTCGTTTGGTGTTGACAAAACTTCGAGAACATCGTCTCTATGACAAGTTTTCCAAATGTGAGTTCTGGTTACAAGAGCTCGTATTCCTTGGTCATGTTGTTTTCGAAAAAGGGGTTGCTGTTATCCCCGATAAGGTCCAAACCATCCTCGACTGGGAGTCTCCTAAATCCGTTAAGGATGTCCGAAGTTTTCTCGGGATGGCTGGTTATTACCGACGATTCATCGAGAACTTCTCCAGAATTGCAAAGCCGATGACCGATCTTCTTAAGAAGGATAAGAAGTTCAAATGGTCTGATAAGGCTGAAGAAAGTTTCTAGATGCTGAAAACCAAGTTAACAACTGCTCTGGTGCTAGTTCTTCATGACACTAGCAAAGACTTTGTTGTCTTCTGTGATGCTTCTCACCAAGGTCTCGGATGTGTGTTAATGCAATATGGGCATGTGGTGTCTTATGCCTCCCGTCAGCTAAAACCCCATGAGAACAACTACCCAACTCATGATCTTGAGCTTGCGGCTGTTGTTCATGCTCTTAAGCAATGGCGACATTACCTCCTCGGTAGTCGTTGCAAATTATACTCGGATCATCAGAGTCTGAAGTATCTTTTCACACAATCTGATTTGAATCTCAGGCAAAGAAGATGGTTGGAACTCATCAAGGACTATGATTTGGGTCTCAACTATCAACCTGGAAAAGCCAATGTTGTTGCCGATGCGCTTGAAGGGTTCGCAGCATAGAAAACAAAAAATTTCCTACGATGTGAACTATATACCAAGATCTATATACTAGATACAAACAACGGGCGGATGTATATCCGTAGAGAACATACCCTTGAAGACCGACAAAGCTTAACGAGTTCAACTCGTGGTTGATGTAGACGATCTCTTGCCGATCTCAAGATCGAGAGGAAGTCCTAGCGCCGCAAATCAGCAGGAGGTGTGAGAGACAAGTGAGGAGGGGGCTCCTTTTATAGGAGGAGGGGGGGAACCCCAAGGGGGTGGCCGGCGCATGGGGGCTGCCCCCTTGCCCTCCCCTCTTCATGTGGGTGGACACTCCACTCACAAAACTCCTCTAAATTCCCTCCACTCAAAAGTCCACTCAAAATTCCCATTAAATTTCCACCAAATTTAATGCAAACTCTCATTAAATAAAACTCTTTTATTTTATTCAGAATTTTGTCAATTACTTTAATGACAAACATTCACAAATAACCCCTTGCTAGAATTCTATTTCACATGCATAACCACTTTATGCAATTTCACCCAAAAACTGCTTTGGGATCTAGTGAAATAAATTCGCGCTTGTTCATTCTTCGGCATGAAACATTTGCTCCAATTGGATGTCGGTGTCTTAAGTGTGTCACCCTACGGTTCGTGAATACGGACATGATCGAGACCCTCTCGGATCAATAATCGAAGCGGATCCGAGACCCATACGACTCCCACACATTCAACGATGACTTTCTTGTGATCGTCTAACCTTTACGCTAGTATCTTAATCCCTTTGTTTCACGATATATTACATGTCCGAGATTCGATCATCGGTATCTCCATACCTAGTTTGATCTCGCTGACATGCACTCTTTTCGTTCTGTGATATAACATTCTAGTGATCAAATCACTTGCTTGCAAGCTAATCAATGTGATATCACCGAGAGGGCCTGAGTATATCTATCCGTCATCGGGATGAAAAATTCCAATCTCGATCCATGAGCCTCAACATAACACTTTATTAGTTCGAATCCATCTTTATAATCACCGTTACGGTGTGACGTTTGATGTTATCAAGAAACTCTTCCGTGTTAGTGATTGACATGATCTCATGGTCTAAGGATTAGGATCACTTCGTAAGTTTTTATAGCAATATAAACACAATGACTTTGATCGTAATGCTATACTTCGGATGAATGTTCATCACATCATTACACTAATGTTGTGATCCCGTTATTAACAACATCCAATGTCCATGATCAGGAAACCTTGATCATCTTGTTAATCAACGAGCTAGTTTATGAGAGAGGCATAACTAGGAACTTTCTGTTTGTTTATTAAACACACATGTATTAACGTTTCCGTATTAATACAATTATAGCATGCAAAATAAACATCTATCATATACTTGGAATACACATAATAAACACTTTATTATTGCCTCTCAGGGCATATTCCCTTTAGCGCTAAGTCGTAAGTATTAATGCAACAACCTGATGATCAAATAGGCTCAACCTTCTCTTCATGAGGAATTTGCTTGATTGAATCTTGAAGTAGTTCCTCGTGGATTCCTTTCATCAAGGACTAGGGTTTGGACCTCTCGGACCCCGTTTAAAATGCCCAAGCATGTTCTAGGGTTCCTTTCAACACTATTTAACTTGTCATATCACCCATATTGATTGAGCATTGCACATGCCATGTATTGAATGTTGTTTTCCCTTTTCTGGTATTTGGTTCTTCGCGAATAGGAACCGAACCCGAGGTTGAAGTTAACAACACCGAAGATCCATACCTGTCTACTGACTGACAAGGCAAGCGTAGCCTCTCATTCTGAACCTATGTTTTTATAAAGTATATTACTTTCTCGCTATGATGCACATGATTCCAATATGGTCTTTTGGTCAGTAGCTAGGGTTACCTATCTGCTGCACAATTTCCCTTTTTGTAGCCTTATACTCCCGATCCACTTCTCCTAGCATACCTAGGTGTGGCATTTGAGTGTTGCTAGAGCTTTTACGATCGACAGCTTATCCATGCTTACTAGTATCGTCTGGATACATTCAGATGATAAATCAGAGGTGCCGGAGAATCTAGAAAGGTAGGAGATGGTGACATTATCTAAGGAGTAAATAAACATGCTAAGGCTTGTATGGGAGGCCACGTTGGGTGTGGTTTTTGTAGTCCCATGCTCTCCACCATTAGGAACTGAGTTCTTACCTTTGGAACCAATACGAGCGTACAGCCACACGGGGCCTGGACAACCCCTCAACTAACTAACTTGCCTAGTAGATTCCATGAGTCACATAGTTCGAACGTTCCATTCAACATATGCATAGAAAACCTTTTGAAAGATTTGTCGGGTGAAGAAGGTGCATTCATAACAGGTAGGGAAGCGTGGCCGCGGTTGCTTGGGGTAGATAGCGCCCCTAGTAAACCAACCTCGCCTCACATCTTTAAGTTTTGGCTTCGGGATTTGACCCGTTACAATGGAATCATACTTATTGCGTGACTCATGGTCTCGACGAAAGCAAGGTAAAGGTCGTGGTCAACCACCCTCTGACGGTCTTCCAAGGAAGAGGGCTAATAATTTGGCACTAAGAGTCGATTGATACGTGGTTGTACACCCCTGAAGGGTTAAATCTTTTCGAAAAGGCGTGTTCACGGTTATGAACAACTTGGCGACCGGACTTAAGATCATAGATAACATTAACCACTATAAAACTTGTTGATCCACGTGTGCTTAAGGATGCTTCCTCCGGGTTGAGGGGATGATCCTAGATAGGAGGTTCTGACGAAGCTAGTGGTTATCAAGATGTGATGAACAAGATGAAGAAGTTGTTATCTTATCCCTTTTAAATATTCTGAGTAGACGAGCCTCTTCTCTCTCTCTCGTTTACAAATAAAGATTGCTTTATGCAAAATAAAATCCAGAGAAAGCCTTTCTAGCCAGAGCATGTAGATACTATGATATCTAAGTCTTGCGGAGTACATTCTCGTACTCAGCCTTGTGCCATTGTTGTTTTTCTACAGAGGATCTGATTACAACTGAAGGTGGCTTCTACGTTGACATCGACGAGTAGTTGGGGGTCCCAGGTAGCAGCCTGAGTACTATGGGATGGACGTCGCTTTTGTTTATGGCCTCTTAGGCCTTTTGCTAAGTTTTTGTGTAGAACAACATAATTTGCTTTCGCTGTGTTGTGTAATGTTGGGTCTATGACCTCTGTTTTGTAATAACTCTAATATCTTACTCTGCTAAGATTTTAAACTTATGCCGTTGAATCCCTGTGTTCTGTAATGTTACCGAATTATACCGTGATCTTCCGTGTTTGGAGTTGAGCTTATCTTAGATGGTGATCTGAGGTTAGTTTAACCCTAATCCCCGGGGGTGCTACAGGTATCTAGACTTATTTTAGTGTGTAGGTTCATTCAAGTTTGAAGTTAATCTACACACTAAAACAAGTCTAGATACATTTGCTTCACAAAGCTAAAACATCTTATATTTTGAAAAGGGGGAGTAGCTGTTTTGGACCATGTGTGAGGCCACCTCCAACAGGTAGCCCATCAGAGCCATACTAGGTCACTTGGATACGATAATCATTTCTGATGTTTATTAGGTCACTTGGATCTTGTCCTCGACCTCCAAGCCTTACCTGGTCCTTTGGAGCTCATGCTCCATAGATTTCTGTTTGAAGTGAGACCGAATAGCTAATACTAGCTTTTTTTTGCAGAAAAAGATCCGGATATATTTTATGAGTTCACAAGAAGTATAAGACACCCCAAGCATAATAAGAATTACATCAAGGTCCTTAGACCACCTAACGACCACTACTGCCGCCAGAGCGAGCCGCCGATGTGCCGATGTCGCAGCTTCTTTACCGGTGTCGGCCTGACGTTGTTGATGACAATCAGGAAGTCTTCATGCACGTGTCCCTAAGAACCAGCGCCCCAGAGCTGAAGTTGTCGCCATTGAACCCTTGAATTGGTCTGAAACCTGTAACACCAAACCTAGAACACAGTAGACTGGACGATACCACTAGTTCATAGAAGCAATGACCAGACGAATCACCGCCCTCCTCAACGTCAGCAGCAAGATCGTCGCAGATGAGGTGGAAGAGGAGAAGAGCATACCTTATTCTTGTCCCGATCGACGCCTCCATAGCCACCATAACGTCGATGCTGGTTGATCAAACTCTAACTTTAGAGACCCTTTTACAACACTGGGCGCAGGTCCGAGGTCCCCACCCCCTCCCGCCGCCGGAGCGGCAAGCAAAGGAGGCAGGGACCCGTCGATTCGTAGACGGCGAGAACGAAGCAGATTGCTGCAGCTGCTAGGGGTTTTAGCCCTAGCTGTCGCCTCTCTTTTTCTCATGGGGCAGCTAATACTAACTTTGTGGAAGAGATTAGTGAGAATGCGAGGTATTATTGTATATGCTTCTTGGTGGACTATAATGGTGCAATGGCATGCCTAGCTCATATAAAATAAGCCCAAACATAGTCTACATACCGACCTTACGTGAAAAAACTAGTAGAAACCATAAACTTTATCGAGAAAAAGAACCCACCACTCAAACCGAAGAGAAAATAAAACTTCACAACACAAAGAAGATAACTCCCATTTGATGCGTCACATTGCACTCATTCAGTCCATGCCCATTAAGTACTGTTTGGTACTAGAGTTTTTGTAAGGATTAGAGGGATAATCACCAAGGGGATGGATGAAACCCCTACCTTCATCCAAAACCCTCTAATCAACATGAAACCCTATTACCTGATCCACTAGGTAAGTGTATTAGATATTGAAAAAAATATATTATAATTTGGGGGGAAAATGGGATTGAACTATCCCAATACTCTAGAATTTTTTTTTTAGCAATAAAGTGGGGATCAGGGTTTGGTGGGGATTATCCACTCTAATCCCTACAAAAAGTCTAGTACCAAGCGAGGCCTAAACAAGTACTCCCTCCGATCTATAATAATTGTCTTTGCCATTTTAGTAGAATCTCAAAAAAGTATCTATTCATAAAAATGTTTTAACTATAATAACAAGTTTGTATTCCAAAAATATATTTTTACATGTGTCAAAATACAAGTTCTCGTATCTGGAAACAAATGGTCATAGTCTTAGAGTAAATTTTCATGTATAATAATGGAAAATATGTAAATACTAATAGTTAAATAATATCAAAATTAGAAGTTCGCTAATAATAAAAATAATGCTCATGAATATTAGAAGAAATGTTCATATAATAGCAAAAACATTGTTAATACGTACTTAAAAATGTGTTCGCATGAGAAAGAGAAGAAATTGTAATAAAAAGGCATTCCAAGATGTAATCTGTTTGGTGACCGGCGATCATATCGTGTCGAATGTGAGTGTTTTGTGAAAAAGAAAAACAAAGTTAAAAATGAAAATAAGACAGAAAAGGAAACCCGGAAGAAAAAATAAAAGGAAATCACGAAAATATGTCACCTTATGAGGCCGGCCCACCAGCGGCCAGCGCGGGGACATTGCCGTAGCCGACGCAATAGGCGTCGAATAGGATTGACACAAAGAGAGGGGTAAATCTACAGCGTGCCCGTTGCAGCCTTCATCTTCCTCGCGACGCCGTGCGCGCGCCTTCTCCCGTTCCCGCGCCTCCCTCTTCCAAGTTATCGACGCCCGTTGCATCCCCATCCCACCGCTTCCCGTGGGCGCCGGGATTGTGGGTGCCTCCTTCAACTACCCCCGCGGCTGGTGGTGCCCTCTGCCCTCGACCGGGGGTTGCCTGGGCCGCGCGCTGATGGTGCTCGACGTAATGCCCAGCCGATCCACAGATGTATCGGTGTAAGTATAGACGCGTACAAGCTCTTGCTTCCTGGCTTCACGGTGATCCGAATTCTTATTGTGCGTTGTCTAAGTTGTCGCTTGTTCCTGGTTCCCTTTCCTGCTTGAATCAAATATTTCTATTCTTACATATATCTATATGTTTACCAACAGAACCAATTACATTCTGTCATGCCTTTGTCATGAAAACTTGTATCCCTTTACCTGTATGCGTTTTATTTACAGGGTCATATCGTATCGTTATTGCTAACCTCCTGTTTCTTCCAGAGATTCTTATCAGAAGAAGTTGTAAAGGTGGACTAAGGAGAGAAACTGTCATGCCATCCTGCAGAAAAGTGATGGGATCTTAATGGCAGGCAAGCATCCAAGCATTTCTTCTTGTCTATTATCCCTTTCTGCGAATCATCCGTAAACAGTTCAAGTTTGATTGGCGAAGTTCTCCTTTTCAGTAGTATTCTCAATGTATTAGTAGCTGACTTGCATGGATGGGCATCCGGTTTAACTACCCTGCCATAAATCAGTGTACAAAGTCTCTGAGCGCAGTATGCTCTGGAGTGTATCTTGCTGCTCGTCTTTTCTGTAGCAAGTGGAACCATAACAATTCCCTAAAGGACAAATGGCTTGCTAGGATTGACAGAAATTTGATTGATGCATTTGCGCTCCATGAACTTATGCAACTATGTGCAAAGAGGAGGTCCCTCTTGGTTGGGAAAAGCTGCCATGGGTTAGCCATTCATTTCGGTCTGGTTGCAGATACTCTCACATGCAATATTCTGATCAACTTGTACACAAAATGTGGCCAGAATGATGGTGCCCGTTATGTTTTTGATGCGATGGCTGCCAGAAGCATAGTCTCATGGAATACCATGATTGCTGGATATACTCGCAGTGGAGAGGATGTCCAAGCTCTCAAGCTTTTTTTAAGAATGCACCGAGAAGGGACACAGCTGAGTGAATTTACTTTATCCAGCACAATCTGTGCATGTGCTGCAAAATATGCTATCAATGAATGTAGACAATTACATACGATTGCACTCAAACTCGCACTGGACTCCAATAGCTTTGTTGGAACAGCAATTCTAGACGTTTATGCAAAATGTAATATGATTAAGGATGCCTGCTGGGTTTTTGAGAAGATGCCTGATAAAACTGGAGTTACATGGAGTTCATTGTTCGCAGGATATGTGCAGAATGGCCTTCACGAAGAAGCATTGTGTTTATTTCGGAGTGCCCAAAGGGAAGGAGTAGAATTGACTGAATTCACTCTTTCTTCTATCATTAGCGCATGTTCAAGCTTAGCATTAAAAATTGAAGGGACACAAATGCATTCAGTTATTGTGAAATGTGGTTTTCATCAGAACTTGTTTGTGGCAGCATCTCTTGTGGATTTATATGCAAGGTGCGGTCAGATTGAAAACGCTTATGCATTATTCGCTTACATGGAACATAAGAATGTTGTCATATGGAATGCAATGATTGCTGGTTTTTCGAGACATGCCCATTCTTGGGAAGCTATGATTCTGTTTGAGAAAATGCATCAGTTAGAGCTTTTTCCGAATGAGGTGACCTATCTCTCCGTTTTGTCAGTGTGCAGTCATGCAGGTTTAGTTGAAGAGGGCCGTCGCTACTTTAACCTGCTAATGTGTGATCAGACTGTCGAACCTAATGTCCTTCACTATTCTTGCATGGTTGATGTTCTGGGACGATCTGGGAAGACTGATGAGGCCTGGGAATTGCTTCACAAAATGCCATTTGAACCAACTGCTTCTATGTGGGGATCTTTGCTTGGGTCATGCAGGAACTACACTAATAGTAGACTAGCCAGAATAGCAGCTGAACAGCTTTTTCAACTTGAGCCTGACAATGGAGGGAACCATGTTTTACTCTCAAATGTATATGCTGCCAGTGGGAACTGGGAGAATGTTGTGATGACAAGAAAATATTTGAAGGATAGTGGTGCAAAGAAAGAACCTGGCAGGAGCTGGATCGAGGCAAAGGGAAAAGTTCATGTATTCGTTGTTGGAGAGAGAAAGCACCCAGAAATCACAGATATCTATAGTAAGTTGGAGGAAATTTACGAGGATTTCAGAAAATTTGCTTGCAGCACCAAAATAGAATGTGATCTGCATGATGTTCGTGACGACCAAAAAGAGGAGCTGCTTAAACACCATAGCGAGAAGTTAGCATTTGCTTTTGGTTTAATCAGCTTGCCTCCTGATATACCAATTATAATACACAAGAACCTTAGGATCTGCGGAGACTGTCATTCGTTCATGAAGGTTTCAGCCCATATTACCAAACGTCTAGTCATTGTCAGAGATACCAACAGATTTCACCATTTTAAGAATGGCTCATGTTCTTGTGGGGACTTTTGGTGATGTAGGACGGAATGCAGAATGGCAGCCATCTACAATGGTACTCTCTTGTAGCAAATTATTGCCTGTCAGTAGTGGCACTAGTGCGCTAAAGATCTATGTCAGGAATGATTCTTGATAGCGTTGTCATTCAAGTCAATAATGTCATGCTACTGGCCCCAGTGGATGTAATATAAACACTTGTCTGATCGGCGCATAAGAAATGGAAGCAGATGCAAAGTCTGTGATTAACTGAATAAACTGCGTTACCTATCTTGTAGTACACCGTATTTTTTTCATACATGACAAGCCACATTTGTTGGTGGTCCAGTAAAGATATACATGGGGAGTGGATGAAAGAAACGTTCTTAAAGAGATAAACATAGGAAGTGGATTTCTTCTCACATCAACACTTGCTGATTTCAGTGCCTGAAGAAGTCTGCTACACCACTTTCTTGGTACTACCAGTGTAATTATTGAGAACTGAACCAACTGCTGCACACTGTGGTTCCAGCTCCTTATGGTCGAATCTTTCTCATCATTCTTTCCACTCCAGAATGATGAACACTGGAAAGCGGTATATCTTGGCCTCCTTTTCCAGCACTGCCTGTCATGTTCAATTTTCGAATCCTAATTCTATATTAAATATATTGCGTTTGCACATAATTCGTACTGGAAGTTTGTGGCATTAAGAAATTGAGTGAAACATGCTCTTGTAGTGTTTAAACCCAATCATCCATATTTGTTGCAGTTAACTGTAGCAAAATTTCGTTATTACTTTCAATTGACAACCAAGTTTCGCTGGAGCTTTGATCATAGATTGGGGGCAATTACACCTTTTTCCAAGCTTTTGCTCACAAATTATAGTAATCTGCCATTCTAGGCTTTGTGCAGAATTAACTCCAAAACAATGGCCCATTTTTTACCCAAGCTCCTCGAGGTTTCTTCTGTGCAGCACTGAAAGAACTTGTGCTGTCTGATACTTCCTCTCCTTTTGACGGATCCTGTGGCTTCCATTTCTGTTAATCTAATTTTCTTACTCACATTCTCTTGGTCTTTTTTTCTTAGCTAGTCTAGAATGCTATTTTGAGGCATACCCCATCTATAATCTGTACATCTTTTCATCTCTTTGTACTACGGTATAACATAGCAGAAGGTATCAACAGTTCAATACAGTGAAGATGTTTGTCCTTGTTCTGGGAAAAAAGATGTATGTCCTTGTCATTTGTCATCCTGCCGAGCTTACTAGCTGTGCGTAGTTTTCATATCGTGGTACAACCAGACATAGCTTTGGTTCTTGCAGAGTCCCCACTAACTATCTGCGCATTTTACATCTGTTTCTCAAGGAAAGTACTGTTTGTGTACAAAAGCTGGCGTCTAGAACCACTAGCAGGCCCCATGGAAAGGGAAAATAATGCATATGAGAGAGGTCCATTCATCAGGTTGGCATTCTTTGTGGACCATACACCATGATCTTCATGAAGGCTGCAGCTACTTGTAAATGAAAAGAGATCTTGTGGCTGATGCCTGATGGGTATATCATAGCATTCCACACTTCCAGTTTGAGTTGCCCCCCTACACGCTATAAGTTTTTAGGTCAGGCCTTTGGTAGTCGAGCATATGGTTGTCTAATCCGGTGGGGGTTTCTGTGTCTTGCCTACCAATTTACTCTCGTCGCACTGTCATATGTATCCTTGCTTATAGCTGTCTGGTCTCATGCTCCTGGGAGCCAAAATTTGTCTTGCCAAACTATGAAACTTCGACTAGAATTGGTCCATGCTTAATTCTATGCTAAATTTTTGGTAAGATTATGTTTTCTTATGCCATTTGATTTAGTTATTGAACGAAACTGGACAGCCAATTTGGGCACCTAGATTTTGGCAACGCCATGATTTAGCTTGGCTCGTTCCTCTGTTTGGGTACAAACCATACTGACCAAACCTTCCTATCTGATTTAGCCCAGACAGTCACATTGAAATGAAACTTCAGCTTTAGCTCTATAATTTTACATGGGTGATTTGATTAGTTTGTACTTAGTGGTTGCAGCCTTTGACAATTCCTTTCTTTTCCATTAAAAAGACAATCTCTTTTTCTTGGTATGTGTTAAGTAGACCAGGCGAGGGGTCTACTTTACCATAATGGCACTCATACGACTTTTGTACTACTGTTTATATAAACTATTTGGTGTTCAAAGGCGTTAATCATGCAGCCCTGGGGTGCCCCGGATAAGGCTCATTGTCATTAGGGAAAGTCCCGCTGCACATGGCTCCTGTTCTTGCTAGCAGACAGGAAATCTTGCTGTTGATACGGTCATTAACCTATAAGTTTAATCATCACAACCACGATTGCTGCGGGTTCCATTCAGATGACTCTGAAGCCTGCATCGTTGTTTAACTGAACCAGGTCAGTCCTCTAGTACCGTGTTCAATACTCTTTTTTACTCTAACCGTACTGCATTTAGCAATTATATGCCTGTATCTCTGAGGCGACCTGCAGTTGGGCAGTCTGCATACTAAGATGTGGTCTTACACCAAATCAGATGACCTAGGTAACACAGAGTTTTACTCTAGATCCTTCAGCTACTTTGTTTTTTTTAGCTTCGGTGTGTGTTCCACAAGTGGACACGAGTGCAAAAATTTGTTCTACAGCTAGCTACTGTTTGACTCTTATTATGAGGCTGATAGTGCGACGTCAGTTTAGTTAGGCCATGTTTCTCCAGGCATCTACTACTTTCAATAATTGACCGGCCGGCCAGAACAATAACCTGTAGTTTGCCTCGTACAAGCCTTTCTAACATAGGCAACAAAAGCAGGAGACAGATCTCCAATTTTCCTTTTGATACTTGCTGCTGGGAATCTTGTTGATTATTGGAGCCTAGTGGCTTTTTGTGTCTGATACTTGCCTCTTAGACCATCAACTTAGCCAGCCTTTTTCTTGTATCCTATGTGGGCAAATTGAGCCCACTTGCACACTTAAAATTTCTGCCGAGCCTTTCCTTCCCGAGGGAACAAAAAGGTGGAGACCGGCTATTAATAGAATAGTAAAAGATCAGGACATGGACATCCCCAGGTGTCGGCATCACTTGTGGTACATCGATTCTTTAATGGTCTTTTGGCATCTAGGAGTATCAATCTTAGCTAGTATACATTACCCTCCCTATTGATTGTTTAGAGAGGGCGAGAAATGCACTGCATTGTATTGCATTTCACGTACAATCACTCATTGCTTTTGTTAGGTGAATGAATGCATTTAATTTTTTGAGAAGGTATGGTGAATGCATTGAATTGACTTGAAAGCATTGAACCAATTTGATTGCATGAGGTGTAGAGCAACAGTAGTACTAGAAGAGGAGAGACTGTAGACAAGGGAGAGAACAAAATCCCCATGGGGGATATTACTTTGTTTCTTCGGGAGGCAGGAGATGATACATACATCACCTTCATAGTTTGTTCTTGGACCCACTACATACAGATGACACATACATACATGCTTGCAAAGCATGTCCTTTTGTTTTTCATGTTTGTCACCATCCCTCTATCTCTCTCACCCCCTCTCCTTTTCAACCTGATGTTTCCTGAAACCTGCCACCTGCTAAGGGCCCCGTACTGTGATCCAGTAGGGTTTCTGGAAGACAAGAAGAAAGAAAACATAGAAAAAAAAGGGCACTCTGGGAGGAAGATTGCCCGGGAAACAAGGGATCTCCCCACTTCCGTCTTCCCTTTCCTTCCAATGGTCAATTCAAGCCTGTCACTTAGTCCAGAGTCGTAGCAGCCTAGTTGGCTGATAGTAACTAGTTTCACTACTGGTTGTTAGGATCCTGCAAGCATGGCTTCAGATCTCCTCATCACCTTATGAACTGCCCCTGTTGTGAAAAAATGTATTTATAGTTAATTTTGAGGAATTCTTAAGGTGTAGAACAGTACCAAAAAAATGAATGTAATTGAGCTTGGTGATGTTTGCAGTACTGACCAGTAAGTTGGCACCGTGGCCACTGCAGCGTAGGGGCTCTGGTGGGTGTAGCCGTACATTGGCGTCGTTGCTTCTGCCTCTGGCTCTGGTCCGCAGTCGAGGTTGACGCCGAACAGACGAAGATGTCTCGACGGCGGCGCTGATGCCATGCTGCTCCTCTTGGCGTCTGCCTCTCTGGGCGACTCACCTGCAAGAATTCACCACAGAATCATGTAAGAGGTGTGTAGTTTGGTTGCATGTTTATCACAGTGGTTTGTTCTTGAGTGCTGTATATACCTGCATGCAGCATGTTGCTGTGATCTTGCTCCACCGAGCGGCGATAGGCGTAGGAGTTGGCAGGGCTGGTAGGGTATGATCCCGACGTGCTGTAGCACATCGGGCTCCAAGGCTGCTGCTCCCCGGCGCTCAGAGGAGCAGGTGGAGGTATGCGCACAGGTTGTGGTGGCGCGCTCTCGCCGCGGCGCCTGCAGCCGATGAAGAGCCGGTCGCCCACGCCGAGGCCGCGCACCCTCTCGAAGTGCACGACGTCGCCAGCTTCGAGCTGCTTCTCCTTGACGTACCGGCTCCAGCCCTTGGTGAGCACGTAGCTCTGGCTGCTCGTCCAGTACGAGTACCGGAACCGCCATGGCTTGCCGGCCTCATCCTCGAAGGACAGGAGCAGATCTTTCTCGCCGGGGGAGTCGCCGCCGTTCAGGGGGAAGTACCTCTCCGCGTGCTGCTTGGGGATCACCAGCCTGTTGAGCTTGCCCACGTCACTGGGCGTCAAGGGCTTCTCGAACAGATGCTCCCTCTCGTACTGGTGGTGATAGTGTAGGTTAGTGTACATGGCTACCCCCCATGGCCAGGCCTGTGGGTGCCCTTGGGAGAGAGGGTGCATGGCCATTGCTGCTCTGGAGGAAAGCTACCTAGAGGTTCTTGTCTGTGCAAAAGTTGGACAGTGGAGAGAAGAAGAGAGGAGAGGAGAGGCAGGACGATGGTGTGTTGTGTAGAGAACCATGCATATGTCATAGCTGGGCATTTATAGCCTCCGAAACTTTACACGGCTTGGAGGTGTCTAGTTAGTGTCTACATAAATAAGTACTATAGTACATATTGGTATTTACGCAAGGAGGACTTGGTGCATTTGATCTTGAAGAGGGTAGTGCTAGTATTTAACCTAGGTAGACAGGAAGAATCAAAGTGAAGGGGCTTCAAAGAGCTAAGGTTAGAATATATAGTTCCAGTGTAGCTGATGAGGAATGATCAGGTGGTGGTACTTAAAAGTTGGTGCCTAGCCATTGTGGCCTAATCACAGCCATCCAGGGGGGTGAAGCGTTGTAGGCCCCACCATGGCTTTCCATGTGCCTTGGTTTATTGGGGCCTATGCAATGTGATGTAGTATGACCATTACTGTCCTTAACTCCTCATTTTAACCTGTAGAGGTCCAGGTCTCTGGTGCGGCAGACTGCATTGCTGGACATCTAATTTCTATCTGGCCTCGGGACGGTGCAAGAAAGTCCTTTGCTTGTTTAGAAATTCAATTTCCAATAAGAGTCCATCCCATTTGTAACTTTTGTGCAGACATGGAGGCTCCCTAGGGACCGATAGATTTCTGCTTCTTAAACCTGTTGCCCACTTGGGGTAGCTGGTAGGCAATAACTTGTTCAGGGTAGTAGTGGTCTTTTGAGATGTGACATCTGAGGTGTATAGGCCGTGTGCTCTTATTTCTATCGTGCACTAGAGTACGCTAGCGCCAGCCATTTTTTTTATATCAGATTCAACACAATCAAGGGTTTTGTCAGGCCTGTCTCATTCAATGGCATGGCTGACCACCTCTTAAGAGGACAAGGCCTCCAAGCAAAATGACCAAGCTGGTTTTGGTTGGACTCACACACAACGAATTGAATTCAGTTGTGGCTGCTGTAAGATGTTATTTCTATTAAAACCTTTGGCGTAGGACAACCTGCCCCTGGTCTGGTCAGGGCACGGCACAGTGGGCAGCTTGCGTGGGGGTAAAGCGACTGTCCGTTAGTACTGCTCCTTGATGCCGTTTGGAGATTAGTGCTTCTTTATCATGCATTAGGCATATGGGAAGCACCTCTCGCTGTTGGAGGAGTGGAGCACATAGCATTGAGATGATCTGTTTGTTATAACTTTAGTGGGAGATCTGTATCAGATTCCGTAAATTATTAGGGATAAAACGATCAATGTCGCTTTGCTTGCTCCTTTGGAGACAGCCATTCGATCACATGGGTTTGAACGTCATTACATGTCTAGATCCATTGTGTGTGTGTGTGCTCACTAATCTATGCGATTATGTTAATTGACGTTGTTATTCGGTCTGTCAGCCTTTGGAGAAACCGGAGGGGCCAAGAGGGGGCGTCTGCTATGTCAGCAGGTCCTGTTCAGAATCAAATCATAACGGTGATTTAACGGATCTCATTATTAATTGCTCCATTCATTGCATCAGTTGCTTCTTGATTTCTTGCATTAGACCTCTCATTATTTTACTTTTCAAATAAGTCGAATACTAGAATGATTTTAGTGCTATCTCCGGCGCTGTACTTGGTTGTAATCTCACGTGTACATGGCATTTTTTTACCTGACTGCTGTTCTATGCAGCTAGAGAGCTCCAAGTTCCCAAATGCCAAAATATTCTGCTCTTCTGCACTGAATTTGGTAATGGGATCAAGATTGGACCTGCGCACAGATCCGCTCTTCTCCAATTTCCAACAAGTTCGTGAATGAGATGATACACTTTTTTGTCCCCCGTTCCTTCCTCATTACTGTACTATGTGTAAGATCCCTTGGTCCTTGTAGTTCCTCCTGTTTCCTGCTAATCCCTAGAAACTGTTCTGATGTTGTTTTCTCTACGCACGCATGCACATAAAGATACACAATTAAGACAGAGAATACAATGTACTCACATTGTATTCTCTCATTAGGGGAGAGTTGACCTATGAGTATCAGTTGGATTGAGTTGTGTTGTACTAATTATCCCTATATACCTTCGAAAATGCACTTCTAAACTTGACTAGAATGATGCACTAGATCTATCAAAACAGTGTATACTTTGTTTTATAGTATAAACTAGCACTTTATTATGAAAATGGATGGTCAAAATGATCTTGGAGACCATGTCAATATCTAACCTTCTACTTGCTCCGTCCTGAAAAGGATGTCGTAAATTTGTCTAAATTTGAATGAAGAGTAGTACATTGTGGCTGGGAGGCAATAGTAACATACTTTTAGTTTGGTACTATTGCTTGTGTCCTTATTAGTTGTACTAATAAAATGGCAAAACGCATTGGATCACAATAACTACTGCACTCCTAGATGCCATGGTACCCATCGGCATGCATGCACTGGGTTGGTTGGTTGGTTGTGAGTTGTGCCCAAGTGTGGCATATTTAAACCCGGCCACGAGGAGGAGGGAGCCACGCAGCTTATTAGGTTGTTAATTTCCCATGGCTCAATCATGCATGCAGCTCTCTCTCTCTCTTTTTTTCTGATAATGCAAGCAACTGGTTTGGTTCTCTCCAGAGTCCAGAGTCGAGGCACATGAGCGAGCCGGTATCCCGCGGAATTGAATATGGGATCACTCGAGATAAGGGGACACACATGCTAATGCCCCTCATTATGCTATTCGATCCCGTGGCGCGATCTCTTCCTTTTCCATGAGGCCACGTATGTTTTGCCAGGTTCATGCAGGTGTAGCTGGGACTGGGACTGCGAGCCCTCATGGACGTGGACGTGGGGAGCATATGCTACAGCGCGTCTTCAGGATGATGGTGAGTACAGTGTTATTTTAATATCGTACTACGAGCTTTGATATATTTGTACGGTGGCTTGTACGTAAGTCTCTCTGGCTGTTGTCTAGGAGCTCTGTACAACGTATATTATACTCACACATGTCCTGAACTACTGGGTGCTCCGTAAGATTTCTTATAAAAATTCATCAGTAGGGCTTAATTTCATACCGTAGAAAATTTTGATATAGACATCATTCTGGATCAAACGAACTAGGCCCCACTATTTCTACGGACTTTCCTACAACTCAAATTTCATAAAATTCCTAGCAAACGGTTAGACCAGACCAATGCATATTTCTTCTGTCTTTGATTCACTTTTTCTATGAAATCATCATGGATCATCTAAATAGTGATGCTTGCAAATTTGTTGTTGTTTCTGTTTCATGTAAGATTCAGGAAGTCATTCCAAATAGACTACAACTCAAGCCTTTTTTTTTCTCGCTTTGCTCGGTTTAATTATGGAAACTCTTGCTATTATCTGGATTTATTCTAGACTTGTTGCGTGATACTCACAGGCTAACTTGAATACCCTGATGGTTTTGGTTGGGGCCATGTGTAGAGCCACCAGACGCTAGTATTATCCTGCAATTGTTTATGTAGCGCTGCCTAAATTTCTGTACCAGCTGCGAACTAAATTCGATATCTTTTGGGCAGATCCGTGTGTATGCCGTGGGAATGCGTAAAGGAGAGGTGCAGGCTGCAGACAATCTGTAGATTGAAGCTTTTCTTCCCTGCGCACTGATGACTGACTTGATAGAGAAGGTCTGGCCGGCCAGGAGGAGGAGAGGTGGTGAGATGATGGGGGAGAGAGAGAAGCAAAAAACTGGTATGTTATCAGATGCCTTTTCACCGTCGCAGGGCCTGCATGGTGTCATGTTGGTACTCGCTTTCGGTCAGCATAAAGTTGGTCTTTAGCGAAGGTAGACAAAGTGGAAGCAACGGCTCCTGATTACCACGAGCCTCCACAAAAGGGTGAACATACTACTCCTACTGGATAGTTGGAACAAATAACATGCACATTTACACTTAGGGTAGTGAAGAATATAGCTGTAGTAACGAAATTGCAACGAAAATTACAATGCGTCTATGACACTGATGATCACGGGGGAATCACCCACTTATGTATGCTGACACCAACTTAGAGTAATTCAATACTCTGATAGGGATTTAGCCAATTTGTTTTTTTTGTTTACCAACTTTCAATTGGTGTTCAGATTAGGATTAGCCTCCATAAAAATGAGATGACTGTGATGTGTGCAACATCTCAAGAGCAAGGCAGAATGGTCCCTCTTTGGCTCCATTCCCTACACCTATGTCGATTTTTGTGATGGGGAAATCTGAGCCTGACAGAAACAAAAATCAGCCCGAACTGTAACATCCCCTAAATTTGAGAGACTCGAAAATGGGTAGAATGTGTTCATTGCATCCATGCATATAAAATCGGGGAGATATAATTTTTTTTATAGAACTTGTCAAAGTGATTGAAGTTCCACTTGAGCTGATGATTTAGGATTAATTCATCATGCTGAGTGTTAAAACTTTGAAGTGATCTTTGGTAAACTTCTATGTTAGGAAGGATAGATGTAGAACTCGTAAATAAAAGTGAATCAACACACCCACAATCTCAAAGAGAAGTAAAACTTGATGCTTAACTTACCTTCTCTAGACCTCATTTAACACATGTGTTGAATAATTCTTGGCACATGATCACACCGTCAAAACAAGATAAAATACATTCTTAACTTACCTTATTATATCTTATCTTAAACCTCATTCATTCTACCAACACTTGTGATTGACAAGAGTCAAGTAACAAGAAAATCATTCAAGTCTATATACCAAACATTGATCTAACTAAATCTTGACTTATCTATTCTTCTCTATCCAAACCTTCCTATTTTCATAATCACAAGGATGAGATGTGTACTTAATACTAAATGTTAAGCAACATCTTATGAACTGAATTCTAATAAGCACCTTGGATAAACAAGTGCCATTCCAAAGCCTTATCATGTTGACCAATTGTCAAGACTATTATCACCATCAATTCACTTTGGGAGTTGATGATGTTTGACTTTGACAACATGCAAGGTTGATTATGGATCCTAGTGATCCTACGCAAGATAATGCTTGAACTTCTGTACCACAAGTTAGTACCAACTTAGTTGGAAAAACCTATAACTTCAAGTACACCTTAGTTGGAGTAAACCTTGTTGATAACTCATTAGTATTATACTAGTGAGACTTTAAGTACTTAAAGCTAGTCAACAAACGATCTTCTCCAAGTCATTCGATTAACCTTTAACTATTCCTTAAATTCCATCCATGCGACCATCTTATGTATCCAATTATTTTGTAGAGTATAATTCCTACTTAATATTGAGGGGAATTAAGTAGATGTAATACTCTATTCCAAACTAGGGCATATACTTGATATGTGTAACACCCTCGGAATCGGACCTATGCAAGTTTTAGCGAAACCCGCCAAACCCGCATAGAAACGATTCAAAGGTGCCCACCAGGCACTTTCGTGCGGGTGGAAAACGAAATAATAACATTACACAACAGTCTTCGATGGGACCCACAGAACAGATATATATACAACACGACTCCATGAGTCAAGAATACAGAGAAAATATACAAAGATCCAAATCACCTGTAAAACGATACATCGTCCGACTACGGACAAGAAGCAAATGGGGCTAAGAGCCCTGAAGAATAACCATTGGCGTCCATAACCCTGTCCAGGCCAAGCCGGAAGGGTAACCCTGCTAACGACGTCGATCTCAAAACCTGCTTAAACAAAAGGGGTACCGACAAAGGGCAAAGGAAAAAGAGAGAAGCGGTCGATCGAGGCCGATGCAGCGAGGCTAGAATTCGGCGGTCCTCGCCTACATAGGTATGGTGGATCGTGGCGTGCAGCATGCACTAAACAACCTATAGAGACTCGATACAACTGGCGGCTATCAGAGAGGGGTACGAAGGACCTATTCGGAACCAACCTGATACTACCATCAAACAAACCCATCCTGGTGTTTCCCCCTCGAGACCAAACGAGGAAGTCAACCGAGAAACTCACACGGTTGGCAGTTTTATTTATTCGGTTGTCGTTGCAGTAATTACTAGTCAGGTATAGATAATTATCCTGATAAAATAAGCAGTGGGCCATTTTAGTTACCCATTTCATTGTAGTTGCAACACTTACTAGTCATATACAATTAGTATGAGATATCCCAAAAACCCAGCAGTTGTTGGTACTTTTATTCAGCCATTCCGTTGTAGTTGCAATACTTACTAGTCAGATACAATTGTCGCAAGCGACAAACCAGACAAGCAATTGTGGGCAGTTTTATGTAGCCATTCCGTTATAGTGAAGCTGATTACTAGTCATTATAAAGTCAAATTTACAACACTACTTTAGTTATAGTTGTCTATGATCGAGATACTGTGCTCCAAGTCGTCCATAACCGCGGACACGGCTTTCAGAAAGTTTTACCCGGCCGGGGTGCACAAATAGCAACACACACTCGATCAACCTCGGAAAAACCAAATCAAAACCCAACGAGGCCTTCACGACAAAGCAATCACAGATTCAGAAATATTTCGGGGCCACCCTTGGAGTACACCCAACGAAGTTAGGCGACTCGAGACGGACCGAGGTTTGGGTGGACGGTCAGGAACGGGGAACCCAAAAGCTGGGCTTGTCGACACCGCGGAATCGTGTCCGATCCTAAACAATACAGTGTGCTCCTCGCACAATCGTAAATCTGATAGTAGCATGGCATAAGCAGGATCGTAAATAAAACCTCAAACTAGTTTGTGGCCCCAAGAAATAAGATGAATCATGCTCGCTTAGGGGTCCCATAATCCTCCGGATGTGGATAGCGCGATAAATCAAGGAACATGTATCAAGCACTCGGGGTCCTCTGGGACACAAGTGGACGATTAACAACCAAATAACATCTATTGCCCACGTGCCTCGCTTACTTACTTCAATTTTAGTTGTTAAACAGAATTAAAGTGAACGATAAATAAAGCCAAGATCATCTCCAACATCAAACACATGGCATTACTCCAACAAGTGGAACTTGACAACACGTAATAAAGACTTGAGCAAGCGACTACGACGCAGTCCAACTAACTACCACACAACAGTAATAGGAGGTGTCCAAGGCAATATAAGGCTGCAAGGGATATCACGAAAACTAGAGCATCGCATAACCAGATAGCAATAGATCAACATGAGGGAATAAATACTATAAAAGTAAGATAGGTAGAAAGGAGATGCTCTTTGAAAACATTGTCGAAGGTTCAACCGAAGATCGGGTCGACACTCGCATCAACTCAACGGCTTTATCCGCGAAGAAGCAAAACACTAGAATAAACACCGGATGCACTATTTAATACTACGGCAAAAGATCGGGCATGATGCATGTATGATGTATGGCATGGCAAGGGTGCGTTGCATTTAGGCCACCTTAAGCGGAACCGGGGGTCCCGACAATTACTCAGATGGTTCAAGTTATTTAACTACCCCGCAAATTAAATGTTGTATTAACATGGCCAAAATATAGCACCGGTTCGCTACATCAATTTAAATGAGGCCAATATAAGGCTAGATTTGCCCGCATATGGGCCCCATATTTAATTATTAGGTGAATCGGCATAAGGCCCCCAAACCACACAAATATGCATGCGAGATGAATGATTAAATGCAACAATTTGATATTTTACATTTATAAAATAGGGCTCGAGAAAGGGTCACACATTAGGGTTCGGCGATCTTGGGGTTCCGGGGTGGTTCGGGGTCCGGGCTCAGGTTCAGGGTTCGACGGGTTCGGTCTCGGATAACTGAGGTAGATCTTGTCGCACCCGGGGAGCAGGACTTGGTTGGCGTCGAGGGCACATCGGATCCCCCCGGGTTGGTGTCAATCTTGTCGGGCCCGCGCAGGTCTTGTCGGGTCCGTGTATCGGGACGGACTTGGCGTCCGGGGTGAAGTACTTGGCGTTCCGTGTCGGCGTCCTTGGCGTTCGGCAACCTACGAGGTAGACCTTGGAGTTCCGCGATGATCTTGTCGATTCCCTGTCGAGGCCTTGGCGCTTCGGATCGGTCTTCGGTTTTCGTGTGGTAGATCTTGGTGTGTCGTGGTTACATTGCCGTTGGCGACCTGCGGTATGTTCCAAACATCCTGCCTCCCGCTAAGCATTTGCACCTTTGGCCCCTTTGTGTCTCTGGTTCTCAAAACTCGAAGCTGCTCATTCAAAACCATAGACTTCTCCAGTCCGGCATGAACCGCAAACAGGTTTGCGAATCTGGCCTTCATCCGTAACAATAGACGCGTTTTCCTCTTCATGAACCCAAACCAAGTCATGCAGAAACCTCTTGTGCTCCTCGAGCACGCCTTTGGTGAGACACAGGAAACCATATGGGCGACGCCAGACTCGAATGTGGTGAGCATCGTAGATGGAGCCCTTGTCGGAAGTCCCTTCTTGTGGTTCCACCTCTCCTTGATCACGCCCGCCTCCTCCCTGCGGGTGCATCTCCTCGCTACAGCCCATGAACCCGGCCCTCGTGGGTCTCGTTGACGATGTACTCGGCCAGTGGCGGCGAAAGGATCCGTCGAAGCGGCGACAGCCCGACGAATGGCGGATGCGAGGACGTGGTTGTCGCAGAGGAAGACGTGGCACTGGGCGGGTGTGCGGGCCACGGCCGGCGAGGCACACGGAACAGAGGAGCTCGGGCGATGCTCAGGCGGACGCGAGGCGGCGCCGCGGCTCGGGAAGAAGGCGGAGAGAACCACTCTGTAACACCCTCAGAATCGACCCTATGCAAGTTTTAGCGATTCCCGCCAAACCCGCATAGAAACGATTCAAAGGTGCCCACGCACTTCGTCTTGGTGGAAAGCGGTAATAACATTACACAACAGTCCTCGATGGGACCCACAGAACAGATATATATACAACACGAATCCATGAGTCAAGAATACATATATAATATACAAAGATCCAAATCACCTTAAAAAAACGAGAGTGCGTCCAGCTACGGACAAGATGCAAATGGGGCTAAGAGCCCTGAAGAATAACCAATGGCGTCCATAACCCTGCCCAGGCCAAGTCGGAAGGGTAACCCTGCTAACAACGTCGATCTCAAAACCTGCTTAAACAAAAGGGGTGCCGACAAGGACAAAGGAAAAGAGGCGTCGATCGAGGCCGATTACACGGCGAGGCTAGAATTCGGCGGTCCTCGCCTACATAGGTATGGTGGACTGAAGCGGCAGCGACAACGTGCACTAAACAACCTTTAGAGACTCGGTACAACTGGCGACTATCAGAGAGGGGTAAGATAGACCTATTCGGAACCAACCTGATTCTACCACCCAACAAACCCATCCTGGTGTTTCCCCCTCGAGACCAAACGAGGAAGTCAACCGAGAAACTCACATTGTTGGCAGTTTTATTTATTTAGTTGTCGTTGTAGCTATTACTAGTCAGATGTAGATAATCATCCTGATAAAATAAGCAGTGGGCCGTTTTAGTTAATCATTCCGTTGTAGTGGCATCACTTACTAGTCAGATACAGTTAACATGAGATAACCCAAAACCCAGCAGTTGTTGGTACTTTTATTTAGCCATTCCGTTGTAGTTGCAATACTTACTAGTCAGGTACAATGGTCGCAAACGACAACCCAAGCAAGCAATTGTTGGCAGTTTTATTTAGCCATTCCATTATAGTGAAGCTGATTACTAGTCATTATAAAGTCAAATTTATAGCACTACTTTAGTTATAGTTGTCTATGATCGAGAATCGTGCTCCAAGTCGTCCATAACCGCGGACACGGCTTTCGGAAAGTTTTAACCCGGCCGGGGTGCACAAATAGCAACACACACTCGATCAACCTCGGAAAAACCAAAACAAAACCCAACGAGGCTTTCACGACAAAGCAATCACAGGATTCAGAAATATTTCAGGGGGCCACCCCATTGAGTAGACCATAGCGAAGTAAGCTAGCTCGAGACGGACTCAAGGTTTGCGTCAATGGTCAGAACGATCGGAACCCGAAAACTCGGGTGTCGATGCGAAAACACTCCGCTTACCTAAGCGGTATAGTGTGCTATCCATCGCACAATTTAAATAAAGCGAGAGCATGGCATAAGTACAGATCGTAAATAAAACCTCAAACTAGTTTGTGGCCCCAAGAAATAAGAATGAATCAAGCTCGCTCAGGGGGTCCCATAATCCTCCGGATGTGGATAGCGCGATAAATCAAGGAACAGTATCAAGTACTCGGGGTCCTCACGGACACAAGTGGGCGATCGGAAACCAAATATTATCTATCACCCACCGATGCCTCCTTACTTACTTCAATTTTAGTTGTTAAACAGAATTAAAGTGAACGATAAGTAAAGCCATGATCATCTCCAACATCAACATGCGACAATACACCAACAATCGTGGCACTTGACGACACGACAAAGCCGAGCAAGCGACTACGACACGCAAGTCCAACTATCTACCAAACAACAGGTAATAGGATGTGTCCAAGGCAATATAAGGCTGCAAGGGATATCACGGGTGCGAAAACTAGAGCATCGCAACACAGATAGCAATAGATCAACAGGAGGGAATAAATACTATAAAAGTAAGATAGGTAGAAAGGGGGAGATGCTCGCCTAAAAAACATTGTCGAGGGTTCATCCGAAGATCGGGTCGAAGCTCACATCAACTCAACGGCCTTATCCGCGAAGAAGCAAAACACTAGAAGAAACACCGGATGCAATATTTAATACTACGACAGAAGATCGGCATGATGCATGTATGATGCATGACATGGCAAAGGTGCGATGCAATTAGGTTATATTAAGTGGAACCGGGGTCCCGACACTTAATTAATAGGTTCATGTTGTTTAGATACCCTGCAATTTAAATGTTATTTGAACATGGCAAAATAAGTTACCGGTTCGCTACACAAATTTAAATGAGGCCAATATGAGACTAGATTTGCCCGCATATGGGCCCCATATTTAATTAGAGGTGAATCGGCATAAGGCCCCCAAACCACAGACAAGTATGCATGCATGATCAATTAATATGCGACAAGTTGTATTATATTATAAAATAGGGTTTCGGGAAGGGGTTCACACATTAGGGTTCGACGATCTTGGGGTTCCGGGGTTCGGGGTTCGGTCTCAGGGTTCAGGGTTCGACGGAAGCGTTCTCGGACTCCGGGATCGGTCTCGGCAGAACATTCTCGAGCAACGGGTAGATCTTGCCGCATCCGGGGTCTTCGGGTCATGTCGACGGTCATGGCGTTCGGGATGAAGTACTTGTCGCATCGGGGTCTCGGTGTCCCCGGATCCGATTGAAGATCTCGGCGTTCGGCAAACTGCGAAGTAGACCTTGGAGTTCCGCGATGATCTTGTCGATTTCCTGTCGAAGGCCTTGGCGCTTCGGATCGGTCTTCGGTTCGGGGCCTCAGGGTCTTGGGGTTCGCGTCCGTGTGGCGATCTTGTCGTTCCGGGTAGGCGTCCGAGGGAAGTACTTGGCGTGTCGGGTTCGGTCTTCGAATCCATGCCGAAAGCCGTGGCGTTGGTGGCAGACTCAGGTTCAACACCGATGGTTCACCGGATCCTTACAATGGTGATGTCGATCGTGGACCCGCACCTCTTTAGTCTTGTGGACGAGAAGGCCTTGACATATTATGGCACACGCGGGCGAGCGGAGATCTTGTCGGGGTCTTGATCCTGTAGGGGTTCTCAGCTTCGTGATCGGTGGAGAACTCGGGCTAGGGCCACAGCTTGTCGGATAGGTCCAGGTTGTCGTTGATCTTGGATTGGCGCAGGTGCGAGACGAGAGGATACTCTAGGAGGTGGTTGCGAGGGACGAGGCCGTCTCGGCGAAGCGGCGGCAGGCGGGCGGGCCGCGAACACCAGGAGGCGGGTGCGGACACGCTGGGCCTCGACGACAACGAGCTCGCGCGAAGCTTCGCAGCGGCCGGAAGAGGAGAACAGGCTGGAGGCGGCGCCTGGCGAAGAGGCCGGCTGCGAGGAGCGGCCAAGGCCAGAGGCGACGGGACCCGAGGGAGGAAGGAGGCCGGGAGGGGCAACGACGTGGAGGCGAGGCAGCGGGGCTCATGGGCGAGGACGGCGACAGGAGGATGCTCGAGGCGGTGGTGGAGGCGGAAGGAGGCGTGGAGAGGCGGAGGAATCAGGGGAGGCGAGGTCGCTGCCAGCGGGGTTCGAGCTCGAGCCGGGGATGTGGAGGCCGGAGGAGGCGAGGTCGGCGGAGGAGGCGTCGAGGCCAGCTGGCCGTGGAGGAAGAGGAAGCCGTCGGGAAGGAGCCCAGGCGACGGAGGAAGAGGAGGTCGGAGGAGACAGGCGGGCCGAGGTCGGGAAGGAGGCAGGCGAGGCCGAGGAGCTGGGCCGGGGCGGGTCATGTGAGAAGAGAGGGCGCGTGGTGGCCTGAGGGTGGGGAGGAGGGAGGGAGGTTGGGAGGAGAGAGAGAAAGCAGGAGGCGGTCGGTGGGTGGGGCGGGGTGGGACCAGGACGTGATGGGTGGGGTGAGTGTCTGGGTGAGGACAGAGTGGGGTGGGGTGTGGCTGACGCGTGGGCCAGGGGGAGGAGAGAGTTGACCGAGGAAGGAGGGCTGAGGGTGGGGCGGCTGTAAGGGAGAGGGGTAGGAGGGGGCTGGGTGAGAAAGAGAGAGAGGGGGGAAAAAGTGGTGGATTGATGAGGTGGCAGGTGGGTAGGAATTGGGTGAGAGGGGTGAGGTGGCGAGCTGTGAGAGGTGGGTAGATTAGGATTGGGTGGGAATAGGGATTAGGGTGGGCTGGACCGTTTTATTTCTGGGGTGGTCGAATGGGTTGAATCGGCCCGTTCGACTGCCCCACTAAAAATAATTAACTATTTTATTTATTTCAAACCGGGCTTTTGCAAACCGATAGCAGACAAAAACAAAATATTCCGGCGACCCGGGTTTTGCGTTTGAACAGAGACGGGGCGTTTAGAAAACAAATTAGGTTTTTCTGCAAATAGTTTTATGCGAGCAAATGCAAGATGATGACGATGCTCAAATGCAATGTGGCATGATGACATGAGCATGCGGTCATGATGATGCAATGCACAAAACAACGCGATTTTCTAGTAGTGGTTTTGCGGGATGCCACAGCCATGCCTAATCATGGTGAAAACTTGTAGCATCACCATTGTGAGCAATCTATGAAGCATTCTTCTTATAAAAAAAGAGAGATAGAAAAGAGTAAACAAGAGAAAAAAAGCACCATTTTCCCATGGTAAATAAGAAGATTGTTGAGATGCTCACTTTCTGTTGCCTTGTCATTTTGATATGGGATAGCTCCTGTATCATGGGGCAAGGAGTACCCCATTGGCGGTTCTCTATGATACACATATACTTACAATGACAAGAACTTGCTTGTGACTAAAGTTGAGTAGCATGAGAAACGTGCCCTCGTACTCAAAGGATATGAGATTGCCAACTTATGATTTGTCAAACATATACTCCATATTTGTTTCACTTTAACCTTAATTACTTCAAAATGCTTATGATAGGGGCAATGAGAGCTGAAAGCTAATAAGTACCATAATTTTTGGAAGCTCTTTATGAAACTTGAAATCCCTGCTTCTATTTGAAGGGACTTTTTTTCACTTTTATATTGAGTCTCCACCTTCTATCCTTAGGCACCAATTAAGAGAGCATAGTTGCCATTCTTAGTTCTATGTGCATTGTCCCAAAACTTATTGATTGATTCATGTTGTTGATATTGCTTGCTCTTAAACTATTTGTATCTAGTCACCCTTATGAACTTTGAAGGTGTCCTATGCATTTATGTTTTGATACTCCATGAGGGACAAGCTGAATGCCACTATGCTATGTTTTCTATATGTGAAACAAACAAACGTATTTCAATGCATTGTTATTCATGAATCTTTGTTTGTATCCTTTCATGTTGCAACATAGTTACTATGTCTTATTGTTAGAACTTCATCTTTCGTGCTCATGTTTAGAGTACTTTGATCCCAGCTTTCAATGCTTGAAAATGGTTTGATCTTGATTGTGATGGTGCATGTCACCTAAAAAATTATTCTTTTTATCACTTACCTATTCGAGGACGAGCAGGAGTTAAGCTTGGGGATGCTTGATACGTCGTAAACGTATCTATAATTTTTGATGTTCCATGCTTGTTTAGTATCCACTTTGCTATTCTTTGTTTACACTTTGAGGTATTTTTATATATTTTCTGGGACTAACCTATTAACAAGATGCCACAGTGCCAGTTGCCTGTTTTCTGCTGTTTTTGGTTTCAGAAAAGCTAGTAAGGAAATATTCTCAGAATTGGACGGGACAAAAACCAAAGTCAATATTTCACCGAGACGAACACAGAGAACGAAGGGCGACCGAATGGGAGACACAGGGTGGCCACACCCCCACGTGCAGGCCCACCCTAGGCCGCGCCTGGGCAGGGTGTGGGCCCCCTGACTGCCCTCATGCCTCGCCTCTTCGCCTATATAATCCCCCGATGCCAAAACCCTAAGACCCGATCAGATCTCCATGAAACAGTCCATAGCCGCCTCCACCATCGTTCCTAGATGGGGGGAGGGTCTGGAGCTTTTCCTGGCACCCTGCCGAAGGAGAGAGATCATCCCGAAGGCCTTCTTCATCACCATGCCAGCCTCCGGTATGATGCGTGAGTAGTTTCACCTTGGACTATGGGTCCATACAGTAGCTAGATGGTTGTTTCTCTTTCTTTGTGCTATCATTGGATCTTGTGAGCTCCGTTCATGATCAAGATCATCTATTTGTAATCATGCATGTTGTGTTTGCGGGGATCTGATGGATATTGAGATTACTATGTCAGATTGATTAATGATTCTATCTTATTGATTCTATCATGTATGTGTTGTTTGAGATCTTGCATGCTCTCCGTTTTTAGTAGCTACCTTGGCCAAGTAGATGCTAGTGACTCCAAGAGGGAGTATTTATGCTCAATAGTGGGTTCATGCCTCTATTGAATCTGAGGAAGTGATAAAAATCTCTAAGGTTGTAGATGTGTTGTTGCCACTAGGGAGAAAACAACAATCTTTTGTTCATAGAACAATTGTATTGTTTACTTTACACACATTGCTTAAAGCAGTTATCTGTTGCTTGCAACTTAATACTGGAGGGGGTTTGGAAGATAACCTGAAGGTGGATTACTAGTCACAGATGCAGTTGGATGGAGGTCTATGTATATTGTTGTAATGCCCAATCAAATCTCATAGGATCATGAATGTCTAGTATTGCATTCTTATGCCTTGCTCTGTCCTGTCAATTGCCCCGCTGTAATTTGTTTACCCAGCATGTTATGTTATTTATCTTAAGAACACCTCTAGTGAACTGTGGACGCCAGTCCAATCTTTACCATTGATACTTCATCCACTGTTACTTTTTACTTTTTGTAAGCAACCATTACCTTCCACACAATACGGTTATTCCTTTGTTTTCAGCAACCCGGTGAGATTGACAACCTCACTATTCGTTGGGGCAAAGTCTTAAGTTTGTGTTGTGCAGGTTCCAAGTTGTTAGCAACATCTTGGAGTTGTTTCCTTCCTCCTACTGGTTCGATAACCTTAGTTTCATACTGAGGGAAGACTTACTGATGTGCTCATCATACCTTCCTCTTGGGGTTTTCCAATGAAGCTCTACAGTGATCTGAGCCGCATCAATCATCAACATCACAAACATCAACACACCTCGCTTGGGGAACATCATATTTTTCAAAAACCACACTACAAGATTCTATGACAACCCGGAGAGTTTATCATAGATTCTATAAGTGAGGGAATCGAGACAATAGCCAAAAAAACCTCTAAAGCTTTGGAATCAAATTTGGACAAACGAACACCTTTTATGTGGTAGAAACACTTACAACCAAACACCCAGAAGTTTGAAACGTTGGGCTTGTTACCGGTAAGTATTTCATATGGAGTCTTAATCAACTCTTTGCGGAGGTTCAATGCATGGCATGCAGTGGAAATTGCCTCGGCCCAAAAGTTGTATGGAGACTTAAACTCCGCCAACATGGACCTTGCCATATCCATTAGTGTCCGGTTCTTCCCCTCGGATACACCATTTTTGAGGGGTATATGCAGAAAAATATTGATGTTTTATCCCCTCATCACTAAGAAATCCAGTCAAGGTGTAGTTCTTGAACTCGGTGTTGTTGTCGCTTCTTATTACCAACACAGGGACATTGTATTGACGTTGAACCATATTGATGAAGTCGATGAAATATTTTTGGTCTCACTCTTCAACTTCAAGAAGTATACCCATGCATATCTTGAGTAGTCATCAACAATCACCAAACAATATTTCTTCCCACCAAGACTTGCATGAGATGGGGGACCAAATGGATCCACGTGAAGGAGCTCCAAGATCCTCTTGGACTTTATGATGTTATTTGATTTGTGGGAGAATCATGCATCTTTCCTCCAACACAAGCCCTACACACACGATATTTGACAAAACAAACATTTTCTTTTAGTCCAACAATATGGCCACCCTTGTGGAGACTTTGCAAAGTTCTCATATTTACATGGGCTAGACGGCGATGCCATAGCCAACCCACATCGGCCTTTTCGAATAGGCACATCACACTTGTAGTGGTTTTTCCCGAAAATTCCACCACATACAAGTCTTTTTCGACGTACCCAACGAAAGCGACCTTTAGTGTCTTGCTCCACAAGAAAACCACAATATCATTATCAATAAATACGGCAAAGCCCATATTTCCAAGAGCACAAACTGAAAGTAAATTATACCCAAGGGTCTCAACAAGAATGACGTCCACGAGAGTAGTATCGTGTGCAACCACAACCTTGCTAAGACCTATTACCTAAGGCCTTAACTTATCGGCATATGTGACGGTATTTGATAATGATTTGGCCTTATCTCTGTCATTATCGCCTTGCTTCCAGTCATATGACTTGTGAATCCACTGCCAAGCACCCACTTTGACCCGCCAAAAGCATAGTTCTACAAGAGATCAAACTAGTTTTTAGGTACCCATTTTTCAATGGGGACTATTTTGTTAGTGAAAAGGGTCTTGGGAACCCAAATAGACCAAGAAGTATAACCATCAAATGGGCCAACATATTGTGCATAAACATTACCCGTAATAATCATGCATTAAAACATAGTGAGGTTCAACAATTCCCGCAAAGTCATCTTGTGACATAGTTTTGCCACTTGTGGTATTACTAACCACAATGGTCTTGTCTTTTGCTTGTGCAGGCCTGGCCTTCTTCTTCTTGGCCTTGTACATGTAGGGGTTCGCAGCATGGAAAAAAAATCTATCGCGGGAACACACAAAATCCAAGATCTAATCTACGAGATCGGTGCAAAGAGTTTGTAGAGTACTAACCCTCGTAGATCCAAAGCGTTTAACAAGATCGAATTCTCGTGTTTGATGTATTCGTTCACTTGCCGATCTCAAGATCGCTAAGACGGTCCTTCCAATAATACGTTTTGCAATGCTTCTTACAAACAATACACATCGGGATTTCTTTGATGAGACCTTTTTCCCTTTCCTTTGGAGGAAAGAGAGGATCCTCGTGATTCCAGCATCATGACGGTGTGGTGGTGGAGGTGGAGGAATAGATCCTGCAGGGCTTCGCCTAAGCTGGAGCAGGTATGGTGGAGGAGAGAGGGCCTTGGTGGCTAGGGTGTAGGCGCCGAGGGGAGGGAGGCGACGACGGCTTGGAGGGTTAGGGCGCCGGCGGCTTGGGGTGAGGCGGCGGCAGCCTAGGGCTTTGGGGTGAGGGCCAAGGGGGCTCCCCACCCCTGATTACATGGGTGGGGAGGCGGCAAGGGGAGTCTGAGTCCTCCCTAACTCCCTCTTGGCTGACGGCTTGGGGAGGGAGAGGGAAACCTCTCCCGTCTAGGTTTCCTTTCCTCCCTCCACTAGGACTTTGACTTTTCAAATTGGGATTTGACTTTTCAAACTAGAGTATGATTATCTCTTCCATATCCTTGGCCGACTCTCCTACCCCATTAGGGTATGATGCATTCCAAGTACCCCCTCCGGGGTGGTGGACCTTCTAGAACATTCTAGAAGCCTCTAGTCAAAACACCGAAAACATTTCCAAACCCCGGAAATTGACTTCCTTATATGAATCTTATTCACCGGACCATTCTGGAACTCCTCATGATGTCCTGGATCCAATCCGAAACCCGAAACAACATTCGGTCTCCAACTCATATTCCATATATACTAAACAACATCTAATCCTTAAGTGTGTCTCCCTGCGGTTCGTGAATTATGCAGACACGATCGAGACAACTCTCTAATCAATAACCATTAGAGGAATCTGGAAATCCGCTCTCACATATTTCTATGATTACATTATGATCAAATGAACCATTTACATACGATACTGATTCCCTTTGTCGCGCGATACTTTTACTTATTCGAGGTTTGATCGTCGGTATCTCTATACCTAGTTCAACCTCGTTATCGATAAGAACTCTTTACTCGTTCTGTGATATGACATCCCTTGTGACCTAGTCACCTGCTTGCAAGCCAATTGGCTAACATTCCACCGAGAGGTCCCAGAGTATATCTATCTGTCATATGGATGGACAAATCCCACTCTTGATCCATGTGCCTCAACACATACTTTAAGAATACCTAATGCCACCTTTATAACCACCTAGTTATGGAAGTGGTGTTTGATGTCATCAAAGAATTCATCCGATGATGGTGATTAACATGATCTCATGATCGAAGGATTAGGTTACTATGTATTTGAAAGCTTGTAGCAAACAAACTTTCAATGACTTGATCTTACGCTACGCTTACTATAGGAGTGTGTCCATCATATCATTCTCCTAATGACATGATCTTGTTGTTAATAACATCTAATGTCCATGATCAGGAAACCATTATCATCTATTAAACAACAAGCTAGTTTCAACAAGAGGCTTACTAGGGACTTATTTTATGTTTACAAAACACATAAGCATTAATGTTTCCAGTTTATACAATTATAGCATGGGATGTAAAATATTTATCATAAACACAAAGATATAATAATAACCAATTTATTATTGCCTCTTGGGCATATCTCCAACAGGACACATAGCCAATGCCTTCTTTCTCATTCTTTGAACTTTTCTTACTCAAAAGGTCATCAAGAGATTTGTTTCCTTTGGGTAAGGTGGATTTTGCAAGCCCCCTTCAACATAGAATTTTTCTCAAGGATGTGTGTACTGCTAGAAGGAATGAAAATACTAGGTGAAGCAACAACAATTGAGTTTGAAGTTGTTCATGAGACTTTGTGAGAGTCAAGAGTTCACTTTCCAAGGCCTTATGAGCCTTGTCAAGCTTCTTAAAGTCCTCGACAAGTTTTTCATGAACAACACCAAACTCAATATTATCCTTTTTATACTTAGCAATGGCATGATCATGTTCCTTAATGAGTTTATTGATGATTTCTTCATTTTCCTCATCGAGGCCTTCAAGTTTTTCTTCAAGAAACTCCCTAGTATCTTGCTCTTCTTCTAGAGCATTAGTTAGAGCGTCCATTTCAAGAATGTGCTCTCTTCCAAGTTTGCATATCTCATCAATAATCTCTTGTGTGTGTGAGAAAGTTGATTCAAGAGATTCACAAAATTCTTCTTGTGCTCCCCTTGCAAGTTAGTCATAAAAACATCGAAAGCAACTAATCCCTCCTTCACCTCAAGAGTTATATCACCATCCAATTTATCATTATTCATAGAGGTGGAGAGAGAAGATGATGGTACATCCGATCCTCTTGCCATAAGGTAAGTGACATTCTTGTTGGAGATATTATCATTTGGAGAGTCAAAGAGTGAGAAAGTGGTTGTAGAGGTGGTGGCGATGGCTGCCACACCATTTGATGTTTCTTCTTCTTCCTCATCTTCATCATCGGATGAGAACTCTTCATGTGCTATCAATGCAATGTCAGCTGACTACTTGTTGGTGGCATTCTTTTTGAAGAAAGGCTTCTTGAAGGGGGCCTTTGACTTTTTCTTCAATATAATTTCACCACCATGATCTTCTCTCTTCTCATATGGACATCCGGCAACAAAATGATAGCAGTCACCACATTTGAAACAAGTTCTCAACCTTGAACCATTCTCTTTTCTACCACTTGGGTTGCTTCTTTGTTGCATCTCCATCTTGGACTTGGCGGGATCTTTCCAAAATTTCCTTGCATAGAAGGCCATGTATTCACCATGAGCAACCTGTGAGACCCTGGCGCATGGCTCAATAGAACTGATAGGAAACCCATACCAACAAGTTGCAACTTCTTTTCCGGAAGCTCATTCGAAAAGAACTCTAAGGTTAAGCGTGCTTGGCCTAGAGCAATTATAGGATGGGTGACCGACCAGGAAGTGGGTACCGGGTGCGCATGAGTGAGGACAAAGTGCGCAGAAAAGACTAGTGTTGGTATGTGGGGTTAGTCTAGAGATCCTATTGAGCTGCCAGAAGTGACAGCCGTCGGTCCGGAGTGACCGGGGGTGTTACAAGTGGTATCAGAGCCGACCCTCACGGTTACACGGGCGTGTGCGGGTCAGTGGAGGACATGTGGCGCATGGCGCGTGTGGCCCAGAGTGGACACGGCATGGCATATGTGTCGGAACTGGACGCACAGACGTGTGCTAAGAGGGGACGTTCATGGCTTGTGGTTGATCGACGAGGACGTCGATCTTCTAAGGGTGGGTGTATGTGAGACCCTGGCGCATGGCTCAATAGGATTGATAGGAAACCCATACCAACAAGTTGCAACTTCTTTTCCGAAAGATCATTCGAAAAGAACTCTAAGGTTAAGCGTGCTTGTCCTAGAGCAATTCTAGGATGGGTGACCGACCGGGAAGTGGGTACCAGGTGCGCATGCGTGAGGACAAAGTGCACAGAAAAGGCTAGTGTTGGTCTGTGGGGTTAGTCTAGAGATCCTATTGAGCTGCCAGAAGTAACAACCGTCGGTTCGGAGTGACCGGGAGTGTTACACAACCTTTACATCATCAGAGTGGCTCATACTCAGGACTTCATCACTTCCTCATACTCCACAACCTTTACCTTCATGGCAAGATTAAAACCATTGCTCATGCCAAGAGCACGAGCGCGGGCATCTTTGGCATTCTTGGCAGCAACCTTGAAGGCGAACATTTCTTGCATAACTTTATTGGAGGTCATGAGATGGTAGTTGTGTCTTCCTTGGAGACTCTTCAAGTCGGTGGGCTCGAAGGGCATGAGTGCACTCACATACTTCCTATTTATCCAAGCATCATCCACATGTGAGGCACCAACATTTCTAAAGGCGATGGCAGTGGATTTGAGTCTTTGATACATGTATTCATGATCCTCACAATATTTCATATAGAAGCCTTCGGCTTCATTGCTCAAGGCATCCTATCGGTTTCTTCTCATGATCTCATTTCCAACAAACAAATCAATGAGAGCATCCCAAGCTTCCTTGGCGGTGTTGAGGTGTTAAATGTGAGGGAAATATTTTGGCCCCACACCAAGTTGAATCATGTGCAACGCGATGGCATTGAGTTGACTATTGACCACTTCTCTTCTTATCAAATTGTTTCGGTCCTCAATTTTGAGTCCTTAAATAATATTCTCCAAGTCAATGCAAGAGCTGCTCACATGAGATATCGTCAAAACTTGCCATTGAGCAAAAGAGTGTGCATCTAGCTTAGGTGGGTCACCCCTATTATATGTGGGTGAGGGATCGAGGGGTCATGAGAGTACCACCCAGGAACCGCATGGTGCTCTTCCTTCCCATCGCCCTTTTTGGTGGAGGGTTTAGTGGCATTATGTTCATCCTCCACTACATCAATCGTTGGTTTAGCCAAAGCGTTCACCTTTGGAAGCGCAGGGGGTTCCTCTTGAGGAGGAGGTGATGAGGCTATCTTCTCGTTAACAAGTTGCTCAACTAGTTGACGCAACTGTTTGATTTAGTTGCCCGGGGAGGAGCTCAAGCTTGATTCCAATTTATTGAGATCCTCCATGGACACCGAGGTGCTAGCCTTACTCCCTCCTTCTCCATCCTGGCTACCCATACTATTAGGCGGTAAAGCTCGAATAAAGATCCAAGGCTCTGATACCAATTGAAAGGATCATATGGGCACCTAGAGGGGGGGGGGGTGAATAGGTGGTACTTCAAATTTTACTCTTTTTCAATTTAGGGGTTGACACAAAAGGTAAATTTCTAGATATGTAACTAAGGTGAATTTACCTATATGTCATAGTATCACAACTAACTAAGCAAGAGCAAGATATAAGTGAAGTGCAATAAAGGATAAAGGTAACCGAAATGGAGCACGTAGAGACACAATGATGATTTCTCGCAGTTCCTTCCTTTTGAGGGGAAGTACGTCTGCGTTTGGAGAGGGGGTGGTTTCAAACCACCAACGCCACAAAAGGTCTCCCTTGTTCTCCAGTGAATCTCACCCCAAAGGGACCGATTCACTCTTCCACTATATCGGTAACCTTCAAGGTGGAAATCGGTACCTTTACAACAAGTTCGAGGCACATATCCATAAATGAATTGGAGGCTCCCGAATGCAAGCAAGCTATCGCAACAATCAAAGACAAACTTGTAAGAACCAAATCAAGAACTAGGGTTTCCAATGAAACACTAGAGCAAGGGGCCCTCAAGGAATGAGAGGGGATGAAGATCTCTTTTGGTGAAGTTGTAGATCAAGAGATCCTCCTTCGATTCTCCAAAGATCAGGGACTTTGGATGGTTGGAGGGGGAGATCTTGTTGATTTGGTGGCTCAAATAGGGGTGTTCTTATTTTCTAAAAATGAGCAGCTTGAGGTAGGGGATGAAGTCCCCTATTTATAGGCCCACTTGCTTCTGGACGTTTTCTACCCGTTGGGGAAATTCCACACCGAAAACTCCGTTCTGGAGACCGGATATTCCGGTCTACAAGTAGCTCACACCGGAGATTCTGGTCCATCTACGGACCCCTATACAGACTGTCTTGATGATCACCCCAGAGACTTGGCCGAAACTATGGTCCCGAGCACACCGAAAACTCCGGACTTTGCACACCGGAGATTCCGGTCTGCGACTTCACACCGGTGTTTTCGGACAATATCCGGCCTGTCTCCGGACCCCTATACAGTCTGTCCCTTGACATCATCTTTGATCCACACTGGAGGCTTGTGCCGAAACTCTGGTGCACACCGAAAACTCTGGTCTTTGCACACCAGAGATTCCAGTCTGGACTTTCCTTGAAGCTTTTGTTTCAGCCAGGGATATTTCCAATATGTCGTAGACTTTTCACTTTTCAGTAGATTAACCTGACAATATTAGCACACTGTAAAAATGGTCCTCAAGTTTTTAACGAACAACAAAACTGATTAATAAGACAATAAATGTCCTTTCAAAGTGCAAAGTAAATTTGGACTTGGTGTGCAAACCAAAAGATAAAGGAGGACTTGGGATCCTCAATCTCTCAAAATTTGCTTTAGCGCTTCGTATGAGATGGCTTTGGCACGAATGGAAAGATGAGTCCAAATCATGGGCCGGCCTTGGGGAACCCTTGCAACACCCAAGACCGAAACCTTTTTGCGAGGACTACAATTGTGAGAATTGGAAACGGGAAAAAGGCTTTTTTGGGAGGAAGCTTGGTTTGAGGGCACGAGGCCAAAAGATATTGCTCCCCTTATTTTTGACATTTCAAATAATTATAAAGTCACGGTTGCAAAAGCTTTGGATAATGATTTTTGGGCTCGCAAATCGATTTACAACATGGTCTCATGGCTAACACATTGCACAATTTTGTTTGCTACCGTACAACTTGATCATGTCTCCAACGACTCAATCAAATGGAAGGGCTCTGATACCATGTCAAGCTTCATGCACTAGCCAACGCAACCAAAAGTCCGAACTGATGGAAAGGACTAGTGCAATCCACTTATACACTTCAACACAAACGACGAGTGCTACTCCTCTAGTTCGACGTAAAACATGCAATTTTTGGGCCTCACTATGTCTACCTTTCCTTCCTTGGTTTGGAAGTCTTGGTTCCCCCGAAATGCAAGACTTTTGCTTGGTTGGTGATCTAAAATAGAGTTTGGACGGCGGATAGACTTGAGAAAAGAGTGTGGCAAAATTGTGGTCATTGTAAGCTTTGCAACCAAGTGCAAGACGACTGCAGATCTTCTATTCCAATGCCTCTTTCACTATGCATGTTTGGTCAAAATTAAAACTTGGCTTAGGATTCATAATGTTCAACCTCAAGATTGGCCGACAAGCAAGGGCATGATTCAAGAAATGGTGGAACGAAGCCATCAATAAGGCGAGGAGAACATAGAAATGCTAATGTTGATCTCATGGGAGATATGGAAAAAGCGCAATGTGATGATGTTTCGAAATCAATCTATAACATCTATGGTGCTAACTTTTAAGATTAAAGACGAGGCGGTAGTGTGGCGCAAAGCCGGAGCCAAAAGGCTTAGTAATTTAATGCTGCGAGAGTAGCTTTCGTTGGATTTCTTGTGTTTAGCCAAGATTTGTGTTGTAAAGACCTTTCTTAAACTTCTTTATCGATGAAAATACTAGCAAATCTTTTGTCTTGTTAGAAAAAACGATATGGTACGCACCTGTTCTCCACGTTTCGACAGCTGAGCGTGAGCGAGCATATCATGGAGACTGACCGTGAGCGAGCATATCATGGTGAGTAACCGTATCATAGCAACTGTAGCAGTACCAAGAAGTGTCACCTGCTCGTCCTGTTGGAAGCAGCGCTGGTGCATGCACCACGCACGAAAGAACCTGGTGACATCATCGCACAGTGGCACATTTGTTTTCCGTCACGTGGCTACCTAACTAGCAACAATCACCATCTCGGTGAGGGAGGGCCAGGCGTAACGTCGCGCGGGTGCGTCGCCAGCAGCACAGTGCACGCTGCACGCAGCTGCAACCGCAGGAGAAACATCGGCACGTAACACGAGATTTGCCCGTCTGCTGCGGTAAATTAAATAAAAATAACCTAAAATCATAAGAAAATTAAGGATTAATCCTATTTGAAAAAAAATTCAAACTGAATAACCCTTTTCTGTCACTTTCGCCCGCGCAGCGCCGCAGCCACTGGTGCAGCGCCAGATAGGACGGCGCCACACGCCTGCCACGCTGTTCGGCTGAGGCCTGGCGCCGCACGCACGCCTGATGCGCCTCTCGGGCTGGCGCGGCACGCCCTGCCACGCTGGCTCCGCGGGCCCCAGCACCTTAAGTGGAGGCGCCGCACCCACCTCTGCCGCGCCATGGTGGCTGGCGCCGCACACCTGGAGCCCTTAAGCTGTCGCCAGGTCGGTCCAGCCCGACCCTCTTCTCTCTTTCCTTCCTTTCCTCTCTCCTCACTGAACAGAGACATGGCGGCGGCTAGGGTTGATGCCCTCCTCCTCTAATCCCTCCTCCAAGTGCTCAGATCTTGAAGAATCCCTCCGTGGATCTTGTTCTTCACCACATCCCCCAGGTATTCCTCTTAAATTTGTCCAAGAAATCTCTCATTTTGCCCTAATGTTGATGGTTTAGGGAAACCCTAGTTTAGCCAAAAATGAAGATATATAGTTGATTTGTTGATTACTTAGAGGGAGAATAGATAAGATGGTAGTATGTTTATGTATAGGATGAGCTTTTAGTATGATTGAGGTTGGAAAATATATAGGATGAGCTTTTAGTATGTTTGTTGTAGATAATAATGTGGGAATATTCTTGCTTATTAGTAATTGGTAATTGTTAGTAGTAAGTAGTAAGAATTGTTAGTAGTAATTGTTGTGGATAATAATGTGGGATAGTATGTTTTTGTTATAGATTGAAAATTATTGTTAGTAGTAATTGGTAAGAATTTCTTATGTACATTTTAGTTATAATTTGTTGTTACCTATGTAATAAACGTTAATACTAGAGTTTGTTGATATAGTAATCCTTCATATACTTGTTAGTTTCATACTAGGAAACTTCCATACTATGAATTCTCCATGTACTTGTTAGTTGTAATTTTTTTTTCATAACTATTGGAACCTTTGTCACATAGAGATGCTCATATAGAAAGAATTGTTTATATATTTTGCTCTCATAGATGCTCACATATATAGTTCTACTTTTTTTAATTAACTAGGATGTCGGAATCGGAATCGGAAGAAGCCCGTACACCACCCCATGTACAACCCGGGTTCGTATAAGGCATGTCGCTTCTTGAGCCGTCGTATGATAAGGTTCACCGTGGCCGCATTCTTGCCGAGGGGATCAAGGTAAGAAAAAAAACCTCGAAATCATTATATGTTTCTCAAGTTGGATGGACATGTTATAATCGAGCTTCTATGTGTGCAGCCTCTTGTTCCCCTACGACTGAGGTATCACGGGCATTTCCAAGAGATGATGCGGTATGATGATCAGTACATGGTGCACATCAAAGCGCTAGGATTGCTCCCATTCATCCATATGGTCAATCGTTGTTCACCGCACATGAACCCTGCTGCTATCACCGCGCTCGTCGACCGGTGGAGGCCTGAGACGCATAGTTTTCACCTCCGTACCGGTGAGATGACCGTTAATCTGCAGGACATGTCCATGATCCTTGCACTCCCTATCCAGGGAGATCCTCTGTGCATTAACACAGGCTCTGACGGCTGGCGTGAGCGGATGTGTGCCCTTACCGGTGGTAAGTGTCCTGGTGACACTATAAACTCAAGGGGGGGGGGGGGAATTGAGAGTCACAGCCGGGGCTACTTTCAAGTGGATAGCACAAAACTTTAGTACATGTCCTGAGAATGCTAGTGAGGATGAGATTATTATATATGCACGTGTGTATGTGTGGTATGTCATCACGAAGACTATATTTGCTGATGATAAGGGCAACATGGCTCACTGGCACTGGCTGAAGGCCTTAACTGTGATGGATAAAAAATGGAGCTGGGGTTCGACGGCATTGGCCTTCTTGTACCGGCAGGTAATGGGGTGTTTCTATTGTTCCCCTCTTTACATATGTTCTTCCAACTTATGCATGACTAAGTTTGTTTGCTTTCTTGCGGAGCTGGACGAGGCTTGTCGAAGGACTGGGGCTGAGGCTTATATCGGTGGTCCGTTGCTACTCCTCTCGGTGTGGATGTGGGAATGCTTTCCAGTTGGTAGGCCAAAACATATGCCTTCCAAACCTTATAGTGATGGCGGGGAAAGGTTGAAGTGGCCCACATGGGCTTACAATTGGGATGTGGTATCAAAACCTCCAACCGACCTACAAAACGTGTACCTGAGATACACCAATGAGTTTGACAACCTTCTCCCGGAGCAAGTAAGAATTTCTGAACATACACCATTTAGCATTCCTTTCAAGTGCTCTTCTCATTGAACTATCTTGTTTGCGATTAATATTGTATGGGAGGTATATGGTCCTAGGGACAATTTTGGTTGCGAGGAGTTCTGTCTTACCCACAGTGCGACGCGGAACACAATCTATGGTATATGGAGTGCCCCATGATATGCATGTGGGTTGTTGAGCATTATATGGCGCAACGGGTTATGAGACATTCTGGTCTCTATCAGGCTACTCCTCCGGATTACCAGGACACCGACGAAGATCTTCATTGATAAGAATTGGTTATATACATGTTTTTGAAGACGATGTATGATAGTTGTGTGTGCTTCAAAAGTTGCTCTTTATTCACATACAGGTTGGACAGGCTCAAGAGCAAGAAGACTGACTAGGGCAAGATTCACCAGAAACACGTAGCTAGATTTCTTTTATGTGTGAGAGAAGCTAAGAAATCGAAAAGAATGGCCGCAAAACCCCATTGCGAGGACGCTTTCAGCGAGTACCTCCATTGGTTTCTAGAGAACACTCGTGTGAAGCTCCTACCAGATGCATATCCAAAAGATATATTGGAAGAGCCGCTGCCTGCGTGGGACGAGCTGAGGAACCTTGAGTACAACCAAGATGTTAGAGAAGGGCGGCAAACCTCATTTGCCCCCGTGATGAACTTTGTGGAAAGTCGGTAGTTCATGTTCCCGTTACTATATAGTCGGATTTGTGTAATGTGTCATTGATTTGCTTGCAATGCAGCGCACGGAGGTCCAGAAGCAGGCGGATGAGTTGGAGGGCGCTTTGGAGTTCCCGAGGGATGAGGAGGGCAATAGTAAGTTAATGGATTTCATTAGGAAGCAGGCACAAAAGCTACGACACTTCGCGAACTTGCTTGGTTGTCGGGATCCCGAGGTTGTTGCGACGTCGTCCAAGGAATCGACAAAGTCCACTTCACGAGAGGAAAGCAGTCGCGACGATGAGCAATCTTCCACGGTAAGAGATAAACTTGCACCGATGACATATTTCTTGAATTTCCATGTATCACTCTAATGAGATCATTGCTCTTATTGTAAAGGCCAAAGATGAAGAGGTACCGGACGACATGTCATTGGAGAAGTATCAACGAAAGGTACGGTCCGCAATCAAGATAAGGCCAATAAATCGTCCTATTGTCGAGTCCGATCCCGAGGACGAGCCGCAGCAGAAGAAGATTGCTCCGAGGAGAGGAGGCAAGAGCAAGTCTGCTAGAAAGTAGTTGCTAGAACTTTGTGGTAAGGAGGACTATGTTGGTTCAATGTTGTGTGAGACTATGTTGAGACTATGGCAATGTTTGATACTATCTTGTTTGCGACAATGTGATGTTAATCCTATGACAATGTTTGAGACAATGTTCAATGTTTGAGTCAAATGTTGTATAAACATGTTAGAAATGCTTGAGTCAAATTGTTCTATGTTTGAGACAATGTTCTATGTTTGTGTCAAATTGTTTGAGACAGATTAGTTAGAAATTCTGCACCTCTAGGCCTGCGGCACCATGTAAGGAGGCGCAGCACCAGTGCATGCGGCGCCATCCGAGGTGGCTCCGCAACCTCCCAGGCCTGCCGCACTCGGCGCCGCACCCTCCTAGGCCTCCCAGGTCTGCCGCACCAGTCGCCACACCCTCCCAGGCCAGCCGCGCCGGCAAGCGTGGCGCTGCACCCTCCCAGGTGTGCCGCGCCGGCAAGCGTGGTGCTACATGCTCTCCAGGCCTCCTCCTGTCGAATTGACATGAGGTTTGCTTGCCGCGCCAGGAGGCTCCTGGCGCCGCATCGATAGGTGCAGCGCCGTGGGAACTGGAGCCGCACCCTTAAGGCGTGCCGCGCCGGCGAGCGTGGCGCTGCACGCTCAAACATCACAAACATTTTTAAGGCTTGTGATCAACATCAAACATAAATCAACATAGTTCACCCATAGTTCACCCATAGTTCAAACATCACAAATCAAACATCAAACATATTTAAGGCTTGTGATCAACATCAAACATACATCAAACATAGTTCACCCATAGTTCAAACATCACAAATCATACATAGTTCATACACAAATAGATAGTTCGAACATCACACATCATCCGTAGTTCGACATCACAAATAATGATAACCCGTCTTCGACATCACGAAATAGAGCACTTGCTAGTACCTGCATACCGGAGGGGGAGACTACAAGAAAATAGTGCATGTTAGAGGATATGATATGGAATAGTTTGGGACATATGAAGAACTAAAAATCTTTGAGCATACCCGTGGAGTGTCGTATGGGTTGCGGCTATGCTCAGGAGAGCGATTGTAGTTGGCACACATGAAGAACTTCTTTCCCCAACTATCGGAAAAGTAGTCTTCGGATTTCTTGACAGTGCAATCAGTTCCACACCAACAAATAGGAACCTCCTTCCCATGAGCATCAGAAGTACGATACGCCTTCCGTGAACTTTCCTCTTGGTCGGCACAAGGTGGCCTAGCATTGGCCCTCATCTTCCTCTTCCTTCTCCCTTTTCTTCTTCCTCTCTTCCTCTTCCTTTTTCTTCTTCCTCTCTTCCTCTTCGTCCTTCTTCTTCGCCACGTCTCGAGCAAGTTGAACTACCTCTTCAAATGCCTTCCTCTTCTTCTCTTCCTCAGCCTCCTTCCTCTTCCCCTCTTCCTCAGCTTCCTTCCTCTTACTATCTTCCTCGACTTCCTTCCTCTTCTCCACCACCTCCATAGCATTCGCCCAGATCGCCGAGTAGTTCGCACCGTCCCCATCATTGCCCTTGTTGGGTTGAGTCGCCATACCTATTATAAGAATAAAAGCTACAAGTTAGTAAAGGATGCATGAATGTGAACAATAATTGATTCAATTCAATAAGCATAGTAGGTAGTAACATAAGCATGCAAGTATGAATATTTCATCCGTACCTATTAACATAAGGATTTGGTCCTACCAAGTAACCTAACATACTAGCCGGGTTAAAACCGCCACGCCCTCTTCCTCTTCTAAGCCCAAGTGATCGACCTCTTTGTTGTCTAGGAGCTTGTTGTCTAGGGACTTGTTGGCTAGTTCTTGGTTGGCTTGGGACTTGTTGCTAGTTCTTGGTTGGCTTGGGACTTGTTGGCTAGTTCTTGGTTGGCTTGGTACTTGTTGGCTAGTTCTTGGTTGGCTTGGTACTTGTTGGCTAGTTCTTGGTTGGCTTGGTACTTGTTGGCTAGTTCTTAGTTGGCTTGGAATTTGTTGGCTAGTTCTTGGTTGGCTTGGAATTTGTTGGCTACTTCTTTTTTGTCTTGGACCACTTGTGCTTGCTTCATTTCCCTTTGCCCTCTTCCCTTGTGGTTCACAACTCCATGCATTGTGTCCTTCACCACTACATTTCCCACAACGAGATCTCTCACGAGGTTCTTGAAATTGGTCATTTCCCGATTCCCGCACACCGACACGTCCCCATCCGTCCATGTCACTTCTAAGATGCTTTGTCTTGCGTCTACCACGTTTAACAACCTTCCATTCCGGATGGGGCCATAGTTGGAGTCCATGGTATTCCGGCCATCGTGATTGGTCAAGGTATGGATGAAATCTAGGAGCCAATGTATCTTTTGTCTTCATGATAGAGAACTCGGACTCTCTAACGGTGCACTCGTGATTATAATCCACATGGCATTTTCGAGACGCACATAACAAGTGAGAACAAGCTAGATGGAGCAACAACGGCCTTCTGCATGTGCAATGACAATCCCTTAGTGAGACCTTAAAGGCTCGACCTCCGTGTTGGACACCATCCGAAGTGGTTCCTCCAGGCTCGACCACCTGGTAAATGAGCTCGTCGTTATCAAAAACAGTGGCAACTTGGGAGTTCGCTTTCCTTGACTGAAATGTCCTCCAATCGTCAACCCTAGGTGGGAACTCGTACTTGTACTCCTTCTTGTTTTGTCCCGCAATTTGCTTATCGGTTTCAAGTGAGTAGTTCAGAAAATACCCATCTAACTTGTCAAATGTGTATCGAACTATTGCTGTGACGGGCAATGCACGGACACCTTTAAGGACCTTGTTGAAGGCCTCTGCCATGTTGCTTGTCATTTGACCATACCTCCGGCCATCCTCATCATAAGCCCGTGCCCACTTGTCACGGAGCGGAATGTGCTTATTGAGAAACTCTTGACCCTTGGAATCGAGTTTTTTGTTGTTCCACAATCTGAGATATAGATTTGTGAAACGTCGGTCCGTGAAAGCAAGAGAACAATCTTAAAGATCATCAGCTAACTCCTTGCTCTTGCATGCCCTATAGAAGTTGGAACAAAAATGTCTCATGCACCATCGGTGGTGTAAAGGAGGATGCACGGGATGTCAATCGTCACCGCGTTGAGAATTCCTTGATGGCGATCCGAGATGACACATATTTCCCTATCAAGAGGTAAAACCTTCGTTCTCAAAAGACGGAAGAACCACTCCCAATTAACATTGTTCTCCGCCTCTACCAAAGCAAAAGCCAAGGGAAACAACCGGTTGTTTGCATCATTTGCTATTGCAATCAAGAGAGTGCCACGGAACTGCCCGGTCAAGAAGGTGCCATCCATGGAGATTACCGGCCTACAATGTTCGAATCCCCTCACACATTGCTCGAATGCCCAAAAAGCACGCCCAAATATTCGAACATTTCTTTCATTACGAACCATCGTTTCAATGCCATATGGCTCAACCACATGAACCATGCCCGGGTTAGCATCGGCCATTGCTAACAACAACCTAGGGATTCGGCTGTATGATTCTTCCCAACCACCATAAAACATCCTGAATGCGGCTTGCTTCGTCTTCCATACCTTCCCATACTTCACCTCATAGTGAAATATTGCTTCCACGAACTCCATGACCATCTTGATGGTCATTGTCGGAAGTGAAGAAATTTGGTTTGAAAGCCTAAAGGCGAGGAACTCAGAGGTCAGTTGTCGGTGCTCGTGCTTCACATCTTTGCCATCCACCCTTTTTCCATGGCACATGTGCGTTGACACACAGCTTGAAATGCGCCAATTAGCCCCCCCCCCCTTGTATGGTCTTGCCCGCACTATCCAAGGACAACCATCATCTTCACATTTAACCGTGTAACGCTTCTTCACGTCCGACTGAACCACCGTGAAAGGGCGATGATACCTAATAGACAAGTCCTTGATCCATTGATTAAGTTCCAACAATGTGGCAAACCTCTGTCCTTTTGAAATCCCATTCTTCTCGTGACTAACATCCCGATAGGAAGTTGGTCTTGGTCCAAGCACTACACCCTTGCCGCCATCAACCGTGGCTTCATCCGCTAGACTAAGATTAGGAAATAAGGGTACCCGATGATCCCTGCCCAATACCTTCTCATGCACTTCGGCCTCATCCTTAGTGAACCCCTCCTCCTCAACTTCTTCATCGGGACCATCCTCATCCGAGTCGGATACATACATTCGAGAAAACGGGATGTCATGATCCATGTTCTCTCGTGTATGATATAAGTCTAAATTTCCAATAGTATTGTCACAGAGATCAACCTCCCTCTCACTATCCTCATACTCATCATTCTCCTCTTCCAATGCTTCATCTTGATTCTTTGAAATGGGGCTCAGAGATGTCCTCAATTCATCTTGCTGCGTCAAAGGAGGCTCAGTCAATTCCTCCTGGTTCATGGGTGGAGGACTCCGAGCTTCATATGGGGAGGCAACCGGTATGATACTCCTTTGCATATTACCATCAACCTTTTTCGTGGCAAATAACTCAAGAGCTTTGTCTTGTGATTCGGCCACCACTTCCTTGTATGCAAACCAACGTTGCTCTGAGCTGATACGCATTGTCTTCCAACAGTTCTGCATCCCAAATCCCACATTGTGCCTACCCTCCAACTCAACAACATCACTAGGATCCATCCAATTCAAATCTACCTGAACTTGTTGCAACACCTCCGCATAGTTTGGACTACGATCAAACACCAAGTCAATCTCATCCGGGTCTGGATCAATATTGCCTCTCAAGAAAGATTCCTTGTCCATATTATGAACATGGAAAATTCTAGCCATCCCTAAAATAAATATAATAACATAACGGTACATAAATTCAATAAGTATCTATATGCCGAAATTTACACTAACAACAAGCTCATACAACCATACCCTAACCCTAACTCTAACCCTAACCCTAACAATCTTATCTATATACATGAAGGTTTAGTATACCAATACTAACACTATATCAACCAAACACCTCATTGCTCCATACAAATTTACATATCCAATTGGTGGCCTAGCATTTGGAGGAATTTCTCAATCTAGGGACAAATAACTTAAAATTTGCGGATGAAATTGAGGGGATAAGAGGAGAATACCTTGGTGAGGCGATTGGGGAAGAAATCCCCTAAGTTTTTCTTCAAATATTGGGGTTTTGAGTGGAGATTGGGGAAGAGTGAGCCCTAGCCGCCGCCGTTCTAAGTGGTGAGGGGAGAGGAAAGGAAGGAAAGAGAGAAGAGGGTTGCGCTGGGCCGACCCGGCGCCAGCTTAAGGGCTCCAGGTGTGCGGCGCTAGCCACCATGGCGCGACACAGGTGGGTGCGGCGCCTCCCGGGCGCCCGCACTTAAGGTCTTGGGCCAGCCGAGCCAGTGGCGGGGGCATGCGCCGGCCGAGCAGCGCGCAGAGCTAAGCGACGCCACATATCTGAGCCAGCGTGGCACTGTGGCTTGGGCCCTAGCCGGACAGCGTGGCAGGCGTGCGGCGCCGTCCTAGATGGCGCCACACTAGTGGCTGCGGTGCCGCGCGGGCGGGAGTGGCAGAAAAGGGTTATTCAGTTTGAATTTCTTTTAGAATAGGGTTAATCTTTGAATTTCTTAAGACTTTAGGTTATTTTTATTTAATTTACCGTCTCCGGCCTCTCGCCTTCCTCCCTAGCAAGGGTTGCAATAGTTTGGCAAAAGGTTTTTTCGGTCCTGGCCCTGCCGTTGTTAGGGCATCTCCACCAGCCAACCTATACGGTCATTCTAAACGGTTCGTTTATGTCTGTTTGAATTGGGCTCTAGTCGATTTGGATAGGGGGTCCGGTCTGTCCGGCCAGCCGCAGCCGGCGGCGTGACCTATTTGTCCGTGCCGAGCGAGGCAATTTTTTTCCAGATTCAAACACAAACAGTCCACGCTAAAAACAGGCAAGATTCAAACTTAATTTACATTCAAAATATATAAAACGGAATTTAAACTATTACTTTCCCTAGCTACCGATCTTCGCGCCGGCGCTGCCTTGTCCATCTACGGATCGAGGTCGATGTACTCCGACGGTATCTAGAGGTTGGGCGACGGCAGGGCCGAAGCGGGAGCGGGCGCAGGCGGGTTGATTGCCCGCACAGGCCACGGCTCCCGCTGCTGGAGGTGCGCCAGCTCCATGCCCACCTCCGGCGCGATCGGAGGCTCCCAAACCGGCAGTGGCGGTGGTGGAGGCAGCTGTGCGTTCGTCTCAGCCACCATGCGGGTGAGCGCACGAGGGCCTCCTCGTAGCCGCACCACTGGGCCTACTCCTCTTGCACGCTGGCTGCAATGGCCTACTCGGTGAAGGCGTCCTCGTCGTAGCCCCGCGCTAGTACCTCGTGGTATTCTAGGGGCAGGTTGGCGGCGATGTCGTCCACCGTCTCCTGCTTGACGATGATGTCGTTGTCGTCGCCCTCGTCGTTGCCGTCCTCGCTTCCTAGCTCGGCGTCGAAGTGGTTGACGGCGCCCTCCTCGTCCGAGTCTATGTCGGGGATGGGGTAGACCTCCCCCGGCTACAGGTCATGGCAGATGGTGGTGGCGTGGCGCACCTTGTGCTCCCAGTCGAGCCATTTCTTCTAGTAGGCCTCGCTCTGGTAGGCAGGGTTCCACCGTAAGCCGACGGGAGGCTCTTGATCCGGCGACGGATCTCCTCTTCCAGCCCTTTTCCCTCCTTGGGCACGGGCGGCAATGGTACACGGTCTCGGTTGAGGTGCCAGCCAGTGGGGAGGGACACGTCATTGTGCTGGATGCCCATCCCCCCTCCAGTGGTGCTCGCACTCCGCGATGCGGAAGTACTGGTGATTGGCGCTCTCCCTCCGGCCGCGGTGGCGGGCGAGCCTCCACGCGGCGGCCTCGGAAATCCTCCGTCGCGGCGGAGGCGTCATGGACGTGCCACGGAGGAAGGCCGACATCCGGCCGGAGCGCTGGCTGCTAGAGCCAGAAGCTTCGTGGTCATTCTTGCCCTTCCCTTCTTCAGCCACGACGGGGTTTTCATCATTCACGGTGGTGGCGGTGGCGGCGGCTAGGGTTTGCGATGGCGAGAGGTGAGGAGTGTGGCACCGACGGGCGTAGGGTTAAATAGCCCCTTCGCCCGCGAACAGGTGCATTACCGCTCCTTCGCCATTAATGCCGGCGCGAGAACACAGGCGGTGCCCAGTGGGTCAGCGTGTCATCGCGTCGCCATTTATGGCGCAGGCTGCAGCCGGTCAGCCTTCCGCGTAGCGCCTCTGAATCACTGCCACGATTGCGTCTAAATCGGCGCCGCTGTCCACGTCTGCAATCAATGCCGCATGTGGCTGGCGGGTGGGCTAGTGGCACACGTTGTTCGCGCGCGTCCGAACCGACGCAACCAAGCCCAGATTAGATGCACAGATAGATCGGGTCGACTCGTTTTTCCGGATGGGTCGCCTCACTGGGCGCCGCGCACGCCACGCGCGTCCGCGCGGACAGTTTCAGACATGCGCCGACCATTTGGATCGGCGTGGGAAGATGCTTTTAGAGCATCTCCACTCGTTGGGAGAACCCAGGCCGAAAACCGGACCAATTTTCGGCCGGACGAAACAAGTTTTCGTTCTGGGTACGCCCAGTTTCCCACTCGCGTACCCAGGCCGAGTTCCCAAGTTCGGCTAAATTTCAATAAAGTTGGGCGAATTTCATTAAGATGGGCGAATATAGGTGGATTACATCGAATTTAAACTAAACTATTATATAATAAACTAAAAAAAGGCCGCCGCCGTGGCCTTCGTCGGATCTTCGCCATTCTACATGCCGAAGTTGCTGTAGAACGCCGTGTAGCCGGGATCGGCGCGGCCATCATCCTCTCCGCTGTCATCGTCGTCTGGTGCTGGCGAGAGATCCCCAGGCATGGGTCGCCGGACCACCATGGCTGGTAGGACGGGCCTTCGTCCTCGTCGTCGAGGACGAAGAGCGGGGCGCCCTTGTAGGCGAGCTGGCGCCCGGACAACGCCCATCTCCGGGCCGCCTGATCCTCGACCTGCTACTGCAGGCGTTGGATGCGATGCCGCTCCTGCTCCTCCCAGTCCTTCCTGGACCATTCCAGGATGTCCATCGAGGAGGGATACAACAACGACGCCGAGTCGCGGAGCGACTGCTCCAGCACCATCCTCAAGGCGCTGTCATCAGGTGGCGCCGAGCCTTCAACCTTCGGGCGGCGAAGGCGCAGGTGGCCAGTGGGCGATGGAGTCGCGCGGGGCTCGCCGATGACGAGGCCGCGCGAGCGTGTCCGCAGCGGCAAGCGCACAGGCGAGACCGCCTCGCGCTTGACTGGGCGCATCCCTGTCGAAGGCCCAGACGCCGCAGGGATCGGCGTGGAGCCCGAGGAGTCGGAGGCCGAGGCGGAGGAGGAGGAGCTCATGCTGGCCATCCTCCTAGGCATCCAGTTCGCCGGAGGGCGCCGCCCCGACCTGGCCGCCGGCGTCGGTGTGCGCGGGAAGCCGAGGCGCGGCATGTTCCCGGCGTTGATGTGCTCCAGCACCGCCCTGAGCGTCCGCCTGGCGTGCTCCACCAAAGACGGCGGCCAGCCGAGTTGTTGCGCTTCCGCGGCGACTCGTTCGGCGGCCCCTCGTGTCGGGTGAGCTCCTGGGCGCAGCGGTCCGCGAAAAACTACTCCAAGTACAGCAGGTTGTCGGCGCTCTCGGTGTCGGAGGGGTTGTCCATGGCGCCGATGAACTCCTGGATCTCGTATGGCAGCTCCTCCGGCATCGGCGCCGACGGGATAGGGATGCCGCCGGCGCTTAGCTTCCAGCCCGGAGGGGTCTGCGTGTCCGACGGCGCCATGTAGCCGGCCTCATAGAGCAGGCGCGCTTCCCAGGCCTGGAGGGTATGCCGGCCGAAGCCGTTCGCCGCTGCACCGTCGCCAGGATACACTCGGCCATGGCTTAAGTGGGGAGGGGAGAGTGAGGGTGTTCGTGGGAGTTCGGGGAGGGGAGAGTGAGAGAGTGTGTATAAAGAGAAGATCTATGGCGAGGGCTACGGCTTATAAAGGCCGAGGTGGGTGGCGAGCGTGGGAGAGATGTAGCGGCGAGGACGGGAAAAGGGGAAACGGCGGAAAGTTAGTGACCACCGGTCCGTCGCGAGAGCCGAGGCAACGGCGGTGGCGCCGCAAATAGACGACGCGTGGCCGACGCGATCAACAGTTAATGTCCGGCGGTCGCCGCGTGATTCCCAGAATGGCCACGACTCGGCTTCCATTGCTGACTCAACGGGTCCACGCGCCGTTTCTTTCCGCCGAGTTCGCTGCGTCCGGCGTTTCCAGGACGTACCCGGGAACCTGGGTTCGGCCTAGGTAGTCCGGATGAAAATTGGCCTAAAACCAGCCGAAAACGGGTCGTTGAATACGCGACTAGACGGACGACGACGAGTGGAGATACTCTTAGGCGCGCCGCATGCCGTGCCGCTGGCATTGGCAGTGCCAGGCCGGGTTCCCGCCAGCACCCACGCGTCGGGCGGCGAGGGGCGAGGGCAGGGGTCCCCGAGCCTTCCCTTGCCGGACGGTATAACGAGAGATCAACAGTGCCCTACTGAGCTACTAGTTGCATGGATGGATTCAGCAGTGCCGTCTGTTCCGGCGCTAATCTGCCTCCGATTGACACCGCATCCAAGCTTCCATGTAGTACGTACGTACGCGTGCGTGTGGGTCACCACTCACACAGTTCGCAGCGATAACGCAAACGCTGTATGCATACTGTACTACTCCTGTGCACGCGTGCATTGCATGTCATCCCGTACAGTAGAGACACCATACCAACAGAGAGAGAGAACGCGACTGATGGAGTGACCACGCCATGGTAGTCGATACAAGCAACGTACCAGGGGTACTATGTACTACCCCTTTTATTTTCCTTCCATCACTGGCCTGCCTGCGTGCGTGGGTGGTTGATATGTTTGCACAGCTAGCCGGATCTTGTCAGCTATTTTATGGTATTTGTTGCACTGCTGCACCTGCAGATCGACAAACAAACTAGATCATAACTGAACTAGATAGTCATGCATGTGGCGAGCAAGCAAGTGACGTAGATGATGAGCCAAAGTGGAGCTAATTATTACCTGGCCGGGCCACCTGCAGCTTGCAGCGGAAAGAGAGGCCCTCTTCTCCAATCAGGTGACACACCTGAACCTCGTGCGTATGCAAACTGCGTGCCGACTTGTTGCTGATTCACAAACCACGCCAACCAGGTCTCGGCAGATCGGCTTGTCAGGCCCGCCTACCGCAATTGGCCCCGGTACCGTTGCGCGGGACCTATGCTATCATCAAGTAGTAGTATCAAGCGCAGAAATGCGATGAGTGATCATCAGTGTGACTTGTGGGAGCTGGGATGCCAGAAAAGGGAGAATATGGCAGCACTGCAGCAGCTGGTGCTCCCGTTGTTAAGTGTGCATGTTTTTGGAGTGCGATGTAATACGCGTCGTCCAAAGCATTTGTTCCTCCTCGTTGGAAATAATCCAACCTTGCCTAGCTTAGTTTAAGTCCGAATAAGGCGCCAACGGCTACATCTTAAGTCCGAATAAGGTCCTCCTGTCCTATACTAGCTTCGGTCTGGCACTGACGGAGGCCGCACGGAGTCGTGTGATCTCCATTGGTGTGGTTTAAGATTAGTACATTTCGATCTATGGTTGCCATCCGATTGTATACTATAACAAGCTTTGCCCGCCTCGAGTGATAGAGGGAGAAGGGCGGCAGTGCACCTTCGACTCTCGTGCTACTGGCTATAGTTGTCACTAGATAGTAGGATCTATTTGTAATGTTAGTACTATTAGAATTCTATGTACCGCTGATGATGATTATTGATAGATCGGCGAAATTTTGAAAAAACAAAAACTTTGATATGGCTAACGTCCAAAACCGAACACAAATGTGGAGTACTTTATCTTTGATCATGAAAACACAAAATGAGGTTGGACACTCCAATGTTACAAGTTTTCTATTTCAGTAAGCATCCTCTTCGTCCGGCAATAGAAAAACGACATATGTATGTTCCCAATCTTTACAACACAAGCATGCAAAACAAGCATGGTAGGAAAAAAAAACTACCCCGAAACAGAAGATCCATAATATCCAAAACAACATAACACATAGTGGGTAAATAAGGTATAGCCCAAAAAACTACCATGAAACCGAAGATTCATAAGGTCCAAGGCATGACTACTTAGCATGTAGCGTGGCTAGCGAGCAAGCCATTCAGTTGGATCACGACAGAACGACTCTATTTTCTATTCCTCTTTCTTCTTCAATTACTTATCCCTTGCTGTGAAACCCTTACATGAATGTTTATGTGATAATTGATTCAGACCCTAGGTAACCCTAACACCTGGTTTGTCTGGGGACAGGTATAAATTTGGTGGAAGTTGTGGAGCACGCCATTATGATATAAAGGTATCACTTGTAGAAAACAGGCCTTCAGTCCCGGGTCGCAACTGGCTCTAGTCCCGGTTTTGGTCCTGGACTGCTAAAACGGGACTAGAGGCCCCTTCCCCTTCTAGTACCAGCTCACTACGGCCCGCGACTGATAACAGCCACGTGGCTGTTTCAGCGAGGCGGGAGGCGGAAACCCTCTAGTCCCGGGCCATAATATCACCCGGGACTATACGGTTTCCTGCCACGGCAGAGAATTGTGTGTTTCTCTGCCGCGGCAGCGATTGTGTGTTTCTTTTTTTTGCCATTTCATTCCTTTTTCGTTTTGTGTTTCACTATAATTTCAAACATATATTCCAGTACACATATTCTACGCTACTACATACACAGTATACGTTGATGCATCTATATAATTAATCGATCCCTTGCAAGCATACATATAATCAATCATATCAAAAGGAAGAAATGTTTTCAAATTACATGGTCATTGATGATATATATGTCATATCAACTACATGGAGATCACTAAGGCATATCGAGTTCCACGTCATCCGCATAATGTTCTCCATGTACATCAAGGACCTTCTTCATCAGAAATCCTGCCGGCTCCTCTTGAATTGCTCGTATGCGCTGGTCTGGCTCTAGTTTCTCCCGCAAATCATAAATATAATGTGAATATACTTTTCGCTCACTGGTCAACTCGCGGATATACTCGTAGACGTAGTATCCACATAAATGAGTTCCCGGTAGCTGTTGTAAACTCTTCACCATTTTATAAGTTATCTCCTCTTTGAATGGACCTGGTATTTTCTGTCTGAACCGTGTCCAATACCTGCTCAACAAAGAAAATAAACAAAGGAGTTATTAGTTACTTGACATCAGGAAATGAATGAAAGAGGCCGATATAATGCGATAATGATTGAAATTATTAATGGAGCATTGCTTTCATGTCGCTCGACTTCTCTTGGTCCTAACTTAATGAGTCGTGGACTTCAACTAGGGACTTGACAACTTGAATGTTTAGCAAGATCCAGTGGAATCTGCGGATGTTTACATAAGCATACATGCATAGCTCATCGAGTAAGCAAAAATAAAATGTGTACAAGATAGAAACACTCACTTGAAGTTGTAAGGAAATAGTATTTCCTTAACAAAATTATTCTCGGTTAAGAACCTGCACAGGTCTTTCTCCACGTCCTTGGGGTGATTCTTTAACGTATTTTCACTAATGATATATGGGTCAATGAACCCAACGTCATATCTTCTAGCTCTTTTGGATTCAAGCATCTTCATTCTGCAGAATATGATATCATACAAAAGGATATATAGTTAGGATAATATATTAAATGCAATGAACGAGCTGAGCTACAAACTTAATTATAGAAATAAATCACTTACAGATAGTAGCAACCAATGATAGATTTGTCGAGGGTGCGCTGGTTGTATAACTGAAATAGTTCGGTCATTTGAACCTGTATCGAGTATGTATTTGAAGTGATGCTCCTTTCTAACGTCCACCGCAAACCAATATTTCTGATGTTTTTTTCTGTTTGCACCATGTACCATGTGTGCAGATGTCGCATATGTGTGGATAGACGCGCAAGCTCCTCATTACTGACTAGAGCCTCTCCTTTTACATACTTCCGTACTATCTGACCCACTGGCGTATCTTCATAGCCTAAATATTGACCAAGAGACATATTTTCTTCGTAGGCAAGTGCTTTGGCCTCCTATACATTGATGCCCATTAGTGCAGCATTAGTACTGGCTCTGGGGTCCATTATTTGCATGTCTCTATCCATTTCAGCTCTGAAGGCCTTGTCGAGGTCTGAAATCACTTTGAACGGGGCGACCGATTGATTCTTCTATTATCCGAGCTGGGCAACTTGCTTCCTGCTTTTTGCGCTTGTGCTTTTTTTCTTTGCTTGCTTAATAATCTCCCGGTCATAGTCTGATTTCAGATTCATCGATATTTGGGATGGTTGCTCAAGAAAAGATTTAGCCCACTTTTTTGTTTTTTCATCATATACCGTCTTTGGCTCAGGCTTTTTAGGTGCAAAATGCGCCTTAACTTGGGCAGCCACATCCGCGGCAATTTCCTCATCGGTCTTGTCATAAGGTCTCTTTGGAAGAGCCGACAGGATGTCGACTATCTTCGCCACTTGACCTTTCTTCGATGTGGGGCGCGGGGGAGCGTCGACCTTCCGTTTCTTCGAAGAGGTAGTAGTATTGAACGGAGGCGGAGGCGAAGATCGAGTATTGATCGAGTTGATGTACTCCTGCTGCGGCGATCGTCAGCAGGGCAGGGTGGACTTGGAGGTTAACGATAATCGGGTTGGGGTGGACTTGGAGGTTGACGATATTCGACGCGGGGTGGACTTGGATTCCTCGAAGTCGGTGGCCTTGGCGCCGAGCCTGGAAACTTGATGTACTTCTTCTTCCATAGAATGATGTTGCGTTTGACATCTCCTAGTTTCGTAAGGCCTTTAGGCATAGCGATGCCAATCTCTAGGTCCGCAAAATCCTCCACTATGTCATCCACCGTGACATGAGCATAGCCAGGTGGAATCGGAAGTGAATGGTGGAGTGCTCCAGGTAGACAAGGTAAAGCAGTGCCGATCTCCACCTTGAAGGACAGGTTGTTCATTGGCTGATATAGCTCAGATTGTGCCATCTCTCTGACATCATCCACGGGGTAGCGAGGAGCCCTTGCATCATCCAGTAGTGCTTGATCATCAGCTCGGACCCCCGTGGAAGCCACGCTACTTCTCCGCTGGCTAAGATCCAATGCAGGATCATCAGCCCGCAGGTGAGTTGACGACAGAGGCCTTTGGATAATTTCTTGCATGAGGTTCTTCAGATCAGCTAGGTCCTACTCTACCTTTGAGATCCGGTCTTCCTCCCGATCCTTCTTTCTCTAACGGCTTCTGTAACTGGCATCGTATTGAGGAAACCCTTTCTTCCACGGGCACGGGCGCCTTTGCCTCGTGTTCGTCCACCCTTTTCAGGATTCCCTAGGGCGGGTGTTATCTCGTCGTTATCTCTCTCGGGACGGAACAATCACAATTGAGCATCGTTCATTTCTTGAACAAGGTCTTCAGAGGGTTTTAGAATTTTTTCATGAAATAATGTCTTCCCTGTTTCTGGGTCGAACGATCCCCCGTTCCCGTACCACCAATGCTTTGAACTCTCGGGCCATCCATCTGTACCAGGAGTGAAGCCTCTAGCCCTCATGTCCTTCTCCATAGTTTCCCACTTAGGGGCGGCACTCTTATAGCCACATGTCACCATTTTATGATGGTATTTCTTTTGGGCAGCATTTAACGCATTCTTTGCCGACTTTGACTTTTCTTTATTAGATTGCTTGTACGTTAAAAAATCGGGCCACTGTTATCTCAACTTCTCGTTTGCTCCTTTGAAGTCTGGAGTTTTCTTTTTCGCGACATATTTCGCGTATAAACTTTTCTCGTGGTTCCGGTATAGTTCGGCCATCTTGCTCAGAGCCCACTCCTTGACTTTCGCTCTTTTTTCAAGCCCACCCGACCTTGGGTTAATACCATCTGCCTCAAGTTCTTCATACTCTGTAGGTAGTATGAAATGTGCTATGAGCTTCTGCCAAAGGTCATCTTTGGCATCATCGGTGACATAGATGTTGGATTCTTCACCGGGTTTCTTTGACTTATTCCATTCTTGGATGGTGATCGGCAGGTTGTCCCTAACAAGCACCCCGTACTGATTTGTAAACATCCTCCGGTGCTTCTCTGGAGCAATCGGTTCACCATCATCATCTATTTCTTCGATGGTGAACCTCTGATTACCATCCAACTTTTTGTTCGGCCCTCGTTTTGTTCGAGCTGTCGATTGCTTCGATCCGGTGGGCTAAAAGAAGAAGAGAGAGTGATTAATATATATATATTGATATATCTAGATCAATTAATGAATAGAGGTGTAACACCCTCAGAATCGGACCTATGCAAGTTTGAGCAAAATTCGCCAAACCCGCATAGAAACGATTCAAAGGTGCCCACCAGGCACTTTCGTGCGGGTGGAAAACGAAGTAATAACATTACAGTCCTCGATGGGACCAACAGAACAGATATATATATAACAGCGACTCCATGAGTCAAGAATACAGATATAATATACAAGATCCAAATCACCTTGAAAACGGTAGAGCGTCCGACTACGGACAAGACGCAAATGGGGCTAAGAGCCCTGAAGAATAACCAATGGCGTCCATAACCGCCCGAGCCAAGCCGGAAGGGTAACCACCGCTAACGGCGTCGATCTCAAAACCTGCTTAAACAAAAGGGGTGCCGACAAAGGCAAAGGAAAAGAAGGAGCGTCGATCGAGGCGAAGACACGGCGAGGCTAGAATTCGCGGTCCTCGCTACATAGGTATGGTGGATCGAGCGGCGGCAGATGCACTAAACAACCTATAGAGACTCGATACAACCTGGCGGTTATCGGAGGGTGAGAATGACCTATCCGGATCCAACCGGCTAACACCAAACAAACCCATCTGGTGTTTCCCTCGAGACCAAACGAGGAAGTCAACCGAGGAACTCACACCGCTGGCGCTTTACTTATTCGATTATCGTTGCAGCAATTACTAGTCGATTTAGATATTCATCCCGATAAAGGAAGCAGAGGCACTTTTAATTAACCATTCCGTTATAGTTGTAACACTTACTAATCGATATGAATAGCATGAGGTAACCCTTAAACCCAGCAGTTGTTGATACTTTTATTCAGCCATTCCGTTGTAGTTGCAATACTTACTAGTCAGTACAATGGTCGATGGCGACAACTCAAACAAGCAATTGTGGGGCAGTATTATTTAGCCATTCCGTTATAGTGAAGCTGATTACTAGTCATTATAAAGTCAAATTTATAGCAATAAACTTTAGTTATGCTTGTCTATGATCGAGATCTTGTGCTCCAAGTCGTCCATATCCGCGACACGGCTTTCGTAAAGTTTTACCCGCCGGGTGCACCAATAGCAACACACGCCGATCAACCTCGGAAAAACCAACTCAAAACCCAACGAGGCTTTCACGACCGAACAATCAGGATTCGAAATATTTGGGGCCACCCTTGAGTCTACCATAGCAACGGTAAGCAAGCTCGAGACGAACTCAAGGTTTGGGTATACGGTGTGAGCAGGGAACCCGAAAGTGTGGCTGGGCTTGTCGACACTGCGGAATCGTGTCCCGAACCTAAGCAGACAGTGTGCTCCTCGCACAATTTAAATACGTAAAGTAGCATGGCATAAGTAGGATCGTAAATAAAACCTCAAACTAGTTTGTGGCCCCAAGAAATAAGATGAATCAAGCTCGCTCGGGGTCCCATATACCTCCCGGATGTGGATAGCGATAAAACAAGGAATGTATCAAGTACTAGGGTCTTCACGGGACACAAGTGGGCGTTGAAACCAAATATTTTCTATCACCCACCGATGCCTCTGCTTATTTCAATTTTAGTTGTTAAACAGAAATTAAAGTGAACAATAAGTAAAACTAGGATCATCTCCAACATCAACATGCGGCAATTCATCAACAACTGTGGCACTTGACAACACGCACAAAGAGCAAGCGACTCACGACGCAAGTCCAACTATCTACCAAACAACAGGTAATAGGGGTGGCCATGGCAATATGAGGTCAGGGAATATCTGCACGGAAGCTAAAGCATCGCAACACGTATAGCAATAGATCAACAGGAGGAATAAATACTATAAAAGTAAGATAGGTAGAAAGGGAGATGCTACTGAAAACATCGTCGAGGTTCAACCAAGATCGGTGAGCTCACATCAACTCAACGGCCTTATCCGCCAAGAAGCAAAACACTAGAACAACACGGATGCAATATTTAATACAACGGAAGATCGGCATGATGCATGCATGATGTATGACATGGCAAAGGTGCAATGCAATTAGGTCATTTTAAGCGGAACCGGGTCCCGGCAATTAATTAATAGGTTCATGTTGTTTAGATACCCATAATTTAAATGTTGTTTTAACAAGACAAGATAAGATACCGGTTACTACACAAGTTTAAATGAGGCCAATATAAGGCTAGATTTGCCCGCATATGGGCCCCATATTTAATTATTAGGTGAATCGGCATAAGGCCCCCAAACCACATGAATGTATGCATGCAAGAAAATTAAATATGCAACAAGTTGTTATTACAATTATAAAATAGGGCTCGAGAAAAGGGGTCACACTTTAGGGTTCGGCAGATCTTGGTTTCCGGGGTTCGGGGTCGGTCTCAGGGTTCGACGGATCTAGGGTTCGGGGTTCGACGGATGCGTTCTCGGATAGCGGGGGTAGATCTTGTTGTCCTGTGTCGGTGACCTCGGCATCCGGAAGCAGACTTGGTTCGCGGGCGATCGGATTCTTCCGGTCGGATGTCGTTCTTGTCGTCGTGCGATCTTGTCGGGCCCACGGGTCGATCTTGCCGTTGCGAGGATCTTGTCGGGCTCGCGCCATCGAGTCGGTGTCAACATTCGGGGCGTTCTCGTGGCAATCTTGGCGTTCTGGGGATGATCCTGTCGCATCCGCGGTCTACGGTCATGTTGTCGGTCTTGGCGTCCGGGGGGGAGTTCTCGGTGTCCGTGAGGTAGACCTAGTCGCGTCCGGTCCTCGGGGTTCGACGAACTTGGCCTCCCACGGAGGCGAGCTTGGCGGTAGATGGTAGATCTTGTCGACTCCAAGCCATCGGCCTTGAACTCGTGTAGCAGAGGGGCAACAGGACAGCACTAGAGGCACCAGACTTAACCGAAGAGCTCCGTAGGCCACAGGGCACGCACACACAGGCAACAAACAGGGAGGCCACGGGATGACGCAGAGTGGGCGGGGCCACTGACGCCGGCGAGGTGAGGCCCGGAGCGCCGCAGGGCAGCGGGACGGCCGAGGCGGTGACCGGCCGCGGCTCGGGCACCTGGCGGCTCGGCGAGTGAGGCTCGCGTGGGAGGTCCGGCAGACGGGGCGGCGGCGCAAGGAGGCAGACGGTGGGGCTCGGGGCGGAAGGCGGCGGGATGCGCGGGGTCGGGGACGGCGAGCGCGGAGGAGGCCCGGGCGCCTTGAGCTCGAGGCGGGCCGAACCGACAGGCCAAGGCCGAGGCGGCGAGGTTGATGGCGCGACGCCGGAGCTTGCGGGTGTGCGGGCAGGTAGCCGCGGCGTGGGCGCCAGGAGGAGGCGCGATGCAGATGGGTGGCGGGACATGCCTGGTGGCGAGCTCATGGAAGCTTGGGGATGGGGAGAGTGGCTGGCCCGGGAGGCTGGTCGGCCTTCGCGGCGAGTGGGGCCAGGTCGGGGTCGCAGTGGAGCTCGGCTCGCGGGAAGGCTCAGCTGGCGGGAGAACTGGCCCAGGCGTGGGTGAGGCCTTGAGCGTGGAGGGAGGGGCCCTGGAGGCGAAGCGGTGGCGGCGGCGAGCGGCGGAGGCAGGCGGAGGGAGAGAACCAGAGAGAGAGGGAGGACGCGGGGGAGGAAGAAGCCGACAGGGCGGGGCCCAGTGCACGGGCACGCGGGTGAGCGTTAGGCGTCAGGTGCGTGCGTGCCTGGGTGGGGCCACGCGGGCAGGGAGAGGGGCGCCGCGTGCGTGTGAGGGAGTGGTTTTCGGTGGGTGTGGAGCGTGTGAGCAGTGTGGAGAGAGAGAGGGGGGGTTGGGTGATGTGGCAGTTTTAGATTGGTTAGGTGGGAGGGGAGAGGGTGAGGTGGCAGGTGGGGATTGGGTGGGGTGATGTGGAGGCTGGGTTGGGGTAGATAGCTGGGTAACTTTAGGATTTAGGGTGGGATTGGTTGGACCGATTTAAAAATCCTGGGGGTGGTCGTTCGGGTCAATCGGCCCGTTCGACTGCCTCCACTAAAATAATATAATTCTTTTATTTAATTTAAATGCAACTTTTGAAGACCGATAGCATTCAAACAAAAATAATCCGAAGACCGGGCTTTGCATTTGAATTAAGATGGGGCGTTTGGAAAACAAATCTGGCTTTGCGAAATAGTTTTTGACAAACAACATATGATGATGACGATGCAATGCACAAATTCAACGCGATTTTCTAGTAGTGGTTTTGCGGGATGCCACAATTCGACACCACTAACAATGGATCTCGCCCTCGAGATCCGCCTCATGTTACCGAAAGGAAGGTCGGCGCACGGCATCTCCTCGCTTCATGTAGATCCTCGCGACACCACTAACAAGGGTTCATCCTCCATCTTGAAATCGGCGACACCACCAACAAAGGGTCGTTGTCCCTGATCGTCGGGAGAACACTCCGGGGAAACAAAGGACGAAGTTGAAGGTAAGGCCACCTCTAACTTCCATGGACGGAGTAAAACTGCTGGATCCGCTGATCCGACGTACAAGAGCGAATGATAAGAGCAGTGGTAGGGTAGCTACTCCATCCCGCACTCAAACCATTACTCGCACGAATAGACGGATTATGCAACCAACTCTCGGAATTAGATCAAGATCGACAAGCGAGGTTCGAACAAGGAGTGATGCATCAGACTGCGCCGGATCTGGCGTAGATGATGTCATCACATCGGGAAACACCGGAAGATACAACAGAAATCGTATGAAAGACACACTGATTAGGTTTCGCGATGGTTCCGTTGGCATGAACAACACATGCTCAAGGTATACTCCAACTTCACCAATGCTCGTCCTTCTCATATGTCTTTCAACGACACTGATATCCAGCAAGGAACACATAGGGATAAAGAGCTCAAGGACAAAAGATTGGATGAAGGGTACAACAGACAAGTTGCAGATTGATGATCGTAGCACCTCCGTTACAAAAGGGAGAAAGCGAAACCCTGAAGGTACGACGGAAACCCAACCACGAGAAATCCTGGACTCGAAGAGAGAGAAGAGAGTGGATTCAAAACACGTAGAGGTAAGAGGAGAACAGCAGAGGGGTAAGGAGTAAAATCAGACCTAATCAGAACTATCCAACCGATTTTCAAAAATAGTTTTGACACTCTACTTCGGCCGTTAGCTAGGTTATCCTACAGGCTGGACTTGTGGGGTATCGCAACTGCTGTGCTCTGATACCACTCTGTAACACCCTCAGAATCGGACCTATGCAAGTTTGAGCAAAATTCGCCAAACCCGCATAGAAACGATTCAAAGGTGCTCACCAGCACTTTCGTGCGGGTGGAAAACGGTAATAACATTACACAGTCCTCGATGGGACCCACGTAGAGATATATATAACAATACTCCATGAGTCAAGAATACGTATATAATATACAAGATCCAAATCACCTTGAAAAGCGGTAGAGCGTCCGACTACGAACAAGAAGCAAATGGGGCTAAGAGCCCGAAGAATAACCAATGGCGCCCATAACCCCTGTGCCAAGCGGAAGGGTAACCACGCTAACGGCGTCGATCTCAAAACCTGCTTAAACAAAGGGTGCCGAAGGCAAAGGAAAGGAAAAGAAGGAGCGTCAAGATCGAGTCCAAAGATTAGCGAGGCTAGAATTCGGCGGTCGCCAACATAGGTATGGTGGATCGAGCGGCAAAGATGCACTAAACAACCTATAGAGACTCGATACAACTGGCGGTTATCGGAGGGGGATGAGAATGACCTATCCGGACCCAACCTGAAGCTAACACCAAACAAACCCATCCTGGTGTTTCCCCCTCGAGACCAAACGAGGAAGTCAACCGAGGAACTCACACCGCTGGCGGTTTACTTATTCAATTATCGTTGCAGCAATTACTAGTCGATTTAGATATTCATCCCGATAAAGGAAGCGAGAGGCACTTTTAATTAACCATTCCGTTATAGTTGTAACACTTACTAATCAGATATGAATAGCATGAGGTAACCCTTAAACCCAAAGCTTGTTGATACTTTTATTCAGCCATTCCGTTGAAGTTGCAATACTTACTAGTCAGTACAATGGTCGCATGGCGACAACTCAAACAAGCAATTGTGGGCGTATTATTTAGCCATTCCGTTATAGTGAAGCTGATTACTAGTCATTATAAAGTCAAATTTATAGCAATAAACTTTAGTTATGCTTGTCTATGATCGAGATCGTGCTCCAAGTCGTCCATATCCGCGGACACGGCTTTCGAGAAAGTTTTACCCGGGATGCACCAATAGCAACACGCCGATCAACCTCGGAAAAACCAACTCAAAACCCAACGAGGCTTTCACGATCGAACAATCACAGGATTCGAAATATTTGGGGCCACCCTTGGAGTCTACCACAACGGTAAGCAAGCTCGAGACGGACTCAAGGTTTGGGTATACGGTATGTGAACGATCGGGAACCCGAAGTGTGGCTGGGCTTGTCGACACCGGAATCGTGTCCCGAACCTAACAAAATGCAGGTGCTCCTCGCACAATTTAAATACGTAAAGTAGCATGGCATACAGGATCGTAAATAAAACCTCAAACTAGTTTGTGGCCCCAAGAAATAAGATGAATCAAGCTCGCTCGGGGGTCCCATATACCTCCCGGATGTGGATAGCGCGATAAAACAAGGAACAGGTATCAAGTACTCGGGGTCTTACGGGACACAAGTGGGCGTTCGGAAACCAAATATTTTCTATCACCCACCGATGCCTCTGCTTATTTCAATTTTAGTTGTTAAACAGAAATTAAAGTGAACAATAAGTAAAACTAGGATCATCTCCAACATCAACATGCGGCAATTCATCAACAACTGTGGCACTTGACAACACGCAACAGCACCTGAGCAAGCGACTACGACGCGCAAGTCCAACTATCTACCAAACAACAGGTAATAGGGGGTGGCCATGGCAATATGAGGCTGCAGGGAATATCTCAGGTACGGAAGCTAAAGCATCGCAACACAGATAGCAATAGATCAACAGGAGGGAATAAATACTATAAAAGTAAGATAGGTAGAAAGGGGGAGATGCTCGCCTGAAAACATCGTCGTAGGTTCAACCGAAGATCGGGGCGAAGCTCACATCAACTCAACGGCCTTATCCGCGAAGAAGCAAAACACTAGAACAACACCGGATGCAATATTTAATACAACGGCAGAAGATCGGCATGATGCATGCATGATGTATGACATGGCAAAGGTGCAATGCAATTAGGTCATTTTAAGCGGAACCGGGGTCCCGACAATTAATTAATAGGTTCATGTTGTTTAGATACCCCGCAATTTAAATGTTGTTTTAACAAGACAAGATAAGATACCGGTTCGCTACACAAGTTTAAATGAGGCCAATATAAGGCTAGATTTGCCCGCATATGGGCCCCATATTTAATTATTAGGTGAATCGGCATAAGGCCCCCAAACCACATGAATGTATGCATGCAAGAAAATTAAATATGCAACAAGTTGTTATTACAATTATAAAATAGGTCTCGAGAAAAGGGGTCACACTTTAGGGTTCGGCAGATCTTGGTTTCCGGGGTTCGGGGTCGGTCTCAGGGTTCGACGGATCTAGGGTTCGGGGTTCGACGGATGCGTTCTCGGATAGCGGGGGTAGATCTTGTTGTCCTGTGTCGGTGACCTCGGCATCCGGGAAGCAGGACTTGGTTCGGCGCCGGGGGCGCATCGGATTCTTTCGGTCGGATGCCGTTCTTGTCGTCGTGCCGATCTTGTCGGGCCCCACGGGGTCGATCTTGCCGTTGCGAGGATCTTGTCGGGCTCGCGCCATCGAGTCGGTGTCAACATTCGGGGCGTTCTCGTGGCAATCTTGGCGTTCTGGGGATGATCCTGTCGCATCCGCGGTCTACGGTCATGTTGTCGGTCTTGGCGTCCGGGGGGGGGGGAAATTCTCGGTGTCCGTGAGGTAGACCTAGTCGCGTCCGGTCCTCGGGGTTCGACGAACTTGGCGTCCCACGGAGGCGAGCTTGGCGGTAGATGGTAGATCTTGTCGACTCCAAGCCATCGGCCTTGAACTCATGTAGCAGAGGGGCAACAGGACAGCACTAGAGGCACCAGACTTAACCGAAGAGCTCCGTAGGCCACAGGGCACGCACACACAGGCAACAAACAGGGAGGCCACGGGATGACGCAGAGTGGGCGGGGCCACTGACGCCGGCGAGGTGAGGCCCGGAGAGCCGCAGGGCAGCGGGACGGCCGAGGCGAAGCGGTGACCGGCGGGTGCGGGTCGGGGCACTGGCGGCGCGGCTCCGGCGAGGTGAGGCTCGCGTGGAGGTCCGCAGACGGGCGGCGGCGCAAGGAGGCGACGGCGGGCTCGGGCGGAAGGAGGCGGATGCGAGGTCGGGACGGCGCGAGCCATGAGGAGGGCCAGGCGAGGCGCGAGCTCGAGGCGGCCGGAACTGCGAGCGCCTTGCTGCCGAGGCGGGGTTGATGGCGCGACGGCGGAGCTTGCGGGGTGCGGGCGGAGGGGCAGGCGGGCGGCGGGCGCCCAGAGGAGGCGGCGCGATGCGATGGGTGGCGGGGCGTGCAAAGGGAGCTCATGGAGAGCTTGGGGGGGTGGGGGAGGTGGCTCCGGGAGGCGGGTCGGCCTTCGCGTCCGGCAAGGTGGGGGCCGGGGTCGGGGTCAGTGGAGCTCGGCTCGGCGGGAGGGCTCATTGGCGGGAGGGCTGGCCAGCGGTGAGCAGGAGGCCTGTGAGCCCGCTGAGGGAGGAGGCGGTGGCGGCACTGGCGGCGGAGACGGGCGGTGCTGCGAGGGAGAGAACCAGAGAGAGAGGGAGGACGCGGGGGAGGAAGAAGCCGACAGGGCGGGGCCCAGGTGCGGGGCACGCGGGCGGGTGAGCGGTTGGGGCGTCGGGTGCGTGCGTGCCTGGGTGGGGCCACGCGGGCAGGGAGAGGGGCGCCGCGTGCGTGTGAGGGAGTGGTTTTCGGTGGGTGTGGAGCGTGTGAGCAGTGTGGAGAGAGAGAGGGGGGGTTGGGTGATGTGGCAGTTTTAGATTGGTTAGGGGGGAGGGGAGAGGGTGAGGTGGAAGGTGGGGATTGGGTGGGGTGATGTGGAGGCTGGGTTGGGGTAGATAGCTGGGTAACTTTAGGATTTAGGGTGGGATTGGTTGGACCGATTTAAAAATCCTGGGGGTGGTCGTTCGGGTCAATCGGCCCGTTCGACTTCCTCTACTAAGATAATATAATTATTTTATTTAATTTAAATGCAACTTTTGCAGACCGATAGCATTCAAACAAAAATAATCCGAAGACCGGGCTTTACATTTGAATTAAGATGGGGCGTTTGGAAAACAAATCTGGCTTTGCGAAATAGTTTTTGACAAACAACATATGATGATGACGATGCAATGCACAAATTCAACGCGATTTTCTAGTAGTGGTTTTGCGGGATGCCACAAGAGGTAACACGAGGCTTTATATATATGTACCTCGCCGGATCCTGTCGAGGGGCCATCATTATTGTTGTTATTTGTTTGCCCTTCGTCCATCCGGTCTTCCCCTTGGTACATCAGGTTTTCCTCTAGTCCATCACCGGATGGATTCAAATATGAGGAAATCTCTTCCTCGAGCAAAATATCTTCACCAGTAGTAATATTAAGAGGAATTTCACCTCTTATCATACCCTGAAGAAAACCTTCACCAATGCGACAAGGATCTTCAGATCGATCCATGACTTAATTAACTATAACAGAAAGAGAGTTAAACAGGTTAGAAAAAACAATAATCCTAATAACTGAAAAAAACAATAACCCTAATAACACTAATTAATAACCCTAATATTATTTGCGGTAAAACAAAAATCCTAATTACAAATACAAAAAAACAATAACCCTAATTAATAACCCTAATATTATTTGTGGTAAAACAATAATCTTAATAACTAAAACAAAAAAACAATAACCCTAATTAATAACCCTAACATTATTTGTGGTAAAACAATAATCCTAATAACTAAAACAAAAAAATAATAACCCTAATATTATTTGTGGTAAAACAATAATCCTAATTATAATAACCCTAATATTATTTGTGGTAAAACAATAATCCTAATTATAATAACCCTAATATTATTTGTGGTAAAACAATATAATCCTAATAACTAAAACAAAAAAATAACTAAAACAATAATCCAAATCCTAATAACTAAAACAATAATTCTAATTATAATAACCCTAGCTAATATTATTTGTGGTAAAAAAACCACTCTCGATCTCACCGACATCGGCGACAGCACGTGACGGCGACACGGCGGCGAGGCGTTGCGGGCGACACGCGGTGGCGAGGCGGCGCCACGACAAAGACGAAAGGCGAGCAGCGACACGTCACGGCACGGCAGCGCAGCGGCACGGCGGAGCGGCAGTGGAATCGGCGGCCGGACAACACCTCCCCCTGCGTGTCTTCAATGCGTCGCCTGTGATGTCCTTTGTCTTCGTCGAGGAATGTCAAGTGTGAAGGGTTTCGCGGCATAGTAAATCAAAATTTTCTACGGATGCGAACAGAGGGAAAGCCAAGATCTAATCTAGGAGATGCAATCAACGAGAGAGATTGGATTAGATCTTCATACCCTTGAAGATTCGCATAGCGGAACGTTCGTCGGAACGTGGGTGATGTAGTCGTACTCGCTTCTCCTCCTCGCGATCCGATCCGATCTAGCACCACAAGTGGCGGTGCCTCCGTGAGATGCACACGTGCAGCACCTCGACGTCTCCTCCTTCCTCGGACCAGCAAGTATGGTGGAGAGATAGATTGGATCTACAACACGACGGCGTGGTGTATATGGTGGAGAATTTCTGCAGCAGGGCTTCGCCTACAAACAGTCGGGAGGGAGAGAGGAAGGGCAGCAGGGCAACTAGGGTTTGGAGGCAAGGTGTAGGGGGGAGGGGGCGCCCCAGCCCTCTTTATATAGAGGGGGGGCGGCCAGCCCTTGCCCCTCCTCCAAGCCTTGGGCCGGCGGCCAAGGGAGGGAGGAGTGGGGGGTGAGGACTCTCCCCCTTCTAGAAACCCTATCTCCAGTTTAAACCCTCCTGGGGCGGCTGGGCCCTATGGGGACTTGTGACCCTGGCCCAATGCGGCCAGGACACTCCCTCATAGGCCCATGCCCCCTCCCGGAAGGTGGGTCCACGTTGGTCCCCTTCCGGAAGGTTCTAGAAGCTTCCGGTACAATACCGATTAACCCGGAACAATTCCGAACTCCAAAAATTGCCGCCTTATATGAATCTTATTCTCTGACCACTCCGAACCTCTCGTGATGTCCCGGATCCCATCCGAGACTCAACAAAAACTCATAAACCAATTATCCAATCTATCCTAGCGTAGACACGTTATGTGTGACCCTACGGTTCGAGAATATGCGACATGATCTTCTATCCATAATCAACAGCGTGCAGGCACCCATATTGACTACACATTCATCGATGATCATATCGGATGAACCACGATGCCGTGATTCAATCAATCCCATATATATTCCCTTCGCCTCGCGATATTTTACTTGCCCGAGATTCGATCGTCGGCTTGGTCATACCTAGTTCAATCGTTCACAGCAAGTACTTTACTCGTTCCGTAATCCGATATCACTTTGTGATTAACTCCTAACCACATGCTTGCAAGCGGTGTTGATATCGATTACGAGTGGGCCCAAGTATATCTCCGACTTGGGAGGGACAAATTCCATCTCGATACATACAACCCAACAGATACTTTACGATCACCTGAGAGACACCTTTATGATCACCCTCTCATAGGATGACGTTTGATGACCTCAAAGCTTTCTTCCGATACCAGGGAGTTGTATTATCTCATGGTCTAAGGAATACAATATTTGACATAGGAAAAGCTTCGCAAAGATGAACACGATGATACGATCTAATTGCTTCGCTTAGTTTGGGTCTGTCCATCATATCATTCTCCAATGATATGATCTCATTATCAATTGACAACTCATGTCTATGGTTAGGAAACCTTAACCATCATTGATCAATGAGCTAGTACATAGAGGCGTAGTAGGGACACGATGTTGTTCACAAACCACACAAGTATTAAAGTTTCTGCTTAATACAATTCTAGCATGGAATATAAACTTTATCATGAACAAGAATTATAATAATAATAACATCTTTATTATTGCCTCTAGGGCATAATTCCAACAGTCTCCCACTTGCACTAGAGTCAATAATATAGTTTACATTTGGCAACAATCTCACACCCATGGCACTGAGGTGCTGATCATGTTTTGCACGTGGAAGAGGTTTAGTCAATGGATCTGCGACATTCAGATCTGTATGTACTTTGCTAATCTTCAGATCTCCATCTGCAATATAATCTCGGATTATATGAAACTTGCGGTTGATATGCTTGGTCTTTGGATGATATCTTGGTTCCTTAGCGATTGCTATGGCGCCAGTGTTGTCACACAATATCTCTAGTGGGTCCAATGCACTTGGAACCACGCCAAGCTCAGTGATGAAGTTTCTGATCCAAACTCCTTCACTTGACGCTTCTGCAGCAGCCATGTATTCCGCTTCCACTGTATATCCCGCGATCACGCTTTGCTTGCAGCTTCTCTAGCTCACAGTGTAACACCCTCAGAATCGGACCTATGCAAGTGTTAGCGAAAACCCGCCAAACCCGCATAGAAACGATTCAAAGGTGCCCACCAGGCACTTTCGCATGGTGGAAAAGCGTAATAACATTACACAACAGTCTTCGATGGGACCCACAAAACAGATATATATAACAGCGACTCCATGAGTCAAGAATAAAGATATACGGTACAAAGATCCAAATCACCTTGAAAAGATGGAGCGTCCGACTACGGACAAGATGCAAATGGGGCTAAGAGCCCTGAAAAATAACCAATGGCGTCCATAACCCTGCCAAGCGGAAGGGTAACCTCTAACGACGATCTCAAAACCTGCTTAAACAAAAGGGTGCGACAAAGGGCAAAGGAAAAGAGGAGTCAAGATCGAGGCCGATGCAGCGAGGCTAGAATTCGGCGGTCCTCGCCTACAAAGGTATGGTGGACTGAAGCGGCAGCGACAGCACGCACTAAACAACCTATAGAGACTCGATACAACTGGCGACTATTAGAGAGGGGTAAGAAATACCTATTCGGAACCAACCTGATACTATCATCAAACAAACCCTTCCTGGCGTTTCCCCCTCGAAACCAAACGAGGAAGTCAACCGAGGAAGTCACACAGTTGGTAGTTTTACTTATTTGGTTATCGTTGCAGCAATTACTAGTCAGGTTTTAAATAATCGTTCTGATAAAATAAGCAGTGGGCACTTTTAGTTAATCATTCCGTTATAGTGGCAACACTTACTAGTCAGATACATTTAGCATGAGATAACCCAAAACCCAGCAGTTGTTGGTACTTTTATTCAGCCATTCCGTTGTAGTTGCAATACTTACTAGTCAGTTATAATGGTCGCAAGCGACACTCCAAACAAGCAGTTGTGGGCAGTATTATTAGCCATTCCATTATAGTGAAGCTGATTACTAGTCATTATAAAGTCAAATTTATAGCAATAAACTTTAGTTATGCTTGTCTATGGTCGAGATACTGTGCTCCAAGTCGTCCATAACCGCGGACACGGCTTTCAGAAAGTTTTACCCGGCCGGGGTGCACCAATAGCAACACACGCTCGATCAACCTCGGAAAAACCAAAACAAAACCCAACGAGGCTTTCACGACTGAACAATCATAGGATTCAGAAATATTTCAGGGGGCCACCCCTTGGAGTACACCATAGCAACGTAAGCAAGCTCGAGACGGACTCAAGGTTTGGGTGGACACGGTGTGAACGCTGGGAACCCAAAAGCTGGGCTTGTCGACACCGCGAATCGTGTCCCGATCCTAAATGACAGACAGGTGCTCCTCGCAATCGTAAGTACATAAGTAGCATGGCATAAGTACAGATAGTAAATAAAACCTCAAACTAGTTTGTGGCCCCAAGAAATAAGATCAATCAAGCTCGCTCGGGGGTCCCATATACCTCCGGATGTGGATAGCGCGATAAATCAAGGAAGTATCAAGTACTCGGGGTCCCACGGACACAAGTGGGCGGCGCTCGAAACCAAATATTATCTATCATCCACCGATGCCTCTGCTTACTTCAATTTTAGTTGTTAAACAGGAATTAAAGTGAACGATAAGTAAAACTATGATCATCTCCAACATCAACATGCGGCATTATTCCAACAACTGTGGCACTTGACGACACGCAACAGCACTTGAGCAAGCGACTACGACGCGCAAGTCCGACTATCTACCAAACAACAAGTAATAGGGTGTGTCCAAGGCAATATATGGCTGCAAGGGATATCAAGGGTACGAAATCTAGAGCATCGCAACACAGATAGCAATAGATCAACAGGAGGGAATAAATACTATAAAGTAAGATAGGTAGAAAGGGGGAGATGCTCGCCTGAAAACATTGTCGAAGGGTTCAACCGAAGATCGGGGCGAAGCTCACATCAACTCAACGGCCTTATCCGCGAAGAACCAAAACACTAGAAGAAACACCGGATGTAGTATTTAATACAATGGCAGAAGATCGGCATGATGCATGTATGATGTATGGCATGGCAAAGATGCGATGCGATTAGGTCATATTAAGTGGAACCGGGGTCCCGACAATTAATTAAATGGTTCGAGTTATTTAGAACCCCCGCAATTTAGATGTTGTTTATCAAGACAAAGGATAGCACCAGTTCGCTACACAAGTTTAAATGAGGCCAATATGAGACTAGATTTGCCCGCATATGGGCCCCATATTTAATTATGAGGTGAATCGGCATAAGGCCCCCAAACCACATGAATGTATGCATGCAAGACAATTAATATGCAACAATTTATATAGTTGGCAAATTATAAAATAGGGTTCTCGGGTAAGGGTCACACATCGAGGGGTCTCGACGGTCTTGGGGTTCCGGGGTTCGGGGTCGGTCTCAGGGTCCAGGGTTCGACGGAAACGGTCTCGGCGGGAACGTTCTCGGGCCACGGAGATAGGTCTTGTCGCATCCGGGAAGCCGGACTTGGTTTGGTGTCGGGGGCGCATCGGATTCTCCCGGTCGCTGTCGTTCTTGTCGTCGCGAAGGTCTTGTCGGGTCCGCGCCATCGAGTCGGTCTTGGCGTCCGGGGGAATTCCCGATGTTCCGTGGAGAAGATCTTGGCGTCCGAGGGTTTCTCCGCGTCCGTGGGTAGTACTTGGCGTTCCGGATCGGGGTTCTTGTCGCCTTTGAACCCGGGGACTCGGCGTCCACGGTCTTCGGTTCCGAGAAGAAGGACTGGTCACATCCGACATCATCGCCTCTGGTTTCCATGTTGGAGCACTCCGAGTGGCATCGCCTTGGAGATCTTGTGACGAGGAAACTTGGCTAGAGTGGACGAGATGAAAGCACCGAAGATGGAGAGCTTGGCGAGGAACGGAGTTTGAATGAGGCCGTTGTCAGCAGAACATGTCGTAGCTGCACTTGCTAGAATAGGCACAGGAGCTCGAAGGCCCGCACGGATGGAGGCCCGGCTGGCGGAACACGCAGAGGACGCCACGGCCAGGAAGTTCCACGGGGTGGCGCGAGGCGGATCACGGCGGGCTGGCATGAGGGTGGAGGAGGCGGCAGCGGCTCGGGCAGGCGGCTCCAATGCCGAGGTGAGGCGGCGAGGCGGCAGGCGGAGCTCGGGGACGGCAGTGGGGAGGCGACGCCGGGAGGAGCTGGCGAGGCGGTGGCGAGGCAGCGTCTGCAGGCTGGGCCACAGGTCGCTCCGGGCGAGGCGCCGAACGCGGGTCGGCCAGGCATGCGGCTTGGGGCGGCAATGCTCGGCTTGAGCGGCGGATGCGGCCGGGCGAGGTGGGGAGGCGGCGGCGTCGGGAGGTGCTGGCGGCGATGCTCGAGATGGGGGCGGGGAGGCGCGGTCGTGAGGAGGAGTCGCCGGCGGTGAGAGGGCCGCCGGAGGGGAGAAGGAAGGGCTCGGGGCCGAGGTGGTTGGTGGAGGCGGTTGGTGACGGCGACGAGAGGAAGCGGGGCCAGGCGGGTGGAGGAGGGGGCGGAGCTAGGCCGGGGTGGACCGGCGGCGGAGCGGCGGTCTCCGGTGAGCGGGAGGAAGAGGAGGAAGCGGGGGGGAGCGTCGGGTGCGTGGGGATGGGCTGGGACGCGCGGGGACAGAGGCCAGGGGGTGGGACCCAGGCGCGTGTGTGCGTGCTGTGTGTCATGTGCGTGTGGGGTGATCTGGTGGGTGGGCCGCGTGGGGAAGAGTGTGTGCTGTGAGGGGGTGGGGAGAGAGAGGAGTGGGGGAGAGCGAGAGGGAGGGGTGAGATGGCAGATTTTGATAGGCTAGGGGGAGGGGAGAGGGTGAGGTGGCACAAGGGGGTTGGTTGGGGTGATGTGGAGGGGAGGGCTGGGTAGGAAGATTGGTAGATGTAGGATTTAGAAGGGCGGGTGTAGGTGGACCGTTTGTAAAAACCTGGGGGTGGTCGTGCGGGTCGGGTTGGCCCGTTCGACTGCCCCCACTAAAATAATTAAAAGTTTTATTTAATTTTAAATGCACCGCTGCAAACCAATAATAGACAACAAAATATTCCGGCGACCTGGGTTTGAATTTGAAACAAGGCAGGCGTTTTAGAAAACAAAACGGGCTTTGCGAAAATAGTTTTAGACAAACAACATATGATGATGACGATGCAATGCACAAATTCAACGCGATTTTCTAGTAGTGGTTTTGCGGGATGCCACACACAGCTCCTCCATTCAAAATATAAACGTATCCTGTCTGAGATTTGGAATCATCCTTGTCGGTGTCAAAACTAGCGTCGACGTAACCTTTTACGACAAGCTGTTCATCACCCCCATAGACTAAGAACATTTCTTTAGTCCTATTTAGGTACTTTAGGATGTTCTTCACGGCTGTCCAGTGTTCCACTCCTGGATCACTTTGATATCTGCTCATTAAACTAAGAGCATTGTACACATCCGGTCTAGTACACAGCATGTCATACATGATGGAACCTATGGCCGAGGCATAAGGCACCTTGCTCATATCTTCCCTATCATTTACCGTAGCTGGACACTGAGCTTTGCTCAATATCTTACCTGACAACATAGGCACTGAACCTTTCTTTGCCTTATCCATTCTGAACCTTTTCAGAACTTTGTCTAGGTATGTACTCTGGCTTAAAACTATCAGGCGTCTTTGTCTATCTCTATAGATTTTGATGCCCAATATATAAGCAACTTCACCTAGGTCTTTCATTGAAAAACATTTGTTCAAATAACTCTTCACATCATTAAGCATGTTGATGTCATTTCCAATAATCAATATGTCATCCACATATAGTACCAGAAACGTCACCGAGCTCCCACTCACTTTCTTGTAGATGCAAGCTTCGTAGAAATTTGGAACAAATCCAAAGCTCTTGATCATTTGATCAAAACGAAGGTTCCAACTCCGAGATGCTTGCTTCAGTCCATAAATGGAACACTGAAGTTTGCATACTTTATCAGCATCCTTAGGATCGACAAAACCTTCGGGTTGCATCATATACAACTCTTCATCAATGTTGCCATTGAGGAACGCAGTCTTGACATCCATCTGCCATATTTCATAATCATGAAACGCAACAATTGCTAATAAAATCCGAATGGACTTAAACATCGCTACGGGAGAGAAAGTCTCATCGTAGTCAACACCTTGAACTTGTCAAAAACCTTTTGCGACAAGCCGTGCTTTATAGACGGTAACATTACCATCCGTGTCCGTTTTCTTCTTGAAGATCCATTTGCACTCAACAGCCTTTTGGTCGCTAGGAGGGTCCACCAAAGTCCATACTTGGTTTTCGCTCATGGATCCCAATTCGGATTTCATGGCTTCCAGCCATTTCTCAAAGTCTGGGCTCATCATCGCTTCCTCATAGTTCGTAGGTTCACTGTCTTCTACTAACAAGACAATCAAGACAGGGTTGCCGTACCACTCAGGAGGGGCACGCGACCTTGTCGACCTGCGACATTCAGTAGCAGCATCGTCTGAAGCTTCATGATCCTTGTCATTAGCTTCCTCTATTGTTGGTGCAAAGGTAACTGGAACAATTTCAGTCTTGCGCTACTCTCCAATTCAATAGAAGGTTCAATAACCTCGTCAAGCTCTACTTTCCTCCCACTCACTTCTTTCGAGAGAAACTCCTTCTCAAGAAAGGAACCGTTCTTTGCGACAAACACTTTGCCTTCGGTTTTGTGATAGAAGGTATACCCAATAGTTTCCTTAGGGTATCCTATGAAGACGCATTTCTCGCTTTGGGTTCGAGCTTGTCGGCATCAACTTCTTGGCGAAGCTTCAGATCCCCAAACTTTAAGAAACGACAACTTAGGTTTAGCACCAAACCACAGTTCATACGGTGTCGTCTCAACGGATTTAGATGGAGCCCTATTTAAAGTGAATGCAGCGGTTTCTAATGCATAACCCCAAAATGATAACGGCAAATCAGTAAGAGACATCATTGATCGGACCAGATCTAATAGGGTTCGATTCCGGCGTTCAGACACACCATTGCGCTGTGGTGTTCCGGGTGGCGTGAGTTGTGAAATGATTCCACTTGCTTTAAGATGCGTGAGAAAATCATAACTCAAATATTCACCTCCACGATCGGATCGTAGAAACTTAATCTTTCTGTTACGATGGTTCTCCACTTCATTCTGAAATTCCTTGAACTTTTCAAATGTTTCAGATTTATGTTTCATTAAATAGATATACCCATATCTACTTAAGTCATCGGTAAAAGTGAGAAAATAGCGATATCCACCGCGCGTCGAAATACTCATCGGTCTGCATACATCGGTATGTATGATTTCCAACAAGTCCGTTGCTCGCTCCATCATACCGGAGAACGGGGTTTTGATCATCTTGCCCATGAGGCATGGTTCGCATGTGTCAAATGATTCAAAATCAAGAGACTCCAAAAGTCCATCGAATGGAGTTTCCTCGCTTTACACCAATATGACCTGAGCAGCGATTGCCACAAATAAGTAGTATTATCACTATCTACTTTGCATCTCTTAGCCTCAATGTTATGGATGTGTTTCATCCCTTTAGATTTAGAAGAAATAAACCATTCACAATAGGTGCATGACCATAAAAGATGTTACTCATATAAATAGAACAACCATTATTCTCCGATTTAAATGAATAACCGTCTTGCAATAAACACGATCGAAATAATGTTCATGCTCAACGCATGCACATAATAACATTTATTCAGTTTAAAACTAATCCGAAGGTAAAACTAAGGAGGCGTGCCGACGGCCATCACATCAACTCTTGATCCGTTGCCAACGCATCGTCACCTCATCCTCGCAGCCGCCGTCTATTCCGTAGCTCTGTTTGAGTTACAAATATTAGCAATGAACGGTATCAAATACCCAAGCACTACAACGAGGGCTAGTAAGGAAAACATCAATAACATGTATATCAAATATACCTTTGATGGTGCCACCTTCTTGTCCGCTAAGTACTTGAGACGATTCGCTTCGAGGACCCTTGTCCTTGTAGTAGAAGCACTCAGTGTCCGGTTTAGGACCAGACTTGAGCTTCTTCTCAGCAGGAGCATTGCGCTTGCCGCCGCCCTTCTTGAAGGGCTTCTTTGATCCCTTACCTTTCTTAAAGGAGGGCTTGTTGACCATCAACACATGATTATCCTTCTTGATTTCCACCTCCGCAGCCTTCAGCTTTGCGAAGAGCTCGGTGATCGTATCAGTGGAGCCAATCTGATTATGAGTCACTACAAAACTTTTGTAGCTGGGAGGGAGTGATTGCAGAACCCTGTCAATCTTGAGCTCCTCTAGAATCGTGCATTCCAGTTGCTCAAGGCGTTGAGTGTAGCCCGTCATCTTTATGGCGTGCTCACTAACGGAACTCCCTTCCTTCATCTTGTAGTTAAAGAACTTCTCGGAGATCTCATATCTCTCAGAACGGGCCTGAGTCTGAAACATGGTTTTCAGATCCTCGAGAATCTCAAAGGGCTCAGGATACTCTTCAAAACGATTTTGAAGTTCCGGTTCCATAGCAAACAACATGGTTCTCTTAATCACACCATAATCATCTTTGCGCGACTGATAGACAGCTTTCTCATCACCGGCCTTGATTGCAGTGGGGTCACCTAACGCTTTCCCAAGGACATAGTCCTTTTGTCCGCCAGACAGAATGATTCTTAGATTGCGGAAACAATTGGTGAAGTTAGACCCATTGTTTCTAAGCTTTTCCTTCTCAGCAAAAACGTTGAAGTTGAAGTTGGACTTGGCCATGTGATCTACAGTATTTGCAAGTTCAATTTAGACTATGTTCATGATAAATTGTTCAACTTAATCAAATTACTAGATGAACTCCCACTAAATTCAACATCCCTCAAGTTGTTTAGTGAACACGATCCAAATTAACCACACCTAATCTGATCATCATGAGAAGAGATGTGGTTTCAATGGTAGAAAACAAAGTGTCGATCATATCATTCATATGACTCATGCTTAACCTTTCGGTTCTTGTGTTCCGAGGCCATGTCTGTACATGCTAGGCTCGTCAAGCTAGACCCAAGTATTTCCGCATGTGCAAAACTGGCTTGCACCCGTTGTATGTGAGCGTAGAGTCTATAGCACCCGATCATCACGTGATGCTTGGACACGACGAACTTTCGCAACGGTGCATACTTGGGGAGAACACAGTTTTTATCTTGATCTTTAAGTGAGGAATCATCTTATAATGCTACCGTCGCGATCTAAGCATAATAAGATACATAAAAGGACAAACATCACATGCATATAACTTTATGTGACATGGTATAGCCAATCTTCGCGCAATGATCTCCATCTTGTGCGTTTCGGCATGATCTCCATCACTCCACCATGATTGCCTCCACCACGAATAGCAACTACAACTATTGCTAACTACTTAGCGATAAAGTAAAGCTATTACATGGCGTATAAGAAGTTGACTCGCAGGTCATACACAATTATAAAGACAACCATATGGCTCCTACCGGTTGTGTACTCATCGACATGCAAGTCGTGAAACATTACAAAACATGATCATCGCATACAATATAGACATCACATCTTGGGCCATACCATATCACGAAAACACTCCTACAAAAACAAGTTAGACGCCTCTACTTTGTTGTTGCATGTTTTACGTGGCTTATGGGAGTAGATGCTAAGAACGATTCTTACCTACGGAAAGCCACAACGGTGATATTATGGTTGCCAAACTCGGTGTTAATCCCATGACAACTATAGTGAGAAAGCGACATCCACCACCGCATGTGTGGTACAAGCCACACGTCAAGTCGGAGCGGTCATGAACGAGGTCGCGTAAGGTTGGCCTGGACCGCTTCGATCTCACTATCCCGGGTCATAAGAAGAACACAAACAAGAGGCTTGCAACAGAAAACATCAATGCCCGCAACAACCATGTTGCGTTCTACTCGTGAAACACATCTACGCATAGATCTAGCTCTGATACCACTGAAGGGTTTCACGGCATAGTAAATCAAAATTTTCTACGGATGCGAACGGGGAAAGCCAAGATCTAATCTAGGAGATGCAATCAACGAGAGATTGGATTATATCTTCATACCCTTGAAGATTCAACGCCAATGAACGTTATCGGAACGTGGGTGATGTAGTCGTACTCGCTTCTCCTCCTCGCGATCCGATCCGATCTAGCACCACAAGTGGCGGTGCCTCCGTGAGATGCACACGTGCAGCACCTCGACGTCTCCTCCTTCCTCGGACCAGCAAGTATGGTGGAGAGATAGATTGGATCTACAACACGACGGCGTGGTGTATATGGTGGAGAATTTGCGGCAGGCTTCGCCTACAAACAATGGGAGGGAGAGAGGAAGGCAGGGGCAACTAGGGTTTGGAGGCAAGGTGTAGGGGAGGGCGCCCAGCCTCTTTATATAGAGGGGTCCAGCCCTGCCCTCCTCAAGCCTTGGGCGGCCAAGGGAGGAGTGGGGTGAGGACTCTCCCTTCTAGAAACCCTATCTCCGGTTTAAACCCTCACAGGCGGCTGGGCCCTATGGGCCTTGTGCCCCTGGCCCAATGCGCCAGGACACTCCCTCATAGGCCCATGCACCTCCCGGAAGGTGGGGCCACGTTGGTCCCTTCCGAAGGTTCTAGAAGCTTCGGTACAATACCGATTAACCTAACAATTCCGAACTCCAAAAACTGCACTTATATGAATCTTATTCTCCGGACCACTCGAACCTCTCGTGATGTCCCGGATCCCATCCGAGACTCAACAAAAACTCATAAACTAATTATCCAATCTATCCTAGCGTCGAGACACGTTAAGTGTGTGACCCTGGGTTCGAGAATATGCGTACATGATCTTCTATCAATAATCAGCGGGTGCAGGCACCCATATTGACTCCCACATTCATCGATGATCATATCGGATGAACCACGATGCCAGGATTCAATCAATCCCATATATATATTCCCTTCGTCTCGCGATATTTTACTTGCCCGAGATTCGATCGTTTGCACGTCATACCTAGTTCAATCTCGTTCACAGCAAGTACTTTACTCGTTCCGTAATCCGATATCACTTTGTGATTAACTCCTTAACCACATGATTGCAAGCGGTGTTGATATCGATTAACGAGTGGGCCCGAAGTATATCTCTCCGACTTGGGAGGGACAAATTCCATCTCGATACATACAACCCAACAGATACTTTCCGATCACCTGAGAGACACCTTTATGATCACCCTCTCATAGGATGACGTTTGATGACCTCAAAGCTTTCTTCCGATACCAGGGAGTTGTATCATCTCATGGTCTAAGGAATACAATATTTGACATAGGAAAAGCTTCGCAAAGATGAACACGATGATACGATCTAATTGCTTCGCTTAGTTTGGTCATCCATCATATCATTCTCCAATGATATGATCTCATTATCAATTGACAACTCATGTCTATGGTTAGGAAACCTTAACCATCATTGATCAATGAGCTAGTCCATAGAGGCGTACTAGGGACACGGTGTTGTTCACAAACCACACAAGTATTAAAGTTTCCGCTTAATACAATTCTAGCATGGAATATAAACTTTATCATGAACAAGAATTATAATAATAATAACATCTTTATTATTGCCTCTAGGGCATAATTCCAACAAAGTGCTGGGCAGCAGCTCCCCTGGCGCGCAGTATATAAAGGGATAGACCTTTAGTCCCGGGCTAAGCCATCGCCCAGGACTAGAGAGTCTCTATTCCCGGGTCGTGGCTTAACCCGCGACTAAAGACCCCCCGTTAGTCGCGGGTTATGCCACGACCCTGGACTAATGTGTTTTTTCGGCCGCTTCGTTTTCGCGCGTGCAGGCACCCTCTAGTACCGGGTCCAGCCATGACCCGCGACTAGTTTATTTTTTGTAAATTTTCTTTTTTTAATTCAAATGAAATATAAAACTTTGGAAAATTATATATTCTATTGTAAAAATCCAAATAAAGCAATAATATGTCTATTATTATCATAAAAATATAAAGAATCTTAATATAATATTCATAAATATTTTTGCATCATTTATAAATTATTTCATTTGTAAATTTTCTTTTTTAATTCAAATCAAATATAAAACTTTGGAAAATCATATCTCCTATTGTAAAAATCCAAATAAAATAAATAATATGTCTATTATTATGAGAAAAATATAAAGAATCTTAATATAATATCAATACATGTGTTTGCATCATTTATAAATTATTTCATTTGTATATTTTCTTTTTTTATTCAAATCAAATATAAAACTTTGGAAAATCATATCTCCTATTGTAAAAATCCAAATAAAACAAATAATATGTCTATTATTATCAGAAAAATATAAAGAATCTTAATATAATATCCATACATATGTTTGCATCATTGTAAATTATTTCATTTGTAAATTTTATTTTTTAATTCAAATCAAATATAAAACTTTCGAAAATCATATCTCCTATTGTAAAAATCCAAATAAAACAAATAATATGTCTATTATTATCATAAAAATATAAAGAATATTAATATAATATCCATACATCTGTTTGCATCATTTATAAATTATTTCATTTTTAAATTTTTTAATTCAAATCAAATATAAAACTTTGGAAAATCATATCTCCTATTGTAAAACTTTGCATCCCGCCAAATTTTTCCGCCCTTTCCTTTTTACCAGAGCTTTTAGTCCCGGTTGTAGTCACTAACCGGGACTAAATATATTTCCCACCATTTCCCACTGCTTCCCGCCAAGTTTTGCCGCCCTTTCCCTCTATATCTAGGCGATCGCACCATGGCTATCCACACATCCACACCTTCCTCTCTCACAACAATGGGCAGCGTCTACTGGGCCATTCTGACCCTCGAGGAGACCGAGGCGCTGTGCGCCTCCAGCTACCCTTGTACGCTGGGCTACCGGCCGCCCGCCGGCTGGATGCTGAGTGCTCGAGGGGTTCCTGTCCCTCCTGTCCCCCAAGGTTCCGCACGCCAGGCGGCCATCACGAACCACTTCTACCACGGGCTCACGCGGAGCAGCGGATGGATCCCCAGTGGGATCCTGACAACTACGACACCTGGAATGCCTTCTTTGCTAACCGACGGGAAAGGGAGCTCGCCAGGTACAAGGGTGATGGCCCGCCCCGGTGAACCACAACGAAGCCGGCCGCCGTCTGTGGTGGGCGAACCGTACTATCATCGGAGTGATGCGCTACATCGTCGGGGGAGACCATCCTCGCATGCGGTGCCCACAAGTCCACCCGCCACAGAGCCACAAGAAGGCCCCTCCCATGCCCGGCGGTAGCGACATAGTCTTCCGGGAGACCCCTCCCCCGCCCGCCGTGAATCCGAGGCCGGAGTGGCAGGTGCCCACGGTATATGCCATGGCTAGGCTGAGGATCCCTGGAGTGGCAGGTGACAATGACGATGAGGAAGAAGACCCTGAAGCTGCGTACTATAGGACTAGGCATGATTATGACTAAAGGGGGCGACTTTAGTCTCAGTTTTTAATATCAATAAATGTCCTGAGTGTTACCTAGTCCCGGGACAAAATATGAAGATGTTGTTGTATTCTTGTGAGTTCGCTCAGGTGATCAAATGCTGTTTTTTGAAACTAATACATCTTGCTCAATCTAAATGCCGTAGTATTGAAACTAATACATGTTGCTCAATCAAACTGGACGACGAATCCCAGTGCCTAAGCCGCGGGAGGTGAAAACCCAAAGAGACGAAACCATCACACGAGCATAGCTCGGGTGAGATCCCTGAAGAATCTGCCAGGTATCGTCGACCTTGGTGTCCAACGCATCCATATAGCGACGGATGTGCTCGTCCTCCTCCCTGACACGACGCCGTACCACCTCCTCGGTGGCCGGCTCCCTCTGCACCCTTCCTGGACCAGGCGACCTCCACCAAAGAAGCTCCGGGTCGAAGACGACACCCGGATTCCTCACCAAGCTATGTGTCCTAGAAGATAGCACCATCCAGTGCCAGCCCGGCGGAGCCTAGTCTCGGACATGCCCGGCGGAGCCCAGTACTCCATCGTTGCCTCCGAGTCGACTACGAGGATGCGGGATGGGCATCCTAAAGTAGGCGGCGAGGAATGTGTGTATGTGTGGGTGGCCATGACGGTTTCCCTATAAATAGAGGGAAAGGGCGGGCAGGCTGGATCGAGCAGCCTATAAATAGAGGGAAATGCCTATAAATAGAGGGTTCATCTTTAGTCCCGGTTGGAGAAACCAACCGTGACTGAAGGGATTGCGGCAGACTGGGCTAGGCAGCACTAATAATAGGGGTGAGTGTCGACATTATGTCATGCGGCTTGTACCTTGTCCCAGATGGTGTCACCAACCGGGACTAAATATGAACCTTTAGTCCCCGTTGGAGACACCAACTAGGACTAAAGATGGACCTTTAGTCCCGGTTGGAGACACCAACCGGGACAAAACATGATTCAGCACTAATAATAGGGGTGAGTGTCGACATTATGTCATGAGTGTCGACACTATGCCGAGCTAATTGTACTATAAATAGGCATCCTTGTGAGTCCAGTCCTCCAGAAAGTTTGAGGCATCTCCAAGATGGTTTTCGAGAGCAGGGACACCACTACGGCCAGTTTCAGGGAGATGCCGTCGGAGCCCAGTCCTTCGGCATCTCCAAGAAACTGGTCATAGAGGCACTCCCTAATATGTGAAACTAGCTAGTTAGCTCCCATGCGTATTGATCTAGTTAGAGAAGTTACAAGCTACAAGATGGTGTGCGAGAGTAGGGACACCACTACGTCCAGTTTCAGAGAGATGCCACCGGAGCCCAGTCCTCCGGCATCTCCAAGAAACTGGTCATAGAGGCACTCCCTAATATGTGACCACGCGCGTTTGGAGATCAGATCTTAATGGTAAGTACGAATCGGGACTAAAGTCACCCCCTTTAGTCCCGGTCCAGCCACAAAACGGGACTAACACACTCAAGATGGTTTGCAGACAACACTACAAAAATGGGCACATGGAACATCTTCATTCATAAAATGTTACAATTATTACACATCATTTCTTCGTGTGTGTCCCTTTCTGATTCTGCCATATCCATGGAGCATCTTCATTCATTAACATGATGCTTGGGTCATCCTTCACTGCGAAGGGCGGAATTTCATGAAACTTATCACAATATTCTGACATGTCTGTCTTGTCCTCCACTCCCACGATGTTTCTTTTTCCTAAAAGAACTATGTGGCTCTTTGGCTCATCGTCTGATGTATTCTTTTGCTTATTTTTTCTTTTTCTAGGTTTGGTAGACATGTCCTTCACATAGAAAACCTGAGCCACATCATTGGCTAGGACGAATGGTTCTTCTAAGTACCCAAGATTGTTGAGATCCAATGATGTCATTCTGTACTTCTTGTCTACCTCAACCCCTCCTCCTGTCAGCTTGACCCATTTGCACCAAAACAAGGGGACCTTAAAATTAGGTCCATAGTCAAGTTCCCATATCTCCTCTATGTAACCATAATATGTGGTCTTTGACCCATTGTTGTCTGTTGCATCAAAGCGGACACCACTGTTTTGGTTGGTGCTCTTTTTATCTTGGGCAATCGTGTAAAATATATACCCATTTATCTCGTACCCTTGGAAAGTCGATATAGTCGAAGATGGTGACCTAGACAACAAGTATAGCTGATCTCCAAGAGTGTTGTTTTTTATGAGATGTTGCAACCAACCGCTGAAACTCTTCATGTGTTCATCTCTAATCCAAGAGTCATGCTTTCCAGGGTTGTTGGAGTGTAAAATTTTCTTGTGTTCCTCGATATATGGGGCTGCCAAGATAGAATTCTGTAGAACTGTATAATGTGCTTCGGTGTAAGAATGTCCGTCCCTACATATTATTGATTTCCTTCCAAGAGTACCCTTTTCACTCAGTCTTCCCTCATACCGCGATTGAGGAAGACCAATCGGCCTAAGGTCAGGAACGAAGTCAACACAAAACTCAATGACCTCCTCTGTTCCATAGCCCTTGGAGATGTTTCCTTCTGGCCTAGCACGGTTAGGAACATATTTCTTTAAGATTCCTATGAAACTCTCAAAAGGGAAACATATTGTGTAGAAATACAGGACCGAGAATGGAAATATCTTCGACTAGGTGAACCAGTAGGTGTGTCATAATATTGAAGAAGGATGGTGGGAACACCAACTCGAAACTGACAAGACATTAGACCACATCATTCTGTAACCGTGGTAGATCTTCAAGTTTGATTATCTTCTGAGAGATTGCATTGAGGAATGCACATAGCTTCACAATGGGTACTCGAACATTATCCGGTAGAAGCCCCCTCAATGCAATCGGAAGCATTTGCGTCATAATCACGTGGCAGTCATGAGACTTTAGGTTTTGAAACTTTTTTCTGCCATATTTTTTATTCCCTTTATATTCGACGAGAAGCCAGATGGGACCTTAATACTGCTCAGGCATTCAAAAAATATTTCCTTCTCTGGTTTGGTACGAGCGTAGCTGGCATGACCTTGAAACCATTTTGGATGCAGGCCATATGGGTCTTCATATGTTGATGGTCCTTTCGTGCTTTTGGTGTATCCTTTGTCTTCCCATACACGCCCAAGAAGCCTAGCAGGTTTATGCAAATATTCCTTTATCACATGCATCACATCGATTGCAGAGCGGACTTCTAAGAATTTCCAATATGGTAGCTCCCAAAATATAGATTTCTTCTTCCACATGGGTGCGTGTCCGTCAGCATTCCGCCAGGACCCTTTCCAAAGGTTACTATTTGGTCCAAATCTTTGACCATATCAAATATATCAGCACTAGTACGCTCCTTAGGCTTCGTCTGGTGACATGACAGACCGTTGAAATGCTTGCCTTTATTTCTTAAGGGATGTTTGGACAAAATAAACCGACGATGCCCATTGTACACATTATTCTTACAATGTTCCAAATATATACTTTCAGTCTCATCTAAACAATGTGTGCATGCATTGTATCCCTTGTTTGACTGTTCTGAAAGGTTACTAAGAGCAGGCCAATCATTGATTGTTATGAAAAGCAACGCTTGGAGGTCAAATTCTTCCTGCTTGTTCTCATCCCACACGCGTATGCCGGGTTCGTGCCATAACTGTAAAAGTTTTTCAACTAATGGCTTTAGGTACACATCAATGTCGTTGCCGGGTTGCTTCGAACCTTGGATCAACACTAGCATCATAATGAACTTCCGCTTCATGCACAACCAAGGAGGAAGATTATAGATGCATAGAGTCACGGGCCAGGTGCTGTGACTGGAGCTCTGCTCCCCAAAAGGATTCATGCCATCTGTACTTAGACCAAATCTTAAATTCCTTGTGTCATCTGCAAAGTACGAATACTTTCTATCGAATTTTCTCCATTGCAACCCATCAGCGGAGTGTCTCAACATCCCGTCTGACTTGCGTTCCTCTTTATGCCATCGCAACAACTTGGCGTGCTCTTTGTTTCTGAATAAGCGTTTCAACCGTGGTATTATAGGACCATTCCACATCACCTTGGCAGGAACCCTCTTTCGGGGCTCGCCGTCAACGTCACCAGGATCATCTCATCTGATCTTATACCAAAGTGTAGTGCATACTGGACATGCATCCAAATTCTCGTACTCCTCACCGCGGTAGAGGATGCAGTCATTAGGGCATGAATGTATCTTCTGAACCTCTAAACCTAGAGGGCAGACAACCTTCTTTGCTTCGTGCGTACTGGCGGGCAATACGTTATCTTTTGAAAGCATATTCTTCATCATTTTCAGCAACTTTTTAAATGAGGAGTCGGGTATAGCACACTCAGCCTTCCATCACAGCAATTTCAGTGTGCTGCCCAACTTTTTCAGACCATTTTCGCAATTTGGGTACAACAACTTTTTGTGATCCTCTAACATGTGATTGAATTTCTCCCTCTCCTTTTCATTTTCACGGTCTCTTCGTGCATTGGCAATGGTCTGACCAAGATCATCAGCGGGTTCATCATGTGTCTCTTCTTCATCCTCCCCTTCAGCATCCCCCATGGAAGTATCTCCGTACTCAGGGAAACCATGATAGTTGTCATCATCCTCCTCTTCTTCATTGTCTTCCATTATAACCCCTCTCTCTCCGTTCTTGGTCCAACAATTATAACTGGACATGAAGCCAGACTTCAATAGGTGGCTGTGAAGGGTTTTTGAGTCAAAGTAATCCTTCTGATTCCTACATCCACTACATGGACAGAATACAAAACCATTGCGTTTGTTTGCATCAGCAACACAGATGAATTCATGCACGCCATTAATGAACTCGCCAGAGCGTCGGTCAGTACCGTATATCCATTCCCGAACCATCTGCATTTAGTAAAAGTATATCAAAAACCATTACACAACATGATAAAATTATTACAAGTTATATTGAGAGCTTCTAGAGCATTAATTTTGAATTTTGAAAAATTTACATGCACCAATTTGTGAATTGGAGAAAACAATTAACATGATAAATATGGAGTTTTTGATTATTTTTCTATCAGTGAAAACCTCATTCCATTCTAAGCTCTGAAACTCTAAAATTACACATTTCAATTTTTAGTAACTATGTGCCTAATCAAAATTTGTTACATATATCAAAATCCTTCTACTTCTAGAGCATGCATGCATTGATCCATATCTCTATACTTCTAGAGCATTATAAAGCTAAAGTAGCAATAAGAGATAAAAGAATGAAGTTCTAACCTTTTAAAACTTTGGATTTAGGGGTTGCAAACTAAATCTTGACAAATCTTGAGAAAAAGATGGCATAAACTCGGCTAGCTTCTTTGAGTAAAATGGCCACCATATGGTTTAGGGCAGGTGGACAGAAAACTGTATATATATATATATTGATGGATATCTAGTCCCGGACCGTGATACGACCCGGGACTAATAGTCCCCGAAAAGAATAGCTGGCCCGCTCCAGGTTATTAGTCCCGAGCCGTATTATGGACCGGAACTAGAGATCTGGTCCGGCCTGAGACTAGTGTCTACGGCCATTTCTAGCTGTTGGAGGCCTCACGACCCGGGACTAGTGCTAGCACTAGTCGCGGACCGTGACAGGCCGGGACTGCTGGCTTTGTTCAGATCAAACCGAAGACCATTTTTCCATTAGTGTATAACAAGGACATATAGTTTTCGATAATGAATGGTTGCTCGAGATGCCTAGTGGCCATATGATTTTTTATTTTTCGCTGGTTAACTTTGAGTGAATCTTGATTTTGTAATAACTTTAGATGTTGAACTTTCAATAAAAGGTTGTGTGCGATGCAGAGGCATGGGGTATACTTCCCTTTTTGAAACAAACAAAATATAGTTTTCATCAACGTACTTGCTAAACAATGTAAGTTTTCCTCGGTGTACATAAATTTCACCTCATGCCCATGTTTACATAGTTGTACATTTAATCTCCTTTAAATTTTAAAAATGTTGCAAACCGGTCAAATGTGGACTTAATAAAATAATCTATATTTTTTTCCAAAAGCCATTTAAATTTCTTCGTGTGTTTCTTAAAAAGCAAAAAGGAACTTCTGTTTTTTTTTAGAAATCGGTATTTAAATCTGCTGCCTTTTATTCAAAATCATGAATTCCAAAAGGTATATAAGTAATTTAAAATGTGAAGATTACATCATCATAATTAATTTAATATTTTCGTCGCCTTCTCACTTGGGAAACATTAGTTAAATCAGATTGGATCGACAAAAACAAGACTAACACGGCTATCATACAATGCCATAGAAAGCAGTCAGTAAAACTGAACGGCTGGGTAGGAAAAGCAAGTTACTTTATTGGAATTTGCTTCACAATAACGTTGGAGTTGGGCCAGACAGATCGGACTGAACTCAAGTGGCAGTGGCCCTGGTTCTAGCTGCACTATCAAGTTTATTATGACAACGTGGCCTTCCAATCGCCAAGTTTTTTGCAGACTTAATTGTGCTGGCACAAATAAAGTGGCTAACAAGCGTAGTACTTTTTCTTGGGATGACTTTGTTAACCCTCATTTAGGCGGAAATCCTCATCAATGACAAGTTGATAACCCTCATTTTGGCAAGATGATGTGCTTGCATGGCTCAAAATAGCAAGCGTTTTGCGGTTTTATGTTAGTTCTATCATGTTCCCCCAATGGACTGTAGCTTAGTCATGTGATTTTTTGTTTTTGAGATCAATTTCTGATGGGCCGGCTGGGTGCAGGAGTTGTGGGGCGTATGACTTCAAACAACACGGCCCGGAGATTAGGTTGGCTACCTTTGCCCGCATAAGTCAGTGTACCACTGCGCCCCAATGGCAACTCAGCGTGGTTGTAGACTTTTTTCCGGTAAAGTGTGTTTTATTATTTTAAAAGTTTAAAGCATTGCACTCAGATTATGTATAACCGAAATGCACACAGTCAAAACCAAGTCCATAGTCGTAGAACAAAAATAAACCAAACAACTTACGTATCATAATAAGAAATTACAAAATAACTAAGGTGATGGATGACTAATCTGAAGATTATATTAACATCCATGTCAGTTAAATAAATACCAGGACTTATACTCCAGACTTTGTACACACCAACTCAGCATGGTTATATACTTGTATCCAGCTTTTGGTAATTCTAGACAGATGTCCAAATTTCGATTGTCTAATTCAGTATTAGTAACTACATCATGTTCATTGTATTTTTTTGGTCGGAATATATGATGATGATGGACATAATATCATAGTACATGTGCAATCACCATCTTATGATCTACTAGTATAATTGCATAAGCTATAGATAGATAAGAATATAATTGATTCGAAATTTCCCCTTGACTTATGGTGTTGGAATCAAGCTAGAACATTGTCATTGTAGCATTTCCTAGCGTGGCAGGTCGACCGCCGGCGAGGCTTCAGATAGTCATCACAGAATCTGAACTGCATGGAGGGCGACGATGGAAGTATGCAGCGTAGCACTGTAGCCAGGCGGGCACGACATGGTCCTTTTGTTAGGGTTGACCCTCTAGGGTGGCCTAATCTTTTACGAATCTCTGTGGTTTGCGGTGGATTCACAAAGGAAGAGGGGAGAGAGATGGATTCGAACACACACTCTAAGAAATAGGCGAATACACAACTTGTCATTGGCTCACTTCGGTGGCTACCGGTTCAACACAATCTCAAAGATCGGTGTTGAGCAAACTCTCTTTCAAACCCAATCGGTGAGGGATAAGAACCTTGATGAAATCTTGATAGCTTTACTAGACTTCACTCAAAGTAAATATCTTATACAACTTGGATGCACTAAGGGCAAGATCTAAAAAGGTGGGGGGATAATAGGTCTTCCTTGAAAGGAAGATGTGACCAAAACTAGATATATCCTCAAGGGGGTAGTCTTCTAGTTCTATTTTGAAGTCTAGGGTTTACAATGGAGGGTGGGACTATTTATAGGTCAACCACTTAAAAATGGTTAGTTTGGGGATAAAAGAGGATATTTAGGGAGTTACATGGGTTGTGGCCCGCAAGCACTATAACGACCGGTAGTACCGGGCTTCGGCGGTTGCGGTCTGGCTCAGAGCGTAGCTCCAGGTTTCAGCATTCGTCATTCTCTAGGTCCTCTAGCTCCGCTCGATGGGTGCGGTAGTGTCGGGGGCACTTAGTTTCGTTGGCGAACTCGAGGGAGGCGGAGCGGTAGTATCACCGGCGATGAGCGATAGTACCGGAGACACTGGGGCTCGGGACGGTGGTACCTCCTTTCTAGTACAGGTGGGTATAGAAGGGTTTCGCTCGCCGAGAGTGGTTTGTCCGGTAGTAGCAGGGGTTGATGGAATCTCTTGGTCACTTTAGTAGCCGCCTTGCTCCAATAGTCCTTGGCTTCAGCTTCGTATCTAATCACACATAGGGTACTCAAATGAAGTAGTAATCCATCCAAGGTAGTCTCAAATTCACATATAAATAGGAGTGAGTTAACCTTATCATGGAGTAGCTTAGCGCGTGCTTAAGTCATGGGACCACTTGGGGGACTTGGCGGTATAAATGTAGGGATGTCCATCGGACAAGCTGCATCAGCTCCCCTTGGAAAAGATTCGTCCTCGACTCTTCATCTTCTTCAACTCCATGAAAGGGTGATAAGTCCGCCACATTGACAATATTACTCACGAGGTACTTGGATGTGGGGATGACAATGATTTAGGCATTATTGTTGTTATTCCTGAGGACTTTGATGGGATAATATACTCTTGTCTTGAGCTTGGAGTCTCCTCATATATTTTGGGAGAAGTGAATTGGGTGATGATAATGTATGATAACCCACAAGTATAGGGGATCACAACAGTCTTCGCGGGTAGTATTACCCAATTTATTGATTCGACACAAGGGGAGCCAAATAATACTTGCAAGCCTTAACAACTGAGTTGTCAATTCAGCTGCACCTGGAAATAGTTCTTGCTCACAGAAGTTTAGCAGTAGCAATAGTTTGGTAGTAGCAACAACAAAGCAACAACAACAGTGAAACATGAGCAATAGTAATAGTAACAGTAACCAGTGGGATTCGAGTGCGGTAGGCATATGGATGGATGGACGGGCGTTGCATGGACGATTCTAAACATGTAACTTCAAGATCTAGGGCATTGCAGATAAATAATAACAAGCATTCAAGTCCTAAACAATCCTAGGCATGTGCTCCATAAATAGTCATACGTGCTCGCAATGAGAACTTGCACAACATCTTTTGTCCAGCCAGCCCGTGGCAGCGGGGCCTCTAGGAAACTACTGGCAATTAAGGTTCTCCTTTTAATAGAGCATCGGAGCAAAGCATTAACTCTCCGTGAACACATGTGATCCTCACACCACAGCCATCCCCTCCGGCTGTCCCAATTTCTGTCACTTCGAGGCCTTTGATTCCGGACAATGATATGTGTACAGAACTTGCAGATAAGATCACAAATAATACTATCATCATGAATCAATAACATGTTCAGATCTGAGATCATGGCACTTGGGCCCTAGTGACAAGCATTAAGCGCAACAAGTTGGAACAAAGTCAAATAGCACTAATAGAGATACTAGGCACTATGCCCTAACAATCTTATTCGATTACATGATAGAACTCATCCAATCCCTACCATCCCCAAGCCTACATCCGAGGATTACTCACTCATGGAGGAGGGAAACATTGATGGTCGATGGAGATGCGTTGGTGATGACGATGGCGATGATCCTCTCCAAATTCCCTGTCCCGGCAGGGTGCCAGAACGGAGTTTCTGGATCCAAATTTTGGTTCTGATGGCAGCGGCGGAGCAAAACTCTAAACTATCGACCCCCCCTCGGTTTTTAGGTCGAGAGGCAACTTATGGCGCAGAGGGAGGCCTAGGGGTGCCTAGGGTGGCTGCACCCCCCAGGCGCGGCCAAAGGTGGGCCCGCGTCTGGCAGGGGTGTGGGCCCCCCAGGCCCCTTCTCCACCTCGTCTTCTGGCTCCGTGGACCTTCTAGTAAAATATAATTTTTGGCATATTTTCCGGGATTTTTCCTGATAGTTCATTTTCTGCACAAAAACTAGACACCTAGGTAATTCTGCTGAAAACAACGTCAGTCCGTGTTAGTTGTATCCAAATCACACAAGTTTAGAGGAGAAACAATAGCAAAAGTGTTCGGGAAAGTAGATACGTTTTGGACATATCAACTCCCCCAAGCTTAGCTTATTGCTTGTCATCAAGTTATTCGGTTGAAAACTGAGTGCGATAAAAGAACTTTCACGAACACATTTGCTTCATATGATGTAAATATTTTCAGTACAGGAGTAGATGCTTAGACAATTCATAATAAATAGTATGCAACTAAGTCTACTCAATAGCCATTACAAGCCATGGAGAGAAACCAACTCAATAATAATAAGTAGCATGAAACATAAACATAAGCAACATTGCAATGTTCATAGTAAGGTATGATAGAGTGGTATCTCGCTTGCCTTTGTTTGTAGAGCATACTATAAATACCAAGGCACCACTGAAGTTCAAGTGAAGACTAGAAGTAAAGATATCAGAGATACAAGCATCAAAGTCATGACATAATTAACCAAGTTTTGGAACAAACACAACAATGACAACTATGCTCTTAAGAAGGTGCTCATAGAATAAGTGGTGACTCAACAGAGTTGTGAAAACGGTTTTGTAAAGTTTGAAAGGCTTCCAAGTGCTGAAAGGAAGGTACTCATTAGCTTTGAAATCTCATTGCCCCTATCATAGGCATCTTCATGTGGTTAAGGTGAAAGTGAGGTCCACTCTGAATCATATGCTTGACAGACCATAAACTGGAAATCCTAAGTCCCTTGAGTACGAGAGCCGAACCGCATGCTACTCAACTTTTGTTACCTGTAAGTTCTTGTCATTGTAAATACATGCATATCATATAGAACCGCCAATGGGGTACCCCTTGCACATGATACGGGAGCGATCCCGTGATCAAAATGACAAGGCAAGCAGACAATGAGCATCTCAGCGATCTTTTTATTTACTATGTGTATAGATTTTTATTGATGATGCTTCATAAATGCTCATTATGGTGATGCTGCAAGTTTCCAGCATGATTAGGCATGGCTTAGGCTAGCAACCCAAGCGTTTCTGTAACACAATGCATAGACTCCATGAACTCACAAGCTCCCCTTTTATTTCACATCGTCGACATCCGCAAACAAAAGAGCAAGGTATCAACTGGATGAGATATCCAAAAAGTGTTGAAAGCATTCCCCGTGACAGCACGGTTCCGCTGAATCCCAACATATAATTTGCAAGCATATAACTTTCATGGACAGGTCACAGTGGTTCAGGATTATTAAGCGCAAGGAATAAGTGTGCCATCAAGTTCGTGAGAGCTTTACTAACTAACTTTCTCAAAACAGACAAACATTTTATTTGGAAGAAAACATAGCATATAGAATATGCACTGAAATAGCAAATGATGCTAATAGGTAGGTATGGTGGACACTATTGGCAATATTGGTTTCCGGAGTTGGAAGCACAGTTAGAGTTCATACTCAGTGCAAGTGAAGGCTAGCAATAGAGAGGAAGCGACAAACGAGAGAGAAATAACTGTCATAATCATGCTTGCAACAAAACAGGACTAATTATGACATGAAAGTGATACAAGAACTATGAGGCAAAATAAATCATCGAGGCTTACTGACTATTGATTAGTCATATGCATGCGTGAGCATGTTCCAAGTCGATTCATATGAACAGTCAGAGGAGGATACCACAATATCATACCAAAGTATGAATAAAACAATGCAAGCAAACATTCATAGGACATGCTACAAACTATTAGCAAGATGGAGCTAATCACAAGGAAGCAAGAACTACTAAGCATCCATAATGACATAAACCTTACACAAACAGGCTAAGCATGCTCACAATGATGAGTATATGTACAAAAATGAAACAAATAGAGTTTGTTACCAGCCTCTTACCACACCTCAAGTTGTCTTAATCTTCATTATTTCCCTTCACTTGTGTGACTTGAATAATAACATGAAACCAAACTCCACTGAGAATGGCTGAACCCTGCAAAGAACTCACAAAACCAGAGAAGAACAACAAATATTTTTGGTGTTTTCGATTTTTAGAAACAAGCAAACAAAGAAAAGCAAACAAAGCAAAATCTTTTTGGATTTTTTTATTTTAAGGCAAACCAAAACAAATAAACAAACCAAGAGAAACAATGAAAATATTTTTGGTATTTTTTGTTTTTGAGAAAGAAGCAACAAGAACCAAAAAGAAAGCGAAACAATGGATATACAAAGAACCGACCGAACATCATATATATATGAGTGTGATGTCGGTATACCTCCCCCCAAGCTTACGCTTTTGGCCTAAGTGGGGCTCAATCCCATGGTGCCCAAGTAGATGCACCTCCGTAGTATGACGAGGAGGCTCCCTCGTCCTGGTACGAGCTCGAGGACACCTCTGTGTAGTGTACAACGGGGCCATATGAGGGCGCTTCCACCTGATAGTGCCCATGGAGGTTAAGGAAACTTATCTTGTCGTCCATATCCTCTTTGGAGCGTGACCAAGATCCCTGGGAAATACTGAACAAAGTGGTTTGGGGGAGAGGGATCTCTCTCTCTTCCCCGTCAATAAACAACATTATATAAACCAAGTTCTCAAGGGTAGAGCTAGTGGTGACAAAGTGATGCGCCTTCATGGCAGCAAGATCAAGCCCCTCAGGAGCCAAGCCTGTATCATTTGGATCAACAACAATGTCCAAGGCAGCAGCAACACGCGTAGCAATAATTCCCCCATAAATGGGTCCCTTAGCAGTTAAACGACGAGCAATGAGAGAACCAAGATTGTACTTGGTTTCATTGATGAGCACAACAGCTAATAAAGCCAAATGATAGTTGTAAATATTACTAGTGTTCTCCCTACCAAGAACACTAGTGGCAAGATAATGGCAAGCACGATAGTGGAAGTCAATGTTTCTTATCTTTCCCCGTTGAGCTCTACGGCCATCATCATTGGTTATTCCTCGGTAAAGCTCCAACAAATAAGCGGGTTGAGCTGGAATCTTCTTTGCTGACCCAGCTATACCAAGTCCAAGAGCCCCACAAAATTTCTTCAATGTCATATGGTAAGACCTGCCATAAACTTTGAAAGAAACATCTGGATGGAACACACTGTTAGCATGGGAGAAACTCTCCAGAAATGTTTTGGTGAGCGTAGCATATTGTGCGCTCTCATCCTGCATAAGGCTCGTTAGTCCATCCCTCCGAACCAAGGTCATAAAATCATCAAGAATCCCAGTAGCCCGCAAGAAAGTTTGACAAGGAAAGATGGAGGGGTGCGCATCCCCCTCATCTCCCTCGTCACCAAATCGCAGAGTAATGAGATCCTCATTATATGAGGGCCTGACACTAGTGGATGATCTTGGAAGCCTTTCCCTTCTAGGTGCATCACCCTCAAATATTTCACCAAATATGTGGTGGTCCATGACTTTCCTTTTTTGAAATTTTAGACAATCATCAAACCAAGTGATTTCTAAGTTGATCAACGGTGAGCAACCACTATAGGAACTTGCTAGAGGGCTACACATGCATCAAAATAAAGTTTCTTTGCATAGAACAAGCATGCAATCTCAAACAACCTGACACCTATAGCAGCAAAATACTCAAGATACAATCTACCAATCACAAATCTAATTGGACAAGTGGAGGAGGCACATACCAAGGAGCAATCCCTCCAAAAAACAGCACTTAAGATGGGCCAAACAAGGAGATCGAAAATCGCGAGCAAGAACATCAAGAACTCGAACTTGAGCAAGTTTTCTGGTGTTTTTCGGGAGAGAGAAAGAAGATGGCTGTGAGGGGGCACCTTGAAGGGGCCCAGGTGGGCCAGACCCCCCCAGGCGCCACCCACAGGTAGGCCACGCCTACCATGGGTGTGGTGGCCTGGGGTGGCCCCCTGGGTAACTTCAGGTGTCTTTCTGCCCCTTTTTTCGAGGAAAAATTTATTTTGAATTTTCTGGGATTTTTCGAGAAACTTTATTTTTGTCTAATTTTCAGGGTATGAAAATTGATTTTCTCGCAGAAACAGTTTTTTCAGAAGGAGCAAAAGCAAATCAACAGCCAAACTACAGGAGCTCTAAGAAACTCTAACAAACAAATAACTAACAAAACCAAATCTAGCAAAACAAGGGCAAAGACTAGGAAGGAGAAAAGTAAAAGAAAGCAAGTATAACCACCGTGAAAACATTATTTTGTTCATTAAAAAATCCTTTTGTTGACAAGGTTGATCAAGTCTTGTTACCAAAACAATCTTATATGAAACAAAAATTTGCAATCCACAAGGTGATTATGTTACCTCATACTTGATAGCAATGGTCCCAATCATAATAGTTTCAAAATTTTCTTGTGGAATGGGACAATATATTTCTCCAACCTTGATGCTCTCAATATTTTCAATGGAATTCAGGCCATAGATCTTATCAATCTTCTTTGGGAAATAGACAGTATGCTCTTTGTCATTAATATTAAAATTTACTTTTCCTTGATTGCAATTGATGATAGCACCTGCAGTATTAAGAAAAAGTCTCCCAAGAATAATAGACATATTATCATCTTCAGGCATTTCAAGCACACCAAAATCAGTTAAAACCATGCAATTATGAGCTACTTGAACAGGAACATCCTCACATATACCAACAGGAATAGTAGTTGACTTATCAGCCATTTGCAAAGATATATCAGTTGGTATCAATTTTTCTAGCTGGAGTCTCTTACAGAGAGAAAAAGGCATAACACTAACTCCAGCTCCCAAATCACATAAAGCAGTTCTAACATAATTATTCTTATTAGAGCAAGGAATAGTTGGTATACCTGGATCATCAAGTTTCTTTGGAACCTTACCATTGAAGGAGTAATTAGCAACCAAAGTAGAAATCTCCTCATTAGGAATCTTCCTTTTATGAGAGACAATATCATTCATATACTTTGAATAAGGAGGCAACTTAATAGCACCAGTCAAAGGAATTTGCAAAAATAGGTTCCATCCACTCACAAAACTTGTTGTAGTGTTCTTCCTCCTTTGACTTATGTTTCTTACCTGGAAAAGGCATAGGTTTCTGCACCCAAGGTTCTCTCTCTTTACCATGTTAATTAGCAATAAAATCTTCCTTGTTGTACCTAGTGTTCTTAGTGTGCTCTCAGGTTCTTCCTCAAATTCCTCCTTATCAGGAGCATCATTTTTATCATTACCACTCTCAGTTTCAGCATCAGAGATAAATATACTATTAGGATCTATAGCAGGTTCAAGTGGTTCCTCAACTATTCTATGTTTCTTTTTCTTCCTTTTACGAGGACTACCACTACTCTCACCTTGTTGAGAATCCTGCTCAATTGTTTTAGGGTGTCCTTCAGGATATAAAGGATCTTGAGTAGCTATACCACTCCTAGATCTAATTCCATAAGCATGTTTATCTCCTGAAGCATTAACTAGCATATCCTTTTGTGCCTTAGCAAGTTGATCAAGTTGAGTTTGAACCATTTGAAAGTGTTTACAAAGCATTTTAATATCATTAGAAGTTCTTTCCACAATATATTTCAACTCATGAATAGCTCTAGAGTTTTCCAATAAATGATTCTGAACTTGTTTATTAAAATTGCCTTGCTTAACAATAAAAATGTCAAGTTCCTCTAAGCATTGATCAGGAGGCTTACCATAAGGAATATCACCTTCATCAAAGTGTTGGAGAGAGTGTACCTCAATAGTAGATGAGTGGGGAATTGGCTTACACAATTCTTCTATAGGAGGTAGATTTTCCGCATCTTCAGCTCTAATACCTTTCTCTCTTAGACACTTCTTAGCTTCCTTCATCAGTTCATCATTTAATGCAATAACTCCCCTCTTCTTTGTTGTTGGTGTTGGAACTGGTTCAGGCATAACTGGTTCAGGAGTAATAGGTTTAGGTGTATTTAGCTTAGTTGAAGTCCAATCATCATAATTCTTGCTTATTTTAGCCATTAATTCTTCAGCGTCTGTAGGAGTCCTTTCCTGACAACACAATCAGCAAAGCTATCTAGGTAGGTCCTAGAATCATCAGTTAGTCCATTATAATAAATATCAAGAAGCTCATTTTTAGGTAATGGACATCCAGGATGTGCATGAATCAAGGCACAGAACCTTGTCCATGACTCAGGCAATTTATCTTCTTCTCCCTGTTTAAAATCAAAAAGTCTCTGCAAAGCAGCATGCCGAGCACTGGGAGGAAAATATTTCTGGAAGAAAGAAGCAATCAAGCAATCATGGCTATCAATGGAACCAGGAGGTAATCTATTAAACCAAGCCCTAGATTCTCCTTTTAGCGAAAAAGGGAATATCTTAGTAACAAAGTACTTGCGCATCTTAAAATCGTCAGAGAATAAAGCACTCATAGTAGAAAGCTCATTCATATGGGCCACAACACTCTCATTTTCAGTCCCACAGAAAGGTTCTTTCTCAAAAATATCTAAATAAGATAAATCAAGAGAGAAATCATAATCTTTATCTTTAATATCTATGGGAGAAGTGGCAAACTTAGGATCAGAGGACAACTTAGGCATAATAGTACGTCTAGCAAGGAGACTCTTAATAGCACTAGTACCATGTGTGTTTCGGCACTCTTCAACAAAATCATCAGTGAACTCAAGTAACCATCATTAATATCATAACTCTCACTAGACTCAGGTGAGCTAACAGGTGTAACAGTGTCTCCCACTAGGAGTTTCGGTATTTCCTACACTATCCATAGTAGCATCTAGAAAAGGACCTAATGAATCACTCGCATCAAGCACAGTAGAAGTAACATCATGAGTATCAAAAGCAGTTTCAGATTTAGCAGTAGTAGCAGTGTGTGCAGCATGAGTATGTCGTGGTGTAACAAACTTACTTATAACAGACGGTGAATCAAGAGCAGCTGAGGTATTTAGGACTGTACCTGTTCTTGTAGTGGATGGTAAAATAGGGAACTTTCCATCACGAGACTTCCCGTAACTTCCATCACGACTCTTCTTGTAGTAGCAACAGCAAAGCAACAACAATAGTGAAACATGAGCAATAGTAACAGTAATATTAAACAGTGGGATTCGAGTGCGGTAGGCATAGCGATGGATGGACGAGTGTTGCATGGACGAGTCTAAACAAGTAACTTCAAGATTTAGGGCATTGTAGATAAATAATAACAAGCATCCAAGTACTAAACGATCCTAGGCATGTGCTCCATAAATAGTCATACGTGCTCGCAATGAGAACTTGCACAACATCTTTTGTCCAGCCAGCCCGTGGCAGCGGGGCCTCTAGGAAACTACTGGCAATTAAGGTTCTCCTTTTAATAGAGCATCGGAGCAAAGCATTAACTCTTCGTGAACACATGTGATCCTCACACCACAGCCATCCCCTCCGGCTGTCCCAATTTCTGTCACTTCGAGGCCTTTGATTCCGAACAATGATATGTGTACAGAACTTGCAGATAAGATCACAAATAATACTATCATCATGAATCAATAACATGTTCAGATCTGAGATCATGGCACTCAGGCCCTAATGACAAGCATTAAGCACAACAAGTTGTAACAAAGTCAAATAGCACTAATAGAGATATTAGGCACTATGCCCTAACAATCTTATTTGATTACATGATAGAACTCATCCAATCCCTACCATCCCCAAGCCTATAGTGGGGGATTACTCACTCATGGATGAGGGTAACATTGATGGTCGATGGAGATACGTTGGTGATGATGATGGCGATGATCCTCTCCAAATTCCCCGTCCCGACAGGGTGCTAGAACGGAGTTTCTGGATCCGAATCTTAGTTTCTGGTGGAGGCGACGGAGCGGAACTCTTTCTAAAAAACTGTCGAACCCCCCTCGGTTTTTAGGTCGAGATGCAACTTATAGGCGCAGAGGGAGGCCGAGGGGGTGCCTGGGGTGGCTGCACCCCCCTAGGCATGGCCAGAGGTGGGCCCGTGCCTGGCAGGGGTGTGGCCCCCCCCCCAGGCCCCTTCTCCGTCTCGTCTTCTGGCTCCGTGGATATTCTGGTGAAATATAATTTTTGGCATATTTTCCGGGATTTTTCGTGATAGTTCATTTTCTGCACAAAAACTAGACAGCAAGGTAATTCTGTTGAAAATAGCGTCAATCCATGTTAGTTGTATCCAAATCACACAAGTTTAGAGGAAAAACAATAGCAAAAGTCTTCAGGAAAGTAGATACGTTTTAGACGTATCAATGTACATACTAAAATCATAGACTAAAATGGCTGAACTAGCAGTCTCATAGTATTGTCTTGAGTATAAGACATGCACCAAGTTTTTGGCTTTTGCTTTGGTGTCTCTCCTCTCTTCCAAACTTATGGAAAACACCTCCACGACCTCAGTCTTCCTCTTTTTCCATAGTATGTCCACACCTTTATTCCTGAAAAAACGGATGCATAAAACAACATAGATGAGCATCAACCCAAAATTGCTTGTAGAATATTATATGCCCTAATAACACTCAATTCAAGGGATCGATACAAACATATACATTTCTAAGAGACGCATTATTCGGTCCATGGACATTTCTAAAAGTAATAATTTGTTTCATCTTGCCCATAGTTTACAAAATAAAAAAGGAAACCATGGACGGAAGATAGCCACATAGCAGAAGAAAAGAATTTTTTTCACCATTCCTTAGTAATGCGAAGAACACTTTTGGACCATAATTTCTTAACTACGTATCTAAAACATGAAGTCAGCCTCTACAAGAAACTTATTGAAGCTATGTGTTATGGTCTTACCTAAATAATAATCATTTAAAAAAGAGATAAAAAGCAGACCAGTTGCTAATATGAAGGTGAAATAGCCTCATAACTTTAAAGAGATTCAGATGGAAAAGTAAAATATTACACTATAGAAACATATATACTCTAACTATTATGTCGAAAGTACTTGAGGAAATGTAAAAGTAGCTGGCTTTTAGCCTGATCCCATCGTTCATTATGGGAGCCAAAAAAACGCCTACTAAGCTACAAAAACTTGCTGAGGTGGCCGTTTTGTTAGTATACACTAGAACATTTTATTTTTGGGGGGTCAACAGGAAGGGATGCAACAGGACCACGACTTGGTTTAGTAGTTACTTCAGAAGAAAGGTAACTAGAATATAAAAGCATACCACCAAGCACATAGAGAATTGTTGGGAATTTGATGAAGGCCAAGGAAAGGCAAATGAAGGGATTATAGGGAAGGATCGTGATTTGTATGCTTAGTAATTTAGTATCTAATGCTTACATCCTAGACTAGGATATGTGCAGTCCTACTGTTGGCTCAATTCAATTTCGTGCATGCTGATTTGTTATCTTGGTGACATGGATTCTACAACGTGTGGGGTGTCATATTAGATACTGAAAATGGAGGGGAACCTTTCCACTCCTCCACTACTCGAAGGAGTAAAAATATGAGTCGAGAGGTCCACCCATAAAAAATCTACTCCTCTAAAGCTTTGTGCGATTCGATTAGGTGCGCATTAGAGGAGTAATCTCCTCGAACCGTTTTTTTTACTTTGATTAGAGGTGCCCTAATACTCATTTCGTTCACTTATGTAGGACCTTTTAGATATTTCAAATTGGATTAGATATACTCTAAAATGAGTGAACCTATATACTAAAATATATATGGATACATGTGTTTTAGAAAATACTAGAATATCTTACATTAGTAGATGGAGGGATTAGAAAAGGATCGTGAGTGCAGAGGCGGATCAATGTACAGTTTGGGGGGCCGCCCCCCCCCCCCCCCTAGCCAATGATAAGTTTAGCTAAAATCCAGTAGTATTGAACCCAATTTTATCTAGAAATAGTAGTATATGGTCTATTTGCCCCCTCCAATATTGGCTCAACATGCCTTTCTAGCCTATCCCCCCCCCCCATCGATTTGGTCCAAGCTCCGTCTATGGTGATCTATATGCTCAGTAATTTAGTATCTAATGCTGATATTCTAGACTAGGATTTGTGCAATCCTGCTGTTGGCTCGGTTTGATTTCGTGCATGCTGATCTGTTATGCTGCTGACATGGCTTCTTCAACGTGCGGGGTGTCATATTAGATACTGAAAATGGAGGGGGATCTTTCCACTCCACTGCTCGTAGGAGTAAAAATAGAAGTCGAGGAGGTCAACTCCTAAAAAATTTACTCCTCTAAAGCTTTTGGGATTCGATTAGGTGCATGTTAGGGGAGTAATCTCCTCTAACCAGTTTTTTTTAGTTCGGTTAGAGGTGTCATAATACTCCTTTCGTTCACTTATGTAAGATTTCTTTTAGATATTTTAAATTGGACTAGATATACTCTAAAATTAGTGAACCTATATACTAAAATATGTCTGGATACATGTGTTTTAGAAAAGACTAGAATATCTTACATTAGTAGACAGAGGGAGTAGAAAATGATCGTGATCTGCGGAGGCAGAGCTATGTATAGTTCGAGGGGCCGTTGAACACCCTCCCTCGAGCCCTTGATAAGTTCAGCTAAAATCCAGTAATATTGAACCCAATTTCATCTAAAAACACTAGTATTTGCTCTATTTTCCCCTTCCAAAATTGTCCCAACAATGCCTCCGTAGGCTATTTTTCCTAGTGATTCGGCCCAAGCTCCGTCATTGGTGATCTATATGCTCAGTAATTCAGTATCTAATGTTGACATCCTAGACTAGGATTTGTGCATTCCTATTGTTGGCTCAGTTTGATTGCGTGCATGTTGTTCCATCAGATATGTTATCTTGCCGGCATGGCTTCTACACCGCGTGGGGAGGGGGGGGGGGTGGGGGGTGCCATATTATTCCACCCTGCCATGATTTGGTTTGTATGTCCCACTTTTACTAAGGGTATATTGACTTGGTTGTGCTTGCTTGTCATTTTAGGATGTACTCCCTCCGGTTCATATTACTTGTCACTTAAACGGATGTATGTAATATGGATCGGGTGGGGCACCATGTTAGTTCAATCAGTGTTAATATGATGCAAGATTAGAGCAGAAATACTTTGCATGATAAGTTCTGTGGTGAAACTTTATGCAACGATGGTCAGACTTATGAGCTTATACGAGCCAAAAACAAACCCTCACACTCAGATGCACCACATGGTTCAACCTTTTTTTAGTATCTTCTTTTGTGCATATATGCATGCTAGTGCAGTAGTGCTTAAAAAATTTGAGCAGTACCATAGGTCTAACCTACTTACTAGTTTCAAAGATAAGCGTTTTAATATAATTTTATTTGAAGGACGTGGAATTAACTAAATCCATAAAAAATGTTTTATATGAAAATCTGATTTTTAAGGTCTATATTTTTTTCAAAAATTTCACCGACTTACTAATAATCACCAAGAGCAGTATAAAGAGGACTAAAAGTAATAAAAAATTACAAATAGGTCTATGAACCACCTAGCAACGACTACAGACACTAACACGAGTCGAAGACTCACTGTCGTTTTCTCTTCTCCCTCACTAGAGCCAGACAAAGCTTGTTGTTGTTGTAGAGCTTGTTGTATTAGACAGACAAAAAATCGGTGTGCTAAGTTTCCAAAGGACAAACACACTAGAGCATCAACTATCGCCAATGATGATAATATTAGATTGAAAGAGACTGGCCTAAAACCGCACCAATGAACAAGAAAACCGACCGGATCTCTAGAGATCAGCCAGACAAACAACTCCATGCGCCCTCCGTTGGCGTTAGATGCACCATCGAAGCAATGATGGGGCGAAGTGGACTTTATTTGGACTTATGATATAGCTATCGCCTTATCATCTCGAAAAAAACACAAAAAACCAGTCTAATCGAAAAACAGAAAACCCTCCTGCCAACGAGGCCATGGTTCGCCACTCCCCCGAATCCCCAAAGCCACCGAAGACAGAGAGGACCGGCAGCATCACTGGTGAGAGGAATGGAAACCCTAGATGGTTTTTAGGCTGCTGCCGCCACAATCGTGTGATGTCCACATGTACTGATTGGCTCCTTTTCTACGCACATGTACCCTAGATGGGTTTTTATGGTCTACATTTTTGTGCATTTACATGTATCAAAATGAAAATATGTTGTGTCAAAGTGAAAATAGTAAAAAAAAATTGTCGTATAAGTCCTTGGAATTCCATATATTTTACTACATTGGTTACAAAGATATTCATGAAAAGTTATGTGTGAGCAAGGCATGTAACTTGAGTCTCACTGCTCATAGATAAATACTTGGGGAGTGTTTTGGTTGCTCGTTTCCCTATTTCTCGCATGGGGTGGAAGAAATAAGAGTGTTGGTTTTGCGCGGACGGAAGAATCTTTGCACCGCATGAGTTTAAAACACCCATTAGCCTGCCCTTGGAGGAACGCCCGAATCGGGCGTTTCCACATAGCGAAGTTCTTCTCGCGCTCGCGGGGGAAGAAGATGCACGCGCACGTGCAGGGGAGGGATGGCGGGAGCTCAAAATCCAGTGAGATAAATTGGTGTTACCTCCTGTCGATTCCTGGTGGCTACTTACACCGCCCCTCCACCGGCTCCAAAATCCCCGCCACCATTTCCCCCAATTTCGAGCTCTCCCTCCAAATTATCTTCCTCACCGACGAGAAGGTAAGTGGCGCCTCCTACTCCGGTGGATTTAGCTCATCTCTCGCAATTCTTCTTTGTCGGCTATGTCCGATATGTCTTCCTCGTCGGTAGAGATTGAAATCGTGGTAAGAAACACCTAAGTCTAGCTCTCGCAACTTATATATGTTGCCATGTTTTAGCTCACATTTCTAAGCTGTGAGCTTTGGTGTTCTAGATCTGGACCTCGATAGTCAGTATTCATGCTGTAATTAGGATTAGTGTTACAAGTATAGTTCTTCCCCTAGAACTGATTATATCTGATGTTGTAGGAGAAGGTTGTGTCTCCTGATCTGTCTGCAACCTTTGTGCTGCCTCTGCATTATGTGTCGATGCCTGATGCGGTGACTAGGAGGAAGTTGGCCATATCATGTCCAACATCTCTGTCCACCTTCGTCCTGAATTGGGTCATCTAGTAGATCAAGAAAGGGGGTTCGTGTAGGGTTTCGTAGCATGGAAAACAAAATTTTCTACCGCATACAAACAAACAAGCCAAGATCTATCTACTAGATTGTAGCAACGAGTCGATGGAATAACTCACCGTCGAAGATTCCAAAGTGTTTAACGAGAGCGGATTCTCGTGGGTGATGTAGTCGTACTCTTCCCGATCTCAAGATCGCGTAGACGATCCTTCCAAAGGTCTGCGTTCGGAGCGCTCCCATGATCGGTCACACGTTCGGTACTCAACGAATACCTTCCTCCCTTGTTCCAGAAAATGGAGGTTGTAGCACTCTCCTCGCGATTCCGGCAGCACAACGGCGTGGTACCGGAAGTACAGGGGAGATCTCGCAGGGCTTCGCCTTAAGCCGGAGCGAGTATGGTGGACTATGAGAGAGCCCTCGGAGTTCTAGGGTTTAGACACACCGAGGAAGAGGTGCTAGGGCCGGCGGCTAGGGCTTGGATGTGCCCAAGTCGGCAGCTAAGGGAGAAACCCTAGGCGGCGGCTATGGTGGGCGGCGGCGGCTAGGTTTAGGTTTAGAGGGGGCAATCTTGTGTGCTAGGAGGGGAGCCCTGCCCCTCCTCTTATAGGAGGGAGGCGCCAAGGGAGGGAATCCTCCCAACTCGGATCCCAAGTGGGCCGGCGGTGGAGGAGGGACTCCTCCCCAACTCGGTTTCCACCTCCCTCTCCACTTCCCAAAAATAGCCGTTTGACTTTCAAATTGGCGTTTGACTTTTCAAACAAGGATTTGATTAAACCCTCTATTTTGTTCAGTGATGACACTTAGTACATGATGCAATCATTCCAACTTGGTATGACACACTCATGTACCCTTCCCCTTCGGAGTGCCGGACATTCCGGAACCTTCTAGAACATTCTCGATGAAAACACCGGAACCATTCCCCAACTCCGAAACAGGACTTTCCTTATATGAATCTTCTTCTCCGGACCATTTCGGATCTCCTCGTGATATCCCGGATCCCATACGAGACTCCGAACAACATTCGGTCTCTTTCTCATCATTCCATAACTACTCAAACAATGTCGAATCCTTAAGTGTGTCTCCCTACGGTTCGTGAATTATGCGGACATGATCGAGACACTTCTCCGAACAATAACTAATAGAGGAATCTGGAAATTCATATGGCTCGCACATATTTCTACGATTACTTTGTGATCGAATGAACCATTTACATACGATACCAATTTCCCTTTGTCTCACGATAGTTTACTTATCCGAGGTTATGATCGCCGGTATCTCTGCATACCTAGTTCAACCTCGTTACTGATAAGTACTCTTTTCTTGTTCACGTGATATGTGATCCCTTGTGAGCCAGTCACATACTTGCAAGCTAATTGGATGACATTCCACCGAGAGGGCCCAGAGTATATCTATCCGTCATATGGATGGACAAATCCCACTCTTGATCCATGTGTCTCAACCAATACTTTCCGAACACTCAATGCCATCTTTATAGCCACCCAGTTACGGTGTGGTGTTTGATGTCATCAAAGCATCCATTCGGTAAAGGTGATATGCATGATCTCATAGTCGAAGGAATTAGGTTACTTGAAGGGAATATGCCCTGAGAGGCAATAATAAAGTGTTTATTATGTGTATTCCAAGTATATGATAGATGTTTATTTTGCATGCTATAATTGTATTAATACGGAAACGTTAATACATGTGTGTTTAATAAACAAACAGAAAGTTCCTAGTTATGCCTCTCTTATAAACTAGCTCGTTGATTAACAAGATGATCAAGGTTTACTGATCATGGACATCGGATGTTGTTAATAACGGGATCACAACATTAGTGTAATGATGTGATGAACATTCATCCGAAGTATAGCATTACGATCAAAGTCATTGTGTTTATATTGCTATAACAACTTACGAAGTGATCCTAATCCTTAGACCATGAGATCATGTCAATCACTAACACCGGAAGAGTTTCTTGATAACATCAAACGTCACACCGTAATGTGGTGATTATAAAGATGGATTAACTAATAAAGTGTTATGTTGAGGCTCATGGATCGAGATTGGAATTTGTTCATCCCGATGACGGATAGATATACTCGGGCCCTCGGTGATATCACATTGATTAGCTTGCAAGCAAGTGATTTGATCACTAGAATGTTATATCACAGAACGAGAAAAGAGTGCATGTCGAAACGAGATCAAACTAGGTATGGAGATACCGATGATCGAATCTCGGACATGTAATATATCGTGAAACAAAGGATTAAGATACTAGCGTAAAAGGTTCCGAAGCGATCACAAGAAAGTCATCGTTGAATGTGTGGGAGTCAAGATGGGTCTCGGATCCGCTTCGATTATTGATCCGAGAGGGTCTCGATCATGTCCGCATTATTCATGAACCGTAGGGTGACACTTAAGAGACACCGACATCCAATTGGAGCAAATGTTTCATGCGAAAGAATGAACAAGCGCAGGAATTTATTTCACTAGATACCAAAAAAGTTTTCGGGTGAAATTGCATAAAGTGGTTATGCATGTGAAATAGAATTCTAGCAAGGGTTATTTGTGAATGTTTGTCATTAAAGTAATTGACAAAATTCTGAATAAAATAAAAGAGTTTTATTTAATGAGAGTTTGCATTAAATTTGGTGGAAATTTAATGGGAATTTTGAGTGGACTTTTGAGTGGAGGGAATTTAGAGGAGTTTTGTGAGTGGAGTGTCAACCCACATGAAGAGGGAGGCAAGGGGCAGCCCATGCCTGCCACCCCTTGGGGTTCCCCTCCTCCTATAAAGGAGCCCCTCCTCACTTGTCTCACACACCTCCTCATGAAGGATCTCTCTCCCTCTAGAATTTATCCCCATGGTCTCGGACTAGCGAGATACATGTTCCCGGTGGCTATTCGGCAAGAAAGAGTTGTGCTTCCGCTGCATCGCTGGAGCGAGGAGGCGGAGGTTGCTCGGTGCCTCGAACGTGTGTGCGAGCACGGATGCGCTGCTGATTTGCGGCGCTAGGACTTCCTCTCGATCTTGAGATCGGCAAGAGATCGTCTACATCAACCACGAGATGAACTCGTTAAGCTTTGTCGGTCTTCAAGGGTATGTTCTCTACGGATATACATCCGCCCGTTGTTTGTATCTAGTATATAGATCTTGGTATATAGTTCACATCGTAGGAAATTTTTTGTTTTCTATGCTGCGAACCCTTCATTACTATGTATCAGAAAGCATATAGCAATTGAACTATTAAAATGACTTGATCTTTATGCTATGCTTATCTATAGGAGTATGTCCATCATATCATTCTCCTAACGATATGATCTTGTTGTTAATAACATCTCAATGTTTATGATAGGGAAACCACAATCATTTATTAACCAACAAGCTAGTATTATATAGAGGCTTTACCAGGGACTTCAATTTAAGTTTACAAATCACACAAGTATTAATGTTTCCTTGTTAATAATATTATAGCATGAATGTAAACATTTATCATAAACACAAAGATATAATAATAACTATATTTTATTATTGCCTCTAGGGCATATCTCCAAAGTCTCCCACTTGCACTAGAGTCATCTAATCTAGATTACATGGTAATATACCGAACACCCATGGCAGTTGTTTTGCCCTCGGGAGAGGTTTAGTCAACGGATCCGCCACATTCAGATCTGTGTGTACTTTGCAAATCTTTATGTCCCCATCTTGGACATGTTCTCGAATAGCGTGAAAACGTAGCTTGATGTGCTTCAGCTTCTTGTGTGACCTTGGTTCTTCGCATTGGCTATGGCGCCCATGTTATCACAGTAGATAGACATTGGGTCCAGCGCACTAGGAACCACACCCAGCTCTGTAATGAACTCTTTCATCCATATCGCTTCTTGTGAAGCCTCTGAAGCAGCCATGTATTCCGATTCAGTTGAAGATCTCGCCACAACGCTTTGCTTTGCACTCCTCCAGCTAACTTCTGCACCATTCAAAATAAATACGTATCCAGATTGTGATTTAGAATCATCCGGATCGGTGTTCCAACTAGCATCGGTGTAACCATTAACAACGAGCTGTTCATCACCTCCATAAGAAAGAACCATATCCTTAGTTCTTCTCAAGTACTTAAGGATGTTTTTGACCGCTGTCCAATGATCCACTCCTGGATCACTTTGATATCTGCTAGTTAAACTAACAACATATGCAATGTCGGGTCTAGTACATAGCATGGCATACATTAGAGATCCTATGGATGAGGCATAGGGAGTCTTACTCATCCTTTATCTATCTTCTGCCGATGTCAGACTTTGAGTTTTACTCAAGGTCGTATTGGGCAACATGGGCAAGAACCCTTTCTTGCTATCTTCCATTCCAAACCTCTTTAGAACTTTGTCGAAATATGTACTTTGTGACAATGATATTAGGCGTCTCGATCTATCTCTATAAATCTTTATGCCTAATATGTAAGCTGCTTCGCCAAGATCCTTCATTGAAAAACTATTATTCAAATATTCCTTGACACTATTAAGAAGGTCTACATCATTCCCAATCAACAATATGTCATCTACATATAGTATTAAGAATGCTACAGAGCTCCCACTCACTTTCTTGTAAATTCAAGCTTCTCCATAAGTTTGTATAAAACCAAAACTTTTGATCACCTTATCAAAACGTTGATTCCAACTTCGGGATGCTTGCTTCAATCCATAGATGGACCGTTGAAGTTTGCATACCTTGTTAGCATCTTTAGGATCGACAAAACCTTTGGGTTGCATCATATACAACTCTTCATCAATGTCTCCATTGAGGAATGTTGTTTTGACATCCATCTGTCATATCTCATAATCATAATATGCAGCGATTGCTAACATAATCCTCACAGACTTTAGCTTCGCTACAGGTGAGAAAGTCTCATCGTAGTCAACTCCTTGAATTTGTCGAAACCCCTTTGCGAAAAGTCTAGCTTTATAGACAGTAACATTACCATCAGCATCTGTTTTCTTCTTGAAAATCCATTTGTTCTCGACAGCCTTCCGGCCATCCGATAAGTCCACCAAAGTCCATAGTTGGTTTTCGTACATGGATCCAATCTCGGATTTCATGGCTACTTGCCATTTATTGGAATCTGGGCTCATCATCGCTTCCTCATATGTCGCAGGGTCATCGGTGTTGTCCACCAACATGACACTCATAACGGGATCATACCAATCTGGAGTGGTACAAGTTCTCGTTGACCTGCGAGGCTCTGTAGCAACTACAACCGAAGTTTCATGATCATCATCATTAGCTTCCTCTCTTATTGGTGCAGGCACCACAGGAACTTCTTCCGGTGTTGCGCTACTTGCAAGTTCGAGAGAAGGTTCGAAAACCTCGTCGAGTTCTACTTTCCTTCCAGTTACTTCTTTCGAGAGAAATTCCTTCTCTAGAAAGGATCCATTCTTGGCAACGAAGATTTTGCCTTAGGATCTATGATAGAAGGTATACCCAATAGTTTCCTTCGGGTATCCTATGAAGACGCATTTTTCCGCTTTGGGTTCAAGCTTGTCCGCATGTAACTTCTTTACATAGGCTTCGCAACCCCAAAATTTAAGGAACGACAGTTTAGGTTTCTTCCCAAACCATAATTCATACGGTGTCATTTCAACGGATTTAGATGGTGCCCTATTTAAAGTGAATGCGGATATTTCTAATGCATAACCCCAAAATGATAGCGGTAAATCTGTAAGTGACATCATAGAACGAACCATATCTAAGAGAGTTCGATTACGACGTTCGGACACACCATTACGCTGTGGTGTTCCCGGCGGTGTCAATTGTGAAAGTATTCCGCATTTCTTCAAATGCTCGCCAAACTCGTAACTTAGATATTCACCTCCACGATCAGAACGTACAAATTTAATCTTCTTGTTACGTTGATTCTCAACCTCACTTTGAAATTCCTTAAACTTCTCGAAAGTTTCGGACTTATGTTTCATGAAATAGATATACCCATATCTACTCAAGTCATCCGTGAAGGTAAGAACATAACGATAACCACCGCGCGATGCTACACTCATTGGACCACACACATCGGTATGTATGATTTCCAATAAGTCCGTAGCTCGCTCCATCATACCAGAAAATGGAGTCTTAGTCAATTTACCCATTAGACATGCTTCGCATCTATCAAGTGATTCGAAATCAAGTGATTCAAGAAGTCCATCGGAATAGAGTTTCTTCATACGCTTCACTCCAATGTGACCAAGATGACAGTGCCACATATAGGTCGAGTTATTGCTCGATTTCAAACGTTTAGCCTCAATGTTATTAATATGTGTATTTCCACTATCGAGATTCAATAAGAATAGACCATCTATCAAAGGTGCATGTGCATAAAACATATTACTCATATAAATCGAACAACCATTATTCTCGGAATTAAACAAGTAACCGTCTCGCAATAAACAAGATCCCGATATAATGTTCATGCTTAACGCAGGCACCAAATAGCAATTATTTAAGTATAAAACTAATCCCGATGGTAGATGAAGGGGTAGCGTGCCAACCGCGATCACATCAACCTTTGATCCGTTTCCCACGCGCATCGTCACCTCGTTCTTCGCTAGCTTCCGTTTATTCTGCAAAGACCGCTTTGAGTTACAAATATGAGCAACCAACCAAGATCAAATACCGTGCACTACTACGAGTACTAGTGAGATACACATCAATAACATGTATATCGGATATACCTTTCTTATTGATGTTGCCGTTCTTCAAATCCGCCAAGTACTTTGGGCAATTCCGCTTCTAGTGACCTTCTCCCTTGCAGTAAAAGCACTCAGTATCAGGCTTAGATCCAGCCCTGGTCTTCTTCGTCAGCGTGGTAACTTTCTTACCACCCTTCTTGAAGTGTCCCTTTTTCTTAGACTTGCATTTCTTGAATTTGGTGGTCTTATTGACCATCAACACTTGGTGCTCTTTCTTGATCTCCACTTCTGCAGATTTCAATATAGCAAACAGTTCTGGCAACTGCTTGTTCATGTTTTGCATATTGTAGTTCATCACAAAGTTCTTGTAACTTGGTGGTAGTGATTGGAGGACACGGTAAATCCCCAAAGCATTAGGAATCACTATACCCAAGCTTTGAAGTTTGTTTGCGTGCCCAGACATCTTAAGCACATGCTCACTGACGGAGCTGCCCTCTTCCATCTTGCAGTTAAAGAACTTTTCAGAAGCCTCATAGCTCTCAATCGCCGCGTGAGTCTCAAAGATCAATTTGAGATCACGGACAATATCATGTGGGTCTGAATTCTCAAACCTTTTCTGAAGCTCCGATTCTAAACCATACAAGATAGCACACTAAATTGTGGAGTACTGAGTCTTCCGAGCGAGGTAAACATTATTTACTTCGTCGGCAGCATCAGCTGCAGGCGGGTCACCCAGCGGTGCATCCAACACATAGGTCAAATTACCAGCTGTGAGTACAATCCTCAAATTGCGTAACCAATCCGCGAAGTTGCTTCCATTGTTTTTCAACTTTTCTTTCTCTAGGAACGCATTAAAATTGATGGTAGGGGCCGCCATTGATCTACAACATATTTGCAATAGTTTAGACTAAGTTTATGACAAATTGAGTTCTAATTAATAGTTGAATTAATCTAGGTGAACTCCCACTCAAAACAACATCCCTCACATTGTTTTAGTGATCACACGAACCAAATTCACCACATCAACACCGATCATCATGAGAGTTGATATAGTTTCAATGGCGAACAATCGACATGTTAATCATATCTACTATATGATTCTGTTGGAGATATGCACTAGAAGCAATAATAAATGTAGTTATTATTATATCTTTGTGTTTATGATAAATGTTTACATTCATGCTATAATAGTATTAACAAGGAAACATTAATACTTGTGTGATTTGTAAACTTAAATTGAAGTCCCCAGTAAAGCCTCTATATAATACTAGCTTGTTGGTTAATAAATGATTGTGGTTTCCCTATCATGAACATTGAGATGTTATTAACAACAAGATCATATCGTTAGGAGAATGATATGGTGGACATACTCCTATAGATAAGCGTAGCATAAAGATCAAGTCATTTTAATAGTTCAATTGCTATATGCTTTCTGATACATAGTAACCTAATTCCTTCGACCATGAGATCATGCATATCACCTTTACCGGATGGATGCTTTGATGACATCAAACACCACACCGTAACTGGGTGGCTATAACGGTGGCATTGAGTGTTCGGAAAGTATTGGTTGAGACACATGGATCAAGAGTGGGATTTGTCCATCCATATGACGGATAGATATACTCTGGGCCCTCTCGGTGAAATGTCATCCAATTAGCTTGCAAGCATGTGACTGCTCACAAGGGATCACATATCACGGGAACGAGAAAAGAGTACTTATCAGTAACGAGGTTGAACTAGGTATGCGAGATACCGACGATCATAACCTCGGATAAGTAAACTATCGTGAGACAAAGGAAATTGGTATCGTATGTAAGTGGTTCATTCGATCGCAAAGTAATCATAGAAATATGTGGGAGCCATATGAATTTCCAGATTCCTCTATTGGTTATTGTTCGGAGAAGTGTCTCGATCATGTCCGCATAATTCACGAACCGTAGGGAGACACACTTAAGGATTCAACGTTGTTTGAGTAGTTATGGAATGATGAGAAAGAGACCGAATGTTGTTCGAGTCTCGAATGGGATTCGGATATCATGAGGAGATCCGAATGGTCCGGAGAATAAGATTCATATAAGGAAAGTCCTGTTTGAGTTGGGAAATGGTTAGGTGTTTTCATCGAATGTTCTAGAAGGTTCGAATGTCCCAAGACTCGGGAGGAAGGGTACATGAATGTGTTATATCAAGTTAGTTTGATTGCATCATGTACTAAGTGTCATCGCTGAACAAAATAGAGGATTTAATCAAATCCTTGTTTGAAAAGTCAAACGCCAATTTGAAAGTCAAACGGCTATTTTTTGGGAAGTGGAGGGGAGGTGGAAACCGAGTTGGGGAGGAGTCCCTCCACCTCCACGGCTAGCCCACCTTGGGTCCGAGTTGGGGAGGGACTCCCCTCTCCTGGCGCGCCTCCCTCCATCTATAAGAGGAGGGGCAGGGCTCCCCTCCTAGACACACAAGTTCCCTACCTCTAAACCCAAGCCCCAAGCCGCCGCCGCCTCCATAGCCGCCGCCGGCCCTAGGGAAAACCGCCGCCGCCGCCTAGCTGACCTTAGCCGCCGGCCAAGCCTCCTCCTCTGCGTATCTAAACCCTAGATCGTCGAGGGCTCTCTCATAGTCCACCATACTCGCTCCGGCTTAAGGCGAAGCCCTGCGAGATCTCCCCTCTACTTCCGGTACCACGCCAGTCTTTCAAATCGCGAGGAGAGTGCTACAACCTCCGCTGCTTCTTGGAACAAGGAGAGGAAGGTCTTCGTCGAGTACCGAACGCGTGTGACCGATCAAGGAGCACTGCCGGAACGCAGCGCCGGAAGGATCGTCTACGCGATCTTGAGATCGGGAAGAGTACGACTACATCACCCACGAGAATCCGCTCTCGTTAAACACTTTAGAATCTTCGAGGGTGAGTTATTCCAGCGACTCGTTGCTTCATTCTAGTAGATAGATCTTGGCTTGTTTGTTTGTATGCGATAGAAATTTTTTGTTTTCCATGCTACGAAACCCTACAGTGTTATCAGAGCCGTGTCTATATGTAGATCTGTTGCATGAGTAGAACGCAATGGTCATTGTGGGCGTTGATGCTTTTATTGTCGATTGCTTCTTGTCTACTTTGCATCTTGCAGGATGTTGGGATGAAGCGGCCCGGGCTAACCTTACATGACATCGTTCATGAGACTTGCTCCACGCTTGACATGCAACTTGTATTGCATAAGTGGCTTTATGGTGCTGTTTCTCCTAGCATAGTTAAGATCCAATTTACAACGGGTGATTAACAATACTAGTATCAATGTTGTGGTTCATGTTCGTAAGTTAGAATGACACTTATTGAAAGCCCCAAACCACGTAAAACATGCAAAGAAAGTAGAGGCATCTAACTTTGTTTTGAAGGGGTGTGAAGTGATGTGATATGGCCATGATTGTGATTATATTTGATGTATGCAATGTTCCTTATTGTAAGTTGGCAACCGGCAGGAGCCATATGGTTGTCTTTAATTTATGTTAAGACCCGCGTGTCTATTCAAAGTAGTTGTAATAGTTGAAGCCGGTGGACGACAACCATGGAGTAGCGTCATTGACCTTGATGCAATGCCGGTGATGATGGAGATCATGTTCGTGCTTGAAGATGGAGATCGGAAGCACAAAGAAGAAAGGCCATATCATATCACATATTATGAATTGCATGTGATGTTAATCCTTTATGCATCTTGTATTGCTTAGTAGGCACGGTAGCATTATAAGATGATCCCTCATGCACATGAATTTCAAGTCATAAAGTGTTCACCCTTAGTTAGCACCGTTGCTAAAGCTTGTTGTTTCGAAGCACCACGTGATGATCGGGTGTGTTAGATTCCGCAAGTGTATACAACGTGAGCAAGCCAGATTTACTCATGCGGAAACTAAGGTTTGATCTTGACGAGCCTATCATGTACAGACATGGTCTCAGAACACGGATCACCGAAAGGTAAAGCATGAATCATATAGTAGATATGATGAACATGTCGATTGTTCTCTATTGAAACTATATCAACTCTCGTGATGATCGGTGTTGATGTGGTGGATTTGGTTCGTGTGATCACTAAAACAATGTGAGGGATATTGTTTTGAGTGGGAGTTCACCTAGATTAATTTAACTGTTAATTAGCACTCAATTTGTCATAAACTTAGTATAAACTATTGCAAATATGTTGTAGATCAATGGCGGCCCCTACCATCAATTTTAATGTGTTCCTAGAGAAAGAAAAGTTGAAAAACAATGGAAGCAACTTCGCGGATTGGTTCCACAATTTGAGGATTGTCCTCACAGCTGGTAATTTGACCTATGTCTTTGGATGCCTTTCTTTGGGTGACCCTACCGATGCTCCGACGAAGTAAAGAATGTTTACCTCGCTCGGAAGACTCAAGACTCCACAGTTCAAGTGTGCTATCTTGTATGGTTTAGAATCGGAGCTTGAGAAAGGTTTGAAAATTCAGACCCACATGATATTGTCGTGATCTCAAATTGATCTTTGAGACTCACGCCAATTGAGAGCTATGAGGCTTCAAAAGTTCTTTAACCGCAAGATGGAAGAGGGCAGCTCACAAGTGAGCATGTGCTTAAGATGTCCAGGCACGCAAACAAACTTCAAAGCTTGGGTATAGTGATTCCTAATGCTTTGGGGATTTACCGTGTCCTCCAATCACTACCACCAAGTTACAAGAACTTTGTGATGAACTACAATATGCAAAACATGAACAAGCAGTTGCCAGAACTGTTTGCTATGTTGAAATCTGCAGAAGTGGAGATCAACAAAGAGCACCAAGTGTTGATGGTCAATAAGACCACCAAATTCAAGAAAGGCAAGTCTAAGCAAAAGGGACACTTCAAGAAGGGTGGTAAGAAAGTTACTGCGCCAACGAAGAAGACCAGGGCTGGACCTAAGCCTGATACTGAGTGCCTTTACTACAAGGGAGAAGGTCACTGGAAGCGGAATTGCCCAAAGTACTTGGCGGATTTGAAGAACGTCAACATCAAAAAGAAAGGTATATCCGATATACATGTTATTGATGTGTATCTCACTAGTACTCGTAGTAGTGCCTGGGTATTTGATACTGGTTCGGTTGCTCATATTTGTAACTCGAAACAGGTGCTGCAGAATAAACGGAAGCTAGCGAAGAACGAGGTGACGATGCGCGTGGGAAACGGATCAAAGGTTGATGTGATCGCGGTCGGCACGCTACCCCTTCATCTACCATCGGGATTAGTTTTATACTTAAATAATTGTTATTTGGTTCCTGCGTTAAGCATGAACATTATATCGGGATCTTGTTTATTGCGAGACGGTTACTTGTTTAAGTCTGAGAATAATGGTTGTTCGATTTATATGAGTAATATGTTTTATGCACATGCACCTTTGATAGATGGTCTATTCTTGTTGAATCTCGTTAGTGGAAATACACATATTAATAACATTGAGGCTAAACGTTTGAAATCGAGCGATAGCTCGACCTATATGTGGCACTGTCGTCTTGGTCACATTGGAGTGAAGCGTATGAAGAAACTCCATTCCGATGGACTTCTTGAATCACTTGATTTCGAATCACTTGATAGATGCGAAGCATGTCTGATGGGTAAAATGACTAAGACTCCATTTTCTTGTATGATGGAGCGAGCTACGGACTTATTGGAAATCATACATACCGATGTGTGTGGTCCAATGAGTGTAGAATCACGCGGTGGTTATCGTTATGTTCTTACCTTCACGGATGACTTGAGTAGATATGGGTATATCTATTTCGTGAAACATAAGTCCGAAACTTTCGAGAAGTTTAAGGAATTTCAAAGTGAGGTTGAGAATCAACGTAACAAGAAGATTAAATTTGTACGTTCTGATCGTGGAGGTGAATATCTAAGTTACGAGTTTGGCGAGCATTTGAAGAAATGCGGAATACTTTCACAATTGACAGCGCCGGGAACACCACCGCGTAATGGTGTGTCCGAACGTCGTAATCGAACTCTCTTAGATATGGTTCGTTCTATGATGTCACTTACAGATTTACCGCTATCATTTTGGGGTTATGCATTAGAAACAGCCGCATTCACTTTAAATAGGGCACCATCTAAATCCGTTGAAACGACACCGTTTGAATTATGGTTTGGGAAGAAACCTAGATTGTCGTTCCTTAAAGTTTGGGGTTGCGAAGCCTATGTAAAGAAGTTACAGACGGATAAGCTTGAACCCAAAGCGGAAAAATGCGTCTTCATAGGATACCCGAAGGAAACTATTGGGTATACCTTGTATCATAGATCCGAAGGCAAAATCTTCATTGCGAAGAATGTATCCTTTCTAGAGAAGGAATTTCTCTCGAAAGAAGTGACTGGAAGGAAAGTAGAACTCGACGAGGTTGTCGAACCTTCTCTCCAAATTGCGAGTAGCGCAGCACCAGAAGAAGTTCCTGTGGTGCCTGCACCAATAAGAGAGGAAGCAAATGATGATGATAATGAAACTTCGGTTGTAGTTGCTACAGAGCCTCGCAGGTCAACGAGAACTCATACCACTCTAGATTGGTATGATCCCCTTATGAATGTCATGTGGGTGGACAACACCGATGACCCTGTGACATATGAGGAAGCAATGATGAGCCCAGATTCCAACAAATGGCAAGAAGCCATGAAATCCGAGATTGGATCCATGTACGAAAACCAAGTATGGACTTTGGTGGACTTACCGGATGGCCGGAAGGCTGTCGAGAACAAATGGATTTTCAAGAAGAAAACAGATGCTGATGGTAATGTTACTATCTATAAAGCTCGACTTGTCGCAAAGGGGTTTCGACAAATTCAAGGAGTTGACTACGATGAGACTTTCTCACCAGTAGCGAAGCTAAAGTCTGTGAGGATTATGTTAGCAATCGCTGCATATTATGATTATGAGATATGGCAGATGGATGTCAAAACATCATTCCTCAATGGAGACATTGATGAAGAGTTGTATATGATGCAACCCAAAGGTTTTGTCGATCCTAAAGATGCTAACAAGGTATGCAAACTTCAACGGTCCATTTATGGATTGAAGCAAGCATCCCGAAGTTGTAATCAACGTTTGATAAGGTAATCAAAAGTTTTGGTTTTATACAAACTTATGGAGAAGCTTGTATTTACAAGAAAGTGAGTGGGAGCTCTATAGCATTCTTAATACTATATGTAGATGACATATTGTTGATTGGGAATGATGTAGACCTTCTTAATAGTGTCAAGGAATATTTGAATAATAGTTTTTCAATGAAGGATCTTGGCGAAGCAGCTTACATATTAGGCATAAAGATTTATAGAGATAGATCAAGACGCCAAATATCATTGTCACAAAGCACATATTTGGACAAAGTTCTAAAGAGTTTTGGAATGGAAGATAGCAAGAAAGGGTTCTTGCCCATGTTGCCCAATACGACCTTGAGTAAAACTCAAAGTCCGACATCGGCAGAAGATAGACAAAGGATGAGTTGTAGGGTTTCGCGGCATAGTAAATCAAATTTTCTACGGATGCGGACAGAGGGAAAGCCAAGATCTAATATAGGAGATGCAAACAACGAGAGAGATTGGATTAGATCTTCATACCCTTGAAGATTCGACAATGGAACGCTCGTTAACGTGGGTGATGTAGTCGTACTCGCTTCTCCTCCTCGCGATCCGATCCGATCTAGCACCACAAGTGGCGGTGCCTCCGTGAGATGCACACGTGCAGCACCTCGACGTCTCATCCTTCCTCGGACCAGCAAGTATGGTGGAGAGATGGATTGGATCTACAACACGACGGCGTGGTGTATATGGTGGAGAATTTCTGCAGCAGGGCTTCACCTACAAACAGTCGGGAGGGAGAGAGGAAAGGCAGGAGGGCGGCTTGGGTTGGAGGGAAAGGTGTAGGGGGTTGGTGTTCCCCCACCCCTCTTTATATAGATGGGGGGCGCAGCCCTAGCCCCTCCGCCAAGCCCAAACCGGCGGCCCCAAAGGATAAGGAGTGGGGGGCAAGGAAACCCCCCCTTCTAGAAGGTCTATCTCGAGTTTAAACCTCTCTTGGCCGGCTGGGCCCTATGGGGCCTTGTGCCCCTGGCCCAATGCGGCCAGGGCACTCCCTCATAGGCCCATTCCCCCTCCCGGAAGGTGGGGCCACGTTGGTCCCCTTCCGGAAGGTTCTAGAAGCTTCCGGTACAATACCGATTAATCCAGAACAATTCCGAACTCCAAAAACTGCACTGCCTTATATGAATCTTATTCTCCGGAACACTCAGGAACCTCTCGTGATGTCCCGGATCCCATCCGAGACTCCGAACAAAAACTCATAAACCAATTATCCAATCTATCCTAGCGTCGAGACACGTTAAGTGTGTGACCCTACGGGTTCGAGAATATGCAGACATGATCTTCTATCAATAATCAACAATGGGGTCTGGAAACCCATATTGACTCCCACACATTCATCAATGATCATATCGGATGAACTACGATGCCAGGATTCAATCAATCCCATATATATATTCCCTTCGTCTCGCGATATTTTACTTGCCCGAGATTTGATCGCTTGCATGCCATACCTAGTTCAATCTCGTTCACAGCAAATACTTTACTCGTTCTGTAATCCGATATCACTTTGTGATTAACTCCTTAACCACATGCTTGCAAGAGGTGTTGATATCGATTACCGAGTGGGCCCGAAGTATATCTCTCCAACTTGGGAGGGACAAATCCCATCTCGATACATACAACCCAATGATACTTTCCGATCACCGAGAGACACCTTTATAATCACCTCTCATAGGATGACGTTTGATGACCTCAAAGCTTTCTTCCGATACCGTGGAGTTGTATTATCTCATGGTCTAAGGAATACAATATTTGACATAAGAAAAGCTTCGCAAAGACGAACACGATGACACGATCTAATTGCTTCGCTTAGTTTGGTCCATCCATCATATCATTCTCCCAATGATATGATCTCATTATCAATTGACAACTCATGTCTATGGTTAGGAAACCTTAACCATCATTGATCAATGAGCTAGTCCATAGAGGCGTACTAGGGACATGGTGTTGTTCACAAACCACACAAGTATTAAAGTTTCCGCTTAATACAATTCTAGCATGGAATATAAACATTATCATGAACACGAATTATAATAATAACATCTTTATTATTGCCTCTAGGGAATAATTCCAACAGTCTCCCACTTGCACTAGAGTCAATAATATAGTTTACATCTGGCAACAATCTCACACCCATGGCACTGAGGTGTTGATCATGTTTTACACGTGGAAGAGGTTTAGTCAATGGATCTGCGACATTCAAATTTGTATGTACTTTACTAATCTTCAGATCTCCATCTGCTATATAATCTCAGATTATATGAAACTTGCAGTTGATATGCTTGGTCTTTGGATGATATCTTGGTTCCTTAGCGAGTACTATGGCACCAGTGTTGTCACACAATATCTCTAGTGGGTCCAATGCACTTGGAACCACGCCAAGCTCAGTGATGAAGTTCCTGATCCAAACTCCTTCACTTGACGCTTCTGCAACAGCCATGTATTCCGCTTCTACTGTAGATCTCGCGATCACGCTTTGCTTGCAGCTTCTCCAGCTCACAGCTCCTCCATTCAAAATATAAATGTATCCTGTCTGAGATTTAGAATCATCCTTGTCGGTGTCGAAACTAGCGACGTAACCTTTACGACAGTGTTCATCACCCCATAGACTAAGAACATTTCTTTATTCCTATTTAGGTACTTTTGGATGTTCTTCATGGCTGTCCGTGTTCCACTGGATCACTTTGATACACCTTTCGTCAAACTAAGAGCATTGGATACATCCGGTCTAGTACACATGGCATACATGATAGAACCTATGGCCGAGGCATAAGGAACTTTGCTCATAGCTTCCTATTATTTATCAGAATGGACACCGAGCCTTGCTCAATATCTTACTCGACAACATAGGCACCGAACCTTTCTTTGCCTTATCCATTCCGAACCTTTTCGAACTTTGTCTAGGTATGTACTCGCTTAAAGCTATCGGCGCCTTTGTCTATCTCTATAGATTTTGATGCCCAATATATAAGCAGCTTCACCTAGGTCTTTCATTGAAAAACACTTGTTCAAATAACTCTTCACATCGTTAAGCATGTTGATGTCATTTCCAATAATCAATATGTCATCCACATATAGTACCAGAAATGTCACCGAGCTCCCACTCACTTTCTTGTAGATACAAGCTTCGTAGCAATTTGGAACAAATCCAAAGCTCTTGATCACTTGATCAAAACGAAGGTTCCAACTCCGAGATGCTTGATTCAGTCCATAAATGGAACGCTGAAGTTTGCATACTTTATCATCATCCTTAGGATCGACAAAACCTTCGGGTTGCATCATATACAACTCTTCATCAATGTTGACATTGAGGAACGCAGTCTTGACATCCATCTGCCATATTTCATAATCATGAAACGCAGCAATTGCTAATAAAATCCGAATGGACTTAAACATCGCTACGGGAGAGAAAGTCTCATCGTAGTCAACACCTTGAACTTGTCGAAAACCTTTCGCAACAAGCCGTGCTTTATAGACGGTAACATTACCATCCGCGTCCGTTTTCTTCTTGAAGATCCACTTGCACTCAACGGCCTTTCAGTCACTAGGAGGGTCCACCAAAGTCCATACTTGGTTTTCGCTCATGGATCCCAATTCGGATTTCATGGCTTCTAGCCATTTCTCAGAGTCTGGGCTCATCATCGCTTCCTCATAGTTCGTAGGTTCACTGTCTTCTACTAGCAAGACAGTCAAGACAGGGTTGCTATACCACTCAGGAGGGGCACGCGACCTTGTCGACCTGCGACGTTTAGTAGCAGCATCATCCGAAGCTTCATGATCCTTGTCATTAGCTTCCTCTATTGTTTCGCAGGCGGCACTGGAACAATTTCAGGTCCTGCGCTACTCTCCAATTCAAGAGAAGGTTCAATAACCTCGTCTAGCTCTACTTTCCTCCCACTTACTTCTTTCAAGAGAAACTCCTTCTCAAGAAAGGAACCGTTCTTTGCGACAAACACTTTGCCTTCGGTTCTGTGATAGAAGGTATACCCTATAGTTTCCTTAGGGTATCCTATGAAGACGCATTTCTCCGCTTTGGGTTCGAGCTTATCCGGCATCAATTTCTTGACGTAAGCTTCGCATCCCCAAACTTTGAGAAACGACAACTTAGGTTTAGCACCAAACCACAGTTCATACAGTGTCGTCTCAACGGATTTAGATGGAGCCCTATTTAAAGTGAATGCAGCGATTTCTAATGCATAACCCCAAAATGATAACGGCAAATCAGTAAGAGACATCATTGAAGGGACCATATCTAACAGGGTTCGATTCCGGCGTTCAGACACACCATTGCGCTGTGGTGTTCCGGGTGGCGTGAGTTGTGAAACGATTCCACTTGCTTTAAGATGCGTGAGAAAATCATAACTCAAATATTCACCTCCACGATCGGATCGTAGAAACTTAATCTTTCTGTTATGATGGTTCTCCACTTCATTCTGAAATTCTTTGAACTTTTCAAACGTTTCAGATTTATGTTTCATTAAATAGATATACCCATATCTACTTAAGTCATCGGTAAAAGTGAGAAAATAGCGATATCCACCGCGCGTCGAAACACTCATCGGTCCGCATACATCGGTATGTATGATTTCCAACAAGTCCGTTGCTCGCTCCATCATACCGGAGAACGGGATTTTGATCATCTTGCCCATGAGGCATGGTTCGCATGTGTCAAATGATTCAAAATCAAGAGACTCCAAAAGTCCATCAGAATGGAGTTTCTTCATGCGCTTTACACCAATATGACCTAGACGACAGTGCCACAAATAAGTAGTATTATCACTATCTACTTTGCATCTCTTAGCCTCAATGTTATGGATGTGTGTTTCATCCCTTTCGAGATTTAGAAGAAATAAACCATTCACAATAGGTGCATGACCATAAAAGATGTTACTCATATAAATAGAACAACCATTATTCTCCGATTTAAATGAATAACCGTCTTGCAATAAACACGGTCCAGAAATAATGTCCATGCTCAACGCAGGCACATAATAACATTTATTAAGGTTTAAAACTAATCCCGAAGGTAAAACTAAGGAGAGCGCGTGACGGCCATCACATCAACTCTTGATCCGTTGCCAACGCCGCATCGTCACCTCATCCTTGCAAGACGCCGTCTATTCCGTAGCTCTGTTTGAGTTACAAATATTAGCAACCGAACCGTATCAAATACCGTGCACTACAACGAGGGCTAGTAAGGAAAACATCAATAACATGTATATCAAATATACCTTTGATGGTGCCAGCCTTCTTGTCCGCTAAGTACTTTGACAGCTTGCCCAAAGGACCTTATCCTTGCAATAGAAGCACTCAGTGTCCGGTTTAGGACCAGACTTGAGCTTCTTCTCAGCAGGGGTAACGTGCTTGCCGCCGCCTTTCTTGAAGGGCTTCCTTGCACCCTTACCTTTCTTGAAGGTGGGGGGCTTGTTGACCATCAACACATGATTACTCTTTTTGATGTTCACCTCCGCTACTTTCATCTTAGCAAAGAGCTCAGTGATCATATCAGTGGAACCAATCTGATTGTGATCAACTACAAAACTTTTGTAGCCAGGAGTGTCATTCTTGAGCTCCTCTGGAATCTTGCAGTCCAATTGCTCAAGGCGTTGAGTGTAGCCCGTCATCTCAATGGCGTGCTCACTAACGGAACTCCCTTCCTCCATCTTGTAGTTAAAGAATTTCTTAGAGATCTCATATCTCTCAGAACTGGCTTGAGTCTGAAACATGTTTTTCAACTCCTCGAGAATCTCAAAGGGCCCGGCGAACTCCTCAAAACGATTTTGAAGATCCGATTCCATAGCATATAATATGGCGATCTTAATCAAATCATAATCATCCTTGCGCGACTGATAAACAGCTTTTTCATCAGCCGTCGCATCTATAGCAGGGGCGTCACCTAGCGCTTTCTCAAGGACATAGTCCTTTTGTCCGCCAGCTAGAATGATTCTCAGAATGCGGAACCATTTGATGAAGTTAGACCCATTGTTTCTAAGCTTTTCTATCTCAGCAAAAACGTTGAAGTTGAAGTTGGACTTGGCCATGTGATCTACAGTATTTTCTAGTACAATTTAGACTATGTTCATGATAAATAGTTCAACTTAATCAAATTACTAGATGAACTCCCACTAAATTCAACATCCCTCAAGTTGTTTAGTGAACATGATCCAAATTCACCACACCTAATCCGATCATCACGAGAAGAGATGTGGCTTCAATGGTGGACAACGAAGTGTCGATCATATCATTCATATGACTCATGCTTAACCTGTCGGTTCATGTGTTCCGAGGCCATGTCTGTACATGCTAGGCTCGTCAAGTTAGACCCAAGTATTTCCGCGTGTGCAAAACTGGCTTGCACCTGTTGTATGTGAGCGTAGAGTCTATATAGCACCCGATCATCACGTGATGCTTGGACACGACGAACTTTCGCAACGGTGCATACTCGGGGAGAACACAGTTTTTATCTTGATCTTTAAGTGAGGAATCATCTTATAATGCTACCGCCGCGATCTAAGCATGATAAGATACATAAAAGGATAAACATCACATGCATATAACTTTAATGTGACATGGTATAGCCAATCTTCGCGCAATGATCTCCATCTTGTGCATTCCGGCATGATCTCCATCACTCCACCATGATTGCCTCCACCACGAATAGCAACTACAACTATTGCTAACTACTTAGCGATAAAGTTAAACTATTACATGGCGCATAAGAAGTTGACACACAGGTCATACACAATTATAAAGACAACCATATGGCTCCTGCCGATTGTGTACTCATCGACATGAAAGTCGAGAAATATTACAAAACATGATCATCGCATACAATATACACATCACATCTTGGGCCATACCATATCACAGAAAAACACTCCCTGCAAAAACAAGTTAGACGCCTCTACTTTGTTATTGCATGTTTTACGTGGCTTATGGGAGTAGATGCTAAGAACGATTCTTACCTACGGAAAGCCACAACGGTGATATTATGGTTGCCAAACTCGGGTGTTAATCCCCTGACAACTATAGTGAGAGAAACTGACATCCACCAGCCGCATGTGTGGAACAAGCCACACGTCAAGTGCGGAGCCGGTCTCGCGAACGACGTCGCGTAAGGTTGGCCTGGACCGCTTCAATCTCACTATCCCGCGTCATAAGAACACAAAAAGAGGCTTGCAATAGAAAACATCAACGCCCACAACAACCATGTTGCGTTCTACTCGTGAAACACATCTACGCATAGATCTAGCTCTGATACCACTGTAGGGTTTCGCGGCATAGTAAATCAAATTTTCTACGGATGCGAACAGAGGGAAAGCCAAGATCTAATCTAGGAGATGCAAACAACGAGAGAGATTGGATTAGATCTTCATACCCTTGAAGATTCGCCGTGAGCGTTAAATCGGAACGTGGGTGATGTAGTCGTACTCGCTTCTCCTCCTCGCGATCCGATCCGATCTAGCACCACAAGTGGTGGTGCCTCCGTGAGATGCACACGTACATCACCTCGACGTCTCCTCCTTCCTCGGACTAGCAAGTACGGTGGAGAGATGGATTGGATCTACAACACGACGGCGTGGTGTATATGGTGAAGAATTTCTGCAGTAGGGCTTCACCTACAAACAGTCGGGAGGGAGAGAGGAAAGGCAGAAGGGCGGCTAGGGTTGGAGAGGAAGGTGTAGGGGGTTGGTGCGCCCCCACCCCTCTTTATATAGAGGGGGGGCGCAGCCCTAGCCCCTCCCCCAAGCCCAAACCGGCGGCCCCAAAGGATAAGGAGTGGGGGGCAAGGAAACCCCCCCTTCTAGAAGGTCTATCTCGAGTTTAAACCTCTCTTGGCCGGCTGGGCCCTATGGGGCCTTGTGCCCCTGGCCCAATGCGGCCAGGGCACTCCCTCATAGGCCCATGCCCCCTCCCGGAAGGTGGGGCCACGTTGGTCCCCTTCCGGAAGGTTCTAGAAGCTTCCGGTACAATACCGATTAATCCGGAACAATTCCGAACTCCAAAAACTGCACTGCCTTATATGAATCTTATTCTACGGACCACTCCGGAACCTCTCGTGATGTCCCGGATCCCATCGAGACCCTGAACAAAAACTCATAAACCAATTATCCAATCTATCCTAGCGTCGAGACACGTTAAGTGTGTGACCCTGCGGGTTCGAGAATATGCAGACATGATCTTCTATCAATAATCAACAAGGTCTGGAAACCCATATTGACTCCCACACATTCATCGATGATCATATCGGATGAACCACGATGCCAGGATTCAATCAATCCCATATATATATTCCCTTCGTCTCGCGATATTTTACTTGCCCGAGATTTGATCGTCAGTATCATCATACCTAGTTCAATCTCGTTCACAGCAAGTACTTTACTCGTTCCGTAATCCGATATCACTTTGTGATTAACTCCTTAACCACATGCTTGCAAGAGGTGTTGATATCGATTACCGAGTGGGCCCGAAGTATATCTCTCCAACTTGGGAGGGACAAATCCCATCTCGATACATACAACCCAACAGATACTTTCCGATCACCTGAGAGACACCTTTATAATCACCCTCTCATAGGATGACGTTTGATGACCTCAAAGCTTTCTTCCGATACCAGGGAGTTGTATTATCTCATGGTCTAAGGAATACAATATTTGACATAAGAAAAGCTTCGCAAAGACGAACACGATGACACGATCTAATTGCTTCGCTTAGTTTGGGTCTGTCCATCATATCATTCTCCCAATGATATGATCTCATTATCAATTGACAACTCATGTCTATGGTTAGGAAACCTTAACCATCCTTGATCAATGAGCTAGTCCATAGAGGCGTACTAGGGACACGGTGTTGTTCACAAACCACACAAGTATTAAAGTTTCCGCTTAATACAATTCTTGCATGGAATATAAACATTATCATGAACACGAATTATAATAATAACATCTTTATTATTACCTCTAGGGCATAATTCCAACATGAGTAAGACTCCCTATGCCTCAGCCATAGGATCTCTAATGTATGCCATGCTATGTACTAGACCCGACATTGCATATGTTGTTAGTTTAACTAGCAGATATCAAAGTGATCCAGGAGTGGATCATTGGACAGCGGTCAAAAACATCCTTAAGTACTTGAGAAGAACTAAGGATATGGTTCTTTCTTATGGAGGTGATGAACAACTCGTTGTTAATGGTTACACCGATGCTAGTTGGAACACCGATCCGGATGATTCTAAATCACAATCTGGATACGTATTTATTTTGAATGGTGCAGCTTAGCGGGGAGTGCAAAGCAAAGCGTTGTGGCGAGATCTTCAACTGAATCGAATACATGGCTGCCGAGGCTTCACAAGCGATATGGATGAAAGAGTTCATTACAGAGCTGGGTATGGTTCCTAGTCTGTTGGACCCAATGTCTATCTATTGTGATAACATGGGCGCCATAGCTTGCAAGAACCAAGGTCACACAAGAAGCTGAAGCACATCAAGCTACGTTTTCACGCTATTCGAGAACATGTCCAAGATGGGGACATAAATATTTGCAAAGTACACACAGATCTAAATGTGGCGGATCCGTTGACTAAACCTCTCCCGAGGGAAAAACATGACCAGCACCAAACTGCCATGGGCGTTCGGTATATTACCATGTAATCTAGATTTGATGACTCTAGTGCAAGTGGGAGACTGTTGGAGATATGCCCTAGAGGCAATAATAAATGTAGTTATTATTATATCTTTGTGTTTATGATAAATGTTTACATTCATGCTATAATAGTATTAACAAGGAAACATTAATACTTGTGTGATTTCTAAACTTAAATTGAAGTCCCTAGTAAAGCCTCTATATAATACTAGCTTGTTGGTTAATAAATGATTGTGGTTTCCCTATCATGAACATTGAGATGTTATTAACAACAAGATCATATCGTTAGGAGAATGATATGGTGGACATACTCCTATAGATAAGCGTAGCATAAAGATCAAGTCATTTTAATAGTTCAATTGCTATATGCTTTCTGATACATAGTAACCTAATTCCTTCGACCATGAGATTATGCATATCACCTTTACCGGATGGATGCTTTGATGACATCAAACACCACACCGTAACTGGGTGGCTATAAAGGTGGCATTGAGTGTTCGGAAAGTATTGGTTGAGACACATGGATCAAGAGTGGTATTTGTCCATCAATATGACGTATATATATACTCTGGGCCCTCTCGGTGAAATGTCATCCAATTAGCTTGCAAGCATGTGACTGGCTCACAAGGGATCACATATCACGGGAACGAGAAAAGAGTACTTATCGGTAACGAGGTTGAACTAGTTATGCAGAGATACCGACGATCATAACCTCGGATAAGTAAACTATCATGAGACAAAGGGAAATTGGTATCGTATGTAAGTGGTTCATTCGATAGCAAAGTAATCGTAGAAATATGTGGGAGCCATATGAATTTCCAGATTCCTCTATTGGTTATTGTTCGGAGAAGTGTCTCGATCATGTCCGCATAATTCACGAACCGTAGGGAGACACACTTAAGGATTCGACGTTGTTTGAGTAGTTATGGAATGATGAGAAAGAGACCGAATGTTGTTCGGAGTCTCGAATGGGATTCGGGATATCACGAGGAGATCCGGAATGGTCTGGAGAATAAGATTCATATAAGGAAAGTCCTGTTTCAGAGTTGGAAAATGGTTCCGGTGTTTTCATCGGGAATGTTCTAGAAGGTTCCGGAATGTCCGGCACTCCGGAGGGGAAGGGTACATGAATGTGTTATATCAAGTTAGTTTGATTGCATCATGTACTAAGTGTCATCGCTGAACAAAATAGAGGATTTAATCAAATCCTTGTTTGAAAAGTCAAACGCCAATTTGAAAGTCAAACGGCTATTTTTTGGGAAGTGGAAACCGAGTTAGGGAGGAGTCCCTCCACCTCCACCGCCGGCCCACCTTGGGTTCGAGTTGGGGAGGGACTCCCCTGGCGCGCCTCCCTCCATCTATAAGAGGAGGGGCAGGGCTCCCCTCCTAGTCACACAAGTTCCCTACCTCTAAACCCTAGCCCCAAGCCGCATCGTCCGTAGCCCGGCCCTAGGCAAACACTGCCACGCCTTCGACCCTAGCTGCCGGCCAAGCCTCCTCTCGTATCTAAACCCTAGATCATCGAGGTCTCTCATAGTCCACCATACTCGCCCGACTTAAAGGCGAAGCCTCGAGATCTCCCTCTACTTCGGTACCACGCCGTTGTCTTCTTTGGAATCGCGAGGAGAGTGCTACAACCTCCATTTTCTGGAACAAGGAGAGGAAGGTCTTCGAGTCAATCGAACGTGTGACCGATTGCGGGGCGCTTAGGAGCAAGCGCGGAAGGATCGTCTACGCGATCTTGAGATCGGGAAGAGTACGACTACATCACCCACGAGAATCCGCTCTCGTTAAACACTTTGGAATCTTCGAGGGTGAGTTATTCCATCGGCTCGTTGCTTCATTCTAGTAGATATATCTTGGCTTGTTTGTTTGTATGCGATAGAATTTTTTTGTTTTCCATGCTACGAAACCCTACAGATTCATGCTTTACCTTTCGGTGATCCGTGTTCCGAGACCATGTCTGTACATGCTAGGCTCGTCAAGATCAAACCTTAGCTTCCGCATGAGCTAATCTGGCTTGCTCACGTTGTATACACTTGCGGAATCTAACACACCCGATTATCACGTGGTGCTTCGAAACAACAAGCTTTAGCAACGGTGCTAACTAAGGGTGAACACTTTATTACTTGAAATTCATGTGCATGAGGGATCATCTTATAATGCTACCGTCGTCTACTAAGCAATACAAGATGCATAAAGGATTAACATCACATGCAATTCATAATATGTGATATCATATGGCCTTTCTTCTTTGTGCTTCTGATCTCCATCTTCAAGCACGAACATGATCTCTATCATCACCGGCATTGCATCAAGGTAAATGACGCTTCTCCATGGTTGTTGTCCACCGGCTTCAACTATTACAACTACTTTGAATAGACACGCGGGTCTTAACATAAATTAAAGACAACCATATGGCTCCTGCCGGTTGCCAACTTACAATAAGGAACATTGCATACATCAAATATAATCACAATCATGGCCATATCACATCACTGCACACCCCTGCAAAACAAAGTTAGACGCCTCTACTTTCTTTGCATGTTTTACGTGGTTTGGGGCTTTCAATAAGTGTCGTTCTAACTTACGAACATGAACCACAACATTGATACTAGTATTGTTAATTACCCGTTGTAAATTGGATCTTAACTATGCTAGGAGAAACAGGCACCCGCAAAGCCACTTATGCAATACAAGTTGCATATCAAGCGTGGAGCAAGTCTCATGAACGATGTCATGTAAGGTTAGCCGGCGCTTCATCCCAACATCCCATAAGATGCAAAGTACACAAGAAGCAATCGACAATAAAAGCATCAATGCCCACAATGACCATTGTGTTCTACTCGTCAACAGATCTACATATAGACACGGCTCGATACCCTTGTAGGGTTTCGTAGCATGGAAAACAAAAATTTCTACCGCATACAAACAAACAAGACAAGATCTATCTACTAGATTGTAACGAGTCGATGGAATAACTCACCTCGAAGATTCCAAAGTGTTTAACGAGAGGATTCTCGTGGGTGATGTAGTCGACTCTTCCGATCTCAAGATCGCGTAGACTATCCTTCCTGTGCTGCATTCCCAGCAGCGCTCCATGATCGGTCACACGTTGATTTTCGAAGACCTTCCTCTCCCTTGTTCCAGCAGGCAGCGGAGGTTGTAGCACTCTCCTCGCGATTCCGGCAGCACAACGGCGTGGTACCGGAAGTAGAGGGGAGATCTCGCAGGGCTTCGCCTTAAGCCGGAGTGAGTATGGTGGACTATGAGAGAGCCCTCGGAGTTCTAGGGTTTATACACACCGAGGAAGAGGTGCTAGGGCCGGCGGCTAGGGCTTGGAGGTGCCCAAGTCGGCGGCTAAGGGAGAAACCCTAGGCGGCGACGGCTATGGTGGGCGGCGGCTAGGTTTAGGTTTAGAGGGGGCAATCTTGTGTGCTAGGAGGGGAGCCCTGCCCCTCCTCTTATAGGAGGGAAGCGCCGGCCAAGGGGAGGGGAATCCCTCCCCAACTCGGATCCCAAGTGGGCCGGCGGTGGAGGAGGGACTCCTCCCCAACTCGGTTTCCACCTCCCTCTCCACTTCCCAAAAATAGCCGTTTGACTTTCAAATTGGCGTTTGACAAACAAGGATTTGATTAAACCTTCTATTTTGTTCAGTGATGACACTTAGTACATGATGCAATCATTCCAACTTGGTATGACACACTCATGTACCCTTCCCCTTCGGAGTGCCGGACATTCCGGAACCTTCTAGAACATTCTCGATGAAAACACCGGAACCATTCCCCAACTCCGAAACAGGACTTTCCTTATATGAATCTTATTCTCCGGACCATTCCGGATCTCCTCGTGATATCCCGGATCCCATCCGAGACTCCGAACAACATTTGGTCTCTTTCTCATCATTCCATAACTACTCAAACAACGTCGAATCCTTAAGTGTGTCTCCCTACGGTTCATGAATTATGCGGACATGATCGAGACACTTCTCCGAACAATAACCAATAGAGGAATCTGGAAATTCATATGGCTCCCACATATTTCTACGATTACTTTGCGATCGAATGAACCATTTACATATGATACCAATTTCCCTTTGTCTCACGATAGTTTACTTATCCGAGGTTATGATCGTCGGTATCTCTGCATACCTAGTTCAACCTCGTTACTGATAAGTACTCTTTTCTCATTCCCGTGATATGTGATACCTTGTGAGCCAGTCACATACTTGCAAGCTAATTGGATGACATTCCACCGAGAGGGCCCAGAGTATATCTATCCGTCATATGGATGGACAAATCCCACTCTTGATCCATGTGTCTCAACCAATACTTTCTGAACACTCAATGCCATCTTTATAGCCACCCAGTTACGGTGTGGTGTTTGATGTCATCAAAGAATCCATCTGGTAAAGGTGATATGCATGGTCTCATGGTCGAAGGAATTAGGTTACTATGTATCAGAAAGCATATAGCAATTGAACTATTAAAATGACTTGATCTTTATGCTATGCTTATCTATAGGAGTATGTCCATCATATCATTCTCCTAACGATATGATCTTGTTGTTAATAACATCTCAATGTTCATGATAGTGAAACCACAATCATTTATTAACCAACAAGCTAGTATTATATAGAGGCTTTACCAGGGACTTCAATTTAAGTTTACAAATCACACAAGTATTAATGTTTGATATAGACGATGAAGATTACTATGTGCACATCAAGGTTTGATATATTTTTACTTGCATCAGTAGTTGTAAAGCTCACATATGAACTACATGTCTTAAACTAACTATGATTCTCATGTAGGCTCAGCCATCGGACACCGAGTTAATCAACAAGCTTATTGAGAACTATGCTCAGATGAAGATCATCTAAGGTCCTTGCATCCTATTGCGTCGGTCTCTGTGACTGTGATACACTATGCTTTGAGCCATCTGATGGAGCATAGTGGACAGACGACCAAGTATCTTGCCATGACCCCTAAGAGCATCTCCACTCGTTGGTCGTTCCTAGTGGACAGGCAACCAAGTATCCGGATGCATTTTGGGCCGGACGAAACTAGTTTTCGGCCTAGGAATGCTGAGTTTCTCACTCGCGTTCCCAGGCCAAGTTCCCGCATTTGACCAAAATTCAACAAAATTTGGCAAATTTTGCGCGAATATAGGCGGTTTTCATTAATTAAGGGGGAATACATAAATATTACATGGAATTCAGGCGAACACCCGAATTTAAACTGCATTTAGTCTAAATAATAACTAAAAAATTAAAAAGGCCGCCACTCCCGATGCCGACTCTAGTGCTGGACGCCGCTTCTACATGCCAAATTTGTTGTAGAAGCAGGTATAGCCGGGGTTGGCCTCGTCGTCATCGTCGCTCGGCGGCTGCGATGGGCAGGAGGTGCCCTGGCCGTCATCGCCACACCTCCAGGGCTGGTACGAAGGCCCGGCATCTTCGTCGTCAAGAACGACGAGCGGCGCACCCTGGTAGGCGAACTCGTGGCCATCTCTGGCCTGACATTCGGCCTCCTCCTGCTGGCGCTGGACGCGCAGCTGCTCCGTCTGCTCCTAGTACGCTCTGGACCAGGCGAGGATGTCCGGCAAAGCAGGTTCTGGTGTGGGCACAGTGTCATGGAGGGATCTCTCCATCGCCATCCTCATGGCGAAGGCGTCCTCATCGAAGGGCAATGCCCATTCCGCCGGCTCCGGATTCGGCTAGTGGGCGGTGAAGTCGCACGGGGCTTGTTGACGACGATGCCCCGCACCCTTTTCCGCGGCGGCGAGTAGACCAGCGTATCTACTTTCCCGGACACTTTTGCTATTGTTTCTCCTCTAAACTTGTGTGATTTGGATACAACTAACACAGACTGATGCTGTTTTCAGTAGAATTACCTTGGTGTCTAGTTTTTGTGCAAAAAATCAACTTTCAGGAAAAATCCCGGAAAATATGCCAAAAATCCTATTTCACCAGAAGACTCACGTAACCAGAAGACAAGACGGAGGAGGGCCACGAGGGGCCCACACCCCCTGTCCGCGTGGGCTAGCCCAGGCCGCGCCTGGGAGGGGTGTGGCCACCTCGGGCACCCCCTCTGCCTCCCTCTTCACCTATAAGAAGCCTCCTTGCCTAAAAACCGAGGGGGGTTCGACGTTTTTCCAGAAAGAGTTCCGTTGCGCCGCCACCACCAGAAACCGCGATTCAGAACCAGAAAATCTGTTCTGGCACCCTGCCGGGATGGGGAATTTGGAAGGGATCATCGCCATCATCATCACCAACTCCTATCCATCAACCATCCATGTTTCCCCATCCATGAGTGAGTAATACCCTGCTGTAGGCTATGGGGATGGTAGGGATTGGATGAGTTCTATCATATAATCGAATAAGATTGTTAGGGCATGGTGCCTAGTATCTCTATTAGTGTTATTTGACTTTGTTGCAACTTGTCGTGCTTAATGCTTGTCACTAGGGCCCGAGTGTCATGATCTCAGATCTGAACATGTTATTGATTCATGATGATAGTATTATTTGTGATCTTATCTGCAAGTTCTGTACACATATCATTGTACGGAATCAAAGGCCTCGAAGTGACAGAAATTGGGACAGCCGGAGGGGATGGCTGTGAGATGAGTGTCACATGTGTTCATGGAGTGTTAATGCTTTGCTCTGGTGCTCTATTAAAAGGAGTACCTTAATTGCCAGTAGAGTCCCTTGAGGACCCGCTGCAACGGGCTGACAGGACAAAATATGTTGTGCAAGTTCTCATTGCGAGCATGTATGACTATATATGGAACACATGCCTATGATTGTTTAGTACTTGGATGCTTTATCTTATTTATCTGCAATTGCCCTAGATCTTGAAGTTACATGAATAGTCTTGTCCATGCAACGCCCGTCCATTCATCCCTATGCCTACTGCACTCATATCCTACTATTTGCTACTATTTTTACTACTGCCTTTGTTTTGCTACTGTTGTTACTTTGGTATTGCTACTACAAAACTATTGCCACTGATAAACTATTGTGAGAAAGACTATTTCCAGGTGCATCTGAATTGACAACTCAGTTGTTAAGGCTTATAAGTATTTTTTGGCTCCCCTTGTATCGAATCAATAAATTGGGTAATACTACCCTAGACGACTGTTGTGATCCCCTATACTTGTGGGTCATCAAGACTATTTTCTGGCGCCGTTGCTAGGGAGCATAGATTTATTTGTAAGTTCACTTGGATCTATTATTGTTCACTGCTGCTCCTTTCATCATGGAGAAGTATCATGATGGAAAGTTTCCTATTTTACCATCCACTACAAGAAGAGGTACAGTTCTAAACACCTCTTTTGCTCTTGATTCACAGTCTATTATAAGTAAGCTTGTTACACCACCACCACATACATATGCTACACACACACTGCTACTACTGCTGAATCTGAAAATGCTTCTGATACTCATGATGTTACTTCTACTGTGCTTGATGCGAGTGGTTCATTAGGTCCTTTCCTAGATGCTACTATTGCTAGAACTATTTTGGAAAATCCTGAAACTCCTAGTGAAGACACTATTACACCTGTTAGCTCACCTGAGTCTAGAGAGAGATATGATATTAATGATGGTTACATTGAAATGACTGATGAATTTATTGAAGAGTGTCAAAACACACACGGTGCTAGTGCTATTGGGAGTCTCCTTGAGAGACGTACCATTATACCTAAATTATCTCCTGATGCTAAGTTTGCTACTACTCCCATAGACATTAAATATAAACATTATGATTTCTCTCTTGATTTATCCTATATAAACATTGTTGATAAAGAACCTTTTTGTGGGACTGGGAATGAAATTTGTGTGGCACATATGAATGAGCTTTCTACGATGAGTGCCTTATTCTCTGATGATATTAAGATGCGTAAGTACTTTGTTAGTAAAATATTCTCTTTTTCACTAAAAGGAGAAGGTAAAGCTTGGTTTAATAGATTACCTCCTGGATCCATTGATAGCCCTGATTGCTTGATTGCTCCTTTCTTTCAGAAATATTTTCCTCCCAGTGCTAGAAATGCTGCTTTGCAGAAACTTTTTGATTTTAAACAGGGAGAAGAGGAGAAATTGGCTGAGTCATGGACAAGGTTCTGTGCCTTGATTCATGCACATCCTAGATGTCCATTGCCTAAAAATGAGCTTTTTGATATTTATTATAATGGACTAACTGATGAATCTAGGACATACCTGGATAGTTTTGCTCATTATGTTTTCAGGAAAATAACTCCTATAGAAGATGAAGAATTAATGGCTAAAATAAGAAAGAATTATGATGATTGGACTTCAACTAATCCAATTACACCTGAGCCTACTACTCCTGAACCATTTATGCCTGAACCAACTCCAACACTAACACCAAAGAAGAGGGGAATGATTGAATTAAATGATGAAGTGATGAAAGAAGCTAAGAAATGTCATAAAGAGAAAGGTATTAGATCTGAAGATGTGAAGAATTTACATCCTATAGAAGAATTATGTAAGCTAATTCCTCACTCATCTACTATTGAGGTACACTCTCTCCAAAACTTTGATGAAGGTGATATTCCTTATGGTAAACTTCCTGATCAATGCTTAGAGGAACTTGACATTTTTATTGTTAAACAAGGTAATTTTATTAAACAAGTTCAGAATCATTTATTGAAATACTCTAGAGCTATTAATGAGTTAAAAGATATTGTGTAAAGAACTGCTAATAATGTTAAAATGATTGTTAAACACTTACAAATGGTTCAAAATCAAATTGATCAACTTGCTAAGGTACAAAAAGATATGCTAGTTAATGCTTCGGGAGATAAACATGTTTATGGAATTAGAACTAGGAGTGGTACAGCCACTCAAGATCCTTTATATCCCGAAGGACATCCTAAAATAATTGAGCAAGATTCTCAACAAGCTGAAAATAGTGGTAGTCCTCATAAGAGAAAGAAAAAGAAACATAAAACAGTTGAGGAACCTCATGAACCTGCTGTAGATCCTAATAGTATATCCGTCTCTAATGCTAAAACTGAAATTGGCAATGATAAAAATGATGCTCCTGATAAGGAAGAAATTAAAGAAGAACCTGATAAGCACACTAAGAACACTAGGTATACTAAGGAAGATTTTATTGCTAATAAACATGGTAGTGAAAGAGAACCTTGGGTGCAGAAACCTATGCCTTTCCCAATAAGAAACACAAGTCAAAGGAGGAAGAACACTATAACAAGTTTTGTGAGTAGATGAAACCTTTATTTTTGCAAATTCCTTTGACTAATGCTATTAAGTTGCCTCCTTATTCAAAGTATATGAAGGATATTGTCTCTAATAAAAGGAAGATTCGTAATGAGGAAATTTCTACTTTCCTTGCTAATTATTCCTTCAATGGTAAGGTTCCAAAGAAACTTAGTGATCCAGGTATTACAACTATTCCTTGCTCTATTAAAAATAATTATGTTAGAACTGCTTTGTGTGACTTGGGAGTTGGAGTTAGTGTTATGCCTTTCCTCTCTACAAGAGACTCTAGTTAGAAAAATTGATACCAACTGATATATCTTTGCAAATAGATGATAAGTCCACTACTATTCCTGTTGGTATATGTGAGGATGTTCATGTTCAAGTGGCTCATAATTGCTTGGTTTTAACTGATTTTGTTGTACTTGAGATGCCTGAAGATGATAATATGTCTATTATTCTTGGGAGACCTTTTCTTAATACTGCAGGTGTTGTCATCAATTGTAATCAAGGAAAAGTAAATTTTAATATTAATGACAAGAGCATACTGTCTATTTCCCAAAGAAGATTGATAAGATCTATGGCCTGAATTCCATTGAAAATATTGAGAGCATCAAAGTTGGAGAAATATATTGTCCTATTCCAGAAGAAAGTTCTGAAACTATTATGATTGGGACTATTGCTATCAAGATTGAGGTAACATAATCATTTTGTGGAATGCAAAATTTTGCTTCATGTAAGATTGCTTTGGTAACAAGACTTGATCAACCTTGTTAACAAAGGGATTTTCATGAACAAAACAATGCTTTCACAATGGTTATACTTGCTCACCTTTATTTTTATCCTTTCCAGTCTTTGCTCTTCGTCTTGTTAGCATTAGCTTTGCTAGTTGTTTGCTTTTTAGAGTGTCTTAGAACTTCTGTAGTTTTGGTTTTGGTTTGCTTTTTGCTTCTTCTAAAAAAATATTTTTCTGCGAGAAAATCAATTTTTATAACCTGAAAATTGGCCAAAAATAAAGTTTTCCGAAAAATTCCAGAAAATTCATGTCAATTTTTTCCTCGAAAAAAGGGGCAGAGGGACACCTGGAATGGCCTAGGGGGACCCACTAGGACAGCACACCCTCTGGTGGCGTGGCTAGCCCCATGGCGAGCCTGGCCTGGGTGGGGCCCACTTGTGGCCCTCCAAGTTGTCTGATGACCCACAAGTATAGGGAGTGTATCGTAGTACTTTTGATAAATAGGAGTGTCGATCCCAACGAGGAGCAGAAGGTGTTGAATAGTGGTATGGAGCAGGAAATCCCCGTGAATACTTAGCAAACGGATTTTTAGTGGTTTTCTGACAAGGCAACAAAACAAGGAGCAAGTAACAAAGGTAACAAACAAACGGAGGAAGTGGCCCAATCCTTTCTTAGCAAAGGACAAGCCAGTGGAAATACTTATAAGGACCAAACGTTCTCAAGGACACATGGGAATTCTGTCAAGTGCTTTCATTTCAAATAACTGAGTACTCTTCTCTGGTGTTTGTAAGTGTTGTGTGGGTGAACCTGTGCTAACATACCGCCCTTACTACGACTAATACATAATTGTGATTAAACCCCCTACAAACATCCGTAACTACAGGAAAGTAATTGAGATATAAATGTAACCATAGCCTTAAACTCTGAGATCCTACGCTCCCTTATGCAAAGGTGTCCTAACGGGGGTTCAGGTTTCTGTCACTCCGGCAACCCCATAATTAGTAGCCAAATACACAATGCATTCATGTCAACACCCGGATTTTTAATCCCAGATGCCAGTTATGCCATACATCGCAATCCCAGGATTACCATTTTTGCGAGACATAACATAATTGGATACCACAATACATCATCCATTACAAACCATACATAAGGTCTTACACAAATAAGGATCTCATGATCCAGTTCTTAATATAACTCAAGCAGAGGAAATACGTAATAATAACGGTAGCGTAGGCGAAGCTCCATCTTCGGGGTCACAGGCAATGCTGACGATGGGATATGATCCTAGTTGTCGTAACCTTACTGGGGTCCATCCTCCAGGTACTCCTCTTCATAGTCTGGCCACGGGAATAGCCAGGGACAAAGCCATGAGTACTCTTTAAGTACTCGCAAACTAATACTAACAAGTGAAGGGGGATTTTTGTAGTAGGACACTAAACTCTAGAGTTGTTTTGCAAAAAGCCAGATTTACATCTACTAATTTCAGAAACAACAAATGCTAGTTGAAGTTTTATAACACCTAAGTGGGAACTTGGATCTCATGCCACAACTCTGTTGTGGTCAAGTCAAAGTCTCAATTCATTTCATAAGTCATTTCGAAAACATCTGACGGGGGAACAGTATGGCCACTCCAACTGTCCATAACCGCGGACGCGGCTATTCGAATAGTTTGACACTCTGCAGAGATTATACACTTTCACCACAACATTCGATACAAACGTCAGGACAAATCCTGAATTCACCATACTCAGTATGCGGATAATCAATCCTAACCTTTCAATTACACACCCTAGTATAAGCACCTCTCGTGTTAGTTTGGCCTCCCAACCATGACCAACTGTCATCTTGGGTACTGCACAGGTGGGCAATCTTCACAAGGTAGCCTCAGCTCAGACCTTGGTCGTGAGGGAACTAATACTAAGGTATATAAGTTTCCAGTCAAGCCCTACCCAATTCTCAGGTATTGTGGTTGTACGGTAAAATTGGAATGGTATCGCATCCAGACAACCATCAGTTTTATAAAGGGTTAAGGCTCATGCCTCAACATTTTCATCACCATAAATCCTCTGGTGTTCGGAAACACATGTCCAAAACATTTCAATAGAATGATCCATCATTCCAAGGTTTTCATAACCATTTTTCCACCAAGTAAGTCCCATCTAAAGTTGATCAAGTTTTATGCTTAGCACTAGCATCTTTCAAGTGGGGGTAAGTACTAATGAGGGGTGGTAAACTAGTGGAGTGTAACTAAGTTCAATATCATGCCTTAGGATGACATAAAGATTATCTAGCTTTGGCCAAATTTTATGCTCTTTGTGCAACCTTCAATTATCTTTCTAGTATCTACAATTCACTTAAGTAAACTCTAAGTAATAGCTTTGATAAAGAAATAAAGTATAAGGCTTGCAAGTAAAACTAGGATTGGTTTATCAAGTGGCTATGATCATATATGCTTAAGGCATATAGTTGTCATGGTAACAAGCAAGTATTTGCTTGCACATTCAACTAGTAGTATTAGGCTTGCATAGGAAAAGTATCTTGCAAGTGTTAGCTTGCACAAATATCAGTATAAGCTTGCTAAATTGCAAGTGTTAACTTGCCTTGTGCAGAGCAGTGGTTGAAGTTCTCCTCTGCTTCTTCTTTGTAGTATCCTCCTTCTTCCTCGTATCCTTGGTCGGTACTAGCGTCTATAAATAAATACGAGGTACACAATCACCAAACAATACTTAACTAATTTCAATCATCACACAAAAGGGTCCTATAGATGATCTAGCATCATCACTAACATTACAAGATTAAAGCTTGGTTTAATTCCTTTTATTTTTAGAAAAGTAATTTCTACTCACGGAAAAACTACTTAAGATTTAATATTCTCCAAACCGAACATGGGATCATGTTTACACATGTCATTACCACATATTTTAGTCCATGAGAATGTGATTTAAAGTGGTGTCACAATTTAATAAAGTTTAACCTTTTATTTTAATTAAATAAAGTGATTAGAAATGCTTATGTGGCATTCTTTTATTACTTGAACATTATTTCTATAAGTAAACCCATATATTTTTATATGTTCTTAAAGGTATGGTTAAATGTGATTTTTGAGAGTTGGAATCAACTCAAAACCTATTATGGTTTAAATTTGAAAAATGTTTGAATGCAGAAAAGCTTCTGCCTTGTTATTTTTACCAAGGGTGATCTACAGATCCAAATGATTTGAATCCAACGGGCTTGGATTAAGCATTTCAAAACCTTTCTAACAAAACTGGTTTCATTCAATTTGGTTCACTGAATCGAGCTGGGTTGATTTTTGAAAATGGGTACAGAACTAGGTTTGAACTTAAATGGAAAAAGTTGAATTCAAACGAGTAGGTTGCGCGGGAAACGATACTGGGCCGGTCTGCTAAGCACAGCGCTTACGCGGGCTGGTTAAGTTGCTGTCCCCACGCGTCAGTGAGACAAGGGGTGCGAAGCGGTACAGGGCAACATGGTGCGTTGGATTAGAAGTAAGATCAAGGGCTGAGAGTCGTCATCGACGATGAACTAGTCACCGGCGAGCTCGAACCCTAGCGGCGCAGTGGGGGTCATGGGAGGCTCACCGGGGCTCAGGCGAGGGTCGGCGATGCGGGCGAACGACGAAGTCGACGACGGCGAACCTCCTGGTACCGGCAGCTTCTCCTGGGGTGGACGAAATCGACGACACCCTTCTTCTCTAGAGGCGGCCTGCTCCGGCGCAATTCCGGCGATGCGCTGCTCGCCTTGCTCCAGGAACAGGGTGAAACGATCAGTGAGGAGAAGGGAGTGAGATGGTGTGAAGATTTTGAGCGGGGGAGGCCTCTATTTATAGTCTCGACGACGAGACCGAACGGAATGGGAAGGCGACGATGGCGACATGGCTACGGGCTGCTAGAGGCATGGTCGGCGGTGGCGATCGTTCGGTGGTCTCCTGGCGATGCTCTAAGGCTTTAATGCGCGTGTAGGGGCGGTGGCAAACGGTCTAGAACATGTGATGCTCTGCGCGGCAGAGGCGGCGGCGTCTTCGATGGCGAGCGGTGGCTGTGAGGCATGGGGCGGCGAACGGGCATGTCTGACGATCTCCTGGGATGGTGGTGATCGTTTATGCACGCGGCGAGGGCGGCGCGCGGTCTGTGGGCATGTGTCGAGGGTGGCGCTATGGTGCGTGCTCGGCATGGTTGCTGGCGAGCTTGGCATGGTCTATGCGGGTGGTCCAGGGGTTGGCAAAGTTCGAGCGCTGGACAGGGGGTGGCGGTGGACTGTGGGCTGTGTCCTAGACATGCTGTTTAGGATTGGTGCTTGCTCTGGCTAGTAGCCATGGTCGGCTGGCAAGGGGGTGCTCGGGTTGGCATGGCATGGGGCAAAGGGTAGGGACTAGGGTTTGTCCAAGCACTGGTTGGCACTAAGGGAGACAAGGGTGATCAATGGTGAACATTGCTTAGCCAGATTACTACTCAAAACAGTGAAGTTAGGCCAGTTTGATTTGTTGCCTCCAAGTGTTTGATGAAATGGCCGCAAGAACTCAAGTTTTGAATTTTGAAAAGATTTTTGGTGGGTGTGCTAGGTTGGTGCTGGTGAGTCTGCAGATGCTTGGGTTTTGAAAGTTGAGCTTGTTTGAGTGGTTTTTGAAAAAGTGGGATCTTCCCATATGATATAGATTCAATTTTAAACTGTCCTTTAAACTATGCATTCAAATGTTTTTGGATGATCATAAGGTGGGCCTTGATACTTTGTTATGAGTACTATCAAGGGGTGCAAAGATCCAAACAAGTTTCTGTTAAGTTCTGAAAGTTAGAGACAGCCAAAGTAGGCATGGGAGTTAATTTGGCCAAAGTGACCATTCACTCATTTTGTTTGTTTTGATTTATTTGTCTTAGGGAAAGTGTGGGGATTATTTAGATGATGTTTATTTCACCTAAGAATCATTTTACAAGCAAAGAAACACATAAACAAGGCAATTCAAAAGAATTCAAAATGGGATGCATACACACATGAATGCTTCCTCATTTTATTTTAGAAAAGTTTTTGTTAACCCTAAATTTGATGATTAGAGTTTGATGATTCTAGTTTAATATTTTTGGGGTGTTACAATTCCCCTAGGCCCATAAATGGTGAAGTATCATGTAGTCGACGTTCACATTACACCACTAGAAGAATAGCACCACAACTTAAATACTAAACCATTGAATAATAACTCAACACAGATTCACTACTAACAACATGACTTCTCCCATGTCCTCAAGAACTAAACGAACTACTCAGAAGACATCATATGGATCAAGATCAAGGATGATATGGTAATGGATAACAATCTGAACATAATCAATAATCCAACGGTTCCACTCACAAGCATCAACAACTATAGTAATTAACACCGGGAAAGTTTCCCCTAATGAACTAAGCAATATCCAACACAATTGTTACAGCGGGACGGAGTGGTGATGATGGTGCTGGTGAAGATGATGGTGTGGATGATGATGATGATGATGATCCCGATGAAGCCTAGCTTGACGATGATGTTGATGGCGACAATCTCCCCTCTCCGGGAAGGAATTCCCCCGGCAGAAATCTGTCTGCCGGAGAGATCTTTCTCTCTCGGTGTTTTCTACCCCCGGAGGCAGCAAAAATCTATCTATGGTTGCTACCCGAGGCTTAGGGTTCCGTAGGGAAGATATAGGCGAAGGGGCGGAGTCGGAGGCCGGGCAGGTGGGCCCGCGCCTAGGGGGTGTGGGCCTCCTGCGACCCCTCTTCTCTCCTCCTTCTGGCTTCCTTCGTCCGCTGGTAAAATAATATGTTTCCATATTTTTCTGGTATTTTTCTGATCTTCACGAAATTGCACCGAAACGCCTTCTTTTCCATCAGAATCCAGACTCCGGCAGTCCATCCTGCAAGAATCATCCAACATGCATAAACAGATGAAAAGCCATAAGTAATACCTCATAATAAGTCAAATATCAACGAATAGAGGTAAATTATGATATAGAATGGTGATGCAAATTGGGCGTATCAACTCCCCCAAGCTTAGACTTCACTTGTCCCCAAGCGAAAACTAAGCTCAGTAAACATGTCCACAGGTTTATGGAGTGAAGTGTCGAAAAAAGAATACGAATAAGAATCATCACACTTACCATTGCACAACTCAGAGAAGCAAGCAACTCACCATTATATAACTTATCTTGCAACCAAGTACAACAGTCACAATAGAGATGCATAAAGATAAATCATAATTGGAATTGGCAAACTTGTTCTTGGTCAGAGAACACCTGGCAAATAGTTTCACAAAAACTTTTTGTAGAAGTTTCAAAACAGGAGCATTCTTTGCTCAAAAAGGTTTTTTCACAAGTGAAGGCTTTCAAAGTAATACTCAATAGATAAGAGTTTTGTGTAAACAAGGAAGATAAAGAACATGATTGAATAAATCACCATATGAATGCTTGAAACACAACAACTCAAATGCTTGCTGGAGATAGAGAGGAAGTAGGTTTACTGACTCAACTTGGTAACTAGGAGAAAGGTCCCTTTATAGAGGGAAGCAGGGATTACAAGTCATAAAGAGCTTCCAAAAGATTATGGTACTTACTAGATTTGATCCCTCATTGCCCCTATCATAGGCATCTAGGTTAAAGTGAAAAAGGATGGAGTATATGCTTGACGAAATATAAGTTGGAAATCTCATGTCCCTTGAATATGAGGCCCACTCCTCATGCTACTAAACTTTGGTCACAGGTAAGTTCTTGTCATTGTAAGTATTTGCATATCATTGAGAACCGCCAACGGGGTACCCCTTGCACATGGTACAGGAGCTTTCCCATAACCAAAATAACAAGGCAAGCAGACAATGAGCATCTCAGCGATCTTTTTATTTACTATATGCATAGATTTTTATTGAGGACGCTTCATAGATAACTCAATATAGTGATACTGCAAGTTTCCACCATGATTAAGCATGGCTTAAGCTAGCGGCCCAGGTGTTTCTCTAACACAGAATACAGACTCCATGGACTTACAAGTTCCCTCTTTATTTCACACCGTTGACATCCATAGACAAAAGAGCACGATATCAATTGTGTACAGAGTACAAGTGCAATGTTGAAAACATTCTTCGTGACAACACAGTTCTTCTAATTCCAACGTATAGATGCAAGCATATACAACTTCGATGTTCACAATGGTTCAAGTCTATTAGGGGCAAGGAAATAAGGTGTTCCATCAAGTTCGTGAGAGATTTACGAACTAGTTTTCACATAACAAAATACTTTTTAATTCCAAAGGTAGATGAAGCTTGAGAATTTTCTTGGAATAGCAATAGCTACTAGGTAGATATGGTGGACACGAGTGGAAAAAGTTTTGGTTCAAAGGGATTTGGAAACATGAGAAGTATGCCTTCTCAAAATAGGTTTTTGGCTAGCAAGGCTAGGTATCAAGCAAGAGGGTTGAAAGAAACAAGCAAACATACAAGTAATAAAGCCAAACATGCAATCTTCCTTGAAGACACGAAAGATCTTAAATAGAGAATACTAAGCTTATGAGCCAACAAGAAAGAAAACAAATGATACAAAATACCTGTAAGCTTTTTTCTTTCTCTTTTTCTTTCAAACCTCAAAAATTGTTACTACTGACCAGAACTCGGTTTGCCAAAACCAATTTAGATCCACTTGATTCTCCCAAAGTGGTGCCAATACTGATCAACAAGATCCATCATATAATAGAGATTGCAAACTAAAATAAGAAGTACAAAAAGTAAAAGATGAGAATTCTCATTAATATTCAATAAAGGCACTCACACCAAGGGATACATAGATAATCAACTAAAGGAGATATACTTCCACATGCAAACCAAACTATAAGATAACCTCTCTACCACAGATATGAATCCACTAAAAAGGTAAAAGATAAAAGATAATGGTGTTGATACCGCGACACTCCCCCAAGCTTGGAACAAGCCAAGGGGATGCCAAACCTGATGACGAATTACTCCTTTGGTGGTGGTGGTGTTGCTCCCTTGTTTAGAATAAGAAAACCCTCCAGCATCTCACAAAGCTTGTTTTTCTCCTCTTGAAGTTCATCCACTTTTATCCTCAAAGCACGGTATCTTTCACAAAACTCATCAGTGGATCGAAGGGCTTCTGCTGCCTCGGGGGAGTATCTGAAGTCTGGACCAAAGGCTATGATTCCCTGCATGTGACGAGAAAAGGCATCCACAGTGTTAATCGCTTCTACAAAAGTAGGTTTCCTTCCCCTTGTTCCTGCGGTGGTTTGTTCTTCCAACTTTATCTCCACGGGCTTCTTGCCTTTGTCGTTGGCGGAGGCCATGGTGCTCTAAACTTGAGAAGGTTACCTGACAAAACAGATCGAAATGAAAACACAACAAGAACATGATGCACGAACTTCGGGGAACCCGGGGGGTTATATATTACGAAGTTTCAAGGCATAAGGAAGGTACTGACACGGGAACGAGGCGGAGACGGAGTTCGGGGGTGGCACACCCCCTCCAGGCGCGGCCAGGCTGGGCCCGCGCCTGGGTTGGGTTTGTCCATCCCGGACTCTAGTTCCTCCTCTACTCCGTCTTGTAGTCTTCCTTATGTATTAAAAACATCAAAAATATAAAAAGATTGGAGTTTCATGAACCTTCTGTTTTCACCACTTTTACCTATTCAAAGACGAACTCTGCAGATTCCTTTTCTCTTTCTCCCGAGGATTTCCTTCATACAAAACCCTTGCACAAACTCAATGAAAACATTAGTGTAAGCAAAAAACAATAAACCTTTGGGTACGCACTTCAACTGAAATCCCATCAAAACCAAATCTTCTATAAGAGGCAAATGCAAATGATGGCAGAAATCTGTCAAAACAGACCAGCGGGTAAAGATTAATTTTTTCAAAGACCTTCTGTTGATAAAATCGAAAAGTGCAGAACTAATGAAAGTTGGGTAACAACCTAGAGAACAAGATCAAAAAAATGCAGATCCATACAAAGTACTGAGATTCCTCACGAATTTTTATAATACAGCATAAAAATCTGTCCCAGGACAGCCACTTTTCACAACTCCTCTACTTCGCAAAAGTAGTTGAACTTGACACAAAAACCAAAACAAAAAGGATAAGGAGCGGTTATTACTAAGGTAATAACTTCCAAGACTCGAGAAAACTCTTTTATCTCCCAACAAGTACTTTTCTTTAATGCCTTTAAGTTAGGCTAGAAACTTCCAAAGATGCTCACATAGGACATATATATATGTGAAGTGAAAGAGAGCATCAAGAAGCAAATAACCAACACATTTGAGTCTAACCCACTTCCTATGCATGGGAGTATCATGAGAAAACGAATTGTTGAAACATAAAGCCACTAGCATAGGAAGACAAAACAGATGCAACTTTAAAGCTTTCAACATAAAACGGGGTAACTTAACATCATTGAGATGCATAGAACCATGTTTCTCTCTCTCAAAATAACTTTCAGTAGCACTTTGAATAAAGTTGACAATATAACTGTCACTGGAAACAACTTTATCATCAGAATAAGCATACTTACAGTCACCAAAAAGAGGTCCAAGGTCATAGACTGGATCAATAGAAGCAAGTTGTTCCATCCTGAAATCTTTATTAGGCAAACTATTTTCACAAGGAGCTTTAGCAAATTTGGAAAAGTTAAACTCATAAGAATATCCATCAAACTTAGTTAAAACCTTTTACTTTTTACAATCAATAATATCTCCACAAGTGTTCAAGAAAGGTCTACCAAAAATGATAGGGCAAGTTTTGCTAGCTGCTGAATTAAGCACTAGAAAATCAGCAGGATACTTAATCTTACCGTAGAGAACCTCCACATCTATTACAATGCCAATGGGGCAAATGGTTTCCTTGTTAGCAAGGTGAATAACCACATCAATGTACTCAAGCTCACAAGGACCAATCTCATGCATAATTTCCCTGTAAAGCTCATATGGAATAGCACTAGAACTAGCACCAATATCACATAAACCATAGTAGCAATGATCACCAATTTTAACAGAAGCACATGAACACTAGCTTTTCTAGCCTTACTGGGATGAGAAATAATATTAGAATCGTCTTCATAGAAGACAATATGCTCATCCTCTATATTTCTAGTGACAGGGTCTTTCATAATAGCTACCACATGTTCAACATTCAATTGCTCATCAAGCTCCACAGTTTTCATTGTACCTTTGTTATTTGCACTAATAATCATAGAATACTCCTTTACCTTAGCTGGGAAAGGCATTTTCTCAACATGAGGTTCAGGCATAATATGATTAGTAGTACAAACTTGAGTACTTCTAACCGGAACATGACTAACAACATCTTTATAAGGAGCATGGTACTTATTCCACTTCTTCTTGGGAATTTCTATGTAAGAGGCAAAAGACTTAAAATAGTTGGCAATACTTTGGGAATCAAGAACAAACTCATTGCTAATATCATGGAAGTTATCAGTTCCCATAAAAGATTTAATGCATTCATAATCATAGTTTATACCTGACTTTCTTCATTTGTCATTCTCCCAAGCTTCAGTGTTATCTTGAATACGGTCTAAGAGATCCCATTTAGCTTCTTCCTTCATACTTGTGAATGATCCAGCACAAGAGGCATCTAGTAAATATTTATCATGAAGAGAAAGCCTAGCATAAAAGTTATTGATAATAATATTGTTAGGGAGTTCATGAATAGGACATTTAAGCATTAGTAACTTCAGTCTCCCCCAAGCTTGAGCTGTACTTTCTGCATCAAGAGGCCAAAAGTTATATATAAGATTTTTATCCTTATGAATCTCACTAGGAGGATAAAATTTATAGTAAAAGAGAGATGCCATCTCCTCCCATTCCATGGATTGTCCATTCTTCAGCAGCTTATACCATTCTTCAGCTCTCCCTTTCAAGGATATGGAGAGTAACTTCTTCTTCACTTGTTCAGTTGTGATACCCGCACACTTAAACAACCCGCATAATTCATGGATAAAAAGCAAATATCACCAGGGTGGACAGTTCCATCCCCTAAATAATAATTATCCATAACACGATCAACAATACTTATAGGTATCTTAAAAGGATCTATCTCAACAGGAGGTGGTTCATCTACTACCCTAGCAGCGGTAGTAGTTTTCCCAAATAGAAAACCAAGCGGGTTATCCATATTGGAAATAAATTAACAAGCAGTAACAAAAGCAATACTCACAGTAAAAGGTTCCCTTACCAGTTCCACTCTTCAATAGCGCTTCACTCCCCGGCAACGGCGCCAGAAAATAGTCTTGATGACCCACAAGTATAGGGGGTGTATCGTAGTACTTTCGATAAATAGGAGTGTCGATCCCAACAATGAGTAGAAGGTGCTGAATAGTGATATGGAGCAGGAAATCCCTGTGAATACTTAGCAAACAGATTTTTAGTGGTTTTTTGACAAGGCATCAAAACAAGGAGCAAGTAACAAAGGTAACGAACAAACGGAGCAAGTGGCCCAATCCTTTCTTAGCAAAGGACAAGCCGGTGGAAATACTTATAAGGACCAAACGTTCTCGAGGCCACATGAGAATTCTGTCAAGTGCTTTCATTTCAAATAGTCGAGTACTCTTCTCTGGTGTTTGTAAGTGTTGTGTGGGTGAACATGTGCTAACATACTGCCCTTACTAGGACTAATACATACTTTGTGATTAAACCCCCTGCAAACATCCGTAACTATAGGAAAGTAATTAAGATATAAATCTAACCACAGCCTTAAACTCTGAGATCCTATGCTCCCTTGTGCAAAGGTGTCCTAACGGGTGTTCAGGTTTCTGTCACTCCGGCAAACCCACAATTAGTAGCCAAATACACAATGCATTCCCCTAGGCCCATAAATGGTGAAGTATCATGTAGTCGACGTTCACATGACACCACTAGAAGAATAGCAGCACAACTTAAATACTAAACCAATGAATAATAACTCAACACAGATTCACTACTAACAACATGACTTCTCCCATGTCCTCAAGAACTAAACGAACTACTCACAAGACATCATATGGATCAACATCAAGGATGATATGGTAATCTATAACAATCTAAACATAAACAATAATCCAATGGTTCCACTCACAAGCATCAACTACTATAGTAATTAACACCGGGAAAGTTTCCCCTAATGAACTAAGCAATATCCAACACAATTGTTACAGTGGGACGGAGTGGTGATGATGGTGCTGGTGGAGATGATGGTGTGGATTATGATGATCCCGATGAAGCCTAGCTTGACGATGATGTTGATGGCGACGGTCTCCCCTCTCCGGGAAGGAATTCCCCCGATAGAAATCTGTCTGCCGGAGAGATCTTTCTCTCTTGTGGTCGCTCCCCGAGTCTTAGGGTTCCGTAGGGAAGATATAGGCGAAGGGGCGGAGTCGGAGGCTGGGCAGGTGGTCCACACCTGTCCTAGGCGCGGGGTCAGGTGGGCCCACGCCTAGGGGGTGTGGCCCCTCTTTGCTCCTCCTTCTGGCTTCCTTCGTCCTCTGGTAAAATAATATGTTTCTATATTTTTCTGGTGTTTTTCTGCTCTTCGCGAAATTGCACCGAAACTCCTTCTTTTCCATCAGACTCCAGACTCCGGCAGTACATCCTCCAAGAACCATCCATCATAAACAGATGAAAAGCCATAAGTGATACCTCATAATAAGATAAATATCAAGGAATAGAGGTAAATTATGATATAGAATGGTGATGCAAATTGGGCGTATCATTGTCTCCTTCCAGCCACTTCTTTCTATCTCCCAAAAAACACCGGAAAACTTTCTCAAGCTCGAGTTCCTGCTGTTCTTTCTCCCGATTTTCAATCTCCTTGCTCATCAAATTTTGTTGCTGATTTTTGGAGGGATTGCTCTCCGGTATGTGCCTCCTCCGCTTGTCCAATTAGATTTTTGATTGGTAGATTGTATCTTGAGTATTTTGCTACTGTAGGTGTTAGGTTGTGTGAGCTTGCATGCTTTTTCTATGCTTAGAGATTTCATTTTTATGCATGTTTAGACCTCTAGCAAGTTCTTATAGTAGTTCCTCATCATTTATCAACTTGGAAATCACTTGGTTTGATGTTTGTCTAAACATTTCAGAAAAGAAGATGAGTGCGTACCAACTGAATCAACATGAATTGATGGTACTTGAGCCAATGAAAGTCCATCTTGAGGAGGAAGATTTCTCTTCCATATATCCATGCCCTATATTTATGAGAGTTGCGGGGATCTTTCAGGATTTCCAAACTATGATTTCTAATGCAGGGTTGGAGCAATTTGTTGGAGAAGAGCCTTACCAATATGTTAAGCTAACCATGTCTATGGCGCAGGACTTTCGGTTTATTTGGTCCTTGTCTAATTCCATTGTCGACTATAAAATTTACAATATAGCTGTTGACCTCCCTTTTATTGATTTTTTTGCAGCTATCAGAGTGCCACAGTGGGGTTCATGTGGGAAGATTAGAGAGAGGCCTAAGCCACTCATGGACTTATATGCTGAATTTGCCAAGTCTACGACTTATCAAAGGAGAGTGGTAAAATTCGAAATATTCAGTTCCCATCCATTAGATATTTTTCCTATTTCATTTCCAAGTGTGTTCTTGCTAGGAAGATTGCTAGAAAATTATATTCATTTGATCTAGCTTTTATCTCAGCTGCTTTGAATAGGGATATAACTTATAACTTGGGTGCTTTGATAGCTTTATGTCTTGCTACTAACCGCGAGAAAGGTTGAATATGTGGAGGTCTCATTGCCTCTTGTTTGCTAGCTTTTCATGGTTTAGAGACTCATCATTCAGATTTTCAGTTCCCCATAGAGAGACTTGATCTCAATTCCATGGTTCGGCATAAATTTGTTTCTTCTTGGGCTACTTTGAGTGAGCTACCATATGAAATAACCTTTGTCAAGCGTGGTTCGAGAGGGGGTAGGTCTGAGAAAGTAGTCTATTTGCCTGCACCTGCTTTGTTTAACTTTGATAACATGCAAGGATGGTCACTCACGGAGGAAGAACGTGACACATACGTGGCAGAGTTCTCCTAGCAAGAGGAGAATGTTGGAGAGGATGCCGAAGATGATTCGGTTCAGCCCTCTAACATGGGGGAGTCTTCATACTAGCAGCCCTCCTATGATTGGAGCGCTTCTTCTTCTTCATCGCGAGGGCTTGATTATGATTATTCCTATGATGACCCACCAGCTTGGGGGTACAACATGAATTATTGATTGAGATCCACTTAGGCGAAAAGCCTAAGCTTGCGGGGAGATCTACCGACATCACACTCATCTACATATCATGTTCTGTCGGTTCTTTGTATATCCATGTTACGTTTTATTTTTAGTTTTTGTTCCTGCTTTACCAAAACACAAAAAGACAAAAAATATTTTCGTTGTTTCTCTTGGTTTGTTTCTTTGCCTTTTTGCTTTGCTTTGCCCTAAGAAAAAATCAAAAAATATTTTGCTCTGTTCGTTTTTGCTTTGTGTGCTTGCTTTAAAAATCGAAAACCCAAAAATATTATTTCTTATTCTTTGGTTTTGTGAAGTTTGTTGAAGGGTTTAGCGGTCCTCAGTGTATTATGGTTTCATGTTATTATTCAAGCCACACAAGTGAAGAGCAATTAAGGTTAATGACAACTTGAGGTGTGGTAAGAGGCTGGTAATGAACTCTATTTGTTTTCATTTTTGTACATATACTCATCATTTTGGGCATGCTTAGTCTGTTCATGTAAGGTGTATGTTATTTATGGATGCTTAGTAGTTCTTGCTCTCTTATGATTATCTCCAACTTGCTAATAGTTTGTAGCATGTCATATGAATGTTTGCTTGCATTGTTCTTTTCATAAATTGGTATGACATTGTGGTATCCTCATCTGAATGTTTCATTTGAATCGACTTGGCACATGCTCACGCATGTATACGACTGAACCAAAGTCAGTTAAGCCCCGATGATTTATTTTGCCTTAGAGTTCTTGTATCACTTTCATGCCATAATTAGTTTTGTTTTATTGCAAGTATGATTATGACAGATATTTCTCTCTCGTTTGTCGCTCCCTCTTTATTGCTAGCCTTCTCTTGCACTAAATTTGAGCTCTACTCGTGCTTCCAACTCCCCAAAACCAATATTGTCAAAAGTGTCCACCATACCTACCTACTACCATCATTTGCTATTTCGTGCATATTCATTATCCCTTGTTTTCTTCCAAATAAAATGTTTGCTTGTTATGAGAAAGTTAGTTAGTAAAGCTCTCACGAACTTGATGGCACACTTTATTTCTTGCACTTAATAAACCTGAACCATTGTGACTGTCCATGAAAGTTATATGCTTGCAAATTATAGGCTGGGAGTTAGCAGAACCGTGTTGTCACGGGGAACGCTTTCAACACCTGTAAATATATACCCAGTTGATATCATGTTATTTTGTTTACGGATGTCGTCAGTGTGAAATAAAAGGGGAGCTTGTAAGTCCATGGAGTTATGTATATGTGGTAGAGAAACGCCTGGGCCGCTAGCCTAAGCCATGCCTAATCATGGTGGAAACTTGCAGCATAACCATAGTGACCAATCTATGAAGCTTTCTTCTTATAAAAAAAGAGACACACAAAAAGAGGAAAGAGAGAAAAAAGCACCACTTTCCCATGGTAAATAAGAATATTGCTGAGATGCTCATTGTCTGCTTGCCTTGTCATTTTGATTATGGGATAGCTCATGTATCATGTGCAAGGGGTACCCCGTTGGTGGTTCTCTATGATACACATGTATTTACTATGACAAGAACTTACCGGTAACTAAAGTTGAGTAGCATGAGGAGTGGGCCTCGTACTCAAGGGACATGAGATTTCCAGTTTATGTTCTGTCAAGCATATAACTCATATTGGACCTCACTTTAAACTTAACCATCTAAATATTCCTATGATAGGGCAATGAGAGATCAAAGCTAATGAGTACCATAATTTCAGCATTTGGAAGCCTTTCAAACTTTTCAAAACCTTTTAACTTCCTTGTTGAGTCACCACTTATTATATGAGCACCTTCTTGAGAGCATAGTTGTCATTCTTAGTGTAATGTGCTTGTCTCAAAACTTGGTTAATTATGTCATAACTTTGATGCATGTATCTTTGATATCTTTACTTCTAGTCTTCACTTGAACTTCAGAGGTGCCTTGGCATTTATGTTTTGCTCCACCATCAAAGGCAAGCAAGATACCACTCTATCATACCTTTTTATGAGCATTGCAATGTTGCTTATGTTTATGTTTCATGCTACTTATTATTATTGAGTTGGAATCTCTTCATAGCCTGCAATAACTATTAAGTAGACTTAGTTGCATACTCCTTATCATGAATTGTCTAAGTACTGATCATATGCTTAGAATATATACACCATACGAAGCAATTGTGTTCGTGAAAGTTCTTTTATCGCACTCAGTTTTCAACTGAATTGCTTGAGGACAAGCACTAAGCTAAACTTGGGGGAGTTGATATGTCCAAAACGTACCTACTTTCCCGAACACTTTTGCTATTGTTTATCCTCTAAACTTATGTGATTTGGATACAACTAACACGGACTGACGATGTTTTCAGCAGAATTACCTTGGTGTCTAGTTTTTGTAGAAAAAAATAAACTTTCAGGAAAAATCCTGGAAAATATGCCAAAAATCCTATTTCACCAGAAGACTCATGGAACCAGAAGACAAGAAGGAGGAGGGCCACGAGGGGCCCACACACCCTGGCCGCACGGGCCAGCCCAGGCCGCGCCTGTTGGGGATATGCTATATGGGTATCCTCATAGCATGTCTCTCATCCGGCTAACCCGGGTGGCCCACAGTTGGTAGCATGGCCCATGGCCTGCTGGGCGGCCCAGTTAGATGGATCCAGAAGGGAGGAACATTCCAGATAAAGGAAGGCTACGGTGGAGTTACCGACGTACCCGGAGCCTTGGAGTACAAGATACGCAAGACTAGTAATAGACGGTGTAGGACTCTGTAACCTTTCCGGCTAGGACTTTTCCCTGTAACCCTAGACCTGGCGACTATATAAGTCGGTCCTATGGGAGCCTTTAGGGCACAACTTCACATAACCTTGCACAGCGAACCAATCCCTGTAACTCGGCGTATCGCCCTTATAATGATTTATAGCAGGAGTAGGATTCCGCCACCGTTGTGGGATCTGAACCTGGGTAATCTATGTTACCTCGTACCCGTCAACCGTCCGCCTTCCCCCACGTCTCTAAACACGCACTGTGAGGACCCCTCCATGGCGTACTCGTCGGCAATACCACGACAGTTGGCGCCCACCGTGGGGCAAGAGGCGCTTTAGGCTCTTCAGCGGGCGAGGACCAAGATCTTTGCAGGAATCAGCGAAACCGTAGCCATCGGTCGTGTTCTCTTCTCTGGCAACATTTCGATTGTCCCTCCTGACGAGTTCTGGATCCCGGCAAAAACAAACCCTACGCGGTGTTCAATCGTTCCTATCAGAGACATCCACCTCTTCATTGGCAAAACCAACTCGGGCACTAATTCCCTGGGAGTCGGAGGAGCATCAAGGCCCGCACGGACTGCCTACGGGCAGGATATGTTCACGGAAGGATCAATGTCGGATCTCTTTTTGGAGTTTGCCGGCAAAGATAAGAAAAATTCAAGGCCCACCCAAACCGCCCCTATGCAGGATATAACGGTGGAAGATCGCTGCAAGTCCGCCGGCTTCGCACATGCGTCTGGACAGCAGAAATCCAAGTTCGTCGGCGTGGTTGCCATCTTCGATCTGGCGCGTTGCATTCAGAGAGAGGGCGAAAACCCCCGCGACTACCTGGCCAGGTGGCTCCGTATATGAGCTGATCTAGCCCACTACACCAATGATGATGCTATGTATCACTTTGTGGAAGGACTGGACCATGGCACGCTCCTCCGGTATTCTCTAAGACGGCAGCAGGCGTCAGGACGCCTTACCTTCGAAGGCATGGTGAACACCGTCAACAACTACGCGGAGGCCAAAGCGGCAGCTCAGACAGCGCTTGCGCTCATTGACGGAGCCCCTCTGATTCAGCCACCGCCACCACCGCCTCCGGTCGCCATCGCCGCAGCCGCGCCACCACATCCAGTCATTGTCGCTGCTGTTGCACCTCCACTGCCCGTCATCGAGGAAGTCCTGGCACCCTCCAACTCTGTTATTGACGCGCTATACGCCAACTTTAGTGCAGATTCAGAGGAGATAGATTTCAGTCCAGAGGAACTAGACTCCGCCAGTAGGAGATGGAGGAGTACACGCGCGACAAGCAAGCCAACAACTCCGTCATGTCTCGAGAGGTGTTTGTCACCATTGGGATGGCGATGGATGAAGATCAACCCGGACGATTTCCGCCTACAGCGCTAGACAAGGGGAAGGGACCATCTATCACTGCTGACGATGATCGCGCAAAGGTCATGCCTCCTCCACCTAACCCAGTGCAGCAGCCGCAGGAACTCGGCACCGGCCTGAGCAACAACAACACCGCAAACTTGCCGCCTCTAGCATCTACGTCTGCTGATGCCCAAGTTACTCTAGCTTATATAGTGATGTATGGCAATCTCCTCGTTGAGCCACTGACCGTAGCTCATATCCGGAACGTGACCCAGCTTGACGAGAAGCGCCAGCAGCTACTGGAGGAAGCGCAGGCCATCGTGGAGCAAGGCGCTAAGCTAGATCGAGATCTGGTCAACGCGCAGAAATCCATAGAGAAATCCAGAGCAATGGAGGCCGGGTACAAGACGATGCTGCAGCAGCAGAAGGCCAAGAAAGATCCGTCTCGTGTCATCAACGATCCTGGTGTACGGCGAAACCTAGGATGGGCTCCCCCGAAGCCGGCACAAGCCAATCCATACATTGACAGTGAAGGAAGACAGGTGATGCCCACTCCACTCCTCAACCTCGCTGTCGCCAAGACCCTTCTGGAGTAGGATAGATCGCTCGAGGCAATAGACCAGGTCTATGACCTAGTGGCCAAGGCGGTGAAGCAGCAGGAAAAGGCCACCTCTCAGAGGCTTGAGTCTGACCCAGCGTTTTGCCAGTCTAGCCAACATAAGCCTCCAAGGGACAGGTCTCCTCTTGATGTCGGGTCTCAGATGGGTTCATCAGAACGAAGACGGAAGGATGCACGCAACAGGAAGGATGCTATCCCCATATCCTCCGACCACGGAGAAAAGGCGCGACCTCGTCGCCCATCGCCACCGCCCCGATCCCCCCTACATCGCGAAGATCCCAAGGCTCACCATCGTACGGATATGCCCCCACCAAGGCAGAGCGGCATCGTCATCCGCGACAACACGGAGCAGACCCGTCATGACGGAGAGCGCAACCAAGGACACAAGAGCAGGTCGCGCCACGACCCTCCATGTCCGGCAAGCAATCGCGACAAGCGTGAGGCGTCGCAGAAGGGTAATAGCAAGAAGGCTAACCCACCGCCACCTCCGCCTCTCTCGCTGCCTAGCAGTCACCATGGCGGAGGAGGCCCGCGTTGTTCACACAGCCCATCCCCTGTTGACAAGAAGAAGAAAACCCGGAGCCGTACGACGCACGTTCGCGGATCGATAAGATCCACGAGGCCCGTGAAGGACCATACCTGGGACCACGTTGCTTTGGACCTGCGATACGGTCCGCAACTTACCCCAAAGGTTTCTGGATTGACAAGACCATCAAGCCCTATGACGGCACCGCTAAGCCAGCTACATGGTTGCAGGATTACGGCAACACGGTAGAGATTGTCGGGGGTAACCCCAACATTGTCGTCAAGTACCACCCATTGATGTTGTCGGGCATAGCCCGTCAATGGATTGATGACTTGCCGGAGAAATCCATCTGCAATTGGTTGGATATGCAAGAAGCGTTCACCAAGAACTTCGAGGGTACGTACAAATGTCCCTGCACTATTGGCGATCTACAGCGGTGCGTGCAAGAGAAAGACGAGACATCTCGCGCCTACATTTCCCGCTGGCTGGATATGAAGAATTCCTGCGCAGGAGTGCACGCTCAGACCACCATGGCCGCCTTCATCGATGGGTTGGAAAGGGGCACATTTCTCCGACATAAGCTGAAGCGCTTGCAGGACAATCACCAACTTAACTTGAACCAGATGATTCAGTTGGCTAGTGAGTTCGTAGCTGCCGACGACGATGCGCGCGGCTCTCTGCCGGCAACGGCCGTTCCAACTCAAGCTCGGAGGAACAGCAACACAAAGCGGAAAACCGCTCTAGAAGAAAAGCAAACTCCCGACATGGTCGCCATGACCTTTCTAGGACGAGGTGACGGTAGACAACGTGGCCGAGGACGGGGAGCTGGTAGTGGGCAGCAGCGAGGAAGTGAAACTACCTCGGTACTACTCCGCGTTCCCCAAACCTACGAAGAATACCGCGATATGTCGTGCCTCGTACACCTCGATGCCAACGGCAAGGCCACCCATATCAATCGACACTGCAAGTTCGTCAATGACCTCAAGGAAGACCCGGAGTCCGGCTACAAGCAAAGTCGGAAGAACAGACCGGGAGGCAAGGGCAAGGGGAAGAAGAAGGAGGAGGAGTCCAAGGATTCAAGTGACATGGACGAGGATGTTGACCCTAAGCACGCCGCCAAGAGCGACGACAAAGGCAAGAACCCCTTCGTGAAGAAGGCGCCAGTCTACCGCACTTTACTTGGCACCCCCACCATCAGACAACAGAAGACCTCTATGAGGATACTGATGGCCACTCTACCCCCAGTTCCCCAGTACCTGCGCTGTTCGGAGGTTCCAATTACTTGGGACAGGAAGGATAACCCAGACCTCATCCCTATGGAGAACCAATACTCCATGGTCATCAAACCCTTGATTGACGGCGTGGAGTTCACCAAGTGTATGGTGGATGGTGGAAGCAGCATCAACATCATGTACCTAGATACACTGCAGAAGATGAACTTGACAGAGGCAAACCTAAGGCGGACCAACACCATCTTCCACGGTGTAGTTCCTGGTCGGGAGGCTCGGTCCCTTGGGTGCATCACACTTCAGGTTGCCTTTGGCGATGTTAATAATTACCGCCAAGAGCACATGACCTTTGAGGTGGTCCCCTTCAAGAGCGTGCACCACATCATATTCAGCCACGACATATTCCACACCTTCATGGCCAAGCCATGCTTCGTCTACAACAAACTCAAGATACCCGGACCAAACGGTGTCATCACTGTATCTGAAAGCTTTACCAAGGCAAGGGACTGCGAGATTAATGAAGCAGCCTTCACGGAATCTGTCCTCTACAACGAAGAATTCAAAGAGATCCAGAGTAAGGTTGATGACTCAAAGATGCCCGCGTGGAAGAAACAGATTTCTGACTCTGCTCCTGCATTCAAGGCCACCATCGAGACCAAGCCGGTGGAACTTGTGGTAGGCGATGCCTCCAAGACCACCGCCATTGGGACGAACCTGGATCCCAAATAGGAAAGCGCGCTCGTCGAGTTCCTCCGTGAGAATAGGGACATCTTTGCCTGGCAACCTGCCGACATGAAAGGTGTACCTCGGAAACTTGCCGAGCACAGCTTAAACATTGATCCAAAATGCAAACCAGTGAAGCAACCTCTACGACGCTTTGGAGATGAGAAGAGACGCGCCATAGGCAAAGAGATAGCTAGGTTACTTAAGGATAGTTTTATCCGAGAAGTCCTTCACACCCAATGGGTGGCCAATCCTGTACGTGTCCCCAAAAAGGGAACCAAAGAATTAAGAATGTGCATTGATTACACCGGCTTGAACAAGGCATGCCCCAAAGATCCGTTTGCTTTGCCTCGCATTGACCAAGTCATTGACTCGATGGCTGGCTCGGAACTTTTTTGTTTTCTCGATGCATACTCAGGATACCACCAGTTCAAGATGAGGAAGTCGGACCAATTGGCCACTTCGTTCACTACCCCATACGACACGTTTTGCTATGTTACGATGCCCTTTGGGCTGAAAAACGCAGGTGCTACGTACCAGCGGACAATGCAACGTTGCTTTCACGACCAAATTGGCCGGAACGTTCACGCCTATGTGGACGATATCGCGGTGATGTCTAAAAAGTCAAATGACTTAATCTCTGACTTAAAAGAAAGCTTTTATAATCTCCGGAAATACAACATGATGCTTAACCCTAAGAATTGCGTCTTCGGGGTACCAGCCGGAAAATTGTTGGGCTTCATTGTTTCCCAGTGTGGAATCGACGTCTACCCGGAGAAAATCAAGGCCATCTTAAACATAAACCGTCCGACATGCCTAAAGTACATCCAACGAATAAAAGGTTGTGTTGCATCAGTTAGTCAGTTCGTCAGCCGACTTGGAGAGAAGGCCTTGTTGCTGTACAAGTTGCTGAAGAAGGCGGACAAATTTACGTGGACGGATGAAGCAGATGCAGCATTGAAGCAGCTCAATGAGATTCTTTCCTCAGCACCCATCCTTGCAGCACCTGAACCTGGAGAGCCCATGTTAATCTACATGGCGACAACCAACTGGGTAATCAGCATCGTTGTCATGGTAGAGCGGAAGGAACCAGGCTATGAGCACGGAGTTCAACGACCAGTTTACTATGTGAGCGAGGTCTTGACGGAGTCCAAGCATTGTTACCCGCACTACCAAAAGATATCTTATGGAGTATTCCTTGCTTCTTGGAAGTTGGGCATTACTTTCAGGAGCACCCAATCACATTGGTGAGCAAGACTCCACTGCCCGACATTATCAACAACATCGACGCTACGGGAAGGGTCACGAAGTGGGGCATTGAACTTGCCACCTTTTGAGATCACCTACAAGAGAGGCGACGCTATCAAGTCACAAGACTTAGCGGATTTTATCGTAGATTGGACAGAGATGCCAGATGCTACTCTGTTGCCGGAACCAGAGTACTGGGTGATGCACTTTGACGGATCAAAGCTGCTCAACGGCTCAGGGGCTGGTGTATTGCTACAGTCACCAACTGGAGACAAGCTACACTACGTTTTGCAGATCCACTTCAAGGCTACGAACAACATGGCGGAGTATGAAGCACTCATTCACGGATTACGCGTAGCCAAGGATATTGGCATCAAGCGCATAGTTTGCTGTGGAGATTCTGACTTGGTTTCCCAACAGGTGGCCGACACCTGGAATGCGTGGAACCCTATGATGGCGGCATATCGAGACGAAGTGGACGAGATAGCCAAGAGCTTCTTGGGCTACGAAGTGAAGTATGTGCCTAGGGAGCAAAACGAGGCGGCTGATCTGCTATCTAAGCTTGGATCAGGGCGCAAACGAATTCCGCCAGGAGTTTTCCTAGAGCATCTACAAACACCATCTGTGAAGGGAGCTGACATCGACAACCCGGATAGATCTGACTCTTTCGTCCACATGGTGGCAAAGGTCCCTCCGGCTTGGACAAAACCGTTCATGGAATATCTCGAACACGGAACTTTGCCCGACGACGAGGTTGAAATACGGAAAATAGTACGACGAGCAAAGGGTTATACCATAATCAATGGACAAGTCTACAAAAGGAGCACTACTGGTGTATACCTTAAGTGTGTTTCCCAGCTAGAAGGTATTGAAATCCTACGCGAAATCCATCTCGGAGATTGCGGCCATAACGCCGCTCCTTGATCGTTGGTCGCGAAAGCCTTTCGGCAAGGATTCTACTAGATGACCGCGAAGGCAGACGCCGACAAGCTAGTTGAGACATGCATGGGATGCCAGTATTATGCCCGACAACCACATGTTCCTGCTGAAGAATTGCGAAAAATACCAATAACTTCGCCGTTTGCAATCTGGGGGCTAGACATGGTGGGACCGTTACAAATGGCACCATGTGGGTTTACACATCTACTAGTAGCAGTTGATAAATTCACTAAATGGATAGAAGCTAAACCCATTAGAAAGCTTGATGGGGCAACTGCCCTCAGGTTTGTCCGGGATCTAGTGGTGAGATTTGGTCTCCCACATAGCATTATCACCGACAACGGCAGCAACTTGTAACTAGGAGAAGTGGAGGCTTATTGTTGGGAGAAGGGCATCCGACTTGACCTTGCATCTATGGCACATCCACAATACAATGGTCAGGTTGATCGAGCCAATGGATTAATTCTGCAGGGAATCAAGCCACGTCTTGAGGCATCGCTACATAGAGCAGATGGAGCCTGGGCGGAAGAATTGCCATATGTACTGTGGAGTTTACGAACTACACCCAACAGATCCACCGGCTACACCCCTTACTTCATGGTATATGGAGTAGAAACCATCCTACCTTCTGACATACTTCACGATGCACCAAGAGTCGCCGCCTACGACGAAGATGACACTGAAGAATCCAGACGCCTAGATGTGGACCTTCTCGAGGAGGAGCGTGTTTTGGCATGCCAAAGATCCGCCATCTACCAGCAGAAGCTGCGCAGCTACCGTAGTCACCGCGTTCGGCATCGCTCGTTTAAAGAGGGGGATTTGGTGCTCCGACTTAAGCAGAAGAAGTCACACAAATTATCCCCGCCATGGGAAGGACCGTTCATCATAAGCAAGGCGCTAATCAATGGGTCTTACTACCTCGTTGACAATCGTGAACTGAAGGATAGACCCAACGAGGATCATAAGCGTAAGCGACGTGATGATGACTACCCGGATCTTGATCGGCCATGGAAAATAGCACAGCTACGTCCTTTTTACACTTAGCATTTTTATCTAATTGTGTACCTCTTATATGATCAATGAAATAAATCTCTCTGGTTCACTCATATTTCTGAGTCTTTTACCTCCTTTAGTGTTCATTTTTGGATCATATAAAACCTTTATGCACAAGTTTTGCGATTGCACTTGTGAAAATTCCGCCTACGGGTGTTAGCTTAAGTTTTCTAGTCTACACGTTCTTTGTCGTTTTTATGTGGATTCTGGAGTAGTGACTTTTGGCACTTATTGTCGGCGATTTTGTGCTTAGGTTATTGACGGTGCCATTGGGCATCATCACCTGAGCGCATGGTTCTGACAACGAGTTTTCTGACTCACGAAAAGTCAAGCATAAGAACCAAAGTAATGGATAAGCCAGCACTTGCTTAAAAAATATATACATGCTGGAACTAGTTCTTAAGTAGCAGGACATACATCATTGTTTTCCTCCTTAAGTTAATACATAGTTTTTTCCGCATATGCATCAAAGATGAAACAAATATTACAAGTTGTTTTTCATTCCTTTGGCGCAGGCGACTTGGAAGCAGCGTCATCGGCAGCAGGAGAATGAGGTGACCCAGCATACCACTGCATGATGTAGTATACTATAGTCGTTGACATAACACCAATAAAACACCGTTCACTAGTATTACATCCCTCAGAATGGCACAACCGAAACACATGGGTCCAATACAAGGCTAAATGTTACAACACACTCTTTACATAAGATCCAGAGATCAGTCTAGGTTTAAGAGAAAGGAAGAACTTCTTTACGAAGAAGAATCAAAGATAAATAACGCAAAACTATTATACTATTCAAACTAGTATTTAATTAAGGAATTGGCATTGCTGCTATTGCAACGCACTACGGAGATAGGTTCTTTGGCTAGAGATTTTATTTCTATCTAATCAGTAACTTTGTCTTCACTTGAGTTGAGGTATATGTTGACTTCCTTGTCTTCATTGAAGAGCTTTAGCTGGTCTTGGTAAGTCTTGGAGCATATCTTGATGTAGACATCGTTTTAATGGCTTCAGAATCTAGCAAGGGTTAAGAAGATACTTTGAGTACGAGCGTACTCAGCAATTCACTAGAAAAGGAGTGTTTGATGCACTATAACTACAGCCACAGACCGTAGGTCATAGGCAATCCAAGTTTTCGTAAACATTTCTTCAAAGGTTGCTTTTATTCTGAAAGTCTATGTCTGTAACACCCTCAGAATCGGACCTATGCAAGTTTGAGCAAAATTCGCCAAACCCGCATAGAAACGATTCAAAGGTGCCCACCAGGCACTTTCGTGCGGGTGGAAAACGAAGTAATAACATTACACAACAGTCCTCGATGGGACCCACAGAACAGATATATATAACAGCGACTCAAAGAGTCAAGAATACAGATATAATATACAAAGATCCAAATCACCTTGAAAGACGGAGCGTCCGACTACGGACAAGATGCAAATGGGGCTAAGAGCCCTGAAGAATAACCAATGGCGTCCATAACCCTGCCCAGGCCAAGCCGGAAGGGTAACCCTGCTAACGGCGTCGATCTCAAAACCTGCTTAACAAAAGGGGTGCCGACAAAGGCAAAGCAGAAAACAAAGGAGGAGCGTCGATCGAGGCCGATGCAGCGAGGCTAGATCGGCGGTCCTCGCCTACATAGGTATGGTGGATCAAGCGGCAGCGACAGATGCACTAAACAACCTATAGAGACTCGGTACAACCGACGGTTATTAGAGAGGGTGAGAATGACCTATCCGGATCCAACGAAACTAACACCAAACAAACCCATCTCGTGTTTCCCTCGAGACCAAACGAGGAAGTCAACCGAGAACTCACACCGCTGGCGCTTTACTTATTCGCTTATCGTTGCAGTAATTACTAGTCCGGTATAGATAATCGTCGATAAAGTAAGCAATGGGCCTTTTAGTTAATCATTCCGTGATAGTGGCGGACTTACTAGTCAGATTCATTTAACATGAGATAACCCATAAACCCAGTAGTTGTTGGTACTTTTATTCAGCCAATTCGTTGTTGTTGCAATACTTACTAGTCAGATACATTTGTCGCAAGCGACAAACAAACAAGAAATTGTGGGCAGTATTAATTAGCCATTCCATTATAGTGAAGCTGATTACTAGTCATTATAAGTCAAATTTATAACAAGAACTTTAGTTATGCTTGTCTATGATCGAGATCTTGTGCTCCAAGTCGTCCATATCCGCGGACACGGCTTTGAGAAAGTTTTACCGGCCGGGTGCACCAATAGCAACACACGCCGATCAACCTCGAAAAACCAAATCAAAACCCACGAGGCTTTCACGGATGAACAATCACAGATTCAGAAATATTTCAGGGGCCACCCTTAAGTAGAATCAAGAACGGAGTAGGCAAGCTCGAGATGGCCTCAAGGTTGCGTCAATGGCTCGTGAGCGGGAACCCCAACGGGGCTTGTCGACACGCGTAAACACTCCGCTTCCTAAATGCGATTAAGTGCGGTACCTGCACAATCGTAAATAAAGCGATAAATCATGGCATAAGTACAGATCGTAAATAAAACCTCAAACTAGTTTGTGGCCCCAAGAAATAAGACGGAATCAAGCTCGCTCGGGGGCCCATATACCTCCGAATGTGGATAGCGCCAAAATCAAGACAATTATCAAGTACTCGGGGTCTTACGGGACACAAGTGGGCGTTCGGAAACCAAATATTATCTATCACCCACCGATGCCTCTGCTTATTCAATTTTAGTTGTTAAACAGAAATTAAAGTGACGATAAGTAAAGCTAGAATCATCTCCAACAACAACATGCGGCAATACATCAACAACTGTGGCATATGACGACACACATCAGCACTTGAGCAAGCAACTACGACGCGCAAGTCCAACTAACTACCAAACAACAGGTAATAGGGTGTGTCCAAGGCAAATATAGGGCTGCAAGGGATATCACAGGTACGGAAACTAAAGCATCGCAACACATGTAGCAATAGATCAACAGGAGGGAATAAAGACTATAAAAGTAAGATAGGTAGAAAGGGGGAGATGCTCGCCTGAAAACATTGTCGAAGGTTCAACCGAAGATCGGGGCGAAGCTCACATCAACTCAACGGCCTTATCCGCGAAGAACCAAATCACTAGAAGAAACACCGGATGCACTATTTAATACAACGGCAGAAGATCGGCATGATGCATGTATGATGTATGACATGGCAAAGGGTGCGATGCAATTAGGTCATATTAAGCGGAACCAGGGTCCCGACCATTGATTATATTGTTCAAGTTATTTAATTACCCCGCAAATTAAATGTTGTTATAACAAGGCAAGATAAGATACCGGTTCGCTACACAAGTTTAAATGAGGCCAATATGAGTCTGGATTTGCCCGCATATGGGCCCCATATTTAATTATTCGGTGAATCGGCATAAGGCCCCCAAACCAAACAAGATGCATGCGAGATGACAATTTAATATGCAACAAGTTGTTATGTTATAAAATAGGGTTCGAGGAAAGGGTTCACACATTAGAGGGGGGGTCGACGATCTTGGGTTCCGGGATTTCCGGGGTTCGGGGTCGGTCTCGGGGTCCAGGGTTCGACGGGGTCGACGAGGTTTGACGGAAGCGTTCTCGGCGGGCTCGTTCTCGAACATCAGAGGTAGTCCTTGGCGTTCACGAGGAGTACTTGGTTCGGCGTCAGGCGCCTTGGTCCCGACCTGGTCGGGCGTTCTAGTCGCATGCGCATCTTGTCGGGTCCCACAGGTCGGTCTTGCCGCTGTAGGGTCTTGTCGGGCCCGCGCCATCGAGTCGGTCTGGGCTTCGGGGTGAAGTACTTGGCGTCCGGGGTGCGGTACTTGTGGCACAGGTGGCGATCTTGGCGTCCTTCCGGTTCGGGTTTGGCGTTCGAGGGAGGTACTTGTCGTTCTCGGGGCGTTCTTGGAGGTCATCGGGACCGAGAAGGTCTTGCGCGTCCACGCCGAAGAACACACGGAGACGAGCGGGCGGTTGGCGGCCTTCGCGGGGTGGCGGCGACCCGAGGCTAGGCGGCGGGGCACGGCCACGGCTCGGAGGACGGCTCGCTGCAGAGGGAAACCTGGGGCGAGGAAGCGGTCCGGGTCGGGGCCGGGGCTAGCGCGAGCGGGCGGGCGGCTCGGGCGAAGGATGCCGGGCGCGCCGGGCGCCTGGCGTCTGGGGCGAGGCGGCGGGCGGGCTCTGCGAAGGCGGAGGCTCGGCTCGACGGAGGCGGGGCGCCAGCGGTCCGTCTGCAGCAGCGGCCAAGGCGATGCAGGAGCGAGACAGCCAGGCAGCTCCAAAGCGAAGCTTGAGGCTGCGAGCTGCAGAGAGCGGGTAGGGAGGTTCTTTGGCGCAGCGGCGCAGGTGGTTGCGGCGCTGCGGGCTGGAGCGGAGGAGCGGAGCGAGAGGAGGCGGGCGGAGGCGAGCGCCTTGACGCGGAAAGCGGAGGGCAGCCGCTGCGGAGTGTGAGGAGATGCAGAGGAAGAGGAGGTGGAGGCGGGAGGCGCTGAGAATGAGGGCAGTGGAGGCCAGGCGTGTAGAGTGCATGCGTGTGTGTGTTCTTTGGATGAGGAGTGAAATTTGAGAGGGAGAAAAGAGAGGAAGGGAGTTGTGTGATGACGGCGGGGCGGGGGAGAGGGAGGTGAGTGGAGGCAAGGTGGATTGGAGGGAGTGAGGTGGCCAGGGGTTTGGGTAGGAAAAAGGGTAGATTTAGGAATTAGAGGGGCAGGTTGGGGTGGACCGATTTGCTGTATACGGGGTGGTCGTTCGGGTCGGGTTGGCCCGTTCGACTGCCCCTACTAAAATAAATATAATTTTTATTTGTTTTGAATAACACCATTTGCAAACTGAACGCAACAACAAAAATATTCCGGCGACCCGGGTTTGAATTTGAAAACAAGGTAGGGCGTTTGGAAAACAAATCTGGTTTTTGCGAAATAGTTTTGGCAAACAATGCATGATGATGACGATGCAATGCACAAATTCAACGCGATTTTCTAGTAGTGGTTTTGCGGGATGCCACAATTCGACACCACTAACAATGGATCTCGCCCTCGAGATCCGCCTCATGGTACCGGAAGGAAGGGTCGGCGATCTGCGTCTTCTTGCTTCGTGTAGATCCTCGCGACACCACTAACAAGGGTTCCTGCTTCATCTGGGTATCGGCGACACCACCAACAAAGGGTCGTTGCTCCTGATCGTCGAGAGAACACTCCGGGAACAAAAGATCTAAGGTAGAGGTATCGCAAATAAAGCCACCCCTAACTTCCGTGGACGGAGTAAAATTGCTGGATCCACTGATTCGATGTACAAGAGCGAATGATAAGAGTAGTCGGATGGTGATCAGTCCATCGCGCACCCAAACCATTACTCTGCACACGAATAGGCGGATTATGCAACCAACTCTCGGAATTAGACTGAAGATCTCGACAAGCGAGGTTCGGAAACAAAGGAGTGATGCAGACTCTGCATCGGATCTGGCGTAGATGATGTCGTCGCGTCGGGGAACACCGGAGAGCACAAACAAGGAACCAAGAATGGTAACACCGTAGACGGATTCCGCAGGCAGCACGAACACCGGATGGTAGAACACCGTTATCAAGGAGGAAGCGAAACCCTGAAGGTACGACGGAAAACCCAACCACGAGAAGTCCTGGACTCGAAGAAAGAGAAGAGAGCGGATTCAAAACACGCAGAGGTGAGAGGAGAGCAGCAGAGGGGTAAGGAGTAAAATCAGACCTAATCAGAACTATCCAACCGGTTTTTCAAAAATAGTTTGACACTTCTACTTCGGCCGTTAGCTAGGTTATCCTGACATTTGGACTTGTGGGGTATCGCAATAGCTGAGCTCGATACCACTCAGAACACCCTCGAGAATCGGACCTATGCAAGTTTGAGCAAAATTCGCCAAACGCATAGAAACGATTCAAAGGTGCCACCAGCACTTCGTGCGGGTGGAAAGCAGTAATAACATTACACAACAGTCCTCGATGGGACCCATGCAGATATATATATAACAGACTCAAAGAGTCAAGAATACAGATATAATATACAAAGATACAAATCACCTTGAAAGGCGGAGGCGTCGACTACGGACAAGATGCAAATGGGGCTAAGAGCCACGAAGAATAACCAATGGCGTCCATAACCACCCGAGCCAAGCGGAAGGGTAACCCTGCTAACGGCGTCGATCTCAAAACCTGCTTAACAAAAGGGGTGCCGACAAAGGCAAAGCAGAAAACAAAGAAGGAGCGTCAGTACTGAGGCCAGTACACGGCGAGGCTAGAATTCGGCGGTCCTCGCCTACATAGGTATGGTGGACTGAAGCGGCAGCGGCAGCATGCACTAAACAACCTATAGAGACTCGGTACAACTGACGGTTATTAGAGAGGGGTGAGAATGACCTATCCGGATCCAACCTGAAACTAACACCAAACAAACCCATCCTGGTGTTTCCCCCCTCGAGACCAAACGAGGAAGTCAACCGAGGAACTCACACCGTTGGCAGTTTTACTTATTCAGTTATCGTTGCAGTAATTACTAGTCCGGTATAGATAATCGTCCTGATAAAGTAAGCAGTGGGCCCTTTTAGTTAATCATTCCGTGATAGTGGCAGCACTTACTAGTCAGATTCATTTAACATGAGATAACCCATAAACCCAGTAGTTGTTGGTACTTTTATTCAGCCAATTCGTTGTTGTTGCAATACTTACTAGTCAGATACATTTGTCGCAAGCGACAAACAAACAAGCAATTGTGGGCAGTATTAATTAGCCATTCCATTATAGTGAAGCTGATTACTAGTCATTATAAGTCAAATTTATAACAGTAAACTTTAGTTATGCTTGTCTATGATCGAGATACTGTGCTCCAAGTCGTCCATATCCGCGGACACGGCTTTCAGAAAGTTTTACCGGCGGTGCACCAATAGCAACACACGCCGATCAACCTCGGAAAAACCAAATCAAAACCCAACGAGGCTTTCACGATGAACAATCACAGATTCAGAAATATTTCAGGGGCCACCCTTAAGTAGAATCCATAGCGAGTAGCAAGCTCGAGACGGCCTCAAGGTCTGCGTCAATGGTGTGAGCGATCGGAACCCCAAGCGGGGCTTGTCGACACAGCGTAAACACTCCGCTTCCTAAACATGCGATGTGCACCTCGCACAATCGTAAATAAAGCGATAAATCATGGCATAAGTACAGATCGTAAATAAAACCTCAAACTAGTTTGTGGCCCCAAGAAATAAGACGGAATCAAGCTCGCTCAGGGGTCCCATATACCTCCCGGATGTGGATAGCGCGCAAAATCAAGGAACAGGTATCAAGTACTCGGGGTCTTACGGGACACAAGTGGGCGTTCGGAAACCAAATATTATCTATCACCCACCGATGCCTCTGCTTATTCAATTTTAGTTGTTAAACAGAAATTAAAGTGACGATAAGTAAAGCTAGAATCATCTCCAACAACAACATGCGGCAATACATCAACAACTGTGGCATATGACGACACACATCAGCACTTGAGCAAGCAACTACGACGCGCAAGTCCAACTAACTACCAAACAACAGGTAATAGGGTGTGTCCAAGGCAAATATAGGGCTGCAAGGGATATCACAGGTACGGAAACTAAAGCATCGCAACACATGTAGCAATAGATCAACAGGAGGGAATAAAGACTATAAAAGTAAGATAGGTAGAAAGGGAGATGCTGCTTTGAAAACATTGTCGAAGGTTCAACCGAAGATCGGGGCGAAGCTCACATCAACTCAACGGCCTTATCCGCGAAGAACCAAATCACTAGAAGAAACACCGGATGCACTATTTAATACAACGGCAGAAGATCGGCATGATGCATGTATGATGTATGACATGGCAAAGGGTGCGATGCAATTAGGTCATATTAAGCGGAACCAGGGTCCCGACCATTGATTATATTGTTCAAGTTATTTAATTACCCCGCAAATTAAATGTTGTTATAACAAGGCAAGATAAGATACCGGTTCGCTACACAAGTTTAAATGAGGCCAATATGAGTCTGGATTTGCCCGCATATGGGCCCCATATTTAATTATTCGGTGAATCGGCATAAGGCCCCCAAACCAAACAAGATGCATGCGAGATGACAATTTAATATGCAACAAGTTGTTATGTTATAAAATAGGGTTCGAGGAAAGGGTTCACACATTAGAGGGGGGGTCGACGATCTTGGGTTCCGGGATTTCCGGGGTTCGGGGTCGGTCTCGGGGTCCAGGGTTCGACGGGGTCGACGAGGTTTGACGGAAGCGTTCTCGGCGGGCTCGTTCTCGAACATCAGAGGTAGTCCTTGGCGTTCACGAGGAGTACTTGGTTCGGCGTCGGGGCGCACTGGGTCCGACCTGGTCGGGGCGTTCTAGTCGCATGCAGATCTTGTCGGGTCCCACAGGGTCGGTCTTGCCGTTGCGAGGGTCTTGTCGGGCCCGCGCCATCGAGTCGGTCTGGGCTTCGGGGTGAAGTACTTGGCGTCCGGGGTGCGGTACTTGTGGCACAGGTGGCGATCTTGGCGTCCTTCCGGTTCGGGTTTGGCGTTCGAGGGAGGTACTTGTCGTTCTCGGGGCGTTCTTGGAGGTCATCGGGACCGAGAAGGTCTTGCGCGTCCACGCCGAAGAACACACGGAGACGAGCGGGCGGTTGGCGGCCTTCGCGGGGTGGCGGCGACCCGAGGCTAGGCGGCGGGGCACGGCCACGGCTCGGAGGACGGCTGCGCAGGGAAACACAGGCGAGAAGCGGTCGGGTCGGGCCGGGCTAGCGCGGCGCAGAGGGGCCGGGCGAGCTCGGGCGAAGGATGCACCGGGCGCCGGGCGGCGTCTGAGGCGGGCGGCGGGCGGGGGGCGTCTGCGGAAGCGGGCTCGGCTCGGAGGCGGGCGGCTCGGCGGGTCAGCCGGCGGTGGGCGGGAGCGGTTGCGACGGCGAGACAGCGGGCAGCTCAGCCAGCGAAGCTTGGAGGCTGCGAGCTGCAGAGAGCGGGGTAGGGGAGGTTGCTGGAGGGGCGAGGCGGAGCAGGTGGTTGCCGGCTGCGGGCTGGACGCGGAGGAGCGGCGGCGGAGGTGGAGGCCAGGAGGCGGAGGCGCGCGCCGGGCGGAGGGTCGCCAGCGGCGGCGAGGTGGGGAGGGCAGCGAGGCGGCGAGGAGGAGGTGGCGGCTTAAGCAGGCGGCCGTGGCGAAGCTCAGAGGCGGGCGCGGGCAGCGTCGGGGTGTGGCGCAGGGAGGAGAGGAGGTGGAGACGTCGCCCGGAGGCGAGGAGGAGGCGGCGGCGGGCCCTGCACGAGAGAGAGGAGGAGGCGCAGGCGGGAGGCAAGGGAGGCGCGGGGGTGATGCGGCGCAGGAGGAAGAGGACGAGCGGTGGGGCCCAGGGGCGGGCCAGGGTGGTTGTGTGAGGTGGAGGGTGCGGTCCTGGGGAGTGGGATCGGGGCCGAGAGGGGCCCAGGTGGCAGAGGCCAGGCAGGTGTGGGGGCTGGCGTGTAGAGTGCATGCGTGTGTGTGTTTGCTGGATGGGTGAGGGAGTGGGGCTGAGAGAGGGAGAGAGAAAAGAGAGGAAGGGGAGTTGGGTGATGACGTGGCGGCGCGGGAGTGGTTGAGGGAGAGGGAGGAGGTGAGTTGGCAAGCAGGGATTGGAGGGGGTGAGGTGGCCAGGGGTTTGGGTAGGAAAAAGGGTAGATTTAGGAATTAGAGGGGCAGGTTGGGGTGGACCGATTTGCTGTATACGGGGTGGTCGTTCGGGTCGGGTTGGCCCGTTCGACTGCCCCTACTAAAATAAATATAATTTTTATTTGTTTTGAATAACACCATTTGCAAACCTGAGCATAACAACAAAATATTCCGACCGGGTTTGAATTTGAAAACAAGGTAGGGCGTTTGGAAAACAAATATGGTTTTTGCGAAATAGTTTTGGCAAACAATGCATGATGATGACGATGCAATGCACAAATTCAACGCGATTTTCTAGTAGTGGTTTTGCGGGATGCCACAATGTCCATCAGCCTTCACGGGTTTACCAGAACCTTCATCGGGTTCCCGCCGCGTTCGCAACTCCTTCCCGAAACAGGGAGTAACAAGTTACAATTCTTACACTCTGCAGAGGTGCGTCACTTTACCCATGAGAGATCAACTCTTTGTTGCACAACCGGGCAGCTTATTCCCATCCACAATTCCATGATGTGGGGCCCAGAAGATGATCCAAGCCAATCACTGCCCTCTCCGCGACCCCGCATGCCTCCTTGGTGTACAGCATGCCCACATAAAGAATTACGGCAATGGTTTGTACAAACCGTTAGATGTCAGAACTATCGTGAGACGTTGAGGGTTCCCACCCATATGCTGCATATCCTCTACGAATTACCAATTAATATGCACGCTATGAGGATAACAGCCACGACCTGCACATTCGGCTTCATGCGAGAGGAAGAAGATACAGCTGACTTCTCTGTCCCATTCCAAATCTCATGGTCAACGCGTAATATACGGCGCAAGAATCACTGGCGACATTGGTTGTTAAGTCCTAGGTGATATAGTTATGAACAGTTGTATCCCAAATGTCATATTTAATAGATTAACTGATCACCCTGGATCAATAATCAATAGTCCTCATTATTATTGGAAAATAGTGTTTTTTGACCTTTTTCAAATGCAGGTGAAGACAACACTGGATTTGTAAAATACTTTACAGAAAATAATCAAAGGACATGAGAAAGTGTGAACTTGCCTTTTGTGGTTGCAAGATTATGCACTCACGGACTTCGAGTCAATGTATAAGATCCAAAATCTGAAATCAGCATCATTGGTCCGGTAAGGACTAATGTTTAAAGAAGCAGTATGCTTTTATACATAAGTAATGTGATGCACGTTTTAAGCGTAGATCCCGGAAACAACGTTGTCCCGAGGTTTAGATTTTGAAAGTGGTTACTTTGGAATGTGTGGTCCTTTTGGATAAATTTCGTAGTTGTATTTTTATTGGAGTTTATAAGTGTTTGGAGTGAATACATATGTAGGAATAAAGTATTCATACTTATGATATACTAGTTAGGATTACTTATACAAGGTTTCTTATTTTAAGTGGCAAAAAGGATAACCTTTGAAGAAAAGGGTTTCTCTTATAAGGTCTAAATAAACCTTGTGGTTAGTTAGTGATGGTTGATGTTATTTGTTTTAATCAAATGATTTGAGATTGAGCTGCTTTATAGATTAACTACTTCAGACCAAAGTTAACTATAAAACATGTAGTAATGTGTATGGTATTATATTTAGACTCTTGGAGACTAAAGTTAACTTTAAAATATATATAGTTTTGAAAGTATGATACTTACACCCTAGTATCTTGTATATCTGAAATGTGTTCTTTAAGTTACTTAAGAATGTTTGTTCTGTTACTTGAGATAATGGTTTCTTAATTCTATGATAGAGTAGTACCATTTATCTTTGATAGATAAGTGAGTATAGTTTATAGTTATAGATATATTTTCATTTAACTACCCTTGAACTTTCTATAGTGTTGTGGTAATTGTTGAAATTTGATAATTTAAGGTTAATGGAAAGGATCTGATTTATTCACAAGATGTTCTTCAAGGTTTTTATCATGAATTGGAATCTTTTGGGAATATAATCTTCAATTAGAGTTGAAGATAGTTTAATATAAAGATGTTTATAATGTTTTTAAACCACTAGAGTTTCATTTCATTAATATTTATTATTTGTACTATATATTAAACTTATTTTACTCATTTTAAGGATATTAATAAATGTTATTTATCCTTTTATGAATTATTAATGAAGTGACTAGATTTAAATTTGAGTTATTAAAATATTTGAATTTTTGTTTATCTCAAAAGTAAAATATTAAATTTTTAATATGTAAATGTTATTTTTGTGATCATTTTGGTATATTACATGTATTTTTTGTGATTTAGACATAATAAAATATGATTCATATAATGCTTATTACTTTTAAATTATTTAATAAATAATAAATATTTAATTAAGTGAAATAATAATATATGATTAAATTTTAAATTATAATTTTATGTTTCAAGTTTTTTGGTATTTTACTTATATTATGAACATTTATCCTTATAGGAATATGAATTATTAAAGTTTTATTACTAAATATTTATTTAGTACTTTTTAAAAATACTATAATATTAATAAATAATAAAAGTGATTTTTATTTATTTTTATCATCTTTCAATAACTTTGTAAAATTCCATAAGGAATATATATATTACAAAATTCCTATAAAAGTTTAAGTGTTCAAAACTTTATATTTTATTTTATTTGAACAGAGTGGACTGTTGTGAATCCAAAAATATTTTATTTATGATTTTTGGACTTTTATTTTATTTTCTATAATTTTATTGAGGTTAGGGGTATTTTGGTCTTTTCTAATTGATCAAAATCTTTATTAAATAACCTGGGCTGGCCCCTTGGGCTTATTGGGCCAAAGTGGCCCAATAGGGCAGGGTCAAGAAGACCACCCTGAAGAGTTCTGGCACTCAGCCTCTTTTTCTCCCTCGTCCTTATCCTCTCCTCTTCTAGCTTGACTCTGTGGCCGGCGATGCCGCCACCGTCGATTCCTGCCGCCGTTGGACGTTCTGGCCACCGCCGTGGTGCGAGTTGGGGTTGTCGACGACGCTCTTTCGTTCCATCCGCTTGGATTTGACTCCAGGGCTTCCCCATGTTCAGTTCCTCCCTATTCCCGAACCCTAGGGTTCGAAAAAGATGATGTCTTCGCCGCCGTGATCCCGCCTGCGGTGGTGTGTTGGTCTCGTCTTGTTTGTGCGGCTGGCGTGGCAGTGCAGTTCTGGCGCCCTCGGGTGCTCCTGTCTTCGCGATTCGTCGGCCCCTCTTCTTCCTCTTCGATTCATCAGCGAGGACCTCGGGTAAGTGGTCTATGTGGTGTTTGTCCATGCTACTGCCATGATTCTTTTTGGTGTGTATCTAGTGGCTTCTCATGTTGAGCGACTATGTGCTGATTGGGTTCATCTCTGGATTAGGGTTCATACCCCCCTGTTGATCATATCTATGATGCTTTAGATCTAGTGTTGATCATATTCGATCATGGGAAATGATTGCCTGCTGTGGTTAACGATTGATAGTGGCTTGGATGATACTAGTTGCCTGTCAGATTATTTCTAGTGGTAATCCACCATGATTCATGCTAATGTTTCAATGGAATCCTTGATTGGATTATGCTGTTGATATGAGAGTGTACTCTACTGTCAAAATGCTCATACTGACAGTAGTTTCTTTCAGTGGTTGCTTACTATAATTATGGTGTTAGTTTGTATAATATTATACACACTGAATCAAATCATGACATGTAATGATTTTTGTGTATGTATGAATTTAAGATTGATTCCTGGCACTTGGCTTCAGGAAAATGATATGTCATGGTTTGTCCCTTTTCCTGTGGAAACTAAGCAAAGATGATTTTAGCTCATTAAGAACTTGTCCTTGTGATACCATTGTATTATGGCACACAAGTGATTGGGTTTTTCTTTATGGCTTAGTGTAGAGGTCCCAACCTAATAAGGTAGATTCCTCCTGTGTTTTACAATGCTAGTCCCTGGATCATTAGCTAGCATCCACAGTTAAGATGTAATATCAAGATACAAAGGTCATAATATAAATTTATAACCAGGAAAATCATAAGTTTATTACATCAAACATAGCTCATTTGGCTATTACTATACATTGCAGCGGAATAACTATAGTCTTGGGTCCTTCATCTTCAAAGTGCCACAGGCAGATGTTGGTTGTAGACTTTGTAGTCCTAGTCAATCAAACAATCTTCATTTAAAAACAATCAACCTGCAACATTACAAGTTACATCCACAAGGGTCAATTCATTTTGAATTGTATTGGCAAGCTTCACTTTTATGTATAATAAGAGTGGATCCTATCATTATATGCATATTTGGCTAGGTAGAGTTTAAGGTTTATTTGCATAAGCAATATTTTATCCTATCTTTTCAAAAAGGGTTTTAAGTCTTTTGTCAAATTTCTTTTCCAAGTTCCTTGAACTCCTTGGTAGAAACTCAAGTGTTCAAGTCCTTGTCAAATCTCCTCGAGCACCTTGGTAACCCCAAGTGCAACAAGTTTTATCAAAACTCATGAGTTCCTTGGTAACCCCAAGTACATCATGCTCTTGAGCACCTTGGTAACCCCAAGTTCTACAAGCTTAACAAAAATCTCATTGAATTCCTTGGTACCCCCAAGTGCATCAAGTTTTTATATTAGAAGTTGGAATGTCGAGATTTCCCATAGTTCAAACTTTAGTTGCTCAGTATTGTCCATAACCGGGGACACGGCTAAGTACTTAGATTTATTAACTTCTGCAGAAGGAGTACACTTTACCCACATGACACAATCCCATCTTGTTGCCACCAGTGGCCTCTGGATTAGTGCTCACCAAGATGGAGTACCGGCCGAGAGTGTGTGAAGTCTTTCCAAAAGGTCCTCCCATACATCATTGCTAGCTTGTCTTGACTCCCATGAAGCATTCAGATCCCCATGTCCGGTAACTAAAGACAATGTATGGGTCTTCCTAATGTAGTTGACTAAGCCAGAGCCATAATAGCATGTGGTTGCACACGAAAGCCACAATTGGAGAAACATGTTCAATCTCTAAGTTTCCTAGGTGGTTTTCTTTTTGGAGCACAACACAAAGTGAATCCCATAGACATGGTTCCTTTTGTTGCCACCCTCTCCAAAACTTAAAGTGTCCACCACCTAGGTGGTTCATTGAGTCCTTGTTTTATTATGTAAAACATAAGTCCTTTTCTCAATCCTTTGTAAAATCGCAACATGTATCTCTTGTCAAAAATAAAGCATGGCTAAGCATGTACAACTACATTAGGAAGATAGAGTAGTACCATTTATCTTTGATAGATAAGTGAGTATAGTTTATAGTTATAGATATATTTTCATTTAACCACCCTTGAACTTTCTATAGTGTTGTGGTAATTGTTGAAATTTGATAATTTAAGGTTAATGGAAAGGATCTGATTTATTCACAAGATGTTCTTCAAGGTTTTTATCAATTGGAATCTTTTGGGAATATAATCTTCAATTAGAGTTGAAGATAGTTTAATATAAAGATGTTTATAATGTTTTTAAACCACTAGAGTTTCATATCATTAATATTTAATATTTGTACTATATATTAAACTTATTTTACTCATTTTAAGGATATTAATAAATGTTATTTATCCTTTTATGAATTATTAATGAAGTGACTAGATTTAAATTTGAGTTATTAAAATATTTGAATTTTTGTTTATCTCAAAAGTAAAATATTAAATTTTTTATATGTAAATATTATTTTTGTGATCATTTTGGTATATTACATGAATTTTTGTGATTTATACATAATAAAATATGAATTTTATAATGCTTATTACTTTTTGATTATTTAATAAATAATAAATATGTAATTAAGTGAAATAATAGAATATGATTATATTTTAAATTATAATTCTTATTTTCCAAGATTTTTGGTATTTTACTTATATTATAAACATTTATCCTTATAGGAATATGAATTATTAAAGTTTTATTACTAAATATTTATTTAGTACATTTTAAAAATACTATAATATTAATAAATAATAAAAGTGATTTTTATTTATTTTTATCATCTTTCAATAACTTTGTAAAATTCCATAAGAAATATATATATTACAAAATTCCTATAAAAGTTTAAGTGTTCAAAACTTTATATTTTATTTTATTTGAACAGAGTGGATTGTTTCGAATCCAAAAATATTTTATTTATGATTTTTGGACTTTTAATTTATTTTCTATAATTTTATTGAGATCAGTGGTATTTTGGTATTTTCTAATTGTTCAAAATCTTTATTAAATAACCTGGGCTGGCCCCTTGGGCTTATTGGGCCAAAGTGGCCTAATAGGGCAGGGTCAAGAAGACCACCCTGAAGAGTTCTGGCCCATCCAGCCCACTCTGCCTCCTTTTCTCCCTCGTCCTTATCATCTCCTCTTCTGGCTCGACTCCGTGGTCGGCGATGCCGCCACCGTCGATTCCTGTCGCTGTTAACCCTTCTGGCCGTCGCCGTGGTGCGAGTTGGGGTTGTCGACGACGCTCTTTCATTCTATCTGCTTGGATTTGACTCCGGGGCTTCCCCGTGTTCAGTTCCTCCCTATTCCTGAACCCTAGGGTTCGGAAAAGATGTTGTCGTCGCCGTCGCGATCCCGCCTGCGGTGGTGTGTTGGTCCGTCTTGCTTCTGCGCTGTGGCAGTGCGTTCTGGCGCCTCGGGTGCTCCCAGTGCCGTCGTGGTTTGTCGGCCCCTCTGCTTCCTCTTCGATTCACCAGCGAGGACCTCAGGTATGTGGTCTCTGTGGTGTTTGTCCATGCTACTGCCATGATTCTTTTTGGTGTGTATCTAGTGGCTTCTCATGTTGAGTGACTATGTGCTGATTGGGTTCATCTCTGGATTAGGGTTCATACCCCCCTGTTGATCACATCTATGATGCTTTAGATCTAGTGTTGATCATATTTGATCATGGGAAATGATTGCCTGCTGTGGTTAACGATTGATAGTGGCTTGGATAATACTAGTTGCCTATCAGATTAGTTCTAGTGGTAATAGACCATGATTCATGCTAATGTTTTAATGGAATCCTTGATTGGATTATGTTGTTGATCTGAGAGTGTACTCTAATGTCAAAATGCTCATACTGACAGTAGTTTCTTTCAGTGGTTGCTTACTGTAATTATGGTGTTAGTTTGTATAATATTATACACACTGAATCAAATCATTACATGTAATGATTTTTGTGGATGTATGACTTTAAGATTGATTCCTGGCACTTGGCTTCAGGAAAATGATATGTCATGGTTTGTCCCTTTTCCTGTGGAAACTAAGCAAAGATTATTTTAGCTCATTAAGAACTTGTCCTTGTGATACCATTGTATTATGGCACACAAGTGATTGGGTTTTTCTTTCTGGCTTAGCTTGATCATGCTTGTGATTTAAACTGATAAGATGATATGAAAGCTTTCCTATCTTGCCTGCCTATGATGTTGGTCTGAGGCTCTAGGATTTTATTCCTAGTTAATTGGGCAATAATTTGTTTGAAACTTATAGGATTAGAGGTGCTACTCTCTCTCTCTCTCTCTCTCTCTCTCTCTCTCTCTCTCTGAGAGATGTGCCCTGATCTGATAAGATCAAAAGAAAATGATCTAAGTTGCAAAAGTAATACTGAACCCAGTGATGCTGGTCTGAGGGTTTAATGTTTGTCGTTGAGCAATATTTCTTATCCTTATACTTGAAATCTCTAGGATACAAGCACTCCTCTTGGGTGTTTATTGAGAGATTATCTCATAAAACAACACATGCTTTTATTTAGATAATATGATGAAATCATGTGATGGTTTTATGATGCTTACCACAGATTCTGATATGGATGTGGTAGATTGATGATGATCTTGATCTTGATCTGGATCTTGATCTGCTTTTGCTGGGCTACTGAACTTGCTCTTGAGTTTGCTTGCTCCTCCTAGCTCCTGGGCTTGACCTTGCTGTCCACCAGATCCATTCCCCTCCTTATGTCACCATTGTAGTGATGTTTGGGTTGATTTGGGTGGTTGGGTTTGGTTGCTGTTCTTGATTTAGTTGTTGTTCATCCTGGTTGTGCTGGTGTGTTGTGTAGTGGAGAGATGCACTGAGGTGCTCCTCCACGGCTGGGTTGTGGTTTGGTGATAATGGCTATGCTTGTGAGTTCGACAGCACACCCCTTTGCATGCTTGTGTGTGTGCAGCTTGTGTGCCTGCTATGCATATGTGGATAAGTTCAGAAAGTTTGAACTTACTATTACCAGTCTACTTTTACCTGGCTGGTGAATTGGTTCCTTTTTGGCTGTCATTTGAATCCAAACTTTGAATTTATGAAGGATGAAATCATTCAGATTGGTGAACCTTGCCCCTTTTAGATATTTCTCAATGATGAGTTTGTCATGTGCACCTCACTGACACATCTGAGAGAAATATGCTAACACTATTCTTATTTTGTTTTCTATTTAATCTTTGTTTTGCAGGTACAAAGATAAGGATGAAGATTTTAGATATAGGATAGTTAGTAGATAAACAATTGTAATTCTTTATTCTTTTGTAATTTTTCTTTTATAAACCTTGTAATCTTTATTTGGTTCATTTGTAATAAATATTATATATTTATTAATAAAGAATATTGTTATCATTTAATCTTGTGTAAATTGTGAGGTTTGGAATAATTTGAGTAAGTTCATTCTTTGTATCTTGTTTATGTATATGAAATGAATTTCATATACAATATTGCTTTTTATATAAGATTTAAGTTTTAATACTTTTCTCTTAATTAATTTAAGATTCAAATCTTATATCTAAATCATTTAAATGATTATTCAAACACTTAAGTTTTAAATTCAAACCCATTTCAAAACACCCATAAATCCTTTAAGATCACATCAAAGTTTATAACAATCCTTCTTTAAGTCTAAACCTAATCTTAAAGTAAGAAAGGAACATTGATCACTTAAGTTTTTATTTGGCGAAAATGTTACCCACATTTTCACAAATGAATGCATGCAACAATACATATTCCTAAATCTACCCTTAGTTAGGTCCTAAATACTGGGATGTTACAGACTTCCCCCCTTAAATTAAATTTCATCCCGAAGTTTGTGAAGATGTACCAGAATGATTCTGGATAAACTTTTCTTAAATTTTCTTTCTTCTCCCATGTCGCTTTTCTCTCAAGGTGATGTTCCCACTGTACCTTGCAATATTCAATTGCTCGGTTCCTTAATCTTTTCCAATTTTTCTTCCCGAATCTTACAGGTTTTCCAATATAAATTAGGTCTGCTTGTAGTTCTAACTCTTGATGTGTTATTTCCTCCTCTGGAACTTTCAAACATTTGCGAAGTTGTGACATATGAAAAGTATTGTGCACCTAAGCCAATCTTGATGGCAACTCTAAAGCATAAGCGATAGTTCTATTTTGACTTAATATCTTAAATGGTCTGATATAACTTGGGCACAATTTCCCTTTAGCTCCCAATCTTTTTACTCCTTTCATTGGACTTTACTTTCAAATAGACCATATATCCTACTTCTGGATGCCATGATCTTCGGCTTTAATCCGCATAACTTTGCTACTTGCTTTGGGCTATTTTCAGTCCTTCCCTGATCTTATCAATGATGTCTTGTCTATACTTCAACTAACTTCTCAGCATTATCTTTTTGGATTTACTGGAATAAAATGTGCACTCTTAGATAAACAGATCCATTTTGCAAGTTCGTTATTACGGGTAGTTCCTACAAAGAATCGGACGAATGACGTATGCAATGCTTGAATTATCGATGTAGATGCTACATAAAAGATTCTTATTCTTATTTTGATACAAGAAGAATCGGCACAAGAAAAAGGCAAAAATGCCTTTTTCTTGTGCCGAATAGAGGATTAAAAAGACTAGCAATCCCTCCGAAAAGGATTTTCTAGTATTTTTAGTGTAAGTAATATAATATGGTAGGATATGTGGCTCTTTCTACACACAAATGAAAAACAGCTATGAATGCGGATAAAAACGGCTAGATTTTTATCTAGGAAGAAGAGTCCTCTTAATATTTATCTAGTCTTATATGGGTTTCGGTATATTGAAATATAAACAGAAAAGAGAAAATAGAGGATAGGCTCATTACTTAACAAAAAAGGATATGGAAATAGCAAAAGCAAAATAAAGAAAAAAAGAGCGTGAGAGCCAAATGAATCGAAAGGTTCATGTTTGGTTCGGGAAGAGATCATAAAAGTTGTAAACTTAATAGCAAGATAATCTACTTTCATTAAAAGATTTATTAGGTAGCTAAATTAATTTAGTTCCCTATACGCGAGTTTGTTGTGATTCTACTATCGTTTGGGCTCATAACAAATTAAAAGTTGCTCCTGCTACTCAGCCTAGAGCCTTGAGCATTATACAAGGACGTGCTGTAGGAGTAACCCATTACCTTCTGGGTGGAATTGCCACAACATGGGCATTATTCTTAGCGAGAATTATTGCAGTAGGATAGTGGCTAGGAGTGTCCACAATTACCTATATCATATGTTTCTTTTTTAGTGTCATAGGTGATCCTGTGATGAAGTCCATACCTATTTCCCCCCATTTCTATTCAGGAACTTCTAAGGTTTGTCATGGTTGCTATACTCCCCACTCCATGGTAATCTTCAATGGAATAAATTGGAATATTCCATACCCTGATTAGATATCCTCATTCAATTCTTTTTCTTGAATTAACAGCTTTGTTACTATATTAATTACAATTTGGAAGTTCTCATTACCATAAGTTTTTATGTTTCTATATACGCATTTTATAAGTCAACAGACTATCTTACTATTCCTATCATTATATAGTTGATACTGGTATTCCTTCCAAGATTGAATTTGAACTCAATTTGTCCATACCCCTTGGAATTTTTCATTCTCGACACTTGTTGAATTAGGGTTCTATATTACTTCTGAAGGATTACTTAAAAGTTGTGGCCTTTAAAATTTGATTGTTTAAATGTATCCTTTATCACCCTCAAGTTTGTACCTTCTTAAGATTTTTAAGTAACTTTTATTTATTACCTATAGTATTTTCTTCAATTATCATTCCTAATGTTTACTCTTCCCCACTAAGTTTTACTAATAGTTTTGAAACTGCATACATAGAGACTATTGATTCTTGAACTAAAATGTTGGTTCCTGTTCAGTTTATATTTTACTGGTTTAAGGTCCAATGAAAGATTATATGGTGCATCCACATAGTTGTGGATCTCCGAAGAAATTCTTTCAGCACTAAATGGCATACTTACTATTGGGCATTCTTGCTGAAATACTGGATTTTGCAAAACATCTTGCCAAGCGATTGTCTTCAGATCTGTTAAACTTTCTTATGTCTTACTTAACTTAGGCCAAATTTAATGCTCTTTATGCAACTTTTAATAAGATTTGGTTAACTATTTCAACCAAATACCGCTGCAGACAAAATACCAACTGTGGATTAGTTACTAGCTATGGATCAAATACCAATTGCGGATTATTACCAACTGCGAACCGTCCTAGGGTGTGTTAATTACCCTATGGTTTCTCACATACCTCTCACATTCTCTCGGAATTGTCAGAGTTTAAATACAATTTTGATTCCAAAGCTAACTATTTGTACTTATTCATGATACTTCCATGAACTTGGTACAATTACTCCATTACTTAATATTATCCACTTCTATACCCAACTTCTTTCTTGAGTTTGGCTAGGAATAATCTATGCTTTACTTATTCCCCAAGTGGTGTTAACACTCCTTATTTCTTGCTTCTTCCTTCCAGTAAGTCTTCTTTTGAAATCGTCACTCCCTTACACGAATTCCCATTCCTATCTAGGTCTATATCATCAAGTAATAACTGGGTGTTACATCATGCATTTGCACACCTAATTAAGCTTCATGTACATATCTAGTCAATCAAGAAAATTCAATAAGATCCAAATGTCGATAAACAACAAAACATATACCTTGTATTACACATAGGTTTTAACTCATTTACAAATGTACTAGATGTTCCAACGGTTTGCTCCATACCTATTTACACAACTATCTTACAAGAACTTCTTGTTCTTGTGGATATATGCTCACTTATTTCCGCAAGCCCTTCAAACTACAATACGCATTACCCTCTATGTACATTATTCAAGCCCGCATCCCTTGGGATGTTGTTTCTCTCTCACTTCCATCTTCCTCTATTGCTTCTTGGAGTTCCATCCATGATGACGTGAAGTCCTACGACTGCCTTCTAGATCTTAGGAGCATCCAGGAGGTGCGTAATCTTGAGTAGAAGTACCGAGACTGAGATTAGTCATTGAAAAATGACTAGAGTTGGCGTAATCTTCCACCGAATAGTTTGGGTTTTCGGGAAACTCTTCCTCATAGTAAGTTGGCTCCTTAGCTTTTTCTTGGATCCAGTCATATATGTTGGTATAGTAACTATTGGAGTACTCTTCTAAGTTGATTGGATTCATATTACCCCCATATGGTCCATAAGGCTCTCTATTATTATAATTGGCCTCTTCTTCAATACCTGTATCACAAGGTATAGGATTCCCTATAGTTTTACCTTGAGATTCTCTTTCCCATCCATACATGTTAGGCTTAGGTTTACTTGGAATAACTTTATTCCATTCCTGTTGTTCGGAATTGTACTTGGTCCATAGATCTTTAGGTGGCTTGAAGTCATTCTGGTAATAGGCATAATTTTCTGAGTTTGGGTCATCAAGCTCCGTTTCCTCAAACACCTCCCCTGAGGGTATGTATTTGGGATGCCTAGCTTCTTTATCTAACTTCTTCCTACGAGCCATTGCTTTTTCAGGATTAGTAAAATCCTCAATGACCGTATCCAGTTCCTGAACTAAAACTTGGTGAGTATTATGATAAGTGTTTAGTAAAGACCGATAACGATCCATATACTCTACAGCTAGAGTAGGTTCAGCTTGAACTAAGGTAGAGTGATCCAACTCATGCTCTGAGTTTGAGGTTTCATGTGGTATAATGGTGTGAGTACTACCTTCTAGAGCTTGGGATTTATGCTCTCGGATCATGGTTATGGCTGCTGCTACGACAATCTGATATGCAGATGCCATGCACCTTGCCTCTCCTGCTGGCATTTCTCCCTTCAGTCCTAACTTCTTGGGTATCATGATCATGACACGGTATTTAGCTAATACATGCCCATCATAGAAAGTGTAAACCTTGACCAAAAGTCTTGATTCACATTCCAAACTCCATAGAAGTTGTCGGAGATTGTCTGTCCAATCCCCTCCGTAGTCATCCAACGTCCTGTTCATCACTTGAACATTCCGGGGTGGATATCGAGGTGCCATGTGGAACTGTGGATAAAAATTATCATCAGTCACATAGAGTTAAAACTCTTGGGTAATGTTTGGAATTTCAATCATATAAGAGAGTTATCGCACTAGTAACATAACAGGATTATTCTTAAGTGAATATCCCTCATATCACTAGAGAACTCTTTATTATTGCTAGGATGTGTCCTACAGGTTCTACCCATTTACTAGGTTTCCAACCTAAGGTCAAAGCATATGCTCTGATACCAACTGCTGTGACCCAGCATACCACTGCATGATGTAGTATACTATAGTCGTTGACATAACACCAATGAAACACCGTTCACTAGTATTACATCCCTCAGAATGGCACAACAAAAACATAGCGGGTCCAATACATGGCTAAATGTTACAACACACTCTTTACATAAGATCCAGAGATCAGTCTAGGTTTAAGAGAAAGAAAGAACTTCTTTACGAAGAAGAATCAAAGATAAATAACGCAAAACTATTATACTATTCAAACTAGTATTTAATTAAGGAATTGGCATCGCTGCTATTGCAACGCACTATAGAGATAGGTTCTTTGGCTAGAGATTTTATTTCTATCTAATCAGTAACTTTGTCTTCACTTGAGTTGAGGTATATGTTGACTTCCTTGTCTTCATTGAAGAGCTTTAGCTGGTCTTGGTAAGTCCTGGAGCATATCTTGATGTAGACATCGTTTTAATGGCTTCAGAATCTAGCAAGGGTTAAAAAGATACTTTGAGTACGAGCGTACTCAGCAATTCACTAGAAAAGGAGTGTTTGATGCACTATAACTATAGCCACAGACCGTAGGTTGTAGGCAATGCAAGTTTTCGTAAACATTTCTTCAAAGGTTGCTTTTATTCTGAAAGTCTATGTCCATCAGCCTTCACGGGTTTACCAGAACCTTTATGGGGTTCCTTTCCCGTCGCGTTCGCAGCTCCTTCCCGGAACAGGGAGTAACAAGTTACAATTCTTACACTCTGCAGAGGTGCGTCACTTAACCCATGAGAGATCAACTCTTTGTTGCACAATCGGGCAGCTTATTCCCATCCACAATTCCATGATGTGGGGCCCAGAAGATGATCCAAGCCAATCACTGCCCTCTCCGCGACCCCGCATGCCTCCTTGGTGTACACCATGCCCACATAAAGAATTACGGCAATGGTTTGTACAAACCATTAGATGCCAGAACTATCGTGGGACGTTGAGGGTTCCCACCCATATGCTGCATATCCTCTATGAATTACCAATTAATATGCACGCTACGAGGATAACAGCCATGACCTGCACATCCGGCTTCATGCGAGAGTAAGAAGATACAGCTGACTTCTCTATCCCATTACAAATCTCATGGTCAACGCGTAATATACGGCGCAAGAATCACTGGTGACATTGGTTGTTAAGTCCTAGGTGATATAGTTCTGAACAGTGGTATCCCAACTGTCAGATTTAATAGATTAACTGATCACCCTGGATCAATAATCAATAGTCCTCATTATTATTGGAAAATAGTGTTTTTTGAACTTTTTCAAATGCAGGTGAAGACAACACTGGATTTGTAAAATACTTTACAGAAAATAATCAAAGGACATGAGAAAGTGTGAACTTGCCTTTTGTGGTTGCAAGATTATGCACTCACGGACTTCGAGTCAATGTATAAGATCCAAAATCTGAAATCAGCATCATTGGTCCGGTAAGGACTAATGTTTAAAGAAGCAGTATGCTTTTATGCATAAGTAATGCGATGCACGTTTTAAGCGTAGATCCTGAAAACAACGTTGTCCCGAGGTTTAGATTTTGAAAGTGGTTACTTTGGAATGTGTGGTCCTTTTGGATAAATTTCGTAGTTGTATTTTTATTGGAGTTTATAAGTGGTTGGAGTCAATACATATGTAGGAATAAAGTATTCATACTTATGATATACTAGTTAGGATTACTTATACAAGGTTTCTTATTTTAAGTGGCAAAAAGGATAACCTTCGAAGAAAAGGGTTTCTCTTCTAAGGTCTAAATAAACCTCGTGGTTAGTTAGTGATGGTTGATGTTATTTGTTTTAATCAAATGATTTGAGCTTGAGCTGCTTTATAGATTAACTACTTCAGACCAAAGTTAACTATAAAACATGTAGTAATGTGTATGGTATTATATTTAGACTCTTGGAGACTAAAGTTAACTTTAAAATATAGATAGTTTTGAAAGTATGATACTTACACCCTAGTATCTTGTATATCTGAAATGTGTTCTTTAAGTTACTTAAGAATGTTTGTTCTATTACTTGAGATAATGGTTTCTTAATTCTATGATAGAGTAGTACCATTTATCTTTGATAGATAAGTGAGTATAGTTTATAGTTATAGATATATTTTCATTTAACCACCCTTGAACTTTCTATAGTGTTGTGGTAATTGTTCAAATTTGATAATTTAAGGTTAATGGAAAGGATCTGATTTATTCACAAGATGTTCTTCAAGGTTTTTATCATGAATTGGAATCTTTTGGGAATATAATCTTCACTTAGAGTTGAAGATAGTTTAATATAAAGATGTTTATAATGTTTTTAAACCATTAGAGTTTCATTTCATTAATATTTAAGATTTGTACTATATATTAAACATATTTTACTCATTTTAAGGATATTAATAAATGTTATTTATCCTTTTATGAATTATTAATGAAGTGACTAGATTTAAATTTGAGTTATTAAAATATTTGAATTTTTGTTTATCTCAAAAGTAAAATATTAAATTTTTAATATGTAAATGTTATTTTTGTGATCATTTTGGTTTATTACATGTATTTTTTGTGATTTAGACATAATAAAATATGATTTATATAATGCTTATTACTTTTAAATTATTTAATAAATAATAAATATTTAATTAAGTGAAATAATAATATATGATTATATTTTAAATTATAATTTTATGTTCCAAGATTTTTGGTATTTTACTTATATTATGAACATTTATCCTTATAGGAATATGAATTATTAAAGTTTTATTACTAAATATTTATTTAGTACTTTTTAAAAATACTATAATATTAATAAATAATAAAAGTGATTTTTATTTATTTTTATCATCTTTCAATAACTTTGTAAAATTCCATAAGGAATATATATATTACAAAATTCCTATAAAAGTTTAAGTGTTCAAAACTTTATATTTTATTTTATTTGAACAGAGTGGACTGTTGTGAATCCAAAAATATTTTATTTATGATTTTTGGACTTTTATTTTATTTTCTATAATTTTATTGAGGTTAGGGGTATTTTGGTCTTTTCTAATTGATCAAAATCTTTATTAAATAACCTGGGCTGGCCCCTTGGGCTTATTGGGCCAAAGTGGCCCAATAGGGCAGGGTCAAGAAGACCACCCTGAAGGCTAGCTCGACTCTGTGGCCGGCGATGCCGCCACTGTCGATTCCTGCCGCCGTTGGACGTTCTGGCCACCGCCGTGGTGCGAGTTGGGGTTGTCGACGACGCTCTTTCGTTCCATCCGCTTGGATTTGACTCCAGGGCTTCCCCATGTTCAGTTCCTCCCTATTCCCGAACCCTAGGGTTCGAAAAAGATGATGTCTTCGCCGCCGTGATCCCGCCTGCGGTGATGTGTTGGTCTCGTCTTACGCGGCACGCTGCGTGGCAGTGTGGCGCCCTCGGGGTGCTCCCCGTGTCATTGCTGATTCGTCGGCCCCTCTTCTTCCTCTTCGATTCATCAGCGAGGACCTCGGGTAAGTGGTCTATGTGGTGTTTGTCCATGCTACTGCCATGATTCTTTTTGGTGTGTATCTAGTGGCTTCTCATGTTGAGCGACTATGTGCTGATTGGGTTCATCTCTGGATTAGGGTTCATACCCCCCTGTTGATCATATCTATGATGCTTTAGATCTAGTAGATCATGGGAAATGATTGCCTGCTGTGGTTAACGATTGATAGTGGCTTGGATGATACTAGTTGCCTGTCAGATTATTTCTAGTGGTAATCCACCATGATTCATGCTAATGTTTCAATGGAATCCTTGATTGGATTATGCTGTTGATATGAGAGTGTACTCTACTGTCAAAATGCTCATACTGACAGTAGTTTCTTTCAGTGGTTGCTTACTATAATTATGGTGTTAGTTTGTATAATATTATACACACTGAATCAAATCATGACATGTAATGATTTTTGTGTATGTATGAATTTAAGATTGATTCCTGGCACTTGGCTTCAGGAAAATGATATGTCATGGTTTGTCCCTTTTCCTGTGGAAACTAAGCAAAGATGATTTTAGCTCATTAAGAACTTGTCCTTGTGATACCATTGTATTATGGCACACAAGTGATTGGGTTTTTCTTTATGGCTTAGTGTAGAGGTCCCAACCTAATAAGGTAGATTCCTCCTGTTTTACAATGCTAGTCCTGGATCATTAGCTAGCATCCACAGTTAAGATGTAATATCAAGATACAAAGGTCATAATATAAATTTATAACCAGGAAAATCATAAGTTTATTACATCAAACATAGCTCATTTGGCTATTACTATACATTGCAGCGGAATAACTATAGTCTTGGGTCCTTCATCTTCAAGTGCCACAGTGATGTTGGTTGTAGACTTTGTAGTCCTAGTCAATCAAACAATCTTCATTTAAAAACAATCAACCTGCAACATTACAAGTTACATCCACAAGGGTCAATTCATTTTGAATTGTATTGGCAAGCTTCACTTTTATGTATAATAAGAGTGGATCCTATCATTATATGCATATTTGGCTAGGTAGAGTTTAAGGTTTATTTAAATAAGCAATATTTTATCCTATCTTTTCAAAAAGGGTTTTAAGTCCTTTGTCAAATTTCTTTTCCAAGTTCCTTGAACTCCTTGGTAGAAACTCAAGTGTTCAAGTCCTTGTCAAATCTCCTCGAGCACCTTGGTAACCCCAAGTGCAACAAGTTTTATCAAAACTCATGAGTTCCTTGGTAACCCCAAGTACATCATGCTCTTGAGCACCTTGGTAACCCCAAGTTCTACAAGCTTAACAAAAATCTCATTGAATTCCTTGGTACCCCCAAGTGCATCAAGTTTTTATATTAGAAGTTGGAATGTCGAGATTTCCCATAGTTCAAACTTTAGTTGCTCAGTATTGTCCATAACCGGGGACACGGCTAAGTACTTAGATTTATTAACTTCTGCAGAAGGAGTACACTTTACCCACATGACACAATCCCATCTTGTTGCCACCAGTGGCCTACTGGATTAGTGCTCACCAAGATGGAGTACCGGCAGACTGAGAGTGTGACGAAGTCTTTCCAAAAGGTCCTCCCATACATCATTGCTAGCTTGTCTTCAGCTCCCATGAAGCATTCCAGATCCCCATGTCCGGTAACTAAAGACAATGTATGGGTCTTCCTAATGTAGTTGACTAAGCCAGAGCCATAATAGCATGTGGTTGCACACGAAAGCCACAATTGGAGAAACATGTTCAATCTCTAAGTTTCCTAGGTGGTTTTCTTTTGGAGCACAACACAAAGTGAATCCCATAGACATGGTTCCTTTTGTTGCCACCCTCTCCAAAACTTAAAGTGTCCACCACCTAGGTGGTTCATTGAGTCCTTGTTTTATTATGTAAAACATAAGTCCTTTTCTCAATCCTTTGTAAAATCTCAACATGTATATCTTGTCAAAAATAAAGCATGGCTAAGCATGTACAACTACAATATTTTCACTAAGGAGTGTATAGGGAATCCTATTAGGATTTAGCATAGCATAAGTATAAAGAAATCTTTTTCATGCATGTTTTCATAATCCACTAAGTATAATGAAAATAGTAGGGCATTTGTATGATAGTGTAACTTGCCTTTTTGGTAGGGAATGAGGGTTCACTCCTTGATCTTGCTAGTCTCACACTTTGCTAATTTCACTACAAGTCAATCAAGCAAACACCAAATCAACTAACATTCCAAACCACTATTACTCAAACAAAATCACACACACAAGACAAGAAGGAAACTAAGTCATGCATAAGTATGCAAAGGATGGTTCTATTGTAAGGATGGTCTCCACTAGGTTTCTAAACTTTGTAAGGTCCAAATTGGTCATTTACCAAAATGGCAAAGTCATTAGTTAGAGGGTTTTGCCCAAAAACTATTTTAAAAATTCCATTCAATATTTTATATGGTGGGAAAATGGTTTTATCAAATCAAAAATCTTTAAGTTTCTCACCAAAAGTTTCTAACTCTCAAGTCTTGGTGTTTTGGTTCAGTAGCTTTGAATCAAAATATTTTCCCAAGGTTTTTATTCCAAAACCTTTTTTCATAATAAAACCCTTATCTTTATTTAGCTAGAAATAGACTAATTCAATTAATCCATTCTAAATTTTTATAATTTCATTTTCAAAACCATGGGTTGGTTACTAGGGTCAGTAAGGTCACAACAAACCATTTTGCAAAAGTTTTAACCCTGAAAACAATTTTAAATATTTTTTATACTCTAAACAAGCTCACAAAAGAATCTGCAAAATTAAGCAAACTAACAAATACTATTGGCTAAACTAATTCCACAGTTGGCTAGGGCTTGTTCTCCTGAATCCAACGACATAAAATTTGTAATTTTTGGACGTGTGGTTTGAAAGTTACAAGGGTTTGAAGTTTGCAAATAATTCTGATTCAAATCTGTTTTTAGTTTTAAACCTGGCCACGCGTCGAGCCGTGATTGGCCGATACCGGTTCGTCTGGATCACGTGCTGCGGAGCGTTGGATTTAAGTTGGATCGCGTAACGCTGCATCCTCTTCGCGGTAAGTGATCTAATCGCAGCGCTTGGATCTACATCCTCACGGCTAGCATGCTTGCCTAGGATCGGCAAGGCCGGGCTTGCGGCGCGACGCCGCAGCGACGCTACGGCGATTACAGGAAGCGGAGAGGGGGAAAAAGGTGCTCACCAGAATCGTGATGAAGATGGGATGCTCAACGTGTGCTTGTCGCGGTAAGGGGCGCTCTGGTACAGCTGCAATTGCTCGCCGGAGTGGAGAACGGCATCGGGTGCCTCAGGTGGTCATCGAGGATGGCGCTGTGGATCACCCCAAGGTGAAATATCGATGCGGTTAGATGCAGAAGGATGTGGCAAGTATGGGAGTGTGAACGAGGATATGCGGGGCGGTCAGTACTTACCGGGAAAGTGTAACACCCTCAGAATCGGACCTATGCAAGTTTGGGCAAAATTCACCAAACCCGCATAGAAACGATTCAAAGGTGCCCACCAAGCACTTTCGTGCGGGTGGAAAACGAAGTAATAACATCACACAACAGTCCTCGATGGGACCCACAGAACAGATATATATATAAGCGACTCCATGAGTCAAGAATACAGATATATTATACAAAGATCCAATCACCTTGAAACGATATAGCGTCCAGCTACGGACAAGAAGCAAATGGGGCTAAGAGCCCGGAAGAATAACCAATGGCGTCCATAACCCTGCCCAGGCCAAGCCGGAAGGGTAACCCTGCTAACGGCGTCGATCTCAAAACCTGCTTAAACAAAAGGGGTGCCGACAAAGGCGAATGAAAACAAAGAAGGAGCGTCGATCGAGGCCAAGACAGCGAGGCTAGAATTGGCGGTCCTCGCCTACATAGGTATGGTGGATCAGCGGCAAAAGATGCACTAAACAACCTATAGAGACTCGATACAATGGCGATATCGAGAGGGGTGAGAATGACCTAACCGGATCCAACTCAAGCTATCACCAAACAAACCCATCCTCGGTGTTTCCCTCGAGACCTATCGAGGAAGTCAACCGAGGAACTCACACAGTTGGCAGTTTTATTTAATTAGTGATAGTTGCGGTACTTTACTAGTCAGGTTTAGATAATCGTCCTGATAAAATAAACAGTGGGCACTTTTAGTTAACCATTCCGTTATAGTTGCAACAATTACTAATCAGATACAGATAGCATGAGGTAAACCCAAAGACCCAACAGTTGTTGATACTTTTATTCAGCCAATTCATTGTAGTTGCAATACTTACTAGTCATATACAATTGTCGCAAGCGACAACCAAACAAGCAATTGTGGGCAGTATTAATTAGCCATTCCGTTATAGTGGAGCTGATTACTAGTCATTATAAGTCAAGTTTATAACAAGAAACTTTAGTTATGCTTGTCTATGATCGAGATATCGTGCTCCAAGTCGTCCATATCCGCGACACGGCTTTCGTAAAGTTTTACCCGCCGGGTGCACCAATAGCAACACACGCCGATCAACCTCGAAAAACCAAAACAAAACCCAACGAGGCTTTCACGATGAACAATCACAGGATTCGAAATATTTCAGGGGCCACCCTTGAGTACACCCGCAACGTAAGCTAGCTCGAGACGGACCCAAAGTTTGTGGGCGGTAACGACGATGATGCCCCAAACGGGACTGTCGATACCACGTAAACGGGTCACGGCCCTAACAGACAAGAAGCGGTACCCGCACAATCGTAAATAAAGCAAAGAAGCATGGCATAAGTACAGATCGTAAATAAAACCTCAAACTAGTTTGTGGCCCCAAGAAATAAGATCAATCAAGCTCGCTCGGGGGTCCCATATACCTCCCGGATGTGGATAGCGCAAAAAACAAGGAATGTATCAAGTACTGGGTCTTACGGACACAAGTGGGCGTCGAAACCAAATATTATCTATCACCCACCGATGCCTCGCTTAATCAATTTTAGTTGTTAAACAGAAATTAAAGTGACGAAAAGTAAAACTAGGATCATCTCCAACATCAACATGCGGCAATACATCAAGAATCGTGGCATATGACGACACACAAGACTTGGGCAAGCAACTTCGTCACGCAAGTCCAACTATCTACCAAACAACAGGTAATAGGGTGTGTCCAAGGCAATATACGGCTGCAGGGAATAACACGGGTACGAAAACTAAAGCATCGCAACACAGATAGCAATAGATCAACAGGAGGGAATAAAGACTATAAAAGTAAGATAGGTAGAAAGGGAAAGATGCTCGCCTGAAAACATTGTCGAAAGGTTCATCCGAAGATCGGGGCGAAGCTCACATCAACTCAACGGTCCAATCCGCGAAGAAGCAAAACACTAGAAGAAACACCGGATGCGCTATTTAATAAAACGACAGAAGATCGGCATGATGCATGTCTGATGTACGGCATGGCAAGGTGCGATGCAATTAGGTCAAGATTAAGCGGAACCGGGGTCCCGACATTTACTTAAATGGTTCGAGTTATTTAGACCCCCGCATATTTAAATGTTGTTATAACAAGGCAAGATAAGATTCCGGTTCGATACACAAGTTTAAATGAGGCCGATGTGAGACTAGATTTGCCCGCATATGGGCCCCATATTTAGTTATTAGGTGGATCGGCATAAGGCCCCCAAACCAATGCTATGCATGCGGGAATGACAATTAAATATGCAACGAGTTGTTATTATATCATGAAATAGGGTTTCGGAAAGGGTTCACACATTAGGGGTGGTCGATGATCTTGGGGTTCCGGGGTTCGGGGTCCAGGGTCCAGGGTTCGACGAGGTCGTTTTCCGGCGGGATCGTTCTCTCGTTCTCGGTACGGGGGTAGGTCTTGTCGCATCGGGGTCTCGATGTCCGGGGAGCAGAACTTGGTCGGCGTTAGCGACGGACTCGTCCCGATCACGACGTTCTTCGCATTCGCGGTCTTCGGGTACGGGATCGTCTCCGGGTTCGGGGTCTCGGCGTTCCATGAAGGAGTACTTGTCACACGGTTTTCGGTGTTCGCGGACCGTTTGGCGACCTTGGCGTCCGGGGAAGTCCATGTCGTGTCCAGGGAGATCTTGATGTAGGGACGGTCCTTGTCGGCGATTCCTCGGGTCTTATGCTCGGTAGAAGTGCTTGTCGTTCTGACGGCGACATGGGCGTTCGTTCGACGAACTTGGCGTCTGCATCGGTGCTTGTCGCACCGGGTCTTGGTCGCCCGGTAGGTCTTGATGATTCCATGTAGAAGTGCTCGGTGATCCATGAGGAAGGGCTTGGCGACAGTTGTTCTCGTTGACCTTGTCCGATTGTCACAACCACCCAGAGATCATGCTGGCCTTGCAGCTCGTCGGGTTCAAACTCTTCTAGAACTGGCAGGGTGGAACAGGTGGCCCCACGCTTGGTATGTGCTCTGAGGCACGCGGGACCGACAGCGAGGGAACGGCCCGGCGCTGGCCGGACGGGAGCGAGTACGCGGGGAGGCGGTCTGGGACGGCTCGGGGGCGACACGGAGAGCAGGCAGCGGTCCGGGCGACGCGGTCTGGGCGGTGGCGGGCGCCGGCTGCGCCGGCGAGCGCGTCGGCCGGGAAGAAACGGCGGCGGACGGACTCGAAGGGCGGCGAAGGGGCGGGCTCGCGTCGGATGGTGGCGGGCGCGGGCCTCGGCGAGACCGCGGCGAGCGCGCGCCGCGAGCACCGGAGCGACGCCGCGGCCGGAGGGAGCGGAGGACGCGTCTGTTCGCCCACGCGCGGAGGCGGAGACCGGATCGGTGGCGAGCATCGCGGCCGGGCGGCGGGGTCTCGCGGGCGGCGGGCGGAGCTTGGAGGAGAGGGGTCGGGGACCTGGGCGGCGGAGGAGCTGGCGGTGGAGCGGCCGGCTCGGGAAGGAGCGAGGAGCTTGAGGCGGCCGGGCGGAGGGCGGCGGAGAGGGCTGGCCGAGGGAGGGCGAACGGGCTCCGCGGGCGACGGCGAAGGCTGCGCTGGAGGAAGCCACGCCGGGCGCTGGCGAGGACGACGCGCGGGCGGTGACGGGAGAGGCCGGTGGACGGCGGCGGGGGGAGGCCGAGGCGCGCTGGCGATGCTCGGCAGCGCGCGCGCGGGACGCGGAGGCGGCGCTGTGGTCGGTCTGAGGGCTGGGGAGGCGGCTCATGGTGGCCAGCAGAGGCCGGAGGGAGAGCGGCGGGCGAGAGGTGGCGTCGGGGGAGGGCTGCAAGGCGGAGAGGAGAGGCAGCGCGGGCGAGAGCGGCGCAAGCGGGGGGGGGGGTCGGCGGCGAGCGGCCCGAGCGGAGGAGGAGGAAGGACGGTGCGGGGACGCGTTGGGGAAGAAAGGAGGAGGAGAGAGATGGGCCAGCGGCGGTGGGGCAGGGTGGGTCCCGCGGAAGGGGGGGGTGAGGAATGGTTGGACCGGGTCAGGGGACGCTGACAGGTGGTCCCGTGGGGTCGGCGGGTCTGGGGAGTGGGGGACTGGGCAGGTTGGGGGCTGTGGGGGCCAGCGGCAGTGGGAGGGGGGTGGCTGGGTGTGTACTGGGGCGAGTAGAGCTGGCAAGGTGGTGGGGATGGGTCCCCAGCGTGGGCTGGCCGGGTGGGGTTTAGATAGGGGGAGGGAAGAGGAGAGGGAGAGACCATGTGGCGGGGTTGGATAGGCTAGAGGAAGGGAGAGGGTGATGTGGCAGCCTGGTATTGGAGGGGGTGATGTGGAGCTTTGGGTGAGGGTAGACTAATTGGTGGACTTAGGATAGAAGGGCAGGGGGATGGTGGACCGATTTAAAATCTGGGGCGGTCGTTCGGGTCGGTTTGGCCCGTTCGACTGCCCCTACTAAAAACAATTAAACTTTTATTTGATTTTAACGGGCCGCGTGCAAACCGATAGCGGCCAAAACCAAATAATCCGGCGACCCGGGTTTTGCGTGTTTGAATTAAGAGGGGCGTTTGGAAAACAAAACGGGCGTTGCGAAAATAGTTTTGGCAAACCATGCATGATGATGACGATGCAATGCACAAATTCAACGCGATTTTCTAGTAGTGGTTTTGCGGGATGCCACAATTCGACACCACTAACAATGGATCTCGCCCTCGAGATCCGCCTCATGGTACCGTAAGAAAGGTCGGCGATCTGAATCTTCTCGCATCATGTAGATCTTCGCGACACCACTAACGATGGTTCCTTCTTCATCTGGGAATCGGCGACACCACCAACAAAGGGTCGTTGTTCCTGATCGTCGAGGGAGCACTCCGGAAACAAAAAGTCGAAGGTAGAGGTATCACAAATAAAGCCACCCCTAACTTCCGTTAGAAGAGGGAAAAGTTACATTGATCCACCAGTTCGATGTACAGAGCGAACAGTAAGAGTCGGGTAGGGTGATCAGTCCATCCCGGCCCAAACTATCAACTCTCTACATGGGTAGGGAATCAGGCAACTCAACTCTCGAGATTTAGACTGAAGATCTTCATAGGCGGTATCCGGAACAAAGGGACGATGCCAGCAGGAATCGTATGAAAGACACACTGATTAGGTTTCGCGATAGTTCCATTGGCATGAACAACACGTGCTCAAGGTCGACTCCAACTTCACCAAAGCTCGTCCTTCTCATATGTTTTTCAACGACACTGTTATCCAGCAAGGAACACATACGGATGAGGAGCTCAAGAACAAAAGATCGGATGAAAGGTTCAACAGACAAGTTGCAGATTGATGGTCGTAGCACCTCCGTTGCAAAAAGGGAGAAAGCGAAACCCTGAAGGTACGACGGAAACCCAACCACGAGAAATCCTGGACGCGAAGAAAAGATAAGAGGGTAGATTCAAAACACGTCGAGATAAGAGGATAATAGCAGAGGGGTAAGGAGTAAAATCAGACCTAATCAGAACTATCCAACCGATTTTGCAAAATAGTTTTGACACTCTACTTCGGCCGTTAGCTAGGTTATCCTACAGGCTGGACTTGTGGGGTATCGCAATCGCCGAGCTCGATACCACTCAGAACACCTCGATCGGACCTATGCAAGTTTGGGCAAAATTCACCAAACCCGCATAGAAACGATTCAAAGGTGCTCACCAAGCACTTTCGGGTGGAAAAAGTAATAACATCACACAACAGTCCTCGATGGGACCCATGAGATATATATATAAGCGACTCCATGAGTCAAGAATACAGATATATTATACAAAGATCCAATCACCTTGAAACGATATAGCGTCCAGCTACGGACAAGAAGCAAATGGGGCTAAGAGCCCGGAAGAATAACCAATGGCGTCCATAACCCTGCCCAGGCCAAGCCGGAAGGGTAACCCTGCTAACGGCGTCGATCTCAAAACCTGCTTAAACAAAAGGGGTGCCGACAAAGGCAATGTAAAACAAAGAAGGAGCGTCAAGATCGAGGCCAAGACACGGCGAGGCTAGAATTCAGGTCCTCGCCTACATAGGTATGGTGGATCAAGGCGGCAAAGATGCACTAAACAACCTATAGAGACTCGATACAACCGGCGTATATCGAGAGGGGTGAGAATGACCTAACCGGATCCAACTCAAGCTATCACCAAACAAACCCATCCCGGTGTTTCCTCGAGACCAAACGAGGAAGTCAACCGAGGAACTCACACGTTGGCGCTTTATTTATTCGTTATAGTTGCGGCACTTTACTAGTCAAGTTTAGATAATCGTCCGATAAAATAAACAGTGGGCACTTTTAGTTAACCATTCCGTGATAGTTGCAACAATTACTAATCGTGCAGATAGCGTGAGATAAACCCAAACCCAGCAGCTTGTTGATACTTTTATTCAGCCAATTCATTGTAGTTGCAATACTTACTAGTCATATACAATTGTCGCAAGCGACAACCAAACAAGCAATTGTGGGCAGTATTAATTAGCCATTCCGTTGTAGTGGAGCTGATTACTAGTCATTATAAGTCAAATTTATAACAAGAACTTTAGTTATGCTTGTCTATGATCGAGATATCATGCTCCAAGTCGTCCATATCCGCGGACACGGCTTTCGTAAAGTTTTACCCGCCGGGTGCACCAATAGCAACACACGCCGATCAACCTCGAAAACCAAAACAAAACCCAACGAGGCCTTCACGACTGAACAATCACAAGATTCAGAAATATTTCAGGGGGCCACCCCTTGGAGTACACCCGCAACGAAGTAAGCTAGCTCCGAGACGGACCCCAAAGTTTGTGGGGCCGGCGGTAAACGACAGTATGCCCCCAAACGGGGACTGTCGATACCACGTAAACGGGTCACGGGCCCTAACAAGATAAAGAAGCGGTACTCGCACAATCGAATAAAGCAAGAAGCATGGCATAAGTACAGGATCGTAAATAAAACCTCAAACTAGTTTGTGGCCCCAAGAAATAAGACTGAATCAAGCTCTGGCTCAGGGGGGTCCCATATACCTCCCGGATGTGGATAGCGCGCAAAAACAAGGAACAGGTATCAAGTACTCGGGGTCTTACGGGACACAAGTGGGCGTTCGGAAACCAAATATTATCTATCACCCACCGATGCCTCTGCTTAATCAATTTTAGTTGTTAAACAGAAATTAAAGTGACGAAAAGTAAAACTAGGATCATCTCCAACATCAACATGCGGCAATACATCAGCAACTGTGGCATATGACGACACACATCAGCACTTGGGCAAGCAACTACGTCGCGCAAGTCCAACTATCTACCAAACAACAGGTAATAGGGTGTGTCCAAGGCAATATACGGCTGCAGGGAATAACACGGGTACGAAAACTAAAGCATCGCAACACAGATAGCAATAGATCAACAGGAGGGAATAAAGACTATAAAAGTAAGATAGGTAGAAAGGGGGAGATGCTCGCCTGAAAACATTGTCGAAAGGTTCATCCGAAGATCGGGGCGAAGCTCACATCAACTCAACGGTCCAATCCGCGAAGAAGCAAAACACTAGAAGAAACACCGGATGCGCTATTTAATAAAACGACAGAAGATCGGCATGATGCATGTCTGATGTACGGCATGGCAAGGTGCGATGCAATTAGGTCAAGATTAAGCGGAACCGGGGTCCCGACATTTACTTAAATGGTTCGAGTTATTTAGACCCCCGCATATTTAAATGTTGTTATAACAAGGCAAGATAAGATTCCGGTTCGATACACAAGTTTAAATGAGGCCGATGTGAGACTAGATTTGCCCGCATATGGGCCCCATATTTAGTTATTAGGTGGATCGCATAAGGCCCCAAACCAATGCTATGCATGCGGAATGACAATTAAATATGCAAAGTTGTTATTATATCATGAAATAGGGTTTGGAAGGGTTCACACATTAGGGGTGGTCGATGATCTTGGGGTTCCGGTTCGGTCAGGGTCCAGGGTTCGACGAGGTCGTTTCCCGGCGGGATCGTTCTCTCGTTCTCGGTACGGGGGTAGGTCTTGTCGCATCGGGGTCTCGATGTCCGGGGAGCAGAACTTGGTCGGCGTTGGGGCGTATCGGACTCGTCCTGATCGCTGACGTTCTCGCATTCGCGTCTTCGGCACGGATCGCTCCGGGTTCGGGGTCTCGGCGTTCCATGAAGGAGTACTTGTCACACGGTTTTCGGTGTTCGCGGACCGTTTGGCGACCTTGGCGTCCGGGGAAGTCCATGTCGTGTCCAGGGAGATCTTGATGTAGGGACGGTCCTTGTCGGCGATTCCTCGGGTCTTATGCTCGGGTAGAAGTGCTTGTCGCTCGCATCGGGCGACATGGGCGTCGGTTCGCGACGAACTTGGCGTCCTGCATCGGTGCTTGTCGCACCGGGGTCTTGGTTGGGTCGCCGGTAGGTCTTGATGATTCCATGTAGAAGTGCTCGGTGATCCATGAGGAAGGGCTTGGCGACAGTTGTTCTCGTTGACCTTGTCCGATTGTCACAACCACCCAGAGATCATGCTGGCCTTGCAGCTCGTCGGGTTCAAACTCTTCTAGAACTGGCAGGGTGGAACAGGTGGCCCCACGCTTGGTATGTGCTCTGAGGCACGCGGGACCGACAGCGAGGGAACGGCCCGGCGCTGGCCGGACGGGAGCGAGTACGCGGGGAGGCGGTCTGGGACGGCTCGGGGGCGACACGAGCGGTGCAGCGTCCGGCGACGCGGTCTGGCGGGCGCTGGCGCCGCAGCGCGGCTGGCCGGGAAGAAACGGCGCGGACGGACTCAAGGGCGGCGAAGGGCGGGCTCGCGTCGGATGGTGGCGGCGCGGCCTCGGCGAGACTCTGCGCGCGGCCACCGCTTGAGCACCGGAGCGACGCCGCGGCCGGAGGAGCGGAGGACGCGGTCTGTTCGCCCACGCTGGAGGCGGAGACCGGATCGGTGGCGAGCATCGCCGGGCGGCGGGTCTCGCGTGGCGGGCGGAGCTTGGAGGAGAGGGGTCGCGGGGACGGGCGGCGGCGGAGGAGCTGGCGGTGGAGCGCCGGCTCGGGAAGGCGGAGCGAGGAGCTTGAGGCGGCCGGGCGCGAGGGCGGGCGGAGGGCCTGGGCCGAGGAGGGGCGAACGGGGCGCGGACGGCGAGGGCTGCGGAGGAAGGAAGCCACGGGCCGGGCGCGAGGACGACGCGGCGGGCGTGACGGAGAGGCCGGTGGACGGCGATGGGGCGAGGAGGGCGGGCGATGCTCAGGCGCGGCCGCGCGGGACGCGGAGGCGCGCTGTGGTCGGGGGCCGTCAGGGAGGCGGGCTCATGTGGCGCGGCAGGCCGGGAGGAGAGCGCCGCGGCCGGGCGAGGAGGTGGCGCGGGGAGGGCTGCAAGGCGGAGAGGAGAGGCAGCGGCGAGCGGCGCAAGCGGGGGTCGGCGGCAAGCGGCCCGAGCGGAGGAGGAGGAAGGACGGTGCGGGGACGCGTTGGGGAAGAAAGGAGGAGGAGAGAGATGGGCCAGCGGCGGTGGGGCAGGGTGGGTCCCGCGGAAGGGGGGGGGGGGGAATGGTTGGACCGGGTCGAGACGCCGGTGGTCCCGTGGTCAGGGTCCGGGGAGTGGGGGGCAGGTTGGGGCAGTGGGAGGGGTCTGGGTGTGTCTTGGGGTGTGTAGAGCTGGCGTGGTGGGGATGGGTCCTGCAAGGTGGGCTGGTGGGGTGGGTTTAGAGAGGGAAGAGGAGAGAGGGAGAGACCATGTGGCAGGGTTGGATAGGCTAGAGGGAAGGGAGAGGGTGATGTGGCAGCCTGGTATTGGAGGGGGTGATGTGGAGCTTTGGGTGAGGGTAGACTAATTGGTGGACTTAGGATAGAAGGGCAGGGGGATGGTGGACCGATTTAAAATCTGGGGCGGTCGTTCGGGTCGGTTTGGCCCGTTCGACTGCCCCTACTAAAAACAATTAAACTTTTATTTGATTTTAACGGGCCGCGTGCAAACCGATAGCGGCCAAAACCAAATAATCCGGCGACCCGGGTTTTGCGTGTTTGAATTAAGAGGGGCGTTTGGAAAACAAAACGGGCGTTGCGAAAATAGTTTTGGCAAACCATGCATGATGATGACGATGCAATGCACAAATTCAACGCGATTTTCTAGTAGTGGTTTTGCGGGATGCCACAGAAAGTTCGACGGAGACGAGACAGACGGCGGCACTGTCAGAGCTTGTCCTAGCCAACCCTCTGGGGCGCCCGCGGTTGAATGAAGGGTATAGGGAGAAACGTCTGGGAGTGGGGAATCACAGTGCGTGTGGAGGCAAGGGGCGGTGTTGAGTCGCCGGAATCGTCACCGGAGTGTCGTCGGAACAGAGCCGTTCAGGGAGAAATTGTGGCGGCCTGGGGGCGTGTCGAAGAGTGGAGTCTGGGGGAAACGGAAGAGGGAAGGCAGGTGCTTTATCCTGCGTGGTCAAGGCGAGGTAAAGACGCGTCATTAAGACGAATTGATCGCGGCATTCAAATTCAGCAAACGGTAGCGAGGTTTGGGGAAGAAAGGGTCGCGCGGGTGAGGATGATGAACAGTAGCGGTGGGTCTACCTGTCAGTGGGAAAAAGAAATGAGGGAAGGGTCCACTGGTCATACACTGTACGGGTCAGAAACGAGGTGCGAATCGTTTTTGTTCGGGAAGGCAAGCTGGGCTAGTTCTGGGCCTTAGTGGGCTGCTGGGTTGGGTCGATCCAATTTCATTTTTTTATTCTGTAACCTTTTCTTTTTCTATTTCTGATTTCTGTTTTGAATTTCAAACAAACAATTCACACTCAAATCTATTCAAACAATTAACAAACTTTGTAGCTATGAATTTGGTTCTGTTTATCAACATAATCCACATTCCAAAATAAAATAAAGATTTTATTCTTTTTAGGATCTATCCTTTAGTTAAATAAAATGGATCTTTTTGTTATTTAATAAAATAGGGTTTGTTTTAATTAATAAAATCTTTATTTAAAACCCAAATATTTTCAAAACCAGTTCAGTAGGTTTTATTTGAAAGTAAGGAATAATTGGAAACTTGTTTAAAATAAAATAACATTTAATTTTAGGGTCCATTATTAATTAGATATAATAGACTTTCATTGTTAAATCAAATAGGATTTGTTTTATTGAGATATTTATGTTAAAATTTATACTAACGCCAAACATTTTAGTAGGTTTTATTTGTGAATATCAAATATTTGGAAAACTTATTTAAATAATTTAATAAGTTTTGATGTTTCAATTAAATTGGTAAAATCTTTTATTTAAGTAAAGTTTGGATATAAATTCCTTATTATTTTATTTAAATAAACCTTTGCTAATTTTATTTAAATAAATTGTTTTAATTCCCAAAGCTTGGCCAAGGTTTAATTTGGCTTTATAAAATATTCTTTATTTATATACTTCTGTTTTATTTGAAAACAGTCTTTTTATTTAATTGTTTCAAAATGGTATTTTCAAATGTTTTCATTTTTCCATTAATGAAATGTTTATCTTTTTAAATCCCTTTAGGTTTTTGTTTAATTCAAATGGGTTTGGAGTTCCATTTGAATTTAAAGAGTTTCTTCTGGCTCTGAAATTTAAACAAAGTTTTATTTTATTCATTTATTTTCACATTACAAGATTTGGAAAATCTTGGGATGTAACACTTAGCTTGATCAGGCTTGTGATTTAAACTGATAAGATGATATGAAAGCTTTCCTATCTTGCCTGCCTATGATGTTGGTCTAAGGCTCTAGGATTTGATTCCTAGTTAATTGGGCAATAATTTGTTTGAAACTTATAGGATTAGAGGTGCTACTCTCTCTCTCTCTCTCTCTCTGAGAGATGTGCCCTGATCTGATAAGATCAAATGAAAATGATCTAAGTTGCAAAAGTAATACTGAACCTAGTGATGTTGGTCTGAGGGTTTAGTGTTTGTGGTTGAGCTAGATTTCTTATCCTTATACTTGAAATATCTAGGATAGATGCACTCCTCTTGGGTGTTTATTGAGAGATCATCTCATAAAACAACACATGCTTTTATTTAGATAATATGATGAAATCATGTGATGGTTTTATGATGCTTACCACAGATTCTGATATGGATGTGGTAGATTGATGATGATCTTGATCTTGATCTGGATCTTGATCTGCTTTTGTTGGGCTCCTGAGCTTGCTCTTTAGTTTGCCTGCTCCTCCTAGCTCCTGGGCTTGACCTTGTTGTCCACCAGATCCATTCCCCTCCTTATGTCACCATTGTGGTGATGTTTGGGTTGATATGGGTGGTTGGGTTTGGTTGCTGTTCTTGATTTAGCTGTTGTTCATCCTGGCTGTGCTGGTGTGTTGTGTAGTGGAGAGATGCACTGAGGTGCTCCTCCAAGGCTGGGCTGTGGTTTTGTGATAATGGCTATGCTTGTGAGGTCGACAGCACACCCCTTTGCATGCTTGTGTGTGTGCAGCTTGTGTGCGTGCTATGCATATGTGGATAAGTTCGGAAAGTTTGAACTTACTATTACCAGTCTACTTTTACGTGGCTGGTGAATTGGTTCCTTTTTGGCTGTCATTTGAATCCTGACTTTGAATTTATGAAGGATGAAATCTTTCAGATTGGTGAAACTTGCCCCTTTTAGATATTTCTCAATGATGAGTTTATCATGTGCACCTCACTGACATATCTGAGAGAAATATGCTAACACTATTCTTATTTTGTTTTCTATTTAATCTTTGTTTTGCAGGTACAAAGATAAGGATGAAGATTTTAGATATAGGATAGTTAGTAGATAAACAATTGTAATTTTTTATTCTTTTGTAATTTTTATTTTATAAACCTTGTAATCTTTATTTGGTTCATTTATAATAAATATTATATATTTATTAATAAAGAATATTCTTATCCTCTACTCTTGTGTAAATTGTGAGGTTTGGAATAATTTGAGTAAGTTCATTCTTTGTATCTTGTTTATGTATATGAAATGAATTTCATATACAATATTGCTTTTTAGATAAGATTTAAGTTTTAATACTTTTCTCTTAATTAATTTAAGATTCAAATCTTATATCTAAATCATTTAAATTATTATTCAAACACTTAAGTTTTAAATTCAAACCCATTTCAAAACACCCATAAATCCTTTAAGATCACATCAAAGTTTATAACAATCCTTCTTTAAGTCTAAATCTAATCTTAAAGTAAGAAAGAAACATTGATCACTTAAGTTTTTATTTGGCGAAAATTTTACCCATATTTTCACAAATGAATGCATGCAACAATACATATTCCTAAATCTACCCTTCGTTAGGTCCTAAATACTGGGATGTTACAGAGAATCACCCTCGAAGTCGACAGTGTGAAGAGACTCGGAGGAGCTTTGGTCGCCGCCATCGATGGTGTTCATTGGCACGAAGACGTTAACATCGACTAACTCGGCGACTCTAGTGTCATAACCCGCTAGTGAAAACAAGATAGCCTCATGGTTTATCTTTTGTCCTTCGTCATCTACGTCGGGGATGCTAGAGGTTACCGTGTCGATGTCGGCATTCTCGTAATGTGCCTTTACCATGGACAACGCCATCCTTGAATCGGCCCGTGCACATGAAGCTTTCGATCTTGTGATATGCTCGGGGGCTCGGCACAGGATCTCCGAGAACTTCGCCACAGAGTCCGATGCCTTGATGTTGATTTGGAGGGGCTTGGAAATCTCTTTGGCTTGCGCGATGGCGGTGTTGATGAAGTTGCCAGCAAGAACCATGCATTCCTTTGCCGGAGGAGGCGACCGGGTTAAACTCATAGGAGCTGCAAATTCCGACAAGGAGCACATGAGTTCAAAAATTCAGAGTATCTAGACTATAGAAATCCAAGACGGAGAATCACTTACTGAAGATACTAGCCTCAGCTTGCCAGAGGGTATCCGCCAAGGAGTCCCGTTCTTGTTGGAGGAGCTTGTACGCTTCATGATGGCGCTGATTCTGATCATTGACAGCTTTCTTCTGATCTCTTAAGATCGAGATATCCTCCTTCAAGCGGTTCATCCCCTCGGTGGCGAAGTCCTGCAGGGCTTTCATTGATTCTTCATGCATCTTCAGCATGTCCTTCCTCTCCTGCTTAAGGATCTTGTTCTCTCTATCCAGCTCTTGAATGTGCTTGGATTGCTCGCCAATGTCCTTAGCCTTGGCAATGGTTTCTGCAAGTCAGAGAAAGCAAAGTACACAATGAGTACTCGAATAATACACAAGTTTAAGTCGGAATACGAAAAAGAAAGGAAAAATAGACGCTTGCTCTTGATGATCTGTCCCTTCAAGAAGGCAGTTTTACCCTTTTCGGCTTCCAAGTCCGCGCGCATCTTCTGGTACTTGTCCTTGGCCATGCCCCTCCGAGCATTCTCATTCTATGGAAAGAAAAAAGTTAAACGTTGTTTGGTCTACTTGGAGCATCTAGCCGGAAAATTTCCACCTAGACGCCGGGGCTCAAATGAGAGTTTTTAACTTAGAAATATGCTTAGTCTTTCTTTAAGCATCTAGTCGGAACTAATTCAGTTTTCGATTAGAAGCTTGGGGGCTACAGTATAAAGTTTTTAACTCGGATGTATGCTTAGCTTTTCTTTAAGCATCTAGTCGGAACTAATTCAGTTACAACTAGAGGCTTGGGGGCTACAGTATTGAAATTTATAAACGCTGCGTATGCTACTCTTAAAGCATCTAGCCGTAATAATTCATTCCACCTATATGCTTGGGGGCTACAGTGAGAAGTTTTCTAGCTTAGTCACTCTTAGAGCATCTAGACGCAAAGACCTATGGTTTTCCGTCTATATCCTCGGGGGCTACAGTGGGATATTCATATGAAAAGCAAAAGGCAAATAAAACTTACAAGTGCAATGATCTTGAGGTTAGTAGCACTCTCAGCCAGCATTTTGCCGAAGGATACACTGTTTCCTTGAAAGATCTCTGCTTGCCGGAGAAGCTCCTCCAGACCGCACGTTGGAGATGTCGGTGTCGCACCAGGAACCGAAGCAGTGCTACCCGGTGTAAGTACCGGATAGACTATCTTCGGATACTCTATGGTTTTCTTTGGTGCGGGGGCGCCGCCTTCGGCAGAAGCACCACCTCCTTACCGCAACCGATGGCATCATTAGCCGGAGCTTCAGCCATTTGGTGTGCGGCACTCTCCTGCGTCGCCTGTTCGCCGACAACAGCAAGCTCGGTAGAGGCACCTGAGTCCACTTCCATGGCGGAAGGGCCAGCGGCTTCCTTGGTTTGAGAGATTGTCGGAGCGGACGAAGGCTTGACGGTGGGAGTGATAGGGGCGGTGGCGGGAGACGCGTCGCGATGCAGCATGTCCTTGATGGTTCTAGAAGCCCCCGATGTTTTGGAGGTATTCTTCAAGCTGGTCGTCGCTTTCTTCTTGAAACGTGCAAAATGCATAAGTACAGGAATAAGACAGATAAATAGACAATGTCGGAGAGAAAGAAGCTTACACAAGAGGGGGAGCTTTGGCAAAATAAATCCCAGTAGTCTTTCTTTTCTCCGCCTCCAGGGCGGCGGTAGTCTTTTTGGAGGCTCCACCCTCCGTCTTCTTCTTCTTCTTCTTGCCTCCGTCGGCAGCGTCAGAGGTGGAGCTCTTCCGCTTTCGCGCCAAGGGAGCATCGTCGTCGGTCACGATGGTGATTTCCTTCATCTTTGGATCATAGATTTGAGGAGCCATGTTGTCCTCGTCTATGTCGCTAAACTGTTAAGGTGAAGATCCTCCGTGTTAGATGAGACGGTAATGGCTAGACGGAAGAACCGGAGTATATGTCATACATAGAAAATAAACAGTTACCTTTGGGCACTTTCTCTCTACGAACATGTCGTAGGTGATGGTGAAGCCACGCTTCTTTTCCTTCACCTTAACGATCTCCTTGAGGCGAAGCTTGATGGAGTCGCTCGAGAAGTTGTCCACGGAGATGCGGAGGCTATCCCTTCTATCGTTGGTATACTCATGCATCAGCTTCGAGCGGTGCTATAGAGGCTGGATTCGCCTGATGAACCATCACATGGCTAGGTCCAAGCCGGTCAAATCCGTCTCTACGAACCATTCTACCCGCCTTATTACGCGGGAAGCGTCGATGTCGGAGGGAAGGGAGGCCTGTGATCTCCATGTCGAAGTTTAGGCGGCGGCTCCATCGACGAAGTCCGGGTACGTTACTTCTCGGCCGTCCAAAGGGATATCTGGGCCGTAGAAGTAAGTACGCTGCCAGTTCTTGCAGGACTCGTGGCCGACAATGTCGGGAAAGTACCGGCCAGGTCGGATCTTGAAGCTAATAGTGCCACAATTTCTAAGCTCATCCTTGCTGGCTCCGGCTTCGCGCTTAACGATGAAGAAATATATAAAGAGGTCTAGCCTAGGCTTAATCCCTAAGTAACCCTCGCAAAGCGTCGCGTAATTGCTAAGCGCTAGGATACTATTGGGAGAGAGGTTTCGGGGTTGGACCCGATAATGGTTCAAGATGGCAAGGAAGAAGTTAGAGATGGGCAGGGAGACGCCGTGTACCATCTGTGCTTTGAGGTACACCTTTTCTTCGGCTTGGGGAGAAGGTGTGACCTTGCCGGCTGGCGCCGCCCGCCAGGCGAGCCCCTCCGTTGCGGGGAGGTAGCCTTCGACGATCAACTCCTTGATGTCACGGTCCGTGATGTCTGAACCATGCCAGTCGCCTTTGTGGGAGTCGTTTTCCTCCTCCAGCGGCTCCAGCGCCGCTGGATTGTGGTCGTCGCTGGTGGTCTTGACCACCGCAGACATGGGGATGACCAAGCCCTCTGGGGGCACGACGACGGAGCTCGTCGGCTTCGCCCGGCGCCACTATCGAAGGGGAAGAGTTGCTGCTGGCCATTGCAAGCGTTTGGGAGTGACTGACGAGATTGGGAGTTAGGGTTTTTTCGTGCGAGGCGCGGAGAGCTCGAGGAGACGCTTGCCTAAGGAAGAAGAAGATGCAGGGGAGAATAAGGTGAAAAATTAAACTTTCCACCGCAGTTACTATTTATGATACCCAACGTCAAGATTCGTGCAGCTTGATCGAACGGTTGCCGCGTAGACGACATGTGCGGAGACGTGCGCGGAAATTTCGCTACGTACCAACCGTCGCCGCCAACGGTTCGTATCGCTCGCGCGGGAAAAGTGGACATGATTGCGTTCTCTGCATGTGTGAGTTATGAGGCGTCGCTGACCTATGTCTACGTCGTCCTAGCTAACATAGGCAGATGAACCATCACATCAGAAGATTCCGGCATGGACGGATCCAGTCCGGCTACGAAAAATTACGATGAAAGATTCAGCAATTCTCCTACTTACAAGTTGAAGACGGAGAAAGCCTTGCAGGGTTCTTTGGGAGGACTACAAGATATTGCTTGACGATTTGCCGACATCCATCTAGACGGAGCATTCCATGTGAAGAGGCAAGACGACGCAAGATCTCGGAGTTCTCCGGGGGCTACTGTTGGGGATATGCTATATGGGTATCCTCATAGCATGTCTCTCATCCAGCTAACCCAGGTGTCCCACAGTTGGTAGCATGGCCCATGGACTGCTGGGCGGCCCAGTTAGATGGATCCAGAAGGGAGGCCCATGCCGGATAAAGGAAGGCTACGGTGGAGTTACCGACGTACCCGGAGCCTTGGAGTACAAGATACGCAAGACTAGTAATAGACGGTGTAGGACTCTGTAACCTTTCCGGCTAGGACTTTTCCCTGTAACCCTAGACCTGGCGACTATATAAGTCGGGCCTATGGGAGCCTTTAGGGCACAACTTCACATAACCTCTCATAGCGAACCAATCCCTGTAACTCGGCGTATCGCCCTTATAATGATTTATAGCAGGAGTAGGATTCCGCCACCGTTGTGGGATCTGAACCTGGGTAAGATGTGTTACCTCGTACCCGTCAACCGTCCTCCTTCCCCCACGTCTCTAAACACACACTGTAAGGACCCCTCCATGGCGTACTCGTCGGCAATACCACGACAGCACCTGGGAGGGGTGTGGCCACCTCGGGCACTCCCTCATCCTCCCTCTTCGCCTATAAGAAGCCTCCTGACCTAAAAACTGAGGGGGTTCGACGTTTTTCCAGAAAGAGTTCCGCTGCGCCGCCACCACCAGAAACCGCGATTCGGAACCGGAAACTCTGTTCTGGCACCCTGTCGGGACGGGGAATTGGAGGAGATCATCACCATCATCATCGGCGCCTCTCCATCAACCATCCATGTTTCCCCCATCCATGAGTGAGTAATCCCCCGATATAGGCTATGGGGATGGTAGGGATTGGATGAGTTCTATCATGTAATCGAATAAGATTGTTAGGGCATGGTGCCTAGAATCTCTATTAGTGCTATTTGACTTCATTGCAACTTGTTGTGCTTAATGCTTGTCAATAGGGACCGAGTGCCATGATCTCAGATCTGAACTTATTATTGATTCATGATGATAGTATTGTTTGTGATCTTATCTACAAGTTGTGTACACATATCATTGTCCGGAACCAAATGCCTCGAAGATACAGAAATTGGGACAGCCGGAGGGGATGGCTGTGATATGAGGATCACATGTGTTCACAGAGTGTTAATGCTTTGCTTCGGTGCTCTATTAAAAGGAGTACCTTAATTGCCATTAGATTCCCTTGAGGCCCCGCTGCGACGGGCTGGCAGGACAAAAGATGTTGTGCAAGTTCTTATTGCGAGCACATATGACTATATATGTAACGCATGCCTATGATTGTTTAGTACTTGGATGCTTTATCTTATTTATATAAAATTTCCCTAGATCTTGAAGTTACATGATTAGTCTCGTTCATGCAACGCCCGTCTATCCATCCCTATGCCTACCGCATTTATATCCTATTGTTTGCTACTATTGTTACTACTGCCTTTGTTTTACTGCTGCTGTTACTTTGTTATTGCTACTACAAAACTGTTGCTACTAATAAACTGTTGTGAGCAAGACTATCTTCAGGTGTAGCTGAATTGACAACTCTGTTGTTAAGGCTTATAAGTATTTTTTGGCTCCCCTTGTGTCGAATCAATAAATTGGGTAATACTACCCTCGAAGACTATTGCGATCCCCTATACTTGTGGGTCATCAAGGCTGGCCATCCTCCTGGGCAGCCAGTTGTCCGGAGGATGGCGCCTCACCCTTGACTCTGGCGCTGGGGTGCGGGGGAAGCCGAGCTGCGGGTTGTTGTCGGCGTGGATGTGCTCCAGCACGGCGGCGAGCATTCATCCGGGAGCGCTCCACCATCGACGTCGTGCCTCCGTGTTGTTGCGCTTCAGCGGCGATCCTGGCGGCCCCTCGTGGTGGGCGAGGTCCCAGAGCTGCCGGTCGGCGAAGAACTTCTCCCAGTAGAGCAGGTTGTCGGGGTCCTCAGCGAGATCGAGGTTTTCCATGGCCGTGATGGCGGCCTTGATCTCCTCGACCATCTCCTCGTTGGACGGCATCGGCAGCACGGGGATCCCGCCGGCGCTGAGCTTCCAGTCGGGCGGGTTCCGCATGTCCGGTGGCGCCATGTACCCAGCGTCGTGCAGCATCTTGGCCTCCCAGGGCTGGAGCGTGCGGCGGCCGAAGCCGTTCGCCGTCGCGGAATCGCCAGGGAACCTCTCGGCCATGGCATTCGCCAGAGTTGGGGGAGTGGGGAAGCTGCAAGGGTTAGAGTTCGCCGGAGTTGGGGAAGTGGGGGAACTGTTAATGTGTGAAGTGAGCCGGAGTTGTGGGAGTGGGATTCCGAGGCGGAAGGATGACAATGACTCGGCTTCTATCGTTGATTGGGCGGGTCCACGCGCCGAACCATTTTTTAAGGCCGAATTCCGGGCGTTTTATGCTTCGGCGTTCGAACGCCCGGACGCCCGCATCAAAGTTGGGCCAAATCCGGACGAAACCGGGGTCCTAGGAACGCGTCTGGGCCAATTTTGGCATTCGGACCAAAAAAATGCCCTGAGAACAGCCTGCTGGGAAGCCGAGTGGAGATACTCTAAGCGCAGGTTGAGCTGGTTCACGACCTTTCCGAACAAGCACTACCTCTGAGCAGCAGACTGAGCTGTTCGAGGAGGTGCTGATAGCAGTGTTGATGATGATGACTATGATGTATATTTTAGATTAGTTAGGCTGATTAACTATGGTTGCGGTGACCCCTGAATTTTGATATGTATATTTTGGAAGGTGATATTCAGTTATAACCCCGCTGTATGTGATGAACTTGTGCTGAACGGGAAGTTGTTCGTGAACTTGTGTTGTAGCCACCCGCCATGAATGATTATGTAGACTTCGTCCTAATATAATCTAGTAGTTCTCTGAATTGCTATTGTCAAGGCTCACCTCACCATAGAGGAGGTAAGGCTCTCATGGACAATGCAACTCGCCAAACAAAGCCAATTTGTTGAAAACTAAGAATACATGGAACCAAACAATTGGGGCTTAGCTTCCAAACCCTAATAACTAAACGAATACCCCTTTTGGCACAAGAGGTTGCACTACAGCACGCAACGTCCGTAAATCCATGATCTTCAGATGCGACTAAAATCCACGAGCAACCAAACACGTTCCTAGTGATTGCTTGCTGAGATGAGCCAATATGAAAAAAAGAGAACGTAGCTGATTTGACCTCATATAACATGGGCGCCATAGACTCCTAAACGGAGGTCAAGCTAGGGCGCGCAAAGAGCAACTCAATACAAGCGCGAAGATCGGGGTCTGAGATCCACTACTAGTTGAGTTTTTCTTCTCTTTCTCCCGTACGTGAGAAACCCTAGCAGCGCCGTCTTCATCTCCGCCTCCTCCATAGATCGGTTCCCCCTCCTCCGGCCGGCCTTGCCGGTGTCGGGAGAAGTGGGGAACTCGATCTATGCGTGGAGTTTTTAATAAAAGTAGTGCTTTCAGTATATTAGGTTAGGGCTTTGGTCGCCGTCTTCTTTTTGGTCTCCGCCTCAATGGAGATGACATCGTCTACAATAAGTGATCTAATGTCCTTCGTTCGACGACGAGTTCTTCTTCCCGACGTCAATGGTGGCGCTGGAAGATTACAAGTTTTTAGGTATGGGCCTTCAGATCTTGCTTTGCCAGATCGATTTTGGATCTTTTCTCATGGTTGCCGCGAGGAGGTTTATCCTCGCAATATTTGTCCCGGCTGCTACGTTCTTGACAATGGTGATTCGCACCTTCGACTCTCCAGCGATATTGACCAGGCTGTTCGGTTACTTTTCCCTGGCATACTGGTGTTGCTACTCTTGCCGATGGTGATTGACTACTTCAATGGATGCGGGCGTGCACGTAGCCTTGGCATTGCGGCTCAAATTAAAATTATGGGAGAACCTTCGTTGGTATTTTTAGGTCTATGGTTTGGTTTTATACGCTGCCTTCGGAATATTACAAGATTGTGTCATGGAAGAAGAAAGGGTTTGAAGACCTCGAAGATTTGCATGTTTCTTTTAGAGTTTATTTTGTAGTTGGAGTCAGTTTATGTAACTCTATCATGTACTATTTGTTTCTTTGAATATATGTGGTATTGATTTTCAAAAAAAAAAACCGCGTGAATTAGAGCGAGGGAAGGTCTCCAAAATCCTCATGGAAGAAACATGCCCCAATTAATGGGCTCTCAGACCCGAAACTGGGCCAGCCACAGGGATGTGAAGCACTCGCCGCGCTTACTCCACCAGTAAAGATCGGAAATGCAATGCCGCTCTTTGCGTGCGTTTAGAAGCCATCGCTAACAGCAGTAACTGGGCTGGCTCATTTAGGACGAAAACAGAAGCGCGTCAATTTATTGATGGGAAAATAGGAAAACTAGCTCCAGCGATAAAAATAAGCGGTGCATAGGTACAGTTCTGTCAAAAATGTAAAAACGGTTCAAAATCAAAAAAGTTCAAATCCGAAAAATGTTCATATTTTATAATTGTTCAAATTTAAAAACTGTTCATATTTTAAAATATTAAAATTCGAAAAAAGTTCACATTAAAAAATGTTTAAATTCGAAAATTGTTTATAACTAAAATGTTCAAATTAGGAAATTATTACATTTAAAAACTGTTCAAATTCAAAAAGTATTCAGAAACAGAAAAGAAAAAGAAAAAGAAACCAGAAAATAGAAAAAAAGAGACACAGAAAAAAGATAAATAATGTAACGCTACATGGGCCGGCCCAACGCGCGCGGCAGCGTGAGCAGGGCCTATTAACGCGCGTGTTAGGAGGGAAATAGCATTTGCCCTAAATGCCGCTTATAGCGGCGTTGGGGCGTCACGCCGCACAGGGTCTTCCTCCGATGGTCCAGCCCAGTTCGCTTCAGCCATCTTTTTCGTTCTGCCTTTTCTTTTCTCTATTTTTATGTTTTCTTCATCTGTTTTTTATTTATTTTTTAAGTTTAGAATTTGATAAATTGATCGTGCTCTTTGTAAATGTTCACGTTTCTTAAAAAATTGTTCATCATTTTTCAAAAAATGTTCATGTATTTTTAAAATTTAGTTCATAGTTTTTTAATTTAGTTCATGATTTTTGAAATTGATTCATAATTTTTTGAAAATTGGTTTATGATTTTGTGAAAATGTTTATGATTTTTCGAAAATTGGATTACGATTTTTCAAAATTTCTTCATGATTTTTGAAAATGTTATGTTTTTTAAAAAACATTCATGAATTTTGAAGTTTGGTTCATGATTTTTTGAAAATTGGTTTATGATTTTGTGAAAATGTTCATGTTTTTAGAAAATTGGTTTATGATTTTTCAAAAAAAATCTTCATAACTTTTACAAAATGTTCATGCTTTTTAAAAAACGTTTATAAATTTTGAAATTTGGTTCATAATTTTTGAAATTTGATTCCTGAATTTCAAAAAAAAAATGCTATTTATAAATCAATCAGTTTTGAAAATCTGTTCAGAATTTCTGCAAAATCTTCACGAATATTTAAAAAAGTTCACATTTTATAAATCACTATTGGATAAATGTTCAGATTAAAATAAAATGCAGAAACGTACAGATTAATTCATACTTCTACACCAAACGTGCCTACTAATAATTAATATATTCCTTTTGTTTGGTCTGTAACGGATTTTTTTGAGAGGAACCGCCTTTTATTACTGATCAATCTTAACAGAAATACATAAACCAGAGAGTGGTTCTACTAGCCAAATTTGGCGACAAACAGCATCTAAGACTACACTTCTAGGAAATGCTTGGGTACGTGACGGAATGGAATGGAGGAATTAACAAGCGGAGGAAAAGGTAATGATCGAAAGAAACGGATTTTTGCTGGGCTCATTTTGAGCAGCCGATGAAGTCAGCGTTTCAGGCCACGCGGACGAGCGGTAGCACTAAGCGGTGTATAGCACCTCTGGTAAAGATCGAATCATAAAATAATTCTTTTCAACAAAGTAAATATATTAATACTAAAAAATGTCAATTATATTCTGTCTTTGCAATCAATATAGATCAAATCTAAACATGAAGGATGCACATAGCCAAAAACAAAAGGAAAAGAGAAACAAAGACCCCACCGAACATAGACTCGCCACAGCAACTGCACCATTAGTGGGGACACCAGCAAGAAGGAAATTATGTACAAACACCGGTGTCATCCAACCTTGATCCTTGTCACCGCCAGAACCTCGCATGCCTCACTCAAATGAGCATGGAGGCCCTCTAACCCTGACTCGTCTTGACAAGCCCACCTCTCAGCAGACCATGGTAATCATGCTGTAAGGTGTCGACGCAACTGGATCTGGGAGCCTCCAATGGCCCTCCGCATCAACAACAAAGATGGCTCCACTCTGAGGCCCCCTGGGTTCAGCACATCGGCAGCCAAATCATAGGCCAAACACCCGGACCAAATCACAGAGCCAACCGAACAGGCGGTCAACTGCCAGCCATTTTCGCATCAGCCACGTGGGCACTTGGACGACCGGGGGCAAGAACGTGGCCCACCGTGGAACGCCAGTGATCTAGACCAGATGCCCGCTCTTGCGGAAGAATCAGATCTGGAGAGATGTTAATTAGAGCGAGATTCTAGGGCACCGGAAAAAAAGGAAAAGCGGGCATCCGCGAGGGTAGAAAGAAGCTTATTGGAGGCACTCACCGTCATCGTCTGCCAACGAACAGCATCCCGTGGCGATGGTGGGGTGGACGTGACATCAGATCAAAGCCTTGTTGTGTGGTATGGGGGACCGCCAGAATCATAAGATGAATAGGAGAGGTGTCTCAAATCGCCAAAATACACCTCCGTAGAGGGAAGAGAGAGAGCAAAGGAAAAACCTTCAAGGTGCATAAATATAATTGGAGAATAGCCCCCTCCATTCCAAGATGCTCAGTGGTGGAAATATAGTTGTCCATGAGAGGAGCAAAACTTAAAAGAATGTTACAAATGCTACGAGGATATTGCTTGTCTAGATTACCTAATTACTTCTTCGAGATGCGAAGAAAGTTAAGGACATAATAGCGAAACTGCCTATGGGCATGTGATGTAATTTCTATAAATAGGTACTTCAGAATAAATTGAATATATAATAAATGATAATTCGCAATAATGAATGTTCTTGTGCACCAATCGATGCTCCTCATCCCTATGATAGCCAAGACTGGGTGTGTTCAGTTCGGGAACAAAGTGGAATGGAATGTCATGGTTCCATTCCACTGGAATGGGTTGGTTCCATTCTTATGTTTGGTTAGGACAAACAATGTGTAATGGAATGGTTTCATCCTTTGTTCGGTTGGGCCAAAAAAGTGGAATAGAATGGTTCTGTTGTATGTTTTGGTGCGTTTAGCAAAAAGGATGGCAAGAGAATAGAGAGAGTGAGAACGTTTGGGTGGCTTTAGCATAGAGGAACGGGGAGATTCCACCCTTTTGGTGGAATGAATGCATTCTGGATCTATAGGGAATATTTTCTTTTGAGAAACTATCTCGTTCTATTCCATTTCTCAATTGAACACTAGAACGGCTCTCAAGTGTGGAACCATTTCATTCCATTCCATTTCGTGACACCAACCGAACACACCTAAAGGGAGGAGGGAGGGGTATAAATAAAACATTATCTCTCCAAGAGAACGAAAGGTGACATTTCACTTAGTAAAACACACTCTTTGTTTGTCTTTCCCCATAGGAACCGAGAGAGCATCCGCCCATAGTGAGATTGCCGCTGCCTCCTCAACGTCGAGGCGAGAGGAGCAGCCATCGAGGGGGAGCCGCTGTCATCAATAAAAGGAGCTACCTTTGCTGGGAACCTACACAATGTGAAAGAAGAAAGGCCACCACTAAGGTGCACAATAGTCGAGATAACATTTCGCCTCTCGGAATCACGTTGTGTTTAGTGACACCTCCCTCAGAACCCCGTCCCTTGGAAACATGTTGTGTTAAAGGCAGAAAAAGCGTTTCTTGCAGGACTCTATCCTTTAATCCATGTCGTGTTAGTGACATGTCCCTCGGAACCGCGCCATGTTAATGGCATGCCTCTTGGATTCACAACACCTTTGAACGACTACTGAATGAGAGCAAAGAAGAACAAAGCCCCGCTCACTGAAGAACGCGATGATTCTACGGTACGTGTTTGTTTTGTCCGTCGATTTCACCCAGTTTCATGCTTTACGATTCATGTTGCATGGTCTCACTCAGCTTCGTCGGCTTTCAGTACTATGCGTCAGATTGGCACGCAATAAAATGCAGTGAGCTAGTACATATGGTTGATACCGTGCACATAGAAAGTCACGAGGAACTAACCTACTACACATATGTTCCATAAAATTTACTGTTCGGGTGCATCTGTCAACACAACGGGCCTCTGTTGGGCCTATATATTAAAGTTAGCCAGCTCCTTTTGTCGGCTTGAGATATGATCCATAAACCAACCAATCTCCTAATTCACAGCACATACAGATATAGGCTCCTAATATAGTGGTGTTTAACCTTGTTAGTACCTCTTTTGCTTGTTTATCTTACATTAAGAAAAAGCATATACTCCTGTTAACTCAAGCTATGCTTATCTACCAAACGGAGCAGCAGCAGGTATCACATCGAATGTCTAGTCATGCTCGATTGCTCAACAGTAGTACTACTAGAGTTGATTAAAATCCATGTCGAAGCTGAAATTGTCAATCGCAGTACTGGAACTGGTGATGAGCGATCCCCAGTCCCTAGAGTTGTAGGCTTGTCCGCTATTTTCAGTGTTGGCCGCCGACGGTGCAGCATGCCGCCGGGCCACCGTTTGAGCATTGCCGACGGGAGGATTGAGGGGCCGGCGGTCGAAGGATCTTAGCGTCCCCGTGCTGATGTACACCCGGCACACGCTGAATTCGTTCCTCAGCTGAGTAAAAACAAGAAAATCAATGGGCAAGTTATTAAGCGACGGATTGCGTCAAAAGCAGCGACTAATAATTAATTACCCTTAGAGGTGCCGCTGTTCCGGCGGCCGTCGCGTTGCCGTCGTGGTCGGCGATGGCTTTGTACTCGTTCATCTTCCACGCGGTCTTGGATCCCGCGGGCGCGCGGCCGTGGTAGAAGACCATGGTCCTTTTGACCCCGATGACTTTGCTGGTTGCCGAGAAAACGCAGGACGGGGAGCCCGTGGCCTTCCAGTACCCCGACGGCGTGGTGCGCGCCGGCCGGCCGCCGCGCATCTCCCTCTCGGCACGCGGGCAGAAGAAGAACCACTGCTCCGCGTCGCGCACGCTCGCCTCCCCCGCCATAGCTGCAAATTCATGTGTGCGTACAGTGCAGAACAATTATTATGAGTAAGTAACCAAGTCGTGTTATTATCAAGCTAGCTAGAATGCTTGACGTGACGATGATGCTGAGCTTACTTGGGAGGTGGGAAGGGTGGTGGCTGTAGACGTCGACGACGGGGATGACGCGGTGGACGTGCGGCCCGGTGGTGCCTGCGAGGTGGTGGCGGAGGTAGAAGCCCAGAAGCTCGTCCTCCGTCGGGTAGAACCGGAACCCCGGCGCGGCGGCTAACGGATCACCACTACTAGTAGTTGTCATCACTGCAAGTTTGATCGGCGCCTAGCTACAACCCGGCCACTCGTATTCAAATTAATGTTGCTGTTCGTGTTCGATCTTGTTACTGCAACTGTATACACCAAGCAGGAATGATGTTTCTAGCTATACGCATATATATATAGTGCTGAATCGATCGATCATGCCATGTGGACTGACTTCACAGGAGACCGAGAGAGGTGAAGCTTGAGAAGCTAGTTCACGTACAGCCGTACAGGTCGTGCATTTCGAAACGACTGGTTTGGCAAATTCAGAGGTTGACGCGTAGTACAGCTGATAGTGAGAAGTCAAGCTAAATTTGAACCTATACATTAAAGGATGTCTAGATACATCTTATTCACAAACCTAAAACGTCTTATATTTCCAAACGGAGGGAGTAGTAGGCCATGTCCACGACGTAGGTGGTAGGGCACTGGGCAGTGACACGTGGCTGTCTACAGCACTCACAGCTGTGTGTTCGTACACGTACTTCCTCTGTTTCAAAATATAAGATGTTTTAGCTTTATAAAACAAATGTATCTAGATTATTTTTAGTGTGTAGGTTTATTTAAGTTTAGAGTGAATCTATACACTAAAAGATGTCTAGATACATTTTCTTTACAAACCTAAAACATATTGTATTTTGAAACGGAGGGAGTACATGGACATTTCTTTGACTCCAACGATGCTATTTTTTAGAAAATATTTCAGCCGTACGACTCATTCAGATCATCATTTATATGCACAAATACAGAAGACTCGCAGTAGGACTCGCTGCTCTGCGATGATTGCTTAGAGCGTCTCTAGCCGAACTCCTATAATTTAGATAAGCAAAAGCCTCTTTGTCTTTTAAATTTCTTATATTTGTTCATTTAAAGGAAAGCAGTTCCTATATGATGAACAAAATTTTATTTGCTGCAAACCAAATTATTTGAAGCAAACATTAAATATTACAAACCGAGTTAATAAATATAATAAATAAAATCATTCAGTATTATAAATTTCGGTCATCCTCGATTGAAAAAGAAAAAGAAAACACAAAAAACCTCACCTGGTGAACTCGTCGAACACCTCATGGGCGAAGGAGTTAAGAACCGTGGTTGACAGAGTAGAGTTGACGACGATGGGTGAGACCACCGCCAGGGCTGCACGACGACCGGAAGTCGATTTAGCGGTGTTGAATACCCTTGTAACTTGTTGTCATCGGTTGAGTAAACATACTCACCGCTGTCGGGAACTACTCGTCCGAGAAGAGGCTGCGGCCCTCGGTTCTGTCCACGCCTAGATCTACGGCGGTCGATCTACGACTTTCCCATGCTCCGGCGGCTCATTTTTCAAAAGAATCGATCTTGAATCGGTGACGGATTCGAAAAGGATGTGACGGCTCTAGGGCCTGATTTCGGCGATGACGGACACGGGCAAGCGAGAGGAGTGGGGACGAGGGCGGAGGATCTTTCGGGCTCTCGGAGAAGGCAACGGGTAGTCGCCGGTGTGAACGCTGGCCGGGATAGGTGGCACAGCAGGGAGGCTGTGCGTGAGGCTAGAGAGGGGTTTTTTTTTTTTTTTGAGAGGGGGATGTTTTGCTCACACGAGGTCGCGCTGCCAATTTGATCATCTAAAGGGATAAGTTCACGTGGATGCGATTTAGATGTCTCAACAGAAACACTCATCTTTTTGCGAATTCGCCTAGATCTTAGCTAATTCCTGAACAGTGAATAATGCCATCACTCTGGTAGGCTGCTGCTCTGTTTGATCCGAGACAAAATCGATAAATGATCGATTTGAGCCCGAGGACTCGTATAGACGCCTTCGTCCCGGTTTAAAGGATACAATTTGCAATTCTCTTGTCTTAGGTGTCCTCTAATTGGTCTATTTTATAGTTGGAGAAGAACATGTATGAGTAAAAGAAGAGCCAATAAACGCATTCACATTTGTTCATACATGTGCATGCAAACATTTTTTTCTTTTCATACTGAGATTAAATGTTTTTGTGTCTAAATATTTTAGATTACATGGTTTGCAAATTCTGTCCTTTAAACCGGGACGAAGGAATATAGCCGAGTAATTTACACGGCAATAATCGTATCCGATTGTGAACTTTTTTTCCTCGCACAGAAAACCTAGCAAAAATTCCACACACATGATAGAACACTTCAGTTTCCCTAAGACCTCGGGAAACGATAGAAATCAACGTGCGACCCAGAATTCCGAAGCCGGAGCGTCCGTTCGGTCCTGAATACGACCCCGTCTCCACTGACTGACAAGAGAGTGATCTGGTGCGACAGCAACGGCCGCGTAACGTACGGGGTCCTCGCTCTTGCCAGAAGAACGCGTTTTCATAGCTAGAAAACGCTTAGGCTTACGTGTTCGTCCTATGGATGCATGCACACGGCATGCGAGATGACAATGAAAATGCCATGCGCCCATGCATGTCCATTGACCGGTGCAAGAGACCTGAGAATTTTCACGAAAAGGTAAAAAAAAACTTTGCGTTTTAGTGAATTGATAAGAAAAAAAAAGTTATACATACATATCTAAGAAAGAACCACTAAAAGTTATGTATACTCAACCCATTAAAACATCTTATATTTTGAAACAGAGGGAGTACATAGCATTGACAATACCATACAACTCAACCCACTAAAATTAGGCAAGGGGAGAAGCCGGTGAAGCCCCTGGGCTCCGGTGCTAGCCCATGATCTCGCCTTATGTCCGAACAGTGGTTACCAGGTACCTGGGCTGGCTCATCTTGCACCACGACGAAAGATTGGCACGTTTTTTTTTAAAGAGCATATATTAATACCAAGAGATATCAATTACATCCGGCCTCTGCAACAACGCAATATCCTATTGGCATTACGGATGCACACAGCTAATAAAAGATAAAGAAAACTAAGAAGAAAAAAACCTGCTACAGTGTTTCGGTCCTAGCAGCAACGGTACAACCAACACCGATACAACACCTGAACTCCAGACTCTTCAAAAGCGACGCCTCCAAAAAGGAAACAGTGCACAAGCGCCGCCGTCGCCCGATCAAAGATCTAGATTTTCATCCTGAAGATAATCCTCACTCTCAAGGAAGACTGGCACGTGGCTCGGTCTCTCGGGAATAGACTCGGGAATAGACGGGACCTAGGTCAGACTGGACAAGCGAACAACACGCCAAAGGTAAGGCAAGCATGTATATGGAGGTGTCAAACACTTGACGCTCCTCCTTGGAGAAATGCATATCGAGCCCACACCAAGGTTACAAGGGGTCGGTACGTATCCTCCGAAGCCAACAGACCCGAAGGTTGATCATCGTTCGTGTGAGCTCGGGGATCCCCAAGCCTCCAAAATGTAGCGGTCGACTAACCTTAGCACAGTTGGCACGGCAGTGGCCGCCCTTGGCGTCAACCCTGGCCACCCATAGAAAACCACACAGTATCTTGATCACTTGCTTAAGAGCTTACTTGTTCAGAGATAGCACTATGAGAGAAGAGGAATCGCAGCAAGCACCGATCTGATGAGAGTCGGCGGACCGGCTGCCCTGGGCATCATGGAAGCCTTCCAAGTTAGAAGCCCGTCAGCCATTCGTTCCACCACTAGCTGGAAAGACTCACCCGGGAACCTTCTAATAGCGAGTGGAATGTCAAGATACGTCATGGGGTAGGGTGCCAATTGGCACTCCATTACCGCCGTCGTATTTTTTTTAAACGGGGGCAAAAGCTTTGCCCCAATCTATTAATTAAGAAGAGAATTGCCCGGTTAATTACCGGAAACCCAGGCAAAAACCATTACAACAAAACCACACGAGAACAACACCTAAAACATGCCCGGTGTGGGAGCCATATGAATTTCTAGATTCCTCTATTGGTTATTGTTCGGAGAAGTGTCTCGATCATGTCCGCATAATTCACGAACCGTAGGGAGACACACTTAAGGATTCGACGTTGTTTGAGTAGTTATGGTATTATGAGAAAGAGACCGAATGTTGTTCGGAGTCTCGGATGGGATCCGGGATATCACGAAGTGATCCGGAATGGTCCGGAGAATAAGATTCATATAAGGAAAGTCCCGTTTCGGAGTTCGGGAATGATTCCGGTGTTTTCATCGGGAATGTTCTAGAAGGTTCCGGATTGTCCGGCATTCCGAAGGGGGAGGGTACATGAATGTGTCATTAAATGATTGCATCATGTAATAAGTGTTCTTTCTGTTCCAAAACTGAAAAGTCAAACTGCCAGTTTGAAAGTCAAACGGCTAAAAGCGAAGCTGGAAAACAGGAAGCTGTGGGAAGCGAAAGCTGGGAAACAAGCAAAGCGGAGGTTGAAACCAACTTGGAGGAGAGTCACTCTCCTCCAAGCCGTGACCAGCCCTAGGCCGAGTTGGGAGGACTCCTCCCTCCTGGCCGCCTAGCCCTCCACCTATAAAAGGAGGGGCGGGGCCTCCTCCTTGAGACACACAAGTTCCTATCTCTTCTAAATCTCCGGTTTAGAGCCGTTTTGGTTTAGAGCTTCTAATTGCTTTAGCCTGCGGTTTAGAGCCTTCTAATTGGTGTGTCTAATCTCTAGACCACTAATAGCCCTCTCTCATAATCCACCATACTCGCTCCGGCTTAGGCGAAGCCTGCGGGATTCCTCTACTTAGGTACCACGTTGTCTTTGCGGAATCGCGAGGAAGTGCTACAACCTCCGCCTCTTTGGAACAAGGGAGAGGAAGGTCTTCGTCAGTCGAGCGTGTGACCGACTTGAAGCGCTGCGGAGCAGCCTTGGAAGGATCGTCCACACGATCTTGAGATCGGAAAGAGTACGACTACATCACCCACGAGAATCCGCTCTCGTTAAACACTTTGGAATCTTCGAGGGTAAGTTATTCCATCGACTCGTTGCTACAATCTAGTAGATATATCTTGGCTTGTTTGTTTGTATGCGATAGAATTTTTTTGTTTTCCATGCTACGAACCCCTACAAGCCCTCGCCGCCTCGCCCCGGGGCTGCCTCTAGCCCTGCAGGGGGCCCGAAGAATAAGAAGCCCAGAAAGAAGAAGCCCTCTTCCGTGTAGCCTGTGTCCGGAGCTCCTGCGGGTGGGGCTCCATCCCTCTCTCCCCGGCCTGCTCGGGAGTGCCTCGAGTACTATGGTCACGGGGTCAATGGTGGCTTCTACTACATCGATCTGGGAGTAGTACAAATGGCTGTGCCGGAGACCCTGCGACAGTGACGCTACTGGAGCAGGAACCCCCAATGCAGATCGAGGTGACGGAGGAGCCGATCCACCAGGAGTTCTGTGAGGTCCTCCCGAGACACGAGTGGCTAGTGAGGAAGATCTCTGCCACTGAGTTCGCCGTGTAGTTCCCCTCCATGGTGACCCTGCGGATGTGTGCCATCAGCGCCTCCTTCACCCTGCGATCCACCAGCAGCAGGTGCTGATCAGGCCATCGTCTGCTGACCAGGGGGTGACAGCCACGCTGACGGATGTGTGGATCCGCTTGTCTAGTGTTCCCCCGGAGGCGAGACAGGCAGAGGTGGTCTCCCTCGTTTCCCAGACAGTCGGCAAGTGCTTGGAGGTGGATCCGAGCTCTCTCTCCGGCCACGGGGTGATCCTCCTCCGCATCCTGTGCCCTAACCCCGTGGTGTTCCCGGTGACGATCGAGCGCGTATTCTTTGACCGGGCGGGTCGGGACCTGCTGATGGAGCTCGATGGTCCTCCTATGCCTACGGGTGTGGGCTCTCCCTTTCTGTCTCTGCCTCAGGATGACGACCTTGGGTCGGGACAGGGGGTGGGGGGTCGATGAGGACTCGTTTGGCGAGGACTCCCTAGAGGTGGACAAGTCCCCCGCCCTAGAGGCGCTAGTTCCTCCCCCTCCCTTGTCCCTCGGCGGGTGGGGGCGTGATTGGACACGCAGCTGGAGGGGTGGCCCTGTTCTTCCCGGCTCTCCATCCGCTCTCCCGGAGTGCCCCGGCCAAGCTCATGACGGTTGACCTCTCGCGTTGTGCCCGTCCGTCCCAGCTGGAGCCTCTTGCCTTCGACATGGCCCAATACGGCTCCAACCTCGGCAAGTCCCGACTATTTTCAAGTGATGGGCCCAGGGGAGCAAGGAGGGTTCCCCGTCACCCACCCTTCTTTCTTCGTCGTCCGAGGACACCTCGGGGAGTGTGGGGCTGGAGGTGTTCCCCCCCGCTCCCCGGGGGTGGTGTGCTACTCCCTCGCGCCAGATACTCCGGACATCGTCACTGGCGGCTCGGCCATGGTCGACCTCACCACTCCCGTGCCGAGCTCTAGGGCGCGTCGTGCCAGATGCCCACGCCAGCCCCCTCCTCCCCCGTCTCATCACATCGAGTGCATTGTTGGGGCTCGGAGTGGGGGTGCGGGTCCTGAGTCGACGATTGCGGAGTGGTCATCCCAGCGGGTGACAGCGCGTGACGAGTTTCCAGGTATTTCTTGCCTCCCCTCCCCCTGCTAGCTCTTGTTTGCCCTCGGGTTCTAGTTTCTCGGCTCTGGAGGAGGTGTCTTTGGATCACTTGAGTGCGGTCGCGTCCGACTGTGGCATTGTGTTCTGTAGCGAGAAGGGTCCCCGGCTGGAGCAGGTCACGGCCATCAAGGCTCGAGAGGTGTACGAGGGCCAGATTGCCGCAGCCCATGCTTGCGATGCACGGGAGAGGGAACGGGCCCTCATACTGGCAGGACCTGGCTCCTTGGAGCCTAGGTCTAGCTCGGTTACACCCCTTGATCCTGATGGCAGCCAGCCCCCTATGAGGACCCCATGCCCAGGGAGACCTAGGAGGCGGCCTCCTAAGGTCCTGTCTCGGCCCGTGGCGTATCCACCACCAGTAAGGGGGACGCCCTTGAGTGATCGTTCAAAAGAACTTGCTCCGGGCGTTCCGGATGTTCATTTGGAACATCCGAGGGTTCAGCCAGGACGGGTGCCACCGCCAGATCAAGGAATACCTACGCCAAGAAGATGTGGATATTGTGGGCCTTCAGGAGACGATCCGTCAGGACTTTTTGATGCTGGAGCTGGAGGCCTTGTCTAGACATAAGTTTGTCTGGACATGGCTACCGACGTCAGGCCACTCAGGCGGAATCCTCCTTGGTGTTAAGGAGGATACCTTCGAGGTAGAGGATATGGACCACGGGGAATTCTTTGTGAGCACGGACCTCACCCATAAACAATCGTGCCTCAAATGGGAGGTCATGATTGTTTATGGCCCCGCAGACCATAGGAGGTCCTAGGATTTCCTGCTCGAGCTCAAGGCCAAGGTGGAGCATACGGAGACCCCAGTCATTGTGGCAGGGGACTTCAACCTTATTCGCTCTACCGCGGGCAAGAGCTCGGCGAACGTGGACCTCCAAAGGAGTCGTATGTTCAATGATTGTATCGCTGACCTCACTCTTAGGGAGATCTCTCGGGTTGGTGCGAGGTTCACCTGGACCAACAATCGCCTGGATCCGGTGCATTGCATCCTCGACAGGGTCTTTGTCTCCGTGGATTGGGAACTGGCATTCCCCTTGTGCTCGCTCCATGCGTCACCAGGGTGGGCTCGGACCATACCCCCTCCTCCTATCCTCAGGGGTAGGGCCCCCACCGAGATTGAATCACTTCCATTTCGAAAACCTCTGGCTCCACCAGCGGGGTTTCATGGAGGCGGTTTGGACTAGGTGGGTGGAGGCTGCCGCTTCGCCACCCCGCGCCTTCTGTGCAGTTGATGTCTGGCACCATTGTGCCTTGATGTCACGCCAATTGATGCGGGGCTGGGGGCGAACCTGGGCACCGAAATTTGCGGCCAGAAGGAAGCCATCCTTCAGGAGATCCAGGCCCTTGACCTGGAGGCTGACCGGGTGGGACTTTCAACGGATGCCTGGTCCCATAGATACTCTCTTGAGACCTCCATTATGGAGATATATAAGGGGGAAGATGCTTTCTAGAGGCAGTGGAGCCGCCAGAACTATACTATCCTGGGGGAATCCAACACAGCCTATTTCCATGCCATTGCGAATGGTAGGTGTAGGAAGTGTTCGATCCCATGCCTCTGGGTTGCAGACTCTCTTCTTGATGACCAAAGAGAGATCTCGACCCATATTTACGTGTTCTACCGGGAACTCTTCTCGGCGTCCTCGAACTCGGGACTGGTGTTGGGGGCGGACTTCTGGCCTGATAATGCCAGGGTGACCACGAAGGAGAATCTGGAGCTGACCCTCCCTTTTCTCCAGTCTGAGGTCGCCGCAGCAATCAAAGCAATGAATGCCAACTCGGTGTCGGGGCCGGACGGGCTCCCGGTGGTGTTCTTCCAGTCCTTTTGGGACCAGCTAAGTCATGTGATTATGCGCATGTTTCAGGAGTTCTACACCGGGACTCTTGTCATGTCGCAGATGAACTTTGGCATGGTTACCCTGATCCCCAAGGTAGTGGGGTCCACGGATATTCGCCAATTTCGACCAATCATGGTGATCAATGTCATCCAGAGGATTTTCACCAAGGTCTGCGCCCTCCGTCTTGCTCCTATCATGGAATTCTTGACCCACCCGCTCTAGTTTGCCTTCCTCAAGGGCCGCCCGATTCATGATGGCATACTTGCACTCCATGAGATCATTCATGAGGTGAAGGTACGCCATCAGAAAGGGGTGTTCCTCAAACTAGACTTTCAGAAGGCATACGATAAGCTGGATTGGGCATTCTTGAGACAAGTCCTCGAGCATAGAGGATTCGAGGATAGGGTGATCTCGTGGATCATGCAATTCGTTATGAGTGGGAGCACGGCGATCAATATCAATGGGGAAGTGGGTCCTTATTTTAGACCCTCTGCGGATTTAGGCAAGGGGACCCGCTATCGCCCTTGCTTTTCAACTCCGCGGTGGATGCCCTTGCAGAGATCTTGGACAAGGCCAAGATCGCTGGCCACCTCTCGGGGGTGGTAGGGCATCTAATCCCCGGAGGTGGCATCACCCACCTCTAGTATGCGGATGATACCATGATTATGGTCCAGGGGTCGGAACTGGACATTATTAATCTCAAGTTCCTGCTTTTGTGCTTTGAGTCCATGTCTCGGCTCAAGATCGACTTCTATAAGAGCGAGGTTATGGTCCTGGGTTTCCCCGAGGAGGAGAGGCAGTTGATCGCTGACCGTCTTAACTTCCAGTTGGCGAACTTCCCCATCACCTACCTAGGCATGCCCATGCGGGACTCTCGGGTACTTATCATGGATCTGCCCCCCATGGTCACGAAGGTTCGGTCGAAAGCCGAACCGTGGCGTGCACGCCTAATGACCAAGGGGTCCCAGACGGTTCTGATTAACTCCTTCCTGTCCAGCCTCACCATGTATCAGATGAGCCTATACTTGCTTCCTAAAGGAGTCCATGCAGACTTTGCGAAAGAGCTGTCTAGGTTCTTTTGGATCGCTGGAGATGGGCACCAAAAGTATCATATGGTGAAATGGGCAGATATATGTACCCCCAAAATCCTTGGGAGTCTAGGGGTCCTTGACTCGTGTCGTTTCAACGTCGCCCTGTTGCTCAAGTGGGTTTGGCGGATTCTACAAGATGAGGGTGGTATGTGGCTCCAACTAGTCAAGGCCAAGTACCTCCGGGGTCGCCCCCTGATGGCATGCAACCGCCGGGAGGGATCCAAGTTTTGGCGGGCCATCCAAGACATTAAGCACTTCATCCGCCAAGGCTCCCTCTTTGTGGTAGGGGATGGTCAGGGAGTCCTTTTTTTGGCTGGATCCCTGGATACATGGGTCCCCCTAAATCAGGAGTTCCCGGCGCTGTTCGCTATCTGCACAGATCCCACAATGTTAGTTGCCGATGCGGTTCAGGAGGGCCAATGGAACATCCCGTTCCGGAGGTCCTTTAACGACGCGAAGGCGGCTAACTTTGTGAGGCTGCGGGGTTCCTGAGAGGGATAAGGTGTCTTGGATCCAGTCTCCCTCGAGAGCTTTCTCTGTTAGTTCGGCCTATAGGACCCTCTTCCAGGGTCCTGAGGTGCCTTGGACGTCGCACCTATGGAAGTCCCCCTCCCCCTGAGCGTGCGAATCTTTCTATGGCAACTGCTTCGAGACCGCCTCCCCTCGGGGGTCGAAGCGCAGCGGTCCCGGCGATGGGTTGTGTCCGTTATGTGGGATCCCAAAATCTTGTACCCACATAATGTTCACATGTCCTGCCGCTCACTTTTTGTGGAACTTCACCCGAGAAGCTTTGGGGCCTACTTGGCAGGCCCAAGACCCCGGCGAGTTCCTAGAGACTGAGGCAAACCGCTCCGGGGGTAGGCGCCACCTCTTCTGCAGTGGTACCCCCTCTCCAGACAGCGTGACCAGGAGTGGGTGGACGACATCTTGTAGGCTCTCCGGGCGTCAGCACAACGCTTCTTGTTGTGCTGTGGCCCCAACAGACTCCTTTTCTTTCCTTTTGACGCCTAGGATGTTATAATTGCGACAAGAAGATAACGGAGAACGAAAACGAAAAACACAGCAAAGGGACACAAATTTAACGTGGAAAACCTCACCAACAAAGAGAGGAAAAAACCACGTGCGCCAGCCAGCGAAACTTCACTATATCTAGGAGTGTTTACAAATGCCGGGGATTTCACAGATGCAACCCTTCCCAACAGGCGGCTTATAAGGGGTTTATATATCAGTGGAAACCTAGGTCTTCAACGATCCGAACCGTACAGTGGGGGGCTGTCGCCCCTCGCACCCCCCACAGGCGTCCCCGTTGGGCACGGTGTGGGCCAACTTCAGACTTGTTACATTCAGCCCAAGCCTCCCGGCGACGGGCCTCGCTCCACTCGTCAGAAGTTGACCTATACTTTGTAAAATTTGAACGTCGGTGATATTATTGTACTCTGGATGGTCGTTTATTTATTTATGAAGCTGGGCGTAAAACTTGTTTCGAGAGTTGCAGCAAGCCCTGACTAAATCTGGATTCACGTGCCGGCCGTACTGTAAGAAGCTGGGACAGAAGGCCCTTTCCTCTGAAAAGCAATTCCATCCACAGACCTGTATACTGCTGAATATGTGCGTACGGTTCAGGGAAACAGACAAAGCGTATGGTCGTTCTCGCTCAGTCGCTCGGCTCAGTTCAACCTAACTGCCGACTTCAAAGTTCAGACAGTCCACGCAACGATCGCAACACGTTTCAGGACAGTAGGCAACGACACCGCGTAAACAGATGGAGAGCATATCCAGTTAGGCTAAACACTTACACAGGCCAATATCTTGCTCAGTCTCAGACCTCTCAACCTAACTTCGGTTTTTGGCTGGTTTCCACTTAGGCGCGTCCAATGGCAATTTCATGTTTGACCGTAGGAGATACAGAGGAAACTCACATATCCTGTTTGCCTTGCAGGATCCAAAAAAACCGAGACCGTAGCCATGCTTCTTCAACCATACATCACTTTTTTAGATGGCTCTTGAACCATAAATGATTGTATTATACCGTATGAAAGCATCGTTTTCCACCAAAAGCTGCAACCAATGGAAATACATCCCTATCAATAGATTACCAAGCCTTGCAAAAAAAAAAAGATTACCAAGGACCTAGTCGGATCATATTATGACTTCACATCGTACAAAACCAATACTACCTCCAAATTTTAAGACGTTTCAGGTATTTTCATATGGAGTACATACAAACAAAAATGAGTGAATAGACACACTAAAACACGTCTATATGTATTTGACTCAATGCTACAACTTGTAATTAGTAACAGAGGGTGTAACTTAAACAGGAAAAAAAACAATCCTTCGATATTTCAAGGGAAGTGTAACAACTACCATCCCAGGAGGAAAGAGATTCACAGAAACTGCCATAAATGCCCAAGAATGGACGCACAGCATTATTCGCTGGCAAACTGAAGCAGCACGATCTTCATGTGAACCGTCTTTACAGGCTACGATACAACACAAAGTTCAGAAAATCTTTCCAACATGTCACACCATGACCATCATAGCACTGGACCACAACAGAATGCCAGAGCCCTACACATCACTACAGGTGTCCCAACGAAACAGAAAGGAATCCAGGACAGACATGTAAACCACATGATCCCAGAAAGTAGATCTGGCAAGCAAGAAGGCAGGAGCACAACATTTGGCAATCCAGGATGGGGACAATTATTCTTTTCGGTGTGCATCATCGACTCCCAGATATAATTCAGTCGATGATGCCGCGTAACCACAATCAGATGAAACTATAAGAGAGAATAGATACAAAAGGAAAACCAGAAGTATACATAATACTCCCTCCGTTTCAAAATATAAGATGTTCTAGGTTTGTGAAGAAAATGAATCTAGACTTGTTTTAGTATGTAGATTCACTCAACTTTGGGATGAATCTATACACTAAAATAAGTCTAGATTCATTTCATCCACAAACCTAAAACGTCTTATATTTTAAAATGGAGGGAGTAGTTTGCAAATACATTTATACACACATAGACCAGAACTGCAAGCAACCAACTAGTAATGGTTATGAAGCAACAGATCTCTTTGAGATTTCCCAACACAAACATGGTACCACACTATTGCAGATTGATACCAGAACTCCAAAATAAAGTAGGGAATCGGTGATCTATGAGATAGCCTAACTGACTACAATAAAGCAACAACTGATCGCTAAATTAATAGTATGATGGAAGTAAGCATGGACAGTCGATGTAAGCATCATATATTGTTTACTCTGCAATAGAAATATGAGTTAGACTAGTTCAAAAAAAACATGAGCTGGACATCATATATGGCTAAGTAAGTTATGGATCTGTGGCCATCAGCAGACAGTGGAGGATACGTTGCATATTCAGAGCAGTTGAATTTCATAATGTAGGGACCACAGGGGCAAAAAGAACTCAATGGCCCAATTATAAGTTGGAATCAAATAAAGGGAGATCAGTGGACCAAGTCTTGAAAGGGATAGCAATTAATGAATGATCAAGACATAATCATAGTGTTTCTTTGACCACGCAGAGTGTGAAGGCAATTTCAATAAAGGTCTCCATCAGTTCTGCTCCTACTCCATATTAATTATTTTACCAACTGAAATGTATATAACCTACTACCATTTGGAGAAATAATGAATCTGGATGTGGGTTGCCTTCTAATAAACTGTTCCCTGATCTCAAAGTTCTAGAACAGAAATGTAAAATCGAGTTCATTCAGCAGACAATTGAACCGTTTTCGATGGTATTACAAGAAGAGAAACGTATAGAATGACCTTACAAACAGAAATTGTAGATTTAATTTGCAACGGCTGATCATCAAGCAGGACAGGAAAATCCAATCTCAGCAACATTAGCTAGTCATTGCCTTCGATCAAATTCCTGCTAGTGATATCAAATACACATCAACCATGTGACACTCAATTATTTGCTGATGTTACTACGGTTTTATATTAACAAGAAAAAACACATTACACCAAATAATTGACTACTCTGAACACACAACAACATTTTCAGTTTTCTCAAAAACTTCCATCATTAAATAGCAATTTTTTGGAGTGACCTGGCAAAACAACTTTATTCCAGAGGATAAGACAGCAATGAGCTAGACCATCTGAATAATTGTATCTTGATGAACATAATCCAAAGACGCCGTGTCCTTGTGCATATGAGTTACCACTGCATTTGAATGAATGGACCATTGCATTAGTAAGACTGGGGCAGTGCAGTGGTGGTCCTTGAACCTGAGGAACCCACACAATTCAATGACTATACTAGGATGTTGTGTGGTGGTTTCCAGAATTACAGTAAAGCATCACTGCTGAATAGGAAACAAATTACTCCAGTGTAAAGGATTTATATGGAATCTGAGTTTATGCTTTCATGTTAATGGTGTGTTCTTTGAACTTTGGATGTAAGCATTACAAAATTATTCCTATATCAAATCAACACTTTGGCCTAAGAGTTTCTTGTCTCTAATCTCCGGAAGAACACAACTGTTTCTTCACAAACAACACTCACCTTCATCGCTAAGTTTCTTCGTTTTTTTTCTAGATTACATCGCTAAGTTTCTTCGTAAGAATGTTCAGAATGAATTTACATGACAAACTACAAGCAGAAACAAAATATCAACTAGTTATTACCATATGTGATGACCCCTTAACCAGCACAAATGTCTTTACGAACTACTATCAAAATTCCTCCACATATACTGCTAACAAGATAGAATTATTATGCTGAATTTTCTCCACCATTAGCTAGAAATGGAAAGATGCTATGATCTAAATTTAACTAAGAACACGCCTGTTAAAAAATGCTAATTCAACAATTCTGATAAACACTACCTCTGGCATCTAGAATGCAACCACCAAAATTATTTCATTTTGCATCTTTGGCCTGTTTATCATCAATCACTATAGAAATCGCCCACGACATAATTCAGCAGGAACAGCAACCGGCCTAGAACCCAGACACTATTTTCTCCCCTACATGAGACCAATCCTAGATTTTCACTTCATCAGGAAACATAGCATAAGAACTGAACAAATATAAGGGCCAAAATTTCCATATATATTGTGATGGAATGGAACAACACTGTTATTGTCGTGTTATAATCCTCGCTCACTCATCTCACCTCACCTCTTCTCTTTTCATGCCCCCTCCCATCAGGGAATGAAATCAAAACAGCCGGAAACGCAATGGATGAAACGGAAGGGGGGAATTAAAAGAAGTCAAAACTTTATCGCGAAAGCGATGAGGCGACTCGCCCCGCCTCTCAGTCGAGGAAGCCGGTGCGGCGGAGGACGGCGTTGCGGACGCGGCGTAGGTCGCGGCCCTTGAGCGTCCTTCCGGCTCCTTCCAGCACCGAGTTGTGCGCCGCCGCGCGCCGCGCGACGATCTCGTGCGGCGGAACCATGGCGTCCCCGTCGTCGCCTCCACCCACAGCATGGGCCCACCTCCCCCTACGTGCCGCAGTGTCCGACGGTATGCGCACCGGAGCCGACCGCGCCGCTGCCGCCGCCGGGGTCAACGCGGCCTTCTCTGGGATGGCGCGGGAGGCGGATCGGACGGCAAGCCCGCCAGCACGCTTCTTCTTCTTCTTAGCCTCGTCATCGGGCAGCGCGGCTAGGAGGCCGGGGGCCGAGGAGGCGGGCCAGAGGACGTCGAGCTCGAGGAGGTCGCCGTCCGCGCCCGTGTCAGCCCCATGGACGGGAGTGGGCATCGGAGGTCGGGAGAGCAGGAGGCGTTCCATCGCAGTTATGCGGGGATCACCAGTACGGCGGATCTCCGGCTACGTTGCGGCGCTCCGGCATCGGAGGTCGGGGAAATGGGGTGGGTTAGGCGTGAACGAGGACACGATACCGGCGAAGGGAGGGGGCCGCGGCGGAGTGGTTATAGGGAGGAGGTTGGTTTCCTCGTTTGCATTTTGGCCCTTTGTTTTCGTTAAATTCATATTTAACCCTTACTTTATGAATTCAGAAGCCGCAATAAATATCCTCGTAATGTAGGATATAATAATATCACTGTGAAACTATGGAGAAGTGTATAATGTTTTAGAAGATGGTGGTGAAGTATCAATGTACGAATTTCTGTAAAAACTAAAAGATATTTCACCCCAAAGTCTAATAGATGTCGTAGGGTCCGTGACCTCAATGATGAAGACATTTAAGATCAATATAAAATATTATGAGGTTGTAGATTTGATATTTGGGAGGTATATCACTAGGTTCTCTATACATGACATAGGATCTTACTGTAGTGAAATCTTGCATAAATTCTTTCAGTTTAGGTTTATGTTCTTTGACAAGCTAGATTTAATGTGGTTTGCTTTTTTTACAAACTCATGTTAATCAACCAAGGGCCACATGCCGTCTCCAGCTCAACATCGCTAGGTACTTGGGTCTAAGACACGCATTACATCAGCTATTGCGAGTAATATGGTACAATGGCATCCTCCGTTTGTACAAGGTTTTTTCTATTTACCAAGTTATAGTTTAATCACCGAGAAGTTTAGGTATTGATTGTGTCAATTTTTGTCCCTTAGTCGTAGGTTGTACGACATTCGCACAAAACCACAAAAACATCACCAGATTCAAAAACCTTTATCAAATAAATTACCATATCTCAATAGATGTTTGATCTGGGTTCCCCATATCCCCGAGAACTAATCTAGGAAACTACTCAAGCATGGAAATGCAAGACTCGAGCAAGGGAGGATCTATAGAAAAAGTAAGCCATGTGGAAGTGCAATGGATGTCGCCGGGGAGGAGGGGCTGAATAGGCTTTTTAAAATTATTACGGTTTAGGCTCAAATAAATGCGAAATAAAAATTAACGTTTAATTTATTGAGCAAAAAATCTAACCACTAGGTTCACCTAAGTGCACCAACAACCTATGCTAATCAATATAAGCAACAAGGTGATAGCAAGATAAAATACTTGAAGCACGATGGCTATCACAATATAAAATGCATAAGTAATGGACTCGGTTGAGAGATAACCGATGGATGAGGAGACGAAGATTTTTATCCTGAAGTTCACTTCCAAAAAAGCTACGTCTCCGTTGGAGAGGTACGATGGCGCAATGCTCTCCAAACACCATAAATGACTCACCTTGGGGTGTGGTGGCTCGATGCTCACCCAACGTCACACAAGGCCTCACCCCGGATGTGAAGGCACACAACTCACCGATGCAACAACAGGCTCCTATTCTCCCGAGTGCGCATCACAACAGGCGGACACTCTCTCCACTATGGGACACTTGAGGGCGGTCATCGAACCCGTACAAGGATGGGGCTATCTCCACAAGCCAATTGGAGGCTCCCAACAACAAAGTCACAAGAGGCAACAAAGCCACAAAAGGCCACAAGGCCACAAGCTTGAGGCCACTTCACAATGGAGGCCTCAAGAAATCAACACACCAACCACACAACCGTCTAGGGTTCCAAGAGCCCAAGAGTAACAAGCCCACAAGCTTGTACTCGCAGAATCTCCATGGAGAACTCAAACCTATGCAACAAATGCAAGGGCAAGTCCTTCACTCTCAAATCCCAACAAAGCTACGAAAGCTATTGGGGGAATAAGGGAGGAAGAACACAAGAGGAGAACACAAAACTCTCCAAGATCTAGATCCCAAGGATTCTTTCACAAAGAAGGGATTTGGTTTGAGAGGATTGTATATCTAGATCTCCTCTCTCAAATCCTTCAAAAATATGCAAGAATCATAGGGGGGAAGGGAGAGGTCGGGCTCTTCAAGGACAACAATGGAGGAGAGAGAGAGAAATCCAAGAACCAAGAAAAGAGCTCGTCCCATGAAAGGAAAGAGGGGCTCCTTATAAAGGGCTCCTAGATCTGACTGTTTGGGTTCAGATCGCTGGGTAGGAGGTACTACCGCTGACACCCTTTCAACAGTCAGAAAACAGCAAGATTAAAGACAGAAAACGAGCCTGTCCGGTATTACCATCGGTCACCGGTACTATCACCCCAAAATCCGACCAAGGTTCCGAAAAGAATAGCACATACCAAACAGAGAAGTTACTAAGCCGAACTTAGGATGAGTGGAAGTAGCCCCGGAACTTCCACCGGTACTACCGGCGGCAAAATGCCCTAGCGGTACTACCGGTGGCGGGCCAGAACTTCCTCCTAGAGAAACTCCAAAAAACCAAAACTGCAAAAACTTTCGCATCTGAACTCCAAATGAGGTGAAACCAATTTTATTGGAAATATTGGGTATCACCTAGGGAGAAAATACCATGAATATATATGTGAGATATCTCCCAAGGTGTGGAGCCAGAAAACTCGCAAGATCAAAATCCGCAATAAGATATGCAAGGTAAATCCTTATTTGATGAACTAGAGCTTGTTATGAAGATAACCACAAGCTCTAGATCCTCTCATGGACAAGATCCAAGTAACAACCAAGAAAGATGATTCTATGTGATCACAAGCTCTCTCTGAAAGATGCGATTGAGTCGCCCACTCGAGAGCCCCTGTTGATAGTACGACTATCTATCTTAAACCCCTTGTGTTGGCACGACCCCGAGATTAGTCATCGTTAGGACATTTTGTGCTCATTTTCATAGTCGTGCTAACTCCACTTATCTCCACGTGTGTGTTTTCCCCGTGTTTTTGTAGATCGTATCCTTTTTGCTTTTGATCTTTGGTTCTTTACCACTTTTGACAATAACCTTTTTGTTTGGTTGTTCCATTTGCTATCCACCTTTCTAACCTACCACCTTAGGCATTTGTGTGTGTGTCTTGTGTACCCGCTATTCGCTTTGCTCTCGACAAGAACAATCTTTCCAATTTTTGACTCCGGTGAGGCAAGGTAGCAATTACCATTCCACCGATATAACCCTCTCTATCATGTGTGTTTGTGCACAATGTCTAGGGCAAGCAGAGCTAGTGGAGATAGAAACTTCAACAACCAAGACGGTTTTGCCATGCGCCACAACTTATGGGCGCAACGCCAAGAACTCAATACTCAATTTGAGCGCCTTGAGCACCGTCTCGGTGATACTTTTCGAGAATTTGAGTACCATGAGCGGCAATGTCAAGAGAAGCACCACGCATAATTCCAAGCTCTTCACCAAGCTATTGCCAAATTGGCAACCGACATGGTCACCGCTCAAGCTCGTCAAGTTCGTCCCGCACGCACTCCTCAAGTCGTCATGGTGACTCTTCAAGGTCCAACTCCCGTCGTGGATAACCCCACCACCACAATGGGGACCAACAAGCTCGTCATCATCATGCTCAAGCGGTGTACCCAAATGCTCCTCAACCTCAACAACAACGCCAAGAGCATGGTACACCACCACAATAAGCAATCATCGATGTGTAACATCCACGGGAACATCATGATGAAGACAACCACAATGATAGGTGTCGTCATCCTCCTCATGACCACCATATGCCTGTTCCACAAAATCAAGCACCAGCATGGGATACAAGCGATGATGATGCGGATGTGCGCCAAGCTAGACGCAACAACCAGAATTCACAATAACAACACCGACACCGACAAGCTATGAATGCCAATGATGTCGAGCAAAGGCGAACAAGGTAATTAGAGCATCACCAAGCTCCTCCCCCCGCCTCTAGGCAATCAAGATCCTCCTTCGCCACCTCCATGCCCACCAAGTGATGCAAGTATGCACCATGAACATCGACACAACCATCATGAGCGTGATGATGGCAAGTTTGGGAAGCTCAAGTTTGTTATGCCCAAGTTCAAAGGAGAAGAAAATGTTGATGCATATCTTGAATGGGAGCTCAAAGTTGACAAGATCTTCCAAATCCAGAACTTTTCCAAAGATAAGAAAGTTGCAATGGCATCTCTTGAGTTTGAGGACTACACTAATGTTTGGTGGGAAGACTACCAAAGCAATCGTGAGAAGCTAGAGGAACCATTGGTTACCACTTGGACTGAGATGAAGAACATGATGTATGCAATATTTGTTCCCGGGCACTATTGCCAAGACTTCTTCAACAAGCTACAAAACTTGAAGAAAGGCACAAAGACAATTGATGAATTTTACAAGGAAATGGAGACGATGTGAAGAAGCTCTAGGAGAAAACAATAGCACAGTTCCTCAATGGATTGAGCCGCCCATATGCAAAATAGTCGATTTCCAATCTTACAAGACTCTAGTAAACCTCCTCCACCAAGCCACCAAGGCCGAGCGCCACTTGCAAAAGTAAAATGCTTATGAGAATAAAAGGGTGTACTTCGCTTCAATCAACGCGAATGCCTCCTCCAAGCCAACAAACCAAGCACCAAGCTCCTCCAAGCAACCCAAGACCTCTATGGCATCCTCCTCCAACACAACAACGTATAGTCAAGTCATTTTCTACAAGTGTGGAGGAAAGGGCCACAATTCTTATGAGTGCATCAACACGAGAGTTATGCTAACAGATGAGAATGGCACCACCTACTTCGTGAGTGAAGAAGAATATGAAGCTTTGACTCAAGCCGCTATCACAAAGGATACCACAATGCAAGATGAGGACACACTCATATGTGAACATGATCCAAGTCCTTCATTTGTCATCGCCCAAGTCTTGACAACCCACTCCATTCCAAGAGAGGACCAACGTCTCAACATCTTCCAAACCCGAGCGGGAATAGATGGCAATTCCATAAAAGTAATAGTTGATGGAGGAAGTTGTCACAACCTTGCGAGCATCAAACTTTGTGAGAAACTCAAGTTACCATACATGGAGCACCCTCATCCATATCATGTCAAGTGTCTTGATGACAATGTCACCATCCAAATCAAACACAAGGTCAATGTCTCCTTCAAGATTGGCCCCTATCAAGACACTATCGAATGTGATGTCGTGCCAATGACCGTTTGTCACATGCTTCTTGGAAGACCATGGAAATATGACAAGGGCGCACTACATGATGGTACCTCTAACCAATACTTTTTCAAGTGGAATGACAATATGTTTGTGCTCCAACCTATGACGCCAAGCCAAGTTATCACTTCCAACATGACGTCGCTACCCAAGATAAAGCAAGATAAGGACCCTTGTGAGATGAGTGGTGAGAGAGTGAACCACCAACATGTGAGTGAGTGCCACAAGCCACAAATGAGTGGGAGAATCATGAGTGCCGCATCGCATGCCACCAAAAGTGAGAAGAGTGATTTGAGTGTGACCCATACTAACAATCCTTCATACAACTCTCTATCTTTGTTGTCAGTTTTGCAAGGTACACATGCTCAACCACCACCTATAAGGAACACACTACAAAATCTCCAACCACACCTTGATGACAAGCTTAACTTCAAGATATTCAACCAATTTCAACAAGGCTACGACACCGAAGATCCAGCCGAATACAGGCTCAAGACCATGGGTACACCTCTCTACTTACATGATGATGGAACTTCGTCAAGGACGCCTCGTTTTCAAGCGGGAGGGGATGATGAAACCCAACACATGAAATTCACCATTGGTCCACATCATACTACACCAACCAAACCCACAAAGGTGAATCCGTTCCATATCTCGCCATCCTTTGGTTATCATGTGAATGGGATCCTACATGAGACAAGTGCCAATGATATGACCAGGCCCATGACAATGACATTGAGAGGAGATTACAAGAAGACCCCAGGAACCAAGACACCCAAGAAAGAAGCATGGAAGAGAAGGAAGAAGGCTTCCGGCGCTAGGTCTGGTGCCGCCGGAATCCATGCCGAAACTTTTGGATCCAATCTCGGCGGACCGGATTATGCGCCAATAAAACGGGCGACCAAACCGGCAGACCGGAATCCCAGCCAAGACCACCTTTTGTAAGCCCTTCCGGCTGAGGAACAGAATAAACCGGTGACCGTCGAAAATATCGGCACCAATTTTGGCGATGCCGGACTTATCGCCAGAACTCCCAGTCTACGCACTGTGAAGGGTTTGATGCCCAGAATATTCCCCCTACCTACCCCCTTCGCCCCTAGTACTATAAATAGCCCCCTTGTGGCTCAGATCTACTTGGACTTGATTGATGGGGATATGCCTACCGGGGTATACCAGCAGGACGTTTCCTACTGGCCCAAGCGTCAGCGAGTGGGCCTGCAGGACGGCGACTGGATCAAGACTTGGCGTGGACTCAAGCGATTGGAAGCTGAAGGCCTAGAAGTGTAGCTAGGCCCAGTCGGACTAGGTCATAGAATCTCCGAGTCCTTAACTAATTCGGTTGTGATATGTAAACCCTAGCGAGGTGAGTCTATATAAACCTCCCTAGAGGACGCATAGAGGATACGTTCCATCATACACCCAAGCGACTCGCCTCCTAGCCGTCGAGCTCGCCCCATTGTACTCTCATCATAATACAATCTAGCAGGAGTAGGTCTTTACCCTCCGGGGGGCCGAACCTGGGTAAACCCTTGTGTCTCAGCCCTCATATCGCACCGCAGATGGCTGGCCGCCCTTTCCCCATGTTCTATTACTCGCTGCCGATCGCAGCATCTGCCGTGGTCATTCCCACGACAGTGGCGCCCACCGTGGGGCCTGGCCGGTCAGGCCGGTGCTCTGCGGCGAGATCCAATCTGCCCATCAACGAGTCGATCGCCACCGGCCGCATGATCGCGATTGGCGAGATGCTCCAGATCTTGCCGAGCAGCTACGTCTCGGCGGCGCGACCCGTCATGCATAACATGATCCTGCCGGTCGGCACGATCAGCCTCTTCGTTGGCCTCACCAACGTCATCATCTCGGAGGACTCGGCTCGCATCCGCGAATCGCCGCCACGCGACTGGCTCTCTGAGAGCCAGGTCTGCACGATTCACCGCCTCGCCTCCGAGTATGACTCGGCCCACGGCAACGTGGCCGAAACCACTGTGGCCGTGGACGACGCGGCCCTCAACGACAACGCCGATTCGGCGACCCCGGCGTCACTTTTCGGATCCATTGTCGCCGCGTCACCCGCGGGCTCCATCACCCAGGTCTCCAATGTCGGAGACTTCGAGGATCCCTCCATCCTCGGGATCTTCGATTTCGATTCCGGGTCGGAGAACTCCGCTGACCTCCGCGACGGAAACGGTCGCCACGCCGCGACCTACATGGCAACTGGCGCCGACCCACCGGAATACCCATTCTCCACGTCGATCCCTCCAAACGCGACGGCGACGGAGGTCGAGGAACTCCGCCTGAAGCTAGCGTAGGCAATCCGCAAGGAATAAGCCGAGCGCGAAAAATTTCGCCTCGAGCAGGTGACAGCGCAGGAGCTGTCGCGCTACCACCAACTCCGAATCAGGTCGCGCCTAAACCCCACCGTCCAGGGGCGCACCCTGAATTTCGACGACGAGAATGACCCGGCCCGCGCGGCCGAGCGCGCGATCTGTGAGAACGCGCCGCCAGGAGGAAGCACTCGGCCCCCACCAGGAGCAATGGCCAATGGCGCCCCGCCACCACCCAACCGCGCACCCCCAGGGACCAGCCAAGGATCGTGGTCTCCTCACGGGAGCGAGACGTGAACGGCCTCCCCTTGTTCTCCACCCTAATGGACAACCTCGTCGCGGGCCGAGCAGCAGTCGACAACATTAAAGCCACTGAGGAAGGTGCCCTGTAGATCCAATACGCTAGGGCTCTGCTCGCCAAAGCGGTCGAGCAACAAAATGCAGGCATCGACTCACAGGGTCGGATGTACTCGCGTTCATCGGGCAGCAGAGCGGCCTCAAGCAGCCGCCCCATGGCGGCGAACACTCTCAACTGCCCGCCACCCAAACCCCTACAGCTCTAACACCGACCCGCGAACGCGGCACTCTCCACCAACGACCCTAGGCCGGCGACCAACTTCGTCGCCGCCAACGGACAACCTGTCAACGCCCGCACCCACATCATCAACAACCAGAGCTGGCGCGCACGCCAGCCTGACGACTGCAAAGACACCTCACCAACCGCGACGATGAGCGGGGATCGCCGAAGCCGGGCCCCAGTGCTTTGGACCGATGATCCGAGGCGAAAGATACCCGGCGAACTTCAAAGCGCTGAAGGAAATAGAGAAGTACAACCCCTCGTACGATCCCTCCGTGTGGCTGGATACCTACCTCATGGCGATGGGGATCACCGGCCACACCGACCTACTAGCCGCCCGCTACCTCCCCCTGATGATGGAGGGGGCGTGCAGGCAGTGGATTAACACCCTTCCCGCGGATAGCATCGACTCCTGGGAGGAGATGCGCGAGGCCTTCGTCAGGCACTTCGAGGGTTCATACACCCGTGCCACCACCATCGAGGACCTGGAACGGTGCGTCCAGGGACCCCGCGAGTCGACCCGCAGCTGGGTCCAACGGTGGCAAGATCTGTGGTACAACACGGTCGTAATCCACCCAGACACCACGATCCACTGCTTCAAGACCTCGTGCCGCTACGAGCCCCTGGTCGCCAAGCTCAAACGAGCGTACCGCACACTTGACAACATACCAGACCTCCTGGAGATTGCAAAAAGGTACGCGGAGGAGGACCCAAACCAAGAAACCGACGACGAGTCGGGAGGACACCGCCGCACGAGCGGCCGCAACAACGGGAGACGACCCGACTTACGCTACAGCAACACTCGCCTCACCGGCAAGCGCCATAGTGACGGGCGAGTCGACTTTGTCGCCAACGCTGGATACGCGCAGCGCGAGCCCAAGAGCTTCCGCCACGACGGGGGACAACGCCGCGATGGTGGCAACTACAAGATGAAGCCGAGGTTCGACCCCGCGGCCCTTCTTAACCAACCTTGTGTATTCCATAGCAGGGAAGGAAAGCCCGCCGCGCACACGACCGCTGACTGCCACTCTCTCAAGGAGATCAAGAAGGCACGACGCGCGCGGGAAGACCCCGACAACAACCCGCCAAACGACGGAAAATTCGGCAGCGTCGCCGGCTCGCTCCACACCTTCACAGGCTTCAACACGAAGCGCGCGAAGAAGGTCATCGCCCGCGCCGACACCGTCAATGCGGTGGCCCAGATAAATATCCCCCGGTTCCTCAACTGGTCTGAGCAACCAATCACTTGGAGCTGCGCGGACCACTCGCCACGGATCGAGTATCCGGGCCGAGTCGCCCTGGTGGTCAAGCCCAAGGTGGGAGACTACTGGCTCCCCAAAACATTGATGGACGGCGGCAGCTCCGTCAACCTCCTGTACCTGGACACCTTCAGGCGACTGCGGCTCCCGCAATCGATCATCGAGACGACCTACACCACATTCCACGGCATCGTCCCCGGTCGGAAGGCGTACCCGATCGGCAAGGTGACGCTTCCAGTCACCTTCGGCACACCGGCAAACTTCCGCACCGAGCGGATCGTCTTCGAGTTGGTGCCCTTCGACAGCCCCTACCACTGCGTCCTGGGGCTCCAGGCGGTCGCCAAGTTCATGGCAGCACCCCACTACACGTACAACGCGATGAAGCTACCCGGGCCGTGCGGCGTCATCACCATCCACGGCTACCCCGACATGGCCGCCGAGTGTGAGGCCAAAGGAGCCGAACTCGCCGACGCCGTCATCGCGGCAGAGGCCAACCACGCCGACGAGCTCGCCAAGTACGCGAGCGGGGTCAACAACGACGACCCCACCATACTCAAGAAGCCCAACTCGGAGGGCGGCAACCCCACCGCCTTTGAGGCAACGACGCATACCCGCACCGTCGAGCTGGTCCCATGCGACTCCAGCCAGACGGTGACGATCGGGACGGGCATGAGCCCAGCATAGGAAGGCGCGATCATCGAGTTCCTTCGTGAGAACAGGGACATCTTCGCGTGGAAGCCCTCTGACATGCCTAGTGTCCCGAGGGAACTCGCTGAGCACAAACTCAACGCCGACCCTAAAGTGCGACCTGTTAAGCAGTCGCTGCGGCCCTTCAATGAAGAGCGCCGCCGAGCCATCGCCGAGGAGGTACAACGTCTACTCGCTGCAGGCTTCATCTGGCCAATCAAGTACTCCAAGTGGCTGGCAAACCCAGTCCTGTTCGAGAAGAAAAACGGGACCTGGAGGATGTGTATCGATTACACAAACTTAAACAGCGTCTGCCCGAAGGATCAATTTGTCCTCCCGCGGATCGACCAAATCATCGATTCCACCGCGGGCTCGGAGTCGCTATGCTTCCTCGACGCCTACTCTGGGTACAACCAGATCAAAATGGTCGCCGAGGACGAAGAGAAGACGGCGTTCATCACGCCATTCAGAGCCTTCTACTACACTTCCATGACCTTCGGCCTTAAGAACGCCGGGGCGACCTACCAGCGGTGCATGTAGGAGTGCCTTGCGAGCCAAATTGGCCGCAATATCCACGTCTACATCGACGACGTGGTGGTGAAGTCCGCTCGCCAGAACGACCTACTCGCTGACCTGGCGGAAACATTCGCCAACCTACGGAAGTACAAGATAAAGCTAAACCTAGGCAAATGCACATTCAGTGTGCCAGCTGGACAGCTACTAGGATACGTTGTCTCCAAGCGCGGGATCGAAGCGAACCCCACCAAGATCAACCCGATCGCTCGACTCGGCAAACCCGAGTGCCTGCGCGACATCTAGAAGCTGGTAGGGCGAGTCGCGGCTCTCAGTCGCTTCATCCCCCGGTTGGGCGAGAAGGCGATGCCCCTCTACCGCCTAATGCACAAGAACCCCACCTTCTAGTGGGACAAGGAGGCAGATGACGCGCTCCACGACCTCAAGGAGGTGCTACTCGCAGCACCGCTACTCGCCGCCCCCGTCGATAAGGAACCCATGCTGGTCTATGTCGCGCTTCCGAACGCGTCGTTAGCGCCGTCATGGTCGTCGAACGGCCAGAAGAAGGAAAGGAGCGCCTGGTGCAGCGACCAGTGTACTACATCAGCGAAGTCCTCACCGAGTCGCGTCAGGGCTACCCGCAATACCAAAAATTGGTATACGCGGTCTTCAGAGCACAACAGCGACTGTCACACTACTTCCAGGAGCACCCAATAACGGTCGTCTCCTCAGCACCGTTGCAGGACATCATCCGCAACCGCGAGGCGACCGGGCGAGTCGCCAAGTGGGCCGTCAAGATCGGCATCCACAACATCAAGTATGAGCCGCACAAGGCGATCAAATCGCAGGCTCTTGCAGACTTCCTCGCCGACTGGGAGGAGGCCCAGCAGCCATAGAAGCTGCCATACCTCCACTATTGGAACCTACACTTCGATGGTTCCAAGAACACGGACGGTGCCGGGGTAGGGATCGTGTTAACATCCCCGAAGGGCGACAAGCTCCGCTACGTCCTCTACCTCGACTTCACCCCCTGCACCAACAACATTGGCCGAGTACGAGGCGCTACTCCACGGCATGCGAACTGCCAAGGAGATGAACGTCAACCACCTGCGCTGCTACGGAGACTCCGACCTCGTCGTCGGGCAAGTCGCTGGCACCTGCGACGCCGTCTCCCCCACCATGGCGGCATACCGCCAAGCAGTGGACAAGCTGGGTGGACACTTCGCAGGCTAATTCGTCGAGTGGATTGACATGCAGAAGAACGAGGAGGCCGACACACTCTCTCGCATCGGCTCGGCTCGACTCGCACCACCCGCCAGCGTCTTCCTCGACACCATCACAAGGCCTTCCGTCTCTCCCCCAAGGGAGATCGACATCGGAATCCCGCTGCAACCAGAAGCAGCCCTGATCGCACTAATCGTCGAGCCAGACGACTAGACCTGTGGCATCCCGCAAAACCACTACTAGAAAATCGCGTTGAATTTGTGCATTGCATCGTCATCGTCGCATGTTGTTTGTCAAAAACTATTTTGCAAACCCGTCTTCGTTGTCTAAACGCCCCATCTTATTCAAACGCCAAAACCCCGGGGCTCCGGAGTATTTTGTTTTGTTGCATTCGGGTTGCAAACGGCCCAATGAAATTAAATAAAAGTTTTAATTTGTTTAGTAGGGGCAGTCGAACGGGCCGAGTAGACCCGAACGACCGCCCCAGTTTTCTAAATCGGCCAACCTGTCCCGTTCCTAAATCCTAAACTCACCCAGCTCTCTACCCTCTCTCCCTGGCCACCTCACCCCCTCCAATCACGGTTTGACACATCACCCTTGCCCACCCCTCACCCACTCACACAGTGCCACTTGGCCCAACCCTCCCCCTCTCTCTCCTCTCTCTCCCCACTCCCTGTCTACACGCACCCAGACCGAACACCCCCACCCACGCGCCAACCTCCCTGGCCGCTGGGCCCGACCCCACCTCTTTCCTGGAACCAACCAGCCCCCCCGCGCGGACCCCCCCTCTGGCCCCACCTGTCCCGCCCAGGTCCACATCTCCCGCGGCCCGGCCCCACCTCACCGGCCGCCACGTCACCCTGTGGGCCCACTGCACGTGTGCTCGTGTATGTGTGTGCTCGTGCATGCGTGTACTCGTGTATGTGTGTGCTCGTGCATGCGTGTACTCGTGTATGTGTGTGCTCGTGTATGCGTGTGCTCGTGTATGTGCGCCTTTGGGGAATCTGATGACGTTCCTATGACCGTTCCGAGGCAACCCGAGCTCGCCAACGACCTTCGGCGCCGAACCCTCGACAAGATCTTCATCACGGAAACCCCGACGCCATGATCTCCCTCGCGGAATCCGAAGACCGTACCGATTCCTCGACACCCTCGATGCGCCAAGATCGCCGAGACCCTAGACGCAAGCTCCGTCGGGGAGGCGACAAGTACTCCGACAAGGACCCGAATGGAGCGAACCCGAAGACGATAGGGCGACAAGTACTACTTCACTGACATCGAGTGCCAAGGTCGCCACAGAGAATCGAAGTTGTCGAGACCCTGAAGACCCGTTCCCGGGGGCGAAGTCCGGACCCGATGCTCGCCAAGAACTGCACCGACCAGAACGAAATCGAGGCGACCCCGAAACCCCAAGTCCGGCTTCCCGGAACGCCAAGACCTACCCCCGGAGTCCGAGAACGATCCCCCCAAGTCCGTCGAACCCTGAACCCCGAGACCGACCCCGAACCTCGGAACCCCAAGATCGTCGACCACCCCTAATGTGTGAACCCTTTCCGAAACCCTATTTCATGACATAATAACAACTGTTGCATATTAATCATTCATCTCGCATGCATATCATTGGGTTGGGGCCTTATGCCGATTCACCTAATAATTAAATATGGGGCCCATATGCGGGCAAATCTAGTCTCATATTGGCCTCATTTAAATTGGTGTAGCGAACCCGGTACTATCTTATGCCATGTTAACCAACATTTAACTTGCGGGGTTTCTAAACAACTTGCACCATCTAATTAACTGTCGGGACCCCGGCTCCACTTAATATGACCTAATTGCATCGCACCTGGCCATGACATGCATCATACATGCATCATGCCGTTCTTCTGCCATCGTCTTAAATATCGCATCCGGTTTTCTTCTAGTGTTTTGCTTCTTCGCGGATAAGGCCGTTGAGTTGATGTGAGCTTCGCCCCGACCTTCGGATGAACCTTTCGACAAAGTTTTCAGGCGAGCATCTCCCTCTTTCTACCTATCTTACTTTTATAGCCTTTATTCCCTCCTGTTGATCTATTGCTATCTGTGTTGCGATGCTTTAGTTTCCGTACCCGTGTTATTCCCTGCAGCCGTATATTGCCTTGGACACACCCTATTACCTGTTGTTTGGTAGATAGTTGGACTTGCGCGTCGTAGTTGCTTGCTCAAGTGCTGATGTGTGTCGTCATATGCCACAGTTGCTGATGTATTGCCGCATGTTGTTGTTGGAGATGATGCTAGTTTTACTTATCGCACACTTTAATTTCTGTTTAACAACTAAAATTGAATAAGCAGAGGCATCGGTGGGTGATAGATAATATTTGGTTTCCGAACGCCCACTTGTGTCCCGTAAGACCCCGAGTACTTGATACCTGTTCCTTGATTTTGCGCTATCCACATCCGGAGGTATATGGGACCCCGAGCGAGCTTGATTCGGTCTTATTTCTTGGGGCCACAAACTAGTTTGAGGTTTTATTTACGATCTGTACTTATGCCATGCTTTATCGCTTTATTTACGATTGTGCGAGCACATGTCTGTTTAGGTATTGTGACCCGTTACGTAGCGACAAGCCCAGCCACACTTTCGGGTTCCCGATGCCATCACGGCCCACAAACCTTGAGGCCGTCTCGAGTCGGCTAGCTTCGCTATGAATCTACTTAAGGGTGGCCCCTGAAATATTTCTAATCCTGTGATTGTTCAATGTGAAAGCCTCGTTGGGTTTTGATTTGGTTTCCGAGGTTGATCGGCGTGTGTTGCTATTGGTGCACCCGCCGGGTTAAACTTTCAAAGCCGTGTCGCGGATATGGACGACTTGGAGCACGAGATCTCGATCATAGACAAGCATAACTAAAGTTCTGCTATCAACTTGACTTATAATGACTAGTAATCAGCTCCACTATAACGGAATGGCTAATTAATACTGCCACAATTGCTTGTTTGGTTGTCGCATGACAATTGTATATGACTAGTAAGTATTGCAACTACAACGAATTGGCTGAATAAAAGTACCAACAACTGCTGGGTTTTGGGTTTATCTCATGCTATCTGCACCTGATTAGTAAGAGTTACAACTATAACGGAATGGTTAACTAAAAGTGCCCACTGCTTACCTTATCAGGACGATTATTTAAACCTGACTAGTAATGTGCCGCAACTATAACTGAATAAGTGAAACTGCCAACCGCGTGAGTTCCTCGGTTGACTTCCTCGTTTGGTTTCGAGGGGGAAACACCAGGATGGGTTTGTTTGGTGTTAGCTTCAGGTTGGATCCGGATAGGTCATTCTCACCCTCCTCTGATAACCACCAGTTGTATCGAGTCTCTATAGGTTGTTTAGTGCATTGCTGCCGCTGCCGCTTCAGTCCACCATACCTATGTAGGCGAGGTCCGCCGAATTCTAGCCTCGCCGTGTACTGGCCTCGATCGACGCTCCTTCTTTGTTTTCTGCTTGCCCTTGGTGGCACCCTTTGTTAAGGGTTTCGAGATCGACGTCGTTAGCGAGGATACCCTTCCGGCTTGGCTCGGGGTTATGGGCGCCATTGATTATTCTTGGGCTCTTAGCCCCATTTGCATCTTGTCCGTAGCTGGACGCCTATCGTTTTCGGGTGATTTGGATCTTTGTATTGTATATCTGTATTCTTGGCTCTTTGAGTCATATGTATATCTGCTCGTGGGTCCCATCGAGGACTGTTGTGTAATGTTATTACTTTGTTTTTCCACCCGCGAAAGTGCTGGTGGCACCTTCAATCGCTTTGGCTGGGTTTGGCGAATTTTGTGAAACTTGCATAGGGCGATTCGAGGGTGTTACAGTGGTATCGAGCTCGGCTTGCGATACCCCCAAGTCCACTGTAGGATAACCTAGCTAACGGCCGAAGTAGAGTGTCAAAACTATTTTCGAAAATCGGTTGGATAGTTCTGACTAGGTCTGATTTTACTCCTTACCCCTCTGCTATTCTCCTCTTATCTCGGCGTGTTTTGAATCTGCTCTCTTATCTTGTCTTGAGTCCGGATTTCGTGGTTGGGTTTCCGTACCTTGAGGTTTCGCTTTCTTCCTTTTGTAACGGAGGTGCTACGATCATCAATCTGCAACTTGTCTGTCGTACCTTTCATCCAATCTTTTGTTCTTGAGCTCCTTATCCATATGTGTTCCTTGCTGGATATCAGTGTCGTTGAAAAACATATGGGAAGGACGAGCATTAGTGAAGTTGAGTATACCTTGAGCATGTGTTGTTCATGCCAATGGAACCATCGCGAAACCTAATCATTGTGTCTTTCATACGATTTCTGTGGTATCCCCGGTGTTTTCCGACGACGACATCCTCTATGCGGATCCGATCACGTGCGCATCACTCCTTGTTTCCGAACCTCGCTTGTCGAGATCTTCAGTCTAACTCCGAGAGTTGGTTGCAAGAATCCGCCTATTTGTGTGCAGAGTAATGGTTCGAGTGCGGGATGGAGTAGCTACCATACCACTACTCTTATCATTCGCTCTTGTACATCGAAACAGTGGATCCAGCAGTTTTACTCCGTCCACGGAAGATAGGGGTGGCTTTATTTTGTTGATACCTCTACCTTCGACCTTTTGTTACCGGAGAGTTCTCTCGACGATCACGGACGACGACCTCTCGTTAGTGGTGTCGCGAGGATCTACACGATGCGAGAAGATGCAGATCACCGACCTTCCTTCCGGTACCATGAGGCGGATCTCGAGGGCGAGATCCATTGTTAGTGGTGTCGAATTGTGGCATCCCGCAAAACCACTACTAGAAAATCGCGTTGAATTTGTGCATTGCATCGTCATCGTCGCATGTTGTTTGTCAAAAACTATTTTGCAAACCCGTCTTCGTTGTCTAAACGCCCCATCTTATTCAAACGCCAAAACCCCGGGGCTCCGGAGTATTTTGTTTTGTTGCATTCGGGTTGCAAACGGCCCAATGAAATTAAATAAAAGTTTTAATTTGTTTAGTAGGGGCAGTCGAACGGGCCGAGTAGACCCGAACGACCGCCCCAGTTTTCTAAATCGGCCAACCTGTCCCGTTCCTAAATCCTAAACTCACCCAGCTCTCTACCCTCTCTCCCTGGCCACCTCACCCCCTCCAATCACGGTTTGACACATCACCCTTGCCCACCCCTCACCCACTCACACAGTGCCACTTGGCCCAACCCTCCCCCTCTCTCTCCTCTCTCTCCCCACTCCCTGTCTACACGCACCCAGACCGAACACCCCCACCCACGCGCCAACCTCCCTGGCCGCTGGGCCCGACCCCACCTCTTTCCTGGAACCAACCAGCCCCCATGGACCCCCCTCCGCCCCACCTGTCCCCAGGTCCACATCTCCGGCCCGCCCCACCTCACCGGCCGCCACGTCACCTGTGGCCCACTTGCGTGTGCTCGTGTGTGTGTGCTCGTGCATCGTGTACTCGTGTATGTGTGTGCTCGTGCATGCGTGTACGTGTATGTGTGTGCTCGTGTATGCGTGTGCTCGTGTATGCGCCTTTGGGGAATCGATGGCGTTCCTATGACCGTTCCGAGGCAACCCGAGCTCGCCAGCGACCTTGGCGAACCTCGACAAGATCTTCATCACGGAAACCCCGACGCATGATCTCCCTCGGAATCCGAAGACCGTCCGATTCCTCGACACCCTCGATCGCCAAGATCGCCGAGACCCTAGACGCAAGCTCTCCGTCGAGGGGCGACAAGTACTCCGACAAGGACCCGAATGGGCGAACCCAAGGCGATAGGGCGACAAGTACTACTTCAACGACATCGAGTGCCAAGGTCGCCACAGAGAATCGAAGTTGTCGAGACCAAGACCCGTTCGGGCGAAGTCCGGACCCGATGCTCGCCAAGAACTGCACCGACGAGCGAAATCGAGGCGACCGAAACCCCAAGTCCGGCTTCCCGGAACGCCAAGACCTACCCCCGGAGTCCGAGAACGATCCCCCCAAGTCCGTCGAACCCTGAACCCCGAGACCGACCCCGAACCTCGGAACCCCAAGATCGTCGACCACCCCTAATGTGTGAACCCTTTCCGAAACCCTATTTCATGACATAATAACAACTGTTTGCATATTAATCATTCATCTCGCATGCATATCATTGGGTTGGGGCCTTATGCCGATTCACCTAATAATTAAATATGGGGCCCATATGCGGGCAAATCTAGTCTCATATTGGCCTCATTTAAATTGGTGTAGCGAACCCGGTACTATCTTATGCCATGTTAACCAACATTTAACTTGCGGGGTTTCTAAACAACTTGCACCATCTAATTAACTGTCGGGACCCCGGCTCCACTTAATATGACCTAATTGCATCGCACCTGGCCATGACATGCATCATACATGCATCATGCCGTTCTTCTGCCATCGTCTTAAATATCGCATCCGGTTTTCTTCTAGTGTTTTGCTTCTTCGCGGATAAGGCCGTTGAGTTGATGTGAGCTTCGCCCCGACCTTCGGATGAACCTTTCGACAAAGTTTTCAAAGAGCATCTCCTCTTTCTACCTATCTTACTTTTATAGCCTTTATTCCCTCTGTTGATCTATTGCTATACGTGTTGCGATGCTTTAGTTTCGCCGTGTTATTCCTGCAGTATATTGCCTTGGACACACCCTATTACCCATTGTTTGGTAGATAGTTGGACTTGCGCGTCGTAGTTGCTTGCTCAAGTCTTGTGTGTCGTCATATGCCACGATTCTTGATGTATTGCCGCATGTTGTTGTTGGAGATGATGCTAGTTTTACTTATCGCACTTTAATTTCTGTTTAACAACTAAAATTGAATAAGCGAGGCATCGGTGGGTGATAGATAATATTTGGTTTCGAGCCCACTTGTGTCCGTAAGACCCCGAGTACTTGATACTTCCTTGATTTTATGCGCTATCCACATCCGGAGGTATATGGGACCCCCGAGCGAGCTTGATTCATCTTATTTCTTGGGGCCACAAACTAGTTTGAGGTTTTATTTACGATCCTGTACTTATGCCATGCTTTTATTGCTTTATTTACGATTGTGCGAGGCACACCGCATCGTTAGGTATTGTGACCCGTTTACGTGGTAGCGACAAGCCCAGCCACACTTTCGGGTTCCAGATGCATCACCGCCCCACAAACCTTGAGGCCGTCTGGTCAGCTAGCTTCGCTATGAATCTACTTAAGGGTGGCCTGAAATATTTCTGAATCTGTGATTGTTCATCGTGAAAGCCTCGTTGGGTTTTGATTTGGTTTTTCCGAGGTTGATCGGCGTGTGTTGCTATTGGTGCACCCCGGTTAAAACTTTCTGAAAGCCGTGTCCGCGGATATGGACGACTTGGAGCACAGTATCTCGATCATAGACAAGCATAACTAAAGTTTACTGCTATCAACTTGACTTATAATGACTAGTAAACAGCTCCACTATAACGGAATGGCTAATTAATACTGCCCACAATTGCTTGTTTGGATTGTCGCTTGCGACCATTGTATCTGACTAGTAAGTATTGCAACTACAACGGAATGGCTAAATAAAAGTACCAACAGCTGCTGGGTTTTGGGGTTATCTCATGCTAAGTGTATCTGATTAGTAAGAGTTACAACTATAACGGAATGGTTAACTAAAAGTGCCCACTGCTTACCTTATCAGGACGATTATTTAAATCTGACTAGTAAAGTGCCGCAACTATAACTGAATAAGTAAAACTGCCAACTGCGTGAGTTCCTCGGTTGACTTCCTCGTTTCGAGGGGAAACACCGGGATGGGTTTGTTTGGTGTTAGCTTCAGTTGGATCCGGATAGGTCATTCTCACCTCCTCCGATAACCACCGGTTGTATCGAGTCTCTATAGGTTGTTTAGTGCATTGCTGCCGCCGCTTGATCCACCATACCTATGTAGGCGAGGTCCGCGATTCTAGCCTCGCCGTCTTGGCCTCGATCTTGGCGCTCCTTCTTTGTTTTCTGCTTTGCCCTTGGTGGCACCCTTTGTTAAGGGTTTGAGATCGGCGTCGTTAGCGAGGATACCCTTCCGGCTTGGCGGGGTTATGGGCGCCATTGATTATTCTTGAGCTCTTAGCCCCATTTGCATCTTGTCCGTAGCTGGACGCTATCGTTTCGTGGTGATTTGGATCTTTGTATTGTATATCTCGTATTCTTGGCTCTTTGAGTCATGTATTGTATATCTGTTCTGTGGGTCCCATCGAGGACTGTTGTGTAATGTTATTACTTTGTTTTTCCACCCGCACGAAAGTGCCTGGTGGGCACCTTCGAATCGTTTCTATGCGGGTTTGGCGAATTTTGCTGAAACTTGCATAGGGCCGATTCTGAGGGTGTTACAAGACCGCACCGTAAATCGCCTACTTGGAGGGAGGCACCCTGCCAGTGGATGAAACGGACGCCCGGATGATAGCACGCCGCTGCAAATCCTTCGTCATCATCAACGGCGAGCTCCACAAGTGCAGCATGACCGGCGTGTTCCAACGCTGCGTTCAACCCGCTGAAGGACGTAAAATCCTCCAAGACATTCACTCCGGCGACTGCGGCCATCACGCCGGAGCCCGCTCTCTGGTTGCAAAGGCTATGCAACACGGCTTCTACTGGCTCACCGCACACGCTGACGCTGTCGACATTGTCCAGCGGTGCGTCGGATGCCAGAAATACGCCAACCAGACCCACATGCCGAGCTCGGCGCTCAAGACAATCCCCATCACCTGGCCGTTCGCCGTATGGGGCATGGACATAGTAGGCCCCTTCAAGAAGGCCCCCTTCGGCTTCACCCACCTCCTAGTCGCAGTCGACAAGTTCATGAAATGGGTGGAGGCCAAGCCAGTCCCGCAAATGCGACGGGAAGACCGCCACCAAGTTCCTACGCGAGCTCATCTATCGCTACGGGTTCCCAAACAGCATCATCACGGACAACGGCACCAACTTAGCCAAAGGATCCATGGCCGAGTTCTGCGAGGAACACCACATTCGACTCGACCTTGCCTCGGTCGCCCACCCGAGTCCAATGGCTAGGCGGAATGCGCCAATCAGAGCATTCTCCATGGCATGAAGCCACGGCTCCAAGTACCACTCGAGCGCACCGCCGAGTGCTGGGTCGAGGAGCTACCCTCCGTCATTTGGGGCATCCTTACCTCCGTCAATAGGTCGACAGGGTTTACCCCCTTCTTCATGTTGTACGACGCCGAGGCAGTCATGCCCACCGACCTCGAACACGACTCACCAAGGGTGGTCAACTACACGGAGGCCACAAACGAACTCGCACGCCAAGACGGAGTCGACCAGCTCCACGAGGCACGCAACCTAGCCCGCTCCCGCACCGCCATCTACCAGCAAGGGCTCCGCCGCTACCACAGCCGACGAGTAATGACTCGCACGTTCCAGGAAGGCGACCTGGTACTGCGCCTAATCCAGGACAAGAAGGGCACGCACAAGCTCTCCTCCCTTGGGAGGGACCATTCGCCGTCGGGCGAGTCCTCGGCAACGACGCCTACTACCTAACCGACGTCCGAGGAGACGGAAAACTCGACGTCAAGCGGCCGTGGAATGTAAACCTCCTACGGAAGTTCTACTCTTAGAACTCCATACATGTACTCTCCACCCGCTATGAAATAAAACAGATCGGTTACCGAAAATTGTGTCTACTCTCCATGTCTTGTGCCACTCGCACTCGTAATAACAGCGTTATGCTATTCGCAAAAGTCAACCTCTGGTAAAGCGGCCGGCACGACCAAGTAGTGCGGCACGAGGGCACTGGAAAACTCCAGGCCTCGCAACGTCCACGAAAAACGCCAACCCGGAGCCCCATTGGAGTCACCTAGCCCAACTGGATCACCGAGCCAAGACAACTGCATTCGCTCCTCACAGCGACCAAGTCCTCCGCATCCTTGGCACATCGACTCGAACGGCCAAGTACCACGCTCGGGGGCCGACGCCCAGCCAAATACGAGCGACTAGGGAAAAACGCCAAGTATGAGAGCGCGCTCAGTACTCGCCACGCGACTGATCCTACGGATCAGGCAGGAAAGACGCGCAAACAACTACGCGCTTAGTCCTCACCTACCTTGGAGCTGCGACTAGAACCACCAAGTACCACGCTCGGGGACTCGGCAACCCAACCTCGTTCGTGCCCGGGAAAACAGTCAAGTAAAGAGCACCCCTAGGAGTCGCCTTGCGACTGGCTTTCCGAGCCATGGCGAGTCGACCTCAACTCACTAAAAAGTTCACAAACATATAAACAACGAGGTAAACCCCATAAAAAGGGCGGACGCGCTCGGGGACTCGTTCAATCAAAGCCCAAAATTGCAAAGCGAATAACAAAATAATACGAGTTTCCTTTATAGCAGCACAAAGTTGTTCCAAAATACAAGGAAAGTTCAATAGTTATCTTGCACTAACGCCCAAGGGAAAAACATTTCTACTCAGCAGGTTTTGACGTAGGCGCGCCACCCTTCTTGCGACAATGGATAAAGGGCACATACGGGTTCGACGGGTACATCGTCAACTCGCACGCCATCGCCGCACGGAACGGCTGCTCGACCTTAAAGTCCTGATGCTTCGGTTCGGGATCGTTGGGGGCGACAATCGTCTCCTGATAGGGAAGGAGGTCGCCCATCGCCCAAACGCGATCGGAATACACCGCGGCCCGGTCAGTCAGCTTCAGCACCTCGGCAATCTCCACAGAGCCCGTTGACAAGGGGTAGCCGCTCGTCACATCGTCGAGGTCGAAGTCCTCCGGGAAATGAGCAAGCCCAAGGCTGAGCGCCGTCGCCGCCCCGCGCCAGAAGGCCGACCGCGTCATGAATTCGATGACTGACGGAGCCTTCTCCAGGTAGCACCATACCTCCACGAGGTCGCTGGGGATCACCTCCGTGGGCGATATCTCCTGAAGATACGCTCGAATGCAAGTCGCGGACAACGCGGCCGAGTCGACCAGGGTGGTCACACATTGCCGCGCGTCGTATGACTGCGCCTCCTTCGAGCTGTCAGTAATCCGGCCTGTGGAACAGAAGCGGGCAGTGAGCACACCAACGACTTCACAATGTAGTTGTTGCAGGCAGAGGGAAGAGGAAGGAAGGTTTACCAATTAGCGGACGACAGAGGCCCGTGATGAAGCTTTGAAGAGAGGAGAAGTCGTTTTGCAGCCCAGCAACGAGTGCGCCAGACACTTTCCGCTCTTCAGCGGCAAACGTAACAGCAGCTTTCGCTCGCCCTTCCGTCGAGCTCGCTTCCGCCTTCGCCTCCTTGAGCTCACGCTCCGGATCAGCGATTCGCTTCTCAGATGTACTCAAAGCAGACTGAGCCTCCGTCAGGTCACCCACCGGGACAAGGCCTCGGCGGGCATCCTTCGCCTCGGCTGTAACTGCTTGAAGCCCCTTGTTCGCCTCCTGGACGGAAATGAGCTTGTTCTCCAAGCGACACTTTGTAGCAAGCCGCTCGGCCGACTCACGCTGCAAGCCCTGCGCACACATGACAACGTCATCAACAATGAAATTCCTAAGTGCCCACCTGCTGAAATTCAGCGATCAGGCACTCGGGGACTGGACATTGAAAATCCTAAGTTCCCACCCGCTGAGATTCAGCGACTAGGCACTCGGGGACTGGACATTGAAAATCCTAAATGCCCACCTATTGAGATTCAGTGACTAGGCACTCGGGGACTGGACATTTAAAATTCTAAGTGCCCACCCGCTGAGATTCAGCGACTAGGCACTCGGGGACTGGATGATACAAAAACATTAAGAATCCGACCACTGAAATTTAGTGGCCCGATCCTCGGGGACTGGACATACCTAGACGGCAGCGCCTAGCATGCCGTGAAGCTCCAGCGCATCCACAGACGCAAGCACAACCAGTGTATGGCCGCGACGCTGCTCAATCTCCACCCCGGCGACCCCAGGCATCCGGCTCGTCGGCACCAGGTCACTTGCTGCGGCCGCCTTCGCCATGAAGCGAGGGAAGGTCGCCCCAGATGCCGCTCCGCCACTCGGAGCCGGCTCGGTCACATCGGGTAAGGCAACACCCTCCTTGGTCTTCGAGAACACTTCCGTTGCAGTCGGAGGGTCCCTTGGAGCAACCACCGGGTCATCAGAGACCGTGACGACGTAGTCGCCCTTCGCCCTCTTGACGCCTTCGGCGGGAGCAGCGACTTCATCGCTTTTTCTCTTGCGCAAGGAGTCCGCCTCGGTGGCAACTGGAGGAACCTTGGCCACCGAAGGATGGCCAATCTTTTTAACACCAGACCTGCAAAGCAGTGTTATGAATAAGACTGTCTGACTAAATCGAAAACAAACAGATGAACAACACTCACTTAGCGACTGGTATGAACCACGGACTGGTGCGGATGCTAGCCGGCTTTTCCAGCTCGGGCCCCAACTTCCGAGTGAGGCCCGTCTCGAACAAATCGTGTGCCCAAGACACTAACGGCTTCTTCGAGGATGAAGCTGCGGCAGGAGCCTCCGTGATAAATGCTGCGGGAGCCTCCCTTGGAGGCGAGGCCCCTGCGGCTGGAGCAGCCCCCAAACCAGCGATCGGGGCGAATGGAGGTGGTAATGACGCCAGCGGTGCCTCGTCCCTGGGGGGCGGCAGCGTCTGGCGCCACGGTCGTGTGTGCCGCTGCGTCCCTAGCCGAGCTGGTGGCGTCGGAGCTGGTCGCACATCGGGACGGAGATATCCGCTTCGCCAGCTTCGCCTTCTTCTTCGGCGGAGCCGTCTTCTTCTTCTTCGACGGCGTGGCCTCACGATGTGAGGTGTGTTCGGGAAGCTTGTCGTCGTCATCGTCGTGAGTCTCGAGGCTTTTACTCGCTTCGAGCTCGTGCTGGTGTTGTCCGCGGGTCTTGCGAACTGTGGGGGCAGCGACTTCCATGGGCTCGTCTTCGTCATCATTGTCGTCGTCATCCGCATCGCTGTTGGCGTCATCTTTGGTGGGAGATGACTCGCTTCCGTCCTGGACGGACGAGCTCGAGTTCTCATCATCCGCGGGTGGAAGCCACCCTTCCACCACTTGGAACAACTGCAACAAGAACAAACAGACTTAGCACGACCGCGAGTGCACAAGCTGCGACTCCGAGTGTTAACAGGATAACAACGTACCGTTGGAGCTGGGCGCCTGGCAGTATAAGGGGCGACCCCGGCCTTTGCATTAGGGTACACCGCCTGAGTGATATTCTTCAGGGCCAGGGTGTAGTCGTTGAGTCTCCACTCAACGAGGCAGGACTTCGTCGGGTCGTTCTTACCCGTATACTCGTACATATAGTGCTCGCGGATGGCCAAGGGCACGATCCGCTTCTCGAGCCAGCAGTTGTAGAGGTTGATGGTCTGGAGGCCCCTCTTCTTTAGGCCGCGGATGGTTTGCAGCATTTCGTCAACAACCATCCGCTGGTCCAGCGGGAGCTTGGCGACCTGGATCCGACGCGTCTTGGGCCGGTCGGAGGAGTATCTTGGAAGCACCACTTCATCATCTGGAGTCGACTCGGTGACGTAAAACCAGAACTTTTTCCACTCGTTCGCCGCCTTGGCGGGCAGCATCAGATCAAAGAACGACGCCTTCGCCTTCAGCTGGAATGTTAGGCCGCCCGCGGCTAGCATCGGGCCGCCTGACTCCTCGCGGCTGATTCTCCTGTGGAACAAGTCTTGCCACAGGGGAAAGTAGGGCCTGCAGCCCAGATAGCACTCGCAGAACGCCACGAAGATGGCGAGCTGCTCGATACTATGCGGACCCAGATCCGATGGCTGGATTTCGTAGTAGGCGCAGAAACGCCGGAAGAAGAGGGAAGTTGGGAAGCCCAGTCCCCGCTCCAGGTGGCTGGTGAAGCAGATGAACTCTCTCTCGCGCGGATCCGGAGTCACTTCTCCGGCTGCGGGGATACGCCATCTGCCAGCGCGGAGGATCCCAGCCTCCTCGAAGGATGCCAGTAGCGCCTTAGTGCATTTGGATCTGCCCCATGGCTCGGTGGAAGGGGCCATCAGTTGGAGATTCGTGGAGGTCGGGGCTCTCTGGATTGTTCAGATCACTATGCGGAATGGGGAAACGGAGACGAGCGAGATCGGAGGAAGAAAGAAGAAGTGTTTCCCTGTTCGCCTATCATTCTCCTTATATAGCGGTTGCTACCCGCCAATTTCGAGAGCCGTTACTACGCGGTAATTACGTCGAAGTTACCGTTGGATTACCCAACGGCTAGTTTGACCCCAATTGACGGTCCAACTTCCTCCATTCGACTCGTCGCTCCCAGCGACTCGACGACTCGCCGACCCGATCACTATAACAGTGACTAAGTATTCGCCGACCCGTTCGCCGAGCTGCGACACGATTGGTCGCCGTTATTGCGACTAAAATGACTAGTTCTTCCCTTTGTTCAGGAGTCCGCCGCCGATTCGAATGGACGTCCGCATTGGACCCGCATACTCCGACTGCCAGCAAATGCCTGCGACAAATCAGCGACAGCCTCGGGGACTACTGATGGGGATATGTATACCGGGGTATACCCAACAGGATGTTTCCTATTGGCCCAAGCGTCAGCGAGTGGGCCTGCAGGACGGCGACTGGATCAAGACTTGGCGTGGACTCAAGCGATTGGAAGCTGAAGGCCCAGAAGCGTAGCTAGGCCCAGTCGAACTAGGTCATAGAATCTCCGAGTCCTTAACTAATTCGGTTGTGATCTGTAAACCCTAGCGAGGTGAGTCTATATAAACCTCCCTAGAGGACGCATAGAGGATACGTTCCATCATACACCCAAGCGACTCGCCGCCTAGCCGTCGAGCTCGCCCCATTGTACTCTCATCATAATACAATCTAGCAGGAGTAGGTATTTACCCTCCGGGAGCGAACCTCGGTAAACCCTTGTGTCTCAGCCCTCATCTCGCACCGCAGATGGCTGGCCGCCCTTGCCCCATGTTCTACTACTCGCTTCCGATTGCAGCATCTGCCGTGGTCATTCCCACGACATTGATGATGAATGAAGGCTTGTGACTAACCCTAGATGGGAACCCCTCTCTATAGTTAATCTATGAGTTGCACAAGGCCTTGGAGTTTGGTGTTCGTCTCCAAGTCGTCAAGACCCTCCTCAAGTGTTTGATCTCTTCCTATCAAGGATTCTAGTAGTGATAGGTCCCTCCCTTTGGGATTCTACTTGGTTGCTACTCTCTACTTTTGATTGGGATTCTATCATCCGCTTGCCAATCTATCCTACGGTGATTCTACCTCACGGTCTCTCCCCAAGGATTCTATTGGATTGGTTGTTCGAACCAATAGGAGCAAATCGAATCGGGTCATGTTTGCATGTGTTTGTATCTTTACCTTGCATTTGCATTGAGTTCATCGGGTTTCCCCTCACTCCCCGTCTCAAATCCGTGAAGATCGAGCTACCCTAGGGTCAACCCCTCAAGGGATCCCATAACATAGGGTTAATGTAGAGGGCATCTATGGTGATGGAGTTGGTTGGTATCATAGTGTTTATGTTGTTGCTTTGGAAGTTGAATATGGAGCGATCCCTTGGACCCCAATCATAGATCACATGCTGCATGGACATTTTATGGCATGTTTATTGGTTTGTATATTTATATATTTGTATAGCATACAACAGAAGCCAAATTTGAGTGGTACAAGTGAAAATCTGAGCAACACCACTTGTATCATGATTCGTCTTTTGTTTTAGAAGACTGGATAGAATGTATGAAGCCATATTCGAGTCGTATAGCGGCGCCGGCCACTCGTAAGTATGAAAAAATTTTACCCACGGGTACCATACTTGTATGAATAGGGTATGGACACACTTTTATACCCATGGGTAGTACTCATACCCACCCGTCAAGTCATGGGTAGGGCACGGGTATAGCCTTGAACCCGTGGGTGTACCCATACCTTGCTCATTAAACTGATAATATGTGTGAGCTCCAACATATGCGACCAAGCACCATAGCGCAAGGGCTGAATATGAGATTGTGATTTGCAAATTTGTCATGTACTCATCTACCTATTATTGACTCGGTATAATTAATTTACTTTTCAAATGTGATATCGACGAATGTAAAACTACGAATAACGTGTGTACTATTTGATCTACCTGCTAGGTATCCAATGGGTACGAGTACCCATCGGGTATTGGTACAGGTGAAGTTTTATACCCATGGATACAGTTATGGGTAGAATTTTGCACCCATTAACTATATGGGTAACGTTAAGGTATATCTCTTCCATGCCCATACCCTACCCATTGGCACCCTTAGACACTCATACAACTAGTTGTCTTCTGTTCTAGGATAAAAAAGAGGGAATTTATATTTCCGTGCCCTTGATTCCTTAATTGTACTCAGTTTTCCCTTGGCTCTAAACTTTTCCTCACTTTTGCCCACCCCCTTGTCTGAAACTCAACAAAGAGCTTGAACTGTAGCTGCCGTCAGGTTGACAATTAACTGACTGGGGCCGGTTGGTCAGGAACGCATTATGTTGATGTGTGGTGTCATGCCGTGTGGGGCCGGTTGGTCGGGACCATGGGGGACCGTGTGGGGCCGGTTGTCCGGTATAGTGTTGTGAATTGCTTGTTGACCCCAAAGTGACAGACGGGATATCTTGTGACTAGCACACTGCTTGCTTAGGAGTACGGTTGTCCATAGAACATAATGCCTTTACTCTAGTTTACTTTGATTGGTCTTGTTACCTTAATACACTATTCTCTTACGAGATGACCCATGTCTGAAGAGGGTGTGGACAATTGAGTTGTCTAGTTTCCACTTACCAACGGTGGGTGACAACAGTACTTGAGGGACCGCCACAAGTACAGTTTATGAAAATTCCATAAGCACTTATCATGCACACTTGTATATACAACATTACTTGACGAATCATAGCATGAATATTTCATCTTATTGCATTCACCTCTTTTCGGTTTTACTTTTGTTCTAGTTTTCTTCCAGTCCTAGTAATAGTTGTTACAAATCATCTTACATTCATTTATCCTAGATGAAAGGATCGTATGGGCACCTAGAGGGGGGGGGGGGGTGAATAGGTGCTACTTCAAATTTTCTTCTTTTTCAAATTAAGGTTTGACAAGAAAGGTAAATTCTCTAGATAATGCAACTAAGGTGAATTTACCTATATGACAAACAAGCACTATCTAACACAACACTAAACAAGAACAAGTAAGTAAAGTGCGGTAAATGATAGAAGTAACCAAAGTGGTGGACATGGAGACACAAGGATTTGTTTCCCATAGTTCCTTCCTTTTGAGGGGAAGTACGTCTACGTTTGGAGAGGGGGTGGTTTCAAACCACCAACGCCATGAGAGGCCTCCCTTGTTCTCCGATGAATCTCACCCCAACGGGATCGATCCACCTTCATGGTGGAAGCCGGCACCTTTACAACAAGTTCGGGGCACACATCCACAACTTAATTGGAGGCTCCCAAATACAAGCAAGCTGTCAAAACAATCAAAGCCAAGCTTGTACGAACCAAATCTAGAACTAGGGTTTCCAAAGAAAACACTAGAGCAATGGGGCCCTCAAATGAATGAGGGGGAAATGAAGATCTCTTTTGGTGAAGTAGTAGATCAAGGCCTCCTCCTTCGATTCTCCAAAGATCAAATAATTTGGATGGTTGAGTGAAGAGATCTTGGCAATTTGGTGGCTCAAATGGAGGTGGTGGTCTTCAATGCAACGAGCACCTTGTCCCAAGGTAGGTGGACGGGTATTTATAGCCTTTTGAGCAAATCTGACCGTTGTGCATTTATTGCAGCGGTAGTACCGGATTCTCAAGCGGTAGTACCGGAAAACACCGGTACTACCAGCCTGGTACCGGAAATGTGTCATCAAGGCACACAACGCCCAGCCTCCAACAGTACCAAATTGTGGTGCTACCGCACAACGGTAGTACCGCCCCTGGGGGCGGTACTACCGCACACGTGTGGTAGTGTCGCATATGGGTACCGGGGAGAGCAGTGGCATTTGTCAACTTGCCAAAAACCCTCTGCCTCTCTAGGTACTAAAATGCGGTACTACCGCGCTAGGTACCTAGGAGGGCAGAGGCTTTTGGTAACTTGCCAAAACCTTCTGTCGCGCTAGGTAGTAAAATGCGGTACTACCACTTTTTGGTACCTAGCATGGCAGAAGGTTTTGGGCAGTTTGCCCAAACTCTCTGCCATGCCTAGTAGCAAATTCCGGTACAGTCGGTTCTATGCAAACCCTTTTTTGGGAGGAATGAGCCAAGGATTTCTTGATACAACCTGTGGTACACTTGGCAAATAATTAGTCCGATATGGGTGTTGTTATAAACACCAAAATCACTTGGGATAGGAAATTCTCTTTCAATCTCCCCCTTTTTGGTGTCTGATGACAACACACATTTTGCATGATAATATTGTGATGACAAACAAGGTTTTGAAAAATGGAGATGGGGCTCCCCCTAGATAAGTAGAATCAAGCCCCCTTCTATTTTACAAGTTACCTGGGAGTGTAAAGTCGCATAGAGCACATACCTTTGCATAATAAAGTGTGATCAGAGAATAGATAATGTCATCACACACACCACATAAGATGGATCCATATAAGAATACCCATACCACACAAATGATGGATCCATAAGATAACCACATAGTCTCAACATACATAGCACAAATATTTAGTTCACAAGATTCACACATAATAAGAGGCAAGCAAATAAAGTTAACAAACGAGTAAAAATCAATGGCAAGAATGAGCTTGTTACTTTTACCCCACGCAAATCCCGCATGCCTAATGTGCAACTTCTCCCCCTTTGGCATCAAGACGCCAAAAAGGGGCAAGAGCAACACTAACGTCCCGGATATCACGCGTCATCATCATCCCAAGCATCCCAGGCATCATCATGAGTCTACGGGGCACGGAAAGATGAGGTGGAATCATCATCCCAGTGGCTGTGCTCGGAGATCCATTGGTCTTCAGGGGTGATGTTGTTCTCGGAGCCCTTGGAGACGGTCAACCCTTGAGCCTCCATCAATTCCTTCTGATGAGCACCGGATTTATTAGCATAGACATGAGCCTCATACATGCGCTTCTGATTGTCAACTTGGAAGCAAAATACTTTCTTGAGCTTAGCCTCAATCCTCTTGGCCCAAGATGGTTGGGCATGCTTGCGACGTGAGATCACAAACTTAGCATCCTGGGCATCATCGTCATCACCGGACCCCTCCTCAAGTGGGTTCCCATACTCATCAACAAGTTTACCATCCGCATTGCAAGGTTTAGGATGGGTCTTGATCAACAGATTCTTGTGCCGGTGTGTAACAATGCGTTGAGAAGTAATGTCACAGGCAATCGATGGGCAGTTGCTAAGAATGAGAGCCATATGTAGGGAGCAAAAGGAGGCACCCTACGAGTGTAGGTGGCACAGACCATCTCATTCCAAATAACATCCATCACATCCATTGGTTGGCCGGAATCACGGTGGTGAAAGGTGGTGATCATGAGATCCACCATGAATCCATGCATCTCATCAACATTTCCACCCCGTGGGGCAATGGTCTCACAGAATATACGGTGCAATATGTCATATGTGGGGATAAGCCCCTTGATCTTCCTAGAAATACCGCGTCCCTGGATGTAAAGTGGAGCAAGAACATCCTTCCTCATGGGACGATCATTGTTGTGACAACAGAAGCCAACAGGAGTGTTCTTGCCACGGTCCTCGTACCCAAGGATTGCTGCAAACTCGGCCAAGGTTTCTTGCTTAACAACGCCCTCGGTCATCTAGGTGAGAGTCTGAGATTGATTCTTGGAAAAGTGAACGGTGGCATAAAACTGAGTAATGAGCATCGGGTCATAGTTGCACCGGAACTGCATAATGGGAAGCAAGCCAATGTTTGTGCAAATCTCAAGGGCTTCACCGAAGTACTTCAGGTTCTTCTTCACATGATTCATATCAATCCACTTCTGAGGGACCACAAGCTTGTCATCCTTCATGAGTATCTCATGGTATACACGCTCTTGGAAATCCGTATAAAAGAGGCTATTTTCCCGAGCATGAGAGCGAGCAACACCATATGGATTGACAGACCTCAAGGCATGAAACTCAACCTCAGACAAATTAGACTATAACTTTGGCCTAGATGGCCCAGAACTTTGACTCTTGCGATGAATCGAGGGAGGAGGAGGAGGAGCCCTACCACGGCCAGCACTTTGCTTAATTCCCCCTCCACATCGGCCACAAGTGGTTTTCAGCTTCAGACGGGTGCTAGGTTGAGGCATGATCTCTTCTTCTGTCTCTGTCTCAGGCTCGGACTCTGACCCATAGTCCTCGATCTCATGATGAGCTTTGGAGCGTTTGCGTGAACCCCGGGAACCCCCTGCACCTGTGAAAGAATGAGGGAGATAACAGTGGGGTAAGGGCACAAGAACCCGAGACAAACAGAAGACGAAATTCAAATTTTTAGAGGAAATTTTGCTGTCAGTAATGGGCGGTAGTACCGGAAAATATTTCCGGTACTACCGGTCATGTGACCACATCACATATCTGGTAGTATCAAACCATGGACGGGCAGCAAAATTTATACGAAACGAGAATCCCATCGGACAATGAGTAATATCAGGTAACGTGCATATGGTACAACCTCAAAAATACTTATTTTGACCAAGAATCAAAGTAGCCCTAGATTTAATGGAGAAAACATGTGAGAAGAAGAGGAGGGCAGTAGTACCGGTGTCCATGGCGGTGGAGAATGAGGAGGAGCCCGCGAGGAGGACGGATCCGGTGCGGATCCGAGGAAAGGAGGAGGGGGTGGGGCTCCGACAGTGACGGTGGTTAGGAGTGGAGATGGGGGAACAATGAGGCACTGAGAGGTGCCCCCCCCCCCGCGTCTCCACCCTTAACCAAGACGCCGAGCGGTACTGGGCGTCGACTGTAGTACTGGCATTGGGCGTACCGTACACATGGTAGTGCCTTCATGCTGCATCTGCTGAAAACCATGAGTACCGACTTTGGGAGGTTTCCAGAAAATGACCTGGAAAATGACCCTTGAGCGGTAGTGCCGCTTTTTTCACGGTAGTACCATTTGACGGTAGTGCCGCGTAATTGGACCGGTAGTACCATAACTGGGACGCATCCAGGGGTCGACCTGGAGATAGACCAGGGCCGGTAGTACCACTCCCTTACCCGGTAGCACCGTGTCCACCAGAATAGAGAGCCATGTATAAAGTGGAAGGTTCTTGTGCAGAGTAGATGAGTTTTGTCGAAGGATAAGAAAGGCTTGGGTTAAGAAAGTCACACTGATATGGACATAAGCACTCTAAAAATGGGGAAAACATATGAAGAGCCAAACGAGAGTGCATGACTGTAAGAACAAAACTAATGCGAGAATGACAAACATGAGTAAGCACCAACCTCTCGAATGAGACAGGGCGGTGTCCTAGGACACCATATTTGAGTATACTCGGCTTGGCACCACGAAGATATATCTTGGGTCCATTACCAAAACTCATCATTTAAACTCACATATCACAAAATGATATTAAGAGGAATGATTTTGATTGCTTTGGGCATAATGGGGGAGGGTTAGTCCAATCAATTAGGACCGCACTCCCCCTATATCCATGCCTACACCTAAACCAAATAAGAGTCAAGACATAGGTGAGAATGCAAGGTGATCAAGTCAAGCTCCTTGAATCTATGATATTTAGTTCATTCCTCAAATAGAAAAACCTTGCTTCATCAAGTGTCTTCGTGAAAATGTCGGCAAGTTGATCTTTGGTTGACACATATAATAGATTAATATCACCTCGAGCAACATGATCCCTAATGAAGTGATGACGAATCTCAATATGCTTTGTCCTTGTGTGATCCACCAGATTGTATGCAATCTTGATGGCATTTTCATTATCACATAGAAGAGGAACTTTGTCACAAAGGACACCATATTCCTTTAAAGTTTGCCTCATCCATAGCAATTGGGTGCAAGCACTAGCAGCTGCCACATACTCGTCTTCGGCGGTGGAGAGATATATACAATTTTGCTTCTTAGGCCAACATACCAAGGACCTACCAAGGAATTGGCAAGACCCGAATGTCGATTTTCTATCATACTTATCACCAGCCCAATCCGAATCCGTGTATCCACAAAGAGCAAATGTTGACCCTCGAGGATACCAAAGACCATAATATGGGGTATGAACTAAATGTCGAAAGATTCTCTTAACCGCCATTAAATGGCTTTCTTTAGGAGACGCTTGATATCTTGTACACACACCTACACTCAACACAATATCGGGTCTAGATGCACAAAGGTAAAGCAAAGAACCAATCATAGACCGGTATACCTTTTGATCCACATCTTTACCATTTGGATTTTGTTCTAGACGAGTCTTTGTAGCCATGGGAGTAGGAGCTCCATTTAAATCTTGCATATTGAATCTCTTGAGCATATCTTGAGTATACTTGGCTTGGTTGAAGAATGTGCCTCCTCTAACTTGCTTGATCTCAAAACCAATAAATACTCTCAACTCCCCCATCATAGACATCCGGAACCTACTAGTCATCAGATTTGAGAATTCATCATTAAAATCTTTGTTAGATGAGCCAACGATAATATCATCAACATATATTTGGCATACAAAAAGTTCCCCATTGACCTTATTAGTAAAAAGAGTGGGATCAATTTTCCCAACCTCAAATCCACGGTCAAACAACAACTCTCTAAGGTGGTCATACCACGTGTGTGGGGCTTGCTTCAGCCCATAGAGTGCCTTATCAAGTTTGTAGACATGGTTTGGGAAGTTAGGATCCTCAAATACCGGGGGTTGCTTTACATATACTAACTCATTTAATGGACCATTAAGAAAGGAACTTTCTACATCCATTTGTTGCAACTTAAAGTTATGATGTGCCGCATAAGCAAGAAGGATACGGATGGACTCAAGGCGAGCCACGGGTGCATATGTCTCTCCATAATCAATGCCTTCAATTTGAGAGAACCCTTGTACAACCAATCTTGCCTTGTTCCTTACTATAATTCCATGCTCATCTTGCTTGTTCTTGAATATCCACTTGGTTCCTATAACATTGCGGAAATCCTTTGGGTTCTGAACTAACCTCCATACTTTGTTTCTCTCAAAGTTGTTGAGCTCTTTGTGCATAGCTTACAACCCATCCGAATCTTCAAGAGCTTCCCACACTTTCTTTGGTTCAATCATGGAGATGTGTGCTTGGTGCTCACTGAACCTCTTCAATTGTGCTCTTGTGGAAATTCCTTTCCTTAGGTCACAAACCACATTTTGTAGAGAGTGATCTCTTAATTCCAACATTCTCTCCTTTCTAGCTTCACGACAAGTGTGGATCTCTTCGTTGTTTCTTGGAGGACCCTCTTCATCATTTTGGTCCTCGTCTTGACCATCAACTTGACCTTGATAATCATCGGAATCATTCTCTTCATTAAGAGGCACATATTGACCTTGGTCTTGATCAGACATTCTTCTAGCATCGATTTGAGCTTTTCTCAAGGCAGTTTGTATGGATCTTCCTTGAGTAATTAACTTGGCACCACTTGACATCCTGGAGAATGACTCAAGCTCCTCTTCACTAGAGCTGTCACCTTAATCAACAAGTTGAGGGTCCATAGTTTGTCTTTGGCTTGGGTCATTGCCCTCCTCGGTGGATGGAGCTTGTTGATGATGTGAAGATGAGGGCTCCACTTGAGTAGAGCATAGTTCTTCTCGATCCGCTATAAGGGGTTCCTCAACGGGGCGGATATATCCCACACCCATTCTTCCTATGGCATCCTGAGGCATTTCATCATCTGCATCACAAGCATCAACACGCCCCCCTTGGGGACCATCATATTCTTCGAAGGTCACACTACAAGATTCTATGACGGATCCGGAGAGCTTATCATAGATTCTATAAGTGTGATATTCGAGACCATAGCCAACAAAAATACCCTCTAATTCTTTAGACCCGAATTTGGACAAATGAACACCTTTTATGAGATAGAAGCATCTACAATCGAACACCCGGAAGTAAGATATGTTGGGCTTGTTACCGGTAAGTATTTCATATGGAGTCTTGTTGATATCTTTGCGGAGGTAGAGCCTGTTTGATGCATGGCAATCGGTGGAGATGGCTTCGGCCCAAAAGTTGTATGGAGATTTAAACTCCGCCAACATGGTCCTAGCCATCTCAATAAGAGTTCGGTTCTTCCTCTCGGCCACACCATTTTGTTGAGGGGTATATGCAGCGGAATATTGGTGTTTTATCCCCTCATCACTAAGGAAATCATTCAAGGTGTAGTTCTTGAACTTGGTGTCGTTGTCACTTCTTATAATCAACACGGGAAGGTTGTATTGACGTTGAACCATGTTGATGAAGTCGATGAAGGTCTTTTGGGTATAACTCTTTAACTTGAAGAAATATACCCATGAGTATCTTGAAAAGTCATCAACAATCACCAAACAATATTTCTTCCCACCAAGACTTGCATGAGATGGAGGACTAAAGAGATCCACATGAAGGAGCTCCAAGATCTTGGTTGACTTGATGTGGTTCTTTGGCTTGTGGGGAGCATTTCCTAGAACACAAGCCCTGCAAACACGATCTTTGGCAAAGGAAACATTTTATTTTAGTCCAACAATATGGCCCTCGTTGTGGAGACTTTGCAAAGTTCTCATATTGACATGGGCTAGTCGGCGATGCCATAACCAACCCACATCGGCCTTTCCAAATAAGCACATCACACTTGTAGTGGTTTTCCCCGAAAAGTCCACCACATACAAGTCATGTTCGACGTACCCAACAAAAATGACCTTGAGAGACTTGCACCACATGAGGACCACAATATCATCATCAACAAAGACGGCAAAGCCCATCTTCCCAAGAGCACGGACTAAAAGTAAATTGTATCCAAGGGTCTCAACAAGCATGACGTTCATGAGTGTAATATCATGAGCAACCACTACCTTGCCGAAACCTATTACCTTAGACTTTGACTTGTCGGCATATGTCACAGTTATTTGATCATCATTTGGCTTTAACTCCTTGACAATAGATGAGCTTCAGGTCATATGAATTGTGCAACCACTATCAAGCAACCACTTTGACCCTCCGGAAGCATATCCTACAAAAGATCAAGCTAATTTTTAGGTACCATTTTTCAATGGGTCCTCTTTTGTTAGCAACAAGGGTCTTGGGGACCCAAATAGACCAAGCAATATAACCATCATATGGGCCAACATATTGTGCATACACATCACCATAATAATCACTCATTAGAACATAGTGAGGGTTAGCACTTCCCGCAAAATCATCATGAGACATAGTTTTACCACTTGTGGTCTTACTATCCACAATGGCCTTGTTTTTCTCTTGTGCGGGCTTGGCCTTACTTTTCTTGTTGTTCTTCTTCTTGGATTTGGAGACAAAACCAATGCCCCCTTTCTCACCACTAGGCCTTTGCTTACTTATAAGATCATCAATGGACTTGTTCCCTTGTGGAAATATGGCCTTGGCTAGCTCCCCCTTCAACCTAGAATTTTACTCAAGAATAGTTGTACTACTAAAAGGAATGAAATTACTAGGTGAAGGAATATTGGAAAATTGAGTTTGAAGCGTTTCATGGGACTTTGTGAGTGACAAGAGTTCACTTTCCAAAGCCTTGTGAGCCTTGTTAAGGAAACTAAAATCCTCGGCAAGTTTTTCATGAACCACACCAAACTCAATCTTGTCCTTTTTAGCCCTTTTGCATTTAGCAATAGCATGATCACGTTCTTTGATGAGTATATTAACAATAATGTCATTGGACTTATCAAGCCCTTCAAGGTTTAGTTTAAGAGACATCATAGTCTCTTGTTCTTCTTCTAGATCATTGTTTAAGGCCTCTAGCTCAATCATGTGTTCATGCCCAAGTTTACACCTTACATCTAGAAGCTCTTGTGTGTGGGAAAGTTGATCTAAGATGTTCCCAAAATGTATCTTAGCATCCCCTCGTAAGTTAGTCATACACTCATCGAAAGCAATTAATTCCCTTTTTACATCAAGAGACATCTCATCATCAATTTCATCATTAGCTAAGGGAGTGGAGTGAGATGATGAGGATACCTCCGTTCCTCTTGCCATAAGGCAAGTGACGTTCTTGATGGGAGTGTTCTCATTTGGAGAATTGAAGAGTGAGAGTGTCAGAGTAGAAGTAGTGGCTAAAGCAGCCACACCATTAGATGTTTCCTCTTCCTCATCTTCATTATCGGGGGAATATTCTTCATGAGTGACCAATACAATTTCTCCCGACTTCTTGTTGATGGGATTCTTCTTGATGAAGGGTTTCTTATAAGGTTCTTTGGGAGTTTTCTTCAACACGAGCTTGCCCCCATGATCTTCTCTCTTCTCATAGGGATAACCCGCCACAAAGTGATAGCGGTCACCACAATTGAAGTAAGTTCTCAATTTGGTGACATTTTCTCTTCTCCCATTTGGGTTGCTTTTTCGTTGCATTTCCATCTTGGCCTTGGCGGGGTTCTTCCAAAAGTTCTTTGCATAGAAGTCCATGTACTGACCATGAGCAATCTTGACATCATTGGGGTGGTCCATGGAGAGGCCTTCATCACTATCATCTTCATCTCATCTTTGGCCTTCAATGCAAGGTTGACAACATTGCTCATACCAAGGGCTCAAGCACGGGCATCTTTGGCATTCTTGGCGGAAACCTTGAAAGAGGCCATCTCTTGCATAACTTCATTGGAGGTCATGAGATGGTAGTTGTGTCTTCCTTGTAGGATCTTCAAATCGGTGGGCTCAAAGGGCATGAGTGCACTCACATATTTCCTTTTTATCCAAGCATCATCCACATGTGAGGCACCCACATTTCTAAAGGCGGTGGCGGTGGTCTTGATCCTACGGTACATGTGTTCATGATTTTCACCTTCCTTCATGTAGAAGCCTTCGGCTTCATTGCTTAGTGCATCATACCGGTTCCTTCTCATGCTCTCATTCCCAAAAAATAACACCATGAGAGCATCCCAAGCTTCCTTGATAATGCTGAGGTGGTCAATGTGTGGGTAGTCCTTTGTACCCCATCCTTGTTGAATCATGTGCAAGGCGGTGGCATTGAGTTGACTATTTACAACCTCTCTTCTTGTCAAGTTGTTTGAATCCCCAATATAGAGTCCTTGTTCGATGATGTTCCATAGTTCAATGCAAGAGCTACACACATGAGTTTTCATTAGAGATTGCCATTGAGCAAAAGTAGTAGATGCTTCAAGCTTAGGTGGGTCACCTCTATTGTTTACATGAGGGTGAGGAATTGGAGGGTCGGGAGAGAACCATGCATGAGAGTCATGATGCTCTCCCTGCTCACCAACCCTTTTTGTGGAGGAGTTAATGTTGCCTTGATTATCCCCCACCACCTTATTCGTGGGAGATGCCGGGGCATTCTCTTTGGATGAAGGCGGTAGTTCCTCTTGAGGAGAACGGGATGATGAGCCTACCTTATCTTTAACAAGTTTCTCAATTAACTTTTGCAATTGTTTGATCTCGTTGGCCATGGTGGAGCTCAATCTTGTTTCCAAGTTATTGAGATCATCTATGGTCACCGTGGTATGCTCACCACCACCTTCCCCATCATTTCTACCCATATACTCTTAGGCGGTAACGCCCGAATAAAGAGCCAAGGCTCTGATACCAATTGAAAGGATCGTATGGGCACCTAGAGGGGGGGGGGTGAATAGGTGCTACTTCAAATTTTCTTCTTTTTCAAATTAAGGTTTGACAAGAAAGGTAAATTTTCTAGATAATTCAACTAAGGTGAATTTACCTATATGACAAACAAGCACTAGCTAACACAACACTAAGCAAGAACAAGTAAGTAAAGTGCGGTAAAGGATAGAAGTAACCAAAGTGGTGGATGCGGAGACACAATGATTTGTTTCCCGTAGTTCCTTCCTTTTGAGGGGAAGTACGTCTACATTTGGAGAGGGGGTGGTTTCAAAACACCAACGCCACGAGAGGCATCCCTTGTTCTCTGATGAATATCACCCCAACGGGATCGATCCACCTTCCACTATATCGGCAACCTTCAAGGTGGAAGCCGACACCTTTACAAAAAGCTCGGGGCACACATCCACAACTTAATTGGAGGCTCCCAAATACATGCAAGCTGTCAAAACAATCAAAGACAAGCTTGTAAGAACCAAATCTAGAACTAGGGTTTCCAAAGAAAACACTAGAGCAATGGGGCCCTCAAATGAATGAGGGGGAAATGAACATCTCTTTTGGTGAAGTAGTAGATCAAGGCCTCCTCCTTTGATTCTCCAAAGATCAAAGACTTTGGATGGTTGAGTGAATAGATCTTGGCGATTTGGTGGCCCAAATAGAGTGGTGGTCTTCAATGCAATGAGCACACTGTCCCAAGGTAGGTGGAGGGGTATTTATAGCCTTCTGAGCAGATCTGACCGTTGTGCATTTATTGCAACAGTAGTACCAGATTCTCAAACGGTAGTACCGGAAAACACTGGTACTACCGGTCTGGTACCGAAAATGTGTCATCAAGGCACACAGGCCCCAGCCTCCAACGGTACCAAATTGTGGTGCTACCGCACAGCGGTAGTACCGCCCCTGGGGCGCGGTACTACCCGACACGTGTGGTAGTGTCGCATATGGGTACCGGGAAGGGCAGTGGCATTTGTCAACTTGCCAAAAACCCTCTTCCGTGCTAGGTACTAAAATACGGTACTACAACATTTTGGTACCAAGGATGGCTGTAGCTTTTGGCAACTTGCCAAAACCTTCTGCCGCGCTAGGTACTAAAATGCGGTACTACTACTTTTTGGTACCTAGGCGGACAGTAGCTTTTGGAAACTTGCCAAAACCTTCTTCCGTGCTAGGTACTAAAATGCGGTACTACCGCTTTTTGGTACCTAGGAGGGCAGAGGATTTTTGCAACTTGCCAAAACCTTCTGCCGCAATAGGTAGTAAAATGCGGTACTACCGCTTTTTGGTACCTAGCCTGGCAGAAGGTTTTGGGAAGTTTGCCCAAACTCTCTGCCATGCCTAGTAGCAAATTCCGGTATAGCCGGTTCTCTGCAAACCCCTTTTTGGGAGGAATGAGCCAATGATTTCTTGATACAACCTGTGGTACACTTGGAAAATAATTAGTCCGATATGTATGTTGTTATAAACACCAAAATCACTTGGGATAGGAAATTCTCTTTCACTAGCAACTTATAGAATAGGCTATTTCCAAACCATGGTTTGGGGGCGAACGTGGCCGCATTGACAACGTGGTTGCGGGGTCGTGTTCGCCGAGCTCCCATCGGGACAAAATCTTTAAATATTTGCTGCTACAGGTACTACAATAACCCTGTTATTGGTGTAGGAACCCAGTCATCAAATTGGTGTCGTTGCCGGGGAGCAAAGCATTCAGTTATCTACTCGCACATAGTTTATTTTCGTTTGTTTCTATTATCTTACTTCTTTCTTTTATATTTAAAATAATAAAAAAGGGATTTCTATTTTTGTGCCCTTGGTTCGTTAGTTGTACTCACTTTTCCGATCGCCATGTTAAGAAACCCTCGCGGGCGCTCGGACGGAGGGATGCCGTCAGGTCAAAGGCTTGACCGTTACATGCTGAATGGTGGGACCGTGTTGGGGCGGGTCGGGATTTGAGCGTTACATTACGAGGCCTCGACCGTTACATGCCTGACCGGTGGGGCCGCGTTGGGACGGGTCATGCATACGTGCTGAAGGGTGGGGCCGCGTTGGGATGGGTCTTGCATACGTGGTGAAGAGTGGGGACGCATGGAGACACGTCGGACCGGCCATTCTCGCTCACGCAAAGCATTCGCTTCCCCCCGAGCCTAGAATAGCTCCTACACCGCCGCTCCGCTGCCCCGTCGTCGTGCCCTCCTACCTTATGTCGTCCTCGTCCCCAGAGCCGCCCCCTCCCCCTAGCCATGGAGCCCACTCCACCTCTGGCTCTGCTCCCGCCTCTACTAGATCTACCCCTTTTGCGGAACAGTATGCAACGCCGGCTGGTGCACCGTCCATCCCCGTCGAGCACGGAGAAGATTGGGTGAAATCGTAGGGATCTAACGCATGGATTCCATCTGGGTAAGCATCGTTTCCCTTTTGTGGGTTGATTATTGGCAGTATTTGAATGCGAATCGCTGGTGCTCAACTAACTGCCTTGCTTTTCGAATAGGATTGATCCAGTGCTGGCGTAATTCGTGGTTGTGAACAACATCTCTTTGGATTTTACTTCCCAATGGTGGTTTCAACCTCCATAACTCTCAGAGATAGATAAAATCTCCCTAAAATCTATTATAAATTCCCCTGGAGCAGTGACAATTCAGTTGGTTTGCAAGAGTGTTTATAATTATGAAACTCTCGCGTGGTCTGAAACTATAATTGACACAACTCTTGCACGGCTAGCGATTCACTTTCAAATTAAAAAAAATTATACAAATCTTAATGTACAAGAGTGTTTATAATTGACACAAGTCTTGAACACTTTCAAATTAAAAAAATTATACAACTCTTAATGTAAAAGAGTGTTTATAATTGACACTACTCTTGAACACTTTCAAATTAAAAATATATACAACTCTTAATGTAAAAGAGTGTTTATAATTGACACTACTCTTGAACACTTTCAAATTGAAAAATTATACAACTCTTAATGTAAAAGAGTGTTTATAATTGACACTACTCTTGAACACTTTCAAATTAAAAAATTATACAACTCTTAATATAAAGGAAAAGGGCATTTACCATTTTTATAGTGTGAAAAGTGATCCATAAACTTGCGTATACGAAAATTATAAACCTTTGAACACTGTGAAATTGCACTTAATACGTGATAATGATGTGCTAATAAAATCTTGAGAGATTATCATTTTCATAGAATGTAGGGATGTAATGCATAAACTTGCATATGGTAGAGGTCAAAGATATCCCTCTCAAGCAACCCTGCAATTAAGATGTAGGAAGTCTCTTGTGTCCCCGACACACCCAATACACTTGTCAGGTTTATAGGTGCACTAGTTCGGCGAAGAGATAGTGAAATACAAGTAATATGGATGATTATAAGTGGTAATTGCAATCTGAAATAAAAATGACAGCAAGCAAACATGTAGCAGGACTGATTGTAAACGGTGTTTTAATGCTTAGAAACAAGGCATAGGGATCATACTTTCACTAGTGGACACTCTCAACAATGATAACATAATCTAACACATAAATATTTTCTCTTCACTATGCTACCCTGAACTACTCTCCGGTTGGATAACGAACACCAATTCACCACGTAGGGCTATAAGAGCACACCTTAAAGTCCACATTCCCCATCTAGGTAACCCCTCACCGTCACCTTGAGCGCTAGATGGTTCCAGACAAACACCACAATTTCATAGAGATGTACAACTCAAATTATAACTCATGATAAGTATTTTTGTAATCTTTATCCTAAGAGCCACACACGATGTGCACACTGTCAACTTCATACACATGGGACAAGGTGTCTCCGGAGATCACATTAATAAAAGCACTTGAGTAGCATAATAGACAAAGAGTAGCATCTACTTATTCAACTAGATTACAAAGCTCATGATCACACCATGGGAGAGAGAGATGAACAGATAGCTACCGGTAGATCCCTTAGCCTCGGGGGAGAACTATTCCCTCCTCATCATGGGAGTCAGCAACGGCGATGGAGATGGCGGTGGATTCAATGGAGATGGCTCCGGGGGCAATCCCCTATCTCGGCAGGGTGCCGAAACACAGACTTCTGTCCCTCGAATATCGTCTTCGGTGGCGGCGGCACTGCTGAACTTTTCATGGAATTATGATCTGATATTTAGGGTTTTCATCTCGGGGGGATTATATAGGCGAAGGGGAAAGGTAGGTGGATGCCCGAGGGGCCCACACCATAGCCAGGCATGACCAAGGGGTACCCGCGCCCCACGGGTGGTGTGGCCTCATCGGTGCCCTCCTCCGTATCTGCTTTGGACTCCATGTTGTATCGGGAAAAATAGGAACTTCGGCATTTTTTCGTCCAATTCCGAGAATATTTCTTTACTAGTTTTCCTGAAACCAAAAACAACAGAAAACAGGAAACTGGATCTGATACGTCGTAAACGTATCTATAATTTTTGATGTTCCATGCTTATTTAGTATCCACTTTGCTTTGCTTTGTCTACACTTTGAGGTATTTTTATATGTTTTCCGGAACTAACCTATTAACAAGATGCCACAGTGCCAGTTGCCTGTTTTCTGTTGTTTTTGGTTCCAGAAAAGCCAGAAAATAAATATTCTCGGAATTGGACGGGACGAAAGCCAAAGTCAATATTTCATTGAGGAGAACACGGAGCTAGAAGACGAGACGAAGGACGCGAGGGGCCCACACCCCCTGGCTGCACGGCCAGGCCTGGCCCACGCCTAGGAGGTGCAGCTGATACGTCGGAAACATATCTATAATTTTTGATGCTCCATGCTTGTTTATCTACTTTGCCTTGCTTTGTTTACACTTTGAGGTGTTTTTATATCTTTTTTGGAACTAAACTATTAACAAGTTGCCACAGTGCCAGTTGCCTGTTTTCTTCTGTTTTTGGTTCTAGAAAGGCAGAAAATCAATATTCTCGGAATTGGACAGGACAAAAGCCAAAGTCAATATTTTACCATGAGGGACGCAAATCCAGAACACGAGAAGGAGAAGCAAACCAGGGTGGCCAAACCCCCTAAGGCGCGACCAGGGGTGGGCCCACGCCTGGGCAGGGTGTGGCCCCCCTGGTCGCCTCCCGGCCTCGCCTCTTTGCCTATAAGAAGCCCCCGATGCAGAAACCCTAAGTACTCGATCAAAACTCCACGAAACCTTCTGTAGCCGCCGCCACCGTCGTCCCTAGGTCAGGGGGATCTAAAGTTCTTCTCGGCACCCTGCCGGAGGGGAAATCATCCCGGAGGTCTTCTCTCTGGTATGAAGCATGAGTAGTTCCACCTTGGACTATGGGTCCATGTAGTAGCTAGATGGTTGTATCTCCTCCTTGTGCTTTCATGTATAGATCTTGTGAGCTTCGTTCATGATCAAGATCTAATCTATTTGTAATCATGCATGTTGTGTTTGCGGGGATCCGATGGATATTGAGATTAGTATGTTAGATTGATTAATGGTTTTGTCTTTATGATTCTATCATGTCTGTGTTGTTTGTGATCATGCATGCTCTCCGTTGTTAGTAGCTATCTTAGCCGAGTAGTTGCTAGTGACTCCAAGAGGGGGTATTTATGCTCGATAGTGGGTCCATGCCTATAGTTTCCAAGAGAAGTGACATAAATCTCTTAGGTTGTAGATGTGTTGTTGCCACTAGGGAGAAAACAACGGTCTCTTGTTCATGGAACAAGTGGATTGTTTACCTTACACACTTTGCTTAAAGCAGTTGTCTGTTGCTTGCAACTTAATACTGGAGGGCGTTCGGATGATAACCTGAAGGTGGACTTCTAGTCATAGATGCAGTTGGATGACGGTCTATGTATATTTTTGTATTTACTAATCGAATCTCATAGGATCTTTTTGTCTGGTAGTGCATTGTTATGCCTTGCTCAGTACCTGTTAATTGCCCTGTTGTAATTTGTTTACCCTTCATGCCATGTTGTTTATCTAAGGAGAGCACCTCTAGTGAACTATGGACCCCGGTCCAATCTTTACCATTGATACATCTTCCACTATTACTTGTTTACTTGCTGCAAACAATTACCTTCCACACCATATGTTTAATCCTTTGTTATAGCAAACCAGTGAGCTTGACAACCTCACTGTTCGTTGGGACAAAGTCTTGAGTTTGTGTTGTGTAGGTCTCCGCGTTGCTTGCAACACCTATGTGACGTTTCCTTCCTCCTTATGGTTCGATAACCTCGGTCTCTACTAAGGGAATACTTGCTGTTGTGCTCATCACACCTTGCTCTTGGGGTTTACAATGAAGTGCTCCAAGTCAAGCACCAACAAGTTTTCTGGTGTCGTTGCCGGGGAGGCTAAGGACGTCTTCACAAGGGGAGTCCTCCAGTTCCTTTCTCTTACTTTATTTTTAGTTTGCTTAGTTTATTTTGCTTGTTTTTTGCCTCTTTTCAAAAAAACCAAAAAACCCAAAAAATTAGTCTAATTTGGTTTGCTTTCTTTATTCAAAAACACAAAAAATTAGTTTCTACCCTAGTTGCTACCATGTCTGGTTTGGGGCCAATCTCTATTACACCTTTGGAAGATTGCTATTTGGATGTCCCACTCAATGATAATGCTAAGAAGAAAATCATGGGGAGTATTAACGATGTTCTCATTATGGTTAACAATGCTTATGTCCCTGTTGATTTCTATGTTTTGGATGTTGAATACAATGGTTCTTGTCCTATTACTTTGGGAAGACCTTTTCTTAGAACTGTTGGTGCCATCATTGATATGAAAGTAGGCACCATTAAATATCAATTTCCATTCAAGAAAGGTATTGAGCACTTACCTATGAGGAGAGAGAAGTTGCTTTTTGCTCCTCCTTTGAAAGCAAGTTTTGATGTTAAAGCTTCTTCATTTGAAAATACTTGATTCTTCTTGATTCTTGTGCCTAACTTAAAGGCGTTAAAGAAAAGTACTTGTTGGGAGATAACCCAAGAGTTTTCTTGAGTCTTGGAAGTTATTGCTTCAGTAATGACCTCTCCTTATCCTTTTTGTTTGCTTTTTGTGCCAATAATGACCTCTAATGAGAGGGAAGTAAGATTTGGGGAGTTGCTGTCCCGAAACAGATTTCTATCCTCCATCAAAAAAATTCGTGAGGAGTCTCTCTAACTAGGATTGAGATGAAAATTTATGAATAAATCCCCCAGTATATTAGCTAACTTTTGTTAGTTCAACACTTTTTTATTTGAGCAATAGAAGATGTGCGAAAAAATTGGTATCTACCTACTGGTCTGTTTTGACAGATTTCTGCTATTATTTGCATTTGCTTCTTATTGATTCCTTTTTGAGTTCTCTTTTGGGGAATTGAGCTTTTTGAAGGAGTTGCTACAGTAGATTGTGTTTTTAGTGAAAATTCTTGCTGTTCCAAAGCTTTGCCTCAAGGTCTATTATCTTTTGAATACACTAATGTTGCTAATGAAGATTGTGTGAAGTTTTGTATGAAGGAAAAATTTCAGGTGTAGAGAGAGAATGATGTAATGAGATGAAGAACGGACAAAAGCTCAAGCTTGGGGATTCCACCCCGGTGTCACTCCAAGAAATATCCAAGAGGTACAAGCGTCAAAGCTTGGGGATGCCCAAGGCATCCCCTTCTTCATCAATGAAAAGCTCAGGTCTGTCTAGACACTTCGTTTTTATTGTTTCATGCACTGTTGTGTTATTCTTGGAGCATCTTATTTTTTGTTTGCTTTGCTTAGTTTGTTTAGTTTGCTTGAATAAAGTAGTTTGGATCCTCGTTCTCGCTGTGTTGTTTTGCAAATAAGTTGCTTGGTGTTGGAAAGGAGTAGGAAGTTCTTGCTTGATAAGTAAGAGGAGCTTGCATTGGCTGTGACTTAGACTTTAGCATGACATGCTAGGTGTTGTTTTGAACTTATGCTTAGTGATTATTGCTGTAGCATTTCTTGTTCCGAACAATTGGGATTGATTAGTGTGCCTTGAAAATATTATGCGTTGTTTTAGCATGCAAAATCATAGTATTGTGGTATTCTCCTTTGATGCTTTGTTTGGGTTGACTTGGCACATGCTCACACCATGTTGTGACTATGACAAGTCAATATAGCCTCTATGATCATTTAGTCCTTGACTTGTAGTACCACTCTATGCTTTGATTAGTAATGCTTTGTTGCTCTACATAATTATGGCCATTATGCTCTCTTAGTTGGTAGCTCACAGTCTTTTGCTAGCCTCCGCTTGTATGAGTAATCTCTACTCATGGTTCCAACTCCCAAGAAACCCAGTTATTCCAAAGTGTCCACTATAAACTCCTATGCATGGTGTGTTACACCATTCCAAGTATATTCTTGTTTTCATCTATCTTCCAATTAAAAAGTATTTTTGTTATGTGAAAACTTAGTGATTAAAGCCCTCACAAACTTGATGGCACACCTTATATTTTTTACCCCTAATAAACTTGAACCATTGTATCATCTATGCTGTATATGCTTGCACTTATACGTTGGAATTAGCAGAACCATGCTGTCACGGGGAACGCTTTCAACATTGCACTTGTACTTTGTACTCAGTTGATATCATGCTCTTTTGTCTATGGATGTCATCGGTGTGAAATAAAGAGGGAACTTGTAAGTCCATGGAGTTTGTATTTTGTGTTAGAGAAACGCCTTGGACGCTAGCCTAAGCCATGACTAATCATGGTGGAAACTTGCAGCATCGCCATAGTGAGCTATCTATGAAGCATCCTCAATAAAAAGCTATGCATATAGTAAATAAAAAGATCGTTGAGATGCTCATTGTCTGCTTGCCTTGTCATTTTGGTTATGGGATAGCTCCTGTACCATGTGCAAGGGGTACCCCGTTGGCGGTTCTCTATGATATGCATGTACTTACAATGACAAGAACTTACAGGTAACTAAAGTTGAGTAGCATGAGGTGTGGCCCTCGTATTCAAGGGACTTGAGATTGCCAACTTATAATTTGTCAAGCATATACTCCATCTTTGTTCACTTTAACCTTAATCACTTCAAGATGCTTATGATAGGGGCAATGAGGGATGAAAGCTAACAAGTACCATAATTTTTGGAAGCTCCTTTTGAAACTTGAAATCCCTGCTTCCCTTTACAAAGGGCCTTTCGTCCACCATTATTTAAGTCTCCACCTTCTACCTTTAGGCACCATTCAGAGAGCATAGTTGTCATTCTGTGTGCAGTGTCCCAAAACTTATTGATTGATGCATATGGTGATATTATTTGTTCTTGTGCTACTTGTTTCTAGTCACCCTTGTGAACTTTGAAGGTGTCCTATGCATCTATTTGCTACTCTATGAGGGACAAGCTAATTGCCACTATGCTATGTTTTCTGTATGTGAAACAAACAAACGTTTTTCAATACATGTTATTCATGATCTTTGTTCATAGCATTTCATGTTGCATGCATAGTTACTATGTCCTACTGTTAGAACTCAATCTTTCATGCACATGTTTAGAGTTGTTTGATCCCATCTTTCAATGCCTGCAAATAGTTTGATCTTGGTTTTGATGGTGCATGTCACCTCAAAAATTATTCTTTTTATCACTTACCTACTCAAGGACGAGCAGGAGTTAAGCTTGGGGATGCTTGATACATCGGAAACGTATCTATAATTTTTGATGCTCCATGCTTGTTTAGTATCTACTTTGCCTTGCTTTGTCTACACTTTGAGGTGTTTTTATATCTTTTCTGGAACTAACCTATTAACAAGTTGCCACAGTGCCAGTTGCCTATTTGTTCCGTCTTTGGTTCCAGAAAGGTAGCAAATCAATATTATCGGAATTGGATGAGAAAAAAATCCAAAGTCAATATTTTACCGTGAGGGACACGAATCCAAAAGACGAGATGGAGAAGCAAACCAGGGCGGCCACCCCCTAGGTGTCGCCAGGGGTGGGCCCGTGCCTGGGCAGGGTGTGGCCCCCCTGGTTGCCTCCCGGCATCGCCTCTTCGCCTATAAGAAGCCCCTGATGCAGAAACCCTAAGTACCTGATCAAACTCCATGAAACCTTCTATATCCGCCGCCACCATCGTCCCTAGATCGACGGGGATCTGAAGTTCTTCCCGGCACCCTGCCGGAGGGAAATCATCCCGGCGGTCTTCTCTCCGGTATGAAGCGTGAGTAGTTCCACCTTGGACTATGGGTCCATGTAGTAGCTAGATGGTTGTATCTCCTCCTTGTTCTTTCATGTATAGATCTTGTGAGCTCTGTTCATGATCAAGATCTAATCTATTTGTAATCATGCATGTTGTGTTTGCGGGGATTGATGGATATTGAGATTACTATGTCAGATTGATTAATGGTTTTGTCTTTATGATTCTATCATGTCTGTGTTGTTTGCGATCTTGCATGCTCTCTGTTGTTAGTAGCTATCTTGGCCGAGTAGTTGCTAGTGACTCTAAGAGGGGGTATTTATGCTCGATAGTGGGTTCATGCCTCTAGTTTCCAAGGGAAGTGACAGAAATCTCTTCGGTTGTAGATGTGTTGTTGCCACTAGGGAGAAAACAACGGTCTCTTGTTCATGGAACAAGTGGATTGTTTACCTTACACACTTTGCTTAAAGCAGTTGTCTGTTGCTTGCAACTTAATACTGGAGGGGGTTCAGATGATAACCTGAAGGTGGAATTCTAGTCATAGACGCAGTTGGATGGCGGTCTACGTATATTGTTGTATCGCCCAATCGAATCTCATAGGTTCTTTTTGTCTGGTATTGCATTGTTACGCCTTGCTCAGTTCCTGTCAATTTCCCTGCTATAATTTGTTTACCCTTCATGCCATGTTGTTTATCTAAGGAGAGCACCCTAGTGAACTATGGACCCCAGTCCAATCTTTACCATTGATACATCTTCCACTATTACTTGTTTACTTGCTGCAAACCGTTACCTTCCACACCATACGTTTAATCCTTTGTTACAGCAAACCGGTGAGCTTGACAACCTCACTGTTCGTTGGGACAAAGTCTTGGGTTTGTGTTGTGTAGGTCTCCGCGTTGCTTGCAACACCTGTGTGATGTTTCCTTCCTCCTTCTGGTTCGATAACCCCGGTCTCTACTGAGGGAAGACTTTCTGTTGTGCTCATCACACCTTGCTCCTGGGGTTTCCAACAAAGTGCTCCACGTCAAGCACCAGCGGCCACCTCGGGCACCCCCTCGGTCTCCCCCTTCGCCTATAAGAAGCCCCCGATACCAAAACCCTAAGTACCCGATCAGATCTCCACGAAACAGTCCGTAGACGCCACCACCATCGTACCTAGATCGGGGGGATCTGAAGCTCTTCCCGACACCCTACCGGAGGGGAGAGATCATCCCGGAGGCCTTCTTCATCACCATGCCAGCCTCTGGTATGATGCGTGAGTAGTTCCACCTTGGACTATGGGTCCATATAGTAGCTAGATGGTTGTTTCTCCTCCTTTGTGCTACCATGTTTAGATCTTGTGAGCTCCATTCATGATCAAGATCTATTTGTAATCATGCATGTTGTCTTTGCGGGGATCCGATGGATATTGATATTACTATGTCAGATTGATTAATGATTCTATCTTATTGATTCTATCATGTCTGTGTTGTTTGAGATCTTGCATTCTCTTTGTTTCTAGTAGCTATCTTGGCCAAGTAGATGCTAGTGACTCCAAAAGGGAGTATTTATGCTCGATAGTGAGTTCATGCCTCTATTGAATCTGGGAAAGTGACAGAAATCTCTAAGGTTGTAGATGTGATGTTGCTACTAGTGATAAAACAACAATCTCTTGTTCATGGAACAATTGTATTGTTTACTTTACACACATTGCTTAAAGAAGTTAGCTGGGTATTGCAATTTAATACTAGAGGGGGTTCGGATGATAACCTGAAGGTGGATTACTAGTCATAGATGCAGTTGGATGGAGGTCTATGTATATTGTTGTAATTCCCAATCAAAATCATAGGATCATGAATGTCTAGTATTGCATTGTTATGCCTTGCTCTCTCCTGTCAATTGCCCCACTGTAATTTGTTTACCCAACATGTTATGTTATTTATCTTAAGGAGAACACCTCTAGTGAACTGTGGACCCCGGTCCAATCTTTACCATTGATACATCTTCCTCTGTTACTGTTTACTCTCTGCAAGATATCATTACCTTCCATACCATACATTTAATCCTTTGTTTTGAGCAAACCAGTGAGATTGACAACCTCACTGTTCGTTGGGGCAAAGTCTTGAGTTTGTGTTGTCCAGGTTTCCAGGTTGCTAGTAACACCTTTGAGTCGTTTCCTTCCTCCTACTGGTTCGATAACCTTGGTTTCTTACTAAGGGAAAACTTATTGTTGTACTCATCATACCTTCCTCTTGGGGTTTCCCACCGAAGCTCTACAGTGATCTGAGCCGCATCAAGACGTTTTCTAGCGCCGTTGCCGGGGAGGCTAAGGACGGCTTCACAAGGGGAGTCCTTCACAACCTTTCTCTTTACTTTGTTTTTGTTTTTCTTTGTTTTGTTTGCTTATTTTTATCATCAATTCCAAAAAAAATAGTTTCGTTTAGTTTTCCTTTTCTTATCGAAAACACAAAAAATTAGTTCCTACTTTAATTGCTACCATGTCTGGTGTTGTTCTAATAACTGTGTCACCTATGGAAAGGATCTTTACTTTCAAACAAGGAAGTGAAGAGAGTTTCAAAGAAGCTTGGTCTAGAATTTCTGATTTACATGGAAAAATTGAGCCTAAAATGAGTCTAGGCCTAGTTCTTAGCAGTTTCTACCATGGTCTTGCTCTTTGTTATAGATATGCTTTGGATGCTGTAGTAGGGAGAGATATTTTTCAATGTAATGATAATGAAGCTTTGGATGCCATAAATAAGTTGATTACAATTTATAATATGCCTAGCAAGTTTGATTCTTCCTTTATAAACATCTATGCTAGGTTGAATACTCTTGAGACCAGTACAGTTGCTTTGAAAGATTGATATAACATGCTTAGAGAGGACCATGATTATGTTCCAATAAATTCCGAGCCTTCAAAATGGTTTCCTACAATGGAAGTTGCTATAAATAGTGAAACTTTTGATGCTCGTTGTGATATCATGTCTGAATTTTATCTTATGCCTAAAGATATCTATGAGTCTTTGAATCTTTGGGGACTTTCTGAAGGAGGAGAAGAAATATCTCTTACCAATAATGAAACTCTATTACCCATTGGAATAGCTGAAGGTGTGTTTACAAAGATCTCAGGGAAAGTGGTGTCTACTAATTATCTTGTTATTGAATGTGTAGGAAAAGGACAAATTACACTTGGAAGATCCCTACTAAAACACCTTGGAGCAATAATAGATGTGGGAAAAGGCATTATGAATTTTTATTTGACAATAAGCAATCATACATTCCCTAAAGATAAGAATAAAGGTAAGAAAGGTAGGAGCAAGAAAATACTTGATTCTTGCTTCTTGTGCCTAACATAAAGGCGTTAAAGAAAATTACTTCTTGGGAGATAACTCAATAGTTTTGTTGAGTCTTGGAAGTTATTACTTCTATAATAACCTCTCCTTATCCTTTTTATTTGATTTTTATGCAAAGAATAACCTCTAATGAGAGGGAAGTAACATTTGGGGAAGTGTTGTCCCGAAACAGATTTTTGTACTCCACTGTAAAAAATATTGAAAAATCTCTATATGTCGGATTGAGCTGTAATTTTGTGAATAAATCCCCCGAATTGTTAGATAACTTTCGTTAGTTCAGAACTTTTTGATTTGATCAACAGAAGGTCTTCGAAAATATCGGTTTCTACCTGCTGGTATGTTTTGACAGATTTCTGCCGTTATTTGCATTTGCCTCTTTATTGATTCCTTTTTGGGTTATCTTTGAGAAATTGAGCTTTTTAAGGTAATTGCTACAGTAGCTTGTGTTTTTAATGAAAGTTTTGCTGTTTGAAACTAAACCCCAAAGGTTTATTATCTTTTGAATGCACTAATGTTGCTAATGAAGATTGTGTGAAGTTTTGTATGAAGGAAAAATTTTCAGGTGTAAGGGAAGAATGATGTAATGGGATGAAGAATGGACAAAAGATCAAGATTGGGGATGCCACCCCGTGTCACCCCAAGAAACATTCAAAAGGTACAATCATCAAATATTGGGGATGCCCAAGGCATCCCCTTCTTCATTAATAAAAATCTCAAGGCTTTCTAGACACTTCATTTTTATTGTTTCATGCATAGTTGTGTTGTTCTTGGAGCGTCTTAGTTTTCGTTTTTGGTTTTTGTTTGCTTAGTTTGCTTGAATAAAGTAGTTGGACCCCCGCTTTCGCTGTGTAGTTTCAAATAAGTTGATTGGTGTTGGAAAGGAGTAGGAAGTTCTTGCTTTAGTACTACAAGAAGGAGCTTGCTTTGACTGTGACTTAGACTTTATCATGTCATGCTAGATGTTTTTTTGACCTTATGCTTAGTGATTATTTCTGTAGAATGACTTATTCCAAACAATTGGGATTGCTTAATGTGCCTTGATAGAATCATGCGTTGTTTTAGCATACAAAAGCATAGTATTGTGGTATTCTCCTTTGATGCTTTGTTTGGGTTAACTTGGCACATGCTCACACCATGTTATGACTATGAACCAGTCACTTTAGCCTCTATGATCATTTATTTTTGAATTGTGGTACCACTTTATGCTTTGATTAGTAATGTTTTGTCGCTCTGCATGATCATGAGCATTATTGCTCTCTTAGCTGGTCGCTCCCAATCTTTTGTTAGCCTCCACTTGTATTGAGTAAGATCTACTCATGTATCCAACTCCCAAGAAACCAATTTATTTCAAAGTGTCCACTATAAATTCCTATGCATCGTGTGTTACACCTGTAACATCCCAAATTTCATGTAATACAAAATCATGTATTGCATTCATATCATCATAGCATTGTGATCTTGCATAAATTTTTTCAAACCAAAACCCCATATTTAAACCCCTCTTTATATACTATATATGGGGCATGGTTTTATTTTTATTTCCAAGGACAAAGTGTTTTTGAGTGAATAGATGTGTTTGACACACATTTGAATGCTAGGGTCACAGTACAAAATTTGGAAAAGGTTTGAATTCAAACATATTTGAATTAGGGTTTCAAAACCATTTCTAAAAATCAAAACAGAAAAAAAGAAAAAGAGAAAAAGGAAAAAAATAGCAGCAACAACCTATCTAGCCCAACCCACCCGCGGCCCAACTAAGCAGCCCACCTAGCCCACCCGGGAAAACCCCCTCCCCTCTCTCTTTCTCACGCACTGCACCCGCCACGACAAGACGCCCACTGCCACCTCACCCCTTCGTCCCCAAATTTCACGCGACGACCAGCTTCGCCACTGCCGTTTCTTCAAATCAACGCACGTTGATTCCGATTGATTGCAGGCGTTAATCCCCCCCTCGAGCAGGTACTTAACCCCCTCTGCCCCTGCATCATTTCCCACCACTCAGCATCCCCAAACACCCAGGCTTCCAGCATTTGAGCTTGCACTGTTGCTGCCCGACGAACTCCGGCGACGCATTACGGTGAGCTCCATGCGCCCCTCTGTCCCTTGTTCATACGAAACAGTTCCTATGATCCTTGCGCTCCTCCTGATGCCCCTGGTTCGTCCTTTATCACCCCAGGTCGTCGTCCCGTTAACCCCTGTGAACAACCGAGGCACCGCTCGACTCCGACGAGCAATTACGGTAATCTCCGATCGCTCCTTGACCTCTTCCCCATAAGACTAAGTTCGATGTTTATTTGCAATGTCACTGATGCCTCGTGTTTGCCCTGTGGTGACCTAGGTCGTCGCCTCCATCTCCGTTTGTGAAAGACCGACGCCAGAACCAACTCCGACGAGCTCCCGCGCTCGCGACAGTGCACCCTTGTCCAAGCCACGACCACCTTGATCTTCCTCGCATCCACGCGATGCTGGTAAGCTTAGGCACCATACCCTACCCCCTCTAGACTCGCCAGTGTGTCGCTGGCAGTAGCGCCGCCGCCAGCGGTAGCAGCGCCGCTCGGTTTTGGTCGTTTGATCCAGAGCCGCTAGATCTAGGTCCTACGCCGTAGATTAGATCACTTACTGAACCATTATGCTTAGATCTGGCGCATTGGATCTGACTTGATCCAACGGCACGAAAGCGCGATCCTGAACAAAGCGGTACGGGCCAATCAGACGCGGCCACATGTCTGTGTTTTCGATTTAAAATCTGTTTTTAGATCTATTAGTTATTCAAACTTGTAATATTCATATCTTTTGATATGTTTGTCCAAAAATTGCAAATAATATATCAATGGAATCAGAAAATTAAGCCCTACACACTGAATTGGTCATTTTCTTCTGAAAAATAGGATTATTTGTAGAAGAATTTGTAGGCCTATTTTGCATATAAAAATTATTTGGAAAATGTTTTGAAAGTAAATTTGAGTTTATTTAGAATTTAGAAAGTTTACTTTGTGTTCAGTACTATTTAGTTTGACTTGCTTAGTGTAGAAAATCATTCCATTGCATTTGCATGCACTCATATGTATTTTTGTTTGAATATTGGAATGTGAATTTGGTGTTATGATTTTATGTGTAGATTTTGGTGATTGTGGTGATTGTGATTGTGAGGACGGTTGCTACTCTCCTAGCTACCAAGTCAAGTGATGCTTCATATTTTTGTCCTATTATTTTATCTATGCATTAGTGATATTTTGAGTAGGATTGCATGGAGAAATTTTCTAAGTATAAGCTATGCTATGGGAAATCCTATATTGTTGTCTTAGTAGTTTTCCCTAAGTTAAGAAACTTGATATACTAGCATGCTTAGCCTAGCTAGTAGAAAACAAGGGTGGAATAATAATACTATGTTGTTATACAAAATCTATGACTTGTGTTTTTGAATAATAATACTATGTTGTTATACAACATGTGTATAAATCACCTGGGTGGAATGGAAAGAATGGTTTGTGTTGAGTGGTTACACAAGGCCCATGTATATGGTTTACCTTGTGTATCACACTTGTGGATGGCCACCCAGGAACAAAGGGATTTGAGATGTTTAGTGTTGAGAAGCTTCTAGTGCAACCCCATGGCATATGGGCTTTGCCTTGACCAACTAGGTTGCAAGAACTTAGCCAGATGGACAGTTGGTGGTAGGGATGATAGGATGGAACGCGTCCATGTTGGTCTAAGGTAATTCTTCTAAAAAGTCGCATCTCGATGCATGTCGAGTCTTGTGGGGAAAGTGCACCACCTCTTGAGAGGGTAAAACCTAAATACTTAGTCGTGTCCCCGACAACAGACAAATTGAGCATCAAAGACATTGAAGCAATCAAGGATCTCCTCATCCCAATTTCTCTGAGTTAATTGTGGTTGAACAAGGGTAAAGGTTCACCAATGTCTATTGGTGGTTCCTTGGGAGTTTTATCAAACAAAAACCTAGTGTTTTCAATTAATATGATAAAACCTGATTTTGAGCAAAGCCAACCTAAGCTACACTTAGCCAAATTCATATAGATGTTAGATACTACTATTCTACTATGGTATCACTTGCCAATACAATTCCAAATGTATTGACCCTCTGTGGATGTAACTTATGATGTTGCAGGTTACTCTGATGGTGACTAGGGTTATGAGTCTAAACTCAACATGTTTGCCTGTGGCACATGAAGATGAAGACTTTTATTTATCTACTTATGTATGAACTCTATGTATTAGCCTTGGGATAATGAGTTGTAAAGACTATGTTATCTCTGGAATGACGATGTAATAATGACCTTTGTATCTATGTACGTCATCTTAAACTGTGGATGCTAGCTATTTGATCCAGAGACTAGCATTGTAATCATAGGGGCCTTTACCTTAAATGGTGGGGTCTTACAGATGGTATCAGATCACTGTGTTGCATGTAGGATTATGACCCTAAGATGGATTAGACTAAGGAAACCACTAGGAAAAAATGCAACTCTTTGCAAAAATTCCACACTTGTCATTTTATTCTCATAAACGTCTCCTAATCTTCTTTCTCATCTCTATTTGTAGATGGCCACTATCAACGAAGCCGTCAAGAAGGGACCACTCATGACCATGACCTTAGAATGTGAGACGGAGTTTCCCAAGGCACTCAAAAACCTCATGGTTAGCTTGGGAATACATGGTGAAGACGTGTACAAGGGATTTCCAGTGATGGATGAAGGGTAAGAATATTGGTGGGTACAACTCCACTTGTACAAAAACAAGGGGGACAACCACAAAGAGTCAGGATTCTGCATGGTCACCAACTCATAAATGTATATGTCATTCTTTGACTCTACAAGAAATGTAGCTTGGAATGCTATCAAGGAGCTTGGTGAAAGACTCAAGTGTAGAATGCTCAACACTCAAAATGACCTTAGAGAGGAGAAGAAGTATACCCAAGACCTAGATACCGCCATAAAACGACTAAGGGAAGATATCATAGACTTAGCATATGAGTGAGAATTGTGACATACTCTGATAGTTGGACCATCACACTTGTCGTTTTCTCGCGTTAATAATTTGATCATACCAACCTATGTGGTATGGAATTTTTTTGTCTAAGTTATGTTTGAATCTTAGTGCTTGTGATAGATTTTTTATGCCATGACTTGTGTGTTTTATGGTTGAATGTATGCTTTTGGCTTTTGTTTTACTATCTTATGTTTTTCTCTTTACTTGTGTTGTTTCTAATTTTTCTCTATCCTATGCAATAGATGCCTATCTTTGTTATCAGCACTGCCGAGGAGTTCAAGGGAACTCGTTTTGGTTCTCGTATCGTGGAGCTCACTAGTGTGCTCAATCTCCCCTCCCTAACATCAAGGGACTTCAGCTTATGAAGTTCGAGAGGAAGGATCTATGGGGATTTAGAGTCTCGCAGCCAGGACGTCACTCGGAGCCACCCACCAAGGAGATTGCCTTCAAGTTGATGCACGATGACAAGGCGAAGGGACTCGACGTTGTCATGCAGGAGCTACTTGGACGCCTTTGTGGACGACACTCCACCGAGCTCAGGGGTCTCTACTTCCACCCATTTGGGAGATGTGACGAGGAGGGAGAGGTCGTAGTGTATGATGAAGCTACTAGAGAGACTATTGAGCCAGTGCGTCTCTATCTTCAGGACCTAGAGAGCCTCGTTAGACACCTCGACACTGATAGGACCAATGTCATGCTTAGAAATGACGAGCTACATGTTCAGTTGTGGGAAAAGGACAAGGCCTTCGTGGAGCAGGATGAGATCGTCAAGGAGATGGAGGCTAGGTTCGAGAGCCAAGACAAGAGGTTCAAGAATCAAGAGAAGAGAGTGCAGGATAGGAACAAGAAGATCAAAGAGATAAGGACCGAGATAGAGCTCAAGGACCTTGAGCTAGAGACTCAGCAAGGAGTGATAGAGAGGCTGCGCTCGCAGAAGAGACCCCTCCGGGCGAAGATCGATGCCTTGACCACCAACGTGGAGGAGTACAAGACAGCCATGGATACAGCAGGACTTACTCTAGTGGACGAGGAGGTCGACATGGAGGAGTAGTGTTGACTACTCGGCTATCTATCTATCTATCTATTTATCTATCTATCTATCTATCTATCTATCTATCTATCTATCTATCTATCTATCTATCTATCTATCTATCTATCTATCTATCTATCTATCTATCTATGTATCTATCTATCTATCTATCTATCTATCTATCTATCATCCTTTCATTTATCGAGTCGCAATGATCATCCAACATGTGGATGGCTTTACTAGTGTGTTTACTTTTTCCAAAACTTGTTGTTTATGTTGTTTAAACTCTAAGTTTATATTGTGCTTGTTTATTTGTGATTGTTGCTATGTGATGTATTGTGCATGTTAGTACCTATGGGTTATATCTCATTACTTATCCTTATTGAAACCACAGATTCCTCCCCGTCGTGCCAATCCCAACCAAAACAACAATAACAACAATGGCAATGAGATGCAGCAGCTGATGACAGCCCAAACTCAGTTGATGCAGATGATGACCTAGTTCATGGCAAATCAGGATCAAAACAACAACAACAACAACAATAAAAACAACAACAACAATCAAAACAACCCACCAGCCTTTGATATGCTTACAAGGTTTTTGAGGTTGAGTCCAGCAAAGTTCTCGGGAACCAACGATCCCATGATAGCCAATGAATGGTTACGTTCTGTGAACAAGGACTTGGTCACTGTGGGCTGCACTGATGAAGAAAAGGTCAGATTTGCAGCACATCTGCTCGAAGGACCAGCAGCCACATGGTAGGATAGTTTCCAAATCACCACTCCCATTGAAGATGTGACTTGGGCAATATTTGAGGATGGATTTCGCATTGCTCATATCTCATCAGGAGTGATGAGTTTGAAGAAGAAAGAGTTCCACAACCTTAAGCAACGTCACTGCAGTGGGCAGAATATATTGAGGGGTTAAACAATCTGGCACGCTATGCACCGGATGATGTTGACACTGATGCCAAGAGGAAGGAAAAATTCCTTGAAGGGTTGAATGATGAGATGTGCATGCAGCTATCTGTTGCATATGTCCCAACTTATCAATCACTGTGTGAAAAAGCCACCATCTTGGAGAGCAAGATGAAACAGGTGGAGAATACGAAGAGGAATGTAACATCCAATAAATATAAAACAATGATCATCAAACTCTAATCACTAAAATTAGGGTTAATAAAAACTTTGAGTAATTAAAATCATATGAATGCATGTGTGTATGTGATGATTTGATAAATGCATGAATGATCTTCTGTGATTAACCTAAATAGCAAGAAATGGTTTAAAGATGAAAATAACATCATATAAAACATTTCCAAGTAGAAACAAATAAAGAGAAAATAAAAAACAAATCAATTAAGGTAAATGGTCATTTTTGCCAATCTTGCTCACTAGGTCACTTTGAGTGTTTCTAGTCCAAGATTTCAAACAGAAACTTTTCCAATTCTTTTCACTCCTTGCTACACCAAGTAAAAGTGTAGCAAAGCCCACCTTTAAAACTTGTAGAAACATTTGGCAACCTCATTCAAATGACAATTCAAAATTGAATCTTTATCATATGTGAAGATCACACATTTTCAAAACCCAACCAAACTAGTGCCCCTTGACTAATCCAACTAATTAGAGACTCCCTAGTATGTGCCTAGCAAACCCACCAAGTTTGAATCAAAAATTCAAATTTGAATCTCTTTCGGCCATTTCATCAAACACCTTGCTGGCAGCAAACAAACAAACCACAAACACTATAGTGAGCAGTGAATTTGGACAACCTTGTTCCCTCTCTAGCTCTCACTACACTCTCAGTAGATGATCTAGCCCAATTAACAAGCCTTAGCACCACTGTGAGCTTGGCATAGCCATTAATGGTGACCATGCCAAGCCCATTTGCCAACCCCAATGTCGCCAGCGAGCTAGAGGAAGAACTAGCCCCGCCAACCTTGTCTGGAACACGCAGCATCGTCCACTGCCACTCCCTGTCCCAGCCCCGAGCGCAGCCAGCCACTGGAGCACCCGCCAAGCATGAGCCTAGTCTCTCTGTGTGCGAGCGGAGAGCGCGCCAGTGCGCCACACTCGACCAGCGCCCATAGACCGCGCGCCGCCCTCGCCGCTCGCGTGCGTGATCGCCAACACTCCAGCATCCTGCCAGACAACCTCGTTCGCCGCCGTGCGACCATGAGCACCCGTGCGCCATTAAATTCGTTGTCGGACCCGCCCAGAGCATCGACGCGTTCCGACCGATCTGCACCACCCCACGCCTCGCCACCACGCCGTTGAGATTCGCCAGGGAGCACTGCCCCCTACCGTCGCCCATGCCATTAGCCCTCTGTGCCGTCGACAACGATGAGCTCAACCTGCGCCCGTCGGTCCCCTTCAGCCACTATAAAAGGAGACCTCCCCCGCTCGTTTTCGTCACACCAGTTCACTCCCCACCTCTCACTAATCACACCCACTCACTCCCGGAGCAATACGAGCACCAGGTGGTCGGAATTTCATCGAAGTTCGCCGCTGCAGAGGAGGAGAGGCACCGTCGATTGGAGCCGCCCCAGGAGAAGCTGTCGGTACCAGGAGAACCGCCGTCATCGACTTTGTCGTTCGCCCCATCGCCGACCATCGCCTGAGACCTGGTGAGCCTCCCACAACCCCCCACCTGCACGCGCTGCCTGACATGGACGATGAACCAGAGCCGTTCGATTAGAATTAGATCGTGCGACCTAGATCACCCCGTACCACTTCGCCCCTCACTGTCTCACTGACGCGTGGGGACAACCACTTAACCAGCCCGCGCGTGCGCTGTGCATAGTGGGGCGGCCCAGTTAAACATCCCGTGCGACCCAATAATTCAAATTTACTTTTATTCATTTAATTTCAAATACAGTTCTGTACCTAGATTCAAAAATCAACCCAGCTCGATTCACTAAACCAAATTGCATGAAACTCATTTTGTTAGAAAGGTATTAGAATTCTTAATCCAAGCTCGTTGGATTCAAACCATTTAGACTTGTAGATTACCCATGGTAAAAATAACATGGCAGAAGCTTTTCTGCATTCAAACATTTTTCAAAATTCAACCATAAAAGATTTTGAGTTGATTCCAACTCTCAAAAATCACATTTGACCATACCTTTCCGAATATATAAAAATATATAGGTTTACTTGCAGAAATAATGATCAAGTAATAAAAGAATGCCACATAGGCATTTCTAGTCACTTTAATAAAATAAAATAAAAAGGTTAAACCTTATTAAATTGTGACACCACTTTAAATCACATTCCCATGAACTGAAATATGTGGTGATGACATGTGTCAACATGATCCCATGTTTGAGTTGGAGAATATTAAATCTTAAGTAGTTTTTAAATGAGTAGAAATTACTTTTCTCAAAATAAAATAAATGGGACAAGTGTTTTAATCCTTGTAATGTTAGTGATGATGATAGATCACCTAGTGTGAACCTTTGTGTGATGATTAGCAATAGTTAAGTATTGTTTGGTGATTGTGTACCTCGTATTTATTTATAGACGCTATTACCGACCAAGGATACGAGGAGGAAGGAGGATACTACGAGGAAGAAGCCGAGGAGAACTTCAACCACTGCTCTACACAAGGCAAGCTAACACTTGCAAGATACCCTACTTATGCAAGCTACTACTTGCTTGTTACTATGCCAACTATATGCCTACAACATATGTGATTATACCCACTTGACACACCATCCTAGTTTTACTTGCAAGCTTAGTATTTTATTTTCTTTATTAAAAGCTTTCTATCAAAAGTTTACTTAGTGAATTGTAGATTCTAGAAAGATAATTGAAGGTAGCATAAAGAGCATAAAATTTGGCCTAAGATAGATAATCTTGATGTCATACTAAGGCATGAGATTGAACTTAGCTAATCCCCACTTGTTTACCACCCCTCATTAGTACTTACCCCCACTTGTAGATGCTAGTGCTAAGCATAACACTTGATCAAACTTTAGATGGGAATACTTGGTGAAAATGGTTATGAAAACCTTAGAATGATGAGTCATTCTACTAAAATGTTTTGACATGTGTTTCCGAATACCAGATGATTTTGATGATGAAAATGTTGAGGCATGAGCCTTAGCCCTTTATAAAACTGACGGTTATCTAGATGCGATACCATTCCAATTTTACCGTACAACCACAATACCCGAAAATTGGGTAGGGCTTGACTGGAAATTTATATACCTTAGTATGGGTTCCCGTGCGGCTACCTTGTGAAGATTGTCCACCTGTGCAGTACCCAATATGACAGTTGGTCATGGTTGGGAGGCCAAACTCACAGGAGAGGTGCCTATACTAGGGCGTGTAATTGAAAGGTTAGGTTTGATTATCCACATATTGAGTATGGTGAATTCTGGATTGTTCCTGACGGATGTATCAAATGTTGTGGTGAAAGTGTACAATCTCTGTAGAGTGTCAAACTATTCGAATAGCCGCGTCCGCGGTTATGGACAGTTGGAGTGGCCATACTGTTATATCGTCAGATGTTTTCAAAATGACTTGTGAAATGATTTGTGACTTTGACTTGACCACAACAGAGTTGTGATATGAAATTCAAGTTCCCACTTAGGTGTTATAAAACTTTCAACTAGCTTTCTTTGCTTTTGAACTTAGTAGAGGTAAATCTAGCTTTTTGCAAAACAACCCCAGAGCTTAGTATCCTACTACAAAAAAACCCTTCACTTATTAGTATTAGTTTGCAAGTACTTAAAAAGTACTCATGGCTCTGTCCCTGGCTATTCCCGTGGCCAGACTATGAAGAGGAGTATCAGGATGACGGACCGCAGGAAGGTTACGACAACTAGGATCATCTCCCATCGTCAGCATTGCATGTGACCATGAAGATGGAGCTTCTCCTACGCTATCGTTACTATTACGTTATTTCGCTGCTTGAATTGTATTAAGAACTGGATCATGCTATCCTTATTTGTGTAAGACCTTATGTATGATTTGTAATGGATGATGTACTGTGATATCAAATCTGTTATGTCTCACAAAAATGGTAATCCTGGGATTGCGATGTATGGCATAACAGGCATCTGGGATTAAAAATCCGGGTGTTGACAAGGAAGCATCACTTTGATAAGCATAGTTCCGGATCGTCACAAAAGCGTTCCCATGGTAATGATAGTGGAGGTTATGGGTCCCACAATCATGGGAATTATAACAGCCACCACAATAGTAACCGTCACCATGACAACAAGAACCACTGTAGTCATGACAATGATAGATATAATAACCAAAAGAGTGGACACAAGAGCCGTCACAGTGGGAATGGCAATGGAAGTCAGCCTGCTAAGAGAGACATCAGTCAGGTTGAGTGCTTCAAGTGTAAGAAAACTTGGCACTATGCAAATGAATGCCCAGAAAAGAAGGCTGATGGAGCCAACAAGCCAAACACATTTCAGAAGGGTCAAGTGAACCACATCAATGTGGAGGAAATTTATGAGGAATCTGATGTTGTGCCTGGTAAGTTCAAGCTTAATTCTTTTCCAGCACTTGTTTATTTTGATACCGACGCATCACATTCATCCATATCAAGAGCATTTGTAGACAAAAATGGACTTCCAACTGAAACTATTGGATGTCCTATTAAAGTAAGCTCTCTAGGTGGAGATATGATAGTAAATTTTGGATGTCATGATCTAGTAGTAGAATTTGGAAAGTATAAGTTTCTAGTTAGTCTGATAATCCTATATTCCCAAGGACTGGAGGTAATTTTGGGCATGGATTGGATGACTAAGTAAGAAGGAGTAATAGATTGTGCCAATTGTATTGTTACACTCACAACCCCGGATGAGAAACGGATTAGGTTCAAGTCTAACTTTGAATCCAAAGGGAGTAAGCTAAATTCTCTTAAGGGGGTTAGCATAGACAATGTACCAGTTGTGAAAGAGTATCCAGATGTGTTTCTAGAGGAATTACCAGGAATGCCACCAGATAGAGATGTGGAGTTTCTGATTGACTTACTGCCAGGATCTGGACCAATAGCAAAGAGACCCTACAAGATGTCAGTTGATGATTTGAAAGAACTCAAGAAACAGCTTGGAGAACTGTTGCAGAAAGGATTTATCCAACCAAGTTCTTCATCTTGGGGTGCACCAGTTCTGTTTGTTGAGAAGAAGGATAGAAGTCAAAGGTTATGCATAGATTATCGTTCACTCGATGAGGTGACTATAAAGAAACAAGTACCCTTTGCCCATAATAAATGATCTATTTGATCAGCTAGAAGGAGCCCGAGTGTTCTAAAAAATTGATCTCCGATCAGGCTATTTTCAGCTAAAGATTAGAGAGCAAGACATACCTAAGACTGCTTTTACCACTAGGTATGGATTGTATGAGTACACCGTGATGCCATTTGGACTAACAAATGCACCATCTTATTTCATGAACATGATGAACAAAGTGTTCATGGAATTTCTTGACAAGTTTGTTGTCATGTTCATCGATGACATTTTGATCTATTCCAAGAGCAAGAAGAACATGAAGAACATTTGCATTTGATTCTTGAGAAACTCAGGGGGCACAAGTTGTATGTCAAGTTCAGTAAGTGTGAATTTTGGTTGAGCAAAGTTGGATTTCTTGGACACATTGTGTCTGGAGATGGTATAACTGTCGATCCCGCAAAGGTGTCAGCTGTAACTGAGTGGGGATCTCCCAAGTCAGTTAAAGAAGTTTGTAGTTTCCTAGGCTTGGCAGGATACTATAGAAGGTTTGTTGAGAATTTCTCAAAAGTAGCTAAGCCAATGACGGAGTTACTTAAGAAAGAGAAGAAGTTTGATTGGACTGAAGGATGTGAGATCAGTTTCCAAGAATTGAAGAATAGACTAGTGTCAGCACCAGTCTTATGTCTTCTAGATTTGGAGAAGGACTTTCAAGTCCATTGTGATGCATCTCACCAAGGATTGGGTGGAGTTTTAATGCAAGAAGGTAAAGTTGTGGCTTATGCCTCGAGACAACTCAAAACTCATGAAGTGAATTATCCTACTCATGACTTAGAGTTAGCCTCTATTGTCCATGCACTCAAAACATGGAGAAACTATCTTTTGGTAAAACGTTGTGAAGTGTTCACTGATCACAAGAGTTTGAAATATATTTTCACTCAGAAGGAACTCAATATGAGACAAAGAAGGTGGCTGGAGGTCATCAAGGACTATGACTTGAGTTTGCAATACCATCCCGGTAAAGCAAATGTTGTAGCGGATGCTTTAAGCCGCAAGGTCTATGTGAATGGCCTTACTAAGGGATATTTGCCAAATGATTTGTGTGCCCAATTCAAATATCTAAGATTGGATATAGTGCCTGAAGGATATCTCATGTCATTGGAAGTTCAACCAACATTGTTGGACAAGATTAAAGAAGCCCAAAAGTTGGACAAGGAAATTGAAGAAATTAAGAGTAAAATTAGTAAAGGGAAGGCTAAAGGAGTCCATGAAGATGAAAAAGGTACCTTATGGTATGGAAAGCGTATCTGCATTCCGCAAGATCCGGAGCTGCAAGAAGCACACAATTCACCATATTCTATTCATCCAGGTAACACCAAAATGTACATGGATGTGAAGGAAAGATTTTGGTGGAACAATCTCAAGAAAGATATTGCGAAACATATTGCCTTGTGTGATGTGTGTAGTCGATTAAAGGCGGAACATCAGAAACTGGCAGGGTTACTGCAACCACTACCTATACCTGATTAGAAGTGGGATAAGATCGGTATGGATTTTATCACCGGACTGCCAAGGACCAGGTATGGATATGGCTCTATATGGGTTGTTGTGGATCGCCTAACTAAAGTGGTTCATTTCATACCCGTGAAGACTACTTATACAAGTGCTAAATTGGCTAAGATCTATATGAATATGATTGTATGTCTGCATGGAGTACCTAAGAGTATTGTGTCTGATAGAGGAACTCAGTTCACTTCGCATTTTTGGAGACAGTTGCATGAATAATTGGGAACAACGTTAGAATTCAGCACAACTTTTCACCCTCAGACTGATGGACAGACAAAAAGGACCAATCAGATTTTGGAGGACATGTTGAGAGCTTGTGCACTAGACTATGGTGCTAGTTAGGATGAAAGTCTACCGTACGCAGAATTCTTTTACAATAACAGCTATCAAGCAAGCATAGAGATGGCTCCGTTTGAATTTCTTTATGGAAGGAAGTGTACTATGCTATTACTATGGAGTGGAGTAGGAGAAAGAAATTTGTTCGGACCAGAACTGATCAAGGAAGCTGAAGAGAAAGTCAAATTGGTAAAGGATAGATTTAAGATAGCCCAGTCCCTACAAAAGAGTTATGCAGATCCAAAGCATAGGGAAGTCACCTATGAGGTAGGTGATAGAGCTTATCTTAGAGTCTCACCACTTCGTGGTGTGAAGAGATTTGGAGTCAAATGAAAATTAGCACCTCGATATGTTAGACCATTCAAGATTTTGAGCCGTAAAGGAGAAGTGGCTTATGAGATTGAATTGCCTGAATCACTGTCTGTTGTTCACAATGTGTTTCATGTGAGTCAGTTGAAGAAGTGTCATACAGAGATGGAAGAAACTTCATTGAAGGACACTATACCTTTGGAAGAGGTTCAGTTGGAGAGTGATCTTACTTATGAGGAGAAACCTATCAAGATTCTTGAGACTACAGAAAGAGTTACTCATACTAAGACTATCAAATTCTGCAAAGTACAGTGGAATCATCATACCAAAGAAGAAGCAACTTGGGAAAGATAAGATGACCTTCAGAAAGACCACCCTCACCTATTTACTAGCCAATCCGAATCTCGAGGGCGAGAGTCATCTTAAGGGGGTTATATTTGTAACATCCCAAATTTCATGAAATACAAAATCATTATTGCATTCATATCATCATAGCATTTTGATCTTGCATAAATTTTTTGCAAACCAAAACCCTAAGTGAAACCATATTTAAACCCCTCTTTATATACTATATATGCGACATGGTTTTATTTTTATTTCAAAGATCAAAGTGTTTTTGAGTGAATAGATGTGTTTGACACACATTTGAATGCTAGGGTCATAGTACAAAATTTGGAAAAGGTTTAAATTCAAACAGATTTGAATTAGGGTTTCAAAACCATTTCTCAAAATCAAAACAGAAAAGAAAAAGAGAAAAAGGGAAAAATAACAGCAGCAACCTATCTAGCCCAACCCACTTGCAGCTCAACTAAGCATCCCACCTATCCCACCCGGGAAACCCCCTCCCCTCTATCTTTCTCACGCGCCCGCGCCGCACCCGCTCGCTGACAGCACGACCCCACTGCCACCTCACCCTTCGTCCCTAAATTTCACGCGACGACTAGCTCCGCCTCTGCCGTTTCTGCAAATCAACGCGCATTGATTCCGATTGATTGTAGGCATTAATCCCTACCCCTCGAGCAGCTACTTAACCCCCTCTGCCCCCGCATCATTTCCCCCCACTCAGCATCACCCAAACTCCCCTAGGCTGCCAGCATTTGAACTCGCACCACCGCTGCCTGACGAACTCCGGTGACGCATTACGGTGAGCCCCGTGCGCCCCTATGTCCCTCCTTCATATGAAACAGTTCCTATGATCCTTGCACTCCTCCTGATGCCCATGTTTCGTCCTTTATCGCCCTAGTCCATCGTGCCCGTCAACCCCTGTGAACAACCGAGGCGCCGCTCGACTCCGATGAGCAATTACGGTAATCTCCGATCGCCCCTTGACCTCTGCCCCATACGACTAGGTTTGCCATGTCTTTGCGCAGTCACTGATGCCTCGTGTTTTCCTTGTGGTGACCTAGGTCGTCGCCTCCGTATCCATTTGCGAAAGCCCGACGCCAGAACCAACTCCGACGAGCTCCCGCGCCTGCGACAGTGCGCCCCTGTCCAAGCCACGACCACCTTGAGCTTCCTCGCATCCATGCGACGCTGGTAAGCTTTGGCAACACCCCCTACCACCTCAAGACTCTCCAGTGCGTCGCCGGAAGTAGCGCCGCCGCTGCCAGCGCCAGCAACGCCACTCGGTTTTGGTCGTTTGATCTAGAGCCGCTAGATCTAGATCCTATGACGTAGATTAGATCACTTACTGAACCGTTATGCTTAGATCTGGCGCGTTGGATCTGACTTGATCCAACAGCACGGAAGCGCGATCCTGAACGAAGCGGTACGGGCCAATCAGACGCGGCCACATGTCTGTGTTTTCGATTTAAAATCTGTTTTTAGATCTATTAGTTATTCAAACTTCTAAAATTCATATCTTTTGATCTGTTTGTCCAAAAGTTACAAATAATATATCAATGGAATCAGAAAATTAAGCCCTACACACCTATAGCCTTGAATTTGTCTTTTCCTTCTAAAAAATAGGATTATTTGCAGAAGCATTTGTAGGCCTATTTTGCATATAAAAATTATTTGGAAAATCTTTTTAAAGTAAATTGAGTTTATTTAGACTTTAGAAAGTTTATTTTGTATTCAGTACTGTTTAGTTTGACTTTCTTAGTGTATAAAATCATTCCACTGCATTTGCATGCATTCATATGTATTTTTGTTTGAATATTGAAATGTGAATTTGGTGTTATGATTTTATGTGTAGATTTTGGTGATTGTGGTGATTGTGATTGTGAGGACTGTTGCTACTCTCCTAGCTACCAAGGCAAGTGATGCTTCATATTTTTGTCCTATTATTTTATCTATGCATTAGTGATATTTTGAGTAGGATTGCATGGAGAAATTTTCTAAGTATAAGCTATGCTATGGGAAATCCTATATTGTTGTCTTAGTAGTTTTCCCTAAGTTAAGAAACTTGATATACTAGTATTCTTAGCCTAGCTAGTAGAAAACAAGGGTGGAATAATAATACTATGTTGTTATACAAAATCTATGACTTGTGTTTTTGAATAATAAAACAACATGTGAATGAATCACCTGGGTGGAATGGAAAGAATGGTTTGTGTTGAGTGGTTACACAAGGCCCATGTATATGGTTTACCTTGTGTATCACACTTGTGGATGGCCACCCAGGAACAAAGGGATTTGAGATGTTTAGTGTTGAGAAGCTTCTAGTGCAACCACATGGCATATGGGATTTGTGTCGGGGGGATAACCCCCGGTAGGGTCACGAGAGGGGAAAATAGCGCAGCTGGGTTGGCTCCGAGTAAAGAGGAACCGAGACGGGTAAGAACGGCCGGGTAAGATAAGCATGAGAGCCGAGATACAAATTATCTCGGCCCGTATAGGACAAAGTTGTAACCCCTGCAGGTACCAACGAGCCGAGTCAAGCGAGGAAGGGCCGAGTCAAGAAGGACACGTGGCACCTTTCCGAGTAAGGTTCAGGAGGGACCATGGTAAAGCATGGTCAAAAGAGAAGGGCGGCGCCGGGTGACACAAAAGGAGTCGGGTGACGTCCAAAGCACACGCCGACGTACAAAGTAACAACATGACGCCAAAAAGAAGAAGAAGCAGCGTACCAGAAGACCGTTAGCTGTCAAGTTTTATGGACCGGGCCTCTGGGCTTAGGGAAATCCCATAACCCGGCCCATATTGTAGGGACCAAGATCCAAATAGTAAACCCTAGAACCCAAAGGGATATTAGCTATCTAGCACTTCCTATATAAGGGAGGGTATAGCAGTAGTAAGAGGGGGTTGGACCAAGTAGGGAACCAGTGTTGAGAACTCAAACCTAAACAGCTCAAGGAGCACTTGTAATCTTTGGGGTATCAATCGAATTGCCAAGTCTGGAGAGTTCTTCTTGTTCTTCGTGCATGGATCGATCGTGCACTCCCTCCCCGGTGACCACAAGCACCCATTCGGCCCCCAACTTAAGCCTACCCATGGAATCTGCCGTGCCACCACCACGATAGTTGGCGCCCACCGTGGGGCAGAAGCAGGTGCTTGATGGAGTCTTCATCCGGACGGGCAACATCATCGCCAAGACCCGCGAGCGCATCTACTCCGGCCTCATCCAGAGGTTTGGAGCGCTCAACTTCGTCAGCGACAATGCAAGCTGCTTCGGGACCAAGCCATTCCCTAGGGGCGGTCGCTTCATCAAGTTCGGCGAGCACCAGGTCTACGTCGCGGTGCGCGTGGAGCGCGCATATCCTGAGCACGTCATCCTGGCGCCGGATCCTCCGACGGCTCCTGTCGCCGGGAAACCTCTCCAACTCGTCTCCATGGAGGTAATGATGATAGCCCCAAATCCCACAGCTCCCCCAGTAGTTCCAGTAGTGAATGAGAACGCAGAGGGAGGAAATCACGAGGAAATGCCAAGGGCTGCAAGAACAGCAAAGGCGCCACTGGAAAAACCAGAGAACATAGGTAGGAGCAAAAGAGCTAAGGAGCTGCAGGAAGCGATAGACAAGTTGGCAGAGCCAGTGGCGCAAGAAACTGACCCGGCACATGTGCAAGCCGAGTTGGAAGAAGCCAGGATAAAAGGCCTAGAGAAATCAAAGGAGCTAGCACAGTTACAACAGGACGTGGACATCACTATCCGAGAGCTTAACTCGGCAAATCGAGTCAAGGGCGCAAAGACCCGGCTTGATGCAACGAGGCTGAGAGGAAGGAACCTCAACGAAGAATTGGTAGATGCGACATCGAAGATAACACCGGAGAACAGCAATGAGACGGCCATGCGTCCAACGTACAACACATCAGCAGCTAATCTGCAAGCGGCAGAAGCAGCAATGGCAGAATTACCCCACTTGGAGGGGGAAGCAAAGAAAAGGCAGCAAGAACGAGTCAATGAATTAGTGAAAGCAGCCAGCATGCTAAATGAGGCCTATTACAGAGCAAATCCGGGTATAGCAGGGAGGTCACAGCTGGTTCACTCGGCAACTCCTGTCCCGGCAAGATCGGCTGGGCACACATCATCCTCACCCGGAGCGGCGCCCAGGCCGAGAAAGGAAAAAAGTGTGGATTCAGGAAGAAACAAGCAGATGGTCGCCTATTATCCGATAGTGATTCAGGGAAACCTGGCACATGCGCAAGGCGCAAAAATAAATAATCCCCGAGAAAATGAAAACCAGGAAAAAATTGGGCAGAGAAACGAAAAAGGAGGGCAAAATTTTGCACCTCATGCTAGGCGCGGAACTCACTCGGCAGGAGGAGGAAATCCAGCTCCGAATAACGCACCAGCTCAGCCGGAAAGAAGACAACAAAGCGCGGGAAAATTAGTTCAACAGCCTGCTGACCCGAACGCAAATAAGTATAATGATGGTTACTCGGCTATGGTAAATGACGGGTATGAACTGCCGGATCATGCATATCAGGCAATGGGAGCAAGATACGGAGGTAGGAACCTTCAGCCGGATGATGCCAGGCTGAATCTTGACCGCATAAAAATGGCAAAGATAATTGAATCACAAGATCCGCAGGGTCCACCATGTTTTGGCCCGAGGATCATGAAGGAGCCACCGGTGCCAAATTTCCAGCTGGCCAGAGGGACAAAAACATATGATGGAAGCACAAAGCCATAGGACTGGCTCATAGATTATGGAACCGCTGTGAAAAATGCACATGGAAACTTGAGATGGGCAGTACGTTACATGCCGCAGATGTTGGAAGGACCAGCTCGGGTATGGTTGAACAATTTGCCACCCGGAAGCATCAACAATTGGATTGATTTTCACGACGCTTTAGTGAGAAATTTCACGAGCACTTACAAGAGGCCGAATCGCCCACAACAACTAGAAATGTGCAAGCAAAGACCGAATGAGATAGACAGGGAATTCCTCACAAGGTGGTGTACGATGCGTAACTCTTGTGAAGGGGTAATCGAGTCACAAGCAATCCCATGGTTTGAACAAGGATGTAGATATGGGAGTGTGTTGTGGCAAAGGCTACAAAGAGATATGCCGGCAAGCCTGGATGCGACGATAAGAATCACCGACTCGTATGCGTTAGGAGATCCGACTCAGCCGCTGCTCATGTCGGCAGACAGGATGACTGAGACTCAGATCTATGACGCTGTCGGGTCGCAAAGGCGCCAGGAAAGATCCGAATACAGAAGCAAGAGAAGAGACGAGAGGCTGGATTACAGGTATGGTTCGACTCAGGTTGCGGCCGTGAGTCAGGATCACCCAGATGCTGGAAGCAGTCAGCATCAAAGAACAAATGGTAAACAACAATGGGTGCCAAAGAATGACGGCAAAAGGCCATACGATCATAGGAAGCAGTATCAGGACCGACAAAAATACACCTATGAAATGATGCTGGATCAGCCGTGTAAGTTTCACACGCCTAGTCCGAGTAAGCCAGCAAATCACTCAACAAGGCAATGCACTTGGTTTCAAAAAGGAGACAGAGTGGACTCGCCGAATAATCAGCGTCCACCACCTCCCCCTCCACCACTTACAGGAGTGAATGCTCAAGCAGTAGGAGCAGATAACAGATATGAAAACAGGCAGCCGAGATATCAGAATCAGGAAAGAAGAGAAGTTGTGCACCAGGTGCACAATCCAAGAGGTGACGACGCTCATGTCGGCCACGGAACCAGAAATGAGTACAGAGAACATCACCAGAGCTATGTTGTATTTGTCACGGAGCCAAATGACAAGAAAATCCAGTAGCGACGAATGATGGAAGTGAATGCCACGATGCCGGCAATTCCCAAGTACATGCATTGGTCTGAGCAAGAGATAACTTGGAGTATAAAAGATCATCCCAAGATCATGCCAACCCCTGGAGGATACGCTCTGGTTTTGGATCCAACATTCATGGGCCCAGATATCAACGTGAAGTTTTAAAAAGTGTTGATTGACGGTGGCAGTAGCATCAACATTATGTATAAGGATACAATGCTCAAGCTAGGCATTACCATGAACATGCTGGAGCCGACTAAGACCACTTTCCACGGAATTGTGCCGGGATTGTCCTGTGAGCCAATTGGCAAGATCTGGGTCGACATCTTATTCGGCAACAGAGAAAATTGTCGCACTGAAGCTATAGAATTCGAGGTGGTAGATCTGGTCAGCTCATATCACGCCTTACTCGGCAGGCCGACTATGGCAAGATTCATGGCTACTACCCATATGGATTATTTAAAGATGAAGCTGCCAGGCCCATGTGGGGTGATCACAGTGGAAGGAGATTACAAAAGATCTATTACTTGTGCCTCAGCCGGATCTTCACTGGCCGAGTCACTCGTCATAGCACAAGAGAAAAGTCAGATGTTGGAAGTGGCAACATTGGCCAAAGCAGCACAAATGTCCATGCCGGCGCTCACCAACCCGCATGGCAGTGTGTCATTTCAAGCTACCAAGGAAACCAAGAAGGTACATGTGGATGAAACTTTCCCAGAGTGCACAGTTACCATTGGGGATGGCCTTACAGATAAATAGGAAAGCGAGCTCACCAGCTTCCTCTGTGAGAATCGGGACATCTTTGCTTGGTCCACTCAAGATCTGCAAGGAGTTCCGAGGTAGCTAGCTGAGCACTCTCTTCATGTAAGACCAGATGCAAAGCCGGTGAAGCAACCCCTCCGCCGCTTCACCGAAGATAGGAGGAAAGTAATAGCTGCCGAGATTGCAAGACTCTTAGCTGCTAGATTCATCATGGAAGTACTGCACCTGGACTGGTTGTCAAATCCAGTCTTGGTCGAGAAGAAAAACGATGACCCGAACGTGGCAGTGGTATGGCGCATGTGTATTGATTACACGAACCTTAATAAGGTGTGTGTCCAAAAGATCCATCAGATTCTACCGCTGGGTGTGATTTGTTGTCATTTGTGGATGCATATTCAGGATTCCATCAGATTCCACTGAATCCAAATGATCAAATAAAGACAACTTATATCACCCTGTACGGGGCTTATTGCTATCGCACCATGCCATTCGGATTGAGAAATGCAGGCGCAACATATCAAAGATGCATGAAAAAATGCTTACAAGATCAATTGGATAAAAATGTTCAAGTATACGTCGATGACGTGGTAATAAAAACCAAACAAAGTCATAATCTAATTGAGGACTTGCGTCAAACATTCGCAAACTTGAGAAGATTCCAGATGAAACTTAACCCAGAAAAATGTACATTTGGTGTCCGGGATGGCAAGTTACTCGGATTCCTTGTATCCAGCCGAGGAATCGAAGCTAACCCGACAAAGATCAGGGCCATCGAAAGAATGGAATTGCCAAAAACCCTCAATGATGTCCAGAAGTTTACTGGATGTCTGGCATCATTGAGCAGGTTTGTTAGTCGGCTAGGCGAAAAAACCCTACCACTTATATCAAATGATGAAGAAATCAGACAAATTCACATGGACACAGCAAGCTGATAGCGCTTTCCATGAATTAAAGAAAATGTTGGCAACAACACCAATATTAGCGTCACCACTATCCAAGGAGCCAATGTTGCTCTATGTCGCCGCAACCAACAGAGTTGTAAGTGCAGTGATAGTGGTTGAACGTGAATAAGGGGGAAAATCAGTCCAATGACCAGTGTATTACTTGAGCAAAGTGCTCTCTGTCTCGAAACAGAATTACCCGCATTATCAGAAGAAGACATATGGGGTATATATGACAGCAAAGAAGCTGAAACATTATTTTCAAGAACACCCAATCCGAGTAATATGCGAGGCACCTATCTCGGATATATTGGGCAAAAAAAAATGCCAGCGGCCGAGTCGCCAAATGGGCCATTGAACTGGCACCATACACTCTACAAGATGATAGGCGAGATGCAATAAAATCTCAAGCCATTGCAGATTTCTTTGTAGAATGGATGGAAATGTAGTACGAACCACCACTGCCAGATCTGAACTACTGGAAAATTCATTTTGATGGGTCCAAGACGAGAATGGGTCTGGGCTCCGGGATAGTGCTCACATCTCCAAAGAGGGATCAACTGAGGTTTGTGTTGCAGATTCATTTTGCTGCTTCTAACAACGTTGCCGAGTATGAAGCACTTGTCCATGGCATTAAAGTAGCCAAGGAAATTGGTATCAAAAGGATCATGTGTTTCGGCGATTTGGATTTAGTGATTCAGCAAGTGTCTGGACATTGGGATGCGCTGGACACAAACATGGCATTATATTGTTTCCACGTATAACAAATTTCGGGATATTTTTACGGTTGTGAATTTCATCACATTCCTAGAGCAGAAAATGAGGCAGCAGATGTGTTATCCAAACTAGGATCATCTAGGCAAGCAATACCACCAGGGGTAGCATTGGAGCATCTCAGGAAACCATTGATCAAGCCGTCACCAGAGTCCGAATCAATCAGGATCATCCCGGCAAGTCAGGAATCAGAGGCAGTGCCAATGGACATCGACTCAGGGGTAGGTTCGAGTCACTCGGGGACTGATCCGTTCAATTTAGGGGTCGCCAAATCACACTCGGGGACTCCTCAGGTTATGTCGGCAGAACATATCTCGGCGGAACCAATGGACATTGATGTTGAAGCAAACCTGGAACCATTAATACCAACGTGGGCACAACCAATATTCAGTTATTTGAAAGATGGAACCTTGCCGAGTGATGAAACATTAGCAAGGCAAATAGCACGAAGGGCAAAAGCGTACACTATAATCAACAAGGAGCTCTACAAACGAAGTGTGACAAGTGTACTGCAGCGTTGTATCAGCTTAGAGAAGGGCCAGGAGATCTTATTGGATATCCATCAAGGAGAGTGCGGGCACCATGCGTCATCAAGAGCATTGGTAGCCAAGGCATTCCGACATGGATTCTACTGGCCAAGCGCATTGGCACAAGCGCAAGATTTAGTCGGAAAATGCAGTGGTTGTCAACACTATGCGTCCAAGTCACATTTACCAGCGTCTGAATTGAATACTATACCAATCACTTGGCCTTTTGCAGTATGGTGCCTAGATATGGTAGGACCATTCAAACCAGCAAGGGGAGGCATGACTCATATCTTTGTCACGATCGATAAGTTCACCAAGTGGACAGAAGTGAAGCCAATCAAGAAATTGGACGGTAAAACAGTTGTTACATTCTTAAGGGATATAATCCTCAGATACGGTTACCCACACAGTGTGATCACTAATAATGGCACGAACTTTGACGAGGGAGCTTTTGCTCGCTTCTGTGGGAAACACCGAATAAGACTCGATGTAGCATCAGTTGCCCATCTAGAATCAAATGGACAAGTTGAACGGGCTAATGGCTTAGTTCTGTCCGGGATAAAACCCCGCTTAATGGAACCACTCCAGAGATCACCTGGTTGTTGGATAGAGGAACTACCCTTAGTACTGTGGAGCTTAAGAACAACTCCGAATCGATCAACTGGTTATACGCCATTTTTCCTCGTATATGGGGCTGAAGCAGTTTTGCTTGCCGACATAGAATATGACTCTCCAAGGATAAGGCAATACTCGGAAGCCGAGGTAAAAGAGGCCTGAGAAGATGGAGTAGATTTACTCTAATAAGCAAGGGAACTGGCATTCTCTAGATCTGCTATATATCAACAAAATCTCTGACGCTACCATAGCCGGAAAGTGTAACCTCGTGTTTTTCAAGGAGATATGGTGCTAAGGCTGGTGCATTGCACAACCGGAATGCATAAATTATCACCTCCATGGGAAGGTACATTCATTGTAAGCAAAGAATTGCACAATGATTCCTACTATCTCATAGACGCTCGTGAAGTGCAAAAGAACAAGGCGGACAGGTCAGGAGATGAAACCAAAAGGCCATGGAATGTGGCACTGCTTCGTCCCTTCTACATTTAGGAGAAGCAGTGCATGTATCACTCGAACTCTCATATGTCGGACATGTTTGCTGGCTATGTGCTAATAATAAAATGGTATGACTCGAAAAACTGACTCGGGGACTACCCCTTTCGTTTTCCATCTCAATTATTTTACGTCGGCTGGCGTGATACCTGAAATTTATCTCGGAACAAGTAGTGTTTACTCGGAAGAAATCAACTCTTCGACTATGATGTAGTCCGAAAACACGGCTTCATGGCAAGCAAGAGAAAAAGATCTAAGATGGGTAAACACGAACGCCATATAAGTACAAGGGAGAAACGCGAGTCGGCTTCAATTTTTGACTAACTCTCTGCAGGTTGTGTTATACTATGTGTCGAGTAATCTCGGCCAAGTTATCCAAGTTTCATACTCGCTAACTATATCCTTCGTACTTTGAGACCCTAATGTCGAACACCGAAAAAGGTAGACAAGGGCCAGAGGAGAGGAAAGGTGACACGGCAAAATGAAACTCGGGGACTTGCCCTTGAATGATTCACACTTAGAGCATAATGCAAACATATAAAGCCTATCAAAATTCACATAGTCAAACTTCAAGTGCAATGTATGTTACATCTATACCCGGCATACCGGGGATCTAATAAAAGTTCAAGTATTTGTTGGCCTAAGGAGCAGAAGAACTTGGAGGAGCATTCTCGGAGCCAGGAGTGCTTGGAGCATCGGCCGGGTGAGGGGCATCTGCGGCCGGGTCATCTGGATCATCTGACTCGGTTGCCTCGCTATTGCCACCCTCTTCAGCAGGAACTTCGACGAGCGGGTCGCCAAGGTCGAGGAAGTTGGGACCTTCACACCAAGTGTGCACCATGGTGTACTCGATCATGGCATAAGCTCACTCCTGGAGCTTCTTGATCAGCTCTGGGTCGTTCAACCATTTGACTTCTTCCCTTATGCGAGCAATAACATCAAGGTTGATGTCCTCGTACCATGAAAGCACGAAGGAGAGAGCCTTATCCGCTGCAGCTCGGCCGGCCGACTCACGCCATTGATCCAGACGGTCTTCAGTAAGAAGTAATCTGTCGGCGAGTGGCTCGATGAGTTTGGGTGGGTCTTCATCCGGCCAGAGCATGCGAAACGCATGGATAGCCGATTTGAGCAAGTCCACACCGCAATATTTGAGGGTCTTGACCCGTTCAGACACCGCTGCGAGGAGCTCCTCCATGGACACCTCACCGTCAGCAGCAGCACCAGCTTCATCTCTCACTTTCTTCATGGCTCGGATGGCAAACATGTTGGCCTCAGGAAAGTTCTCTGAAAGCAAAAAGAGAAAGTTAGCAAATAACAAGGGCAGATGGAAGAAGTCCAGAAGGACTTGGTAATGCGTAAAGAGTAAGAACTCACTACCGAGAAAGAAGTTGATGGCAGAGAGTTTGTTATGCCAAGTCTTGGTCTTGGCTTGAAGGGCGTCAAAGTTCTGGTTTGCTGACTCAACCGATGACTCGGCCTCGTAGAGCAACCTCTTGGTCTTCTCGGCGCTGGCAGCATGTTGCTCGCTCTTCTCGGCAAGCTCTTCCTTTAGCCCTTTCACCTCGGCCAAGTGCTTCTGCTCCGTCTCGGCCATCAGTTTCTTCAGCCGAGCCACCTCATCTCGCTCCTTCTGGAGTTCATCTTGGTGCTTCTCTACTTATTCAGAACAAACATTTGTCAGTACCAACAGAAAAATTTCAGCTATTGTCTTAGGGAGGCAAGAAATTCTCGGCCTCGCTAATTTGCGATTGAAGATCGTTGATGGTAGACTGAGCAGTGACCATGGAACAAGAGCGAGAGGAAAAGTAAGAAGATGAAACCAAGTAAAATTACACAAAATATAGAAGAGGAAGAGTAAAGATATTACCTTGGCCGAAGGTGTTAGTCTGTAGCTTCTCATACGCAAGTTCGAGCTTGCGATGCGCCAGGACGAGATCTTGGTGCATGTTGGTGCACTCGTTATGCATGAGCTAATCAAAGAACAAACAATAAGAAAGAGTCAAAGTCAGGATACCTGCCGAATAAAAAAGCTTAAGAGTTTACAGTCGAGTAAGTTCCTTACTCAGCAGTAACCTCGAGGGCTAGGGATTGAAGCCCTAACATGAGTTTGGCACAAAGGAATCAAAAAGCTTAAGGGCTTACAGTCGAGTAAGCTCCTTACTCTTCAGTAACCTCGAGGGCTAGGGATCGAAGTTCTAACATACAAGCTTGGAGTAAAGGATTTAAAGGCTAAGTTAGTATTGAAGAGCTTACAGCCGAGTAAGTTTCTTACTCGACGATAACCTCGGGGACTAGGTGATATGTATAAAGGAAATACTCAATAACACAAAAGAGTAAGAAGTTAATTTACCTCATTCACTTTGTCGGCGCGGGTCATCAGAGCAATGGCCTGCTGGGTCATGTCGGAGACGGCCTTGGGGCCCACCTTCATCTTCTTCCCGGCACGAGTGCTGACCTCCTGCTCACCTTCTGCATTCCATGCCATGGCGTAAGGCTCAGACGAACCAAGGCTCTTGCCACTGAGCGTCCGAGTGAGAACTCGACCCGTTTTCAGGGCGGTTCCCACAGTGGCACGGGTTGCAGTGGCAGAAGTATGGAGGGTAACAGCCCTGGAGTCGTCACCTGACCCGGAAGCCGCAGATTCGTCCCCCTTACTTGTTGAAGTGAGCTTGGTCGCCGATGTCGGAGGTCGGATCTGAGGAGAAGAACTCGGAGCGCAAACAAGTGTAGTTTGCTTGGAAGAGGTGGACTTTCCAGAAGAAGGGCGAGTAGAGCCAGAAGCCTTGGGCTGGGTCTGTCCCTTTGACAGAATTGGAGAGCGAGAAGAAGGATTTGGAGAGGATCGTGGAGCCCCCTGACTGGGCTCAGCAATTTTGCTGGCTCCAAGATCGGGAAGTTTTTCATTCACATCAGCTTGAGGGCTGATGCCAGAGAAACTGGGGGCAGAGGGTTTCTCGGTGCCAGACTTGTGGGCACCAAGATCAGGAAGTTTTTCCTGGCCAACGCCAGGGGCGCTAGCCGAATGACCCACCGGGTCTGACTGACACTGAGAAGCGTGAGCCTCAACAGTGCGAGCCTCAACCCGGACGGGACTCGGCGCCGCCGAGTCAGCTGGAGGAGGTGCGGGCCTAAGCGGCGAGGCAATACTAGAAGCAGCCTGATTCACCGTCAAAGGTGCAACACTGAAAACAACAAGACATATATAAGAGAACAACAGAGATGAAAAAGAAAAGAACAGAGAAGGGAAAGTGCAAAAACTTACCCGGTGACAACCGGGTCACGAGCGACTCGGCGTGTGACTCGGCACCCAACAGCTTGGCGAGTCTCACCCAGGCTGGCAGCAGCAGAGGCAGCATGAGCTGCTAGACTGGGCTTGTTCTTCTTGGCCGGCTGAGTGCTGGAGGAGGTTCCGCGTCACTTCGGCTTAGCGATGGAGATCTTGCCGACTCCGCCCACGGCGAGAGGAGGAATGTCATGTACCTAGCCAGCTGCAAAAGTAAATAATGGGCTTACTCGGATAAGCAAAGAGATTAATCTCACAAGGCATATACCTCCAAAAGCGTACAATCATCATCCTTATCTTCGGCAGACCAATCTTGTAAGGGATTGCGAGATTGGCTCTTACCCAAAGCTGAAGCAGCCGCAGTGTGCGGGATAGGCATGAAGCACTCCAGGTCATACTCGAACTCGTACGAGTAAGAGCATCCCCGTTATAGCCGGCAGGAGGGACAATACTGTCATCAACCTGGTGAAGGAGATTCTGCGAAGGACAAACATAATGAGAAACTAAAAACTAAACTAAGAGTGGCAAAAGAGCTAAAGCCTACTCGGCGAGAAAGTAATCCGGAAAACTTACCCAGGGGACAGGCCTGACCCGGCTAAACGGCGGGCAACTCCAATCCCAATCATCCGCCAAGTTCAATTTGAAGATGGAGCTTACTCGGCGGGCAATGGAGTCATGGGTGAGCTCCTTGGTGGAATGCCGAGTGGGATCATGGGACCCGCTCATGAAGCACATATTGTGGCTCCTGGCTTGGATGGGGCTTACCCGGCGTGAGATGAAGGTGCACATGAGGTCGGAGTCGGCAAGATGAAAGTTTTCATCCGGCGATAGCAACCTCTCCAGGATAGCGTTGGCTTCGTTCATCGCAGCGTCTTGGTCGCGCGGGTCAAGCTGCCAGTGCTTCTTGTGGGGGCCCTCATCCGAGAAAGGGGGAAGCCGTATGTTATAAGTGTACCCGCTATTTTTGACATAGAAAAAGGTTCTATGCCACTTCTTGCAAGAATCAATACCAACGACCCGAGAAAATATGGAATCCCTCCTGGGCGTGATGCTGGCAGCACCGCACCGAGTTGGTTTCTTCTCGGCACGGGGAACTTCAGGCTAGGGAACAACCTGAACTTTAAAGCAAAAATACTTGGCCCACAGAAGAACCGTAGGCCAAATCCCAAGATAGGCTTCGCAAGTAGAGATGAAGCAAGAAAGAGAGCCAATTGCGTTGGCAGGAAGATGGTGGGTCTGCAGACAGAAGGTAGAAAGAAACAAGGAAAAGAAGGTGCTCACAGGAAGAGCAAAGCCGCATTCAAAGTGGGAAAGAAAAACCACCCGTTCGCCAGCTTGAGGTTTGGGGGAGATCTCACCGGCGGGGAGATGGCAATCCACTTGCAGTGGGATGCGCCTGGTAGACCGGAGCCACTCCACTTCTTCGGTGGAAACCTCCGAGCCTTCCCAGCCACCACACTCGCCGGCGGGGATCTCCTGCTCCTCGGCACCATCAGCACCGTCGCTAGCGTCCATGAGATCTTTGGAGTCTGTCTCTTCCTTGGTAAGGAGAGGCTTGGAACATCGAGGACCCGTGATGGAATGGAAAGAGGACAGGGGCAATCGCAACACTAGAGCAAGAGGGAGAAGGAACCGCAAAGGAGGCAGTTTGATCTTGCAGGCGCGAGGAAGAAGAAAGGCAAAGGGAAACTGAACGGGCATGGGGGAAGTGGAAACCCCCAACCCCTACTTAAGGGCAGTAAAAACCCCCGTAGTGGGATCTAACTGTGTTGCATCCAGCGTGTGGCCGTGTACCAGGCCGGGTGAGCCAGTCAGTGAGTGCCACGTAGCCAAGGATACACAAAAAATCCAGTTCCACGTCGCGGCTAGAAGGACAAGAGGCGCAGACCAATGGGACTGCCATAGTGATAGGGAATAACTGCGCAGCCGTTACTGTGCCGCTAGGGCTTGGAACAAAAATTGAGGCAAGTAATCATGATTACTAGCTGTCAGTGACTGAAGGGCGCCGAAAATGACCCGGAATTGGCCAAAGTAACTCGGCTCGAGGAAAGAATGAGCCAAGAAGTCAAAGAATTGACCCGAAATTGTCAGACTAACCCGGCAAGGTGTGAAATAGAGATAGATAGAGACAAAAAACTGAGTTCCATTTACGCTAAAGGAACCTGGAGAGGCCTAACAGATTGGACCGCTAGACCTCACCAGCTTCGGGGACTAATGTCGGGGGGATAACCCCCGGTAGGGTCACGAGAGGGGAAACATAGCGCAGCTGCGTTGGCTCCGAGTAAAGAGGAACCAGGCCGGGTAAGAACGGCCGGGTACGATAAGCATGAGAGACGAGATACAAATTATCTCGGCCCATATAGGACAAAGTTGTAACCCCTGTAGGTACCAACGAGCCGAGTCAAGCGAGGAAGGGCCGAGTCAAGAAGGACACATGGAACCTTTCCGAGTAAGGTTCAGGAGGGACCATGGTAAAGCATGGTCAAAAGAGAAGGGCGACGCCAGGTGACACAAAAGGTGTCGGGTGACGCCCAAAGTACACGCTAACGTACAAAGTAACAGCATGACGCCAAAAACAAGAAGAAGCAGCGTACCAGAAGACCGTTAGCTGTCAAGCTTTATGGACCGGGCCTCTAGGCTTAGGGCAAGCCCATAACCCGGCCCATATTGTAGGGACCAAGATCCAAACAGTAAACCCTAGAACCCAAAGGGGTATTAGCTATCTAGCACTGCCTATATAAGGGAGGTCATAGTAGTAGTAAGAGGGGGTTAGACCAAGTAGGGAACCAGTGTTGAGAACTCAAACCTAAACAGCTCAAGGAGCACTTGTAATCTTTGGGGTATCAATCGAATTGCCAAGTCTGGAGAGTTCTTCTTGTTCTTCGTGCATGGCTCGATCGTGCACTCCCTCCCTGGTGACCACAAGCACCCATTCGTCCCCCAACTTAAGCCTACCCATGGCATCTGTCGTGCCACCACCATGACACTTTGCCTTGACCAACTAGGTTGCAAGAACTTAGCCAGATGGACAGTTGGTGGTAGGGATGATAGGATGGAACGTGTCCATGGTGGTGTAAGGAAATGCTTCTGAAAAGTTGCATCTCGATGCATGTCGAGTCTTGTGGGGAAAGTTCACCATCTCTTGAGAGGGTAAAACCTAAGTACTTAGTCGTGTCCCTGGCAACGGACAAATTGAGCATCAAAGACACTGAAGCAATCAAGGATCTCCTCATCCCAATTTCTCTAAGTTAAAACTTGTGGTTTAACAAGGGTAAAGGTTCACCAATGTATATTGGTGGTTCCTTGGGAGTTTTATCAAACAAAAACTTAGTGTTTTCAATTAATATGATAAAACCTGATTTTGAGCAAAGCCAGCCTAAGCTACACTTAGCCAAATTCATATAGATGTTAGATACTACTATTCTACTATGGTATTACTTGCCAATACAATTCCAAATGTATTGACCCTCTGTGGATGTAACTTATGATGTTGCAGGTTACTTTGATGGTGACTAGGGCTATGAGTCTACACTCAACATGTTTGCCTGTGGCACATGAAGATAAAGACTTTTATTTATCTACTTATGTATGAAATCTATGTATTAGCCTTGGGCTAATGAGTTGTAAAGACTATGTTATCTCTAGAATGACGATGTAATAATGAACTTTGTATCTACGTACTTCATCTTAAACTATGGATGCTAGCAATTCGATCCAGTGACTAGCATTACAATCACAGGGGACTTTACCTTAAATGGTGGGGTATTATAGATTCCAAGTATATTCTTGTTTTATCTATCTTCCAAATTAAACTTGTTATGTTAAAGTTAGTGATTAAAGCTCTCACTAACTTGATGGCACACTTTATTTTTCTTGCCCCTAATAAACTTGAACAATTGTGTCATCTATGTTGTATATGCTTGCACTTATAAGTTGGGAATTAGCAAAACCGTGTTGTCATGGGTAACGCTTTCAACACGTGTAAATATCTACCCAGTTGATATCATACTCTTTTGTTTATGGACGTCGTCGGTGTGAAATAAAAGGGGAGTTTGTAAGTCCATGGAGTTATGTATATGTGTTAGAGAAACGCCTAGGCCGCTAGCCTAAGCCATGCCTAATCATGGATGAAACTTGTAGCATCACCATAAAGCGCAATCTATGAAGCATTCTTCTTGTAAAAAAAGAGAGATAGAAAAAAGATTTTGAGGAAAAAAAGATGAGAAAAGAGGAAACAGAGAAAAAAGCACCATTTTCCCATGGTAAATAAGAAGATTGCTGAGATGCTCATTGTTTGCTTGCCTTGTCATTTTGATATGGGATAGCTCTTGTATCATTGGGCAAGGGGTACCCCGTTGGAGATTCTCTATGATACACATGTACGTATTATGACAAGAACTTACCGGTAACTAAAGTTTAGTACCATGAGGAGCGACCCTCGTACTCAAGGAACATGAGATTGCCAACTTATACTTTGTCAAGCATATACTCCATATTTTGTTCACTTTAACCTTAATCACTTCAAGATGCTTATGATAGGGGAAATGAGAGCTGAAAGCTAACAAGTACCATAATTTTTGGAAGCTCTTTTATGAAACTTGAAATCTCTGCTTCCCTTTATGAAGGGCCTTTCTTCCACTTTTATATTGAGTCTCCACCTTCTATCCTTAGGCACCAATTAAGAGAGAATAGTTTCCATTCTTAGTTCTATTAGCATTGTCCCAAAACTTATTGTTTGATTCAAATTATTGATATTGCTTGCTCTCACACTATTTGTATCTAGTCACTCTTATGAACTTTGAAGGTGTACTATGCATTTATGTTTTGCTAATCCATGAGGGACAAGCTGAATGTCACTATGCTGTGTTTTCTATATGTGAAACAAACAAACGTCTTTCAATGCATTGTTATTCATGAATATTTATTTGTATCCTTTCATGTTGCAGCATAGTTGCTTTGTCTTATTGTTAGAACTTCATCTTTCAAGCTCATGTTTAGAGTACTTTGTTCCCAGCTTTCAATGCTTGCAAATAGTTTGATCTTGATTGTGATGGTGCATGTCACCTAAAAACTAATTCTTTTTATCACTTACCTACTCGAGCACGAGAATGAGTTAAGCTTGGGGATGCTTGATACGTCGTAAACGTATCTATAATTTTTTGATGCTCCATGCTTGTTTAGTATCCACTTTGCTTTGCTTTGTCTACACTTTGAGGTATTTTTATACGTTTTCTGGAACTAACCTATTAACAAGATGCCGCAGTGCCAGTTGCCTGTTTTTGGTTCCAGAAAAGCCAGAAAATAAATATTCTCGGAATTGGACGGAACAAAAGCCAAAGTCAATATTTCATCGAGGAGAACACGGAGCCAAAAGAAAAGACGGATGAGGGTCGTGAGGGGCCAACACCCCCTGGCCGCATGACCAGGCCTGGCCCGTGCCTGGGGGGTGCTGTTAGATCCCTCCTTTGTAAAGGAAACGATCCTTGTGATTGCAATGCTAGTCCCTGGATCAATGCTAGCATCCACATTTTAAGATGAAGTACACAGATACAAAGGTCGTTTATTACATTCATTCCAGAGATAAAACATAGTCTTTTACAACTCAGGGCCAAAGGCCTAATACAAGAGTTTTGGAATAAGTAAATAAACATAAGTCTTCATCTTCATGTGCCACAGGCAAGCATGTTGAGTGTAGACTCATGACTCCTACTCATCATCAGAGTAACCTGCAACATCACAAGTTACAGCCACAGTGGGTCAATAATTTGGAATAGTATTGGCAAGTGATACCTTGGTAAATTTTAAGTGGACTATATTACTATATGCATTTTGGCTAAGTGTAGCTTGGCTTGCTTTGCTTGAAAATAGGTTTTCCCTATTAGTTGAAATCACTAAGTTTTTCTTTATCAAAAACTTCCCCAAGAAACCACCAATAGACATTGGGGTCCTTCACCCTTGTTCACCCACAAGTTTCACTTAGAAGTTGGAGTGATGAGATTCTTGTAGCTTCCATGTCTTGATGCTCAAGTTGTCCATTGCCATGGACCTGGCTAAGTACTTAGATTTTCCATCTGCAGAGGTTGTGCACTTTCCCACTGACTTGGTTTCCCAAGACAGGACCTTTCAGAAGCCTTTCCTTAGTCAAATGGACGCTCTCCAACCTATCATTCCCACTACCACCAACTGTCCAAGTGACTAAGTTCTAGCAACCTATATGATCATGGCAGAGCCCATATTGCCAAGTGGTTGCACTGTAAGCTTTCTCAACACTTGACCTCCAAATCCCTTTGTGCCTGGGTGGCATACCACAAGTGAGATACACAAGCCAAATCCATGGCCTTGTGTAACCACTCAACCAAAAACCACCATTCAAGTCCCATTCCACCCAGGAGGTTCATTGACTTAGTTGTTTTATTAAGAAAAGCATGAGTCTCAAAGGACTTAGAATTATAACACCATATCATGTACATACTTTACCAACCCTTGTTTTCTACTAGCTAGGCTAAGCATGGCATAGTAACTTAACTTAGGAAAATTCCCTAGCAATTCTACAATTCTACACTACATAGGATTTCCCAACATAGCATTTGGCAAAAGTAGCATGCAAGATTTAGCAAAAATAATTCTAATGCTTATTCAAAATAAAGGATGGAAATATCATGTAGTATCACTTGCCTTGGTAATGGGGAGAGTAGCACTCTTAACAATCATAGTCACTAGCAAAATCTACACAAAAAATTTGTAGCACACAATTACATACAATTCATATACAAGCAAAAATATGAATGCATGCATGCAAGAAAATGCTAAGTGATGATTTTTGAAAAAACTTTACCAAACAAGTGCATGAAACAGTAACATAACCAAGCTAAAAGTTTGCTAACCAAACTCATCTAGCCCTAAAACAATTTGCTAAACTAAAACTATACTCAAATTGGACCTAAACATGTTTCTGTATATAAAGCCATTTTAACAGTTACTATTTGCTAAACACATTGGATATTCAGAAAGGTCTTGACTCACTGAATCCAACAGTATAAAATTTGCAAAATTCCAACGTGGGAATCAAAAGTTATAGCCAATTGAAAATTTGATCCAAATCTGATTTTGAATTCTGTATTTGAACTAACCCTAGACACGCGTCGCGTTATAACTGGTGCATACCGGTTCGCACCGGATCACCCTCCTGCGCCGCTGGATCTAACTAACGTTGCGCGGCTCAGATCTGTCCATACCCCTTCGTTAAGTGAACTGTTTCTACGCGTAGGATCCAGATCTGACGGCTACAATCTATTAACCGTAAGCAGGCGGCGCTAAGCGGCGTTGGCCGTGGCGTCGACTACGGTGGCGCCGGCGCTCTAGGTCGTCCGGGGAAGAAAGAAGGCGCTTACCAGGACCGCGGTGGCGTGCTGTAACACCCTCAGAATCGACCCTATGCAAGTTTCAGCGATTCCCGCCAAACCCGCATAGAAACGATTCAAAGGTGCCCACCAAGCACTTGCGTGCGGGTGGAAAACGAAGTAATAACATTACACAACAGCCCTCGATGGGACTCATAGAACAGATATATATACAACACGACTCCAAGAGTCAAGAATACAGATATACAATACAAAGACCCAAATCACCTTGAAAAGGATAGAGCGTCCGACTACGGACAAGATGCAAATGGGGCTAAGAGCCCTGAAGAATAACCAATGGCGTCCATAACCCTGCCCAGGCCAAGCCGGAAGGGTAACCCTGCTAACGACGTCGATCTCAAAACCTGCTTAAACAAAAGAGGTGCCGACAAAGGGCAAAGGAAAAAGAGGAGCGTCAGTACTGAGGCCGGTACACGGCGAGGCTAGAATTCGGCGCTCCTCGCCTACACAGGTATGGTGGACTGAAGCGGCAGCGGCAGCATGCACTAAATAACCTATAGAGACTTGATACAACTAGCGGCTATCGGAGAGGGGTAAGAAAGACCTATTCGGAACCAACCTGATGCTACCACCAAACATACCCATCCTGGTATTTCCCCCTCGAGACCAAACGAGGAAGTCAACCGAGGAACTCACACCGTTGGCAGTTTTAGTCATTCAGTTATCGTTGCAGCAATTACTAGTCAGGTATAGATAGTCATCCTGTTAAAATAAGCAGTGGGCCGTTTTAGTTAACCATTCCGTTGTAGTTGCAACACTTACTAGTCAAATACAATTAGCATGAGATAACCCAAAACCCAGCAGCTGTTGGTACTTTTATTTATCCATTCCGTTGTGGTTGCAATACTTACTAGTCAGGTACAATGGTCGCAAGCGACAACTCAAACAAGCAATTGTTGGCAGTTTTATTTATTCATTCCATTATAGTGAAGCTGATTACTAGTCATTATAAAGTCAAATTTATAGCACTACTTTAGTTATAGTTGTCTATGATCGAGATACTGTGCTCCAAGTCGTCCATAACCGCGGACACGGCTTTCAGAAAGTATTACCCTGCAGGGGTGCACAAATAGCAACACACACTCGATCAACCTCGGAAAAACCAAATCAAAACCCAACGAGGCTTTCACGACAAAGCAATCACAGGATTCAGAAATATTCAAGGGGCCACCCCATTGAGTAGACCCGCAACGAAGTTAGCTGACTCCGAGGCGGACTCAAGGTTTGCGTCGATGGTCAGCATCGGGAACCCAAAACTGGGATTGTCGATACCGCGAAAACACTCCGCTTACCTAAACAGTACAGGTGCTATCCATCTCACAATTTAAATAAAGCAGTAAAGCATGGCATAAGTACATGATCGTAAATAAAACCTCAAACTAGTTTGTGGCCCCAAGAAATAAGAATGAATCAAGCTCTGGCTCAGGGGGGTCCCATAATCCTCCCGGATGTGGATAGCGCGAATATTCAAGGAACATGTATCAAGTACTCGGGGTCCTACGGGACACAAGTGGACGGTTAACAACCAAATAACATCTATTGCCCACCTGTGCCTCTGCTTACCTACTTCAATTTTAGTTGTTAAACAGTAATTAAAGTTATGATCAACTCCAACATCAAACAAGCGGCAATACTCCAACAACTGTGATACTTGGCGACACGCAACAACACTTGAGCAAGCGACTACGACGCGCAAGTCCAACTATCTACCAAACAACAGGTAATAGGATGTGTCCAAGGCAATATAAGGCTGCAAGGGATATCACGGGTACGAAAACTAGAGCATCGCAACACAGATAGCAATAGATCAACAGGAGGGAATAAATACTATAAAAGTAAGATAGGTAGAAAGGGGGAGATGCTCGCTTGAAAACATTGTCGAAGGTTCAACCGAAGATCGGGTCGACACTCGCATCAACTCAACGGCCTTATCCGCGAAGAAGCAAAACACTAGAATAAACACCGGATGCAATATTTAATACTACGGCAAAAGATCGGGCATGATGCATGTATGATGCATGGCATGGTGAAGGTGCAATGCAATTAGGCCATATTAAGTGGAACCGGGGGTCCCGACAATTAAATATATGGTTCAAGTTGTTTAACTACCCCGCAATTTAAATGTTGTATTAACATGGCAAAATATCTCACCGGTTCGATGCACAAATTTAAATGAGGCCAATATACGACTGGATTTGCCCGCATATGGGCCCCATATTTAATTAAGAGGTGAATCGGCCTAAGGCCCCCAAACCACAGACAAGTATGCATGCATGAACAATTAATATGCGACAAGTTGTATTATATTATAAAATAGGGTTTCGGGAAGTGGTTCACACATTAGGGTTCGGCGATCTTGGTGTTCGAGGGGTTCGGGGTCGGTCTCAGGGTTCGGGGATCGGCGAGGTTCGGATACACGATGGAGAAACTGTCGTGACGGAGAACTTGGGTCCAAGCGGTCGATCTTGCGTCGCGCAGATCTTGTCGGGTCCACGCCATCGAGTCGGTCTTGGCATCCGGGATGGAGGTCTTGGCGTATCCGCGTCGGCGATCTTGGCGTTCTTCAGGTTCGGGTCCTAGCGTCGGTCTTGTCGTTTCACGGCGGAGATCTTGGTGTTCCGGGTCTCGGCGTCTCCGGGTAGCTGGTCTTGGCGTTCAGTGAGGAAGAACTCGTCGCTCCAGGAGGATATCTTGGGGTTCCGCGTCGACGGCCTTCGGGTACGGGGTCTCGGCGAACTTGGCGTGTCGAGGTCGGTTTTCGGCCCGGCGCCGTGGTTTTGTCTAGTTCCCGGGTCTCGACTTGTGTCGGTCTTGTCGGCGAGGAGATCTTGACGAGACAATGATCTGTTGGCTCGAGCTCCCGTGGGCTCGCACGCATACTCAGAGACAAAAACAGATGATGGCCCTTGCCATACAGCTCTTAGACCCTTTGACAAACAGGGGTACGCACGGGAGTAGAGGCTTGTTGCGCCTGGCGGCATCGCTGCCGGCGGGCGCTGCAGCGGGGCAAGCTGCTCGGCGTCGGCGCCTGGCAGCGATCTTTGCAAGGCACGGCGAGGCGGAGGCGCAGGCATAACGCAGCGGCGATTGGTCGCGTGGGGCGAGCTAAGCGAAACCAGCTCGAGCAGAGGGCGTGGCGGGGCTGCACGCGGGATTGGCCCGAGGAGGCGGGTGATGCAGGGGCCATGGGAGGCGCTTGTGGAGAGGGCGGCGAGCGGCTCTGGGAGGCGGGGCTCCACGGGAAAGAGCGGAGGCGAGGAGGGCAGACGGCGGGCGGCTGCGGTGGAGGCGAGGTCGTCAGAAGCTGGGAGGAGAGGCGAGCCACGGTCGGAGTAGCGGCCGGAGGACAGAGCATCGGGGACGGAGGTGGTGGTCGGAGGCGACACGGGCAGGAAGCGGCAATCTGGCCTTGGCCCAGCGGCGAGGCAGCGTGGGCCATGGCCGGCGTCAGCGAGTGGGCGAAGACGCCGGCGGGAGGAGTGCAGGCGGGCGGAGCTCGGGCAGTGCTGGGCCGGCTGCAGCGGTGGAGCCGCCGGCAGCGTGGTGGCCGGGCCGGAGGCGGAGCTTGGCGCGGAGGAAGCGGGGCCGGAGGAGGGGAGGGAGAGGAAGGAGAGAGGAGCGGGAGGTGGAAGAGGAACAGGGGAGGGGCGAGCGCGTGATACGTGGGGGCGGGGGACGCGTGGGGGACGCGTGTGGTGGGAGTCTTTGCGGGGGGGCGGGAGGCGGCGGGTGGTGACCAGGGGTGGGGCCCAGGTTCCAGGGAGAGGTGTGAGGGGGTCGGTGTGGGTAGGTGGGGTGGCTGGGTGTGTGTGTTGGGGGGGGGGCCGAGGTGAGAGGAGAGGGGTAGGAGGGCTGTGTGTGGATGTGGGCAGAGGAGAGAGGGCGGATTGGTGAGGTGGAGGTGGGTGAGATGAGGAGGAGGGAAGGTGAGGTGGCGTGCTGTGATTGGTGGGTAGATTAGGATGGGGTGGGAAAAGGTTGGTCCAAGGTCTTGCAGGGTTTAGTTGGGCTGGGTCGCAGATGGTCTGGACCGGTTGGCCTCTGGCCTGACCGGTCGAACTGGACTGCCCGACAAAAATATTTTATTGAGTTAACTTTATTTGTAAAACATTTTTGTAAATACTTTTTAGACAAATAAAAGATCTGAACAGACCGATGATTTAATTTGAAATAAAGACGGGGGTTATTTAGAAAACAAAACTAGGCGTTTCGAAATAGTTTCAGACAAACAATGCATGATGATGACGATGCAATGCACAAAAACAACGCGATTTTCTAGTAGTGGTTTTGCGGGATGCCACACGTGCTGAGGCTCGAGGTGGCTCTGGTTTGTCCAGGGGCGCGCAGATACGGCGATGATTGCTCGTCGGAGTAGAGACAGACGTCGGCACGGTCGACCGTCGTCGTTAAGGTTGTCGATCACTAGGAGGCAAACAAAGGGCGTGGTCAGATGCAGGAGATCATGGAGGAGATGTGTGTGTGAAGGAGAAAGCTTGGGGCGGTCTGGACTTACCACTGGAGGTCGTCGGAGTTGAAACCGAAGACGGTGGCGGCCAGTCGTCGACGTTGCTGGAGCTATGGTTCATGCGGAGGCAAATGGGGTGTGTCAGTAGGTGCGCAGAGATTCACTGAACAAGATAGCATGAATGAGAGGCAGAGGGGAGCTCGGAACTCACCGGAATTCGCCGGCGCAGTCGTCGGAACAGCGGCGGAGTCGTGCGAGTCGTGGGCATCCTGGTGGCGTGAAGGCAAAATTGATTGGGGGGAAATGGTCGCGAGGATGGGGAGATCTTATAGCCCGAGGCTCGACAGGAAACGCTCGTCGCATCAATGCTAATTAAGCTCGCGGTATCTGTGCTGCAACGGCCAGCGGCGGAGATCATGCGCGGAATCAGGGGGAAGACGAAGACGACGTGGACGGGGCCCGCTGGTCGGTGAAATAGACAGAGGGGGCGTGGGGTCTGGCTGTCAGTGACTGAAGGAGTGCGCTCGCGCGTGAGAGAAGAAAGGAAATGCCCCGGGTGGGCTTGTTGGGCTTGATTCGTTGCTGGGCTAGATCCCTGGCGCGCGGCCTTTTTCTTTTGTTTACTCCTTTTCTTTTTCTATTTCGATTTTCTGAATAGGTTTTCAAATGGTTTCAAGTTCAATTTGAATTCAAATCTTTCTGAGGTTTTGTAGTGGTGAATTGGTCTCAGAAATAGGTCAAAACCCATGGGGTTACTTTGTATAGGCTGGGTCAAGCTTGGATTTAAAATAATCAGAGACTTTGCATCTGATTTGCAAATGTTTTAAAAAGGGGTTTTGAAATTATTTCTAAGTTGAAAACTTTGGTCAAAATTCTACACACAAACTATCCAACAATGAAGATGAGCATCTAGGTTCCTAAACTTTCAAGCTTTCAAATGGTGATGGCCATTTGAATTAAATCTGCTCACATAAAATCATAGCATCAAGTGCTTCTGTTTTCCTGAAATGAGTTTGGATATGATCTCAAATCTATATGCATGCATGAGTGATATGCAAACTTTGAAATCATGATTTTAGGGATGTTACAGGTGCGGCTGCCTCGGGCACCCCCTCGTTCTCCCCCTTCGCCTATAAGAAGCCCCCGATACCTAAATCCTAAGTACCCGATTAGAGCTCCACAAAAAAGTTTGTATCCACCGCCACCATCATCCCTAGATTGGGGGGATTTATAGCTCTTCTCGGCACCCTGCCGGAGGGGAGAGATCATCTTGGAGGACTTCTTCATCACCGTGCCAGCCTCCGGTATGATGCGCGAGTAGTTCCACCTTGGACTATGGTCCATACAACTAGTAGATTGTTGTTTCTCCTCCTTTGTGCTACCATGTTTAGATCTTGTGAGCTCCGTTCATGATCAAGATCATATATTTGTAATCATGCATGTTTTGTTTGCGGGGATCCAATGGATATTGAGATTACTATGTCAGACTGATTAATGATTCTATATTATTGATTCTATCATGTCTGTGTTGTTTGAGATCTTGCAAGCTCTCCGTTTCTAGTAGCTATCTTGGACAAGTAGATGCTAGTAACTCCAAGAGGGAGTATGTATGCTCGATAGTGGGTTCATGCCTCTATTGAATATGGTGAAGTGACAGAAATCTCTAAGGTTGTAGATGTGTCGTTGCTACTAGGGAGAAAACAACAATGTCTTGTTCATGGAACAATTGTATTGTTTACTTTACACACATTGCTTAAAGCTGTTATCCGTTGCTTGCAACTTAATACTGGAGGGGGTTCGAATGATAACCTGAAGGTGGATTACTAGTCATAGATGCAGTTGGATTGCGGTCTATGTATATTGTTGTAATGCCCAATCAAATCTCATAGGATCATGAATGTCTAGTATTGCATTGTTATGCCTTGCTCTGACCTGTCAATTGCCCCGCTGTAATTTGTTTACCCAACATGTTATGTTATTTGTCTTAAGAAGAACACCTCTAGTGAAATGTGCACCCCGGTCCAAACTTTACCATTGATACATCTTCCTATGTTACTGTTGATACGTCCAATTTGCATCACCATTCTATATCATAATTTGCCTCTATTCATTGATATATTTAATATTAAGAGGTGATACTTATGTCTTTTCATTTGTTTTTGCATGTTGGATGATTCTTGGAGGATGAACTGCCGGAGTCAGGATTCTAATGGAAAGAGCGGTGTTTTGATGCAATTTCGGGAAGATCAGAAAAATACCAGAAAAACTATAGAAAATTCTATTTTCCCATAATACGAAGGATGCTAGAAGGGGAGGCGGAGTTGGGCCACAGGGGCCCACACACCCAGGCACGGGCCACCCTAGGCCGCGCCTACAGGGGGTGTGGCCACCTTGGCCCACCTCTGGCTCCGCCCTCTCGCCTATATCTTCTCGAAATCCTAAAGTCAGGGGAGCGACCATAGAAAGATTTCACCGCCTCTGCGGGGCGAAAAACACCAAGAGAGAAAGAGCTCTCCCGCATACAGATTTATGTCGAGGAAATTCCTTCCCGGATAGGGGAGATCATCGCCATCAACACCATCATCAAGCTAGAATTCATCCGTATCATCATCATCATCCACACCATCATCTCCACCAGCACCATCATCACCAATCCATCCCGTTGTAAGAATTGTGTTGAATCTTTCATAGTTCTTATGGGAAACTTTCCTGGTGTTGATTACTATTGTAGTGTATGCTTGTGAGTGGAACAATTGAATTATTGTTTATGTTCAGATTGTTATCCATCACCATATCATCTCTGATCTTGATCCATATGATGTCTCGTGAGTAGTTCGCTTAGTTCTTGAGGACATGGGAGAAGTCATGTTGTTAGTAGTGGAATTGTGTTGAGGTATTATTCAATGGTTTAATATTTAAGTTTTGGTGCTATTCTTCTAGTGGTGTCATGTGAACGTCGACTACATGATACTTCACCATTTATGGGCCTAGGGGAATGCATTGTGTATTTGGCTACTAATTGTGGGGTTGCTGGAGTGACAGAAACCTGAACCCCCGTTAGGAAACCATTGCACAAGGGAGTGTAGGATCTTAGAGTTTAAGGTTGTGGTTAGGTTTATATCTTAATTGCTTTATTGTAGTTGCGGATGCTTGCAAGGGGTTTAATCACAAGTATGTATTAGTCCAAGTAAGGTCGGTACATTAGCACAGGTTCACCCACACAACACTTATAAAACCAAAGAAGATTAATTAGCTATATGAAATGAAAGCACTTGACAGTATTCCCATGTGTCCTCGAGAACCTTTGGTCTTCATTAGTATTTCCTCCGGCTTGTCCTTTGCTGAAAAAGGATCGGGCCACTTGCTGCAATTATTTGTTGTCTTTATTTACTTGCACTTTATTTTCTTGATTTATCAGAAAACTCCTAAAAATCCGTTTGCTAAGTATTTACGGAGATTTCCTACTCCATACCACTAGTTAACACCTTCCGCTCCTCGTTGGGATCGATACTCCTATTTATTGAAAGTACTACGATACACCCCCTATACTTGTGGGTCATCAAGACTATTTTCTAGCGCCGTTGCCGGGGAGTCAAGCGCTATTGAAGAGTGGAACTGGTAAAGGAAACTTCTACTATGAGTATTGCTTTTTATTTCTGTTTGCTACTTTGTTTCCAATATGGATAACCCACTTGGTTTCCTGTTTGGGAAAACTACTACTACAGTTAGGGTAGTAGATGAACCACCACCTGTTGAGATAGATCCTTTTAAGATACCTACAAGTATTGTTGATCGTTTTATGGATAATTATTATTTAGGGGATGGAACTGTCCATCCTGGTGATCACTTGCTCTTTATCCATGAATTATGCGGGTTGTTTAAGTGTGTAGGTATCACAACTGAACAGGTGAAGAAGAAGTTACGCTCTATATCATTGAAAGGAAGATCTGAGGAATGGTATAAGCTGATGAAGAATGGACAATCCATGGAATGGGAGGAAATAGTACCTCTCTTTTTTCTAAATTTTTTCCTCCCTGTGAGATTCATAAGGATAGGAATCTAATATATTACTATTGGCCTCATGATGGAGAGAGTACAACCCAAGATTGGGGGAGACTGAAGTTACTAATTCTTAAAATATCCTATTCATGAACTCCCTAACAATATTATTATTAATAACTTTTATGCAAGCCTTTCTCTTCATGATAAAGATTTATTAGATGATTCTTGTGCTGGATCATTCACACGAATGAAGGAGAAGATAAATGGGATCTCCTAGACCGTATTCAAGAGAACATTAAAGTATGGGAGAATGACAAAGGAAGAAAGTCAGGTATAAATTATGATTATGAATGCATTAAATCTTTTATGGGAACTGATGACTTCTGTGATATTAGTACTGAGTATGGTCTTAACTATCAAAGTATTGCCAGTTGTTTTAAGGCCTTTGCCTCTTATATATAAATTCCTAAAAAGAAGTGGAATAAGTATCATGCACCTTATAAATATGTTGTTAATCATGATCCTGCTAGAAATACTGAAGTTTGTACTATTGATCATATTTTTCCTGAACCTTATGTTGAGAAAACGCCTTTCACAACTAAGATAAAGGAGTATTCTATGATAATTAGTGCGGTTAACAAAGGTATAAAGAAAGCTGTAGAACCTGATGAACAAATAAATGTTGAACCTGTGGTAGCTATTGTGAAAGATCTTATCACTAAAAATATAGAGGATGAGCACATTGTCTTCTATGAAGACACTTCTAATATTGTCTCTCATCCTAGTAAAGCTAGAAAAGCTAGTGTTCATGTGCTTTCTGTTAGAATTGGTGATCATTGTTACTATGGTTTATGTGATATTGGTGCTAGTTCTAGTGCTATTCCTTATGAGATTTACAGAGAAATTATGCATGAAATTGGTCCTTGTGAACTTGAGGACATTGATGTGGTTATTCACCTTTCTAGTAAGGAAACCATTTTCCCTATTGGTATTGTAAGAGATGTGGAAGTCCTTTGTGGTAAGATTAAATATCCTGCAGATTTTCTAGTGCTTGGTCCAGCTGCTAGTAAAACTTGTCCTATCATTTTTGGTAGACCCTTTCTGAACACTTGTGGAGCTATTATAGATTGTAAGAAGGATAAGTTTTTAACTAAGTTTGATGGATATTCTTATGAGTTTAACTTCTCCAAATTTTCAAAAGCTCCTTATGACAATAATATGCCTAATGAAGATTTTAGGGTGGAACAACTTGCTTCTATTGATCCAGTTTATGACCTTGGACCTCTCTTTGATGATCGTAAGTATGCTCATTCTGATGATAAAGTTGTTTCTTGTGACAGTTATATTGTCAACTTTATTCAAAGTTCTACTGAAAGTTATTATGAGAGAGGGAAACATGGTTTTATGCATCTCAATAATATTAAGTTTCCCCGTTTTATGTTGAAAGCTTTGAAGTTGCATTTTTTTGTCTTCCTATGCTAGTGGCTTTTTGTTTCAATAATTTTTTTTATCATGGGACCCATTTGCATAGGAAGTGGGTTAGATTCAGATGTGTTGGATATTTTCTTCTTGATGCTCTTTTTGACTTCAAATCCATATCTCCTATGTGAGCATCATTGAAATCATTATGCCCATCTTAAAGGCTATAAAGAAAGAGATTTTGGGAGACAACCCATTTTAGTTTGCTTTTGGTTTTTGTTTTCTTGAGTCTTGGAGGTTATTACCTCAGTAATAACCGCTCCTTATCCTTTTTGTTTTGGTTTTTGAGTCAAGATCAACCGCTTTTGAGAAGTAGAGGAGTTGTGAAAAGTTGCTGTCTTGGGACAGATTTTTTGTGCTGCATTGTAAAAAGTCTTGAAGGATCTCAGTACTTAGGATGGAGCTGTAATTTATGTGCTTGTTACCCAAGTTGTTATCCAACTTTCATTAGTTTTGCACTTTTTAATTGGAGCAACATAAGAAGTTCGAAAAAATCAATCTTTACTTGTTGGTATGTTTTGATATATTTCTGTCATCATTTGCCTCTTATATTGTTTCCCTTTCAGATTCTTTTTGGGATTTTGAAAGGAGTTAGCATAGTATCTTTTTTGATGGATTTCAGTTGAAGTGTGTACCTAAATGTTTATAGTTTTTGCATACAGTAATGTTGCTAATGAAGATTGTGTGAGGCTTTGAATGAAAGGAATTTTCAGGTGTTGGAGAGAAGGAATCTGCAGAGTCCGTCTTTGAATAGGTAAAAAGTGCTGCAAACAGAAGGTTCGCTAAAAACCTTTTTATTTATATTTTTTATGTTTTTATTACATATGAAAGTTTATGACACGAAATAGAGGAGGAAATGGAGCCCAGGTGGGCCACACCCACCAGTGGCACGGGCCCCAGCTGGCCGCGCCACTAGGGGGTGTGAGTCCCCTGAAGTCTGTCTCCGCCCCGTTTTCGCACAGTACCTTACTATTGTCGTGAAACTTCGTAATATATAACCCCCGGGATCCCCCGAGATTTGTATATCGTGTTCTCGTCGTGTTTTTGTTTTGATCTATTTCTGTGAGGAAACACTCTCAAGTTTAGAGGTACCATGGTCTCTGCCAACGACAAGGGCAAGGAGCCCATGGAAGAAGAAAGGATTGGGCCACTTGCTGCAATTATTTGTTGTCTTTATTTACTTGCACTTTATTTTCTTGCTTTATCATAAAACCCCTAAAAATCCGTTTTCTAAGTATTTACCGAGATTTCCTGCTCCATACCACTAGTCAACACCTTCTTCTCCTTGTTGGGATCGACACTCCTATTTATCGAAAGTACTACGATACATCCCCTATACTTGTGGGTCATCAACTGTTTACTTTCTGCAAGCCACCATTACCTTCCACACCATATATTTAATCCTTTGTTTTTAGCAAACCGGTGAGATTGACAACCTCATTGTTCGTTGGGACAAAGTCTTGAGATTGTGTTGTGCAGGTTTCCAAGTTCCTAGCAACACCTTTGAGTCGTTTTCTTCCTCCTACGGGTTCGATAACCTTGGTTTCTTACTGAGGGAAAACTTACTGTTGTACTCATCATACCTTCCTCTTGGGGTTTACCAACAAAGCTCTATAGTGATCTGAGCTGCATCAGGCTCTGTGGCACTTGTTAATATGTTAGTTCTAGAAAATGCATAAAAATGTCACAAAGTGTGGACAAAACATAATATAATTGGTGCAAAACAAACATGGAGCATAAAAATTATAGATATGTTTGCAACGTATCAGTATGTATAACCAAACCTCGAGTCGATATCCCTTGGAATCTAGGTGGGTAATGTATGGAGCATCCTAGCCTGGCTTTATGGCTTTAAAGAGAGCGTTTCCTAGGAGGCAACCCGGAAGTCATTAGGCGTCTTTCTTAGTTTTGTGTCTTGAGTATAGTTGCATTCATGTTGCATTGGCACTTTTATTTTTTGCATGTATTGATATTAGAGTAATCTTGTGGTAGTTTTCAAAAGATAGAATTTATTGTCACTATATTATGTGTTGCATAAACTCGGTAAAAAGGAAGAGAAAATCAGTTTTAGGTGAATCCTTCAATTATATGTATATGTTGGTCAAAAATTAAAGTTGTTATTTTATTGTCAAAACGTGGTGTTTCGCTAAGTTTCAGTTTAAGAAAGAATTTTTGAAAAAACAGGTAAATTTTGGCGACTCTAGAAGGTTCAACGACCAACTATACGGTGGAAATAAAAACTTTGGCCGTATAGTTGCGGCCGTATAGTTACCGATTCCTTCATCAAATTTCTTTTCTAGGATACAGAAGGTTTAACGATCAACTACACAGCGGGACCATTTTGGTCCGGCCGTATAGTTGTCGCCGTATAGATATCGACACGGGCCTCGAATTCTTATTTCAAGGTATAGTAAGTTTAACGACCAACTATACGACGGGAGCAAAAACTTCGGCCGTATAGTTGCGCCCGTATAGTTGGGGAAACCCCTCAAATGCCAACTAGAAGGTAACCATTGCTCAAAATTTTATTCTTTCTTCTTCCTTCTTCTTCTAAAAACCTCAACACTCCACATGGGATCTTCTCCCTTGATCGAGGGGAAGTCAAATATCTATAAGCAATAAAATTTCTACCTCAGAAACTTCCTAGACTGTAATTCTCTATATAAGTTCATGTTTTTTCTTTTACTTTCCTTTTATCGATGGGGTAAAAGAACTATGTTCGTATACCAAAGCGATGTATTTTATTTTGTGCGTTATTTTCGCAGGGACTTAGACCTTTTATGACGACGTGTACGGTAGTGCCAACCGTGCAAACACTCACATGAGCCACTTGGTTGCTTCAATTCAACATGTCTACCTATTCATGTATGGTAAAACCTTCCAACTCAAACCTCTTTTAAATAAGTAGATAGGTGATGCACACTCGTGTTTCATATTTTGTCTCACTTATACTTCATCACAATCTAGGAGAAGCGCACTTCTAGAATTAGTTTGTTGGCTTAAGCGTGGTGTTTAGGTTGATGAACCGACTCAGTGGGACTTGTATTTTTATCACTTGTGAGCTAAACCTGTGTCTTCAAAAACACAAAAATATTTTGTTTTATTTCTAGTCTTGTTCCTACCAGGTTCTTAAGGAAGGCATACACCATCTCATTAAGCATTCATTGAATCAAAGGTTATTTGTCCATCAAAGTATAGGTTAAAACAACCTAAACGGTAAAAGTGTGTCACCATTGCTTTAACTTAAGCTTGGGGAGGTAACCACTTATTATACTCTCTTTTGATAATTGCATTTTCTCTTTTGTTTTCATGATCTTCTCAAGTTGGTATTTTCTTATCTTGGGGAGGTTATTTTGCATGCCCCAGAGTCTTGTGCAATGTTATTTATCTTAAAAAGTTCTCATGCTATTGTGTATCCCTCTGTTTTTGAATGCTTGCTTAGGTGAGTTTTTGTTCATATTTATATAAGGGATATACTTTCTCATGTTAGGCCCCATAGGAGACAAGCCATAGCTTTGATGCACCTTGTCTAACTTTTATCTAGCTTGTGAAAAATATTGTGATTCTCTAAATATACATTGCCATGTTCTCTACATTTTGAGAAGAAAAAATATATATAATAAAGAATTTCTTTGAAACTCACTAGTTGTCACTGTTTAGAATTGTCTTAAATGAATGGTTATGGAGTAGCACGACCCCATAGTGTTGGAAATGATGGTCTTAATAGATGCTTACTAGGTGAGTTGTCAAATAAGAAATGAGGTTTCAAAGTTTTGAGATTAGATATGCCAAAATTTTGTCTTGGAAATCAAAGTGAGATATTGGTTTATGTGTGTCTTGCGCCACTGTCGCACTATATGGGATGCTAACAACTCTGGTAGCCTTTGTACAATCCAAAAAGAGGAAACTCTTGGAGTTTGGCTATGAGTTGCTAACATATGTAGAAAAATGCTATATTTGGGTATGCATTGGTATTCTCATGGACCTGCATTAAAAGCAAAAGTCCGAATACTCCTCTGACCGTTATGAGAAATCATTATACTGAAAAGGGAAACCTTGGTAATGGTCACGAGTGTACTTCCTAGCCTACACAATCTCGATTGAACATATACCACTCTTTGGGCATGGTCTCATTACTAAGAAATAGATTTCCTATGAGCTCAACAATCAAAGTTTGAACTTGAGAGACTTTAATAGATGGCATGAGTGGGCAGCTTTGGAAAACTCTATCTCTATTTATGATTGACAACTAACCGTGTTTAGCTTTGCCTTATACAAATAAAAATACAAAAATACAATAAAGTGCATATAGAAGGATCACAAGTTTACTTGCAAGCTAGATTTAACTTTGACATGGGGCATAAAAGTTTTTGAATAATCTCTAGTGGTTTGGAATAATATAACTGAGCTTATATTGCCTTGTATGATTATGTGCTCTCTTTCTTTGAGCTTGCAGGAAAAAACAAGAATACATTGCATTGATTTTCAATGATAAGCAAGATCACATCCATTAAGTTATTGATCCCTTTTGCTCGAGGACAAGCAAGATCTAGCTTGGGGAAGTTGATGGATGCGATAATGCAACACTTTTTAGCTATATAAATTGTGTCATTTGCCTACCATATCATGCTCCATCTAAATATTTCTATGACTGATATGCATGATTACTTGTTTTCATTAAATTCAATATGATCTATGCACATTTAGAAGTTTAGGTAGAATTTTATCCCTCTTCCTTGTCTTTGACATGTGTGTAGGTGTTGATGATGATTGTGGATAAAACAAAGGCAAAAAGAACAAAGATAGCATAGTATGGAGGAGCTACAGGGACCAGACTTGCGATTTGAGAGGTTGAAAAAGTGAAATTTTCCAACTTCTCAAAATAAAGATCCAAGGCCACTGGGTTGTAGCCCTCATCGATTCGAATACAACCATCCCAAGAACACCCAAAACGGAGTTTGTATGAAGAAATGGTAACCAAAATACGGAATTCACCCGAAGGCTTAACGACCAACTATACGGCGGGAGCAAAAATTCCGGCCGTATAGCTCCCGCCGTATAGTTGCCAAAAAGGTCGTAAACGACGGGATTTTGTCCCCCCGAAATCTCCAGAACCTTCCCTAAGTCATATGATGGTATTGGGGGAACCCTAGGGCACCCCCAAGGCCTATATAAAGGAGGGAGGAGTCAAAGAAGAGAGAGGAAGCCACCACCAACCATATACAAGATCTAGATCCCATCTACCGCCTCCACGGCGGCGCCCTACCGTCGTGCTGGCTCCATAGGCTCTACAGCTCCACCAAGATCAAGATCTCCATCAACATCATCAAGCCATCCAAGCAAGAAGAGGAGGAGAAGGAGGACGCCGCCATCACCACACCAACACCACCATCACCGCGCCATCATCACCATATCTATCGCTGCTACTCCTTCATCCTTCCCCATCATGGTCTTCGTGATGGGTTGTAATATGACCTGAACCCTCTTTTATTCATGTTATGATGATTTGAGTAATTGAAGTGTGGTGTGTTCTTGTTAATTAATATGTTTATGCTTTCTCTTTACATTGTTCTATTCATGATATTATTCTAGTGATTTGAGACGTACAATACATTGTTGAGGAATTTACTAGGGATTCACGGGGTGTCACAAAACTTATCATTAGTCTTTGCTCTTCCATGGGTATAACTAATAGGCTATTTGCTACAAGTGATTTGCGGAGGCAATAGCATCTTAGGATGCACCGCCCAGAGTTCCCCAAGATCACTCATGATATAGATAGGTATAGTGTTGCGAATTGCTTGTTGACCCTAAAGTGACAGACGGGATATCTTGTGACTAGCACACTACTTGCTTAGGAGTACGGTTGTCCATAGAGCTTAATGCCTTTGCTCTGGTTTACCATGATTGATCTTGTTACCTTAATACAATATTCTCTTACGAGATGACCCGTGTCCGAAGAGGGTGTGGACAATTCAGTAGTCTAGTTGCCACTTACCAACGGTGGGAGACAACAGCATTTGAGGAACCGCCACAATACAGTTTATAGCTATTCCATAAGAACTTATCATGCACACCGGTATACACAGCATTACTTGAGGAATCGTAGCATTAATATTTCATCTCATTGCATTCACCTCTTTTCAGTTTTACTTTTGTTCTAGTTTTCTTCTAGTCCTAGTAATAGTTGTTACAAATCATCTTAAATTCATTTATCCTAGCAACTTATAGAATAGGCTATTTCCAAACCATGATTTGGGTGCAAACATTGCCGCATTGACAACGTGGTTGCGGGGTCGTGTTCGCCGAGCTCCCATCGGGACAAACTCTTTAAATATTTGCTACTACAAGTACTGTAATAAACCTATTATTGGTGCAGGAACCCAGTCATCACTGCTCAGCAGCAGTAGCGCACAAGTTCAACACAAACAAAAGAAGCTGCTTTACCGCAGCAGGACACAAGTTCCGCACCTTCTGGCCTCTACCTCCTCCCTCTAGCGTTTTCTACACTTCTTTCTACCTTGTCCCTTGATCTTGGGCACCTTGGGCTTCATCGGGGGAAAGCGACCCTCTTTGATGGCCACCTTCTAGAGGTTGCAGAGGTGAATTTCGAGAGCCTTGTGCTTAGCAAAGAAGGCGTAGAAATTCACGGTCTAGCTGACATTGGGGATGCAGGAGCTCACGTCCTCAACATGCGTCACGAGACAGTTGAAGTCGGTGGCACCGAGTCTCCTTGTGTAGAGTGGTACATGTAGACGTCGCCAGCAAAGTAGGCATCATACTGGCCGGACTTCAGCTTCCTCAGCACCTGACGAGCCTTGTTGTGCCTGGACTTGCCGTCGCTGTAGACGTCGCTACTCTCCACCTATTAGGAAAAATAGTAGCATGCAATAAGGACATGATTGAGATCACTTGATTATTGGGATTGATTATTTGCATAAATTAAAAGATTGAGATCCCATGATTATTTGCATAAATTAACTGAGTGGGTTAAATTCCCCAATCCCAAAATCTCAAACAAAATCAAATACTGATCCCAACTATAGATTGGTGCTAGTACTAACTAGGAAATCCCTTAACTATAACTCAGAGCACAAATAAAATAGGATTGAAATGCAAATAGGAGGAATCATTGAAACGCAAGATCTAACAAAAGAGGATTAGCTGTTGTGAATGATCTAGCATCCAACGATTGAAAATGCGAATGCATGAACCCTAATAACACATGATCTAGCATCCAACGATGGGAATGGGGAAGAACAAGGGGAGTAGAGAAAACCCTAGTTACCTCCGACCAAGGGTCGATGATGCTGGTGTCATAGGGGTTCTCTAGCCAGATATACTTGTCCTTCTCATAGGGGTCCCAATCGACCAGGATCTGCCCGCGACCGGCGGAGGCCTGCTTGTCAGCGTCTACGCCGAAAGAGGGGACTAGGGCCTGGACAGGAACAAGGGCTACCTGCGATTCCTCGACGGGGTCCTGCACAAGGACAGAGGCCTCCTCGCGGGCGGCCTTGGAGGCTACAATGGCCGCCTTGCCCTTCTTCTCCATCACTGGCGCAGTTGGGATTTTCTTTGGGGTTATCTGTGGCATCCCGCAAAACCACTACTAGAAAATCACGTTGAATTTGTGCATTGCATCGTCATCATCATGCATTGTTTGCCAAAACTATTTTCGCAACACCCGTTTTGTTTCTAAAACGCCCCAACTTTAATCAAATATCACACCCGGGTCGCCGGAATATTTTTGTTTGTTGCTATCGGTTTGCAAATGGTGTTATTTAAAACAAATAAAATTTATATTTATTTTAGCGGGGGCAGTCGAACGGGCCGACCGACTCGAACGACCACCCCCAGAAAATAATAAACGGTCCACCAGACAATCCTAAAGCTACCCGAAAACCTACCCCAACCCAGCCTCCACCACACTCCCTCCAATCAAGTCCCGCCACATCAGCATACCCCTCTCCCTCACCAACCAGAAACCGCCACGTGGCCTCCTCTCTCTCTCACCTCACTCCTCACCCCCACACACAAGCACGCACGCACTCACCAAGCACGCACGCCACAGACCCTGGCCCACCCGGTCCTTCCTGCCCGCGCCGCGCCAGGCCTGCCCCTCCGAGCCAGCTCGCTCCTCAACCCCATCGCCAGCAGCCCTTCCCGCCCTTGGCCTCCGCTGCTCCTCTACCTCTCCGCCGCGCCCGCCCTCCTCCTCTCCACCGCCGTTCGCGCCGCCCTGCCCCTCTCAGCGGCCTCCCCGCGCCCACCACCTCCGCCCGCCTCCCTCCCCTCGCTTGGCGCACTCCTCCGCTGCTGCCCCACCCTACCCCGCACGGCTCGCCGACCTCCGCCTCCTCTCCCCACCTCGCCGCTCCACCCGCCCTCCTGCGCCTCCGCCGCCGTGCCAGGCCCCGCCATCCCCGCCGCCTTCCGCTCCTCTCTGGCCGCCTCCGCGCGCTCGCATGCGAGCTAGCGCGCCGCCTCACCGGCTGCCGCTCCCTCCGACCTTCACCGCGTCGGCTCCGCCACCAACCGCCTCCGCCTCAGCGCCGCACCTTCCTCTGGCCGCGGCGCCTGCTCGTGCCGCCTCTGCTGGGCCCGCGTCCGCCGGCGGCCCGTCCCCGCCGTCCGCCCTCCTCCTTCCCGCAGCCCCCCGACACCTCCGTGGTGCCTCTCTGCTCTCCTCGACGACCTCCCCCGATCCTGTGGACGCTGCCGTCCGTCGTGGCCGCCCGCCCCTGCGGTTCCGAGGTCCCCTACCCCTTCACGACGCTCGTACCCTTGTAATCTGCTGTTTTGTTGAGCAGCCTTGTATGGCGGCTGTTCGACGATATGCCTGTATGAGACATGTCCCTAGCTAAGTTGATGCATTCTTGCTGGCCTTGTGCCCTTCTGCCGTGCATTGTTGTCTCCGCGACCAAGTATGGCACTACATATATTCTTTCCCCTCGACAAGATCTACGTCGACGACAAGACCTCATGATCCGTCAAGTTCGTCCACCTCCGATGCCACATGCACCCGAGGACCTCGACAAGAACTTCCTCGAACGACCCCGGCACCGAATCTAGTTCGACACGTTGCCACTCGAAGATCTTGGGACGCCGAGGACTCATGTCGGGCCCGGTGAAGCGAACGCCTCAAGATCTCCCTCACGGATCGCAAGACCATTCCCCGAACCCGGAGTTCGCCACACAGATGCCAAGATCTCCTGACGCCGAGACTCAAGTCCGACACCGACAATCGAAGCCGGAACCGACAATTTTGCCTACTCGGACACCGTGCGACAAGTACTCCTTCCCCCGGACGCCGAGCCCGGACCCGACGACCGCCAAGATCGCCACGAGAACGACAAGTACTTCATCCTGAATGCCAAAACCGACTCGATGGCGCGGACCCGACAAGATCGTCGCGACAACAAGAACGGCACCGACCCAGGGCGAATCCGATGCGCCCCGACACCAACCCAAGTCCTGCCGCCCGGACGCGACAAGATCTACCCCGTTACCGAGAACGATCCCGTCGAGACTGATTCGTCAAACCCTGGACCCCGAGACCGGACCCTGGACCCTGTCGGACCCCGAACCCCGGAACCACAAGATCTGCCGAACCCTAATGTGTGAACCCTTCCCGAAACCCTATTTTATAACATAATATAACTTGTCGCATAATAATTGTCTTGCATGCATACATTCATGTGGTTTGGGGGCCTTATGCCGATTCACCTCATAATTAAATATGGGGCCCATATGCGGGCAAATCTAGTCTCATATTGGCCTCATTTAAACATGTGTAGAGAACCGGTTCCGTCTGTTGACTTGCTAAACAACATTTAATATGCGGGGTAGCTAAATAACATGAACCACCTAATTAATGTCGGGACCCCGAGTCCACTTAATATTGACCTAATCGCATCGCACCTTGGCCATGTCATACATCATACATCATACATGCATCATGCCGATCTTCTGCCGTTGTATTGAATATTTCATCCGGTGTTTCTTCTAGTGTTTTGGTTCTTCGCGGATAAGGCCGTTGAGTTGATGTGAGCTTCGCCCCGATCTTCGGTTGAACCTTCGACGATGTTTTCAGGCGAGCATCTCCCCCTTTCTACCTATCTTACTTTTATAGTATTTATTTCCTCCTGTTGATCTATTGCTATCTGTGTCGCGATGCTTTAGTTTCCGTACCTGTGATATACCGTGCAGCCTATATTGCCTTGGACACATCCTATTACCTGTTGTTTGGTAGATAGTTGGACTTGCGCGTCGTAGTCGCTTGCTCACGTGTTGTTGCGTTTCGTCCAGTGCCACCGTTGTTGATGTGTTGCCGCATGTTGCTGTTGGAGATGATCATAGTTTTACTTATCATTCACTTTAATTTCTGTTTAACAACTAAAATTGAAATAAGCAGAGGCATCGGTGGGTGATAGAAAATATTTGGTTTCGAGCCCACTTGTGTCCCGTGGGACCCCGAGTACTTGATACTGTTCCTTGATTTATCGCTATCCACATCCGGAGGTATATGGGACCCCCTGAGCGAGCTTGATTCATCTTATTTCTTGGGGCCACAAACTAGTTTGAGGTTTTATTTACGATCCTGTACTTATGCCATGCTACTTATGTATTTACGATTGTGCGAGGAGCACACCGCATCTGTTAGGTAAGTGGAGTGTTTTCGCGGTATCGACAAGCCCGCCACACTTTCGGGTTCCCGATCGTTTACCAGCATCGACGCAAACCTTGAGTCCGTCTCGAGTCAGCTAGCTTCGTTTGGGATCTACTTAAGGGTGGCCCCTGATAATTCTGAATCCTGTGATTGTTCAACGTGAAAGCCTCGTTGGGTTTTGAGTTGGTTTTCCGAGGTTGATCGAGTGTGTTGCTATTGGTGCACCCGCCGGTAAAACTTTCTGAAAGCCGTGTCCGCGGATATGGACGACTTGGAGCACAGTATCTCGACCATAGACAAGCATAACTAAAGTTTATTGCTATAAATTTGACTTTATAATGACTAGTAATCAGCTTCACTCTAATGGAATGGCTAATAATACTGCCCACAATTGCTTGTTTGGATTGTCGCTTGCGACCATTGTACCTGACTAGTAAGTATGGCAACTACAACGGAATGGCTGAATAAAAGTACCAACAACTGCTGGGTTTTGGGTTATCTCATGCTAATTGTACCTGATTAGTAAGTGTTGCAATTATAACGGAATGGTTAACTAAAACGGCCCACTGCTTACTTTATCAGGATGATTATCTAAACCTGACTAGTAAGTCTTTAACGATAATCGAATAAGTAAAGCGCCAACCGTGTGAGTTCCTCGGTTGACTTCCTCGATTGGTCTCGAGGGAAACGCCAGATGGGTTTGTTTGATGATAGTATCGGTTGGATCCGAATAGGTCATTCTTACCCTCTCGATAACCGCCATTGTATCGAGTCTCTATAGGTTGTTCGATTGCATCTTTGCCGCTCGATCCACCATACCCTATGTGGCGAGGACCGCCGAATTCTAGCCTCGCCGTGTCTTGGCCTCGATCTTGACGCTCCTTCTTTTCCTTTGCCCTTTGTCGGCACCTTTTGTTTAAGCAGGTTTTGAGATCGACGCCGTTAGCGGTTACCCTTCCGCTTGGCTGCAGGGGTTATGGGCGCCATTGGTTATTCTTGGGCTCTTAGCCCCATTTGCATCTTGTCCGTAGCTGGACGCTATATCGCTTCAAGGTGATTTGGATCTTTGTATATTATATCGTATTCTTGACTCATGGAGTCATTTGTTATATATATCGTTACGTGGGTCCCATCGAGGACTTGTGTAATGTTATTACCGTTTCCACCCGCCGAAAGTTCTGGTGCTCCTATGAATCGTTTCTATGCTTGGGTTTGGCGGGTTTCGCTAAAACTTGCATAGGTCCGATTCTCGAGGTGTTACTGAGTGGTATCGAGCTCAAAGCTTGCGATACCCACAAGTCCAGCTTGTACTGTGGGATAACCTAGCTAACGGTCGAGTAGAGTGTCAGTGTCAGTAGAGTGTCAAAACTATTTTGGAAAATCGGTTGGATAGTTCTGACTAGGTCTGGTTTTACTCCTTACCCCTCTGTTGTTCTCCTCTTACCTCTACGTGTTTTGAATCCGCTCTCTTCTCTCTCTTCGAGTCCAGGAATTCTCGTGGTTGGGTTTCCGTCGTACCTCGTGAGGTTTTCTTCTCCCTTTTGTAACGGAGGTGCTACGATCGTCAATCTGCAAACTTGTCTCAGCCCTTCATCCGATCTTTTGTTCTTGAGCTCTTTATCCATATGTGTTCCTTCTTTGGATATCCGTATCGTTGAAAACATATGAGAAGGACGAGCATTGGTGAAGTTGGAGTATACCTTGAGCATGTGTTGTTCATGCCAATGAAACCATCGCGAAACCTAATCGATGTGTTTTTCATACGATTTCTGTTGTATCTTCGGTGTTTTCGATGTGATGACATCATCTACGCGAGATCCCGGGATCTGCATCACTCCCTTGTTCGAACCTCGCTTGTCGAGATCTTCGCCTAATTCTAATTCGAGAGTTGGTTGCATAATCCGTCTATTCGTGCGAGTAATGGTTTGAGTGCGGGATGGAGTAGCTACCTACCGCCATTCTTATCATTCGCTCTTGTACGTCGAATCGGTGGATCTAGCGTTTTTACTCCGTCCATGGAAGTTAGCGGTGGCCTTATCGTTTGATACCTCTACCTTGTTTCTCCGGAGTGTTCTCGACGATCGGCGATGGTGAACAACGACCCTTTGTTGGTGGTATCGCCGATTTCAAGATGGAGGATGAACCCCGTTAGTGGTGTCGCGGAGATCTCTGAGCGAGTGGTGTCGCGAGATCTACCGCCCGCAGATCACCGACCTTCCTTCCGTACCATGAGGCGGATCTAGGCGAGATCCATTGTTAGTAGTGTCGAATTGTGGCATCCCATAAAACCACTACTAGAAAATCGCGTTGAATTTGTGCATCGTCATCATCATGCATTGTTTGCCAAAACTATTTTCGCAACACCTTCTTTTGTTTCTAAACCCCAACTTTAATCAAATATCACAATTCGTGGAATATTTTTGTTTGTTGCTATCGGTTTGCAAATGGTGTTATTTAAAACAAATAAAATTTATATTTATTTTAGCGAGGGGCGATCGGCAGCCGACCGACCAACGACCACCCCCAGAAAATAATAAACGGTCCACCAGACAATCCTAAAGCTACCCGAAAACCTACCCCAACCCAGCCTCCACCTCACTCCCTCCAATCAAGTCCCGCCACATCAGCATACCCCTCTCCCTCACCAACCAGAAACCGCCACGTGGCCTCCTCTCTCTCTCACCTCACTCCTCACCCCCACACACAAGCACACAGCCACGCACGCACTCACCCGCACGCACACGCCACCAGACCCTGGCCCACCCCGGTCCTTCCCTGCCGCGCGCACCGCGCCCAGGCCTGCCCCTCCGCCCGAGCCAGCTCGCTCCTCAACCCCATCGCCGCCAGCAGCCCTTCCGCCGCCGCGCGCCTTCGCTGCTCCTCTACCTCGCTCCGCCGTCGCCCGCCGCTCCCCTCCTCTCCACCGTCGTTCGCCGCTGCCCTGCCTGCCCCTCTCCGGCCTTCTCCCGCGCCCACCACCTCGCCCGCGCCTCCTCCCCCCTCCGCTTGGCGCCCAGCGCCTCCTCCCGCCGCTGCTGCCAGCACCCTACCCCTTGGCTCGACCTCCGCCTCCTCTCCCCACCTCGCCGCTCCACCCGCCCTCCTGCGCCTCCGCCGCCGCGCCAGGCCCCTCCATCCCCGCCGCCTTTCGCTCCTCTCTGGCCGCCTCCGCTTCGCATCTGACTAAGCGCCGCCTCACCATTGCCGCTCCCTCCGACCTTCACCGCGTCGGCTCCGCCACCAACCGCCTCCGCCTCCCCTCAGGCGCCCGCCGCCGCACCTTCCTCTGGCCGCCGGCGCCCTCTGTCTCGTGCCGCCCTCTGTCTGCAGCGGGGCCCGCGTCCGCCCGGCCGGCCCCGTCCCCGCCGTCCGCCCTCCTCCTTCCCGCAGCCCCCCGACACCTCCGTGGTGCCTCTCTGCTCTCCTCGACGACCTCCCCCGATCCTGTGGACGCTGCCGTCCGTCGTGGCCGCCCGCCCCTGCGGTTCCGAGGTCCCCTACCCCTTCACGACGCTCGTACCCTTGTAATCTGCTGTTTTGTTGAGCAGCCTTGTATGGCGGCTGTTCGATGATATGCCTGTATGAGACATGTCCCTAGCTAAGTTGATGCATTCTTGCTGGCCTTGTGCCCTTCTGCCGTGCATTGTTGTCTCCGCGACCAAGTATGGCACTACATATATTCTTTCCCCTCGACAAGATCTACGTCGACGACAAGACCTCATGATCCGTCAAGTTCGTCCACCTCCGATGCCACATGCACCCGAGGACCTCGACAAGAACTTCCTCGAACGACCCCGGCACCGAATCTAGTTCGACCGTTGCCACTCGAAGATCTTGGGGCCTTGAGGACTCATGTCGGGCCCGGTGAAGCGCCTCAAGATCTCCCTCACGGATCGCAAGACCATTCCCGAACCGGAGTTCGCCACACGGATGCCAAGATCTCGGCGCGAGACTCAAGTCCGACCACGACAATCGAAGCGGAACCGACAATTTTGCCTACTCGGACACCGTCGACAAGTACTCCTTCCCCGGGCGAGCCCGGACCCGGACCGCCAAGATCGCCACGAGCGACAAGTACTTCATCACGAATGCCAAAACCGACTCGATGGCGCGGACCCGACAAGATCGTCGCGACAACAAGAACGGCACCGACCCAGGGCGAATCCGATGCGCCCCGACACCAACCCAAGTCCTGCCGCCCGGACGCGACAAGATCTACCCCGTTACCGAGAACGATCCCGTCGAGACTGATTCGTCAAACCACGGACCCGAGACGGACCACAGACCTGTCGGACCCGAACCGGAACCACAAGATCTGCGAACCCTAATGTGAACCCTTCCGAAACCCTATTTTATAACATAATATAACTTGTCATAATAATTGTCTTGCATGCATACATTCATGTGGTTTGGGGCCTTATCTTTGATTCACCTCATAATTAAATATGGGGCCCATATGCGGGCAAATCTAGTCTCATATTGGCCTCATTTAAACATGTGTAGAGAACCGGTTCCGTCTGTTGACTTGCTAAACAACATTTAATATGCGGGGTAGCTAAATAACATGAACCACCTAATTAATGTCGGGACCCCGAGTCCACTTAATATTGACCTAATCGCATCGCACCTTGGCCATGTCATACATCATACATGCATCATGCTGATCTTCTGCCGTTGTATTGAATATTTCATCCGGTGTTTCTTCTAGTGTTTTGGTTCTTCGCGGATAAGGCCATTGAGTTGATGTGAGATTCGCCCCGATCTTCGGTTGAACCTTCGACGATGTTTTCAGGCGAGCATCTCCCCCTTTCTACCTATCTTACTTTTATAGTATTTATTTCCTCCTGTTGATCTATTGCTATCTGTGTCGCGATGCTTTAGTTTCCGTACCTGTGATATACCGTGCAGCCTATATTGCCTTGGACACATCCTATTACCTGTTGTTTGGTAGATAGTTGGACTTAGCGTCGTGATAAGCTTGCTCACGTGTTGTTGCGTTTACGTCATGCCACCGTTGTTGATGTGTTGCCGCATGTTCTTTGTTGGAGATGATCATAGTTTTACTTATCATTCACTTTAATTTCTGTTTAACAACTAAAATTGAAAAGCGAGGCATCGGTGGGTGATAGAAAATATTTGGTTTCGAGCCCACTTGTGTCCCGTAGGACCCAGTACTTGATACATTCCTTGATTTATCGTGCTATCCACATCCGGAGGTATATGGGACCCCCGAGCGAGCTTGATTCAGATCTTATTTCTTGGGGCCACAAACTAGTTTGAGGTTTTATTTACGATCTGCTTATGCCATGCTACTTATGTATTTACGATTGTGCGAGGAGCACACTCTTATTTAGGTAAGCGGAGTGTTTTCGCGGTATCGACAAGCCCAACCACACTTTCGGGTTCCCGATCGTTTTACAGCCAGCGCAAACCTTGAGTCCGTCTCGAGTCGGCTAGCCGTTCGGGATCTACTTAAGGGTGGCCCCTGAAATAATTCTGAATCCTGTGATTGTTCGATCGTGAAAGCCTCGTTGGGTTTTGAGTTGGTTTTCGAGGTTGATCGGCGTGTGTTGCTATTGGTGCACTCGGCGGGTAAAACTTTTCAAAGCGTGTCATGGATATGGGCGACTTGGAGCACAGTATCTCGACCATAGACAAGCATAACTAAAGTTTATTGCTATAAATTTGACTTTATAATGACTAGTAATCAGCTTCACTCTAATGGAATGGCTAATAATACTGCCCACAATTGCTTGTTTGGATTGTCGCTTGCGACCATTGTACCTGACTAGTAAGTATGGCAACTACAACGGAATGGCTGAATAAAAGTACCAACAACTGCTGGGTTTTGGGTTATCTCATGCTAATTGTACCTGATTAGTAAGTGCTGCAACTATAACGGAATGGTTAACTAAAACGGCCCACTGCTTACTTTATCAGGATGATTATCTAAACGACTAGTAAGTCTTTAGCGATAATGAATAAGTAAAAGCCAACTGTGTGAGTTCCTCGGTTGACTTCCTCGATTGGTCTCGAGGGGAAAACGCCAGGATGGGTTTGTTTGATGATAGTATCAGGTTGGATCCGATTAGGTCATTCTTACCCCTCTCTGATAACCGCCAGTTGTATCGAGTCTCTATAGGTTGTTCAGTGCATCTTTGCCGCTGCCGCTCGATCCACCATACCCTATGTGGCGAGGGCCGAATTCTAGCCTCGCCGTGTCTTGGCCTCGATCTTGGCGCTCCTTCTTTTCCTTTGCCCTTTGTCGGCACCTTTTGTTTAAGCAGGTTTTGAGATCGGCCGTTAGCGAGGTTACCCTTCCGGCTTGGCACAGGTTATGGACGCCATTGGTTATTCTTGAGGCTCTTAGCCCCATTTGCATCTTGTCCGTAGCTGGACGCTATATCGTTCAAGGTGATTTGGATCTTTGTATATTATATCGTATTCTTGACTCATGGAGTATTTGTTATATATATATATATACATTACATGGGTCCCATCGAGGACTGTTGTGTAATGTTATTACTTCGTTTTCCACCCGCACGGAAGTGCCTGGTGGGCACCTTTGAATCGTTTCTATGCGGGTTTGGCGGGTTTCGCTAAAACTTGCATAGGTCCGATTCTGAGGGTGTTACATTATCGTGGGGGTTTGCAGAAGGTGATGGGACAGTGGATACGGTTGCGTGAGTGAGCGAGTAAGTGAGTGATTGAGAGTGGGAGGAGGTAAGGGAGAGGGAGAGAGCCTCTATAAAGGTGAAGGGAAGGTACTTTTCATTGCACCACCGTGCACTGCATAACTGCGTACGCTACTACATCGTACACCGCCATACGCGTCCACTACTGCCTCGTGCACCGCAACACACGTACCATGTGTCATGTTTTCCCCTCATGTCTAACCCTGGCAAGTTAGGTGTACTCAGTTATACCCTCGAGAGTAACACTAGCAATTTAGTTGTACTTAGTTTTACCCTCGAGTACTAACATTGTCGTGTGTAATATACTCAGTTTTACCCTTTGGTGGCTAGTCCACAGAGAGTCAACGAATGTGGTTTAGCTACCTATTGAGCCATTTTATGCACAACAAATTCAAAAAAAATCAAAACATAGTGGAACATATCCATGGAGTCTTCTTATGTGACCTGCCACCTAGGAAGAAACATAGAGAAATCAAGTTTTACCCTAACTCACCACTTCTCAAATCACCTACTATCTATGAAGGTTCATGGCTTTCGACTTAAACCCCTTCCCAAAACATCCTTCCCCAAAACATAGTTTGTCTGAATGAAGCCATATTGGCACAGCCATGTATATTTGAATTGAAAATAATTTGATGTATGCCAAGCTGTATTTCATTGTATAAAACATGCATTTTCCATTTTTTAAATCTATTTATATTTTGTATTTGAATCGCTTGGTATGTCTTCCCTTTTTTTAGTAGTACTTAGTTTTGCACTCTCTCTTAGTCACAAACTCTCACAAAAACCCAAACTTATGCTCATTTTGGCTTCTACGCTTTGATTGGTCGAGACAGTTGTCACACGGATTGTGCCCACCAATCGTTGGTTCTATGTGATCTAGAGGATAGGGTAACCCCTCTTTTTATCGGTGGACACCCTCTATGTTTGTAAAATAACGAGTTTGCCACTAATACTTTAACTCCATAAACAAATCAATTTGAATGTAATTTGAAGGGAAAGTGTTGAAAGATGTATAATTTTGGTATATGCATGTTTATGCATTATTTTTCACTCTCTAAAAATAATAAACCCTTAAGATTTTATTAGCACAACATTATCATGTCCTTAGTGTAATTTGAAGGGAAAGTATTCAAGAGTTGTACAATTTTCGTATATGCATGTTTATGCATTACATTTCATTCTCTAAAAATGATAAACTCTCAAGATTTTCTTAAGACAACATTATCATGTCCTAAGTGTGATTTGAAGGGAAAGTGTTTAAAGGTGTATAATTTTCGTATATGCATGTTTATGCATTACATTTCACTCTATGAAAATGATAAACTCTCAAGATTTTCTTAGCACAACATTATCATGTTGTAAGACCCCGGCCTCTCCGGACTAGCGATTGTCACTCCTGGAATGTCAATAGGATATCTAGACTAGCCCCACAAACCAACACTAGTCTGTTATGTGCACTTTGTCCTCACTCGTTCACACCCGATACCCACTTCCCGGTAAGTCACCCATCCTCAAATTGCTCTAGGCCAAGCACGCTTAACCTTAGAGTTCTTTTTGAATGAGCTTCCAAAAAAGAAGTTGCAACTTTTTGGTATGGGTATACTATCAATCCTATTAATCCATGCGCCAGGGTCTCACATACACCCATCCTTACAAGATCGACGCCCTCGCCGATCAACCATAAGTCAGGAACATCTCCTCTTGGCATACATCTGTGCATCTAGTGTCGGCACATGTGCCATGCCATGTCCACTCTGGTCGACACGCGCCATGCTCCACATGTCCTCCACTGACCCACACACACACCGGTATAACCATGAGGATCGTATCTGATACCACTTGTAACACCCCAGCCTCTCTAGACCAGCGGCTGTCACTCTTGGCAGCTCAATAGGATCTCTAGACTAGCCCCGCAGACCAACACTAGTCTTTTCTGTGCACTTTGTCCTTACTTATGGGCACCCGGTGCCCACTTCCTGATTGGTTACCCATCCTCAAATTACTCTAGGCCAAGAATGCTTAACCACGGAGTTATTTTTGGATGAGCTTCCAGAAAAGAAGTTACAACTTGTTGATATGGGTATACTATCAATCCTATTAAGCCATGTGCCAGGGTCTCACACATGTCCTAAGTGTGATTTTGAAGTGTTCAAAGGTGTAAAATTTTCGTATATGCATGTTTATGCATTACATTTCACTCTATGAAAATGATAAACACTCAAGATTTTCTTAGCACAACATTATCATGTCCTAAGTGTGATTTGAAGAGAAAGTGTTCAAAGGTGTATAATTTTCGTATATGCATGTTTATGCATTACATTTCACTTTATGAAAATGATAAACTCTCAAGATTTTATTAGCACAACATTATCATGTCCTAAGTGCGATTTGAAAGTGTTGAAAGGTGTATAATTTTCGTATATGAATGTTTATGCATTACATTTCACTCTATGAAAATGGTAAACTCTCAAGATTTTCTTATCACAACATTATCATGTCCTAAGTGCGATTTAAAAGTTTTTAAAGGTGTATAATTTTCGTATATGCATGAGACATAAAGATTTTATTTTAGGGATCCTTTTAGTTTATCCATTACTTTTCACGCTCTAAAAATGGTAAACTCTCAAGATTTTCTTAGGACAACATTATCATGTCCAAAGTAATTTGAAAGTGTTCAAGATTTGGTACATGCATGAGACATAAATATTTTAGTGAATGCATTACTTTTAACGCTCTAAAAATTATAAACTCTCTTTTACATAAAGAGATGTATAATTTTTTTACTTTGAAAGTGTTCAAGATTTGTGTCATTTTCTTATTTCTTATACTTCCATCTCCCTAAATCTTAAAGTTTCACTTTCACCTCATAGATTTACTTGATTGCAACCGAGACACTAACTCGATAAACAAATTAAATCATCGGAACACAGCTCCTTTGTCGGCCGCATTCTCCACAGCAAGAGCGCGCCCAATTGAGCTCCCGAGTTGCTCCTTTTGATTCTCCACAACAAGCGCCCCCCTCTGTCACATCCCAAAATTTTCCAAATTTTGAAATGTGAAAAATAAATAAACAAAATAAACAATTGTTGAAATTTAGGGTGAGAAGAAACTTTTTGATTCCAAATGGAAACATCAAAACCTATTTTGATCAAATAAAAACCTAAAGGGATTTAAAAGATAAACAAATAATAAATAAAGTTATAATAGTTGGAATCACTATTTTTGGATCTTTTAACAAAAAGATATGGTTTTCAAAAGCAAAGGTAGAAATATAAATAAGGATTATTTTATAGAGCCAAATTAAATCTTGGCCAAGCTTTTGAAATAAAATATTTCTATTTTATAAAAAGAGTAAAGGTTTATTTAAATAAAATAATGAGGATTTATTAATATCCAATTTTATTAAAGTAAAGGCTTTTCCATTTTTAAAACACTAAAACTTGTTAATTTATTTTAAATAAGATTTCCAAGTGTTTTTGTTTTTCAAATGAAACCTACTGAAAAGGTTTTGGTTTGGTTTAGATTTCAAATTGAGTTTAAAAAATAAATTAAACCCTATTTGAAATAAAGACTAAGGTCTTTTTATTTTAATTAATAATAGATCCTAAAATAATAATAATTAATTTACTTTGGACTTCAGATTATGTTGTTAAACAGAATTAATCTATACCTAAAGTTTAGTGGTGGTTTGGTTTGATTTGTTTTTTGAATTATTTGTTTGAAAATCAAAACAGAAATTCAAATAGAAAAAGAAAAATCTTTCTGTATAAAAAAAGTGAAACAAACTCAACCCACTAAGCAAGGCCCAGCAAGCCCAACTCCAGCCCAACTAACTCACCCCCGCAGTGAACCGTTTTTCACTGAATAACGCACTCGCTGAGTCACAGACAAGTGGACCCCATCACCCCATTCCTTCTCTCGCTGACCGTTGGAACCCACGCCACCTCATCATCGTCTCCCTCGCGACCACGTCCCCTCGCCGTTTCTGCCATTAACTCCGGCGTTGAATTCGCTTAATTGGCCGGCTTAATTCCTCCGGTGACCATGCGTACATAAACGCCCACGCCTCCTCTCTCTTTCCCCCCAAACATCGCCTCCCCACTGCCCCCAGGCTGCCCCAATTTCCTTTTGCACCACCGCGGCCTCCGACGAGCTTTGCAACCGATTCTGGCCACACCTCGCCGCGCCTCGCCTTCCTCTGCACGCGTGCCTGTTCCCCATCGCCTAGCGCATCTCCTAGTGCCAGCTGCCTGGCCGCGCTTTCCCTAGAGCGTCGGCAAGGACGACCACAACACGTCGTCGTCGTCTGCTGTCACTCTGACGAAGTTCCCTGGTAAGCACCGACCGCACCGATCCCTCTCAATGATGCTCCCGTACTCCCCACGCTCGCCCGCGTGTAACCATGTGCCCCGTTTATCTTAGCTCGCTCCCAAGCATCGCCCCCGTCGACAACTGAGCAAGCCCGACGCCGCCACCGACTCCGGCGAGAAATTCCCCCCGTTCCTGAGCGCCCCTCGCCAAGCCGACAACACCTCGAGCTTCACCTCGACCACGCAAACGCTGTAAGCTACTTCCCCCTCTCCCTCGCTTCTTGCATCGTCGGCAATCTCACCGCCCAAGCGTGCGCCGCCGCCAGCCGCCGCTAGAGCCGCCAGTTACTGGTCGAGCTGCTATGAGCCGTAAGATGCGAATCGTCTGGCTAGGATTAGATTCAAGCGAAGGGGTATCATGTGCTCTGCACCGCACGATCTCACTTAAATCCTGCGGTCCAGAGAGGCTGATCCGCACGAAGCGGTACCGTCCAATAGAATCATACCACGTGGACAGGGTTTTGTTTAAAAACAGAATTAGATCTATTAGTGGATTGATTTTGTAAAATTCATAACTTTAGTTCTACATGTCCAAATTTTTCAAATTTTATATCAATGGATTCAGAAGAACAAGTAATTTGCAACAATGCACTTTGTTTAATGTTTTGATTCTGGAAAATTGGTTGAATTTGCAGAAACATGTGTAGGCTTATTTTGAATATAAAAATTGTTCTAGATATGTTTTTAAGATGAAATCTTTGAAAAATGGTTTGTTGTGAACCTACTGACCATAGGAACCAACTTATGGATTTAAAAATGTATTTTGTGAAGTTTAGGAATAAATATTTGAATTATCACATTTCTAGTCAAATAAAAATATTGTTTTTGGTTTAGAAATGAATTTTGAGTAAAACCTTTGGGAGATGATGTGATTCAAACCTTCTGACCCTAAACACCAAGTTAGTGACTCAAAAACATATTTTATGAACCCTATAAAGTTATTGCCTTGCAAAAGACAATTCTAACAAAACATAAAATATCACTTTGGTATAAAATTTGTTTATGGAGTGAAACCTCTTGCAAATGGTTTTACCACTTTTATAAATGACCAATGTGAGCTTGAAAATGTTTAGAGCCTAGTAGGAACCACCTTTCGAAATAAAACTATCTTTTGCATGCTTGCATGCATGACCTTGTTTTTGTTATTTTATGTGTGATAAATTGTTTGAATGCTAGTTGAATTTGTATTTTGCTTGATTGAATTGTAGTGAAGTTAGAAGAGTGTGATATTTGCAAGATCAAGAAGTGAACCAACATTCTCTACTAAAAAGGCAAGTGACACTATCATCCATGTCCTACTATTTTCATTACACTTAGTGGATTTTTGTAACATGCATGATAAGGACTACTATATTTTATGCTATGCTAAATCCTATTAGGATATCATTATATCTCCCTTAGTGGAAACAATGTAGTTGTAGTATGCTTAGCCCTGCTATATATTTGGGATGGGATACATGATATGATTATATGAAGTGTTGGAAAGATATATGTTTTATATAATAAACCAAGTACTCAATGAACCACCTGGGTGGAAAAGGATACTCAAGGTTGGACAATGTGGCAACAAAAGGAACCATGTTTATATGGTTATCCTTTTGTGTGTGTACTAGAAGAAAACCACCCAGGGACTTAGAGATTGAACATGTTTCTCGTACAGTGGCTTCCGTGTACAGCCACATGCTAAATGGGCTCTGGCTTAGTCAACTACATAGTGGAAGACCCATGCATTGGCATCTTCAGGTTAACTAGAATTATGTATTGGAAATATATCCTTACATTGGTGCCTGGTAGACAATCTAGCATTGTGTATTGGGAGGACTTCTATGGAAAGACTTTGTCACATTCTCGATCTGCCAGTATTCCATTTTGGTGAGTACTTATCCAGCGGCCACTGGTGGCAACAAGACGAGATTGTGTCATGTGGGTAAACTGTACAACTTCTGCAGAAGATCAAAATTCTAAGTACTTAGTCGTGTCCCCGGTTATGGACAATACTGAGCAACTAAGGCCTGAAGCTATGAAAGATCTCGACATTCCAATTTCTCAAAGTTAAAACTTGGTGGTGCCAACAAGGGATTTGAAGCACTTGGAGATCTCCAAGGAGTTCAGAAAGATTTGACAAAAGATCAAAACTATTTTCAAAAGATAGGATAAAACTATATTGCTTTCTGCAAATGAGCCTAAACCCCACTTAGCCAAATATGCATGTAATGATAGGATCCACTTATTTCTACATAGTAGTGAAACTTGCCAATACAATTCAAATGTATTGACCCTTGTGGCTGCAACTTATTATGTTGCAGGTTTGTTTGATGTTAAGTGTGTTGATTAGGATTACAAGTCTACAACCAACATGATTTCCTGTGGCACTTTGAAGATGAAGGACCCCATGCTTTATAGATATTCTGCTGCATTGTAATGTGATAGCCAAATGAGCTATGTAAGATGTAATGAATTATTTTATTCCTGGTTATAAAGTTGTATTATGACCTTTGTTTCTTGATATTACATCTTACCTGTGGATGCTAGCTATTGATCCAGGGACTAGCATTGTAAACACAAGGATCTCTACCTTATTATAGGTTGGTACCCTTACAGATGGTATCAGAGCACTGTGTTGCCTGTAGGATTGTAACCCTAGGATTGGACAAAACCCCTTAGAAAAAATAGGAGTTGTGTTTGTTCCAAAAATATATTTACAAACAATCTTGTAAACTCTTTCCTCAACCTTTTGGTTTTTGAATTCTACCCCTCTTCTTTTTCAACTTGATGGACAAAGCCTTCACCATGACCAATGACTTCAACTTTAGTTTCACCAAGAATTGCACTAAGGACTTCAACTTAGACATCACTAAGGACTACAAGTGAAAAACCAAGAGACATTAGATTGCCTACCAACTATCTAAGACATTGAAACCATGATAGAGTATAGATCATATTGACCTATGAGGTATGACTATACTAAGTTGATTATTTCAAGAAAACTTGTTGTTTCCTTCAACTCATGAGTTAAACTCATAAGTTGATAAGTGAATAGTTGCTTGTTGATTGCTTGATTATTTGATTGAACTTGGTTGGTTTTGAGTGGTGTCTTAGGACTTCTTTATACATATCCATCATTACTTATCCCTATCAAACCAACAGATGCCTCCCCGTCATGCCAACCCCAACCAAAGCAACAACAACATCACTCCCGAGATGCAACAGTTGATGACAGGCCAAACTCAACTAATGCAGATGATGACCACACTCATACAGAATCAGAACAACAACAACAACAACAACAACAACAACAACAACAACAACAACAACAACAACAACAACAACAACAACAACAACAACAACAACGACAACGACAACAACAACAACAACAACAACAACAACAACAACAACAACAACAACAACAACAACAACAACAACAACAACAACAACAACAACAACGACAACAACAACAACAACAACAACAACAACAACAACGACAACAACAACGACAACACGACAACGACAACGACAACGACAACAACAACAACAACAACAACGACAACGACAACAACAACAACAACAACAACAACAACAACAACAACAACAACAACAACAACAACAACAACAACAACAACAACAACAACAACAACAACAACAACAACAACAACAACAACAACAACAACAACAACAACAACAACAACAACAACAACAACGACAACAACAACAACGACAACAACAACAACGACAACAACAACAACGACAACAACGACAACAACGACAACAACAACAACAACAATGACAACAACAACAACAACAACACGACAACGACAACGACAACGACAACGACAACAACAACAACAACAACAACAACAACAACAACAACAACAACAACAACAACAACAACAACAACAACCACAACAACAACAACCACCACAACAACAACAACAACAACAACAACAACAACGACAACGACAACAACAACAACAACAACAACAACAACAACAACAACAACAACAACAACAACAACAACAACAACAACAACAACAACAACAACAACAACAACAACAACAACAACAACAACAACAACAACAACAACAACAACAACAACAACAACAACAACAACAACAACAACAACAACAACAACAACAACAACAACAACAGCAACAACAACAACAACAGCAACAACAACAACAACAACAACAACAACAACAACAACAACAACAACAACAACAACAACAACAACAACAACAACAACAACAACAACAACAACAACAACAACAACAACAACAGCAACAACAACAACAACAACAACAACAACAACAACAACAACAACAACAACAACAACAACAACAACAACAACAACAACAACAACAACAACAACAACAACAACAACAACAACAACAACAACAACAACAACAACAACAACAACAACAACAACAACGACGACGACGACGACAACAACAACAACAACAACAACAACAACGACAACGACAACAACAACAACAACAACAACAACAACGACAACAACAACAACGACAACAACGACAACAACGACAACAACGATAACAACAAGGACAACAACAACAACAACAACAACACGACAACGACAACAACAACAACAACAACGACAACAACAACAACAACAACAACAACAACAACAACAACAACAACAACAACAACAACAACAACAACAACAACAACAACAACAACAACAACAACAACAACAACAACAACAACAACAACAACAACAACAACAACAACAACAGCAACAACAACAACAACAACAACAACAACAACAACAACAACAACAACAACAACAACAACAACAACAACAACAACAACAACAACAACAACAACAACAACAACAACAACAACAACAACAACAACAACAACAACAACAACAACAACAACAACAACAACAACAACAACAACAACAACAACAACAACAACAACAATCAGGATAATCCTCCAGCTCATGACATGCTCACCAGTATTCTGAAACTTAGACCTGCAAGGTTCTCTGGAACAAATGATCCAATGGAAGCCAATGATTGGTTACGTTCAGTGAATAAGGACTTAGTGACTGTTGGCTGCACCGATGAAGAAAAAGTTAGGTTTGTAGCATTTCTGCTTGAAGGACCAGCAGCAACATGGTGGGACAACTTTCAGATCACCACTCCCCTTGAAGATGTAACTTGGGCTATTTTTGAGGATGGTTTCCGTACAGCTCACATCTCACCTGGAGTGATGCACTTGAAGAAAAAGGAATTCCACAATATGAAGCAACGTCACCTCAGTGTGGCTGAGTATATTGAAGAATTCAACAATCTGGCACGCTATGCACCGGATGAAGTTGACACAGATGCTAAGAGAAAGGAGAAATTCCTTGAAGGACTTAATGATGAGTTGAACCTGCAGCTAGATGTTGCCTATGTCCCAACTTATCAATCACTCTGTGACAAAGCCACCATTTTGGAAAACAAGATGAATCAAGTTGAGAATAGAAAGAGGAAGCATAAACTCAAGAATCACTCAGGATCATCACAAAAGAAGTATTCATTCAAAAAGAGCAATAAAGATTCTGAACCACAACAGTATCACTACAACAACAATGGAAGTGATAATAATGGAAATGATACTGACAATGGAGATGACCTTGGTCAGAACCAACATGACACTTTCAGGAAGAAAGATATTAGCCAGTTGCAGTGCTATAATTGCATGGAACTTGGACACTATGCTTCAGATTGTCCTGAGAAGAAAAGGATAAAGGATGCTAGAAACTCCAATGGAAATGACTCCAATGTGACCCAGAAAGGACATGTGAACCACATTGACATGGATGGAAACTTTGAAGAGATAGAAGAAGTAGATGTCAGGAACAGGATAACTCAGAAGAGTCAAATAAGGATTCCTTGTCTGGATATCAAGTGTTGAACTCATAGTCAAGTGAACCATCAATGTAACCCTATGAGACTTTCTTTTAAGGGTGGTAGTACCCTAGTTGCCTTGAAGCCAACTTGTAACCCTAGCCTTCCCAAATCTCGGGACAAGATTTATTTTAAGGGTGGTAGCCTGTCACATCCCAAAATTTTCCAAATTTTGAAATGTGAAAAATAAATAAACAAAATAAACAATTGTTGAAATTTTAGGGTGAGAAGAAACTTTTTGATTCCAAATGGAAACATCAAAACCTATTTTGATCAAATAAAATCCTAAAGGGATTTAAAAGATAAACAAATAATAAATAAAGTTATAATAGTTGGAATCACTATTTTTGGATCTTTTAATAAAAAGATATGGTTTTCAAAAGCAAAGGTAGAAATATAAATAAGGATTATTTTATAGAGCCAAATTAAATCTTGGCCAAGCTTTTGAAATAAAATATTTCTATTTGATAAAAAGAGTAAAGGTTCATTTAAATAAAATAATGAGGACTTGTTAATATCCAATTTTATTAAAGTAAAGGCTTTTCCATTTTTAGAACACTAAAACTTGTTAATTTATTTTAAATAAGATTTCCAAGTGTTTTTGTTTTTCAAATGAAACCTACTAGGTTTTGGTTTGGTTTAGATTTCAAATTGAGTTTTAAAAATAAATTAAACCCTATTTGAAATAAAGACCAAGGTATTTTTATTTTAATTAATAATATATCCTAAAAGAATAAAAATTAATTTAATTTAGACTTTTGATTATGTTGTTAAAGTTTGGATTAAACAGAATTAATCTATACCTAAAGTTTAGTGGTGGTTTGGTTTGATTTGTTGTTTGAATTATTTGTTTGAAAATCAAAACAGAAATTCAAATATAAAAAGAAAAATCTTTCTGTATAAAAAAAAGTGAAACAAACTCAACCCACTAAGCAAGGCCCAGCAAGCCCAACTCCAGCCCAACTAACTCACCCCCGCAGTGAACCGTTTTTCACTGAATAACGCACCCGCTGAGTCACAGACAAGTGGACCCCATCACCCCGTTCCTTCTCTCGCTGACCGTTAGACCCCACGCCACCACATCATCTTCTCCCTCGCGACCACGCCCCCTCGCCGTTTCTGCCATTAACTCCGGCGTTGAATTCTCTTAATTGGCCGGCTTAATTCCTCCGGTGAACACGCGTACATAAATGACCACGCCTCCTCTCTCTTTCCCCCCAAACATCGCCTCCCCACTGCCCCCAGGCTGCCCCAATTTCCTTTTGCACCACCGCGGCCTCCGACGAGCTGTGCAACCGATTCCGGCCACACCTCGCCGCACCTCGCCTTCCTCTGCACGTGAGCCTGTTCCCCATCGCCTGGCGCATCTCCTAGTGCCAGCTGCCTGGCCGCGCTTGCCCCAGAGCGTCGGCAAGGACGACCTCAACACACCGTCGTCGTCTGCTGTCGCTCCGACGAAGTTCCCTAGTAAGCACCGACCGCCCCGAGCCCTCTCAATGATGATCCCATACTCCCCATGAAGGGTTCGCAACATAGAAAACAAAAATTTTCCTACGATGTGAACTATATACCAAGATCTATTTATACTAGATACAAACAACGGGCGGATGTATATCCGTAGAGAACATACCCTTGAAGACCGACAAAGTTTAACGAGTCCAAACTCGTGGTTGATGTAGACGATCTCTTGCCGATCTCAAGATCGAGAGGAAGTCCTAGCGCCAAATCAGCGCATCCGTGCTCGCACACACGTTCGAGGCACCGAGCAACCTCCGCCTCCTCGCTCCAGCGATGCAGCGGAAGCACAACTCTTTCTTGCCGAATAGCCACCGGGAACATGTATCTCGCTAGTCCGAGACCATGGGGATAAATTCTAGAGGGAGAGATCCTTCACGAGGAGGTGTGAGTGAGAAGTGAGAGGAGGGCTCCTTTTATAGGAGGAGGGTGAACCCCAAGGGGTGGCGCATGGGGGCTGCCCCCTTGCCCTCCCCTCTTCATGTGGGTGGACACTCCACTCACAAAACTCCTCTAAATTCCTCCACTCAAAATCCCACTCAAAGATCCCATTAAATTTCCACCAAATTTAATGCTAACTCTCATTAAATAAAACTCTTTTATTTTATTCAGAATTTTGTCAATTACTTTAATGACAAACATTCACAAATAACCTTGCTAGAATTCTATTTCACATGCATAACCAATTTATGCAATTTCACCCGAAAAACCTGTTTGGTATCTAGTGAAATAAATTCCTGCGCTTGTTTATTCTTTCGGCATGAAACTTTTGCTCCAATTGGATGTCGGTGTCTCTTAAGTGTGTCACCCTACGGTTCGTGAATAATGCGGACATGATCGAGACCCCTCTCAGATCAATAATCGAGCGGGATCTCGAGACCCATCTTGACTCCCACACATTCAACGATGACTTTCTTGTGATCGTCGGAACCTTTTACGCTAGTATCTTAATCCCTTTGTCTCACGATATATTACATGTCCGAGATTCTATCATCGGTATCTCCATACCTAGTTTGATCTCGTTACCGACATGCACTCTTTTCTCGTTCCCGTGATATAACATTCTAGTGATCAAATCACTTGCTTGCAAGCTAATCAATGTGATATCACCGAGAGGGCCCAGTATATCTATCCGTCATCGGGATGAACAAATTCCACTCTCGATCCATGAGCCTCAACATAACACTTTATTAGTTACGAACCCATCTTTATAATCACCCTGTTACGGTGTGACGTTTGATGTTATCAAGAAACTCTTCCGGTGTTAGTGATTGACATGATCTCATGGTCTAAGGATTAGGATCACTTCGTAAGTTGTTATAGCAATATAAACTCAATGACTTTGATCGTAATGCTATACTTCGGATGAATGTTCATCACATCATTACACTAATGTTGTGATCCCGTTATTAACAACATCCAATGTCCATGATCAGGAAACCTTGATCATCTTGTTAATCAACGAGCTAGTTTATGAGAGAGGCTTAACTAGGAACTTTTCTGTTTGTTTATTAAACACACATGTATTAACGTTTCCGTATTAATACAATTATAGCATGCAAAATAAACATCTATCATATACTTGGAATACACATAATAAACAATTTATTATTGCCTCTCAGGGCATATTCCCTTTAGTCTCCCACTTGCACTAGAGACAATAATCTAGTTACATAGTGATATATCTAACACCCATTGAGTTCTGGTGTTGATCATGTTTTGCTCTAGGGAGAGTTTTAGTCAACGGATCTGCTACATTGAGATCCGTATGTACTTCTAAATCTTTATATCTCCATCCTTGACATGCTCATGGATGGAGTGAAACCGCGCTTAATATGCTTGGAATGCTTGTGAGACCTTGGCTCTTTGGCATTGGCAATGGCACCATTGTTGTCACAATAGATCACCATTGGGTCCAACGCGGCCACAACTCCTAGTTCGGATATGAACTCCTTCATCCAAAGCGCTTCTGAGCCGCAAAGCGACAACATATTCGCCTCCGTTGTTGATCCCGCTACCACAGGTTGTTTGGAGCTCCTCCAACTAACCGCTCCGCCATTCATGAGAAATACGTATCCGGATTGAGACTTAGAGTCATCCGGATCGGTGTCAAAGCTAGCGTCGACATAACACTTAGCGACGAGCTCTTCTTCACCTCCGTATACAAGAAACATATCCTTAGTTCTTCGTAAGTATTTAAGGATATTCTTGACCGCTATCCAGTGTTCCGAACCTGGATCCGATTGGTACCTACTAGTCAAACTAATAGCGTGTGCCACATCCGGTCTTGTACATAGCATGGCGTACATTATAGAGCCTATGGCTGAAGCATAGGGGACTTTGTCCATTATCTCTCTTTCTTCCGCCGAAGCCGGACTTTGAGTCTTACTCAATGTCTTGCCTTGCAACATAGGTAAGAACCCCTTCTTACTTCTGTCCATTTTAAACTTCTTTAAAATCTTATCAAGGTATGTACTTTGCGATAGCCCTATTAGGCGTCTAGATCTATCTCTATAGATCTTTATGCCTAATATGTATGACGCTTCACCTAGGTCCTTCATTGAAAATTTCTTTGTTTAGATAACTTTTAACACTGTTTAAAAGTTCTATATCATTCGATCAATAATATGTCATCCACATATAATATCGAAATGCCACATTGCTCCACTCACTTTCTTGTAAATACAAGCTTCTCCATAAGTTTGGACAAATCCAAACTCTTTGATCACCTCATCAAAGCGGAGATTCCAACCGTGATGCTTGCTTCAATCCATAGATGGATCGCTGAAGCTTGCACACCTTGTTAGCATCCTTAGGATCGACAAAACCCTTTGGTTGTATCATATACAACTCTTCTTCAATATTACCATTGAGAAACGCGGTTTTGACATCCATCTGCCATATTTCATAATCGAAATATGCAGCAATTGCTAACATAATCCTAACTGACTTTAGCATCGCTACGGAGAGAAAGTCTCATCGTAGTCAACTCCTTGAATTTGTCGAAACCCCTTTGCGACAAGTCGAGCTTTATAGATGGTCACATTACCATCAAGATCGCTTCCTTTTGAAAATCCATTTGTTCTCCACGGCCCTTCGGTCGTGAGGTAATTCCACCAAGTTCCAAACTTGATTTTCATACATGGATTCCATCTCGGATTTCATGGCTTCTAACCATTTGTTGGAATCCGGGCTCATCATCGCTTCTTCATACGTCCGCAGGTCATTATTTTCATCAACCATGAAATTTATGACAGATTTCCGCATACTCGGAGCTGCAGCGTCTGTTTGACCTGCGAGGTTCGGTAGTACTCTCTTCGGAGTTTCATGATCATTATCATTAGTTCCTCTTCAACAGGTGGAGCCAACTCCGAACGACTTCCGCGCCAAGCGCTACTCGCCATACTTTGAAGAGAAGGTTCCACAACCTCTTCGAGTTCTACCTTCCGACTACTCACACCTTTCGCGAGAAACTCTTTCTCTAGAAAGGATCCATTCTTGGCAACAAAACCTTGCCCTCGGATGCGTGATAGAAGGAATACCCAATAGTTTCTTTAGGGTATCCTATGAAGACGCATTTTTCCGCTTTGGGTTCGAGTTTATCCGTTGAAGTTTCTTCACATAAACATCGCAACCCCAAACTTTAAGAATGACCTTAGGTTTGTTTCAAACCACAATTCATACGGTGTCGTTTCAACGGATTTAGATGGTGCCCGATTTAAAGTGAATGCAGCAGCTTTCTAGTGCATAACCCCAAAATGACAACGGCAAGTCCGTCAGAGACATCATAGATCGAACCATATCTAATAAAGTACGATTATGACGTTCCGACACACCATTTCGCTGTGGTGTTCCGGCAGGTGTGAGTTGTGAAACAATTCCACACTCTTTCATGTGAGTGCTAAACTCGTAACTTAGATACTCACCTCCACGGTCGGACCGTAGAAATTTGATCTTTCTATTACGATGATTTTCAACTTCATTCTGAAATTCCTTGAACTTTTCAAAGGTTTCAGACTTGTGTTTCATCAAGTAGATATAACCGTATCTACTCAAATCATCCGTGAAAGTAACAAAATAACGATATCCACCTCGCGCCGACACACTCATTGGACCACATACATCAGAATGTATGATTTCCAATAAATGTCGCCTGCTCCATTGAACCGAAAACGGCGTTCTAGTCATCTTGCCCATAAGGCATGGCTCACATGTATCAAATGATTCATAATCAAGTGATTCCAAAAGTCCATCCGAATGGAGCTTCTTCATGCTTAATGCCAATATGACCTGAGACGGCGATTACACATATATGCGGATATATCATCATCAAGTTTAATCCTTTTAGCATCAACATTATGAATATGTGTAACATTATCATCGAGATCCAACAGAAATAAACCATTCAACATTGGTGCATGACCATAAAAGATTTCATTCATGTAAATGGAACAACCATTGTTCTCAGATTTGAATGAAAAACCACTTTGCATCAAACATGATCCAGATACAATGTTCATGCTCGGTCACGGCACCAAATAACAGTTATTTAAGTTTATAACTAATCCCGACGGTAAGTGGAGAGGTAGCGTTCCGACGGCGATCACATCAACGTTTGATCCATTGCCGACACGCATCTTGACCTCACCCCTTGCTAGCGGTCGCCTGTTCCGCAGCCCCTGATTCGAGTTACAAATATTAGCAACTGAACCGGTATCAAATACCCAGGTGCTACTGCGAGCACTAGTCAAGTACACATCAATAACATGTATATCATATATACCTTTGTTTGCCTTGCCGGCCTTCTTGTTGCGCCAGATACTTGGGGCGATTGCGCTTCGATGGCGGTCCCCTTACAATAGTAGCACTCGGATCGACTTAGGTCCAACTGGGTTTCTTTTCAGCGCAATGTGCTTGCCGCCTTACTTCCCTTCCGCTTCTTGTCTTTCTTGAAACCAGTGTTCCTATTGATCATCAACACTTGATGTTCCTTTTGATCTCCACTTGCAGTTTTAAGCATTGATGAGCTCGGGAGACTTCTTCATGCCTTGCATATTATAGTTCATCAAGCTCTTATAGCTAGGTGGCGAGACTGCAGAACACGATGGATACCTAAGTCAATGGGAATCGTTATTCCCAAGGACACAAGCTTATCGGCGTAACCGACATCTTGAGTACATGCTCACTAACGGAGTGTTCTCTTCCATCATGCAGCTAAAGAACTTTTCTCAAGCATTGTAGCTCTCTACAGCAGATGTGTGTCGAAAATCATTTTCAACTCACCCATTGTATCAAAAGCATTGCCGTTTAAACGCTTTGAAGTTCGGCTCTAGCCCATACAATATGCCGCAATGAACTAAGTTGTGGTCCTCCGACGAGTCGATAGACATTCTTCTCCTCGTCAGGCATCGTCAAAGGTGGGGCCTAACGGCGCTTCTAGCACATATTGCTTTTGTGCAGCAGAGAGGAGAATCCTCAAATTCATGGCCCATTCAAGAAAGTTGCTACCGTTCGTTGCTAGTTTCTCTTTCTCCATGAACGCATTGAAATTAAAAGGTGGTGCCATCTACAACAGAATTTGTAAAGTTTAGACTAAGTGTATGATAGATTGAGTTCAACTAATCTATATTACGAATGAACTCCCACTCAAAAGCGACATCCCCCGTGTCCTTTTGGTGATTACATGAACCAAATCCACTACACCAAGTCCGATCATCATGTGAGTCGGTATAGCTTCAAAGGCGAGCATCAAATGGGCATCATATCAACTATATGACTCATGCTTAACCTTTCGGTCTGTGTTCCGAGGCCATGTCTGTACATGCTAGGCTCGCCAAGTTAGAACCTTAGTATTTTTGCGTGTGTAACTGTCTTACACCCGAAGTATGGTCGAGGATCCAAGTACACCCGATCATCACGTGATGTCTTGGAGCGACGAAAAAATAATCGGTGCATACTAAAGGAAGAACACATTCTTATCTTGATATTTAAATGAGGGATCATCTTATTATGCTTAACAAAGCGCTAAATAAGCAATATAAGATGCAAACAAACATCATATGTTTATTAGTGAAATTATATGGTTCCCGCAGATGATCTCTATCATGTGCATCGTGGTATGATCACTATCATACCTATATGTGTAAATCCACAGTCTATGGATTTTACACGCTATGTGTGTTGTAAGAGTATCATCTCATAATTCTACTTACAACACTACCATATCATAACACTAGCCCAGCAACAATCTAAACTAGACGCCTCTAATTTATCCATTGCAAGTTTTACGTGGCTGAGGGCTTTCGAGATAGAACCATTCTTACCTACGAACATGAACCACAACGAGGATAATCAAATTGTTGACAACTCGCTTGCAAAATAGATATTGACTATAGTAGGAGAGACAGACACCCGCTAGCCACTTATGCAAACTAGTTGCATGTCAAGCGTGGAACAGGTCTCATGTGCAAGGACATGTAAAGTTTGTCCGGGCCGCTTCATCCCACTATGCCACCAATATCCAAAATCACAAGAAAGGAGCAACAACATGATCATCATCGCCCACATACTCATATGTGTACTACCCGTGTAAAGTATCTACGCATAGATCCGGCTCTGATACCACTGAAGGGTTCGCAACATAGAAAACAAAAATTTTCCTACGATGTGAACTATATACCAAGATCTATTTATACTAGATACAAACAACGGGCGGATGTATATCCGTAGAGAACATACCCTTGAAGACCGACAAAGTTTAACGAGTCCAAACTCGTGGTTGATGTAGACGATCTCTTGCCGATCTCAAGATCGAGAGGAAGTCCTAGCGCCGCAAATCAGTGTAGCATCCGTGCTCGCACACACGTTCGAGGCACCGAGCAACCTCCGCCTCCTCGCTCCAGCGATCCAGCGGAAGCACAACTCTTTCTTGTCGAATAGCCACTGGGAACATGTATCTCGCTAGTCCGAGACCATGGGGGATAAATTCTAGAGGGGGAGAGAGATCCTTCACGAGGAGGTGTGAGTGAGAAGTGAGAGGAGGGGCTCCTTTTATAGGAGGAGGGGGGGAACCCCAAGGGGGTGGCCGGCGCATGGGGGCTGCCCCCTTGCCCTCCCCTCTTCATGTGGGTGGACACTCCACTCACAAAACTCCTCCAAATTCCTCCACTCAAAATCGCACTCAAAGATCCCATTAAATTTCCACCAAATTTAATGCAAACTCTCATTAAATAAAACTCTTTTATTTTATTCAGAATTTTGTCAATTACTTTAATGACAAACATTCACAAATAACCCCTTGCTAGAATTCTATTTCACATGCATAACCAATTTATGCAATTTCACCAAAACCTGCTTTGGTATCTAGTGAAATAAATTCCTGCGCTTGTTTATTCTTTCGGCATGAAACTTTTGCTCAAATTGGATGTCGGTGTCTCTTAAGTGTGTCACACTACGGTTCGTGAATAATGCAGACATGATCGAGAGCCTTCTCAGATCAATAATCGAAGCGGATCTGAGACCCATCGACTCCCACACATTCAACGATGACTTTCTTGTGATCGCCGGAACCTTTACGCTAGTATCTTAATCCCTTTGTCTCACGATATATTACATGTCCGAGATTAGATCATCGGTATCTCCATACCTAGTTTGATCTCATCGACATGCACTCTTTTCTCGTTCCCGTGATATAACATTCTAGTGATCAAATCACTTGCTTGCAAGCTAATCAATGTGATATCACCGAGAGGGCCCAGAGTATATCTATCCGTCATCGGGATGAACAAATTCCACTCTCGATCCATGAGCCTCAACATAACACTTTATTAGTTCTGAACCCATCTTTATAATCACCCTGTTACGGTGTGACGTTTGATGTTATCAAGAAACTCTTCCGCCGCTAGTGATCAACATGATCTCATGGTCTAAGGATTAGGATCACTTCAAGTTGTTATAGCAATATAAACTCAATGACTTTGATCGTAATGCTATACTTCGGATGAATGTTCATCACATCATTACACTAATGTTGTGATCCCGTTATTAACAACATCCAATGTCCATGATCAGGAAACCTTGATCATCTTGTTAATCAACGAGCTAGTTTATGAGAGAGGCTTAACTAGGAACTTTCTGTTTGTTTATTAAACACACATGTATTAACGTTTCCGTATTAATACAATTATAGCATGCAAAATAAACATCTATCATATACTTGGAATACACATAATAAACAATTTATTATTGCCTCTCAGGGCATATTCCCTTCACCCCACACTCGCCCGCGTCTAACCATGTGGCCCGTTTGTCTTAGCTCGCTCCCAAGCATCGCCCCCGTCAACTGAGCAAGCCCGACGCCGCCATCGACTCCGGCGAGAAATTCCCTCTATTCCTAAGCGCCCCTCGCCAACCCGACAGCACCTCGAGCTTCACCTCGACCACGCGAATGCTATAAGCCACTTCCCCCTCTCCCTCGCTTCCTGCATCGTCGGCAAGCTCACCGCCCGAAGGCGCCGCCGCCTTAGCGCCGCCATCGGTCGAGCCTATGAGCCGTAAGATGCGAATCGTCTGGCTAGGATTAGATTCAAGCGAAGGGGTATCGTGTGCTCTGCACTGCACGATCTCACTTAAATCCTGCGGTCCAAAGAGGCTGATCCGCACGAAGCGGTACCGTCCAATAGAATCATACCACGTGGACAGGGTTTTGTTTAAAAACAGAATTAGATCTATTAGTGGATTGATTTTGTAAAATTCATAACTTTAGTTGTACACGTCCAAATTTTTCAAATTTTATATCAATGGATTCAAAAGAACAAGTAATTTGCAACCATGCACTTTGTTTAATGTTTTGATTCTAGAAAATTGGTTGAATTTGCAGAAACATGTGTAGGCTTATTTTGAATATAAAAATTGTTCTAGATATGTTTTTGAGATGAAATCTTTGCAAAATGGTTTGTTGTGAACCTACTGACCATAGGAACCAACTTATGGATTTAAAAATGTATTTTGTGAAGTTTAGGAATAAATATTTGAATTAGCACATTTCTAGTCAAATAAATATATTCTTTTTGGTTTAGAAATGAATTTTGAGTAAAACCTTTGGGAGATGATGTGATTCAAACCTTTTGACCCTAAAAACCAAGTTAGTGACTCAAAAACATATTTTATAAACCCTATAAAGTTATTGCCTTGCAAAAGACAATTCTAACAAAACATAAAATATCACTTTGGTATAAAATTTGTTTATGGAGTGAAACCTCTTGCAAATGGTTTTACCACTTCTATAAATGACCAATGTGAGCTTGAAAATGTTTAGAGCCTAGTAGGAACCACCTTTCGAAATAAAACTATCTTTTGCATGCTTGCATGCATGACCTTGTTTTTGTTATTTTATGTGTGATAAATTGTTTGAATGCTAGTTGAATTTGCATTTTGCTTGATTGAATTGTAGTGAAGTTAGAAGAGTGTGATATTTGCAAGATCAAGAAGTGAACCAACATTCTCTACTAAAAAGGCAAGTGACACTATCATCCATGTCCTACTATTTTCATTACACTTAGTGGATTTTTGTAACATGCATGATAAGGACTACTATATTTTATGCTATGCTAAATCCTATTAGGATATCATTATATCTCCCTTAGTGGAAACAATGTAGTTGTAGTATGCTTAGCCCTGCTATATATATTTGGGATGGGATACATGATATGATTATATGAAGTGTTGGAAAGATATAGGTTTTATATAATAAAACAAGTACTCAATGAACCACCTGGGTGGAAAAGGATACTCAAGGTTGGACAAGGTGGCAACAAAAGGAACCATGTTTATATGGCTATCCTTTTGTGTGTGCACTAGAAGAAAACCACCCAGGGACTTAGAGATTGAACATGTTTCTCGTACAGTGGCTTCCGTGTACAGCCACATGCTAAATGGGCTCTGGCTTAGTCAACTACATAGTGGAAGACCCATGCATTGGCATCTTCAGGTTAACTAGAATTGTGTATTGGAAATATATCCTTACATTGGTGCCTGGTAGACAAGCTAGCATTGTGTATTGGGAGGACTTCTATGGAAAGACTTTGTCACATTCTCGATCTGCCAGTATTCCATTTTGGTGGGTACTTATCCAGCGGCCACTGGTGGCAACAAGACGAGATTGTGTCATGTGGGTAAACTGTACAACTTCTGCATAAGATCAAAATTCTAAGTACTTAGCCGTGTCCCCGGTTATGGACAATACTGAGAAACTAAGGCCTGAAGCTATGAAAGATCTCGACATTCCAATTTCTCAAAGTTAAAACTTGGTGGTGCCAACAAGGGATTTGAAGCACTTGGAGATCTCCAAGGAGTTCATAAAGATTTTACAAAAGATCAAAACTATTTTCAAAAGATAGGATAAAACTATATTGCTTTCTGCAAATGAGCCTAAACCCCACTTAGCCAAATATGCATGTAATGATAGGATCCACTTATTTCTACATAGTAGTGAAACTTGCCAATACAATTCAAATGTATTGACCCTTGTGGCTGCAACTTATTATGTTGCAGGTTTGTTTGATGTTAAGTGTGTTGATTAGGATTACAAGTCTACAATCAACATGATTGCCTCTGGCACTTTGAAGATGAAGGACCCCATGCTTTATAGATATTCTGATGCATTGTAATGTGATAGACAAATGAGCTATGTAAGATGTAATGAATTATTTTATTCCTAGTTATAAATTTGTATTATGACCTTTGTTTCTTGATATTACATCTTACCTGTGGATGCTAGATTTTGATCCAGGGACTAGCATTGTAAACAGAGGGATCTCTACCTTATTAAAGGTTGGGACCCTTACACCCTCTAATCAGAATAATTTGGTGTGAGATCTAACCTTCCTCGCATGTCACGGTTGCCATTCTCATCCTTCATACAGGTCAACGGCACGACAACATATTGTGGCCAAGATGAACGGGAGGCCGAAGTGAAGCTAGACATAACTCGTCGGGCGGAGAAGGGCCTTTGTCATTGGATAAGGTCTGCCATCGCCGGAGAAGAAGAAATGGGAGGAAACGACACGGGCATGGGAGTGGGGCTGGCTTGGGCTCCCATATTACAATGCTAACCTGGGTAAGTTGTGGGGTCTGATGCTCACGTGTATAAGATATGTGTCCCACATTGATCTGGATAAGTGGAGAGAGGTGTCCACTACGGGACCTGACCAAACGTAGCCCCACTCGTCAGCACGTAACGGCAAGGCTGACGAACAACAAGTTTCAGACAAGAGGATAGACAAAAGGGAGGAAAAGTTTAGCGCCTAGGAAAAGTGAGTACAACTGAGGAACCGATTGAACGAAAATAGAAATCGCAAAAAGAGTGTGTAGTTTCTTCTAGTGTTTCATTATTCAGCAGAAACGTGACCATAATGCTTAGTAGTAGTCACAAAACATGACCATAGTTTTTCCAGTGACATACATAGGAAGAAACATATTCATTCTCTAGTCCAGGATGAGGGCACTGATGGGAACACGCCAATCAGGGTATCCACAAAGGAAGGAAACGACTGGCCCAATACAATGTGGACTGGGTCTATAATGACGGCGACTATAATAAAGGCCTCCATGAAGACTGGTGACTGGATGCGAAGGCCTAAGACCGTAGCTAGGCCCAGTCGGATTAGGTCAAACTCCCGAAACCTTTACTGATTCGGTTGAGATCTTGTAAAACCCTAGCGAGGTACCCCTATATAAACCTCTCTAGGATTCCCATTGTACTCATGAGCTATTAGCTACCCCATCCTTGTAACTCGCTGCCCATACGCTGGGTTTGCCCACCTTGTAACCTCACTCGCCATTAATACAATCAAGCATGAAGTAAGTATTTATCCTATGGGGGCCAAACCTAGGTAAACCATGTGTCTTGCCCTCAATCTCGATCCTTGGATGGCGACTTGCTCTTGCCCTACTTCAACTCAATCACTACCCCTGGTAGCGACTATCGTGGCCATTCCCACGACAGTGGCACCCACCGTGGGGCTTGGTGAGTCAAGCCTTAGATCTACGGCGAGACCTTACACTCCAATTCGCTAACTCTTTGCTACCAGTCGCATGATCGCTACCGGCGGATTTTTTTCAGATCCTGCCAAGTAGCTACATGTCGGTTTCGCGTCTAGTCATGCACGACGCCATGATACCAATCAGATCCATCAACCTCTTCGTCGGATTCACCGACGCTATCGACCCGGCGGATCCCGCCGGATTTGCCGCCAGCATCGTATCGCCTCCACGCGATCTAATCTCGGTGAAGAAGATCCAATCAATCACCTTCCTCGCCTCCAAGTACGACTCGGTCCAGAGCAACTCCACCCTCTAAGACTATGCCGATTTGGTGACGTCAGCACCGGCCGCGGAACCCATCGTCCCTGCAGCAAAGGCCAGCTCCATTACAAAGGTCTCCAACGTCGGGGACTACGAAGATGAGTCGATCCTACAGCTCCTCGACTACTACTCAGGGTCAGAATCCCTAGATGATATCTACCCTTCCATCCATCACACCGTCTACATGGAGAATGACAACGAGCCACCGGTGGACCCCCTTCACCACCCCTCTTAGGCCAACTGAGATCGCCAACGAGATATAGCGGCACCGCATGGACCTAAACAAGGCCAGTGAGAAAGAAAAGGCCGAGTGCAAATTTTTTTGCCTCGATCAAGACACCGCGCAATAGCTCTTGGCGTACCACCAACGTCGGGTAACGCGGCGACTCAGTCTCTCCACACATGGCCACGCCCTGAACTTTAGTGATGAGAACGACCCTGCACGCACAGCTGACTGCGAGGTCCTCAACAATGCACCACCTGGAGGCAGTCGCCTGACGTGGCTCAAACTAGAGATTCGTTGGGATACCCCAAGAGGAAGGTATGATGAGAACGGCAGTAAGTTTTCCCTCAGTTATGAAACAAAGGTTATCGAACCAGTAGGAGCAAGGAAACAACTCCAAGTTGTTTCTAACAACTTGGAATCCTGCACAACACAAACTCAAGACTTTGCCCCAACTTACAGTGAGGTTGTCAATCTCACTGGCTTGCTAAAAACAAAGGATTAAATGTATGGTGTGGAAGGTAATAGTTGCTTGCAGAAAGTAAATAGTGACAGTAGATGATGTAACAATGGTAAAGATTGTACCGGGGTCCACAGTTCACTAGAGGTGTTCTCCTTAAGATAAATAACATCACATGCTGGGTAAACAAATTACAACGGGGCAATTGACAGGACTGATCAAGGCACAACAATGCAATACTAGACATTCATGATTCTATGAGATTTGATTGGGCATTACAATAATATACATAGACCGCCATCCAACTACATCTATGACTAGTAATACACCTTCAGGTTATCATCCGAACCCCCTCCAGTATTAAGTTGCAAGCAACGGATAACTGCATTAAGCAATGTGTGTAAAGTAAATAATACAATTGTTCCATGAACAAGAGATTGTTGTTTTCTCCCTAATGGCAATAGCACATCTACAACCTTAGAGATTTCTGTCACTTCCCCAGATTCAATAGAGGCATGAACCACTACCGAGCATTAATACTCCCTCTTGGAGTCACTAGCATCTACTTGGCAAAGATAGCTACTAGAAACGGAGATCATGCAAGATCTCAAACAACACAGACATGATAGAATCAATAATCATAAGACATGATAGAATCAATAATCAATCTGACATAGTAATCTCAATATGCATCGGATCCCTGCAAACACAACATGCATGATTACAAATAGATGATATTGATCATGAACGGAGCTCACAAGATCTAAACATGATAGCACAAAGTAGGAGAAACAACCATCTAGCTACTGTATGGACCCATAGTCCAAGGTGGAACTACTCACGCATCATACCGAAGACTGGCATGGTGATGAAGAAGGCCTCCGGGATGATCTCTCCCCTCCGACAGGGTTCTGGGAAGAGCTCCAGATCCCCCCGATCTAGGGACGATGGTGGCAGCGGCTACGAACTATTTCGTGGAGATATGATCGGGTACTTAGGGTTTTGTCATCAGGGGGTTTATATAGGCGAAGAGGCAACGTAGGAGGGCGGCCAGGGTGCCCACACCATAGGGCGGCACGCCCTAGGGTGGGCCCGCATGGCCCTAGGGTGTGGCGGACCTGCAGCCCCCCTTCGGCTCCCCTTCGGTCTCTGTGTTCTCCTCGGTGAAATATTTACTTTGGCTTTTGTCCTGTTCAATTCCGAGAATATTTCTTTACTAGCTTTTCTGAAATCAAAAACAGCAGAAAACAAGCAACTGGCACTGGGGCATCTTGTTAATAGGTTAGTCCTAGAAAATGTATAAAAATACCTCAAAGTGTAGACAAAGCAGAACAAAGTTGATACTAAACAAGCATGGAACATCAAAAATCATAGATACGTTTACGATGTGTCATTGCCCACCGGCTGGGTCGACCGCGCATGGAGATCCTCCACCACCCCACCGTGCGCCTCCTCCGGAACAGCCACGGGTAATAATCACACCACGGGAGTACGAAGCGAATGGCCTCCCTCTCTACTCGACTCCGATGGACAATGTCATCGCGAGCCAAGTTGTGGTTGCCAACCTGAAGCCTACAGGAGATGGTGTGACCAAGATCAAATACGCCCAAGCCCTGCTCGCCAAAGCAGTCGAGCAGCAGAACACCGGCCTAGACTCGCAGGGGCGGGTCTATTCCCGATCCACAAATAGCAGGGCAGCATCTTCCAATCACCCAGGAAAGCGGACAGTCACCAACATCAACAATTGCCCATCCCCAGAGCCGTGGCCACAACAGCTAGTAGTCGCCAACCCCACCATCTCCACCAACGACCCGCGACCACAGTACAACACGGTCGCCGCCAACGGCCAGCCAGTCGACGTACGAGGCCACCTCATCCACACCCAAGCATGGCGAGCTCGTCAGCTATATGACCTTAGTCGGGTCGGCCCACCATGATTTGAACTATGGCGACTGTGGCGACCTTAGTCGGGTCGGCCCACCATGCTTTTAACCAATGGTCTGAGGCGAGAACTACCCTACAAACTTCCGAGGGACAAAGGACATGGAGAAGTACGACCCCACACTCGATCCCAAAGTATGGATCGACACCTACCTCATGGTGATGGGGATCGCGGGCCATAATGAGCTAATGGGCACTCGCTACCTTCCCCTGATGATGGAGGGTGCGACTATCCAGTGGATCAATACCCTCCCCGAGAACATCATCGAATCATGGGAGGAGATGTGCGCAACCTTCATCAAACACTTCGAAGGATCCTACTCATGGTCCACCATGATCAAAGACCTGGAGCGGTGCGTCCAGGGTCCTAGCTAGTTGACCCGACACTAGGTCCAATGCTGGTAGGATATGTGGATCAACGCTGCAGGGATCCACCCGGATACGACCATCCACTGCTTCAAGAACATGTGCCGGTATGAACCCTTGGTCGCAAAGATCAGGCGAGTTTACCGAATGCTCGACAAAATCCCGGACCTCCTCGAGATCGCCAAGCACTACTCGGAGGAGGACATGATCTAGGGGTCCGACAACGAGTCAGGCGAGAGGCACCGCACGGGCGTCCAGACCAGCGGTCACAACCACGAACTCCACTATAGCAAAACCCGTCAAGTGACAAAGCGTCGCAGCGATGGGAGGACGGACTTCGTCACTAACTCCAGCTACGGCCCACGTGACCCAAAGAACTACCGCCACGAGTGGAACAACCCACACGGAAACACTGCGGCCCAGTCGAAATTTGACCCCGCCGCCCTGCTAAATCAACTCTGCGTCTACCACAGTAGGGAAGGCAAACCTACCACCCACACAACCATCGATTTCCACTCTATCAAAGAGATCAAGAAGTCAAGGCATGCTAGGGAGGACCCAAACCCTGACCAGACGCGCGACAATGGCAACGGAAGTGCATTCAGAAACTTCGTCAATTCACTCCACACCTTCACCGGCGTGGGTACGCAACGCGAGAAGAAATTACTCGCTCGCGCTGTCGCCGTCAATGCGGTGCAGCAAGTCGACATCCGGAGCTGGCTAAATTGGTTAGTGCAAAGCATCACCTGGAGCCACGAGGATCACGTGCCCAGGATCGAGTATATAGGGCGAGTTGCCCTGGTCATCAGACCCAAAGTGGCTGACTACTGGCTACCAAAGACCCTCATGGACGGAGGCAGCTCCATCAACATTTTGTACCTGGATACGTTCAGGTGACTGCAGATCCCGCAGTCCATGGCGGAATCCACCCTCAGCACCTTCCATGGCATAGTCCTGGGTCGGAAGGAATACCCAATTGGGAAGGTAACATTGCTAGTCACCTTCGGCACCCTAGCCAACTTACTCACAGAGCATATTGTCTTCGAGATGCTGAACTTCAGAAGCACGTACCACTTCATACTCGGAAGGCAGGCGTTCACCAAATTCATGGTGACCCCACATTACGCCTACAACATGATGAAGCTTCCGGGCCCCCATGGCATAATCACGATGTGCAGTGACCCGGACATGTCCGTCGAGTGAGAAGACAAGATCGCAAAGATGGCTGATGCAGTCATCCCCGAAGAGTCTCAGCACATCGACGAACTCGCTAGATTAGCGAGCAGAGCCTTCCAGGACGACCCCACAGTCCTGAAGAAGCCAGCGGCGACCCGCTTCCTCTCGAGCACCTCCGAGGCACCAGCATAGACCCCTCAAGATGAGCTCGTCCACTATGAGCCGAGCCAGCAGGGAGCACCGGAGGCAAACCTCGTACGCGCATAGGAAGACATGCTCCGTGAGCCCTGGTGTGAGAGCCGCGATGCCTCCGTTTGGATAATATCCAACACACACATCGTCACGAAGGGCCTCGTAGAGGAAAAAACAAAGTCTGAGCAAAAATCTTGGCCCACCAAGCCACCATCATGACCTCTCAATGCGGAGCATCGCAAAACACTCGCCCAAGAGGCACAGCGGATACTCGCCATGGGGTTCATTCGCCCTAACAACTACTCCAACTGGCTGACGAAACCATTGAAAGTGCAATGGATGTTGCCTAGAGGGTGGGGGGCGAATAGGCTTTTAAAAATATTACGGTTTAGGCTCAAGTAAATGCGGAATAAAACTAACGTTTAATTTATTAAGCACAAAACCTAACCACTAGGTTCACCTAAGTGCACCAGCAACCTATGATAAGCAATACAAGCAACAAGGTGATAGCAAGATATAATACTTCAAGCACGATGGCTATCACAAAGTAAAGTGCATAAGTAAAGGGCTCGGTTGAGGGATAATTGATGGATGCGGAGACGAAGATTTGTTTCCCGAAGTTCACTTCCAAAGAAGCTATGTCTCCATTGGAGAGGTGCGATGGTGCAATGCTCTCGGAATGCCACAAATGGATCACCTCGAGGTGTGGTGGCTTGATGCTCACCCAACGCCACACAAGGCCTCACCCCGGATGCGGAAGCATGCAACTCACCGACGCCACAAAAGGCTCACCCTATTCTCCCGAGTACGCACCAACAAAGTCGGTCACTCGCTCCACTATGGGACGCTTGAGGGCGGTCACCGAACCCGTACAAGATGTAGGGGTTCGTAGCATGGAAAACAAAAAATTTCTACCGCATACAAACAAACAAGCCAAGATCTATCTACTAGATTGTAGCAACGAGTCGATAGAATAACTCACCCTCGAAGATTCCAAAGTGTTTAATGAGAGCAGATTCTCGTGGGTGATGTAGTCGTACTCTTGCCGATCTCAAGATCGTGTAGACGATCCTTCCGGCACCGCGTTCCGGCAGTGCTCCCGCAGTCGGTCACACGTTCGGTACTCGATGAAGACCTTCATCTCCCTTGTTCCAGTAGGCAGCGGAGGTTGTAGCACTCTCCTCACGATTCCGGCAGCACGACGGCGTGGTACCGGAAGTAGAGGGGAGATCTCGCAGGGCTTCGCCTTAAGCCGGAGCGAGTATGGTGGACTATGAGAGAGGCCTTGGCGATCTAGGGTTTAGAGGCACCAAGGAGAGAGGGCTAGGTCGGTGGCTAGGGCAAGGGGAGAGCCCCAACTCGGCGGCTAGGCAAACCCTAGGGGCAGCGGCGACTTGGTGGAGGCCAGCGGCTAGGGCTAGGGTTTAGAGGAGAGAGGTGTAGGCTAGAGGGGGCACCCCTGCCCCTTCTTTTATAGGTGGGAGGGTGCCGGCCAGGGGAGGAGAGTCCTCCCCCAAGTCGGCCTCCTTGGACGGCGGGTGGAGGGACAGGAACTCCTCCCCAAGTAGGTTTCCTACTCTCCCTCCACCAAGCAAAACTGCCGTTTGACTTTTCAAATTGGCGTTTGACTTTTCAAACTAGGATTTGATTTATCCCTTTATTTTTCCCAGCCATGATACCTAGTACATGATGCAACCATTCCAACTTGTTATGACACATTCATGTACCCTTCCCCTCCGGAGTGTCGGACCTTCCGTACCCTTCTAGAACATTCCCGATGAAAACACAGGAATCATTCCCCAACTCCGAAACAGGACTTTCCTTATATGAATCTTATTCTCTGGACCATTCTGGATCTCCTCGTGATATCCCGGATCCCGTCCGAGACTCCAAACAACATTCGGTCTCTTACTCATCATTCCATAACTACTCAACAACATCAAATCCTTAAGTGTGTCTCCCTACGGTTCGTGAATTATGCGGATATGATCGAGACACTTCTCCGAACAATATCCAATAGAGGAATATGGAAATTCATATGGCTCCCACATATTTCTACGATACTTTGCGATCGAATGAACCACTTACATACGATACCAATTTCCCTTTGTCTCACGATAGTTTACTTATCTGAGGTTTTGATCGTCGGTATCTCTGCATACCTAGTTCAACCTCGTTACTGATAAGTACTCTTTTCTCGTTCCCGTGATATGTGATCCCTTGTGAGCCAGTCACATGCTTGCAAGCCAATTGGATGAAATTCCACCGAGAGGGCCTAGAGTATATATATCCATCATATGGATGGACAAATCCCACTCTTGATCCATGTGTCTCAACCCATACTTTCTGAATACTCAATGCCACCTTTATAGCCACCCAGTTACGGTGTGGTGTTTGATGTCATCAAAGCATTCTTCCGATGATGGTGATAAGCATGATCTCATGGTCGAAGGAATTAGGTTACTATGTATCAGAAAGCTTATAGCAATTGAACTATTAAAATGACTTGATCTTTATGCTACGCTTATCTATAGGAGTATGTCCATCATATCATTCTCCTAACGATATGATCTTGTTGTTAATAACATCTCAATGTTCATGATAGGGAAACCAAAATCATTTATTAACCAACAAGCTAGTATTGTGAAGAGGCTTTACCAGGGACTCTAATTTAGTTTACAAATCACACAAGTATTAATTTTTCCTGGTTAATACTATTATAGCATGAATGTAAACATTTATCATAAACACAAAGATATAATAATAACTATATTTATTATTGCCTCTAGGGCATATCTCCAACAGTCTCCCACTTGCACTAGAGTCAACTAATCTAGATTACATGGTAATATACCGAACACCCATGGCAGTTTGGTGTTGGTCATGTGTTGCCCTCGGGAGAGGTTTAGTCAACGGATCCGCCACATTCAGATCTGTGTGTACTTTGCAAATCTTTATGTCACCATCTTTGATATGTTCTCGAATAGCGTGAAAACGTAGCTTGATGTGCCTCAGCTTCTTGTGTGACCTTGGTTCTTGCGCATTGGCTATGGCGCCCATGTTATCACGGTAGATAGACATTGGGTCCAGCGCACTTGGAACCACACCGACCTCTGTAATGAACGCCTTCATCCATACGCTTCTTGTGAAGCCTCCGAAGCAGCTATGTATTCCGATTCAGTTGAAGATCTCGCCACAACGCTTTGCTTTGCACTCCTCCAGCTAACTGCTTTACCATTCAAAGTAAATACGTATCAAGATTGAGATTTAGAATCATCCGGATCGGTGTTCCAACTAGCATCGGTGTAACCATTAACAACGAGTTGTTCATCACCTCCATAAGAAAGAACCATATCCTTAGTTCTTCTCAAGTACTTAAGGATATTTTTGACCGCTGTCCAATAATCCACTCCTGGATCACTTTGATATCTGCTAGTCAAACTAACAGCATATGCAATGTCCGGTCTAGTAAATAGCATGGCATACATTAGAGATCCTATGGCTGAGGCATAGGGAGTCTTACTCATCCTTTCTCTATCTTCTGCCGTTGCAGGACTTTGAGTTTTACTCAAGGTCGTATTGGGCAACATGGGCAAGAACCCTTTCTTGCTATCTTCCATTCCAAACCTCTTTAGAACTTTGTCCAAATATGTACTTTGTGACAATGATATTAGGCGTCTCGATCTATCTCTATAAATCTTTATGCCTAATATGTAAGCTGCTTCGCCAAGATCTTTCATTGAAAAACTATTATTCAAATATTGTTTGACACTATTAAGAAGGTCTACATCATTCCCAATCAACAATATGTCATCTACATATAGTATTAAGAATGCTACAGAGCTCCCACTCACTTTCTTGTAAATACAAGCTTCTCCATAAGTTTGTATAAAACCAAAACTTTTGATTACCTTATCAAAATGTTGATTCCAACTTCGGGATGCTTGCTTCAATCCATATATGGACCGTTGAAGTTTGCATACCTTGTTAGCATCTTTAGGAAGGACAAAACCTTTGGGTTGCATTATATACAACTCTTCATCAATGTCTCCATTGAGGAACGTTGTTTTGACATCCATCTGCCATATCTCGTAATCATAATATGCAGCGATTGCTAACAAAATCCTCACAGACTTTAGCTTCGCTAATGGTGAGAAAGTCTCATCGTAGTCAACTCCTTGAATTTGTTGAAACCCTTTTGCGACAAGTCGAGCTTTATAGACAGTAACATTACCATCAGCATCTGTTTTCTTCTTGAAAATCCATTTGTTCTCGACAACCTTCCGGCCATCCGGTAAGTCCACCAAAGTCCATACTTGGTTTTCGTACATGGATCCAATTTCGGATTTCATGGCGTCTTGCCATTTATTGGAATCTGGGCTCATCATCGCTTCCTCATATGTCGCAGGGTCATCGGTGTTGTCCACTAACATGACACTCATAACGGGATCATACCAATCAGGAGTGGTACGAGTTCTCGTCGACCTGCGAGGCTCTGTAGCAACTTCAACCGAAGTTTCATGATCATCATCATTAGCTTCCTCTCTTATTGGTGCAGGCACCACAGGAACTTCTTCTGGTGCTGTGCTACTCGCAAGTTCGAGAGAAGGTTCAACAACCTCGTCGAGTTCTACTTTCCTTCCAGCCACTTCTTTTGAGAGAAATTCTTTCTCTAGAAAGGATCCATTCTTAGCAACAAAGATTTTGCCCTCGGATCTATGATAGAAGGTATACCCAATAGTTTCCTTCGGGTATCCTATGAAGACGCATTTTTCCGCTTTGGGTTCAAGCTTGTCCGTCTGTAACTTCTTTACATAGGCTTCACAACCCCAAACTTTAAGGAACGACAATTTAGGTTTCTTCCCAAACCATAATTCATACGGTGTCGTTTCAACGGATTTAGATGGTGCCCTATTTAAAGTGAATGTGGCTGTTTCTAATGCATAACCCCAAAATGATAGCGGTAAATCTGTAAGTGACATCATAGAACGAACCATATCTAAGAGAGTTCGATTACGATGTTCGGACACACCATTACGCTGTGGTGTTCCCGGTGGTGTCAATTGTGAAAGTATTTCACATTTCTTCAAATGCTCGCCAAACTCGTAACTTAGATATTCACCTCCACGATCAGAACGTAGAAATTTAATCTTCTTGTTACGTTGATTCTCTGCCTCACTTTGAAATTCCTTAAACTTCTCGAAAGTTTCGGACTTATGTTTCATGAAATAGATATACCCATATCTACTCAAGTCATCCGTGAAGGTAAGAAAATAACGATAACCACCGCGCGATGCTACACTCGTTGGACCACACACATCGGTATGTATGATTTCCAATAAGTCCGTAGCTCGCTCCATCATACCAGAAAATGGAGTCTTAGTCATTTTACCCATCAGACATGCTTCGCATCTTTCAAGTGATTCGAAATCAAGTGATTCAAGAAGTCCATCGGAATGGAGTTTCTTCATACGATTCACTCCAATGTGACCAAGACGACAATGCCACATACAGGTCGAGTTATCGCTCAATTTCAAACGTTTAGCTTCAATGTTATTAATATGTGTATTTCCACTATCGAGATTCAATAAGAATAGACCATCTATCAAAGGTGCATGTGCATAAAACATATTACTCATATAAATCGAACAACCATTATTATCAGACTTAAACAAGTAATTGTCTCGCAATAAACAAGATCCCGATATAATGTTCATGCTCAACGCAGGCACCAAATAACAGTTATTTAAGTATAAAACTAATCCCGATGGTAGATGAAGAGGTAGCGTGTCGACCGTGATCACATCAACCTTTGATCCATTTCCAACGCGCATCGTCACCTCGTTCTTCGCTAGCTTTCGTTTATTCTGCAGCACATGTTTCGAGTTACAAATATGAGCAACCGAACCAGTATCAAATACCCAGGAACTACTATGAGTACTAGTGAGATACACACCAATAACATGTATATCGGATATACCTTTCTTCTTGATGTTGTCGTTCTTCAAATCCGCCAAGTACTTTGGGCAATTCCGCTTCCAGTGACCCTCTCCCTTGCAGTAAAAGCACTTAGTATCACGCTTAGGTCCAGCCTTGGTCTTCTTCGTCGGTGCGGCAACTTTCTTACCACCCTTCTTGAAGTTTCCCTTTTGCTTAGATTTGCCTTTCTTAAATTTGGTGGTCTTATTGACCATCAACACTTGGTGCTCTTTATTGATCTCCACTTCTGCAGATTTCAACATGGAGAATAGTTCTAGCAACTGCTTGTTCATGCTTTGCATATTGTAGTTCATCACAAAGTTCTTGTAACTTGGTGGCGGTGATTGGAGGACACGGTAAATCCCCAAAGAATTAGGAATCACTATACTCAAGCTTTGGAGTTTGTTTGCGTGCCCAGACATCTTAAGCACATGCTCACTGACGGAGCTGCCCTCTTCCATCTTGCAGTTAAAGAACTTTTCAGAAGCCTCATAACTCTCAACTGTCGCGTGAGTCTCAAATATCAATTTGAGTTCACGGACAATATCATGTGGGTCTGAGTTCTCAAACCTTTTCTGAAGCTCCGATTCCAAACCATACAAGATAGCACACTGAACTGTGGAGTACTGATTCTTCCGAGCGAGGTAAACATTCTTTACTTCATCGGTAGCATCAGCTGCAGGTGGGTCACCCAGCGGTGCATCCAGCACATAGGTCAAATTACCAGCATTGAGGACAATCCTCAAATTGCGGAACCAATCCGCGAAGTTGCTTCCATTGTTTTTCAACTTTTCTTTCTCTAGGAACGCATTAAAATTGATGGTAGGGGCCGCCATTGATCTACAACATATTTGCAATAGTTTAGACTAAGTTTATGACAAATTGAGTTCTAATTAATAGTTAAATTAATCTAGGTGAACTCCCACTCAAAACAATATCCCTCACATTGTTTTAGTGATCACACGAACCAAATCCACCACATCAAAACTGATCATCACGAGAGTTGATGTAGCTTCAACGGCAAACAATCGACATGTTCATCATATCTACTATATGATTCATGCTTTACCTTTCGGTGATCCGTGTTCCGAGACCATGTCTGTACATGCTAGGCTCGTCAAGATCAAACCTTAGCTTCCGCATGAGCAAATCTAGCTTGCTCACGTTGTATACACTTGCAGAATCTAACACACCCGATCATCACGTGGTGCTTCGAAACAACAAGCTTTAGCAACGGTGCTTACTAAGGATGAACACTTTAGAACTTGAAATTTATGTGCATGAGGGATCATCTTATAATGCTACCGTCGTTAACTAAGCAATACAAGATGCATAAAGGATTAACATCACATGCAATTCATAATATGTGATATGATATGGCCTTTCTTCCTTGTGCTTCCGATCTCCATCTTCAAGCACGAACATGATCTCCATCATCATCGGCATTGCATCAAGGTCAATGACGCTGCTCCATGGTTGTCGTCCACCGGCTTCAACTATTACAACTACTTTGAATAGACACGCGGGTCTTAACAGAAATTAAAGACAACCATATGGCTCCTGCCGGTTGCCAACTTACAATAAGGATCATTGCATACATCAAATATAATCACAATCATGGCCATATCACATCACAGCACACCCCTGCAAAACAAAGTTAGACGCCTCTAATTTCTTTGCATGTTTTACGTGGTTTGGGGCTTTCAATAAGTGTCGATCTAACTTACGAATAAGAACCACAACGTTGATGTTTGAACTATCAAGTGCCCATTCTAAATTGGATCTATACTATAATGGGAGAGACAAACACCCGCAAAGCCACTTATGCAATACAAGTTGCATGTTGAGCGTGGAGCAAGTCTCATGAACGATGTCATGTAAGGTTAGCCCGGGCCGCTTCATCCCATCATACCGCAAGATGAAAACTACACAAGAAGCAATTGATAATAAAAGAACCACTGCCCACAATGACCATTGTGTTCTACTCGTGCAACAGATCTACATATAGACACGGCTCTGATACCACTGTAGGGGTTCGTAGCATGGAAAACAAAAAAATTCTACCGCATACAAACAAACAAGCCAAGATCTATCTACTAGATTGTAGCAACGAGTCGATAGAATAACTCACCCTAGAAGATTCCAAAGTGTTTAACGAGAGCAGATTCTCGTGGGTGATGTAGTCGTACTCTTGACGATCTCAAGATCGTATAGACGACCCTTCCGGCGCCGCGTTCCGGCAGCGCTCCCGCAGTCGGTCACACGTCCGGTACCCGATGAAGACCTTCCTCTCCCTTGTTCCAGCAGGCAGTGGAGGTTGTAACACTCTCCTCGCGATTCCGGCAGCACGACGGCGTGGTACCGGAAGTAGAGGGGAGATCTCGCAGGGCTTCGCCTTAAGCCGGAGCGAGTATGGTGTACTATGAGAGAAGCCTTGGCGATCTAGGGTTTAGAGGCAACAAGGAGAGAGGGCTAGGCTGACGGCTAGGGCAAGGGGAGATCCCCAACTCGGCGGCTAGGCAAACCCTAGGGGCGGCGGCGACTTGGTGGAGGACGGCGGCTAGGGCTAGGGTTTAGAGGAGAGAGGTGTAGGCTAGAGGGGGCACCCCTGCCCCTTCTTTTATAGGTGGGAGGGTGCCGGCCAGGGGAGGAGAGTCCTCCCCCAAGTCGGCCTCCTTGGACGGCGGGTGGAGGGAGAGGAACTCCTCCCCAAGTAGGTTTCATACTCTCCCTCCACCAAGCAAAACTGTCGTTTGACTTTTCAAATTGGCGTTTGACTTTTCAAACTAGGATTTGATTTATCCCTTTATTTTGCCTAGCCATGATACCTAGTACATGATGCAACCATTCCAACTTGTTATGAAACATTCATGTACCCTTCCCCTCTGGAGTGCCGGACCTTCCGGACCCTTCTAGAACATTCCCGATGAAAACACCGGAATCATTCCCCAACTCCGAAACAGGACTTTCCTTATATGAATCTTATTCTCCGGACCATTCCGGATCTCCTCGTGATATCCCAGATCCCATCCGAGACTCCGAACAACATTCGGTCTCTTACTCATCATTCCATAACTACTCAACAACATTGAATCCTTAAGTGTGTCTCCCTACGGTTCGTGAATTATGCGGACATGATCGAGACACTTCTCCGAACAATAACCAATAGAGGAATCTGGAAATTCATATGGCTCCCACATATTTCTACGATTACTTTGCGATCGAATGAACCACTTACATACGATACCAATTTCCCTTTGTCTCACGATAGTTTACTTATCCGAGGTTTTGATTGTCGGTATCTCTGCATACCTAGTTCAACCTCGTTACTGATAAGTACTCTTTTCTCGTTCCCGTGATATGTGATCCCTTGTGAGCCAGTCACATTCTTGCAAGCCAATTGGACGACATTCCACCAAGAGGGCCCAGAGTATATATATCCGTCATATGGATGGACAAATCCCACTCTTGATCCATGTGTCTCAACCCATACTTTCCGAATACTCAATGCCACCTTTATAGCCACCCAGTTACGGTGTGGTGTTTGATGTCATCAAAGCATTCTTCCGGTGATAGTGATAAGCATGATCTCATGGTCGAAGGAATTAGGTTACTATGTATCAGAAAGCTTATAGCAATTGAACTATTAAAATGACTTGATCTTTATGCTACGCTTATCTATAGGAGTATGTCCATCATATCATTCTCCTAACGATATGATCTTGTTGTTAATAACATCTCAATGTTCATGATAGGGAAACCACAATCATTTATTAACCAACAAGCTAGTATTATGAAGAGGCTTTACCAGGGGCTCTAATTTAGTTTACAAATCACACAAGTATTAATGTTTCCTAGTTAATACTATTATAGCATGAATGTAAACATTTATCATAAACACAAAGATATAATAATAACTATATTTATTATTGCCTCTAGGGCATATCTCCAACACAAGATTGGGGCTAACTCCACAACTCAATTGGAGGCTCCCAACAACAAAGCCACAAAAGGCTACAAAGCCACAAAAGGCCAACAAAGCCACAAAAGGCTACAAGACCACAAAAGTTCAGCAATCCAACCACACAACCGTCTAGGGTTCCAAGAACCCAAGAGTAACAAGCCCACAAGCTTGTACTGCCAAATCTCCGAGGAGAACTCAAACCTATGCAACAAATGCAAGAGGCAAGTCCTTCTCTCTCAAATTCCACCAAAGCTACAAAAGCTATTGCGGAATAAGAGAGGAAGAACACAAGAGGAGAATACAAAACTCTCCAAGATCTAGATCCCAATGATTCCTTCACAAAGAAGGGATATGGCTTGGGGGGATTGTAGATCTAGATCTCCTCTCTCAAATCCCTCAAAAATATGAAAGAATCATAGGAAGGGAAAGGGGAGAGGGAAAGCTTCTTCAAGGTCAACAATGGAGGAGAGAGAGAAAGCCAAGAACCAAGAAGAAAAGCTAGTGCCCACGAAGGGGAAGTGGAGCCCCTTTTAAAGGGCTCCCTGATCTGCCCGTTATGGGCATTCACGACCCTGGCCGAAACTTCTGGTGGGAGGCCGAAAGTTCCGGTGGCACACAACCAACAGTCAGAAAACTGCGAGTGGGAGACTGAAAACACGAGCCTGCTCGGAACGTCCGCCGGTCCACCGGAACTTCCGGTGGGAGCGGAACTTCTGGTGTAAATTCCGACTGAAGTTCCGTCAAATATAACACTTCCAAAACAGAAATTTACTGATTGTGAGCGGAACAAGAGCCGGATTTTCAACCGGAGCTTCCGGCGGCAACGAGGCCCGAGCGGAACTTCCGGTCCCTGGCCGGAACTTCCGGTGGGGGCGAAATTACCGCCGAGACTTCCGACCCAAATTCTGTCAAATACAACATACCAGACAGAGAGTATACTGAACGTGAGCGGAAGAAGAACCGGAACTTCCGGCGGCAAAATGCCCTAGCGGAACTTCCGATTGGAAGCCGGAACTTCCAGTCAGGGAATTCCAGAAACCAGAAATGCAATAACTTTCACATCCAAACTCCAAACAAGATGAAACCAATTTTGTTGGAAACAGACAACTGCTTTAAGCAAAGTGTGTAAGGTAAACAATCCACTTGTTCCATGAACAAGAGACCGTTGTTTTCTCCCTAGTGACACCAGCACATCTACAACCTTAGAGATTTCTGTCACTTCCCTTATATTAAATAGAGGCATTAACCCACTATCGAGCATAAATACCCCCTCTTGGAGTCACTAGCAACTACTTGGCCAAGATAGCTACTAACAACGGAGAGCATGCAAGATCACAAACAACACAGACATGATAGAATCAATAAGACAAAACCATTAATCCATCTGACATAGTAATCTCAATATCCATCGGATCCCCGCAAACACAACATGCATGATTACAAATAGATGAGATCTTGATCATGAACGGAGCTCACAATATCTAGACATGAAAGCACAAAGGAGGAGATACAACCATCTAGCTACTACATGGACCCATAGTCCAAGGTGGAACTATCCACGCTTCATACCGGAGGCTGGGATGATGAAGAAGAAGGCCTCCGGGATGATCTCCCCTCCGGCAGGGTGCCGGGAAGAGCTTCAGATCCCCCTGATCTAGGGACGATGGTGGCGGCGGCTACAGACGGTTTCATGGAATATTGATCGGGTACTTAGGGTTTAGGCAGCGGGGGCTTCTTATAGGTGAAGAGGCAAGGCAGGAGGGCGGCCAGGGGGGCCACACCCTGCCCAGGAACGGCCTAGGGTGGGCCCGTTCCTAGGGAGTGTGCGGCCGTGTGGCATCCCGCAAAACCACTACTAGAAAATCGCGTTGAATTTGTGCATTGCATCGTCATCATCATGCATTGCTCGCATAAAACTAATTTCGCAAAGACCGATTTGTTTTCCAAACGCCCCATCTTAATTCAAACGCAAAACCCCGGATGCTGCCGGATATTTTGCTTGTCCAAAACTATTTACAAAGTTCGTCGCAATCAAATAAAAATATTAAATTATTTAGTGGGCAGCCGAGCAGGCCAAATCGACCGACGACCACCCCGTACAAAACAAAACCCAACCTAAATCCTAAGGCTACAGAAACCTACCCACCCCTGGCCACCTCACCCCTCCAATCGTTGGCCACCTCACCTCTCTCCCTCTACCCAATCCTAACCGACACTTGTCCCAGCCCTCCCTCTCTCTCACCCCCCTCTCTCCACTGGACACACACCCCAACACCGACGCACCCACCGCCCCCTGCCCACATCGCCCAGTGCCCACCCACGCCACCCACCTGCGACCCACACACGCACACCACGCACACCACACCCCCACCACGCCCCCATCGCGTACCCACCCCTTCCGCCCGCCTCTGTCTTCCTCCCTCTCCCTGCCTCACCGCCGCCTGGTTCTCCTCCCACCTCCCCAGCCGCCACCCCCGCTCACCGCGCTTGCGCGCCATGACCATGAGCCTCCCTCTCCTCCGAGCTCGCCGCCGCGCTCCTCCGCTCGCCTGTTCCCGGCCGCGCTCCTCCTCGCTTCCGCCCGTGCGGCCAGCGTCGAAGCCGCCACCGCCTCCAGCGTCCCGCCTCCGTCGAGACGTCGCCCGCCTCGGCGCCCGCTGACGCCCGCCGCACTGCGACCCTCGCCGACCCCGAACGCGTCGCCGGCGATCCTCCGCCTCCGACCACCGCCGCCCACCCCGCCTTCAAGCCCCGCCTGGGCGAGCTCCTCCGGCTGCCGCGTTAACCCGCCGCCCGCTCTCCTCGGTCCCCGTCGCGTCACTTGGGCCTCGCCTCGCCGCACCGCCATCGCTGGACCTCCTCCGTCGCGTCCTGCCTCCCCTCCGGTTCGCCGATGCCCCCGGCCCCAAGCTCCCTGCCGCCGGTCGCCGGGCCTCGCGCCCTCTCTCCTGTTGGTCCTCATCCTCGTCGCTTCTGCAAGGTCGCCATCAACCTCGTGGGCTCCTTCCCCAGTTTTGTTCCTTGTCGCTTTCCGCTGCAACCCGTTCGTTAGATGTTCGAGTTGTGTATCCCAGTTGCGATCCCAAAGGCCAGAAGTGAGGATGTTGTTGCCAGGACAATATGTGGTGAAGCCGACTCAGCTATCTGGGACCTTCGCGATGAACAAGTATGACAAGAATTCCGACTAGAACCTCGGCAACACATAAGTGACCCAAGACCGACATCGCCACCGAGAACTCTGACAAGGACGCCAAGGTCGTTTAAATGGAGCCGCCAAGATCGCCAAGACACCCGTCGAACCCCGAGGACCGGACGTGACAAGGTCTACCTCACGGACACCGAGAACTCCCCCCTGAACGCCAAGTTCGCCGTCACGGATGCGACAATTATTCCTCGAGGACGCCAAGTTCTTCGCCTCGGACACCGAGACCCGGGATCGTCAAGTTCTCCTTCCGGAAGCATCGACGCCCGTGCGACAAGATCTACTTCACGGATTCGGAAACCCCGGTACCGGACAAGTTTGCCTTTGACCTCGAGTTCTCCTATACGGATACACCGAGTTCTCCAACGAGGACACCAAGGCCGTCGACATGACCCGTAGACCATGGAACGCCAAGATCTACCCCGATCCGAAGACCCTAACCCCGGAGTCCGAGACCGCTTCCGTCGAACCCTGGACCCTGAGACCCGACCCCGAACCCCCAGAACCCAAGATCTGCCGGACCCTAATGTGTGAACCCCTTCCCGAAACCCTATTTTATAACATAATACAACTTGTCGCATCTTAAACATTCATCTTGCATGCATATTTGTGTGGTTTGGGGGCCTTTTGCCGATTCACCTCTAATTAAATATGGGGCCCATATGCGGGCAAATCTAGTCTTATATTGGCCTCATTTAAGCATGTGTAGCGAACCGGTTCCATCTGTTGTCTTGTTAAACAACACTTAATTTATGGGTAGATAAATAACTTGCACCATCTAATTAATTGTCGGGGCCCGGTTCCGATTAATATGACCTAATCGCATCGCATCCTTGCCATGCCATACATCATACATGCATCATGCCGATCTTACGCCGTTGTATTAAATATTGCATCCGTGTTTCTTCTAGTGTTTTGGTTCTTCATGGATAAGGCCGTTGAGTTGATGTGAGCTTCGCTCCGATCTTGATTGAACCTTCGACAATCTTTTCAAAGTAGCATCTCCCCTTTCTACCTATCTTACTTTTATAGTCTTTATTCCTCCTGTTGATCTATTGCTATACGTGTTGCGATGCTTTAGTTTCCGTACCTGTGATATACCGTGCAGCCCTATATTGCCTTGGACACATCCTATTACCGTTGTTTGGTAGATAGTTGGACTTATGCGTCGTGAGTCGCTGCTCAAGTCTTGTTGCGTGTCATTCAGGCCACAGTTGTTGATGTATTGCCGCATGTTGATGTTGGAGATGATCATAGTTTTATTTATCGTTCACTTTAATTTCTGTTTAACAACTAAAATTGAAATAAGCAGAGGCATCGGTGGGTGATAGATAATATTTGGTTTCCGAACGCCCACTTGTGTCCCGTAAGACCCCGAGTACTTGATACCTGTTCCTTGATTTATCGCGCTATCCACATCCGGGAGGTATCTGGGACCCCCCTGAGCCAGAGCTTGATTCAGTCTTATTTCTTGGGGCCACAAACTAGTTTGAGGTTTTATTTACTATCCTGGACTTATGCCATGCTATTTATGTATTTACGTTTGTGCGAGGAGCACACTGTACTGTTTAGGATCGGGACACGATTCCGCGGTGTCGACAAGTCCAGTTTTGGGTTCCCAGTCGTTCACAGCCGTCCACCCAAACCTTGAGTCCGTCTCGGAGCTTGCTTACTTCGTTGCGGGTAGACTCCAAGGGGTGGCCCCCTGAAATATTTCTGAATCCTGTGATTGTTCAGTCGTGAAAGCCTCGTTGGGTTTTGAGTTGGTTTTTCCGAGGTTGATCGAGCGTGTGTTGCTATTGGTGCACCGCCGGTAAAACTTTCTGAAAGCCGTGTCCGCGGATATGGACGACTTGGAGCACAGTATCTCGATCATAGACAAGCATAACTAAAGTTTACTGCTATAAATTTGACTTTATAATGACTAGTAAACAGCTTCACTATAATGGAATGGCTAAATAATACTGCCCACAATTGCTTGTTTGGTTTGTCGCTTGCGACAATTGAATCTGACTAGTAAGTATTGCAACTACAACGAAATGGCTGAATAAAAGTACCAACATCTGCTGGGTTTTGGGGTTTATCTCATGCTATCTGTATCTGATTAGTAATTGTTGCAACCACAACGGAATGGTCAACTAAAAGTGCCCACTGCTTATTTTATCAGGACGATTATCTAAACCTGACTAGTAAAGTGTTGCCACTATAATTGAATAAATAAAACTGCCAACTGTGTGAGTTCCTTGGTTGACTTCCTCGTTTGGTCTCGAGGGGGAAACACCAGGACGGGTTTGTTTGGTGTTAGCTTCAGGTTGGATCCGGATAGGTCATTCCCATCCCCCTCTGATAACCGCCAGTTGTATCGAGTCTCTATAGGTTGTTTAGTGCATGTTGCCGCTGCCGCTCAGTCCACCATATCTATGTAGGCGAGGACCGCCGAATTCTAGCCTCGCTTGGCCTCGATCGACGCCTCTTTTTCCTTTGCCCTTTGCCGCACCCTTTGTTTAAGGTGTTTTGAGATCGACGCCGTTAGCGTGGTTACCCTTCCGCTTGTCTGGCGGGGGTTATGGACGCCATTGGTTATTCTTCAGGGCTCTTAGCCTCATTTGCATCTTGTCCGTAGCTGGACGCTCTATCGTTTTCAAGGTGATTTGGATCTTTGTATAACATGTCTGTATTCTTGACTCTTTGAGTCGTTGTTATATATATCTGTTCTGTGGGTCCCATCGAGGACTGTTGTGTAATGTTATTACTTTGTTTTCCACCCGCACGAAAGTGCCTGGTGGGCACCTTTGAATCGTTTCTATGCGGGTTTGGCGAATTTTGCTCAAACTTGCATAGGTCCGATTCTGAGGGTGTTCTGAGTGGTATCGAGCTCACGGCGGTTCGATACCCCACAAGTCCAGCCTGTAGGATAACCTAGCTAACGGCCGAAGTAGAGTGTCAAAACTATCTTGCAAAATCAGTTAGATAGTTCTGATTAGGTCTGATTTTACTCCTTACCCCTCTGCTATTCTCCTCTTACCTCTACATGTTTTGAATCCGCTCTCGTCCCTGTCTTTGAGTCCAGGAATTCTCGTGGTTGGGTTCCGTCGTACCTTCAGGGTTTCGCTTCCTCCTTTGGTAACGGTGATGCTACGTCTGGTCTTCATGCTAACCGAGGAACCTTCGTCTGGTGGACTTCTCTTTGTTCCTTCTTGTGCCTTCCGGTGTTTCCGACGCGACGACATCCTCTACGCCCGATCCGATGCAGAGTCTGCATCACTCCTTTGTTCCGAACCTCGCTTGTCGAGATCTTCAGTCTGATTCCGAGAATGGTTGCACTCTTTTCTACTGATTGTGCAGAGTAATAGTTTGGGTGCGTGATGGATTGGCCCCCATGCCGACTACCCCTTCTATTCGCTTTTGTACATTGAAGTGGACGAGAATGCATCGATTCCCTCTTCCTATCGAAGTTAGAGGTGGCTTTATTTGTTGATACCTCTACCTTCGACCTTTTGTCCCCGGAGTGTTCCCTCGACGATCATGGACAACGACCTCTTGTTAGTGGTGTCGCGAGGATCTACACGAAGCGAGAAGACGCGGACCGCCGACCTTCCTTCCGGTACCATGAGGCGGATCTCGAGGGCGAGATCCATTGTTAGTGGTGTCGAATTGTGGCATCCCGCAAAACCACTACTAGAAAATCGCGTTGAATTTGTGCATTGCATCGTCATCATCATGCATTGCTCGCATAAAACTAATTTCGCAAAGACCGATTTGTTTTCCAAACGCCCCATCTTAATTCAAACGCAAAACCCCGGATGCTGCCGGATATTTTGCTTGTCCAAAACTATTTACAAAGTTCGTCGCAATCAAATAAAAATATTAAATTATTTAGTGGGGGCAGCCGAACGGGCCAAATCGACCCGAACGACCACCCCCGTACAAAACAAAACGGCCCAACCTAAATCCTAAGGCTACCAGGAAACCTACCCACACCCCTGGCCACCTCACCCCCTCCAATCGTTGGCCGCCACCTCACCCTCTCTCCCCCTCTACCCAATCCTAAACTGACACTTGTCCCAGCCCACTCCCTCTCTCTCACCCCCCCTCTCTCCACCTGGACAGCACACACCCCAACACCGCACGCACCCAGCGACCGCCCCTGCCCCCACATCGCCCAGTGCCCGCACCCACGCCGACCCCACCCCGCAGCGACCCACACACGCACACCACGCGCACACCACACCCCCACCGCGTCCCCACGCGGGACCCACCCGCGCCACGCGCCCCTGCCGTCTTCCTCCTCCCTCTCGCTCGCACCACCCGCCGCCTGGTTCTCCTCCCACCTGGCCAGCCACCCCGCCTCCGCCCATCATGGCCTGCTGCCGCGACCATGAGCCTCCCTCTCCGAGCCGCCGCGCCTCCTCCGCTTCGCCTGTTCCCGGCCGCTGCCTCGCTTCGCTCCGCTGCCTGCGTCGAGCTCGCCACGCCGCCGCTGCGTCGCCTGCCGTCGGCCCGCCTCCAGCGCCCGCCGCACTGACCTCGCCGACCTCGAACTGCCGCCGCGCCTCCCGCCTCCGACCCCACCGCCTCGCCGTCCACCGCTTCCAAGCCCCGCCGCCTGGGCCTGAAGCCTCTCCTTCGCCGCCGCTCTCGCGCTCTCGCTGCCCGCGTCGCCGCAGCCCGCTGACGCCGACCGCCGCCGGACCTCCGTCGCGTCCTGCCTCCCTCCGGTTCACGACGCCGGCCCAAGCTCCCGCCGCTGTCGCTGGCCTCGCGCCTCTCTCCTGTTGGTCCTCGTCCTCGTTACGCAAGGTCGCCATCAACCTCGCGGGCTCCTTCCCCAGTTTTGTTCCTTGTCGCTTTCCGCTGCAACCCGTTCGTTAGATGTTCGAGTTGTGTATCCCAGTTGCGATCCCAAAGGCCAGAAGTGAGGATGTTGTTGCCAGGACAATATGTGGTGAAGCCGACTCAGCTATCTGGGACCTTCGCGATGAACAAGTATGACAAGAATTCCGAATGGAACCTCGGCAACACATAAGTGACCCAAGACCGACATCGCCACCGAGAACTCTGACAAGGACGCCAAGGTCGTTTAAACGGAGCCGCCAAGATCGCCAAGACACCCGTCGAACCCCGAGGACCGGACGCGACAAGGTCTACCTCACGGACACCGAGAACTCCCCCCTGAACGCCAAGTTCGCCGTCACGGATGCGACAATTATTCCTCGAGGACGCCAAGTTCTTCGCCTCGGACACCGAGACCCGGGATCGTCAAGTTCTCCTTCCGGAAGCATCGACGCCCGTGCGACAAGATCTACTTCACGGATTCGGAAACCCCGGTACCAGACAAGTTTGCCTTTGACCTCGAGTTCTCCTATACGGATACACCGAGTTCTCCAACGAGGACACCAAGGCCGTCGACATGACCCGTAGACCATGGAACGCCAAGATCTACCCCGATCCGAAGACCCTAACCCCGGAGTCTGAGACCGCTTCCGTCGAACCCTGGACCCCGAGACCCGACCCCGAACCCCCAGAACCCAAGATCTGTCGGACCCTAATGTGTGAACCCCTTCCCGAAACCCTATTTTATAACATAATACAACTTGTCGCATCTTAAACATTCATCTTGCATGCATATTTGTGTGGTTTGGGGGCCTTTTGCCGATTCACCTCTAATTAAATATGGGGCCCATATGCGGGCAAATCTAGTCTTATATTGGCCTCATTTAAGCATGTGTAGCGAACCGGTTCCATCTGTTGTCTTGTTAAACAACACTTAATTTGCGGGGTAGATAAATAACTTGCACCATCTAATTAATTGTCGGGGCCCCGGTTCCACTTAATATGACCTAATCGCATCGCATCCTTGCCATGCCATACATCATACATGCATCATGCCGATCTTCTGCCGTTGTATTAAATATTGCATCCGGTGTTTCTTCTAGTGTTTTGGTTCTTCGTGGATAAGGCCGTTGAGTTGATGTGAGCTTCGCTCCGATCTTCGGTTGAACCTTCGACAATGTTTTCAGGCGAGCATCTCCCCCTTTCTACCTATCTTACTTTTATAGTCTTTATTCCCTCCTGTTGATCTATTGCTATCTGTGTTGCGATGCTTTAGTTTCCGTACCTGTGATATACCGTGCAGCCCTATATTGCCTTGGACACATCCTATTACCTGTTGTTTGGTAGATAGTTGGACTTATGGCGTCGTAGTCGCTTGCTCAAGTGCGTTGCGTTTAAATCGCAGCTTGTTGATGTATTGCCGCATGTTGATGTTGGAGATGATCATAGTTTTATTTATCGCTCACTTTAATTATTGTTTAACAACTAAAATTGAAGTAGGTAAATGCGGAGGCATCGGTGGGTGATAGATAATATTTGGTTTCCGAACGCCCACTTGTGTCCCGTAAGACCCCGAGTACTTGATACCTGTTCCTTGATTTATCGCGCTATCCACATCCGGGAGGTATCTGGGACCCCCCTGAGCCAGAGCTTGATTCAGTCTTATTTCTTGGGGCCACAAACTAGTTTGAGGTTTTATTTACTGTCGAGGGAATGACCACGGCAGATGCTGCAATCGGCAGCGAGTAGTAGAACGAGGGGCAAGGGCGGCCAGCCATCTGCGGTGCGAGATGAGGGCGGAGACTCAGGGTTTTACCCAGGTTCGGCCCCCCGGAGGGTAAAGACCTACTCCTGCTAGATTGTATTATGGAGGTGAGTACAATGGGCGAACTCGGCGACTAGGCGGCGAGTTGCTTGGGTGAATGAGGGAACGATTCTACGTCCCTTAGGGAGGTTTATATAGGCTCACCTCCCTAGGGTTTACATATCTCAACCGATTCTGACTTTGCCAACACGCTAAGTCAAACCGACTGGCCTATCTACTCGCTGGGCCTTTGACCTCCAGTCGCTTTGGTGCCTTGATGGGCTTCGATCCACTGCTCGCAGTGCCCACTGCCAGCCCTTGGGCGATCGGAACGTCCCACGAGGATACCCCAAGAGGCATATCCCCATCGTAGTCCCCGAGGCCGTCGTTGATTAGGCGCGGTGGCTGCAGCGATCGAGTATACGGCTTCAAGTTGGCATCAGTCGAATCGTCGGCGGGCTCCTGCACGAAGGGAAAAAATCCAGCGAACCGAGTCGCGTCTTGAGTGAGTCGAACCAACGGGTCGCGGCCTCGGCGAGTAACTCAGCGAGCCGGTGGCGAGGCGGACCGTCAGGCGTGGTCAAACTAGCCGTAAGGTAACTTAACGGTAACTTCGGCGTAATCATCGCGCGATAACGGCCCCTAGTTTGGCGGGCAGCTCGCTATATAAGAGGGATGGTAGGCTATCGAAGCCAACCGCCCATCATTTCCTCCGAGTGCACATCTCCGTCCTGATCCCGCGAACTGATCGACCCGCAATCTTCCGCCCCCAAAGCGAATCCTCAGCCATGGCCCTCTCCACTGAACCTTGGGGAAGATCCAAGTGCACCAGAGCGCAACTGGCCTCCTTCGAGGAGGCCGGAATCCTGCGGGCCGGCTGCTGGCGAATCCCCGCAGCCGGGGAAACGACCCCGACCCCGCGCGAGAGAGAGTTTATCTGTTTCACTAGTCACCTCGAGCGGGGTTTAGGGTTTCCCACTTCTCTGTTCTTCCGTAACCTGCGCTTACTACGAGATCCAGCCTCGGATCTGGGCCCCCATAGTATCGAGCAGTCGCCATCTTCGTGGCTCGAAAGTGCTACTTGGGCTGCCGCCCTACTTTCCTTGTGGCAAGATCTGTTCCATGGACGGATCAGCCGCGAGGCGGCGGCCCAATGCTAGCCGCAGGGGCTTAACTTTCCAGCTCAAATCCAAAGCCTCCTTCTTCGACGATCTTGCCGCCAAAGCGGCGGCGATCGAAAAGTCTTGGTTTTACGTGACCGAGGCGACCCGAAGAACGGCGGCGATCCCGCAGATTTCGCCAACCGCCCCGAGCCGCGCATCCTCCAGGCCGTCAAGCTCCCCGTTGACCAGCGAATGGTCGTCGACGAAATGCTCCGCACCATTCGCGTCCGAAGAAGAAAAGCTCCAGACGGTGAACCTATACAACTGGCTTGGCGGCGGCTTCGCTTCGCGACGCGAGCATTATATGTACCAAGACATCGGCCGAGAAGACTCGACAAGGCCTCGCCGAGTGGAAGCCGGAGGACTACCTCCAGCCGAAGAGGATCACCCAGCGGCATACACGGACGCCTGCCGGGATTTCTCCATACACCGCGGCGTCCGCCCAACGGTAATTATCTTTTCGTATTCGCGATCGCGGCATGTGCAGTCGCGGTAACCTTAACTTCGTTTCATGTTTTCACGCAGCTATTCCAAGTGGTCGAAGGGTGGCTACCACCCGCCGACGACGAGAGCTCCGGGCCATCCGCCCAAGATACAAGCGAGTCGCCACCCGCCAAGGGTAACGCGGACGACGAGGACGAGTCCGAAGAAGAGATTGCCCCACTGGCTCGAAAGACCCGCGGGCAACGTCAACGCGAACTCGAGGCAAGCAGGAGCCTCGAGCGCCATGACGACGACGAAGAACTCCCGGAGACCACCTCGCTCCGTCAGGCCACCCCCGCGAAGAAGAAGAAAGAGGCGAGGGCTCCCTTGAAGAGGAAGACGAAGCCGCCGAAGATGGCTTCACCGCCGCGTTCAGCGAGCAGCTCCGACGCCCACAGCTCGGCCGGTGACGAGGCAGCCCCACCAACAACCGCGCTAGATGCGCCATCCACGGAGGCACCGCTGGCCTCAATGCCTCCGCCATTCGCGCCGGTCTCCGGGCTAGAGAAAGCTCCAACCGAGGCGACTTCACCTCGCAAGGAAGTCCCGAGCGCAGCGGTCTCGCCTCGCAAGGAAGCTCCGCCGCAGCCCTCCTCGCAGAGAGGTTTCCGCCGGCGCCCGGAGGTACCAACCGCTACCGACATCAAAGAAGCCATCCGTATCCTGGGCCTGGCGTCCCGAACTGGGGCTCGCCGTTGGGCTCGAGCTGGAGAAACCAGCCGCCAGACGGGCTGCGTTTCATTCCAGCTTGCCAAGCGCCGGCCTTCACCTTTCTCTTACCATTTTTGCTCTTTTACTGAGTTGTCTCGACGCCAGGGACCGGAGTGAAGAAGATGGGCCACCCGACGGTGGCCAAGGTGCCCTCCGCGAAGCGGGGAGGACCTTCCCGCAAGAGGAAGGTGGACGAGGTCGCCGCCCACGGAAGGCAGCAAGAAGGCCAAGGGCGACGACATCGCCGATGTCTCCGACGACACGGCGAACGCACCGCTAGGCCCGCGAAGCGACCGCCCACGGCGGGGGCACCGTTGCCTAGACCGGAGGAGGCGAGCTCCTTGAGCGGGCGCGTCAATCGCTACCTTCCCCGCTTCATGACCAAGGCCACGGCGAAAAGTGCCGCGATCGCGAGCCCTACTCCGAGATCCCGCGCCGAGGTTGACCAACGTCGCGACACACCGGCGCTTTTATGCTCGCGGGACGCGCAACTGCTCAACATGCTTGGCGCGGCCATCCAGGTACCTCCAGTCCCCGAGGATCAGGTCGTTGTTTTGCAACGGCCTGATTCTTTTTAATTTTCTGATTTGCGCGTTCGAGTCCAGTCCCCGAGTGCGCACTCGCTAAATTTTAGCGGGTGGGCACTTTAGGAATTTTTTCAACCGCCAGTCCCCGAGTGCGCACTCGCTAAATTTTAGCGGGTGGGCACTTTAGGAATTTTTCAACCACCAGTCCCCGAGTGCGCACTCGCTAAATTTTAGCGGGTGGGCACTTTAGGAATTTTTTCAACCGCCAGTCCCCGTGTGCTAACTTTGACGATGTGCAGGGTCTGCAGCTGGAGTCGGCAGCGATGGCCGCGGGCAGCGTCTTGAGGAGGGGTTGGCCGCTTCAAGAGGTTAACAAGGACCTTCAGTTGCAGCAGGCAGAGGCTCGCCAAGAACTTGTACCACCGGCGAATGACGGCGAGGTTCGCATTAGGCACGAGCAAAGGATCGCCGACCTCGAGCGCGAATCATGGAGGCGAAAGAGGAAGCAAGCTCAGCGAATGGCGAGCTAAGGCGCCGTGGCGGCCGCGAAGAAGACCGGAAGGTGTCGGAGGCCCTCATTGTTGGGCTTCAAGACGACCATTCGCCGCTTCAAAATTTTATCACGAACTCGCCGCCTGCTGCTTGGTAAGTGCACCTTCCCGCCTTGCAATCATATTGTTTGTTTCCGTAGTGCTCACAACTGTTTCCATCTCGCAGGCCGTGTGATTGGTAGCCATGAGGAAGCGACCTCTCTTGATGCGAGGGAGTGCGTGAGCATGCTTGTCGACTCGGCGACACTGTCGGCGACGTGCATCCGCGCCTATCTTCAAGAGATGTCGCCCACGGAGGTTATTCCCGAGGACCTTGTTGAGGTGTGGGAGTACTTGGAGAAGGCGCCCATGTCGTGGAGTTCATGACGCGTCGGCGCTTCGGGCGTGAGCGCCGACAGCTCGAGCCTTGACTCCACTTCCCGAAGACTTCGACCGACGATGTGACGAGTGGGTATCCTCGTCGATCGGGCGCGGTGGACCTGTCGAGGTCCTCAAGCTGCAGGAGCGAGCTGCCGCTACTCGGAGCGTGTTCGGGCGATGGGTGACCTTCTTCCTTATCGTGAAACGGTCGCTACCGAATCGACCCCGAGCCGCATCGCGATTTCAAGGTCGAGCAGCCCTTCCGCTGGGCGATGGCGGGCGAGCTGACGACGATCCATCGAACCCGTATACTCCGCTCATTCGAAGCGGCGGATACGGGTGCATCATCGTCGGCTCGCAGTAGTGTGGTATGCCTAGATAAGTTAGTAGCAATTACGCCAAGGCATAGTTTGTAATGTAAGACGATGCGATGTGCGATTGAATCGGATGTTGTGTTTATTTTGCTAAATCATGTTTTGGATTGATTTTGGATGAGTCCCCGAGCGTCCGCCTTTTGTGGGGTTCACCTTATGTATGATGTGTTGTTATCATGTGTTTTGTTAATTTAGTCGACTCGCCTGGCTCGAGAGCCAACGCATGGCGACTCCCTTGAGTGCTCAGATTTACCGCTTTCCAGACGCGAACGGGCCGGGTGGCCGAGTCCCCGAGCGTGGTACTTGGTAGTTCAAGGCGCAACTCGAGGGTGGTTGAGGACCGAGCGTTTGTGGGCGTCGCTCCGCCTGCCCGGTGGGTCACCATGGCGAGTCCCGGCACGCTCTCTTACTTGGCGTTTTCCGACCGATCGGGCGAACTATGCAGTCCCCGAGCGTGGTACTTAGTCGCTCGAGTCGCTAGGCCGAGGATGCGGAGGACCAGGGTCGCTGTGGAAGCGAGGATGATGTCTTGGTTCAGAAACCACGAGCTGGGCGACCGATGGGGCTCCGGGTTGGCGTTTTAGTGGACGATGCAAGACCTGAATGAGTCGGTTTTACATCGCACTACTTAGCCGTGCCGTCGCTGTACCAAGGGTTGACTCAGTATTTTAGCATGACGTCATAATTACGTGCGAGTGGCACAAGGTATGGAGAGTAGACGAATTTTGCAGAACCGCTTTATTCATAGCGACCGAGAGTACATATGTGGGGTTCTAGGTATAGAACTTCCGGAGGAGGTTTACATTCCAGGCCGCTTGACGCCGAGTTCACCGTCCCCGCGGACGCCGACGAGGTAATAGGCGTGCCGTTAGCACGCTCGATAGCGAACGGGCCTTCCCATGGAGGGAGAGCTTGTGCATGCCCTTCTTGTCCTGGATGAGGCGTAACACCAAGTCACCTTCCCGAAGGTGCGGGTTTTCACCCGTCTGGTGATAGCGACGGAGCCCTTGCCGATAGATAGCGGCGCGATCGGGCGAGGTCGCGTGCTTCGCCGAGTTGGTCGAGCCCGTCTTGGCGGGCTAGTTCGCTTATGCCTCCGTAGTGGACGACCCGTGGCGAGTCGTGTTCGAGGTCGGTGGGCATGACCGCTTCAGCACCGTGAGACCATGAAGAAGGGGTGAATCCGTCGACTGTTGACCGAGGTGCGGATTCCCCGATGACGGAGGGAAGCTCTTCGACCCAGCATCCAGCGGTGCGCCGAGTGGTACTTTGAGTCGCGCCAGCCGTGGAGGATGCTTTGGTTGGCTGCTCCGCCTGGCCGTTGGATTCGGTGTGCGATCGACGCGAGGTCGAGCCGGATGTGGTGCTCCTCACGTAACTCGCCATTGCTCCCTTGGCGAAGTTTGTGCCGTTGTCCGTGATGATCTGTTAGGGAAACCGTAGCGGTATATGAGCTCGCGTAGGAACTTGGTGGCGGTCTTCCGTCGCACTTCGGACCGGCTTGGCTTTCACCCACTTGGTGAATTTGTCCACGGCGACCAGCAGGTGGGTGTAGCCGAGGGGCCTTCTTGAAGGCCACCATGTCCATGCCCCACACGGCGAATGGCCAGGTGATGGGGATGGTTTTGAGCCGAACTTGAACGCGCGTCTGGTTGGCGTACGGCACCCGCGCATCGCTGGACGATGTCGACGGCGCGCGCAGCGGGGCCAAGAGAAGCCGTGTCGCATAGCCTTGGCGACTAGGGAGCGCTGCGGCGTGGTGGCCGCAATGCCCGAGTGGATGTCGTAAGATTTTGCGCCCTTCGCTGGTTGGACGCAGCGTTGAACACGCCGTGACGCTGCGCTTGTGTAGTTCGCCGTCGATGATGGTGTAGGACTTGCATCGGCGAACAATCATTCGAGCACTTGTCTCGTCTCGGGCAGGTTGCCGCTCTGTGTAGGCAATGTAGGGCTTGGTCCAGCCGTTCGCTCGGTGACGAAAAGCGACCAAGGTTGCCTCTGGTTGAGCGGACTCAATGTCGATCTCCTTCGGAGGAGAGACCGACGTGAAGATGGTGTCTAGGAACACGCCAAGGGTGGTGTGGATCGAGCCGACATGCGAGAGGGCGCGCCTCCTCGCTTTTCCGCTGTCGATCCACTCGACGGAATAGCCGTGAAGTGGCCGCCCAGCTTGTCCACCTCTTGGCGGCACCGCCATGGTAGGGGAGACGGCGTCGCAGGTGCCGGGCGACTTGTCCCGCGACGAGGTCGGAATCGCCAGAGCATCAAGGCGATTGACACTCATCTCCTTTGCAGCTCGTGATGTCAGGAGTAGGGCCTCGATTCGCCATGTTGTTGGTGCAGGCGTGAAATCGAGGCGGAGGATGTAGCGGAGCTTGTCGCCTTTGGCGAAGTCAAGACTATCCTCGCTCCGCTGCGCTTTTGGACCCGTCAAGTGTAGGCTCCAAGAGTGAAGGTACGGCGGCTTCTCCGCTGCTGGGCCTCCTCCGCCGGGCGAGGAAATCGCCATGCTCGCGACTTGATCGCCTCCGTGGCTCAGATTAACGTTGTGGACGCCGATCTCGACGGCCCACTTGGCGACCGCCCGGTCGCCTCGCGATTGCGGATGATGTCTTGTAGTGGAGCGGAGGAGACGATCGTGATGGGATGCTCCTGAAGTAATGCGGCAGCGCCGCCGAGCTCAAGACCGCGTATACCAGCTTTTGGTATCAGGTATCGGCGCGACTCGTGAGGACCTCGCTGATGTAGTAGACCGCCGCTGGACTGGCGCCTTTCCTTCCTCTCGTCGCTCGACGACCATCACGGCGCCGACGACGCGCCGGACGCCGCGACGAAACCAGCATGGGCTCTTGTCGATGGGTGCGGCGGTAGTGGTGCGGCGTAGCACCTTTTTGAGGTCGCGAGCGCCGTCGCTTCCTTGTCCCACCGAAGGTGGGATTCTTGCGCATCAGCGGTATAGGGGCATCGCTTTTCGCCAGCGGGGATGAAGCGATCGAGAGCCGCCACACCGGCCAGCTCGACGCCGCGCAGCACTCGGGTTTGCCGAGCCGCGATCGTGTCGATCTTTGTTGGGTTTGCCTCGATTCCTCGCTTGGAGACGACGCACTTAGCAATGTTCGCGGGTACACCAAGGTGCACTTGCCCGGGTTGAGCTTTATCTTGTACCTCCGCAGTTGGCGGTCTCCGCTAGATCGGCGAGTAGATCGCCTTGGCGAGCGGATTTACAACCACGCCGATGTAGACGTGGATGTTGCGCCAATTTGGCTCGCGAGGCATTCTTGCATGCACCGCTGGTAGGTCGCCCGCTCTTGAGGCCAAGGTCATGGCGGTGTAGCGTAAGGCTCGAATGGCGTGATGAACGCCGCCTTCTTCGCCTCGACAGCCATTTTGATCTGGTTATACCCGAGTAGGCCGAGGAAACATGACTCGAGCCCGCGGTGGAGTCGATGATTTGATCGATCCGCGGAGGACGAATCGCCTTTGGGCAGGCGCTCAGGTTTGTGTAGTCGATACACATTCTCCGTCCCGCTTTTCTTTTCGACCAGGACTGGGTTTGCCAGCCACTTGAGTATTTGATTGGCCGAATGAAGCCGCAGCAGCAGCGCCGCACTTCTTCGGCAATTGCTCGACGGCGCTCTTCATTGAAGGCCGTAGCGATCGCTTGACCGGGTCGCACTTTGGGGTCGGCGCTTAGTTTGTGCTCAGCGAGCTCCCTAGGGACACCGTGCATGTCGGAGGGTTTCCATGCAAAGATGTCCCTATTCTCACGAAGGAACTCGATGAGCGCGCTTCCTATGCCGGGCTCATGCCTGTCCCGATCGCCACCGTCTGGTCAGTCGCTCGGGACCAGCTCGACGGCGGTGTCGCCGTGGCCTCAAAGGTTGAGGGGTTCGCGCCCGAGTTGGGCTTCTTGAGTATTGTGGGTCGTCGTTGTTGACCCGCCGCGATTTGGCGAGCTCATCGGCGCTAGCTTCCGCCGCGATCACGGGCGTCGAGTGCGGCTCCTTTGGCCTCGCATTCGGCGCTGTCAGGGTCGCCGCTGATGGTGATGACGCCGCACGGCCCGGGAGCTTCATCGCTGTACGCCAGTAGTGGGTGCCGCCATGAATTTGGCGAACGCCGCGCCCCAGACGCAATGGTAGGGCTGTCAAGGGCACCAGCTCAAGACGATCCGCCGGTGCGGAAGTTTGCCGGAGTGCCAAGGTGACGGTAGCGTGACCTTGCCGATCGGGTACGCCTTCCGACCGGGACGATGCCGTGGAACGTGGTGTGGGTTGTTCGATCATCGATCGCGGGAGCCGCAGCGCTGAAGGTGTCGAGGTAGAGGATGTTGATGGAGCTGCCGCCCATCGTGGTCTTGGGGAGCCGAGTCGCCGACCTTGGCTTGACCACCAGGGCGACTCGTCCTGGGTACTCGATGCGTGGCGAGTGGTCTTGCCGGCTCCAGGTGATGGGCTGTTCCGACCAGTTCAGGAACTGGGGGACGTCCGTCAGGGCCACCGCGTTGACGGCGACGGCGCGGGCGATGACCTTCTCGCGCCGTGTTGAAGCCGTGAAGGTGTGGAGCGAGCCGCCACTTTGCCGAATTTTCCGCCATTTTGCGGGTCGTTATCGGTGTCCTCCCGCGCGTGCCGTGCCTTCTCGATTTCCCTGAGGGTGTGGCAGTCGGCGGTGGTGTGCGTGGCGGGCTTTCCTTCCCTGCTGTGAAACGCACACGGTTGGTTAAGGAGGGCCGCGGGATCGAACCTTGGCTTGTTCTTGTAGTTGCCGCCGTCGCGGCGTTGTCCTCCGTCGCGCGGTAGCTCTTGGCTCGCGTTGTGCCTGCCAGCGTTGGCAGTCGACTTCGCTCGTTGCGGCGCTTGCTCGAGGCGGTGCCGCCAGAGCGTAGGTCGACTCGGGCGACCACCGCCGTTACCGCCCGTCTTGCGTTGCCCTCCTGATTCATCGCCGTCGATGTCTTGGTTGGGGTCTTCTTGGCGTCGCTTGGCGATCTCGAGGAGGTCGGGATGTTGTCGAGTGTTTTGGCGTGTCGCTGAGCTTGGCGACTAAAGGCTCGTGGCGGCACGATGTCTTGAAGCAATGGATCGCGGTGTCGGGTGGATGCCGACCGCGTTACTGCAGCTCCCGCCACCGTTGAACCCGATGGTCGACTCGCGGGTCCCTGAGCAGCGTTCGTGTCCTCGATGGTGGTGGCGCGAGTGTAGGAGCACTCAAGTGCCCGACGGCGTCTCGCATTTCCTCGAGTCGACATCACGGGGGCGTGTTGATCCATTGCCCGCACGTCCCTCCATCATCGCGGGAGGTAACGGGCGGCGTAGGTCGATGTGGCCGCGATCCCCATTGCCATGAGGTATGTGTCGAGCAGATCAAGGGTCATACGAGGAGTCGATTTTTCGATCTCCTTTGGCGCCTTGAAGTTTGGCGGTACTTTCGCCGGATCATTGGTCCAAGCACTTGGGCCCCTAATCGATCGAGCGACCCATGGGCTCGCCGTCATGGCAGTATTTAGGGTGTGCCGCAATCGTCGGGCTGGCGTCTGCGCCCGATTTTGGTTGTTGATGATGTGAGTGCGGCGTCGACGGGTTCTCCGCTGGCGGCGACGGTTGGTCGCCGCCTGGGATCGTTGGTAGAGAGTGCCGCATTCGCGGTCGCCGTTGGAGCTGCGATGGCTCGGCGGGCAATTGAGGGTGTTTGCCGCTGGACGGCCGCCGAGGCCGCCACCTTCCGGAGGAGCGAGTACACTCGCCCTGCGTCGGCGCTGCTTTCGCTGTTCCACGGCCTTCGCGAGTAGGGCCCCTGACGTATTGATTTGTAAGGCGCCGCGGTCGCCGTGATCTGTCGGCCGCGGCTCGCCTGCCACGAGGTTGTCCATCGGGTGGAGAAACGTGGAAGGCCGTTAATCGCCGCTCCGTGAGGAGACGACTATCCGCGGCTGGTCCTCAGGAGGTGCGGTTAGGTGGTGGCGGGCACCGCCGTAGATCTGGCGGGTCGAGCGCTCACTGGTGGCGCGTTCTCGCAGATCGCGCTCGGCTATCGCGCCGGATCGTTCTCATCGTCGAAATTCAGGCGCCTGAACGGTGGGGTTCAGCGCGCCCGATCCGCTGGTGGTAGCGTGATGCTTCTTGCGCTGCCACCTGCCGAGGCGAATTTTTCGGCGTGCTCTTGCGTCGCCTCCGCCCGGTTTGGCGGAGTTCCTCGACCTCCGTTGCCGTGGCGTTGGGAGGGATCGGGTGGAGAAAGGGTCCTCGGCGGATCGGGCGCGGTGGCCATGTAGGTCGCGTGGCGACCGTCCCGTCGTGGAGGTCGGCGGAGTTTTCCGACCGAGTCAAGTCGAAGATCCCGAGGATGGAAGGGTCCTCAAGTCTCCCGCTGGAGACCTGGTGATGGAGCCCGACGAGGCGCGGTGATGGATCCGGCGAGTGACGCCGGATCGCCGAGTCGGCGTCGTCGGTGAGGGCCGCGTCTCCTGCGGCCGCTGGGTTTTTGGCCACGTTGCTGTGGGCAGAGTCGTACTAGGAGGCGGGGCGGTGGGTCGTGCGGATCTGGCTCTCGGAGGGCCGATCGCGTGGTGGCGACTCGCGGATGCGAGCCGAGTCCTCCGAGGTGATGGCGTCGGTGAAGCCGACGAAGAGGCTGATCGTGCCGACTGGCAGGATCACGCTGTGTGTGACGGGTCGCGCCGCCGGGACGTAGCTGCTCGGCAAGATCTGGAGCATCTCGCCGATCGCTATCATGCGGCGGGTGGCGACCGTCTCGTTGATGGGCAGATTGGATCTCGCGCAGAACACCGCCAGACCGGCCAGGCCCCGGTGGGCGCCACCGCCGAGGAATGACCACGGCAGATTGCAATCGGCAGCGGTAGTAGAACGAGGGCAAGGCGGCCAGCCATCTGCGGTCGAGATGAGGGCGGAGACTCGTGGTTTTACCCAGGTTCGGCCCCGGGGTAAAGACCTACTCCTGCTAGATTGTATTATGGAGGTGAGTACAATGGGCGAACTCGGCGACTAGGCGGCGAGTTGCTTGGGTGAATGAGGGAACGTATCTCTACTCGTCCCTTAGGGAGGTTTATATAGGCTCACCTCCCCTAGGGTTTACATATCTCAACCGATTGATTCTGACTTTGCCAACACGCTAAGTCAAACCGATGGGCCTATCTACTACTTTGGGCCTTTGACCTCCAGTCGCCTGGTGCCTTGATGGGCTTCGATCCACTCGCCGTTCTGCAGGCCCACTCGCCAGCCCTTGGGCCAGTCGGAAACGTCCCGCTGAGGATACCCCAGTAGGCATATCCCCATCATTTACTATCCTGGACTTATGCCATGCTATTTATGTATTTACGTTTGTGCGAGGAGCACACTGTACTGTTTAGGATCGGGACACGATTCCACGGTGTCGACAAGCCCAGTTTTGGGTTCCCAGTCGTTCACAGCCGTCCACCCAAACCTTGAGTCCGTCTAGGAGCTTGCTTACTTCGTTGCGGGTAGACTCCAAGGGGTGGCCCCCTGAAATATTTCTGAATCCTGTGATTGTTCAGTCGTGAAAGCCTCGTTGGGTTTTGAGTTGGTTTTTCCGAGGTTGATCGAGCGTGTGTTGCTATTGGTGCACCCCGGCCGGGTAAAACTTTCTGAAAGCCGTGTCCGCGGATATGGACGACTTGGAGCACAGTATCTCGATCATAGACAAGCATAACTAAAGTTTACTGCTATAAATTTGACTTTATAATGACTAGTAAACAGCTTCACTATAATGGAATGGCTAAATAATACTGCCCACAATTGCTTGTTTGGTTTGTCGCTTGCGACAATTGAATCTGACTAGTAAGTATTGCAACTACAACGAAACGGCTGAATAAAAGTACCAACATCTGCTGGGTTTTGGGGTTTATCTCATGCTATCTGTATCTGATTAGTAATTGTTGCAACCACAACGGAATGGTCAACTAAAAGTGCCCACTGCTTATTTTATCAGGACGATTATCTAAACCTGACTAGTAAAGTGTCGCCACTATAATTGAATAAATAAAACTGCCAACTGTGTGAGTTCCTTGGTTGACTTCCTCGTTTGGTCTCGAGGGGGAAACACCAGGACGGGTTTGTTTGGTGTTAGCTTCAGGTTGGATCCGGATAGGTCATTCCCATCCCCTCGATAACCGCCATTGTATCGAGTCTCTATAGGTTGTTCACATCTTCGCCGCTCGATCCACCATATCTATGTAGGCGAGGACCAATTCTAGCCTCGCTGTCTGGCCTCGATCGACGCTCCTCTTTTTCCTTTGCCCTTTGCGCACCTTTGTTTAAGCAGGTTTTGAGATCGACGCCGTTAGCAGGGTTACCCTTCCGGCTTGGCCTGGGCAGGGTTATGGACGCCATTGGTTATTCTTCAGGGCTCTTAGCCTCATTTGCATCTTGTCCGTAGCTGGACGCTCTATCGTTTTCAAGGTGATTTGGATCTTTGTATAACATGTCTGTATTCTTGACTCTTTGAGTCGTTGTTATATATATCTGTTCTGTGGGTCCCATTGAGGACTGTTGTGTAATGTTATTACTTCGTTTTCCACCCGCACGAAAGTGCCTGGTGGGCACCTTTGAATCGTTTCTATGCGGGTTTGGCGAATTTTGCTCAAACTTGCATAGGTCCGATTCTGAGGGTGTTACAGGCCGCCCTGTGGCTACCATCCGTCTCTCCTCTGGACTCCGTGTTCTCCTCGGTGAAATATTGAGTTTGGCTTTTGTCCCATCCAATTCCGAGAATATTTCCTTACTAGCTTTTCTGGAACCAAAAACAGCAGAAAACAGGCAACTGGCACTACGGCATCTTGTTAATAGGTTAGTACCAGAAAACATATAAAAACACCTCAAAGTGTGTACAAAGCAAAGAAAAGTAGATACTAAACAAGCATGGAACATCAAAAATTATAGATACGTTTCTAACGTATCAAGCATCCCCAAGCTTAACTCATGCTCGTCCTCGAGTAGGTAAGTGATAAAAAGAATAATTTTTGAGGTGACATGCACCATAAAAACCAAGATCAAACCATTTGCAAGCATTGAAAGCTGGGATCAAAGATCTCTAAACATGAGTATGAAAGATGGAGTTCTAACAATAAGACAAAGTAACTATGCATGCAACATGAAAGGCTACAAACAAAGATCATGAATAACATGCATTGAAAAACGTTTGTTTGTTTCACATACATAAAACATGGCATAGTGGCAATCAGCTTGTCCCTCATATAGTAGCAAATAGATGCATATGACACCTTCAAAGTTCATAAGAGTGACTAGATACAAATAGCACAAGAACAAGTAATATCAACAATATGCATCAATCAATAAGTTTTGGGACAATGTACATAGAACTAAGAATGGCGACTATGCTCTCTTAACTGGTGCTTAAGGATAGAAGGTGGAGACTCAATATAATAGTGGAAGAAAGGCCCTTCATAAAGGGAAGCAGGGATTTCATGTTTCAAAAAGAGCTTCCAAAAATTATGGTACTTGTTAGATTTCATCCCTCATTGCCCCTATCATAAGCATCTTGAAGTGATTAAGGTTAAAGTGAACAAACTATGGAGTATATGCTTGACAAAGTATAAGTTGGCAATCTCATGTGCCTTGAATATGAGGGTCGCTCCTCATGCTACTCAACTTTAGTCACATGTAAGTTCTTGTCATAGTAAGTACACGTGTATCATAGAGAACCGCCAACAGGGTACCCCTTGCACATGGTACAGGAGCTATCCCATAACCAAAATGACAAGGCAAGCAGACAATGAGCATCTCAGCATTCTTCTTATTTACCATGGGAATATGGTGCTTTTTTGTTTCTTTCCTCTTTTCTCAATATGTCTCTTTTTCTCAATCTCTTTTTTATAAGAAGAATGCTTCATAGATGTCACTATGGTGATGCTGCAAGTTTCCACCATGATTAGGCATGGCTTAGGCTAGCGGCCCAGGCGTTTCTCTAACACAAAATACATAACTTCATGGACTTACAAGCTCCCTTTTATTTCACACCGGCGACATCCATAAACAAAAGAGCATGATATCAACTGTGTACAAAGTACAAGTGCAATGTTGAAAGCGTTCCCTGTGACAGCACGGTTCTACTAATTCCAACATATAAGTGCAAGCATATACAACATAGATGACACAATGGTTCAAGTTTATTAGGGGCAAGAAAAATAAAGTGTGCCATCAAGTTTGTGAGAGCTTTAATCACTAAGTTTTCACATAACAAAATACTTTTTAATTGGAAGATAGATGAAAACAAGAATATACTTGGAATGGTGTAACACACCATGCATAGGAATTTATAGTGGACACTTTGGAATAACTTGGTTTCTTGGGAGTTGTAAGCATGAGTAGAGCTTACTCATACAAGTGGGGGCTAGCAAAAGACTAGGAGCGACCAACTAAGAGAGCAATAATGGTCATAATCATGTAGAGCGACAAAACATTACTAATCAAAGCATAAAGTGGTACTACAAGTTAAGGACTAAATGATCATAGAGGCTATGGTGACTTGTTCATAGTCATAACATGGTGTGAGCATTTGTCAAGTCAACCCAAACAAAGCATCAAAGGAGAATACCACAATACTATGCTTTTGCATGCTAAAACAACGCATGATTCTTTCAAGGCACACTAAGCAATCCCAATTGTTTGGAACAAGTAATGATACAGCAATAATCACTAAGCATAAGTTTAAAAAAACACTTATCATGACATGCTGAAGTCTAAGTCACAGTAACGCAAGCTCCTCTTGCACTATTTCAAGCGAGAACTTTCTACTCCTTTCCAACACCAATCAAATTATTTGAAACAACACAGTGAGAACGGGGGTCCAAACTAATTTATTCAAGCAAACTAAGCAAACCAAACGAAAACTAAGATGCTCCAAGAACAACACAACAGTGCATGAAACAATAAAAACAAAGTGTCTAGAAAGACCTGAGCTTTTTATTGATGAAGAAGGGGATGCCTTGGCCATCCCCAAGCTTTAACGCTTATACCTCTTGGATATTTCTTGGGGTGACACCGGGGTGTCATCCTCAATCTTGATATTTTGTCCATTCTTCATCTCATTACATCATTCTCTCTCTACACCTGAAATTTTTCCTTCATACAAAACTTCACACAATCTTCATTAGCAACATTAGTGTATTCAAAAGATAAAAGACCTTTGGGTTTAGCTTTGGAACAGAAAAACTTTCACTAAAAACACAATCTACTATAGAAATTCCCTTAAAAATCTCAATTTACCAAAAAGAATCCAAAAAGGAATCAATAAGAAGCAAATGCAAATAATGACAGAAATCTTTCAAAACAGACCAACAGGTAGAAACCTATTTTTTAGAAGACCTTATGTTGCTCAAATAAAAAAGTGTTGAACTAACGAAAGTTATCTAATATACTGGGGAATTTATTCGTAAATTTTCAGCCCAATACGACTTACCAATACTCCTCACTAATTTTTATGGTGGAGCACAAAAATCTGTTTCGGAACAGCAACTCCCCAAATCTTACTTCCCTCTCACTAGAGGTCATTATTGGCACAAAAAGCAAACAAAAAGGATAAGAAGAGGTCATTACTGAAGTAATAACTTCCAAGACTCAATAAAACTCTTGGGTTATCTCCCAACAAGTACTTTTCTTTAACGCATTTAAGTTAGGCATGATAGTTTGAGAAGATTCTCACATAAGAAATATGAATTGAAGTAAAAGAGAGCGTCAAGAAGCAAATTCAAAACACATTTAATTCTAACCCACTTCCTATGCATAGGAATCTTGTAAGAAAATAAATCAAAGAAGCACATAGTAACAAGAATGGGTAGATAAAACAAGAGCAACTTCAAAACTTTTAGCACATAGAGAGGTGTTTCAGTACCATGAAAACTTATACAACCATATTTTCCTCTCTCATAATAATTTTCAGTAGCCTCATGAATAAACTCAATAATATAAGTATCACATAAAACATGATTTTCATGATCTACGAACACATAATTTCTATCAAGCTCAAAAATAGTGGGATTAAAAACTTCAAACCCACTTTTAACAATTTTATAACAAGATGACTGATCATTCAATATAGGACCATCATCTAGAGATTTATCATAGACATTTTCTAAGAAAAACTCTTTAGTACCATGCATTTCGAAATTAGGCACAAATAAAGGATTAACATAGGTAATAGGAGCATAATTATTATCACAAGTTTTACCTATAGCAGATATTTCAAAAGAATGCATAGGAACATAACATTCATCCTCCTTCGGTAAGCATGGAGGACAATCAAATAATGTAAGGTGTGAAGAGTTACTCTCATTATAAGGTAGACGTGGGTAGCTAATCCATTCTTCCTCCTTTCGTTCATCACTCTCCTCCTATTTTTCTTCTAATGAGCTTTCAGGTTCAGCAATTTCTTCTTCCATAGGCTCCTGCAAGGCATTAGTTTCTTCCATTTGTGGAAAGCACCTATTAAAATATTCAAAAATATAGCCATTTTCTTCCTTGTAATTGTCAAAGCAAAATTTAAGTATCTCATAAACCTCATATTCATAAGGTGCATCATCAGTATTTTCAAGCAAACTGGCAAGTTCAAATGCACCCTTGAAGGCAATAAATTCTTCAATTTGTTCCACATTGTAAAAGTCATAATTTCCTTTAACATAAGAAGATATGGTAACATTATCATTATACTCACATTGAAAAGGTAGGTGTTTACCTCCTACAGCAACAAGATTTATCAAAGCAATAAGTAACATTATAAGTAGAGCACACCTCTCTAGCAATAGTATTCAATTTATCAATTTGTTCCCATAATTGTTTCCCTTTTGTGACAAACGGTGTTCCTTATAAAAATATTTTTGTTCTTCCGTGAACCCACCTTTCCAATAAGAACTAGTTTTAAAGAAACCATTCATTGATAGAAAGCATGACAAAGCAAGGCAATAACAGACCAGCAACTAGAGTAGGAACTAATTTTTTTGTGTTTTTTATAAGAGAAAGCAAACCAAATTAAACTAATTTTTTTTGGAGTTTTTGATAAAAAGAGGCAAACAAAACCAAGCAAAAGAAACTAAGCAAACCAAAAACAAAGTAAAGAGAAAGGTTGATAAGGACTCCCCTTGTGAATACGTCCTTAGCCTCCCCGGCAACGGCGCCAGAAAAGCTTGATGATGGCGATGTATCAACATGGAAGCGCTTCATCGGGTGCATCACAGCAGCAAGTTTCCCCTCAGTAAGAAACCAAGGTTATAGAACCAGTAGGAGGAAGGAAACAACTCAAAGGTGTTGCTAGCAACTTGGAGACCTGCACAACACAAACTCAAGACTTTGCCCCAACAAAAAGTGAGGTTGTCAATCTCACCGGTTTGTTGTAACAAAGGATTAACTGTATGGTGTGGAAGGTAACAGTGGTTTGCAGCAAGTAAACAGTAACAGTGGAAGATGTATCAATGGTAAAGATTGGACCGGTGTCCATAGTTCACTAGAGGTGTTCTCCTTAGATAAAGAAATATGGCATGCATGGTAAACAAATTACAGTAGGGAAATTGACAGGACTGAGCAAGGCATAACAATGCAATACTAGACATCAAGATCCTATGAGATTCGATTGGGCAATACAACAAGATACATAGACCGCCATCCAACCTCATCTATGACTAGAAGTCCACCTTTGGGTTATCATCGGAACCCCCTCTAGTATTAAGTTTCAAGCAACAGACAACTGCTTTAAGCAAAGTGTGTAAGGTAAACAATCCACTTGTTCCATCAACAAGAGACTGTTGTTTTCTCCCTAGTGGCAACAGCACATCTACAACCTTAGAGATTTCTGTCACTTCCCTTAGATTAAATAGAGGCATGAACCCACTATCGAGCATAAATACCCCCTCTTGGAGTCACTAGCAACTACTTGGCCAAGATAGCTACTAACAACGGAGAGCATGCAAGATCACAAAAAACACAGACATGATAGAATCAATAAGACAAAACCATTAATCCATCTGATATAGTAATCTCAATATCCATCGGATCCCCGCAAACACAACATGCATGATTACAAATAGATGAGATCTTGATCCTGAACGGAGCTCACAATATCTAGACATGAAAGCACAAAGGAGGAGATACAACCATCTAGCTACTACATGGACCCATAGTCCAACGTGGAACTACTCACGCTTCATACCGGAGGCTGGCATGATGAAGAAGAAGGCCTCCAGGATGATCTCCCCTCCGGCAGGGTGCCGGTAAGAGCTTCAGATCCCCCCCCCCTCGATCTAGGGACGATGGTGGCGGTGGCTACAGACGGTTTCATGGAATATTGATCGGGTACTTAGGGTTTAGGCATCAGGGGCTTCTTATAGGCGAAGAGGCAAGGCAGGAGGGCGGCCAAGGGCCCACACCCTGCCTAGGAATGGCCTAGGGTGGGCCCGCGCCTGGGGAGGATGCGGCCGCCCTGTGGCTCCCCTCTGTCTCTCCTCTGGACTATGTGTTCTCCTCGGTGAAATATTGACTTTGGCTTTTGTCCCATCCAATTCCGAGAATATTTCCTTACTAGCTTTTTTGGAACCAAAAACAGCAGAAAACAGGCAACTGGCACTACGGCATCTTGTTAATAGGTTAGTACCAGAAAACATATAAAAACACCTCAAAGTGTGGACAAAGCAAAGCAAAGTAGATACTAAAGAAGCATGGAACATCAAAAATTATAGATACATTTCCCACGTATCAACAACCAAGAAAGATGATGCTATCAATGCAAAGGTCTGACCTCTCTCCGAATGATGCAAACGAGACACCCGCTTGAGAGCCCCTCTTGATAGAACGGATATCTACCCTAAACCCGGTCTCCCAACTAACAACATGAGACTGGAAAAAGAGAAGCCCTATTAAGAACATACCTTTGCCTTGAGCATCCCAATTGAACTTGATGTAGACCGTCTTGTTCTTCTGTAGTGGGAACACCTTTCTTGGATGCTCTTGCTTGATGAAGATGAAGACTTGCAAATTGCTCGCCCATACTCCATGGGGAAACCTCTTTTTTGAACTTGTCGTCATCACTCCATGATCATGAGGATGGGAAGCTTCAAGCATGAGATCTTCTAGGGATGGCGCATCTTGAGCTTGCCTTTATTTATCCCTTCTTGAGGTTGATCCATCTTGATGCACCTCTTTTCACTTGTCTTGATCAACCTTCAAGCTCCTTCTTTCTTCATGATTCAACCTTGAGACCAACACATGGCCCAAGATATGCCAATAAACAAACCTACAAGTGAAACTCAATTTACACATTAGTCCAAAGAGATTGTCATTAATTACCAAAACCACACATGGAGGCATACATGCCCTTTCAACCATTCCTGGTGCTCAATAAAAACGGCACTTGGTGAATGTGTGTCAACTACATCGACCTCGACTGAGCATGAATCGCCTAAGATCCACCACTGGATCGACTCATCGGGCAAACAACAAGATGGGAGGTAGTTCTGGCCGCAACTGACGCACGCGGCAACAACCCCCGGCACACTAAGTACTCCGCGAAAGTATTACACTACGCTCCCAACCTTGTACCACAAATTATGTTCCTGGAAATCGTGTTCACTCGCCTTGTCTTGTGCCAATATCACTCGTAAAACACAAAAACATATATGTTACACCGGTTGTCAACCCTTGGGTGAGCGACTCGACAGGGCCAAGTAGTGCCGCACAAGGACATCGAGGAAAACCGAGCCTTGTGTTTTTCACAAAAAATTCCTAAGCGAGAGCCCCCATTGGAGTCACCCCGCTTGACTGGCTCACCGAGCCAAGATGACTGGTCGTGCTTCTTACAACACCCTGTCTCCCTCATCCTCGGATGCAGCGGCTCGAACGATTAAGTATCACGCTTGGGGACTCTTGACAATAGGGACATGTACGCGCCTTGCGAAAACACCGAGTAAAGAGATCGCCTTGGAGTTGCCAAGCGACTGGTTTCCTGAGCCAGGAGAGATGACGAGCTACACACAAACAACACAACAAAGGTCCTTCATATCTTAGGATCGGCGCCTCGAAAAGCTAAAGTATCACGCTCGGGGACTCGTCAAAAACGAGCCCACACGTGTCCAGTGAAAACGCCAAGTACATCGGGTCCTTTGGGATCGCCACGCGACTAGCTCCACGATCCATGACAAGTCGACTAATAGCTACTCAAACAGCTTGAACCACACACACAATAGTTAGTCACGCACGTGCAAACCTAAATCAACATGCTCGGGGACTAGCTACCCCCGATACCCTCAAATCACAAAGTAATCACTTAATAGAACAAACAATCATGGATTATCATCACATCCATGCAATTTACACAGTCAATCGGCACTAACCCTATTACATGGTTAGACCTCTTACTTTGCAGGTAGTGTACCTAAAGCACCACTCGTGCCTTTGACCACCCTAACAGGCTTGGTCGGGTACGTCGACAACTCCTTTGCAAACGACGACCGAAACAGGCACTTTGAGGGAAGGCTGCGATGCTCTGGCTCGGTGTCACCAGGTGCCACCTATGTCACCTGATAGGGCAGGAAGTCATTCATCGACAACACCTACTCCGCATACGGGGTTGCCTTTGATTGCAGGGCAAGAACCTCGGAGGTCTCCACCATCCCAGTCGTTGATGGGTACCCACTAATGACGTCGTCGAGGTCAATGTCTTTCGGGAAGTGGACGAGACCGAGGCTTAGTGTCGCAGTCGCCCCGTGACGGAAAGAGGACTGCATCATCCACTCCACCACAGCGGGTGCCTCCTCCAGATACTGCCACACGTCCATGAACCGTGTGGGTACCACCTCAGTTGATGTAATATTTTGGAGAATGGCGTGAACGCAGGACGACGAATCTGTTGCAGCTTTCAGCACCGCGTTCATGCATTGCTCCGCGATGAAATCCCGCACTGTCGCATCACCTTAGCCTACAACTTCTGCAAAGTCAGATCACATCAAAATCAAGGTTGCGGTTGCTCCGACCCACTCGAGGACTGGACCCGCTTTGGGACTTCCTCCATTACAAATAAACCAAAAAAAGGGCACCCACCAAGGAGGCAGTGGCAACTCGCCTTGATGAATGTCTCCAAATTGTAGAACTTCGCCTGCAAATACACAATGATGGAATTGGATGCTTCCCGGTATGAATTTGCTATCGCGGTTTCCGCCCTCACCTTTTCTTCGGCTATGGCAAGCGCGGCTTTCACCGACTCAAGCTCGGCGACTGGCACGTAGCCTTCGCCAGTTCAGCGGTCTGGTTATCTTCACAATGAGAACAACCATTAGCACCTGGGTCGCAAGACGACTACAAACAACTAATGGCAAACATATAACCACTGAAGCCTTCAGTCGATGTGCCTCCTCCCGTGTTGCTTCCAACTCCTTCTCCATCCATTGTACCGAGGATCGTTGGTTGGCTGCCTCGGCCTGCAACAAAGCAATATAAGTACTATCAATAAAACCCTTCATAGACTCGACTTGCTACCTTCTAGCGACCTAACCCTTGGGGATTGGGGAATGCAAAATACTAAGTGCCCGGTCGCTAAAATTTAGCGACCGGACCCTCGAGGACTGGGATTACCTGGAGGGCCTCGCCTAGAAGGCGATGTAGATCGATAGCACCCACGGAGGACGTCGGAGCCGTCCTGCCACTCGGACGCTGCGATGCCGACTCGACGCGGTCGTCGATAACATCGGGCACAGCGGGAGACTAGACACCCATGTCCTTCATGAGGAATTGCGGGAAGGTAGCAGGCTTCACCGCGGGTGCTTCAGTCGCCACCGGATTTTCCTTGATGAGAGGGTCGACCTTTGTGATGTCGTCCTCCTCGCCGAGCGACCTCTCTTGTTGAGGTGTTGCCGCCTCGGTCGCGGTCGCACCTGCTGCTGGAGGGTTGACCTTATTATTTTTGGTACCTTCCTCGGGTGCATCGGCATCGCCATCCTTCCTCTTCATGGAAGGTTCCTCCGTGACGGGCTTGGCCGGGATCTTCGCCACGGTTGCGCGTTTGATATTTTTCGGGCCGCCCCTACGAAACACGGCGATTAGCAAATTCGTAAAACCCGAGAAAACAAGGGAAATTTAAAGGATGAAAATATCAACACTTACTTGGCGACTGGTATGGATCGCAGCCTGGTGGTGATGTGCACAGGCTTCTCCAGCTCTGGATCGTCTGGTGCTGCTGCTTCGGCGAAACTTTGGGTTTAGCCGTGAGTTTTGATGGTGTCAGAGTCTGTCGGGAGCACCCCCCCCCCCCAACGACCCCCGGGTCACTATCTCCTTCTCCGAGGCTGCGATGGGCCTCAGTCTCGCGCTCTTCTTCGTCGATCTATTCTTCCTCCTCCTATTCGGCGGAAGAGTCTCTCTCTTCCTCGTGGAGAAGCTCTTGTGGCACCATCCTCTTCCAGAGGAGGCAACCAATGCTCTAGGATCTTTGAAAGTCTGCGAGTGAGTGCTTAAGTTAAGCAAGCTCAGGAGATATGATTAAAAAGGAATATGAAAGTCATTCATCGTGGGTGCCGACGTCTCGTCCGTCCTGAACGGGGGGGTCCGCCAGCCATGCCGGCATACGTCGCCTCCATGATCTCCTTGAGGGCTGTGATGTAGTCCACCGAGATCCATTGTGTAGAGCTCGCCCTCGACAGATCAGAACGCCCGATGTAATCGCACATCAGGGTCGGTCGGTTCATTAGAGGAACTAGCCGCCGATCGAGCCAGCAGTTGAAGAGGTTGATCGTTTTCAACCCCTCCTCATCCAGCACGGTCATTCGGGCGATCATATTTGTGGCGACCACCTTCTATGAGCGAGGTATTTCCTTCACCGACAACCGCCGTGGATTGCTCCGCTCCGTGGTATATGCCAGAACCTCTCTATTTGGGGTCGATTCCTTGGCATAGAAGTCGACTTCTTCCAGTCGCTTGCCGTCTTCTTTGGCAGCATCAGTTTAAAGAAATTGGTGTGTGACTTCACTTGAAAGGTGATGCCTCCCGCCGCCAACAGGGGCCCATTTTTTCCCTCGCGAGTGGCTCGGCCATGGAACAACTCAAGCCAGAGGGGTAAATAGGGTCGGCACCCTAGATACGATTCACAGAAGGCGATGAAGACCACGATCTGCTCAATGCTATGGGGCCCTAGATCGGAGGGATTTATTTGGTAGAAATGGAGGAAGCGTCTGAAGAAGAGAGAGGTGGGGAAACCTATCACGTGCTCTAGGTGGATAATTAACGAGATAAACTCGCCAGGCTGCGGTTTGGGCTCGCTCTCGCCGGATGGCAGAGCTCGCAATTTGTCCTTGGTGAGGATCCCTACATCCTGGAAGGACTGCAGGGTGGCTGTGGTGCACTTGGATTTGGACCACGAGGGCGCCATGAGATCGGATTCACAAGAATTCGGGATTTGGATCGGAGGCGGGTGCGAATGAAGAAGAAAGCAAGAATGATAGAGGTGCAATGATATCCTAATATTCCTCCGCCACTCGCCATTTATATAGCCATGACCCAATAATCATGGAATTATTCGTTGCCTCGCGGTAAAACCTGCAAGTTACCGCTAGAAATTAACTAACGGTTAGTTTGACCACGCTGACTGTCCAACTTCTACCAAACTGGCTACTCGCTTACATCATTCGCTCGCTCCAATCGACTGAGCAGGGCGACTTGAAGAAAAACGATTCGCCAAAGCTGCGACCGAGGATCAAAGGCTTCTCCCTTCATTGGAGGAGTTCGTCACCGATTCGACTGGGTGCCCACCCGGACTCGCCTACTCCGACTTCTAAGTTGACACCTACGCCGAACCCCTGACGCACTCGGGGACTACTGATGTGGATACGCCAATCGGGGTATCCACGAAGACATAAAACGACTGTCCCAGTACAATATCGACTAGGCCTGCAATGACAGTGACTAGAATAAAGGCCTCAATGAAGACTGGAGACTGGACACGAAGGCCCAATCGGATTAGGTCAAACTCCCGAAACCTTTGCCGATTCGGTTGGGATCTTGTAAAACCCTAGCGAGGTACCTCTATATAAACCTTCCTAGGGTTCACATTGTACTCATGAGCTATTAGCTAATCCATCCTTGCAACTCGCTACCCATACGCCTAGTTCGTCCACCTTGTAATCTCACTCGCCATTAATACAATCAAGCAAAAAGTAGGTCTTTACCCTACGAGGGGACGAACCTGGGTAAACCTTGTGTCTTGCCCTCAATCTCGATCCACAGATGACGACTCGCTCTTGCCCTACTTTGACTCGATCGTTATCCCTGATAGCGACTGTCGTGGCCATTCTTATGACAGGCACCATCAAGGACCATGAACAACTAAAATTGTACATTATTAATTACTACAAAGGTTTATTTAGAGCTCCTGAGAAAGATAACTTCCGTTTGGATGAATCCCAAATAGAAGATATACCCTAGGTTTTCATGGAGGGAAACAACCTACTTACTGCACCTTATTCGGAGGATGAATTAATGAAGGCGGTCTTTCAAATGGTAAATAACAAAGCTCCCGGTCCAGATGATTTTCATGTAGAGTTTTACTAGAACTTCTGGGATGTCATTAAATCGGACCTTCTAGATTTATTCAGCTTTCTTCATACTATACAACTAGAATTGTTTCGACTAAACTTTGGTGAGATAATTTTACTACCTAAAGTTAATGAAGCGGAAATGATCCACCTATACAAACATTTATATTTTCTTAATATTAGTTTTAAAATTCTCACTAAATTTGCAACAATTAAGCTTAATACGATAGAATACATGTGGTTCATCCGTCACGGGCTGCATTCATGCAAGGCCACAACATCCATGATGGGGTGGTTATACTCTACATAGGAAAAGTTGAATGAGTTATTTTAAAAATTAACTTTGAGAAAGCTCACGGCAAAGTCAAGTGATCTTTTTTCAATACCCTTTGAATAACAGGTTTTTCTGCGGAGTGGCATTCTCCAGTTCATAGCTTTGTGTCGAGAGTTAGCTTGGCCATTAAAGTCAATGATAATATTGGCAAGTACTTTCAGACAAAGCAAGGACTAAGACAAGGTGACTATTACCGTCCATAATATTTAATATTGTGGCGTATATGTTAGGCGCTATGATTAAGTGCACAAATTCTGATGCTCAAATTGAATGTGTTATTCATCATCTTGTTGATGGTAGAATAATTATTTATCCTACAATATGTTGATGATACAATTGTTTTTATAGAACATGACATCGAAAAATTAAAAAATCTGAAGTTAATTCTATCAGCTTTTGAGGGACTCTCGGGTCTGAAAATTATTTTCCATAAGAGTGAATTGTTTTATTTCTGTCAGGCTCAAGGCGAGGCTAATGTGTATGCTAAGCTTTTTGGTTGTGAAGGACAATTTTCAATTTTGTAGTTGGGTATTCCAATACATTTTTTGCGGGGGAGACTTAGAAATGCCAAATTTAAACTTACTAAGGAGAGACTATAGAAATATTAAGTAATTGGAAAGGTAAGTTTCTATGTTTGGGTGAAAGATTAGTTCTCATAAATTCAGTACTAAGTAATATGGTACTTTATATGATATCTTTCTTCCAACTTCCAAAAGGGGGTCTTACAAATATTGGATTATTTTTTGTCAAAATTCTTTTGGCAAGAGGATAGCGATAAAAAGAAGCATCAGGTGGTTAAGTGGAGTATGGTTTGTCGTCCGAAAGACAAGGATGGGGTAGGTATTTATGATCTTGAGGTAAAAATCAGCCCTCCTAGATAAATGGCTCCTCAAGTTACTAACTGAAGGAGGGGTATGGCAAACTCTCCTTAGAAAAAATATGTTGGCTCGAAAGCGTTGTTCCAAGTCTATTAGAAACCTCATGACTCATATTTCTGGGCTGGTCTAATGGCAACAAAGAAACATTTCTTCCGCTTTAGATCGTTTTCTATTGAGAATGGATCGGAGATACGTTTCTGGAAGCATAAGTGCCTTGGAAATGCCACTCTTCGGGAATAATACCCCGCTCTATAGACTATTGTTTGTCATAAGGACGATACAATCACCACGATAATCGAGTCATTTTCTCCAAATGTAATGTTTAGAAGATATTTAATTGTATCTAGGCTTGTATCTTGGAATGTCTTGCTTCAGCTCCTGGATTCAGTCCATTTATCGCCAGGGACTGCTGAATTTCGGTGGTTGTCTCTACAACGTTTGCAACATCAGGACCTGTTTATGGAGGTGTCTACACGGTTGAAAGACATGGTGGGAGACTTTTTTACCCAACATGGATGGCGGCATATGATCTTCGGATTGGTCCTCCATCACCATAGACGTTTTACAATTTCTCATTCTGTTATGTATTTCGCATTGTTTTATTTTTATTTTATTACTGGACATGTGTTAGTTGTATGCATCCTAGTTATGCAGAGTCCGGTTATAGAAAAATGACTTCGCCTTAACCTAGTACGTGGTCCTTCATAATATGTGCATACTAATAATAGAGTCCGGGTATAGAGCTTGTGTACATTCTAATAAGATTATGTATACTGCATAATATGTGCATCCATCGATCGTCCAATACATTCTCACTTCTGAGGAAAGAACCATGCTGTGACGTCACCAACGCGGGGTACATTAGACACGATGGGATGATACGTGTTATCCCTCATGTCATACATACCACAGCTTACAAGCCCAGACTCAGAGCGACATTTGTCGGGACCATAGAGTGGTTGGTCCAGGAAATATATTCGATTCCCACCACACAAATACTCGTCATGGCTAGACGCTGGGATGGCCTTGGAGCACCTCCTACTCAGAAACAGTACTACTTGATCACCAATGCTCGTTAACATTGACCACCGGGACATCTCCACATCCGCTTCAAACACCTTGAACACGCAGCCCTCCAGGACGCCAAAGCGTTTCTCGTGGTTGACCATCAGCAACCTACCACGCGAGACCACAAGGAATCGACTTACGGCAACGGCGTCGCAGGTGTCGCTGCCCTTGATCACCCGTTTGGCAGCCGACACCGACACGGTTGTCGTTGTCTCCCCGTGGCCAGTACTATCCACGCTAACCTCGTGCGCGAAAAGGTCTCCTCCTCTCGTGATAGCGTATATGTCTCCACGGTAGACGGCGATGTCCTGGTAATAGGACTCGGAGTCACCGCCGGCGTGCGAGCTCGTCGACCACGAGGACGTACCGGGCCGGTAGCAGGCGACGAGTGGAGGGGAGGTGATTATGGTTGTGGCGACGATAAGGTCGTTGGAGCATACGATGAACTTCTGGAGGCACCATAGTTCGGGAAAGCCGTCGTCGGGTCGCAGCTGGCCCGGCAGCGGTACGATGGCTCGGGAGAGAGGGTTCTCCAAGAAGGTGGAGTTCTTGCTGGGGTGCCACGGCCCCGTGAGGAGCAACCAGTTCTCGGAGGAACCCCAGCATGCCGTGAGTTGGCTGGAGCGTAATAAGCGGTGCACTTGGCCGTCTTGTTGGATGCTTCGGTACTTGCGGCCGCAGAAGCTGATGATCCACGGGAAAGCAGGAGGTAGCGCCGGCGCCTGCTGCCGCACGGCGTGGCGCCAGTGGCGGCAGACGGAGCCGAAGCGGGCGCGGTCGGCGAGGATGGGCAGACGGCGTAGGACCAGGCCCGCGAGCTCCGGCGGGAGGCCTGACCAGCGAGACGGGCGCAACCTAGCTTCCGGTGGCGGTGGCGGCGGCGGCGGCTTCGCGGGAGTGGAAGCAATAATAGCTTTGCTTGGCCAGGCGCCCATGATCAGATTGATCGATTTTCAACCTCAAGTAGTACCTACGTAATGTGCGATTGTATAACTGGTTTGGGGTCGATCTCTGCGATCTAATCTAGTCCGTGTTACTTTATCTACGTTGGCAAACGGACGGTGTCCCAACTAATTAATTAAAGGAAAATGATACGACTTCCCCGGGGGATGGTGGTGTCCAGAGCCTTCCGTCGCTTTACGTCACGCGTATGTAGATGTGGAGAGAAACAGCCCACAGTGGGTCTCACCGTACCTTCTATATTCTTATCCCTTTCTTCTCCTTTCTTCCCCAAACCAAGTCTGTACGGAGAGCTCGCCGCCCGCTGAACCTTGCTGCCCGCCATGCCCGCCAAGCACCTCCTATCTTGTCGCCCGCGTCGCGCACCTCCTCCTCTCGCCCACCGCTAGTCTCACATACCTCCTCATCCTTTTTCTGCCTCTATTCTACTCGGCATCGACCATGAGAGCTTGAGGGGCGATCGAAAATCAAGCTCCCCACCGCAGATGGCTGTGGATGTGGGAGAAACACCTCGGCTCGATGCTACAAGTGGCGATAAATATGCTACAACGGTGGTACAAGCGGCGGCGACGCTTGCTACAACTGCAATACCGCTAAAGGCGGCGGCGACTGCTACAACCAAGGCGCTTTTGCTACAACAAATACGCTTTACAGAGGCGGCGACGACCACTACAAGGCGGCGCTTTTGTTACAGAGGTGTTGGTCTGCTATACAACAGCCCTTTGCTACAGAGGCAGGGCAACTCACTGAGGCGGTGGCGACTGCTACAAGCGCGACGCTTGCCATAATGGTGTCTAAGCTCCTAGGGCACCGCTATGCCGCTACATGCGGCGTGGCTACTTGCTACCGGGCGCGGCGGTTTGCTACGTCTGCTTTTCTGAGTTTGCTACATCTGTTTTCTGAGTTTGCTACATCTGTTTCCTGAGTTTGCTACATCTGTTTTCTGAGTTTGCTACATATAGCAAGGCGACCGGCCCTGCTACATATAGCGTTTGGTGTTGCTACTCATGCGCGCTGCTACATGGCATTTTTTTCTAAGTTTTTGCTCGTGATGTCTCCGTGAAGTCGGCTTTTGCTACATTAGTATAATTATTTTGCTACATCTGTTTTCTGAGTTTGCTACAATAGCGCAAACTTCTTGCTACGAGGTCTCCGGCGAAATTCTCCGGCGAGTCTAAGACGTAGTCAGTTTTGCTACATTAGCACAAATATTATGCTACATAGTCTCCCAGAGGTCTCCGTGAAGTCTCCGACGATCTGCATTTTTTATTTGTAACGTGATCGAACCGTTTTCTGCTACAATGTAGCAAAAGCGAGCAAATGTAGCAAAAGCGGACAAATGTAAAAAGCGGATTTTGAATCTAAAAAGAGACACGTGGTTGGTAATCCGGGATGAAACTAAATTTCGGGACGCCAGACTGGCCTTAATTAAACTTGCATGGGGACGACCTGATCTGCTTCCATAATCCCGGTCGGACACGGAACAGCTAGCAGAGGCTGGACGACGCTAACTATAGATGTTTGCTTGAATTATTCTTCAGTCTAGCCATGCATGACTTGGTTTCCTCTGCAAACAAGCATGTGCGTACTGCGTACACCCAGAAAACTTGAGTTAATGGAGGAAGGATCGGAGGACAATGTATGCCGGTTTCTCAAGCCTAAACATGGAACGGTAGTTGACTCGAATTCTTTCTTTTTTAGATCAGTTGACTGGAATTCTAATGTGCACTTTTTGCGGCATTTTTTAGAAGTGCTGGAGGAAATACCTCTACAAAAACGCGCGGCTAAATGCAGCACCTTTTTTATAAAGTACCTCAAAAAGCAGTATTTTCAAATTCTTGAGACACTCCCGGATATTCAACCGTAACGTAGTGAGATGTAGCTAGGTTATCAGATTCAGATACCACATGATTCCAGAGGTTGTGTCACTGCTGCCTTCTTGGATGGCCACCGCACGTTAAAAATCCTTGGCATGGGATAGGCCTCTCAGTTGGTCAAATTGCCGGCACCTGCCGCAATAAAAGTCTTGCTGGATACAATACAGGGTAGAATTTCTGAAGAAAAATACTACTTAGCAGAAATCAAATGCTCTACAGAGCGAGCTAAAGTATATACCGTAATATTACACTGTCAAATAATATATATGATTAAACGAAACTGAGACTAAGTTGGACTGTTGGAGGCAAGGAACTTGACATCGTGCACCACAACTCCAATTTGGCGCCTATCCACTTGAGAAGAATTGAGACACTGAACTAGGGACAATGTAGTCAGAGACCACCACTAATATGTCACAACCTTCTTCACCAAGGGAAACAGCGTGGCGGTGGACAAGGCAAAGAGCTAAGCATTCACCTGTGCCGCTTCTGGTCACAATTCACAACGCCAATTCATTCTAGTACAAGAGGAGGTGAAAAGAGCTACATCGACATTAATATAAACCGTACCGGACAGAGACAAGAGAGATACAGGTCACGCATGGGTCATTTGTTTATGGGATAGATAGACTTATACGCATAAACATATCAGATATGAGCCCTACCATATTACTCTCTCCGTTTCAAATTATAAGATGTTTTAGGTTTGTGAAGAAAATGATTCTAGACTTTTTTTAGTATATAGATTCATTCCAAAGTTAAGTGAACCTATAAACTAAAACAAATCTAGATTCATTTTCTTCACAAACCTAAAACATCTTATATTTTGAAACAGAGGGAATAGTTTTCTATTTTGTATCTACAGCAGAAATGAATACAAAAATCGACACTATGGCGCTACCATAATCTATTTCGTTAACTATTTCACTCACACGGCATCGATACTTTCTTTGGATGCAGGTCTGAAGCGGTAATGTAGTGCTACAATCAGAGTTTTAAATACAGCTCTATTGTCAAGGCCTGACAGTACTAAATTTTCCAGCTCCATTGTCATAGCATAACCAAACATTTCAATTCGTGGGCCATGAACTGTCTGATTCAGTCTTGGACACAGGCTCGGTACAGTTTACATCCGCAGCATCCGGTTCACTGGACTTGCAAGTGATCCATGTAGAGTAAACATACAAACCAAGCCCTAGCAAATAATAAATTCTAATGTAGGACTGCTACCGAGCTAGTGCACATCACTGAAACTTCCTGACCAGCTCTAGTTTACGAGCCTGGAAGAACCTACAACGGGCTTTTCCACTCGATTCGATCTCCTCAGACTTCCTTTTAAACCCTGTGAAGCCTAAGCTCGACAATTTAACCTGTCGCTTGGCACTTCCGTTGCTAGCTTCGTCTTCGTCAAGTTCGTCAGACTCCCTACAAGTGATCCCCCACATTGCACAAATCACTGGTTGTACATCTTGCTATTACAGAAGCACAGACGTATAAGGGTGCAAACTATAACTTACCACGTGACTTCAACTCCATTCTTGAAGTATGGCGTGCAAGTTCCCCAGCTAAAACGCACCAAAGTTGGGAAACCAAATACTGGATGCTTATGGTCTTTTAACCATTGTATAGTATTAGGATCTGCCCCATTAATTAGGAAGACCATTAAAAAGGAACCATATGATTAAACATTGACAACATCATTTATGACCAGCAATCGGTTACCTCCTGGATAACCTGATCCAGTGTTCATGTGCATATTCTGAGCTGTTTCGTCAAATGCCCAGTTTCGCACGGCTCTATCCCTGGTGACCTGCAATTGCATAATAACAGTTGGTAACTAGTACTCGCTCCGTCCCATAATATACGATGTTATTACAACCAATTTAATCCTATATTGGTTGTAGTAACATCTTATATTATGGGACAGAGGGAGTAAGACATATTTCAGACTTGGTTGAAACATTTCATAACAACGACATAAAGCATATATGTGAGTCTTGACTCTTGACTATAGTGTTTTCCTTTTTTGTGCATCGGAGTAGTCACACATGAAAAAAAATCACAAGGAATTACCTTTGCAACTATACTTGCTCCGCTAACAACAGGGTAAAGACTGTCAGCTTTCTTGGCAACCACAAATTTGATACCTGGAAACTTTTCAGCAAGTTTCACCCTGTACTTTTCAGGATCTCCAACTGTGTCGACATAGACCTTCACAACGAGGTACAATAATATCCAAACCATATTGTGAACATTTCCAGTTACAAAGGTAAGCTGCGTAAGTGAATACCACATTTCCAGAACAAAAGATCTTACCTCCGTCAATAGAACTCCCATGTCAATAGCTTTTTTAACAAGACCCATTGCAGAGTTATGAGATATTTCATTCAGATTAATTTTTGTCCTGAAACCAAGGAAACTATTAATATGGGAAACAAGGTTGAGATCTGAAGTTCACTACGTACTAAACCAGGCATACCTTTTCAACATTTTGGCAGATAACACTTTTGGGCATATGACATCAACCTCCCAACCAATGGAGTTATTCGTCTTCAGACTTTCAAACAACTCTTCCCTTTGTTCTTCCTTCAAGGTCTTCGAATCTGTTCAAGGAAAGAAGAACAGTGAGCTAAGCAAGTTCACCGATGATTGTACAACGTCTGAAACTACTACTTTAATTTTTCCACTTCATCTAATTCAGTAATCAAGGAAAGTCAAGTTACCATCCTGCTCTAGGACTTGGCAACTGTGGATAATATTTACATGGTAAAACTACCGAAGTAAATCCAAGATATGGTGACACTAAAGTTTGAAATTATATTGGAGGTCGCAAATGGCAGAAGCTGACTTTTAAAACGAAAATTGAACTTAATGTTTACACAGATAAGATTTACATGAAAGCAGCTTAGAGCTACAAGAATGAGGACAAAAAGGGATGAGGTTAATTTTTCACAAAAGAGGAACTATGGAGACTGGAGAGGATAGCAACAATTGATCAGGTTGAGTGGTTGACAATGAGATGTCTGTAGCCTAATTGTCATTTTTTTCTAGCCTCCGTGTAACCAAAGTACTGAGCAATAGCGACCAAATCATCATTAGGTGATAACTTAATATGAGGCAGATATAAGTTTATCTTTAAAGGGTAAGCTTCCAAAGTACCCATTTTCCCTCTTGGTGAAGGGATGCAAGTAATTTGTTCATGCAAGTAAAATATATCATGTCCAAGCAACTACTTCCTCTGTTCACTAGTTTGCTAAAACATCTTATATTAGTGAATAGAGTGAGTACTGTAGAAGTTAAGAAGAATGTGCATTCCAACATGCACAAAAGTAAAGCAAACTACTATTTGTAAAGGATAAGAAGAAGGCATTAGAGACCTGCAAAACTGAGGGTGGCAAGAGTGTCCTGGTAGGAACAGGCACAGTACATACAGCCATACACCATGGGACCTGTGGGAACAATAAACACGAATAAGTTATGATTCTTTCTAGAAAAAAATACATCTAATATTTCTGCTCAATGCATCATATCCAAGTTCTGCTCGGGATGTTTCAGATGGAAATGCGCCCAGACCAACTAAAATTTAAAGCAAGGTTCCATCTTTCCCTCGAAACGAGGTATAAGAACTCTAATTCACAGTACATTGTTTTATTTGCCAACAATACAACAAGAGGTGAGCAGTAGGAACACATCAAGAAGAGAAGAAGAGTTAAGTTGACCTAGATATGTAAGACACAATTCACCAAACTGAAAGCTAAAATCAACAGGGAGATAGAGAAGAGGCGGGTTACCAAGCACAGGGCCTCTTCCAGCCTCGTCGATGCCCATGAGGCAAGGCTCTTTGGTGGCCCACTCTAGCGCTGCTGCCGCTACCACCGCCATCTCAGTAGCAGGTGTAGGTGGGTAGACCTGGAGTGGAAAATGGAAGGTTGATTCCATGAAAACCAGTGGCGGTGCCAGTAATTTCATAATGGGTATTCCAAATCACAAAAGAAGGTTTGCAGCACAACAATACAGCATACAGTACGAAAGTTCACAATAACAATAACAAAACTACAAACGTTCATATAGTAGTGAAGACATCCCCAATAACTAATTACAATTCAAGAACAAGGAGAAACTCAAATTTTAACTCCGAAGATTTCCGGTTTATAGTAGTGACAACTTCATTTTCACACCTAGAGACCAACAATACACATGAATAAATTGTTGCTTAAATACCGATTTAATGCTATGCTGAAATAAATCAATCGGTACGAATTAAGGATCATCTATTCTGAACTGGTAAGTAAATCTGAATTCGAGAAATTCAACAAAATGAAAAAAATTGACTCATGGTGCCGGCGTGCTGCTGCTGCGCCGCCGTACCGGAATTCCAAAGACGAGAGACAAGCGAGGCGGCGAGTGCCAAGTGCTAGGGGAATGGGGATGCGGGGCCCGGGATCCAGGGGGAGGCACGACGGCGCGGTGACCTGGAGGCTGTGCACACGCGGAGCTCGACGGCGGCGGGGAGGCGTTCTCCTGGCTCCAGTTGCGGAAGATGGCGGTAGGGTTGGTCGCCACTCGCCAGTGCCGCGCCGCCCGTCGGGAAGGACCAGAGCAAAGGAGGAACAGAGCGAGCAGAGAGGAAGAGGCAGTGCTCTCGAGCTGGGCTTAGCAGGTTTCTGTCATTTGGGCCAGCCTTTAGTGCGGGGAAAGGGACTCACGCGCTGGTAAGCGGGAGGACGCGGGAGGGCGCTCTGTTTTGAATTTTCAGGTGTTGAGTACGCGCCAAAAAACAATCATCATACATACTGGAGTAACATACATGGATATATAAACTTATAATACCGATTTTTTCTGCAAAATAACATCAGGTATTCTCTGTATACCTATTCAACGTCTTAAGCGTGCAGTGTGCGAGTCAGTCGCGTAGCCATGAATTTTTCTCAGGGTGAGCACACTTCAAAAATATTTGCCACGGCGGAACAGTGAACAAAAGTAAGTATAGGATAAGCATGTACCTTGCTTCTTGATGCGACTCCGATATTTACTAGGTAGGTCGGCGTGGAGAGCAACGAATTTGGCGTGCACGCAGTCACGGGTGATCCATGTAGTGTCAAGGGGTGCACGGTGCCCATGAAAAATTCTATTTTCTTTGCTAAATGAGAGATTTTTATCGTGTGCGCACCCCAAAACAAAAGTTTTTACCTATTGTGGCACCATGTGTGCGCCATGATCCACCCTGCTCTAGCTCCGCCACTGCACGCAATATCTCGTGTGTGTCTCTCCCGTCAATATCATGTTTTTAGATTCGTGTCTTGACATATCAGCAAGTTTCATTATGTTTGGTAAAATGTCAACTAACTGAAACTTAGCAAAACCGATTGAAACAGTGCATGCCAAACAGCATGCACGCCATAAAGACATTACGCGGTCGGCATGCTACTACTTGAGTGATGATGGCGCTTCGCCCAAAATCCATTGCCCGATGCTCGCCAAATCCTGGAGCGCTCTGTACAGTGTCGCCTCCCCGACACCCAGCACTGCTAAATGATGCAAATCACTCAGAGCGCTCAAGCTGTCGTGGGCATGCCACCTAGCTTCCTAGTGGCGAAGCTATGCATAGGCCAGGGGGCGGTGGCCCCCCAAACTTGGAACATTTATTGAAGAAAAATATTTTAGGGACTTAGTTGGAATTTTTGAGTCATCTGCACCCCCAAACATTAAAAAAATGCCTTCCCCCTCCCCCTAGCAACCTGAGCTAGCTCCGCCACTTTTAAGCTTCCTCTCCTGTCATCGATTGTGGATTTCATGGTTGAATCGCCAAAGGGGAAACTAGGGATTGGAGAGTTAAGGATTTGAGATGCATGGGAATACGGGATCGAATCAGAAGCTGAGTAGTGGTATTGGTGGAACGTCCCTTTGAGGCTTGGAGCGATCGAGGAGGACGAAGCCCATGGCTAGAGTAGTCTAGGCCTCCGGGGCATGCCTCTAGGTTGTACTCCCTCTGTTCCTTAGAATAAGGCATATAAATTTAGTCAAAAGTCAAATATTGTAAAGTTTGACCAAACTTTTAGAAAAAACTATAAATCTCTATAGGGTCAAATCAGTCTTATTAGATACATTATGAAATATATTTTCGAAATGTAGCTATCTAATATCAGAGTTATTGATAGTTTTTTCTATAAACTTGGTCAAACTTTGCACTGTTTGACTTTTGACTAAATTTATAGGCCTTATTTTAAGGAACAGGGGTAGTAATCACTAATGGGTCATCATCATTTGGGATTCCAAGCCATACGGTGGTGGAGTATATATGGATGGTGTGATGTTGTTCTGCCCACCCACGATAGAGAGGCGATTCCATTACCCCCACCCACCCACACCATCGGAACAGAGCTCTCGCCAATGACGAGATATAGGGATGGAGATAGGAGAGGAGGCGAGCCCTTCGGGTTACTTCAGCAAGCTATAGGATGCATGGAGGAGGGATGAGGCATGAGAACTGGCCGTGAAGGTAGGGGAATGTCGCCTGCAAGAGAAGTTGGGGCAGAAGTTCCTCATCCTGCTGAAGGGAATATGCCCTAGAGGCAAATAATAAAAGGTTTATTATTGTCATATATTAATAAGTTTATAATAGTTTCATATTGTGCTATAACTGTATCAAGTGGAAACATTGCTGCAAGTGTGATATAAAATAGAAGTCCCTAGTAGCCTCTATTCATACTAGTTCGTTGGTCAATCGATGATCAAGGTTTTCTGATCATATTGGTTCTTCGGCACCAGCTGACAATGAGGTCATATCATTGGTGAATCATGTGATGGACATTCCTCAAAGATTGTGACACAATCAAGTCACGAAGTTCATTATTGCAATAGTCAGAAACATAGGCTCCCTCTCCTTAGACCATGAGATCATATTAATCACTGTCTACTAAGGCTGCTTTGACTGCATCAAACGTCAATCAGTGAAATGGTGATTATAAAGGTGTATGTTGGGTATCCGGAGGAATAGGTTGAGGCCTATGAATCAAGACTGAGATTTTTTCACCCACTGACGGGTAAGATATATTAGGCCAACTTGGTGAGATTACATTCATAATGTTGCAACATGTGACTAGGTCACGAGGATGTAATATCGCGGGAACAAATGAAATAGTACTTGTCAGTAATGAGATTGAACAGGGTATGTGATACCCAAACAATTAGATCTCGAACAAATTATATCTAAGAAACAAAGGGAATTGGACTCGATGTTTACGGTTCAAACGACATCGTCATCTGAAATGTATAGGGATCAACATGGGCATCCCAGTTCCGTTGTTGATCATTGATAGAGATCATGTATGTGCCATTCCCGAGTCGTGAGGGGATCCACTTAAGGGTACAATGAGCTGAAGATCATCTGTATTTGGAACCATATTAGAGAAAGAGAAATCCAGAATTGTTCCGTGGAGAGAGATCTGAAGTTGTTCGGATAAAGAAAGGAAATCGGAAAAGTTCCGTGAGGGGACCAGAATTGTTCCAAGAAGTTCCGAAGTTGTTTGAAGGAAATCGAAGGGGAACCGTAAGGTGTTTCGGGTCAAATCGGATTTGGTAATATGTATTTACATATTAATTAATGTAATTAATATTAAATATAATATGAAAATCTAATTTGAAAGGGAATTTCACTAATGGGCCAAATTTCCTAGGGAAAAGGGCCCATGAGGGAAGCCACATGGGAAAGGGCCTTTTGTACCAAGGGTTTAGGCGCCTAGGGCTGCCCCCTGGCCGGTGGCTAGGGTTGGGGTTAGGGGAGCCCTAGGGATGCCTCCCTCCCTTGGCTGCCGCCTAGATGTCTTGGGGGAGGGGAAAGCCTGCCCCCTCCACCCCTATATAAAGGACCCCCTCCTGGAGGAGAGATACACTGCGGTGACCCAGCATACCACTGCATGATGTAGTACACTATAGTCGTTGACATAACACCAATGAAACACCGTTCACTAGTATTACATCCCTTAGAGTAGTACAATAGAAACACAGCAGGTCCAAGACATGACTATAGGTTACAACTCAACTCTTTACACAAGATCTAGAGAACACTCTAGGTTAAAGAGAGATAAAGAAACTTCTTACAAAGAAGAATTAGAGATAAACAACTCAAAACTATCATACTATTAAGACTAGTATCTTAACTAATGGTCTGGCATTGCTGCTATTGCAATATACTATAGAAATAGGTTCTATGACTAGAGATTATATTACTATCTAATCAGTAACTTCGTCTTCACATGAGTTGTTGTATATGTTGACTTTATTGAAGAGCTTTAGCCTTTGATGATGATTCCTGGAGTATAACTTGATGTAGACATCGTCTGTACTGGCTTTAGAACCTAGCAAGGGTTAAGAAGATACTTTGAGTACGAGCGTACTCAGCAAGTCCACTAGAAAAGGAGTGTTTGATGCACTATATCTACATCCACAGACCGTAGGTTGTAGGCAATGCAGGTTTTCATAAACATTTCTTCAAAGGTTGCTTTTATTCTGAAAAGCTATGTCCGTCAGCCTTCATGGGTTTACCAGAACTTTCATGGAGTTCATTTCCCGCCGCGTTCGCAGCTCCTTCCCGAAACAGGGAGTAACAAGTTACAATTCTTACACTCTGCAGAGGTGCGTCACTTTACCCATGAGAGATCTTAAGCTTTGTTGCACTGCCGGGAGTATGTCCCCGTTCAAACTTCCATGGTTTGAGGCCCAACCTAAGATCCAAGCCAATCAATGCCCTATCCGCGACCTCATATGTCTGCATGATCCTTCGGGGACGGCTCACCTCCGTTAAGCCCCCCTTTCGGGCAGGCTAAAACCCTGATGAGTTCCAGAAGACTCTATGACCTGGTGATGCCCGGACGAGTACCATTTAACTGGACTATATCCCTAAACACCATTCATATATAATCTAGACACCAAAAGTGTGGGGCGTAAGGGTGCCCACCCATATGTTGGATCCGCACAAGGAATCATAACGTCATGTTAAGGTCGTCTTGCCTCCATACGAGAGGAAAAGGATACAGCTGACTTCTCCATCCCATTCCAAATCTCATGGTCAACGCGTAATATACGACGCAAGAATCACTGGCGACATTGGTTGTTAAGTCCTAGGTGATATATTCCTAAGTATTGGTATTCCAACTACCAGGTTTAGTAGATTAGCTGATCACCCTGGATCAGTAACCAATAGTTCACATTATTATCAAAAATAGTGTTTTCTGACCTTTTTGAAATGCAGGTGATGATAACACTTGAATTGCAAAATACTTTACAGAAAATAATCAAAGGGCATGAGATAGTGTGAACTTGCCTTGTGTGATTGCAAGATTATGCACTCACGGTCTCCGAGACAATATAAAAGATCCAATATCTGAAATCAGCATCATTGGTCCGGTAAGGACTAATGTTTAAAGAAGCAAAATGCTATTATGCATAAATAATGTAATGCAATTTCGTAAACTCGAATCCCGGGGATAGCGTTGATCTAGGGTTTGGATACTGGAAATGGTTACTCTAGAATGTGTTGTCCTTTTAGATAAGTTTTATACTTGTGTTTCTTATTAAGGCTTGTGAGTATGTGTGAAACAACATGTAAACATAATGGCATACAACAATAAGATATACTAATGAGATGTGCTACTCAATGAAGTCAAGAAAGTCATTTAAGAATTTATCTTATGTGCTGCATATATGAGAATTATCTTATCTTCAAGTTTTACCTTACAAGTTATGACATTTTATAAGTAATTTAAGTATTAATAATATCAATATATAAGTAAAGTATAAAGTAATGTGATTGTGATTAGTTGTCATTTATTGATTGAAGTGGTAAAAAGAATAACATTTGAAGAAAAGATTTCTTTATTTAGGTTTAAACAATCTTTGTGGTTAATCGAATGTGGTCGATGTTGTTTGTGCTTGCTTGAATAGTTTGGACTTGAGATGTTTTACTACTTAATTATAATAGACCAAAGTTAACTATAAAACACATAATAAGATCTTTAGCATTATACTTAAAGCTTTGCAGACTAAAGTTAACTTGAAAGACATAGATAGACTTATGGTGTATTACTTATGATACTTGTATCTTGTTCACTTTATATTGTTTCCTTAAATTTATTTAAGAATGGTTATACTTTTATTTGGTGTAGTGGTTTCTTGATTTTTAAATCGAATAGAATCATTTATCTTTTTGTGAATGAATGGTTATAATTGGTAATCAGGAAAATGACATTACTTAACTACTTATGGTTCACTATAGGGTTTTGATTTGTTTATAAACTTGTGGTTAAAGTAAAGGAATAGGTTTTATCTCATTACAAATTATTCTTGGAGATTTTATATTAAATAAAAATCCTTTTATAAAACAATCTACACTTATGGTTGAAGGATAATTCAATAAAATTGCATTTAAAATGTGTTGAACCATTTTGATTTCATATTATCAATATTGAAGACTAATACTATTTATTTGATTCAATTAGATAATTATAGAAATATTAGCAATTTTTATTTACCCTTATATGAATTATCAATTAAGGAAATAATTTTAAATTCAAGTTATTAAGTTGTTCAAATGTTTATTTATCTCAAAAGTGTAATATCACATTTTTAACATGTAGGTATTATTTTTGTGATAATTTTGGTATATTACATTTATTTTTGTGATTTATAAATAATAAGATATGGTTTTTATAAGATTTATTACTTTATAAATACTTAATAAATAACAAATATTTAATTAAGTGAAATAATAATGTATGATTACAGATTTGAATTATAGTTCTTATTTTTTAAGATTTTTGGTATTTTATTTTATATTTTTAACATTTACCATTATTAAAATATAAATTATCAAAGTTTTATTACTTATAAAATCTTGATTAAATAGTAATTAGTTAAATTGTTAACATAATAATGTTTGGTAATAGTTTTAAGTTATAGATTTTATTTTTCTACAAATTTTCATGTATTATACACATTTTTCTGAATTATAAATCAAAAGTTATTGATTTAACAAAATTGAATCACTTTATTCAATTTCTGGAATGTTTATATTTGAATTTATATTTTCTTATCTATTTTCTGAATGAGTAATACTTTTTATACAGAGCCTACCCTAGACCTAGCCACTGACTGGTGGGTCTATGGCCCTGCTGGGGTGCCACGCAGGCGTGGACCAGTCAACAGACTCGGTCAAACACTATGACGTGGCCAAGGTGACCTCACCCTGACGTCACCTCGTCGGTGACACGGTAGATGACGACGAGGATGGCAGTAGAGGGCGAGCAAGAGTGCGTGTAGGGGCTTGTTCGAACCGGAACAACGAGGCGAGCAATCCAGTGGTGGCGCCACTGGGTTTTGGTTGCCGGAACAGAGGTTGCGACGGTGGCTAACGACGGCGGTGGCTGATGTTCATCGGGGAAACAAACGAGGAAGCAAGGAGGAATTTGAGAGTGTGCGTGAGCACCGGTAGCTCACCGTGGAGCTGAATGGCGCGACGGCATGACCGGAGGAAGTCCGTGGTGGCGGCGATTGACGATGAACGATGGTGTCTGACGGTGGAGATGAGGTGTCGATTTGCTCGACAGAGAGCTCCCCGGCTTGCGTGAGTAGGGGCAAACGACGGAGAAGATCACGGCGCGTCTGATAGTCACCTCCGTGGATCAAGGGTGGTCGGAGATGGTGGAGAAGGTGATCTCCGACGAGCTAGGGTTCGGTGTTCAAGCGAGAGAGGAAGAAAGAGCAGTGGAGTGGAATGCTAGGGTTTCTTGTCGGCGTTTAGGGCTACGTGTAGAAGACCGAAAGAGGTGGAACGGATCTTGGCGCTCGCCAGCGACAAGGGTGCGGCCACCAAGCTGCTTGCAGCATCGAAAGGTCGGCGTCGTCGCGAGGAAGACACCGAACAGACCCCGCGAAGAGGTACGGGCCGTTCATGGGCTGCAACTGGGCTAGATGGGCTATGTTCGGCTGCTTGCGGCGACGAGTAAGAGAGAGGGGAGATGGGCCATGGGCCAGATTTGATTCCTCGATTTTTTCTCTCTGTTTGTTTTTCCTTTTCGTTTTCTATTATCTTTTTTCTTTTCTAACCTTTTTATTTAAGCAATAATTTTGACTTATCTTTATGGAATTCCTTTGCTAATACTTGCAGCAATGATAAATGATATTTAAAATCATTTTGTTAGTTTTTATTATATAGTGCTATATTTTCTTTATTTTCTTTATATATATACTTTTCCTATTATTATCTGTAAGGCTTTTGATATGCATTTAATTGAGCTAATATCCATAAAATTATTATAAAATGCATTACTATTAACTCATGAGATTTGATTCTCATTAACTCATAATATTAAGGAAATTTTTATATGGTGATCCTTTATTATTATTTGATGCATAATATCCTAAGGATTTAATATGATTAATATTACTCCCATGAATCTAGGGAATAACAAGGTATATATATTTTTATTATAACTAACAAAAGAGTTAGGGTTTGAATTGTAAATTCTTACCATGAGTTTTAGAAGTTTTAATATACTCATATCCTTTTATTTATGTGAATAAAGATTAATGGTGTAATTCCCCGGAAAATATTCCGAAATAAAATTGCGTGTTATTTTCTATTTTTGCATCATGCATACTTTCGCCCTAAAATATTTTCATCAAAAGCCTATTTTGTTTTCTAACTAGTCCCCTCCTCTAATTCCAAAACAAAACCCTAGTATTATAGGATATTTTATTTGCCTAAAATCTAATTGCAAAGGCTTTTAAAACAAAACAAACAAATAAATAAAACAATTTTATAAAAGGGGAGGCCGCTAGGCGCGAGGCCCAAAGCCCAGCAGCTAGCAACCTACAACCCAAGGATATGAGAAAACCCTAACCCTAGATTCTACTCACTCCCAAATCCTCCCAGCCTCTCAACAAAGATGCTGCACACACTGCATTCTGACCCAACATGCCACCAGACCCACGCGCACACACACCAGCACTCACGCACGCGACACGCAACCCACGCACTCCTCCCTCTTGCGTCGCTCGCTCGGCTCGCAATCCCCGTCTCTCCCTCCCGCAAACCCCGCCGCCTCACCATGCCGCAATTCCCGTCGCCCCCTCCGCGTCTCCCTCCTTCCTCGTCTCCTTCCCTCCCGCGCCCCAAATGCCCCGCCTCTAGCTCTGTCCGACGCCGCCCTGGCCTTCCTGTAAAGTTCCGCCGCTACCCTCCTCTGCTAGCCGGCCCTTCCTGTTTCCCTGTCGAGCCTAGCATCCGCTGGAGACCGCCACCCCTTGGTCGTGGCCTCGTCGTTCCCCCCATCGAGCACACCTCTGCAGGCCCAGCGCCGCCCTCCATAGCCGCGGGCGCCCTCCACCACTGTGAACTCGTCACACCCGACCTCCCCGGCAACCAGCGTCGCCATCCACCGAGGTTCGACCGACCCTCAGCTAGCCTCGTCGTCGTCCTCTTGTTGTCGGCCTCTGCCCGCTTCCGCGTCACCGGCCTTCGAGCTCGTCGCCAGGAACCACACGACACGTAGCCGTCCTCGCCTGTTCCCTACCGAGAGCCACATGTTTTGCCGTGTGTGTTTTTGTCGCAGCTCCCTGCAAGGTGTTTGGGATAAATCCCGAACATGACATGGCCTCCTCGCACCAACCCTATGTGCCCGTTCCTTCTCGTGTATGTCCGCCCTCGGTGCGTTTGTGTTATGTCCCCGGCAGAAGGCTATTGCAAGCCTCTCGAAGTCAACAAGAACGTCACCGACCACCGGAAGCCGGATTCCAAGGCCTTCAACATGGAACGTCGAGATCTCCTTCCCGGATTCAAGACCGATCCCGCTGAAGACCGATTCATCGGCACGCTAATAACTCCGTCACGGAAACCTCAAGATCCACTTCCGGAATCCGAAGACCCGTTCCCCGTGTTCGAAGACCGATCACCCGAACCCTATCGGAACCAAGATCTCCAAACCCATGTGAGTTCCCTTTCCAATACCCTATTTTAATAAATATAATATAACTTGTTGCATATGAATTGGGCATCCTTGCACACATATTGTGGTTTGGGGGTATATTATCGATTCACCTCATAATTAAATATGGAGCCCATATGCGGGCGAATCTAGTCTAATATTGGCACCATTTAATATTGTATAGCGAACCGATGCCAAGTTTTATCTTGTTAAGTCAACATTTAAATTGCGGGTAGCAAAATAACTTGAACCTAATAATAAATGTCGGGATCCCGATTCCGCTTAATATTGCTAAGTGGGACCGCATATTTCCATGCCATGCATCATATCATAAACATGCCGGATCTTCCGCCTAGTATTAAATATTGCATCGGTTGTTCCTTCTAGTGTTTGCTTCTTCACCAGATAGGACGATGAGTCGATGTGAGATACGACAAGCCTCCGGCTACCCAACATTGTTTATCAGGCGAGCATTCTCCCTCTTCTACCTATTTTGCATTTATAGTCTTTACTTCCTTCCTTTGTTCTACTGCTATCCTTATTGTCGATGCTATAGTACCGTTCCTTTAATTATCTGATCCACTATATCGCCTTGGTTATCCTATTGCCTTGTTTGATTAGCTAGCCTCGTCCTTGCGAGTCGTAGGTATGCTTAGTATTGCTCTCATACAGGTGAAACATGATACTTGGATATGAATGGTGATAAGATAATTAAATTGATGATGTTGGTTACAGTTTGACCTAATGATAAGGCCCCGGCAGGGACCACCTTCAGGAACTGCTTGAGCCGACCTAGGACCCGTTCGTTCTACGATACCAGTTCTAAGTTGATCACGCTAACCAAACGTGGGGGCCTCTGGGATCCCCCCTCAACTACCGGCACTATTCGTATATCCAGAGGGTTACAAAATTGGTTTTCCATTTGGTGCATACGCATAATATGTCCTCGGACATGGGTTGAGTTGTGATATGATTTTGGTGGACTGCCATGGCTTGCATTGCATAAAATCAGGATATCGTGTCGGAGGGGGGATGGAGCTCTACAAGTTATCTTCCGATCATCGCCCGGCCGTAGACTCAAACGCTGTGCCACCTAGAGAATCAGTTGTATCTCTTGTGTGGGTAAAACACAGTAGGTGATGCCTCTGGATATGCCCGTAGTTATGGGATAGTTCTTGTTGTGAGATTCGGAAGGCACGCGTGACATGTTGCCTGAAGGGTTGAGCATGCGTTTGATGCGATGGTGCACCCTGCGTAAATCTTTTCGAGAAGCCATGTGTCCACGGTTATGGACGCCTCAGGAGTACAGTGTCATGATCATAGATAACGCCACTAATGATTCGCTCTTTAATAATATGACTAGTAATTAGCCTTATCAACTAAACACCTGCTTAACTAAAATTGCCACCGTGTGTGTTCCGCAAGGGGACTTTCTCGACTGGTCTTCGAAGGGGAAACCTTCGGATGGGTTATGTTTGGTGTTACATTATTCTATCGTATGATGCTCTCTTACCTCTCTCTAATAGCCGAAGTTGTAGCGTGTCTCTATAAGTTAGATAGTGCAAGCTTTGCTGCCGCTGAGCCCACCATACCTATGTAGGCGAGGACCGCCGAATTATAGTCTCGCCGTGTACTGGCCTTAGTACTGACCGCTCCCTTTCTGTTTTCCCTTGCCCTTTGTTGGCACCCTTTTGGCTTGATAGGTATGTGATTGACGACGTTAGCAAGGTTACCCTTCCGGCTTGGCCTGGGCAGGGTTGGACACCGCTTGGTTATTATTCAGGACTCTTAGTCCCATTTGGATCTTGTCCGTACTCGGATACTACTTTGCTTTCTTCTTGAGTTATATCTTCGTATTGTACCTTTTGTATTCTTGACTCGTTGAGTCGTTGTTGTATATATAAGTTCTTGTGGACTCTGTTGTAAGCTACTGTGATGTAACTACTTGTATTCAAATCTCACCCACACGAAAGTGTCTGGTGGGCGTCTTTGAATCGCTTCTATGCGGGTTTTGGCGGGAAATGCTAAGATCTGCATAGACCCGATTCGGGGGCGTTACAAGTGGTATCAGAGCAAAGGTTTACGCTACCCCACTGGTCCAGCCTGTAGGTTAACCTTGCCAACGGACGTCGTCTAGTGCCAAAACTATTTTACTACAAATGCGTTGGATAGATCTGATTAGCTCTGGTTTTACTCCTTATCTCCATTCTTTCTCCTCTTATCCTTGCGTGTTTAATCTAGTCTCTTACCTTTCTTCAAGTCCAGGATATCTCGCGGTTGGGTTTCCGTTGTACCTTTAGGGTTCCGCTTCCCTCCTTTTTGTAACGGTGGTGCTACATCTGGATTTCACTCTGTGTAACCTCTCTTCCTATGCTTCCAGTGTTTTGAGACTTCTAAGATGATGACCTCTTTATCTCAAAGCTTTCCAAATACCAATTGTTAAGATCTTTAGTCTAAATTCTGAGAATTGGTTGCATGATCCTTCTATTCATGAACAGAGTAATGCTTAGAGTGCGGAATGGAGTCGCGACCATACCACTACTCTTATCATTAGTTATTGGGCATTGAACAGGTGGATTAATGTGACTAATACTCTTTCCTAGGAAGTTAGAGATGACCTTGTGATCTCTTTCTTTGCCTTTGTCTCTCCGGAGTGTTCTCTCGAAGAATGTGGGCAACCAACCCTTGTTGGTGGTGTCGAAGAATTCAAGACAGGACAAGAATTCTTGTTAGTGGTGTCGTGACCATCAATCTGATGCAAGAAGATCCAATCATCAACCCCCTTCCCCCCGGTGTCTCTGCTTGGATCTCGGGACGCGATCCTTGTTAGTGGTGTCGAGTTGTAATGCCCCGGAAAATATTCCGAAATAAAATTGCGTGTTATTTTCTATTTTTGCATCATGCATACTTTCGCCCTAAAATATTTTCATCAAAAGCCTATTTTGTTTTCTAACTAGTCCCCTCCTCTAATTCCAAAACAAAACCCTAGTATTATAGGATATTTTATTTGCCTAAAATCTAATTGCAAAGGCTTTTAAAACAAAACAAACAAATAAATAAAATAGTTTTATAAAAGGGGAGGCCGCTAGGCGCGAGGCCCAAAGCCCAGCAGCTAGCAGCCTACAACCCAAGGATATGAGAAAACCCTAACCCTAGATTCTACTCACACCCAAATCCTCCCAGCCGCCGCCTCTCAGTGCACTGTGACATCTTGCACACCGCACTGACCCAACATGCCACTGCACCCACGCCAGCACACACCAAAGACTCACGCCTGACACACAACCCACGCACGCCTCCCTCTTGCGTCGCTCGCTCGGCTCGCAATCCCCGTCTCTCCCTCCCGCAAACCCCGCCGCCTCACCATGCCGCAATTCCCGTCGCCCCCTCCGCGTCTCCCTCCTTCCTCGTATCCTTCCCTCCCGCGCCCCAAACGCCCCGCCTCTAGCTCTGTCTGATGCCGCCCTGACCTTCCTGTAAAGTTCCGCTGCTACCCTCCTCTGCTAGCCGGCCCTTCCTGTTTCCCTGTCGAGCCCAGCATCCGCCGGCGACCGCCACCCCTTGGTCGTGGCCTCGTCGCTCCCCCATCGAGCACACCTCTGTAGGCCCAGCGCCGCCCTCCGCAGCCACGGGCGCCCTCCACCACTGCGAAATTGTCACACCCGACCTCCCCGGCAACCAGCGTCGCCATCCACCGTCACCCCGTTCGCCAGAGGCTCGACGACTCCCCCTTTGCAGCTCCTCGCCAAGCGTCGTCCTCTTTTTGTCGGCCTCTGCCCGCTTCCGCGTCACCGGCTGTCGTGGGAATGGTCACGGCAGATGCTGCAATCGGCAGCGAGTAGTAGAACGAGGGGCAAGGGCGGCCAGCCATCTGCGGTGCGAGATGAGGCGGAGATCTGAGGTTTTACCCAGTTCGCCCGGAGGGTAAATACCTACTCCTTCTAGATTGGATTATGATCTTTGGTACAATGGGCGAGCTCGGCGGCTAAGCGGCGAGTCGCTTGGGTATGATGGAACGATCTCTACGCCCAGTGAGGTTTATATAGGCTTACCTCCCTAGGGTTTACATATCTCAACCGAATCAGTTAAGGCTTGGTACTCGTTTGACCTAATCCATGGGCCTATCTACTACTTTGGGCCTTGACTTCCATCGCTTGGATCCACACCGCCTTGATCGATCCGCGTCCTGCAGCCCACTCGCCATTCTTGGGCGATCGAAGCGTCTGCTGGTATACCCGGTAGGCACATCCCATCAGTAGTCCCGAGGCCGTCGTCGATTAGGCGTAGGTGGCTCGGCGATGGAGTATCTGACTTGAGTAGACATCCGATCGAAGCGTCGGGCTCTGTATAAAGGAAAAAACTAGTCATCGATCACAGCTTTGGCGAGTCGGTCGGTAAACACATCATAGTGATCGGGTCGGCGAGCCGAGTGGGCTGAAGTTGGACCGTTAAGCGTGGTCAAACTAGCCGTTGGGGTAATCAACGGTAACTTTTGGTGTAATCACCGCGTAATGTAACTCCCGATTTGGCGGGTAACCGCTATATAAGGAATGGCGGTGATCGAGAACCACCTTCTCGCCATTTCCTCCGATTGCGCGCACTTTCGCCTCCCTTCGCATCGCGATCCAGCCGACCCGAAATCCTCCTACCCCCCACAAATCCTTCCGCCATGGCCCTCTCCACCGAACCTTGGGGTAGATCTAAGTGTACGAGGGCGCAACTGGCTTCCTTTGAGGAGGCCAGGATCCTGCACGCCGGCTGCTGGCGCATCCCCGCGGCCGGAGAGGTGACCCCGAGCCCGCGCGAGGGGGAATTCATCTGCTTCACCAGCCATATAGAACGGGGGTTAGGATTCCCCATGTCCCTGTTCTTCCGGCGCTTCTGCGCCTACTACGGGATCCAACCATCGGACCTGGGTCCACACAGCATCGAGCAGCTCGCCATCTTCGTGGCGTTCTGCGAATGCTACTTGGGCTGCCGGCCCTACTTCCCTCTATGGCAAGATCTGTTCCACGGACGGATCAGCCACGAGGAAGCGGGCGGCCCAATGCTTGCCGCGGGCGGCCTAACTTTCCAGCTGAAGTCGAAGGCTTCGTTCTTCGACTTGATGTTGCCCGCCATGGCGGCGAGCGACTGGAAGAAATCTTGGTTCTATGTTGCCGAGGCGACCCCAGAGGGCGAGACGGCGATCCCACGATACTCCGCCAACCGGTCCGAACCGCGCCGTCTTCAAGTCGGCAAGCTCCCCAGTGACCAGCGGATGGTCGTGGACGAAATGCTCCAAACCATCCATGATGCGAAGAAGAAGGGCCTCGGACGATCAACTTGTACAACTGGCTGGCTCGGCGGCGGCTCGTTCCTCCGGCTCGAGCACTACATGTACCAAGATTGCCGGGAGGACTCGGCAGTCTGCCTCGCGAGTGGAAGCTCGAGGACTACACCCCAGATCGAATAAGATCACCCAGCGGTGTACACGGGCGCAAAGGCTGGGTCGCTTCACCGTGAAGCATCCAGCCCCAAGCGGTAAGTCACCTCACATCATTCGATCGCGATTTTTGCAGTCGCGGTCGTTCTGACTTCATTTTGTGTTCATCGCAGCTATTCCAAGTGGTGGAAGGATGGCTCCCGCCTTCAGACGACGAGAATTCGAGCTCGTCCGTCCAGGAGATGGGCAGATCACCTCCCGCCAAGGGCGATTCCAGGAGCGACGAGAGCAACGGCGACGATGAGTCCGAGGAGGAGGTCGCCCCGCTGGTCCGCAAGACCCGCGGGCAGCGTCAGCGTGAGCTTGAGGCGAGTAAAATCCTCAAGCGTCACGACGACGATGATGAACTTCCGGAGACCACCTCGCGCCGCCAGGCCACTCCGTTGAAGAAGAAGACGAAGAAGGAGAAGGAGGCAAAGGCTCCTCAGAAGAAGAAAACGAGGCCGATGAGGCCGGCCTCGCCACCGCACTCGGCGAGAAGCTCCGACGCCCCCAGCCCGGCCAAGGACGAGGCACCGCTGACGGCAGCCGCGCTGGACACGCCCGCTGTCGAAGTGCCACTGGCCTTGATGCCTCCACCATTCGCCCCAATTTCTGGGCTAGGGGCCACTCCGGCCGCGGCGACTTCACCTTGTAGGGAAGCCCCTGCTGAAGATGTCCCAGAGGCTCCCATCGCAGCCTCGACCACGAAGAAGCCGTCCGTGTCTTGGGAACGCGACGTCCTGGAGATGGGCCTCAGCTGCCGACTGGGCCCCGAACTGGAGAAGCCGGCCGGCATCCGCACGGGGCTACGCTTCATTCCGGTCGCCAAGTGAGTTCGCTCACCTACCTTTGTCTTTCATAGCATCTTGAATTATTTTGTTCACACGGTCGATTTACAAGACCGGAGCGAAGAAGATAGGCCACCCGACCGTGTCTAAGTTGCCACCCGTCGTCAGCGAGGAGGACCCTTCCCACAAGAGGAAGGCAGACGAAGTCGTCGTTCCTGCGGATGGCGCCAAGAAGGCCAAGGGCGACGATGTTGTTACGATCTCCGACGACATGGCAGTCGCACCAAATGAATCCGCAATGGGGGCGGCCGTACCCACGAAGGAGGGTGCTCCCTCGCCGGGGGTGACCGAGCCAGTCTCCTTTGGTGCCGGTGCCTCCATCGCCACGTTCCCGCGCTTTATGACCAAGGCGGCTGCAACGAGTGGGACCTCGCCTTCGAGCCATGCACCTGGGATCACCGACGCGAAGGTCAAGCAGCGTCATGGGCATACGCCGGCTCTCCTCGCGTCCGTGGACGTGATACAACTTCATAGCATGCTTGGCGCAACCATCCAGGTATGTCCAGTCCCCGAGGATCAGGCCAGTGAGTTGCAGTGGTCTGATTCTTTTAGTGTTTTGTTGTTATTTTTCGCATCCAGTCCCCGAGTGCGCACTCGCTGAATTTCAGCGGGTGGGCTCTTAGGATTTCTTGATTGCCAGTTTCCGAGTGCGCACTCGCTGAATTTCAGCGGGTGGGCACTTAGGATTTCTTGATTGCCAGTCCCTGAGTGCGCACTCGCTGAATTTCAGTGGGTGGGCACTTAGGATTTCTTGATTGCTAGTACCCGAGTGCGCACTCGCTGAATTTCAGCGGGTGGGCACTTAGGATTTCTTGATTGCCAGTCCCCGAGTGCGCACTCCCTGAATTTCAGCGGGTGGGCACTTAGGATTTCGCTTTGGTTAACTGTTTGAATTATGTGCAGGGTCTGCAACGTGAGTCAGCTGACCGATTGGCAGCGAAACACCGCACGGAGAAGGAACTGGCCGCCGTCCAAGAGGCGAATAAGGGGCTTCAGGAAGTTGCCGCGAAGGCAGAAGAGGCTTGCCAGGGACTTGTCCCCGTGGGTGAGTTGGCAACAGCTCAATCGGCGTTGAGATCTGCTGAGCAGCGGATCGCCGAGATCGAGCGCGAGCTGAGGGAGGCGAAAGAGGAAGCGAGTTCGGCAGATGGTCGAGCCAAGGCCGCCGTTACGGCCACCGCGGAAGAACGTAAAGTTTCTGACGCCCTTGTTGCTGGGCTTCAGGACGACTATACTTCTCTTCAGAGCTTCATCACGGACCTCTCTCGCCCCTTGATTGGTGAGTTTGTTTGTCCTTGCCTATTGCGTGTGTCTTTTCGTAACATCCGATGTACTCATTGTTATCTTCTATCTGCAGGTCGCATCATTGATAGCGCGGAAGAGGCGAGCTCGTTCGACGCGCGGAAATGTGTGGCCACGCTCGTTGACTCGGCGACATTGTCGGCGACATGCATCCGAGCCTACCTTCAGGAGATATCGCCCACGGAAGTAATTCCCAGCGACCTCGTCGAGGTGTGGAGGTACTTGGAGAAGGCGCCGTCGGTCATTGAGTTCATGACGCGATCGGCGTTTCGGCGTGGAACGGCGACGACGCTTACCCTTGGGCTTGCTCATTTTCCAGAAGATTTCGATCTGGACGATGTGACGAGTGGCTACCCGTCGTCCACTGGCGAGGTGGAGATCTCCGAGGTGCTCAAGTTGGCGGGTCGCGCCGCGGTGTACTCCGAGCGCGTCTGGGCGATGGGCGACCTCCTTCCTTACCAGGAAATGGTCGTCGTGCCCAACGACCCCGAGCCGCAGCATCGAGACTTCAAGGTCGAGCAGCCCTTCCGCGCGGAGATGGAGGGTGAGCTGACGATGTACCCGTCAAACCCATACACGCCGTTCGTCCGCAATCGCAAGGGTGCTGGCGAGTGGTCGTCGAAGCCTGCGGAGTAGAGTAGGTTGCCCTGGGGCGTTAGTAGCAGATCTGCCGTTTGGGCATATTTTGTATTCTAAGACAATTGCAACATGCTAGTAATGTGATATCATGTTTGTTGTGTGATTTGTCATGTGTTTTCCGATTGAGGTTTGAACGAGTCCCCGAGCGCGTCCGCCCTTTTGTGGGGTTTACCTCGTGTATGATGTGTTTGTGGTTTGTGAGTGTTTTGTTATTGTGGTCGACTCGCCCGGACTCGAAGAACCAGTCGCTAGGCGAATCCCTTGAGCGCTTTGTACTTCACCGTTTTCCCTTGCGCGAACGAGGTCGGGTGGCCAAGTCCCCGAGCGTGGTACTTGGTTGTTCTAGGCGCGACTCGAGGGTGGGTGAGGACTTGGCTCGTTGGTTTGAGCGCATCACTCCTGCCTGGCCCGTTGGGTCAGTCGCATGGCGAGTCTGACGCACTCTCATACTTGGAATTTTCACAGGCCGCTCATGGCTGGTCGTCGATCCCGGCGTGGTACGTGGCCATTTGAGTCGCTATCGAGGATGCGGAGGATCGTGGTCATTTGTGAAGCGGCAGTTGTCTTGGCTCGTAGAACCGTCGGGCTAAGCGACTCAATGGGGCTCGGTGGCGTTTTTCGTGGATGATGCAAACACGAGGTGACCGGTGCTTTTGCATCGCACTACTTGGTCGTCGATCGCTTTACCAAAGGTTGACTTCGGTTAACGCTGTTGTTACGAGTGCGAGTGGCACAAGACACGAAGAGTAGGCGCAATTTGCGGTAAACAATTCTTTTTATTTCATAGCGACTGGAGAGTACATATGTGGCGTTCTAGGAATAGAACTTCCGTAGGAGGTTTACATTCCATGGCCGTTTGACGTCGAGTTTGCCGTCCCCACGGACGTCGATGAGGTAGTAGGCGTCGTTGCCGAGTACACGCCCGATGGCGAATGGTCACTCCCATGGAGGGGAAAGCTTGTGCATGCCCTTCTTGTCCTGGATGAGGCGCAGCACCAGGTCGCCTTCTTGGAAGGTGCAGGTTTTCACCCGCCGGCTGTGGTAGCGACGGAGTCCTTGTTGGTAGATGGCGGTGCGAAACTAGGTCGTGCCTCGTCGAGTTGATCGACTCCATCCTGTCGTGCGAGTTCGTTCGCAGCCTCTGTGTAGTGGACGACCCTCGGAGAGTCGTGCTCAAGGTCGGTGGGCATGACTGCCTCGGCGCCGTACACCATGAAGAAGGGGGTGAATCCTGTCGACATGTTAACCGAGGTGCAGATGCCCCAGATGATGGAGGGTAGCTCCTCGACCCAGCACCCGGCGGTGCGCTCGAGTGGTACTTGGAGTCGCGGCTTCAGGTCGTGGAGGATGCTTTGATTGGCCCGTTCCGCCTGGCCGTTTGATTCCGGGTGGGCGACCGATGCGAGGTCGAGCCGGATGTGGTGTTCCTCGCAGAATTCGGCCATGGCTCCTTTGGCGAAGTTGGTGGCATTGTCCGTGATGATGCTGTTTGGGAACCCGTAGCGATATATGAGCTCGCGTAGGAATTTAGTGGCAGTCTTCCCATCGCATTTCCGGACTGGCTTGGCCTCCACCCACTTTGTGAACTTGTCTACCGCTACCAGGAGGTGGGTGTAGCCGGAAGGAGCCTTCTTGAAGGGGCCTACCATGTCCATGCCCCATACGGCTAATGGCCAGGTGATGGGGACGGTCTTGAGCGCTGAGCTCGGCACGTGCGTCTGGTTGGCGTGCCGGCACCAGCGGCCGCTGGACAATGTCGGCAACATCGGCGTGTGCGGTGGGCGATAAAAGCCATGCCGCATAGCCTTGGCGACCGAGCGGGCCGGGGTGGTGGCCGATCACCGAGTGGATGTCGTGGAGGATCTTGCGTCCTTGGCGGGTTGGGCGGCGTTGGAACACGCCGGTGACGCGCTTGTGGAGCTTCGCCGTCGATGATGGTGTAGGACTTGCATCGGCGTTCGATCATCCGGCGTCGTCTCGTCTGCCCGGCAAGGCGCGGCCTCGGTAGGCGATGTAGGGCTTGGTCGGTCGTCGGCTCGGTGACGAGTGCGACCAGGGCTGCCTCCGGTTGTAACGGGACTCCGATGTCGATGTCCCTCGGGGGAGAGACTGATGGCTTGGTGATTGTGTCGAGGAAGACGCCGGCGGGTGGTGCGAGTCGAGCCGACCCAATGCGAGAGAGTGCGTCAACCTCCTCGTTCTTCCGCCTGTCGATCCACTCGACGGAGTAGCCTGTGAAGTGTCCGCCCAGCTTGTCCACTGCTTGGTGGTACGTCGCCATGGTGGGGGAGAAGGCGTCGCAGGTGCCAGCGACTTGCCTAGCGACGAGGTCGGAGTCTCCGTAGCAGCGTAGGCGGTTAACATTCATCTCCTTGGAAGCTCGCATGCCGTGGAGTAAGGCCTCATACTCGGCCATGTTGTTGGTGCAGGGTGTGAAGTCGAGGCAGAGGACGTAGCGGAGCTTGTCGCCCTTCGGTGAAGTTAGCACGATCCCTGCGCCTTCCGCGTTCTTGGAGCCGTCGAAGTGCGAGCTCGGTAATGGAGGTATGGCGGCTTCTCGGCTGCTGGGCCTCTTCGATCGGCGATGAAGTCCGCTAGGGCCTGCGACTTGATCGCTTTTGGCTCGTGTTGATGTTGTGGGCGCCGATCTCGGCGGCCCCTTGGCGACCCGCCCGGTCGCCTCAGATTCGGATGATGTCCTGCAGTGGTGCTGAGGAGACGACCGTGATCGGGTGCTCCTGGAAGTAGTGCGGTAGGCGCCGCTGAGCTCTGAAGACCGCGTATACCAGCTTTTGTACTGCGGGTATCGCTGGCGTGACTTGGTGAGGACCTCGCTGATGTAGTACACCGGTCGCTGTACTGGGCACTCCTTTCCTTCCTCTGGTCGCTCGACGACCATGGCCAGCGACAGCGCTCGGAAGCCGCGACGTAAACCAGCATGGGTTCTTTGTCGGCGGGGGCGGCGAGTAGCGGTGCGGCGAGTAGCACCTTCTTGAGGTCTCGAAGCGCGTCACCCGCCTCCTTGTCCCACTGGAAGGTGGGGTTCTTGCGCATCAGGCGGTATAGGGGCATCGCCTTTTCGCCCAGGCCGGGGGATGAAGCGACTGAGAGCCGCTACTCGTCCGGCCAGTTTCTGGACATCGCGCAGGCACTCGGGTTTGCCGAGCCGGGCGATCGTGTCGATCTTTGTGGGGTTCGCCTCGATCCCTCGCTTGGAGACGACGTACCCCAGTAGTTGTCCTGCTGGTACACCGAAGGTGCATTTGCCTGGGTTAAGCTTTATCTTGTATTTTCGCAAGTTGGCGAATGTTTCCGCCAGGTCGGCGAGTAGGTCACCCTGGCGAGCGGACTTTACGACCACGTCATCGATGTAGACGTGGATGTTGCGGCCAATTTGGCTCGCGAGGCACTCTTGCATGCACCGCTGGTAGGTCGCCCCGGCGTTCTTGAGACCGAAGGTCATGGCGGTGTAGCAGAAGGCTCCGAATGGCGTGATGAACGCCGTCTTATCCTCGTCCGCGATGGCCATTTTGATCTGGTTGTACCCAGAGTAGGCGTCGAGGAAACATAGCGACTCCGAGCCCGCGGTGGAATCGATTATTTGGTTGATCCGCGGGAGGACGAACTGCTCCTTTGGGCAGGCGCTGTTCAAGTTTGTGTAGTCGATACACATCCTCCAGGTCCCGTTCTTCTTCTTGACCAGGACTGGGTTTGCGAGCCACTTGGAGTATTTGATTGGACGGATGAAGCCTATAGCGAGTAGACGCTGCACCTCCTCGGCGATTGCTCGGCGGCGCTCTTCATTGAAGGGCCGCAGCGACTGTTTGACATGTCGCACTTTGGGGTCGGCGTTTAGCTTGTGCTCAGCGAGCTCCCTAGGGACACCGGGCATGTCAGAGGGCTTCCATGCGAAGATGTCCCTGTTCTCACGGAGGAACTCGATGAGCGCGCCTTCCTAGGCTGGGCTCATGCCCATCCCGATCGTCACCGTCTGGCTGGAGTCGCCTGGGACCAGCTCGACGGTGCGGGTGTGCGTCGTCGCCTCGAAGGTTGAGGTGTTTGCGCCCTCCGAGTTGGGCTTCTTGAGTATGGTGGGGTCGTCATTGTTGACCCCGCTCGCGTACTTGGCGAGCTCATCGGCGTGGTTGGTCTCTGCCGTGATGACGGCGTCAGCGAGTTCGGCTCCTTTGGCCTCGCACTCGGCGGCCATGTCGGGGTCGCCGTTGATGGTGATGACTCCGCACGGCCCGGGGAGCTTCATCGCGTTGTACGCGTAGTAGGGCGCTACCATGAACTTGGCGAACGCCTGGCGCCCCAGGACGCAGTGGTAGGGGCTGTCGAAGGGCACCAGCTCGAAGACGATCCGCTCGGTGCGGAAGTTTGCTGGTGTGCCATAGGTGACTGGCAGCGTGACCTTGCCGATCGGGTACGCCTTCCGACCGGGGACGATGCCATGGATCGTGGTGTGGGTCGTCTCGATCATCGACTGCGGGAGCCGCAGCCGCCTGAAGGTGTCCACGTACAGGATGTTGATGGACCTACCGCCGTCCATCAATGTCTTGGGGAGCCAGTAGTCGCCGACCTTAGGCTTGACCACCAGGGCGACTCAGCCTTGGTACTCGATGCGTGGCGAGTGGTCCTGGCGGCTCCAGGTGATGGGCTGCTCCGACCAGTTGAGGAACTGGGGAAGGTCCACCTGAGCCACTGCGTTGACGGCGACGGCGCGGGCGATGACCTTCTTCTCGCGCTTCGTGTTGAAGCCTGTGAAGGTATGGAGCGATCCGGCCACTTTGCCGAATTTTCCGCCGTTTGGCGGGTCGTTGTCGGGGTCCTCCCGTGCTCGCCGTGCCTTCTCGATCTCCCTGAGGGTGTGGCAGTCGGCGGTTGTGTGCGTTGCGGGCTTCCCTTCCCTGCTGTGAAACACACAAGGTTGGTTAAGGAGGGCCGCGGGGTCGAACCTTGGCTTGGCCTTGTAGTTGCCGCCGTCGCGGCGTTGTCCTCCGTCGCGGCGGAAGCTCTTGGGCTCGCATTGTGCGTGCTCGATGTAGGCGACGAAGTCGACTCGCCCGTCACTGCGGCGCTTGCCGGTGAGGCGAGTGTTGCTGTAGCATAAGACGGACCGTCGTCCGCTGTCGTTGCCGCTCGTGCGGCGTTGACCTCCTGACTCGTCGTCAGTTTCCTGGTTTGGATCTTCCTCCGCATACCGTTTGGCGATCTAGAGGAGGCCCGGTATGTTGTCGAGTGTGCGAGAGTGTCGCTTGAGCTTGGCGACCAGAGGCTCGTAGCGGCACGAGGTCTTGAAGCAATGGATCGCGGTGTCCGGGTGGATGCCGACCGCGTTGTACCAGAGTTCTTGCCACCGTTGGACCCAGTTGCAGGTCGACTCGCGGGGTCCCTGGACGCGCTCGCTGTGTCCTCGATGGTGGTGGCGCGGGTGTAGGAGCACTCGAAGTGCCTGACGAAGGCGTCGCGCATCTCCTCCCAGGAGTCGATACTATCCTGGGTGAGGGTGTTGATCCACTGCCTGCACGTCCCCTCCATCTTCAGGGGGAGGTAACGGGCGGCTAGCAGGTCGGTGTGGCCTGCGATCCCCATTGCCATGAGGTATGTATCGAGCCAGACGGCGGGGTCGTACGAGGGGTCGTACTTTTCTATCACCTTCGGCGCTTTAAAGTTTGGCGGGTACTTCTCGCCTTGGATCATTGGTCCGAAGCACTTGGGGCCGAGTCGACTGAGCGACCCCATGGGCTCGCCATCGCGGCGATTGTTTAGGGTGTGTCGCAGGTCGTCGGGCTGGCGTGCGCACCAGCTTTGGTTGTTGATGATGTGGGTGCGGGCGTCGATGGGTTGACCGTTGGCAGCGACGAAGTTGGTCGCTGGCCTGGGGTCGTTGGTGGAGAGTGCCGCGTTCGCGGGTCGGTGTTGGAGCTGTAGTGGCTCTGGTAGCGGACAGTTGAGGGTGTTTGCCGCCATTGGGCGGCCGCTTGAGGCTGCTCTGATTCCCGAAGAACGCGAGTACACTCGACCCTGCGAGTCAGCGCCCGCGTTTTGCTGCTCGACGGCCTTTGCGAGCAGGGCCCTGACGTACTGGATCTGTAGGGTGCCGTCGCCGGTGGCCGTGATGTTGTCAGCTGCTGCTCGTCCTGCCACGAGGTTGTCCATCGGGGTGGAGAACAGTAGGAGTCCGTTTGCGTCTCGCTCCCGTGAGGAGACCACTATCCGCGGCTGGTCCCTGGGAGGTGTGCGGTTGGGTGGAGGTGGGGCGCCCATCGCCGACCACTGGCGGCCGGGCGCTCTTCCCGGTGGCGCTCGCCACGCTGGTCGGGTCGTTTACATCGCCGAGTTCAGGGCGCGCCCCTGAACGGTGGGGTTCAGGCGCGACTTGATCCGCTGCTGGTGGTAGCGCGATAGCTCCTGCGCCGTCACCTGCTCGAGGCGAAATTTTTCGCGCTCGGCTTGCTCCTTGCGCACTGCCTCCGCCAGTTTTAGGCGGAGTTTCTCGACCTCCGTCACCGTGGCGTTAGGAGGGATTAGGGTGGAGAAGGGATCCTCCGGCGGCTCGGTGCCGGTCGCCATGTAGGTCGCGGCGTGGCAACCGGTCCCGTCGCGGAGGTCGGCGGAGTTTTCCGACCCGGAGTCGAAGTCAAAGATCCCGAGGATGGAAGGCTCCTCAAAGTCTCCCACGTTGGAGACCTGGGTGATGGAGCCCGCGGGTGAAGCCGCGGTGATGGATCCGGCGAGTGACGCCGGGGTCGCCGAGTCGGCGTCGTCATTGAGGGCCGCGTCTTCTGCGGCCGAGCTTCGCCACGTTCGTGGGCGAGTTCGGAGGCGAGGTGATGGATCGTGCGGATCTGGCTCTCGGAGAGCCGATCGCTTGGCGGCGACTCGCGGATGCGAGCCGAGTCCTCCGAGACGATGACGTCGGTGAGGCCGACGAAGAGGCTGATCGTGCCGACGGCAGATCATCTTTGTCGTGACGGGTCGCGCCGCCGGGACGTAGCTGCTCGGCAAGATTTGGAGCATCTCGCCGATTGCTATCATGCGGCCAGTGGCGACCGTCTCGTTGATGGGCAGATTGGATCTCGCCGCAGAACACCGGCCAGACCGTCCAGGCCCCACGGTGGGCGCCACTGTCGTGGGAATGGTCATGGCAGATCCTGCAATCGGTAGCGAGTAGTAGAACGAGGGGCAAGGGCGGCCAGCCATATGCGGTGCGAGATGAGGGCGGAGACACAGGGTTTTACCCAGGTTCGCCCCCCCGGAGGGTAAAGACCTACTCCTGCTATATTGGATTATGATGGTGTTACAATGGGCAAGCTCGGCGGCTAGGCGGCGAATCGCTTGGGTGTATGATGGAACGTATCTCTACACGCCCCGCAGGGAGGTTTATATAGGCTTACCTCCCCTAGGGTTTACATATCTCAAACGAATCAGTTAAGGCTTCGGTACTCGTTTGACCTAATCCGATCGGCGATCTACTACTTTGGGCCTTCACTTCGATCGCTTGGATCCACACGGGCCTTGATCCGATCCGTCATCCGCAGCCCACTCGCCGATTCTTGGGCGATCGGAACGCGTGGGGTATACCCCGGTAGGCACATCCCCATCACCGGCCTTCGAGCTCGTCGCTAGGAACCACACGGCACGCAGCCGTCCTCGCCTGTTCCCTACCGAGAGCCACATGTTTTGCCGTGTGTGTTGTTGTCGCAGCTCCCTGCAAGGTGTTTGAGATAAATCCCGAACATGACATGGCCTCCTCGCACCAACCCTATGTGCCCGTTCCGTCTCGTGTGTGTCCGCCCTTGGTGCGTTTGTGTTATGTCCCCGACAGAAGGCTATTGCAAGCCTCTCGAAGTCGACAAGAACGTCACCGACCACCGGAAGCCGGATTCCAAGGCCTTCAACATGGAACGTCGAGTTCTCCTTCCCGGATTCAAGACCGATCCCGCTGAAGACCGATCCATCGGCACGCTAATACCTCCGTCACGGAAACCTCAAGATCCACTTCCGGAATCCGAAGACCCGTTCCCGGTGTTCGAAGACCGATCACCCGAACCCTATCGGAACCAAGATCTCCAAACCCATGTGTGATCCCTTTCCAATACCCTATTTTAATAAATATAATATAACTTGTTGCATATGAATTGGGCATCCTTGCACACATATTGTGGTTTGGGGGTATATTATCGATTCACCTCATAATTAAATATGGAGCCCATATGCGGGCGAATCTAGTCTAATATTGGCTCCATTTAATATTGTATAGCGAACCGATGCCAAGTTTTATCTTGTTAAGTCAACATTTAAATTGCAGGTAGCTAAATAACTTGAACCTAATAATAAATGTCGGGATCCTGATTCCGCTTAATATTGCTAAGTGGGACCGCATATTGCCATTCCATGCATCATATCATAAACATGCCGGATCTTCCGCCTAGTATTAAATATTGCATCGGTTGTTCCTTCTAGTGTTTGCTTCTTCACCGGATAGGACGATGAGTAGATGTGAGATACGACAAGCCTCCGGCTACCCAACATTGTTTATCAGGCAAGCATTCTCCCTCTTCTACCTATTTTGCATTTATAGTCTTTACTTCCTTCCTTTGATCTACTGCTATCCTTATTGTCGATGCTATAGTACCGTTCCTTTAATTATCTGCTCCACTATATCGCCTTGGTTATCCTATTGCCTTGTTTGATTAGATAGCCTCGTCCTTGCGAGTCGTAGGCATGATTAGTATTGCTCTCATACAGGTGAAACATGATACTTGGATATGAATGGTGATAAGATAATTAAATTGATGATGTTGGTTACAGTTTCACCTAATGATAAGGCCCCGGCAGGGACCACCTTCGGGAACTGCTTGAGCCGACCTAGGACCCGTTCGTTCTACGATACCAGTTCTGAGTTGATCGCACTAACCAAACGTGGGGGCCTCTAGGATCCCCCTCAACTACCGGCGCTATTCGTATATCCAGAGGGTTACAAAATTGGTTTTCCATTTGGTGCATACGCATAATATGTCCTCGGACATGGGTTGAGTTGTGATATGATTTTGGTGGACTGCCATGTCTTGCATTGCATAAAATCGGGATATCGTGTCGGAGGTGGGATGGAGCTCTACAAGTTATCTTCCGATCATCGCCCGACCGTAGACTCAAACGCTGTGCCACCTAGAGAATCAGCTGTATCTCTTGTGTGGGTAAAACACAGTAGGTGATGCCTCTGGATATGTGCGTAGTTATGGGATAGTTCTTGTTGTGAGATTCGGAAGGCACGCGTGACATGTTGCCTGAAGGGTTGAGCATGCGTTTGGGTACAGTAGTGCACCCCTGCAGGGTAAATCTTTTCGAGAAGCCGTGTGTCCACGGTTATGGACGCCTCAGGAGTACAGTGTCATGATCATAGATAACGCCACTAATGATTCGCTCTTTAATAATATGACTAGTAATTAGCCTTATCAACTAAACACCTGCTTAACTAAAATTGCTACCGTGTGTGTTCCGCAAGGGGACTTTGTCGACTGGTCTTTGAAGGGGAAACCTTCGGATGGGTTATGTTTGGTGTTACATTATTCTATCGTATGGTGCTCTCTTACCTCTCTCTAATATCCGAAGTTGTAGCGTGTCTCTATAAGTTAGATAGTGAAAGCTTTGCTGCCGCTGATCCCACCATACCTATGTAGGCGAGGACCGCCGAATTCTAGTCTCGCCGTGTATTGGCCTCAGTACTGACCGCTCCCTTTCTGTTTTTCCCTTGCCCTTTGTTGGCACCCTTTTGGCTTGACAGGTATGTGATTGATGACGTTAGCAAGGTTACCCTTCCGGCTTGGCCTGGGCAGGGTTGGACACCGCTTGGTTATTATTCAGGACTCTTAGTCCCATTTGGATCTTGTCCGTACTCGGATACTACTTTGATTTCTTCTTGAGTTGTATCTTCGTATTGTACCTTTTGTATTCTTGACTCGTTGAGTTGTTGTTGTATATATAAGTTCTTGTGGACTCTGTTGTAAGCTACTGTGATGTAACTACTTGTATTCAAATCTCACCCACACGAAAGTGTCTGGTGGGCGTCTTTGAATCGCTTCTATGTGGGTTTTGGCGGGAAATGCTAAGATCTGCATAGACCCGATTCGGGGGCGTTACAAATGGTTAAACACATTGTCTTTATGTTTGTGATTTTTAATGATATCACCATTTAAAGTAAAATAGTGGGATTGTTTTCTAGGCTAACTTATGAGAAAGAATTGATAAAGACAACTCCTAATCACATATGATTATGATATTTGGAAAGGACAAGGACATGCCTAAATGATTTACTATAGGGAAATATTCCTATAAACCATTGTGGAAATAAGATGATAAATCAATCATTTGATATGGATATTAGGTTTGGTTATAGAATTAGGTTTTAGTGTTTACCAAGAATTTCTATATTCCATAATTCACAATCGTGGACTTCTAACTAAGGAATTCCTTTCCTAGATATACTACTTCTTCCTAACTATCATCATGTGTTAACAGTATGAGCTTTACCTCACAAGAATATTCTTATCCACCTTTTATTCTTCTAACTCCTCTTGTAATTCCAATGAGCTTGACACTAAAGCATTTCCTAATCTTTTCATATCTATACTTGGGTATATCAACTATTCTACTGCTGATAACCTCCAATCCAACAAATGGTTACTTCTAACTACATGCATACTCTTCCTTAATCATCCACCACTAATATTACTCTAGTAGTTGTATATATCAAACTTTACTTTACCTCAAGTGTTTAGTATTTCCCAAGAGGAAAATACTACTTCTATAATCCAATGTGCTCTAGCATCATCTTAATCATACTATCTCATATCTACTTAATTCCAATATCTTATATTCAAACTTCACATCATATAATGATGACTTATCATGGCTAACCTAGAATAACATATCTATACTAGGGTTCAATCATGTTCTATCCACCAATATCACTTATACATGATATAAGCATTCAATCTTGGTGACAAAATCATGATCATTATAATCCTTTGATCTTTTATGGTTTAGGTTTCTAGTTGGCTAATCAAGGCTTCCATTCATACAACATTACAGTTGTATTATAATTATCTTCTATTTATCTCTATTGGATTAAGAGATATAATTCATTGACTATACCTACTTGATCCAATAGGACTACTCCTGGTAACTATCTTTAGGATTCATCCTTGTAATCTTCTTTATTACCATATTGATTTGATTTCCTTCAATCACTCCCATCCTATAGATGATATCTAATACTAGCATTACCACCTATCTCTTCTTACTTCTTTCTCTAAAAGTTTTAGAGTGGATGCTATGATAAGGACCAGATTTGATAGGTTAAGAATTGGTGAATCAATAGTTGATTACTCAACATTGATGAACAACAGATATTAGAATAAGGTTCAATATAGATGATAAGGATTTATATGGAAATAAAGATATATGGTGAATGGTCTTGAATTGGTTTCTTTCCTACTCAATCTCACTAAAGAGTTAAGGTTAGGTATTACCATGATACTCATTGTAGGAATGGATAAGAATGATATAGGTCAAGTCTTAGTTATTGAATTCTTGTTACTTGGGTTATATTCTTAACTTGGTATTCATGGGTTATTGTAATGAATACTAGGATGTGATCACTTTAAAGATCAGATATAATCCATTAAGTCATGTATTAGGGTTTAACTTTTATTACATTTGATCTACCCATAGATCAAATCTCCCTTACCCAAAATAAGGTTTTAGCAAAGGTCATATTGAAACTTACCGCAGTCAAATTGATAATCTACTTCAATTCCATCAAGTTAAGAGAAGCTTCAATCACTTTGACAAGTTTTGTTCAAAAGCGTGAAAATTATTTGGATTTTCTATGCATGAATGCAATGCACACATCTGGGTTCAGCTTATTTCTAAGCTCTAATGCTAGGATGTTACACACACACTAGACAACACCAATACCATGAGTGGGGAACTCTCCTCCTCCACGCACCTCCAATCTCTCTCTCTAGTTGTCTCCACGCATTGGCACGGTCCAGGACTATTCGTGCAAGAGATGACGCACTTGTAGCACGTCGTTGCGCTATGGGGATTCCAAGACGAAGATCTACTTCCGCACTCCCAGCGGGATCGGGGAGATGGAGGTCTCTCATACACTGCATGTGTACGAAGCCACGAGGTGCAACACTTGGGGCACTTTGGATGTCGTGATCCGGACTGCTACACGATGATGGATCAAGGGGTGACTTGCGAGGAGCTTCACAACTTTGAGGTCGGCTATGAGCATGACTACTTCAACCATGTTCCCCTCAAAACATTAACCGCCTTTAGACTACAAGGGTATGTATCCGAAATCTCTCGGCCGTTACTGCATTACTAATAGACAGATCTTGGGCATCAGGGCGATCTGTCGTAGGAAATTTGTTGTTTTCTGCACCAGAACCCCAACAGTGGTATTAGAGCCGATCTATGCGTAGTAGTGTTGTACGGCCAGTACGCACATGTGTTGTGCTGGCATTAATGCTATAGTTGTTATCCTCTCACGTGTACTTGTTTATAATGCGGTATTGTTTGATGAAGCATTCCAAACCTACCTTACGCGTACTCTTACGCGAGACTGGTTCCATGCTTGACATATGACTTGTTCCGTATAAGTGGCTAGCGAGTGTCTATCTCTCTTACAATAATTGATATAGCATTTACACCTGAGGGCCTCAAAATGGATGTAGTAGAAACAACTGTATGGATCCATGTTGTGGTAGGAAAGTTCGTAGATTATAAATCGTTCTATAACGAAAGCCCTAACAACCATGTGGGACCATGTGGGACGCATATGGTAGTTACGTGCGCCCTGTTGCCTAAATTGGAAGATTTTTTTTGTTATTTTTATGATTGGCCTTTTTAAGAGCGTCTTTTTCCCTTTATGTCGCTAACAGTGTTATTTTTGCCCAAAAAGGCAGCGAATCTAGAGCAGCTTCTCTCTTCATTCATGGTTCCTTTTGGCCCTTATATTTTCCCAATCTGGCAGCAAATCTAACCAACACCATAAATATGTAGATGAACAGAGCAGATATAGATAAAGCAACTAATAAAGGATTATGTAGTATGATACTTAAACCAGGTTCAACAATTAGGCTGCTCAGTAGCAGCAGCTTACAAGTTTAACATAGACAACAAAACAAAACAAAACAAGATGCTTTACGGTAGAAGCATGAACACAAGATCAGTGGCCCCTCATGACCTCCGCTAGGAGGGTCTCCGCCTCCTCCCTGTTGTGCTTCCTCCACTTCCTGCTGCCCAGTCCCTTGACCTTGGGCGCCTTGGGCCTGATCGGGGCATTCGAACCTCCTCGATGGCCACCTTCTGGAGGTTTGCGGAGGTGAAAACCGAGCACCTTGTGCTGGGCTTTGAAGGCGTTGGCATTATTTTACGGGCCACAGGTCTTCACGTCCTCGGCATGCAGTACGAGGGAGTTGAAGTCGGTGGCGAGGCTCCTGGTGCAGAAGGGGCACCTATAGACATCGTCGGTGAAGAAGCCGTTGAACTGGCCGGACTTCAGCTTCCTCAGCACCTAATGAGTCTTGGTGTCCATGGACTCGTCGTCGCTGCAGACGTCGCTGCTATCCACTTATTACAAAAAACAGTAGCATGCAATAAGGACATGATTGAGATACCGTGATTATCAGGATTGATTACTTTCATAAATTAACCGATTGAGATCCCCGGATTATTCCCCAATTCCCATATCTCAAACCAAATCGAATACCGATCCAACTACAGATCGGTGCTAGTACCGATCCCAACTATAGATCATTGCTAGTACTGATCCCAACTACAGATCGGTGCTAGTTCTGATCCCAACTAGGGGCATTCATCGAAATACGAGATCTAACACAAGAGGATTAGCTACTATAAAAATACCTAGCATCCACCGATTGAAAATACGAATAGTTGAGCCCTAATAACACACGATCTAGCATCCAACGATGGGAATGGGGGAAGAACAAAGGAAGGGGAGAAAACCCTAGTTATCTTTGACCATGGGTCGGCTAAGTTGGTGTCGAAGGGGTTCTCCGGCCTGATGCAATCGTTGTCCCATAGGGGTCCCAGTCGTGCGGGATCTGTAGGAGAACAGCGGGGGCCTATACGGGGATGGGGGCCTCCTCTCCGGTGGTTACGACGGAAGCGGGGACGGGGGTCTGTACGGGGATGGCGACTGCCTTCAATGCCTCGACGGGGGCCTGTACGGGGACGGGGTGCTCCTCGTCGGCCGCCTTGGAGGCGACGATGGCCACTGCGCCGTTCTTCTCCATCGTCGACGTGGTTGGGGTTTTCTTGGGGGTTTGCAGAAGGTGATGGGACAGTGGAGATGGTTGCGCGAGTGAGTGAGCGAGTGGGTGATGAGTGAGAGTGAGGAGGCCTCTATAAAGGTGAAGGGAGGAGACGTTTCGTTGCACCACCATGCACCGCGTAACCACGTGCGCTACTACACCGTGCACGGCCACACGCGTCCGCTACCGCCCCGTGCACCACGACACGCGTACCGCGCATCACGTTTTCCCCCTTATGTCTAACCTTGGCCACTTAGTTGTGCTCAGTTATACCCTCGAGTGTAGCACTGGCGGTTTGGTTGTACTCGGTTTTGCCCTCTAGTACTAACACTATCGTGTGCAATATACTCACTTTTATCTTCCGGTGGCTAGTCAATAGAGAGTCAACGAATGGGTTTTAGCTAGATAATTGAGTTATTTTATGCACAACAAATTCAAAAAGATCAAAACATAGTGGCATCTACCCAGGGAGTCTTATTATGTGACCTGACACCATAAGAAATGTATATAAATCAAGTTTTAACCTAAATCACCACTTCTCAAATCACCTACTATCTACGAAGGTTCATGGCTTTCTACTCAAGCCTCTCCCCAAAACATCCCTCCCCAAAACATAATTTGTCTGAATGAGGCAATAATTGTCAAACTGATATATCTCTGAATTGCAAATAGTCTGATGTATGCCAATATGTATTTTATTGTATAAAAGAAGCATTTTCCATTTTTAAAATCTCTTTTTGTTTTCTATTTGAACCCCCTTGTCAGTTTTGCCCTTGGTTTTAAAGTTCTACTCAGTTTTGCCCTTGGTTTTTAAGTTCTACTCAGATTGCCCCTCCCTCTTAGTGACAAACTCTTACACATGTGCTTATCTTGGCTGATACGCTCTGATTGGTCGAGACATTTGTCACGCGGATCGTACCCACCAACCGTTGATCCTCTATGATCTAGCAGACAGGATAACCCATGTATCTGTCGGGGCACCCTCTATCCATGCAAAATAACGAGTTTGCCACCGATGCTTTAACTCCATAAACAAATGATTTTGAATATAATTTGAAGGGAAAGTGTTCAAAGGTGTATAATTTTTGCATTATATTTCACTCCATGTCCTAAGTGTGATTTCAAAGAGTTCAAAGGTGTATAATTTTTTCCATATGCAAGTTTATGCATTACATTCTATGAAAATGATAATCTCTCAAGATTTTCTTAGCACATCATTATCACGTATTAAGTGCGATTTCACAGTGTTCAAAGGTTTATAATTTTCATATACGCAAGTTTAGGGATCAATTTTCACACTATAAAAATAGTAAACACCCTTTTACTTTACATTAAGAGTTGTATAATTTTTTAATTTGAAAGTGTTCAAGAGTAGTGTCAATTATAAACACTCTTTTACATTAAGAGCTGTATATTTTTTCAATTTGAAAGTGTTCAAGAGTAGTGTCAATTATAAACACTCTTTTATATTAAGAGTTGTATATATTTTTTAATTTGAAAGTGTTTCAAGAGTAGTGTCAATTATAAACACTCTTTTACATTAAGAGTTGTATAATTTTTTCAATTTGAAAGTGTTCAAGAGTAGTGTCAATTATAAACACTCTTTTACATTAAGAGTTGTATGATTTTTTCAATTTGAAAGTGTTCAAGAGTTGTTTCAATTATAAACACTCTTTTACATTAAGAGTTGTATGATTTTTTTAATTTGGAAGTGTTCAAGAGTTGTGTCAATTATAAACACTCTTTTACATTAAGAGTTGTATGATTTTTTTGAATTTGAAAGTGTTCAAGAGTTGTGTCAATTATAAACACTCTTTTACATTAAAAGTTATATAATTTTTTAAATTTAAAAGTTTTCAAGAGTTGTGTCAATTATAAACACTCTTTTACATTAAGAGTTGTATAATTTTTTTAATTTGAAAGTGAATCGCTAGCCGTGCGAGAGTTGTGTCAATTATAGTTTCAGACCGCATGAGAGTTTCATAATTATAAACACTCTTGCAAACCAACTGAATCGCCACTGCTCCAGGGGTATTTACAATAGATTTTATCTATCTCTAAGAGTTATGGAGGTTGCAACCACCACTGGGAAGTAAAATCCAGAGAGATATTGTTTACAACCACGAATTACGCCAGCACTGGATCAATCCTATTTGAAAATCAAGGCAGTTAGTTGAGCACCAGCGCTTCGCGTTCAAATAATGCCAACAATCAACCCATAAAAGGGAAATGATGCTTACCCAGATGGAATCCATGTGCTAGATCCCTGCGATTCCACCCATTCTTCTCTGTGCTCTTCGGGGATGGACGGTGCACCAGCCGACATTGCATACTATTCTGTGAAAGGGGTAGATCTAGTAGGGGCGGGAGGAGAGTCGGAGGTGGAGTGGGCTCCATGGCTATGGGGAGGGGCGGCTCTAGGGCCGAGGACGACATAAGGTAGGAGGGAACAATGGCGGGGCAGCGGAGGGGCGGTGTGGGAGCTGTTTCAGGCTGGAGGGAAGCGAATGCTTTGGGTGAGCGAGAATGGTCGGTCCGACGTGTCTCCATGCGGCCCCACTCTTCACCACGTATGCAAGACCCGTCCCAACGTGGCCCCACCCTTCACCACATATGCAGGACCCGTCCCAACACGGCCCCAGCGGTCAGGCATGTAACGGTCGATGCCTCGTAACGTAATGCTCAATGCCTGACCCGCCCCAACGTGGTCCCACTAGTCAGCATGTAACAATCAAGCCTTTGACCTGAAAGCATCCCTCCGTCCGAGCGCCCGCAAGCGCCCGCGAGGGTTCCTTAACATGGCGAGGGGAAAAGTGAGGAAAAGTTAAGCGGCTGGGGAAAAGTGAGTACAACTAACGAACCAAGGGCACGAAAATAGGAATCCCTTAATTTTATGTTACTAAGTTGTGTAGTAATAGTCATCGTTCCGATGGATGACCTACTGGTGACACCATGGACTTGGCATCAAACCAATGGCAAGATGGATATCATGTAGGAGCGCTCGATGGAGATCAAGGCGCAAGAAAGACCATATCATATCATAAATATACATGTGATGTTGATACCTATTTTACATCTTATCGTGTGCTAGTATTAGATACTCAACGGTAGCATACAAGGTATGATCCCTAACACTAATTCCAATGAAAGTGTTCCCATTATGTGTGCACCACCAAGAAAGTTCTTCGGTATGAGGCAGGTCATGATGATCAGGTGTCAGACATAGCTATGTTCGCATACAGTGGGTGTAAGAGTTGCACTACAATACACACAAGTTAGAATTGGCGAGCCTGGCATGTGCAGACATGGCCTCGGAACACAAGAGATCAAAAGATCGAGCATGAGTCACATGGATGATGTGATTGACATTGAATAATGTCTACCTTTGAAGCTATGTTGCCGGTCATGACGATCGGGGGTTGCATAGTGAATTGGGATCATGTGATCGCATTCCCGGCATCCTCCTCCGCCTCGAGCTCCGGCCCGCCGGCCGCCGTCGGGCCCGCCTCTCCCCTCTCCCTTCGCCGCCCTCCCGCTCGCCCCCTCCTCCCCGCAGAGATGCCGCCGTCGCCTCTCCGTTCCACGTCGACGAGGCCCATCCCCGCCGCGTTCCTGGCCGTCTCGAGCCCGCTCTCGCCGTCGGCCTCCTTCCTCCCCGGTGACGCGTGCCCTGGCCGCGCGCCTTCCGCCTCGCGGCTCGGCCTTCCCGACCTGCCGCCGTCGGAGGTCCAGGGCCGTCCTAAAGCGTCACCGCGCCTCCAACGCCGGTCCGGCCCGCCGTCCGACCCTACCGCGGGCCCGTCCTCCGATCGCCGCACCGGTACTGCGTCGCGAGGTCCCTGTCGAGATGTTGTCCTCCTCAGCTAGTGCACGTCCGCGCAGACCAACTCAAGATCCCTTTGCCATCAGCCCGATCACGTTTGACCTCGTGTGGGCACAATGCCGCTAGATCTTCGATGCGATCGTGGCAACGAGTACCCGGTGCCGCTACAAGGACTGCATCGACACGAAGTCGGGACAAAGTTTTTCTGCAATGGAACCTGAACCTCGTCATCACGGAACCACATGCTCTCCAGCTTGGATCCGATGACCGAGTACACCGAATGCAAGCACTTCAAGTACCTTACCTCCATCAAGATAGCTGGGGCGACAAGATCGACGCCGTGTCAAGTACGTCCTCGACATTGGAGTCGGAATGCGATCTTCCGAAGAACATGCCATCCGCAAAGTTCGCCTACCGAACCAGGGACGCCAAGCACTTCACCCCGGACGCCAAGTCCGACCCGACCCGCGGATCCGGCAAGATCTGCCCGACGATAAGAACGGCTTCGACCCGGAAGAATCCGACGCGCCCCGACACCGAACCAAGTCCGGCTTCCCAGAGCGTCAAGATCTACCCCCCGATATCCGAGAATGCTCCCGCCGAGACCGAACCGTCGAACCCTGGACCCCGGGACCAACCCCGAACCCCGGAACCCCAAGATCTGCCGAACCCTAATGTGTGAACCTCTTTCCGAAACCCTAATTTCATAATATAATACAATTGTTGCACATCAAATCATTCATCTCGCATGCATATCATGTGGTTTGGGGGCCTTATGCCGATTCACCTAATAATTAAATATGGGGCCCATATGCGGACAAATCTAGCCTTATATTGGCCTCATTTAAATTTGTGCATCGAACCGTTGTCATCTTTGCCTTGTTAAAACAAGCTTAAATTGCGGGGTAGCTAAATAACATGAACCATCTAATTAATTGTCGGGACCCCGGTTCCACTTAATATGACCTAATCGCATTGCACCCTTGCCATGTCATACATCATACATGCATCATGCCGATCTTCTGCCGTTGTATTAAATAGCGCATCCGGTGTTTCTTCTAGTGTTTTGCTTCTTCGCGGATAAGGCCGTTGAGTTGATTTGAGCTTCGCCCGGTCTTCGGTTGACCCTTCGGCAATGTTTTCAGGCGAGCATCTCCCCCTTTCTACCTATCTTACTTTTATAGTATTTATTCCCTCCTGTTGATCTATTGCTATCTGTGTTGCGATGCTCTAGTTTCCGTACCCGTACTATCCCTTGCAGCTGTATATTGCCTTGGACACATCCTATTACCTGTTGTTTGGTAGATAGTTGGACTTGCGCGTCGCAGTCGCTTGCTCAAGTGCTGTTGCGTGTTGTCAAGTGCCATAGTTGTTGATGAATTTCCGCATGTTGATGTTGGAGATGATCCTAGTTTTACTTATCGTTCACTTTAATTCCTGTTTAACAACTAAAATTGAAGTAAGCAGAGGCATCAGTGGGTGATAGATAATATTTGGTTTCCGAACGCCCACTTGTGTCCCGTAGGACCCCGAGTACCTGATACCTGTTCCTTGTTTTATCGCGCTATCCACATCCGGGAGGTATATGGGACCCCCCTGAGCCAGAGCTTGATTCCGTCTTATTTCTTGGGGCCACAAACTAGTTTGAGGTTTTATTTACTATCCTGTACTTATGCCATGCTACTTATGTATTTAAATTGTGCGAGGAGCACACTTGTAACACCCTCAGAATCGGGCCTATGCAAGTTTGAGCAAAATTCGCCAAACCCGCATAGAAACGATTCAAAGGTGCCCACCAGGCGCTTTCGTGCGGGTGGAAAACGAAGTAATAACATTACACAACAGTCCTCGATGGGACCCACAGAACAGATATTTATAACAGCGACTCCATGAGTCAAGAATACAGATATAATATACAAAGATCCAGATCACCTTGAAAACGGTAGAGCGTCCGACTACGGACAAGATGCAAATGGGGCTAAGAGCCCTGAAGAATAACCAATGGCGTCCATAACCCTGCCCAGGCCAAGCCGGAAGGGTAACCCTGCTAACGACGTCGATCTCAAAACCTGCTTAAACAAAAGGGGTGCCGACAAAGGGCAACGGAAAAAGAAAGGAGCGTCAGTACTGAGGCCAGTACACGGCGAGGCTAGAATTCGGCGGTCCTCGCCTACATAGGTATGGTGGACTGGGAGGCAGCGGCAGCATGCACTAAACAACCTATAGAGACTCGATACAACTGGCGGTTATCAGAGAGGGGTAAGAGTGACCTAACCGGACCCAACCTGAAGCGAACACCAAACAAACCCGTCCTGGTGTTTCCCCCTCGAGACCAAACGAGGAAGTCAACCGAGGAACTCACACAGTTGGCAGTTTTACTTATTCAGTTATCGTTGCAGCAATTACTAGTCAGGTTTAGATAATTGTCCTGATAAAATAAGCAGTGGGCCCTTTTAGTTAACCAATCCGTGATAGTGGCAACACTTACTAGTCAGATACATTTATCATGAGATAACCCAAAAACCCAGCAGTTGTTGGTACTTTTATTCAGCCATTCCGTTGTAGTTGCAAGATTTACTAGTCAGGTACAATTGTCGCAAGCGACAACCAAACAAGCAATTGTGGGCAGTATTAATTAGCCATTCCATTATAGTGAAGCTGATTACTAGTCATTATAAGTCAAATTTATAGCAAGAACTTTAGTTATGCTTGTCTATGATCGAGATATCGTGCTCCAAGTCGTCCATATCCGCGGACACGGCTTTGAAAGTTTTACCGCCGGGTGCACCAATAGCAACACACGCTCGATCAACCTCGGAAAAACCAAATCAAAACCCAACGAGGCTTTCACGGTGAACAATCACAGGATTCAGAAATATTTCAGGGGCCACCCTTAAGTAGAATCCATAACGGAGTAAGCAAGCTCGGCGGCCTCAAGGTTTGGCTAGACGGCTGTGAACGACTGGGAACCCAAAACTGGGATTGTCGACACCGCAGAATCGTGGTCCGATCCTAAACAGTACAATGCGACTGCACAATTTAAATACAGAAAGTAGCATGGCATAAGTACAGGATAGTAAAAACACCTCAAACTAGTTTGTGGCCCCAAGAAATAAGAATGAATCAAGCTCTGGCTCAGGGGGGTCCCATATACCTCCCGGATGTGGATAGCGCGATAAATCAAGGAACAGGTATCAAGTACTCGGGGTCTTACGGGACACAAGTGGGCGTTCGGAAACCAAATATTTTCTATCACCCACCGATGCCTCTGCTTATTTCAATTTTAGTTGTTAAACAGAAATTAAAGTGACGATAAGTAAAGCTATGATCATCTCCATCATCAACATGCGGCAATACATCAACAACTGTGGCACTTGACAACACGCAACAGCACTTAAGCAAGCGACTACGACGCGCAAGTCCAACTATCTACCAAACAACAGGGAATAGGATGTGTCCAAGGCAATATACGGCTGCAGGGGATATCAAAGGGTACGAAAACTAGAGCATCGCAACACCGATAGCAATAGATCAACAGGAGGAAATAAAGACTATAAAAGTAAGATAGGTAGAAAGGGGGAGATGCTCGCCTGAAAACATTGTCGAAGGTTCAACCGAAGATCGGGACGAAGCTCACATCAACTCAACGGCCTTATCCGCGAAGAAGCAAATCGCTAGAAGAAACACCGGATGCAGTATTTAATACAACGGCAGAAGATCGGCATGATGCATGCATGATGGGTGACATGGCAAAGGTGCGATGCAATTAGGTCATATTAAGCGGAACCGGGGTCCCGACAATTAACTAGGTGGTTCAAGTTATTTAGAAGCCCCTCAAATTAAATGTTGTTTTAGCAAGGCAAAGGATAGCACCGGGTTCGCTACACAAATTTAAATGAGGCCAATATAAGGCTAGATTTGCCCGCATATGGGCCCCATATTTAATTATTAGGTGAATCGGCATAAGGCCCCCAAACCACATGACAAGATGCAAGCAAGTATGACAATTTAATATGCACAAGTTGTTATTATCTTTTAAAATAGGGTTTCGGGAAGGGTTCGCACATCAGAGGGGGCTCGACGATCTTGGGGTTCCGGGGTTCGGGGTCGGTCTCAGGGTCCAGGGTTCGACGGTTCCGTTCTCGGGTATCGGGGTAGGTCTTGGCGCATCCGGGTGCGGGACTTGGGGTCATGTTGTCGGTCTTGTCGTCTCTCGCGGGGACCTTGGCGTTCCGGGAGGCGCACTTGGTCTAGCGTCGGGGCGCAACGGGTGCTTCCGGGTCGATGTCGTTCTTGTCGTCGGCTAGATCTTGCCGGTCCCACGGGTCGTTCTTGCTGCTAGGGCCTTGTCGTGGAAAACAGTACTTGGTGTCCGAACGGCGTTTGTTGGACCGGTGGCGTTCTTGGCGGTCGTCGGGTCGGACTTCGCCCGAACGGGCTCTTCAGATCTCGACGTCCGGCGTCTTCCGGGTCCCGTGTCGGAGGTCTCGCCCGCCGGTTCGGTTCGGTTTGGGGATCGGTCTCGGATCCCGAAGTAGATCTTGAGGCCCGAGGAGGTCATGTTGTCCCGTGACGGTCTTGCGGTGCCATCTTGTTTTGCCGGTGTCGGGATCGGGTTCCGCGTCGTGGAATACCACCATGGCACCTTGTCGAACACCTTCTTGGCGCTGAAAACTGGGTAGTTGTCCTGCAGCAGAGCGAGCGCCTGGCGGGGCGTGATGGCGAGCTGGGAGGGGGTCCGCGGCGATGGCGACGGAGGGTCACTGGCGCGGCCGCGGAGGAGGATGGCGACGGCGCGTCTGGGCGGGCAAGCAGGCGGCGACGGGTACGGCGGGCTCCGGCAGGGAGGAGGGCAGCGCGAGGACTCGGCAGAGGGGCGGTGGAGCGGCTTGAGGGAGCTGGGCAGGCGGCCGAGCCGAAGGCAAGCGCGCGGCCGGGCGGAGCTTGGTTAGACGCGGCCGAGCGGCGAGCGCCGCGGCGGTGAAGGGACGGGCGAAGGCCGGGCGAGCTCGAGGGGCTGGCGGGCGCCTGCAGGCGGGTGGCGCCGAGGCGGGTGCTGGCGGGGGGCCAAGGCCGAGCGAGGGCGAGGTGGTCCGGTGGATGCGGCGGAGCGGCTGCGCGGCCGGGGAGGAGCTTGAGGGAGGAGGCGCGGTGGCGGTGCTCGCAGAGCGGCGGGGGACGCGGGTGCCGCGAGGCGGTGACGCGCGCCGTGAGCAGCGGCATCGGGCGAGCCAGGCAAGGGCGGTAGAGCGTGGACGGCGAGCGAGCGGAGGAGGAGGTGGGGAGAACTGCAGGGCGGCGCGCCCGAGGGGAGGGAGGCGGCAGCAGGAGGCGCGGTGTGGCTACTGGGAAGGAAGGGCAGGAGCGAGCTGAGGGAGAGAGCACGCGGGCAGCAGATGGCGGGAGGGGGCGTGGGGAAGAGGAACAGGGGCGGGCTGGGGCCAGGGGCTGGGGTGGGTCCTGTGGGAAGGCTCGGTCTGGGAAGGGTGGACCTGGTCCGGCGTGGTGGGCCACGCTGGCCAGCAGAGAGGGAGGGTCTGGGCGTGTCGGGCGCGGCTCAAGGTGGTCGGCCAGCTGCGGTGGCTGGCGTGTGGGCGCGGCCCACAGGAAAGGCGGGGGGTAGAAAGAGTTGGGTGAGAAAAGAAAAGAAGGGGGCTGGACGCGGTGGTCCTGGGTGGGCCACGCGGCAGAGAGAGGAGAGAGTGGGTCGGTTTGGGGAGGGAGTGGGGGCTGTGGGGTGGGGTCCAGGTGCAGAGAGAGAGGGTGAGGGGGTGTGGGTAGGTTTTTAGGTAGCTATAGGCTTAAGAGGGGCAGACTAGTTGGACCGATTTTTAAACGGGGTGGTCGTTCGGGTCTACTCGGCCCGTTCGACTGCCCCACTAAAACAATTAATTAAATATTTATTTTCAAACAGCGCTTTTGCAATCCGACAGTGGACAAAACAAAATATTCCGGGGACCCGGTTTTCGGTGTTTGAATAAGATGGGGCGTTTTAGAAAAACAAAACGGGCTTTGCGAAAATAGTTTTGACAACAATGCATGATGATGACGGTGCAATGCACAAATTCAACGCGATTTTCTAGTAGTGGTTTTGCGGGATGCCACAATTCGACACCACTAACAATGGATCTCGCCCTCGAGATCCGCCTCATGGTACCGGAAGGAAGGTCGGCGACCTGCGTCTTCTCGCTTCGTGTAGATCTTCGCGACACCACTAACAAGAGGTCGTTGTCCGTGACCGTCGAGGGAACACTCCGGAGAAACAAAGGACGAAGATAGAGGTATGAAACGAGAAGGCCACCTCTAACTTCCATTGGAAGAGGGAAAAGTTACATCGATCCAGCAGTTCGATGTACAGAGCGAACAGTAAGAGTCGGGTAGGGTGATCAGTCCATCCCGGACCCAACTGTCAACTCCGTACATGGGTCGGAGAATCAGGCAACTCAACTCTCGAGATTTAGACTGAAGATCTTCATAGGTGGTATCCGAAACAAAGGAATGTTGCCAGCAGAAATCGTATGGAAGACACAATGATTAGGTTCCGCGATGGTTCCATTGGCATGAACAACACGTGCTCAAGGTCGACTCCAACTTCACCAAAGCTCGTCCTTCTCATATGTTTTTCAACGACACTGATATCCGGCAAGGAACACATATGGATAAAGAGCTCAAGAACAAAAGATCGGATGAAGGGCACAACAGACCGGTTGCAGATTGATGATCGTAGCACCTCCGTTACAAAAGGAAGAAAGCGAAGCCCTGAAGGTACGACGGAAACCCAACCACGAGAATTCCTGGACTCGAAGAGAGATAAGAGAGCGGATTCAAAACACGTAGAGGTAAGAGGAGAACAGCAGAGGGTAAGGAGTAAAATCAGACCTATTCAGAACTATCCTACCGATTTTCAAAAATAGTTTTGACACTCTACTTCGGCCGTTAGCTAGGTTATCCTACAGGCTGGACTTGTGGGGTATCGCAACTGCTGAGCTCTGATACCACTCTGTAACACCCTCAGAATTGGGCCTATGCAAGTTTGAGCAAAATTCGCCAAACCCGCATAGAAACGATTCAAAGGTGCCCACCAGGCGCTTTCGTGCGGGTGGAAAACGAAGTAATAACATTACACAACAGTCCTCGATGGGACCCACAGAACAGATATTTATAACAGCGACTCCATGAGTCAAGAATACAGATATAATATACAAAGATCCAGATCACCTTGAAATCGGTAGAGCGTCCGACTACGGACAAGATGCAAATGGGGCTAAGAGCCCTGAAGAATAACCAATGGCGTCCATAACCCTGCCCAGGCCAAGTCGGAAGGGTAACCCTGCTAACGACGTCGATCTCAAAACCTGCTTAAACAAAAGGGGTGCCGACAAAGGGCAACGGAAAAAGAAAGGAGCGTCAGTACTGAGGCCAGTACACGGCGAGGCTAGAATTCGGCGGTCCTCGCCTACATAGGTATGGTGGACTGAGCGGCAGCGGCAGCATGCACTAAACAACCTATAGAGACTCGATACAACTGGCGGTTATCAGAGAGGGGTAAGAGTGATCTAACCGGACCCAACCTGAAGCGAACACCAAACAAACCCGTCCTGGTGTTTCCCCCTCGAGACCAAACAAGGAAGTCAACCGAGGAACTCACACAGTTGGCAGTTTTACTTATTCAGTTATCGTTGCAGCAATTACTAGTCGTGTTTAGATAATTGTCACGATAAAATAAGCGATGGGCCCTTTTAGTTAACCAATCGTGATAGTGGCAACACTTACTAGTCGATACATTTATCATGAGATAACCCAAAAACCCAGCGGTTGTTGGTACTTTTATTCAGCCATTCCGTTGTAGTTGCAAGATTTACTAGTCAGTACAATTGTGCATGGCGACAACCAAACAAGCAATTGTGGGCAGTATTAATTAGCCATTCCATTATAGTGAAGCTGATTACTAGTCATTATAAGTCAAATTTATAGCAATAAACTTTAGTTATGCTTGTCTATGATCGAGATACTGTGCTCCAAGTCGTCCATATCCGCGGACACGGCTTTCAGAAAGTTTTACCCGGCCGGGGTGCACCAATAGCAACACACGCTCGATCAACCTCGGAAAAACCAAATCAAAACCCAACGAGGCTTTCACGACTGAACAATCACAGGATTCAGAAATATTTCAGGGGGCCACCCCTTAAGTAGAATCCGCAACGGAGTAAGCAAGCTCCGAGGCGGCCTCAAGGTTTGGCTAGACGGCTGTGAACGACTGGGAACCCAAAACTGGGCTTGTCGACACCGCGGAATCGTGGTCCGATCCTAAACAGTACAGTGTGCAGTACCTCGCACAATTTAAATACAGAAAGTAGCATGGCATAAGTACAGGATAGTAAAAACACCTCAAACTAGTTTGTGGCCCCAAGAAATAAGAATGAATCAAGCTCTGGCTCAGGGGGGTCCCATATACCTCCCGGATGTGGATAGCGCGATAAATCAAGGAACAGGTATCAAGTACTCGGGGTCTTACGGGACACAAGTGGGCGTTCGGAAACCAAATATTTTCTATCACCCACCGATGCCTCTGCTTATTTCAATTTTAGTTGTTAAACAGAAATTAAAGTGACGATAAGTAAAGCTATGATCATCTCCATCATCAACATGCGGCAATACATCAACAATCGTGGCACTTGACAACACGCATAGCAAGACTTAAGCAAGCGACTACGACGCGCAAGTCCAACTATCTACCAAACAACAGGGAATAGGATGTGTCCAAGGCAATATACGGCTGCAGGGGATATCAAAGGGTACGAAAACTAGAGCATCGCAACACCGATAGCAATAGATCAACAGGAGGAAATAAAGACTATAAAAGTAAGATAGGTAGAAAGGGGGAGATGCTGCTTTGAAAACATTGTCGAAGGTTCAACGAAGATCGGAATGACTCACATCAACTCAACGGCCTTATCCGCGAAGAAGCAAATCGCTAGAAGAAACACCGGATGCAGTATTTAATACAACGGCAGAAGATCGGCATGATGCATGCATGATGGGTGACATGGCAAAGGTGCGATGCAATTAGGTCATATTAAGCGGAACCGGGGTCCCGACAATTAACTAGGTGGTTCAAGTTATTTAGAAGCCCCTCAAATTAAATGTTGTTTTAGCAAGGCAAAGGATAGCACCGGGTTCGCTACACAAATTTAAATGAGGCCAATATAAGGCTAGATTTGCCCGCATATGGGCCCCATATTTAATTATTAGGTGAATCGGCATAAGGCCCCCAAACCACATGACAAGATGCAAGCAAGTATGACAATTTAATATGCACAAGTTGTTATTATCTTTTAAAATAGGGTTTCGGGAAGGGTTCGCACATCAGAGGGGGCTCGACGATCTTGGGGTTCCGGGGTTCGGGGTCGGTCTCAGGGTCCAGGGTTCGACGGTTCCGTTCTCGGGTATCGGGGTAGGTCTTGGCGCATCCGGGTGCGGGACTTGGGGTCATGTTGTCGGTCTTGTCGTCTCTCGCGGGGACCTTGGCGTTCCGGGAGGCGCACTTGGTCTAGCGTCGGGGCGCAACGGGTGCTTCCGGGTCGATGTCGTTCTTGTCGTCGGCTAGATCTTGCCGGGTCCCACGGGGTCGTTCTTGCCGTTGCTAGGGCCTTGTCGTGCGGAAAACAGTACTTGGTGTCCGGAACGAAGCGTTTGTTGGACCGGTGGCGTTCTTGGCGGTCGTCGGGTCCGGACTTCGCCCCGGGAACGGCTCTTCAGGATCTCGACGTCCGGGGTCTTCCGGGGGTCCCGTGTCGGAGGTCTCGGGGTTCGCCGTCGGTTCGGGTTCGGTTTGGGGATCGGTCTCCGGATCCCGAGAAGTAGATCTTGAGGCCCGAGGGGAGGTCATGTTGTCCCGTGACGGTCTTGCGGTGCCATCTTGTTTTGCCGGTGTCGGGATCGGGTTCCGCGCCGTGGAATACCACCATGGCACCTTGTTGAACACCTTCTTGGCGATGAAAACTGGGTAGTTGTCCTGCAGCAGAGCGAGCGCCTGGCGGGTCGTGATGGCGAGCTTGGGAGGGTCGGCGGCGATGGCGACGGAGGGTACTGGGCGCGCGGAGGAGGATGGCGACGGCGTCTCACAGGCGAAGCGGCGGGCGGCAGAATGCAGGTCTGGCGCAGGCGGGAGGGGCAGCGGAGGACTCAGCGGAGAGGCGGTGGAGCGGCTTGAGGGAGCTGGGTGGGGCGGGCGGAAGCGAAGCCTTGTGGCGGCGGAGCTTGCAGCCCGGGCAGCCGGGCGATGAAAGGCAGGCGGTGGCGTCAGGCGAGCTCAGGCGCAGCTGGCGCAGGCGGAGGCGCTGGCGCCAGCGGTGGGGCTCAGCCTTGGCCGAGGGCGAGGTGGTCCGGTGGATGCTGTGGGCCAGGCTGTGGCCGGGAGGAGCTTGAGGAGGCGGGCGGTGCTCATGAAGGCGGGGGCCAGAGTGCTGCAGGCGGGGTGGGCCTTGCCGTGGAGCGAGCGAGGAGGAGGAGGTGGGGAGAACCCAGCGTCTTGGCCTTGTGCAGCCGAGGGGAGGGAGGCGGGCGAGGAGGCCTTGGCGCTGGGAAAGTCTTGAGCGAGGCGGTGAGGAGAGAAACGCTGCAGCGGCGATGGGGAGAGGCGTGGGGAAGAGGAACAGCGTGGGCTGGGGCCGGGTGGGCCAGGGTGGGTCAGGGAAGGCTCGGTCTGGGGAAGGGTGGACCTGGTCCGGGCGTGGCTGGCGGGTGGGTCTCATGGGGCCACGCAGAGAGAGGAGGGGGCTGGGGCGTGTCTGGGCGTGCTGGCGTGGTCGTGGCGATGGGCGTGTGTGTGGTGGCGTGGTGGCCCAGTGACCAGGAAAGGGGGGGGTAGAAAGAGTTGGGTGAGAAAAGAAAAGAAGGGGGCTGGACGCGGTGGTCCTGGGTGGGCCACGCGGTAGAGAGAGGAGAGAGTGGGTCGGTTTGGGGAGGGAGTGGGGGCTGTGGGGTGGGGTCCAGGTGCAGAGAGAGAGGGTGAGGGGGTGTGGGTAGGTTTTTAGGTAGCTATAGGCTTAAGAGGGGCAGACTAGTTGGACTGATTTTTAAACGGGGTGGTCGTTCGGGTCTACTCGGCCCGTTCGACTGCCCCACTAAAACAATTAATTAAATATTTATTTTCAAACAGCGCTTTTGCAATCCGACAGCGGACAAAAAAAAATATTCCGGGGACCCGGTTTTCGGTGTTTGAATAAGATGGGGCGTTTTAGAAAAACAAAACGGGCTTTGCGAAAATAGTTTTGACAAACAATGCATGATGATGACGGTGCAATGCACAAATTCAACGCGATTTTCTAGTAGTGGTTTTGCGGGATGCCACAACACTGTACTGTTTAGGTAAGCGGAATGTTTTCGCGGTATCGACAAGCCCAGCCACACTTTCGGGTTCCCAGTCGTTTACAGCCATTGTCGCAAACCTTGAGTCCGTCTCGGAGCTTGCTTACTTCGTTGCGGGTGTACTCCAAGGGGTGGCCCCCTGAAATATTTCTGAATCCTGTGATTGTTCAGTCGTGAAAGCCTCGTTGGGTGTTGTTTTGGTTTTTCCGAGGTTGATCGAGCGTGTGTTGCTATTGGTGCACCCCGGCCGGGTAAAACTTTCTGAAAGCCGTGTCCGCGGATATGGACGACTTGGAGCACAGTATCTCGATCATAGACAAGCATAACTAAAGTTTATTGCTATAAATTTGACTTTATAATGACTAGTAATCTCTGTAACACCCTCAGAATCGGACCTATGCAAGTTTTAGCGAAACTCGCCCAAACCCGCATAGAAACGATTCAAAGGTGCTACAGAGTGGTATCAGATCCCAGCAGTTGCGATACCCCACAAGTCCAGCCTGTAGGATAACCTAGCTAACGGCCGAAGTAGAGTGTTAAAACTATTTTTGCAAAATCGGTTGGATAGTTCTGGTTAGGTCTGATTTTACTCCTTACCCCTCTGCTATTCTCCTCTTACCTCTACGTGTTTTGAATCCGCTCTTTTCTCTCTCTTCGAGTCCAGGATTTCTCGTGGTTGGGTTTTCGTCGTACCTTCAGGGTTTCGCTTTCTCCCTTTTGTAACGGAGGTGCTACGATCATCAATCTGCAACTGGTTTGTTGTGCCCTTCATCCGATCTTTTGTTCTTGAGCTCTTTATCCATATGTGCTCCTTGCTGGATATCCGTGTCGTTGAAAAACATATGAGAAGGACGAGCATTGGTGAAATTGGAGTATACCTTGAGCATGTGTTGTTCATGCCAATGGAACCATCGCGAAACCTAATCATTGTGTTTTTCATACGATTTCTGTTGTATCTTCCGATGTTTCCAGATGTGATGACATCATCTACGCTAGATCCGATGCAGAGTCTGCATCACTCCTTTGTTTCCGAACCTCGCTTGTCGAGATCTTCAGTCTGTTTCCGAGAATGGTTGCACGCTTTTCCACTGATTGTGCGGAGTAATAGTTTGGGTGCGTGATGGATTGGACCCCATGCCGACTACCCCTTCTATTCGCTTTTGTACAATTGAAGTGGATGAGAATGCATCGGTTCCCTCTTTCCATCGGAGCTAGAGGTGGCATTATTTGTTGATACCTCTACCTTCGACCTTTTTGTTCCGGAGAGTTCTCTCGACGATCACGGACAACGACCTCTTGTTAGTGGTGTCGCGAGGATCTACACGAAGCGAGAAGACGCAGAACGCCGACCTTCCTTCCGGAACCATGAGGCGGATCTCGAGGGCGAGATCCCTTGTTAGTGGTGTCGAATTGTGGCATCCCGCAAAACCACTACTAGAAAATCGCGTTGTTTTTGTGCATTGCATCATCATGACAGCATGCTCATGTCATCATGCCACATTGCATTTGAGCATCGTCATCGTCTTGCATCTGTTCGCATAAAACTATTTTCGGGAAAACCCAGATTGTTTTCTAAAACGCCCCGTCTTTTATTCAAACGCCAAAATCCGGGTCGCCGGAATAGTTTGTTTTGTCTGATATAGGTTTGCAAAAGTCTTGTTTGAAATCAATAAAAATATTTATTATTTTAGTGGGGCAGTCGAACGGGCCGAATGACCCGAACGACCACCCCAGAAATTACAAACGGTCCACCTAATTCCTACAGTCACCCAACTATCTACCCAAACCCTCCCTCCACATCACCCCACCCAATCCCCTAGTGACACCTCACCCTCTCCCTCCCCTCAACCAATCCTATCCTGCCACCTAATCCCTCCCTCTCTCTCTCTCACCTCCCCCACTCAGCCCACCCCCTGGCCCCACTACCCAACCCACACACACCACCCGCGCGCGCCTGGCCCTCCCCACCCGACAAGCTCCCTCGGGATCTCCCCTGGGCCCTACCCGCTCGGCCCCTCCTCCCACGTTCTTCCTCCTCTCTCTTTCCCCTACCTCCCGCTCGTCCCACCGCCCAGCCTGACCTCTCCTCCCGGCGACCTCGCGCCCCCGCCGTCTCCTGCCTGGCCGCCTGCCCGCAACCTCCGCCTCGCCCGAGCCTCTCCGCTCCCAGCCTCGCCTCGCCTCCGCCGCTCTCCTTCGCTGCAGCGCCTCCCGCGGCCGCCTCCTCCAGAGCCGCCTCCTCTCCCCTCCCGTGCTCCGCCTCCCCCTTGGCCCGAGCCTTCGGTCTCCTCGCCTCCTCCGTCCGTCCGCATTCCGGCATCCTCCTCCGCCTCGAGCTCCGGCCCGCCCGGCGCCGTGCCCGCCTCTCCCTCTCCGCCGCCTCCCGCCACCCCCTCCTCCCGCAGAGATCTGCGTCGCCTCTCCGTTCCACGTCGACGAGGCCCATCCTGCCGTGTTCTGGCCGTCTCGAGCCCGCTCTGCGCCGGCCTCCTTCCTCCCGGTGGCGCGTGCCCTGCCGCGCGCCTTCCGCCCCGGCTCGTGCTTCCCGACCTCGCCGTCGGAGGTCCACCGGGCCACCCCAAAGCGTCACCGCCCGCGCCTCCAACGCTGGTCCAGCCCGAGCCCGTCTGACCCGCCGGGCCCGTCCTTCGGCACCCGCCGTGCCTGCGTCGCGAGGTCCCCTGTCCAGGATGTTGTCCTCCTCTGGCTAGTGCACGTCCGCGCAACACCCAACTGAAGCTCCCCTTTGCCATCATCCCCAGTCACGTTTTGACCTCGCGTGTGGGCACAATGCTGCTAGATCTTCGATGCGTGACTGTGAAAACGAGTACCCGGTGCCGCTACAAGGACTGCATCGACACGAAGTCGGGACAAAGTTTTTCTGCAATGGAACCTGAAGCTCGTCATCACGGAGCCACATGCTCTCCAGCTTGGATCCGATGACCGAGTACACCGAATGCAAGCACTTCAAGTACCTTACCTCCATCAAGATAGCTGGGGCGACAAGATCGACGCCGTGTCAAGTACGTCCTCGACATTGGAGTCGGAATGCCAAGATCTTCCGAAGAACATGCCATCCGCAAAGTTCGCCTACCGAACCAGGGACGCCAAGCACTTCACCCCGGACGCCAAGTCCGACCCGACCCGCGGATCCGGCAAGATCTGCCCGACGATAAGAACGGCTTCGACCCGGAAGAATCCGACGCGCCCCGACACCGAACCAAGTCCGGCTTCCCGGAGCGTCAAGATCTACCCCCGATATCCGAGAACGCTCCCGCCGAGACCGAACCGTCGAACCCTGGACCCCGGGACCAACCCCGAACCCCGGAACCCCAAGATCTGCCGAACCCTAATGTGTGAACCTCTTTCCGAAACCCTAATTTCATAATATAATACAATTGTTGCACATCAAATCATTCATCTCGCATGCATATCATGTGGTTTGGGGGCCTTATGCCGATTCACCTAACATTTAAATATGGGGCCCATATGCGGACAAATCTAGCCTTATATTGGCCTCATTTAAATTTGTGCATCGAACCGTTGTCATCTTTTGCCTTGTTAAAACAACAGTTAAATTGCGGGGTAGCTAAATAACATGAACCATCTAATTAATTGTCGGGACCCCGGTTCCACTTAATATGACCTAATCGCATTGCACCCTTGCCATGTCATACATCATACATGCATCATGCCGATCTTCTGTCGTTGTATTAAATAGCGCATCCGGTGTTTCTTCTAGTGTTTTGCTTCTTCGCGGATAAGGCCGTTGAGTTGATGTGAGCTTCGCCCGGTCTTCGGTTGACCCTTCGGCAATGTTTTCAGGCGAGCATCTCCCCCTTTCTACCTATCTTACTTTTATAGTATTTATTCCCTCCTGTTGATCTATTGCTATCTGTGTTGCGATGCTCTAGTCTCCGTACCCGTACTATCCCTTGCAGCCGTATATTGCCTTGGACACATCCTATTACATGTTGTTTGGTAGATAGTTGGACTTGCGCGTCGCAGTCGCTTGCTCAAGTGCTGTTGCGTGTTGTCAAGTGCCACAGTTGTTGATGAATTGCCGCATGTTGATGTTGGAGATGATCCTAGTTTTACTTATCGTTCACTTTAATTCCTGTTTAACAACTAAAATTGAAGTAAGCAGAGGCATCGGTGGGTGATAGATAATATTTGGTTTCCGAACGCCCATTTGTGTCCGTGGGACCCGAGTACGATACATTCCTTGTTTTATCGCGCTATCCACATCCGGGAGGTATATGGGACCCCCTGAGCCAGAGCTTGATTCCGTCTTATTTCTTGGGGCCACAAACTAGTTTGAGGTTTTATTTACTATCCTGTACTTATGCCATGCTACTTATGTATTTAAATTGTGCGAGGAGCACACTGTACTGTTTAGGTAAGCGAAATGTTTTCGCGGTATCGACAAGCCCAGCCACACTTTCGGGTTCCCAGTCGTTTACAACCATTGTCGCAAACCTTGAGTCCGTCTCGGAGCTTGCTTACTTCGTTGCGGGTGTACTCCAAGGGGTGGCCCCCTGAAATATTTCTGAATCCTGTGATTTTTCAGTCGTGAAAGCCTCGTTGGGTGTTGTTTTGGTTTTTCCGAGGTTGATCGAGCGTGTGTTGCTATTGGTGCACCCCGGCCGGGTAAAACTTTCTGAAAGCCGTGTCCACGAATATGGACGACTTGGAGCACAGTATCTCGATCATAGACAAGCATAACTAAAGTTTATTGCTATAAATTTGACTTTATAATGACTAGTAATCAGCTTCACTATAATGGAATGGCTAATAATACTTCCCACAATTGCTTGTTGGAGTGTCGCTTGCGACCATTGTACCTGACTAGTAAGTATTGCAACTACAACGGAATGGCTGAATAAAAGTACCAACAACTGCTGGGTTTTGGGTTTATCTCATGCTATCTGTATCTGATTAGTAATTGTTGCAACTACAACGGAATGGTTCACTAAAAGTGCCCACTGCTAATTTTATCAGGACGATTACCTATACCTGACTAGTAATTGCTACGACAATAACGAAATAAATAAAACTGCCAACTGTGTGAGTTCCTCGGTTGACTTCCTCGTTTGGTCTCGAGGGGGAACACCAGGATGGGTTTGATTGGTGTTAGTGTCAGGTTGGCTCCGAATAGGTCTTTATCATCCCTCTCTGATAGCCGCCAGTTGTATCGAGTCTCTATAGGTTGTTTAGTGCATGCTGCCGCTGCCGCTCAGTCCACCATACCTATGTAGGCGAGGACCGCCGAATTCTAGCCTCGCTGTCTTGGCCTCGATCTTGACTCCTTCTTTTTCCTTTGCCCTTTGTCACCCTTTTGTATAAGCAGGTTTTGAGATCGACGTTAGCGAGGTTACCCTTCCGGCTTGGCACAGGCGGGGTTATGGACGCCATTGGTTATTCTTCAGGGCTCTTAGCCCCATTTGCATCTTGTCCGTAGCTGGACGCTATATCGTTTTCAAGGTGATTTGGATCTTTGTATATTATATCTGTATTCTTGACTCTTTGAGTCGCTGTTATATATATCTGTTCTGTGGGTCCCATCGAGGACTGTTGTGTAATGTTATTACTTCGTTTTCCACCCGCACGAAAGTGCCTGGTGGGCACCTTTGAATCGTTTCTATGCGGGTTTGGGCGAGTTTCGCTAAAACTTGCATAGGTCCGATTCTGAGGGTGTTACATACTTCAACCACGTTCCCCTCGGAACGTTAACCTCTTTCTAACTACAGGGGTATGTATTCGAAACCCCTCGGCCGTTACTGCATTACTAATAGATATATCTTGGGCATCAGGGCGATCCGTCGTAGGAATTTTTTTGTTTTCTGCACCGGAACCCCGACACCTGCTAGAGAGGTTGGCCTCGCCGGAGGTGACGATAGTGGATCCCATGTGGATTATCCTAGAGCCATGAGCTCACATGGATTTGATGCAGCAGATTCAGATTCTACAGGCGAGACTGGATGCTAAGGAAGTAGAGCTAGGAGGATTTTAGCGTGGATCCTAGTTGTATCATAGTTCGTTGGCATGGTGGCCTCATACCTCCCTTAAATAGAAGGAAGCGGAGGGGGAAGTTATCTCTCTCGATAGTGTTCCAGAACTCGACGATGGAAGTGGAAGGTTGGTTAAAGTTTGGGTCAGAAGCATTGTTTATAGTTGACCTAAGAAGGAAGAAACAGAAGGAAGGAGGAAGTCAATAGAGAACTTTTTACCATCTCCATCATAAATAGGGAGGCATGTCGGTAGCGTCTGTTGGAGATATGCCCTAGACGCAATAATAAATATAGTTATTATTATATCTTTGTGTTTATGATAAATGTTTACATTCATGCTATAATAGTATTAACAAGGAAACATTTTGTGGTTTCCCTATCATGAACGTTGAGATGTTATTAACAACAAGATCATATCGTTAGGAGAATGATATGGTGGACATACTCCTATAGATAAGCGTAGCATAAAGATCAAGTAATTTTAATAGTTCAATTGCTATATGCTTTCTGATACATAGTAATCTAATTCCTTCGATCATGAGGTCATGCATATCACCTTTACCGGATGGATGCTTTGATGACATCAAACACCACACCGTAACTGGGTGGCTATAAAGGTGGCATTGAGTGTTCGAAAAGTATTGGTTGAGACACATGGATCAAGATTGGGATTTGTCCATCCATATGACGGATAGATATACTCTGGGCCCTCTCGTTGAAATGTCATCCAATTAGCTTGCAAGCATGTGACTGGCTCACAAGGGATCACATATCACGGGAACGAGAAAAGAGTACTTATCAGTAACGAGGTTGAACTAGGTATGCAGAGATACCGACGATCATAACCTCGGATAAGTAAACTATCGTGAGACAAAGGGAAATTGGTATCGTATGTAAGTGGTTCATTCGATCGCAAAGTAATCATAGAAATATGTGGGAGCCATATGAATTTCCAGATTCCTCTATTGGTTATTGTTCGGAGAAGTGTCTCGATCATGTCCGCATAATTCACGAACCGTAGGGAGACACACTTAAGGATTCGACGTTGTTTGAGTAGTTATGGAATGATGAGAAAGAGTCCGAATGTTGTTCGGAGTCTCGAATGGGATTCGGGATATCACGAGGAGATCCGGAATGGTCCGGAGAATAAGATTCATATAAGGAAAGTCCCGTTTCGGAGTTGGAGAATGGTTCTGGTGTTTTCATCGGGAATGTTCTAGAAGGTTCCGGAATGTCCGGCACTCCGGAGGGGAAGGGTACATGAATGTGTTATATCAAGTTGGTATGGTTGCATCATGTACTCGGTGTCATCGCTGAACAAAATAGAGGGTTTATTCAAATCCTAGTTTGAAAAGTCAAACGCCAAGTTTGAAAATCAAACGGCTATTTTTGGGAAGTGGAGAAAGAGGAGGAAACCGAGTTGGGGAGGAGTCCCACCTCCACCGCCGGCCCACCTCCAAGCCGAGTTGGGGAGGGACTACCCTCCCCTTGGCTGGCCGGCCCCTCCCCCTATATAAGGAGGGGCAGGGCTCCCCTCCTAGACACACAAGATCCCCGCCTCCAAACCCTAAGCCGCCGGCGCCGCCACCTACTGCCGCCGCCGCCCTAGGTCAAGCCGCCGCCTAGCAACCCTAGCCGCCGGCCAAGCTTCCTCCTTGGCGTGTCTAAACCCTAGATCGTCGAGGAACTCTCTCATACTCCACCATACTCGCTCCGGCTTAAGGCGAAGCCCTGTGAGATCTCCCCTCTACTTCCGGTACCACGCCGTTGTGCTGCCGGAATCGCGAGGAGAGTGCTAAAACCTCATTTTCTTTGGAACAAGGGAGAGGAAGGTCTTCGTCGAGTACCGAACGTGATCGATCATGAGCGCTGCCGAACGCACCGGAAGGATCGTCTACGCGATCTTGAGATCGGAAGAGTATTTAATACATCACCCACGAGAATCCGCTCTCGTTAAACACTTTGGAATCTTCGAGGGTGAGTTATTCCATCGACTCATTGCTACAATCTAGTAGATAGATCTTGGCTTGTTTGTTTGTATGCGATAGAAATTTTTTGTTTTCCATGCTACGAATCCCTACAGCGTCTCATACAATCCATTGGTCCTAGACCTGGTCTAAGAGAAAAGATACAAGAGTAGGGGGAACCGAGGAAGCATCTACCTACGCACAACGGTGTCCTAGTCACGAACTCGTCATGTCCCATCTATGGACATCGTGGATAGAGTTCTCATTATTATCACCACCTATAATTACACCTCTTGAGCTCATATTCACATGCATCAAAGACCTCATAGGTCGTGTGAATAATCAGATCCAGGCCATCAAGGGAATGTGCATATTCAGGTCTAAGGTATACAATTAAGATGGGAAGGCATCATCCCCCAACGCAACCTACTACCATCGTGGAGAAGTGTTGCCTTAACTTTTTTCGCAATTTCATGAGGCCGAGGAGGCCACATTTCCCGTGAAGACCTTCTCGGGTTGTAGGAGATACATTAACTTTACTTGACCGAACATTGGGTGAGCGACTTAACCAGGCAGGATCCTCATCACCCCGGAGATTGTCCTCCCAAGATAAGACCTCATTAGGTCATTAAAGTAAAACATGCTTGGAAGTGAAGTGAATATGCCCGAGAGGCAATAATAAAGTGGTTATTACCTTACTCCATGTTTATGATAAATGTTTATTTTGCATACTATAGTTGTGTTAATTGGAAACGTTAATACATGTGTGTTTAATAAACAAATATAGAGTTCCTAGTTATGCCTCTCATATAAACTAGCTCGTTGATTAACAAGATGATCAAAGGTTTCCTGATCATGAACATTGGATGTTGTTAATAACAGGATCACAACATTGGTGGAATGATGTGATGAACACTCACCCGAAATATAGTACTCCCTCCGATCCTAAATAAGTGTCGTGGTTTTGAACTAACTCTAGTTCAAAATCGTGATACTTATTTAGGATCAGAGGTAGTAATAAGATCATAGTCATTATGTTTACATTGCTATAATAAGTCATAAAAAATAACCCTAATCCTTAGACCATGAGATCATGCCAATCACTAACACCGAAAGAGTACTTTGATAAAGTTGGGTTCAGGTACTCCAAAAGTGTTATGTAGAGTATCATGGATTAAGAGTGGGATTTGTCCATTCCGATGACAGAGAGATATACTCTGGTACCTCTCGGTGATATCACATTAACATATGTTGCAAGCAAGTGATAAGATCACTAGAATGTTATATCATGGGAACGAGAAAAGAGTACTTGTCAGTAAAGAGATTAAACTATGTATGTGGATACCGATGATCGAATCTCGGACATGTAATATATCATGAGACAAATGGGTTTAGTTACAACGTCAAAGGTTGTCATGATCACCAAGTCAACGTTGAATGTGTGGGAGTCAGTATGGATATCCAGATCCCGCTACGGATTATTGATCGAAGAGGGGTCTCGACAATGTTTGCATTATTGCGAACCATAGGGTGACACACTTAAGGTATACCGACACCAATTTGGGCAGATATAATACTAGAGAAAGGTTTTGATATCGCGCTGACATTATTTCAATAAGCACCGGAATTGTTTTGGGTCAAATTGCTGAAATTGGTTTCAGACGTAATATCAAAGTTATGCAAGGGGGTTTATGTGAATGTTTATTAATTAAAGTAATTAACAAAATTCTGAATAGAATAAATAAAATAGTTTTATTATATGAGAGATACATCAATTTTGGTAAAAAAAATTAATGCATGTGAGTGGAGCATCCACCCACATGAATGAGGGAGACGTGGGGGCACCCACCTTGGCCGCCAGACATGGAATAGGGGATGCCTCCCTCCCCTATATAAGAAGCACCTCCTCCTCCTCCACTCTTACACCTCCTCGTGAAGGATCTCTCTTCACCTCTAGTAAATTTCCCATGGCTTTGGATTAGCGAAGTACATGTTCTCGGTGGTTTCTCTAAAAGGATCTGTTGCTTCCGCTGCTTTGCTGGAGCGAGGGACGGATGTTGTCGGGGTACTAGACGTGTGTGCGATCACGGATGTGCTACTGGTTTGCGGTACTAGACTTGCTGAACTTCATCACGATCTTGAGATCGGCAAGTGAAAGACTACATCATCCATGAGAATAATCTCGTAACGCTTTGTTGGTCTTTGAGGGTAAGTTCTTTATGGATGTATATCTACCTTTTGCTTGTATCTAGATAGATAGATCTTGGTGCTTAGTTGTTCATATCGTAGGAAAAAAATTGTTTTCTATGTTGCGGACCCAACAGGAAGTTCTTCTCCTATCTGCATAACTAATCCTTTTAGGTTCTCAGGAGGTGTCGAAACCCAATGTATTGGAGAAAGCGTCGCGACAATTAGGTCAAGGACAACGAGGGACGCATCTTTGGAGTCACAAATGCCTCAAGACTTGCTTCCCAGGACGTTGGTACTTCCAAGAGCCGCTGCCAAAAGATAAAGAAGTTATCAAGTCCATCGGAGAGGTCGATCCGGGAGCCAAGGAACATCACCAACACATCGGTGGTCCTCTCATTAAAGGTGCTGATCGGAAGCTTGTCGGAGATAAGTGGGGTCGAGCTGTAGCCTTCATTATGCGACCCGACACCCCTTCATAGTCCACGATGCCCATTCTATCCACGACGTTAAGGCCTTCTTCTAGAAGCTCCAACCGATATGCTACAAGAAGACTTTTGCGAGGACTCTCACAACCAACGTGTAAAGGACAATTGCAAGATCAACATAACGTGCAAAACATCGAGAACTCAACATGTGACATGGAGACCCTACCATCGACGCCCATATATACCCGAAGAACATCCGTTCACGCTCGAGTAATTGATATACTCCAAGCTGGAGCCTTAGTCGACATAATCTCCACGGTCATAAATCCTAGATAACTTCAATCTCGTCAGGCGTGCAGTGTCTATAAGTCTATCGAGGTCCATCTTTGTTCTAGTCTTGTACTATCTTGTAATCGCATCATTAATTAAGTCAAAGAGTTCTTCTTCGCATACTTTGTTGTTGTCTTTGATCCAACTTGTTGGCCCGAGAACCCTACCGAACAAATAAACAATCTTGCGATCTTCGGGATTGTGATTGCTGAAGAATCTGAAAACTATCCTTCGTCACCCTTCATACCGGCTTATTAGGCCTTCATGTACTTTAAGAAAACCTTGTCAACAAAATATGAGAACAAAAGTTCATTAGATTCATATTCGAAAGAAGTTTCTCTGCATGCACTGATTTCTCGGGGCCTCAATCAATCAAGTAAAGCATGAAAAAGCTAGCGAAATAGAAATAGATCTCACCCGGAAAGCTACAGCAGCATAGTCCATCCTGAAAGCAATGCGCTTAAATTTGCCAAAAAGAGGAAACAGGTCGCTTTGGCCAATTATTCCCTTGATAGTGGGGTGTGATGGTGAGCCCATTTTCCCTGCTTATCTATCATCCATTGGACACAATAATCTTTCTCGTTCCTTTTCCTTCTTCGCCCAAAAGAGAAACTGTGGGAAGTGGAGTACACAAGAACGAGTGTTTCTATTTGAGAGAGAGAGAGAGAGAGAGAGAGAGAGAGAGAGAGAGAGAGAGAGAGAGAGAGAGAGAGAGAGAGAGAATGGAGGGTTGGGCATTTTGTCGGCATTGGAAACTGTAACGGCTGCAGAAACAGAGGCTGAAATTCTTGTGGCTTGCAAGTTTCTATCATCATTGCTGACTGTTGCTTTCAGCAAGCGCTTAGTGGGATAACATAACGGATCTGCCATCTCTCTTTCAGATATACACAGTGACACAGACACAAGCTAGGACACCTGATTGGCATGCGATTCCCATGAACTTTGCTGAGCATATGATGCTTCTCTCGTCAGATTCAGATTAGTACAGTACAAAACATTGCAGGTGGTGAGTGCGTGCCGTTGCTATGTTCATGCGGGAGATAGGTCACGTAACTGCCGTTGCAGCACTAGAACAATCCATATAGTACGTCATGGATTGCGAATCTGATGCTCTGAATCGCCACTCTGAACTTTACACCAGGAAGTATGAACAGTGGGTCATAAATTTAAGATGATCTTATCTAGGACATGATTGATTAAGGACATCCCATGGAATATCCCACTTTAGCTTGGCCATGTCCATGGATCATGCTACTACTATCTGCGTAATTCAGTGATGGAGTAGTCTGCTCCCCACTAGCAAAGGTACCAACAGATCGGGGTAATCTTCCTCCACTTTGCAGATCATGCAGGAGGAATCCATTAGCACTAACCACATATCCGTGTTAATCTTCCTGTCTTGTCTCGATTAATTAAGTTGACCCCAAGTCGGGCTACCTTATCCCAAAGCAACAATTTGTCCATGAATGGACCGTATTTATTTTTGGACCATATTTGTTCTGAATCCGTCCACAAATAACTGATTTCAGTTTGTCTGGATTCACATATATCTATAGTTAAACATGTCTAAATACATGCGAATTTAGACATGTTTTAATCTAGACATGTCTAGATACATGTGAGTATACATGACAAACTCTGCTCGACATTTAGCATGTCCAATTCCACGTGTCATGCATGTCTGATAAATAGTAGTAAGATGAACGTCACCATATATGTTGCATTGCATCACTTATTTGGCCGTTGCACCTTCATTTTGGTTTGTCACGTTCAGTTGTTATACCTCTTTATTTTCCCAAAGCAAACCCATTTTGCTCTCTGCTCACGAACTGATCATTTCGCCATGAATCCACCTCATCACCAGCAGCTGCAAGAGCAAGAGCATGATCAGGATGGATGCCCGACCATGAAGAAGAAGAAGAAGGAGCCGGGGTGGGCAGAGGCGGTGGCCGGCGAGGCACGTGCGCAGCGGGGCATCGCGCTGCCGCTGATCGGCATGAACCTGACGTGGTTCGCCAAGCAGGCCGTCACCACCGCTTTCCTCGGCCGGCTCGGCGACCTGGAGCTGGCCGCCGGCACACTGGGCTTCAGCTTCGCCAACGCCACGGGGTTCGCCGTCCTCACGGGCCTCTGCGGCGCCATGGACCCCATCTGCGGCCAGGCGCACGGCGCCGGGAACAAGGCGCTGCTCCGCAGGACGCTGCTCATGGCCACTGCCATGCTCCTCGCCGCCTCCGTGCCCATCGCGCTCCTCTGGCTCCGCGTCGACGTCGTTCTCCTCCACGTCTTCGGCCAGCAGCCCGACACCTCCGCGGTGGCGAGGAGGTACGTAGTCTGCCTCCTCCCGGACCTTGCCGTCGCCTCTTTCCTCGGCCCGCTCAAGGCGTACCTGAGCTCGCAGGAGGTGACGCTCCCGACGCTCTTCGCCTCCGCCGTCGGGCTCGCCGCCCACGTCCCGCTCACCGCGTGGCTGTCACGGACCAGGGGCGTCGAGGGTGTCGCCGCCGCCGTCTGGCTCAGCGACCTCGCCAGCGCCGTCGGGCTCGCCACCTACGTCCTCCACCTCATGAAGAAGAACAATGGCAAGGCGGAGGCGCCGCGGTGCGGGAGGTGGTGGTGGCCGGACGCGGAGAGGACGGCGGACTGGGTGCGGCTGGTTCGGCTGGCCATCCCGTGTTGCCTGAACACGTGCCTGGAGTGGTGGTGCTACGAGATCCTGGTCCTTCTCACGGGCCGCCTGCCCGACGCCCGGCGCGCGGTGGCGGTAATCGCGGTGACGCTCAACTTCGACTACCTCCTCTTCGCCGCCATGCTCTCCCTATCCGTGAGCGCCTCCGTTCGCGTCTCCAACTCCCTCGGCGCGGGCGACGCAGCCGCCGCGCGTCGCGCCGCCACCATCTCCATCATGGGCGGCATCCTCGCCGGGGCCGCCGGAGGCGCGCTCATGCTCGCGTCACGCCGGCAGTGGGCGCGGCTGTACACGCGGGGCGCGGGGGTGCGGGACGGCGTGGCGAAGGCGATGACGGTGATGGCGGCGCTGGAGGTGGTGAACTTCCCGCTGAACGTGTGCGGCGGCATCGTGCGAGGCACGGCGAGGCCGGCGGTGGGAATGTACGCCGTGCTGGGAGGGTTTTATCTCGTGGCACTGCCGGTCGGGGTGGCGCTCGGGTTCAGGGCCCGGCGAGGGATCGAGGGGCTGTTGGCAGGGTTCATCGTCGGCGCGGCGGCGAGTCTGGCGGTGCTGGTCGTGGTGATCGCGCGCATGGACTGGGAGGCCGAGGCGGACAAGGCGCGGGTGCGTGCTGGTGTCGGCGCCATTGGGAACGATGAACCCGGCTCCGGCAAGGAGGACGCGCCGTCCGGGAACGCCGGCGATGTTTGACGACGAGTGGCTGCATTGTTATATCTGGGTGCAGTATTCCGACTGGATCTGGTTTCTCGTAGTAGTATGAAAATTTTGAAATTTTGTTATGAATCGATTTGTGTCACCGGAGAAGCTAATCTAAGGGAGGTGGACAGGTGGGGGATGGAGCCATCCAGCATTTTCTCTCGGAGTTTACTAATTAGGACATGTACAACGTTTGATAAGACAGTTTTATTATATACATGCCATATAATCTTAATATAATGACAAAACATGATGTATAATGTGTTTTTTAGTCGTATCTATAGCGACAGATATCCCTAAATATGTGGTTAGACATATCGTACATATCTTAGACAAAGATCTTTTTTCTCTCTCTTCCAACTCAGCAATCATCCTACATGGCATTGTTAAAATAAGACCATTGTACGTGACCTTAGCTTCATATATTCATTCACTCACTCCGGTAACTAACTATACACTCCCCCGCAAAACAAAACTAACTATGCACTCGAGGGAAAATACCATAATGGACATATTCTTAGGGAAGGTTAGCAAGACAAAACATACTCACTATGTTCTAAATTATAAGATATTTTAGTATTTTTCTGAAACACTCATGTGTCTATATGTCTTTTTAGCGTATATAGGTTTAGAGAAAAATGACTGAGATATATGTGTTTTAAAAAACATTTAAGTTCTCCTAATGTAGTACTTCCTCGGTTAAGTATATTAGTTGTGATAATATCTTATATTATAAGACTAAATGAGCATTAGCCAATGGGCAGACCAAAATGCTAGGTTTAAATTATAACACTCTCATTTGCTATAACGTCCGGGTCTTTCAAAACGAGGCTTCTACCGCATCATGATGATTGTAGCAAAAATAAAATATAGGTGGCCTTACGGAGCTTAGCCTGCGCAAAGGCTTTGAGTATTGTAATGACACGAGAGTAAGCTTGTGATTTTTGTCCTTGTTTTTTTGGACCAAGGCTATGTTTATAAGATCTCTTTTATTCTCCTTAATAAATGAAAAACAGTACTCACTTCGACCCATATTAGTTGACTCACATTGTCTAGATTTAGATAAATCTAGACACTATTTAATATATAGGTTTATCCAAATTTTGATAAATTTAAGTCAACTAATATGGATCGGAGGGAGTACTTTCTATGGTTCATATTAGCGTTTTTAACTTTGTCTAGATACGAATGCATCTAGTCTAAATACTTAACTGGTTATATACGAATCTAGATAAAGTTGAAAATATTAATATGAACCAGAGGGAGTAAATATTTTACCTTGTTTTAAAATAAGTTGGAAAAAATAGCCACATTACTTTTCAAAAATGCACATATAGGTTCAACCTTAGAGTTATGGTATTAAAATTGTTGCCTAGTTTTCTCATGCTCAGTTAAGTCAAGTTTGACCTTTGGGGTTAGACAATATTTCACAACCGCAACATTGGCTTGTTGCACTTAGAGCCCAGCTTAACTGACATGGAAAATATTTCTAGCCAAAACATAAAAAGTAATATGAGCTGCCACCCATTTGACGCCATCACAGTATTGTCGGGTGGACTAACCAGATGTCGGATAATAACAAGGATCAACCCCATAATACAAAATGAACCAACTTTTTTGATGACATCATTATTTTGAAAAAGTTAGTTTATTTTTTAAAATAAATAGGTAGAGGGTACACTAATGGCAACCCACTTGTATCTCTAAGTAGAACAAATGGGTGGTTTCACATGCTTGCTAGAACAGGTCCTAAACTCCTAATGGCAATCCCTACAACCTCAAATTTAGTGTCTATGCAATCAACTAGTCCAAGCCAAATCATTAACTTTCCGCGTGTATCTATACAATAAAACGTGTCTAAATTATGAGTTTAGACAAATCTTTGACATCTTTTTTCGAACGAAGAGAGTACTACTAACTATTCGCTTAGTTTCTTGAAATTGGGCTAGATGAAAATGGTACATTTAAACTATAACACTCATTTTTCTTATTTTCTCCTAGTCCCAAATAGCCATATTGTTTTTCAAAAAAATCACATATACCAAAACTTATATAGCTAATACATACTCCCTCCGTTCGTAAATAAGTGTACATCTAACTTTTGGCTAAGTCAAACTTTATTAAGACCAACTTTATAAATAAATATAGCAATATATATTATATCAAATTTACATATTATAAAACTAAATTTAAAAATCTATCTAGTGATGCCAATTTGGTGTCATAAATATTACTATATTTTCCTATAAAGCTAGTCAAACTTTAGTAATTTTGGCTTAGAACAGAGCTAGAAGTACACTTATTTGCGGACAGAGGAGTATATGACTATATGAGTGGTATTTCTAGTAACTTGTCAAAACTTGCAAACACATTTATTGCCAAGTCAAAGGACAAGGGTAGAAAACGAATGTGATGGTTGGCAACAAAATTAAACTTTGCTAGAAGAAGACAGCTACTGATATTTGTTTCCTCAACAGCTAGCTGCACAAGAACGAGGCGTATCCTCGGAATTATCACACTGTGCTCCTAAGATGTACATAACAAGTGCATTCCTGCCATCACATTCCATTACGGTGTCTGCGTCGCCAAAAAGAAAAACTCTCGACGCTGGTCGCTTCTAGAGCCTCGAGGCCCAGCAAGGCCGAATCTAAATGTCACACGTTGACAATATTTCACTCAGAGTGTTCATGATAAATCATCTTCATGATAAATCATCATATAAATCAATGTACATCTTTAATCTGGAACAATGTTGTCTTACCACTTACTCGTGATAGTAGAAGTGTAGTAAAAAGGTGATCATCATGAATCCTCAACGACAACACGATGGCAACAGTGTATACGGCGTTCGACATGGCTTCAAGTGCTGAGCGAGGTTGCTGTCAGCGACCCAGCCCTTACTACTACCGACCGCCAGGCGGAAGATAAGGACGCCGAAGACCAGCCCAAGACCATAAGGCCCAGGAGAACACCGAAGTTACCAGGCTGGCTTGCAGGTCACGTACTGGGCTAGACAGACCCACGTAATAGTTTCTCTAGTATTAATAGCAGAGTAGCACCTTGGTGGAACTTGGCCAGGAACGGATGGACGGACGGCAACGCCGTTTTGTAACTGACTTGCTCGGGGTGATTGGGTGGATCGAGCTCAATACAACCAATTTCCTGGAATTAGAGAGAGGAACGAGAGGTAGATCCACAGGGATCTTACATTTGGTATCAGAGCCTCCACGATCCCGATCTGGCTCTGCCGAGCCATCACCACTCCACCCGCTTCGCTACCCGTCGCCGCCAAGAGGTCATAGAGGAATTTTCGCCGGAAGCCAAGGCCCTGTACGAGATCCTCACGGCGGAGATGAAGGAACACTACGCACATCGCTTCCTCGAGCACAAGAAGGAGATCCGGGACGAGGTCAAGATCTTCGTCGACAACACTGGTAGGAAGCTCAGGAACATCGACGAGAGAATCAGCGATGTTCATGAGGATGTGGGCGCGGAACTTGCTGAGATCCGGACCATCCTGGGGGCAGAGTTGGAGGCGACCAAGACATGGATCTCTGGGGAGATCTCGCCTCTCGCAGCGACCGTCGACCGCGCGATCCACGCCTCTACCCAGGCCGCATCGGTGGAGAGGCAGCAGGAACACGGTGTTGCCGGCCTAGTTGGGCACCACTCTGCGCCACAACACCGGGGGATGGCCTGTGCTCCCCACACGCCTCCTCCGGTAGGAGGTACGAATTCTGGCCAGAAATTTTCATGGTTCCTGAATTCTTCTATTCCTCCCCAATTTACTGATGCGTCGGCCTCGGCTCCACGGGTGGAACTGCCATCGTTCGAGGGGTCCAATCCCAAGTTATGGCAGCGCAGCTGCGAGGATTATTTTCAGCGCTGGGGCACTCCTTTGGCTCTATGGGTATCCTATGGTTCATCTCAGTTCTCGGGAGCGGCAGCGACTTGGTTGGAAGCGTGTTTGTCGAAGTTTCCTCAATCTGAGTGGGCGGATTTTGTGCTGGCAGTTCAGGCTCGTTTTCTGCGTAATCAGCACCAAATTTTTCTTCGTCGTTTATACCGCATCTCGTAGACAGGGACAATAGAGGACTATGTGCAGAGATTCTCTGATTTGGTGGATTTACTCTCAGCGTATGATTCACATCCAGACCCAATTAATTACCTGACACGATTCCTTGATGGCCTGAAACCAACAGTTCGAGTGTTAGTGGCTATTCAGCAGCCGTCAGACTTGGATACAGCTTATACAATGGCCTTGCTGTATGAGGAGCTGGGCGAAGGTGTCGATCCTCTTGTCCCAACCAATTCGATGTTCACCCCCCTTAGGTTCCAGGCATTACCACAACCTCTGCATCCTCCTCCTCCACCAGCTAAGTGGGTTTCCAAATCAGTTGAAGAGAAGAAGCAACAGGAGGCTAGCAGATCGCTCTCTGATGATCGATGGTCCAATCTCAAGGCATATCGTCGCGCTAAGGGACTCTGTTTTGTTTGTGGTGAATAGTGGGGTAAAGACCACACGTGCAGGAATTCTATTTCTCTCCATGTTGTGCAGGAAATGGTTAACTGTATGTAGTTGGATGAGGTAGATTCTGGGACGAAGCTGTTCCTGTTCAGCAGCAGCTGATGTTCATTTCTGTGAATGCTATGGATGCTCAAAAACACTCACCCAGGACATTACAGCTCAGTGTGAATGTCCAGGGCCACACCTTGCTATTCCTAGTTGACTCTGGAAGTTCTGCTTGTTTTATTGATCAGAATAAGGCTCAATTGTTTGCTGGCAGGGTACAAACTAGTACTCCCATCCATATACGGGTAGCTGGAGGGGAGATCCTCAATTCTACAGAGTATTTTTCCAGTTTGACTTGGTCAGCAGCAGGTTGTGAGTTCCAGGACACTTTCAGAATTCTTCCTCTCAAAAGTTTTGATGGAATTATTGGACATGACTTGCTTGCAAAACACAGACCTATGCTCACCCATTGGTCGCAGAATTGGTTAGCTCTGGTCAGGGATGGACAGTTAATTGTGTTACATGGTGAAAAATCTGCAGCCATGTCCCAAAAAATGTTTGAACTTCATCTAATTCAACTTGGTCCTGATGGTACTGAAGAGATCTTAGCACCTGAAATTCAGTTGATTCTCCAGCAGTTTGCTTCAGTTTTTGATTCACCATCTGGGTTGCCTCCGCGTCGTCAATATGATCATCAAATTCCACTCATCCCTAGTGCACATCCAGTTTCCATGCGCCCCTACCGGGTGGCACCTGAACTTAAGACTGAATTAGAGCACCAAGTCCAAGAAATGTTGGATCAGGGTGTGATTACTCATAGTAATAGTTCTTTTTCATCACTGGTTATTCTGGTTAAGAAGGGCGAGCCAGAATACAAGCAATGGCGTGTTGTCGTGGATTACCGTCATTTGAATGCTCTTACTGTTAAAGGAAAATACCCACTTCCAGTAATCGATGAGTTGCTCGATGAATTAGCTGGGTCTCGATGGTTCTCCAAACTAGACTTGCGCGCTGGTTATCACCAAATCAGATTGGCGCCTGGTGAGGAGTTCAAAACGGCCTTCCAGACACACAATGGTCATTTTGAGTTTAAAGTGATGGCTTTTGGTCTTACTGGGGCACCAACTACATTTCAGTTCGCCATGAATGCATCTCTTGCTCCAGTTCTCCGCAAATTTGCCTTGGTTTTCTTCGATGATATATTGATTTATAGCCGCACTTATGAAGACCATTTGTCTCACCTCAAGCAAGTTTTGGCAATCTTACAGCATGACAAGTGGCAGGTTAAGAGATCCAAATGTTCCTTTGCCCAACAGAAGATAGCTTATCCGTGACATGTGATCTCAACTGATGGGGTTTCTACTGACGAATCCAAGATTGCCACTGTTCGTTTGTGGCCGCAGCCTGCTAATCTCAAGGAATTGCGTGGGTTTTGGGGGTTAAGTGGCTACTACCGCAAGTTTATAAGACATTATGCTATCATTAGTCAGCCTCTGAATGCACTCCTGAAGAAGGGTTTCCTGTTTATTTGGACTGAATTTCAGGAGACAACTTTCCAGGTTCTCAAAACTGCTCTTTCTTCTGCTCCTGTTCTTGCGTTACCAGACTACAGCATTCCTTTTGTTGTGCAGACGGACGCGTGTGATGTTGGAATTGGGGTTGTTCTCTCACAGAAAGGTCATCCTCTTGCCTTCTTCAGTCGAGCTCTAGGGCCAAAGAACAGAGCCTTATCAGTGTATGAAAAGGAGTACCTAGCTATCTTGCTAGCCGTGCAACAGTGGCGGCCTTAACTTCAGTTGGGCGAATTTGTCATTCGTACTGATCACAAAAGTCTTACGCACTTAACGGACCAGCGTCTCCATACTAAGTGGCAGCAGAGAGCCCTGACAAAGTTGATGGGTCTTCAGTATTTGATTCAGTACAAAAAAGGTATTCTCAATGGCGCAGCTGATGCTTTGTCGCGCAAACCAGTGTCGTCTTCTCCTCTCATGACTACCACTATTTTACAGCCTACTTGGTTAGCTAGTGTGGCTGATAGCTATGTTTCTGATGCTTATGCACAGGACATTATCCAGCACCTGGCAGTTGATCCTGAGGCTGAACCTGGGTTCACCTTCTCTGTTGGTTTATTGCACTATCAAGGCCGTATTTGGGTGGGTCCAGACACAGGGCTGCAGCACAGGATTATTGATGCCTTCCATTCTATTCCTCTCGGTGTCCACTCTGGATTCCCTGTTACTTATCGTCGCATTTTGTCCTTGTTCAAATGGTCAGGCATGAAAGCTGCTGTCAAATCATTTATGGCCTCTTGTGTGACCTGCCAGCAAGCTAAGCCTGAACATACCTTGCCTGCGGGCCTGTTGCAGCCGCTACCAATCCCATCATTGCCCTGGGACATGGCAACTATGGATTTCATCGAAGGTTTGCCTCCTTCTCGACAATACAGTTGCATTCTGGTGGTCGTGGATAAATTTTCAAAGTATGCTTATTTTATACCATTGAAGCACCCTTATACTGCAGCTAAAGTTGCCGAGGTTTTCATTGATAATGTTTACAAATTGCACATCATGCCATTATCTGTGGTTTCTGACAGTGATCCAGTTTTCACCAGCCACTTCTGGCAAGCTGTGTTCAAAGATACTGGGACACAGTTGCGCATGAGTACGGCTAATCATCCTGAAACTGATGGGAAGACGGAACACGTCAATCAATCGATTGAGTGCTACCTTCGGTGCTTCATCAGTGCTCACCCTCACCACTGGTCTAAATGGCTCTCCTTGTGTGAATTTTGGTACAACACAAAATGGCATTCGTCTCTGGGCAAGTCTCCGTTTGAGGTGCTTTATGGTAGGCAACCAAGATATTTTGGCATCACTGCATCTGACACAGTGGCTTCAGCAGACACTCGGACATGGATGAATGAGCGTATGTTGATCATAGCTTCTGTCAGGCAACATTTACTTCGTATGCAACAGCGAATGAAACACCAGGCAGACAAGAAGCGTTCAGATCGAGTGTTCTCAATTGGTGATGTAGTCTTCTTGAAACTGCAGCCATACTTGCAGTCGTCAGTGGTGAGGAGTGCCAACCATAAACTGGCCTTCAAGTATTTTGGACCATTCCGCATTCTGCAGCGTGTTGGAGAGGTTGCTTACAAACTGGAGTTACCACAGTCAAGCCGGATACACCCTGTTTTCCATGTTTCACAGCTCAAGCCATGCGTTGGCCGGCAGGTCCTTCCTCGATTGCTGTTCGATGCTCTGTTTGTGTACTGTCCAGGTGCTCTGTGAAGTCCGAGTCGCAACGCGATCACTGCTGTTGTTCAAGTGTTGGTGCAATGGAGTGGCTGTCCAGAATCAATGGTGACATGGGAAGATTTGGAACATCTTCGCCAACAGTTTCCAAGGGCATCTCCTTGGGGACAAGCAGCTTCTCAAGAAGGGGGGATTGTCAGCAACCCAACCCTTACTACTACCGACCGCCAGGCAGAAGATAAGGACACCCAAGACCAGCCCAAGACCACAAGGCCCAGGAGAACACCGAAGTTACCAGGCTGGCTTGCAGGCCACGTACTGTTCTAGACAGACCCATGTAATAGTTCCTCTAGTATTAATAGCAGAGTAGCACCTCAGTGGAACTTGGCCAGGAACGGATGGACGGACGACAGTGCCGTTTTGTAACTGACTTGCTCGGGGGTGGTTGGGTGGATCAAGCTCAATACAACCAATTTCCTGGAATTAGAGAGAGTAACGAGAGGTAGATCCACATGGATCTTATAGTTGCCACTGCCATTAAGACTCCCACAAGCGGAGGAACCGAGGCACAGGGCATAGATCTAGCCGTCGGGAAGTTTCCCTGAGAAGGTATTGAGCCACATATAAGCGAGCTGCTGCCTGCTGCGCGGCGTGGCTCCAGCGGAGGCACATGAATCCAAAGCGGAGAAGTTCGTCTTGGTCCATCGGGATGTTTTTTTGAGTAAGCTTTACATAAATTGAACAGACAGCCTGTCTCGTTAAAACCCCTCAAGTCCTCTTAGGTACCCTGGTAGGGAAAAAAGTATGTAAGAAACCTGTCATCCTGAAGTTTTTACATAGTGTTCTTACAGTCAAAAGTGATCAAGTCCCGAACGCAATCCGGAACTGAATCACAAGAAATATCCGACAGGCCGGACTTTCCTAGATGGGCTAAAACGTGAGCGACTCCATTGCTCACACGATCCACTTTAACAACACATATATCCCGATAGATTTTTAAGAACTCCCTTGCCTCAAGGATCACAGGCCATCTTGCAGAGAGATCATTCTCCATAAAAGAGATTGCTTGAACAGCATGTAAACAGGCGGATTCCAATGTGGCCGGCCACCGTCTCAAATTAATGAGATTATGTAGACCCTCAAGGCAAGCAACAACCTCGGCTTCTTCTGCACTACCACAGAAGGGTAGAAATTTCCATTCCGATAGGATTGGTCGACCGTGGTGATCTCGGATGACAATACCGATACCTCCTTTCTTGGATGCCGCATCCTAACCAGCATCAACATTGGACTTTATCACTCCCCCGGGAGGAGCTGTCAAAACCGAGAGGGGTTGAGATGTATCCTTGTTTCCCGAGCCGAGCCTTGAAAACGAGCTATGATAGTTCACCAGAAAGTTAACTGAGGCATTGATTGAAGCCTTTCTGTCGCCATGGATGATATTATTCTGATGGTGCCAGACCCGCCAAAAAAGATAGATGATCAGTGGCCGAGAGTCCGAATGAGCATTGTCGAGCAGCTGGAGGAACCAGTTCCTTGCCTGAAGGCATGAAGGCGTTCTCCGAAGGGAGGGCCCAATGAACTCGCAGCTCATCTCGCAGCGCCCTTGCAATAGTACATCGCACTAGCGCATGGTGGGTGTCTTCCTCTTCTTGCCTGCGGATGGAGCATATCAGGTTCACTGAATTGATCCTTTGGTGCAAGCCGGCGAGAACGCCAAGGGACTCCGTTGTTGTCCGCCAAGCGAAGATTCGCATCTTCTGTGTCACCCGTGCCTTCCTGAAAGGATAGAGATGTCGCCTAGAGGGGGGGGTGAATAGGCAATTTCAAAACTATTACGGTTTTTGATAGAATGCGGAATTAAACTAACGTTTATTTTACAAGCACAAAACCTAAATACACTAGGCTCAACTAAGTGCACCAACAACAAATTAAGCTAAGCAAGATAGCACAAGATAAATATACCACAAGTGATAATCAAGATATAAGTACTTCAAGCTCGATGGCTATCACAAGTAAAGTAAGCTCGGATATAGAGATAACCGAGGCACGCGGAGACGAAGATGTATTCCCGTGTTCACCACCTTTGGGAAGGGGGCTACGTCACGTTGGAGAGGTGTGAGGTTCCACGAAGGATTCCTCACGCGCCATAAAGGCTCACCTTCTTCTCCGAGTCTATCCCACGAAGGAATAGGCCCTTTCCTTATGGCTAGCTTTTCCTCCACTCCGGAGATGGCAAGCTCCACAACCACTTCACAAGCTCCACGAAGGAGAATCCCGGGTCTCTTCACAATCTTCCACGAAGAGAACACCGCGGTACCAACCGCCAAGCCAACTAGGAGGTCACCCTCCAAGAGTAACAAGCTCACGGTCTCTCACTCGAACAAATCGTAATGGAGAGCTCAACACTTATGCAAGAATGCAAAGCAAGACCACCAAGGGTGCTCAAATCCTTCACTCTCAAATCCCACCAAAGCAACAAGTGCTAGGGAGGAATTAGAGAGGAAGAACAATGGTGGAAGTCAACCAATGACTCCAAGATCTAGATCCAATGGGTTCCCCTCACTTAGAGGAGGAATTGATTGGTGGGGATTGTAGATCTAGATCTCCTCTTCCAAAGCCCTCAAAAAGATGCAAGAATCATAGGAGGGAAGGGGGAGGAAGCAAGCTCAAGAGGTTCAACAATGGAGGTCAATTTCGTGGTCAAGAACAACCTAAAACGTTGGGGGAAGAACCCCCTTTTATAGTGGAAAGCAAATATGGCCGTTGGAATAAATCTGTGCGAACTCGGTTGATATTTCGGTTGGACCGGCTCCAGAACCGGACGGTCCAGTTCCTGGACCGGAAAACCGAACTTAAAACCGGAATTAGGGTCAGTACACAGTCTCAGATAGACTCGGTATAGAAAAACCGAAAATCCCAGTTTCAGATCCGGTTTTCCGGTCTTGACACCAGACCACCCGGTCTGGGAGCCGGTTGAACCGAATCCACAACCGGGATGAACCAGGCTTCACGAAAAACGCAATAACTTTTGCATCCGGACTCCGATTTCGATGATCTTGGGCTTGTTTTGACGAGGACAACAAGCTTTACAAGATTGTGAAGAGAAACATCATAGCCCAACAAAGGAGGATAGAACCAAATGAAGAAAGGTAAGAAGCCTCCCTAAATAAGAACCGATAAAACCTTCAAACTCGAAAACGCCATAGAAGATGCATACGAATTCCGTTTTCGATGAACTTGGGCTTGTTGAAGAGCTAGCAACAAGCTCAAGAACCTCACAAGGAGAAACACCAAGAAGCAAAAAAATAGGAAGATGCAAAGTATGCAAAGGATTGAGCTCCCTATGACGATGTTATCAAGTTACACAATCGAAAGCCCCTCTTGATAGTGCGGCTATCTATCCTATAACCCGGTCTCCCAAAAACAACCCTAAGACCGGTAAAAGGAAAACCTAGCAAGGTCATACCTTTGCCTTGCGCAAACCGCTTGATCTTGATGACAACGCTTCAAGCTCCACCCAATCCGGAATGCAACACTTGATCATTGTTGCTTCGTGAAGACTCCTAATTTGCTCCCCATACACCACTATGGGATAGCTTCATTAATACATGTCTTCACATGTCCATTATCACCAATATGGACGGCAAGCTTCAAGAAAATGATCTTCTCGAGATGCTTATCTTGAACTTGCCCTTCTCAACCTTGATGACGATCACCACTTGATGTCATCCTCTCATGGGCTATATAATATCTTCATTTTTGAAGCATGCCCATGGAAAGATACCTGTCCATATAGAAAACGCAAAGGCAAATATATAATGGATTAGTTCATGATGCATAATTGACAAGGCTTACCAAACCACAATACCATGTGGTACATTCTTTATGCTTCATGTGTTGACCAACTTGAAATAACTCTTCACTCTTTGTATTGGTCAACCGAGTATCTTCTCGTGCTCCATCTTAATATCTTGAGGTACATAAGGAACTCTTCATTTGATTACATTATCTAAATCTTAGTCAACCATAGCTCAACTAATGAGGCTATCATGACACCGACTTAGAGCCACATCTTGAATTCTTCTGTTGAGATCACACTCTCAAGATCTTGATCATATCATATTCTTCTCTTCAACTCGATGATTTTGATGCCAATACTCAAGGTATATCTTTATCTTCATGGCATCCATACTTGAATCCAACACATGGACTACAAGCATGACCTATGGAATATACCTTCATATAAAACTCGGTGAAAACATTAGACCATAGGGATTGTCATTAATCACCAAAACCACACATAGGGGCAATTACCCTTTCAATCTCCCCCATTTTGGTAATTGATGACAATCACAACAAGAGGGTTTGTATAATGAATATTAGAAACAAGTACACAACTTATCCAAGAATAAGTTGTATACAAGAGGTTGTATTTGAGATGGTTAAGTAACACAAAGATACTAGCCCATATCAAAACCGATTCTACTCACATAAACTACAACTAATTCAAGAGATGTGAGTAGAGCCAACATATATAGAGCAAACTCCCCCACAATATATGAACGTGTGATGATCTTGAATTTCATTGCATACATTGTCAAGCATAACCTTTGGGAGAGTTTCCACTATATATACAACCATGCAAAACATAATAAAGATGAGATGCATGAAAGGCAAACACTTAAGAACAAACCAATCTTAAGTAGAAAACCATTTCCCTTAAAACCCTCTAAACTTCTCCCCATTGACAACAAGTGCCAAAATGGATAACAAGGTTAGAAGGACAATATAGTATGAGTTCCTACACAAGGTGTGCATTACTCGTAATATGAGTGAAATCACATGCACATAACCAATGATGAACACTTGGAGGAAATCAAACTATATTGAGGATCAAGGATTGCTAAAAGGATAACAAGGTGAAGGAACTTCAACGGATGAAGCAAGCAATCAAAATATCCAAATAATCAAATGGACAAATAGTTCTCTAAGTGAAATAAGGAAGCTCCCCAAGGTTCGTGCATAAATTAGCTGTTTCATTTGAATACAATATGCACAAACATGGAATCCTCACTCCCTCTATATTATTTAGAACACAACCAATATACAGGGATTAGATATAAACCAATACACTTGTCAAGACAATCTTAAGTCCAAGAGAAACCAAATATGAGATATGAGTGCATGAAGATGAAATAAAAGCAAACCAAGCACTCAGAAATCAAGACCATACCAAAACCATTAAAAATCAAGAGGATAAGAGTGATGGTCGGAAAAGAGCGAGCATATCAAGGGGAGAGATTAATACTCTTGTGTATATAAGTTTCTAAGGGGAAAACATGAGAATAATCCACAAAGAAACATCCACACATAAGAGGTTAATAAAAAGAATACATGATATCCAAGCAGAAGTCGTGAGATATACCAAAAAGTATACTTTTCTTAAGTGCATATATAGCCCATGGCTCTATTTTATCTTATGGTATATCAATGAACTTCACCAAAGAATAAACAAAAAATCTCAAAACCATCACAACTAACACTAAGGGAATTAATGCTAGTTGGGATACTTTGAGAAAGACAACAAGTATCAAAAGGAATGATTTAATGCAATTTCAACAATATTGCACATGAGAGTACCTCGAGGAGTTAATATGCAATAAATTGATAGAAGGCATATTTGGAATTGGTGAATCATGAACATGATTTTATATACTCCCCATTATATGCATCATCTCAAATTACTCACATAAGCAATAAGGATACAAAAGTCTTTCAAACATAATTGCAAGAATCGAACATTTACAACCAAATAAATTCATGCCAAGATGCAACCTACAAGAGATTGGATGGAAGAATAGTATGCATGAATAAGATACTTGTTACCAAGATAGCAATGGTATGATGTAGTAGATAAGAATTTTTAGATCATCCTAGCTTGGCTCCAATTATCATGTGGTTACAACTTTCTTTATAGACGAGACAAGCATCCATTGCATCTTCAGTGTACCTAAAACAACATTCATGTACATCTTGGTCCCCAAACTTATTGGGTCCAAAGTGGTTAGAATAACCACAACACATAGGATACACTCCATAAAAATATGTGCATATTTAGAGATGAAATTTGAATTTCATGCACATCTTAGCCGTTTAAGGATTTTATGGAGTATACCCTATATATTGGATCAAAGAAAGCAAAACATGACATAAGATATACATTTATTAAACATGCATGCGTGAGAATTTCAAGATCCAACGAAGATATACTTTGGACAAATCACCAAAAATATTCAAGAAGGCATACAAGGTGTGACAAAACACATTTGTTGTCCAAAATATATCAAAGAATCAAATCAACACAAGATTTGTTCAACAAAGTTCAACAAATGAACCGAGCAAAAACTATTAAGCATGAAAGGTGAATTAAAAACACAAATGCTCAAAGATTTATCTCATTCAAGAAAAAAAATAGAGAATAAAGAATGAGATAACAAACTCCCAAAAGAGCAAGGTTTCAACAAATAAACCAAACCCTTAACACTTTTAACATTGGCACAAGGTTCCGAGAAGAAAATGTTTTCTTCCACTAAAACACATTTGATAATAATCAAAAACATCATCAAAGATATGTTCAAAAGCCAAGGAAGACAATGGGAGCCACACCAAAGTTTTGGAAATAAAATAAGGCAATAAGAGGTTAACTCCAAAGTGAAGATGATCCACAAATGCTACCACACACAAGTATATCAATTGGCAAAGACAATGAGTGTATTGGAATAGATTTCCGGTGGTATATTGCACAAATATTAAAGATAAATCTTCACAATAAAAAGCATAGGATAGAAATAAAAAGATTAAGCACTATGCAATGATAGAGATTCTTGATAGCTTCAACTAGTCATAAATCATGCAAATCAATGATTAGAATAACTTGAAGCAAATGGTATACCAAATAAGATATAGAGATATGTATTTGAGAAAGACTGCACCAAGAATTTCTTACTCAAACAAAGACCAAAATACGAGGAATAAAAGCTTCTACCAAAAATAGGACCTTGTTTGAGCCAACATGCCACCTAGAAACAAGATAATCAACAATATCAACTCTAAGTGGCACTACCTCATATGTTCACATTTCCTAGGATTGTGATATGCAAAAGAAGCATTTTACTCCCCCATAATGTGATATTCATTTTTTCTTAATAAGAGGCAAAACAACCTCAACTAGAGAGAATTAATGGACATTTAGAATTTGAATTTCTCATGAGTATGGCACACCACATAGTGACTAGATAAGCTTGCAATATCAATACTAAGTGGTAGTACTCACATACACACATTTTAAGGTTTGAGAGATGCATAAGGCATGTCACTCCCCCAAAATGGTATGTTCCATTAACCACTCTAAAAGAGCCAAATAAGATATCATCAAGATGCATTAGAGGCTCAAAATAAAACACACGAGTAGATGATGTGCCAAACACCTAGACATACTTGAATACACAAAATAATCAAGCATGATGCACACCAAATACAAACACATACTTGGTACAAAACCAAAACATGTAAAGGGGCAAGTAACTTACAATATAAATGAGTTAAGTACAAGTTACCACGAAGAGTCACATTGGATATAAGATAGGGAAATAATAATCCAAAGGACTTGGCTTGATCAAATATAACATATGAAGATCCCTTAATTCTTCATGAGTTAGCCAAGTCTCCAATGCCCTCCAAAAACACCTATTGATCAAGTTTGAGCTAGTTGGTCCCCAACCAAGTTGGGTCCTAAGAGGTTAGTCACAATAGGCTTGGCAACCCAAATGGTTCTTTTCTTGACACCACTTTGAGTTCCAACAAACTTGGCAAACACATTGCCATCCTTATCCTTCCTAAGAGAATAATCATCATCAACAATGATAGGGTTAGATAAGGTACCGTTTGAACATGAAGAGGCAAAGTGCCCCTTCACACGACATATGTAGCAACAAGTGCTCCCCTTTCTCTTCTTCATTGATTTCTTGGCTTGGGGAACATTATCTTGATTTTTCTTCGGAAGTGGCCTAACTTCAACTTGGGCTTGAACATGAACTTGTGGCCACTTCCCATGTTGCTTGTCACTCAAGTGCTTTTTCTTCAATGGACAAGATCTTACATGATGTCCTTCAACCTTGCACTTGAAGCAAATAATCTTGGCCAAATTCTTTACTTGGTTTTGGCCCTTCTTCTTGTTTATATTGGACTTGTTATTGTTATTGGAGTTGGATCCAAGTCCACTTTTATCATTAGGAGATTTTTGCACACTCAAGATATTATCGAGTGTGGATTTCCCTTCATGAATCTTTTACAAGTCATTCCTCAAGGAAGTGACTTGAGCCTTGAGCTATTTGATTTCCTCTACATGGTTAGTATAAATACAGGTACTAGAGGAAGTAGGAGCTTCATGGTTAGAGCAACAAGGCAAAGCAATTAATCCAACACAAGGTTTATTAATAGTATGTCTAGATGAATTACTAGGACTAGCACATGGCAAAATAGCATTTTGAGTAGAAGTTGTGCTAATGTCCAAAAGAGGCTCACAAGATGTTACCTTAGTAATAGTTGCCTCACGAGCTAACTTTATCCCATCATAAGAGATTAGAAGATCATTATGGGAGCCCGGGAGCTTTTAGTGACTTTCTTCCAATTTCCTATACTTTCTAGTTAGCAACTCAAGTTGAGCCATTAGCTCAACATTCTCCTTTAGGATAGATGATTCACAAGAAGTAGAGTTAGTAGCACAAGCATCATTAATGGAATTTTCCTTTTCAAGCTCATAAGATTCAATTTTTTGTGTGAGGAGACAATTAGTGTGCTTCTCCTTGGCAAGCTCTTGCTTAAGGAGATTGAATCTCCGACTCACATCATCAAGTTGAAAATCCAACTCCTCTATGGTTCCCGTTTGTTTAGTTATGGTGTCCATAACGTGTTTGAGACAAGTAACGGCCTTATTATTACCACAAAGAGAGGTACACAAAAAAGTCAACTCAAGCAAGAGAGCACTAGTATCCTCATCAATGTCATCATCACTATCATCATTATCATTGCTATTATCTTTACAAGATATATTGGGATCCAAAGTAGGAGATACCTTTGATCCTCTTGCCATAAGGCACATGTGAGCATGGGAGAATGAAGATGAGGATATTCTTGAATCTTCATTCATGATCATGTCTTGCTTCATAGAATGTTTGATTTCCTCTATATTGTTAGATAAACAACTAGAGGAAATATAAGCATTTTGTTCATGGTAACAAGGCAAATCAAGCGTATCATCTACACTAGTACTCAAATAATTTCTAGATGATATACAAGGACTAGCAACACAAGGGGATATAGCATTATTGTTTCAAGAAGTGCTTAAGTCCAAAGAAGAAACATTGCAATGGGATAGATATGAAGGATCATCATTAGCGAGCACAATATCAACATTGCAATTCCCAACACCACTCACCATATCTTTACCTTGTGTCTTGCCACACATTGGTGAAGTGGGTGAAGATGAGAGCTCATCGTGGCCGGAGGTGCAAGAAACTTGGAGCTCTTCATGATGTGAAGGAAAAGAGATCTCCTCGGAGAAACCACTGACAATATTATAAATGCAACCACCAAATATTTCTTTAAGCTTGGTCCACTTCTCGTGAGACGACTTGCGCTTTACAATCATCAAGAACAAATTAACTGTGGGGCTCAAAGAGAAAATAAGCTCATTAGATACTTGAGCTTCGAGATGTAAATTTTTCTCATCCTCTAAAGATAGATTTTGAGGATCCATAGGAGGAGAAAAACCTACATCTAGAAATCGCTCAATATTTGGACACAAGGTCCTAAGATTACAAAGCAAGCAATTTCTCCACAAAGCATAATTTGTGCCATCAAAGATAATTGTGTCATTGTGCACTATACTACTAGCCGACATCTTTACACTCTAGGAGGTGAAGCTTAAACAAGGAGAGACCTTGCTCTGATACCAATTGAAAGGATAGAGATGTCCCCTAGAGGGGGGTGAATAGGCAATTTCAAAACTATTACGGTTTTGGCTTGATAGAATGCGGAATTAAACTAACGTTTATTTTACAAGCACAAAACCTAAATACACTAGGCTCAACTAAGTGCACCAACAACAAATTAAGCTAAGCAAGATAGCACAAGATAAATATACCACAAGTGATAACCAAGATATAAGTACTTCAAGCTCGATGGCTATCACAAGGAAAGTAAGCTCGGATATAGAGATAACCGAGGCACGCGGAGACGAAGATGTATTCCTGTGTTCACCACCTTTGGGAAGGGGGCTACGTCACGTTGGAGAGGTGTGAGGTTCAACGAAAGATTCCTCACGCGCCACAAAGGCTCACCTTCTTCTCCGAGTCTATCCCACAAAGGAATAGGCCCTTTCCTTATGGCTAGCTTTTCCTCCACTCTAGAGATGGCAAGCTCCACAACCACTTCACAAGCTCCACGAAGGAGAATCCCGGGTCTCTTCACAATCTTCCACGAAGAGAACACCGCGGTACCAACCGCCAAGCCAACTAGGAGGTCACCCTCCAAGAGTAACAAGCTCACGGTCTCTCACTCGAACAAATCGTAATGGAGAGCTCAACACTTATGCAAGAATGCAAAGCAAGACCACCAAGGGTGCTCAAATCCTTCACTCTCAAATCCCACCAAAGCAACAAGTGCTAGGGAGGAATTAGAGAGGAAGAACAATGGTGGAAGTCAACCAATGACTCCAAGATCTAGATCCAATGGGTTCCCCTCACTTAGAGGAGTAATTGATTGGTGGGGATTGTAGATCTAGATCTCCTCTTCCAAAGCCCTCAAAAAGATGCAAGAATCATAGGAGGGAAGGGGGAGGAAGCAAGCTCAAGAGGTTCAACAATGGAGGTCAATTTCGTGGCCAAGAACAACCTAAAACGTTGGGGGAAGAACCCCCTTTTATAGTGGAAAGCAAATATGGCCGTTGGAATAAATCTGTGCGAACTCGGTTGAAATTTCGGTTGGACCGGCTCCAGAACCGGACGGTCCGGTTCCTGGACCGAAAAACCAAACTTAAAACCGGAATTAGGGTCAGTACACAGTCTCAGATAGACTCGGTATAGAAAAACCGAAAATCCCGGTTTCAGATCCGGTTTCGGTCGACACGACACCCGATGCGGAGCCGGTTGAACCGAATCCACAATCGGGATGAACCAGGCTTCACAAAAAACGCAATAACTTTTGCATCCGGACTGCGATTTCGATGATCTTGGGCTTGTTTTGACGAGGACAACAAGCTTTATAAGATTGTGAAGAGAAACATCATAGCCCAACAAAGGAGGATATAACCAAATGAAGAAAGGTAAGAAGCCTCCCTAAATAAGAACCGATAAAACCTTCAAACTCAAAAACGCCATAGAAGATGCATACGAATTCCGTTTTCGATGAACTTGGGCTTGTTGAAGAGCTAGCAACAAGCTCAAGAACCTCACAAGGAGAAACACCAAGAAGCAACAAAATAGGAAGATGAAAAGTATGCAAAGGATTGAGCTCCCTATGACGATGTTATCAAGTTACACAACCGAAAGCCCCTCTTGATAGTGCGGCTATCTATCCTATAACCCGGTCTCCCAACAACAACCCTGAGACCGGTAAAAGGAAAACCTAGGAAGGTCATACCTTTGCCTTGCGCAAACCGCTTGATCTTGATGACAACGCTTCAAGCTCCACCCAAGCCGGAATGCAACACTTGATCATTGTTGCTTCGTGAAGACTCCTAATTTGCTCCCCATACACCACTATGGGATAGCTTAATTAATACATGTCTTCACATGTCCATTATCACCAATATGGACGGCAAGCTTCAAGCAAATGATCTTCTCGAGATGCTTATCTTGAACTTGCCCTTCTCAACCTTGATGACGATCGCCACTTGATGTCATCCTCTCATGGGCTATATAATATCTTCATTTTTAAAGCATGCCCATGGAAAGATACCTGTCCATATGGAAAACGCAAAGGCAAATATATAATGGATTAGTTCATGATGCATAATTGACAAGGCTTACCAAACCACAATACCATGTGGTACATTCTTTATGCTTCATGTGTTGACCAACTTGAAATAACTCTTCACTCTTTGTATTGGTAAACCGAGTATCTTCTCGTGCTCCATCTTAATATCTTGAGGTACATAAGGAACTCTTCATTTGATTACATTCTCTAAATCTTAGTCAACCATATCTCAACTAATGAGGCTATCACGACACCGACTTAGAGCCACATCTTGAATTCTTCTATTGAGATCACACTCTCAAGATCTTGATCATATCTTATTCTTCTCTTCAACTCGATGAATTTGATGCCAATACTCAAGGTATATCTTTATCTTCATGGCATCCATACTTGAATCCAACACATGGACTACAAGCATGACCTATGGGATATACCTTCATATAAAACTCGGTGAAAACATTAGACCATAGGGATTGTCATTAATCACCAAAACCACACATAGGGGCAATTACTCTAACATCCCAAAAATACTAAACTTGGATCATCAAATTCTAATCCTCACATTTAGGGTTAACAAAAACTTTTCTAAATAAAATTATGAATGCATGCATATGTGTATGCATTGATTTTTGAATTCTTTTAAACCCACCTTGTTTGTTTGTTTGTTTGTTTGTTTGTTTCATTGCTTGTAAAATGTTTCTTAGGTAAAATAAACATCATCTAAAACATTTCCCACACTCTTCCTAAAGACAAGTAAATCAAAACACATATATGAAATGAATGGTCATTTTGGCCAATTTAACTCACATGCCTACTTTGGCTGTCTCAAACTTTCAAAACCTAACAGAAACTTTTCTGGATCTTTGCACCCCTTGAATGTACTCATAACAAGGTATCAAGGCCCACCTTGTGATCATCCAGAAACTTTCAAATGCATAGTTTAAATGACAATTCAAAATTGAATCTTTATCATATGGGAAGATCCCACTTATTCAAAAACCACTCAAACAAGCTCCACTTTCAAAACCCAAGCATCTGCAGACTCACCAGCACCAATCTAGAAAACCCACCAAAATTCATTTCAAAATTCAAAACTTGATTTCATGTGGCCATTTCATCAAACAGGTTGTAGACACAAATCAAACAAACATCAAACACTATTGTGAGCAGTGATTCTTGCCTAACTGGTTCCCCATTTAGCTCACACACAACTCAGTAGATCATCTAGGAAGATTATCCAGGCACTAGCACCACTGTGAGCTTGCCATTGTCATCAATGTTTAATAGCCGAGCACCCTCTTGCCACCCCATAGTCGACAGCAAGCTAGGAGCAGCAGCAAGCCTAGCCAGCATGTCTGGGAGGCAGCCCACCGTCCACCGCCACTCCCTGTCCCAGCCGCGAGCGTTGCCAAGCCCTGGACCACACGCACAAGCCGCACCCAGACCGCTAGAGAGCATGCCGAGCGCGCGCCGGAGCACCATCCTCGACCAGCGCCCACAGACCGCGCGCTGCCCTCACCGCGTGCACACACGATTACCACCGACCCAGGAGACCGCCAGACATCCCCGTTTGCCGCCCCGTGCCATACAGCCACCGCCCGTCGTCGAAGACGCCGCCTCTGCCGCGCAGAGCATCGCCCGTTCCAGACCAAGCCGCACCGCCCCATGCCTCGAGACCATGTCGTTGAGCATCGCCAGGAGACACCGCACCGTCCCCTACCCTTGCCCATGCCTTTAGCCGCCTGTAACCTCGCCCCCGACGAGCTCACCGTGCGCCCCGACGGTCCCCTCGCTCGACTATAAATAGAGGCCACCCCCGCACGATTTCTTCACACCATCTCACTCCCCTCTCCTCACTGATAGTGTCACACCATTCTCAGAGCAAGGCGAGCACCACCTCACCGGAATTTCACTGGAGCCTGCCGCTGCCAGAGAAGAAGGGAGCTAGCGATTGGAGCCGCCCCAGGAGCTGCCGCGACCACTCCTGAGTTCGCCGTCGTCGACTTCGTCGTTCGCCCGCCTCGCCGACCCTCGCCAGCACCCCGGTGAGCCCCCAGCGACTCTCACTGGCCGCGCTAGGTTTCGTTCTCGCCGGAGTTGTCTCGCGTCGACGATGACCCCCAGCCTTTGGATTAGAACTAGATCGAACGATCCACGTTGCCCCATACCGCTTCGCCCAGCCCCGTGTCACTGACGAGTGGGGACACCCACTTAAGCAGCCCGCGGGAGCACTGCGCTTAGCAGGCCAGCCCAGTAATTTTTCCCGCGCAGCCCAGGGGTTCAAATTAAACCTTTTTCTTTTTAAATTCAAACACACTTCTGTACCCAACTTCAAAAATCAACCCAGGTCGATTCAGTGCACCAAATTGGATGAAACCAATTTTGTTGGAAAGGTCTGTGAATGCTGAATCCAAGCCCATTGGATTCAAGTCAGTTGGGTCTGTAGATCACCCATAGTAAAAATAACAAGGCAGAAGCTTTTCTGCATTCAAACATTTTTCAAATTTAAACCATAAAAGCTTTTGAGTTGATTCCAACTCTCAAAAATCACATTTTACCATACCTTTCAGAATATATAAAAATATATAGGTTTACTTGCAGAAATAATGTTCAAGTAATAAAAGAATGCTAAATAAGTATTTCTAGCCACTTTAATTAATTAAAATAAAAGGGTAAAACCTTATTAAATTGTGACACCACTTTAAATCACATTCCCATAGACTACAATATGTGGTGATGACATGTGTCAACATGATCCCATGTTTGGTTTGGAGAATATGAAATCTTAAGTAGTTTTTCAATGAGTAGAAATTACTTTTCTAAAAATAAAAAGAATCAAATCAAGCCTTAACCTTGTAAGATTAGAGATGATGTTAGATCATCTATAAGACCCTTGTGTGTGATGATTGCAAGTAGTTAAGTATTGTTTGGTGATTGTGTACCTCGTATTTATTCATAGACGCTAGTACCGACCAAGGCTATGAGGAGGAAGGAGGATACTATGAAGAAGAAGCTGAGGAGAACTTCAACCACTGCTCTGCACAAGGAAAGCCTAATACTACTAGTGAATGAGCAAGCTATTAACCTTGCAAGCTAACACTTGCAATTTAGCAAGCTTATACCGATATTGTGTCAGTAAACCCTTACCATTTACCCTGCCTACTATATGCCGTAAGCATATGTGATCATACCCATCTGATAACCCAATCCTAGTTTTACTTGCAAGCTTCTTACTTTATTTCTTTATCAAAGCTTACTTAGAGTTTACTTAAGATATTGGTAGATACTAGAAAGATATGTGAAGGTTGCATAAAGAGCATAAAATTTGGCCTAAGCTAGAAAACCTTGATATCATCCTAAGATATAAGGTTGTACTTAGTTGAAACTCCACTAGTTACCACCCCTCATTAGTGCCTACCCCAAATTATAGATGCTAGTGCTAAGCATAAAACTTGATCAACTTTAGATGGGAATACTTGGTGAAAATGGTTATGAAAACCTTAGAATGATGGATCATTCTGCTAAAATGTTTTGGACATGTGTTTCCAAACACTTGAGAACTTCGGTGATAAAAATGTTGAGGCATGAGCCTTAGCCCTTTATAAAACTGATGGTTGTCTGGATGCTATACCATTCCAATTTTATCATACAACCACAATACCCGAAGATTGGGTAGGGCTTGACTGGAAACTTATATTCCTTAGTATTAGTTCCCTCACGGCCAAGGTCTGAGCTGAGGCTACCTTGTGAAGATTGTCCACCTGTGCAGTACCCAAGATGACAGTTGGTCATGGTTGGGAGGCCAAACTCACAGGAGAGGTGCTTATACTAGGGCGTGTAATTGAAAGGTTAGGATTGATTATCCGCATACTGAGTATGGTGAATTCAGGATTTGTTCCTGACAGATGTATCAAATGTTGTGGTGGAAGTGTACAATCTCTGTAGAGTGTCAAACTATTCGAATAGCCGCGTCCGCGGTTATGGACAGTTGGAGTGGCCATACTGTTCCCCCGTCAGACTTTTCGAAATGACTTGTGAAATGAATTGAGACTTTGACTTGACCACAATAGAGTTGTGACCTGAGTTACAAGATCCCACGTAGGAGTTATAAAATATTGACTAGCTTCAGAACTTAGTAGAGATAAATCTGGATTTTGCAAAACAACCCTAGAGCCTAGTGTCCTATTATCCACAAAACCCCCTTTTCCCTATTAGTATTAGTTTGCGAGTACTTAAAGAGTACTCATGGCTTTATCCCTGGCTATTCCCATGGCCAGACTATGAAGAGGAGTACCTGGAAGATGGACCCCAGGAAGGTTACGGCAACTAGGATCATCTCCTATCGTCAGCATTGCTTGTGACCCCGAAGATGGAGCTTCGCCTACGCTGCCGTTATTATTACGTATTCCGCTGCTTGATGTTGTATTAAGAACTGGATCATGAGATCCCTATTTGTGTAAGAACTTATGTATCGTTTGTAATGAATGATGTACTATGGTATCCAATTCTGTTATGTCTCGCAAAAATGGTAATCCTGGGATTGCGATGTATGGCATAACATGCATCTAGGATTGAAAAATCCGGGTGTTGACAAGTTGGTATCAGAGCCATCCTGACCATAGGAGACCCTAGTTAGATTGGACGTTGAACCAAACACTTAGTTTCAAAACCAAAGAAAGCAAATATTTACGAAAACTTATTCTCATTCTTACCTCTTTAATTCTTTCATAAAAATTCATGTTCCTCAAAAACTCTTGCAAAATAGATAAAATTTTGACACACTTAATCACTCTGCTAATCTACTCATCCTCTATTTTTATAGATGGACATGAAGTACAACAAGTTTTACCAACTAGGGAATGGTGGAGACCTTATATTTGAGAGGGATCTGGATCAGCTTTCGGAACTTCTGGAGCGTCCGCACCCCGAGTTCTTTGGAGCTCAGCTCAATGATCAAGGAGGAGAAGATCTATAGTGGCTAATTGTTGCAAGTCTCCGAGGAAAGATTAAACCTCCCACTGCGGAGGGAATTCAGTTTACCTTGAGGGAAAACAACTGGCTCGATGGACTTTCCAGAGCAATGAAGGAAGCTCTTTCCCGTCTGTGTGGGCAGAGCATCAATCAGATCAAGGGTACTCGCTTTGAGTTTTGCCCAAGGCGTGATGCAAATGGACAACCACTGGAAGCCCCATACCACCCGAGCTGAAGACTCAATTGGACCACCTTAGCTTCATGATGTATGATCGTCAGCAGGAGTTGGACAACTGCCGTGACTATTGCAACCACAAGTCTGCCATCATCAAGACGAAGGACCAGACCATCGCCATGCTAGCAAAGGATCGCAAGTCTCGTCGCCGCCAGCTCGAAAAAAAGGAGCGCATTATTGCCCGTCTTCGCCACCGCATCTCATCTCTGGAGGAGACCATCCACGAGAGAGACATGCAATTAGAGGAAAGGGAGAATGCCAGAGAGGATCTTCGTGGAGACCCTTATTCCTATCTCAGCGATGACGATGATTTTCTGGAGGATCAGGCCATGGACTTCTTCACCGATGAGGATGATTTCGCCTTCATCGATGATGATGAAGATGATGAAGCCACAGATTTCGAGGAGTAGTAGCACTTGAGCACTAGCGTAGTGAGTAGTATTTGGTCCCACTGTATCGTAGATTCCAGAATGGTTCTTAAAACCATTTGTTTTTCCTTGCTGTGGTGTGCGTTGTATCGTGTGAATGAATGAATGAAAAAGCAAGTTGCTAGAAAAACCTGAGTCAAACCTTTAAAAACTTTTCAAAGTCCCAGAACCTTAGAAATTCCTTATTTTCTCACGATCTATCTCAACCTTCAAGGTGCCACGTGGAGGAAGTGGTTCAGCCCCGGACCCGATGTTGCAGATTCTGCAAATGTTGACTTCTGACCGCCGGTCGAAAGAGCGAACGCCAACCTAGCCACTCTGCAACAGATAGCCCAGCTAGCCCACAACAACCAAGGCCACGGAAATCAGGACAACCACGGATCTAAGCTCAAGAATTTCCAGAATACCAACCCACCCATTTTCACTAAGTCAGAAGAACCCCTAGATGTTGATGATTGGCTGCAAACCATGGAAAATAACTTAGAAGTCGCCGGAGTGGAAGCCAACGAGAAAGTCCTGTTCGCCACCCATTATCTAGCCGGAGATGCCAGGGCATGGTGGAACAGTGTTCGTGCAATGACCGGAGGCCAAATGATGACCTGGGAGGAATTCAAGGTCAAGTTCAGCAGAACCCATGTGCCACCGGGTTTGATCAAGAGAATGAGAGACGAGTTCAGAGAGTTGAAGCAAGGAAGGTTGACTGTAGTGTAATACCGTGACAAATTTTTGTCATTAGCTAGGTATGACCCGGACGAGATAGACACCGAAGCCAAGAAGAAAGAAAGGTTCCTGAATGGTCTGCATGACGAGATGCAGACAGTGTTAGTCAATATTCCCTTTGTTGATATTGAAGCCCTTGTCGACTCTGCTATCCAGATGGAAGGAAAGATCAACCAGGCCAATGAGAATCGCAAGCGTCGTATGATGCATCAACCAGGAACCCATCAGACCCCAAAGTATTGCCACAACCCATCTCCCGGATTTGCCCCAAGAACCAACAGACCCCCGATGACCCGTCCGACCTATCCCAACCGTGGAAACCCTAGACCAGGAGGAAATCACAACAACCCCGGCAACTCTAGCAATTTCACCCGTGCCCCACCCAAGTTCAACACCAACAATGCTACCGCCAACCCCAACACTGCCCCGAGGACTGGAAGCAATGTTGTGCCTGTAGCAGCCAAGGACAAGTCGCAAGTGACCTGTTATGACTGTGGAAATAAAGGCCACTATTCCAACGAGTGCCCCAACAAGAAGAATGCTACAACCCCCAATGCCAATGACCCGGCTCAGCAGCAGCGTCGTGTCCAGCCAGGGAGAAGATTTGCCCCAGGGAATTCACTCAACCGCAATGGCCGTCTTTTTCTCATGCATGCTGAAGAAGCTCAGGAAGAGCCAGGCGTCGTGCTGGGTATGTTTTCTGTTAATTCAGTACTTGCAAGGGTGTTGTTTGGCTCTGGTGCATCGCATTCATTTGTCACCGAAGAATTTGCCTGCACTAGTAAAATACAACCAACCAAATTGAAGCATGTGATGATTGTACAAATTCCCGGATCAACCACTAAGGCTAGGCAAATTTGCAAGGCCGTCCCTATCCGAATCCATGGCATAGATTTTTATGCTAACCTAATAGTACTCGGAACTAAAGGTTTGGAAGTAGTACTAGGAATGGATTGGATGTCCAAACATAAAGGATTGATTGACTGTGCTAAGAAGGCCATCACCATGACCAAGATAAATGGAATATCACGAACATATATCTGAAACCTTACCTCGCCAATTCAAATGCAACAAGAGTATAGCCCAACCTACCATTGACCAAGTCCGGATAGTCTGCGAATACCCCGATGTATTTCCAGATGTTTTGCCCGGTATGCCCCCAGATCGGGATATCGAGTTTATCATCGAATTAATCCCCGGAACCGGACCCATAGCCCAGAGACCCTATAGTATGAACCCGTCAGAGCTCACAGAACTGAAGAAGCAACTGGATTCCATGTTGGAAATCGGATTGATTCAACCAAGTGCGTCCCCATGGAGATCACCTGTCTTATTTGTGGACAAGAAGGATGGAGGTAACCGTTTGTGTACGGATTATCGGAAGTTGAATGATGTCACCATCAAGAACAAGTACCCCTTGTCTAAGATAGAAGATTTGTTTGATAAGTTGACCGGTGCCAAAGTGTTTTCTAAGATTGATCTTAGGACTGGCTATCATCAACTCAAAATTCGTGCAGAGGATATTCCAAAGACTGCCTTTACCACCAGATATGGATTGTATGAGTATACCGTCATGTCTTTCGGATTAACCAATGCCCCCGCTTATTTCATGAACCTCATGAATAAGATTTTTATGGACTTCCTGGATAAGTTTGTCGTTGTTTTCATCGATGACATTCTAATTTTTTCCAAATCAGAAGAAGAACATGAGCTACACCTAAGGACCGTTCTTGGAACCCTTAGAGAGCATCAGTTGTATGCCAAGTTCAGCAAATGTGAATTCTGGTTACAGGAAGTAGGATTCCTCGGTCACATTGTATCAGCTGGAGGAATTGCTGTTGACCCTGCCAAAGTGAAAGATGTAGAAGATTGGCAAGCCCCAACCACTCAAACCCAAGTTCGTGCTTTTCTCGAATTGGCGGGATATTACTGCAAATTTGTAGAAGGATTCTCTAGTATCGCCAGACCCATGACCCAACTGCTGAAGAAGGACAAGAAGTTTGAATGGACCGACAAATGTGAAGCAAGTTTTCAAGAACTCAAAAGGAGATTGATTTCAGCCCCAATCTTGATCATGCCGGATATCACGAAGCCCTTCGATGTGTATTGTGACGCATCCAAGATTGGTCTCGGATGTGTGCTAATGCAAGAAGGGAAAGTTATATCTTATCTATCGCGACAACTGAAGCAACATGAACAAAATTACCCAACCCATGACCTCAAACTCGCAGCCGTAGTTCTAGCCCTGAAGACATGGAGACATTACCTGATGGGAAACCGTTGTGAGATTTATTCGGATCACAAGAGCCTAAAGTATATATTCACTCAGAAGGAGCTGAATATGAGGCAGAGAAGATGGATTGAGCTAATCAAGGATTATGACCTGGACATTCACTATCAACCTGGTAAAGCCAACGTGGTAGCCGATGCCCTTAGCAGATTGTCGTGCCGCTTGAACTCCATGATTTTGAAGGAGCAACCAAGTTTGCACAAAGAGATGGAAGATTTTCGAATGGAGTTAGTAAGTGAAGGATTTTTGGCTAGCATAGAACTTCAGCCCACTTTGATAAGTCAGATTAAAGAGGCGCAGAAGGGAAATGCCAGTATCGACGGAATCAAGCGTCGTATCGGTACAGGCAAAGTACCCGGATTCACCGAGGACAAAGAAGGAGTTTTGTGGTACAAAGGACGCCTTTGTGTACCATCAGATTCTGAGTTAAAAGAAGTTATCTGGAAGGAGGCTCATGATACTCTTTATTCTATCCATCCCGGAGGAACTAAGATGTATCAAGATTTGAAAGAGCAATTTTGGTGGCATAAGATGAAGAGAGAAATCGGAAGCTATATCGCCAAGTGTGATATATGTCAACGAGTCAAGGCAGGACATCAAAGACCCGCTGGATTGTTGCAACCATTGCAGATTCCAGAATGGAAATGGGATTCTGTGGGAATGGACTTTATCACTGGACTACCTACTTCTAGTAGGGGAAATGACTCTATTTGGGTCATAGTGGACATGATGGGGAATACCAATCGGGGTATACCCACGAAGCGGATTTGCCAGCTGGATCGAGCCGACTGAAGCCAAGCCCGGAGCGGGTCGACTCGCCCAATACGGCGAGTGGCGCATGCTGCACCCAGGCGACTGGCGCCGACTGGAGGCCCAAGACGGCGACTCCAATAGAAAGCCCACTAAAGCACTTGTAAACCCTAACTGGCTGCATATATAAAGCCACCAAGGGCACCCCCAAGGGGTACGTCATATTAGATCTAGTCTCCCCCACCGCCTCCGGCGGCTCCATTGTAAACCAATCTATGATCATATACTGGATTGATAGCAGGACGTAGCGATCCTCCACCGAGGGGACGTGAACCTGGGTACATCGTGTGCCAATCTCGCTCCCGGATTCTCCTACGTCGCCTTGCTCCCCTCGTAAGCTACCCCGAGAGCATCTTCCGTGCAATACCACAGGACAGATTGTCCAAAGTCGCCCATTTCTTGCCCGTCAAAACCACCTATCAGAGTTCAAAGCTAGCAGAGTTGTACATCGCTAGAATCGTTAGTTTGCATGGAGTCCCCAAGAACATCGTATCGGATCGAGGAACTCAGTTTACCTCGAGATTCTGGAAGAAAGTCCAAGAAGGTTTAGGAACCTGCCTAGATTTCAAGATCACAGATCACCCTCAGACCGATGGACAAACGGAGCGAGTAAATCAAATACTCGAAGATATGCTGAGAGCATGTGTGTTAGAATATGGATCCAAATGGGAAGACTGTCTGCCGTTTGCAAAATTTTCATACAACAACAGTTATCAAGCCAGTTTGCAAATAGCCCCATTCGAATTTATGTACGCAAGGAAGTGTCGCACCCCCTTGAACTGGTCAGAAGTAGGAGAGAGTCAGATTTTCGGACCCAACATCCTACGAGAAGTAGAAGAGAAGGTTCACAAGATTCGTGAGCACCTCAAGACCGCCCAATCCCGACAGAGGAGTTACGCCGACAAGAGACGTAGAGACCTCACCTTCAACATAGGAGATTTTATTTATCTGAAAGTGTCGCCATTGAAGGGAATGCAGCGTTTCCAACTTAAAGGAAAGTTAGCCCCCAGATATATCGGACCTTTCAAAATTCTGAACCGTCGAGGAGAATTATCGTATCAATTGGAACTACCTAAAGAGATGTCAGCTGTGCGAATTCTCTTTGATGGATGCAAAGATTGGTGACACATGCACTGATCTGTTCCTCCACACAAACGATCAAACATGGTGACCTCGATCTAATATCCTACTATGCTAATTTCTCTTACGTGCTTTTAATTATGATATAATCAATTTATTTTTTAGATTAGATCTAATTCTTTGCATATCGAATTTTCTATGCATGCTCCGCTTCGAGATTGAGTCGCGACCTCACGGAAATAGGTGCCAAGCTTCGGTCATGGCCAAAAGTATCGGCCGAGAGGGGTTTTCATCCGCGTCAGTCGTTCACTTACCTGATCGGATATACAGTTCAACCGACTGAAAAAAAAAACATCAAGAGAAGGCCGCGCAATAGCAAAAATAATCTTCCATCGCTACCTGCGCGTCTATAGCTATCATTTTCGATCCCGGACTCGCCATGCTCGCGGACTTGCCGTCACGGACTCGTCATGCTAACAGCTAAGTACATGCTATGAGTCCAAATATATATGCATCTTCATTCATTTTCCAAAGCCGACCATGCAGTCGCATATGACCCTTTCAGGAACCAAAATCATACTTGGGATCGGTTTCAGTTTTGTCTGTTGTTTATTCGCGTCCGTCGAAGTAGTGAGGTTGGGTACCAAAAGGCCGACCTTGTCTCCGGGTTCAACAGTCTGGCACGTGATTATTATTTGATCTAATCATCAATCGTATATGTTGTTTACTTGTGTACGCATGACATCCCGTTTGAAACGATGGAGTCGGGAAGGATCCAACTCAAGTCGCTCGGCCGCCGCGGACTCGCCAAGCCCGGGAAATCACCCATCACAAAATCGCCGTGCCAGTCATGGAGCTCGTCGATCCTCCCGCCGCGGAATCGCCACGTCCGACAACTCATCCATCGCGGATTCATCATGCTCCGGACCTCGCCTAAACGCGGACACGCTTAAACGCGGACTCGCTAGGCTCGGGGACTCGCCCAGTGCGGATTCGCCTGCCGCGTCGACATCGCCATAAGCGCGACCTTCGTCCGCCGCGTCGACTTCGCCATAGCGCGACCTCCGTCCGCCGCGTCGACTCCGTGTCCGCCGGGTCGACTTCGCCATAGCGCGATCTCTGTCCGCTGCGTTGACCCCATGTCCGCCGCGTCGACTTCGCCATAGCGCGACCTTCGTCCGCCGCGTCGACCCCGTGTCCGCCGCGTTGACTTCGCCATAGCGCGATCTCCGTCCGCCGCGTCGACTCCGTGTCCGCCGGGTCGACTTCGCCATAGCGCGATCTCTGTCCGCTGCGTCGACCCCATGTCCGCCGCGTCGACTTCGCCATAGCGTGACCTTCGTCCGCCGCGTCGACCCCGTGTCCGCCGCGTTGACTTCGCCATAGCGCGATCTCTGTCCGCTGCGTCGACCCCGTGTCCGCCGCGTCGACTTCGCCATAGCGCGAACTCCTTCCGCCGCGTCGATTCCGTGTCCGCCACGTCGACTTCGCCATAGCGCGACCTTCGTCCTCCGCGTCGACCCCGTGTCCGCCGCGTCGACTTCGCCATAGCGCGACCTCTGTCCGCCGCGTCGACTCCGTGTCCGACGCGTCGACTCCGTGTCCGCCGCGTCGACTTCGCCATTGCGCGACCTCCGTCCGCCGCGTCGACTTTTTCCAGCTAAACGTCGTGCAACCCTGTCCGCTATGACAAATACGTACGCCGCACCTGCTAAGGGACCTTCATCGTCCGAGTCGCCAGAGAGGGTCGCTTGCCACGCTGCATGGACTCACCACTGGGCGTCTCTTCCCCTCGGAACAAATCTATTAGCCTTTGTCAACCTTTGAAAGAGCGACTCGCGTGGCCAAGTAGTGCGGACGAGGACTCGCAAACCGAGCCTCGGATCGTCCACGAAAAACGCTAACCGAGAGCCATCATTGGAGTCGCCTTGCTCGACCGGGCCTCCGGCCAAGACAAATGGTAGTACACAAACAACACCATGTCCTCCTCAACCCTAGACAGACGACTCGCACGGCTGGCATCTGGACGAGGACTCGCAAACCGAGCCTCGGATCGTCCAGGAAGAGCGCCGAGCCGAGAGCCATCTTTGGAGTCGCCATGCGACTGGCCCCCCGGGCCAAGACGAGAGACTCGCTAACAGAAACAACGCAATCAACATCATCGCGGACTCGCCACGCTCGGGGACTCTCCCCTCTCGGACTCGCAATCATCACGGACTCTCCACGCTCGCAGACTCGCAATCATCGCGGACTCGCCACGCTCAGGGACTCTCCCCTCGCAGACTCGCAATCATCGCGGACTCGCCACGCTCGCAGACTCGCCATCATCGCGGACTCGCCACGCTCGGGGACTCTCCTCTCGCGGACTCGCAATCATCGCGGACTCGCCCTGCTCGGGGACTCGGCGCCCGCCGGTCGCTCGACCTTGCCACTCGCCGGCCGGGACTCGGCGCCGCTTTGTCGCCGACCTTGCCACTCGCCATGATCGGCAACAACCACTACTATTTTCAGAATGTGCATCTCTAAAGAGCCTCAAGTCGCCACGAGCCAACTCGAGCCTCGGGACTACTCCTAGGCATGCTGCGTGTACGCGTGGGTCCACGACCACGCTCGCCTCGTCAACTCGCCGCAGACGCCGCCCTCACGTAATCAACACGCCGGGACTTGCCACTGCGGACTCGCCCAGCACTTTCCACGCCGGGGACTCGCCATCATGACTCGACCTCGTCACCGCCGCCCGGGACTCGAGCTTCGCGGTCGCTCGCCACTCACGCCGCCCGACCTTGCCGCCCGCCGTTCGTGGACTCGGCGCTCCAGACAGCGGCACTCGCTGGTTGCTCGCCCTCGCGTACTCGCCACGCTCGGGGACTCGGTGCCCGTCGGTTGCTCGTCATCGATGCTCGCCGGTCGCTCGACCTCGCCGCCTGGAAGTCGGCGCCGCCGACTTCGACCTCGCCGTCGCGCTGAACTCGGCACTTTAGGGTCGCTCGACCTCGCCCTCGCCGGGACTTGGCACGCTCCATGTTCGAGACTCGCCAGAATCGGGCTTCACCGACACCCTACGTCTTCGCCAACTGGTCATCACCGATCGCTCACGCCGATGCCTCCCGCTTCATGATTCTTTTCTATGTTCGGAGCTCGTTGTCGATTCGCCACGACCCATCGTCAAGACTCTCCGCGCCTACCTCAAGCCCGAATCGACAACGCGCTGGGACTACGATGGGGAATACCAATCGGGTATACCCACGGGCGGATTTGCCACCGGATCGAGCCGGAAGCCAAGCCCGAGCGGGTTGACTCGCCTGTCTGGCGAGTGGCGCATCTGCACCCAGCGATCGGGCGGATCGAGGCCCAAGACGACGACTCCAATAGAAAGCCCACTAAAGCACTTGTAAACCCTAACTGGCTGCATATATAAAGCCACCAAGGGCACCCCCAAGGGGTACGTCATATTAGATCTAGTCTCCCCCACCGCCTCCGGCGGCTCCATTGTAAACCAATCTATGATCATATACTAGATTGATAGCAGGACGTAGCGATCCTCCACCGAGGGGACGTGAACCTGGGTACATCGTGTGCCAATCTCGCTCCCGGATTCTCCTACGTCGCCTTGCTCCCTCTACGTAAGCTACCCCCAGTAGCATCTGCCGTGCAATACCACGACAGGACAGATTGTCCAAAGTCGCCCATTTCTTGCCCGTCAAAACCACCTATCAGAGTTCGAAGCTAGCAGAGTTGTACATCGCTAGAATCGTTAGTTTGCATGGAGTCCCCAAGAACATCGTATCGGATCGAGGAACTCAGTTTACCTCAAGATTCTGGAAGAAAGTCCAAGAAGGTTTAGGAACCCGCCTAGATTTCAGTACCGTGTATCACCCTCAGACCGATGGACAAACGGAGCGAGTAAATCAAATACTCGAAGATATGCTGAGAGCATGTGTGTTAGAATATGGATCCAAATGGGAAGACTGTCTGCCGTTTGCAAAATTTTCATACAACAACAGTTATCAAGCCAGTTTGCAAATAGCCCCATTCGAATTTATGTACGCAAGGAAGTGTCGCACCCCCTTGAACTGGTCAGAAGTAGGAGAGAGTCAGATTTTCGGACCCAACATCCTACGAGAAGCAGAAGAGAAGGTTCACAAGATTCGTGAGCACCTCAAGACCGCCCAATCCCGACAGAAGAGTTACGCCGACAAGAGACGTAGAGACCTCACCTTCAACATAGGAGATTTTGTTTATCTGAAAGTGTCGCCATTGAAGGGAATGCAGCGTTTCCAACTTAAAGGAAAGTTAGCCCCCAGATATATCGGACCTTTCAAAATTCTGAACCGTCGAGGAGAATTATCGTATCAATTGGAACTACCTAAAGAGATGTCAGCTGTGCATAATGTGTTCCATATCTCGTTACTTCGCAAGTGTCTCGAAGTCCCCGAGAAGACCGAAGTGTTCAAAAATATCGATCATCGGACCATAGCGATCAACGATGACGTGACCTATCCCGAAGTACCCATCCGCATTTTGGAAGAATCTTTTCGGACCACCCGAACCCGAAGTATCAAGTTTCTCAAGGTTCAGTGGAGCAACCACACAGAAGAGGAAGCTACCTGGGAACGCGAAGATCACATCAGGACGGAGTTTCCAGATCTCTTCAAATCCTAGGTAATCTTTTCGTCCTTTTTCAAATCTCGGGACGAGATTTTGTTTAAGGGGGGAAGGTTTGTAACATCCCAAAAATACTAAACTTGGATCATCAAATTCTAATCCTCACATTTAGGGTTAACAAAAACTTTTCTAAATAAAATTATGAATGCATGCATATGTGTATGCATTGATTTTTGAATTCTTTTAAACCCACCTTGTTTGTTTGTTTCATTGCTTGTAAAATGTTTCTTAGGTAAAATAAACATCATCTAAAACATTTCCTACACTCTTCCTAAAGACAAGTAAATCAAAACACATATATGAAATGAATGGTCATTTTGGCCAATTTAACTCACATGCCTACTTTGGTTGTCTCAAACTTTCAAAACCTAACAGAAACTTTTCTGGATCTTTGCACCCCTTGAATGTACTCATAACAAGGTATCAAGGCCCACCTTGTGATCATCCATAAACTTTCAAATGCATAGTTTAAATGACAATTCAAAATTGAATCTTTATCATATGGGAAGATCCCACTTATTCAAAAACCACTCAAACAAGATCAACATTCAAAACCCAAGCATCTGCAGACTCACCAGCACCAATCTAGCAAACCCACCAAAATTCATTTCAAAATTCAAAACTTGATTTCATGCGGCCATTTCATCAAACAGGTTGTAGACACAAATCAAACAAACATCAAACACTATTGTGAGCAGTGATTCTTGCCTAACTGTTTCCCCATTTAGCTCACACACAACTCAGTAGAGCATCTAGGAAGATTATCCAGGCACTAGCACCACTGTGAGCTTGCCATTATCATCAATGGTGAATAGCCGAGCACCCTCTTGACACCCCATAGTCGACAGCAAGCTAGGAGCAGCAGCAAGCCTAGCCAGCATGTCTGGGAGGCAGACCACCGTCCACCGCCACTCCCCCCCACCGGAAGCGCTGCAAGCCTGGACCATGCGCACAAGCCGCGCCCAGACCGCCAGAGAACATGCCGAGCGCGCGCTGGAGCACCACCCTCGACCAGCTCCCACAGACCGCGCGCCGCCCTCGCCGCGTGCACACACGATCACCACCGACCCAGGAGACCGCCAGACATCCCCGTTTGCCACCCCGTGCCATACAGCCACCGCCCGCCGTCGAAGACGCCGCCTCTGCCACGTAGAGCATCGCCTGCTCTGCACCAAGCACCGCCCCATGCCTCGAGACCATGTCGTTGAGCATCGCCAGAGACACTGCACCGCCCCCTACCCTTGCCCATGCCTTTAGCACTTTGTAACCTCGCCTCGACGAGCTCACCGTGCCCGACGGTCCCTCGCCGACTATAAATAGAGGCCACCCCGACGATTTCTTCACACCATCTCACTCCCTCTCCTCACCGATAGTGTCACACCATTCTCGAGCAAGGCGAGCACCACCGCCGGAATTTCACCGAGCCCGCCACGCCGGAGAAGAAGGGAGCCAGCGATTGAGCCGCCCTAGGAGCCGCCATGACCACTCCCGAAGTTCGGCTGCCGACTTCGCTGCTCACTCGCCGCCCCTCGCCAGACACCGGTGAGCCCCCAGCGACCCTCACTGGCGCCGCTTAGGTTTCGCTTCGCCGAGTTGTCTCGCGTCGACGATGACCCCCAGCCGTTGGATTAGAACTAGATCGAACGATCCACGTTGCCCCATACTGCTTCTCCCAGCCCCGTGTCACTGACGAGTGGGGACACCCACTTAAGCAGCCCGCGGGAGCACTGCGCTTAGCAGGCCGGCCCAGTAATTTTTCCCTCGCAGCCCAGCGGTTCAAATTAAACCTTTTTCTTTTTAAATTCAAACACAATTTTGTACCCAACTTCAAAAATCAACCCAGGTCGATTCAGTGCACCAAATTGGATGAAACCAATTTTTTTGGAAAGGTCTGTGAATGCTGAATCCAAGCCCATTGGATTCAAGTCATTTGGATCTGTAGATCACCCATAGTAAAAATAACAAGGCAGAAGCTTTTATGCATTCAAACATTTTTCAAATTTAAACCATAAAAGCTTTTGAGTTGATTCCAACTCTCAAAAATCACATTTTACCATACCTTTCAGAATATATAAAAATATATAGGTTTACTTGCAGAAATAATGTTCAAGTAATAAAAGAATGCTACATAAGCATTTCTAGCCACTTTAATTAATTAAAATAAAAGGGTAAAACCTGATTAAATTGTGACACCACTTTAAATCACATTCCCATAGACTAAAATATGTGGTGATGACATGTGTCAACATGATCCCATGTGTGGTTTGGAGAATATGAAATCTTAAGTAGTTTTTCAATGAGTAGAAATTACTTTTCTAAAAATAAAAAGAATCAAATCAAGAATTAACCTCGTAAGATTAGAGATGATGTTAGATCATCTATAAGACCCTTGTGTGTGATGATTGCAAGTAGTTAAGTATTGTTTGGTGATTGTGTACCTCGTATTTATTCATAGACGCTAGTACCGACCAAGGCTACGAGGAGGAAGGAGGATACTACGAAGAAGAAGCCGAGGAGAACTTCAACCACTGATCTGCACAAGGCAAGCCTAATACTACTAGTGAATGAGCAAGCTATTAACCTTGCAAGCTAACACTTGCAATTTAGCAAGCTTATACCGATATTGTGTCAGTAAACCCTTACCAGTTACCCTGCCTACTATATGCCGTAAGCATATGTGATCATACCCATCTGATAACCCAATCCTAGTTTTACTTGCAAGCTTCTTACTTTATTTCTTTATCAAAGCTTACTTAGAGTTTACTTAAGATATTGGTAGATACTAGAAAGATATGTGAAGGTTGCATAAAGAGCATAAAATTTGGCCTAAGCTAGAAAACCTTGATATCATCCTAAGATATAAGGTTGTACTTAGTTGAAACTCCACTAGTTACCACCCCTCATTAGTGCCTACCCCAAATTATAGATGCTAGTGCTAAGCATAAAACTTGATCAACTTTAGATGGGAATACTTGGTGAAAATGGTTATGAAAACCTTAGAATGATGGATCATTCTGCTGAAATGTTTTGGACATGTGTTTCCAAACACTTGAGACCTTCGGTGATAAAAATGTTGAGGCATGAGCCTTAGCCCTTTATAAAACTGATGGTTGTCTAGATGCGATACCATTCCAATTTTATCATACAACCACAATACCCGAAGATTGGGTAGAGCTTGACTGGAAACTTATATTCCTTAGTATTAGTTCCCTCACGGCCAAGGTCTGAGCTGAGGCTACCTTGTGAAGATTGTCCACCTGTGCAATACCCAAGATGACAGTTGGTCATGGTTGGGAGGCCAAACTCACAGGAGAGGTGTTTATACTAGGGCATGTAATTGAAAGGTTAGGATTGATTATCCGCATACTGAGTATGGTGAATTCAGGATTTGTTCCTGACGGATGTATCAAATGTTGTGGTGAAAGTGTACAATCTCTGCAGAGTGTCAAACTATTCGAATAGCACGTCATGATTATAGACAGTTGGAGTGGCCATACTGTTCCCCCGTCAGACTTTTCAAAATGACTTGTGAAATGAATTGAGACTTTGACTTGACCACAATAGAGTTGTGATCTGAGTTACAAGATCCCACGTAGGAGTTATAAAATATTGACTAGCTTCAGAACTTAGTAGAGATAAATCTGGATTTTGCAAAACAACCCTAGAGCCTAGTGTCCTATTATCCACAAAACCCCCTTTTCCCTATTAGTATTAGTTTGCGAGTACTTAAAGAGTACTCATGGCTTTGTCCCTGGCTATTCCCATGGCCAGACTATGAAGAGGAGTACCTGGAAGATGGACCCCAGGAAGGTTACGACAACTAGGATCATCTCCCATCGTCAGCATTGCTTGTGACCCCGAAGATGGAGCTTCGTCTACGCTGCCATTATTATTACGTATTCCGCTTCTTGATGTTGTATTAAGAACTGGATCATGAGATCCCTATTTGTGTAAGAACTTATGTATCGTTTGTAATAGATGATGTACTATGGTATCCAATTCTGTTATGTCTCGCAAAAATGGTAATCCTGGGATTGCGATGTTTGGCATAACAGGCATCTAGGATTAAAAAATCCGGGTATTGACAATTACCCTTTCACTTCCACACCAGATCCCAAACCTTTCGATCACCCGTAGATGCATTGCTTGACTGTCCCTGGCTCAGCCTCTCCAGTATTTTCTGCAGGCCAATGCGATAGGCAGATCGAACACTAAAAAATCCATTATATTCTCCGCTCCATTCCATGAAGTCATCGTGACCCCGAGCCACGATCTTGATGCTCAAGATAGTATCCACACCATGGGGCCAACAACACTCACGTATCACCTCTTCTTTCCAGGAGCGCTTCTCCTGATCAATAAGGTCGGAAACCCATTTTAGCCGAGATGACCCCCTCTTGTCGTCCACTTTTGGGGTACCCGAGCGCGGAAACCAATTGTCTCGGAAATTTTTAACCATAGAGCCTGTACCAATCCTCCAGATCATCCCCTTTTTCACAAGTTCTAACCCAAAGACCAGGCTCTGCCAAGTTTGCGACTATTTTTAATAAAAGCAGTGTCAATTAAGTTCCCGGCTGGATAATAGCGAGCTTTCAGGAGCCTTGCACACAAACTATCAGGGAACTGCAGCAACCGCCAAGCTTTGTGTGCCAAAAGTTCCTGGTTAAACACGCACAGGTCTCTGAAACCCATTCCTCCCTGTGCTTTTGGCCGCGTCAGTTTCTCCCCGGATAACCAGTGCATTTTCTTCTTGTTCAGTTCATATCCCTACCAAAATTTCCGAATAATCTGCTTCAGATCATCAACAAGTCCCAGCGCAAATTTAAAGACCCCCATAGAGTATGTGGAAATCTCCTGGAGGACAAACTTGATTAAAATTTTATTTGCACCCGACGAACATATGTTTTTCACACCAGTCGCTCGCATGCTTGGAAAACTTTCCTTTCGTTTTTTTGAATTTTCCCTTATTTAATCTTCCTTCAGATATCGGCAGGCTTAGGTATTTTTCTTTAAAATAGTGAGTCTTGTACTTGAGAATATTTTTCATCTCATCTTGCACAGCTGTCGAGACTTGGTCTCCAAACATTATTGAGCATTTGCCTAAAATGACAAATTGACCAGTACCAAGCTCATAATTATCCAGGATGGATTTTATCACTGTTGGTTTCTCCACCGACCCCTCAAAAAATAATAGGCTATCCTCCGCGAACAAAAGATGATATATACCACGGGCCTTCCGACGTAGGGATAAATTTTTGATCTCCTGCCGAATTAGACAAGATAAACCGTCAGCAACAAATAGGAAAAGGTACGGTGAAAGTGGGTCACCTTGGCGAATGCCCCGAGATGGAGTGAAGGAGTCCAAAAATTTTCCGTTAAAGCGAATAAAGTATCGCACAGTGGTAACACACGCCATTACCCACTGTATCCATTGACTGTGAAAGCCCAACTTTGCTAAAATCGCTTCCAGAAATCTCCAATCAACACGATCATACGCTTTGGCCATGTCCAGTTTGTACGCACAGATATTCCTACGAGCTGTCGATCCCATTTGTAGAGAGTGAATGCATACGAAAGCTATCAATGCATTGTCAGTAATAAGGCGCCTAGGGATAAACGCACTCTGGGTGAGAGATATGATATCCTGGAGCACCGGTCGAAGCCTGTTGACAAGCCATTTTGAGACCACTTAAAAAATGACATTACATAAACTTATAGGCCTAAAATCCTTATGCTCCTCAGGGTCGTTTCTTTTCAGGATTAAGACAATGACAGTGTCATTAAACCCTTCTGGCATCATACTCGAGGCAAAGAATCGCTGGACCACTTGCACAACTTCTTTTCTCAAAAGGTCCCAGTTCCGTTGCAAAAAGCGTGGCGAAAAGTCATCCGGTCCAGGGGCTTTTAATGGCCCAATTTGGAACAAGGCGTCACTTATCTCCTTTTCCGAGAAGTCCATGCGCAACTTCTCGTTTATATCCTCCCCCACACAAACCTGGAGGCAGTCAGTGATGATGCTCGGATTAATGGTCTCTTCCTTCGTATATAGGGATTGGAAAAAATCAGTAGCTAAATTGCCCATCTCCCCGGAGTCTGACGTCCAAGAGCCATCACTTCTCTTCAAGCATCGTATTCTGTTCTTCCGACGTCACCAAGAAGCCCGCCGATGGAAATACTTCGTGTTTCGATCTCCTTCTTTTAGCCAGGCAACCCGGGACCGCTGCATCCATAAAATTTCCTATCTGTAGAGCAACTCATCAATTTCTTTTTCCAAACCCGTGCAATAAGCGACACTTGCCTCGTCGGTAAGCAGACGCACAGCTTCCAATTCCACACGCTTCCTTTCAAGTTCTTTTGGGACTGATTTGAAATGAGTTATCTTCCATTTGTATAGGTTATCCATCACCGATTTAAGGGAGGAAGCAACATCACCGAGGTCATTTCCCGGATTCCTCCTAGCCCAGGCCTCTTCTACCATCGCAACTAAAAGAACATGTGTGTCCCCATTGTGTGGTTTTGGTAATTAATGACAATGTTTTATGAACTTATGTTTGCATTGAGTTTTACTTGTAGGATTTGTCCATAGACAATGCTTGAACCATTTGGTGGCTTCAAGGTTGGAATAAGAATGAAGTGAAGAAGATCAAGTGTTGATCAAGGTTTCAAGGAATGATCTGGAGTTTGGTCAAGTAGAAGTTGAGCCTATGCTAGTGCAATCAAGAAAGGTGCTCAATATTGAGGTGTGAAATATACAAGGCAAAGGTTTGATCTTGATAGGGTTTCTTTCTTACCGGTCTTGTGGTGTTAGTTGGGGAGACCAGTTTATAGGATAGATAACCGTACTATCAAGAGGGGCTCTCGAGTGAGTAACTTGATCATATCCCTCGGTGAGAGCTCAAACCTTTGCATACTTGGCATCCTCTTTCTTGGTTCTTATTTGGTTCTTATCCATGAGAGGATTTTGATCTTGTGTCAATCTCTATAACAAGCTCAAGTTTATCGAAGACGGATTTCATATGCATTCATTATTGTCTTTTCGATATTGGAGGTTTTACCGATTTGTATTTTATAGATAGGTTAAACATTTCATCATTTGGTTCTATCCTTCCTTGCTGGACTATGCTGGTTCCCTGCATGATCTTTAGATCTCGTTACTATCTTCGAAACGAGCCCAAGATCATCAAAATCCGAGTCTGAATGCAAATGTTATGATGGTTTCAGTTTTGCTGTTCCTGCCAGTTTTCAGGGGGGCAGATTATCCGTCCATGGGGGCGGATAATCCGCCCCTATACCGAAGGTCGTGCCGCGAAGTCCTTAGCCATTTTTTTGGCCCGGGGAACCCGGAATTTCCGGGGGAGGGGCGGATTATCCGGCCTGGAAGGTCCCAAACGGTCATATTTCGTTGGAGAGGGGTATAAATAGACCTCTTCTTCCTCCTTAGGTCCGTGGCTTGCATTCTCTCTCTCCTCCATTGTTTTGACCTTCAAGAGCTTGCAAATACTCTTAACCCCTCCCATATTTCTTGAATCTTTTTGTGGGATTTGAAAGGGGAAATCTAGATCTACAACTCCACCAATCCATCTCTCCTCTATGTGAGAGGAACATATTGCGATCTAGATCTTGGGATTTCTTTTGTGGATTTCCTCTTGTGTTCTTCTTCTCTTATTCTCCCACTAGCATTTGTAGATTTTGTGGAATTTGGGATAGAAGGACTTGAGCACTTCCCGTGTTCTTGCCATTGCATTTGGTGCATCGGTTTGAGTTCTCCTCGGAGGATTTGGTGAGTGAAAGTTGAGAAGCTTTTTACTCTTGGGTTCTTGGAACCCTAGACGGTTTGTTGGTGTTGCAGGTTGTGGCCTTGGTGGCGTTTGTTGGTAGCCTCCAATTAAGTTGTGGAGAAGTGCCCCAACCTTGTGAGAGGTTCCGGTTGCCACCGACAAGTGCACCGAGAGTGGAAGTGTGAATCGATCCCATTGGGGTGAGATTCACCGGAGAATAAGGGAGGCCTTTTGTGGCGTAGGTGGTTTGATACCACCCCCTCTCCAACGATACGTACTCTCTTTATGGGAGGAACTCGGTAATAAATCATCGTCTCCGCGTGCCTCGGTTATCTCTATACCCGAGATATTTACTTATGCACTTTACTTTGTGATAGCCTTCGTGCTTGAATTCTTATATCTAGCTATCACATAGTTGATTGTTTTGCTTAGCATAAGTTGTTGGTGCACATAGGTGAACCGTAGTTTATATAGGTTCTGTGCTTGACAAAGTAAACACTAGTTTTATTCCGCCTTTGTTAAGCCCATCTCGTAAAAGTTTTAAACCGCCTATTCACCCCCCTCTAGGCGGCATCAGTATCGTTTTCAATTGGTATCAGAGCACGGTCTCTCATTTTAGGCTTCACCGCCTTGAGAGTAAATATGTCGGCTAGGGGATTAGTGCATAATGGCATGTTCGTATTCGATGGCACAAATTATGATATATGGAAAACTCGTATGCTTATTCATTTTCGGGACATGGACCCAAATTTGGAGCGTATTATAGAATAGGTTTTTCTCCTCCTATGGATTTCAAAAATCTATCTTGTGAGGATGATAAAAACTTATATCTCGATTCTCAAGCTTCTAATGTGCTTGTTAATGCTTTGAGCTATGTAGTTACCTCTTCAATCATTCCTTTTTGGAGCGCTCATGAGTTATGGACAAAACTTCAAGATAAATATGTTGTGTCCAATATTGTTGAGGATGATTGTGTTGCTTCCACTTCCGGTCAAGATGAGTTCTCATCTTCTACCACTTCACCAACATGTGATTTTTCACAAGGTAATGATATGGTGAGTGGTGATAGAAATTGCAATTTGGATAGTGTGCTTACAATTTATAATCCATCATCTCTATCTAGTTGCAATGATCTATCTTTGGACTTTAACACTTCTAGCACTACAAACTTCTTACATGCTTGTGTTAATAGTCCTTGCATATCATGTATAAATGACTTGAATAAATCTCATGATGATATGCTTGTGTTCTCTTGTTGCCATGATAAAAATGCTTATATTTCCTCTAGTGCTTGTGTTGCTAACCATGTAGAGGAAACCGAAGATTCTATGGGCCAAGATAAGGTTTTGAATGAAGCCATAAATGCAATCTCGTCTTCACCTTCTTACGGTACCCACCTATGCCTTATGGCTAGGGATTCAAAGGTAACTCCTACTTTGGAACCCATTACCTCTTTTGATGAGGAGGATGTGGATAATGTGGAAGAAGAGCTTGATATTGATGATTTATATGAAAAGGGTGAGATTGTTTATCGTGCCGTTTTTAAGAACAATATTGCATGCTCTAACTTTGTTGAAATCTTGGACTTTGCTATTAAGAGCAAGGAACATATTGATAAGTTAGAAACACAAATTGAGGTGCATGATAACAACTTTGATAAAATGGGTAGTCTTGAGCGTGAGTATGATAATATAATTGCAAACCTAAATAAAGCTCTTGAAGAGGAACAAACCACTAAGGAATCTCTTGAGGAGACCTTTGCTTTAGAGCTGTCTAGAGTAAAGGAATCTCATGATAGAGATCTTGAGGTGGAAAGTGATCTCAAAAGTAAAAATGATGAGATTCAAGTTGCTTATGCTAAACTCCTTGAGGATTTTGAGCACCTAAAAAATGGCTCTAGGGTCATAAAGGGTGAGCTCATCAAACTCACCGAGTCACATGGGAAACTTAAAGCCTCTTACTCAAAAGAGCTTTCAAAGTTGCACTCACCCCTTGCAATTAATAATGATGCTTGTGCTACTAACTCTATTTCTTGTGAAGCATCTATTTTGAAGGAGAATGTTGAGCTAAAGGCTCAACTTGCTTTGCTAACTAGCAACGATGGGAAATTAGAAGAAAGTCATGTTAAGCTCTCGAGCTTGCATGAGGATCTTCTAGTCTCCCATGGTAGGCTAAAGTTAGCTCATGAGGCCATCGTGTCAAAGATAACATATAGTGGGCCTCATGTGGATATTAGCACTATATCTACCCCAAATGTTATATTGCCATGTGCTAGTCCTTGTAATTCATCCTCTCACAACCATGCTATATCTTGTGATGAATTACATTCCATGCCTTGTTGCTCTAACAATGTAGCATCTACTTCCTCTAGTACTTTTTGTTGAAACTAACCATGTAGAGGAAATCAAAGAGCTCAAGGATCAAGTCACTTATTTGAAGAATGACTTGAAAAAGGGTCATCAAGGGAAGGACGCACTCAACAAAATCTTGAGTGTGCAAAAATCCCCCAATGACAAGAGTGGGCTTGGATTCAACTCCAATGTCAAGAACAAGTCCACTATCTAGTTGAAGCATAAGGGAAACAAGAAAAATGGCCAAGTTCAAGTCAAGAATCCGGCCAACATTGTTTGCTTCAAGTGCAAGGAAGAAGGGCACCATGTTAGATCTTGCCCATTGAAGAAAAAGCTTCTTAGTGTGAAGCAACAAGGGAAGCGGCCTCAAACCCCACCTCAAGTCATTTACGGGCCTCTTCCTAAGAGGACTACTCGGGCTCTTCCTCGATTTGTGGCTTCACCTAAGAAGAAAGATGGCAAGAGAAGAACTTACTACATATGCTGTGAGAAAGGGCACATTTCTTCCTCATGCACTATTGGTATCTCCTCATCCAACCCTATCATTATTGATGATGCTTATTCTCTTTGTAATGATGAGGTTGGCAATGTGTTTGCCAAATTTGTTGGTGCTCAATGTGGGTTCAAGAAAAGAACCATTTGGGTTGCCAAGCCTATTGTGACTAACTTCTTAGGACCCAACTTCGTTGGGTACCAACAAGCCGAAACTTGATCAATAGGTGTGTTGTGGAAGGCATTGGAGACTTGGCTACATTATGAAGAATTGAGGGATCTTCATCAATTATTATTGTCGAGCCAAACCATTTGGATTATCATGATTCTATTATATATCCAATGTTCATCCTTGTGATAACATATGCTAAACTCTTTATATTGAAAGTTACTCGCCCCCTTGTGCATGTGTTGGTTTTGTATCTTCCATGCTTTTGTACATGTTGTGATTTCCACTTAATTATCTTGAGGTATCAAGCTTATTTGTGTATGATTAGGTGGCACACCATGTATGTGTGTTTCTTGTGTTGAGCCTTACTTGATTATATTTGGTATCTTATTTGGCTCTTGTGAGAGATTAATGGACTATCCCATTTTGGGGGACTGTTATGCTTAGGCAGTCCACAATCCTTAAAATGTGTGTACATGAGGAATACCACCTAGCATTTAAATTGGGATATTATCTAGTATCTATGTGGTACAATACTCATGAGAAATTCAAATTCTATAATGTCCATTGGTTGTCTCATGTTGGGTCTTCTTGCCTCTTGTAGTGAATATGATCTTGGATATATTTGCAAACTACCACCCGGAAAAAATTGCATATCCTTTGTCCTTGGACTTCTGGTACTATAATAGGTGGTAGTTTTTTTTGATCATTTTCAATCTGTCTTTTGTTTATGTTTGCCCTATCGTTTGCCAAGAAAATGCTTTGTGTTGAATCTCATGTCTTCCTTGCCTCTTATGGATATTTATTTAACTTGAAATTGTTTAATTCTTTTTTTTTTGATGTAGGTAGAGATGATGATCCTGTGTGTGTGCATTTTGTATTCGAATGCAAAATCTTAAATAATGCACTAATCATGGGGGAGCTCTCCTATATCATTTAGAACACTCCTTTTATGCCTCTTCACAACATGTGTTTGATCCATATCGTGTTTTGTGTCTTTGGAAGATTTTTTTGAGGTACTTTGTGCCATCTTGAAAAGTGCTGAGAGTTTGGTGTGGTTGTTTAAACCTTGCTCTTTTGGGGAGTTGGATTTGTCTCATTCCTTATTATTATTATTTTTACCTTTTAGAATGAGATAAACCCTTGAGAATTTGTGTTTTTGCCCATCTCTCTCTCTTTGGTTTTTGTCTAGTTCATTTATTGGACTTGTGTGGTCTACCATGTGTTTATTTGGTTTTTGATATAGTTTGAACAACCTTTTTGTCATGTCACACTTTGGTGTGCCTTCTTGGTTTACTTGGTGTTTTGTTCATATTGTATCTCCTTTGGTTCTTGAAAGTCATGTGCATGCATATTTTACTATATATATATATTATGGCATGCTTGCTTTCCTTGATCCAATATGTAGGGGAAACTCCACAAAATCCTAATTGGCTAAGATGTGCATGGAATTCAATTTCATATCAATATGCACATATTTATGTGGAGTATCTCCTATGTATTGTAGTTGTCTAACTACTTTGGACCCAATAAGTTTGGGGACCATATTGTACTTGAATTTTGTTTTAGGTACATTGGATGCTTGTCTCTTTCATAAGGAAGAAGTGTTGACTCAATGAAAATTAGAGACAAGCTAGGATGATCAACGAGCTCCTATCTACTTCATCACACCAATCATATCTCGGTAACAAGTATCTCTTACTCATGCATACATATCATCTTACAACATTTGGTAGATTGCATCTTGGCATGAATTTTATGTATTTGATATGTTTGTGGTTGAAGTTAATCAATATACAATAAGATAAAATTGAGCCTTTTGGCCATGCTATCAAGCAAAGATCTTAGTGTTGTATTATCATGACTTCGTTTTGGATATCTTGCTCTGTTTATTTTAGTATCTAACTTGTGTGTACATGTTTATTTGTGGATCAATATGTTTGTGAGATTGTCTACTTATAAACTTATATACATGAGACTTGTTACAACTCTATTTTTGATGTCTTGTTTGTTTCATGTGTGTTGTATGGTCATACAAAGCAATATCACTCATTGAAGACTATGTTGATACGCAATGGTCATCCTTGTACTAGTCTTATAATATGCTTTGTCATACCTCTCACACATCCTTGTAGTTGAGCCTTCTATTATGTTGTCTCTTACTCATTGCTCAACCATTTGTTTATTGCAAGTTTTATGCCTTGGTATATGCTCTTTTGTACATCATTGTGTTTTAAATAATATCGAGGGAGTGAGGATGCCATGTTTGTCCATATTGTATTCAAATACAAATTATAATTGTTGGAATTATGCCCTAGAGGCAATAATAAAGATGTTATTATTATAATTCTTATTCATGATAAAGTTTATATTCCATGCTAGAATTGTATTAAGCGGAAACTTTAATACTTGTGTGGTTTGTAAACAACACCATGTCCCTAGTACGCCTCTATGGACTAGCTCATTGATCAATGATGGTTAAGGTTTCCTAACCATAGACATGAGTTGTCAATTGATAATGAGATCATGTCATTGGGAGAATGATATGGTGGATAGACCCAAACAAAGCAAAGCAATTAGATCGTGTCATCGTGTTCGTCTTTGCGAAGCTTTTCCTATGTCAAATATTGTATTCCTTAGACCATGAGATAATGCAACTCCCTGGTACCGGAAGAAAGCTTTGAGGTCATCAAACGTCATCCTATGAGAGGGTGATCATAAAGGTGTCTCTCAGGTGATCGGAAAGTATCTGTTGGGTTATATGTATCGAGATGGAATTTGTCCCTCCCAAGTCGGAGAGATATACTCGGGCCCACTCAGTAATCGATATCAACACCGCTTGCAAGCATGTGGTTAAGGAGTTAATCACAAAGTGATATCGGATTACGGAATGAGTAAAGTACTTGCTGTGAACGAGATTGAACTAGGTATGACGGTACCGACGATCGAATCTCGGGCAAGTAAAATATCGCGAGACGAAGGGAATATATATATGGGATTGATTGAATCCTGGCATCGTGGTTCATCCGATATGATCATCGATGAATGTGTGGGAGTCAATATGGGTGCCTAGACCCCGCTGTTGATTATTGATAGAAGATCATGTGCGCTCGATATTCTCGAACCCGCAGGGTCACACACTTAACGTGTCTCGACGCTAGGATAGATTGGATAATTGGTTTATGAATTTTTGTTCGGAGTCTCGGATGGGATCCGGGACATCACGAGAGGTTCCGGAATGGTCCAGAGAATAAGATTCATATAAGGCAGTGCAGTTTTTGGAGTTCGGAATTGTTCCGAGTTAATCGGTATTGTACCGGAAGCTTCTAGAACCTTCCGGAAGGGGACCAACGTGGCCCCACCTTCCGGGAGGGGGCATGGGCCTATGAGGGAGTGTCCTGGCCGCATTGGGCCAGGGGCACAAGGCCCCATAGGGCCCAGCCGATTCTAGAGAGATTTGACTCGTTTAAATCTCGGGATAGAATTTCTAGATAAGGGAGAGTTTAAATCGTTTAAACTAGAGATAGGATTTCTAGATAAGGGAAAGTTTAAATTGTTTAAACTAGAGATAGGCTTGGAGGAGGGGAAAGGGCTGGCCGCCCCCCCTCTATATATAGAGGGGTGGTGCGCCTCCCACACACCTTCCTCCAAGCCCTAGCAGCTTGCTATCTTCCTCTCTCCTCCCGACTGCTTGTAGGCGAAGCCCTGCAGCAGAAATTCTCCACCATATACACCACGCCAGCCGTGTTGTAGATCCAATCTATCTCTCCACCATACTCGCTGGTTCGAGGAAGGAGGAGACGTCGAGGTGCTGCACGTGTGCATCTCACGGAGGCACCGCCACTTGTGGTGCTAGATCGGATCGGATCGTGAGGAGGAGAAGCAGTACTACATCACCCACGTTCGACGGACGTTCTCATTGTCGAATCTTCAAGGGTATGAAGATCTAATCCAATCTCTCTCGTTGTTTGCATCTCCAAGATTAGATCTTGGCTTTCCTCTGTTCGCTCATTAGAAAATTTTGATTTACTATGCCGCGAAACCCTTCAAAGGTATCGAGCTAGATCTATGCGTAGATGTGTTTCACGAGTAGAACGCAACATGGTTGTTGCGGCGTTGATGTTTTCTGTTGCAAGCCTCTTGTTTGTGTTCTTCTTATGACGCGGGATAGTGAGATTGAAGCGGTCCAGCCAACCTTACGCGACGTCGTCATGAGACCGCTCGCACTTGACGCGGTGGCTTGTACCACACATGCGCTGGTGGATGTCGTTCTCTCACTATAGTTGTCATGGGATTAACACCGAGTTTGGCAACCATAATATCACCGCTGTGGCTTTCCGTAGGTAAGAATCGTTCTTAGCATCTACTCCCATAAGCCACGTAAAACATGCAACAACAAAGTAGAGGCGTCTAACTTGTTTTTGCAGGAGTGTTTTCGTGATATGGTATGGCCCAAGATGTGATGTGTATATTGTATGCGATGATCATGTTTTGTAATGTTTCACGACTTGCATGTCGATGAGTACACAACCGCAGGAGCCATATGGTTGTCTTTATAATTGTGTATGACCTGAGTCAACTTCTTATACGCCATGTAATAGCTTTACTTTATCGCTAAGTAGTTAGCAATAGTTGTAGTTGCTATTCGTGGTGGAGGCAATCATGGTGGAGTGATGGAGATCATGCCGGAACGCACAAGATGGAGATCATTGAGCGAGGATTGGCTATACCATGTCACATAAAGTTATATGCATGTGATGTTTATCCCTTTATTTATCTTATTATGCTTAGATCGCGATGGTAGCATTATAAGATGATTCGTCACTTAAAGATCAAGATAAAACTGTGTTCTCCTCGAGTATGCACCGTTGTGAAAGTTCGTCGTGTCCAAGCATCACGTGATGATCGGGTGCTATAGACTCTACGCTCACATACAACGGGTGCAAGCCAGTTTTGCACACGCGGAAATACTTGGGTCTAGCTTGACGAGCCTAGCATGTACAGACATGGCCTCGGAACACAAGAACCGAAAGGTTAAGCATGAGTCATATGAATGATATGATCGACACTTTGTTGTCCACCATTGAAACCACATCTCTTCTCGTGATGATCGGATTAGGTGTGGTGAATTTGGATCGTGTTCACTAAACAACTTGAGGTATGTTGAATTTAGTGGGAGTTCATCTAGTAATTTGATTAAGTTGAACTATTTATCATGAACATAGTCTAAATTGTACTTGCAAATCTGTAGATCCAATGGCCAAGTCCAACTTCAACTTCAACGTTTTTGAGAAAGAAAAGCTTAGAAACAATGGGTCTAACTTCACCAATGGTTCCGCAATCTAAGAATCATTCTCTAGCGGACAAAAGGACTATGTCCTTGTGAAAGCGTTAGGTAACCTCATAATCGCTACCGATGAGAAAGCTGTCTATCACGCAGAAAGATGATTATGGTGTGATTAAGAGCACCATGTTGTTTGCTATGGAACCGAGCTTCAAAATCGTTTTGAAACCTATCCCGGCCCTTTGAGATTCTCGAGGAGCCAAAACCATGTTTCGACTCAAGCCCGCTCGAGAGATATGAGATCTCCGAGAAGTTCTTTAATCGCAAGATGGAGGAAGGAGTTCGTTAGTGAGCACGCCATAAAGATGTCGGGCTACACTCAACGCCTTGAGCAACTGGAATGCACGATTACAGAGGATCTCAAGATTGACAGGGTTCTGCAATCACTCCCTCCCAGCTACAAAAGTTTTGTAGTGACTCATAATCAGATTGGTTCCATCGATACGATCACCGAGCTCTTCACAAAGTCAAGGCTGCGGAAGTGGACATCAAGAAGGATAATCATGTGTTGATGGTCAACAAGCCCTCCTTTAAGAAAGGTAAGGAGCAAAGAAGCCCTTCAAGAAGGGCGGCGGCAGTTTAATGCCCTCGCCGAGAAGAAGCTCAGTCCGGTCCTAAGCCGACACCGAGTGCTTCTATTGCAAGGAGGGTCATGGAAGCAATCGTCCAAAGTACTTAGCGGACAAGAAGGCTGGCACCATCAAAGGTATATTTGATATACATGTTATTGATGTTTTCCTTACTAGCCCTCGTTGTAGTGCCTGGGTATTTGATATCGGTTCAGTTGCTAATATTTGTAACTCGAAACAGGAGCTACGGAATAGACGACGGCTTGCAAGGGATGAGGTGACGATGCGTGTTGGCAACGGATCAAGAGTTGATGTGATGGCCATCGGCACGATCTCCTTAGTTTTACCTTCAGGATTAGTTTTAAACCTTAATAAGTGTTATTATGTGTCTGCGTTGAGCATGAACATTATTTTCGGATCATGTTTATTGCAAGACGGTTATTCATTTAAATCGGAGAATAATGGTTGTTCTATTTATATGAGTAACATCTTTTATGGTCATGCACCTCTTGTGAATGGTTTATTTCTTCTAAATCTCGAAAGGGATGAAACACACATCCATAACATTGAGGCTAAGAGATGCAAAGTAGATAGTGATAATACTACTTATTTGTGGTAATCGCTGCCTAGGTCATATTGGTGTAAAGCGCATGAAGAAACTCCATTCTGATGGACTTTTGGAGTCTCTTGATTTTGAATCATTTGACACATGCGAACCATGCCTCATGGGCAAGATGATCAAAACCCCGTTCTCCGGTATGATGGAGCGAGCAACAGACTTGTTGGAAATCATACATACCGATGTATGCGGACCGATGAGTGTTTCGACGCGCGGTGGATATCGCTATTTTCACTTTTACCAATGACTTAAGTAGATATGGGTATATCTATTTAATGAAACATAAATCAAACGTTTGAAAAGTTCAAAGAATTTCGTAATGAAGTGGAGAACCATCGTAATGTAAAGATTAAGTTTCTACGATCCGATCGTGGAGGTGAATATTTGAGTTATTATTTTCTCACGCATCTTAAGGCAAGTGGAATCGTTTCACAACTCACGCCACCCGAACACCACAGCGCAATGGTGTGTCTGAGCAGGAATCGAACCCTATTAGATATGGTCCGATCAATGATGTCTCTTACCGATTTGCCGTTATCATTTTGGGGTTATGCATTAGAAACCGCAGCATTCACTTTAAATAGGGCTCCATCTAAACCTTTGAGACGACACCGTATGAACTGTGGTTTGTTGCTAAACCTAAGTTGTCGTTTCTTAAAGTTTGGGGATGCGAAGCTTACGTCAAGAAGTTGATGCCGACAAGCTCGAACCCAAAGCGAGAAATGTGTCTTCATAGGATACCCTAAGGAAACTATTGGGTATACCTTCTATCACGTAACCAAGGCAAAGTGTTTGTCATGAAGAACGGTTCCTTTCTTGAGAAGGAGTTTCTCTCGAAAGAAGTGAGTGGGAGGAAAGTAGAGCTAGACGAGGTTATTGAACCTTCTCTTGAATTGGAGAGTAGTGCAACACCTGAAATTGTTCCAGTGCCGCCTGCACCAACAATAGAGGAAGCTAATGACAAGGATCATGAAGCTTTGACGATGTCGCATCGAACGTCGCAGTCGACAAGGTCGCGTGCCCTCCCGAGTGGTACGGCAACCTGTCTTGACTGTCTTGTTGGTAGAAGACGGGAACCTACGAACTATGAGGAAGCGATGATGAGCCCAGACTCGAGAAATGGTCGAAGCCATGAAACCAATTGGGATCCATGAGAGAAACCAAGTATGGACTTTGGTGGATCCTCCTAGCGACCGAAAGGCCGTTGAGTGCAAATGGATATTCAAGAAGAAAACGGACGCGGATGGTAATGTTACCGTCTATAAAGCACGGCTTGTCGCAAAAGGTTTTCGACAAGTTCAAGGTGTTGACTACGATGAGACTTTCTCTCCCGTAGCGATGTTTAAGTCCATTCGGATTTTATTAGCAATTGCTGCGTTTCATGATTATGAAATATGGCAGATGGATGTCAAGACTGCTTTCCTCAATGGGAACATTGATGAAGAGTTGTATATGATGCAACCCGAAGGTTTTGTCGATCCTAAGGATGCTAGTAAAGTATGTAAACTTCAGCGTTCCATTTATGGACTGAAGCAAGCATCTCGGAGTTGGAACCTTCGTTTTGATCAAGTGATCAAGAGATTTGGATTTGTTCCAAATTGCTACGAAGCTTGTATCTACAAGAAAGTGAGTGGGAGCTCGGTGACGTTTCTGGTACTATATGTGGATGACATATTGATTATCGGAAATGACATCAACATGCTTAACGATGTGAAGAGTTATTTGAACAAGTGTTTTTCGATGAAAGACCTAGGTGAAGCTACTTATATATTGGGCATCAAGATCTATAGAGATAGACAAAGACTCCTGATAGCTTTAAGCCAGAGTACATACCTAGACAAAGTTCTGAAAAGGTTCAGAATGGATAAGGCAAAGAAAGGTTCAAAGGCCTATGTTGTCGGGTAAGATATTGAGCAAGGCTCGGTCCAGCCTACGGTAAATGATAGGAAGCTATGAGCAAAGTGCCTTATGTCTCGCCATAGGTTCCATCATGTATGCCATGCTTGTACTAGACCGGATGTGTCCAATGCTCTTAGTTTGACGAGCAGATATCAAAGTGATCCAGGAGTGGAACACTGGACAGCCGTGGAGAACATCCTAAAGTACCAAAATAGAACTAAAGAAATGTTCTTAGTCTATGGGGGTGATGAACAGCTTGTCGTAAAACGTTACGTCGACGCTAGTTTCGACAATCGACAAGGATGATTCTAAATCTTTACGTGATACGTGTATATTTTGAATGGAGGAGCTGTGAGTCGGAGAAGTCGCAAGCAAAGCGTGATCGGGATCTACAAAGGAAGCGGAATACATGGCTGCAGAAGGCCAAGTGAAGGAGTTTGGATTAGAAACTTCATCATCGATCTTGGCGTGGTTCCAAGTGCATTGGACCCACTGGAGATATTGTGTGACAACACCGCGCCATAGCACTCGCTAAGGAACCAAGATATCATCCAAAGACCAAGCATATCAATCAAAGTTTCATATAATCCGAGATTATATAGCAGATGGAGATCTGAAGATTAGCAAAGTACATACGGATCTGAATGTCGCAGATCCATTGACTAAACCTCTTCCACGTGTAAAACATGATCAACACCTCAGTGCCATGGGTGTGAGATTGTTGCCAAATGTAAACTAGATTATTGAATCTAGTGCAAGTGGGAGACTGTTGGAATTATGCCCTAGAGGCAATAATAAAGATGTTATTATTATAATTCTTGTTCATGATAAAGTTTATATTCCATGCTAGAATTGTATTAAGCGGAAACTTTAATACTTGTGTGGTTTGTAAACAACACCATGTCCCTAGTACGCCTCTATGGACTAGATCATTGATCAATGATGGTTAAGGTTTCCTAACCATAGACATGAGTTGTCAATTGATAATGAGATCATGTCATTGGGAGAATGATATGGTGGATAGACCCAAACAAAGCAAAGCAATTAGATCGTGTCATCATGTTCGTCTTTGCGAAGCTTTTCCTATGTCAAATATTGTATTCCTTAGACCATGAGATAATGCAACTCCCTGGTACCGGAAGAAAGCTTTGAGGTCATCAAACGTCATCCTATGAGAGGGTGATCATAAAGGTGTCTCTCAGGTGATCGGAAAGTATCTGTTGGGTTGTATGTATCGATATGGAATTTGTCCCTCCCAAGTCGGAGAGATATACTTCGGGACCACTCAGTAATCGATATCAACACCGCTTGCAAGCATGTGGTTAAGGAGTAAATCACAAAGTGATATCGGATTACGGAACGAGTAAAGTACTTGCTGTGAACGAGATTGAACTAGGTATGACGGTACCGACGATCGAATCTCAGGCAAGTAAAATATCGCGAGACGAAGGGAATATATATATGGGATTGATTGAATCCTGGCATCGTGATTCATCCGATATGATCATCGATGAATGTGTGGGAGTCAATATGGGTGCCCAGACCCCGCTGTTGATTATTGATAGAAGATCATGTCTGCATATTCTCGAACCCGCAGGGTCACACACTTAACGTATCTTGACGCTAGGATAGATTGGATAATTGGTTTATGAATTTTTGTTCGGAGTCTCGGATGGGATTAGGGACATCACGAGAGGTTCCGGAATGGTCCGGAGAATAAGATTCATATAAGGCAGTGCAGTTTTTGGAGTTCGGAATTGTTCCGGGTTAATCGGTATTGTACCGGAAGCTTCTAGAACCTTCCGGAAGGGGACCAACGTGGCCCCACCTTCCGGAGGGGCATGGGCCTATGAGGGAGTGTTCTGGCCGCATTGGGCCAGGGGCACAAGGCCCCATAGGGCCCAGCCGATTCTAGAGAGATTTGACTCGTTTAAATCTCGGGATAGAATTTCTAGATAAGGGAGAGTTTAAATCGTTTAAACTAGAGATAGGATTTCTAGATAAGGGAAAGTTTAAATTGTTTAAACTAGAGATAGGCTTGGAGGAGGGGAAAGGGCTGGCCGCCCCCCCCCCCTCTATATATAGAGGGGTGGTGCGCCCCCTCCCCCCCTACACACCTTCCTCCAAGCCCTAGCAGCCTTGCTATCTTCCTCTCTCCCTCCCGACTATTTGTAGGCGAAGCCCTGCAGCAGAAATTCTCCACCATATACACCACGCCGTCGTGTTGTAGATCCAATCTATCTCTCCACAATACTCGCTGGTCCGAGGAAGGAGGAGACGTCGAGGTGTTGCACGTGTGCATCTCACGGAGGCACCGCCACTTGTGGTGCTAGATCGGATCGGATCGTGAGGAGGAGAAGCGAGTACGACTACATCACCCACGTTCCTTAACGCGTTCCGCAGCGAATCTTCAAGGGTATGAAGATCTAATCCAATCTCTCTCGTTGTTTGCATCTCCTAGATTCGATCTTGGCTTTCCCTCTGTTCGCTCCGTAGAAAATTTTGATTTACTATGCCGCGAAACCCTTCAATAATTTGTGCACAAACCTTGGGGATCCTCCTCATATTATTTAGAACAATATATTTTCGATCTTATATTATTATCAATCTTTCATTTGCTATGTTCCTTTTGTCAAGTGGTTTTCTGGATCTTTTGATTGCTTGCATCATTTGTTGATGCTTCTTCATCTTGTTATTTTTTATTCAATCTTTTGATCCTCAATATAGTTTGACCTCCTCCTAAGTATTCATCATTAGATATGTGTAAATGTTTTATCATAATAAATTTGTTTCAAATGCACACCTTTGGAGGAATTCTCACTATATTGGTCGTTTAGAACTATTCACCCATTTTGGCAATCGATGCCAATGGGGGAGAAGTTTTGGAGGGTTTAAGGGAAGTTGGTTTTATTCCTTGAGTTTGTTCTGCATTTACCTCTCATGCTCTTGCATCTTTGTTGTTGCTTTGCATGTTGAATATATAGAGGAAACTCCACCAACAGTAATGGTTCATCACACGTGCATATACTGTGGGGGAGCTTGCTCTATATATTATGGGTGTACCAACATCACATACTTGTGTAGTATTTGATGTTGGCACAACCATTTTTATTTGTTAAGTTGATTATATAAACCCTCTCAAAAGATTGTCATCAATTACCAAAATGGGGGAGATTGAAAGAACATGTGTGCCCCCATTGTGTGGTTTTGGTAATTAATGACAATGTTTTATGGACTTATGTTTGCATTGAATTTTACTTGTAGGATTTGTCCATAAACAATGCTTGAACCATTTGGTGGCTTCAAGGTTGGAATAAGAATGAAGTTAAGAAGATCAAGTGTTGATCAAGGTTTCAAGGAATGATCTGGAGTTTGGTCAAGTAGAAGTTGAGCCTATGCTAGTGCAATCAAGAAAGGTGCTCCATCTTGAGGTGTGGAATATACAAGGCAAAGGTTTGATATTGATAAGGTTTCTTTCTTACCGGTCTCATGGTGTTAGTTGGGGAGACCAGTTTATAGGATAGATAACCGTACTATCAAGAGGGGTTCTCGAGTGAGTAACTTAATCATATCCCTCGGTGAGAGCTCAAACCTTTGCATACTTGGCATCCTCTTTCTTGGTTCTTATTTGGTTCTTATCCATGAGAGTATTTAGATCTTGTGTCAATCTCTATAACAAGCTCAAGTTCATCGAAGACGGATTTCATATGCATTCATTATTGTGTTTTCGATATTGGAGGTTTTACCGATTTGTCTTTTATAGATAGGTTAAACATTTCATCATTTGGTTCTATCCTTCCTTGCTGGACTATGCTGGTTCCCTGCATGATCTTGTAGATCTCGTTACTATCTTCGAAAATGAGCCCAAGATCATCAAAATAGGAGTCCGAATGCAAAAGTTATGATGGTTTCAGTTTTGCTGTTCCTGCCAGTTTTCAGGGGGGCGGATTATCCGTCCATGGGGGCGGATAATCCGCCCCTATACCAAAGTCCTTAACCATTTTTTTGGCCCGGGGAACCCGGAATTTTCGGGCGAGAGGCGGATTATCCGGCCTGGAAGGTCTCAAACGGTCATATTTCGTTGGAGAGGGGTATAAATAGACCTCTTCTTCCTCCTTAGGCCCGTGGCTTGCATTCTCTCTCTCCTCCATTGTTTTGACCTTCAAGAGCTTGCAAATACTCTTAATCCCTCCCATATTTATTGAATCTTTTTGGGGGATTTGAAAGGGGAGATCTAGATCTACAACTCCACCAATCCATCTCTCCTCTATGCGAGGGGAACATATTGGGATCTATATTTTGGGATTTCTTTTGTGGATTTCCTCTTGTGTTCTTCCTTTCTTATTCTCCCACTAGCTTTTGTAGCTTTTGTGGAATTTGGAGAGAAGGACTTGAGCACTTTCCGTGTTCTTGCCATTGCATTTGGTGCATCGGTTTGAGTTCTCCTTGGAGGATTTGGTGAGTGAAAGTTGAGAAGCTTTTTACTCTTGGGTTCTTGGAACCCTAGACGGTTTGTTTGGTGTTGCAGGTTGTGGCCTTGGTGGCGTTTGTTGAGAGCCTCCAATTAAGTTTACTTGGATCTATTACAGTTCACTGCTATTCCTTTCATCATGGGGAAGTCGCATGATGGAAAGTTTCCTATTTTACCATCCACTACAAGAAGAGGTACAGTCCTAAACACCTCTGCTGCTCTTGATTCACCGTCTGTTATAAGTAAGCTTGTTACACCACCACCACATACAATATGGTACACACACTGCTACTACTGTTGAATCTTAAATTGCTTCTGATACTCATGATGTTATTTCTATTGCGCTTGATGCGAGTGGTTCATTATGTCCTTTCCTAGATGCTACTATTGCTAGAACTATTTTGGGAAACACTGAAACTCCTAGTGAAGACACTATTACACCTGTTAGCTCACCTGAGTCTAGAGAGAGATATGATATTAGTGATGGTTACATTGAAATGACTGATAAATTTATTGAAGAGTACCAAAACACACATGGTGCTAGTGCTATTAGGAGTCTCCTTGAGAGACGTACCATTGTTCCTAAACTATCTTCTGATGCTAATTTCGCTACTTCTCCCATAGATATTAAAGATAAATATTATGATTTCTCTCTTGATTTATCCTATTTAGACATTGTTGAGAAATAACCTTTTTGTGGGACTGAAAATGAAAGTGTTGTAGCTCATATGAATGAGATTTCCACTATGAATGCTTTATTCCCTGATGATTTTAAGATGCGCAAGTACTTTGTTACAAAGATCTTCCCCTTTTCACTAAAAGGAGAAGCTAAAGCTTGGTTTAATAGATTATCTCCTGGATTCATTGATAGCCCTGATTGCTTGATTGCTTCTTTCTTTCAAAAAGATTTTCCTCCCAGTGATAGACATGCTGCTTTGTAGAAACTTTTTGATATTAAACAGGGAAAAGAAGAGAAATTGCATGGGTCATGGACAAGGTTTTGTGCCTTGATTCATGCACATCATGGATGTCCATTACCTAAAAATGAGCTTCTTAATATTTATTATAATGGACTAACTAATGATTCTAGGACATATCTAGATAGTTTTGCTGATTGTGTTTTTAGGAAAAGAACTCCTACAGATGCTGAAGAATTAATGGCTAAAATAAGCAATAATTATGATGATTGGACTTCAACTGAGCTAAATACACCTGAGCCTATTAATCCTGAACTAATTATGTCTGAATCAACTCCAACACCAACACCAAAGAAGAGGGGAATGATTGCATTAAATGATGAAGTGATGAAGGAAGCTAAGAAATGTCTTAAGGAGAAAGGTATTAGATCTGAAGATGTGAATAATCTACCTCCTATAGAAGAACTATGTAAGCCAATTCCACACTCATCTACTATTGAGGAACACTCTCTCCAACACTTTGATGAAGGTGATATTCCCTATGGTAAACCTCCTGATCAATGCTTAGAGGAACTTGACATTTATTGTTAAACAAGGTAATTTTAATAAACAAGTTCAGAATCATTTATTGGAAAACTCTAGAGCTATTGATGAGTTGAAAGATATTGTGGAAAGAACTGCTAATGATGTTAAAATGCTTTGTAAACACTTTCAAATGGTTCAAACCCAAATTGATCAACTTGTTAAGGTACAAAAAGATATGCTAGTTAATGCTTCAGGAGATAAACATGCTTATGGAATTAGAACTAGGAGTGGTATAGCCACTCAAGATCCTTTATACCCTGAAGGACAGCCTAAAAGAATTGAGTAGGATTCTCAACAAGGTGAAAATAGTGGTAGTCCTCATAAGAGAAAGAAAAAGAAACATAAAATAGTTGAGGAACACTCTGAACCTTCTATAGATCCTAATAGTATATATGTCTCTGATGATGAAACTGAAAATGGTGATAAAAATGATACTCCTGATAAGAAGAAAGTTGAGGAAGAACCCGAGAAGCACACTAAGAACACTAGGTACACTAAGGAAGATTTTATTGCTAATAAACATGGTAGTGAAAGAGAGCCTTGGGTGCAGAAACTTATGCCTTTTCCTAATAAGAAACACAAGTCAAAGGAGGAATAACACTATAACAAGTTTTGTGAATGGATCAAACCTTTATTTTTGCAAATTCCTTTGACTGATGCTATTAAGTTGCCTCTTTATTCAAAGTATATGAAGGATATTGTCTCTAATAAAAGGAATATTCCTAATGAGGAAATTTCTACTTTGCTTGCTAATTATTCCTTCAATGGTAAGGTTCCAAAGAAACTTGGTGATCCAAGTATACCAACTATTTCTTGCTCTATTAAGAATAATTATGTTAGAACTGTTTTATGTGATTTGGGAGCTGGAGTTAGTGTTATGTCTTTTTCTCTCTATAAGAGACTCTAACTAGAAAAGTTGATACCAAATGATATATCTTTGCAAATGGTTGATAAGTCTACTACTATTCATGTTGGTATATGTGAGGATGTTCCTGTTCAAGTGGCTCATAATTGCTTGGTTTTAACTGATTTTGTCGTGCTTGAGATGCCTGAAGATGATAATATGTCTATTATTCTTAGAAGACCTTTTCTTAATACTGCAGGTGTTGTCATCAATTGTAATCAAGGAAAAGTAACTTCTAATATTAACTAGCATAGTGGCCTGCGCATACACGCAGGCAACATCTTCAATTATTCGTAATTTTGTACTATGGCTTAGGAAGTGACTCTTAAGGTGATGCTTGGATTATGTGAGAAGATCTTGTCATTGCATCCTAAACAGGAAGGAAGTGACCAATCAAGGTACTTTATATGTTTGTCGTGTTTGTCAATGTATATTATTTTAGCCATAAATTAACCATCCACTCTTCAACTACAGTTTAAATCATTTCTACTTACTTTTGATGTGACTATCTCTCTCTCTAGACTTTTCACATATCCACATGAACACCAAATACACTGGTGTTTATCTGGAATATGGACCACCATACTAAATCATGTGATCGATATATTTCTTCCTTGTCACTCATGAGATGCTCTTGATTGGGGTATTAATGTAAATAATAACATATCAATCACAACTAACTTCGTACACTTTATACTTTAGAAAAATTCCATTTGCATACTATTTTTGCTCAAATGAAAAGGGTGTATTATCCCTTTAAAGATACATGTTGATATATGAAGAGTTATATAATCAGAAACATAGTTATACTACAAAAATCATACTATAAAAATTATTAAATGCTTCCACATACTATATAGGTAAACTTGATAATACATACTGGGTTTTGCAATGATTACTAGATGAGGTTACTTATGTGATGAGTAAGGAAGGTCAGCTGGATTATGTAAGTGGGGCCTCATCATGAACTATTTTTTTGATGCCATGTATAGTTAAGGCAGTAGAGCAATACGAACTATAATATGATATGAACTTTGTTATTAATGAGTTATTTCATTCAAATGTTATCAAGCTATATGCTACAAATTTTTAAATAAAATATCATATAGCTGACAATTGCTACGACAATAGCCACATATTGGCTAACGACTCGATGATAATTGAATTGCACATGTTGTGATAATGAGGTACATTACCATAAGCTTCATAAAACAAATATCAAGTTGATAATGCATTTACATGGAGCAATATTATCATTGACTCTATGATGGTTATATATACAACCACATGTTCTCTTGATCCATTTTATAGCTATAATACAGATCTCTAAATTGTGAATAAATATGAAGCCTTTAAATTATCCGTACAGGTCTAACAGAAGTGTGTTGACATGTGGCAGAGAGAAGATGATGCATAACAGTTTAGGATAATATATTGTACCATTATACAAATTAAATGACCGCATGTCAACCATGCACCAACTTGTGTGCCATCAAGGTCACCGTACATGCTTAGCCCTATCTGAATAAACATCATACCACACCATAGTTCCGATGTTGAAGTACAGGATATCCTCCTGAGAAGAAATATGGTATTTGGTATAGTATTCACACAAATTTCAAAAGAGAAATATAAAAGAGGAACTCAGATCAACATTTTATGCATCAACCATACAAATTTATAAATTAATAGTTTCTTTGTGATGTTAGATGTGCATGACTCTAGATTGCAATGTAATAATATAAAATATGGTACTCCCTCTGATCCATAATAAATGTCGTTGATTTAGTAGTCTCGGATCCACAATAGGTGTCTTTGATTTACTACTAAATCAGAGACACACATTATGGATCAGAGGGCTTGAATGAAGAGTATATGGTTAGGATGATGTTTTCAAAGGCTTCAGTCGGTAAAGTTGCATGAACTATCTTTAAGAAAAAAATGAGTAAGTAATCCTATCTAAACAATAGATGTTCTTTTGAATTTTGATAAAAGTAGTAGTACCGTAGGGGTCTTTTAGATAAAAGGCTATAAAGTCTATCTGTTTAAATAGGGGTATCCTAGTATTTGTTTGCTTAAAAATTTATTATACTCTATATATATTCTCTTATTTATGCACGCACGCATATTTTGCTCCTCCTAGCTATGCACGCACGCACACACATTTTGGCTCCATATATAATTGCAAACCCTGACCATAAAAGTAATATCAGATAATAAACAAATATTTTCCACTAATAAGCTACTGCCTCCATTCCAAGGCTTAAGGCCTATAAGTTTTCCCAAAAGTCAAATTATCTAAATTTTGACTAAGTTTTTAGAGAAAAACATTAATATTTACTATACATAATTCATACCCTTTAATACATCATGAAACATATTTTCACATGGTATCTATATAATATAATATTTTTTATAGTTTTTTCTAAAATTTGGTTAAACTTTACATGGCTTGACTTTTCAAAAAAGTTATAGGCCTTAAGCCTTGGGATGGGGAGTAAAAAATTTAAACCGTTAACACAATGAGAGGAAAAGAAGGAGAAAAATTGAAGTTGTTGATTTTAATTAATAGTCTCCCATCTAATCTATTATGTTTTACAATTGTCAGAGTAAGGAATACATTAAAAGTAGTGCTTGCCAAACATCGAGCTGCTGAATCCATGACCCTTCGTCTCAAAATAGATGTCTGAGATTTATCTAAATTTAGATGTATCTAGATACTTTTTGAGATAGAGGGAGTATCTTGTTTCCTACAATGGTTGTTTAAAAGGGGCCAGCCATGTTTATAGATAGTGAGGATAATCGAGACTGTGTTAACTCCAACAAATCTAATTTCTGAATGAGGTCATGTGCTAATTGAGGAAGTCTACGTTAACTCTTCAAAAGTAAAACAATGAGGTAGCCACATGAAACTCAGTGGGTTCTTTGTTTGGTTGATCTTCTTCACGGCGTCAATGCTGGAAGCAACTTCCATCCCAGGATTGGATGTGAAGGGGTTGCTAGTGTTTGAACTAATCGTAAGACCGCGACTCCATGAAAAAACTAATAAGCATCGATCATCCTACATACATAAGATTATAGTGAAAACTAATAATTTGAATAATTGTGGGAGTATGCAATTGAATCTAATGGTTGATAACATATTTTTACCAATGCTCGTATCCAATTTCCAATCCATCGTTTAGGCTTATGTGCAGCTTCCTCTATCGCACGGAGCTAACCTGTTTGTGCTTCTGTTCGGCTGTAGCTTGCAACCTCGTGCAAGAAATCCTCTTCGCCGATCCTGTCGAACCCCATGAGAAACGACTAAGCTGGCTCCCATGATTTGAGAACCAAGAACGATGATATTATGTTGGCGGAGCATGCCAAGCAATGGATCTTGAGGAACATGAAAAAATAACTGTACAAATTAATACCAATGCATGTTTTTCCAATCTGTTTCGTCCTGATATTTGCAAACATTACTGAAATATAAATCATACTACATGGAAACCATCGATCAAGCACTAACACCCCTACCGGCCGGCCGGCCGTGCCACGTGGCCGTGGACGTGATGTGTCATTCGGCCCAGCTACTTCTCGCTTCCTCAACCACCACGATTCCATCTAGCTGCAAGGAGAGCAGATCATGTGGAAGCAAAATTGATCTAATAGAGGTCAGCAAAATATCAATACATAGGAAGCGGGGTCGGGGAAACAACAACAAAGGGAAGGAGAGCCCACAAACCATAGTCGTATGCATTTTCCAACCGGAGGAATCAATCCAGACGGAGCTAGGTTACGCCGTATCTAGGCATTCGAATATCTGTGGCCTGGCCTCCCTCGTCGATTTGCATCAAAGTATAGCCCCAAATCGATCATGTACCAACCTAGCTACCTAGCTGGATGAGACCAGCTAGCTTTTCAAAATAGGCTTGCGCCCCGCTATATTCATATAGCAAACCACCGATACAAGGATTCCACCGCTGGGACAAAACAGCACACTCTGAGCCCAAGAGAAAGAAAAAATAAAGAAAGAGAAAACAATGCCGAGAACGGCGGTTCGACGAAAACGAAGGGGATTCTCCACCGCTGCGCCCTCCGACGAAATTCCACCCCGCTCCTAACGCTCCGAAGCGCCGTGCACCAAGCAACACCTCCAAGAAGGAAAGCGACGATGACGCCGCTGCTGCCCGGATCGTTCCAAGGGGTCTCCCCGGAACCAATCCTGGGGTTTCCCCCGGTCCACAACGGGGGGTGGGAAAGAGGGATCTCCGACGCCCTTCAGGAAGGAGGGTGACACCCGCAGGCGTCATCGCGCCGGTGCCGAGACAGAGATTTCTCCCGACCCCCAAAAAAACCACGCCTCTAGGCCCTCCGGAACGTCCACCAACCTTGCCGTCCACCAGCGCGCGCCACCACGGTTTTGCAATCACCCCCGCCATCTCACCGAGGTCCACGTCGCGAGGCCGGTAAAGACGATAAGCAAGGAGCACCGGCGAGGGTCAATGGTACAGCGCCACCCGGGAGGGAACTACCTCCACCACCTCCGTCGTCGGGAGGCGGTAGCCGACCGGGTGTAGCAGCAAGACACACCAGGCCCGCCGGCCCGGCCGAGCCCGAGAGGGCCCGTGAAGTCCCGCCGCAACACTGCAGCAGGGGCACCACCGCCGCCACCAACCCATGCCAAGCTCTGCTATCTCATCCACCGGAGAAGACGCAGCCGCGCCAGGCACAGCCCGCCCAGGCCCAGATGAAGCCCTTATGGGCCCAGATCTGGGCAAGTTGGGCTCTGCTGGCCGCTCGCCGGCGACTAGCCGACCATGCTGGCCATCGTAGCCCCTCGCAGCCAACGGCTGCGCCGCCGCATCGCCACCACCCGGTCGCGGGTCTCACGCCGCCGAGCCGGACCGTCCACCGCCGAGGAGCACCGGCGCCGTTGAGAGGCCCTTCCCTCTGTTCGCGCGCCGGAAAGAGGCCGACCCGCCGCCGCCAGCCCCGCGCGGGAGAAGCCCGGCGACTTACGCCGGCGGCGGAGGCCGGAGAGAGGGAGAGGAAGGGGGTGGTGGGTGGGAGGCGGCGAGGGTTCGCCCGTCGCCCACAGGGGGCGATCGAGCGAACGGTGAGAGTCATGAGACCAGCTAGCTAAGAAGGCCCATATACAACAGGATCAAACTGATTAGCTCTTTCTAATTCAATCAGCTCCGTGTTTTCTCTCAGCCGATCTGTACGTGTCATACCAGTAACAGTTAAGTTGAGCCTGGGAGAACAAATCAAAGAGGAGGTTCGTGCAAACCCGATGTAGCGCAGCGGCAGCTACAGGACAAAGGCGGCTCAAGAAGGCTATGGCGGCGACGAGTAGATTGGCTTTTCAAGGGTGGCTGTGGACTTGTAATGGACATGGAACGGAAGGATGCCAGAGGGAAAAAAGATTAAGTTATATAAGGTATGGCTGCAATTTTTAATGATGGCAATGGTGGGTAATTTCTTCAAATATTTAGTGGTGCACGATCTAACGGCTAATGTTTTCATATTAAAATAATCAATAGCTAGATGTTTCTAATTTTTGTGGAATTTTCTAGCCCCTTTCTCTATTTTCTGGTGAATTCATCATGTATTTTTAATATATAATAATATATGACAAAGAGCATACGGTCTATTTTCTCAAAAAGATTGATAACAGCTATTGCCTGAATTCAATTGGAAATATTAAGAGCATCAAAGTTAGAAAAATATATTGTCTCATTTCAAAAAAAAGTTTTAAAACTATTATGATTGGGACTATTGCTATCAAGTTTCAGGTAACATAATGACTTGATCAACCTTGTCAACAAATGGATTTTAATAAACAAAACAATGCTTTCATAGTGATTATACTTGTTCACTTTTATTTTTCTCTTTCCTAGTCTTTGCTTTTTATCTTGTTAGTCTTAGTTTTGCTAGTTGTTTGCTTGTTAGAGTATTTTAAAACTTCTGTAGTTTTGGTTTTGGTTTGCCTTTTGCTTCTTCTAAAAAATCTTTTTCTGCGAGAAAATTAATTTTTATACCCTAAAAATTGGCCAAAAACAAAGTTTTCCGCAAAATCCTAAAAAATTTATATTAAAATTTTCCTCGAAAAAAGAGGCAGCGGGACACCTGGAGTGGCCCAGGAGGGACCCACCAGGCCAGCACACCCCCTGGTGGCGCGGCCAGCCCCAGGTGGCGCCTGACCTAGGTGTGGCCCACCTGTGGCCCTCCAATATGTCTCCTTCCATCCACTTCTTTCTCTCTCTCGAAAAATACCGAAAAATTTCTCAAGATCGAGTTCCTGTTGTTCTTGCTCCCGATTTTCGATCTCCTTGCTCAGTCCATCTTTGCTGCTGATTATTAGAGGGATTGCTCCTTGGTATGTGCCTCATCCGCTTGTCCAATTAGATTTGTGATTGGTAGTTGTATCTTGGGTATTTTGCTGCTATAGGTGTCAGGTTGTGTGAGCTTGCATGCTTGTTCTATGCTCATAGATTTCATTTTGATGCATGTTTATCCCTCTAGCAAGTTTCTATAGTAGTTTCTCATCATTTACCAACTTGGAAATTACTTGGTTTGATGTTTTTCTAAAAAATTCAGAAAAAAGGTCACAACCACACCTTTGGAGAAGTGTTTGAGAGTGATGCACCTAGAAGGAGAAGACCTTTGAGATCATCCTCCAGAGCTAGGTCATCTTATAATGAGGATCTTATTACACCGCGTATTGGCAACGAGGGAGATGAGGGGGATGCGCACCCTTCTACCTTTCCTTGTTTTACCTTTTTGCGGGCTGCAGGGATTTTCAATGATTTCCTAACTCTTATCAGGAGGGTTGGTCTAACTAGTTATATGCAGGATGAGAGTGAGCAATATACTATGCTCACCAAAACTTTTGTGGAGAGTTTCTCTTTTACTAACAACCCTTTCAGGTCAGAGGTGTCATTCAAAATCTATAATAGGCCCTTCACCATGACAATGAAGAAATTTTGTGCAATTTTGGGTATTGGCATGGCTTAGACGGTGAAGAAGATTCCAGCTCAACCTGCTGATTTGTTGGAGATCTACCGCGGGCTAACCAATGATGATGGCCGCAGAGCCCAGCGCGGAAAGATAAGAAATATTCAACTCCCAGCTATTAGATATTTTTCTTATTACCTTGCCACTAATATTCTTGGTAGGGAGAACACTAGCAATATTTCCAACTATCATTTGGCCTTTCTAGTTGCTGCACTCAACAATCAAACCAGGTAAAATCTTGGTTCTCTCATTGCTCGTCGCTTAGCTGCTAGAGGACCCATTTATGGGGGTATTATTGTTGCATGTGTAGTTGTTGCCTTAGTACTTTCTGTTCATCCAAATGATACAATTTTGGCTCCTCAGAGGCTTGATTTTGCTGCCATGAAAGCGCATCACTTTGTCACTGCTAGCTCTACCCTTGAGAGTTTGGTTTACAGGATGATGTTTACTGACGAGGAAGAGAGAGAGAAATTCTTTGCGACAAACCACTTTGTTCAGTATTTGCCAGGGACCTTGGTCACGCTCCAAGGAGGAGATGGATGAGCAGCTACGCATTCGTGATTTCCATGGACACTATCAGGGGGACGCGCCCTCTTATGACCACTCTATGCACTACATAGGGGCGTCCTCGAGCTCGTACCAGGACGAAGGGGCCTCTTCGTCGCATTACGGAGGTGCACTTTCTTGGTCACCAAGGGGTTGAGCCCCACTTAGGCCAAAAGCCTAAGCTTGGCGGGAGGTACACCGACATAACACTCATCTATATATCATGTTTCGTCGGTTCTTTGTATATCCATGTTTCACTTTCTTTTTGGTTTTTGTTTCTGCTTTCCCAAAACACAAAAAGACCAAAAATATTTTTGTTGTTTCTCTTGGTTTGTTTCTTTGATTTTTAGCTTTGGTTTGCCTTAAGAAAAATCCAAAAAGATTTTTCTTTGTGTGCTTGCTTTAAAAAATCGAAAATACCAAAAATATTTGTTGTTCTTCTTTGGTTTTGTGAAGATCTTTGAAGGGTTCAGCAGTCCTCGGGGGAGTTTGGTATCATGTTATTATTCAAGCCACACAAGTGAAGGTCAATAATGAAGATTAAGAAAACTTGAGGTGTGGTAAGAGGCTGGTAACGAACTCTATTTGTTTTTATTTTTGTACATATACTCATCATTGTGGGCATGCTTAGTCTATTCATGTAAGGTGTATGTTATTAATGGATGCTTAGTAATTCTTGCTTTCTTATGATTAGCTCCAGCTTGCTAATAGTTTGTAGCATGTCATATAAATGTTTGCTTGCATTGTTCTATTCATATCCTGGTATGACACTGTGGTATCCTCCTCCGAATGTTTCATTTGAATTGACTTGGCACATGCTCACGCATGCATATGACTAAACAATAGTTAGTAAGCCTCGATGATTTATTTTGCTTCAGAGTTTTTGTATCACTTTCATGCCATAATTAGTCATGTTTTGTTGCAAGCATGATTATGACAGTTATTCCTCTCTCGTTTGTCGCTCCCTCTCTATTGCTAGCCTTCACTTGCTCTGAGTATGAGCTCTACTCGTGTTTCCGACTCCCCAAAACCAATATTTCCAATGTATCCACCATACCTACCTACTAGCATCATTTGCTATTCCGTGCATATTCATTATGCCTTGTTTTGTTCCAAATAAAATGTTTGCTTGTTTTGAGAAAGTTAGTTAGTAAGCTCTCACGAACTTGATGGCACACTATTTCTTGCACTTAATAAACCTGAACCATTATGAATGTCCATGAAAGTTATATGCTTGCAAATTATAGGCTAGGAGTTAGCAGAACCATGCTGTCACGGGGAACGTTTTCAACATTGCACTTGTACTTTGTACCCAGTTGATATCATGCTCTTTTGTTTACGGATGTCGTCGGTGTGAAATAAAAGGGGAGCTGATAAGTTCATGGAGTTATATATATATGTGTGTGTGTTAGAGAAACGCCTAGGCCGCTAGCCTAAGCCATGCCTAATCATGGTGAAAACTTGCAGCATAACCATAATGAGCAATTTGTGAAGCATCCTCAATAAAAACCTATGCAAATAGCAAATAAAAAGGTCGCTGAGATGCTTATTGTCTGCTTGCCTTGTCATTTTGATTATGGGATAGCTCCTGTATCATGTGCAAGGGGTACCCCGTTGGCGGTTCTCTATGATATGCATGTATTTACTATGACAAGAACTTGTTGATAACTAAAGTTGAGTAGCATCAGGAGAGGCCCTCGCATTCAAGGGACATGAGATTTTCAGTTTATGGTTTGTCAAGCATATAACTCATATTATACCTCACTTTCAACATTAACCATTTAAAGATGCCTATGATAGGGGCAATGAGAGCTCAAAGCTAATGAGTACCATACTTTCAGCATTTGGAAGCATTTCAAACTTTTCAAAACCTTTTCACTTACTTGTTGAGTCACCACTTATTATATGAGCACCTTCTTGAGAGCATAGTTGTCATTATTAGTGTAATGTGCTTGTCTCAAAACTTGGTTAATTATGTCATGACTTTGATGCTTGTATCTCTGATATCTTTACTTCTAGTCTTCACTTGAACTTCAGAGGTGCCTTGGCATTTATTTTGTGCTCTACAAACAAAGGCAAGCGAGATACCACTCTATCATACCTTCTTATGAGCATTGCAATGTTGCTTATGTTTATGTTTCATGCTACTTATTATTATTGAGTTGGAATCTCCTCATATATTGCAATGACTATTGAGTAGACTTAGTTGCATACTCCTTATTATGAATTGTCTAAGTATCTACTCCTGTGCTGAGAATATTTACATCATATGAAGCAAATGTGTTCGTGAAAGTTCTTTTATTGCACTCAGTTTTCAACTGAATTGCTTGAGGACAAGCAATAAGCTAAGCTTGGGGGGAGAGTTGATACGTCCAAAACGTATCTACTTTCCCGAACACTTTTTCTATTGTTTCTCCTCTAAACTTGTGTGATTTGGATACAACTAAGACGGACTGACGCTGTTTTCAGTAGAATTATCTTGGTGTCTATTTTTTGTGTAGAAAATCAACTATCAGGAAAAATCCCGCAAAATATGCCAAAAATCCTATTTCACCAGAAGACTCACGGAGCCAGAAGACGAGGCGGAGGTGGGCCACGAGGGGCCCACACCCCCCTGCCGCGTGGGCCAGGCCTAGCTACGCCTGGAGGGGTGTGGCCGCCTCAGGCACCCCCTCGGCCTCCTTCTTCGCCTATAAGTTGCCTTCTGACCTAAAAACTCAGGGGGTTTGACGTTTTTCCAAAAAGAGTTCCGCTGCGCCGCTACCACCAAAAACTGCGATTCAGAACCAGAAACTCCATGCTGGCACCCTGTCGGGATGGGGAATTTGGAGAGGATCATCGCCATCATAATCAACAATGCCTCTCCATCAACCATCCATGTTTCCCCCATCCATGAGTGAGTAATCCCCCATCGTAGGCTATGGGGATGGTAGGGATTGTATGAGTTCTATCATGTAATCGAATAAGATTGTTAGGGCATGGTGCCTAGTATCTTTGTTGGTGCTATTTGACTTTGTTGCAACTTGTTGTTCTTAATTCTTGTCACTAGGGACCGATTGACATGATCTCAGATCTGAACTTATTATTGATTCATGATGATAGTATTGCTTGTGATCTTATCTGCAAGTTGATATCATTGTCTGGAACCAAAGGACCCGAAGTGACAGAAATTGGGATAGCCGGAGGGGATGGCTGTGATGTGAGGATCAGACGTGTTCACGGAGTGTTAATGCTTTGCTCCGGTGCTCTATTAAAAGGATTACCTTAATTGCCATTAGATTCCCTTGAGTCCTCGTGATACGTTGGAAACGTATCTATAATTTTTAATGCTCCATGCTTGTTTAGTATGTACTTTGCTTTACTTGTCCACACTTTGAGGTGCTTTTTACATGTTTTCTAGTACTAACCTATTAACAAGTTGCAACAGTGACAGATGCTTGTTTTCTGCTGTTTTTGGTTTCAGAAAAGTTAGTAAAGAAACATTCTCGGAATTGGACGGGACAAACGTCAAAGTCAATTACTTTCTGTGGGGAACAAGAAGTCCAGAGGAAATACGGAGGGGCCAGCCCCTGTGAGGCAGGTGGTTCCGCCTGCTAGGGTTTGGTGGCTCGGCCTCGCCCTTCGCCTATAAGAAGCCCCCGATGCAGAAACCCTGAGGTTGTTTGTCTTTATGATTTTATCATGTCTGTGTTGTTTGTGATCTTGCATGCTCTCCGTTGCTAGTGGTTATCTTGGCCAAGTAGTTCCTAGTGACTCCAAGAGGGGGTATTTATGCTCGATAGTGGGTTCATGCCTCTAGTTTCCAAGGGAAATGACAATAATATCTTCGGTTGTAGATGTGTTGTTGCTGCTGCTAGGGATAAAACAACGGTCTCTTGTTCATGGAACATGTGGACTGTTTACCTTACACACTTTGCTAAAAGCAGTTGTCTGTTGCTTGCAACTTAATACTGGAGGGGGTTCGGATGATAACCTGAAGGTGGACTTCTAGTCATAGATGCAGTTGGATGGCGGTCTATGTATATTATTGTATTGCCCAATCAACCTCATAGGATCTTTCTGACTAGTAATTGCATTGTTATGCCTTGCTCAGTTCCTATCAATTTCCCCGTTGTAATTTTTTTACCCTTCATATCATGTTGTTTATTTAAGGAGAGCACCTCTAGTGAACTATGTGTTGGAATTATGCCCTAGAGGCAATAATAAAGATGTTATTATTATAATTCTTGTTCATGATAAAGTTTATATTCCATGCTAGAATTGTATTAAGCGGAAACTTTAATACTTGTGTGGTTTGTGAACAACACCGTGTCCCTAGTATGCCTCTATGGACTAGCTCATTGATTAATGATGGTTAAGGTTTCCTAACCATAGACATGAGTTGTCGATTAATAATGAGATCATATCATTGGGAGAATGATATGATGGACAGACCCAAACTAAGCGGAGCAATTAGATCGTGTCATCGTGTTCATCTTTGTGAAGCTTTTCTTATGTCAAATATTGTATTCCTTAGACCATGAGATAATACAACTCCCTGGTATCGGAAGAAAGCTTTGAGGTCATCAAACGTCATTCTATGAGAGGGTGATCATAAAGGTGTCTCTTAGGTGATCGGAAAGTACCTGTTGGGTTGTATGTATCGAGATGGGATTTGTCCCTCCCAAGTCGGAGAGATATAGTTCGGGCCCACTCGGTAATCGATATCAACACCGCTTGCAATCATGTGGTTAAGGAGTTAATCACAAAGTGATATCGTATTACGGAACGAGTAAAGTACTTGCTGTGAACGAGATTGAACTAGGTATGACGGTACCGACGATCAAATCTCGGGCAAGTAAAATATCGCGAGACGAAGGGAATATATATATGGGATTGATTGAATCCTGGCATCTTGGTTCATCCGATATGATCATCGATGAATGTGTGGGAGTCAATATGGGTTGTCAGACCCCGCTGTTGATTATTGATATAAGATCATGTCTGCATATTCTCGAACCCGAAGGGTCACACACTTAACGTGTCTCGACGCTAGGATAGATTGGATATTGGTTTATGAGTTTTTGTTCGGAGTCTCGGATGGGATCCGGGACATCACGAGAGGTTCCGGAATGGTCCGGAGAATATGATTCATATAAGGCAATGCAGTTTTTGGAGTTAGGAATTGTTTCGGTTAATCGGTATTGTACCGGAAGCTTCTAGAACCTTCCGGAGGGGGACCAACGTGGCCCCACCTGCCGGTAGGGGCAAGGGCCTATGAGGGAGTGCCCTGGCCGCATTGGGCTAGGGGCACAAGGCCCCATAGGTCCCAGCCGGCCAAACCTAGGGAAAACCCTATGTAACATCCCAAAAATATCAAACTTAGATCATCAAAACACTAATCACCAAGTTTAGGGTTAACAAAAACTTTTCTAAGTAAACCCATGAATGCATTCATATGTGAATGCATGGATTTTTAATTTCTTTAAAAACCACATTGTTTGTGTGATCCATTGCTTGTAAAATGTTTCTTAGGTGAAAAGAACATCATCTAAAACATTTCCCACACTTTTCCTTAAGACAAGTAAATCAAAACAAATATATTAAGTGAATGGTCATTTTGACCGATTTAACTCCCATGCCTACTTTGGCTGTCTCAAACTTTCAAAACCTAACAGAAACTTTTCTGGATCTTTGCACCCCTTGAATGTACTCATAACAGAGTATCAAGGCCCATTTTGTGATCATCCAGAAACTTTCAAATGCATAGTTTGAATGACAATTCAAAATTGAATCTTCTTCATATGGGAAGATCCCACTTTTTCAAAACCCACTCAAACAAGCTCAACTTTCAAAACCCAAGCATCTGCAGACTCACCAGAACCAATCTAGCAAACCCACCAAAATTCATTTCAAAATTCAAAACTTGATTTCATGCGGCCATTTCATCAAACAGGTTGCAGACACAAATCAAACAAAACATCAAACACTATAGTGTGCAGTGATTCTTGCCTAACTTGTTCCCTAGTTAGCTCACACACACCTCAGTAGATCATCTAGAAAGATTAGCCCAACACTAGCACCCCTGTGAGCTTGCCATTGCCATTAATGGTGAACAGCCGAGCACCTCAATGCCACCCCATAATCGACAGCAGGCTAGAGGAAGAACTAGCTGTGCCAACCTTGTCTAGGCGGCAGCCCACCGTCCACCGCCACTGCTTGTCCCAGCCGCGAGCGTTGCCAAGCCCTGGACCACGCGCACAAGACACGCCCAGACCATGCCGAGCGTGCGCCAGAGCGCCACCCTCGACCAGCATCCACAGCATCGGCGCCGCCTCACCGCGTGCATACACGATCACCACCGACCCAGAGACCGCCAGACATCCCGCTTGCCGCCCGTGCCATACAACCACCGCCGCCGTCAACGCCGCCTGCCAAGCAGAGCACCGTCTGCTCTGCACCAAACCACACCGCCCCATGCCTCGCGACCATGTCGTTGAGCATCGCCAGGAGACACAGCACCGTCCCTGACCCTTGCCCATGCCATTAGCCGCCTGTAATGTCGCCCCCGACATGCTCACCTGCGCCCCGACGGTCCCCTCGCTCGACTATAAATAGAGGCCACCCCCGCATGATTTCTTCACACCATCTCACTCCCCTCTCCCCATTGACCGTGCCACACCATCCTCAGAGCAATGCGAGCACCACATCGCCGGAATTTCACCGGAGCCCGCCGCCTCTGGAGAAGAAAGGAGCCAGCGATTGGAGCCGCCCCAAGAGAAGCCACCGGTACCAGGAGGTTCGCCGTCGACTTCGTCGTTCGCCTCGCCCTCGCCGCACCTCGGTGAGCCCAAGCACCCTCATCGGCCGCTTAGGTTTCGTTCTCGCTGGAGTTGTCTCGCGTCGACGATGACCCCCAACCGTTGGATTAGAACTAGATCGAACGATCCACGTTGCCCCATACCGCTTCGCCCAGCCTCGTGTCACTGACGAGTGGGGACACCCACTTAAGCAGCCCGCGGGAGCACTGCGCTTAGCAGGCCGGCCCGTTAGAATTTCCGCGCAGCCCAGCAATTCAAATTAAACCTTTTTATTTTTAAATTCAAACACACTTCTGTACCCAACTTCAAAAATCAACCCAGATCGATTCAGTGCACCAAATTGGATGAAACCAATTTTGTTGCAAAGGTCTGTGAATGATTAATCCAAGCCCGTTGGATTCAAGTCATTTGGATCTGTAGATCACCCATAGCAAAAATAACAAGGCAGAAGCCTTTCTGCATTCAAACATTTTTCAAATTTAAACCATAAAAGCTTTTGAGTTGATTCCAACTCTCAAAAATCACATTTAACCATACCTTTCAGAATATATAAAAATTTATAGGTTTACTTGCAGACATAATGATTAAGGAATAAAAGAATGCTTCATAAGCATTTCTAGCCACTTTAATTAATTAAAATAAAAGGGTAAAACCTTATTAAATTGTGACACCACTTTAAATCACATTCCCATGGACTACAATATGTGGTGATGACATGTGTCAACATGATCCCATGTTTAGTTTGGAGAATATTAAATCTTAAGTAGTTTTTCAATGAGTAGAAATTACTTTTTTAAAATAAAAAGATTTAAACCAAGCCTTAACCTTGTAATGTTAAAGATGATGCTAGATCATCTATAGGACCCTTGTGTGTGACGATTGCAAGTAGTTAAGTATTGTTTGGTGATTGTGTACCTCGTATTTATTCATAGACGCTAGTACCGACCAAGGATACAAGGAGGAAGGAGGATACTACGAAAACGAAGCCGAGGAGAACTTCAACCACTGCTCTGCACAAGGCAAGCTGATAATATACCAATGCAAGCTAAAACCTGCAAGACACTCTACTTTAGCAAGACTAATACTACTAGTGAATGTGCAAGCTAACACTTGCAATATACTATACCTATGCAAGCTTATACTCATATTGATGCAAGCCAACCCTTTCCAGATACCCTACTGATGTCAAAAACCCATACTTGTGACCCTACTTGCTTGTTGAAAACCAATCCTATTTTTATGGCAAGCTTCTTACTTTATTTTCTTTATCAAAGCTTACTTAGAGTCTACCTAAGAGTTTGGTCGATACTAGACAGTTGTGCTGAAGGTTGCATAAAGAGCATAAAATTTGGCCTATGCTAGAAACCTTGATCTCAGCCTAATACATAAGATTGAACTTAGTAAAACTCCACTAGTTACCACCCCTTATTAGTACCAACCCCACCTATAGATGCTAGTGCTAAGCATAAAACTTGATCAACTTTAGATGGGAATACTTGGTGGAAAAATGGTTATGAAAACCTTGGAATGATGGATCATTCTATTGAAATGTTTTGGACATGTGTTTCCAAACACTTGATGATTCTGGTGATAAAAATGTTGATGCATGAGCCTTAGCCCTTTATAAAACTGATGGTTGTCTGGATGCGATACCATTCCAATTTTATGCATAACCACAATACCCGAATATTGGGTAGGGCTTGACGAAACTTATATACCTTAGTATTAGTTCCCTCACGGCCAAGGTCTGAGCCGAGGCTACCTTGTGAAGATTGTCCACCTATGTAGTACCCAAGATGACAAAGGGTCATGGTTGGGAGGCCAAACTCACAGGAGAGGTGCTTATACTAGGAGTGTAATTGAAAGGTTAGGATTGATTATCCGTGACATCGAGTATGGTGAATTCAGGATTTGTTCTGACGGATGTATCGAATGTTGTGGTGAAAGTGTACAATCTCTGCAGAGTGTCAAACTATTCGAATAGCAGCCGTCCATGATTATGGATAGTTGAGTGGCCATCTTGTCTCCGACTTTTCAAAATGACTTGTGAAATAAAGTGAGACTTTTACTTGACCACAACAGAGTTGTGACCTGAACTACAAGATCCCACTTAGGAGTTATAAAGTTGTGACTAGCTTTGGAACTTAGTAGAGATAAACCTGGCTTTTTTCAAAACAACCCTAGAGCCTAGTGCCCTATTATCCAAAAACCCCTTACTTGTTAGTATTAGTTTGCGAGTACTTAAAGAGTACTCATGGCTTTGTCCCTGGCTATTCCCATGGCCAGACTATGAAGAGGAGTACCTGGAAGATGGACCCCAGGAAGGTTACGACAACTAGGATCATCTCCCATCGTCAGCATTGCTTGTGACCCCGAAGATGGAGCTTCGTCTACGCTGCCATTATTATTACGTATTCCGCTTCTTGATGTTGTATTAAGAACTGGATCATGAGATCCCTATTTGTGTAAGAACTTATGTATCGTTTGTAATAGATGATGTACTATGGTATCCAATTCTGTTATGTCTCGCAAAAATGGTAATCCTGGGATTGCGATGTATGGCATAACAGGCATCTAGGATTGAAAAATCCGGGTGTTGACAAGTTGGTATCAGAGCCATCCTGACCATAGGAGACCCTAGTTAGGTTGGACGTTGAACCAAAAACTTAGTTTCAAAAACCAAAGAAAACAAATATTTACAAAAACCTATTCTCATTCTTATCTCTTTAATTCTTTCATAAAACTTCATGTTCCTAAAAAACTCTTGCAAAATAGATAAAATTTTGACACACTTGATCACTCTGCTAATCTACTCATCCTCTATTTTTATAGATGGACGTGAAGTACAACAAGTTTTACCAACTTGGTAATGGGAGAGACCTGATCTTTGAGAGGGATCTGGATCAGCTTTCGGAACTTCTGGAGCGTCCACACCCCGAGTTCTTCGGAGCTCAGCTCAATGATCAAGGAGGAGAAGATCTGCAGTGGCTAATTGTTGCAAGTCTCCGAGGAAAGATTGAACCTCCCACTGCGGAGGGAATTCAGTTTACCTTGAGGGAAAACAACTGGCTCGATGGACTTGCCAGAGCAATGCAGGAAGCTCTTTCCCGTCTGTGTGGGCAGAGCATCAATCAGATCAAGGGTACTCGCTTTGAGTTTTTTCCAAGACGTGATGCAAATGGCCAACCACTAGAAGCCTCATACCACCCCGAGCTGAAGACTCAATTGGACCACCTTAGCTTCATGATGTATGATCGTCAGCAGGAATTGGACAACTGCCGAGACTATTGCAACCACAAGTCTGCCATCATCAAGACGAAGGACCAGACCATCGCCATGCTAGGAAAGTATCGCAAGTCTCGCCGCCGTCAGCTCGACAAGAAGGAGCGCATTATTGCACGTCTTCGCCATCGCATATCATCTCTAGAAGAGACCATCCACGAGAGGGACATGCAGTCGGAGGAAAGGGAGAATGCCGGAGAGGATCTTCGTGGAGACTGTAACATCCCTAAAATCATGATTTCAAAGATTACATATCATTCATGCATGCATATAGAATTGAGATCATTTTCAAAACTCATTTCAGAAAAACAAAGCACATAGTGCTATCATTTTATGTGAGCAAGCTAAAATCAAATGGCCATCCCCATTTGAGAGTTTGAATGTTTTAAACCTAGATTGCTTGTCTCCTTTGTTGAATGGATTGAGTGTGGAAATTTGAACCAAGTTTTACAAAATGGAAATGGTTCAAAAACTATTTTTTCAAACATTTGCAAATCAGGTACCAAGTCCCTGATATTTTGTTCTCCAAGAATGACCAAGCTTTTGCAAAGCAACCACATGGTTTTATGCCTTTATTTGAAACTTCTGCACACTGCAAAAACCCCAGAAATATTTGAATTCAAAAAGAGTTTGAATTCATATCAAAACCATTCCTGAAAATCAAAACAGAAAAAGAAAAGGACAAAAGAAAAGAAAAGGGCCAGGCGCCAGGATTCTAGCCCAAAGAATGTAATCGCCCAACTAGCCCACCGGCCTTCCTCTCTCTCTCTACATGCCTCCAAGCGATCGGCGACAACCAGACCCCACCTCCTCTCTGCGCAATTCACTGACGAGCGGGCCCTCTCCACGTCAGCGTCGTCTTCCCCAAATCCCGCGCACGAACTCCGCCGCTGCCCGTTGCTGCCTTGATTTTGCGAGGTAAATTGCATTGATGCAGCAAGTGTTTCTTGTCGAGCCTCTGGCTATATAATCCCCACACCCTCGCGACCATTTCCCCCCAAACAATTTCTCTTTCACGCCACCAGGCTGCCCACAACTCGCTCGACGCCGCCGCTGTTCCGACGACCGCGCCGACGAATTCCGGTGAGCCCCGTGTTCCCCTCTGTCTCTGAATCATGCTATCAAGTTCAGCAAGTCTTTGCGCACCTACTGACACTCCCCATTTGTCCTCGCATGATCCGTAGCTCCAGCAACGACTCCGACTGACCGCCACCGTTCTCTGCACGAACTCCGGCGAACTTTCTCCGTAAGTAGCCGCCACCCCTTACCCTCTGACTGATACGCCTAGAATCCCCATCGTCTTGCGCATCTAACAGTACCCCTCTTTTGGCTTAGCGCGACGAGGAACCTCGCCAACGACGACGACTGACCGTGCCTGACGCGTTCGCATACTCCGACGAGGAATCTCCGACGACCCCGTGCGCCCCTTCCGAAGCCATCGCCACCTTGAGCATCAGCAGCCTCCTGCGGTTCTGGTAAGCATCTCCTCTCTTCCCCGGGCGACCTAGAACGCCAGCACCGCCGCTGACCGACGCGCCGCCGCCAGCCGCCGCCGCTAGCGCCGCTCGAATTTGGTCGTTTGATCTAGAGCCGTCAGATCTGGATCCAACGCATAGATTTAGATCACTTAGCGAATCGTTTTTGGTAGATCTAGGCCGTGTGTTTTAAATAGATCCTACGGCTCGCGAGCGTGATCCGGAGCGAATCGGTACGCGCCCGTAGGAACATGACGCATGGCTAGGGTTAGATTCAAAAACAAATTTGAAATCAGATTTTGATCCAAAATTGAAATAGCTATAACTTTTGATTCCCACGTTAGATTTTTGCAAATTTTATACCGTTGGGATCAGGGAGACAAGCCCTTTCTAAATCTGCAATGTGTTTAGCAAAATGTTTCTGTTAAAATGACTTTTTATGCAGAAACTTGTTTAGGACCATTTTGAGTATAGAATTTGTTTAGTAAATTGTTTTAGTGCTAAATAAGTTTAGTTAGCAAGTTTTTGACTTGGTTATGTTTCTGTATCATGCACTTGGTTGGTGGAGTTTTAAAAAAATCATCACTTTGCATTCTTGCATGCATGCATATATATTTTTTTTGTATATGAATTGTGTGTAATTTTGTGCTACAAATTTTTGTGTAGATTTTGCTAGTGACTGTGATTGTGAAGAGTGCTACTCTCCCCATTACCAAGGAAAGTGGTACTTCATGAATATTTACATCCCTATATTTTGTACAAGCATTAGAAATATTTTGCTAAGTATTGCATGTTGTTATTTTTGCCAAATGCTATGTTGGGAAATCCTAAGTAGTTGTAGAATTGTAGAATTGCTAGGAAATTTCCTAAGTTAAGTTACTATGCCATGATTAGCCTAGCTAGTAGCAAACAAGGGTTGGTAAAGTATCTACATGCTATGATGAAAATATTTCTAAGTCTTGGGACTTAAGTTTTTCTTAATAAAACAACTAAGTCAATGAACCTCCTGGGTGGAATGGGACTTGAATGGTGGTTTTTGGTTGAGTGGTTACACAAGGCCCATGGACATGGTTTACCTTGTGTATCTCACTTGTGGTATGCCACCCAGGCACAAAGGGATTTTAGAGGCCAAGTGTTGAGAAGCTTATAGTGCAGCCACTTGGCAATATGGGCTCTGCCTTGATCATATAGGTTGCTAGAACTTAGCCATTTGGACAGTTGGTGGTAGTGGGAATTATAGGTTGGAGCGCGTCCATTTGGTCTAAGGGAAGGCTTCTGAAAGGTCCTGTCTTGGGAAACCAAGTCTGGTGGGGAAAGTGAAGGGAATATGCCCGAGAGGCAATAATAAAGTGGTTATTATCGTATTCCTTATTTATGATAAATGTTTATTTTACATGCTATAATTGTATTAATACGTAAAAGTTAATACATGTGTGTTTAATAAACAAAAAGGAAGTTCCTAGTTATGCCTCTCTTATAAACTAGCTCGTTGATTAACATGATGATCAAAGTTTCCTGATCATGGACATTGGATGTTGTTAATAACGAGGTCAGAACATTAGTGTAATGATGTGATGAACATTCATCCGAAGTATAGCATTACTATCAAAGTCATTGAGTTTATGTTGCTATAACAACTTACGAAGTGATCCTAATCCTTAGACCATGATATCATGTTAATCACCAACACCGGAAGAGTTTCTTGATAACATCAAACGTCACACCGTAACAGGGTGATTATAAAGATGGATTTATAACTACTAAAGTGTTATGTTGAGGCCCATGGATCGAGAGTGGAATTTGTTCATCCCGATGACGGATAGATATACTCTGGGCCCTCTCGGTGATATCACATTGATTAGCTTGCAAGCAAGTGATTTGATCACTAGAATGTTATATCACGAACGAAAAGAGTGCATGTCGAACGAGATCAAACTAGGTATGGAGATACCGATGATTGAATCTCGGACATGTAATATATCGTGAAACAAAGGGATTAAGATACTAGCGTAAAGGTTCCGACGATCACAAGAAAGTCATCGTTGAATGTGTGGAGTGTATGGGTCTCTAGATCCGCTTCGATTATTGATCGAGAGGGTCTCGATTATGTCCGCATTATTCACGAACCGTAGGGTGACACACTTAAGAGACACCGACATCCAATTGGAACAAAAGTTTCATGCGAAAGAATGAACAAGCGCGCAGGAATTTATTTCACTAGATACCAAACAGTTTTTGGGTGAAATTGCATCAAGTGGTTACGCATGTGAAATGGAATTCTAGCAAGGTTATTTGTGAATGTTTGTCATTAAAGTAATTGACAAAATTCTGAATAAAATAAAGAGTTTTATTTAATGAGAGTTTGCATTAAATTTGGTGGAAATTTAATGGGAATTTGAGTGGGTTTTTTAGTGGAGAAAATTGAAGGGCCATTTTGTGAGTGGAGTGTCCACCCACATGAATGAGGGAGAGGTGGGGGCACCCTCCATGGCCGGCCATGCCCCCTTGGGCTGCCCCTCCCCTATATAAGGACCTCCTCCACTATCACACCTCCTCGTGAAGGATCTCTCCCCTCTAGAATTTATCCCCATGGTCTCGGACTAGCGAGATACATGTTCCCTGGCTTTTCGGCAAGAAAGAGTTGTGCTTCGCTGCATCGCTGGGCGAGGAGGCGGAGGTTGCTCGGTGCCTCGAGCGTATGTGCGAGCACGGATCTTGCTATTGTTTTGCGGCGCTAGGACTTCCTCTCGATCTTGAGATCGGCAAGAGATCGTCTACATCAACCACGAGTTTGGACTCGTTAAGCTTTGTCGGTCTTCAAGGGTATGTTCTCTATGGATATACATCCGCCCGTTGTTTGTATCTAGTAGATAGATCTTGGTACATAGTTCCCATCGTAGGAAATTTTTGTTTTCTATGCTGCGAACCCTACAGTGGTATCAGAGCCGGATCTATGCGTAGATGCTTTGCACGGGTAGTACACATATGAGTATGTGGGCGATGATGATCATTTTATTGCTTCTTAGTTGTACTTTGGATATTGGTGGCATAGTGGGATGAAGCGGTCGGGACAAACTTTACATGTCCTCGCACATGAGACATGTTCCACGCTTGACATGCAACTAGTTTTGCATAAGTGGCTAGCGGGTGTCTGTCTCTCCTACTATAGTCAATATCTAATTTGCAACGAGTTGTCAACAATTTGGTTATCCTCGTTGTGGTTCATGTTCGTAGGTAAGAACGGTTCTATCTTCGAAAGCCCTAAGCCACGTAAAACTTGCAATGGATAAATTAGAGGCGTCTAGTTTAGATTGTTGCTGGGCTAGTGTTATGATATGGTGATGTTGTAAGTAGAAGTATGAGATGATACTCTTACAACACACATAGCGTGTAAGTTCCATAGACCTTGGCCTTACACATAAAGTTATGATAGATATCATACCACGATGCACATGATGGAGATCATATGCGGGAACCATATCATTTCACTAATAAACATGTGATGTTTTGATTGCATCTTATATTTCTTGTTTGGCGTTTTATTAGCATAATAAGATGATCTCTCATTTAGATATCAAGATAAGAATGTGTTCTTCCTTAAGTATGCACCGACAATTTTTCGTCGCTTCAAGACATCACGTGATGATCGGGTGTACTTGAATCCACGAGCATATCTCGTGTGTAAGACAGTTACACACGCGAATACTAAGGTTCTTACTTGGCGATCCTAGCATGTACAGACATGGCCTCGGAACACGGACCGAAAGGTTAAGCATGATTCATATCTTTTGATATGATGACCATATGGATGCTCGCTTTTGAAGCTACACCGACTCACGTGATGATCGGACTTGGTGTAGTGGATTTGGTTCATGTAATCACCAAAAAGACACGAGGGATGTCGTTTTTGAGTGGGAGTTCATTTCTAATTTAGATTAGTAGAACTCAATTTATCATAAATTAAATCAAAGTGAATTTGCATAATTTGTTGTAGTCATTGGCATTCGTTCACCACCTTATGCTTAGTTATAATTGAGATAATAGAACTATAGAATTCTGGATATATACTTTACGAACTGGTATCGTATTGTGTTGAGTGTCAATCTAAAGTTTAAAGTCCTATTACAAACTTTTAGCAAACTCTGTTTACTCCGTGAAATTTAATAATTGGTATTAAATCGAGAGTAACAATTCCAGTGTTAGTATCTTAAGTATCATGTTTACCTCCATGATTCTTGATTTAAACATCAAGTTTATCTAGGAGCTGAAAGAATTATTTCAGAAATCATCATGTGTGGTAGATATAACTATATCTGAAACAATATTTTGCTTGCAATATGATAGAGTATAGTTTATGTTCTCATATTGGATGAGAATTTACGAAGGTTGGAGATGCTAGACATCCTAATCATCCAAAAGGGTTTTGGAAAGTAATGTTATACTCATGATTCGCCTTTATAAGCTACAGTAGCTTGATCATGAATGTCATCATGATAAGGGTGAATAGAATATGTATGTAAAATGTTTACTACACTAAAAGATTACTAAAGAATGGATTTTGAAAGAATACCGATCATTTGATGATGGTGATCTACTTCAAAGTGCAAGTCCAAAGGTATTATTATTTGAATATACACGCTTTGGACTATGTGTCATGTATATGGCGCCACTTTTGATGTTGATAAATTCTTTTAAAAGGAAAAGGAAATGCTGAAAGAGAATCTATAAAATATATTTGGCAGAAAAGAAAAGATTGGAAATATCCAATTTAGGTATATATATGATATACATGTTATGGTTGTATTCTTTGCTTGTTAAACAATGTGGTTCTTGGGTATTGGATACCGAATTGGTTGGTATGAAATGTCATACGGAACAACGCAATTCATGAACCACAATGACCTAAGTAACTAGCAAGAGAATATGTGATGATGTTCATCGAAAACAAACAAACCGTTGTTTGTATTTCTCGTTTACATCAAAGCTTGACTTCAAGATTTGTTTTAATAATTGTTATTTAAATCAGGTATTATGAGAACAAAGGTTGTTCAAATAATTACCGTTTTCCATATAAGATGGATGATTTACAAATCTAGTTGGAGAAATCACATCCATAAAACCTAATGCTAAAATGTCGCAAGACAAATGAATGAAATATCACTTACGAAGTGACATCGCCGTTTAAATTATATTGGAAAGAGAACATGAAGAATCTCCATATTCATGGATTTTTGGAGTCTTTGATTTGATCAAGTGACGCTTGTGAGACTTTCCACGTGATAATTAAAACTTCGTTCAAAGGCCAAAGAAGAACGAACGACTAAATTATTGGAATTTATACATATTGATGTATGTAGTCCATTATGTATAGTCGTAAGCGATGGATTTCAAATTCATATGCTTTCTCCGAAAATTTGAGTGAATGTTCACTTAATGCGAGAGAAGTATGAAATATTTGAAAATGTTTCAAAGACTTTCAAGATGAAGTGCAAAATCATTTTAACAAGAAAATAAATGGTTTATGATTTTATCATAAGGGATTTGTTTGAGTTACAAGTGTAACAAGAAAATAAATGAATTATGATTTTATCATAAAGGGATTTATTTGAGTTGCAAGTTTAGCAAAACACCTAGATTTACATCTCCCGAAACACCATAGGAGTATGGAGTGTTTGAGATTTGTAATGAAACCTTGTTTGACATGGTTGGATCAAAGGTGTTATTTATAAAACTGCCATTATGTTTTAAAAGATTAAAGCTTTAGAGACTTCCGCTTTTATACTGAAAATAGCTCCATCTTGATCCGTTGAAATGACACCATCGAAGTTATGGTTTGGGGTAAAACCCAAGTTGTCATTTCTTAAATTTTGGTATGCTAAACATAAGTAAGATGTTTACAACCGAAGTCGGATGAGCATGTCTTTGTAGGTTATTTCGAATAACAATTGGTTATTCCTCCATAACACCAAGTACAAAAGGGTTTGTTGCTTGAAACGTGAAGTTTCTTGAAGAAGGAATTTTTCATAAATGTTAAGTGGGAGGACAATAGAACTTTGATAAGGTTAACGAACCTTAGCTATATATGCTGAGTTGCGCAGCGCCGGAAAATGTTCCGGAGGCTGCCATAATGCTCATAGCTTATGTGCCTCAAAGGTTGTGGTCACGGAGATCTAAGTTCTTATTGAACCAAGTTGGTCGGATAAACACTCAAATACTAAGATTTGAGAGTAAATCATTATTGTTTGACAATGATGAACCGACTATATGCAAAGAAGCGATGATGGGCCCTGGCTCCGTCAAATGGCTTAAAATCCGTGATAGTTCCATACACGAGAAATCAAGTTTTGAACTTGGAAGACCCTCTGGAAAGGTGTAAAAACCTATCGGTCGTATTTGGATCTATAAAGAAACAGACATGGATGTTTCACATCTATGAAATAGTCGACATGTCGTAAAGTATTTTACGACAATGTTCAAGGAGTTGACTATGACAAGATTTGATCTTTCATAGCGATATTTAGTCTGGACGGATTAAAGTAGCAACCACTACATATAATCTGTTATATGGTAGATGAATAAACAAAACAAAGTTCTTCTAATAGAATGGTTACCTAGGACGTGTACATGACACGGTCCAAAGGGTTTTGTTAAATTCAAAGGATGCTAAAAGGGCATGCAAACTTCAATGGTTGAAGTAAGCATCATGAGTTGGAATCTTCACCATGATGAAAAAGTTTTCATCGAGAGACAATGAAGATGCTTGCATTTGCAAGAAATTAAGTGGAATGTGAGACATATTTCTAATACATTATGTGGAGGACATCTTGTTGATTGGAAATGATGTATCTTTTATTGACAAAGGTTAAGAATTTCATTTCGATGAAATACTTAGGCAAAACCCGAATATTTAGCGTGAATGTCTATAGTGGATGGTATGACGCCAATATGGTTGTGCCAAATATACATATATGAGATATTGAAGGAGTTCAATATAGAAACGACAAGAAACAGTTCTTGTTGCATGGAAAGTAATTGAATCAAGATTCAAGTGTATTGACACTTGATAAGTGAAACAAGATTCAAGTGTTTTGACACTTGATGAGTGAAACCACGAGAATGTTTTGATCAATCATACCATGATATGTACACATCCAGATATGTCCTATGCTCTAAGTGTTATGAGCATATACCAGAATGAATCATAAAATGATCATTGGACGATAGTGAGGATATTCTTATGATCTTTTGGAAGAACTAAGAATATATTTGTGTTGAGGTGACAAACAATTACAAATAGTTCATTGTAAAGCGTTACATTGATACTAGTTTTGTCACAAGATACAAATTAAGTTTATCTCAATTTAAACTATGGGTGGCACAATGTAATGGAAAGGAGATTCCATGATGGATTTGGATGAAATTCATAGTTGAGACATTGTGACGAATACTACAACAAAAAGGCTAATTATATGACTGCTATAGTAGTAGAAAAGGAGGGAATTTGTGTCAAGAAGTTTGTTATCAAACTAAGGTGTGGTTCGCAACGGGCTAACACTAAAGATATATTTTATGCCAATAGTATCGACGTGTTTTAACTCCAAGGAACTAAAGGTCTCACCGAAAGACCAAATTTATACAATGCCATCTCATTGGAGAATGAGTGATGCGTGGAGACGCAAAGACATGCAAATACACACGGACCTGAAGCGTCAGATCCGTAGATTATGTTAACCACTTGCAGTTGCGTATATGGAACACCAGAAAGCCATAGGTGTTCAATACGCAAAGTTTTTCAAACTAGATTATTGTCTCTAGTGCAAGTGGGAGACTGAAGGGAATATGCCCGAGAGGCAATAATAAAGTGGTTATTATCGTATTCCTTATTTATGATAAATGTTTATTTTACATGCTATAATTGTATTAATACGGAAACGTTAATACATGTGTGTTTAATAAACAAAAAGGAAGTTCCTAGTTATGCCTCTCTTATAAACTAGCTCGTTGATTAACATGATGATCAAAGTTTCCTGATCATGGACATTGGATGTTGTTAATAACGAGGTCACGACATTAGTGTAATGATGTGATGAACATTCATCCGAAGTATAGCATTACGATCAAAGTCATTGAGTTTATGTTGCTATAACAACTTACGAAGTGATCCTAATCCTTAGACCATGAGATCATGTCAATCACTAACACCGGAAGAGTTTCTTGATAACATCAAACGTCACACCATAACAGGGTGATTATAAAGATGGATTCAGAACTACTAAAGTGTTATGTTGAGGCCCATGGATCGAGAGTGGAATTTGTTCATCCCGATGACGGATAGATATACTCTGGGCCCTCTCGGTGATATCACATTGATTAGCTTGCAAGCAAGTGATTTGATCACTAGAATGTTATATCACGGAACGAGAAAAGAGTGCATGTCGATACGAGATCAAACTAGGTATGGAGATACCGATGATCGAATCTCGGACATGTAATATATCGTGAAACAAAGGGATTAAGATACTAGCGTAAAGGTTAAGCGATCACAAGAAAGTCATCGTTGAATGTGTGGGAGTCAGTATGGGTCTCCAGATCCCGCTTCTGATTATTGATCTGAGAGGGGTATCGATCATGTCTGCATTATTCACGAACCGTAGGGTGACACACTTAAGAGACACCGACATCCAATTGGAACAAAAGTTTCATGCCGAAAGAATGAACAAGCGCAGGAATTTGTTTCACTAGATACCGAAACAGGTTTTCGGGTGAAATTGCATAAAGTGGTTATGCATGTGAAATAGAATTCTAGCAAGGGGTTATTTGTGAATGTTTGTAATTAAAGTAATTGACAAAATTCTGAATAAAATAAAAGAGTTTTATTTAATGAGAGTTTGCATTAAATTTGGTGGAAATTTAATGGGAATTTGAGTGGGTTTTTGAGTGGAGAAAATTGAAGGGCCATTTTGTGAGTGGAGTGTCCACCACATGAATGAGGGAGGTGGGGGCTCCCTCCATGGCCGTGACCATGCCCCCTTGGGCTGCCCCCCCTCCCCTATATAAGTAGCCCCTCCTCTCACTTCTCACTCACACCTCCTCGTGAAGGATCTCTCTCCCCCTCTAGAATTTATCCCCCATGGTCTCGGACTAGCGAGATACATGTTCCCGGTGGCTTTTCGGCAAGAAAGAGTTATGCTTCCGCTGCATCGCTGGGCGAGGAGGCGGAGGTTTCGGTGCCTCGAGCGTGTGCGAAAGCGGATGCGCTTGTTTTTTTGCGCTAGTACTTCCTCTCGATCTTGAGATCGGCAAGAGATCGTCTACATCAACCACGAGTTTGGACTCGTTAAGCTTTGTCGGTCTTCAAGGGTATGTTCTCTACGGATATACATCCGCCCGTTGTTTGTATCTAGTAGATAGATCTTGGTACATAGTTCCCATCGTAGGAAATTTTTGTTTTCTATGCTGCGAACCCTACAGAAAGTGCACAACCTGCTTATAGTGCAGCCACTTGGCAATATGGGCTCTGCCTTGATCATATAGGTTGCTAGAACTTAGCCATTTGTACAGTTGGTGGTAGTGGGAATGATAGGTTGGAGCGCGTCCATTTGGTCTAAGGGAAGGCTTCTGAAAGGTCCTGTCTTGGGAAACCAAGTCTAGTGGGGAAGTGCACAACCTCTGCAGATGGAAAAATCTAAGTACTTAGCCAAGTCCATGGCAATGGACAACTTGAGCATCAAGACATGGAAGCTATCAAGAATCTCATCACTCCAACTTCTAAGTAAAACTTGTGGGTGAACAAGGGTGAAGGACCCCAATGTCTATTGGTGGTTTCTTGGGATGTTTTGACAAAGAAAAACTTAGTGATTTCAACTAATAGGAAAAACCTATTTTGAGCAAAGCAAGCCAAGCTACACTTAGACAAAATGCATATAGTAGTATAGTCCACTTAAAATTTACTAAGGTATCACTTGCCAATACTATTCCAAAGTATTGACCCACTGTGGTTGTAAATTGTGATGTTGCAGGTTACTCCGATGATGATTAGGTGTCATGATTCTACACTCAACATGCTTGCCTGTGGCACATGAAGATGAAGACTTATGTTTATTTACTTATTCCAAAACTCTTGTATTAGGCCTGTGGCCCTGAGTTGTAAAAGACTATGTTTTATCTCTGGAATGGATGTAATAAATGACCTTTATATCTGTGTACTTCATCTTAAACTGTGGATGCTAGCAATGATCCAGGGACTAGCATTGCAATCACAGGGATCCTTTTCCTTTACAAAGGAGGGATCTTACATATGGTATCAGAGCACTGTGTTGCTTGTAGGATTATGACCCTAGGATTGGAAACCACTAAGGAAAATTTTTAACTACTTCTACACTTGTCTATTCTTCTCGTAAAATTTTCTAATCTTCTCTTTCTCATCTCCATTTGTAGATGAACTCCATCAACGAAGCCGTAAAGAAAGGACCACTCATGACCATGACCTTGGAGTGTGAAACTGAGTTTCCCAAAATTCTCAAGGACCTCATGGTGGCAATGGAGATACATGGTGCAGCTGTGTACAAAGGCTTTCCAGTGATGGATGAAGGAGTTGAGTACTGGTGGGTGCAACTGCACTTCTACAAAAGCAAGGAAGACAACCACAAAGAAAGAGGATTCTGCATGTACACCAACACTGTGGTGCATACCACCTTCTTTGAGTCAGTAAGAGAATCAGCTTGGAGGACTATCAAAGAACTTAGTGCTAGAGTCAAGTGCAGAATGCTCAACCTCCAAAAAGACTTAGAGAAAGAGAAGGAACATACCCAAGAGTTGGAATCCACCAACCAAACCTTAAGAGGAGATATTATAGACTTAGTGATGGAATCATGTGAGCAAGATAGGCTGATTGCCTCTAGGAACATTGTGTTAGACAACAGATCCAGTGAGATAGGTTTGTAAACGTATTTCGCTAGTTGGACCACCACCTATCACCTTATTTTCCAGAATGATACCTTAAATAAGTTTGGACCTTGGTTGTTGTAATTGATTCATGTATGCATGACTTGTGTGATTTTGTGTTCCAAGGTTATGTATGTGATGTTTGTCTTTATTTTATCTTAAATAGTGTTGTTCTAACTTTCTATCTTATAAATAGATGCCTATTACCATCAGCACTGTTGAGGAGTTCCAGGTTACCCGCTTTGGTCCTTGTATCGTTGAGCTTACCACTTTGCTCAATCTCCCTCTTCCCACCATTATGGTGCATCCACTCACCAAGTTCGAGAGGAAGGACCTCTGGGGCTTCAAGGTGAACCAAGCCGGACGCCAGACAGAGCCTACTACGGAGGCCATCGTCTTCAAGCTTATGCACGATGACAGGGAGAGAGGCATGGAGGTAGTCATGCAGGACCTGATAGGACGTCTGCTAGGCCGGCACTCCCGACAGGTTAGAGGCACCCACTTCCACGTCTTCGGAAGACGTGATGAGGATGGAGAGTCCATCGACTTGAGGCGACTCGAGGACGCAGCAGCCGAGCCGATACGTCTGTATCTCCGTGACTTAGAGTCTCTCATTAGGCACGTGGACGGGACAGACCAATGTCATGCTCAAGAATGACGAGCTCAGTGTAGCTTCGAGAAGGACAAGCTCTTCGCAGCGGCAGGCGAGATAGTCAAGGAAATGGAGGCGGTTCGAGACCCAGGACCGGAAGTTCAAGCGTCGGAGAAAGCGTGTCGGGATAGAAACAAGAAGATCCGGACATGACTAAAGAACTGAAGTCCAAGGATTTCGAGCTAGAAGCGGCGGATGGTGATCGAGAGGCTTCCCGAAGAGGGCTCTCAAGGCCAAGATTGAGTCCTTGACCACTACTATTGAGGAGAACAAGACCGCGATGGAGAACGCAGGTATTACCTTTGTCGAGGAGGAGATTGATGCTGACGAGTAGACTTGACTACTCGTTTATCTTTCATTATCGTACCTGTTTTTTGTGAACTTATTATTGGACCATCCGACATGTGGATGGCTTGCCACTTGTGTGTTTTTACTTTGAGAACTTGTTATCTGGTTGTTGAACTTTTATCTTCTGTTGCATGCTTGTGTTTGCTTATGTGATGTAATGTGCATAAAAACATCTATGGATATCTCATTCTTATCTCTATTTGAACAAACCACAGATGCCTCCCCATCGCGCAAACCCCAACCCCAACAACAACAACATAACTCCAGAAATTCAGCAAATGATGAATGCTCAAACACAGCTCATGCAGATGATGACAACATTCATTCAGAACCAAAACAACAACAAGAACCCCAATAACAACAACAATAACAAAAATAACAACAACAACCCTCCGGGCTTTGATATGCTCACCAGATTTCTGAGATTGAGGCCAGCTAAGTTCTCGGGGACAACTGATCCCATGGTGGCCAATGACTGGCTACGTTCTGTAAATAAGGACTTAGTAACTGAAATGTCACGGATCTTTGAAAAGGTCGATTTGCAAACACACTGGAAGGCAGGACGCCACTTGGTGGGACAACTTCCAAATCACCACACCCATAGATGAGGTGACTTGGGCTATCTTTGAGGATGGCTTTCGCACTGCTCATATCTCATCAGGAATAATGAGCCTGAAAAAGAAAGAGTTCCACAATCTGAAGCAGCGCCACCGCAGCGTGGCTGAATACATTGAAGAGTTCAACAATCTGGCACGTTATGCACCAGATGAGGTTGACACCGATGCCAAAAGAAAGGAAAAATTTCTGGAAGGCTTGAATGATGAGCTGAATCTGCAGCTGGCTGTGGCATATGTTCCCACTTATCAGTCGCTCTGTGACAAGGCTGCTATATTGGAGAACAAAATGAAGCAAGTCGAGAGTAGAAAGAGAAAGCACTCCGACAAGCACAGCTCGGGATCGTCTCACAAACGATCTCACTATGATGACAGTGGAAGCTCAGGATCCCACAAGCATGGGAAATTCAACAAGCACCACAACCACAACCGTCATGACAACAAGCATCATCGCAGTCATGACAATGACAAGTACAAGAACCACAAGGGTGGACATAAGAGCCACCACAGTGGTAATGGTAGTGGGAGTGGAAGTCAGCCTGCTAAGAGAGACATCAGTCAGGTTGAATGCTTCAAATGCAAGAAGATGGGACACTATGCAAATGAGTGCCCCGAAAAGAAAGTTGAAGGACCTGTCAAGCCCAATCCTTTCCAGAAAGGACAGGTGAACCACATCAGTGTGGAGGAGGTCTATGAGGAGCCTGTTATGCTTTGGTAAGTTCAGACTCAATTCCATTCCAGCATTTGTACTCTTTGATACTGGTGCATCGCATTCATTCATATCAAAGGCATTTGTTGATAGAAATGGGTTTCCATCTGAAAACATTGGGTGTCCAATAAAAGTTAGTTCTCCGGGTGGAGAAATGATAGTAAGTCTTGGATGCCGGGATCTAGTAATAGAGTTTGGGAAACATAAGTTTCCAGTGAGTCTGATAATCCTAGATTCCCAAGGACTGGATGTAATATTGGGAATGGATTGGATGGCTAAGTATGAAGGAGTACTAGATTGTGCTAATCGTACTGTTGCACTCACAACCCCGGAAAGAAAAAGGATTAAATTCAAGTCCAACTTTGAATCCAAAGGAAGTAAGCTAAATTCTCTTAAGGGGGTTAGCATGGACAGTGTACCAATTGTGAGTGAGTATCCGGATGTGTTTCTGGAAGAATTTCCAGGAATGCCACCGGATAGAGATGTGGAGTTTCTGATAGATTTGGTACCAGGGTCTGGACCAATAGCAAAGAGACCATACAAAATGTCAGTTGATGAACTGAAAGATCTCAAGAAGCAACTAGGTGAACAGTTGCAGAAAGGATTTATTCAACCAAGTTCTTCATCTTGGGGAGCCCCAGTTTTGTTTGTGGAGAAGAAGGATAGGAGCCAAAGGTTATGCATAGATTACCGTTCTCTCAACGAGGTAACTATCAAGAACAAATATCCTCTGCCTAGAATCAATGACTTGTTTGATCAGCTAGAATGAGCCTGTGTGTTCTCAAAAATTGATCTAAGGTCAGGCTATTTTCAACTCAAGATAAGAGAGCAAGACATACCTAAAACAGCATTCACCACAAGGTATGGATTGTATGAGTATACTGTAATGCCTTTTGCCTTGACCAATGCTCCAGCATACTTCATGAATATGATGAACAAAGTGTTCATAGAATTCCTCGACAAGTTTGTTGTTGTTTTCATCGATGACATCTTAGTCTACTCTAAGAACAAAGAAGAGCATGAAGGGCACTTGCGTTTGATACTTGAGAAGTTGAGAGAGCATAAACTTTATGCCAAATTCAGCAAGTGTGAGTTCTGGTTAGAAGAAGTTGGTTTTCTTGGTCATGTTATGACAAAGGATGGTGTAGCAGTTGATCCTGCTAAGGTTTCAGCTGTGACTGAATGGGAATCTCCCAAGAACGTGAAAGAAGTTCGCAGTTTCCTTGGCTTAGCAGGTTACTACAGAAGATTCATCGAGAATTTCTCAAAGGTTGCTAAGCCAATGACTGAATTATTGAAGAAAGACAAGAAGTTTGCTTGGTCTGATGGATGTGAAGTCAGCTTTCAGGAGTTGAAGAAGAGACTTGTGACAGCACCAGTTCTATGTCTACCGGATTTGGAAAAAGATTTTCAAGTATATTGTGATGCATCTCATCAAGGTTTGGGTGCAGTTCTTATGCAAGACGGTAAAGTTGTGGCTTATGCCTCGAGACAACTCAAAACTCATGAGGTGAACTATCCTACTCATGATTTGGAGTTAGCCTCTATCGTCCATGCACTCAAAACATGGAGGCACTACCTTTTGGGAAAGCGTTGTGAAGTGTTCACCGATCACAAGAGTTTGAAGTATATCTTCACCCAAAAGGAAATCAATATGAGGCAAAGAAGATGGTTAGAGCTTATCAAGGAGTATGACTTAAGTTTGCAATACCACCCCGGTAAAGCAAATGTTGTAGCAGATGCTCTAAGTCGTAAGGTATTTGTGAATGGCCTTACCAAAGGAGAATTGCCAGATGATTTGTGTACTCAATTCAGAAAACTCATATTGGAGATTGTGCCTGAAGGACATCTCATGTCTTTGGATGTTCAACCCACTTTGTTGGACAAGATCCGAGAAGCTTAGAAGACCGATAAGGAAATTGAAGAGATCAAGGAAAAGATTGGCCAAGGTAAAGCTAAAAATTTCCATGAAGACGAATAGGGTACTTTATGGCATGGGAAACGTATCTGTGTTCCACAAGATCCGGAGTTACGGAAACTGATTTTGCAGGAAGCACACAACTCTCCGTATTCTATTCACCCGGGTAACACCAAAATGTACATGGACATGAAGGAAAGATTTTGGTGGAACAATCTCAAGAGGGACATCGCCGAACATATTGCGTTGTGTGATGTGTGTAGTAGAGTAAAAGCGGAGCATCAGAAACCAGCAGGTTTGCTTCAACCACTACCTATTCCTGATTGGAAGTGGGACAAAATTGGTATGGATTTCATTACCGGATTACCAAGGACCAGATCAGGATATGATTCCATATGGGTAGTAGTGGATCGCCTAACTAAAGTGGCTCATTTCATACCCGTGAAGACAACTTATACAAGCGCCAAGTTATCCAAGATCTACATGAGTAGAATTGTATGTCTACATGGTGTGCCCAAGAGTATTGTGTCTGATAGGGGAACTCAATTCACTTCTCATTTTTGGAGACAGCTTCATGAATCATTAGGAACGAGGTTGGAATTCAGCACTTCTTTTCATCCTCAAACCGATGGATAACTGAAAGGACAAATCAAATCCTGGAGGATATGTTAAGGGCATGTGCTCTAGAATATGGAGCCAGTTGGGATGAAAGTCTGCCTTACGCAGAATTTTCTTATAACAACAGCTATCAAGCCAGCATTGAGATGGCACCGTTTGAGTTTCTCTACGGAAGAAAATGTACCACCCTATTGTTATGGAATGGTGTGGGAGAAAGAAGTTTATTTGGGCCAGATCTTATCAAAGAAGCTGAAGAGAAGGTCAAATTGGTTAAGGACAGGTTAAAGATAGCACAGTCCCGACAGAAAAGCTATGCAGATCCTAAGCGTAGAGAAGTCACCTACGAAGTTGGTGATAGAGCCTATCTTAGAGTATCACCACTTCGTGGAGTGAAAAGATTCGGAGTCAAAGGAAAGTTGGCACCAAGATACGTTGGGCCATTCAAGATTCTGAGTCGCAAAGGAGAAGTTGTTTACGAAATAGAACTACCAGAATCTCTATCAGTTGTCCATAATGTGTTTCATGTGAGTCAACTTAAGAAATGTCACCCAGAAATGGAAGAAACTTCTTTGAAGGATACTATACCTTTGGAAGAGGTTCAGCTAGAAAGTGACCTCACATATGAGGAGAAACCTATCAAAATTCTTGAGACTGCAGAAAGAGTCACAAGGACAAAGACTATCAAGTTCTGCAAAGTACAGTGGAATCATCATTCCGAAGAGGAAGCAACATGAGAAAGAGAAGATGATCTTCGAAAAGACCACCCTCACCTATTTGCTAGCCAATCCGAATCTCGAGGGCGAGATTCACCTTAAGGGGGTTTGATTTGTAACATCCCTAAAATCATGATTTCAAAGATTGCATATCATTCATGCATGCATATAGAATTGAGATCATTTTCAAAACTCATTTCAGAAAAACAAAGCACATAGTGCTATCATTTTATGTGAGCAAGATAAAATCAAATGGCCATCCCCATTTGAGAGTTTGAATGTTTTAAACCTAGATTGCTTGTCTCCTTTGTTGAATGGATTGAGTGTGGAAATTTGAACCAAGTTTTACAAAATGGAAATGGTTCAAAAACTATTTTTTCAAACATTTGCAAATCAGGTACCAAGTCCCTGATATTTTGTTCTCCAAGAATGACCAAGATATTGCAAAGCAACCACATGGTTTTATGCCTTTATTTGAAACTTTTGCACACTGCAAAAACCCCAGAAATATTTGAATTCAAAAAGAGTTTGAATTCATATCAAAACCATTCCTGAAAATCAAAACAGAAAAAGAAAAGGACAAAAGAAAAGAAAAGGGCCGGTAGGATTCTAGCCAACAGAATGTGGCCCAACTAGCCCACCGGCCTTCCTCTCTCTCTCTCTCGCAGCATAGCCTCCAAGCGATTCTTGACAACCCCCACCTCCTCTCTATGCAATTCACTGATGAGCGGGCCCTCTCCACGTCAGCGTCGTCTTCCCCAAATCCCGCGCACGAACTCCGCCGCTGCCCGTTGCTGCCTTGATTTCGCGAGGTAAATTGCATTGATACAGCAAGCGTTTCTTGTCGAGCCTCTGGCTATATAATCCCCACACCCCCGCGACCATTTCCCACCAAACAATTTCTCTTTCATGCCACCAGGCTGCCCACAACTCGCTCGACGCCGCCGCTGCTCCGACGACCGCACCGACGAATTCCGGTGAGCCTCGTGTTCCCCTCTGTCTCTGAATCATGCTATCAAGTTCAGCAAGTATTTGCGCACCTACTGACATTCCCCATTTGTCCTCGCATGATCCGTAGCTCCAGCAACGAATCCGACTGATCGCCACCGTTCTCTGCACGAACTTCGGCGACCTTTCTTCGTAAGTAGCCGCCACCCCTTACCCTCTGACTGATACGCCTAGAATCCCCATCGTCTTGCGCATCTAACAGTACCCCTCTTTTGGCTTAGCGCGACGAGGAACCTCGCCAACGACGATGACTGATCGTGCCTGACGCGTTCGCAAACTCCGGCGAGGAATCTCCGACGACCCCGTGCGCCCCTTCCCAAGCCATCGCCACCTTGAGCATCAGCAGCCTCCCGCGGTTCTGGTAAGCATCTCCTCTCTTCCCAGCGACCTGACCTAGAACGCCAGCCATTAGCGCCGCTCGAATTTGGTCGTTTGATCCAGAGCCGTCAGATCTGGATCCAATGCATAGATTTAGATCACTTAGCGAATCGTTTTTGGTAGATCTAGGCCGTGTGTTTTAAATAGATCCTACGGCTCGCGATCGTGATCCGGAGCGAATCGGTACGCGCCAGTAGGAACATGACGCGTGGCTAGGGTTAGATTCAAAAACAGATTTGAAATCAGATTTTGATCCAAAATTGAAATAGCTATAACTTTTGGTTCCCACGTTAGATTTTTGCAAATTTTATACCGTTGGGATCAGGGATACAAGCCCTTTCTGAATCTGCAATGTGTTTAGCAAAATGTTTCTGTTAAAATGACTTTTTATGCAGAAACTTGTTTAGGACCATTTTGAGTATAGAATTTGTTTAGTAAATTGTTTTAGTGCTAAATAAGTTTAGTTAGCAAGTTTTTGACTTGGTTATGTTTCTGTATCATGAACTTGGTTCGTGGAGTTTTAAAAAATCATCACTTTGCATTCTTGCATGCATGCATATATATATTTTTTTATATGAATTGTGTGTAATTTTGTGCTACAAATTTTTGTGTAGATTTTGCTAGTGACTGTGATTGTGAAGAGTGCTACTCTCCCCATTACCAAGGCAAGTGGTACTTCATGAATATTTCCATCCCTATATTTTGTACAAGCATTAGAAATATTTTGCTAAGTATTGCATGTTGTTATTTTTGCCAAATGCTATGTTGGGAAATCCTAAGTAGTTGTAGAATTGTAGAATTGCTAGGAAATTTCCTAAGTTAAGTTACTATGCCATGATTAGCCTAGCTAGTAGCAAACAAGGGTTGGTAAAGTATCTACATGCTATGATGAAAATATTTCTAAGTCTTGGGACTTAAGTTTTTCTTAATAAAACAACTAAGTCAATGAACCTCCTGGGTGGAATAGGACTTGAATGGTGGTTTTTGGTTGAGTGGTTACACAAGGCCAATGGACATGGTTTACCTTGTGTATCTCACTTGTGGTATGCCACCCAGGCACAAAGGGATTTTAGAGGCCAAGTGTTGAGAAGCTTATAGTGCAGCCACTTGGCAATATGGGCTCTGCCTTGATCATATAGGTTGCTAGAACTTAGCCATTTGGACAGTTGGTGGTAGTGGGAATGATAGGTTGGAGCGCGTCCATTTGGTCTAAGGGAAGGCTTCTGAAAGGTCCTGTCCTGGGAAACCAAGTCTAGTGGGGAAAGTGCACAACCTCTGTAGATGGAAAAATCTAAGTACTTAGCCAAGTCCATGGCAATGGACAACTTGAGCATCAAGACATGGAAGCTATCAAGAATCTCATCACTCCAACTTCTAAGTAAAACTTGTGGGTGAACAAGGGTGAAGGACCCCAATGTCTATTGGTGGTTTCTTGGGATGTTTTGACAAAGAAAAACTTAGTGATTTCAACTAATAGGAAAAACCTATTTTGAGCAAAGCAATCCAAGCTACACTTAGCCAAAATGCATATAGTAGTATAGTCCACTTAAAATTTACTAAGGTATCACTTGCCAATACTATTCCAAAGTATTGACCCACTGTGGCTGTAACTTGTGATGTTGCAGGTTACTCCGATGATGATTAGGTGTCATGAGTCTACACTCAACATGCTTGCCTGTGGCACATGAAGATGAAGACTTATGTTTATTTACTTATTCCAAAACTCTTGTATTAGGCCTGTGGCCCTGAGTTGTAAAAGACTATGTTTTATCTCTGGAATGGATGTAATAAATGACCTTTGTATCTGTGTACTTCATCTTAAACTGTGGATGCTAGCAATGATCCAGGGACTAGCATTGCAATCACAGGGATCCTTTTCCTTTACAAAGTAGGGATCTTACATATGGTATCAGAGCACTCTGTTGCCTGTAGGATTATGACCCTAGGATTGGAAACCACTAAGGAAAATTTTTAACTACTTCTACACTTGTCTATTCTTCTCATAAACTTTTCTACTCTTCTCTTTCTCATCTCCATTTGTAGATGAACTCCATCAACGAAGCCGTAAAGAAAGGACCACTCATGACCATGACCTTGGAGTGTGAAACTGAGTTTCCCAAAATTCTCAAGGACCTCATGGTGGCAATGGAGATACATGGTGCAGCTGTGTACAAAGGCTTTCCAGTGATGGATGAAGGAGTTGAGTACTGGTGGGTGCAACTGCACTTCTACAAAAGCAAGGAAGACAACCACAAAGAAAGAGGATTCTGCATGTACACCAACACTGTGGTGCATACCACCTTCTTTGAGTTAGCAAGAGAAGTATCTTGGAGGACTATCAAAGAACTTAGTGCTAGAGTCAAGTGCAGAATGCTCAACCTCCAAAAAGACTTAGAGAAAGAGAAGGAACATACCCAAGAGTTGGAAGCCACCAACCAAACCTTAAGAGGAGATATTATAGACTTAGTGATGGAATCATGTGAGCAAGATAGGCTGATTGCCTCTAGGAACATTGTGTTAGCCAACAGATCCAGTGAGATAGGTTTGTAAACGTATTTCGTTAGTTGGACCACCACCTATCACCTTATTTTCCAAAATGATACCTTAAATAAGTTTGGACCTTGGTTGTTGTAATGGATTCATGTATGCATGACTTGTGTGATTTTGTGTTCCAAGGTTATGTATGTGATGTCTGTCTTTATTTTATCTTAAATAGTGTTGTTCTAACTTTCTATCTTATAAATAGATGCCTATTACCATCAGAACTGTTGAGGAGTTCCAGGTTACCCGCTTTGGTCCTCGTATCGTTGAGCTTATCACTTTGCTCAATCTCCCTCTTCCCACCATTATGGTGCATCCACACACCAAGTTCGAGAGGAAGGACCTCTGGGGCTTCAAGGTGAACCAGCCCGGACGCCAGACAGAGCCTACTACGGAGGCCATCGTCTTCAAGCTTATGCACGATGACAGGGAGAGAGGCATGGAGGTAGTCATGCAGGACCTGATAGGACGTCTGCTAGGCCGGCACTCCCGACAGGTTAGAGGCACCCACTTCCACGTCTTCGGAAGACGTGATGAGGATGGAGAGTCCATCGACTTCGAGGACGACTCGAGGGACGCAGCAGAGCCGATACGTCTGTATCTCCAGGGCTTAGAGTCTCTCATTAGGCACGTGGACACGGACAGGACCAATGTCATGCTCAGTAATGATGAGCTCCAGGTGCAGCTTCGCGAGAAGGAAAAGATCTTTGCGCGGCAGGACGAGATAGTCAAGGAAATGGAGGCGAAGTTCGAGACCCAGGACCGGAAGTTCAAGCGTCAGGAGAAACGTGTCCAGGATAGAAACAAGAAGATCCGGGACATGACTGAAGAACTGAAGTCCAAGGATTTCGAGCTAGAGCAGCAGCAGATGGTGATCGAGAGGCTTCGTTCCCAGAAGAGGTCTCTCAAGTCCAAGATTGAGTCCTTGACCACTACTATTGAGGAGAACAAGACCGCGATGGAGAAATAGACGCCGAAGCCAAGAAGAAAGAAAGATTCCTGAATGGTCTGCATGACGAGATGCAGACGGTGTTAGTCAATATCCCCTTTGTTGATATTGAAGCCCTTGTAGACTCTGCTATCCAGATGGAAGGAAAGATCAACCAGGCCAATGAAAACCGCAAGCGTCGCATGATGCATCAATCAGGAACCCATCAGACACCAAAGTATCGCCCCAACCCATCTCCAGATTTGCCCCAAGAACCAATAGACCCTATATGACCCGTCCGACCTACCCCAACCGTGGAAACCCTAGACCCGGAGGAAATCACAACAACCCCGGCAACTCTAGCAATTTCACCCGTGCCCCACCCAAATACAACACTAACAATGCTACCGCCAACCCCAACACTGCCCCGAGGACTGGAAGCAATGTTGTGCCTATCGCAGCCAAGGACAAGTCACAAGTGACTTGTTATGACTGTGGAAATAAAGGCCACTATTCCAATGAGTGCCCCAACAAGAAGAATGCTACAGCCCCCAACGCCAATGTCCCAGCTCAGCAGCAGCATCGTGTCCAGCCAGGGAGAAGATTTGCCCCAGGAAATTCACTCAACCGCAATGGCCGTCTTTTTCTCATGCATGCTGAAGAAGCTCAGGAAGCGCCAGACGTCGTGCTGGGTATGTTTTCTGTTAATTCAGTACTTGCAAGAGTGTTGTTTGATTCTGGTGCATCGCATTCATTTGTCACCGAAGAATTTGCCTGCACTAGTAAAATTCAACCAACCAAATTGAAGCATGTGATGATTGTACAAATTCCCGGATCAACCACCAAGGCTAGGCAAATTTGCAAAGCCGTCCCTATCCGAATCCATGGCATAGATTTTTATGCTAATCTAATAGTACTCGGAACTAAAGGTTTGGAAGTAGTACTAGGAATGGATTGGATGTCCAAACATAAAGGATTGATTGACTGTGCCAAGAAAGCCATCACCATGACCAGTACCGCCGGAATATCGGTCGAGCATATATCTAAAACCTTACCTCGCCAATTCAAGTGTAACAAGAGTATAGCCCAAACTACCCTTGACCAAGTTCGGTAGTCTGCGAATACCCCGATGTATTTCCAGATGTTTTGCCCGGTATGCCCCTAGATCGGGATATCGTGTTTATCATCGAACTAATCCCCGGAACAGGACCCATAGCCCAGAGACCCTATAGTATGAACCCGTCAGAACTAGAAGAACTGAAGAAGCAATTGGATTCCATGCTAGAAATCGGATTGATTCAACCGAGTGCGTCCCCATGGAGATCACCTGTCTTGTTTGTGGACAAGAAGGATGGAGGTAACCGTTTGTGTACGGATTATCGGAAGTTGAATGATGTCACCATCAAGAACAAGAAACCCTTGCCTAAGATAGAAGATTTGTTTGATCAGTTGACCGGTGCCCAGGTGTTTTCTAAGATTGATCTTAGGACTGGCTATCATCAACTCAAAATTCGTGCAGAGGATATTCCAAAGACCGCCTTTACCACCAGATATGGATTGTATGAGTATACAGTCATGTCTTTTGGATTAACCAATGCCCCCGCTTATTTCATGAATCTCATGAATAAGATTTTTATGGACTTCCTGGATAAGTTTGTCGTTGTTTTCATCGATGACATACTGATTTATTCCAAATCAGAAGAAGAACATGAGCTACACCTAAGGACCATTCTTGGAACCCTTAGAGAGCATCAGTTGTATGCAAAGTTTAGTAAATGTGAATTCTGGTTACAGGAAGTAGGATTCCTCGGTCACATTGTATCAGCCGGAGGAATTGCCGTTGACCCTGCCAAAGTGAAAGATGTCGAAGATTGGCAAGCCCCAACCACTCAAACCCAAGTTCGTGCTTTTCTCGGATTGGCGGGATATTACCACAAATTCGTAGAAGGATTCTCGAGTATCGCCCGACCCATGACCCAATTGCTGAAGAAGGACAAGAAGTTTGAATGGACCAACAAATGTGAAGCGAGTTTTCAAGAACTCAAGAGGAGATTGATTTCAGCCCCAATCTTGATTATGCCTGATATCACGAAGCCCTTCGATGTGTATTTTGACGCATCCAAGATTGGTCTCGGATGTGTGCTAATGCAAGAAGGCAAAGTTATATCTTATCTATCTCGACAATTGAAGCAACATGAACAAAATTACCCAACCCATGACCTCGAACTCGCAGCCGTAGTTCTAGCCCTGAAGACATGGAGACATTACCTTATGGGAAACCGTTGTGAGATTTATTCGGATCACAAGAGCCTAAAGTATATATTCACTCAGAAGGAGCTGAATATGAGGCAGAGAAGATGGATTGAACTAATCAAGGATTACGACCTGGACATTCACTATCACCCTGGAAAAGCCAATATGGTAGCCCATGCCCTTAGCAGATTGCCGTGCCGCTTGAACTCCATGATTTTGAAGGAGCAACCAAGTTTGCACAAAGAGATGGAAGATTTTCGAGTGGAATTAGTAAGTGAAGGATTTTTGGCTAGCATAGAACTTCAGCCCACTTTGATCAGTCAGATTAAAGAGGCGCAGAAAGGAAATGCTAGTATCGACGGAATCAAGCGTCGTGTCGATGCAAAATGCGGATTCACCGAGGACGAAGAAGGAGTTTTGTGGTACAAAGGACGCCTTTGTGTACCATCAGATTCTGAGTTAAAAGAAGTTATCTTGAAGGAGGCTCATGATACTCTTTATTCTATCCATCCCGGAGGAACTAAGATGTATCAAGATTTGAAAGAGCAATTTTGGTGGCATAAGATGAAAAGAGAAATCGGAAGCTATATCGCCAAGTGTGATATATGTCAGCGAGTCAAGGCAGGACATCAAAGACCCGCTGGATTGTTGCAACCTTTGCAGATTCCGGAATGGAAATGGGATTCTGTAGGAATGGACTTTATCACTGGACTACCTACTTCTAGTAGGGGAAATGACTCTATCTGGGTCATAGTAGACATATTGTCCAAAGTCGCCCATTTCTTGCCCGTCAAAACCACCTATCAGAGTTCGAAGCTAGCAGAGTTGTACATCGCTAGAATAGTTAGTTTGCACGGAGTCCCCAAGAACATAGTATCGGATCGAGGAACTCGGTTTACCTCGAGATTCTGGAAGAAAGTCCAAGAAGGTTTAGGAACCCGCCTAGATTTCAGTACCGCGTATCACCCTCAGACCGATGGACAAACGGAGCGAGTAAATCAAATACTCGAAGATATGCTTAGAGCATGTGTGCAAGAATATGGATCCAAATGGGAAGACTGTCTGCCGTTTGCAGAATTTTCATACAACAACAGTTACCAAGCCAGTTTGCAAATGGCCCCATTTGAATTCATGTACGGAAGGAAGTGTCGCACCCCTTTGAACTGGTCGGAAGTAGGAGAGAGTCAAATTTTCGGACCCGACATCCTACGAGAAGCAGAAGAGAAGGTTCACAAGATTCGTGAGCACCTCAAGACAGCCCAATCCCGACAAAAGAGCTACGCCGACAAGAGACGTCGAGACCTCGCCTTCAACATCGGAGATTTTGTTTATCTGAAAGTGTCGCCATTGAAGGGAATTCAGCGTTTCCAACTCAAGGAAAGTTAGCCCCCAGATATATCGGACCTTTCAAAATTTTGAACCGTCCAGGGGAAGTATCGTATCAACTGGAGCTACCAGAAGAGATGTCAGCTATGCACAATGTGTTCCATATCTTGTTACTTCGCAAATGTCTCGAAGTCCCCGAGAAGACCGAAGTATTCAAGAATATTGATCACCAGACCATAGAGGTCAATGATGATCTGACCTATCCCGAAGTACCCATCCGTATATTGGAAGAAGCCTTTCGAACTACCAGAACCCAAAGCATAAAGTTTCTCAAAATTCAGTGGAGCAACCACACAGAAGAGGAGGCTACCTGGGAACGCGAAGATCACATCAGAACGGAGTTTCCAGATCTCTTCAAATCCTAGGTAATCTTGTCGTCCTTTTCAAATCTCGGGACGAGATTTTGTTTAAGGGGGGAAGGTTTGTAACATCCCAAAAATATCAAACTTAGATCATCAAAACACTAATCACCAAGTTTAGGGTTAACAAACACTTTTCTAAGTAAACCCATTAATGCATTCATATGTGAATGCATGGATTTTTAATTTCTTTAAAAACCACATTGTTTGTGTGATCCATTGCTTGTAAAATGTTTCTTAGGTGAAAATAACATCATCTAAAACATTTCCCACACTTTTCCTTAAGACAAGTAAATCAAAACAAATATATTAAGTGAATGGTCATTTTGACCAATTTAACTCCCATGCCTACTTTGGCTGTCTCAAACTTTCAAAACCTAACAGAAACTTTTCTGGATCTTTTCACCCCTTGAATGTACTCATAACAGAGTATCAAGGCCCACTTTGTGATCATCCAGAAACTTTCAAATGCATAGTTTGAACGACAATTCAAAATTGAATCTTCTTCATATGGGAAGATCCCACTTTTTCAAAACCCACTCAAACAAGCTCAACTTTCAAAACCCAAGCATCTGCAGACTCACCAGAACCAATCTAGCAAACCCACCAAAATTCATTTCAAAATTCAAAACTTGATTTCATGCGGCCATTTCATCAAACAGGTTGCAGACACAAATCAAACAAAACATCAAACACTATAGTGTGCAGTGATTCTTGCCTAGCTTGTTACCTAGTTAACTCACACACACCTCAGTAGATCATCTAGAAAGATTAGCCCAACACTAGCAACCCTGTGAGCTTGCCATTGCCATTAATGGTGAACAGCCGAGCACCTCAATGCCACCCCATAGTCGACAGCAGGCTAGAGGAAGAACTAGCTGTGCCAACCTTGTCTGGGAGGCAGCCCACCGTCCACCGCCACTGCATGTCCCAGCCGCGAGCGTTGCCAAGCCCTGGACCACGCGCACAAGACACGCCCAGACCATGCCGAGCGTGCGCCAGAGCGCCACCCTCGACCAGCATCCACAGACCGCGCGCCGCCCTCACCGCGTGCATACACGATCACCACCGACCCAGGAGACCGCCAGACATCCCCGTTTGCCGCCCCGTGCCATACAGCCACCGCCCGCCGTCGAAGACGCCGCCTCTGCCGCGCAGAGCACCGTCCGTTCCAGACCAAACCACACCGCCCCATGCCTCGCGACCATGTCGTTGAGCATCGCCAGGAGACACAGCACCGTCCCCTACCCTTGCCCATGCCATTAGCCGCCTGTAACGTCGCCCCCGACGAGCTCACCGTGTGCCCCGATGGTCCCCTCGCTCGACTATAAATAGAGGCCACCCCCGCACGATTTCTTCACACCATCTCACTCCCCTCTCCCCACTGACCGTGCCACACCATCCTCAGAGCAAGGCGAGCACCACATCGCCGGAATTTCACCGAAGCCCGCCGCCTCTGGAGAAGAAAGGAGCCAGCGATTGGAGCCGCCCCAAGAGAAGCCACCGATACCAGGAGGTTCGCCGTCGTCGACTTCGTCGTTCGCCCGCCTCGCCGACCCTCGCCCGTACCCCGGTGAGCCCCCAGCATCCTTCACTGGCCGTGCTAGGTTTCGTTCTCGCCGGAGTTGTCTCGCGTCGACGATGACCCCCAACCATTGGATTAGAACTAGATCGAACGATCCACGTTGCCCCATACCGCTTCGCCCAGCCCCGTGTCACTGACGAGTGGGGACACCCACTTAAGCAGCCAGCAGCACTAAAGCTTAGGCCGGCCCGTTAGAATTTCCCGCGCAGCCCAGCAATTCAAATTAAACCTTTTTCTTTTTAAATTCAAACACACTTCTGTACCCAACTTCAAAAATCAACCCAGATCGATTCAGTGCACCAAATTGGATGAAACCAATTTTGTTGGAAAGGTCTGTGAATGCTTAATCCAAGCCCGTTGGATTCAAGTCATTTGGATCTGTAGATCACCCATAGCAAAAATAACAAGGCAGAAGCCTTTCTGCATTCAAACATTTTTCAAATTTAAACCATAAAAGCTTTTGAGTTGATTCCAACTCTCAAAAATCACATTTAACCATACCTTTCAGAATGTATAAAAATATATAGGTTTACTTGCAGAAATAATGATTAAGGAGTAAAAGAATGCTTCATAAGCATTTCTAGCCACTTTAATTAATTAAAATAAAAGGGTAAAACCTTATTAAATTGTGACACCACTTTAAATCACATTCCCATGGACTACAATATGTGGTGATGACATGTGTCAACATGATCCCATGTTTAGTTTGGAGAATATTAAATCTTAAGTAGTTTTTCAATGAGTAGAAATTACTTTTCTAAAATAAAAAGATTTAAACCAAGCCTTAACCTTGTAATGTTAGAGATGATGCTAGATCATCTATAGGACCCTTGTGTGTGATGATTGCAAGTATTTAAGTATTGTTTGGTGATTGTGTACCTCGTATTTATTCATAGACGCTAGTACCGACCAAGGATACGAGGAGGAAGGAGGATACTACGAAAAAGAAGCCGAGGAGAACTTCAACCACTGCTCTGCACAAGGCAAGCTGATACTATACCAATGCAAGCTAAAACCTGCAAGACACTCTACTTCAGCAAGCCTAATACTACTAGTGAATGTGCAAGCTAACACTTGCAAGATACTATACCTATGCAAGCTTATACTCATATTGATGCAAGCCAACCCTTGCCAGATACCCTACTGATGCCACAAACCCATACTTGTGACCCTACTGGCTTGTTGAAAACCAATCCTAGTTTTATGGCAAGCTTATTACTTTATTTCTTTATCAAAGCTTACTTAGAGTCTACCTAAGAGTTTGGTAGATACTAGACAGTTGTGCTGAAGGTTGCATAAAGAGCATAAAATTTGGCCTAAGCTAGAAACCTTGATATCAGCCTAAGACATAAGATTGAACTTAGTAAAACTCCACTAGTTACCACCCCTCATTAGTACCAACCCCACCTACAGATGCTAGTGCTAAGCATAAAACTTGATCAACTTTAGATGGGAATACTTGGTGGAAAATGGTTATGAAAACCTTGGAATGATGGATCATTCTATTGAAATGTTTTGGACATGTGTTTCCAAACACTTGATGATTCTGGTGATAAAAATGTTGAGGCATGAGCCTTAGCCCTTTATAAAACTGATGGTTGTCTGGATGCGATACCATTCCAATTTTTGCGTACAACCACAATACCCGAATATTGGGTAGGGCTTGACTGGAAACTTATATACCTTAGTATTAGTTCCCTCATGGCCAAGGTCTGAGCTGAGGCTACCTTGTGAAGATTGTCCACCTGTGCAGTACCCAAGATGACAGTGGTCATGGTTGCGAGGCCAAACTCACAGGAGAGGTGCTTATACTAGGGAGTGTAATTGAAAGGTTAGGATTGATTATCTGCATAGTGAGTATGGTGAATTCAGGATTTGTTCCTGACGGATGTATCGAATGGTGAAAGTGTACAATCTCTGCAGAGTGTCAAACTATTCTAATAGCCGCGTCCGCGGTTATGGACAGTTGGAGTGGCCATACTGTTCCCCTGTCAGACTTTTCAAAATGACTTGTGAAATGAAGTGAGACTTTGACTTGACCACAACAGAGTTGTGACCTGAACTACAAGATCCCACTTAGGAGTTATAAAATTGTGACTAGCTTTGGAACTTAGTAGAGATAAACCTGGCTTTTTGCAAAACAACCCTAGAGCCTAGTGCCCTGTTATCCAAAAACCCCTTACTTGTTAGTATTAGTTTGCGAGTACTTAAAGAGTACTCATGGCTTTGTCCCTGGCTATTCCCATGGCCAGACTATGAAGAGGAGTACCTGTAAGATGGACCCTAGGAAGGTTACGACAACTAGGATCATCTCCCATCGTCAGCATTGCCTGTGACCCCGAAGATGGAGCTTCGCCTACGCTACCGTTATTATTATTATGTATTCCGCTGCTTGATGTGCATTGCGAACTGGATCATGAGATCCCTATTTGTGTAAGAACCTATGTATCGTTTGTAATGGATGAAGTACTATGGTATCCAATTCTATTATGTCTCGCAAAAATGGTAATCCTGGGATTGCGATGTATGGCATAACAGGCATCTAGGATTGAAAAATCTGGGTGTTGACACCCTAGGGGAGCTTCTAGAAGGGGGGAAACTTGCCCCCCACTCCTCCCTCCTTGGCCGCCGGCCTAGGGCTTGGGGGAGGGGCTAGGGCTGGCCGCCCACCCCTCTATATAAAGAGGGCTGGGGGCGCACCCCTTCCCTACACCTCCTCCTCAACCCTAGCCGCCCTGCTGCCCCTCCTCTCTCTCTCCCTCCCGACTGCATGTAGGCGAAGCCCTGCTGCAGAAACTCTCCACCGCTTGCACCGCGCCATAGCGTTGTAGATCCAATCCATCTCTCCACCATACTTGCTGGACCGAGGAAGGAGGAGACGTCGAGGTGCCGCACGTGTGCATATCTCGGAGGCATCGCCACTTGCGGTGTTAGATCGGATCGGATCGCGAGGAGGAGAAGCGAGTACGACTACATCACCCATGTTCCGTCGAACGTTTCGCTGTGCGAATCTTCAAGGGTATGAAGATCTCATCTATTCCCCCTCGTTGTTTCCATATCCTAGATTAGATCTTGGCTTTTCCGTTCACATCCGTAGAATTTTTTGATTTACTATGCTGCGAATCCCTTCACTATGAACCCCGGTCCAATCTTTACCATTGATACATATTCCACTGTTACTGATTACTTGCTGTAATCCACCATTACCTTCCACAACATACGTTTAATCCTTTGTTACAGCAAACCAGTGAGCTTGACAACCTCACTGATTCGTTGGGGCAAAGTCTTGAGTTTGTGTTGTGCAGGTCTCCGCGTTGCTTGCAATATGTGGTGTTTCTTTCCTCCTACCGGTTCGATAACCTCGGTTTCTTACTGAGGGAATCTTGTTGCTGTGTTGCTTCATACCTTTCTCTTGGGGTTTTCAACGAAGCGTCCCACAACAAGTGGTGGGCGCCATCACCCCGCTACAACGGGCTGGCAGGACAAAAGATGTTGTGCAAGTTCTCATTGCGAGCACGTATGACTATATATGTAATGCATGCCTATGATTGCTTAGTACTTAGACGCTTTATCTTATTTAACTGTAATTGCCCTAGATCTTGAAGTTACATGTTTAGACTTGTCCATGCAACGCCCGTCCATCCATCCCTATGCCTACCGCGCTTATATCCTACTGTTTGCTGCTGTTGTTACTATTGCTTTTGTTTTACTGTTGTTGTTACTTTGCTATTGCTACTACAAAATTGTTGCTACTGATAAACTTCTGTTAGCAAGACTATTTCCAAGTGCAGCTGAAAGTACAAAGGAAGTTGCCTAGAGGGGGGTGAATAGGCTTTTAAAATTATTACGGTTTAGGCTCAAGTAAATGCGGAATAAAACTAACTTTTAACTTATTGAGCACAAAACCAAGCCACTAAGTTCACCTAAGTGCACCAACAACCTATGCTAAGCAATACAAGCAACAAGGTGATAGCAAGATATAAATACTTCAAGCACGATGGCTATCACAAGGTAAAGTGCATAAGTAAATGGCTCGGTTTAGAGATAACCGATGGACGCGGAGACAAAAATTTGTTTCCCGAAGTTCACTTCCAAAGAAGCTACGTCTCTGTTGGAGAGGTGCGATGGCGCAATGCTCTCCGAACGCCACAAATGGCTCACCTCGAGGTGTTGTGGCTCGATGCTCACCCAACTCCACACAAGGCCTCACCCCAGATGCGGAAGCACTCAACTCACCGACGCCACAAAAGGCTCACCCTATTCTCCCAAGTGTGCACCACAAAAGTTGGGCACTTGCTCCACTATGGGACGCTTGAGGGCGGTCACCGAACCCGTACAAGATCGGGGCTAACTCCACAACTCAATTGGAGGCTCCCAACAACAAAGCCACAAAAGGCTACAATGCCACAAAAGGCCAACAAAGCCACAAAAGGCTACAAGACCACAAAAGGTCAACAAGACCACAAAAGGTCAACAAACCAACCACACAACCGTCTAGGGTTCCAAGGAACCCAAGAGAAACAAGCCCACAAGCTTGAACTCACCGAATCTCCGAGGAGAACTCAAACCTATGCACCAAATGCAAGGGCAAGTCCTTCTCTCCCAAATTCCAACAAAGCTACAAAAGCTATTGGGGGAATAAGGGAGGAAGAACATAAGAGGAGAACACAAAACTCTCCAAGATCTAGATCCCAATGATTCCTTCACAAAGAAGAGATTTGATTTGGGGGGATTGTAGATCTAGATCTCCTCTCACTTTTCCCTCAAAAATATGTAAGAATCATGGGAGGGAGAGGGAGTAAGAGAGCTCAAATAGGTCAACAATGGTGGGCAAAAACAAGCTCAAAAGATGGGGAACCATTGGGGAAGAAGCCCCCCTTTAATAGGACAAGGAAAAACTGACCGTTTGGGCCAGATTCGCACCCCCACCGGAACTTACGGCCCCCCACCGGAACTTCCGGCAAATAGAAACACAAGTTACTGATCCTGACTGGAACTTGGGTCGAAACTTGGGCCGGAACTTGGGCCGGAACTTCCGCTCAAGCAAAACCGCAGGATAGCATTGCATGAAAACTTCAATAACTTTTAATTCCGGACTCCATTTTTGATGATCTTGGGCTCATTTTGAAGATAACGAAAAGCTCTATAAGATTATGGAAAGAAACATCATAGTCCAGCATGGAAGGATAAAACAAAATTGAGAAAGTTATGACCTCTCTAGAAGCGATGAACCGGTAAAACCTCCAAAACCCAAAACACAAGAAGATGAGCTTGGGAACTCCGATTGGGATGAAACCAATTTTGTTGGGAAGATAAAACCAAGAGAATCCAACAAAATGTTAAATATTTGATACCACCAAGGGACAAAATATCAAGTATATATATGTGAAGTATCCCCCAAGGTTTGGAGCCGTAAAACTCGCAAGACAAAAAATACCGCAATAAGATATGCAAGGGAAATCCTTGGACGATGAACTAGAGCTTGTTATGATGATGACCACAAGCTCTAGATCCTCTCATGGACAAGAACCAAATAACAACCAAGAAAGATGATGCTATGAATGCAAAGGTTTGAGCTTTCTCCGAACGATGCAATCAAGACACCCGCTTGAGAGCCCCTCTTGATAGTACGGCTATCTATCCTAAACTCGGTCTCCCAACTAACAACACGAGACCGGAAAAAGAGAAGCCCTATCAAGAACATACCTTTGACTTGAGCAACCCACTTGAACTTGATGTAGACCATCTTGTTCTTTTATAGTGGGAACACCTTTCTTGATAGCTCTTGCTTGATGAAGATGAAGACTTGTGAATTGCTCCCCTATACTCCATTGGTAAACCTCTTCTTTGAACTTGTCTTCATCACCCCATGATCATGAGTATGGCAAGCTTCAAGCATGAGATCTTCTAGAGATGGCGCATCTTGAGCTCGCCCTTCATCATCTCTTCTTGAGGTTGATCCATCTTGATGCAACTCTTTGCGCATGTCTTGAGCAACCTCCAAGCTCCTTCTTTCTTCATGATTCCAATGGGCATAAAGCCCTTGGACATTTCTTCATCTTTCAACCTTGAGACCAACACATGTCCCAAGCGATGCCAATGGAAAAACCTACAAGTGAAACTCAATTTACACATTAGTCCGTAGAGATTGTCATTAATTACCAAAACCACACATGGGGCATACATGCCCTTTCATTCTCCCCCATTTTGGTAATTGATGACAATCCCTTTACAAGGGTTTAAATATGACAATTAATGACCAAAGAGGTTGCCCCAACATCAAATACTACACAAGTATGTGATGTTGGTACAACCACAATATATAGAGCAAACTCCCCCACAATATATGCATGTGTGATGAACTAGAATTTCATTGCATAGATTGCCAACCGTTACTGTTGGTTGAGTTTCCTCTATATATTCAACATGCAAAGCAACCACAAAGATGCAAGAGCATGAGAGGAAAATGCTTAAGGACACACCCAAAGCAAAGGCCGACTTCCCTTAAACCCTCCAAAACTTCTCCCCCATTGGCATCGATTGCCAAAATGGGTGAAAAGTTCTAGACGGTCAATATAGTGAGAATTCCTCCAAAGGTGTGCATATGCACAAGTCAAATGATGAGAACTTGGGAGCAAGTAAAACTATATTGAGGACCCAAATAAAGCAAAAATAAAAGAAAGAGAAATAAGCTTCAACAAATGAAGCGAGCAATCAAAAGATCCAAACGAAACAATTGAAACACCAACAAATGATGTCAAATGGAAACAATCAACAAAAAGAGTGTTTAAATGAAAATAGAGAAGCTCCCCAAACTTTGTGCAAAGATTAGAATACTTGTATTTGAATACAATATGCACAAATATGGAATCCTCGCTCTCCCATAAGCATTTAAACCACAAGAAATGAGAAAGAAGGAAATTGTGCACTATTAAATGAACTAGAGAAGCTCCTCAAAGATTGTGCACCAATTATAGTAATTGTATTTGGAAACAACGTGCACAACCATGGAATCCTCACTCCTCCAAACTCATCTAACAATGCACACAAAATACAATAAGTTGGAAGCCACCGAAGAATCAAAATGAAGAAAGAGGTGATTTCCAAGAAATGCAAAGACAACCAAAAAATGATCTACTCTTGTGTGTGTAAATTTCTAGGGGGAAAATATCACAAAGACAAATGTCCACAAAGAAATATGCACAAACAAGATAGATACTCAATAAAGCACATGAAAGTCAACAAGGAAGTCATAGAATATACCAATAAGATGTTTTGCTTGAAAGCATGCCCAAGGGCTCAAATATATCTTATTGTACATAGATGAGCTTTAAACACCAAAATACTCCATACATAACAACTATTACCAAGGGAAGAAGGGGATAGGAGGAATATATGGAGAAAGGCAACAAGTATCACAAGATAGAAATCAACTTTGAAAAAATACTCACTATTGCACATGAGAGATATTGAGGAAACGATATGCAACAAAATTGCTAGATTGACATATTTGGGATAGGTGAATCATGAGCATGATTTAGTATAGTCCCAATTATATGCACTCATCTCAACATACACACATTTGCAATATAGAAAACTTTTTCAAAGCCAAAGCAAGAAATCCAACATATGCAAGTACACAAAATCATGCCAACAAGCAACCTACAAAAGGTTGGGAACAAGATATGTATGCATGAGAGAGAGATACTTGTTACCGAGATATAATTGGTAGGATGAAGAAGATATGAATTTGTTGATCATCCTAGCTTGAATCCAATTGACATGTAGATGCCACTCCTTATTTGTTCAAGATGCAAGAACCCAATATATATCTCCAATGTACCTAAAACACAATTAAGTACACTATGGTCCCCAAACAAATTGGGTCCAAAGTAGTTAGTTCAACTACAATACATAGGAGAGCCCCCACACAAATATGTGCATATTGATATGAGATTGAATTTCATGCACATCTTAGCCCATTAAGATTTGGTGGAGTTTCCCATATATATTGTAACAAACAAACCAAGCATGCCATAATATATACAAGAATTAAATATGCATGCATAGGCTTTCAAGAACCAAAAGGGGATACAATTTGAACAAAAACACCGAGTAAACCAATACGACACACAAAACTGTGACTCGACAAAAGGTGTCAAAATTGTATCAAGGAGCCAAATCAACACATGAAAGAACACGAGTTCAATAAATGAACTAGAAAGAGCCAGATAAAAAGGATAAGAAAAATACCAAGGCTCAAGGATTTATCTCATCCTAAAAGAACAAAGCAAGTGAAAAGGAATGAGATAAAGCCAACTCCCAACGAGAGCAAGGAAACAACAACCAAAACAAACTCTTCACACTTTTCATGATGGCACACAAAGTATCAACACAAAAAGGATCTAGCTTCCAAGCAAAAAATGGATCAAATCAAGAAGTATAAAACAATGTTCTAGATAATATAGGATAGCTCCCCCATAAGTAGAGCATTATATATAATTTTTCCTTTGAATGCAAAATGCCCACAAATGAGATCATCACTACTAACTACACTAAATAAAACACAAGGGGATACAAATAAAATAAGATGATCCACAAGAGGTAAGGAAAGCTAGGGAGCAAATAGAAAAACATTTTCTTGGCCAAAGATAAGGCAAATAAGAAAAGGCCAAAGTGAATATGATCAATAAAATATACCATATATGGAGTACCAATTTTCCAAAGACAATAAATATAAGGGAAATTTTCCCTAGGTAGTTTGCAAGGATATCACGATCATATTCACAACAAGAAGCATATAACAAAGCATGAGAAATAAGCTTGATGCTTCGAGAGAAATTCTTGATTGCTTCAAATAATCACACAATCACTAGTGATTAGATTAAATAGAAGAAAGTAGTTCCTATGAGTATATAGATACAAATATGAGGAAACACATACCAAGAATCACTCTCACACACAAGATCCAAGAGATGAGCAATAAAACATCCACGAAAAATGGAACTTGTATGAGCAAATGTGCCACATAGGAGCTAGATAATTTTCAATATCAATTCTAAGTGGCACTACCTCAAATGTTCACATTTTCTAGGTTTGTAATATGCACAAAGAATATTACTCCCCCATAATGTGATAAACCAAGAAATCTCAAAAAGAGGCAAAAAATCAAAATAGAGGTATTAATGGAAATTATGGAAATGATTTTATCATGAGAAAGACATACCACGTAGACACTAGATAACCAAACAATATAACTACTAAGTGGTTTTCCTCATGTACACACATTTTAGGATTGTGGAATGCCCAAGCATGACACTCCCCCAAAACGGAATAGTCCATTAATCCCTCACAGGAGCCAAATAAGATACCTACTAGAAACAATAAAGGCTCCAAACCAAGAAACACAAATACATGGTGTGCCAACCAACATACACAAATATACATCATATGTCAATATAAGTAAGTGGGAAGCACAACATATACACACATATGCAAGGAACAAAACCAACACATACATGCACAAGGGAGCAAGTAACTAGCAATGTAAATGAGGTAAGCACAAGTTACCGCAAGGAGGAACATTGGATATATGATAGAAGCATTAAAACCCAAATGACTTGACTTTGATAAAAGGCATTGATGAAGATCCCTCAATTCTTCATAAGGTTGTCAAGTCTCCAAATCCATCCAAAAACAAATATTGATCAAGTTTTAGCTTGTTGGTCCCCAACCAAGTTGGGTCCTAAGAAGTTAGTCACAACAGGTTTAGCCACCCAAATGGTTCTTCTCTTGACACCACTTTGGTCACCAACAAATTTGGCTAACACATTGCCACCCTCATCCTTATGAAGAGAATAAGCGTCATCAATCAAGATAGGATGGGATGAGGAGTTACCCATGGTGCACGAGGAAGAAAGGTGCCCCTTCTCACGGCAAATGTAGCAAGTTCTTCTCTTGCCATATTTCTTCTTGGGAGGAGCTGCGCCATGAAGAAGAGCTTGAGGCTTCTTGGGAAGTGGCCCATAACGATCTTGTGGAGGAGCTTGAGGCCGCTTCCCTCGTTGCTTCTCACGAAGAAGCTTCTTCTTAAATGGGCAATCTCTCACATGATGCCCTTCCTCCTTGAACTTGAAGCACACAATGTTGGTCGGATTCTTCACTTGTCCTTGGCCCTTCTTCTTGTTGCCCTTGTGCTTCAACGAGTTAGTGGGCTTGCTCTTGGTGTTGGAGTTGAATCCAAGCCCACTCTTGTCACTTGGGGGTCGTCGCACACTCAACATATTCTTGAGTGTGGTATTCCCTTCATGACACCTTTTCAAGTCATTCTTCAAATAAGTGACTTGAGACTTGAGCTCTTTGACTTCCTCTACATGGTTAGTACCAACAACAATACTAGAGGAAGTAGAAGCTTCATTGTTAGAGCAACAAGGCAAGGAATGCAATTCATCACTAGATATTACATGGTTATGAGTGGATGAATTACAAGGACTAGCACATGGCAATATAACATTAGGATTAGATGTAGTGCTAATGTCCACATGAGGCCCACTAGATGTTACCTTTGACACAATGGCCTCATGAGCTAACCTTAGCCTACCATGGGAGACTAGAAGATCCTCATGCGATCTTGAGAGCTTGGCATGACTTTCTTCTAATTTCCCATAGTTGCTAGTTAGCAAAGCAAGTTGAGCCTTTAGCTCAACATTCTCCTTCAAGATAGATGCTTCACAAGAAATAGAGTTAGTAGCACAAGCATCATCATTTAATGCAAGAGGTGAGGTCAACTTGGAAAGCTCTTTAGAATAAGAAGCTTTAAGTTGCTTATGTAACTCGGTGAGTTTGATGAGATCACCCTTGATGACCCTAGAACCATTGTTGAGGTGCTCAAAATCCTCAAGGAGTTTGGCATAAGAAACTTCAAGTTCATCATTTTTAATTTGAAGGGAACGTGCCACTTCAAGATCTCTATCATGAGATTTCTTCACTCTAGATAGCTCTAGAGCAAATGTCTTCTCAAGAGATTCCTTAGTGGTTTGTTCCTCTTCAAGAGCTTCATTTAGGTTGGCAATGTCATTAGCATACTCACGCTCAAGACTACCCATTTTGTCAATAGTATCCTCGTGCTCATCAATAAGTTTCCTACTTTCTATAGCAAAGGTTAATATTTCAATGAAAGTAGAGCAAGCATTTTTATTTGGATGAAGAGCACGAAGGACTAGCCCCCCTTCTCTTTTAAAGAAGCAACATCATTATCTACTTCATTGTGATCAACATTCACATCACCATGAGATATATTGGGATCCAAAGGAGAGGTTACCTTTGAACCCTTAGCCATGAGGCACAAGTGAACATTGGGAGAAGATGACGATGGGGGAACACATGAAGCTCCAATCGCAACCTTTCCTTGGCCCACACATTCTCCGGTTTCCTCTACATGGTTATCAATACAAGTACTAGAGGAAATGGAAGCACATTTATCATGGCAACAAGGCAAAGCAATCATATCGTCATGAGATATATTCAATCCATTTCTACATGATATGCAAGGGCAATCAACACTAGGATGTAAATCACATATGGTCCTACAAGTGTTCATGCCCAAAGATACAACATTGCAATGAGATAGAGACAAAGAATCATGAATGGAAATCTCACTATCTACATTGCAAGTTCTATCACCACTCGCCATATCATTACCTTGTGACAACTCACATGTTGGTGTAGTGGAAGAAGATGAGAACTCATTGCGGCCGGAGGTGGATGGAACACAATCATCCTCATTAAGCTTGGACACATCATATTTTGCTTGAAGCTTTGTCCATATATCATGAGCTTTCCGGAAAGGCATGATTGTGGAAAGAACTACAAAGCTCACAACATTAACAAGCACATTAGATGCTTGATCTTCGAGATAAGAGTTTGTCTCCTCCTCCAAAGATAGATTTTGGGGATCCTTAGGAGGAGACAAGCCCATATCTAGAATTCGCTCAATATTTGGGTCAATGGCCCGGAAATGACTAAGCATGCGAGTACGCCAAACATCATAATGTGTGCCATCAAAAGTAAATGTGTGAGAGTGCACTAAACCCCTAGGAGACATCTTTACTCTCGAGGCGGTGAAGCCTAAAAATAAGAGACCATGCTATGATACCAATTGAAAGTACAAAGGAAGTAGCCTAGAGGGGGGTGAATAGGATTTTAAAATTATTACAGTTTAGGCTCAAGTAAATGCGGAATAAAACTAACGTTTAACTTATTGAGCACAAAACCAAGCCACTAAGTTCACCTAAGTGCACCAATAACCTATGCTAAGCAATACAAGCAACAAGGTGATAGCAAGATATAAATACTTCAAGCACGATGGCTATCACAAGGTAAAGTGCATAAGTAAAGGGCTCGGTTTAGAGATAACCGATGGACGCGGAGACGAAGATTTGTTTCCCGAAGTTCACTTCCAAAGAAGCTGCGTCTCTGTTGGAGAGGTGCGATGGCGCAATGCTCTCCGAACGCCACAAATGGCTCACCTCGAGGTGTGGTGGCTCGATGCTCACCCAACTCCACACAAGGCCTCACCCCAGATGCGAAGCACGCAACTCACCGACGCCACAAAATGCTCACCCTATTCTCCCAAGTGCGCACCACAAAAGTCGGGCACTTGCTCCACTATGGGACGCTTGAGGGCGGTCACCGAACCCGTACAAGATCGGGGCTAACTCCACAACTCAATTGGAGGCTCCCAACAACAAAGCCACAAAAGGCTACAATGCCACAAAAGGCCAAAAAAGCCACAAAAGGCTACAAGACCACAAAAGGTCAACAAGACCACAAAAGGTCAACAAACCAACCACACAACCGTCTAGGGTTCCAAGGAACCCAAGAGAAACAAGCCCACAAGCTTGAACTCACCGAATCCCCGAGGAGAACTCAAACCTATCCACCAAATGTAAGGGCAAGTCCTTCTCTCCCAAATTCCAACAAAGCTACAAAAGCTATTGGGGGAATAAGCGAGGAAGAACACAAGAGGAGAACACAAAACTCTCCAAGATCTAGATCCCAATGATTCCTTCACAAAGAAGAGATTTGATTTGGGGGGATTGTAGATCTAGATCTCCTCTCACTTTTCCCTCAAAAATATATAAGAATAATGGGAGGGAGAGGGAGTAAGAGAGCTCAAATAGGTCAACAATGGTGGGCAAAAACGAGCTCAAAAGATGGGGAACCATTGGGGAAGAAGCCCCCTTTAAATAGGACAAGGAAAAACTGATCGTTTGGGCCAGATTTGCGCCCCCACCGGAACTTACGGCCCCCACCGGAACTTACGGCAAATAGAAACACAAGTTACTGATCCTGACCGGAACTTGGGTCGGAACTTGGGACGGAACTTCCGCTCAAGCAAAACCGCAGGATAGCATTGCACGAAAACTTCAATAACTTTTGATTCTGGACTCTGTTTTTGATGATCTTGGCCTCATTTTGAAGAGAACGAAAAGCTCTATAAGATTATGGAAAGAAACATCATATTCCAGCATGTAAGGATAAAACAAAATTGAGAAAGTTATGACCTATCTAGAAGCGATGAACCGGTAAAACCTCCAAAACCCAAAACACAAGAAGATGAGCTTGGAAACTCCGATTGGGATGAAGCCAATTTTGTTGGGAAGATAAAACCAAGAGAATCCAACAAAATGTTAAATATTTGATACCACAAAGGGAGAAAATATCAAGTATATATATGTGAAGTATCCCCGAAGGTTTGGAGCCGTAAAACTCGTAAGACAAAAAAAACCGCAATAAGATATGCAAGGGAAATCCTTGGACGATGAACTAGAGCTTGTTATGATGATGACCACAATCTCTAAATCCTCTCATGGACAAGAACCAAATAACAACCAAGAAAGATGATGCTATGAATGCAAAGGTTTGAGCTTTCTCCGAACGATGCAATCAAGACACCCGCTTGAGAGCCCCTCTTGATAGTACGGCTATCTATCCTAAACTCGGTCTCCCAACTAACAACACGAGACCGGCAAAAGAGAAGCCCTATTAAGAACATACCTTTGCCTTGAGCAACCCACTTGAACTTGATGTAGACCATCTTGTTCTTTTATAGTGGGAACACCTTTCTTGATAGATCTTGCTTGATGAAGATGAAGACTTGTGAATTGCTCCCCATACTCCATTGGGAAACCTCTTCTTTGAACTTGTATTCATCACCCCATGATCATGAGTATGGCAAGCTTCAAGCATGAGATCTTCTAGATATGGCACATCTTGAGCTCGCCCTTCATCATCTCTTCTTGAGGTTGATCCATCTTGATGCAACTCTTTGCGCATGTCTTGATCAACCTTCAAGCTCCTTCTTTCTTCATGATTCCAATGGGCACAAAGCCCTTGGACATTTCTTCATCTTTCAACCTTGAGACCAACACATGGCCCAAGCGATGCCAATGGACAAACCTACAAGTGAAACTCAATTTACACATTAGTCCATAGAGATTGTCATTAATTACCAAAACAACACATGGGGGCATACATGCCCTTTCAGCAGCTGAATTGATAACTCAGTTGTTAAGGCTTATAATTATTCTTTGTCTTCCCTTGTGTCGAATCAATAAATTGGGTAATACTACCCTCGAAGACTGTTGCGATCCCCTATACTTGTGGGTCATCAATCATGTATATTTACCCAGCAAAACATCGATCTTATTGAGAGGATCTTTAGTCCTGGTGATTTTTGTTTTCAAGAATTATTATGTGAGCTAAGGTCAAATCCTCTCAAGAAGAAGTCCTTGTTGTTGGAGGAGCTTGTCATTCCCGAATAAATAAAAGGTAAGTGAAAGGTAAGTTTTCTAACTCTAATAATTGCTTTGTTATCACAGTTTGTACTATTAAATTTTTGAGGGGTTTATGTAACTATACGGCCGCAACTATACGGTCGAAGAAAAACCTCCCGCCGTATAATTGGTCGTTAAACGTTCTGTATCCCTCTCACGAAATAATTTTTTGGGCACTGTAACTATACGGGCACAACTATACGGTCAAAGAAAAATCTCCCACCGTATAGTTGGTCGTTAAAAATTTTGTACCCTCTTCGCAAAATAATTTTCAAGGTGCGGTATCTATAATGCCGCAACTATACGGTCGGATAAAATTCTCCCGCCGTATAGTTGGTCGTTAAAGCTTTAGTACCCTCGACCCGTTTTCGTTCTTATATATCGATAAAAAAAGCTTTTACGGTTTCTAGTCGGTCATCTAACCGACTTGGGCTCGAGATATTTGGAAATATCTGTCCGAAACCAACTATACGGCCGGAACTATACGGGTCGCGACCGTATAGTTCGTCGTTACGGCGCAGGACTCCTCCAAATCCGCAATTTATTTTTCTAGTCGATTTGGATTGTTCTTTTGGATGAGAATTTGGTGTTTCTCGCGAGTTTTACCGACCTCTGGCCCCTCTTATATACTGCCATATTGTCTCTCTCTAATCACAAATCACCAGGAACAAATCCAGCTATGCGTTATCCAGTCCCAGGCCGTGGAAAACCTATGGGGCTCATTGCTCCTAGGGACCTTTCCAGCAGCCCATCGATGGAGGACGGCGATGAGGAGGTGGAGAGGTTTAGCCCAGGATACAAAGAGTACATCGAGCCAAGATTCTACAACAACGACCCCGATGAAGGTTGGGGCGACATTTACATATGTCGTGACATCTATGATCCCCCGGGGGTTGACTGGGCGGCGATGAAAAGAACCCAAGAAGAGAGAGAAGGACGCAAACCGCACGGAAAAGAGCGTGTGGAGACAGTCAAGTTCGTCACTACAGATCTGAGGCCGCACAAGCGTAAGGAAATACCTAACATTGATGCAGGTGCTAGCAAGGGACCGGCGTTACCTCGCTCAAGGCCTACCACTGGCACTCGTATGAGGGTTAAACCTCAAGAGGAGTGGAGCAGAAGCTTCTATTTCCCTGATCCATCAATAATGGATGAGGAAGAAGTTGTCCCCAAGACAAAGTATCATGTGCTAAGACAAAGGATCATGTGCTGGCACTAGAAATATATCAGAAGCAAGAGCTACTCCATCGCGCTGAATTCCGTAACCGCCTCAAGGAGATAGGGGAGAAGGATGATCTTCTCCCATTATTGACTAAGCTCACGGATAGGTTGGATACTCTGCAATCTGATTTGTGCAGGTGCTACAGCCGCATCACCGCTCTGGAGGATACCAACAAGAAGCTATGCACCGCGGTTCTACATGCGATGGCACCATAGTGACCTTCAATAAAACACGGTATCAAATAATCGCGAGGTATTATTTGATCCCGCATGGCTTGATTCCAAGCTTGGGGAGATCTTTAAGACCTTGTAATCTATCTTATAAGTTTTTGTTTTTATTCTAGTTTTGCATTAGTTCGATATCATAAATAAAGTTTGCATCATTAGATTCCCCTCAGGAATAGTTGATCCCTCTTATGAAATTCTGAGTTTATTATAATATATGGAGCATTATTGAGTTTGAGTTTTCTTATTGGATATATGAATGACTTGAGTATGATTTTACTTGCACTTGATGATAGCAATAGGAGTCTTCCACACCATTGGTATTAACGGAACATTTAAAAAATAATTTGATCAATATATTGTAGGTCAATGGTTTGATTTACAAAAAGGAAAGATGATCTAATTAATTAAGATGAAAAAGAAAACCTTGAACAAAGGAGAAATTATAAGTGCTATCAAATAGAGTGAGAACAAGTTGAGGTAGAATACTCAAGTTATAAAGATGCTTCATATATGTTTGGAATTTGGTAATTGAGATTGTTAAACTTTGAAATTCCTACATGAAGTGGAATATATGGCTAGCTTCTTTGCACAATACTTAAACAAAAGTATGAGCACAAATATATATAGAAAAAGAAGAAAAATAAATATGAAGAAAAAGAGCGAATGTGCAAAGAGCAAGTGGTATATACCACTATACTGTAGTAAGACAAAGAGACGTTTGAGATTTTGAATCCCAAGTGAATATGTTAATCCTAAAAACACTTGGGACTACCTCACTAACTCATTCGGTTGAGCCGAATACCTATACATCATATTGAGAATAATCTTTCATGAACTATTAATTGCTAAGGTGTGGAAGCCTGCTAATATTATTCGAATGGTTCGAGTAAGGTACTATTCATGAAATTATTTATATGTATCCTTTATGATAAACACATGATAGAACTATCTTATTTATTTTATCGACTCAGCTTCATGAATATGAGGATCACATCCATTAAGCTAAACTTACTCGAGACGAGCAAGAGTCTAATATTGAAGAAGTTGATGAGTGCATATTTGCATCATATTATAGATGTAGGATCTTGGTATTTTACGGCGTTCGTGCGCACTTTTTATGTTTATTTTCACCAGGATCAGATTAGATGATAGACCAGATGGACACAATTCTTGGAGCAGTTGTACTGGAGATAAAAGGAGCCAAAAACTATGTAAATCGCTTATTTGGGAAATATTAATAATACCAGAAGAAAACCCGAAGCGAGAAATGGAGGCAGAGGAGTTGACGACCAACTATACGGTCCGCCGTCGTATAGCTTCAGCCGTATAGTTGGCGCCGCCTCCACCTTCTCAAATAGTTTCACCCCGTGCAACTGGTTCGGAGAGACGACATACAGAACACCCAGAAATCGCCGAAACCTCACCTCTGAAAGGCATCTGGAGGGGGAACTTGCCCTAGGGATCCATCTTCGCCCTAAATAGATTTGGGAGGCCAAGACATCGATCTCCATCTTCATCAACCGATGCATCTTCATCACCGCCATCACCTCCATCCACCCCATCTAGATCTTGTTGTAATTCTTGCACTAGTTGTGAATTTATACAAGTACTATTCATCGATATTCGTTTCCATTATCATTGTCATGATGTTGTCTGCCTCCATGTATGAGTAGATCATTAGTTCTTGAGAAGATGGAGAAACCCTAGTATCAGATTGAAATAATATAAAGTTTATTATGATGGTCATCGCTATGACCATGTGTTAGATTGTCTTCATCTTGATGTTGGGAGAAGTCGACCTCTCAATATTTGGCTCTTGTGGGGACTTGATGGAGAGAACTACTTGTTGGTAGACGGAGGAATGTTAGCACTTACGGTGACTATAAAGTTGTTGGAACTCCTTATATATCAACTTAGGAATCGAGGAAACTCACAAAATACTATCCATGTCATGGGATACGTCCTGCGGGATTGTCCCTTAATAGCGCGGTAATTCAATTGATGTTGATTGATGTCTGCTGTGGTTACGAGGATGATTTGAGCAGTGGTTGCTATGTCTTTGTACAAATACGGAGTTCCTCTCTCACATACATAGTTGAGAATGTTCATGATAATAATTTTTACCTTAGCCCTTTATAATGCTAGTGGTGTATCCGCTAATCCCTGAGAACGCTTTTCCCCAATGAAGTTTCAAATCTCTTTTACATACGCGATAGTTATTTTCTGTATTCAGTTTTGTTTACTTTACGCATTTTTCTCTTATACCAAAAACCCGAAAACACCTTTTTTACGCAATACTCGCATTTTATATTGTTACTTATAACTTTATTTAGCAATTCTATTTTTAGTATTTTTTTCAAGGATACGTCCTGGGAGACGTATCGTTTTCATAGAAGGAGGGCCAAGAGGCCAAGTTTTACAACGCACCATGGCACAGGTGCCAAAGGTGCAACTCCACGCCGCCACAAGGACAGCACACGCAACCTAAGCAACTACTCGCGGCATCTCCACCTATCCACCTGCCCAAGACAGTCGCGGAAAAGCCCTACTGTCCTCCAGAGGTCTACCTCCGTGGTGATTTTCCTGATGACCTCTCCGGAAGAAGGAGCGGCCCCATCGAAGACCACGTCGTTTCGGTGGCGCCATAGCGTCCAACAAACCAAAGAGATCCCTGTCCAGAGGTCGCGCTCGTGTCCCTTGCCACCCCGCCTATCTTGGAGCCAAGCAACAAATTGGGAGTCATGCTCTGGCATCCAATGCCTCTTGTTCCACCAGCCTAAGCAGGCTGCCCAAACTTCGCGGGCTAGGACGCATCCCATGAAAAGATGGTCGATGGTCTCTCCACATTGGTCATAGAAGGGGCAGGCCGCTGGATGTTGAAGGCCACGCAGGCTCAGCCTATCGGCGGTCCAGCATCTGTTCCTCACGGCTAACCAAAGTGTCACCTTGCAGCTGGCAGGGGCTCGGGATCGCCAGATTTGAAGAGCACCTGCCATCGAAGTTCGCCCAGCAAAAAGGGCCTGGTAGCAGGATCGGGACATGTAGCAGTTGCTCGGGTCCCAGTTCCACTTGAGAACATCCTGTGTCCCCTCTGTGAGGGTGATTTCTTCCACTCGATCCGCCACTTCGAGGAGCTCCCTGATTGCTCCTGCGTTGAGATCCGGAGGGACATCATGCAACCAGCCCCCTGCTAGGCCTTCACGCACACGGCGCATGGAGGCTAACCTCGGTGGAACCGCTGCAAAGAGGTTGGGCGCGACATCACAGAGTCGCCCACATGGAAGCCATTTGTCTGTCCAGAAGAAGGTGGTTGCTCCGTCCCCAAGCATCGAGGTAGTCACCGCGTCAAAGAGTTGCCTTGAGAGCTCCGGGACATGGATATCAAGGTCATGCCATGGCTTGTCCACCTCCACACGCTTCAGCCACAACCATCTGGCCCTCAGCGCAATGTTCATGAGACGCAGGTTGGGGATGCCAAGTCCCCCTAGCTCTTTGGGCATGCACACCCTGTCCCATGCCACCAGGCAGTGCCCGCCGTGCACGTCCTTCCTCCCCTTCCAAAGAAAGCCGCGAATGATTTTCTCGATGGAGGTGATGACTTCTATGGGAATGTCGAGGGACATCATGGCGAAAATAGGTATGGCGGACAAAGTCGTCTTGACGAGTTCGAGCCGACCCCCTCTGTTAAGCATGGAGGCTTTCCACGATGGCAACCTGGTGGCCACCAGCTCAACCAACACTTGGAGTTGCGCCACTGACGACTTCCGCAGAGAGAGCGGCAGCCCTAGGTAACGAAGGGGAAACTGCATGATAGGGTAATGCAGCTCCCGCTCCACCAAGTCTCTGTCTTCAGCCGAACACCTGATCAGGTTGGCCGAGCACTTCTCGAAGTTGGTTCGGAGACCGGACGCCTCCCCAAAGTCCTCGATGATCCCGGAGATCACCTGGAAATCCACCACTGACGGCCTCAGGAATGTGACCACATCATCCGCATAGATTGATGTTCGGTGTTGGAGGCATGTGGCTGCGAGTCGTGAGAGAAGCCCCTGTTCTTCTGCTTTGACGACCATCAGGTGGAAAATCTCCATGATCAGGATGAAAAGCTGCGGGGAGAGTGGGTCTCCTTGCCGTAGTCCACGCCTATGGGCCACCTTCGCCCCTGGGCATCCGTTCATTAAGACGCGCGTGGAGGCCGTGGAGAGTAGCGCGCAGATGCACGCGAGGAGGCGCTCTCCGAAGCCCAGCTTCTTTAGCACTTCCAACAGGAAAGACCAGTCCACAGTGTCAAAGGCTTTGGTGATGTCTAGCTTGACCGTTGGAGTCTTGCTAGTGTGCAGCTTGCGGGCAGTCCCTTGTACCATCATGAAATTGTCGTGCAAACACCGTCCACGCACAAAATCACTCTGATGTACCCCTACCAATTGTGGTAGGATCGGGGCCAATCGGTTGGCGATCACCTTAGCTACCCACTTGGCGATCCCGTGAATCAGACTGATCGGTCGGAAGTCCCGCACTTCCTCGGCGCCCGGCTTCTTGGGCAGGAGTGTAATCAAAGCACTATTCACTGATCCAAAACCACGGCTGTCCAGCCTAGAGAGTGAGTGGAAGGCATCCATAACATCCTCCTTGATGATGCTCCAGCAAGCAACGAAGAAGCGGTTAGAGAAGCCATCAGGCCTAGGGCACTTGTCCAACGGCATTCCTTTGATGGCCGCCAAAACTTACTCCTTCGTGAAGGCCCCCGTCAATGTGTTGAAGGTCCGTCGATTGGACCCCCAAGAATTCCAAGTCCAGGGAGAATGGCCGGTCTCCTGCCACGCCGAGCAGGTTCTCGAAAAAACTATCCACGGCTTCTGCCTTTTCCACGTGGTCTGAGATCCACACATTATCCACCATAAAGTGACTGATGAAGTTCTTACGCCTCCGATGGCTAGCATGCGTGTGAAAGAAGCGCGTGCATGCATCTCCCTCTCGTAACCAGAGGATCCTCGACCTCTGTCATGCCAATGTCCTTTCAAGGGAAGCTAGCCCTAGGAGCTTCTTCTTGAGGAGGCACCGCAATCCACGCTCCTGGGAGGACAACTGCCTACTCTCCATGGCCACATCGAAGCGGAGGATCAACTCCGTGGCTAGAAGGATCTGAAGCTTAACATTCCCGATGAATTTTGAGCTCTAGCGGGATAGTCTCTTAGCTACAACTCGCAATTTCGTATCGAGTCTCTTGAAGGGGTTCGGCTCCCACTGTTGAGAGGTCCACGCTTCCTGTACCACCTCTAGGAAGCCATCGACTTTGGGCCAGAAGGATTGGAATTGGAAGCGACATCCCCGCTGCAGGTCCAGAGCTAGGCATAGCAACAAGGGGCAGTGGTCAGACGGTCCCGAGGATAGAGCCGAGAGGAAAGCATCAGGGTAACGTGCCTCCAACTCCACTGTCGCGAAGACCCTGTCTAACCTCTCCAAAGTGGGTCGTTCTCGTTCATTTGTCATTTATTTTAAGAATTCCTAGACTTCAGACTCCTGCTCCCTGTGGGATCGATATCTTTATTTCGAAACTAGCTACAATCGGTCTGTGCACTTGCAGTCATCAATAACACTAGCCGCTACCCACCGTCTCCCCGACGGAAAGGAAGGACGCACCGGTTGCGGCGTTAGAGTGGGACCGGGAGAAGGAGGACGTGGATTGGGCCAGCTGGAAGGACAGCGGCAAGGAAGGCACGAACCAGCAGAGGGCCATCCTCGCCTCCCTCGTCTCGGCGCGGGGTGAAGCGGTGCGCGACGCCATCGCCTACACGGGGTATGCCATGGAACAACACGTCTTGGTGTTGTCCCATGCGTTGGCGGCGAGGGATGCCAAAGGGAGACAACACGCTACCAAGGAGCGGCTTCGTCGGTTCGCTTGCGCTGCGGCGAGAGAGATGGAGGCGGCTGCGAAGGACAAGGCCGAGCCGGAGGCGCAGGCCACGTAGAGTGCCACTACGGCAGCCGAGGAGGAGGCGAGGACAACGGCAAAGACAAGTCCTTGCAGGCCATCCTCGACGCTCACTACCGCGGTAGGGAGGCCGCCGTCCTATCCTTCTCCGACCGCCTGGCCAAGATGGCTGCTTTCCAGCATGCCATGGTTCCCACGGAAGCGCGCTCGCGGATAGCGCCGAACCCGAGCGACACCGTCCAGAGGGGGTTCAGCATTGCGAAGGCGGTCATGGCCAGGAACGCAACAGCAACGCGGGGAGGTAGCAGATGTGCTTTGCCTATGCCTGAAGCAAGCAAGCGGCAGCCACGCACCACCGCAAAGCCAAGAAGGCCACCGTGGCCTGGATGGGCCAGGGTCACTGTGCCAATGGCACCGAGGAGCACGACAACGAGGACGGGCCGACTCCCATGTAGTGTAGATTTTAGTTTATGTCTAATCTAGTGTAATTTCTAATTTAAATCTCTGCTATCTGAAAAGAAAATTAAGATTTCATTTCCTGTCTCCGTGTGTGCTTCGCCCCGCTTTCGTACAACGGCATTCCAAATAAAAAAAAACAAGACACGATTCCCGTTCATATCCATTAATTACACAAGCATTCATGCGATGTGTATCCAGCACAGAGAAAAAAACTTAACCAATTCGTCTGTCTTCAATCGGCATATCTAGCCACAATTGCTAGAAACCCGCGGCCATGGCCACGCCCACCTCCATGTGCCGGCCCCAGGAACCTCGAAGCCACGAGAGATCTCAAGCCACGACACCCCAGGAACCCCGCAACCACGTCCACCCCAATGGCAGTATTCCCACGCGGCTGCTCGGTATATTGGATCCCGCCATGACGACTACCTCGGCCGGCTTCTTCTCGCCCGACGACCAGGTTGGGGGCCAGATCGACGGGCGACGACATCTTCATCAAGCGGTTTTGGGGGTCTTCTCGGCCACAACCGGAGTTCACACGCGCTGCTACCACAAGCCGTCGTCGCCTCCTTCGTTGGGGCTTCTTCTCTCTCGACGACCAGGCTGGGGGGCAGATCGACGGGCGACGACATCTTCATCGAGCGATTTTTTGGGGTCTTCTCGGCCATGATTGGATTTCACCCGCACCGCTACCACAAGCCGCCGCCGCCTCCTTCTTCGTTGGTGGCCCTTTCCTCGGGGCGCCACATGATTGGCGCCGCCGCGTCCACTTCTCCGCCTGCAGGTGGCGTTCCGGCATCAAGTGCCTACCCGCCCCACTGGCTTGTAGGTTTCTAACCCTGCCGAAGACTGGATTTCTTGTGCCCTTTTGATCTTCAAGTTGAGGTATTTTTTCTTCTCTATGTGGTAAGCCTCGCCACACGGTATCAGTGTTTGTTGGAGGATGAGAGTGGGATGATATATAATTTGAATTGGTCGTTGGGCTGAACAAGGATAAGGCGTCATTCACAACAGTAGTATCCGGAAGATTTGTCAAAGGAATCACAAGGTTGAAAGAGAGCTCATGTTTATAAGCTAGAGCCATAAAGCATCTCGAGGTATGTTTGTACGTGCATTGCAGGGATGCTATCTGGATATTTTAATTTACATACTCCCTTCCACTTGAAATAGATGTGTCAAAGAATTGCCTAAATTTGAATGTATTTAGTACTAAATAGTATGCAGATATATCTAAATTTTGACACATTTGCGACGTCTATTTTGAGACGAAGAGAGTACTTAGATTGGACCAGAGGCGAGTTTAGAATTGGTTCATGCTTTGCATACTTCTCTACTTCTATGTGCAGGTGTCACTTTCAGTGCAAAATTGGTCGATCTTTCATGCCATGCACCTTTTAATAAAGCAAAGTAAGCTCAATGTTTTTGACCCATGCCAAAAGTAATGAGAGATCCCGGAAAATTGTTGCCATACCATGAAACCTGAGCAAATTTAGGATCAAAAAAGTCTTGAGAAACGGCAAGATTATACTTCTTGAGAAAATATTAGGAGCTTAGTCTGCCTTTTGGTTTTTATACTAGATCTAGTGGGACTTATTAATGTAATAGATAGTTTTGCAAGCGTGAGTACATGTGACGAACAGCTCCCTTTTGAAGGTTCTATGCAGAATTACATCATGGTCTTTAAGTGCAAAGGCCTTTAGAGTCTACGGTGAGCACTACAAAGAAGACTCAGTGGTTGGGTCTGAAGAATCTTAATAGGTAGAAATCGGCATTTCTCATCATTCATATAATATTTCTTATATCCATTTTTTCTTCAACATTTGAACATCTTTTCCATTTATTTTGGCTTGGTATATCATGTTGTCTGAATTATTTTTGTGCATTCAATAGAAATCAGCACATGTAATTAATAGAATGCCACTGTGGGGAGGAGAGTCGGGGTAGTCCGAGCCGCGGTGGTGGAGACAGCGGCGGTTGTCAGGGAGGATGAGGAGGACTGGACGAGAGGCACGTGCTCGATGGCGCGTGTAAGTGTGCTCGCGAGAATGATGGCGCCGCTAGGGCCACCACGCTCGTCAGCAGCATCAATTTGGTTATGTACTCTGGCAGCGCCACTGTCGTCACCCTCTGCCTTTTCACTCTCGGAGATCTCAAAGCGGTGGGCTTTGCTTCTAAAGTAGAATTCAGCATTGTGTGCGCCCTTTTGTGGTCCATGGTTTGAGTTTTGTTGTTGGGGGAGATGGTGCAGAATAGGGTGACTAAGGATATTCTCCTTGATCTCGTGATCAATCATTAGTGGAACATGTTTCATGTCTTGGTCGAATGTGATCTGCATGATAAGCTCTATGGGTACATAATCAATGGCACCTTCGCCACTCTCTGTGGCCAGTACTTTGATGCTTCCAATGTGGTGGTGGGTCCTTATGCTAAAGTGATGACGCACTATGTTTACTTTGCTTGGTGATAATTACAACAGAAATTAGTATGTAGTAGTAGGTTCTTACTTGCTCTGTTATTTTGTTCCAGGCAGTGATAAGCCGAGCAGAGTATGGTGTTCCGGTGCCTGGTGGCAATTGCTGCCCTCGATTGGCTGGAATGAACCATTTTACCCTCGATTGGCTGGAATGAACCATTTTACATATAGCAAGGTATACTTGAATTGTTAAATATATCGGCTCCAGTTGTTTCTCCCTGCCCTCTTGATGAACTAAGAAGTTCCCCTGGTTAGGAACAAGCATTGTTTCTTTTGATGAAATTTTTATTTTAGAAGAAATGGTCTCACAAAATCAAAATATCAATGATTAATAAATTTCTTTTGAGAGATTTGAAACAACACAACTGTTGTCAATTTATCCATAGGTACAGACGTGTAGTGTACACCATCTATAAATGAGCAGACATATAGGATTTCAACACCCTATAGTAGTCATTTTCTTATTTGGTAGATAGAAGTTTTATAACCGCTAAGACCTTGACCACACGAGTTTCTTAACCATTCGTAGTGAATATATATACAATAGCATGCACATTAGAGTTTTATTACTTCCATCTAGGGTTACAGTCAAATATGAGTTCATCATGACTTGTTTGGTCAAAAAAGATCTTGGATTTTTTATAACTTGACGTACAACAGTAACAAAAAAAATTCACCATATCTTCAATCTTACAGATCAATCTTCTCTGTCCAATGTAATTATCATGATTCCTTTATAAATTTACCTAATGTTATACTATGTCATACATCCTTATTAAATCAATGTGCTATGTCCAGTGTAATTATTGACTTGCAAAAGAGTATAAACTGTAGAAAAAACGAGTAATTTGGTTTTGGTTTTGTATATGCAGATAGTTCAATACTTAAAACTATAGTGGGATATCTCCTGGTTCTGCCAGGTCCTAGCATTAGCTGGCTCTGAAGTGTCCATCACATGCCATGGTTGGAGAGGGAGCAGATGAGCCTTGCCCATGCCTAGCGCAGGCAAGCAGCGGCCACGCGCCAACCCAAAGCGAAGGAGGCCAGGGAGGCCAGCGTGGCCTAGATGGGTCAGGGTCACTGTGCCAATGGGCAGGGTCACTGTGCCAATGGCGCCCAGGAGCACAACAACGAGTACGGGCCGACTCCCATGTAGTGTAGATTTTAGTTTATGTCTAATCTGCTTTGATTTCTATTTTAAATGTAGTTTAAATTTGATCTACCCAACCTGACCACTATCAATGAAAAGTGATATGTATGAATACCGGCCGAGAGGACATGCGTGGACGAGCTAGCCATCCAACCCCGCAAACCCGGCCCTAGCCTGGGCTGACGGATGTGCCAAAACAGACCGCTCAGCAGCTCTGGGTTCCTTTGCGGGTCATCGTTGGGCCATGGATTTAGAGATGCAAAAACTCTTACAAACAAAACTCGATATAAGAAATCACACTTTCATGGAAAATTGCACAGATACTCCGTCATCCTATAAAGGATTGGACAATCCTGTAGCTGTAGTGACAGGAGGTCTAATATTTTAACAAATTGGCGAGTGTCTTCAGACACGTCATTACTTGAACGAAGTTTAACAAATTGGCAACTGTCTTCACACACGTCATTACTTGAACGAAGCGGGATCCAGCATGCAATGTGCATTAAAGCTCGTTTGGTGCTAAACATTACGTGCTTACATTTCACATGCAATAAACGCTAGCTAAAAAGATATTGCCAAATAAATCAAAACAAGATCATAGCTGAATTCAGCGGTACAACAAAGGTACCAAGTGGAAACAAGAAAAGGAAACAAGTGACCAGTGTGGTACATCAACACAATTGATGACCAAACAAGATCATTTTCACAACGAAAAAGCTCAGCAGCAACAGGAGGGAGTGTAGCACCGGACAGGCAATTGCAGTATTCACCATGAATTTTTCAGGCCTTCAGCTCGTGTGCTACAAGACTTCTAAAGCAATAACACAAAAGATAACAATTTTCTACATATCAAAAAGTATGGCACTGAGCACTAAAAACAAAGTATGCTCTTGCAAAGATCTTGTTTGGTCATCAATTAAGCATTTCACCAGATATATTTTAGCTTTCCAATTAAGGTTGAAAATTAAGTCCACACCAGTAACCATTTTAGCTTTCCAATTAATCACCAGATATATTTTACAGGCCTACAAAACACTATGTGTTAACTAACTATTTCACGTGGTATTGGGACATGTTCCAAGTATTGAAGCGATAGTGCAACATCATGACAGCTTTTGTCTAATCCAGCCTAAAATACAGTGGTACTACATTTAGTTGCTCTTTTAAGCTTCCCAATTTAGCACGCAGCGAGGCGAGTATTCAACATGGTTTCGACTACAAGGTTAAACTCTCACGGATGTTGGATAGTTTCCAAACTAGAAATCAAGTGCATGAGGAAACATGCTAAGCCTATGACTCAAAGATTCTAAACAACTAGATTCTAAGATGTGTGGGACTTCAGATGATGATAACAGTAACTGAAGTCAACAAACATAAAATCCTTAATAAAAGAGAGGTTGGAATTTACTTTCAAGCCAAGACATACTAAAAAGATATGATATTGACATGCCACCCTTTTGATGTCATCGAAGTATTGCCGGGTGAACTAAGTAAATGTTGGATAATAATAATAACGATTAACCCCATAGAACAGTACAACAAATGGGTTGTTTCACATGCTTGCTAGAACAGGTCACAAACTCCTAATGGCAATCCCTACACCCTACAACACCACAATGAACTAGTCCAAGCCAAGTTTTACATATACACAAATTGCAAATTTCTTGCTATATCATGTCAAGTCCTATAGAATCTAAAAGCACAACAAACAGATTAAGTATATAAGGGCATAATCATTTGTCCAAAAATTTGAGAAATAAAGATAGGCATAATCAGTTATTATACATTTAGGTCACACATATGTGGAAAAGTTAAAAACTTCGTAAAAAAAGTTGAATGCATATCTATCCTTACCGCCTTCAGGAAAGCATGCAAGTACGACTGTACGAACGTGGAGCCCTCGCAAGGAATTTCTTAAACTGTCAATTTCTGCTTAGCAAACAGACAACAAAAGAAGCATATCATTCAATGGTCACCTTGGATTTAACACATCCAGAAACTATTGTATACCGATAATTTACCACCATATCAACATTACGGGGAAGCCATATCAAACTGAACTGAAATAAAATTAAAATGTTCTTATTAAGGAGACCTGGGTTCCGTAAGTTCTAATGAATTCTCCACCCCAAAACAATGCTAATCAAACAAGAGACACGCCTCATATTTTCTAAGAACAAAGCAACCATCTACAATTAAACAATTCTTGTACTGGGATCAACAGTTCCGCATATAACCAAGTTAGCTAGCTGAGTACACCAATGTCCATCTCAAAACCAACTAACGGGGCTTTTTTTTCCTTCTACTTTTTAGTTTTTGACCTGCAATGTACAATTGTTGGGTGCAAGTCCTTTCAATTAGACCAACCCCAACATGCCTAAGTTACTACATGCCCTCATGCTAACATCCAGGATCCGTATTTCGTGTCACATGTTTGCTCATTTTTGGGTGTTCTGCACCTCTCTTCTAAGTCTATTACTCTTTGAGATTCTGGAATTTGCATGCCCTTGTAGGTATAAACAACCAAACGATGAAGTGACATACAGTTACATATGTGAATAAATCAAATCCACACTATAATAAGCATCTCCATATAGATGCAGCCAGCTATTGTCCATGGAAACAGCAGAAACGGGAAGATTTGGCTAAAGTATGCTTCTCCATTGATGCTTCGTGCTACAATTTGTGATGGGCAGGACTACAGATATTTTTACTATATAAAAAAGAAGCCGTATCCAATGTGTATATAAACTTTCATTTCTATCAGCCTGGTTTCAAATTCAATTAGATACAACAGGCCATCTTTACCTTGCAAATAGCATTTTCACAAAGCACATAAAGTCTTCACTTACAGCAGTGCCTAGGATTCTTAGGGTCTATTTCAAGTGATCCTCTTCTAGAATTTAACATAAGCAAACTGGTGGCAACTTTACTTACCAGCAGTGCCCTAGAATAATACACATTTTTTTAGGCTCAAAGAGCCCGGCTTTAAATTAATAAAGTCCCAAGCCTAGTGGATATGCATGGAAGTCAAGTACTCCCTCTATACCATCTCAAACTATAAGGCCAATAGTTTTTGCAATCTCCTTCCAAAATACAAGGTGTTCTGTCAAAATGATGACCTTTTCTCACTTTTTCCCTCATTTATCTCTCATATTCACCATCTATGGCTAAACACACATACTAATCCTTCCCCTTAAAATTCCCAAGACATTATACAACACCAAGGCTAACATGGTCATTTCCTCTACTATTAATTGCTTATCTCGTGCTAGGCCAGATTGTGTCTTATATATTGAAATGGAGTACAGTACACAACTATTATCATGTGTGCAATATTGGAAGGATGCACCCTCCTCAGAGTCAAAAAACTTCAGGAACTTGAATATCCAAAATAGTAACAAAAAGTACAATAAAGCATGAATAGTCTGCAGCGCGACATGATAATAGAAGTTTGAGGGCACTACAAGTTCCATTCGAAACACGCAGAACTACCTTAACCCAAATGCATAAACATGTCTCAATTTTCAGTGGTCTCAAACTCTCAAATAGGTCCAAACAGCACTGGCAGCAACTAGAGACCAAGCAACTAACCGAACTACTGAACTTAGGACAATAATACTGTTGCACTTGAGAGGGGAAATGCAACCACCAAACCTACCTTCAGATCTCATTGAGTGCCGAACTAGATAACAAGAGGTCTAACGCCTATTTCCACGGAAGTTGCCCTTCATAGCTACTTTTTTGTTGAATGACTTGGGCCCTCCAGGATTCCTGAGAAATAGTGAGAATTTCAAACAGAAGGAATGTGTCACCTAGGATGTTAAAACCCAAATTAGTACAAATATATACTTACATCTTCTGCCTCTTTGCAACATCATGCTTCATTTTGAGAACAATGTCCATTGCATGCTGCTGATGTTCCCTTGTGTGCACATGTAGACCCAGGTCCTCTGCACTCCCACAGTTAAACATGCATATCCGGCACCAACCAACATCTCCATTACTAAAGAATCCACCCTGGAATAATACAACAAACAGCAGTTGAGTAGTTAATTGGTACATCAATCAAGTAACAATAGCATATGGAAACTCATATGCATCATGAATAAACATGAAAACAAAATAAAATTATGAACTCAATATTCAAACCCACCGAACTGAAGCGGCCAGATTCTTGTGGAAAACCATGACGAGAATAGTCGTCAAGATTAGGATCATCTGGATGTATGTGACCATGGAATCGGTGGCCAGAAGGTTCAATTCCATGCAAATGTCCAAGGGGTTCAACACCATGTAGATTTCTTGGATGAAAAGTATCACCCGGGTGGAAATGTGTATGAGGGAACCCTGGCTTGCCAAAATCATGCTGCAAATTCCCTGGAAGGTTGCCAGGACCTAGTTGGTCTTTACGAAGACCTCCAGGACCAGCTGTCATCCCTTGAAGAAATGAACCTGAAAATCATTTGAAACCATAAGAGAGCAATTGAAACATTCTGAAAAGGATCAAGTAACCATAAGCTCTCCGTCACCCCATGAAAACCTGCTGATAATGAGATTTCAGATCAAGCCTTGACTTATTAGAACCATCTTACAATCTTTACCTGGGTTTCTAGGCATTCCATCAATCCTGTGAAGGCCGAATTCTGCACCAGGTGACACAAAGTCAGGATGACCAACAATTGAATGGGGTTTCCTTGACAAATCTTCAGGAAATCCCACAGGATATGAGCCTGGCTTGTTTGAGAATGGAGGCCTTCCAGGTAGTGAATCAAAACCATCAAAAGGCCTAGGGCCTCTCTGAAAACCATCGCCATCAAGATGACTTGGCCCTGGAAATGGCTTCATATTCTCTTCAATATCTTTAGGGTCAACATTGTATCTGCCAGGATATGGTGGCGCCAAGGACCTGAAATGTTCCTGTGAAGAATTGAACCCTTCTTCAAGAAAAGCCCTGGAATTTCCAAGTGGCCCACTGCCAACACCGTTGCTCTTTGTCATTCCTGAATGGATGGAAATTTTGGTTAAGATGTTATAACAATAAAAAAACCTCAAACGTATGCATTTAGTTCAAGAGAATTACCAGCAGGATGTGGCCGGCCAACATTTTCTGGAGCAAAGGGAGGCATAGTTGTGTCATGATGTCCATGCAAGGGTCCACCCATGGGTGGTCGAATCATGCCATCATCAGATCTGATGTGTGCAGGCCATGGAAGGTTTGGTGCAAGCGTCCTTGGCGCCATCTCTGATTGAAAACCAGATGGCTGTTGCTGCATTGTAGGCCGGATATTTTCAGAAAAACTATGACTAGGTGGCCTCATTTGATTTGTCTGGCTAGGATGGAGCATATGCTGAGGAAGCAAGGTATCAGGTCCAGTCGGACGATGTCGTCCCATGCCTGGGGGCACATAGGACCCCAATGCTCCCAGATCTTTCTGTGATGCCTGCTGCAATGATCCTCCTTTCTCAAGATCATTGGATATATTTGAAGCTTCAGACTGTGAATTACTTTTCTGGCCACCAAATTCATCCTTTTCTTTGCCTTTGTCTGAACCATCTGCGCTGCCCAATGCAATGCCAGTCTGTTCCACATTTTTTCTAGTACTACCAAAATCATTCTGCTCTCCGTTCACATTTTTATCACCTAAAGATTCCAACTTTATGCCAGAAGATTCACCGCCTCCGTTTGTACTATCACCTAATTCAGTATTGCGAGTAGCATTAGGTGCATTTTCTGACTTTCCTGATTGTTGGAACTGGTGAAGTGTTGCGGCATTACTCATAGACCTGCTAGTCGAAGTTGGAACATGCTGCTGTTGCATAAATGGTGGACCATGGGGCTGAAAAGGTTGTGAATGCATATGTTGCTGTGATGAGTGCATTCCTTGTTGGTATGACTGACCTGTTTGTGAAGGAACGGATGTGTTAAGAGGAAATCCTTGTTGCAGTGCCTGGGAAGGGATGCTGGGATGCACTGGTGGCCGTTGAACATGATGCCCAATATGTTGCTGATGCTGTGATGTATGCTGAGTACCTTGAGGAGCCAGCATAGCTGGCTGTTGGCCTTGCAACGGAATTTGACCTTGCGGAGGGTGTGGTGCAGGATGCTGAGGACCAACTAACTGTTGGTGAGATGCATGCGCAGGACGCTGAAGTGGAACACTATGTGGCATCTGATGTGTTGGCTGAGGCTGTGAATATGATTGATGACCCACTACCGCATGTATTGAAGGATTCTGAGGTTGTGCAACAGGATGAGGCTGATGATAGACCTGAGGTTGTGGGTACGACTGCTGCACTTGTGGCTGCTGGTACTGTATCTGAGACTGAAGATGTTGCAGCTGAGGTAGGAACTGCATTTGCGGATGTTGATGCTGGGCAACAGCCTGCTGATGTTGTGGAGGATGAGGTTGTACAAGTGGCTGCACCTGGGAGGCTATTGCTTGAGTTGTAGGCACTGCAAATTGTTGACTACCAACTTGAGTATGGGCTATAGGCTGTACATCACCTTGTGGGTGCATCGGTGGATTTTGAGGTGCTGAATGCAATTGCGGATTCGGCTGAGGCTGCGGCTGAACTGGTGCCTGGAGTTGAGGATGGTGGGACTGATTCTGGGGCTGGTTTGGCACCATGTGTTGGGGCTGTGAGGGCTGCAGGTACTGGGGCTGAGCATATGAAGCCAGTTGTCCAGGCACTTGAGCAGCATTTTGTATTGCCACTTGCGTTTGAGGTTGTGTGTACTGCTGGTATTGGCCATACTGTTGATACTGCTGAGTGTAGGGGTTGTAGCCAGGGTAATGCTGCTGGTAATACTGTTGGTACTGGAGCTGCTGCTGGTACTGCTCAGCTGTTTGAGTTTGGGGAGCAACTGCTTGACCTTGACTAGCAACAGTAGGTGCCCCTGCGAAAGAGGCCACAGCCATCGTGCTTGGTGTGGTCACACCAGCTGAAGTAGTAGCCACTGCAGGAGCTGTTACAACTCCAGCTGCAGTTGCAGATGGAACTGCTGCAGGTGCCACTGAGGAAACCGCAGAAGGATCTTGTGTGACTGCCTGGGTGGTTGCAGCTGATGACTGTGTTAGACTACTGTCAGCCTGTTGTGCTTGGGGTTGCACGCCCTGCTGACACAGGCAAAGGTACAAAAGGATTAATGCAGAGAGAAATAGTTCTAGACTCATAGAGCGAATTACGTAAGACATGTTGGACGTACAGGACAAAGCTGAGCATGTTCTTGCACTTGACGATGTACAATCTGAGTACCACAGCGGTTACAAACAACAGGGGAGTTCCCATAGGCACAAGTAGTACCATGTGTGATGCATTCAGACAGATTTCCTTGCCATTGGCAACCACTCTTGTTGTACAGGCAGTGTACTGCAACTTTACCAATTGTCTCAGCAAGCGATTTATTTAAATCCACCAGAGGCTGCATATTGGAAATCAGGTTGTAACAAAGAGGCCACTACTTCCAAATATACTTAACTCACTGTATTAAGTACAAATCACTTCCTTAAGAAGAAAGCCATACCTTGGAATCGGCTTCTGTCACCAAGTAGCCATCATAAGGGCAGGCTTGTGTTGTTGCTGCTACATAAGCCAAGCAAGGTTTGCAGTAGAGATGTGTGCACTGAGTTTGCAGAGCCTCGTTGGGGCATATGAGTGTCCGGCAAACAGGGCAAAAATATTCGCCAGGAAGAGATTGTATATTCAGGATACAATCATTATCGAACCCCATTGATGGTCTTAGTAACTTCTATCCAATATAAGGGTTCTGATACCTACACATACGCAAATTTCATTAACTTGTGCCTTCAAAATGTATGAAGAGCTAAAACCAGAAATCCAACGAGAATACAAAAATTCAATTATTCAAACTGATAAAAGAAGCAAATACAGATTTTCACATATTCACAGTTAAGAAGGCAAGTAATCAACGCGTGGCATCACCACATACACAAAAAAAGTAAAAAATGACAAATGTTAGCCAATGATGACAAAACGGTTTATGTTTTAACAATAGTATGACAAATATTAAGAGTTGACTTAGAACAAGGATACAGCTGCTTACAGCTATACTGGATCAGAGCAGAGTATATAGGGGATGTCGAATTGTCGCCGCACTCTCCATAATCAATGCTTTACGAACAGCTATAAAAGCGAGCCATGTAAAGTACAGCAAGTGGGTCCATACGGCATACTCATGTTTTAGCTTTCAAGTGTGGCAGGTGTTTGCTCAGCACAAGAAGAGTGTTTACTAAAGAACCAAGTTACCAAACAGTACTCATATCCCTAATGCGCTAGCACGGTAAGGTTGAGACATACAACACATGCCTCTCCTATAAGAGTCTTAATTAATAAGAGAAATGAATGCTTGTTATGCTCGAGAAACAGACATATGGCAGATTATCCCTTGGCAGCCAAAGTAGCATGACAACTGAGTCAATATCAAACCACAGTGAGAAAAAAAAATAACTACAATGTCGCGTACTTGTATAAGAATTTGGGTCAAACTGGACCCAAAATGCAATGCTACTTTCAGCTATATTAGGTCAGACCCAAAGAAAAGAGTGTCAAGGATGCCTAATTCTTTTGTCACTTCCTATGGCCTGATTAACAGCCATAGGAAGGCTCTTATTTTTTTCAGCTTGGAGTTCAGTAGGTGTTCTGTTCGCCAAAAGAAGACAAGTTTGCTAAAGAGCAAAGTTACCTAACAGTACCCCTAAATCTCTAATGCGCTAGCATGATATGCACTTCACAAATACAACATGTCCTTCCGCTATACATGGTGGACAATAGACAGGCATGGGAGGTAATCAATGTAGCTACAATTTGCAAAGTGCATAGCTGATCACCGCAGAAGAAATGCATGATGCAACCAGAGTACTGATAATAATCAAGTATATTATTAAATCTCCAATTGCCAGATAACCATGCGAATTGTGAAGCACTACATTGTTAACACTGAAAGCAGTGGTAGACTGGGGAACTTTTTCAAAGTCTGGCAAACCACAAGTCAAAGTGCTTAGAATGAAACACCATGCTAATTACCATAAAAAATCACTCGAAGTCCAGTGTCACGCACGGCAGCCGCCTGGGCAGGAGGGACTCTAAGACCACCTATTCCTATGAATATAACAATGGTAACTAACAGCATAAACGGCAAAACCGATGGAATCTGAGTATTGCTAGCAACAGACTACATTCTTAGAGCTGAAATTAAACTATTTTCATCTTACATTATGGCGAGTTATCGAGGCAATGAAGCTAGTAAGCTATATTATTACACCAACAGAAACAACATACTGAGTGAATCAAAGTAGCACTAGTAACAAACTACGTTATTTAAGCCAAAATAGTTGTTACAATAAGGATTAGGGCACCAGGCAGGTTATCAAGGGTAGGAAGCTGGCCAAGTATGTTCCTGAGCTGAGCAGAAACAACATGCCAGGAAAATCAAAATAACAACACTAGTGAAACTAAATAATTTAAAAGCTGATGATGCTTGGTGCCACCGGCCAAAAAATATATTCATGCACCAAACGTCTACACAAACTACTAACAGGCAGTCATGCCCTAAAAACAATGGTGACAGGTACAACACAGCATTACCGGAGACACCCACGAGCGGCAAACAATGAGGACAGGGATCAAGAGTAGGTACAAATCTGCACGTCGTCTCTGATGCTTTCACAACTAATTCAGAAATGCACAAGCATTGAACCAAAGTAGTAATAAATCAATAGCAACAGTAAGCCAGTGAACTATGAACAGATAACAGGTACTCCCTCCGTACTTGAATTTGAACTAAAACCACGTCAAGTATTTTGGAACGGAGGGAGTACCAACTAACTAGTGCATATCAGGCGGCGTCAACTAAGGAGAAGAGAATCTATATCCAGTGTCGCACTTAACAGGGGGAAACGGGGGTTCAGTTGAACGATCCCCCAATTTGTTTTCTGAAAATAAACAGCTATTATTGATTCGGGATCTCAATCATAAGTAGCGTTAGTTGAGGAAAATATGCATCAAAATACGTGGCCGGATGCACCCGAACGTCCTATCGATCTTGAAAAGGGAGATATATCAAATTTGATTCGACTGGTACTCACCCGCAGAAAAATCCGAACAAGCTAGGGCTTCGTCACCAGGAAAGGGAATCGCGTCCTGACCACGCCAACCCAGCAGCCGCACAAGGAATCGGTGAGGTAGATCACGAGATAAACTGGTGCATAGGCTTGAGATGGCAGGCGCGCTTTGGTGGTGGTGGTACGGTGGAGGAGGTGGAGGAGGAGGGGAGTTCGGCGGCGACGGACCCCGGGACGATGCTGTGTGAGGGATTTTGGGAGCAACAAGGGTTACGTTTCGTCCACCAAGCCAAACCCACCAGAATATGGCAGAATGGACAAAAATAAGCGAAAGCCAGAAGTATTTCACAAATTGAACCCGTAACAATTTTACTGGAGTAACCCTTTAAATAACGTCTAACAACAAGGCGCTATACTCTATAGGATAGTGCATTTTTGTTAGGCGCTATGTCCTTGCCAGCGTGGCATCCGTCTGGCCAGGCCCTGGCCCCATCCGGCCGTATGACGCCTAGGCGCTAAGCCTGGGGCGAGTAACGCCGAGACGCTATGCTCAATGTGTAGTGCATTTCTGATAGGCGTTATGCTTTAACGTGTAGCGGCTATCAGAAAGACGCTACACATTGAAACATAGCCAGCAGCGCGTAGCCCCCCTTCCCACCTCGACCCATTCCATCTCCAGCCTCTAGAAGAACAAGGCCGACGGTTCATCTCTCCCCCTCTCTCAAATTCATCCCTAAGACTAATAGATCTGAGAGATTTCATAATGGATTTGCTCCCCAATCCCTCCCTCAAGGTAATCCCCACATTTCTCTTCTCTTTCATCTAATAAATCTTGCACATTCTCTTCTAATTTGTTTGAAACCCTAGGTCTAGTTGGATTCATAATATGGCATATTTGTGTATGTTTTTGTTTACTTGGTAGTTATATATTAGTTGTATTTGAGGAGGAATGGAAGTGTGTTGTTGATTTGCATTGTATATGATGGTTGCATATGGATTTGTATGAATGTGTTAATAATATTTTCCCATATCCTTTGTAGTTTCTTGTAGAAATTGAAACAATGGCCACATAGGATGAACCACTCACATATTTATTGATGTTTGGAATATATATAGGATGGTGTGGCTACTTGAGAATTATTACGATCATGAACACGGGACGTACTTGATGGCTGAGAAGCATATGGTAACAAAACCATAGTTGAACTTGATTGTTTTTATTTTTCTATTGATTCAATTGTGTTGGAAGAAGCATAATGTTTTATCTTATATGTATGCAGAGGCTTCGACCCCTTAAGCTTCGGTCTCATGGCGTGTCTTCGAATGACATGTCGTGCGACGAGCGGTACACTGAGTACATCAAGCGGCTAGGCCTCCTACCTTTCATCACACTTGTGAGCCGGTCAACGTCAAACCTCAACGCGGTTGCTATCATCGCACTTGTCGACCGGTGGAGGCCAGAGACGCACACTTCCACCTCTAGACCGGCGAGATCACCCCTACTCTTTAGGATGTTTCCATGATCTTTGGACTTCCTATCGCGGGGGAGCCTCTTTGTATGAGCATAGATTCCGACGGGTGGCGCAATGAGATGCAGCTACTTATTGACATGGCTCCTGAAGAACCTGAAGATAAGAGCAAAGATAGAGTCCCAGCAGGCGTGGCATACGCGTGGATTGTGGATAACTTTGCGCATTGTCCGGAGCCAGACGAGGTCGAGGTGATCGAGACACATGCTCGTGTGTACGTTTGGTATGTCCTTTCTAGGACTATGTTTGCTGACATCGGAGGTAGGACCGCTCAGTGGATGTGGCTGAAGGCACTAGCAAACTTTGATAGCAATATCAGTTGGGGTTCGGCGGCTCTTGCCTACTTGTACCGGTAGGTAATCACTTGTGCACTCTACATTCATTTGTACATGTCGACTCCACACATATGCTATCCTGGCCTCTTTTTTGTTCACTTGTAGTTGGACGATGCCTGTCGTAGGGCAGGCCAAAATGTCGGAATAGGTGGTGATATGGTTCTTCTCTCAATATGGAGTTGGGAACGCTTACCAGTTGGGCGTCCGAAAGAGGTGGGCCACCATCCTTGGACATCATATAATAGAAACCCTCTATGCCTCCCCACTTGGGCTTACAAGTGGGACGTGGTATCGGAGATAACAAGCGATGTCGATGCCATGTACATGAAGTACACGAACAAATTCGATGCGATTACGCCCGGACAGGTAGATGTTTGTCTCTACATCACTCCCCATAATGTTTACCTCACGAGTCAAAATCGATAGCAAACATTTTTAATCACAGATGCATGTTATGCCATACATCGCAATCCCAGGATTACCATTTTTGCGAGACATAACAGAATTGGATACCACGGTACATCATCCATTACAAACCATACATAAGGTCTTACACAAATAAGGATCTCATGATCCAGTTCTTAATACAACTCAAACAACGGAATACGTAATAATAACGGTAGCGTAGGCGAAACTCCATATTCGGGGTCACAGGCAATACTGACGATGGGAGATGATCCTAGTTGTCGTAACCTTCCTGGGGTCCATCATCCTGGTACTCTTCTTCATAGTCTGGCCACGGGAATAGCCAGGGACAAAGCCATGAGTACTTTTTAAGTACTCGCAAACTAATACTAACAAGTGAAGGGGGTTTTTGTAGTAGGACACTAAGCTCTAGGGTTGTTTTGCAAAAAGCTAGATTTACCTCTACTAAGTTCAGAAGCAAGAAAATCTAGTTGAAATTTTATAACACCTAAGTGGGAACTTGTATTTCATATCACAACTCTGTTGTGGTCAAGTCAAAATCTCAATTCATTTCACAACTCATTTTGAAAACATCTGACGGGGGAACAGTATGGCCACTCCAACTGTCCATAACCACGGATGCGGCTATTCGAATAGTTTGACACTCTGCAGAGATTATACACTTTCACCACAACATTCGATACATCCGTCAGGAACAAATCCTGAATTCACCATACTCAGTATGCGGATAATCAATCCTAACCTTTCAATTACACGCCCTAGTATAGGCACCTCTCCTGCGAGTTTGGCCTCCCAACCATGACCAATTGTCATCTTGGGTACTGCACAGGTGGACAATCTTCACAAGATAGCCTCGGCTTAGACCTTGGCCGTGAGGGAACCCATACTAAGGTACATAAGTTTCCAGTCAAGCCCTACCCAATTTCCGGGTATTATGGTTGTACGGTAAAATTGGAATGGTATCGCATCCAGACAACCATCAGTTTTATAAAGGGCTAAGGCTCATGCCTTAACATTTTCATCATCAAAATCATCTGGTGTTCGGAAACACATGTCAAAACATATCAATAGAATGATCCATCATTCCAAGGTTTTCATAACCATTTTCCACCAAGTATGTCCATCTAAAGTTGATCAAGTTTTATGCTTAGCACTAGCATCTACAATTGGGGGTAAGTACTAATGAGGGGTGGTAAACTAGTGGAGTTTAAGTAAGTTCAATCTCATGCCTTAGCATGACATCAAGATTATCTAGCTTAGGCCAAATTTAATGCTCTTTATGCAACCTTCAATTATCTTTCTAGTATCTACAATTTACTTAAGTAAACTCTAATAGAAAGCTTTGAGAAAGAAATAAAGTATAAAGCTTGCAAGTAAAACTAGGAATGGGTTTATCAAGTGGGTATGATCACATATGCTTAAGGCATATAGTTGGCATGGTAACAAGCAAGTATTAGCTTGCATAGGTCAACTTGATTAGTAAGGCTTGCTAAAGTAGAGTATCTTGCAAGTGTTAGCTTGCCTTGTGCAGAGCAGTGGTTGAAGTTCTCCTCGGCTTCTTCTTCGTAGTATCCTCCTTCCTCCTCGTATCCTTGGTCGATAATAGCGTTTATGAATAAATACGAGGTACACAATCACCAAACAATATTTAACTACTTTCAATAATCACACAAAGGGGTTCTATAGATGATCTACATCATCACTAATATTACAAGATTAAAGCATTTGTCTTATTGATTTTATCTTTATAAAAGTAATTTCTACTCATTGAAAAACTACTTAAGATTTAATATTCTCCAACCAAACATGGGATCATGTTGACACATGTCATCACCACATATTTCAGTACATGGGAATGTGATTTAAAGTGGTGTCACAATTTAATAAGATTTAACCTTTTATTTTAAATAAAAATAAATGACTAGAAATGCCTATGTGGCATTCTTTTATTACTTGAACATTATTTCTGTAAGTAAACCCATATGTTTTTATATATTCTGAAAGGTATGATCAAATATGATTTTTAAGAGTTGGAATCAACTCAAAAGCTATTATGGTTTAAATTTGAAAAATGTTTGAATACAGAAAAGCTTCTGACTTGTTATTTTTACTAAGGTTGATCTACATATCCAAATGATTTGAATCCAACGGGCTTGGATTAAGCATTTCAATACCTTTCTAACAAAATTGGTTTCATGCCATTTGGTTCACTGAATCGAGCTGGGTTGATTTTTGAAACTAGGTACAGAACTGAGTTTGAATGTAAATAGAAAAGGCTAAAATTCAAACGAGTGGGCTGCGCGGGAAGGGTTATTGGGCCGACCCAGTGTCACTCCATGGCTGGCGCAACCTGAGGGTCTCCTGGTCGTGGCTCTTTTAAGCCAAGCAGGCGATGTGGTGCGTTGGATTAGAATGAAGATTGATGGCTGAGGGTCGTCATCGATGATGAATAGGTCACCGGCGAGCTCGAACCCTAGCGGCTCAGTGGGGTGCATAGGGGGCATACCGGGGCTCCAGTGACGACAACGAGGGCAAACGACGAAGTCGATGACGACCTGAACTCATGGGTGGTCGCGGCAGCTCCGGGGGTGGACGAAATCAACGGCTCCTCTTCTCCTCTGCAGCGGCGAGCTTCGGCCAAATTCCGGCGATGCGCTTCTTGCCTTGCTCCGGCTAAGGGGTGGAACGATCAGTGAGGTGAGGGGAGTGAGATGGTGTGAAGAAATCGAGTGGGGGTCGTCTCCTTTTATAGGCTCGACGGCGAGACCGGGAGGGATGGAAGACAATGGTGGCGACACAGCTACGGGCGACTAGAGGCATGGCCGAGGTTGGCGATTGACAGGCGGTCTCCTGGCGATGCTCTAAGGTTTAAATGCGCGTGTAGGGGCGGTGGAAAACGGTCGGGAATGCGCGATGCTCTGCAAGGCAGAGGCGGCGAACTCTGCGGCGAGCGGTGGCTACGGGGTACGGGCGGTGAAACGAATATGTCTTGTGGTCTCCTAGGACGGTGGGGTGCATATTGGCGGGCGGCGAGGGCTCGAGGTGGTCGGGTTGCGTGGAAACGGCGTGTGCTCTGCGGTGCGCGTCGGCATGGTCGATAGCGGCGCGGGTGCGGCATTCCTGGTGGTCCTGGTCTCTGTCTTCGAGCTAGGGCTGGTCGAGACGGGGTGGTGAGGCATGGGCTACCTCCCAAACAAGGTTGGCACGGCTAGTTCTTCTCCTAGCTTGTTGTCCACACTGGAGTGACATGGGTGCTCTCGGCTTGTTCACCATTGATGACATTGGCGAGTTTACAGTGGTGCTAGAGCTTAGTTAAGGTTGCTAGATGATCTACTGAGGCTAGTGTAAGCAGAGAGGGAACAAGGTTGGCTCAAAATAGTGTTTGTGACTTTGTTGATTTGAATCTACAACCTGTTTGATGAAATGGCCGCATGAACTTAAGTTTTGAATTTTGAAAAGATTTTTGGTGGATGTGCGAGGCATGTGTTGAGGATTCTGTGGATGCTTGGGTTTTGAAAATTGAGCTTGTTTGAGTGGTTTTTGAAATAGTGGGATCTTCCCATATGAAATAGATTCAATTTTAAACTGTCATTTAAACCATGCATTCTAATGTTTTTGGATGATCACAAAGTGGGCTTTGGTACCTTGTTATGAGTACTATCAATGGGTGCAAAGATCTATACATGTTTCTGTTAAGTTCTGAAAGTTAGAGATAGCCAAAGTAGGAATGGGAGTTAATTTGGCCAAAGTGACCATTCACTTAATTTGTTTGTTTTGATTTGTTTGTCTTTGGAAAAAGTTTGGGGATTGTTTAGATGATGTTTATTTTACCTAAGAATCATTTTACAAGCAATGAAACACAGAATCATGGCAATTCAAAAGAATCCAAATTTTAATGCACACACATATGAATGCTTTCATATTTTTAATTGGAAAAGTTTTTGTTAACCCTAAATTTGATGATTAGAGTTTGATGATCCAAGTTTAATATTTTTGGGATGTTACGCTTATGGTTATGGGGCGAGCTTGGTATTGCTCCCGGGTTTGATATTAACCTGAAGTGCTTGGAGGAACAATGTCTCTGGCTCATGGGCTGCCCACTGATTTGCAATTGGGCGATTGAGTTTCATATGCCACACCGAGTGATGAGGCGGTTCGGGTTGTTTCAGTGCAACCCTCCCGTATGGAAGGACACCAACAAGGAGCTTCGTAGTTAGCATGAGAACTTGTGCTCAATTATTCTGGATGGTACTAACATGGTTCTTTGTTGTTATGCAGGTTGGACAGGAAGAGGTAGAGGAAGATCAAGAATTGGGATCACCGTCATAGGAGGCATGTCATGGACTTCCACATTTGTGTGCAGCAGGCTCGACAAATAGAATGGAATAGTGAAAGAGCTCATTTCGGAGTTGCATTCAACAACTACGTTCAGTGGTTTCTTTCTAGTGCCCATGTCTCCATTTGCCCGCCGTCCTTTCAGGAAGAATTATTGCAAGAGTCGTGTGTGTTCGATGACCTTGCCTACAACAAGTACAGCAGGCAGGTCAGGGAGGGGACCGACATCCCGATTTATTCCTCTCTCAACTTTCCGGTAAAGTTATCGTTGCCCTTACATTACTTTCCTTGCCCTCTCATCTCTTTCTTGCCTAACATGTTCTTGTTCTTGACTCTGTAGCGAACGGAGATAAAGAAATACGCCGACGACGCCAAGGCGATTCTTTATGATGCCCCTAAGGGGAAAAAGAGAGAAGGCATGATGCGAACCTTCCTTAAGGTACGGATGTGAGACGAGTACTCTTATAGGCCTGTTGTTTTACCGGTTTTGACTTCTCTTGTTATTTATTACAGCGCTCGGCCCAAAAGATGCGTCGGTTGTCTAACCTGCTAGGTTGCCGCGATCCCGAGTACAAAACCCCGTCCAATTATAGGTCCAAGTCGACTACTGATCCGGTGGCCCATCTTCAGGATGACATTGAGGATGAGACCACTTCGGCGATTCGTTTGGATGATGAGGTACGGGACAACCTTATAATTATTACATGCATTTAGTGTTTTCGGTTTGCCATCCATTTTCTTAGCCATACATTCTTACATGTAGATGCCTCGTATGTAGAATGAGACAGAGGAGGAGTTTCGGATTCGTTTCGAATACCTGCTAAAGCCAAGGAAAGAATTCCATCGCTGGACACCGGACGACTTCCGTAACAAAGGAAAGACAAATGTTGTCGAAGACGAGCCGCCACGGAGGTCAAGAGCAACTAGGAGGACGAGAGGCCTACAGTATGATGATGATGACGAGTCGCAAGAAGAAGAGGAGGTGATAAAGAAGATACCTCCAAGGAGGGGTCGAGGCCCAAGGGCGCGTGGGAGATGGAAACGCCACGAGATGCCACAAGCCTGCGAGATGCCACGAGCAAGTGTGAGCATGCAAGATGAAGCAATGATGGTATTTCGCATGTGCACTCACAAGTCTTGAGCAAGAACTTGAAAGCTCGGCCACCATGTTGGACACCATCAGCTGTTGTACCTTCGGGCTCCGTAACTTGGTAAATTAGCTCATCATTATCAAATTCCATGACAACTTGGGCATCCGATTTCTTTGACTGAAACTATATCCAATCATCAACCCTAGGTGGGTACTTGTATTTGTACTTGTTCTTGTTGTCCCCCACAATCCGTCGGTCCGTTTCATGTGAGTATTTCAGAAAATACTCATTCATCATGTCGAATGTATATTGGACTATTGCCGTGACGGGCAATGCACGGACACCTTTGAGCAACTTGTTGAAGCATTCTACCATGTTGCTTGTAATTTGGTCGTACCTTCGGCCACCGTCATCGAAAGCTCGTGCCCACTTTGTCATATCTTCAATGTTCCTATTGAGAAACTCTCAACCACCTGCATTGAGTTCCTTGTTGGCTAGCAATTTGTTGTACAAGTTTGAGAAACGACATTCCGTGAAAGCGAGGCAACAATTTTGTAGATCATCGGTCAAATACTTGCTCTTGCATGCCCTATAGAAGTTTGCACAAAAGTGTCTCATGGACCAACGATGGTGCAATGGAGCATGGCCGGGAATATCAACCATCACCACATTAAGAATTCCTTGATGACGGTCCGAGATGACACATATTTCCCTTTGAGGGGTTAATAACTTGGTTCTCAAAAGATGGAAGAACCACTCCCAATTATCATTGCTTTCCACCTCTACCAAAGCAAACGCCAAAGGAATCAACCGGTTATTGGCATCATTGGCTATTGCAATCAAGATAGTGCCCTTGAATTGACCGGTCATAAAGGTGCCATCAATGGAGATGGCCAGACTAAAATGTTCAAAAGCTTGAACACATTGCTCGAAACCCCAAAATGCATGGCCAAAAACTCAAACGGTTCTTACATTTACAATCCTTGTCTTGTTCCCATAAGATTCAACCACATGAACCATGCCCGGGTTAGCATTGGCCATCGCTCCCAACAACCTTGGGATTCGGTTATAAGATTCCTCCCAATCACCGTACAACATCTTGAATGTGGCTTGCTTAGCCTTCCATGTCTTCCCGTACTTCACCTCATAATGAAAGAGGGCTTTCACGAGCTCCATAACCATCTTGATGCTCATTATTGGAAATGACGCAATGTCATTGGAAAGCCTATAAGCGAGGAACTCAGAGGTGAGTTGCCGATGCTCGTGCTTTGCATCCTTGCCATCCACTAATAAGCTCAGATCACTATAGAGCTTTGTTGGTAAGCCCCAAGAGGAAGGTGTGATGAGCACAACAGTAAGTTTTCCCTCAGTTATGAAACCAAGGTTATCAAACCAGTAGGAGGAAGGAAACAACTCCAAGGTGTTGCTAGCAACTTGGAATCCTGCACAACACAAACTCAACACTTTGTCCCAACTTATAGCGAGGTTGTCAATCTCACTGATTTGCTGAAAACAAAGGATTAAACGTATAGTGTGGAAAGTAATGGTTGCTTGTAGAGAGTAAACGGTAACAATAGATGATGTATCAATGGTAAATATTGGACAGGGGTCCATAGTTTACTAGAGGTGTTCTTATTAAGAAAGATAACATAACATGCTGGGTGAACAAATTACAGCGGGACAATTGACAGGACTGAGCAAGGCATAATAATGCAAATACTAGACATCATGATTCCTATGAGATTTGATTGGGCATTACAACAATATACATAGACCGCCATCCAACTACATCTATGAATAGTAATCCACCTTCAGGTTATCATCCGAACCCCCTCCAGTATTAAGTTGCAAGCAACGGATAACTGCAGTAAGAAATTAATGTGTGTAAAGTAAACAATAATTGTTCCATGAACAAAATATTGTTGTTTTCTCCCTAGTAGCAACAACACATCTATAACCTTAGAGATTCATGTCACTTCCCCAGATTTAATAGAGGCATGAACCCACTATCGAGCATAAATACTCCCCCTTGGAGTCACTAGCATCTACTTGGCCAAGATAGCTACTAGCAACAGAGAGCATGCAAGATCACAAACAACACATACATGATAGAATCAATAATCAATAAGACATGATAGAATCAATAATCAATCTGACATAGCAATCTCAATATCCATCGGATCCCCGCAAACACAACATGTATGATTACAAATAGATGATCTTGATCATGAATGGAGCTCACAAGATCTAAACATGATAGCACAAAGGAGGAGAAACAACCATCTAGCTACTGTATGGACCCATAGTCCAAGGGTGAACTACTCACGCATCATATCGGAGGCTGGCATGGTGATGAAGGCCTTCAGGATGATCTCTCCCCTCCGGCAGGGTGCCATGAAGAGCTTCAGATCCCCCCGATCTAGGGACTAGGGGTGGCCGTTCGGTCTAGACCAAAATTTTGGTTTCTGAACTTCGGTCTTTTTTGAATTCGGTCTCCCAAATTTGAGAACCGAATGAGACTCACATTTTTTGATAACCGACAATTTCGGGTACCCGACATTTCGGTTTTTTATTTCGGTCATGACCGATTGTCGAATACATGCTAATACCTCAAAAAAAACTACTGTTCACAGGATTTTTACTATACTTCTAACAGAATATCAATACATTGCAGTCATAACTTCTAATCAGCAATTCAACAAGGGGACATGCCCATATTCAGAATTCAGAATACATGCCTTAAAATATAAAATTTACATCAACCCAGATCACATAGTGACAATAAAGTAATAACGAGAGAAGAGCAGTAACATGCATCAGGTAGAGCCGCACAACATGTTTGCAAATTTCAACCAGCCAACCACCTACTGCTTGTTCTCAACTTCTCATCACCAAGGTCCAAGGCACCAATGACTTGCAATCTGCAACAACATGACACTTCCACAAATTAAAACATGACAGGAAAGAATGTTTTAGAGCCTGCTAACTTTTTTTGTAGTGAACAAATTTTCTAGGGAACAAAGATAACTAACCTGCTAACTGTTTTCTAGCGAACAGAGATGTACTAGAGCAGTAATATGACACAACGAATTTTCTAGTGAACAAAAATAACTAACCTGCTAACTGTTTTTTGTAGAGCCTGTTTGAGATTTCCCAGGGTGATTGCTACTGACAGAGACAGACCTACAGAATATTTGTGGTATACATTAAACACTAAATAATGCAAGACTTCGTTGCCAAACAATTCAGATTACATACATGGTTAACTTAGAAGTTGAAGCTTGTTGAGAAGCCTTCTCCTTTTCGTCCCCCTTCTTTGTACATTTGGCTTTTCCATTGGCATATTCTTCAATCAACTCTGAAAACAATGTAAACAGTCACGGGCCAACTTACTGATCATGTGTACAATGCAAACAGAATATCATGTGTAAAAGTCTAAAATAAATATAACAGAAAATATTTACTGATTTTAGTTTACCTTTCTCCAGCTTAGCTAGTTCCTCATAGTTCTCTTCAACATTGATAGGAGTGGACCGTCGAATCCAATCTCATGTACAAACTCTTGATTCCAACATGAAAGGAGTAAGAGATGTTCTAAAATCATCTAGGATTCGTCCACCTGTGCTGAATGCTGACTCTAAAGCTACTATAGAGATAGGAATGGCTAGAACATCATGTGCCAAGTGTGATATTATTGGATATCTGGTAGCATTAAGCTTATTGGAGACATGCCCTAGAGGCAATAATAAAAGTGGTTATTATTATATCTTTGTGTTTATGATAAATGTTTACATTCATGCTATAACAATATTAAACTGGAAACATTAATACTTGTGTGATTTGTAAACTAAACTAAAGTCCCTAGTAAAGCCTCTTTGTAATACTAGTTTGTTGGTTAATAGATGATCGTGGTTTCCCGATCATGATCATTGAGATGTTGTTAACAACAGGATCATATCATTAGGAGAATGATATGATGGACATACTCCTATAGATAAGCGTAGCATTAAGATCAATTCATTTCAATAGTTCGTTTGCTATAAGCTTTCTGATACATAGTAACCTAATTCCTTCGACCATAAGATCATGCTAATCACCATCACCGGAAGGATGCTTTGATGACATCAAACACCACACAGTAACTGGGTGGCTATAAAGGTGGCATTGAGTGTTCGGAAAGTATGGGTTGAGGCACATGGATCAAGAATGGGATTTGTCCATCCATATGACGGATAGATATACTCTGGGTCCTATCGGTGGAATGTCATCCAATTAGCTTGCAAGCATGTGACTGGCTTACAAGGGATCACATATCACGGGAACGAGAAAATAATACTTATCGATAACGTGGTTGAACTAGGTATGCAGAGATACCGACGATCAAAACCTCGGATAAGTAAACTATCGTGAGACAAAGGGAAATTGGTATCGTATGTAAGTGGTTCATTCGATCTCAAAGTAATCGTAGAAATATGTGGGAGCCATATGAATTTCCAGATTCCTCTATTGGTTATTGATCGGAGAAGTGTCTCGGTCATGTCCGCATAATTCACGAACCATAGGGAGACACACTTAAGGATTCAATGTTGTTTAGTAGATATGGAATGTTAGTAGGGATACCGAATGTTGTTCGGAGTCTCGGATGGGATCCGGGATATCACGAGGAGATCCAGAATGGTCCGGAGAATAAGATTCATATAAGTAAAGTCCAATTTCGGAGTTTGGGAAAGTTTCTGATGGTTTCATCGGAGAGGTTCTAGAAGGGTCTAGAAGGTTCACCGGACCGGAAGGGGAATGGTCCATGAATGTGGCATGGATATGTGGAATGATTGGATCATATCCTAGGTCACTTGGTGTTGGCATTTGCAAGAGATATATAAAGCTCAAAATTGGAAGTCAAACGGGAAGTTTGAAAAGTCAAACTAGAACAATGGTTTCCTAGTGGGAGAAGAAACAAGTCCTTCTCTCAATCCAACTTGGGTTTGGGTTTGGATTCAAACCCACCCCTCCCAAGGCTGCCCCCCTCTCATAAATAGAGGGGGAGGGCTGCCCCAACACCACAATCCCTAGCCCCTCTCCACCCGAGCCGCCGCCACATCGTCATGTCGCCCGCCGCCTCCCTAGCCACCGCTGACACCTCCTCCTCCTCCCGAACGTCTAAACCCTAGATCTCCGGGAAACCCTAATCCACCATAACTCACACCGGCTTAGCGAAGCCCTGCGGGATCTTTACTCTACTTCCGACACCACACCGCCGTCGTCTGGAATCGCGAGGAGAACTACTACCTCACGTCTTTGTAACAAGGGAGACGAAGGTATTCATCGAGTACCGAACGTGTGGCTGACTGCGGAAGCGCTGCTGGAACGCAGCGCCGGAAGGATCGTCTACGTGATCTTGAGATTGACAAGTGTACGACTACATCACCCACGAGAATCTGCTCTCGTTAACCGCTTTGGAATCTTCGAGGGTGAGTGTTTCTATCGACTCGTTGCTACAATCTAGTAGATAGATCTTGTCTTGTTTGTGTGCATGCGGTAGAAATTTTTTGTTTTCCATGCTACGAACCCCTACAAAGCTTCCACCAAGTAAGCACATCAAGTTTCTTGTCGGGATCTTCACAATCTTCAGCAAGGTATTTGTCAAGTTCAGATCTGTGATTACTAATTCTATTATTTCCATTGTTATTCAACTTCTTATTTTTAGCAATCAGTTCCTTCAGCATACTACCTCCGGCACTAGCACCATCTTTATTTTCCTGAGAATTACTAGTTTGTGGTGTGGCATCACTTGGAGGAGCATAGAGTTTCATATACTCCTCAAACAGTTCACGCAAGCAGTTATTAACAGCGGCCCATACTTTATGTCCATTCTCCTCACCAAATATCTCTTCAATCACTAGCTCCAAGTCCTTGGATAACTTGTATCTTGGATCAACAACTGCAGCAATAAATATGAGCAGGTTAATGTTCTCCTTTTACTTACCTTTTCCCTTGTCTTTCTCCTTGTCATGTTGCTTAGTGTTCTCATGCCACTGTCCCCAATACTTATTATACTTATCTTTCATTCTCTTACCCATTTCTTTCTGTAAATCATCTTCACTATCCAACCACTTCTTCACCAAGATATGAACTTCCCCAATCTCAATAAATAAAGAATTGGCAGTAACATGGAGAGATGAAGACATACACACAGTCAAATCATAGAAATGCTTTAGGAATTCTGCAATATTCCTCACCGTATGCCAATCATCTTCATCGGGATGCCCAACCCCACCATTAGCATTCAAGTCGGCCACATAGGTTGCATCTTCGTCGGTAAGTCGTAGGAACACCTTCTCATAAACAAGTGTAGCTTTTAACATAAGGTATGTGGAGTTCCATCTAGTGCATATGTCTAGATTCAAGAAAGCATCACTCTCTATCTTCTCTTCATCTACAATCTCCTTAAATTTATCCAACCTAGTTGTGCCATTTCTTAAATTTATCGGTAGGGAGGGGAATCGGAGGGCCGGAGCAGGGACTGGGAATTTGGCATGGGAACTTGGGAAGCGCCGCCGATGGGGGAGGGAGATTAGCGGTCGTCTCGGGAAGATGTATAGTATCGGTGCTTAATTGCTCAGTTAAGATTAGCCGCCGATGGGGGAGGGAGTATGCGACTGGGCCGCTTATACAAATTATCGGGCTTTTCGATTTGATCGGTCTTTTTCACATGCAGACCGATTTGACCGTACTAAATTTGGTTTTTAAATATTTCTACCCAAACTTTTAATCGGTCTTTTCGGTGTCGGTCCTTTCGGTTTGAGTGTCGGTTTTTTTGGATTTGGTTTTCGGTCATCGATTTTTCTGCCCACTCTTACTAGGGACGATGGTGGTGGAGGCTATGTACTGTTTCGTGGATATCTGATCGGGTGCTTAGGGTTTTGGCATCAAGGGCTTTTATAGGCGAAGAGGCGAGGCAGGAGGGCGGCCAGGGGCCCACACCCTGCCCTGGCGCGGCCTAGGGTAGGCCCGGGCCTCGGGGGATGCGGTCGCCCTGTGGCACCCCTTCGTCTCTCCTCTGGACTCCGTGTTCTCCTCGGTGAAATATTGACTTTGGATTTTGTCCCGTCCAATTCCAAGAATATTTCCTTACTAGCTTTTCTAAAACCAAAAATAGCAGAAAACATGCAAGTGGCACTGTGGCATCTTGTTAATAGGTTAGTCCCAAAAAAATGTATAAAAATACCTCAAAGTGTAGATAAAGCATAGCAAAGTTGATACTAAACAAGCATGGGACATAAAAATTATAGATACGTTTACGACGTATCAAGCATCCCCAAGCTTAACTCCTGCTCGTCCTCGAGTAGGTAAGTGATAAAAAGAATATTTTTTTGAGGTAACATGCACCATCATAATCTTGATCAATCTATTTGCAAAGCATTGAAAGCTGGGATCAAAGTACTCTAAACATGAGCATGAAATATGAAGTTATAACAATAGGACATAGTAACTATGTTGCAACATGAAAGGATACAAACAAAGATCATGAATAACAATGCATTGAAAGACGTTTGTTTGTTTCACATATAGAAAACATAGCATAGTGGTATTCAGCTTGTCCCTCATGGAATAGCAAAACATAAATGCATAGGACACCTTCAAAGTTCATAAGGGTGACTAGATACAAATAGTTCAAGAACAAGCAATATCAACATTATGAATCAATCAATAAGTTTTGGGACAGTGCACATAGAACTAAGAATGACAACTATGCTCTCCTAGTTGGTGCATAAAGATAAAAGGTGGAGACTCAATATAAAAGTGGAAGAAAGGCTCTTCAAAGGGAAGCAGGGATTTCAAGTTTCATAAAGAGCTTTCAAAAATTAAGGTACTTGTTAGCTTTCAGCTCTCATTGCCCCTATCATAAGCATCTTGAAGTGATTAGGGTTAAATTGAACAAAGTATGGATTATATGCTTGACAAAGTATAAGTTGGCAATCTCATGTCCCTTGAGTACGAGGGTCGTTCCTCATGCTACTCAACTTTAGTTATCGGTAAGTTTTTGTCATTGTAAGTATATGTGTATCATAGAGAACCGCCAACAGGGTACCCCTTGCCCCATGACACAGGAGCTATCCCATATCAAAATGACAAGGCAACAGACAATGAGCATCTCAACAATCTTCTTATTTACCATGGGAAATGGTGTTTTTTTCTCTTATTTTCTCTTCTTTCCTCTTTTTTCCTTTTCTCTTCTCTTTTTCTATCTCTCTTTTTTTATAAGAATAATGCTTCATAGATTTCTCACTATGGTGATGCTGCAAGTTTCCACGATGATTAGGCATGGCTTAGGCTAGCGTCCCAGGCGTTTCTCCAACACATATACATAACTCCATGGACTTAAAAGCTCCTCATTTATTTCACACCACCGACATCCATAAACAAAAGAGCATGATATCAACTGGGTGGATATTTACAAGTGTTGAAAGTGTTCCCCGTGACAGCATGGTTCTGCTAATTCCCAACTTATAAGTGCAAGCATATACAACATAGATGACACAATGGTTCAAGTTTATTAGGGGCAAGAAAAATAAAGTGTGCAATCAAGTTTGTGAGAGATTTAGTCACTAATTTTCACATAACAAGTTTAATTTGGAAGATAGATAAAGCAAGAATATACTTGGAATGGTGTAACACACCATGCATATGAATTTATAGTGGACACTTTGGAATAACTTGGTTTCTTGGGAGTTGGATGCATGAGTAGAGCTTACTCAATACAAGTGGAGGCTAACAAAAGACTAGGAGCGACCAACTAAGAGAGCAATAATGGCCTTAATCATGAAAAGCGACAAAACATTATCAATCAAAGCATAACGTGGTATCACACGTCAAAAACTAAATTATCATAGAGGATAAGGTGACTGGTTCATAGTCATAACATGGTGTGAGCATGTGCCAAGTCAACCCAAACAAAGCATCAAAGGAGAATACCACAATATTATTCTTTTGTATGCTAAAACAACGCAGGCACATTAAGCAATCTGAATTGTTTGGAGTAAGTCATGCTACAACAATAATCACTGAGCATAAGGTCAAAACAACATCTAGCATGACATGATAGAGTCTAATTCATAGTGAAAACAAGCTCCCTTTTGTACCACTATAAGCATGAAACTTTCTACTCTTTTCCAACACCAATCAACTTATTTGAAACAACACAACGAAAGCAGGGTCCCAACTACTTTATTCAAGCAAACTAAGAAAACAAAAACCAAAAACGAAAACTAAGAAACTCCAGAACAACACAACAGTGCATGCAACAATAAAAACGAAGTGTCTATAAAGGGACCTGAGATTTTTATTGATGAAGAAGGGGATGCCTTGGGCATCCCCAAGCTTTGATGCTTGTACCTCTTGAATGTTTCTTGGGGTGACACGGGGTGGTGTAAGGTTCCCAACCTTTAATAAGGTAGAGATCCCTGTGTTTACGATGCTAGTCCCTGGATCAATAGCTAGCATCCACAGTTAAGATGTAATATCAAGATACAAAGGTCATAATACAACTTTATAACCAAGAATAAAATAATTTATTACATCTTACATAGCTCATTTGGCTATCTCATTACATTGCAGCAGAATATAACAATAGCATGGGGTCATTCATCTTCAAAGTGCCACAGGCAAACATGTTGGTTGTAGACTTGTAATCCTATTCAACATACTTCACTAACATCAAACAAACCTGTAACATAATAAGTTGCAGCCACAAGGGTCAATACATTTGAATTGTATTGGCAAGTTTCACTACTATGTAGAAATAAGTGGATCCTATCATTACATGCATATTTGGCTAAGTAGGGTTTAGGATCATTTGCAGAAAGCAATTTAGTTTTATCCTATCTTTTCAAAATAGTTTTGATCTTTTGTCAAATCTTTCTGAACTTCTTGGAAAACTCCAAGTGCTTCAAATCCCTTGTTGTCACCATCAAGTTTTACTTTGAGAAATTGGAATGTCGAGATCTTCCATAGCTTCAGGCCTTAGTTGCTCAGAGTTGTCCATAACCGGGAACACGGCTAAGTACTTAGAATTTTGATCTTCTGCAGAAGTTGTACACTTTACCCACATGACACAATCTCGTCTTGACGCCACCAGTGGCCGCTGGATAAGTACTCACCAAATGGAGTACCGGCAGATCGAGAATGTGACAAAGTCTTTCCATAGAAGTCCTCCCAATACACAATGCTAGCTTGTCAACCATGCAGCAATGTAGGGATAAATTTTCCTTACACAATTCTAGTTAACCTGAAGATGCCAATGCATGGGTCTTCCACTATATAGTTGACTAATCCAGAGCCCATTTAGCATGTGGCTGTACACGGAAGCCACTGTACGAGAAACATGTTCAATCTCTAAGTCCCTGGGTGGTTTTCTTCTAGTGGACATCCAAAAAGATAGCCATATAAACATGGTTCCTTTGTTGCCACCTTGTCCAAAACTTGAGTATCCTTGTCCACCCAGGTGGTTCATTGAGTACTTGTTTTATTATATAAAATATATATCTTTTCAACACTTCATATAATCATAACATGTATCCCATCCCAAATATATAGCAGGGCTAGGCATACTACAACTACGTTGTTTTCACTAAGGAAGATATAAGGGTGTCCTATTAGGATTTAGCATAGCATAAAATATAGTAGTCCTTTCCATGCATGTTACAAAATCCACTAAGTGTAATGAAAATAGTAGGACATGGATGATAGTGTCACTTGCCTTTTTAGTAGAGAATGTTGGTTCACTTCTTGATCTTGCAAATATCACACTCTTCTAACTGCACTACAATTCAATCAAGCAAACATATATTCAACTAGCATTCAAACAATTTATCACACAAAATAATAAAAACAAGGTCATGCATGCAAGCATGCAAAAGATGGTTTTATTTGGAAAAGTGGTTTCTACTAGGCTCTAAACATTTTAAAGTTCAAAGTGGTCATTTACAAAAATGGTAAAACCATTTGCAAAGGGTTTTATCTCATAAACCAAGTATTATGCTAAGGTGATATTTTATGTAGTTGAAAATATCTTTTAGCAAAGTGGTAACTTTATATGGCTCATCAAATATGTTTTTAATTCACAAAACTTGGTGTTTAGGGTCATAAGGTTTGAATCAAATCATTTCCCAAAGGTTTTACGTAAAATTCATTTCTAAACCAAAAACAATATTTTTATTTGACTAGAAAGGCTCTAATTCAAATATTTGTTCTTTTGAATCACCAAATACATTTTTAAATCCATAAGTTGGTTCCTATGGTCAGTAGGTTCAAAACAAACCAATTAGCAAAGGTTTCATCTTAAAATTGTATCTAGAACAATTTTTATATTCAAAATAAGCCTACACAAGTTTCTGCAAATTCAACCAATTTTCTAGAAGTAAAACATTAAACAAAGCGCATGGTTGCAAAGTACTTTATCTGCTGATTCCATTGATATAAAATTTGCAAAATTTGGACGTGTAAGTAATGAATTTTATAAGTTTACAAATCTAATAGAACATTTTCTGGTTTTTATTCAAACAAACTGGCCACGTGGCTGAACCTAATTGGCTGATACCGCTGCGCAGATCGCTCTCTGCGAGTCGTTGGATCTAAATAAGATCGTGCTGTACAGATGGACGCATACCCCTTCGCCTAAATCTAATCTTAGCCGCAAGATTCAGATCCAATGGAATTGTGCGTCTGACCAAGGTTGGGCGGCGCTAGCGGCGGCGACAGGCGGCGATGCGCTCTGGTGGCGGCGTCACGACGACTACAGGAAGCAAGGGAAGGAGGGGAGGGGTTTACCAGAATCGCCGTGCTTCACTAATGCTCGATGTGTTCAAGAGGAGGCAGGGGGCGCACGGGGACGATCGCAATTGCTCGCCGGAGTTGCTCTCTGGCTCGGGATCGCACGGTTGTCGATGGGGGAGAGGCTACAGGTCATGCCGAGGCAAACGGAGCACACGGTTAGACGCGTACGACACTAGGGATCATGGGAGCATCAACGGGAAGGCTCGGGGCGGTCGGTGCTTACAAGGTGAGTTCGCCGGAGCAATGGCAGACGTGGCGGTGCTCAGATGTTCGAGGTTGCCGACGTTGTGGAGCGGGCGCGAGCGAGCTAGTGGTACTGGTAGATGCGCCTGACGATGGGGAGCAAGGTTGCGTGCAGTGGGAGGCGAGGCGCGGCGAGGTGTGGCCGAAATCGGTTGGGGAAGTTCGTCGGAGGAGTGGTGTTCGAGCTCGAAATTGGAGCAGCCCGGTGGCAGAGAGGGGCTGGCGTTTGGGGGGAATGGAAGAGAAGGGCGAGGCGTTAAAGGCGCATGGTCACGACGAGAAGTAACTCAGTCATCAACGCGAATTAACTCCATTGATTCTCGGCAGAAAACGGCGAGGGGGACGTGGTCGCAGGGTTGAAGACGATGTGCTGGCGGTGGGGTCATGCCGTCAGCGAGGTGGAGGGTGTGCGTGTGGGGTCGCAGCGTCAGAGACCGAGAGGGTGCACTTCTGGGTGAAAAACGGTTCGCGAGTGGAGAGAGCTGGTGGGCTGCGAGTGGGCTTGCTGGGCTGGCCAGATGGGTTGCTGCTAGTTTCATTTTTTAATACTGAATGCTTTTTCTTTTTCTATTTGGAATTTCTGTTTTGATTTTAATTCAAACAATTTAAATTCCAAATCCATTCAAACTACCACCAAACTTTGGGTATATTTTAATTCTGTTTAACAACATAATCCAAAGACCAAAATAAAAATAATTCTTTTATTCTTTTAGGATCTATTAATAATTAAATAAATAGACCTTAGTCTTTATTTTAAATAGGATTTAATTTATTTTAAAACTCCATTTGAAATCTAAATAATATCAAAACCTTTTCAGTAGGTTTCATTTGAAAAACAAAACACTTGGATTTTTTATTTAAAATACTTTAACAAGTTTTAGTGTTTATTTAAAATGGAAAAACCCTTTAATTAAATAAAATTGGATATTAATAAATCCTTATTATTTTATTTAAATAATCCTTTACTCTTTTATAAAATAGAAATATTTTATTTCATTTGCTTGGCCAGGATTAAATTTGACTCTTTAAAATAGTCCTTATTTATAATTCTACCTTTGCTTATAAAAAACCATATCTTTTTATTTAAAGATCCAAAAATAGTGATTCCAACTATTATAACTTTATTTATTATTTGTTTATCTTTTTAAATCCCTTTAGGATTTTATTTGATCAAAATAGGTTTTGATGTTTCCATTTGGAATCAAAAAGTTTCTTCTCACCCTAAATTTCAACAAAATTTTATTTTGTTTATTTATTTTTCACATTTTAAAATTTGGAAAATTTTGGGATGTGACAGGTGGCATTCCCAAGCTTGAGATTTTGTAAATTCTTCATCTCATTATATCATTCTTCCCCTACACTTGAAATTTTCCTTCATACAAAACTTCACACAATCTTCATTAGCAACATTAGTGCATTCAAAAGTAATAAACCTTTGGGTTTAGTTTCAAAATAGCAAAACTTTCATTAAAAACACAATCTACTATAGCAATTCCTTAAAAAATCTCAATTCACCAAAGAGAACTCAAAAATAAATCAATAAGATGCAAATGCAAATAATGGCAGAAATATGTCAAAATAGACCAGCAGGTAAAAAGCAATTTTTTAGAAGACCTTCTGTTGCTCAAAACAAAAAGTGTTGAACTAAAGACAGTTAGATAACAACCTAGGGGATTTACGCAGAAAATTACAGCTCAATCCGATATACAGAGATGTTTCACGAATTTTTACAGTGAAGCACAAAAATCTGTTTTGAGATAGCAACTTCCCCAAATTTTACTTCTCTCTCATTAGAGGTTATTCTTGGCACAAAAATCAAACAAGAAGGATAAGGAGAGATTATTACATAAGTAATAACTTCCAAGACTCAACAAAATAAAAACCTACTGAAATTTGGGTTATCTCCCAATTAGTACTTTTTTAACGCCTTTAAGTTAGGCATGATAATTTCGATGATGCTCACATAAGAAATATGAATTGAAGTAAAAGAGAGCATCAAGAAGCAAATTAAAAACACATTTAAGTCTAAACCACTTCCTATGCATAGGAATCTTGTAAGAAAATAAATCAAAGAAGCATATTGTAACAAGAATGGGTAGATAAAATAAGAGCAACTTTAAAACTTTCAGCACATAGAGAGGTGTTTCAGTACCATGAAAACTTCTACAACCATATTTTCCTCTCTCATAATAATTCTTAGTAGCCTCATGAATAAACTCAACAATATAACTATCACATAAAGTATGCTTTTCATGATCTACAAATAAATAATTTTTATCAAGCTCAAAAATAGTGGGATTAAAACCTTCAAACCCACTTTTAACAATTTTATAACAAGATGATTGATCATTCTCAAGGGGTATGGGGTTCCAAGTTAAAGTCAAGACCCCTCCAATCTCATTTTTAATAGTACTACTATTAATATTATCAACCAATATAGGACCATCATCTAGAGCTTTATCATAAACATTTTCTAAGCAAAACTCTTTAGTACCATGCATTTCAAAGTTAGGAACAAATAAAGGATTATCATAAATAACATGAGCATAATAATTATCACAAGTTTTACCCATAGTAGATATTTCAAAAGAATCCACAGGAACATAACATTCATCCTCATTTGGTAAGCATGGGGGACAATCAAATAATGTAAGGGATAAAGAGTTACTCTCATTATAAGGTAGGCATGGGTAGCTAATCCAGCCTTCCTCCTTTTGTTCATCACTCTCCTCCTCTTTTTCATCTAATGATCTTCTAGTTTCAGCAATTTCTTCTTCCATAGGCTCCTGCAAGGCATTAGTCTCTTCCGTTGGCGGAAATAATCTATTAATATATTCAAGAATATAGCCATTTTCTTCCTTGTAATTATCAAAGCAAAATTTAAGTATATCATAAACCTTATATTTATAAGGTGAATCATCAGTATTTTCAAGCAAACTAGCAAGTTCAAATGCACCCTTCCAAGCAATAAATTCTTCAATTTGTTCCACATCATAAAATTCATAATTTCCTTTAACATAAAGATATAGTAACATTATCATTATACTCACACTGAAAAGGGAGGTATTTATACCTCCTACAACAACAAGATTTATCAAAGCAATAAGTAAAATTTTAAGTAGAGCACACGTTTCTAGCAATGGTATTCAATTTATCAATTTGTTCCCATAAGTGTTTCCCTTTTTGTGACAAGCGGTGTTTCTTATAATAATATTTTTTGTTCTTCCGTGAACCCACCTTGCCAATAAGAACCAGTTTCAAAGAAACTAACCATTGATAGAAAGCATGACAAAGCAAGGAAATATCAGACCAACAACTATAGTAGGAATTAATTTTTGTGTGTTTTTGGTAAGAAAAAGCAAACAAAACAAAAATATTTTTTGTATTTTTGAAAAAGGAAACAAGAAAAACAAGGCAAAAGAAACTAAGCAAAGCAAAAACAATAACAAAGTAAAGATAATGATTGTGAAAGACTCCCCTTGTGAAGCTGTCCCTACTCCCCGGCAACGACGCCAGAAAAAGTCTTTGATGAGCTCAGATCACTGTAGAGCTTCATTGGGAAACCCCAAGAGGAAGGTGTGATGAGCACAATAGTAAGTTTTCCCTCAGTTATGAAACCAAGGTTATCGAACCAGTAGGAGGAAGGAAACAACTCCACGGTGTTTCTAGCAACTTGGAATCCTGCACAACACAAACTCAAGACTTTGCCCCAACTTATAGTGAGGTTGTCAATCTCACCGATTTGCTGAAAACAAAGGATTAAACGTGTAGTGTGGAAGGTAATGGTTGCTTGTAAAGAGTAAACGATAACGGTAGATGATGTATCAATGGTAAAGATTGGACCGGGGTCCACAGTTCACTGGAGGTGTTCTTCTTAAGAAAGATAACATAACATGCTGGGTGAACAAATTACAGCGAGACAATTGGCAGGACTGAGCAAGGCATAATAATGCAAATACTAGACATCATGATTCCTATGAGATTTTATTGGGCATTACAACAATATACATAGACCGCCATCCAACTGCATCTATGAATAGTAATCCACCTTCAGGTTATCATCCGAACCCCCTCCAGTATTAAGTTGCAAGCAACAGATAACTGCATTAAGCAATGTGTGTAAAGTAAATAATACAATTGTTCCATGAACAAAAGATTGTTGTTTTTTCCCTAGTAGCAGCAGCACATCTATAACCTTAGAGATTCTTGTCACTTCCTCAGATTTAATAGAGGCATGAACCCACTATCGAGCATAAATACTCCCCCTTGGAGTCACTAGCATCTACTTGGCCAAGATAGTTACTAGCAACGGAGAGCATGCAAGATCACAAATAACACATACATGATAGAATCAATAATCAATAAGACATGATAGAATCAATAATCAATCTGACATAGCAATCTCAATCTCCATCGGATCCCCGCAAACACAACATGTATGATTACAAATAGATGATCTTGATCATGAAAGGAGCACAGAAGATTTAAACATGATAGAACAAAGGAGGAGAAACAACCATATAGTTACTGTATGGACCCATAGTCCAATGGTGAACTACTCACGCATCATACCGGAGGCTGGCATGGTGATGAAGAAGGCCCCCAGGATTATCTGTCCCCTCCAGCAGGGTGCCGGGAAGAGCTTCAGATCCCCCGATCTAGGGACGATGGTGGCGGCGGATACAAACTGTTTCGTGGAGATTTGATCGGGTGCTTAGGGTTTTGTCATCGGGAGGCTTTTATAGGCAAAGAGGCGAGACAGGAGGGAGGCCATGGGGCCCACACCCTGCCCTGGCATGGCATAGGGTGGGCCCGTGCCTAGGGGGGTGCGGCCGCCCTGTGGCGCCCCTCCGTCTCTCCTCTGGACTCTGTGTTCTCCTCGGTGAAATATTGACTTTGGCTTTTGTCTCATCTAATTCCGAGAATATTTCCTTACTAGCTTTTCTAAAACCAAAAACAACAAAAAATAGGCAACTGGCACTGCGGCATGTTGTTAATAGGTTAGTCCCAGAAAATGTATAAAAATACCTCAAAGTGTAGACAAAGCATAACAAAGTTGATACTAAACAAGCATGGAACATAAAAAATTATAGATACGTTTACAACGTATCATCCACCACCGGGCCTCGACACATGTGAGTTGATACACAACTAGATATGTGCCAATTGGGACCTCCCTTGAATGGTCTTGCACACACAATCCAAGGACATCCTTCCTCCTCGCATTTCACCGTGTAACGCTTCTTGATGTCCGAGTGCACGACCATGTAAGGACGATGAGCCGAGATGTCCTTTATACATTGCTTAAATTCTAACAAGGTCTTAAACCTTGATCCATTGCAAAAGCCATTATTAACATGATTGTCATCCCGGTAAGAACTTGTCCTTAGTCCAAGCACTATGCCTTTGCCATCATCAATCGTGGCTTCACTAAGATCACGAAACAAAGGCACCCGATGGTCCCGCCCCAATATGGTATCGTGGATTTCGGCCTCTCTAGCTTTGAACCCTCCTTGTCAACTTCTTCTTCAGGACCATCATCATCCGAGTCCGATACATAGCCTCGAGCCAAAGGTGTTGCTAACAACTTGGAAACCTGCACAACACAAACTCAAGACTTTGTCCCAACGAACAGTAAGGTTGTCAATCTCACCGGTTTGCTGAAAAGAAAGGATTAACTGTATGGTGTGGAAGGTAATAGTGGTTTGCAGAAAGTAAACAGTAACAGTGGAATATGTATCAATGGTAAAGATTGGACTGGGGTCCATAGTTCACTAGAGGTGTTCTCCTTAAGATAAACAACATCGCATGCTGGGTAAAAAAATTACAGCGAGGCAACTGACAAGACACAACAAGGCATAACAATGCAATACTAGATATTCATGATCCTATGAGATTTTATTGGGCAATACAACAAGATACATAGACCGCCATCCAACTACATCTATGACTAGTAATCCACCTTCAGGTTATCATCCGAACCCCCTCCAGTATTAATTTTCAAGCAACGGATAACTGCTTTAAGCAAAGTGTGTATCGTAAACAATCTACTTGTTCCATGAACAAGAGATCGTTGTGTTCTCCCTAGTAGAAAAAACTCATATACAACCTTAGAGATTTCTGTCACTTCCCCAGATTAAATAGAGGCATGAACCCACTATCGAGCATAAATACTCCCTCTTGGAGTCACTAGCATCTACCTGGCCAAGATAGCTACTAGAAACGGAGAGCATGCAAGATCACAAACAACACAGACATGATAGAATCAATAAGATAGAACCATTAACCAATCTGACATAGTAATCTCAATATCCATCGGATCCCCGCAAACACAACATGCATGATTACAAATAGATGATCTTGATCATGAACGGAGCTCACAAGATCTAAACATGGTAGCACAAAGGAGGAGAAACAACCATCTAGCTACTACATGGACCCGTAGTCCAAGGTGGAACTACTCACGCTTCATACCGGAGGATGGCATGATGATGAAGAAGGCCTCCGGGATGATCTCTCCCCTCCGGCAGGGTGCCGGGAAGAGCTTTAGATCCCCCCCGATCTAGGGACGATGGTGGCGGCGGCTACGGATTGTTTTGTGGAAGATTGATCGGGTACCTAGGGTTTTGGTATCGGGGGCTTCTTATGGGAGAAGAGGGAGGCCGAGGGGGTGCCCGAGGCAGCTGCACCCTCTAGGCATGGGCCACGCTAGGCCGCGCGACCAGGGTGTGTGGCCCTCTCGCGTCCCTTCTCCGTCTCGTCTTCTGGCTCCGTGTTCCCCACGGTAAAATATTGACTTTGTCTTTTGTCCCGTCCAATTCCGAGATTATTGTTTTTCTTCATTTTTGATGTCTACGCACTTCTATTCTTGTAGACAGTTGTTGGGCCTCCAAGTGCAGAGGTTTGTAGAACAGCAGCAAGTTTCCCTTAAGTGGATTACCCAAGGTTTATCAAACTCAGGGAGGAAGTGGTCAAAGGTATCCCTCTCAAGCAACCCTGCAATCAAGATACAAGAAGTCTCTTGTGTCCCCAACACACCCAATATAGGTGCACTAGTTCGGCGAAGAGATAGTGAAATACAAGTGGTAACGGTGCCAGAAAAGAGCTTTTGACTTGTTGTTGACGTGGGGTAACGGTGCCAGAAAAGACTTTGATGGAGCTTGACGGTGAGGTAAAGACTAAAGAAAGCAAACAGATGGAAGCAAGCAAACATGCAACAGATATAGATGCAAACGGTGTTTCAATGTTTAGAAACAAGGCCTAGGGATCATACTTTCACTAGTGAACACTTTTTCATATAAATATCCTCTCTTCATGATACTACTTGTTGGATTATTAGGCATAATTTCCATGATTAATTCCAGAATATAAATCATGACAACAACAACTACAATCACGTGAACCTCTAACATACTAGATGTATTAATCAACATGAACAGTAGTAGATTATACACACTATCAGCCATAGTAAAACAACAGATCTGTTGACGATGTACATACTGATCGGTTGTCGATGTAGTCGCTGTTGGTGCAGAAGCCTATCAAAGAAGTCGGCGTTGAAGACGACGCACACGAGATCCGGCTTGACGACCGGGAAGACGCGCTGTGATGACGAACTTGAGCAGTCGCGCGGAGTGCTTCCCAAAAAACTTATTCGCCCTCTCCCGTACATGATCACAAAGGCGAGTGGTTCCGGATACCTGCTCTCCCGACCGCCGGTGCATGCCGGCAAGCGGGATGGAGTGGACTACGGTGGCGGTGCAAGCAGAGAGGATGGAAAAACCCTAGATTGGTTTGGTGTCATACATTGTGGAAGCCGCACAGGGGTTAATATAGAGCGGCTCGGAAATCCCGTACAGGAAATGAAGTGGACCAAGCCCACGTCACACACGTTCGGGTCGGTTATAGATAGCCCATGATCCGGGAGCAATCCGAATCCGCTAACTGTTGACATGTCTGTCTAACCGCACACATTTTCCTGAGCAGCAAAATAAAGCTCGGCTCAGCGAGATTCCCGCAACCCGCAGCGCACACGTCATGATGATACGAGACGAGCGTGCGAGCGGCGGCGTCGTTGGAGGAGGAGCGCGCGTGTAGCTCTCTTATTTTCACTCACTTACAAAGTGGTGCAACACTCCACCTTATAAGGTGGTGCAACTCTCCTTCAACTTTCCATGTGGGACTAAACTTTAGCTCCCACAGCTCTTGCCACACACATGTGAGCTGCCACCAACTTGGGCCAAATCACATATGGGATTCCACATACATGGGCTTTGAGATTTAGGGAAAATCTGAAATCACACATGGGTCTAATGATTTAGCCCATTATTTCTAACAATCCCCCACCAGATCTCAAATGCCCATTTGAAGATTTGCCAATCCCCGCTACTTGTTTATATATCAGTGTTTCAGCAGAGACTATTAAGTTGAACTTCCGCCTAGAATATTGAACTACGTCTATCAACAACTTGAACAATGGACGAACCTTGAATTGCAAGTTTGGTGCCAATAGATTTCACTCAAAATCATAACTAGTACCTGGCTACCAGTAGCCTACCCCGCGGGTTGGAGCATATGCGTCATACTCCCTGGTCTCTTCATGAGTTTACTAGAGATCACCCAAGTCTCATATACCGCGACGTTTACAGTCGAGCTCATATAGGTGTGTTATTTCAAGAATGCTTTGTAGGACAACATCTTTGCTAGTTAAAGACAAAAAAAACACATTAAGACGTGTTGCCAACCTGCCTTACAGATTATGAGAGTTATGCATCTTCACATATAGAGGGTTACAAAATACTCTCCTCGGTCAAACCACTAGCTTGTTCTTTCCAGGTCCTAATTCATGGGATCTCCGATCACATAGGTTGGGTTACCACTAGGTGTGACATCCATGGGTCTCAACCCCATCTCCCTCGATGCACTTTCTATCACATTTCGTGATAGTCCCTTTGTAAAGGGATCTGCTAGGTTTTTGTTTGTTTGAATATACATAACAGTTATTACTCCGAAGTTTCTCAATTTTTTGTCTCTTCACGTGTCTTGATGACTTCGCGTTATCCTTAGAATTGTTCACTTTGACAATAACAGTTTGGTTGTCACAATTCAAAAGGATTGCCGACACAGGTTTCTCAACCACAGGCAAGTCCATCAAGAGCTCACGCAGCCATTCTGACTTAACAGTGGCTGTGTCTAAAGCAGTAAGCTCTGCTTCCATAGTTGAACTCGTCAATATGGTCTGTCTACGGGATCTCCATGACACCGCACCACCTCCAAGGGTAAACACATACCCGCTCGTGGCGTAGAGTTCATCAACGTCAGAGATCCAATTCGAATCACTATATCCTTCAAGCACAACTGGGTTCCCTGAATAGTGAATCACATAGCCCATTGTACCACATAGATAGCGCATGACCCTTTCAAGTGCATGCCAATGATCAATACCCGGGTTAGACATGAACCTACTCAACTTGCTCACAACAAAAGAGATATCGGGTCTTGTAGCGCTTGCTAAGTACATGAGAGAACCAACAACTTGTAAATATTTCAGCTGATTTGTTGGTTCCTTCTTATTCTTTTGTAATGTCAAACTGGGATCATAAGGTGTTGGAGAAGTCTTGCCACCATTAAAGCCAAATCGTCTCAAGACCTTCTCAACATAATGATATTGCGTTAAAGTAATCCCATTCTCGTTCTTAATATGCTTGATGTTCAGAATCACATCAGCCCCTCCCAGATCTTTCATATCAAAACTCTTTGACAGGAAAGACTTGACTTCATTTATCACTTTTATGTTTGTACCAAATATCAGAATGTCATCCACGTACAAACATAATATAATGATATCGCCCCCACCATGGCGATAGTAAACACACCTATCGGCCTCATTAATGACAAAGCCAGCAGAAAGTAGAGTTCTGTCAAACTTCTCATGCCATTGCTTAGGTTCTTGTTTCAGGCCATATAAAGATTTTAATAACTTGCACACCTTTGTCTCTTCACCTTTTACCAAAAACCCATCCGGCCGATCCATGTAGATCTCATCTTCCAACTCTCCATTAAGGAAAGCTGTCTTCACGTCCATTTGATGAACGAGAAGACCATAAGAGGCAGCCAGGGATAGTAGTACTCGAATGGTGGTCAGTCTAGCGACAGGTGAATATGTATCAAAGTAATCTTCGCCTTATTTCTGTGTGTAGCCCTTAGCTATAAGCCGCGCCCTGTACTTCTCAATAGTACCATCAGGCCTTAGCTTCTTCTTGAACACCCATTTACAGCCCACAGGTTTACAACCATAGGGTCGTTCTGATAATTCCCAAGTTCCATTAGAAAGAATCGAGTCCATATCATTTTGGACAGCTTCTTTCCAATCATCTACATCAGGAGATGCATATGCCTCTGCAATGGATCTGGGAGTATTGTCCACAAGGTACACGATGAAGTCATTACCAAAGGATTTTTCAATCATCTGTCTCTTACTCCTCGTGAGAGGTTCATCGTCATCCTTCTCAAGGAATTCCTCATGTGGTTGTTCGAAATTCTCAATAGATGCACTAGATTCAGAAAGTATTTCAGAAGAAATTCTACCAATGCTATGCATATCTTTCATAGGAAAAATATTGTAGCACCCCCCGGATTAGGGTTAAACTAACCTCAGATCACCATCTAAGATAAGTTCAACTCGGAACACGGAAGATCACACTATGATTCAGTAACATTACAAAACACAGGGATTCAACAACATAAGTTTAAACTCTTAACAGAGTAAGATATTAGAGTTATTACAAACCAGAGGTCATAGACCCAACATTACATCACACAGCGAAAGCAAATTATGTTGTTCTACACAACAACTTAGCAAAAGGCCTAAGAGGCCATAAACAAAAGCGACGTCCATCCCATAGTCCTCAGGCTGCTACCTGGGGCCCCCAACTACTCGTCGATATCAACATAGAAGCCACCTTCAGTTGCAACCAGATCCTCTGTATAAAAACAACAATGGCGCAAGGCTGAGTACGAGGATGTACTCCGCAAGACTTAGATAACCTAGTATCTACATGCTCTGGCTGGAAAGTCTTTCTCTGGATTTACTTTTGCGGAAAGCAATCTTTATTTGTAAACAAGAGAGAGAAGAGGCTTGTCTACTCAGAATCTTTTAAAAGGGATAAGATAACAACTTCTTCATCTTGTTCATCACATTTCGATAACCACCAGCTTCATCAGAACCTCCTACCTAGGATCACCTCCTCAACCCAGAGGAAGCATCCTTAAGAACACGTGGACCAGCAAGTTTTATAGTGGTTAATGTTATCTATGATCTTAAGTCCAGTCGCCAAGTCGTTCATAACCGTGAACACGGCTTTTCGAAAATATTTAATCCTGCAGGGGTGTACAACTTTACCCACACGTACCAACCGACTCTTAATGACAAATATTATTAGCCCCTCTTCCTTGGAAGGCCGGCAGAGGGTGGTTGACCATGACCTTTACCTTGCTTTCGCCGAGACCATGAGTCACGCAATAAGTATGATTCTGCCGTAACGGGTCAAATCCCGAAGCCGGTACTTAAAGATGTGAGACGAGGTTGGTTTACCAGGGGCGCTATCTACCCCAAGCAACCCGGTCCACGCTTCCCTACCTGTTATGAATGCACCAACTTCAACCGGCAAATCTTTCAAAAGATTTTCTATGCATATGTCGAATGGAATGCCCGAACTATGTGACTCATGGAATCTACTAGGCAAGTTAGTTGCTCGTGGAGTTTTCCAGGCCCCGTGTTGTTGTACGCTCGTCTTGGTTCAAGAGGCAAGAACTCGGGTCCTAATGGTGGTGAGCATGGGACTACAAAAACCACACCCAACATGGCCTCCCATACAAGCCTTATCATGATTAGTTAAATCCTTCGATGATGTTACCATCTCCTACCTTATTACCTTCCTTGCCACATCTGATTCATCATTTGAATAGATCAGACGTTGTTACTATGCATGGCTAAGCTATCGGTAACAAAAGCTCTAGCAACGCTCAAATGCCATACCTAGGTAAGCTAGGAGCAGTGGATCAGAAGTATAAGGCTACATGAGGGAAACTATGCAGCAGATAGGTAACACTAACTACTGACAAAAGACCACATTGGAATCGTGTGCATCATAGCGAGAAAGTAATATACTTTGTAAAAGTAGGTTCAGAATGAGAGGCTACGCTTGCCTTGTCCGTCAGTAGACAGGTATGGATCTTCGGTGTTGTTGACTTCAACCTCGGGTTCGGATCCTATCGCGAAGAACCAATACCGGAAAGAAAGGCAACAATCAAGACATGGCATCGATGCAATGCTCAAACAAGTATGATGATATGACAAGTTAAATTGCATTGAAATGAAACCCTAAGGCATGCTTGACAGCTTAAACAGGGTTCCGAGGATTAAAAACCCTAACTCGGGGAAACTCCGGGATCAGCTGTGAGGGGTTACTATGTTCTTCTAATTAATCTTGCTATTAAAGTTGTTGAACAATGCATGATTATATGTTAAAGAGGTAGTTCTCATTTTTCTGAACTTTTTGATATATTATTTGTATTTTTCTGACTTATAAATTAAAAGATATTGAATTTACAAGTTTATATCAAATTCAGAAATATTTAAACCAAATAGAAAATAATTTTATACCCAGACACACCTATCCACAATGGCTGACTAGGGGGCCCAGAGCCACATCAGCAGACACACCCGCAAAGTGGGGTCAGGGACTTTCTACACTCCGGCCGGGTCTAGCCAAAGAGGCTGACGGGTGGGACCTGACCACGTAGGCACCACGTGGAATCAACACAGGAGCCACGTCGTGGCCACGTAGGCTCGACGGCGGCGGCGGCGGCTCAGGTGCGCGCGGTTACGACGACTAGGGGCACGCGGGATAGCGAGAAAGCGTGCGTCTAGCTCGGTACGACGCGACCGACCTTATAGTGGTGGCGCCGCCCTATTTTGGCAACCAGCGCTTCGGCAACGACGATATCTGACGGCGAGCGGCGGAGGTGTTCGTCGGCACGTCAACACAGAGCACGGGAGGAAGAGAGAGAGCGTCCTTATGGACCAGAAGCTCACCACGAAGCGATCTAAGGCGACGACGAGGCTCGAGGAGGCTGGAATCGATGGCGAAGACGACAGCCGGGGTTGGGGAGGGAGATCACGATTCCGTTGATTGGGGGCGCGCGGCTCCGTGGCTTGGCTAGGAAGAACGAGTCCAGGACGGCGATGTCGTCGGTGGCCACGGCTCAGTCTGGGGCGGTCGGGAAAGGCGACGAGCTGCCGGTAGGGTTTCGGACCGGCAGCGGGAGAGGAAGAGAGAGGTCTGGGGAGAGAGGGGGAATGGATGAGGACGGCCAGGGCGTCGTCACGAGGATCTTATCCTCCCCAGAGGGCAGCGGGGCGCTGCGATTCAGGCGAGGAAGGGCGACGGCGGCGCGGACACGCAGGAGCTTCACCGGCGTCCTTCTGGCGAGGAAGAAGAAAGGAGTAAAGAAGCGAAGGGGTACGGGCCGCGTGGGCTGGCTTGCGCACGCGAGCGGCAGAGAAGTGAAAGAGGGAGATGGGCCATAGCCCAGCTGCGGCTGCTGCTGTTTTTTTTAATCTTCCAGAAACTATTTTCTTTTTCTGTTTTGCATTTCCTCTTTGTAGTTTTGATTTTCAAACTGTTTTGAATCTTTTGAAAGTACCAGAAGCTTTCATAAAACATACAAACTATTGTGGGGCCCTCATAAACAATTGGGCTTCACATTTTGATACTTTCCAAATATAAAACCTTCTTGAATGCATTTCAAAAAGAGGGGGAGTTTAGGGTTTTAGGGTTTTTGGTAATTGTGTTTTAGTTCACACTTGATCACATGCAAACATTTTATTGAGTGAACAGATGCATGCAATGCTTAAGTACTAAGTACATATCTTACAAGCTTGGGCTGTTACAAATATTCTCAAAGACTGTTGCATCACGAGATTCCATTATAGTATCAACATGCATATCAGGTATCTCAGATTTAACCACTAGAAATCTATAGCCTACACTCCGTGGAGCATATCCTAGAAAGATACAATTCACTATCTTGGGTCCGAGCTTGCGTTTCTTGGGAATCGGTATGTTCACCTTCGCCAAACACCCCCAAGTGCGCAAATAGGAAAGTGATGGTTTTCTCCCAGCCCACTCCTCATAAGGGGTCTTTTCTTTATTCTTGTTAGAAACTCTATTCAGGACATGACATGAAGTCAACAAAGCCCCCCATCATGCCTTTGATAAACCAACAATCGCTAACATACAATTCACCAAGTCAGTCAGCGTGCGGTTTTTCCTCTCGGCAACCCTGTTTGATTGGGGCGAGTAGGGAGGAGTCCTCTCATGAATAATTCTGTGTTCCTGACAGAATTCGTCAAATATTTTGGGAAAATACTCACCACCATCCGACCTAAGACGCTCGATCTTTCTCTGTAGTTGATTTTCAACTTCGGCCTTATAAATTTTAAAGTAGTCTAAATCCTCATCTTTAGTTTGCAACAAGTAAACATAACAGAATTTAGTAGCATCATCTATCAACGTCATGAAATATCTCTTTTCACCTTTTGTCAACACACCATTCATCTCGCATAGATCAAAATGTATGAGTTCTAGAGGTGCCAAGTTTCTCTCCTCGGCAGCCTTGTGAGGCTTTCGAGGTTGCTTTGATTGCACACAACTATGGCACTTAGAACCTTTGCGCAATAGTGAAATTCGGAATTAAACTCATATTGGACATCCGAGACATCAAACCAAAATTAATGTGACATAAACGAGAATGCCAAACACTGGTATCATCACTAACATCACCACAAATATGATTCACGGATTTATTACAAAACTCTAAAAGTGAAATCGGAACAAGCCTCCGAACTCATAACCTTTACCTGTAGGGGTTCGTAGCATGGAAATAAAAAAATTTCAGTCGCATGAACACACACAAGCCAAGATCTATCTACTAGATTGCAGCAACGAGTCGATAGAGTACTAACCCTCGAAGATCCAAAGCGGTTAACGAGAGCAGATTCCCGTGGATGATGTAGTCGTACACTTCCGATCTCAAGATCGCGTAGACGATCCTTCCGGCTGCGTTCGGCAGCTTCCTTGATCGGTCACGTTCGGTTTTCGATGAAGACCTTCCTCTCCCTTGTTCCAAAGCAGGCGGAGGTTGTAGCACTCTCCTCGCGATTCCAAGAAGACGACCGTGGTACAGGAAGTAGAGGAGATCTCGCAGGCTTCGCCTTAAGCCGGTGCGAGTATGGTGGAGTATGAGAGAGGCCTTGGCGATCTACGGTTTAGAGGGCACCAAGGGGAGGGCTTGGTCGGCGTCTAGGGTTTGGGGAAACCCTAACTCGCCGAGTTTAGAGGAGGCCCTAGGCGGCGGCTTGGAGGTGGCCGACGACTTAGAGGCTAGGGTTTTTAGGTGTGAGGGTAGGGGGCGCCCTACCCCTTCTTTTATAGGTGGGAGGGAGGCGGCTAGGAGGAGGGAGTCCTCCTCCAACTCCTCCTCCTTGGCCGGCGGGTGGAGGGAGTGGGACTTCCTCCCCAAGTAGGTTTCCTACTCTCCCTCCACCAAGCAAACTTGCCGTTTGACTTTTCAAATTGGCATTTGACTTTCAAAATAGGATTTGATTTCTCCCTTTATTTTGCCTAGCCAAGTGACCTAGTACATGATGCAACCATTCCACATTGTCATGACACATTCATGTACCCTTCCCCTCCGGAGTGCCGGACCTTCCGGAACCTTCTAGAACATTCCCGATGAAAACACCAGAATCATTCCCCAACTCTGAAACAGGACTTTCCTTATATGAATCATATTCTCCGGACCATTCCGGATCTCCTCGTGATATCCCGGATCCCATCCGAGACTCCGAACAACATTCGGTCTCTTACTCATCATTCCATAACTACTCAACAATATCGAATCCTTAAGTGTGTCTCCCTACGGTTCGTGAATTATGCGGACATGACCGAGACACTTCTCCGATCAATACCAATAGAGGAATCTGGAAATTCATATGGCTCCCACATATTTCTATGATTACTTTGAAATCGATTGAACCACTTACATACGATACCAATTTCCCTTTGTCTCATGATAGTTTACTTATCCGAGGTTTTGATCGTTGGTATCTCTGCATACCTAGTTCAACCTTGTTACCGATAAGTACTCTTTTCTCGTTCCCGTGGTATGTGATCCCTTGTGAACTAGTCACATGCTTGCAAGCTAATTGGATGACATTCCACCGAGAGGGCCCAGAGTATATCTATCCGTCATATGGATGGACAAATCCCACTCTTGATCCATGTGCCTCAACACATACTTTCCGAACACTCAATGCCACCTTTATAGCCACCCAGTTACGGTGTAGTGTTTGTTGTCATCAAAGCATCCTTCCGGTGATGGTGATTAACATGATCTCATGGTCGAAGGAATTAGGTTACTATATATTAGAAAGCTTATAGCAAATGAACTATATTAAATGACTTGATCTTTATGCTACGCTTAACTATAGGAGTATGTCCATCACATAATTCTCCTAATGATATGACCCTGTTGTTAATAACATCTCTATGTTCATGATTGGGAAACCATGATCATATATTAACCAACAAGCTAGTTTAACAAGAGGCTTTACTAGGGACTCTTTTATGTTTACAAATCACACAAGTATTAATGTTTCCGATTAATACAAATATAGCATGGTATGTAAACATTTATCATAAGCATGAAGATATGATAATAACCACTTTATTATTGCCTCTTGGGCATATCTCCAACAGTCTCCCACTTGCACTAGGGTCAATAATCTAGTTTCAAACCTTTGTTTATTCAACACCTATGGCTTTCCGGTGTTGTATGTACACGATTGCTAGTGGTCAACTGATCTCCGGATCTGACACTTCCAGGTCCGTGTGTAATTGCATGTCTTTGCGTCTCTACGCATCACTCTTTCTCTAATGAGATGGCTTTGTATAAATTTGTTCCTTTGGTGAGACCTTTAGTTCTTTGGGGTTAAAACATGTTGATAATATTGTCGTATGATATATCTTCATAGTATTATCCCGCTGTGAACTACACCTAGTTTGATAACAAACTACTTGACACAAATGCCCTCTTTTGCTGCTATAATAGCAGTCATATACTTAGCCTTTTGTTGTAGTATATGTCACAATGTCTTAACTTTGGAATTCATCCAAATTCATTATGGAACTTACTTTCCATCATAATGTGCCACCGTTAGTTTAGCTTGAGATAAACTTAATTTGTACTTTGTGACAAAACTAGTATCAATGTAATTCATTTACAATGAACTAACCATATATTTGTCACTTCTACAAAATAATATATTCTTAGTTCTTTTACAAGATCATAAGAATATATTTACTATCGTCCAATAATCATCTTATGAATCATTCTGGTATATGCTCATAACATTTAGAGCATAGGACATATGTGGATTTGTACACATCACAGCATGATTGATAAAATACTCTTTGTAATTGTATCTATCAAGTATCAAAAATACTTAAATCTTTATTCAATCCTTACTGTGCAACAAGAACTTTTCTTGTAGTTTCTATATTGAGATCATTCAATATCCCATCTATGTACTTCTGGCACAACCATATTCGCGTCACAATTTATCCATATAGACATTGATGCCAAATTTTCGGGTTCTGCCTAAGCCTTTCATCGAGATGAAATTCTTATCATGTGTTAATAAAAAGATACATCATTTCCAATCAACAATATGTCTTCCACAGAATGTATTAGAAACATGTCTTAGCGCTCCCACTTAATTTCATGCAAATGCAAGCATCTTCATCGTCTCCGATGAAATTAAACTCTTTTAACAGTTTCATTATAGTGAAGATTCCAACTCTGCAATGCTTACTTCGACCATTGAAGTTTGCATATGCTTTTAGCATCCTTTGAATTAACAAAACCCTTTGGAATGTGTCATGCACACGTCCTAGGTAACCATTCTATTAGAAGAACTTGTTTTGTTTATTCAACACATAACAAATTTATATGTCGTGGTTGCTATATTAATCCGTCTAGACTAAATATCGCTTAATGCAATATCAGATCTTGTCATGGTCAATTCTTTGAACATTGTCGTGAACTCTTTCCCGATATGTCGATAATTTCATAGATGTGAAACATCCATGTCTATTTCTTTATAGATCCAAATATGACTGTAAGGTCTTGTACCTTTCCAGAGGGTCTTTCAAGTTCAAAGCTTGATCTCTCGTATATGGAACTATCACGGATTTTATGGCTTCAAGCCATTTGATGGAGTCAGGGCCCATCATCGCTTCTTTGCATGTAGTCAGATCATTATTGTCAAATAATGATTTAACTCTCAAATCTTGGTATCTGATTGTTTACCCGACCTATTTGTTAATAGAAACTTAGATATCCGTGACCACAACCTTTGAGGCACGTGAGCCATGAGCATTGTTTCTGCCTCTGGAACACTTTTCGGTGATGTGCAACTTTGCACATATAGCTAAGGTTCTTTTAACCTTATCAAAGTTCTATTGTCCTCCCACTTAACTTTTCACGGAAAGTTTCTTTCTCAAAGAAACTTGACGTTCTAAGCGACAAACATTTTTGTCTTTGGTGTTATGGAGGAATACTTAACGATTATTCAAAATAACATACAAAGATATGTTCATCTGATTTTGGTTGCAAACATCTTTCTTATGCATAGCGTACCAATTTTTAAAGAAAGGACAACTTGGGTTCAATCCCAAACCATAACTATATGGTGTCAATTCAACGGATTATGATGGAGCTCTTTTCAATGGAAAAACGGTAGTCTCTAAAGCTTTTAATCTTTAAAATATAGTGGCAGTTTTATGAATTACACCTTTGATCTTACCATGTCAAACAAGGTTTAATTACATATCTCGAATGCTCCATACTCTTATGGTGTTTCGGGAAATGCAAATCCACGGAACGATTCCTTAAATCTTAGGTATTATGCTAAACTTGTAACTCAAATATTTTCCTTTATGATCTTATCATAAACCATTTATATTCTTGTTGCAATGATTTTGCACTTCATCTTGAATAGTCTTTGAACTTTTCAAATGTTTCATACTTCATCCTTATTAAGTAAATATTCATATATTCACTCAAATTTTCAGAGAAAGTTTATAAAGTTGAAATTCATCGCTCTTGACTACACATAATGGACTTCATACAACAATATGTACAAGTTCCAATAAGCTAGTCATTCGTTCCCTTTTGGCCTATGAACGAAGTTTTAATTATCTCTAGGAAAGTTTCACAAGCGTCATTTGATCAAAAATCAAAAAGACTCCAAAATTCCATCCACATGGAGTTTCTTCATGTTTTCTTTCCAATATAATTTAAACGGCGATGTCACTTCCTAAGTGATCTTTCAATCAATTTGTCTTTCGACATTTTTAGCACTAGTTTTATGGATGTGATTTCTCCAACAAGATTTGTGAATCATCCATCTTTTATGGATTACGACAATTATTTGAACAACCCTTTTGTTCTCATAATACCCGATAAAACAAATCTTGAAGGCAAGCTTTGATGTTTAACAAGAAGCACAATAACCCTTTATTTGTTCTCGATGAACATCATCACATATTCTTTTGCTAGTTACTTAGGCCATTGTAGTTCATGAATTGTGTTGTTTCGTATGACGATTCACACCAACAAATTCAGTATCAAATACTTAAGAACCACATTGTTTAATAAGCAAAGAATATAGCCATAACATGTATATCATCTATATACTTAAGCTGAACAATTCTAGTCTTTTCTTTTCTGCCATATATTTATGAGATTCTCTTTCAGTATTTCCTTTTCTGTTTGAAAGAATCTATCAACATCAATAGTGGAGCCATATACATGACACATAGTCCAAAGCATGTATAGTAAAATACCAATGTCTTTGGACTTGCACTTTGAAGTAGATCACCATCATCAAATGTTTGGTGTTCTTTCAAATTCCTTTCTTTAGTAATCTCTTGGTGTAGTAAACATTTTACCTACATCAAATATTCACCCTTATCATGGAATTATCCATGATCAAGCTACTCTTAGCTTATAACTTTGAATCGCGAGTATAATGTTGCTCTCCAAAACCTTTTGGAGGATTAGGACAACTAGTGTCTCCAACCTTTTGCAAATTCTCATCAAATATGAGAACATGACTTTTGCCATATTATACTGTATCATGTTGCAACCAAAACTTCGTTTCAGATATCACAATATCTTCCACACATCATGGTTTCCGAAACAAATCTTTCAACTCCTAGATTACCTTGATATTGAAACTATCTTTCGAATATCAAGAATCATGGAGATAAACATGATACTTATATACTAACACTAGAATTGTTACTCTTGATTTAATACCAACTATTAAACTTCACAGAGTAATCGAAACTTATTGAAAGTTTGCAATGGGACTTTTAAACTTTAGATCAACACTTCAAAACAATACGATACCAGTTCGTAAAGTAACTAACCAGAATTCTATAGTTCTATCATCTCAATTAAAACTAAGTGCAAGGTGGTAAACGGATGCCAATGACTACAACAACTATGCAAATTCACTTTGATTTAGTTTATGATAAATAGTGTTCAACTTTTAATCATATTGCTGTTGAACTCCCACTCAAAACAATATCCCTCACATTGTTTTAGTGATCACACGAACCAAATCCACCACATCAAAACCGATCATCACGAGAGTTGATGTAGCTTCAATGGCGAACAATCAACATGTTCATCATATCTACTATATGACTCATGCTTTACCTTTCGGTGATCCGTGTTCCGAGACCATGTCTGTACATGCTAGGCTCGTCAAGATCAAACCTTAGCTTCCGCATGAGCAAATCTGGCTTGCTTACGTTGTATACACTCGCAGAATCTGACACACCCGATCATCACGTGATGCTTCGAAACAACGAGCTTTAGCAACGGTGCTTACTAAGGATGAACACTTTAAAACTTGAAATTGTGTGCTTGAGGGATGATCTTATAATGCTACCGTCGTGAACTAAGCAATACAAGATGCATAAAAGGATTAACATCACATGCAATTCATAATATGTGATATGATATGGCCTTTCTTCTTGTGCTTCCGATCTCCATCTTCAAGCACGAACATGATCTCCATCATCACCGGTATGGCGTCAAGGTCAATGACGCCGCTTCATGGTTGTCGTCCACTAGCATCAACTATTACAACTTCTTTGAATAGACATGCAGGTCTTAACGGAATTTAAAAGACAACCATATGGCTCCTGCCGGTTGCCAACTTACAATAAGGGACATTGCATACATCATATATAATCACAATCATGGCCATATCACATCACAACACACCCCTGCAAAACAAAGTTAGGCGCCTCTAATTTTCTTTGCATGTTTTACGTGGTTTGGGGCTTTAAATAAGTGTCGTTCTGACTTACGAACAAGAACCACAACATTGATACTAGTATTGTCAATCACCCGTTGTAAATTGAATCTTAACTATGTTGGGAGAAACAGGCACCCGCAAAGCCACTTATGCAATACAAGTTGCATGTCAAGCGTGGAGCAAGTCTCATGAACGATGTCATGTAAGGTTAGCCCGGGCCGCTTCATCCCACCATCCCGCAAGATGCAAAGTACACAAGAAGCAATCGACAACAAAAACATCAACGCCCACAATGACCATTGTGTTCTACTCGCGCAACAGATCTACATATAGACACGACTCTGATACCACTGTAGGGGTTCGTAGCATGGAAAACAAAAATTTTCTATCGCATGAACACACACAAGCCAAGATCTATCTACTAGATTGCAGCAACGAGTCGATAGAGTACTAACCCTCGAAGATCCAAAGCGGTTAACGAGAGCAGATTCTCGTGGATGATGTAGTCGTACACTTCCGATCTCAAGATCGCGTAGACGATCCTTCCGGCGCTGCGTTCCGGCAGCGCTTCCGCAGTCGGTCACACGTTCGGTACTCGATGAAGACCTTCCTCTCCCTTGTTCCAGCAGGCAGCAGAGGTTGTAGCACTCTCCTCGCGATTCCGGCAGCACGACGGCGTGGTACCAGAAGTAGAGGGGAGATCTCGCAGGGCTTCGCCTTAAGCCGGAGCGAGTATGGTGGAGTATGAGAGAGTCCTTGGCGATCTACGGTTTAGAGGGAACCAAGGGGAGGGCTTGGTCGGCGGCTAGGGTTTGGGGAAACCCTAACTCGCCGAGTTTAGAGGAGGCCCTAGGCGGCGGCTTGGAGGTGGCTGGCGACTTAGAGGCTAGGGTTTTTAGGTGTGAGGGTAGGGGGGCGCCCTACCCCTTATTTTATAGGTGGGAGGGAGGCGACTAGGAGGAGGGAGTCCTCCTCCTCCTTGGACGGCGGGTGGAGGGAGTGGGACTTCCTCCCCAAGTAGGTTTCCTACTCTCCCTCCACCAAGCAAACTTGCCGTTTGACTTTTCAAATTGGCGTTTGACTTTCAAACTAGGATTTGATTTCTCCCTTTCTTTTGCCCAACCAAGTGACCTAGTACATGATGCAACCATTCCACATTGTCATGACACATTCATGTACCCTTCCCCTCCGGAGTGCCGGACCTTCCGGAACCTTCTAGAACATTCTCGATGAAAACACCGGAATCATTCCCCAACTCCGAAACAGGACTTTCCTTATATGAATCATATTCTCCGGACCATTCCGGATCTCCTCGTGATATCCCGGATCCCATCCGAGACTCCGAACAACATTCGGTCTCTTACTCATCATTCCATAACTACTCAACAACATCAAATCCTTAAGTGTGTCTCCCTACGGTTCGTGAATTATGTGGACATGACCGAGGCACTTCTCCGATCAATTGCCAATAGAGGAATCTGGAAATTCATATGGCTCCCACATATTTCTACGATTACTTTGCGATCTATTGAACCACTTACATACGATACCAATTTCCCTTTGTCTCAAGATAGTTTACTTATCCGAGGTTTTGATCGTCGGTATCTCTGCATACCTAGTTCAACCTCGTTACCGATAAGTACTTTTTTATCGTTCCCGTGGTATGTGATCCCTTGTGAACCAGTCACATGCTTGCAAGCTAATTGGATGACATTCCACCGAGAGGGCCTAGAGTATATCTATCCGTCATATGTATGGACAAATCCCACTCTTGATCCATGTATTGATCAACACGAATAGTAGCAGATTATACGCACTAACAGCCATAGTAAAACAACAGATCTATTGACGATGTACGTACTGACCGGTTGTCGATGTAGTCGCCGTTGGTGCTGAAGCCTATCGAAGAAGTCGGCGTTGAAGACGACGCACACGAGATCCGGCTTGACAACCGGGAAGATGCGCCGTGATGACGAACTTGAGCAGTCGCGCGGAGCGCTTCCCAAAAACCTTATTCTCCCTCTCCCGTACAAGATCACAAAGGCGAGTGTTTCCGGAGACCTGCTCTCCCGACCACCGATGCACGCCGACAAGTGGGATGGAGTAGACTACGGTGGCAGCGCAAGCAGAGAGGATGGCAAAACTCTAGATTGGTTTGGTGTCGTACATTGTGGAAGCCGCACATGCGTTTATATAGAGCAGCTCGGAAATCCCGTAAATCCCGTACAGGAAACGAAGTGGACCAAGCCCACGTCACACACGTTCGGGTCGGTTACAGATAGCCCACAATACGGGAGCGACCCGAATCCGCTAACTGTTGTCATATCTGTCTAACCGCACACATTTTCCTAAGCAGCAAAATAAAGCTCGGCTCAGCGAGATTCCCGCAACCCGCGGCGCGTGCGCGTCATGACGAGATGAAGCGAGTGTGCGAGTGGCAGCGTCGTCGGAGGAGGAGCGCGCGTATAGATCTCTTATTTTCACTCACTTACAAAGTGGTGCAACACTCCACCTTATAAGATGGTGCAACTCTCCTTTAACTTTCCATGTGGGACTAAAATTTAGCTCCCACAGCTCTTGCCACACACATGTGAGCTGCCACCAACTTGGGCCAAATCACATATGGGCTTCCACATACATGGGCTTTAGGATTTAGGGAAAATCTGAAATCACACATGGGTCTAATAATTTAGCCCATTATTTCTAACACTACTCTTAACTACTCTCCGGTTGGACACTCTAATCAAAAGTAGGGCTATAACAGCACACCTCAAAGTCCGCCTTCCCAAATCTAGATAACCCCACACTATCACCTTGAGCACTAGATGGTTCCAACAAACACCACAATTTCATAGAGACATCCAACTCCAAATATAACTCATAACAAATATTCAATCTAGCCAAAATGCCACACACGGTATACCCGCTGTCACTTTCACACACGTGGGGAAAAGCATAGATCTATTAAAGCACAAAGAGTATTTATGTAGACTCAAGCCTAAGTGCCACCATGGCATGCACGCTGTCACTTTCACACACTTGGGGAGAGCAGAGATCTAATGAAGCACTTGAGTAGCAAGGTAGATCTACTTGATTACAAAGCTCATGACCACAAGATCATGCATAGAGAGAGATGAACACATAGCTACCGGTAGAGCCCTTAGCCCTGAGGAAGAACTATTCCCTCCTCATCATGGGAATCAGCAATGGTGATGAAGATGGCGATGGAGATCGATGGAGATGGCTCCGAGGGCACTTCCCTGTCCCGGCAGGGTGCCAGAATAGAGACTTTCTGTCCCCCGAATCTCCCCTTCGGTGGCAGCGGCGCTGCAGAGGTTTTCGTGGATTTCTTCTGGATTATTTAGGGTTTTCTCCCCGGGGGCTTATTATAGGCGAAGGGGGAGGCCGAGACGGTGGCCAGAGGGCCCACACCCTCCCTAGGCGTGGGCCAGGCTTGGCCGCGCCCAGGGGGTCTGGCCACCCTCTGGTGCCTCTTCGTCCCTCCTTCTGGATTCGTGTCCCTCACGGAAAGTTATTGACTTTGGCTTTTGTCCCGTCCAATTCCAAGAATATTGATTTTCTGCCTTTCTGGAACCAAAAACAGAAGAAAAAAGGCAACTGGCACTGTGGCAACTTGTTAATAGGTTAGTTCCAGAAAAGATGTAAAAAGCACCTCAAAGTGTAGACAAAGCAAAGCAAAGTATATATTAACAAGCATGGAGCACCAAAAATTATAGATACGTTTCCGACGTATCAAGCATCCCCAAGCTTAATTCCTGCTCGTCCTCGAGTAGGTAAGTGATAAAAAGAATAATTTTTGAGGTGACATGCACCATCAAAACCAAGATCAAACCATTTGCAAGCATTGAAAGCTGGGATCAAATAACTCTAAACATGAGCATGAAAGATGGAGTTCTAACAGTAAGACAAAGTAACTATGCATGCAACATGAAAGGCTACAAACAAAGATCATGAATAACATGCATTGAAAAACGTTTGTTTGTTTCACATACAGAAAACATAGCATAGTGGTAATCAGCTTGTCCCTCATGGAGTAGCAAATAAATGCATAGGACACCTTCAAAGTTCACAAGGGTGACTAGAAACAAGTAGCACAAGAACAAGTAATATCATAGTATGCATTAATTAATAAGCTTTTGAACACTGCACACAGAATGACAACTATGCTCTCTTAATGGTGCCTAAAGGTAGAAGGTGGAGACTCAATAGTGGTGGAAGAAAGGCCTTTTTGTAAAGGAAGCAGGGATTACAAGTTTCAGAAAGAGCTTCCAAAAATTATGGTACTTGTTAGCTTTCAGCCCTCATTGCCCCTATCATAAGCATCTTGAAGTGGTTAAGGTTAAAGTGGCAAAGGTGGAGTATATGCTTGACGAAGTATAAGTTGGCAATCTCAAGTCCCTTGAATACGAGGGCCACACCTCATGCATACTCAACTTTGGGCCCAAGTAAGTTCTTGTCATTGTAAGTATTTGCATATCATTGAGAACCGCCAACGGGGTACCCCTTGCACATGGTACATGAGCTTTCCCATAACCAAAATGACAAGGCAAGCAGACAATGAGCATCTCAGCAATCTTTTTATGTACCATGGGAATATGGTGCTTTTCTCTCTCTTTCCCCTTTTCTCATTGTGTCTCTTTTTTTATAAGAATAATGCTTCATAGATGTCACTATGGTGATGCTGCAAGTTTCCACCATGATTAGGCATGGCTTAGGCTAGCGGCCCAGGCGTTTCTCTAACACAAAATACAAACTCCATGGATTTACAAGTTCCCTCTTTATTTCACACCGGTGACATCCATAGACAATAGATCATGATATCAACTGAGTACAAAGTACAAGTGCAATGTTGAAAATGTTCCCCGTGACAACACGGTTCTGATAATTCCAACTTATAAGTGCAAGCATATACAACAAAGTTGTCACAATGGTTCAAGTTTATTAGGGGCAAAGAATATAAAGTGTGCCATCAAGTTCGTGAGGGCTTTAATCACTAAGTTTTCACATAACAAAATAGTTTTAATTGGAAGATAGTTGAAAACAAGAATATACTTGGAATGGTGTAACACACCATGCATATGAGTTTATAGTGGACACTTTGGAATAACTTGGTTTCTTGGGAGTTGGAAGCATAAGTAGAACTTACTCATACAAGTGGAGGCTAGCAAAAGACTGGGAGCAACCAACTAAGAGAGCAATAATGGCCATAATCATGCAGAGCAACAAAGCATTACTAATGAAAGCATAGAGTGGTACTACAAGTCAAGGACTAAATGATCATAGAGGCTAATGGTGACTTGTGAGAGTCATAAAATGGTGTGAGCATGTGCTAGGTCAACCCAAACAAAGCATCAAAGGAGAATACCGCAACACTATGCTTTTGTATGCTAAAACAACACATGATTCCTTCAAGGCACATTGAACAATCCTAATTGTTTGGAACGAGTCATGCTACAACAATAATCACTAAGAATAAGGTCAAACAACACCTAGCATGACATGATAGAGTCTAAGCCACAGTCAAAACAAGCTCCCTTTTGTACCACTATAAGCATGAAACTTTCTATTCTTTTCCAACACCAAACAACTTATTTGAAACAACTCAGAAAGATAATAATCAATAAAAATCAGTGAGCATGTCTTGCAAATCCACAAATAAGAACTAAAAATTTCTAAGCTGAAAGCACAAGAAAACTAAGGCTAAACACAGTGCTAGCAAAAGTGAACACTCACAAAACAATAAGAGTGAAAAAATAGTGTGTTCTAGGCAATGGAAACAGAGTGTGTATCTCTCCAAAATAAGTGTGGTGTAACCAACCAACTTACTCAAGCAAACTAAGCAAACGAAAACCAAAAACGAAAACTAAGACGCTCCAAGAACAACACAACTGTGCATGAAACAATAAAAACGAAGTGTCTAGAAAGACTTGAGATTTTTATTGATGAAGAAGGGGATGCCTTGGGCATCCCCAAGATTTGAAGCTTCTACCTCTTGGATATTTCTTGGGTTGACACCGGGGTGGCATACCCAAGATTGAGCTTTTGTCCATTCTTCATCTCATTATATTATTCTCTCTACACCTGAAATATTTCCTTTATACGAAACTTCACACAATTTTCATTAGCAACATTAGTGTATTCAAAAGATATTAGACCCTTAGGCAAAGCTTTGGAATAGCAAATTTTTTCACTAAAAAAACAAGCTACTGTAGCAACTCCTTCAAAAAACTCAATTCCCCAAAAGAGAACTCAAAAAGAAATCAATAAGAAGCAAATGCAAATAATGGAAGAAATGTATCAAAACAGACCAGCAGGAAGAAATCGATTTTTTCAAACATCTTCTGTTGCTCAAATCAAACAGTGTTGAACTAACGAAAGTTAGCTAACATACTAGGGGATTTATTTGTAAATTTTGAGCTCAATCCGAGTTACAGAGGCTCCTCACGAATTTTTATGGTGAAGGACAAAAATCTATTTTGGGACAGCAACTCCCCAAATCTTACTTCTCTCTCATTAGAGGTCATTCTCGACACAAAAAGCAAACAAAAAGGATAAGTGGAGGTCATTACTGAAGTAATAACTTCCAAGACTCAAGGAAACTCTTGGGTTATCTCCCAACAAGTACTTTTCTTTAACGCCCTTAAGTTAGGCTTGATAGTTTGAGAAGATGCTCACATAAGAAATATGAATTGAAGTAAAAGAGAGCATCAAGAACCAAATTCAAAACACATTTAAGTCTAACCCACTTCCTATGCATAATAATCTTGTAAAGAAACAAGTCATGAAAGCACAAAGCAACAAGCATAGGAAAACAAAACAAGTGCAACTTCAAAATTTTCAACATAAAGAGGGGAAACTTAATATTGTTGAGATGCATAACACCATGTTTCCCTGTCTCATAATAACTTTCAGTAGCATCATGAATAAAATTAATAATATAACTATCACATAAAACATTCTTATAATGATCCACATGCATAAAATGATTATTACTCTCAACATACGCATAGTCATTCTTATTAATTGTAGTGGGAGAAAATTCAACAAAATAGCTATCATTGTTATTCTCATCACCATAATCATCAAATATAGGAGGCATATTGTAATCACAATAAATTTTCTCCTCAATAGTATGTGGACTAAAAATATCATATTCATCATTGTAATCATCATATATTGGAGGTTTGGTATCATCATAAGCAATATAATATCTATCTTCTAAAGCCGGGGGACTAAAAAGATCATTTTCATCAAAACTAGCTTCCCCAAGCTTAGATTTTTCCATAGAATTAGCAATAATGGTGTCCAAAGAATTCATACTAATAACATTGCTATCAGCATGCAAATAAAGTTCCATAGGTTTTTTAATTTTCTCTTCAAACACTTCATGTCCAAACTCAAGATAGATACAATAAAGCTCTCTAATTTTGTTGTTGCTTTCCATTAAGCCTAACTAGTGAAAACAAGAAACAAAAAGACAAAATTGCAGAATATAAAGGAAATAACTTCGAGCACTCACACCGGCGCATGTGAGTACCTTTTACCTTACCTCCCCGGCAACGGCGCCAGAAAAGAGCATTCTGGCTTGCTGTTGCCATGAGGTAACATGTGTGAGTGCCTTTTACCTTTCCTCCCCGGCAACGGCGCCAGAAAAAGCTTGATGTCTACGCATGTCTATTCTTGTAGACAGTTGTTGGGCCTCCAAGTGCAGAGGTTTGTAGAACAGCAACAAGTTTCCCTTAAGTGGATTACCCAAGGTTTATCGAACTCAGGGAGGAAGTGGTCAAAGGTATCCCTCTCAAGCAACCCTGGAATCAAGATACAAGAAGTCTCTTGTGTCCCCAACACACCCAATATAGGTGCACTAGTTCTACGAAGTGATAGTGAAATACAAGTGGTAACGGTGCCAGAAAAGAGCTTCTAAATTATTGTTGACGTGGGGTAACGGTGCCAGAAAAGACTTTGATGGAGCTTGACGATGAGGTAAAGACTAAAGCAAGCAAACAGATGGAAGCAAGCAAACATGCAACAGATGTTGGGGATATACTATATGGGTATCCTCATAGCATGTCTCTTATCCGGATAACCCGGGTGGCCCACAGTTGGTAGCATGGCCCCTGGCCTGCTGGGCAGCCCACTTAGATGGATCTAGAAGGGAGGCCCATGCCGGATAAAGGAAGGCTACGGTGGAGTCACCAGCGTACCCGGAGCCTTGGAGTAGAAGACACGTTAGACTAGTAATAGACGGTGTAGGACTCTGTAACCTGTCCGGCTAGGACTTTTCCCTGTAACCCTAGGACCTGGCGACTATATAAGTCGGGCCTATGGGATCCTTTAGGGCACAACCTTAGAAGATAACTTAGACTCTCTAGTCACCTTGCACAACGAACCAATCCCTGTAACTCGGCGTATTGCCATTATAGTGATTTATAGCAGGAGTAGGATTCCGCTACCATCGTGGGATCTGAACCTGGGTAAGCTGTGTTACCTCGTACCCGTCAACTGTCCGCCTTCCCCCACGTCTCTAAACACACACTATGAGGACCCCCCCATGGCGTACTCTTCGGCAATACCACGATAGTTGGCGCCCACCGTGGGGGCAAGAGGCGCTTCAGGCTCTTCAGCGGGCGAGGACCAAGATCTTCGTGGGAATCGGCGAAACCGTAGCCATCGGTCACATTCTCTTCTCCGGCAATGTTCTGATCGTCCCTCCCGACGAGTTCTGGATCCCGGCGAAGACGAACCTTACACGGTGTTCGATCGTTCCTATCAGAGACATCCACCACTTCATTGGAGAAACCGACTCGGGCACTAGTTCCTTGGGAGTCGGAGGAGCATCAAGACCCGCATGGACCGCCTACGGGCAGGATATGTTCGCGGAAGGATCGATGTCGGATCTCTCTTCGGAGTTTGCCGGCAAAGATCGGAAAAATTCAAGGCCCACCCAAACCGCCCCTGTGCAGGATATAACGGTGGAAGATCACTTTCCGTCCATGCCCGTTAAATGCGTCTGGACAACAGAGATCCAAGTTCGTCGGCGTGGTTACCATCTTCGATCTGGCGCATTGCACTTAGAGAGAGGGTGAAAACCCCCGCGATTACCTTGCTAGGTGGCTCCGTATACGAGCCGATCTGGCCCACTACCCCAATGATGATGCCATGTATCACTTTGTGGAAGGACTGGACCACGACACTCTTCTCCGGCATTCTCTAAGGCGGCAGCAGGCTTCAGGACGCCTTACCTTTGAAGGCATGGTGAACACCGTCAACAACTATGCGGAGGCCAAAGCGGCAACTCAGACATCGCTTGCGCTCATTGATGGAGCCCCTCTGATTCAGCCACCGCCACCATTGCCTCTGGCCGCCATCGTCGCAGTTGCACCACCACCTCCAGTCATTTTCGCCGCTGTTGGACCTCCACCCCCCGTCATCGAGGAAGTCCTGGCACCCTCCGACTCTTTGATTGACACGCTATACGCCGACTTCAGTGCAGATTCAGAGGAGATAGATTTTAGTCCAGAGGAACTAGACTCCGCCATGCAGGAGATGGAGGAGGAGTACACGCGCGACGAGCAAGCCAACAACACCGTCACGTCTCGAGAGGTATTTGTCACCATTGGGACGACGATGGATGAAGATCAACCCGGACGAGCTCCGCCTACAACTCTGGACAAAGGGAAGGGACCACCTGTTGCTGTCGACATTGATCGCGCAAAGGTCATGCCCCCTCCGCCTAATCCAGTGCAACAACCGCATGAGCTCGGCACCGGCCCGAGCAACAACAGCACCGCAAACTTGCCGCCTCCGGCATCTACGTCTGCTTCTGCCCAAGTTATTCCAACTGATAGAGTAATGTACGACAATATCCTCGTCGAGCCACTGACCGTAGCTCATATCCGGAATGTGACTCAGCTTGACGAGAAGCGCCAGCAGCTGCTGGAGGAAGCGCAGGCCATCGCGGAGCAAGGCTCTAAGATAGATCGAGATCTGGTCAACGCACAGAAATCCATAGAGAAAGCTAGAGCAATGGAGGCCGAGTACAAGACTCTGCTGCAGCAGCAGGCCAAGAAAGCTCCGGCTCGCGTCATCAACGATCCAGGTACTCAACCTCGCCGTCACCAAGACCCTTCTGGAGCAGGATAGATCGCCCGAGGCGGTGGACCAGGTCTATGACCTAGTGGCCAAGGCGGTAAAGCAACATGAAAAGGCCACCTCTCAGAGGCTTGAGTCTGACCCAGCGTTTTGCCAGTCTAGCCAGCATAAGCCGCCAAGGGAGAGATCTCCTCTTGATGCAGGGTCCCAGATGGGTTCTTCAGAACGAAGACGGAGGGATGCGCGCAACAGGAAGGATGCTATCCCCATATCCTCCGACCATGGAGAAAAGGCACAACCTCATCGCCCATTGCCACCTCCCCGCTCCCCCCGACATCGCGAAGACCCCAAGGCTCACCATCGTATGGATATGCCCCCGCCAAGGCGGGGTGGCTTCGTCATCCGCGACAACACAGAGCAGACCCGTCATGACGGAGAGCGCAACCAGGGACACAAGAGAAGGTCGCGCCATGACCCTCCACGTCCGGCAAGCAATCACGACAGGCGTGAGGCGTTGCAGGAGGGTAATAGCAAGAAGGCTAACCCACCGCCACCTCTGCCTCCGTCGCCACCTAGCAGTCACCATGGCGGAGGAGGCCCGCGTCGTTCATGCAGCCCATTCCCTATTGACAAGAAGAAAAGAAACCCAGAGCCATACGATGCACGTTTGTGGATCGATAAGATCCACGAGGCCCGGGAAGGACCATACCTGGGACCATGTTGCTTTGGACCTGCGATACGGTCCGCAACTTACCCCAAAGGTTTCCGGATTGACAAGACCATCAAGCCCTATGACGGCACCGCTAAGCTAGCTACATGGTTGCAAGATTACAACAACGCGGTAGATATTGCCGGGGGTAACCCCAACGTCGTCGTCAAGTACCTCCCATTGATGTTGGCGGGCACAACCCTTCAGTGGATTGATGACTTGCCGGAGAAATCCATCTGCAATTGGTTGGACATGCAAGAAGCGTTCACCAAGAACTTCGAGGGTTCGTACAAACATCCCTGCACTGTTGGCGATCTACAGCGGTGCTTTCAAGAGAAAGACGAGACATCTCGCGCCTACCTCTCCTGCTGGATGGATATGAAAAATTCCTGCACAGGAGTGCACGCTCAGACCATGGCTGCCTTCATCGATGGGTTGGAAAGGGGCAAGTTGCTCCGACATAAGCTAAAGCGCTTGCAGGACAATCACCAGCTTAACTTGAACCAGATGATTGAGTTGGCAAGTGAGTCTGCAGCTGCCGAGGACGATGCTCGCGGATCTCTGCCAGCAACGGACGTTCCAACTCAAGCTCGGAGAAACAGCAGCACAAAGCGGAAAACCGCTCCATAAGAAAAGCAAACTCCCGACATGGTCGCTATGACCTTCACAGGACGAGGTGATGGCGGATAACGTGGCCGAGGACGGGGAGCTGGTTGTGGGCAGCAGCGAGGAAGTGAAACTACCTCGACAGCGCTCCGCGTTCCCCAAACCTACAAAGAGTACCGTGATATTCCGTGCCTCGTACACCTCGATGTCAACGGAAAATCCACCCATACCAATCTATACTGCAAGTTCGTCAACGACCTCAAGGAGGACCCAGAGTCCGGCTACAAGCGAAGTCGGAAGAACAGACCGCGAGGCAAGGGAAAGGGGAAGAAGAAGGAGGAGGAGTCCAAGGATTCAAGTGACATGGACGAGGATGTTGACCCCAAGAACGCCGCCAAGAGCGACGACAAAGGCAAGAACCCCTTCGAGAAGAAGGCGGAAGTTTAACACACTTTCCTTGGCACCCCCACCGTCCGACAACAGAAGACCTCTACGAGGATACTGATGGCTACTCTACCCCAGTTCCCCAGTACCTGCGCTGGTCGGAGGTTCCAATTACTTGGGACAGGAAGGATCACCTAGACCTTATCCCTACGGAGAACCAATACGCCATGGTCATCAACCCCTTGATTGACGACATTGAGTTCACCAAATGTATGGTGGATAGTGGAAGCAGCATCAACATCATGTACCTGGATACACTGCAGAAGATGAACTTGACGGAGGCAAACCTAAGGCGGACCAACACCATCTTCCACGGTGTAGTTCCTGGTCGGGAGGCTCGTTCCCTTGGGTGCATCACACTTCAGGTTGCCTTTGGTGATGTTAATAATTACTGCCAAGAGCGCATGACCTTTGAGGTGGTCCCCTTCAAGAGTGTGTACCACGTCATATTCGGCCGCAACATCTTCCACACCTTCATGGCCATGCCATGCTTCGTCTACAACAAACTCAAGATACCCAGACCAAACGGTGTCATCACCGTATCCGGAAGCTTTGCCAAAGCTAGGGACTGCGAGATTAATGAAGCGTCCTACGCGGAAGTTGTACTCTACAGCGAAGAATTCAAAGAGATCCAGAGCAAGGTCGATGACTTAGAGATGCCCGCATCAAAGAAACAGATTTCCGACTCTGCTCCAGCATTCAAGGCCGCCATCGAGACCAAGCCGGTGGAACTTGTGGTAGGCGATGCCTCCAAGACCACCGCCATTGGGACGAACCTGGATCCCAAATAGGAAAGCGCGCTCGTCGAGTTCCTCCGTGAGAACAGGGACATCTTTGCCTGGCAACCTGCCGACATGAAAGGTGTACCTAGGGAACTTGCCGAGCACAGCTTAAACATTGATCCAAAATGCAAACCAGTGAAGCAACCTCTACGACACTTTGGAGATGAGAAGAGACACGCCATAGGCAAAGAGATAGCTAGATTACTTAAGGCTATTTTTATCCGAGAAGTCCTTCACACCCAATGGGTGGTCAATCCTGTACTTGTCCCCAAAAAGGGAACCAAAGAATTAAGAATGTGCATTGATTACACCAGCTTGAACAAAGCATGCCCCAAGGATCCGTTTTTCTTTGCCTCGCATTGACCAAGTCATTGACTCGACAGCTGGCTCGGAACTTTTGTGTTTTCTCGACACATACTTAGGATACCACCAGATCAAGATGAGGAAGTCGGACCAATTGGCAACTTCGTTCACTACTTCATACGACACGTTTTGCTATGCTATGATGCCCTTTGAGCCGAAAAACGCAGGTGCTACGTACCAGCGGACAATGCAACATTGCTTACACGATCAAATTGGTCAGAACATTCACGCCTATGTGGACGATATAGCTGTGATGTCTAAAAATTCAAATGACTTAATCTCCGACTTAAAAGAAACCTTTGATAATCTCCGGAAATACAACATGGTGCTTAACCCTAAGAAGTGCGTCTTCGGGGTTCCATCCAGCAAATTGTTGGGCTTCATCGTTTGCCAGCGTGGAATCGAGGTCAACCCGGAGAAAATCAAGGCCATCTTAAACATAAACCGCCTGACATGCCTAAAGGACATTCAACGACTAATAAGTTGTGTTGCAGCAGTTAGTCGGTTCGTCAGCCGACTTGGAGAGAAGGCTCTGCCGCTGTACAAGTTGTTGAAGAAGGCGGACAAATTTATGTGGACGGACGAAGCAGATGCAACATTGAAGCAGCACAAGGAGATTCTTTCCTCAGTGCCCATCCTTGCAGCACCCGAGCCTGGAGAGCCCAAGTTAATTTACATGGCGGCCACCAACCGGGTAATCAGCATCATCGTCGTGGTAGAGCGGAAGGAACCAGGCTATGAGCACGAAGTTCAACGACCAGTTTACTATGTAAGCGAGGTTTTGACAGAGTCCAAGCAGCGTTACCCGCACTACCAGAAGATAGCTTATGGAGTATTCGTTGCTTCTCGGAAGCTGAGGACTTTCAGGAGCACCCAATCACAGTGGTGAGCAAGACTCCACTGTCCGACATTATCAACAACAATGACTACGGGAAGGGTCGTGAAGTGGGTCATTGGACTTGCCGCCTTTGAGATCACCTAAAAGAGACGCGACGCTATCAAGTCACAAGACTTGGCGGATTTCATTGCAGATTGGACGGAAATGCCAGATGCTACCCCGTTTCTAGAACCAGAGTACTGGGTGATGCACTTTGATGGATCAAAGCTGCTCAACGGCTCGGGGGCTGGTGTACTTCTACAGTCACCAACTAGGGACAAGCTACACTACGTTCTGCAGATCCACTTCGAGGCTACGAACAACATGGCAAAGTATGAAGCACTCATTCACGGATTACACGTAGCCAATGATATTGGCATCAAGCGCATAGTTTGCTGTGGAGATTCCGACTTGGTTGCCTAGCAGGTGTCTGGCACCTGGAATGCGCGGAACCCTATGATGGCGGCATATCGAGATGAAGTGGACGAGATAGCCAAGAGCTTCTTGGGCTACGAGGTCAAGTATGTACCTAGGGAGCAAAACAAGGCGGCTGATCTACTGTCTAAGCTTGGATCAGGGCGCAAACGAATTCCGCCAGGAGTTTTCCTAGAGCATCTACGGACACCCTCCATGAAGGGAGCTGACATCGACAACCCGGATAGAGCTGACTCTTTCGTACACATGGTGGCAAAGGTCCCTCCGACTTGGACAAAACCGTTCATGGAATATCTCGAACACGAAACTTTGCCTGACGATGAAGTCGAAAGACGGCAATAATGCATCGAGCGAAGGGCTATACCATAATCAATGGACAACTCTACAAAAGGAGCACTACTGGTGTATACCTTAAGTGTGTTTACCAGCTAGAAGGTATTGAAATCCTACGCGAAATCCATCTTGGAGATTGCGGGCATCACGCCGCTCCTCGATCGTTGGTCGCGAAAGCCTTCCGGCAAGGATTCTCTTGGTCGACTGCAAGGCGACCGACAAGCTGATTGAGACATGCATGGGATGCCAGTATTATGCCCGACAACCACATGTTCCTGCTGAAGAATTGCGAACAATACCAATAACTTGGCCGTTTGCAGTCTGGGGGCTAGACATGGTGGGACCGTTATAGACGACACCATGTGGGTTTACGCATCTGCTAGTAGCAGTTGATAAATTCACTAAATGGATAGAAGCTAAACCCATTAGAAAACTTGATGGGGCAACTGCCCTCAGGTTTGTCCGGGATCTAGTGGTGAGATTTGGTCTCCCACATAGCATTATCACCGACAATGGAAGCAACTTGTCACTCGGAGAAGTGGAGGCATATTGTTGGGAGAAAGGCATCCGACTTGACCTTGCATCTGTGGCACATCCACAATCCAATGGTCAGGTCGAGCGAGCCAATGGATTAATTCTCCAGGGAATAAAGCCACTTCTTGAGGCACCGCTACATAGAGCAGCTGGAGCCTGGGCGGAAGAATTTCCATCTGTGCTGTGGAGTTTACGAACTACACCCAATAGATCCACCGGCTACACTCCTTACTTCATGGTATATGGATCAGAAGCCATCCTACCTTCCGTCATACTTCACGATGCACCAAGGGTTGCCGCCTATGACATAGATGACGCTGAAGAATCCAGACGCCTAGATGTGGACCTTCTCGAGGAGGAGCGCGTTTTGGCATGCCAAAGATCCGCCATGTACCAGCATAAGCTACGCAGCTACCATAGTCGCCGCGTTCGGCATCACTCGTTTAAAGAGGGGGATTTGGTGCTCTGACTTAAGCAGAAGAAGTCACACAAATTATCCCCGCCATGGGAAGGACCGTTCATCATAAGCAAGGCACTACTCAATGGGTCTTACTACCTTGTTGACAATTGTGAACTGAAGGATAGACCCAACGAGGATCATAAGCGTAAGCGACGTGACCCGGATGATGACTACCCGGAGCTTGATCGGCCATGGAACATAGAACAACTACGTCCTTTCTACACTTAGCATTTTTTATCTAATTGTGTACCTCTTATATGATCAATGAAATAAAGCTCTTTGGTTCACTCATATTTCTGAGTATTTTACTTCCTTTAGTGTTCATTTTTGGATCATATAAAACCTTTATGCACAAGCTTTGAGATTGCACTTGTGAAAATTCCGCCTACGAGCGTTAGCTTAAGTTTTCTGGTCTACACGTTCTTTGTCGTATTTATGTGGATTTTGGAGTAGTGACTTTTGGCACTTATTGTCGGCGATTTTGTGCTTAGGTTATTGATGGTGCCATTGGGCATCATCACCTGAGCGCATAGTTCCGACAACGAGTCTCCAACTCACGAAAAATCAAGCATAAAAACTAAAGTAATGGATAAGCCATCACTTGCTTAAAAATATATACATGCTGGAAATAGTTCTTAAGTAGCAGGACATACACCATTGTTTGCCGCCTTAAGTTAACCCATAGTTTTTTCCGCATAACATGTTACAGAGGAAACAAATATTACAAATTGTTTTTATTCCTCTGGCGCAGGCGACTTGGAAGAAACATCACCAACAGCAGGAGAATCACCTCCCTCGAAGTCGGCAGTATTGAGGGACTCGGAGGAGCTTTGGCCTTTGTCTTCAACGGTGTTCATGGGCACAAAGACGTTAACATCGAACAACTCAGCGACTCTGGTGTCATAACCCGCGAGCTATGCCAAGATAGATTCGTGATTTATCTTTTGGCCTTCGTCGTCTAAGTCGGGGATACCAGAGGTTACCATGTCGATGTCGGCATTCTCGTAGTGTGCCTTCACCATTGACAATGCCATCCTGGCGCCGGCCCGTGCACATGAAGCTTTCTATCTTGAAATATGCTCGTGGGTCTCGGCGTACGATCTCTGAGAACTTCACTATAGAGTCTGATGCCTTGATGTTAATATGGAGGGATTTGGCAATCTCTTTGGTCTGCGCGATGGACCATGCATTGCTTTGGCGGAGGAGGTGACCGGGTTAAACCCATAGGAGTTGCGAATTGCCAACAAAGGAGCGCATGAGTTCAAAAAATCAAAGTATCCAGACTATAGAAATCCAAGACGGAGAATCACTTACTGAAGATGTTGGCCTCAGCCTGCCATAGAGTATTCGCCATGGAGTCCCGTTCTTGTTGGAGGAGCTTGTATGCTTCATGATGGCGTTGATTTTGCTCATCAGCAGCTTTCTTCTGCTCTTTCAGGATAGAGATTTTCTCCTTTAAGCGGTTCATCTCCTCGTTGGCGGAGTCCTGCAGGACTTTCATTGATTCTTCATGCATCTTCAGCATGTCCTTGCTCTCCTGCTTGAGGATCTTGTTCTCGCTATCTAGCTCCTGAATATGCTTGGATTGCTCGACAATGTCCTTAGCCTTGGCAATGGTTTCTGCAAGTCGGAGAAAGCAAAGTACATAGTGAGTACTTGGACAATACACAAGGTCAAGTCGGAATACAAAAAGAAAGGAAAAACAGACGCTTGCTCTTGATGATCTGTTCCTTCAGGAAGGCAGTTTTACCCTTTTCAGCTTCCAAGTCCGCGCGCATCTTCTGGTACTTGTCGTTGGCCATGCCCCTCCGAGCATTCTCATTCTGTGGAGAAAAGAAAAGTTAAACGTTGTTTGGTCTACTTGGAGCATCTAGCTAGAAAATTTCCACCTAGACGCTCGGGGGCTACAACGAGAGTTTTTAACTTAGCATTATGCTTAGTCTTTCTTTAAGCATCTAGTCGGAACTAATTCAGTTTCCGATTAGAAGCTTGGGGGCTCCAATATAAAGTTTTTAACTCGGGTGTATGCTTAGCTTCTCTTTAAGCATCTAGTCGGAACTAATTCAGTTACAACTAGAAGCTTGGGGGCTACAATGTCGAAATTTATAAACACTGCGTATGCTACTCTTAAAGCATCTAGTCGAAACAATTCATTCCACCTATATGCTTGGGGGCTACAGTGAGAAGTTTTCTAGCTTAGTCACTCTTCAAGCATTTAGACGCAAAGACCTATGGTTTTCCGTCTAAATACTCAGGGGATACAGTGGGATACTCATAAGAAATGCAAAAGGCAGATATAACTCACAAGTGCAATGATCTCGAGGTTGGTAGCACTCTCAGCTAGCAACTTGCCAAAGGATGCAATGATTCCTTGCAAGATTTCTGCTTGCCGAAGAAGCTCCTCGAGACCGCACGTTGGAGATGTCGGCGCCGAACCAGGAACCAGAGAAGTGCTACCCGACGTAAGTACCAGATAGACTATATTTGGAAACTCGATGGTCTTCTTGGATGCGGGGGCGCCGCCTTCGACATATGTACCACCTTCCACCACCGCCTTACCGCTATCCATGGCATCCTTAGCCGGAGCTTCAACCATTTGGTGTGCGGCACTCTCCTACGTCGCCTGTTCGCCAACAACAGCAAGTTCTGCGGAGGCGCCTGAGTCCACTTCCATGGCAGAAGGGCCAGATGCTTCCTTAGCTTGTGAGCTTGTCGGGGCGGACGAAGGCTGGACGATGGGAGTGACATGGGCGATGGCGGGAGATATGTCGTGATGCAGCATATCCTTGATGGTTCTAGAATCCCCCGAAGTTTTGGAGGTCTTCTTCAAGATGGTCGTGGATTTCTTCCTGAAACATGCAAAATGCATAAGTACAGGAACAAGACAGACAAATGGACAATGTTAGAGAGAAAGAAGCTTACACAAGAGGGGTGTTTTAGCAAAGAGGATCCCGGTAATCTTTCTTTTCTCCGCCTCTAGGGTGGCGGTAGTCTTTTTGGAGGCTCCACCCTCCATCTTCTTCTTCTTTCCTCCGTCGGTAGCGTCGGAGGTGGAGCTCTTCCGCTTTTGCGCCAATAGAGCATCATCGTCGGACACGATGGTGACTTCCTTCATCTTTGGATCATAGATTTGAGGAGCCATGCTGTCCTCATCTATGTCGCTAAGCTGTTAAGGTGAAGAACCACCGTGTTAGATGAGATGGTAATGTCTAGACGGAAGAACTAGAGTATATGTCATACACGGAAAATAAACAGTTACCTTTGGGCACTTTCTCTCTACGAACATGTCGTAGGTGATGGCGAAGCCATGCTTCTTGTCCTTCACCTTGACGATGTCCTTGAGGCGGAGCTTGACGGAGTCGCTCGAGAATTTGTCCTCGGAGATGCGGAGGCTAGCCCTTCTATCGTTGGAATACTCGTGCATCAGCTTCAAGCGGTGCTGCAGGGGATGGATCCGCCTGATGAACCAGCACATGGCCAGGTCCAAGCCGGTCAAACCCGTCTCTACGAACCACTCTATCCACCTTATAGAATGGGAAGCATCGATGTCGGAGGGAAGGGAGGCCTGGGATCTCCATGTCGGGGCTTCAGTGGCTGCTCCATCGACAAAGTCCGGGTAAGTGACTTCTCGGCCAGCCAAAGGGATATCTGGACCGTAGAAGTACGTCTGCTGCCAATTCTTGCAGGATTCGTGGCCGACGATGTCGGGGAAGCGCCGTCCAGGCCGGATCTTAAAACTAATGGTTCCACAATTCCTAAGCTCGTACTTGCCGTCTTCACGCTTGACAGTAAAGAAGTATATGAACAGATCTAGCCTAGGCTTGATTCCTAAATAACCCTCGCAGAGCGCCACGTAATTGCTGAGCGCTAGGATGCTATTGGGGGATAGGTTCTATGGCTGTACTCGGTAATGATTCAGGACAGCAAGGAAGAAGTTGGAGATGGGAAGGGAGACGCCGCGTACCATCTGTGCTTTGAGCTTTTCTCCGGCTTGGGGAGAAGGTGTGACCTCACCGGCCGGCGCCACCCGCCAGGTGAGCCCCTCCGTCGCGGGGAGGTAGCCCTCGATGATCAGCTATTTGATGTCACGGTCCGTGATGGCCGAACCGCGCCAGTCGCCCTTGTGCGAGTCATACTCCTCCTCTAGTAGCTCCAGCGCCGCTGGATTATGGTCGCTGCCGGTGGCCTCGACCACCGCAGACCTGGGGATGACCAGACCCTCTAGGGGCACGACGGCGGAGCTCGCCGGCTTTGCCTGACGCCACCATCGAAGGGGAGGAGCTGCTGCTAGCGGGTGTGCTCGACGGTGACTGGAAAAGATTGAAAAGCTAGGGTTTTTCGCACGTTGCGCGGAGAGCTCGAGGAGGCGCTCGCTGGAGGAAGAAGACGATGCATGGAGAATGAGGTGAAAAAGTAAATTTTCCACCGCGGTTACTATTTATGATCTCCGGCATCAAGATTCGTGCAGCTTGATCGAATGGTTGCCGCGTAGGCGACGTGTGCGGAGACGTGCGCAGAAATTTCGCCACGTACCAACGGTCGCTACCAATGGTTCGTATCGCTCTGGCGGGAAAAGTGGACATGATTGAGTTCTCTGCATGTGTGAGTTACTAGGCATTGCTGACCTATGTATACGTCGTCCTAGCTATCATAGGCAGATGAACCATCACATCAGAAGATTCCGGCATAGACGGATCCAGTCCGGCTACGGAAGAGTACGATGGAAGATTCAGCAATTCTCCGACTTACAAGTTGAAGACGGAGAAAACCTTGTAGGGTTCTTTGGGAGGACTACAAGATATTGCTTGACGATTTGCCTACATCCATCTAGACGGAGCATTCAACGTGAAGAGGCAAGACGGCGCAAGATCTCGGAGTTCTCCGGGGGCTACTGTTGGGGATATGATATATGGGTATCCTCATAGCATGTCTCTTATCCGGATAATCTGGGTGGCCCACAGTTGGTAGCATGGCCCATGGCCTGCTGGGCGGTCTAGTTAGATGGATCCAGAAGGGAGGCCCATGCCGGATAAAGGAAGGCTACGGTGGAGTCACCAGCGTACCCGGAGCCTTGGAGTACAAGACACGCTATACTAGTAATAGACGGTGTAGGACTCTATAACCCTGTAAACTGTCCGGCTAGGACTTTTCCCTGTAACCCTAGGACCTGGAGACTATATAAGTCGGGCCTATGGAGCCTTTAGGGCACAACCTTAGACAACTTCACATAACCTCGCACAACGAACCAATCTCTGTAACTCGATGTATTGCCATTATAGTGATTTATAGCAGGACTAGGATTCCGCCACCGTCGTGGGATCTGAACCTGGGTAAGCTGTGTTACCTCGTACCCGTCAACCGTCTGCCTTCCCCCACGTCTCTAAACACGCACTATGAGGACCCCTCCATGGCGTACTCGTCGGCAATACCACGACAAACACTCTCTCATATAAATATCCTCTCTTCATGATACTACTCTTAACTACTCTTCGGTTGGACACTCTAATCAAAGGTAGGGCTATAACAACACACCTCAAAGTCCGCCTTCCCAAATCTAGATAACCCCACACTGTCACCTTGTGCACTAGATGGTTCCAACAAACACCACAATTTCATAGAGACATCCAACTCCAATATAACTCATAATAAATATTCAATCTAGCCAAAGTGCCACACACGGTATGCCCGCTGTCACTTTCACACACATGGGGAAAAGCATAGATCTATTAGAGCACAAAGAGTATTTATGTAGACTCAAACCTAAGTGCCACCATGGCGTGCACGCTGTCACTTCACACACATGGGGAGAGCAGAGATCTAATGAAGCACTTGAGTAGCAAGGTAGATCTACTTGATTACAAAGCTCATGACCACAAGATCATGCATAGAGAGAGATGAACACATAGCTACCGGTAGAGCCCTTAGCCCTGAGGAATAACTACTCCCTCCTCATCATGGGAATCAGCAATGGTGATGAAGATGGCAATGGAGATCGATGGAGATGGCTTCGGGGGCACTTCCCCGTCCCGACAGGGTGCCAGAACAGAGACTTTTTGTCCCCCGAATCTCCCCTTCGATGGCGGTGGCGCAGCAGAGGTTTTTGTGGATTTATTTTGGATTATTTAGGGTTTTCTCCCCGGGGGCTTCTTATAGGCGAAGGGGGATTCCGAGGCGGTGGCCAGAGGGCCCACACCCTCCCCAGGCACGGGCCAGTCTTGGCCGCGCCCATGGGGGTCTGGCCACCCTCTGGTGCCTCTCCATCCCTCCTTCTGGATTCGTTTCCCTCATGGAAAGTTATTGACTTTGGCTTTTGTTCCGTCCAATTCCGAGAAATATTGATTTTCTGCCTTTCTGGAACCAAAAACAGAAGAAAACATGCAACTGGAACTGTGGCAACTTGTTAATAGGTTAGTTCCAGAAAAGATGTAAAAAGCACCTCAAAGTGTAGACAAAGCAAAGCAAAGTATATATTAACAAGCATGGATCATAAACAATTATAGATACATTTCCGACGTATCTGCATCCCCAAGCTTAACTCCTGCTCGTCCTCGAGTAGTTAAGTGATAAAAGAATAATTTTTGAGGTGACATGCACCCTCACAATAAAGATCCAACCATTTGCAAGCATTGAAAGTTGGGATCAAAGAACTCTAAACATGTGCATGAAAGATGGAGTTGTAACAATAGGACATAGTAACTATGCATGCAACATGAAAGGATACAAACAAAGATCATGAATAACTTGTTGAAAAACGTTTGTTTGTTTCACATACATAAAACATAGCATAGTGGTAGTCAGCTTGTCCCTCATGGAGTAGAAAATAGATGCATAGGACACCTTCAAAGTTCACAAGGGTGACTAGAAACAAGTAGCACAAGAACAAGTAATATCGCAATATGCATCAATCAATAAGTTTTGGAACACTGCACGTAGAATGACAACTATGCTCTTTTAATGGTGCCTAAAGGTAGAAGGTGGAGACTCAATAATGGTGGGAGAAAGACCATTTTTTATAAAGGAAGCAGGGATTACAAGTTTCAAAAAGAGCTTCCATGGAATTTTTCGTTACCATGGGAAAATGGTGCTTTTTTTCTCTCTTTCCTCTTTTCTCATTTTTATCTTTTTCTCAATCTCTATCTCTTTTTTTATAAGAAGAATGCTTCATAGATTGCTCACTATGGTGATGTTGCAAATTTCCACCATGATTAGGCATGTCTTAGGCTAGCGGCCCAGGCGTTTCTCTAAGACACATACATAAATCCATGGACTTACAAGCTCCCCTTTCATTTCACACCGATGACATCCGCAAACAAAAGAACATGATATCAACTAGGTACAATGTACAAGTGTCGTGGTGGTGGCACGACAGATGCCATGGGTAGGCTAAAGTATGGGGCCAATGGATGCTAGTGGGATCTGGGGAGGGAAGATGCAATTGATTCTACACACAAGAGATTAGGGCAAAGATCTTTATTTCTCTTCTCTTGGGCTACAAGTGCTCCTTGAGCTATATACAGGGAGAAAAGATGAACCTCACCAGCCTAACGGTACCAAAATGAGCCGATCCCCTTCTCTGAGTCCAAGTCTCTCCTTATAAAGGAGAGCCCTGGGTTCCTTTAGGGCTGACGTGGCGAGCATATTCGAGGAATATGCCTATCCCAATATAGTAGTTTGGCGCCCCTCTTTCCCTGTCGCCCCTCTAACGACGACAAGGTTCCAGAGGGCCCCTCTTGTACGCCTCAGTCTTCTGGACTGTCACCTCCGTGACCTCCTCCTGCCTCTCGGTCGCTCTGCGCCTTTGGCCGTAGTGCTTGGCACTGCTTAGATTCTCCCTAGCTTGCAGCTAGGGTTTGACTTCAGGCCTCTCCTTCTCCTGCAAGCCTCATATCATTCGGCCCTCCCCTAAATAGCTCGGATTGTCCTTTACCTGCATTAAGATTACTCAGGCTAACCCGGCCGACCCACGCAGTAACTCGGCCGGGTAACGTCTTAATATACATATACGAGCCTCTCGCCTCCGTATGTCGGTCGACTTATTCATGATTCGGCCGACCTAGACTGTAACTCGGAAACCAGACGGGGATCGTACCTCTGTCTTTCCCCGTCCTTTGACCTACCCGAGGTCAACCCCCCGACATTAGTCCCCGAAGCTGGTGTGGCCCTGTCGATAGCTTCGGCCGGGTCGTATCAGCTTCATCATATTTTTCAGTACTGTTTCCGAGTTATCTTTTTCTCGTCCGGGGTACCCTTGTTCCTTCTCTCGTACGCCTCGTCCTACGTGTCACTCCCATCATTGTTTTTATAGTTTTTTGGTTCCTCTACAAGATTCTCGACAGCTACGATTAACCTCAGTACTGCTGCCGCCATTGACGCCGCGTCTTAGTGCGTTCCTGGGGATCGCAACCTTCTTCGTGTGGCCGTTGGTGCGGCTCGCTTATCGTCGGCGTTCGTGCCGCACCCACGATCTACACGGTCAACTGCTACAGCCACGATCCCACTACCTTGTTCGTGGCTCGACTATAAAGAGGGGCACGGTGTTTGGGGATTTACTTTTCCCCTTCTCGTTCGTCTCTGAACTCCTCCTTCCTCTCGCTGCAGCCTCGCCGCCACGCGCTCATCAGAGCTTCCGACGGCGAGGACTCCGCCGCGCCGTTCTGCTCGCCTCGCCTGCGCTCACCAGCTTCGGCGCCGTCGCCGGTGAGTCCTTTACGGCCGCATTGCCTAGGTTCTACCCTAGATTTCTCCGTTTCGATCTCGTGTTCGCGGGCGGTTCCTCTGCTCCGCCGCCTGTAAAATCACGACGGGCCTCGTAGCTCTAAACTCCTCCTCGCCAGCTCTTCTTCCGTCGATCTCTCCGGCAAACCACCCATGTCTAGCTCTTTTAGTGGTGCTCTGGTTGAGGATGATGACGCTGGCTCTGGGCCCGAGCGAGGCTCGTGGCAAGGTTCTTCCGTTACGCGCCGCGAGATTGAGTGGCTTATCCGAACTCGGAGGATTCCCGCCGAGGTTTCCTGTCGCTTACCCGGCAGCGAGTCCTCTCCGGACGTTAGGGAGGGCGAGTATGTAGTTTTTATGTCGCACTTCGCGCGAGGCTTCGGCCTCCCTCTTAGTGATTTTGCTAGAGAGTTTCTTGACTACTTCGGCCTTCAGCCGCATCATCTTCCCGCGAATGCCATCGCTTCTCTTTCTGCTTTTATCTCCGCCTTAGAGGGATACTTCGGCTTATGGCCGTCTGTGCACGTTTGGTCGAAGTTCTTCCAGATTCGTTCTAACGTTGTCCCTGATAAATCTCTGCATCCCTCCGAGAAATCGCTCACTCAATGCGGGGCAGCGTCTATTACACCTCGGAGGAAATCCGTATTTCCTCGTGTCACCGGGTTAGAGTCGTGCAAGAAGTGGCACAAATCCTTCTTTTACGTCAAGAACAGAGGGACGGAGGACAAGATCCGGCTCCCTGCCTTCTCAATCGGTCCGCCTTCTAAGGTGAATTGGCTTTACAATCCGAGGAAAACTCACACTTTGGCCGAGGCTTTTGAGATTCGGCTTAAAGAGCTGATACGTGCCGGGTTATGCAGCGAAGACCTGATGGCTACCTTTATTAGTAGCCGGATCTGCCCATTCCAGAAGCGGACTCACAAGCTGTGCTACATGAGTGGTCCTCTTGACCCTAACCGAGTCTCGACCGTGGAGCTGGACAATTATCTTATTTATAAGCGTGTCCGAGCTATCTTTAAGATAGAGATGCCTGAGGATTGGGCTTGGGGACTGAAACCGTTCACCCGCGATCATCCGCCTCCCGAAGTAAGCTTAATCCATAACGCTCTGTTATTCCCCCATTTTCGTAACGGATTCCGCTAACTTTCTTTTTCCTCGTCTTGCAGAGATTCACAGAGCAGAAGAATGAGGATGCCGAAGTTTTGTTGCTTCCGTGGCCCGCGGACCGGAGCACCCCGGATACTGGTGAACCAGACTCGGAGGAGTTCGTCCCTAAGTCGGATCCTGCCCCGGCTCGAGCTCGTGGCAAGACCTCGGCGCACGAGGAGGAAGGTGATTCGGACGAGGTCCAAATTCTTGAGGTAGTTGCCGCAATGCCTATTTCTTATGCATTTATGGCTTCTACTTTCCCAGCTAATCCGGCCGGTCAGGTTCACGACGCCGAGCCTATCGCTTCTCGACCTCCTATTACCTTGGGGAAACGCGGGGCTCCTGCTAGTGCCTCGGAGGCCGTCCCCAAGAAATGAACAAAGAAATCCGCTCTGAATCCTCCCAGGCGCAAGACTATGCCTGTGGTTGCCGGGTAAGTTCCTTTTACTTGTATTTCTTGTTTCTCTCTTCGCTTTTTCATCGACACTTTTTCTTTCTTATTTTGCAAGGTTCTCTGTTAAGCCCGGCGGTCCTAGCATGACTAGCCGCCCGATTCGGCAGCCGTCTCCTCCGCCCGTCGATGATACCAGGATTCCTAGTCCCACTCGTGCTGCCTCTCCTCCAGCTCCGAATCCGTCGCCTCCTATGCGGCGTGCAAACCCCTTCTGTTGACATTGATTCCACTCGGCCCTCCGAGGTTTTCGTCGAATCCGTTTCCCCTTCTATGGGTCCCAGCGCCGCTACTGAGCCTCTATCTACCCCGGCAGTTTCTACAGCCACTCCAGCCTCGGCCGAAAAGGTCGTTATCTCGGCGCCTTCTGCGACCGTAACCCCTGCTGCTCCTAAAGACGCCGTCCCCACTTCCGAGGTGTCACTTCCTGCCGATGCCTCCTCTAAGGCGAGAAAAGCTGTTGCCGCCAAGATTTCCTCTTCTCAGAAAGGTCTTGTCGGCTCTTCTCAACCGAGTATCGCCGACGTGCTGTGTAAGGGAACTGCGCCTACCAAAGCCTCTGTTGCCTCGGCTGCCAGCACCCATCTTGCTCTTCATAAGAGCCCTGCGGCCGCAGTGGTTGCACAACCTGTCCGGGGTAAGGTCTTAACTCGGACAGCTAGTGGGAACAGCCTCGGCGCGCTGGTGGAGTACGCCAATAATTGGAACGCCGCTGATCAGTTTGAGGGTAATCCTATCAACCAGCCCTTTCAGCTTTCCGACATCAGCGGCCGTTTTGACCATGCTGCCAAGTTCATCCTTGATACTAACAAGATGAATGAGGTAATTGCTATTTCTCTGAGTTTTAAATTAGTCCCCAGATGTTACTATATGCTCTAGTCCCCGAAACTTGCAAGGAAATAACTTGTTATATGCTTGGAAGTTGAATGATCTTTGACTTAATTTAAATTTATTTCTAGGGTTCGGATATCCGGCCATCTAGATCCAAGTTAAGTTTTGCTTGATTCGGATTTGCTTTAGCTTTGAATATCTAGCCACCTAGATCCGAATTAAGTTCTGCTTGATTCGGATCTGATTTAGCTTTGAATATCCAGCCACCTAAATCCGAATTAAGTTTTGCTTGATTCGGATCTGATTTAGCTTTGAATATCCAGCCACCTAGATCCGAGTTAAGTTTGCTTGACTCGGATCTGATTTTAGCTTTGAATATCTAGCCACCTAGATCCGAGTTAAGTCCTGCTTGACTCGGATCTGATTTTAGCTTTGAATATCTAGCCACCTAGATCCGAGTTAAGTCCTGCTTGACTCAGATCTGATTTAGCTTTGAATATCGATTTATCGTTTTTCCCCATTGCTCAGGTTGCACATGATCGGAGGACTGCCGAATTCCAGAGGTTGCTTTTTTCGCACCGTAAGCTGGAAGAAAAGTATGAGAAAATCCTTCCAGTGGTAAAGAAGGCTGGTACGTCGATGGTTCCTTTTCGTTATTTTCAACGTTCTTATTTATTTGTCCGCGAGATGCCGGCTTACTTTCTTGGTGAACAGGTAACATTAATAAACTCAACATTCGCCTTGAGAAGAAAGTCAAGAGCTTGGAAGGTTAGTTTCCCTTTTATTTTACACCCTTTCCTTTTAACATGTATGCTAAGCTTCCTTATTGCGTTTGGCTCGTAAAGCCGAGTTGCAAACATTTGCGCGTCGCATCAAGATTGCATGCCCATGCTCGACGTGATGCTGCATTTTTAGAGAAAACGCTATTCATTCGGTAATTACAAGAAAAGATGATGAAATAACTCGCTGCGATGACGAGGTGGATACCCTTAAGCTCTCTCAAATCCGAATCGGAAAAGGTCGACCAAGAATTTTCCGAGGAGAAGAATCGGGCTTTGGAGCTGCAGAAGAACAAAGAACTACTTGAGGCTGCCGAACTAAAACCGTGGGTTGGCGAGGAAATTGCTCGTTTTGAGAAGAGCAAGGTTGATTGGGCCAAAGACCTTCAGATAATGATGAGTTACATTCATCGTAAGCTACTTAGCACAGCCGAATTATATTTTTCTTTTTTGTTCCCGCTACCACCTGACACGTTCATGCTTTGCGCAGATCATTTTCCCGAAGCCAAGCCTGTGAGTTCTAAAGCGGTTCTTGCATTTCAGCGCGCCGAGGTGTTTCGCTGTCACGACTTGAGTATTCAATGGAGGATTTCGTTCTTTGTTGGTCTGCAGTTGGCCCAATGAAAATTATGGGTCGGGACTTGGTGCAAGCAGCCATCCGAGCTTACCACGTTCTTTGGCCGAATACATCTGGTACTCCTGATATTAATGAGGTCGAATTACTAGTAAAAAGACTCATGGCATTTGAGAGGCAACTGAGTCTCTGGAGGGAATCAGCCGGGCGTGCTAGCGCTGATATGGCCCTTACTGTCATCATGTCATGGTACGAAGACATCTCTCTAGACATCCGCACTGGTTCTCGCTGGGTTGAAGACCCCACCTTCGTCGCTCTTCGGCAATCTCACGCCTTCCAACTCGTCGAGTACGCCGACGTACATACCTGAAATGAAGGGCCGAGTTTTCTTCCAAACCCGGATGAGGAGGTCGTAGTTGAAGATGCCTCGGATGACAATTCGGCTGAGCAAGGAGAGGGTGAGGATAATTCGGCCACATCTGAAAGCTCTAGTTCAAGCTCGGATAGCGGCGGCGATGCGCGGTCCTCCTCCAAAGGTACTGGGCACTCAATCGCAGACGGATGCTCTGAGCAGCCTCGAGCTCCTGAAGTTGCACTTGGTTCTCGGAGTGTGAGGCAACCTCGGTTGAAGTTCCTCCTACCGGAGTGCCAGTAGCTTGACCAAGTCGCTGCCTCCCGCGAACAACGCTTGAGTTATTTCTTATCCTGCATGCGGGCGTATGATGTCTGTGAAACATTTGTCCACTCTGTATGACTTGAATTTCTTTGCGGTGTACCGCCAGACATATACGCTTGTAGCTGTTACCATTTGGTTAGGTTGGTGTTTGTCCGAATTCTTGCTTTGGTGGCCTGCGATTTCCTGATTTTAGGATTTATCCTTGCCTCCGTTTTTTCATGAGTGGTGTTCTGAACGGCGGTTGACTACTACCTTGGGAGAATATATGGCAATCCCTGAATCATTGTTTATCGCGCCGAACTTCAATATGTAAACCAAATTTCAGAAATTATAAAACTAATACGGGTGCGCTCAACATAAAACTGAAGCAGCATGTGGCAGTCCCCGAGTCGCTGCTTTGGATGCCGAGGTTCAAATATTTAATATGAAATGAAAATAATATATGGCATTTCCCGAGTCACTGCTCTGGGTGCCGAGGTTTAAATACCTAACATGAAATTGAGATAACATACGGCAGTCCCCGAGTCACTGCTCTGGGCGCCGAGGTTTAAATACATAACATGAAATTGAGATAACATATGGCAGTCCCCAGTCACTTTCTGCGCCGAGGTTCAAATACATAACATGAAATTGAGATAACATACGGCAGTCCCCGAGTCACTGCTCTGGGCGTCGAGGTTCAAATACATAACATGAAATTGAGATAACATACAGCAGTCCCCGAGTCACTGCTCTGGGCGCCGAGGTTCAAATACATAACATGAAATTGAGATAACATACAGCAGTCCCCGAGTCACTGCTCTGGGCGCCGAGGTTCAAATACATAATATGAAATTGAGATAACATATGGCAGTCCCCGAGTCACTGCTCTAGATGCCGAGGTTCAATACATCATTGGATCTTGACCTTGAGATACAATGCTACGAGTAAAATGGTCGAAGTAAAGATACATTCCATGGACGCTTCGTTTCTTCGCCAGCTTTGTCTGCCCTGTTCTTTCCGGGGGACTGAGCATCGACTAGATAATAGGCGTCGTTGTGCAATGCTTTGCTCACAATGAATGGTCCCTCCCATGGAGGTGACAACTTGTGCATGCCGGCCGTATGTTGCACCAGTCGGAGGACTAAATCTCCTTATTTGAATACTCTTGGATTCACCTTCTTGCTGTGATATCGTCGCAGGTTCTGCTGATAAATAGCTGATCGTGACAATGTCAATTCTCTGGCTTCTTCTAGCAGGTCTAAAGCATCTTGCCGAGCTATCTCGTTTATCTCCGAGGTTGTATACTGAGTAACTCTTGGCGAGTCATATATTATGTCGGCTGGAAGTACGGCCTCTGCCCCGTATACCAGGAAGAATGGTGTATAACCTGTTGATCTATTTGGAGTAGTCCTGAGGCTCCACAATGCAGTGGGAGTTCCTCAATCCAACATCCTGACCTTTGCAATGGTTTGACAAGTCGTGGTTTTATTCACGATAACACCAGTCCATTAGACCTTTCCACTTGCCCATTGGATCTTTGGGTGAGCCAGCACGCAATATCTAGTCTTATGTGCTTCTCTCGGCAAGATCCGTGAAAGCTCCTTCGCAAAGTTTGTGCCATTATCTGTAATAATTACGTGCGGATACCCATATCTTAAGATAATATCCTTGAGAAATTTCAACGCCGTGGACCCATCGCACTTTTTATTGGTTTCACTTCAATCCATTTTGTGAACTTGTCCACCATAACCAACATGTGGGTCATTCCTCCTCGTCGGCTTGAATGGTCCCACCATATCTAAACCCCATACGTAAAATGGCCAAGTGATGGGTATTGTTTTTAACTCGAGATGGCATGTGTATTTTGGTTGCGTATCTCTGACATCCATTGTATTTCTTAACTAATTCTTTTGCTTCTTTCAATGTCGTCGGCCAATAAAATCCATGCCTGAATGCTTTGGCTACTAAGGCACGAGATGAGGCATGGTGCCCACATTCTCCTTGGTGTATGTCTAGAAGGATCTCCTGACCTTCTGCCGAACTTACACACTTCTGCAACACGTTTGTGACGCTCCTTTTATATAGCTCATTGTTTATGATTGTATAAGCTTTTGCTCTCCTTACAGTTTGTCTAGCTAATACCTCATTACTCGGCAACATCGAGTCTTTTAGGTAAGAAAATATGGGTTGCGCCCATAACGGTGTGACTTTTTCTGGTGTGATCTCACTGTCTATTTCCATGTTTTCTGCCGACATACATATCTTGGCTTTTCCCATGATTGCACTTACCTCGGCTGTCCTCCTCTTGGGAGGTTCCGATTTATATTGCGGATCTACTTCCATCGGCGCGTTATCTTCTGCGGAATTTGCCGGGATAAAGATAGATTCGGATTCTGGTGATGGGATTATTGATGGTTTCCTGAGGTGCTCCAGGGCAATACCCGGAGGAATTGATTGCCGGGTTGATCCTAATTTTGACAATGTCTCGGCATCATTTTACTTGAGGTATGTGGTGAAATTCACATCCTTCAAAGTATCCACCGATCTTTTGCACGTGAAACCTGTATAAAGCCATATTAGCATCTAATGCGTCCCAACCGCCACGAGACTTGTCAGACTACTAAATCCGAGTCGCCATAGCATAAGATTCGGCGTATGCCAATTTCTTTTGCTACTTTCAATCCATGGACCAGTGCTTCATATTCGGCTACATTGTTGGACGCAGCAATATGTATTTGTAACACATATTTCAGTTGGTCTCTTTTAGGCGAGGTTAAGACTATTCCTGCCCCCAAACCATTCCTTAATTTGGAACCATCGAAATGCATAGTCCAATAATTTGGATCTGGCAATGGTGGCTCATACTGCACCTCGGCCCAGTCAACGAAAAAGTCGGCGACCGTCTGAGATTTGATTGCATCTCTCCTATCAAATTGTGGAGCGTATGGTGATAACTCAATTGCCCATTTTGCTATTTGGCCACTTGCGTCTTTGTTGCTCAATATGTCGGCTATGGGTGCCTCACAGATCACTTTGATGGGATGCTCTTCGAAGTAATGTTTAAGCTTTTTTGCCGACATATATACCCCATAAGCCATCTTCTGATAATGTGGGTAATTCTGCTTTGAAGTGGATAATACCTCACTTAAATAGTATACCGGCCTCTGAACCGACTTACCATCTTCAAGTCGTTCTACTACGACTACAGTACTCACTACTCTGTTGGTAGCTGCTATATAGAGTAACATAGGCTCTTTTGACAATGGAGAAGCCAAAATGGGTGCTGTAACCAACATATTTTTCAATTCATGAAATGCGATGTCCGCCTGTGGAGTCCAAATGAATTTATCTGATTTCTTCATCAGCTGATAGAGTGGTAGCGCCTTCTCTCCTAGCCGACATACGAACCGGCTAAGCGAGGCCAGACACCCCGTGAATTTTTGTACATCATTTAAACATTTTGGCAACTCCATTCTTTCTACTGCCTTTATATTTGTTGGGTTGGCCTCTATACCTCGGTTAGAAACAAGAAAACCGAGTAATTTTCCTGCCGGCATGCCAAACGTACATTTTTCTGGATTAAGCTTCATTCGGAACCTTCTCAGGTTCGCAAAAGTTTGCCGTATATCTTCCAGTAATGTTTTTCTTTCTTTGGTTTTGATGACCACATCATCTACGTATACTTGTACATTTTTTCCTATCTGATCGTGTAGACATTTTTGCATGCATCTCTGGTATGTCGCTCCCGCATTCCGCAGGCCGAATGGCATTGTACGATAACAATAAGCCCCGTACGGGGTAATAAACACGGTATTTATTTGATCGGCCGGATTTAACGGTATCTGGTGGAAACCAGAATACGCGTCTACAAATGACAATAACTCACAACCAGCGGTCGAATCAATGACTTGATCTATTCTAGGCAGTGGAAAAGGATCTTTTGGACACGCCTTGTTCAGGTTGGTGTAATCGATACACATTCGCCATACAATGGCTACATTGGGATCATCTTTCTTCTTTTCTACTAGCACCGGATTCGACAACCAATCCGGGTATAGCACCTCCATGATGAACCCGGCCGCGAGGAGCCGAGCTATTTCATCTCCTATTATTTTTCTCCTGTCTTGCGAAGCGGCGGAGGTTGCTTCACCGGCCTTGCTCCTGGCCTCACGTTCAAAGAATGCTCACCAACTCCTCGGAACACCTTGCGGATCCTGAGTTGACCATGCAAATATATCCGATTCTCACGGAGGAAGTTGGTGAGCTCGTTTTCCTATTTAGCGTCCGAGGCTGCACCAATAGTAACGATGCGCTCGGGAATTGCTCATCGATCTGAAATTTCTTCGTTTCTTTAGTCGGTGAAAGAGACACCTTGCCATGTGGGTTGGCGGTACGACATGTTCAGTCGTGCCGAGCGAGGGCTGCTACCTCTTGAATCCTTCTTTTCTCTTGCTATAACCAATGATTCAGCCAAATTTGACCGGTGAAGCACACTCCATTGACTTCTTGTAATCCCTGGCTGTTATTACTCCTTGTGGTCCGTAGCTTCATCTTGGATAACTTACATGACAAATGCTCATGAATTTGGCGGTCTTGGGCCGTCCGAGTAGAGCATGATAACAACTTTCCAGATCTACCACTTCAAATTCTAAGTTCTCTGCTCTGCAGTTATCTCTCATGCCGATTAACACGTCCACTCGGACTTTACCGATGGGCTCGCATGAAAGTCCCGACACTATCCCATGGAAAGTGGTCCTCGTGGACTGCAGCATGTTCTGCGATACTCCGAGTTTATGCATGGTATCCTTGTACATGATGTTGATACTGCTTCCATTGTCAATGGGTACTTTTGAAAATTTCACATTGATGCTTGGTCCAACGAATGTCGGATCCAACACGAGTGCATACGATCCTGTATTCGGCATTATTTTGGGGTGATCCTTTATGCTCCAAGTTACTTCCTGATCTGACCATGGCACATATCTTGGTACTGCCGGCATAACTGCATTTACTTCCATATGCCGGCGATGCACACTCTGCTTGTCTTGCTGTTCCGTTGTGAACACGCAATAAGACTGATGATGTTCTCTGTAATCATTTTGTCCAGCATTTGCTGTATTTGTCTTTCCATCCTGGACTTGATTCATTACTTGATGTACTGCATCCCTCCGATCCGAGTTATCGTACCTCGGGGGAGGAGGCGGTAACATCAGTTGTTGTGCATTTGCTCCAGTCAATTGTGGTTGATGCTGTTGATGTATTTGATGGGGCGTTGCCTGAATGCTCTGAGGTTTCCATTGCATTTTCATCCATGCACATTGGCGGGTCGTATGATTGGCTGGCCTGGATGGGTTTGACGTGTGAAATTTGCGGTGATCTAACATGGATTGAATGTGTATTTCGCCTCTCCGCCATTGCTTTTTTTGTTACGGGTCCACGCCTTTTCCTTCATTCTTTGGTGTCCATTCTGAGGTCCATTCTTCTGCCGTTGAGTCGCTCCGTGACTCGGCTGATCTTGCGCTACTGCCGCCACTTGGGCCGAATTATATCTATAATCCGGCCTTTCCTCTCTTCTTCTTCCTCTGAAATCACCACGCCTGGATGACCCGGCCAAATCTCTTGCATAATGGTCCTGTTGCTCGCGATGATCCGCCGACATTAATTCTGGTTGCGTTGGGTCCCCTAATGCATAGGAGTCTGCTATTCTGATAGTTTCTGCCAGTGTGGTCGGCATATCTCTTTGCAGGCGTTGCCACAACACGCTGCCATAACGGCAGCCTTGCGCGAACCAAGCTATTGCTTGCGATTCTATTACCCCTTCACATGAGTTTCTCAGGTTGCACCATCGAGTTAAAAACTCTCTATCTGTTTCATTCGGCCTTTGCACATGGCTAATCGCTATTGCGGCCTGTTTGGCCTCTTGTATGTCTTGGTAAAGTTCTTGTGAACATTTCTTCAAAATCTAACCAACGTTGATCGCTTGCTTGGTAGATTATTCAGCCATACCCTAGCCGGTCCTTCCAACATTTGTGGGACATACCGTACTGCCCATCTTAAGTTCCCACCCGCTATCTTCACATCAGTGGCATAGTCAATCAACCAGTCTTGTGGCTTGGTACTCCCATTGTATGTTTTTGTGCCTCTCGCTAGCTGAAAGTTCGGCACGGGTGGTTCGCCCATGATCCGTGGTCCAAAACAAGTCGGACCTGGTGGACCCTGTTCTTCCAACAACTCTGAATGGTATAGCCGGTCCAGCTTCACTCTTGCATCATTTGATGGCAAATCTCTGTACATAATTCTGTCCTGCATCCCATAGTGGTTATTTCCACCATGGATCGCATATTCCATCTCGGAATAACCATCATTGTACCTCTCATTCACTTGATTGTGGCGAGCTGGTCTCGCTTCTCTTTCCTGCCGAGGTTCATGCCTTGGCTGTGGGTTGAGCGGTAGCTCTCTCCTTACTTCGGCAGGGGTCTCGTTTTCATGATTACCTCTCGCGGGTTCTCTTCTGCCGAGATCTCCATTGCCTCGGCTTCCGCCGTCTTTTTCCACACGGCCGTGGTTTCTCTCCCCACTGTTACCTCGGCTTGCATTGCCTTTGTTCTCATTTGCCTTTCCAGCCATTGCCGGATCATATGGAACAATTTGCTTGTTCCTCTTTCACGAGTTACTTGCTTTGTCCTTCGCATTATTTCCGGGTGAAGATGCTTTGCCGGATAAGGCGGTCTTGCCCTGAGTGAACCATCCGCGAGGCCCCTAGCCTCGCCGGGTTTGTTCTGAGTATTTCTTCGTTTTGCTGGTTTGCGATGCGCACCAGCTCATTCACTCTTTCTTGCTGTTTCTGCCGGGCTTCCCCGGTCAACCCCTCTAATTCCAATGCTGCAGCGTTTGCCGCTCTCAAGTTCTTCGCCGGGGTACTGTACCTCGGCAAACCCAAGTCACCTGATTCTGCCCTATGAGCTTCATGCTCTTTGTTAATATCATCCATGAGGTTCTTCCCCCTTAATCTTAATCCGTCCACCCACTCGGGTGCGATATCAAGCTTATTAGCTTTGGCATATTCTCTCAGGGTCCTGTTCAAGGACTCCCGCAAGGCCGATACTTTCTTGGCCTCTACCATCACCTTTTGCCTGGTTTCTTCTAACTCTGCCTGAGCATTTGCCGGATCAAGTATCGGTGCTACAGGTGTAGTCAAGTTTTCTATGGTCGCCTGAAGAATGTTCTCTGGCCTTTCCAGAGGTGGCCCTCTTACTCTTGGTGCCTTTGGGGTAGTGTCCTGCTGCTCGGTCAGGTTGGTCACTGGCGGGATTACCTCGGTGGGTTGTGGCGCGGTGTGCCTAGGCGCGCCTTGTACGCCTGTTGCGGGTTCTCTGCTTGACCCGGCTACTGCTGCTCCAGCTTGCGCTCCGGCAGTGACCATCACCTCGACGCCTCCTGCAGGACGTGCTCTGGACGGACGGCTTGCTGCGTTAAGAGGTGGTTCTCCTGCAACAACAACTTGGTGAGGGTAAATGCCGGTGATGTCGACGCCGATGTAAACCTTGTGCTCGCCCAGGCTGATGAAGACACCATTACGCGGGGGAGCTTTCCCCTTGAAGCTCCCTGCATTGTCGCTGACATAGTCGCAGAGACCAAATCTCTGGACCAAGCCAGAAACAACGCGCTCGCCCGTGTTGATGAAGTTTCCCGTCCGGATCATAACTCCACCTAGCACCGCTGCTGGCCCCACGGTGGGTGCCAACTGTCGTGGTGGTGGCACGGCAGATGCCATGGGTAGGCTAAAGTATGGGGCCAATGGATGCTAGTGGGATCTGGGGAGGGAAGACGCAATTGATTCTACACACAAGAGATTAGGGCAAAGATCTTTATTTCTCTTCTCTTGGGCTACAAGTGCTCCTTGAGCTGTATACAGGGAGAAAAGATGAACCTCACCAGCCTAACGGTACCAAAATGAGCCGATCCCCTTCTCTGAGTCCAAGTCTCTCCTTATAAAGGAGAGCCCTGGGTTCCTTTAGGGCTGACGTGGCCAGCATATTCGAGGAATATGCCTATCCCAATATAGTAGTTCAGCGCCCCTCTTTCCCTGTCGCCCCTCTAACGACGGCAAGGTTCCAGAGGGCCCCTCTTGTACGCCTCGGTCTTCTGGACTGTCACCTCCGTGACCTCCTCCTGCCTCTCGGTCGCTCTACGCCTTTATCCATAGCGCTTGGCACTGCTTAGATTCTCCCTAGCTTGCAGCTAGGGTTTGACTTCAGGCCTCTCCTTCTCCTGCAAGCCTCATATCATTCGGCCCTCCCCTAAATAGCTCGGATTGTCCTTTACCTACATCAAGATTACTCAGGCTAACCCGGCCGACCCACACAGTAACTCGGCCGGGTAACGTCTTAATATACATATACGGGCCTCTCGCCTCCGTATGTCGGCCGACTTATTCATGATTCGGCCGACCTAGACTGTAACTCGGAAACCAGACGGGGATCGTACCTCTGTCTTTCCCCGTCCTTTGACCTACCCGAGGTCAACCCTCCGACAACAAGTGCAATGTTGAAAGCGTTCCCCATGAAAGTATGGTTCTGCTAATTCCAACGTATAAGTGCAAACATATACAACATAGATGACACAATGGTTCAAGTTTATTAGGGGCAAGAAAAATAAAGTGTGCCATCAAGTTTGTGAGAGCTTTAATCACCAAGTTTTCACATAACAAAGTGACTTTTTAATTGGAAGGTAAATAAAACAAGAATATACTTGGAATGGTGTAACACACCATGCATAGGAATTTATAGTGGAAACTTTGGAATAACTTGGTTTCTTGGAAGTTGGATGCATGAGTAGAGCTTACTCATACAAGTGGAGGCTAGCAAAAGACTGGGAGCGACCAACTAAGAGAGCAATAATGGCCATAATCATGCAAAGCGACAAAACATTACTAATCAAAGAATAAAGTGGTACCACAAGTCAAATACTAAATGACCATAGAGGCTATGGTGACTGGTTCATAGCTATAACATGGTGTGAGCATGTGCCAAGTCAACCCAAACAAAGCATCAAAGTAGAATACCACAATACTATGATTTTGTATGCTAAAACAACGCATGATTCTTTAAAGGCACAATAAGCAATCCTAATTGTTTGTAACAAGTCATGCTACAACAATAATAACTAAGCATAAGGTTAAAACAACATCTAGCATGACATGATAAAGTCTAAGTCACAGTCAAAGCAAGCTCCTCTTGTACTACTAAAGCAAGAACTTCCTACTCCTTTCCAACACCAATCAACTTATTTGAAACAACACGACGACAACAGGGGTCCAAACTACTTTATTCAAGCAAACTAAGCAAACAAAAAACAAAAACGAAAACTAAGACGCTCCAAGAACAACACAACTGTGCATGAAACAATAAAAACGAAGTGTCTAGAAAGACTTGAGATTTTTATTAATGAAGGGGATGCCTTGGGCATTCCCAAACTTTGATGCTTGTACCTCTTGAATATTTCTTGGGGTGACACAGGGTGGCATCCCCAAGCTTGAGATTTTGTCCATTCTTCATCTCATTACATCATTCTTCCTCTCCACCTGCAAATTTTCCTTCATACAAAACTTCACACAATCTTCATTAGCAACATTAGTGTATTCAAAAGATAATAGACCTTTGGGGTTTAGTTTCAAAATAGCAAAACTTTCACTAAAGACACAAGCTAATATAGCAATTCCCTTAAAAAATCTCAATTTCCCAAAAAGAACCCAAAAAGGAATCAATAAGAAGTAAATGCAAATAATGGCAGAAATCTGTCAAAACAGACCAGCAGGTAGAAACCGATTTTTTCGAAGACCTTATGTTGCGCAAATAAAAAAGTGTTGAACTAACGAAAGTTAGCTAACAACCCGAGGGGTTTATTCATAACATTACAGATCAATCCGACTTACAAAGATTTTACATGAATTTTTACAATGGAGCACAAAAATCTGTTTTGGGACAGCAACTCCCCAAATCTTAGTTCCCTCTCATTAGAGGTTATTCTTGGCACAAAAAGCAAATAAAAAGGATAAGGAGCGGTTATTACAGTGGTAATAACTTCCAAGACTCAAGAAAACTATTGGATTATCTCCCAATAAGTACTTTTCTTTACCGCCTTTAAGTTAGGCATGATAGTTTGAGAAGATGCTCACATAAGAAATATTAATTGAAGTAAAAGAGAGCATCAAGAAGCAAATTCAGAAATTTAAGTCTAACTGTAAGACCTCACCCTTTAAAGTAAAGGTCCCTGTGATTGCAGTGTTAGTCCCTGGATCGAATTGCTAGCACCCAGAGTTTAAGATGAAGTATACATATACAAAGGTCATTATTACATCGTAATTCTAGGAGTACAATAGTTCTTACAACTCATTAGCCCAAGGCTAACACATAGAGTTCTCATTACATAGTAAATAAATAAAGTCTTCATCTTCATGTGTCATAGGCAAACATGTTGAGTGTAGAATCATAACCATACTCACCATCAGAGTAACCTGCAACATAATAAGTTACAGCTACAAGGGGTCAATACAGTTGGAATTGTATTGGCAAGTGATATCATAGTTATATAGTAGAGACTATCAACTACATGAATTTGGCTAAGTGTGATTTTAGGCTGGCTTTGCACAAAGTAGTTTTGTCCCACTAGTTGAAAACACTAAGTTTTTCTTCACAAAAACACCTGTGTAACCACTCAACATATACCATACAAATCTCATTCCACCCAGGTGTTTCATTAACAAGTTGTTTTCTTAGTCAAAAACATATAGGCATAAACTTTCCATAATATCATAACATGAATTTTCCACCCTTGAATTATAAGATCTAGGCTAAGCATAATAGCATATCATGTCTCCTAACATAGGGAAAACACTACCAATATACCATCTATAGGATCTACCATAGCATAACATATACTTTGAAAAATTACCATGCAAGTCCTACCAAAATATCACTAGTGCGATAGATAAAATAATAGGACAAAAAGATGAAGTATCACTTGCCTTGGTAGCTAGGGGAATAGGTACAATCCTCACAATCACACACTTCACAATTGATACGCCGGAAACGTATATATAATTTTTGATGCTCCATGCTTGTTTAGTATCTACTTTGCTTTACTTGTCTACACTTTGAGGTGCTTTTTACATGTTTTATGGTACTAACCTATTAACAAGTTGCAACAGTGCCAGGTGCTTGTTTTCTACTGTTTTTGGTTTCAGAAAAGATAGTAAAGAAATATTCTCGGAATTGGACGGGACAAACGTCAAAGTCAATTACTTTCCGTGGGGAACAATAAGTCCAGAGGGGAGACGAGGAAGCGTGTCAAGGCGGCCAAACCCCCTAGGCGCGACCAAGGGTGGGCCCGCGCCTAGGTAGGGTTTGACCCCCCTGGTCGCCTCCTCGGCCTCCCCCTTCACCTATAAGAATCCCCCGAGGCAGAAACCCTAAGAACCCGATCAAATATCCATGAAACCGTCTGTAGCCGCCACCACCATCGTCCCTAGATCGGGGGGATCTGAAGTTCTTCTCAGCACCCTGCCGGAGGGGAGATCATCCCGAAGGCCTTCTCTCCGGTATGATGTGTGAGTAGTTCCACCTTGGACTATGGGTCCATGTAGTAGTTAGATGGTTGTATCTCCTCCTTTGTGCTTTCATGTATAGATCTTGTGAGCTTTGTTCACGATCAAGGTCTAATATATTTGTAATCATGCATGTTGTGTTTGTGGGGATCCGATGGATATTGAGATTATTATGTTGGTTTGATTAATGGTTTTGTCTTAATGATTCTATCATGTCTGTGTTGTTTGTGATCTTGCATGCTCTATGTTGTTAGTAGCTATCTTGGCCAAGTAGTTGCTAGTTACTCCAACAGGGGGTATTTATGCTTGATAGTGGGTTCATGCCTCTAGTTTCCAAGGGAAGTGACAGAAATCTCTTCGGTTATAGATGTGATGTTGCCACTAGGGAGAAAACAACGTTCTCTTGTTCATGGAACATGTGGACTATTTACCTTACACACTTTGCTTAAAGCAGTTGTTTGTTGCTTGCAACCTAATACTGGAGGGGGTTCGGATGATAACCTGAAGGTGGACTTCTAGTCATAGATATAGTTGGATGGCGGTCTATTTATCTTGTTGTATTGCCCAATCGAATCTCATAGGATCTTTCTGACTAGTAATTGCATTGTTATGCCTTGCTCAGTTCCTGTAAATTGCCCTACTGTAATTTATTTACCCTTCATGCCATGTTGTTTATCTATGGAGAGCACCTCTAGTGAACTATGGACCCCGGTCCAATCTTTACCATTGATACATCTTCCACTATTACTTGTTTACTTGCTGCAAACCATTACCTTCCACACCATATGTTTAATACTTTGTTACAGCAAACCGGTGAGCTTAACAACCTCACTGATTCGTTGGGGCAAAGTCTTGAGTTTGTGTTGTGTAGGTCTCCGCGTTGCTAGCAACACCTGTGTGACGTTTCCTTCCTCCTACTGGTTCGATAACCTTGGTTTCTTCTAGAGGGAAGACTTGCTGCTGTGCTGCTTCACACCTTGCTCTTGGGGTTCCCAACAGACTCCACATCAAGGACCAAGTTCTGTGGCGCCATCCAGGAGTCATGAACAATCCACAAAATGTACACAACAAAATTAACAACAAAATATTCGCAAATAAATATACACACAAAAATAATAAGAATGCATGCAAAATGCAATGAGATGATTTGCCATACTTTTAAAATCAAACTCTATAGTACTGAAGTCAAGGCATACATTCTAAAGTCTAAATAAAACAAAAATCACTTTAAAATAATATTCCAAATAATTTTTATAGTCAAATTAGGCCTACAAATGTTTTTGCTTGCTCTATTCAAAAACAGAAAAATATTAGTTCCTACTCTAGTTGCCACCTTGTTCTAGCTCACCATGTTGCTCCCCAATTTCAACCTGAAGAACCTTTCTATAGGTAGTGGCTCCATAATTGGGAAACATAATATTGAAGAATTCTTTAATTATGTTAGAAATCATGAGGATATTAAGGATAAATCTATAGCAGACCTTACTCCTAATTATGAAATTGCTTCAGCTTCTTTAGTTCATATTGTAGGGGTTCGTAGCATGGAAAACAAATTTTTTCTATCGCATACAAACAAACAAGCCAAGATCTATCTACTAGATTGTAGCAACGAGTCGATGGAATAACTTACCCTCGAAGATTCCAAAGTGTTTAACGAGAGCGGATTCTCGTGGGTGATGTAGTCGTACTCTTTCCGATCTCAAGATCGTGTAGACGATCCTTCCCAGGCCATGCTCCGGCAGCGCTTCCAATCGGTCACACGCTCGGTACTCGACGAAGACCTTCCTCTCCCTTGTTCCAAAGCAATGGAGGTTGTAGCACTCTCTCGCGATTCCTAAGACAACGGCGTGGTACCGTAAGTAGAGGGAATCCGCAGGCTTCTCAAGCCGGAGCGAGTATGGTGGAGTATGAGAGAGGGCTATTAGTGGTCTAGAGATTAGACACACCAATTAGAAGGCTCTAAACCGCAGGCTAAAGCAATTAGAAGCTCTAAACCAAAACGGCTCTAAACCGGAGATTAGAGGATAGGAACTTGTGTGTCTAGAGGAGGAGGCCCTGCCCCTCCTTTTATAGGTGGAGGGGCTGGCGCGCCAGGGGAGGGAGGGGATTACCTCCCCAACTCGTCCTAGGTGGGCCGCCGGCTTGGAGAGGAGAGGGACTCCTCCTCCAAGTTGGTTTCAACCTCCTCTTGCTTGTTTCCCACAGTTTCCTGTTTCCCACAGTTTCCTGTTTTCCACAGTTTCCTGTTTTAGCCATTTGACTTTCAAACTGACAGTTTGACTTTTCAGTTTTGGAACAGCAAGAACACTTAGTACATGATGCAATCATTCAATGACACATTCATGTACCCTCCCCCCCGGAGTGCCGAACAATCCGGAACCTTCTAGAACATTCCCGATGAAAACACCGGAATCATTCCCGAACTCCGAAACGGGACTTTCCTTATATGAATCTTATTCTCCGGACCATTCCGGATCACCTCGTGATATACCGGATCCCATCCGAGACTCCGAACAACATTCGGTCTCTTTCTCATAATACCATAACTACTCAAAACAACGTCGAATCCTTAAGTGTGTCTCCCTACGGTTCGTGAATTATGCGGACATGATCGAGACACTTCTCCGAACAATAACCAATAGAGGAATCTGGAAATTCATATGGCTCCCACATATTTCTACGATTACTTTGCGATCGAATGAACCACTTACATACGATACCAATTTCCCTTTGTCTCACGATAGTTTACTTATCCGAGGTTATGATCGTCAGATCTCGCATACCTAGTTCAACCTCGTTACGATAAGTACTCTTTTCTCGCTCCCGTGATATGTGATCCCTTGTGACCCAGTCACATGCTTGCAAGCTAATTGGATGACATTCCACCGAGAGGGCCCAGAGTATATCTATCCATCATATGGATGGACAAATCCCACTCTTGATCCATGTGTTTCAACCAATACTTTCCGAACACTCAATGCCACCTTTATAGCCACCCATTTACGGTGTGGTGTTTGATGTCATCAAAGCATCCATCCGGTAAAGGTGATATGCATGATCTCATGGTCGAAGGAATTAGGTTACTATGTATCAGAAAGCATATAGCAATTGAACTATTGAAATGACTTGATCTTTATGCTACGCTTATCTATAGGAGTATGTCCACCATATCGTTCTCCTAACGATATGATCTTGTTGTTGATAACATCTCAATGTTCATGATAGGGAAACCACAATCATTAATCAACCAACAAGCTAGTGAAGTATAGAGGCTATACTAGGGACTTCAAATTAAGTTTACAAATCACACAAGTATTAATGTTTCCTTGTTAATACTATTATAGCATGAATGTAAACATTTATCATAAACACAAAGATATAATAATAACTATATTTATTATTGCCTCTAGGGCATATCTCCAACAGTCTCCCATTTGCACTAGAGTCATCTAATCTAGATTACATGGTAATATACCGAACACCCATGGCAGTTTGGTGTTGGTCATGTTTTGCCCTCGGGAGAGGTTTAGTCAACGGATCCGCCACATTCAGATCTGTGTGTACTTTGCAAATCTTTATATCCCCATCCTGGATATGTTCTCGAATAGCGTGAAAACGCAGCTTGATATGCTTCAGCTTCTTGTGTGACCTTGGTTCTTGCGCATTGTCTATGGCTCCCATGTTATCACAGTAGATAGACATTGGGTCCAGCGCACTAGAAACCACACCCAGCTCTATAATGAACTCTTTCATCCATATCGCTTCTTGTGAAGCCTCAGAAGCAGCCATGTATTCCGATTCAGTTGAAGATCTCGCCACAACGCTTTGCTTTGCACTCCTCCAGCTAACTGCTGCACCATTCAAAATAAATACGTATCCAGATTGTGATTTAGAATCATCCGGATCGGTGTTCCAACTAGCATCGGTGTAACCATTAACAACGAGCTGTTCATCACCTCCATAAGAAAGAACCATATCCTTAGTTCTTCTCAAGTACATAAGGATGTTTTTGATCATTCCAATGATCCACTCGGATCACTTTGATATCTGCTAGTTAAACTAACAAGATATGCAATGTCGGTCTAGTACATAGCATGGCATACATTAGAGATCCTATGGCTGAGGCATAGGAGTCTTACTCATCCTTTCTCTATCTTCTCGCCGATGTCGGACTTTGAGTTTTACTCAAGGTCGATTGAGCAACATGGGCAAGAACCCTTTCTTGCTTTCTTCCATTCCAAACCTCTTTAGAACTTTGTCCAAATATGTACTCTGTGACAATGATATTTGGTGTTTCGATCTATCTCTATAAATCTTTATGACTAATATGTAAGCTGCTTCGCCAAGATCCTTCATTGAAAAACTATTATTCAAATATTCCTTGACACTATTAGGAAGGTCTACATCATTCCCAATCAACAATATGTCATCCACATATAGTATTAAGAATGCTACAAAGCTCCCACTCACTTTCTTGTAAATACAAGCTTCTCCATAAGTTTGTATAAAACCAAAACTTTTGATCACCTTATCAAAACGTTGATTCCAACTTCGGGATGCTTGCTTCAATCCATAGATGGACCGTTGAAGTTTGCATACCTTGTTAGCATCTTTAGGATCGACAAAACCTTTGGGTTGCATCATATACAACTCTTCATCAATATCTCCATTGAGGAATGCTGTTTTGACATCCATCTGCCATATCTCATAATCATAATATGTAGCGATTGCTAACATAATCCTTACAGACTTTAGCTTCGCTACCGGTGAGAAAGTCTCATCGTACTCAACTCCTTGAATTTGTCGAAACCCTTTTGCGACAAGTTGAGCTTTATAGACAGTAACATTACCATCAGCATCTGTTTTCTTCTTGAAAATCCATTTGTTCTCGACAGCCTTCCGGCCATCCGGTAAGTCCACCAAAGTCCATACTTGGTTTTCGTACATGGATCCAATCTCGGATTTCATGGCTTCTTGCCATTTATTGGAATCTGGGCTCATCATCGCTTCCTCATATGTCTCGGGGTCATCGGTGTTATCCACCAACATGCCACTCATAACGGGATCATACCAATATGGAGTGGTACGAGTTCTCGTTGACCTCCGAGGCTCTGTAGCAACTTCAACCGAAGTTTCATGATCATCATCATTAGCTTCCTCTCTAATTGGTGCAGGCACCACAGGAACTTCTTCTTCGGTCTTTCGCTACTCGCAATTTCGAGAGAAGGTTCGACAACCTCGTCGAGTTCTACTTTCCTTCCAGTCACTTCTTTCGAGAGAAATTCCTTCTCTAGAAAGGATCCATTCTTGGCAACGAAGATTTTGCCTTCGGATCTATGATAGAAGGTATACCCAATAGTTTCCTTCGGGTATCCTATGAAGACGCATTTTTCCGCTTTGGGTTCAAGCTTGTCCGGCTGTAACTTCTTTACATAGGCTTCGCATCCCCAAACTTTAAGGAACGACAATTTAGGTTTCTTCCCAAACCATAATTCATACGGTGTCGTTTCAACGGATTTAGACGGTGCCCTATTTAAATTGTATGTGGTTGTTTCTAATGCATAACCCCAAAATGATAGCGGTAAATCTGTAAGTGACATCATAGAACGAACCATATCTAAAAGAGTTCGATTACGACGTTCAGACACACCATTACGCTGTGGTGTTCCCGGCGGTGACAAATGTGAAAGTATTCCGCATTTCTTCAAATGCTCGCCAAACTCGTAACTTAGATATTCACCTCCATGATCAGAACGTAGAAATTTAATCTTCTTGTTACGTTGATTCTCTACCTCACTTTGAAACTCCTTAAACTTCTCGAAAGTTTCGGACTTATGTTTCATGAAATAGATATACCCATATCTACTCAAGTCATCCGTGAAGGTAAGAACATAACGATAACCACCATGATGCTACACTCATTGGACCACACACATCGGTATGTATGATTTCCAATAAGTCCGTAGCTCGCTCCATCATACCGAAAATGGAGTATTAGTCATTTTCCCATCGACATGCTTCGCATCTTTCAAGTGATTCAAAATCAAGTGATTCAAGAAGTCCATCGAATGGAGTTTCTTCATACGCTTCACTCCAATGTGACCAAGACGATTGCCACATATAGGTCGAATTATCGCTGATTTCAAACGTTTAGCCTCAATGTTGTTGATATGTGTATTTCCACTATCGAGATTCAATAAGAATAGACCATCTATCAAAGGTGCATGTGCATAAAACATATTACTCATATAAATCGAACAACCATTATTCTCTGATTTAAACAAGTAACCGTCTGCAATAAACAAGATCGATATAATGTTCATGCTCAACACAGGCACTAAATAACAATTATTTAAGTATAAAACTAATCCGATGGTAGATGAAGGGGTAGCGTCGACCGCGATCACATCAACGTTTGATCCGCTTCCCACGCCGCATCGTCACCTCGTTCTTCGCTAGCTTCCGTTTATTCTTTTGCTTTGAGTTACAAATATGAGCAACCGAACCAAGATCAAATACCCGGGCACTACTACGAGTACTAGTGAGATACACATCAATAACATGTATATCGATATACCTTTCTTCTTGATGTTGCCGTTCTTGATCCAAGTACTTTGGGCAATTCGCTTCGAGGACCTTCTCCCTTGCAGTAAAAGCACTCAATTTCAGGCTTGGGTCCAGCCTTGGTCTTCTTCGTCAGCGTGGTAACTTTCTTACCACCCTTCTTGAAGTGTCCCTTTTGCTTAGACTTGCCTTTCTTGAGTTTGGTGGTCTTATTGACCAACAACACTTGGTGCTCTTTCTTGATCTCCACTTCTGCAGATTTTAACATAACAAACAGTTCTGGCAACTCTTTGTTCATGTTCTGCATGTTGTAGTTCATCACAAAGTTCTTTGTAACTTGGTGGCGTGGATGGAGGACACGGTAAATCCCCAAAGCATTAGGAATCACTATACCCAAGCTTTGAAGTTTGTTTGCGTGCCCGCACATCTTAAGCACATGCTCACCGATTTGAGCTGCCCTCTTCCATCTTGCGGTTAAAGAACTTTCTTTTGAAGCCTCATAGCTTTCAATTGCGCATGAGTCTCAAAAATCAATTTGAGATCCTCGACAATATCATATGGGTCGACTCTTCAAACCTTTTCTCAAGCTCGATTCTAAACCATACAAGATAGCACCTTTGAACTATGGAGTCTTGATTCTTAGGCGAGGTAAACATTCTTTACTTCATCGGAAGCATCACCGCAGTGGGTCACCAGCGTGCATCCACCACATAGGTCAAATTACCAGTGTGAGGACAATCCTCAAATTGCGGAACCAATCCATGAAGTTGCTTCCATTGTTTTTCAACTTTTCTTTCTCTAGAGCATTAAATTTGATGGTAGGGGCTGCCATTTATCTACAACATATTTGCAATAGTTTAGACTAAGTTTATGACAAATTGAGTTCAAATTAATTAATGAAATTAAACTAGGTGAACTCCCACTCAAAACAACATCCCTCACATTGTTTTAGTGATCACACGAACCAAATCCACTACATCAACACCGATCATCACGAGAGTTGATATAGTTTCAATGGAACAATCGTCATGTTCATCATATCTACTATACGATTCATGCTTTACCTTTCGGTGATCCGTGTTCCGAGACCATGTCTGTACATGCTAGGCTCGTCAAGATCAAACCTTAGTTTCTACATGAGCAAATCTGGCTTGCTCACGTTGTATGCACTTGCAGAATCTATCACACCCGATCATCACGTGGTGCTTCGAAACAACAAGCTTTAGCAACGGTGCTAACTAAGGGTGAACACTTTACGATTTGAAATTGATGTGCATGAGGGATCATCTTATAATGCTACCGCTGCCTACCAAGAAATACAAGATGCATAAAGGATTAACATCACATGCAATTCAATAATATGTGATATGATATGGCCTTTCTTCTTTGTGCTTCCGATCTCCATCTTCAAGCACGAACATGATCTCCATCATCACCGGCATTGCATCAAGGTCAATGACGCTTCACCATGGTTGTCGTCCACCGGCTTCAACTATTACAACTACTTTGAATAGACACGCGGGTCTTAACATAAATTAAAGACAACCATATGGCTCCTGCCGGTTGCCAACTTACAATAAGGAACATTGCATACATCAAATATAATCAAAATCATGGCCATATCACATCACCGCACACCCCTGCAAAACAAAGTTAGACGCCTCTACTTTCTTTGCATATTTTACGTGGTTTGGGGTTTTCAATAAGTGTCGTTCTAACTTACGAACAAGAACCACAACATTGATACTAGCATTGTTGATCACCCGTTGTAAATTGGATCTTAACTATGCTAGGAGAAACAGGCACCATAAAGCCACTTATGCAATACAAGTTGCATGTCAAGCGTGGAGCAAGTCTCATGAACGATGTCATGTAAGGTTAGCCGGCGCTTCATCCCAACATACCGCAAGATGCAAAGTACACAAGAAGCAATCGACAATAAAGCATCAACGCCACAATGACCATTGTGTTACTCGTCTGGCAGATCTACATATAGACACGGCTCGATACCCAGTAGGGGTTCGTAGCATGGAAAACAAAATTTTCTATCGCATACAAACAAACAAGCCAAGATCTATCTACTAGATTGTAGCAACGAGTCGATGGAATAACTTACCCTCGAAGATTCCAAAGTGTTTAACGAGGCGGATTCTCGTGGGTGATGTAGTCGTACTCTTTCCGATCTCAAGATCGTGTAGACGATCCTTCCGGCTGCGTTCGCAGCGCTTCATGATCGTCTGCGTTATTTTCGACGAAGACCTTCCTCTCCCTTGTTCCAGCGAAAGCGGAGGTTGTAGCACTCTCCTCGCGATTCCGGCAGTAACAACGGCGTGGTACCTAAGTAGAGGGAAATCCGGCAGGCTTCGCCTTAAGCCGGAGCGAGTATGGTGGAGTATGAGAGAGGGATATTAGTGGTCTAGAGATTAGACACACCAATTAGAAGGCTCTAAACCGCAGGCTAAAGCAATTAGAAGCTCTAAACCAAAACGGCTCTAAACCGGAGATTAGAGGATAGGAAGTTGTGTGTCTAGAGGAGGAGGCCCTGCCCCTCCTTTTATAGGTGGAGGGGCTGGCGCGCCAGGGGAGGGAGGGGATTCCCTCCCCAACTCGGCCTAGGTGGGCCGCCGGCTTGGAGAGGAGAGGGACTCCTCCTCCAAGTTGGTTTCAACCTCCTCTTGCTTGTTTCCCACAGTTTCCTGTTTCCCACAGTTTCCTGTTTTCCACAGTTTCCTGTTTTAGCCGTTTGACTTTCAAACTGACAGTTTGACTTTTCAGTTTTGGAACAGCAAGAACACTTAGTACATGATGCAATCATTCAATGACACATTCATGTACCCTCCCCGAGTCTTGCGGACAATCCGAACCTTCTAGAACATTCCGATGAAAACACCGGAATCATTCCCGAACTCAAAGCGGGACTTTCCTTATATGAATCTTATTCTCCGGACCATTCGGATCACCTCGTGATATACCGGATCCCATCCGAGACTGCGAACAACATTCGGTCTCTTTCTCATAATACCATAACTACTCAAAACAACGTCGAATCCTTAAGTGTGTCTCCCTACGGTTCGTGAATTATGCGGACATGATCGAGACACTTCTCCTAACAATAACCAATAGAGGAATCTGGAAATTCATATGGCTCCACATATTTCTACGATTACTTTGCGATCGAATGAACCACTTACATACGATACCAATTTCCCTTTGTCTCACGATAGTTTACTTATCCGAGGTTATGATCGGTATCTCTGCATACCTAGTTCAACCTCGTTCTGATAAGTACTCTTTTCTCGTTCGTGATATGTGATCCCTTGTGACCCAGTCACATGCTTGCAAGCTAATTGGATGACATTCCACCGAGAGGGCCCAGAGTATATCTATCCATCATATGGATGGACAAATCCTCTTGATCCATGTGTTTCAACCAATACTTTCCGAACACTCAATGCCACCTTTATAGCCACCCGATTCGGTGTGGTGTTTGATGTCATCAAAGCATCCATCCGTAAAGGTGATATGCATGATCTCATGGTCGAAGGAATTAGGTTACTATGTATCAGAAAGCATATAGCAATTGAACTATTGAAATGACTTGATCTTTATGCTACGCTTATCTATAGGAGTATGTCCACCATATCGTTCTCCTAACGATATGATCTTGTTGTTGATAACATCTCAATGTTCATGATAGGGAAACCACAATCATTAATCAACCAACAAGCTAGTGAAGTATAGAGGCTATACTAGGGACTTCAAATTAAGTTTACAAATCACACAAGTATTAATGTTTCCTTGTTAATACTATTATAGCATGAATGTAAACATTTATCATAAACACAAAGATATAATAATAACTATATTTATTATTGCCTCTAGGGCATATCTCCAACACATATGTTGGAGGCTAGGTTTGTTAGCCTTAACCCCATGATGCAAATTTTGTTCTTAAATCTAAAAGAAGAAAAGAATGCTAAAAAGAGAGATTTTATTCTTGAAAATTTACTCGAAGAGTTTCATGATGTTGGTAGGGAAGCCAAAAAGGTCTTTGAGCGTTTCAACATGCTAGGCTCATGTGTAGATGTTGCGGGTACTTCAGATAAAACCAAACCTAGAGATGAATTTAAGATACCCATACCCTTTAAGCTTGTTTGGATGCATGAGGCCTTTGGAAAGAATTTTGATTGGATTGTTCCTGAAAATCTTTTGATGAAAGTAGTAAACCAAAGAGAGATGAGAAAGGATCCTCCAAAACTCATTTGGATGAGATACCTCTCATAGTTGAAGACTTTGCTAGTATTGATCTCAATTCTTCATTTGAAAATACTTGATTCTTCTTGCTTCTTGTGCCTAACTTAAAGGCGTTAAAGAAAAGTACTTGTTGGGAGATAAACCAAGAGTTTCCTTGAGTCTTGAAAGTTATTACTTCAGTAATGACCTCTCCTTATCCTTTTTGTTTGCTTTTTGTGCCAATAATGACCTCTAATGAGAGGGAAGTAAGATTTGGGGAGTTGCTGTCCCGAAACAGATTTCTGTCCTCCACCATAAAAATTCGTGAGGAGTCTCTCTAACTCGGATTGAGCTCAAAATTTACGAATAAATCCCCCAGTATGTTAGATAACTTTCGTTAGTTCAAACTTTTTGATTTGAGCAACATAAGATGTTCGAAAAAATTGGTTTCTACCTGCTGGTCTGTTTTTACAGATTTTTGCCATCATTTGCATTTGCTTGTTACTGATTCCTTTTTGAGTTTGTTTTGGGAAATTGAGCTCTTTGAAGGAGTTACTATAGTAGCTTGTGTTTTTAGTGAAAAGCCTGGCTGTTCCAAAGCTTTGCCAGAGGTCTAATATCCTTTGAATACACTAATGTTGCTAATGAAGATTGTGTGAAGTTTTGTATCAAGGAAAAAAATCAGGTATAGAGAGAGAATGATGCAATGAGATGAAGAATGGCAAAAGTTCAAGCTTGGGGTTACCACCATGGTGTCACCCCAAGAAATATCCAAGAGGTACAAGCGTCAAAGCTTGGGGATGCCCAAGGCATCCCCTTCTTCATCAATAAAAAGCTCAGGTCTGTCCAGACACTTCATTTTTATTGTTTCATGCACAGTTGTATTGTTCTTGGATCATCTTAGTTTTCGTTTGCTTTGCTTAGGTTGTTTAGTTTGATCGAATAAAGTAGTTTGGACCCCCATTCTCGCTGTGTTGTTTTGCAAATAAGTTGCTTGGTGTTGGAAAGGAGTAGTAAGTTCTTGCTTGAAGTGCAAGAGGAGCTTGCATTGACTTTGACTTAGACTTTAGCATGACATGCTAGGTGTTGTTTTGGCATTATGCTTAGTGATTATTGCTGTAGAATGTCTTGTTCCAAACAATTTTGATTGCTTAGTGTGCCTTGAAGAAATTATGCGTTGTTTTAGCATGCAAAAGCATAGTATTGTGGTATTCTCCTTTGATGGTTTGCTTGGGTTGACTTGGCACATGCTCACACCATGTTATGACTATGAAAATTCACCATTATCCTCTATGATCATTTAGTCCTGGACTTATAGTACCACTCTATGCTTTGATTAGTAATGCTTTGTTGCTCTGCATGATTATGGCCATTATGCTCTCTTAGTTGGTTGCTCCCAGTCTTTTGCTAGCCTCCACTTGTATGAGTAAGTTCTACTCATGCTTCCAACTCCCAAGAAACCAAGTTATTCCAAAGTGTCCACTATAAACTCCTATGCATGGTGTGTTACACCATTCTAAGTATATTCTTGTTTTCAACTATCTTCCAATTTAAAACTATTTTGTTATGTGAAAACTTAGTGATTAAAGACCTCACGAACTTGATGGCACACTTTATATTATTTGCCCCTAATAAAATTGAACCATTGTGACATATTTATTGTATATGCTTGCACTTATATGTTGGAATTAGCAGAACCGTGTTGTCTCGGGGAACGTTTTCAACATTGCACTTGTACTTTGTACTCATTTGATATCATGCTCTTTTGTCTATGGATGTCACCGGTGTGAAATAAAGGGGGAACTTGTAAGTCCATGGAGTTTGTATTCTGTGTTAGAGAAATGCCTGGGCCGCTAGCCTGAGCCATGCCTAATCATGGTGGAAACTTGCAGCATCACCATAGTGAGCTATCTATGAAGCATCCTCAATAAAAAGCTATGCATATAGTAAATAAAAAGATCGCTGAGATGCTCATTGTCTGCTTGCCTTGTCATTTTGGTTATGGGAAAGCTCCTGTACCAGTGAGCTATCTAAAGTCTAAATAAAACACAAACCACTTTAAAATAATATTCCAAATAATTTTTATAGTCAAATTAGGCCTACAAATGTTTCTGCGTAAAATCCTAATTTTACAGAAGCAAATGACCAAAGCAAAGCCATAGATGCAAAGATCTCAATTTCTGAATCCATAGACACCTAATTTGTAATTTTTGGATTTACAGAATAAAAGTTATGAATTTTACAAGTTAATTCATCTAATAGATTAAAATCTGGATTTTAAATCTAATTCACAGCCACGCGGCGTGTTCTGATTGAACGGTACCGGTTCGCGTTAGATCGCGCTGGCGCACCGTCAGATCTAAGCTAAATCCTATGACTTAGATCTAATCGTACCCTTTCGTGTTTAGTTCTAATCTCGACCACTGGATCTAGATCCAGCGGATCCTAATGCTCTGACTAAACGCGAGTGACGCAAATGGCCACCGCCGCGGCGGCGCGACAGACGGCGATGCTCCGGTGAGGCCAGAGGGAAAGGAAGGGGCCACTGGGGCTTACCACGGTCATAGGGTCGAGGCGGTGCTCAAGGTGGTCGTGGACGGGGCTGGGGCGCACGGGCACGTCGGCTATTCCTCGTCGGAGTTCAGCCGAGCGTCGGGTGCTCGTAGACGTCGACATGGCGAGGTTCTGGTGCACAAGGGGACAAGCGGCAGGAATCAGAAGAAACACAAGGAAAAGGCGAGCAAGATCATTCGAATTAGAGGTTGAGGGGCGCACGGGGCTTACCGCAATGGATCGTCGGAGCTTGTCGGTATTGTGGCAGTGCGAAGCAAAATTAGTGTAGCCTGGTGGCGCTCCGGTGGTGCTGCGTGGGGGGAAATGCTGCGGAGGGGTATGGTGATAAGTAGCCGGGGCAAGGGACAAAAATCACGCGCGAATCAATCGGCAATTAAGCGCATTTGCGTCGGCTTTGAAAGGGGAGGAAACGACCGCGGCGAGCTAGTCATTGCACGAGATTTAGGGAAGAAGGGTGAGGTGGCAGTGGGGTCCGCGGGTCAGCGAGTGGGTGCGTGCGCGACGTGAGAATCAGAGGGGAGAGGGGGGTTTCCCGGGTGGGCTAGGTGGGCTGTTAGTTGGACCTAGCCAGATTAGCTGGGTGGGTTCTATTTTTTTCTCCTTTGTCTTTTTATTTTGCTGATTTGAATTTCCAAATAAGATTTGAATAAGCAAATCAATTCCAAATCACTTCAAATTTTCACCACATTTTTGTGGGGTGGTCCTTATGTGGAAAATTGTTTTAAGCATACAATCCACTCAAAAACACTTTGGGGTAATAAAACTAAAAATAAAACCATGCCCCATTGGTACGTCCAAAACGTATCTACTTTCTCGAACACTTTTTTATTGTTTCTCCTCTAAACTTGTGTGATTTGGATACAACTAACACGGACTGACGCTGTTTTCAGCAAAATTACCTTGGTGTCTAGTTTTTGTACAGAAAATCAACAATCAGGAAAAATCCCGGAAAATATGCCAAAAAATATATTTCACCAGAAGATCTACGGAGCCAGAAGACGAGACGGAAAAGGGGCTTGGGGGGCCCACACCCCTGCCAGGCACGGGCCCACCTCTAGCCGCGCCTAGGGGGGGGGTGCAGGCACCCCAGGCACCCCCTGGGCCTCCCTCTGTGCCTATAAGTTGCCTCTCGACCTAAAAACCGAGGGGGGTTCGATAGTTTTCCTGAAAGATTTCCGCTCCACCGCCGCAACCAGAAACCAAGATTCGGATATAGAAACTCCATTCTGGCACCCTGCCGGGACGGGGAATTTGGAGAGGATCATCGCCATCGTCATCACCAACACATCTCCATCGACCATCGATGTTTACCTCATCCATGAGTGAGTAATCCCTCGTTGTAGGCTTGGGGATGGTAGGGATTGGATGAGTTCTATCATGTAATCGAATAAAATTGTTAGGGCATAGTGCCTAGTATCTCTATTAGTGCTATTTGACTTTGTTGCAACTTGTCGTGCTTAATGCTTGTCACTAGGGCACGAGTGCCATGATCTCAGATCTGAACTTATTATTGAATCATTATGATAGTATTATTTGTGATCTTATCTGCAATTTGTGTACACATATCATTGTCCGGATCCAAAGGCCCCAAAGTGACAATAATTGGGACAACGGGAGGGGATGGCTGTGGTGTGAGGATCACATGTGTTCACAGAGTGTTAATGCTTTGCTCCGGTGCTCTATTAAAAGGAGCACCTTAATTGAAGTTCCTAGAGGCCACGCCATGGGCCGGATGTAAGATGTTGTGCAAGTTCTTATTGTGAGCACGTATGACTATATCTGGAGCACATGCCTAGGATTGTTTAGTACTTGGATGATTGTTCTTATTTATCTGCAATGCCTTAGATCTTGAAGTTACATGTTTAGACTCGTCCATGCAACGCCCGTCCATCCATCCCAATGCCTACCGCACTCGAATCCCATCGTTTACTGTTACTGTTACTATTTCTCTAGTTTCACTATTGCTGTTGCTTTGCTATTGCTGTTACAAACTGTTGCTACTGATAAACTTTTGTGATCAAGAACTATTTCCAGGTGCAGCTGAATTGATAACTCAGTTGTTAAGGCTTACAAGTATTCTTTGGCTCCCCTTGTGTCGAATCAATAAATTGGGCAATACTACCCGCGAAGACTGTTGCGATCCCCTACACTTGTGGGTCATCACCCATACATGTAATATAAAGAGGTATAAAATAGGGTTTTTTCTAGGGTTTAAATTTGAAAATCTTTGTGCAAGGTAAAGATGCCATGATGATATGAATGCAATAAGATGGCTTTGTATTTGATGAAATTTGGGATGTTACACTAACCCACTTCCTATGCATAGGAATCTTGTGATAAAATAAATCCAAGAAGCACATAGTAACAAGAATGGGTAGAAAAAACAAGAGCAACTTCAAAACTTTCAGCACATAGAGAGGTGTTTCAGTACCATGAAAACTTCTACAACTATATTTTCCTCTCTCATAATAATTTTCAGTAGCTTCATGAATAAACTCAACAATATAACTATCACATAAAGCATGCTTTTCATGATCTACAAACACATAATTTCTATCAAGCTCAAAAATAGAGGGATTAAAACCTTCAAACCCACTTTTAATAATTTTAAAGCAATATGACTAATCATTCAATATAAGACCATCATCTAAAGCTTTATCATAAACATTTTCTAAGCAAAACTCTTTAGTACCATGCATTTCGAAGTTAGGTACAAATATAGGATTATCATAGATAACAGGAGCATAACTATTATCATAAGTTTTATCCATAGCAGATATTTCAAAAGAATCCACAGGAACATAACGTTCATCCTCCTTTGGTAAGCAAGGGGGACAATCAGATAATGTAAGGGATAAATAGTTACTCTCATTAGAAGGTAGGCATGGGTAGCTAATCCATTCTTCCTCCTTTTTTTCATTAGTCTCCTCCTCTTTTTCATCTAATGAGCTTTCATGTTTAGCAATTTCTTCTTCCATAGGCTCCTGCAAATTGTGGACACATTCTTGTGCATGATTGAGTCTCTCTTTATAATCAATGATATACCAATTATTGCTGAAATTTTATATGCAATGATCAAGGATAGAAGAGACCATATCTTTAAGGTCTTTACAAGCAACACAAGTTTCATAGTTTTTAGACATGAAGGATTATGTTTCAGAAGCTCCCATAAACAAAACAAATTGTTCTACTTCTTCAAATCCAAGATGAATATAGTTCTTCCAATGATAGTTCATAATTACAAATTCTTTGCTAAAGCCGCATGGGAATTTAATATGTCTAGTATCCTGTTCAGAGCAACAATTTATATCATGGTGTTTAAGCAAAATTTTAGTAATTAGATCCAACCTTTTTAACACGGCTCTCATGACTTTACCCTTATAATATTCTCTATACCTTATAAAATCTTCCATGGAGGTTCTAGCAGGAGGTGGTTCATCTACTACCTTAGCAGTGATAGTAGTTTTCCCAAATAGGAAACCGAGTGGGTTATCCATAATAAAAAAGTGACTGGAGCAGAACTGGACATAAAAACAACTTGAAGTAGGAACTAATTTTTTGTGTTTTTGATAAGAGAAAGCAAAACCAAGGAAACTAATTTTTTTGGAGTTTTTGATAAAAAGAGGCAAACAAAACAAAGCAAAAGAAACTAAGCAAAACAAGAACAAAGTAAAGAGAAAGGTTGTGAAGGACTCCCCTTGTGAAGCCGTCCTTAGCCTCCCCGGAAACGGCGCTAGGAAACACTTTGATTGCGTGTTGTTTACGTGGGAGCTTCTTCTTCTTTAATTCCCCGGCAGCGGCGCCAGAAAATAGCTTGATGCGCTCAGATCACTGTAGAGCTTCGTTGGGAGACCCCAAGAGGAAGGTATGATGAGCACAACAACAAGTCTTCCCTCAGAAAGAAACTAAGGTTATCGAACCAGTAGGAGGAAGGAAACGACCCAAAGGTGTTGCTAAAAACTTGGAAAATTGCACAACAGAAACTCAAGACTTTGCCCCAATGAACAGTGAGGTTGTCAATCTCACCGGTTTTCTAAAAACAAAGGATTAACTATATGGTGTGAAGGTAATAGTGGTTTGTAGAAAGTAAACGGTAACAGTGGAAGATGTATCAATGGTAAAGATTGGACCAGGGTCCATAGTTCACTAGAGGTGACCTCCTTAAGATAAACAACATGGCATGCTGGGTAAACAAACTACAACGGGGCAATTGACAGGACAGAGCAAGGCATAACAATGCAATACTAGACATTCATGATCCTATGAGATTTTATTGGGCAATACAACAAGATACATAGACCGCCATCCAACTGCATCTATTACTAGTAATCCACCTTCAGGTTATCATCCGAGCCCCTCCAGTATTAAGTTGCAAGCAACGAATAACTGCTTTAAGCAAAGTGTGTAAGGTAAACAATCCACTTGTTTCATGAACAAGACATCGTTGTTTTCTCCCTAGTAGAAACAACTCATATACAACCTTAGAGATTTCTGTCACTTCTCCAAATTAAATAGAGGCATGAACCCACTATCGAGCATAAATACTCCCTCTTGGAGTCACTAGCATCTACTTGGCCAAGATAGCTACTAGAAATGGAGAGCATGAAAGATCACAAAGAACATAGACATGATACAATCAATAAGATAGAACCATTAACCAATCTGACATAGTAATCTCAATATCCATCGGATCCCCGCAAACACAACATGCATGATTAGAAATAGATGATATTGATCGTGAACGGAGCTCACAAGATCTAAACATGGTAGCACAAAGGAGGATAAACAACCATATAGCTACTACATGGACCCGTAGTCCAAGGTGGAACTACTCAAGCTTCATACCAGAGGCTGGCATGATGATGAAGAAGGCCTCCGGGATGATCTCTCCCCTCCATCAGGGTGCCAAGAAGAGCTTCAGATCCCCCCGATCTAGGGACTATGGTGGCGGCGGCTACGGATTATTTAATGGAAGATTGATCGGGTACCTACGGTTTTGGTATCGGGGGCTTCTTATAGGAGAAGAGGGAGGCCTAGGGGGTGCCCGAGGCGGCTGCACCCCCCAGGCGCGGGCTAGGCCAGGCCGCGCAGCCAGGGGGTGTGGCCCCCTCGCGGCCCTTCTCTGTCTCATCTTATTGCTCCGTGTTCCCCATGGTAAAATATTGACTTTGGCTTTTGTCCCGTACAATTTAGAGAATATTGATTTTATGCCTTTTCTGGAACCAAAAACAGAAGAAAACATGCAACTGGCACTATGGCATCTTGTTAATAGGTTAGTCCCAGAAAACATATAAAAATACCTCAAAGTGTAGACAAATCAAAGCAAAGTAGATACTAAGCAAGCATGTAACATTAAAAATTATAGATATGTTTACGACATATCAATATATTTGTCCAAATATCCAACATTGTTATCGTGGAGTTCCACATCATCATCATATTCACCCCCACAATCATCATTGTCCTCTTCTAACACTTCGTCTTGCTCTTTTGTAATTGGGCTAAATATTTGGGTCAAAGGAGGTTCACTCCATAGCTCTTGATCTACGGGTGGAGGACTCCTACTGTCCAATGGGGAGGAAAGACAGTTCAAGTCCAAAGGAAATGAATCATCAACCTTCTTGGTGGCAAATAGCTCAAGAGCCTTGTCTAGTGATTTGGCCACCACCTCCTTGTATGTAAGCCAACAGGCCTCAGAGAATATACGCATGGTCTTCCAACAGATATGCATTCTGAAACCCACATTATGTCTTCCCTCCAACTCAACAACATCACTTGGGTCCATCCATTTCAATTCAATCCTCACTTGCTTCAAGACCTCGGCATAGGTGGGACTACGCTCAAACACCATATCTAGCTTATCCGGGTTTGGTTCTATGTTGCCTTTCAAAAAGGCATCCTTGTCCACATGATGAAGATGAACAATTCTTGCCATCCCTAACACATAGGAGAATATGTTCATTAACTAACCATGACAAGATAAACAAAAATATACTAGTCACATTACCAAACGATATAGCTAACAAGAACACCCTCTCTTACATAAGAAAACCCTAACCCTAGCCATAACATTCCAATAAACCAAACAATGACATTTCAACAACCCTAAACCTAACTAAATGCTTCATACACATGTTTTTACCCAACATTGGCCAATGAATCTAACAAATTTCCAATCATTTCTCCCCAAATCAAATTTCTAGGGTTTCAAGCCAAGTCCAACCAAAATGAAAGATTTCAAAAGGTCAAAACGGAGAGAAATGATGGAGGGTACCTCTAGCAGCTAGGGAGGGGCCAAAATACACCAAATGAAGCTTTCAATGTGAGAGATTTGAGGGGGGAGAAGAGAGGGGAGAAGGGGGCACCTCCTTGCTGTTCTTCTTGGTTGGGTCGAGATGGGGAGGGAATCGGTCGGGGTGGGGAGGGGGGATGCGCGCTTCTGGCTATGTCTCAATGTGTAGCGCCTTTCTGATAGGCGCTACACATTAAAGCATAACTCCTATCAGAAAGGCGCTACACATTGAGCATAGCGCCTCGGCGTTACTCGCCCTAGGCTTACTGCCTAGGCGTCACACGACCGGGTGGGGCTAGGGCCGGGCCAGACGGGTGCCACGCTAGCAGGGGCATAGCGCCTAACAGAAAGGCGCTACCCTATAGAGTAATATCGCCTTGTTGTTAGGCGTTACCCAAAGAGTTAGTGCCAGTGAAATTGTTACGCTGAGGGGCAGCTTGTGAAATCCTTCTAGCTTTAGGTTATTTTTGTCCATTCTACCCTAGAATATTGGATTTTGCCAAGGGCTGTTATATAAAATGGTTTGTCTGGTGGTAAAATTAAAGGAAGATATTTTGATTTGATTTCAGTAAATATAAGTGCCTGCTCTATATAGCAATTACTAATTTAATATGTTCACAAAAATATGCTCCAAGAAATACGCTAGTATGATACTTACATTAGTATACGTCACTTAGGAAACTGCTCATAGGAGACACATTACCAGTGATGCTTCATTTTTACCAGTGGAGTCTTCATTACTGATAGGCCATGGGTAAATGCAAATTGGTGTCCCTCGATCTGTCATTATTATACGGAACTCGTGACTTAGGGTCGTCGCACGCAGCCTATTAGTAGACATCACTTGTAGGAAACTTCTCATAGGAGACACATCATTAGTGATTACTTAGTGTAGCCACACACCACCGTTTTTACCACTGGTGTCTCCATTACTGATAGACCACTAGTAAATGCATACCAGTGACCCTCGATGTGCCATTAGTATGTGGGGTCTGTGAATTGGGACATCGCACACAGCGCAACCTATTAGCCACGCCACTAGTGCTACATGTGTATAGTGGTGTGTACTAGTGGGAAACGCCTGTAGCCCCGCCAGGGCCATCTCGAGGTGATGCGACTAGTGGCACGCCCTGGTGGATCACGCCACTAGCCCAGCCGACCCAAGCCATCAACCATACCATTGCATGACCATCCATCCCCAACCCATTCCCCCATTATTTCTCTTCCTTCGCTCGCATCGCGTCACCGCCCCTCATCTCCTCTCACCTAGCACTACCACCTCCCTCCCCTCCTCCCATTGTTGCCTCGTCACAACTATGCCTCAATCGACACCTCTTTGCCTTCGTCGGTGAGCCCCCCTTGTTCTCTAATGTTAGTATTATAGATGATTTGGTTGTTAGGATTTTGTTATGATTGTTAGTGGATAGCTGTTAGTATTGATAGATGGTTTGTGGATTTAGTTGTTTAATGTTTTTAGGATTGTTAGATGATTTATGTAGTGTAGATGATTCTAGTTAGAAAATATTAGCTAGGATTATTAGTTAGATTTGTGTAGTGTAGATGATTTGTTTAGTGTTGATGATTTATTATGTTGTTAGTACAACATGTGTAGCTAGATGTTTTTCACACTTATTATTTGCTGACTCTATATTTGCCTTACATGATATGGCATTGTGCCAAGTATGCTTTAGTGAGTGTGAATATACCATGTCGACGGCTTATATTTTAGTGTCTACTTGTGTGAGGAGTTCCAAGATGTAGTAACCAATCATACCCTAGCTACCTTGTAACCATTTTTGTAGTGGTTTTACTAATTATTTAAGGTGTGTTTCTGTACCATGCAATACATGGTTCTTGTTCGATGAAATAACACGATAATGTGTGCGCTTTAAGGCCCTTGGGTTCACACATGACATTAACATGGAGAAATGATAGAAAAGACCTGCATTAGAGGTGAAGGATGAAAGCAATTCATTGCACAAAACATGCCCACCGAGGGAGAATTGATATGTTTCTCCCTTATAATAACAATGACGAGGATAAGTGTCATTTATTTCCCTGGTGGTGACGAGGAATACACATTCAATTCTACCATCATTGTCCAAGGATTGCAACCTTAACGAGGATGAGGAAGGACACCTCTTAGATATCCTACCGGGAGCCAGTACCTTCGTCGGGGGTGCTATTTGTGACCCGTTTGACAAGGAAAAATGTTATCAAACATAATATAGTATGTTATTCAAACTTATTTATCATTTATCACTGTTTGTGTCCATAACTTGTGGTGGTCGCATGACATTATTGCTCTTTTGGTTTATGTCTACAAATTACCTAAGAAGGTGGTTTCTGGCATTAACATCCCAGCAGAATGCTTCGTCGGACTAAACCTCTCGAAGTGAGCGTCATTGCATACAAGATGGAGATGGGTGGCCTCCTCTAGTTCAACATAGATAAACAGAAGGAGTTCCATAAGGGCGAAGTTGAGCTACGAGATGGACAAGTTGTGCTCATCACTACTGACATGGGGTATCCACGATAATGACCATGATGATGGACTTGGGTTTTAGGGAAGAAGAGTATGTTGGTAGATTCGTCGGCTAACAAATAAGAGGGAAGGCGAGGTTTACCCACGTTCAGGCCCCAGAGGGTAATATCCTACTCCTACTTGTATGTTCTTGATTATTGATGAAGATTACAAGGTTGCCAAAATAGCTATGGTAGTACAGATTAGATCTTGTCTAGGGTAGATTGTGCGTAAGATCGAGAGCCCTCCTAGGTGGCCCCTCCTTGCCTTTATATGGGAGGCTAGGTCTCAGGCACCATGACCGAGTAAGTTACAGGCTAAGGGAAAACCATAGAATTTCCTAACATTGGGCTCGTTCTTGCTCCACGAGCCAAGAACATGGTCTTGAGGCTCTATGGCTGCCATCTTGTCTTAGGTTTCATGGTCCTTAGCCAATCATCACGTGGGCCTCCAATTGGGATAAACCTGGTATACTAACAGTGGGTACCTGAAGGGTTATAACCACGTTAGTATCCTCTGAGGGTTTAGTAGAATTATAAACTCGAGTAGAGACACAAAGTCGCGGGTCATGTATTATGTAGTCGTAGTCGACTATTAGGAGAGAAAGAACTGTTGACCCGGAAGTGCATCAAGTCAGTGTCTTGTGTGTTTTTTTAGATTCAGTAGTCAAAGGAACGATGGTTTAACGTGTCTAGTGCTCTCGACGAATTGGGACCATTTAATTGCTCTCGGGCAAAAGCAATGCTAACCTACTCAAAAATTGAGCCCCTAGACTCGAACGCGGTATATGTTGGGGTAGCTCGACTCGTGTCGCAGATGTCTTATCGAGTCGAACTCTAGCCTATGAAGGGTTACCCAACGAGTCTGTCGGATTTTTCACCATGCCGTAGGCATGGAAATCATCTGGTAAAGCGCAGCATATGCGATTTTCAAGCAGGTAAATTCAATCTATGAGTCTTATCTTCACATCGTAGACGTGGCATCTAGACATGTTTTCGCAACGGATGCAATCTAGACAGTCGAGGATATATTACGTCATGCAGTCGACCTCATATCAGTTGCAACAGATGGAGTTGACACAACTAGTGGAGTTGCGTGATATGTGGCTGCAAGGAACCTAGAGTCGGTGTAGCAGATAAGCTATCAGATGCGCAACCAGCGCTTCCGATGGGATTAGCCCCTGGGGTTGTGTTTGGCTACTTGTAGCCGTGCATGGTCTCGTTTTGTTACATCATAAAGCGATGTGATCATCCATGGAGGAACTCGACTTGGCCCATGCGCTTGCGGGTGCGAGTAATTGATGTTGACTCCTTCGGAGGATTGGATAAAGTAGCTTAGTGTAGCTAACATCATGGATGACGTCAACATGTACTCAAGTGTTGCTCTAGATAGCTGATGGGATTCGCCAGTAGTGGCCAATGGTAAATATTAACCAGCGTGCGTGATAGTTGAGTTCGATTTGACCACACGACACACGAAAACCGAAGCACGGCATTAATCTAATCTATTTTTGCATGGTCTGAGTTAGTGTGGGTGCGACAGTTCACTCCCTGTGCCGCCACGTGTTGCTATTGATATGACACGTGGCAGTGAACTAGATCAGATGACACCGGGAGGCGCCATTATCGCCCAACAAGGTGAGTGAGGTAGAGAGGCAAATGCCAAAGGGGTGAACGAGGGGAGGGGCTCCCCTGTTGGAGATATGCCCAAGAGGCAATAATAAAGTGGTTATTATTATATCTTTGTGTTTATGATAAATGTTTACATCTCATGCTATAATTGTGTTAATAGGAAACATTGATACTTATGTGTTTTGTAAACATAAAAGAGTCCCTAGGAATCCTCTTGTTGAACTAGCTTGTTGATTAATAGATGATCATGGTTTCCTGATCATGAACATTGGATGTTATTAATAACAAGATCATATCATTAGGAGAACGATGTGATGGACACACACCCATAGTGAGTATAGCATAAAATTAAGTCATTATGTTTGTTTTGCTACAAGCTTTCAAATACATAGTAACCTAATCCTTCGATCATGTTAATCACCATCACCAGATGAGAGCTTTTATGACATCAAACAATAATTTCGTAACTAGGTGGTTATAAAGGTGGCATTAGGTATTCTCAACGTATGTGTTGAAGTGCATGGATCAAGAGTGAGATTTGTCCATCCGAATGATGGATAGATATACTCTGGGCCCTCTTAGTGGAGTGTCATCCAATTGGCTTGCAACCATGTGAATAGGTCACAAGGGATGTCACATCACAGTATGAGTAAAGAGTACTTATCGGTAACGAGGTTGAACTAGGTATGGAGATACCGACGATCGAACGTCGGATAAGTAAAGTATCACGCGACAAAGGGAATCAGTATCATATGTTAATGGTTTATTTGATCACAAAGTCATCGTTTAATATGTGGGAGCCATTATGGATCTCTAGGTCCCTCTACTGGTTATTGATCGGAGAGGTGTCTCGATCATGTCTGCATAGTTCGCGAACCGTAGGGTGACACAATCAAGGTTCGATGTTGTTTAAGTATATATGGAATGTGAGTTGGAGACCGAATGTTTTTTAGAGTCTTGGATTGGATCCAGGACATCACGAGGAGATCCGGAATTATCCGGAGAATAAGATTCATATAATGGAAGTAATTTTCTAGGGTTCGGAAAAGTTCCGGAGGTTTTGATCAGAGCTTCTAGAAGGTTTCAGAAGGTTTCGGAAGGTTCTAGGGCAATAAACTTGGATCCTAAGAAAATAGGGCACAAGACTTGGGGGGGGGGGAGTTTTCCTTTCCCACCCTTCCTTGCGCCGGCCCTATGGGAAGTGGGCCAAAGAGGGAACCTGTAACATCCTAGCATTTAGGAACTAACGAAGGGTAGATTTAGAAATATGGAATGTTGCATGCATTCATTTGTGAAAATGTGGGTAAAATTTTCGCCAAATAAAACCTTGAGTGATCAATGTTTGTTTCTTACTTTGAGATTAGGTTTAGTCTTAAAGGAGGATTGTTACAAACTTTGATATGATCTTTAAGGAATTATGTGTGTTTGAAAATGAATTTGAATTTTTAAACTTAAGGGTTTGAATCTTGAATTAATTGTGAATTAATTATTTTAACTCCAAACATTATCTAAATGAAACAATTATGAATATGAAAACTTATTTCATATTATCAATATATACACAAGTTACAAATAATGAAACTTACTGAAATCATTTTCAAACTTCAAAATTTACAACAGAATAAAGAATAAGAAAATTCTTTATTCATAATAAATAATCTTATTACAAGATAATAAAATGAAAAATTACAAAGAATAATAAAATTACATTGGAACATTCTATAACTACCCTATAACTAAACCTAAACTAAATCTTCATATTTGTACCTGCAAAACAAAACAGAAAATTAAATAGAAAAATAAAAGGGTTAGTGTTAGCATTATTTCGCTCAGATATGTCAGTGAAATGCACTTGACAAATTCATCATTGAGAAATTTATATAAAAGGGGCAAGTTTCACCAATATGAAAGAATCCATCTTTCATAAATTCAAAGCCAGAAGTCAAATGATAGCCAAGAGGGACAAATTCACCAGCCAGGTGAAAGTAACCTGGTAAGAGTAAGTTCAAAATTCTGAACATATCTACAAGTGCATAGCAAGCACACAGGCAGGACACACACCAACATGCATGTGGTGTGTTGTCAACCTCACAGAACAGCCCAATCTCACAAAACCACAAGCACAACCGTTGGAGGCACTAGTGCATCACCCACTACACAGCACACAAGAACAACCAGTGTAGACAGCAGCTAAATCAAGCATCACAGCCAGCAACCACACCAACTAAGGATCAACCAAACATCACCAGGATGGTGACATAAGGAGGGGTATGGATCAGGTGGACAGCAAGATCAAGCCAGGATCTAGGAGGAGCAGGTTAGCTCAAGATCAAGCACAGGAGTCCAGCAAAACCAGATCAAGATCATCATCATCAATTTACTACACCATCATCAGATTCTGTGGTGAGTTTCATAAAACCTTCACATAATCTAATCATCTTATTCAGAGAAAAGCATGTGTTGTTTTATAAAACAAACCCTCAGAAAGTACCCAAGTGGGGTGAATCCATCATAGGGATTTCTAAAATTCTAAAGGCAAACAACAAAGTACCAGGATCCAACCAGAGCTTAGAGCAACATCCTTGCTCTAGTTGTCAAACTATATTTTACAACTCAATCATACATATACCTATGATCTATTTCTAGGCACATCCCTAAAGGAAGGGTAGCACCTTAGAAACAAATCTTTGGATCCATAGTTTGAGCAAACTCACTATCATTTTTCCAAGCTTTGATCCAATAAAGAATAGCTGGTACCACTACCAGGACTATCTAGATGAACCAATTAGATAAGATCTGAATCCCTAAGCCTCAGACCAACATCATTGGTCTTAGGGAATTCAGATAAGAGCATTTCTATTTATCTTTCAAAGCCAAGATTGTCTTAAACATAAACTAACCAAATCCATGGTTTAGAATCAAACTTGTGTGCCATACCATGATGGTGTCACAAGAACAATTCAATATGAACCAGGAAAGACAGTAAATCGTCATAGATTCAGACAATCAACTAACTAATCATTTTCCTGTTAACACAGGAATCATAACTAGGATATTCCTATGTTACACTTCACTGTACCACATGTTAATTCCCAAGATAACAACACTAAGACAGTAGCTGTATCTTATCATAATCATGAACATGAATCAAATAAACAGTGGAAAGCTATCAAGTCATTGGCTTTACCAAGCATGTTTCCCAAACAACAATATCATCTGAATCAGATGCAATCCATGCATAAAATCATCTAAGAAGCCACCAGAAAAGTATAGATCATTTTAATCAATAAGCCTCAGACCAATAATCATTTAGCATGTGTACAGATCATCCAAACATGAATCAATTCATCCAGTACATGATCAATCACATCACAGGAACCCTAAATGGATAACCAGCCTAACCTGAATCAGACAGTATCCAGAGAGGATACTGCCAATGTCTAGCATCGAACCAGCAAACACAGAGGGCACCAGAGGAGGGGAATCAAACTCACCATAGGTCCTCGCTGAAAGATAGAAGAGGAAGCAGAGGGGCCGACGACCATGGCGGCACGGGGAGCACCCCAGAGGGGGCGCTACAACCCGCACGATGCCACGACAGCGACCCTGATCACGCCTCGAGGTGCAGAGCATCACCTCGACGCACGACGACCACTACAGCACTTGAATCCATGCCAATCCCCAAACTCTAGGGTTTGGGACGGCATCAATCCATCGCAGGGGATCCCTAGGCTCGAATACAATTGGATAGAATGAAAGAGCATCGTCGATAACCCCCAATTGCACCACGACGGCAACCAGAACGACCGACGGCTGCGAGAATTGACGGTGGCGGCATCGCCGACCACGGGGTCGGGGTCAGAGGAGGAGAGGATGAACTCGAGAGAGGAGAGGCAGTGAGGAATGGGCTGAGCTGGGCCAAAAACCCTTCGGGCTGGTCCTTTTGTCCAGGACAAATGGGCTACCAGGGCCCAATAAGTATAACTAGCCCATAAACATTTTTAGGCCTATTTTAATTAATTGGAAAAGACCAAAATGCCCCTGAACTCAATAAAATTCTAGAAAATAAAATAAAAGTCCAAAAATGATAAATAAAATATTTTTGGATTTACAATAATCCATACTATACAAATAAAATAAAATATAAAATTATAGACATTTAAAATTTTATAAGAATTTTGTAATTCATATATTCCTTATGGAATTTTACAAAATTATTGAAAGGTGATAAAAATAAATAGAAATCACTTTCATTATATATTAATATTATAGTATTTTTGAAAAATACTAAATAAATATTTAATAACAATTTTAATGTATAATTGATAATTCCTAAAAGTATTATTAAATCAATAAAAGTCAAATAAAAAGGAAATAAAATAAAATAATTCAATATGTGTTATAAATATTAAAAATTAATATTTATAAACCCTTTATTATTAAAAAGAACTTTTCATAATAATGGGGAGAATGCGTATCAAGTTAAGTGATGCATGACATTATTGCATAATCATTTTTGCTTCTTTAAATATTGTCCTTACCAGGCAATAATGATGTTTTTGTAGAACTAGAAGCTCAAGGTCCAGTGCAAGCATCAGACTTCACTACCTTGCCATCACCAGGCAAGTTCATCACTTTCTCATGTCATTTGAAGAGTCTTTATCAAAGTATTTGCAAATTGTGTGTTATCATATATGCTATAAAAGTAAGAAAATATTATTTTCACAAATAAAGAAATCATAGATATCATCCTAAGTGATGATATAATGGAGCAATGGAACTTAGGGTTCTAATTGCAACAATGATGATCAAGTAAGGACTTAATAACCCCTGACATCAGTGTTTCTAGCACCGTATATTACGCGTTAGCCATGAGATTTGGAATGGGACAGAGAAGTCAGCTGTATCTTCTTCCTCTCGCATGAAGCCGGATGTGCAGGTCGTGGCTGTTATTCTCGTAGCATTCATATTAATTGGTAATTCGTAGAGGATATGCATCATATGGGTGGGAACCCTGATCGTCCCACGATAGTTCTGGCATCTAACGGTTTGTATAAACCATTGCCGTAATTCATTATGTGGGCATGGTGTACACCAAGGAGGCATGCGGGGTCGCGAAGGGGGCAGTGATTGGCTTGGACCAACTACTGGACCCCACATCATGGAATTGTGGATGGGAAATTACGCCCGGTTGTGCAACAAGGAGTTGATATCTCATGGGTAAAGTAACACACCTCTACAGAGTGTAAGAACTGTAACTTATTACTCCCTGTTCCGGGAAGGAGCTACGAACGCGGCAGGAAAGGAACTCCATGAAAGTTCTGGTCAACCTGTGAAGGCTGATTGTCATAGTTTTTTTACAATAAAATCAATCTTTGAAGAAAGATTTACAAAAATTGCATAGTGCCAAGGATTTATAATCCGAGGTGGTAGTTAGAGCATCAAAATTCCCACCTTGCATATAATGAACTTGTTGGGTAATGTTGTTACTCATTCTTTCCTTTGATCCCTTGCTTAGACTCTAAGGATTCCGAAGACGTGCCAATGTATGCAGCCGAATGCCAACAAGATGTGTTCTAAGAGGAACCTGATTTGTCCGGAGGAGTTGAAGGAGTGGATTACGAAATCCGCTATGGTGTCAATGATAACGATTCCAACTAACTATCCCTAGTTAATAGTAACCAATGGAGCCGAGCAGCATGAACTCTATAGAATAAGCTCTTTAGCTCAACTCCTAGACGGAGTTACTACTTTTAAATTCCGCTGAACACTTTATATTTTGGTTTTTAAGTTGGATCTTTTGGAAGTCTTGAACTTCCGGTATTGTAATAATAACAATGTGTGTAATTTTATAATATGGACCCGCAATGTTTCTGTTGTACCACTCTGAGGGATGTGATATTTACGGAACGGTGTTCTGTGGATGTCATGTCAACGACTATAGTGTACTACACATGAAGTGGTATGCTGGGTCACCGCAGTTTGTATCAGAGAAAATTGCTTTGTCCTTAGGTTGGAAACTTAGTAAAGGGTATTACCTGTAGGAAAGATTAGCAACGATAAAGAATTCTCTAAAATTAATATAATGGGTATTCAAATGAGAATATTCCGTTATATATTTTAGTGCGGTAATTCTTTGTTATGATGCAATATATCATTGGATACTAACCAAAATTATTTTTTCTGATATACAGAGATATGGCACCAAAGTTTCCAAAACAGACTTTGGTAAGGAAAGAGGAGACTCTTGATGATTATCAAGGATCATTCACAAGCCAACTTCGTCAACTTTTAAAGCTTTTTAGTTGTCCAACTAGAATTCCAGTGAACACTATCACTTACCTTGATGGTCGGATGTTATCCAAGTATAGTGTGAGTATCCAACTTCCAGAGAAGCTTGGATTATATCATGATCTACCTATAGGAGAAGGTAGGAGTCATTTAGGAGCCTATCATGTTGCTGTTGTGGAGGCGATAGCTAATATTCAGGAGCAGAAAGCCAAGTAGTTAGAAGGTAGCACATTCTCTGTGATACCTCATGATTCTATAGACTCGGAGCCTATACCGGATCATCTTACTTTAGTTAAGAAGCATCCTAAGTTAGCTTCCAAGTTTATGGATAGATATCGAACAATCGTTGCGTATTTTTATAAGACCCATCAAGTGATTGTCGAAGACAAAAATGACATGTTAGAGGATCTAACTGATCCGGAAAGGAGGAAGCAGTTAGCATTTCAGTTAAAGAAAGAAGCAAGTAGTAGTGCAACACCTATCTTTAAGGATATACCTATAGATCCTGAATCTTTTATACCATATCCTTATTCACCAAGACCTGAACCTATACATGATCCTACTATGGATATGCGGTATGCAGTACCACAGGGCTCAGAGGATGGTTCTGATTCAGAACTTCCTATTGAGAATTCAGATGGATGGAGAATGGGATCATATGATGGATCTCATGAACACCAGATGTCCACAGATGGTTCTGACAGAAATGTTGGACAATCTAGTTGGATGGGTGCAAGGATGAACCCTAATAATAGTAGTAGAAATACCATGTCAATAGATAATCAGGATGAAGAAGAAGATCCCGAGGAGAGAGTGTTTGAATCATCAACATCTTCTCAAAACCCAGGGAATATACATTATCCAGTGTTTAACTATCTTGCCCACGAGAGCACCTGGGAAGCAGCAGGATCTGCGTATCCTGTTGACAACTCAAGAAATGAAGCTCAGGAGATACAGGCCAGAGATAATGTTGAATATGTTTTTGAAAACTTTTCAGCTGAGCTGGAGGGAGTCAATGCACTCAGGTTGAGTAATGACTCAAGTCCTGACACTTCAGATACAGAGTATGTTCCTTCTAGAAGGCCATATGTTCCACAAACTGTGCGACGAACAACACGTCATCACGATTGGACATCAGGCATGTACGATGAGCGTAGTTACTACTAGAAGGAGGATATTAGTTAGTAGTATCAAGTATTGTGTATTGTACTCAAGTAATAAGGTAGTTTTGTAATGATACCTATATAGTATAGGTTGTAATGACTTTTTATAATTATGATATTATGTAATATATGTGAAATGCATATTTGGATTTTCTTTGGATCTTCATTGTGTGACTAGTTCTGTGCGTAAAGTCGAGCTCAGAACACATGTGCATGATGTAATTATGAGTATTCGCTTTATGTTTCAGGACTAGAGGGTCATGGATACAGGTGTAGTAATGGAGACTGAACAGCAGCGGATGGAGCAAGAGGCCAAGGAAAAGACTGATGCAGATGCAGCAAACCAAGAAGCATTACCACCACCACCAATGAGGCCGTTAATGGAGCAGAACTTTATGGAATGCATGCAAATGATGCAAGAAACCCAGAACAAGTTCATGGAAGAGCTGCTGGGGAGAGCAAATCAGAGGGCACCTGAAGGTGGAGGAGTGAGTCTATCGGATTTTTAGAATGCAAGACCGTTACCTTTTGCATCAGCTCCTGAACCAATGGATGGAGAAGACTGGCTAGCAGATACTAAAAGGAAGCTGAAAACTGTAGGTTGCAATGATGAGGAGAAATTGAGGTATGCAACTCATCTTCGGACTGGACCTGCAGCATCATGTTGGGAAAATCAGTTAGCCATGCAACAACCAGGAAGAGAGTTTACCTGGGAAGAGTTCAAGCAGAGATTCCGTGAATATCATGTTCCGGAAAGTGTTATGGAGTTGAAGCGGAGAGAATTTGAGGAGCTTCAGCAAGGATATACTAGTGTCATGAAGTACATCCGGGAGTTTAGTCAACTGTCTCGCTATGCTGAGGAGGATGTCAACACAAAAGAGAAGCGGAAGAATCATTTCCTGCGTGGATTAAATCCATTTGTGAGGATGCAGCTAAGGTTAGCCAATAAGAAAACTTATCAGCAGTTGTTGGATGCAACCATTACTTTTGAAGATGACTACAAGAATGTCCAAGAGGACCGAAGGAAGAGATCCAAGAAGGAAACCAAGAGGATTCAGGCAAGCAAACCTAAACCCAACCTGGAGTTCAAACCTCGGAATAGGAATTATGGCAACAATAACAATAACAGTAACAATAACAAGGGCAGTAGTGGAAATCAATCCAATCCGAGAAGGAATGTTATCTATAACAACTGTAGAATTCCAGGGCATTTTTAGAGGGAATGCAAAAAGCCTGTAGTGATCTGTTACGGTTGTGGTCAGAAGGGGCATATTAAGCCAGATTGTCCGAGAAAACCACCTGGAGGATGGCCTACCAAGGGAGGAGGACAAGCCAGTGGGGGAAATGGACAGCCCAATAAATGAGGAAATAATGGCAAGAACAGCAATGGCAAGAGGAACCAACCTACCGGTAAACTGAATTGTGCAACCCTCGAGGAGGTGGATAATTCGAAGCATGCAGTGATAGGTATGCTCAATATCCTTACCAATCCCGACAAAGTTCTATTTGATACTGGTGCAACTACTTCATTCATTTCTGAAGAATTTTGTGATAAGTTCGGGATTAGAAGGGCAACGTTAGAAAGTCCTATGACAGTAGTTACAGCAGGAGGGAATGTGATTGTACGCCACATAAAACAAGATCATGTTATCTCGATCTGTGGTTGTACATATTTCGCAGACCTTTATGTGATTCCTTTGAAAGGAATTGCAGTAGTGCTGGGGATGGATTGGATGATGGAACACGGAGCTCAGATAAATTGTGAGGAGAAAACTGTCTCAATCAAAACTCCAAGTGGAGCAAGGATAGTTTACCAAGCAGATAAACACAGTCATATCATGGTGGATCTGCAGTTGAATTCAATGAAAGAAGTTAAATTGGAAGAGATTCCTGTAGTTAATGAATTCCAAGATGTTTTTCCAACAGATTTATCGGGAATGCCACCAGGCCGGGAGATAGAGTTCACCATTGACCTAATTCCTGGTACAACATCAATATCTCAAGCACCATATAAAATGGGACCCAAAGAGTTGAAAGAACTCAAGGAGAAAATTGATGAGTTAGCTAGAAAAGGATTTATTCAGGAAAGTGTATCTCCATGGGGAACACCAGTAATCTTTGTGGATAAAAGAGATGGTGGAAGACAGATGTGTGGTGATTATATAAACCTAAACAATGTAACTATAAAGAACAAGTATCCTTTACCAAGAATTCAAGATTTGTTTGATCAAGTGAAAGGAGCTGGAGTATTTTCAAAGATCGATTTAAGATCTGATACCATCAAATAAAAATCAAGCCGGAAGATGTTCCCAAAATAGCATTTGTCTCAAGATATGGACACCATGAGTATCTGGTAGTACCATTTGGTTTGACCAATGCACCGGCAATATTCATGAATCTGATGAACAAGATCTTCATGCCATATTTGGACAAGTTCGTCATAGTATTTATTGATGATATTTTGATATATTCCAAGGATAAGGAAGAGCATACTGATCATTTGAGAATAGCATTACAAACTTTAAGAGAACACAAACTCTATGCTAAGTTCAGTAAATGTGAATTTTGGCTTGATAAGGTAGAATTCCTCGGTCATGTGATCAGTAAGGATGGAATTGCTGTGAATCCATCTAAAGTTCAGTCGGTACTAGAGTGGACTGCACCGACCAATGTGAAGCAAATTCGAGGTTTCTTAGGAATGGCTGGTTATTATCGGAGATTCATTGAAGGTTTCTCAAAACAGGGAAGGACTTCACCGTATACTGTGATGCATCTAAAGAAGGTTTGGGTTGTGTATTAATGCAAGATCGGAAAGTGATTGCTTATGGTTCAAGGCAATTGAAACCACATGAAGTCAACTATCCAACTCATGATTTAGAGTTAGCAGCAGTAGTCTTTGCACTGAAAGGATGGAGGCATTTTATTTATGGAGCCAGATGTGAGTTATACACTGACCATAAAAGTCTCAAATATTTCTTTACTCAAAAGGAATTGACTATGAGACAAAAGCGTTGGTTGGAACTAATCAAGTATTATGATTTAACAATCAACTACACTCCAGGGAAAGTAAATGTTGTGGCAGATGCTTTAAGCAGAAAGAGTGCAGATACTTAGCCAAGCAATCGGGAGTTACCAAAAGAGTTACAAATGGACTTGGAAAGATTAGAGCTTTAATTTATCAGAACAGAGGTTCTTGGAGGATTAGCTACTATGTAGGTAGTTGCAGAGCAGGACAATGATCTTAAGCAAGAAATTTTTAGACATCAAGAAGAAGATCCTTTTATTGCTGAGGAAATTCGGAGAATATCTCAAGGGAAAAAATCAGTTTTTCGCCTTGGATATTATGGGTATTTATGGTTTCAAGACCGTCTATGTGTTCCAGATGTGACGGAGATTAGAAATGTCATACTCAAAGAGGCACATGGTACACCATATTCTATACATCCTGGGAGTACTAAGATGTATATGGATTTGAAAGAACTATTCTGGTGGAATAACATGAAAAGGGACATTGTAAAATATGTATCTGAATGCCATACTTGTCAAAGGGTGAAAGCTGAACATCAAGGTCCAGCAGAACCATTACAACCCTTGGAAATTCCTGAATGGAAGTGGGAGGAAATAGGTATGGACTTCATTACAGGATTGCCTATGACACCAAAAAGGAAGGATATGATATGGGTAATTGTGGACAGACTCACTAAGAGTGCACATTTTATTCCGGTGAATCAAAAGGATAATGCCGAGAAGTTAGTTGAAGTATATGTCAAAGAGATAGTAAGTAAGCATGGAGTACCCAAGAAGATCGTAACTGATAGGGGATCAGTGTTTACTTTTGCATTTTGGAAGCAATTGCATGAAGCACTTGGTTCAAAGTTAGATTTCAGCACGGCATATCATCCTGAGACAGGAGGTCAAACTGAAAGAACAAATCAAATCCTAGAAGACATGTTAAGGGCTTGTGCATTAGATTTTGGAGGAACATGGGAAGATCACCTACCATTGGCAGGATTTTCTTATAATAATAGCTATCAGAGTAGTCTGAAGGCAGCTCCATATCAGGTTCTGTATGGAAGGAAGTGTAGATCACCAATATGTTGGTATGAACCTGGAAGCAGCAAAGAGTTTGCGCTAGATTATATCAAGGAAAGACAAGACATCATTGATAAGATCAGGGATAGACTGAAAATAGCCTAGAGCAGGCAGAAAAGTTATGCGGATCAAAGTCGAAGATCATGGCATCCAGAAGTAGGATATATGGTCTATCTGAAAGTAAGTCCAATGAAAGGAGTGAAAAGGTTCGGAGTTAAAGGGAAATTGAGTCCAAGATATATCGGACCATTCAAGATACTAAGTCAAAACAGAACTATAGCTTATGCTTTAGAGTTACCATCAAGATTGGCTCAAGTGCATAATGTTTTCCATGTATCACAACTTCGTAAATGTTTAAAAGTTCCAGATGATGCAATCACACATCAAGAGATAGAACTACACGTAGACCTGACTTATATTGAAAAGCCTTGTAAGATTCTGGAAGAAAACTGGAAAAGATTAAGGAACAGAGCAATCAAATATTGCAAGGTACAGTGGGAACATCACCCTGAAAGGGAAGCCACATGGGAGAAAGAAGAGGATTTAAGAAAAGCTTATCCAGAACTATTCAGGTACATCTCCACAAACTTTGGGACGAAGTTTAATTTAAGGGGGGAAGTCTGTAACATCCCAACATTTAGGAACTAACGAAGGGTAGATTTAGAATTATGGAATGTTGCATGCATTCATTTGTGAAAATGTGGGTAAAATTTTCGCCAAATAAAACCTTGAGTGATCAATGTTTCTTTCTTACTTTGAGATTAGGTTTAGTCTTAAAGACGGATTGTTACAAACTTTGATATGATCTTTAAGCAATTATGTGTGTTTGAAAATGAATTTGAATTTTTAAACTTAAGGGTTTGAATCTTGAATTAATTGTGAGTTAATTATTTTAACTCCAAACATTATCTAAATGAAACAATTATGAATATGAAAACTTATTTCATATTATCAATATATACACAAGTTACAAATAATGAAACTTACTGAAATAATTTTCAAACTTCAAAATTTACAACAGAATAAAGAATAAGAAAATTCTTTATTCATAATAAATAATCTTTATTACAAGATAATAAAATGAAAAATTACAAAGAATAAGAAAATTACATTGGAACATTCTATAACTACCCTATAACTAATCCTAAACTAAATCTTCATATCTGTACCTACAAAACAAAATAGAAAATTAAATAGAAAAATAAAAGGGTTAGTGTTAGTATTATTTCTCTCAGATATGTCAGTGAAATGCACTTGACAAATTCATCATTGAGAAATTTATATAAAAGGGGCAAGTTTCACCAATATGAAAGAATCCATCTTTCATAAATTCAAAGCCAGAAGTCAAATGACAGCCAAGAGAGACAAATTCACCAGCCAGGTGAAAGTAACCTGGTAAGAGTAAGTTCAAAATTCTGAACATATCCACAAGTGCATAGCAAGCACACAGGCAGGACACACACCAGCATGCATGTGGTGTGTTGTCAACCTCACAGAACAGCCCAATCTCACAAAACCACAAGCACAGCCGTGGGAGGCACTAGTGCATCACCCCACTGCACAGAACACAAGAACAGCCAGTGTAGACAGCAACTAAATCAAGCACCACAACCAGCAACCACACCAACTAAGGATCAACCAAACATCACCAGGATGGTGACATAAGGAGGGGGATGGATCAGGTGGACAACAAGATCAAGCCCAGGAGCTAGGAGGAGCAGGTTAGCTCAAGATCAAGCACATGAGTCCAGCAAAACCAGATCAAGATCATCATCATCAATTTACTACACCATCATCAGATTCTGTGGTTAGTTTCATAAAACCTTCACATAATCTAATCATCTTATTCAGAGAAAAGCATGTGTTGTTTTATAAAACAAACCCTCAGAAATCACCCAAGTAGGGTGAATCCATCATAGGGATTTCTGAAATTCTAAAGGCAAATAAAGGATCCAACCAGAGCTTAGAGCAACATCCTTGCTCTGGTTGTCAAACTATATTTTACAACTCAATCATACATATGCCTATGATCTATTTCTAGGCACATCCCTAAAGGAAGGGTAGCACCTTAGAAACAAATCTTTGGATCCATAGATTGAGCAAACTCACTATCATTTTTTCCAATCTTTGATCCAATAAAGAATAGCTGGTACCACTACCAGGACTATCTATATGAACCAATTAGATAAGATCTGAATCCCTAAGCCTCAGACCAACATCATTGGTCTTAGGGAATTCAGATAAGAGCATTTCTATTTATCTTTCAAAGCCAAGATTGTCTTAAACATAAACTAACCAAATCCATGGTTTAGAATCAAACTTGTGTGCCATACCATGATGGTGTCACAAGAACAATTCAATATGAACCAGGAAAGACAGTAAATCGTCATAGATTCAGACAATCAACTAACTAATCATTTTCCTGTTAACACAGGAATCATAACTAGGATATTCCTATGTTACACTTCACTGTACCACATGTTAATTCCCAAGATAACAACACTAAGACAGTAGCTGTATCTTATCATAATCATGAACATGAATCAAATAAACAGTGGAAAGCTATCAAGTCATTGGCTTTACCAAGCATGTTTCCCAAACAACAATATCATCTGAATCAGATGCAATCCATGCATAAAATCATCTAAGAAGCCACCAGAAAAGTATAGATCATTTTAATCAATAAGCCTCAGACCAATAATCATTTAGCATGTGTACAGATCATCCAAACATGAATCAATTCATCCAGTACATGATAAATCACATCACAGGAACCCTAAATGGATAATCATCCTAACCTGAATCAGACAGTAGCCAGAGAGGACACTGCCAATGTCTAGCATCGAACCAGCAAACAGAGAGGGAACCAGAGGAGGGGAATCAAAGTCACCATAGGTTCTCGCTGAAAGATAGAAGAGGAAGCAGAGGGGCCGACGACCATGGCGACACGGGGAGCACCCCAGAGGGGGCGCTGCATCCCGCACGGCGCCACAGCAGCGAGCCTGATCACACCTCGAGGTGCAGAGCATCACCTCGACGCACGATGACCACGACAACACTTGAATCCATGCCAATCCCCAAACCCTAGGGTTCGGGACGACATCAATCCATAGAAGGGGATCCCTAGACTCGAATCCAATTGGATAGAATGAAAGAGCGTCGTTGATAACCCCCAATTGCACCACGATGGCGACCAGAACGGCCAACGGCGGCGGGAATCGACGGTGGCGGCATCGCCGTCCACGGGGTAGGGGTCAGAGGAGGAGAGGATGAACTCGAGGGAGAAGGAGAGGCAGTGAGGAATGTGCCAAGCTGGGCCAAAAACCCTTCGGGGTGGTCCTTTTGTCCAGGACAAATGGGCCACCAGGGCCCAATAAGTATAACTAGCCCATAAACATTTTCAGTCCTGTTTTAATTAATTGGAAAAGACCAAAATGCCCCTGACCTCAATAAAATTCTAGAAAATAAAATAAAAGTCCAAAAATGATAAATAAAATATTTTTGGATTCACAATAATCCATACTATACAAATAAAATAAAATATAAAATATTAGACATTTAAAATTTATAAGAATTTTGTAATTCATATATTCCTTATGGAATTTACAAAATTAAAGGTGATAAAAATAAATGAAAATCAGTTTCATTATATATTAATATTGTAGTATTTTTGAAAAATACTAAATAAATGTTTAATAACAATTTTAATGTATAATTGATACTTCCTAAAAGAATTATTAAATCAATAAAAGTCAAATAAAAAGGAAATAAAATAAAATAATTCAATATATGTATAAATATTAAAAAGTAATATTTATAAACCCTTTATTATTAAAAAGAACTTTTCATAATAATGGGGAGAATGCGTATCAAGTTAAATGATGGATGACATTATTGCATAATCATTTTTGCTTCTTTAAATATTTTCCTTACCGGGCAATAATGATGTTTTTGTAGAACTAGAAGCTCAAGGTATAGTGCAAGCATCAGACTTCACTACCTTGCCATCACCAGGCAAGTTCATCACTTTCTCATGTCCTTTGAAGAGTCTTTATCAAAGTATTTACAAATTGTGTGTTATCATATATGCTATAAAAGTAAGAAAATATTATTTTCACAAATAAAGAAATCATAGATATCATCATAAGTGATGATATAATGGAGCAATGGAACCTAGGGTTCTAATTGCAACAATGATGATCAAGTAGGGACTTAATAACCCCTGACATCAGTGATTCTAGCGCCGTATATTACGCGTTAGCCATGAGATTTGGAATGGGAAAGAGAAGTCAGCTGTATCTTCTTCCTCTCGCATGAAGCCGGATGTGCAGGTCGTGGCTGTTATCCTTGTAGCGTGCATATTAATTGGTAATTCACAGAGGATATGCAGCATATGGGTGGGAACCCTCATCGTCCCACGATAGTTCTGGCATCTAACGGTTTGTACAAACCATTGCCGTAATTCATTATGTGGGCATGGTGTACACCAAGGAGGCATGTGGGGTCGCGAAGGGGGTAGTGATTGGCTTGGACCAACTACTGGGCCCCACATCATGGAATTGTGGACGGGAAATTACGCCCGGTTGTGCAACAAGGAGTTGATCTCTCATGGGTAAAGTAACGCACCTCTACAGAGTGTAAGAACTGTAACTTGTTACTCCCTGTTCCGGGAAGAAGCTACAAACACGGTAGGAAAGGAACTCCATGAAAGTTCTGGTCAACCTGTGAAGGCTCATTGTCATAGTTTTTTTCAGAATAAAATCAATCTTTGAAGAAAGATTTACAAAAATTGCATAGTGCCAAGGATTTATAATCCGAGGTGGTAGTTAGAGCATCAAAATTACCACATTGCATATAATGAACTTGTTGGGTAACGCTGTTAGTCATTCTTTCCTTTGATCCCCTGCTTAGACTCTGAGGATTCCGAAGACGTGCCAATGTATGCAGCCGAATGCCAACAAGATGTGTTCTACTAGGAACCTGATCTGTCCGGAGGAGTTGAAGGAGTGGATTACAAAATCCGCTATGGTGTCGATGATAACGAGTCCAACTAAGTATCCCTAGTTAATAGTAACCAATGTAGCCGAGCAACATGAACTCTATAGAATAAGGTGTTGAGCTCAACTCCTAGACGGAGATGCTACTTTTAAATTCCGCTGAACACTTTATATTTTGGTTAGTAAGTTGGATCTTTTGGAAGTTTTGAACTTCCGGTATTGTAATAATAACAATGTTTGTACTTTTGTAATATGGACCCGCAATGTTTCTGTTGTACCACTCTGAGGGATGTGATATTTACGGAACGGTGTTCTGTGGATGTCATGTCAACGACTATAGTGTACTACACATGTAGTGGTATGCTGGGTCACCGCAATCTTTAAGTTACATGTTTAGACTCGTCCATGCAACGCCCATCATCCATCCCTATGCCTACCGCACTCGAATCCTACTGTTACCGTTATTGTTACTATTGCTGTTGTTTCACTGTTGCTGTTGTTGTTGTTGTTGTTGTTGTTGTTGTTGTTGTTGTTGTTGTTGTTGTTGTTGTTGTTGTTGTTGTTGTTGTTGTTGTTGTTGTTGTTGTTGTTGTTGTTGTTGTTGTTGTTGTTGTTGTTGTTGTTGTTGTTGTTGTTGTTGTTGTTGTTGTTGTTGTTGTTGTTGTTGTTGTTGTTGTTGTTGTTGTTGTTGTTGTTGTTGTTGTTGTTGTTGTTGTTGTTGTTGTTGTTGTTGTTGTTGTTGTTGTTGTTGTTGTTGTTGTTGTTGTTGTTGTTGTTGTTGTTGTTGTTGTTGTTGTTGTTGTTGTTGCTACTGATAAACTTCTGTGAGCAAGAACTATTTCCAGGTACAGCTGAACTGACAACTCAGTTGTTAAGGCTTGCAAGTATTCTTTGGCTCCCTTGTGTCGAATCAATAAATTGGGTAATACTACCCGCGAAGACTGTTGCGATCCCTATACTTGTGGGTCATCAAGACTATTTTCTAGCGCCGTTGCCGGGGAGCATAGATTTATTTGTAAGTTCACATGGATCTATTATTGTTCACTGCTACTCCTTTCATCATGGGGAAGTCTCGTGATGGAAAGTTCCCTATTTTACCATCCACTGCAAGAAGAGGTAGAGTCCTAAACACCTCCACTGCTCTTGATTCACCGTCTGTTATAAGTAAGCTTGTTACACCACCACCACATACTCATGCTACACACACTGCTACTACTGTTGAGTCTGAAACTGCTTTTGATGCTCATGATGTTACTTCTACTGTGCTTGATGCAAGTGGTTCATTAGGTCCTTTTCTAGATGCTACTATGGCTAGTCTAGGAAATACCGAAACTCCTACACTATTACACCTGTTAGCTCACCTGAGGCTTCAGAGTTATGATATTAATGATGGTTACATTGAGTTCACTAATGATTTTGTGGAAGAGTGCCGAAGCACACATGGTACTAGTTCTATGAAGAGTCTCCTTGCTAGACGTACTATTATGCCTAAGTTGTCCTCTGATCCTAAGTTTGCCACTTCTCCCATATATATTAAAGATGAAGATTATGATTTCTCTCTTGATTTATCTTATTTATATATTGTTGAGAAAGAACCTTTTTGTGGGACTGAAAATGAGAGTGATGTGGCTCATATGAATGAGCTTGCTACTATGAGTGCTTTATTCTCTGATGATTTTAAGATGCTTAAGTACTTTGTTGCTAAGATATTCCCCTTTTCACTAAAAGGAGATGATAGGGCTTGGTTTAATAGATTACCTCTTGGTTCCATTGATAGCCTGATTGCTTGATTGCTTCTTTCTTCCATAAATATTTTCCTCCCAGTGCTAGACATGTTGCTTTGCACAGACTTTTTGATTTTAAACAAGGAGAAGAAGAGAAATTGCCTGAGTCATGGAAAAGATCATGTGCCTTGATTCATGCACATCCTGGATGTCCATTACCTAAAAATGAGCTTCTTGATCTTTATTATAATGGACTAACTGATGATGCTAGGACCTACCTAGATAGCTTTGCTGATTGTGTTTTCAGGAAAAGGACCCCTACAGATGCTGAAGAATTAATGACCAAGATAAGCAAGAATTATGATGATTGGACTTCAACTAAGCTAAATACACCTGAGCCTATTACTCCTGAACCAGTTGTTCCTAAACCAATTCCAACACCAACAAAAAAGAAGAGGGGAGTTATTGCATTAAATGATGAAGTGATGAAGGAAGCTAAGAAGTGTCTAAAGGAGAAAGGTATTAGAGCTGAAGATGTGAAGAATCTACCTCCTATAGAAGAATTATGTAGGCCAATTCCACACTCATCCACTATTGAGGTACACTCTCTCCAACACTTTGATGAAGGTGATATTCCTTATGGTAAGCCTCCTGATCAATGCTTAGAGGAACTTGACATTTTTATTGTTAAACAAGGTCATTTTAATAAACAAGTTCAGGATCATTTATTGGAAAACTCTAGAGCTATCCATGAGTTGAAAGATATTGTGGAAAGAACTTCTAATGACATTAAAATGCTTTGTAAACACTTTAAAATGGTTCAAATCCAACTTGATCAACTTGCTAAGGTGCAAAAGGATATGCTAGTTAATGCTTTAGGAGATAAACATGCTTATGGACTTAGAACTAGGAGTGGTATAGCTACTCAAGATCCTTTACATCCTGAAGGACACCCTAAAAGAATAGAGCAGGATTCCCAACAAGGTGAAGATAGTGGTAGTCCTCGTAAGAGGAATAAAAAGAAACATAAGATAGTTGAGAATCCACTTGAACCTGTTGTAGATCCTAATAGTATATCTGTATATGATGCTGAAACTAAGAGTGGTAATAATAATAATGAATCTCCTGATAAGGAGGAAGGTGAGGAAGAACCTGAGAAGCACACTAAGAACACTAGATAATCTAAGGAAGATTTTATTGCTAATAAACATGGTAAAGAGAGAGAGAACCTTGGGTGCAGAAACCTATGCCTTTTCCAGGTAAGAAACACAAGTCAAAGGAGGAAGAACACTACAACAAGTTTTGTGAGTGGATGAAACCTTTATTCTTGCAAATTCCTTTGACTGATGCTATTAAATTGCCTCCTTATTCAAAGTATATGAAGGATATTGTCTCTAATAAAAGGAAGATTCCTAACGAGGAGATTTCTACTCTACTTGCTAATTACTCCTTCAATGGCAAGGTTCCAAAGAAACTTGGTGATCCAGGTATACCAACTATTCCTTGCTCCATTAAGAATAATTATGTTAGAACTTCTTTATTTGATTTGGGAGCTGGAGTTAGTGTTATGCATTTTTCTCTCTACAAGAGACTCCAGCTAGAAAAGTTCATACCAACTGATATATCTTTGCAAATGGCTGATAAGTCAACTACTATCCCTGTTGGTATTTGTGAGGATGTTCCTGTTCAAGTTGCTCATAATTGCATGGTCTTAACTGATTTTGTTGTGCTTGAAATGCCTGAAGATGATAATATGTCTATTATTCTTGGGAGACCTTTTCTTAATACTGCAGTTGCTGTCATAAATTGCAATCAAGGAAAAGTAACATTCAATATTAATGACAAAGAGCACACTATCTATTTTGCCGAGAAGGTTGTTAAGAGCTATTGCCTGATTCCATTGAAAATATTGAGAGCATCAAGGTTGGAGAAATATATTGTCCCATTCCACAAGAAATTTTTGAAACTATTATGATTGGGACAATTGCTATCAAGTATGAGGTAACATAATCACCTTGTGGAATGCAAAGTTTTGTTTCATATAAGATTATTTTGGTAACAAGACTTGATCAACCTTGTTAACAAACTGATTTTAATGAACAAAATAATGTTTCCACTATGGTTATACTTGCTTTCTTTTTCCTTTCTCCTTCCTAGTATTTGCTTTAGCTTTAGTTTTGCTAGTTGTTTGCTTGTTTGAGTTTCTTAGATCTCCTGTAGTTTGGCTTTTGGTTTGCGTTTTATTCTTCTGAAACAACTGTTTCTGCGAGAAAATCAATTTGCATACCGTGAAAATTGGCCAAAAATAAAGTTTCCCAAAAAAATCCCAGAAATTTCAAAATAATTTTTTCCTCGAAAAAAGGGGCAGAGAGGTACCAGAGTGACCCAGGGGGCCACCCCAGGCCACCACACCTGTGGTAGGCGCGGGCCCACCACTGGTGGCGCCTAGGGGGGTCTAGCCCACTTGGGCCCCTCTAGGCTGCCTCCTCAAAGCCACCTTCTTTCTCTCTCCCAAAAACACAGGAAAACTTGCTCAAGCTTGAGTTCTTGCTGTTCTTGATCGCGATTTTCGATCTCCTTGTTCATCCCATCTCAAGTGCTGATTTTTGGAGGGTTTGCTCCTTGGTATGTGCCTCCTCCACTTGTCCAATTAGATTTGTGATTGGTAGATTGTATCTTAAGTATTTTGCTGCTATAGGTGATAGGTTGTTTGAGTTTGCATGCTTGTTCTTGGATTAGAAACTTTGTTTTGATGCATGTGTAGTCCTCTAGCAAGTTCCTATAGTAGTTGCTCATCATTTATCAACTTAGAAATCACTTGGTTTGATGGTTGTTTTGAAATTTCAGAATAGGGAAGTCATGGACCACCACACCTTTGGTGACATTTTTGAGATTGATGCACCTATAAGGGCAAGGCTTCCAAGGTCATCCACCAGTTCTAGACCCTCATACAATGAGGATCTCATCACTCCGCGGTTTGGTGACGAGGGATATAAAGGGGATGCGCACCCCTCCACCTTTCATTGTCAAACTTTCTTGAGACCTGCTGGGATTCTTAACGATTTCATGACTTTGATTGAGAGGGCTGGTCTAACAAGTTTCATGCAGGATGAGAGTGCACAATATGCTTTGCGTACTAAAACATTTGTGGAGATTTTCTCCTTTACGAATAGTTTGTTCAATCCTTCTATGTCTTTCAGACTTTATGGCAGGTCTCATTCTATGACATTAAAGAAATTTTGCAAGGCCCTGGGACTTGGTACAACTGGGTCATCAATGAAGATTACAGCACTACCTGCTGATCTATTAGAGCTTTACCGAGAAATAACCAATGATGATGACCGTAGATCTCAGCGAGGGAAGATAAAGAACATTCAACTTCTAGCCATCAGGTATTTTGCCTACTATCTTACCACCAGTGTTCTTGGTAGGGAGAACACTAGTAATATCTCCAACTATCAATTGGTCTTCTTAGCTGCTGCGCTCTATGTTGAGGGTAAGTATAATATTGGTTCCCTCATTGCTCGTCGTTTAGCTGCTAAGGGACCCATTTATGGGGGAATTATTGCTACTCGTATTGCTGCTACCTTGGACATTGCTATTGATCCACATGATACAGTTTTGGCTCCTCTAAGGCTTGATCTTTCTGCCATGAAGGCGCACCACTTTGTCACCACTAGCTCTACTCTTAACAACTTGGTTTATAGAATGTTGTTTATTGACGGGGAAGAGAGAGAGAGAGATCCCTCTACCCCAAACCACTTTGTTCAGTATATCTCAGGTACCTTGGTCACGCACGAAGGCGGAGATGGATGACAAGCTGCGCTCTTTCAACTTCCACGGGCACTATCAGGGGGAAGCGCCCTCATATGACCCTGCGTATTACACAGGGGAGGCCTCAGCTTGTACCAGGATGAGGGATCTTCCTAGACATGCTACGGAGACACATCTGCTTGGACACCATGGGATTGAGCCCCACTTAGTCCAAAAGCCTAAGCTTGGGGGGAGGTATACCGATATCACACTCATATATATATCATGTTCGGTCGGTTCTTTGTATATCCATTGTTTCCGCTTTATTTTTGGTTCTTGTTGCTTATTTCTAAAAAACCCAAAAATACCAAAAATATTTTCGTTGTTTCTCTTGGTTTGTTTCTTTGTTTCTTTACTTTGGTTTGACTTAAAAGAAAAATCCAAAAAGATTTTGTTTTGTTTGGTTTGCTTTGTTTTTGTTTGGGTTTTATTTGTTTGCTTGTTTCTAAAAAATCAAAAACACCAAAAATATTTGTTTTTCTTCTTTGGTTTTGTGAGTTCTTTGCAGGGTTCAGCCTTCCTCAGTGGATTTTGGTTTCATGTTAATTATTCAAGTCACACAAGTGAAGGGCAATAATGAAGATTAAGACAACTCGAGGTGTGGTAAGAGGCTGGTAACGAACTCTATTTGTTTCATTCTTATACATATACTCATCATTGTGAGCATGCTTAGCCTGTTTGTGTAAGGTGTATGTCATTATGGATGTTTAGTAGTTCTTGCTTGTGTATGATTAGCTCCAGCTTGCTAATAGTGTGTAGCATTTCATATGAATATTTGCTTGCATTGTTTTATTCATACTTTGGCATGATATTGTGGTATCCTCCCCTGACTGTTCATGTGAATCGACTTGGCACGTGCTCACGCATGCATATGACTAATCAATAGTCAGTAAGCCTCGATGATTTATTTTGCCTCAGAGTTCTTGTATCACTTTCATGCCATAATTAGTCCTGTTTTGTTGCAAGCATGATTATGACTGCTATTGCTCTCTTGTTTGTCGCTCCCTCTCTTTTGCTAGCCTTCACTTGCACTGAGTACGTGCTCTACCCGTGCTTCCAAATTCCCAAAACAAATATTGCTAGCTGTGTCCACCATACCTACCTATTAGCATCATTTGCTATTTCAGTGCATATTCCATATGCCGTGTTTTCTTCCAAAATAAAATGTTTGTCTGTTTTGAGAAAGTTAGTTAGTAAAGCTCCCACGAACTTGATGGCACACTTTATTCCTTGCGCTTAATAATCCTGAACCATTGTGACAAGTCCATGAAAGTTATATGCTTGCTAATTATATACTGGGAGTCAGCAGAACCGTGCTGTCACGGGAAACACTTTCAAAACTTTTTGGATATCTCATCCAGTTGATTCCTTGCTCTTTTGTTTATGGATGTCGACGATGTGAAATAAAAGGGGAAGTTGTTAGTTCATGGAGTTTATACATTGTGTTAGAGAAACGCCTGGGCCGCTAGCCTAAGCCATGCTTAATCATGGTGGAAACTTGCAGCATCACCATAATGAGCATCTATGAAGCATCCTCAATAAAAAGCTATGCATATGGTAAATAAAAATATTGCTGAGATGCTCATTGTCTGCTTGCCCTGTCATTTTGGTTATGTGAAATCTCCTGTACCATGTGCAAGGGGTACCCTGTTGGCGGTTCTCGATGATATGCATGTATTTACAATGACAAGAACTTTCAGGTGACCAAAGTTGAGTAGCATGCGGAGCGACCCTCGCACTCAAGGGACTTCCAGTCTATGGTATGTCAAGCATATGATTCAGAGTGGACCACACTTTCACCTTAACCACATGAAGATGCCTATGATAGGGGCAATGAGAGCTCAAAGCTAATGAGTACCTTCTTTTCAACATTTGGAAGCCTTTCAAACCTTCACAAAACCATTTTCACAACTTTGTTGTGTCACCACTTATTCTATGAGCACCTTCTTGAGATCATAGTTGTCATTCTTGTGTTTGTTCCAAAACTTGGTTAATTATGTCATGACTTTGATGCTTGTATCTCTGATATCTTTACTTCTAGTCTTCATGTGAACTTCAGAGGTGCCTTGGAATTTATATTGTTCTCTTCAAACAAAGGCAAGCGAGATACCACTCTATTATAACTTATTATGAGCATTGCAATGTTGCTTATGTTTATGTTTCATGCTACTTATTATTCTTGAGTTGGTTTCTCTTCATAACTTGCAATGACTATTGAGTAGACTTAGTTGCATACTCCTTATTATGAATTGTCTAAGCATCTACTCCTGTGCTGAGAATATTTACATCATATGAAGCAAAGTGTTTGTGAAAGTTCTTTTATCGCACTCAGTTTTCAACTTCATTGCTTGAGGACGAGCAATACGCTAAGCTTGGGGGGATTTGATACGTCCAAAACGTATCTACTTTCTCGAACACTTTTCCATTGTTTCTTCTCTAAACTTGTGTGATTTGGATACAACTAACACGGTCCGATGCTGTTTTCAGCAGAATTACCTTGGTGTCTTGTTTTTGTGCAGAAAATGAACTATCAGTAAAAATCCCGGAAAATATGCCAAAAACTATTTCTCACCAGAAGATCCACGGAGCCAGAAGGGGAGACAGAGAGGAGTCCTGGGGGGCCAGACCCCCCAGGCGCGGGCCCACCTGACCTCGCGCCTGGAGGGGGTTTGGCCACCCCAGGCAGCTCCTCGGCCTCCCTCCGCGCCTATAAGTTTCCTTCTGACCTAAAAACTCAGGGGGGTTCGATAGTTTTCCAGAAAGAGTTCCGCTCCGCCGCCTCCACCAGAAACCAAGATTTGGATCCAGAAATTCCATTCTGGCACCCTGCCGGGACGGGGAATTTGGAGAGGATCATCGCCATCGTCATCACCAACGCATCTCCATCAACCACCGATGTTTCCCTCATCCATGAGTGAGTAATCCCCCGCTGTAGGCTTGGGGATGGTAGGGATTGGATGAGTTCTATCATGTAATCGAATAAGATTGTTAGGGCATAGTGCCTAGTTTCTCTTGTGCTATTTGACTTTGTTGCAACTTGTTGTGCTTAATGCTTGTCACTAGGGCCTGAGTGCCATGATCTCAGATCTAAACTTATTATTGAATCATTATGATAGTATTTTTTTATCTTATCTGCAAGTTGTGTACACATATCATTGTCCGGATCCAAAGGCCCCAAAGTGACAATAATTGGGACAACCGGAGGGGATGGCTGTGGTGTGAGGATCACATGTGTTCATGGAGTGTTAATGCTTTGCTCCGGTGCTCTATTAAAAGGAGCACCTTAATTGCCAGTAGTTCCCTAGAGGCCCCGCTGCCACGGGCTGGCTGGACAGAAGATGTTGTGCAAGTTCTCATTGCGAGCACGTATGACTATATTTGGATCACATGCCTAGGATTATTTAGTACTTGGATGCTTGTTATTATTTATCTGCAATGCCCTATATCTTTAAGTTACATGTTTAGACTCGTCCATGAAACGCCCGTCATCCATCCCTATGCCTACCGCACTCGAATCCTACTGTTACCGTTACTGTTACTATTGCTGTTGTTTCACTATTGTTGTTGCTTTGTTGCTGCTACTGATAAACTTCTGTGAGAAAGAACTATTTCCAGGTGCAGCTGAACTGACAACCTAGTTGTTAAGGCTTGCAGGTATTCTTTGGCTCCCCTTGTGTTGAATCAATAAATTGGGTAATACTACCCATGAAGACTGTTGCGATCCCCTATACTTGTGTGGCATCCCGCAAAAACCACTACTAGAAAATCGCGTTGATTTTGTGCATTGCATCATCATGACCGCATGCTCATGTCATCATGCCACATTGCATTTGAGCATCGTCATCATCTTGCATTTGTTGGCATAAAACTAATTGCGGAAAAACCTGTTTTTGTTTTCTAAACGCCCCGTCTTTGTTCAAACGCAAAACCCGGGTCCCCGGATTATTTTTGTTTTGTCCGCTATCGGGTTGTAAAAGCCCCGTGTTAAACAAATAAAATATTAAATTATTTTAGTGGGGGCAGTCGAACGGGCCGATTCGACCCGAACGACCACCCCCAGAAATTAAAACGGCCCACCCATAATCCTAAAGCTACCCAACCTAATCTACCCACAACCCCTCCACCTCACCCCCACCAATAATCACTCGCCACCTCACCCAGCCCCTCTCAACTCACCCCACTCCCTCTGCCCACGCAGCAACCCAACCGCCTGACCACTCCCCACCTGCCCGCGCGGCCCCACCTTGCCAGCCACACACACCCGGCCCCACGCCCGTGGCCCCCACCTCTTCCTGGGCCACCCCGCAGACCCCAGTCTCCCACGCGCCTCCTCCCTCCTCTGGCTTCTTCTCCCTCCCTCTCTCCTTCCTCCCCCGACGCGCACCGCCATGACCACCTCCCTTCCCCTTGAGCACCGCCTGCCCCCCCTCTCTGCCGCCCGGCCTCCAGCGATCCGTGCCCCTCACGCCATGGCCCCGAGGCCCGTCCGCATCGAGACCGACCAGCCCCGGCCGCTTCCCTTCTCCCGCGACCTCCTCCGTTCCCCCCTCTGCCCCGCGCCTCCCACCGTCCGCCGCTCTCCCTTCCTCCACCGGCGCCTCCGGCGACCCTCCCGCGCGCCTTCTCCACCACCCCGCCTCCCCGGAGCCGCCCGCAGCCCGCCGACCGCCGCCGCTCCCTCCGGCCACCTCAGCCGTCGCCCACCTCTTTCCTCTCGCTGCCGCTCCGCCCCCGCCGCCAGCGAGCCCTCCGCCGAGCGCCGCCTCGTCGTGCTCTTCCTCGCCGCCCAGCCTCGCTTCTCCTCTTCCGCCCGTGAAGCGCCTGGCGAGCCTGTTGTCGCCAGACCCCGCGCAAGCGCGTCCACCCCGCCTCCCTGAAGTCTGCGGCCTCGCGTTCGGCCCCCGTCGCCCCGAGCCGCACCGCCGTGGCTGCTGGCCACGTCAACGTCCCTCGTCCCTACCTGCAGCCCTGTTCCGGTTGGATGGCGCCCAAGCACATCGACGCCCCCGATGGCCTTCTCCAATGTGAGCCGAAGGACCCTCCTGTGTAGCATTAGACGTGCCTCCGAGTGGTGCCTTCGTGGTGTTTGGATACCTCAGACATGAACACATCGTTTGGTGGATGAGGTCGTCGACATGACCGGCATCGAGCATGAGTGCGTGTTAAGATTTAACAAGACCTTCACCAAGACAGTATCGAGACAGGTCCAAAGATCGACACTGATCCTCAAGCCCGAAGACTACATCGGACCGGAGACACTCGAAGAAGCATCTACAAGGACTTCTACACGGAATGGAACGACATGATCTTCTTCATGGACAAGTGAAAGTTGCGCGACTCAGAGACCACCGGCAAGAAAAACCGGAACCATAAGATCAACGACAGGGATGCCAAGATCTTCAATCGGAACCGGGGACCTCGAGACCCTGGCGCGTCAAGTTCTCCTTCCCGGATTCAAGGACTCCGACCGAGTGCGACTAGCACTTCCTCGAGGATGCCAAGTTCTGCCTCGGACGCCAAGACCCGAACCGAAAGGAACGCCAAGTCCGACCCGACCCGCGGACCCGACAGGGTCTCCACGAATGCGAAAAGATCGACACCGACCAGGGCGAGTCCGATGCACCCCCGGCGCCGAACCAAGTCCTGCTTCCCGGAGACGACAAGATCTACCTCAGTTATCCGAGAACGTTCCCGCCGAGACCGACCCCGTCGAACCCTGAACCCTGAGACCGGACCCCGAACCCCGGAACCCAAGCTCGCCGAACCCTAATGTGTGAACCCCTTCCCGAAACCCTATTTTATAATATAATACAACTTGTCGCATATTAATTGTTCTTGCATGCATATTTAGGTGGTTTGGGGGCCTTATGCCGATTCGCCTTATAATTAAATATGGGGCCATATGCGGGCAAATCTAGTCTCATATTGGCCTCATTTAAATTTGAGCATCGAACCGGTACCATATCTTGCCATGTTAAGACAACATTTAGTTTGCGGGGTAGATAAATAACATGAGCCATCTAATTAATTGTCGGGACCCCCGGTTCCGCTTAATATGACCTAATTGCATCGCATCTTGCCATGCCATACATCATGCATGCATCATGCCCGATCTTTTGCCGTAGTATTAAATATTGCATCCGGTGTTTCTTCTAGTGTTTTGCTTCTTCGCGGATAAGGCCGTTGAGTTGATGTGAGCTTACCGATCTTCGGTTGAACCTTCGACAATGTTTTTCAAAGTAGCATCTCCCCCTTTCTACCTATCTTACTTTATAGTATTTATTCCCTCCTGTTGATCTATTGCTATCTGTGTTGCGATGCTCTAGTTTTCGTACCCGTGATATCCCTTGCAGCCCTATATTACCTTGGACACACCCTATTACCTGTTGTTTGGTAGATAGTTGGACTTGCGCGTCGTAGTCGCTTGCTCAAGTGCTGTTGCGTGTCGCCAAGTACCACAGTTGTTGGTGTATTGCCGCATGTTTGATGTTGGAGATGATCATGGCTTCACTTTTCGTTCACTTTAATTACTGTTTAACAACTAAAATTGAAGTAAGTAAGCAGAGGCATCGGTGGGTGATAGATAATATTTGGTTTCCGACCGCCCACTTGTGTCCCGTTGGACCCCGAGTACTTGATACCTGTTCCTTGATTTATCGCGCTATCCACATCCGGGAGGATTATGGGACCCCCCTGAGCCAGAGCTCGATTCTGTCTTATTTCTTGGGGCCACAAACTAGTTTGAGGTTTTATTTACTATCCTGTACTTATGCCATGCTACTGTTTATTTATGATTGTGCGAGGCACCTTTGTCTTTATTAGGTAAGCGGAATGTTTTCATGTATCGACAAGCCCACCACACTTTCGGGTTCCCGTTCTGACCATTGACGCAAACCTTGAGTCCGTCTCGAGTCAGCTAACTCCGCTATGTCTACTCAATGGGGTGGCCTCAAATAATTCTGAATCCGTGATTGCTTTGTCGTGAAGGCCTCGTTGGGTTTTGATTTGGTTTTTCCGAGGTTGATCGAGTGTGTGTTGCTATTTGTGCACCCTGCAGGGTAAAACTTTCAAAGCCGTGTCCGCGTTATGGACGACTTGGAGCAAGATTCTCGATCATAGACAAGCATAACTAAAGTAGTGCTATAAATTTGACTTTATAATGACTAGTAATCAGCTTCACTATAATGGAATGGCTAAATAATACTGCCCACAATTGCTTGTTTGGAGTGTCGCTTGCGACCATTGTACCTGACTAGTAAGTATAGCAACTACAACGGAATGGCTAAATAAAAGTACCAACAACTGCTGGGTTTTGGGGTTATCTCATGTTAACTGTATCTGATTGGTAAGTGTTGCAACCACCACAGAATGGTTAAATAAAAGTGCCCACTGCTTATTTTATCAGGACGATTATCTAAACCTGACTAGTAATTGCTGCAACGATAACCGAATAAATAAAACTTCCAACTGTGTGAGTTCCTCGGTTGACTTCCTCGTTTGGTCTCGAGGGGGGGAAATACCAGGATGGGTTTGTTTGGTGTTAGATTCAGGTTGGTTCCGATTAGGTCTCTCTTATCCCTCTCTGATCGCCGCCAGTTGTATCGAGTCTCTATAGGTTGTTTAGTGCATGCTGCCGCTGCCGCTTCAGTCCACCATACCTATGTAGGCGAGGACCGCCAAATTCTAGCCTCGCCGTGTCGGCCTCAAGATCTTGACGCTCCTCTTTTCCTTTGCCCTTTGTCGGCACCCCTTTTGTTTAAGGGTTTTGAGATCGACGTCGTTAGCGGGGTTACCCTTCCGCTTGGCTCGGGGTTATGGACGCCATTGGTTATTCTTCAGGGCTCTTAGCCCCATTTGCATCTTGTCCGTAGTCGGACGCTCCCACTTTTCAAGGTGATTTGGATCTTTGTACCGTATATCTGTATTCTTGACTCATGGGGTCGTGTTGTATATATATCTGTTCTGTGGGTCCCATCGAGGACTGTTGTGTAATGTTATTACTTTGTTTTCCACCCGCACGAAAGTGCCTGGTGGGCACCTTTGAATCGTTTCTATGCGGGTTTGGCGGGAAGCGCTAAAACTTGCATAGGTCCGATTCTGAGGGTGTTACAGAGTGGTATCAGAGCCCAACAGTTGCGATACCCCACAAGTCCAGCCTGTAGGATAACCTAGCTAACGGCCGAAGTAGAGTGTCAAAACTATTTTTGCAAAATTGGTTGGATAGTTCTGATTAGGTCTGATTTTTATTCCTTACCCCTCTGCTATTCTCCTCTTACCCCTACGTGTTTTGAATCCGCTCGCTTCTCTCTCTTCGAGTCCAGGAATTCTCGTGGTTGGGTTTCCGTCGCACCTTCAGGGTTTCGCTTCCTCCTTCGGTAACGGTGTTGCTACATCTGGTCTTCATGCGATCCGAGGAATCCTTCGTCTGTGGTACCATCCTTTGTTCCTTGTTTGTGCCTTCCGGTGTTTTCCGACGCGACGACATCATCTACGCCAGATCCGATGCAGATTCTGCATCACCCCTTTGTTCCGAACCTCGCTTGTCGAGATCTTCAGTCTAATTCCGAGAGTTGGTTGCATAATCCGCCTATTCGTGTCCAGAGTAATGGTTTGGGTGCGCGATGGACTGATCACCATCCGACTACTCTTATCATTCGCTCTTGTACATCGAATCAGTGGGTCCAGCAGTTTTACTCCGTCCACGGAAGCTAGAGGTGGCTTTATTTGTTGATACCTCTACCTTCGACCTGTTGATCCCGGAGTGTTCTCTCGACGATCACAGACAACGACCTCTTGTTAGTGGTGTCGCGAGGACCTACACGAAGCGCGAAGACGCAGATCGCCGACATTCTTTCCGGTACCATGAGGCGGATCTCGAGGGCGAGATCCATTGTTAGTGGTGTCGAATTGTGGCATCCCGCAAAAACCACTACTAGAAAATCGCGTTGATTTTGTGCATTGCATCATCATGACCGCATGCTCATGTCATCATGCCACATTGCATTTGAGCATCGTCATCATCTTGCATTTGTTGGCATAAAACTAATTGCGGAAAAACCTGTTTTTGTTTTCTAAACGCCCCGTCTTTGTTCAAACGCAAAACCCGGGTCCCCGGATTATTTTTGTTTTGTCCGCTATCGGGTTGTAAAAGCCCCGTGTTAAACAAATAAAATATTAAATTATTTTAGTGGGGGCAGTCGAACGGGCCGATTCGACCCGAACGACCACCCCCAGAAATTAAAACGGCCCACCCATAATCCTAAAGCTACCCAACCTAATATACCCACAACCCCTCCACCTCACCCCCACCAATAATCTCTCGCCACCTCACCCAGCCCCTCTCAACTCACCCCACTCCCTCTGCCCACGCAGCAACCCAACCGCCTGACCACTCCCCACCTGCCCGCGCGGCCCCACCTTGCCAGCCACACACACCCGGCCCCACGCCCGTGGCCCCCACCTCTTCCTAGGCCACCCCGCAGACCCCAGTCTCCCACGCGCCTCCTCCCTCCTCTGGCTTCTTCTCCCTCCCTCTCTCCTTCCTCCCCCGACGCGCACCGCCCGCCGCCGCGACCACCTCCCCTTCCCCGCGAGCGCCGCCCCCTCTGCTGCCGCCTCGGCCTCCAGACTGTGCCCCTCCGCTGCCCCGAGGTCCACGCCCGTCCAGATCGAGACCGACCAGCCCCGGCCGCTTCCCTTCTCCCGCGACCTCCTCCGTTCCCCCCTCTGCCCCGCGCCTCCCACCGTCCGCCTCTCCTTCCTCCACTGCCTGGCGACCTCCCATGCCTTCTCCACCACCCGCCTCCCCGGAGCCGCCCGCAGCCCGCCGACCGCCGCCCTCCCTCCGGCCACCTCAGCCGTCGGCCACCTCTTCCTCCTCGCGTCGGCCGCCTGCCCTCCGGCCCCGCCTCGCCAGCGAGCCCCTCCGCCCGAGCGCCGCCTCACGCCATGCTCCTCCTCGCCTCACCCGCCCCTGCTTCTCCTCCGGCCACGGTGAGCTCGCGCCGGCGAGCCTGTTGTCGCAGACCAAGCGCCCACCCGCCTCCACAAGTCTGCGGCCTCGCGTTCGGCCCCCGTCGCCCCGAGCCGCACCGCTGTGGCTGCTGGCCACGTCAACGTCCCTCGTCCCTACCTGCTGCCCTGTTCCGGTTGGATGGCGCCCAAGAACATCGACGCCCCCGATGGCCTTCTCCAATGCGAGCCGAAGGACCCTCCTGTGTAGCATCAGACGTGCCTCCGAGTGGTGCCTTCGTGGTGTTTGGATACCTCAGACATGAACACATCGTTTGGTGGATGAGGTCGTCGACATGAACGGCATCGAGCATGAGTGCGTGTTACGATTTAACAAGACCTTCACCAAGACAGTATCGAGACAGGTCCTAAGATCGACACTGATCCTCAAGCCCGAAGACTACATCGGACCGGAGACACTCGAAGAAGCATCTACAAGGACTTCTACACGGAATGGAACGACATGATCTTCTTCATGGACAAGTGAAAGTTGCGCGACTCAGAGACCACCGGCAAGAAAAACCGGAACCATAAGATCAACGACAGGGACGCCAAGATCTTCAATCGGAACCGGGGACCTCGAGACCCTGGCGCGTCAAGTTCTCCTTCCCGGATTCAAGGACTCCGACCGAGTGCGACTAGTACTTCCTCGAGGATGCCAAGTTCTGCCTCGGACGCCAAGACCCGAACCAAAAGGAACGCCAAGTCCGACCCGACCCGCGGACCCGACAGGGTCTCCACGAATGCGACAAGATCGACACCGACCAGGGCGAGTCCGATGCGCCACCGGCGCCGAACCAAGTCCTGCTTCCCGGAGACGACAAGATCTACCTCAGTTATCCGAGAACGTTCCCGCCGAGACCGACCCCGTCGAACCCTGAACCCTGAGACCGGACCCCGAACCCCGAAACCCAAGCTCGCCGAACCCTAATGTGTGAACCCCTTCCCGAAACCCTATTTTATAATATAATACAACTTGTCGCATATTAATTGTTCTTGCATGCATATTTGGGTGGTTTGGGGGCCTTATGCCGATTCGCCTTATAATTAAATATGGGGCCATATGCGGGCAAATCTAGTCTCATATTGGCCTCATTTAAATTTGAGCATCGAACCGGCATGTTAAGACAACATTTAATTTGCGGGGTAGATAAATAACATGAGCCATCTAATTAATTGTCGGGACCCCCGGTTCCGCTTAATATGACCTAATTGCATCGCATCTTGCCATGCCATACATCATGCATGCATCATGCCCGATCTTTTGCCGTAGTATTAAATATTGCATCCGGTGTTTCTTCTAGTGTTTTGCTTCTTCGCGGATAAGGCCGTTGAGTTGATGTGAGCTTCGCCCCGATCTTCGGTTGAACCTTCGACAATGTTTTTCAGGCGAGCATCTCCCCCTTTCTACCTATCTTACTTTATAGTATTTATTCCCTCCTGTTGATCTATTGCTATCTGTGTTGCGATGCTCTAGTTTTCGTACCCGTGATATCCCTTGCAGCCCTATATTGCCTTGGACACACCCTATTACCTGTTGTTTGGTAGATAGTTGGACTTGCGCGTCGTAGTCGCTTGCTCAAGTGCTGTTGCGTGTCGCCAAGTACCACAGTTGTTGGTGTATTGCCGCATGTTTGATGTTGGAGATGATCATGGCTTCACTTTTCGTTCACTTTAATTACTGTTTAACAACTAAAATTGAAGTAAGTAAGCAGAGGCATCGGTGGGTGATAGATAATATTTGATTTCCGACCGCCCACTTGTGTCCCGTAGGACCCCGAGTACTTGATACCTGTTCCTTGATTTATCGCGCTATCCACATCCGGGAGGCTTATGGGACCCCCCTGAGCCAGAGCTCGATTCAGTCTTATTTCTTGGGGCCACAAACTAGTTTGAGGTTTTATTTACTATCCTGTACTTATGCCATGCTACTGTTTATTTACGATTGTGCGAGGGGCACACTGTACTGTTTAGGTAAGCGGAATGTTTTCGCGGTATCGACAAGCCCAGTCACACTTTCGGGTTCCGATCGTTCTGCCATTGACGCAAACCTTGAGTCCGTCTCGAGTCACCGACTCGCTATGGGTCTACTCAATGGGGTGGCCCTGAAATAATTCTCAATCGTGATTTCTTTGTCGTGAAGGCCTCGTTGGGTTTTGATTTGGTTTTTCCGAGGTTGATCGAGTGTGTTGTTATTTGTGCACCTCGAGGTAAAACTTTCAAAGCCGTGTCCGCGGTTATGGACGACTTGGAGCACAAGATTCTCGATCATAGACAAGCATAACTAAAGTAGTGCTATAAATTTGACTTTATAATGACTAGTAATCAGCTTCACTATAATGGAATGGCTAAATAATACTGCCCACAATTGCTTGTTTGGAGTGTCGCTTGCGACCATTGTACCTGACTAGTAAGTATAGCAACTACAACGGAATGGCTAAATAAAAGTACCAACAACTGCTGGGTTTTGGGGTTATCTCATGTTAACTGTATCTGACTAGTAAGTGTTGCAACCACCACAGAATGGTTAAATAAAAGTGCCCACTTCTTATTTTATCAGGACGATTATCTAAAACTGACTAGTAATTGCTGCAACGATAACCGAATAAATAAAACTGCCAACTGTGTGAGTTCCTCGGTTGACTTCCTCGTTTGGTCTCGAGGGGGAAATACCAGGATGGGTTTGTTTGGTGTTAGATTCAGGTTGGTTCCGATTAGGTCTCTCTTACCCCTCTCTGATCGCCGCCAGTTGTATCGAGTCTCTATAGGTTGTTTAGTGCATGCTGCCGCTGCCGCTCAGTCCACCATACCTATGTAGGCGAGGACCGCCGAATTCTAGCCTCGCTGCATCGGCCTCAAGATCGACGCCTCTTTTTCCTTTGCCCTTTGTCGGCACCCCTTTTGTTTAAGCAGGTTTTGAGATCGACGTCGTTAGCAGGGTTACCCTTCCGGCTTGGCCTGGGCAGGGTTATGGACGCCATTGGTTATTCTTCAGGGCTCTTAGCCCCATTTGCATCTTGTCCGTAGTCGGACGCTCCCACTTTTCAAGGTGATTTGGATCTTTGTACCGTATATCTGTATTCTTGACTCATGGGGTCGTGTTGTATATATATCTGTTCTGTGGGTCCCATCGAGGACTGTTGTGTAATGTTATTACTTCGTTTTCCACCCGCACGAAAGTGCCTGGTGGGCACCTTTGAATCGTTTCTATGCGGGTTTGGCGGGAAGCGCTAAAACTTGCATAGGTCCGATTCTGAGGGTGTTACAACTTGTGGGTCATCAAGCATGAGGAGCGGTCCTCATACTCAAGGGACATGAGATTGCCAACTTATATTTCATCAAGCATATACTCCATATTTGTTCACTTTAACCTTAATCACCTTAAGATGCTTATGATAGGGGCAATGAGGGCTCAAAGCTAGCAAGTACCATAATATTTTGGAAGCTCTTTATGACTTGAAATCCCTGCTTCCCTCTATGAAGGGCTTTTCTCCTATTTCTAAGTTGAGTCAGTAAACCTTTTCCCTCTCTATCTCTAGCAAGCAATTGAGTTGTTGTGTTTCAAGCATTCATATGATGATTTATTAAATCATGTTCTCTATCTTCCTTGTTTGCACAAGACTCTTATCTATTGAGTATTACTTGAAAGCCATCTTTGTGAAAAACCTTTTATGTTTGAGCAAAAAGTACTCCTATAAAAGTTCTGCAAAATATTTTTGTGAAACTGTTTGCCAGCTGTTCTCTGACCAAGAACAAAGTTTGCCAATTCCAATTATGATTTATCTTTATGCATCTCAATTGTGACTCCTGTACATGTTGCATGCTAAGTTATATAATGGTGAGTTGCTTTCTTCTATGAGTTGTGCAATGGTAAGTGTGATGCTTCTTGTCTGTATTCTTTATCAACAGTTCACTCCATAAACCTGTGGACATGTTTATTGAGCTCAGTTTTCGCTTGGGGACAAGCTAAGGTCTAAGCTTGGGGGGAGTTGATACGTCCAATTTGCATCACCATTCCATATCATAATTTGCCTCTATTCATTGATATATTTCTTATTAAGACGTGTTACGTATGTCTTTTCATCTATTTTTGCATGTTGGATGATTCTTGGAGGATGGACTGTCGGAGTCAGGATTTTGATGGAAAAAGAGGTGTTTTGATGCAATTTCGCGAAGATCAGAAAAATACCAGAAAAATTATGGAAAATCATATTTTCCCAGAAGATGAAGGAAGCCAGAAGGGGAGGTGGAGTTGGGCCACAGGGGACCCACACCCCCAGGCGTGGGCCACCCTTGTGCCGCACCTAGAGGGGGTGTGGCCCACCTGGCCGGCCTCTGACTCCGTCCTCTCGCCTATATCTTCTCCCCTAAACCCTAAAACAAGGAGAGCGACCATAGAAAGATTCCGCCGCCTCTGCGGGGCGGAAAACACCGAGAGAGAAAGAGCTCTCCGACAGACATATTTCTACCAGGGAAATTCCTTCCAGAAGAGGGGAGTTCGTCGCCATAAACACCGTCATCCCGAAGAGGGGATCATCATCATCATCCACACCATCATATCCACCAGCACCATCATCACCACCCCATCCCGCTGTAACAATTGTGTTGAATACTTGCATAGTTCTTAGGGGAAACTCTCCAGGTGTTGATTACTATTGTAGTTGATGCTTGTGAGTGGAACCATTGGATTATTGTTTATGTTCAGATTGTTATCCATCACCATATCATATTTGATCTTGATCCATATGATGTCTTGTGAGTAGTTCATTTAGTTCTTGAGGACATGGAAGAAGTCATGTTGTTAGTAGTGGATTTGTGTTGATATATTATTCAATGGTTAAGTATTTAAGTTGTGGTTGTATTCTTCTAGTGGTGTCATGTGAACATCGACTACATGATACTTCACCATTTATGGGGCTAGGGGAATGCATTGTGTATTTGGCTACTAATTGTGGGGTTGCTGAAGGGAATATGCCCTGAGAGGCAATAATAAAGTGGTTATTATGTATATTCCAAGTATATGATAGATGTTTATTTTACATGCTATAATTGTATTAATACGGAAACATTAATACATGTGTGTTTAATAAACAAACAGAAAGTTCCTAGTTATGCATCTCTCATAAACTAGCTCGTTGATTAACAAGATGATCAAGGTTTCCTGATCATGGACATTGAATGTTGTTAATAACGAGGTCAAAACATTAGTGTAATGGTGTGATGAACATTCATCCGAAGTATAGCATTACGATCAAAGTCATTGAGTTTATATTGCTATAACAACATACGAAGTGATCCTAATCCTTAGACCATGAGATCATGTCAATCACCAACACCGGAAGAGTATCTTGATAACATCAAACGTCACACCATAACAGGGTGATTATAAAGATGGGTTCAGAACTAATAAAGTGTTATGTTGAGGCCCATGGATCGAGAGTGGAATTTGTTCATCCCAATGACCTATAGATATGCTCTGGGCCCTCTCGGTGATATCACATTGATTATCTTGCAAGCAAGTGATTTGATCACTAGAATGTTATATCATGGGAACAAGAAAAGAGTGCATGTCAGTAACGAGATCAAACTAGGTATGGAGATACCGATGATCGAATCTCGGACATGTAATATATCGTGAAACAAAAGGATTAAGATACTAGCGTAAAAGGTTCTCGCGATCACAAGAAAGTCATCGCTAAATGTGTGGGAGTCAATATGGGTCTCCAGATCCCGCTTCTGATTATTGATCCGAGAGGGGTCTCGATCATGTCCGCATTGTTCGTGAACCGTAGGGTGACACTTAAGAGACACCGACATCCATTTGGAGCAAAAGTTTCATGCCGGAAAGAATAACAAGCGCAGGAATTTATTTCACTAGATACCGAAACGGTTTTTCGGGTGAAATTGCAGAAAGTGTTTTTGCATGTGAAATGAAATACTAGCAAGGGGTTATATGTGAATGTTTGTCATTAAAGTAATTGACAAAATTCTGAATAAATAAAAGGAGTTTTATTTAATGAGAGTTTGCATTAAATTTGGTGGAAATTTAATGGGAATTTGAGTGGGTTTTTGAGTGGAGGGAATTGAAAGGGATTTTTGTGAGTGGAGTGTCCACCCACATGAATGAGGGGAGGGCAAGGGGAATCCCCCATGCGCCGGCCACCCCCTTGGGGTTCCCCCTCTCCTATAAAAGGAGCCCCCCTCCTCACTTCTCACTCACACCTCCTCGTGAAGGATCTCTCTCCCCCTGTAGTATTTATCCCCCATGGTCTCGGACTAGCGAGATACATGTTCTCGGTGGTATTCGGCAATAAAGAGTTATTGCTTCCGCTGCATCGCTGGAGCGAGGAGGTGGAGGTTGCTCGGTGCCTCGGACGTGTGTGAGAGCACGGATGCGCCGCTAAGTTGCGGTTCTAAGGACTTCCTCTCGATCTTGAGATCGAAAAGAGATCGTCTACATCAACCACGAGTTTGAACTCGTTAAGATTTATCTGTCTTCAAGGGTATGTTCTCTACGGATCTACATCCGCCCGTTGTTTGTATCTAGTAGATAGATCTTGGTACATAGTTGTTCCCATCGTAGGAAATTTTTTGTTTTCTATGCTGCGAACCCTACAGTTGTCAGAGTGACAGAAACCTGAACCCCCGTTAGGACACCATTGCACAAGCGAGCGTAGGATCTCAGAGTTTAAGGCTGTGGTTAGGTTTATATCTTAATTGCTTTCCTGTAGTTGCGGATGCTTGCAGGGGGTTGAATCACAAGTATGTATTAGTCCAAGTAAGGTCGGTACATTAGCACAGGTTCACCCACACAACAATTACAAGACCAAAGAAGGGTACTCAGCTATGTGAAGCGAAAGCACTTGACAGAATTCCCATGTGTCCTCGAGAACGTTTGGTCCTTATAAGTATTTCCACCGGCTTGTCCTTTGCTAAGAAAGGATTGGGCCACTTGCTGCAGTTGTTCGTTGTCTTTATTACTTGCACTTTGTTTCTTTGCTTTATCAGAAAACACTTAAAAATCCATTTTCTAAGTATTTACAGAGATTTCCTGCTCCATACCACTAGTCAACACCTTCCGCTCCTCGTTGTGATCGACACTCGTATTTATCGAAAGTACTACGATACACCCCTATACTTGTGGGTCATCAACCACCACCACGCATGCCTGACCCCCACACGACATGGCCCCATGCGCGAGACCCTGTTCCTCCTCGCGGTTGAGCCCCACCTTCCCTGCTACCCAAAAACCACGTGACCACCCTATCGTCCACTCACGATCGCCTCCTCCTCGCTAACCACCACACCTTCCTCTCCCTTCACGAGCCGCAGGCCGGCCCCTCCACCGCCATCCCCCCTCCCTGTCGCTGCAAGTCTGTGTGACCTTGCCGTCACCTGCACCAACACCGCCCCACGTTTGCCCCTGTTGTCCCGTGCTCGATTCCAACCAGGCCCTCCCCATTGCCTAGGGCCGAGCTCGCCCCGCCTTCCTCTGCCGCAACCCTGTCCCCTGTTCCGACCCTGCCTCCGCTCTCGGACAGGGCCTCCTCTCTACAATCCGTGGTTGCTCCCTGCTCGTTCAAGTGGCAATAGGGTCACACATTCATCCTCGTCTCCCGAGAAGCATCTTCGTGCAATGTTTTGGATTGTGCCGGCCGGGTCTCCACCATGTGCCAACGCTGATGCTATTCCAAGTTTGACCACGAGGCCAAACAACACCGAAAAACAACACCATCCAAAGACCGTACCGGTTCCAATTCAAGATTGCCATCGAAGAACAAAGCCATGACCAAAGGTCAATGACATGGGACGCCAATAACTCCTACCAGAACCGGTGACGCGTGAACCTCAAGATCTTCTTCATGAACCCTAAGATCTCCGGTTCTAAACCCGAACATGTGTAACCCCTATCCGAGACCCATATTTTTATAATTGCCATCTATAACTGTTCATGATTGCACACATGCTTTGTCATTTGGGGGCTTTTAGAAGATTCACCTAATAATTAAATATGGAGTGCATATGCGGGCTATTCTTGTCTATTATCGCCTCCATTTAAATTGGTATAGCGAACCGATGCCATGTTTTTCCTTGTTAAGTCAACATTTAAACTGCGAGGTAACTAAACAACATGAACCTCCTAATTAATTTTCGGGATCCCTATTTCGCTTAATATTGCCTAGTTACATTGCATATTTTCCATGCCATACATCATACATGCATCGTGCCTGATCTTTTTCCATAGTATTATATAGTGCATCCGGTGTTTCTGTTAGTGCTTTGCTTCTTCATGGATTAGGCTGTTGATTTGATGCGAGTCTCGACAAGTTCTTCGGATATTGTACCTTCGGCAATGTTTCTTAGGCGAGCATTCTCCCCATTTCTACCTATTTTGTAGTTATAGTCTTTACTTTCTCATGTTGATCTATTGGTATTCGTGTTGCGACGCTTTAGTTTCCATACCATTTATACTCCTTGCAGCCTATATTGCCTTGGACAATTCCTATTGCCTGTTGTTTGGTAGATAGTTGGCCTCACGAGTAGTAGTTGATTTCTCAAGTGTTGCTTCACTTCGTCGAGTTCCATCATTGTTGGATGGTTGGTACCTGCTTAACTACGGAGATAATCATGGTTCTATTTACAGCTTGATAATTAAATATTGGTGGTAGATATAACTAATGAAGAGGCACCAGTGGGTAATAGTTAATATTTGTCTTTTAACCGCCCACTTGTATCCACCTAGGACCGGGTTCTTGACACCTGTTCCGAGATCGAGCGCACTACCCACATGTGGGGTGTGTGGGCACCCCTATCGGCTTACTTCTTGATTTCAAAGTACTATACTAGGGGCCACAAACTAGTTTGGGGCGTTATTACTAATATGTAATTATGGCATGATTTACTACTTTATTTACCATTGTTGCTTGTGGAGAGCATTTACTTACTATACTGTTTAGGAACCAGTGCGGAATGTTTACATGGTATCAACAAGGCAAGTCACACTTTCGGGTTCCCCGTCATTTACAGCCATTTTCATGAACCCTGGGTCCATATCGGAGCCGTCCTTCTTCGTTGCGGGTAGCTTAGTGGGGTGGCCCCCATGTACTTTCTTTGGATCTAGGAAACGTCGTGTCTAAAACCCCGCCGACATACCGTTGGGTGTATGTTTAATGATCTTTCACCTACCTGATCTGGCAACAAGGGTGTAGGTGCATGTGGAAACTTTGGTGCACCCGCGCAGGATTGAATCTTTTCGAAAATCCTTGTCCACGGTTATGGACGACTTGGAGCATAGTTTCTCGATCATAGACAACATACACTAAAGAATTATTGTTCTAACTTGACTTGTATATTACATGACTAGTAAGTTGGATAACCAACATGGAATGAATGAACAAAACTGCCAACTGTGTGAGTTTCCTCGGAAGGACTTCTGTGTTTGGTTTTGGGGAGAAAATACCGGGATGAGTATGTTTGGTGTTAGTTTCAGGTTGCTTCCGAATAGGTCTTTCTTATCCCTCTCTAATAGCCGACAATTGTATCGAGTCTCTATAGGTTTTTTAGTGCATGCTTCGCTGCCACTTCAGTCCACCATACATATGTAGGAAAGAGCCGCCGAATTCTAAGACTCTCCATGTACTAGCCTCAGTACTGTCCGCTCCTTTTTTCCTTTGCCCTTTGTCGGAACCCCTTTTGTTTGACAGGTTTGAGTTCGACGTTGTTAGTAGGGTTATGCTTTCGGCTTGTCCTGGGTAGGGTTATGGACAAGATTGGTTATTATTCAGGGATCTTAGCCCCATTTGCATCTTGCCTGTACTCGGATGCTATATGGTTTTCAAGGTGATTTGGATCTTTGTACTGTATATCTGTATTCTTGACTAATTGAGTCGTTGTTGTATATACATATATATATATATATGTTTTTGTGGGTTCCATCGTGGTCTATTGTGTAATGGTATTACTTCTTTTTCCATCCGCACGCAAGTGCTTAGTGGGCATCTTTGAATCGTTTGGCGGAAATCGATAAAACTTGCATAGAGCCGATTCGAGGGTGCTACAAAGTGGTATTAGAGCTCAGCTGTTTCGACGCCACACTGGTCCAGCCTGTAGGATAACCTAGCTAATGGACGATGTAGAGTGTCAAAATATTTTGAAAAATCGGTTGGATAGTTCTGATTAGGTCTGCTTTTACTCCTTATCCCTATGCTATTATCCTCTTACATTTGCGTGATTTGAATATGCTCTCTTATCTTTTCTTCAAGTCGAGGATTCTAATGGTTGGGTTCCGCACACACCTTTAGGGTTTTGCTTCCTTTCTCTTGAAATGGTGTTTCTACATTCGGTCTTCATGCTACCTAAGGAATCGTTGATCTATGGTATCATTCCTTTGTTTCAAAAAATCCACTAAAAATTTTCTTTGTACCTTCCGGTGTTGTCCAATGCGACGATACATCTGCATCAGATATGATAAACAGTGTGCATCACTTCTTTGTTTTCCAAGGTCACTTTGAGTGCGGGATGGAGTCATGACCGTACACTAGTACAAGGTCACTACTTAGAGACGTCAATTTCCCATAGGCCTCAAACGGTTTCTCGTTCTGGCTCAAGCGCATAGCTTCTAAGAGCACGCCAACTGAGCCAGTTTTTCTTTGCGGCTCTAAGATATACGACCTTAGACAGTGCAAAAAAGGCAAATGCCTCTAACATCTATGAGATGGAAATGGGCAATATTTCTGACCACTTGCAAGAACTCTTCAACCTCAGACGACCTATACTCTGGACCATCTCGAATTGTATGGCGAACTGAGTCAGATTCTAATAAAGACCGTCTCCAGAACTAGTGTGCCTCAAAGTTGCTTTTTAAAGTGACCATCTCCAATGTGTGTAGATCATTTTAAACAGTAGCAGGCTAATTCAAACTCGATCATAGCTGACATGACACATAATCATGATTCAGCAGCTAGATAGACAGATTAACTCAAGAACTTATAGCAGCTCGATCACGGTAACATTAGCCAGATAGTTGGGGAAATCCATACAAATTTAGCCATTACACATTATGGCAGTACATACAAAGTGCAATCCATAAATCAATCAAAATATCATAATAAGTACCCTCTAACAAACTAGCATTGCATTTTTAATGGTCTGCCCGATGGAAGTTGCTGAACCAAAGTATGTATACCTCTCTATTATCTTTTTCATCAGAGCAAAAAAGGATAATGCTCTCTTCAGTCGTCAAGTCGTTAAGATTGCATTTGACCTATGGACATCAAAGCAAAAAAGGACAATGCTGGCTAGCTCCTATCTTCATCCTAACCATCTTTGGCTTTTTGATCTTCATTTTCCAATTATGGACATCAATAGGTTCATCTAGGAAATTCTTTAGGTATTTTCTTGTGAACTCAACTCCAAATGTCTAGGAAAGTACAAAGAATTGAAGAATTAGCATAATTGTGACTGCTAGAAGTATTGAAATATCACAGGGTAGCTTGTTGTTGATAACATTATCAAGAATATATCATCTTACCAGCTTGCACTTCTTTTTCATGACAGATGAATACGGCAGCCTGTAGATGTAGTACTTGATTCTAGTGGAAATTCGGGTTCACACCAGTCTAAGAGGAGGTCTACATGAACTTATTTAAGATACATGTCATTTCCAAAAAGGCTCTGCTTATCAAAATTAGTGCTCCCTTGTGTTGAGGCCCTGATGCAACAGCAAATCAATGTCTACCGTCTAAACAGACACAAAACAGATGACTGCAATTTTGATGTTCTTTTGATACCTCTAAACTCAATCCTCTTGGTGGGCTCTTCATCTGATGACTAGAATTTAAAACCACCAAAGGTAAAGAGAAAACTATCATCGCTAGATAGCGTTATTGCATCATCACTGCAGGTTCCCATCTGTTAAATAGATACATACAAAGATCATCTTAATACAATCAAGATATAGAGAGGCCAATGAAGTGACAATTAAAGATCTATTGTTAGAAGTGACAATTGCAGATTTTGAGATTTATACAAGGGGAAAATAGTTGGGACAGATGCATGCCGCCTGGGGAGGCTCTCCAACAACGCTGTTGGGTCTTTTCAGCTCGTAACCCTGAACCTTTGATACGTCATAAACGTATCTATAATTTTTGATGCTCCATGCTTATTTTATATCATTTGTCTTATGTTTTGTGTACACTTTGAGGTATTTTTATACACTTTCTTGAACTAACCTATTGACAAGATGCCACAGTGCCGGTTGCCTGTTTTCTGCTGTTTTTGGTTTAAAAAAAGCTAAAAAATGAATATTTTCGGAATTGGACGGTACAAAAGCCAAAGTTACTATTTTTCCCGGAGAAATACGGAAACGCGAAGCAGAGACAGAGTAGGGCACCAGGGTGACCACACCCTAGGGTGGCGCGAGCCCACCCTAGGCACACCACTAGGGGGTGTGGGCCCCCTGGGCCTCCATCGACCTTGCCCTCTTCGCCTATAAGAAGCCCCTGATGAGAAAACCCTAAAACGTCCATCATACATCCACAAAAAGTTCTGAGGCGCTGCTGCCACCAAAGGGGAGATTCGGGGGACAAAAGTCTCTGTTCCGGCACCCTACCGGGAGGGGGAAGTGCCCCCGGATCCATCTCCATCGATCTTCACCACCATCTCCATAGCCGTTGCTAATTCCCATGATGAGGAGGGAGTAGTTCTTCCTCGATGCTAGGGGCTCTACCAGTAGATATGTGTTCTCTCTCTCTCTCTCTCTCTCTCTCTCTCTATGCGTGATCTTACTGTGATCATGAGCTTTGTAATCAAGTAGATCTACTCTGCTACTCAATTTCTTTAATCAATCTCTGGCTCCCCCCACGTGTGTGAAAGTGACAAAGTGCATACTATGGTGGCACTTAGGCTAGAGTTTACAAAAATACTCAAGTGCTTCAATAGATCTCTGTTCTTCCCACGTGTGTGAAAGTGACAGCGTGCACGCCATGGTGGCACTTAGGCTAGAGTTCATAAATATTTATCATGAGTATATTTTGAGTTGGTTGTCTCTATGAAATTGTGGTGTTTGTTGAAACCATATAGCGCTCAAGGTGATATTGTGGGGTTATCTAGATGGGGAAGGCGAACTTTGAGGAGTGCTATTTTAGCCCTACCATGGATTAGAGTGTCCAACCGGAGAGCAGTTCAGAGTATTATCATAAATATAAGATATTTATATGAGAGTGTTCACTAGTGAAAGTATGATCCCTAGGCCTTGTTTCTAAGCATTGAAACACCGTTTGCAACTAGATCTGTTACATGTTTGCTTGCTGCTATCTTTATTTTAGATTTCCTTTAAGTCTCTTCCACGCCATCAGAAGCTCTTTTCTGGCACCGTTACCACTTATAATCATCCATACCACTTGTATTTCACTATCTCTTTGCCGAACTAGTGCACCTATACACCTGACAAGTGTATTGGGTGTGTTGGGGACATAAGAGACTTCTTGTATCTTGATTGCAGGGTTGCTTGAGAGGGATACCTTTAACCACTTCCTCACTGAGTTCGATAAACCTTGGGTAATCCACTTAAGGGAAACTTGCTGCTGTTCTACAAAACTATGCACTTGGAGGCCCAACAACTGTCTACAAGAATAGAAGTGCGTAGACATCAACCTTAAAATCGATAAGAAAATTGGTAAATTCCATGGAAAGATTCCTAAATTGAAGTTGGTGATTTAGGGTTTAGGGGTTTGGTTTTCACGCATACCGACATGGACGATGAAGGGGTCCTCGGAGGCGAGGGAGAGCGTCCGCACCACAGGGGACCGGAGGCGGCAGTGGTGGAGAGGCAGGGGACCGGAGGTGGTGGTGGTGGAGAGGTAGGGGACCGGAGGCGGCGGTGGTGGAGAGGCAGGGGACTGGAGGCGGCGGTGGTGGAGAGGGAGGGGACCGTCAACGGCGGTGGTGAATAGGCAGGGGACCGGCGGCAGCGGTGGACAATGGTTTGGGCGGGCTTGGAAGAAAAAATGTGGCACATATCTAAAATATTTGTCCAAATATTTTCAGATATTTGCCGCCAAGTACTAGCCTCAGACGGCTGTAAGTGGAAAACTTCTCTAAGAATATCCATTCTCCGAATATTTCATATTTTTCCGCCAAGAAAGTTCCATAGCTAAGATGACTAGTAGTGAAACAAACGTGTTCGGAACTATGGATATATTCAGAACTCTGGCATTTGATTATTTTAAAATTTGAGAATTATTCATAATTTAAATGCAAAGAAAAGGTGTGTATACATGCTTGCTAGAGTGAAATTTAGTCCCCTAAGACTAAATTAGATTCATAAATTGAAGAAAAAATTGGCGTAGTACAAACCTTGGATCTTATACCCTGAAATCATGATGACTCCTAGTGTTCATGCACTTGGGGGTAGAGCAAAAAGGTGCAAGTGTTTTGAATTTGACTAATTCAAATGTCTAATCACTAAGTGAGATCTTTTGGTTTCTTAATTATGATTTTTTCACCAATATAACCATTTTTAATGTATTATTTGAGGAAGTTTGGTTGAGTGAATATTTGGAAATCCGGATATATTTAGAACTATGGATTTTGTTAATCCTAAATTTAGAAAATAATTCATAATTTAAAGTCAAAAGAATTTTATTACACATGCTTGCTAGAGTGAAATTGAGTCCTAAGAGTAAATGAGGTTCATACATCAAAGAAAATATATGGCGTAGTACCTTGGGTAACCTGAAAAATTGAGTCCTAAGGTAGGTTATATTGTTGTATACGTACTAACCTAAATATTGTGTCTTGGATAACCCGAAAGGTATATGGATGACTCGTATAGTGTGTTCATGCACTTGCTGTAGAGAAATAAGGAATAAGTGTTTTGAATTTGAACACGAACAAATTGAAGGAATTCACACTTCCATCCTTATTAATTCAACCACCAGAGACTACATATATAAATCAGTGTGGCAACATGATTAGTAATATAATTGAACACGAGAAAATTAAAGGCACTCCATATAAAGGAGAAGATTAATATATAAATGAGGTATTTATAATAGTTCAACCACCAGAGACTACTTATAATAGTTCAACCACCAGAGATTACTAATGTAGTTATTGTCTTATATGCAACCAGGGGTAATATTTACTTAAAAAAAATATAAGCAAGGGCGGCACCACAGTAGCAGGAGCAGGGACATGGAGCCGCCTTAGTAGGAGCATCATCCTAATCAATGGCAAACATGCCACTCAAGACATATTCCTGGAGGAATTTGCTATAGGATGCGTGCTGCACCAAGGTCTTCGGCTGGTGCGTTCGGCCTTGGTCTTCGGCAATCTCCACCACGTGCTGGATCATGTTGTGGATGTCCATGTTGACGGTTCTGCAACATAATTGTAAAAACAAATCCCCCTTACGGTGGAAAGGAATTAGTCCCTACCGTAAGCGGTTCAGCACGTAGCTGCTCTTGTTGTCTCTAGATTGCTTGCTAGAGTCCACGTCATCAGAATCGTCCTGTTGATTTTTAAGAACATAACTTAGAACTCATACATATGATTGAATTGTATTATAACTCAAGAATTGACAACATATATATGTAAGACAATATTAAATTGATATCAGAGAGAATGTATCCCAGCAATAGTTTGGTCAGTTCATATATCATTCATGTATCCAAACAAAATGACAATTAATTGGATGAGAGTTATATGTAGAACAAAGTCTGGGGCCTCATAAGTTATTTTCAGGGATGGCGTGAGTGAACCAAGTTGCACAACCTATATATTGTTCTTGTACATTGCCCCAGGTTCGCTAAATCATCCCTGAAAATATGTGACACCAATTAATGTGTTTGCCTTCCTTTTGGGAAAATTTGAATCATTCGCCACAATAAGAAATTGAAACGTAATCGTTCTTATACACTATGAATGCATGTGAACTCTTTCAGGGAAAATTTGAATCATCAGCCTCACTGCGGAATTGAAATATAATAGTTCATATGAATGTAGAATAAATCTGGGGCCTCATAAGTTTTCTTCAGGGATGGCGTGAGCGAATCAAGTACCAATTGCACAACCTATATATTGTTATTGTACATTGCCCCGGGTTTGCTAACTCATCCCTGAAAAAATCTGACACCAATTAATGTGTTTGCCTCTCTTTTAGGGCAAATTTGAATCATTGGCCACAATAAGAAATTGAAATGTAATCCTTCTTATATACTATGAATGCATGTGAACTCTTTTGGGGAAAATTTGAATCATCGGCCTCACTGCGAAATTGAGATATAATAGTTCGTATGAATGTAGAATAAATCTGGGGCCTCATAAGTTTTTTAGAAATGGAGTTAGCGAACCAAAGTATTAATTGCACAACTTATATTGTTGTTATACATTATTGCCTCAGGTTCACTAACCCACCTCTAAAAATATCCGACACCATCGATCATATGTGTCTCCCCTTTCACTCTTTTGGGGCAAAATTGAATCATTGGACTCATTAAGAAATAGAAACATAATGTACACTATGTAGCATATATATGCATGTTGTGTATCGAAATCAACACTCCAGTAACATATATGCTAAGCAAATGTAAATATACCAGATGGCAGATGAGTAGCTTAAACAGATGTAAATTTACTAGATGATAGATGAGTAGATATAATCAAATCTCCAAAAAAATCTACCATTTGAATCATATATATTCCCTACATCAAGAAGGCGCGCGGCAGAGCAAAAGAATCTATAAAGGACCAAGCAAATCCTACGTATAAACAGTGAAATTTGCAGCTGCAATGACTAGAGAAGTTAGCAAAGTAGTACCTCGGAAGTCCCATCATAGAGCTCCTCCTCATCCTTGATTTCTTTGAAGAGTATTTGTTCGGGGAGGATTTCATCATTGATGATGAGCACCGGGTTGCCTCCGTCAGCCGGCGCATGCCCCTCAACCATATTTTCCACTAACACCACGACGTTGCCGTCCACCTGTTGCTCGACGGCGACGACAACTGGCTGGATGGAGCCCGAAGCATCGACATCACGGCGACGAGCAACATGCGTGTCGGAGAAGACGCCTCCGCCTACTCGGCAACGACCAAGCCATCTGCTGCTGTGTCTCCAACTAGCTTCACCTACGGCTCGTCTCCACGCGTACACTTCTTGGCGCAGCTAAGAGGAGGGCGGTGGTGCAAGCGAAGGAGCTTCGGCGCACGCGAAAGGTGTAGATTGGGTTTTATGACTAGGAAGATTGGGGGAAATGACTCGAGCTCATGGAAGAAGAAGACCTAGCGGGGTAATACACGAGTGGAAACTTGTGTGGGTGTGGACTCGTGTGAGTGGGGGCTAGTCCATAATCTCCACTTTCTAATTGCATTAACAACAAGCGCACGATATCTCGGTAACATCCACGACGCGAGTTTTTGAGGCGGGCATCATAATGGTTTGCCTCAGTAGACCCCTAGAGGCGATTAATATTTTTAACCGGCTGCGGTTGAGTGATCTAGGGAGACAGACAATAATTATCGTCATCTCAGGTTCCATTTAGAGGCGTTTTGTTTTAACGAGCGGCTGAGGAGGTAGTCATACTAGAGGCGATGCATATTAAAAACCGTCTAAGGTTAAAGTTAGAGGCATTCAAAAAATTACGACCGCCTAAGAGTGATGAACATAGCCGATGGGTTGTATTTTTGGGGTAAACCGGCTCTAGACACAGTCTCTAAGTAACGAGTTTGTATTAGTAATACCATTACTCTTATCATTCATTTTTGTACATTGAATGGGTGGATAAATGCAATTTTTACTTCTTTCCACGGAAGTTAGAGGTGGCCTTATCTTTTGAGACCTTTACCTTCGTCCTTTGTTATCCGGAGTGTTCTCTCAGCGAACGTGAGCAACGACCCCTTGTTGGTGGTGTCGATGATTTCAAGGTGGAGTAAGAACCTTTGTTAGCGGCGTTATGAGGATCTACATGAAGAGAGAAGATTCAGACCTACAGCCTTCTTCCTCGTACCATGAGGCGGATCTCGAGGGCGAGATCCATTGTTAGTGTGTCGAATTGTAGCACCCCGGTAAAACCACTACTAATCGCCTGTTGATTACTACTTTGTGCATCATCATGACATCATGCATATTTTGGGCTAAAACTATTTCCCTAAAAGCCTATCTTTGTTTTCTAAATATCTCCCTATTTATTTTTAATTATAAAACCCAATCCTTCCGAATATTTTGTTTTGTCTAAATCTATTTACAAGAGTCTTTCAAAAATAAAACAAGTATTAAAACTATGTTTTATCGAGGAAGGCAGCCGCAGGCCAGGCCTAAATGCCCAGCCCGCAGATGCCTTCAACCCCTCTAATATAAACCCTATCTAACCTAAAACCCTACCCCTAGATCCACCGCACCAAACCCCGGTCCATCCTACCTACCCAACACCCCACCGACATGTTGCACCTACCGCCACAACATGCACATACACGTAACACGCATTGGACACCGCCCACCTAAACACACACCATGCACGCGATCCCACCCCTGCACCACCTGGCCCCACCCTATGTCGACACCACCACATGCACCTGATCCCCACGCGACCTCGCCCCACATACGGGAACCCCCCTCCTTGTGGTCGAGCCTATAGCACCCCAGTAAAACCACTACCAGAAAATCGCTCAAGTTTGTGCACCATTATGACCTAATGCTCATATCATCATGCCATATTGCATTTGAGCTTCATCATTTAATCATGCATATGTCTATCTAAAACTATAATCCAAAAGCCTATCTTGTTTTCTATTTACCACCTTCTTTATTTCAACTGCAAAACCTAGTATGTCCGGATATTTTGTTTTGTCTAAAAACTAAATAGAAGAATATGTACAACTAAATAAATAATCTAAACTATTTTGTTCCAGGGAGGCAGCCGGCTAGGCCCAAAGGCCCAGCCAACCAGCCTACTACCTCGAAAACCGGAAACCCTAGTTGTGCTAACCCTAACCCAAACCCTACACGACCACACCCGCATCCCACCTAATCTACCGTGGCCACCACCTACTGAACCCACCCCCAATTCCAATCACACTGTTGGGAAACTGGGCCGGTAGAGGCCCATTCAGTGTGGCCTCTACCAGGCTAGGGTTAGCCCATGTGGGTATTCTATCCCCCTTAGTCTATAAATAGAGGAGCAATCATTGTACGTGACTTTACCAGAGACATATCAATAAAGCTTCTCCCTGTTCCCTGTATCAATTTCTTGTGTAATCTTGTGTGCCTTCAACTCTAGTCTTCTTCCTCGGGTGTGGAGCAGCCTCGGGACCGGCCAGCCGGCAAGGGTTGTTCAACACGTTATCAGCACGTGTCTCTCTGTTGAGCCTCCGTCAAGCCACCGTCGAGCCTGCATCACGCAGGCTTTCGTTGAAGGTAATCCGAAATTGATCGCAAAAATGGATTCGTTGTTCGATATCCTTTCAATTTTTGCGTTTAGTTCGTAGATCAGATCTCATCTATGGTACAGATTTTCGTCCCGGGAGTCGAGCTGACCTGCTGTCACTGACCAATGTCGATTTAATCACTCTCGGATCAGGAACTTGTTGACTGTATTATAGGGAGACAGTACACATGATTCAGCTGATCACAGTACCGCCGCGAGCACCGGCTGTGTAGATCGCGCCGATTTTTAGCAGATCGGATATATCAAGTTTTTTTCCTGTTTTTCTTCGGTTCCACGCGAACGCCATGGCCACGAGCCGCCGCCAACGCGCATACCTGGGCTAGTCACTTGCTCAAGGATCACGCCGCCTCGCTGTCTGCTGGTCGCAGCCCGCCGCTGGCCACACAGCACGAAGCAATTACCATCGCCGCTGGCCGTATACGCCACACACGCCGCCACGCAGCCGCCGCCTGCCGCCCATCAAGGCTACCACGCTGCCGCCTGGCCGCCACGCTGGCCACCTCGCTGCCGCCTCCACTGCCCGCTGGCGGTCGCCCCCACCGCGCCATGCCGCGGCGCCCCGCTCGCCGCTTGGCAGCTGCCTTCACCCCCACCCATGGGCCGGGCTGGGCTGCCCATGGGCCGCCTGGATGGGCGGCCCAGGTGTGCAGAAAAAATCGAGGGGTAGATGGAAGGCAGAGCCGAATGGGCTGCTGGCCCATTTCCTATACGCTTTTCGCCCAAGGGTAAAAAAAAAAAAAAAAAAAACTGTAAGAACTGTGTAACTTCTTCCCGTTTTCTTTACATTCGAACGCGCATAACATAACACCTCATTGTATATGTTTTTGCACCATGTTTTACTATAGTAATTAAATGTTTTACACCTTTTAATTCCTAGTATTACATAGTTAGCACGTACTGTTTTAATTCCAATTTTGGAACGCCGTCATATTTGAATAATTGTATCGATTATCGCATTTATGCAACCGATTACCTGTTGTAATCTTACACACTTTGCATAAATTGTAGATGACCGGAATAGTTAGCCGCGAGTTCCCGGAGTTGACCCAGGATGGGCTGAACTACCTGACTTGGGCCTCAGACTTTGAGATCGTCCTCGAGGGCCGATGCATCAAGGATGCGCTGATTGCGGGGACCCCAATGGCCCCCAGCACCACCATCCCGGCGGACAACGCCAAAGCCCTGCATTTCCTCCACCATCACATGTGTGAGACTCTCAAGAATGAGTACATGGCAGAACGGAGTGCTTCTTCCCTTTGGACCGCCCTCAACAAGTGGTTCTCTAGGCTTAATTACACCATTCAGCCATAGGCGGAGGAATATTGGATTCGTCTGAGGTTTACGGACTTCAAGACCATGGGAGAGTACAACTCCAGGTTACACCGGATTTGTACCATTCTTCAGCTGTGTGGAACCAGTACCACAGATCAGCAGAAGATAGACAAAACTCTCTCCACATTCCACCTGGACAACATCCAGTCCTCGCGAAACATTCGCCAGGAAGGATTCACGGAATATGCAGCGCTTATTAATGCTCTCCAGGTGGCCAAGGCGCAGGACAATGTTCTCAAAAGAAATTCTCCGCGCAACCCTTCACGGGGGGCCCAAGTCATGAGGCCAATGCCGGCGCCTACAAGGTGCGCAAGCCCATCCACAAGAAGCGAGGCAATAAGGGCAAGAAGGGCCCCAACTCCTCCAACCCGGCCAAGCAACGCAAGGAGGGCAAGGGGGAGGCAAGGCCCCAGGACTGCTTCCGCTATGGCTCCAAGACTCACTTCTCCAGGCAGTGTTTGGCCCCTAAGCACGTCGTGGACGCGTTCAAGGCCAACAAGAAGGCGCGTGAGGCGCACCTCATCCAGGTTGAGACACCACTGGCGCCCGGAGCGACGCCCGTGCACAAAGTTGCACCCGTAGTGGCGCAAGACGTAGCACAAGTGGCAGCACCTTTGGCGGTTCCCACGAACGCCACTGTGCCCATGGAGGTTGAGAATGTCGTGCCCCCCCCCCCCGCCCCAGCTAGACATTTCTGCTGCCTCGATGATGATAGCCAACGAAGAGAAGCTCAACGATCTTGAGATACGGGCTAAGATTGATGGTTTCTTTGCAGAATCCACCTGAGATCCTTTTTGTTGTTAATATTTCTTTCCGCAAATAATCAGATACAATTCTTTGATATGGTTGTAAGCTCTATGAGAGCATAAAATTTATTTGTTTTCGGCGATTGGATGACATTTATTTCATTCATTTATTCCATTATTTGGTTGTGTTATGTTCTGAAATGTTTATGTGTTTTACTTACTTGATGTAGCATCTTCCTCGCTCCATTATATTAATTAGGCACTATATTTTAGAACGCGTGTGGCGCCCAAAATGGAGGAAACGTGCCTTGCTGATAGCGGCACCACAAATACCATCTTGAGAGAAACAAAGTACTTTGAGTCTATTACCAAAAACCCCGGTAACATCATGACGATCGCCGGCTGCGGTCCGAATGTAGCTAGATCTGGAAGAGCAACTATCATACTCCCAAATGGAACAACTCTGATCATTGAAGAGGCATTGTTGTATCCAGAGTCAACTCGTACTCTCTTGAGTTTTAGAGACATCCGTGCAAATTGTTTCCATGTAGAAACCGATGATGATGAGAATGGAAAGGAGTTCCTACTCATTACCAAGCGCGTAGAAGATGGTAAACATGTTGTCGAAAGACTCCCTTCATTAGCTACTGGGATGTACTACACTAAGATAGTAGCACCACCTATTTACACTACCCTTAAGACTGTCTTTAGAAGCTTTGAACTTTTCTGCCTTTGGCATGATAGGTTAGGCCACCCCGGTCTTAGGATGATGACAAATATAATTAACAACTCGAATGGTCATAATGTTAATGGCCATAATGTTAATGTGATAGGTTAGGCCACCCCGGTCTTAGGATGATGAGAAATTTCGTGTGCTCCGCATGCGCTACTGGGAAATTGATCATTCGACCGTCCCCCCTAAAGGTGAAGGATGAACTCCCCACGTTCTTGGAACGTATACAAGGGGATATATGTGGTCCAATTCAGCCCCTCTCAGGGCCATTTCGGTACTTCATGGTGCTCATCGATGCTTCCTCTAAATGGTCCAATATTTGCCTGTTGTCAACAAGGAACCATGCTTTTGCAAATTTGATCTCTCAGATCATACAAATAAGGAATAAATTCCCTGATTATCGTTTAAAGTCTATTCGAATGGATAATACCGGAGAATTTACTTCAAAGGCATTCGATGATTATTGCATGGCAACATGAATCAAACTTGAGCACTCTGTACCGGATGTCCACACTCAAAATGGACTTGCGAAGGCATTGCTCAAAAGAATTAAATTCATTGCCCGACCACTCCTTTAGGGTTGTAATTTGCCAACTACATGTTGGGGACACGCGGTGTTACACGCTGCTAATATCATCAACTTTCGACCATCGGCCTACAATATCCACTCTCCTATTCAACTTGCGCAAGGGTCGACACCGAAAATTTCCCACCTACGTAGGTTCGGCTGCCAGGTATATGTACCTATACCACCACCCCAGCGATCAGCAATGGTTCCGCTCCATAAGTCGAGGATATACGTTGGTTATGTGATTGTGTCCATAATCAGGTTCTTGGACCCCTTGACAGGTGACTATCACAAGGCCCGTTTTGCTGACTGCATTTTTGACGAGGATCTTTTTCCGACTTTGGGGGGGAGGTAATCAACCCCTGGATGACAAAAGTCGGGAAATCACGTGGAAAGCCACGGGGATCCACGCTCATGACCCGCGCACTGTTGATACTAATAGAGAAGTCCAAAAGATACTAGATTTGCACTCCCTAGCGAATCAACTGCCTGATCATTTTAGTGATTTAAAGACTGTGACAAAGTCGCATGTGCATGCACGCAATGCACCGGAAAGGGTTAATGGTATACCCGCTCCCGTTCCAAGGCCTAAAAGGACGTGGAATCCGGTTTCTTAAATCCCAAGTATCCGGGGACGCCGTAAGAAAAAGGATAAGATAGATTTATTACAGTCTACCCCTGTTAAGGGGAGCCAATTGAGACCTGGCACAAGTACGGATATTTCAGTGCACGAAATTCCGGCTTGAATTTTCCTATATCGGAAATACCGAGCAAAGTTGTGTGCGCACACATCGGAGCGGGGAAGCTAAAGGACCTAGCCCCTGGAAATCCGGTGGAGCAAGAGGATGTGCCTAATGCACTCCATGACGAAATGGCCATTAACTATGTTAATTCAGGCGAGTCATACAACCAAGCCATGGCAAATGTCGACGTTAATTGTGCCAAGAAAATTGCCTCAATCATAGATCTTGACCCTGATCCTAACACGCTCGCTGATTGCAAGAAAAGGTTGGATTGGAAAGATTGGCAGAAGGCAATCACTGCTGAATTATTATCGTTAAACAAAAGAGAGGTATTTGGACCTGTTTGTCTAACTCCTCCCCACATTCGCCCCGTTGGCCATAAGTGGGTTTTTGTTCGAAAGAGAAACGAGAATAATGAAGTAGTAAGGTACAAAGCAAGGCTCGTTGCTCAAGGTTTCACTCAGCGACCACGTGTCGACTTTGAGGAAACTTACTCCCCGGTCATGGATGGAATTACCTTTAGATACTTGATCTCAATGGCAGTAAACATGGACTTAAACATGAAACTGATGGATGTTGTCACCGCTTACCTATATAACTTCGATTCAGACATATATATGAAAGTACCAGAAGGTATGCCTGTCCCGAACCAGGATAGAGCAAACTAGAGCTTATACAGTGTTTAGCTTAAGAAGTCATTGTATGGACTAAAACAGTCAGGTAGGATGTGGTATAATCGTTTAAGCGATTTCCTTCATCAGAAGGGCTACACGAGCAATAAAGATTGCCCATATGTTTTTATATGGAGATCCCAGGAGGGTTTTTGAATTATCTCGGTGTACGTGTACGATTTGAATATAATTGGTACACCTGACGATATTGAGGAAGCGAGTTCCTACCTGATGTCAGAATTCGAGATGAAAGACTTAGGCAAAACCAAGTTCTGCCTGGGTCTGCAACTTGAGCATTCCCCTGCTGGGATTCTAGTTCACCAGTCGGCCTACACCCAGAAGGTGTTGGAACGATTTGAATTTGAAAAGGCATATCCTTCCAAGACCCCGATGGTCGGAAGATCTTTGCAGCAAGACAAGGACCCATTCAGTCCTAAAGAAGAGGGGGAGGAAATTCTGGGACCGGAATTCCTCTACTTAAGTGCAGTTGGCCCACTTATGTACCTCGCAAATTATACACGGCCAGATATTGCATTCGCCATTGGGGTTTGTTCTGAGACTACCAAGAGGCATTGGAAAGGCGTTAAGGACATCTTTAGGTACATACAAGGGACCAAAGACCTTGGCTTGTTTTACCAAAAGAACCAAGACCTATCTGTTGTAGGCTATGCAGATGATGTGTACCTTTCGGACCCGCACATATCCAAGTCATAGACTGGATATGTTTTCTTTGTGGTGGAATAGCGATTTCCTGGAAATCGTCTAAGCAAATGCTTATGTCAACTTCCACGAACCACTCAGAAATCATAGCATTATATGAAGCATCACGAGAATGTGTATGGCTTCGACGAGTAGTCAGCCACATCCAGATGTCATGTGGACTGAACACCATACAAACCCCAACAATTATCTATGAAGATAATGCTGCTTGTGTTGCACAAGTCCAGACGGGTTATGTGAAGAGTAATCTCACAAAGCATATAAACCCCAAGTTCTTCTATGCACATGAACTGCAAAAGTTGAACGAAGTGAAAGTCTTGCATACTAAGTCGTGTGAAAATCTCGCTGATTTGTTCACTAAATCATTGCCAGCATCTTCTTTCGAGAGATGTGTTCGTGGGATCGGCATGATGAGGCTTAGGAGATGCAAGGTTCAGGGGGAGAACCTTCACAAACTCATCGCTGAAATCTTGATCTTGATGATTGAGTGCTTAACTATATAGTTATGTGAATTGTACTCTTTTTCCCTTAGTGAGTTTTTATGAAGTTTATCACATGAGGTTTTTAATGAGGCAATTCGTGCAACATAGCAAGAAGTATACCATGTGTGTTTCTCCATTTTTTCCCACTGGGTTTTTCGGAGTTTTGAGCCATGGTTATACAGATAAGATACCTGTGGGGTGTTGAACACACGGCCTGCAGAGGCCCATTCACAGGACCTACTACCTCACAACGCACCGTCCCTGCCCCGACACACACCCGCCCCGCACGGGATCCTCATGATCCCCACGCAATCCCCAACTCCCTCCCCGATGCCTCCATCGCTCGCCTACTCCCTTCCCAAACCCCGCCGGCTCCCATCATTCCTCTCCTCTCCTTTTTCCCCGCTGCCACGTTGTTGCCGGCCCCTTCCCGCGGCAAGCCGCCCGTCCACCGCCACGCTTGCCTCCCTGGTTCTCCGCAACACCTCCCGTCCCCACCCTCCTCCGACGCCTCTCCTCCTCCGCCACCTCCTCGCCACACTGGCCACCACTCGAACTTACCACCAAGCTTCGCCTCAAAGACCGCCTGGCCACCGCCTTTCACCTTGGCCTTAACTTTCTCCCAGCCGATGACCTCCGACTGCCTCCTCCCCAAGGCCGCCCTGACACCACAACACCACCTTGTCCGGCGTCGTGCTCGCCTCAGCCGTCCTCAACCTCCTAGCCTCCGCCTCCCACGCCGCCGTCTGCCGCCACCTCGTCACCTATCTTCCTCCGCCCCGCCGCCGGTAGCCTCGGCCACACCTCGCGCCTCACCTATGCCTCACGGGTGCCTCGCATGCTACAATTCATATTCGTTTTTGCTCGCATGCCTGGATCGTGTTCTGGTTTGGTTCCCCACATCCTGTAGCTCCATGTCGTGATGTGTGGTGAACTATGTGGTTGATAATGCCTCCTTTCAGTCATACGTATTGTAAAACCGATCCAAAGCCACGCGTGCGTTGTAGCAATTTTGTCGCCGCACCGATCCCGTCGACACGATCTTCACAAGGGCTTCGTCATAACGGACCAACGCCAAGATCCCCCACATGGACACCCCTATCACTGTCGAGACCTTCTTCATGGATGCAAGGCCCTGGATTCGAAGGCTGCACCCGGAGTTCCGGATTCTGAAGATACGAAGACCGAAACCGAACCCTCTGAACCCCAGTTTCGCCGAAACCCTCAAGGTCTTCGTCCCGATGTGTGACCCCTTTCTCGAGACCAATATTTTTATAATATATAACATATATCTTGTTGCATTTAAATTAATCATGATCGCATCATATCATGTGGTTTGGAATTTTAATCGAATCACCTAAAAATTAAATATGGAGGCCATATGCGAGATTTTTCTAGTCTTATATTGACTCCATTTAAATTTGTGTAATGAACCGGTGCCATATTTTGTCTTGTTAGTATAACATTTAAAATGCGGGGTATCTAAACAATATGAAACACCTAATTATTTGTTGGGACCACAGTTCAGCTTAATATTTCCTAATTGCATCATACCTTTTCCATGTCATGCATCATACATTCATCATGTCGATCTTCTGCCGTAGTATTAAATAGTGCATCTGGTTTTTCTTCTAGTGTTTTGCTTCTTCGTAGACTAGGTCGATGATTTGATGCGAGTGTCGACCTGATCTTCGGATGAACCTTCGACGGTGTTTCTCAAGCGAGCATTCTCCCTTCTTCTACCTATTTTACATTTCTAGTCTTTACTTCCTCATATTGATCTATTGCTATCTGTGTTGTGATGCTTTAGATGCCGTACCACTTTATATCTCTTGCATCCTATATTGCCATGGACACCTCCTATTACCTTTTTTTTGGTAGATAGTCAGCCTTGCGAGTCGTAGTTGCTTTCCCAGGTGTTGCTTCGTGCCGTCGAGGTTCCATAGTTGTTGGAGGAATGTCTCATGTTTAATGTTGGAGACGATCATGACTCAAATTACAACCTGATATTAAAATGCTGAGAATAGTTATAACTAATGTAGAGACACCAATGGGCAATATATGTGATTTGGTTTTTAACCGCTCAATGGTGTCCCGTAGGACCCCGAGTACTTGATACATGTTCCTTGACTATCGCACTGTCCACATGTGGGACCATGAATCCCCTTAGTGAGAGCTTGGGTCATATATTATTTTTTGGGGCTACAAACTTGTTTGGGGTTTTATTACTATCCTATACTTATACCAAACTCTAGACTGAACATCGACCAGCTAGAAGGGTTTCCTACATGCAGTCTTGCTCTGATACCAAAATATGTCACTACCCGGGATCAGGGCTAGACAAATACCAGATCCTCATCTAATATAAGCCTAACCTAAATTCCGAAATGCGCAGGAAAAGATCGGTAACATTACAAAACATACAAACCATACATTAATAAGGTAAACTCTTAACATAGTTACAAACCAGTCATACAAGCCAGGGGTCACTGACCCATCATTACATCAAACAACGGAAGCAAACAAGTTGTTCCAAACAACAAACTTAGCAAAGGGCCTAAGAGGCCTTAAGCAGAAATAGCGACCCTTCCATAGATCCTAGGTTGCTGCCCGGGAACCCCGACTACTCGTCGACTTCGACGTAGAAACCACCTTCAGTTGGAGTAGCTTCATCTGTAGAAAACATCAACGAAGCAAGGCTGAGTACAGGGTGTACTCCGCAAGACTTATGGCTAGTGGAGTTATTTTGCATAAAGCCATCTTTTGTTTTCAAAACAAGAGGGAGAAGAAGCTCGCCTAGTCAGATCATTTTCAAGAGGGATAAGAAGACTACAACTCTAGCTCGTCGGAGTCATCTTCGATATCCACCAAGTACCATCATCAACTGAACCTCTCTTCTCGGACTACCCCCTCAAACAACACTGAGGAAGTACTCCGGATCTCACATTAGTTAGCAAGTTTTATCATTCGGTTATAGTTCTCTATGATCACAGAATCCGTTCCCAAGTCTTCCATAACCGTGGACACGGCTTTTCGAATAGATTATTAACCCTGCAGGGGTGCACAACTTTACCCACACGTACCAACCGATTCTTAATGCCAAATTATTAGCCCTCTTCCTTCGAAGGCCGGCAGAGAGTGGTTGACCACGACGTTTACCTTGCTTTTGCCGAGACCATGAGTCACGCACTAGGGAGATGCCGCCGTAACGGGTCGAGTCCCGAAGCCGGTCCCTAATGATGTGCGCAGGGTTCAAGATTACGGATGCCGGGCATCTCTTGTTCCCGGACACGCTTACCTACCTGTTATGAATGCATCTCCTTCACCTCCATTCGAGAACAACCAAGATGCGTATGTCGAATGGAAAGCCCGAACTATGTGACTCATGGAATCTACTAGGCAAGTTAGTGAGTCGAGGGGGTTTCCTGGCCCCCGTGTGGTTGTACGCTTGTCTTGGTTCAAGAGGCGAGAACATCAGGTCCTAATGGTGGCAAGTATGGGACTGCAATAACCACAACCCACGTGGTCTCCCATACAAGCCTTAGCATGTTTAGTATTCATTTCTGATCACATCACCACATCCTTTCATATTATATTCATTCACATATCCGGTGCATCACCTGAATGATAAGCATCGGACCACTAAGCATGGCTAAGCTTGACCGAACTGTGGCACTAGCGATGCTCATAAGCCAAACCCTAGTTATGCTACGAGCAGTGGATTAGGTATTTAGTTCATAAGGGAAAACATGCATCAGATAGGATTACTCTATCTATTGATAAAAGACTGTTGAACCGAATGCATATGACGAGAATAAAATACTTTGTAAACATAGGATTCTTATGTATGAGTGGGGCTTCGCTTGCCTTGTCCATTGTTGGACTGATACTGCTCTTCGGTGTCGTTGACTTCAGCTTCGGGTTCAGTTCCTATTCACGAAGAACCAATCACTGGAAAAGAGAAAGCAACACTCAACACATGGCATGTGCAATGCTTATACAATATGAATGATATGACAAGTTGAATAGCGTGAAAATGAACCCTAAAACATGCTTGGTCAAATTAAAGAGGGTCCGAGAGGTCTAAACCCTAGAACATAGGGATCCTCGGATTCACCTATGGGGTTCAATTGGTTCTTCTAATTAAAATTTCCATCAAAGTTGTTTAACAATGTATGATTATAGCTTAGTTAGATAGATTTCATTTTTCTGAACATTTTGGTATATTATTTGTATTTTTCTGATTTGAAATGAATTAGTTATGAATTTCTCAAATTTTAATCCATTTATAAATCATTTTTGGAATATTTAAAATAATTTCCAACTTGGGCCCACATGTCAAACTTTTAATCATTTCAGAAAATGTTTACAGAAAATAATAAAACTCTTACAGGTATGGCCCACCTGTCAGGGATTTTCAATTTACAGAAATAATTACAGAAATAAAAAGGAAATATGACATCATAATGATGTCATGCTGACATCATCGATGAACTTGCTCTCAAATCGAAGCTTGATCTATTGATCTAGCACGCACGGGGATGCGCGGCTAGGTGTGCTAGACTCAGCGCATCACGCTGAGCCAGAAAGTGGCGACGCAACGTGCAGGGGGTCACCGGAGACGGCGGCGCAACGATGAGCGGCGGCGGCGGCGTCGGTCTCCCTGCGTGAAACTATTATGCATGCATGCAATGCTCAAACATTTCTTTATTAATATTACACAAAATGTGGTATGTTACAGCTCTACCCCACTTACAAGAATCTCGACCCGAGATTCCTAGGTATTATAAAAGAACGCAGGGTACTCAGATCGAAGACGATCTTCGCGTTCCCAGGTTGCTTCTAACTCAGGGTGATGAGACCATTGAACTTTTAGGAACTTGATGGTTTGGCGACGAGTCTTGCGCTCGGTTTCATCAAGAATACGAACATGGTATTCTCGGTAGGTTAGATCATCTTGGAGATCCAAAGTTTCATGGTCCACACCACGAATGGGATCTTTGAAGCAACGCTTGAGTTGAGACACATGAAAAACATCATGTACCTTTGGAAAAGTTGAAGGTATATCCAATTTGTAGGAAAGCTCACCCCGCTTGGAAAGAATGCGAAAGGGACCAACATAGCGAGGAGCCAATTTGCCTTTGATACCGAATTGATGGACACCCTTCAGAGGAGTGACCCGGAGATAAAGTTGATCACCAACTTCATAATGAACATCAAGATGATGACGATCGTAGTTGGTCATCTGACGGGATTGAGGGGCTTTAAGACGCTCTCGAATTATGTGAACTTGATCTTCTGCTTCTTGGATCATGTCCGGACCAAAGAATTGTCTCTCGCCGGTTTCTGTCTAGTTCTGCGGTGTCCGACATGTTCTCCCATACAGGAATTGGAAAGGCGCCATACCCAAACTGGATTGAAAACTGTTGTTGTAAGAGAATTCCGCAAAAGGAAGACATTTCTCCCAGTTCTTTCCAAAGGATATGACACACGCTCTGAGAATGTCTTCAAGAATTTGATTCACTCTTTCAGTTTGACCACCGGTTTTAGGATGATAAGCTGTACTAAAGGAAACTTGAGTTCCCATTGCTTGTTGGATACTATCCCAGAATTTGGAAGTGAACAAGCTTCCACGATCAGAGATGATCTTCTTGGGAACACCATGGAGAACGACTATCCGGGATATGTATAGCTTTGCCAACTGGCTTGCAGTAATACTTTCCCGAACAACAAGGAAGTGAGCAACTTTGGATAATCGATCAACTACTACCCATATGGCATCATTTCCTGCTTGTTTCCTTGGGAGTCCAGTGATAAAATCCATACCAATTTCATCCCATTTCCACTCAGGAATTTGCAACAGCTGCAGAAGTCCAGCAGGCCTTTGGTGTTCAGCCTTCACACGACGACAAACATCGCACTCTGAAACAAAGCGAGCGATTTCTGGTTTCATTCCACTCCACTAGAATCTTTGACGGAGATCTCGGTACATCTTGCTACCACCAGGATGGATAGACAGAGGGGATTCATGGGCTTATAGTAGGATTAGATCTTTGATTTTCCGACTATTTGGAACCACTAGCCGGTTACCAAAATAGAGGGTACCTTGATCGTTGACGAAGAAACATTTAGCTTCACCACTTGCAACACGTTCTTTGATCTTGCTAACCTCATCATCTTGCTTTTGAGCTTCCTTGATTTGATCCTCTAGAGAAGATTTTATTTCAAGGTTAGCAAGGAATCCACAAGGAACCACTTCAAGGTTAAGACGCTTGATTTCCTCGTAGAGAGCAGGTTGGGCTTGTGAAATCATCAGATTGTTGCAATAAGACTTCCGACTTAGCGCATCAGCAATGACGTTGGCTTTGCCGGGTTGATAGCTGAGACCCAAATCATAATCTTTGATGAGTTCCAACCATCGTCTTTGCCTGAGATTCAGATCTGGCTGGGTAAAGAGGTACTTCAGACTTTGATGATCCGAGTAAAGTTCGCAACGGTTACCGATGAGATATTGTTGCCATTGCTTAAGATCATGAACAACAGCAGCGAGATTGAGATCATGGGTTGGATAATTGTTCTCATGTGGCTTCAACTGCCGAGAAGCATAGGCCACTACATGACCATCTTGCATCGACACACAACCGAGCCCTTGATGAGAAGCGTCACAGTAGATGATGAAATCCTTGCTTGTATCCGGAAGGACAAGCACATGAGTGGTGGTTAGTTTAGTTTTCAAAGCTTGGAAGCTTTTTGCCTTTTCTGACCATTCAAACTTCTTATCTTTCTTAAGAAGATCAGTCATAGGCTTAGCTATCTTGGAAAAGTTCTGGATGAATCAGCGGTAATATCCAGCCATTCCAAGAAAACTTCGGACTTCCTTGACTGAAGTAGGTGACTTCCATTCCAAAATGGTCTAAACCTTATCCGGTATGATAGCAACACCACTTGTAAACACAACATGGACAAGGAAGATGAGCTCTTGTAACCAGAACTCACATTTGGAAAACTTGGCATAGAGACGATGTTCACGAAGTTTAGTTAATACCAAACGTAAATGTTCGACATGCTCTTCTTCGGTCTTGGAGTAGATTAGAATGTCATCAATGTATACCATGGCAAACTTGTCGAGATATTCCATGAAGACGGAGTTCATGAGCCTCATAAATGTGGCAGGGGCATTGGTTAACCCGAAGGACATCACTGTATACTCGTAAAGACCATAACGAGTTGTGAATGCTGTCTTTGGGATATCCTCTTTCCTGATCTTGATTTGATGATACCTTGATCTTAAGTCCATTTTGGAGAAGATAGTGGCACCACTTAATTGATTAAAGAGGTCATTTATCCGGGGAAGTGAGTACTTATTCTTGATTGTCACCGTGTTGAGTGGACAGTAATCAACCACCAATCTTGGAATATTTGTATCCCGCTTCTTGACAAAGATGGTAGGGCAACCCCAAGAGGATGTGCTAGGTTGGATGTATCTAGGGCCGTCCCTTGGGAGGGACTAGCGGGGCAGCCGCCCCAGGCCCAAAAAAATTAGGGGCCCAAAAATTTATAAGCCTAGTATACATATAAAAAAATTATTAGGCTTGTGGGAAACGCTCAACTCCTAGTGGCCAGTCCCAGACATAGATTGATTCATCAATCGCCCCATTCGCTTCCCGAGTCCTAGGAAACTGCTCGCTAGCACGTGATTGCTTCCTAGTATGGTTTCACTAAAGAAAATCGGTAGTGGGCTGGACCTGTTTAGAGCATGTAGCTTCAGGTGTTGTCAGACTATCGATCGCATCCACTCGAAAAGGTATCGACATACCGATCAGAGACATACGAGACGGGTTCTTTTGAACACAACAATGCATGTCTCTTTCCTTTTTTTCTTACATAAGTTCCATTACGTATTTTCTTTCTATTTCATTCCCTTTCATCATTTTTTCCTGTTTTTCTTTGGTATATTTCTTTCACGCCTTTTCCTTTCAATTTTATTTTTTCTTTACCTTCTATCATGTTTAAATTAGATTTATATTTTTTATGACTTTGTTCCTCATGTCTCTAAACATTGTTTCTCCTGATTCTAAAAAAAATTATCTCTTGCAATTTTTCTTCCAGACTAAAATTGTGTTCCAACAGTAATCGTGATTATTTTCTCATGTTTCTAAACCTTTTCCTGTTTAAGTTCCATTGTAATTTTTGGACTTTTCTTCTTGAAAATTTCGGAGGAAATTTTAAGATATTGTGTAAACATTGTTATTTCTTTATGAATATTATAGTTGGAGTATACTTATAATATTTATTTTTCATCATCTCATATATGCAAAAAATTATAATAAGGGGCCTAAAATTTTAGTTTCGCCCCGGGCCCCCGAAATCTCAGGACTAGCCCTGGATGTATCCTAGACCCTCTAACTCTTCAAGTTGCTTCTTCAACTCAACCAACTCATGAGGAGGCATGCGGTAAGGTCTTTTGGAGATAGGAGCAGTTCCAGGAACTAGCTCTACGACAAACTCCACACTTCGATCAGGTGGCATGCCAGGCAACTCTTCAGGAAAATCATAGACTACATGGACATCTTGGACCTCGAGAGTAGGTAGGACATCCATGGCATACAACTCCGAGAAAGGTTTAAGAACTGCTGACGGATACTTTGAACCATTAGTCCAATACTTGACAGTTATGCCAGCAGGAGAGGTCATAGAAACTGTTCCATGTGCACTGTCAATGACAACTTGATACTTGGTTAACCAGTCCATGCCTAGAATGACATCTAAGTCAGTTGACTTGAGTGCAATGAGGGAAGTGGAAAACTTCTGATATGCTATATCTATCTCAACCCCATGAGTAACCCAGATGGTCTGCCAACGAGACCCAGGAGTACTAATCTCTATAGGGTAAGACATTGCTTCAAAAGGATTACCATGCTCCCGTGCAAACTCTTGTGATATGAATGTATGCGATGCTCTAGAATCAAACAAGACTGTTGCGAGGATTGAATTGACACGGAGCATACCCGGAATGACGCGTGGATCTTCCTGAGCTTCCTCAATAGTGACATGGGTCAGACGACCACGTCCAGCACCTTTAGATTTATCATTCTTCTTTGTCTGCTAATCATTGCGTCCGACAGCCCTTTGAGAACACTCCCTTGAGTAGTGACCAGGCTGACCACAGGAGTAACAGGTAACTCCAGTGTGAGAACCAGCAGGAGGATGATAGTTTGCGCCACCAGTATTTGACTGTGGCTGACGAGAAGCATTGCCAGAAGACTTGGGTGCATAAGGAGCACGAGGCACAACACTGTATGGAACAAAGACACGACGCTTATTGTTACCAGAGGAAGAAGCACGAGAATTTACTTCTTCACGCTTTTGGGATACTTCCATATCCTTCCTTCCATGCTCCAGAGTAAGAGCCTGATTGTGCAGGTCCTGGAAAGACTGGAACTTGAAGGTCAGCAACTCATAGCGAAGTGCAGGGTTAAGTCCCTTATGGAACAACTCTTGCTTATCTTCATCATTGGTCACATCCCTGGTTGCATAACGAGCCAGGCGAGTAAACTCACGCCCATAGGTTTCAATATCCTTGCGCCCCTGAGTCAGATCTAGAAACTCCCTCCTTTTGAGATCCATGATGGGCTTAGGGATATAAGAGGTACGGAATGCTGCAAAAAACTCTTACCGGGTAACAACATGTCCCTGAGCTTGCAGATTCAGAAAACCTTCCCACCAAACACCAGCCTCACCTTCCAGTTGATATGTGGCGAAGTTGACACGGTCAGCGGGACGGACACGGAGAGCACTGAACTTGCGCTCTATGGTGCGGAGCCAATCATCAGCTTCACGGGGTTCCTTGGAGTGGGTGAAGAATGGAGGAAAAGAGCGGATGGAATCTCCAAGTGTGACACAGTCGTCAGGACAATGCTCAGTGTTCTGCGCCACACGCTCCAGAAGGCGTTCATTCCTCAGACGGTTGGTCTCAATGTTGTTGAGAACCTCGGCCATTGTGGGAGGTGGCAGAAGGTCCTGATCAGCATTGTTGATTGCTCGATGGCCAACAGAACCACGAGTACCAGACGACATCCTGAGGAGAAAACAGAAACCATGAGAATGGATTCACCAAAAAGGATACAACATAGGATGGCAAAAACCATATCAAAAGATCATGGTAGAGGTGAACATGTGGATGAAAATTATATCAATGCATTAAGTATGGCAGTGGAACAAGCATACGAAACATATACGCTACCAACTTAGATACACACCATATCAATGGAATGCAAGCATGATATGATACCAACAAGTCACAAAAGAATAGAGAGCGGGATTATAGGCATCCTTAGTAGAGTTGAAAAACAATGCTTAGGTGCACAGATATATCTTGGAAACTCTGAGCCTTGCAACCAGGTACAGAGTACTAGGGAAAAACAACCCAAACCCGTATATCCTAAAGGTTTGAAATTATAGACGAGAAGTGCAAACTTTGCAAAGCAAACGAGGTAAGATAACTCAGCAATAGAACAACCTTGGATAAGGAGTAAAAAGATTCCTATTCAGAGTTTTTCAAATATTTTTAGCTTTCAAATCGTTTTCTCAAACTCTAGACTCAATATCGACCAGCTAGAAGGGTTTCCTACAAGCAGTCCTGCTCTGATACCAAAATATGTCACGACCCGGGATCAGGGCTAGACAAATACCAGATCCTCATCTGATATAAGCCTAACCTAAATTCTGAAACACGCAGGGAAAGATCGGTAACATTACAGAACATACAAACCATACATTAATAAGGTAAACTCTTAACAGAGTTACAAACCAGCCATACAAGCCAGGGGTCACTGACCCATCATTACATCAAACAACGGAAGCAAACAAGTTGTTCCAAACAACAAACTTAGCAAAGGGCCTAAGAGGCCTTAAACAGAAATAGCGACCCTTCCATAGATCCTAGGCTGCTGCCCAGGAACCCCGACTACTCGTTGACTTCGACGTAGAAACCACCTTCAGTTGGAGTAGCTTCATCTGTAGAAAACAACAACGAAGCAAGGCTGAGTACAGGGTGTACTCCGCAAGACTTATGGCTAGTGGAGCTATTTTGCATAAAGCCATCTTTTGTTTTCAAAACAAGAGGGAGAAAAAGCTTGCCTAGTCAGATCATTTTCAAGAGGGATAAGAAGACTACAACTATAGCTCGTCGGAGTCATCTTCGCTATCCACCAAGTACCATCATCAACTGAACCTCTCTTCCCAGACTACCCCCTCAAACAACCCCGAGGAAGTACTCCGGATCTCACATTAGTTGGCAAGTTTTATCATCCGGTTATAGTTCTCTACGATCACATAATCCATTCCCAAGTTGTCCATAACCGTGGACATGGCTTTTAGAAAAGATTATTAACCCTGTAGGGATGCACAACTTTACCCACACGTACCAACCGATTATTAATGCCAAATTATTAGCCCTCTTCCTTGGAAGGCCGATATAGAGTGGTTGACCACGACGTTTACGTTGCTTTCACCGAGACCATGAGTCACGCACTAGGGAGATGCCGCTGTAACGGGTCGAGTCCCGAAGCCGGTCCCTAATGATGTGCGCAGGGTTCAAGATTACGGATGTCGGGCATCTCTTGTTCCCGGCCATGCTTACCTACCTGATATGAATGCACCTCCTTCACCTCCATTCGAGAACAACCAAGATGCGTATGTCGAATGGAAAGCCCGAAATATGTGACCCATGGAATCTACTAGGCAAGTTAGTGAGTCGAGGGGGTTTCCAGGCCCCCGTGTGGTTGTACGCTCGTCTTGGATCAAGAGGCGAGAACATCAGGTCCTAATGGTGGCAAGTATGGGACTGCAAAAACCACAACCCACGTGGCCTCCCATACAAGCCTTAGCATGTTTAGTATTCATCTCTGATCACATCACCACATCCTTCCATACTAGATTCATTCACATCTCCAGTGCATCACCTGAATGATCATCATCGGACCACTAAGCATGGCTAAGCTTGACCTAACTGTGGCACTAGCGATGCTCATAATCCAAACCCTAGTTATGCTAGGAGCAGTGGATTAGGTATTTAGTTCACAAGGGAAAACATGCATCAGATAGGATTACTCTATCTATTGATAAAAGACTGTTGAACCAAACTCATATGACGAGAATGAAATAATTGTAAATATAAGATTCTTATGTATGAGTGGGGATTCGCTTTCCTTGTCCGTTGTTGGACTGATACTGCTCTTCGGTGGCGTTGACTTTAGCTTCCAGTTTGGTTCCTATTCGCGAAGAACCAATCACTGGAAAAGAGAAAGCAACACTCAACACATGGCATGTGCAATGCTCATACAATATGAATGATATGACAAGTTGAATAGCGTTAAAATGAACCCTAAAACATGCTTGGTCAATTTAAAGGGGGTCCGAGAGGTCTAAACCCTAGAACAGGGGGATCCTCAGATTCACCTGTGGGGTTCAATTGGTTCTTCTAATTAAACTTGCCATCAAAGTTGTTTAACAATGTATGATTATAGCTTAGTTAGATAGATTTCATTTTTCTGAACATTTAGGTATATTATTTGTATTTTCTCATTTGAAATGAATTAGTTATGAATTTCTCAAATTTTAATCCATTTATAAATCATTTTTGGAATATTTAAAATAATTTCCAACTTGGGCCCACATGTGAGAATTTTTATCATTTCATAAAATATTTACAGAAAATAATAAAACTATTACAGGTATGGCCCACCTGTCAGGGATTTTCCATTTATAGAAATAAAAAGGAAATATGACATCATAATGATGTCATGCTGACATCATCGATGAACTTTCTCTCAGATCGAAGCTTGATATGTTGATCTAGCGTGCTTGGGGACGCGAGGCTAGGTGTGCTGGACTCAGCGCATCGCGCTGAGCCAGAAAGTGGCGGCCCGGCGTGCAGGGGGTCACCGGAGACGGCGGCGCAACGATGAACAGCGGCGGCGGCGGCGTCGGTCTCTCGCGGGGGTGAAGATCCACAGGGAGAGGGAGAGAACGGAGGGGTGCTTTAGCACCACAAGCTCACCAGGAGCACGATAGTGGTGGTGGCGAGGCGAGGCGAGCACGAACGGAGGAGTAATCATCGGTGACGACGGCGGCGGCCGACGACGCTTCTTGCTCGATTCCGGCCAGAGGCGGTCGTCCTGGCTCGCGTGCTTCGAGTAGGAGGGCGAGGGCGGCGAGGCACGTCCAGTGGTGGCGTCGGCTTGAGATGGGGTGGTCGGAGACAGCGGGAACGAGCGGGTGCCAATGAACTAGGGTTCGGCCATGGCGATGCTATGAGAGAGAGAGGAAGAGGAGATGTGGGAGGGCGCTAGGGTTCGTCTGCGGCGTCCAGGGTTCTTGTAGACGCTGGCGGGCGGCAGCGCGAATCGCAGTACCGGCGGGAATCGTGACGCCAGTGAGCGGCGGAGGCAGCGACACCGAGCTGCATGTCTGCGAGGTGGAAGACGACGCGAAGTGGTAAGTTGGGCTGGGTCGCGCTTGGGCCCCGGGTGGGCTGGCTGCTGGCTGCGCTGGGCGGCAGAGAGAGAGGGAAGAGGTGGGCTCAGCCCAGTAGCTAGGTTAGGCTTAGATTTTTTCTATTAAACCTTTTTCTTTTCTGTTTTCTAATTTCTGTTTGTATTTTCAAATTCAACTCTGTTTTTGAATATTTCCAAATTACAGAAACTTTTATAATTATTTAAAATACCATGGAGACCCTTTATAACCATTTGGGTTCCATTCTTTTTGATAATTTTCTAAATACAAAACCATTTGAATGGTTTTGAGAGGGGAAGAAATTAGGGTTTTTCTTGGGTTTGTTTGATTTAACCAAAGTGCAACTATTATGCATGCATGCAATGCTCAAACATGTCTTTATTAATATTACATAAAAGGTGATATGTTATAGCTCTACCCCACTTACAAGAATCTCGACCTGTCAACACCCAGATTTTTAATCCCAGATGCCTGTTATGCCATACATCGCAATCCCAGGATTACCATTTTTGCGAGACATAACATAATTGGATACCACAGTACATCATCCATTACAAACCATACATAAGGTCATACACAAATAAGGATATCGTGATCCAGTTCTTAATACAACTCAAGCAGCGGAAAATACGTAATAATAAAGGTAGCATAGGCGAAGCTCCATCTTCGGGGTCACAAGCAATGCCAACGATGGGAGATGATCCTAGTTGTCGTAACCTTCCTGGGGTCCATCCTCTAGGTACTCCTCTTCATAGTCTGGCCACGGGAATAGCCAGGGACAAAGCCATGAGTACTCTATAAGTACTCGCAAACTAATACTAACAATAAAAGGGGTTTTTGGTAGTAGGACACTAAGCTCTATGGTTGTTTTGCAAAAAGCCAGATTTACATCTACTAAGTTCAGAAGCAAGAAAAGCTAGTTGAAATTTTATAACACCTAAGTGGGAACTTGTAATTCATATCACAACTCTGTTGTGGTCAAGTCAAAGTCTCAGTTCTTTTCAAAAGTCATTTTGAAAACATCTGACAGGGGAACAGTATGGCCACTCCAACTGTCCATAACCGCGGACACGGCTATTCGAATAGTTTGACACTCTGCAGAGATTGTACACTTTCACCACAACATTCGATACATCTGTTAGGAACAAATCCTGAATTCACCATACTCAGTATGCGGATAATCAATCCTAACCTTTCAATTACACGCCTTAGTATAAGCACCTCTCCTGTGAGTTTGGCCTCCCAACCATGACCAAATATCATCTTGGGTACTGCACAGGTGGACGATCTTCACAAGGTAGCCTCAGCTCAGACCTTTGCTGTGAGGGAACCAATACTAAGGTATATAAGCTTCCAGTCAAACCCTACCCAATTCTCGGGTATTTTGGTTGTATGGTAAAATTGGAGTGGTATCACATCCAGACAACCATCAGTTTTATAAAGGGCTAAGGCTCATGCCTCAACATTTTCATTACCAGAAATCATCTGGTGTTCGGAAACACATGTCCAAAACATTTCAATAGAATGATCCATCATTCCAAGATTTTCATAACCATTTTTCCACCAAGTATTCCCATCTAAGTAGATCAAGTTTTATGCTTAGCACTAACATCTACAAGTGGGGGTAAGTACTAATGATGGGTGGTAAACTAGTGGAGTTTAACTAAGTTCAATCTCATGCCTTAGGATGAAATAAAGATTATCTAGCTTAGGCCAAATTTTATGCACTTTATGCAACCTTCAATTATCTTTCTAGTATCTACAATTCACTTAAGTAAATTCTAAGTAATAGCTTTGATAAAGAAATAAAGTATAAAGCTTGTAAGTAAAATTTGGATTGTTTTATCAAGTGGTTATGATCATATATGCTTAAGGCATATAGTTGGCATGGTAACAAGGAAGTATTTGCTTGCATAGGTATAGTATCTTGCAAGTGTTAGCTTGCACAAGTATCAGTATAAGCTTGCTAAATTGCAAGTGTTAGCTTGCGTTGTGCAGAGCAGTGGTTGAAGTTCTCCTCGGCTTCTTCTTCGTAGTATCCTCCTTCTTCCTCGTATCCTTGGTCGGTACCAGCGTCTATAAATAAATACGAGGTAGACAATCACCAAACAGTACTTAACTACTTTCAATCATCACACAACAAGGTCCTATAGAGGATCTAGCATCATCACTAACATTACAAGATTAAAGCTTGGTTTAATTTCTTTTATTTTTAGAAAAGTAATTTCTACTCATTGAAAAACTACTTAAGATTTAATATTCTCCAAACCAAACATGGGGTCATGTTGACACATGTCATCACCACACATTTCAGTATATGGGAATTTGATTTAAAGTGGTGTCACAATTTAATAAGGTTTAACCTTTTATTTTACTTAAATAAAGTGGCTAGAAATGCCTATGTGGCATTCTTTTATTACTTGAACATTATTTCTGTAAGTAAACCCAAATGTTTTTATATATTCTGAAAGGTATGGTCAAATGTGATTTTTGAGAGTTGGAATCAACTCAAAATCTATTATAGTTTAAATTTGAAAAATGTTTGAATGCAGAAAAGCTTCTGCCTTGTTATTTTTACCAAGGTTGATCTATAGATTCAAATGATTTGAATCCAACAGGCTTGGTTTAAGCATTTCAATATATTTCTAACAAAATTGGTTTCATTCAATTTGGTTCACTGAATCGATCTGGGTTGATTTTTGAAACTAGGTACAGAACTGTGTTTGAATTAAAATGGAAAAAGTTAAATTCAAACGACTGGGCTGCGCAGGAAACGATAATGGGCCGGCCCGGTGTCACTCCGCGGCGCGGGGCTAAAATGATAGGGGGTTCCACCAGTCAGTGGCTCTTTAAACGCGGAGCGGTACGGGGCAATCTCATCCGCACGATCTAAGTCTAATTGAACGGCTGCTACTCATCGTCCACGTCGAGCGGCGCCGGCGAGACAGAAACCTAACACGGCAGGTGGGGGTCGTCGGGGGCTCACCGGGGCTCAGGCGAGGGTCAGCGAGGCGGGCGAACGATGAAGTCGACAACGGCGAACCTCCTGGTACCGGCAGCTTCTCCTGGGGTGGACGAAATCGACGGCGCCCTTCTTCTCCAGAGGCGGCCTGCTCCGGCCAAATTCCGGCGATGCGCTGCTCGCCTTGCTCCGGGAACAGGGTGGAACGATCAGTGAGGAGAGGGGATTGATATGGTGTGAAGAGTTTGAGCGGGAGAGGCCTCTATTTATAGTCTCGACGACGAGACCGAACGGAATGGGCAGGCGACGGTGGCGACATGGCTACGGGCTGCTAGAGGCATGGCCGGCGGTGGCGATCGATCGGTGGTCTCCTGGCGATGCTCTATGGCTTTAATGCGCGTGTAGGGGCGGTGGCAAACGGTCTGGAACATGTGATGCTCTGCGCGGCAGAGGCGGCGTCTTCGACGGCGAGCGGTGGCTGTGAGGCATGGGGCGGCGAACGGGGATGTCTGGCGGTCTCCTCGGATGGTGGTGATTGTGTATGCACGCGGCGAGGGCGGCGCGCGGTCTGTGGGCGTGTGTCGAGGGTGGTGCTCTGGCGCATGCTCGGCATGGTTGACAGAGGCACGAGCGCAGCGTTCCTGGGTGCTCTGGTCGATGTCTTCGAGGCAGGGCTGGTCGAGAAGGGTCAGTGAGGCATGGGTGATATCCCAGACAAGGTTGGCACGGCTAGTTTGTCAACACCCAGATTTTTAATCCCAGATGCCTGTTATGCCATACATTGCAATCCTAGGATTACCATTTTTGCGAGACATAACAGAATTGGATACCACAGTACATCATCCATTACAAACCATACATAAGGTATTACACAAATAGGGATCTCATGATCCAGTTCTTAATACAACTCAAGCAGCGGAATACGTAATAATAACGGTAGCATAGGCGAAGCTCCATATTCGGGGTCACAGGCAATGCTGACGATGGGAGATGATCCTAGTTGTCGTAACCTTCCTGGGGTCCATCTTCCAGGTACTCCTCTTCATAGTCTGGCCATGGGAATAGCCAGGGACAAAGCCATGAGTACTCTTTAAGTACTCGCAAACTAATACTAACAAGTAAAAGGGTTTTTGGATAATAGGACGCTAGGCTCCAGGGTTGTTTTGCAAAAGCCAGATTTATCTCTACTAAGTTTAGAAGCAACTAATGCTAGTTAAGGTTTTATAACACCTAAGTGGGAACTTGTATTTCATATCACAACCCTGTTGTGGTCAAGTCAAAGTCTCAGTTCATTTCACAAGTCATTTTGAAAAGTCTGACAGGGGAACAGTATGGCCACTCCAACTGTCCATAACCGCGGACGCGGCTATTCGAATAGTTTGACACTCTGCAGAGATTATACACTTTCACCACAACATTTGATACATCTGTCAGGAACAAATCCTAAATTCACCATACTCAGTATGCGGATAATCAATCCTAACCTTTCAATTACAGCCCTAGTATAAGCACCTCTCTTGTGAGTTTAGCCTCCCAACCATGACCAACTGTCATCTTGGGTACTGCACAGGTGGACAATCTTCACAAGGTAGCCTCAGCTCAGACCTTGGCCGTGAGGGAACTAATACTAAGGTATATAAGTTTCCAGTCAAGCCCTACCCAATCTTCGGGTATTGTGGTTGTACGATAAAATTTGGAATGGTATCGCATCCAGACAACCATCAGTTTTATAAAGGGCTAAGGCTCATGCCTCAACATTTTCATCACCAAATCATCTGGTGTTCGGAAACACATGTCAAAACATCTCAGTAGAATGATCCATCATTCTAAGGTTTTCATAACCGTTTTCACCAAGTATTCCCATCTAATGTTGACCAAGTTTTATGCTTAGCACTAGCATCTACAAGTGGGGGTAAGCACTAATGAGGGGTGGTACACTAGTGGGGTTTGACTAAGTTTAATCTCATGCCTTAGGAGGACATCAAGATTATCTAGCTTAGGCCAAATTTTATGCTCTTTATGCAACCTTCAAGTATCCTTCTAGTATCTACCATTTATTCCAGTAAACTCTAAGTAAGAGCTTTGATAAGGAAATAAAGTAATAAACTTGCAAATAAAACTAGGATTGGTTTATCAAGTGGTTATGATCATATATGCTTTAAGGCATATAGTGGCATGGTAGCAAGCAAGTAGTAGCTTCCATAATTCAACTTGATTAGTAAGGCTTGCAAGTATTGGCTTGCACAATATCAGTATAAGCTTGCTAAATTGCAAGTGTTAGCTTGCACATTCAACTGGTAGTATTAGGCTTGCCTTGTGCAGAGCAGTGGTTGAAGTTCTCCTCGGCTTCTTCTTCGTAGAATCCTCCTTCCTCCTCTTATCATTGGTCGGTACTAGAGTCTATAAATAAATACGATGTACACAATCACCAAACAATACTTAACTACTTGCAATCATCACACAAAAGGGTCCTATAGATGATCTAGCATCATCACTAACATTATAAGATTAAAGCTTGGTTTAATTCCTTTTATTTTTAGAAAAGTAATTTCTACTCATTGAAAAACTACTTAAGATTTAATATTCTCCAAACCAAACATGGGATCATGTTGACACATGTCATCACCACATATTTTAGTTCATGGGAATGTGATTTAAAGTGGTGTCACAATTTAATGAGGTTTTACCCTTTTATTTTAATTAAATAAAGTGACTAGAAATGCCTATGGGGCATTCTTTTATTACTTGAAATTTATTTCTATAAGTAATCCTATATATTTTTATATATTATGAAAGGTATGGTTAAATGTGATTTTTGAGAGTTGGAATCAACTCAAAAGCTATTATGGTTTAAATTTGAAAAATGTTTGAATGCAGAAAAGCTTCTTCCTTGTTATTTTTACCATGGATGATCTATAGATCCAAATGACTTGAATCCAAAGGGATTGGATTCAGCACTTCCATACCTTTCTAACATAATTTGTTTCATTCGATTTGCTGCACTGAATCGACCTTGGTTGATTTTTGAAATTGGGTACAGAAGTGTGTTTGAAATAAAATGGAAAAGGTTAAATTCAAATAACTGGGCTGCGCGGGAAAGGTTAACGGGCCGGCCTGCTAAGCACAGCGCTTCCGCGGGCTGTTTAAGTGGATATCCCCACGCGTTAGTGAGACAGGGGGTGGGAAGCGGTATGGGACGATGTGGTGCGTTTGATCTGGTTCTAATCCAACGGCTGAGAGTCATCGTCGACGTTGGGCTACGCCGGCGAGACAGAAACCTAGCGCGGCCTATGGGGGTCGTTGGGGGCTCACCGGGGTCCAGGCGAGGGTCGGCGAGGCGGGCGAACGACGAAGTCGATGACGGCGGTTCTCCTGGTACCGGCAGCTTCTCCCGGGGCGGCTCCAATCGCTGGCTCCCTTCTTCTCCAGCAGTGGCGGGCTCCGGTGAAATTCCGTCGAAGTGCTGCTCGCCTTGCTCCGGGACTGAGGTGGGGTGGTTCTGGGTGAGAGAGGAGTGGAATGGTGTGAAGAATTCGAGCGGGGGAGGCCTCTATTTATAGTCGCGATGGTGAGACCGAACGGCATGGGCAGGCGACGGTGGCGACACGGCTACGGGCTGCTAGAGGCATGGCCGGCGGTGGCGATCGATTGGTGGTCTCCTAGCGATGCTCTACGGCTTTAATGCGCTTGTAGGGGCGGTGCGGTTTGGTCTGGAACATGCGACGCTCTGCGCGGCAGAGGCGGCGTCTTCGACGGCGAGCGGTGGCTGTGAGGCATGCGGAGGCGAACGGGGATGTCTGGCGTGTTCCTGGGACGGTGGTGATCGTGTATGCACGCGGAGAGGGTGGCGCGCATTCTGTGGGCTTCGTGCGTGTGGTCCAGTGGCTGGCAACGTTCGAGCGCTGGAAAGGGAGTGGCGACGGACGGTGGGCTACCTCCCAGACATGCTGGCTAGGCTTGGTGCTTGCTCTAGCTAGCTAGCCATTGTCGGATGGCAAGGGGATGCTCGGGTTGGCATGGCATGGGGCAAAGGGTAGGGGCTAGGGTTTGTCTAAGCACTGGTTGGCACTGGGGGAGACAAGGGTGATCAATGGTGAACATTGCTTAGCCCAATTCGCTCAAACAGTGAAGTTTGATTTGAATCTGCCAAGTGTTTGATGAAATGGCCGCAAGATTTCAAGTTTTGAATTTTGAAAAGATTTTTGGTGGGTGTGCTAGGTTGGTGCTGGTGAGTCTGCAGATGCTTGGGTTTTGAAAGTTTAGCTTGTTTGAGTGGTTTTTGAAAAAGTGGGATCTTCCCATATGATTAAGATTCAATTTTGAACTGTCATTTAAACTATGCATTTGAAAGTTTCTGGATGATCACATAGTGGGCCTTGATACTTTGTTATGAGTATAATCAAGGTATGCAAAGATCCAGAAAAGTTTCTGTTAGGTTCTGAAAGGTTGAGACATCCAAAGTAGGCATGGGAGTTAAATTGGTCAAAATGACCATTCTCTTATTTTATTTGTTTTGATTTACTTGTCTTTGAGAAAAGTGTGGGAATTGTTTAGATGATGTTTATTTCACCTAAGCATCCAGTTACAAGCAAAGGAACACACAAACAAGTTGGTCCAAAAGGATTCAAAATGAAATGCATACTCACATGCATGCATTTATATTTTTATTTTGCAAAGTTTTTGTTAACCCTAAATTTGATGATTAGAGTTTGATGATCCCAGTCTAGTATTTTTGGGATGTTACAAACCTTCCCCCCTTAAACAAAATCTCGTCCCGAGATTTGAAAAAGGACGAAAAAGATTAGCTAGGATTTGAAGAGATCGGGAAACTCTGTCCTGATGTGATCTTCGCGCTCCCAGGTAGCTTCCTCTTCTGTGTGGTTGCTCCACTGAATCTTGAGAAACTTGATGCTTTGGGTTCGGGTAGTTCTGAAAGCTTCTTCCAAAATACGGATGGGTACTTCGGGATAGGTCAGGTCATCGTTGATCTCTATGGTCCGGTGATCGATATTTTTGAACACTTCGGTCTTCTTGGGGACTTCGAGACACTTGCGAAGTAACGAGATATGGAACACATTATGCACGGCTAACATCTCTTCGGGTAGTTCCAATTGATATGACACTTCTCCTCGACGGTTCAAGATCTTGAAGGGTCCGATATATCTGGGGGCTAACTTTCCTTTGAGTTGGAAACGCTGCATTCCCTTCAATGGCGACACTTTCAGATAAACAAAATCTCCTATGTTGAAGGAGAGGTCTCTACGTCTCTTGTCGGCGTAACTCTTCTGTCTGGACTGGGCAGTCTTGAGGTGCTCACGAATCTTGTGAACCTTCTCTTCTGCTTCTCGTAGGATGTCGGGTCCGAAAATCTGACTCTCTCCTACTTCCGACCAGTTCAAAGGGGTGCGACACTTCCTTCCGTACATGAATTCAAATGGGGCCATTTGCAAACTGGCTTGATAACTGTTATTGTAAGAAAATTCTGCAAACGGCAGACAGTCTTCCCACTTGGATCCATATTCTAACACACATGCTCTTAGCATATCTTCGAGTATTTGGTTTACTCGCTCCGTTTGTCCATCGGTCTGAGGGTGGTACGCGGTGTTGAAATCTAGGCGGGTTCCTAAACCTTCTTGGACTTTGTTCTAGAATATCGAGGTAAACTGAGTTCCTCGATCCGATACGATGTTCTTGGGGACTCCATGCAAACTAACTATCCTAGCGAAGTACAACTCCGCTAGCTTCGAACTCTGATATGTGGTCTTGACGGGCAAGAAATGGGCGACTTTGGACAATCTGTCCACTATGACCCAGATAGAGTCATTTCCCCTACTAGAAGTAGGCAGTCCAGTGATAAAGTCCATTCCAACAGAATCCCATTTCCATTCCGGAATCTGAAAGGGTTGTAACAATCCAGCGGGTCTTTGATGTCCTGCCTTGACTCGCTGACAAATATCACACTTGGCGATATAGCTTCCGATTTCTTTCTTCATCTTATGCCACCAAAATTGCTCTTTCAAATCTTGATACATCTTAGTTCCTCCGGGATGCATAGAATAAAGAGTATCTTGAGCTTCCTTCAGAATAACTTCTTTCAACTCAGAATCTGCTGGTACACAAAGGCGTCCTTTGTACCACAGAATTCCTTCTTCGTCTTCGGTGAATCCGGGTACTTTGCCTGTACCAATTCCGCGCTTGATTCCGTCGATACTAGCATTTCCCTAGCCTTGGTGGTTGAAGTTCTCCTCGTCTTTTCAAGTGTTAGCTTGCGTTGTGCAGAGCAGTGGTTGAAGTTCTCCTCGGCTTCTTCTTCGTAGTATCCTCCTTCTTCCTCGTATCCTTGGTCGGTACCAGCGTCTATAAATAAATACGAGGTACACAATCACCAAACAATACTTAACTACTTTCAATCATCATACAACAGGGTCCTATAGATGATCTAGCATCATCACTAACATTACAAGATTAAAGCTTGGTTTAATTTCTTTTATTTTTAGAAAAGTAATTTCTACTCATTGAAAAACTACTTAAGATTTAATATTCTCCAAACCAAACATGGGGTCATGTTGACACATGTCATCACCACACATTTCAGTATATGGGAATTTGATTTAAAGTGGTGTCACAATTTAATAAGGTTTAACCTTTTATTTTACTTAAATAAAGTGGCTAGAAATGCCTATGTTGCATTCTTTTATTACTTGAACATTATTTCTGTAAGTAAACCCAAATATTTTATTTGATTTGCATCTGCAAGGTGTTTGATGAAATGGCCGCATGAATTCAAGTTTTGAATTTTGAAAAGATTTTTGGTGGGTGTGCTAGGTAGGTGCTGGTGAGTCTGTAGATGCTTGGGTTTTGAAAGTTGAGCTTGTTTGAGTGGTTTTTGAAAAAGTGGGATCTTCCCATATGATAAAGATTCAATTTTAAACTGTCATTTAAACTATGCATTTGAATGTTTCTGGATGATCACAAGGTGGACCTTGATACTTTGTTATGAGTACTATCAAGGGGTGCAAAGATCCAAACAAGTTTCTGTTAAGTTCTGAAAGTTAGAGACAGCCAAAGTAGGCATGGGAGTTAAATTGGTCAAAATGACCATTCCCTTATTTTGTTTGTTTTGATTTATTTGTCTTTGGGAAAAGTGTGGGGATTGTTTAGATGATGTTTATTTCTCCTAAGAATCCTTTTACAAGCAAAGAAACACATAAACAAGGCAATTCAAAAGAATTTAAAATGGGATGCATACACAGATGCATGCTTTCATATTTTTATTTAGAAAAGTTTTTGTTAACCCTAATTTTGATGCATAGAGTTTGATGATTCTAGTTTAATATTTTTTGGATGTTACACGACCCGAGATTCCTAGGTTTTAGAAAAGAACGCAGGGTACTCAGATCAAAGACGATCTTCGCGTTCCCAAGTTGCTTCTGACTTGGAGTGATGAGACCATTGAACTTTCAGGAACTTGATGGTTTGGCGACGAGTCTTGCGCTCGGTTTCATCAAGAATACGAACAGGGTATTCTCGGTAGGTTGGATCATCTTGGAGATCCAAAGTTTCATGGTCCACACCACGAATGGGATCGTTTATATGAGACTAGTAATTGCTACAACTATAATGGAATGAATAAAATTGCCAACTGTGTGAGTTCCTCGGTTTAACTTCCTTGTTTGGTCCAGAGGGGGAATACCAGGATGGGTATGCTTGGTGATAGTATTAGGTTTAATCCGAATAGTTCTTTCCTATCCCTCTCTGATATCCGCCAGATATATCGAGTCCCTATAGGTTGTTTAGTAAATGTTGCGCTACCGCTTTGGTCCATCATACCTATGTAGGCGAGAGCCGCCGAATTCTAAGTCTCGCAGTGTATTGGCATCGGTACTGACCGCTCTCTTTTTCCTTTGCCCTTTGTCGGTGCCCCTTTTGATTAAGTAGGTTTGAGATCGACATCATTAGCAGGGTTACCCTTCCGGCTTGGCCTAGGAAGGGTTATGGGCGCCATTGGATATTCTTCAGGGCTCTTAGCCCCATTTGCTTCTTATCCGTACTCGGATGTTGTACCATTTTAAAAGGTGATTTGGATCTTTGTACTGTATATTTGTATTCTTGACTCATGGAGTCGTTGTATATATCCGTTCTGTGGGTTCCATCATGGACTAATGTGTAATGGTATTACTTCGTTTTCCACCCGCACGAAAGTGCCTGGTGGGCACATTTGAATCGTTTATATGCGGGTTTGGCGGGAATCACTTAAACTTGCATAGGGCCGATCCGAGGGTGTTATAGAGCCCCACCTTCCCCTCTACCTGACAACCACACGGCCAACCCGTCGTCCACCCGTGGTCGCCTCCTCCTCGCTAACCACCGCCCATGCCTCTGCCTTCGGGAGCCGCACGCTGGCCCCTCTGCCTCCAGCCCTTCCCTGCCAATATAGGTTTGCGTGACCTCGTCATCGCCTGCACCAACGCCTCCCCATGTCTGACCCTGTTGTCCCATGCTTGACTCCGGCCAGGACCTCCCCATCACCCCGAGCTGAGATAGCCCTGCCTTCCTCTGCCATAGCTCCGTCCCCTGTTCAGACCCCAATGCCGCTCGCGGGCATGTCCTCCTCTCCACAAGCCGCGGTTTCTCCCTGCTTGTTCAAGTGGCAAGAGGGCCGCGCATTCATCCTCGTCCCTCGAGAAGTGTCTTCGTGGAATGTTTTTATTGTGTCGGCCGGGTCTCCACCCTGTGCTAGTGCTGATGTCGTTCCAAGTTTTCCCACGAGGCCGGCCGACACTGAAAGTCCGCGCCATCCGGAGATCGTACTGGTTCCAATTCAAGATCACCATTGAAGAACAAAGCTAGGCCCGAAGGACATAGACATGGTATGCCAAGAACTCCTTCCCAGAATCGGTGATGCCGGAACCTCAAGATCTTCTTCACAAACCCTAAGATCCCCGGTTCCGAAATCGAACAAGTGTGACCCCTATCAGATACCCATATTTTTATAATTGCCATTATAAACTTGTTCCATATTAAATTATTCATGATTGTACACATGCTTTGTCATTTAGGGGCTTTTAGTCGATTCACCTAATAATTATATGTGGAGTGCATATGCTATTCGTGTCTATTATCACCTCCATTTAAATTGGTGTAGCGAACCGATGCCAAGTTTTGCCTTGTTAAGTCAACATTTAAATTGTGGGGTAACTAAACAACATGAACCTCCTAATTAATTTTTGGGATCCCAATTCTCCTTAATATTGCCTAGTTTCATCATATCTTTTCCATGGCGTACATCATACATGCATCATGCCCAATATTTTGCTGTAGTATTAAATAGTATATCCGGTGTTTATTTTAGTGCTTTGATTCAAGTTCTTCAGATAATGTACCTTCAGAAATGTTTCTTAGGCATGCATTCTCCCTCTTTCTACCTATTTTCCACTTATAGTCTTTACTTCCTCATATTAATATATTTATATCCGTGTTGTGATGCTTTAGTTTCTGTACCATTTATACTCCCTGCAAACTATATTGCCTTGGACACCTCCTATTGCATTTTGTTTGGTAGAGAGTTGGCCTTGTGAGTCGTAGTTGCTTGCTTAGTTTTTGCTTCGTGTCGTCTAGTTCTACAGTTGTTGGGTAGTTGGCACCTGCTAAATGATGGAGATAATCATGGTTCTATTTACAACATGATAATTGAATGTTGGTGGTAGATATAACTAACGTAGAGGCACTGGTGGGTAATAGTTAAATTTTGTCTTTTAATCGCCCACTTGTGTCCACCTAGGACCCGAGTTCTTGATACCTGTTTCGGGATCGAGCGCACTACCCACATGTGGGGTGTGTGGGCACCCCTATCGGCTCACTACCAGATTTCAAAGTACTATACCAGGTGCGGTGACCCAGCATACCACTGCATGATGTAGTATACTATAGTCGTTGACATAACACCAATGAAACACCGTTCACTAGTATTACATCCCTTAGAATGGCACAACAGAAACACAGCGGGTCCAATACATGGCTAAAGGTTACAACTCACTCTTTACATAAGATCCAGAGAACACTCTATGTTAAAGAGAGAGAAAGAACTTCTTATGGAGAAGAATCAAAGACAAACAACGCAAGAACTAGTATACTATTAAGTCTAGTATTCTGGCTAAGAGGTTGGCATTGCTGCTATCGCAACACACTACAGAAATAGGTTCTTTGGTTAGAGATTGTACTTCTATCTACTCAGTATCTTCGTCTTCACTTGAGTTGAGGTATATGTTGTCTACCTTGTCTTCATTGAAGAGCTTTAGCTGGGCATGATAAGTCCTAGAGCATAACTTGATATAGCCCTCGTTTTAATGGCTTCAGAACCTAGCAAGGGTTCAGAAGATACTTTGAGTACGAGCGTACTCAGCAAGTTCACTAGAAAAGGAGTATTTGTTGCACTATACTACAGCCACAGACCGTAGGTCGTAAGCAATGCAAGTTTTCATAAAAATTTCTTCAAAGGTTGCTTTTATTCTGAAAAGCTATGTCCGTCAGCCTTCACGGGTTTACCAGAACTTTCATGGAGTTCCTTTCCCGCCGCGTTCGCAGCTCCTTCCCGGAACAGGGAGTAACAAGTTACAGTTCTTACACTCTGCAGAGGTGTGTCAATTTACCCATGAGAGATAAACTCTTTGTTGCACAACCGGACAGCTTATTCCCATCCACAATTCCATGATGTGGGGCCCAGAAGATGATCCAAGCCAATCACTGCCCCCTTCGCGACATCGCATGCCTCCTTGGTGTACACCATGCCCACATAACGAATTACGACAATGGTTTGTACAAACTGTTAGATGCCGGAACTATCGTGGGACGATGAGGGTTCCCACCCATATGCTGCATATCCTCTACGAATTACCAATTAATATGCACGCTACAAGGATAACAGCCACGACCTGCACATCTGGCTTCATGTGAGAGGAAGAAGATACAGCTGACTTCTCCGTCCCATTCCAAATCTCATGGTCAACGCGTAATATACGGCGCAAGAATCACTGGCGACATTGGTTGTTAAGTCCTAGGTGATATAGTTCTGAACAGTGGTATTCCAACTGTCAGACTTAATAGATTAACTGATCATCCTGGATCAGTAATCAATAGTTCACATTATTATTGAAAATAGTGTTTTCTGAACCTTTTCAAATGCAGGTGAGGACAACACTGGATTTGCAAAATATTTTATAGAAAATAAACAAAGGACATGAGAAACTGTGAACTTGCCTTTTGTGATTGCAAGATTATGCACTCATGGTCTTCGAGTCAGTGTATAAGATCCAAAATCTGAAATCAGCATCATTGGTCCGGTAAGGACTAATGTTTAAAGAAGCAATATGCTTTTATGCATAAGTAATGTGATGCACGTTCTAAGAGCAAATCCCGGGAATAACGTTGTTTTAGGGTTTGGATTCCGAAAATTGTTACTTTGGAATGGGTAGTCTTTTTAGATAAGTTTCATAGTTGTACTTTTATTAGAGTTTATGAGTGGTTGTAAACAACACATATGTAGGAGTAAAGTATACATACTTATGACATACTAGTTAGGATTACTTATACAAGAGTTCTTGCTTAAAGTGGAAAAAAGGATAACCTTCGAAGAAAAGGTTTCTCTTCTAAGGTCTAAACAAACTTTGTGGTTAGTTAGTGGTGGTGGAAATTATTTGTTTGTTTAAATGGTTTGGCTTGAGTTGCTTTATAGTTTAACTACTTCAGACCAAAGTTAACTATAAAATGTATAGTAATATGTATGGTATTATATTTAGATTCTGGGGGACTAAAGTTAACTTTTAAATATAGATCGTTTTGAAAGTATAATACTTATAACATTTGTATCTTGTGTATCTGAAATGTTTCCTTTAGGTTATTTAAAGATGATCAATATTTTGACTTGGGTAATGGTTCCTTGATTCTATAATAGAGTAATATCAATTATCTTTTCTAGTTAAGTGAGTATAGTTTATAAACCATAGTAAATTATCAATATTGATAATATCAATTATCAATATTGATAATATCAATTATCAATATTACTTAACTATTCTTAAACTTTCGATAGTGTTGTGGTAGTTTTCGTAATTTGATGGTTAATATAGATAGAAAAGGTTTGGTGTATTCATAAGTTGTTCTTGAAGGTTTCATTATAGATGGGAATCTTTTTAGAATAAAATCTTCACTTAGGGTTGATGATAAGTTGATAAAAAGATACTTATAATGTTTTAAACCATTTAAGTTTCATTTTATTAATATTTAAGACTAATACTATTTATTAAACTTAATTTACTCATTTTAGGAATATTAGTAATTTTTATTGATCCTTATATTAATTATTAATGAAGTAAATAGGTTTAAATTTGAGTTCTTAAAATATTTAATTTTTATTTACCTTAGAAGTAGAATATTATATTTTTAACATGTATATATTATTTTTGTGTTCTTTTTGGTATATCACATTTATTTTTGCTATTTATAAATAATAGGATATGATTTTTTTATATTTTTATTACTTTATAATTACGTAATTAATAATAAATATTTAATTAAGTGAACTAAACTTGATTACAGTTTTAAATTAAAATTCTTATTTTTTTAAGATTTTTGGTATTTTATTTATATTATTAATATTTATCATTATAAGAAAATGAATTATCAAGGTTTTATTACTTATAAAATCTTTATTAAATATTATTTATTTCAATAATCATCATAATAATATTTTATAATAAGTTTAAGTTGTAGATTTAATCTTTCTGAAAATTTTCATATATTATACATATTTTTCTGAATTATAATTCAAAAGTTATTAATTAAACAAGATTTAATCATTTATTAGATTTCTGGAATATTATTAGTTGAATTATAAGATTTTATTTATTTCTTAATGGAAAATACTTTTTACACCACACCTAGAGCTAGCCCCAGTCACTGACCCGTGGGCCAGGGTCCAGCTCATCTCTCAGGTGAAAGAAATACATTTGTTACTGTCCAAGTCTTTACCCCCTAGTCGATTGCATATGGGCCCTAGGCCATGTCATCATCCACGAGGGCAAAGACCAGTCAATCAAGCTGACGTGGTTCAACCATTAGGTGAGCATGACGCAAGGATGGCGTTAGCACCACCACCGCCGTCGGTGAGTGGTCACCGACAACGATCTACGGTATTCTAGCAAACGAAATGGACCTAGTTCGAATTAGCGCAACCTACTGAACCTAAGAGTGGCAGCGCCACTCGGAAATGGTCATCGGAGCTTCAGCTCCGACGAGATCCGAAGGTGGCTTATGTTGAAACGGCGATTTAGAGCAAGATCAGGTGATTCGAGGATGCTGGAAGGTTCAGGAACTCACCCTGATGATGATAGAGTGGTCGGCGAGGACAAGCGCGGTCGGAATCGAGCTTCCCAACGAGCTGCTGCGAAGAGGTACGACAAAATTCACCTGCTCCAGTGCTCCCCTTGATGCAAGATTCTACCCCTAGGATCTATGGAGGAAGGCGCTTCTCCATGGCTGCTCAGAATGGTGTGGGAGATGTGATTCGACGGTGAGAGGTGGCTCCGGTGAGCTAGGGTTTCGGTCCCGTTTGTATCTGAGAGGATAAGGTGGAATTGGAGATAGGGATTGAGCCAGTGCATCCTGGTGGCCTTCTTATCCCCTCCTGGAAACGGCGACGTTGATCTTGGCGCATCGATGACGATGACGGCATCGAGCGGCGGCGAGCTCCACCAGCGAGCTGTCTGTGTGCGTGACAATGACGACGATGACCGTTTTGCGGATAACCCCTGATGATCTTTGCTGTCCCCACTTGTCAGTCACAGAAGAAAAAGAACTGGGCTGGTTACTGGGCTGTTGTGGACTGCATAGGGGCGTCAGATAGGTGTAGGGGTGTTCGGCCACGGCCAGGTTTGGTTTTTATTTGTTTTATCCTTTTTCTATTCTCTGTTTTCTTATTCAGATTTGAATTTGATTTATATTTTGAACTTTTCTTTGCAGGATTTCTTTGCTGGACAATTTCAATAATACTAAAACATAGTTAGTATTATTTGTGAATTTTTATTATATATAATCTTGTTATATTCCTTTTATTTTCTTAATATATGAACCCCTTTTAATATTTGTAAAATCTCTTCTTATTATTTTATTTTCCTCCTTTAGTTAGCGATTTCTTGAATGATATATTCTTATTTGCTTATCAACTTAACTTTAGTTGACTCATATTTTTAATAGAAACTTTTATATGTGTAATGATCCTTTACCATTATTTGATGCATGAAATATAAAAGACATTGATATAGTTATTACTACTTCGATTGATTTGGAACATGACAATGTATATATTCTATTGTAATAAACAAAGAGGCTTAAGGTTTTGTATTATGCATATCTACCCTAAGGTTTAGGGTCTTTAATGTCTTTAGTCTCCTTTATGAATGTGGTTAAAGATTCAATAGTTAAACATATTGTTTTCTGTATGGAATATTTGATAGCCTCACCTTTAGTACTAGAAAGTTATATCTAGAATATTTCATGGAAAAGAATTGATAAAGATATACTTAAGCACATGTAGTTATGATGGTTGGAATTAACAGAGATGTGCTTATGTGATTTGCTATAGGGAGATATTTCTATAAAGTGTTATAGACAGCAGATGATGGATCAATAGTATGAGATGGATATTATGTTTGATTTGAGATTTAAATTTTTTTGCTTACCAAGATTTAATAGGAATATGATTTATAACTTATAATTATATTTCACAATCTTGGATCTCTAATTAAGGAATTCCTTTCCTAGATATAGTACTTCTTTCTATCCATCATCATGGTTAGTTTGATGGACTTACTTATTAAAATCTTCTTATTCATATATCATTCTTCTAAACTTATGGATGAATCCCATGAGTTTGATACAAGGATATTTCATAATTTTCTCATATCCATGCTTGGTTGTATTTACTATTCTACTGTTGATACACTTCCATCCAATCAGTAGTTCCTTCAACTTCACTCACAATCTTCCTTAATATTCCATCACTGATCTTTCTTTAAGGTTGACTATCTTTTAAGATGAATAACACTACTTCTATAACTCTATAGCATTATGTTGATCATACTACCTTGTCTCTACTTAACTCCAATATCCCATACTCGAATCCCACATTATGTTAGTATGACTTGTCATGGCTAATCTAGGATAATTATCTAGACTAGGGTTTAATTATGTTTTATCCACCAATGTCCCTTATACAGAGTATAAGCATATTCCATCTTGGTGACAAAAACATGATCATTAGAATCCTTTGATCATTATGGCTTAGGTTTCAAGTTGGCTAATCAAGGCCATTATCAATACAACCTTGTAGTTATATTGAAATTATCTTCTGTTTAGCTCTATTGGATTAAGAGATATAATTCATTAACTATACCTACTTGATCCAATAGGACTATTCCTAGTAAATATCTCTAGAATTCATCCTGGAAATCTTCTTTTCTATCAAGGAAGGATTTAGCTCCATCAACCATCTTATTGATTGGATTCTTTTCAATCATTCTTATCAAATAAATGACATCTAAAACTAGCATCACTATTCACCTCTTCTTAATTGTTTCTTTGTAGACACTTATTTGTAAGCTGTGTTATGATCAAATACTTGATATGTTGGGAATGGATGAATCAATAGTTGATTTCTCAACATTGATTAACAACAAATATTGAAATACAACTCAATAGGGATGATAATGATTGATATGGAAAGAAAGGTATAGGTGAATGATCTAAACTTAGTTTCTTTCCTACTCAATATTGCTTAAGAAGTAGGGTTTTACCTTACCATGATACTCAGGTATATGGAAATGAGATTAAGATATAGTGATTAAATTCATATTTGGTGTTATATCCTTAAATTGATACTCATGAGTGATTCTAATGGATACTATGATATGACCACCTAAGGATCAAATATAAATCATAATGTATTAGGTTTTATCTTTTATTTCCTTTGATCCACCCTTAGGTTAAATCTCCTTTACCCAAAGTAAGGTTTTAGCAAAGTCCTATTGAAACTTATCGCAGTCAACTTGATCTACTTCAATTCCATCAAGCTAAGATAAGGTTCAATCACTTTGACAAGTTTTGTTTAAAAGCGAGAAATTTATTCGGATTTTCTATGCATGAATGCAATGCACACATCTGGGTTCAGCTTATTTCTAAGCTCTAATGTTGGGATGTTACAGCCTCCCAACAAACCATAGGCCTTGCTACCAACCGTGGGCTACCCGGGTGATCCGAATTAAAGACATGCCATGGTGATACCCATTTAGCATATCCAAAACAGTAGCCCCGGAGAACTCCAAGATCTTGCGCTGTCTTGCCTCTTTAGATTGAATGCTCCATCTAGGTAATGTTGAAAAAATTTCAAGAAATATCTTGTAGTCCTCCAAAGAACCTGCAATAATCTATGTCTTTAATACATAAGTCGGAGAATCACTGAGTCTTCCATACTCTTCTCATAGCCGGACATGATCCATCCATGTAAGAATATTCAGATGGGACTATTCTTCTACATATATGTGTGAGATGATGTAGACCATAGGCTAGCAACGTCTCATAACTCACACATGTAGGAAAAACAATCATAGCGATTTTTCCGCCCGAGAAATCTGAAACGTCGAGCGGCGGTGGGAACGTGGCGAAATCTCCGCGCACGCGCTGTCCACGTGGCGACCGTTAGGTCATCTTGCATGAATCTTGATGTTGGGGCTATATGTTTTAACTGCGGTGGTCAATTTATATTTCACCATCATTCTCTCCCGCATCATCTTCTTCCTCCAGCCCAAATCCTCTTCGAGCACATCACGTGCATAGAAAGAAAACCCTAATCCTTCCCTAGCTTTCAGTCCTCCTTCTCCTCACCAATGGCGAGTAGCAGCACCAATCCTTCGATGGAAGCATCCGGCGAGGCTTTGGCCAAGACTTCTAGCACGGTCCACGTCCCGCTAGACGGAGTAGTGGTGGAATCCACCGGCGGCGACCATATTCCAGCGACGCTCGAGCTGCTGGAAGAGGAGGCTGACTCTAACAAAGGGGAGTGGTGTGGATCGGACATCTTTGATGGCGACATCAAGGAGATGATCATTGAGGGGTATCTTCCATCAATGGAGGGTCTGGTCTGGCGGGTGGCGCCGGCCGGCAAGGTCATCCCTTCTCTCCAGCCCGGAGAAAAGGTATAGCTCAAATCCCAACTAGTACGCGGCGTTTCCTTGCTGTTGTCCGACTTTTGCATCCTAGTCCTCCAACACTTCCGGGTTCAACCTTAGAGCCTTTCCCCCAATAGCATTCTCTCACTTAGCAACTACGCGTCTTTGTGCGAGGGATACCTAGGGATTAGGCCTAGGTTAGATCTGTTTATATACTTCTTCACCGTCAAGAGGGAAGCCGGAGTGAGCAAGGAGGAGCTCAGGAATAGTGGGACCATCAGCTTCAAGATCTAGCCTGGCCGGAGGTAACCCGACATTGTAGGACAGGAGTCCTGCAAGAACTGGTAGCGTACATACTTCTATGACCCACATATCCCTCTGGCTGGCCGAGAAGAATCGTACCTGGACTTCATTGATCGAGCCGCCACCGAAGCCTCCACATGGATATCACAAGCCCTCCTCCCCTTTGACGAAGAGGCCTCCCGTGCCGTAAGGTGGATTGAGTGGCTCGTAGAGACGAGCCTGACCGGCTTGGACCTAGCCATGTGCTGGTTCATTAGGCAGATCCAACCTCTACATCACCGCGAGAAGCTGATGTGTCAGTACACCAAGGACAGAAAAGATAGCCTTTGGATCTCCGAGGATAACTTTTCTTGTGACTCCATCAAGCTCCACCTCAAGGACATAGTCAAGGTAAAGGACCTCAAGCGTGGCTTCCTCATCACCTATGACATGTTCGAGGAGGATAAGTGCCCAAAGGTAATTCTCACTTCTTTATATTGTATTGACATATACTACAGTTCTTCCGACTTGAACATGTCCATCCGTCTAACACTTTTTATTCACTTAACAGCTAGGGGACTTGGAGGAAACCTACATGGCTCCCCAAGTCTATGACCCCAAGATGAAGGAAGTCACTGTCATGTCCAACAACGAAGTCTCGCTGGCATGAAAGCGAAAGAGCTCCACCTCTGACATTGCTGGCGGAGGAAAGAAGAAGAAGACGAAGAGTGGAGTCTCCAAGAAATCCACCGCCTCCCTGGAGGTGGAGAAAAGAAGACTAGCTGGCATCCCTTTAACCAAGCCGCCATCTATTGCGTAAGTCTCTTTTCCTACGACATTGTCATTTGCTTCGCTTATTCCTGTATTTATACTTTGTACGTTTTAGGAAAAAGACTAGTTTGAGTTTGAAGAAGACCTCCAAGACAATTAGGGACTCTAAAAACATTCAATATATGTTTGTCCGGGCTTCTCTCGCCATTGCTCCTTGTACCCCTACTGTCCAGCCATCTGCCGTGCCCGTCGAATCTTTGGCTATGGTAGTATCTGATCTTCCCGCCATGGAAGTGGACAACACTACTTCGCAGGAGATCCCAGATACTGCCGCATTGATCCTTGTTCCCGGTGACCAGGCGACACAGGAAAGCACCTCTTCCAAAGTGGCTAAAGCTCCGACTAAGGATGCCACCGAAAGCGGTAAGGATTTGATGGTGGAAGGCGGATCTGCGGTGACCATGAGCCAGGCTGTCGTGGTATTGCCGACGAGTATGCCATGGAGGGGTCCTCACAGTGCGTGTTTAGAGATGTGGGGGAAGGAGGACGGTTGACGGGTACAAGGTAACACAGCTTACCCAGGTTCAGATCCCACAACGGTGGCGGAATCCTACTCCTGCTATGCGAGTTACAAGGGCAATAAGGGCAATACCCTTTGCTAAAGCACCCCCACTTGTGTAAGCTTCTTTCTCTCCGACATTGTCTATTCATTTGTCTTGCTCCTGTACTTATGCATTTTTGCACGTTTCAGGAAGAAAGCCACGACCGGCCTGAAGAAGACCTCCAAAACATCGGGGGCTTCTAGAAATATTAAGGACATGCTGCATCACGATGCATCTCCCACCATCGCCCCTGCCACTCCCTTCGTCCAGCCTTCGTCTGCCCCGACAAGCTCATAAGCTAAGGAGGCATCTGGCCCTTCCGCCATGGAAGTGGACTCAGGTGCCTCTACCGAGGTTGATGTCGTCGGCGAGCAGGTGACACAGGAGAGTGCCGCCCACCAAATGGCTGAAGCTCCGGCTAAGGATTCCATCGGTGGCGGTAAGGCGGTGGTGGAAGCAGGTACTTCTTTCGTTGGTGTTGGGGATATGATATATGGGTATCCTTATAGCATGTCTCTTATCCGGCTAATCCGGGTGGCCCATAGTCGGTAGCATGGCCTATGGCCTGCTGAGCGGCCCAGTTAGATGGATCTAGGAGAGAGGCCCATGCCGGATAAAGGAAGGCTACGGTGGATTCACCGATGTACCCGGAGCCTTGGAGTGCAAGATACACAAGACTAGTAATAGACGGTGTAGGACTCTGTGACCTGTCCGGCTAGGACTTTTCCCTGTAACCCTAGGACCTGGCGACTATATAAGTCGGGCCTATGGGAGCCTTTAGGGCACGATAACTTAGACTCTCTAGTCACCTCTCATAGCGAACCTATCTCTTTAACTCGGCGTATTGCCCTTATAGTGATTTATAGCAGGAGTAGGATTCCGCCACCATCGTGGGATCTGAACCTGAAAAAGCTATGTTACCTCGTACCCGTCAACCGTCCGTCTTACCCCACGTCTCTAAACACGCACTATGAGGACCCCTCCATGGCGTACTCGTCGGCAATACCACAACAGTTGGCGCCCACCGTGGGGCAAGAGGCGCTTCAGGATCTTCAGCGGGCGAGGACCAAGATCTTCACGGGAATTGGCGAGACCGTAGCCATCGGTCGCGTTCTCTTCTCTTGCAATGTTCCGATCGTCCCTCCTGACGAGTTCTGGATCCTGGCGAAGACGAACCCTACGCGGTGCTCAATCGTTCCTATCAGAGACATCCACCTCTTCATCGGCGGAACCGACTCGGGCACTAGTTCCCTGGGAGTCGAAGGAGAATCAAGACCCGCACGGACCGCCTACAGGAAGGATATGTTCACGGAAGGATCAATGTCGGATCTCTCTTCGGAGTTTGCCGGCAAAGATCGGAACGCATCAAGACCCACACGAACCGCCTACGGGCAGGATATGTTCGCGGAAGGATCGATGTCGGATCTCTCCTCGGAGTTTGCTGCAAAGATCGGAAAAATTCAAGGCCCACCCAAACCGCCCATGTGCAGGATATAAAGGTGGCAGATCACTGCAAATCCACCGGCTTCGTCCGTGTGTTTGGAGAGCAGAGATCCAAGTTCGTCGGCGTGGTTACCATCTTCGATCTGGCGCGCTGCATTCAGAGAGAGGGCGAAAACCCCCGCGATTACCTGGCCAGGTGGCTCCGTATACGAGCCGATTTGGCCCACTACCCCGATGATAACGCTTTGTATCACTTCGTGGAAGGACTGGACCGTGGCACGCTTCTCCGACATTCTCTAAGACGGCAGCAGGCAATAGGATGTCTTACCCTCGAAGAGATGGTGAGCACCGTCAACAGCTATGCGGAAGCTGACGCAGCAGCCCAGATGGAGCTTGCGCTCCGAGACGGAGAACCTCCGATTCAGCAGCCGCCGCCGCCTCCCGCTGCCATCGTCGCAGTAGCACCACCACCTGCAGTCATCGTCGAGGCCGTTGCACCTCCACCGCCCGTCATCGAGGAAGTCCTGGCACCCTCCGACTCTGTCATTGACGCGCTTTATGCTGATTTCAGTGCAGATTCAGAGGAGATAGACTTCAGTCTAGAAGAGCTAGACTCCGCTATGCAGGAGATGGAGGAGTACTCGCGCGACGAGCAAGCCAACAACGCCATCACGTCCTGAGGGGTGTTCGTCACCATTGGGACGGCGATGGATGAACATAAACCCAGACGAGCTCCGCCTACGGCGCTGGAAAAGGGGAAGGGGACGCTTATTGCTGCTGACGATGATCACGCAAAAGTCATGCCTCCTCCGCCTAACCCAGTGCAGCAGCCGCAGGAACTCGGCACCGGCCCGAGCAACAACAACACCGCAAACTTGCCGCCTCCAGCATCTATGTCGGCAGCAGCCCAAATTAATCCAGCTGATAGAGTGATGTACGACAATCTCCTCGTCGAGCCACTGACCGTTGCTCATATCCGGAATGTGACCCAGCTTGACGAGAAGCGCCAGCAGCTGCTGGAGGAAGCGCAAGCCATCACGGAGCAAGGCGCTCAACTTGATCGAGATCTGGTCAACGCACAGAAGTCCATAGAGAAAGCTAGAGCAATTGAGGCCGAGTACAAGACTTTGCTGCAGCAGCAGAAGGCTAAGAAAGCTCTGGCTCGCGTCATCAACGATCCTGGCGTACGACGCAACATAGGATGGGCTCCCTCGAAGCCAGCACAGTCCAAACCATACATTGACAGTGAAGGCAAGCAGGTGATGCCCACCCCACTCCTTAACCTCGCTGTCGCCAAAAACCTTCTAGAGCAGGATAGATCGCCTGAGGCAGTGGAACAGGTCTATGACCTAGTGGCCAAGGCAGTGAAGCAGCAGGAAAAGGCCACCTCTCAGAGGCTTGAGTTTGACCCAACGCTCTGCCAATCTAGCCAGTACAAGCCGCCAAGGAACAGATATCCTCTTGATGTCGGATCCCAAACAGGTTCATCAGAAGGAAGACGGAGGGATGCGTGCAACAGGAAGGATGCCATCCCCATATCCTCCGACCACAGAGAAAAGGCCCGACCTCGTCGCCCATCGCCACCACCCCGATCTCCCCGACATCACGAAGATTACAAGGCTCACCATCGTACGGATATGCCCCCGCCAAATCAGTGCGGCATCGTCATCCGCGACAACGCGGATCAGACCTGTCATGACGGAGAACGCAACCAAGGACACAAGAGCAGGTCACGCCATGACCCTCCGCGTCCGACAAGCAACCGTGATAGGCGTGAGGCGTCGCAGGAGGGTAACAGCAAGAAGGCTAACCCACCGCCACCTCCGCCTCCATCACCACCAAGCATTCACCATGGCGGAGGAGGCCCGCGTCGTTCATGCAGCCCATCCCCTGTTGACAAAAAGAAGAAGAACCCGGAGCCATACGATGCACGTTCACGGATCGATAAGATCCACGAGGCCCGGGAAGGACCATACCTGGGACCACGTTGCTTTGGACCTGCAATACGGTCCGCAACTTACCCCAAAGGTTTCCGGATTGACAAGACCATCAAACCCTATGACGGCACCGCCAAACCAGCCACACTATTGCAGGACTACGGCAACGCGGTGGAAATTGCCGGAGGCAACCCCAACGTCGCCGTCAAGTACCTCCCATTAATGTTGGCGGGCACGGCCCATCAATGCATCGACGACTTGCCGGAAAAATCTATCTACAACTGGCTGGACATGCAAGAAGCGTTCACCAAGAACTTTGAGGGTACATACAAGTATCCCTCAATCGTAGGCGATCTACAACGGTGCATGCAAGAGAAAGACGAGACATCTCTCGCCTACCTCTCCCGCTGGCTGGATATGAAGAATTCCTGCGCAGGAGTGCATGCTCAAACCTCCATGGCCGCCTTCATCGATGGGTTGGAAAGGGGCACGCTGCTCCGACATAAGTTAAAGCGCTTGCAGGACAATCACCAGCTTGACTTGAACCAGATGATTCAGTTGGCTAGTGAGTTCGCAGCTGCCAACGACGACGCTCGTGGCTCCTTGCCGGCAATGGCCGTTCCAACTCAAGCTCGGAGGAACAACGTTACAAAGCGGAAAACCGCTCCAGAAGAAAAGTAATCTACCGACATGGTCGCTATGACTTTTGCTGGACGAGGAGAAAGCGGACAACGTGGCCGAGGAAGGGGAGCTGGTCGTGGGAATCGGCGAGGAAGTGAAACCACCTCGCCACCGCTCCGCGTTCCCCAAACCTATGAGGAGTACCGCGATATGCCGTGCCTCATACACCTCGATGCCAACGGCAAGGCTACCCATACCAATCGACACTTCAAGTTCGTCAATGACCTCAAAGAAGACCCGAAGTCCGTCTACAAGCGAAGTCGGAAGAACAGACCACGAGGCAAGGGCAAGGGGAAGAAGAAGGAGGAGGAGTCCAAGGATTCAAGTGACATGGACGAAGACGTTGACCCCAAGCACGCCGCCAAGAGCGATGACAAGGGCAAGAACCCCTTCGCAAAGAAGGCGCCAGTCTACCACACTTTCCTTGGCACCCCCACCATCCGACAATAGAAGACCTCTCTGAGGATCCTGATGGCCACTCTCCCCCCAGTTCCCCAGTACCTGCACTGGTCGGAGGTTCCAATAACTTGGGACAGGACGGGCCACCCAGACCTTGTGCCCACGGAGAACCAGTATGCCATGGTCATCAACCCCTTGATTGACGACGTGGAGTTCACCAAGTGTATGGTGGATAGTGGAAGAAACATCAACATCATGTACCTGGATACACTACAGAAGATGAACTTGGCATAGGAAAACCTAAGGCGGACCAACACCATCTTCTACGGCGTAGTTCCTGGTCGGGAGGCTTGGTCCCTTGGGTGCATTACACTTCAGGTTGCCTTTGGCGATGTTAATAATTACCGCCAAGAGCGCATGACCTTCGAGGTGATCCCCTTCAAGAGCGTGTACCACGTCATATTCGGCCGCGACATATTCCACACGTTCATGGCCAAGCCATGCTTCGTCTACAACAAACTCAAGATACCCGGACCAAACGGTATCATCACCGTATTCGGAAGCTTTACCAAACCAAGGGACTGCGAGATTAATGAATCAGCCATTGCAGAAGCTGTCCTCTACAGCGAAGAATTCAAAGAGATCCAGAGCAAGGTCAATGATTCAGAAATGCCCGCGTCGAAGAAGCAGATCTCCGAATCCGCTCCTGCATTCAAGGCCGCCATCGAGACCAAGCCGGTGGAACTTGTGGTAGGCGATGCCTCCAAGACCGTCGCCATTGGGACGAACCTAGATCCCAAATAGGAAAGCGTGCTCGTCGAGTTCCTCTGTGAGAATAGGGACATCTTTGCCTAGCAACCTGCCGACATGAAAGGTGTACCTAGGGAACTTGTCGAGCACAGCTTAAACATTGATCCAAAATGCAAACCAATGAAACAACCTCTACGACGCTTTGGAGATGAGAAGAGACGCGCCATTGGCAAAGAGATAGCTAGGTTACTTAAGGCTAGATTTATCCGAGAAGTCCTTCACACCCAATGGGTGTCCAATCCTGTACTTGTACCCAAAAAGGGAACCAATGAATTAAGAATGTGCGTTGATTACACCGGCTTGAACAAAGGATGTCCCAAAGATCCGTTTGCGTTGCCTCAGATTGAACGAGAAATTGACTCGATGGCTGGCTCGGAGCTTTTGTGTTTTCTCGATGCGTACTCAGGATACCACCAGATCAAGATGAGGAAGTCGGACCAATTGGCCACTTCGTTCACTACCCCATACGACACGTTTTGCTATGTCACGATGCCCTTTGGGCTGAAAAACGCAGGTGCTATCTACCAGCGGACAATGCAACATTGCCTTCACGACCAAATTGGTCGAAACGTTCACGCCTATGTGCACGATATTGCGGTGATGTATAAAAAGTCAAATGACTTAATCTCCGACTTTAAAGAAACCTTTGATAATCTCCGGAAATACAACATGATGCTTAACCCTAAAAAGTGCGTCTTCGGGGTTCCAGCTGGCAAATTGTCGGGCTTCATCGTTTCCCAACGTGGAATCGAGGTCAACCTGGATAAAATCAAGGCCATCTTAAACATAAACCGTCCGACATGCCTGAAGGACATTCAACGACTAACAGGTTGTGTTGTAGCAGTTAGTCGGTTCGTCAGCTGACTTGGAGAGAAGGGTTTGCTGTTGTACAAGTTGCTGAAGAAGGCGGACAGATTCAAGTGGACGGACGAAGAAGATGAAGCATTGAAGCAGATCAAGGAGATTCCTTCCTCAGCGCCCATCCTTGCAGCACCCGAACCTGGAGAGCCCCTGTTAATTTACATGGAGACAACCAACCGGGTTATCAGCATCATCGTCGTGGTAGAGCTGAAGGAACCAGGCTATGAGCACGGAGTTCAGCGACCAGTTTACTATGTGAGCGAGGTCTTAACGGAGTCCAAGCAGCGTTACCCGCACTACCAAAAGATAGCTTATGGAGTATTCCTTGCTTCTCGGAAGCTGAGGCATTACTTTCAGGAGCACCCAATCACAGTGGTGAGAAAGACTCCACTATCCGACATTATCAATAACAGCGACACTACAGGAAGGGTCGCGAAGTGGGGCATCGAACTTGCCGCCTTCGAGATCACCTACAAGAGACGCGACGCTATCAAGTCACAAGCCTTGGCGAATTTTGTTGCAGATTGGACGGAGATGCCATACGCTACTCCGTTGCCAGAACCAGAGTACTGGGTGATGCACTTTTACGGATCAAAGCTGCTCAATGGCTCAGGGGCTGGTGTATTGCTGTAGCATCCCAGTTGTCTAACACCTGTAATGCTACTTGTTCTAGTAATAAAAGGGCCACTTCCTACATATAATTGTTGCATCATCATCATATCATGCTCATGTCATCATGCCACCTTGCATTTGAGCATCATATAAAACCCCTTCTTGTTTGGTTCTTATCTCATGTGCATTATTAATTGTAGTTGCCTCTTGATATTGTATTTGGATCTTGATATATTGTTAAATGCCCAAGTTGATTTGGGGGCATATCTCTTATTAACTCCACCACCTTTTCTTTTCACCACCTTATAATTCCACCATCCAACTAAATATGAGATTGGCATTTATGGGTTTACTTCTAGATCATGTGGGTTGGGATGGATCCATTTCTTTTCCACATGTTCTCATCTTGGCATCATTTTGTTTTCACATTATTGATGCATGAGAGCCACATGGCCACCTTTGCATGCCTTGTGTGTGGGACCCTTTCTCCCTAGCTTCCATATGTGTGTTGTTGGGGTTATTATCATGTGGGGATATTTTGTGGGCTTATTAAATATCTAGTGGCATATACACACTAGCAAGTCCCAAATATATTCCAATGTGATCATCTCCTCATACTCCACTTGGAATTCTTCCTAATTTCTTTTGCTTGGGCCTTATTCCACACTTTGGAATGCATACGAAAATGCCATGTAATTAATCATGTTTTCACAAAGATAAATATGGTGTGAATTAACTATGCATGGCCCATGCAAGTATCTCTTAGCTTGACATTTGTTTTATTTGGATTTTACATGGAAAATCTTTCTACCCCTTGGGCTTGGTCTTGTTGGGGTTGGATTGGTGCATGTTTTGATCTTGCCAAAAGGACCCCTAGCATCTATCCTTCCCCCTCTCAACAACCTAAAACCCTAATCCACCCCTCTTTCTCTAATTCTCTATCCTAGCTCTCTCTAACACCTACCCCTTGCCCCATGTCCCCTCTTGGTTAGGCCCTAAGTTGCACCTAATCTAACTAAACCCTAGCTAACTTGTCCCTCCCTCTCTAGCTAAACCCTAACCGATCCTAGCTTCACCCTCTTCCCTCTCTCTCTATGCCATGAGGCCCCCACCTGGCCGAGCTACCCCTCTAATCTAGCTCCTAACCGAGACCACCCTATCCTCCTCTCTCTTGCTCTCTTCCTCCCTGCCGGCGTGCCCCACCACGAGCCCCCTCCCTGGCCCGCTCAGCAGCCTCACCCCACACCTGCCTTGCCTCCCTGGCCTCGCCCTACCCCACCTGGCAGCCTCCTTCCTCCCCATGTGCCGCCGACCCATGCACGTGAGGTGCAAAGGTGGCTGATGCCGATCTACCCCTCCCCCACGCCATCTACCTGCCCCCCTTTCGTTCGTTTCCTTCCCCCTCGCCTCTAGCCTCCCCCAGATCCCCCTCAGGCCTCTCTTCCTCCCCCTGCCTCCCTTCTTCCTCCCCAGCGAGCAACCTCTCCACCGTGGCCAAAACCCTAGTTGCCTTCGGCCTGCTGTGATCTGCGCGCCTGCTGCTCCCCGAGACCCACCGAGTCGCCGACGAGACCCCCTGCACCTCCCCAGGAGGCTTGTACCAGAGGAGGCAGCTGGGAAGCCACCGAGCACCGCCGCCGTCGCCATGGCGGGGATCGCGCTTCTCGCCTGAGCCGCTTGCAGATCCGTACCTCCCGAGCCTCGCCAGCCGCGTCGGCTGCTGGTGAGCTCCGCTTCTCCCGCATACAAGCATCTCCCTCTCGCCGTAGCTCCATGGCCGTCGGCCTTCTGTGCGTGCAGCCGTCGCGCCGACCGACAAGCCAGCTGCAGCGATGAGATCCAGCGTTGTTCGTCGCCCTGCCGTACTGCGGTCCTCCTCGCTAGCTTCGAACCAAAGTTGTAGGCCGTGATCCCTTATCATTTTCGTTTGGGGTCGTGTCGTTTAGATCGCCGACGGCGTCGCCATCGTCGTCGAACGCCGATCGCGATTTACCGCGAGCGGCGCGCCGCTGCCGTTCCGACAGGATTTGGCGTTTTTCGCTTAGGTCCTCGAAGTTTCTCCCGCCTAAACCCGCCGTCCCTCGGTTCCCCACCTGTCAGCGTCGGTGTGTTTTACAAAAAGGCTCCCAGGTTTTCTGGGAAGCAACCCGCAGTCCCCCTCGTCGTCGGCCACTGGCGTGTGGGGCCGCGAGTTCCTGGCCCACCTGTAAGCGTCTGGGGTTAAATAAGGCTGAGTATAAAAAGTTTTCCTGAGTCTGTTTAAATTCAAATCTTTTCCTAATTATTTCAAATTCAAACATAAATCTGATTTTAAATAACTTTTCAATGATAAATCCAAACAATGCAAATGATATATGTTTCTGAACCAGAAAAATGTGAGGATTTCAAATATGCCATTCAAATTGCCTTTTGCACTTTTAAAATTCCAAGTTGAATTAAATTACCACAAATGCCACTAGGACTTAAATAATTAATAACTTTTGATTTATAATTCCAAATTTAACAAATGATATGTCTAAAATGATCAGCTCGACGAGACCTTTCTGTTTATGCTATCCATGACTTCAATTGCAGCATGCATCATATAAATATATAGTAAACAGCAACTATTATGAAAACAAAATGTGGCCCAACCTTAATAAAATGCCTTATTCTTGCATACCACACCTCACCCATGCCATGCTACTTATTGCCATGCAACTTGTGCATCATTCATCATGGCATGATTGTTTGCTTGTCGCATTCTATTCCTATGATTGTGCACTTTATTTATGTTGGCCCTTTCTTGTTTGGTTCTTCTTTCGAATAGACGCTGAGCAGGGGATATATCAAGAGAACCAGGAGCACTACCCAGATCCGTCTCTCGCTTCAACTGAGTTGCCAGGCAAGCACTTCCACATGCTTGCATACATACAGTACCTATTGCCTCTATCTTATTCTTGCATCATTGAGTCGCGATGGCATTAAATTGAATCCCAAGTATGCATAGCCTTTACTTTTAAACCCCACCAAGCTTGTTCCTCCATCCCAAGAGCCATTACTACAGGAGTTGTTTGAGCCATGCGAGTCGTAGAACAGCATGTGTAGGGTATGTGAGAGTCTGTTGGATAACGAGGTACCTAAACAACTTAACCTGAGTAGTAATGGGATAACTAATGAAAGTGGCACCGGTGAGCAACATCTGCTATTTGGTTTTTCCTGCTCACTTGTGTCCCGTAAGACCCCGAGTACTTGATTCCTGTTCCTTGATTTTTCGCGCTATCCACACCCGGGAGGTATATGGGACCCCCTGAGCCAGAGCTTGATTCCGTCTTATTTCTTGGGGCCACAAACTAGTTTGAGGTTTTCTTTACTATCCTGTACTTATGCCATGCTACTTCTGTATTTACGATTGTGCGAGGAGCACACTGTGTCTTATTTAGGATCGGGACGATTCCGCGGTGTCGACAAGCCCAGTTTGGGTTCCCGATCGTTCACACCGTCCACCCAAACCTTGAGTCCGTCTCGGAGCTAGCTTACGTTCTATGGAAGACTCAAGGGTGGCCCTCAAATATTTCTGAATCCTGTGATTGTTTTGTCGTGAAGGCCTCGTTGGGTTTTGATTTGGTTTTTCCGAGGTTGATCGAGCGTGTGTTGCTATTGGTGCACCCCGGCCGGGTAAAACTTTCTGAAAGCCGTGTCCGCGGTTATGGACGACTTGGAGCACAGTTTCTCGATCATAGACAAGCATAACTAAAGTATCGCTTTAATCTGACTAAGTAAATTGACTAGTAAATAGTGCAACACTCACGGAATGGTTAATAAAATTGCCAACGGATGGGGGGGGGGGTTGTTCGTCCGCTTCCTCGTTGGTAAGCGAGGAGGAGGATGGATCTGATGAAATTACTATTATAAGTGTTGTTCTTAAAATTCACGGACATCCGTCTATCATTGGTTAGGCGGATGGTTAGCGAGTATCTGTAGAACTGCTAGGGTTTATCTTTTGCTGCAATTGCGTTACCCCAGGTTGTGTCCCCTTTAGAGGCATTAAGACTTGCTGAGTACCCTTAGGGTCTCACACGATAAATTATTGGTTCAGATGAACAGGTACCCTCGCGGGGCGATCTTTGGGTGGAAGAGGCTGATGATGCGGGCAACGATCGTTCGGTGTAGAGATTCCGGGAACGGGGATCTGTGAGATCCGTGGGCGGGATGTGCTTACTTCTATGGCATCTTATGCCGATTTGCTTCTTGTCCGTACCCGGACTTTGTTTTGCCGCTTCCGCTTGATACTCTGATGTGTGTTGTATGAGGAATTATCCTAAAATATTATACCTATCTAGGTCATTTGAATCTTGCCGTATGGCGTTGCTATATTCCTTTCTTTCTAGATGGTATGGCTCGATGTACTCTTGTATGGTGGCTTGCATACATACCCACTTGTGTATGTAGTTGATCCTTCTTGCCGCGATTACGCCGCCCGTACAGATCCCGTTGAGTTGGTAGTGGTTGGGACGGCCGAAAGGTCTACCCGTGAGTGGCTTTTGGGGCCCCACCGTACTATTTCAACCACTACCGCTCATCCAGGCTTGTATCTAGGAGCGTAATTCACCGAGGTAGTTACAATTGGTATCAGAGCCATCCCGACCTTCAGGGTTTCAGCTAAACGGTCGTTGTCAGTCTAGCAAATATTTTGGTAGTTATGTATACTAGGGAAAAACAAAACGCGAGAGTAGGACTGCTTCCACTTTTCTTCTTATCCAACCACCCACCCTTTTCTGGTAAGGAAGTGCAACGTTTTCAATCCTCTTCTTAAAATTCAAACTAGGATTCACGTGTTCTGGGTTTCCGTAGTACCATAGGTTTTGTGTGTGTGTTAATCCCTTGTCTATCTGTTGCATCCAAGTTGTTATCTAATCAACCTTTGGTTATCATCTGTTGGTACATTCCATACCGACAGGCTTTTGTAAACCGACGCAATCCATCTTTCTCTTTGTATCCGACGCTATCTTGTTTGGGGTGTTCGTTTCCGTAGTTACCAATCTTTAGGTTCAACGTGAGAAGAAGGGGTTGGGATATGTGTTCCACTTGTTCATGTGCGGAGTAATGATTTGAGTGCGGGATGGAGTCGCGACCATACCACTACTTTTATCATTCGCTTTTGTATATTGAATCGGTAGAGTCACTAATCTTGATTCGTTAAGTAATTTTGCGCATCTATTGGTATTTTAATGCCGAAATTTGTGGAAAAAATTTCTTTGATATATTTGTGTACCACACTCCTTTTCAGTCGTGTGCGATATGCTTAATATCTTCTAGGTGCTTTGAACTTTGTTGATATTTTAATATCATCTCAGTAAATTGTATCCTTTAATCTTGGTTAATTCCATCTTGGTACTATTTTGGATTATTATCATCTTCCATTATAGTACTGACTTGAGTTTTATATCAATGACAGGATGGCTCCGCCACGCCGTACCGATGAGGACATACCTCCGGAACTGGGCTCTGCGCTGTCAAACATCGCTAATGCTTTGGCAGCAATGCAAGAGAACCAGCAGCGCTTTGAGGAGAGTGTCAGGAGGAACGAGTTTTCTCCATTACCTCCACCTCCCAAGCGAGGAGACATCAAGAGCTTCCTAAAATTCAACCCTCGTCAGTTTGATGTTTCTGACCGACCTCTAGACGCGGATGATTGGCTGCGTGAGATGTCAAGGTTGCTCGAGACTGCTGATGTTCCGGAGCAGGAGTGGGTCAAGTGTGCTACCCACCTTCTGAAGGGAGATGCAGCTCTCTGGTGGGAGAACTACTTGAAGGCAAGCTGCACTGGTTTCCAGCCAACTTGGGAGAGGTTCACTGGAGCGTTCAAGGAGCAGTTTCTGTCAGAGATTGTAATGGAAAGGATGAAGGAGGATTTCCTCAACCTGAAGCAAGGAAATGATAACGTCAACACCTACATCAGGAACTTCATGAATATCTCTCCTTATGGTGGTGATGAGGTATCTGATGACAAGAAGAAGCAGAAGAGGTTCAGGCAAGGGCTCAATGCATCGATCAAGTATGCAATCACACATGCAAGGCCGGCAACTTTCCTGGAACTCCAACACACAGCTCTGCAAGAGGAAGCAAGCAGGCAAATGTTTGAGGAGTCCAAGAAACACAACAGGGATGCATCAAGCTCTGCAGTTATGGCAGCTCCTTCTAAGCGGCGTGTCTGGGTTCCTAACACCCCACCGTCGCTCCCGGCTCCACCAAGACCTGCAAGTTACGCGCCAAGGCCACCAAACTTCACCACTGCGGCTCCCAGGGGCTACAACCACCACTACCCTGGAGCGCCTGGCGGAGTCCCTGGCTACGCTGCTCCACGTCCAGCTGGTGTCTGCTTCACGTGTGGAGATCCTGGACATCTCAGCTGGAACTGTCCGTTGAAGAACAAAGCTCTTCCTCCACCCCCGCCAAGATCTGCAGCAAGCTCTCCTTCGGTTCGTGCACCACCACCTCGGGCTCTCAACATCAACACCAAGCCCGGGTCTGCGGTTGTTCGTGCCAACTGTGTCAACGCCACTCAAGCCGAGCATGCACCTGGAGTTGTGATGGGTATGCTTTCCGTTAACTCAGTCCACCTGCGAGTTTTGTTTGATTCTGGTGCATCGCATTCTTTTGTGTCTCACAAGTTTGCAAATGAGAATGAGTTAGCAATGGTTCCTCTCCTTAAGCGGTTGATGGTCCTTTCTCCTGGAGCAAACATGAGGGCTGTTCATATCAGCCATGGCAATCAAATTGAGATTGGTGGCTCTTCATTCTTGGCTTCTTTAATTGTTCTGGGCAATTCTGACATTGATGTCATCTTAGGCATGGATTGGTTAACGGCAAATGCAGCTGTGATTGATTGTGCTGAACGCTCAGTTTCTCTGAAGATTCCTGAAGGCCATATAGTCTTTTCTCCAAGTTTGACTCCTGCTGTCCAGCTCTTCTCTTTGGCGGCTCTGAATGATGATGCTATGCAAGCTATTCAGAGTGTACCGGTGGTCTGTGAGTTCCCAGATGTTTTTCCTGAAGAGTTGCCGGGTATGCCTCCGGATCGTGAGGTTGAGTTTGTGATTGAGCTTGAACCTGGAACGGCTCCTATCTCCAAGCGGCCTTATAAAATGGGTCCTTCTGAGTTGTCTGAACTCAAACGACAACTTGATGAACAAGAGAAGTTGGGTTTCATTCAACACAGTACTTCGTCTTGGGGTAGCCCAACAATCTTTGTGAAGAAGCGTGACAGAACCGATAGATTATGTGTTGACTACGAGGCTCTCAATGCTAAAACCATCAAGAACAAATATCCCCTTCCGCGGATTAATGATCTATTCGATCAGCTAGCTGGAGCTGTGGTGTTCTCTAAGCTGGACTTGAGAAGTGGTTATCACCAAATCAAGATTCGCAAGGAAGATGTGCCCAAAACAGCTTTCACCACCCGCTATGGCCTGTATGAGTACACAGTCATGTCTTTCGGTCTCACCAACGCACCTGCTACCTTCTCGAGGCTGATGAACTCCGTTTTCATGGAGTACCTTGATAAGTTCGTTGTGGTATATCTGGATGACATTCTGGTCTATTCTAAGTCCAAGGAGGAGCATGAAGAACACCTGCGGTGTGTCCTAAACAAGCTTCGTGAGAACCGCTTGTATGCAAAATTCTCAAAGTGTGAGTTTTGGCTGCCTGAAGTAACCTATCTTGGTCATGTCATCTCTGCCAAGGGCATTGCAGTCAACCGAGCAGTAAAGACAATAGTTGAATGGCTTCCTCCTGTTAATGTCAAAGAAGTGTGGAGTTTTCTTGGTTTGGCTAGTTATTGCCGTCGCTTCGTTCAGAACTTCTCGAAGATAGCGAAGCCTCTTACCAATCTCCTCAAGAAAGGCAAGAAATACCTGTGGACTCCTGCGTGTCAAGCAAGTTTTGAGACACTCAAAGAGAAGCTCACTTCCACGCCAGTCTTGGTTCCTCCGGATACATCTAAGCCTTTCCAGATATTCTGTGACGCCTCTTTGCAAGGATTGGGTGCGGTCCTTATGCAAGAGAAACAGGTGGTTTCTTATGCCTCTCGTCAGTTGAAGACGCATGAGATCAACTATCCCACACATGACCTCGAGCTAGCAGCAGTTGTATTTGCTTTGAAGCTATGGAGGCACTACTTGCTTGTCAACCGTTGTGAGATCTTTTCTGACCACAAGAGTTTGAAGTATATCTTCACACAGCCTGATCTCAACCTTCGGCAGAGGAGGTGGATTGAAGCAATCAATGACTTTGATTTGACCATCAACTACACTCCGGGCAAAGCAAATGTCATGGCAGATGCGCTTAGCCGTAAAGCTTATGTCAACAACCTCATGCTGGAAGAGCAACAACCTCTCTTGTGCGAGGAATTCCGTCAGCTCTACCTGGAAGTTGTGGAACAAGGGCATCTCCTGAACCTTCTGGCTACTCCTCTCTTGGAAGAAAAGATTCGCTCTCGTCAAAAAGCTCATCTCTAAACTTGAGCTTCCGAAGTATGAGTCCTTCCACGTGGATGATCAAGGCACGCTTTTCTTCGAACACCGGATGTTTGTTCCGAACTACCCGGGTTTGAGGGAGCAAGTTCTCAAGGAGGCGCATGATTCGGTTCTTTCTATCCATCCTGGCAGCACGAAGATGTACATGGACTTGAAAACACAATACTGGTGGCCTGGGTTGAAACGGTATTGTGCAAAGTATGTCTCAGAATGTGATGTCTGCAGAGTGAAGGCTGTCCATCGAAACCATTCGGTCTTACGCAGCCATTGAAACCTCCGGAATGGAAATGGGAGAAAGTAGAGATGGACTTCATCACGGCTTTCAAGGTCATGAAGGGCAACAATGAAATTTTTGTTGTCATCGACAGGCTTTCTAAAGTGGCTCATTTCTTCCCAGTCAAAGAAACAATTTCTGGAATTCAGTTGGCTGAGCTCTATATCAACAGAATTGTCTCTCTGTATGGGGTTCCGCTTGAAATCAGTTCAGACCGTGGAAGCATCTTCACTTCAAAGTTCTGGGAAAGTTTCCAAAAGGCTCTGGGAACAAAGTTGAACTTCAGCACTGCTTACCACCCTCAGTCGCAAGGACAGGTTGAAAGGATCAATCAGATTCTGGAGGATATGCTTCGGGCTTGCGTCATCTCTTTTGGCATGAAGTGGGAGGAATGTCTTCCTTATGCTGAATTCTCCTACAACAACAGCTTCCAGAAGAGTCTGAAGATGGCACCATTTGAGGCTCTCTATGGTCGCAAGTGCAGAACTCCGATTGGTTGGTCAGGTGCAGGAGAAAGAATCTGGTTTGGCCCTGACATTGTAACTCAGGCAGAGGAGAAGGTGCATATCATTCTTGAGAACCTGAAGATTGCTCAAAGTCGTCAGAAGAGCAACTATGACAGGAAGCACACAGATATGGTGTATGCCCCCGGTGATCTTGTCTACCTTCGTGTCACTCCCATGAGAGGAACACACCGCTTCGGTATCAAAGGAAAGTTGGCTCCTAGATACATCGGTCCTTTCAAGATTCGTGGTAGAAGAGGAGAAGTTGCTTATGCCCTGGAGCTCCCGGAAAAACTCAAAGTCCATGATGTTTTCCACATCTCTCAGCTCAAGAAGTGCTTCAAAGATCCGGCAGACCGTGGATCATGAGCTAATCGATCTCAAGAAGACCTGTCTTATCAAGAACACCCACCAAAATCCTTGAGACCGAGAAAGAAGGACTGCAACAAGTCCATCAAGTTACGCAAGGTGCGGTGGCCACACCATTACATTGATGAAGCCACTTGGGAGCGTGAAGATGAACTCCGTGCCAACCATCCTTCTCTCTTTGTGTCTTCTTCTTCTTCCTAGAATCTCGGGGCGAGATTCCTGTTTAGTGGGGGAGAGTTGTAGCATCCCAGTTGTCTAACACCTGTAATGCTACTTGTTCTAGTAATAAAGGGCCACTTCCTACATATAATTGTTGCATCATCATCATATCATGCTCATGTCATCATGCCACCTTGCATTTGAGCATCATATAAAACCCCTTCTTGTTTGGTTCTTATCTCATGTGCATTATTAATTGTAGTTGCCTCTTGATATTGTATTTGGATCTTGATATATTGTTAAATGCCCAAGTTGATTTGGGGGCATATCTCTTATTAACTCCACCACCTTTTCTTTTCACCACCTTATAATTCCACCATCCAACTAAATATGAGATTGGCATTTATGGGTTTACTTCTAGATCATGTGGGTTGGGATGGATCCATTTCTTTTCCACATGTTCTCATCTTGGCATCATTTTGTTTTCACATTATTGATGCATGAGAGCCACATGGCCACCTTTGCATGCCTTGTGTGTGGGACCCTTTCTCCCTAGCTTCCATATGTGTGTTGTTGGGGTTATTATCATGTGGGGATATTTTGTGGGCTTATTAAATATCTAGTGGCATATACACACTAGCAAGTCCCAAATATATTCCAATGTGATCATCTCCTCATACTCCACTTGGAATTCTTCCTAATTTCTTTTGCTTGGGCCTTATTCCACACTTTGGAATGCATACGAAAATGCCATGTAATTAATCATGTTTTCACAAAGATAAATATGGTGTGAATTAACTATGCATGGCCCATGCAAGTATCTCTTAGCTTGACATTTGTTTTATTTGGATTTTACATGGAAAATCTTTCTACCCCTTGGGCTTGGTCTTGTTGGGGTTGGATTGGTGCATGTTTTGATCTTGCCAAAAGGACCCCTAGCATCTATCCTTCCCCCTCTCAACAACCTAAAACCCTAATCCACCCCTCTTTCTCTAATTCTCTATCCTAGCTCTCTCTAACACCTACCCCTTGCCCCATGTCCCCTCTTGGTTAGGCCCTAAGTTGCACCTAATCTAACTAAACCCTAGCTAACTTGTCCCTCCCTCTCTAGCTAAACCCTAACCGATCCTAGCTTCACCCTCTTCCCTCTCTCTCTATGCCATGAGGCCCCCACCTGGCCGAGCTACCCCTCTAATCTAGCTCCTAACCGAGACCACCCTATCCTCCTCTCTCTTGCTCTCTTCCTCCCTGCCGGCGTGCCCCACCACGAGCCCCCCTCCCTGGCCCGCTCAGCAGCCTCACCCCACACCTGCCTGCCTCCCTGGCCTCGCCCTACCCCACCTGGCAGCCTCCTTCCTCCCCATGTGCCGCCGACCCATGCACGTGAGGTGCAAAGGTGGCCGATGCCGATCTACCCCTCCCCCACGCCATCTACCTGCCCCCCTTTCGTTCTTATCCTTCCCCCTCGCCTCTAGCCTCCCCCAGATCCCCCTCAGGCCTCTCTTCCTCCCCCTGCCTCCCTTCTTCCTCCCCAGCGAGCAACCTCTCCACCGTGGCCAAAACCCTAGTTGCCTTCGGCCTGCTGCGATCTGCGCGCCTGCTGCTCCCCGAGACCCACCGAGTCGCCGACGAGACCCCCTGCACCTCCCCAGGCGGCTTGTACCAGAGGAGGCAGCTGGGAAGCCACCGAGCACCGCCGCCGTCGCCATGGCCGGAGGGATCTGACGCTTCTCGCCACGAGCCCGCCGGCAGATCCGTACCTCCCCGAGCCTCGCCAACCGCGTCGACGAGCTGCTGGTGAGCTCCGCTTCTCCCCAGACAAGAGCATCTCCCCTCTCGCGCGCCGTAGCTCCGCCGCGCTTCGTCGAGCGCTCTGCGTGCGTGCCGCGCGTCGCGCCGACCGACAGCAGCCGCTGCAGCAGTGAGATCCGGCGTTGTTCGTCGCCCTGCCCCGCGCGCTGCGGTCCTCCTCCGCGCTAGCTTCCCGAACCAAAGTTGTAGGCCGTGATCCCCTTATCATTTTACGTTTTGGGGTCGTGTCGTTTAGATCAGCGACGGCGTCGCCATCGTCGTCTGAACGCCGGCCGATCGCAGTTGCCGGCAGAGCGGCGCGCCGCTGCCGTTCCGACAGGATTTGGCGTTTTTCGCTTAGGTCCTCGAAGTTTCTCCCGCCTAAACCCGCCGTCCCTCGGTTCCCCACCTGTCAGCGTCGGTGTGTTTTACAAAAAGGCTCGGGTTTTTCTGGCAGCACCATGATCCCCCAGCCCCTTGTCGGCCACTGGCGTGTGGGGCCGCGAGTTCCTGGCCCACCTGTAAGCGTCTGGGGTTAAATAAGGCTGAGTATAAAAAGTTTTCCTGAGTCTGTTTAAATTCAAATCTTTTCCTAATTATTTCAAATTCAAACATAAATCTGATTTTAAATAACTTTTCAATGATAAATCCAAACAATGCAAATGATATATGTTTCTGAACCAGAAAAATGTGAGGATTTCAAATATGCCATTCAAATTGCCTTTTGCACTTTTAAAATTCCAAGTTGAATTAAATTACCACAAATGCCACTAGGACTTAAATAATTAATAAGTTTTGATTTATAATTCCAAATTTAACAAATGATATGTCTAAAATGATCAGCTCGACGAGACCTTTCTGTTTATGCTATCCATGACTTCAATTGCAGCATGCATCATATAAATATATAGTAAACAGAAACTGTTATGACAACAAAATGTGGCCCAACCTTAATAAAATGCCTTATTCTTGCATACCACACCTCACCCATGCCATGCTACTTATTGCCATGCAACTTGTGCATCATTCATCATGGCATGATTGTTTGCTTGTAGCATTCTATTCCTATGCTTGTGCAATTTATTTATGTTGGCCCTTGCTTGTTTGGTTCTTCTTTCGAATAGACGCTGAGCAGGGGATATATCAAGAGAACCAGGAGCACTACCCAGATCCGTCTCTCGCTTCAACTGAGTTGCCAGGCAAGCACTTCCACATGCTTGCATACATACAGTACCTATTGCCTCTATCTTATTCTTGCATCATTGAGTCGCGATGGCATTAAATTGAATCCCAAGTATGCATAGCCTTTACTTTTAAACCCCACCAAGCTTGTTCCTCCATCCCAAGAGCCATTACTACAGGAGTTGTTTGAGCCATGCGAGTCGTAGAACAGCATGTGTAGGGTATGTGAGAGTATGTTGGATAACGAGGTCCCTAAACAACTTAACCTGAGTAGTAATGGGATAACTAATGAAAGTGGCACCGGTGAGCAACATCTGCTATTTGGTTTTTCCTGCTCACTTGTGTCCCGTAAGACCCCGAGTACTTGATTCCTGTTCCTTGATTTTTCGCGCTATCCACACCCGGGAGGTATATGGGACCCCCTGAGCCAGAGCTTGATTCCGTCTTATTTCTTGGGGCCACAAACTAGTTTGAGGTTTTCTTTACTATCCTGTACTTATGCCATGCTACTTCTGTATTTACGATTGTCGAGGAGCACACCTTGCATTTAGGATCGGGACACGATTCGCGGTGTCGACAAGCCCAGTTTTGGGTTCCCGATCGTTCTGACCGTCCACCCAAACCTTGAGTACGTCTGAGCTAGCTTACGTTGCGGGGAAGACTCAAGGGTGGCCCCTGAAATATTTCTGAATCCTGTGATTGTTTTGTCGTGAAGGCCTCGTTGGGTTTTGATTTGGTTTTTCCGAGGTTGATCGAGCGTGTGTTGCTATTGGTGCACCCCGGCCGGGTAAAACTTTCTGAAAGCCGTGTCCGCGGTTATGGACGACTTGGAGCACAATTTCTCGATCATAGACAAGCATAACTAAAGTACCGCTTTAATCTGACTAAGTAAATTGACTAGTAAATAGTGCAACACTCACGGAATGGTTAATAAAATTGCCAACGGATGGGGGGGTTGTTCGTCCGCTTCCTCGTTGGTAAGCGAGGAGGAGGATGGATCTGATGAAATTACTATTATAACTGTTGTTCTTAAAATTCACGGACATCCGTCTATCATTGGTTAGGCGGATGGTTAGCGAGTATCTGTAGAACTGCTAGGGTTTATCTTTTGCTGCAATTGCGTCACCCCAGGTTGTGTCCCCTTTAGAGGCATTAAGACTTGCTGAGTACCCTTAGGGTCTCACACGATAAATTATTGGTTCAGATGAGCGGTACCCTCGCAGACGGATCTTTGGGTGGAAGAAGGCGATGATGCGGCAACGATCATTCGGTGTAGAGATTCCGGAGCGGGATCCGTGAGATCTGTGTAGGGATGTGCTTACTTCTATGGCATCTTATGCCGATTTGCTTCTTGTCCGTACCCGGACTTTGTTTGCCGCTTCCGCTTGATACTCTGATGTGTGTTGTATGAGGAATTATCCTAAAATATTATACCTATCTAGGTCATTTGAATCTTGCCGTATGGCGTTGCTATATTTCCTTTCTTTCTAGATGGTATGGCTCTGATGTACTCTTGTATGGTGGCTTGCATACATACCCACTTGTGTATGTAGTTGATCCCTTCGCCTGCCGATTACGCCGCCCGTACAGGTCCCGTTGAGTTGGTAGTGGTTAGGACGGCCGAAAGGTCTACCCGTGAGTGGCTTTTGGGGCCCCACCATACTATTTCAACCACTACCGCTCATACAGGCTTGTATCTAGGAGCGTAATTCACCGAGGTAGTTACAATTGCTACAGTCACCAACAGGATACAAGGTACACTACGTTCTACAGATCCACTTCGAGGCTACAAACAACATGGCGGAGTATGAAGCACCCATTCACGGACTACGTGTAGCCAAGGATATTGGCATCAAGCGCATAGTTTGCTACAGAGATTCCGACTTGGTTGCCCAAAGGTGGGGCACGGAATCTGTGAACCCTATGATGGCAGCATATCGAGACGAAGTGGACGAGATAGCCAAGAGCTTCTTGGGCTACGAAGTCAAGTATGTGCCTAGGGGAAAAAAACGAGGCGACTGATCTGCTGTCTAAGCTTGGATCAGGTCGCAAGCGAATTCCGCCAGGATTTTTCCTAGAGCACCTGCGTACACCATCCGTGAAGGGAGCCGACATCGACAACCCGGATAGAGCTGACTCTTTCGTCAACATGGTGACCAAGGTCCCTCTGGCTTGGCCAAAACTGTTCATGGAATACCTCGAACACGGAACTTTGCTCGATGAAAAAGTCGAAAGACGGCAAATAGTACGACGAGCAAAGGCTTATACCATAATCAATGGGCAACTCTACAAAAGGAGCACTACTGGTGTATACCTAAGGTGTGTTTCCCAGCTAGAAGGTATGGAAATCCTGCGCAAAATCCATCTCGGAGATTGCGGGCATCACGCCGCTCCTCGATCATTGGTCGCGAAAGTCTTCCGGCAAGGATTCTACTGGCTGACCGCGAAGGCGGACGCCGACAAGCTGGTTGAGACATGCATGGGATGCTAGTATTATGCCCAACAGCCACATGTTCCTGCTGAAGAACTGCAAACAATACCAATAACTTGGTCGTTTGCAGTCTGGGGGCTAGACATGGTGGGACTGTTACAGACGACACCTTGTGGGTTTACGCATCTGCTTGTAGAAGTTGAAAAAATCACTAAATGGATAGAAGATAAACCCATTAGAAAGCTTGATGGGGCAACTGCCCTCAGGTTCGTCCGAGATCTAGTGGTGAGATTTGGTCTCCCACACAGCATTATCACCGACAACGGTAGCAATTTATTACTCGGAGAAGTGGAGGAATATTGCTGGGAGAAAGGCATCCGACTTGACCTTACATCTGTGGCACACCCACAATCCAATGGTCAGGTCGAGCGAGCCAATGGATTAATTCTGCAGGGAATCAAGCCACGTCTTGAGGCACCGCTACATAGAGCAGCTGGAGCCTGGGCGGAAGAATTGCCATCTGTGCTGTGGAGTTTACGAACTACACCCAACAGGTCTACCGGCTACACCCCTTACTTCATGGTATATGGAGCAGAAGCCATCCTACCCTCCAACATCCTCCACGATGCACCAAGAGTTGCCGCCTACAACAAAGATGACGCTGAAGGATCCAGACGCCTAGATGTGGACCTTCTCGAGGAGGAGGGCGTTTTGGCATGCCAAAGATCCGCCATCTACCAGCAGAAGCTATGCAGCTACCATAGTCGCCTAGTTCGGCATCGCTCGTTTAAAGAGGGGGATTTGGTGCTCCGACTTAAGCAGAAGAAGTCACACAAATTATCCCGCCATGGGAAGGACCGTTCATCATAAGCAAGGAGCTACTCAATGGGTCTTACTACTTTGTTGACAATCGTGAATTAAAGGATAGACCCAACGAGGATCATAAGCGTAAGCGACGTGACCCGAATGATGACTACCCGGAGCTTGATCGGCCGTGGAACATAGCACAGCTACGTCCTTTTTACACTTAGCATTTTTTATCTAATTGTGTATCTCTTATATGATCAATGAAATAAAGATCTTTGGTTCACTCATATTTCTGAGTCTTTTACCTCCTTTAGTGTTCATTTTTGTATCATGTAAAACCATTATGCACAAGTATTGCGTTTGCACTTGTGAAAATTCCTCCTATGGGCGTTAGCTTAAGTTTTCTGGTCTACACGTTCTTTGTTGTTTTTATGTGGATTCTGGAGTAGTGACTTTCGGCACTTATTGTCGGCGATTTTGTGCTCATGTTATTGACGGTGCCATTGGGCATCATCACCTAAGCGCATGGTTCCGACAATGAGTCTTCCGACTCACGAAAAGTCAAGCATAAGAACCAAAGTAATGGATAAGCCAGCACTTGCTTAAAATATATACATGCTGGAAATTAGTTCTTAAGTGGCAGGACAAAACAACCATTGTTACATCACCAAGTTTTTTCCGCGCATACACCAAAGGTGAAACAAATATTACAAAGTATTTTTCATTCCTTTGGCGCAGGAGACCTGGAAGCAGCATCGTCACCAGCCGGAGAATCACCCTCAACATCAGCACTGTGGTGGGACTCAGAGGAATCTTGGTTGACGCTGTCGATGGTGTTCATGGGCACGAAGACGTTGATGTCCACCAACTCGGCAACTCTGGTGTCATAGCCCGTGAGGGACGACAGGATGGCTTCATGATCAATATCTTTGCCGTCTTCGTTGACGTCAGGGATACCAAAGGTCACCGTGTCGATGTCGGCACCTTCTGTGCCTTCACCATTGACAACGCCATCCTTGCGCCAGCCCGTGCACATGAAGCTTTCCAGCTTGTGACACGCTCGGGGGCTCGGCGCAAAATCTCCGAGTAATTCGCCACAGAGTTCGAGGCCTTGATGTGTATCTGAAGGGGCTTGGCAATCTCTTTGGCTTGGGTGATGGCGGTGTTGATAAAGTTCTCGGCCAGAATCATGCATTCTTTGTCCGAAGGAGGCGATCGGGTTAAACCCATAGGAGCTGCAAGTTCCGACAAGGAGCACATGAGTTCAACAAATTTAAAAGTATCCAGACTACAGAAATACAAGGCGGAGGAAACTTACTGAAGATGCTGGCCTTAGCCTTCCAGAGGGTGTCCGCTAGGGATTCTTTCTCTTGTTGGAGGAGCTTATACGCCTCGCTGTGGCAAAGGTTTTGCTCATCAGCAGCTTGCTTCTGATCTTTTAAGATCGCAAGCTCCTCCTTCAAGCGATTGATTTCTGCGGAGGCAGAGTCCTGCAGGGCCTTCATGGAATCCTCATGCATTTTCAACATTTATTTCCTGTCCTCCTTAAGGACCTAGTTCTCGCTGTCCAGCTGCTGGATGTGCTTGGACTGCTCGACAATGTACTTGGCCTTGGCGACATGTTCTGCAAAGTCGGAGAAAGCAAAGTACACAGTGAGTACTTGGAGAATGTAGGCACAAAACCAAGACGGAATGCGCAAAAAGAAAACAGACTTGTTTTTGATGATCTGTTCCTTCAAGATGGCAGTTTTACCCTTTTCGGCTTCAAGATCTGCGCGCATCTTCTGGTACTTGTCGTTGGCCATGCCCCTCCGAGAATTCTCGTTCTGTGGAAAAAATAAAAAAGTTAAACCGTTGTTTAGTCTACTTGGAAGCATCTAGTCGGAAATTTTCCACCTAGACGCTCGGGGGCTACAGCGAGAGTTTTTTACTTAGCAATATGCTTACATCTTCTTTAAGTATCTAGTCGGAGCTAATTCAGTTATCGATTACAGGCTTGGGGGCTACAGTATAAAAAGTTTTTAAAACGAATGCTTTTTTTTTTTCTTTAAATCTCTAACTACTAATTCAATTTTACACTAGAGGGGGCTTGGCTAAAAAATTGAAAAAAAAAAAAAAAAAATACTGCTACTTTCTTAAAGCATCTAGTCAGAATAGTTCATTCCATCTAAATGCTTGGGGGCTACAGTGAGAGTTTTTTCTAACTTAGTCACTCTTAGAGCATATAGATGCAAAACCTATGGTTTTCCGTCTACATCCTCGGGGGCTACATTGGGATACTCATATGAAATTCAAAAGGCAAAATAAACTTACAAATGAGATGATCTTGAGGTTTGTAGCGCTCTCGGCTAGCAGCTTGCCAAAGGAAACGCTATTTCCTTGCAATATTTCTGCTTGTCGGAGGAACATGTCGTAGGTGATGGTGAAGCCACACTTCTTATCCTTCACCTTGACGATGTCCTTAAGGCGGACCTTACAGAGTCGCTCGAGAAGTTATCCACGGAGATGCGGAGGCTATCCCTTCTGTCGTTGGTATACTCGTGCATGTACTTCGCGCGGTGCTGCAGAGGTTGGATTCGCCTGATGAACCAGCACATGGCTAGGTCCAAGCCGGTCAAACCCGTCTCTACAAACCATTCGATCCGCCTTATAGCACGAGAAGCGTCGAGGTCGAAGGGAAGGGAGGCTTGGGATCTCCACGTGGAAACATCAGCGGCGGCTCCATCCGCGAAGTCCGGGTACGTTACTTCTCGGCCCGCCAGAGGAATGTTGGGGCCGTAGAAGTACGTCCGCTATCAATTCTTGCAGGACTCGTGGCCGACGATGTCGGGGAACCGCCGGCCAGGTAGAATCTTGAAGCTTATGGTGCCGCAGTTCCTAAGCTCCTCCTTACCATGTCTGTCTTCATGTTTGACAGTGAAGAAGTACACAAAAAGGTCTAACCTAGGCCTTATCCCTAGGTATCCCTCGCAAAGTGTCGGCGAAGTTGCTAAGCACTAAGATACTATTGGGGGAGAGGTTATGGGGCTGGACCCTATAGTGGTTTAAGACGGAGAGGAAGAAGTGGGAGATGGGCAGGGAAACATCGCGTACCAGCTGAGCTTTGAGGTACACCTTTTCTCCGGCTTGGGGAAAATATTTCACCTCGCCAGCCAGCGCCGCCCGCCAGGCGAGCCCCTCCGTTGCGGGGAGGTAGCCTTCGGCGACCATCTCTTGGATGTCACGGTCGGTGATGTCCGAGCCGCGCCAGTCGCCCTTGTGCGAATCTGGCTCCTCCTCCAGTGGCTCTAGCGCCGCCAAGTTTTGGTCGCCGCCGGTGGATTCGATCATCGCTGATGCGGGGATGACTAGGCCCTCTGGGGGCACGACGATGGAGCTCAGCTGGCTTCGCCGCGGCTTTGCTCGATGCCGCCATTGATGGGAAGGTGCTGCTGCTAGCCATGGAGTGAAGGTTGGGTGTGACTGGTGCAGATGGGAGCTAGGGTTTTTTCGAGGTTTCTCACGGAGAGCTCGAGGAGACGCGCGGCTGAAGGAAGAAGATGACGCGAGAAGAATGAGGTAAAAAGTGGAGATTTCCCCACGGTTACTATTTATCATCCCCGGCGTCAAGATTCGTGCAGCTTGATCGGACGGTTGCCCCGTAGATGACGTGTTCGCGAGCGTGCGCAGAAATTTTGCCACGTCTCCGCCAACGGTTCGTATCGCCCACGCGGGAAAATCGGATATGATTGTGTTCTCTGCATGTGTGAGTTACGAGGTGTCGCTGACCTAAGCCTACGTCGTCCTAACTGACATGGGTAGATGAGCCGTCACATCGAAGATTCCGACATAGATGGATTCGATCCGACTATGGAAGAGTACGATAGAAGATTCAGCATTTCTCCGGCTTACAAGTCGAAGACGGAGAAAGCCTTGCAGGGTTCTTTGGGAGGACTACAAGATATTGCTTGACGATTTGCCGACATCCATCTAGACAGAGAATTCTACATGAAGAGGCAAGACGGCGCAAGATCTCGGAGTTCTCCGGGGGATACTGTTGGGGATATGCTATATGGGTATCCTTATAGCATGTCTCTTATCCGGCTAACCCGGGTGGCACATAGTCGATAGCATGGCCTATGGCCTGCTGGGCGGCCCAGTTAGATGGATCCAGGAGAGAGGCCCATGCCGGATAAAGGATGGCTACGGTGGAGTCACCGATGTACCCAGAGCCTTGGAGTGCAAGATACACAAGACTAGTAATAGACGGTGTAGGACTCTATGACCTGTCCGGCTAGGACTTTTCCCTGTAACCCTAGGACCTGGCGACTATATAAGTCGGGCCTATGGGAGCCTTTAGGGCACGATAACTTAGACTCTCTAGTCACCTCGCATAGCGAACCTATCTCTGTAACTCGGAGTATTGCCCTTATAGTGATTTATAGCAGGAGTAGGATTCCGCCACCGTCGTGGGATCTGAACCTGGGAAACAGCGAATCCTTTGGCAAGCTGCTGGCCGAGAGTGCTACAAACCTCAAGATCATTGCACTTGTAAATTTTATTTGCCTTTTGCATTTCATATGAGTATCCCACTGTAGCCCCCGAGGATGTAGATGGAAAACCACAGGTCTTTGCGTCTATATGCTCTAAAGTGACTAAGTTAGAAAACTTCTCACTGTAGCCCCCCAAGCATGTAGGTGGAATGAATTATTCCGAATAGATGCTTTTAAGAGTAGCATACGTCGTGTTTATAAATTTCAATACTGTAACCCCCAAGCTAATTGTTGGGGATATGCTATATGGGTATGCTCATAGCATGTCAGTTATCCGGATAACCCGTGTGGCCCATAGTTGGTAGCATGGCCTATGGCCTGCTGGGTGTCCCAGTTAGATGGATCCAGAAGGGAGGCCCATGCCAGATAAAGGAAGGCTACGATGGAGTCACCAGCGTACCCGGAGCCTTGGAGTGCAATATACACAAGACTAGTAATAGACGGTGTAGGACTTTGTAACCTGTCCGGCTAGGACTTTTCACTGTAACCCTAGGACCTGGCGACTATATAAGTCGGGCCTATGGGAGCCTTTAGGGCACAATCTCAGACAATCTAGTGTCGACTACGACACACCTCACACAGTGAACCGATCCCTGTAACTTGGCGTATTGCCCTTATAGTGATTTATAGCAGGAGTAGGATTCCGCCACCGTCGTGGGGTTTGAACTTGGGTAAACTATGTTAACTCGTACTCGTTAACCGTCCACCTTACCCCACATATCTAAACACGCACTGTGAGGACCCCTCCATGGCGTACTCATCGGCAATACCACGACAGTTGGCGCCCACCGTGGGGCAAGAGGCGCTTTAGGCTCTTCAGCGAGCGAGGACCAAAATCTTCGCGGGAATCGCGAGACCGTGGCCATCGGTCGTTCTTATCCGGCAACGTTCCGATCGTCCCTCCGGACGAGTTCTGGATCCCGGCGAAGACAAACCCTACGCGGTGTTCGATCGTTCCTATCGGAGACATCCACCTCTTCATCGGCGAAACCGACTCGGGCACTAGTTCCCTAGGAGTCGGAGGAACATCAAGGACCGCACAGACCGCCTACGGGCAGGATACGTTCGCGGAAGGATCGATGTCAGATCTCTTTTCGGAGTTTGCCGGCAAAGATCGGAATAATTCAAGGCCCACCCAAAACGCCCTTGTGCAGGATATAAAGGTGGAAGATCACTGCAAATCCGCCGGATTCACCTGTGCGTTTAGACAGCAGAGATCCAAGTTCGTCGGCGTGCTTACCATCTTTGATCTAGCACGCTGCATTCAGAGAGAAGGCGAAAACCCCCACGATTACCTGGCCAGGTGGCTCCATATACGAGCCGATCTGGCCCACTACCCCGATGATAACGCTTTGTATCACTTCGTGGAAGGACTGTACCGTGGCATGCTTCTCCGACATTCTTCAAGACGGCAGCAGGCAACAGGGCGTCTTACCCTCGAAGAGATGGTGAGCACCGTCAACAACTACGCGGAAGCTGACGCAGCAGCCCAGATGGCGCTTGCGCTCAGAGACGGAGAACCTCCGATCCAGCAACCACCACCACCGCCTCCCGCCGCCATCATCGCAGTAGCACCACCACCTCCAGTCATCGTCGAGGCCGTTGCACCTCCACCTCCCATCATCGAGGAAGTCCTGGCACCCTCCGACTCTGTCATTGACGTGCTCTATGCTGATGTCAGTGCAGATTCAGAGGAAATAGATTTCAGTCCAGAAGAGCTAGACTCCGCTATGCAGGAGATGGAGGAGGAGTAGTCGTGCGACGAGCAAGCCAACAATGCCGTCACGTCTCGAGGGGTGTTCGTCACCATTGGGACAGCGATGGATGAAGATCAACCCGAACGAGCTCTGCCTATATCACTGGAAAAGGGGAAGGGGCCACTTACTACTGCTGACGATGATCGCACAAAGGTCATGCCTCCTCCGCCTAACCCAGTGCAGCAGCCGTAGGAACTCGACACCGGCCCGAGCAACAACAACACCGCAAACTTGCCGCCTCCAGCATCCACGTCTGCAGCAGCCCAAGTTACTCCAGCTGATAGAGTGATGTACGGCAATCTCCTCGTCGAGCCACTGACCGTTGCTCATATCCGGAACGTGGCCCGGCTTGACGAGAAGCGCTAAGCTAGATCGAGAACTGGTCAACACGCAGAAATCCATAGAGAAAGCTAGAGCAATGGAGGCCGAGTACAAAACTTTACTGCAGCAGCAGAAGGCTAAGAAAGCTTCGGCTCGCGTCATCAACGATCTTGGTGTGCGGCGTAACCTAGGATGGGCCCCCTCGAAGCCGGCACAAGCCAAGCCATACATTGACAGTGAAGGCAAGCAGGTGATGCCTACCCCACTCCTTAACCTCGCCGTCGCCAAGACCCTTCTGGAGCAGGATAGATCGACTGAGGTAGTGGAACAGGTCTATGACCTAGTGGCCAAGGCGGTGAAGCAGCAGGAAAAGGCCACCTCTCAGAGGCTTGAGTCTGACCCAGCGCTCTGCCAATCTAGCCAGTACAAGCCTCCATGGGACAGATCTCCTCTTGATGTCGGGTCCCAGATGGGTTCATCAGAACGAAGACGGAGGGATGTGCGCAACAGGAAGGATGCTATCCCGATATCCTCTGACCATGGAGAAAAGGCCCGACCTCGACGCCCGTCGCCACCGCCCCGATCTCCCCGACATCGCGAAGATTACAAGGCTCACCATCGTACGGATATGACCCCACCAAAGCAATGTGGCATCGTCATCCGTGACAACGTGGAGCAGACCCGTCATGACGGAGAGCGCAACCACGGGCACAGGAGCAGGTCACACCACGACCCTCCACGTTCGACAAGCAACCGTGACAGGTGTGAGGCGTCGCAGGAGGGTAACAGTAAGAAGGCTAACCCACCGCCACCTCCGCCTCCGTCACCACCAAGAAGTCACCATGGCGGAGGAGGCCCGCGTCGTTCACGCAGCCCATCCCCTATTGACAAGAAGAAGAAGAACCCAGAGCCGTACGATGCACATTCGCGGATCGATAAGATCCACGAGGCCCGGGAAGGACCATACCTGGGACCACGTTGCTTTGGACCTGCAATACGGTCCGCAACTTACCCCAAAGGCTTCCGGATTGACAAGACTATCAATCCCTATGACGGCACCGCCAAGCCAGCCACCTGGTTGCAGGACTACAATAACGCAGTGGAGATTGCCGGAGGCAACCCCAACGTCGATGTCAAGTAACTCCCATTAATGTTGGCGGGAACGGACCGTCAATGGATCGATGACTTGCTGGAGAAATCTTTCTACAACTGGCTGGACATGCAAGAAGCATTCACCAAGAACTTTGAGGGTACATACAAGCGTCCCTGCACTATGGGCGATCTACAGCGGTGCGTGCAAGAGAAAGACGAGACATCTCGCGCTTACCTCTCTCGCGGGCTGGACATGAAGAATTCCTGCGAGTGCACGCTCAGACCGCCATGGCCGCCTTCACCGACGGGTTGGAAAGGGGCACGGTACTCCGGCATAAGCTGAAGCGCTTGCAGGACAATCACCAGCTTGACTTGAACCAGATGATTCAGTTAGCCAGTGAGTTCGCAGCTGACGACGACGATGCTCGCGGCTCCTGGCCGGCAACAGCCGTTCCAACTCAAGCTCGGAGGAACAGTAGTACAAAGTGGAAAACCGCTCCAGAAGAAAATCAATCTACCGACATGGTCGCTATGACTTTTGCAGGACGAGGAGAAGGCGGACAACGTGGCCGAGGAAGGGGAGCTGGTCGTGGGCAGCAACGAGGAAGTGAAACTACCTCGGCGCCGCTCCGCGTTCCCCAAACCTACGAGGAATACCGCGATATGCCGTGCCTCGTACACCTCGGCGCCGCTCCGCGTTCCGAAACCTACGAGGAGTACCGCGATATGCCGTGCCTCGTACACCTCGACGCCAACGATAAGGCCACCCATACCAATCGACACTGTAAGTTCATCAATGACCTCAAGGAAGACCCGGAGTCCGGCTACAAGCAAAGTCGGAAGAACAGACCGCGAGGCAAGGTCAAGGGGAAGAAGAAGGAGGAGGAGTCCAAGGATTCAAGTGACATGGACGAAGACGTTGACCCCAAGCACGCCGCCAAGAGCGACGACAAGGGAAAGAACCCCTTCGCAAAAGGCTCCAGTCTACCACACTTTCCTTGGCACCCCAACCATCCGACAACAGAAGTCCTCTCTGAGGATCCTGATGGCCACTCCCCCCCAGTTCCCCAGTACCTGCGCTGGTCGGAGGTTCCAATAACTTGGGACAGGACGGACCACCCAGACCTTATACCCACGGATAACCAGTACGCCATGGTCATCAACCCCTTGAATTACGGCGTTGAGTTCACCAAGTGTATGGTGGATAGTGGAAGCAGCATCAACATCATGTACCTGGGTACACTGCAGAAGATGAACTTGACGGACGCAAACCTAAGGCGTACCAACACCATCTTCCACGGCGTAGTTCCTGGTCGGGAGGCTCGGTCCCTTGGGTGCATTACACTTCAGGTTTCCTTTGGCGATGTTAATAGTTACCGCCAAGAGCGCATGACCTTCGAGGTGGTCCCCTTAAAGAGCGTGTACCACCTCATATTCGGCCGTGAAATATTCCACACGTCCATGGCCAAGCCATGCTTCGTCTACAACAAACTCAAGATACCCGGAACAAACGATATCATCACCGTATCCGGAAGCTTTACCAAGGCAAGGGACTGCGAGATCAATGAAGCAGCCGTTGCAGAAGCTGTCCTCAACAGCGAAGAATTTAAAGAGATCCAGAGCAAGGTCGATGACTCAGAGATGCCCGCGTCGAAGAAGTAGATCTCCGACTCCGCTCCTGCGTTCAAGGCCGCCATCGAGACCAAGCCGGTGGAACTTGTGGTAGGCGATGTCTCCTAGGTCACCGCCATTGGGACGAACCTGGATCCCAAATAGGAAAGCGCGCTCGTCGAGTTCCTCCGTGAGAATAGGGACATCTTTCCCTGGCAACCTGCCGACATGAAAGGTGTACCTAGGGAACTTGCCGAGCACAGCTTAAACATTGATCCAAAATGCAAACCAGTGAAACAACCTCTACGACGCTTTGGAGATGAGAAGAGACGCGCCATTGGCAAAGAGATAGCTAGGTTACTTAAAGCTAGATTTATCCGAGAAGTCCTTCACACGCGATGGGTGGCCAATCCTGTACTTGTCCCCAAAAAGGGAACCAATGAATTGAGAATGTGCATTGATTACACCGGCTTGAACAAAGCATGTCCCAAAGATCCGTTTGCTTTGCCTCGCATTGATCAAGTCATTGACTCGACGGCTGGCTCTGAGCTTTTGTGTTTTCTCGATGCATACTCAGGATACCACCAGATCAAGATGAGGAAGTCGGACCAATTGGCCACCTCGTTCACTACACCCTACGACACGTTTTGATATGTCACGATGCCCTTTGGGCTGAAAATGCAGGTGCTACGTACCAGCGGACAATGCAACGTTGCCTCCATGACCAAATTGGTCGGAACGTTCACGCCTATGTGGAAGATATCGCGGTGATGTCTAAAAAGTCAAACGACTTAATCTCCGACTTAAAATAAACCTTTGATAATCTCCGAAAATACAACATGATGCTTAAACCCTAAGAAGTGCGTCTTCGGGGTTCCGGCCGGCAAATTGTTGGGTTTCATCGTTTCCCAATGCGGAATCGAGGTCAACCCGGAGAAAATCAAGGCCATCTTAAACATAAACTATCCGACATGCCTAAATGACATTCAACGACTGATATGTTGTGTTGCAGCAGTCAGTTGGTTCGTCAGCCGACTTGGAGAGAAGGCTCTACCGCTGTACAAGTTGCTGAAGAAGGCGGACAAATTCACATGGAAACACGAAGCAGATGCAGCATTGAAGCAGCTTGTAACATCCCAAAAATATCAAACTTAGATCATCAAAACACTAATCACCAAGATTAGGGTGAACAAAAACTTTTCTAAGTAAACCCATGAATGCATGCATATGTGAATGCATGGATTTTTAATTTCTTTAAAAACCACATTGTTTGTGTGATCCATTGCTTATAAAATGTTTCTTAGGTGAAAAGAACATCATCTAAAACATTTCCCACACTTTTCCTTAAGACAAGTAAATCAAAACAAATATATTAAGTGAATGGTCATTTTGACCAATTTAACTCCCATGCCTACTTTGGCTATCTCAAACTTTAAAAACCTAACAAAAACTTTTCTGGATCTTTGCACCCCTTGAATGTACTCATAACAGAGTATCAAGGCCCACTTTGTGATCATCCAGAAACTTTCAAATGCATAGTTTCAATGACAATTCAAAATAGAATCTTCTTCATATGGGAAGATCCCACTTTTTCAAAACCCACTCAAACAAGCTCAACTTTCAAAACCCAAGCATCTGCAGACTCACCAGAACCAATCTAGCAAACCCACCAAAATTCATTTCAAATTCAAAACTTGATTTCATGCGTCCATTTCATCAAACAGGTTGCAGACACAAATCAAACAAAACATCAAACACTATAGTGTGCAGTGGTTCTTGCCTAACTTGTTACCTAGTTAGGGCACACACACCTCAATAGATCATCTAGAAAGATTGGCCCAACACTAGCACCCCTGTGAGCTTGCCATTGCCATTAATGGTGAACAGCCGAGCACCTCAATGCCACCCCATAGTCGACAGCAGGCTAGAGGAAGAACTGGCTGTGCCAACCTTGTCTGGGAGGCAACCCACCATCCACCGCCACTGCTTGTCCTACCCGCGAGCGTTGCCAAGCCCTGGACCACGCGCACAAGACACGCCCAGACCATGCCGAGTGTGCGCCAGAGCGCCACCCTCGACCAGCATCCACAGACCGCGCGCCGCCCTCACCGCGTGCATACACGATCACCACCGACCCAGGAGACCGCCAGACATCGCCGTTTGCCGCCCCGTGCCATACAGTCACCGCCCGCCGTCGAAGACGCCGCCTGCCAGAGCACCGCCGTTCAGACCAAACCACACCGCCCATGCCTCGTGACCATGTCGTTGAGCATCGCCAGAGACAGCACCTTCCCTACCCTTGCCCATGCCATTAGCTTGCCTGTCGCCCCAGACGAGCTCACCGTCTTGCCACGGTCCCTCGCCGACTATAAATAGAGGCCACCCCCGCACGATTTCTTCACACCATCTCACTCCCCTCTCCCCACTGACCGTGCCACACCATCCTCAGAGCAAGGCGAGCACCACATCGCCGGAATTTCACCGGAGCCCGCCGCCTCTGGAGAAGAAAGGAGCCAGCGATTGGAGCCGCCCCAAGAGAAGCCACTGGTACCAGGAGGTTCGCCGTCGTCGACTTCGTCGTTCGCCAGCCTCGCCGACCCTCAACCATACCCCGGTGAGCCCCTAGCACCCCTCACTGGCCGCGCTAGGTTTCGTTCTCGCTGGAGTTGTCTCGCGTCGACGATGACCCCCAGCCGTTGGATTAGAACTAGATCGAACGATCCACGTTGCCCCATACCGCCCAGCCCGTGTCAGCGACGAGTGGGGACACCCACTTAAGCAGCCAGCGAGCACCTGCGCTTAGCAGGCCCGTTAGAATTTCCTCAGCCCAAAGAATTCAAATTAAACCTTTTTCTTTTTAAATTCAAACACACTTCTGTACCCAACTTCAAAAATCAACCCAGATCGATTCAGTGCACCAAATTGGATGAAACCAATTTTGTTGGAAAGTTCTGTGAATGCTTAATCCAAGACCGTTGGATTCAAGTCATTTGGATCTGTATTCAAACATATAAAAAATAACAAGGCAGAAGCTTTTCTGCATTCAAACATTTTTAAAATTTAAACCATAAAAGCATTTGAGTTGATTCCAACTCTCAAAAATCACATTTAACCATACCTTTCAGAATATATAAAAATATATAGGTTTACTTGCAGAAATAATGTTTAAGGAATAAAAGAATGCTTCATAAGCATTTCTAGCCACTTTAATTAATTAAAATAAAAGGGTAAAACCTTATTAAATTGTGACACCACTTTAAATCACATTCCCATGGACTACAATATGTGGTGATGACATGTGTCAACATGATCCCATGTTTAGTTTGGAGAATATTAAATCTTAAGTAGTTTTTCAATGAGTAGAAATTACTTTTCGAAAATAAAAAGATTTAAACCAAGCCTTAACCTTGTAATGTTAGAGATGATGCTAGATCATCTATAGGACCCTTGTGTGTGATGATTGCAAGTAGTTAAGTATTGTTTGGTGATTGTGTACCTCGTATTTATTCATAGATGCTAGTACCGACCAAGGATACGAGGAGGAAGGAGGATACTACGAAAAAGAAGCCGAGGAGAACTTCAACCACTGCTCTGCACAAGGCAAGCTGATACTATACCAATGAAATCTAAAACCTGCAAGACACTCTACTTTAGCAAGGCTAATACTACTAGTGAATGTGCAAGCTAACACTTGCAAGATACTATACCTATGCAAGCTTATACTCATATTGATGCAAGCCAACCCTTTCCAGAAACCCTACTGATGCCAAAAACCCATACTTGTGACCCTACTTGCTTGTTGAAAACCAATCCTAGTTTTATGGCAAGCTTCTTACTTTATTTTCTTTATCAAAGCTTACTTAGAGTCTACCTAAGAGTTTGGTCGATACTAGACAGTTGTGCTGAAGGTTGCATAAAGAGCATAAAATTTGTCCTAAGCTAGAAACCTTGATCTCAGCCTAAGACATAAGATTGAACTTAGTAAAACTCCACTAGTTACCACCCCTTATTAGTACCAACCCCACCTATAGATGCTAGTGCTAAGCATATAACTTGATCAACTTTAGATGGGAATACTTGGTGGAAAAATGGTTATGAAAACCTTGGAATGATGGATCATTCTATTGAAATGTTTTGGACATGTGTTTCCAAACACTTGATGATTCTGGTGATAAAAATGTTGAGGCATGAGACTTAGCCCTTTATAAAACTGATGGTTGTCTGGATGCGATACCATTCCAATTTTTGCGTACAACCACAATACCCGAATATTGGGTAGGGCTTGACTTGAAACTTATATATCTTAGTATTAGTTCCCTCACCAAGGTCTGAGCTGAGGCTACCTTGTGAAGATTGTCCACCTGTGCAGTACCCAAGATGACAGTGGTCATGGATGGGAGGCCAAACTCATAGGAGAGGTGCTTATACTAGGGAGTGTAATTGAAAGGTTAGGATTGATTATCCGCATACTGAGTATGGTGAATTCAGGATTTGTTCCTGACGGATGTATCGAATGTTGTGGTGAAAGTGTACAATCTCTGCAGAGTGTCAAACTATTCGAATAGCCGTGTACGCTGTTATGGACAGTTGGAGTGGCCATACTGTTCCCTCGTCAGACTTTGCAAAATGACTTGTGAAATGAAGTGAGACTTTGACTTGACCACAACAGAGTTGTGACCTGAACTACAAGATCCCACTTAGGAGTTATAAAATTGTGACTAGCTTTGGAACTTAGTAGAGATAAACCTGGCTTTTTGCAAAACAACCCTAGAGCCTAGTGCCCTATTATCCAAAAATCCCTTACTTGTTAATATTAGTTTTCGAGTACTTAAAGAGTACTCATGGCTTTGTCCCTGGCTATTCCCATGGCCAGAATATGAAGAGGAGTACCTCGAAGATGGAACCCCGGAAGGTTACGACAACTAGGATCATCTCCCATCGTCAGCATTGCCTGTGAACTCGAAGATGGAGCTTCGCCTACGCTACCGTTATTATTATTACGTATTCCATTGCTTGATGTGTATTGAGAACTGGTTCATGAGATCCCTATTTGTGTAAGAACCTATGTATCGTTTGTAATGGATGAAGTACTATGGTATCCAATTCTGTTATGTCTCGCAAAAATGGTAATCCTGGGATTGCGATGTATGGCATAACAGGCATCTAGGATTGAAAAATCCGGGTGTTGACAAGTTGGTATCAGAGCCATCCTGACCATAGGAGACCCTAGTTAGGTTGGACGTTGAACCAAAAACTTAGTTTCAAAAACCAAAGAAAACAAATATTTACAAAAACCTATTCTCATTCTTATCTCTTTAATCCTTTCATAAAACTTCATGTTCCTCAAAAACTCTTGCAAAATAGATAAAATTTTGACACACTTGATCACTCTGCTAATCTACTCATCCTCTATTATTATATATGGACGTGAAGTACAACAAGTTTTACCAACTTGGTAATGGGGGAGACCTTATCTTTGAGAGGGATCTGGATCACTTTGAACTTCGGGCGTCACCCCGAGTTCTTCGGAGCTCAGCTCAATGATCAAGGAGGTGAAGATCTGCAGTGGATAATTGTTGCAAGTCTCCGAGGAAAGATTTAACCTCCCACATCGGAGAGAATTCAGTTTACCTTGAGGGAAAACAACTGGCTCGATGGAATTGCCAGAGCAATGCAGGAAGCTCTTTCCCGTCTGTGTGGGCAGAGCATCAATCAGATCAAGGGTACTCGCTTTGAGTTTTTCCCAAGACGTGATGCAAATGGCCAACCACTGGAAGCCCCATACCACCCCAAGCTGAAGACTCAATTGGACCACCTTAGCTTCATGATGTATGATCGTCAGCAGGAATTGGACAACTGCCGAGACTATTGCAACCACAAGTCTGCCATCATCAAGACAAAGGACCATACCATCGCCATGCTAGCAAAGGATCGCAAGTCTCGCCGCCGTCAGCTTGACAAGAAGGAGCGCATTATTGCCCATCTTCGCCATCGCATATCATCTCTGGAAGAGACAATCCACGAGAGGGACATGCAGTTGGAGGAAAGGGAGAATGCTGGAGAGGATCTTCGTGGAGACCCTTACTCCTATCTCATCGATGACGATGATTTTCTGGAGGATCGGGCCATGGACTTCTTCACCAATGAGGATGATTTCGCCTTCATTGATGATGCTGAAGATGATGAAGCCACAGACTCCGAGGAGTAGTAGCACTGAGCACTAGCGTAATGAGTAGTAGTCGGTCCCACTGTATCGTAGATTCCAGAATGGTTCTTAAAACCATCTGTTTTTCCTTGATGTGGTGTGTGTTGTACTGTGTGCTATGAGTGAATGAATGAAAACGCAAGTTGCTAGAAAACTTGAGTCAAACTCTAAAAACTTTTCAAAGACCCAAAACCTTAGAAATTTCCCTCTTTTCTCATGATTGATATCAATCCTCAGATGCCACGTGGAGGAAGTGGTTCAGCCCCGGACCCGATGTTGCAGATCCTGCAAATGTTGAATTCTGACCGCAAAGCTGAAAGAGCGGAACGTCAAGCCAACCTAGCCACCCTGCAGCAGATAGCCCAGCTAGCCCACAATAACCAAGGCCACGGAAATCAGGACAACCACGGATCTAAGCTCAAGAATTTCCAGAATACCAACCCACCCGTTTTCACCAAGTCAGAAGAACCCCTAGACGCCGATGATTGGCTGCAAACCATGGAAAACAACATAGAAGTAGCAGGAGTCGAAGCCAACGAGAAAGTCCTGTTCGCCACCCATTATCTAGCCGGAGATGCCAGGGCATGGTGGAACAGTGTGCGTGCAATGACCGGAGGCCAGATGATGACCTGGGAGGAATTCAAGGTCAAGTTTAGCAGAACCCATGTGCCACCAGGTTTAATCAAGAGAATGAGAGACGAGTTCAGAGAGTTGAAGCAAGGAAGGATGACTGTAGTGTAATACCGTGACAAATTTTTGTCATTAGCTAGGTATGCCCCAGACAAAATAGACACCGAAGCCAAGAAGAAATAAAGATTACTGAATGGTCTGCATGACGAGATGCAGACGGTGTTAGTCAATATCCCCTTTGTTGATATTGAAGCCCTTGTAGACTCTGCTATCAAGATGGAAGGAAAGATCAACCAGGCCAATGAAAACCGTAAGCGTCGCATGATGCATCAACCAGGAACCCATTAGACCTCAAAGTATCGCCCCAACCCATCTCTAGGATTTGCCCCAAGAACCAATAGACCCCCTATGACCCGTCCGACCTACCCCAACCGTGGAAACCCTAGACCCGGAGGAAATCACAACAACCCCGGCAACTCTAGAAATTTCACCCGTGCCCCACCCAAATTCAACACCAACAATGCTACCGCCAACCCCAACACTACCCCGAGGACTGGAAGAAATTCTGTGCCTATCGCAGCCAAGGACAAGTCACAAGTGACCTGTTATGACTGTGGAAATAAAGGCCACTATTCCAACGAGTGCCCCAACAAGAAGAATGCTACAGCCCCTAATACCAATGTCCCAAGAAAGCGTCGTCGTGTCCAGCCAGGGAGAAGATTTGCCCCAGGGAATTCACTCAACCGCAATGGCCGTCTTTTTCTCATGCATGATGAAGAAGCTCAGGAAGCGCCAGACGTCGTGCTGGGTATGTTTTCTGTTAATTCAGTACTTGCAAGAGTGTTGTTTGATTCTGGTGCATCACATTCATTTGTCACCAAAGAATTTGCCTGCACTAGTAAAATTCAACCAACCAAATTGAAGCATGTGATGATTGTACAAATTCCCGGATCAACCACCAAGGCTAGGCAAATTTGCAAAGCCGTCCCTATCCGAATCCATGGCATAGATTTTTATGCTAATCTAATAGTACTCGGAACTAAAGGTTTGGAAGTAGTACTAGGAATGGATTGGATGTCCAAACATAAAGGATTGATTGACTGTGCCAAGAAAGCCATCACCATGACCAGTACCGCCGGAATATCAGTCGAGCATATATCTGAAACCTTACCTCACCAATTCAAGTGTAACAAGAGTATAGCCCAAACTACCATTGACCAAGTTCGGATAGTCTGCGAATACCCCGATGTATTTCTAGATGTTTTGCCCTGTATGCCCCTAGATCGGGATATCGAGTTTATCATCGAACTAATCCCTGGAACAGGACCCATAGCCCAGAGACCCTATAGTATGAACCCGTCAGAACTAGAAGAACTGAAGAAGCAACTGGATTCCATGCTAGAAATCGGATTGATTCAACCGAGTGCGTCCCCATGGATATCACCTGTCTTGTTTGTGGACAAGAAGGATGGATTTAACCGTTTGTGTATGGATTATCGGAAGTTGAATGATGTCACCATCAAGAACAAGTACCCCTTGCCTAAGATAGAAGATTTGTTTGATCAGTTGACTGGTGCCCAGGTGTTTTCTAAGATTGATCTTAGGACTGGCTATCATCAACTCAAAATTCGTGCAGAGGATATTCCAAAGACTGCCTTTACCACCAGATATGGATTGTATGAGTATGATCATGTCTTTTGGATTAACCAATGCCCCCGCTTATTTCATGAATCTCATGAATAAGATTTTTATGGACTTCCTGGATAAGTTTGTCGTTGTTTTCATCGATGACATACTGATTTATTCCAAATCAGAAGAAGAACATGAGCTACACCTAAGGACCATTCTTGGAACCCTTAGAGAGCATCAGCTGTATGCAAAGTTTAGCAAATGTGAATTTTGGTTACAGGAAGTAGGATTCCTCGGTCACATTGTATCAGCCGGAGCAATTGCCGTTGACCCTGCCAAAGTGAAGGATGTCGAAGATTAGCAAGCCCCAACCACTCAAACCCAAGTTCGTGCTTTTCTCGGATTGGCGGGATATTACCGCAAATTCGTAGAAGGATTCTCGAGTATCGCCCGACCCATGACCCAATTGCTGAAAAAGGACAAAAGTTTGAATGCACTGACAAATGTGAAGCGAGTTTTCAGGAACTCAAGAGGAGATTGATTTCATCCCCAATCTTGATTATGCCTGATATCACGAAGCCCTTCGATGTGCATCCAAGATTGGTCTCGGATGTGTGCTAATGCAAGAAGGCAAAGTTATATCTTATCTATCTCGACAATTGAAGCAACATGAACAAAATTACCCAACCCATGACCTCGAACTCACAGCCGTAGTTCTAGCCCTGAAGACATGGAGACATTACCTTATGGGCAACCGTTGTGAGATTTATTCGGATCACAAGAGCCTAAAGTATATATTCACTCAGAAGGAGCTGAATATGAGGCAGAGAAGATGGATTGATCTAATCAAGGATTACGACCTGGACATTCACTATCACCCTGGAAAAGCCAATGTGGTAGCCGATGCCCTTAGCAGATTGCCGTGCCGCTTGAACTCCATGATTTTGAAGGAGCAACCAAGTTTGCACAAAGAGATGGAAGATTTTCGAGTGAAATTAGTAAGTGAAGGATTTTTGGCTAGCATAGAACTTTAGCCCACTTTGATCAGTCAGATTAAAGAGGCGCAGAAAGGAAATGCTAGTATCGACGGAATCAAGCGTCGTATCGGTATAGGCAAAGTACCCGGATTCACCGAGGACGAAGGAGGAGTTTTGTGGTACAAAGGACGCCTTTGTGTACCATCAGATTCTGAGTTAAAAGAAGTTATCTTGAAGGAGGCTCATGATACTCTTTATTCTATCCATCCCGGAGGAACTAAGATGTATCAAGATTTGAAAGAGCAATTTTGGTGGCATAAGATGAAAAGAGAAATCGGAAGCTATATCGCCAAGTGTGATATATGTCAGCGAGTCAAGGCAGGACATCAAAGACCCGTTGGATTGTTGCAACCTTTGCAGATTCCGGAATGGAAATGGGATTCTGTAGGAATGGACTTTATCACTGGACTACCTACTTCTAGTAGGGGAAATAACTCTATCTGGGTCATAGTGGACAGATTGTCCAAAGTCGCCCATTTCTTGCCCATCAAAACCATCTATCAGAGTTCGAAGCTAGCGGAGTTGTACATCGCTAGAATAGTTAGTTTGCACGGAGTCCCCAAGAACATAGTATCGGATCGAGGAACTCAGTTTACCTCGAGATTCTGGAAGAAAGTCCAAGAAGGTTTAGGAACCCGCCTAGATTTCAGTACCGCGTATCACCCTCAGACCGATGGACAAACGGAGCGAGTAAATCAAATACTCGAAGGTATGCTTAGAGCATGTGTGCTAGAATATGGATCCAAGTGGGAAGACTGTCTGCCGTTTGCAGAATTTTCATACAACAACAGTTACCAAGCCAGTTTGCAAATGGCCCCATTTGAATTCATGTACAGAAGGAAGTGTCACACCCCTTTGAACTGGTCGGAAGTAGGAGAGAGTCAAATTTTCGGACCCGACATCCTACGAGAAGCAGAAGAGAAGGTTCACCAGATTCGTGAGCACCTCAAGATAGCCCAATCCCGACAAAAGAGCTACGCCAGCAAGAGACGTCGAGACCTCGCCTTCAACATCGGAGATTTTGTTTATCTGAAAGTGTCGCCATTGAAGGGAATGCAGCGTTTCCAACTCAAGGGAAAGTTATCTCCCAGATATATCGGAACTTTCAAAATTTTGAACCGTCGAGGAGAAGTATCGTATCAACTGGAGCTACCAGAAGAGATGTCAGCTGTGCACAATGTGTTCCATATCTCGTTACTTCGCAAATGTCTCGAAGTCCCCGAGAAGACCGAAGTATTCAAGAATATTGATCACCGGACCATAGAGATCAATGATGATCTGACCTATCCTGAAGTACCCATCCGTATATTGGAAGAAGCCTTTCGAACTACCAGAACCCGAAGCATAAAGTTTCTCAAAATTCAGTGGAGCAACCACACAGAAGAGGAGGCTACACAGGGCCGAAGATCACATCAGAACGGAGTTTCCAGATCTCTTCAAATCCTAGGTAATCTTTTCGTCCTTTTTCAAATCTCAGGACGAGATTTTGTTTAAGGGGGGAAGGTTTGTAACATCCCAAAAATATCAAACTTAGATCATCAAAACACTAATCACCAAGATTAGGGTAAACAAAAACTTTTCTAAGTAAACCCATGAATGCATGCATATGTGAATGCATGGATTTTTAATTTCTTTAAAAACCACATTGTTTGTGTGATCCATTGCTTGTAAAATGTTTCTTAGGTGAAAAGAACATCATCTAAAACATTTCCCACACTTTTCCTTAAGACAAGTAAATCAAAACAAATATATTAAGTGAATGGTCATTTTGACCAATTTAACTCCCATGCCTACTTTGGCTGTCTCAAACTTTCAAAACCTAACATAAACTTTTCTGGATCTTTGCACCCCTTGAATGTACTCATAACAGAGTATCAAGGCCCACTTTGTTACTCATCCAGAAATTTTCAAATGCATAGTTTGAATGACAATTCAAAATTGAATCTTCTTCATATGGGAAGATCCCACTTTTTCAAAACCCACTCAAACAAGCTCAACTTTCAAAACCCAAGCATCTGCAGACTCACCAGAACCAATCTAGAAAACCCACCAAAATTCATTTCAAAATTCAAAACTTGATTTCATGCGGCCATTTCCTCAAACAGGTTGTAGACACAAATCAAACAAAACATCAAACACTATAGTGTGCAGTGATTCTTGCCTAACTTGTTCCCTAGTTAGCTCACACACACCTCAGTAGATCATCTAGAAAGATTGGCCCAACACTAGCAACCCCTGTGAGCTTGCCATTGCCATTAATGGTGAATAGCCGAGCACCTCAATGACACCCCATAGTCGACAGCAGGATAGAGGAAGAACTAGCTGTGCCAACCTTGTCTGGGAGGCAGCCCACCGTCCACCGCCACTGCCTGTCCTAGCCGCGAGCGTTGCCAAGCCCTGGACCACGCGCACAAGACACGTCCAGACCATGCCGAGCATGCGCCCGAGCGCCACCCTCGACCAGCATCCACAGACCGCGTGCCGCCCTCACCGCGTGCATACACGATCACCACCGACCCAGGAGACCGCCAGACATCGTCGTTTGCCGCCCCGTGCCATACAGCCACCGCCTGCCGTCGAAGACGCCGCCTCTGCCGCGCAGAGCACCGTCCGTTTCAGACCAAACCACACCGCCCCATGCCTCGCGACCATGTTGATGAGCATCGCCAGGAGACACATCACCGTCCCCTACCCTTGCCCATGCCATTAGCCGCCTGTAACGTCGCCCCCGACAAGCTCACCGTGAGCCCCGACGGTCCCCTCGCTCGACTATAAATAGAGGCCACCCCCGCACGATTTCTTCACACCATCTCACTCCCCTCTCCCCATTGACCGTGCCACACCATCCTCAGAGCAAGGCGAGCACCACATCGCCGGAATTTCACCGGAGCCCGCCGCCTCTGGAGAAGAAAGGAGCCAGCGATTGGAGCCGCCCCAAGAGAAGCCACCGGTACTAGGAGGTTCGCCGTCGTCGACTTCGCCGTTCGCCCGCCTCGTCGACCCTCGCCCGTACCCCGGTGAGCCCCCAACACCCCTCACTGGCCGCGCTAGGTTTCGTTCTCGCCGGAGTTGTCTCGCGTCGACGATGACCCCCAGCCATTGGATTAGAACTAGATCGAACGATCCACGTTGCCCCATACCGCTTCGCCCAGCCCCGTGTCACTGACGAGTGGGGACACCCACTTAAGCAGCCCGCGGGAGCACTTCGCTTAGCAGGCCGGCCCGTTAGAATTTCCAGCGCAGCCCGGCAATTCAAATTAAACCTTTTTCTTTTAAAATTCAAACACACTTCTGTACCCAACTTCAAAAATCAACCCAGATCGATTCAGTGCACCAAATTGGATGAAACCAATTTTGTTGGAAAGGTCTGTGAATGCTTAATCCAAGACCGTTGGATTCAAGTCATTTGGATCTGTATTCAAACATAGAAAAAATAACAAGGCAGAAGCTTTTCTGAATTCAAACATTTTTCAAATTTAAACCATAAAAGCTTTTAAGTTGATTCCAACTCTCAAAAATCACATTTAACCATACCTTTCAGAATATATAAAATATATAGGTTTACTTGCAGAAATAATGTTTAAGGAATAAAAGAATGCTTCATAAGCATTTCTAGCCACTTTAATTAATTAAAATAAAAGGGTAAAACCTTATTAAATTGTGACACCACTTTAAATCACATTCCCATGGACTACAATATGTGGTGATGACATGTGTCAACATGATCCCATGTTTAGTTTGGAGAATATTAAATCTTAAGTAGTTTTTCAATGAGTAGAAATTACTTTTCTAAAATAAAAAGATTTAAACCAAGCCTTAACCTTGTAATGTTAGAAATGATGCTAGATCATCTATAGGACCCTTGTGTGTGATGATTGCAAGTAGTTAAGTATTGTTTGGTGATTGTGTACCTCGTATTTATTCATAGACGCTAGTACCGACCAAAGATACGAGGACGAAGGAGGATACTACGAAAAAGAAGCCGAGGAGAACTTCAACCACTACTCTGCACAAGGCAAGCTGATACTATAACTATGCAAGCTAAAACCTGCAAGACACTCTACTTTAGCAAGCCTAATATTACTAGTGAATGTGCAAGCTAACACTTGCAAGATACTATACCTATGCAAGCTTATACTCATATTGATGCAAGCCAACCCTTGCCAGATACACTACTGATGCCACAAACCCATACTTGTGACCCTATTTGCTTGTTGAAAACCAATCCTAGTTTTATGGAAAGCTTCTTATTTTATTTAATTTATCAAGCTTACTTAGAGTCTACCTAAGAGTTTGGTAGATACTAGACAGTTGTGCTGAAGGTTGCATAAAGAGCATAAAATTTGGCCTAAGCTAGAAACCTTGATCTCAGCCTAAGACATAAGATTGAACTTAGTAAAACTCCACTAGTTACCACCCCTCATTAGTACCAACCCCACCTATAGATGCTAGTGCTAAGCATATAACTTGATCAACTTTAGATGGGAATACTTGGTGGAAAAATGGTTATGAAAACCTTGGAATGATGGATCATTCTATTGAAATGTTTTGGACATGTGTTTCCAAACACTTGATGATTCTGGTGATAAAAATGTTGAGGCATGAGACTTAGCCCTTTATAAAACTGATGGTTGTCTGGATGCGATACCATTCCAATTTTTGCGTACAACCACAATACCCGAATATTGGGTAGGGCTTGACTTGAAACTTATATATCTTAGTATTAGTTCCCTCACGACCAAGGTCTGAGCTGAGGCTACCTTGTGAAGATTGTCCACCTGTGCAGTACCCAAGATGACAGTGGTCATGGATGGGAGGCCAAACTCATAGGAGAGGTGCTTATACTAGGGAGTGTAATTGAAAGGTTAGGATTGATTATCCGCATACTGAGTATGGTGAATTCAGGATTTGTTCCTGACGGATGTATCGAATGTTGTGGTGAAAGTGTACAATCTCTGCAGAGTGTCAAACTATTCGAATAGCCGCGTACGCTGTTATGGACAGTTGGAGTGGCCATCTTTGCCCCTCGGACTTTGCAAAATGACTTGTGAAATGAAGTGAGACTTTGACTTGACCACAACAGAGTTGTGACCTGAACTACAAGATCCCACTTAGGAGTTATAAAATTGTGACTAGCTTTGGAACTTAGTAGAGATAAACCTGGCTTTTTGCAAAACAACCCTAGAGCCTAGTGCCCTATTATCCAAAAATCCCTTACTTGTTAATATTAGTTTGCGAGTACTTAAAGAGTACTCATGGCTTTGTCCCTGGCTATTCCCATGGCCAGACTATGAAGAGGAGTACCTCGAAGATGGAACCCCGGAAGGTTACGACAAATAGGATCATCTCCCATCGTCAGCATTGCCTGTGAACTCGAAGATGGAGCTTCGCCTATGCTACCGTTATTATTATTACGTATTCCGCTGCTTGATGTGTATTGAGAACTGGATCATGAGATCCCTATTTGTGTAAGAACCTATGTATCGTTTGTAATGGATGAAGTACTATGTATCCAATTCTGTTATGTCTCGCAAAAATGGTAATCCTGGGATTGCGATGTATGGCATAACAGGCATCTAGGATTGAAAAATCCGGGTGTTGACACAGCTCAAGGATATTCTTTCCTCAACGCCCATCCTTGCAGCACCCGAACCTGGAGAGCCCCATCTAATCTACATGGCGGCAACCAACCATGTAATCAGCATCGTCGTTGTGGTAGAGCGGAAGGAACCAGGCTATGAGCACGGAGTTCAACGACCATTTTACTATGTGAGCGAGGTCTTTCCAGAGTCCAAACAGCGTTACCCGCACTACTAGAAGATAGCTTATGGAGTATTCCGTGCTTCACGGAAGCTGAGGCATTACTTTGAGGAGCACCCAATCACAGTGGTGAGAAAGACTCCACTGTCCGACATTATCAACAACAGTGACGCTACAGGAAGGGTCACGAAGTGGGGCATTGAGCTTGCCGCCTTCGAGATCACCTACAAGAGACGCGACGCTCTCAAATCACAAGCCTTGGTGGATTTTGATGCAGATTGGACGGAGATGCCAGATGCTACTCAGTTGCCAGAACCAGAATACTGGGTGATGCACTTTGACGGATCAAAGCTGCTCAACGGCTCGGGGGCTGGTGTATTGCTACAGTCACCAACAGGAGACAAGATACACTATGTTCTGCAGATCCACTTCGAGGCTACAAACAACATGGCGGAGTATGAAGCACTCAATCACGGACTACATGTAGCCAAGGATATTGGCATCAAGCGCATAGTTTGCTGTGGAGATTCCGACTTGGTTGCCCAGCAGGTGGCCGGCACCTGGAACACGCGGAACCCTATGGTGGCGGCAAATAGAGACGAAGTGGACGAGATAGCCAAGATCTTCTTGGGCTACGAAGTTAAGTATATACCTAGGGAGCAAAACGAGGCGGTTGATCTGCTGTCTAAGCTTGGATTAGGGCGCAACCAAATTTCGCTAGGAGTTTTCCTAGAGCACCTACACACACCATCTGTGAAGGGAGCCGACATCGACAACCCGGATATAGCTGACTCTTTCGTCAACATGGTGACTAAGGTCCCTCCGGCTTGGACAAAACTGTTCATGGAATATCTCGAACACAGAACTTTGCCCGACGACAAAGTCGAAAGACGGAAAATAGTACGACGAGCAAAGGGTTATACCATAATTAATGGGAAACTCTACAAAAGGAGCACTACTGGGGTATACCTAAAGTGTGTTTCCCAACTAGAAGGTATGGAAATCCTGCGTGAAATCCATCTCGAAGATTGCGGGCATCACGCCGCTCCTCGATCGTTGGTCGCGAAAGCCTTTCGGCAAGGATTCTACTGGCTGACCGCAAAGGCGGACGTCGACAAGCTGGTTGAGACATGCATGGGATGCTAGTATTATCCCTGACAACCACATGTTCCTGCTGAAGAACTACGAAAAATACTAATAACTTGGCCCTTTGCAGTCTGGGGGCTGGACATGGTGGGACCGTTACAGACGGCACCCTGTGGGTTTACGCATCTGCTCGTAGCAGTTGATAAATTCACTAAATGGATAGAAGCTAAACCCAATAGAAAGCTTGATGGGGCAACTGCCCTCAGGTTTGTTCGGGATCTAGTGGTGAGATTTGGTCTCCCACACAGCATTATCACCGACAACGGTAGTAATTTGTCACTCGGAGAAGTGGAGGCTTATTGCTGGGTGAAAGGCATCCGACTTGACCTTGCATCTGTGGCACACCCACAATCCAATGGTCAGGTTGAGCGACTCAATGGATTAATTCTGCAGGGAATCAAGCCACGCCTTGAGGCACCGCTACATAGAGCAGCTGGAGTCTGGGCGGAAGAATTTCCTTCTGTGCTGTGGAGTTTACGAAGTACACCCAACAGATCAACCGGCTACACCCCTTATTTCATGGTATATGGAGCAGAAGCCATCCTGCCTTCCGACATCCTTCACGATGCACCAAGAGTTGCTGCCTACGACGAAGATGACGCTGAAGAATCCAGACGCCTAGATGTGGACCTTCTCGTGGAGGAGCGCGTTTTGGCATGCCAAAGATCCGCAATCTACTAGCAGAAGCTACGTAGCTACCATAGTCTCCGCGTTCGGCATCGCTCGTTTAAAGAGGGGGATTTGGTGCTCCGACTTAAGCAGAGGAAGTCACACAAATTATCCCCGCCATGGGAAGGACCGTTCATCATAATCAAGGCGCTACTCAATAGGTCTTACTACCTTGTTGACAATCGTGAACTGAAGGATAGACCCAAAAAGGATCATAAGCGTAAGAGGCGTGACCCGGATGATGACTACCCGGAGCTTGATCGGCAATAGAACATAGCACAGCTACGTCCTTTTTACACTTTCCATTTTTTATCTAATTGTGTACCTCTTATATGATCAATGAAATAAAGCTCTCTGTTTCACTCATATTTCGGAGTCTTTTACCTTATTTAGTGTTCATTTTTGGATCATGTAAAACATTTATGCATAAGCCTTGCATTGGCACTTGTGAAAATTCCGCCTACGGGCGTTAGCTTAAGTTTTCTGGTCTACAATTTCTTTGTCATTTTTATGTAGATTCTGGAGTAGTGACTTTCGACACTTATTGTCGGTGATTTTGTGCTCAGGTTATTGACGGTGCCATTGGGCATCATCACCTGAGCGCATGGTTTCGACAACAAGTCTTCCGACTCACGAAAGGTCAAGCATACATACCAAAGTAATGGATAAGCCAGCACTTGCTTAAAAAAAATATACATGCTGGAAACTAGTTCTTAAGTAGCAGGAAATAACAACCATTGTTTTACGCCTTAAGTTACATCAATAAGTTTTTTCCGCACATGCACCAAAGGTGAAATAAATAATACAAAGTTGTTCTTCATTCCTTTGGCGCAGGAGACTTAGAAGCAGCGTCATCGCCAGCAGGAGAGCCACCCTCGAAGTCAGCGGTGTGAAGAGACTCGGAGGATCTTTGGTTGCCGTCATCGATGTTGTTCATCGGCACGAAGACGTTGATATCGACCAAGTCGGCAACTCTGGTGTCATAGCCCGCGAGCGATGACAGGATGGCTTCGTGATTAATCTCTTTGCCATCATCGTCTGCGTCGGGAATGCCAGAGGTCACCATGTCGATGTCGGCATCTTCATAGTGTGCCTTCACCATTGACAGCGCCATCCTTGCGCCAGCCCGTGCAGATGAAGCTTTCCAGCATGTGATACGCTCGAGGGCTCGGCACAAAATCTCTGAGTACTTCGCCACGGAATCCGATGCCTTGATGTTTATCTGGAGGGGCTTGGCAATCTCCTTGGCTTGCGTGATGGCGGTGTTGATGAAGTTGCCGGCAAGAACCATGCATTCCTTGTTTGAAGGAGGCGATCGGGTTAAACCCATAGGAGCTACAAATTCCGACAAGGAGCGCATGAGTTCAACAATTCAAAGTATCCAGACTACAGAAATCCAAGACGGAGAAAACTTACTAAAGATGTTGGCCTTAGCTTGCCAGAGGGTGTCCGCCAAGGATTCATTCTCTTGTTGGAGGAGCTTATACGCCTCGCTATGGCAATGATTTTGCTCATCGGCAGCTTGCTTTTGATCTTTTAAGATCGGAATCTCCTCCTTCAAGCGAGTGATTTCCGCGGAGGCGGAGTCCTGCAGGGCCTTCATTGAATCCTCATGCATTTTCAGCATGTCTTTCGTCTCCTCCTAAAGAATTTTGTTCTCACTATCCAGCTCTTGAATGTTCTTCGATTGATCGACAATATTCTTAGCCTTGGCGATGGTTTCTGCAAGTCGGAGAAAGCAAAATACATAGTAAGTACTCGGAGAATATGGGCACAAAACAAAGTCGGAATGCAAAAAAGAAAACAGACGCTTGCTCTTGGTGATCTGTTCCTTCAAGAAGGCAGTTTGACCCTTTTCGGCTTCAAGATCAGCGTGCATCTTCTGGTACTGGTCATTTGCCATGCCCCTCCGAGCATTCTCGTTCTGTGGAAAAAAGGACAAAGTTAACCGTTGTTTAGTCTGCCTGGAGCATCTAGTCGGAATTTTTTCACCTAGACGCTCGGGGTCTACAGCGAGAGTTTCTAACTGAGCAATATGCTTAGCTTTTCTTTAAGCATCTAGTCGAAACTAATTCAGTTCTCGATTAGAAGCTTGGGGGCTACAGTATAAAGTTTTTTACTCGGATATCTGCTTAGCTTTTCTTTAAGCATATAGTCGAAGCTAATTCAGTTGCAACTAGAGGCTTGGGGGATACAATATGGAAATTTATAAACATTACGTATGCTACTCTTAAAGCATCTAGTCGGAATAATTCATTCCATCTAAATGCTTGGGGTCTACAGTGAGAGGTTTTCTAACTTAGTCACTCTTAGAGCATATAGATGTAAAACCTATGGTTTTCCGTCTACATCCTCAGGGGCTATAGTGGGATAATCATATGAAATGCAAAAGGCAAAGAAAACTTACAAGTGCGATGATCTTGAGGTTCGTAGCACTCTCGGCCAGCAGCTTGGCAAAGGATTCGCTATTTCCTTGCAATATTTCTTCTTGCCAGCGGAGCTCCTCTAGACCGCACGTCGGAGCTATTGGCGCCACACCATGAACCAAGGCAGTGGTACCCGGTGTAAGCACCGGATAGACTATCTTCGGATAGGCTATGGTTTTCTTGGGTGCGGGGGCGTCGCCAATGGCAGAAGTACCACCTTCCACCACCGCCTTGCCGCCATCGATGGCATCCTTAGCCAGAGCTTCAGCCATTTGTTGAGCGGTGCTCTCCTGCGTTACCTGGTCGCCGACAACAGCGATTTCGGTAGAGGCGCCTGAATCCACTTCCATGGCGGAAGGGCCTGATGCCTCCTTAGCTTGTGAGCTTGTAGGGAAGATGTGGGCTTGACGGCATGAGTAGCATGGAAGATGGCGGGGGAGGCATCGCGATGCAGCATGTCCTTGGTATTTTGAGAAGCCCCCGATGTTTTGGAGGTCTTCTTGAGGCTGGTCGTGGCTTTCTTCCTGAAACGTGCGAAATGCGTAAGTACAGGAGCAAGACAGATAAATATACAATGTCGGAGAATGAGAAGCTTACACAAGAGGGGGTGCTTTGGCAAAGGGGATCCCAGTAACTTTTCTATTTTCCGCCTCCAGGGCGGCGGTAGTCTTCTTGGAGGCTCCACCCTCCGTCTTCTTCTTCTTGCCTCCGTCGGCAGCGTCAGAGGTGGAGCTCTTCCGCTTCTACGCCAACAGAACCTCGTCGTCGGGCACGACCATGACTTCCTTCATCTTTGGATCGTAGATTTGGGTAGCCAGGTTGCCCTCCTCTAGATCGTTAAGCTTTTAAGTGAGAAATCGCCGTGTTAGATAAGATGGTGTTTGCAAGACGGAAGAACTGGAGTATATGTCATACACAGAAAATAAAAACCTACCTTTGGGAACTTGCCGTCTACGAACATGTCGTAGGTGATGGTGAAGCCACGCTTCTTATCCTTCACCTTGACAATGTCCTTAAGGAGGAGCTTGACGGAGTCGCTCGAGAAGTTGTCCACGGAGATGTGGAGACTATCCCTTCTGTCGCTGGTATACTCGTGCATGAGCTTCGCGCGGTGCTGCAGAGGTTGGATTCGCCTGATGAACCAACACATGGCTAGGTCCAAGATGGTCAGACCCGTCTCTATGAACCACTCGATCCGCCTTATGTCCCGAGAAGCGTCGAGGTCGGAGGGAAGGGAGGCTTGGGATCTCCATGACGAGGCTTCAGCAGCGGCTCCGTCAACGAAGTCCGGGTACGTAACTTGTCGGCCAGACAAAGGGATGTCTGGGCCGTAAAAGTACGTCCGTTGCCAATTCTTGCAGGACTCGTGGACGACGATGTCGGGGAACCGCCGGCCAGGCCGAATCTTGAAGCTTATGGTGCCACAGTTCCTAAGCTCTTCCTTGCTGTGTCCGGCTTCACGTTTAACGGTGAAGAAGTACACAAAAAGGTCTAACCTAGGCCTTATCCCTAGATATCCCTCGCAAAGTGCCGCGTAGTTGCTAAGCACTAAGATACTATTGGAGGAAAGGTTCTGGGCTGGACCCTATAATGGTTCAAGACGGAGAGGAAGAAGTTGGAGATGGGCAGGGAGACGCCGCGTACCAGTTGAGCTTTTAGGTACACCTTTTCTTCGGTTGGGGAGTAGGTGTCACCTCTCCGGCCGATGCCGCCCGCCGGGCAAGCCGCTCCGTCGCGGGGAGGTAGCCCTCGGCGATCATCTCTTGGATGTCACGGTCGGTGATATCCGAGCCATGCCAGTCGCCCTTGTGCGAGTCTGGTTCCTCCTCCAACGGCTCCAGCGCCGCCAGATTAAGGTCGCCGCCGGTGGTCTCGATAACCGCCGATGCGGGAATGACTAGGCCCTCTAGAGGCACGATGATGGAGCTCGCCGGCTTCTCCGCGGCTTCGCTCGACGCCGCCATTGATGGAGAAGTGCTGCTGCTAGCCATGGAGTGAGGATTGGGTGCGACTGGTGCAGATTAGAAGCTAGGGTTTTTTCGATAGTTCTCGCGGAGTGCTCGAGGAGGCACGCAATTGGAGGAAGAAGATGATGCGAGGAGAATAAGGTAAAAAGTGGAAATTTCCCCACGGTTACTATTTATCATTCTCGGCATCAAGATTCGTGCAGGTTGATCGGACGGTTGCCGCGTAGATGACGTGTTAGCGAACATGCGTGGAAATTTCGCCACGTCTCCAACCGTCGCCGCCAACGGTTCGTATCGCTCGCGCGGAAAATCGGACATGATTGCATTCTCTACATGTGTGAGTTACGAGGCGTCGCTGACCTAAGTCTACGCCATCCTAGCTGACATGGGTAGATGAGCCGTCACGTCGAAGACTCCGACATAGACGGATCTAATCCGACTATGGAAGTGTACGATGGAAGATTCTTCATTTCTCCGGCTTACAAGTTGAAGACGGAGAAAGTTTTGCAGGGTTCTTTGGGAGGACTACAAGATATTGCTTGACGATTTGCCGACATCCAACTAGACGGAGCATTCATCTGAAAAGGCAAGACGGCGCAAGATATGTTGGGGATATGCTATATGGGTATCCTCATAGCATGTCTCTTATCCGACTAACCCGGGTGGCCCATAGTCGGTAGCATGGCCTACGGCCTGCTGGGCGGCCCAGATAGGTGGATCCAGAAGGGAGGCCCATGTCAGATAAAGGAAGGCTACGGTGGAGTCACCAGCGTACCCGGAGCCTTGGAGTGCAAGATACACAAGACTAGTAATAGAAGGTGTAGAACTCTGTAACTTGTCCGTCTAGGACTTTTCCCTGTAACCCCAGGACCTAGCGACTATATAAGTCGGGCTTATGGGAGCCTTTTGGGCACGATAACTTAGACTTTCTAGTCACCTCGCACAGCGAACATAATCTCTGTAACTCGGCATATTGCCATTATAGTGATTTATAGCAGGAGTAGGATTCCGCCACTGTTGTGGGATCTGAACCTGGGTAAGCTGTGTTACCTCGTACCCATCAACCGTCCTCCTTACCCCACGTCTCTAAACACGCACTGTGAGGACCCCTCCATGGCGTACTCGTCGGCAATACCACGACAGTTGGCGCCCACCGTGGGGCAAGAGGCGCTTCAGGCTCTTCAGCGGGCGAGGACCAAGATATTCGTAGGAATCGGCGAAACCGTAGCCATCGGTCGTGTTCTCTTCTCCGGCAACATTCCGATCATCCCCCCCGACGAGTTCTGGATCCCGGCGAAGACGAACCCTACGCGTTGTTCGATGGTTCCTATCGAAGACATCCACCTCTTCATCGGAGAAACCGACTCGGGCACTAGTTCCCTGGGAGTCGGAGGAGAGACAAGACCCGTGCGGACCGCCTACGGGCAGGATATGTTCGCGGAAGGATCGATGTCGGATCTCTCCTCGGAGTTTGCCGGCAAAGATCATAAAAATTCAAGACCCACCCAAACCGCCCCTGTGCAGGATATAAAGGTGGAAGATCAATGCAAATCCGCTGGCTTCGTCCGTGCGTCTGGATAGCAGAGATCCAAGTTCTTCGGCGTGGTTACCATCTTCGATCTGGCGCACTGCATTCAGAGAGAGGGCGAAACCCCGCGACATCCGCCAGTGGTTCAGATCTGAGCCGATCTGGCCCACTACCCCAATGATGATGCTATCTATCACTTTGTGGAAGGACTAGACCATGGCACGCTTCTTCGACATTCTCTAAGGCGGCAGTAGGCGTCAGGACGCCTTACCTTCGAAGGCATGGTGAACACCGTCAACAACTATGCGAAGGCTGAAGCGGCAGCTCAGACAGTGCTTGCGCTCATTGACGGAGCCCCTCCGATTCAGCCACCGCCACCGCCTCCGGCCGCCATCGTCGTAGCAGCACCACCACCTCCAGTCATCGTCGAGGCCGTTGCACTCCACCGCCCGTCATCGAGGAAGTCCTGGCACCCTCCGACTCTGTCATTGACGCGCTTTATGCTGATTTAAATGCAGACTCAGAGGAAATAGACTTCAGTCCAGAAGAGCTAGACTCCGCTATGCAGGAGATGGAGGAGGAGTACTCGCGCGACGAACAAGCTAATAACACCGTCATGTCTCGAGGGCTGTTCGTCACCATTGGGACAGCGATGGATGAAGACCAACCCGGGCAAGCTCCGCCTACGGCGCTGGATAAGGGGAAGGGGCCACTTATTGATGCCGACAATGACCATGCAAAAGTCATGCCTCCTCCGCCTAACCCAGTGTAGCACCCGCAGGAACTCGGCACCGGTCCGAGCAATAACAACACCGCAAACTTGCTGCCTCCAGCATCCTCGTCGGCAGCAGCCCATGTCACTCCAGCTGATAGAGTAATGTACGGCAATCTCCTCGTTGTGCCACTAACCGTTGATCATATCCGAAACGTGACTCGGCTGGACGAGAAGCGCCAGCAACTGCTGGAGGAGGCACAAGCTATCGCGGAGCAAGGCGCTAAACTAGATCGAGATCTGGTCAACGCGCAAAAGTCCATAGAAAAAGCTAGAGCAATGGAGGCCGAGTACAAGACTCTGCTACAGCAGCAGAAGGCTTAGAAAGCTCTGGCTCGCGTCATCAACGATCCTGGTGTATGGCGCAACCTAGGATGGGCTCCCTCAAATCCGGCACAGGCCAAGCCATACATTAACAGTGAAGGCAAGCAGGTGATGCCCACCCCACTCCTTAACCTCGCCATCGCCCAGACCCTTCTGGAGCAGGATAGATCGCCTGAGGCAGTAGAGCAGGTTTATGACCTAGTGGCCAAGGCGGTAAAGCAGCAGGAAAAGGCCACCTCTCAGAGACTTGAGTCTGACCTAGCGCTCTGCCATTCTAGCCAGTACAAACCTCCAAGGGACAAATCTCCTCAGGATGTCGGATCGCAGACGGGTTCATCAGAACGAAGACGGAGGGATGCATGCAACAGGAAGGATGCTATCCCCATATCCTCCGACCACGGAGAAAGAGCCCAACTTCGCCGCCCATCGCCACCGCCCCGATCCCCCCGACGTCAGGAAGACTACAAAGCTCACCATCGCACGGATATGCCTCCACCAAAGCAGTGCGTCATCGTCATCCACGACAACGCGGAACAGACCCGTCATGATGAAGAGCGCCACCAAGGACACAAGCGCAGGTCACACCATGACCCTCCACGTCCGACAAGCAACCGTGACAGGCGTGGGGCGTCGCAGGAGGGTAACAGCAAGAAGGAAAACCCACCGCCACCTCCGCCTCCGTCACCGCCAAGAAGTCACCATGGCGGAAGAGGCTCGCGTCGTTCACGCAGCCCATCCCCTGTTGACAACAAAAAGAAGAACCCGGAGCCATACGATGCACGTTCGCGGATCGATAAGATCCACGAGGCCCGGGAAGGACCATACCTGGGACCACGTTGCTTTGGACCTGCAATACGGTCCGCAACTTATCCCAAAGGTTTCCGTATTGACAAGACCATCAAACCCTATGACTGCACCGCCAAGCCTGCCACATGGTTGCAGGACTATGGCAACGCGGTGGAGATTGCCGGAGGCAACCCCAACGTCGCCGTCAAGTACCTCCCATTAATGTTGGCAGGCACGGCCCATCAATGGATCGACGACTTGCCGAAAAGATCTATCTACAACTTGCTGGACATGCAAGAAGCATTCACCAAGAAATTTGAGGGTACATATAAGCGTCCCTGCACCGTGGGCGATCTACAGTGGTGCGTGCAAGAGAAAGAGGAGACATCTCGCGCGTACCTCTCCCGCTGGCTAGATATGAAAAATTCCTGCGCGGGAGTGCACGCCCAGACCGCCATGGCCGCCTTCATCGATGGGTTGGAAAGGGGCACGTTGCTCCGAAATAAGCTGAAGCGCTTGCAGGACAATCATCAGCTTGACATGAATCAGATGATTCAGTTAGCTAGTGAGTTCGCAGCTGCCGACGACAATGCTCGTGGATCTTTGCCGGCAATGGCCGTTCCAACCCAAGCTCGGAGGAACAGTAATACAAAGCGGAAAACCGCTCCAGAAGAAAAGCAATCTACCAACATGGTCGCCATGACTTTTGCAGGACGAGGAGAAGGCGAACAACATGGCCGAGGAAGGGGAGCAGGCCGCGGGCAGCAGCGAGGAAGTGAAACCAACTCGGCGCCGCTCCGTGTTCCCCAAATGTACGAAGAGTACCGCGATATACCGTGCCTCGTACACCTCGATGTCAACGGCAAGGACACCCATACTAATCGACACTGCAAATTCGTCAACGACCTCAAGGAACACCCGGAGTCCGGCTACAAGCAAAGTCGGAAGAACAGACCGCGAGGCAAGGGCAAGGGGAAGAAGAAGGAGGAGGAGTCCAAGGATTCAAGTGACATGGACGAGGACGTTGACCCCAAGCACGCCGCCAAGATCGACGATAAGGGCAAGAACCCCTTCGCTAAGAAGGCCCCAGTCTACCACACTTTCCTTGGCACCCCCACCGTCCGACAACAGAAGACCTCTCTAAGGATCATGATGGCCACTCTCCCCCTAGTTCCCCAATACCTGCGCTGTTCGGAGGTTCCAATCACTTGGGACAGGACGGACCACCCAGACCTTGTGCCCACGGAGAACCAATACGCCATGGTCATCCACCCATTGATTTACGGCGTGGAGTTCACCAAGTGCATGGTGGATAGTGGAAGCAGCATCAACATCATGTACTTGGATACACTGCAAAAGATGAACTTGACGGAGGAAAACCTAAGGCGGACCAACACCGTGTTCCATGGCGTAGTTCCTGGACGGGAGGCTCGGTCCCTTGGGTGCATTACACTTCAGGTAGCCTTTGGCGACGTTAATAATTACCGCCAAGAGCGCATGACCTTTGAGGTGGTCCCCTTCAAGAGCGTGTACCAAGTCATATTCGGCCGTGACATATTCCACACGTTCATGGCCAAGCCATGCTTCGTCTACAACAAACTCAAGATACCCGGACCAAACGGTGTCATCACCATATCCGGAAGCTTTACCAAGGCAAGGGACTCCAAGATCAATGAAGCAGCCGTTGCAGAAGCTGTCCTCTATAGCGAAGAATTCAAGGAGATCCAGAGCAAGGTCAATGACTCAGAGATGCCCGCGTCAAAGAAGCAGATCTCCCACTCCGCTCCTGCGTTCAAGGCCGCCATCGAAACCAAGCCGGTGGAACTTGTGGTAGGCGATGCCTCCAAGACCGTCGCCATTGGGACGAACCTGGATCCCAAATAGGAAAGCGCGCTCGTCGAGTTCCTCCGTGAGAATAGGGACATCTTTGCCTGGCAACCTACCGACATGAAAGGTGTACCTAGGGAACTTGCCGAGCACAACTTAAACATATATCCAAAATGTAAACCAATGAAACAACCTCTACGACGCTTCGGAGATGAGAAGAGGCGCTCCATTGGCAAAGAGATAGCTAGGTTACTTAAGGCTGAGTTTATCCGAGAAGTCCTTCACACCCGATGGGTGGCCAATCCTGTACTTGTCCCCAAAAGGGAACCAATGGATTAAGAATGTGCGTTGATTACACCGGCTTGAACAAAGCATGTCCCAAAGATCCGTTTGCTTTGCCTCGCATTGACCAAGTCATTGACTCGACGGCTGGCTCGGAACTTTTGTGTTTTCTCGATGCATACTCAGGATACCACCAGATCAAGATGAGGAAGTCGTACCAATTGGCCACTTCGTTCACTACCCCATACGGCATGTTTTGCTATGTCACAATGCCCTTTGGGCTAAAAAACGCAGGTGCTACCTACCAGCGGACAATGCAACGTTGCCTTCACGACCAAATTGGTCGGAACGTTCACGCCTATGTGCACGATATCGCGGTGATGTCTAAAAAGTCAAACGACTTAATCTCCGATTTAAAAGAAACCTTTGATAATCTCCGGAAATACAACATGATGCTCAACCCTAAGAAGTGCGTCTTCGGGGTTCCAGCCGACAAACTGTTAGGCTTCATCGTTTCCCAGCACGGAATCGAGGTCAACCCGAAGAAAATCAAGGCCATCTTAAACATAAACCGTCCGACATGCCTCAAGGACATCCAATGACTAACAGGTTGTGTTGCAACAGTTAGTCGGTTCATCAGCCGACTTGGAGAGAAGGCTCTGCCGCTGTACAAGTTGCTGAAGAAGGCGGACAAATTCACGTGGACGGACGAGGCAGATGCAGCATTGAAGCAGCTAAAGGAGATTCTTTCCTCAGCGCCCATCCTTGCAGCACCTAAGCCTGGTGAGCCCCTGTTAATTTACATGGCGGCAACCAACCGGGTTATCAGCATCGTCGTCGTGGTGGAGCGGAAGGAACCAGGCTATGAGCACGGAGTTCAATGACCAGTTTACTACGTAAGCGAGGTCTTGACGGAGTCCAAGCGGCGCTACCCGCACTACCAAAAGATAGCTTATGGAGTATTCCTTGCTTCTCGGAAGCTGAGGCATTACTTTCAGGAGCACCCAATCATAGTAGTGAGCAAGACTCCACTGTCCGACATTATCAACAATAGCGACGCTACAGGAAGGGTCGCGAAGTGGGGCATTGAAATTTACGCCTTCAAGATCACCTACAAAAGACGCGACGCTATCAAGTCACAAGCCTTGGAGGATTTTATTGCAGATTGGACGGAGATGCCGGATGCTACTCCTTTGCCAGAACCAGAGTATTGGGTGATGCACTTTGACAGATCAAAGCTGCTCAACAGCTTGGGGGCTGGTGTATTGCTACAGTCACCAAAAGGAGACAAGCTACACTACGTTTTGCAGATCCACTTCGAGGCTACAAACAACATGGCGGAGTATGAAGAACTCATCCACGGACTGTGTGTAGCCAAGGATATTGGCATCAAGCGCATAGTTTGCTATGGAGATTCCGACTTGGTTGCCCAGCAGGTGGCTGGCACCTAGAATGCGCGGAACCCTATGATGGCGGCATATCGAGACGAAGTGGACGAGATAGCCAAGAGCTTCTTGGGCTACAAAGTCAAGTATGTGCCTAGGGAGCAAAACGAGGCGGCTGATCTTCTGTCTAAGCTTGGATCAGGGCACAAGCAAATTCCGCCAGGAGTTTTCCTAGAGCATCTACGCACACCATCCGTGAAGGGCGCCGACATCGACAACCCGGATAGATCTAACTCTTTCGTCAACATGGTGACAAAGATCCCTACGGCTTGGAAAAAACCGTTCATGGAGTATCTCGAACACGGAACTTTGCCCAACGACGAGGTCAAAAGACGGCAAATAGTACGGCGAGCAAAGGGTAATACCATAATCAATGGGCAACTCTACAAGAGGAGCACTACTGGTGTATACCTAAAGTGTGTTTCCCATCTAGAAGGTATGGAAATCCTACGCGAAATCCATCTCGGAGATTGCGGGCATCACGCCGCTCCTCGATCGTTGGTCGTGAAAGCCATCCGGAAAGGATTCTACTGGCTGACCGCGAAGGCGGATGCCGACAAGCTGGTTGAGACATGCACATGATGCCAGTATTATGCCCGACAACCACATGTTCCTGCTGAAGAACTGCGAACAATACCAATAACTTGGCCGTTTGTAGTCTGGGGGCTAGACATGGTGGGGCCGTTACAAATGGCATCGTGTGGATTTACGCATCTGCTTGTAGCAGTTGACAAATTCACCAAATGGATAGAAGCTAAACCCATTAGAAAGCTTGATGGGGCAATCGCCTCGTGTTTGTCCGGATCTAGTGGTGAGATTTGGTCTCCACATAGCATCATCATCGACAACAAGCAACTTGTCACTCGAAGAAGTGGAGGCCTATTGCTGGGACAAAGGCATCCGACTTGACCTTGCATCTGTGGCACACCCACAATCCAATGGTCGTTGAGCGAGCCAATGGATTAATTCTGCAGGAATCAAGCCACGCCTTGAGGCACCGCTACATAGAGCAGCCGGAGCTGGCGGAAGAATTGCCATCTGTGCTGTGGAGTTTACGAACTACACCCAACAGATCCACCGGCTACACCCCCTATTTCATGGTATATGGAGCAGAAGCCATCCTACCTTCCGACATCCTCCACGATGCACCAAGAGTTGCCGCCTACGACAAGGATGACGCTGAAGAATCCAAACGCCTAGATGTGGACCTTCTCGAGGAGGAGCGCGTTTTGGCATGCCAAAGATCCACCATCTACCAGCAGAAGCTACGCAGCTACCATAGTCGCCGCGTTCGACATCGCTCGTTTAAAGAGGGGGATTTAGTGTCTCGACTTAGCGTAAGAAGTCACACAAACTATCCCCGCCATGGGAAGGACCGTTCATCATAAGCAAGGCGCTGCTCAATGGGTCTTACTACCTTGTCGACAATCGTGAACTCAAGGATAGACCCAACGAGGATCTTAAGTGTAAGCGACGTGACTCGGATGATGACTACCCGGAGCTTGATCGGCCATGGAACATAGCACAACTACGTCCTTTCTACACTTAGCATTTTTTATCTAATCGTGTACCTATTATATGATCAATGAAATAAAGCTCTTTGGTTCACTCATATTGCAGAGTCTTTTACCTCCTTTAGTGTTCATTTTTGGATCATATAAACCTTTATGCACAAGCTTTGCGATTGCACTTGTGAAAATTCTGCCTACAGGCGTTAGCTTAAGTTTTCTGGTCTACACATTCTTTGTTGTTTTTATGTGGATTCTGGAGTAGTGAATTTCGGCACTTATTGTCGGCGATTTTGTGCTAAGGTTATTGACGGGGCCATTGAGCATCATCACCTAAGCGCATGGTTCCGACAACGAGTCTTCCGACTCACGAAAAGTCAAGCATAAAAACCAAAGTAATGGATAAGCCAGCACTTGCTTAAAATATATATACATGTTGAAACTTAAAATCTTAAGTAGCAGGATACGATAACCATTGTTTTCCGCCTTAAAGATTACATCAACAAAGTTTTCCCCGCGCACACTCCAGAGGTGAAGCATAAATTACAAATTTTTTCATTCTTTGGGCGCAGGAGACTTGGAGGCCGCATCATCACCAGTCGGAGAATCACCCTCAGCATCGGCACTATGATGAGACTCGGAGGACTCCGGGTTGGCGTTGTCAAGAAAGTTCCTGGGCACGAAGACGTCAACGTCGACCAACTCGGCAACCCTGGTGTCATAACCCGCGAGTGATGACAGGATGGCTTCGTGATCGATCTCCTTGCTGTCATCATCTACGTCGGGGATGCCAGATGTCACCGTGTCGATGTTGGCGCCTTCATAGTGTGCCTTCACCATGGACAATGCCATCCTTGCGCCAGCCCGTGCGCATGAAGCTTTCCAGCTCGCGACACGCTCGGGGGCTTGGCGCATAATCTCCGAGTACTTCACCACGGAGTCCGAGGCTTTGATATAAATCTGGAGGGGCTTAGCAATCTCCTTGGCCTGGGTGATGGCAGTGTTGATGAAGTTGCCGGCAAGAATCATGCATTCCTTGTCCAAAGGAGGTGAGCGGGTTAAACCCATAGGCGCTGAATATTCCGACAAGCATTTCTTGAGTTCAATAAATTCTAAGTATCCAGACTACAGAGCTACAAGGCGGAGGACACTTACTGAAGATGCTGGCCTTGGCTTGCCAGACGACGTTCGCCAAGGATTCCTTCTCTTGTTGGAGGAGCTTAAACGCCTCGCTATGGCGAAGGTTTTGCTCATCGGCAGCTTGCTTCTGATCTTTTAGGATCGCAAGCTCCTCCGTCAAGCGATTGATCTCCGCGGAGGTGGAGTCCTGTAGGGCTTTCATAGAATCCTCGTGCATCTTCAGCATTTCTTCCCTCTCCTTCTTAAGGATCTTGTTCTCATTGTCCAGCTGCTGGATGTTCATGGACTGCTCGATAATATCCTTGGCCTTGGCGACATGCTCTGAAAGTCGGAGCAAAAAAAGTACACAGTGAGTACTCGAAGAAGGAAGGCACAAAAGTAAGACGGAAATGCGCAAAAAGAAAACCGACTCTTGTTTTTGATGATCTGTTCCTTCAAGATGGCGGTTTTACCCTTTTCAGCTTCAAGGTCTGCGCGCATCTTCTGGTACTTGTCATTGGCCATGCCTCTCCGAGCATTCTCGTTCAACGGAAGCAAATACAAAGTTAAGTCGTTGTTTAGTCTGCTTGGAGCCCCTAGTCAGAGATTTTCCGTCTAGGCGCTCGGGGGCTACAGCGAGAGATTTTAACTTAGCTATATGCTTAGCTTTTCTTTAAAGCATCTAGTCGGAGCTAATTCAGTTCTCAACTAGAGGCTTGGGGGCTACAGTATAAAGTTTTAACTCGGAAAATGCTTAGCTTTTCTTTAAGCATCTAGTCAGAACTAATTCAGTTACAACTAGAGGCTTGGGGGCTATAGCACTTAAATTTATGAACACTGTGTATGCTACTCTTAAAGTATCTAGTTGGAATAATTCATTCCATCTAAATGCTTAGGGGCTACAGTGAGAGTTTTTTCTAACTTAGTCACTCTTAGAGCATATAGATGTAAAACCAATGGTTTTCCGCTCACATCCTCTGGGCTAAAGGATACTCATACGAAATGCAAAAGGTAAAGTAAAACTTACAAGTGCGATGATCTTGAGGTTTGTAGCACTCTCGGCCAACAGCTTGCCAAAGGAAATGCTATTTCCTCGCAAGATGTCTGCTTGACGGAGTAACTCCTCAAGACTGCACATCGGAGATGACGGCACTCCTCCAGGAACCATAGTTGTGTTACCCGGCGTAAGCACCGGGTAAACAATCTTCGGGAGCTCGAATGGTTTCTGGGGATCAGAGGCGCCGCCTTCGGCAGAAGTACCAGCACCCACCACCACCTTGCCGCTACCGATGGCATCCTTAGCCGGAGCTTCAGCCATTTGAAGAGCAGTACTCTCCTGCGTCGCCTGCTCGCCGACAACAGCAAGCTCGGTTGAGGCGCCAGAGTCCACTTCCATGGCGGAAGGGCCTGGTGCCTCCTGGACTTGGGAGCTTGTCGGAGCAGAGGAGGGCTTAACGACAGGAGTAGCAGGGGCGATGGCGGTAGAGGAGTCGCGATGCAGCATATCTTTAATAGTTCTAGAAGCCCCAAGAGTCTTGGAGGACTTCTTGAGGCTGGTTGTGGCTTTCTTCCTGAAACGTGCAAAATGCATAAGTACAGGAATAAGACAGATAAAATGAGACAATGTCAGAGAATAAGAAGCTGACACTAGGGGGGGCGCTTTGGCAAACATCTCGGTGGCTTTCTTCTTTTCCGCCTCCAGGGCGGCAGTACTCTTTTTGGAGCTCCACCCTCCGTCTTCTTCTTCTTACCTCCGTCGGCAGCGTCAGAGGTGGAGCTCTTCCGCTTTCGCGCCAATGGGGCATCGTTGTCGGACACGACCGTGACTTCCTTCATCTTTGGATCATAGATTTGGGCAGCCAGGTTGCCCTCCTCTAGATCGCTAAGCTGTTAAGTGAGAAATCATCGTGTTGGACAAGATGATATGTGTATGACGGAAAAACTGGAGCAATGTCATATACGGAAAATAAATATCTACCTTTGGGCACTTTCCGTCTACGAACATGTCGTAGGTGAGGGTGAAGCCACGCTTCTTATCCTTCACCTTGACGATGTCCTTAAGGCAGAACTTGACGGAGTCGCTCGAGAAGTTGTCCTCGGAGATCCGGAGGGTATCCCTTCTACGGTGTACTGCAGCATAACCTTCGTGCGATGCTGCAAAGGTTGGATCCGCCTGATGAACCAGCACATGGCTAGGTCCAAGCCGGTTAAACCCGTCTCTACGAACCACTCGGTCCGCCTTACTACGCGAGAAGCGTTGAGGTCGGAGGGAAGAGAGGCATGAGACCGCCATGTGGGAACTTCAGTGGCAACTCCATCCACGAAGTCCGGATACGTTACTTCTCGGCCCGCCAAAGGAATGTCGGGGCCGTAGAAGTATGTCTGCTGCCAGTTTTTGCACGACTCGTGGCTGAAAATGTCGGGGAACCGCCAGCCAGGACGGATCTTGAAGCTTATGGTGCCGCAGTTTCTAAGCTCCTCTCTACTGTGTCCGGCTTCACGTTTGACGGTGAAGAAGTATACAAACAAATCTAACCTAGGCCTAATCCCTAGGTAACTCTCACAAAGTGCCGCGAAGTTGCTAAGCACTAGGATACTATTGAGGGAGAGGTTATGGGGTTGGACCTTGAAGTGATTCAAGACGGACAGGAAGAAGTGGGAGATGGGCAGAGAAACGCCGCGTACCAATTGCGCCTTGAGGTATACTTTCTCTCCGGCTTGGGGAGAAGGGGTCACCTCGCCGGCCGACACCGCCCGCCAGACGAGTCCCTCCGTCGCGGGGAGGTAACCCTCAGTAACCATCTCTTGGATGTCACGGCCGGTGATGTCCGAGCTGCGCCAGTCGCCTTTGTGCGAGTCTGGCTCCTATTCCAGGGGCTCCAGCGCCGCCAGATTGTGTTCGCCGTCGGTGGTTTCAATCACCGCTGATGCGGAGATAACCAGACCCTCTGGGGGCACGATGACGGAGCTCGCCGGCTTCGCTGTGGCTTCGCTCGACGCCGCCATTGACAGGGATGAGCTGCTGCTAGCCATGGAGGAGGGAGAGAGTGCGACTGGTGCAGAGAGCGAGGCTAGGGTTTCTCGAGGTTTTCACGGAGAGCTCGAGGAGGCGCGCGGCTGGAGGAAGAAGACGATGACACGAGAGAATAGGGTGAAAAAGTGGCAATTGTCCCACGGTTACTATTTATCTTACTTTGCGTCAAGATTCGTGCAGCTAATCGGACGGTTGCCGCGTGTCGTGGGAATGGTCACGGCAGATGCTGCAATCGGCAGCGAGTAGTAGAACGAGGGGGAAGGGCGGCCAGCCTTCTGCGGTGCGAGATGAGGGCAAAGACACAGGGTTTTCCCCAGGTTCGCCCCCCCGGAGGGTAAAGACCTACTCCTTCTAGATTGTATTATGGAGGTGTTACAATGGGCGAGCTCGGCGGCTAGGCGGCGAGTCGCTTGGGTGTATGAGGGAACGTGTCTCTACTCGCCCTATTGGGGGGTTTATATAGGCTCACCTCCCCTGGGGTTTACATATCTCAACCGATTCGGTTAGAGCTTCAGTAGTCCTTTAACCTAGTCCGACTGGGCCTATCTACTCGCCTGGGCCTTCAGCTTCCAGTCGCTCAACTCCTGGCTGGGCTTTGATCCACTCGCTCAGCGTGCCCACTTGCCGGTCTTGGGCGGTCGGAACGCCCCGCTGGGTATACCCCGGTAGGCATATCCCCATCAGTAGTCCCCGAGGCCGTCGTCGATTAGGCGTAGGTGGCTACTGGCAGTCGGAGTATACGGCTTCAGAGTAGGCACCCAGTCGAATCGTCGGCGGGCTCCTGTATAAAGGAGACAACCAATGATCCAGGTCGCAGCCTTGGCCGAGTCGAGTCGGCGGAAACACTGTCTTAGTGATCGGGTCGGCGAGCCGAGTGGCCGTAGTTGGACCGTCAGGCGTGGTCAAACTAGCCGTTGAGGTAATCCAACGGTAACTTTTGGCATAATCACCGCGTGGTAAGGGCTCCCTGATTTGGCGGGTAACTCCCGCTATATAAGGGGAATGGCAGGCAGTCGTAGAGCCAACTCCTCACCACTTCTTCCGAGTGTGCGCATTTTCTTTCCTTCGCTCCGCGATCCAGCCGACCCGAAATCCTCCGATCTCCAACCAATCTCTCGGCCATGGCCCTTTCCACCGAACCGTGGGGTAGGTCCAAGTGCACAAGGGCATAGCTGGCCTCCTTCGAGGAGGCCGGGATCCTGCGAGCCGGCTGTTGGCGTATCCCCGCAGCAGGAGAAACGACCCCAAACCCGCGAGAGAGGGAATTCGTCTGTTTCACCAGTCATCTCGAGCGGGGGCTAGGGTTTCCTACGTCCCTATTCTTCCGGCGCTTGCTACTTACCACGGATCCAGCCTTCAGATCTGGGTCCCCATAGCATCGAGCAGCTCGCCATCTTCGTGGCGTTCTGCGAATGCTACTTGGGCTGCCGGCCCTACTTCCCCTTGTGGCAAGATCTGTTCCACGGACGGATCAGCCGCGAGGAGGCAGGCGGCCCAATGCTTGCCGCGGGCGGCTTGACGTTCCAGCTCAAGTCCAAAGCTTCCTTCTTTGACCTGATGCTACCCGCCAAGGCAGCGAGCGACTGGAAGAAATCGTGGTTCTACGTGGCCGAGGCGACCCCAGAGGGCGAGGTGGCGATCCCACGGTACTCCGCTAGTCGCTCCGAGCCGCACAATCTTCAAGTAGGCAAGCTCCCCGGCGACCAGCGGATGGTCATCGATGAGATGCTCCAGACCATCCGCGGTCTGAAAAAGAAGGGCCTTCAAACGATAAACTTGTACAATTGCTGGCTCGGGCGGCGGCTCGTTCCACTCGCCCACCGCGACCACTACATGTACCAGTACACGGGCCGGGGAGACTCGACGAAGGCCTGTCTCGACGAGTGGAAGCTGGAGGATTATCTCCCAGCGTTGAAGAAGATTACCCAGGCGGTGTACCTGGATGCGCAGGCTGGGGTCGCCCCCTATACCGCGAAGCGTCCGGCTCCCACGGTAATTTCTTTACCTTGCTCGCAGTCGCAGTAAATGCAGTCGCGGTAATTCTGATTTCGTCTTGTATTTGTTGCAGCTATTCCAAGTGGTGGAAGGGTGGCTCCCACCCTCGGATGATGAGAGCTCGGGCCCGGACATAGGCGAATCGCCGCCTACCAAGGGCAACGAAGACGACGAGGACGAGTCCGAAGAGGAGGTCGCCCCACTGGTCCGAAAGACCCGCGGGCAACGACAGCGCGAGATCGAGGCAAGCAGAAGCCTCGAACGTCATGACGATGACGACGAGCTCCCAGAGACCACCTCGCGCCGTCAAGCCACCCCGTCAAAGAAGAAGAAGAAGGAAAGGGAGGCGAGGGCCTCCCCGAAGAAGAAAACGAAGCCGTCGAGAACGGCCTCACCGCCACACTCGGCGAGCAGCTCTGATGCTCCCAGCCCAGCCGGTGACGGCGCGCCACCAGCGACAACCGCGCTGGACGCGGCGACCGTGGAAGTGCCGCTGGCCTCAATGCCTCCGCCATTCGCCCCAGTCTCTGGGCTGGGGGAGGCTCCGGCTACGGTGACTTCGCCTCGCAAGGAGGCTCCGACCGCGGCGGCTTCACCTCGCAAGGAGGCTCTGGCTACAGCGGCCCCAACTCGCGAGGAGGCTCCCGCCAAGGATGTCCCAGAGGCACCGGCCGCGGCCTCAACGACGAAGAAGCCGTCCGTGTCTTGGGCACGCGACGTCCTGGAACTGGGATCGACGCCGATCGGGCCTCGAATCGAAAAATCGCCGCCTTCGCAGACGGGCTGCTTTCATCCCAGTCGCCAAGTGAGTGCGCTCACCCTTCCTTATTTTCCATAACTATTCCAATTGTCTCTGTTGACTTGATTAATGCGCAGGACCGGAGTGAAAAGGATGGGCCACCCGACCGTGGCCAAGGTACCCTCCGCCGCAAGCGAGGAGGACCCTTCCCGCAAGAGGAAGGCGGACGAGGTCGTCGCCTCAGCGGACGGCAGCAAGAAGGCCAAGGGTGATGACGTCGTCACGATTTCTGACGACGCGACGGTCGCGCCGGACGGGCCCGCGGTGGAGGCAGCCACATCTACGAAGGAGGGTGCTTCCTTGCCTGGAGCGGCGGAGGCGACCTCCCTTGGAGCGGGTGCCTCTATCGCTACCTTCCCCCGCTTCGTGACCAAGGCGGCCACGGCGAGTGAGGATACGCCCTCGAGCCACGCTCCTGGGACCGCCGATGCTGAAGTTGACCAACGTCGTGGGCACACGCCGGCGTTACTCGCATCCGTGGACGCGATACAACTCCATGGCATGCTTGGCGCGGCCATCCAAGTACATCCAGTCCCCGAGGATCAGGTCGGTGTTTTGCAGCGGCGTGATTCTTATAATTTCTCGTTTTTTTATTTCCGCATCCAGTCCCCGAGTGCGCACTCGCTGAATTTCAACGAGTGGGCACTTAGGAATTTCTTGATCACCAGTCCCCGAGTGCGTACTCGCTGAATTTCAGCGAGTGGGCACTTAGGAATTTCTTGATCGCCAGTCCCCGAGTGCGCACTCGCTGAATTTCAGCGAGTGGGCACATAGGAATTTCTTGATCGCCAGTCCCCGAGTGCGCACTCGCTGAATTTCAGCGAGTGGGCACTTAGGAATTTCGTTTTGACTGACTTTTTTGGTGATGTGCAGGGTCTGCAGCTGGAGTCGGCGGACCGATTGGCCGCGAAGCAGCGCGCGGAGAAGGATCTGGCCATCATCCAGGAGGCGAACAAGGGGCTTCAGGCAGCTGCTGTGAAGGCAGAGGAAGCTCGCCAGGGGCTTGTCCCCGCTGGTGAGTTGGTGGCGGCGCAATCTGCTCTGGGTGCCGCTGAACAGCGGATCGCCGACCTCGAGCGTGAACTACGAGAGGCGAGAGAAGAAGCGAGCTCGGCGGACGGGAGAGCGAAGGCCGCCATTGCGGCCGCTGAAGAGGATCGCAAGGTGTCAGAAGTCCTTATTGCTGGGCTTCAGGACGACCACACATCGCTTCAGTGCTTCATCACGGGACTCGCCCGCCCGTTGCTTGGTGAGTGCATCTCCCCTTTATAACAGTTGTGGTTTTTGTGGTGTCCCTCAAACTTATCATTGTCTTCTACTCGCAGGTCGCATCCTTGATAGCGAAGAAGAGGCGAGCTCGCTCGACGCGAGGCAGTGCGTAAGCATGCTCGTCGATTCGGCGACGTTGTCGGCGACGTGCATCCGTGCCTACCTCCAAGAAATATCGCCCACGGAGGTGATTCCCAGCGACCTCGTTGAGGTGTGGAGGTACTTGGAGAAGGCGCCCGCGGTCGTTGAGTTCATGACGCGGTCGGCGTTTCGGCGTGGAGCGTCGACGGCACTGAGCCTTGGACTCGCCCACTTCCCCGAGGATTTCGACATTGACGATGTGACGAGTGGGTATCCATCGTCGACTGGCGCGGTGGAGCTGTCCGAGGTCCTCAAGTTGCAAGAACGTGCCGCCACGTACTCGGAACGTGTCTGGGCAATGGGCGACCTCCTGCCGTACCAGGAGACGGTTGTCGCGCCAAACGACCCCGAGCCGCCGCATCGTGACTTCAAGGTCGAGCAGCCTTTTCGTGCGGCGATGGCGGGTGACCTGACGACGTATCCATCCAACCCGTACACGGCGTTCATCCGCAGTCGCCGGTATGCTGGCGAGTCGTCTTCGAAGCCTGCAGAGTAGGGTAGTTTGCCTTGTGGCGTTAGCAGCAGTTCTGCCATGCGGGCATATTTTGTAACATGAAACAATGCAACATGTGATTGAATGAGACGTCGTGTCTATTTTGATATTTGTTTGTGTGCTTTTGATTGATTTTGGACGAGTCCCCGAGCGCGTCCGCCCTTTTGTGGGGTTTACCTCGTATATGATGTATGTGTTGTTGTTATGTGTTTTGATGTTTTAGTCGACTCGCCCGAGCTCGAAGAGCCAGTCGCTAGGCGACTCCCTTGAGTGCTCTGTACTTTACCGTTTTCCCGTGCGCGAACGAGGTCGGGTGGCCGAGTCCCCGAGCGTGGTACTTGGTAGTTCTAGGCGCGACTCGAGGGTGGTTGAGGACTTAGCGCGTTGGTGTGAGCGCGTCACTCCTGCCTGGCCCGTGGGGTCAGTCGCGCGGCGAGTCCTGGGCATGCTCTCTTACTTGGCGTTTTCCCTGACCGCTCGCGACGAACTGGTCTTCAGTCCCCGAGCGTGGTACTTAGCCGTTCGAGTCGCTATGCCGAGGATGCGGAGGACCAAGGTCGCTGTGAGAAGCGAGGGCAGTTGTCTTGGCTCGTAGAACCAGTCGAGCTAGGCGACTCCAATGGGGCTTCGGGTTGGCGTTATTCGTGGACGATGCAAGACCAAGTGATTCAAGGTCTTACCGCACTACTTAGCCGCTACCGATCGGTGTACCAAAGGTTGACTTCGTTTAGCATAACGCTGTTTTACGAGTGCGAGTGGCACAAGTCATGGAGAGTAGGCGCAATTTGCGGTAACCGTTTCTTTTATTTCATGGCGACTGGAGGGTACATGTGTGAGGTTCTAGGAGTAGAACTTCCGGAGGAGGTTTACATTCCATGGTCGCTTGACGTCGAGTTCGCCGTCCCCGCGGACGTCGGTGAGGTAGTAGGCGTCGTTGCCGAGTACGCGCCCGATAGCGAATGGGCCTTCCCACGGAGGGGAAAGCTTGTGCATCCCCTTCTTGTCCTGGATGAGGCGTAGCACCAGGTCGCCTTCCTGGAAGGTGCGAGCTTTCACCCGCCGGCTGTGGTAGAGGCGAAGTCCTTGCTGGTAGATGGCGGTGCGTGACCGAGCGAGGTCGCGTGCTTCGTCGAGCTGGTCGACCCCATCTTGGCGGGCCAGCTCGTTTGCAGCTTCCGTATAGTGGACGACTCGCGGCGAGTCGTGTTCGACCCTAGTGGACGATCTGTTGACGGAGGTCCGGATCCCCCAGATGACAGAGGGCAACTCCTCGACCCAGCACCCAGCGGTGCGCTCGAGTGGTACTAGGAGTCGCGGCTTCAGGCCGTGGAGGATGCTTTGGTTGGCTCGTTCCGCCTGGCCGTTGGATTCCGGGTGGGAGACTGACGCGAGGTCGAGCCGGATATGGTGCTCTACGTAGAATTCGGCCATGGCTCCCTTGGCGAAGTTGGTGCCGTTGTCCGTGATGATGCTGTTGGGGAACCCGTAGCGATATATGACCTCGCGTAGGAATTTAGTGGCGGTCTTCCCGTCGCATTTCCGGACTGGCTTGGCCTCCACCCACTTCGTGAATTTGTCGACGGCGACTAGCAGGTGGGTGTAGCCAGAGGGGGCCTTCTTGAAGGGGCCTACCATGTCCATGCCCCACACAGCGAATGGCCAGGTGATGGGGATTGTTTTGAGCGCCGAGCTCGTATGCGTCGCCGGCATGATTGGCACCCGGCGCATCGCTGGACGATGTCGACAGCGTCGGCGTGTGCGGTGGGCCAGTAGAAGCCGTGTCGCATAGCCTTGGCGACCAGGGAGCGAGCGGCGGCGTGGTGGCCGCAGTCACCTGAGTGAATGTCGTGGAGGATTTTGCGTCCTTCAGCCGGTTGGACGCAGCGTTGGAACACGCCGGTGACGCTGCGCTTGTGGAGCTCGCCGTCGATGATGGTGTAGGACTTGCATCGACGAGTGATCATTCGAGCGTCTGTCTCGTCTGCTGGCAGGGTGCCGGCTTCCAGGTAGGCGATGTAGGGCTTGGTCTAGTCGTCTGGCTCGGTGACGAGCGCGACCAAGGCTGCCTCTGGTTGGAGTGGGACTTCGATGTCGATCTCCCTCGGGGGAGAGACTGATGCTTGGAGATTGTGTCGAGGAACACGCCGGCGGGTGGTGCGAGTGGAGCCGACCCGATGCGAGATAGGGCGTCGGCCTCCTCGTTTTTCCGCCTGTCGATCCACTCGACGGAGTAGCCGGTGAAGTGGCCGCCCAACTTGTCCACCGCTTGGCGGTACGCCGCCATGGTAGGGGAGACGGCGTCGCAGGTGCCGGCGACTTGCCCCGCGACAAGGTCGGAATCTCCGTAGCAGCGGAGGCGATTGACGTTCATCTCCTTGGCGGCTCGCATGCCGTGGAGTAGGGCCTCGTATTCAGCCATGTTGTTGGTGCAGGGCGTGAAGTCGAGGCAGAGGATGTAGCGGAGCTTGTCGCCCTTTGGTGAAATCAGCACTATCCCTGCGCCCCGCGTTCTTGGAGCCGTCAAAGTGCAGGCTCCAGTAGTGGAGGTACGGCAGTTTCTCTGGCTGCTGGGCCTCCTCCCAGTGCCTGTGACTTGATCGCCTTTCGTGGCTCATACTTGATGCTGTGGACGCCGATCTCGACGGCCCACTTGGCGACTCGCCCAGTCGCCTCGCGATTGCGGATGATGTCTTGCAGTGGTGCTGAGGAGACGACCGTGATCGGGTGTTCCCGAAGTAGTGCGCAGCGACGCCGAGCCCGTAAGACCGCGTATACTAGCTTTTGGTATCGGGTATCACGGGCGCGATTCGTGAGGACCTCGCTGATGTAGTACACCGGCCGAACCGGGCGCCTTTCCTTCCTCTGGTCGCCGACGACCATCACGGCGCCGACGACGCGCCGACGCCGCCGCGACGTAAACAACATGGGTTCTTTGTCGGGGCGGCGAGTAGTGGTGCGGCGAGTAGCACCTTTTTGAGGTCGCGGAGCTGCCGCCTCCTTGTCCCACGAAGGTGGGGTCCTTTGCGCATCAGGCGGTATAGGGCATCGCCTTTCGCTTAGGCGGGGATGAAGCGATCGAGAGCCGCTACTCGCCCGCCAGCTGACGCGTCGCCGCAGCACTCGGTTTGCCGAGCCGGGACCGTGTCGATCTTTGTGGGGTTCGCCTCGATCCTCGCTTGGAGACGACGCACCCAAGAGTTGTCCGCGGTACACCGAAGGTGCACTTGCCTGGGTTGAGCTTTATCTTGTATCTTCGCAGGTTGGCGAAAGTTTCCGCCAGGTCGGCGAGCAGGTCACCTTGGCGAGCGGATTTCACGACCACGTCGTCGATGTAGACGTGGATGTTGCGGCCAATTTGGCTCGCTAGGCATTCTTGCATGCACCGCTGGTAGTTCGCCCCGGCGTTCTTGAGGCCGAAGGTCATGGCGGTGTAGCAGAAGGCTCCGAATGGCGTGATGAACGCCGTCTTCTCCTCGTCTTCGACGGACATTTTGATCTGGTTGTACCCAGAGTAGGCGTCGAGGAAACAGAGCGACTCCGAGCCCGCGGTCGAATCGATTATCTGGTCGATCCGCGGGAGGACGAACTGCTCTTTTGGGCAGGCGCTGTTCAGGTTTGTGTAGTCGATACACATTCTCCAGGTCCCGTTTTTCTTCTCGACCAGGACTGGGTTTGACAGCCACTTGGAGTACTTGATTGGCCGGATGAAGCCGGCAGCGAGTAGACGCTGCACTTCCTCGGCGATTGCTCAACGGCGTTCTTCATTGAAGGGCCGCAGCGACTGCTTGACAGGTCGCACTTTGGGGTCGGTGCTTAGCTTATGCTCAGCGAGCTCCCTAGGGACACCGGGCATGTCGGAGGGTTTCCATGCGAAGATGTCCCTGTTCTCACGGAGGAACTCGATGAGCGCGCCTTCCTATGCTGGGCTCATGCCCGTCCCGATCGTCACCGTCTGGCTGGAGTCGCCTGGTACCAGCTCGACGGTGCGCGTGTGCGTCGTGGCCTCAAAGGTTGAGGTGCCTGCGCCTCGAGTTGGGCTTGAGTATGGTGGGTCGTTGTTGACCCGCCGCATTTCTGGCGAGCCTCGCCGGCGGTTGGTCTTCGCCCGCGATGACAAGCCGGGCGAAGCTCGCCCTTTGGCCTCGCACTCGGCGGCCATGTCGGGGTCGCCGTTGATGGTGATGACGCCGCACGGCCCGGGGAGCTTCATCGCGTTGTACGCGTAGTGGGGCGCTGCCATGAATTTAGCGAACGCCTGGCGCCCCAGGACACAGTGGTAGGGGCTGTCGAAGGGCACCAGCTCGAAGACGATCCGCTCGGTGCGGAAGTTTGCCAGTGTGCCAAATGTGACGGGCAGCGTGACCTTGCCAATCGGGTACGCCTTCCGACCGGGGACGATGCCGTGGAATGTGGTGTGGGTCGTCTCGATCATCTACTGTGGGAGCCGCAGCCGCCTGAAGGTGTCGAGGTAGAGGATGTTGATGGAGCTGCCGCCGTCCATCAATGTCTTGGGGATCCAGTAGTCGCCAACCTTGGGATTGACCACCAAGGCGACTCGTCCTGGGTACTCGATGCGCGGCGAGTGGTCTTGCCGGCTCCAGGTGATGGGCTGCTCCGACCAGTTCAGGAACTGGGGGACGTCTATTTGGGCCACCGCATTGACGGCGACGGCGCGGGCGATGACCTTCTTCTCGTGCTTCGTGTTGAAGCCTGTGAAGGTGTGGAGCGAGCCGGCTACTTTGCCGAATTTTCCGCCGTTTGGCGGGTCGTTGTCGGGGTCCTCCGCTGCCGTGCCTTCTCGATTTCCCTAAGGGTGTGGCGGTCGGCGGTGGTGTGCTATGGGCTTCCTTCCTTGCTATGGAACGCATGGTTGGTTAAGGAGGGCCGCGATCGAACCTTGGCTTGTTCTTGTAGTTGCCGCCGCGCGTTGCCCTCCGTCAGCGCGGTAGCTCTTGGTCTCCCGCTGCGTGCGGTGTTGGCGACAGTCGACTTCCACATCGCGGCGCTTGCTGCTGAGGCGAAAGTGCCAGAAGCGTAGGTCGGCGTCGGCCGTCGTTGCCGCCCGTGGCGCGTTGACCTCTTGACTCGTCGCCGCTTTCTGGTTCGGATCTTCCTCGGCATACCGTTTGGCGATCTCGAGGAGGTCGGGGATGTTGTCGAGTGTGCGGGAGTGTCGCTTGAGCTTGGCGACTAGAGGCTCGTAGCGGCACGAGGTCTTGAAGCAATGGATTATGGTGTTCGGGTGGATGCCGACCGCGTTGTACCAAAGCTCTTGCCACCGTTGGACCCAGTTATGGTCGACTGCTGGGTCCCTGGACGCACTGCCCAGGTCCTCAATAGTGGTGGCGGGTGTAGGAGCACTCAAGTGCTCGACGGCGTCGCACATTTCCTCCCGTGAGTCGACATCGCCCGGGGAGAGTGTTGATCCATCGCCGCACGCCCCTCCATCATTAGGGGAGGTAACGGGAGGCAGTAGGTCATGTGACCCGCGATCCCCATCGCCATGAGGTATGTGTCGAGCCAGACGGGGGTCGACGAGGAGTCGCATTTTCTATCTCTTTTGGCGCCTTGAAGTTTGGCGGTACTTCTCGCCTCGGATCATTGGTCCGGCACTTGGGTCCGAGTCGATCGAGCGACCCCATAGGCTCGCCACACGGCGATTAGTTAGGTGTGCCGCAGTCGTCGGGCGCGGCGCCAGCTTTGGTTGTTGATGATGTGGGTGCGGGCGCCGATGGTTGCCCATTGGCGGCGACAAGGTTGGTTGCCGCCCTGGGGTCATTGGTGGAGAGTGCCGCGTTCACGGTCGGTGTTGGAGCTGCAGCTGCCGGTGGCGGCGATTGAGGGTGTTTGCCGCCGCGGGGCCTGAGGCCGCTCGCTTCCCGAGGAACGAGTACACTAGACCTGCCGAGTCGGCCCGCTTTTGCTGCTCGACGGCCGCGAGCAGGGCCTGACGTATTCGATCCGTAGGGCGCCGCCGTGGCTGTGATGGTGTCGGCTGCTGCTCGACCTGCCACGAGGTTGTCCATTGGGGTGGAGAACAGGGAGGCCATTCGCCTCACCCCGTGAGGAGACTACTATCCGCGCTGGTCCTCGGGAGGTGCCGGGTGGAGGTGGGGCGCCGCTGACCCCGGGCGGGCGCTTCCCGGTGGCGCTTCTCGCAGATCGCGCTTCGCCACGCGGCCGGGTCGCTTTTGTCGCCGGTTCGGGCGCGCCTGAACGGTGGGGTTCAGCATGACCTGATCCGCTGGTGGTAGCGTGATAGCTCGCACCATCACCTGCCGAGGCGAAATTTTCGCCGCTTGCTTTTGCATCGCCCGCCAGCCAGCGGAGTTCCTCGACCTCCGCTGCCGTGGCGTTAGGAGGATTGGGGTGGAGAAAGGATCCTCCGGCGGATCGGCGTGGCCATGTAGGTCGCGGGCGTGGCGACCGTTCCATCGCGAGGTCGGCGGAGTTCTCCGACCCGAGTCGAATTCAAGATCCCGAGGATGGAGGGTCCTCAAATCTCCCGCTGGAGACTGGCGATGGAGCCCGCGGATGAGGCAGCGGTGATGGATCCGGCGAGTGACGCCGGGTCGCCGAGTCGGAGTCGTCGGTGAGGGCCGCATCCTCTGCGCGCTGAATTCCCGCCACGTTGTGGGCGAGTTGTACCGAGGCGAGGCGGTGGATCGGCGGATCCGCTCTCGAGAGCCGATCGGCGGGCGGCGACTTCCGGATGCGAGCCGAGTCCTCCGAGACGATGACGCCGGTGAGGCCGACAAAGAGGCTGATCGTGCGATAGCGTGATCACGCTGCGTGACGGGTTGCGCCGCCGGGACGTAGCTGCTCGGCAAGATCTGGAGCATCTCGCCGATCGCTATCATGCGGCCGATGGCGACCGTCTCGCTGATGGGCAGATTGGATCTCGCCGAACACCGCCAGACCGGCCAGGCCCCACGGTGGGCGCCACTGTCGTGGGAATTGTCACGGCAGATGCTGCAATCGGCAGCGAGTAGTAGAACGAGGGGCAAGGGCGGCCAGCCATCTGCGGTGCGAGATGAGGGCAAAGACACAGGGTTTTACCCAGGTTCGGCCCCCCGGAGGGTAAAGACCTACTCCTGCTAGATTGTATTATGGAGGTGTTACAATGGGCGAGCTCGGCGGCTAGGCGACGAGTCGCTTGGGTGTATGAGGGAACGTGTCTCTACTCGCCCTATTGGGAGGTTTATATAGGCTCACCTCCCCTAGGGTTTACATATCTCAACCGATTCGGTTACAGCCAGAGTCGCTTAACCTAGTCCGACCGGGCCTATCTACCGCTCGCTTGACTTCAATCGCTCAACTCCTGGCTGGGCTTTGATCCACTCGCCGCTCGCAGCCCACTCGCGGTCTTGGGCCGTCGGAACGTCTGCCGGGTATACCCGAGGCATATCCCCATCACCGCGTAGACGACGTGTTCGTGAACGTGCGCGGTAATTTCACCACGTCTCCAACTATCGCCGCCAACGGTTCGTATCGCTCGCGCGGGAAAATCAGATATGATTACGTTCTCTGCATGTGTGAGTTACGAGGCATCGCTGACCTACAGCCTACGTCGTCATAACTGACATGGTAGATGAGCCGTCCCATTGAAGATTCCGGCATGCACGGATTTAATCCGACAACGGGAGCGTACGATGGAAGATTCAGCATTTCTCCGACTTACTTATATAATACGGAGAAACTTCTACAGGGTTCTTTGGGAGGACTACAAGATGTTGCTTGACGATTTGCCGACATCCATCTAGAAGGAGCATTCCACGGGAAGAGGCAAGACGGCGCAAGATCTCGGAGTTCTCCGGGGGCTACTGTTGGGGATATGCTATATGGGTATCCTCATAGCATGTCTCTTATCCGACTAACCCGGGTGGCCCATAGTCGGTAGCATGGCCTATGGCCTGCTGGGCGGCCCAGTTAGGTGGATCCAGAAGGTAAGCCCATGTCAGATAAAGGAAGGCTACGGTGGAGTCACCAGCGTACCCGGAGCCTTGGAGTGCAAGATACACAAGACTAGTAATAGACGGTGTAGAACTCTGTAACTTGTCCGGCTAGGACTTTTCCCTGTAACCCTAGGACCTGACGACTATATAAGTCGGGCCTATGGGAGCCTTTAGGGAACGATAACTTAGACTTTCTAGTCACCTCGCACAGCGAACCTAATCTCTGTAACTCGGCGTATTGCCATTATAGGGATTTATAGCAGGAGTAGGATTCCGCCACCGTTGTGGGATCTGAACCTGGGTAAGCTGTTTTACCTCGTACCCGTCAACCGTCCGCCTTACCCCACGTCTCTAAACACACACTGTGAGGACCCCTCCATGGCGTACTCGTCGGCAATACCACGACAAGATCTCGAGTTCTCCGGGGGCTACTGTTGGGAATATGCTATATGGGTATCCTCATAGCATGTCACTTATCCGGATAACCCGGGTGGCCCATAGTTGGTAGCATGGCCTATGTCCTGCTGGGAGGTCCAGTTAGATGGATCCAGAAGGGAGGCCCATGCCGGATAAAGGAAGGCTACGGTGGAGTCACCAGCGTACCCGGAGCCTTGGAGTGCAAGATACACAAGACTAGTAATAGACGGTGTAGGACTCTGTAACCTATCCGGCTAGGACTTTTCCTCAGAACCCTAGGACCGCGACTATATAAGTCGGGCCTATGGGAGCCTTTAGGGCACGATAACTTAGACTTTCTAGTCACCTCGCAGTGAACCTAATCTCTCGTAACTCGTCATTGCCATTATAGGGATTTATAGCAGAGTAGGATTCCGCCACCGCTGGGATCTGAACTGGTAAGCTGTTACCTCGCACTCACAACCGCCTTACCCCACGTCTCTAAACACGCCGTGAGGACCCTCCATGGCGCACTGGCGGCAATACCACGACAAGATCTCGAGTTCTCCGGGGGCTACTGTTGGGAATATGCTATATGGGTATCCTCATAGCATGTCACTTATCCGGATAACCCGGGTGGCCCATAGTTGGTAGCATGGCCTATGGCCTGCTGGGCGGTCCAGTTAGATGGATCCAGAAGGGAGGCCCATGCCGGATAAAGGAAGGCTACGGTGGAGTCACCAGCGTACTCGGAGCCTTGGAGTGCAAGGTACACAAGACTAGTAATAGACGGTGTAGGACTCTGTAACCTATCCGGCTAGGACTTTTCCCTGTAACCCTAGGACCTGGCGACTATATAAGTCGGGCCTATGGGAGCCTTTAGGGAACAATCTCAGACAATCTAGTGTCGACTACGACGCACCTCGCAATGAACCAATCCTCAGAACTCGCGATTGCCCTTATAGTGATTTATAGCAGGAGTAGGATTCTGCCACCGTCGTGGGGTCTGAACCTGGGTAAACTGTGTTACCTCGTACTCGTCAACCGTCCGCCTTACCCCACGTCTCTAAACACGCACTGTGAGGACCCCTCCATGGTGTACTCATCGGCAATACCACGACACTTCTAGTTGTAACTGAATTAGTTCAGACTAGATGCTTAAAGGAAATCTAAGCATATATTTGAGTTAAAAAACTTTATACTGTAGCCCCCAAGCTTCTAATCAAAAACTGAATTAGTTCTGACTAGATGCTTAAATAAAAGCTAAGCATAATGCTAAGTCAAAAATTCCCGCTGTAGCCCCCGAGCGTCTAGGTGGAAAATTTCCGGCTAGAAAATCCAAGCAGACCAAACAACGTTTTAACTTTGACCTTTTTTCCAGAGAATGAGAGTGCTCGGAGGGGCATGGCCAATGACAAGTACCAGAAGATGCGCGCAGATTTGGAAGCTGAAAAGGGTAAAACTGCCTTCTTAAAGGAACAGATCACCAAGAGCAAGCGTCTGTTTTCTTTTTCGCATTCTGACTTGGTTTTGTGCCCATATTCTCCGAGTACTCACTGTGTACTTTGCTTTCTCCGACTTGCAGAAACCATTGCCAAGGCCAAGAATATTGTCAAGCAATCCAAGCATATTCAAGAGCTGGATAGCGAGAACAAAATTCTTAAGCAAGAGAGGAAGGACATGCTGAAAATGCATGAAGAATCAATGAAGGCCCTGCAGGACTCCGCCACCGAGGAAATCAATCGCTTGAAGGAGGAGATCTCTATCTTAAGAGATCATAAGCAAGATGCCAATGAGTAGAATCAACGCCATAGTGAGGCGTATAAGCTCATCCAACAAGAGAAAGAATCCTTGGCGGACACCCTCTGGCAAGCTGAGGCCAGCATCTTCAGTAAGTTTTCTCCGTCTTGGATTTCTGTAGTCTGGGTACTCTGAATTGTTGAACTCATGCGCTCCTTGTCGGAATTTGCAGCTCCTATGGGTTTAACCTGATCGCCTCCTCCAGCCAAGGAATGCATGATTCTAGCCGGCAACTTCATCAACACCGCCATCACACAAGCTAAGGAGATTGCCAAGCCCCTCCAGATAAACATCAAGGCATCGGACTCCATGGCGAAGTACTCGGAGATTTTGCGCCGAGCCCCCGAGCGTATCACAAGCTGGAAAGCTTCATGTGCACGGGCTGGTGGAAGGATGGCGCTGTCCATGGTGAAGGTACACTATGAAGATGACGACATCGACACGGTGACCTCTGGCATTCCCGACGCAGACGACGATGGAAAAGAGATTAACCATGAATCCATCTTGTCGTCGCTCGCGGGCTATGATACCAGAGTTGCCGACTTGGTCGATATCAACGTATTCGTGCCGATGAACACCATCGATGGCGGCAACCAAAGCTCCTCCGAGTCTCTTCACACGGCCGACTTCGAGGATGACTCTCCTGCTAGTGATGACGCTGCTTCTAAGTCTCCTGCGCCAAAGGAATGAAGAACAACTTTGTAATATTTGTTTCACCTTTGGTGTATGTGCGGAAAAAACTTAGTGATGTAACTTAAGGCGGAAAACAATGGTTGTTATTTCCTGCTACTCAAGAAATAGTTTCCAGCATGTATATATGTTTAAGCAAGTGTTGGCTTATCCATTACTTTGGTTCTTATGCTTGACTTTTCGTGAGTCGGAAGACTCATTGTCGGAACTATGCGCTCAGGTGATGATGCCCAATGGCACCGTCAATAACCTAAGCACAAAATCGCCGACAATAAGTGCCGAAAGTCACTACTCCATAATCCACATAAAAACGACAAAGAACGTGTAGACTAGAAAACTTAAGCTAACGCCTGTAGGTGGAATTTTCACAAGTGCAATCACAAAACTTGTGCATAAAGGTTTTACATGATCCAAAAATGAACACTAAAGGAGGTAAAGACTTAGAAATATGAGTGAACTAGAGAGATTTATTTCATTGATCCTATAAGAGGTACACAATTAGATAAAAAATGCTAAGTGTAAAAAGGACGTAGCTGTGCTATGTTCCATGGCCGATCACGCTCCGGGTAGTCATCATCCGGGTCACGTCGCTTACGCTTATGATCCTCGTTGGGTCTATCCTTCAGTTCACGATTCTCAACGAGGTAGTAAGACCCATTGAGTAGCGCCTTGCTTATGATAAACGGTCCTTCCCATGGCGGGGATAATTTGTGACTTCTTCTGCTTAAGTCGGAGCACCAAATCCCCCTCCTTAAACGAGCGATGCCGAACGCGGCGACTATGGTAGCTGCGTAGCTTCTGCTGGTACATGGCAGATCTTTGGCATGCCAAAACGCACTCCTCCTCGAGAAGGTCCACATCTAGGCATCTGGATCCTTCAGCGTCATCTTCGTTTAGGCTCTTTTGCAGAAAGCAATATAGTTTTATCCTATCTTTTCAAAATAGTTTTGATCTTTTGACAATCTTTCTAAACTCCTTGGAAACTCCAAGTGCTTCTAATCCCTTGTTGACACCATCAAGTTTTACTTTGAGAAATTGGAATGTCGAGATCTTCCATAGCTTCAGGCCTTAGTTGCTCAGAGTTGTCCGTAACCGGGGACACGGCTAAGTTCTTAGAATTTGATCTTCTGCAGAAGTTGTACAATTTACCCACATGACACAATCTCGTCTTGACGCCACCAGTGGCCGCTGGATAAGTACTCACCCAATGGAGTACCGGCAGATCGAGAATGTGACAAATTCTTTCCATAGAAGTCCTCCCAATACACAATGCAAGCTTGTCTACCAGGCACCAATGTATGGATATATTTCCAATACACAATTCTAGTTAACCTGAAGATGCCAATGCAAGGGGTCTTCCACTATGTAGTTGACTAAGCCAGAGCCCATTTAGCATGTGGCTGTACACGGAAGCCACTGTACGAGAAACATGTTCAATCTCTAAGTCCCTAGGTGGTTTTCTTCTAGTGCACATACAAAAAGATAGCCATATAAACATGGTTCCCTTTGTTGCCACCTTATCCAAAATTGAGTATCCACTTTCCACCCAGGTGGTTCATTGAGGACTTGTTTTATTATATAAAACATATATTTTTCCAACACTTTATATAATCATATCTTGTATTCCATCCCAAGTCTATAGCAGGGCTAAGCATACTACATCTACAATGTTTTCACTAAGGAAGATATAAGGATATCCTAATAGGATATAGCATAGTATAGAAATATAGTAGTCCTATCATGCATACTACAAAAATCCACTAAGTGTAATGAAAATAGTAGGACATGGATGATAGTGTCACTTGCCTTTATAGTAGAATATTTAGGTACTCTCCTTGATCTTCCAATATCACACTCCTCAAAGTCTACAACAATACAATCAAGCAAAAAGCACACACTCAAAACTACAACACAATACAATAAGGAAATGCATGCAAGCATGCAACAAAATCATTTTATCGCACAAGTTGTTCCAACAAGGTTCTGAACATTACAAACACCTACTGGTCCTTTTTATGAAGGTAGAATTTTAATTGGAACCAAGTTAGTGCAATTAGCTTACTTAAAATATCTTCTTTTGCTAGAAAATCTTTATTCAATGGGATATTTTTTTCTGCCATCAAATTATATTTTTAATTTTCGTATGTTAATGTTTCTGGTCAGAGGGTTAAATATACAACCATTTGCAAAAGGATTCTCTCAAAAAAAATTTACACAACAATTTTTATTCTCAAAATACTCCACAAATGATTATGTATAAAACATGATTTTAACCGACTTGAAAATACCAAATTATGTCTCCACTGTGTTCTACTCGTTTTTATGAATCCATAGACATATTATTTGCTAAATTTGGATAAATAGAACTTAAACTATGATTTTTACAAGTTTCAATGTTCATATGTCTAAAAATCCGAAAATACAAATAGATGTGACAAGTGGCAGCTTATGATTAGTTGATACCCCTTCACTTGAGTTAACTGATTTCAGCCTTAGGATCTAGATCGTGTGGTTCAGAGATGATATGAAGGGAGAGGAAAAAAGGACAAAAAAAAGGAGAAGCTCACGTACGAGTATGCATGAGGCCATTGGAAATTTGGCACGCGAGCAGCAGCCTAGGTACTGGTTTGTGTCATTGTTGTGGAGCCTTCTGGGAGCTGATGAAGCAGTGGGCGATAAAGTAGGCGTCGAGGTTGAGGTTAGGAAGGCCCTGCTTGTACACGCGAGTGCTTCTAGCGTTGTCTACGACTGGACCGACGGCGGTATCGGCGGCACGGTCATCTGCAGAAGAACGACGTAATACCATGTCCTGGAGGTAGGCATCAATGAGGAGAGTATTCTGGTTCAAGGAATTGACAAGTTTCTCACCGTGGACGTCAAGATCTGACGATGAACTCGTATTTTGGACTGATATTGGCATCGTTGGTATGGATTGTAGAGACATCAACTGGAGAAAGTTTAGAAACAAAAGTGAAGGAGGAGGATTAGGGGTACACGATGCTTCTCTCGATTTGTAATAAGGTAGTCTGAGATGGGAGATCGGAAAGGCATGCCGACGAATGGCATTCGAAGCATCGGTTGAATTTGAGCAATTTAACACAATAAAACGAGGAACTAATACCCTGAACGGAACCCCACGAAATTTTGAACATAATTCGTATTAAAGTCGAGAGGAAACTGTCGTCCAATTGATAAAGATTTAAAGTGAGAAAGGTAGTCATTGCCATGGATGTAACGTACAAGTAGGTGATGGAGAGGAAGACGAGCAGGAGATCCATCGGACGGGCAGCTCGGTGGTCAGATGGGCCAGAATATTTGGCTCAAGATAAATAAATAAATAAACAAACAAAGAGAGAGAGAAAAAAAGTAGACGTGAGCACTATGGGCTACGGGTGGGCTAGGATTAGGCCGAATTGACTGAGTTGGCCAAGTTGGGTTGATGCGTTTTTTTATTACTTTTGTTTTTATTTTCCAGTTTTTAATTTTTCTTTTTGTATTGATTCAAATTTGATCTAAAAATTATCGAGAAAGTTAGAGCAAAAATATTAGTAGATAAGTTATTCAAAATAGAGTAATTTATCAATATACAAAATAATTTAATTAAAATTTGAATATGTCACATAGGTTCATAATTTTAACCGCTTAAAGTATAAAGGTTTTTATATAACACGTATGATCAAATATTGTTCTGGTTATGGACATAAGCAGTTGACACTTATCTATCTATTTTTAGAAAAATAACTACCATGCTTTTGTTCTTTGAGGGACACGTGCAACTTAAAATTACATTTGGTTTCCTATAAGATTTTACGTACAGATCTATACGGAAGAAATAATTATCCTAAACTGTAATCGTGAGTTCATGTCAAATATGGTCTTGATAAATCCTGACGTGGCTCTAGGTTATGGTGACCAACTGATGGATGTCGGGCGGGCGTCAGTCCTTGTCGCAGATGAAATCCGGCTCCTTCTCTGTATACACCTTGTCGCAGTCGTCGGAAAACGCGACAATCGGCAAAATAAAAACTACAGTTAGCTACCCAGCTTTATTTGATTATATACGTATTCTCTTCTTCTCATTCTTTTTTTTTCTTTCTTTGTATTTGATTTGAATTACAATCTGTTTTCAAAAACATTTTAGAAATTATGAAATAACATACCAGTGGGTAGCTTATTCAAAATAGAATAATATGGTATTGTTTCATTTTTTTTTAAAAGTTTATCTAAAATTCATAATATTGCACCTTGGCTCAAGTGGTGTTTATTTCATATTTTTCTTATTTCTTTCTTTCCTTCAACTTATATATTCCATAGGGTTCCAAAACGGGTCAATCTAATTTATATAATTTAAATATATGCGTTCTTTATCATTATTGTTCTACTTGGAATTGTTTTGCTAAAATGTAATATTGAATATAGTCATGATCTTAAGTTGAACTAGATATGAATATTTTCTTATTAGGGTTTAAGTTTTGGGATTTTAATCGTTTCCAAGATTTTAAATGCAAACGCTCCATGACGAAGATGCATAACATGCATTTTATTTTCTTGAAAACTTGTTTGTAACTTTCTCAATCAAATTTTTTTTTTGTTCAAGTAAGGTTTTGATGTTTACATTTGGAATCAAAAAGTTTCTTTTCACTCTAAATTTAAACATTTATTTATTTTGTTTATTTATTTTTCACATTACAAAATTTGGATAATTTTGGGATGTGACATTAACGGTCCCACCATGTCTATTCCCCAGACTGCAAATGGGCAAGTTATTGGTATTGTTCGCAATTCTTTAGCAGGAACATGTGGTTGTCGGGCATAATTCTGGCATCCCATGCATGTCTCAACCAGCTGTCGTCACCGCGTCACCAAGAGAATCCTTGCCGGAAGGCTTTCGTGACCAACGATCGAGGAGCGGCGTGATGCCCGCAATCTCCGAGATGAATTTCGCGTAGTATTTCCATACCTTCTAGCTGGGAAACACACTTTAGGTATACACCAGTAGTGCTCCTTTTGTAGAGTTGCCCATTGATTATGGTATAACCCTTTGCTCATCGTACTATTTGTCGTCTTTCAAACTCGTCGTCAGGCAAAGTTCCGTGTTCGAGATATTCCATGAACGGTTTTGTCCAAGCCAGAGGGACCTTGGTCACCATGTTGACAAAAGAGTCAGCTCTATCCGGGTTGTCGATGTCGGCTCCCTTCACGGATGGTGTGCGCAGGTGCTTTAGGAAAATTCCTAGCGGAATTTGCTTGTGCCCTGGTCCTAGCTTAGACAGCAGATCAGCCGCCTTGTTTTTCTCCCTAGGTACATACTTGACTTCGTAGCCCAAGAAGCTCTTGGCTATCTCGTCCACTTTGTCTCGATATGCCGCCATCATAGGGTTCTGCGCATTCTAGGTGCTAGCCACCTGCTGGGCAACCAAGTCGGAATCTCCACAGCAAACTATGCGCTTGATGACAATATCCTTGGCTACACGTAGTCCGTGAATGAGTGCTTCATACTCCTCCATGTTATTTGTAGCCTTAAATGGATCTGCAGAACGTAGTGTAGCTTGTCTCCTGTTGGTAACTATAGCAGTACACCAGCCCCCGAGCCATTGAGCAGCTTTGATCCGTCAAAGTGCATCACCCAGTACTCTGGTTCTGACAACGGAGTAGCGTCTGGCATCTCCGTCCAATCTACAACAAAATCTGCCAAGGCTTGTGACTTGATAGCGTCGCGTCTCTTGTATGTGATCTCGAAGGAGGCAAGTTCAATGCCCCACTTCGCGACCCTTCCTGTAGTGTCCCTGTTGTTGATTATGTCGGACAGTGGAGTCTTGCTCACCACTGTGATTGGGTGCTCTGAAAATCTTGCCTCGAAGCAAGGAATACTCCATAAGCTATCTTCTGGTAGTGCGGGTAACGCTGCTTGGACTCCGTCAAGACCTCGCTCACATAGTAAACTGGTCGTTGAACTCCGTGCTCATAGCCTGGTTCCTTCCTCTCTACCACGACGACGATGCTAATTACCCGGTTGGTTGCCGCCATGTAGATTAATAGGGGCTCTCCAGGCTCGGGTGCTGCAAGGATAGGCGCTGAGGAAAGAATCTCCTTGAGCTGCTTCAATGTTGTGTCTACTTCGTCTGTCCATGTGAATTTGTCCGCCTTCTTCAGCAACTTGTACAGCGGCAGAGCCTTGTTGGAGATATGCCCTAGAGGCAATAATAAATGTAGTTATTATTATATCTTTGTGTTTATGATAAATGTTTACATTCATGCTATAATAGTATTAACAAGGAAACCATTAATACTTGTGTGATTTGTAAACTTAATTTGAAGTCCCTAGTATAGCCTCTATACTTCACTAGCTTGTTGATTGATTAATGATTGTGGTTTCCATATCATGAACATTGAGATGTTATCAACAACAAGATCATATCGTTAGGAGAATGATATGGTGGACATACTCCTATAGATAAGCGTAGCATAAAGATCAAGTCATTTCATTAGTTCAATTGCTATATGCTTTCTGATACATAGTAACCTAATTCCTTCGACCATGAGATCATGCATATCACCTTTACCGGATGGATGCTTTGATGACATCAAACACCACACCGTAACTGGGTGGCTATAAAGGTGGCATTAAGTGTTCGGAAAGTATTGGTTGAAACACATGGATCAAGAATGGGATTTGTCCATCCACATGACGGATAGATATACTCTGGGCCCTCTCGTGGAATGTCATCCTATTGGCTTGCAAGCATGTGACTTGGTCACAAGGGATCACATATCACGGAACGAGAAAAGAGTACTTATCGAACGAGGTTGAACTAGGTATGCAGAGATACCGACGATCATAACCTCGGTAAGTAACATATCGTGAGACAAAGGGAAATTGGTATCGTATGTAAGTGGTTCATTCGATCGCAAAGTAATCGTAGAAATATGTGGAGCCATATGAATTTCCAGATTCCTCTATTGGTTATTGTTCGGAGAAGTGTCTCGATCATGTCCGCATAATTCACGAACCGTAGGGAGACACACTTAAGGATTCGACGTTGTTTGAGTAGTTATGGTATTATGAGAAAGAGACCGAATGTTGTTCGAGTCTCGGATGGGATCCGGATATCACGAGGTGATCCGGAATGGTCCGGAGAATAAGATTCATATAAGGAAAGTCCTGCTTTGAGTTCGGGAATGATTCCTGTTTTCATCGGGAATGTTCTAGAAGGTTCCGGATTGTCCCAAGACCGGGGAAGGGTACATGAATGTGTCATTGCTCATTGAATGATTGCATCATGTACTAAGTGTTATTGCTGTCCCAAATAAAGGATTAAATTGAATCCTAAAACAGAAAAGTCAAATGTCCATTTGAAAGTCAAACGCCAAAACAAGAAACTGGGAAACAAGCAAGAGGAGTTGAATCAACTGAGGAGGAGTAGGACTCCTCCAGGCCGGCGCCAGCCCTAGGCCGAGTTGGGGAGGGACTCCCTCCCTCCCCTGGCGCGCCAAGGAACCCCCTCCCATAAAAGGAGGGGCAGGGCTCCTCCCATAGACACATAACTTTCTACTCTAGATCTCCGGTTTAGAGCTGTTTTGGTTTAGAGCTTCTAATTGCTTTAGCCAACAGTTTAGAGCCTTCTAATTGGTTTAGAGCCTTCTAATTGGTGTGTCTAATTACTAGGCCACTAATAGCCTCTCTCATAAGCTCCACCATACTCGCACTTTAAGGCGAAGCCTGCAGGATCTCCCTCTACTTCCGGTACACGCCAGCCGCCGGAATCACGAGGAGAGTGCTACAACCTCGCCGTCACTGGAACAAGGAGAGGAAGGTCTTCGCCGAAAATCGAACGTGTGACCGATTGCGCGCCGAACGCATACCGAAGGATCGTCTACACGATCTTGAGATCGGAAGAGTACGACTACATCACCCACGAGAATCCGATCTCGTTAAACGCTTTGGAATCTTCGAGGGTAAGTTATACCATCGACTGTTGCTACAATCTAGTAGATAGATCTTGGCTTGTTTGTTTGTATGCGATAGAAAATTTTTGTTTTCCATGCTACGAACCCCTACAAAGGGTATCGAGCCGTGTCTATATGTAGATCTGTTGCACGAGTAGAACACAATGGTCATTGTGGGCGTTGATGCTTTATTGTAGATTGCTTTTGTGTACTTTGCATCTTGCGGTATGTTGGGATGAAGGCCCGGCTAACCTTACATGACATCGTTCATGAGACTTGCTCCACGCTTGACATGTAACTTGTATTGCATAAGTGGCTTTATGGTGCATGTTTCTCCTAGCATAGTTAAGATCCAATTTACAACGGGTGATCAACAATGCTAGTATCAATGTTGTGGTTCTTGTTCGTAAGTTAGAACGACACTTATTGAAAGCCCCAAACCACGTAAAATATGCAAAGAAAGTAGAAGCGTCTAACTTTGTTTTGCGGTGTGCAAATGATGTGATATGGCCATGATTGTGATTATATTCGATGTATGCAATGTTCCTTATTGTAAGTCGACAACCCAGGAGCCATATGGTTGTCTTTAATTTATGTTAAGACCCGCGTGTCTATTCAAAGTAGTTGTAATAGTTGAAGCCGTGGACGACAACCATGGAGAAGCGTCATTGACCTTGATGCAATGTCGGTGATGATGGAGATCATGTTCGTGCTTGAAGATGGAGATCGGAGGCACGAAGAAGAAAGGCCATATCATATCACATATATATTGAATTGCATGTGATGTTAATCCTTTATGCATCTTGTATTGCTTAGTAGACGACGGTAGCATTATAAGATGATCCCTCATGCACATCAATTTCAAATCATAAAGTGTTCACCCTTAGTTAGCACCGTTGCTAAAGCTTGTTGTTTCGAAGCACCACGTGATGATCGGGTGTGCTAGATTCAGCAAGTGTATACAACGTGAGCAAGCCAGATTTGCTCATGCAGAAACTAAGGTTTGATCTTGACGAGCCTAGCATGTACAGACATGGTCTCGAAACACGGATTACCGAAAGGTAAAGCATGAATCGTATAGTAGATATGATGAACATGATGATTGTTCGCCATTGAAACTATATCAACTCTCGTGATGATCGGTGTTGATGTAGTGGATTTGGTTCGTGTGATCACTAAAACAATGTGAGGGATGTTGTTTTGAGTGGGAGTTCACCTAGTTTAATTTCATTAATTAATTTGAACTCAATTTGTCATAAACTTAGTCTAAACTATTGCAAATATGTTGTAGATCAATGGCAGCCCCTACCATCAATTTTAATGCTCCTAGAGAAAGAAAAGTTGAAAAACAATGGAAGCAACTCATGGATTGGTTCCGCAATTTGAGGATTGTCCTCACAATGGTAATTTGACCTATGTCTTTGGATGCACCGGGTGACCCACTGCGGTGATGCTTCCGATGAAGTAAAGAATGTTTACCTCGCTCGGAAGAATCAAGATCCATAGTTCAGGTGCTATCTTGTATGGTTTAGAATCGAGCTTGTAAAAGGTTTGAAGAGTCGACCCATATGATATTGTCGAGGATCTCAAATTGATTTTTGAGACTCATGCGGCAATTGAAAGCTATGAGGCTTCAAAAGTTCTTTAACTGCAAGATGGAAGAGGGCAGCCCGGTGAGCATGTGCTTAAGATGTCCAGGCATGCAAACAAACTTCAAAGCTTGGGTATAGTGATTCCTAATGCTTTGGGGATTTACCGTGTCCTCCAATCACTACCACCAAGTTACAAGAACTTTGTGATGAACTACAACATGCGTAACATGAACAAGACGTTGCTGAACTCTTTGCCATGTTGAAATCTGCGTAAGTGGAGATCAAGAAAGAGCACCAAGTGTTGTTGGTCAATAAGACCACCAAATTCAAGAAAGGCAAGTCTAAGCAAAAGGGACACTTCAAGAAGGGTGGTGAGAAAGCTACCACGCCGACGAAGAAGACCAAGGCTGGACCTAAGCCCGAACCGAGTGTTTTACCGCAAGGGAGAAGGTCACCGAAGCGAATTGCCCAAAGTACTTGGCGGATCTGAAGAACGGCAACATCAAGAAGAAAGGTATATCTGATATACATGTTATTGATGTGTATCTCACTAGTACTCGTAGTAGTGCCTGGGTATTTGATACTGGTTCGGTTGCTCATATTTGTAACTCGAAACAGGTGCTGCAGAATAAACGGATCAAAGGTTGATGTGATCGCGGTCGGCACGCTACCCCTTCATCTACCATCGGGATTAGTTTTATACTTAAATAATTGTTATTTGGTGCCTGCGTTGAGCATGAACATTATATCGGGATCTTGTTTATTGCGAGACGGTTACTTGTTTAAATCTGAGAATAATGGTTGTTCTATTTATATGAGTAATATGTTTTATGCACATGCACCTTTGATAGATGGTCTATTCTTATTGAATCTCGATAGTGGAAATACACATATCAACAACATTGAGGCTAAACGTTTGAAATCAGCGATAATTCACCTATATGTGGCATCGTCTTGGTCACATCGAGTGAAACGTATGAAGAAACTCCATTCGATGGACTTCTTGAATCACTTGATTTTGAATCACTTGAAAGATGCGAAGCATGTCCGATGGGAAAATGACTAAGACTCCATTTTCAGGTATGATGGAGCGAAGCTACGGACTTATTGGAAATCATACATACCGATGTGTGTGGTCCAATGAGTGTAGCATCGCTGTGGTTATCGTTATGTTCTTACCTTCACGGATGACTTGAGTAGATATGGATATATCTATTTCATGAAACATAAGTCCAAACTTTCGAGAAGTTTAAGGAGTTTCAAAGTGAGGTAGAGAATCAACGTAACAAGAAGATTAAATTTCTACGCTCGATCGTGGAGGTGAATATCTAAGTTACGAGTTTGGCGAGCATTTAAAGAAGTGCGAATACTTTCACAATTGACACCGCCGGAACACCACAACAGTAATGGTGTGTCCGAACGTCGAATCGAACTCTCTTAGATATGGTTCGCTCTATGATGTCACTTACATTTACCGCTATCATTTTGGGGTTATGCATTAGAAACAGCTGCATTCACTTTAAATAGGGCACCGTCTAAATCCGCTGAAACGACACCGTATGAATTATGGTTTGGGAAGAAACCTAAATTGTCGCTCCTTAAAGTTTGGGGATGCGGCCTATGTAAAGAAGTTACAGGACAAGCTTGAACCCAAAGCGGAAAAATGCGTCTTCATAGGATACCCAAGGAAACTATTGGGTATACCTTCTATCATAGATCCAAGGCAAAACATTCGTTGTTAAGAATGGATCCTTTCTAGAGAAGGAATTTCTCTCGAAAGAAGTGACTGAAGGAAAGTAGAACTCGACGAGGTTGTTGAACCTTCTCTCGAATTTGCAGTAGCGCAAAGACCGAAGAAGTTCTGTGGTGCCTGCACCAATAAGGAGGAAGCTAATGATGATGATCATGAAACTTCGTTGAAGTTGCTACAGAGCTCGGAGGTCAACGAGAACTCGTACCACCCATTGGTATGATTCCGTTATGAATGTCATGGTGGTGGACAACACCGATGACCCCGAGACATATGAGGAAGCGATGATGAGCCCAGATTCCAATAAATGGCAAGAAGCCATGAACCGAGATTGGATCCATGTACGAAAACCAAGTATGGACTTTGGTGGACTTACCGGATGGCCTAGGAAGGCCGAGAACAAATGGATTTTCAAGAAGAAACAGATGCCGATGGTAATGTTATCGTTTATAAAGCTCGACTTGTCGCAAAAGGGTTTCGACAAATTCAAGGAGTTGACTACAATGAGACTTTCTCACCAAAGCGAAGGTAAAGTCTGTGAGGATTATGTTAGCAATCGCTGCATATTATGATTATGCGATATGGACGATGGATGTCAAAACAGCATTCCTCAATGGAGACATTGATGAAGAGTTGTATATGATACAACCCAAAGGTTTTGTCGATCCTATAGATGCTAACAAGGTATGCAAACTTCAACGGTCCATCTATGGATTGAAGCAAGCATCCCGTTGGAATCAACGTTTTGATAAGGTAATCAAAAGTTTTGGTTTTATACAAACTTATGGAGAAGCTTGTATTTACAAGAAAGTGAGTGGGAGCTCAGAGCATTCTTAATACCGTATGTGGATGACATATTGTTGATTGGGAATGATGTAGACCTTCTTAATAGTGTCAAGGAATATTTGAATAATAGTTTTCAATGAAGGATCTTGGCGAAGCAGCTTACATATTAGGCATAAAGATTTATAGAGATAGATCAAACGCCAAATATCATTGTCACAGAGTACATATTTGGACAAAGTTCTAAAGAGATTTGGAATGGAAGAAAGCAAGAAAGGGTTCTTGCCCATGTTGCTAATACGACCTTGAGTAAAACTCAAAGTCCGACATCGGCGTAAGATAGAGAAAGGATGAGTAAGACTCCTATGCCTCAGCCATAGGATCTCTAATGTATGCCATGCTATGTACTAGACCCGACATTGCATATGCCGTTAGTTTAACTAGCAGATATCAAAGTGATCCAGAGTGGATCATTGACAATGATCAAAAACATCCTTAAGTACTTGAGAAGAACTAAGGATATGGTTCTTTCTTATGGAGGTGATGAACAGCTCGTTGTTAATGGTTACACCGATGCTAGTTGGAACACCGATCCGGATGATTCTAAATCACAATCCGGATACGTATTTATTTTGAATGGTGCAGCGATTATGGAGGAGTGCAAAGCAAAGCGTTGTGGCGAGATCTTCAACTGAATCGGAATACATGGTCGCTGGAGGCTTCACAAGAAGCGATATGGATGAAAGAGTTCATTACAGAGTGGTGTGGTTCCAAGTGCTACTGACCCAATGTCTATCTACTGTGATAACATGGGCGCCATAGCCAATGCGCAAGAACCAAGGTCACACAAGAAGTCAAGCATATCAAGCTGCTTTCACGCTATTCGAGAACACATCCGGGATGGGGATATAAAGATTTGCAAAGTACACACAGATCTGAATGTGGCGGATCCGTTGACTAAACCTCTCCCGAGGGCAAAACATGACCAACACCAAACTGCCATGGGTGTTCGGTATATTACCATGTAATCTAGATTAGATGACTCTAGTGCAAGTGGGAGACTGTTGGAGATATGCCCTAGAGGCAATAATAAATGTAGTTATTATTATATCTTTGTGTTTATGATAAATGTTTACATTCATGCTATAATAGTATTAACAAGGAAACCATTAATACTTGTGTGATTTGTAAACTTAATTTGAAGTCCCTAGTATAGCCTCTATACTTCACTAGCTTGTTGATTGATTAATGATTGTGGTTTCCATATCATGAACATTGAGATGTTATCAACAACAAGATCATATCGTTAGGAGAATGATATGGTGGACATACTCCTATAGATAAGCGTAGCATAAAGATCAAGTCATTTCATTAGTTCAATTGCTATATGCTTTCTGATACATAGTAACCTAATTCCTTCGACCATGAGATCATGCATATCACCTTTACCGGATGGATGCTTTGATGACATCAAACACCACACCGTGAATCGGGTGGCTATAAAGGTGGCATTAAGTGTTCGGAAAGTATTGGTTGAAACACATGGATCAAGAATGGGATTTGTCCATCCACATGACGGATAGATATACTCTGGGCCCTCTCGGTGGAATGTCATCCTATTGGCTTGCAAGCATGTGACTTGGTCACAAGGGATCACATATCACGGGAACGAGAAAAGAGTACTTATCAGTAACGAGGTTGAACTAGGTATGCAGAGATACCGACGATCATAACCTCGGGTAAGTAACATATCGTGAGACAAAGGGAAATTGGTATCGTATGTAAGTGGTTCATTCGACGCAAAGTAATCGAGAAATATGTGGAGCCATATGAATTTCAGATTCCTCTATTGGTTATTGTTCGAGAAGTGTCTCGATCATGTCCGCATAATTCACGAACCGTAGGGAGACACACTTAAGGATTCGACGTTGTTTGAGTAGTTATGGTATTATGAGAAAGAGACCGAATGTTGTTCGAGTCTCGGATGGGATCCGGATATCACGAGGTGATCCGGAATGGTCCGGAGAATAAGATTCATATAAGGAAAGTCCTGCTTTGAGTTCGGGAATGATTCCGTTTTCATCGGGAATGTTCTAGAAGGTTCCGGATTGTCCCAAGACTCCGGGGAAGGGTACATGAATGTGTCATTGCTCATTGAATGATTGCATCATGTACTAAGTGTTATTGCTGTCCCAAATAAAGGATTAAATTGAATCCTAAAACAGAAAAGTCAAATGTCCAGTTTGAAAGTCAAACTGCCAAAACAAGAAACTGTGGGAAACAAGCAAGAGGAGTTGGAATCAACCTGGAGGAGGAGTAGGACTCCTCCAGGCCGGCGCCAGCCCTAGGCCGAGTTGGGGGCGCGCCAAGGAACCCCCCTCCCATAAAAGGAGGGGCAGGGCTCCTCCCATAGACACATAACTTTCTACTCTAGATCTCCGGTTTAGAGCTGTTTTGGTTTAGAGCTTCTAATTGCTTTAGCCAACAGTTTAGAGCCTTCTAATTGGTTTAGAGCCTTCTAATTGGTGTGTCTAATTACTAGGCCACTAATAGCCTCTCTCATAAGCTCCACCATACTCGCACCGGCTTAAGGCGAAGCTCATGGGATCTCCCTCTACTTCGTACCGCCAGCGTCTTGCCGAATCACGAGGAGAGTGCTACAACCTCCGGCTGCTGGAACAACAAGGGAGAGGAAGGTCTTCGTCGAGTACCGAACGTGTGACCGATCATGAGCGCCGAACGCATACCGAAGGATCGTCTACACGATCTTGAGATCGGGAAGAGTACGACTACATCACCCACGAGAATCCGATCTCGTTAAACGCTTTGGAATCTTCGAGGGTAAGTTATACCATCGACTCGTTGCTACAATCTAGTAGATAGATCTTGGCTTGTTTGTTTGTATGCGATAGAAAATTTTTGTTTTCCATGCTACGAACCCCTACAAGCCTTCTCTCCAAGTCGGCTGACGAACCGACTAACAGCTGCAACACAACCTTTTAGTCGTTGAATGTCCTTTAGGCATGTTGGACGGTTTATGTTTAAGATGGCCTTGATTTTCTCCGGGTTGACCTAGATTCCGTGCTGGGAAACAATGAAACCCAACAATTTGCTGACTGGCACCTCGAAGACACACTTCTTAGGGTTAAGCATCATGTTTTCTTTCCGGAGATTATCAAAGGTTTCTTTTAAGTCGGAGATTAAGTCGTTTAAATTTTTAGAAATCACCGCGATATCGTACACATAGGCGTGAACGTTCCGACCAATTTGGTCATGAAGGCAATGTTGCATTCTCCACTGGTACGTAGCACCTGCGTTTTTCAGCCCAAAGGGCATCGTAACATAGCAAAACATGTCGTATGGGGTAGTGAACGAAGTAGCCAATTGGTCCGACTTCCTCATCTTGATCTGGTGTTATCCTGAGTATGCATCGAGAAAACACAAAAGTTCCGAGCCAGTCGTCGAGTCAATGACTCGGTCAATGTGAGACAAAGCAAACGAATCATTGGGACATGCTTTGTTCAAGCCAGTGTAATCAACGCATTCTTAATTCATTGGTTCCCTTTTTGGGGAAAAGTACAGGATTGGCCACCCATTGGGTGTGCAGGACTTCTCGGATAAATCTAGCCTTAAGTAACCTAGCTATCTCTTTGCCAATGGCACGTCTCTTTGTTGGAGATATGCCCTAGAGGCAATAATAAATATAGTTATTATTATATCTTTGTGTTTATGATAAATGTTTACATTCATGCTATAATAGTATTAACAAGGAAACATTAATACTTGTGTGATTTGTAAACTTAATTTGAAGTCCCTAGTAAAGACTCTATATAATACTAGCTTGTTGGTTAATAGATGATTGTGGTTTCCCTATCATGAACATTGAGATGTTATTAACAACAAGATCATATCGTTAGGAGAATAATATGGTGGACATACTCCTATAGATAAGCGTAGCATAAAGATCAAGTCATTTTAATAGTTCAATTGCTATATGCTTTCTGATACATAGTAACATAATTCCTTCGACCATGAGATCATGCATATCACCTTTACCGGATGGATGCTTTCATGACATCAAACACCACACCGTAACTGGGTGGCTATAAAGGTGGCATTGAGTGTTCGGAAAGTATTGGTTGAAACACATGGATCAAGAGTGGGATTTGTCCATCCATATGACGGATAGATATACTCTGGGCCCTCTCGGTGAAATGTCATACAATTAGCTTGCAAGCATGTGACTGGCTCACAAGGGATCACATATCACGGGAACGAGAAAAGAGTACTTATCAGTAACGAGGTTGAACTAGGTATACAGAGATACCGACAATCATAACCTCGGATAAGTAAACTATCGTGTGACAAAGGGAAATTGGTATCGTATGTAAGTGGTTCATTCGATCGCAAAGTAATCGTAGAAATATGTGGGAGCCATATGAATTTACAGATTCCTCTATTGGTTATTGATCGGAGAAGTGTCACGATCATGTCCGCATAATTCACGAACCGTAGGGAGACACACTTAAGGATTCGACGTTGTTTGAATAGTTATGGAATGATGAGAAAGAGTCCGAATGTTGTTCGGAGTCTCGAATGGGATTCGGGATATCACGAGGAGATTCGGAATGGTCCTTAGAATAAGATTCATATAAGGAAAGTCCTGTTTCGGAGTTGGAGAATGATTCCGGTGTTTTCATCGGGAATGTTCTAGAAGGTTCCGGAATGTCCGACACTCCGGAGGGGAAGGATACATGAATGTGTTATATCAAGTTGGTATGATTGCATCATGTACTAAGTGTCATCGCTGAACAAAATAAAGGATTAAATCAAATCTTTGTTTGAAAAGTCAAACGGCTATTTTTGGGAAGTGGAAAAGGAGGAGGAAACCGAGTTGGGGAGGAGTCCCTCCTCCCCACCGCCGGTGCACCACCAAGCCGAGTAGGGGAGGGACTCCCCTCCCCTTGGCCGCCCCCTCCACCTATAAAAGGAGGGGCAGGGCTCCCCTCCTAGACACACAAGTTCCTACCTCTAAACCCTAGTACCAAGCCGCCGTCGCCTCCATAGCCGCCGCCGGCCCTAGGGCACTCGCCGCCGCCGCCTAGGTGAAACCCTAGCCGCCGTCCTAGCCCCCTCCTCGGCGTGTCTAAACCCTAGATCGTCGAGGGACTCTCTCATACTCCACCATACTCGCCCGCTTAAGGCGGCTCATGAGATCTCCTCTACTCCTGCACTACCACAGTTGTGCTGCCGAATCGTGAGGAGAGTGATACAACCTCCCCGCCTATTGGAACAAGGAGAGGAAGGTCTTCGTCGAAATCGAACGTGTGACCGATCAAGGAGCGCTGCAACGCAATGGGAAGGATCGTCTACACGATCTTGAGATCGGGAAGAGTACGACTACATCACCCACGAGAATCCGCTCTCGCTAAACACTTTGGAATCTTCGAGGGTGAGTTATTCTATCGACTCGTTGCTTCAATCTAGTAGATAGATCTTGGCTTGTTTGTTTGTATGCGGTAGAAATTTTTTGTTTTCCATGCTACGAAACCCTACAGTGGTATCAGAGCCGTGTCTATATGTAGATCTGTTGCACGAGTAGAACACAATGGTCATTGTGGGCGTTGATGCTTTTATTGTCGATTGCTTCTTGTGTACTTTGCATCTTGCGGTATGTTGGCATGAAGGGGCCCGGGCTAACCTTACATGACATCGTTCATGAGACTTGATCCACGCTTGACATGCAACTTGTATTGCATAAGTGGCTTTGCGGGTGCCTGTTTCTCCTAGCATAGTTAAGATCCAATTTACAACGGGTGATTAACAATACTAGTATCAATGTTGTGGTTCATGTTCGTAAGTTATATTGACACTTATTGAAAGCCCCAAACCACGTAAAACATGAAAAGTAAGTAGAGGCGTCTAACTTTGTTTTGCTGGGGTGTGCTGTGATGTGATATGGTCATGATTGTGATTATATTTGATGTATGCAATGTTCCTTATTGTAACCGGCAGGAGCAATATGGTTTTCTTTAATTTATGTTAAGACCCGCGTGTCTATTCAAAGTAGTTGTAATAGTTGAAGCCGGTGGACGACAACCATGGAGAAGCGTCATTGACCTTGATGCAATGCCGGTGATGATGGAGATCATGTTCGTGCTAGAAGATGGAGATCGGAAGCACAAAGAAGAAAGGCCATATCATATCACATATTATGAATTGCATGTGATGTTAATCCTTTATGCATCTTGTATTGCTTAGTAGACGACGGTAGCATTATAAGATGATCCCTCATGCACATGAATTTCAAGTCATAAAGTGTTCACCCTTAGTTAGCACCGTTGCTAAAGCTTGTTGTTTTGAAGCAGCACGTGATGATCGGGTGTGTTATATTTCGCAAGTGTATACAACGTGAGCAAGCCAGATTTTCTCATGCGGAAACTAAGGTTTGATCTTGACGAGCCTAGCATGTACAGACATGGTCTTGGAACACGGATCACCGAATGGTAAAGCATGAATCATATAGTAGATATGATGAACATGTCGATTGTTCGCCATTGAAACTATATCAACTCTCGTGATGATCGGTGTTGATATGGTGGATTTGGTTCGTGTGATCACTAAAACAATGTGAGGGATATTGTTTTGAGTGGGAGTTCACCTAGATTAATTTTATTATTAATTAGAACTCAATTTGTCATAAACTTAGTCTAAACTATTGCAAATATGTTGTAGATCAATGGAAGCCCCTACCATCAATTTTAATGCGTTCCTAGAGAAAGAAAAGTTGAAAAACAATGGAAGCAACTTCGCGGATTGGTTCCGCAATTTGAGGATTGTCCTCACAGCTGTTAATTTGACCTATGTGCTGGATGCACCATCGGTGACCCACTGCAGGTGATGCGCCGATGAAGTAAAGAATGTTTACCTCTCGGAAGACTCAAGACTCCACAATTCGTGTGCTATCTTGTATGGTTTAGAATCGGAGCTTGAGAAACGTTTGAGAATTCAGACCCATATGATATTGTCGAGGATCTCAAATTGATCTTTGAGACTCATGCGGCAATTGAAAGCTATGAGGCTTCCAAAAGTTCTTTAACGCAAGATGGAAGAGGGCAGCTCCGTCGGTGAGCATGTGCTTAAGATGTCCAGGCACGCAAACAAACTTCAAAGCTTGGGTATTGTGATTCCTAATGCTTTGGGGATTTACTGTCCTCCAATCACTACCACCAAGTTACAAGAACTTTGTGATGAACTACAACATGCAAAACATGAACAAGACGTTGCCAGAACTCTTTGCCATGTTGAAATCTACAGAAGTGGAGATCAAGAAAGAGCACCAAGTGTTGTTGGTCAATAAGACCACCAAATTCAAGAAAGGCAAGTCTAAGGAAGGACACTTCAAGAAGGGTGGTAAGAAAGTTACCACACCGAAGAATACCAAGGCTGGACCTAAGCCCGATCTCGAGTGCTTTACCGCAAGGGAGAAGGTCATCGAAGCGGAATTGCCCAAAGTACTTGGCGGATTTGAAGAACGGCAACATCAAGAAGAAAGGTATATCCGATATACATGTTGTTGATGTGTATCTCACTAGTACTGTAGTAGTTCTGTGTATTTGATCTTGGTTCGGTTGCTCATATTTGTAACTCAAACAGTCTTTGCAGAATAAACGGAAGCTAGCGAAGAACGAGGTGACGATGCGCGTGGGAAATGGATCAAAGGTTGATGTGATCGCGGTCGGCACGCTACCCCTTCATCTACCATCGGGATTAGTTTTATACTTAAATAATTGTTATTTGGTGCCTGCGTTAAGCATGAACATTATATCGGGATCTTGTTTATTGAGAGACGATTACTTGTTTAAGTCCGAGAATAATGGTTGTTCGATTTATATGAGTAATATGTTTTATGCACATGCACCTTTGATAGATGGTCTATTCTTGTTGAATCTCGATAGTGGAAATACACATATTAATAACATTGAGGCTAAACGTTTGAAATCGAGCGATAACTCGACCTATATGTGGTAATCGCTGCCTTGGTCACATTGGAGTGAAGCGTATGAAGAAACTCCATTCCGATGGACTTCTTGAATCACTTGATTTCGAATCACTTAAAAGATGCGAAGCATGTCTGATGGGTAAAATGACTAAGACTCCATTCTCTGGTATGATGGAGCGAGCTACGGACTTATTGGAAATCATACATACCGATGTGTGTGGTCCAATGAGTGTAGCATCGCGTGGTGGTTATCGTTATGTTCTTACCTTCACGGATGACTTGAGTAGATATGGGTATATCTATTTCATGAAACATAAGTCCGAAACTTTCGAGAAGTTTAAGGAATTTCAAAGTGAGGTAGAGAATCAACGTAACAAGAAGATTAAATTTCTACGTTCTGATCGTGGAGGTGAATATCTAAGTTACGAGTTTGGCGAGCATTTGAAGAAATGCGGAATACTTTCACAATTGACACCGCCGGGAACACCACAGCGTAATGGTGTGTCCGAACGTCATAATCGAACTCTCTTAGATATGGTTCGTTTTATGATGTCACTTACAGATTTACCGCTATCATTTTGGGGTTATGCATTAGAAACATCCGCATTCACTTTAAATAGGGCACCATCTAAATCCGTTGAAACGACACCGTATGAATTATGGTTTGGGAAGAAACCTAGATTGTCGTTCCTTAAAGTTTGGGGATGCGAAGCCTATGTAAAGAAGTTACAGCCGGACAAGCTTGAACCCAAAGCGGAAAAATGCGTCTTCATAGGATACCCGAAGGAAACTATTGGGTATACCTTCTATCATAGATCCGAAGGCAAAATCTTCGTTGCTAAGAATGGATCCTTTTTATAGAAGGAATTTCTCTCGAAAGAAGTGACTGGAAGGAAAGTAGAACTCGACGAGGTTGTCGAACCTTCTCTCGAAATTGCGAGTAGCGCAGCGCCGGAAGAAGTTCCTGTGGTGCCTGCACCAATTAGAGAGGAAGTTAATGATGATGATCATGAAACTTCGATTGAAGTTGCTACAGAGCCTCGCAGGTCAACGAGAACTCGTACCACTCCAGATTGGTATGATCCCGTTATGAGTGTCATGTTGGTGGACAACACCGATGACCCTGAGATATATGAGGAAGCGATGATGAGCCCAGATTCCAATAAATGGCAAGAAGCCATGAAATCCGAGATTGGATCCATGTACGAGAACCAACTATGGACTTTGGTGTACTTACCGGATGGCCGGAAGGCTGTCGAGAACAAATGGATCTTCAAGAAGAAAACAAATGTTGATGGTAATGTTACTGTCTATAAAGCTCGACTTGTCGTAAAAGGGTTTAGACAAATTCAAGGAGTTGACTACGATGAGACTTTCTCACCAGTAGCGAAGCTAAAGTCTCTGAGGATTATGTTAGCAATCGCTGCATATTATGATTATGAGATATGGCAGATGGAAGTCAAAACATCATTCCTCAATGGAGACATTGATGAAGAGTTGTATATGATGCAACCCAAAGGTTTTGTTGATCCTAAAGATGCTAACAAGGTATGCAAACTTCAACGGTCCATCTATGGATTGAAGCAAGCATCCCGAAGTTGGAATCAACGTTTTGATAAGGTGATCAAAAGTTTTGGTTTTATACAAACTTATGGAGAAGCTTGTATTTACAAGAAAGTGAGTGGGAGCTCTGTGGCATTCTTAATACTATATGTAGATGACATATTGTTGATTGGGAATGATGTAGACCTTCTTAATAGTGTCAAGGAATATTTGAATAATAGTTTTTCAATGAAGGATCTTGGCGAAGAAGCTTACATATTAGACATAAAGATTTATAGAGATAGATCGAGACGCCAAATATCATTGTCACAAAGTACATATTTGGACAAAGTTCTAAAGAGGTTTGGAATGGAAGATAGAAATAAAGGGTTCTTGCCCATGTTACCCAATACGACCTTGAGTAAAACTCAAAGTCCGACATCGGCAGAAGATAGAGAAAGGATGAGTAAGACTCCCTATGCCTCAGCCATAGGATCTCTAATGTATGCCATGCTATGTACAAGACCCGACATTGCATATGCTGTTAGTTTAACTAGCAGATATCAAAGTGATCCAGGAGTGGATCATTGGACAGCGGTCAAAAACATCCTTAAGTACTTGAGAAGAACTAAGGATATGGTTCTTTCTTATGGAGGTGATGAACAGCTCGTTGTTAATGGTTACACCGATGTTAGTTGGAACAGCGATCCGGATGATTCTAAATCACAATCTGGATAATGATTTATTTTGAATGGTGTAGCAGCTTAGCTGGAGGAGTGCAAAGCAAAGCGTTGTGGCGAGATCTTCAACTGAATCGGAATACATGGCTGCTTCGGAGGCTTCGCAAGAAGCAATATGGATGAAAGAGTTCATTACAGAGCTGGGTGTGGTTCCTAGTGCGCTGGACCCAATGTCTATCTACTGTGATAACATGGGCGCCATAGCCAATGCGCAAGAACCAAGGTCACACAAGAAGCTGAAGCACATCAAGCTACGTTTTCACGCTATTCGAGAACATATCCAAGATGGGGATATAAAGATTTGCAAAGTACACACAGATCTGAATGTGGCGGATCCGTTGACTAAACCTCTCCCGAGGGCAAAACATGACCAACACCAAACTTCCATGGGTGTTCGGTATATTACCATGTAATCTAGACTAGATGACTCTAGTGCAAGTGGGAGACTGTTGGAGATATGCCCTAGAGGCAATAATAAATGTTGTTATTATTATATCTTTGTGTTTATGATAAATGTTTACATTCATGCTATAATAGTATTAACAAGGAAACATTAATACTTGTGTGATTTGTAAACTTAATTTGAAGTCCCTAGTAAAGCCTCTATATAATACTAGCTTGTTGGTTAATAGATGATTGTGGTTTCCCTATCATGAACATTGAGATGTTATTAAAAACAAGATCATACCGTTAGGAGAATGATATGGTGGACATACTCCTATAGATAAGCGTAGCATAAAGATCAAGTCATTTTAATAGTTCAATTGCTATATGCTTTCTGATACATAGTAACCTAATTCCTTCGACCATGAGATCATGCATATCACCTTTACCGGATGGATGCTTTGATGACATCAAACACCACACCGAATCGGGTGGCTATAAAGGTGGCATTGAGTGTTCGGAAAGTATTGGTTGAAACACATGGATCAAGAGTGGGATTTGTCCATCCATATGACGGATAGATATACTCTGGGCCCTCTCAGTGAAATGTCATCCAATTAGCTTGCAAGCATGTGACTGGCTCACAAGGTATCACATATCACGGGAACAAGAAAAGAGTACTTATCAGTAACGAGGTTGAACTAGGTATACAGAGATACCTACGATCATAACCTCGGATAAGTAAACTATCGTGTGACAAAGGGAAATTGGTATCGTATGTAAGTGGTTCATTCGATCGCAAAGTAATCGTAGAAATATGTGGGAGCCATATGAATTTCCAGATTCCTTTATTGGTTATTGATCGGAGAAGTGTCTCGATCATGTCCGCATAATTCACGAACCGTAGGGAGACACACTTAAGGATTCGACGTTGTTTGAGTAGTTATGGAATGATGAGAAAGAGTCCGAATGTTTTTCGGAGTCTCGAATGGGATTCGGGATATCACGAGGAGATCCGGAATGGTCCGGAGAATAAGATTCATATAAGGAAAGTCCCGTTTCGGAGTTGGAGAATGATTCCGGTGTTTTCATCGGGAATGTTCTAGAAGGTTTCGGAATGTCCGGCACTCTGGAGGGGAAGTATACATGAATGTGTTATATCAATTTGGTATGATTGCATCATGTACTAAGTGTCATCGCTGAACAAAATAAAGGATTGAATCAAATATTTGTTTGAAAAGTCAAACGCCAAGTTTGAAAGTCAAACGGCTATTTTTGGGAAGTGGAAAAGGAGGAGGAAACCGAGTTAGGGAGGAGTCCCTCCTCCCCACCGCCAAGCACCACTGCCGAGTAGGGAGGGACTCCTCCCTTGGCCAGCCCCCTCCACCTATTAAAGGAGGGGCAGGGCTCCCCTCCTAGACACACAAGTTCCTACCTCTAAACCCTAGTACTAAGCCGCCGCCTCCATAGCCGCCGCCGGCCCTAGGGCACTCGCCGCCGCTGCCTAGGTGAAACCCTAGCCGCCGTCCTAGCCCCCTCCTCGGCGTATCTAAACCCTAGATCGTCGAGGGACTCTCTCATACTCCACCATACTCGCTCCGGCTTAAGGCGAAGCCCTGCGAGATCTCCCCTCTACTTTCGGTACCACGCCGTTGTGCTGCCAGAATCGCGAGGAGAGTGCTACAACCTCCGCTGCCTTCTGGAACAAGGGAGAGGAAGGTCTTCGTCGAGTACCGAACATGTGACCAACTGCGGGAGCGCTGCCGGAACGCAGCGCCGGAAGGATCATCTACGCGATCTTGAGATCGGGAAGAGTACGACTACATCACCCACGAGAATCCGCTCTCGTTAAACACTTTGGAATCTTCAAGGGTGAGTTATTCTATCGACTCGTTGATTCAATCTAGTAGATAGATCTTGGCTTGTTTGTTTGTATGCGGTAGAAATTTTTTGTTTTCCATGCTACGTAACCCTACACTCTTCTCATCTCCAAAGCGTCGTAGAGGTTGTTTCACTGGTTTGGATTTTGGATCAATGTTTAAGATGTGCTCGGCAAGTTCCCTAGGTACACCTTTCATGTCTGCAGGTTGCCAGGCAAAGATGTCCCTATTCTCACGGAGGAACTCGACGAGCGCGCTTTCCTATTTTGGATCCAGGTTCGTCCCAATGGCGGTGACCTTGGAGGCATCGCCTACCACACGTTCCACCGGCTTGGTCTCGATGGTGGCCTTGAACGCAGGAGCGGAGTTGGAGATCTGCTTCTTCGACGCGGGCATCTCTGAGTCATCGATCTTGCTCTGGATCTCTTTGAATTCTTCGCTATAGAGGACAGCTTCCGCAACGGCTGCTTCATTGATCTTGCAGTCCCTTGCCTTGGCAAAGCTTCCAGATACGATGATGACACCATATGGTCCGGGTATCTTGAGTTTGTTGTAGACGAAGCATGGCTTGGCCATGAACGTGTGGAATATGTCGCGGTCGAATATGACGTGGTACACACTCTTGAAGGGGACCACCTCGAAGGTCATGCACTCTTGGCGGTAATTATTAACATCACCAAAGGCAACCTGAAGTGTAATGCACCCAAGGGTCCGAGCCTCCCGACCAGGAACTACGCCGTGGAAGATGGTGTTGGTCCGCCTTAGGTTTGCCAGTGTATCCAGGTACATGATGTTGATGCTGCTTCCACTATCCACCATACACTTGGTGAACTGCACGCCGTCAATCAAGGGGTTGATGACCATGGTGTACTGGTTCTCGGTGGGGATAAGGTATGGGTGGTCCGTCCTGTCCCAAGTAATTGGAACCTCTGACCAGCGCAGGTACTGGGGAACTGGGGGAAGAGTAGCCATCAGGATCCTTAGGGAGGTCTTCTGCTGTCAGACGGTGGGGGTGCCAAGGAAAGTGGGGTAGACTGGCGCCTTCTTCGCGAAGGTGTTCTTGCCCTTGTCGTCGTTCTTGGCGGCGTGCTTGGGGTCGACGTCCTCATCCATGTCACTTGAATCCTTAGACTACTCCTCCTTCTTCCCCTTGCCCTTGCCTCGCGGTCTGTTCTTCCGACTTTGCTTGTAGCCAGACTCCGGGTCTTCCTTGAGGTCGTTGACGAACTTGCAGTGTCAATTGGTATGGGCGGCCTTGCCGTTGGCGTCGAGGTGTATGAGGCACGGCATATCGCGGTACTCCTCGTAGGTTTGGGGAACGCGGAGCGGCGCCGAGGTAGTTTCACTTCCTCGTTGCTGCCCACGACCAGCTCCTCTTCCTCGGCCACATTGTCCGCCATCACCTCGTCCTGCAAAAGTCATATCGACCATGTCGGTAGATTGCTTTTCTTCTGGAGCGGTTTTTTGCTTTGTGTTGCTGTTTCTCCGAGCTTGAGTTGGAACGGCCGTTGCCGGCAAAGATCCACGAGCATCATCATCGGTAGCTGCGAACTCAATAGCCAACTGGATCATCTGATTCAAGTCAAGCTGGTGATTGTCCTGCAAGCTCTTCAGTTTATGTCGGAGCAATGTTCCCCTTTACAACCCATCGATGAACGCGGCCATGGCGTTCTGAGCGTGCACTCTTGAACAAGAATTCTTCATGTCCAGCCAGCGGGAGAGGTAGGCGCGAGATGTCTCGTCTTTCTCTTGCACGCAAAAACGCTGTAGATCGCCAACAGTACAGGGACGCTTGTATGTATCCTCAAAGTTCTTGGTGAACGCTTCTTGAATGGCCAACCAATTGTAGATGGATTTCTCCGGCAAGTCTTCGATCCATTGACGGGCCGTGCCCGCCAACATTAATGGGAGGTACTTGATGGCGACGTTGAGGTTGCCTCCGGCAATCTCCATCGCGTTGTCGTAGTCCTGCAACCATGTTGCTGGCTTGGCGGTGCCGTCATAGGGCTTGATGGTCTTGCCAATCCGGAAACCTTTGGGGTAAGTTTCAGACCGTATTGCAGGCCCAAAGCAACATGGTCCCAGGTATGGTCCTTCCGGGGCCTCGTGGATCTTATCGATCCGTGAACGTGCATCGTATGGCTCCGGGTTCTTCTTCTTGTCAACAGGGGATGGGCTGCATGAACGACGCGGGCCTCCTCCACCATGGTGACTGCTTGGTGGTGATGGAGGCGGAGGTGGAGGTGGTTTACCCTTCTTGCTGTTACCCTCCTGCGACGCCTCACGCCTGTCATGGTTGCTTGTCGGACGCGGAGGGTCATGGCGTGACCTGCTCCTGTGTCCTTGGTTGCGCTCTCCGTCATGACGGGTCTGCTCCGTGTTGTTGCGGATGACGATGTCGCACTACTTTGGTGGGGGCATATCCGTACGATGGTGAGCCTTGTGATCTTCGTGATGTCGGGGGGACCGGGGTGGTGGCGATGGGCGTTGAGGTCGGGCCTTTTCTTCGTGGTCGAAGGATATGGGGATAGCATCCTTCTTGTTGCGCGCATCCCTCCGTCTTCGTTCTGATGAACCAGTCTGGGACCCGACATCAAGAGGAGATCTGTCCCTTGGCGGCTTATACTGGCTAGATTGGCAAAGCGCTGGGTCGGACTCAAGCCTCTGAGAGGTGGCCTTTTCCTGTTGCTTCACCGCATTGGCTACTAGGTCATAGACCTGTTCCACTGCCTCGGGCGATCTATCCTGCTCCAGAAGGGTCTTGGCGACGGCGAGGTTAAGGAGTCGGGTGGGCATCACCTGCTTGCCTTCACTATCAATGTATGGCTTGGCCCGTGACGGCTTCGAGGGAGCCGATCCTAGGTTTCGCCTTACACCAGGATCGTTGATGACGCGAGCCGGAGCTTTCTTGGCCTTCTGCTGCTGCAGCAAAGTCTTGTACTCGGCCTCCATTGCTCTAGCTTTCTCTATTGACTTCTGCGCGTTGACCAGATCTCGATCTAGCTTAGCGCCTTGCTCAGCGATGGCCTGTGCTTCCTCCAGCAGCTGCTGGCGCTTCTCGTCAAGCGGAGTCGCATTCCAGATATGAGCTACGGTCAGTGGTTCAATGAGGAGATTGCCGTATATCACTCTATCAGCTAGAGTAACTTGGGCTGCTGCAGACGTAGATGCCGGAGGCGGCAAGTTTGCGGTGTTCTTGTTGCTCGGGCCGGTGCCGAGTTCCTGCGCGGCTGCTGCACCGGGTTAGGCGGAGGAGACATGACCTTTGCGCGATCATCGTCAACAGCAATAAGTGGCCCCTTCCCCTTCTCCAGCGCTGTAGAAGGAGCTCGTCCGGGTTGATCTTCATCCATGGTTGTCCCAATGGTGACGAACACCCCTCGAGACGTGAAGGTATTGTTGGCTTGCTCGTCGTGCGTGTACTCCTCCTCCATCTCCTGCATGGCGGAGTCTAGCTCTTCTGGACTGAAATCTATCTCCTCGGAATCTGCACCGATGTCAGCATAAAGCGCGTCAATAACAGATTCGGAGGTTGCCAGGACTTCCTCGATGACGGGCAGGGGAGGTGCAACAGCAGAGATGATGACTGGAGGTGTCGGCGCAGCTGCGACGATGGCGGCCGGAGGCGATGGTGGCGGCGGCTGAATCGGAGGATCTCTGTCAATGAGCGCCAGCGCTGTCTGGGCTGCCGCGTTAGCCTTCGTGTAGTTTTTGATGGTGCTCACCATGCCTTCGAGGGTAAGGTGTCCCGACGCCTGCTGCCGTCTTAGAGAATGCCGAAGAAGCGTGCCATGGTCCAGTCCTTCCACAAAGGGATATATAGCATTGTCATCGGGGTAGTGGGCCAGATCGGCTCATATACGGAGCCACCTGGAAAGGTAATCACGGGGGTTTTCGCCCTCTCTCTGAATGCATCGCGCCAGATCAAAGATGGTAACCATGCCGACGAACTTGGATCTCTGCTGTCCAGACGCACGGGCGAAGCCGGCGGACTTGAAGCGATCTTCCACCTTTATATCCTGCACAGGGGCGGTTTGGGTGGGCCTTGAATTTTTTTCGATCTTTACGGCGAACTCCGAAGAGAGATCCGACATCGATCCTTCCGTGAACGTATCCTGCCATAGGCGGTCCGTGCGGGCCTTAATGCTCCTCCGACTCACAGGGAACTAGTGCTCGAGTCGTTTCGCCGATGAAGAGGTGGATGTCTCCGACAGGAACGATCGAACACCGCGTAGGGTTCGTATTCGCCGTAATCTAGAACTCGTCAGGAGGGACAATCAGAACGCTGCCGGAGAAGAGAACGCGACCGATGGCTACGGTTTCGCTGATTCCTGCGAAGATCTTGGTCCTCGCCCGCTGAAGAGCCTGAAGCGCCTCTTGCCCCACGGTGGGCGCGAACTGTCGTGATATTTCCGACAAGTACGCCATGGAGGGGTCCTCATAGTGCGTGTTTAGATACGTGGGGGAAGGCGGACGGTTGACGGGTACGAGGTAACACAGCTTACCCAGGTTCATATCCCACAACGGTGGCGGAATCCTACTCCTGCTATAAATCACTATAAGGGAAATACGCCGAGTTACATGGATTGGTTCGCTGTGCAAGGTGTGTGCTAATCGCTACTGGATTGTCTGAGATTGTGCCCTAAAGGCTCCCATAGGCCCGACTTATATAGTCGCCAGGTCCTAGGGTAACAGGGAAAAGTCCTAGCCAGACAGGTTACAGAGTCCTACACCGTCTATTACTAGTGTCGAGGGGATAACCTCGGTAGGGTCACGAGAGGGGAAACATAGCGCAACTAGGTCGGCTCCCATAAAAAAAGGAACCAGGCCAGGTAAGACGGGCATGAGAGCCGAGATATGAACTATCTCGGCCCTTATAAGACAAAGTTGTAACCCTTGCAGATACCAGCGAGCCGAGTCAACCAAGGAAGGGCCGAGTCAAGAAGGAAACATGGCACCTTTCCGAGTAAGGTTCGGGAAGGACCATAGTAAAGCATGGTCAAAAGAGAAGGGCGACGCCGGGTGACACAAAAGGAGCCGGGTGATGCCCAAAGCAAGCGCTGACGTACAAAGTAACAGCGTGACGCCAAAAAGAACAAGAAGCAGCGTACCATAAGACCGTTAGCTGTCAAGCTTTATGGACCGGGCCTATGGGCTGAGCGCAAGCCCATAACCCGACCCATATTATAGGGACCAAGATCCAAACAGTAAACCCTAGAACCCAAAGGGGTATTAGCTAGCTAGCACTGCCTATATAAGGGAGGGCATAGCAGTAGTAGAGGGAGGTTGGACCAAGTAGAGAACAGGTGCTGTGTACTCAAACCAATACAGCTCAAGGAACACTTGTAATCTTTGGGGTATCAATCAAATTGTCAAGTGTGGAGAGTTCTTCTTGTTCTTCGTGCATGGCTCGACTGTGCACTCCCTCCCCGGTGACCGCAAGCACCCATTCAGCCCCAACTTAAGCCTACCCATGGCATCTGCCGTGCCACCACCACGACAGTTGGCGCCCACCATGGGGCAGAAGCAGGTGCTTGATGGAGTCTTCATCCAGACGGGCAACATCATCGCCAAGACCGGCGAGCGTGTCTACTCCGGCCTTATCCAAAGGTTTGGAGCGCTCAACTTCGTCAGCGACAACGCGGGATGCTTCAGGACCAAGCCATTCCCTAGGGGCGGTCTCTTCATCAAGTTCGGCGAGCATCAGGTCTACGTCGCGGTGCGCGTGAAGCGCGCATACCCTAAGCACGTCGTCCTGGCGCCGGATCCTCCAACAGCTCCAGTCGCTGGGAAACCTCTCCAATTTGTCTCCATGGAGGTAATGATGACAGCCCCAAACCCCACAGCTCCCCCAATAGTTCTAGTAGAGAATGAGAATGCAGAGGAAGGAAATCACGAGGAAACGCCAAGGGATGCAAGAACATCAAAGGCACCGTTAGAAAAACCAGAGAACATAGCTAGGAGCAAAAGAGCTAAGGAGCTACAGGAAGGGATAGACAAGTTGGCAGAGCCAGTGGCACAAGCAACTGACCCGGCGCGTGTGCAAGCCGAGTTGGAAGAAACCAGGATAAAAGTCCTGGATAAAGCAAAGGAGCTAGCACAGTTACAGCAGGATGTGGATATCACTATTCGAGAGCTTAACTCGGCAAATCGAGTCAACTACGCAAAGACCCGGCTTGATGGAACGAGATTGAGAGGCAGGAACCTCAACGAAGAACTGGCAGATGCGACATCAAAGATAACACCAGAGAACAGCAATGAGACAGCCATGCATCCAACGTACAACGCAGCAGCAGCTAATTTGCGAGCGGCAGAAGCAGCAATGGCAGAATTACCCCACTTGGAGGGGGAAGCAAAGAAAAGGCAGCAAGAACGAGTCAATGAGTTAGAAAAAGCAGCCAACATGCTGAATGAGGCGTATTACAGAGCAAATCTGGGTATAGCAGGGAGATCACAGCTGGTTCACTTGGCGACTCCTGTCTCGGCAAGATCGGCTGGGCACACGACATCCTCACCCGGAGCGGCACCCACGCCGAGAAAATAAAAAAGTGTGGATTATGGAAGAAACAAGTAGATGGTCGCCTATGATCCGGCAGTAGTTCAAGGAAACCCGACACATGTGCAAGGGGCAAAAAGAAATAATCCCTGAGAAAATGAAAAACAGGAAAAAATTGGACAGAGAAATGACAACGGAGGGCAAAATTTTGCGCCTCATACTTGGCGTGCAACTCATTCGGCAGGAGGAGGAAATCCAGCTCCGAATAACGCACTAGCTCAGCCGGAAAGAAGACAGCAGAGCGCGGGAAAAGCAGTTCAACAACCAGCTGACCCGAACGTGAATAAGTATAACGATGGTTACTCGGCCATGGTAAATGACGGGTATGAGCTGCCGGATCATGCATATCAAGCAATGGGAGCGAGATACAGAGGTAGGAACCTTCAGCCGGATGATGCCAGGCTGAAGCTTGACTGCATAAAAATGGCAGAGATAATTGAATTGCAAGGTCCGCAGGGTCCATCGTGCTTTGGCCCAAGGATCATGAAGGAGCCACCGGTGCCAAATTTCCAGCTGGCCAGAGAGACAAAAACATATGATGGAAGCACACAGCCAGAGGACTGGCTCATAGATTATGGAACCGCTATGAAGATCGCGCAGGGAAACTTGAGATGGGCGGTACGTTACGTACCACAGATGCTGGAAGGACCAGCTCGGGTATGGTTGAACAATTTGCCACCCGGAAGCATCAACAGTTGGATTGATTTTCACGACGCTTTCGTGAGAAATTTCACGAGCACTTACAAGAGGCCGAATCGCCCACAACAACTAGCAATGTGCAAGCAAAGACCGAATGAGACAGACAGGGAGTTCCTCACAAGGTGGTGGACGATGCGTAACTCTTATGAAGGGGTAATCGAGTCACAAGCAATCGCATGGTTTGCACAAGGATGTAGACATGGGAGTGTGCTGTGGCAAATGTTACAAAGAGATATGCCGGCAAGCCTGGCAGAGATGATAGAATCGTATGCATTAGGAGATCCGACTCAGCCGCTGCTCATGTCGGCAGACAGGATGATTGAGACTCAGATCTATGACACTGCTGGGTCGCAAAGGCGCCAGGAGAGATCTGAATACAGAAGCAAGAGAAGAGACGAGAGGCCGGATTACTTGTATGGTTCGGCTCAGGTTGCGGCAGTGAGTCAGGATCATCCAGATGCTGGAAGCAGTCAGCGGCAAAGGAGAAATGGTCAACAACAATGGGTGCCAAAGAATGACGGCAAAAGGCCATACGATCAGAGGAAACAGTATCAGGACCGACAAAAATACACCTATGAGATGATGTTGGATCAGCCGTGTAAGTTTCACATGCCTAGTCCGAGTAAGCCGGCAAATCACTCAACAAGGCAATGCACTTGGTTTCAGAAAGGAGACAAAGTGGACTCTCCGAATAAGCAGATTCCACCACCCCCCCTCCACCACTTACAGGAGGAAATGCTCAAGCAGTAGGAGCAGATAACAGATATGAAAACAGGCAGCCGAGATATCAGAATCAGGAAAGAAGAGAAGCTGTGCACCAGGTGCAAAATCCAAGAGGTGACGATGCTCATATCGGCCACGGAACCATAAATGAGTACAGAGAACATCACCAGATCTATGTTGTCTTTGTCGCAGAGCCAAATGACAAGAAGAGCCAGCAACGACGAATGAGTGGAAGTGAATGCCACGATGCCGGCAATTCCCAAGTACATGCATTGGTCTGATCAAGAGATAACTTGGAGTATAAAAGATCACCCCAAGATCATGCCAACCCCTGGAGGATACACTCTGGTGTTGGATCCAACATTCATGGGCCCAGATATCAACGTGAAGTTTTCAAAAGTACTGACTGACGGTGGTAGTAGCATCAACATCATGTATAAGGATACAATGCTCAAGTTAGGCATTACCATGAACATGCTGGAGCCTACTAAGACCACTTTCCACGGGATTGTGCCGGGATTGTCCTGAGAACCAATTGGCAAGATTTGGGTCGACGTCTTATTCGGCAATAGGGAAAATTGTCGCACTGAAGCTATAGAGTTCGAGGTGGTAGATCTGGTCAGTTCATATCACGCCTTACTCGGCAGGCCGGCTATGGCAAGATTCATGGCTACTGCCCATATGGCATACTTAAAGATGAAGCTACCAGGCCCATGTTGGGTGATCACAGTGGAAGGAGATTACAAGAGATCTATTTCTTGTGCTTCAGCCGGATCTTCACTGGCCAAGTCACTCATCATAGCACAAGAGAAAAGTCAGATGTTGGAGGTGGCAGCATTGGCCAAAGCAGCACAAATGTCCATGCCGGCACTCACTAACCCGCATCGCAATGTGTCATTTCAAGCTACCAAGGAAACCAAGAAGGTGCAGGTGGATGAAACTTTCGCAGAGCGCACAGTGACCATTGGGGCTGGCCTTACAGATAAATAGGAAAGCGAGCTCACCAGCTTCCTCCGTGAGAATCGGGACATATTTGCATGGTCCACTCAAGATCTGCAAGGAGTTCCGATGGAGCTAGCTGAGAACTCTCTTCATGTAAGACCAGATGCAAGGCCGGTGAAGCAACCCCTCCGCCGCTTCGCCGAAGATAGGAGGAAAGTAATAGCGGCTGCGATTGCAAGACTTTTAGCTGTTGGATTCATCATGGAAGTGTTGCACCCGGACTGGTTATCAAATCCAGTCCTGGTCGAGAAGAATAAAGATGACCCGAACGTGGCAGTGGTATGGCGCATGTGTATTCATTACACGAACCTCAATAAGGCATGTCCGAAAGATCCATTTCCTCTGCCTCGGATCGATCATGTCATAGATTCTACTGTTGGGTGTGAGTTGTTGTCATTTGTGGATGCATATTCAGGATTCCATCAGATTCCGCTGAATCCAAATGATCAAATAATGACAACTTTTATCACCCCGTACGGGGCTTATTGCTATCGCACCATGCCATTCAGATTGAGAAATGCAGGTGCAACATACCAAAGATGCATGCAAAAATGCTTAAAAGATCAATTGGACAAAAATGTTCAAGTATACGTCGATGACATGGTAATAAAAACCAAACAAAGTCATACTCTAATTGAGGACTTGCGTCAAACATTCGCAAACTTGAGAAGATTCCCGATGAAACTTAACCCGGAAAAATGTACATTTGGTGTCCTGGCTGGCAAGTTACTCGGATTCCTTGTATCCAGCCGAGGAATTGAAGCTAACCCGACAAAGATCAGGGCCATCGAAAGAATGGAATTGCCAAAAACCCTCAATGATGTCCAGAAGTTTACTGGATGCATGGCTTCATTGAGAAGGTTTGTTAGTCGGCTAGGAAAAAGCCCTACCACTATATCAGCTGATGAAAAAATCAGACAAATTCACATGGACACAGCAAGCTGATAGCGCTTTCCATGAATTAAAGAAAATGTTGGCAACAACACCAATATTAGCGTCACCACTATCCAAGGAGCCAATGCTGCTCTATGTCGCCGCAACCAACAGAGTTGTAAGTGGAGTAATAGTGGTTGAATGTGAAGAAGGGGGCAAATCAGTCCAAAGACCACTATATTACTTGAGCGAAGTGCTCTCTGTCTCGAAACAGAATTACCCGCATTATCAGAAGATGACATATGGGGTATGTATGGCAGCAAAGAAGTTGAAGCATTATTTTCAAGAACGCCCAATCTGGGTAATATGCGAGGCACCTATCTCGGATATATTGGGCAGCAAAGATGCCAGCGGCCGAGTAGCCAAATGGGCCATTGAACTGGCACCATACACTATAATATGATAAGAGGGATGCAATAAAATCTCAAGCCGTTGCAGATTTATTTGTAGAATGGATGGAGATGCAGTACGAACCACCAGTGCCAGATCCAAATTATTGGAAAATGCATTTTGACGGGTCCAAGACGAGAATGGGTCTGGGCACCGGGATAGTGCTCACAACTCCAAAGAGGGATCAACTGAGGTATGTGTTGCAAATTCATTTTGCTGCTTCTAACAACGTTGCCGAGTATGAAGCACTTCTCCATGGCATTAAAGTAGGCAAGGAAATTGGTATCAAAAGGATCATGTGTTTTGGCGATTCGGATTTGGTGATTCAGCAAGTGTCTGGACATTGGGATGCACTGGACACAAACATCGCATTATATTGCTTCCACGTACAACAAATTTCGGGATATTTTGACAGTTGTGAATTTCATCACATTCCTAGAGCAGAAAATGAGGCAGCAGATATATTATCCAAACTAGGGTCATCTAGGCAAGCAATACCACCAGGGGTAGCATTGGAGCATCTCAGGAAGCCATCGATCAAGACGTCACCAGAGTCTGAATCAATCAGGATCATCCCGACGAGTCAGGAATCAGAGGCAGTGCCAATGGACATCGACTCAGGGGTAGGTTCGAGTCACTCGGGGACTGATCTGTTCAATTCACGGGTCGCCGAATCACACTCGGGCACTCCTCGGGTTATGTCGGCAGAGCATATCTCGGCGGAACCAATGGACATTGATGTTGAAGCAGACCCGGAACAACTAATACCAACGTGGGCACAACCAATATTCAGTTATTTGAAAGATGTAACTCTACAAACGAGTGATGAAACACTGGCAAGACAAACGGCACGAAGGGCAAAAGCATACACCATAATCAACAAGGAACTCTACAAACGAAGTGTGACAAGTGTACTACAGCGTTGCATCAGCTCAGAGCAAGTCCAGGAAATATTATTGGTTATCCATCAGGGAGAGTGCGGGCACCATGCGTCATCAAGAGCGTTGGTAGCCAAGGCATTCCGACATGGATTCTACTAGCCAAGCGTATTGGCACAAGCGCAAGAGTTAGTCAGGAAATGCAGTGGTTGTCAACACTATGCGTCCAAGTCACATTTACCAGCGTCTGAATTGAAGACTATACCAATCACTTGGCCTTTTGCAGTATGGTGCCTGGATATGGTAGGACCATTAAAACCAGCAAGGGGAGGCATGCCTCATATCTTGGTCATGGTCGATAAGTTCACCAAGTTGATAGAAGTTAAGCCAATCAAGAAATTGGACGGTAAAACAGCTGTCACATTCCTAAGGGATATAATCCTCAGATACGGTTACCCGCACAGTGTGGTCACGGACAATGGCACAAACTTTGCTGAAGGAGCTTTTGCTCGCTTCTGTGAGAAACACCGAATAAGACTCGACGTAGCATCAGTCGCCCATCCAGAATCAAATGAGGACAAGTTGAACGGGCTAATGGCCTAGTTCTGTCCGGGATAAAACCCCTCTTAATGGAACCACTCCAGAGATAACCTGGTTCTTGGATAGAGGAACTACCCTCAGTACTGTGGATCTTAAGAACGACTCCGAATCGATCAACTGGTTATACGCCATTTTTCCTTGTATATGGGGCTGAAGAAGTTTTGCCTGCCGACATAGAATATGAGTCGCCAAGGATAAGGCAATACTTGGAAGCCTAGGTAAAAGAGGCCTGAGAAGATGGAGTAGATTTAATCGAAGAATCAAGGGAACTAGCATTCTCCAGATCTGCTATATATCAACAAAATCTCTGACGCTACCATAGCCAGAAAGTGCAACCTCGTGTTTTTCGAGAAGGAGATATGGTGCTAAGGCTGGTGCAGCGCACAGCCGGAATGCATAAATTATCGCCTCCTTGGGAAGGTCCATTCATTGTAAGCAAAGCATTGCACAATGATTCCTACTATCTCATAGACGCTCGTGAAGCGCAAAAGAACAAGGCGGACATGTCAGGAGATGAAACTAAAAGGCCATGGAATGTGGAACTGCTTCGTCCCTTCTATACTTAGGAGAAGCAGTGCATGTATCACTCGAACTCTCATATGTCGGATGTGTTTTCTGGCTATGTGCTAATAATAAAATGGTATGATTCAAAAAACTGACTCGGGGACTACCCCTTAGGCTTTCCATTTCAATTATTTTACGTCGGCTGGCGTGATACCCGAAATTTATCTCGGAACAAGTAGTGTTTACTCGGAAGAAATCAACTCTTCGACTATCCTGTTGTCCGAAAACACGGCTTCATGGAAAGAAAGAGAAAAAGATCTAAGACGGGTAAACGCGAACGCCGGATAAGTACAAGGGAGAAACGCGAGTCGGCTTTAGTTTTTGCCTAACTCTCTGCAGGTTGTGTTATTCTATGTGTCAAGTAATCTCGGCCAAGTTATCCAAGTTTCATACCCGCTAACTATATCCTTCGTACTTTGAGATCCTAATGTCGAACACCGGAAAAGGTAGACAAGGGCCAAAGGCAAGGAAAGGTGACACGGCAAAATGAAACTCGGGGACTTGTCCTTGGGTGATTCGCACTCAGAGCATAATGCAAATATATATAGCCCATTGACTGGCGCAAAATCAAACTTAAAGTGCAATGTACGTTACATCTGTACCCAGCATACCGGTGATCTAATAAAAGTTTGAGTATTTGTTGGCCTAAGGAGCAGGAGGACTTAGAGGAGCATTCTCGGAGCCAGGAGTGCTTGGAGCATCGGAGGGTGAGGGGCATCTGCAGCCGGGTCATCTGGATCATATGACTCGGTCGCCTCGCTGTCGCCACCTTCTTCAGTAAGAACTTCGACGAGCGGGTCGCCAAGGTCGAGGAAGTTGGGCCCTTCACAACAAGCGTGCACCATGGTGTACTCGATCATGGCATAAGCTCGCTCCTGACGCTTCTTGATCAGCTCCGGGTCGTTCAACGATTTGCCATCTCCCCTTATGCGAGCAAGAACATCAAGGTTGATGACCTCGTACCATGAAAGCATGAAGGAGAGAGCCTTGTCCGCTGCAGCCTGGCCGGTCGACTCACGCCATTGATCCAGCCGGTGTTCAGTAAGGAGCAATCTGTCGGCGAGTGGCTCGATGAGTTCGGGTGGGTCTTCATCCAGCCAGAGCATGCGAAACGCATGGATAACCGCTTTGAGCAAGTCCACACCGCAGGATCTGAGGGTCTTGGCCGGTTCAGACACTGCTGCAAGGAGCTCCTCCATGGACACCTCGCCGTCAGCAGCAGCACCAGCTTCGGATCTCACTTTCTTCATGGCTCGGATGGAAAACATGTTGGCCTCAGGAAAGTTCTCTACAAGAAAAAAGATAAAGTTAGCAAATAGCAAGGGCAGATGGAAGAAATCCAGCAGGACTTGGACAATGCGTAAAGAGTAAGAACTCACTACCGAGAAAGAAGTTGATGGCAGCGAGCTTGTTATGCCAAGTCTTTGTCTTGGCTTGCAGGGCGTCGAGGTTCATATTTGTCGACGCGACCAATGACTCGGCCTCGTCCAGCAGCTTCTTAGTCTTCTCGGCGCTGGCAGCCTACTGCTCGTTCTTCTCGGCAAGCTCCTCCTTCAGCCCTTTCACCTCAGCCAAGTGCTTCTGCTTCGTCTCAGCCAATAATTCCTTTAGCCGAGTGACCTCATCTCGCTCCTTCTGGAGTTTGGCTTGGTGCTTCTATGCTTATTCAGAACAAATATTTGTCAGTACCAACAGAGAAATTTCAGCTATTGGCTTAGGGAGGCAAGAAATTTACTCTTGGCCTCGCTGATTTGTGAGTGAAGATCGTTGATGGTCGACTGAGCAGTGGTTGTGGAACAAGAGCGAGAGGAAAAGTAAGGAGATGAACCAAGGAAAATTACACCAAAAGGGGAAGAGCAAAAATATTACCTTGGCCGAAGGTGTCAGTCTGTAGCTTCTCATACGCAAGTCCGAGCTTGCGATGAGACAGGACAAGAGCTTGGTGCACCTTGGTGTGCTCGTTATGCGTAAGCTAATCAAAGAAGACAGATAATAAGAAAAATTCGAGTCAGGCGACCTGCCGAATAAAAAATCTTAAGAGCTTACAGCCGAGTAAGTTCCTTACTCGGCAGTAACCTCGAGGGCTAGGGATTGAAGTTCTAGCATACAGTCTTGAAGTAAAGGATCTAAAGACTAAGTGACTATTGAGGAGCTTACAGCCGAGTAAGTTTCTTACTCGACTGCAACCTCGGGGACTAGGTGATATGTATAAAAGAAAATACTCAATGACACAAAAGAGTAAAAAGTTAATTTATCTCGTTGACTTCGTCGACACGGGCCATCAGGGTAATGGCCTACTGGGTCATGTCGGAGACGGCCTTGGGGCCTAGCTTCAGCTTCTTCCCGGCACGAGTGCTGACCTCTTGTTCGCCTGCTGCATTCCATGCCACAGCGTAAGGTTCAGCTGAACCAAGGCTCTTGCCACTAAGCGTCCGAGTAAGAACTCGACCCATTTTCAGGGCGGTTCCCACAGTGGTACGGGTTGCAGCGGCAGAAGTATGGAGGGTAACAGCCCTGGAGTCATCACCTGACCCGAGAGCCGCAGATTCGTCCCCCTTACCCGTTGAAGCGAGCTTTGTCGCTGACGTCGGAGGCCGGATCTGAGGAGCAGAACCCGGAGCGCAAACTAGAGTTTTTTGCTTGGAAGAGGTGGATTTGCCAGAAGAGGGGCGAGTAGAACCAGAAGCCTTGGCTGGGATCTGGCCCTTTGACAGAATTTGAGAGCGAGCAGGAGGATTTGGAGAAGAGCTTGGAGCCCCCTGACTAGGCTCAGCAGTTTTGCTGGCTCCAAGATCAGGAAATTGTTCATTCACATCAGCTTGAGGGCTGATGCCAGAGGTACTGGTGGCAGAGGGTTTCTCGGCGCCAGACTTGTGGGCACCAAGATCAGGAAGTTTTTCCTGGCCAGCGCCAGGGGCGCTAGCCGAATGACCCACCGGGTCTGACTGACACTGAGAAGCGTGAGCCTCAACAGTGCGAGCCTCAACCCGGACGGGACTTAGCGCCGCCGAGTCAGCTGGAGGAGGTGCAGGCCTAAGCAGCGAGGCAATGCTAGAAGCAGCCTGATTCGCCATCAAAGGTGCAACACTGAAAACAACAAGACATATGTAAGAGAACATCAAGGACGAGAAAGAAAAGAACAAAGAGGGAAAATTGCGAAACTTACCCAGTGACGACCGGGTCACGGGTGACTCGGCGCGTGACTCGGCGCCCAGCAGCTTGACAAGTCTCACCCAGGCTGGCAGAAGCAGAGGCAGAAGGAGCTGCCGGACTGGGCTTGTTCTTCTTAGCCGGTTGAATGCTGGAGGAGGTTCCGCGTCGCTTCGGCTTAGCGACGGGAATCTTGTCGACTCCGCCCACGACAAGAGGAGGAATGTCATGTACCTGGCCAGCTGCAAAAGTAAATAACGGGCTTACTCGGATAAGCAAAGATATTAAGCTCACAAGGCATATACCTTCAAAATTGTACAATCATCATCCTCATCATCGTCAGACCAGTCTTGTAAGGGATTGCGATATTGACTCTTACCCGAAGCAGAAGCGGCTGCAGTGTGCGGGATCGGCATGAAGCACTCCAGGTCATACTCGACCTCATCCGAGTCAGAGCGGTCCCCATGATAACCAGCAGGAGGGACAATACTGTCATCAACCTGGTGAAGGAGATTCTGCGAAAGACAGACAAAATGAGAGACTAAAAACTAAGCTAAGAGTGGCAAAAGAGCTAAAGCCTACTCGGCGAGAAAGTAATCCGGAAACTTACCCAGGGGATAGGCCTGACCCAGCTAAACGGAGGGCAACACCAGGCCCAATCATCCGCCAAGTTTAGTTTAAATATTGAGCTTACTCGGCGGGCAATGGAGTCATGGGTGAGCTCCTTGGTGGAATGCTGAGTCGGATAATGGGACCCACTCATGAAGCACATCTTGTGGCACCTAGCTTGGATGGGGCTTACCCGTCTTGATATTAAGGTGCACATGAGGTCAGAGTCGGCGAGATGAAAGTTTTCATCCGGCGAAAGCAACCTTTCCAGGATGGCGTTGGCTTTGTTCACTGCAGCTTCTTGGTCGCGCGGGTCAAGCTGCTAGTGCTTCTTGTGGGGGACCTCATCCGAGAAAGGGGGAAGTCGGATGTTGTCAGTGGACCCGCTGTTTTTGACATAGAAAAAGGTTCCATGCCACTTCTTGCAAGAATCCATACCAGCAACCCGAGGAAAGATGGAATCCCTCCTGGGCGTGATGCTGGCAGCGCCGCACCGAGTAGGCTTCTTCTCGGCACGGGGAACTTCAGGCTGGGGAACAACCTAGACTTTGAAGCAAAAATACTTGGCCCATAGAAGAACTATAGGCCAAATTCCAAGCTAGGCCTCGCAGGCAGAGATGAAACAAGAGAGAGAGCCAATTGAGTTGGCAGGAAGATGGTGGGTCTGTAGACGGAAGGTAGAAAGAAACGAGGAAAAGAAAGTGCTCACAGGAAGATCAAAACCACGTTCAAAGTGGGAAAGAAAAACCACTCGCTCACCATCTTGAGGTTTGGGGGAAATCTCACCGGAAGGGAGGCAGCAATCCACCTGCAGTGGAATGCGTCTGGTGGACCGGTGCCACTCCACTTCTTCGGTGGAGACCTCCGAGCCTTCCTAGCCACCGCGCTTGTCGTGGGAATGACCACGGCAGATGCTGCAATCGGCAACGAGTAGTAGAACGAGGGGCAAGGGCGGCCAGCCATCTGCGGTGCGAGATGAGGGCAAAGACACAGGGATTTACCCAGGTTCGGCCCCCCGGAGGGTAAAGACCTACTCCTGCTAGATTGTATTATGGAGGTGTTTACAATGGGCGAACTCGGCGACTAGGCGGCGAGTTGCTTGGGTGTATGAGGGAACGTGTCTCTACTCACCCCATAGGGAGGTTTATATAAGCTCACCTCCCCTAGGGTTTACATATCTCAACCGATTTGGTTACAACTTCAATCGCTTAACCTAGTCCGACCGGGCCTATCTGCGCCTGGGCCTTCAACTTCCGATCGCCTGCACTCGCTGGGCTTTGATCCACTGCCGTTATGCAGCCCACTCGCCAGCCCTTGGGCGGTCGGAACGTCTACCGAAAGCATACCCGGTGGGCGTATCCCCATCGAGTCCCCGAGGCCGCCGTTGATTAGGCGTGAGTGGCTGCCACGTCGGAGTATCTGGCTTCAAGTTGGCATCGATCGAATCGTCGGCGGGCTCCTGTATAAAGGAAAAATCCGTAAACCGAGTCGCGTTCGGCGAAGTCGAGCCACGGACGCGGTTTCGGCGAGTGGCTTAACGAGCCGAGTGGCTAGAGTTGGACCGTCAGGCGTGGTCAAACTAGCCGTTAAGGTAACTCAACGGTAACTTCTGGCGTACTCATCGCGCGGTAACGGCCCCCTGACTTGGCGGGCAACTCCCACTATATAAGAGGAATGGTAGGCTATCGTAAAACCAACCGCCCACCATTTTCTCCGAGTACGCACATCTTCCTTCCTTTGATTCCGCGATCCAATCGACCCGCAATATTCCGACCTCGAGTAACCTCAGCCATGGCCCTCTCCACCGAACCTTGGGTAGATCCAAATGCACCAGTAGCGCTGGCCTCCTTCGAGGAGGCCGGAATCCTGAGCGGCTCGGGCGTATCCCAGTCGGGAAACCACCCCAACCCGCGAGAGAGAGTTAAATGCGCTTCACTAGCCACCTCGGCGGGGGTTAGGTTCCCACATCCTTGTTCTTCCGGCTGCGCCTACTACGGGATCCAGCCCTCGGATCTGGGTCCCCATAGTATCGAGCAGCCCGCCATCTTCGTGGCGTTCTGCGAGTGCTACTTGGGCTGCCGGCCCTATTTTCCCCTGTGGCAAGATCTGTTCCATGGACGGATCAGCCATGAGGCGAGGCGGCCCAATGCTAGCCGCGGGCGGCTTGACTTTCCAACTCAAATCCAAAGCCTCCTTCTTCGACCTGATGCTGCCAGCCAAAGCGGCAAGCGACTGGAAAAAGTCATGGTTCTACGTGACCGAGGCGACTCCGGAGGGCGAAGCGGCGATCCCGCAGTACTCGGCTAATCGTTCGAGCCACGCCATCTCCAGGTCGGCAAGCTCCCGGCGACCAGCGGATGGTCGTCGACGAGATGCTCCGCACCATCCGCGATGCGAAGAAAGGGCTCCAGACGTTAAACCTGTACAATTGTTGCCTTGGGCGACGACTCGTTCCGCTCGCCCAACGCGATCATTACATGTACCAGTACACGGGCCGAGGAGACCCGACGAAAGCCTGCCTCGCCGAGTGGAAGCTGGAGGACTACCTCTCAGCGCTGAAGAAGATCACCCAAGCGACATACGTGGGCCAGCGCAGTCGGGTGCCTCCCTACACGCTGGCGTCCGGCTCCGGTAATCCTTTTATCTTGTTCGCGATCGCAGCGTGTGCGATCGCGGTAACTCTAACTCGCTTCGTGTTTGACGCGGCTGTTCCAAGTGGTGGAAGGGTGGTTACCACCCGACGACGAGCCCCGAGCCATCCGCCCAGACACAAGCGAGTCGCCTCCGCCAAGGGTATCGAGGGGACGAGGACGAGTCCGAAGAGATTGCCCCACTGGTCCGAAGACCCGCTGGCAACGCGTCGGTAGAGATCGAGGCGGCAGAGCCTCGAGCGTCATGACGATGACGACGAACTCCCAGAGACCACCTCGCGCCGTCAGGCCACTCCCGCGAAGAAGAAGAAGGAGAAGAAGGAGGCGAGGGCCCCCCTGAGAAGGAAGATGAAGCCGCCGAAGGTGGCTTCACCGCCACACTCAATGAGCAGCTCGGATGCTCAGAGCTCGGCCGGTGACGGCGCAGTTCCGGCGACCACCGCGCTAGATGCCCTCTACAGAAGCTCCGCTGGCCTCAATGCCTCCGCCATTCGCGTCGGTTTCTGGGCTAGGGAAGGCTCCGATCGTGGCGACCTCGCCTCGCAAGGAGGTCCCGAGCGCGGTGGCCTCGCCCCGCAAGGAAGTTCCGGCCGCGGTGGCCCCAATTCACGAGGAGGCCTCCGCCGAAGGCGCCCCGGAGGCGCCAACCGCTACGTCAACATCAAAGAAGCCGTCTGTATCCTGGGCCCCGACGTCCTGGGCTGGGGCTTAGTCGCCGAGGCCCGAACTGGAAAAACCGGTGGCCTCCGTGGGGCTGCGCTTCATTCCAGTCGCCAAGTGAGTGCATTCGCATTCCTTATTTTCCTTTGGTACTTTGATTGTCCATTATTGATTCGACTCAATGTGCAGGACCGAGTGAAAAGATGGGTCACCGACCGTGGCCAGGTATCCTCCACCGGGCGAGGAAGACCCTTCCCGCAAGAGGAAAAGTGACGAGGTCGCCGTCTCAACGGAAGGCAGCAAGAAGGCCAAGGGCGACGACATCGTCGCCGTCTCTGATGACGCGGCGGCGGCGCCGACTGGACCCGCAATGGAGGCAACCGCGTCCACGAAGGGGGGCATTTCCTTGCCCCGACCCGAGGAAGCGACTTCCTTTGGGGCGGGCGCCTCGGTTGCTACCTTCCCCCGTTTCGTGACCAAGGCGGCCCCGGCGGCTGCGACCGAGCCCGCTCCGAGGACCACCGACGCTGAAACCGACCAACGTCGCGGGCACACGCCGCGCTGCGGCGTCTGGGCCGGTACAACTTCACGGCATGCTTGGTGCGGCCATCCAGGTACCTCCAGTCCCCGAGGATCAGGTCGGTGCTTAGCAGCGGCTTGATTCTTATAATTACTTGCTTTGTACTTTCAAATCCAGTCCCCGAGTGCATATGCGCTAAATTTTAGCGGGTATGCACTGAGGAATTTTCGTGGTCGCCAGTCCCCGAGTGCGCACCCGCTAAATTTTAGCGGGTGGGCACTGAAGAATTTTCGTGATTGCCAGTCCCCGAGTGCGCACCCGCTAAATTTTAGCGGGTGGGCACTGAGAAATTTTCGTGATTGCCAGTCCCCGAGTGCGCACCCGCTAAATTTTAGCGGGTGGGCACTCGGAAATTTTCATGTGTGCTGACTTTGAAGATGTACAGGGTCTGCAGCTGGAGTCGGCAGAGCGATTGGCTGCGAAGCAGCGTGCTGAGAAGGAACTGGCCGCTCTCCAGAAAGCCAACAAGGAGCTTCAGGTTGTTGCTGCGCAAGCGGAGGTGGCTCGCCAGGAGCTTGTCCCTGCTGAGAATCGAGGCGGTGCGTCGTTAGGCACCGCCGAGCAGAAGATCGCCGACCTCGAGCGCGAACTGCGGGAGGCAAAAGAAGAGGCAAGCTCGGCGAACGGGCGAGCGAAGGCCGCCATTGCGGCCGCGGAGGATGACCGAAAGGCGTCTGAAGCCCTTATTGTTGGGCTTCAGGACGATCATACATCGCTTCAAAGTTTCATCACGGCACTCGCCCGCCCATTGCTTGGTGAGTGTGTCTTCCTGTTTTTGATTGTATTGTTTGCGGTTTCCATGGTACTCATACTTGTCTTCTTCGCAGGTCGTGTTATTGGCTGCCAAGAATAAGCGAACTCTTGACGCGAGGGAGTGCGTAAGCATGCTCGTCGACTCGGCGACGCTGTCGGCGACCGCATCCGCGCCTACCTCCAAGAGATGTCGCCCACGAGGTTATTCCCAGTGACCTCGTTGAGGTGTGGGAGTACTTGGAGAAGGCGCCCATGATCGAGAGTTCATGACGCTGTCGGCGTTCGCCATGAGCGCCGAGCCTTGAGCCTTGACTCGCCCACTTCCCGAGGACTTCGATCTCGACGATGTGACGAGTGGGTATACTTCATCGATGGCGCGGTGGATCTGTCCGAGGTTCTCAAGTTGCAGGAACGCGTCGCCGCCAGTTCGAGCGCTGCTCGGGCGATGGGCGACCTCCTTCCTTACCAGAAACGGTCGTCGCGAACGACCCGAGCCGCATCGCGACTTCAAGGTTGAGCAGCCTTTCCGCCGGGCGATGGCGGGCGAGCTGACGACGTATCCGCCAAACCCGTACACCGCTCATCCGTAAGCGCCGGATGCCGGCGCCTCGTCAAGCCTGCAGAGTAGTTTAGTTTGCCTAAATGTTAGCAGCGATTCGCCGAGTAGGCATATTTTGTAATGTAAGACAATGCGATATGCGATTGAATGGAACGTTGTGTTCATTTTGCTATTTGTTTGCGTGTTTTGGATTAATTTTGGGTGAGTCCCCGAGCGCGTCCGCCCTTTTTGGGGTTCACCTTATATATGATGTTTTGTTGTTTATCATGTGTGTTGTTGGTTGAGTCGACTACCGAGCTCGAGAGCCACCGCAAGGCGACTCCCTTGAGTGCTCAGATTTACCGTTTTCCCAGACGCGAACGGGCCGGGTGGCCGAGTCCCCGGCGTGGTACTTGGTAGTTCAAGGCGCGACTCGAGGGTGGTTGAGGATCGAGCGTTGGTGTGAGCGCGTCCCGCCTGGCCCGGTGGGTCACCGCGTGCAGTCCCGCACGCCTCTTACTTGGCGTTTTCCGTCCGATCGAGACGAACTGGTATTCAGTCCCCGAGCGTGGTACTTAGCCGCTCGAGTCGCTATGCCTAGGATGCGAGGACCGTGGTCATTGTGGAAGCGAGGAGATGTCTTGGTTCAGAAACCAGTCGAGCTAGGCGTCTCCGATGGGCTCCGGATTGGCGTTTTTGGACGATGCAAGACATGAAATGACTCAGTGCTCTTACATCGCACTACTTAGCCGTGCGGTCGCTGTACCAAGGGTTGACTTCAGATTTTAGCATGACGCTAATTACGAAAAGTAGTGGCACAAGGCATGGAGAGTAGACGAATTTTGCGGTAACCGCTTTTATTCATAGCGATCGGAGAGTACATATGTGGGGTTCTAGGAATAGAACTTCCGGAGGAGATTTACATTCCATGGCCGCTGACGCCGAGTTCGCCGTCCCCGCGACGTCGACGAGGTAGTAGGCGTCGTTGCGAGCACGCTACCGATAGCGAACGGGCCTTCCCGGAGGGGAGAGCTTGTGCATGCCCTTCCTGTCCCGGATGAGGCGAGCACCAGGTCGCCTTTCCTGGAAGGTGCGGGTTTTCACCGGCTGTGGTAGCGGCGAGTCCTTGCGATAGATGGCGGCGCGATCGGGCGGTCGCGGCTCGTCGAGTTGATCGAGCCCGCCTTGGCGGGCCAGCCTGCTTGGCCTCCTCAGATAGTGGACGACCCGTGGCGAGTCGTGTTCGAGGTCGGTGGGCATGACCGCTTCGGCCAGTAGACCATGAAGAAGGGAGTGAATCCTGTCGACTGTTGACCGAGGTGCGGATTCCCGGATGACGGAGGGAGCTCGTCACCCAAAGATCCAGCGGTGCGCCGAGTGGTACTTGGAGTCGCGGCTTCAGCCGTGGAGGATGCTTTGGTTGGCTCGTTCGCCTGGCCATTGATTCCGGTGCGATCGACGAGGTCGAGCCGGATGTGGTGCTCTTCGCAAAATTCGCCATTGCTCCTTGGCGAAGTTTGTGCCGTTGTCCGTGATGATGCTGTTGGGGAACCCGTGGCGTATATGAGCTCGCGTAGGAACTTAGTGGCGGTCTTCCCGTCGCATTTCGGACTGGCTTGGCCTCTACCCACTTCGTGAATTTGTCGACGACCAGCCAGCAGGTGGTGTAACCAGAGGGGCCTTCTTGAAGGGCCTACCATGTCCATGCCCCACACAGAATGGCGGTGATGGGGATTGTTTTGAGCGCCGAGCTCAAGACGCGTCGATTGGCGTGCCCGGCATCCGGCGCATCGCTGGACGATGTCGACAGCGTCGGCGTGTGCGGTGGGCCAGTAGAAGCCGTGACGCATGGCCTTGGCGACCAGGGAGCGAGCGGCGGCGTGATGGCCGCAGTCGCCTGAGTGGATGTCGTGGAGGATTTTGCGCTTCTTGCCGGTTGACGCAACGTTGGAACACTCGGTGACGCTGCGCTTGTGTAGCTCGCCGTCAATGATGGTGTAAGACTTGCATCGGCGATCATTCGAGCATTTGTTTCGTCTGTGGCGGTGACAGCTTCGGTAGGCGATGTAGGGCTTGGTCGATGCGGCTCGGTGATGAATGCGACCAAGGCTGCCTCGGTTGGAGCGGGACTCCGATGTCGATCTCCTTTGGGGAGAGGCTGGTGGTGAAGATTGTGTCGAGGAACACGCCGGGTGGTGCGAGTCGAGCCGACCCAATGCGAGAGAGGCGTAGGCCTCCTCGTTTTCCTCTGTCGATCCACTCGGCCAGTAGCGATGAAGTGGCCGCCCACCTTGTCCACCTCTTGGCGGTACGCTGCCATGGTGGGGGAGACGGCGTCGCAGGTGCCGGCAACTTGCCCCGCAACGAGGTCGGAGTCTCCGTAGCATCGAAGGCGATCGACGCTCATCTCCTTTGCGGCTCGCATGCCGTGGAGTAGGGCCTCGTATTCAGCCATGTTGTTGGTGCAGGGCGTGAATTCGAGGCGGAGGATGTAGCGGAGCTTGTCGCCTTTTGGTGAGGTTAGTACTATCCCCGCTCCTGCGCCGTCCGCGTTCTTGGACCCGTCGAAGTGCAGGCTCCGATGAATGGAGGTACGGGCTTCTCCGCTGGGCCTCCTCCCGGTCGGCGAAGTCCGCCGTGCTGCGACTTAATCGCCCGCCGTGGCTCGTATTTAATGTTGTGGACGCCGATCTCGACGGCCCACTTGGCGACTCCGCCCGGTCGCCTCGCGATTCGGATGATATCTTGTAGTGGTGCGAGGAGACGACCGTGATCGGGTGCTCACGAAGTAGTCTGCGGCGCGCTGAGCCTCAAGACCGCGTATACCAGTTTTTGGTATCGTGGGTATCGCTGGCGCGACTCGGTGAGGACCTCGCTGATGTAGTACACGGCTGGACCGGCGCTCCTTTCCTTCCTCGGTCGTTCGACGACCATTACGGCGCCGACGACGTTCGGACGCCGCGACGTAAACCAGCATGGGCTCTTTGTCCGGTGCGACGAGTAGTGGTGCGGCGTAGCACCTTTTGAGGTCGCGAGCGTCGTCCGCCTCCTTGTCCCATGGAAGGTGGGGTTCTTGCGCATCGGCGGTATAGGGCATCGCCTTTTCCGTGCGGGGATGAAACGATCGAGCCGCTACCGCCCGCCAGCTTCGGGCGTCGCGCACTCGGGTTTGCCGAGCGGGCGATCGTGTCGATCTTCGTTGGGTTTGCCTCGATCCTCGCTTGGAGACGACGTATCCCGATGGTTGCCAGGTACGCCGAAGGTGCACTTGTTTGGATTGAGCTTTATCTTGTACCTTCGCAGATTGGCGAAGGTCTCTGCTAGGTCGGCGAGTAGGTCGCCTTGGCGAGCGGATTTCACGACCACGTCGTCGATGTAGACGTGGATGTTGCGGCCAATTTGGCTCGCGAGGCATTCTTGCATGCATCGCTGGTAGGTTGCTCCGGCGTTCTTGAGGACGAAGGTCATGGCGGTGTAGCAGAAGGCTCCGAATGGCGTGATGAACGCCGTCTTCTCCTCGTCCTCGACAGCCATTTTGATCTGGTTATACCCAGAGTAGGCGCCGAGGAAACAGCGACTCGAACCAGCGGTGGAATCGATTATCGATCGATCCGCTGGAGGACGAATCGCTCCTTTGGGCGGTATTCGTGTTTGTGTAGTCGATACACATTCTCCGTGTCCCGTTCTTCTTCTCGACCAGGACTGGGTTTGCCAGCCACTTGAGTATTTAATTGGCGGATGAAGCCAGCAGCGGTAGACGCTGCACTTCCTCGGCGATTGCCCGGGCGTTCTTCGTTGAAGGGCCGTAGCGGCTTGACTGGTCGCACTTTGGGGTCGGCGTTTAATTTGTGCTCGCGAGCTCCCTAGGGACACCGTGCATGTCGGAGGGTTTCCATGCGAAGATGTCCCTGTTCTCACGGAGGAACTCGATGAGCGCGCCTTCCTATGCTGGGCTCATGCCTGTCCCGATCGTCACCGTCTGGCTGGAGTCGCCTGGGACCAGCTCAACGGTGCGGGTGTGCGTCGTAGCCTCGAAGGTTGAGGTGTTTGCGCCCTCTGAGTTTGGCTTCTTGAGTATCGTGGGGTCGTCGTTGTTAACCCCGCTCGCGTATTTGGCGAGCTCGTCGGCGTGATTAGTTTCTGCCGCGATGACGGCGTCGGCGAGTTCGGCTCCTTTGGCCTCGCATTCGGCGGCCATGTCGGGGTCGCCGTTGATTGTGATGACTCCGCATGGCCCGGGGAGCTTCATCGCATTGTACGCGTAGTGGGGCGCCGCCATGAATTTGGCGAACGCCTGGCGCCCTAGGACGCAGTGGTAAGGGCTGTCAAATGGCACCAGCTCGAAGACGATCCGCGGTCGGAAGTTCGCCGGAGTACCGAAGGTGATAGGTAGCGTGACCTTGCCGATCGGGTACGCCTTCCGACCGGGGCGATGCGTGGAACGTGGTGTGGTGGTTCGATCATCGATCGCGGGGAGCCGCTGAAGGTGTCGAGGTAGAGGATGTTGATGGAGCTGCCGCCGTCCATCGGTGTCTTGGGGAGCCATGTCGCCAACCTTGGGCTTGACCACCAAGGCGACTCGTCCGGTACTCGATGCGTGGCGAGTGGTCTTGCGGCTCCGGTGATGGGCTGTTCCGACCAGTTGAGGAACTGGGGGACGTCTGTTTGGGCCACCGCGTTGACGGCGACGGCGCGGGCGATGACCTTCTTCTCGCGCTTCGTGTTGAAGCCTGTGAAGGTATGGAGCGAGCCGGCTACTTTGCCGAATTTTCCGCTATTTGGCGGGTCGTTGTCGGTGTCTTCCCGCGCGTGCCGTGCCTTCTCGATCTCCCTGAGGGTGTGGCAGTCGGCGGTGGTGTGCGTGGCGGGCTTTCCTTCCCTGCTGTGAAACGCACATGGTTGGTTAAGGAGGGCCGCGGGATCGAACCTTGGCTTGTTCTTGTAGTTCCCGCCATCGCGTCGTTGCCCTCCGTCACGGCGGTAGCTCTTGGGGTCGCGTTGTGCGTGCCCAGCGTTGGCGGCAATCGACTTCGCCCGTCGTTCTTGCGCTTGCACGTGAGGCGAGTGCGTAGCGTCGGTTCGGCGGCCACCGTCGTTACCGCCCGTCGGCGTTGTTCTCCGGAGTCGTCGTCGACGTCTTGGTTGGGATCCTCCTCGGCGTCGTTTGGCGATCTCGAGGAGGTCGGGATGTTGTCGAGTGTGCTTGGCGTCGCTTGAGCTTGGCGACTAGAGGCTCGTAGCGGCACGAGGTCTTGAAGCAATGGATCGCGGTGTCCGGGTGGATGCCGACCGCGTTGTACCAGAGCTCTTGCCACCGTTGGACCCAGTTGCGGGTCGACTCGCGGGGTCCCTGGACGCATCGTTCCAGGTCCTCGATGGTGGTGGCGCGGGTGTAGGAGCACTCGAAGTGCCTGACGAAGGCGTCTCGCATTTCCTCCCAGGAGTCGATCATCACCGGAAGCGTGTTGATCCATTGCCTGCACGTCCCCTCCATCATCAGTGGGAGGTAACGGGCGGCGAGTAGGTCAGTGTGACCCGCGATCCCCATTGCCATGAGGTATGTGTCGAGCCAGACCGCGGGGTCGTACGAGGAGTCGTATTTTTCGATCTCCTTTGGCGCCTTGAAGTTTGGTGGGTACTTTTCGCCTCGGATCATTGGTCCGAAGCACTTAGGCCCTAGTCGACTGAGCGACCCCATGGGCTCGCCATCGCGGCGAGTAGTTAGGGTGTGCCGCAAGTCGTCGGGCTGGCGTGCGCGCCAGTTTTGGTTGTTGATGATGTGAGTGCGGGCGTCGATTGGTTCTCCGTTAGCGGCGACGAAGTTGGTCGCCGACCAGGATCGTTGGTGGAGAGTGCAGCGTTGGCGGTCGGCGTTGAGCTGCAGTGGCTCTGGCGGGCAATTGAGGGTGTTTGCCACCGCTGGACGGCCGCTTGAGGCCGCCCTGCTTCCCGAGGAGCGCGAGTATACTCGCCCTTGCGAGTCGGCGCCTGCTCTTTGCTGTTCCACGGCCTTCGCGAGTAGGGCCCTGACGTACTGGATTTGTAAGGCGCCGTCGCCGGTGGCCGTGATGCTATCGGCTGCTGCTCGGCCTGCCACGAGGTTATCCATCGGGGTGGAGAACAGTGGGAGGCCGTTAGCGTCTCGCTCCCGTGAGGAGACGACTATCCGCGGCTGGTCCCTGGGAGGGGTGCGGTTGGGTGGTGGTGGGGCACCCATCGCCGTCGATCCTGGCGGGGGGCGGTTGCTTCCTCCTGGTGGCGCGTTCTCGCAGATCGCGCTGGCTATGCTTGGCTGGTCGTTGCCGTCGGTTCAGGGCGCCCTGAACGGTGGGGTTCAGCGTGACTGATCCGCTGGTGGTAGCGTGATGCTTCTGGCCGTTACCTGCTCGGCGAAATTTTTTTCGGCCCTCTTTGCGTCGCCTCCGCCAACTTCAGCGGAGTTCTCGACCTCCGTCGCCGTGGCGTTAGGAGGATCGGTGGAGAAAGGTCCTCCGGCGGATCGGTGCGGTGGCCATGTAGGTCGCGGCGTGGCGGCGCCGTGGAGGTCGGCGGAATTTTCCGACCGGTCGAATTCAAGATCCCGAGGATGGAGGGTCCTCGAAATCTCCCGCTGGAGACTGGACGATGGAGCCCGCGGACGAGGCCGCGGTGATGGATCCGGAGTGACGCGGTCGCCGAGTCGGCGTCGTCGGTGAGGCGCGTCTTCCGCGGCGCTGAGTTCGGCCACGTTGTGTGGGCGAGTTGTACTCGGAGGCGAGACGGTGGATCGTGCGGATGGCTCTCGGAGCCGATCGCGTGGTGGCGACTTCGCGGATGCGAGCCGAGTCCTCCGAGGTGATGACGTCGGTGAAGCCGACGAAGAGGCTGATCGTGCCGTGGCGGGATCACGCCATGTGACGGTCGCGCCGGACGTAGCTGCTCGGCAAGATCTGGAGCATCTCGCCGATCGCTATCATGCGGCGGTGGCGCACGCCTCGTTGATGGGCAGATTGGATCTCGCCAGAACACCGGCCGACCGCCAGCCCCACGGTGGGCGCCACCGTGGGAATGACCACGGCAGATGCTGCAATCGGCAGTAGTAGTAGAACGAGGGCAAGGCGGCCAGCCATCTGCGGTCGAGATGAGGCAAAGACACAGGATTTACCTGGTTCGCCCCGGAGGGTAAAGACCTACTCCTGCTAGATTGTATTATGGAGGTGTTTACAATGGGCGAACTCGGCGACTAGGCGGCGAGTTGCTTGGGTGTATGAGGGAACGTGTCTCTACTCACCCCATAGGGAGGTTTATATAAGCTCACCTCCCCTAGGGTTTACATATCTCAACCGATTTGGTTACAACTTCGGTAATCGTTTAACCTAGTCCGACTGGGCCTATCTGCTCGCCTGGGCCTTCAACTTCCAGTCGCCCGGTACCTCGCTGGGCTTTGATCCACTCGCCGTTATGCAGGCCCACTCGCCAGCCCTTGGGCCAGTCGGAAACGTCCCGCTGAGCATACCCCAGTAGGCGTATCCCCATCAGCGCTCGCTGGCGGGGACCTCCTGCTCCTCGGCACCATCAGCACTGTCGCGAGCGTCCATAAGGTCATCGGAGTATGTCTCCTCCTTGATAAGGAGAGGCTTGGAACAGCGAGGACCCGTGCTGGAATCGAAAGAGGACGGGGGCAATCGCAACACAGGAGCAAGAGGGAGAAGGAACCGCAAAAGGGGGCAGTTCAATCTTGCAGGCGCAAGGAGGAAGAAAGGCTAAGGAAACTGAACGAGCATGGGGGAAGTGGAAACCCCCAACCCCTACTTAAGGGTAGTAAAAAACCCCCGTAGTGGGATCTAACTGTGCCGTGTGGCCAGCGTGTGGCCGTGTACTAGGCCGGGTGAGCCAGTCAGCGAACGCCACATAGCCAAATATACACGAAAAATCCAGTGCCACGTCATGGCTGGAAGGACAAGAGGCACATACCGATGGGACTGCCACAGTGACGGAGAATAACTGCGCAGCCATCACCGTGCCGCCAGAACTTGGAACAAAAATTGAGGCAAGTAATCATGATTACTAGCTGTCAGTGACCGAAGCACGCCGAAAATGACCCGCAATTGGCCAAAATAACTTGGCTCGAGGCAAGAATGAGCCAAGAAGTCAAAGAATTGACCCGAAATTGTCAGACTAACCCGGTAAGGTGCGAAACTGAGATAGATAAAAGACAAAAACTAAGTTCTATTTACACAAAAGGAACCTCCAGACGCCTAACAGCTTGAACTGCTAGACCTCACCAGCTTCGGGGACTAATGTCGGGGGGATAACCCCCGGTAGGGTCACGAGAGGGGAAACATAGCGCAGCTGGGTCGGCTCCGAGAAAAAAAGGAACCAAGTCGGGTAAGAACGGTCGGGTAAGATGGGCATGAGAGCCGAGATATGAACTATCTCGGCCCATATAGGACAAAATTGTAACCCTTGCAGATACCAACGAGCCGAGTCAACTGAGGAAGGGCCGAGTCAAGAAGGACACATGGCACCTTTTCGAGTAAGGTTCAAACCAATACAGCTCAAGGAGGACTTAATCTTTGGGGTATCAATCAAATTGTCAAGTGTGGAGAGTTCTTCTTGTTCTTCGTGCATGGCTCGACCATGCACTCCCTCCTCGGTGACCACAAGCACCCATCGGCCCCCAACTTAAGCCTACCCATGGCATCTGCCGTGCCACCACCACGACAACTAGTCTTGTGTATCTTGCACTCCAAGGCTCCGGGTACGTCGGTGTCTCCAACCGTAGCCTTCCTTTATCCGGCATGGCCATGGGCCATGCTACCAACTGTGGGCCATCCGGGTTATCCGGATAGGAGACATGCTATGAGGATACCCATATAGCATATCCCCAGCACAAGCGGAGGCCGCTAAGCTTATAATCCTGGCGCTTACTCCGAGGTCTTCTACCATGGGTCCTAGTGCAGCGCCGACTTCTCCAACGTGCGACCTTGAGGAGCTTCTTAAGGAGGCATAAATCCTCCGGATAAACATAGTTGCCTTTGGCAAACTATACACCGAAGTTGCCATCAACCTCAAGATTATTGACTATGTAAGTTTTTTATGCCTTTTCATTTCACATGTAATATCCCACTATAGCCCCCGAGGATTTAGACGGAAAACCATAGGTCTTTCGTTTTGAATGCTCTATGAGTGACTAAGGAAGAAACTTTGTGTTGTAGCCCCCAAGTATCTGGTTTGAAAGAATAATTCCGACTACATACTTTTAGAGTAGCATACGCAAATGTTTGTAAATTTCAATACTGTAGCCCCCAAGCCTCTAGTTGAAACAGAAATATTTCCGACTAGATTCTTAAAGAAAGACTAAGCATAGGTTTGAATTTAAAAAACTCGTACTATATCCCCCGAGCTTCTAAGTGGAACCAATTAATTCTGGCTAGATGCTCCAAGTAGACTAAGCACATTTTTTCTTCTGAAGAATGAGAATGATCGGAGGGTTACCATCAACGAGAAGTTTCACAAGATGCACAAGGATCTGGAGGCTGAAAAGGGTAAAACCGCCTTCTTGAAGGAATAGATCGCCAAGGCCAAGAGTCTATTTTCTTTTCAATTTCCTTCTCGACTTGATCTTGTGTCTTCACCTTCCGACTACTCATTATGCTTTGTTATTTCTCCGACTTGTAGAAGCCGTCCCCAAGGCCAGGGACATTGTCGAGCAATCCAAGAATATTCTGGAGCTCGACAGTGAAAACAAGATCTGGAAGCAGGAGAGGGCTGATGCCATCAAGATGCATGAAGAGATGTTGGCTGTCATGCAAGAATGTGCCAACACGGAGATCAACCGCCTTAAGGAAGAGATTGCCATCCTCAAGGAGCAGAATAAAGCTGCCGACGAGCAAAATGTTCGCAACCTTGAGGCATACAAGACTCTCCAAAAGGACCGGGACTCCTTGGTGGAGGTTCTCCAGCAAGCTGAGAGCAGCATCTTTGGTAATATTCCTCCATCTTTCATTTCTATAAGTCAGGTACTTTAAACTGATTTGGTAAAATCATTCCCTCAATTTCTTTGTTGGAAATGCAGCTCCCATTGGCCTAGCCAATGTGGGAAACATTGCTCCTCCGAAAAAAGAGTGCATGGTTCTTGCCGGCAACTTCATCAACACCATGATCGCCCAGGCTAAGGAGTCCGCCAAGCCCTTGGACATCAACATCAAGGCGGTAGACTCTATGATGAAGTACTCGAAAATCCTCCGCCGAGCCCCTAAGCGTATCATAAGCTGGAAAGCTTCATGTACCTGGGCTGGCACTAGGATGGCCTTAGCCATGGTCAAGGCCTATTATGACAATGCCAACATTTACATGGTGACCTCTGGTCTCCCTAACGTAGATGAAGATAGACAGAAAATCGACAACGATGCAATCTGGTCTTCTCTCGCAGTCTATGACACCATGGTCGCCCAGTTGGTCAAGGTGGATGTCTTTGTGCCTCTTGAGGTGATCCATGCTGACCAGGCTTCCTTTGAGTCCCTGAAAACCACCGACTTTGTTGACAAGCAAGATGGCTCTCCCGCCGCTGACAATGTAGCCTCGAAGTCCCTGCGCCAGAAGAATAAAAACATTTGTCATATGTGTCTCTTCTGGCAATGCATTATGCGGAAAAACAATGTTGTTTGCATAAGGCAGAAAACTTGGCTACAAGCCTCGCGCTACTTAAGGACTAGTTCCAGCATGTATGGTTGTATATAATTTTAAGCAAATGCTGGGTTATCCATTACTTCAGCTTTTATGCTTGACTTTTCATGAGTCGGAAGACTCTTCGTCAGAACCATGCACTCAGGTGATGATGCCTAATGGCACCCTCAAGAACCTAAGCACAAAATCACCGACTTCGAGTGCCGAAAGCACTAATCCATAATCCACATAAAAAGGACAAAGAACGCGTATACCAGAATACTTAAGATAACGTCCATAGGCGGAATTTTCACAAGTGCAAATGCAAAGCTTGTGCATAAAGAGTTTTACATGATCCAAAAATGAACACTAAATGAGGTAAAAGACTCAGGCATATGAGTGAACCAAAAGCTTTATTTCATTGGTCATATAAGAGGTACATAGTAGATTCGAATATATGTTAAGTGTAAAAAGGACGTAGATGTGCTATATTCCATGGCCGAACAAGCTCCGGGTAGTCATCATCCGGGTCACGTCTCTTACGCTTATGATCCTTGTTTGGCCTATCTTTTCAACTCATGATTATCGATGAGGTAATAGGAACCATTGAGTAGCGCCTTGCTTATGATGAATGACCCTTCCCATGACGGGGATAATTTGTGTAAATTTTTTTGCTTAAGGCGGAGCATGATGTCCCCCTCTTTAAACGAGCGATGCCAAACGTGGTGACTATGGTAGCTGTGTAGCTTCTACTGGTAGATGGCGGATCTCTGGCATGCTAGCACACGCTCCTCCTCGAGAGGGTCCACATCTAAGTATTTGTATTCTTTAGCATCATCTTCATCCTAGGCGGAAACTCTTGGTTAATCGTGGAGGATGTCAAAAGGTAGGACTGATTCTTCTCCATTACCATGAAGAAAGGGATGTAGCCGGTGGATCTGTTGGGAGTAGTTCATAAACTCCACAAGACAGACACTACTAGGAAACAGGCCGTTAGTGGCGCACCAGAAATGTCCATCCGTGGTGCACTAGCAGTGCGCCACGGGCCTTGCGCTACGGCTATCTCGGTAGTGGCGCCTTGCCCTAGTGCCACGTTGTCTTGAGATAGGCGTAGCACACCTCCAAGTGCGCCACAGAAGTTTGGCATGGTGCACTACCCCTGGGATCTTCTGTGGCGCACTACCTAGTGCGCCACTAAACTTCCATGGTGCGCTTTAGGTGTAGTGCGCCACAGAAGGTAGACCATGTGCGCCACATATGTATTTTTTGTTTTTTTTAATTTCAGCAGATTATATGCAATACAGATTATATACAATATTACAGCAGATATACACACACGATACAATATATACAATTATATATAAATACTCAATATGAAAAACAAGATTGAAACAAATACATATAGATAAGTCTCATACATGAATACATAGTCTAAGTTACATTGTTTTGATCATGTTACAAAGTAGTAGTTGGTGACATGCTAATACATGTGTCGATCGAACAAGTTAGAGCTCAGCTCTCCTAGACATCTAAACTAACTAGCTAGACACAAAGCGGGATAAATAACCAAAGAAGATAAGCATGATCACCGCATGACGAAGGTGTAGGTCTTCATCCGTTCCTTGTCCTAACTCCCGCTAGATAGCGCGTGTATCTAGCTTCCCCGCCATAGTGTTGTACCCTTTGTAGCTATTGTGCTGAAACGGTGCACTGTCTCCCAGCAGTCTTCCCAATCATCGTGACTCAAGGAACCGTCCTTGTACACGACGTACCACGTCATCTATAAGTTGATAATAATAATTAACCGACTATTGAAAAAACATATATAATTAAAGTCGCATATGAAGATACACTTATAGAAAGTACTCCTAAATCAAAAGACCAAACTCGTAAAGCATGCCTCATATATAACTAGGTTGTTCGACACAGAATATGCTACGATGGAACTGTTCGCCAAGTAGGATGCACACACGGACTTGTGCATAGCACAAGGCGAACAATCCCATCGCACATTCACATATAGTGTGCCACGACATTTCAATCATCGGCATTATTCTCGAAAAGACCAAAGTAACTCAAAAATCATGCCTCATATATATACATAGGTCGTTGGACAGGAATATGCTCTGACGGAATCAGACGCCAAGTAGGATGCACAACACCTGGAGTACTTGTGCATAGCACAAGGCGTACAATCCCATCGTAGCACATTCACATATATAGTGTGCTACGACATTTCAATCATCGGCATTATTCTCGAAAAAAGAGTAAGGAAAAAAAAAGGACCAAATTGAGCAAAGGACCAAAGAGTAAGAAAAAAAATGAAGCATTGATCGATATATAATAATAAGCAAAATAAGTTCACTTGTCGTCCACACACACACAAAGGTCATCTATAGTTTGTAACTACAACTAGGCCAACATCAAGCCTTCTGGCTCGGCTTAGGAACGGAGGACGCCTGTCTCGTCATGAACTTCCTATAGTCACCCCTGCATCTCTAGGCGATCTTCTATGTCACGGTTATTCGGGATATTTCCTCCGTGAAGATCCCCAAGTCATGACATCACGAAGATGATTGCCCCAAGCTGCTGCTGGATGCGATTCATCTCTTGTCTAATATCCGAATCATTGATCTTGGCCTTTGCTTCGCCCACTGTTTGAGATGATCCGGCGGTAGAATTCTGGTCAAGTAGGAACGCCCTCATGTGATGGAGTGCGTAGTAGGCTTCCTTCTTCTTTTTTGGCTGCTTCACGCAGGGAACTCCATTACGTGGTTGAAGACGTGCCGAACTTGACCTTCTTACGCACTGAAGCTGGTGCCTTCCGTCGAGGCAAAGCGGTGAGAGCATCATCCGAACTTCCTTGATCTTGTCGTAGTTTTCTTCTTTTCTAGACTCCCGAGTCGAAATACGTGGCGGGAATGCTTGGCGATAAGGAGATGAGCGTCGATGTTCATCTCTGCGCAAAAAATTCAAATGGAATGTGTTGGAAAAGAATGATGATGATCTAATAAAGCCAATCGACGGTGGCGGTGAATAACTACTTACTCGGGAAAGTAAGGCACGAGAATGTATTCCTTTGTCTTGTTCGCCACGAGGATTCTTTTTAGGTACGAGGCCACGATCGTCGTTCGCGGGGAACCCAAGCAGCCACGCATGTAGTAGGGGTCCACTATAGCGATGCCGGTGTTCTCTCTAATGATCTGCATGGCGGTGAGAAAAGAGACGGACCATGGTATAGTGCAGCGGTATAGGTAGAACATATTGAAGATGTCCTCGAACGCGGGAAGAACAGATCCAAGGGCGGTCGTCGACGAAGCCCAAACTGGTGGCACCTTAACCACGAATCCGTGCGAGGGATCTTTCTCCGATAGAAGGCGTCTCTATCGCCAAGACGTCATGCACACTGCGATTCCGAATGGCGACTTCCACAAATTCTTAGGTAGCATGGGCTCACCCGCCACATGAATCCTCCACATAATACCTCGGGTCTTGGTGGCCCGTCGAAACCTGATCGGATTCAGCTTGTTGGCGCCACCGGGTGGCTCGAGCTGCTAGATTTTCTTTTCCTGCCCTTTTTCCTTTTGGAGAGCAGGCATCGCAATCTGAGCACCGCCGCCTATGTAGTGTGTCGGGCTTAGAATAAAGGGCGGTTGGTTGTATCAGTGGCTCTATAAAGGCGCAAGCTAGAGGCGCTCTCGAGAACCAAAGACGCTTGGTGATAGTGGCTTTCTCGTGGGGCCACCAGCTAGGTCTTCTTCGTTGCCAAACCGAGTCAAGAAGTGATCATTCCATCTTCGCGTCCTCGGCGGATCTGCGCCATGTGCATATCATCAACATGATCATCCGACCCACCGTGGAGGTGACGGCGAGGCGGTTTTGCCACCGCTTGTCGGTAACGACAAAGCGGTCTTGTTGTCTGTGGCGTGATGGCCCCCGCCGTCCCCAAACGGATCATGCTCTTTGGCCATAGCAAGAACAAGCCGAAGCAACTTCTGAGGACAAACGACTCTTCTTCATCCGCTCCTGGGGGTTGAATGGGAGGTTCCAGGTCGTCGCAGCCCCTTAGCACCCGACTAATTTTAACCCTATGCACGCTATCTGGCATCGGCTTTGAGTGGAACGTCTTGCGCAAGGGTTGAACGATGGTACCTGGCAACATCCTCACCGTTGTTCATGTAGCATAAGAGAGTGCAAGGAACATCCGCTCTGTAAAACATGTACGGCGTCGTCGAGCGAGATGCCACAAGAGTAATATATAGATGGCATGAAAGGCGGTAATTAAAGCAATTTGTTTACCGTGATGGCGTCGAGATCGGCTAATGTCGACGCACCGCATCTGGCGACGGGCGTGCAAGAGACGGAAGGGGCTTGATGGCGCGGTCTGGCCGCCGTGTATTCTCCCTACCGACGGGTGCTTGAGCTCCGGTGCCGCGGCGATGGCGGGGGCACCAACATGTACTCTAGCGCCGCGGTGATGGCAGGGGGAGTCACCAACACTTGCGGCGCCCAAGGTGCTAGCGGAGTCACGAACAAGTAGTTCGCTGATTTCGGCGCCACGTTGTTCGGTGGCTGCCGACCATGCTTGAATCGGCACGCCCTACTCGACCACCACTCCGATTCGCTATTGACTCCACCAAGGTAGGCAGGAAGGACGTGAGGGTGATTGCCAGGTTGTCTTGGACGATCTGCGGGATCCGCGCCACTTGTGCCTTAAGTTCTTGAACCTCTGGTTTTCCTCCTTGCTCTTTCCCGACGGCGCCACATGCGTCCTCGGCGGTGGACCAAAATGATCCACCCAATTCTTACCCCGGCCAGGCGGGCCAGACGACGGCTTCTTCGTAATCGGCTCTATTTTCTTGGCTCGATTCGCCATACATTAAAGGTTATCACCGGGTGGCCGCGTTGACCTCGATAACCGTAGCGCTTGGCAGTGCGCTACGCCTATGTCTGCTGGACGACAGATATGAGGCGGCCACCCTTCTATTAACACTACTCTGTCATAGCCCTGATTCTAGCCCCTTAGCTCTATTCCAAACTCGAGCACCTGTGTTGAATCCTGGTGCTCCACTTTTTTATTTTTATTTTAAAAATACTTTTAAATGTTCACAAAAATGTCCAAAAGTGGTGATATATGCCATACAAGTTTTGTTTTGTTTTTAAAATACTTTTAAATATTACAAACATGCCCAAAAGTAGTGATATATGTCATAAAAGTGTTACAAATATGATTCGAAGTATAACTAAATTTCATAATACTTTGTCCATGAATATTACAATCTTTTTCGACCACGCGTTTTACAATATTTTTGAGCTAGAGTTTTACAATCTTTTTCCCTTCTTTGTCGCGGTTGAATAATTTAGCCCGGCACTTTAATGTTTCTTCTTTCGAGCGGGCTTCCTTTTTGGGTAGGGTTGTCCTTTTCTTCTTGTGATGTATGTTGCTGCATCGTAGTCGTCGTCATCTTCAATCTTTGGATCGCCGTACTGGTCGAAGTCTTGCTCGTTGGCGACTCCATCCATTCCGATGATGTTTCTTTTTCCTCTCCTCACGACAACACGGCTAGGCTTTGTCGGGTCGGTAATGAAAAAACATTGGTCCACTTTGGTAGACAGTACCCACGATTCATTTTTCGCGGCCACGTTTGCACCGGCGGCCTTGGATTTGGCTGCTTCGGGTATAACCATGGTTGTGAAATACCGGTCTTCTCTTTCGGCACTCTTTGCCCATCTGACACGGAACATCGACACCTTTTCTCCATGGTAATCGAGCTCCCAGATCTCCTCGATTCTTCCGTAGAATCTTTCCTTCACGTTGTCATCGGTGTAGAATTCCGACGTTACGCCTGAGTTCTGATAATCACACTTGTTGTCCTTTTCCTCCGTGTAGAATGTGTAGCCGTTGATATCATACGCCTGATAGGTCACCAGGTTTTGCATCGGTCCCTGCGGCAAGGTGAATATGATCTTTTCTGTGTCAGAAGAATGCGAGCGCGGGGGATTATCAAGGAGCGTCTGCCTAAACCAACGCGTGAAATCTGAGTTGTGCTCTTTGATTATTTCTCCCTGCGTCCTCTGTATGCCCCGGTCATCGTATTTCTTCTCGATTAACCTTTTCTGTACCCAAGGATCGACCAGTTCTAAATGCTGTAGCGCGACGAGGTTTGCTCGATCAAAGTCTGCGCGTCGAAAATCGAAGTCTGCATGTAGTATGCGACGACCCTCTCGGTGACCAGATCCGTCGAGCTTGCCAAGGTGTCTGACGGAAGAAGACCGTGGTTCTCGATGTCTAGATAATTCGCGTAAAGAGATGCACTCTTCTTAGAAAGCCCTTGGCTATGCTTCCATCTCCGACACCTGACTTGCGAACGTATCCTTTGATGTGTCCGTTCATCCTTTCGAACGCCATCATGCTGCGGAGGAACATCGGCGAGAGTTGTACGATGTCCTCCACGACATGGACCAGCGGATGCACCATAATGTCAAAGAATGCGGTGGGGAAGTAGACCTCAAGCTCACATAGTATCACCACGATCTCCTCATGTAGCCTTCCGAGCTGATTCAAGCCAATCGACTTCCTAGAGATGACGTCGAAAAACTTGCATAGGCCAAATAACGTTTCACGGACATGCTCGTCCATTATCCCTCTTAGTGCGACCGGAAGTACCTGCGTCATTAGCACGGCAGTCGTGAGACTTCATGCCATGAACCTCGCTCGCCTCGTCTAGGTATCTTCTTATCTTGCCCGCGTAGCCGTAAGGAAATTTGACTCCTAGAAGGCACTTGAAAAACTGTTTGATCTCATCACGGCTTAGAGTGAAGCAAGAAGGAGGCAGTAATATTCGTTCTTCTTGAACTTTTACCCTTCCGACGACCTTGTGTCGCTCCGACTCATGATCATCGTCATCTTCACGATCATCGAGAGTAGTGCCCTCCGTGAAGCTCCTTCCGGATACCCAAGCATATCGGTCGTGCCTTGCTTTCGACCATCTTCGTCCTATCGGCATGTTGATTATGGTGGCGAGACTCTTTACGTTTTCATGATATGCATGATGTCGAGGCTATGAGGCGTCGGAGAAACTTCCAAGATGGCAACTCCTGAAAAGCAGACCTTGTTTTCCATACCTTCATCGGCTTGTCTTGATCGCCTCTTTCGCTTCTTTCCGTGCTTAGGACAATCTTTCCGCTTTTCAGCAACTCTTCCACTTCTTCGCTAATCCTATGCTCGATTCCTCGGGTCTCTGATTTGCCATCGAACAGGTCCACGTTTTCTCCATGGATCATTCTTGCCGAGCCACCTCCGTGCGCCATGAACACTTTCGATGACCCTGGATCTTTCTCTAGTTGGAGATAGCTTGTGTTATCCATGCACCTAACGCATGCACGGAATCCTTGGATAACCTGCCCCGAGATATACCCGTAACCTGGATAGTCTTGCACCGTAGTGACCAACGCGGCTCTCATAGTGAAATAATCTTGTGACGGCGTCGTAAGTATTGGCTCCGATTCCCATAACATGGCTAGCTCCTCTTCAACAGCCCGAGAATGATTGATGTCGGTACCAGGTTGTTTCGGCCCTTGAATTAGCATACTCATTTGTATGTACTTCTTCTTCATGCACAACCATGGAGGGAGGTTGTACATCCATACAAACACGGGCCAAGTGCTATGCGTGCTGCTCTGGCTACCGAACGGATTGAGTCCATCGGTGCTCGCACCAAGCCTGATGTTCCTCGAATCTCCACCGAATTCTGGGAATTCGAGGTCCAATGCTTTCCACTTGCTAGCATCTGAAGGGTGCGTCAGCAGCTCATCCTTTTCGGGGTCATCATCATCTCCTGGCTTCTTCCTTTCCGCATGCCATCGCATGAGCTTCGCTTCCTTAGGGTCCGCGAAATAGCGCTGCAGACGAGGAGTGATAGGAAAGTACCATACCACTTTTCGAGGTGCTTTCTTCCCTTTCTTGTATCGACACACGCCGCACACCGGACATGTGGTTTTCTCTGTGTCCTCGCCCCGATAAATGATGCAATCGTTGATGCATACGTTATATCTAACGTGCGGTAGATCGAGAGGACAGACGATTTTCTTGGCATCCTCGATACTAGTTGGACATGTGTTCCCCTCCGGGAGACGATCGTGCTAGAATGCCATCATATCGTCGAAGCTTGCGTCGCTCAATTTGTGCTTCACCTTCATCTCCATAGCCTTGAGCGTTACATTCAACCGGGTATCATCGGGCCTGCATCCTTCATACAATGGAGTAATCGCGTCTTTCTCAAGTTGCGCAAGCTTGGCTTTCTCTCTAGCGGCAGCCCTGGCGTTACTCGTCTGCTTGAGAAGCAGCTCTTGCACATAAGGGTCCCGCACCCAGCCTGACGTTGTTCCATCGTCGTCTGCTCCTCCGGCATCTAGATCATCATCATCCCGGTCTGCTTCCGCACCTTCACCATCTCCAGGAGACTCTTCATCATCTCGCCCGTTCTCGCCGTGATGATGATCATCGTCATGTTGGCCACCTTCTTCACCGTCTCCATCATATACGTCATCGCTTATCCAACGAGTGTATCCATCCATGAAACCATGGCGGAGCAGGTGCGCCTGCAGATTCCCGGAATCTGGGTCGATCACCCAGTTGAGTTTGCATCTTCTGCACGGACATCTTATATCTGTCTTGTTATTTCGTATCATGTCGGCCGTCGCACATTTCAAAAATCTAGCCACAATGCCTTCGCTCATTATGCGGACCATTTTTGCCTGCACGATGTACACGGTAAAATTTTGAAGTCTATTAGAACCACATAATGAATGCATGCATGCAATGGTCGATAGAAAATTTTGGCATGACCTATCCTAAAATTAGGACCTTTGCGAAATGCCAAAGTCTTGCCAAAATGGAAATGAATCAACATTTTGGCAAAACAAATGGCAACTTGTTCACATACAAACACAAGAGAGAGAGAGACCTATCCATACACACATGAACATATCATTATCCTCTCCATAGTACACATGCATGAGCATCATCGATACTCTCCATATACACACACATATGACCATCGATCCTCTCCACATACACACATCATGAGCATCGATCATCTACATACATATGAGCACATCATCCATATACACATGAACACATCCTTACATGGACAACTTACCGAGATGAGAGACCGATCGCGAGAAAGATGGAAAGGAGAGGTCTTGTGCGTCGACCGGAGAAGGATAGATGAGAGAGACCGAGACCTCCTCTATTACTTATGTAACATCCAAAGCAAGTTTTACATGCTAAAATGGTGAATGTGTGGAGAAATTGAGGTGGGAAGGAGAAGATCCCGACTAGATCTAAGGAGGAAGAAGAAGGGAAAGTGAAGTGTGGGGTGGTGGATGTGGTCACACATGTGCACATAAAGTGCTCCTAAAGAAATCGACACATCCGTGGCGCACACGGCCTAGTGCGCCATGTGAGTACAAACATCTGTGGCGCACTACTCCATGTGCGCCAGATGCTCCTACTCACATGGCGCACTAGGCCATCTTGCGCCACGAGTTTGTGGCCGTTTGAGCGGAGGGGCATGCGCTTGGCGTGGCGCACTAGGCACACGTGCGCCACAGATGAACCTAACAACCGTGGCACATGACTATAGTGCGCCTGAGATGTTTGGCGTGTGGCCAGGCCTGGCCCACACACATCTGTGGCGCACTATAGTCATGTGCGCCACGGTTGTTCTAGTTATTAGTAGGGCACTGCCCACAGGTGAGCCACGCCTGTTTTAGCCGTGGGGCACTTCAACCATGTGAGCCACGGATGTGCTGATTACTTATAGCCGTTTTCCTAGTAGTGAGATGGCAATTCCTCCTCCCAGGCTCCAGCTGCTCTATGTGGCGGTGCTTCTAGACGTGGCTTTATTCTCTGCAGAATTAGTCCATTGGCCTGTTCAAATTGACCATTAGATTGTGGGTGAGCCATAGATGCTAGGTCAAGGTGGATGCCTTTCTCATAACAGTAAGCCTCTACTTCTCCGAGTCACAAGTTGCTGTCATTGTCGGTGATGATGCTATGTGGGAGACCAAATCTCACCACTAGATCCTGGACAAACTTAAGGGTAGTTGCCCCATCAAGCTTTCTAATGGGTTTAGCTTCTATCCATTTTGTGAATTTGTCAACTGCTACGAGCAGATGCATTAACCCACAAGGTGTCGTCTGCAACGGTCCAACCATGTCAAGCCCCCAGACTGCAAATAGCCAAGTTATTGGTATGGTTTGCAATTCTTGAGCTGGTACATGTGATTGCTGGGCATAATATTGACACCCGATGCATGTCTCAGCCAGCTTGTCGGCGTACTCCTTCGTGGTGAGCCAGTAGAATCCTTGCTAGAAGGCCTTGGAGACCAAAGATCAGGGATCGGCGTGATGCCCACAATCTACGAGATGAATCTCATGAAGGATATACATACCTTGCTGCTGGAAAACGCACTTTAGGTATACACACGTGGTGCTTCTTTTGTAGAGCTACCCATTGATTATGGTATAGCCGTTTTCTCGACGTATTATTTGCTGATTTTCGACCTCGTCGATGTGCAAAGTTTTGTGTTCGAGATAATCCATGAACGGTTTTTCCAAGACGGAGGGACTATTGTTACTGCGTTAACAAATGAGTCAATTATATCCGGGTTCTCGGGGCCCGCTCCCTTCACGGATGGGGTTTATAGATCCTCCACAAAAACTCCTGGCGGAATTGGTTTGCGACCTGATCCAAGCTTTGACAGTAGATCTGCCGCCTCATTTTTACTCCCTCTTGACGTACTTGACTTTGTAGACTTTGAAGCACTTAGCTATTTCGTCTACTTCATCTCGATATGCCTCCATCATAGGGTTCCGCGTGTTCTAGGTGCCAGCCACCTGCTAGGAAACCAAGTAGGAATCTCCACAGCAAACTATGCGCTTGATGCCAATATCCTTGGCTACGCGAAGTCCGTGAATGAGTACTTCATATTCCTCCATGTTGTTTGTAGCCTCAAAGTAAATTTGTAGGACATAGTGCAATTTTTCTCCTATTGGTGATTGTAGCAACACACCAGCCCGGAGCCATTGAGCAGCTTTGATCCGTCAAAGTGCATTACCCAATATTCTGGCTCTGGTATAGGAGTATCATCTAGCAGCTCCGTCCAATCTGCAATTAAATCCTCCAAGTCTTGTGAGCTGATAGCGTCGCATCTCTTGTAGGTGATTTTTAAGGCGTCAAGCTGAATGCCCACTTCGCCACCCTTCCTGTAGCGTCGCTGTTGTTGATGATGTAAGACAGTGGAGCCTTGCTCACTACTGTGATTGGGTGCTCCTAGAAGTAGTTCCTTAGCTTCCGAGAATCAAGGAAAACTCCATAATCTAGCTTCTGGTAGTGCGGGTAATGCTGCTTGGACTCCATCAAGACCTCGCTTACATAGTAAACTGGTCGTCGTACTCCATACTCATGCGTTGGTTCCTTTCACTCCACCATGATGATGATGCTGATAACCCGGTTGGTGGCTGCCATGTAGACCAACAGAGGCTCGATTGACTCCGGTGCTGCAAGTATAGGTGCAAAAGAAAGTATCATTTTCATCTCCTTAAGCGCATCGTCCGCTTCGTATGCACATACGAATTTTTCCACCTTCTTCAGCAACTTGTATAGCGGAAGAGACTTCTCTCCAAGACGGCTGATGAACCGGCTTACTGCTGCAACGTAGCCTGTGAGCCGTTGGATGTCCTTCAGTTATGTCGGATGATTGATGATTTTCTCCGGGTTGACCTCAGTTCCATGCTGGAAAACATTGAAGCCCAACAATTTGACGGCTGGAACCCCGAAGATGCACTTCTTAGGGTTAAGCATCATGTTGTACTTTCGGAGGTTATCAAAGGTTTTCTTTAAGTCGGATATTAAGTCATTTGACTTTTTTACATCACTGCGATATCGTCCATGTAAGCGTGAATGTTCCGACCAATTTGGTAATGGAGGCAATGTTGCATCATCGCTGGTACGTAGCACCTGCGTTTTTAAGCTCAAAGGGAATGGTGACATAAGAAAACATGTTTTAAGGTGTAGTGAACAAAGTGGCCAATTGGTCCGACTTCCTCATCTTAATCTGGTGGTATCCTGAGTATGCATCTAGAAAACACAAAAGTTCCGAGCCAGCCGTCGAGTTAATGAATTGGTCAATGTGAGGCAAAGAAAATGGATCCTTTGGACACACTTTGTTCAAGCCAGTGTAATCAACGCACATTCTTAATTCTTTGCTTCCCTTTTTGGGCTCAAGTATAGGATTGGCCAACCATCGGGTGTGAAGAACTTCTCGGATAAAACTAGCCTTAAGTAACCTAGCTATCTCCTTGCCAATGGCGTGTCTCTTCTTGTCCCTGAAGCGTCATAGAGGTTGTTTCACTGATTTTCATTTTGGATAAATGTTTAAGCTATGCTCGGCAAGTTCCCTAGGTACACCCTTCATGTCAGCAGGCTGTCAGGCGAAGATGTCCCTATTCTCACGGAGGAACTCGATGAGCGCGATTTCCTATTTGGGATCTAGGTTCGTCCCAATGGCGGTAATCTTGGAGGCATCACCTACCACAAGTTCCACTGGCTTGGTCTCGATGGCGGCCTTGAAGGCGGGATCAGAATCAGAAATCTTCTTGTTCTATGTTGGCATCTCCGAGACATCGACCTGACTCTGGATCTCCTTGAATTCTTCACCATAGAGGATGGCTTCCGCAAAGGATGCTTCTCCAATTTGGCAGTCCCTTGCCTTTGAAAATCTTTCGGCAAAGGTGATGACACCATTTGGTCCGGGTATCTTGATCTTGTTGTAGGCAAAGCATGGCTTGGCCATGAAGGAGTGGAAGATGTCGCGTCTGAATATGACATGGTACATGCTCTTGAAGGGGACCACTTCGAAGGTCATGCACTCTTGGTGGTAATTGTTGACATCACCAAAGGTGACCGGAAGGGTCATGCACCAAAGGGACCGAGCTTCCCAGCCAGGAACTATGCCATGAAACACGGTGCTGGTCCACCTTAAGTTGGTCTCCATCAAATTCATCGTGTGTACTGTATCCAAGTACATGATGTTGATGTTGCTCCCACTATCCACAAGGCACTTTGTGAACTCGTAGCCGTCAGTCAGGGGATTGATGACCATGGCATACTGGTTCTCTATTGGAACAAGGCCGAGGTGATCCTTCCTGTCCCATGTGATTGGAACTTCTGACCAACGCAGGTACTGACGAGGTTTGATCTCGTCAATGCCCTTTGTTATGGACTTGGGTTTTGGATAAGATGGAGATGCTGGAATTCGCGGAACGGTTAACAGACAAGCAACATAGGGACACACCCAGGTTCAGGCCCCCAGAAGGAAAACCCTACTCCTGCTTGTCTGCTCTTGATTATAGCGGAACCAAAAGTTATAGGGCTACGCATATGCAATCTGGCGTGGAGTTGTGTATGCGGTGAGTTGAGGGATCCTTCTCGCCATACCCTCCTGGCCTTTATATAGATAGGCAGGTCCGGGTTAGGTTGAGAAGGTTACAAATTAGGGTTGATACCCTTTGAAATTCTATCTAATCTAGACTTGTCCTCCAAGGAGTCGAAAACATCATGGGCTTGGGCCACCCGAAGTCTTTGTGGGCTGCATGTCCTGACGTGGGCCTTCCTTAGACTGGACCAGGTATACCAATGTCATGTACCCGTGGGGTATATCTATGTCCGTAGCCCCCGAGTGTTCAGTCGAATCATAGATTCGCCGAGGACTCTTCAATATTCTGGTGCAGTTGAGTCTGCTATTTCAAGGAGAAATGTTTTAGTTCATAGGGATTGTTGATGCGTGTGCCTGGCTCACCCGACAGATCAAGGCCAGTTAAATGTCATAGGACAAAACAACACGATCTTCATCAAACTCGAGTCCCCGGAATCGAATTCGGAACGATTGCTGGTGTGATTAAACTCAGGCCGTTACGGTCTTACAGGAGTTGAATCCTAGTGATTTTTCATGTCATGTACCCAACGCGTCCGTCGGATTTTCATCGTGCTTGTTAACACGGAAATTTACTGGCAGAGCCGGTCAGGTGAGTTACCAGGACATCAGATGATATCTGTAGGGCTTATCTTTGTGTCGTAGACACAACATCTAAAATTTTATCACCGCGGAGGTGTTTCGGGTGGCCAAGGAGACTGCTTCTCACTTAGCGTTGATTTGGGCAAACTTGCCAAAAAGCTTTTGTTGTATTTTGATCCGATGGATCGCAGTTGAAAAATTCATAGGGTGCGCGGCCAGGGCTCCCTATGGGAGTAGCCCCCGAGTGTCTATTTGAGTCATAGATTCGAGCAGAGACTTTAGTTCAGTCGTTTTTAATATAAGTCTGATGGACACAATTTTTTCGGATGCTCAACCAACGCTCCCTATGGGAGTAGCCCCCGATTCCATAATAGAGTCGCAGAATCGACGTAGGACTCAAAGATAATGTCGAGGTGATGTTACCTTAGTAATTTCTTGGGTGCGCGGACAGCGCTCCTGATAGGAGTAGCCCCCGAGTAGTTTTTTGAATCGTAGATTCGAGTAAGTACTTAAATGATTAGTCGAAATCTTCGATCCATTGCTGGCTTTGCTTTGATGACGTCAGTGCTGATGTTTCGTGATCTCAACCGTTTGCGACAGTAGAGATGGTGCGACGAGAAGATCGTGGGTCCCACCGCCTGACTTGATGTTGACTAGTCACGCGTAAACGTGGCGAAAATTACGGCGCCTCCTCGGTTTCCTTGCATAGTGGAAGGCATGCTGGCGACGGTTCGGTGTAGTGTTAACACGTGTCTGGTGAGATCTGAATGGTACACTAGGGCTTCTCAATCGACGGCTCGTTTGCATCATCTTCGTCCTTTTATACTGCATGGAACAATGATTTATTTTTACACTTTCCCATTTGCTCATCTCCTTTGCCTCCATTTTCGCGAGCTTTGCTGCCCTCTATTGTGCGCTGGACATTTTCCACACTTTTCCTTCCTCGTTCTTGCGCTCGCACCACCGTACTTGTCGCTGCAATATGGGCAAGCCGAAGAACACAACCACTGGAGTTGGTTCGAGCGCCGCCGCCGGCGGCAAGAAGGTCACCGCTATGGCCCGTGCCACTGATGGTGGGTGGAAGCGCATGGACATGCGCGATGGGGATCTGCGCAAGCTGCACGATGCTGGGTTGATCCCCAAGAACAAGGAGGACGCCATCCTACCCGGCGATGAGGTAATCCCACGCCCACCCGAAGGGTTTCGGGTGATGTTCTATGCCTTTGTTATCCGCGGTCTTTCTCTTCCTGTCCATGAATTCCTTCGTGGACTCCTCTTTTTCTATGGGATTCAGTTGCATCATATATCTCCCAACTCTTTTCTCCACATTGCTTGTTTCATCACTCTTTGCGAGTGATGGCTCGGTATCAAGCCGCACTTTGTCCTCTTCCGTAAGCTCTATTCCGTGAAGAGGCAGTTCGACACTGGCGGTGTTTATCCACTCGGTGGCTACATCATCTCCATTCGTTCTTATATTCTTTTCTTCTCCTTTTTCCATGTGTGAGTCCATCCAATATTGGCAGAATAAGTGGTTCTATATCCACGACGTCAAATTGGACGGGCAGCAATATGGTCTCGCCCCTTTCGACTCTGCTTAGAAAATCATCCCTAAGAGGTCATGGAAGAACCACGTCTTGGAGGGTGAAACGGCGGAGGTGGAGGAGCTCTACCGTCACGTGGAGGCACTCCAGCTGGTGGTCGACAAGGAGGTCAACGGTGTCGATATCATTCGTACCTTCCTCAAGCATCGGGTGTAGCTTCTCCAAGCAAGGGCGCACCTGATGGTTCTATATGCTGGCCGTAACAATCCGACAAGAGTTTCACCTAAAGAGTTGTCTTCAGGTGACCTTGATAGAGCTCTTCGGCGCCTGCTGAAGTTCAAGGCCGACGAGGACCTCCCGGGGAAATCCTTGACCTCCTCGTTTAGCGCCAAAAATGCAGTTCTGCAGGTGTAAATTTGTAGCTTGCGCTTTGCACTTTTTCGAGTTCTTTGCAGCTTACTAGTGTTACTTATCCTATTCTCTTGTGTCTTTTGTTTGAAGGACCTCAAGGTAGGTGAGATGATGCCCCCTCTACCTGAGAAATTTCTGGTTGCGCCGGATAACGAAATTGTGGATTCTGAATCCAAGCTTCCTCTGGCGCAATCTCCTACCCTGGAAGCCCCCAAGCCGAGTGAAGGGCAGACCCAAAAGTGTTCCCGGAGTGAATCTTAGGATGGGTCTACGCCACCCACTCCAAGGGGTCCGTCGTTCCTCGAGAAGCACGGCGAGGAAGAAGGTGCGTCGTCTACGCCTTACCCTGTCGTGCCTATTCGGGCGGTGGCTCCACAGCCGCCGGCCAAGAAGAAGAAGGAGAAGGCGGCTCCCGTCTTCAATTTGTGGGACATCGAGTCATAATTCACTCTGCTTGAAGCTTGCTATCATGTTCGTCTATGTAGTTTAATTGTGTTGTTGATCTGATAATTGCTTGTAGCAACTCTTCGGAGGAGTCCCTTGATGGGGACACCCAAGAAGTTATCACAGAATCGAAGACGATAGCTTCTATTCCCTAGGTGGTGGCCAACTCCGAGGATGATCACCCAAGCTCCGCTAGGCGAGAAGCTCGGGCAGTCATAACTCGGAAGGCAGCATGCAAAACTTCGGAGTCCACACCTGAGCACGTAAGTATTGTCTTTTTATTATTCCGTGGGGGGAGCCCCCGAGTCCTTTTTGTCTAACCTGTTGGTCGTTCGCTTTGCGGGGGGAGCCCCCGAGCCCTTTATTCATCGGTTTTGTTTTTGTTTCTTCTGTAGCCTTTTGCGCACAACGCCAACCTCCTCATCCAGCAGCATCTGGCGCTGGAGGGTGAGCTGAAGAAGCTCCAAGGTGCATAGTTGTTTTCTTGGTTGTTGTTTGAGTTTGCCAAGTGTCTTACTTGTGTTCAGCCAAAACTTCTTCATGCTGCAGATGACAACATTACTACGCTCTGAAGGTTGAACACTCTCGGAAAGAGCCTCGTCCAGGCGGAGAAGAAGGCAGCGGATGTTGTGGAAGCCAAGGAGCGCTTGCAGAAGGAGGCTAAAGATCGCGAGTAGCAGCTCGCAGCCATTGCAGCCACCCGGGAGAAGGAAGTGGCTGATAAGCTCATGGCTGCTGCCAGGGCTATCTCTAGTAAGTTGCTCTTGTATCCTTTGGGAGTTCTGATTTTTCAATGTGTTTTTCCCTTTCTCATTCGAGTCTTCTTTTCTTCTTTTCGTCAGATGCTTCTGGCATCACGTTTGATCGTGGTGCGTTGGAGCACGGGGATGCCTTGGCTGATGTTGCTGCTGTGATCGAGGATCGCTGCTCCGCGCCTATTGGCTCCCTAGAGAAGGCCAAGAAGGTGCTCACTCGCTTCTACAAGGAGGTCATCCCCAAGGGCGTCGCCCTTGACGACGTTGAATCCCTTGCGGATGCTCTGTCAGAGGAAGCACCGGCGCAGTACAAATGCAAGCAGAAGGGCATCGACGCTTCCATGGGGCTGGCTATGGCGATGGCGTCTAGAGTAGAGCTGGACTTGCCTTAAGTCATGTCCAGGATGCCGACAGCGGCGGATGGCCCCGAGGTAGCTTTCACCCTCTTTGCTTCTCGCTGTAAGAATTATGGGCCTAAGCTCATCGACCTCCTGGCCGATTATGCAGCGAAGCAGCATCAGGAGGCCAAGAGCAGGCAGTCTGGCTCCAAGGCTGCTCCGGATGCGGGTGCTTAGGCCTTTGTACTGTAGCTAGTGTAGCTTTTTTTTTTGCTTTTTCTGTTTTTGTAACAGTCTTGCGGATGAACAAGTCCCACTTTGCCACGAGGTGGCTTTATTTATGTATATAAGTGTATCTTTGAGCTGCTGCCAAAAGTCTTTGTGATGTTCATACTTGCTTATTTACTTCTAGGATCCTTCGGGTGAGGCTCCAGTTGTTACTCCGACTGCGCCTAAGCCTCGACCATCTTTGGATGACGCCTCGCAATTGACCTTTCTACTTGATCGCATCCATAACCTAGAAAAGGATATCCTCAGCATCCGAGGCCACGCGAATGTGTGGAAGTCAAAGACTGAGCGAGCCACTTCTAGGGAGGAGTTCTTGCTTGGAGAACTGCGGTAGATGGCTGAGCAACTTCAATGTAAGTCTTTCGTGAACTGATGTTCTTTCGGGTGCACCTTATTTGTATGTTGGATCATTCCATGCTTTTTGCATATGTGAATCTCATTCCGAGGGAAGAGAAGGAGCGTGTCGCAATTCGGATGAACTGCGTAACGCAACAAGAGCTCGAGGCTGGTGGCTTCTTCTAGATGGACAGTGATCGATCCATCGTCCTTGCGATGGTGCAAGATCGCGTACACCAGGTTCTTCGGGTGCTGAGGCAAGCGAGGTCATCACTTGCGGCCATTTGGTCCGTCATGTTCCCTTTGGATGTTGCGCCTTCTACCTTCGTGGGTCTTCTTGGTAAATTTCGAAATGTAGTCCATGTAAAGCAGTTGGTGCGTCATCAGCTGATTGCAGGGGTCAAGGCTGCCTTGTCTCTTGTTCGATTGCATCGTCGTGATGTTAATCTTGTAGAGGTGGCGACTCGATCGCCCCTTCGACCAGATGGCAGCTTATGGGATATGCACCCTCATTACGCAGCTGTGGCGCAGCACGCCAAAGAGATTGTAGATTTGTTCGAGCAGCGGGAGAATGTAATGCTCCAGAACAATTAGGTCCTGTAAAGAAAACGAGATGATGTAAAAATTTTATTTTTTGAGTAGGACTGTAATGCCCTTTGTAAAGTTTATATGTATTGGCACGTGGTGCTTTGTAATATGCATGTCCCTTTCATTAGCTTGACGTGGTTAGCTACTCGGGTTGTATGCGTTGTTTGAAGTCGACGAAGTCGTGAGGTGAGGCGTAGCCCCCAAGTGTATTTAGCGAGAAACAATGTAAGGAGAAAAAGATATTTGGGCCAAGGAACTTAGCTTTTATTCATAGCAAACGAGGAGGTATATTGTTCGGCTGAGTAGCCTTGGCTGAATCGCCTTATTGAAAGTAAAGGGTAACTAGGGGTAGAAGCATCACAGTCGTGCGATGTTCCAGGGGTTGGAGTATTCGACTCCTGATGCGATGTCCATGAGGTGGTAGGCGCCACCTGGGATGACTTCGGTGACGATGTAGGGTCCTTCCCAAGGTGACTCGAGCTTCTTGTGCCCTTCTTGCTTGAGTCATGGGACGAGGTCTCCTTCGACGAAGGACCTTGGGTGCAGCCGACGGCTAGGGTAGACTGCTGAGCGAGCCGCGGCAATGTCCCGTGCTTCATCGAGTGTGTCGATGGCGTCTTCGAGTGCTGCCGATGATTCGGCTTTGCTGTAAGCAACGACTCATGGGGCCTTGTGGCGTACCTCGGCAGGTAGCACGGCTTCGGCTCCGTGCACCATGAAGAAAGACGTGTACCCATTTGAGCTATTTGGAGTTGTGTGAAGGCTCTATAGAACCGAAGGTAGCTCGTCTGCCCAAGCCCCCGCAAGCCTTTCGAATGGGCATAGAAGGCGCTGGTTGATACCATTGCATATGAGGCCATTGGCCTTTTCAACCTGACCGTTGGTCTGCGGGTGCGCCATGAGGCGTATGATATGTTGATGCCCAGGTTGCGCAGAAGTCTCGAAATTCCTTCGAGATGAAGTTCGAGCTATTGTTTGTTATGATGCTATGAGGCACACCGAACCTGTAGACAATGGACTCGAAAAATATGATGGCAGTTTTGCCGCTTTGGTTGGTGACGGGCATGACCTCGATCCACTTGGTGAATTTGTCGACTGCGACCAGGAGGAAGACGTGGCCTCCTGGCGAGGACTTTGGCAGTTTGCCGATCATGTTGAGGGCCCACTAGGTGAAGGGCCAGGCCAGCGGTATAGGCCTTAGCTCGGATCCTGGCGCGTGCGGCTTGTCTGCGTACCTCTGACAGGCGTTGCACCTCTGGACGATGTCCTTGGCGTCATTCATTGCGGTTGGCTAGTAGAACCTAGCTCATAGAGCTTTGCCAACAAGGGCGCGACTTCCTGCGTGATGGCCGCAGATAGCCTCATGGATGGCTTGGAGGATTCTTTTTCTGTCACTGATGGTGACGCACCGTTGGAGCACACCCGAAATGCTACGCTTGTACAACTCGCCATTGATGATGGTGAAGGCTTTTGACCGGTGAGATATGCGTCGGGCATCTGTCGGGTCATCAGGCAGTTGATTGTTTATTGGGTACCTAAGGTACGGCTGCGTCCACGTCTCTTCAACCGCCATGACCTGCATTACGCTGACCAGCTCGGCCTTTGTGTCCAACTTTTCGGGTCCTTCCTGGAATTTGGGTAGCGCAGCCCCTGAGTGCTCTGCTTCTTCGGCTGAGCCTTTTGGGAATTTCCTCTTGATAGAGGGTACACAGAATTGTTCGAGGAACACACCTGGTGGCACCCGTGCGCAGGTGGAGCCAATGTTGGCGAGCCTGTCAGCTTCTTCGTTGCTTTCCCTGCCGACGTGCCGAAGCTCGCAGCCGTCAAAGTCTCCTTCGAGTGAGTTGTAGAGTGTGCGGTACGAGATCATGTTGGCGCTATGGGCATCGCACTCATTCATCGTGTGCTGCACGATGAGGTTCGAGTCGCCATAGTTGACTAGGCGCATTGCGCCGCACACCTTGGCCATCGTCATGTCGTGGAAGAGGGCCTCGTATTCGGCCTCGTTGTTAGAGGCGCAAAATTTCATCCGAAGGATGTACTTCATCTTGTAGCCTTGAGGGGACGTCAGTATGACACCGGACCCTGCTCCAGCCTCACGCTTGGAGCCGTCGAAGTGCATCATCTAGGATTGCGACATGTCTGGACTATCCGGCAGCTGGAGTTCCATCCAGTGGACGAGGAAGTCAGGGAGGACCTGAGACTTGATGGCGGTGCGTCGCTCGTAGATTATGTCCAGAAGGGACAATTAGATGCCCCACAAGGCTACGCGCCCCGTGGCGTCGAGGTTGTTCAGGATGTTCGATAGCGGGGCATCATTGACGACCATGATCTGATGTTCCTGGAAGTAGTGGCTCAACTGACGAGCCGTCATGAATACATCATAGGCGAACTTCTGGTAGTGAGGGTACCTCTGCTTTGTCGCGGTCAGTACCTCGCTGAGGTAGTAGATTGGGCGTTGGACCCGTGGGTCTTGCCATATTCGGGTCGTCTGACCACGAGTATGGTGCTGACCACCTGATGTGTGGCTATGATGTATAGGAGCAGAGGCTCCTGTTCCTTCAGCGTGAACAGGACATGAAAGGTGGGAACTTGAGGTAGGGTGGCCATCAGTATCCTCAGGGAGGTCTTCTATGCTTGGACAGTTGGGGTGCCAAGGAAAGTGTGGTAGACGGGGGCCTTCTTATCTAAGGGGTTCTTGCCTTTGCCATCGCCCTTGTCGGCGTGCTTAGTGTCTACGTCCTCATCCATGTCACTTGAATCCTTGGACTCCTCTTCCTTATTCTTCCTTTTGCCATTTCCTCGCGGTTGGTTCTTCCGGCTTCGCTTGTATCCAGACTCCAGGTCTTCCTTGAAATCATTGACAAACTTGCATTGGCGTTGGTGTGAGTAGCTTTTCCATTGGCATCGAGGTGTACGAAGCATGGCATATTGCGGTACTCCTCATATGTCTGGGGAATGTGGGGCGCTACTGAGGTAGTTTCACTACCGCGTTGATGCCCACGACGAGCCTCCCGGCGTCGGCCACGCTGTCCGCCATCACCATTGCCTGCAAACGTCATGGCGACTGCGGTGACCCAACATACCACTGCATGTGTAGAACACTATAGTCGTTGACATGACATCCACAGAACATCGTTCCGTAAATATCACATCCGTTAGAGTGGTACAACAGAAACATTGCGGGTCCATATTACAAACATACATGCATTATTATTATTACAATACCGGAAGTTCAAGACTTCCAAAAGATTCAACATACAAACAGAAATATAAGTGTTTCAGCGGAAGTTTCAAATTTAAAACTTAAAGTCCAAATTGAGCTCAACAACTTATTGCTATATATTGTTCATGATGCTCGGCTCAAGTGGCTACTAGAACTATAGTAATTATTCGGACTCCTGGAACTCTCCTCCGTAGATGATGTCGTAGTCCTCCCCTTCTATGGCTCCATACAGGTTGGGCTCTTCATAGAAGACCTCCTCTTGACTCTCAGATGCATACATTGGAGTATCTTTGGGATTCCCAGAGTCTAAGCAAGGATTCAAAGGAAAGGATGAGTAACAGCGTTACCCAACAAGTTCATTATATGCAAGGTGGGAAGTTTGATGCTATTACTACCACATCGGACTGTAAGTCCTTGGTACTATGTAGCTTTCATAACTCTTTCTTCAAAGATTGGTTTTATTATGAAAATCTATGACAATCAGCCTTCACAGGTTGACCAGAACTTTCATGGAGTTCCTTTCCTGCCGCGTTCGTAGCTCCTTCCCGGAATAGGGAGCAACAAGTTACAATTCTTACACTCTGCAGAGGTGCCTTACTTTTTCCATGAGATATCAACTCCTTGTTGCACAATCTGGCATACTTTCCTGTCCACAATTCCATGATGTGGGGCCTAGTAGTTGGTCCAAGCCAATCACTTCCCTCTCCGTGACCTCATATGTCTGCACGATCCTCCGGGGCTGTCTCACCTTCGTTAAGCCCCTTTTCGGGCAGGCTAAAACCCTGATGAGTTCCCGAAGACTCTATGACCTAGTGATGCCAGGAATAGTACCATTTACATGGACTATCTCCCTAAACACCATTCATAGATAATCTAGACACCAAATGTGTAGGGTGTAAGGGTGTCCACCCATATGTTGGATCTGCACAAGGAATCACAACGTCACGTTAAGGTCGTCTTGCCTCCATACAAGAGGAAAAGGATACAGCTGACTTCTCCGTCCCATTCCAAATCTCATGGTTAACGCGTAATATACGGCGCTAGAATCACTGATGTCATGGGTTATTAATCCCTAATTGTTCATCATTCGTGCAATTAGAACCCTAAGTTCTATAGCTCCATCATATCATCACTTAGGATGGTATCTAAGATTTAGTATCTTGAGAAAATATTGTTTTCTTTTTCTATAGTATAGATGATAACACACAATTCGCAAATACTTTGATAAAGACTCTTCAAAGGACATGAGCATGTGATGAACTTGCCTTGTGATTGCAAGATAGTGAAGTCTGATGCTTGCACTAGACCTTGAGCTTCTATGCCTACAAAAACATTTAAAGAAGCAAAATGATTATGCAAAAGTAATGTAATGCATTATTTAACTTTATATTTATTCTCCCCAATTATTTAAATTATAAAAAAATTCTTTTTAATTCATTAAGGATTTACAAATATTAAGTCCTTTAATATTTATTGAATATTGTACTCTTTTTATTTTATTTCCTTTTATTTGGATTTTATTGATTTAATAATTTCTTTAAGAATTATTATTTGAATACCAAAAGTTGTTATGAAATATTTGTTTAGTATTTTTATAAAATACTAAAATATTAATATATAATGAAAGTGATTTTTATTTATTTTTATCATTTTTCAATAATTTTGTAAAATTCCATAAGTAATATTTAAATTACAAAACTCTTAATAAAATTTATATGTTTAAAATTTTATTTCTTAATTTATTTGGATAGTTTAGATTATTGTGAATCCAAAAATATTTTATTTATAATTTTTGGACTTTTATTTTATGTTTTAGAATTAATTTAAATTTAGGGGCATTTCGGTCTTTTTCTAATTAGTAAAATAGGCTTTAAAGGTTTTGGGATGATTGTTTGAGTTTTATTGGGCCCTTGTGGCCCAGTAGGGTAAAGTCAAAAACAACACCCCGAAGGGTTTTCGGCCCAACACCTCGTGGTGATGCTCCTCGCCCCTAGGCGTGGTTATGGCCGTCGCCGTGGCGCTGTATGGGTCGCAGCGCCACCTTTGGGGTGCTCCCCGTGCCGCCATGGTCGTCGGCCCCTCTGCTTCCTCTTCTATTCTACAGCGAGGACCTACGGTAAGTGATTCCTCTCCCCTCGTGCTCTTTGTGCTAGGCCTTACCATGCTAGATGTTGATAATGGCCTTCCTGGTTACTGTCCTGTCCTGATTAGGATTCTTGGTTCTGCTTAGGATTCATACCCTGTTGTTGATTAAGTAACTGATGAATTGGATCATGTGTTGATGATCCTTGAACCTGTTAAGTGGTGACTTGCTATGGCTTACTTCTGATGATTAGCTGTGGTGATGCTAGTGGTTTATTAGATGATTCTATGGATTAATTTTGATATGGTCAGATGGTAAAGTTGCTCTAGAAGCAATACTTGGAATTCTAGTGGTTTAATAACACACCACTGTCTTTACTTGGTTAATGACAGTGAGTGTTGTGTGATGAAGTCACTGTATTATCACTTGTTGGCTTAAGGATTCATATGTACTTTGAGATCAAATGGTTTCAAACAGTGAAGATATGCATTGGGATTTTCTTAATTATGATTCCTGTGATGACAGGAAAATGATTTATAGTTGGTTGGTTGAATCTGTGAAGATTGAATGCTTAACCTAATTAATGTAGAACTATTCTTGTGACACCATCTTTGTATAGCACACAGGATTAGATTCTATGTTTGGGTTGGTTCAAGCTTAAGATAAGTTTGGCATTAAAGATAAGTAGAAATTTTCCTTTCTTACATCCCTAAGACCCATGATGTTGGTCTGAGGTTTAGGGATTAAGCCTTTATCTTGATGATTCACATGGATGGGTTCTGGTAGTGATACCAGCTCCTATTTCTTGAATCAAAGTTGGGGGAAAATGCTTGTAAGCTTGATAACTTATAGAGATCCATAGGATTAAATTCTAAGGTGCTACTCTATTTGAAGAGATGTGCCTAGAGGTTTAGTTCTTGGTTATATTCATTCTTGAATTGAAATATAATTTGATATCTTAGATCAATGATGTTGTTTTGAGATCTAAGTTGGATCTTTATAGTTTTTTGATTTCTTTTAATGTTTAAAGTTTAGTGATGGATTCACCCCACTTGGGTGTTTTCTGAGAATTGGAATAAAAGACAGATCATGTATGCTTGTCTAATCTTAGATAGATAGATCATGTGATGGTCTATTTACTCACCACTGTCACTTGATGTGGGGTTTCCTGTGGTTTATCTTGTGGTAGCTTGATCTGATGCTCTCCTGGTATTTCCAGCTCCTAGCTTGTCCTTGATCTAGCCCTTCATATCATGATCCTGATGGCTTGATCTTGGTCTTGCTATCCACCTAATGCACCCCCTCCTTATGTCACCATCTTGGTTATGTGATCCCGGGCTTTAGTGGGTTTGATCTAGCTTGGATTTGGCTTAGTTTAGCTGCTGGCTGCTGTGCTTGGTGTGTAAGAACAATGGAATGGTGTGGGGATTGGTTTCCCACGGCTGTGTTGATGGTTTTGTTTGATTGTGTTGTTGTTGTGGTGTTGACATCACACCCATGCAGTTTGGTGTTTGTGCTGCATGTGTGCCTGCTGCACAAGATGTGGATATGTTCTGAATTTGAGAGTTACTTTCACCATGTTACCATTTACTTCGCTGGTGAAACTTGCCCCTCCTTGCTGTTTATTTGACTTATGTCTTAAAAATTATGAAAGATATATTCTTTCATATTGGTGAAATTTGCCCCTTTAAAAAGATTACTCAATGATGAACCTTGATCAGTGCACTTCACTGACAAGTCTAAGAGTACTATCCTTTTAACTTTAACTTTCTTTCTTTTTTTTATGTTTATCTTCCAGGTACTAGATTTGAAGATAAAGACCTTAGTTTAGGTTTTTCTTTTTTATTTATAGAATATTCATTTGTAAAAACTCTCTAATTCAATTGTAATCTTTAATTTATTCTTTTGTACTTTTTATTTTTATTATTTTGTAATAAAGATTGTACTATTATCAATAATGAAATATTATTCTTTTATTTGTTTACTATTGTAAAGATTGTTGCTCATTTCCATAAGTTACATTTTGTAACTCAATATTGAATGAAGTTTTAGAATATTCATTTTATTGATTATCTTCTTTTATTTAAAGTTTGAGTTATTATTGGTTAACTTTTAATTAAGTCAAATACTCAGACATTATTTAAAATACTTTTGAATTACAATTCAAACACTCAAGTTTTAAATTCAAATTTCTTTTCCCAAAACACTCTAATCCACAAAGATCATATCAAAGTCTATAACAATCATCCTTCAAGACTATACCTAAGCTCAAAGCATGAAAGAAACTTTGATCACTTTAGGTTTTTATTTGGCGAAAAATTTACCCACATTTTCACAGATGAATGCATGAAACATTTCAAATTCCTAAATCTACCCTTCGTTAGTTACTAAATGAAGGGATATTACAGACTTCCCCCCTTAAATTAAACTTCGTCCCGAAGTTTGTTAAGACGTACCAGAATAGTTTTGGATAGGCTTTTCTTAAATCCTCTTCTTTCTCCCAAGTGGCTTCCCTTTCAGGGTGATGCTCCCACTGTACCTTGCAATATTTGATTGCTCTATTCCTCAACCTATTCCATTTTTCTTCCAAAATTTTACCGCGCTTTTCAACATAGGTCAAGTCTGCTTGTAGTTCTATCTCCTGATGTGTGATTGCATCATCCGGAACTTTCAAACATTTACGAAGTTGTGACACATGGAAAACATTATGCACTTGAGCCAATCTTGATGGTAATTCTAAGGCATAAGCTATAGTTCTGTTCTGACTCAGTATCTTGAATGGTCCGATGTATATTGGACTCAATTTACCTTTAAGTCCGAACCTTTTCACCCCTTTCATTGGACTTACTTTCAAGTATACCATGTCTCCCACTTCTGGATGCCAAGATCTTCGACTTTGACCAGCATAACTTTTCTGCCTGCTCTAAGCTATTTTTAGTCTATCCCTGATCTTATCAATGATATCTTGTCTTTCCTTGATATAGTCTGGTGAAAATTCTTTGCTGCTACCAGGCTCATACCAACATATTAGTGATCTACACTTTCTTCCATACAGAACTTTATATGGGGCTGCCTTCAGACTACTCTGATAGATATTATTGTAGGAAAATTCTGCCAATGGTAGATGATCTTCCCATGTACCTCCAAAATCTAATGCACAAGCTCTTAACATGTCTTCTAGTATCTGAATTGTTCTTTCTGTTTGACCTCATGTATCAGGATGATAGCTTGTGCTGAAATATAACTTTGAACCAAGTGCTTCATGCAATTGCTCCCAAAATGCTGAAGTAAACACTGATCCCCTATCAGTTACGATCTTTTTGGGTACTCCATGCTTACTTACTATCTCTTTTATGTAAAATTCTACTAACTTATCGGCATTATATTTATGATTTACCGGGATAAAATGTGCACTTTTAGTGAGCCTGTCCACAATTACCCATAACATATCCTTCCGTTTAGGTGTCATGGGAAATCCTGTGATGAAGTCCAGACCTATTTCCTCCCACTTCCATTCGGGAATTTCCAAAGGTTGTAATGGCCCTGCTGGACTTTGATGTTCAGCCTTAACCCTTTGGCAAGTATGGCATTCTGATACATATTTAGCAATATCCCTTTTCATATTATTCCACTAGAATAGTTTTTTCAAATCCATATACTTTTTAGTACTTCCTGGATGTATAGAATATGGTGTTTCAGGTGCTTCTCGGAGTATGACATCATGAATCTCAGTCACATCTAGAACACATAGACGGTCTTGAAACCATAAAGAATCATAATCTCCAAGGCGACAACTGATTTTTGCCCTTGAGATATCCTCTGAATTTCCTCAGCAATAAAAGGATCTTCTGATTGATGTCTGAAAATTTTGTGCTTAAGATAACTATCCTGCTCTGCAACTACCTGCATAGTAGCTAATCCTCCAAGAACCTATGTTCTAATAAATTGAAGCTCTAATCTTTCCAAGTCCATTTATAATTCTTTTGGTAGGTCCCTATTGCTAGGCTGAATATCTGCACTCTTTCTGCTTAAAGCATCGACTACAACATTTTCTTTCCCTGGAGTATAGTTGATTGTTAAATCATAATCTTTCATTAGTTCCAACCAACGCTTCTGTCTCATATTCAATTCCTTTTGAGTGAAGAAATATTTGAGACTTTTATGGTCAGTGTATAACTCACATCTGGCTCCGTAAAGAAAATGCCTCCATCCTTTTAGCGCAAAAACCACTGCTGCTAACTCTAAATCATGAGTTGGATAATTTACTTCATGTGGTTTCAGTTGTCTTGAACCATAAGCAATCACTTTCTGATCTTGCATTAACACACAACCCAGACCTTCTTTAGATGCATCACAGTATACTGTGAAGTCCTTCACTATTTCAGGAACTGCTAAGATTGGAGTTGTGGTTAACCTGGTCATCAACTCCTGAAAACTTGCTTCAAACTTCTCATCCCAATTGAATGGTGTATTCTTTCTTAGCAGTTTGGTCCTTGGTCCAGCTATTTTAGAGAAACCCTCAATGAATCTCCGGTAATAACCAGCCATTCCTAAGAAACCTTGAATTTTCTTCACATTGGTTGGTGCAGTCCACTATAGTACTGACTGGACTTTAGATGGATTTACAGCAATGCCATCTTTACTGATCACATGACCGAGGAATTCTACCTCATCTAGCCAAAATTCACACTTATTGAGCTTAGCATAAAGTTTGTGTTACCTTAGAGTCTGCAATGCTATTCTCAAATGATCAGCATGCTCTTACTTATCCTTGTAATATATCAGCATATCATCAATAAAAACTATGACGAACTTATCCAAATATGGCATGAATATTTTGTTCATCAGATTCATGAATATTACTGGTGCATTGGTCAAACCAAATGGTACTACTATATACTCATGGTGTACATAACTTGAGACAAATGCTGTCTTTGGAACATCTTTCGGATTGATTTTTATTTGATGGTATCCAGATCTTAAGTCGATCTTTGAAAATACTCTGGCTCCTTTCACTTGATCAAACAAAATCTTGGATCCTTGGTAAAGGATATTTATTCTTAATAGTGACGTTGTTCAGATTTCTATAATATCCACACATCCTTCTTCCACCATCCCTCTTATCCACAAAGATTACTGGTGTTCCCCATGGAGATTCACTTTCCTGAATAAATCCTTTTCTGGCTAACTCATCAATTTGCTCTTTGAGTTCTTTTAACTCTTTGGGTCCCATATTATATGGTGCTTGAGCTATTGGTGTTGTACCAGGAATTAGATCAATATTGAACTCTATATCCCGATCTGGTGGCATTCCCGGTAGCTCTGCTAGAAAAACATCTTGAAATTCATTTACTATAGGAATATCTTCAAATTTGACCTCTTTCATCGAGTTCAATTGCAGATCCACCATGATATGACTATGCTTATCTGCTTGGTAAACTATCCTTGCTCCACTTGGAGTTTTGATTGAGACAGTTTTCTCCTCACAATTTATCTGAGCCCCATGCTCCATCATCCAGTTCATACCCAACACTACTGCAATTCCCTTCAAAGGAATCACATAAAGGTCTGCAAAGTATGTACAACCACAGATCAAGATAACCTGATCTTGTTTTATGTGGCGTACAATAACATTTCCCCCTGCCGTAACTACGGTCATAGGGTTTTCTAACGTTGCCCTTCTAATCCCAAACTTATCATAGAATTCTTCAGAAATGAATGAAGTAGTTGCACCAGTATCAAATAGAACTTTGCCGGGATTGGTAAGGATATTGAGTGTACCTATCACTGCATGCTCCGAATTATCCACCTCCTCGAGGGTTGCGCAATTCAGTTTCCTAGTAGGTCTGTTACTCTTGCCATTATTTCCTCCTCGATTGGGATGTCCATTTCTTCCACTAGCTTGCCTTCCATCTTGAGCCGGCCAACCATCTTGTGGTTTCCTTGGACAATTGGGCTTGATGTGACCTCTCTGACCACAAGCGTGACATACAATTACTAGTTTCGGGTAATCCCTGCTCATATGCCCTAGGAGTTTGCAATTGTGGCATATAATATTCTTTGCATTTGGATTTGCACTCCGATTGGAATTGTTGTTGTTATAGGGCTTATTCCTTGGTTTGAATTCCAGATTGGGCTTGGGCTTGCTTGCTTGTATCCTGATGGGGATATGCCTACTGGGGTATCCTCAGCGGGACGTTTCCGACTGGCCCAAAGGCTGACGAGTGGGCCTGCAGAACGGCGAATGGATCAAGGCCCATCAGGGTACCAGGCGACTGGAGGTCGAAGGCCCAGGCGAGTAGATAGGCCCAGTCGGTCTGACTTAAACGATTGACAAAGTTGTAACCGAATCGGTTGAGATATGTAAACCCTAGGGGAGGTAGGCCTATATAAACCTCCCTAAGGGGTGAGTAGAGAGACGTTCCCTCATACACCCAAGCAACTCGCCGCCTAGCCGCCGAGTTCGCCCATTGTAAACACCTCCATAATACAATCTAGCAGGAGTAGGTCTTTACCCTCCGGGGGGCCGAACCTGGGTAAAACCCCGAGTCTCCGCCCTCATCTCGCACCGCAGATGGCTGGCCGCCCTTGCCCTTCGTTCTACTACTACGCCGATTCAAGATTCGCCGTGGTCATTCCCACGGTGGCGCCCACCGGGGCCTGGCCGGTCTGGCCGGTGTTCTCGGCGAGATCCAATCTGCCCATCAGCGACGGTCGCCACCGCCGCATGATAGCGATTGGCGAGATGCTCCAGATCTTGCCAAGCAGCTACGTCCGGCGCGACCGTCACGCGACAACGTGATCTGCCCGCCGGCACGATCAGCCTCTTCGCGGCCTCACCGACATCATCACCTCGGAGGACTCGGCTCGCATCCGCGAAGTCGCCACCACGCCGATCGGCTCTCCGAGAGCCAGATCCGCACGATCCACCGCCTCGAAGTACGACTCGCCCACGAACGTGGCGAGAATTCAGCCGCGGAAGACGCGACTCACCGACGACGCCGACGGCGACCCGCCACCGGATCCATCACCGCGCCTCGTCCGGGCTCCATCGCCAGGTCTCCAACGCAGAGATTTCGAGGACCCTCCATCCTCGGGATCTTCGACTCGACTCGGTCGGAGAACTCCGCCGACCTCCACGACGGTGCGCCGCCACGCCATGCCTACATGGCTACCGCACCGATCCGGAGGACCCTTTCTCCACCCGATCCTCCTAACGCCACGGCGACGGAGGTCGAGGAACTCCGCCAAATCGGGCGGAGGCAAGAGCAGGCGAGCGAAATTTCGCGAAAGGTGTGACAGCGCAGGAACTGTCGCGCTACCACCAGCAGCGGATCAGGTCACGCCTGAACCCCACCGTTCAGGGGCGCGCCCTGAACTTCGACGACGAGAACGACCCGGCTCGCATAGCCGAGCGCGCGATCTGCGAAAACGCGCCACCAGGAGGAAGCAACCGCCCTCCGCCAGGATCAACGGCGATGGGTGCCCCACCACCACCCAACCGCACCCCTCCCAGGGACCAGCCGCGGATAGTCGTCTCCTCACGGGAGCGCGACGCGAACGGCCTTCCACTGTTCTCCACCCCGATGGACAACCTCGTGGCAGGCCGAGCCGCGGCCGACAGCATCACGGCGACCGGCGACGGCGCCTTACAGATCCAGTACGTCAGGGCCCTACTCGCGAAGGCCGTGGAACAGCAGAAAGCAGGCGCCGACTCGCAGGGGCGAGTGTACTCGCTCCTCCGGAGCGGCGGCCTCAGCGCCGCCCAGCGGTGGCAAACACCCTCAATTGCCGCCGGAGCCACTGCAGCTCCAACGCGACCCGCGAATGCGCACTCTCCAAGCGATCCGGGCGGCGACCAACCTCGTCGCCGCCAATGGAGAGCCAATCGACGCTCGCACTCATATCATCGCCAACCAGAACTGGCGCGCACGCCAGCCCGACGACTTGCGGCACACCCTAACTACTCGCCGCGATGGCGAGCCTATGGGGTCGCTCAGTCGACTAGGGCCCAAATGCTTCGGACCAATGATCCGAGGCGAAAAGTACCCACCCAACTTCAAGGCGCCGAAGGAGATCGAAAAATACGACTCCTCGTACGACCCCGCGGTCTGGCTTGACACATACCTCATGGCAATGGGGATCGCGGGTCACACCGACCTACTCGCCGTTACCTCCCACCGATGATGGAGGGACGTGCAGCAATGGATCAACACGCCCCCGTGATGTCGACTCGGAGGAAATGCGAGACGCCGTCGAGCACTTGAGTGCTCCTACACCCGCCACCACCATCGAGGACCTGAACGATGCGTCCGGGGACCCGCGAGTCGACCGCAATGGGTCCAACGGTGGCAAGAGCTCTGGTACAGCGGTCGGCATCCACCCGGACACCGCCATCCATTGCTTCAAGACCTCGTGCCACGAGCCCCTAGTCGCCAAGCTCAAGCGACACGCCCGACACTCGACAACATCCCGACCTCGAGATCGCCAAACGATACGCCGAGGAAGATCCCAATCAAGGCGTCGACGAGTCCGCGGACAACGACGACGGGCGGCAACGACGGCGACGCCGAAAGACCTACGCTACAGCGGCACTCGCCTCACAAGCGCCGCAATGATGGGCGAGTCGACTTGCCGCCAATGCTGGGCACGCTAACGCGACCCAAGAGCTACCGCGACGGAGGGCAACGCGACGGCGGGAACTACAAGAACAAGCCAAGGTTCGATCCCGCGCCCTCCTTAACCAACCATGTGCGTTTCAGCAGGGAAGGAAAGCCCGCCACGCACACCACCGCCGACGCCACACCTCGGGGAGATCGAGAAGGCACGGCACGCGGGAGGACACCGACAACGACCCGCAAAATGGCGGAAAATTCGGCAAAGTGGCGGCTCGCTCCACACCTTCACCGGCTTCAACACGGCGCGAGAAGAAGGTCATCGCCCGCGCCGCCGTCAACGCGGTGGCCAGACAGACGTCCCCGCCTCGAACTGGTGGAGCAGCCTATCACCGAGCCGCAAGACCACTCGCCACGCGCCAGTACCGGGGCGAAGTCGCCTGGTGGTCAAGCCCAAGGTGGCGACATCGGCTCCCCAAGACTGCGATGGACGGCGGCAGCTCCATCAACATCCTCTACCTCGACACCTTCAGCGATCGGCTCCCGCGATCGATGATCGAGACAACCCACACCACGTTCCACGGCATCGCCCCCCGGAAGGCGTACCCGATCGGCAAGGTCACGCTACCCGTCACCTTCGCACTCCAGCGAACTTCCGCATCGGCGGATCGTCTTGAGCTAGTGCCCTTCGACAGCCCTTACCATTGCGTCTGGGGCGCCAGCGTTCGCCAAATTCATGGCGGCACCCACTACTGGCATAACGCGATGAAGCTCCCCGCCGTGGCGTCATCACCATCAACGGCGACCGACATGGCCGCCGAATGCGAGGCCAAAGGAGCCGAACTCGCCGACGCCGTGATCGCGGCGGAAGCTAGTCACGCCGATGAGCTCGCCAAATATGCGGCGGGTCAACAACGACCCACAATACTCAAGAAGCCCAACTCGAGGGCACAAACACCTCAACTTTTGAGGCCACGACGACACCCCACTGCCGAGCTGGTCCCAGCGACCCCAGACGACGGTGACGATCGGGACAGGCATGAGCCCAGCATAGGAAGGCGCTCATCGAAGTTCCTCCGTGAGAACAGGACATCTTCGCATGGAAACCTTCCGACATGCCTGGTGTCCCTAGGGAGCTCACGAGCACAAATTAAACGCCGACCCCAAAGTGCGACCGGTCAAGCGCTACGGCCATTCAACGAAGAACGCCGTCGGGCAATCGCCGAGGAAGTGCAGCGTCTACTCGCTGCCGGCTTCATTCGCCAATCAAATACTCAAGTGGCTGGCAAACCCAGTCTGGTCGAAAAGAAAACGGGACCGGAGAATGTGTATCGACTACACAAACCTGAATAGCGCCGCCCAAAGGAGATTCGTCCTCCCAGCGGATCGATCAGATCATCGACTCCACCGCGGGCTCGAGTCGCTGTTTCCTCGACGCCTACTCGGGTATAACCAGATCAAAATGGCCGTCGAGGACGAGGAGAAGACGTTCATCACGCCATTCGAGCCTTCGCTACACCGCCATGACCTTCGCCTCAAGAACGGAGCAACGTACCAACGGTGCATGCAAGAATGCCTCGCGAGCCAAATTGGCGCAACATCCACGTCTACATCGACGGCGTGGTCGTAAAATCCGCCGCCAAGGCGACCTACTCCTCGACCTCGCGAGACCTTCGCCAACCTGCGGAGGTACAAGATAAAGCTCAACCCAGCAAGTGCACCTTCGTACCCGCCGGCAATTACTAGGGTCGTCTCCAAACGAGGGATCGAGGCAAACCCAACGAAGATCGACACGATCGCCCGGCTCGGCAAACCCGAGTGCTGACGCCCGTGGCTGGCAGGCGGGTAGCGGCTCTCGCCGCTTCATCCCCTTCACGAAAAGGCGATGCCCTATACCGCTGATGCGCAAGAATCCCACCTTCCGGGACAAGGAGGCGGACGACGCTCGCGACCTCAAAAAGGTGCTACTGCCGCACCACTACTCGCCGCACCACGACAAGGAGCCCATGCTGGTTTACGTCATGGCGTCCGAGCGTCGTCGTCAGCTGTAATGGTCGTCGAACGACCAGGAAGGAAAGAGCGCCCGTCCAGCCGGTATACTACATCAGCGAGGTCCTAACCGAGTCGCGCCAATACCCACAGTACCAAAAGCTGGTATACGCGGTCTTGAGCTCAGCGCGCCGCACTACTTCCGTGAGCACCCATCACGGCCGCTCCTCCACTACAAGACATTATCCGCAATCGCGAGGCGACCGGCGGGTCGCCAAGTGGCCGTCGAGATCGGCGTCCACAACATCAAGTCTGAAACGCAGGCGATTAAGTCACGCACGCCGATTTCCTCGCCGACCGGGAAGAGGCCCAGCAGCAGAAGCCGCCGTACCTCCATTCTGGAGCCTGTACTTGACGGGTCCAAGAACGCGACGGCGCAGAGCGGGATAGTTGACCTCACCAAAGGCGACAAGCTCCGCTACATACTCCGCCTCAATTCACGCCTGCACCAACAACATGGCTGAATACGAGGCCCTACTCCACGGCATGCGAGCCGCAAGGAGATGGCGTCAATCGCCGATGCTACGGAGACTCCGACCGTTGCGTCAAGTCGCCGCACGCGCGACGCAGCCCCCCATACCATGGCGGCATACCGCCAAGAGGTGGACAAGGTGGGCGGCCACTTCACCGGATACTCGGTCGAGTGGATCGACAGGAGGAAAAACGAGGAGGCCGACGCCCTCTCTCGCATCGGGTCGGCACGATCCGCACCACCCGCCGGCGTGTTCCTCGACACCATCTTCACGCGCCGCCTCCTCCAAGGAGATCGACATCGAGTCCCGCCCAACCAGAGGCAACTTTGGTCGCACTCGTCACGAACGAGACCGACCAAGCCCTACATCGCTTACCGAAGCGGGCAACCTGCCCGCAGACGAGACAAGCGCCGAATGATTGTTCGCCGATGCAAGTCCTACACCATCGTCGACGGCGAGCTACACAAGCGCAGCGTCACCGGCGTGTTCAACGCTGCGTCCAACCAGTGAAGGGCGCAAAATCTTACACGACATCCACTCAGCGATCGGCCACCACGCTGCCGCGCTCCTGGTCGCCAAAGCCATGCGACACGGCTTCTATCGCCCATCAGACACGCCGACGCTGTCGATATCGTCCAAATGCGCGGGTGCAATCGCCAACCAGACGCACATTCCAAGTTCGGCGCTCAAAACAATACCCATCACCTGGCCATTCGCCGTGTGGGGCATGGACATGGTCGGCCCCTTCAAGAAGGCCCCCTCTGGCTACACCCACCTGCTAGTCGCCGTCGACAAATTCACAAAGTGGATAGAAGCCAGTCCGAAATGCGACGGAAGATCGCCACTAAGTTCCTACGCGAGCTCATATACCGCCACGGTTTCCCAACAGCATCATCACGGACAACGGCACAAATTTCGCCAAGGGAGCAATGGCGAGTTGCGAGGAGCACCACATCCGCTCGACCTCGCGTCGACACCCGAATCCAACGGCCAGCGGAACGGGCCAACCAGTATCCTCCACGGCTGAAGCCGCGACTCCAAGTACCACTCGGCGCACCGGTGCTGGGTCAAGAGCTTCCTCCGTCATCCGGGAATTCGCACCTCGGTCAGTCGACGGGATTCACCCCTTCTTCATGGTCTACGGCGGAAGCCGTCATGCCAACCGACCTCGAACACGACTCGCCGCGGATCGTCCACTATACGGAGGCCGCAAACGAACTGCCCGCCAAGATGGGCTCGACCAACTCGACGGCGACCGCCCGATCGCACCGCTATCTATCGCAAGGGCTCACGCTACCACAGCCGACGGTGAAAACCCGCACCTTCCAGAAGGCGACTTGGTGCTACGCCTCATCCAGACAAGAAGGGCATGCACAAGCTCTCCTCCATGGGAAGGCCCGTCGCTATCGCGCAGACTGCAACGACGCCTACTACCTCGCGTCGACGTCAAGGACGGTGAACTCGACGTCAGCGGCCGTGGAATGTAAATCTCCGGAAGTTCTATACCTAGAACCCCACATGTACTCTCCGGTCGCTATGAATAAAAGAAACGGTTACCGCAAAAATTGTCTACTCTCCATTCCTTGTGCCACTACTTTTCGTAATTAACAGATTATGCTAAAATACGAAGTCAACCCTTGGTACATGACCGCACGGCTAAGTAGTGCGATGCAAAACCGAGTCATTTCAGGTCTTGCATCGTCCACGAAAACGCCAACCGAGCCCCATCGAGTCGCTTAGCTCGACTGGTTTTACGAACCAAGACATCATCCTCGCTTCCACAGACCCTGGTCCTCCGCATCCTTGGCAGAGCGACTCGAACGGCTAAGTACCACGCTCGGGGACTGGATACCAGTTCGTCTCGATCGGACAGGGAAAACGCCAAGTAAGAGAGCGTGCCTTGGACTCGCCACGCGACTGACCCACCGGGCCAGGCAGGAGCGACGCGCTAACACAAACGCGCTCAGTCCTCAACCACCCTCGAGTCGCGCCTTGAACTACCAAGTACCACGCTCGGGGACTCGGCCACCCGGCACCGTTCGCGTACGGGAAAACGGTAAAGTATAGAGCACTCGAGGGAGTCGCCTTGCGACTGGCTCTCCGAGCTCGGGCGAGTCGACTCAACCAGCAACACACATGATAAACAATAAAACATCATATTTAAGGTGAAACCCGCAAAAGGGCGGACGCGCTCGGGGACTCACCCAAAATCAATCCAACACACGCAAACAAATAGCAAAATGAACACAACGTTCCATTCAATCGCATATCGCATTGTCTTACATTACAAAATATGCCTACTCGGCAGAATTGTTACTAACACTATTCCGCAGGCTTCGACGATGATGCACCAGCGTCCCGGCGCTTCCGGATGAATACAGTGTACGGGTTCGATGGATAAGTTGTCAGCTGGCCCGCCATCGCCGCGCGGAAGGGCTGCTCGACCTTGAAGTCGCGATGCGGCGGCTCGGCGTCGTTCGGCGCGACGACCGTTTCCTGGTACGGAAGAAGGTCGCCCATTGCCCAAACACGCTCCGAATACGCGGCGGCACGCTCTTGCAGCTTAAGAACTTCAGACAGGTCCACCGCGCCAGACGATGAAGGATAACCACTCACACGTCCGAGGTCGAAATCTTCGGGAAGTGGGCGAGTCCTGCTCGAGCCGTCCGACGTCGAAAAGCCGACCGCGTCATGAACTCCACGACAGGGCGCCTTCTCCAAGTACTCCACACCTCAATGAGGTCATTGGGAATAACCTCCGTGGGCGACATCTCTTGAAGGTAGGCGGATGCAAGTCGCCGACAGCGCCGCCGACGAGCATGCTCACGCACTCCCTCGCATCAAGAGAACTCGCTTCTTCATGGCTACCAATCATACGACCTGCTAAATGGAAACAGTTGAGCACCACGGAAACCACAAAAATACAACCACAAGACGGGAAGACGACTCACCGATCAACGGGCGGGCGAGCCCGATGAAGCTTTGAAGCGATGTCTTCGCCCCGAAGCCCAACGATGAGGGCTTCGACACTTTCCGGTCTTCCTCCGCAGCAACGGGCGGCCTTAGCTCGCCTGCTCGCGAGCTCGCTTCTTCTTCGCCTCCCGCAGTTCGGCCGAGGTCGGCAATCCTTTGCTCAGCGCGCTTAACGCAGATTCGCCGTCGGCTCGCCAAATAGGACAAGCTCTGGCGAGCCACCTCACAGCAATCGCTGCAGCTCCTTGTTTACTTCTTGAGAGCGCAACTCCTTCTCAAGACGCTGCCGCCAATCGCTCTGCCGACTCGGTTGTAAACCCCGCAAAGTTTCAAAGTCAGGTCACACGAACAACTCGGTGCCCACCGCTACAATTTAGCGGGTGCACTCGGGACCGGGCTCGAATTACTCGGTGCTCACCGCTAATTTAGCGGTGCGCATCGGGACTGGTGGCTCGAATACTCAGTGCTCACCCGCTACAATTTAGCGGGTGCGCACTCGGGGACTGGTGGCTCGAAAAATACTAAGTGCCCACCCGCGACAATTTAGCGATACGCACTTTCGGGACTGGACTCGAACGCATCAAACAAGTAATTATAAAGAATCGTGCCACTGCAAAACACCGACCTGATCCTCGGGGACTGGAGGTACCTGGATGGCCGCGCCAAGCATGCCGTGCAGTTGTGCCGCGTCCACGGACGCAAGCAGCGCCGGTGTGTGCCCGCGACGTTGGTCAATCTCAGCGTCGGCGGCTTCTGGAGCGGGGTTCGGAGTCGCAGCCTCACTCGCCGTGGCCGCCTTGGTCATGAAGCGGGGGAAGGTAGCACCCGCCCCAAAGGAGCTCGCTTCTTCCGGTCTAGGCAACGAAGTGCCTCCCTTCGTGGATGCGGTCGCTTCAACGGCGGGCCCAGCCGGTGCGACTGCCGTGTCGTCAGAGACAGTGACGATGTCATCGCCCTTGGCCTTCTTGCTGCCTTCCATGGAAGCGGCGACCTCATCCACCTTCCTCTTACGGGAAGGGTCTTCCCCGCTAGTGGCGGAGGGCACCTTGGCCACCGTCGGGTGGCTCATCTTCTTCACTCCAGTCCTACGCATCGAGACAATTCAGGAAAAAACATTCAAAATACTAAGAGAGAAAGGCGAAAGCCGAGTACACTCACTTGGCGACGGGAATGAAACGCAGCCCTGTGCGAAGGCCGGCCGGTTTTTCCAGCTCGGGGCCAAGCCGGCGACTGAGCCCCAGATCCAGGGTGCCAGGGGCCCAGGACACGGACGGTTTCTTTGATGTCGAGGTAGCGGTCGGCGCCTCCGGGGCACCCTCGGCGGAGGTTTCCTTGCTAGGAGCTGCCGCGACCGGAGCCTCCTTGCGAGGCGAGACCGCTACGTTCGGGACCCCTTTGCGGCGAAGTCGCCACCGGGGCCTTCCCTAGCCCGGAGATCGGCGCGAAGGGCGGGGGTATCGAGGCCAGCGGTGCCTCCATGGATGGTGCGTCTAGCATGGTTGTTGCCGGGGCCGCCCCTTCACCGGCCGAGCTATGGGCATCGGAGCTGCTCGCTGAGCGCGGCGGTGAGGCCATCTTTGGCGGCTTCGCCCTCCTCCTCAGGGGGGCCCTCGCCTCTTTCTCCTTCTTCTTCGCGGGAGTGGCCTGACGGAGCGAGGTGGTCTCCGGGAGTTCTTCGTCATCGTCATGACGCTCGAGGCTCCTGCTCGCCTCGAGTTCGCTACCGACGCGTCTGCGGTCTTTCGAAGTGGCGATCTCCTCTTCGGATTCGTCCTCATCGTCCTCATTGCCCTTGGCAGGAGGCGACTCGCTTGTGTCTTGGGCGGATGGCCCGGAGCTTTCGTCATCAGCGGGTGGAAGCCACCCTTCCACCACTTGGAATAGCTGCGTTAACACGGAACAAAGTTAGAATTACCGATCGCATATGCTGCGATCGCGAATAAGATCAGGTTATTACCGTTGGAGCCGGACGCTTCTGGTGTATGGAGGGAGCCCGCCCGCATCCGTGTATGCCGCTGGGTGATCCTCTTCGCCAGGAGGTAGTCCTCCGCTTCCACTGGCGAGGCAAGCCTTCGTCGAGTCTTCTCCTGTGTATTGGTACATGTAGTGCTCATATGGCGAAGCGGACGATCGCCGCCAAGCCAACAGTTGTACAGGTTCACCGTTTGGAGCCCCTTCTTCTTCAGACCGCGAATGGTCTGGAGCATCTCGTCGACGACCATCCGCTGATCGTCGGGAAGCTTGGCGACCTGAAGATTGTGCGGCTCGGAACGGTCGGCCGAGTACCGTGGGATCGCCGCCTCGTCCTCCGGGGTCGCCTCGGTCACGTAAAACCAAGACTTTCGATCGCTCATTGCTTTGGCCGGCAGCATCAAGTCGAAGAAGGAGGCTTTGGATTTCAGCTGAAGGTTAAGCCCCGCGGCTAGCATTGGGCCTCCTCGCGCTGATCCGTCCATGGAATGATCTTGCCACAAGGGAAAATAGGGCCGGCAGCCCAAGTAGCACTCGCAGAACGCCACAAAGATGGCGAGCTGCTCGATACTATGGGGACCCAGATCTGAGGGCTGGATCCCGTAGTAGGCGCAGAAGCGCCGGAAGAACAGAGAGGTGGGAAACCCTAAACCCCGCTCGAGGTGACTAGTGAAGCAGATGAACTCTCTCGCGCGCGGGTTCGGGATCGTTTCTCCGGCTGCGGGGATTCGCCAGCAGCCGGCCCGCAGGATTCCGGCCTCCTCAAGGAGGCGATTGCCCCTGGTGCACTTGGATCTGCCCAAGGTTCGTGGAAAGGGCCATGGTGAGGATTTGCTTGGAGGTCGGAGGATTGCGGGTCGCGAGATCAACAGGCGAAAGATGTGCGTACTCGGAAGAAATGGTGGGTTGGCTTTCCGATGGCCAACCATTCCCTTATATAGCGAGAGCTGCCCGCCAAATTAGGGGCCGTTACCGCGATGATTACGCCGAAAGTTACCGTTAAGTTACCTTAACGGCTAGTTTGACCACGCCCGACGGTCCGCCTCCTGCCACTCGGCTCGCTGAGTTATTCGCCGAGGCCGCGATCCGTTGGTTCGGTACACTCAAACGCGACTCGGTTCGCCGGATTATTTCCTTTGTACAGGAGCCGACGATTCGATGGATGCCAACTTGAAGTCAGATACTCCATTGCCAGCCGCGCCTAATCAACGACGGCCTCGGGACTACGATGGGGATATGCCTCTTGGGGTATCCTCGGGACGTTCCGATCGCCCAAAGGTCGACGAGTGGGCCCAGAGCGGCGAATGGATCAAGGCCCATCAGGTACCAAAGCATCGGAGGTCGAAGGCCCAAAGTAGTAGATAGGCCCGGTCGATTCGACTTAAACGATTGACAAAGTTGTAACCGAATCGGTTGAGATATGTAAACCCTAGGGGAGGTAGGCCTATATAAACCTCCCTAAGGGGTGAGTAGAGAGACGTTCCCTCATACACCCAAGCAACTCGCCGCCGAGTTCGCCCATTGTAAACACCTCCATAATACAATCTAGCAGGAGTAGGTCTTTACCCTCCGGGGGGCCGAACCTGGGTAAAACCCCGAGTCTCCGCCCTCATCTCGCACCGCAGATGGCTGGCCGCCCTTGCCCTTCGTTCTACTACTCGCTGCCGATTGCAGCATCTGCCGTGGTCATTCCCACGACATATCCTCTTGGTTTCCATCTTAGCCCTCTTCCTTCTATCCTCTTGGACATTCTTGTAGTCATATTCGAAGGTAATAGCTGCATCTAGCAACTGCTGATAAGTTTGCTTATTAGCCAACCTCAACTACATCCTCACAAATGGATCTAATCCACACAGGAAATGCTTCTTCCTCTTTTCCTCCGTGTTAACTTTTTCCTCAGCATAACGAGACAGTTGACTAAACTCTCGGATATACTTCATAACACTGGTATATCCCTGTTGTAGCTCTTCAAATTCTCTCCGCTTCAACTCCATAACACTTTCCGGAACATGATATTCACGGAATCTCTGTTTAAACTCTTCCCAAGTATACTCCCTTCCTGGTTGTTGCATGGCCAACTGATTTTCCCACCTAGATGCTGCAGGTCCTGTCAGAAGATGAGATGCATACCTCAATTTCTCCTCATCATTACAACCTACGGTCTTTAGTTTTCTTTCTGTATCTGCTAACCAATCTTCTGCATCCATTGGTTCAAGAGCTGATGCAAAAGGTAACGGCCTTGCATTCTGGAAGTCAGATAGACTCACTCCTCCACCTTCAGGTGCCCTCTGATTTTCTCGTCCCAGCAACTCCTCCATGAACTTGTTCTGGGTCTCTTGCATCATTTGCATACACTGCATAAAGTTCTGCTCCATTAACGGCCTCATTGGTGGTGGTGGTGGCAATGCTCCCTGATTTGCTGCATCTGCATCGGCCTTCTCCTTGGCTTCACGTTCCATCCACTGCTGTTCAGCTTCGGTTTCTACACCCGTATCCATGACCCTCTAGTCCCGCAACATAAAGAGAATAATCATAATTACATCATGCACATGTGTTCTGAGCTCGACTTTACGGACATAACTAGTCACACAATGAAGATCCAAAGAAAATCCAAATATACATTTCACATATTATACATAATATCATAATAATACAAAGTCATTAAAACATATACCATATAGGTATAATCACAACACTACCTTATTTATCTAACTATCTTATTTCTTTGAGTACAATACACGGTACTTGATATCGCTAACTAGTTGCCTACTTCTAGTAGTAACTACGCTCATCATACGTGCCTGCTGTCCAACCGTGATGACGTGTCGTTCGTCGCATAGTTTGTGGAACAAATGGCCGTCCAGAAGGAACATACTCAGTATCTGAAGTGTCAGGACTTGATTCATTACTCAACCTGGGAGCACTGACTCCCTCCAGCTCGGCTGAAAAGTCTTCAGAAACATATTCAACATTATCTCCTGCCTGCATCTCCTGAGCTTCATTCCTTGAGTTGTCAATGGGATACGCAGATCCTGTTGTTTCCCAGGTGCTCCTTTGGGCAAGATAGTTAAACACTGGATAATGTATATTCCCTGGGTTTTGAGAAGATGTTGATGATTCAAACACTCTCTCCTCAGGATCTTATACTTCATCCTGATTATCTATCGACATGGCATTTCTACTACTGTTACTAGGGTTAATTCTTGCACCCATCCAGCTAGATTGTCCAACATTCCTGTCAGAACCATCTGTGGACATCTGGTGTTCGTAAGATCCTTCATATGATCCCCTTCTCCAACCATCAGAATTCTCAATGGGAAGTTCTGTGTCAGAACCATCCTATGAACCCTGTGGTATTGCATACCTCATATCCATAGTAGGATCATGTATAGGTTCAGGTCTTGGTGAATAAGGATATGGTATAAAAGATTCAGGATCTATAGGTATATCCTTAAAGATAGGTATTGCACTACTACTTGCTTCTTTCTCTAACTGGAATGCTAACTGCTTCCTCCTTTCCGGATCAGTTAGATCCTCTAACATGTCATTTTTATCTTTGACAATCACTTGATGTGTCTTATAAAAAGACACAACGAGTGTTCGATATCTATCCATAAACTTGGAAAATAACTTAGGATACTTCTTAACCAAAGTAAGATGATCTAGTATAGGCTCCGAGTCTATAGAATCATTAGGTATCACAGAAAATGTGCTACCTTCTAACTCCTTGGCTCTATGCTCCCGGATATTAGCTATCGCCTCCACAACAGCAACATGATATGTTGCTAAGTGACTCATACCTTCACCAATAGGTAGATCGTGATATAATCCAATCTCCTCTGGAAGTTGGATACTCACACGAGACTTGGATAACACCCGGCCATCATAGTAGGTTATAGTCTTCACTGGAATTCTAGTTGGACAACTAAAAATCTTTAAAAGTTGACGAAGTTGGTCTGTGCACGATCCTTGATAATCATCAAGAGTCTCCTCTTTCCTTACCAAAGTCTGTTTTGGAAACTTTGGTGCCATAGCTCTGTATATCAGAAAAATAGTTTTGATTAGTAACCAATAATATCTTACATCATAACAAAGAATTATCGCACTAAAACATATAACAGAATATTCTCATTTGAATACCCATTATATTTCTTTTTAGAGAATTCTTTATCGTTGCTACCTCTCCTAGAGGTAATACCCTTTACTAGGTTTCCAACCTAAGGTCAAAGCAATTTGCTCCTATACCAGCTATGCTGACCCAGCATACCACTGCATGTGTAGTACACTATAGTCTTTGACATGACATCCACAAAACATCGTTCCATAAATATCACATCCCTCAAAGTGGTACAACAGAAACATTGCGGGTCCATATTACAAACATACGCGCATTATTATTATTACAGTACCGAAAGATCAAGACTTCCAAAAGATTCAACTTACAAACCAAAATATAAGTGTTTCAGCGGAAGTTTCAAATTTAAAACTTAAACTCAAAATTGAGCTCAGCAACTTATTGCTATATATTGTTCATGATGCTTGGATCAAGTGGCTACTAGAACTATAGTAATTATTCGGACTCCTGGAACTCTCCTCCGTAGAAGATGTCGTAGTCCTCCCCTTCTATGGCTCCATACAGGTTGGGCTCTTCATAGAAGACCTCCTCTTTACTCTCAGATGGATACATTGGAGTATCTTTGGTATTCTCAGAGTCTAAGCAAGGATTCAAAGGAAAGGATGAGTAACAGCGTTACCCAACAAGTTCATTATATGCAAGGTGGGAAGTTTGATGCTCTAACTACCACCTCGGACTGTAAGTCCTTGGTACTATGTAGTTTTCGTAAATCTTTCTTCAAAGATTGGTTTTATTATGAAAATCTATGACCATTAGACTTCACAGGTTGACCAGAACTTTCATGGAGTTCCTTTCCTGCCGCGTTCGTAGCTCCTTCCCGGAACAGGGAGTAACAAGTTACAATGCTTACACTCCACAGAGGTGCATTACTTTTCCCATGAGAGATCAACTTCTTGTTGCACAACCGGGCGTACTTTCCCGTCCATAGTTCCATGATGTGGGGCCCAGTAGTTGGTCCAAGCCAATCACTGCCCTCTCCACGTCCTCATATGTCTGCACAATCCTCCGTGGCTGTCTCACCTTCGTTAAGCCCCCTTTCGGGCAGGCTAAAACCCTCATGAGTTCCCGAAGACTCTATGACCTAGTGATGCCCGGAATAGTACCATTTACATGGACTATCTCCCTAAACACCATTCATAGATAATCTAGACACCAAAAGTGTGGGGCGTAAGGGTGCCCACCCATATGTTGGATCCGCACAAGGAATCACAACGTCACGTTAAGGTCATCTTGCCTCCATACAAGAGGAAAAGGATACAGCTGACTTCACCGTCCCACTCCAAATCTCATGGTTAACGCGTAATATACGGCGCTACAATCACAAATCTCATGGGTTATTAATCCCTAATTGTTCATCATTAGTGCAATTAGAGCCCTAAGTTCTATTTCTCCATCATATCATCACTTAGGATGGTATCTAAGATTTAGTATCTTGAGAAAATATTGTTTTCTTTTTCTATAGTATAGATGATAACACACAATCCGCAAATACTTTGATAAAGACTCTTCAAAGGACATGAGCAAGTGATGAACTTGCGTTATGATTGCAAGGTAGTGAAGTTTGATGCTTGCACTGGACCTTGAGCTTCTATGTCTACAAAAACATCATTATTGCCCGGTAAGGACAATATTTAAAGAAGCAAAATGATTATGCAAAAGTAATGTAATGCACTATTTAACTTTATATGTATTCTCCCCCATTATTTAAATTATATAAAAATTCTTTTTAATTCATTAAGGATTTACAAATATTAAGTCCTCTAATATTTATTGAATATTGTACTCTTTTTTATTTTATTTCCTTTTATTTGGATTTTATTGATTTAATAATTTCTTTAATAATTATTATTTGAATACAAAAAATTGGGATGAAATATTTGTTTAGTATTTTTATAAAATACTAAAATATTAATATATAATGAAAGTGATTTTTATTTATTTTTATCATCTTTCAATAATTTTCTAAAATTCCATAAGCAATATTTAAATTACAAAATTCTTAATAAAATTTATATGTTTAAAATTTTATTTCTTAATTTATTTGGATAGTTTAGATTATTGTGAATCCAAAATTATTTTATTTATAATTTTTGGACATTTATTTTATTTTCTAGAATTAATATAAGTTCAGGGGCATTTTGGTCTTCTTCCAATTATTAAAATAGGCTTTAAAGGTTTTGGGCTGATTGTTTGAGTTTTATTGGGCCCTTGTGGCCCAATAGGGTAAAGTCAAAAAGAACACCCCGAAGGGTTTTCGGCCCAACCCATCCCATCACTCTTTGTCTCACTCTCGAGCTCAACCTTCTTCTTCTCCTCCCCCAACCCCGTGGTCAGCGGTGTCGTCGCCGACGATTACCGCCGTCGTGGACCGCCCTGGCCGCCGCCGTGGTGTAGGAAGAGGTTGTCGACCCCATTCTTCCCTCCTGTCCAATTGGATTTGTACTTGGAGCCCTCCTGTGGCCAGATTGATGTCGTCCCGAACCCTAGGGTTAAGGGTTGGCGTTGATCCTGACGCCGTCGCTGTTGTCGTGCTCCATGGTGATGCTCCTCGCCCCAGGCGTGGTTATGGTTGCCACCATGGTATTGTATGGGTCGCAGCGCCCCCTTTGGGGTGCTCCCCGTGCCGCCATGGTCGTCGGCCCCTCTGCTTCCTCTTCTATTCTACAGCGAGGACCTACGGTAAGTGATTCCTCTCCCCTCGTGCTCTCTGTTCTAGGCCTTCCCATGCTAGATGTTGGGAATGGCCTTCCTAGTTACTGTCCTGTCCTGATTAGGATTCTTGGTTCTGCTTAGGGTTCATACCCTGCTGTTGATTAAGTAACTGAAGAATTGGATCATGTGTTGATGATCCTTGAACCTGTTAAGTGGTGACTTGTTGTGGCATTCTACTGATGATTAGCTGTGGTGATGCTAGTGGTTTATCAGATGATTCTATGGATTAATTTTGATATGGTCAGATGGTAAAGTTGCTCTAGAAGCAATACATGGAAATCTAGTGGTTTAATAACACACCACTGTCATTACTTGGTTAATGACAATGAGTGTTGTGTGATGAAGTCACTGTATTAGCACTTGTTGGCTTAAGAATTCATATTTAGTTTGATATCAAATGGTTTCAAACAGTGAAGAATACATAGGGATTTTCTTAATTATGATTCCTGTGATGACAGGAAAATGATTTATAGTTGGTTGGTTGAATCTATGAAGATTGAATGCTTAACCTGATTAATGTAGAACTGTTCTTGTGACACCATCTTTGTATGTCACACAACATTAGATTCTAATTCTTTGTTTGGGTTGGTTCAAGCTTAAGATGAGTTTGGCATTAAAGATAAGTAGAAATTTTCCTTTCTTAAATCCCTAAGACCCATGATGTTGGTCTGAGGTTTAGGGATTAAGCCTTTATCTTGTTAATTCACATGGATGGGTTCTGGTGGTGATACCAGCTCCTGTTTCTTGAATCAAAGTTGGGGAAAATGCTTATAAGCTTGATAACTTATATAGATCCATAGGATTAAATCCTAAGGTGCTACTCCAGTTGAAGAGATGTGCCTAGAGGTTTAGTTCTTGGCTATATTCATTCTTGAATTGAAATATAGTTTGATAGCTTATATCAATGATGTTTTTTCTGAGATCTAAGTTGGATCTTTATAGTTTTCTGATTGCTTTTAATGTTTAAAGTTCAGTGATGGATTCACCCCACTTGGGTGTATTATGAGAATTGGAATAAAAGACAGATCATGTATGCTTGTCTAATCTTAGAAAGATAGATCATGTGATGGTCTATTTACTCACCATTGTCACTTGATGTGGGGTTTCCTGCGGTTGATCTTGTGGTAGCTTGATTTGATCCTCTCCTGTTATTTCCAGATCCTAGCTTGTCCTTGATCTAGCCCTTCATCTCCTGATCCTAATGGCTTGATCTTGGTCTTGCTATCCACCTGATCTACCCCTTCCTTATGTCACCATCTTGGTGATGTGATCCTGGGCTTTGGTTGGTGTGATCTAGCTTGGCTTTGGCTTGGTTTAGCTGCTGGCTGCTGTGCTTGGTGTGTAAGAACAATGGAATGGTGTGGGGATTGGTTTCCCATGGCTGTGTTGATGGTTTTGTTTGATTGTGCTGTTGTTGTGGTGCTGACAACACACCCATGCACTTTGGTGTGTGTGCTGCCTGTGTGCCTACTGCATAAGATGTGGATATGATCTGAATTTGAGAGTTACTTTCACCATGTTACCATTTACTTGGCTGGTGAAACTTGCCCCTCCTTGCTGTTTATTTGACTTATGGCTTAAAAATTATGAAAGATATATTCTTTATTATTGGTGAAATTTTCCCCTTTAAAAAGATTACTCAATGATGAACCTTGATCAGTGCACTTCACTGACAAGTCTGAGAGTACTATCCTTTTAACTCTAATTTTCTTTCTTTTGTTTATGTTTATCTTGCAGGTACCAGATTTGAAGATCAAGACCTTAGTTTAGGTTTTTCGTTTTTATTTATAGAATATTCACTTGCAAAACTCTCTGATTCAATTGTAATCTTTAATTTATTCTTTTGTACTTTTTATTTTTAATCTTTTGTAATAAATATTGTACTATTATCAATAAAGAAATATTATTCTTTTATTTGTTTACTATTGTAAATATTGTTGCTCATTTCCATAAGTTACATTTTGTAACTCAATATTGAATGAAGTTTTAGAATATTCATTTTATTGATTATCTTCTTTTATTTAAAGTTTGAGTTATTATTGGTTAACTTTTAATTAAGTCAAATACTCAGACATTATTTAAAATCCTTTTGAATTACAATTCAAATTTCTTTTCCCAAAACACTCTAATCCACAAAGATCATATCAAAGTTTATAAAAATCATCCTTCAAGACTATACCTAAGCTCAAAGCATGAAAGAAACTTTGATCACTTTAGGTTTTTATTTGGCGAAAATTTTACCCACATTTTCACAGATGAATGCATGCAACATTTGAAATACCTAAATCTACCCTTCGTTAGTTCCTAAATGCGGGGATGTTACAGCGACCATGTCGGAAGCTAGCTTTTCTTCTGGCGGATTCTTCCGCTTATTGTTGTTGTTCCTCTTGGCTAGGTTTGGAATGTCTATTGCCGGCAAGGAGCCCCGATCGTCGTCGTCGGCAGCCGCAAACTCATTGGCCAAGGTGAACATCTGACTGAGATCTAGCTTGTGATTGTCCTGCAGGCGCTTCAACTTAAAACGAAGCAAGGCACACTTTTACAATCCATTGATGTAGGTGGCCATAGCGGTCTGATCATGCACTCATGCACATGAATTTTTCATATACAGCCAGTGGGAGAGGTAGGCTCGAGATGTCTCGTCATTTCCTTGGACGCACCGCTGCAGATCGTCGATAGTGCAGGGACGCTTATACATACCCTCGAAATTCTTGGTGAATGCTTCATGCATGTCCAACCAGTTGCATATGGACTTCTCCCGACAATTCGTCGATCTATTGAGGGGCGATGCCTGTCAACATCAGTGGGAGATACTTGACGGTAACGTTGGGGTTTCCCCCGGCAATCTCAACCGCTTCCCTGTAATCCTGCAACCACGTTGCTGGCCTGGTAGTGTCGTCATAGGGCTTGATCATCTTGTCAATCTGGAAACCCTAGGGGTAAGTTGTGGCCCGTATCACATGGCCAAAGCAACGTGGTCCCAAGTATTGTCCTTCTCGGGCCTCCTGAATCTTGTCCAAGCGTGAACGTGTGTCGTATAGCTCCGGGTTTGCTTTTTTCTTGTCACCGCCATGGGAAGGGCTCTTTGAGCGATGCGGTCCTCCTCCGCCAAGGTGGCTGCAAGGTGTCGATGGAGGCGGAGGCGGCGGTGGGTTAGCCTTCTTTCTATTTCCCTCTCGTGACCCCTCACGCCTGTCGCGATTGCTTGTCAGACACAGAGGGTCATGGTGCGACTTTCTCCTGTGCCCATGGGTGCCACTGCGCTCTCCGTCATGACGAGGCTGCTCCACATTGTCGCGGATGACGATGCCTCCCTGGGGGCGTCTAGGTGGAGGCATGCTCATGCGGTGGTGATCCTTTGGATCTTCGTGATGCCGAGAAGATCGAGGCGGTGGGGGTGAGCAACGAGGGTGAGCCTTGCATCCGTGGTCGGAAGATATGGGGATAGCATCAGCCATGTTGCGTGCATACCTCTGTCTTTGCTCTGATGAACCCGTTTGAGATCCAACATCATGAGGAGATCTTTACATTTGCTTATTAGGAGCGCAATACTGGAAATATGTCGGGTCAGACTCTAGCCTATGAGAGGTGGCCTTCTCCTGCTGTTTGACAGCCTTGGCGATGAGTTCATAGACCTGATTCACAACTGCGGGTGATCTATCCTGCTCTAGTAGAGTTGTGGCGATGGATAAGTTGAGGGAGGGCATGGGCATGACTTGATTTCCATTTTTTGTCAATGTATAGCTTATCTTGCGCCGGATTATAAGTAGCCCACCCCAAGTTGCGTCGTACGCCGGGATCATTGACGACATGAGCCAGAGCTTTCTTGTTCTTCTACTCCTTGAGCAGAGTCTTATACTTGGGCTCCATGGCTTTAGCCGCCTCGATCTATTTCTGCACCTTGGCCAGATCTCGATCTAACTTTGCAGCTTGCTCCGTGATGGCATGTGCCTCCTCCAGTAGTTCCTAGCGCTTCTCATCGAGCTGGACAATGTTCCGTATATGGGCCACGGTCATAGGCTCAACGAGGAAATTACCGTACATCACTCTATCAGCTAGAATGATTTGAACAGCCGTAGACATAGATGTTGGTGGCGGAAGATTTGCGGGGTTGGCGTTGCTTGGACCAGTGGGGAGTTCCTCTGGTTGTTGCACTGGGATAGACGAAGGGGGCATGGCATTTGCTTGAACATTGTCGGTGTTGTCGGCTGGTCGCTTCTCGTTGTCCTGTGGCTTAGGCGAAGCTGCTCCGATTTGATCTTCTTCCATCACACTCCCGATGACGAACACCTGATGGGATGTGACGGCCTTGTCGGACTGCTCCTCACGGTTGATCTCCTCCTCCATCTCCTTCATGGAAGAGTCGAGCTCTTCCAGTTTGACGTCGATCTCCTTCGAGTCTATGCTGATGTCGGCATAAAGCGCGTCCAAAATGGAGTCGGAGGGTACGTGAGCTTCTTTGATGGAGGAGGACAATGCTGAGGAAGCGGGACCATTGGGTGGTAGCGACGCTGGCGGCGGTGGACCGGGTAAGGCGATAGGACCGACTTGGGCCACCCCATCAGCAACAACAAAACTGTTAACATTGTTGACCATCTGCTCAAAAGTAAGGATCCCTGCGGCATGTTGCATCCTGAGCGTATGCCGAAGAAGTGTGTCGTGGTCTAGCCCTTCGACAAAGTGGTAGACAACGTCATTATCCGGGCAGCCCTCCAGATCGGCTCGTATTCGGAGCCATCTGGCAAGGTAATCTCGGGTTCTTTCACCCTGTCTCTGAATGCAATAGGCCGGATCGAGGATGGTTACCACGCCGACAAAGTGCGATCGCTGATTTCCAGACAGACAAATTTGTAGTGATCTTCCACCATTATATCCAGCACAAGGGCGGTTTGGGTGGGCCTAGAATTTTTTTGATCTAAGATGGCAAACTCAAAAGAGATATCCGACTTTGATCCTTCCACAAACATGTCCACCCAGAAGCGGTCTGTGCGGGTCTTGATGATCCTCCAACTTCCAGGGAACTAGTGCCTGAGTCGGTTTCACCTATGAAGAGGTGGATGTCCCCGATTGGAACAATGGAGCAGTGGGTGGGGTTTGTCTTTGCCGGGATCCAGAACTCGTTAGGAGGGACGATTAGTACATTGCTGGAGAAGAGAACATGACCGATGGCTACGATTTCACCGATTCCTACGAAGAGCTTGGACCTCGCCCGTTGTCGAGCTTGAAGCGCCTCTTGCCCCATGATGGGCGCCAACTGTCGTGGTATTGCCGACGAGTACGACATGAAGGGGTCCGCACAGTGCATGTTTATAGACGTGGGGGAAGGTCGCAAGTTGGCGGGTACGAGGTAACACAGCTTACACAGGTTCAGGTCCCACGATGGTGGTGGAACTCTACTCCTGCTATAAATCACTATAAGGGTAATACGTCGAGTTACAGGGGTTGGTTTGCTATGCGAGGTGTGTATGTTCTCGTATGAGTCATGCCATAAAGGCTCCCAGAGATCCGTCTTATAAAGATGCCAGATCCTAGGGATACATGGACAAGTCCTAGCCGGACAGGTCATAGAATCCTACACTGGTACTAACTAGTATTTGTGTCTTGCACTCCAAGGCTCCGAGTATCTCGGTGACTCCATCGTAGCCTTCCTTTATCCGTCATGGGCCTCCCTTCTGAATCCGTCTAACTGGGCTGCCCAGCAGGCCATAGGCCTTGCTATCAATGGTGGGCCACCCGGGTTATCCGGATTAGAGACATGCCATGGTGTTACCCATTTAGCATATCCCCAACAGCTAGAGCACTCACCCAGCTGATGGATCGAAAAGCTTCTCGATGTGCTTTGGATCCTATGCACCACTCCGAATCATTCAACTGGCTTCATGCCGTTCTTCCTCACCTATGGCTCGGAAGCATTCCTCGCGGCGGACATCGAGTTCGACTCACCCCACGAGCTCCTCTACACGGAAAAGGAGAACCAAGAGGCAAGGGAGGATAGCATGGACCTCCTCGAGGAGGCACGTGAGCTGGCTCTCTCAAGATTGACAATATACCAGCAAGGGCTACACCGATACCATTCGAGATGGATCCGCCCCGTCGCATTCCGCGAGGGTGATCTAGTGCTCCAGCTGGTGCAAGACACCAAGAGAATGCACAAGTTTTCTCCTCCTTGGGAGGTCCCCTTCATCATCAGCAAAGCGATTTACAATAACTCCTACTACCTCATCGATGCACAGTAGCCACGCAAGAATAAAATGGACAAGTCGGATGAGGAGACCGAGCAACCATGGAATGCGGACCTGCTCCGCCCGTTTTACACTTAGTCGTATGTCAGTGTATGTATCCTGAACTCCAGAATGAATGAAATATGTGGAACCCCGAACGATGCTCGGGGGCTCCTTGCCAGACACATGCCTGTTGCTTTTTCCATTATTCCTGCATTGTTTTCCGGCTCTATGGACCCTCAACCGAGGGCTCGCAGGCTGGTCCAGCCTGCTGCTTCGAAACCAGCACAGTACTATGCACGATTACAAAGGCGCACTCTTTGTCTCGGCTATAGACCGCAACCTGGCTCTCCGTCTAGCAAGAGCTAAATCCGGAGGCATCCCACACAAAAAAAGGCGAAGGATGCAGGAGTCTGGACATTCTGGCTCAAAACCACTAGATCGTATCTTTTAGATACTAATCCTACAAGTACCATGCACAATGTATTGTCAGCTCCCCTTCGCATCAGGCTCCAGACCGCAACCCGGCTGCCAAGCAAGGACACAACATAAACAGAAGATCACACAGGAAAAACGACCGAGCATCCGGAAAAGCACGCGCTAGTCCCTTTTTCTCACGAATAATATTATCATCCGGATAAGCAACAAATATAAATAATACCTTTTTGTTTTGTATATTTTTGCATGATCATATCGAGTCGGATTTCAAGTACAGATAATATTCGAAGCACCTAACCCTAATGGCTACTCCGAATCTCGAGGGCTACACCAAGTGGGTGTGCTGGCGCGCCCCCACTGGAAGCATGTAGCTCCCGGGTATAAGATGTTTAGCTGGCCAGAGCAAGGCGAAGCTTGTCACAAGTAAGGTCATAAGGAAAGAAAGAAAGAGAGAAAAGTAAAATTGTAAGGAAAGAAAGAAAGAGAGAAAAGTAAAATTGTAAGGAAAGAAAGAAACAAAGAAAGAGAGAAATGCAAGATCGTAAGAAAGGAAAGTAATAGATAAAAAATTCTCAAAACCGAGTGAGATCATGAGTTAGCTCGGGCCGGGATCCAGTCCCTCCCATCTGACTAAATCAGGCCAGTCATCCATGCAAGGCATAGGAAGTATGCAAGTTTGTAAAGATTCAAAGCACCTGGCCGCGCTAGCTACTTTGAATCTCGGGGGCTAGGTGCGCTGGCGCACCCCCACAGGAAGTGAAGTTTCTCCCGGATGAAGATGTTCAGCCAGATAAACGGCAAAGAGAAGCATGTACTCCCGACTGGAGGCGACCAGTCAGGCAGAAGCGGTCCACAAGGCGAAAGTAGAAGGAACAGAGGAGAATCAGGCCCGACTGAAGGTAACCAGTCAGGAAGAAGTAACCGGCAAGGCACGAAGTAAGACACACAAAACAAAACAAGACAAAAGCAACATAATCATTAAGGGGCGGGGGGCGAAGCCCCGCAGATGCATGAGTTCAAGTACATGACACCAAAGGCAAATGATTTTTTTACCATTCCACCCAGCTGAAGGAAATATGGCCTAGAGGCAATCATAGAGATGATTATATTTCTTATGTATCCATGAGTTATTGTAATGTTCCTTGAATATCCATATCAGGCAACTTGTATTGATTGGAAATTATGTGAATTGTTTGTGAAACTCTTTACTTGTATGGTTATCCAAATAGTTGTCCCTAGTCGGAGTTCATGTGAGGACACACGTGAATATTAGACTAGCACATAAATTGGTTGATGACTATGTTTCACAAGTCATAGACATGGAGATGTCAAACCAATGATATGGACACATGTTATGAACATGGGGTTGGACTGACCCAACTTGAGACTGGCAATTAGACTTGCAGCTCTCTCTAGACATCATGTACGTTTTGTCCTTAGACCTGAGATTGTCACATGTACTTGAGATGTGGATCGACCTACTTTGGGGCTATCATACGCTACTCCGGAACTGGGTAGTTATAAAGGTAACTTTCGGGTTTGTCCTAAAGCATGCTGCAAGGCATGGTCAATCAAGATGTGATTTGCCCCTCTCTACATGAGAGAGATATCTCTGGGCCCCTTGAGTGATTGGATCGAAAAATGCATGGCCATGCTACATAAGGTTAAGATTTAACCTAGTAAAGGGATTCCTAATCATAGTATCGAGAAAGGGAGGTCAGCTTGGAGCTAGACCAAATATCGTGAGGCAAAGTGAAATACATGTACTAAACCTTGTGATGGTTCATCCGATATGATCTTTGTATGCGTTTAGGAGTTGGCACGTCTTGCTAGAGGACGCTACCAACTATTGAAAGAATAAGTGTATTCCTGTCATGTCTATACGTATATGAACCTATAGGATCACACACTTAAGGGGCTGGAAGCCTAATGATTATTAGATCAGAATTAGACCAGGCTTAGGCTACTAATGGGCTGCTAATGTAGAGGCCCACTGGGGACGCCTATAAGAGAGGGTGGGGCGAGATGACTAGGGTTAGACCATTCCACCCAGCCGCCACTCCTCATGCCTGTGTTACACGTGCGGACCTAGCAGTCCGGCGTCTGACGCTTCCACCCTATACGTGTGGATACCTCGGAGGTGCTGCAGCTGTAGCACTTGGAAGAGCCACACAAGGGGAGCTGCTCATGGGACGAGGACAAGGAGGATACGTAGAACGTCTACACTTCCTTGACGCGCTTCATCAAGTTTCGCAACTGCGCGTCTAGTGGTAATCCCATGTTCTATGACAATAGTATTCCTGGTTTACACGGTTGAAATATTTGATTTGCGCTAGTGTAGTCTACCCGTATCCCTTCAGTTGTATCAGAGCCGATGTTGTTCAGTTATAGGTTTGGGATGTTTGCATATGGTGATATGCAGATTGATATGAATGATGTGATTGTTTATATGGAGGTGGTTCAGGATTGATCTATGATCTTGCTTTCCATGATCGTGACTCTGAGGTCGTCGAACGACTTACCCCTACCGGTCGGTTTCCGCCATCGGGGTAGACAGTGACACATAAATCCTGTTGAATCATGCAAAGATCAATATAATTGATCAAATCGGAACCTAGATCTAAAATTGATGTACCGTGATCAAAGGAGTTTGATTTAATCAGAGTATTAGTCGGTTTATGGTAAATTTGATTTGCCAATCAAAATCCTTAAAGAAAATTGTATAGATTTGATCTCTCATTTTTCACAGTTTTGGATACCCCGCAGGGGGAGACCCCCTAGACCCCCCTTAATCGTATCTCCTTTTATATCTCATAAAGTTCACTAGGTGCTGCGAGTTCACATGATCTGGTAGAATGTGATTCTATGCATAACTTGTTTTTGCAAGATGTATGTGATTAGTATGGACCATATATGTATGTGATGCATGTATGAATTTTTCATGACCTGCATGTCGTGAGTAGGGCAACATGGCTGGAGCCATATGTGTTGTCATTTATTGTAAAGGCATGCGTGCCAACTTGTGATGATCCCAATACTATGTAATTTTGATTACTAGCTGTTAGGAGTAATAGCTTGTATTAGTTCTTGGAGGACTCGTCACTTGGAGGATGGCTCACATGGAACATGAAGATGGAGATCATCATGGTGGACAGGTTCTATGGCAATGGAGATCACGATGAGAAAATGGGCCATACTGTGTCACATCTATGTGAATGCTATTCTTATGTATTTTGCTACTATGCATGCTTAGATGATAGAAGTAGAACGATCCGTCACAAAGTTTAAGTTAAACCATGCCCTCCCAACCAAACCTTGCACCATCCTATGCCATGTACAATTGTTGGTGGGCCTATGAAATTAGGGTGTCGCGGTTTTCCATGGCTGGATGGGTTTGTATCGGAAACCTACACGCATAAGGGTTGGTGAACTTGACAAGGTCATCTTAATAGTTAAGGACCTTGGGGCATAAAGGTTGGGAGCCTAGTTTAGACATAGAGATGTCACCCAACAACAAGAGTCATATGTGATATGATTAGCAAGAGTTGCTTACCAATTTACCTTGTCTTCTAGCAGTGATGCTAAAGCTCACTAGTCGACTTGTTAATTGTGGATCTTGAATCACTTAGTATCAATAGAGGGATATTGATTTAAGTGGGAGTATATGCTATTAAATTGTTTAATATGTTTTACTCTTTCATGGTTACATGGCTTAGTATTTTTTTGCATGTTTTCTGTTGTATATCAATGGCACCGAACACTGCATCACCTTTTTCTTTGTGTTCAATTCTTGACAAAGATAAACTAAATGGAACAAACTATTTGGACTAGGTCCGTAACCTGAGAATTGTTCTCAGGTCTGATAAAAAGGAAATGGTTCTGGATACCCCAATCCCCGATGAACCTGCTGATAATGCATCTGCTGCCCTTAAGAATGCCTATAAGAGAGCATGTGATGATTCTCTTAAGGTTAGCTATCTTATGCTTGCATGCATGGAACCTGAACTCCAAAAGAATTTTGAGGATCAGGATGCATACGATATGATCATCGCGCTTATGGACATGTTCCAAGATCAGGCAAGGACTGAGAGGTACAATGTTGCCAACTCCTTTGTGGAATGTAAGCTAGCAGAGGGAGCAGTTGTAGGCCCCCATGTGATCAAAATGGTGGGTTACAGTCAGACTTTGGAAAAGCTTGGTTTTCCACTAGGCCAAGAGTTGGATACTGATTTTATTTTGGCGTCTCTTCCGTCTAGCTATGGGCAGTTCATTTTGAACTACCATATGCATGGGGTGGAGAAGGGCCTTAATGAGTTATGGTGGATGCTAAAAATAGCAGAAAGTGACATGAAGAAGTGTGTAGGTCATAGACATGTGATGGCTGTGAATAACAAGCCTAGCTTCAAGAAAAAGGGTACTTCTTGGAAGAATAAGGGCAAGGCTAAGGATACGATCCCTAAGCCTGCACCCAAGCAAAAGGCTGAACCTGCAGATGACACTGAGTGCTTCTTTTGTCATGAACATGGCCACTGGAAGAGAAACTGCAGCAAGTACCAGGCTTCTTTGAAGAAGAGTGTAAGTAAGAGTACTTCCCACTCAGGTACGCTTGTTGTAAATGTTGTGGACATTCTTCTTGCTGATTCCTATGTTAACTCTTGGGTATTTGATACCGGATCGGTTGCTCATATTTGCAATTTGATGCAGGGGCTAATAAGGACTAGAGAAGTGTAGAAAGCCGAAGTGGACTTTTGCGTCGGAAATAAAGCAAGGGTTGTTGCATTGTTCATCGGCGTCATGCAACTTCATCTTCCGTCAGGATTTATTATGGAGTTGAATAATTGTTATTACATTCCTAGTATGGGTCGAAACATTTTATCACCTTCATACTTTATGAGGGATGGTTATTCATTCACGAGTGCAAACAATGGTTGTGTAATCTCTAAGAATTCTATGTTTATGGCTGATGCTCCCATTGTGAATGGGTTATTTATTTTAAATCATGATGATGCATTTGTTTACAATGTTAGTTCTAAAAGGCTTTGGCCTAATGATTTGAGTCCTACCTATTTGTGACATTGTCTTTTGGGGCATATAAGTGAAAAGCGCATGAAGAAGCTCCAATGGTGATGGTCTTATAACTTCGTTTGATTTTGAATCATACAAGACATGTCAGGCTCTTGGAAACATGACCAAGTCGCCTTTTTTGGGTTTACCCGAGAGAGTGATGGACTTGTTGGAACTCATACATACTAATGTATGTGGACCAATGATCACGACAGCCAGAGGAGGATATCACTACTTCATTACTTTTACTAATGATTTCAGTAGATATGGTTATGTCTACTTGATGAATCATAAGTATGAAACTTTTGAAAAGTTAAAGGAGTTTCAGAGTGAGGTAGAGGATCAATGTGGAAAGAAAATAGAGGCCTTGCGATCTGATCGTGGAGGTGAATATTTCAGCCACGAATCTAGCAATCATCTTAAGAGTTGAGGAATTGTTCAACAGCTCACGCCGCCCGAAACGCCTCAAAGAAATGGGGTCTCCGAACAACGCAATCAAACTCTGTTGGACATGGTTCGATCGATGATGAGCCAGTCGGATTTACCATTATTATTTTGGGGTTACGCTCTAGAAACGACAGCTTTCACACTTAATAGGGTACCATCTAAATCCGTAGTTAAGACACCATGTCATGGTGGTGGCACGGCAGATGCCATGGGTAGGCTTAAGTTGGGGGCCGAATGGGTGCTTGTGGTCACCGGGGAGGGAGTGCACGGTTGAGCCATGCATGAGGGACAGGAAGAACTCTCCACACTTGGCAATTTGATTGATACCCCAAAGATTACAAGTGCTCCTTGAGCTGTATTGGCTTGAGTATGCAGCACCTATTCTCTACTTGGTCCAACCTCCTTCTACTACTGCTATGCCCTCCCTTATATAGGCAGTGCTAGCTAATACCCCTTTGGGTTCTAGGGTTTACTATGTGGATCTTGGTCCCATAGGCCCGGTCCATAAAGCTTGATAGCTAACGGTCTTCTGGTACGCTGCTTCTTGTTCTTTTTGGCGTCACGCTGTTACTTTGTACGTCAGTGCTTGCTTTGGGCGTCACCCGGCTCCTTTTGTGTCACCCGGTGTCGCCCTTCTCTTTTGACCATGATTTACCATGGTCCTTCCCGAACCTTACTCGGAAAGGTGCCACGTGTCCTTCTTGACCCGGCCCTTCCTCGGTTGACTCGTCTCTTTGGTACCTGCAAGGGTTACAACTTTGTTCTATACGGGCCGAGATAGTCTGTATCTCGGCTCTCATGCTTATCTTTCCAGGCCGTTCTTACCCGGCCTGGTTCATTTCTACTCGGAGCCAACCCACCTGCGCTATGTTTCCCCTCTCGTGACCCTACCGGGGGTTATCCCCCCGACATTAGTCCCCAAAGCTGGTGAGGTCTAGCAGTTCAAGCTGTTAGGCGTCTCCAGGTTCCTTTTATGTGAATGGAACTTTGTTTTTGTCTTTTATCTATCTTTGTTTCGCATCTCGCCGGGTTAGTCTGACAATTTTGGGTCAATTCTTTGACTTCTTGGCTCATTCTTGTCTCGAGCCGAGTTATTTTGGCCAATTCCAGGTCATTTTCGGCGCGCTTCAGTCACTGACAACTAGTAATCATGATTACTTGCCTCAATTTTTGTTCCAAGTTCTGGCGGCTTAGTGACGGCTGCACAGTTATTCCCCGTCACAGTGGCAGTCCCATCGGTCTGCGCCTCTTGTCCTTCCAGCCGTGACGTGGCACTGGATTTTTCGTGTATCTTTGGCTACGTGGCACTCGCTGACTGGCTCAGCCAGCCTGGTACATGGCCACACGCTGGTTGCACGGCACAGTTAGATCCCACTATGGGGGTTTTTACTGCCGCTAAGTAGGGGTTGGGGGTTTCCACTTCCCCCACACCCGTTCAGTTTCCTTAGAATTTCTTCCTCCTCGCGCCTGCAAGATCGAATTTCCCCCTTTGCGGTTCCTTTACCCTCTTGATCCTGTGCTGCGATTGCCCCTGTCCTCTTTCGATTCCAGCACGGGTCTTCGCTGCTCCAAGCCTCTCTTTACCGAGGAGGATACAGACTCCGACGATCTCATGGACGCTCGCGATGGTGCCGAGGAGAAGGAGGTCCCCGCCGGCGAGCGCGGTGGCTGGGAAGGCTCGGAGGTATCCACCGAAGAATTGGAGTGGCTCCGGTCTACCAGACGCATCCCACTGCAGGTGGATTGCCGCCTCCCTGCCGGTGAGATTTCCCCCAAACCTCAAGCTGGTGAGCGAGTGGTTTTTCTTTCCCACTTTGAACATGGTTTTGCTCTTCCTGTGAGCACTTTATTTTCCTCGTTCCTTTCGACCTTCCATCTACAAACTCACCACGTTCCTGCCAATGCCATTGGCTCTCTCTCTCTTGCTTCATCTCTGCCTGCGAGGCCAATCTTGGAATTTGGCCTACGGTCCTTCTGTGGGCCAAGTATTTTCGCTTCAAAGTTTAGGTTGTACCCCAGCCTGAAGTTCCCCGTGCCGAGAAGAAGCTTGCTCGGTGCGGTGCTGCCAGCATCACGCCCCGGAGGGATTCCATCTTTCCTCGGGTTGCTGGTATCGACTCTTGCAAGAAGTGGCATAGAACCTTTTTCTATGTCAAAAACAGCGGGTCCACTAACAACATCCGGCTTCCCCCTTTCTCGGATGAGGTCCCCCACAAGAAGCACTGGAAGCTTGACCCGCGCGACCAAGACGCTGTGGTGAATGAAGGCAATGCCATCCTGGAAAGGTTGTTGTCGCCGGATGAAAACTTTCATCTCGCCGACTCTGACCTCATGTGCACCTTCATCTCATGTCGAGTAAGCCCCATCCAAGCCAGGATCCACAAGATGTGCTTCATGAGCGGGTCCCATGATCCGACTCGGCATTCCACCAAGGATCTCACCCATGACTCCATTGCCCGCCGAGTAAGCTCGATATTTAAACTAAACTTAGCGGATGATTGGGCATGGAGTTGCCCTCCGTTTAGCCGGGTTAGGCTTGTCCCCTGGGTAAGTTTCCGGATTACTTTCTCGCCGAGTAGGCTTTAGCTCTTTTGCCACTCTTATCTTAGTTTTTAGTCTCTCATTCTGTTTGTCTTTCGCAGAATCTCCTTCACCAGGTTGATGACAGTACTTTCCCTCCTGCTGGTTATCATGGGGACCGCTCTGACTCGGATGAGGTCGAGTATGACCTGGAGTGCTTCATGCCGATCCCGCACACTGCAGCCGCTTCTGCTTCGGGTAAGAGTCAATCTCGCAATCCCTTACAAGACTGTTCTGACGATGATGAGGATGATGATTGTACAATTTTTAAGGTATATGCCCTGTGAGCTTAATCTCTTTGCTTGTCCGAGTAAGCCCGTTATTTACTTTTGTAGCTGGCCAGGTACATCACTTTCCTCCTCTCGCCGTGGGCGGAGTCGGCAAGATTCCCGTCGCTAAGCCGAAGCGACGCGGAACCTCTTCCAGCACCCAACCGTCTAAGAAGAACAAGCCCAGTCTGGCAGCTCCTGCTGCCAGCCTGGGTGAGACTTGTCAAGCTACTAGGCGCCGAGTCACACGCCGAGTCGCCCGCGACCCGGTCGTCACCGGGTAAGTTTCGCACTTTGCCCTCTTTGTTCTTTTCTTTCTCGTCCTTGATGTTCTCTTACATATGTCTTGTTGTTTTCAGTGTTGCACCTTTGACGGCGAGTCGGGATGCTTCTAGCATTGCCTCGCCGCTTAGGCCTGCACCTCCTCCAGCTGACTCGGCAGCGCCGAGTCCCGTCCGGGTTGAGACTAGCACTGTTGAGGCTCACGCTTCTCAGTGTCAGTCAGACCCGGTGGGTCATTCGGCTGGCGCTCCTGGCGCTGGCCGGGAAAAACTTCCTGATCTTGGTGCCCACAAGTCTGGCGCCGAGAAACCCCCTGCCACCAGTTCCTCTGGCATCATCCCTCAAGCTGATGTGAATGAACAACTTCCTGATCTTGGAGCCAGCAAAACTGCTGAGCCTAGTCAGTGGGCTCCAAGATCTTCTCCAAATCCTCCTGCTCGCTCTCAAATTCTGTCAAAGGGCCAGACCCAGCCCAAGGCTTCTGGTTCTACTCGCCCCTCTTCTAGCAAATCCACCTCTTCCAAGTAAAAAACTCTAGTTTGCGCTCCGGGTTCTGCTCCTCAGATCCGGCCTCCGACGTTGGCGACAAAGCTCGCTTCAACGGGTAAGGGCGACGAATCTGTGGTTGTCGGGTCAGGTGATGACTCCAGGGCTGTTACCCTCCATACTTATGCCACTGCAACCCGTGCCACTGTGGGAACCGCCCTGAAAACGGGTCGAGTTCTTACTCGGACGCTCAGTGGCAAGAGCCTTGGTTCGGTTGAACCTTATGCTGCGGCATGGAATGTAGCAGGCGAACAAGAGGTCAGCACTCGTGCCAGGAAGAAGCTTAAGCTGAGCCCCAAGGCCGTCTCCAACATGACCCAGCAGGCCATTACTCTGATGGCCCGCGTCGACGAAGTCAACGAGGTAAATTAACTTCTTACTCTTTTGTGTTATTGATTATTTCCTTTATACATATCACCTAGTTCCCGAGGTTGCAGTCGAGTAAGAAACTTACTCGGCTGTAAGCTCCTCAAGAGTCACTTAGTCTTTAGATCCTTTACTTCAAGCCTGTATGCTAGAACTTCAATCCCTATCCCTCGAGGTTACTGCCGAGTAAAGAACTTACTCGGCTGTAAGCTCTTAAGATTTTTTATCCGGCATGTCGCCTGACTCTACTTTTTCTTATTATCTGTCTTCTTTGATTAGCTTACGCATAACGAGCGCACCAAGGTGCACCAAGCTCTCGTCCTAGCGCATCGCAAGCTTGAACTTGCGTATGAGAAGCTACAGACTGACACCTCCGACCAAGGTAATATTTTTGCTCTACCTCTTTTCTATTTGGTGCAATTTTCCTTGGTTCATCTCCTTACTTTTCCTCTTGCTCTTGTTTCACAGCCACTGCTCATTCCACCATTAATGAACTTCACTCGCAAATCAGCGAAGCCGAGCGTAAATTTCTTACCTCCCTAAGCCAATTGCCGAAATTTTGCTGTTGGTACTGACAAATATTTGTTCTGAATAAGCAGAGAAGCACCAAGACGAACTCCAGAAGGAGCGAGACGAGGTGACTCGGCTGAAGGAATTAATGGCCGAGACGGAGCAGAAGCACTTGGCCGAGGTGAAAATGTTGAAGGATGAGCTTGCCGAGAAGAGCGAGCAACAGGCTGCCAGCACCGAGAAGACTAAGAAGCTGCTTGACGAGGCCGAGTCATTGGTCGAGTCGACCAATATGAACCTCGACGCCCTTCAATCCAAGACCAAGACTTGGCATATCAAGCTCGCTGTCATCAACTTCTTTCTCGGTAGTGAGTTCTTACTCTTTACGCATTGTCCAAGTCCTGCTGGATTTCCATCTGCCCTTGCTATTTGCTAACTTTCTCTTTTTGCTTGCAGAGAACTTTCTTGAGGCCAACATGTTTGCCATCTGAGCCATGAAGAAAGTGAGAGGTGAGGCTGGTACTCCCGCTGACGGCGAGGTGTCCATGGAGGAGCTTCTTGCAGCGGTGTGTGAACGGGTCAAGACCCTCAGATCCTGCGGTGTGGACTTGCTCAAAGAGGCTATCCATGCTTTTTGCATGCTCTAGCCGGATGAAGACCCACCCGAACTCATCGAGTCACTCGCCGACAGATTGCTCCTTACTCAAGACCGGCTGGATCAATGGCGTGAGTCGGCCAGTCGGGCTGCAACGAACAAGGCTCTCTCCTTCGTGCTTTCATGGTACGAGGACATCAACCTTGATGTTCTTGCTCGCATAAGGGGAGATGACAAATGGTTGAACGACCCGGAGCTGATCAAGAAGCGCCAGGAGCGATCTTACGCCATGATCAAGTACACCATGGTGCACGCTTGGTGTGAAGGGCCCAGCTTCCTCGACCTTGGCGACCCGCTCGTCGAAGTTCCTTCTGAAGAAGGTAGCGACAGCGAGGCGACCGAGTCAGATGATCCAGATGACCCGGCCGTAGATGCCCCTCACCCGGCGGATGCTCCAAGAACTCCTGGTTCCGAGAATGCTCCTCCGAGTTCTCCTGCTCCTTAGGCCAACAAATACTCGAACTTTTATTAGATCCCCGGTTTGCCAGGTACAGATGTAACGTACATTGCACTTGAAGTTTTACTATGTGCCTTGTGATAGGCTATATATATTTGTGTTATGCTTTGAGTGCGAATCACTCAAGGACAAGTCCCCGAGTTTCATTTTGTCGTGTCACCTTTCCTTGCCTTTGGCCCTTGTCTACCATTTTTTGGCGTTCGACATTAAGATCTCAAAGTACGAATGATTGAGTTAGCGGATATGAAACTTGGATAACTTGGCCGAGATTACTCGACACATAGCGTAACACAACCTGCAAAGAGTTAGGCAAAAACTAAAGCCGACTCGCGTTTCTCCCTTGTACTTATCCTATGCGTCAGCATCTGCCTTAGATCTTTTTCTCTTGCTTGCCTTGAAGCCGTGTTTTCGGACAACAGCATAGTCGAAGAGTTGATTTCTTCCGAGTAAACACTACTTGTTCCGAGATAAATTTCGGGTATCACGCCAGCCGTCGTAAAAAATTGAAATGGAAAGACTGAGGGGCAGTCCCCGAGTCAGTTTTTCGAATCATACCATTTTATTATTAGCACATAGCCATCAAACACATCCGACATATGAGAGTTGGAGTCATACATGCACTGCTTCCCCTAAGTATAGAAGGGACGAAGCAGTACCACATTCCATGGCCTTTTGGTTTCATCTCCTGACCTGTCCGCCTTATTCTTTTGCGCTTCACGAGCGTCTATGAGATAGTAGGAATCATTGTGCAATGCTTTGCTTACAATGAATGGACCTTCCCATGGAGGTGATAATTTATGCATTCCAGCTGTGCGCTGCACCAGCCTTAGCACCATATCTCCTTATCGAAAAACACGAGGTTGCACTTTTCAGCTATGGTAGCGTCGAAGATTTTGTTGATATATAGCGGACCTGGAGAATGCCAGTTCCCTTGCTTCTTCGAGTAAGTCTACTCCATCTTCTCGGGCCTCTTTTACCTTGGCTTCCGAGTATTGCCTTATTCTTGGAGAGTCATATTCTATGTCGGCAGGCAAAAATGCTTCAGCCCCATATACAAGGAAAAATGGCGTATAACCAGTTGATCGATTCGGAGTCGTTCTTAAGCTCCACAGTACTGAGGGAAGTTCCTCTATCCAACAACCAGGTGATCTCTGGAGTGGTTCCATTAAGCGGGGTTTTATCCCGGATAGAACTAAGCCATTAGCCCGTTCAACTTGTCCATTTGATTCTGGATGGGCGACTGATGCTACGTCGAGTATTATTCGGTGTTTCCCACAAAATCAAACAAAAGCTCTTTCGACAAAGTTTGTGCCATTGTTAGTGATCACACTGTGCGGGTAACCGTATCTGAGGATTATATCTCTTAGGAATGTGACAGCTGTTTTACCGTCCAATTTCTTGATTGGCTTCACTTCTATCCACTTGGTGAACTTATCGATCATGACCAAGATATGAGTCATGCCTCCCCTTTCTAGTTTGAATGGTCCTACCATATCCAGGCACCACACTGCAAAAGGCCACGTGATTGGTATAGTCTTCAATTCTGACGCTAGTAAATGTGACTTGGACGCATAGTGTTGACAACCAGTGCATTTTCCGACTAACTCTTGCGCTTGTGCCAATGTGCTCGGCCAGTAGAATCCATGTCGAAATGCCTTGGCTACCAACGCTCTTGATGACGCATGGTGCCCGGACTCTCCCTGATGGATATCCAATAAGATCTCCTGGCCTTGCTCTGAGCTGATGCAACGCTGTAGTACACTTGTCACACTTTGCTTGTAGATTTCCTTGTTGATTATGGTGTATGCTTTTTCCCTTCGTGTTGTTTGCCTTGCCAATATCTCGTCACTCGGCAAGGTTTCATCCTTCAAATAACTGAATATTGGCTGTGCCCATGTTGGTATTAGTGGTTCCGGGTCTGCTTCAACATCAATGTCCATTGGTTCTGCCGAGATATGTTCTGCCAACATAACCTGAGGATTCCTCGAGTGTGATTCAGCAACCCCTAAGGTGAACGGATCAGTCCCCGAGTGACTCGGACCTACCCTTGAGTCGACGTCCATTGGCACTGCCTCTGATTCCTGACTCGCCGGGTTGATTCGGACTCTAGTGACGGCTTGATCGGTAGCTTCCTGAGATGCTCCAATGCTACCCCTGGTGGTATTGCTTGCCTAGATGACCATAGTTTCGATAATACATCTGCTGCCTCATTTTCTGCCCTAGGAATGTGATGAAATTCACAACCGTCAAAATATCCCGAAATTTGTTGTACGTGGAAGCGATATAATGCCATGTTTGCGTCAGTGCATCCCAATGTCCAGACACTTGCTGAATCACCAAATCCGAATCACCAAAACACATGATCCTTTTGATACCAATTTCCTTGGCTACTTTAATGCCATGGACAAGTGCTTCATACTCGGCAACGTTGTTAGAAGCAGCAAAATGAATTTCCAACACATACCTCAGTTGATCCCTCTTTGGAGATGTGAGAACTATCCCGGCGCCTGACCCATTCTCGTCTTAGACCCATCAAAATGCATTTTCCAGTAATTTGGATCTGACAGTGGTGGTTCGTACTGCATCTCCATCCATTCTACAAAGAAATCTGCGACGGCTTGAGATTTTATTGCATCTCGCCTATCATATTGTAGAGTGTATGGTGCCAGTTCAATGGACCATTTGGGTACTCGGCCGCTGGCACCTTTGCTGCCCAATATATCCGAGATAGGTGCCTCGCATATTACCCGGATTGGGTGTTCTTGAAAATAATGTTTCAGCTTCTTTGCTGCCATACATACCCCATATGTCATCTTCTGATAATGCGGGTAATTCTGTTTCGAGACAGAGAGCACTTCGCTCAAGTAATATAGTGGTCTTTAAACTGATTTGCCCCCTTCTTCACGTTCAACCACTATTACTGCACTTACAACTCTGTTGGTTGTGGCGACATAGAGCAGCATTGGCTCCTTGGATAGTGGTGACGCTAATATTGGTGTTGTTGCCAACAATTTCTTTAATTCATGGAAAGCGCTATCAGCTTGTTGTGTCCATGTGAATTTGTCTGATTTTTTCATCAGTTGATATAGTGGTAGGGCTTTTTCGCCTAGCCGACTAACAAACCTGCTCAATGAAGCCAGGCATCCAGTAAACTTGTGGACATCATTGAGGGTTTTTGGCAATTCCATTCTTTCGTTGGCCCTGATCTTTGTCGGGTTAGCTTCAATTCCTCGGCTGGATACAAGGAATCCGAGTAACTTGCCAGCCGGGACACCAAATGTACATTTTCCCGGGTTAAGTTTCATTGGGAATCTTCTCAAGTTTGCAAATGTTTGACGCAAGTCCTCAATTAGAGTATGACTTTGTTTGGTTTTTATTACCACGTCATCGACGTATACTTGAACATTTTTGTCCAATTGATATTGTAAGCATTTTTGCATGCATCTTTGGTATGTTGCGCATGCATTTCTCAATCCGAATGGCATGGTGTAATAGCAATAAGCCCCGTACGGGGTGATAAAAGCTGTCTTTATTTGATCATTTGGATTCAGCGGAATCTGATGAAATCCTGTATATGCATCCACAAATGACAACAACTCACACCTAGCAGTAGAATCTATGACTTGATCGATCCGAGGCAGAGGAAATGGATTTTTCGGACACGCTTTATTGAGGTTCGTGTAATCAATACACATGCGCCATACCACTGCCACGTTCGGGTCATCTTTCTTCTTCTCGACCAGGACTGGATTTGACAACCAGTCCGGGTGCAACACTTCCATGATGAATCCGGCAGCTAAAAGACTTGCAATCTCGGCCGCTATTACTTTCCTCCTATCTTCGGCGAAGCGGCGGAGGGGTTGCTTCACCGGCCTTGCATCTGGTCTTACATGAAGAGAGTGCTCAGCCAGCTCCCTCGGAACTCCTTGCAGATCTTGAGCGGACCATGCAAAGATGTCCCGATTCTCACGGAGGAAGCTGGTGAGCTCGCTTTCCTATTTATCTGTAAGGCCAGCCCCAATGGTCACTGTGAACTCTGGGAAAGTTTCATCCACCTGCACCTTCTTGGTTTCCTTGGTAGCTTGAAATGACACATTGCCATGCGGGTTGGTGAGTGCCGGCATGGACATTTGTGCTTCTTTGGCCAATGCTGCCACCTCTAACATCTGACTTTTCTCTTGTGCTATGACAAGTGACTCGGCCAGTGAAGACCCTGCTGAAGCACAAGCAATAGATCTCTTGTAATCTCCTTCCACTGTGATCACCCCACATGGGCCTGGCAGCTTCATCTTTAAATATGCCATATGGGTAGTAGCCATGAATCTTTCCATAGCCGGCCTGCCGAGTAAGGCGTGATATGAGCTGACCAGATCTACCACCTCGAACTCTATAGCTTCAGTGCGACAGTTTTCCCTGTTGCCGAATAAGACGTCGACCCAGATCTTGCTAATTGGCTCACTGGATAATCCCGGCACAATCCCGTGGAAAGTGGTCTTAGTCGGCTCCAGCATGTTCATGGTAATGCCTAACTTGAGCATTGTATCCTTATACATGATGTTGATGCTACTGCCACCGTCAATCACTACTTTTGAAATCTTCACGTTGATATCCGGGCCCATGAATGTAGGATCCAACACCAGAGTATATCCTCCAGGGGTTGGCATGATCTTGGGGTGATCTTTTATACACCAAGTTATCTCTTGCTCAGACCAATGTATGTACTTGGGAATTGCCGGCATCGTGGCGTTCACTTCCATCATTCGTCGCTGCTGACTCTTCTTGTCATTTGGCTCTATGACAAAGACAACATAGCTCTGGTGATGTTCTCTGTACTCATTTCTGGTTCTGTGGCCGATATGAGCATCGTCACCTCTTGGATTGTGCACCTGGTGCACAGCTTCTCTTCTTTCCTGATTATGATATCTCGGTTGCCTGTTTTCATATCTGTTATCTGCTTCTACTGCTTGAGCATTTCCTCCTGTAAGTGGTGGAGGGGGAGGTGATGTAAGCTGCTTATTCGGCGAGTCTACTCTGTCTCCCTTCTGAAACTAAGAGCATTGCCTTGTTGAGTGATTTGCCGGCTTACTCGGACTAGGAGTGTGGAACTTACACGGCTGATCCAGCATCATCTCATAGGTGCATTTTTGTTGGTCCTGATACTATTTCCTCTGATCGTATGGCCTTTTGCCGTCATTCTTTGGCACCCATTGTTGTTGACCATTTGTCCTTTGACGCTGACTGCTTCCATCATCTGGATGATCCTGACTTACTGCCGCAACCTGAGCCGAACCATACATGTAATCCATCCTCTCGTCTCTTCTCTTGCTTCTGTATTCGGATCTTTCCTGGCGCCTTTGCGACCCGGCGGCGTCATAGATCTGAGTCTCAGTCATCCCGTCTGCCGACATGAGCAGCGGCTGAGTCGGATCTCCTAACGCATACGAGTCGGCGATTCTTATCGTCTCTGTCAGGCTTGCCGGCATATCTCTTTGTAACCTTTGCCACAGCACACTTCCATGTCTACATCCTTGTGCAAACCACGCGATTGCTTGTGACTCGATTACTCCTTCACAAGAGTTACGCATTGTACACCACCTTGTGAGGAACTCTCTGTCTGTCTCATTTGGTCTTTGCTTGCACATTGCTAGTTGTTGTGGGCGATTCGGCCTCTTGTAAGTGCTCGTGAAATTCCTCACGAAAGCGTCGTGAAAATCAATCCAACTGTTGATGCTTTCGGATGGAAAATTGTTCAACCATACCCGAGCTGGTCCTTCCAGCATCTGCGGTACGTAACGTACTGCCCCTCTCAAGTTTCCCTGCGCGATCTTCGCAGCGGTTCCATAATCTATGAGCCAATTCTCTGGCTTTGTGCTTCCATCATATGTTTTTGTCCCTCTGGCTGGAAATTTGGCACCAGTGGCTCCTTCATGATCCTTGGGCCAAAGCACGGTGGACCCTGCGAACCTTGTGATTCGATTATCTCTGCCATTTTTATGCGGTCAAGCTTCTGCCTGGCATCATCCGGCTGAAGGTTCATACCTCCGTATCTTGCTCCCATCGCTTGATATGCATGATCTGGCAGCTCGTACCCATCATTTACCATGGCCGAGTAACCATCATTATACTTATTCGCGTTCGGGTCAACTGGCTGTTGAACTGCCTTTCCCGCACTCTGCTGTCTTCTTTCCGGCTGAGCTGGTGCGTTATTCGGAGCTGGATTTCCTCCTCCGACCGTGTGAGTTGCGCGCCGAGTATGAGGCGCAAAATTTTTCCCTCCGTTGTCATTTCTCTGTCCAATTTTTCCCTGGTTTTCATTTTCTCGGGGATTATTTCTTTTTGCCCCTTGCGCATGCGCTGGGTTTCCTTGAACTATTGCCGGATCATAGGCGACCATTTGCTTGTTTCTTCCCAAATCCACACTTTTTTCTTTTCTCGGCATGGGTGCCGCTCCGAGTGAGGATGGCGTGTGCCCTGCCAATATTGCCAGGACAGGAGTCGCCGAGTAAACCAGTTGTGATCTCCCTACTATACCCGGGTTTTCTCTATAGTACGCTTCATTCAGCATGCTGGCTGCTTTTATAACTCATTGACTCGTTCTTGCTGCCTTTTCTCTGCTTCCCCCTCCAAGTGGGGTAATTCCGCCATTGCTGCTTCTGCCGCTCGCAGATTGGCTGCTGCTGTGTTGTACGTTGGACGCATGGCCATCTCATTGCTGTTCTCTGGACTTATCTTTGATATCGCATCTGCCAGTTCTTTGTTGAGGTTCCTTCCTCTCAATATCGTTGCATCAAGCTGGGTCTTTGCGCCCTTGACTCGATTTGCCGAGTTAAGCTCCCGGATAGTGATATCCACATCCTGCTGTAACTGTGCTAGCTCCTTTGCTTTCTCGAGGACTTTTATCCTGGCTTTTTCCAACTCGGCTTTCACACACGCCGGGTCAGTTGCTTGTGCCACTGGCTCTGCCAATTTGTCTATCTCTTCCTTCAGCTCCTTAGCTCTTTTGCTCCTAGCTATGTTCTCTAGTTTTTCCAGCGGCGCCTTTGCTGTTCTTGCAGCCCTTGGCGTTCCCTCGTGATTTCCTTCCTCTGCGTTCTCATTCTCTACTGGAACTACTGGGGGAGTTGTGGGGTTTGGGGCTGTCATCATTACCTCCACGGAGACGAGTTGGAGAGGTTTCCCTGTGACTGGAGCCATTGGAGGATCCGGCTCCAGGACGACGCGCTCAGGATATGCGCGCTCCACGCGCACCGCGACGTAGACCTGGTGCTCGCCGAACTTGATGAAGCGACCGCCCCTAGGGAACGTCTTGGTCCCGAAGTAGCCCGCGTTGTCGCTGACGAAGTTGAGCGCTCCAAACCTCTGGATGAGGCCGGAGTAGACGCGCTCGCCGGTCTTGGCGATGATGTTGCCCGTCTGGACGAAGACTCCATCAAGCACCTGCTTCTGCCCCACGGTGGGCGCCAACTGTCGTGGTGGTGGCACGGCAGATGCCATGTGTAGGCTTAAGTTGGGGACCGAACGGGTGCTTGTGGTCACCGGGGAGGGAGTACACGGTTGAGCCATGCACGAGGGACAAGAATAACTCTCCACACTTGGCAATTTGATTGATACCCCCAAAGATTACAAGTGCTCCTTGAGCTGTATTGGCTTGAGTATGTAGCACCTGTTCTCTACTTGGTCCAACCTCCTTCTACTACTGTTATGCCCTCACTTATATAGGGGGTGCTAGCTAATACCCCTTTGGGTTCTAGGGTTTACTGTGTGGATCTTGGTCCCTACAATATGGGCCAGGTTATGGGCTTGTCCTAAGCCCATAGGCCCATTCCATAACTTCTGGTACGCTGCTTCCTGTTCTTTTTGGCGTCACGCTGTTACTTTGTATGTTAGTGCTTGCTTTGGGCGTCACCCGGCTCCTTTTGTGTCACCCGATGTCGCCCTTCTCTTTTGACCATGCTTTACCATGGTCCTTCCCGAACCTTACTCGGAAAGGTGCCACATTTCCTTCTTGACCCGGCCCTTCCTCGGTTGACTCGGCTCGTTGGTACCTTCAAGGGTTACAACTTTGTTCTATACGGGCCGAGATAGTCTGTATCTCAGCTCTCATGCTTATCTTTCCCGGCCATTCTTACCCGGCCTGGTTCATTTCTACTCGGAGCCAACCCAGCTGCGCTATGTTTCCCCTCTCGTGACCCTACCGGGGGTTATCCCCCCGACACACCATATGAGATGTGGACTGGAAAGAATCCCAGTTTGTCTTTTCTAAAGATTTGGGGTTGTGATGCATTTGTCAAGCGACTTCAGTCGGACAAGCTAACACCCAAATCAGATAAGTGCATTTTTGTGGGATATCCAAGGGAAACCTTAGGGTATTACTTCTACAACCGACAAGAGGGCAAAGTGTTTGTCGCTCGTAGCGGTGTTTTCCTAGAGAAAGAGTTTCTCACAAAAGGAACGAGTGGAAGGTCGGTGCGACTTGAAGAAGTTCAAGATGAGCCGGTCGGGGATGCTTCTACGAGTGATGCTATCGTGGCAGAACAAGTTGAGGAACCCGTGGCAATAGAAGCACCACCACCACGAAGGTCGGCAAGGCTCTGCGAAATGCGGGAATTATTATTGTTAGACAATTATGAGCCTACTACCTATGCAGAAGAGATGGTGGACCCAGACTCTGAGAAATGGATGATGACCATGAGATCCAAGATAGAGTCCATGGGAGACAATCAAGTTTGGAACTTGGTTGACCTGCCTGATGGTTTTAAAGCCATCGAGTGCAAATGGATCTATAAGAAGAAGATTGATATGGATGGAAATGTTCACATCCATAAAGCTCGACTTGTTGCAAAAGGTTTTCGACAAGTTCAAGGAGTTGACTACGACGAGACTTTCTCGCCCGTAGCGATGCTTAAATCTATACGAATTATTCTAGCCATTCCTGCACATTTTGACTATGAAATATGGCAGATGGATGTCAAGACGGCTTTTTGTAACATCCCAGCATTTAGGAACTAATGAAGGGTAGATTTAGAATTATGGAATGTTGCATGCTTTCATTTGTGAAAATGTGGGTAAAATTTTCGCCAAATAAAACCTTTAGTGATCAATGTTTCTTTCTTACTTTGAGATTAGGTTTAGTCTTAAAGGAGGATTGCTACAAACTTTGATATGATCTTTAAGGAATTATGTGTGTTTGAAAATGAATTTGAATTTTTAAACTTAAGGGTTTGAATCTTGAATTAATTGTGAGTTAATTATTTTAACTCCAAACATTATCTAAATTAAACAATTATGAATATGAAAACTTATTTCATATTATCAATATATACACAAGTTACAAATATTGAAACTTACTGAAATCATTTTCAAACTTCAAAATTTACAACAGAATAAAGAATAAGAAAATTCTTTATTCATAATAAATAATCTTTATTACAAGATAATAAAATGAAGAATTACAAAGAATAAGAAAATTACATTGGAACATTCTATAACTACCCTATAACTAAACCTAAACTAAATCTTCATATCTGTACCTGCAAAACAAAAAAGAAAATTAAATAGGAAAATAAAAGGGTTAGTGTTAGTATTATTTCTCTCAGATATGTCAGTGAAATGCACTTGACAAATTCATCATTGAGAAATTTATATACAAGGGGCAAGTTTCACCAATATGAAAGAATCCATCTTTCATAAATCAAAGCCAGAAGTCAAATGACAGCCAAGAGGGACAAATTCACCAGCCAGGTGAAAGTAACCTGGTAAGAGTAAGTTCAAAATTCTGAACATATCCACAAGTGCATAGCAAGCACACAGGCAGGACACACACCAGCATGCATGTGGTGTGTTGTCAACCTCACAGAACAGCCCAATCTCACAAAACCACAAACACGGTCGTGGGAGGAACTAGTGCATCACCCCACTACACAACACACAAGAACAGCCGGTGTAGACAGCAACTAAATCAAGCACCACAGCCAGCAACCACACCAACTAAGGATCAACCAAACATCACCAGGATGGTGACATAAGGAGGGGGATGGATCAGGTGGACAGTAAGATCAAGCCCAGGAGCTAGGAGGATCAGGTTAGCTCAAGATCAAGCACAGGAGTCCAGCAAAACCAGATCAAGATCATCATCTCAATTTACTACACCATCATCAGATTCTGTGGTGAGTTTCATAAAACCTTCACATAATCTATTCATCTTATTCAGAGAAAAGCATGTGTTGTTTTATAAATCAAACCCTCAGAAAGCACCCAAGTGGGGTGAATCCATCATAGGGATTTCTGAAATTCTAAAGGCAAACAACAAAGTACCAGGATCCAACCAGAGCTTAGAGCAACATCCTTGCTCTGGTTTTCAAACTATATTTTACAACTCAATCATACATATACCTATGATCTTTTTATAGGCACATCCCTAAAGGAAGGGTAGCACCTTAGAAACAAATCTTTGGATCCATAGATTGAGCAAACTCACTATCACTTTTTCCAATCTTTGATCCAATAAAGAATAGCTGGTACCACTACCAGGACTATCTAGACGAACCAATTAGATAAGATCTGAATCCCTAAGCCTCAGACCAACATCATTGGTCTTAGGGAATTCATAATCACAGTACGAGAAAGGGAGGTTAGCTTGGAGCTAGACCAAATATCGTGAGGCAAAGGGAAAGACATGTACTAGACCTTGTGATGGTTCGTCCGATATGATCTTTGTATGCGTTTAGGAGTTGGCACGTCTTGATAGATGCCGCTACCAACTATTGAAAGAATAAGTGTATTTGTGTCATGTATATACGTATATGAACCTATAGGGTCACACACTTAAGGGGCTGGAAGCCTAATGATTATTAGATCTGAATTAGACCAGGATTAGGCTACTAATGGGCTGCTAATGTAGAAGCCCACTAGGGACGCCTATATAAGAGAGGGTGGGGAGAGATGACCAGGGTTAGGCCATTCCACCCAGCCGCCACTTCTCACGCATGTGTTACACGCGCGGACCTAGCAGTCTGGCGTCTAACGCTTCCACCATGTACGTGTGGATACCTCGGAGGTGCTGCAGTTGTAGCACTTGGATGAGCCGCGCAAGGGGAGCTGCTCGTGGGACGAGGACAAGGAGGAGCCGTAGAACGTATGCACTGCCTCGATACGCTTCATCAAGTTCCGCAACTGCACGTCTAGTGGTAATCCCGTGATCTATGACAACATTATTCCTGGTTTACACGGTAGAAATTTTTGATTTGCGCTAGTGTAGCCTACCCATATCCCTTCACCAGCATCTCGGGGATATTTTAAAACGACGGGGTCCTTGCCGTGTCGATGCCCTTGGCCAACCTCTCTTCCGGATGATCCGCCCGACGCTCCGACTCCGGCTTCCGGCTGCGAGGATGCCTCCGCCCCGGCCTCCGGCTCCACTTTCACCTCCGACTCGGTGAGCACCTCAACGTCAGTGTAGCCGGTGATCTTGATGGCGGTGGCACAGAATCCTAGATGGGCTTGGCGCATGGAGGCATGTTCGTCTCCAGGGCAGAAACCTCCCACGAGCTTCTCCACCCGGGCGTCCTTGTACCAGCTTAGCATCAACGCCAGAGCCATTTCGGCTCCAACATGAGTGGCCTGGTCCTAGAGCCGGTCGATGGTATCCGGCGCGTCGGAGACCTTGGTGGTGAGGGAGCCCATCATATCCAACATGGAGTCATCCGGCCAGAGGAAGTCAAAGACAAAGGCAGCGGCCTTACGCAGGTCCAAGGCATCTTCGCCCAGCTAGGCGACGAGGTCCCGCATGCTGGCCTTCTCGCCTGTCACCACCTGCTGGACCCACTCGTATACCAAAGCGTCTGCCTCCGGATAGAACGCTATCAGAAAAACAAGTCAAAAACAAATCCGGTTGTGCCACCTGGACAAAAAAGGGGAAGCGGAACCAACCTTTGGTGATGCGGCCGATGTTCATCAGTTCCTCCAGCAAGAATGCCTCATGCTCCTTAAGCTGTTTGGCTTCCTTGTCCAGGAGTTCAAAGGCCTCAGCCCGGCTAGCGAGGACCTTCTCGTGCTCTGCGATAGCTGCCTCTAGCTTATTCACCTTGGAGTGGAACTCCTTGTTCTGGAGGCGGAGGGCAGAGTTGTCCCGGCTGAGGCGCAAGTTCAACCGCGACAACCATTCAATCTTGCGCTGCGTGCAAACAAGGATGGCTTCAAGGACAAGACGAAAGCAGAAGTAGAAAGAGTCAGTCGGAAAATGCAAGTTAAAGAAAGCAAGATGAAGAACTTATTCCGGGAGGTTCCCCGCTCCATGGCGAGCTGCTCTGCCACCAACTTGTTGACTTCCTCTAGCATCGTCTGGAGCAGCCGGCATCCCTTCAAGCCAGCCTCCAGGTTGACCTCCAGGTCCTTAAGGGAGGCGGCCATGGAACGAGGAAGGAGCGCAGCAGTGTCGGCAAGGTAGGTAGGAGCGTCACGGGCCACAACACGCCACTGCTCAGCCGCATCACCCTCTGAGTCCTCTTTCACTACCACCACCCGCTTATCGGCGGAAGATTCCCCAGCCCTTGCGGAGGAACATCCACCCGAACCGGATGCCGCTGCATTGGGCTGAGAGGCAGCATCAGTTTGCACCATGGTTTATGGCTCCGTAGGTTGTGTGGTCTCCGGCGGGGGAGGGGGAGCAGTGGTGGAAGCGGTGTCCTGGCAGACGGGGGGCACGAGGCGACGAGGCGATGGAGGTGCGAGCCGGGCTCGCGGTGCTGAAGGACACAATAGTGCTAAAAAGATAAAAGGAAGGCAACAAGACCAAAGTGGAAAACGAAAAGGAGGACCGAGGAAAAAGATGAAAGTAACCACAGGAAGAAGCAAGAAACCCCCGGCACGACAGGCCCCCCATCCTTCTTTCGCGTGACTTTGCCCCGGTTGGAGCGGGGGATGCTGCTCCGTCTCCGCTTGTCAATCGGCTCATCGGTAGCAGGGTCGTGGCTCGAGCTGGCCTCCGAGGCCGGTTTCTTGCTTGCCTCTGGGGCCGCGGTGCCGTCGCCCCCTTCTGGCTCCAGGCCATGCGGGTCCTCCGCGCGTTGTCATTCCGGCGCGAGAAGAACTCTCCCTCGTTGTATGACGCCTTGACAGACCACCGGGCGTGCGGCTTGGGCAAGTTGCCCGTGAAATCCTGGAGGGAGGCCTCACCCTCCTCCCGGATGATGCATGTGAAGAGCCACCGGAAAGCAAGAAAAGTTAGCCGGATCAAACACATCAAGCACGATCAAGAAAAGAGAAGGGTGGCAACTTACGCGAGGGGCGCAGTTGTCGCGAGCGTAGGAGGCCTGCCCCCAAGACCAGTCGGCCTTGATCTTATCCTTCGTGATCATCTAGACCCACTCATAGAGGTTCTCGAAAGAGGGATCATGACGCAAGAGACAAGTCAGGTCGAGGCGGCATGAGTAGTAGCACATCTTGTGTGCGCGCTGCTGTAGCGGCATCATCCGCCGGGACATCTAGATGAGGGTGACGACGATGCTGGTCAAGCCGGCTGTGATGATCTCTCTCATCTGTCGCAGCATCTCGTCCTACTCTGCCTTGGAGCCGTAGATCTTCAAATCCCAACATGCCCGGCTGGACTCCTGGTCTTGGAATGCAGGAAGGTTGATCCGGTCAACATCCGTCAGGTTCCGTACGTAAAAGTATGTCTGCTGCCAGAGCTTGACCGTGTTGTGCAGCTGGAACTTGGGGTAGCCGGTCTGCTTGTGGGAGTAGATGGAGGCACCGCCACAAATGACAAGCGGTCCTTTGGAGAATTGGGTCTAGGGCCCGATGAAGAAGATCCGGTAGAAGAGCCCGAGATCTGTCTGGATCCCGAGGTAGCTCTCGCAAAAAGCAATGAAGTGCAAGAGCATGCCGATGGCATTGGCGCTGAGGTGGTGGAGGAAAAGATCGAAAGTGGCGAGGAAGGTGAGGAAGAAGGCGCTAGCTAGGAGGGCTAGGCCATGCGTCAAGTGCGTGAGGAAGATGTCGCGCTAGCCTTCTTTGGGGTGCGACGAGACCTTGCTGGCTGGCACGAGCCGCGCAGCGAACTCCTTGTCCGGCGGCAGGACACGCGATTGGTGGTATTTCCTAATCTGCTCCTCCGTCATGGAGGAACCACACTAGGCGCCACGGATCTCGGCCATCGGGTCGGCGGCGGCGGTCGAAGGAGAGAAGCGGTGGATCGTGGCTTCCGTAGAGCGCGAAACGGGCGGCGTCGGCAGAGCTTGGGGGCAGAAGGTCGAGGGCATGCGGAGAGTGATGTCTGCAAGTGCACAGATCGTTTGTACCTAGTTTTGAAGTTAATATATCGATCCCACATGGAGCCCGAAGGAAAGCGTTTATGAATGAAGTCTCTGTCGCACTCAAAGTTATCAAAGATCTTCGTGTGAATTGACTGCAAGTGTTGAAATAAAAATAAGATTTAGATTAAACTGAATGCATTTAAATAAAATTAAAATGTAAACTTTAGAAATAAAAATCATAAAAGTAAAGAACGATTCAATTGTTTGTTTTTTCCTGCAGATGATAAAGTAGGCGCGAGGAGATATAGTTCATGGTGGTAGTGATTATTCCAGGTGGATGAGTGATAAGTGTGACAATTATAATTTTATAAGTATATGTGTAGGTGAGCAACCCATAATTAGTCGAAACTCCTCTTGATAGATTTCATCCCAACTTCAATAATCCTACTAGTATGTTACCAAAACCATGGTCAGTCACTAGGTGATTAAGATCCTTCAGGTTACTTAGCAATTATATGCCATGGAAATCCACAATAAGAATAGAAAATCAATCCAACACAATTCAAGATAGGAGGAAACTATCTCAAACCCTAATCTTGCAAGGTGAAGATATCTCTCTAAAGTACAAGTAATGGCTATGGGGGTGTGGTGGATAGGAGGTCGAAGATCGTGGAGCAAGATAAAGAATGTCTTCCCCTTCTTCTCCAGATCTCTTCTTTCTCCCTTCTGGCTGGAACGGCGGCTGCTGTGTTGTGTTTTCGTGTCTGGCCTCTTCACGAAAGTTGTTACTTTTGACAAGATGAAGGCGGTGGCAACTATACGGCGAGAACTTTCTGGTTGCCTTCCTCGATTGCTTCCAAAAAGAGACTTGCTTGTTTTTGCCTGAATATTTTATTTCTGTTGTTAAAACCTTCTTTTGATGTTCAGAACCTAAAAAAAATTGGACACCAAGTTTTCTTCACTGCCGAAGTATTAGCCTTGGGTAAAGCTATAAAACCATCAAATCAAGACGAAAACCATCAATAAAAACCATCAAAAATGTGTCGAATCTCACGACTATCAACTCCCCCAAGCTTAGATGTTGCTCACCCTCGAGTGACAAGAAAATAAGGAAGAATAGTGGAGATTCGAGATTAAAAATAAAAGAACTGACAAGCTCGAATTGGTGTCAAATTCCTTTCTTCACAATTCCTGCAATCTTAAATATGATCATACAAGTATTCACAAGATTGCACTAATTCCACTTCCTAACCACGTATATATTGCTAGAAAATAAATTATATGCCTGAGCAAGTGTCAATAGTTTAGCTAGGAAAGTGAAACAAATTCTTTTGCTTTCTCTCTTTGTTGAGAGATGAAGACTTTTTTCTCTTGTTTCTTTAATCAATTAAGAGTACTCAAGTTGGCACCAAAAACATTCAATTTAAGAACAACTCATCTACTCCCATGTCAAAATTTCAAGACTCTCAAAGCACCTTTTTCCTTTCCTTGCTTTTCAAAAAAATTAGCTCTTCCATAGAGAAATCATGCCACAGTTTTTAACATGTTAATTGGGACTGCGTTACACACTCGTGACCATGCCAATAGTTAAATGTTGAGCAATAGTGGGCCAGAAGAGTACTACAACTTCACTTGGAACGTGAGACCATGAGGAGACTAAAATTTTTACTCGTCATAGCATTGCAGCTACAGACGCTTACATAACTCAATAGCCGAAATCAAGTGGTTTCCCACATTTAGATCGTTCGTTGGCCAGCAGAGTTAATAGTTCCCCATGGAGCATGATAGTGTTGTAAATGACACGCGTAAATGAATATATTACTATAATTATTAGAAAAGCAGTGTCATAATCTCTACTACTTCAAAGCATCCATTTTATCAAACAATTTCATTCAAGAATTATATCAAGTCTATTACATTAAGCTCAATGGGGTTGAGTAGTTTCTAAAATCAAATCCTTTGGGCTAAACATGGACTCAAGTCATCTTTTGGATGCTTTTTATTATTGTAAAACTGTTGGAAATATTGTAACCAAGTTCATTTCTCATTATTTCAAAGCTAAAGAGGAGACACTAGGGAATATAATTTGTAGTATAAGAAGCTAAGTGGGGAGTGACTCAAGTGCAAGCGATCAAATAGTTGTAGGTTTAATTTAAAATTGCAGAAGATGTGATGAAAGGAATGTGATACCTCCTCTTGCTTGCTTCGTTCTTTTACTTGAGTTGAACCCTGCTATACTTCCCTATTGTCAAGTCACCTAAAATTTAGCAATCTTTGAGAGAGACAAAGAAATAAATTTGCAATAGCAGTTACAACCATTTTTTTGTGTTTTTGATTTAGGAATGCAAAACTTAAAGTAATGTGTAGTTTTTGAAGAACTAAAATAAATAAAAAGAATAAAATAAAAATATTAATGCAAAGTTGGAGGTTTTCAAACCCCCCCCCCCCAAGCTTAGGCTGTTGTCAAGCTTAGTTGTTGTCGTCATTTGGCGACGGGTACAGGTACTGCTGGTAGTAGTTGGGGAAGTTGGTCATAAGGTAACTGAAGTTGTGAGTTAGGGCACTAACATCCTCATTCACTCCCTGCAAAGTGTGGTCGATCTCCCCAATGCGCTGGTTGAGCTGCAGAAAATCTTGATAGGGGACATTGTTGAATCCCTGTTGTTGTTGCTACTAATTGGGCCATGCGTCCCAGAGTCCCTGAGCTGTTGCTGCTGATGTCCTTCCCAAGCAGGGTTGTACTCCTCCTCATCCTGCTTCTCTCCTTCTTCATCTTCTTCTTGGTTAGGCTGGAGTCCAGCCATGATCTCCACCACTTGATCCTTGGTGAGGATCCAGTTGTCCTTCTCCAAAATCGAGAAAGCTTGTGGATAAGGAAACGACACCTGCTCATCCCATGAGGCATCAAGATAACCAAACTGATATGCTTGGAGCCTCTTGGCAGCTCATTAAACACCGAGGAAGCCACAAGCAGTTATATATTTGACATCCATAAGTATGGAGCTGTCAACAGGTTGCATAACAGGTATTGTAATTCCATATGATTGGACAAGGTGGGTTACCAATCCACCAATGCGAATGTCACCTTTCTTTTTGTTGCTCTGGTGGAAGAGGTGCTTGAGGAGTAGAGCCGTAGGTTTGGGACTTTGTGGTGCATCGGGGAAAAGTGCCTTGGTGATCATGGCCATGTCTGCGTTAGCCATGGAACTAATATCTCCTCTTCCCAACAGTGTATTGGCGAGGAACAAAGCGTAGTAGCGAATTGTTGGGTTCTGAATGGTGGACATCTTCTTCTGGTAGAAGTCCCTGCCACTGTTAACAGAAATAACCTCCCAAGTTTCTCCACTTGAGACGGTATATAAATTTGTAATAGTTGATTCCCCCTCTTGAGGGAATCCAAAAGCTTCACAAAATTGTTAAAAAGAGATTTTATATAGCTGCTGTTTTATGGTGAAGCTTGATATGTTGGAAACGTATCTATAATTTTTTATGCTCCATGCTTGTTTAGTATCTACTTTGCTTTAATTGTCCACACTTTGAGGTGCTTTTTACATGTTTTCTGGTACTAACCTACTAACAAGTTGCAATAGTGCCAGATGCCTATTTTCTGCTGTTTTTGGTTTTAGAAAAGTTAGTAAAGAAATATTCTCGGAATTGGACGAGACAAAGGACAAAGTCAATAACTTTCCGTGGGGAACAAGAAGTCCAGTGGAGAGCCGGAGGGGCTGGCAAGAGGGGCCAGACCCACCCCAGGCGCGGGTGGGCCCCACCCCGTGCCTGGCCAGGGTTAGGTCGCCCTAGCGGCCGCCTCGGTCTCCCCATTCGCCTATAAAAAGCCCCTGATGCAGAAACCCTGGGGTACCCGATCAGAAATCCACGAAACCGTCTATAGCCGCCGCCACCATCGTCCCTAGATCGGGGGGATCTGATGTTCTTCCCGGCACCCTGCCGGAGGGGAGATCATCCCGGAGGCCTTCTCTCTGGTATGATGCGTGAGTAGTTCCACCTTGAACTATGGGTCCATGTAGTAGCTAGATGGTTGTATCTCCTCCTTTGTGCTTTCATGTATAGATCTTCTGAGCTCCATTCATGATCAAGATCTAATCTATTTCTACTCATGCATGTTGTGTTTGCGGGGATTCAATGGATATTGAGATTATTATGTTGGTTTGATTAATGGTTTTGTCTTTATGATTCTATCATGTCTGTGTTGTTTGTGATCTTGCATGCTCTCCGTTGCTAGTGGTTATCTTGGTCAAGTAGTTGCTAGTGACTCCAAGAGGGGGTATTTATGCTCGATAGTGGGTTCATGCCTCTAGTTTCCAAGGGAAGTGACAATAATCTCTTAGGTTGTAGATGTGTTGTTGCTACTAGGGAGAAAACAACGGTCTCTTGTTCATGGAACATGTGGACTGTTTACCTTACACACTTTGGTTAAAGCAGTTGCCTGTTGCTTGCAACTTAATACTGGAGGGGGTTCAGATGATAACCTGAAGGTGGACTTCTAGTCATAGATGCAGTTGGATGGTGGTCTATGTATCTTGTTGTATTGCCCAATCAACCTCATACGATCTTTCTAACTAGTAATTGCATTGTTATGCCTTGCTCAGTTCCTGTCAATTTTCCCTGCTGTAATTTGTTTACCCTTCATGCCATGTTGTGTATCTAAGGAGAGCACCTCTAGTGAACTATGGACCCCGGTCCAATCTTTACCATTGATACATATTCCACTGTTACTTGTTTACTTGCTGCAAACCATTAAGTTCCACACCATACGTTTAATCCTTTCTTACAGCAAACCGGTGAGCTTGACAACCTCACTGATTCGTTGGGACAAAGTCTTGAGTTTGTGTTGTGCAGGTCTCCGCATTGCTTGCAACACCTGTGTGACGTTTCCTTCCTGCTTCTAGTTTGATAACATCAGTCTCTACTAAGGGAAGACTTGCTGCTTGCTGCTTCACACCTTGTTCTTGGGGTTTCCAACGAAGCGCTCCCACATCAAGGAGGCGCCATCAACAAGTTTTCTGGTGCCGTTGCTGGGGAGGCCAAGGACGTCTTCACTAGGGGAGTCCTTCACTTCCTTTCTCTTTACTTTGTTTTTTGTTTTCTTGGTTTATTTTGCTTGGTTTTGTTTGCCTCTTTCCAAAAAGCCCCCAAAAAAATTAGTCAAGCTTGGTTTGCTTTCTTTATTCAAAAACACACAAAAAATAGTTCTTGCTCTTGTTGCTGGTCTGTTATTGCCTTGCTTGGTCATGCTTTCTATCAATGTACGGTTTCTTTGAAACTAGTTCTTATTGGCAAGGTGGGTTCACGGAAGAACAAAAGTATTATTATAAGGAACACCATTTATCACAAAAGGGAAACACTTACGGGAACGAATTGATAAGTTGAATACTATTGCTAGAGAGGTGTGCTCTACTTATGATGTTACTTATTGCTTTGATAAGTCTTGTTGCTGTGGGAGGTATAAACACCTGCCTTTTCAATGTGACTATAATGATAATTACCATATCTTCTCATGTTAAAGTAAATTATGACTTTTATGATGTGGAACAAATTGAAGAATTTATTGCTTTCAATTATATCCCAACTTCTTGATATTACCGTGGAAATCCACAAGAAGAATAGAAAATCAATCCAACACAATTCAAGATAGGAGGAAACAATCTCAAACCCTAATCTTGCAAGGTGAAGATCTCTCTCTCTCTCTCTAAAGTACAAGTAATGGATATGGGGGTGTGGTGGAGAGGAGGTCGAAGATCGTGGAGCGAGATGAAGAACGTCTTCCCCTTCTTCTCCGGATCTCTTCTTTCTCCCTTCTGGCTGGAACGGCGACTGTTGTGTTGTGTTTTCATGTCTGGCCTCTTCAAGAAAATTGTTACTTTTGACAAGATGAGGCGGTGGAAACTATACAGCCGGAGAAATTATTCCCGCCGTATAGTTGGTCATAAACCTTCTGGTTGCCTTCCTCGATTCCTTCCAAAAAGAGACTTGCTTGTTTTGCCTGAATATTGTATTTCTGTTGTTAAAACCTTTTGTTGATGTTCAGAACCTAAAAAACACGTTGGAAACCAAGTTTTCTTTGCTGCCGAAGTATTAGCGTTAGGTAAAGCTAGAAAACCATCAAATCAAGACGAAAACCATCAATAAAAACCATCAAAAATGTGTCGAATCTCACAGCTATCAACTCCCCCAAGCTTAGATGTTTCTCACCCTCGAATGAAAAGAAAATAAGGAAGAATAGTGGAGATTTGAGACTAAAAATAAAACAACTTACAAGATCGAATTGGTGTCAAATTCCTTTATTCACAATTACTGCAATCTTAAATATGATCATACAAGTATTCACAAGATTGCACTAAGTCCACTTCCTAACCACGTATATGTTGCTAGAAAATGAATTATATGCCTGAGCAATTGTCAATAGTTTAGCTAGGAAAGTGAAACAAATTCTTTTGCTTTCTCTCTTTGTTGAGAGATGAAGACTTTTTGCTCTTGTTTGTTTAATCAATTAAGAGTACTCAAGTTGGCACCAAAAACATTCAATTTAAGAACAACTCATCTACTCCCACGTTAAAATTTCAAGACTCTCTAAGCACCTTTTTCCTTTCCTTGCTTTTCAAAAAATTTAGTTCTTCCATAGAGAAATCATGCCACTGTTTTTAACATGTTAATTGGGACTGCGTTACACACTCGTGACCATGCCAATAGATAACTGTTGAGCAATAGCGGGCCAGAAGAGTACTACAACTTCACTTGGAACGTGAGACCATGAGGAGACTAAAATTTTTACTCATCATAGCATTGCTGCTACAGATGCTTACATAACTCAATAGCCGAAATCAAGTGGTTTCCCACAATTAGATCGTTCGTTGGCCAGCGGAGTTAATAGTTCCCCATGGAGCACGACAATGTTGTAAATGACACGCGTAAAGCAATATCTTCCTATAATTATTAGAAAAGCAGTGTCATAATCTCTACTACTTCAAAGCATCCATTTTATCAAACAATTTCATTCAAGAATTCTATCAAGTCTATTACATTAAGATCAATGGGGTTGAGTATTTTATAAAATCAAATCCTTTGGGCTAAACATGGACTCAAGTAATATTTTGGATGCTTTTTACTGTTGTAAAACTTTTCGAAATATTTTAACCAAGTTCATTTCTCATTATTTCAAAGCTAAAAAGGAGACACTAGGGAATATAATTTGTAGGATAAGAAGCTAAGTGGGGAGTGACTCAAGTGCAAGCGATCAAATAGTTGTAGGGTTAATTTAAAATTGCAGAAGAGGTGATGAAAGGAATGAGATACCTCCTCTTGCTTGCTTCGTTCTTTTACTTGAGTTGAACCCCGCTATACTTCCCTATTGCCAAGTCACCTAAAATTTAGCAATCTTCGAGAGACAAAGAAATAAATTTGCAATAGCAGTTACAACTATTTTTTTGTGTTTTTGATTCAGGAATGCAAAACTGAAAGTAATAGTTTTTGAAGAAGTAAAATAAATAAAAAGAATAAAATAAAAATATGAATGCAAAGTTGGAGGTTTTCAAACCTCCCCCAAGCTTAGGTTGTTGTCAGGCTTAGTTGTTGTCGTCATTTGGCGACGGGTACAAGTACTACTCGTAGTAGTTGGGGAATTTGGTCTTGAAGTGACTGAAGTTGTGAGTTAGGTCACCAACATCCTCATTCACTCCCTGCAAAGTGTGGTCGATCTCCCCAACGCGCTGGTTGAGCTGCAGAAAATTTTGATAGGGGACATTGTAGAATCCCTGTTGTTGTTGCTACTAATTGGGCCATGGGTCCCAGAGTCCCTTATGTTGTTGCTGATGTCCTTCCCAAGCAGGGTTGTACTCCTGCTCATCCTGCTTCTCTCCTTCTTCATCTTCTTCTTGGTTAGGCTGGAGTCCATCCATGATCTCCACCACTTGATCCTTGGTGAGGATCCAGTTGTCCTTCTCCAAAATCGAGAAAGCTTGTGGATAAGGCAACGACACCTGCTCATCCTGTGAGGCATCAAGATAACCAAACTGATATGCTCGGAGCCTCTTGGCAGCTCGGTAAACACCAAGGAAGCCACAAGCAGTTATATATTTGACATTCATAAGTATGGAGCTGTCAACAGGTTGCATAATAGGTATTGTAATTCCATATGATTGGACAAGGTGGGTTACCAATCCACCAATGCGAATGTCACCTTTCTTTTTGTTTCTCAGATGGCACAGGTGCTGGAGGAGTAGAGCCGTAGGTTTGGGACTCTGTGGTGCATCGGGGAAAAGGGCCTTGGTGATCATGGCCATGTCTGCGTTAGCCATGGAACTAATATCTCCTCTTCCCAACAGTGTATTGGCGAGGAACAAGGCGTAGTAGCGAATTGTTGGGTTCTGAATGGTGGACATCTTCTTCTGTTAGAATTTCCTGCCACCGTTAACAGAAATAACCTCCCAAGTTTCTCCACTTGAGATGCTATATAAATTGGTAATAGTTGATTCCCCCTCTTGAGGGAATCCAAAAGCTTCACAAAATTGTTAAAAAGAGATTTGATATAGCTGTTGTTTTATGGTGAAGCTTGATACGTTGGAAACGTATCTATAATTTTTGATGCTCCATGCTTGTTTAGTATCTACTTTGCTTTACTTGTCCACACTTTGAGGTGTTTTTTACATGTTTTCTGGTACTAACCTACTAACAAGTTGCAATAGTGTCAGATGCCTGTTTTCTGCTGTTTTTGGTTTCAGAAAAGTTAGTAAAGAAATATTCTCGGAATTGGACTAGACAAAGGACAAAGTCAATAACTTTCCGTGGGGAACAAGAAGTCCAGAGGAGAGCCGGAGGGGCTGGCCAGAGGGGCCAGACCCACCCCAGGCGCGGGTGGGCCCCACCCCGTGCCTGGCTACGGTTTGGTCGCCCTAGCGGCCGCCTCGGTCTCCCCCTTCGCCTATAAAAAGCCCCCGATGCAGAAACTCTGGCTACTCGATCAGAAATCAACGAAACTGTCTATAGCCGCCGCCACCATCGTCCCTAGATCGGGGGGATCTGAATTTCTTCCTGGCAACCTGTCGGAGGGGAGATCATCCCGAAGGCCTTCTCTCCGGTATGATGCTTGAGTAGTTCCTCCTTGGACTATGGGTCCATGTAGTAGATAGATGGTTGTATCTCCTCCTTTGTGCTTTCATGTATAGATCTTGTGAGCTCCGTTCATGATCAAGATCTAATCTACTTGTAATCATGCATGTTGTCTTTGCGGTGATTCAATGGATATTGAGATTATTATGTTGGTTTGATTAATGGTTTTGTCTTTATGATTCTATCATGTCTGTATTGTTTGTGTTCTTGCATGCTCTCTGTTGCTAGTGGTTATCTTGGCCAAGTAGTTGCTAGTGACTCCAAGAGGAGGTATTTATGCTCGATAGTGGGTTCATGCCTCTAGTTTTGAAGGGAAGTGACAATAATCTCTTAGGTTTTAAATGTGTTGTTCCTACTTGGGAGAAAACAACGGTCTCTTGTTCATGGAACATGTGGACTGTTTACCTTACACACTTTGGTTAAAGCAGTTGCCTGTTGCTTGCAACTTACTACTAGAGGGGGTTCGGATGATAACCTGAAGGTGGACTTCTAGTCATAGATGCAGTTGGATGGCGGTATATGTATCTTGTTGTATTGCCCAATTAACCTCATACGATCTTTACCATTGATACATCTTCCACTGTTACTTGTTTACTTGCTGCAAACCATTAACTTCCACACCATACGTTTAATCCTTTCTTACAGCAAACCGGTGACCTTGACAACCTCACTGATTCGTTTGGACAAAGTCTTGAGTTTGTGTTGTGCAGGTCTCCGCGTTGCTTGCAACACCTATGTGATGTTTCCTTCCTCCTTCTAGTTTGATAACCTCGGTATCTACTGAGGGAAGACTTTCTGCTTGCTGCTTCACACCTTGCTCTTGGGGTTTCCAACGAAGCGCTCCCACATCAAGGAGGCGCCATCAACAAGTTTTCTGGCGCCGTTGCTGGGGAGGCCAAGGACGTCTTCACTAGGGGAGTCCTTCACTTCCTTTCTCTTTACTTTGTTTTTTGTTTGCTTGGTTTTGTTTGCCTCTTTCCAAACACCCCAAAAAAATTAGTCTAGCTTGGTTTGCTTTCTTTATTCGAAAACACATAAAATATTAGTTCCTGCTCTTGTTGCTGGTATGTTATTGCCTTGCTTGGTCATGCTTTCTATCAATGTATGGTTTCTTTGAAAATAGTTATTATTGGCAAGGTGGGTTTACGGAAGAACAAAAGTATTATTATAAGGAATACTGTTTATCACAAAAAGGGAAACACTTATGGGAACAAATTGATAAGTTGAATACTATTGCTACAGAAGTGTGCTCTACTTATAATGTTACTTATTGCTTTGATAATTCTTGTTGATGTAGGAGGTATAAACACCTTCCTTTTCAATGTGACTATAATGATAATGTTACCATATATTCTTATGTTAAAGTAAATTATGACTTTTATGATGTGGAACAAATTGAAGAATTTATTGCTTTCAAGGGTGCATTTGAACTTGCCAGTTTGCTTGAAAATACTGATATTGCACATTATGAATATGAGGTTTATGAGATACTTAAATTCTGCTTTGATAATTACAAGGAAGCAAATGGATATATTCTTGAATATTTTAATAGATGCTTTCCACAAATGGAAGAGACTAATGCCTTGCAGGAGCCTATGGAAGAAGAAATTGTTTAAACTGGAAGCTCATTAGATGAAAAAGAGGAGGAGAGTGATGAACAAAAGGAGGAAGAATGGATTATCTACCCATGCCTACCTTCTAATGAGAGTAACTCTTTATCCCTTACATTATTTGATCGTCCCCCATGCTTACCAAAGGAGGATGGAAGTTACGTTCCTGTGGATCCTTTTGAAATATCTACTTTGGGTAAAACCTGTGAAGGTTTTAATCCCACTATTTTTGAGCTTGATAGAAATTATATGTTTGTAGATCATGAAAAGCATGCTTTATGTGATAGATATATTGTTGAGTTTATTCATGAGGCTACTGAAAATTCTTATGATAGAGGAAAATATGGTTGTAAAAGTTTTGATGGTATTGAAACACCTCTCTTTGTGCTGAAAGTTTTGAAGTTACTCTTGTCTTATCTTCCGATGCATGTCACTTTGTTATTCATGAATTTATTTTTGTACAAGATTACTATGCATAGGAAGTGGGTTAGACTCAAATGTATTTTGAATTTGCTTCTTGATGCTCTCTTTTACTTCAACTCATATTTCTTATAAGAGCCTCTTCTCAAACTATCAAGCCTAACTTAAAGGCGTTAAAGAAAAGTACTTATTGGGAGATAACCCAAGAGTTTCCTTGAGTATTGGAATTTATTAATTCAATAATGACCTATCCTTATCCTTTTTTTTGCTTTTTGTGTCAAGAATGACCTCTAATGAGAGGGAAGTAAGATTTGGGGAGTTGCTGTCCCGTAACAGATTTCTGTCCTCCACCAAAAACATCCGTGAGGAGGCTCTGTAACTCGGATTGATCTAAAACTTTACGAATAAATCCCCAGTATGTTATCTAACTTTCGTTAGTTCAACACTTTTTGATTTAAGCAACAGAAGATGTTCGAAAAAATCGGTTTCTACCTGCTGGTCTGTTTTGACAGATTTCTGCCATTATTTGCATTTGCTTCTTATTGATTCCTTTTTGAGTTCTCTTTAGGTGAATTGAGATTTTTTAAGGAGTTACTACAGTATCTTATGTTTTTAGTGAAAATCCTTGCTGTTCCAAAGCTTTGCCAGTGGTCTAATAACTTTTGAATACACTAATGTTGCTAATGAAGATTGTGTGAAGTTTTGTATGAAGGAAAAATTCCAAGTGTAGAGAGAGAATGATGCAATAGATGAAGAATGGAAAAAAGCTCAAGCTTGGGGATGCCACCATGGTGTCACCCCAAGAAATATCCAAGAGGTACAAGCGTCAAAGCTTGGGGATTCCCAAGGCATCCTCTTCTTCATCAATAAAAAGCTCAGGTTTGTCTAGACACTTCGTTTTTATTGTTTCATGCACAGTTGTGTTGTTCTTGGAGTGTCTTAGTTTTCGTTTTCTTTGCTTAGGTTGTTTAGTTTGCTTGAATAAAGTAGTTTGGACCCCCGTTCTCGCTGTGTTGTTTTGAAAATAAGTTGCTTGGTGTTGGAAAGTAGTAGTAAGTTCTTGCTTGTAAGTGCAAGAGGAGCTTGCATTGACTGTGACTTAGACTTTAGCATGACATTCTAGGTGTTGTTTTAGCATTATGCTTTGTGATTATTGTTGTAGCATGTCTTGTTACAAACAATTGGGATTTCTTAGTGTGCCATGAAGAAATTATGCGTTGTTTTTGCATGCAAAAGCATAGTATTTTGGTATTCTCCTTTGATGCTTTACTTGGGTTGACTTGGCACATGCTTACACCATGTTATGACTCTCACAAGTCACCATTAGCCTCTATGATCATTTATTCCTTGACTTGTAGTACCACTCTTTGCTTTGATTAGTATGCTTTGTTGCATTGCATGATTATGGCCATTATTGCTCTCTTAGTTGGTTGCTCCCATAATTTTGCTAGCCTCCACTTGTATGAGTAAGTTCTACTCATGCCTTAAACTCCCAAGAAACCAAGTTTTTCCAAAGTTTCCACTATAAACTCCTATGCATGGTGTGTTACACCATTCCAAGTATATTCTTGTTTTCAACTATCTTCCAATTAAAAACCATTTTGTTATGTGAAAACTTAGTGATTAAAGCCCTCACGAACTTGATGGCACATTTATTCTTTCCCCTAATAAACTTGAACCATTGTGACAACTTTTTTGTATATGCTTGCACTTATAAGTTGGAGTTAGCACAACCGTGTTGTCACGGGGAACGTTTTCAACATTGCACTTGTACCTTGTTGTACTCAGTTGATATCATGTTCTTTTGTATATGGATGTCACCGGTGTGAAATAAAGAGGGAACTTGTAAGTCCATGGAGTTTGTATTCTGTGTTAGAGAAACGCCTAGACCGCTAGCCTAATCCATGCCTAATCATGGTGGAAACTTACAACATCACCATAATGAGCTATCTATGACGCATCCTCAATAAAAATCTATGCATATGGTAAATAAAAAGATTGCTGAGATGCTCATTATCTGCTTGCCTTGTCATTTTGGTTATGGGAAAGCTCATGTACCATGTGCAAGGGGTACCCCGTTGGCGGTTCTCAATGATATGCAAATACTTACAGTGACAAGAACTTACCTAGACCCAAAGTTGAGTATGCATGAGGTGTGGCCCTCGTATTCAAGGGACTTGAGATTGCCAACTTATACTTTGTCAAGCATATACTCTAGCTTTGCCACTTTAACCTTAACCACTTCAAGATGCTTATGATAGGTGCAATGAGGAATGAAAGCTAACAAGTACCATAATTTTTGGAAGATCTTTTTGAAACTTGTAATCCCTGCTTCCTTTACAAAAAAAGCCTTTCTTACACCACTATTGAGTCTCCACCTTCTATCTTTAGGCACCATTAAGAGAGCATAGTTGTCATTCTGTGTGTAGTGTTCCAAAGCTTATTAATTGATGCATATTGTGTTATTACTTGTTCTTGTGCTACTTTTTTCTAGTCACCCTTGTGAACTTTGCAGGTGTCCTATGCATTTTATTGCTACTCTATGAGGGACAAGCTGACTGCCACTATGCTATGTTTTCTGTATGTGAAACAAACAAACGTTTTTTCAATGCATATTATTCATGATCTTTGTTTGTAGCTTGCCATGTTGCATGCATAGTTACTATGTCCTACTTTTAAAACTCCATATTTTATGAACATGTTTAGAGTTCTTTGATCCCAGCTTTCAATGTTGCAAATGGTTGGATCTTTATTGTGAGGGTGCATGTCTCCTCAAAAATTATTCTGTTTATCACTTACCTACTCGAGGACGAGCAGGAGTTAAGCTTGGGGATGTTGATACGTTGGAAATGTATCTATAATTTTTGATGCTCCATGCTTGTTTAGTATCTACTTTGCTTTACTTGTCCACACTTTGAGGTGCTTTTTACATGTTTTCTGGTACTAAAATACTAACAAGTTGCAAAGTGCCAGATGCCTGTTTTCTGCTGTTTTTGGTTTCAGAAAAGTTAGTAAAGAAATATTCTCGGAATTGGACGGGACAAAGGACAAAGTCAATAACTTTCCGTGGGGAACTAGAAGTCCAGAGGAGAGACGGAGGGGCTAGCCAGAGGGGCCAGACCCACCCCAGGCACGGGTGGGCCCCATCCCATGCCTGGCTAGGGTTTGGTCGCCCTGGCGGCCGCCTCGGTCTCCCGCTTTGCCTATAAAAAGCCCCCGATGCAGAAACCCTGGGTACCCGATCAGAAATCCACGAAACTGTCTGTAGCCGCCACCATCGTCCCTAGATCGAGGGATCTGAAGTTCTTCCTGGCACCCTGCCGGAGGGGAGATCATCCCGGAGGCCTTCTCTCCAGTATGATGCGTGAGTAGTTCCACCTTGGACTATGGGTCCATGTAGTAGCTAGATGGTTGTATCTCCTCCTTTTGCTTTCATGTATAGATCTTGTGAGCTCCATTCATGATTAAGATCTAATCTATTTGTAATCATGCATGTTGTGTTTGCGGGGATCCGATGGATATTGAGATTATTATGTTGGTTTGATTAGTGGTTTTGTCTTTATGATTCTATCATGTCTGTGTTGTTTGTGATCTTGCATGCTCTCCGTTGCTAGTGGTTATCTTGGCCAAGTAGTTGCTAGTGACTCCAAGAGGAGGTATTTATGCTCGATAGTGGGTTCATGCCTCTAGTTTCTAAGGGAAGTGACAATAATCTCTTCGGTTGTAGATGTGTTGTTGCTACTTGGGAGAAAACAACGGTCTCTTGTTCATGGAACATGTGGACTGTTTACCGTACACACTTTGCTTAAAGAAGTTGTCTGTTGCTTGCAACTTAATACTGGAGGGGGTTCGGATGATAACCTGAAGGTGGACTTATAGTCATAGATGCAGTTGGATGGTGGTCTATGTATATTGTTGTATTGCCCAATCAACCTCATAGGATCTTTCTAACTAGTAATTGCATTGTTATGGCTTGCTCAGTTCCTGTCAATTGTCCTGCTGTAATTTGTTTACCCGTCAGGCCATGTTGGTTATCTAAGGAGAGCACCTCTAGTGAACTATGGACCCCGTTCCAATCTTTACCATTGATACATCTTCCATTGTTACTTGTTTACTTGCTGCAAACCATTACCTTCCACACCATACGTTTAATCCTTTGTTACAGCAAACCGGTGAGCTTGACAACCTCACTAATTCGTTGGGACAAAGTCTTGAGTTTGTGTTGTGCGGGTCTCCGCGTTGCTTGCAACACCTGTGTGACGTTTCCTTCCTCGTGGTTCGATAACCTCGGTCTCTACTGAGGGGAGACTTGCTGTTTGCCGCTTCACACCTTGCTCTTGGGGTTTCCAACGAAGCGCTCCCACATCAAGGAGGCGCCATCAAAGCTTACCGTGCATGCATTACCTTTCTCCTTGTAGTCATCATAGAAGGAGCCGAGGAACTCAAAGGTGAGCTCAGTGTAGGTGTAGTGGCTTGCGTAGGAGAAGAGTGATAGCCCTGCATTTTCACACATGTGGTCGAAGTCCGCCCTCAACCCTACCGCAGTGAGAAAGCCATCATCTTCCCAATGTGTGGGCATCAACCTCCTTGATGAAACCATGGCGTACTTGTTGTCGAGCTTAGCCTGGAGCCCCAAGCCCTCACCACGTTGGCGCTTGCTCTTGTGAAAAATGCTAGCAAGCTTGTTCATCTTGATGCACTGAAAAATTTCAACATATAACCTTAGGCATATATTTTCTACATGATATACGAACGATTCTACGTGGAGAAATTTAACCCTAACGTGAGAAATCAAAAGGTAAAATCAAACAATCTTGAGTTCATACACTAAATCAATGTGAGAGTTTCAACCATGGAATTATGAAAATAAAGCATGGATATGGAGAGAAACATACCGATCTGTTGATTCCCCAACTCAAACGAATGAAATCCGCGAATAATCAAGAATTCTAGGTGGGGTTTGAGGACTTTGGAGAGAGAATATGAGAGTAAAAGTGAGGAGGACGAAGAACCCTAGCCCTGCCGGCTCGTTTAAGAGGTCACACCGAACTATACAGCGGGAACTATACGGGAGGATATGTATTTCCTGCTGTATACTTGCGGCGACATCGAAAAGTAGGTTTTGTTTATGCCAGATCTCAACTATACGGGCGCAACTATATATCCGAAACAAAAAGGTTTATGGACTAATGTGTGTATTAAGTTGCAATTGTAGGAATTGTCCATTGGCATCACTTGGAGTTTTTGTTGGCTTCAAGGTCGATGAAATGAGAAGGTGATGTTGTGCAAGATCAAAATGCGCCATCTATAGGAGATCTCATGTTTGATGCTTGTCATCCTCGATGATCATGGATCGATGATGAGGAATCAAGAAAGGTGTACCATATTGAGAAGGTCAAGATCGTCTACATCGCTCTCAAGTGGAATACTCAAGGCAAAGGTATATTCTTGATAGGTTTTCCCTTTTGTCGGTCTCATGGTGTTAGTGGGAGACCGGTTTTAGGATAGATAGCCATACTATCAAGAGGGGATCTCGAATGAGTAACTCGATCATATCATTCGGAGAGAGCTCAAACCTTTGCATACTTGCATCATCATATTTGGTTGTTATTTGGTCTTATCCATGTGAGGATTTAAAGCTTTTGGTAATCTCCATAACAAACTCTTCTTCAACAAAATCAGATCTCCCTTTTATATCTTGTTGTGATTTTGATCTTTGAGGTTTTCCGATTTCTCACCAAGTGAGGTATCTCACATTATAATACTCAATACATTCTCACTTGGTGATAACCAATATTTCCAACGCAGTTGTAATTGGATCAATCGGAGTTACCAATCAAAAGTTATCGCAGTTTGAATTTTCCCCATATTTGATTTGAAAAAGAAAAGGACAATACAATTTCTGGTGGGCCGGCGGTACTACCGATTGCGGTACCGCCCAGCTCACTGCCTCGCCCGGCTTCGGTGCTCGGCACTACTGGCCTGGCCTAGTAGTACCGTCCGGGTGGGCCGGTAGTACCGGCCGGCCCAGGCTGCCCTGCTGCTCCCCCCGCTCTACTAGTGAGCCTCCGCTCATCCCTTCCCTGGTTTCTTGTGCCTGGAGAGGCCCGCTAGCTTCGTTCAGGCTTTGCCTCCGCTTGGCATAAGCCACCGCTCGTGCTTGCAACGCCGCCCCTCGCACTGCTGCCGCCTGGCCCCACCTCACGTGTGCACTGCCCACTGCCGCTGCTCGCTCGCTTGGTCGCCTACACCACTGGCTACGCTACTGAGTAGCTGGGTACGGAAGTACCGGCCCAATCCGGTACTACTGGCCCATTCAAGAAAATTGCCCCAACAAGCAGATTTGGCCCCTCCCTTTAAATAGCTTTCTCCCTTTATCTTTTGAGGTGCTTCTTCTTCCTCTATTGCGTCTAAGCTTTGCCCCCATTTTCTCTCAGTCTTATATCTTGATTCAAGTCTTACCCTCCAATGATTCTTGCCTATATTTGAGTGGAATATAGAGGAGATCTAGATCTACAAATTGACCAAGCGATATCATCTCTTTGTGAGTGTATCTATGGGATCTAGATTTTGGGAGATTTTGTGTTCCTCTTTGATCCCCCTTCTCTTGTTCCTCCAATAGCTTTACTAGCTTTGTTGGAACTTGAGAGTGAGGATTGAATCATCTTTGTGTTGTTCTTGCATCTTGCATTTGGTGCATCGATTTGATTTCTCCTCGGATGATTTGGTGAGTGAAAGTTGAGAAGCTTTTTACTCTTGGGTCCTTGGAACCCTAGACGTTTTGGTTGTGTTGCAGGTTGTGGATTACTTGGGGCCTCCAATTAAGTTGTGGAGCTTTCCCCAAGCTTGTTTGTTGGGATCCTCCAATTAAGTTGTGGGGAAGTTCCTCAACCTTGTGAGAGGTTTCGGATTGACACCGACAAGTGCATCGATAGTGGAAGTGTGGATCGATCCCGTTGGGGTGAGATTCACAAGAGAACAAGGGAGGCCTTTTGCGGCTTAGGTGGTTTTATACCACCGCATCTCCAAACCAGACATACACCATGTTGGGAGGAACGCGGTAAAATATCGTCGTCTCTGCATGCCTCGGTTATCTCTATATTCGAGCTCTTACTTATGCACTTTACTTTGTGATAGCCTTCGTTCTTGAAGTATATATTTTGCTATCACATAGTTGCTAGTATTGCTTAGCATAAGTAGTTGGTGAAAATAGGTGAACTCTAGTTGTTTTAGGTTTTGTGCTTAACAAAGTAAACGCTAGTTTAATTCCGCCTTTGTTGAGCCACTCTCAAAAAGTTTTAAACCACCTATTCACCCCCCCTCTAGACAACATTTGTATCCTTTCAACATGTCCTCGAGTGAATTGATTGCAAGTGTTGAAATAAAAATGAGATTTGTATTAAACTGAATGTATTTAAATAAAACTAAAATGTAAACTTTAGAAATAAAAAGCATAAAAGTAAAAAACGATTCAATTGTTTGTTGTTTTCGACAGATGACAAAGTAGGCGCAGGGAGATACAGTTCATGGTGATAGTGATTGTGCCAGGTGGATGAGTGATAAGTGTAACAGTTATAATTTTATAAGTATATGTGTAGGCGAGCAACCCATAATAAGTCTGAACTTCTCTTGGTAGATTTCATCCCAACTTCAATAATCCTACTAGTCTGTTACCAAAACCATGGTCAGTCACTAGGCGATTAAGATCCTTCGGGTTGCTTAGCAATTAAGCTCCTTGGATCGGACTAATGCAATAGGCACAGTGGCTCCTCATGATCCTCGAGTTCAACTAGTTTTCCATTGATATCCCCATGTCACTCGGGAGTCGCTGGTTTGCTCGATCTTATCTATGTAGAATAAATTACCGTGTTGTCTGGGCCATTAATTGTACAACAAGCATTATGCATCCCACAAATAGTTAAGCACACATAATATATTAATTAAAATCAATCACAAACTAATGGAAAATATGTAGGCACACCACATCTCACCAATCCCTTACATCTCCCACGCTCAGAGGAACTTACTCACACATGAGAGAAGAAAGCATCATTGATATAATTAAATAAAGGGAGTTCTTCTCGATATTACTGTGGATATTCACAATAAGAATAGAATCAATCCAACACAATTCAAGATAGGAAGAAACAATCTCAAACCCTAATCTTGCAAGGTGAAGGTCTCTCTCTCTCAAGTACAAGTAATGGCTATGGGGGTTGTGGTGGCTAGGAGGTCGAAGATCGTGGTGCAAGATGAAGAACATCTTCCCCTTCTTCTCCGAGTATCTTCTTTCTCCCTTCCAGATGGAATGGTGGCTATTGTGTTGTGTTTTCGCATCTGGCCTCTTCATGAAAGTTGTTCCTTTTGACAAGACAAAGGTGGTGGCAACTATATGACCATAGAAAATATTCCCACCGTATAGTTGGTCATTAATACTTCTGGTTGCCTTCCTCGATTGCTTCTAAAAGGAGACTTGCTTTCACCTGAATATTGTATTTATGTTGTTAAAACCTTTTGTTGATGTTCAGAACCTGAAACACATATTGGAAACCAAGTTTTCTTTGCTACCAAAGTATTAGCATTAGGTAAAGCTAGAAAACCATCAAATCAAGATGGAAACCATTAATAAAAACCATAAAAAATGTGTCAAATCTCACAGCTATCAGAGAGCAAGGGCGCCGGCGAAGGCAACAACAAGCGCAAGGAGGAGGAAGGCGAGAATGGAAATTGGGGGGAGCGGCCGTGGCCCTGACCAATATTTATAGCCTTGGGAGGGCAACCACCCGGCTGGCCATGTGGCAGCATTGCGCGCGTCAGCCCACCCCTATGCCCGCTCAGGATCTGATGTGCCGGTGGAGCATGTGCAAAGGATCCGCAGCGCGGTAGCAAGGTGCCAGCATCGATTCCTGAGGCGATGTGCGACGCGATGGTTCACTGCACTCCATGGAAAGGCAATGATGATGCCATGTTCATGGATGGCATCAACATTAATGCAGTCGAGTAACTCAATCACCAGAATTCAACCAGATGTAAATTCAAACTAGCTTTTGAGTCCGCGCACATTTCGCCTAAGGGTGAAAACTACGCGCGCTCAGGGGCTAGTGTCGGGGGGATCACCCCTGGGTAGGCTAACCGGATAAGATACAAGGGAAATATAACTGCCAGCCGGCTGATAACATCCGGATGTAAAAACTCAAGACAATTAGCAGATAAGGCCAAACAAAGCGCAAGCCGGCAAACCAGATAGCCGGATGTAAAGGCACCGCCAAGATGTTTGTTCGGCTGGATCTTTCGAGTCAGATGGGTCAAGCCGTAAGACGAATGTACTAGGGTGATGGGTGCAAAGTGGCCCGCCGCCCCTAGCCAGACAACGACAAGACCTAAAGGAGGCAGTCGGCGGCATAGATCCGGAGATAGCGGGCTACATGTGTCAGGCGGGAGAGTCGCCGCCCGTGTCAGCCGAGGCGGCCTCCACTATTTTCGTGATGGTCGTGGGGCGCGACACTGTACAAAGAAGTCAGGGAGGCAGAACACTATACCGGAATAGTCGGCTGGGCCCGCCTGTGGGACCCGCCAGCCGGCCATACCGTTGCCCACGCCGCCTTAGCCCTATATAAGGGGCAACGGGGCATCCATAGAAAGGGTTGATCTCTGCTAGGTAGAACACACTGATACAACTCAAGGAGCACTTGTAGTTCATCCAATTCATCATCATAGTCAGATCGGAAGGAGTACGGGCTTTACCTCACCTTGAGGGCGCTGAATCTGGGTACTTCCTGCGTCTCGCCATACAGACTCGTACCCAATCCCGCTTGCGGGCACTGTCGCTCGCCTCACTGCTTGCTCCCACCCTCTATCTAGCCTTCTTAGGTGATGCTGTTTCCATAGCAACGATAGTGTGTCTATCCTGGTGTGAGGTTTGTCGTTCGTCGTAGAGTTGCTCGCAGGATTAATGTTCCTAATCTTCAGGTTACGTGTTCCTCTCATGTTATTGGGAGATCTATCATATCCTTTGGATCAGGAGGTGAATCGTGAAAGATCGGGCCAACAATCCGTATCATCTTGGTATTAGAGCTCTAGGTTGATAACGGTGCAGATTTATTTGCTAACGGTTGTTATTGCTCAAATAGCAGTGGGCCGTTGGTTAATCTGTCGCCATACTTTTGGTGAAGATCGAAGAGTCCTTCGTTCGAGCAGAGGTGGCCAGCAACATTAAGGGAAAAGAAGGCGTTTGTCTCAGATTGTTTTCTCTAGCAGTGCGTGGAGAGTCCAGGAGAAAAAACATGACCGTTTTGATCCGACCGATGCGGGACGGAATCTCCAGCGTCTACAAACCAGAGTATCCGGCCTTATCAGCTCGTAGTATCCGGCTGTAAACCGGCGTGTACGCTGGTGGCGATAGAAGAGTTTTCACTGGCGATTTGGTGGAGATCAATTCCCATATCAGTTTCTATTGGAATCCTAGAGAGTATTGGCAATACCCTCGTCCGGTATCGGTTACGTGTTATATATGTTGCATAGAAAAAGCCCCTAGCGTGGCTTACATACGTGTACGAGTCGGTGTACTACATCGTACACTACACGAACAACATCTAACACTCTCCCTTAATCTAAACCTTTGGAAAGGTTGACATTATGCTTAAACTCTTCTAGCTTCTTAACTGGAAGGGCCTTGGTGAAGCCGTCTGCTACTTGATATTTTCTTGAGATGAATATGTTGTCCAAAAGATTGTTGGCAACTCTTTCTCTCACAAAATGAAAGTCGGTCTCAATATGTTTAGTGTGTGCATGGAACACTGGATTTGTAGACAAATAGGTAGCCCCTAAATTGTCACACCAAAGACACGGTTTGTTCTTCAGTTTTACCCCAAGTTCTTTGAGAAGAGCTTCAACCCACATTAGTTCAGCTGTGGCATTAGCTAAGGCCTTGTATTCAGCCTCAGTACTTGATCTAGAGACCACGTCTTATTTCCTAGCACTCCAGGAGATCAAATTTGGTCCAACAAATATGGCAAACCCTCTAGTGGATTGTCTATCATCAAGGGAGCCAGCCCAATCTGCATCAGAGAAAGCACTCAGGAGAGTGTTTGAAGATTTTACAAAGGTAATTCCAACCTTCAGTCTATCTTGCACATATCTGAGTATACGTTTGACAACTGTCTAGTGTTCTATAGTTGGAGCATGAAGGTACTAACAAACTTTATTAACTAAGTAGGAAAAATCTGGACGTGTCAAAGTCAAGTACTGTAAACCTCCAACAATGCTGCGATACTAAGTGCTATCATCAGGACGCAGAAGTGTACCATCAGTAAGAGACAGCTGTTCTGTAGAAGACAAAGGAGTGGGTGCTGGTTTGAAATAATCGCATGCCAACCTTATCAAGTATTTCTGTAGCATATTTCTCTTGTGTTAGCATCAGAGCATTGTGTATCTATTTTACCTCAATGCCAAGAAAGAAATGTAATTCACCAAGATCTTTAATGGCAAAGTTCTCATTCAGAATTTTGACCAAAATAGTAATAGCAGGATCAGAAGAGCTTGTTACTATGATGTCATCAACATAAACCAGCACATATATATATATATATAATGATACCTGACTTGTTGTAGAGAAACAATGAAGTATCTGCCTTTGATGGTATGAACCCAAGATCAGATAGTTTAGAACTCAGTCTGGAGTACCGTGCTCTAGGGGCTTATTTCAGTCCATAAAAGGCCTTATCAAACCTGCAAATATGATGCGGAGCGTGAGGATTTTCAAAGCCTAGAGGTTGTTTCATATAGACCTCCTCTTCCAGAACACCATGAAGAAACGCGTTCTTAACGTCTAGCTGTCGTAAAATCCATCCACGAGAGACAGATAGAGAGAAAACAGTTCTAATTGTAGCAATTTTAACCACTGGACTAAAAGTATCCTCATAGTCAACACCATATGATGCAAGGTTTGCAGTCTCCTCACCACGATCATCATCAGTTGAGAGACTCCACCAGCATTCACTCGCAGAATGCCCATGTATCTTGCAGATCTGGCAATCAGTTTCAACATAGGGGGTCCGAGGGCGGTCATGGCAAGGGCGGCCTTGACCACTATCATCACGGCGATGATAGTCACCGTTATTATCATCACGGCAACCCTGGTTGCTGTCATCACGGCGACGGTAGCCGTTGTCATTGCGACGGTCATCAGGAGACGATCACGTCGATTATCATCATGGCGCCAGTTATCATCGCGATGCAAGTTGTCACACCTATCACGGTAGCCACTGTTGCGATCATATGGAGGAGGAGTGCGTCCATCCGAGCGGTTGTCACGATCAGATCCACGACGAGCCAAATTTGCAGAGGACACAAAAGAACCATTTTTCTCAACTCCATTATGCAGGTCATAGGAGCACAGTTGTGCATAAAAATCATCAAGGGTTGTGCCAGCGTTACCATTAATAGTGGTAATGAGAGAATTATACTCGGTAGGATCCAGACCATGCAGCAAATAGCCGAGAAGCTCGTCATCTTCAATGGGTTTGCCGAGAGCAGAGAGTTCAACAGAAAACCCTTTCTTCTTTGTGTAGTACTGATCAGCAGTCATCGAGATCTTCTTTGTGTCATTGAGTTCAGCACGCAGATGTCTGGCTTTGGTTTGAGAGGTAGTCTGAAACATACCATTGATGGCAGCCTAGGCAGAAGCAGTGGAGTCCTTCCCAAGAACGTGAGAAAGAATTTCCGGTGACAGCGAATCAAGGAGAAAACGCAGCACCTGCTAATCACGAGCAATCCAGGCAACGTAGTCACGATTCTCAACTTGGATCTTCCTTTTGTTGGAGTCTTTTTCTTCAACTGTCTTGGGTGGCGCCCGATCAGATCCATCCAACAGCCTCATCACGTTGGCTCCACGGAAGGCTAGAAGAACAAGGGCCTTCCATAGGAGGAAGTGTTGGAGATATGCCCTAGAGGCAATAATAAATGTAGTTATTATTATATCTTTGTGTATATGATAAATATTTACATTCATGCTATAATAGTATTAACAAGGAAACATTAATACTTGTGTGATTTGTAAACTTAAATTGAAGTCCCTAGTAAAGCCTCTATATAATACTAGCTTGTTGGTTAATAAATGATTGTGGTTACCCTATCATGAACATTGAGATGTTATTAACAACAAGATCATATCGTTAGGAGAATAATATGATGGACATACTCCTATAGATAAGCGTAGCATAAAGATCAAGTCATTTTAATAGTTCAATTGCTATATGCTTTCTGATACATAGTAACCTAATTCCTTCGACCATGAGATCATGCATATCACCTTCACCGGAAGGATGCTTTGATCACATCAAACACCGCACCATAACTGGGTGGCTATAAAGGTGGCATTGAGTGTTCGGAAAGTATTGGTTGAGACACATGGATCAAGAGTGGGATTTGTCCATCCCTATGACGGATAGATATACTCTGGGCCCTCTCGGTGGAATGTCATCGAATTAGCTTGCAAGCATGTGACTGGCTCACAAGGGATCACATGTCACGGGAACGAGAAAAGAGTACTTATCAGTAACGAGGTTGAACTAGGTATGCGGAGATACCGACGATCAAAACCTCGGATAAGTAAACTATCATGAGACAAAGGGAAATTGGTATCGTATGTAAGTGGTTCATTCGATCGCAAAGTAATCGTAGAAATATGTGGGAGCCATATGAATTTCCAGATTCCTCTATTGGTTATTGATCGGAGAAGTGTCTCGATCATGTCCGCATAATTCACGAACCGTAGGGAGACACACTTAAGGATTCGACGTTGTTGAGTAGTTATGGAATGATGAGTAAGAGACTGAATGTTGTTCGGAGTCTCGGATGGGATCCGGGATATCACGAGGAGATCCGGAATGGTCCGGATAATAAGATTCATATAAGGAAAGTCCTGTTTCGGGGTTGGAGAATGGTTCCGGTGTTTTCATCGGGAATGTTCTAGAAGGTTCCGGAATGTCCGACACTCCGGAGGGGAAGGGTACATGAATGTGTCATAACAAGTTGGAATGATTGCATCATGTACTAGGTGTCATCGCTGAGCGAAATAAAGAGATAAATCAAATCCTAGTTTGAAAAGTCAAACGCCAATTGAAAAAGTCAAACGGCTATTTTGCTTGGTGGAGGGAGAGTAGGAAACCTACTTGGGGAGGAGTTCCTCTCCCTCCACCCGCCGGCCTTGGAAGCCGAGTTGGGGAGGGACTCCCCTCCTCTTGGTCGCCGCCCTCCATCTATATAAGGAGGGGCAGGGCTGCCCCTCAAGACACACAACTTGCACCCCGCAAACCCCAGCTCCAATCCGCCGGCGCCGCCACCACCTGCTGCTGCCGCCGCCTAGGGATAAACCCTAGCCGCCGAGTTGGGGCACCCCTTTTCCCTAGCCGCCGGCCTAGCCTCTTCTCCTTCGTGCGTCTAAACCCTAGATCAACAAGGGCTCTCTCATAGTCCACCATACTCGCTCCGGCTTAAGGCGAAGCCCTACGAGATCTCCTCTCTACTTACGGTACCACGCTGTCGTGCTGCCGGAATCACGAGGAGAGTGCTACAACCTCCGCTTCCTGCTGGAACAAGGGAGAGGAAGGTCTTAAATCATGTACCGGCGTGTGACCGATTGCGAGCCAGCCGAACGTTAGCCGGAAGGATCGTCTACGCGATCTTGAGATCAGGAAGAGTACGACTACATCACCCACGAGAATCCACTCTCGTTAAACTCTTTGGAATCTTCGAGGGTGAGTTATTCCATCGACTCGTTGCTACAATATAGTAGATATATCTTGGCTTGTTTGTTTGTATGCGGTAGAAAATTTTTGTTTTCCTTTCTACGAACCCCTACAATGGTATCAGAGCCGTGTCTATATGTAGATCTGTTGCATGAGTAGAACACAATGGTCATTGTGGGCGTTGATGCTTTTGTTGTCGATTGCTTCTTGTGTACTTTGCATCTTGGGGGATGGTGGGATGAAGCGGCCCGGGCTAACCTTACATGACATTGTTCATGAGACTTGCTCCACGCTTGACATGCAACTTGTATTGCATAAGTGGCTTTGCGGGTGCCTGTTTCTCCCAACATAGTTAAGATTCAATTTACGACGGGTGATTGACAATACTAGTATCAATGTTGTGGTTCTTTTCGTAAGTTAGAACGACACTTATTGAAAGCCCCAAACCACGTAAAACATGCAAAGAAAGTAGAGGCATCTAACTTTGTTTTGCAGGGGTGTGCTGTGATGTGATATGGCCATGATTGTGATTATATTCGATGTATGCAATGTTCCTTATTGTAAGTTGGCAACCGGAAGGATCCATATGGTTGTCTTTAATTTCTGTTAAGACCCGCATGTCTATTCAAGGTAGTTGTAATAGTTGAAGCCGGTGGACAACAACCATGGAGCAGCGTCATTGACCTTGCTGCAATGCCGGTGATGATGGAGATCATGTTCGTGCTTGAAGATGGAGATCGGAAGTACAAAGAAGAAAGGACATATCATATCACATATTATGTATTGCATGTGATGTTAATCCTTTATGCATCTTGTATTGCTTAGTTAACGACGGTAGCATTATAAGATGATCCCTCATGCACATGAATTTCAAGTTCTAAAGTGTTCATCCTTAGTGAGCACCGTTTCTAAAGCTTGTTGTTTCGAAGCACCACGTGATGATCGGGTGTGTTAGATTCCGCAAGTGTATACAACGTGAGCAAGCCAGATTTGCTCATGCGGAAGCTAAGGTTTGATCTTGACGAGCCTAGAATGTACAGACATGGTCTCGGAACACGGATCACCGAAAGGTAAAGCATGAATCATATAGTAAGATATGATGAACATGTCGATTGTTCGCCATTGAAGCTACATCAACTCTCGTGATGATCGGCGTTGATGTGGTGGATTTGGTTCGTGTGATCACTAAAACAATGTGAGGGATATTGTTTTGAGTGGGAGTTCACCTTGATTAATTTAACTATTAATTAGAACTCAATTTGTCATAAACTTATTCTAAACTATTGCAAATATGTTGTAGATCAATGGCGGCCCCTACCATCAATTTTAATGCGTTCCTAGAGAAAGACATGTTGAAAAACAATGGAAGCAACTTCGCGGATTGGTTCCGCAATTTGAGGATTGTCCTCACTGCTGGTAATTTGACCTATGTCTTTGGATGCATTTGGGTGACCCACCTGCAGCTACTGCTACCGACGAAGTAAAGAATGTTTACCTCGCTCGGAAGACTCAGTACTCCACAGTTCAGTGTGCTGTCTTGTATGGTTTAGAATCGAAGCTTCAGAAAAGGTTTGAGAATTTAGACCCACATGATATTGTCCGTGATCCCAAATTGATCTTTGAGACTCACGCGGCAATTGAGAGCTATGAGGCTTCTGAAAAGTTCTTTAACTGCAAGATGGAAGAGGGCAGCTCCGTCAGTGAGCATGTGCTTAAGATGTCTGGGCACGCAAACAAACTTCAAAGCTTGGGTATAGTGATTCCTAATGCTTTGGGGATTTATCGTGTCCTCCAATCACTACCACCAAGTTACAAGAACTTTGTGATGAACTACAATATGCAAAACATGAACAAGCAGTTGCCAGAACTCTTCGCCATGTTAAAATCTGCAGAAGTGGAGATCAAGAAAGAGCACCAAGTGTTGATGGTCAATAAGACCACCAAATTCAAGAAAAGCAAGTCTAAGCAAAAGGGGCACTTCAAGAAGGTTGGTAAGAAATTTACCGCACCGAAGAAGAAGACCAAGGCTGGACCTAAGCCTGATACTGAGTGCTTTTACTGCAAGGGAGAAGGTCACTGGAAGCGGAATTGCCCAAAGTACTTGGCGGATTTGAAGAACGGCAACATCAAGAAGAAAGGTATATCTGATATACATGTTATTGATGTGTATCTCACTAGTACTCGTAGTAGTGCACAGGTATTTAATCTTGGTTCGGTTGCTCATATACGTAACTCGAAGCAGTCTTTGCAGAATAAACGGAAGCTAGCGAAAAACAAGGTGACGATGCGCGTGGGAAACGGATCAAAGGTTGATGTGATCGCGGTCAGCACGCTACCTCTTCATCTACCATCGGGATTAGTTCTATACTTAAATAATTGTTATTTGGTGCCTGCGTTAAGCATGAACATTATATCGGGATCTTGTTTATTGCGAGACGGTTACTTGTTTAAGTCCGAGAATAATGGTTGTTCGATTTATATGAGTAATATGTTTTATGCACATGCACCTTTGATAGATGGTCTATTCTTATTGAATCTCGATAGTGGAAATACACATATTAATAACATTGAAGCTAAACGTTTGAAATCAAGCGATAACTTGACCTATATGTGCATTGTCGTCTTGGTCACATTGGAATGAAGCGTATGAAGAAACTCCATTCCGATGGACTTCTTGAATCACTTGAAATAGGCGAAGCATGTCTGATGGGTAAAATGACTAAGACTCCATTTTCTGGTATGATGGAGCGAGATACGGACTTATTGGAAATCATACATACCGATGTGTGTGGTCCAATGAGTGTAGCATCGCGCGGTGGTTATCGTTATGTTCTTACCTTCACGGATGACTTGAGTAGATATGGGTATATCTATTTCATGAAACATAAGTCTGAAACTTTCGAGAAGTTTAAGGAATTTCAAAGTGAGGTTGAGAATCAACGTAACAAGAAGATTAAATTTCTACGTTCTGATCGTGGAGGTGAATATCTAAGTTACGAGTTTGGCGAGCATTTGAAGAAATGCGGAATACTTTCACAATTGACACCGCGGGGAACACCACAGCGTAATGGTGTGTCCGAACATCGTAATCAAACTCTCTTAGATATGGTTCGTTCTACGATGTCACTTACAGATTTACCGCTATCATTTTGGGGTTATGCATTAGAAACAGCTGCATTCACTTTAAATAGGGAACCATCTAAATCCGTTGAAACGACACCGTATGAATTATGGTTTGGGAAGAAACCTAAATTGTCGTTCCTTAAAGTTTGGGGTTGCGAAGCCTATGTAAAGAAGTTACAACCGGACAAGCTTGAACCCAAAGCGGAAAAATGCGTCTTCATAGGATACCCAAAGGAAACTATTGGGTATACCTTCTATCATAGATCCGAAGGCAAAATCTTCGTTGCCAAGAATGGATCCTTTATAGAGAAGGAATTTCTCTCGAAAGAAGTGACTGGAAGGAAAGTAGAACTCGACGAGGTTGTCGAACCTTCTCTCGAACTTGAGAGTAGCGCATCACCGGAAGAAGTTCTTGTGGTGCCTGCACCAATAAGAGAGGAAGCTAATGATGATGATCATGAAACTTCGGTTGTAGTTGCTACAGAACCTCGCAGGTCAACGAGAACTCGTACCACTCCTGATTGGTATGATCCCGTTATGAGTGTCATGTTGGTGGACAACACCGATGACCCTGCAACGTATGAGGAAGCGATGATGAGCCCAGATTCCAATAAATGGCAAGAAGCCATGAAATCCGAGATTGGATCCATGTACGAAAACCAAGTATGGACTTTGGTGGACTTACCGGATGGCCGAAAGGCTGTCGGGAACAAATGGATTTTCAAGAAGAAAACAGATGCTGATTGTAATGATACTGTCTATAAAGCTCGACTTGTCGCAAAAGGGTTTCGACAAATTCAAGGAGTTGACTACGATGAGACTTTCTCACCTGTAGCGAAGCTAAAGTCTGTAAGGATTATGTTAGCAATCACTGCATATTATGATTATGAGATATGGCAGATGGATGTCAAAACAGCGTTCCTCAATGGAGACATTGATGAAGAGTTGTATATGATGCAACCCAAAGGTTTTGCCGATCCTAAAGATGCTAACAAGGTATGCAAACTTCAACGGTCCATATATGGATTGAAGCAAGCATCCCGAAGTTGGAATCAACGTTTTGATAAGGTGATCAAAAGTTTTGGTTTTATACAAACTTATGGAGAAGCTTGTATTTACAAGAAAGTGAGTGGGAGCTCTGTAGCATTCTTAATACTATATGTAGATGACATATTGTTGATTGGGAATGATGTAGACCTTCTTAATAGTGTCAAGGAATATTTGAATAATAGTTTTTCAATGAAGGATCTTGGCGAAGCAGCTTACATATTGGGCATAAATATTTATAGATATAGATCGAGACGCCTAATATCATTGTCACAAAGTACATATTTGGAAAAAGTTCTAAAGAGATTTGGAATGGAAGATAGCAAGAAAGGGTTCTTGCCCATGTTGCCCAATACGACCTTGAGTAAAACTCAAAGTCCGACAACGGCAGAAGATAGAGAAAGGATGAGTAAAACTCCCTATGCCTCAGCCATAGGATCTCTGATGTATGCCATGCTATGTACTAGACCCGACATTGCATATGTTTTTAGTTTAACTAGCAGATATCAAAGTGATCCAGGAGTGGATCATTTGACAGCAGTCAAAAACATCCTTGAGTACTTGAGAAGAACTAACGATATGGTTCTTTCTTATGGAGGTGATGAACAGCTCGTTGTTAATGGTTACACCGATGCTAGTTGGAACACCGATCCGGATGATTCTAAATCACAATCTGGATACGTATTTACTTTGAATGGTGCAGCAGTTAGCTGGAGGAGTGCAAAGCAAAGCGTTGTGGCGAGATCTTCAACTGAATCGGAATACATGGCTGTTTCGGAGGCTTCACAAGAAGCGATATGAATGAAAGAGTTCATTATAGAGCTCGGTGTGGTTTCCAGTGCGCTGAACCCAATGTCTATCTACTGTGATAACATGGGTGCCATAGCCAATGCACAAGAACCAAGGTTACACAAGAAGCTGAAGCACATCAAGCTACGTTTTCACGCTATTCGAGAACATGTCCAAGATGGTGACATAAAGATTTGCAAAGTACACACAGATCTGAATGTGGCGGATCCGTTGACTAAACCTCTCCCGAGGGAAAAATATGACCAACACCAAACTGCCATGGGTGTTCGGTATATTACCATGTAATCTAGATTAGTTGAATCTAGTGCAAGTGGGAGACTGTTGGAGATATGCCCTAGAGGCAATAATAAATATAGTTATTATTATATCTTTGTGTTTATGATAAATGTTTACATTCATGCTATAATAGTATTAACAAGGAAACATTAATACTTGTGTGATTTGTAAACTTAAATTGAAGTCCCTAGTAAAGCCTCTATATAATACTAGCTTGTTGGTTAATAAATGATTGTGGTTACCCTATCATGAACATTGAGATGTTATTAACAACAAGATCATATCGTTAGGAGAATGATATGATGGACATACTCCTATAGATAAGCGTAGCATAAAGATCAAGTCATTTTAATAGTTCAATTGATATATGCTTCTGATACATAGTAACCTAATTCCTTCGACCATGAGATCATGCATATCACCTTCACCGGAAGGATGATTTGATCACATCAAACACCACACCGTAACTGGGTTGCTATAAAGGTGGCATTGAGTGTTCGGAAAGTATTGGTTGAGACACATGGATCAAGAGTGGGATTTGTCCATCCATATGACGGATAGATATACTCTGGGCTCTCTCGGTGGAATGTCATCGAATTAGCTTGCAAGCATGTGACTGGCTCACAAGGGATCACATGTCACGGGAACGAGAAAAGAGTACTTATCAGTAACGAGGTTGAACTAGGTATGCAGAGATACCGACGATCAAAACCTCGGATAAGTAAACTATCGTGAGACAAAGGGAAATTGGTATCGTATGTAAGTGGTTCATTCGATCGCAAAGTAATCGTAGAAATATGTGGGAGCCATATGAATTTCCAGATTCCTCTATTGGTTATTGATCGGAGAAGTGTCTCGATCATGTCCACATAATTCACAAACCGTAGGGAGACACACTTAAGGATTCGACGTTGTTGAGTAGTTATGGAATGATGAGTAAGAGACCGAATGTTGTTCGGAGTCTCGGATGGGATCCGGGATATCACGAGGAGATCCGGAGAATAAGATTCATATAAGGAAAGTCTTGTTTCGGGGTTGGAGAATGATTCCGGTGTTTTCATCGGGAATGTTTTAGAAGGTTTCGGAATGTCCGGCACTCCGGAGGGGAAGGGTACATGAATGTGTCATAACAAGTTGGAATGATTGCATCATGTACTAGGTGTCATCACTGAGCGAAATAAAGAGATAAATCAAATCCTAGTTTGAAAAGTCAAACGCTAATTTGAAAAGTCAAACGGCTATTTTGCTTGGTGGAGGGAAAGTAGGAAACCTACTTGGGGAGGAGGTCCTCTCCCTCCATCCGCCGGCCTTGGAAGCCGAGTTGGGGAGGGACTCCCCTCCCCTTGGCCGCCGCCCTCCACCTATATAAGGAGGGGCAGGGCTGCCCCTCCAGACACACAACTTGCACCCCGCAAACCCTAGCTCCAAGCCGCCACCACCTGCTGCTGCCGCCGCCTAGGGCTAAACCCTAGCCGCCGAGTTGGGGCACCCCCTTGCCCTAGCCGCCGGCCTAGCCTCTTCTCCTTGGTGCGTCTAAACCCTAGATCACCGAGGGCTCTCTCATAGTCCACCATACTCGCTCCGGCTTAAGGCGAAGCCCTGCGAGATCTCCCCTCTACTTCCGGTACCACGCCGTCGTGCTGCCGGAATCACGAGGAGAGTGCTACAACCTCCGCTGCCTGCTGGAACAAGGGAGAGGAAGGTCTTCGTCGAGTACCGAACGTGTGACCGACTGCGGAAGCGCTGCCGGAAGGATCGTCTACGCGATCTTGAGATCGGGAAGAGTACGACTACATCACCCACGAGAATCCGCTCTCGTTAAACACTTTGGAATCTTCGAGGGTGAGTTATTCCATCGACTCGTTGCTACAATCTAGTAGATAGATCTTGGCTTGTTTGTTTGTATGCGGTAGAAATTTTTTGTTTTCCATGCCACGAACCCCTATAGGAAGTTCCCATGAGTCAGCAGCTGAGTCGGAGGTGATCCCAGGGCAGCGGTCAGAGCGGAAGTCGACGTGGAGGAACTCATGGCGACGGTGTAGATCAGGATCGAGGGTTTGTTGTGCTGTCTTGGCGGCAGCGGCTTGAAAAAGCAGCGACAGCAGCAGATGTGGAACAGCGGCGGTGACGGCAGATGGTTTTGTTGTGATATCTTGGCGGCAGCGGCGGCAGCGGCAGATGTTTTCTGTGTCTATGGATTTTGTGTGTGTATTGGCAGCGGCGGCAGCAATGAGGCTATGGCGGCTGCTTGCTTGTGGCAGCGGCGGTGGCTAGATCAGCGGCGGCGGCGGCGACAGCTAGGTCGTGGAGAAGAGGAGCTCTGATACCATATTGACAATCAGGCTAGGAACGATACCCTCGTCCGATATCGGTTACGTGTTATATATGTTGCACAGAAAAAGCCCCCGGCGTGGCTTACGTACGTGTACGAGTCGGTGTACTACACCCTACACTACACGAACAACATCTAACAGAGAGGAGTTCGGATCAGATGCTCGGATCGGTAAAAAAAAAGTCAAGTGGAGATTTCCTACCGTGTGGTGCATGGCCAGCAATTCAAAGAAAATAAATCAAGGAAATTAATTGGTGTACGTCACGTGGAGATGTGAAGGATGGAGTCCCATTTCGGTCCGGGCAATCGATAGGAATTTTCTGCCATGAGAAAATAAAGCAGAAGTTTGGAGCGACGTGTTTTCTCCTAGACTCATTTTGCAAGGAGTGCATATTGGAGTCCGTTTCAGCAATGAAAAAAAGAGATGGTCCATCTAGAGTGTGCATACGACAGGTGTAGTAAGCTCATTTGGACCTTTGGTGTGTAGGAATTTGTTCTTATTTATTTTGGATGATTTGCTAAGTGTGCTTCGAGGTTGCATTGAGAGGAGTCGCACCATTTTTTATGCCAGTTCGTGAAATATAGTCTATAGATATCGTTGAACAGTCTATGGACACTTGTTTGAGTGCATACTCAGGTGTATTCACCTTATTTGGATCCATGGTGTACAAAAATTTATCATGTCTATTGTGGATGATATGCATGGTATACCGCCAGTTGCAGTTGGTGGATCCTCATGTCTCGGTCAGGTTGATGGTGTCGAAGACCAAAGAGCGACCATGGAAGTATCAAGTCAAGCAAGCTGAGATGGAGGATGAGGCATGGATGGCGAGCAAGACTTGAAGACGGCTAGTCCAGCGGGAGGATAAGGTGTGGAAGACTGGCGAGGCTTGAAGATGGAGAGTGGCGATATTGCTAATCTGACACCATGTTCTGGAGACGACCCTATGGCATTGAGGATAATGCCTTTTGAAGAAAGGGGAGGATGATGAGGGACCAAGACCGGAGTATCTGGCCTAATCACCCTAGAATATCCGGCCACACCGGTTAGTCCGGCCTATGCCGACTGAAGTATCCGACCCTGTTCAGATCAGTCCGAACCAGATGTATCCTGTCTAGAGTCCAATTAGTTTAAATGTCGTTTTGGGCATGTCCAACCGACTAGGTTGAGGTTTCTTATATAAAGGAGTTAGTCGTCTAGGGTTAGGGTTAGCTTTGAGTTTATTCAGAATAATGTAGAACTTAAAGTTCATATTATCACCCTCCCTCTAGGATCGGCGTGTGTGACAGCGTCTCGGACGCTCGTCCATTTATCCATAAATAAAGACAAGAGAGTTCTTAAATTTTCAAGTGTAATCGTGTGTGCGCGAAGGTTCTCGAATTGTCGAGGGTTGTCAAACGTTGGTGTGTCTATCCCGGCGTGAGGTTCGTCGTTCGTCATCGAGTTGCTCACAGGATTGACGTTCCCAATCTCCAAGTTACGTGTTACGTGATTTGGAGATCTATCAAATCCATTGGATCATGAGGTGCACCGTGAAAGATCGAGCCAACAATCCGTATCAAACACATTCATGTGTTTTAGCACAAAGGATCCTGGAAACCAAGATAGAAACACAATCCAGTCCTTGAACTCTATCATTGTGACTGGTGCTCCACCACCCTCCGCCACTAGGGACCAAGCCACTTGGCGCAGAAGGAGAACAAAACACCGACAATGTTCCATGGAAAGGCATCCACATTGGAGGTTGCAGTGATGCCAATAGAAGCATCTATAGAGGCCACATGCAAGGATAAAGTTCATGATGGCACCAACTGGTTGCCATGTGTTTTTGTCCAAACTGTAGCTTCATTCTACGAGGATCTCCTCCAGTCCCATAGGCCACTGCACCTCCCATCTCCTTCTCCTCGCCACCACGGTCATCCAAAAACAGAAACAACGCAATAGAACTATAGAGGAAGAGAAAACACAAACCAAGCACCATCAAACAATCATATTTATTAGATCCACCTTGGCCATCTCCATCCTTGCGAGACGTCCAACTGCAGGAGGGGAGGGGCCTAGTTCCAACGCCATTAGGAGTCATCGGAATCCAACCAAGTAAGAATGACATAAAGCTGAAGACTACACAAGGGTGATATGAAGGAGATATGCTCTAGAGGCAAATAATAAATGGGTTTATTATCAAATGTTAATTAGTTTATAATAGTTTTATATCGTGCTATAAACTGTATCAATCGTAAACATTGATACACATGTGGTATATAAACAAATCAAAGTTCCTAGTAGCCTATATTCAACTAGTTCGTTGGACAACTTATGATCGAGGTTTCCCGATCATGGAGCATTTATGCCAATTAACAATGAAGTCATGTCATTACCTGAATGATGTTATGGACATTTACCCAACATAAGTACTACAACACGATAGTGTCACAAAGTTAACAAAGTATCCTACTCCTTAGACAATAAGATCACATTTAATCACGGTCACCCACGGCTGCTTAGAATGCATCAACGATCACACCGTAATAGGGTGATCATGTAATCCCTTGGACCCCACACTCTAAATATAAGCCGGTATAACCTAGAAGTGGATGAGGTGTGCTACCGTGGAGGCCGAAGGCCACCCACGTGTAGGCCCGTCTAGCGAAGCAGGGTACGGTATCGACAAACCACCCTACCCACTTCCTATGGTTATAGCTTCATGTGGAAGAGACGTGGCTGGATGGACTGCCAGTCAAGCATACACAAATGAGTATGTATACCAAAAACATACAAGAGTATATCAGAGCCACACCATCTAAAATAAATAGAAATATGGCAACGCCATACGGCAAGATCCAAATATCCTAGATAGAGATAGTAGTTTAGGATACATCCTCATACATCAATCAACATAGTATCAAGCGAAAGTGAAAGACAAGATCCAAGTACGGATAAGAAGCAAACTGACATAAGATGCCCGTAAATAAGCGTATTCCTGCCCACAGATCTTAGAGATCTCCATCCCCGGAATCTCTACACATGAGGGTCGCTGCCACCATCATCAGTCTCCTCAACTCAGTAACCTTCCTGTGGATATACCTCTCCATTTGAACAATATTTATCGTATGAGACCCTAAGGGTCTTAGCAAGTATTTATGCATCTAAAGGGAATAACCTGAGGGTGACGCAATTGCAGCGAAAATAAAGCCTAATAGTTCTATAGAGACACGCTACAACATCCGCTTAACAAAAGATAGACGGATGTTTGTTAAATAAACAACATTTAATTACCCAATAGATATAACAACATAAATAAACATAGCTTGCCCTCCATCCCGTTTATTGAATGAAAAGGCGAAAGAACATCCCACCCATTGGCAGTTTTATTAATCATTCCATGAATATTGCACTATTTACTAGTCATGTTTAGTCAAATTAAAGATGGTACTTTATTTATAGTTGTCTATGATCAAGAAACTATGCTCCAAGTAGTTCATAACCACGGACATGGCTTTCAGAAAGATTTACCCTGCAGGGGTGCACCTCGCTAAGCTGACACGTGGGCGATGCCAAATAAAAGCAATGAGGCATCACAATAAAGCATTCACAAGATTGCAAAATGATTTGAGGGGGCCACCTTGCTAAGCTACCCGCTACGAAGTCGGTCGGGCTCTGCGTCGTACCTAGGGGTTTGTGGCAATGGCTGTAAACGACCGGGAACCCGAGAGTGTGACTGGTCTTGTCGATACCACGAAAATATTCCACATTCCTAAATAGTACAGTAGTAAATAAAGCAGTAAAGCATGGCATAACTACAAGATAGTAATAATGCCCCAAACTAATTGTGGCCTCAAGAAATAAGATGTGATTCTAGCTCGGACTAAGGGGATTCATGGTCCCACATGCGAATAGTGCGATAGTCAAGGAACAATAATCAAGTACTCAGGTTCTATGGGACACAAGTGAGCAGGTAAAAACCAAATAAGAGCTATTGCCCATCGGTGCCTCTTTCTTTAGTTATCCCATTACTACTCAATTCAGTTGTTTAGATACCTCGTTATTCAAAGACTCTCACAAACCCTACACATGTAGTTCTACAACTCGCATGGCTCAAACAACTCCTGTAGTAGTGGCTGATAGGATTGAGGGTACAAGCTTTAGTAGGGTTTAAAAATAAAGGTTATGTAGTACTTGAGATTGCAATTTAAATCAGTTGTAGTTTAAATCAGAACGCTATTTATGATGCAAGATTAAGATAGATGCAATAGGTACTATTTTTTTCCATACAATCCCCCAGAATGAGGGATCGGGTTCCATTATCATCAGACAACGGAACAGCAACCACACACACATAAACGTAGTACTGACCCACCTAGGGGGTCAACAAAGATTCAAGAGGTCCATATTACAAACCAAGCAAACTAAACAGACAAAAGGAAGAAGGCTGGAGACGCAAGAACACCGCCCTCAGGCTAGTGGAGAACAGTACTATCAAACACAATCGAGGAGCTAACAGACCAAAACGAAGGAAGCCACGTGAGATGCCAACACCATATTCTCGCAAACCAGTTCTTTTCAGGTTCTCCTTCTTTTCTCCCGCCCCCTTTCTAGTTCTGGAGCTTCATGAGTACGAACTCCAGGGATTGTTGGCAGTCCCAGAAAAGGAACAGGAGCCACATCCATAGTTGTCGCATTAGCCAGCGCATTCTGTTGCAAAGCATCAGCTCCATCTTGCAACACTGCCCGGTCATCCTCCCCATGCAGCCCTGCCCAATAACGAATCAACACACAAGCATATATAATCAAATCAACAGGCGAGTTAATAAGTTTTTTTTCAAAACAAGCCCTATTCCTGAGCTTCCAAATAGCCCAGCAAATTGCCGCCACCATCGTAATCTGCACATTCCTGCTAACACCCACACACTGCGAAGCCCACCAAAAGTATTGAGAAAAGGACCCAGGCCTATTCGCGGCACCAATAACTCTGGCAACCACCCCCCAAACGTATCTAGCTGCCACACAAGAAAAGAACAAGTGCCCAATGTTCTCATCCTCATTACAAAACCTGCAAGTAAAATCTCCTACCCAATTCTTCCTCCTCATGTTGTCTTTGGTGAGAATAGCATTGTGCCAGATAAGCCACAACCAAATTTTAATCTTCAGGGGAATTTTAGCTTTCCACAGATGTTTGAAACTTCTATCAATCCCTACATTCGACAGATGGGTGTACATCGACTTAACAGAGAACTTGTCAGATTTATTCCACATCCACACTGGCCTGTCTTTTTCCTGATTCAAACTCACCCCAGACAGCATCTTTCTCAATTGCTCCTAATGATTCAACCCATCAATATCCAGCCATCTTCTAAAAGAGCATCTCTACCCCTTTCTTGCCATATCAGCCACAGTGATCGTTTGATTCTGGCAAATATCAAACAAATCAGGGAACCTATCCTTCAAAGGCGTATCCAGACACCAAGCATCATGCCAGAAATCAGTCAACTCCCCATTACCAATCCTCATTCTCCTACCAGCCAAATAAAGATCCCTAATCTTAATCAAATCATTCCAACATGGAGAGTCATTCTGTCTGTGTTTCATAGTACTGATCCCACCTTTTTTCAAATACTTCTTTCTCACAAAAACTTGCCATGGACCTTCCTCAGCTTCAAGGCGCCACAACCACTTACACAGCAAGCAAATGTTAAAAAGTCTAATGTTTTTAATCCCCAGTCCACCCTTTTTCCTGGGCCTACACACATATTTCCATTTAACCAGATGATATTTTTTCCCCACCTTCACATACCAAAAGAAATCTCTAGTCTGTTTCTCAATTTCTTCCACGTTTGACTTATGTAGAAGAAACATAGTCATGGGATAAACAACCACACTGGAAACACAAGCAGTGATTTTAACATGTCTCCCTCCCAGAGATAAAGCACCCCCCATCCAACCATCTAACTTTTTCTTCAACCTGTCACCAATAAAGCTCATCTCAGCCACTGTGCATCTCCTGCTACAAACCGGCAACCCCAAATATTTGATTGGCCAACTATCCTTCTGACAGTTGAACATTTCAGCATAATTGGAAAGTTTCTCCTCATCATCCAACACCATCATCACCTCACTCTTCTCAAAGTTAATCTGAGACCAGACATGGATTCAAACAAATACAACAACAATTTCAAGTTTCTAGCCCCCTCAGGATCATCTTTAATAAACAGGATGGTATCATCAGCATATTGCAAAATAGCAATCCCTTTATCAAACAAATTATCAACCAATCCTGTAAACAATCCTGTAAACTCGCAATAGGTACTATATGTAGTGCAATCAAAGGGAATTACTTGCCTGGTAGCTCATTTGAAGAATAAGTGGGATCTGAGTAATACTCCTGAGTCTCCTGATGGTTCCCTTGCTCGGCGTCTATTCGGATAAAAACCAAACACACATGGTCCATAATAAATACAATGCGCAATCATATAAATCATGTGCAACAAGCTAAACAAAGTATGGCATGATATAATGATGCACAATTGCATGTATAACATAGCATGGCAAGGGTGAGGTGTAGGAACAATAAATAAGCACTTTTATTAATTATTTGGGCATGTTTTACTCTCATAAACCTTGCTGGACATTTAATATTTATATGATGCATTCTTCAATTCATATCATGGAATGCTTCGTTAGAAAGGGCTCATCGTGCTGATCAATTTAGATATATTATTTGTCAAAATCGGAGTTAAGAAATTAAAGTTATGATTTAAACAAAATAAGGCATATTAATTCGAAATTTTTAAATGTCTGGAATTTATTTTAAATAGCATATCTATATTCCTGGCATTTTTTGATCCAAAAACATATATTATTTATATTATTCCAATAAATGAATTTAAAACAATATTAAATGCAAATTAATTCAAATTAGAGTCAAAGTCAAAGGTTTGACTAGATAGAGTTGACTCAGAAAATATTTGAATTAACATCCAAAAACCATTTATATTTCATTAGATAGAGTTGACTCAGAGCCGGCCCTGGCGAGGCGGTGTATGGCAACGGTGTTCTGCGGGCTCCCGGCGAAGGCGAGGACGAACGCCACCCGTACAAGCCACCTCCTCCTCGCTCCATGAACCGGGAGGCTCTAGACGCACCTTGCAACGCTCCAGGATACGACGGCTAGGCTCAGGTGGCACACGACGAACGACGAAGAACGCGGTGTCCATCAAGGTAGCATGGCCACGATGGAGTTCGGTGGCTTCCTTGGGGAGGAAGAAGAAAGTAGCAGGATCTCGATCCGGATGGAGAGGCTCCCTCTCTGCGCTGCTTTATCGGGAGGAAGAGAGAGAAAAGCAGAGATCACTAGAGAGAGAAGAGGTTCACGCGGGGTGCGTGTGTGCACATGGGCGCGAGCGAGGCAAGATAGGAGGCGTACGGTGCTTGTGCGCTTGCTGCCGAAGCTGATCAGAGAGAGAGAGGGTAGCTTAGGATTGGCCTTGGTTTTAGATGGATCAGATCAGATTGGGTCTGGTTTCTTTTTGCAAGGCAAGAAAAGAGGGAGGCAGGGGGCATGTGATGATGTGGGTGTAGATGATTAGGGTTAGATGTGGTTTAGGTTTAGATCACATAGTTTGCTTTTATGTATTTTTCTTTCCAAATCTTGTTCAAAACAAACCCACACAAAATTACACAAAAGAACCCATGCAAGAGAGAAAACGAAGAAGAGGAAGATTAGAGTAGATGGTTCCATCGGATTTGGTTTGATTGGCTTCTTTGTTAGAATTCAAAATCCCAAGCAATATTCAAACAAGATCTCAAAGTAAAGAAGGAGATCGATGATTGTCTGCATGGCACATGCATGCATTAATGCATGTATCCTAGCAGGGCCGACTCTGGCCCATGGCCAAGGGTCCATGTTGACAGGGGGCCCATAATTCTGGAAAAAAATCTAAAGCCCAAATCGGCCGTCCATGTCCAGAAAGAGAGGAAGCCCGAGCGGGGAGCTAGAAATGCGCGGTTGAAATGGCGCAATCGACGCCATATGCGGGTTGCCACTTGGACTTCTGATTTTAATCGATCAGACCTCCCTGACGGCCTGGCCCTGCCTCCTTCTCCCGCGGTTCAGCAATTCGGCGGCTAGTTTCCGACGAGCCGGCGGGCGACGATCCGACGTACATGTATACCTGAAGTTGTCCTGCTCCAGCACTTCTGCTCGCGTGCGCGGTGCCAGACTGCCACGGCTAGTGCGCGTGTGTCCCGTATTGCCGAAGTATTTCCATGGTTGTTCGCCTGCTGATCTCCCGGTAAATCACTCAATCCTATCTTTAATATGTTGCAATCACCAAGCTAGCTAACTAGTTTCAACTATTTTGGCATTAACACCGATCCGTGTAGGAGCATCTCACGAGAGAACGAAAATTAGCTACTCCCTCTAACCAATATTAGTAAATTTACATTTATCTAAATATAAGTATATCTAGTCAAGTTTCAGTGCTAGATTTATCTAAATATAAATGTATCTAGTCAAGTTTTATCTAAACAAATTTGAGCTAATATGGATCATAGGGAGTAGTTCAACTAATTGTAACATGATGTATTGAGAAGGATATATTAGACAACATTAATCTTGACAGTGTCCTCGATGATTTTGCATCTAAAAATGCACGAAAAAGCTTTTTTCAAGCATCGAAGCTTAATTGTCTATGAACTCATTGGAGGCTGGGTTTTTTTGGTATTCGGTAGCATGGAACACTTGTTATGTTTTCCTATCATTTTTATTTTTTATATCTAAATATCATAATGCTTTAGTGCTTGACAATTATTTATAGACATCTCGACTATGAACGTGTGATTATATGCTTTTAAATATTTTGTAAATGAAATTGGCATATATATTGTCTATATATCTAACTATACATACATATAAGTATTGTTATTAGGGGCTCTTTTGTCGACTTCGCCCAAGGGCCTCGAAAAATATAGAACCGGCCCTGGCCGGAGGATTAGCGGGATGCTCTTGGAGAGGATGAAGAGGGGCATAGCGCCATCGCCGTTGCGGCCAGTGCCACGCTGGGAGAGAGGGGGCATCTAGCGGCCAGGGCCGGTGGAGAAGCAGGACGGGCCGGAGGAGGAGGGGTGCTTCGCCGTCTCCGTTGGAGGCTGGTGACGGAGGAGCAGCGGGCTGCGTCGAGAGAGGAGGAGCACGTCGCCGTCACCGTTGGCAGCCGGGTCAGAGGAACCATTGGGACGAGAAGGTAATCCCGATGAGGAGACGAGTGAAAAAAGAAGACACATCTGAGCCATATCTTTAGAACGGATCCGACGGCCAACGGCAGCCTGCCGAGTTTGAAGATCTAGCGACTACCCTGAACGTAGATTTCCCGTTCTTTTATACCTTATGGATAATATCTATACCTTGATCATTAAGTTACAGGTACGAGTACGTGTATAAAGTTGTATTCATGGGTATATCCATACCCTGTCTATTTATACCGACTTGTAAAGCTTATCTGTAGAATTTCAACCTAAGTGGTCGAGTAGTGGGTTCCACGGGGCAGCGGCCGCTCGGGCACCTCTTCTCTGCCGGCGTTGGGGTTGCCACAGAGCTCGTCGGGTCGACGCCGGTGGCCAAGCATGGTGGTTTTTTGTGTTGTGGGTGGTGCGGGCCTGGTCGTAGATAGCTCGGCGACCTCCCCTATTTATGGTTGCGCCTGGACGCAACAGGAAATGCCCAGAACTCGCGGAAAGCGGCGGGAAAGAAAGGCGGAAGACGGCTTGGAGGCGTGAAGACACTGGAAATACGTCGGGGTTGGCGATGACCAAGCGCGAACAGATGAGTCGCACCACTGGGCGCGGTCGGCCGGACAGGCCGGACACCCTCCCCATATCGACCGAGGACCGATCCAAATGGACAGAAACAGACCGTTTGGTCGACCGGATGGGTCAACCCGGTGGAGATGCCCTTAGGGTTTGGGGTGGCAGGTGGCTGGCTGGCTTTCTTTGGTCTTGTCGGCCGCCTCCCCTAAACTTTTATTAAACTATTTTATTTATTTATTTTTGTTTTAAATACCTTTTGTGAATGGTTTTTAGTCAAACAAAATTATTTAGGATGACCTGAACAATTAATTTTGTTTATAGTGCTCCTATACCTTGGACCTTCTAGTACATGGTACTTAAGTTATATCCTCATCTATGGAATCAAGACTGTCGGAACTCTCTGATAGAGACATGCTTAGATAGCAAGAGATAGGTCAAGCAGTAATATGCCTTCAACAACCAGACTACCTCAACTTTAAGCACACACTTCATAGAATATATAAATAAAAAGTTAAGGACAAAGTTAATGATCGATTTAGAGTCTAATAACTTTTGTATGGACTATGACTGAACCTTATTTCCTAAATAACCGAGCTCGGGTTGAACATGGAACCAACATTGTAGAAGATAACTAGAAATGGTATGGACTATAAGGGAAACAACATTACACTATATTGGGCAACAACTATGTGACGTATGCTCTTACTAATGATTCCTAAATCCTTAAGATAGCAATGACCCATGACGCAGCAAGTCAACCTAGAATTTTCAATAAATGAAAAGTACAATATATTTTCTACAGAATAGAACTTTACAATAGCATATCCTTGTTCATGAATATAACGTTACATAACAGAACTTTACTTAGGAAAATACAGATGTTCCTTTCCTTTCTTCATGAAATTGACAGCACAGAACAAAATTTTACTTAGGAATATAACGTTGAAGAATAGAATTTTACTTAGGAAAACACAAAGCTACCTCAGTTATATATAGTAGTTGAGAGATTGCATTTTCTTGGCACATAATATGGTAATATCTTCTTGACACAACCAAGGTCATGTACTGCTGGAGGTGTCATATATGGAGGCTCAAGCAGAAGACCCAAGGTCATGTGCTTAATTTGCTCTGAATTTGCTAGAGAAGAACAGTGTTAATTTTATCGCCGTGTAAAAGTGCTTCTACACTACATATGTCTCGTACAAGGATTGTGAAAGATATAACCGTGAGTATACGGAGTATGTATGCAACGGAAAAAGCATTACTTCTATAGCTTAAGTTCGGTCTGCAGGGCGTGATTTCAGCGTACTTGCCGTCGCGCTGCTGGCCTGTCGTGGTCGCGCTACTGTTTTGGGTTGTCTGCGTGTGGCCCTTCGCTTTGTGTTTCGCTGGAGGTGGGTCTGCTGAGGTTGGTTCGCTGCTACTTATTGACGTGGGAGGTGGATCGCTACGTGTACGTCGATGGGTATCTGGGTGCGCGGATGTGTTGTACTTACCGTCTCATGGGTGGGCCGCTGTTTTGTGGGTCCCATTCGTCATCCGTAATGTACTGTGTTGTTCTGTGCGGTGAGGAATCGTTCCTCTGGTTATATCCGCTGCTTTGACCCCGTCCGTGTGGACTGTTCTTTCTTGCGGTGCCTCTGTGTGGCGGAGTTTTCTTGCCGGCGTTGGCAGTGTTTTCTTCGTGGGTGTGCACTGCTCGGTTTCAGGTTCTTCTGGCGCCTTCGCGCTGCTGTCTCCGCCTGGGCGACGCCTTGCTGGTGAAGGTTCGTTTGGTTCTATCTTCCGTGGTCCATTCTTTAGTTTCCGTTTTAGAACGGTTGCTTCTAGGGGTTAAAGGTGGAGAGTGGGGGTTGCGGGTGTTCCATGTTCAGGTGGAATGGGAGTTTGTTTTTGTTGCGGCATGTTTGGGAAATGCTTATACAGATTTGTAGCTTCTTTGCTGTTCGGGTGGAATTGTTGGAAGTAGGGGTGGGCATTCTGTTTTTTCGGTTAATTCGATTCGGTTTTTTAGGTTTTTCTATGATGGTTTATATAAAATAGGCACCATAATTATTTCGGTTTTCTAATTAATTGTTCGGTTAGTGGAAAATTCGGTTCGGTTTTCGGTTTTTAACCGAACTTCTGAAAATAACAACACTGTGTCATAATTTATATCAGATCCATACGAGCTAAACCACTCATCGACGCATTGGAAGCAACCTCCAGGTCGGCAAGTACATGAAGCAATACATGGCTAGCTGATGTCTTGAACGCATGTGTAGATCTTGCTCATTTTAAAAAATGATGTCTATCTTCCAAGCCGTATACATTTAACAAATTGTATGTATTGAAAGTTCAACTAAAATACATGATTATATTCGAAACAAGAAAAAATTTGAAATACTTCTAACAAAATTTATAGACACAATTGATAGTTAAACCACGAACATGTACGTGCATGTGGCTGGGGACGTACGTACATGCATGGGTTGCCTGACAGCTTTTGCATGCATGTCTTTTTATCGCATGAGTTAGTATCTACGTACAGTAATGGACGCCTGAGACAGAATCACAAATATATTTAGCTCTATCACGTGTATTTTTCGGTTTGTACGGTTATTTCGGTTAAAAGAGAGTCAAAACCGAATTAATATTTATAAATTCGGTTAATCATATTTACTAACCGAAATTAGTTTCTGCTAATTCGGGTTCGGTGTATTCGGTTTCGGTTCCGGTTAATTCGGTTTCGGTGTTCGGTTTCGGGTTTTTATGCCCACCCCTAGCTGGGAGCTTATCGGGGAAGAGAATAGGGATTCAGTAATTAGATTTCTAGAACGGTGACATGGTTATACCCCGCGGGTGCATGATCTCAGCATACCTGGTCCAGCCCAAGGAAGGCCCACGGCAAATATACGCCGGCCCATGAAGACTTTCTAGTGGCCAAGGACCATGACGCCTTCGGATCCTTAGATAGCAAGACTAGAGTAGATAGGAAACTCAAAGGGGTAAAACCCTAAAACTTGTAACCGACTAGGTATATGTACGGGACCTGCCTAATCTATATAAAGGCCAGGAGGGCACGACCTAGATCTCTCGACTCATACTTCCGCATACACACCTCCACGCAGATTGCATCTGCACACCCTTGTAATCACCGATTCCGCCGTAATGAAGAGCAGACAAGCAGGAGTAGGGTTTTCCCTCCGGAGGCCTGAACCTGGGTAAATCTCGTGTCCCCGTGTTGCTTGTTTGCTAACCGTTCCGCGATCTCCAGCATCCCCATCTTCTCCAAAACCCATGTCCATAACAATGGGCATTGACGAGATCAAACCTCGTCAATTGGCTCCGTCTGTGGGAACTGGGGACGCTGATTGTGCGATCGTGACGGTCCCAACCCGAACGATCTACAACTCTACGGCGACGGAGAGTCACCTCCTCTTCGGCGCTTTCGACTTCACCGCCCACTCGCCGGCCACCATGAAGAACTTCGAGCCCGTAGGCGACGGACTCGAGATCCTGTTCGGGAGCTTCTGCTTTCAGGTGGGGCAAACAAACACCCTCCGCCTCCCCGAGCGGGTGCCCCTACCATCAATCAGGCCCGCTTCGTGGGCCCCACACCCCGTGCTACGCACATCGTCATCAACAGATGAATCCTATGACAGCAGCAGCTGCAACTCCGATCTGTGCGACCCGCCGTCGGATGAAGGGACCTACGGTTCCGGATTCGAAAGCTGCGGCAGCAGCGGACCAATCTACGAGCGCTAACAATGCGTCGTAGTCATCCAGAGCGACGTGGATCAGCAGGCGCCCAACCCGCCGCCCAACTCGACACCTAACCCGCCAGATCGAAACGACGGAAACAGAAGAAGCCAGTCCCCCCCACCCATAGGGGACAACAACGACCATGTCATCCGCCTTAGCAAAGAAGGATGGGCCCAGGCACGCGCCGCCGTGGCGGGCAGCATAGTCCTGCCTGCAGACTCCTCACGAGATCTGCTGATGGCCTACCATATGCTCTTGATCGAGGAGCACAAGAAGCAGGTCAAGATGCAGGAGGTGCTTGACAAACGCAAGCAAGCAACCTCAGAGTCCAGCGCGCGACGAGCTGCGCTCTGCTCCATGGGCATCGGCTCCAGCATGAACGGCAACCAAGGCAACAAGCACCACTCTCGGATGGAGAACATGGATCCTAAGGAGCGCCGTGAGGTGACCCGAACCCTCCACGCATCCTTCATGGAGATGGACGCCAACGGCAACGTCATCCCAAAAACGCCACAAGCTGCGATCATGGTAGCCACCGCGTACCTAGCATCGCACCCTCCTCCGGAGGGGGACCCGAAAAGAGCCATGCACAAGTCCGCACTTACCGGACTCGGACTCGTCGGAGCCGCGCTCCACGAGGAAGCTCCTATGGAGCCGAAGAAGAAAGCTCCGGTCAGGTTCGACCGCAGCCCCACCCCGTCATCTGAAGAAGAGGACCATGAACTTCCTCGAAGGAACAAGAGTTCGCGCCATCGCAACCGCGATTACGACGCCAGGGACGCGCTCACACAGCGCAAAATCGACAAAGCGCGAGCCAAGCGCGCATGCTCGTCTGAATCCGAGATGGACGAAGACGAAGGAGAACTCTGCGAACGATGCTTCGATGAATCTGTTCGACGAACAAAGATGCCGCGAAATTTCAAGCTTCCTTCGGATACTCCGAAGTTCGACGGCACACAAGACCCAAAGGCATGGCTCAGCGACCACCTGTCATCCATCAAATTGCACGGCGGAAACAAGGAAACCGCCATGCAATGCCTTCATTACAGGTAGCAGTGCAACCGGATCGCTCGGCGCCTATCTTCGTGGTCTATCCGGCGGGAGGAGCTAGCTTACAGCTTCATCCGAAACTTCAAAGGCACCAGCAAGAGGCCTGCCTCAATCGAGGAGTTGCGGGCCTGCACTCAGCGACAGGCGAATCCATTATTCTCGTACATACTCTGCTGGTCCAACACCAAGAACTCGCAGCGCACATCTCCGAGAGAGGGCCATCGACGCCTTCAAGGGCGGCGTCAAGCTCAAGACTTCAAGGAGGAACTTGGGCCGCGTCAAGCCCAAGACACTCGACCACCTCATGGACATCGCCAATGTGGGTGGACGGCGAAGATTCCTTCCACCGGGCGCACTCGGAGGAAGAGGACGACTACGGCCGACGATGAGAGCGCCGTAGCAAGAGAAGATCGCGCGTCTACGACGATGGCGATGGACCCGACATGGTCGCGGCCGGCTACACCGACCGCCGCGCCCAGCAACGCCGCGGCGGAGGATACCGCGAGGAAACTTCGCGATGGAGGGTGCCCAAGATAGTCGTGGCGCGCGATCGCGACAACGGACCCTCGAGATCTGAAAAACTTTCGGTCCATGCACCATCCACTTCTCGTCGACAAGCGGGATGGCAAGAAGAAGGCAAGCCACATGCTCAAGGGCCGCGAGTTCGAGCTCGGTAAGCATGGTCCAGATGAGGCATCAAGCTCCACTTCCTGGATTCGGGAACGCACCCGCACCAGGTGAGATAGCGCATGGAGCTCCTCCACCGTCACCTGTAGGAGGCCCAAACCAACCAGTCGCACCAGCACAGAACAACGTTGGGAACGGGTATCCCCCGCCGAAAGGAGCACTGATGATCCAGAAGGGGCGCCCCACGAATAGGGTGTAGAAGAAAATCACCCGTCAGATCAACCTGGCCATGGCAACTCCACCCGCCATCCCTGAGTACCTCAGCGGATCGGAGTCCTGCATCACGTTCAGTCGTTCGGATCACCCTTGCCAGATCCCTCGCCCAGGTCATGCTGCCCTGGTGCTGGAGGCGCAGATCGGAGGTTTCGAGATGAGCCGCATCTTCATGGACGGCGGCAGCGGCATCAACCTGATGTTCACAAGAACTCTAGAAGCAATGCGGATCCCGCAGTGCAGCCTGGAATAGTCAGAGACAACGTTCCATGGCATCGTCCTAGGAAAGGGCATATTTCCCCTGGGCAAAATATGGCTCGACGTCATCTTCGGCAAAACGGACAACTTCCGACTCGAGCGGCTCGAATTCGAAGTGGTGGACCGGCCATCACAATACCACGCCATCCTCGGGCGTGTAGCATTCGCAAGGTTCTTGGCTGTCCCACATTACGCATACCTGCTACTCAAGATGCCAGGACCAAAGGGCGTCATCACAGTCCACGGGAGCTTCACCCGATCGGACCAATGCGACAGGGACTTCAACAGAATCTCCCAATCATTCGACATGAAGGAGGAGCTCGTAAGGCTCCACGAGGTGACGGACAATGGGGCACCCCCAGTCACATGATAAAACGCACCTGACATGTCCTTCGACTCCACCATCAACACAAAGAAGGTGCAGGTCCATCCGACGGACACCTCCAAGACGGCGCTGATCGCCAACGACCTCAGCCCCGCATAGGAAAGCGCGCTCGTCGAATTCCTCCGTGAGCACTGGGAAATCTTTGCCTGGTGTCCTACGGACATGCCAGGAGTTCCCAGGGAATTCGCCGAGCACGCACTCAACGTCTTTCCAGACACCAAGCCCGTCAAGTAGTCCATCCGGAGACTGTCTGATCCACGGGCTGAAGCCATCGAGATGGAAATCAACAGGCTACTCGCTGCAGACTTCATCAGGGAGATCAAAGAAAGCGAGTGGCTCGCAAATATAGTGATGGTTCCCAAGAAGGACACGGATATCCTGCGGATGTGCGTGGACTTCACGTCGTTTAACAAGCACTGCCCAAAGGACCACTTCCCTCTTCCTCGGATCGACCAGATCATCGATTCGACTGCAGGATGCGAGAAACTCTCCTTCCTCGACGCCTACTCAGGCTACAACCAGATTCGACTCAAGGTCGAAGATCAAGAGAAAATGGCATTCATTACACCGTTCGGAGTGTTCTGCTACAACACAATGCCCTTCGGGCTAAATAACGCAGGTGCCACGTACCAGCGATGCATGCAGGCATGCCTGAAGGACCAGATCGGTCGCAACGTCCAAGTCTATGTCGACGACATAGTCATCAAAACCAGGGAGTGCCACGTACCAGCGATGCATGCAGGCATGCTTGAAGGACCAGATTGGTCGCAACGTCCAAGTCTATGTCGACGACATAGTCATCAAAACCAGGGAGGCGACAACGCTCATCGACGATCTCCGCGAGACGTTCGATAATCTCGACCGCTACAGGATCAAGCTCAACCCCGAAAAGTGCGCCTTTGGCGTCCCATCAGGACAAATCCTTGGCTACTTCATCTCCCAGCGAGGGATAGAGGCAAACCTGAAGAAAATTCGGGTCATCATGGCGATGGAGAAGCCAAAGAATCTCAAGGGCGTCCAGCAGCTCGCAGGGAGAATAGCGGCATTGAGCAGGTTCATCAGCCGCATGGGCGAGAAGGCCCTGCCATTCTACCAGCTGCTACGCAAGGCAGATAAATTCGAGTGGACGCCCAAAGCCGATGATGCATTCGAAAGTCTCAAGCGACTGCTTTCCACCTCGCCCGTTTTGGTCACGCCAAAGGAGCGCGAGCCTCTACTGCTGTGCATAGAAGCCACACACCAGGTGGTCAGCACCATGCTAGTGGTCGAACGACCCGAAGAAGGCAAGACCCATGGGGTCCAATGCCCAATTTACTACCTCAGCGAGGTATTAACGCCAACAAAACAAAGGTACCCTCACTACCAAAAACTCGCCTACGGCGTGTTCATGACGGCTCGTCGGTTGAGCCATTACTTCCAGGAGCACCAGGTGATGGTCGTCAATGAGGCACCCCTGAACAGCATCCTGGACAACCCAGAGGCCACAGGACGCGTAGCCCTGTGGGGCATCGAGTTGTCACCCCTAGACATCCTCTACGAGAAGTGACTCGCAATCAAGTCTCAGGTCCTCCCGGACTTCCTTGTACACTGGATGGAGCTGCAGCTGCCAGACACCCCAGGCATGTCGTAGTCATGGACGATGCACTTCGACGGCTCCAAGAGTGAAGCTGGAGCAGGAGCCGGGGTCATACTGACCTCCCTGCAGGGCGACAAGATGAAGTACGTCCTTCGGATGAAATTCCGAGCCTCCAACAACGAGGCCGAATATGAAGCCCTCATCCATGGCATGAGGATGGCAAAGATCTGCGGCGCAACGCGCCTGGTCATCTACGGTGACTCCAACCTCGTCGTCCAACAAACGATGAACGAGTGTGACGCACACGCCAAAAACATGATCGCATACCGCGCACTCTATAACGCACTCGAAGGAGAATTCGACCGCTGCGAGCTTCGGCACGTTGGAAGAGAAAGCAACGAGGAGGCCGATAGACTCGCCAACATCAGCTCCACCTGCGCAAAGGTACCACCAGGTGTGTTCCTCGAACAGATCTGCGTGCCATCCATCAAGAGGAAATTCCCCAAGGGATCACCCGAAGAAGCAGAACACTCGGGGGCCACGCTACCCGAAGGTCATGAAGGACCCGAGAAACTGGACACAAAGGTCGCTATGGTCAACCTGATGCAGGTCATGGCAGTCGAAGAAACCTGGACGCGACCATACCTCCAGTTCTTGATAAACGGAGAACTGCCTGACAGCTCGACGGATGCCCGACACATATCCCGCCGGTCAAAATCTTTCACCATCATCAATGGCGAGCTGTACAAGCGCAGTATTATGGGTGTACTACAAAGGTGCGTCACCATCAGTGACGGGAAAACCATCCTCCAAGACATCCACGAGGGCATCTACGGCCATCACGCAGGCAGTCGCTCCCTTGTCGCAAAAGCTCTACGAGCTGGATTCTACTAGCCAACGGCCATGCATGACGCAAAGGACATCGTCCGAAGATGCAAAGGGTGCCAAAGGTTCACCGACAAACTGCACGCACCCGGTTCAGAGCTCAGGCCCATACCCTTGGCCTGGCCCTTCGCCCAATGGGGCCTCGACATGATCGACAAACTGCGAAGGTCCTCGAAAGGAGGGCACGTCTACCTCCTGGTCGTAGTCGACAAATTCACCAAGTGGATCGAAGCCATGCCGGTCACTAACCAAAAGGGCAAGACTGCCGTCAAGTTCTTTGAATCCATTGTCTACAGGTTCGGCGTACCGCATAGCATCATCACTGACAATGGATCGAACTTCATCTCCAAAGAATTCCAAGACTTCTGCGAAGGCCTCGGAATCAACATCACATATGCCTCGGTGGCACACCCGCAAACGAACGGGCAGGTGGAAAAGGCCAATGGCCTAATCGGCGCTGGCATCAAGAAGCGCCTCATGAGCCCACTCGAGCGAAAAGTCAGAGCCTGGACGAAAGATCTACCATCCGTCCTATGGAGCTTGCGCACCACGCCAAACAGCTCCACCGGCTACACTCCGTTCTTCATGGTGCACGGAGCCGAAGCCGTGCTACCAGCCGAAGTACACCACCAGTCCCCCCGGGTCGTCGCTTACAGCGAAGCCGAATCCACGGCTGCACTTGAAGACGCCATCGACACACTCGATGAGGCACGAGACATAGCAGCAGCTCGATCAGCGGTGTACCAGCAGAGTCTCTGCAACTACCACAGCCGATGGCTGCGCCCAAGTTCCTTCGTCAAAGGATACCTCGTCTTGAGACTCAAGCAAGAGCGACCGAAGAAATTCGAGTCACCATGGGAAGGATCCTACATCATCACCGAAGTCATCCCAGGTGGCGCCTATCGCCTCAAGCACGTGGAGTCTGGAGTCGCATACTCCAACCCATGGAACATCGCACACCTGCGACGATTCTATCCCTAGCTACCTACCCCTTTACTTTCAATAAGGCTATTCAGCCAAGGCTACTCAGCCGAACAATGTACCTCCTCCATTACGATATAAATAAAGCTAAGTGTCTCGCCCCAAAAATTTTGTTTTCCTATTCGCACTTTTACTTCATGCTACAAACGCACTCGGGGGCTCCCCCCACCTCACGATTTCGTCGATTGAGGATAACACGTGTACGCCTGAGTAGCTGACAACGTCAGGCTAACGAAAAGGACACGTATACGAACAAAGCACTACGTGCTCAAACAACAACCAAACCTTTATAACAAAGGGCAAAACACGCCCAGTCAAATATATACAAATTTTACATTTATCTCTTTTACAGGCACTACCTATTCTAAAGAATAACCTGAGCACGCTGCTCAAATAGATCTACGATATCTTCGGCATACTGCCCTACAGCCGCGTAATGCGGATGCATATCCCACGCACCACCATCTGGTCGAGGGGGTGGTCCAGCCGCTACAACGGACAGATCTACATCAGGGCGATGCAGCCTCACAAGAGACAATGCAGCCTTCACTCCCGCGACGAGCTGATGCCGCACCAACTCCTTGACATGATTCATGTTCCGAAACTTCGACAGAAGACCAGAAAGGGTCGTCGGTGCAGCATCCAACGGAAACATCACATGCAGAACCGACGCGAGCGAAGTCTGCACCTGACGAAGCACCCGCGACACTTGGTGAACATGATCTTGCATAGTCGCAAGGACCATAGCACGGTCACGATCCATCCAAAAGAACCCGCCGGCTTCCATGTCCCGTTGAGTCAAACAATTGACCCGAATAGAAACACGCTCCTTCTCCTCCCTTGGAGCAAGGTTAGCACCTGCAATACTTGCACAAAAGTAAGATGCAATGCCAGCAGGCGCATCCGAAGAAATAGGCAACAACTCGAAGAAACTTACACTGAAGCTGCTCGGATAATCGAAGCAATTCCGCCATCAAGTACTCCTCTCTGGCAGCACCGCGATCCGCCTTGGACTTCCAAACATTGGCATGGCCACGCACCCCAATCAACTCCTTCTCGAGACTACGAACACGGTCTCGAAGAAAAGGAAGCTGCGATGAATCATCCAGGGAGGGCCGCAGCTGCGCGGCAGGCGAGGTGTCAACGGGATCAGCACCCGAAGGACCCTAGATCAGTATAAAGGCAAAGACATGAACACTCAGACGAAGAAGCACACAACTCAACAAATTCATTAAGTGCATCAAAAGCCACTACGTGGCACAAGGATTTGTTCATCAACATAATTACAACAAAAGAGACCACAGCTACAGCGTCTAAGATGCAGCACCCTGAGTAGCCTAGGAGTCGGACTGCCTCGCCTTGTCCTCCCCCTGCTGCCGTAGTGCGTACTCGGCCAGCAGATCAATCATCTTTGGCCCATATCGCTTACAGCAAGCAGAATAGGTAGCGAAGGCTACCTCGGATCCATCCGCAGTCGTCGGCATCCGGGAGGTGATCTGGGGAAGATCCAGCTCCGCTCCAGCCGCCAAAGCCATTGCCAGCCCGACGGATGCGCCGATGCCCTTCTGCTTGCGCTTGTACGCCGCAGGTGCTTCGGCTGACAATGCCTCCGCCAGAGCGTCAACATCATCAAGGGCCGCGCCCTTGGGGACAAGCTCTTGTAGAATCAACCAAGGACCTCCTTGGCCTTGGCGAGCGAGTTGACGACGGTGCTGCAGCGATCTTCGACCGCTGCAGTAGCATCATCCAGAGCACTCCCATGCTCCAGAGCACCGCGGTCAAACTCGATGCCCGCTGCATCTGAGATAATAAAGAGAAGAAATGAACGAAAGCACCGCAGAAGAAAGACAAGAAAACCAAAAAAGAAGCAAGTGAAGATACTCACCCGAAACATCTTTGGCAGCCGCCATGAGCTTGCCAGCCACCTCCCTTTCACGCGCAGTCGCAGCAGTGGCAAGCTGCTCCTCGCGGTCCGTGGCCTCCCGCTGCAGGCGCGCCTTAGCCTCGGCGCGTGGCCTCCAGCTCGAGGCTCCCCGCACCAATGGCGACCTCGGCCTTCTTCTCCGCTTGACCGAGGCTCTTTTGAGAGCATCAATCTCACGAAGGGAGGTGTTGTGCTCCTCTGCATTCAAAAAATAAAAGCGTCAGATAACAGTACATGAATACACGAAGAAGCAAACATCAAGTACCTTGAAGCTGTTTGAGGCTGGCCTCCAGCACCAGGTGCTCCTGCACCAGTCGCTTGGCATCCTGCACAAAAGGCTGCAGGAAGACGACCTACTAGTCAGGAAAAGGACTCGGGGGCTACGCCCAACAGAAAAGAACAGAAGCAAAATACACACACGAAAACGCTCGGGGGCTCCCCCCGAGACTCGAAGGAAGAACAAAACAAGAAAACTCTTTTATAGATGCTCGGGGGCTCCCCCCGTGGCAGGAGACAGAACTACTTACATGATCCAATGGAGACGTCGAAGGTCCGCTAGCAAAATTCTGAGGCGCAACCACCTGAACCTCCTATGGAGGAGGGTTCGGAGAAGCGCCCTGAGAGGTAGCCACCGTCTGAGGAGGAGGAGACGCTACTTTTGACTCCCCCATCATCTCCCGAGCACCATCGCTAGAGGAGTCGGTAGAAGAGTGCCTGCACACGGACAAATTAGTACAAGTACAAAGTAAACAGGCAACGAAAAGCAATGCAGAACAAAGGAAACTTACGAGTCAAGCTCGCTCAGGTTGAAGACAGGAGGGGTCCTCCGAACCTTCTTCTTCTCCTCTTTCTTCTCTTCCTTCTTTTCTTCCTTCTTCCACTTCGCCGGCGGGTGCGGCTCTACAGCCCGCACGGGAAGGGCAGGAATCGGAGAGGAAGAGCCTCCATGCCCACCACTGTGACGTTCAAGACACAGCGGGTTCCTAGGAGTCGGAGGAGTCGAGGCATCCGAAGACTCGCTGGAGCTCCGCGATCATTTGCGAGTTTGGTCCTCGCTCGACTCGTTGGCATCTTCAGCCGAAGACCGTGCCGACGGCAGCTCGGACATGGAATCCACCACATCATTATCTAGAGAATCTAGAAATACTTCGGGTAATGGAGGCGACATGCCCGGCACTTTGAAGCTCTGCACAAAGAACATAAAATTTGTTAGCAAACAAAGGAAAATACAATGCAGTCGAAAATAACGCTACGCGCACGGATCTACACCTGTGGAACATGAAGCGAAGAAGAAAACAGAGGAGTCAGCGACTTCCCCGGGATATCCTCTCTATCCTTGAACTTCAGCAGCGAACGAAGGGCCCTGTCGAGATCTCCCTGGGATAATTTCTCAGTCGAAACCCTCGTTGGATCACGTCGGCCAGCATAAAGGAACATCGGGTGCGCCCTAGCCTGGAGTGGCTGCACCCGACGCTCGAGAAAAGTGCGGATGATATCCACACCAATCACTTCCTTCTCCGGAATCAACTAGAGATCCTCCACTCGACGATAGAGAGCTTCTATCCCCGCCACCTCGCCATCCAAGATCTTGTTTTTCCAGGACCTTTTCGGCTCGATCTTTTGGGAGGGGTCGAAAGGAACAAGAGCAAAATCCTGCCTAGGCACTACGGAGTCGCGGATATAAAACCATCGCCTCCGCCAGTACTGGACAGATTCAGACATGGAAAAAGAAAATAAAAGCAGATTGGGCTTAAGGGAGATGATGCAACCCCCAATGGGATAAACACCATCCGAACTGGATTGCTTCTTCATAGAATAGAGTTTCTGGAAGAGGCCAAAGTGCGGCTCAATACCGAGCCAGCACTCGCAGAAAGTGATAAAACAAGCAACGTGAAGAAGAGAATTGGGGGAAAGATGGTGCAATTGGACAACGTACAGAAAAAGCAGTCCGCGAAGGAAGTCGTGGAATGGGAAGGAAAATCCGCGAATGACAAAGGCGAGGAACATAACCCGAAACCCAGTGGGGGGACGGGGGATTACCTCATTGCCTGGGAGTTTGACGGCCTCCCTATCCTGCGGGATCAAGCCCCGCTCACGAAGCTTGCGGAGATCACTCTCCCGCGTCTCCGATCGCCGCCAGCCACCGTCGGTGACACGGGTATCGGCGGCACCCTTGTTCCCTCCAGCAGCGCTGGTACCAACCGCAGAAGAAGACTTCTTCGGCTTTCCCATCGCGGTACGGCGGCGAGAGCGCAAGATGGAAGAGGGAAATGTGGAAGGATATCCCAGCGCGCAGCAAGAGCTCTCAAAGAACAAGGAAGCAGTGAAACGAGAATAGCTGCGGTGAAAACAACTAAAGTTTTCCCCAATGATTATAAAGACGAAGACGATGCACGACAGCCATCCATCGAGAAGACCTAACGCCAATGGAAGGATCTGGCCATACACGTGTCAGCATCGCAACGAACCGTCGCTAACACGCCGTCCACTACGCGCGGAAATCGAGGCGACACCGTAATTATCTCCACGCCGCGCGTGACCGGTCAATTCAAGGTCAGACAGTGGGACCCATGTTCGTCCAGTCAAGTCATCTCTGGCGCAGCAGACGCTTGAGGTCATCGATCGTCAGCACTGACGTCATCAAAAGCTACACTAGCAGCAACTACAATTTCTTTGACTTCGAAGCTAAGAGTACTCACTCGAATCTACGATTCGACCAATTACTCGGGGGCTACTCCTATCAGGAGCGCTTGCCGCGCACTTGAAGAATGAACAACACGTTACAAACCGAATTGTTTCTTCGAGTCCTACGTCGAGTCTATGACTCCACTACGGAGGGCTACTCCCATAGGGAAGACGGATTTAAGCATCCGAAAAAAATTTGTGTCCCACGGACCTAACACTGAACAATGGCTGAATTAAAGTCTCTGCTCGAGTCTACGATTCGAACATACACTCGGGGGCTACTCCCATAGGGAGCGCTGGTCGCGCATCCTATGAATTCTTCGACTGCGATCCTTCGGATCAGTATGCAAAAACTTTTCGGCAACTCTGCCCTAATTAACGCTAAGTGAGTAACATTCTCCTTGGCCACCCGAAACACCTCCGCGGTGACAAAATTCGGATGTTGTGTCTACGACGCAAAGATAAGACCTACAGATATCATCTGATGGCCTGGTAACGCACATAACTGTGCTCTGCTAGTATAAACCCGTGCCAACAGGCGCGATGAAAAATCCCGATGGACGCGTTGGGTACACCAATTAAATTCACTAGAATTCCACTCCTGTAAGTTCTCCGCGGCCTGAGTCAAATTACGCCAGCATATGTTTCGGGTTCGAGTTGAGGGACTCGAACCTGAAGAAGATCATGTTGTTTTGTCCTAAAACAGTTAACTGACCCTGATCCGTCGGGAGAGTCAGGCACATGCATCAACAATCCCTACACATTATCTTGAAAGATAGAGTTGCACCCGAAGGATTGAAGAGTCTTCAGCCGAATCTACGATTCGACTGAACTCTCGGGGGCTAATGACATGGTTATACCCCACGGGTGCATGATCTCAGCATACCTGGTCCAGCCCAAGGAAGGCCCACGGCAAATATACGCCGACCCATGAAGACTTTCGGGTGGCCAAGGCCCATGACGCCTTAGGATCCTTGGAGAGCAAGACTAGAGTAGATAGGAAATTCAAAGGGGTAAAACCCTAGAACTTGTAACCGACTAGGTCTATGTCCGGGACCTGCCTAAGTCTATATAAAGGCCAGGAGGGCACGACCTAGATATCTCGACTCATACTTCCGCATACACACCTCCACGCAGATTGTATCTACGCACCCCTGTAATCACCAATTCCGCCGTAATCAAGATCAGACAAGCAGGAGTATGGTTTTCCCTCCGGGGGCCTGAACCTGGGTAAATCTCGTGTCCCCGTGTTGCTTGTTTGCTAACCGTTCCGCGATCTCCAGCATCCCCATCTTCTCCAAAACCCAAGTCCATAACAATGGGTATTGACGAGATCAAACCTCGTCAAACGGTGTTACTTATGTGAGATCTGTTATTTAAGCTGGGTATTGAGAGTTGAGATCTGCTATTTAGGCTGGAGATCGGGAGAGGTCCTTTTTTTTCCTCTGATTGGCAGACTTCTGAAGCTTCGTGATGTAGACGTTCGTGTCCTTTCTCCTCTCTTTGGCCATGTCCATCTCCATGTCGTTTCAGTCAACCGTCACGTGTTCTCGCTCCCTCTAAGCAAACATAATTTTCGCACAATCATATACTCCAATGGTCAGACATGTCATCATCAGTGGAGCGTTCAACTAATCTACTGAAATCATTATATGCATACTTACTTTATTAGACGCTATAATATTTCTTTCATTCTATCTGTTAATTGTTCTACTGTTGTCGGCTGCATGCGCTTGTTTTTTGGGTCTGTAGGTTGTTTCTATTGGATGGTGTTGTTTTTTGATGTGTTCTTGCAAATTTTTTTGTTGCTAGGTGCTTCGGTGTGTTGATTATTTTCTAGTTCTCCATGAATATTTTATTTTGCCTTTCTGATGGGTGACGTTCCTGGTGGTTCGCGGGTGACGGGGATGAAGCGTCGTGGTATGTTCATGTTTCTTTCATGTTTTCCTCTCTATTGAGGTTTCTTTTGGTTTATCTGTGTACTGCTTGCCGCAACGGTTGCAGGGGCAGGGGCTGGTACGCAGCGTCGTGTGGCGTCGCGGCTAGTGTTGTCTTCTGTGCAACCGGATTCTTTAGTTCCTGTTGGAGGGCGTCGGTTTAGTAGGCGGCGTGCGATTGTTCCTTTGCCGTCCCAATCTGTGTTGTTTGCTGACATGGCATGAGAGAATCGTAGGAGGCCTCATCTTTGGAGGAGGCCTCATCTTTTCGGTGATTTTTTTAGGCTTTGCTTGCCGTTTCTTTTTTACTTATGTTAGCTTTTGGTTTTTAGTTTGTCATAGGTATTTTTTTTGTTTTTTTAGGTGCTCGGCCTCCTGTTTTGATAGATGGTCGGCCTAATAGGATGTTGAAAAGTTATGTCGCCTACTTGAAAGGTTTGTGCTAGTTAATTTTTCTTTTGTCCAATATTGTTTTATTGTTGTTTTTCTATTGTTTAATGTTTGTGGGTTTTCTTTGCAGCCTATTTTTGGCGCAGGTCTTATTTTGGTGGTCCTGAGTACACATGCTCTTATTGCAAGGCTATTTTTTGGTATAATGAGCGGGCTATCCATCTTAGTTTGTTTCGTCAAAGGAGGATGTTTTATAATCATTGTTGCAAGGGTGGTAGGGTTTATATGGATCCGTATAGGTATTGGCTGGCTCCGCTTGATCGTCTCATTGGTTTTCGTAGAGGGGCTGAGTCTACGGAGTTTATGCGGTTAATCAGGTCTTACAACAGTATGTTTTCCTTTTCTTCTCTTGGGGTTAAGGTGGATGACAACATAAATACAGGGCGGAGTCCTTATGTATTTCGTATAAATGGTCTTCCTTCACATTGTATGGGTTCCTTGGTTCCTGCACCAAATGATCCACCGAAGTTTCCCTAGCTTTATATCTATGATACTGTTAATGAGGTTGATCATCGGATGGCTGTATTTGATGGTCAGGGTAGTGGTATTGTTGATGGGGAGGGTGGCAATGCCGCCGATTGGAATGGCGGTGGTTCTTCTCGTGGGGAGGGTCGTGTTGGTGTTGATGTGCTTGATCGAGATGTTGTGGCTTCTCTTATGGCGATGCTCGATAGTTGTAATGTGTTGGTAAAGTAGTTTATGATGATTCGGGTTTCTAGGTAGCGGGTGGAGCTTGGTGCTGCACCATTTAAGATTCGCGTTGTGGGTTATGGGTCTAACGATCCAGGTGTTTATAGTCCTCCTACTGCGCCTGAGTTGGCGGCACTCATTGTGGGTGATCTTGATGTTGAGAGGTGCAAGTTTGATATTGTTGTTGAGATGGAACAAGGTCCTTTGAAGCGGATATCACCTTTGCACCCTTCTTTGATGTCTTTACAATATCCTCTGCTTTTTTCACATGGTGATAAGGGGTTTTATTTAGGGATCATGTATGTGGGGCCTGATGGTATTTTTCCAGGGGTCAGGTCTCAGCTTAGCATGTTGGAGTACTATGCTTATCATTGTCAGTATAGGAAGGGCCAGTGATGTCTACGCACTTCTATTCTTGTAGACAGTTGTTGGGCCTCCAAGTGTAGAGGTTTGTAGAACAGTAGAAAGTTTCCCTTAAGTGGATCACCCAAGATTTATCAAACTCAGGGAGGAAGTGGTTAAAGGTATCCCCTCTCAAGCAACCCTGCAATCAAGATACAAGAAGTCTCTTGTGCCCTAGACACACCCAATATACTTTTCAGGTGTATAGGTGCACTAGTTCGGCGAAGAAATAGTGAAATACAAGTGGTAATGGTGCCAAAAAATAGCTTCTAACTTGTTGTTGACGTGGGGTAACGTGTGTGAGTGCCAAAAATATCTTGACAGTGAGGTAAATACTAAAGGAAAAAGGATGGAAGCAAGCAAACATGCAACAGATCTAGATGCAAATGGTGTTTCAATGTTTAGAAACAAGGCCTAGGGATCATACTTTCACTAGTGAACACTCTCTCATATAAATATCCTTTCTTTATGATACTACTCTTAACTACTCTCCGGTTGGACACTCTAATCCACGGTAGGGTCTTTCCAAATCTAGATAACACCACACTGTCACCTTAAGGGCTAGATGGTTCCAACAAACACCACAATTTCATAGAGACATCCAACTCCAAATATAACTCATAAAAAATATTCAATCTAGCCAAAGTGCCACACACGGTATGCACGCTGTCACTTTCACACACGTGGGGAAAAGCATAGATCTATTAAAGCACAATGAGTATTTATGTAGACTCTAGCCTAAGTGCCACCATGACATGCACGCTGTCACTTTCACACACATGGGGAGACCAGAGATCTATTGACGCACTTGAGTAGCAAGGTAGATCTACTAGATTACAAAGCTCATGACCACAATAAGATCATGCATAGAGACAGCTATGAACATAGCTACCGGTAGAGCCCTTAGCCTCGAGGAAGAACTACTCCCTCCTCATCATGGGAATCATCAACGGTGATGGAGATGGTGGAGGAGATCGATGGAGATGGCTCCAGGGGCACTTCCCCATCCCGGCAGGGTGCCGGAATAGAGACTTTCTGTCCCCCGAATCTCTCCTTCGGTGGCGGCGGCTCTACGGAGGTTTTCGTGGCTTTCTCCCCGATGTTTTAGGGTTTTCGGGTTAAAGGCTTCTTATAGGTGAAGGAGGCAAGGTCGATGGAGGGCCGGGGGGCCCACACCCCCTGTAGGCACCACCAGGGTTGGCCTACGCCTAGGAGGGTGCGGCCACCCTGGTGTCCTCCTCCATCTCAGCTTTGTGGTACCGTGTTGCTCCAGGAAAAATAGGAAGATTGGCTTTTGTCCCGTCCAATTCCGAGAATATTGATTTTCTGCCTTTTCTGGAACCAAAAACAGGAGAAAACAAGCTGTGTCATCTTGTCAATAGGTTAGTTCTAGAAAGTGTATAAAAATACCTCAAAGTGTAGACAAAACATAAGACAAATGATATAACACAAGCATGGAGCATCAAAAATTATAGAAACGTTTTCGACGTATCAAGCATCCCCAAGCTTAACTCCTGCTCGTCCTTGAGTAGGTAAGTGATAAAAAGAATATTTTTTAAGGTGACATGCACCATCGCAATCAAGATCAATCCATTTGCAAGCATTGAAAGCTGGGATCAAAGTACTCTAAACATGAACATGAAAGATGGATTTCTAACAATAAGACAAAGTAACTATGCATGCAACATGAAAGGCTACAAACAAAGATCATGAATAACATGCATTAGAAAACGTTTGTATGTTTAACATACAGAAAAATAGCATAGTGGCATTCAGCTTGTCCCTCATGGAGTAGCAAATAGATGCATAGGACACCTTCAAAGTTCATAAGAGTGACTAGATAAAAATAGCACAAGAACAAGTAATATCAACAATATGCATCAATTAACAAGTTTTGGGACACTGCACATAGAACTAAGAATGGCAACTATGCTCTCTTAACTGGTGCCTAAAGGTAGAAGGTGGAGACTCAATATAATAGTGGAAGAAAGGCCCTTCATAAAGGGAAGCAGGGATTTCAAGTCTCAAAAAGTGCTTCCAAAAATTATCGTAATGTTAGCTTTCAGCTCTCATTGCCCCTATCATAAGCATCTTGAAGTGATTAAGGTTAAAGTGAACATACTATGGAGTATATGCTTGACAAAGTATAAGTTGACAATCTCATGTCCCTTGAATATGAGGGATGCACATCATGCTACTCAACTTCAGTCACATGTAAGTCCTTGTCATTGTAAGTACATGCGTGATACGTCAGAAACGTATCTATAATTTTTGATGCTCCATGCTTGTTTAGTATCTACTTTGCTTTACTTGTCTACACTTTGAGGTGTGTTTTACATGTTTTCTGGTACTAACCTATTAACAAGTTGCAACAGTGCCAGATGCCTGTTTTCTGCTGTTTTTTGTTTCAAAAAAGTTAGTAAAGAAATATTCTCAGAATTGGACGGGACAAACGTCAAAGTCAATTACTTTCCGTGGGGAACACGAATTCCAGAGGGGAGCCGGAGAGGCCGGCCAGACCCACCCTAGGCGTGGGTGGGCCCTGCCCCACGTCTGGGAGGGATGTGGGCCCCTAGCCGCTGCCTCCCCCTTCGCCTATAAGAACTCCCCGATGCAGAAACCCTAAGCACCCGATCAAATATCCATGAAATCGTTTGTAGCCGCCACCACCATCATCCCTATATCAGGGAGGGGGGATCCGAAGTTCTTCCTAGCACCCTGCCGGAGGGGAGATCATCCCAGAGGCCTTATCTTCGGTATGATTCGTGAGTAGTTCGACCTTAGACTATGGGTCCATGTAGTAGGTAGATGGTTGTATCTCCTCCTTTGTGCTTTCATGTATAGATCTTGTGAGCTCCGTTCATGATCAAGATATAATCTATTTGTAATCATGCATGTTGTGTTTGCGGGGATCCGATGGATATTGAGATTATTATGTTGGTTTGATTAATGGTTTTGTCTTTATGATTCTATCATGTCTATGTTGTTTGTGATCTTGCATGCTCTTCGTTGTTAGTAGCTATCCTGGCCAAGTAGTTGCTAGTGAGTCCAAGAGGGGGTATTTATGCTCGATAGTGGGTTCATGCCTCTAGTTTCCAAGGGAAGTGACAATAATCTCTTCGGTTGTAGATGTGCTGTTGCTACTAGGGAGAAAACAAGGTCTCTTGTTCATGGAACATGTGGACTGTTTACCTTACACACTTTGCTTAAAGTAGTTGTCTGTTGCTTGCAACTTAATAATGGAGGGGGTTTGGATGATAACCTGAAGGTGAACTTCTAGTCACATATGCAGTAGGATGGCGGTCTATGTATCTTGTTGTATTTCCCAATCGAATCTCATAGGATCTTTCTGACTAGTAATTGCATTGTTATGCCTTGCTCATTTCCTGTCAATTGCCCTGCTGTAATTTGTTTACCCTTCATGCCATGTTGTTTATCTAAGGAGAGCACCTCTAGTGAACTATGGACCTCGGTCTAATCTTTACCATTGATACATCTTCCACTGTTACTTGTTTACTTGTTGTAAACCATTACCTTCCACACCATACGTTTAATCCTTTGTTACAATAAACCGGTGAGCTTGACAACCTCACTTATTCGTTGGGGCAAAGTCTTGAGTTTGTGTTGTGCAGGTCTCCACGTTGCTTGCAACACCTGTGTGACGTTACCTTCCTCCTTCTAGTTCGATAACCTCGGTCTCAACTGAGGGAAAACTTGATGCTTGCTCTTCACACCCTATGCTTGGGGTTACCAACGAAGTGCCGCGTCGAGCATCATCAAGGCTTTTCTGGCGCCGTTGTCGGGAGGCTAAGGACGTCTTCACAAGGGGAGTCCTTCACTTCCTTTCTCTTTACTTTGTTTTTAGTTTGCTTTGTTTCTTTTGCTTGGTTTTATTTGCCTTTTTTCAAAAAACCCAAAAAATTAGTCTAGTTTGGTTTGCTTTCTTTATTCAAAAACACAAAAAATAGTTACTACTCTAGTTGCTGGTCTGGTATTGCCTTGCTTGGTCATGCTTTCTATCAATGGATGGTTTCTTTGAAACTAGTTCTTATTGGCAAGGTGGGTTCACAAAAGAACAAAAGTATTATTATAAGGAGCACCGTTCGTGACAAAAAGGGAGACACTTATGGGAACAGATTGATAAATTGAATACTATTGCTAGAGACGTGTGTTCTACCTATAATGTTAATTATTGCTTTGATAAATCTTGTTGCTGTAGGAGGTATAAACACCTGCCTTTTCAATGTGAGTATTATGATAATGTTACCATATCTTCTTATGTTAATGGAAATTATGACTTTGATGATGTGGAACAAATTGAAGAATTTATTGCTTTCAAGGGTGCATTTGAACTTGCTAGTTTGCTTAAAAATACTAATGATGCACCTTATGAACATGAGGTTTATGAGATACTTAAATTATGCTTTGATAATTACAAGGAAGAAAATGGCTATATTCTTGAATATTTTAATAGGTGCTTTCCACAGATGGAAGAGACTAATGCCTTGTAGGAGCCTATGGAAGAAGAAATTGCTGAAACAGGAAGCTCATTAGATGAAAAAGAGGAGGATGAATGTTATGCTCCTACGGATTCTTTTGAAATATCTATTATAGGTAAAACTTGTGGTGATGTTCCTATGCCTGTTACCTATAGTAGTGATCATGATTGGGAAAATCACGCTACTTTTGATATTGAAAATCTCTTTGGTAATAATTCTGAAAATTCTATTGCCTATGATAATACTTTACCTCCAATTTATGATGATTATAATGATGATATTGATATTTTCAGTCCACCTACTATTGAGGATAAAATTGATTGTGATTACAATATGCCTCCTATATTTGATGATTATGGTGATGAGAATAATAATGATAGCTATTTTGTTGAATTTTCTCCCACTACTTATGTGGAGAGTAATAATCATTTTATGCATGTGGCTCATGATAAGATTGTTTTATGTGATAGTTATATTGTTAATTTTATTCATGATGCTACTGAAAGTTATTATGAGAGAGGGAAACATGGTCTTATGTATCTCAACAATATTAAGTTTCTCCTCTTTATGTTGAAAATCTTGAAGTTGCACTTGTTTTGCTTTCCTATGCTTATTGCTTTGTGCTTTCATGACTTGTTTCTTTACAATTCTTATGCATAGGAAGTGGGTTAGACTCAAATGTGTTTTGAATTTGCTTCTTGATGCTCTATCTTACTTCAACTCATAGTTCTTATGTGAGCATCTTCTCAAGCTATCATGCCTAACTTAAAGGCGTTAAAGAAAAGTACTTGTTGGGAGATAACCCAAGAGTTTCCTTGAGTCTTGGAAGTTATTACTTCAGTAATGACCTCTCCTTATCCTTTTTGTTTGCTTTTTGTGCCAAGAATGACCTCTATTGAGAGGGAAGTTGCGGTGACCCAACATACCACTGCATGATGTAGTACACTATAGTCGTTGACATAACACCAATGAAACACCGTTCACTAGTATTACATCCCTCAGAGTAGTACAACAGAAACACAGCAGGTCCAAGACATGACTATAGGTTACAACTCAACTCTTTACATAAGATCCAGAGAACACTCTAGGTTAAAGAGAGAGAAAGAAACTTCTTACAAAGAAGAACCAGAAATAAACAACTCAAAAACTATTATATTATTAAGACTAGTATTTTAACTAATGGTCTGGCATTGCTGCTATTGCAATACGCTATAGAAATAGGTTCTATGGCTAGAGATTATATTCCTATCTACTCAGTAACTTCGTCTTCACTTGAGTTGATGTATATTTTGACTTTCTTGACTTCATTGAAGAGCTTTAGCTTTTGATGATGATTCTTGGAGCATGATTTGATGTAGACGTCGTCTGAATGGCTTCAGAATCTAGCAAGGGTCAAGAAGATACTTTGAGTATGAGCGTACTCAACAAGTTCACTAGAAAAGGAGTGTTTGATGCACTATAACTACAACCACAGACCATAGGTCGTAGGCAATGCAAGTTTTCATAAACATTTCTTCAAAGGTTGCTTTTATTCTGAAAAGCTATGTCCGTCAGCCTTCACGGGTTTAGCAGAACTTTCATGGAGTTCCTTTCCGCGTCATAGCTCCTTCCCGGAACAGGGAGTAACAAGTTACAATTCTTACACTCTGCAGAGGTGCGTTACTTTACCCATGAGAGACCTTAGCCTTGTTGCACAACAAAGTCATGACCTCGTCCATACTTCCTTGGTATGGGGCCCAGTCTAAGATCCAAGCCAATCACTGCCCCCTTCGCGACCCCGCATGCCTCCTTGGTGTACACCATGCCCACATATTGAATTATGGCAATGGTTTGTACAGATCGTTAGATGCCAGAACTATCGTGGGACATTGAGGGTTCCCACCCATATGCTGCATATCCTCTACGAATTACCAATTAATATGCATGCTACGAGGATAACAGCCACGATCTGTACATCCGGCTTCATGCGAGAGGAAGAAGATACAGCTGACTTCTTTGTCCCATTCCAAATCTCATGGTCAACGCGTAATATACGGCGCGAGAATCACTGGCGACATTGGTTGTTAAGTCCTAGATAATATGTTCCTTTACCACCGGAACTTTCATAGTAGGTTATTACCTCATGGTAAATAACCTATAATCTTATTATTATGAAAATAATGTTTTTTGACCCTTTTCAAATGCAGGTGATGATAACACTGGATTTGTAAAATACTTTACAAAAAATAATCAAAGGACATGAGCAAGTGTGAACTTGCCTTTTGCGATTGCAAGATTATGCACTCACGGTCTTTGAAACAACATAAGATCCTATATCTAAAATCAGCATCATTGGTCCGGTAAGGACTAATGTTTAAAGAAGCAAGATGCAATTATGCATAAGTAATGATATGCATTTTGTAAAACTCCCAAATTGAATCCCCAATACTTTGAGTGAAGTGAATTCAAGTGATTCTTCTAAGAGTTGGTTTATCTTCAAATTTTACTTTATAAGTAATGATATTTATAAGGAACCTAAGTGATAATAATTCTTAATACACAGGTAAAGTATAAAGTAATGTGATTATGTTTAATTGTTATTTGGTGACTACGGTAAGAGTCCTTGGTTTAGTTATTAAGAGTTGACGAATTTATTATGATATTATTCTTTGAAGTGGCAAAAACAATAACATTTGAAGAAAAGATTTCCTTTCTAAGGTTTTAACAATCATCATTGTTAATAGAACATGATTAATGTCTTTTGGTGTTTGATTTATTAGTTTGGATTTGAGATGCTTTATGTCTTAAGTTAAATAGACCAAAGTTAACTATAAAAACATAAGTGATTTATTAGACCTAATGTTTATAAGGTTTGAGACTAAAGTTAACTTTAAAAGGTTAAGTAAACTTAAGATGTAATATATTTTAATTATTTCCAAGTTTTAGATTTATGATTGGTATAATGAAGGTGTGGAATTATTCACTTTATATTTTAGTGAATGCTTATAAAGTTATTTTGAAGGTTGTGGTTTTAAATCTTTATTTAAGGTTTCAAAATATATTAATAAGTTAATAATTTACACTTGAGTTTTATTATAAATCTTAGTTCTGGTTTGGCACTTTAGTAATTTGATTTTTTAGCCTATTAACATTTCTTGAAGAAATATAATTATTTCTTTTAAAAAAATGTTCTTAAAGAATTTTCAAAAATATATAATGGATAAGTATTTATTATTTTAAAATATTAAAAACTTTTCTACTAATATATTTAGTATTTTTCTAGTGTAATATATTTATTCAAGACTTTGAAAATGATTTTTAATTTATTTTTAAGTATTATTTTTATATTTATAAAATTTTATAAAGGATTAAATGTCTTTAAATAGTTATTCAAATTTTATTTATAAAAGAGTTAAGTTAGTATTTTTATAAAATAGTATATTTATTTTTATACACATAAATGATTTTTATTCATTTTTAGGATTTTTCCTTATTTTATGACATTTCACTTAGGATGTAATTGTTAATATTTATTTATATTTTATCTATCTTGAATAAGTACTAGGTAGATATTATTTTTGTGGTTATTTTGATATATCATATGTATTTTTAGGATTTTTCTATAATTTTCTATAACTAAAAATGTTTGCAGGTTATTTTAGTAATTCATTTTTTATTTTATTTCTAAACCTAATCAACTTGGGCCGTTTGGTTGGATATGTGGGCTGGCCTGGCCCAACTGGACCATGCCAGACCCCTCACCCCCGGCCCACCCCTCACTCCACACACACACGCACACACATAGAACTCATCCTCTCCTCTCTTGCTCCCGTGCGATGCCGCCATCGCCGCCACTCCGGCTTGTTGCCGGCCGACCTCGGATCCGCCGCCTGCCGACGAGGCTCCGACTCAAGTACCTCCGGTGATTTCCTCTGCCTCGGTGCTGCTTTGCTTCACTGCTCGTGCCCCTGCAAAACCCTAGCCGTGGGGTTCGGCTAGGTCGCCGGCTTGACTTCGCTGGCCCTCGATGCCCCTGGCTGCTACTCGAGGAAGACCAGGACTTCCACTTCCTCGACCCTAACACCGGCGGGAAGGTGCGCAGGCGCAACCCCGGTGTTCCCCTTCTCCTAATGACCGTGGAAGAGCGTTGTCAGCGTAACCCCGGCACCTGGTGCCTTTTCTAGTTCATCTATGATGCCCCTGATGCATCGACCATGCCTCTGGTTTAGGTAATTTCTTCTGTGACCGGCCTTCGAGCTGATGCATCTGCAGGTTTAGGTTATGGAGATCTTGGAATTTATCTGCGGTACTGATTTTATTTGGGTCTAGAAATTTATCTACTAGTTCTAGGAGTTATTTGTGGTCAGATAGTGCTCTTAGACCAGTGCTACTCCTGATTGAGTTAATTACTCTGTCCCCAATAGTCAGATTCCTAAAGTCTAAACCATTGTTGTGGCAATTCCTGATTAACAATTGTTTCTACTTAATTAGTTCTCTATTAGTCAGGTTTAAAGACATGTTATTAGGTGTCATTCGATAAAAACGGGCTGATGGTAGATTTTGGGAAACCTAGAATCTGCTGTTTTTTATTATCTCATGTTAATTCTAACATGGCATGCAAACAGAGTGCATTTGACAAGCTTTTAGTTGCTGAATTTTTGTGAATTGCTAGTGTTTGGTTCTCTGATGATCTAGTGATTACTATGTGATTTGTATTATCAAATCCTTATTCTGTCCTTCATACTTGATAGTGATTTCTTGTATCAGTTTTTATTTGTGCTAATAAACTAAATGTTGACTACCAGAAGTGTATATTATAAAGATAGATAGATATACTCTATTTGTCCTATTTATAATTTCTTCTGTGTTGGTGATCATTTTCTGAACTGGATATGTTACCAGAGGTATATATATCTTTTAATAATCCTAGCTTGATGCTGATTGTAACTTGTTGTGATGCCTCTCTCTAGATAGTACACATCAATCTATCATGTGTAAGATTTGCTGTCATCTAGACTAGTGGTGCCTCTTTGGTGTCCTGGATACTGCATTTATGCAATACTTGGCTTTAATCAACTGCTCTGGCTGATGTGGTACCTCCTTGGAGGATGCACCTGAACTAGATCACATATATATCCATGCTATAATATTACTGGTTAGAAGTTTGGATTTTCCCTAGCCAATGATATCATAATTTGAGGCTTACTTTGTAGAAGCAAATCATGAATGGATTCTTGCTTGAGGTTTCAAGAAAGGATCTGTTTTATAGAAGCTTTCTACAATGAAACAATCTACATACCTGATTCCTAGAACATCTGTTAGGAAAATGATGTGGCAAGATAAAGTAGTAGCTTGTGTTAGTGTATATGTCACTGTGGTGCCTCAATTTTGAGCGTGCACAGTGGTGAATCTTAATTAGCATAAAACTGCTGCTGAAAATACCACTATGATGTAACCTAAGTGGTATAATATGGAGATATGGCTTATAGCTAGTGATGCAAAAGTCTGAAGCTATAATGGCATACTTGGATAGCTCATATTGCTGTGATCTTACTACTGTGGTGCCTCCCTTTGGAGTGTGCACAGTAGTATGACCATGGCATATATAATCCGATGCCTTTGCCTAAAAATATGCTTGAAACTTGTTGTTTGAGTGGAATGTTTGTTTGTGATTGCTTGCACATTGCTTGTGTGAATTGTGTTGTGTGTTATTAGAATTATTTCCTTAGAAATCTTTTGCCTATTCTAATCCCAATCCAACCCAAACAGATGACTACTCCAAGAAACTCCAACATCAAGGTGGATGACAACAAAAACAACCAAGAGGACAACATGAGAGAACTTATAGCAACCCAAAACCAGTTGAGCCAAGAGACAACTCAGCTTTTAGCCAACAACAATGGACTAGACCCAGCCATACAAAGGATTTTGAAACTTCAATCCCAATTGTTGCAAGGATTGGTTACTCAAATGATCAACATGGGAGAATTTTTTTTCCAAAGAGCTAATGACAACAAGGATGACAAAGATGCTATTCTAGAAGGAACCCAAGCTTGCAATACTTGTGGAGACAAGGATCATGCATCCAAGGAGCATGAAGATCAATGCCCCAAGAAGAGAGAAAGATTTCCCACCTTTTAGGTGAGATATGAAGAGCATGAACTAGAAGAACTCCTAGCTTTGGAGAGGCCCAAAAGGAAGAAGAAGGACATAAGCCAGTTGCAATGTTATAATTGCAAAGAGATGGGACACTATGCCAGTGAATGCCCAGAAAAGAAGAAGAGCAAAGAAGACAAACAAAAGCTAGTGAAACCCAAGATAAGGAAGGATTTTAGCCAAGTGATGTGCAAACACTGCAAAGAGTTAGGACATTATGCATCATATTGTCCAGAGAATCCACCTCAAGACCTCATCCTTATCACATGTTTCAAATGCAAGGAACTAGGCCACTATGCAAACTTCTGTCCAGGAAAGTTACACCAAGATTCCAAGCAAACCAAGATGTAATCTAGTTGGAAATTTTAAGGGTGGTAGTACCCTAGTTGCTTTTGAGCCAATTTGTAACCCCTAGCCTTCCAAAATCTCGGGACGAGATTTATTTTAAGGGTGGTAGCCTGTCACATCCCAAGATTTTCCAAATCTTGTAATGTGAAAAATAAATGACTAAAATAAAACTTTGTTGATTTTTAGGGTAAGAAGAAACATTTTGAATCCAATTGGGAACTTTCAAAACCTATTTGGATCAAGTAAAATCCTAAAGGGATTTAAAAAGATAAATAAACAATAAACTTATAAATATTTAAAATTACTTTTTTGAATCTTTTAATAAAAAGGATTTGGTTTTCAAAAGAAAAGGTGGATTTATAAATAAAGATTATTTTATAGAGCCAAATTAAACCTTGGCCAATATTTTGAAATAAAATGTTTTGCTTTGATTAAAGGAGTAAAAGTTTATTTAAACAAAATAATGAGGATTTATTAATATCCAATTTTACTAAAAATAAAGGCTTTTCGCATTTTAAATAAACACTAAAACTTATTAAATTATTTTAAATAAGTTTTCCAAATATTTTATATTTTCAAATAAAACCTACTGAAGTGTTTTTGGTTTTATTTTAGATTTCAAAATAAAGATTTTAATAAAACAAATCCTATTTGATTCAATAACTAAGGTTCAGTTTATTTAATTATAAATGGACCCTAAATTAAAAATATTATTTTTGGTCTTTGGACTTTGGTTTATGTTGTTAAACAGAACCAAATTAAATTGCAAAGTGTGGTGGAAGTTGGATTGTTTTGAATGTTTGATTTTTTTGTTTGAAATTCAAATAGAAAAAGAGAAAAGAATCAGACCAAAAAAATATGCAAAGGTTACAGCCCAGCCCAACTATCCTAGCCCACTAAGCCCAACCAGCCCACTGCCCTCTCCCGCAGAAAACGATTCACACTCGCGATTGAACCCACTAAGTCGCAGACAGGTGGACCCCGCTCCCTTTCCTTCTCTCTCGCTGCCAGTGGACCCCACAGCCACGCGGTCATCTTCCCACCCGCGACCTGTTCTTCCCCAGACCTCGCTGCCATTCTCTGTCAATCAATCCCCGAGTAAATTCACTTAATTGCAGCGTTGATTCCGCACGGTAACCTCGCTCACTTAAGCGCCCACTCCGCCTCTCCATTTCCCCTCTCGCCCGCCTCTTGGCCACCAGTGCTGGAATCCTCCCGAACCACCACAGTCTCCGCGAGCTCCCGTTAGATTCCGCCACCACCGCCACCCCATCGCTTCAGAGCACACTGCTTGCTCGCCATCATCTCCTGACCGCCAGTGTCTTCCTCGCCGCTGCGTGCTGCAGTCGACTTCATCTTCGACTGAACGACGCCGCCGTCCGCTCCAACTCCGACGAGCTCCACAGGTAGTTTCTGGCCGCGCCTCTCCTTCTCCTTCACGCACACATCATCGCCATGGCTTTCTGCATCTGACACTGACTTCCGTTTGTCCTGGTACGCGCTGTAGCATCACCGTCGACGACGCCCGAGCAAACCCATCGTCAGACTCAACTCCGGCGAGCCATTGTCCTCACCTCCGTGCGCCCCTTCACCAGCCAGTACCACGTTGAGCATCAGCAAGCGTCGAAGATTTTGGTGAGCCACCCCACTCCTTCTCTAGCTTCCTGTATCGCCGGTAACCTCGCCGCCGCCGCATAGTCGCCGCCAGCGCCGCCACTAGTTGGCAAGCGTGCTGCGCGCCGTAGGATCTTGATCCGACGCGTGAGAATAGATTTAACATGAAGGGGTACGAACAGGTCTGCATCGCACGATCTGTTTAATATCCAACGCACTAGAGTGCTCGATCCAACCGAAACGGTATGGACGAATAGAATTAAGACGCGTGTCCCAGAGTTTGTTATAAAAACAGATTTGAATCTATTAGATTTGTGATTTTGTAAAATCCATAACTTTAGTTCCACACGTCCAAAATTGGCAAACTTTATATCAATGGAATCAGTGGAACAAGCCCTAGCCAACCATGCAATTTGTTTAGTAAAAAGCTTCTGGTAGAATGTTTGTTTTTGCAGAATCATTTGTATGCTTGTTTAGGTTATAAAAATTATTCCAAAATGATTTTGAGGATAAAAGCTTTTGAAAATGGTGTGTTTTGAACCTACTGACCCTAGGAATCACTTTGTGGTTTCAAAAATACATTTGGTGAAGGAAATAATGATGCTTTGATTTAAAACCAATTCTAGTCAAATAAAAATATAGTTTATTTATTAAAAATGGTTTTGGAGGAAAACCTTTGGGAAATGTTTTGTTTTAAAATCTCTGACCCTAAACACAAACTTTTATGGTTTGAAAACATATTTTGTGAACCCCATAGATTAGTGCCTTAGTAAAAACATTTCTACACCACATAAAATGATACCTTGTTTTGAAAATGGTTTATGAAGTGAAATCTTTTGCAAATGACTTTGCCACTTTATAAAATGACCATTAGGTGTTTTCAAATGTTTATGACCCATTAGGAACCACTTTTCAAAAACAAAACAATACTTGGCATGCTTGCATGCATTATCTTGTTTATATGATTTTATGTGATGATTTGCTTGAATGGTAGATTGAACTTGTGCCTTGCTTGATTGAATTGTAGTGACTTGAAGAGTGTGATTGTAGCAAGGACAAGGAGTGAACTTATACTCTACCAAAAAAGCAAGTGATGCTTCATACTTTTGTCCCATTATTTTCACTATGCATTAGTGATTTTTCTCTAAGTAAAACTTGCATGGAATTTTGCTAAGTATAAACCTTGCTATGGGAAAACCTAGTAGATGAAACCTTAGTAGAAATTTTCCTAAGTTAAAATTCCTACTACTATCAAGCTTAGCTTAGCTAATAGAAAACAAGGGTGGAATATATATCCATACTATAGAAAATTTCTAAGTCTGAGGACTTGTGTTTTTGTTTAATAAAACAACTAAGTTAATGAATCACCTGGGTGGAATGGTAATTGCTTGGTGGATTTTGGTTGAGTGGTTACACAAGGCCCATGTTTATGGTTTACCTTGTGTATCACACTTGTGGATTGCCACCCATGAACACAGAGATTTGAGATGTCAAATGTTGAGAAGCTTCAAGTGCAACCACTTGGAATTATGGGCTCTGCCTGGATCATATAGGTTGCAAGAACTTAGCCATATGGAAAGTTGGTGGTAGGGTTTGATAGGTTGGAGCGCGTCCATTTTGGTCTAAGGGAAGGCTTCTGAAAGATCTTGTCTTGGGAAACCAAGTCTTGTGGGGAAAGTGCACCACCTCTGCAGAGTGTAAAATATAAGTACTTAGACATGTCCCTGGTAAAGGACAATTTGAGCACCAAGACATGGAAGCAATCAAGAATCTCATCATCCAAATTTCTAAGTTAAAAACTTGTGGTTGAACAAGGGTTAATGGATCTTCAATCTTTGATTGGGAGATGCCTTGGGAAAGATTATTTTTGTCAAGCAAAACTTAGTGTTTTCAAATGATAAGGAAAAATCTATTTTTGAGCAATGCAAGCTTCAACTCCACTTTGCCAAATGCATATAGATGATAGACTCCACTATACTACCATAGTATCACTTGCCAATACAATTCAAATGTATTGACCCTTTGTGGCTATAACTTGTATGTTGCAAGTTTGATTGATTTAGTGAAGTGTGTTGATTAGGATTACAAAGTCTACAACCAACATGTCTGCCTGTGGCACTTTGAAGATGAAGGACCCCATGCTTATAGAAATTCTTCTGCAATGTAATGTAATTGTTGGAATTATGCCCTAGAGGCAATAATAAAGATGTTATTATTATAATTCTTGTTCATGATAAAGTTTATATTCCATGCTAGAATTGTATTAAGTAGAAACATTAATACTTGTGTGGTTTGTGAACAACACCGTGTCCCTGGTACGCCTCTAAGGACTAGCTCATTGATCAATGATGGTTAAGGTTTCCTAACCATAGACATGAGTTGTCAATTGATAATGAGATCATATCATTGGGAGAATGATATGATGGACATACCCAAACTAAGCGAAGCAATTAGATCGTTTCATCGTGTTCATCTTTGCAAAGCTTTTCCTATGTCAAATATTGTATTCCTTAGACCATGAGATAATGCAACTCCCTGGTACCGGAAGAAAGCTTTGAGGTCATAAAACGTCATCCTATGAGAGGGTGATCATAAAGGTGTCTCTCAAGTGATCGGAAAGTATCTGTTAGGTTGTATGTATCGAGATGGAATTTGTCCCTCCCAAGTCGGAGAGATATACTTCGGGCCCACTCGGTAATCAATATCAACACCGCTTGCAAGCATGTGGTTAAGGAGTTAATCACAAAGTGATATCGGATTACGGAACGAGTAAAGTACTTGCTGTGAACGAGATTGAACTAGGTATGACGGTACCGACGATCGAATCTCGGGCAAGTAAAATATCGCGAGACGAAGGGAATATATATATGGGATTGATTGAATCCTGGCATCGTGGTTCATCCGATATGATCATCGATGAATGTGTGGGAGTCAATATGGGTGCCTGCACCCGTTGTTGATTATTGATAGAAGATCATGTCTGCATATTCTCGAACCCGCAGGGTCACACACTTAACGTATCTCGACGCTAGGATAGATTGGATAATTGGTTTATGAATTTTTGTTCGGAGTCTCGGATGGGATCCGGGACATCACGAGAGGTTCCGGAATAGTCCGGAGAATAAGATTCATATAAGGCAGTGCAGTTTTTGGAGTTCGGAATTGTTCCGGGTTAATCGGTATTGTACCGGAAGCTTCTAGAACCTTCCGGAAGGGGACCAACGTGGCCCCACCATCCGGTAGGGGGCATGGGCCTATGAGGGAGTGTCCTGGCCGCATTGGGCCAGGGGCACAAGGCCCCATAGGGCCCAGCCGATCCTAGAGAGTGTAAATCGTTTAAACTAGAGATAGGGTTTCTAGAAGAGGGGAGAGTCCATGCCCCCCACTCCTTATCCTTTGGGCTTGGGGAGGGCTAGCTGCGCCCCCCCCTCTATATAAAGAGGGGTGGGGGCGCACCAACCCCCTACACCTCTCCTCCAAACCCTAGCCGCCTTGCTAGCTTTCCTCTCTCCCTCCCGACTGTTTGTAGGCGAAGCCCTGCTGCAGAAATTCTCCACCATATACACCACGCCGTCGTGTTGTAGATCCAATCTATCTCTCCAACATACTTGCTGGTCCGAGGAAGGAGGAAACATTGAGGTGCTGCACGTGTGCATCTCACGGAGGCACCGCCACTTGTGGTGCTAGATCGGATCGGATCGCGAGGAGGAGAAGCAAGTACGACTACATCACCCACGTTCCGACGAACGTTCCGCTGTGCGAATCTTCAAGGGTATGAAGATCAAATCCAATCTCTCTCGTTGATTCCATCTCCTAGATTAGATCCTGGCTTTCCCTCTGTTCGCATCCGTAGAAAATTTTGATTTACTATGCCGTGAAACCCTTCAGTGGTATCAGAGCTAGATCTATGCGTAGATGTGTTTCACGAGTAGAACGCAACATGGTTGTTGCGGGCGTTGATGTTTTCTGTTGCAAGCCTCTTGTTTGTGTTCTTCTTATGACGCGGGATAGTGAGATTGAAGCGGTCCAGGCCAACCTTACGCGACATCGCTTATAGACCGGCTCCGCACTTGACGTGTGGCTTGTTCCACACATGCGGCTGGTGGATGCCGGTTCTCTCACTATGGTTGTCATGGGATTAACACCGAGTTTGGCAACCATAATATCACCGCTGTGGCTTTCCGTAGGTAAGAATCGTTCTTAGCATCTACTCCCATAAGCCACGTAAAACATGCAACAACAAAGTAGAGGCGTCTAACTTGTTTTTGCAGGAGTGTTTTCGTGATATGGTATGGCCCAAGATGTGATGTGTATAATGTATGCGATGATCATGTTTTGTAATGTTTCACGACTTGCATGTCGGTGAGTACACAACCGGCAGGAGCCATATGGTTGTTTTATAATTGTGTATGACCTGCGAGTCAACTTCTTATACGCCATGTAATAGCTTTACTTTATCGCTAAGTAGTTAGCAATAGTTGTAGTTGCTATTCGTGGTGGAGGCAATCATGGTGGAGTGATGGAGATCATGCCGGAACGCACAAGATGGAGATCATTGCGCGAGGATTGGCTATACCATGTCACATAAAGTTATATGCATGTGATGTTTATCCCTTTATGTATCTTATTATGCTTAGATCGCGACGGTAGCATTATAAGATGATTCCTCACTTAAAGATCAAGATAAAAACTGTGTTCTCCCCAAGTATGCACCGTTGCGAAAATTCGTTGTGTCCAAGCATCACGTGATGATCGGGTGCTATAGACTCTACGCTCACATACAACGGGTGCAAGCCAGTTTTGCACACGCGGAAATACTTGGGTCTAGCTTGATGATCCTAGCATGTACAGACATGGCCTCGGAACACAAGAACCGAAAGGTTAAGCATGAGTCATATGAATGATATGATCGACACTTTGTTGTCCACCATTGAAACCACATCTCTTCTCGTGATGATCGGATTAGGTGTGGTGAATTTGGATCGTGTTCACTAAACAACTTGAGGGATGTTGAATTTAGTGGGAGTTCATCTAGTAATTTGATTAAGTTGAACTATTTATCATGAACATAGTCTAAATTGTACTTGTAAATACTGTAGATCACATGGCCAAGTCCAACTTCAACTTCAACGTTTTTGCTGAGAAGGAAAAGCTTAGAAACAATGGGTCTAACTTCACCAATTGGTTCCGCAATCTAAGAATCATTCTGTCTGGACAAAAGGACTATGTCCTTGGGAAAGCGTTAGGTGACCCTCACGAATCGCTACCGATGAGAAAGCTGTCTATCATGCAAAGATGATTATGGTATGATTAAGAGCACCATGTTGTTTGCTATGGAACCGAGCTTCAAAATCGTTTTGTAGAGTATCCCGGCCCTTCGAGATTCTCGAGGAGCCGAAAACCATGTTTCGACTCAGCCCGCTCGAGAGATATGAGATCTCCGAGAAGTTCTTTAACGCAAGATGGAGGAAGGGAGTTCCGTTAGTGAGAACGCCATAAAGATGTCGGGCTACACTCAACGCTTGAGCAACCGGAATGCACGATTCCAGAGGAGCTCAAGATTGACAGTTCGCAATCACTCCCGCTACAAAAGTTTTGTAGTGACTCATAATCGATTGGTTCCATCGATACGATCACCGAGCTCTTCGCAAAGTCAAGGCTGCGGAGGTGGACATCAAGAAAGATAATCATGTGTTGATGGTCAACAAGCCCTCCTTTAAGAAAGGTAAGGAGCAAAGAAGCTCTTCAAGAAGGGCGGCAAGCGGCATCGCCTCGCCGAGAAGAAGCTCAAGTCTGGTCCTAAATCGACAAGTGCTTCTATTGCAAGGACAAGGGTCACTTTGAAGCGCAATCGTCCGAAGTACTTAGCGGACAAGAAGGCTGGCACCATCAAAGGTATATTTGATATACATGTTATTGATGTTTTCCTTACTAGCCCTCGTTGTAGTGCCCGGGTATTTGATACCGGTTGCTAATATTTGTAACTCAAACAGGAGCTACGGAATAGACGGCGGCTTGAGAGGGATGAGGTGACGATGCGCGTTGGCAACAGATCAAGAGTTGATGTGATGGCCGTCGGCACGCTCTCCTTAGTTTTACCTTCAGGATTAGTTTTAAACCTTAATAAGTGTTATTATGTGCCTGCGTTGAGCATGAACATTATTTCTGGATCGTGTTTATTGCAAGACGGTTATTCATTTAAATCGGAGAATAATGGTTGTTCTATTTATATGAGTAACATCTTTTATGGTCATTCACCTCTTGTGAATGGTTTATTTCTTCTAAATCTCGAAAGGGATGAAACACACATCCATAACATTGAGGCTAAGAGATGCAAAGTAGATAGTGATAATACTACTTATTTGTGGCACTGTCGTCTAGGTCATATTGGTGTAAAGCGCATGAAGAAACTCCATTCTGATGGACTTTTGGAGTCTCTTGATTTTGAATCATTTGACACATGCGAACCATGCCTCATGGGCAAGATGATCAAAACCCCGTTCTCCGGTATGATGGAGCGAGCAACGGACTTGTTGGAAATCATACATACCGATGTATGCAGACCGATGAGTGTTTCGACGCGCGGTGGATATCGCTATTTTCTCACTTTTACCGATGACTTAAGTAGATATGGGTATATCTATTTAATGAAACATAAATCTGAAACATTTGAAAAGTTCAAGGAATTTCAGAATGAAGTGGAGAACCATCGAATGAAAGATTAAGTTTCTACGATCCGATCGTGAGGCGAATATTTGAGTTATGATTTTCTCACGCATCTTAAAGCAAGTGGAATCGTTTCACAACTCACGCCACCGAACACCACATCGCAATGGTGTGTTCGAAGCCGAATCGAACCCTATTAGATATGGTCCGATCAATGATGTCTCTTGATTTGCCGTTATCATTTTGGGGTTATGCATTAGAAACCGCTGCATTCACTTTAAATAGGGCTCCATCTAAATCCGTTGAGACGACACCGTATGAACTGTGGTTTGGTGCTAAACCTAAGTTGTCGTTTCTTAAAGTTTGGGGATGCGCTTTACGTCAAGAAGTTTATGCCGGACAAGCTCGAACCCAAAGCGAGAAATGCGTCTTCATAGGATACCCTAAGGAAACTATTGGGTATACCTTCTATCACGTAACCAAGGCAAAGTGTTTGTGAAGAACGGTTCCTTTCTTGAGAAGGAGTTTCTCTCGAAAGAAGTGAGTGGGAGGAAAGTAGAGCTTGACGAGTTTATTGAACCTTCTCTTGAATTGGAGAGTAGAGCAAGACCTGAAATTGTTCCGGTCACCGCACTAACGATAGAGGAAGCTAATGACAAGGATCATGAAGCTTGGACGATGTCGCTCTTGAACGTCGCAGTCGACAAGGTCGCGTGCCCTCCCGAGTGGTACGGCAACCTGTCTTTCTGTCTTGTTGGTAGAAGACAGTGAACCTACGAACTATGAGGAAGCGATGATGAGCCCAGACTCTGAGAAATGGCTGGAAGCCATGAAATCCGAATTGGGATCCATGAGCGAAAACCAAGTATGGACTTTGGTGGATCCTCCTAGCGACCGAAAGGCCGTTGAGTGCAAATGGATATTCAAGAAGAAAACAGACGCAGATGGTAATGTTACCGTCTATAAAGCACGGCTTGTCGCAAAAGGTTTTCGACAAGTTCAAGGTGTTGACTACGATGAGACTTTGTCTCCCGTAGCGATGTTTAAGTCCATTCGGATTTTATTAGAAATTGCTGCGTTTCATGATTATGAAATATGGCAGATGGATGTCAAGACTGCTTTCCTCAATGGGAACATTGATGAAGAGTTGTATATGATGCAACCCGAAGGTTTTGTCGATCCTAAGGATGCTAGTAAAGTATGCAAACTTCAGCGTTCCATTTATGGACTGAAGCAAGCATCTCGGAGTTGGAACCTTCGTTTTGAACAAGTGATCAAGAGTTTTGGATTTGTTCCAAATTGCTACGAAGCTTGTATCTACAAGAAAGTGAGTGGGAGCTCGGTGACGTTTCGGTATCAGTATGTGGATGACATATTGATTATCAGAAATGACATCAACATGCTTAACGATGTGAAGAGTTATTTGAACAAGTGTTTTTCAATGAAAGACCTAGGTGAAGCTGCTTATATATTGGGCATCAAAATCTATAGAGATAGACAAAGACGCCTGATAGCTTTAAGCCAGAGTACATACCTAGACAAAGTTCTGAAAAGGTTCGGAATGGATAAGGCAAAGAAAGGTTCAGTGCCTATGTTGTCAGGTAAGATATTGAGCAAGACTCAGTGTCCAGCTACGGTAAATGATAGGGAAGGTATGAGCAAAGTGCCTTATGCCTCGGCCATAGGTTCCATCATGTATGCCATGCTGTGTACTAGACCGGATGTGTACAATGCTCTAAGTTTGACGAGCAGATATCAAAGTGTTCTAGGAGTGGAAAACTGGACAGCCGTGAAGAACATCCTAAAGTACCTAAATAGAACTAAAGAAATGTTCTTAGTCTATGGGGGTGATGAACAGCTTGTCGTAAAAGGTTACGTCGATGCTAGTTTCGACACCGACAAGGATGATTCCAAATCTCAGACAGGATACGTTTATATTTTGAATGGAGGAGTGAGTGGAGAAGTCGCAAGCAAAGCGTGATCGCGGGATCTACAAAGGAAGCGGAATACATGGCTGCAGAAGCGTCAAGTGAAGGAGTTTGGATCGAAACTTCATCATCGAGCTTGGCGTGGTTCCAAGTGCATTGGACCCATGGAGATATTGTGTGACAACATCGCGCCATAGCACTCGCTAAGGAACCAAGATATCATCCAAAGACCAAGCATATCAACCGCAAGTTTCATATAATCCGAGATTATATAGCGGATGGAGATCGAAGATTAGCAAAGTACATACGGATCCGAATGTCGCAGATCCATTGACTAAACCTATTCCACGTGTAAAACATGATCAACACCTCGATTGCCATGGGTGTGAGATTGTTGTCTAGATGTAAACTAGATTATTGACTCTAGTGCAAGTGGGAGACTGTTGGAATTATTCCCTAGAGGCAATAATAAAGATGTTATTATTATAATTCTTGTTCATGATAAAGTTTATATTCCATGCTAGAATTGTATTAAGCGGAAACATTAATACTTGTGTGGTTTGTGAACAACACCGTGTGTCCCCCTGCGCCTCTAAGGACTAGCTCATTGATCAATGATGGTTAAGGTTTCCTAACCATAGACATGAGTTGTCAATTGATAATGAGATCATATCATTGGGAGAATGATATGATGGACAGACCCAAACTAAGCGAAGCAATTAGATCGTTTCATCGTGTTCATCTCTGCGAAGCTTTTCCTATGCCAAATATTGTATTCCTTAGACCATGAGATAATGCAACTCCCTGGTACCGGAAGAAAGCTTTGAGGTCATCAAACGTCATCCTATGAGAGGGTGATCATAAAGGTGTCTCTTAGGTGATCGGAAAGTATTTGTTGGGTTGTATGTATCGAGATGGAATTTGTCCCTCCCAAGTCGGAGAGATATACTTCGGGCCCACTCGGTAATTGATATCAACACCGCTTGCAAGCATGTGGTTAAGGAGTTAATCACAAAGTGATATCGGATTACGGAACGAGTAAAGTACTTGCTGTGAACGAGATTGAACTAGGTATGACGCATCGACGATCGAATCTCGCAAGTAAAATATCGCGAGACAAGGGAATATATATATGGGATTGATTGAATCCTGGCATCGTGGTTCATCCGATATGATCATCGATGAATGTGTGGGAGTCAATATGGGTGCCTGACCCGTTGTTGATTATTGATAGAAGATCATGTCCATATTCTCGAACCCGCAGGTCACACACTTAACGTATCTCGACGCTAGGATAGATTGGATAATTGGTTTATGAATTTTTGTTCGGAGTCTCGGATGGGATCCGGGACATCACGAGAGGTTCCGGAATGGTCCGGAGAATAAGATTCATATAAGGCAGTGCAGTTTTGGGAGTTCGGAATTGTTCCGGGTTAATCGGTATTGTACCGGAAGCTTCTAGAACCTTCCGGAAGGGGACCAACGTGGCCCCACCTTCCGGGAGGGGGCATGGGCCTATGAGGGAGTGTCCTGGCCGCATTGGGCTAGGGGCACAAGGCCCCATAGGGCCCAGCCGACCCTAGAGAGTTTAAATCGTTTAAACTAGAGATAGGGTTTCTAGAAGAGGGGAGAGTCCATGCCCCCCACTCCTTATCCTTTGGGCTTGGGGGAGGGGCTAGGGCTGCGCCCCCCTCTATATAAAGAGGGGTGGGGGCGCACCAACCCCCTACACCTCTCCTCCAAACCCTAGCCGCCTTGCTAGCTTTCCTCTCTCCCTCCCGACTGTTTGTAGGCGAAGCCCTGCTGCAGAAATTCTCCACCATATACACCACGCCGTCGTGTTGTAGATCCAATCTATCTCTCCACCATACTTGCTGGTCCGAGGAAGGAGGAAACGTCGAGGTGCTGCATGTGTGCATCTCACGGAGGCACCGCCACTTGTGGTGCTAGATCGGATCGGATCGCGAGGAGGAGAAGCGAGTACGACTACATCACCCACGTTCCGATGAACGCTCATTGTCTTGAATCTTCAAGGGTATGAAGATCTAATCCAATCTCTCTCGTTGATTGCATCTCCTAGATTAGATCTTGGCTTTCCCTCTGTTCGCATCCGTAGAAAATTTTGATTTACTATGCCGCGAAACCCTTCATCAATAGCCAAATGAGCTATGTAAGATGTAATGAAATATTTTATTCCTGGTTATAAAGTTGTATTATGACCTTTGTTTCTTGATATTACATCTTAACTGTGGATGCTAGCTATTGATCCAGGGACTAGCATTGTGAACACAGGGGACTCTACCTTATTAAAGGTTGGGACCCTTACAGATGGTATCAGAGCATTGTGTTGCCTGTAGGATTTGTAAACCTAGGATTGGACAAAACCCCTTAGAAAAATAGGAGTTGTATTTGTTCCAAAACTTATTTACAAACAATCTTGTAAACTCTTTCCTCAACCATTTTGGTTTCAACTCTACATCTCTTCTACTTCAACTTGATGGAAAAACCTACCCCATGACCAAAGACAATACCATGTGCAAAGGAATCCATCAACTCTAATGACTTCAACATCTTCAACTCTAATGACTTCAACATCTTCAACTCTAATGACTTCAACATCTTTAGCATATTCACCAAGTACTTCAATCTTGGATGTCAAGTGAGACAAGAAATCTTGCTCAAGATTTGGAGACTAAGGAAAAACAACTTAGAAGGAGCCATCCTCACCTTTGAAGTTTTTGTGACCAAGGATTTTCCTAAGGAAACCATGATTTCATGCAAAAAGAATCAACCAAGAAGGATGGAAGGATCACAAGTGAACCATATAGATGGACCACCATATTTAGTTAAGTCAAACCCACCAACTTATGTGGTGTAACAAAAATATTTTTGGTTGCCTAAAAATATGCTTGAAACTTGTTGTTTGAGTGGAATGTTTGTTTGTGATTGCTTGCACATTGCTTGTGTGAATTGTGTTGTGTGTGATTAGAATTATTTCCTTAGAAATCTTTTGCCTATTCTAATCCCAATCCAACCCAAACAGATGACTACTCCAAGAAACTCCAACATCAAGGTGGATGACAACAAAAACAACCAAGAGGACAACATGAGAGAACTTATAGCAACCCAAAACCAGTTGAGCCAAGAGACAACTCAGCTTTTAGCCAACAACAATGGACTAGACCCAGCCATACAAAGGATTTTGAAACTTCAATCCCAATTGTTGCAAGGATTGGTTACTCAAATGATCAACATGGGAGAAATTTTTTTCCAAAGAGCTAATGACAACAAGGATGACAAAGATGCTATTCTAGAAGGAACCCAAGCTTGCAATACTTGTGGAGACAAGGATCATGCATCCAAGGAGCATGAAGATCAATGCCCCAAGAAGAGAGAAAGATTTCCCACCTTTTAGGTGAGATATGAAGAGCATGAACTAGAAGAACTCCTAGCTTTGGAGAGGCCCAAAAGGAAGAAGAAGGACATAAGCCAGTTGCAATGTTATAATTGCAAAGAGATGGGACACTATGCCAGTGAATGCCCAGAAAAGAAGAAGAGCCAAGAATACAAACAAAAGCTAGTGAAACCCAAGATAAGGAAGGATTTTAGCCAAGTGATGTGCAAACACTGCAAAGATTTAGGACATTATGCATCATATTGTCCAGAGAAGCCACCTCAAGACCTCATCCTTATCACATGTTTCAAATGCAAGGAACTAGGCCACTATGCAAACTTCTGTCCAGGAAAGTTACACCAAGATTCCAAGCAAACCAAGATGTAATCTAGTTGGAAATTTTAAGGGTGGTAGTACCCTAGTTGCTTTTGAGCCAATTTATAACCCCTAGCCTTCCCAAATCTCGGGACGAGATTTATTTTAAGGGTGGTAGCCTGTCACATCCCAAGATTTTCCAAATCTTGTAATGTGAAAAATAAATGAATAAAATAAAACTTTGTTGATTTTCAGGGTAAGAAGAAACTTTTTGAATCCAATTGGGAACTTTCAAAACCTATTTGGATCAAGTAAAATACTAAAGGGATTTAAAAAGATAAATAAACAATAAACTTATAAATATTTAAAATTACTTTTTTTTGAATCTTTTAATAAAAAGGATTTGTTTTTCAAAAGAAAAGGTGGATTTATAAATAAAGATTATTTTATAGAGCCAAATTAAACCTTGGCCAATATTTTGAAATAAAATGTTTTGCTTTGATTAAAGGAGTAAAAGTTTATTTAAACAAAATAATGAGGATTTATTAATATCCAATTTTACTAAAAATAAAGGCTTTTCCCATTTTAAATAAACACTAAAACTTATTAAATTATTTTAAATAAGTTTTCCAAATATTTTATATTTTCAAATAAAACCTACTGATGTGTTTTTGGTTTTATTTTAGATTTAAAAATAAAGATTTTAATAAAACAAATCCTATTTGATTCAATAACTAAGGTTCATTTTATTTAATTATAAATGGACCCTAAAATAAAAATATTATTTTTGGTCTTTGGACTTTGGTTTATGTTGTTAAACAGAACCAAATTCAATTGCAAAGTGTGGTGGAAGTTGGATTGTTTTGAATGTTTGATTTGTTTGTTTGAAATTCAATCAGGAAATTCAAACAGAAAAAGAGAAAAGAATCATACCAAAAAAAATATGCAAAGGTTACAACCCAGCCGGCCCAGCCCAACTATCCTAGCCCACTAAGCCCAACCAGCCCACTGCCCTCTCCCGCAGAAAACGATTCACACTCGCGATTGAACCCACTAAGTCGCAGACAGGTGGACCCCGTTCCCTTTCCTTCTCTCTCGCTGCCAGTGGACCCCACAGCCACGCGGTCATCTTCCCCACCATGACTGTTCTTCCCAGGCACCGTTCTCTGTGAATCAATCCCCGAGTAAATTCACTTAATTTCAGCGTTGATTCCGCACGGCAACCTCGCTCACTTAAGCGCCCACTCCCCCTCTCCATTTCCCCTCTCTCGCCCGGCTCTCTCGGCCACCAGGGTTCTCGGAATCCTCCCCGAACCACCACAGTCTCCGGCGAGCTCCCGTTTAAATTCCGGCCACCACCGCCAGCCCCACTGCTTCCAGAGCACACTGGCTTGCTCGCCATCATCTCCTGCACCTGCCAGTGTCTTACCCTCGCTCGCACGTGCTCTGCAGCGTCGACTTCATCTTCGACTGAACGCCGCCGCCGTCCGCTCCAACTCCGACGAGCTCCACAGGTAGTTTCTGGCCACGCCTCTCCTTCTCCTTCACGCACACATCATCGCCATGGCTTTGAGCATCTGACACTGACTTCCATTTGTCCTGGTACGCGCTGTATCATCACCGTCGACGACGCCCGAGCATACCCGTCGTCAGACTCAACTCCGGCGAGCCATTGTCCTCACCTCCGTGCGCCCCTTCACCAGCCAGTACCACGTTGAGCATCAGCAAGCATTGACGATTCTGGTGAGCCACCCCACTCCTTCTCTAGCTTCCTGTATCGCCGGCAACCTCGCCGCCAGAGCGCCGCCGCCGCACAGTCGCCGCCAGCGCCGCCACTAGTTGGCAAGCGTGCTGCGCGCCGTAGGATCTTGATCCGACGCGTGAGAATAGATTTAACTCGAAGGGGTACGAACAGATCTGCACCGCACGATCTGTTTAATATCCAACGCACCAGAGTGCTCGATCCAACCGAAACGGTATGGACGAATAGAATTAAGACGCGTGTCCCAGAGTTTTTTATAAAAACAGATTTGAATCTATTAGATTTGTGATTTTGTAAAATCCATAACTTTAGTTCCACATGTCCAAAATTTGCAAACTTTATATCAATGGAATCAGTGGAACAAGCCCTATCCAACCATGCAATTTGTTTAGTAAAAAGATTCTGGTAGAATGTTTGTTTTTGCAGAATCATTTGTATGCTTGTTTAGGTTATAAAATTATTCCAAAATGATTTTGAGGATAAAATCTTTTGCAAATGGTGTGTTTTGAACCTACTGACCCTAGGAATCACTTTGTGGTTTCAAAAATACATTTGGTGAAGGAAATAATGATGCCTTGATTTAAAACCAATTCTAGTCAAATAAAAATATAGTTTATTTAGTAAAAATGGTTTTGGAGGAAAACCTTTGGGAAATGTTTTGTTTTAAAATCTCTGATCCTAAACACAAAGTTTTATGGTTTGAAAACATATTTTGTGAACCAGATAGATTAGTGCCTTAGTAAAAACATTTCTACACCACATAAAATGATACCTTGTTTTGAAAATGGTTTATGAAGTGAAATCTTTTGCAAATGACTTTGCCACTTTATAAAATGACCATTAGGTGTTTTCAAGTGTTTATGACCCATTATGAACCACTTTTCAAAAACAAAACAATCCTTGGCATGCTTGCATGCATTATCTTGTTTATATGATTTTATGTGATGATTTGCTTGAATGGTAGATTGAACTTGTGCCTTGCTTGATTGAATTGTAGTGACTTGAAGAGTGTGATTGTAGCAAGGACAAGGAGTGAACTTATACTCTACCAAAAAGGCAAGTGATGCTTCATACTTTTGTCCCATTATTTTCACTATGCATTAGTGATTTTTCTCTAAGTAAAACTTGCATGGAATTTTGCTAAGTATAAACCTTGCTATGGGAAAACCTAGTAGATGAAACCTTAGTAGAAATTTTCCTAAGTTAAGATTCCTACTACTATCAAGCTTAGCTTAGCTAATAGAAAACAAGGGTGGAATATATATCCATACTATGGAAAATTTCTAAGTCTGAGGACTTGTGTTTTTGTTTAATAAAACAACTAAGTTAATGAATCACCTGGGTGGAATGGTAATTTCTTGGTGGATTTTGGTTGAGTGGTTACACAAGGCCCATGTTTATGGTTTACCTTGTGTATCACACTTGTGGATTGCCACCCAGGAACAAAGAGATTTGAGATGTCAAATGTTGAGAAGCTTCAAGTGCAACCACTTGGCATTATGGGCTCTGCCTGGATCATATAGGTTGCAAGAACTTAGCCATATGGATAGTTGGTGGTAGGGTTTGATAGGTTGGAGCGTGTCCATTTTGGTCTAAGGGAAGGCTTTTGAAAGATCTTGTCTTGGGAAACCAAGTCTTGTGGGGAAAGTGCACCACCTCTGCAGAGTGTAAAATCTAAGTACTTAGCCATGTCCCTGGTAAAGGACAATTTGAGCATCAAGACATGGAAGAAATCAAGAATCTCATCATCCAAATTTCTAAGTTAAAAACTTGTGGTTGAACAAGGGTTAATGGATCTTCAATCTTTGATTGGGAGATGCCTTGGGAAAGATTATTTTTGTCAAGCAAAACTTAGTGTTTTCAAATGATAAGGAAAAATCTATTTTTGAGCAATGCAAGCCTCAACTCCACTTTGCCAAATGCATATAGATGATAGACTCCACTATACTACCATAGTATCACTTGCCAATACAATTCAAATGTATAAACCCTTTGTGGCTGTAACTTGTATGTTGCAGGTTTGATTGATTTAGTGAAGTGTGTTGATTAGGATTACAAAGTCTACAACCAACATGTCTGCCTGTGGCACTTTGAAGATGAAGGACCCCATTCTTATAGAAATTCTGCTGCAATGTAATGTAATAGCCAAATGAGCTATGTAATATGTAATGAAATATTTTATTCCTGGTTATAAAGTTGTATTATGACCTTTGTTTCTTGATATTACATCTTAACTGTGGATGCTAGCTATTGATCCAGGGACTAGCATTGTGAACACAGGGGACTCTACGTTATTAAAGGTTGGGACCCTTACAGGTAGATGGAACTAATTGATGGTTATTATTTCCCTTGTGTTTCCAGATCTATATATAAGAGATAAGGACAGATGCTGCATAATCTAGTGGGTAGTTCTGATGATATTTTTACCTGCTGGTTATGATTGGATTATGGCCTGTTGTAAATCTTGATCAACTACTTCTTAGGCTACTGCTAGGATGCTCCTCCTCAAACTGTTGTTGATCTTCTGCTGGTAAGCTTTTGGAACTATTTCCTTCCTTCCTTCCTTGTGGTGCTGATCTGCTACTGGCCTCGTTTTTGATATTCTCCTCCTCCTCTTAATATTGTTTGATCCTGACCTGCATCTGGATGGCTCATCTAAGCAACCAGATTGCAAGGAATATAGGATTGAAACTAGGATGGTTGATTTGTGTTGGTTGTATTGGTTGTTGCTTACTATGGTGAAGAATTGAATGTGTGTTCTTGAGAAGAACAAGTACTGTGAATAGAACTGGGTGGATGTGGAAAGGAGGTAGTAGCAGTACTGGTACGGTTGGTGTTCCTTTTGTATGGTTTATACCTTCCCTGATGTGTTCCTATGTTGACAGCAAGGTTTGCTTGCATGAAGTGACTGTGTTGTGTGCCTGTTAGTGTCATCTGTGGATCAGATCAAGTGAAACTTGATATTTGCTGTCAATTCACCTTTTTACCACTTCATCTGGATTTGGTGAAACTTGCCCCTGTACCAGCCTGTGATGCACTAGTCTGAGGCTTCTTTTTATGATAAGATCAGATACACACATTGGTGAAACTTTCCCCTTCAATTTAAAAGCTCAATGATGTGTCCAACAGTGCATTTCACTGCCAGACTGAGATCAAAGATTTAACCAAGTCCCCATTCTGTTTCTTCCTTGTATTTTTGTTTTGTTTTGTTTTGTAGAGTGAAGAATAAGGAGAGCTGAAGAACAGAAGACATAGGACCAATTAGGAAAATAGTTTAGGTTTTCTTTTTTTATTCTTTTACAACTTTATTTGATTCTTAAATATTGTAAATAATATTGTATTCTTTTATTAGTGTAATAAAGTTCATTTTTTATCTTTGTTAGTTGAAACTTGTAAGGATTTGTATTTTATTTAACAAAGTTTACTTATTTCCTTTTTCTTTTACAATTCTTTTGTAAAGACAATGTCATATTTATTTTGTTGTAATAAAGAGCTCTTTTATTTATTTCAGTAATGTAATTTATTTTTCTGCTTATTTAATTCATGATACTTTACTTTTATTCATTTCTTGTAAAAGATCGATGTAATACTATATGTATATATATTAATAAAGAAATCTTTTTATATCATTTTATTTTGTAATCACTTCAATTCAAGTTATTAAGTGTTTCTAATTTCCATTAGTGAATTTTATAAATTCATATTTGAAATTCAAATACATGCTTGAGCATATTTCCCCTAAACAAATAATTCTATAAAGGTCATGTCGAAATATAGCGCACTTGCTCCGAAGTTTCCATCAGAACAAGAGAGATCTCGATCCCCCTACAGCTCTTGTAGTTTTGCGCAAAAATTCCCCAGATTTTCTTATGCATGAATAGAATGCACAACCCTGTTTCCTCTTTATTTCTAGGTGCTAATCCTGGGATGTTACAATACGCAAGCTTTAACACCGACCCGGATGACTCTAAGTCTCAATCCGGATACATAATTATCATGAATGGTGGAGCGGTTAGTTGGAGGAGTTCCAAACAACCTGTGGTGGCGGGATCAACAACAGAGGCCGAATATGTTGCTGCTTCGGAAGCGGCTCAAGAAGCGGTTTGGATGAAGGAGTTCATATCCGAACTAGATGTGGTTGCAAGCGCGTTGGACCCAATGGTGATCTATTGTGACAACAATGGTGCCATTGCCAATGCCAAAGAACCAAGGTCTAACAAGAATTCCAAGCATATTAAGAGCCTATTTCACTCCATCCACGATCATGTCAAGGATGGAGATATAAAGATTTGTAAAGTACACACGGATCTCAATGTAGCAGATCCATTGACTAAAACTCTCCCTATAGAAAAACATGATCAACACCAGAACTCCATGGGTGTTAGATTCATCACTATGTAACTAGATTATTGTCTCTAGTGCAAGTGGGAGACTGAAGGGAATATGCCCTAAGAGGCAATAATAAAGTGTTTATTATGTGTATTACAAGTATATGATAGATGTTTATTTTGCATGATATAATTGTATTAATACGGAAACGTTAATACATGTGTGTTTAATAAACAAATAGAAAGTTCCTAGTTATGCCTCTCTCATAAACTAGCTCTTTGATTAACAAGATGATCAAGGTTTCCTGATCATGGACATTGGATGTTGTTAATAACGGGATCACAACATTAGTGTAATGGTGTGATGAACATTCATCCTAAGTATAGCATTACGATCAAAGTCATTGAGTTTATATTGCTATAACAACTTACGAAGTAATCCTAATCCTTAGACCATGAGATCATGTCAATCACTAACACTGGAAGAGTTTCTTGATAACATCAAACGTCACACCGTAACAGGGTAATTATAAAGATGGGTTCAGAACTAATAAAGTGTTATGTTGAGGCCCATGGATCGAGAGTGGAATTTTTTCATCCCAATGAAAGATAGATATACTCTGGGCCCTTTCGGTGATATCACATTGGTTAGCTTGCAAGCAAGTGATTTGATCACTAGAATGTTATATCACGGGAACAAGAAAAGAGTACATGTCAGTAACGAGATCAAACTAGGTATGGAGATACCGATGATCGAATCTCGTACATGTAATATATTGCGAAACAAAGGGATTAAGATAATAGCGTAAAAGGTTCCGACGATCACAAGAAAGTCATCGTTGAATGTGTGGGAGTCAGTATGGGTCTCCAGATCCCGCTTCTGATTATTGATCCGATAGGGGTCTCGATCATATCCGCATTATTCGTGAACAGTAGGGTGACACACTTAAGATACATCGACATCAAATTGGAGCAAAAGTTTCATGCCGGAAAGAATAACAAGCGCAGGAATTTATTTCACTAGATACCAAAACAGGTTTTGGGGTGAAATTACAGAAAGTGTTTTTTGCATGTGAAATAGAATTCTAGCAAGGGGTTATATGTGAATGTTTTTCATTAAAGTGATTGAAAAAATTCTGAATTAATAACATAGTTTTATTTAATGAGAGTTTGCATTAAATTTGGTGGAAATTAATAGCAATTTTGAGTGGGATTTTGAGTGGAGGGAAATGAAGAGGTTTTTGTGAGTGGAGTGTCCACCCACATGAATGAAGTAGGGGAGGGGGCAGACCCCATGGCCGGCGGCCACCCCCTTCGGTGCCCCCCTCCTCCTATAAAAGGCACCCCTCTCCCTCTCTCTCACTTACACCTCCTCGTGAAGGATCTCTCTCCCCCTCTAGAATTTATCCCCCATGGTCTCGGACTAGCGAGATACATGTTCCCGGTGGCTATTCAGCAAGAAAGAGTTGTGATTCCGCTGCATCGCTGGAGCGAGGAGGCAGAGGTTGCTCGGTGCCTCGGACGTGTGTGCGAGCACGGATGCGCTGCTGATTTGCGGCGCTAGAACTTCCTCTCGATCTTGATATCGGCAAAAGATCGTCTACATCAACCACGAGTTTAACTCGTTAAGCTTTGTAGGTCTTCAAGGGTATGTTCTCTACGGATATACATCCGCCCGTTGTTTGTATATAGTAGATAGATCTTGGTACATAGTTGTTTGCATCATAGGAATTTTTTTGTTTTCTATGCTGCGAACCCTACAGTGGTATCAGAGCCGGATCTATGTGTAGTTGCTTTACACGGGTAGTACACATATGAGTATGTGGGCGATGATGATCATGTTGTTGCTTCTTAGTTGTAATTTTGGATATTGGTGGAATAATGGGATGAAGCTGCCCGGAAAAACTTTACATGTCCTCGCACATGAGACCCGTTCCATGCTTGACATGCAACTAGTTTGCATAAGTGTCTAGCGGGTGTCTGTCTCTCCTACTATAGTCAATATCTATTTTGCAACGAGTTGTCAACAATTTGGTTATCCTCGTTGTGGTTCATGTTCATAGGTATGAACGGTTCTATCTTCGAAAGCCCCAAGCCACCTAAAACTTGCAATGGATAAATTAGAGGAATCTAGTTTAGATTGTTGCTGGGCTAGTGTTATGATATGGTGATATTGTAAGTAGAAGTATGAGATGATACTCTTACAACACACATAACGTGTAAGTTCCATAGACCTTGGCCTTACACAGAAAGGTATGATAGTGATCATACCACGATGCACATGATAGAGATCATATGCGGGAAACCATATCATTTCACTTATAAACATGTGATGTTTGATAGCATCTTATATTGCTTGTTTGGCGTTTTATTAGCATAATAAGATGATCCCTCATTTAAATATCAAGACAAGATTGTGTTCTTCCTTTAGTATGCAGGGATTATGTTTTTGTCGCTCCAAGACATCACGTGATCATCGGGTGTTCTTGGATCCACGACCACATTTTGGGTGTAATACAGTTACACACGCGAAAACTAAGGTTCTTACTTGGCGAGACTAGCATGTACAGACATGGCCCCGGAACATGGACCAAAAGGTTAAGCATGAGTCATATAGTAGATATGATGCCCATTTGATGCTCGCCTTTGAAGCTACACCGACTCACGTGATGATCGGACTTGGTGTAGTGGATTTGGTTCATGTAATCACCAAAAAGACACGAGGGGTGTCGTTTTTGAGTGAGAGTTCATTCGTAATGTGGATTAGTTGAACTCAATCTATAAAAAACTTAGTCTAAACTTTACAATTTCTGTTGTAGATGGCACCACCTACTTTTAATTTCAATGTGTTCATGGAGAAAGAGAAACTTGTAAGGAACGGTAGCAACTTTATCGAATGTGCCATGAATTTTTGGATTCTCCTCTATGCTGCACAAAAGCAATATGTGCTAGAAGCGCCGCTAGGCCCCCCACCTTTTGAGGATTCCCCTGACGAGGATAATAATGTCTATCAGACTCGTCAGGAGGACCACAATTTAGTTGATTGCGGCATATTGTATGGGCTAGAGCCAGAACGTCGAAAGCGTTTCGAAAACGGCAATGCATTTGATACAATGGGTGAGTTGAAAATGATTTTCGACACACATGCTACTGTAGAGAGCTACAATGCTTCAGAAAAGTTCTTTAGCTGCATGATGGAAGAACACAGCTCCGTTAGTGAGCATGTACTCAAGATGTCGGGTTACGCCGATAAGATTGTGTCCTTGGGAATATCGATTCCCATTGACTTAGGCATCCATCATGTTCTGCAGTCTCTGCCACCTAGCTATAAGAGCTTTGTGATGAACTATAATATGCAAGGCATGAAGAAGTCTCTTCCCGAGCTTCTGTCAATGCTTAAAACTACATAAGTGGAGATCAAGAAGGAACATCAAGTGTTGATGATCAATAATAACACTGGTTTCAAGAAATACAAGAAAGGGAAACGGAAGGGAAGTAAGGGCGGCAAGCTGGTTGCCATGCCTGAAAAGAAACCCCGAGTTGGCCCTAAGTTTGATACCGAGTGCTACTATTGTAAGGGGACTGGCCACTGGAAGCGCAACTGCCCCAAGTATTTGGCAGACAAGAAGGTCGGCAAGGCAAACAAAGGTATATATGATATACATGTTATTGATGTGTACTTGACTAGTGCTCGCAGTAGCACCTGGGTATTTGATACCGGTTTAGTTGCTAATATTTGTAACTCGAATCAGGGGCTGCAGAACAAGCGACCTCTAGAAAGGGGTGAGGTCAAGATGCGTGTCGGCAATGGATCAAGTGTTGATGCGATCGCCGTCGGAACGCTACCTCTCCATTTTCCATCGGGATTAGTAATAAACTTGAATAATTGTTATCTGGTGCCAGCACTGAGCATCAACATTATATCTGGATCGTGTTTGATGCGAAGTGGTTATTCATTTAAATCCGAGAACAATGGTTGTTCTATTTATATGAATGAAATCTTTTATGGTCATGCACTGATGATGAATGGTTTATTTCTATTGGATCTCGATAATAATTTTGAATAGTAGCACTCGGTATCAAACTTAGGGCCGTTTAGGTCATATTGGTGTTAAACGCATGAAGAATTAAACTTACGTATGAAATCCTTTAAGTTTAAATCTTTTAGCATCAACATTATGATGATGCTAAAAGGATTAAAATTAATGATGATACATCTGCATATATGTGGCACTGCCGTCTAGGTCATATTGGCGTTAAACGCATGAAGAATCTCCATTCAGATGGACTTTTGGAATCACTTGATTTTGAATCATTTGATACATGTGAGCCATGCCTTATGGGCAAGATGACTAGAACGCCGTTTTCCGGTTCAATGGAACGGGCGACAAATTTATTGGAAATCATACATTCTGATATATTTGGTCCAATGAGTGTGTCGGCGCAAGGTGGATATCGTTATTTTGTTACTTTCACGGATGATTTAAGGAGATACGGTTATATCTACTTGATGAAACACAAGTCTGAAACCTTTGAAAAGTTCAAGGAATTTCAGAATGAAGTGGAAAATCATCGTAATAGAAAGAGAAAATTTCTACGGTCCGACCGTGGAGGTGAGTATCTAAGTTACGAGTTTAGCACTCACATGAAAGAGTGTGGAATTGTTTCACAACTCACACCTGCCGGAACACCACAGCGAAATGGTGTGTCAGAACGTCGTAATTGTACTTTATTGGATATGGTTCGATCTATGATGTCTCTGAAGGACTTGTCGTTGTCATTTTGGGGTTATGCACTAGAAACTGCTGCATTCACTTTAAATCGGGCACCATCTAAACCCGTTGAAAAGACACCGTATGAATTGTGGTTTGGAAACAAACCTAAGATGTCATTTCTTAAAGTTTGGGGATGCGATGTTTATGTGAAGAAACTTCAACCGGATAAACTCGAACCCAAAGCGGAAAAATGCGTCTTCATAGGATACCCTAAGGAAACTATTGGGTATTCCTTCTATCACAGATCCGAGGGCAAGGTTTTTGTTGCCAAGAATGGATCCTTTCTAGAGAAAGAGTTTCTCGCGAAAGGTGTGAGTAGTCGGAATGTAGAACTCGAAGAGGTTATTGAACCTTCTCTTCAAAGTATGGCGAGTAGCACAGCGCCGGAAGTTGTTCCGGAGTTGTCTTCACCAGTTGAAGAGGGAACTAATGATAATGACCATGAAACTCCGAAAGAGAGTACTACCGAAACTCGCAGGTCTAGCAGGACGCATGCAGCTCCCGAGCTGTACGGAAACCCTGTTATGAATTTCATGGTTGATGAAATTGATGACCCTACGACGTATGAAGAAGCGATGATGAGCCTGGATTCCAACAAATGGTTAGAAGGCATGAAATCCGAGATCAAATCCATGTATGAAAATCAAGTTTGGAACTTGGTGGAATTACCTCACGACCGAAAGGCCGTGGAGAACAAACGGATTTTCAAAAGGAAAACTGATGCTGATGGTAATGTGACCGTCTATAAAGCTCGACTTGTCGCAAAGGGGTTTCGACAAATTCAAGGAGTTGACTATGATGAGACATTCTCTCCTGTAGCGATGCTAAAGTTAGTTAGGATTATGTTAGCAATTGCTGCATATTTCGATTGTGAGATATGGCAGATGGATGTCAAAATCACATTTCTCAATGGTAATATTGAAGAATATCCTAAGGATGCTAACAAGGTGTGCAAGCTTCAGCGATCCATCTATGGATTAAAGCAAGCATCACGAAGTTGGAATCTCCGCTTTGATGAGGTGATCAAAGAGTTTGGATTTGTCCAAACTTATGGAGAAGCTTGTATTTACAAGAAAGTGAGTGGGAGCAATGTGGCATTTCTGATATTATATGTGGATGACATATTATTGATCGGAAATGGTATAAATCTTTTAAACAGTGTTAAAACTTATCTAAACAGCAAATTTTCAATGAAGGACCTAGGTGAAGCGTCATACATATTAGGCATAAAGATCTATAGAGATAGATCTAGGCGCCTAATAGGGCTATCGCAAAGTACATACCTTGATAAGATTTTAAAGAAGTTTAAAATGGACGGAAGTAAGAAGGGGTTCTTACCTATGTTGCAAGGCAATACATTGAGTAAGACTCAAAGTCTGGCTACGGCGGAAGAAGGAGAGATAATGGACAAAGTCCCCTATTCTTCAGCCATAGGCTCTATAATGTACGCCATTCTATGTACAAGACCGGATGTGGCACATGCTATTAGTTTGACTAGTAGGCACCAATCGGATCCAGGTTCGGAACACTGGATAGCGGTCAAGAATATCCTTAAGTACTTGCGAAGAACTAAGGATATGTTTGTAGAGGTCCCAACCTTTAATAAGGTAGAGATCCCTGTGTTTACAATGCTAGTCTCTGGATTAATAGCTAGCATCCACAATTAATATGTAATATCAAGAAGCAAAGGTCATAATACAACTTTATCACCAGGAATAAAATAATTCATTACATCTTACATAGCTCGTTTGGCTATCTCAATACAATGCATTAGATTTAACTATAGCACGGAGTCCTTCATCTTCAAAGTTCCATAAGCAATCATGTTGGTTGTAGACTTGTAATCCTAACATACTTCGCTAACATCAAACAAACCTGCAACATAACAAGTTACAACCACAAGGGTCAATACATTTGAATTATATTGTCAAGTGATACTATGGTAGTATAGTGGAGTCTATCATCTATATGCATTTGGATAGGTGGATCTTAGGCTTGCTTTGCTCAAAATAGATTTTCCTTATCATTTGAAAACTCTAAGTTTTATCTTGTCAAAACTCCCAAGGCATCTCCCAATAGAAATTGGTGATCCTTCAGCCCTTGTTCAACCACAAGTTTTTAACGTAGAAATTAGGATGAGGAGATTCTTGATAGCTTCCATGTCTTGATGCTAAAATTGTCCAATACCAGGGACATGGCTAAGTACTTAGATTTTACACTCTGTAGAGGTGGTACACTTTCCCCACAAGACTTGGTTTCACCAAGACAGGATCTTTCAGAAGCCTTCCCTTAGAACAGAATGGACGCGTTCCAACCTATCATCCCCTACCACCAACTGTCCATTTGGCTAAGTTATTGCAACCTATATGATCCAGGCAGAGCCCATAATGCCAAGTGGCTGCACTTGAAGCTTCTCAACATTTGACATCTCAAATCTCTTTGTTCCTGGGTGGCATTCCACAAGTGAGATACCAAGTTTTCCCCAGTATGCTGGACTTGGTGATGCCAATTTTTTCCCCAGCATACTGGACTTGCGTAACCACTCAACACAAACCATTCTTTCCATTCCACCCAGGTGATTCATTCACTTAGTTGTTTTATTAAACAAAACACAAGTCCTTGACTTAGAAATATTCCATAGCTTGAATACAATCCACCCTTGTTTTCTACTAGCTAGGCTAAGCATGATAGTAGTAGGAATCTTAACTTAGGAAAATTCTACTAAGGTTTCATCTACTAGGATTTCCCATGGCATAGTTTATACTTAGCAAAAATTCCATGCAAGTCCTACTTATAAATATCACTAATGCATAGTGAAAATAATGGGACAAAAGTATGAAGCACCACTTGCCTTTTTGGTAGATAATGTAAGTTCACTCCTTGATCTTGCAATAGTCACATTCTTCAAATTTCACTACAATTCAATCAAGGCACAAATTCAATCTACCATTCAAGCAATTCATCACATAGAATAATAGAAACAAAGCAATGCATGCAAGCATGCCAAAGATTTTTTTTATTTGTAAAAGTGGTTTCCAATAGGTTATAAACACTATAAAACACCTATTGGTCATTTATAAAAGCAGTAAAACCATTTGATATTAAGTTACTGAAAATGGCCACTTTAAGTCATTTTGTTTTGCTAGAAGTGGTTCAAATCAAGTAATATTTCCTGGTGTTTGACAAATATATTTTTAAACACAAATGTTAGTGTTTTAAGGTCAAGTGTTTAATATTGAAACCATTTGCAAAAGGTTTTACCTATAAACCATTTTTATATTAAAGTAATATTTTATGTTGTTGAAAATGCTTTTTAGCAAAGTAATAATGTATAGGGTTCACCAAATATATCTTAAGTCCTAAAACTTGGTGTTTTAGGGTCAGAGAGTTTAAATCAAATTATTTTCCAAAGTTTTTTCTCAAAAATCATTTTTAAACCATAATCAATATTTTTATTTGAGTAGAAATGCTTTTATTTAAATATTTGTTCCTTAGAATCACAAAATACACTTTTAAATCTATAAGTTGATTTCTACGGTCAGTAGGTTCAAACCAATTCATTTGACAAAGATTTTACCATAAAAATATTTTTAGAATAAATTTTATATTCAAATTGCGCCTACACAAGTTTCTGCAAAGACAACTAATTTAACAGAAGCAATTTACTAAACAAAGCACATGGTTGCAAAGTACTTGTTTTGCTGATTCCATTGATATAAAATTTGCAAATTTTGGACGTGTAGATTTAAAGTTATGCAATTTACAAGTTTGAACATTCAATAGAATAAAATCTGGGTTTTAAATCGAAGCACTGGCCACGCGTCTAATTCTTATTGGTCGAAAACGGTTCGGCTGGATCGTGCTGTGTGGTGTGTTGGATTAAAACGGATCAAGGGGAACAGATCTAAGGATATCCCTTCGTTTAAGTTTCTATCCTATCCACGCGATCCAGATCCAACGACTGCTGTGAGCTTGACCAAGAATGAGCGGAGCTGGCGGCGGCGAGTGGCGGCGGCGCGGTCAGACGGTGCACTTGCTGATGATCCAGGAAGCAAGATAGGGAGAGAGCTATCTCACCGAGGTCGCTTCGTCATGCTGAAGCTCAACGTTGTTGTCTCAGGGCAGGGGGTGCACGGAGTTGATCTTAATCGCTCGCCGGAGATGTGCATGGTGTCGGACACGCTCTGTCGTCGACAGAGACGAGGCTGCAGACCATGCTATGGCAAGAAAACGGTGTCGTTAGGTGCGCGGCAGAGTGTGGAGTACATGAGTCTCAATGAGAAAGGGAGGCGCGACCGGATGTTACCAGTAGAGGTCGCCGAAGTTGGAGCAGACGATGGTGGCGAGGAGGCGTCGTCGTTGCCGAGCGTCTGAGGCGTGCGCAGGAAAGACAAGGCTACTGGGAGGTTCAGGGGGTGATGGGGAGCGCGCTCGTGGGGTCGAGGGGGAGAGGGGAGACGGTGCCTGGCCGGAATCGTCGCGGATGCTCGACGAAGCAACGACTGTTCTCGAGCAAATTCCGAGCGGCCTGGTGGCAGATGGTGGGTGGCTTATGGGGGGAAATGGGGAGGGGGAGCAGACGTTTAATCGAGCGTGGTCGCGGCGAGGTTTAAGCGAGGCTGAAATGGATCGTATGGGCACCTAGAGGGGGGGGTGAATAGGTGCTAACCAATTTTAATATACTTTTTCAATTTTAGGCTTGACACAAAGTAAATTCTCTAGATATGCAACTACGAGAATTTCCCTATATGTAAACCTAACTACTAAGCACGTAAAAGAGGAGCGAGGAAACCGTAGTGGAGCACGCGGAGACACAGGGATTTGTTTTACCGCAGTTCCTTCCTTGTTAGGGGAAGTACGTCTGCGTTGGAGGGGTGGGCGGTTCTAAGACCACCACGCCACAATAGGCCTCACCCTATTCTCCGATGGATCTTGCCACGAGAGGCCTGATCCACCTTCTCCACTATTGGATCCCTTCGAGGCGGACCGTGCCTTTTACAACACTATCGGGGCACACACCCACAACCGAATTGGGGGCTCCCGGGATGACAACAAGCTGTCACAAAAACAAGGTTTATCAATATAAACAAAAACAAGGATCTAGATCTTTGCAAGAAATACTAGATCGGAGGTTCTCCAAATGAATGGAGAGGAGATGAAGCGCTTGATTGCTGATGATGAAGGTCGAGTTCTCCTCCTTGATTCCCAAAGGATGGGGCCTTTGGATGGATCTAGGTGGAGCACTCTTGTATGAACTTTTGAGATCGATCTGTTCTTTTGAGATGAATCAAGAAGTCCGCGGGAGGGATTGCTGGCTTAAATACCCCTCCCGGATCTGGCCGTGCACAACTTTGGGGCGGATTATCCCCCCTTGGGGCGGATTATCCACTGGGAAAACTCCGCCCAAGGGCGGATTCTCCGGGAAACTCCGCCTCTCTGGGGCTTGCCTTGGTGAAACTTGGAGAATATCTTGGGGGCGGATTATCCGCCCTCCTGGGCGGATTATCGGCGTGGCCGAAAGTCGGCCAAAACTCCGCCCTCTGGGGCTTGCTTGGCGAAGAGCAGGAGGCGGATTATCCGCCCAGGGGCGGATTATCGGCCTGGCGGAAAGTCCGCCAATGTTCCGCCCCTTACAGGGCTTGCGAGGCAGAGGAGGGGCGGATTATCCGCCACAGTGGGGCGGATTATCCGCCCCAAAGGTAGATTCTGAGCTACAACACTTCAACACACATTAAATGATCCTTGGTATTGTTATCTAACACACAAAACACTAGGGATTAAGAAATGTTCTTTCAATCTCCCCCTTTTTGGTGTTAGATGACAATACTAGGATTTGCAAAGAGACCGACAAGTGCCACCTTAGATAATGAAAGGCGCTCCCCTAGATGTGTGCATATTTAAGATTTGCATTTGAATACAAATACACATACTAGGTAGAACACTACTTTTAAGGTTTGGAGAGAAAAGTCATACCACCGGAATCTATAGCCAAGGCATACATAGACAATTCCATGAATCCATATGTCATCAAATATGCTCCATAATTCCATAATTCCATGGGGTCCATGATAGATAAATCCAGAAATCCATGAATACCAAACATAGTACCAAACTGTGGAGTACGACATAGTCTTACACAAACAACCACAAATAGCAAATAAGTTCACGCTAGAAAAGGCACAAGCAAGCAAATGAAAAACGACTAAAAACGAAAAGCTTGTGCCCGACCCTTGCAAATCCACGAGACCTAATAGAACTACTTCTCCCCCTTTGGCATCGAAACGCCAAAAAGGAAGAAGAGCGATGCTAACGTCCCTGGAGAAAGGCTTGGGTTGAGAGAATCAAACTGAGATGGTACTACACACCCAAGTTTGCAAGAATCAAATCAATCAAAAGCCAAATTTGAGTGTGTTTTCCATAAGAACAAAAGGTATGCAAGAAAATCCAACGAGACCCATGAAAAACCAACTCTTCTCGAGGAAGAGGGCGGTGGCCGAAGCAACCATGTTGGAGCGCATGGCATGACACCGCGAAGATGTATCTTGAGGTCAAAACCAATGCTCATCGATGACCCACATATCACAAAATTATATTAAGGGAAATGATTTTACTTGCTTTCGGCATGATGGGGGGAGGGTTGGCCCAATCAATTAGGACCACACTCCCCCTATGTCTATGCCCACATCTAAACCAAATACATGAATAAGAGCAAGTGAGTGTGCAAGAATAGTCAAGCCAAGCTCCTTGAATCTACGATATTTAGCTCATTCCGCAAAAAACAAAATCTTGCTTCATCGAGGGGCTTCGTGAAAATATCAGCAAGTTGGTTCTTCGTGCTCACAAATGACAGAGCAATATCTCCACGAGCAACATGATCCCGAATAAAGTGGTTGCGAATCTCTATATGTTTTGTTCTTGTATGCTGCAGATTGTAAGCAATTTTGATAGCACTTTCATTGTCGCATAAAAGAGGCACTTTGTCACAATTGACACCATATTCCTTTAAAGTTTGCCTCATCCATAACAATTGAGTACAAGCACTTGCAGCAGCAACATATTCAGCTTCGGCGGTTGAGAGTGAAATACAATTCTGTTTCTTTGATGACCAACACACTAGAGACCTGCCCAAGAATTGGCATGGACCAGAGGTTGATTTCCTATCATCTTTGTCACCAGCCCAATCTGAATCGGTGTAACCACACAGAGAGAAACTTGAACCCTTGGGATACCATAACCCAAAATTTGGGGAATGAACCAAATATCGGAAGATTCGCTTGACCGCCACTAAGTGGCTTTCTTTAGGAAGCTTGGTACCTTGCACACTCCTACACTTAACACGATATCGGGCCTAGATGCGCAGAGGTAAAGGAGAGAGCCGATCATGGATCGGTATTACCTTTTGATCCACATCTTTACCCTTGGGATCGAGCTCAAGATGACACTTTGTTTGCATTGGGGTAGCAACGCCATTGAGATCCGTCATCTTGAACCTTTTGAGCATGTCTTGGATGTATTTAGCTTGATTAATAAAGGTTCCCTCTCTAAGTTGTTTGATTTCAAATCCAAGAAAGAACCTGAGCTCACCCATCATGGACATCTCAAACCTGTCAGTCATAAGCTTTGAAAATTCATCGTTAAAAGCTTGGTTAGTAGAGCCAAAAATAATGTCATCTACATAGAGTTGGCATACAAAATCTCCCATTGACCTTCTTAGTAAAAGAGTGGGATCGATTTGCCCAACTTGAATCCACGGTCTAGCAAAAGCTCTTTAAGGTGCTCATACCACGCGTGGGGCTTGTTTAAGGCCATAGAGCGCCTTATCGAGTTTGTAGACATGGTTCGAAATTTGGGGTCCTCAAACCCCGGGGCTGCTTGACGATACTAACTCATGTAGAGGACCATTAAGGAAAGCGCTCTTAACATCCATTTGTTGTAACTTAAAATTATGAAGAGCTGCATATGCAAGAAGGATCTGAGATGGACTCAAGGCGAGCCCACGGAGCGTAGGTCTCGCCAAAATCAATCCTTCTACTTGAGAGAATCCTTGAGCCACAGTCGTGCTTTATTCCTCACAACAATACCATTTTCATCCTGTTTGTTCTTAAAGATCCACTTGGTGCCGATAACATTGCGGCAATCCTTTGGCTTTTCTCTGAGCTTCCACACTTTGTTGCGTTGAAGTTGTTTAATTCTTCATGCATTGCAACAACCCAATCGGGTCTTCAAGAGCATCAAAACCTTCTTTGGTTCAACCATGGAAATGTGAGCTTGATGATCACGAAGCAGCAAGCTCTGTTCAGTGGATACCCTTCGTAGATCACCAACGACCTTGTCAAGAGTGTGACCTCTTAGTTCAAGGTTGCGATCAGCACGAGCCTTGCGACGAGCCTCAATATCCTTATTGTTTCTTGAAGGAGTGGATTCAATTGTTGTATCCTTGTCTTGATTACTGCCTGGTCCTTGATCTTGGTCACCGGTACTGTCAGAAGATTGATGCTGAACATTTTCTTCAGGCCCGGATAATCCGCCCCTTGGAGGGGTCGGACTATCCGGCTTTGGAGTACCGTAACCATCTTCACGAGAAATCTGGATGGATTTGGAGACCCAGGGCCGGATAATCCGCCCCTGGGGCGGAGAATCCGGCCTGGAGCTTCAGAGTTGTTGACTTCTCCTTCGGATCCTCTGGAACAAGTTGGAGTGCCAGGGGCGGATTGTCGCCCTTGGAGGCGGATAGTCCGGCTGGGACTACCAGCTTGTCCAGGGACGAGATGGTCTTCAAAGATTGTGGTGTTGGTGCAGGATTTTCTCCAACAGAGGAGCTTGTTGATCTTGTGAAGATGAGGGCTCCACTTGAGTGCAGCATTGTCCTTCCCGATCCGCCACAAGGGTTCCTCAATGGGGCGGAAAAATCACGCCCATTCTTCTTATGGCATCTTGGGGTATTTCAACATCGCATCACAAACATCAATTTGCCCTACAAAGGAGCCGTTATTTTCGAACTCCACACTACAAGATTCTACAACAATCCCAGTGAGCTTGTTGTAGACTCTATAAGTGTGGGATTCGGCACCGTAACCAACAAATATACCCTCTAAAGCCTTGGATTCAAATTTTGACAAACGGACACCTTTAATAAGAAAGAAACACTTACACCCGAATACCCTGAAGTATGAGATGTTGGGTTTGTTGCCGGTAAGTATTTCATATGGGGTCTTGTCCAAGATCTTCCGAAGGTAAAGCCGGTTTGATGAGTGACAAGCAGTGGATATGGCTTCAGCCCAAAAATTATAAGGAGACTTAAATTCAGCTAGCATAGATCTTGCCATATCCATCAAAGTCCGGTTCTTCCTCTCGGCTACACCATTTTGTTGAGGGGTGTACGCAGCGGAATATTGGTGTCTAATCCCCTCTTCGCTAAGAAACTCGTTTAAAGTGTAGTTCTTGAATTCTGTGCCATTGTCACTTCTAATTGCCAATATGGGAACATTGTGTTGACGTTGAACTTCATTGGCAAAGTCGATGATGATTTGTTGAGTCTCACTTTTCAGCTTGAAGAAATATACCCATGTATATCTTGAGTAATCATCGATGACCAAGCAATATTTCTTCCACCAAGACTTGCATGAGAAGGAGGTCCAAATAAATCCACATGGAGTAATTCCAAGATCCTCTTTGATGACACAATAGTCTTCCTCTTGTGGGGAGAATCATGCATTTTTCCTTCAACACAGGCCCTGCAAACACGATCTTTGGCAAAAGAGACATTGTCTTTTAGTCCAAGAATGTGGCCACCCTTTTGGAGACTTTGCAAAGTTCTCATGTTGACATGGGCTAAACGGCGATGCCATAGCCAGCCCACGTCGGCCTTTCCGAATAGACACATCGGACCCGAAGTGGTTTTCCCCGAGAAGTCCACCACATACAGGTCATTTTCGACGTATCCAACGAAAGCGACCTTTAGAGACTTGCTCCATAAGAGTACCACCAAATCATCATCGATAAAAACAGCAAAACCCATCTTGCCAAGGGCACGAACAGAAAGAAGATTATAGCCAAGGGTCTCAACAAGCATGACGTCCACGAGAGAGATATCGTGGGCAACCACAACCTTGCCAAGACCCAATACCTGAGATTTAGACTTATCACCATAGGAGACTGTGATATTATCAAGATTTGGACGCATCTCCGTGATGATCTCCTTGCTTCCGGTCATATGACTAGTGCAGCCACTATCCAGCACCCATTTCGACCCACCGGAAGCATAGCCCTGCAAGAAAATTACTTCTTGGTTTTAGGTACCCATTTTTCAATGGGTCCTTTCTTGTTAGTAACAAGGGTCTTTGGGACCCAAATATACCAAGCAATAAATTCATCAAAAGGACCAACATAATACGCATAAACCTCGCCATAATCATCACAAAAGAGTTCATAATTCGGATTGTGAGACCCTGCAAAACCAATATTATTAGTCTTGTCTTTTGTGACAACCTTCTCAGCCGTGCTTGTCTTTAATTGCACATTCTTGGTCTTGTTCTTCTTGGTTTTCTTCTTCTTGGACTTGGTGACATACCCAAGTCCCTCTCTACCATGATTTGACCTTTGCTTGTCAAGGACTTCATCAAGCACACCTTTGTCCTTTGTAGTGGTGTCCTTGATCACTCCTTTTTCCACATTAGCATTTTTCTTGTTACTATATGTTGAGTTGGACGAGCTAGGAGTATCATATATGGCCAATCGACTTTGAAGATCATCATGTGACTCATTGAGGATAGAGAACTAGTTTTTCAACGCCTTGTGAGCATTGTCCAGTTTCTCCAATTCCTCGGAGAGTCTATCATGAGCAGCCCCAAAGTCAATCCTTTCCTTCTTTAACTTCTTTGCCTTGGTGACCGCATTGTCACGTTCCTTAACGAGTTTAGTCACAATTTCTTCATGTGATTCTTCCATAGACTCAAGCATCTCTTCAAGAGAGACCCGAGCTTCTTCTTCTTCTTCAAGAGCATTTTTTAGGGATGCAATTTCCATTGCATCCTCCCTTTCAATTCTGCCCTTTTCTTCGAGGAGAGCTTCGTTTTGGGCCAACTGATCCATAAGAGCCTCAAAACGAACTTTGTGCTCACCTTGCAAGTTAGTATAGAAATAATCCAAGGCAATAATCTCTTCTTTAACCTTAAGACTAGCAGGATCATCCATGTCTATCATAGCCTTGGGAAAGGAAGAGTTAGAAGAAGTTACCTCGGAGCTTCTTGCCATGAGACAAGTAGGATTCTTGTTGATGATGTTTTCGTTTGGAGAGTCGAAGAGTGATGTTGATGTAGATGTGGTGGCTATAGCAGCCACCTCTTGAGATCTATCGTCCTCGTCCTCATCTTCACTCCCCGATGAATATTCTTCTTGAGCTACTATAACAATCTTTGGTTGTTTCTTGAAAGGAGCATTTTTCTTTACAAACTGTTTCTTACGTGGAGCTTTTGATTTGTCCTTGAAAATGAGTCTTCCTCCATTATCCTCTCTACTTTGATATGGACACTCAGCTACGAAGTGCAACCGGTCACCACAATTAAAGCAAGTTCTCAGCTTGGGACGATTTTCTTTTCTTCCATAGGCTCCACTTTTGCGATCTAGTTCAGCTTTAGCCTTGGCTGGATATTTCCAAAAGTTTCTTGCATAAAGAGCCAAGTATTGTCCGTGGATCCTTTTTATATCTTCGGGACAGTCCAGGCCTTCTACCGCATATTCATCATGATCAATCACACTAGTCTTCAAAGCCATGTTTACCCCCTTTTGCATCCCCATAGCTCGAGCACGAGCATCTTCGGCATTCTTGGCAGCCACTTTGAATGCGGCCATTTCTTGAATTACCTCATTGGATGACATGAGGTGATAATTATGCCTACCTTGGATACTTTTCAAATCTGTGGGCTCAAATGGCATAAGAGCACTGACATACTTGCGCTTGATCCAAGCATCATCAACATAAGCCGCAAGTGGTTTACGAAGGTAGTAGCTATTGCCTTGAGCCTCCTATACATGTCCTCGTGGTCTTCTCCATCCAAAGCATATAAAATCCTTCACTTCATTGCTCAAGGCATCATATCTATTCCTTCTCATACTTTCATTTCCGATGAAGAGCTCGGTGAGAGCATCCCAAGCTTCTTTAGGCATGCTAAGATCTTGAATGTGTGGCATGTCTTTATCTCCCACACCAAGCTGTATCATGTGTAGGGCCGTAGCATTGAGTTGGCTATTGACCACTTCTCTCCTTGTGAGATTGTTAGGATTTCCAACGTGAAGACCATTTTCGATGATCTTCCACAACTCTATGGAGGAACTGCACACATGAGATTTCATCAAAAATTGCCATTGAGAGAAAGTAGAAGCTGACAGTTTGGGTGGATCACCCCTATTATGTATATGTGGGTGAGGAATAGGCGGATCAGGGGAATACACATGAGAAACCTCATTGTATCCATCCTTACCGCTATCCTTTTTCGAGGAGGAGCTCTTACTTGTATCATCACCTACCACTGTTATCTTTGGAAACAGTTTTACCGTTTCCTTGGATTATGAGTGGTATCCTCAGAGTTAGATGGAGGTGATCTTTGCGGATGTGGAGACACATTATCTATTGACATCTCTTCCATCTTAGCCTCCATAGAACTCACCAAGGTTGTTTCCAACGTCTTGAGATCGTTCATGGTGACTACCTCCGAGCATCACTCCCATCTCCTTGGAACCCATACTTCTCTTAGGTCATTAAGCCGAAATAAGAGCCGAGGCTTTGATACCAATTGAAATGGATCGTATGGGCACCTAGAGGGGGGGGTGAATAGGTGCTAACCAATTTTAATATACTTTTTCAATTTTAGGCTTGACACAAAGTAAATTCTCTAGATATGCAACTACGAGAATTTCCCTATATGTAAACCTAACTACTAAGCACGTAAAAGAGGAGCGAGGAAACCGTAGTGGAGCACGCGGAGACACAGGGATTTGTTTTTGCAGTTCCTTCCTTGTTAGGGAAGTATCGTGCGTTGGAGGGGTGGGCGGTTCTAAGACCACCACGCCACAATAGGCCTCACCCTATTCTCCGATGGATCTTGCCACGAGAGGCCTGATCCACCTTCTCCACTATTGGATCCCTTCGAGGCGGGAACCGGTGCCTTTTACAACACTATCGGGGCACACACCCACAACCGAATTGGGGGCTCCCGGGATGACAACAAGCTGTCACAAAAACAAGGTTTATCAATATAAACAAAAACAAGGATCTAGATCTTTGCAAGAAATACTAGATCGGAGGTTCTCCAAATGAATGGAGAGGAGATGAAGCGCTTGATTGCTGATGATGAAGGTCGAGTTCTCCTCCTTCGATTCCCAAAGGGATGGGGCCTTTGGATGGATCTAGGTGGAGCACTCTTGTATGAACTTTTGAGATCTGATCTGTTCTTTTTCGAGATGAATCAAGAAGTCTGGCAGGAGGGGGATTGCTGGCTTAAATACCCCCTCCCCAGATCTGGCCGTTGCACAACTTTGGGGGCGGATTATCCGCCCCCCACTTGGGGCGGATTATCCGCCCCCTGGGAAAACTCCGCCCCAAGGGCGGATTCTCCGGGGGAAACTCCGCCCCCTCTCTGGGGCTTGCGCCTTGGTGAAACTTGGAGAATATCTTGGGGGGCGGATTATCCGGCGTAGCCGGAAAGTCCGGCCAAAACTCCGCCCCCTCTCTGGAGCTTGCGCCTTGGCGAAGAGCAGGAGGGGTGTAGCATCCCAGTTGTCTAACCCCTGTAATGCTACATGTTATAATAATAAAAAGGGCCACTTCCAACATATAATTGTTGCATTATCATCATATCATGCTCATGTCATCATGTCACCTTGCATTTGAGCATCATACAAAACCCTTTCTTGTTTGGTTCTTATCTCATGTGCATGATTAATTGTAGTTGCCTCTTGATATTGTATTTGGTTCTTAATATATTGTTAAATGCCCAAGTTGAGTTGAGGGCATCTCTCTTATTTGACTCCACCACCTTTTCTTTCTCCACCTTATAATTCCACCATCCAACTAATCTGAGCTTGGTATTTTGTTGTTTTATCTCTAGCTCCTGATTGGTTGTTTGGATTACACCCATAACCTTTGCTTGGCCTTGCCCATCTATTGGGAATGCATATGGATAATGCCATGATTATAATATTGTTTTCACAAGGATAATTTGGCATTAATTATTTTGCATGGGCCATGCAAGTGACACCTTTTTCTAGTATTTGGTTTTTGCTTGCATTTTAAGTGGAGCATCTTTTCCTTTGCTTAATCTTGTTTGGGCTTGTAGTTTCTTCAGCAAAACCTCTCCCTCTCTTCTTCCCTTTAGCTAAACCCCTACCCCATGCCCCATGCACATACATGTGCTCATGAGGCATGCACCAACCCAATCACCTCTTCTCTTGGTTTTTGCTTGGCCAATGTTGGAGCATGCATGGACCAAAGAGCAACCATCACCACTTGATCATCTCTCTCCCTATCTCTCTTTTTCTTGCCTTGTTCTAGTTAGCTTGTTTGGAGCATGCATGCTCAAGTGCAAGGGGCCACCCTTCTATCCTTTCCCCTCTCTTAGCTAAACCCTAGGACCTACCTTGCCATCCATCCATCCTAGCTAAACTAAGGCCCTAATCCCCACCTTCCTCTAAGCAAAACACAAAGTGCCACCTCCCCTTTTCCTACCTAGCATGATCACCCCCCCCCTCACCTAAACCCTAGGCTCAAGCCATGCCCCTTCCCTCTCTCTCGGCCCCTCTCTCTACCTGCCATGCAGGCCCCACCCCAGCACCCTCTACCAGCTACCTACCACCCCACACGCCCAAGGACCCCTCCCCTAGCTATCTAAACCCTAGCCCGAGCCGGCCCTCTCCCCTCCCCTCTTTTTCTCACCCTCTCTGCCTCACGCCCCCAGGCCCACATGCCCGCCTCGCCTACCCCACCTGCCAGCCCCCCTCTAGTGCCCTGCCTTGCCTGGCCTGACCGAGCCGAGCACGTGAAAGGGAAAGGTGGCCGATGCCACCCTGGCCATCTACCCCTCCCCCACGCTAGCCCCTCCTCGCCCTCGTTCTTATCTTTCCCTTCCCCTCTCTGGCCTCTCCCCAGATCCGCCCAGGAGCCTGCCTCGCTCCCCTCCTCTGCCCCCCTTCTCCACCGCCCCACCTTCCTCTCGCCGGCCACGCCGTTCACCTCGCCAGCACATACACATCCAGGAGGCGGGCGCGGAGTAGCGGGTGTCGAGGAAGCCTCGAAAGCTCGCCTGCGACGCCCTGGAGCAAGACGCGAGGAGGAGGATCCCCAGCAGCCTGCACGCCGGCGCCGCCCCGTTGAAACCCTAGCACTTTAGTCCGCGAGCCTCGCCGTTGATCGCCTGCACCCCGAGCCTCGCCACCGTCACCGTCAGCCTCGCGGTAAGCCACCGACCCTCCTAGACATGCCCTGGTCCTGCCTCGCTTCCTGCCGGCGACGATCGTTTCGCCGAGCACTCCGCGTGCACCGGCGAGCGAGCGCCTGCCAGCCCGCGTCTGCACGCGAGAACGTCGTCTAGCCGCTTCCCTCCTTCCTGTCATCACACCTAAGCCCAGCCCAGTGGTAGCCGCCCATTGGCGCGCCGATGGGATCGAGCGCCACCCTTTTCCTCGCTCGCGTCTTTGTTCAGTTCGTCAGCAGAGAAGATCCACAGTACCAGTGGGTCGTTTTGCTTTTGCCCCCTCCCCTTTTTGCCTCGTCAACCCGCGGTCCTCAGGGCCCTCTGTCAGCGTCAGTGGTAGTTTTATAAAAAGGGTCCTAGGCTTTTCAAAACTCAACCCGCGGTCCCGTTTGTTCCCAGGCACTGGCGTGTGGGTCAGCACACTCCTGGCCCCACCTGTCTGCGACCCAGGCTGGGTTAGGATAGGTATAAAACGTCCCAGAGCCTGTTTAAAATTCAAAAATAGTTAAATTATTTCAAAATTCAAATTCAATTCAGTTTCAAATAACTTTTCCATGCTAAATCCAAATTTGACAAATAATATATGTTTGGATATCAGCAAAATGAGAGGATTCCAAATATGCCATCCATATTGTCTTTTGCACAATTAAAATTCCAAGTTTATTTAAATTACACCAATTGCCACTAGAATTTAATAATTTAATAACTTTTGTTTTATAATTCCAAATTAAGCAAATGATATGTCTAAAATGATCAGCTCGACGAGACCTTTCTGTTTATGATATCCATGACTTCAATTGCAGCATGCATCATATAAAAATATAATGAACAGCAACTATTATGGCAACAAATGTGATCCAAATCCCCATTAAATTGTTATTACTTGTCCTCCACACCTCACCCATGCCATGCTACCTTAATGCCATGCAACTTGTGCATCATTCATCATGGCATGATTGTTTGCTTGACGCATCTTATTCATGTGCTTGTGCTCTATATTCATGTTGGCCTTGTTTGTTTGGTTTTTCTCGGATAGACACTGAGCAGGGGTTGTATCAAGAGAACCAGGAGCACTACCCAGATCCGTCCCTCGCTTCAACTGAGTTAACAGGCAAGCACTTCCACATGCTTGCATACATACAGTACCTATTGCTTCTATCTTATTCTTGCATCATTGAGTCGCGATTGCACTAAAATGAATCCCAAGTATGCATAGCCTTTACTTTTAAACGCCACCAAGCTTGTTCCTCCATCCCATGAGCCACTACTATAGGAGTTGTTTGAGCCATGCGAGTAGAAAGACATGTGTAGGGTATGTGAGTCTGTTGAACAATGAGGTACCTAAACAACTTAACCGGAGTAGTTCAGGATAACTAAAGAAAGTGGCACCGGTGAGCAACATCTGCTATTTGGTTTTCCTGCTCACTTGTGTCCGTAAGACCCGAGTACTTGATTCCTGTTCCTTGATTTATCGCGCTATCCACATCATCCGGGAGGTATATGGGACCCCCGAGCGAGCTTGATTCCGTCTTATTTCTTGGGGCCACAAACTAGTTTGAGGTTTTATTTACTATCTTGTACTTATGCCATGCTACTTTTTACGTATTTAAATTGCGAGGAGCACACTGTACTGTTTAGGTGCAGCGTAATGTTTTCGGTATCGCAGTCCCGATTGGGGATCTGCTTGTTCTGACCATTGTCGCAAACCTTGAGTCCGTCTCGAAGCTTGCTTTACGTTGCTATGTGTACTTCAAGGGTGGCCCCTGAAATATTTTTGAATCCTGTGATTGTTCGATCGTGAAAGCCTCGTTGGGTTTTGATTTGGTTTTCGAGGTTGATCGAGCGTGTGTTGCTATTGGTGCACCCGGCGGTAAAACTTTCTCAAAGCCGTGTCATGGATATGGATGACTTGGAGCACGTTCTTGATCATAGACAAGCATAACTAAAGTACCGCCTTAATCGACTAAGTAACTTGAATAGTAAATAGTGCAACACTCATGGAATGGTTAATAAAATTGCCAAGCGGATGGGGGTTGTTAAATTCTTCCTTGTTGGTAAGCGGGGAGGAGGATGGATCGGATGAGATTACCACTATAAGCTTTGTACTTAATTCACGGACATCCGTCTATCATTGGTTAGGCGGATGGTTAGCGTTATCTGTAGAACTGCTAGGGTTTATCTTTCGCTGCAATTCGTCACCGCCACCCAGTTGTGTCCCCTTTAGAGGCATTAAGACTTGCCTGAGTACCCTTAGGGTCTCACACGATAAATTCTTGATTCGGATGAGCAGGTACCTTCACGGACGGATCTTTGGGTGGAAGAAGCGAAGATGTGGGCAACGATCGTTCGGTGTAGAGATTCCGGGAACGGGATCCGTGAGACCGTAGTTGGGATGTGCTTATTTCTATGGCATCTTATGCCGATTTGCTTCTTATCCGTACTGGATTTTGTTTGCCTTCCGCATGATACTCGATGTGTGTTGTATGAGGAGTTATCCTAAAATATAGATCTATTTAGGTCATTTGAATCTTCGTATGGCGTTGCTATATTTCCTTTCTTTCTAGATGGTATGGCTCGATGTACTCTTGTATGGTGGCTTGCGTACATACCCACTTGTGTCGTAGTTGATCCCTTCGCCGACTCACGCCGTCTGCAGTCCCGTTGAGAGGGTAGTGGTTGGGACGTCTGAAAGGACTACCGGTGAGTGGCTTTTGGGGCCCCACTGTACTATTTCAACCACCGCCACTCATCCAGGCTTGTATCTAGGGCGTAGTTCACCGAGGTAGTTACAATTGGTATCGAGCCATCCCGACCTTGAGTTTCAGCCAAACGTCGTTGTCGATCTAGCAAATATTTTGGTAGTTATGTATATTAGGGAAAAACAAAAGCGAGAGTAGGACTGCTTCCACTTTTCTTCTTACCCTCCCACCCACCCTTTTTTGGTAAGGAAGTGCAACGTTTTCAATCCTCTTCTCAAGATTCAAACTAGGATTCACGTGTTCTGGGTTTCCGTAGTACCATAGGTTGTGTGTGTGTGTGTGTGTAATCCCTTGTCTATCTGTTGCATCCAAGTTGTTATCTTATCGCCTTTGGTTATCAACTTGGTACATTCCATACCGACAGTGCTTTTGTAAACCGACGCAATCTATCTTCCTCCTTGTATCCGACGCTATCTTGTTTGGGGTGTTCATTTCCGTAGTTACCAATCTTTAGGTTTAAATGCGTGAGAAAAGGGGTTAGGATATGTGTTCCACTTGTTCATGTGCGGAGTAATGATTTGAGTGCGGGATGGAGTCGCGACCATACCACTACTTTTATCGTTCGCTTTTGTATATTGAATCGGTAGAGTCACTAATCTTGATTCGTTAAGTAATTTTACATCTATTGGTATTTTAATGCGAAATTTGTGGAAATTTTTTCTTTGATATATTTGTGTACCACTCCTTTTCAATGTAATGCGATATGCTTAATATCTTTTAGGTGCTATGAACTTTGTTGATATTTTAATATCATCTCAAGAAATTGTATCCTTTAATCATGGTTAATTCCATCTTGGTACTATTTTGGATTATTATCATTCTCCATTATAGTCTTGACTTGAGTTTTATATCAATGACAGGATGGCTCCACCACGGACCGAGGTGGACATACCTCCGGGCTCAGGCTCGTTGTCAAACATTGCAAATGCTTTGGCAGCCATGCAAGAGAACCAGCGCTTTGAGGAGGCGTCGGAAGAAACGAGTTTGCTCCACTTCCTCCACCTCCCAAGCGGAGACATCAAGAGCTTCCTCAAGTTCAACCTCGTCGGTTTGATGTGTCGACCGACCTCTTGACGCGGATGATTGGCTGCGTGAGATCTCAAGGTTGCTCGAGGCTGGCGATGTTCCAGAACAGGAGTGGGTCAAGTGTGCTACTCACCTTCTCAAGGGAGATGCGGCTCTTTGGTGGGAAAACTACTTGAAGGCAAGCTGCACTGGGTTCCAGCCAACTTGGGAGAGGTTCACTGTAGCTTTCAAAGAACAGTTTCTCTCAGAGATTGTGATGGAAAGGATGAAGGAGGCTTTCCTCAACCTGAAGCAGGGAAATGATAACGTCAACACCTATATCAGGAACTTCATGAATCTGTCCCGTTATGGTGGTGATGAGGTATCTGATGACAAGAAAAAGCAGAAAAGATTCAGGCAAGGGCTCAATGCGTCGATCAAGTATGCAATCACACATGCAAGACCGACAACCTTCCTGGAACTACAGCACACAGCACTGCAAGAGGAGGCAAGCAGGCAAGTGTTCGAGGAGTCCAAGAAACACCACAGGGATGCATCAAGCTCTGCAGTTATGGCAGCTCCTTCTAAGCGGCGTGTCTGGGTTCCTAACACCCCACCGTCGCTCCCGGCTCCACCAAGACCTGCGAGTTTCACGTCAAGGCCACCAAACTTCACCACTGCGGCTCCCAGGGGCTACAACCACCACTACCCTGGAGCGCCTGGCGGAGTCCCTGGCTACTCTGCTCCACGTCCAGCTAGTGCCTGCTTCCTGTGTGGAGATCCTGGACATCAAAACTGGAACTGTCCAATGAAGAACAAAGCTCTCCCTCCACCCCCGCCAAGATCTGCAACAAGCTCTCCTTCGGTTCGTGCACCACCGCCTCGGGCTCTCAACATCAACACCAAGCCCGGGTCTGCGGTTGTTCGCGCCAATCGCTAACGCCTCTCAAGCCGAGCTCGCACTTGAGTTGTAATGGGTATGCTTTCAGTTAACTCAGTCCCTGCACGAGTTCTCTTTGATTCTGGTGCATCGCATTCTTTTGTTTCTATGAAGTTTGCAAGTGAGCATGGGTTAGCGTCAGATCCTCTTCCCAAGCGGTTAATGGTTCTTTCTCCTGGAGCAAATATGGTAGCATCTAAGATCAGCCATGGCAACCGAGTTGAGATTGGTGGTTCTTCATTCTTGGCTTCTTTGATTGTTCGGGCAACTCGACATTGATGTCATCTTGGGCATGGATTGGTTGATAGCAAATGCAAATTGATTGATTGTCTGAATGCTCGTGTCTCTGAAGATCCTCAAGGCCATATAGTCTTTTCTCCAAGTCGACTCCTGTCCAGCTCTATTCCTTGGCGGCTCTGAATGATGATGCTATGGAAGCTATTCAGAGGGTACCAGTGGTCTGTGAGTTCCCGGATGTCTTTCCTGAAGAGTTGCCAGGTATGCCTCCGGATCGCGAGGTTGAATTCGTGATTGAGCTTGAACCTGGAACGGCTCCTATCTCCAAGCGGCCATACAAAATGGGTCCTTCTGAGTTGGTTGAACTCAAACGACAACTTGATGAACAAGAGAAGTTGGGTTTCATTCAACACAGCACTTCCTCTTGGGGTAGCCCAACAATCTTTGTGAAGAAGCGTGACAGAACCGATAGGCTATGTGTTGACTACCGGGCTCTAAATGCTAAAACCATCAAGAACAAATATCCTCTCCCACGGATAAATGATCTTTTTGATCAACTCGCAGGAGCTGTGGTGTTCTCTAAGCTGGACTTGAGAAGTGGTTATCACCAAATCAAAATTCGCAAAGAAGATGTGCCCAAAACAGCTTTCACCACCCGCTATGGCCTGTATGAGTACACGGTCATGTCTTTCGGCCTCACCAACGCACCTGCTACCTTCTCGAGGCTGATGAACTCAGTTTTCATGGAATACCTTGATAAGTTTGTCGTGGTATATCTGGATGACATTCTGGTTTATTCCAAGTCTAAGGAGGAGCATGAAGAGCACCTGTGTTGTGTCCTCAACAAGCTTCGTGAGAACCGCTTGTATGCGAAGTTCTCTAAGTGTGAGTTTTGGCTGCCTGAAGTAACATATCTGGGTCATGTTATCTCTGCCAAGGGCATTGCAGTCAACCCGGAAACCGTGAAGACAATAGTTGAATGGCTTCCTCCTGCTAATGTCAAGGAAGTGCGGAGTTTTCTCGGCTTGGCTAGCTATTGCCGTCGCTTTGTGCAGAACTTCTCGAAGATAGCAAAGCCTCTTACCGACCTCCTCAAGAAAGGCAAAAAGTACCTGTGGACTCCTGCTTGTCAAGAAAGTTTTGAGACACTCAAAGAGAAGCTCACTTCCACGCCAGTCTTGGTTCCTCCGGATACATCTAAGCATTTCCAGATATTCTGTGACGCCTCTTTGCAAGGATTGGGTGCGGTCCTGATGCAAGAGAGACAGGTGGTTGCTTATGCCTCTCGTCAGTTGAAGACGCATGAGATCAACTATCCCACACATGACCTTGAGCTCGCAGCAGTTGTCTTTGCTTTGAAGCTATGGAGGCACTACTTGCTTGGTAACCGTTGTGAGATCTTCTCGGACCACAAGAGTTTGAAGTATATCTTCACTCAGCCGGATCTCAACCTTCGGAAGAGGAGATGGATTGAAGCAATCAATGACTTTGATGTGACCATCAACTACACCCCAGGCAAAGCAAATGTCATGGCAGATGCGCTTAGCAGAAAAGCTTATGTCAACAACCTCATGGTGGAAGAGCGTGACCTCTCTTGTGCGAGGAATTCCCACCGAACCTCGAAATTGTGGAACAAGGGCATCTCCGAACCTTCCGCTACTCCTCTCTTGGAAGAACAGATTCGCTCTCGTCGGTGGTGATCCGCACACCAAGAAGCTCATCGCTAAGCTTGACCTTCCAAGTATGAGTCCTTCCATGTTGATGATCAAGGCACGCTTCTTTGAACACCGGATGTTTGTTCCAAACTACCCGGTGAGAGACCAAGTTCTCAAGGAGGCACATGATTCGGTCCTTTCTATCCATCCTGGCAGCACAAAGATGTACATGGACTTGAAAACACAATCTTGGTGGCACAGGTTGAAGCGGTATTGTGCCAAGTATGTCTCGAGAATGTGATGTCTGCAGAAGTCAAGGCTGTCCATCGAAACCATTTGGTCTTCTACAGCCATTGAAACCTCCGAATGGAAATGGGAGAAAGTGGAGATGGACTTCATCACTGGCTTTCCAAGGTCGCAGAAGGGCAACAATGCAATTTTGTTGCCATCGACGAACTTTCTAAAGTGGCTCATTTCTTCCCAAATCAAAGAAACAATTTCGAATTCAGTTATGAGCTCTATATCAACAGAATTGTCTCTCTGTATGGGGTTCCACTTGAAATCAGTTCAGACCGTGGGAGCATCTTCACCTCAAAGTTCTGGGAGAGTTTCCAAAAAGCTTTGGGAACAAAGTTGAACTTCAGCACTGCTTACCACCCTCAGTCGCAAGGACAAGTGGAGAGAATCAATCAGATTCTGGAGGACATGCTTAGAGCTTGCGTCATCTCTTTTGGCATGAAGTGGGAGGAGTGTCTTCCATATGCTGAATTCTCCTACAACAACAGCTTCCAGAAAAGTCTGAAGATGGCACCATTCGAGGCTCTCTATGGTCGCAAGTGCAGAACTCCAATTGGTTGGTCAGGTGCAGGAGAAAGAATCTGGTTTGGCCCTGACATTGTGACTCAGGCAGAGGAGAAGGTGCATATCATTCTGGAGAACCTGAAGATTGCTCAAAGTCGTCAGAAGAGCAACTATGACAGGAAGCACACAGATATGGTATATGCCCCTGGTGATCTCGTCTACCTTCGTATCACTCCCATGAGAGGAACACACCGCTTCGGTATCAAAGGAAAGTTAGCTCCTAGATACATCGGTCCTTTCAAGATACGTGGTAGAAGAGGATAAGTTGCTTATGCACTTGAGCTTCCGGAAAAACTCAAAGTCCATGATGTTTTCCACATCTCTCAGCTCAAGAAGTGCTTCAAAGATCCCGGCAGGACCGTGGACCATGAGCTAATCGACCTCAAAGAAGATCTGTCTTATCAAGAACACCCCACCAAAATCCTTGAGACCATGAGCAGAAGGACTCGCAACAAGTCCATCAGGTTTTGCAAGGTGCAGTGGTCACACCATTCCGTTGATGAAGCCACATGGGAGCGTGAAGATGAACTCCGTGCCAACCATCCTTCTCTCTTTGTATCTTCTTCTTCTTCTTCCTAGAATCTCGGGGCGAGATTCCTGTTTAGTGGGACAGAGTTGTAGCATCCCAGTTGTCTAACCCCTGTAATGCTACATGTTATAATAATAAAAAGGGCCACTTCCAACATATAATTGTTGCATTATCATCATATCATGCTCATGTCATCATGTCACCTTGCATTTGAGCATCATACAAAACCCTTTCTTGTTTGGTTCTTATCTCATGTGCATGATTAATTGTAGTTGCCTCTTGATATTGTATTTGGTTCTTAATATATTGTTAAATGCCCAAGTTGAGTTGAGGGCATCTCTCTTATTTGACTCCACCACCTTTTCTTTCTCCACCTTATAATTCCACCATCCAACTAATCTGAGCTTGGTATTTTGTTGTTTTATCTCTAGCTCCTGATTGGTTGTTTGGATTACACCCATAACCTTTGCTTGGCCTTGCCCATCTATTGGGAATGCATATGGATAATGCCATGATTATAAAATTGTTTTCACAAGGATAATTTGGCATTAATTGTTTTGCATGGGCCATGCAAGTGACACCTTTTTCCAGTATTTGGTTTTTGCTTGCATTTTAAGTGGAGCATCTTTTCCTTTGCTTAATCTTGTTTGGGCTTGTAGTTTCTTCAGCAAAACCTCTCCCTCTCTTCTTCCCTTTAGCTAAACCCCTACCCCATGCCCCATGCACATACATGTGCTCATGAGGCATGCACCAACCCAATCACCTCTTCTCTTGGTTTTTGCTTGGCCAATGTTGGAGCATGCATGGACCAAAGAGCAACCATCACCACTTGATCATCTCTCTCCCTATCTCTCTTTTTCTTGCCTTGTTCTAGTTAGTTTGTTTGGAGCATGCATGCTCAAGTGCAAGGGGCCACCCTTCTATCCTTTCCCCCTCTCTTAGCTAAACCCTAGGACCTACCTTGCCATCCATCCATCCTAGCTAAACTAAGGCCCTAATCCCCACCTTCCTCTAAGCAAAACACAAAGTGCCACCTCCCCTTTTCCTACCTAGCATGATCACCCCCCTCACCTAAACCCTAGGCTCAAGCCATGCCCCTTCCCTCTCTCTCGGCCCCTCTCTCTACCTGCCATGCAGGCCCCACCCCAGCACCCTCTACCAGCTACCTACCACCCCACACGCCCAAGGACCCCCCCCCCAGCTATCTCAACCCTACCCCGAGCACCCTCTCCCTCCCTCTTTTCTCACCCTCTGCCTCACCGCCCACGCCCAGCCCACCTGCCGCCACCCTGCCTCGCCACCCCACCCGACCCCCTCTAGTGCCCTGCCTTGCCTGGCCTGACCGAGCCGAGCACGTGAAAGGGAAAGGTGGCCGACGCCACCCTGGCCATCTACCCCTCCCCCACGCTAGCCCCTCCTCGCCCTCATTCTTATCTTTCCCTTCCCCTCTCTGGCCTCTCCCCAGATCCGCCCAGGAGCCTGCCTCGCTCCCCTCCTCTGCCCCCCTTCTCCATCGCCCCACCTTCCTCTCGCCGGCCACGCCGTTCACCTCGCCAGCACATACACATCCAGGAGGAGGGCGCGGAGTAGCGGGTGTCGAGGAAGCCTCGGAAGCTCGCCTGCGACGCCTGAGCCGACGAGGGAGGAGGAGCCCCAGCAGCCTGCACGCCGGCGCCGCCCCGTCGAAACCCTAGCACTTCAGTCCGCGAGCCTCGCCGTTGATCGCCTGCACCCCGAGCCTCGCCACCGTCACCGTCAGCCTCGCGGTAAGCCACCGACCCTCCTAGACATGCCCTGGCCCTGCCTCGCTTCCTGCCGGCGACGATCGTTTCGCCGAGCACTCCGCGTGCACCGGCGAGCGAGCGCCTGCCAGCCCGCGTCTGCGCGCGAGAACGTCTTCTAGCCGCCTCCCTCCTTCCTGTCATCACACCTAAGCCCAGCCCAGTGGTAGCCGCCCCGCTGGCGCGCCCGCGGTCGCGGGATCGAGCCCGGCGCGCCCCCCTTTTTCCCTCTGTCGCGCGTGCTGTTTCAGTTCGTCAGCAGAGAAGATCCACAGTACCAGTGGGTCGTTTTGCATTTGCCCCCTCCCCTTTTTGCCTCGTCAACCCGCGGTCCTCAGGGCCCTCTGTCAGCGTCAGTGGTAGTTTTATAAAAAGGGTCCTAGGCTTTTCAAAACTCAACCCGCGGTCCCGTTTGTTCCCAGGCACTGGCGTGTGGGTCAGCACACTCCTGGCCCCACCTGTCTGCGACCCAGGCTGGGTTAGGATAGGTATAAAACGTCCCAGAGCCTGTTTAAAATTCAAAAATAGTTAAATTATTTCAAAATTCAAATTCAATTCAGTTTCAAATAACTTTTCCATGCTAAATCCAAATTTGACAAATAATATATGTTTGGATATCAGCAAAATGAGAGGATTCCAAATATGCCATCCATATTGTCTTTTGCACAATTAAAATTCCAAGTTTATTTAAATTACACCAATTGCCACTAGAATTTAATAATTTAATAACTTTTGTTTTATAATTCCAAATTAAGCAAATGATATGTCTAAAATGATCAGCTCGACGAGACCTTTCTGTTTATGATATCCATGACTTCAATTGCAGCATGCATCATAAAAATATAATGAACAGCAACTATTATGGCAACAAATGTGATCCAAATCCCCATTAAATTGTTATTACTTGTCCTCCACACCTCACCCATGCCATGCTACCTTAATGCCATGCAACTTGTGCATCATTCATCATGGCATGATTGTTTGCTTGACGCATCTTATTCATGTGCTTGTGCTCTATATTCATGTTGGCCTTGTTTGTTTGGTTTTTCTCGGATAGACACTGAGCAGGGGTTGTATCAAGAGAACCAGGAGCACTACCGGATCCGTCTCGCTTCAACTGAGTTAACAGGCAAGCACTTCCACATGCTTGCATACATACAGTACCTATTGCTTCTATCTTATTCTTGCATCATTGAGTCGCGATTGCACTAAAATGAATCCCAAGTATGCATAGCCTTTACTTTTAAACCCCACCAAGCTTGTTCCTCCATCCCATGAGCCACTACTATAGGAGTTGTTTGAGCCATGCGAGTCGTAGAACAGCATGTGTAGGGTATGTGAGAGTCTGTTGAACAATGAGGTACCTAAACAACTTAACCGGAGTAGTTCTGGGATAACTAAAGAAAGTGGCACCGGTGAGCAACATCTGCTATTTGGTTTTTCCTGCTCACTTGTGTCCCGTAAGACCCCGAGTACTTGATTCATGTTCCTTGATTTATCGCGCTATCCACATCCGGGAGGTATATGGGACCCCCCTGAGCCAGAGCTTGATTCCGTCTTATTTCTTGGGGCCACAAACTAGTTTGAGGTTTTATTTACTATCTTGTACTTATGCCATGCTACTTTTCTGTATTTAAATTGCGCGAGGAGCACACTGTACTGTTTAGGTACGCATAATGTTTTCGCGGTATCGACAGTCCCCGATTGGGGATCTGCTGTCGTTTACAGCCATTGTCGCAAACCTTGAGTCCGTCTCGAAGCTTGCTTACTTCATTGCGGGTGTACTTCAAGGGGTGGCCCCCTGAAATATTTCTGAATCCTGTGATTGTTCAGTCGTGAAAGCCTCGTTGGGTTTTGATTTGGTTTTTCCGAGGTTGATCGAGCGTGTGTTGCTATTGGTGCACCCCGGCCAGGTAAAACTTTCAAAGCCGTGTCATGGATATGGACGACTTGGATCAGTTTCTTGATCATAGACAAGCATAACTAAAGTACCGCTTAATCGACTAAGTAACTTGAATAGTAAATAGTGCAACACTCATGGAATGGTTAATAAAATTGCCAACGGATGGGGGTTGTTAAATCCGCTTCCTTGTTGGTAGCGAGGAGGAGGATGGATCGGATGAGATTACCACTATAATCTGTTGTACTTAATTCACGGACATCCGTCTATCATTGGTTAGGCGGATGGTTAGCGTTATCTGTAGAACTGCTAGGGTTTATCTTTCGCTGCAATTCGTCACCCTGTTGTGTCCCTTTAGAGGCATTAAGACTTTGAGTACCCTTAGGGTCTCACACGATAAATTCTTGATTCAGATGAACAGTACCTTCACGGAGACGGATCTTGGGTGGAAGAAGCCGAAGATGTGGGCAACGATCGTTCGGTGTAGAGATTCCAGGAACGGGGATCCGTGAGACCTGTAGTTGGGATGTGCTTATTTCTATGGCATCTTATGCCGATTTGCTTCTTATCCGTACTCGGATTTTGTTTGCCGCTTCTGCATGATACTCTGATGTGTGTTGTATGAGGAGGTATCCTAAAATATAGATCTATTTAGGTCATTTGAATCTTGCCGTATGGCGTTGCTATATTTCCTTTCTTTCTAGATGGTATGGCTCTGATGTACTCTTGTATGGTGGCTTCATGCATACCCACTTGTGTCGTAGTTGATCCTTCGCCGACTCACGCCGCCCGTACAGGTCCCGTTGAGAGGGTAGTGGTTGGGACGTCTGAAAGGACTACCAGTGAGTGGCTTTTGGGGCCCCACCGTACTATTTCAACCACTGCCACTCATCCAGGCTTGTATCTAGGAGCGTAGTTCACCGAGGTAGTTACAAGGGGCGGATTATCCGCCCCCCTAGGGGACGGATTATCCGGCCTGGCCGGAAAGTCCGGCCAATGTTCCGCCGCCTGGGCTTGCGAGCTTAGGAGGAGGCGGATTATCCGCCCCTGGTGGGGCCGGATTATCCGCCCCCAAAGGTAGATTTCTGAGCTGCAACACTTCAACACACATTAAATGATCCTTGGTATTGTTATCTAACACACAAAACACTAGGGATTAAGAAATGTTCTTTCAGAGGCATTTATGCGAATTAAACACCGGCATTCATCGGCAGGAAACGGCCGGCGTGGTCACCGCGGGGTGAGAACGAAGACTGACGGGTGGGGTTGGCTGGTAAGTGAGAGAGAGAAAGGAGAGGTGGGGACCAGCAGTCAGTGAGGGGGCGGGTCTGTGGCTGGGTGAAAAACGATTCGCCTGGGATGGCTTAGGTGAGCTGGGGAATGGGCTGGACTGGGCTGGTCTGGTTGGGCTGGGTTGTTTCATTTTTTTGTTCTAAATCCTTTTCTTTTTCTGTTTTCATTATTCTGTTTTGATTTTGTTTAAATAATTTCAAACCTTATTTGAATTCAAACCTTTTTCAAATATTCAGTATATTACCATACTGTTTAAACTTGTATTTTAAATACCATTTTAGGAATAATTCTTTTATTCTTCTTATGGTTTTATTCTTTATTAAGACAAGCATATGCCATTAATCAAATAAGATTAAATATATTTTCCAATCCTTTATTTGAATTCTAATTTTCACTAAACCTTTTCAGTAGGTTTTATTTATTCAAAAGGGGTTTTAAATAATTTACTGTGAATTATTTAAGATATTTTAATATGATTATTAATCATTTAATTTGGTCAAATGTCTTTATTCAAATGGAATAGAATCTGGTTAATGCCATATAGTTTTTATTTGAATAATCTTTATCCATTTATTTTATTCAGATTTGGATTCTATTTAGTCCATTTGCTTATGGGTTTGTCTAAGATTTAATTTGGCTTTTAATTATTCCTTATTTATTTCTTCCTCTGTTTATAATATCCATATCTTTTTATTTAAAGATCCAAAGTTGGTGATTCCAAATTGTATAATTTTATTTAATATTTATTTACCCTTTTAAATCTCTTTAGGATTACTTTGATCACAAATTGGTATGGATATTAGATAGTTGCTTTATTAGCTTTGGAAATTATTTCCTTTCATCTTATTAAATTCATAATTTTTATCTATGGATCCAAATTAAGTGAAATCAATTTCTATGTGTTTATAATATTTCTATTTGTCATTCTTGATCATTTATAAATATTTGTTGACAAATTTTATATGGATCAAATCCATGGTCTTAGAGATATCTTGGAAATCTCCCATTAGGGTTTTAGGGTTTTGGTTTATTTTCCAAGTGTTTAAATTTCAAGATGCATTTATGAAGAATGCATTACACTTGATTTGAATTTAGTTGGATTCAAACTTTATTCAAAGTTTGTTCAAGATGGGTTTTTAAGTTTCGATTTAGAAATAAAAGTTTCTTTTAACCCTAAATTTCAACAATCATTTATTTTGTTTATTTATTTTTCACATTCCAAAATTTGGAAAATTTTGGGATGTGAAAATGTTTCTTGTGTATGGAGGTGAAGAAGAGCTCGTCGCTAAGTGTTATGTCGACGCAAGCTTTGACCCTGACCCGGATGACTCTAAGTCTCAATCCGGATACGTATTTATCATGAATTGCGGAGCGGTTAGTTGGAGGAGTTCCAAACAACCTGTGGTGGCGGGATCAACAATGGAGGCCGAATATGTTGCTGCTTCGGAAGCGGCTCAGGAAGCGGTTTGGATGAAGGAGTTCATATCCAAACTAGGTGTGGTTGCAAGCGTATTGGACCCAATGGTGATCTATTGTGACAACAATGGTGCCATTGCCAATGCCAAAGAACCAAGGTCTCACAAGAATTCCAAGCATATTAAGCGCCGGTTTCACTCCATCCGCGAGCATGTCAAGGATGGAGAAATAAAGATTTGTAAAGTAGACACGGATCTCAATGTGGCAGATCCGTTGACTAAAACTCTCTCTAGAGAAAAACATGATCAACACCAGAACTCCATGGGTGTTAGATTCATCACTATGTAACTAGATTATTGTCTCTAGTGCAAGTGGGAGACTGAAGGGAATATGCCCTGATAGGTAATAATAAAGTGTTTATTATGTGTATTACAAGTATATGATAGATGCTTATTTTGCATGCTATAATTGTATTAATGCGGAAACGTTAATACATTTGTGTTTAATAAACAAACAGAAAGTTCCTAGTTATGCCTCTCTCATAAACTAGCTCGTTGATTAACAAGATGAATAAGGTTTCCTGATCATGGACATTGGATGTTGTTAATAACGGGATCACAACATTAGTGTAATTGTGTGATGAACATTCATCCGAAGTATAGCATTACGATCAAAGTCATTGGGTTTACATTTCTATAACAACTTACGAAGTAATCCTAATCCTTAGACCATGAGATAATGTCAATCACTAACACTGGAAGAGTTTATTGATAACATCAAACGTCACACTGTAACAGGGTGATTATAAAGATGGGTTCAGAACTAATAAAGTGTTATGTTGACGCCTATGGATCGAGAGTGGAATTTGTTCATCCCGATGACGGATAGATATACTCTGGGCCCTCTCGGTGATATCACATTGGTTATATTGCAAGCAAGTGATTTGATCACTAGAATGTTATATCACGGGAACAAGAAAAGAGTGCATGTCAGTAAGAAGATAAAACTAGGTATGGAGATACCGATGATCGAATCTCGGACATGTAATATATCGCGAATCAAAGTGATTAAGATACTAGCATAAAAGGTTCCGACGATCACAAGAAAGTCATCGTTGAATGTGTGGGAGTCAGTATGGGTCTCCAGATCGCGCTTCTGATTATTGATCTGAGAGGGGTCTCGATCATGTCCGCATTATTCTCGAAACGTAGGGTGACACACTTAAGAGACACCGACAACCAATTGGAGAAAAAGTTTCATGCCGGAAAGAATAACAAGCGCATGAATTTATTTCACTAGATACCGAAACAGTTTTTTGGGTGAAATTGCAGAAAGTGTTTTTTGCATGTGAAATAGAATTCTAGCAAGGGGTTATATGTGAATGTTTGTCATTAAAGTAATTGACAAACTTCTGAATAAATAAAAAGAGTTTTATTTAATGAGAGTTTGCATTAAATTTGGTGAAAATTTAATAGCAATTTTGAGTAGGATTTTGAGTGGAGGGAAATGAAGAGGTTTTCGTGAGTGGAGTGTCCACCCACATGAATGAAGGAGGGGAGGGGGTAGACCCCATGGCCGGCGGCCACCCCCTTGGGTGCCCCCTCCTCCTATAAAAGGCACCCCTCTCCCTCTCTCTCTCTCACTTACACATCCTCATGAAGGATCTCTCTCCCCCTCTATAATTTATCCCCCATGGTCTCGGACTAGCGAGATACATGTTCCTGTTGGCTATTCGGCAATAAAGAGTTGTGCTTCCGCTGCATCGCTAGAGCGAGGAGGCGGAGGTTGCTCGGTTCCTCGGACGTGTGTGCGAGCACGGATGCGCTGCTAATTTGCGGCGCTAAGACTTCCACTCGATCTTGAGATCGGCAAGAGATCGTCTATATCAACAACGAGTTTAACTCGTTAAGCTTTGTCGGTCTTCAAGGGTATGTTCTCTACGGATATACATCCGCCCGTTGTTTGTATCTAGTAGATAGATCTTGGTACATAGTTGTTCCCATCATAGGAAAATTTTTGTTTTCTATGCTGCGAACCCAAGAATCACATCGTCAAATTCTCTAAGATGTCTTCCTGGATCTTCATCTTCCCTTCCACTAAAATACTTTTCCTGCAAAATTTTAATAATCTCACCATCAAATCGATATTCTCTAACTCCAAGATTACGGTATTTTATTGGTTGTTTAAGAAAAGCATAATTTGGAGCACTGTATTCTCTGAGAGTTTTCTCAGGTTTCTTGGGAGTTGTCATGTGAATGGACATGATTTCCATGAAATCACTACGGTTTTGGCAAAGCTAGATCGCCACTTTCCCCTTTGTGGAACACATCGCATGCCCCTAGATATGAAGAAAATCTATTGCAGGGTATTGACGCATTGCTGATGCCACTAGACAATCCAACAGTATAAGCATTTGTACCAGTTGATGATGACATACCAAGAACTTGGGATGAACATGGATATGAAAACAAGGGTCACTAGGTTGGTGCTAGAGGAGAGTGGATTGTGATGGCAAAGCACCCGGGGCGCTGGTACCTCCAAAACGTCTACAATATGGCACGTATCGAGCTTCCACTAGTGCAGGATGTTAATATTCATCCATGCGGTGCCTAGGTTTTCCCTGGGCCCCCATACACTTACAGCTACAAACAAGTGAGTATAGAGCTACTGAAGATACAGATAAAAAGTATACCATATAGATTTGACAACCAATGGTACTACAGGGCGATGGCGGTGTTTGACAAATTCATTGGTACCATAGATTTTCCTTATGATAGGGACTAGACTATCCTTTGGAATAACTATCTTTCAGCAGCAAAGTATGTCAATGCCATTGCAGTAACTATAGCCACTAATCATATTGATTATGTATATTCGGTGACAGAGCCGCGAGGAGATGTTTTTGTCTGGGTACCGACCAAGTGGAGTGAGTGCTGCTATTTAAAAGTAAAATTTATAAATTACTTACAACTCCATTGTTAGTGATACTTTTGCTAACTGAAATGCAAAAACATGTATACTTGTAGGTCCCTGTGTCATACAAGCTCCAATAATTGAAGAGCCGGCAAATGTCCAAGATGGTGACGATGCCGAGGTTGAAGATATTGCATCACACTGCTGGTAGTTGGCACAGTTTGACTAGGGTGCCCTATGGATTCACACCAGGTGTGCATGAACTAGTAGCCATGGTGATCTAGTGTCATACATGGGTAAAGAGCTGATCTCTTATCCCTCGCTCTGCTGGCACGTTTTCAGCAGGGCCTTTGTTTGGAATGACCTTGTAGCATCGGACTGGATCAGAAGGAACAATCTTGATGGGAGATCAGTGTTTGTGGGAATCAACCATCCATTAGTCCTCGACCCCCCTCGAAACCCCGAACCTGCTGCTGACGAATCTCTGCCAGTGTTCGAGGCATAATGTGTGTTTGCTACACACGTGCGCTCCCAACATCGCCCACAACCAATACCACATTGGAGCCGCATGCACGTCAATGGGGGTCCTGACATAGGTTCATCACTTAACTACATGGAAGTTGAACATAGGGAGCAAATAATCGAGGCACCAATGTGGTTCGTTCCAACCCTACCTCGAGGTTTCTGAAGTTTGACCAAGATGCAGAAAAACATATTAACAGCAGTCGCAACATCATTTCTAGAGCTAGTAGTAGTCACCATGTAATTTACAATGCTACATACGTACTACTTTCATATTGTATTGTAGTATCAGCATGCAACATCATATATAGTATTGCCTATAGGCACCATGAAATATACTTTCGTATTTATGTGTTTGATGTTTCCCTATGCAATCAATCAAGCTGTCGTGCCCAATTTTCTACAGTAGTACTGTATTGACGGCCATTCGATTTTCTTTGTCCATAGCATACGTCTTCCCTCGCTGCATTTATTCCCTCACCAGCCCCAGCACCATATCTCTCTCACACGCACTCCTTTTCTTTCTACTTTTATTGCCATTGCGCTTCGCTCCATTGACGACCATCACTGCCGCAATTTACTCGTCTTAGGTGGTTCGGCGGAGGGCGGCGGCCCCTGCAAACTCATCTAGAGTCGTCACATCCCTCAGACATCCCGGTGGAAGTGTGGTATGTACAAAATCCCCGAAACCCTTGATCTTGATGATGAGATGCGGTCAAGCTTTTATTGGCGGTAGGTTAACATTGGTTTGGTGTTGAGAACATTTGCTCCCTATGTTCATCTTTGGTGTAGTTAAGTGATGAACCTATGGCAGGTCCCCCATTGATGTGCATGCGGCTCCAATCTGGAATTGGCTGTGGGCAATGTTGGGAGCGCACGTGTGTAGCAAACACACAGTCTGCCTTAAACACTGGCAGATCTTCGTCAGCATCGGCAACAGCAGGTTCAGGGTTACGAGGGGGTCGAGGACTAATGGATGGTTGATGCCAACAAACACTGATCTCCCATCAAGATTGTTCCTTCTGATCCAGTCTGGTGCTACAGGGTCATTCCAATTAAAGGCCCTGCTGAAAACATGGCAGCAGAGTGAGGGACAAGAGAGCAGCTCTCTACCCATGTATGACACTAGATCACCATGGCTACTAGTTCATGCACCCCTGGTGTGAATCCATAGGACACCCCAGTCAAACTGTGCCAACTACCATCTGCGAGATGCAATATCTTTAGCCTCGGCATCATCACCAGCTTGGACGTTGATACGTCCAATTTGCATCATCATTCTATATCATAATTTGCCTCTATTCATTGATATATTTCATATTAAGAGGTGATACTTATGTCTTTTCATCTGATTTTGCATGTTGGATGATTCTTGGAGGATGAACTGCCGGAGTCAGGATTCTGATGGAAAAAGCGGTGTTTCGATGCAATTTCGCGAAGATCAAAAAAATACCATAAAAACTATTAAAAATTATATTTTCCTAGAAGACGAAGGATGCCAGAAGGGGATGCGGAGTTGGCTACAGGGGGCCCACACCTCCCAGGCGCGGGACACCCTAGGTCGCGCCTAAAAGGGGTGTGGCCACCCTGGCCCACCTCTGGCTCTGCCCTCTCACCTATATCTTCTCCTCGAAACCCTAAAGTCTAGGAGAGCGACCACACAAAGATTCTACTGCCTCTGCCGGGCGGAAAACACCAAGAGAGAAAGAGCTCTCCGGCAGATAGATTTCTGCCGGGGAAATTCCTTCCCGGAGAAGGGAGATCGTCGCCATCAACACCATCATCAAGCTAGACTTCATCGGGATCATTATCATCATCCACACCATCATCTCCACCAGCACCATCATCACCACTCCAACCCTCTATAATAATTGTGTTGAATCTTGCATAGTTCTTAGGGGAAACTTTCCCGGTGTTGATTACTATTGTAGTTGATGCTTGTGAGTGGAACCATTGAATTATTGTTTATGTTTAGATTGTTATCCATCAACATATCATCTCTGATCTTGATACATATGATGTCTCGTGAATAGTTTGTTTAGTTCTTGAGGACATGGGAGAAGTCATGTTGTTAGTAGTTGAATCGTGTTGAGGTATTATTCAATGGTTTAATATTTAAGTTATGGTGCTATTCTTCTAGTGGTGTCATGTGAACGTCGACTACATGATACTTCACCATTTATGGGCCTAGGGAAATGCATTGCGTATTTGGCTACTAATTGTGGGGTTGCCGGAGTGATAGAAACCTAAACCCCCATTAGGAAACCTTTGCACAAGGGAGTGTAGGATCTCAGAGTTTAAGGTTGTGGTTAGGTTTTTATCTTAATTGCTTTCTTGTAGTTGCGGATGCTTGCAAGGGGTTTAATCACAAGTTTGTATTAGTCCAAGTAAGGTCGGCACATTAGCACAGGTTCACCCACACAACACTTATAAAACCAAAGAAGATTAATCAACTATATAAAACGAAAGCACTTGATAGTATTCCCATGTGTCCTCGAGAACGTTTGGCCCTCATAAGTATTACCATCAGCTTGTCCTTTGCTAAGAAAGGATTGGGCCACTTGATGTAGTTATTTGCTGTTTTATTTACTTGCACTTTATTTCCTTTCTTCATCAGAAAACTCCTAAAAATCCGTTTGCTAAGTATTTACAGAGATTTCCTGCTCGATACCACTAGTCAACACCTTCTGCTCCTCGTTGGGATCGACACTCCTATTTATCGAAAGTACTATGATGCACCCCCTATACTTGTGGGTCATCAAGACTATTTTCTGGCGCTGTTGCCAGGGAGTGAAGCGCTATTGAAGAGTGGAACTGGTAACGGAAACTTCTACTGTGAGTATTGCTTTTTTATTTCTGTTTGTTACTTTGTTTCCAATATGGATAACCCACTTGGTTTCCTGTTTGGGAAAACTACTACCACTGTTAGGGTAGTAGATGAACCACCACCTATTGAGATAGATCATTTTAGATACCTACAAGTATTGTTGATCGTGTTATGGATAATTATTATTTAGGGGATGGAACTGTCCATCCTGGTGATCACTTGCTTTTTATCCATGAATTATGCGGGCTGTTTAAGTGTGCAGGTAGCACAACTGAACAGGTGAAGAAGAAGTTACTCTCTATATCATTAAAAGGAAGAGTTGAAGAATTGTATAAGCTGCTGAAGAATGGACAATCTATGGAATGGGAGGAAATAATACCTCTCTTTTATTCTAAATTCTATCCTCCCAGTGATATTCATAAGGATAGGAATCAAATATATAACTTTTGGCCTCGTGATGGAGAGAGTACAACCCAAGCTTGGGGGAATTGAAGTTACTAATGCTTGTCCCTAACAATATTATTATTAATAACTTTTATGCAAGGCTTTCTCTTCATGATAAAGATTTACTAGATGCTTCTTGTGCTGGATCATTCACACGCATGAAGGAAGAAGCTAAATGGGATCTCCTAGACCGTATTCATGAGAATACTGAAGCATGGGAGAATGACAAAGGAAGAAAGTCAGGTATAAATTATGATTATGAATGCATTAAATCTTTTATGGGGACTGATTACTTCCGTGATATTAGTACTGAGTATGGTCTTGATTCTCAAGTTCTTGCAAATTGTTTTAAGTCCTTTGCCTCTTATATAGAAATTCCTAAAAGGGAGTGGGACAAGTACCATGAACCTTATAAAGATATTGTTACCTATGTTCCTACTAGCATTGATGTTTGTACTATTGATCCTATTTTGCCTGAACCTTATATTGAGAAAATCCCTTTTCCTACTAAGGTAAAGGAACATTCTATCATAGCTAATGTGGTTAGAAAAATCACAAAGAAAACTATGGAACCTGATGAGCAAATAAACATTGAACCTGTAGTATCCCTTGTGAAAGATCTTGTCACTAAAAATATAGAGGATGAGCACATTGTCTTCTGTGAAGACGCTTCTAATATTGTCTCTCATCCTAGAAAATCTAGAAAAACTAGTGTCACTGTGCTTTCTGTTAGAATTGGTGATCATTGCTATTATGGTTTATGTGATATTGGTGCTAGTTCTAGTGCTATTCCTTATGAGCTTTACAGGTAAATTATGCATGGAATTGGTCCGTGTGAACTTGAGCACATAGATGTGGTTGTTCACCTTGCTAATAGAGAGATAATCTGTCCAATTGTCATTGTAAGAGATGTGGAGGTTCTTTGTGGTAAGATTAAATATCCTGCTGATTTTCTAGTACTTGGTTCAGAAGCTAGTAAAACATGTCCTATTATCTTTGGTAGACCTTTCTTGAATGCTGGTGGGGCTATCATAGATTGTAAGAAAGAGAAAGTTTTAACCAAGTTTGATGGAGAATCTTATGAGTTTATTTTTTCCAAATTTGCTAAAGCTCTTTATGAAAATGAATTGCCTAATGAGGATTTCAGGGTTAAACAAATTTCTGCTATTTCTCTTGCTCCTAAGAATGCCTTGCAACAGTATATTCAAGATCATGAAAGTGAGGTCTTCATGAAGGAAAGAAATGAGATTGACGAGGTTTTCCTTCGTCAACCTAAATTACTTGAGCATAACCTACTTGTGGAAGATTTGGGTACCACACTACCACCTAAAGGGGACCCTGTTTTCGAATTAAAACCTCTACCTGATGATATTAAATATTCTTATCTAGATGATAAGAAAATATATCCTGTTATTATTAGTTCTAAACTTTTAGGGAAGGAAGAGGAAAGATTATTAGAAATATTGAAGAAACACAGAGGAGCTATGGGGTATACTCTTGATGATCTAAAAGGGGTTTCTCCTACTATATGTCAGCATGCTATTAATATAGAACCTGATGCAAAACCAGTTGTTGAACATCAACGCTGTTTAAATCCTACGATGAATGATGTGGTAAGAAATGAGGTATTAAAACTCCTTGATGCTGGTATTATTTACCCTATTGCTGATAGTCAATGGGTTAGCCCTGTTCATTGTGTCCCAAAGAAAGGGGGAATCACTGTTGTGCCTAATGAAAATAATGAGCTTATACCTCAAAGAGTAGTGGTTGGTTATAGTATGTGCATTGATTTTAGAAAGGTTAATGAAGTTACTAAGAAAGATCATTATCCTCTGCCTTTTATTGATAAAATGCTAGAAAGACTGTCTAAAAAGACCCACTTTTGTTTTCTTGATGGTTATTCTGGGTTCTCTCAAATTGCTGTGAGAACACAAGACCAAGAGAAAACCACCTTCACTTGTCCCTATGGAACTTATGCTAATAGGCATATGCCTTTTGGTTTATGTAACGCTCCTGCTACCTTCAGAGATGTATGTCTGCTATCTTTCATGGTTTCTGTGAAGAAATTGTGGAAGTTTTCATGGACGATTTCTCCGTCTATGGAACTTCTTTTGATAATTGTTTGCACAACCTTGATAAAGTTTTGCAGAGATGCAAAGAAAATAATCTTGTTCTTAATTGGGAGATATGCCACTTCATGGTTAATGAAGGGATTGTTCTTGGACACAAATTTTCTAAAAGAGGTATTGAAGGAGACAGAGCCAAAATTGAAACAATTGAGAATATGCCTTGCCCTAGGGATATAAAAGGTATTCGTAGTATCCTTGGTCATGATGGTTTCTATAGGAGGTTTATTAAATATTTCTCCAAAATTTCAAAGCCCATTACTAATATTCTTCAAAATGATGTGCCTTTTGTTTTTTATGATGATTATGAGGAAGCTTTTGAAACTTTGAAGAAAGCTTTGACTAATGCTCCTATTTTTCAACCACCTGATTGGAATTTACCATTTGAAATTATGTGTGATGCTAGTGATTTTGTTGTGGGTGCTGTTCTTGGGCAACGTATAGATAAAAAATTGAATGTTATTCATTATGCTAGCAAGACTCTAGATGCTTCTCAAAAGAATTATGCTACTACTAAAAAGGAGTTCTTAGCTGTAATCTTTGCTTGTGATAATTTTAGACCTTATATTGTTATTTCAAAGGTTACTATTCATACTGATCATGCTGATATTAAGTACCTTATGAGAAAGAAAGACGCTAAACCTAGGCTTATTAGATGGGTGTTGCTTTTACAAGAGTTTGATCTGCATATTGTAGATAGGAAAGGTGCTGAAAATCCTGTTGCTGATAATTAATCTCATTTGGAAAACATTTATTTTGATCCTATGCCTGTTAATGATAGTTTTCCAAATGAACAGTTGGCTGCAATAAGGGTAAGCCCACAAGAGATTCCTTGGTATTCTGATTATGCTAACTTTATTGTTTCCAAGTATTTGCCTTCAACCTTTACAGCCCAGCAAAGAAGGAAATTCTTTTATGATCTAAGGGATTACTTTTGGGGTGACCCACATTTATATAAAGAGGGAGTAGATGGTATTATACGGAGATGTGTCCCAGAATATGAATAACAAGAGATATTGAGAAAATGTCATGGCAGTGCTTATGGAGGACATCATGCTGGGGATAGGACTGCACAAAAAGTTTTACAATCTGGTTTTTACTAGCCTACTCTTTTCAAGGATGCAAGGAAGTATATTTTATCATGTGATGAATGGCAAAGAGTTGGTAACATTTCTAGACACAATGAAATGCCTATGAATTATTCTCTTGTTATTAAACCTTTTGATTATTGGGGATTTGACTTTATGGGTCCTTTTCCTCCTTCGAAAGGGTATACTCATATTGTTGTTGCTGTTGATTATGTTACAAAGTGGGTATAAGCCATACCTACAAACAGTGCTAATGGTAAGACCTCTTTAAAAATGCTTAAAGATGTTATTTTTCCTAGGTTTGGTGTGCCTAGATATCTCATGACTGATGGAGTTTCTCATTTTATTCATGGTGGTTTTAGGAAGACTCTTGCTAAATATGATGTTAACCATAGAATTGTTTCATCTTATCACCCCCAAACTAGAGGGAAAGTTGAACTTTCAAATAGATAAATTAAATCTATCTTGCGAAAGACTATTAATAGATCTAGGAAAAATTAGGCTAAAAAGTTGAATGACGCTTTATGGGCTTATATAACTGCTTATAAAATCCAATGGGAATGTCTCCTTACAAAATGGTTTATGGTAAAGCTTGTCACTTTCCTCTAGAATTAGAACAGAAAGCTTATTGGACAGTGAATGAACCGAATAGAGATTTTAAACTTGCTGGTGAGAAAAGATTGCTTGACTTGAGTACCTTAGATGAGTGGATAAGTGAAGCTTATGAAAATGCTAGACTCTTTAAGGAAAAGTAAAAAGATGGCATGATAGGAGAATTCTCAAAAGGGAGTTCCATGTTGGTGAGAAAGTTCTTTTGTATAGGTCTCGTCTCAGATTTTTTGCAGGGAAACTACTCTCAAAATGGGAAGGACCTTTTGTTATTGAGGAGGTGTATCGTTTAGGGGCTATCAAAATATCTTCTTTGAAAGACAAAACTACATAGGTGGTGAATGGTCAAAGGCTCAAACATAATATTTCTGGAGATGCTTATAATGGAGATGTTGATATTATACAAATGGTGACACCGGAAGAATTTATCAGAAACCAAACTCCAGAATCTGCAGAGTTCGTCTTTGAGTAGGTAAAACTGCTGCAAACAGAAGGTTCGCGAAAAACCTTTTTCTTTATATTTTTGATGTTTTTATTACATATGGAAGGATACGAGACAAAACAGAGGAGGAAACGGAGGCTAGGTGGGCCACACCCACCAGTGGCACGGGCCCCAACTGGCTGCGCCACCAGGGGGTGTGAGCCCCCTAGGGTCCGTCTCCGCCCCGTTTTTGCACAGTACCTTCCTTATGTCGTGAAACTTTGTAATATATAACCCCCCCGGATCCCCCTGAGGTTTGTATATCGTTTTCTCGTCGTGTTTTCGTTTTGATCTGTTTCTGTCAGGAAATATTCTCAAGTTTAGAGCACCATGGTCTCCGCCAACGACAAGGGCAATAATCCCGTGGAAGATGATCCTTAAAACCCCAAGGATGAGGAGATCTTGGTTGGGGATGAAGAAGACGTGAAGGAGGACGAGCATCCGGATACCCGCGCTACTATTGCAAGCATTGGAGTGGTGGCAAATCCTACCAAGCTTAGGAGGACAGCACGGATGTCTACAGGAGGGAAAACCCCGTGTCATATCCTCTCTCCACGGTCACTTCCTCCACGCACCAAGAACCCCTTCCATACTCTTATACATGAGCAACAATTCCAAAATGTGCCCAAAGGGAGGTTCCCTCTATTTGGGATCTGCCCCGTTCTTACCATGCAGGGAAGGAACACTCTAAGAAGGAAGAGTGGAGAAAGAATAACAAGGACTAGGATTCTCGGTTTGACATGATCATGAACCGCATTGAGCATAATTTGGAGTTGATTCGTACTCTAACCTTCGAGATTGAGGATTTGAGGGAACTTATTGAAAAGGTTATCGAGAGAACACCACCACCACCGAACGAGTAATTCATCATTAGGTTTGGCATCCCCTTGGCTTGTTCCAAGCTTGGGGGAGTGTCGCGGTATCACATCATTATCTTTTATCTTTTTACCTTTTAGTGGTTTCATATCTTGGGTAGGGAAGTTATCTTATAGGTTGTTTTGCATTGTGGAAGTATCTCTCCTTTAGTTGGTTATCTATGTATCCCTTGGTGTGAGTGCCTTTATGGAATATTAATGAGAAGCTTCATCTTTTACTTTTTGCACTTGTTATTTTAGTTTGCAATCTCTATTATATGATTGATCTTGTTGATCAGTATTGGTATCACTTTGGGAGCATCAAGTAGATCTAAATTTGTTTTAGCAAACTAAGCTCTGGTCAGTAGCAACACTTTTTGAGGTTTGAAAGGAAAACAGAAAAACACTTACAGGTATTTTATATCATTTTCTTTCTTGTTGGGCTCATAAGATTAGTATTCTTTATTTAAGATCTTTTGTGTCTTCAAGAAAGATTGCATGTCTGGCTTTATCACTTGTATGTTTGCTTGTTTCCTTCAACTCTTTTGCTTGCTACCCAGCCTTGCTAGCCAAAAACCTGTGCTGAGAGGGAATACTTCTTATGCATCCAATCCTTTAAACCAAAACCCGTGCCATTTGTATCCACCATATATACCTATTAGCATTATTGCTATTTCAAGTAAATTCTCAAGCTTCATCTATCTTTTGAAATAAAAATTATTTTGTTATGTGAAAACTAGTTAGTAAATCTCTCACAAACTTGATGGCACACCTTATTTTTCTTGCCCCTAATAAACTTGAACCATTGTGTCATTGAAGTTGTATATGCTTGCATCTATACGTTGGGATTAGCAGAACCGTGCTGTCACGGGGAACGCTTTCAACACCTGTAAATATCTACCTAGTTGATATCATGCTCTTTTGTTTGTGGATTCCGTTGGTGTGAAATAAAAGGGGAGCTTGTAAGTCCATGGAGTTAGGTATGTGTGTTAGAAAAACGCCTGGGCCACTAGCCTAAGCCATGCCTAATCATGGTGAAAACTTGCAGCATCACCATAATGAGCAATCTATGAAGCTTTCTTCTTATAAAAAAAGAGAGACATATTGAAAAGAGGAAAGAGAGAAAAAAGCACCATTTTCCCATGGAAAATAAGAGATTGTTGAGATGCTTATTGTTTTGCTTGCCTTGTCATTTTGATTATGGGATAGCTCTTGTATCATGTGCAAGGGGTACCCCGTTGGCGGTTCTCTATGATACGCATGTACTTACTATGACAAGAACTTACCAGTAACTAAAGTTGAGTAGGATGAGGAATGGCCCTCTACTCAAGGGACATGATATTGCCAACTTATATTTCGTCAAGCATATACTCCATCTTTGTTCACTTTAACCTTAATCACCTCAAGATGCTTATGATAGGGGCAATGAGGGCTCAAAGCTAGTAAGTACCATAATCTTTTGGAAGCTCTTTATGAACTTGAAATACCTGCTTCCCTCTATGAAGGGCCTTTCTTCTACTTCTAAGTTGAGTCAGTAAACCTATTCCTCTCTATCTCCAGCAAGCATTTGAGTTGTTGTGTTTCAAGCATTCATACGATGATTTATTCAATCAAGTTCTTTATCGTCCTTGTTTGCACAAGACTCTTATCTAAATGAGTATTACTTTGAAGGTCATCATTGTGAAAAACCTTTTATGTTTGAGCAAAGAGTACTCCCGTTATAAGTTTCTTTACAAAAGCTTTACTTGAAAACTGTTTACCAACTATTCTCTGACCAAGAACAAAGTTTGCCAATCCCAATTATGATTTATCTTTATGCATCTTTATTGTGACTCCCATACTTGTTGCAAGCTAAGTTATATAATGGGTGAGTTGCTTTCTACTACGAGTTGTGTATTGGTAAGTGTGATGCTTCTAGTCCGTATTCGTTTTATCAATACTTCACTCCATAAACCTGTGGACATGTTTACTGAGCTCAGTTTCGCTTGGGGACAAGCGATATCTAAGCTTGGGGGGGAGTTGATACTTCCAATTTCCATCACCATTCTATATCATAATTTGCCTCTATTCATTGATATATTTCATATTAAGAGGTGATACTTATGTCTTTTCATCTGATTTTGCAGGTTGGATGATTCTTGGAGGATGAACTGCCGGAGTCAGGATTCTGATGGAAAAAAGCGGTGTTTTGATGCAATTTCACGAAGATCAGAAAAACTACTGAAAATTATATTTTCCCAGAAGACGAAGGATGCCAGAAGGGGAGGCGGAGTTGGGCCACAGGGGGCCCACACCCCCAGGAGCGGGCCACCCTGGGTCATGCCTACATGGGGTGTGTCCACCTTGGCCCACCTCTAGCTCCGCCCTCTTTCCTATATCTTCTCCTCGAAATCCTAAAGTTGGGGAGAGCGACCACAAAAATATTTCGCCGCCTCTTCGGGGCGGAAAACGACGAGAGAGAAAGAGCTCTCCGGCAGACAGATTTCTGCCGGGGAAATTCCTTCCCGAAGATGGGATATCTTCGCCATCAACACCATCATCAAGCTAGACTTCATTGGGATCATCATTATCCACTCCATCCCGCTGTAACAATTGTGTTGAATCTTGCATAGTTCTTAGGAAAATCTTTCCCAGTGTTGATTACTATTATAGTTGATGCTTGTGAGTGGAACCATTGAATTATTGTTTATGTTTAGATTGTTATCCATCACCATATCATCTCTGATCTTGATCCATATGATGTCTCGTGATTAGTTTTTTTAGTTCTTGGGGACATGGGAGAAGTCATGTTGTTAGTAGTGGAATTGTGTTGAGGTATTATTCAATGGTTTAATATTTAAGTTGTGGTGTTATTCTTCTAGTGGTGTCATGTGAACGTCGAATAAATGATACTTCACCATTTATGGTCCTAGGGGAATGCATTGTGTATTTGGATACTAATTGTGGGGTTGCCGGAGTGACAGAAACCTGAACCCCCGTTAGGAAACCTTTGCACAAGGGAGTGTAGGATCTCAGAGTTTAAGGCTGTGGCTAGGTTTTTTATATTAATTGCTTTCTTGTAGTTGCGGATGCTTGCAAGGGATTTAATCACAAGTATGTATTAGTCAAAGTAAGGTCGGTACATTAGCACAGGTTCACCCACACAACAATTATAAACCCAAATAAGATTAATCAACTATATGAAACGAAAGCACTTGACAGTATTCCCATGTGTCCTCGAGAACGTTTGGTCCTCATAAGTATTACCACCGGCTTGTCCTTTGCTAAGAAAGGATTGGGCCACTTGCTGCAATTATTTGCTGTTTTATTTACTTGCACTTTATTTCCTTGCTTTATCAAAAAATATTTAAAAATCTGTTTGCTAAGTATTTACAGAAATTTCCTGCTCCATACCACTAGTCAACACCTTTTTCTCCTTGTTGGGATCGACACTCATATTTATTGAAAGTACTACGATACACCCCCTATACGTGTGGGTCATCAGACGTTTACCGGCTCTTCAATTATTGGAGCCTGTATGACACGGGGGCCTGCAAGTATACTTGTGTGTGCATTTCAGTTAGCAAAAGTTTCACTAACAATGGAGTTGTAAGTAATTTATAAATTTTACTTTTAAATAGCAGCACTCACTCCACTTGGTCGGTTCCCAGACTAGCACATCTCCTTGCGGCCGTGTCACCGCCTATACGCAATCAATACAACCAATGGTTCGACTTGCGGCAATGGCATCGACATACTTTGCTGGTGTAAGATATTCGCTCTGAAGGATAGTCCAGTCCATGTCATAAGGAAAATCTATGGTAGCAATGAATTTGTTAAACACTGCCATCGCCCTGTAGCGCCATTGGTTGTCAAATATGTACAGTATACTTTTTATCTGTATCTTCAGCATCTCGATACTCGCTTGCTTGTAGCTGTAAGTGCATGGGGGCGGGGAAAACCTGGCCACCGCATGGATAAATATCATAACCCTGCACAGGTGGTAGCTCGATACGTTCCATAGTCTAGATGTTTTGGAGGTACCAGTGCCCCGGATGCTTTCCCATCGCAATCCACTCTCCTCTAGCACCAACCTAGTTACCCTTGTTTTCATATCCATCTTCGTCCCAAGTTCCTGGTATGTCATCATCAACTGGTACAAATGCTTCTACTATTGGATTGTCTAGTGGCATCAGCAATGCGTCAATACCATGCAATAGATTTTCTTCATATCTAGGGGCATGCAAGGTGTTCCACAAAGGGGAAAGTGGCGATCTAGCTTTTCCAAAATCGTGATGCATAAATCATTCATGCAAACAGACGCACGGAGGAAAAAGGTCTTGTTTGGATTAAAGAAAAAGTGTAGGAATAGGAAATTTTTCTATGGTGGTGGTATTATTCAATCGTTTGTTTCAAGGGAATGAGGTCCCAAGAGACACGATAACATCATAAATATACTCTTGCGTAAGATTTGGCTTTGATTTTGCCATGTTTATAAAGAATCCTACATTTTTGTTTTCATGCAAACCAAACAACCAACTTTTTACAGAATTCTTGTGTTTGTAAAACACATGAAATATAAGGACAGACTTGATTGGCTAATACCCCTTCCGTTAGGCGTATCGAAAATCCTAGTCATTCTTGTCTTTTCAGTTTGGATGAGAGAGGATTGAGAACACATGAATGTCACAGGTTTGCCGGTGAAAAACAGGTGAATGTAAAACATAGGAAAACTACCTACATGAATGGGATGTCTCGATGCTACGCACATGATGAGAGTTGGGGCTCAAGTAGATGTTCCAATTACTATGGGATTTAGGCATAGAAAGGATTCGAATCCTACAAAACTCGTGCAAAACTGATTTTTACCTTCTCGTCATGGTCGACTGGCCATGTTTGTGGCTCGGAGTGAAGTAGGGTGGGCTAATCAAACGGGAGAGCAGGATCTTTTGCAATCCCTCGACGCATGCCAACCATGTCGCGATCCAGGCGAGTAGTGCTTAGAACATCGGCGGGACTGGTGATATTGCTCAGCAGTCTGTAGTGGAGGTAGCCAAATCCCATTTCTTGGTGGTAGCACTCTGATATCTTACACTTCATCGCTCAAGACGGACGAACACTGCCAGATGTCGTTCCAGGGAAGAGAACTGCGGAAAATTCATGGGGATGGTTGGCGGTTTATACCTTTCTGTAATGGTGGAGAAGGGATACGACCATACACAAGAGGTCAAAGCGAAAGAGGAAGACGATGAGGGGCGGGCGGTTTCTCACCAAAAATATATGGGGTAGGCGGTCGGCGGTTCACCTGCGGTTGTCAGATAGACTCCTCCGTCCCTGTGACAAGTCATGTCAAACACGGAAGTTAACCTAGATGCTTATGAAAAATGGAAAAATAACAGAAAATTAGATCTATTTTTAAACGCTCTGGCCTGCAACGCTAGCCCCAAGTTTGAGGGGCTAATGTTTTTTCCTGTCGGTAGCTAGGGCATAATCGCAAGACAAATCGCACCGTGCCATAAGAAAAAGTTCAAAGTGCCCGATGCCAGAAAACACAATTTGTTTTGCATGCATATATAGTAAAGGTCCTGAAATTTACTACAGTACTAGTATACTACGCACTGTACCCTGTACCTCGTATCAGGAACCCATTGTAGCTTTGATCTGAAATCGCACAGCCTTAAAATCCTCCTCTTCACTGCTCTCATGATGCCTCCTACGTGCTTTCCGTCTCTTCTCGCTTCCAGATTTTTTTTAATAGGGGGAAACTCCTAGTGGCAATATTGTTTTTTTAGGAAAATAGTGACAATATTATTCACCATGCCAAGAGGAAGCCATGTACTTCTACCAAGTATGGTAACTCCACCACACCAAGTTATTGCATAGCTAAGAACTTGAATTATTCAGAAACTATTGGTGCTTTTGATGTACTGAATTCCTAGTTAGCTTAGGAAGATATTTGGAAAATTTTAAGATTAATCTATCGCATTTACTTGTACTCCTCTAGTTAAAATTTTACACTAACGGTGGGAGTACATTTTACATCAAGGACATAAACAAGGTAAAATCACATCAAGATCCATATATTTAGCACAAAGGACCCTCCAATTAAAGAAGAAAATAGTCGGGTTTGGCTCCTTCTCGAGAGAGGAGCTGATCGAGACATACTCTTCATACAACTTTCTCTTCAATTTTTTTCCAAAATATGGCCAAATTTAGCGACATGCAAATTCTTGGATATGGGAACATCAACATAAACCATGATGTAGATATGGCCATGACTTTGGTTGTTCAGCTAGAAAATCAAGAATGTCAATACTCATTGACAATTATGCTTAAATTCATTTAAATTTTACAACTTACTAGACGGTGTGAGTACATTTTTCATCAAGTTCCTAAAAAGGAAAATTTCATCGAGGTCCATACATTTCGCACGAAGCACCCTAAAATTAAGCAAGGAAAATAGTTGGATCGACCCCTTCTCGAGATAGTCGTTAATCGAGCCATACTCTTCATACTACTTTCTCTTCGATTGTTTGCAAAATATGACCAAATTTGGCGCCATGCATATTCTTGGATATAAGATCATCAACATAAAGTATGATGTAGATATGGCCATGTACTTGGTCGTTCTTCTTGAAACCCAAGAATGTTCATACTGATTGACAACTAAGCTTAGTTTCATTTAAATTTAACACTTACTTTTAGGTTCAAATGTTACACGGATGGTGGGATTACATTTTACATAAAACACCTAAAGATGGCAAATTACATCGAGTTTCATACTTTTAGCACGAAGCACCGTAAAATTAAGCAAGGAAAACAGTCGGGTTCGGATCCTTCTCGAGAGATCAGCTGATCGAGCCATACTCTTAGTACTACTTCCTCTTTGATAATTTTCAAAATATGGACAAATTTGGCAACATGCAAATTCTTGGATATGGGATCATCAACATAAAGTATGATCTAGATAATGCCATGACCTTGATCATTCGACTTGAAATCCAAAAATGTTCATACTCATTGTGAAATCTAAGCTTAAATTTGTTTAAATTTTAGCACTTACTTTTAGGTTCGAATTTTACATGAACGATGGTATTACATTTTACATCAAGGACCTAAAAATGGAAAATCACAATGAGGTCCGTACATTTAGCAAGAAGCTCCCTAAAATTAAATAGGTAAAATAGTCGGGTTCGGCTCCTTCTCGAGAGAGCACGCGGCTGATCGAGTCGTACTCTTCATACTACTTCCTCTTCGATTGTTTTCAACATATGGACAAATTTGGCGGCATGCAAATTCTTGGATATGAGATCATCAACATAAATTATATGATGTAGATATGACTTTGTTTAATTTAAAGGAAAGCATTAATTATTTTTTAAAATCTAAAATGTTTTTTCCATAAAACTTGGAAAATCCCATTATTTAGCAGCCTTTTTGTTCACCATGCCAAGATGCACCCTCCTACAAAGTATGAGATCGAACATTACCATAAAGTATGGTCATTTACCCTTGTCATTCGGCCTGAAGCCCGAGAATGTTCATACATGGCAGGACATATTTGAAGGAGTTTGTTTTTTCAAAAGCCGTGAATTCTCATGATTATCATCTTTTACGGCAAGAAGTACAAGTCAGATGACGTCATGCGATATTTTTTTCATTTATTTTTTTATTTATTTCAAATCAAGGTCAAATTTTTCGAGATGCAAATTGAATTTTTTATACATTCAATTTTTTGAAGCCTGAGTTTGTCACTTAGAAAATTGAATTTTTTCCTGTTCCTATAAATTGAAAATCATTCTTGTCACTTAGAAAATTCGTAATATTAATAAATTGAGTAATTTAAGTGGGCGGGGTTTCACTGATAATAAGAAGCTTAAAAACTCAAGGAACTTGGGAATCGCGAGTAAGAGCATGGTCGTCCACTCTGTCTCTCAAACTAGAGTGTAGCATTTCAAGCCATAGACTTTTTACACTGTTTATAGACAAAACACTCATGTCACACAGAAAATTATCATAATTGTTTTCCTGATATTTGGGAACTCCTACTAGCAGAATGGATTAGTACAAAAAGATGCATCCAATATAGCAGATGTCGGAACTCTATCCTAAATAAACATATGATATTGATAAGGGCATGAACTTCATCGTTTAGTTTGAGCTGAAACCAGAGAATAATTAATAAGGGAATGCCACACAAAAAATTTATACTTTTTATTTTGAATGTTAACAAAACCATGTTAACTTTTTTGACGTGCGGATGCAGAATAAGCACTTGAATTTTTCAAAACATTCTATGGCTTTCGGTGTACTAAATTCCTTGTTAGCTTCAAATGTGTTTTGGAAAATTTAAAGAGCAATCTACTAAGCTTACTTGTAGTAAAAGGTTGGCATGGTCGGCGGGAGTATAGTTTACATCGAAGACCTCAAATAACAGAAAATTACATAAAAGTCCAAACATTTAGTGCAAAGGCCCCTAAAATTAAGCAAACAAAAGCAGTTTGGTCCGCTCCTTCTCCAGCGAGCAGCTGAGCCATACCGTACTACTGTATTTTCTTCACACATAAAAAATGCTCTTCACTTTTCAATCATCGTGTTGCAGGCCGCGCAGGGTGTGAAATGGAACGTCAAGGCAAGTTGACGCACGTGCGCAGCACCACGTATTGGACTAGGGAGAGATCAGCAGGCCGGGTGTGGGGATGGTTATGAGAAAGTGAAGGAGAGAGAAAACATAATTTGTTTACTACTCATCATCGTACGTCTACACCATGTACTACCTCGTGTAAGGAAACTATCACAGCTTTGCTCTAACATCTCACAGCCTTCAAATCCTCCTCTTCGCTGCTCTCGTGCTGCCTTCTACGTTCTCTCTGTCTCTTCTAGCTCCCAGATTTTTTTCAACAGGGGGAACTCCTAGTGGCAATATTGTTTTTTCGGAAAATAGTGCAATATTGTTCACCATGCCAAGAGGCACCCATGTACTTCTACCAAGTATGGTAACTCCATCGCACCAAGTTCTTGCATAGCTAAGAACTTGAATTTTTTAGAAACACTCAGTGGTTTTGATGTACTAAACTCCTAGTTAGATTAGAAAGATATTTGGAAAATTGTAAGATGAATCTATCACATTTACTTGTACTCCTCTAGTTAAAAATTTAAACTAACAGTGGGAGTACCTTTTACATCAAGGACATAAACAAGGGAAAATTACATCGAGGTCCATACATTTAGCACAAAGGACCCTTCAATTAAGGAAAAAACAGTCGGTTTTGGTTCCTTCTCGAGAGAAGATTTGATCGAGCCATACTCTTCATACTAATCCTCTTCAATAATTTTCAATATATGGCACAATTTGGTGGCATGAAAATTCTTGGACATAGGATCATCAACATAAACTATGATGTCGATATGGCCTTGACCTTTTTGGTCGTTCGGCTGGAAATCTAAGAATGTTCATACTCATTGACAACTATGCTTAATTTCGTTTAAATTTTACCAATTACTAGACAGTTTGAGTATATTTTACATCAAGTTCCTAAAAAGGGAAAATTACATCAAGGTCCATACATTTCACACAAAGCACCCTAACATTAAGCAAGGAAAATAGTTGGATCAAATCCTTCCTGAGGTAGTAGCCAATCGAGACGTAATTTTCATACTACTTCCTCTTCAATTGTTTTCAAAATATGTCCAAATTTGGCAGCATCAATATTCTTGGATATGAGATTATCAACATAAAGTATGATGTAGATATGGCCATGTACTTGGTCGTTCTTCTTGAAACCCAAGAATGTTCATACTGATTGACAACTAAGCTTAATTTTGTTTAAATTTAACCATTTACTTTAAGGTTCAATTGTTACATGGATGGTGGGATTATATTTTACATTAAACACCTAAAAATGGAAAATTACATAGAGGTCCATACTTTTAGCACGAAGCACCCTAAAATTAAGCAAGGAAAACAGTTGGGTTCGACTCCTTCTCGAGAGAGCAGCTAATCAAGGCATACCCTTCATACTACTTCCTCTTCAATAGTTTTCAAAATATGGCCAATTTGGCAGCATGCAAATTCTTGGATATGGGATCATCAACATAAAGTATGATGTAGATAACGCCATGAGCTTGGTCGTTTAGCTTGAAATCCAAGAAAGTTCATACTTATTATGATAAATAAGCTTAAATCCGTTTAAAATTTACCACTTACTGTTAGGTTCGAATTTTACATGAACGATGGTATCATGTTTTACATCAAGGACCTAAAAATGAAAAATCACATCGATGTCCGTACATTTAGCACGAAGTGCCTTAAAATTAAATAGGTAAAACAGTCAGGTTCGGCTCCTTCTCGAGAGAGCATGCAACTGATCGAGCCATAATCTTTATACTACTTCCTCTTCGATTGTTTTCAACATATGGAAAATATTGACGGAATGCAAATTCTTGGATATGAGATCATCAACATAAAGTATATGATGTAAATATGACTTTCTTTAATTTAAAGGAAAACATTAATTATTTTCATTTCTAAACTCCAAAATGGTTTTTTGTTCATAAAACTTGGAAACTCCCATTATTTAGCAGAATTTTTGTTCACCATGCCAAGATGCACGCACCTACAAAGTATGGGATCGAACATTACTAGAAAGTATGGACATTTACCCTTGTCATTCGGCCTTAAGCCCGAGAATTTTCACACATGGAAGAGCATATATTGAAGGAGTTTTTTTTAAAAGTTGTGAATTCTCATGATTATCATCTTTCAGAGCAAGAAGTACAAGTCAATGTACATTACGATATTTTTTTCATTTATTATTTTATTTTTTGAATCAAGGTGAAATTTTTCTAGATGCAAATCGAATTTTTTCTACATGCAAATTTTTTGCATCCTGAGTTTGTCACTTAGAAAATTGAATTTTTTTCATGTTCCTATAAATTGAAAAACATTCTTGTCACTTTGAAAATTGGTAATCTTAATAAATCGAGTAATTTAAGTGGACGGCGTTTCACTAATAATAAGAAGCTTGAAAACTCAAGGAAATTGGGAATTGTGAGTAAGAGCATGGTCGTCCACTCTGTCTAAAACTAGAGTGTAGCATTTCGACTCATAGACTTCGTATATTCTTTATAGACAAAACATTCATGTCACACAAAAAATTATCATAAACTTTTTCCTTATATTTTGGAACTCCTACTAGCAAAAAGTATTAGTACATGAAGCTGCACCTAATATAGCAGATGTTAGAAGTCTATCTAAATAAACATATGAGGTCGATAAGGGCATGACCTTCATCGTTTAGTTTGAGTTGAAACCATAGAATAATTAATAAGAGAACGCCACACAAAAAATATTGTACTTTTTTTTGAATGTTAACAAAACCATGTCAACTTTGTAGGGATGCGGATGCACAGCAAGAACTTGAATTTTTCAGAACTTTTGGTGACTTTCGATATACTGAATTCCTGGTTAGCTTTAAAAGTTTTTTGGAAAATTTGAAGAGCAATCTACCGAGCTTACTTGTAGTAAAATTTTGGCACGGTCGGTGGGAGTACAGTTTACATCGAAAACCTCAAATAATATAAAATTATATAGAGGTTCAAATATTTAGCACAAAGGCCCCTAAAATTCAGCGAAGAAAAGCAATTTGGTCCGCTCCTACTCCAGCGAGCAGCTGAGCCATAATGTACTACTGTACTTGCTTCACACACAAAAAAACGCACTTCACTTTTGAACCAGCATGTTGTAGGTCGCTCAGGGTGTGAAATGGAACGACAAGGCAAGTCGACGCACGTGCGCAGCGCCACGTATTGGGTGAGGGAGAGATCACTCGGCCGGGATGTGGGGATGGTGATGAGGAAGTGAAGGACAGAGAATACACAATTTGTTTACTACTCATCGCTATATGTTTGTACTCTGTACCTCGCGTCAGGAACTCATCGCGTCTTTTCTCTAACATCGCACAATCTTCAAATCCTCATCTCCGTTGCTCTCGCGCTGCCTCCTACGTGCTCTCTCCTAGAGGCAATATTGTTTTTTGAGGAAAATAGTGGAAATATTGTTCACAATTCCAAGAGGCACCCATGTACTTCGCCAAGTTCTTGCATAGCTAAGAACTTGAATTTTTCAGGAACACTCAGTGGTTTTGATGTTCTAAATTCCTAGTTACTTAGAAAGATTTTTGGCAAATTTTAAGATCAATCTATCACATTTATTTGTAATCTGTAAAACAATCCCTTGTGCACCACTATCTTTTGAATAACCATCCCTCCATATGTTTGGAAAGGAAGTGAAAAATTCGAAACCGGGGAAGTTTGAACTGCTAAGTAGTAGTACGAGTACTACTTTATGCCGTCAAGCCCCAAAACAATTCCTTCTTATGCACACCAACACAGGATGTAGATGAGCTAGATACTCACACAGAGTCGCCAACACACGGCAGGTCCACACATGTGCGCAGCGCCATGTTTTGGACGAGGGAAAGATGAGCCGACCGGGGTATGGGAATGGTGATGAGGAAGTGAAGGAGAGAGAAAACACAATTTGTCTTGCATGCATATATAATAGTACTACTAGTTCATACCACTAGTATTAGTAGTTCACTGTATCCTATAACCCATGTCAGGAAGCTATCACATCTTTTCTCTAATACTGCACCGCCTTCCACTCCTCTTCCCGTTCAAAAAAACTCCTCCTCTTTGCTGCTCTCTCGAGCCGCCTCCTCTTTTCTCATAGTCTCCCTTCTCATTTTTTTCTACAGATACATATTATTCCTACTTGCTTTACAGAAAATACATTCCCATCCCCTAAAAAATTGATTTTTTTCTTTTCCTAATGGTTGGAACTCCCAGTGGCAACACTGTTTACCATGCAAAGATTCACCCATCTACTCCCAAATATGGGAACATCACGAATTAGGTAAGTACATTTTACATGAAGGACCTAAAAGGGAAAATTACACCAAGGTCCATACATTTCGCACGAAGCACCATAAAATTAAGCAAGGAAAATAGTTGAGTTGGCTCCTTCTCGAGAGAGTAGCTCATCGAGCCATACTCTTCATACTACTTCCCTTTCGATTGTTTTAAAAATATGCACAAATTTGGGAACATGCAAATTCTTTTATATGGGATCATCATCGACATAAAGTATGTTGTACATTGTTGGATTCGTTGCATGGAAAACAAAAAAATTCTATCGCAAGAACACTTAAAACCAAGATCCAATCTATGGAAAAGCCAAGATCTAATCCAAGAGATCGGTGCAACGAGATTGAAGAGAACTAAACCTCATAGATCCAAAGTGTTTAATGAGATCAGATTCTCGTGGTTGATGTAGTCCATTACTTGCCGATCTCAAGATCGTGTAGTTGATCTTTCCGGCGCCGCGTTCCGGCAGCACTTTCGTAGTCGGTCACACGTACGGTAGTCGATGAAGATCTTCCTCTCCCGGTTCCAGTAGGGCGGCGGAGGTAGTATATCTCCTCGAAATCCCAACAACACGACGGTGTGATGGTGGTGGTGGTGGTGGAGGAGGAGAGATTTCTGCAGGGCTTCGCCTAAGCCGAAGCAGGGCGGTGGACGAGAGAGAAGAAAAGTGACGACTAGGGTTAGGCGCCAAGGATAAGGGGTGTGGGGAGTGTGCCCCCACCCCTCCTTATTTAGGTGGGGGCGGCCGGCCAAGGGTTCCTATCCCTAGCCATGTCCCCCTCTCCCCCTCCCCAACTCGGCCACCTAGGGGAAGAGTTGGGAACTTTCCCTCCAAGTCGTCCCTCTTACCAAAACTAGAGTTTGAGTTTTCAAACTAGGATTTGACTATTCAAACTAGGGTTTGACCCTTTTACTAGTGTTGGCCGGCTGGCCCTTTAGGGCTTGGTGCGGCTGGCCCCTAGGGCATTCCACATCCCAAGTAACCCCCTCCCGGGGTGGTGGAACCACTGGTGGTTCCTCTAGAACATTCTAGAAGTATCCGGTCAAAACACTCAAACTTTTCCAAACCCCGGAAAACCACTTTCCTTATATGAATCTTATTCTTCGGACAATTCCGGATCTAATCGTGATGTCCTGGATCCAATCCGAGACTCCTAACAACATTCGATATCCAACTCATATTCCATATCTACTTAAAAAACATCGATTGCTTAAGTGTGTCTCCCTACGGTTCGCAAACTATTTAGACATGATCAAGACACCTCTCTGGTCAATAACCAATAGAGGGATCAGGAAATCCATATGGATCCCACAATTTCAACGATGACTCCGTGATCGAATGAACCATTTACATATGATAACGATTCCCTTTGTCGCTCGATACTTTACTTATCTGAGGTTTGATCGTCGATATCTCTATACCTAGTTCAACCTTGTTACCGATAAGTACTCTTTACTCATACTGTGATGTGACATCCCTTGTGACCTTGTCATATGCTTGCAAACCAATTGGATGACACTCCACCAAGAGGGCCTAGAGTATATCTATCAATCATATGGATGGACAAATCCCACTCTTGATCCATGCGCTTCAATCCATACTTTCAGAATACCTAATGCCACCTTTATAACCACCCAGTTACAAAGTGGTGTTGATGTCATCAAAGTACTCGTCCGGTGATGGTGATTAACATGATCTCATGGTTGAAGGATCAGGTTACTATGTATTTGAAATCTTATAGCAAACAAACTCTAAATGACTTGATCTTATGCTATGCTAACTATAGGAGTGTGTCCATCACATCATTCTCATAATGATATGATATTGTTATTAATAACATCTAATTTCCATGATCAGGAAACCATGATCATCTATTAATCAACAAGCTAGTTTAACAAGAGGCATACTAGGGACTCTTTTCTTATTTACAAAACACACAAGTATTAATGTTTCCTATTAATACAATTATAGCATGGGATGTAAACATTTATCATAAACAAAAATATATAATAATAACCTCTTTAGTATTGCCTCTTGGGCATATATCCAACATACATATGGCCATGACCTTGGTTGTTCGGCTCGAAATCCAAAAATGTTCATACTCGTTGACAACTAAGCTCAAATTCGTTTAGATTTTACAACTGACTTTTAGGTTAAAATTTTACACGAGCGGTGGGAGTATATTTTACATCAAGGTACTAAAAAGGGTAAATTACATCGAGGTCCATACATTTATGTACAGGTCCCAACCTTTAATAAGGTAGAGATCCCTATGTTTACAATGCTAGTCCCTGTATCAATAGCTAGCATCCACAGTTAAGATGTAATATCAAGAAACAAAGGTCATAATACAAATTTATAACCAGGAATAAAATAATTCATTAAATCTTACATATCTCATTTGGCTATCTCATTACAATGCAGCAGAAATAACTATATAGCATGGAGTCCTTCATCTTCAAAGTGCCACAGGCAATCATGTTGGTTGTAGGCTTGTAATCCTAATCAACACACTCCACTAACATCAAACAAACCTGCAACATTATAAGTTACAGCCACAAGGGTCAATACATTTGAATTGTATTGGCAAGTTTCACTACTATGTAGAAATAAGTGGAACCTATCAATATATGCATATTTGGCTAAGCAGGGTTTAGGCTCATTTGCAGAAAGCAATATAGTTTTATCCTATCTTTTCAAAATAGTTTTGAACTTTTGACAATCTTTCTGAACTCCTTGGAAAACTCCACGTGCTTCTAATCCTTTGTTGACACCATCAAGTTTTACTTTGAGGAATTGGAATGTCGAGATCTTCCATAGCTTCTGGCCTTAGTTGCTCATAGTTGTCCGTAACCAGGGACACGGCTAAGTACTTAGAATTTGATCTTCTGCAGAAGTCGTACACTTTACCCACATGATACAATCTCATCTTGATGCCACCAGTGGCCGCTGGAAAAGTACACACCAAATGGAGTACCGGCAGATCGAGAATGTGACAAAGTCTTTCCATAGAAGTCCTCCCAATACACAATGCTATCTTGTCTACCAGGCACCAATGTAAGGATATATTTCCAATACACAATTCTAGTTAACCTAAAGATGCCAATGCAAGGGTCTTCCACTATGTAGTTAACTAAGCCAGAGCCCAATTAGCATGTGGCTGTACAGGAAGCCACTGTATGAGAAACATGTTCAATCTCTAAGTCCCTGGGTGGTTTTCTTCTAGTGCACATACAAAAAGATAGCCATATAAACATGGTTCCCTTTGTTGCCACCTTATCCAAAATTTAGTATCCTAATTCCACCCAGGTGGTTCATTGAGTACTTGTTTTATTATGTAAAACATATATTTTTCCAACACTTCATATAATCATGATATGGTATTCCACCCCAAGTCTATAGAAGGGCTAAGCATACTACAACTACAATGTTTTCACTAAGGAAGATATTAGGATATCCTTATAGGACATAGCTTAGCATAGTAATATAATAGCCCTATCATGCATACTACAAAAATACCACTAAGTGTAGTGAAAATAGTAGGACATGGATGATAGTGTCACTTGCCTTTTTAGTAGAGAAAATTGGTTAACTCCTTGATCTTTCAAATATCACACTCTTCAATCGTCACTACAATTCAATCAAGCAAACACATTTTCAAACCAACATTCAAACAATTCACCACATGAAACAATAAGATCAAGCAATGCATGCAAGCATGCAAAAGATTGTTTTATTTGGAAAAGTGGTTTCTAGTAGGCTCTAAACATTTTAATGCTCCTATTGGTCATTTACTAAAGTGGTAAAATGATTTAAATTCAAGTTGCTGAAAATGGCCATTTAAATCATTTTTGTTTTGCTAAAATGATTAAATCAAAGTAATATTTTGTAGTGTTAGCTAAATATGTTTTTAAACACAAATGTTAGTGTTTATAGTCAAAGTATTTAATATTAATCTATTTGCAAAAGGTTTCATCCAAATTCCCATTTTTATTTCAAAGCAATATTTTATTTGCTAGAAATGCCTTTATCAAAGTAATAATTTAATAAGGTTCATCAAATATGTTTTCAAATCCCCAATCTTGGTGTTTAGGGTCAGAGAGTTTAAATCACACCATTTTCCAAAGGTTTTAGTCAAAAAGCATTTTTAAACCATAATCAATATTTTTATTTAGCTAGAAATGCTTTTATTCAAAGATTTAATTCCTAAGTGTCACCAAATATATTTTTAAATCCACAAGTTGATTTTTATGTTCAGTAGGTTCAAAACAAACCATTTTCCAAAGATTTTACCCTAAAACCATTTTTAGAATAAATTTTATACTCAAAATAAGCCTAAATATGTTTCTGCATAAACAACCAATTTTACATAAGGAAAATACTAAACAAAGTGCATGGTTGGAAAGGTTTTGTTTTCCTGATTCCAATGATATAAAAATTGCAAAATTTGGACGTGTAGATTAAAAGTTATGAATTTTGCAAGTTTGAATATCTAATAGATACATTTTTGTTTTCAAATCAAAGCACTGACCACGTGGTGCTTTCTTACTGGCGCGTACCGGTTCGCGCTCTCTGGGCTGTTGGATTTAAAGCACATCACACGGCTTAGGATCAAACGTACCCTTTCGATTAAAATCTAATCCTACTCCTTCGATCAATATCCAACGGACCACAGCAACCTGACCATGTACTGGCGGCGGCAGACGGCGGCGCGCGCTCAGGAGGTGATGTTGTCGATGAACTAGGACACGCATGAGAGAGTGAAGATGCTCACCAGGATCGCCGTGAAGCGCTGATGCTCGACATTGCCTTAGTTGGCCAAGGGGCGCACGGACGCGTTGCTGATTGCTCGCTGGAGTAGGCGTCGGCGTCGGGCACGCTCGATTGTTGACGAAGGCGAGGTTTGAGGGTGCGCTAAGAAAAACAGAGAGTGGGGTTAGATGCATATGGTGTTGGGGATCATACTCGTATCAACTATAGGAAGAGGGGAAGGTCAGAGGATACTAGGGGCATCACCGGAGTTGGAGCAGAGGCGGCGGCATTCAGAGGTCGTCCTTGCCGACGATTCGGAGCGCGCGCGAGCGAGCAAGTGGTACAGGGAGATGCGCAAGAAGCTTCTGGTCAAGCTCGTGTGAAGCAGGGTCCGAGGGGGTGTTTGTCCTTGCCGGAATCGACGGAGGAGCTCTTCGGAGCCATGGTGGACGAGAAGGAGTGGTATTTGGGGGGAATTGAAGAGGGGCCGTAGGCGTTTAAGTGTGCGTCATTGCTGGCGACGTTTACTCGTGCATTCACTCGAATTTTCGAGGAGTAATCGGGGCATAAACGGCGAGGTTGCGAGGGGAACGGTCGACGCGGGGTTGATGACGATGAGGTTGCCAGTGGGTCCAGTTCGTCAGCGAGGTGAGTGGAGATTAGGTGGGGTCCTGCGGTCAGCGTCTGAGGGGTAAACCGCGTGGTGCGAAACGTTTTCTGCGGGGAGAGCGGGGTGGGCTGTTACTTGGGCTAGACTGGGCCTATTTCTGGGCTGGCTTTGTTTTCCCTTTTTTTATACTGAACCTTTTTATTTTTTATTTTCTGTTTTGATTTTTGTTCAAATAATTCAAACACCATTTGAATTCACACCTTTGCCAAACTTTGAGTATATTTTTAATACTATTTATTAACATATTCTAAAGTCTAATTTAGAATATTTATTTTATTCTTTTTAGGGTCTATTATTTATTTTTAAATAGATATTTGTCTTTATTTCAATTAAGATTTGAATATGTTTTCAAACTCTATTTGAATTCTAAATTGTACCAAACCTTTTTCAGTAGGTTTTATTTATTCTTTAGTGCAACATAATTCACTTTGAATTATTATTTAAAATACATTATCATGTTTTAATGTTCATTTAAATTGGAAAATGTATTTATTTAAATAAAATTGGATATTAATAAATTCTTATGATTTTATTTAAATAATCCTTTACTCTTTTGCTTAAACAAAAATCTTTCGTTTCATTTGTTTGGCCAAGATTTAATTTGGCTTTTTAAAATAGTCCTTATTTATTTATTTATTCCTTGCTCATAAAATCCATATCTTTTTACTTAAAGATTCAAAAATGGTAATTCCAACTTGTATAATTTTATTTAATATTTTTTATCTTTTTAAATCCCTTTTCATTCAAAGTTTGTTCAAGATGGGTCTTTGATTTTTCCATTTGGGATCAAAAAGTTTCTTTTCACCCTAAATTTCAACATTTATTTATTTTTCACATTTCAAAATTTGGAAAATTTTGGGATGTGACAATTTACCACAAAGGGACCTAAAAATGGAAAATTACATTGAGGTCAATAATACTATGGTATAAAGCACCATAAAATTAAGCAAGGAAAATAATCGGGTAGGCTTCTTCTCAAGAAAGCACCTCATCGAGCCATAATATTCATACTACTTCGCCTTTGATTGTTTTCAAAATATGGCCTACTTTGGCAGCATGCAAATTCTTGGATATGATATCTTTGTCAACGTAAAGTATGATGCACATATGGCCATGACCTTGGTCGTTTGGCTCGAAATCTAAACAATGTTCATACTCGTTGACAACTAAGCTTAAATTCGTTTAGATTTTACCTCTTACTTTTAGGTTAAAATTTTACACGGGCGGTGTGAGTATATTTTACATCAAGTTCCTAAAAAGGGAAAATTACATCGAGGTCCATACATTTACCACAAAGGGACGTAAAAATGGAAAATTACACCGAGGTCCATAATTCTATAGCACAAAGCACCATAAAATTAATTAAGGAAAACAGTCGGGTCAGCTTCTTCTCGAGAAAGCACCTCGAGCCATACTCTTTATACAACTTCGCCTTCGATTGTTTTCATAATATGGAGAAATTAATTTGGTGACATGAAAATTCTTGTATATGGGATCATCATCGACATAAAGTATGACGCACATATGGCCATGACCTTGGTCGTTCGACTCAAAATCCAAAAATGTTCATACTCATTAACAACTTAGCTTAAATTCGTTTAGATATTTTACCACTTACTTTTAGGTTATTTACACAGGCAGTGGGAGTATATTTTATAGGAAGGGCCTAAAAAGTGAAATTACCTCAAGGTCCATACATTTAACACAAAGGGACCAAAAAGAAGGGAAAATTACAATCAGGTTCATACATCTATAGCACGAAGCACCATAAAATTAAGCAAGCAAAACAGTTGGCTTGGCTCCTTCTCAAGAAAGCACCTCATGGATCCATACTCTTCATATTAATTCCTCTTCGATTGTTTTCAAAATATGGACAATCTAATATGGCGGCATGAAAATTCTTGGATATCGGATCGACATTGACATAAAGTATGATGTACATATCGCCATGACCTTGGTCGTTCGGCTCGAAATCCAAAAATGTTCATACTTATTGACAACTAAGCTTAAATTCGTTTAGACTTTATAACTTACTTTTAGGTTAAAATTTTACACGAGCGGTGGGAGTACACTTTACATGGCCTAAAAAGGGAAATTACATCAAGGTCCATACACTTACCACAAAGGGACCTAAAAAGGGGAAAATTGCATCGAGGTCCATAATACTATAGCACGACGCACCATAAAGTTAAGCAAGGAAAACTATGGGGTCGGCTTTTTCTAGAGAAAGCACCTCATCGAGCCATACTCTTCATACCAATTTGTAACACCCTCAGAATCGGACCTATGCAAGTTTGGGCAAAATTCACCAAACCCGCATAGAAACGATTCAAAGGTGCCCACCAGGCACTTTCGTGCGGGTGGAAAACGAAGTAATAACATTACACAACAGTCCTCGATGGGACCCACAGGCAGATATATATAACAGCGACTCCATGAGTCAAGATTACGATATAAGTACGAAGATCCAAATCACCTTGAAATAATCGGCGTCCTACTACGGACAAGATGCAAATGGGGCTAAGAGCCCGAAGAATAATCAATGGCGTCCATAACCTGCCAGGCCAAGCGGAAGGGTAACCACGCTAACGACGTCGATCTCAAAACCTGCTTAACAAAGGGGTGCCGACAAAGGCAAAGCGAAAACAAAGAAGGAGCGTCGATCGAGGCCAAGACACGGCGAGGCTAGAATTGGCGGTCCGCCTACATAGGTATGGTGGATCAAGCGGCAAAGATGCACGAAACAACCTATAGAGACTCGATACAACTGGCGGATATCAGAGAGGGATGAGAATGACCTAACCGGATCCAACCTGAAGCTAACACCAAACAAACCCATCCTGATATTTCCCCCTCGAGACCAAACGAGGAAGTCAACCGAGGAACTCACACGGTTGGCAGTTTTACTTATTCAGTTATAGTTGCGGCACTTTACTAGTCAGGTTTAGATAATCGTCCTGATAAAGTAAACAGTGGGCACTTTTAGTTAACCATTCCGTTGTAGTTGCAGCAATTACTAATCAGATACAGATAGCATGAGATAAACCCAAAACCCAGCAGTTGTTGGTACTTTTATTCAGCCATTTCGTTGTAGTTGCAATACTTACTAGTCAGGTACAATTGTCGCAAGCGACGACCAAACAAGCAACTGTGGGCAGTATTAATTAGCCATTCCATTATAGTGAAGCTGATTACTAGTCATTATAAGTCAAATTTATAGCAGTAAACTTTAGTTATGCTTGTCTATGATCGAGATACTGTGCTCCAAGTCGTCCATATCCATGACACGGCTTTCGAAAGTTTTACCGGCCGGGTGCACCAATAGCAACACACGCCGATCAGCCTCGGAAAAACCAAATCAAAACCCAACGAGGCTTTCACGATGAACAATCAGGATTCAGAAATATTTCAGGGGCCACCTTAAGTAGAATCCATAGCAGAGTAGACAAGCTCGAGACGGCCTCAAGGTCTTTGGGTAGACGGTGTGAGCAGGGAACCCCAAAGCGGGGCTTGTCGACACCGGAATCGTGTCCCGATCCTAAGCGATAAAGGTGCGGACCTCGCAATCGTAAATAAAGCATAAAGCATGGCATAAGTACAGATCGTAAATAAAACCTCAAACTAGTTTGTGGCCCCAAGAAATAAGAATGAATCAAGCTCGCTCGGGGGTCCCATATACCTCCGGATGTGGATAGCGCAAAATCAAGGAATGTATCAAGTACTCGGGGTCTTACGGGACACAAGTGGGCGTTCGAAACCAAATATTATCTATCACCCACCGATGCCTCTCTTATTCAATTTTAGTTGTTAAACAGAATTTAAAGTGACGATAAGTAAATCTAGAATCATCTCCAACAACAACATGCGGCAATACATCAAGAATCGTGGCATATGGCGACACACAACAACAATATAGCGGCAATGACGCAAGACCAACTAGCTACCAAACAACAGCAATAGGGTGTGTCCAAGGCAATATATGGCTGCAAGGGATAACAAAGTGCGGTGTCTAGAGCATCGCAACACGATAGCAATAGATCAACAGGGGAAATAAAGACTATAAAAGTAAGATAGGTAGAAAGGGGAGATGCTCTTTGAAAACATTGTCGAAGGTTTTATCCAAGATCGGGCGAAGCCACATCAACTCAACGGTCCAATCCATGAAGAAGCAAAACACTAGAAGAAACACCGGATGCGCTATTTAATAAACGACGGAAGATCGGCATGATGCATGTATGATGCATGGCATGGCAAGAAGCGATGCAATTAGGTCGATTAAGCGGAACCGTCCGGCGATTAGTTAAATGGTTCAAGTTGTTTAGAACCCCGCCATTTAAATGTTGTTTAACAAGGTAAGAAGTAATACGGGTTCGCTACACAAGTTTAAATGAGGCCAATATAAGGCTAGATTTGCCCGCATATGGGCCCCATATTTAATTATTAGGTGAATCGGCATAAGGCCCCCAAACCACATGACAAGATGCATGCATGAGCAATTATTATGCGACAAGTTGTATCTCAATTATAAAATAGGGTTTGCGGGAGAGGGTTCACACATTAGAGGGGGTCTCGACGATCTTGGGGGTCCGGGGTTCGGGGTTCGACAGGGTCCAGGGTTCGGCGAGGTCGTTTCCGGCGGAATCGTTCTCGGACTCCGGGGTTAGGGTCTTGTCGCATCCGGGTTCTCGGCGAGCTCGACGTCCGGGAAGGAGGCTTGGCGTTCCGCGCAGATGTCCGTACCGTCCGTGTTCTCGAGTGTCGCATCCGAGAAGGAGTACTTGTCGCACACTTGTCTTCGGGTCCGTGTAGACGGTCATGGCGTCCTCGAGGGGGTACTTGTCGCATCGGGGTCTCGGGTCGAAGAGGTTGGCGCGCCCGAGGGACGATCTTGTCGCATCCGCGTCGATCACCTTGGCGTTCAGGGAGTAGTTCTCGGTGTTCCGGGAGGGAGGCCGCGAGGGTTCGGTGACGGAGATCTTGACGGGGGTTTTGTCGGCGTATTTGTCGTCCATAACATCACCGCACCACCAGAACATCAACACAACATTGGCACCCCAAACTGCAATGCCGGAACGCGAACACAGATAGCAAAAGAGGCACCGCCGGGTCACATGAGCAAGCACGGGCGAGCATCGGAGGCGGCCTGTGACGCGTGGAGGCGCGGGGTCGCTCCTGCAGGGAGGTGGCCGGCGCTGGCGGCATGCTACAAGGCAGAGGAGGGCACGGACGGCTGGCTCATGCGGGACAGACGGTGAGGCGGCGGCAGGCCGGAGGCGGAGAAAGGAGGCCGCCGGTCGCGAGGCAGAAGGCGAGGCGGCGCTGGGCGCTGGCGGCTGCTGCGGGCGGAGGAGCGGGCCAGGCGGTGGAGGCGTCGCGGGAGACAGGTTGGTGCAGCGAGGCGGAGGAGGCGGAAGCGAGGCGAGGCATGGGCGCGAAGGGGAGCAGGCGGCGGCGGGCTTGGTGGCGGTGGAGACGGGAGGCAGCGGTGGCGGTGGCAGGGCAGCAGGGGCGGCAGCGGGGCGGCGAGGCGGGCGGCGGAGGGAGCCGAGGCCGAGCGGGGAGGGCGTGGCGGCGGAGGCGAGGAGACGGCAGAGAGGTGGGAGATGGCGGTCACGGGCGGATGCGGGGTGGGTGGCGGGGGAAGAGCGGGGGAGGAGGAGAGGAGGTGGGGCCGGGTGGGAACAGGGCTGCGTGGGGGTTGGTGGGAAGGCGGGCCAGGGAAGAAGGGCCCACGGTCGGGAGAGTGGGTGAGGCTGGCTCGGTGAGGAAAGAAGAGGGAGGAGCAGGCGTGGGGCAGGGTTGGCTGGGGAGAGAGAAAAGAGGGAGAGAGAGAAGAAGGGGCGATGTGGCGCATGGGAATGGTGGGGATTTGGGGAGGGAGTTGGCAAGTTCGATTGGGGAGTGAGGTGGCCAGTTGGGGTGGGTAGACTAGTGGGTAACTTAGGATTTAGGTGGCGGTGCAGGGTGGACCGATTTATATTCCAGGGGGTGGTCGTTCGGGTCGGAACGGCCCGTTCGACTGCCCCCGCTAAAAACAATTTAATTTTTATTTGATTTAAACGGACCGATTGCACAACATATTTAATTAAAACAAAATATTCCGGAGACCGGACTTTGCAGTTGAATTGAGATGGGGCGTTTGAGAAACAAAACGGGGTTTGCCAAATAGTTTTATGCAAACTATGCATGATGAGGACGATGCAATGCACAAATTCAACGCGATTTTCTAGTAGTGGTTTTGCGGGATGCCACAATTCGACACCACTAACAATGGATCTCGCCCTCGAGATCCGCCTCATGGTACCGGAAGGAAGGTCGGCGTTCTCTGTCTTCTCGCTTCGTGTAAATCCTCGCGACACCACTAACGAGGGTTCCTTCTTCATCTGGGAATCGGCGACACCACCAACAAAGGTCGTTGCTCCTGATCGTCGAGAGAACACTCCGGAAACAAAGGACGAAGATAGAGGCATCAACAATAAAGCCACCCCTAACTTCCGTGGACGGAGTAAATTGCTGGATCCACTGATTCGACGTACAAGAGCGAATGATAAGAGCAGTGGTAGGGTAGCTACTCCATCCCACACTCAAACCATTACTCTGCACACGAATAGGCGGATTAAGCAACCAACTCTCGGAATTAGACTGAAGATCTCGACAAGCGAGGTTCGGAAACAAGGGAGTATTGCCAGCAGAAATCGTATGAAAGACACACTGATTAGGTTTCGCGGTGGTTCCATTGGCATGAACAACACGTGCTCAAGGTCGACTCCAACTTCACCAAAGCTCGTCCTTCTCAGATGTTTTTCAACGACACTGATATCCAGCAAGGAACACACATGGATAAAGAGGTCAAGAACAAAAGATCGGATGAAGGCACAACAGACAAGTTGCAGATTGATGTTTGTAGCACCTCCGTTACAAAAGGAAGAAAGCGAAACCCTGAAGGTACGACGGAAACCCAACCGCGAGAAGTCCTGGACTCGAAGAGAGAGAAGAGAGCGGATTCAAAACGCGCAGAGGTAAGAGGAGAACAGCAGAGAGGTAAGGAGTAAAATCAGACCTATTCAGAACTATCCAACCGATTTTCAAAAATAGTTTTGACACTCTACTTCGGCCGTTAGCTAGGTCATCCTACAGGCTGGACTTGTGGGGTATCGCAACTGCTGAGCTCTGATACCACTCTGTAACACCCTCAGAATCGGACCTATGCAAGTTTGGGCAAAATTCACCAAACCCGCATAGAAACGATTCAAAGGTGCCCACCAGGCACTTTCGTGCGGGTGGAAAACGAAGTAATAACATTACACAACAGTCCTCGATGGGACCCACAGAACAGATATATATATAACAGCGACTCCATGAGTCAAGATTACAGATATAAGGTACGAAGATCCAAATCACCTTGAAATAATCGAGCGTCCTACTACGGACAAGATGCAAATGGGGCTAAGAGCCCTGAAGAATAATCAATGGCGTCCATAACCCTGCCCAGGCCAAGCCGGAAGGGTAACCCTGCTAACGACGTCGATCTCAAAACCTGCTTAACAAAGGGGTGCCGACAAAGGGCAAAGCAGAAAACAAAGAAGGAGCGTCGATCGAGGCCAAGACACAGCGAGGCTAGAATTGGCGGTCCTCGCCTACATAGGTATGGTGGATCAAGCGGCAGCGGCATGCGAAACAACCTATAGAGACTCGATACAACCGGCGGATATCGAGAGGATGAGAATGACCTAACCGGATCCAACACAAGCTAACACCAAACAAACCCATCCGGATATTTCCCCTCGAGACCAAACGAGGAAGTCAACCGAGGAACTCACACAGTTGGCAGTTTTACTTATTCAGTTATAGTTGCGGCACTTTACTAGTCAGGTTTAGATAATCGTCCTGATAAAGTAAACAGTGGGCACTTTTAGTTAACCATTCCGTTGTAGTTGCAGCAATTACTAATCAGATACAGATAGCATGAGATAAACCCAAAACCCAGCAGTTGTTGGTACTTTTATTCAGCCATTTCGTTGTAGTTGCGATACTTACTAGTCAGGTACAATTGTCATGGCGGCGACCAAACAAGCAAATGGGCGTATTAATTAGCCATTCCATTATAGTGAAGCTGATTACTAGTCATTATAAGTCAAATTTATAGCAGAACTTTAGTTATGCTTGTCTATGATCGAGATCGTGCTCCAAGTCGTCCATATCCGCGACACGGCTTTGAAAAGTTTTACCGGCCGGGTGCACCAATAGCAACACACGCCGATCGGAAAAACCAAATCAAAACCCAACGAGGCTTTCACGACTGAACAATCACAGGATTCAGAAATATTTTGAGGCCACCCTTAAGTAGAATCCATAACGGAGTAGACAAGCTCGAGACGGCCTCAAGGTCTTTGGGTAGACGTGAACATTCGGGAACCCCAAACGGGCTTGTCGACACCAGCGGAATCGTGTCCCGATCCTAACAAGATGCAGGTGCATCGCACAATCGTAAATAAAGCATAAAGCATGGCATAAGTACAGGATCGTAAATAAAACCTCAAACTAGTTTGTGGCCCCAAGAAATAAGAATGAATCAAGCTCGCTCAGGGGGGTCCCATATACCTACCGGATGTAGCTCGCGCAAAATCAAGGAACAGGTATCAAGTACTCGGGGTCTTACGGGACACAAGTGGGCGTTCGGAAACCAAATATTATCTATCACCCACCGATGCCTCTGCTTATTCAATTTTAGTTGTTAAACAGAATTTAAAGTGACGATAAGTAAATCTAGAATCATCTCCAACAACAACATGCGGCAATACATCAGCAACTGTGGCATATGGCGACACACAACAGCAATATAGCAAGCGACGGCGACGCGCAAGACCAACTAGCTACCAAACAACAGGCAATAGGGTGTGTCCAAGGCAATATATGGCTGCAAGGGATAACAAGGGTACGGTGTCTAGAGCATCGCAACACAGATAGCAATAGATCAACAGGGGGAAATAAAGACTATAAAAGTAAGATAGGTAGAAAGGGGGAGATGCTCGCCTGAAAACATTGTCGAAGGTTTTATCCGAAGATCGGGGCGAAGCCCACATCAACTCAACGGTCCAATCCGCGAAGAAGCAAAACACTAGAAGAAACACCGGATGCGCTATTTAATAAAACGACAGAAGATCGGCATGATGCATGTATGATGCATGGCATGGCAAGGTGCGATGCAATTAGGTCAGATTAAGCGGAACCGGGGTCCCGACAGTTAGTTAAATGGTTCAAGTTGTTTAGAACCCCGCCATTTAAATGTTGTTTAACAAGGTAAGAAGTAATACGGGTTCGCTACACAAGTTTAAATGAGGCCAATATAAGGCTAGATTTGCCCGCATATGGGCCCCATATTTAATTATTAGGTGAATCGGCATAAGGCCCCCAAACCACATGACAAGATGCATGCATGAGCAATTATTATGCGACAAGTTGTATCTCAATTATAAAATAGGGTTTGCGGGAGAGGGTTCACACATTAGAGGGGGTCTCGACGATCTTGGGGGTCCGGGTTCGGGTTCGACAGGTCCGTGGTTGGCGAGGTCGTTTCCGGCGGAATCGTTCTCGGGCTCCGGGGTTAGGGTCTTGTCGCATCCGGGTTCTCGGCGAGCTCGACGTCCGGGAAGGAGGCTTGGCGTTCCGCGCAGATGTCCGTACCGTCCGTGTTCTCGAGTGTCGCATCCGAGAAGGAGTACTTGTCGCACACTTGTCTTCGGGTCCGTGTAGACGGTCATGGCGTCCTCGAGGGGTACTTGTCGCCGGGTCTCGGGTCAAGAGGTTGGCGCGCCCGAGGGACGATCTTGTCGCATCCGCGTCGATCACCTTGGCGTTCAGGGAGTAGTTCTCGGTGTTCCGGGAGGGAGGCCGCGAGGGTTCGGTGACGGAGATCTTGACGGGGGTTTTGTCGGCGTATTTGTCGTCCATAACATCACCGCACCACCAGAACATCAACACAACATTGGCACCCCAAACTGCAATGCCGGAACGCGAACACAGATAGCAAAAGAGGCACCGCCGGGTCACATGAGCAAGCACGGGCGAGCATCGGAGGCGGCCTGTGACGCGTGGAGGCGCGGGGTCGCTCCTGCAGGGAGGTGGCCGGCGCTGGCGGCATGCTACAAGGCAGAGGAGGGCACGGACGGCTGGCTCCGCGGTCGGGGACAGACGGTGAGGGGCGGCAGGCCGAGGCGGGCGAGGAAAAGGGAGGCCGCGCGGTCATGCGAAGGCAGGGCGGCGCTGGGCTGGCGGCCTGCTGCTGGCGGAGGAGGCGGGCAGGCGGTGGAGGCGGTCATGGGAGACGGGTTGGTGCAGCGAGCGGAGGGAGGCGAGGAAGGCGAGGAGGCGGGGCGGGCGCGGAAGCAGGCGGGCGGGCTTGGTGGCGGTGAGGCGGGCCAGACGCTGGAGGTCTGGTGGCAGGGCCGACGGCGGGAGGGCGGCGGCGAGGCGAGAGGCGGCGGAGGAGGCCGAGGCGGGGAGGCGTGGCGGAGGCGAGAGGCAGAGAGGAGGTGGGGAGATGGCGGTCACAGGCGGATGCGGTGGGTGACGGGAAGAGCGGTGAGGAGAGAGAGGAGGTGGGGCCGGGTGGGAACAGGGCCGTGGGGGTTGGTGGGAAGGCAGCGGGCAGGAAGAAGGGCCCACGGTCAGGAGAGTGGGTGAGGCTGGCTCGGTGAGGAAAGAAGAGAGGAGGGAGCAGGCGTGGGGCCGGGGTTGGCTGTGGGAGAGAGAAAGAGGAGAGAGAAGAGAAGGGGGCTGATGTGGCAGATGGGAATGGTGGGGATTTGGGGAGGGGAGTTGGCAAGTTCTGATTGGGGGAGTGAGGTGGCAGTTGGGTGGGTAGACTAGTGGGTAACTTAGGATTTAGGTGGCGGTGCAGGTGGACCGATTTATATTCCGGGGTGGTCGTTGGTCTGAACGGCCTGCCGTTCGCCCCGCTAAAAACAATTTAATTTTTATTTGATTTAAACGGACCGATTGCACAACATATTTAATTAAAACAAAATATTCCGGAGACCGGACTTTGCAGTTGAATTGAGATGGGGCGTTTGAGAAACAAAACGGGGTTTGCCAAATAGTTTTATGCAAACTATGCATGATGAGGACGATGCAATGCACAAATTCAACGCGATTTTCTAGTAGTGGTTTTGCGGGATGCCACACAATTCAACTTTGATTGTTTTCAAAATATGGCCAAATTTGGCAGCATGCAAATTCTTGGATATGGGATCATCATCGACATAAAGTATGATGCACATATTGCCATGACCTTGTTCGTTTGGCTAAATAATCCAAAAAAGTTCATACTCATTGACAACTAAGGTTAAATTCATTTAGATTTTACCACTTACTTTTAGGTTAAATTTTACACGGGAGGTGGGTGTACATTTTACATCAAGGGCCTAAAAATGGATAACTACATTGAGGTCCATACGTTTACCATGAAGGGGCCTAAAAAGGGAAAATTACACCAAGGTCCATAATACTATAGCATGAAGCACCATAAATTTAAGCAAGGAAAACATTCGGGTCGGCTCCTTCTCGAGAAAGCACCTCATCGAGCCATACTCTTCATACTACTTCTCCTTCGATTATTTTCAAATTATGGACAAATTAATTTGGCGGCATGAAAATTCTTGTATATGGGATCATCGTCGACATAAAGTGATGCACATATGTCCATGACCTTGGTCGTTCGTATCGAAATCCAAAAATGTTCATAAACATTGACAACTAAGCTTAATTCATTTAGATTTTACCACTTACTTTTATGTTAAAATTTTACTAGGGCGATGGGAGTACATTAAATCAAGGGCCTAAAAAGGAAAAATTACATCGTGGTCCATAAATTTACCACAAAGGGACCTAAAAAGGGAAAATTGCATCGAGGTTCATACATCTATCATGAAGCACCATAAAGTTGGTTTGGCTCCCTCTCAAGACAGCACCTCAAAATACATTTTACATCAAGGGCCTAAAAGGGGGAAATTTGAATCTTGCAAACATCCCATTGGTTTTCGGTACATTGATTGCTGGTGGCTACCATCAAAATATAGTTATAGAACTTTAAGAGAAATCTACCACCTACTTGTAGTTCAAATTTTACATAATAATGACAAATCGACTGAAATTCTTTGGTAAGGAGGAAGTACTACTTACTTCACAAAAAAAGATCACTCCTCACTTTCGAACCAGCTTGTTGCGGGTGTGCTTTGTGCTTCCACTTCGTGTGAAAGGGAACGAATGGAGGTGGAGAAGTTGGGACTAGGAAGGCTGGCCATAACTGGTCCCCCGCAAAAAATGGAACATAAATGGTGTGCATCCAATATGATGGGACATAGAAGGATTAACCCATCCCTTGTCCACCAATTATTAAAAGTAGGAGTAGTACTAGTACTGCGGATGGTGATCTTTTGAATATCCTCCCCCCCTGAAATTTACTACTACTCACTATACCCTGTACCTTGTGTCAGAAACTCATCGCAGCTTTAACGTCTCACCTCCTTCATATCGTCCTCTTTGCCGCCTTCTCTATGCTCTCGGTCCCTTCACCCTCCTAGTTTTTTTTCAACAAGGGAAACTCCTAGTGGCAATATTGTTTACCAAGAAAATATTTTACCACCACTTACTTTAAGGTTAAAACCTTACATGGGTGGTGGGAGTACATTTTACACCAAGGATCTAAAAAGGCGAAATTACATGAGGTCCATACATCTACCAAAAAGGACCCTAAAAGGGGAAATTTACATCGAGGTCCACATACATCTAGCATGAGGCACCATAAAATTAAGCAAGGAAACAGTCGGGTCGGCTCCTTCTCAATAAAGCACCTCATCAAGCCATAGTCTAAATACTACTTCCTATTCGGTTGTTTTCAAAATATGGCCAAATTTTACAAGGGGGTGGGAGTACATTTTACACCAAGGACCTAAAAAATGGAAAATTAAATCGAGGTCCATAAATTTACATATAGGGCCCTAAAACGGTAAAATTACATCGAGATCCATATACATCTAGCATGAAGCACCATAAAATTAACCAAACTATCGGGTTGGCTCCTTCTCGGAAAAAGCACCCCATCGAGCCATACTCTTCATGCTACTTCCTCTTTGATTTTTTTTCAAAATATGGCCAAATTTGTCGGCATGTAAATTCTTGGATATGGGATCATCATCGACAGAAAATATGATTTACATATGACCATGACCTTGGTCGTTCGTCTTGAAATACAAAAAATGTTCATACTCGTAGACAACTAAGATTAAATTCGTTTAGATTTTACCACTGACTTTTAGGTTAAAATTTTAATCAGACCGGGTGAGTACATTTTACATCAAGGACCTAAAAAAGGGAAAATTGCATCAAGGTCCATACATCTGGCACGAAGCACCATGTCACATCCCAAAATTTTCCAAATTTTGAAATGTGAAAAATAAATAAACAATTGTTGAAATTTAGGGTGAAAAGAAACTTTTTGATTCTAAAAGGAAACATCAAAACCTATTTTGACCAAATAGAATCCTAGAGGGATTTGAAAAGATAAACAAATAATAAATAAATTTATAAAAGTTGGAATCACCATTTGTGGTTCTTTAAATAAAAAGATATGGTTTTTATAAGCAAAGGTAGAAATAATAAATAAGGACTATTTTAAAGAGCCAAAATAAAATCTTGGCCAAGCAATTGAAATAAAATATTTTTGTTTACTAAAAATAGTAAAGGATTATTTAAATAAAATCATGAGGATTTATTTATATCCAATTTTATTTAAGTAAAGGCTTTTTCCATTTTAAATAAACATTAAAACTTATTAAAGTATTTTAAATTATATTTCAAAGTGTTTTATTTTTAATAAAACCTACTGAAAAGGTTTTGGTACAATTTAGATTTCAAATAGAGTTTTAAAACATGTTAAATCCTATTTGAAATAAAGACTAATGTCTATTTTTATATTTTTAATAAATAATAAACCCTAAAATTAATTATTCTATATTTGATTTTAGATTATGTTAATAAACAGTATTAAAATCAACACAAAGTTTGGTAGAGGTTTGAATTCAAATGGAGTTTGAATTGTTTGAATAGAAATCAAAACAGAAATTCAAAAATAGAAAAAGAAAAAGGTTCTGTACAAAAAAAGAGAAACAAGCCAGCCCAGGAGCAAGGCCCAGTCCAGCCCAGCAGTGCAGCCCATCTTCTTTTCCTCCCCCGAACCGTTTTCCACTAAAAAACGAACCCACTAAGTCACTAAGCTGCGGACCCCACTCTCTCTCCCTCTCTCTCGCAGACAGTGCGGCCCCACGCTATCAGCCTTCTCTTCCACCCCACGACGACCGTTCCCCACACAACCTCGCCGTTTCTGCCATTGAAGGAGATGATCAATTCGTGTTGATGGCTACATTAATCTCGCCAGCGACCTTGCTATCTTAAGCGCCTCCCTCCCCTCTCCCATTTCCCCCAGACACCGCCTCCCCTCTGCCCCTAGGCTTTCCAATTGCAAGCTTGAGCCCCTCTGCCCCGACGAGCCTCTTCGGTCGATTCCGGCGCCGTCCGACCACCCCTCGCCTCCCAGTGCACGCGAACTTACTCCCCTCTCCCGTGCGCACCTGCCAGTGTGTCCCACTAAACCACGCGCGTTCCCTAGGCTCGGCAACGACCAAGGCCGAGAGCGCCGCCTCCTGCCTCGACTCCGGCGAGTTTTCCCGGTGAGTACAGACCGCCCCAGTACCTCTCGATGATGCTCCTGTGATCCCCAGCACCGTACGCATCTAACCCCATGCTCTATTTTCCTTAGCGCACACTCAAACCTCGCCAACAACAACGACCAGAGGAACCCGACGCTGCCGCTAGCTCCGGTGAGCAATTCCTCGGGAACCAGAGCTCCCCTCGACGAACTGACCACACCTTGAGCTTCGTCGCACTCCTGTGAGACTGGTAAGCATCCTCTCCTTCTCCCGCGCGACCTAGTTCGCCAGCAAGCTCACTGGACGAGCACACACCGCCGTCCGCTGCCGCTAGCGCCACCCAGTTATGGTCTGGTTGTTGTACACCGTTAGATCTCGATCGAGTAGCTACGATAGAATCTTAGCCGAAGGGGTATGCGACGATCTGAGCTGTGCGATGCGTTTTAAATCTAACATCCCACAGAGCACGATCCACCAGAACCGGTATCGTCCGGTAAGAAAACGCCACGTGTTCAGAGTTTGTTTAAAACAGAAATTTTGATCTATTAGATATGCAAACTTGCAAAATTCATAACTTTTAATCTACAAGCCAAATTTTGCAAATTTTATATCATTGGAATCAGCAGAACAAGTAATTTGCAACCATGCACTTTGTTTAATGTTTAGCTTCTAGAAAATTGGTTGAATTTGCAGAAACTTGTGTAGGCATAATTTGAATATAAAAATTGTTCTAGAAATATTTTTAAGGTGAAATCTTTGATAAATGGTTTGTTTTGAACCTACTGACCATAGAAACCAACTTATGGATTTAAAAATGTATTTTGTGAAGTTAAGGAATAAATATTTGAATTAGAACATTTCTAGTCAAATAAAAATATTGTTTATGTGTTAAAAATACTTTTTGAGTAAAATCTTTGGAAAATTATTTGAGTTAAACTCTCTAACCCTAAACACCAAGTTTGAGATTTAAAAATATATTTGATGAACGCTATAAAATTATTACTTTGCAAAAGGCATTTTCAACAACATAAGATATCACTTTGGTATAATATTTGATTTATGGGGTGAAACCTTTTTGCAAATGGTTTTAATATTAAACACTTGACCTTAAAATACTAACATGTTGTGTTTAATAATATTTTACAAACACTAGGGATTATCATTTTGATTTAAATCATTCCTAGCAAAACAAAAATGACTTAATATGACCATTTTCACCAACTTGAATTTAAATGGTTTTACCACTTTTGTAAATGACCAATATGAGCTTTAAAATGTTTAGAGCCTAATAGAAACCATTTTTCCAAATAAAACCATCATTTGCATGCTTGCATGCATTGCCTTGTTTTTGTTATTTTATGTGGTGAATGGTTGGAATGCTAGTTGAATATATGTTTGCTTGATTGAATTGTAGTGAAGTTAGAAGAGTGTGATATTTGCAAGATCAAGAAGTGAATCAATATTCTCTACTAAAAAGGCAAGTGACACTATCATCCATGTCCTACTATTTTCATTACACTTAGTGGATTTTTGTAACATGCATGATAGGACTACTATATTTCTATGCTATGTTATATCCTATTAGGATATCCTTATATCTTCCTTAGTGAAAACAATGTAGTTGTAGTATGCTTAGCCCTGCTATATATTTGGGATGAGATACATGATATGATTATATGAAGTGTTGGAAAAATTATATGTTTTATATAATTAAACAAGTACTCAATGAACCACCTGGGTGGAAAGAGGATACTCAAGTTTTGGACAAGGTGGCAACAAAGGGGACCATGTTTATATGGTTATATTTTTGTATGTGCACTAGAGGAAAACCACCCAGGGACTTAGAGATGAACATTTTTCTCGTACAGTGGCTTCCGTGTACAGCCACATGCTAAATGGGCTCTGGCTTAGTCAACTACATAGTGGAAGACCCATGCATTGGCATCTTCAGGTTAACTAGAATTGTGTATGGAAATATATCCATACATTGGTGCCTGGTAGACGAGCTAGCATTGTGTATTGGGAGGACTTCTATGGAAAGACTTTATCACATTCTCGATATTCTAGTACTCCATTTTGGTGAGTACTTATCCAGCAGCCACTGGTGGCGTCAAGACGAGATTGTGTCATGTGGGTAAAATGTACAACTTCTGCAGAAGATCAAAATTCTAAGTACTTAGACGTGTCCCCAGTTATGGACAACTCTGAGCAACTAAGGCCTGAAGCTGTGGAAGATCTCGACATTCCAATTTATCAAAGTAAAACTTGATGGTGACAACAAGGGATTAGAAGCACTTGGAGTCTTCCAAGGAATTCAGAAAGATTTGACAAAAGATCAAAACTATTTTGAAAAGATAGGATAAAACTATATTGCTTTCTGCAAATGAGCCTAAACCCTACTTAGCCAAATATGCATGTAATGATAGGATCCACTTATTTCTACATAGTAGTGAAACTTGCCAATACAATTCAAATGTATTGACCCTTGTGGTTGCAACTTATTATGTTGCAGGTTTGTTTGATGTTAGTGAAGTGTGTTGAATAGGATTATAAGTCTACAACCAACATGATTGCCTGTGGCACTTTGAAGATGAAGGACTCCATGCTATATAGATATTCTGTTGCATTGTAATGTGATAGCCAAATGAGCTATGTAAGATGTAATGAATTATTTTATTCCTGGTTATAAAGTTGTATTATGACCTTTGTTTCTTGATATTAAATCTTAACTATGGATGCTAGCTATTGATTCAGGGACTAGCATTGTAAACACAGGGATCTCTACCTTATTAAAGGTTGGGACCTCTACACACCATAAAAAGCACCTCATCGAGCCATACTCGTCATACTGTAGGGTTCGTAGCATAGAAAACAAATTTTTTACTATGATGGGAACTATGTACCAAGATCTATCTACTAGATACAAACAACGGGCGGATGTATATCCGCAGAGAACATACCCTTGAAGACCGACAAAGCTTAACGAGTTGAACTCGTGGTTGATGTAGACGATCTCTTGCCGATCTCAAGATCGAGAGGAAGTCCTAGCGCCAAAAGCAGCAGCGCATCCGTGCTCGCACATACGTGCAAGACACCGAGCAATCTCTGCCTCCTCGCTCTAGCGATGCAGCGGAAGCACAACCCTTTCTTGCCGAATAGCCACCAGGAACATGTATCTCGCTAGTCCGAGACCATGGGGGATAAATTCTATAGGAGGAGAGAGATCCTTCATGAGGAGGTGTGAGTGAGAGAGAGGAGTGGTGGTGCCTTTTATAGGAGGGGGGCACCCAAGGGGGTGGCCGCCGGCCATGGGGTCTGCCCCCTCCCCTCCTTCATTCATGTGGGTGGACACTCCACTCACAAAAACCCTTTCAATTTCCTCCACTCAAAATCCCACTCAAACTTGTTATTATATTTCCACCAAATTTAATGCAAACTCTCATTAAATAAAACTATTTTTATTTATTCAGAATTTTGTCAATTACTTTAATGACAAACATTCACATATAACCCCTTGCTAGAATCTATTTCACATGCAAAACCACTTTATGCAATTTCACCCGAAAACCTGTTTCCGTATCTAGTCAAATAAATTCCTGCGCTTGTTATTCTTTCTGGCATGAAACATTTGCTCCAACTGGATGTCAGTGTCCCTTAAGTGTGTCACCCTACGGTTCACGAATAATGCGGACATGATCGAGACCCTTCTCCGATCAATAATCAGTAGCGGGACCTGGAGATTCATACTGACTCCCACACATTCAACGATGACTTTCTTGTGATCGTTGGAACCTTTAATGCTTGTATCTTAATCCCTTTGTTTCACAATATATTACATGTCCGAGATTCGATCATCGGTATCTCCATACCTAGTTTGATCTCGTTACTGACATGCACTCTTTTCTTGTTTCCATGATATAACATTCTAGTGATCAAATCACTTGCTTGCAAGCTAACCAATGTGATATCACCAAGAGGGCCCAGAGTATATCTATCTGTCATCGGGATGAATAAATTCCACTCTTAATCCATGATTCTCAACATAACACTTTAGTAGCTTTGAATCCATCTTTATAATCACCCAGTTAAGGTGTGACGTTTGATGTCAACAAGAAACTCTTCCGGTATTAGTGATTGACATGATCTCATGGTCTAAGGATTAGGATCACTTCGTAAGTTGTTTATAGCAATATAAACTTAATGACTTTGATCGTAATGCTATACTTTGGATGAATGTTCATCACATCATTACACTAATGTTGTGATCTTGTTATTAACAACATCCAATGTATCTGATTAGGAAACTATGATCATCTTGTTAATCAACGAACTAGTTTATGAGAGATGCATAACTAGAAACTTTATGTTTGTTTATTAAACACACATGTATTAACGTTTCCGTATTAATACAATTATAGCATGCAAAATAAACATCTATCATATACTTGGAATACACATAATAAACACTTTATTATTGCCTCTCAGGGCATATTCCTTGCCTCCCACTTGCACTAGAGACAATAATCTAGTTACATAGTGATGTATCTAACACCCATGGAGTTCTGGTGTAGATCATGTTTTGATCTAGGGAGAGTTTTAGTCAACGGATCTGCTACATTGAGATCCGTATATACTTTACAAATCTATATATCTCCATCCTTGACATGCTCGCGGATGGAGTGAAACTGGTGCTTAATATGCTTGGAATGCTTGTGAGACCTTGGCTCTTTGGCATTGGCAATGGCACCATTGTTGTCACAATAGATCACCATTGGGTCCAACATGTTTGCAACCACACCTAGTTTGGATATGAACTCCTTCATACAAACTGCTTCCTGAGCCGCTTCCGAAGCAGCAACATATTCGGCCTCCGTTGTTGATCTCACCACCACAGGTTGTTTTGAGATCCTCCAACTAACCGCTCTGCCATTCATGAGAAATACGTATCTGGATTGAGACTTAGAGTCATCCGGATCGGTGTCAAAGCTAGCGTCGACATAACACTTAGCGACAAGCTCTTCTTCACCTCCGTATACAAGAAACATATCCTTAGTTCTTCGCAAGTACTTAAGGACATTCTTGAACGCTTTCCAGTGTTCCGAACCTGGATCCGATTAGTACCTACTAGTCAAACTAATAGCATGTGCCACATCCGGTCTTGTACATAGCATGGCGTACATTATAGAGCCTATGGCTGAAGCATAGGGGACTTTGTCCATTATCTCTCTTTCTTCCGCCGTAGCCGGACAAATCCAAACTCTTTGATCACCTCATCAAAGCGGATATTCCAACTTTATGATGCTTGCTTCAATCCATAGATGGATCGCTGAAGCTTGCAAACCTTGTTAGCATCCTTAGGATAGAAAAAACCCTTTGGTTGTATCATATACAACTCTTCTTCAATATTACCATTGAGAAACATGGTTTTTACATCCATCTTCCATATCTCATAATCGAAATATGCAGCAATTGCTAACATAATCCTAAATGATTTTAGCATCTCTATGGGAGAGAATGTCTCATTGTAGTCAACTCCTTGAATTTGTCTAAACCCCTTTGCGACTAGTCGAGCTTTATAGACGGTTACATTACCATCAACATTAGTTTTCCTTTGAAAATCCATTTGTTCTCCACGGCCTTTCGGTCGTGAGGTAAGTCCACCAAGTTCCAGACTTGATTTTCATACATGGATTCCATCTCGGATTTCATGGCTTCTAACCATTTGTTAGAATCCGGGTTCATCATCGCTTCGTCATACGTCGCAGGGTCATCATTTTCATCAACCATGAAATTCATGACACGATTTCCGTACAGCTCGGGAGCTGCACGCGTCCTTCTAGACCTGCGAGGTTCGGTAGTACTCTCTTTAGGAGTTTCATGATCATTATCATTAGTTCCTTCTTCAACTGGTGAAGCCAACTCCGGAACGACTTCCGGCGCTGCGCTACTCGCCATACTTTGAGGAGAAGGTTCAATAAACTCTTCGAGTCCTACCTTCCGACTACTCACACCTTTCATGAGAAACTCTTTCTCTAGAAAGGATCCATTCTTGGCAACAAAACCTTGCCCTCGGATCTGTGATAGAAGGAATACCCAATAGTTTCCTTAGGGTATCCTATGAAGACGCATTTTTCCGCTTTGGGTTCGAGTTTATTCGGCTGAAGTTTCTTCACATAAACATCGCATCCCAAAACTTTAAGAAATGACAGCTTAGGTTTGTTTCCAAACCATAATTCATACGGTGTATTTTCAACGGATTTAGATGGTGCCCGATTTAAAGTGAATGCAGCAGTTTCTAGTGCATAACCCCAAAATGACAACGGCAAGTCTGTCAGAGACATCATAGATCAAACCATATCTAATAAAGTACGATTATGACATTCCGACACACCATTCAGCTGTGGTGTTCCGGTAGGTGTGAGTTGTGAAAAAATTCCACACTCTTTCATGTGAGTGCTAAACTCGTAACTTAGATACTCACCTCCACGGTCGGACCGTAGAAATTTGATCTTTCTATTACGATGATTTTCCACTTCATTATGAAATTCCTTGAACTTTTCAAATGTTTCAGACTTGTGTTTCATCAAGTAGATATAACCGTATCTACTCAAATCATCCGTGAAAGTAACACAATAACGATATCCACCTCGCGGCGACACACTCATTGGACCACATACATCAGAATGTATGATTTCCAATAAATCTGTCGCCCGTTCCATTGAACTGGAAAATGGCGTTCTAGTCATCTTGCCCATAGGGCATGGCTCACATGTATCAAATGATTCAAAATCAAGTGATTCCAAAAGTCCATCCGAATGGAGCTTCTTCATGCGTTTAACGCCAATATGACCTAGACGGCAGTGCCACATATATGCGGATATATCATCATTTAGTTTAATTCTTTTAGCATCAACATTATGAATATGTGTAACATTATTATCGAGATCCAAAATAAATAAACCATTCATCATCGGTGCATGACCATAAAAGATTTCATTCATATAAATAGAACAACCATTGTTCTCGGATTTAAATGAATAACCACTTCGCATTAAACACGATCCAGATACAATGTTCATGCTCAATGCTGGCACCAGATAACAATTCTTCAAGTTTATTACTAATCCTGATGGAAAATGGAGAGGCAGCGTTCCGACGGCGATCACATCAATGCTTGATCCATTGCCGACGTGCATCTTGACCTCACCCCTTGCTAGCGGTCGCTTGTTCCGCAGCCCCTGATTCGAGTGCAAATGAACCGGTATCAAATATCCAGGTGCTACTGCGAGCACTAGTCAACTACACATCAATAACATGCATATCATATATACCTTTGTTTGCCTTGCCGGCCTTCTTGTCTGCCAAATACTTGGGGCAGTTGCGCTTCCAGTGGCCAGTCCCCTTACAATAATAGCACTCGGTATCAGACTTAGGTCCAAATCGGGGTTTCTTTTCAGGCACGGCAACCGGCCTGCCGCCCTTACTTCCCTTTTATTTTCCCTTCTTGTCTTTCTTGAAACCAGTGTTCTTATTGATCATCAACACTTGATGTTCCTTTTTGATCTCCACTTCTGCAGTTTTAAGCATTGACAGAAGCTCGGGGAGAGACTTCTTCATGCCTTGCATATTATAGTTCATCACGAAGCTCTTATATCTAGGTGGCAGAGACTGCAGAACACGATGGATGCATAAGTCAATGGGAATCGTTATTCCCAAGGACACAAGCTTATCGGCGCAACCCGACATCTTGAGTACATGCTCACTAACGGAGTTGTGCTCTTCCATCATGCAGCTAAAGAACTTTTCTGAAGCATTGTAGCTCTCTACAGGAGCATGAGTGTCAAAAATCATTTTTAACTCACCCATTGTATCAAATGCATTGCCGTTTTCGAAACGCTTTCAAAGTTCCGGCTCTAGCCCATACAATATGCCGCAATGAACTAAGTTGTGGTCCTCCTGACGAGTCTGATAGACATTCTTCTCCTTGTCAGGGGCATCCTCAAATGGTGGAGGGCCTAGAGGCGCTTGTAGCACATATTGCTTTTGTGCATCACAGAGGAGAATGCTCAAATTCATGGCCCATTCGGTAAAGTTGCTACCGTTCGTTGCAAGTTTCTCTTTCTCCATAAACACATTGAAATTAAAAGCAGGTGGTGCCATCTACAGCAGAATTTCTAAAGTTTAGACCAATTTTATGATAGAATGAGTTCAACTAATCCATATTACGAATGAACTCCCACTCAAAAACGACATCCCTCGTGCCTTTTTGGTGATTACATGAACCAAATCCACTACACCAAGTCCGATCATCACGTGAGTCGGTATAGCTTCAAAGGCGAGCATCAAATGGGCATCATATCTACTATATGACTCATGCTTAACCTTTCGGTCCGTGTTCCGAGGCCATGTTTGTACATTCTAGGCTCGTCAAGTTAGAACCTTAGTATTCGCGTGTGTAACTATCTTACACCCGATATATGGTCGTGGATCCAAGAACACCCGATCATCACGTGATGTCTTGGAGAGACGAAAACATAACCGGTGAATACTAAAGGAAGAACACATTCTTATCTTGATATTTAAATGAGGGATCATCTTATTATGCTAATAAAGCGCTAAACAAGCAATATAAGATGTTATCAAACATCACATGTTTATTAGTGAAATAATATGGTTCCCACATATGATCTCTATCATGTGCACCGTGGTATGATTACTATCATACCTTTATGTGTAAGTCCAAGGTCTATGGAACTTACACGCTATGTGTGTTGTAAGAGTATCATCTCATACTTCTACTTACAATATCACCATACCATAACACTAGCCCAGCAACAATCTAAACTAGACGCCTCTAATTTATCCATTGCAAGTTTTACTAGGGATTTAGAAGATAGAACCATTCTTACCTACGAACATGAACCACAACGAGGATAACCAAATTATTGACAACTCGTTGCAAAATAGATATTGACTATAGTAGGAGAGACAGACACCCGCTAGCCACTTATGCAAACTATTTGCATGTCAAGCGTGGAACGGGTCTAATGTGCGAGGACATGTAAAGTTTGTCCGGGCCGCTTCATCCCACTATTCCACCAATATACAAAATTAAAACTAAGGAGCAACAACATGATCATCATCGCCCACATACTCATATGTGTACTACCCGTGTAAAGCATCTACGCATAGATCTGGCTCTGATACTACTGTAGGGTTCGCAGCATAGAAAACAAAAAAATTCCTACGATAGGAAATATGTACCAAGATCTATCTACTAGATACAAACAACGGGCGAATGTATATTCGTAGAGAACATACCCTTGAAGACCGACAAAGCTTAACGAGTTGAACTCGTGGTTGATGTAGACGATCTCTTGTTGATCTCAAGATCGAGAGGAAGTCCTAGCGCCGCAAAGCAACAGTGTATCCGTGCTCGCACACACGTACAAGACACCGAGCAACCTCCGCCTCCTCGCTCCAGTGATGCAGCGGAAGCACAACCCTTTCTTGCCGAATAGCCACCGGGAACATGTATCTCGCTAGTCCGAGACCATGGGGGATAAATTCTAGAGGGGGAGAGAGATCCTTCATGAGGAGGTGTGAGTGAGAGAGAGGAGAGGGGTGCCTTTTATAGGAGGAGGGGTACCCAAGGGGGTGTCCGCCGGCCATGGGGGCTGCCCCCTCCCCTCCTTCATTCATGTGGGTGGACACTCCACTCACAGAAATCCTTTCAATTTCCTCCACTCAAACTTGCTATTAAATTTCCACCAAATCTAATGCAAACTCTCATTAAATAAAACTCTTATATTTATTCAGAATTTTGTCAATTACTTTAATGACAAACATTCACATATAACCCCTTGCTAGAATTCTATTTCACATGCAAAACCACTTTATGCAATTTCACCCTAAAACCTGTTTCGGTATCTAATGAAATAAATTCTTGCGCTTGTTATTCTTTTCGGTATGAAACATTTGCTCCAACTAGATGTCAGTTTCCCTTAAGTGTTTCACCCTACGGTTCACGAATAATGCGGACATGATCGAGACCCTTCTCCGATCAATAATCAGTAGCGGGACCTAGAGATTCATACTGACTCCCACACATTCAACGATGACTTTCCTGTGATCGTTAGAACCTTTTATGCTTGTATCTTAATCCCTTTGTTTCACAATATATTACATGTCCGAGATTCGATCATCGGTATCTCCATACCTAGTTTGATCTTGTTACTGACATGCACTCTTTTCTCGTTCCCGTGATATAACATTCTAGTGATCAAATCACTTGCTTGCAATCTAACCAATGTGATATCACCGAGAGGGCCCAGAGTATATCTATCCATGATCTCATGGTCTAAGGATTAGGATCACTTCGTAAGTTGTTTATAGCAATATAAACTTAATGACTTTGATCGTAATGCTATACTTCGGATGAATGTTCATCACATCATTACACTAATGTTGTGATCTCGTTATTAACACCATCCAATGTCTATGATCAGGAAACTGTGATCATCTTGTTAATCAACGAACTAGTTTATGAGAGAGGCGTAACTAGTAACTTTCTGTTTGTTTATTAAACACACATGTATGAACGTTTTCGTATTAATACAATTATAGTATGCAAAATAAACATCTATCATATACTTGGAATAAACATAATAAACACTTTATTATTGCCTCTCAAGGCATATTCCCTTCACATACTACTTCCTCTTCAATTGTTTTCAAAATATGGCCAAAATTGGCATCATGCAAATTCTTGGATATCGGATTATCATCGACATAAAGTATGATGTACATATGAAAATGACCTTGGTCGTTCGGCTTGAAATAAAAAATGCTCATACTCGTTGACAACTAAGCTTAAATTAATTTAGATTTGACCACTTACTTTTAGGTTAATATCTTACACGGACAGTGAGAGTACATTTTACACCAAGGACTTAAAAAGGGGAAATTACGTCGAGGTCCATACATCTACCAAAAGGGCCCTACAAAGGGAAAGTTTCATCGAGGTCCACATACATCTAGCACGAGGCACCATAAAATTAAGCAAGGAAAACAGTCGGGTCGGCTCCTTCTCGAGAAAGCACCTCATCAAGCCATAGTCTTCATACTACTTCCTCTTTGATTGTTTTCAAAATATGGCCAAATTTTACAAGGGGGTGGGAGTACATTTTACACCAAGGACCTAAAAAGGGAAAATTAAATCGAGGTCCATAAATCTACACATAGGGCCCTAAAAATGGGAAATTACATCGAGGTCCATATACATCTAGCACGAAGCATCATAAAATTAACCAAACTGTCGGGTCGGCTCCTTCTCGGAAAAACCACCTCATCGAGCCATACTCTTGATGTTACTTCCTCTTTGATTTTTTTTCAAAACATGGCCAAATTTGTCGGCATGCAAGTTCTTGGATATGGGGTCATCATCGATAGAAAATATGATTTACATATGGTCATGCCCTTGGTTGTTCGGCTTGAAATCCAAAAAATTTCATACTCGTCGACAACTAATATTAATTTCGTTTAGATTTTACCACTGACTTTTAGGTTAACATTTTACTCAGATCGGGTGAGTACATTTTACATCAAGGACCTTAAAGGGGAAAATTGCATCAAGGTTCATACATCTGGCATGAAGCACCATAAAATTAAGTAAGGAAAATAGACGAGTCAGCTCCTTCTCGAAAAAGCACCTCATCGAGCCATACTTGTCATACTACTTCCTCTTCGATTGTTTTCAAAATATGGCCAAATTTGGCATCATGCAAATTCTTGGATATAGGATTATCATCGACATAAAGTATGTTATACATATGACAATGACATTGGTCATTCGGCTTAGAATCCAAAAATGTTCATACTCGTTGACAACTAAGCTTAAATTCATTTAGATTTTACCACTTACTTTAAGGTTAAAATATTACATGGGAGATGGGAGTACATTTTACACCAAGGACTTAAAAAATGGAAAACTACATCGAGGTCCATACATCTACCAAAAAGGGCCCTAAAAAGGGAAATTTACATCGAGGTCCATATACATCTAGTACGAGGCACCATAAAATTAAGCAAGGAAAATAGTCTGGTCGGATCCTTATAGAAAAAGCACCCCATCAAGCCATACTCTTCATACTACTTCCTCTTCGATTGTTTTCAAAATATGGCCATATTTTACATAGGCGGTGGGAGTATATTTTACACCAAGGACCTAAAAAAGGGAAAATTAAATCGAGGTCCATACATTTACACATAGGTCCCTAAAAGGGGAAAATTACATCAAAGTCCATATACATCTAGAACGAAGCAACATAAAATTAACCAAGGAAAACACTCAGGTCGGGTCCTTCTCGGGAAAGCACCTCATCGAGCCATACTCTTCATACTACTTCCCTTTGATTGTTTAAAAAATATGGCCAAATTCCGTGTCATGAAAATTCTTAGATATAGGATCATCATCGACAGAAAATATGATTTACATATGGCTATGACCTTGGTCGTCCGTCTTGAAATCCTAAAATGTGCATACTCGTTGACAACTAAGATTAAATTCGTTTAGATTTTACCACTCAATTTTAGCTTAAAATTTTACATGGACCGGGTGAGTACATTTTACATCAAGGACCTAAAAAGGAGAAAATTGCATCGAGGTCCATACATCTAGCATGAAGCACCATAAAATTAAGAAAGGAAAATAGACGGGTCGGCTCTTTCTCGAACAAGCACCTCATCGAGCCATACTCGTCATACTACTTCCTCTTCGATTATTTTCAAAATATGGTTCAACTTGGCGTCATGCAATTATTGGATATGGATCATCATCGACTTAAAGTATGATACACATATGGCCATGACCTCGGTCGTTCCGCTCGAAATCCAAAAATGTTCATACGCATTGACAAGTAATCTTAAATACATTTAGATTTAACCACTTACTTTTAGGTTAAAATCTTACATGGGCAGTGGGAGTACATGTTACACCAAGGACCTAAAAAGGTAAAATTACATCGAGGTCCATATATCTACCAAAAAGGGCCCTAAAAGGGGAAAATTACATTGAGGTCCATATATATCTAGCACGAGGAAGCATAAAATTAAGCAAGAAAAACAGTCAGGTCGGCTCCTTCTTGAGAAAGCACCTCATCAAGACATACTCTTAATACTACTTCCTCTTTGATTGTTTTTAAAATATGGCCAAATTTTACACGGGCCGTGGGAGTACATTTTACACCGAGGATCCAAAACAGGAAAATTAAATCGAGGTCCATATATTTACACATAGGTCCTAAAAAGGGGAAATTACATCGAGTTCCATATACACATCTAGCACGAAGCACCATAAAGTTAACCAAGGAAAACAGTCTCGTCGGTTCCTTCTTGAGAAAGCACTTCATCGAGCCATACTCTTCATACTACTTCCTCTTCGATTGTTTTCAAAATATGGCCAAATTTAGCATCATGCAAATTCGTGGATATGGGATCATCATCGATAGAAAATATGATTTACATATGGCCATGACCTTGGTCGTTCGGCTTAAAATCCAAAAATGTTCATACTCGTTGAAAACTAAGATTAAATTCGTTTAGATTTTACCACTCACTTTTAGGTTAAAATTTTACTCGGACCGGGTGAGTAAATTTTACATCAAGGACCTAAAAAGGGGAAATTTCAACGAGGTCTATACATCTGGCACGAAGCACCATAAAATTAATCAAGTAAAACAGACAGGTTGGCTCCTTCTCGAAAAAGCACCTCATCGAGCCATGCTCATCATACTACTTCCTCTTCGATTGTTTTCAAAATATAGCCAACTTTAGCATCATACAAATTCTTGGATAGATTATCATTGACATAAAATATGATGTACATATGACAATGACCTTGGTCGTTCGGCTTAAAATCCAAAAAGTTCATACTGTTGACACGTAAGCTTATATTCGTTTAGATTTTACCACTTACTTTTAGGTTAAAATATTACATGGGCGATGGGAGTACATTTTACACCAAGGACCTAAAAAGGTAAAATTACATCGAGGTCCATACGTTTAGCACAAAGGGCATTAAAAATTTGGTCAAACTTTTCATAGCTTGACTTTTCAAAAAAAGGCCTTAAGCCTTAGGACCGATGGAGTACTAATAAAGGGGATAGAGGGTCACCCTCTCCTCCCACCATCCCCTCTATCTATCACATTCCCACACTCACCTCTCAACCAAAGTTGCTACGATGAAACCAATGCCGAAACATTTGTCTATGGTGGAGCTGCAGGTGCCTTGTTCGATTCCTTTGGCCGCATCGCCTTTTCTGAAGCGTCCTTCTCCTTTCGGGTGTGTGCGGGTCGCGCGCAAGTTGAGGTGTCCATAGCCCTTAGGATTTTGGCTGGCCTCACCCGAACTCTCATTGCCCGTCAAGCAATCGTGCAATCTTACTATGTCGGTTGCGTCGGACCCAAATGCTCGTGCTGCGACGGACGCATTCTTGTCATCTGCATTTCGGACTCTCATTCCGAATGTGCCAAATTTAAGAGTGTATATGGTGAAACCCCTATCGGTGGCTCCCCCCTCATCCGAATTGTCCGTCCTTCTTCAGTGTATGTGGCTGGTTCTTCGTTAGTGGCGCCCTATTCATCTTCTCAACCCATCAACCCCTGTGTAGCAAGTTTTTGCCCCCCACTGCAATGAGGTTAGATTTGGAGGATTGGGGCTTTAACCCAAATCCAATGTGCACCTAGTCAGATTTTGGCAACGTCTACTACAGGTTCCTCGTTGAACTACTTAGTTATATGTCATATTCTCGATAATTGTCTTTTGTCCTATTCTTTATATGTCATATTCTTGATAATCGTCTTTTGTTCTATTTTTCTTAGTAATGATATATCTTGATGATTATGTAGGGTTCTGTTTTGGTACTTAGATGATGATTTGTTCTATTTAGGAATTTTCCATGACGCATTGTGCTATTTTTGTATTTATTTATGATGCATTGTGTCATGTCTCCTCATTGGGTCGTTTCATCCATTTTGGTCCACATTCTGCTATTTAAGATTAAATGATATGCCTTCTAGCTGTTCACATTATTTCAATGACCTATCAGTTTAGGTAATTTTCATTATGCTGACACTGTTTATTAAATTTAATTACATGATGCCTTGTGTTTTTTTGGAATTTTTGATGATGCATTGCATATATGCTATTTTTCTATCTAGATAATTCATTGTGCTATTTTATCCATACAGATTATTCATTGTGCTGCTTAATCAATCTAATTAAATGGTATGCCTTCTAGCTGTTTAATCAATGTTGTTTTGGTATTTTTGATGATTCATTGCATATATGATGTTTTGTCTATCCAAACAATTCATTGTGTTGTTTTATCCATACGGATTATTCATTGTGCTGCTTAATCAATCTAATTAAATGGTATGCCTTCTAGTTGTTTAATCAATATAATTTGAGGACCCACTGGGTTAGGTGATTCCGATGATGCATCGTGCTGTCTAAGCAATTTAATTTACCTGATACCTTGTGTTGTTTAGGTAATTTTTATGGTGAAATGACGCATTATGTGACGGGAATATGCCCGAGAGGCAATAAAAAAATTGGTTATTATCGTATTCCTTATTTATGATAAATGTTTATTTTGCATGCTATAATTGTATTAATACGGAAACGTTAATACATGTGTGTTTAATAAACAAAAATAAAGTTCCTAGTTATGCCTCTCTTATAAACTAGCTCATTGATTAACAAGACGATCAAAGGTTTCCTGATCATGGGCATTGGATGTTGTTAATAACGAGGTCACAACATTGTTGGAATGATGTGATGAACATTCATCCGAAGTATAGCATTACGATCAAGGCCATTGTGTTTATATTGCTATAACATCATACGAAGTAATCTTAGTCCTTAGACCATGAGATCATGTCAATCACTAACACCGGAAGAGTATCTTGATAATATCAAACGTCATGCCGTAACAGGTGACTATAAAGATGGGTTCAGTGCTACAAAGGTATTATGTTGAGGCTCATGGATCAAGAGTGGAATTTGTCCATGCCGATGAGGGAGAGGTGTACTGTGGGCCCTCTTGGTGATATCACATTAGTTAGCTTGCAAGCAAGTAATTTGATCACTATAATGTTATATCACGGGAATGAGAAAAGAGTGCATGTCGGTAAAGAGATCAAACTAGGTGTGGAGATATCGATGATCGAATCTCGGATATATAATATATCGCGAGACAAAGGGATTGAGTTACATGTGCATAAGGTTCACACGATCATGGAAGTCATCATTGAATGTGTGGGAGTTAGTACGGATCTCCAGGTCCCGCTGCTGATTATTGATCGGAGAGGGGTTTCGATCATGTCTACATTATTCGCGAACCATAGGGTGACACACTTAAGGGATAACGACACCTTTCGGAGAAAATGATATGCCAGAGAAAGAAAAAGGAAAGCACGGGAATTTATTTCACTAGACACCGAAACTATTTCGGTTGAAATTGCTGAAACTGGTTCTGCATGTGAAATTAAATACTAGCATGGGGTTTTATGTGAATGTTTGTTAATTCAAGTACTTAACAAAATTCTGAATAAATAAAAGAGTTTTATTTAATGAGAGATTGCATTAAATTTGGTGTAAATTTAATGGAGGTGAGTGGAATTTTGAGTGGGTGGCTATTTATGTGAGTGGGAGCTCCACCCACATGAATGTTGAAGAGGTGGGGGAACCTCCATGGCTTCCAGGCCATGGGAGGGGCTGACCCCCTCTCCACATAAAAGTCACTCCACTCCCTCCTCTCATCACACACCTCCTCGTGAAGGATCTCTCTCCCCCCTTTAGAATTTCCCCATGGTCTCGGAACAGCGAGATACATGTTCCCGGTGGATTTTTCTGGAAGGATTTGTTGCTTCCGCTGCTTCGCTGGAGCGAGGGCGCGAAGGTTGTCGGGGTACCCAACGTGTGTGCGATCATGGATGCACCACTGCTTTGCGGTGCTGGACTTGATGGTGCTGGACCGACTGGACAAGATGGACTTCATCGCGATCTTGATATCAGCAAGCGTTCGAATACATCATCCACGAGTACAACCTCGTTAATGCTATTCGGTCTTCGAGGGTATGTATTCTATGGATGTATATCCGTCTGTTGCTTGTATCTAGTAGATAGATCTTGATACTTAGTTGTTCCCATCGTAGGAAATTTTTTGTTTTCTATGCTGCGAACCCTAAAGTGGTATCAGAGCCGGATATATGCATAGATGCTTTGCACGGGTAGTACACATATGAGTATGTGGGCGATGATGGTCATGTTATTACTTCTTCCTTGTACTTTGGATATTGGTGGCATAGTGGGATGAAGCGGCCCGGACAAACTTTACATGTCCTCGCACATGAGACCTGTTCCATGCTTGACATGCAACTAGTTTTGCATAAGTGTCTTATGGGTGTCTTTCTCTCCTACTATAGTCAATATCTGATTTACAGTGAGTTGTCAATAATTTGATTATCATCGTTGTGGTTCCATGTTCGTAGGTAAGAATGGTTCTATCTGCGAAAGCCCTCAGCCACGTAAAACTTGCAATGGATAAATTAGAAGCGTCTAGTTTAGATTGTTGCTGGGCTAGTGTCATGATATGGTGATGTTGTAAGTAAAAGTATAAGTCAATACTCTTACAACACACATAACGTGTAAGTTCCATAGACCTTGTCCTTACACATAAAGGAATGATGAAGATCATACCACGATGCACATGATAACGATCAAGTGCAAGGACCATATCATTTCATTTTTCACATGTGATGTTTGTTGCATCTTATATTGCTAGTTTGGCATTTTATTAGCATAATAAGATAATCCCTCTTTTAGATATCAAGATAAAAATGTGTTCTTCCTTAAGTATGCACCGACAATGTTTTGCCACTTCAAGACATCATGTGATGATTGGGTGTACTTGAATCCACCAGCATGTCTCGGGTGTAAGACAGTTTTATACACGCGAATACTAAGGTGCTTACTTGGCGAGCCTATCATGTGCAGACATGGCCTCGGAACATGGACCGAAAGGTTAAGCATGAGTCATATATTTTGATATGATGACCATATGGATGCTCGCCTTTGAAGCTACAACGACTCACGTGATGATCGGACTTGGTGTAGTGGATTTGGTTCATGTAATCACCAAAAAGACACAAGGTATGTAGTTTTTGAGTGGGAGTTCATTTCTAATTTGGATTAGTTGAACGCAATTTATCATAAATTAAATCAAAGTGAATTTGCATAATTTGTTGTAGTCATTGGCATTCGTTCACCACCTATACTTAATTGTAATTGAGATAATAGAACTATAGAATTCTGGATATTTACTTTACGAACTGGTATCGTAATGTGTTGAGTGTCAATCTAAAGATTAAAGTCCTATTGAAAACTTTCAGCAAACTCTGTTTACTCCGTGAAGTTTAATAATTAGTATTAAATCGAGAGTGACAATTCCAGTGTTAGTATCTAAAGTATCATGTTTGCCTCCATGATTCTTGATTTAAATATCGATATTATCTAGGAGCTGAAAGAATTGTTTCAGAAACCATCATGTGTGGCAGATATGACGATATCTGAAACAATGTTTTGGTTGCAATATGATAGAGTATAATATATGTTCTCATATTGGATGAAAATTTGCAAAGGTTGGATATGCTAGATATCCTAATCATCCAAAAGGGTTTTGGAAAGTAACATTATACTCACGATTCGCCTTTATAAGCTACATTAGCTTTATCATGAAAGTCGTCATGATACGGATGAATAGAAGATGTATGTAAAGTGTTTACTATACTAAAAGATTACTAAAGAATGGATTTTGAAAGAACACCATTCATTTGATGATTGTGATCTACTTCAAAGTGCAAGTCCAAAGGTATTAGTATTTAAATATACACGCTTTGGACTATGTGTCATGTATATGGCGCCACTTTTAATGTTGATAGATTCTTTTAAAAGGAAAGGAAATGATGAAAGAAAATCTATAAAATATATTTGGCAGAAAAGAAAAGACTGGAAATATCCAGTTTAGGTATATAGATGATATACATGTTATGGTTGTATTATTTCCTTGTTAAACAATGTGGTTCTTGGGTACTGAATACCAAATTGGTTGGTATGAAATTTCATACAGAGCGACGCAATTCATGAACTACAATGGCCTAAGTAACTAGCAAGAGAATGTGTAATGATGTTCATCGAAAACAAACAAGTTGTTGTTTGTATTCCTCGTTGACATCAACGCCTGCCTTCAAGATTTGTTTTAATCAGGTATTATGAGAACAAAGATTGTTCAAATAATTACCGTATTCCATATAAGATGGATGATTTACAAATCTAGTTGGAGAAATCACATCCATAAAACTAATGCTAAAATTTCGCAAGACAAATGATTGAAAGATCACTTATGAAGTGATATCGCCATTTAAATTATATTGGAAAGAAAACATGAAGAAACTCCATTTTCATGGATTTTTGGAGTCTTTGATTTGATCAAGTGATGCTTGTGAGACTTTCCTTAGGATAATTAAAACTTCGTTCAAAGGCCAAAGAAGAACGATCGACTAAATTATTGCAATTTATACATAGCGATGTATGTAGTCCATTATGTATAGTCGTAAGCGATGGATTTCAACTTCATATGCTTTGTCCGGAAATTTGAGCAAATATTCACTTAATGAGAAAGAAGTATGAAATATTTGAAAACGTTCAAAGACTTTCAAGATGAAGTGGAAAATCATTGTAACAAGAAAATAAATAATTTATGATTTTACCATAAAGGGCTTTATTTGAGTTGAAAGTTTAGCAAAACACCTAGATTTGCATCTCCCGAAACACCATAGGAATATGGAGTGTTTGAGATTTGTATTGAAACCTTGTTTGACATGGTTGGATCAAAGGTATTATTTATAAAACTGCCATTATGTTTTAAAAGATTAAAGCTTTAGAGACTACCGATTTTACACTGAAAAGAGCTCCATCTTGATCCGTTGAAATGACAACATTTAAGTTATGTTTTGGGATAAAACCCAAGTTGTCCTTTCCTAAATTTTGGTATGCTAAGCATAAATAAGATGTTTACAACCAAAGTCGGATGAACATGTCTTTGTAGGTAATTTCGAATAACCATTAGGTATTCCTCCATAACACCGAGGACAAAAGGGTTTGTCGCTTGAAATGTGATGTTTCTTGAACAGGAATTTTTCGCAAAAGTTAAGTGGGAGGACAATAGAACTTTGATAAGGTTAACGAACCTTAGCTATATGTGATGAGTTGCGCAGCACCAGAAAATGTTCCAGAGGCAGCCACAATGCCCATGGCTCACGTGCCTCAAAGGTTGTGGTCACGAAGATCTAAGTTCCTATTGAACCAAGTAGATCGAATAAACAATCAAATGCTGAGATTTGAGAGTTAATCATTATTTTTTGACAATGATGAACCGACTACATGCAAAGAAGCGATGATTAGCCCTGACTCCGTCAAATGGCTTGAAGCCATAAAATCTGTGATAGTTCCATACACGATAAATAAAGTTTTGAACTTGGAAGACCCTCCGTAAAGGTGTAAAAACCTATCGGTCGTATTTGGTTCTATAAATAAACAGGCATGGATGTTTCACATCTATGAAATAGTTGACATGTCGTAAATTATTTTACGACAATGTTCAAAGAGTTGACTATGACAAGATTTGATCTTTCATAAGCGATATTTAGTCTGGACGGATTAAAGTAGCAACCACGACATATAATTTGGTATATGGTAGATGAATAAACAAAACAAAGTTCTTCTAATAGAATGGTTACCTAGGACGTGTGCATGACATGATCCAAAGGATTTTGTTAATTCAAAGAATGGTAAAAAGGGCATGCAAACTTCAATGGTTGAAGTAAGCATCACAGAGTTGTAATCTTCGCCATGATGAAACTGTAGGGGTTCGTAGCATGGAAAACAAAAATTTTCTATCGCATACAAACAAACAAGCCAAGATCTATCTACTAGATTGTAGCAACGAGTCGATGGAATAACTTACCCTCGAAGATTCCAAAGCGGTTAACGAGAGCAGATTCTCGTGGGTGATGTAGTCGTACACTTCCGATCTCAAGATCGCGTAGACGATCCTTCCAATGCGTTCGGCAGCGCCGTAATCGGTCACACGTTGTACTCGACGAAGACCTTCCTCTCCCTTGTTCCAGCAGGAAGCGGAGGTTGTAGCACTCCTCGCGATTCCTGGCTGACAACGGCGTGGTACCGGAAGTAGAGGGGAGATCCCGCAGGGCTTCGCCTTAAGCCGGAGCGAGTATGGTGGAGTATGAGAGAGATATTAGTGGTCTAGGGATTAGACACACCAATTAGAAGGCTCTAAACCGAAGGCTAGGGCAATTAGAAGCTCTAAACCAAAACGGCTCTAAACCGGAGATTAGAGGATAGGAACTTATGTGTCTAGAGGAGGAGGCCCTGCCCCTCCTTTTATAGGTGGGAGGGGCGGCCAAGGGGAGGGAGTCCCTCCCCAAGTCGGCCTTGGGTGGCGCGCCGGCTTGGAGAGGAGGGACTCCTCCCCAAGTCGGTTTCAACCTCCTCTTGCTTGTTTCCCTCAGTTTCCTGTTTTAGCCGTTTGACTTTCAAACTGGCCATTTGACTTTTCAGTTTTAGGATTCAATTTAATCCTTTATTTGGAACAGCGAGAACACTTAGTACATGATGCAATCATTCCAATATTTAATGACACATTCATGTACCCTCCCCAGTGCGGACATTCGAACCTTCTAGAACATTCCGATGAAAACATCGAATCATTCCCGAACTCCGAAACGGGACTTTCCTTATATGAATCTTATTCTCCGGACCATTCCGGATCACCTCGTGATATCCCGGATCCCATCCGAGACTCCGAACAACTTTCGGTCTCTTTATCATAATACCATAACTACTCAAACAACGTCGAATCCTTAAGTGTGTCTCCCTACGGTTCGTGAATTATGCGGACATGATCGAGACACTTCTCCGAACAATAACCAATAGAGGAATCTGGAAATTCATATGGCTCCCATATTTCTCGATTACTTTGCGATCGAATGAACCACTTACATACGATACCAATTTCCCTTTGTCTCACGATAGTTTACTTATCCGAGGTTATGATCGGTATCTCTGCATACCTAGTTCAACCTCGTTACGATAAGTACTCTTTCTCGTTCCGTGATATGTGATCCCTTGTGAGCCGTCACATGCTTGCAAGCTAATTGGATGACATTTCACCGAGAGGCCCAGTATATCTATCCGTCATATGGATGGACAAATCCCACTCTTGATCCATGTGTTTCAACCAATACTTTTCGAACACTCAATGCCACCTTTATAGCCAACCAGTTACGGTGTGGTGTTTGATGTCATCAAAGCATCCATCCGGCAAAGGTGATATGCATGATCTCATGGTCGAAGGAATTCGATTACTATGTATCAGAAAGCATATAGCAATTGAACTATTAAAATGACTTGATCTTTATGCTACGCTTATCTATAGGAGTATGTCCACCATATCATTCTCCTAACGATATGATCTTGTTGTTAATAACATCTCAATGTTCATGATAGGGAAACCACAATCATCTATTAACCAACAAGCTAGTATTATAAAGAGGATTTACTAGGGACTCTTATTTTAGTTTACAAATCACACAAGTATTAATGTTTCCTTGTTAATACTATTATAGCATGAATGTAAACATTTATCATAAACACAAAGATATAATAATAACTACATTTATTATTGCCTCTAGGGCATATCTCCAACAGTCTCCCACTTGCACTAGAGTCAATAATCTAGTTTCAAACCTTTGTGTACTCAACACCTATGTGATGGGGGAATACCAATCGGGGTATACCCACGAAGCGGATTCGCCAGCTGGATCGAGCCGACTGAAGCCAAGCCCAGAGCGGGTCGACTCGCCGGATCTGGCGGCGTCTTGGACCCGAGCAGTGGCGCCGATGGAGGCCCAAGGCAGCGACTCCAATAGAAAGCCCACCAAAGCACTTGTAAACCCTAACTGGCTGCATATATAAAGCCACCAAGGGCACCCCCAAGGGGTACGTCATATTAGATCTAGTCTTCCCCACCGCCTCCGGCGACTCCATTGTAAACCAATCTATGATCATATACTGGATTGACAGCAGGACGCGATCCTCCACCGAGGGGACGTGAACCTGGGTACATCGTGTGCCAATCTCGCCCCCGAATTCTCCTACGTCGCCTTGCTCCCTCTACGTAAGCTACCCCCTGTAGCATCTGCCGTGCAATACCACGACGGTTGGCGCCTGTGGGGCTAGCGATGCTTGAGAGGTGATAATCCGGCGGGATCCTCACTATCAACTGGATCATCCAGCGTCGGCATGTTGGATTTCTTCATCAATATCAAGCGGCTGATTTTTCTCCACCAGACGTGCCATGTGCTGATCGGTTTGGTTTAGCCGCCGGGCACATACACGCGCACATCTTGATCTGTAAATTCACAGGCGCCTGAGATCGTGAGAGTACACTAATCGGTCCCATACATCTAGTTTTTATTTCAATCTATTTTATCTATTGATTATTATATTTAGATTTAACCCGTGCATGTGAATTTCTTGTATGCATGGAGAGTGGACAATTGATTCGATGGAGACCATCTATTGTGCTAGATGAAACCATCCGGTCGTACCCTGAATAAAGGCGGACCTGCCATTGCTGACAAGCCTAAAATCATGAAGGCTTGGCTTGCGACTACGGCAAATTGATTCCCGATGAATCAATCCTCTATAAACCGATAATTGTTGTCATTTATTCAGCATCTAATCCATATTTTTTTGATATGTTGTTACGTGTGCATTAAAGACAATGAAGAAGTCGTTTCGGACGGGCAAAAATCTGGTCGATTCCATCCACATGTCTACTCATTCGCCGCGACTCTGTCCACACATCGACTCGGTTTCACCAGATACAAGGCGGCGATCGCGGGCAACCCTACACGGCTACACGGAATAAATTTCCGATAAGTCAATCGTGATCCCCTTACTTGGCTATTTAATTATTATATTTGATCGAATTTGCACGTACGTTATATGTACAAATTGTTTTGAAAATTGATCCATGAATGCAGAATTTGATCGGATAGTTTTTAAGGCTACGTCCGCCAGCTGGCGATTAAGCTGAAGCGGTGATATATTATATCCACGGCTATATGGGAGTTTGTTTTACACGTCATCGTGATTCGGCCCCTACATCCGCGACTCCGCTCGCTACGACTTGTCGGTCACCAGGCTCGGGGACTCGCCATGCTCCAAAACTCACCTAGATGTGGACACGCTTAAACGCGGACTCGCTAGGCTCGGGGACTCGCCCGTTGCGGATTCGCCTGCCGCGTCGACATCGCCATAGCGCGACCTCCGTCCGCCGCTCGACCCCGTGTCCGCCGCGTCGACATCGCCATAGCGCGACCTCCGTCCGCCGCGTCGACATCGCCATAGCGCGACCTCCGTCCGCCGCGTCGACCCCGTGTCCGCCGCGTCGACATCGCCATAGCGCGACCTCCGTCCGCCGCGTCGACCCCGTGTCCGCCGCGTCGACATCGCCATAGCGCGACCTCCGTCGCGCGCGTCGACCCGTGTCCGCGTCGACTCCTTCCGGCTACGTCAAATGCGTACGCCGCGCTTACTAAGGGACCTTCATCGTCCGAGTCGCCAGAGAGGGTCGCATGCCACGCTGCATGGACTCACCACTGGGTGTCTCTTCCCCCCGGGAAAAATCTATTCGCCTTTGTCAACCTTTGAAAGAGCGACTCGCAATGGCCAAGTAGTGCGGACGAGGACTCGCAAACCGAGCCTCGGATCGTCCACGAAAAACGCTAACCGAGAGCCATCATTGGAGTCGCCTTGCTCGACTGGCCTCCCAGGCCAAGACAAATGGTAGTGGTACACAAACAGCACCATGTCCTCCTCAACCTTAGACAGTGCGACTCGCACGGCCAAGTACTGCGGACGAGGACTCGCAAACCGAGCCTCGGATCGTCCAGGAAAAACGCCAAGTCGAGAGCCATCTTTGGAGTCGCCATGCGACTGGCCCCCCGGGCCAAGACGAGAGACTCGCTAACAAAACAGCGCAATCAACATCATCGCGGACTCGCAATCATCGCGGACTCGCCACACTCGGGGACTCTCCCCTCGCGGACTCGCAATCATCGCGGACTCGCCACACTCGGGGACTCTCCCCTCGCGGACTCGCAATCATCGCGGACTCGCCACACTCGGGGACTCTCCCCTCGCGGACTCGCAATCATCGCGGACTCGCCACACTCGGGGACTCTCCCCCCGGGGCCCGTCGCCTTGCTCGCTCGGCCTCGCCGACTCGCCGCGCTCGGGACTCGGCGCTTCGCCGCCGCCCGCCGCCACGCTCGGGGACTTGGTGCTCGCCGGTCGCCCGACCTCGCCACTCGCCGAGCTCAGCAGCAACCACTAATATTTTCAAAATATGCATCTCTAAAGAGCCTCAAGTCGCCTCTACAAGCCAACTCGAGCCTCGGGGACTACTCCTAGGCATGCAGTGTGTATGCGTGGTTCCACGACCGTGGATTCTCCCTCGTCGACTCGCCATCGTGCACTCGCCCTCGCGTGCTCAACGCGCTCGTCGACTCGCCACCATAGACTCGGTACTCGCGTACTCAACACGCTCGGGCACTCGCCGCCGCGGACACTCACCCTCGCGTACTCAACACGCTCGGGGACTCGCCGCGGACACTCGCCGCGTGCTCAACGCCTCGTCGACTCGCCGCCGTGGATTCGCCTCACGTACTCAACACGCCGGGACTGCGCGCCGGACACTCGCCCTCGCGTGCTCAACGCCCTCGTCGACTCGCCGCCGTGGATTCGCCCTCACGTACTCAACACGCTCGGGGACTCGCCGCCGCGGACACTCGCCCTCGCGTGCTCAACGCGCTCGTCGACTCGCCGCCGTGGATTCGCCCTCGCGTACTCAGCACGCTCGTCGACTCGCCACCATAGACTCGGTACTCGTGTGCTCAACGCGCTCGTCGACTCGCCACCGCGGTCTCGCCCTCGCGTACTCGACACTCTCGGGGACTCGCCACCGCGGACTCGCCCTCGTGTACGCCACACGCTCGGGGACTCGGCAGGCTCCACGTTCGAGGACTCGCCGGTCGCTCGACCTTGCCACTCGCCGCGCTCGGGGACTCGGCAGGCTCCACGTTCGAGGACTCGCCGGTCGCTCGACCTTGCCACTCGCCGCGCTCGGGGACTCGGCAGGCTCCACGTTCGAGGGCTCGCCGCAACGGGCAGCTTCACCGACGCCCTGCGTCTTTCGCCAACTGGCCATCACCGACTGGCGGCTTCACCGACATACGTCTTTCGCCAACTGGTCATCACAGATTGGCTCACGCCGACTGCCTCCCGCTTCATGATTCTTTTCTATGTTCAGGAGCTCGTCGCCGATTCGCCACGACCGTCGTCAAGACTCTCCGCGTCCGCCTCAAGCCCGCGTCGAATCGACAACGCGCCGGGGACTACCGATGGGGAATACCAATCGGGTATACCCAAGCGGATTCGCCACCTGGATCGAGCCGATCGCCAAGCCAGGCGGGTCGACTGCCGGATACGGCGATCGCGCGTCTGGACCCGAACGATCGGCGCCGATGGAGGCCCAAGACGGCGACTCCAATAGAAAGCCCACCAAAGCACTTGTAAACCCTAACTGGCTGCATATATAAAGCCACCAAGGGCACCCCCAAGGGGTACGTCATATTAGATCTAGTCTTCCCCACCGCCTCCGGCGACTCCATTGTAAACCAATCTATGATCATATACTGGATTGATAGCAGGACGTAGCGATCCTCCACCGAGGGGACGTGAACCTGGGTACATCGTGTGCCAATCTCGCTCCCGGATTCTCCTACGTCGCCTTGCTCCCTCTACGTAAGCTACCCCCAGTAGCATCTGCCGTGCAATACCACGACACTATGGCTTTCTGGTGTTGTATGTACACTATTGCTAGTGGTCAACTGATCTCCGGTTCTGACACTTCCAGGTCTGTGTGTAATTGCATGTCTTTGCGTCTCTACGTATCACTCATTCTCTAATGAGATGGCTTCGTACAAATTTGGACCTTTGGTGTGACCTTTAGTTCTTCGGGGTTAAAAAATGTTGATAATATTGTCGTACAATATATTTTCATAGTATTATCCCGCTGTGAACTACACCTAGTTTGATAACAAACTACTTGACACAAATGCCCTCTTTAGCTGCTATTATAGCAGTCATATACTTAGCCTTTTGTTGTAGTATCTGTCACAATGTCTTAACTTTGGAACTCATCCAAATCCATTATGGAACTTACTTTCCATTATATTGTGCCACCCTTAGTTTAGATTGAGATAAACTTAATTTGTATTTTGTGACAAAACTAGTATCAATGTAGTACTTTTACAATGAACTAACCATCTATTTGTCACTTCTACAAATATTATACTCTTAGTTCTTCCAAAAGATCATAAGAATATCCTTACTATTGTCCAATGATCATCTTATGAATCATTCTGGTATATGCTCACAACATTTAGAGCATAGGACATATCTGGATTTGTACATATCACAGTATGATTGATATAAATACTCTTTGTGATTTCATACATCAAGTATCAATCTATACTTGATTATTTGTTTCACTTTACCAAATGTCAATACACTTGAATATATCATCAACATTGAACTCTTTCAATCCTTTCTGTGCGACAAGAACCTTTTCTTGTAGTTTCTATATTGAACTCATTCAATATCTCGTCTATGTACTTCTGGCACAACCATATTAGCGTCTATTGATGCCAAATATTTGGGTTTTGCCTAAGTCTTTCATCGGGATGAAATTCTTAATATGTGTTAATAAAAGATACATTATTTCCAATCAACAATATGTCTTCCACATAATGTATTAGAAACATGTCTTAGCGCTCCCACTTAATTTCTTGCAAATGCAAGCATCTTCATTGTCTCCGATGAATTTAAACTCTTTTAACAATTTCATCATTGTGAAGATTCCAACTCCGCGATGCTCACTTCAACCATTGAAGTTTGCATGTGCTTTTAGCATCCTTTGAATTAACAAAACCCTATGGACCGTGTCATGCACACGTCCTAGGTAACAATTCTATTAGAAGAATTTGTTTTGTTTATTCAACTACCACATAACAAAATTATATGTAGTGGCTGCTACATTAATCCGTCTAGACTAAATATCGCTATGAAAGATCAAATCTTGTCATAGTCAACCTTTGAACATTGTTGTGAACTCTTTCCCAATATGTCGATTATAGATGTGAAACATCCATGTCTATTTCTTTATAGATCCAAACACGACTGTAAGGTCTTACACCTTTCTCGAGGGTCCTTCAAGTTCAAAACTTGATTTCTCATGAATGGAACTATCACGGATTTTATGGCTTCAAGCCATTTGACGGAGTCAGGGCCCATCATCGCTTCTTTGCATGTAGTCGGTTCATTATTCTCAAATAATGATTCAACCCTCAAATCTTGGTATTTGATTGTTCATCTGACCTACTTGTTTTAATAGGAACTTGGATCTCCGTGACCACAACCTTTGAGGTACGTGAGTCATGAGCTTTGTTGCTGCCTCCGGAACACTTTTCGGCACTGCGCAACTCTGCACATACAGCTAAGGTTCTTTTAACCTTATCAAAGTTCTATTGTCCTCCCACTTAACTTTTCACAAAAAATTCCTTCTCAAAGAAACTTGACGTTTTAAGCGACAAACACTTTTGTCTCCGGTGTTTATGGAGGAATACTTAACAGTTATTCGAAATAACATACAAAGACAGGTTCATCCGACTTTGGTTGCAAACATCTTTCTTATGCACAGCATACCAAAGTTTAAGAAGGGACTACTTGGGTTTTATCCAAACCATAACATATGGTGTCATTTCAACGGATTATGATGGAGCTCTTTTCAGTGGAAAAACGGTAATCTCTAAAGCTTTTAATCTTTAAAATGTAATGGCAGTTTTATGAATTATACCTTTGATCTTACCATGTTAAACAAGGTTTAATTACATATCTCGAACGCTCCATACTCTTTATGGTGTTTCGGGAAAATGCAAATCCACGGAACGATTCCTTAAATCTTAGGTATGATGCTAAACTTTGTAACTCAAATATCTTCCTTTACGATCTTTATCATAAACTGTTTATATTCTTGTTCCAATGATTTTGCACTTCATCTTGAAAGTTTTTGAACTTTTCAAATGTTTCATACTTTATCCTTATTAAGTAAATATTCATATATTCACTCAAATTCTCAGAGAAAGCATATGAAGTTGAAATCCATCGCTTTTGACTACACATAATGGACTTCGTACAACAATATGTACAAGTTCCAATAAGCTAGTCATTCATTCCCTTTTGGCCTACGAACGAAGTTTTAATTATCTCTGGGAAAGTTTCACAAGCGTCATGTGATCAAAAATCAAAAAGACTCCAAAATTCCATCCACATGGAGTTTCTTCATGTTTTCTTTCCAATATAATTTAAACGGCGATGTCACTTCCTAAGTGATCTTTCAATCAATTTGTCTTTCGACATTTTTAGCACTAGTTTTATGGATGTGATTTCTCCAACGAGATTTGTGAATCATCCGTCTTTTATGGATTACGGCAATTATTTGAACAACCCTTTTGTTCTCATAATACCTGATAAAACAAATCTTGAAGGCAGGCTTTGATGTTTAACGAGCAACACAATAACCCTTTATTTGTTCTCGATGAACATCATCACATATTCTTTTGCTAGTTACTTAGGCCATTGTAGTTCATGAATTGTGTTGTTTCGTATGACGATTCACACCAACAAATTCAGTATCAAATACTTGAGAACCACATTGTTTAACAAGCAAAGAATATAGCCATAACATGTATATCATCTATATACTTAAGCTGAACAATTCTAGTCTTTTCCTTTCTGCCATATACTTATGAGATTTTCTTTCAATATTTCCTTTTCTGTTTGTAAGAATCTATCAACATCAATAGTGGAGTCATACATATGACATATAGTCCAAAGCGTGTATAGTTAAATACCAATGTCTTTGGACTTGCACTTTGAAGTAGATCACCATCATCAAATGTTTGGTGTTCTTTCAAATTCCTTTCTTTAGTAATCTCTTGGTGTAGTAAACATTTTACCTACATCAAATATTCACCCTTATCATGGAATCATCCATGATCAAGCTACTTTTAGCTTATAACGATGAATTATGAGTATAATGTTGCTATCCAAAACCTTTTGGTGGATTAGGACAACAAGTGTCTCCAACCTTTTGCAAATTCTCATCAAAATATGAGAACATGAACTTTGCCATATTATACTCTATCATGTTGTAACCAAAACTTCGTTTCAGATATCACAATATCTTCCACACATCATGGTTTCTGAAACAACTCTTTCAGATCCTAGATAACCTTGATATTAAGAGAATCCTTTGAATATCAAGAATCATGGAGACAAACATGATACTTACATACTAACACTTGGAATTGTTACTCTTGATTTAATACTAATTATTAAACTTCATGGAGTAACCGGAACTTACTGAAAGTTTGCAATAGGATTTTTAAACTTTAGATTAACACTTCAAAACAATACGATACCAGTTCGTAAAGTAACTAACCAGAATTCTATAGTTCTATCATCTCAATTATAACTAAGCGCAAGGTGGTAAACGGATGCCAATGACTACAACAACTATGCAAATTCACTTTGATTTAGTTTATGATAAATTGAGTTCTAATTAAATTAATCTAGGTGAACTCCCATTCAAAACAATATCCCTCACATTGTTTTAGTGATCACACGAACCAAATCCACCACATCAAAACCGATCATCACGAGAGTTGATGCAACTTCAATGGCGAACAATCAACATGTTCATCATATCTACTATATGACTCATGCTTTACCTTTCGGTGATCCGTGTTCCGAGACCATGTCTGTACATGCTAGGCTCGTCAAGATCAAACCTTAGTTTCCGCATGAGCAAATCTGGCTTGCTCACATTGTATACACTTGTAGAATCTAACACACCCGATCATCACGTGGTGCTTCGAAACAACAAGCTTTAGCAACGGTGCTAACTAAGGGTGAACACTTTATGACTTGAAATTCATGTGCATGAGGGATCATCTTATAATGCTACCGTCGTCTACTAAGCAATACAAGATGCATAAAGGATTAACATCACATGCAATTCATAATATGTGATATGATATGGCCTTTCTTCTTTGTGCTTTCGATCTCCATCTTCTAGCACGAACATGATCTCCATCATCACCGACATTGCATCAAGGTCAATGATGCTTCTCCATGGTTGTCGTCCACCGGCTTCAACTAATACAACTACTTTGAATAGACACGTGGGTCTTAACAGAAATTAAAGACAACCATATGGCTCCTGCCGGTTGCCGACTTACAATAAGGAACATTGCATACATCATATATAATCACAATCATGGCCATATCACATCACTGCACACCCCTGCAAAACAAAGTTAGACGCCTCTACTTTCTTTGCATATTTTACGTGGTTTGGGGCTTTCAATAAGTGTCGTTCTAACTTACGAACAAGAACCACAACATTGATACTAGTATTGTTAATCACCCGTTGTAAATTGGATCTTAACTATGCTAGGAGAAACAGGCACCCGCAAAGCCACTTATGCAATACAAGTTGCATGTCAATCGTGGAGCAAGTCTCATGAACGATGTCATGTAAGGTTAGCCCAGGCCGCTTCATCCCAACATACCGCAAGATGCAAAGTACACAAGAAGCAATCGACAATAAAAGCATCAATGCCCATAATGACCATTGTGTTCTACTCGTGCAACAGATCTACATATAGACACGGCTCTGATACCACTGTAGGGGTTCGTAGCATGGAAAACAAAAAATTTCTATCGCATACAAACAAACAAGCCAAGATCTATCTACTAGATTGTAGCAACGAGTCGATGGAATAACTTACCCTCGAAGATTCCAAAGCGGTTAACGAGAGCAGATTCTCGTGGGTGATGTAGTCGTACACTTCCGATCTCAAGATCGCGTAGACGATCCTTCCACAAGGCGTTCCGGCAGCTCTTCCATAGTCGGTCACACGTTCGGGATTTCGACGAAGACCTTCCTCTCCTTGTTCCAGCAGAAGCGGAGGTTGTAGCACTCTCTCGCGATTCCTAAAGACAACCAGCATGGTACCAAGTAGAGGGAGATCTCGAGGCTTCGCTTAAGCCGAGCGAGTATGGTGGAGTATGAGAGATATTAGTGGTCTAGGGATTAGACACACCAATTAGAAGGCTCTAAACCGAAGGCTAGGGCAATTAGAAGCTCTAAACCAAAACGGCTCTAAACCGGAGATTAGAGGATAGGAACTTGTGTCTAGAGGAGGCCCTGCCCTCCTTTTATAGGTGGGAGGGCGGCCAAGGGTAGGAGTCCCTCCCAAGTCGGCCTTGGGTGGCGCTACGGCTTGGAGAGGAGGACTCCTCCCAAGTCGGTTTCAACCTCCTCTTGCTTGTTTCCCTCGGTTTCTGTTTTAGCCGTTGACTTTCAAACCGGCCATTTGACTTTTCAGTTTTAGGATTCAATTTAATCCTTTATTTGGAACAGCGAGAACACTTAGTACATGATGCAATCATTCCAATATGTAATGACACATTCATGTACCCTTCCCCGGAGTCGGACATTCCGAACCTTCTAGAACATTCCCGATGAAAACACCGGAATCATTCCCGAACTCAAACGGGACTTTCCTTATATGAATCTTATTCTCCGACCATTCCGGATCACCTCGTGATATCCCGGATCCCATCCGAGACCGAACAACTTTCGGTCTCTTTATCATAATACCATAACTACTCAAACAACGTCGAATCCTTAAGTGTGTCTCCTACGGTTCGTGAATTATGCGGACATGATCGAGACACTTCTCGAATAATAACCAATAGAGGAATCGGAAATTCATATGGCTACATATTTCTACGATTACTTTGCGATCGAATGAACCACTTACATACGATACCAATTTCCCTTTGTCTCACGATAGTTTACTTATCCGAGGTTATGATCGCTTCAGATCTCTGCATACCTAGTTCAACCTCGTTACCGATAAGTACTCTTTTCTCGTTCCCGTGATATGTGATCCCTTGTGAGCCAGTCACATGCTTGCAAGCTAATTGGATGACATTTCACCGAGAGGGCCCAGAGTATATCTATCCGTCATATGGATGGACAAATCCCACTCTTGATCCATGTGTTTCAACCAATACTTTTCGAACACTCAATGCCACCTTTATAGCCAACCAGTTACGGTGTGGTGTTTGATGTCATCAAAGCATCCATCCGGCAAAGGTGATATGCATGATCTCATGGTCGAAGGAATTCGATTACTATGTATCAGAAAGCATATAGCAATTGAACTATTAAAATGACTTGATCTTTATGCTACGCTTATCTATAGGAGTATGTCCACCATATCATTCTCCTAACGATATGATCTTGTTGTTAATAACATCTCAATGTTCATGATAGGGAAACCACAATCATCTATTAACCAACAAGCTAGTATTATAAAGAGGATTTACTAGGGACTCTTATTTTAGTTTACAAATCACACAAGTATTAATGTTTCCTTGTTAATACTATTATAGCATGAATGTAAACATTTATCATAAACACAAAGATATAATAATAACTACATTTATTATTGCCTCTAGGGCATATCTCCAACAGAAACTGTTAAAGGAGTTTTCATCAGGAGACTATGAAGATGCTTGCATTTGCAAGAAATTAAGTGGGAGCGCTGAGAAGTATTTCTAATACATTATGTGGAGGACATCTTGTTGATTGGAAATGATGTATCTTTTATTTACAAAGGTTAAGGATTTCATTTCGATGAAAGACTTAGGCAAAACCCAAATATTTAGCATGAATTTCTACATGGATAGATAGTGACGCTAATATGGTCGTGCCAAACGTACATATATGAGATATTGAAGGGGTTCAATATAGAAATGATAAGTAAAGGATCTTGTCGCATGGAAAAGAATTGAATCAAGATTCAAGTGTATCGACACTTGATAAGTGAAACAAGATTCAAGTGCTTTGACACTTGATGAGTGAAATCACAAGAATGTTTTGATCAATCATACCATGATATGTACACATCCAGATATGTCATATGCTCTAAGTGTTATGAGCATATACCAGAATGAATCATAAAATGATCATTGGACGGTAGTAAGGATATCCTTATAATCTTTTGGAAGAATTAAGAATATATTCCATTTGTATAAGAGACAAATAGTTCATTAAAAAATGATACTAGTTTTGTCACAAGATACAAATTAAGTGTATCTCAATTTAAACTATGGGTGGAAAAATGAAATGGAAAGAAAGTTTCCATGATGGATTTGGATGAATTCCAAAGTTAAGACATTGTGACAGATACTACAACAAAAGGATAAGTATATGACTGCTACAGTAGCAGCAAAGGAGGGAATTTGTGTCAAGTAGTTTGTTATCAAACTAAGGTGTGGTTCGCAACGGGCTAACACTAAAGATATATTGTACGACAATAGTATCGATATGATTTAACCCCAAGGAACCAAAGGTATCACCAAAATACCAAATTTATACAATGCCATCTCATTGGAGAATGAGTGATGCGTGAAGACGCAAATACATACAAATACACAAGGACCTGAAAGAGTAACATCTGTAGATTATGTTAACCACTTGCAATCGCATATATGGAACACCATAAATCCATAGGTGTTCAATACGCAAAGTTTCTAAACTAGATTATTGTCTCTAGTGCAAGTGATCGACTGAAGGGAATATGCCCGACAGGCAATAATAATAGTGGTTATTATCGTATTCATTATTCATGATAAATGTTTATTTTGCATGCTATAATTGTATTAATACGGAAACATTAATACATGTGTGTTTAATAAACAAAAATAAAGTTCCTATTTATGCCTCCCTTATAAACTAGCTCGTTGATTAACAAGATGATCAAAGGTTTCCTGATCATGGACATTGGATGTTGTTAATAACGAGGTCACAACATTGTTGGAATGATGTGATGAACATTCATCCGAAGTATAGCATTACGATCAAGGTCATTGTGTTTATATTGCTATAACATCATACGAAGTAATCTTAGTCCTTAGACCATGAGATCATGTGAATCACTAACACCGGAAGAGTATCTTGATAACATAAAATGTCACGCCGTAACAAGGGTGACTATGAAGATGGGTTCAGTGCTACGAAGGTATTATGTTGAGGCTCATGGATCAAGAGTGGAATTTTTCCATCCCGATGACGGAGAGATATACTCTGGGCCCTCTCGGTGATATCACATTAGTTAGCTTGCAAGCAAGTGATTTGATCACTAGAATGTTATATCACGGTAACAAGAAAAGAGTGCATGTCGGTAACGAGATCAAACTAGGTATGGAGATACCGATGATTGAATCACAGACATGTAATATATCGCGAGACAAAGGGATTGAGTTACATATGTATAAGGTTCACACGATCATAGAAGTCATCGTTGAATGTGTGGGAGTCAGTACGGATCTCCAGGTCCGCTGCTGATTATTGATCGGAAAGGGGTCTCGATCATTTCTACATTATTAGAGAACTGTAGTTTGACACACTTAAGGGATACCGATACCATTCGGAGCAAATGATATGCCAGAGAAAGAAAAGGAAAGCGTGGAAATTTATTTCACTAGACATCGAAACTATTTTGGTTGAAATTGCTGAAACTGGTTCTACATGTGAAATTGAATACTAGCGAGGGGTTTTATGTGAATGTTTGTTAATTCAAGTAACTAGATGATTCCCCACGCGTTGCTGCGGGTCATCTGGTTAAAACATGTTATTTTATCTACACATGAATCCTCCAAAATATTTATCAAAATAATAAAATAATTTTTTGTTCATATATAAAACAATGGTAGTTTTGGTTGTTATTGGTGAAAATATAATTCCGTGAATACCGCGTTGATGAAATATGAACAAATATTATTAGGTAAAATCTAGGTCAACATTCTATAAAATGATATACATACCATGTATAAAATGATAATAATAGATTGGACGATAGAAAAATAGGACACATGAATATATTCCGAACGAACCCGTGCACTTCAGTTCCTATGTTATTTTCATAAGACGTGCAGCTTTATATGCAAAAGGGGAACTTGTATAATACAAAATTGAAATGTATAGAGAATAGAAATGTATAGGGATAATTACAGATTGTTTCCTAGGCCATACCAGTTTGTATTCCAGTGAAAACAGTCCATCTTACACAGGAAAATAATAAATGATGAAAAATAGTCAAAGAAACATGCACAAAGAAGGCATCGTAAATAGAAGCCACATAAATATGAGATCATGAACGTATTATATTTTCTGGCAACCACGCTGACTTGATCTGATCGACCAAGGCGTCCAACTAACTTGAGAATTGACTTATAAAAGTTTGATGTACTACTTCAGACGTAAAAATATTCAGAGACTACAAATATCAAGGAATGCCCCAATTCGACCAGCCATTTCCTGTAAAAGGTTGCAGTCTACCTCATGTACCCTCCCATCTGTCATAGTAGCTAGAAAGGGGAATTTCTCAGAATTATGGTTTACAATGAAGGAGACTGCATAATGATTTATACTACCTCTATCCAAGTTTATAAAACTTACGCGTATATCTAGGTCATTCGCATGAGCTATATAATATAAATTATATAATATAAAAATTATATCATTAGAAAATATAACATTTAAAGTTTTTAATAATATAGTTTTTATCTTATATACCTCATGCTAAGTTGGTTAATTTATCGACCTAGAAATACGCGTAGGTCTTATAAACCGATATTGGGGGAGTAGATAAGAACGATAGAACCATGAGACCTGCATTGATGCAAGGAAAATCCCAATTTCATCATTGTCCAATTCGAGTAGGGCTATAAAACCTGGTGCAAATTGGTTTTGCACATTAGCAAGCAACGGCAGAGCAGCTGACTTCCACTCAGAAACAAAGAGAAGCGGACAGAAGGTCCCATCTAATTACCACATCAATTAGAATGAAAGAACATCAATCGAAGGCGGAGCGTGTTTAAAATTCGCCTAAAAACTCCATTGTGAGTATACATAAATTGATGGAATCCTGCAAAAGAACGTTGGAAATCAGTTACTTCCAATGTATGGAAGATAGCCTTTCTCAAGTGCTTAAGTAATATCGCTCAAGAAGAAATGAACAAAGATTTCCATCTGGAACGCTAATGCAAACGTCGTTTTCAGACAATGATGCAGATGTGGAGGAATTCACCCATGCCGCGGTGATGCTCCATGTCAACACTTTAGCGATATGCCTGGTGAGAGTGAAGTGCAAGAGACAACAGACGAGATAGAGAACATGATTGCTAATGTGGCGACGAGGAAATATGGTCCAGAAGGAGCAGAGAGGACACGACACGACGCCAACAGTAGTTTTTTCTTCAGAGGTAAATAGTGTTACTTACAGAGCGGAATGAAACGATAGAATAAATAACGTCAGAGGTGGATAAGATGAAGATAGTGCGCCGCTAGAGATATGAAGGAGAATAGGAATCGCTGATGGTTGATCGTGAAGCACTGACACAGAAATAATGGGCCAGTCCTTTCGTCTCCCCAAGAATAATCGATTGATTAAGGTCTGGCTTCATGCACGAGGGCTAGCTGGTGTGATTTAGTTAGCATTTAGCACGAATAACTGCAGCAAGAGTACCGGAATTATTTAGAGGAAACAAATGGAAAGGAATTATGTAACATCATCTAATGACGTAGCAACAAAGTAGATGAAAACGCTGATGTGGAAGTTTGATGAGGTGGATAGGCTGCATGTTGAGATAAATATATTAGTGGGGGTGAACTTCTTAGTTATATAGGATTAACAAAATTCTGAATAAATAAATAAAAGAGTTTTATTTAATGAGAGATTGCATTAAATTTGGTGAAAATTTAATGGAGGTGAGTGGAATTTTGAGTGGGTGGCTACTTATGTGAGCGGGAGCTCCACCCACATGAATGTGGAAGAGGTGGTGCACCTCCATGGCTGCCATGCCATGTGATGGTGTTGCCCCCCTATCCCTATAAAAGGTACCCCACTCCCTCCTCTCATCACACACCTCCTCATGAAGGATCTCTCTTCCCCCTTTAGAATTTCTCCATGGTCTCGGAACAGCGAGATACATGTTTCCGATGGCTTTTTCTGAAAGGATTTGTTGCTTCCGATGCTTCGCTGGAGCAAGGGCGTGGAGGTTTTCGGGGTACCCGAACCTGTGTGCGATCACAGACGCACCACTGCTTTGCGGTGCTGGACTTGATGGTGCTGGACCGGCTGGACCAGATGGACTTCATCACGATCTTGAGATCGGCAAGCGTTCGACTACATCATCCACGAGTACAACCTCGTTAATGCTATTCGGTCTTTGAGGGTATGTATTCTATGGATGTATATCGACCCGTTGCTTGTATCTAGTAAATAGATCTTGGTACTTAATTGTTCCCATCGTAGGAAATTTTTTGTTTTCTATGCTGCGAACCCTACATTGTGAACTTTAGTCAACTTGTATGATGCATTGTGGTGTTTTGGTAATTAAAAAGGTCTGACGCAATGGTAATTTTCATGTAGGATGGCCCAGCTATAATGCCAAAATTAGAATACATTCTTGATCGGACTGCTCCTGCTCTAGGTTGCTATGAAGATGTTCTCCCCGTCATACCAAGGGAGTTGAAGATGTCGGGCAGGAGAGTGGAGGCCTCGGTAAGGGCGAGTGTTGCAAGGTCGGTCACTAGTTCTGCCAAACCAAGAGTACTCCCTAGGTCGGTCGGACACCATGCCACCGCGCATCGTCCTAGGTGCTTCTACATCCAGTTAGTCCAGCATGAATTGTATATGCTTATCATCCCGACTTACTTCAAGCCTTATGTGAAGGCACCCCCTACCCGTAGCTAGTAGTGGTCTAAGCATGCGAGGAATGCGAGTGGGTTGTGCATGACAACCGCAACAAAGACCAGATCAACCTGGACAAAGGGTGGGCTACCTTTGCTGCTTTCCATGAGTTGAAGGAGGGTGACTGCCTTATGTTCAAGGTCACTACAAATGGGTTCAAGTTGAAAATCTACGACTGTGTCACCTCCTGCCAGAAGGTGTTCGTCTGTCATGAGCATGCTCATCTTAATTAAGGGCCTCTTTGGATCGAAGAAATTTTGGAGGAATTTAACCCATAGGATTTTTCATAAGGAAGCCCTTTGGATGAAAGAAATGATACCTCCAAAATTCCTATGGATTGAATTCCTACACCCCAATCCCATAGGAATCTCAACATCCACTTTTTTACACCGATTTGCGTAGGATTGAGGCACTTTTCCTATGTATTCGGTGTGTTTCAAGCCTGTAGTTTTGCTGTGTTTTGCAATCCTCTGTTTTGTACTTGCGACACTGTTAAATTCCTGTGTTTTGAAATCCTGTGATCTAAAGAAGCCCTAAGTTCTCTTTAAATTTGCCATTCGATCTTTTGGTGATTGTTTGTGATGATTAGGCGTCAAGCCCTAAGTATATTAAATTTAAGGGATTTCTATTTTCGTGCCCCTGGTTCGTTAGTTGTACTCACTTTTCCCCAACCGCTTAGTTTTTCCTCACTTTTGTCCAGCTCCTATTATGGAACTCTCACATCGGTCTGAAACTCGCTCTCTGTCAGGTCCCGTTAGTGGACCCTCGTCGTTATGTGCTGACAAGTGGGCCGCATTCAGGTGGGTCCTGTAGTGGATCCTCGCCGATACGTGCTAACAAGTAGGACCCACCCCCGTTACGTGATGACAGGTAGGGACACGTTCAGTCGGGTCCCGTAGTAGGACCCCCCATGGTGTGGTTATTGGGAACGCGTTTTGGGAGATGTGGTGTGGGACCATGTGGGGCGCGTATGGTAGTTACAGGCGCCCTGTCGCCTAAATTGGAAGATTTCTTTTTTGTTATTTTTATGATTGGCCTTTTTAAGAGCGCATTTTCCCCTTTATGTCTCTAACAGTTGTTATTTTTGCCCATGAATCTAGAGCAGCTTCTCTCTTCATTCATGGTTTCTTTCGGCCCTCGTATTTTCCCAATCTAGCAGCAAATCTAACCAGCACCATAAATATGTAGATGAACAGAGCAGATGTAGATAAAGCAACTAATAAAGGATTACATAGTAGAATACTTAAACCAGGTTCGACAATTAGGTTGTTCAGCAGCAGCTTACAAGTTCAACAGACAACAAAACAAAAGAAGCTGCTTTATAGCAGCAGCAACAACATCAGCACGGGATCAGTGGCCCCTCATGGCCTCCGCTAGGAGGGCCTCCGCCTCCTCCCTGTGGCACTTCCTCCACTTCCTACTGCCCAGTCCCTTGACCTTGGGCGCCTTGGGCTTGATCGGGGGCATGCAACCCTCCTCGATGGCCACCTCCTGGAGGTTGCGGAGGTGAAAACCGAGCGCCTTGTGCTGGGCTCTAAAGGCGTTGGCGTTCTTTGACGGGCCGTAGGTATTCACGTCCTCGGCATGCATCACGAGGGAGTTGAAGTCAATGGCGAGGCTCCTGGTGCAGAAGGGGCACCTATAGACATCGTCGACGAAGAAGCCGTTGAACTGGCCGGACCTCATCTTCCTCAGCACTTGACGAGTCTTGGTGTCCATGGACTCGTCGTCACTATAGACATCGCTGCTATCCACCTATTACAAAAAACAGTAGCGTGCAATAAGGACATGATTGAGATACCATGATTATCGGGATTGATTACTTGCATAAATTAACCGATTGGGATCCCCTGATTATTCCCCAATCCCCAAATCTCAAACCAAATCGAATACTGATCCCAACTATAGATCGGTGCTAGTATTGATCCCAACTACAGATCGGTGCTAGTACTGATCCCAACTTGGGGCATTCATCGAAATATGAGATCTAACAAAAGAGGATTAGCTACTGTAAAAATACCTAGAATCCACCGATTGAAAATACGAACAGCCGAGCCCTAATAACACACGATCTAGCATCCAACAATGGGAATGGGGGATGAACAAAGGAAGGGGAGAAAACCCTAGTTACCTCCGACCATGGGTCGGCTAAGCTGGTGTCGAAGGGGTTCTTCGGATTGATGTAATCATTGTCCTCGTAGGGGTCTCAGTCGTGCGGGATCTGTAGGATAACAGCGGGGGCCTGTATGGGGATGGGGGCCTCCTCGCTGGCGGTTACGGCGGAAGCGGTGACGGGGGTATGGATGGGGATGGTGGCTGCCTTCAATGCCTCGACAGGGGCCAGTACGGGAAGGGGGCCTCCTCGTCGGCTGCCTTGTAGGCGACGATGGCCACCGCGTCGTTCTTCTCCATCGCCGGCGTGGTTGGGGTTTTCTTGGGGGTTTGTAGAAGGTGGTGGAACAGTGGAGATGGTTGTGTGAGTGAGTGAGAGAGTGAGTGATAAGTGAGAGTGAGGAGGCCTCTATAAAGGTGAAGGAAGGAGACGTTTCGTTGCACCACCGTGCACCGTGTAACTGCGTGCGCTACTACACCATGCATAGCCACACGCGTCCGCTACCGCCCCGTGCACCGCAAAACGCATACCGTGAGTCACGTTTTCCCCCTTGTGTCTAACCTTGGCCACTTAGTTGTGCTCAGCTATACCCTCGAGTGTAGCACTAACAGTTTGGTTGTACTCAGTTTTGCCCTCCAATACTAACACTGACGTGTGAAATATACTCACTTTTACCCTCTGGTGGCTGGTCAACAGAGAGTCAACAAATGGGTTTTAGCTAGCTAATTGAATCATTTTATGCACAAAAAATTCAAAAAGATCAAAACATAGTGGCATCTACCCAGGGAGTCTTATTATGTGACCTACCACCATAAGAAATGTATATAAATCAATTTTTAACCTAAATCACCACTTCTCAAATCACCTACTATCTATGAAGGTTCATGGCTTTCTACTTAAGCCTCTTCCGAAAACATCCCCCCCCCCCAAACATAATTTGTCTGAATGAGGCAATAATTGTCAAACTAATGTATATTTGAATTGTAAATAGTTTGATGTATGCCAATATGTATTTTATTGTATAAAAGAAGCATTTTCCATTTTTTAAATCTCATTTTGTTTTCTATTTGAACCCCTTGTCAGTTTTTCCCTTGGTTTTAAAGTTCTACTCACTTTTGCCCTTGGTTTATAAGTTCTACTTAGTTTTCCACTCCATCTTAGTGACAAACTCTCATACCTGTACTCATCTTGGCTGCTATGCTCTGATTGGTCGATACAGTTGGCATGCAGATCGTACCCACCAACCGTTGATCCTCTGATTGATCCTTTATGATCTAGCAGACAGGATAACCTCTGTATCTGTCGGGGGGGTGCCCTCTATCCATGCAAAATAACGAGTTGTGTCAATTATAAACACTCTTTTACATTAAGAGTTGTATAATTGTTTTTTAATTTGAAAGTGTTCAAGAGTTGTGTCAATTATAAACACTCTTGTGCATTAAGAGTTGTATAATTTTTTCTAATTTGAAAGTGAATCGTTAACCGTGCGAGATTTGTGTCAATTATAGTTTCAGACCGCACGAGAGTTTCATAATTATAAACACTCTTGCAAACCAACTGAATCGCCACTGCTTCAGGGAAATTTACAATAGATTTTAGGGAGATTTTATCTGTCTCTAAGAATTACGGAGGTTGAAACCACCGCTAGAAAGTAAAATCCAGAGAAATATTGTTCATAACCACGAATTACGCCAGCACTGGATCAATCCTATTCGAAAAGCAAGGCAGTTAGTTGAGCACCAGCGATTCGCGTTCAAATACTGCCAATAATCAACCCACAAAAGGGAAACGATGCTTACCCAGATGGACTCCATGCGTAAGATCCATGAGATTCCACCCAATCTTCTCCATGCTCGACGGGGATGGACGATGCACCAGCCGACATTGCATACTATTCCGCGAAAGGGGTAGATCTAGCAGGGGCGGGAGCAAAGTCGGAGGTGGAGTGGGATCCATGGCTAGGGGGAGGGGGCGTCTCTAGGGACGAGGACGACATAAGGTAGGAGGGCACAATGACGGGGCAGCAGAGCGGCGGTGTGGGAGTTGTTCCAGGCTCGGGGGGAAGCGAATGCTTTGGGTGAGCGAGAATGGTCGGTCCGACGTGTCTCCATGCGGCCCCGCTCTTCACCGCATATGTAAGACCCGTACCAACGTGGCCCCACCCTTCACTACGTATGCAGGACCTGTCCCAACGCGGCCCCACCGGTCAGGCATGTAACGGTGGATGCCTCGTAACATAACGCTCAATGCCCGACCCGCCCCAACGCGGTCCCACCAGTCAGCATGTAACGGTCAAGCCATTGACCTAACGACATCCCTCCGTCCGAGCGCCTGCGAGTGCCCGCGAGGGTTTCTTAACATGGCGAGGGGAAAAGTGAGGAAAATTTAAGCGGCTGGGGAAAAGTGAGTACAACTAACGAACCAAGGGCACGAAAATAAAATCCCTTAATTTAATGTGACTACTACTACTAGTACTACTCTACATTGGATATTTCTATGGAGTCCTAGTACTAGTACTACTCCATCTTTTGCATGTGGCGGTACGAGAGATTGTAGAAGCCTGATCGCAAAACAAAGATTATAGAAGCCACTAGGTTACGTAATTCCACTCTAGTTTTTGTTGCTCGGATGGAATCTTGTCCACTGCTTTGACAAGGAATTAGTACAGACCTTTGGTGGGTCATAAAAATATTTACAGCTACTTGCTCGATCACTAGCATGGTGGCCTACCCAAAGTCTACTCCGGGAGACCTACGATTTCCTTCCTACTACGGCAGAGCCTTCATCCTGCCCGCTGGGTCTTTGGATGGACCGACGAGATTGCTCAAAGAGCGAAAACGAGACCCAGACCTTGACATGTTGCTTCCACTACTCGCTCTCTTCCTACTAGTACTACCTCGCTCCGCCTTCACAGAAACCATTTTCTTCCCCACTGCTCCTCCCTTGATTCTTTACTTCTTCATCCAGCGATGTCACAAAATAACCTGTCTCGTCAGAAGAACAGCAAGATGGCGGTGGAGAAACCCTGTCGGCAGGGGGACCTGCAGGCTCATACCAAGAAAGGGGACCAACAATGGGACGAGGGTTCCTCCTCGCGCATGTATCCGAAGAGCGGCTATCATCAGGACCAAGAGTCCGGGTAGGTGTTTGTACTTCCGTGGATTCCTGGGTTGTATGTTCCCTACTATTGAACTGTCTTTCTACATCTTCTAGGCTAGGAGTCTCGAGGGTCAAATTTTCCACCCCACGGTTCGATAGCATGATGGATATCTCTGACTTATACGATGACAGCATGCCCGCTCTTTGTCGAAAAAAAGAGGTAGGCACTATACATGTAGTGGCATTTTATGTTCTTCTCTGCATGCACTCCATGCATGCTCTCTTACTGATGATGGATTTTCCATGCAGGAAGTCATAGCGATAATCTCATCCAAATTAGATGAAATCAACAGCCATAACATCAAAATTCTGAAGAAAAACTTCGAGCTCAACCTAGGGTGTGATCGCCTCCGAGCCAATTTGGCTTTTCAAAAGAGCCTCACACAATCTTATGAGCGTGACTCCTCAACCCTTCGCACTAAGTGCAGTAATTTGAAGAAGGAAGTCACCGAGCTCCGCAATTGCAGCTTCTACCACTATGAAGGCCGTTGAGGTCACGCCCCGCTAAGTAAGGAATGGAGAAGCCTTCTCATGTTGGCTGTCGAGCTCACGACCATTGTGGAGGTCATGCCTCCGAAGGGCGGCCATAGTGTTGCAATCGTCGAATATGAGATAGGGAAATATTTGGCTTTGGAGTAGGAATTGGTTTGGAAGGGATAAGCCTTCCATTGGCCCTCTTTTTTTGTTTCTCATCCATCTTCGCACATGGCCAAGGTGGCCTCGGGTAGGCATGGTTAGGGAGGGGTGGTGGTTTAGGTTAGCAAGAGAGGGGTGGGGGTTGGTGGGGGTTGGTGGTGGTGTGGCTTTGGCTTTGCCAAACCAAAAGGAAAAAGGGTAGGGTTAGGGTTGTGTTAGGTAGATAATTAGATAGATTTAGTTAGTTAGGATTTGGTTTTAATTCACAGGTTTAGTTTGGGCAAGACCATACTTTTGTATCCTAAATTATTAGTATATGATGACTACCAAACCTTTCTATTAGGAAGTACTTTGCTAGAAGGTAGATGTGTCCATTGAAGCCAGACATGCTCTTCATTCACTAGTTTTATTTTCTTTTTATTGGAACTCCTCCTTATGAACAAGGTAACGCAAGAGTGCTTATTCAATCAAAATAGAATTAATTTTTCTTGCACCTTGTACACTAGTGAGACACCAATGGGCAGAACATACCATAGATAACTTGTCCCTCTACTTGTACACTGATGGGCAGAACATACCAGCTCTATTGTGCAAATAAGCACCTAGGCAGAGTAAAAAATGAATGGATCGCATCCATTTTTTCTTTAAATGTACAAGAAGTTTTGGTTTACATCTACTTCATATATATACGTGTATGCTCAATCTAGTCCATGTACATTCAACTCATGAGGAAAAAATATACGAGTATCTTCCAGAACATATGCAGGAAGGGAAGAGGGAGCTCACCGGGAGCAGTAGGTTGTGGAAGTGGCCGGCGGCAGAGGAATGTAGTGGCCAATCCTACATCGCAGCGATCTCCTCCATCACCGCGGCCAAGCATACACCGCGTCGAGCTCCTCCAAAACCGCGGCGAGCTCCTCCCCACGGCCAAGCCTACACCGTGGAGAGCTCCTCCCCGCGGCCAAGCCTACACCACGGCGAGCTCCTCCAGCACATGCCCATCCCACTGGCCACGTACTGGCAAGATCCTTCACCTTTGCCTTATCATTCGGTCGGCTCAGATCCTACCGCGCGTCCCTCGTCTGTGGGGTCTTCCACGCGCGATCACTAGTAGGAAGGGAAGCGAAGGAGGGGCACCAGCGCGGCTTCTCTATCGGTGGTAGGAGGCATGGGATCGAGGGTAATCGCAAGAGAAAGGCGACGACATTCTAGGGTAAGGGGAAGAGATGAAAGGAAGGGGAACGAGAGAGAGGAAGCAATGGGAGAAGGGGGAGCGCGTTATTTCGGCTAAGTGCCCAAACTCAGTGGCACACGCGTATTCCGTGTGCCACGGATATACATGCAATGGATGCGGTCGACCACCAGCTACAGGGCCCACTTATGTGTAGTGCACCGATCTTGTTGTGCACCACGGTTATGTGCAGGTCAGTGGTGCATCGATCTCCTTGTGCGCCACAGATATCTATCCGTGGGAACCCTCTCGGTGTGCGCCACTGATATGACCTCTATGGATAAGCCTTTTCCTTCTAGTGGGTGAACGGACTCCATTCATACACTGAATTATTTGATTTTACTTTGTTTGTTATTTTCGCAAGGACTTGAACCCTGTGTGATGATGTGCATGGTTTGTGCCAACCATGCGAATACTTGCATAAGACACTTTGTTGCTTCAACTCAACGCTTCAACAAGGAAGTATTCTTTGAACCAAAGGTCCATGTCCATCAAAAGTGAGGTTATTTGTACCTCAACGGTAAAGTGTGTCACCCTTGCTTTATTCAAACTTGGAGAGGTAACCGCTTATCACACTCTCTTTTTATAACTGCATTTTCTCTTTCCTTTTGGTAACCTATTCAAGTTTGGTTCTTGCAAAATTTCTAGATTGTTTAAGTTACTTCTACATGTGTGGATTCTTGTGCAATGTTCTTGTTCGATAATTTTTTTTAGAAAATATGTATCCAATTGTTTTTGAATGCTTGCTTGGGTAAGTTATGTTTCATGTTTATATAATGGATGCACTTTATTTTGTTAGTATTCATAAGATTTGAGTTAGGACTCATATGCACTATGTTAAAATCTTTATCCAGCTTGAGAAGAATATTGTGATCCTATAGAATACATTGTAATGATTTCTACACTTAACATGATTAAAAGTATATTGATGAAGCCTATAAATAATTTCCTGAGTGATGTTTAATTATCGTAAGAGTCTACCCCTATAGATCTCAAACCCATAGATTTATGATAGACTTGATAACACTCTTGAAAAGTAGTTGTTTGATTGAAATAAAGTCTAGTGGTAATTGATATCCATGCCAAAGCTAACCTTGTGGATCAAACTATGATACTATTTAAAATTTTATATGTGCAAACTATGATACTGTATTTTCTCTTTCCTTTTGGTAATCTATTCAAGAACTATGATACTATGATACTATAACACCTAATTTCGTCTATGAGTTGACGACATGGCTGGCACTTGTCACCATAATGGGCAAAAATATTGGTACTCTCGAAGGCTGCGCAAACTATTATTTAAAAGAATCACCCAATGATCCTTGTTGAGAAATACCCTTCAAAATGAAGATCCACACAACAAGTTTTTGGCATGGTCTCATTACTATTACATGAATTTTCTTGAAAGACAATGAATGAAATAGTAGTGTGTGATAGTATTGATCTATTTATATGAGTGTTCTGATGAGATAATATAATGCTATGCTTCTTATGACATGATCCCTCACTCTTAATTTCTAAGCCTTTACTTTACATAAGTGAGGATACAAAATATAAAAGGCACAATAGGAGGATAACAAGTTTGATTTCAAGTTATATTTACTTTTTACATCGAGCATTGAAGTTCTAATTGATATTTACTGGAGTGACATAGCTGAACTTGTGTTGCCTTATATGAATATGTTCAATCTTACTTTGAGCTTGTAGGGAAAATAAGGATACGAGACATCGATCATCTATGATAAGCTAGATGATAGCATGTGTTTTTATAAACTCTCTTGCTTGAGGACGAGCAACGTTTAGCTTCAGGAAGTTAATGAGTGAAAATATCATGCACATTTAAGCATACAAATTATTCATATTGTCACTCATTACATGCTATATCTAGCTACAACTATGCCTATTATGTATGATTACTAGTTCTCATTCATTTTCACATGGACTTTTCACAACTAGTAGTTTAGTAGGATTTTATTACTTTTTACTTGTCTTTGACTTGTGTGTAGGTGCCATGAACAATCATTGATAAAAGGAGCTAAGAGGATTCAATATGGAGGAGTTGCAGGCACCAGACTTAGCCATTTGAGGGGAGGAAAAAATAGATTTTTTCATCAACTCCAAATGAATATCCAAGGCCATGGTGTTGTATTACTCGTCCATACTAATCCAACAAGCTAAAGAAAACCTCAATTGGAGTCTGTATGAAAAATAGCGGCCAAAACATTACAGAATCAGAGAGCGTAACGACCAGCAATACGGACAGAGCCTGCCCATACCATACGGTCGTAGTTCCCTCCTAAGGCTTCATTTCATCAAAGTAAATAATATTTGTGAAGGCACAATGGGAATATTCAGCCCCGAGCTCCGTCGGTTCGCGAATCCGACCTCTAGAATGCCTATTTAAATAGAGGAAACACTAGACGCCAGGGGGAGAGTCCACACATGCCATAGGGGCGGAGCCCTGCCGCTCCACTGCCTCCATAGCCGCCACACACAATATCTCCACCCCCATACCAATCAATAGGAAGAGGATGCTTGTATATTTAAGGGCTACACATCAATCTTCACCAACAACATCTCCAACTTTAATCCCCTTTTTTTACTTTGTTGTAACCCAATTTATATTGTGGATTTGCACTTGTATTCAATTGTATGTTCATATATCGTCCATACTATTTCTATGATGTTGATCCCCTTCATGTATGAGTAGTTTCCTTGTTCTTGGGGAGAGATGGTGAAACCCTAGTATTATTATGTATTAAAATAAAGATGACCTATAACTTTGGTCCATGATCCATCGATCTATGATATTATGTTTGATCTCTCTCTTTAGATGGTATGTGAAGTCGGCCACATATCATTTGCCTTCAGGACTAAAGAGAGGGTGATACCCTTAGGACGTGTATGGGAGTATGTCCAGTGTTACTTTTGTGACTACAAGCATTGGCTTATAACCTGCATGGTCAAAGGGGGAATTAAGAGAGAGTCACTAAGCTTATTACGATATCCATGGGGAAACCCTTAATTGTGGTGGTCTGTATGAGTGACTGCTCTCAGGCATAGCAGTGGTTATTTAGAGATTACCTCATTACCTGATTCAAGAAAGTGACTGCCCACAAGTCTTGTAGTGAACATCTTATTATTGATCTCTCTCCACACATATCATGATGAGAGATATAGATTATCCTAATCATACATAATTATCCCATGCTAGTGGTGAAGCCTACACTCCTTGTGAACCCCTCAATCATATCACACAACACTTCATATTCACTCTCTTGTTTTGGTTTACTTTTGTTATTTACTTTCTTACTTGTTACTTTAAAACCTCAATTTTTCATTGTCATTCTAGTAACCTATAGAGTAGACTATTTCCAAAAACCCTATTGGGTGCGAACATGGCCTCACTAACAATGTGGCTACGGGGTTGTGTTTTTTCCATCCGCAAAGCTTTCAAGGGACGAACTTTATAACTAATATTTGCTGCTATAAGTACTACAATAACCATGTTATTGATTGCAGGAAACCCAGTCAACAATGGGCAGCCTCACAGTCCGTATTTCTATCAATTTTTTGACTACTTCGGGTTCTCCTATGAGATCTCCATACCAGTGAAGAATTCCTTGTAGACGTAATGCATGATTGGGAGCAGATTTCTGTTTTTAGGAATACCGATTATTTGTGAAAGAGGAGTGCCACCATCCAGAATCCCACTATCCGCTACTTCGCCACCTTCTTGGCGAATTCTATCTTCGGGAAGGGAAATACCGGGGCAATGGAAAGTCCCGATATAAGTGTTATTTATATGGATATCCATCCTGAGATGCAGCATAAGGTAAACTTGGGTTCTTTGCTCATCCAACACTTTTGCAGCAAAAGGTCGTCACACTCGGGTGACATCCGTAGTGGTGGATTGATCACTCAGATCACCTACACAAGTGGGTTTGTCATGTATCGTGAGAGAGTTGTGGCTGGTAGTAAGCTTTTGGATGATGCACATATGTGCGAGCACCGAATTCATGGGGGTTTATAGACCTTAATGCTCCCTTCATGCTTATCAATTTTATTTTGAGCGTAATGGTGATGTCCACCAAAATTTGCTTCCATTTGTTCAAACTTTTGGTTTTCTAGGAAAATAGAGTTTGGTCCTCAATGTAGAGGAATTCCAGCAAGAAATGATTTCCTTGGGGAGGATACCCCCAGGAGGGAACCCCGCTTGGGAGAACACGGGAGGCAGCCAACATAAGCAAGAGGAGGATGAGAAAGGCTGGAACACTAGGGGCTGGGATGATTATGGTCAGCAACATCATCATCAACAACCATTTCCCCAGTACAACCAGCAACAGAACATGCCTCCACCTCAGACGTGATTCAACTATGTCCCAAGGAGTGACTTTGACCAGGTGGTGCATCGCATCGGTAATGTGGAGAACATGTTGCATGATGTGAATGACAATGTCGTCATTCACCCAGGACTTCACCCATTTCATGACCGAGTTCCCAAACCACTACCCATACCATCCATAATGGAAGCCACCACCCAATGATGGTGGCGATAATTGATACTACCTTCGTTTCAAGGCTTAAGGCGCACACGCTTTCCAAAGCAAAGTTTGACTAAAAGAATTAAGCAACAAAATCTTGATTATATTATACATAATTAGTACCGTTGGATTCGTATTGAAAAATAATTTCTAGTGATACTAGTTTTATACCAAAACTCTTTACGTATTTAGAATAATTCTTGGTCAAAGAAAAAACACGCAAAACGAGGACGCCTTAAGCCCTGAAATGGAGGGAGTACAAGATAGACCAAGAGTCTGAGCTTGGGGAGGTTGAACTCCTCCCCACCTTTCGCATCCATATTTTTGTTTTCTTCTTTTGTTTTATTTATTTTTACTCTAGTTGCATGTTTACTTTCAGTTTGCATTGGTAAAATAAAACACACACAAAATTAGATTAGCTTTCATCTTGTTTTGTTGAAGTTCTCTTGGCTCTCTTTTTGATTTCTTGCAGGTTATTCACTTCAAGTGACTTAGCTATGGAGAAGAATGTGAGGAGTTGATTCAAGTGAGAGATGAGCAAGCAACAGGAGGTACCATATTCCTATTTTCCCTCATTCTGTAAGTTTATTCATGAACATACTATGTTTGTTCGGTTGCACTTGAGTTACACTCCATGCTTAGATCATTATCTTTTAATATTTACTTTCAAGGCCTTGGCTTCGACTTATGACAATTATTCTCAGTTAGAAAAATGATACGGTATCTATAATTTTTGATGCTCCATGCTTGTTTAGTATCTACTTTTCTTTACTTGTCTACACTTTGAGGTTCTTTTTACATGTTTTCTGGTACAAACCTACTAACAAGTTGCAACAGTGCCAGATCCCTGTTTTCTGTTGTTTTTGGTTTTAGAAAAGTTAGTAAAGAAATATTCTCGGAATTGGACGGGACAAACATCAAAGTCAATTACTTTTCGTGGGGAACAAGAAGTCCAGAGGGGAGCCGGAGGGGCTAGCCAGGGGGGCAGACCCACCCCAGGAGCGAGTGGGCCCAGCCCCGCGCATGGCTAGGGTTTGCAGCCCTGGCCGCCTCCTCGGCCTTCTCCTTCGCATATAAGAAGCCCCTGATGCAGAAACCCTGAGTGCCCGATAAAATATCCACGAAACTATCTGTAGCCACCGCCACCGTCGTCCCTAGATCAGGGGAATCTAAAGTTCTTCCCGGCACCCAGCCGAAGGGGAGATCATCCCGGAAGCCTTCTCTCCAGTATGATGCGTGAGTAGTTCCACCTTGGACTATGGGTCCATGTAGTAGCTAGATGGTTGTATATGCTCCTTTGTGCTTTCATGTATAGATCTTGTGAGGTCCGTTCATGATCAAGATCTAATCTATTTGTAGTCATGTATGTTGTGTTTGCGGGGATCCGATGGATATTGAGATTATTATGTTGGTTTGATTAATGGTTTTGTCTTTATGATTCTATCATGTCTGTGTTGTTTGTGATCTTGCATGCTCTCCATTGTTAGTAGCTATCTTGGCCAAGTAGTTTCTAGTGACTCCAAGAGGGGGTGTTTATGCTCGATAGTGGGTTCATGCCTCTAATCTTTACCATTGATACATCTTCCACTGTTGCTTGTTTACTTGCTGCAAACCACCATTACCTTCCACACCATTCGTTTAATCCTTTGTTACAGCAAACCGGTGAGCTTGACAACCTCACTGATTCGTTGGGGCAAAGTCTTGAGTTTGTGTTGTGCAGGTCTCCGCGTTGCTTGCAACACCTGTGTGACGTTTCCTTCCTCCTTCTGGTTCGATAACCTCGGTCTCTACTGAGGTAAGACTTGTTGATGTGCTCATCACACCTTGCTCCTGGGGTTTCCAACGAAGTGCTAATCAGCAGCATCAACAAGTTTTCTGGCGCCGTTGACGGGGAGGCTAAGGATGTCTTCACTAGGGGAGTCCTTCACTTCCTTTCTCTTTACTTTGTTTTTAGTTTTCTTTTTTTCTTTTGCTTGGTTTTGTTTGCCTCTTTCCAAAAAAAACAAAAAAATAGTCTAGTTTGGTTTGCTTGCTTTATTCAAAAACACAAAAAAATTAGTTCCTGCTCTAGTTGCTACCATGTCTGGTTTTGGATCAACCTCTGTTTCCCCTATGGTATAAATCTCCGCTTTTAAGCAAAAAGGTGAAGAAAGTTTTAAGGAAGCTTGGTCTAGAATCTCTGCTTTCCAGAGGAAAACTGAGCCCGAGGTAAGCCTCGGCTTGGTTATTGATAGTTTCTACCGCGGTATTGCTCTTCATTATAGATATGCTTTGGATGTTGTGGCTGAGAAAGATTTTTTGCTATGTACTGAGGATGAAGCTTTTGATGCCATAAGGAAATTAATCATGATCTATGGTACACCTGGCAAGTCTGATTCCTCTTTCACAAATATTTTTGCTAGGTTGAACACTCTTGATACCGGTATTGCTGCTATAAATAGTTGCTATCACACGCTTAGGGCTTACCATGATTATGTTCCCATAAATTCCGAGCCTTCAAAGTGGTTTCCCACAATCAAAGTCTCAATAAACACTACACTTTTTAATGCTCGCTGTGATATCATGTCTGAATTTTGTCTCATGCCTAAAGATATTTTTGATTCCTTGAGTCTTTGGGGGCTTATTGAAGGAGGAGAGGAAATCTCCCTTACCAACAATGCCACTATATTACCCATTGGAATAGCTGAAGGTGTGTTTACAAAAAATCTCAGGGAAAATGGTGACTACTGATTATCTTGTTATTGAATGTGTAGGCAAGGGACAGATCACACTTGGAAGATCTCTACTGAAACACCTTGGGGCAGTAATAGATGTGGGAGAAGGCATCATGCATTTTTATCTTCCGGTAAGCAATCATAGCTTCCCTAAGGAAAATAAGAAAGGTAAGAAAGGAAGGAACAATATGGACAATTCTTCATTTGAAAATACTTGATTATTCTTGCTTCTTGTGCCTAACTTAAAGGCGTTAAAGAAAAGTACTTGTTGGGAGATAACCCAAGAGTTTCCTTGAGTCTTGGAATTTATTACTTTGGTAATGACCTCTTCTTATCCTTTTTGTTTGCTTTTTGTGCCAATAATGACCTCTAATGAGAGGGAAGTAAGATTTGGGGAGTTGCTGTCCCGAAACAGATTTCTATCCTCCACCAAAAAAATTCGTGAGGAGGCTCTGTAACTCGGATTGAGCTCAAAATTTAAAAATAAATCCCCAAGTATGTTAGCTAACTTTCGTTAGTTAAACACTTTTTGATTTGAGCAACAGAAAATGTTCAAAATAATCGGTTTCTACATGCTGGTCTGTTTTGACAGATTTCTGCCATTATTTGCATTTGCTTCTTATTGATTCCTTTTTGAGTTCTCTTTAGGTGAATTGAGCTTTTTGAAGGAGTTACTACAGTAGCTTGTGTTTTTAGTGAAAAGCCTTGCTATTCCAAAGCTTTTCCAGTGGTCTAATATCTTTTGAATACACTAATGTTGCTAATGAAGATTGTGTGAAGTTTTTTTGAAGGAAATATTTCAGGTGTAGAGAGAGAATGATGCAATGAGATGAAGAATGGACAAAATCTCAAGCTTGGGGATGCCACCATGGTGTCACCCCAAGAAATATCCAAGAAGTACAAGCGTCAAAGCTTGGGGATGCCCAAGGCATCCCCTTCTTCATCAATAAAAAGCTCAGGTCTGTCTAGACACTTTATTTTTATTGTTTCATGCACAGTTGTGTTGTTCTTGGAGCGTCTTAGTTTTTGTTTGCTTTACTTAGGTTGTTTAGTTTGCTTGAAGAAAGTAGTTTGGACCCCCGTCCTCGCTGTGTTGTTTTGCAAATAAGTTTGCTTGGTGTTTGGAAAGGAGTGGTAAGTTCTTGCTTGAAGTTCAAGAAGAGCTTGCATTGACTGTGACTTAGACTTTAGCATGACATGCTAGGTGTTGTTTTGACCTTATTATTAGTGATTATTTCTGTAGCATGTCTTGTTCCAAACAATTGGGATTGCTTAGTGTGCCTTGAAGAAATTATGTGTTGTTTTAGCATGCAAAAGCCTAGTATTGTGGTATTCTCCTTTGATGCTTTGCTTGGCTTGACTTGGCACATGCTCACACCATGTTATGACTATAACAAGTCACCATTATCCTCTATGATCATTTAGTCCTTGACTTGTAGTACCACTCTTTGCTTTGATTAGTATGCTTTGTTGCACTGCATGATTTTGGCCATTATTGCTCTCTTAGTTGGTTACTCCCAGTCTTTTGCTAGCCTCCACTTGTATGAGTAAGTTCTACTCATGCCTCCAACTCCCAAGAAACCAAGTTATTCCATACTGTCCACTATAAACTCCTATGCATGGTGTGTTACACCATTCCAAGTATATTCTTGTTTTCAACTATCTTCCAATTAAAAACTATTTGTTATGTGAAAACTTAGTGATTAAATACCTCACGAACTTGATGGCACACTTTATTATTTGACCCTAATAACTTGAACCATTGTGACAACTTTGTTGTATATGCTTGCACTTATAAGTTGGAATTAGCAAAACCGTGCTGTCACGGGGAACGTTTTCAACATTGCACTTGTACTTTGTACTCAGTTGATATCATGTTCTTTTGTCTATGGATGTCACCGGTGTGAAATAAAGAGGGAACTTATAAGTCCATGGAGTTTGTATTCTGTGTTAGAGAAACGCCTGGGCCGCTAGCCTAAGCCATGCCTAATCATGGTGGAAACTTGCAGCATCACCATATGAGCTATCTATGAAGCATCCTCAATAAAAATCTACGCATATGGTAAATAAAAAGATTGTTGAGATGCTTATTGTCTGCTTGCCTTGTCATTTTGTTTATGGGGAAGCTCCTGTACCATGTGCAAGGGGTACCCCGTTGGCAGTTCTCAATGATATGCAAATACTTATAGTGACAAGAACTTACCTGGACCCAAAGTTTAGTATGCATGAGGTGTGGCCCTCGTATTCAAGGGACTTGAGATTGCCAACTTATACTTCGTCAAGCATATACTCCAGCTTTGCTACTTTAACCTTAACCATTTCAAGATGCTTATGATAGGGGCAATGAGGGTTGAAATCTAACAAGTAACATAATTTTTGGAAGCTCTTTTTGAAACTTGTAATCCCTGCTTCCTTTACAAAAAGGCCTTTCTTCCACCGCTATTGAGTCTCCACCTTCTACCTTTAGGCACCATTAAGAGATCATAGTTGTCATTTTGTGTGCAGTGTTCCAAAGCTTATTAATTGATGCATATTGTGTTATTACTTGTTCTTGTGCTATTTGTTTCTAGTCACCCTTGTGAACTTTGCAGGTGTCCTATGCATTTAATTGCTACTCTATGAGGGACAAGCTGATTGCCACTATGCTATGTTTTCTGCATGTGAAACAAACAAACGTTTTTCAATGCATGTTATTCATGATCTTTGTTTGTAACTTCTCATGTTGCATGCATAGTTACTATGTCCTATTGTTAGAACTCCATATTTTATGCACATGTTTAGAGTTCTTTGATCCTAGCTTTCAATGCTTGCAAATGGTTGGATATTTACTGTGAGGGTGCATGTCACCTCAAAAATTATTCTGTTTATCACTTACCTACTCGAGGACGAGCAGGTGTTAAGCTTGGGGATGTTGATATATTGGAAACGTATCTATAATTTTTGATGCTCCATGCTTGTTTAGTATCTACTATGCTTTACTTGTCTACACTTTGAGGTGCTTTTTACATGTTTTCTGGTACTAACCTACTAACAAGTTGCAATAGTGCCAGATGCCTGTTTTCTGCTGTTTTTGGTTTCAGAAAAGTTAGTAAAGAAATATTCTTGGGATTAGACGGGACAAACGTTAAAGTCAATTACTTTCCGTGGGGAACAAGAAGTCCAGAGGGGACCTGGAGGGGCCAACTAGGGGGGGGGCAGACCCACCCTAGGCGCGGGTGGGTCCAGCCCAGCGCCTGGCTAGGGTTTGCAGCCCCTGGCCGCCTCCTTGGCCTCCCCCTTCGCCTATAAGAAGCTCCCGATGTAGAAACCCTGAGTACCCGATAAAATATCCATGAAACCTTCTGTAGCCGCCGCCACCATCGTCCCTAGATTGGGGGGATCTGAAGTTCTTCTCGGCACCCTGTCAAAGGGGAGATCATCCCGGAGGCCTTCTCTCCGGTATGATGCGTGAGTAATTCCACCTTGGACTATGGGTCTATGTAGTAGCTAGATGGTTGTATCTCCTCCTTTGTGCTTTCATGTATAGATCTTGTGAGGTCCGTTCATGATCAAGATCTAATCTATTTGTAGTCATGCATGTTGTGTTTGCGGGGATCCGATGGATATTGAGATTATTATGTTGGTTTGATTAATGGTTTTTGTCTTTATGATTCTATCATGTCTGTGTTGTTTGTGATCTTGCATGCTCTCCGTTGTTAGTAGCTATCTTGGCCAAGTAGTTGCTAGTGACTCCAAGAGGGGGTATTTATGCTCGATAGTGGGTTCATGCCTCTAGTTTCCAAGGGAAGTGACAAAAATATCTTCGGTTGTAGATGTGATGTTGCCACTAGGGAGAAAACAACGGTCTCTTGTTCATGGAACATGTGGACTGTTTACCTTACACACTTTGCTTAAAGCAGTTGTCTGTTGCTTGCAACTTAATACTGGAGGGGGTTCGGATGATAACCTGAAGGTGGACTTCTAGTCATAGATGCAATTGGATGGCTGTCTATGTATCTTGTTGTATTGCCCAATCGAATCTCATAGGATCTTTCTGACTAGTAATTGCATTGTTATGCCTTGCTCAGTTCCTATCAATTGCCCTGTTGTAATTTGTTTACCCTTCATGCCATGTTGTTTATCTAAGGAGAGCACCTCTAGTGAACTATGGACCCCGGTATAATCTTTACCATTGATACATCTTCCACTGTTGCTTGTTTACTTGCTGCAAACCACCATTACCTTCCACACCATTTGTTTAATCCTTTGTTACAGCAAACTGGTGAGCTTGACAACCTCACTAATTCGTTGGGGCAAAGTCTTGAGTTTGTGTTGTGCAGGTCTCCGCGTTGCTTGCAACACCTGTGTGACATTTCCTTCCTCCTTCTGGTTCGATAACCTCGGTCTCTACTGAGGGAAGACTTGTTGTTGTGCTCATCACACCTTGCTCTTGGGGTTTCCAACGAAGTGCTAATCAGCACCATCAAAAAAACCGCATTGGATTAAATTTCAACCTTTTGAGAATAAGAGAAAGTGTCTTCTTGACTACTTTGGTGCCATGTTTTTGTCTTAAGGGCTTACTCTTAGTAGCACTCGGCCCCGCATCTTAACGGTTTGACTTGATAAAACCTTTTGAAAATAATTGTTTGAAGGAATGGATATTTTGCGGTGGTTGAGGGAGATGCCAAATTATTGAAGATATTTATAAGAGTACCCAAACTTCATGTAACTAACAACTCCCTATGGCCTACGAACGAACTTGAGTTTATCTCAGATTTCCGCTACGAGTTGGCTAGGCATTTGTAGTATTGCTGCGGTGCGCAAAATTTTAATTCCATGATCCCAAGTACTTGAGCAAAAGAAACTACCATCAAGATATGAGCTGAAATTATTTGATCCTTACGAAAGTCTTGGCATCACCTCACCACTTAAAAGATTAAAGTTCTTGAAAAACAAGGAAATGATGGGTTTTGGAAATCCATGAATTTCGAAGTGCGTGTTAATAAAAATCTCTAAGTTTATCCTTCTTTTGACATCCACTAGTGCACCCCTAATTTGACTGAAGCATCCTTGCTTAAAATGATTTTACTCTGATAAAATAGGGGCGCTGAAAGAATTAATTCGCAAGCCTAATCAAATTGTTTACAATCTCTTTTGACTTTAAGAGTTATTAGCTAGCGAGTTATATGCGGTTATGAAGCGGACTTAAGTGTAATTATTCAAATATATTATGCTCATGTTTAAGGTTGCATGATTTGTGATGATGTAATATGATACAACCTCGAACTTATGAGTTTCCTCGCTTGGATTTATTTCTCTCTATTATTCTTTATAGCTTTGTCACTCAAGGGAAAGTAACAACTAAGCTTGAGGAAGTTGATAGCTCCAACTTTTGATAGTTTTTATCGATGATTTTCCATTGGTTTTCAACAGGTTTCGTTGGTTTGATCTTTCGACTAATGTTAACATCACATATTAGAAAAAACTTGTTTTCTTGTATTGTTTTTAGGTATTGAACACTTATGGAAAATCTGAGAGCATTTATGGGCTAATTACACCGATTGAACAAATCCTTAATTGAAGACTCTTTCATTCAAGGCGTCTAGATCCCTTAACGATCACTAGTACGGTCGGAGGCTGCCCATACGACCTTCCTTTTCCTTCTATTATATCAACATAAGCAACTTTCATGAAGGAAAATACGACAAAATACGAACATAGCCGCCGCAAACAGTTCTAGAAGAGAGGAGATCATATCTGAAGAAGGAGAAGAACACCACCTCATCCTTCGACGATCCCTAACCTCTCAATCATCCACCCCACCATCATTCCCACTTGTACTTAGAGAGAGAGATTCACACTTACAATATTAGGGTTTGAACCTTTGATCTACTTTGGTATGTACTTGATATGATCTCCAACGGTATTGTGGCTTGCTACGGTAAAGTTGAGATAATTTACATTTGTAATATTATTATGCCTTTGATCTGTCTTTCTCTCATGTCTGAGTAAATCCCCATAGGCATGGGAGATGTACGTGATGGGTAAGATGTGTTGTGCCCTTTACTTTAATCTATTTCTGATTGTTGTCATGATTATTATATTGTAAGAATGACTATCTATGTTGTCTAAAGCTTGTTATCCAATTAAAGGTATCAACTTGTTTACTATCAAATCAGCGACCCCAAGTGACATGACTGATATAAAAAAGGAACTAATATTAATCGAGGATAACAAGGAACCACCAAGCTTAAAGCCTTGATCTGGTCGGAAGACCTTAATTAATGTGTTAACCATTATTGTGGTAACAGACAACTGGATCATTGGGATTGGGAAGAATCTATCAAGAGGGATCCTAGTTGGTATATGGGTTGCTTGACTACTCACGTATGAATAATAAGTATGATAATCATTTATTCCACTTTATCCACATGGCACATTCACTATTACCATGAACTGTTTCTCTCTGCGCCTAACTTCTCATCTGCGGGAATCCCGAACAACTTCCTTACTTTTACTTCTCTGTTAATTACTTCTAGTATCGTTCATTACTTAAATCTTCTACCTTACTCACTCATCCATTTCCACTCTTAATACTTGCAGTCCATTCACTCAAGACAACGTGACACCTTGGGTGCAACATAAATGCCTCAGATAGACACTTTCTTAAGATCCTTATTGAGATCTATATAAAAACTGGAATTAATACTTCCACAAAAACATGCTCTGATGAACATGTGCTCTTGCAGGCCATCAAGCTATTTTCTGGCGTCGTGCCAGGGAGCTGAGTGATAAGTGTTTATTTCTTGATATTCGTAAGTGTTAACATCATCCATGATTGCTATTGAAGATAGAGATACTACGCGTTCTGGTAGAACTTATTTACCTCCTTATATTGACTGTATTCCGAATAAATCTACTAATGTTTATTTTGGAGTGGCTCCTAGTAGCATTATGAACATTCTTGTAAGAGACTCAAGTTTGATTAATTTATTAGAGCTATCGTTCTAAAAAATGATAATAAAACCGACATCATCATCAAGATTTTCTCTCTAAATATTTTATATTGTTTTAACTCTCCAATTGATCGTTCGATTCAAGATCCATTTTTAGTACTAAATTGGTCGCGACGAGATCTTTAAAAGTAAAAGCCATGTTGTTGATACATTCCATCAATTTTTTTCTGTTACAGGTTACCAAACTGCTGTATGTGAGTTACTAACCTAATCATAAGTAGTAACCAACTTCAAAAGCATATGGTATTTGGAATTTTGATGACTTTTCTTGAGCCATAAGTTATCACTCGTTAAAGTTTGAGTTACTATATTATTCACCGGCTTCAATAAATTATGTCGTTGGGTCTATGGGAGATTTTATTGATCTTATGAGTTACCAAGCTTCAACAGGTGATTTATTGGGTTAATCATAAGTACTTTCCAACTAACAAAGTACGTATCATTTGGGATGCTTTAAAGACATTCTTTGAGCTTGCGAGTTTATCACCCTATGATGTGTGACTTATTGTGTTGTTCATAACTATTTATTCAACACATTGATAACTACATCATCACCATTGTGATAATTTCCCATTTAACACTGTAATAAATAGATCATCACCATTGTGGTAATTTTTGCTTGACACTCTAGTGGCTTAAGAGATCACTATAGTAGTAATACATCATTACCATGTTGGTAAATTTTCGCTTGACTCTTGGTAATTATAACAACATTGTTTTGATAACTTTCACTCAAACACCCATATAACTACATCAGCACCATGTTGATGTCTTCTCAATCAAAAACCTGATAACTACATCATCACTGTGTTGATAACTTTTCATTCGACACCCTAGTAACTACATCATCACAATATTGGTAACTTTAACTCGACACCTTGGTAACTAGATCAACACTGTGTTGGTAATATTTCATTCTTATATTGGTAAATCATCACCATGTTGATAGCTTTATCCTCTCCCCTAGGGTGACTACATCAACACTATGTTGGTAACTTTTATCTTGACACATCATTAACACATGAAGTTGGTAACTATTAACTTTGACACCTTGGTATCTACATCAGTGTCATATTGGTAAATACATCAGCTCCAAGTTGGTAACTATTACTCGACACCCTAGTAACTACATCAACACACACTAATAACGTTTCACTTGATACCTAGTAATTACATCAGCACCATGTTGGTGACCTTTCACTCATCACCCTAGTAACTACGTCAATACCAATTCCTCAAAAAAGAACTAAAACAACACCATGTTGATAACTTTTTACTTCGACACGTTGGCAACTATGCCAACACCTGATAACTTTTTACTCAACACTATGGTAACTATATCAGTACCAGGTTGATAACTGTTTACTCCACACATTTAGTAACTGCATTAGCATCGGGTTGGTAACCATTTACTCAACATATTGGTAACTACATCATCACCATGTTGGTAACTATTCACTCAACGCCATGATAACTACATCATGATCATGTTAGTAGTATCTACTTACTCGACACCATATTAATTACACTGTCACTATGTTCGCAACTTTTTACCAACATAGTTTCCTCTATACAACTACCAACACATACGAGGATATCCGCAATGCACAGTCATAACATAGAGTGGTAGGATAAGCTGTTTTGTCGTGTTGTGAATCATGTCCAAAATGGCAATGAGAAGCATCTCAGCGATTTGCATCTAAGGTGTACAATCTATAAATCACATCCAAATTGAGAATGAGTATAAATCTGATGTATACAAGCTACCAACTCACATCTAAACTGCAGTGTTCTAGTGCTCGGCGACGGTGCACTCCCACAACCCCTACATCGGCACGAAGGACATGTTCATCGTGTTGAGCATCGCGTGTCTAAGAGCATTTCCACTCGCCTACCCAAGACGCCGATCCAGACGCCGAATTTAGGTTCAGACGCCGAAATCGGCCCAGTCGCGTACCCAGGAACCCGTTTTCGTCCGGATTTGGGCGAACTTTGGTCCGGGCTTCCCAGGCCGTACCCGGGATCCCGAGAATGCCCTGGTAACGTCGGACGCAGCGAAAACGGGCATGGGCTAGCTCTGTCGGCGAGACAGTCCCATTCCCCCCACTCCACTCGCCCAGACCGCGACGAAGAGCTCCCAGCGCCTCGGTCACCATGACTACGCCGGCGGAGCTCCTCCACGCCGAGACATTCCCACACCTCTAGATATGCTCGTCGTAGTTGTCGCCCACTCCCTAGCCCTCTCCGCCGCCCGAACTTCGCCATAGCTCTGCTTCGCTGCATGCTCCCACCACCACGCCCGCCAAATGTTCGGCGTTTCGCCAATTCAGCCATGGACTCCGACGATGACGAGATACTCGCCATGTGTAACACCCTTAGAATCGGCCCTATGCAAGTTTTAGCGCTTCCCGCCAAAACCCGCATAGAAACGATTCAAAGGTGCCCACCAGGCACTTGCGTGCGGGTGGAAAACGAAGTAATACCATTACACAATAGTCCTCGATGGAACCCACAAAACATATATATACAACAGCGACTCAAAGAGTCAAGAATACAGATTTACAGTACACAGATCTAGATCACCTTGAAAACAATACAGCGTCCGAGTACGGACAAGATGCAAATTGAGCTAAGAGCCCGGAAGAATAACCAATGGCGTCCATAACCCTGCCCAGGCCAAGCCGGAAGGGTAACCCTGCTAACGACGTCGATCTCAAAACCTGCTTAAACAAAAGGGGTGCCGACAAAGGGCAAAGGAAAAAGAGAGAGCAACAAGATCGAGGCCAGTACACGGCGAGGCTAGAATTTGGCGGTCCTCGCCTACATAGGTATGGTGGACTGAGCGGCAGCGCAGCATGCACTAAACAACCTATAGAGACTCGATATAACTGTCGGCTACCAGAGAGGGATAAGAAACACCTATTCGGAACCATCTTGATTCTACCACCAAGCATACCCATCCTGGTATGTCCCCCTCGAGACCAAACGAGGAAGTCAACCGCGGAACTCACACAGTTGGCAGTTTTATTTGTTCAGTTATCGTTGCAGCAATTACTAGTCAGGTATAGATAGTCATCCTGATATAATAAGCAGTGGGCACTTTTAGTTAACCATTTCGTGGTAGTTGCAACACTTACTAGTCAAATACAATTAGCATGAGATATCCCAAACCCAGCAGTTGTTGGTACTTTTATTTAGCCATTCCGTGGTAGTGAAGCTGATTACTAGTCATATCGGATACAAGTCAAATTATAACAGTAAACTTTAGTTATAGTTGTCTATGATCGAGAACTGTGCTCCAAGTCGTCCATAACCGCGGACATGGCTTTTCGAAAAGATTTAACCCTGCAGGGGTGCACCAAAGTATCCACACGCACGTCGACCCTTTTTGCCAGATCAGTTAACATACACCCATCGGTATGTCGGCGGGGCCTAAGTCATGACGTTTCCCAGACCCAAAGCAAGTACATGGGGGCCACCCCACTAAGCTACCCATAGAAGTTGGCCGGCTCAAACGGACCCGTGGTTTGCGTCGGTGGTCAGAAACGATCGGGAACCCGAAAGTGTGACTGGGCTTGTCGATACCGCGAAAACACTCCGCTTACCTAAACAGTACAGGTGCATTCCTCGCACAATCTTAAATAAAGCAGTAAAGCATGGCATAAATACAGAATAGTAATAAAGACCCAAACTACTTGTGGCCCCTAGTACAATACTTTGAAATCAGGTACTAATCGATGGGGTGTCCATACACCCCACCTGTGGTTAGCGCGCTCGATCTCGGAACAGGTGTCAAGAACTCGGGTTCCTACGGGACACTAGTGAGCGGTTAAAAACCAAATAGTGTCTATTACCCACCGGTGCCTCTGCATTTACCTACTTTCAATTTTAGTTATTAAACAATAATTAAAGCCATGATCATCTCCAACATTAAACATGCGGCAATACTCCAACAATTGTGATACTTGACGACTCGCAACAGCACTTGAGCAAGCGACTACGACGCGCAAGTCCAACTATCTACCAAACAACAGGTAATAGGATGTGTCCAAGGCAATGTAAGGCTGCAAGGGATATCTCGGGTACGAAACTAGAGCATCGCAACACAGATAGCAATAGATCAACAGGAGGAAATAAAGACTATAAATGCAAAATAGGTAGAAGGGGAAGGGATGCTCGCCTAAAAACATTGCCGAAGGTTCAACCGAAGATCGGATCGATACTCGCATCAACTCATCGGCCTAATCCGTGAAGAAGCAAAGCACTAGAAGAAACACCGGAGGCACTACTTAATACTACGGCAAAAGATCGGGCATGATGCATGTATGATGTATGACATGGCAGACATGAGATGCAATTAGATCATATTAAGCGGAACCGGGGTCCCGACAATTATTTAGATGGCTCATGTAGTTTAGATACCCCATATTTTAAATGTTGTCTTAACGTGGCAAATCATGGTATCGGTTCGCTACACAAATTTAGATGGGACCAATATAAGACTAGATTTGCCCGCATATGGATCCCATATTTAATTTAGGTGAATCGTCGAAACACCCCCAAACACCCCACAATATGTATGCAAGCATGATCGATTATATGCAACAAGTTTGTATTTCATTTATAAAAATAGGGGCGCAGAAAGGGGTCACACATTAGGGTCGAAGATCTTGGTTCCGGGGTTCGGGGTTCGGACTCAGGGGCGACGGGGAGAACGGTTCGACGGGATCGGTTTCGGACAACGGGAAGTCGAACTTGTCGCATCCGAAAAGGAGGACTTGGTTTGGCGTCGGGGGCATCGGATTCGCCCTGGTCGGTGTCGATCTTGTCGTCGATGGCGGACTTCAGTGGATCGGGTACCGGGGTCTTCGAGTCCGGGAAGAAGATCTTGACGCCTGTGACGAAGAACTCGGGTTCGGAAGAAGGGCTTGGCGTTCCGATGGATCGGTCCCCGGGGTCGAAGAACTTGGCGTCCGAGTTCGGTCTCAGCGGTCTTCGGGTCCGTGAAGGAGGCCTTGACGTTCCATGTCGGAGTACTTGTCGTCCATCAGTATTTTTCAGTGGCGAGGTTCTTGTACACTTGTTGGTTCTATTCTTTGGGAGGCATGACCACCACAACATCAACCATCGCCTCCAAACATCATCTCCACTCCACCCCACCATACCCATCCATAGATCAACCCTTCACCGTATCGCCACCCATGGTCACACCAAACAACAAGAACTGCAATGAAAACATGGCCTCACCCGCTCACACGGGCACGGCCGGAGGTAGTTGCAGGGCATGGAGAAGCGCCTGCAGGTGAGGACGAGCAGTGGGCCACGGCCGAGACATGGGACAGCGGTCGGTCGTGGCGAGAGCGCTTGCTGCAGGACGACCGGCAGCGAGGCGGTAGAGGACGGAGGCCGATGATGCGGGCATCGACGAAGGCGATGGCGTGGTGGCCGCAGGAGGAGGACGCAGCGACGGTCGCGGATCGGGGAGGTGCTGACGGAACAGGGCACCACGGTGGTGCTCGCGTTCCTGCAGGAGGTGGCAGGCGCTGCTAGAGCATAGAGGAGAGAGGCGGCCGGGACGGAGGCGTCCACGCGGGGCCGGGCAACGACGAGGACACACGACGTCGGGGCGCTTGCGAGCTTGCAGACGAGGGAGGCCGGAGCGAGGGGGTCCAGGAGGCACAGGGAGGTGAGGGCGGACCAGGGCAGAGACGCACGAGGCCAACAACAAGCTTGAACGACGAGCCCCTGGCGGCGGCAGGTGGGCGAACTCGGGGCAGCGGTGGCGGTCACTGCGAGACGGGGGAGGGAGAAGCGAGGCCGAGAGGAGGGGCGGCGGCACAGAGGGAGGCCGGCGGCGGCGGGCGATTGGGAAAGAGAGCGAGGCTGAGGGAGAGAAGGTGGGGTCATGCGCGTGAGGAGGAGCACGAGGGACCTGTGGACGCAGCGGCTGGGCGGTTGGTGGACAGGGTCGTGAGGAGCACGCGGGGTTGGTGGCGGCGGGATGGCGGCTGAGGTGGCGCTGGCAGGGTGAGGTGGCAGGTTAGGAGTGGATGGGGTGGAGGAAGTGGTGAGGTGGCGAGACGGGGTTGGCCGGGGTGAGGTGGAGGGGGCTGGGTAGGATAGAGCTAGGTAGGAAAAGGGTTTAGGTAGTCTAGTTTTTGTACTGGGGTGGCCGACTGGGTCGGATCGGCCCGGTACGGCTGCCCCCTAAAAATAAAATAAATATTTTAATATTTAAAACGGGGCTTTTGAAATCCATTGGTAGACGAAACAAAATAATCCGGAGACCCGGGTTTTGGATTTGAAATAAAGGCGGGGTATTTAGAAAACAAAATATGCTTTTCGAAAATAGTTTCAGACAAACAAATGCATGATGATGACGATGCTCAAATGCAATGTGGCCTGATGACATGAGCATGCGGTCATGATGATGCAATGCACAAAAAATAATGCGATTTTCTAGTAGTGGTTTTTGCGGGGCGCCACACCATGGACTCCGACGATAAGGAGATACTCGTCGTATTGCTGGAGGAGGAGAGTGCCGAAGTTGCCGAAGGTGAAGAGCACATGGAGATCCTCTCCTCTCTCACCCAGTTGTACCTGCAAATGGCGAAGCCGAAGCGCGGTGGTTCGGCGCCGGGTCACCGGAAGTGCAAGGCGAGGCAAAGGATAGAGGGCTACTGCTTGTTGTACGCCGAATACTTCGCCGACCAGCCGCTCCATGGAGAGGACGTGTTTCGCCATCGTTTCAGGATGAGCCGGAACCTCTTCCTCAAGATCGTACATGCCATCCGGGAGTTCGACCCCTATTTCGTTTGCAAGAAGGGCTGCACCGGCTTGGTTTGGTTTTCCTCACTTCAGAAGTGCACTATGGCGATGAGGTTGCTTGCATATGGAGCGCCGACTGACAGTGCCGATTACTATCTCCGCATGGCCGAGTCCACCACCATCGATTTCTTGTACAGGTTCTGCAGGGCAGTGATTGCAGTGTTCGGGAAACAGTACTTGAGATCACCCACTGCTGAAGACACTGCTCGGATCATCGCAGTCAATGAAAGTAGAGGATTTCCTGGTATGCTTGGAAGCATAGATTGCATGTATTGGGAGTGGAAGAACTGTCCATTTGCATGACAAAGAATGTACAAAGGCCACAAATGAGGTTGCACTGTGATACTTGAGGCGGTTGCTACACATGATCTTTGGATCTGGCACTTCTTCTTTGAAATGGCAGGATCGAACAACGACATCAACGTCCTCAACTCATCAACTATCTTTTCCAAGCTTGTTCAGGGTCATGCTCCCCCTGTGGAATTTGAGATCAGCGGACACCACTACAACAAGAAATACTATCTAGAAGATGGCATCTATCCAAGATGGCCAAAATTTGTGAAGACTATCTCAAACCCAATGCTCTCCAAGCATTCTCACTTTGCCAAGGAACATGAAGCTTGCAGGAAGGACGTGGAGCGGGCATTCGGTATGCTCCAGCAGAGGTTTGCAGTTGCCGGTTCCCTGCTATGACCTGATCGAAAGATCAGATGTGAGAAGTGATGAACTGTTGTGTAGTCTTGCACAATATGATCATTAAGGATGAGAGGAAGGATCTACTGAGTTTGCTCGAGCAGAACGAGCCATACTACAGACAGGGTCCTCTTGCCGAGCCTTATCATCAGGTGCCTCCAACCTGGGCTGCATTCATCATCATGCGTGAGGAGATCCGAGATCCGGTGGTGCATCAACAGCTGCAGGATGATCTTATTGAGCACCTATGGATACGCAGGGGCAACACGTAGATGCTGCGCATGAACTGGCTGAACTTGGCCGAAATATGTTGTATTTTCACTGCAGGCCAAACTATGTTTATATTTATGTCGAACTATGTTTAAAATTTTGCCGAACTTTGGCCGTAAAATATTCTATATTCATGGTATGCCGAACTATGCTAAAATCTGGACGAACTTGAGCCGAATTTGAGCGAAAACGGGCGTCCCGGGAACTTGGGCTGGGTACGTGAGACTCGGTGTAAACTCGGTGTATTCAGGCCGAAAACTTATTTCGTCCAACCAAAGTTTGGTCCGGATTTCGGTCTGAATTCGCCCAACGAGTGAAGATGCTCTAATGCTGAGTGGCTTCTGCTTGCTGCTCTCGGCACTAGCGGCGGCTTCTCAACAACGAGGTGGTGATGTGACTCTCACCAAGTACGTGCAGTACAACCAGTGTTGTGGGTCATCCCGAACGAGCCGGCCAGCATCGCTAGCCTCATTGTCGGTGTCCACGGTCATCCCATTGCTGCTGGTGTTGTCAGTATCAAAGAAAACATAGCCGAGTATTAGAGTATACGTCGGTTAGGCATATTAGGTAGTTTCATATTGTAATCTAATTTTATTTTTAGTAGTCTTCTTGTCCCTCAAATCTTCTAGACTATATAAACAGCCTAAGGACTTACGTTGTAATCACCTCTTGCAATATCAATACAATCAATACTTCCGTAATCTATCATGGTATCAAAGCGGTTCTCTCCGCCTAGGGTTTAGCCACCTCTTCCGCCTCGCCGCTCCCGGGAAGATCGTTCTTCGCCGAGGGCCGCGCAATAGTAGATTAGATCTTACTTCGCCAAAATTTTCGTGTCGGCCGCTTGACCGGCGTTTCTTCTTCTTTCGCCGATCATATATCGGATTGCGTCGTCCACAGCCGCATGTCGTCATCACGCGCCTCTACTTCAGCCTTGGCATCGACCCATCTCCGGCAAATCATCGCCATCGATCGTGCCAAGGAGGCTCCGCGCGGCGCCCCAAGGGACACCTTCACGCGTTGCGTCGGCTTCTCCGTCCTCACGTCGTCACCTCGCCGGCCCGTCTTCGCCAACATCGACCGGGATGCACGTCCCCAAGTACGCGCCTCGCCGTCAACAAAGGGATGCACCTTCATCAATCGTGGTCATCATCGCCGACAACCATCTACACCAACAACATCGCCGCATCGTCGCCGCCACCACCAATCGTGGTCATCGTCAACGCCAACAAGTTCTTCTCCACAAGCGATGCCGCACTCATACAAGCGGAAAATACGGGTCTAATTCCAAAAATCGTCTACCACAACAACTCAATCGCCATCAACAACTACCTTCATCGTCTTCGTCCACCACGACCTTGCCGCTAGAGTCGCAGTCTAATTTTTATTTGCACAAGTTTATGCTCAATTTTCTTCTTGCAGCCACTTCGTCTACTCCGACACGGCGGACAACTTCTACACCGATCGTTTACGGAAAATTTTCTTTGCTCCTCAATCCGGCTCTGGCACGCATGCTCATGATGGTCCCTGTCTTCGCACATCCGGTATCGGCAACACCGACGCGTGCCTTCATCCCCGACACGCTCCCGAGTCTGGCAAGCTCGGCATTGCGGGTCGAGCTACTTCTCAAACTACGTCTACTTCAGCCACTATGGTGAATTCTCCAGGCTTAACGACGACATCGACCACAACACAACATCATCAACGTCATCGACTTCATCAACGGCGACAACTTCACCAACGACACCATCGACCACGACTACAACGTCCCACTCCCGGCTACATCGACATCGACAACAAGGGCTACCACCTCACCTTCGGCTTATGCTCCAGTCAGACCGTCCGCGTCACTACCGATCCGACTGCGGAAGTATTAGAGTATACGTCGGTTAGGCATATTGGGTAGTTTCATATTATAATCTAATTCTATCTCTAGTAGTCTTCTTGGCCCCCCAAGTCTTTAGATTATATAAACAGTCCAAGAGCTCACGTTGTAATCACCTCTTGCAATATCAATATAATCAATAGGTCTTGGAACTCGGCGGTAGTACTATTTGACCGCTAGATGACATATGCCATATGATTCTCATTTATTCCCTCTATTCCTTCTATATATATTGGTTGTAATAACCTCTTATATTATGTGACAAATGGAGTAGGAGCTGTCCCATTTTGTCAAGTTGCTCATTCCATACGTGTGTATTTTGGAAGATAAATCTGCCCTTACTGGAAAGGCCAAATTACCGAGAACATATACATTTTTTCAAGATAGTGACTAAATTACTTAACAAATAAATATTCGACATGACAGCCAAATTACTGAACAAATAAATATTTCTATGAGATAGAACGGCCAAACTACTCAGAAAAATAAAAACTTTTACAAGATAGAGTAGCCAAATTACTAAACTAAATAAATCTACAGGATAGAGCGGCCAAATACTCAATTGCTCAGCCGCCATGCTTGTCTAGTGCAGCTGCAACCGTTCCTAATATGAAGGAACGATTCCTAAAACTGTAAGGACATCACCGTGCACTCCTAGAGGATCCAGGTAACACTTTGCAAGTTCCTCAACAGCTAAAACCTGATCAGGATATGACACCCAAGGTACATGTGGATATCTTTCCTTAGCTGTATCAATGGTCATATGTTCCAGTCCATGTGCACTTAAGAGAATGTACTTTGCCAGCTCCAATTGACCGGCAAATCCAAACACACCTGTCATATGGACTGTCTTCAGGTGATGGTGAAGATGTGGGCGGACATAATTGGCTGTTCTCATAACTTTAGGCCGTGAATACCTAGTGTGCATCTGCAGCAAATTCCATAAATACAATGAGCAAGATGAAAAAAAGTGATGCTCAAAACAAATGCTGGAAGCTGCAAGAAAAGGAGAATATCATACAAACGAAAGGTAAAACATGTCCTGATGCTTCTAGATTCAGAGGTTCCTCACAGTAAATGACTAGGATTTAGAAAAGAATGAGCCAAGGAGAAAGTGATGGGCTCAGTAATAAATTTCTAAAGCTGCTATATTCGAAGAATATTGTGTTGAGACTCCATCTGACCCTACAGGTTGTGTCCAAGGGAAAGGGCTATTGCCCAATTTGCTAAAAGCTTGAAGAAAGTTTACGAGTTTGACAGAGGAAAAATACTACTTACATGCAATACAAAATGCTCTAATTGAGGGCTTGCCTCCAGAATGTAAGTCAACTGAAGGACATCAAATGGACTACTGGGATCTCTTCTGATAGTGAAATCCAGTACCAGATGCCTCAAGTGAATAAATTTACTAAGGTTGTCAGTTAATCCAGTTCTCTGAAAAAGTTCCAAACGTTGTAAGAAAAAGAACGCACACACATTAATCGAAGGCAAGAAAGAGTATGGAAAAACAAAAGGTTTGACACTAATTATTCTGATACAAACCTTGGTATCCAATCCACTAAACTTGATGAATAAATTATCAGCATGAGCCAGTGAGGAAGCAAGTTCATTCACAATGTAGTGCACATTACCAAAACTCCATCTAAGGGTGATATTTGCCTTCGATAGCTTGAAGCACTCGTCAAGTTTAATTGGCACTGGTAAGCCCACATACTCAAATGCTGTCAGACCCATAGCATGTAATTCTATGCTTTGCACGCAACAATCACTAACCAGCAAATACTGCAGGTGGTGCAACTGATGGGGTATATTCAAGTCGGGCAGGGAAGAATGGGTGATGCTTAACCATTCAAGGCCAGGGCAGTTTGCTAAGAAGAGACATAGATTTCCTGAGTCAGAAAAGAAGTGCAGCTCGAGCTTCTTTAAATTTTCAAATCCAAACAAGTCAGATGGCAGCTTTAAGCACACAAAACCTAGGCAAAGTGACACGATACAAGATCCATTTTGACCACTGAGAAGATTAACTGGAAATTCGTACTTGTCTGCTTTAGTTTGGTAATGGGCGTGCAAAGCTGGGCAAAATCCATATCTGTCAGCTGCTTTGCAGTGGTGACCAGAGTTCACAGCTGGGCAAAATTCGTACTTGTCAGGTGCTTCACATTGGCGATGGGCGTTCACAGCTGGGTTCAGATCAAGGACAACATGCTTCGCCTTTGATGCCATGGCAAAGCCAACCCACCTATCCACATGATCAGCATGCTGTTTCCGGAGTGCAACCGTAACCATGAATTTATCGACCACCAAAGAACTGTGCCGTTTCACCACCGTGTTGACATGGTTGATAAACCTATCCACATCGTGGACTGGAACTTTGGAGCTATGAAAGCAAAGGTTGGGGTGACATGTCCAACGATCCTTCCACCGAGAAGAAAGTATGCTTGTTCGTCCCGCTTCTTTCAACGTGAGTCGTGATATTACACTCTGTAGCAAGTCCTACATACAGCATAGGTGCGAGTTAACATTACCACTAGACTTTTTGGTGCATAAAAAAGATTTTGAGGTCAGAAAATCCACATTTGCTAATGCAGACTCTACTAATTCCACTTAATCCCTAAATAAAAGGAAAGCAAATGGTCATACTGCAAGGAATTTTCCCTTGATATTAACAGGATTTTTATCTAAACTGCTGCAAGAGACAATTTCTCTTCTTTATAAAAGGGACTGGGTATGGCTTCTACTACGGAAAAAAAGGTGTAAGAATACTAAACTTACTGGGTTATTATAGTCGTAAGTGATACTGTGTATAGCTCAAATCCTCTGAAGCTTACATAATATGCAACTGGTTGCGGTGAGGTTAGGACCAAAAATTTTACTGTTCCAAATATTACGGAGTACCACTGTTTGATAGACTTTGCAATGACATCATAAGAGTGATGGCTACTCAAATAGGACCTTTTTTTGTTTGATTTGAAAAAACACAGAAGCGGACGTTAAGAAAAAATGAACAAGGCATAAAAGCCTTGGAGGTGGAACTAGTGAGTTAAGAGAGGTCAATATTGGCACCTCGGAGAGACTATCCAGCGACAGCCTGGATCTCTGCCTCTTCAACGACCAACGATCAGTGCTCTTGAGGCCACCATGACCATGATCCTGCAGGCGAAAATAATTAGTGGTTCGTCGAAATCGCCTCCCCACTCCCACTTGGTTAGTCTTTTTTTTAAGGAATCTAGTTTCTTTTAGCTTTTTTTAGGGAATCTAGTTTGCATTTCAGGGTAGTAAGAAGAATCGACCTTCTCAGGCCTAAACTGTGCTTAATCAGAAAAGGCCCATGAATGAAAGCCCATATTTATCGAGCCCATTTACCGGGTCGGAGACCCAGAGTCGGTCCACTGGTCTTGCCCGTTTCCCAAGCCGATCCGGCTGGTACCATTTACACCACCCCGGCACCACGGCGACAACCCTCCTTCGAGTTTGCTTCTTCTCCGCTCCGTCTCTGCCGACGGATCGAACCACCCGAGCATGGCCGACGGGGGTGACGATCTCCTCCAGCCGCCAGCACTTGCTGAGCAACAAGATGATTTCGAGATAGCCCTGACGAGCGCGGCGACGCCGTCGCTCCATCAACACGAGAAGATCTCCAAGTACAGCGACATCGCCTCGTTCGTCTTCTCCGCCTCGACGCCTGATGTATCTCAAGCCAAGCGGTTCGTCCAGCATGGTAATATACACGCCCGAATGATATTGTAGTTTCGGTCGGATTTGAGTTATTTGGTAGTCCAGGTTGGTCTAATGCTTTTCCTTTGCTGCTCCAATGGTTGTGGGTGAGCCCAGTAATGTCCGATGTGGTCGCTCTCCCGGTCGCGAGGCAAGTCATGGACATGCTCATGCAGAAGATTTCTCAGATCGGGGACACCGATATACAGATTGATCTTGCGCTGTACGCGCTCACACAGATGCAGCCGTGTGCGGCGTCATTCGGCGGGCAGGTAGGTTGGTTCGTACCCTCATTCACTCCAGTTAATTCATTGTATCCTGGCATCTGTATCATGGCCAACTCCTGTCTGTTCATGGTAAAAGCTTTCACGCATCATTATCCGTGTTCTCCCGAGCGATATATCACGGTTGGACTGCATGATGGGCTGTGGGCCGGCCTGCTTGGAAGCCAGAAAGTGAGGCTTGGATTGGTGACTGCAACTTCTCTTCTTCCCCATATCCATCCCCATTGATGTCGTTGACCCCTTGATCTCCGGTCATGTGGTTCACCCGTTGACGCCCATCCTATATCCACAGGCAGCGATAGTACTTCCTCATGAGTTGTCCGCAAACACACTCTGGCTTAATTCGTCCTTGGCTGAGTTAGGCAGTGAACTGTGGTGCTTACATCCGGTATTTAGCCGCCGGCGACCTCCTCCGCGTTGGCCATCTCCACCACGACTTCGGCGGCAGCTTCCGCGGAAACTTCTATGCCCACCCGACGTCTGCCACAACTCGATTCGTCCTCATCTGGCTGACTGGCTACATGGACATCGTCATCACGACGCTCACAAGCTGTTCGACGATGGGCCTGAATCCTGGAGAGCAAGCGGCCGGGAGGGATCATGTCCAGAGGAGACAACTTGGAACAATGCAATCTATGAAGAGATCAGTAATTGGCCAATTTGTCGAAAGGGAAGAGTCTGAAGAGTGATATTTTCACCATACGATTGGCGGCTGAGGCAGTTCTGCTGCGCAATGATGCTGAGGGGGTCTCCGCATACGTGCTGTCCAACAAGGTGTTGCAGCATGACAAAGTCAAGTGGCAACCATCGCCTACACCTTTGTGCTTTTGTATCAGACACAAGGGGCACATGTTCACACCAACGCCATTGTCGCCATTCGAGTGCAATCAGGAACTGTTTCTATTGGAGTGCAAACACTTGTTGGGTTAATTGGGCTGTGAAATCAGCAATAGGGAACAATTGCAGCTCCATAGTATTGATCTTGGTGGTCTCTTTCACGCATGGTTCAGTCCTTCCTTGGTCCGTCTGCAAGTTCCAAGTCATGTGCATGTTCTCCTGCCAACAAGTACATGGTCAGTGTTAAATTTTGCCACATTCCACCAAAGATCCTCTCTGCAAGTTGCCTTCTCGAGAATATGAAGAGTGTGGTGATAACTGTTGTTTATTATGGGCATCCTAGCAAGAGAAGCACTTTTTGGATACTTTAGCTGGACATGTACACCATATGATCTCGAAGTCTGATAGAGCCGAGTTGCATCAGCTTATTACACAGCCTGGGAAGTATTCTTGTTCATACAGCCAAAGCCCCCATGGTTGTTTATTCTGACCCACATTGATATACAAGTTGAAGGAGTGCATCCACGTGCTGGAGTGATAACACTGAATTAAGGAACCACGCTTGCTATTCCGGAATCACATATGCTGCAATTAAATCGGTGGCCTACAACTATCGTCCTAATTATTTCCAATGTGAAATTGCATGGTTGCTTGTGGAACCTCTTTGTGATGTTCCTGATCGTGGTTACAAATTTCTGATGCTTAAGCACAACTGAGAACAAAGCTATAATCCTGCAGTTCCTATAAGGGTTGCCTGAGATATATTGGTCATGAAAATTGAATTGGAAGTGGAAGCAGCTCCTAATTGCCATGTTCACTGCTATGTTGTACCTTCTTTATCATTCTTCTTATCTGCATCACCATTATTCAAGTTGCAAAATGATTCTTCTTAAAACAGCTGCACGCTCTGAGATGATTGGATTATTGATTTCGGTCCCAAGGGATTAACATCATGGCATTATACAATGATAAAGAGGTACAACCTTTCTTATAATTGGAACTCTTTTGAGGTGGACTTGGTGATTGATAGTTTCTTGCGTGCCTTGGTGACCTGCTACCTCACTAGTCATGAGCACTCTGAAGTGGTAAAATGGTACATGGCATCGCCATCTTTGGTTGTTTATAATGTGTACACTGATCTGAATCTTTCCTCCACAAGCTTTCGAATGATGGGGGGTTTTGGGGCTTCTCCTCCGGGACCTGAGGAAAGATAACCACATGCTATCCTCCTTGCAGCAAGCTACTGGAATTATGAAATGCCAAGTGAGGACCAAAGAATGCTACAGGGATGCAGTCTCTCCTTTATCTGGAATTCTTTTGAGGGGCAGCTGGTGATTGCTAGTTTCTTGCAAGTAGTGATTATCTCCTGCCTTGCTAGTGATAATATTTGATGGGATTCTGAGTTTATGGAATGGAAGATTCCTTGGTTATACCACCATCCGCTACTGGGGAATTGGTTTCAGGTTTTTCCAGCTGAAATTGTTTTGTCGATCGACTTCTAGTACTCTAATGTTGGCAACAAGTCAGACAACCATTCTTTGCCTGGACTTGCTTGGCTTGGCTCGGTGCCTGCTCCTGTTTTTTTTACTCCTTGGTTCACCCCTGACCTCCCATTCATGTGGTTCCTAGTTCCCACACCACCATGGTTATAATTCATATTTTTTCGAGTGAGGTAGTGAACTGGGTTCTTAACATTAGTGTAGACCAGAGAAATTTTCACCATTTGTTCCTTGCGGCCGTGTACATACTGGTCAATATTCCTCCAGCAACATCCAAGCCATGGCAAGGACTGCCACTGCCGATCGACTCTAAAGTCAGAGCGTTGTTCAATGCTTCAGTTAGATTCAAGCTTGGGAATGGTGAGAAGATCAAATTCTGGACTGACCCATGGCTGCAGAATCTCAGCTTGTGTGACCACATGCCTGACCTATATGCTGTCTGCACTCGTTGTAAGCTCTCCACTCGTGATGCCCTCTCTGGTAGCAAATGGTCAAAACACTTCCGACAGTTCCTCCCTGCAAATGCCATTGTGCAATTCGTTGAGCTGTGGGGTCTACTTGACCACATCGTCCTGGACGCCGCAACTCCGGATTCGGTATCCTTGCGATGGACTACGGACGGTGTGTTTACGGTGGCATCGGCGTACAAGATTCAGTTTCAGGGAGCCGCTCACCTGGCGGCCAACACTCTCCTTTGGAAATCTGACACCACCCTTCGATGCAAAATCTTCTCCTGACTTGCTGTACTCGGGAAGTGTTTAACTGCTGACAATCTAGAAAGCAAAGGCGTGCCATGCAACCCTTGTTCCCTCTGCAGAATTGAGCGTGAAACTGCTGTTCACCTCCTCACCAACTGCTCCTTCGGTAGATCCTTGTGGGATAGGGTCTTGGTGCACTGCAACCTCCCGGCATCCCTCCATCCGCGAGGCGTCGTGCTCTCTCTTTCTGACTGGTGGCAGATGACGGCAAACTAGCTCCCGGCCCAGCAGTGCAAAGCTTGGAGCTCGGTGGTGCAACTCACATGGTGGACACTGTGGAAGGAAAGGAATGAGCAAATCTTCAGACGGCAGGCCTCCCTCACACCGGCGGTGTTCGGCAAATTTAGAGCTGATCTCGAGCTTTGGCACCAGGCTGGCCGTAACAGAACCGTGGTCTTCACAGGACGACCACGTGAACCAGACTGATCGATCGTGATAGCACAGGCTCCTTCGCCGGCTGAAACGGCTGGGGAATTTTCTGTTATTGATTTATCCGTTTTTTTGAGCTTCTTCAGTTTTATGCTTAGTTCCTTGGTTCGGCTCCCCCGAACCCTGTAACTCTTCTTAATCTTAATCAGTGAAAAGCTGCACTGCCAACCTTTTCGTCAAAAATAAGTTCAGTAACTGTGAGATGATAAGCACTCTTAACAGAGAATAACCCTGTCATAATATTTTGATCTCTGTAGGTATTTGATCTGAGAGAATCCCTCGCAGAACTTTATGAAAGTGAAGGCAATTTGTCAAAAGCTGCGGATATTCTCATAGGGATTGACTTTGATTCAAAAATAAGGTAAATGGTAAATTTTATCTTGCAAAACTTGCCCAATGCTTCTCTGATCCGCTGGTTGACCCATCTTTCTAAATATCAGGATTCTAGGAGATTACACGAAGTTTGTCAATTATGTGCACATAGCAAATCTTTGCTTGCAGGTCAGTGGCTTTTCCTCCGGTTTGGTCATCAATACATACTTTGGTTTCAATAATGTTGATGTGTTGATTGTTGTAGGATAAAGATGTGCTTAAAGCCGAACCGTACATCGAGAAGGCTTCAAGACTTGTGCAAGAAATCAGTGAACCAGATTTAATATTGAATTACAAGGTTTGTGTACTGACCTAAACAACAAATTCCAGAAAAAAAAAATTTAGAAAATTGAAAAGATAGAGTTTGATTACAAGCCCCCTAAGAGGTTAAAACAGAAGCAACGAATCAATGTACATCCCAGGTTTCTGGCAGCACACTATAAATTTAGAAATCTCAGTAAATTTAGAAATTGGATGAGAAATCAGGGAAATCTGAGGTTAAAACTAGAGAAAGGAGATAAGCACCGAGCCAGAAGGCGGCGGTGGTCTAGGATTTTTGTGTTTATTGGAGAAATTTCTTGAATTCTCTCACTACACTGTTCCACATACACTCTCTATACACACTATAGTAAATGAGCCTCATATGGGCCATACAGCACAACACAAAAACACAAAACATAAATTATATTCAATGCTCCCCCTCAAATGTGAATCTTGTGGAACTATGTCACCCCGGTCAACATCATAATATGAAGAAATAAAACAGAATTGTGCATACCCAAGTAAACATCTGCAGGATAATATTTTAACCCAGCAGTTTGTTGTATGATCTGAAGGGTGATAATTTATTACCCATGTTTAGCATTCAAGGAGGTGGTCGACAACCCTTGTAATCCATGCTTGCAGTATGGTTTTGCCGACGTGATTTTATGTTTTTCAGGTTGTGCATGCTTGAGTTCCCTGCATTAAAAAAACATTCATTACTAAAGTAAAGTTATAGTAGCATTTTATAAGTACATGCTAGCCCAAGCAAAGAACACCCTCAGAACCTTGTAGAGCTTGCCATAAATCGCAATCTTCTTATAGAGAGCAAAAGTGATGGCATTAGGTCATCTTGCACTTCAGTACCTGCCATGGTTATCAATCCAACAAGCAAGCGTTTTGCATTAGAATCTGCAAGTGTCTTGCAGAGAACTGGGTTACTATACAAGCTGGCTAAAGGCTAAAGCTTCAATTAAACCGCTTCTGTACAAGGAAGGGTGCCTTGGGCTTAAACTGTTTCATCAGTGTCTTCTCAATGACCAGTGGGTCTGAAGCTGATTGATTCTGCATTTATGTCATATATCATTAATGTGAGGTTAATGCACCAAGAGTGTCAGCAATCTGTGCAGGGGAAGAACATGATTCAAGACTTTCACCAAGGCTTGAGATTACATAATATGAACCACCAGAAATATTTGCTAATGCACACATCACATTTTCTTCCAGTGCTTGGGCAGATTCTCCTTGCATGGACTTTTTTGATGGAGCAATAGTAGCATTTATAAGAGCAGGAATCCCATTAGAGCTAGCTATCTCACGCTGAGCTTCTTTACTCTTGAGATACCTTTTTCAATTTGAGCAAGATTGATAAAATTGCCAAGATTTGTTGTTTTCCCACTTTGTTTGGAACCTTTTGCACTTTTCTTTAATTGTCTCATTTTATCGAACTCCTAGATTTTAAGCATCTCACTTCATCCTTTTGCCGTGAAAATCAGTTTGTCTTTTTCACCTTGAGCAGTTGAGCCAATTTCTCTGCAGCAGTCCATCAGCTCACACAGAAAGCCACACCACTCCTCCGCTGTCCTTTACTCTCTTTCCTCTTCTCCAGACCAGCAAAACCACCAGCAGCAAGTCAGCAACAGTGTTATATCCTCTTCACTTCTCAGAGAAACAGATCCAAACTTGCCTTCTTCACTGCAGCTCAAGCCACTCCTAGATGCATGAATCTCATCTGGCCTACTCCCGCTACAGCCTTCTCAAGCTCAGACATCTGAAGCAGATGTGAACAACTCTCTTCCTTGCAGCACCGGATGCAGCACTTCTCTTCAGTCACACGGACACAACTGCACAGCTCGCTCTACTTTGCACTTTCCACCAGACCAGCGCCTCGGCAACCCTTTCTCTTGCAAATTCTCATGTAGCAGCAACTCACGAACAGATTCAGGCAACACACAACTTCTCTGCTCCTTGCTACATCCAGGAGCTCTCTCCCCCTTCTCTGCTTATTGCCGCAGTATTCACTGCACTAACACAGCTACTTCCAGTTGCTAGCGCCCACAGCTCTCTCCCTCACCAGTCCCTTGCCTGACTACTTTGCGTGAAGCAAGAACCTCTTCTCTTCTTGTACTCAGCAAGCAACTACAGCTTCCTTGCTTTTTCCATGCAACTACAAACAGCTGCACCTCACCCAGCTGTCTCCTTTCACCACCATGTCCCAGCGCCCGCGGTCTTTGTGCTTGGCCATACACCACAACACATAAACACACAGCAGAACTTATGTTCCATTGTTCTATTACTTGGCGAATATTTGGAACAGCGTTTAGGTTTACAGTCTAGCACCCCAATAGCTCCAATCAACAGAGATCAAACGGAAATAATGAGGATTATGAAAGTTGCATCTTTATAACTGCAAACCGGTATAGGGTGTTATTGTATGACCGTTAGCTGGATTGTTCTTGGTGTCAATTTCTTTAGGCAACCGATTTTCAGAGTATGACAGTTTGTGCTGCACAAATAGTTTTTTTTTTCAATGTACAAATTAAAGAATTTTGAACTCAGTTATCTGTTTTGTATTCTTGAAGCTTTGCAAAGCAGAATACCTTGATATGAACTTGAAGTTATTGGAAGCTGCCAAGCACTATCATGAAATTTCAGAAACAAGACAGCATGAAATTGGAACTATGTAAGATCCCCCGCCCCCACTTCCATCTTTCAGATTGTTGGCATTCTACTTACCTCTTCTTTGGTAAGCTGCATTTAAAAATGGGGTTCCTTTTTTATTGGGATGTTGCATACGAATGCAGTGAAATCATAGAAGAGGAAATGCAAGACGTCTTGAACTCTGCTGTAACGTGTGCGTTACTGTGTGGTGCTTGTCCAGAACGCTCTCGGGTACTTAATATGTTATCTCAGGTATTGGTTTTGTTCTCTCCCCATATTTCTTTCTGGCAGCGCCATATGTTGCATTCCCTAAGTCTATTATGTTCCATGATTGCATATCTGTGATGCTATTGCCCTTTCCCTTTCTCAGGATAAGAGGTGCAGTAAACTCAAGATATACCCAGTCCTGCAGAAAGTATGTAATGCATAGCTTCACTAAACACTATGTCTTGTCCAGAACGTATTGATGAATTTGGATTTATTTTTTAAATATTATAAGGTTATTCTTGGAGAATTTTTGTACAAAGATGATATTGCTTCACTGGAGGAGAATCTAATGCCCCATCATGTATGTGAACTGTCAGTTCATAAACTCCTTCAAGATAACCTGTGAATTCTGACATTCTTGACTGAAAATTCTCTGTAACAGAAAACTCCCCTGCCAGACAGCTCTACTTTACTCGACCAGATGATGGTCGAACATAATCTACTTTGTACCAACAGCGAGAAATATCCAAGGTCCATCGATTCACTGTTTTATTTCTAGATTAAGTATACCTTTATTCTAACTAACTGTAAAATATTTCTGCAGTTTTGATTTGTTCAACAGCATGTTGGGCATAGACCCCCGGAAGGTAAGTTTGAAGGCTGATTCCTCATTATTTCTGTTGGCAGAAAACTGCAGTACTGAAACCCATTCGAAAATGCAATTTATTAAAAAAGAAATTTGAAGTCATAACAACTGTAACATTCTCATTCTAACCATCTTAGCTGTTACTAGTATAGCAGCCAGACTTATTTTGTTCTACCAACTTGACCATTGCATAAATTCTGTAGTGAATTTTACTTTTCACCTCCTACTCCTAAGATGTCAAAATTGACAGTGATGATCCCATTTTACAAATTTTGATTTAGTTTAGTTTGATCTATACTATCAATTTTTATGATGTTCGACGAGTTCTGAGCAAGTTAATGTTATTTCTTCTTTTGCTTTTTAATGATTTCTAGGTGACCAAGTCTGCTGCAGTTATGTCTGCATCTAAAATGAGAAGTGCTCTTTGCTCAGTAAAGGATGAAGTAACCAAGATTCAGCATAGTCTACGGCTAGAGCGTGATGCTTATGGTGCATATGAGGTACTTCAGACAGAAAGGCGGCTACATTTGGACACCGCACAGGCACATGAGCGTGCTGACAGAGGGTATTCTGAGTTGACTGAAACTGTTCAAAACATCATAAAGAAGATTGTGAGTGAGTTGGATGCTGCTGCAGATAGTTTAGGATCAGAGCTCGAGAGCATTGATCTGACCTTGTCCGAGCCATGAATTCTAGTTAACAGTGGTCACAGCTATGTCATGTTATCTTGTGGACAAGATGCAACTTTGAACACCTTGAATATATATATAGGAATGTTATGTCGATGTTATGTTAGCTTGATTTTTTTTTGAGGGGCCAGCTTGCATGCATGGTATTAAACTGACGCTGATAGCTACGGAGTATTTACAAAAACGTCCCAGTATTATTTCCAGCAAAACCCGACGTCCTTTCTCCCTTCTCCTTCCTCCACGATGTCCGCGTTGTGTCCTGCCTCAATCCAAACAGTAAAACTCGAATCTTTCGGATGAGGCAACTCGAGGTGGCGGCGCCGGCCCAGACTTCAACAAGCTACAGGAAGGATGGTCTATTGCTGCGCTTCCTCGTCAGCTCCAGTGGTGGTGGAGGCCGGTCCCAGTCCATACCGGCGTCGTCAACCTTGTCCATGCCGGCGTCGTCGACCTTGTCTCCGTCAGCCATGTATAGTTCTTGCTACACCATGTATTCCTTACAAATTCGTCGACTGAGATAGGGCTGATTGAGGTAGAGCAACCTGGTAGGACATCACAGTTTATCAGATTTCCCTCCCTCTAACTAGAAAACAAGCATCCAAGCTGAGGACACCATCAGCAATTTTCAGATTTCCTGAAAATTCAGACTCTTCTCATCAACAGGAGGATGACCCTGTGGAAAATATCGAATCCCTAATATTTCGGTGTATTAATTTGATCTTCACAGAAAGTATATATACATATAAACTTAAAGGGCAAGAAGCCTATGACTTGAAATATAAGATGATCTCTAAAGTCTTAGTCTATCTCTAGTTATGTACGTATACGTACTCTAACAGCCCCTCAGTCGGAGCGGGAGTGAAGCGGACACTTGCGACTGGATTTGAAGTCTTGCATTTTCTTCGTCTTTTTCTCCTTGTCATCATCACCTGCGTAGACATGATCATGGCTGGGACCTAGGGGCGGTGACTGCGTTCCCTTCTAGTGCCTCTCTTTCCTCCCGCGGTCACAGCAGGAGTCGCGTGAACGCAAGTGACGATGCGGATGCTGTTGACTGGAGTTCTAGAGTTGCTGTAGATGTTTTTCTTGATGTCGATGTCGAGGTAGCCGATCGTGACGTAGCCGTGGTCAAGGTGGTGTGATCGATGTCGTAGTTGTCGTATGTTATGTGGCCGCCATTGCCGGAGGCGCAAAGAAATGCGTGGTTTTTTTTTTTGTTGTTGACGAAGTTGTAGTTGTCGATGTTTTGCACCTTGTAGAGGTACTATCGGGGGCGTCTCTTGGACGCGGTCATAAGTGAGACCACCGGTTTTGCTAGGACCGGAGGAACCACCAAGTACACAAGGTTTTGCCAGAACCATATGTTCGGTCGTAGGGGCGTCACAATTGTGATGCCGGTTTGTTGATGCAGTCGTCGGGGTCGTGGACGCGCTGATGCAGTCGTCGTGCCTTGCGGTTGTACTGTTAGAGGGCGTCAGTTGTATGTCCATCATGTGGACGGGTATAGCGGCGGCGGCGATGTGTCGACGAAGATGTTGATGAAGACCACGTAGATGTAGACCTTGGCGATGATGTGTCGGCGATGATGGAGTAGGCATGTCGGCGATGATCATCGCTTGAAGACGTCCCTATGGCGGCAATGATGTTGAAACCTTGATGTCGGGAAAGTGGGCGTAGTAGTGTTACACACCGGCCTAACGTGTGGATGATGTCGATGTCGCTTCTCCAAGGATGTGCTCGACGAAGATCTTGTATTTTGTAGTCTGACGATGTAGTCATACAGCTTGATGTTGATGTAGCTCGGTGCAGACGTGCGTGCACGTATGGCTTGGATCGAGGATGTGTCGTTGCAGGTGTTGTAGGTGTAGCCAAACAGTCCAAGACGGGTCGATGGATCGTTGCCTTGGATATCTTGGAAGGAGTCCTCGAGCTAGTTCCGTGTCGCAGGATGTATGTACTTCTCAATTACCAAAGATCTGTACGCATGCATACTTTGGACTCTCATGAACGGATGGTGATGCATGGACTTAGAGCTGGGGACGTGAAGATCGAGATCAGCTCGTGGGATGGTGATGCATGGACTTAGAGCTGGGGACCTGAAGATCGAGATCAGCTCGTGGAATCCAGAGCGTCTGGAGACGTAGACGTGCCGTCGTATGTAGATGTAGCGCAGCTCACTCGAGGGAGCAAGCTCGTGTCGCCAGAATAGTTGACGCGGGCTATATGTTGCTATTCCGAAGGCTCGCCGAGTTAGTCCAGATTGTACGCGCCGCCGTTTGCACCGAAGCTTGGAGGGTAGTCGTGTTTAGGAGATCTATTGCTAATTGGATCTAATCTATAAACTTGAAAAAACGAAATTTAGATCTAATTTAATTTAAAGAATCGATCCGATCTTTAATCGAGACCGGGTGCCGTGCCCCCGAGGAGTATTTTCTCGGGGACGGCGCTTGCGGAAGTGATAAAAAAATCTAGGATCGATACCGTGAGGCTAACCGCTCTAACATGGGTATGGGGACGGAGAGCTCTTAAAAAATTTTAATTTGAATTGAGGGTCACGATGGAGAAGAAATGAATCACCGAGTACTTTTTTTTGCAAAATCAACTTTCTATTAGAGCCGGCCTCAATTAATTCGGCTGGATCTATGAGTGAAGTTTTTAGTAAAATTAGTGTTAAAGATTAGATTGGAGTTTTAGTAGTCATATTTTTTATCTCTAATCTTCTATCTTATAATTTTACTAGAGGTGGTTTTCGTTCGAAGGCCTTTTTCGTCCGTCGTCCGTCCCGTACTCCCGTGAGGAAAAAAAAAACTCGTGCGTCCACGCCGAGGAAATTTCTCTCTCAGCAATACGTTCGGTGCACGATCCCTCAGCCGCCCTTATCCTCTATCTCCTCCCGACGCCGCCGCCCGTCCTAGCAACGCGACTCCTGGTCGACCGGCCGCCCTTCCTAGCAGCGCGCCTCCTGGTCGACGCCACCGTCAGCGTAGATCCGGCCATGGCTCTTCCACACATCCCTGTACCAGACCCAGACGCTGCCTACCTTCCTGGCCGCGCACCTGCAGGGCGACTGGCAGGTCGCTCCCCGTCGCGCACGCCCTCCACCTCGCAGGCGCCGTGGCCACCCGCCTAGGACTCCTCAACGACACCCTCCACCTCGCCGGCGCCGTGGCCTCCTACACGACAGGTCGTGCCCCACACACCGCCGCCAGCCACGATGGCTCACGCGGGACGCCTGATCCGCCTCAAAGAAAAAACCGAGGACGCCCTCCATGGATAGCAAGTTTCAGTACACATCAATGACGTGGAGAAAGGAGAGATTGGAGAGGATCCAGACTGACCCTCTTTTTCAATTTCCTTTCGTCCTCCAATAAGGTGGACATGTCCTGCACATTCATGGAGGAAGCCTGTGTTGAGCTATAGGTTTCACTAGACCTGCACACTAGGGAGGGATGCAGAGGTTTGTGTTGTTAGTTTTAATCTTGGCCTACTCTACAAAGAGGAAGGTGGCAGGTAAGCAGCTGAGGCTGCTGCATGTCTGCAATCTGCTGCTCTTCTTGAAGAAACTGAGGATGTAGAATCTTTCAGATGATGACATATATATATATATATTCTTTCAGTTTCTTTTACACTGATGAAATATTAGAGTTTTTTTGAGAGTGTATTAGAGTGTTTCTATACTGTAGCGAACTTTGTTAAAGTTTAGGTAATTGATGTTTCTGTTGATATGTTGTGAACTATATAAGATGCAAGATATTCCCTGTTTCGACATCGCCGCTGCTGTGCTGGAGGGCTGCACCTCGCCATTGATGGTGTTGCTGTGCTCGCGGTCAGGTCTCTGATAGGAGCGGCATCCACGACGGCCCGTCACTCTCATGTCCTGATCCCCTTTTGTGCTTGCTGCATGATGGTGGCACTGACTAACTCGTTTCCTCACAGCCTCCCTCCACCGATTGGAACCGCCAACGCTTCTCTAGATTGCCTCCTATTTTTTCTGGACTCTGGAGTGACCTGCCCAGCGTGATTTCACAACCAGTGGAAATAATGTTGTCATAGTGCTAGACTAATGCTTGGAAGGTTTGATCGTCAGAGTCACCTTTCACATGTGCCATCCTTTTGCTTGTATTGCATACTGGTCTGAATCCTGACAAAAATAGCAACTGCTCTGTACACTGTATACCGGTACTTCACACGACATACTCTGAGCTATTTTCTTTTGTCCGTGAAATTGGTATACTCTAAATATATTAAATCTCATGTAGTATTATTTAAATATATGGCAAGAACACCGTGTAGTCGGGGTCCGCCTTGCCGTTGTCGCTCGGCGGCTGGGGGGGTGGGGGGGGGGGCACGAGCTGCCCTGGCGCGCTACGGCTGAAACGAGGGGCCGACGTCGTCGTCGTCGAGGACGATGAGTGGTGCGCCCTGGTAAGCGAGCTCCCAGCAAGTTCTGCGGGCGGCCTCGCGCTCGGCCTCCTCTTGGTGGCGCCGAATCCGGTTGGCCTCCTTGTGCTCCTGTCGGCCTCGACCAAAGCGAGGCGTCTGGCTCCAGCATTGGCGGCACATTGTTGAAAGAGTGTGCCATTGCCATTTTGATGGCGAAGGCGTCCTCGACGAGGACCGCCCAGTCCGCCGTCTCTGGCTTCGGCTGTCGCAGGCGAAACCGACCGGTCGGCGGCGATGGCACGCGGGGCTCGTTGATGACGATGCCTCGCGACCTCGTCCTCGGCGACGAGCGCATCGGCGTCTCGGCCTCCCGCTTCACGGGACACAGCGCCTCACCGCTGGCTCACGGCAACTATGCCGGCACAGAGCCAGACGAGCGAGGAAAGCCCTGCCTCGGTGGTTTCCTGCGGCAATATGCTCCAGGACGGCGGTGAGCGTCGTCGGCGCCTCGAAGCGATGGCGAGACACCGCGTTGTTGCATTTCGGTGGCGAGCCGGACGAGCCTTCGTGGGCGGCGAGCTCCCGAAGCCGGCGGGTGAAGAACTGGCCCCAGTAAACAAGGTTACCGGAGTCTTTGGCGAGGTCCGGACCGTAGCAACGCACGGGCATTCAACTAGTTGAAGATAATATTGTCTACAATAAGTGACCTCTGTTCTTTCGTTCCACAACGAGATATTTTTCACAGCGTCAATGACAGTATTATAAGATTACAGTTATGTACGTATGGTTTTTCAGATCTTATTTTGCCAAGTCGATTTTGGAGTTTTTTTCATGGTTGTCGCGAGGATTACCCTTATAATATTTGTTCCGACTGCTGTTCGGTTACTTTTGGCTGAATACTGATGTTGTTACTCATGCCGATGTTGATTGGTTACTCTAATGGTTGTGCGCGTGCACGTAGCTTGGCACTGCGGCTCAAATTAAAATTATGGGAGAACCTCGTTGGTATTTACAAGTTGTGGTTTAATATGTGTCAGTTCTTGTCCGCCTTAAAAAATCAAGATGGTGTCTAAAACCTCGATGTTTTACTATTTGTTTAGACTTTATTTTGTAATCTTTGGAGATAGCTTATGAATCTCTACCATGTACTATATGCTACTATGAATGATTGTGGTATTGATTGTAAAAAGAAACACAACAAATCAAGCTAACATAACAACGACATCACATTCCTAATATGTTTTAAATTGTGGCAAAATGGATATGATGTCGCATTAGCGGTTCGTTTGGTAGCTTTATCAAAGCAAGCTTAATTTCGGCAGTTGCTCTCAACCATAAGTTAGAGCTCTCGATGTGTTTATGTGATTTAGAATCTCTAACTCTTGCTGTTGTTATATATATATATATTGGAAGAATTATGTTCCAGGTAAGCTTGTAATGATTTTCACGGAAGAGTCTTTTTTTCTAAATTTTTTTCGAATTGAGGAGCACTTGGCTCCCGATTTTATTAAAATTAAATCGATAAGACAAGGTTTAAGACACAGGTTTCATACACACTTCAGTATACCTGGACGTTTCCCGGGTCGGGCCGGGCCAAAAAAGCCCGTTCGCACATTATCCAGGCCCGAGCCCGGCCTGGATATCGGGCCTAAAATTTCTGCCTAGGCCCATCCCGAACTGCACAAATACCACCATGCTGCCGGGCCGTTGGGCCAGGCCTTCACTATCTTCGCCATTCTCCAAGCCTGAGCCCGGCCCGAGTAGCGCACGGGCCTCAAAACTGCTGCCCAGACCCGGCCCGCAGGCTAGAAAAGCCTGGCCCGTCAGGGTTTTTTCGGGTCGGGGCACGCGGGCCGGGCTGCCCATGCCCAGCTATACCCCACACTGGTTGAGCAAACATCCTCCAGTTTTACTAACTCCTCTATCCTTTTAAACCCATTGCAGACCAACCGTACCGGCAAATTTTTTTTAACTACTCGGCATTAAAAAAAAGTCTAAAAGAGGAGCATGATTAACATAGATCCACCACCAGATCTTGAGACGACCATCTTCACGACATGAGACGTCACGAAATAAATAACCGTTAATGCACACTTGCTATATCAAATTGGGTGACTACGAAGCTGCAGGTGTGGAGCGGGGATGAGCGCTGAATGCGGAGACCCGTTGGGGTGACTCGGAGGACGATTTTGGTCGCTCGCCGATGATCTCAGTTCCGACGATGAAATCTCTGCCTCAAGAAGGTAATCGACTCTAACCCTGCTTCTTCAATCTTATCGTTGTCGTATCTCTGCAGGAGTCCGGCAGCGGTGTCATGTGACCTAAGTCTGCAGCGGCTTAGCTCGGTGAGACGAAAAGAGGAGAAGAGGTGCGGACAGCGCGTTGCCGCTCGAGTTCTACAGGTTAATTTACCGAAGGTACGTGGATTCGATCGGCTGTTCCGGGTCGACAGCCGTATGTTGGCTTGTTGTCGACGAGAGCAGCAGCGGTGCTGTCGCCGTCGACTTTTATTCTTGAAGATTTCAATGCCTGGATTATGGTTCATCGACGCAAAAGTAAGATTGCCTCCATCGTTTTGCTAATCGTCGGAGGGGGAGAAGATCACTGGGATCGTTCACTGGTACGATCCGTGATCCTAATTTCAAATGAGAGTATTCCTTGGATCTGACTCCTAGCTCGTCAACTATGGGCTATGTGGGCTCGTCTTAGGATTCACCAAGGGCTTTACTATCACAAACGACTGGTGTTGTGGTCCATGTGGAAGAGGCTCGTTTGGTCAAGCCTAGAAGGTTTACAGCTAGGGGTATGCATCGGATCTTAGGTTTTTACGTGGGAGAAAAATTCCAGGGCGGCAGCTAGTTTGCCATCTGGAGACCGTGAGAGAGCGAGACTCTCTCCCGCCGGTGTGATGGCCAACCGTGGTGGAGGTCCGAACCAAAACCGGGGGAGGGGGCAAGGCTTTGGTGTTGGTCGTGGTGATGGCCGCGATGACGGTCGTCGGGAGTTCAACACGGGTCAAAGCTTAAACAAGTATCACGATGGTGGACCGAGTGGTAATGTTGGAGATGAAGGCGATGGATTTGATAACCGTGATTTTGATGGAGGACAAGATAGGTTTAACGCGGGCAGCGGCTTCAACAACGCTGGTCATCGTCATTTTGGTGGCGGAGGGGGAGATTCTCGACGCCAATTCAACTCCAATCAAGGACGTGGAATTAATAACTGTGGCCGCTTTGGTGGAAGAGGCCGTGGTGCTAGGGATGATCAGGATGCACATCTCTCGGCAATTCAGGCAGAGTTTGTGAAGAACGCTGCGGCTGCTATGGCGCAACAATTTGTGAAGCAGGCTAAAACAGCCTGGTGTACCTTCAAGGCAGCATGTCGTGTCTTTTCGGCAACCTGCCGGCGCTCAGCGACAGACAAGTTTGGGTAATTCTATTGCCACGGCTCCGACGCTTGTTGCGAATCATGGGGCTGTTGTATCTGCTGGACATAATGTTGGAGCACCGGTGAGGAGCATGGGATATAGAGAGGCTAATGGTGATGCCCCATCGGATGGAGGGCATGTGGCAAGGGAAAAATAATAAAATGCCCCGAGATGTTTCCGTTGTGACCAACCTGGACATCAAATGAACGGTTGCACCACTCCTTTATGTGACATATGTCAGTCTCCTGCTCACTGCATTTAGGAATGTCCGAGGTTCTCTATGCCTAGGCCAACTATGGTATACTGTGGTTTTGCACATGAGCTGCTGATGTTTTTGAGGCACCGATGACTGGTGCTACTCGTCCTCGTGTTGAGAATATCAGAATGGGAAGGGTCATGGTGCATGGGGGTTCGATGACTATTCTGGAAATTATTCCGCAGCTGCAATGGGTGGTTCTTGATGAGAACTACCGGTGGGATGTGCGTCAGACAAGTGAAAACATTTATTAGGTTAATTTCCCTAGTAAGAAGGATCTTTTGGGTGCTCAACATTTTGGCACTTATAAAGTTCCGCACAGCCCTTGCTCGATGACTTTTGATACATGGATATCAGCGGTGAAGCCTGCTTGGTGCATCGAGGAGGTTTGGGTTTTGGTCCATGACTTACCTTCTGATGCTTTAGATGATTATATAACTTTGTGGGCACTTGGTACCCTTTTTTGGAAAAACTCTAGATATTGGTATGGATTATACTAGACAGCATAATGTTCTGCGAGTTAGGGTGGCGTGCCTAGATCCTACATTCATTCTAGAGAGGATGGGTATCCTTATTAAGGAGGATTTCTATGTACTGCATTTTCAGTTGGAGGGAGCACCATTACCACCACTTCTTGAGGATGTTGTTATGGATGACATTGATAGGAATGGTGAGGACCATGGTAAGCACAATGCCGACGATCAGAATCAAGGGGGGTGGAGGTGCTTTGGAAGATGGGAGTGAGGTTAATGTGGACAATGGAGGTGATGCCATGATTGAAGATGGTGCTGCCCCTTCTCATAATCAAGCTAGTGGGCTAAATATTGTTTTTGGCTCTTTCTCTACAAATATTGCCCAAATGCTGGACATGGAGATGCTGCAAGCCCAAAATCCGCTCCTGGATTGCTTGAGCCAACCAGGGGGGTTGATATTTCGGTTTCGAAAGGTATATTCGATGTTTATAATCCTCAAATTTTCTCTACTCCATCTATTTCGATTTTATCTTATGATAACCATCAATTTTCAGTGGATAACTTGTCATCTACAACATCGACTCATGTTAGTGATGAGTGTGTGTCTCGTTCTGCTACTGGTTCTGATGTCGGTTGAGCCTGTTGAGGGGCTGCCTTTGTCACCAGCATCGCCAAGGACCCCTGGTCAGGGGGGGGGTGTCCAGAAAATGCAGCCCCATGGACGGGCTACCAAGGAGCTAGCACATGGCTGCTCTGATGGTATGCTGAAGGATGCTAAGACGACGCATTTTTCTGAAGCCGAGGTCATCACGTTTGGAGGTGTGATGCCACCATCCGGACATCGAGAAAGTGCACGTGTTCAAGGTCCGGACACCACACAAATGGAGCGCGCAATGTTGTTGGATCAAAGGCGTAACAATCTTTAGGCTGAAGGTACGTTTGTGCCGAGTATATTTTCAGTTTTATCCTTTTTTGAAGATGAGATAGTTGATAGGGCAAATAAAATTGGAGTATATTTAGGAGCAAATAAAAGCTAAAGTAGTGCAACAGCTAAGTTAATTTTGGATCATGAATTAGAGAGGTCTTTGGTTATTCTAAAAATGAAGGAAGCCGCTATTGATGATGAGATGGTGGCATCCAAGCATTCGCTTTTGTATCATGTATCAGAGCTGTGTGACGATTTGATCGATGAGTCTAGCCCGAGATGTGATGATCTCCATGAGTATGTTGCTCATGTTGAGAATGTCACTCGTCATCGCCGGCAAAAGTCTTATGAAGACGAATATACGGAGAAGAACTTGTATTAAAGTAAAATAAAAAAGATCTCAATGACAAGATTAAAAGGAATGATGTGGAACAGTGATGGTTTTGGTGACCTCTGAAAACATTTGTTTGTACATGAATCTATCCGATACCATCATTTAGAATTTATTGCACTATTGAAGACGGGTCAGTCTAATTTGACTGTTCCATTTTTAAAACACCTGGCAGCGGGGAGGGAGTTCATGTGGTTTTGTCTCCCACATCATGGAAGACCAGGAGGTATATTAGTTGGCATTAATGCAGAAACTCTTCAAGTTAAAAAGGTGGAAACTAGAGATTTTTGTGTTAAGTTGTATTTGAGATCTAAGCACGAAGGTTTTGAGTGGGTATTTTTACCCGTGTATGGAGATGCACAAGATTCACACAAACCCGACTTTCTGTATGAGCTGGTGCTGTTCGGGATATACTTTTCGGGTATAACCACAAGACTCGCTGACCAGGGTGGTCCACCAACGGGTTAGAGCTTTGCTTCACGGTCGGTCCAGTCAGAGAAAGAGGAGGAGCCAGTTCCAGCTACGACAAGGCCCATAAGAGTTACCGACTCTAGTATTACTTGTAGTCCAAGCTGTATCTAGTTACCGACTCTGTAACGTAGCTAGATAGGTCTCTCATGTAACCCTAGACCCTGGTATCTATATAAACCAGCCTTATGGGAGCCTTTAGGGCACAACCAATCTTACTACCACAATCACAACTCGCACAGGAGAACCTCTCTTGTAATCCGCTATAACATCCGGCTTACGCCGATATATTACTGGGTTGCTAGCAGGAGTAGGATCCGATCACCGCAGTTGGATCTGGACCTGGGTAAACTTGTGCTCACCGCTCCTGGAACATCCGACATCTCACACCCCATCTTTGCAACGCCACTAGGACCCCCTATGGCGTACTTGTCGACAATCCGACGATAGTTGGCACCCACCGTGGGGCAGGTGACCTTTGGAGCTTCGTTCCAGGCGGAATCTGTGCGTGCAGGAATCAGAAAAACTATCGCCATGGGTCGCGTGGTCTACGCCAGTGATGTCCCTCTCTACCTTCTCGATGAGACCTGGATTCCGGCTTCAAAACCCGTGACGACCTATATGACCATGTCTATTGGCGAGATCGATATTTATCTCAGTTTCGCTGAACCCGCCCAACCCACCCTTGAGGTGATGACCATGGCGAAATAAAAATCCGGATCTACTTTGTCAGCAGAGGCGGAAGAGTTTAAGATCCCGAAGAAAATCAAACCCACCCAACCCACTCCTGTAGTGGAAGAAGAGGTGGAAGAAGAATATGGATCTGATCTCTCTGACGAGATCGGATACACGGATGAGGAATACATCCGCTACGGATCCGGCTCTGCCGATGTTGAGGCGGAAACCAAGTTGTACCACTACCTCAAGAACATAAACAAGAAGAAGCACTATTCCGTGTACCACATAAGCTCTGGATCTGACTCTATCAATGTTGGAGCTGGCAGCAATTCAGTCCTAGACGCAATCGAAGAAAACGCCGACTTACCTAGCACCCCTCAAGAGTCTAACGTCGCAGGAACTTAGAGACTTCGACAAGGAGATGGAGGAGTACAAACAAGAACACGCCTCCAAGCCAACGCAAGGTGAGCCAGAAAATTCCCCTAGTCCATATGATAGCATGGATGAAAGCTACACCTCGCAGGATGATATGGTGCGGTGACCCAGCATACCACTGCATGATGTAGTACACTATAGTCGTTGATATAACACCAATGAACACCGTTCACTAGTATTACATCCCTCAGAGTGGTACAACAGAAACATAGCAAGTCCAAGACATGAATATAGGTTATAACTCGACTCTTTACACAAGATCCAGAGAAACACTCTAGGTTAAAGAGAGAGAAAGAAACTTCTTACAAAGAAGAATCAGGAATAAATAACTCATAGCTACCATACTTATAAAACTAGTATCTGAACTACTGGGCTTGCATTGCTGCTATTGCAATACTCTACAGAAGTAGGTTCTATGGCTAGAAATTCTATTCTTATCTAATCAGCAACTTCGTCTTTGGTTTAATTGATGTATATGTTGACTTATTTGACTTCATTGAAGAGCTCGAGCTTTTGATGATGATTCCTGGAGCATAACTTGATGTAGACATCGTCTTAATTGCTTCAGAATCTAGCAAGGGTTAAGATGATACGTTGAGTACGAGCGTAGCAAGTTCACTAGAAAAGGAGTGTTTGATGCACTATATCTACAACCACAGACCATAGGTTGTAGGCAATGCAAGTTTTCGTAAACATGTCTTCAAAGGTTGCTTTTATTCTGAAAAGCTATGTCCGTCAGCCTTCACGGGTTTACCAGAACTTTCATGGAGTTCCTTTCCCGCCGCGTTCGCAGCTCCTTCCCAGAACAGGGAGTAACAAGTTATAGTTCTTACACTCTGCAGAGGTGTGTAGCTTTACCCATGAGAGACCTTAGGCTTTGTTTGACGGCCGGGAGTATGTTCCCGTTCAAACTTCCTTGGTTTGAGGCCCAACCTAAGATTGAAGCCAATCACTGCCCCCTTCGTAACCTCGCATGGCTCCTTGGTGTACACCATGCCCACATATTGAATTACGATAATGGTTTGTACAAACCGTTAGATGCCATAACTATCGTGGGACGTTGAGGGTTCCCACCCATATGCTGCATATCCTCTACGAATTACCAACTAATATGCACACTAAGAGTGATAACAGCCACGACCTGCACATTCGGCTACATGCGAGAGGAAGAAGATACAGCTGACTTATCTATCCCATTCAAAATCTCATGGTAAACGCGTAATATACGACGCAAGAATCACTGGCGACATTGAATGTTAAATCCTAGGTGATATAGTCCTGAACAATGGTATTCCAACTGCCATATTTAATAGATTAGATGATCACCCTGGATTAGTAACCAATAGTTCACATTATTATAAAAAATAGTGTTTTCTAACCTTTTTCAAATGCAGGTGATGACAACACTGGATTTGCAAAATACTTTACAGAAAATAATCAAATGACATGAGCAAGTGTGAACTTGCCTTTTGTGATTGCAAGATTATGCACTCACAGTCTTCGAGACAATATAAGATCCAATATCTGAAATCAACATCATTGGTCCGGTAAGGACTAATGTTTAAAGAAGCAAGATGATTTTATGCATAGGTAATGTAATGCAAGTTGATAAACTCGAATCCTAGGGATAACGTTGATCTAGGGTTTAGAAACTAGAAATGGTTTCTTTATAATGTGTTGTCCTTTTAGATAAGTTTCATACTTGTTCTTCTTATTAAGGCTTGTGAGTGTGTGTGAATAACACGTATTTATAATATCATACAACAATAAGATACACACATATGTAATGCTACTCAAGATTGCTTACACTATAATTGTTTACCTTCAAATTTTACTTTATAAGTAATGTCACTTATAAAGAGCTTAGGTGTTATCAATCCTAAGTTTACAAGTAAAGTATAAAGTAATGTGATTACGATTAATTGTTATCTATTGACTGAAGTGGCAAAAAGAATAACATTTGAAAGATTTCTTTTCTAAGGTCTAAACAATCTTTGTGGTTAATCAGATGTGGTCGATGTTTTTTGTGCTAGCTTGAATAGTTTGGACTTGAGATGCTTTACGACTTAATTATAATAGACCAAAGTTAACTATAAAACACAAAATAAGGCTTTAGCATTATACTTAAAGCTTTGCAAACTAAAGTTAACTTAAAAAACATAGATGAACTTAGGTTGTAATGCTTATGATATTTGTATTTTGTTCACTTCATAATGTTTCCTTAAAGTTATTTAAGCATGGCATTACTTCTATTTGAGTAGTGGTTTCCTAACATTATAATGGAATAGAATCATTTTCCTTTTATAGATGAGTGATTATAGTTTGTAAACAAGGAAGTAATATTACTTAACTACTTATGGATTCAATATAGTGTTTTGGTATGTTTATAACTTGTGGTTGAAGTAAGGAAAAGTTTTATTTAGTCACAAATTATTCTTGAAGATTTTATATTGGATAAAAATCTTTTTAAGAAATAATCTACACTTATGGATGAATGATAATTCAATAAAATTGCATTTAAAATGTGTTGAGACATTTTTACTTCATATTATCAATATTGAAGACTAATACTATTTATTAGGCTCAATTGGCTAATTTTAGGAATATTAGCAAATTTTATTTACCTTTATAGGAATTATTTGTTCAGGAAATAGGTTTAAATTTTTATTTACCTCAAAAGTGGAATATTATATTTTTAACATGTAGTTATTATTTTTGTGATCATTTTGGTATATTACATTTATTTTTGTGATTTATAAATATTAAGATATGATTTTTATAAGATTTACTACTTTATAAATACTTAATAATTAATAAATATTTAATTATGAAATAATAATGCATGATTATATTTTAAATTATAGTTCTCATTTTTCTAAGACTTTTGATATATTATTTATATTTTTTTATTAATTACCATGATTAAAATATGAGTTATCAAAGTTTTATTACTTATAAAATATTTATTAAATAGTAATAATTTAAATTATTGACATAATAATGTTTTATAGTAGTTTTAAGTTATAGATTTTATTTTTCTACAAATTTTCATATATTATTCACATTTTTCTGAATTATAAAACAAAAGTTATTAATTAAACAAGATTTAATCATTTTATTACGTTTGAGGAAATATTTATATTTGATCTTATAATGTTTTATCCAATTCCTAAACATAAAAGACTTTTTATACCTAAGATAAACCTACCCAAGGTCACTGACTAGTGGGGCCTGTGCCATGTCATTTCCAGAAACAATAAACAAATCAATAAAAAGTATTATGATGTTAGCATGATGTCACTGTGACTGAAGGGAATATGCCCTGAGAGGCAATAATAAATTGTTTATTATGTGTATTCCAAGTATATGATAGATGTTTATTTTTCATGCTATAATTGTATTAATACGGAAACGTTAATACATGTGTGTTTAATAAACAAACAGAAAGTTCCTAGTTAAGCCTCTCTTATAAACTAGCTCGTTGATTAACAAGATGATCAAGGTTTCCTGATCATGGACATTGGATGTTGTTAATAACGGGATCACAACATTAGTGTAATGATGTGATGAACATTCATCCGAAGTATAGCATTACGATCAAAGTCATTGAGTTTATATTGCTATAACAACTTACGAAGTGATCCTAATCCTTAGACCATGAGATCATGTCAATCACTAACACCTAAGAGTTTCTTGATAACATCAAACGTCACACCGTAATGGTGATTATAAAGATGGGTTCAGAACTAATAAAGTGTTATGTTGAGGCTCATGGATCGAGAGTGGAATTTGTTCATCCCGATGACGGATAGATATACTGGCCCTCTCGGTGATATCACATTGACTAGCTTGCAAGCAAGTGATTTGATCACTAGAATGTTATATCACGGAACGAGAAAAGAGTGCATGTCGGTAACGAGATCAAACTAGGTATGGAGATACCGATGATCGAATCTCGGACATGTAATATATCGTGAGACAAAGGGATTAAGATACTAGCGTAAAGGTTCCGACGATCACAAGAAAGTCATCGTTGAATGTGTGGGAGTCAAGATGGGTCTCAGATCCGCTTCGATTATTGATCCGAGGGGTCTCGATCATGTCCGCATTATTCACGAACCGTAGGGTGACACACTTAAGAGACACCGACATCCAATTGGAGCAAAAGTTTCATGCCGAAAGAATAAACAAGCAGTGAATTTATTTCACTAGATACCAAACAGTTTTGTGAAATTGCATAAAGTGGTTATGCATGTGAAATAGAATTCTAGCAAGGGTTATTTGTGAATGTTTGTCATTAAAGTAATTGACAAAATTCTGAATAAAATAAAAGAGTTTTATTTAATGAGAGTTTGCATTAAATTTGGTGGAAATTTAATGGGATCTTTGAGTGGGATTTTGAGTGGAGGAATTTGGAGGAGTTTTGTGAGTGGAGTGTCCACCCACATGAAGAGGGGAGGGCAAGGGCAGCCCCATGCGCTGCCACCCCTTGGGGTTCCCTCCTCCTATAAAAGGAGCCCTCCTCTCACTTCTCACTCACACCTCGTGAAGGATCTCTCCCTCTAGAATTTATCCCCATGGTCTCGGACTAGCGAGATACATGTTCCCGTGGCTATTCGTCAAGAAAGAGTTGTGCTTCACTGCATCGCTGGAGCGAGGAGGCGGAGGTTGCTCGGTGCCTCGAACGTGTGTGCGAGCACGGATGCGTCAACGATTTGGCGCGCTAGGACTTCCTCTCGATCTTGAGATCGGCAAGAGATCGTCTACATCAACCACGAGTTTGGACTCGTTAAACTTTGTCGGTCTTCAAGGGTATGTTCTCTACGGATATACATCCGCCGCTGTTTGTATCTAGTATAAATAGATCTTGGTATATAGTTCACATCGTAGAAAATTTTTGTTTTCTATCGCGAACCCTTCAAAGGGTATCGATCCGGATTTGCGTAGATACTTTACACGGGTAGTACACATATGAGTATGTGGGCGATGATGGTCATGTTGTTGCTCCTTTCTTGTGATTTTGGATATTGGTGGCATAGTGGGATGAAGCGGCCCGGACAAACTTTACATGTCCTCGCACATGAGACCTGTTCCACGCTTGACATGCAACTAGTTTGCATAAGTGGCTAGCGGGTGTCTGTCTCTCCTACTATAGTCAATATCTATTTTGCAAGCGAGTTGTCAACAATTTGATTATCCTCGTTGTGGTTCATGTTCGTAGGTAAGAACGGTTCTATCTCGAAAGCCCTCAGCCACGTAAAACTTGCAATGGATAAATTAGAGGCGTCTAGTTTAGATTGTTGCTGGGGTAGTGTTATGATATGGTAGTGTTGTAAGTAAAAGTATGAGATGATACTCTTACAACACACATAGCCTGTAAAACCCATAGACTGTGGATTTACACATATAGGTATGATAGTGATCATACCACGATGCACATGATAGAGATCATCTGCGGGAACCATATAATTTCACTAATAAACATATGATGTTTGATTGCATCTTATATTGCTTGTTTAGCGCTTTGTTAAGCATAATAAGATGATCCCTCATTTAAATATCAAGATAAGAATGTGTTCTCCCTTTAGTATGCACCGATTATGTTTTCGCTGCCCAAGACATCACGTGATGATCGGGTGTACTTGGATCCTCGACCATACTTGGTGTGTAAGACAGTTACACACCAAAAATACTAAGGTTCTAACTTGGCGAGCCTAGCATGTATGTACATGGCCTCGAACACGTAATCGAAAGGTTAAGCATGAGTCATATAGTTGATATGATGCCCATTTGATGCTCGCTTTGAAGCTATACCGACTCACGTGATGATCGGACTTGGTGTAGTGGATTTGGTTCATGTAATCACCAAAAGGACACGAGGATGTCGCTTTTGAGGAGTTCATTCGTAATATAGATTAGTTGAACTCAATATATCATACACTTAGTCTAAACTTTACAAATTCATTGTAGATGGCACCACCGCTTTTAATTTCAATGCTCATGGAGAAAGAGAAACTAGCAACGAACGGTAGCAACTTTACCGAATGGGCCATGAATTTGAGGATTCTCCTCTCTCGCACAAAAGCAATATGTGCTAGAAGCGTTAGGCCCCCACCTTTGACGATGCCCCGACGAGGAGAAGAATGTCTATCGACTCGTCATGAGGACCACAACTTAGTTCATTGCGGCATATTGTATGGGCTAGAGCCGAACTTCAAAGCGTTTAAACGGCAATGCTTTTGATACAATGGGTGAGTTGAAAATGATTTTCGACACACATGTCGTCAGAGAGAGCTACAATGCTTCGTAAAAGTTCTTTAGTGCATGATGGAAGAGAACAGCTGTTAGTGAGCATGTACTCAAGATTTCAGGTTACGCCGATAAGCTTGTGTCCTTGGGAATAACAATTCCCATTGACTTAGGCATCCATCATGTTCTGCAGTCTCTGCCACCTAGCTATAAGAGCTTTGTGATGAACTATAATATGCAAGGCATGAAGAAGTCTCTCCCCGAGCTTCCACAATGCTTAAACCGCAGTGGAGATCAAAAGGAACATCAAGTGTTGATGATCAATAGGAACACTGGTTTCAAGAAAGATAAGAAGGGAAAACGAAGGGAAGTAAGGGCGGAAAGCCCTGCGCTACCGAAAAGAAACCCCGAGTTGGACCTAAGTCCGATACCGAAAGCTACTATTGTAAGGATCGCCATCGAAGCGCAATCCCAAGTATCCGCGCATAAGAAGGCCGCAAGGCAAACAAAGGTATATATGATATACATGTTATTGATGTGTACTTGACTAGTGCTCGCAGAGCACCGGGTATTTGATACCGTTGCGCCATAATATTTGTAACTCGAATCGTGGTCATGAATAAAGCATCGCTAGCAAGGGTGAGGTCAAGATGCGGTCGCAATGGATCAAACGTTGATGTGATCGCCGTTAACGCTACCTCTCCACTTACCGTCGGGATTAGTTATAAACTTAAATAATCGTTATTTGGTGCCCGACCGAGCATGAACATTGTATCTGGATCATGTTTGATGCAAAGTGGTTTTTCATTCAAATCGAGAACAATGGTTGTTCCATTTATATGAATGAAATCTTTATGGTCATGCACCAATGTTGAATGGTTTATTTCTTGGATCTCGATGATAATGTTACACATATTCATAATATTGATGCTAAAAGGATTAAACTTAATGATGATATATCCGATATATGTGGTAATCGCCGTCTAGGTCATATTGGCATTAAACGATGAAGAAGCTCCATTCGGATGGACTTTTAGAATCACTTGATTATGAATCATTTGATACATGTGAGCCATGCCTTATGGGCAAGATGACTAGAACGTCGCTTTCCGGTTCAATGGAACGGGCGATTTATTGGAAATCATACATTCGATGTATGTGGTCCAATGAGTGTGTCGCCGAGGTGGATATCGTTATTTTGTTACTTTCACGGATGATTTGAGTAGATACGGTTATATCTACTTGATGAAACACAAGTCTGAAACCTTTGAAAAGTTCAAGGAATTTCGTAATGAAGTTGAAAATCATCGTAATAGAAAGATCAAATTTCTACGGTCCGACCGTGGAGGTGAGTATCTAAGTTACGAGTTTAGCACTCACATGAAAGAGTGTGGAATTGTTTCACAACTCACACCTGCCGAACACCACAAATGAAATGGTGTGTCGGAACGTCAGAATCGTACTTTATTAGATATGGTTCGATCTATGATGTCTCGACGGACTTGCCGTTGTCATTTTGGGGTTATGCACTAGAAACCGCTGCATTCACTTTAAATCGGGCACCATCTAAATCCGCTGAAACGACACCGTATGAATTGTGGTCTGGAAACAAACCTAAGCTGTCATTTCTTAAAGTTTGGGGATGCGATGTTTATGTGAAGAAACTTCAACCGGATAAACTCGAACCCAAAGCGGAAAATGCGTCTTCATAGGATACCCTAAAGAAACTATTGGGTATTCCTTCTATCACAGATCCGAGGGCAAGGTTTTTGTTGCCAAGAATGGATCCTTTCTAGAGAAAGAGTTTCTCGCGAAAGGTGTGAGTAGTCGGAAGGTAGAACTCGAAGAGGTTGTGGAACCTTCTCTTCAAAGTATGGCGAGTAGCGCAGCGCCGGAAGTTGTTCCGGAGTTGGCTCCACCTGTTGAAGAGGGAACTAATGATAATGATCATGAAACTCCGAAAGAGAGTACTACCGAACCTCGCAGGTCAAACAGGACGCGTGCAGCTCCCGAGCTGTACGGAAATCCTATCATAAATTTCATGGTTGATGAAAATAATGACCCTGCGACGTATGAAGAAGCGATGATGAGCCCGGATTCCAACAAATGGTTAGAAGCCATGAAATCCGAGATGGAATCCATGTATGAAAATCAAGTTTGGAACTTGGTGGAATTACCTCACGACCGAAAGGCCGTGGAGAACAAATGGATTTTCAAAAGGAAAACTGATGCTGATGGTAATGTGACCATCTATAAAGCTCGACTTGTCGCAAAGGGGTTTCGACAAATTCAAGGAGTTGACTACGATGAGACTTTCTCTCCCGTAGCGATGCTAAAGTCAGTTAGGATTATGTTAGCAATTGCTGCATATTTCGATTATGAAATATGGCGATGGATGTCAAAACCGCTCTTCTCAATGGTAATATTGAAGAAGAGTTGTATATGATACAACCAAAGGGTTTTGTCGATCCTAAGGATGCTAACAAGGTGTGCAAGCTTCAGCGATCCATCTATGGATTGAAGCAAGCATCACGAAGTTGGAATCTCCGCTTTGATGAGGTGATCAAAGAGTTTGGATTTGTCCAAACTTATGGAGAAGCTTGTATTTACAAGAAAGTGAGTGGGAGCAATGTGGCATTTCGATATTATATGTGGATGACATATTATTGATCGAATGATATAGAACTTTTAAACAGTGTTAAAAGTTATCTAAACAAAGAAATTTTCAATGAAGGACCTAGGTGAAGCGTCATACATATTAGGCATAAAGATCTATAGAGATAGATCTAGGCGCCTAATAGGGCTATCGCAAAGTACATACCTTGATAAGATTTTAAAGAAGTTTAAAATGGACGGAAGTAAGAAGGGGTTCTTACCTATGTTGCAAGGCAAGACATTGAGTAAGACTCAAAGTCCGGCTTCGACGGAAGAAAGAGAGATAATGGACAAAGTCCCCTATGCTTCAGCCATAGGCTCTATAATGTACGCCATGCTATGTACAAGACCGGATGTGGCACACGCTATTAGTTTGACTAGTAGGTACCAATCGGATCCAGGTTCGGAACACTGGATAGCGGTCAAGAATATCCTTAAGTACTTACGAAGAACTAAGGATATGTTTCTTGTATACGGAGGTGAAGAAGAGCTCGTCGCTAAGTGTTATGTCGACGCTAGCTTTGACACCGATCCGGATGACTCTAAGTCTCAATCCGGATACGTATTTCTCATGAATGGTGGAGCGGTTAGTTGGAGGAGCTCCAAACAACCTGTGGTAGCGGGATCAACAACGGAGGCCGAATATGTTGCTCGTTGCCAGCGGCTCGGAAGCGCTTTGATGAAGGAGTTCATATCCAACTAGGAGTTGTGGCAAGCGCTTGGACCCAATGGTGATCTATTGTGACAACAATGGTGCCATTGCCAATGCCAAAGAGCCAAGGTCTCACAAGCATTCCAAGCATATTAAGCGCGGTTTCACTCCATCCGCGAGCATGTCAAGGATGGAGATATAAAGATTTAGAAGTACATACGGATCTCAATGTAGCAGATCCGCTGACTAAAACTCTCCCTAGAGCAAAACATGATCAACACCGTAACTCAATGGGTGTTAGATATATCACTATGTAACTAGATTATTGTCTCTAGTGCAAGTGGGAGATCAAGGAATATGCCCCGAGAGGCAATAATAAATTGTTTATTATGTGTATTCCAAGTATATGATAGATGTTTATTTTGCATGCTATAATTGTATTAATACGGAAACGTTAATACATGTGTGTTTAATAAACAAATGTAAAGTTCCTAGTTAAGCCTCTCTTATAAACTAGCTCGTTGATTAACAAGATGATCAAGGTTTCGATCATGGACATTGGATGTTGTTAATAACGGATCACAACATTAGTGTAATGATGTGATGAACATTCATCCGAAGTATAGCATTACGATCAAAGTCATTGAGTTTATATTGCTATAACAACTTACGAAGTGATCCTAATCCTTAGACCATGAGATCATGTCAATCACTAACACCTAAGAGTTTCTTGATAACATCAAACGTCACACCGTAATGTGGTGATTATAAAGATGGGTTCGTAACTAATAAAGTGTTATGTTGAGGCTCATGGATCGAGAGTGGAATTTGTTCATCCCGATGACGGATAGATATACTCTGGGCCCTCTCGGTGATATCACATTGACTAGCTTGCAAGCAAGTGATTTGATCACTAGAATGTTATATCACGAACGAGAAAAGAGTGCATGTCGAACGAGATCAAACTAGGTATGGAGATACCGATGATCGAATCTCGGACATGTAATATATCGTGAGACAAAGGGATTAAGATACTAGCGTAAAAGGTTCCGACGATCACAAGAAAGTCATCGTTGAATGTGTGGAGTCAAGATGGGTCTCCGATCCCGCTCGATTATTGATCCGAGAGGGGTCTCGATCATGTCCGCATTATTCACGAACCGTAGGGTGACACACTTAAGAGACACCGACATCCAATTGGAGCAAAAGTTTCATGCCGAAAAGAATAAACAAGCGCAGGAATTTATTTCACTAGATACCGAAACAGGTTTTCGGGTGAAATTGCATAAAGTGGTTATGCATGTGAAATAGAATTCTAGCAAGGGGTTATTTGTGAATGTTTGTCATTAAAGTAATTGACAAAATTCTGAATAAAATAAAAGAGTTTTATTTAATGAGAGTTTGCATTAAATTTGGTGGAAATTTAATGGGATCTTTGAGTGGGATTTTGAGTGGAGGAATTTGGAGGAGTTTTGTGAGTGGAGTGTCCACCCACATGAAGAGGGGAGGGCAAGGGGGCAGCCCCCATGCGCCAAAGGAGCCCCTCCTCTCACTTCTCACTCACACCTCCTCGTGAAGGATCTCTCTCCCCCTCTAGAATTTATCCCCCATGGTCTCGGACTAGCGAGATACATGTTCCCGGTGGCTATTCGGCAAGAAAGAGTTGTGCTTCCGCTGCATCGCCGGAGCGAGGAGGCGGAGGTTGCTCGGTGCCTCGAACGTGTGTGCGAGCACGGATGCGCTGCTGATTTGCGGCGCTAGGACTTCCTCTCGATCTTGAGATCGGCAAGAGATCGTCTACATCAACCACGAGTTTGGACTCGTTAAACTTTGTCGGTCTTCAAGGGTATGTTCTCTACGGATATACATCCGCCCGTTGTTTGTATCTAGTATAAATAGATCTTGGTATATAGTTCACATCGTAGGAAAATTTTTGTTTTCTATGCGAACCCTTCAAAGGACATCAGACAGTTTGAACCGCTTTTTACTATGATAGGCTAGTCTCACTGCTGATCGGTGGGACACCAGCCATGTCACCCACCAATGAGGCAGTTGACCAAGTCAGTCCCGATGACCTAGTCAAAGATGACATCGGTCACCGGATTGATGAGTCCAGCACGACGGCACACGGCGGCGCTGCCAATTTGTGGCCTCCCCGTGGCATATGAACGCTTGCATTCCACACTATCTACATTGCCGAGTCGAACTAGAGTGTTTGCACGAGCGAATGATCACCGGAAATAGCTCCGGCGAGCTTAACTGCGGTGGTGCTCGTCGGCCTCACGACGAACTCGAGCTAGAGGTGAAATTAGGAATCTACAATAGGGAAGGATATGCATAGGCATACCCTGATCATAGCTGTGTGGTCCATGTCGATGATGGTGACCGGAGACGAGCGCAAATTCACAGATTCCCGCGATCACCGTGGAAAGGAATTTGAGAAATTCGCTTCAATCTGAGCTCCACTTGTTGAAGTGCTCCACCTAGAGGATCTCGGAGACACGACTCTTCTTCTCGACCATCCCACGATCCTCGAGGTGGCCTGCATCAGTGGCTAGTCGGAGCTCACCGGCGGCGACTTCAGTGTTGTAAAGGAAATTAGAGAGGGAGCGCGCGAGGAATGATCAGGATGAGGATGAGGGCGTCGTCGTTTCGTTCTTATCCTCGCGGAGGCCTTAGTGGCGGCGTCACGGCGACAGGCGGCATTGGGTGGTCATCGACCCCTCCAGCGAGCTGCTTGTCCAGAGGAGGAAGACAACGGATTGGGTTGCCAAAAGGTATGTGAGCTTGGGACATTACTGGGCTGCAGTGAAGTGAGCGGGAGAAGAAGGGGTTGCTGCTGGGCGGTAGATAGGTAGAGGAAAACACTGGGCCGGCCTGCTGCTCGGGTCAGGTCATTTTTCTTTCTGTTTTCCTTTTTCTATTTTTTGTTTTTGTAATTTATGTTTTGTCTTAATTCTTTCTTTATAGAACTTATTCTTTCGACAAATGCAAACCCATAAAAATGTATTTCAAATTCTCGTATGATTTTATTTATTATGATAATATACTTTATTTATTGCTTTCTATTTTTTAATCATAGATAGATTCTTGTATTAAATAGAATAAGTAGGAATTAGGGTTTTAGGGTTTATATCTTAAGAATTCTTTATAACACTATTTTCACTTTTATTTGGAGTAATGAAGTTTTAAAATGTTTAATAATAGTCATAGGGTTTATTTTTATGTATTTAATCACACAGTAAAGTATAGGGTAGTTTATAATTATTGTATCCCCATTTATTCCATGCTCATATGGAATGAGTGGTTAGAGAAATGGATCAAAGAATTTGCCTAATGAATATAAATTGAATATTTATGAGATGTTGAGGATAAAACTCATTAATAAGTTTAGTGTTCTCAATTGTAATTGATTACCCTAGTTTTTAGGGTACTTACTATACTTATATTCTTTTGTTAATGTGAATAAAGATTAATGGCTAAACATATTGTCTTTATGTTTGTGATCTTTAATGATATCACCCTTTGAAATAGAAAGTTATTTTATGGAATGTCTTATGGAAAAGAATTGATAAAGATAACTTCTAAGCACATATGGTTATGATAATTGGAATTGCCAAAGATGTGCTTAAGTGATTTGCTATAGGAAAATAGTCCCATAAAGCATTGTGAAAATAAAATGATTTATCCAACAGATGAGATGGATGTTTAAGCTTGATTATAGATTTAGGGTTTAGGTTTTATCCAGAATTCCTATCTTCCATACTTCAATAATTGTGCACTTCTAATTAAGGAATTCCTTTCCTAGATATAATACTTCTTTATATCCATCATCATGTGTTAACATGATGAGCTTTACTTCACAAGAATATTCTTATCCACCTTTTATTCTTCTAAATCCATTTATAAATCCAATGAGCTTGACACTAAAGCCTTCTCATAATCTTCTCATATATATACTTGGTTATCAAACTATTCTACTACTAATAATCTCCAATCCAGCAGATGGTTACAATTTCCTCCATTCATACCGTTCCTTTATTATCCATCACCAACATTATTCTAATAGATTCATATATATATATATATTTATATTTATATATATATCAAATCCTACTTCACCTCAAGTGTTTAGTATTTCCCAAGAGGAAAATACTACATCTATAATTCAATGTTGCTCTAACATCATTCTAATCATACTATCTTATCTCTACTTGACTCCCATATGTTATACTCAAACTTCACATCATATCATGGTGACTTAGCATGGCTAACCTAGAATAACATATATATACTAGGGTTCAATCATGTTCTATCCACCAATGTCACTTATACATGATATAAGCATTCAACCTTGGTGACTAAAGCATGATCATTGTAATCCTTTGATCACTTATGGCTTAGGTTTCTAGTTGGATAATCAAGGCCTTCATCAATACAACATTGCAGTTGTATTGTAATTATCTTATGTTTATCTCTGTTGGACTAAGAGATATTATTCATTGACTATACCTACTTGATCCAATAGGATTACTCCTAGTAACTTTCTTCAATATTCATCCTTGTAATCTTTACCTCTGATACTCCTCTATCATTTCAGTAGTGAGTTAACTCCATCAATAATCCTATTGATTTAACTCTCTTCCAACACTCCCATCATATAGATGATATTTAAATCTAACATTACCACCTATCTCTTCTTACTTATTTCTCTAAAGTTTTTAGAGTGGATGCTATGATAAGGACAAGAGTTGATAGATAAAGAATTGATAGTTTAAGAATTTGTGAATCAATAGTTGATTACTCAACATTGATGAACAACAGATATTGAGATAGGATTCTATAAGGATTGATATGGAAAGAAAGATATATGGTGAATGATCTTGACTTGGTTTCTTTCCTACTCAATCTCACTAAAGAGTTAAGGTTAGGTATTACCATGATACTCATGGTATAAGTAGATGAGATTAAGATAGATCAAGATTTAGTTGTTCCATTCCTATTTATGTTTATAACTTGGTTTCATGAGTGTGTAATGAATACTAGGATATGATTACTTAAGGATCAAATATAAACCATTAAGTAATATATTATGGTTAACTTTTATTACATTTGATCTACCCTTAGATCAAATTTCCCTTACCCAAAATAAGGTTTTAGCAAAGGTCATATTGAAACTTATCGCAGTCAACTTGATGATTTACTTCAATTCCATCAACTTAAGAGAAGCTTCAATCACTTTGACAAGATTTATTCAAAAGCGCAAAAATTATTCAGATTTTCCATGCATGAATGCAATGCACAGATCCGTGTTTAGCTTATTTCTAAGCTCTAATGTTGGGATGTTACATATGGACACCGGAGATTCCTCCGAGGTCCACACGCCAACCACTACGGAGAGTACCGACGGAAGTTTATCCCCTGGAACCAGACCAAAATCATCTTTGCCACTAGTATGCACGTTAAGGCTACTGGGCGGTCAAAGAAGAAGAAGAACAAGAACAAGAATCCGACACCGGCAGAGCCGAACGTCGAGGAAACCAATGAAGAAAAAGTTGATGAAGACATCGAGATGGAGAATTAGGATGGAGATCCGATTAATACCACGCCAATCGACCCTCATGTGGATGGACACGTCGTCACCAAGGGTGCACGTGAAATTTACGGAGATGCTCTCACGATTCCAATCCCAACGGCTTCAGATCTTACTCCGGAGGCGCTGGAGAAAAGGGCCGAGGACTTGGAAAAGCACCATCTGTTTCTGCTCAGAGAGGCCGCGCGCATCGTCGAGCATAGGCAGTAGTTAGACAGTGATCCTGCCAAATATCAGTCAGATTTCAAGCGACACCCAAACAAAACAAGGGGAGGTCCGTTTCTTGCCAACAAGAACCCGAATATACACAAAGATCTATTCGACGGAAAGACCAGAGAGAATATCTGAGTCTACAACACGCCATTGTAAAACGCTACTGTATCTTGGTCCATCCTCGAAAAACAATCCGTCTCCACAGCAGGTCCAGCAGTGCGTTGCATTGCTGGACAAAGGATTAAAGTAGTAGAAAACGGCCATGTCATTCAGTGGCAAGCTGTCCTCAAAGTCGGAATTTTTCCACACTGGCGCTAACCAAAGCGCTGATGGAAGGCTCCACAGGGATACGGATCAACGCTATCGTCCCCGTGGAGAAGAAGAGAATTCAAGAACCGGCTCAAACGGCCATTCTCGCTGGCCGACGCGTGACTGGGTAAGAGTTATTCCGGCTGCGTCCAAAGACACGATCAGGGCAATGGTTCCTCATCAGGACCATCGTCGGCAAAACAACCACTATAGAGAAGACCCGGAAACACGCCGCCAACGAGAAGACCAAGATCGGCTAAGGATTCCAACACCGAGCCGTCCATCTAGTAACGCAGGACGAAGAGATGATCCAGACCGTCCTGAATCAAGTAGGGACGGGGCCCGAAGAAACCAGCATCGGAGTCAGCATAATGAGGCTCCACCGCCACCACCGCATAACCCAGCCAGAAATAATCCACCAGGGCCACCATCGCCTCTTGGCAGCGACCCTGAAGGATCCCGACGTAGCCATGCAAGCCGCAGGGGCGGAGGCGGCAAAAGTGAGAGGAGAAGCAGAAATTCGACTATGTCGCGCAGAAGCCGTGAGCCTGCAAGGCGCAGACCTCTCTCGCTGAACAACGCTCGCCATCGCATTGAATCAAACATAGAGGCACGGCGGTACGAGGAAGAAGACGTGTATGTGGGACACAAGTGCTTTGGACCACACATACGTCGGACTAAATTTCCGGTTAACTTTGGTATTGCCAAACACATTTAACCCTACGATGGCGCGGCTCGGCCAGATACTTGGCTCTAGGATTTTTTCTAGGCCTGCTGTATTGCCAAAGGAGGAAACAGCCTGGTTGCAGTCCGATATGTCCCGCTTATACTGAGGAAGACGGTTCGATCGTGGCTCAATAAACTGCCAGAGAACTCAATTTATAACTGGTATAATATGCAAAGTGCGTTCTTTTCAAACTTCGAGGGAACATGCAGTAGGCCCTGCATAGTCGAAGACTTGCAGCGTTGCACACAAAGACCCAAAGAAACCTGCCGGGATTACCTCGGATGATGGATTGACAAGAAGAACTCCTGCGAGGGAGTAAACGAGCAAACCACGATAGGACCTTTTATCGCAGGACTCCCAGTCGGACTTTTGCATCAAAGATTGAAGCGTGACCACGTCACAGATTTGGGAGAGATGATAGAGACGGCAAGCAAATATGCTGACACCGATGATGATTCAGAAGGGCTGCTAAATATTCTGGCCAATCCCAATGCGGCCAAACAACCAAAACAACAAGCTCAGAAGCGCAAGAACACATAGGATGAAAAGCCGGCTCTGGATAACACAGTTGTTAATGCAATGTTCGGATCTGGCGGACGAGGAGGACGTGGAGGCGGACGGGGTAGAGGCCGTGGAACTTCCCAAATCTAGGGCAGAGGAGATCAGCAACCCGGAAGAACCTATACCTGAGCCGACATTGCCAATAATCCCTGTGTCCACCACCTGGATAGTAACAGAGGATCTACCCACACAAATGCCGAGTGTCGTTTCAATGACGACATCAAGAAAGATGAATCCGCTGGCTACAGAGCCAAGCGACAAAAAGGAAAGAAAAATTCCGAGAAAGGAAAGGAGCCCAAGGAAGATTCCGACATGGAAGAAGCGGATACCGCCGTAGAGCCCAAGTTGGATGGAAAGAAGACTTTTTCGACTAAGAAAGATGCATACGTATTCTTCCTTGGATCCCAACCTGCCAAGGAAAACAAGGCGGTTCTCCATAACCACAATGCCACGGTTTCGGCTGCTCCACAATTTCTGGACTGGTCGGATGTAACCATCACCTTTGATCGCTCAGATCACCCGAGGAAAATACATCGTCGGGGAAAGTACCATCTAGCCGATAATCCTCTTATTGATGGCTATGAGTTCTCTAAAATACTCAGGACGGTGGGAGTAGCATTAACATCCTCTACATTGAAACGCTGCACCGCATGAAGCTACACGAGAGCCAATTGAGTTACAGCAGTGTAACTTTCCATGGCATTGTACCAGGGAGACATGCGGATTCTCTGGGTGAGATTACTCTGGACGTGACATTTGGAACCCGAGACATTTACCGGACCGAGCCACTCTCTTTTGACGTGGTACCAGTCAAAAGTGCTTACCACGCCATCTTTGGACGTTCGGCTTACTGGGCGTTCATGGCTCGTCCCTGTTACATCTACAACATGATTAAACTTCCAGGTACAAAGGGCGTAATCACCGTCCGAGGAAACCCGAGGAAGGCGCGAGAGTGCGACCAAGGATCTACTGCCTTCACCGAAGCTGTGCTGCATTCCTAGGAGTACCAGGAGATCAAGAAGGCCATCAATCCGTCTGAGATGCCCTCTACAAAGAACGAGGTGCTAAATCCAAGTTTGCAGTTCAAGACGTCGGAAGAGACGAAGAAAACGTTGTTGAAGCAACATGATCCCTCCAAGAGGACGAACATAGGGGTAGGCTTAGACCGCGCATAGGAAAGCGCACTCGTCGAGTTCCTGAAATCTAATAGTGATATTTTCGCTTGGCAGCCTTCTGACATGATCGGAGTACCTAGGGAACTTCCCAAGCACTCTCTTAATGTGTACCCTGACGCTGAACCCATCAAACAGTCCTTACGATGGTTTGGTGATGAAAAGCGCAAAGCGATAGCCAAAGAATTAGCCTAACTAGAGTTAGCCGGATTCATAACAGAGGTCATCCATACAGATTGGGTGGCAAATCATGTACTCGTCCCTAAAAAGGACACCATTGATTTAAGGATGTTTGTTGATTATACCATTTTGAACAAGGCATGCCCAAAAGATCCATTCCCTTTGCCAAGAATCAATCAAGTTATCGACTCAACGACAGGGTCGAAACTACTCTGTTTTCTTGACGCATATTCCGGATACCACCAAATACGGATGAAAGAGTCAGATCAAATTAATACGTCCTTAGTCACTCCTTTCGGAACCTTCTACTACAAAAATATGCCTTTTGGCTTAAATAACGCAGGAGCAACATATCAACGTACTATGCAACATTGTCTCAACGACCAAATCGGACGCAACGTCCATGTATACGTAGACGACATAGCAGTTATGTCGAAAATGAAGGTACCTTTAATTTCCTACTTGGAGGAAACATTTGCTAGTCTACGGAAATTCAATATGATGCTAAATCCGAAGAAGTGTTTCTTTGGAATTCCAGCCCGAAAATTGCTTGGTTTCATCGTCTCCGAGCGAGGCATAGAGGTGAAGAGAGACAAAATCAAGGCTATACTCAACATTACCAGGCCAACTCGCCTGAAGGACATGCAATGTATCACTGGTTGCATTGCAGCAGTGAGTTGGCTCGTCAGCCGGCTTGGCGAAAGAGCCGCACCTTTGTACAAACTCTTGAAGAAAACCAACAAGTTTGTCTAGACCCTGGAAGCTGAGATCTCCTTGCAAAGTTTGAAAGACCTACTTTCAAACCCACCAGTTCTCGCAGCGCCAGAACCTTAGGAGCCTATGTTACTCTACATTGTAGCGACCAATAAGGTCATAAGTGTGGTAATAGTATTGGAGCGCGAGGAAGAAGGCCATGAGCACAAGGTGCAGCGTCCAACTTATTACCTAAGTGAGGTCCTGATAGAATCAAAACAATGGTAACCACATCATCAAAAGCTAGCCTATGGAGTGTTCTTTGCATCCATAAAGCTACGCCACTATTTTCAAGAGCACAAGATAACAGTAGTGAGCACCGCTCCCCTGCGAGACATAATCAATAACCGCGACGCCACATGACGTGTCGCAAAGTGGGGAATAGAGATTTCAACTTTCGACATTGAGTACAAGCCGCGTACAACAATCAAATCCCAAATACTGGCCGACTTTGTCCTCTAGTATTGGACTACAACAATCAAATCCCAAATATTGGACAGAGACGAAAGAAAACAGAAGTCCTCCAGATTCAGAATTTTGGACCCTTCACTTTGACGGATCAAAAGCACGAGGAGGCTCGGGGGCTGGCGTGGTGCTCAAATCACCCCAAGGAGATAAGATATTCTATGTGTTGAAAATACACTTTATGACAACAAACAATATTGCTGAGTATGAAGCTTTGTTGCATGGAATACGCATAGCAAAAAACATTGGCATAACAAACTCATGTGTTACGGAGACTCGGACTTAGTTGCTCAACAAGTATCTGATATCTGCAACGCAAACAAGCACATGGCATCAAACAAAGCTGTTGTGGATGAACTATCTAAATCATTCGAGGGTTTTGAGGTTCAACACATCCCTCGAGCAAAAAATGAGGAAGAAGATGCTCTATCAAGGATAGGCTCTGCGGGGAAACAAGTACCGGATGGTGATTTTTTAGAGCATTTAAGGGTCCCTTCCATAGTCGGAGTTGATGAGGACTATCCGACGAAATCTGACTCACCTTTAATAGCAGTTCTAGCTGTAATTCCTAGCTGGACAAAACCCTATCTGGGTTTCCTGATAGACGGAAAATTACCCGAAGATGAAGTCTTGAGCCGGCAGATCGTCCGACGAGCAAAAGCCTATACTATAATAAATGGTGAGCTCTATAAGCGGAGTGTTTCTGGTATTTTCTAGCGTTTTATTTCTTTGGAAGGAGTGGAAATCTAGCGAGAGATCCACGAAGGCGAGTGTGGTCACCATGCTGCAGCCAGATCCTTAGTGGAAAAGCTTTTCGACACGGATTATTTTGGCTTACAGCTAAGGCGGATGCCCATAAACTGATCAAAACATGTAGAGGCTGGCAAAAGTATGCCCATTAGGCACACATTCCGGCTGAACAGATGCGAACAATCCCTATTACATGGCCATTTGTGGTCTGGGAGCTTGATATGATAGGGACGTTTCGTACGACAAAATGTGGATTTACTCACCTACTATTGATGGTGGATAAATTTACAAAGTGGATTGAGGCTAAACTCGTAATAAGTTGCGATGGAGCCACAACCAGAAAGTTCGTTGAGCACGTGATCATCCGATTCGGATATCCGCACAGTATAATTATTGACAACGGGAGCAATTTTTCCATGGGAGAACTTTCCAAATTCTGCGAAGAATAAGGGATCCGACTTGATATTGCATCATTCGCACATCCACAAGGTAATGGGCACGTTGAAAGAACAAACAGTCTTATTTTAGAAGGACTCCGACCTCGTCTCGAGGCACCACTTCGTCGGGCCATGGGGGCTTGGGCAGAAGAATTACCGTCTATGATATGGAGCTTACATACAACTCCTAACAGATCAATCGGATATAGTCCTTTCTTCTTGGTCTATGGTGCAGAAGTAGTTCTTCTAAGTGATCTAATTCATCAGTATCCACGAGTCAAAGCGTATATCAAAGACGATGCAAAAGTTTCTTGACAAGATGATCTTGATATAATCGAAGAAGTACGCGTTGTTGCTGAGCAGAGATCTACAACCTACCAGCAGAAGTTACGCAAGTATCATAGTCCGAGACTTCAAAATCGTTCTTTCAGAAAAGGCGATTTGGTTCTCCGGCTTGTGCAAAAAAGAAAGCACAAACTTTCCCCAATTTGGGAAGGACCTTTTATGATTAGCAGAGTTCTACATAATGGGTCATATTATTTAACTAATATGAGACCAGTCAAGAAAAGACCAGTACTCGGAAAAAAGAAAGCTGGCGGTAGCATAGACCCGGATGAAATAGACCGTCCATGGAATATTGCATAGCTACGTCCCTTCTATTCTTAGTTATATTTCCTTGTAATCATATATGTATATGTCCAAAGTGAAATAAAGTATTGGTTTCCTTATATGATATCTTTGAGAATTTTTTGCCATCTTATTTGCAAAAGAGCATTTCGTTTTCAAAAATCCCAGAATGCTTGAAAGTACTTTATGCTCATGTTCATTCTGGTTATGATTTTTGAGTATCTGAAAAATGTTACCTTAGGGTAAAAAAATCAATTTATTGTCTATACTTTGGTTTTTTATCTGATTGCTTAGACGCGGGCATTTTCCGAGTAATGAGTTATTGGTATTGGAATATGACTTTGTTTCCAAGTTTAAACTAGTTTAGCAATTGCGCTCCATTGCTCGGCAAAGTTTTCGTGCCGAAGTTTGGCCGACCCATGAAAGGGGCGAGGTAGAGAGCCAAATAAAATGACAAGTATGGACATAAAACAAAAAGTGCTTCAGAAATTTTCAAGAACACACATAAAATATATAAACATAAGTACTACGATAGTAAAAGCATCAGTTCTTATAGACCAGCACAAATAAAACCATTATTTACATCATTACATTGCCCAAAAGTTCAAAATAATGCATAAAAACTGTTTATGCTGCAGAGCCAGGTGGTGGTGATGAAGAAGGTGGAGGGCTGGAGTCGACAACATTGTCTCCCTAAATCTCAGACTCGAAAGCTGCAAGGCTGTCTTCTGGCTCTTGAGGCGAAGGAGGCACGGCGACGGATTTGAAGAACTACGTCGCATAGTTGGTCATATTCGCCACACAACAAGCATAACCTGCAAATGAATCTTGGATTGCCTTGATGTCCTGTGGGTTGCCCTCATCATCCTCCTCGGCGATACCCTTGGTGACATGCCAGATTTCCATCTCGCTGTGGTGGCTCATCACCATGGTAAGAGCAGTCTGGGCAGCAGTCCGAGCGTAGGAGATCGTCCAGTCCTCGATAAGCTTCGGAATCTCCTTATCCTTGTTCCTGACCTCTTTCACTGACATCTTGTGCAAGTCGGAAAGCTTGACCGAATCACCAGCCTCTTCAAGAGTCTGGCGGAAGTCGAAAAAGATATCTCTGACAAGCTTGATGCGCTCGAGGCGAGGTTCAGAGGTAGGAGAGTCAGAAAGATTCAAGGGGGCTGGGAAAGAACCAAAATTCAAAATTCGAATGAAAAGAAAGTCAAAAAATCAACGTAAAATGTAAAGTCAGAAATCTTACCTAGCACAGAATAATTCCACTGAGCATGCTCCTCGCGGAGGCTGTTCAGCTCGCTTTCTGTGGCCTGGGCCAGATCACTCTCACTATCAAGGTCCTTCCGAAGATCATCCACCTGTTTGTCTTGGAGGGCCAACAACTTCTCAAGCCTCATGGTCTCATGGTTGCTTGACTCCAGGATAGCGGCTATGGATTTCTTTGATTTAATGGTTAGGTTCTAAAGCTTGTCCCAGAGCTCAGCATTTTCCAGTTCTAAGACCTTGTAGTTCTCGGATTGCTCCACCATCTTGCTGGACTCGCACAATAGTTCTTCAAAGGAAAAATATCAGTCGGACAAACCAAGTTTGACTATGACAATATCTAATTGACAAAAAGGAAGCCGGAAAAATTACCTCCAGCTTCATTTTTCTTAACTTGCAACTTAGAATTCTCAAGGCGCAAGGCTTTGATCTCCTTGCGTTTATTACAAATGTTCTTGAGCAATACCTGGTTGGAAGATGCAATTTTCTGTAAGTTTAGAAGACAGAAATACTGTCAGACGGCTACTAAGACTCGGGATGCAAATTTAACTAAGTAAAAATACAGCACGAGCCTTGGGGGCTACAATACATCGTTCTTTTGCAACCTAAAAGCATTAACTCAGATCCAACGATGTTTATTCGACTTTATGCTTGGGGGATAGAGGATATGATAATAAAATAAATGCAAATAATAATCGGAAACTTATAATGTGTTCCAAGTGCAACTTCTCAAATTCGAGTTTGGTGCTGTGAAACACCTTCTCGGCAAGGGAGAGGGAGGGAACATCCGTCGCCGGGAGTTCGCCAGACTCTATCTTAGCATCCCGGACAAAAAATTGGTCTAGGAGGCTAACCAGCTTGACGTCCTCCTACTCTTGGCTTGCTGCCTCTGCGGTTGAGGTTTGCTTATCATGGCTGGACTGAGCCAGCCTGAGGATCTCTTCCTTCTTCTTCCTCTTTAGGCCAGAGACAGCAGAGCTGGCCAGTTTATCCAAACTCCTAGAGAAATTACCATGGGATCATTACCCTTAACATGTTCACCCTTGTTAGTTGCTTGGCCACCAACGGTGACCAAGGCTTGCGAGGTATTGCCAGCATCAGGAGAGGCGGAAGCTTCCTGTGCTGATGGAGTACTAGATGGAGTCGGTGGCGGCATGGCAGGGGAGATGACAAGCTTCTGCTGATGCAGTTGCTTGCCCGGCTTGCTGTCCGGCTTAGTCTTACTCTTCAAAACTTATTTATCTCTAGAACACGAAAATCTGAATATCAGGTGTGATCTGGAAAGAAAGAAAGGTACAAGGTAATGAAAACAAAAAACAGGATGCTTACTTTTTAACTATTGGCAGCACTTGGATACCAGCAGTGACAACAACTTCTTTCGCCTTGCGCTTCTTGGAGGCGGAGGCGGGAACTTCTTGCACCTCATCATCCTCAGTCGCCTCCGGATCGTCTGAGAGATAGCCCTCTAGTGGAGCTAGCTTAGACTCGGAGAGTTTCTCGAGCTGACAAACTCATAGATGAAAATAGAGTCGAAGGAAGATAGAACAAAAAAACTGACAAAACACGAAAGCAGAGTCGAAATATTTTCCGGAGTCAGAGGACGGTTGGACGTAAACATCTTCATGGAGACATCCAGAACTTTTCTTTCCACTCTCTCGTTGATCAAATATTGCATAAGGGTCTTGTAGTCCTTCGTGAAGGGAATATGCCCTGAGAGGCAATAATAAAGTGTTTATTATGTGTATTCCAAGTATATGATAGATGTTTATTTTGCATGCTATAATTATATTAATACGGAAAAGTTAATACATGTGTGTTTAATAAACAAACAGAAAGTTCCTAGTTATGCCTCTCTCATAAACTAGCTCGTTGATTAACAAGATGATCAAGGTTTCCTGATCATGGACATTGGATGTTGTTAATAACGGGATCACAACATTAGTGTAATGGTGTGATGAACATTCATCCGAAGTATAGCATTACGATCAAAGTAATTGAGTTTATATTGCTATAACAACTTACGAAGTGATCCTAATCCTTAGACCATGAGATCATGTCAATCACTAACACCGGAAGAGTTTCTTGATAACATCAAACGTCACACCGTAACAGGGTGATTATAAAGATGGATTCAGAACTAATAAAGTGTTATGTTGAGGCTCATGGATCGAGAGTGGAATTTGTTCATCCCGATGACGGATAGATATACTCTGGGCCCTCTCGGTGATATCACATTGATTAGCTTGCAAGCAAGTGATTTGATCACTAGAATGTTATATCACGGGAACGAGAAAAGAGTGCATGTCGGTAACGAGATAAAAATAGGTATGGAGATACCGATGATCGAATCTCGGACATGTAATATATCGTGAAACAAAGGGATTAAGATACTAGCATAAAAGGTTCCGACGATCACAAGAAAGTCATCGTTGAATGTGTGGGAGTCAGTATGGGTCTCCAGATCCCGCTTCTGATTATTGATTCGAGAGGGGTCTCGATCATGTCCGCATTATTCACGAACTGTAGGGCGACACACTTAAGAGACACCGACATCCAATTGGAGCAAATGTTTCATGCCGAAAGAATAAACAAGCGCAGGAATTTATTTCACTAGATACCGAAATAGGTTTTCGGGTGAAATTGCATAAAGTGGTTATGCATGTGAAATGAAATTCTATCAAGGGGTTATTTGTGAATGTTTGTCATTAAAGTAATTGACAAAATTCTGAATAAAATAAAAGAGTTTTATTTAATGAGAGTTTGCATTAAATTTGGTGGAAATTTAATGGGAATTTGAGTGGACTTTTGAGTGGAGAAAATTGAAGGTCCATTTTGTGAGTGGAGTGTCCACCCACATGAATGAAGGAGGGGAGGGGGCAGCCCCCATGGCCGGCGGCCAACCCCTTGGGTGCCCCCCTCCTCCTATAAAAGGAGCCCCCCTCCTCACTTGTCTCTCACACCTCCTCGTGAAGGATCTCCCCCCTCTAGAATTTATCCCCCATGGTCTCGGACTAGAGAGATACATGTTCCCGGTGGCTATTCGGTAAGAAAGAGTTGTGCTTCCGCTGCATCGCTGGAGCGAGGAGGCGGAGGTTGCTCGGTGCCTCGAACGTGTGTGCGAGCACGGATGCGCTGCTGATTTGCGGCGCTAGGACTTCCTCTCGATCTTGAGATCGGCAAGAGATCGTCTACATCAACCACGAGTTGAACTCATTAAGCTTTGTCGGTCTTCAAGGGTATGTTCTCTATGGATATACATCCGCCCGTTGTTTGTATCTAGTAGATAGATCTTGGTACATAGTTCCCATCGTAGGAAAATTTTTGTTTTCTATGCTGCGAACCCTCAAAGGGTATCGAGCCGGATCTATGCGTAGATGCTTTACACGGGTAGTACACATATGAGTATGTGGGCGATGATGATCATGTTGTTTCTCCTTTGTTGTAATTTTGGATATTGGTGGCATAGTGGGATGAAGCGGCCCGGACAAACTTTACATGTCCTCGCACATGAGACCTGTTCCACGCTTGACATGCAACTAGTTTGCATAAGTGGCTAGCGGGTGTCTGTCTCTCCTACTATAGTCAATATCTAGTTTGCAAGAGAGTTGTCAACAATTTGATTATCCTCGTTGTGTTTCATGTTCGTAGGTAAGAACGGTTCTATCTCGAAAGCCCTAAGGCACGTAAAACTTGCAATGGATAAATTAGAGGCGTCTAGTTAAGATTGTTGCTGGGCTAGTGCTATGATATGGTAGTGTTGTAAGTAGAAGTATGAGATGATACTCTTACAACACACATAGCGTGTAAACTCCATAGACCTTGGATTTACACATATATGTATGATAGTGATCATACCACGATGCACATGATAGAGATCATATGCGGGAACCATAACATTTCACTAATAAACATGTGATGTTTGATAGCATCTTATATTGCTTGTTTAGCGCTTTGTTAGCATAATAAGATGATCCCTCTTTTAAATATCAAGATAAGAATGTGTTCTTCCTTTAGTATGCACCGATTATGTTTCGTCGCTCCAAGATATCACGTGATGATTGGGTGTTCTTGGATCCACGACCATATTTTGGGTGTAAAACAGTTACACACGCGAATACTAAGGTTCTAACTTGGCGAGCCTAGCATGTACAGACATGGCCTCGGCACACGGACCGAAAGGTTAAGCATGAGTCATATAGTTGATATGATGCCCATTTGATGCTCGCCTTTGAAGCTATACCGACTCACGTGATGATCAGACTTGGTATAGTGGATTTGGTTCATGTAATCACCAAAAAGGCACGAGGGATGTAGTTTTTGAGTGGGAGTTCATTCGTAATATGGATTAGTTGAACTCAATCTATCATACACTTAGTCTAAACTTTACAAATTCTGTTGTAGATGGCACCACCTGCTTTTAATTTCAATGTGTTCATGGAGAAAGAGAAACTAGCAACGAACGGTAGCAACTTTACCGAATGGGCCATGAATTTGAGGATTCTCCTCTCACGCACAAAAACAATATGTGCTAGAAGCGCCGTTAGGCCCCCACCTTTGATGATGCCCCGACGAGGAGAAGAATGTCTATCGACTCGTCAGAGGACCACAACTTAGTTCATTGCGGCATATTGTATGGGCTAGAGCCGAACTTCAAAGCTTCAAAATGGCAATGCATTTGATACAATGGGTGAGTTGAAAATGATTTTCGACACACATGCTGCTGTAGAGAGCTACAACGCTTCAGAAAAGTTCTTTAGCTGCATGATGGAAGAGCACAGCTCCGTTAGTGAGCATGTACTCAAGATGTCGGGTTACGCCAATATGCTTGTGTCCTTGGGAATATCGATTCCCATTGACTTAGGCATCCGTCGTATTCTGCAGTCTCTGCCACCTAGCTATAAGAGCTTCGTGATGAACTATAATATGCAAGGCATGAAGAAGTCTCTCCCCGAGCTTCTGTCAATGCTTAAAACTGCAGAAGTGGAGATCAAAAAGGAACATCAAGTGTTGATGATCAATAGGAACACTGGTTTCAAGAAAGACAAGAAGGGAAAACGGAAGGGAAGTAAGGGCGGCAAGCCGGTTGCCATGCCTGAAAAGAAACCCCGAGTTGGACCTAAGTCTGATACCGAGTGCTACTATTGTAAGGGATGCCATCGAAGCACAACGCCCAAGTATCTCGCGCATAAGAAGGCCGACAAGGCAAACAACGGTATATATGATATACATGTTATTGATGTGTACTTGACTAGTGCTCGCAGTAGCACCTGGGTATTTGATACCGGTTCAGTTGCTAATATTTGTAACTCGAATCAGGGGCTGCGGAACAAGCGACCGCTAGCAAGGGGTGAGGTCAATATGCGTGTCGGCAATGGATCAAGAATTGATGTGATCACCGTCGGAACGCTGCCTCTCCACTTGCCGTCAGGATTAGTTATAAACTTGAATAATTGTTATCTAGTGCCTGCACTAAGCATGAACATTGTATCTGGATCGTGTTTGATGCGAAGTGGTTATTCATTTAAATCCAAGAACAATGGTTGTTCCATTTATATGAATGAAATCTTTTATGGTCATGCACCGATGATGAATGGTTTATTTCTTTTAGATCTCGATGATAATGTTACACATATTCATAATGTTGATGCTAAGAAGATTAAACTTAATGATGATATATCCGCATATATGGTAATCGCCTAGGTCATATTGGCGTTAAACGCATGAAGAAGCTCCATTCGGATGGACTTTTGGAATCACTTGATTATGAATCGTTTGATACATGTGAGCCATGCCTTATGGGCAACATGACTAGAACGCCGTTTTCCAGTTCAATGGAACGGGCGACAGATTTGTTGGAAATCATACATTCTGATGTATGTGGTCCAATGAGTGTGTCGGCGCGAGGTGGATATCGTTATTTTGTTACTTTCACGGATGATTTGAGTAGATACGGTTATATCTACTTGATGAAACACAAGTCTGAAACCTTTGAAAAGTTGAAGGAATTTCAGAATGAAGTGGAAAATCATCGTAATAGAAAGATCAATTTTCTACGGTCCGACCGTGGAGGTGAGTATCTAAGTTACGAGTTTAGCACTCACATGAAAGAGTGTGGAATTGTTTCACAACTCACACCTGCCGGAACACCACAGAGAAATGGTGTGTCGGAACGTCGTAATCGTACTTTATTAGATATGGTTCGATCTATGATGTCTCTGACGGACTTGCCATTGTCATTTTGGGGTTATGCACTAGAAACTGCTGCATTCACTTTAAATCGGGCACCATCTAAATCCGTTGAAAAGACATCGTATGAATTATGGTTTGGAAACAAACCTAAGCTGTCTTTTCTTAAAGTTTGGGGATGCGATGTTTATGTGAAGAAACTTCAACCGGATAAACTCGAACCCAAAGCGGAAAAATGTGTCTTCATAGGATACCCTAAGGAAACTATTGGGTATTCCTTCTATCACATATCCGAGGGCAAGGTTTTTGTTGCCAAGAATGGATCCTTTCTAGAGAAAGAGTTTCTCGCGAAAGGTGTGAGTAGTCGGAAAATAGAACTCGAAGAGGTTATTGAACCTTCTCTTCAAAGTATGGCGAGTAGCGCAGCGCCGGAAGTTGTTCCGGAGTTGGCTCCACCTGTTGAAGAGGGAACTAATGATAATGATCATGAAACTCCGAAAGAGAGTACTACCGAACCTCGCAGGTCAAACAGGACGCGTGCAGCTCCCGAGCTGTACGGAAATCCTATCATGAATTTCATGGTTGATGAAAATGATGACCCTGCGACGTATGAAGAAGCGATGATGAGCCCGGATTCCAACAAATGGTTAGAAGCCATGAAATCCGAGATGGAATCCATGTATGAAAATCAAGTTTGGAACTTGGTGGAATTACCTCACGACCGAAAGGCCGTGGAGAACAAATGGATTTTCAAAAGGAAAACTGATGCTGATGGTAATGTGACCGTCTATAAAGCTCGACTTGTCGCAAAGGGGTTTCGACAAATTCAAGGAGTTGACTACGATGAGACTTTCTATCCCGTAGCGATGCTAAAGTCAGTTAGGATTATGTTAGCAATTGCTGCATATTTCGATTATGAGATATGGCAGATGGATGTCAAAACCGCGTTTCTCAATGGTAATATTGAAGAAGAGTTGTATATGATACAACCAAAGGGTTTTGTCGATCCTAAGGATGCTAACAAGGTGTGCAAGCTTCAGCGATCCATCTATGGATTGAAGCAAGCATCACGAAGTTGGAATCTCCGCTTTGATGAGGTGATCAAAGAGTTTGGATTTGTCCAAACTTATGGAGAAGCTTGTATTTACAAGAAAGTGAGTGGGAGCAATGTGGCATTTCTGATATTATATGTGGATGACATATTATTGATCAGAAATGATATAAATCTTTTAAACAGTGTTAAAAGTTATCTAAACAGCAAATTTTCAATAAGGACCTAGGTGAAGCGTCATACATATTAGGCATAAAGATCTATAGAGATAGATCTAGGCGCCTAATAGGGCTATCGCAAAGTACATACCTTGATAAGATTTTAAAGAAGTTTAAAATGGACGGAAGTAAGAAGGGGTTCTTACCTATGTTGCAAGGCAAGACATTGAGTAAGACTCAAAGTCCAGCTTCAGCGGAAGAAAGAGAGATAATGGACAAAGTCCCCTATGCTTCAGCCATAGGCTCTATAATGTACGCCATGCTATGTACAAGACCGGATGTGGCACATGCTATTAGTTTGACTAGTAGGTACCAGTCGGATCCAGTTCTAACATCAGATAGAGGTCAAGAATATCCTTAAGTACTTACGAAGAACTAAGGATATGTTTCTTGTATACAGAGGTGAAGAAGAGCTCGTCGCTAAGTGTTATGTTGACGCTAGCTTTGACACCGATCCGGATGACTCTAAGTCTCAACCCGGATACGTTTTTCTCATGAATGGCGGAGCGGTTAGTTGGAGGAGCTCCAAACAACCTGTGGTAGCGGGATCAACAACGGAGGCCGAATATGTTGCTGCTTTAGAAGCGGCTCAGGAAGCAGTTTGGATGAAGGAGTTCAAATCCGAACTAGGAGTGGTTGCAAACGCGTTGGACCCAATGGTGATCTATTGTGACAACAATGGTGCCATTGCCAATGCCAAAGAACCAAGGTCTCACAACCATTCCAAGCATATTAAGCGCCGGTTTCACTCCATCCGCGAACATGTCAAGGATGGAGATATAAAGATTTGTAAAGTACATACGGATCTCAATGTAGCAGATCCGTTGACTAAAACTCTCCCTAGAGCAAAACATGATCAACACTAGAACTCAATGGGTGTTATATTTATCACTATGTAACTAGATTATTGTCTCTAGTGCAAGTGGGAGACTGAAGGGAATATGCCCTGAGAGGCAATAATAAATTGTTTATTATGTGTATTCCAAGTATATGATAGATGTTTATTTTGCATGCTATAATTGTATTAATATGAAAACATTAATACATGTGTGTTTAATAAACAAACAGAAAGTTCCTAGTTATGCCTCTCTCATAAACTAGCTCGTTGATTAACAAGATGATCAAGGTTTCCTGATCATGGACATTGGATGTTGTTAATAACGGGATCACAACATTAGTGTAATGGTGTGATGAACATTCATCCGAATTATAGCATTACGATCAAAGTCATTGAGTTTATCTTGCTATAACAACTTACGAAGTGATCCTAATCCTTAGACCATGAGATCATGTCAATCATTAACACCGGAAGAGTTTCTTGATAACATCAAACGTCACACTGTAACAGGGTGATTATAAAGATGGATTCAGAACTAATAAAGTGTTATGTTGAGGATCATGGATCGAGAGTGGAATTTGTTCATCCCGATGAAGGATAGATATACTCTGGGCCCTCTCGATGATATCACATTGATTAGCTTGCAAGCAAGTGATTTGATCACTAGAATGTTATATCATGGGAACGAGAAAAGAGTGCATGTCGGTAACGAGATCAAACTAGGTATGGAGATACCGATGATCGAATCTCGGACATGTAATATATCGTGAAACAAAGGGATTAAGATACTAGCGTAAAAGGTTCCGACGATCACAAGAAAGTCATCGTTGAATGTGTGGGAGTCGATGGGTCTCCGATCCCGCTCGATTATTGATTCGAGAGGGGTCTCGATCATGTCCGCATTATTCACGAACCGTAGGGTGACACACTTAAGAGACACCGACATCCAATTGGAGCAAATGTTTCATGCCGAAAGAATAAACAAGCGCAGGAATTTATTTCACTAGATACCGAAACAGGTTTTCGGGTGAAATTTCATAAAGTGGTTATGCATGTGAAATGGAATTCTAGCAAGGGGTTATTTGTGAATGTTTGTCATTAAATTAATTGACAAAATTCTGAATAAAATAAAATAGTTTTATTTAATGAGAGTTTGCATTAAATTTGGTGGAAATTTAATGGGAATTTGAGTGGAGAAAATTGAAGGGCCATTTTGTGAGTGGAGTGTCCACCCACATGAATGAAGGAGGGGAGGGGGCAGCCCCCATGGCCGGCGGCCAACCCCTTGGGTGCCCCCTCCTCCTATAAAAGGAGCCCCCTCCTCACTTGTCTCTCACACCTCCTCGTGAAGGATCTCTCTCCCCCTCTAGAATTTATCCCCCATGGTCTCGGACTAGCGAGATACATGTTCCCGGTGGCTATTCGGCAAGAAAGAGTTGTGCTCACCGCATCGCTGGAGCGAGGAGGCGGAGGTTGCTCGGTGCCTCGAACGTGTGTGCGAGCACGGATGCGCTGCTTATTTGCGGCTCTAGGACTTCCTCTCGATCTTGAGATCGGCAAGAGATCGTCTACATCAACCACGAGTTGAACTCGTTAAGCTTTGTCGGTCTTCAAGGGTATGTTCTCTACGGATATACATCCGCCCGTTGTTTGTATCTAGTAGATAGATCTTTGTACATAGTTCCCATCGTAGGAAATTTTTTGTTTTCTATGCTGCAAACCCTATACTTCGCCGGAATCGGCTCAAACTAACCCGCATCTTGTCCTTCTTGTCGCTGCTGATCTGGTGCATGAGGCGGTCTCCATGGTGCCTGCAGAGGTTGAATTCGACGCTCCAGCCAGCAGTGGATCAAGTCGGATCCACGGAGCCCCATGTGCTTCATCAGAAACTCAATCCTCCTTTTGGCGAGGATCAAGATATCCGACAGCTCCGGCGCTTCCGCGTCCCATGACCTTTGGTGGGGAGCGGCGCCGTCAGCGAACACCAGAAGACCTTCTGCCTTTCTAGGAGCCAGAATATCCTTGTGATAAAAGAAGATTCTGGCCCAACGCTTGACGGATTCGCTAGCGTTAATCCTAGGGTAAACACGGTTTCTCCTAAGGACTAAGCTAAGGGTGCCGGTGGTGTAAGGCACACCGGCGCTAATAGAGTTCTTCCAGGTACCATAGTAGTACCGGAAAGGGGTGAGACTTGGCCTAATGCCAAGAAACCCCTCGCACAGAGCTGCGTGAGTACTAAGCTCAAGCAGAGAGTTGGGAGGGAGATTATGGAGTTGCACACCGTAATAGTTGAGGACCTCGACAACGAAGTCCGACGGTGGCAAGATGAGGATGTGCGTGCCAAACAGCACCCTCTCACCGTCGCGCGGGGCGGGAACGGCGTTCCCTGAGGCGCTCTGCCATACGCTGGCGACAATGAATCCTTTGTCCTCCATGACCTAGAGTTCTGCGTCGTCCATGACGCTGGGGACCTAGAGGCCCCGCATCTTCTTCTCATCCGCCGTCGACGAACCCGCCGCCACTCCTGAACCCGAAGCTGACGCCATTGATCTTGGGGAAGAAGGACTGGTGGGGGAGAATGAATTTTTCTTGAGATGTATAGGTGGGAATGGCTGCGGAGCGCTCGAGGAGTACGAGGAGGCAATAAATGAAGTGGTGGAGAGATAAATCTGAGATAAGGGTTTTCTCCTCTCTTTTATTTACCTCTGCGCCAAGATTCGTGTGTTGATTCACACGATTAGCGCCACGCGTATAGGAGAGAGGGAGGTAGCTTCCTCGCGACTCTTCTGCCCCCTCGATTTTTGCATAAGCATTGAAACGGTGTTCTGTTCCATAAGGGACGGACCCACCAACGGTCGTGTCGATGGGACTCTTGTCAGTGACAAGACATGGTCTGAAAAGTTGTTATCCCGCACGCCGCTGTAAAATCTGGCTCATGTTTCAAACTGAGCAAGAAAAAGATTAAAGTTAGAACAAAACATATGTGACTCAATTGACTCGGAATCCTGCAGTACTAAAATAATTTTTCAGGAACCCTTCAAATTCAGAAGACGAAGAAACCATCAAGCTAGACGATTTATCCAACTTTGGATCTTGGAGACTTCCGGGGGCTACTGCTGGGGATATACTTTCCGGGAATACCCACAAGACTCGCTGACCAGGGTGGCCCACCAACGAGTTAGATCTTTGCTTCACGGGCGTCCCAGTCAGAGAAAGAGGAGGAGCCAGTTCCGGCTACGACAAGGCCCAGAAGAGTTACCGACCTAGGCCTGTAGTATTACTTGTAGTCCAAGTTGTATCTAGTTATCGACTCTGTAATGTAGCCTGATAGGTCTCTCCTATAACCCTAGGACCTGGTATCTATATAAACCAGTCCTTTGGGAGCCTTTAGGGAACAACCAATCTTACTACCATAATCACAACTCGCACAGGCGAACCTCTCTTGTAATCCGCTATAATATCCGGCTTACGCCGATATATTACTGGGTTGCTAGAAGGAGTAGGATCCGATCACCGTAGTCGGATATGAACCTGGGTAAACTTGTGCTCACTGCTCCTGGAACATCCAACATCTCACACCCCATCTTTCCAATGCCACTAGGACCCCCTATGGCGTACTTGTCGACAAGTGCGTATGTGCGAGACAGAGACACTACCTATGTTGTTAGGTGGTGATTTCTCAACTATGCATAAACCAGAGGAGAAAAGTAATGATAACTTTAACCCTCAATGGACTTTTATGCTTAATGCCATTATTGAAAGTCTAGATCTTCGAGAAATTATTCTCTTGGGTAGACAATATACTTGGGCTAATCGCAGGGACAATCCAAGTTATGAAAAGTTGGATCGTATCCTCGCAAGTGTGGAATGGGAGCAGAAATTTCCTTTAGAATCGGTGAGGGCATTAACTCGCTCAGGTTCTTACCATACACCACTACTACTTGATTCTGGTAATCACGCTCACGTAGGAAATAAGGCTCGCTTCTCATTTGAGCTATCCTGGTTGCGTCAGGATGGTTTTTTTTTAGATGATAAAAAAGGAATGGGAATCGGTATTCAATGGGGATACTCCTATTTAGAGATGGGAAAATAAAATAAGACAATTATGCCAATTCTTGAAAGGATGGGCTAAGAATCTTAGTGGCAAATATAAAAAAGAAAAGGAGAGACTACTATCCATTATTGATGAGTTGGATATTAAAGCCGAAATGAGTCTATTAACTGAATTAGAAAAGTATAAGCTAAGAAAGGCCGATGAACATGTATGTAATCTTAGACGTGATGAGGAGACTAAGTGGGCTCAACATGCTAAGGTAAAACATGTTCAAGAGCATGGTAATAATACTAAATATTTTTACCTTATTGCAAATGGTAAACACAGAAAGAAAAAGATTTTTCAACTGGAGCAAGATGAAGGAACCATAGTAGGCGAACATAACTTGAGAGTCTATATTACTGAATATTACAAAGCTCTTTTCGGTGAACCGAATAAAAGTAGCTTCTCCTTTTCAGAGGAACGTATTGATGATATCCCCCAACTCTCAGCTGAAGAAAATGGATGTCTTATAGTTGAGTTCTCTTACAAAGAAGTTTTGGATGCTATTTCTCAAATGGAACATAATAAAGCTTCGGGCCCTGATGGCTTTCCCGTGGAGTTTTATCAAACTTTTTGGGATGTTATTAAAAATGACCTCATGGCTCTTTTTAGGAAATTGCATTCTGAAGAATTACCCCTTTTTAAGTTGAACTTTAGGGTGATTACTCCTTCCCAAAATAGACAATGCGGTAGAAATTCAGCAATATAGACCAATTTGTCTACTAAATGTCAGTTTCAAGATTTTTACAAAGGTGGCTACTAATCGCACTACTGAATTGGCTCATAAGGTGATTAGACCATCTCAAACTGCATTTATACTAGGATGACACATTCTGGAGGGTGTAGTTGTGTTGCACGAAACCATATATGAACTTCACCAGAATAAAATGTATGGTGTTCTTTTCAAAATTGATTTTGAAAATTCATATGATAAGGTTAAATGCCCTTTTCTACAACAAGTTTTTCGCATGCAAGGTTTTGACCCTCAATGGTGTGAGTGGATCAAATGTTTTGTGCAAGGTGGAAGTGTTGGAATAAGAGTCGATGATGACATTGGACACTTTTTCCAAACCAGAAAAGGTTTGAGACAAGGAGATACCTTGTCTCCAATGCTTTTGAACATTGTCGCTGATATGCTAGCTATTCTTATTGCCCGTGCAAAGAAGGACGGTAAGGTAGGTAGCCTAGTACCTCATTTGGTAGAGCGAGGTGTATCCATTCTTCAGTATGTGGATGATACCATACTTTTTATGGAGCATGATTTAGAGAAGGATGTTAATATGAAGCTAATACTTTGTATCTTTGAACAATTGTTAGGTTTAAAAATCAACTTCCATAAGAGTGAAATCTTCCGTTCTGGAAAAGCAAAGGAGCAGATTTTTGGCTGCGGGTCGGATTCTCTTCCCTTTCGGTATCTTGGAGTACCTATCCATTATAGAAGATTGAGAAACTGTAAATGGAACCGTGTAGAAGGGCATTTTGTCTCTAAGCTAGGTCGCTGGCAAGGGAAATTGCTATCCTACGAGGACCGGATTGTCTTAATCAATTCGGTTTTGACTAGTTTACCCATGTTCATGCTTTCGTTCTTAGAAATTCCTAAGGGGGCTCGAAAGAGATTGGATTTCTTTCTCTCCATATTCTTCTAGCAGAGTGATGATACCAAGAATAAATATAGGTTATCTAAGTGGAATATAATTTGCCGTCTAAAAGATCAGGGAGGGCTTGTATTGAAGTCCTAGAGATAAAAAAACAAGTATTTACTTAGCACATGGCGATTGAAACTCCTAAATGAGGACAGAATGTGGCAGGAAATTCTTAATATCTTCGGGGTAAAACGTTATCTCAAGTGGATGCTAAACCTATAGATTCACCTTTTTGGAAGGACCTTATGCATGTGAAAGATATGTTTTTCAACATGGGTTCTTTTAAAATTGGAGATGGTGAAAATGTATGCTTTTGGGAAGATGTGTGGTTAGGCGATACATCATTAGCACATCAATATCCGTCCTTATATAATATTGTTAATAGGAAAAATGTCTTGGTAGTTGATGTTTTATCGCAAACTCCTCAGAAGAAGTTTGACTGGCAATAAATGGATACATTGGTTACATTTGTGTCAACGACTAATGATGGTTCATCTTAATGATATTCCTGATAAATTTATTTGGAGTCTCACAAATACGGGTGTATTTATAGTTAAATCTTTGTATCTAGACCAAATGAATGGCCATACAAGATTCTTGCATAAGTACCTATGGAAATTAAAAGTACCACTTCAGATCAAAATATTTATGTGGTTCCTAAAAAATAAAGTTTTATTAACAAAGGATAACCTGGCTAAATGAAATTAGCATGGCTGTCAAAAATGTGTTTTATGTGATTTTGAAGAGTCCATAGATCATATTTTTCTGTCATGTCCTTTTACACGTATTATTTGGCTCATGGTTTACTTCTCTCATAGCATCCCCCACCATCCAATATTACTAATATATTTGGTAATTGGCTAAGAGGGATTGATAAGATTAGTAAAGCTAGAATACGTATAGGTGTTTCGGCTTTATGTTGGTCTATTTGGACATCCAGAAATAACATTGTGTTTAAAAAACAAGCGGGTATAAATTTCGTGAAGGTTATTTGGTTCATGGTGCACTGGATTCAACTATGGTCTTTCCTCCTCCCAGAGGTTCAGCGGGAAAATATGGTTTCTAGATGCAACCAGCTCTTGACGGTCGCTCAGGACTTCTATTTCCGGGCTACATGCTGGCGGCACACTAGAAGACTTCAGAATGGATAGTTTTTGGTTGCTTCTTATTTTTAGATGGTTGATACATGTATCGACCCTATTTAATACATGATTGTAAGACCGTGATACTTTTTTGAACGATGCAATAAAAAGGCTATGTGCATCTATTGATATAGAGGCCAGGGCTCAGCTCTCCATTTCGAAAAAAATCTTCATGACATCCTTTCACACTTTTAGTCCTCACCCATCATGAATGTGTTTCCTTAGAGGAGCCCAACCACAATGAGTGTTTAATGCTTCAAGTGCAACCTTAGACAACAATTGTGGCAGAGTAACATGATGTTGTGGAACGCTTGGTTTTTGCAATCGAGACCAATGATTAATCCAATATAAAGGCATGCACTATTGCACATAGTACTGCAAGGATCTGAAGGACAAATCTTAGCAAAGGAAACGATGTTTCTCATTTTCCAAACTGTCCAGATTAAAGCAGCTACTCTAGATCCTACAACAATCCTAACTCTACTAGGGAGGGACCAATGATAAATCCAATATGAAAGCTTGCAGATAGTACTGCAAGGATCTAAAGGATAAATCTTAGCAAACACAGTAGCGTTTCTCATTTTCCGAATTGTCCAGATTAAAATAGCTACTCCAGATGCTACAACAGTCCTAACTCTACTGGGGAAGTTCCAAACCCACATACCAACCTCTTGAAAATTCATATGTGAGATTGACAAACAAAGAGCACACTTTACCACACCCCACAAGTACTTTGCAACAAAAAATCTAAAAAATGATCAATCATCTCATCACAATAACAGAAGCTATATTTCTTTTCTTTACCTTACCTAGGGCTTCCACTATCCCATGCGGAAACCATCTGAGACGCAGATCAAATCTCTAGTAGATCTGGTGACCGCCAAATTGCCATTGTGCCAATCATCGATTCTCAACAGATGGGGCGGCTTGAGCTTGTACAACATTTTTGGCCATACTGATATTTGCCATGATGTCCCTTGACATACCCATAGAGACAATCATCACCATCGAGAAGATCATACGCGGATTTCTCTAGAAGGGGAAAATATACGTGCATGGTGGACATTGCCTAGTGACGTCGGATAGAGTGTGCATGCCCAAAGAGATGGGGGGCTCGGCATCCCCAACCCACGCCTCCTGAACATTGCGCTAAGGGCCAGATGGCTATGGCTAAAGAAAGTGGAGGTGGACAAACCATGGCATGATCTCGACATCGAGTTTTGGAGCTGACGAGACAACTCTTTGATGCAGCAACTATTTAGGTTCTTAGGGACGGAGCCAATACTTTCTTCTGGACAAACAAATGGTTACGTGTGGATGGATCCGGGATGTTGCGCCAAACCTCTTTGCAGCGGTTCGTGAGGGCCTGGTAGGAGAGATGGTTGCACGATGCCCCCCTGATCTAGGCGCCACAGCCATCAGAGAACTCCTCTAAGTGGCAGATCGGCCTGAGGAGATCACCTTGATAGAGGGGACCCAAGATGTCTTCAAGTGGAAATAGGACCCGAGTACCTCTACACCGCTCATTCCTATTATCAGCCTTTTTTTGCTGGGCAAACTTCGATGGTAGGGGAACTATAGATCTGGCATTCCCGTGCCTCTGTCAGCTGTAAGGTAGCACTTTAGCTGACCGTTAGAAACATATGATGGACTCTTGATAGACTAAGCTGACGCGGTCTACAACACCCAACAACATGTACCTTCTATGACCAGTGTGGAGAGACCATCGACCATCTAATAATGGGATGCGTCCTAGCCTGCGAAGTATGGCAACCTACCTGGGATGGTGGAACAAAATCCATTGGGTGCCGGACCACGACTCAAAACTCATAGCATGTCTTCAAGACATGCAGGATGGGAAGGGCCGCGAAGGCGACCTATGGACAGGAATAGCCTTAGTTTGCTGGACGATCTAGCGCCATAGAAATGATGTGGTCTTCGGAGGGGGTACTCCATCTCCTAGAGAGGTCATCTAAAAGATCTCCATCGAGGAAGGATTGTGGAGGAGCGGGGGGCTCTTTCGCGACTTCCTAGGGTGGGTGGATAAGTGGAGATACCGCGACTAGTTTGTTAGGGTGTGTGGTGTCCCTGAGGTGGCATGGAGTTGCACTTGTGGCGCCTGTGCCACAACGTGTTGTAAAACTTTTCCTCTTGACCCTCCTTCTATGAAAAAGATACATCTTCTAGGACATATCCTTGAAAAACAATACTATTGCATGACGCAAGCTACAAGAAAAACTTTTACTTTAAGAGAAGCTCTAACAAACCACAATTTCCTATGGGACCATTTGACTTCAGACATTTTTAAAGAAAGATACATGGATTGCACAGAAAACACCCTAGATTTGGTCAACTTCCATACCAACCTGTCATTTTTATCTAACAAACTAACCCCCCCACAGAAAGGGCAGTAGTCCACCCCCAACACACGCAACACTCTTCTAAAATGGATACATCCCCATCGTTCCTCGAAAACTCTAGACACACTTACTAAAATTCGACCCATATAATCTAGCAAAAGTATTCATGAGGGAGTATCACCTATACAGTGATCCTCCCAAAACCTAGTCATCCTGCCACTACAAGAAAAATATCCTTTTACAACAAACGATTTTCGTGGTTGAAGGTCCATTTTTCATGGCTAAAAATCCTTCTACGATGGATTCCCTTCATGGTAGAATCCCCTTCAAAAATGAATCTACCACGGTTTTTCTAGGGTCGCTTCACCTTCACCACGAAAAGTTGTTCGTCAGAGATCTATTCATCGATCATCGACATCATGCATCATGCAAACTGTCACATGGCGAACACCATTAATGGGAACTTAGCACCGTTAACTGTCAATAAAACAATGGTAGAAGCCAGACCTAGCCAAGACCTGATAATTATTAAGTGGCCGTATATTGTTTGAAATGGGCCCACCAGTGCTGCCCACTATGGCTTGTAAAGTTTCTGGACCATTACTGATTCGACCAGCTCTGTTTGAAATGGACCCATTTGTGCAGCCCATAAGCCATCAGGACTATTACTGTTTCAACCTATACTGTTTGAAATCGGCCCCTTTGGCCCATACACTTCTGGGCACGTTACTGTATAGTACTGCACTATTTGAAATGTGCCCATTTATGTATCCAATGGTGGCCCATAAACTTTCGGGCCTGTTACTGTTCTGGCCTAAAGAAGGCCAGCCTTGGCTCAATACCACGTGACCCATAAGCCGGCCTCTATAGTCGGTATGTTACTGTTACAGCCCGTGGTCGGCTCGTTACAGTTCTGGCCTTTTACTATTTTGGACTTTTACTATTCTGGTCTTTTATTATTCTGCCTTTCATTGTTTTGTCCTTTTAATATTTTGTCCTTTTACTGTTTTGATCTTTTACCGTTCTAGCCATTTACGGTTACCGTTTCTAGCCAATTTTTATCGACCTTAACGGGTACATGTAACAGCCTGCTACTACATGGCGGAACAGGAGGCTCATCACTATTGATTGACGGTCCATCAAGGGCTGGTACAAACCTGTGCAAATTAGGGGCGTATTCCTAGTACTAGATTATCTACAGTACTAAAAGAATCTGGAACTATGGAAAAAACTTATAAATGTAAAAATAGTAAATTATTACAGGTCAGAAAAAATCCGTAGCTCAAACAACATCATCGTATTACAAGACAACTAATAAACAACACAATCTCGGTTTCAAAAATGTTCCTTTTAGGAAGCTCGAATCGGCTCACACGTAATGACGGGCTTACCATAGGACTTGCTAAGGAGATTATTGAGTAGTTTATTTGTCAAATATTTCATGTTTTTCAACTCAGATAACTCATTTCGTGCTATGGAGACTACTACATCTGTTCTGTTGGCTTCCTGTCCAACTACATCAAGTGCATCTTCGAGTGCAGCTCCAAAAAATATTTCTACTAGAATGTATGGAACAGTCGACAACGTGTACCTACTTGATCAATATGCACTATCACTGCTGCTATGTGCAAAGAGATCTACACTTTAAGTATTCGTTTTATGTTCTGCCTTCATATTTATATTTGCAACCTGAAACGAAAAAGAAATGCCCTATGTCATCATTACCAAGGAAAACAAAAAACAGAGAATTTCAAATCAGTCCTTTTCTAAAAGGAAGAAGGCAACTAGTAGCATCATGGCCTCATACAACTCTATATTTTGGAATAACTGGAACAGTCGACTTCATAGAGGGATGGGATCGTGGGTAACTGTCACTTCTGCTCTGTGAAATGATTGATCTACTTGATGAAGGCTGAAAATAAGATAAAAAAGTTAAAACATCATACGAAGGAACAAAACTACCTATTCATTCTCAAAAGATTATTTTGGTCTGATATAGCAATGTAAGTACTCAACCCAACGACCTCAAGAAAACTGATCAAAGTAGAATGCGCGATTTATGAATGTAATGAATTCGTCGACTAAGAGATCCTTAAACTGATAGAGAAGCATTTACCGAAGAACAAAATAAGCATTTAACCATTGTGGCTGATATTAACTAGCCTACTGAATGTGAAGTTATATCTGAATCTTAGGTAGGTGGAATTATTGTAATCATCGATAAACTACTATAGTAACTCAGTAAAATGATAAATAGAACAATAATATGTCTCTAATAGAGTAGCCAGATCATTTTAGAGAAATGGTGAAACAATCTATTAAACATTTTGATTCCTAAACATTCAGATTTAATTTTTTTGATTGTCTGCCCAAAGACTAATTGAACTATCGTGTGCCTCGTATTAAAATATCCAGACAAGTGGGAGATACTAGAGTGAGATTTCAAGTGAATGGTTGATTATGATCCTTCTGTTTCTGTTATATTGGATTCCATTGCAAATTTGGCCTTGTTTTAATCATCCTAGTGCCTCCGAAAAAAAAGAAAACTGAACTAGACTAAATGGCCTGAAACCAGGAGACTTAAACCATAAAATGGGGGAGGGGTGCTTATAGTAGCTCTATGTATAGTCTCATGGTTTCTTATCTGGTTACATATATGTTTGTTGACGATGTCCGCTATATCATGTAATTGGACTGGTGGTCTCCGTACTACAATGTTGGGCCTCTACATAAAGGTGCAGCAGATATTAAACACAAAAAGGTTCCAATCCGATAGACGTTAGCATGAAGTGATAGGAAAGGAATAGATACTTACTAGATTATAGGGGCCCATCATTCTACGATTTCTAGTGTAAACTACACCTGTTCATTCATTGCGTAACAATAGCAAACTGTTAGGGATCATGGGGGTAAGAAGAAGCAAATAAACCCGACCTATTACTGGAAGCAGTATAACAAATGTAAACTTGTACTGCACAGATAAGAGAACAACATCAGGTAGGAACTACCAGTTAGTTCCATAACCTACGCCAAACCAAAGAGAAATTATAATAGAATCACTCGTATTTCGCCATGACATACATAATTACAGTTTAACGCCTTACAGTTAAACCTGACTATAAAGAGTTTATTTGGGAAGATATGGATAACAAGTATAGCACTTGTAGGTTACTACAAATGTATCTCCCATACAAAATACAATTAAGTGCTCCATATTTATCATACAAAAATCAAAGGAGATCTAGTTACCTAGGTCGGGACGGTGTTTAGGCATCCTGTGCATCCTGGATGGTTACGTCGAGGTTGCCGAGGGTGCTGCGGTTGCGGTGCTTGTGGATGAAGGTTAATCAGAACAAGGGTTTCTCCAAGCGCTAGACGAGATCGGCAAAGAAGCAGATTCCTGGCGGTGCTTATGGAAGAAGAATAGGGGTTGCTCCGAGATCTGGACGATAGCAGCGAAGAAGCTGATTTAGGGTAAGGTGGTGAAGGTTAGATCTAGGGTTTTCCGCAGGGCTTGCCCAGCTGCGAGCAAGGATTGTGTGTGGGGGCGGGGGAAGGGGCAGGGAGGGCTATAGAGGTAATGAACTAGGAAATTACGATTGAAGCCCCAACGAACCGCCTTAACTAGGGGTGGAAAGGGAATTCCAGTATGTTTGAAACACAGGGGCGTGAAATATTTTGGGGATAGCGGGAGATTTTCCCGCTCGACTAAATATAAGTCATACACCCTAGAATCAAAGGTAGTCAAATCACTGATCATCCATGGCCCATGTTCAGAAATTAAGGCCCCATTAGGCATCTAACTACTCATATATTAAGGCCTCATTCGATCTTTTTTCAACGGTGGAAGGGAACTACCAGGGTGCTCCCACAACACATGGCAACATTTGGATGTCCCGAGCAAGCCTTTTTAAGTGACCATCAACAACGACCACCTCTCCCCATCCAGACACGACGCACATAGCGAAGAACTTTCTCTGTCTATCCCCTACCTCCCCACTCCCTTTAGGCCGGCCAAGCCACCGCACACACAAAAATGCCGCGCAGCTGCTCTGATCAGTGCACCTCCATTGACGAGTCCAACACATGGGACAATGGGGATATCAGTTCCTACCATGGTGATAGTGGGGAGTCCATTGATGGGCCGTACTATTCTGACACATCGAAAGGTAATTTTTCAACGAGGACCCTGCTTACCTTCATCTGATGGAGGGGACGCCTCTAGAGAGCACAGAGGAGGAGGAGGATGGTTTATCTATCATCTATGACGGACCCGTCGTCTTCAAGAAGAGTTCACTTGATCCACCCTTCTTCGGAAAGAAGAAGAAGAGGAAGCAGGAGGATGAGGGGTCGGAAGATCTATGGCCACATCTCCAGGTACGATACATCGTCTCCAAGAAGAGTGAACCCGATCCCCTCTTCACTGGAAATATGAAGAGGAAGGAGAAGAAGGCGGGAGGCTTGAAGAAGAAGATTATGACGAGACCTGGGGGATGCCACGGGAAGCAGAAGGACGACGACAATAGGAAGGTGATAGCAAAGGATCTAGGTCCAAGAAGAAAATGTCTTATGATTAATTTTGTTTAATTTAACCTCTAGTACTACCTATATGTAATAAGGTTTGGAGATTGAATATTATCAAGTGCAAATTGGAACGGTGTTGGGATCTAGTAGAAGTACTACGTTTGTCATTTCATCTCCCAACGCGACACAATAAAACCTCTTGTATCACTTCCTCGCCTTAATTTCTGCATGCGTTCGAGGAAAGAGGGATGCCAATATAGAGAAAGCAACATCAATTTGTACTCATGTAAATTCAGTTAATTAATAATCCTACTAAAAGGAAGAAATCTAGGAAACCACATGTATTCGTAGTGCTTAAGTGAAATACGGAGTACTACTATCAAAGTCCTTAGATAAAAAATAACCTCTATACAATGTACTGCATGTAAATCATTACCTTGCTCGGCATTGATTTAAATTATTTAATATCACATTGATATGAAAACTCGACTGTGCCCAACATGTTATCCCCTAGCTGGCACCGCGTCACGCCAAAAAGGTTGCGTTGCCTGCAAAATCAAGCAAGCACGCAACCATCTATACGCCAGAAGAATCTAGCAGACACGCAAACATGAGAATCAGGAGGCTGTGAGCCATGCCGAGAAATGAAGAGCGAGAACACACGAGAAGAGAAAAGAAAATCACCGAGAAATAGAGAGGAGCGAAATGAATTCCCTTGGCAACAAGGACGTGCATCTCAGCTCTTGTGTCTCTGGCGTGTCCCTAGGAACCGTATGATGACAGCTGCATCTGAGTAGTACAGTACTATAGTCTCACTTCTGAAGTCACTAATAGCAGGAGTACTCATGTACTACCTAGTAAAAATCCGTAAATAGCTACCGCCGCCCGCCACCCGCCCCCACAAATGCCTATACCTACCGTAGTAAAAAGCGATGTACTACCCGAGTATAAAAAGACATATATTACCGTAGTATTAGTACAACTGTACTACTACTGCTACTGTTCTACTCCGGTTACTACTCCGTGGAGCTTCCAAAATCTGGGCCTGTTTTTTCTAAATTAATCATAGTACCTGTATCTACAAAAACTTAACCACAAGAAAGAAATGGAATTGTACTGAGGTTTTGTGTACCGGGGCGTCGATCCTGATGTTTTCCATGTGGAACAGAATGTTGTAAACTTGGTTTCATGAGTAATGGAATCGGGGAAGATGCCCTTTCCCTCTAAAGAGAGAGAGAGAAATGAAAGAGCCAGAAGAGACAAGCAGATAGAATAAAATGCAGATCATGTTGAAGACAGGCATGCAGTCCTCGATCTCTCCCCTGCAGCACTATACACTATGCGCCATGGCTCTAGGATGGATCAAGGGACCCCATATTAAATCCCCACAATGCTGCATAAAAATTCTAGACTGCAGGCATTACATCGGCAAGCTGAACTTCCAGGGAACCACTCCAACGCCACGCGTCTCCGTGGATTCCACCAAGAGCTAGCCGGTGATGGACAAAGACAAGCTAGCGCCAATAACTGTTCCATGCCAATGTCTCACCATGGTTTCCTACCACAAGCTTGACGACCACAAGACCGCGTGCCCATACAGCCTGTGTGGCTGCATGGAGGTTGGCTACATTTTCATCGCCTCGTCGGTCACGCTCCTTATCCACCTCGATGGTGAACAAAAGGTACAAGTTCATAGGATATCGTACAACCATCCCATGGACTTTACAGTAGTGATGTTGTTACCGTCCTTTACGCCATCCATGGTCATCGTCTATGGTGATGACGCTAGTATGTTTAGCCTCATCATCGGCGAGCTTGGCCAGGACGTCGTCATTTCCTTGGTGTGTGTCAGGGCGGCCGCGTGCTCGTGGCCCTGGTACAGGGTGAAGCTATGCGCCACTGGACCGCAATCGTCGGCGGACTTCTTGACAGACACTGTTAATGGGGTAATGGAGCCGACGAGCTGTGCGTATCCCCGCAGTGTCGTCCTCAAAGATCTGACGTTCCTCACGGTGCGTCCACGGTACATAAACACGGCTGCTGGACAATACCAGAAGGTGTTCTGTTTCTACTTTTGCATCGACATGAAGAATTGATCTTAAACTTTGGCTAGTGATCCTAACGCAGCGGTAATGATGTATTTCTAGTTAATTTAGTTCTAGAGTTCCACTAGTTTACTTGTTACTGTAGTAGTACTCGGAGACATGGTCTATTTTGGCACTAGGAAGAGTGTATTTTGGCTATAAAGTGAGTTTGATGATAAATTTTATATTAAGGATTTAAGTGTTCTCTGAAATGATATGTCATACTTCTATATATTGCGTGAGACTCGCGTGCAAGGCATGTGCAACTTACTCATCCTACTAGGAAGAGCATGGCTTAGCTTCGTGATGGAGAAGGAGCAGGACCCGACAACTTTTCCTTGCTTGATTTCAGGGTTCTTTGTGCTAAATGTATGGACTTGGATGTAATTTTCTCTTTTTTGAGGTCCTTGGTGTAACATATTTGTACACATCCTATGACTGTGTTAATTGAAGCATATCGCTCCCTCGGGACATACCCCGGTCAGAAAAATAAAGTGCCACCACCCGGGTTTCACAAAAAGTGGACGATGACCTTGGTCATTTGGTCTCAAACCCAAGAAAATACACACACTACATGGTATCATAGTCCAGACTGTCAAATGAGTTTTTAAAGTATTTTTACTAGTATAATAAATTAAAGAACAAAGATTGCCCCACAATTTTTCGTACAAAGTGGCAATTCTTTCTTACAGTTTCCCAAGTTTAAGGATTTTTTTGGTTTCGAAATTCGAACATGGACTATTGGATCAAGACTGGCAAATCAAAACATTGCTAACCATTGGATCTTCTTTTCCATTCTTAACATCAATAAGATTCTATTAATAGTCTTTAGCACAATTAACGCTAGTGTGTGCAAACCTCAAAACACACTTCATTGCTTAGTTTTAGGGACCTTGTGCTCAATTCATGAACTTGGATGTAATTATCTTTTTTTACGAGTTCCTTGATGTAACTTGTACTTCCACCGACCATGTTAACTGAAGCACCTCGCTCCTACGGGACCTCCCATAGTTAGAAGAAAATGCAACCCTCCCAATTATCACACACAGTGGACCATAGTTTCTAATATAATTCCATTTTTCAAGATTCCTAGCTAACTTCACACATTTCACTGACTTCTTGTCGATTCAACGAAATTAGGTCAAACTTGAGCTACAAGTAAGCGCGGTAGATTAATTGCTCTGAACTAAATGTAATTTTAGAGGTAGATGGGTGCATCTTCTTGTAGCAAACAATGCAGTCGGTGTGACTTTCCAACTATTTGGAAATAATATTATAAATTTCCCGAGTGATGACGAGATTGTTCTTTTCCATAAATAAAGTCCGAAGAATATGGATCTAAATGCCACAAGCCAAGTTTAGACATATTAAGTGGACCAACATGGTGTATGTAATTGAGATTTCCATATTTTATGAGTTTTCAAACTCCCTATCTAACTCTTCCCACTTGAGTGACTTTATGCCGATTTATCAAAATTAGGTCAAATTTGAACATCGAGAAAATTTTAGGTTGCTTTGAAAGTTTTAGAAAAAAGGTTTTGGCGGTACCCATCGGGGGGTCAATTAATATATCAGAAACCACCAAGAGTTTTGACAATAGGTTCAACTTCTTGCTAAGATTATTCATATTGACAACTTAACAAAATTATGTCAAACTTGAGCTACATTAAGCGCGATAGGTTTCTCTCGAATTAAATTTAATTTCAAAGCGGTAGATGGTTGCATCTTCTTGTAGTAAACAATACCGTCGGTGTGTGATGGCCTGCAAGTGCACATGTTCGTCAAAAAATGTTTTCGTGGAAGTATTAATTCTAGTTTTTATATCGATCCCATCAAGGAGCTTCGGCAAGTGCTTTTTAGGCGGCGTTTATGTCACACGCAAGGTGTCACAAGTCTTGAGTGAATTGACTAAAATTGTTTATGGTGGAGGGTTGTGAGTAAAATATAGAGGAAACTTGCGTAGGAAGTAAATAACAATTAAATTGCATAAAATTAAGGACTAGAAATAAGTGTGTTGTTCCTGTAGATGAGAAATTGGGCGTGGAGAGAAACGGTTCATGGTGTTAGTGAACATGCCAAATGGATAAAGTGGAATAAGTACTTGTGATATTTCTTATTTGTATGTGAGTAGGCAAGCAACCCATATACCGACCAGAAGTCCTCATGGCCAATTCTTCCTAGTCTCAATGATCCGTCTATCTGTTACCATGGAAATGGTCAGCACATCATTTAAGATCTTGCGACCAGATCAAGGCTTTCATGTTGCTGGTTCCTTGTTGTCCTCGAGTGATGATAACTCCTCATTGATATAGGCCATGCCACTCGAGGGTCACCGATTCATTAGCACACAAGTTCATACATATGATATCTTTAGATCATGTTACCTGGGCCCTTAAATTAGATAACAAGAATTAGGGAAACATAGATAATCATTCTCACAGATTAATAATCACTACAACAATCATAAATGGGTGGATAAAAAGGAGGCATGACAAATCTCACCATTTCCCTACATCTCCCACGCCTATGGGGATTTACTCATACATGAGAGGAAGACAAATCAAAAGCATAATTGTATTGCAAACAAAAATCATCTGAAAGTTATTGTAGCAAACCACAATAGTACTCGAAGATCATATCAAATACAAAACAAAGGTAGATCAAAGTATCAAATCCTAATATTACAATTGCCAAAGTATCTATCTCTCTCTAAATGATGATGAGGGTGATGATGGAGTGTATGTTGGAGAGGTGGAGATTGTCGATGAACGAGGGGATGTTCTTCTCCTATTCCAGATCTAATCTCCTCTCTAATGAGTTTTGCGGCAACTGTATTCTCTTTTTCGTCATCTCTCCTTCATGAAAGTTTCTTCCATTGAAATAGTGGAGCCACTGGCAGGTAGTACGGGCGAGCGGTACGGGCGTATCCCGATAATGACCCACAAGTATAGGGGATCGCAACAGCCTTCAAGGGTAGTATTACCCAATTTATTGTTTCGACACAACGGGAGCCAAAGAATACTTATAAGTCTTAACAACTGAGTTGTCAATTCAGCTGCACCTGGAAATAGTCTTGCTCTCAGTAGTTTATCAGTAGCAACAGTTTTGTAGTAGCAATAGCAAAGCAACAACAGCAGTAGAATAAAAGTAATAGTAACAATAGTAGCAAACAGTAGGATATGAGTGCGGTAGGCATAGAGATGGATGGACGGATGTTGCATGGACGAGTATAAACATGTAATTTCAAGATCTAGGGCAATTCACATAAATAAGATAAATCATTCAAGTACTAAACAATTATAGGCATGTGTTTCATATATAGTCATACGTGCTCGCAATGAGAACTTGCACAACATATTTTTCTCCTGCCAGCCTGTTGCAGCGGGGCCTCAAGGGAATATACTGGCAATTAACGTACTCCTATTAATAGAGCACCGGAGCAAAGCATTAACACTCCGTGAACACATGTGATCCTCACATCATAGCCATCCCCTCGGCTGTCCCAATTTCTATCACTTCGGGGCCTTTTGATCCGGACAATGATATGTGTAAACAACTTGCATATAAGATCACAAACAATACTATCATCATGAATCAATAATAAGTTCAGATCTGAGATCATGGCACTCGGTCCCTCGTGACAAGCATTAATCACAACAAGTTGCAACAAAGTCAAATAGCACTAATAGAGATACTAGGCACCATGCCCTAACAATCTTATTCGATTAGATGATAGAACTCATCCAATCCCTACCATCCCCATGGCCTACAGCGGGGGATTACTCACTCATGGATGGGGGAAACATGGATGGTTGATGGAGAGGCGTCGGTTATAATGATGGCGATGATCCTCTCCAAATTCCCCATCCCGGCAGGGTGCCAGAACGAAGTTTCTGGTTCCGAATCGCGGTTTCTGGTGGTGGCGGCGCAACGAAACTCTTTCTAGAAAAACGTCGAACCCCCTGAGTTTTTAGGTCAGAAGGCAACTTATAGGCTAAGAGGGAGTCCGAGGGGGTGCCTGAGGCGGCCACACCCCCTCTAGGCGTGGCCAGGCCTAGCCCACGCGACAGGGTGGTGTTGGCTCCTCAGAGCCCCACTCCGTCTCGTATTCTAGCTTCGTGAATATTCTGGTGAAATATGATTTTTGGCATATTTTCCGGGATTTTTCCTAATAGTTGATTTTCTTCATAAAAACTAGAAACCAAGGTAATTCTGCTGAAAACAGCGTCAGTCTGTGTTAGTTGTATCCAAATCACACAAGTTTAGAGGAGAAACAATAGCAAAAGTGTTCGGAAAAGTAGATACTTTTTGGATTTATCAACTCCCCCAAGCTTAGCTTATTGCTTATCCTCAAGCAATTCAGTTGAAAACTGAGTGCGATAAAAGAACTTTCACGAACACATTTGCTTCATATGATGTAAATATTCTCAGCACATGAGTAGATACTTAGACAATTCATAATAAGAAGTATGCAACTAAGTCTACTTAACAGTCATTGCAAGCTATGAAGAGATTCCAACTCAATAATAATAAGTAGCATGGAACATAAACATAATTAACACTGCAATGCTCATAAGAAGGTATGATAGAGTGGTATATCGCTTGCCTTTGTTTGTAGAGCACAACATAAATGCCAAGGCACCTCTAAAGTTCAAGTGAAGACTAGAAGTAAAGATATCAAACATACAAGGATCAAGTTCATGACATAATTAACCAAGTTTTGAGAAAAGAACATTACACTAAGAATGACAACTATGATCTCAAGAAGGTGCTCATAGAATAATGGTGACTCAACAAGGAAGTGAAAGGTTTTAAAAAGTTTGAAAGGCTTCCAAATGTTGAAAGTATGGTACTCATTAGCTTTGAGCTCTCATTGCCCCTATCCTAGGCATCTTTAGATGGTTAAGGTGAAAGTGAGGTCCAATATGAGTTATATGCTTGACATATCATAAACTAGAAATCCAATGTGAGTACGAGGGCCGCTCCTCATGCTACTCAACTTTAGTTACCGGTAAGTTCTTGTCATAGTAAATACATGTGTATCATAGAGAACCGCCAACGGGGTACCCCTTGCACATGATACAGGAGCTATCCCATGATCAAAATGACAAGGCAATCAGACAATGAGCATCTTAGAAATCTTCTTATTTACCATGGAAAATATTGCTTTTTCTCTCTTTCCTCTTTTCAATATGTCTCTCTTTTTCTTTTTCTCAATATCTATCTCTTTTTTTCTAAGAAGAATGCTTCATAGAATTCTCACTATGGTTATACTGCAAATTTCCACCATGATTAGGCATGGCTTAGGCTAGCGGCCCATGTATTTCTCTAACACATATACATAACTCCATGGACTTACAAGCTCCCCTTTTATTTCACACCGACGACATCCGCAAACAAAAGAGCATGATATCAACTGGGTATATATTTATAGGTGTTGAAAGCGTTTCCCATGACAGCACAGTTCTGCTAACTCCCAGCCTATAATTTGCAAGCATATAACTTTCATGGACAGTCACAATCGTTCAGGTTTATTAAGTGCAAGAAATAAAGTGTGCTATCAAGTTCGTGAGAGCTTTACTAACTAAATTTATCATAACAAGCAAACATTTTATTTGAAAGAAAACAAGGCATAATGAATATGCACGGAATAGAAAGTGATGCTAGTAGGTAGGTATGGTGGACACTTTTGACAATATTGGTTTTGGGGAGTTGGAAACATGAGTGGAGCTCATATTTAGTGCAAGTGAAGGCTAGCAATAGAAAGGGAGCGATAAACGAGAGAGCAATAACTGTCATAATCATGCTTGCAACAAAACAAGACTAATTATGGCATGAAAGTGATACAAGAACTCTAAGGCAAAATAAATCATCGAGGCTTACTGACTATTGTTCAGTCATATGCATGCATGGTCATGTGCTAAGTCGATTCAAATGAAATATTTAGAGGAGGATACCATAATATCATACCAAGTTATGAATAGAACAATGCAAGCAAACATTTATATGACATGGCACAAACTATTAGCAAGCTGGAGCTAATCATAAGAGAGCAAGAACTACTAAGAATCCATAAATAACATACACCTTACATGAACAGACTAAGCATGCCCACAATGATGAGTATATGTACAAAAATGAAAACAAATAGAGTTTGTTACCAGCCTCTTACCACACCTTAAGTTGTCTAATCTTTATTATTGCCCTTCACTTGTTGGCTTGAATAATAATATGAAACCAAACTACACTGAGGACTGCTGAACCCTAGAAAGAACTTCACAAAACCTAAGAAGAACAACAAATATTTTTGGTATTTTAGAGTTCTTAACTCAAGCACACAAAGCAAAAACAAACAAAGCAAAATCTTTTTGGATTTTTCTTAAGGCAAACCAATGCTAAAAAACAAAAAAACAAACCAAGATAAACAACGAAAATATTTTGGTCTTTTTTTATTTTGAGAAAGTAGAAACAAAAATCAAAAAGAAAGCGAAACATGGATATACAAATAACTGACGAAACATGATAAATAGATGAGTGTGATGTCAGTGTACCTCCCCCCAAGCTTAGGCTTTTGGCCTAAGTGGGGCTCAATAGCGCGGGTAGTAACCCCAAGCTGGTGGGTCATCATAGGAATGATCAAAATCGGGCCCTCGCGATGAAGAAGACACACTCCAATCATAGGAGGGCTGCTGGTATGAAGACTCCCCCATGTTGGAGGGCTAAACCGAATCATCTTCGGCATCCTCTCCAAGATTCTCCTCTTGATGGGAGAGCTCCGCCATGTATGTGTCAAACTCTTCCTCCATGAGCGACCATCCTTGCCTGTTATCAAAATTAAACAAAGCAGGTGCATGCAAATAGACTACTTTCTCAGTCCTACCCCCTCTACAACCATGCTTAATAAAGGATATCTCATACGGTAAATCTCTCACAGTAGCCCAAGAAGAAAAAAAAATATACTGAAACATGGAATTGAGATCAAGTCTCTCTATGGGGAACCGATAATCTGAATGGTGAGGCTCTAAACCATGAAAAGCTAGCAAACGAGAGGCAATGAGGCCTCCACAAATTCCACCCTTCTCACGGTTGGTGGTAAGACGGTAAGCTATCAAAGAACCCAAGTTATAAGATCTATCCCTATTCAAAGAAGATGAGATAAAAGCTAGATCAAATGAAGATAACTTTCTAGCAGTCTTTCTACCAAGAACACACTTGGTAATGAAATAGGCAAAATATCTAATGGATGGGAACTGAATGTTCCGAATTTTACCACTTTCCTTTGAGGAGTCGCAACCTTGGCAAATTTCAGCATATAAATCCATAAGTGGCTTAGGCCTCTCCCTGATCTTCTTACAAGATCCCCAATGTGGCACTCTAATAGCTGCACACAAATAAACAAAAGGCAGGTCGATAGCTATGTTGTCAATTTTATAATGGATCATGGGGTTAAACAAGGACCAAATAAACCTAAAGTCCTGCACCACATCCATGGTTAGCTTAACATATTGATATGGTTCTTCTCCAACAAAATGTTCCAACCCTGCATTAGTAATCATAGTTTGGAAATCCTAGAAGATTCCCGCGGATCTCATAAATTCAGGGCATGGATATATGGAAGGGAAGACTTCTTACTCACAATGGACTTTCATTGGCCCAGGTACCATCAAATCATGTTGATGCAGTTGGTATGCACTCATCTTCTTTTCTGAAATTTTTAGACAAACATCAAACCAAGTAATTTCCAAGTTGATAAATGATGAGGAACTACTACAGTGACTTACTAGAGGGCTACACATGCATCAAAATGAAATCTCTAAGCATAGAACAAGCATGAAAGCTCACACAACCTGACACCTATAGAAGCAAAATACTCAAGATACAATCTACCAATCACAAATCTAATTAGACAAGCGGAGGAGGCACATACCAAGGAGAAATCCCTTAAAAAATCAGCAGCAAAGATGGGCTGAGCAAGGAGATCGAAAATCAGGAGCAAGAACACCAAGAACTTGAGCATGAGAAAGTTTTCTGGTGTTTTCGGGAGAGAGAAAGAAGTGGCTGGAAGGAGACAACTTGGTGGGCCACAGGTGGGCCCCACCCAGGCCAGGCGCGCCCTGGGGCTATCCGCCCCACCAGGGGGTGTTCTGGCCTGGTGGGTCCCCCTAGGACACTCCAGGTGTCCCTCTGCCCCTTTTTCGAGGAAAAATTTAATATGAATTTTCTGGAATTTTTTGGGAAACTTTATTTTTGGCCAATTTTCAGGTTATGAAAATTGATTTTCTTGCAGAAAAAGATTTTTTAGAAGAAGCAAAAGCAAACAAAAACCAAAACTACAAAAGTTCTAAGACACTCTAACAAGCAAACAACTAGCAAAACTAAGACTAACAAGAGAAAGAACAAAGACTAGAAAGGAGAAAAATAAAAGTGATCAAGTATAATCACTGTGAAAGCATTGTTTTGTTCATTAAAATCCCTTTGTTAACAAGGTTGATCAGGTCTTGTTACCAAAAAAATCTTATATGAAACAAAACTTTGCATTCCACAAAGTGATTATGTTACCTCAATCTTGATAGCAATAGTCCCAATCATACTAGTTTCAAAACTTTCTTGTGGAATGGGACAATGTATTTCTCCAACTTTGATGCTCTCAATATTTTCAATGGAATTCAGGCAATAGCTCTTATCAATCTTCTTGGGTAAATAGACAGTATGCTCTTTGTCATTAATATTAAAAGTTACTTTACCTTGATTACAATTGATGACAACACCTACAATATTAAGAAAAGGTATCCCAAGAATAATAGACATATTATCATCTTCAGGCATCTCAAGCACAACCAAATCAGTTAAAACCAAGCAATTATGAGCCACTTGAACAGGAACATCCTCACATATACCAACAGGAATAGTAGTTGACTTATCAGCCATTTTCAAAGATATATCAGTTGGTATCAACTTTTCTAGCTGGAGTCTCTTGTAGAGATAAAAAGGCATAACACTAACTCTAGCTCCCAAATCACATAAAGCAGTTCTAACATAATTATTTTTAATAGAGCAAGTAATAGTTGGTATACTGGATCACCAAGTTTTTTTGGAACCTTACCATTGAAGGAATAATTAGCAAGCAAAGTAGAAATTTCCTCATTAGGAATCTTCCTTTTATTAGAGACAATATCCTTCATATACTTTGAATAAGGAGGCAACTTAATAGCATCAGTCAAAGGAATTTGCAAAATAAAGGTTTCATCCACTCACAGAACTTGTTATAGTGTTCTTCCTCCTTTGACTTGTGTTTCTTATTGGGAAAAGGATAGGTTTCTGCACCCAAGGTTCTCTCTCACTACCATGTTTTTTAGCTATAAAATCTTCCTTAGTGTACCTAGTGTTCTTAGTGTGCTTCTCAAGTTCTTCTTCAACTTCCTCCTTATCAGGAGCATCATTTTTATCATTACCACTCTTAGTTTCAGCATCAGAGACATATATACTATTAGGATCTACAGCAGGTTCATGTGGTTCCTCAACTATTTTGTGTTTATTTTTACCTTCATCAAAGTGTTGGAGAGAGTGTACCTCAATAGTGGATGAGTGGGGAATTGGCTTACATATTTCTTCTATAGGATGTAGATTCTTAACATCTTCAGCTCTAATACCTTTCTCCTTAAGACATTTCATAGATTCTTTCATCACTTCATCATTTAATGCAATCACTCCCCTCTTCTTTGGTGTTGGTGTTGGAGCTGGTTCATGAACAATTGGTTCAGGAGTAATAGGCTTAGTGTAATTAACTCAGTTGAAGTCCAATCATCATAATTCTTGCTTATTTAAGCCATTAATTCTTCAGCATCTGGAGGAGTTCTTTTCCTGAAAACACAATTAGGAAAACTATCTAGGTATATCCTAGAATCATCAGTTAGTCCATTATAATAAATATCAAGAAGCTCATTTTTAGGCAATGGACATCCAGGATGTGCATGAATCAAGGCACAAAACCTTGTCCATGACTCAGGCAGTTTCTCTTCTTCTCCCTGTTTAAAATCAAAAAGTTTCCACAAAGCAGCATGTCTAGCCCTGGGAGGAAAATATTTCTGAAAGAAAGAAGAAATCAAGCAATCAGGGCTATCAATGGATCCAGGAGGTAATCTATTAAACCAAGCTTTAGCTTCTCCTTTTAGTGAACAAGGGAAAATCTTAGTAACAAAGTACTTGCGCATCTTAAAATCATCAGAAAATAAGGCACTCATAGTGGAAAGCTCATTCATGTGTGCCACAACACTCTCATTTTTAGTCCCAGAAAAAGGTTCTTTCTCAACAATGTCTAAATAGGATAAATCAAGAGAGAAATCATAATATTTATCTTTAATATCTATGGGAGAAGTAGCAAACTTAGCATCAGAAGACGGCTTAGGAATAATGGTACGTCTCTGAAGGAGACTCTTAATAGCACTAACACCATGTGTGTTTTGGCACTCTTTAATAAATTTATCAGTCATTTCAATGTAACCATCACTAATATCATACCTCTCTCTAGAATCAGGTGAGCTAACTGGTGTAATAGTGTCTTCACTAGGAGTTTCAGTGTTTCCCAAAATAGTTCTAGCAATAGTAGCATCTAGGAAAGGACCTAATGAACCACTTGCATCAAGCACAGTAGAAGTAACATCATGAGTATCAGAAGCAATTTCAGATTCAGCAGTAGTAGGAGTGTGTGTAGCATGTGTATGTGGTGGTGGTGTAACAAGCTTACTTATAACAGACGGTGAATCAAGAGCAGCAGAGGTGTTTAGAACTGTACCTCTTCTTGTAGTGGATGGTAAAATAGGAAACTTTCCATCATGATACTTCCCCATGATGAAAGGAGTAGCAGTGAACAATAATAGATCCAAGTGAACTTACAAATAAAGCTATGCTCCCTGGCAACGGCGCCAGAAAATAGTGTTGATGACCCACAAGTATAAGGGAACACAACAGTCTTCGAGGGTAGTATTACCCAATTTATTGTTTCGATACAAGGGGAGCCAAAGAATACTTATAAGCCTTAACAAATGAGTTTTCAATTCAGCTGCACCTGGAAATAGTCTTGCTCACAGTAGTTTATCAGTAGCAATAGCAAAGCAACAACAATAGTAGAACAAAATCAATAGTAACAATAGTAGTAAACAGTAGGATATGAGTGCAGTAGGCATAGAGATGGATGTACGGGAGTTGCATGGACGAGTCTAAACATGTAACTTCAAGATATAGGGCAATTGCAGATAAATAAGATAAAGCATCCAAGTACTAAACAATCATAGGCATGTGTTCCATATATAGTCATACGTGCTCGCAATGAGAATTTGCACAACATCTTTTGTCCTGCCAGCCCGTTGCAGTGGGGCCTCAAGGGAATCTACTGGCAATTAAGGTACTCCTTTTAATAGAGCACCAGAGCAAAGCATTAACACTTCGTGAACACATGTGATCCTGACATCACAACCATCCCCTCCGGCTATCCCAATTTCTGTCACTTCGGGGCCTTTGGATACGGACAATGATATGTGTACACAACTTGTAGATAAGATCACAAACAATACTATCATCATAAATCAATAGTAAGTTCATATCTGAGATCATGGCACTCGGGCCCTAGTGACAAGCATTAAGCACAACAAGTTGCAACAAAGTGAAATAACACTAATATAGATACTAGGCACCATGCCCTAACAATCTTATTCGATTACATGATAGAACTCATCCAATCTCTACCATCCCCATGGCCTACAATGGGAGATTACTCACTCATGTATGGGGAAAACATGGATGGTTGATGGAGAGGCGTCGGTGATAATGATGGCGATGATTCTCTCCAAATTCCCCGTCCCGGCAGGGTGCCAGAACGGAGTTTCTGGTTCCGAATCGCGGTTTCTGGTGGAGGCGGCGTAGCGTAACTCTTTTGGGAAAAACGTCGACCCTCCTATGTTTTTAGGTTAGAAGGCAACTTATAGGCGAAGAGGAAGGCCGAGGTGGTGCCTGAGGCGACCACACCCCCTCTAGGCACGGCCAGGCCCAGCCAGCGCGGTAGGGGGTGTGGGCCCCTCAGAGCCCCACTCCGTCTCGTATTCTGGATCCGTGAATCTTCTGGTGAAATAGGATTTTTGGCATATTTTTCGGGATTTTTCCTGATAGTTGATTTTCTGCACAAAAACTAGACACCAAGGTAATTCTGCTAAAAATAGCGTCAGTTCATGTTAGTTGTATCCAAATCACACAAGTTTAGAGGAGAAACAATAGCAAAAGTGTTCGGAAAAGTAGATACATTTTGGACGTATCACCCGACCGTACCGCTAGTCGTTATGCGTACTGCATGCCTCTAATGAAAGGGGCTCCAATTGGGTATTTTCTTGTTTTGGTGTAATTAGCTCATAAATTCCATTATATCTTCAATAAATGTTTATTAACTGAAAACCATCACAAGAAACCAAGGATTCACTAATTGTGACATTAACATTAGTGGAAAAGGCAATCTCTAGTGAAATATGACAATAAAAAATAGGAAAATCAATTGAAAAAGTCATGAAATTGGGAGCTATCAACATCCGCAAGCTTAGTTGTTACTCGCCCTCGAGTGACAAAGCTATAATGAATAATAGCGAGGAATTGAATCAAGGAAAAAACGCTTACAAGTTCGAGGTTGTGCCATATTCCATTGTCTCAAATCCTGCAACCTTGATCATGAGCATAATATATCTGAACAGTTGCACTTAAGTTTAATCCCTAGACGCTAATAACTTGAGAGATAATAATTCTTAAAGACCCAAATGAGATTATCAAAATTTTGGTTGGGCTTGTAGATCAATTTTTCTTCAGCGCCTCTATTGTTATGAGAGTAAAATGTTTTTAAATGAGGTCGCTTTGTGTCAAATTTAAGGGTGCACCCACTTCGATAATCTTAGAGCTTTTTCATTAACACCCACTTTGATAATCGTGGCTATCAAACACCCCATTTTTTCCTTGTTTTCAAGAACTCTAATTATTCATTTAGGTGGTGAGGTGATGCCAAAGCTATAGCAAGGTACGGAATATTTTTAGCTCATATCTTTCTTCACCTTTTCAAGGACCAATGATTGTTTTTTTTATAAAATACTTACACAACCTTTTGAGAATACTAATACTTTTGCCCACATAGCGACACATATGCCACTCATGTCATCAAATCTTAGCCAAAATACGGGGTTATACCATAGATTGTTCATAGGCCAGCGAAGTTGTTAGCATCCCAAAGGTGTCTATGAGAAACATAGAATTGTTTCTTCTCTTAATTTTTTTGCAGGGTAAAACAAGTTTTCGCATCTCCCTCTCCCACCATACAAAGTCTATCAAACATTTCTTTTTCAAAAGGTTTCATCAAGTCAACGATTAATATGTGGGGTTGAGTACTACTAAGATTAATCCCTTAAGACAAAAAATGGCACCAAAGTTGTCGATAGACACTTTTTATTGTTCTCAAAAGTTTTGGATTTTAATCCAAATAGTTTTTTTTCAAACATATACCAATTGTCGCAAGTCTTAGCCAAAGTAATTACAAAAAATTTTGAGCTCAAGCCTTAAAAGATAACTAGTTACACACGGAGTACGACTTAAGTGCAACCGAACAAACATAAAATGTTCAAGAATAAACTTACAGGAAGAGGGATAACAAGAATGTGATACCTCCTATTGCTTGCTTGCCCCTTGATTGAGCCAACTCATCGTGTTCATATTTATAGCTGAATCACTAGGGACGAATAACCTGCAGAAGAACCAGCAAGAGTAGAGAGAAATTTGCACAAGTGAAGATAAAAGCTAGTATAATTTGTTTTTAGATTTTATTTTTATCAATGCAGAACTGAAAACAAAATTACAAAGGGACTGAAAGCAAATAAAAAATAAAACAAAAAATATGAATGCAAAAGGTGGGAGGAATTAATCCCCCAAGCTTAGGCTCTTGGCCTATCAATAGTTGCCACCATCACCAGGCGACGACTATTGGTACGGGAAGTTCGGGTAGTGGTTTGAAAAACCAGTCATAAATGAGGTGAAATTCTGATTGAAATTTACTATGTTGGCATTCGCATCGTGCAATGTATTTTCAATGTTGTAGATGTGATGTACCACCTGGTCAAAATCACTCCTCAGGACATAGTTGAATCCCGGCTATGGTTGAGGCATAGCTTGTTGCTGTTAAGGGAAAGGCTGATTGTGGTGGTGCTGCTAGCCATAATCGTTCCAGCCTCCCGTGTTCCACTCCTCTCCTCCTTGCCCTTGCTGTTTTTGGCCAGCTACTGCATCTTCCCAGTTGGGATGACCTCCTGGCGGTGCAATCCACCCTGAGAGGATCAATGCCTACTGGAATTCCTCCTCTGTGATGACCCAACTTTTTTTACCTGGCTGTAACATCCCAAAAATATCAAACAATGATCATCCAATTCCAATCACCAAAAATAGGGTCAACAAAAACTTTTGTTAATTCAAATCATTATGAATACATGTGTGTATGTGATGTTTGTATGAATGAATGAATGGACTTGTGTGATTGATATAAATAGCAAGGAATGGTTTAAAGATGAAAACAAAATCATCTAAAACATTTCCAAGCAGAAACAAATCAAGAGAAAATCAAAAACAATTCAAATAAGGCAAATGGTCATTTTTACCAATCTTGCTCACTAGGCCACTTTGAGTGTTTCTAGTCCAAGATTTCAAACAGAAACAATTCTATTTCTTTTCACCCCTTGCTAGACCAAGTAAAAGTAAATCAAAGCCCGCCTTTCAAACTCCCAGAAACATTTGGCAACTTTGATTCAAATCACATTTCAAAATTGAATCTGATTCATATGTGAAGATCACCCCTTTTTCAAAAACCAACCAAACCAGTGCACCTTGAAAAATCCCACTAACCAGAGACTCCCTAGTATGTAACCAACACACCCACCAAGTTTGAATCCGAAATTCAAATTTGAATCTCTTTCGGCCATTTCATCAAACACCTTGTAATCACCAAACCAACAAACACTATTAGAAGCAGTGATTTTGGCCTAATTGTTCCCTCTCTGGTTCACAACAAGCTATTAGTAGATCATCTAGCCCATTTAACAAGCTTTAGCACCAATGTGAGCTTACCATAGCCATCTAGGGAGACCATGCCGAGCTTAACTTACCACCTCTCAGTCGACAGCAAGCTAGGAGAAGCACCAAGCCTAGCAACCATGTCTGGGACACTCTCCACCATCCACCGCCACCCCCTGTCCAAGCCTCGAGCGCAGCCAGCCCCTGGACCACACAACCCGAGCATGCCAAGCCTCTCTGTGAGCGAGCCGAGAGCGCGCCAGAGCGCCAACCGCGACACACGCCCACAGACCGTGCGTCGCCCTCGCCGCGTGCAAGCATGATCGCCAGCACCCCAGGAGCACTGCAGACACGCCCGTTCGCTGCCACGCGGACCATGGATGCTGTGCGCCATTAAAACCACCGTCGGACCCACTTAGAGCACCGCGACGTTTCGACCGCCTCGCACCGTCCCACACCACGTAACAATGCCATTGAGCTTCGCTAGGGAGAACAACACCGCCCCTATCGTCGCCCATGTCATAAGCCCACTGTGTTGATGACTACGACGAGCTCCACCCGCGCCCGTCGGTGCCCTTATGGCACTATAAAAGGAGGCCATGCCCGCTCGAATTCTTCACAAAATCTCACTCCCCCCTCACTCAGAAGCACCCCACCTCACCCCCGGAGCAAGGCGAGCAGCGCCTCGCCGGAATTTGGCTGGAGTCTGCCGCGGAGGAGGAAGAAAGGAGCCAGCGATTGGAGCCGCCCCAGGAGGAGCTGCTGGTACCAGGAGCCGTCGTTGACTTAGTCTTTCGCCCCCGTCGCTGACCCTCGCCCGAGCCCCGGTGAGCCCCCGTAGACCCCCACTGGCCGCGCTAGGGTCCTGTCTCGCCGGCGATTGCCCGACGTAGACGATGAACCACAGCCGTAGGATTAGAGCTTGATCATGCGGTCCACATCCCACCATACCGCTTCGCACCCCTCTGTCTCACTGACTGTAACACCCTCGCTTGATAAGGCTAAGTTCATGTGTATAGTGCCAATCCCTGGATCGGTTCACTGGCACACACATTACAAAATGATACCAAATATAACTGTGCATCATAAATACAATGAATATGATCCAGAATTTACATTATTTATTCAAGTACACAGTGGAAAACAAATACAAGGTAGATCTCCATCCTTCAATGTGCCACAGGCGAACAATTGTTGAGTGGAGTCTCGCGACCTATGAACGATCACTCAGATACGATATAACCTGTAACATAAAACGTAGCAGCCCCGAAGGGTCAATACATGGAATATATGGCAAGTAGGCTAAAGTGGTTAACAACATATCTATCAACTACATACTTATTTGGCTAAGTGGAGTTCAGGCCCATTTGCATAAAGCAATAGTTTTATCCTAACATTTGTAACAAAGTAGTTTTGCAATATGATAAATAGGACACTCTGGTTCACTCCCAGGTGCTCCTACCCAATTATGTTTACTCAACAAGTTTTAAGCATCAAGAAATAAGGATGAGCGAGTATATGTCATAGCATCAGTATCAGGTAGCTCGAATTGTCCATAACCGGGGACACGGCTAAGCACTTAGTTTATACACCCTGCAGGGTTTGTACACTTTACCCATGTGACCTGGCCAACCCAACTCGGACCACCACACTCATATTGTGTGAAGATAGGGAGAAGTCCAAGACGAGACAATTCGGGAAGAGCTTCCCAAACCCATCCACACACCATAACAACCTACACTATTCTACATCTCTGGATACATAGGGTTCGGGTCACCACAACCTACTAAGTCCAGCCAGCCACCCAATCTTACCGGCACATGGTTGCACACGAAAACTACCAAATAAAGAAACCAATCCTTTCTCAGTGTCCTGGGCGGCATTCCCCACCAATATCCACGGTCGATGACCCAATCAAAGCCATTCCGCCCAGGTGGTTCATTAAAATCATGTTGGTTTGTCATTTAGCAAAATATAATCCTTTCAAAACATATAACTTTTCATGGTATGATTCCCTTCCTCGTCTAAATATCATAGCTAAGCAATCTACCAATACGATGGCTCATAAACAAGGATTGCTAGGGAATAATATGGGACATAGAATAGCATATACACATCAATTCCTACATATGCAATTATACAAAAACATCTACAATGCATAGGAAAACAGTAGGACATTTATGACCAAGATAGCCCCACTTGCCTTTTGTTGTAGATGTAGTCGATTAGATAATCCTCACAATAGAGAAGATTGCACTCGTCACGATCACAATACTTGCAATCATAAAACTTGCAATCACAGTAGTTGCACTCCTTGCAATCTAACGTTTGAAGCAAACACAACAAACACACCATTCAAAACATTGCAAACATGCAACAATGCAGCAATACAATAAAACGATGATGAACAAATGCATGTATGACAATTTAATAAGCCACAATGGTTGTATTTAGTTCTCTGAACATTACTATAACACATGATGCATGTGGAGAATTGTTTAATGCAATAGGGTATTTATTATTAATTCTTGATTGCCAATATAGGGGTTTTAATAGTTCTATTTGAACTTCTGTGCTCATTGTTGTATTAAATTTATATCTGCAGTGTACAGGATATAGGACATTAATACAAACCAGTAACAATTGGATTCACCATAATCGGAGTTATAGATCTTTTTAAATAATTAAAATACTATAGAATGTATTATAATGCTCCTAACATTATACATATTGTACACCGATCATTTTAATTCATAAACTGGTTCTACTCTTTCTTGTGATTCCAGGGACATATTATTTGTAATTTTCTGAACAGTATTTATTTTCTTATGAATTTATTACTCGAAAATGGTTATTAGCTTGTTTAATCATCTACAGCAAAACCTTATGGTATTTGCCTGAAACATTTGCATATTTATGATCTACTTGGAACTAGCTATCCATCGGTATATTATTTATATTTTTGTGATATGCAAATAATTTACTATGAATTTAATGATTTCTAAAACTATTAAAACTAATTAAATCACTACGGGGTAAATAATCCGCAAAGGCTGGATCCAACCAGATATTATTAATCTACATTATAGTAGCTTCAATTTTATATATTGTTCATATTTTTCAGAGTTACAGATAATTTCCTATGAATTTATTAACCTAAAAGACCATTAAAACTAATTCAATTACTACAGTAAACACATACTGTAAATGTTAGATTTAATGTCATATTAATATTCTACACGTTTTTCCGAATCAATTGATATATTATTTGCTATTTTTGGATCTACGAATCTTATTATATGATTTTTGCAAATTTACATAATTTTCTGCAAATTAAGTTCAATTTCAAATCTACAGGAGGAATATTCTATGCTGACTTGGACGCGGGGCTGACCTGGCTTGACACGTGGCGAGATCTGGTTGGCTCGTACCCCTTCGTTGATAATTTCTAATCTTGACCGTCGGGATGAGATCCAGTGGCTAGGAAAGGAGATTGACCCGATTTTGGCTCAGAAATAGACAAGAAATAGATCTGTGTTAGAGAGACAAATCCGTAGGTCAAATTGAAAACCTTACAACATGAAAGTTGTGAGGAATCATTAGATCTACCTTCTCACCAAAGTAATTTGGATTTGAAGAAACGAGCGTGAGTAGATCTTGGATTTACACCGTCATATCTGAAATATTGCGATGCAAAATTCTCCGGCTGTGGTGGATGAAAAGAGGTGAGGTTTGTCAGGATTGAAAGATTTCAACGAGATCTACAACTTTCGTGTTTTATCTAAAGGCAAACAACGAAGTCTAGATGGGTGAATAAACGAAATAAGATTCGGGCATGTGTAGATTCGGGGTTTCGAGAAGGGAAACTCATATAGCTGTGGCTCTACGGGTTTATATGCAGGTTTAGGACGGTGGAGAGATAGGTCTTGGAGTAAGAAACAAGTAGAAACAAACGAAAGTCGATTTGGAGTTGTAGATTAAAAGTTATAAGAGTTTGAATAGAGATAGGTTTGAGAAAAACTGATTTGCACGGAAATTAAAGAAAACAAGGCATCGATCAGTGCATGGGTGCTCCGGTCGGCTGGCTAGCTGGGCCGCCGGCTGGCCTATTGGTTTTTTTTCTTTTTCTTTTTCTATTTATTTGTTTCCCTCATATCTTTTGCATACGAACTCCAAATGACACGATTCTTGTTTCTAAATTTTTCTAAAATTCAGTAGATTATTATAGGATTATATTTATAATATTCTCACTTGTTTGAAGGTGGTGGTTTCATAAATCTATTTATATTCCTTATAGAAACATTTGGGCAAATCAACTATAGGATTTAGATACTAGGATTTGGATTCAGTTTGTGAGAACTTTTCATGGATGTAATGAAATGTTTATGAATGCTTCATGATTTTCATTTTTTTGAAAACATTCACTCAAATACTAAAACTAAAACTCAATCCACCCTCTTTTGCATATATGGCTACTTAGGTCATAACAAAAGAATATAAGGTTTTGAATTCAAGGTCGAGAGGATTTTCTATCCAAAAAGTTTCTTCTCTTTGAGAATTTTCAACAAAGTCAAACAATCAATCAAACTTATTTATTTATTTCACATTCCAAAATTAGGAGAATTTTGGGATGTGACAGACTACCACCCTTAAAAGAAATCTCGTCCCGAGATTTGGGAAGGCTAGAATGAAAGAAAGGTTCGGGATCCATTAGGATGCTACCACCCTTAAAAGAAAATTGACTAGGTCATTTCTCGAGGATTCACTTAGCCCAGATTGGTTCTCCTTTAGACTTTTATTGGAACAATGTCTCTACCACATTCTAAACATCGTGATTGATAGTTTCCGAGAAGGCACTTCTTAAACTAGCAAAACTCTCATGGTGGGCAAATAGGGAACATTTTTACTTCACGGTGCCCATAGTTCACGTTTGGGATTCATCCTTACCGTACATTCCTACGCTTAGCAATGGATTCTTTTAGAAGGGTGTAACAATATACCATTCTAGGGTTTAGGCTCAACGTCGACTCTCTGCTAAGGTTGAAAAGGGCACTCAAGATTCGCAAAGCCAACAGTACAAGAGCGAATAATAAGAGTAGTAGGAATGGTGATCAATTCATCCTGCACCCAAATCATTACCCTGTATGAGGATAGGTGAATCACGTTTTTCTATCACTCGGGCATTCTCACTTGCCTTGAAGAAGTTTCCATGGGTACGAACTAATGCTTGATGTAGACTCCCATGTATTCAATCAACAAAGCTACTACTAAAACTAAACTATCGATACTTCAACTTTCAGGTTGGGTAATCTACTACATAAGATCATGTGCAACACTTCGTACTTCCACATCCTTTTTCCATTAGGTGAAGCATTATCTTTCCTAAATGCATTGAGTTGTCAAACCTTCCGCTTAACACATCATCATATCTCCAAGGGTTCAAGATAGGAAAGAATAGATTCTATAGAAAAGAACTAATAAGAAAATAACCCTACCCATAACTATATGAAGCAATCAATGTCACAAACAAGCAAACAATCATAAGGAATCAACACACAAGCAAACACTTGTATAATAACATTACAGGTGTATAAACTAAGTAGTATATAACCGCAAAATAGGTTGATTGCATTGGGAACAATACTAGAGTAAAATAGAGCAACATATAAGCAATAAACAAAATCTGTCAAAACGGTACAACAGACTTCACGAATTTGTCTGACCGACCTAAACTCGTCCGGAATTTTAGCCAATTTTTGTGCATATACTACAGGTAATTACGCTCCAGATCCTATTTTTTTAGATTTTTCTGAGTTACCGAAAAATATGAAAAATTGTGCGGTACAACAGGTCAGGCAGAAACTGCACCAGTAATCTCACGAATTTCAATCAAATTACACCATTAAAATGATTTTAAAACCACACGACAACTCCAGCAACTTTAGAGTTTCAAAACAACAGATCCTAAACAAGGCATCACACAATATGGTACAGTACAAACAAGCAAGAAACCTATATAGTCATACGACATAAGTTGGTAAGAACAATATGCTAACACGATAGCGATGATCTCCTAAAGAGATAAAATATGGTGGTCCATACCAACCCAAACTTGGTGAGATGTTAATTTATGTCATCTTATTTATTGTTTTACTTATATGCTAACTCTCATATAGGTATCATAAGAATGGACAACTACAAATTTTGAATAAGAAGAGGTTAGAGAAAAGATAGACAAGGAATATAAGAACTCTAATAAGTATAAAATATGATAGTTCTCCTAATATAGGTCTTGTATTCCTAATCCATTTCTAAGGTCACGATCTTACAGTCAACACACAGCTCTGATACCATCTTGTAACACCTTCGCCTGATAAGGCCGAGTTCATGTGTATAGTGTCAATCTCTGGATCTGTTCACTAGCACACACAGTACAAAATGATACCAAATATAACTATGCATCATAAATACAACGAATATGATCCAGAATTTACATTATTTATTCAAGTACACAGCGGAAAACGAATACAAGGTAGATCTCCATCCTTCAAATGTGCCACAGGCGAACAATTGTTGAGGGGAGTCTCGTGACCAATGTACGATCACTTAGATACGATATAACCTGCAACATAAAACGTAGCAGCCCCGAAGGGTCAATACATGGAATGTATGGCAATAGGATAAAGTGGTTAACAACAGATCTATCAACTACATGCTTATTTGGCTAAGTGGAGTTCAGGCCCATTTGCATAAAGCAATAGTTTTATCCTAACATTTGTAATAAAGTAGTTTTGCAATATGATAAATAGGTCACTCTGGTTCACTCTCAGGTGCTCCTACCCAATTATGTTTACCCAAAAAATTTTAAGCATCAAGAAATAAGGATGAGCGAGAACATGTCATAGCATCAGTATCAGGTCGCTCGAATTGTCCATAACCGGGGACACGGCTAAGCACTTAGTTTATACACCCTGCAGGGGTTTGTAGACTTTACCCATGTGACCTGGCCAACCCAGCTCGGACCACCACACTCATATTGTGTGATGATAGGGAGAAGTCCAAGACGAGACAATTCGGGAAGAGCTTCCCAAACCCATGCACGCACCGTACCAACCTACACTATTCTACATCTCTGGCTACGTAGGGTTTGGGTCACCACAACCTACTAAGTCCAGCCAACCACCCACTCTTACTGGCACATGGTTGCACATGAAAGCTACCAAATAAAGAAACCAATCCTTTCTCATTGTCCTGGGCGGCATTCCCCACCAATATCCACACTCGATGACCCAATCAAAGCCATTCTGCCCAGGTGGTTCATTAAAATCATGTTGGTTTGTCATTTAGCAAAATATAATCCTTTCAAAACATATAACTTTTCATGGTATGATTCCCTTCCTCGTCTAAATAGCATAGCTAAGCAATCTACCAATACGATGGCTCATAAACAAGGATTGCTAGGGAATAATATGGGACATAGCATAGCATATACACATCAATTCTTACATATGCAATTCTACAAAAACATTACAATGCATAGGAAAATAGTAGGACATTTATGAACAAGATAGCACCACTTGCCTTTTGTTGTAGATGTAGTCGATTAGATAATCCTCACAATAGGGAAGATTGCACTCGTCAGGACCATAATACTTGCAATCATAATACTTGCAATCATAGTAGTTGCACTCCTCGCAATCTAACGTTTGAAGGAAACACAACAAACACACCATTCAAAACATTGCAAACATGCAATAATGCAACAATACAATAAAACGATGATGAACAAATGCATGTATGTCAATTTAATAAGCCACAATGGTTGTATTTAGTTCTCTGAACATTACTACAACACATGATGCATGTGGAGAATTATTTAATGCAATAGGGTATTTATTATTAATTCTTGATTGCCAATATAGGGGTTTTAATAGTTCTGTTTGAACTTCTGTGCTCATTGTTGTATTAAATTTATATCTATAGTGTACTCGATATAGGACATTAGTACAAACCAGTAGCAATTGGATTCACCCTAATCGGAGTTATAGATCATTTTAAATAATTAAAATACTACAGAATGTATTATAATGCTCCTAATGTTATACGTACTGTACACCTATCATTTTAATTCAGAAACTGGTTCTACTCTTTCTTGTGATTCCATGGACATATTATTTCTAATTTTCTGAATAGTATTTATTTCCTTATGAATTTATTACTCGAAAATGGTTATTAGCTTGTTTAATTATCTACGGCAAAACCTTACGATATTTTCCTCAACCATTTGCATATTTATGATCTACTTGGAACTAGCTTTGAATCGGTATATTATTTATATTTTTGTGATCTGCAAATAATTTACTATGAATTTAATGATTTCTAAAACCATTAAAACTAATTAAATCACTACGGGGTAAATAATCCTCAAAGGCTGGATCCAACCAGATATTATTAATCTACATTATAGTAGCTTCAATTTGATATATTGTTCATATTTTTTGGAATTACAGATAATTTCCTATGAATTTATTAACCTAAAAGACCATTAAAACTAATTAAATTACTACACTAAACACATACTATAAAGGTTAGATCTAATGTCATATTAATATTCTACACGTTTTTACGAATCCATTGATATATTATTTGCTATTTTTGGATCTACGAATCCTTTTATATGATTTTTGCAAATTTACACAATTTTCTGTAAATTAAGTTCAATTTCAAATCTACAGGGTGGAATATTCTATGTTGACTGGGACGCGGGGCTGACCTGTCTTGACACGTGGTGAGATCTGGTTGGCTCGTACCCCTTCATTGATAAGCTCTAATCTTGACAGTCGGGATGAGATCCAGTGGCTAGGAGAGGAGATTGACCCGATTTTGGCTCAGAAATAGACAAGAAATAGATCTGTGTTAGAGAGACAAATCCGTAGGTCAAATTGAAAAACTTACAACATGATAGCTGTGAGGAATCATTAGATCTACCTTATCACCAAAGTAATTTGGATTTGAGGAAACGAGCGCGAGTAGATCTTGGATTTACACCGTCATATCTAAAATATTGCGATGTGAAATTCTCAGTCTGTGGTGGATGAAAAGAGGTAAGGTTTGTCGGGATTGAAATATTTCGATGAGATCTACAACTTTCGTGTTTTAGCCGAAGGCAAACAACGAAGTCTAGATGGATGAATAAACGAAATAAGATTTGAGCATGTGTAGATTCGGGATTTCTAGAAGGGAAACTCATAGAGCTGTGGCTCTACGGGTTTATATGCAGGTTTAGGATGGTGGAGAGATAGGTCTTGGAGTAAGGAACAAATAGAAACAAACGGAAGTTGATTTGAAGTTGTAGATTAAAAGTTATACGAATTTGAATAGAGATAGGTTTGAGAAAAACTGATTTGCACGGAAATTAAAGCAAACAAGTCATCGACTAGTGCCTAGGTGCTCCGTTCGGCTGGCTAGCTGGGCCGCCGGCTAGCCCATTAGTTTTTTTCTTTTTTTTTCTTTTTCTATTTATTTGTTTCCCTCATATCTTTTGCATACGAACTCCAAATGACACGATTCTTGATTCTAAATTTTTCTAAAATTTAGTAGATTATTATAGGATTATATTTATAATATTCTCACTTGTTTGAAGGCGGTGGTTTCATAAATTGCTTTATATTCCTTGTAGAAACATTTGGGCAAATCAAATATAGGATTTAGATACTAAGATTTGGATTCAGTTTGTGAGAACTTTGCATAGATGTAATGAAATGTTTATGAATGCTTCATGATTTTCATTGTTTTGAACATTCACTCAAATACTAAAACTAAAACTCAATCCACCCTCTTTTGCCTATATGTCTACTTAGGTCATGACAAAATAATATAAGGTTTTGAATTCAAGGTCGAGAGGATTTTCTATTCAAAAAGTTTCTTCTCTTTGAGAATTTTTAACAAAGTCAAACAATCAATCAAACTTATTTATTTATTTCACATTCCAAAATTAGGAGAATTTTGGGATGTGACACTGACTGGTGGGGTCGTTCACTTAAACCCACCCGCGAGTGCGATGTGCACCCTAGGCCGGCCCAGTTAACATCCCGCGCGACCTAGTAATTCAAATTTAGGTTTATTCTTTTAGTTTCAAACTCAGTTCTGTACCCTAGGCCAAGCCCTGGACCACGCGCACAAGCCGCGCCCGGACCATTCCGAGCGTGCGCCAGAGCGCCACCCTCGACCATCACCCACAGACCGCGTGCCGCCCTCGCCGCGTGCATACACAATCCCCACCGACCCAGGAGACCGTCAGACATCCCCGTTTGCCGCCCCGTGCCGCACAGCCACCGCCCGCCGTCGAAGACGACGCCTGCCACAGAAAGCACCGCCTGCCTTCAAACCACACCGCCCCATGCCTCGAGACCATGTCGTTGAGCATCTCCAGGAGACACCGCACCGTCCCCTACCCTTGCCCATGCCTTTAGCCACCTGTAACCTCGCCCCCGACGAGCTCACCGTGCACCCCGACGGTCCCCTCGCTCGACTATAAATAGAGGCCACCCCCGCACGATTTCTTCACACCATCTCACTCCCCTCTTCTCACTGATCGTGCCACACCATTCTCAGAGCAAGGCGAGCACCACCTCACCGGAATTTCACCGGAGCCTGCCGCTGCCGGAGAAGAAGGGCGCCATCGATTTCGTCCACCCTAGGAGCAGCCGCGACCATCCCTGAGTTCGCCGTCGTCGACTTCGTCGTTCGCCCGCCTCGCCGACCCTCGCCAGTACCCCGGTGAGCCCCCAGCGACCCTCACTGGCCGCGCTAGGTTTCGTTCTCGCCGGAGTTGTCTCGCGTCGACGATGACTCCCAGCCGTTAGATTAGAACTAGATCGAACGATCCACGTCGCCCCATACCGCTTCGCCCAGCCCCGTGTCACTGACGAGTGGGGACACCCACTTAAGCAGCCCGCGGGAGCACTGCGCTTAGCAGGCCGGCCCAGTAACTTTTCCCGCGCAGCCCAGTTATTCAAATTAAACCTTTTTCTATTTCAATTCAAACACACTTCTGTACCCAACTTCAAAAATCAACCCAGATCGATTCAGTGCACCAAATTGAATGAAACAAATTTTGTTGGAAAGGTCTGTGAATGCTGAATCCAAGCCCGTTGGATTCAAGTCATTTGGATCTATCGATCACCCATGGTAAAAATAACAAGGCAGAATCTTTTTTGCATTCAAACATTTTTCAAATTTAAACCATAATAGATTTTGAGTTGATTCCAACTCTCAAAAATCACATTTAACCATACCTTTCGGAATATATAAAAATATATAGGTTTACTTGCAGAAATAATGTTCAAGTAATAAAAGAATGCTACATAAGCATTTCTAGCCACTTTAATTAATTAAAATAAAAGGGTAAAACCTTATTAAATTGTGACACCACTTTAAATCACATTCCCATGGACTACAATATGTGGTGATGACATGTGTCAACATGATCCCATGTTGGGTTTGGATAATATAAAATCTTAAGTAGTTTTTCAATGAGTAGAAATTACTTTTCTAAAAATAAAAAGATTTAAACCAAGCCTTAACCTTGTAATGTTAGGGATGATGCTAGATCATCCATAGGACCCTTGTGTGTGATGATTGCAAGTAGTTAAGTATTGTTTGGTGATTGTGTACCACGTATTTATTCATAGACGCTAGTACCGACCAAGGATACGAGGAGGAAGGAGGATACTACGAAGAAGAAGCCGAGGATAACTTCAACCACTGCTCTGCACAAGGCAAGCCTAATACTACTAGTGATTGTGCAAGCTAAAACTTGCAATACACTCTACTTTAGCAAGTTTATACTGATATTGATGCAAGTTGATACTATACCTATGCAAGCCTTACTAATCAAGTAGATCTATGCAAGCTAACCCTTGCAAGATACCCTACTGATGCAACAAACCCATACTTTTTCTATGACTACTATATGCCTTAAGCATATGTGATCATACCCACTTGATAAACCAATCCTAGTTTTATGTGCAAGCTCCTCACTCTATTTCTTTATCAAAGCTTACTTAGAGTTTACTTAAGTGACTGGTAGATATTGGAAAGATGCTGAAGGTTGCATAAAGAGCATAAAATTTGGCCTAAGTTAGAAACCTTAACATCAGCCTGAGACATGAGGTTGTACTTAGTTGAAACTCCACTAGTTACCACCCCTCATTAGTATTACCCCCACCTGTAGATGCTAGTGCTAAGCATAAAACTTGATCAACTTTTAGATGGGAATACTTGGTGGAAAAATGGTTATGAAAACCTTGGAATGATGGATCATTCTCTTGAAATGTTTTGGATATGTGTTTCCAAACACTTGAGAATTTGGGTGATAAAAATGTTGAGGCATGAGCCTTAGCCCTTTATAAAACTGATGGTTGTCTGGATGCGATACCATTCCAATTTTATCGTACAACCACAATACCCGAATATTGGGTAGGGATTGACTGGAAACTTATGTACCTTAGTATTAGTTCCCTCACGTCCAAGGTCTGAGCTGAGGCTACCTTGTGAAGATTGTCCACCTGTGCAGTACCCAAGATGACAGTTGGTCATGGTTGGGAGGCCAAACTCACAGGAGAGGTGCTTATACTAGGGCGTGTAATCGAAAGGTTAGGATTGATTATCCGCATACTGAGTATGGTGAATTCAGGATTTGTTCCTGAAGGATGTATCGAACGTTGTGGTGAAAGTGTACAATCTCTGCAGAGTGTCAAACTATTCGAATAGCCGCGTCCGCGGTTATGGACAGTTGGAGTGGCCATACTGTTCCCCCGTCAGACTTTTCAAAATGACCTGTGAGATGAATTGAGACTTTGACTTGACCACAACAGAGTTGTGACATGAAATACAAGTTCCCATTTAGGAATTATAAAATTGTGACTAGCTTTGGAACTTAGTAGAGATAAATCTGGCTTTTGCAAAACAACCCTAGAGCCTAGTGTCCTATTATCCAAAACCCCCCTTTACCTATTAGTATTAGTTTGCGAGTACTTAAAGAGTACTCATGGCTTTGTCCCTGGCTATTCCCATGGCCAGACTATGAAGAGGAGTACCTGGAAGATGTACCCCAGGAAGGTTACGACAACTAGGATCATCTCCCATCGTCAGCATTGCCTGTGACCCCGAAGATGGAGCTTCGCCTACGCTACCATTATTATTACGTATTCTGCTGCTTGATGTTGTACTAAGAACTGGATCATGAGATCCCTATTTGTGTAAAAACTTATGTACGGTTGTAATGGATAATGTACTATGGTATCCAATTCTATTATGTCTCGCAAAAATGGTAATCCTGGGATTGCGATGTATGGCATAACAAGCATCTAGGATTGAAAAATCCAGGTGTTGACAAGTTGGTATCAGAGCCATCCTGACCATAGGAGACCCTAGTTAGACTGGACGTTTGAATCAAAAACTTAGTTTCAAAACCAAAGAAAACAAATATTTACAAAAACTTATTCTCATTCTTATCTCTTTGATTCTTTCATAAAAATTCATGTTCCTCAAAAACTCTTGCAAAATACATAAAATTTTGACACACTTGATCACTCTGCTAATCTACTCATCCTCTATTTTTATAGATGGACGTGAAATACAGCAAGTTTTACCAACTTGGGAATGGGGGAGACCTTATCTTTGAGAGGGATCTGGATCAGCTTTCGGAACTTCTGGAGCGTTCGCACCCCGAGTTCTTTGGAGCTCAGCTCAATGATCAAGGAGGAGAAGATCTGCAGTGGCTAATTGTTGCAAGCCTCCGAGGAAAGATTGAACCCCCCACTGTGGAGGAAATTCAGTTTACCTTGAGGGAAAACAACTGGCTCGATGGACTTGCCAGAGCAATGCAGGAAGCTCTTTCCAGTCTGTGTGGGCAGAGCATCAATCACATCAAGGGTACTCGCTTTGAGTTTTGCCCAAGGCGTGATGCAAATGGACAACCATTGGAAGCCCCATACCACCCCGAGCTGAAGACTCAATTGGACCACCTTAGCTTCATGATGTATGATCGTCAGCAGGAGTTGGACAACTGCCGTGACTATTGCAACCACAAGTCTGCCATCATCAAGACGAAGGATCAGACCATCGCCATGCTAGCAAAGGATCGCAAATCTCGCCGCCGTCAGCTCGACAAAAAGGAGCGCATTATTGCCCGTCTTCGCCACCGCATCTCATCTATGGAGGAGACCATCCACGAGAGAGACATGCAGTTGGAGGAAAGGGAGAATGCCGGAGAGGATCTTCGTGGAGACCCTTACTCCTATCTCAGCGATGACGATGATTTTCTGGAGGATCAGGCCATGGACTTCTTCACCGATGAGGACAATTTCGCCTTCATCGATGATGATGAGGATGATGAAGCCACAGACTCTGAGGAGTAGTAGCACTGAGCACTAGCGTAGTGAGTAGTAGTCGGTCCCACTATATCGTAGTTTCCAGAATGGTTCTTAAAACCATCTGTTTTTCTTTGTTGTGGTGTGTGTTGTACTGTGTGCTATGAGTGAATGAATGAAAAATCAAGTTGCCAGAAAAATCTGAGTCAAACATTTAAAACTTTTCAAAGACCCAAGACCTTAGAAATTTCCCTCTTTTCTCATGATCTATATCAATCTTCAGATGCCACGTGGAGGAAGTGGTTCAGCCCCGGACCCGATGTTGCAGATCCTGCAAATGTTGACTTCTGACCACGAAGCTGAAAGAGAGGAACGTCAAGCTAACCTAGCCACTCTGCAACAGATAGCCTAGCTAGCCCACAACAACCAAGGCCACGGAAATCAGGACAACCATGGATCTAAGCTCAAGAATTTCCAGAATACCAACCCACCCGTTTTCACCAAGTCAGAAGAACCCCTAGATGCCGATGATTGGCTGCAAACCATGGAAAACAACCTAGAAGTCGCCGGAGTGGAAGCCAACGAGAAAGTCCTGTTCGCCACCCATTATCTAGCCGGAGATGCCAGGGCATGGTGGAACAGTGTTCGTGCAATGACCGGAGGCCAGATGATGACCTGGGAGGAATTCAAGGTCAAGTTTAGCAGAACCCATGTGCCACCAGGTTTGATCAAGAGAATGAGAGACGAGTTCAGAGAGCTGAAGCAAGGAAGGATGACTGTAGTGGAATACCGTGACAAATTTTTGTCATTAGCTAGGTATGCCCCGGACGAGATAGACACCGAAGCCAAGAAGAAAGAAAGATTCCTGACTGGTCTGCATGACGAGATGCAGACAGTGTTAGTCAATATCCCCTTTGCAGATATTGAAGCCCTTGTTGACTCTTCCATCCAGATGGAAGGAAAGATCAACCAAGCCAATGAGAACCGCAAGCATCGTATGATGCATCAACCAGGAACCCATCAGACCCCAAAGTATCGCCCCAACCCATCTCCAGGATTTGCCCCAAGAACCAGCAGGCCCCCTATGACCCGTCCGACCTATCCCAACCGTGGAAACCCTAGACCCGGAGGAAATCACAACAACCCCGGCAACTCTAGCAATTTCACCCGTGCCCCACCCAAATTCAACACCAACAATGCTACCGCCAACACCAACACTGCCCCGAGGACTGGAAGCAATGCTGTGCTGCGACCAAGGACAAGTCACAAGTGACTGTTATGTGGAAATAAAGGCCACTATTCCAACGAGTGCCCCAATAAGAAGAATGCTATAGCCCCTAATGCCAATGCTCAACAGCAATGTCGTGTCCGACCGGAGAAGATTTGCCCAGAATTCACTCAACCGCAATGGCCGTCTTTTTCTCATGCATCTTTGAAGAAGCTCGAAGCGCCGGATGTCTTTGGGTATGTTTTCTGTTAATTCAGTACTTGCAAGAGTGTTGTTTGACTCTGGTGCCTCGCATTCATTTGTCACCGAAGAATTTGCCTGCACTAGTAAAATTCAACCAACCAAACTGAAGCATGTTATGATTGTGCAAATTCCCGGATCAACCACCAAAGCTAGGCAAATTTGCAAAGCCGTCCCTATCCGAATCCATGGCATAGATTTTTATGCTACTCTAATAGTACTCGGAACTAAAGGTTTGGAAGTAGTACTAGGAATGGATTGGATATCCAAACATAAGGGATTGATTGACTGTGCTAAGAAATCCATCACCATGACCAGTATCGCCGGAATAACAGTCGAGCATATCTCTGAAACCTTACCTCGCCAATTCAAGTGTAACAAGAGTCTAGCCCAACCTACCATTGACCAAGTCCGGATAGTCTGTGAATACCCCGATGTATTTCCCGATGTTTTTCCCGGTATGCCCCCAGATCGGGATATCGAGTTTATCATTGAACTAATCCCCGGAACAGGACCCATAGCCCAGAGACCCTATAGTATGAACCCGTCGGAACTAGCAGAACTGAAGAAGCAACTGGATTCCGTGCTAGAAATTGGATTGATTCAACCAAGTGCGTCACCATGGAGATCACCTGTCTTATTTGTGGACAAGAAAGATGGAGGTAACCGTTTGTGTACGGATTATCGGAAGTTGAATGATGCCACCATCAAGAAAAAGTACCCCTTGCCCAAGATAGAAGATTTGTTTGATCAGTTGACCGGTGCCCAGGTGTTTTCTAAGATTGATCTTAGAACTGGCTATCATCAACTCAAAATTCGTGCAGAGGATATTCCAAAGACTGCCTTTACCACCTGATATGGATTGTACGAGTATACAGTCATGTATTTTGGATTAACCAATGCCCCCGCTTATTTCATGAACCTCATGAATAAGATTTTTATGGACTTCCTAGATAGGTTTGTCGTTGTTTTCATCGATGACATTCTGATTTATTCCAAATCAGAAGAAGAACATGAGCTACACCTAAGGACCATTCTTGGAACCCTTAGAGAGCATCAGCTGTATGCAAAGTTTAGCAAATGTGAATTCTGGTTACAGGAGGTAGGATTCCTCGGTCACATTGTATCAGCCGGAGGAATTGCCGTTGACCCCGCCAAAGTGAAAGATGTAGAAGATTGGCAAGCCCCAACCACTCAAACCCAAGTTCGTGATTTTCTCGGATTGGCGGGATATTACCGGAAATTCGTAGCAGGATTCTCGAGTATCGCCCGAGCCATGAACCAATTGTTGAAGAAGGACAAGAAGTTTGAATGGACAGACAAGTGTGAAGCGAGTTTTCAAGAACTCAAGAGGAGATTGATATCAACCCCAATCTTAATCATGCAGGATATCACGAAGCCCTTCGATGTGTATTGTGACACACCCAAGATTGGTCTCGGATGTGTGCTGATGCAAGAAGGCAAAGTTATATATTATCTATCTCGACAATTGAAGCAACATGAGCAAAACTATCCAACCCATGACCTCGAACTCGCATCAGTAGTCCTAGCCCTAAAAACATGGAGACATTACCTAATGGGAAACCGTTGTGAGATTTATTCGGATCACAAGATCCTAAAGTATATATTCACTCAGAAGGAGTTGAATATGAGGCAGAGAAGATGGATTGAGCTAATCAAAGATTACGACCTGGACATCCACTATCACCCTGGTAAAGCCAACGTGGTAGCCGATGCCCTTAGCAGATTTCCGTGCCGCTTGAACTCCATGATTTTGAAGGAGCAACCAAGTTTGCACAAGGAGATGGAAGATTTTCGAATGGAATTAGTAAGTGAAGGATTTTTGGCTAGCATAGAACTTCAGCCCACTTTGATCAGTTAGATTAAAGAGGCGCAGAAGGGAAATGCCAGTATCGACGGAATCAAGCGTTATATCGGTATGGGAAAAGTACCCGGATTCACCGAGGACGAAGGAGTTCTGTGGTACAAAGGACGCCTTTGTGTACCAACAGATTCGGAGTTGAAAGAAGTTATCTTGAAGGAGGCTCATGATACTCTTTATTCTATCCATCCAGGAGGAACTAAGATGTATCAAGATTTGAAAGAGCAATTTTGGTGGCATAAGATGAAGAGAGAAATCGGAAGCTATATCGCCAAGTGTGATATATGTCAGCGAGTCAAGGCAGGACATCAAAGACCTGCTCGATTGTTGCAACCTTTGCAAATTCCGGAATGGAAATGGGATTCTTTAGGAATGGACTTTATCACTGGACTACCTACTTCTAGTAGGGGAAATGACTCTATTTGGGTCATAGTGGACAGATTGTCCAAAGTCGCCCATTTCTTGCCCGTCAAAATTGTTGGAGATATGCCCTAGAGGCAATAATAAATGTAGTTATTATTATATCTTTGTGTTTATGATAAATGTTTACATTCATGCTATAATAGTATTAACAAGGAAACATTGATACTTGTGTGATTTGTAAACTTAATTTGAAGTCCCTAGTATAGCCTCTATACATCACTAGCTTGTTGGTTGATAAATGATTGTGTTTTCCCTATCATGAACATTGAGATGTTATCAACAACAAGATCATATCGTTAGGAGAATGATATGATGGACATACTCCTATAGATAAGCGTAGCATAAAGATCAAGTCATTTCAATAGTTCAATTGCTATATGCTTTCTGATACATAGTAACCTAATTCCTTCGACCATGAGATCATGCATATCACCTTTACTGGATGGATGCTTTGATGACATAAAACACCACACCGTAACTGGGTGGCTATAAAGGTGGCATTGAGTGTTCGGAAAGTATTGGTTGAGACACATGGATCAAGAGTGGGGTTTGTCCATCCATATGACGGATAGATATACTCTGGGCCCTCTCGGTGGAATGTCATCCAATTAGCTTGCAAGCATGTGACTGGCTCACAAGGGATCACATATCACGGGAACGAGAAAAGAGTACTTATCGGTAACGAGGTTGAACTAGGTATGCAGAGATACCGACGATCATAACCTCGGATAAGTAAACTATCGTGAGACAAAGGGAAATTGGTATCGTATGTAAGTGGTTCATTCGATCGCAAAGTAATTGTAGAAATATGTGGGAGCCATATGAATTTCCAGATTCCTCTATTGGTTATTGTTCGGAGAAGTGTCTCGATCATGTCCGCATAATTCACGAACCGTAGGGAGACACACTTAAGGATTCGACGTTGTTTGAGTAGTTATGGTATGATGAGAAAGAGACCGAATGTTGTTCGGAGTCTTAGATGGGATCCGAGATATCACGAGGTGATCCGGAATGGTACGGAGAATAATATTCATATAAGGAAAGTCCCGTTTCGGAGTTGGAGAATGATTCCGGTGTTTTCATCGGGAATGTTCTAGAAGGTTCTGGAATGTCCGACACTCCAGAGGGGAAGGGTACATGAATGTGTTGTATCAAAGTTGGTATGATTGCATCATGTACTAAGTGTCATCGCTGTTCCAAATAAAGGATTAATCGAATCCTAGTTTGAAAAGTCAAATAGCTAAATTGAAAAGTCAAACGGCTAAATTTGGAAAGTGGAAAAGAGGAGGAGGGTGAACCGAGTTGGGGAGGAGTCCTCCTCCAAGCCAAGCACCACCCAAGCCGAGTTGGGAGGGACTCCTCCCTTCCTTGGCCGGACCTCCACCTATATAAGGAGGGCAGGGCTCCTCCTAGAGCACACAAGTCCTCACCTCAAACCCTAGAAGCTGCAGCCCACCATAGCCGCCCCCTTAGGGTTTTGCCCTAGCCGCCGACTTGGGGTCCCGGAACCCTATCCATGGCTCTAGCATCCCTCCTTGGTGTGTCTAAACCCTAGAACACCGAGGAGCTCTCATACTCCACCATACTGCCCGCTTAAGGCGAAGCCTCGAGATCTCCCTCTACTTCCTGTACCACGCCAGTTGCCGGAATCGCGAGGAGAGTGCTACAACCTCCATTTGCTTTGGAACAAGGGAGAGGAAGGTCTTCGTCGAGTACCGAACGGTGACCGATCAAGGAGCGCCGAACGCAGCGCCTAAGGATCGTCTACGATCTTGAGATCGGAAGAGTACGACTACATCACCCACGAGAATCCGCTCTCGTTAAACGCTTTGGAATCTTCGAGGGTAAGTTATTCCATCGACTCGTTGCTACAATCTAGTAGATAGATCTTGGCTTGTTTGTTTGTATGCGATAGAAATCTTTTGTTGTCCATGCTCTGAAACCCTACAAAGGGTATCGTAGTCGTGTCTATATGTAGATCTGCTGACGAGTAGAACACAATGGTCATTGTGGGCGTTGATGCTTTATTGTCGATTGCTTCTTGTGTACTTTGCATCTTGCGGTATGTTGGGATGAAGCGGCCGGGCTAACCTTACATGACATCGTTCATGAGACTTGCTCCACGCTTGACATGCAACTTGTATTGCATAAGTGGCTCTCATGGCCTGTTTCTCCTAGCATAGTTAAGATCCAATTTACAACGGGTGATTAACAATACTAGTATCAATGTTGTGGTTCATGTTCGTAAGTTAGAACGACACTTATTGAAAGCCCCAAGCCACGTAAAACATGCAAAGAAAGTAGAGGCGTCTAACTTTGTTTTGCAGGGGTGTGCAGTGATGTGATATGGCCATGATTGTGATTATATTTGTTGTATGCAATGTTCCTTATTGTAAGTTGGCAACCGGCAGGAGCCATATGGTTGTCTTTAATTTATGTTAAGACCCGCGTGTCTATTCAAAGTAGTTGTAATAGTTGAAGCCGGTGGACGACAACCATGGAGAAGCGTCATTGACCTTGATGCAATGCCGGTGATGATGGAGATCATGTTCGTGCTTGAAGATGGAGATCGAAAGCACAAAGAAGAAAGGCCATATCATATCACATATTTTGAATTGCATGTGATGTTAATCCTTCATGCATCTTGTATTGCTTAGTAAACGATGGTAGCATTATAAGATGATCCCTCATGCACATGAATTTCAAGTCATAAAGTGTTCACCCTTAGTTAGCACCGTTGCTAAAACTTGTTGTTTCGAAGCACCACGTGATGATCGGGTGTGTCAGATTCTGCAAGTGTATACAACGTGAGCAAGCCAAATTTGCTCATGCGGAAACTAAGGTTTGATCTTGACGAGCCTAGCATGTACAGACATGGTCTCGGAACACGGATCACTGAAAGGTAAAGCATGAATCATATAGTAGATATGATGAACATGACGATTGTTCGCCATTGAAACTATATCAACTCTCGTGATGATCGGTGTTGATGTGGTGGATTTGGTTCGTGTGATCACTAAAACAATGTGAGGGATATTGTTTTGAGTGGGAGTTCACCTAGTTTAATTTTATTATTAATTTGAACTCAATTTGTCATAAACTTAGTCTAAACTATTGCAAATATGTTGTAGATCAATGGCAGCCCCTACCATCAATTTTAATGCTTTCCTAGAGAAAGAAAAGTTGAAAAACAATGGAAGCAACTTCGCGGATTGGTTCCGCAATTTGAGGATTGTCCTCATAGCTGGTAATTTGACCTATGTCTTTGGATGCACATTGGGTGACCCACTGCGGTGATGCTTCCGATGAAGTAAAGAATGTTTACCTCGCTCGGAAGAATCAAGACTCCATAGTTCATGTGCTATCTTGTATGGTTTAGAATCGAGCTTGTAAAAGGTTTGAGAATTCAGACCCATATGATATTGTCGAGGATCTCAAATTGATTTTGAGACTCATGCGGCAATTGAAAGCTATGAGGCTTCGAAAAGTTCTTTAACTGCAAGATGGAAGAGGGCAGCTCACAAGTGAGGATGTGCTTAAGATGTCCAGGCACGCAAACAAACTTCAAAGCTTGGGTATAGTGATTCCTAATGCTTTGGGGATTTACCGTGTCCTCCAATCACTACCACCAAGTTACAAGAACTTTGTGATAAACTACAACATGTAGAACATGAACAAGCAGTTGCCAGAACTGTTTGCTATGTTAAAGTCTGCAGAAGTGGAGATCAAGAAAGAGCACCAAGTGTTGTTGGTCAATAAGACCACCAAATTCAAGAAAGGCAAGTCTAAGCAGAAGGGACACTTCAAGAAGGGTGGTAAGAAAGTTACCACGCCGGTGAAGAAGACCAAGGCTGGACCCAAGCCTGATACTGAGTGCTTTTACTGCAAGGGAGAAGGTCACTGGAAGCGGAATTGCCCAAAGTACTTGGCGGATCTGAAGAACGGCAACATCAAGAAGAAAGGTATATCTGATATACATGTTATTGATGTGTATCTCACTAGTACTCGTAGTAGTGCCTGGGTATTTGATACTGGTTCGGTTGCTCATATTTGTAACTCGAAACAGGTACTGCAGAATAAACGGAAGCTAGCGAAGAACGAGGTGACGATGCGCGTGGGAAACGGATCAAAGGTTGATGTGATCGCGGTCGGCACGCTACCCCTTCATCTACCATCGGGATTAGTTTTATACTTAAATAATTGTTATTTGGTGCCTGTGTTGAGCATGAACATTATATCGGGATCTTGTTTATTGCGAGACGGTTACTTGTTTAAGTCCGAGAATAATGGTTGTTCGATTTATATGAGTAATATGTTTTATGCACATGCACCTTTGATAGATGGTCTATTCTTATTGAATCTCGATAGTGGAAATACACATATCAACAACATTGAGGCTAAACATTTGAAATCAAGCGATAATTCGACCTATATGTGGCACTTTAGTCTTGGTCACATTGGAGTAAAACGTATGAAGAAACTCCATTCCGATGGACTTCTTGAATCACTTGATTTTGAATCACTTGAAATATGCGAAGCATGTCTGATGGGTAAAATGACTAAGACTCCATTTTCTGGTATGATGGAGCGAGCTACAGACTTATTGGAAATCATACATACCGATGTATGTGGTCCAATGAGTGTAGCATCGCGCGGTGGTTATCGTTATGTTCTTACCTTCACGGATGACTTGAGTAGATATGGGTATATCTATTTCATGAAACATAAGCCCGAGACTTTCGAGAAGTTTAAGGAGTTTCAAAGTGAGGTAGAGAATCAACGTAATAAGAAGATTAAATTTCTACGTTCTGATCGTGGAGGTGAATATCTAAGTTACGAGTTTGGCGAGCATTTGAAGAAATGCGGAATACTTACACAATTGACACCGCCGGGAACACCACAGCGTAATGGTGTGTTCGAACGTCGTAATCGAACTCTCTTAGATATGGTTCGTTCTATGATGTCACTTACAGATTTACCGCTATCATTTTGGGGTTATGCATTAGAAACAGCCGCATTCACTTTAAATAGGGCACCATCTAAATCCGTTGAAACGACACCGTATGAATTATGGTTTGGGAAGAAACCTAGATTGTCGTTTTTTAAAGTTTGGGGGTGTGAAGCCTATGTAAAGAAGTTACAAAGGACAAGCTTGAACCCAAAGCGGAAAATGCGTCTTCATAGGATACCCAAGGAAACTATTGGATATACCTTCTATCATAGATCCAAGGCAAAATCTTCGTTGTTAAGAATGGATCCTTTCTAGAGAAGGAATTTCTCGAAAGAAGTGACTGGAAGGAAAGTAGAACTCGACGAGGTTGTCGAACCTTCTCTCAAAATTGCGAGTAGCGCAGACCGGAAGAAGTTCCGTGGTGCCTGCACCAATTAGAGAGGAAGCTAATGATGATGATCATGAAACTTGGTTGAAGTTGCTACAGAGCCTCGGAGGTCAACGAGAACTCGTACCACTCCAGTTGGTATGATCCGTTATGAGTGTCATGTTGGTGGACAACACCGATGACCCCGAGACATATAAGGAAGCGATGATAAGCCCAGATTCCAATAAATGGCAAGAAGCCATGAACCGAGATTGGATCCATGTACGAAAACCAAGTATGGACCTTGGTGGACTTACGGATGGGCGGAAGGTCGAGAACAAATGGATCTTCAAGAAGAAAACAGATCTTGATGGTAATGTTATCGTTTATAAAGCTCGACTTGTCGCAAAAGGGTTTCGACAAATTCAAGGAGTTGACTACGATGAGACTTTCTCACCAAGAGCGGCTAAAGTCTGAGGATTATGTTAGCAATCGCTGCATATTATGATTATGAGATATGGCGATGGATGTCAAACGGCGTTCCTCAATGGAGACATTGATGAAGAGTTGTATATGATGCAACCCAAAGGTTTTGTCGATCCTAAAGATGCTAACAAGGTATGCAAACTTCAACGGTCCATTTATGGATTGAAGCAAGCATCCGGTTGGAATCAACGTTTTGATAAGGTGATCAAAGTTTTGGTTTTATACAAACTTATGGAGAAGCTTGTATTTACAAGAAAGTGAGTGGGAGCTCTGTAGCATTCTTAATACTATATGTAGATGACATATTGTTGATTGGGAATGATGTAGACCTTCTTAATAGTGTCAAGGAATATTTGAATAATAGTTTTTCAATGAAAGATCTTGGCGAAGCAGCTTACATATTAGGCATAAAGATTTATAGAGATAGATCAAGACGCCAAATATCATTGTCACAAAGTACATATTTGGACAAAGTTCTAAAGAGGTTTGGAATGGAAGATAGCAAGAAAGGGTTCCTGCCCATGTTGCCCAATACGACCTTGAGTAAAACTCAAGGTACGACATCGGCAGAAGATAGAGAAAGGATGAGTAAGACTCCCTATGCCTCAGCCATAGGATCTCTAATGTATGCCATGCTATGTACTAAACCCGACATTGCATATGTTGTTAGTTTAACTAGCAGATATAAAAGTGATCCAGGAGTGGATCATTGGACAGCGGTCAAAAACATCCTTAAGTACTTGAGAAGAACTAAGGATATGGTTCTTTCTTATGGAGGTGATGAACAACTCGTTGTTAATGGTTACACCGATGCTAGTTGGAACACCGATCCGGATGATTCTAAATCACAATCTGGATACATATTTATTTTGAATGGTGCAGCAGTATTTGAAGCGATTGCAAAGCAAAGCGTTGTGGCGAGATCTTCAATCAATCGGAATACATGGTCGCTTCGAGGCTTCACAAGAAGCGATATGGATGAAAGAGTTCATTACAGAGTGGGTGTGGTTCCTAGTGCGCTGGACCCAATGTCTATCTGTGATAACATGGGCGCCATAGCCAATGCGCAAGAACCAAGGTCACACAAGAAGTCAAGCACATCAAGCTACGTTCACGCTATTCGAGAACATATCCAAGATGGGGATATAAAGATTTGCAAAGTACACACAGATCCGAATGTGGCGGATCCGTTGACTAAACCTCTCCGAGGGAAAACATGACCAGCACCAAACTGCCATGGGTGTTCTATATTACCATGTAATCTAGATTAGATGACTCTAGTGCAAGTGGGATCATGGAGATATGCCCTAGAGGCAATAATAAATGTAGTTATTATTATATCTTTGTGTTTATGATAAATGTTTACATTCATGCTATAATAGTATTAAGAAGGAAACATTGATACTTGTGTGATTTATAAACTTAATTTGAAGTCCCTAGTATAGCCTCTATACATCACTAGCTTGTTGGTTGATAAATGATTGTGGTTTCCCTATCATGAACATTGAGATGTTATCAACAACAAGATCATATCGTTAGGAGAATGATATGATGGACATACTCCTATAGATAAGCGTAGCATAAAGATCAAGTCATTTCAATAGTTCAATTGCTATATGCTTTCTGATACATAGTAACCTAATTCCTTCGACCATGAGATTATGCATATCACCTTTACCGGATGGATGCTTTGATGACATCAAACACCACACCGTAACTGGGTGGCTATAAAGGTGGCATTGAGTGTTCAGAAAGTATTGGTTGAGACACATGGATCAAGAGTGGGATTTGTCCATCCATATGACGGATAGATATACTCTGGGCCCTCTCGGTGGAATGTCATCCAATTAGCTTGCAAGCATGTGACTGCTCACAAGGGATAACATATCACGGAACGAGAAAAGAGTACTTATCTCGAACGAGGTTGAACTAGGTATGCAGAGATACCGACGATCATAACCTCGGATAAGTAAACTATCGTGAGACAAAGGGAAATTGGTATCGTATGTAAGTGGTTCATTCGATCGCAAAGTAATCGTAGAAATATGTGGGAGCCATATGAATTTCCATATTCCTCTATTGGTTATTGTTCGGAGAAGTGTCTCGATCATGTCCGCATAATTCACGAACCGTAAGGAGACACACTTAAGGATTCGACGTTGTTTGAGTAGTTATGGTATGATGAGAAAGAGACCGAATGTTGTTCGGTGTCTCGGATGGGATCCGGGATATCACGAGGTGATCCGGAATGGTCCGGAGAATAAGATTCATATAAGGAAAGTCCCGTTTCGGAGTTGGAGAATGATTCCGGTGTTTTCATCGGGAATGTTCTAGAAGGTTCCGGAATGTCCGGCACTCCGGAGGGGAAGGGTACATGAATGTGTTGTATCAAAGTTGGTATGATTGCATCATGTACTAAGTGTCATCGCTGTTCCAAATAAAGGATTAATCGAATCCTAGTTTGAAAAGTCAAATAGCTAAATTGAAAAGTCAAACGGCTAAATTTGGAAAGTGGAAAAGAGGAGGAGGGGGTGAAACCGAGTTGGGGAGGGAGTCCTCCTCCCCAAGACGGCGCACCACCCAAGCCGAGTTGGGGAGGGACTCCCCTCCCTCCCCTTGGCCGCCGGCGCCTCCACCTATATAAGGAGGGGCAGGGACCCCTCCTAGAGCACACAAGTCCCTCACCTCAAACCCTAGAAGCTGCAGCCCACCATAGCCGCCGCCCCCTTAGGGTTTTGCCCTAGCTGCCGACTTGGGGGTCCCCGAAACCCTAGACGCCGGCTCTAGCATCCCCTCCTTGGTGTGTCTAAACCCTAGAACACCGAGGACTCTCTCATACTCCACCATACTCGGCTTAAGGCGAAGCCTGCGAGATCTCCCTCTACTTCGGTACCATGCCCAGTTGTCTTGGAATCGCGAGGAGAGTGCTACAACATCCATTTTCTTTGGAACAAGGGAGAGGAAGGTATTCATCGAGTACCGAACGTGACCGATCGGGAGCGCTTGGAATCTTGTCGGAAGGATCGTCTACACGATCTTGAGATCGGGAAGAGTACGACTACATCACCCACGAGAATCCGCTCTCATTAAACGCTTTGGAATCTTCGAGGGTAAGTTATTCCATCGACTCGTTGCTACAATCTAGTAGATAGATCTTGGCTTGTTTGTTTGTATGCGATAGAAATTTTTTGTTTTCCATGCTACGAAACCCTACAAAAACCACCTATCAGAGTTCGAAGCTAGCAGAATTGTACATCGCTAGAATCATCAGTTTGCACGGAGTCCCCAAGAACATAGTATCGGATCGAGGAACTCAGTTTACCTCGAGATTCTGGAAGAAAGTCCAAGAAGTTTTAGGAACCCGCCTAGATTTCAGTACCGCGTATCACCCTCAGACAGATGGACAAACGGAGCGAGTAAATCAAATACTCGAAGATATGCTTAGAACATGTGTGCTAGAATATGGATCCAAGTGGGAAGACTATCTGCCGTTTGCAGAATTTTCCAACAACAATAGTTACCAAGCCAGTTTGCAAATGGCCCCATTTGAATTCATGTACGGAAGAAAGTGTCGCACCCCTTTGAACTGGTCGGAAGTAGGAGAGAGTCATATTTTCGGACCCGACATCCTTCGAGAATCAGAAGAGAAGGTTCACAAGATTCGTGAGCACCTCAAGACCGCCCAATCCCGACAGAAGAGTTACGCCGACAAGATACGTAGAGACCTCGCCTTCAACATAGGATATTTTGTTTATCTGAAAGTGTCGCCATTGAAGGGAATGCTTCGTTTCCAACTCAAAGAAAAGTTAGCCCCCAGATATATCGGACCTTTCAAAATTCTGAACCGTCGAGGAGAAGTATCGTATCAATTGGAACTACCTGAAGAGATGTCAGCTGTGCACAATGTGTTCCATATCTCGTTACTTCGCAAATGTCTCGAAGTCCCCGAGTAGACCTAAGTGTTCAAGAATATCGATCACCCGACCATACAGATCAACGATGACCTGACCTATCCCAAAGTACCCATCCGCATTTTGGAAGAAGCTTTTTGAACTACCCGAACCCGAAGCATCAAGTTTCTCAAGATTTAGTGGAGCAACCACACAGAAGAGGAAGCTACCTGGGAGCGCGAAGATCACATCAGGACGGAGTTTCCCGATCTCTTCAAATCCTAGGTAATCTTTTCGTCCTTTTTCAAATCTCGGGACGAGATTTTGTTTAAGGGGGGAAGGTTTGTAACATCCCAAAAATACTAAGCTTGGATCATCAAATTCTAATCATCAAAATTAGGGTAACAAAAACTTTTCTAAATGAAATCATGAATGCATGCATATGTGTATGCATGGATTTTGAAATCCTTTAAAACCACCTTGTTTGTTTGTTCCATTGCTTGTAAAATGTTTCTTAGGTGAAATAAACATCATCTAAAACATTTCCCACACCTTTCCTAAAGACAAGTAAATCAAAACACATATATGAAATGAATGGTCATTTTGGCCAATTTAACTCCCATGCCTACTTTGGCTGTCTCAAACTTTCAGAACCTAACAGAAACTTTTCTGGATCTTTGCACCCCTTGAATGTACTCATAACAAGGTATCAAGGCCCAATTTGTGATCATCCAGAAACTTTCAAATGCATAGTTTAAATAAAAATTCAAAATTGAATCTTTATCATATGGGAAGATCCCACTTTTTCAAAAACTACTCAAACAAGTTCAACTTTCAAAACCCAAGCATCTGCAGACTCACCGGCACCAATCTAGCAAACCCACCAAAAATATTTTCAAAATTCAAAACTTGATTTCATGCGGCCATTTCATCAAACAGGTTGCAGACACAAATCAAACAAACATCAAACACTATTGTGAGCAGTGATTCTTGCCTAACTGGTTCCCCATTTAGCTCACACACAACTCAGTAGATCATCTAGGAAGATTAGCCAGGCACTAGCACCACTGTGAGCTTGCCATTGTCATCAATGGTGAATAGCCGAGCACCCTCTTGCCACCCCATAGTCGACAATAAGCTAGGAGCATCAGCAAGCCTAGCCAACATGTCTGGGAGGCAGCCCACTGTCCACCGCCACTCACTGTCCCAGCCGCGAGCGTTGCCAAGCCCTGGACCACGCGCACAAGCCGCGCCTAGACCATGCCGAGCGTGCGCCAGAGCGCCATCCTCGACCATCACCCATAGACCGCGCGCCGCCCTTGCCGCGTGCATACACAATCCCCACCGACCCAGGAGACCGCCAGACATCCCCGTTTTCCGCCCCGTGCCGCACAGCCACCGCCCGCCGTCGAAGACGCCGCCTCTGCCGCGTAGAGCACCGCCCGTTCCAGACCAAACCACACCGCCCCATGCCTCGAGACCATGCCATTGAGCATCGCCAGGAGACACCGCACCGTCCCCTACCCTTGCCCATGCCTTTAGCCGCCTGTAACCTCGCCCCCGACGAGCTCACCGTGCGCCCCGACGGTCCCCTCGCTCGACTATAAATAGAGGCCACCCCCGCACGATTTCTTCACACAATCTCACTCCCCTCTCCTCACTGATCGTGCCACACCATTCTCAGAGCAAGGCAAGCACCACCTCGCCGTAAATTCACTGGAGCATGCCGCTGCCAGAGAAGAATGGCGCCATCGATTTCGTCCACCCCAGGAGATGCCGCGACCACCCCTGAGTTCGCCGTCGTCGACTTCGTCGTTCGCCCGACCGCCAGCAAGACCCGGTGAGCCCCAGCGACCCTCACCGCCACGCTAGGTTTCGTTCTTGCCGGAGTTGTCTCACGACGATGACTCCCAGTTAGATTAGAACTAGATCGAGCGATCCACATCGCCCATACCGCCCAGCCCCGTGTCACTGACGAGTGGGGACACCCACTTAAGCAGCCCGCGGGAGCACTGCACTTAGCAGGCCGGCCCAGTAACTTTTCCCGCGCAGCCCAGTTATTCAAATTAAACCTTTTTCTATTTCAATTCAAACACACTTCTCTACCCAACTTCAAAAATAAACCCAGATCGATTCAGTGCACCAAATTGAATGAAACCAATTTTGTTGGAAAGGCCTGTGAATGCTGAATCCAAGCCCGTTGGAGTCAAGTCATTTGGATCTATAGGTCACCCATGGTAAAAATAACAAGGCAGAAGCTTTTCTGCATTCAAACATTTTTCAAATTTAAACCATAATAGCTTTTGAGTTGATTCCAACTCTCAAAAATCACATTTAACCATACCTTTCAGAATATATAAAAATATATAGGTTTACTTGCAGAAATAATGTTCAAGTAATAAAAGAATGCTACATAAGCATTTCTAGCCACTTTAATTAATTAAAATAAAAGGGTAAAACCTTATTAAATTGTGACACCACTTTAAATCACATTCCCATGGACTACAATATGTGGTGATGACATGTGTCAACATGATCCCATGTTGGGTTTGGAGAATATAAAATCTTAAGTAGTTTTTCAATGAGTAGAAATTACTTTTCTAAAAATAAAAAGATTTAAACCAAGCCTTAACCTTGTAATGTTAGGGATGATGCTAGATCATCCATAGGACCCTTGTGTGTAATGATTGCAAGTAGTTAAGTATTTTTTGGTGATTGTGTACCTCGTATTTATTCATAGACGCTAGTACCGACCAAGGATACGAGGGGGAAGGAGGATACTACAAAGAAGAAGTTGAGGAGAACTTCAACCACTGCTCTGCACAAGACAAGCCTAATACTACTAGTGAATGTGCAAGCTAAAACTTGCAAGACACTCTACTTTAGCAAGCTTATACTGATATTGATGCAAGCTGATACTATACCTATGCAAGCCTTACTAATCAAGTTGACCTATGCAAGCTAACCCTTGCAAGATACCCTACTGATGCAACAAACCCATACTTGTTCTATGACTACTATATGCCTTAAGCATATGTGATCATACCCACTTGATAAACCAATCCTAGTTTTATGTGCAAGCTCCTCACTCTATTTCTTTATCAAAGCTTACTTAGAGTTTACTTAACTGACTGGTAGATATTGGAAAGATGCTGAAGGTTGCATAAAGAGCATAAAATTTGGCCTAAGTTAGAAACCTTAACATCAGCCTGAGACATGAGGTTGTACTTAGTTGAAACTCCACTAGTTACCACCCCTCATTAGTATTACCCCCACCTGTAGATGCTAGTGCTAAGCATAAAACTTGATCAACTTTTAGATGGGAATACTTGGTGGAAAAATGGTTATGAAAACCTTGGAATGATGGATCATTCTATTGAAATGTTTTGTACATGTGTTTCCAAACACTTGAGAATTTTGGTGATAAAAATGTTGAGGCATGAGCCTTAGCCCTTTATAAAACTGATGGTTGTCTGGATGCGATACCATTCCAATTTTATCGTACAACCACAATACCCGAATATTGGGTAGGGATTGACTGGAAACTTATGTACCTTAGTATTAGTTCCCTCACGTCCAAGGTCTGAGCTGAGGCTACCTTGTGAAGATTGTCCACCTGCAAGACTCCAAGATGAGCTTGGTCATGGTTGGGAGGCCAAACTCACAGGAGAGGTGCTTATACTAGGGCGTGTAATCGAAAGGTTAGGATTGATTATCCGCATACTGAGTATGGTGAATTCAGGATTTGTTCCTGATGGATGTATCGAATGTTGTGGTGAAAGTGTACAATCTCTGCAGACTGTCAAACTATTCGAATAGCCGCGTCCGCGGTTATGGACAGTTGGAGTGGCCATACTGTTCCACCGTCAGACTTTTCAAAATGACTTGTGAGATGAATTGAGACTTTGACTTGACCACAACAGAGTTGTGACATGAAATACAAGTTCCCACTTAGGAATTATAAAATTGTGACTAGCTTTGGAACTTAGTAGAGATAAATCTGGCTTTTGCAAAACAACCCTAGAGCCTAGTGTCCTATTCTCCAAAAACCCCCTTTACCTATTAGTATTAGTTTGCGAGTACTTAAAGAGTACTCATGGCTTTGTCCCTGTCTATTCCCATGGCCAGACTATGAAGAGGAGTACCTGGAAGATGGACCCCAGGAAGGTTACGACAACTAGGATCATCTCCCACCGTCAGCATTGCCTGTGACCCCGAAGATGGAGCTTCGCCTACGCTACCGTTATTATTACGTATTCCGCTGCTTGATGTTGTACTAAGAACTAGATCATGAGATCCCTATTTGTGTAAGAACTTATGTACAGTTGTAATGGATGATATACTATGGTATCCAATTCTGTTATGTCTCGCAAAAATGGTAATCCTGGGATTGCGATGTATGGCATAACAGGCATCTAGGATTAAAAAATCCGGGTGTTGACATTTGTAGATCACCCATGGTAAAAATAACAAGGCAGAAGCTTTTCTACATTCAAACATTTTTCAAAATTCAACCATGAAAGCTTTTGAGTTGATTCCAACTCTCAGAAATCACATTTAATAAGGCCTTTCAGAATATATAAATATATAGGTTTACTTGCAGAAATAATGGTCAAGCAATAAAAGAATGCCCCATAGGCATTTCTAGTCACTTTAATTAATTAAAATAAAAAGGTTAAACCTTATTAAAATGTGACACCACTTTAAATCACATTCCCATGTACTGAAATATGTGGTGATGACATGTGTCAACATGATCCCATGTTTTAGTTGGAGAATATTAAATCTTAAGTAGTTTTTCAATGAGTAGAAATTACTTTTCCAAATAAAATAATTAAAACCTTGCCTTAATGATTGTAATGCTTGTGATGATCCTATATCATCTAGTGAAAACCCTGGTGTGATAAGTAAGAGTAGTTAAGAATTGTTTGGTGATTGTGTACCTCGCATTTATTTATAGATACTAGTACTGATCAAGGATACGAGGAGGAAGGAGGATACTACGAGGAAGAAGCTGAGGATACTACGAGGAAGAAGCTTATACTTGCAATTATGCAAGCCTAATATTACCTGATTGACTTAGCAAGCTAAACTAAATCATGCAAGTTTTACTTGCAAGCTTATACCCCTTGATGATACCAAATCCTAGTTTTACTTGCAAGCTTAGTATTTTATTTCTTTATCAAAGCTCTCTTTTAAAGTTTACCTAGTGATTTGTAGAGTTTAGAGAGATTGTTAAATGTAGCATAAAGAGCATAAAACTTGACCTAAGTTAGATAAATCTTAATGTCATCCTGAGGCATGAGATTAAACTTAGATAAGATACACTTGTTTACCAACCCTCATTAGTATTTAACCCCACATTTAGTTGCTAGTGCTAAGCATAAAACTTGATCATTTTAGAGGGGAATACTTGGTGAAAATGGTTATGAAAACCTTAGAATGATGAGTCATTCTACTGAAATGTTTTGACAAGTGTTCTTGAACACCAGATGACTTTGATGATGAAAATGTTAAGGCATGAGCCTTAGCCCTTTATAAAACTGATGGTTGTCTGGATGTGATACCATTCCAATTTTACCGTACAACCACAATACCCGAAATTTGGGTAGGGCTTGACTGGAAATTTATATACCTTAATATGGGTTCCCTTGCGGCAAAGGTTTGAGCTGAGGCTACCTTGTGAAGATTGTCCACCTGTGCAGTTCTCAAGATGACAGTTGGTCATGGTTGGGAGGACAAACTCACAGGAGAGGTGTCTATACTAGGGCGTGTAATTGAAAGGTTAGGATTGATTATCCGCATACTCATTATGGTGAATTCAGTATTTGTTCCTGACGGATGTATTGAATGTTATGGTGAAAGTGTACAATCTCTACAGAGTGTCAAACTATTCGAATAGCCGTGTCCGCAGTTGTAGACAGTTGGAGTGGCCATACTGTTCTATCGTCAGATGTTTTCAAAATGACTTGCAAAATGAATCAAGACTTTGACTTGACCACAACAGGGTTGTGATATGAAATTCAAGTTTCCACTTAGGTGTGATAAAACTTTCAACTAGCTTTCTTTGCTTCTGAACTCAGTAGAGATAAATCTGGCTTTTTGCAAAACAACCTAGAGCCTAGTATGTCCTACTCAAAACCACTTCACTTGTTAGTATTAGTTTGTGAGTACTTAAAGAGTACTCATGGCTTTATCCCTGGCTATTCCCGTGGACAGACTATGAAGAGGAGTATCAGGAGGACGGACATCAGGAAGGTTACGACAACTAGGACCATCTCCCATCGTCAGCATTTCCTATGATCATGAAGATGGAGCTTCGCCTAAGCTACCGTTATTATTACGTTATCCCGCTGCTTGATTTGTATTAAGACTGGATCATGAGACCCTTATTTGTGTAAGACCTTATGTATGGATTGTAATGGATGATGTACTGTGATATCCAATCTGTTATGTCTCGCAAAAATGGTAATCCTGGGATTGTGATGTATGGCATAATAGGCATCTGGGATTAAAAATCCGGGTGTTGACACTGGCAAACAAAAAGCTTGGACAAAAGGAAGAAAAACTTGGTGGAGGTCACCGTTAGGCTCAAAATAAAACTGATAAGCACGAAGGGAGCGTTGGGGTGTATAGACCCCCATGAATCTGGTGCTAGCCATGTGAATATCATCCAACGTCTTACTTCCAGCTACGGTCCTCTCCTATTGCATGACAAAACCACTTGTGTAGGAGATCTAAGTGATCAAGACTCCATAGCAGATGTCCCCAGTGGAAGCATCTCGCTTGCGGCTAAAGTGCTAGATGCGTAAAGCACCCAAGTTTACCTTATGCTCCATATCGGGGTGCAGGGCCATATGAATTATGCCCATTTCAAGGCCTGCCATTACCCCAACATCTCATTTCCAAAAAATAGAATTCACTAAGAAAGTATGAAAATAACGAATAGTGGGATTCTGGATGCTTACGCTCTTCTTGGGAAAAAAGTTAGCGTTCCTGTGAACAGAAATCTTCTCCCAAGATTGCATTGCCTCCACATGCACATTGCCATTAATTCCAAGTGCTACCTCATAGGAGAACCCGAAACAATCACAAAATTCATAAAAGGTAAGGCTGCGGAGTTCCCATTGAGCACAAAACATACAGTGCAATTTCTCTCATAGGCTTCGAGGTTATCATGGAATGATGACAAGAACTCGAACATGGCAAGCTTGTAGGTGTCAATGGTGATGTGGGAGAAAGCGACCATTCCTGCATATTTATCCATCCGCTCAAAGTCCTCCATGAGCCCTTGGTGGGAGAAAAACTCGTGGTTTGCCCACTTGGTGGGTACAACATCGCTCTTTCTCACCCTCTCGAAGTCTCGGCTCATGTCGGACCTCAACTTATCCGCCTCCGAACGCCTCTTCTTCGAGCCCGGCAGTGCAGAGGACCCTGAGGCCCTGCCACTCATTTGCCCTTGCGGATGATTCTTCCAATGTTATGCATTGTGCTACAAAATTTGCAAAGGAAAACATGGTTATCAAGTTTCTATCACATAAAAAAATGATTACAGGCAGTAGTTACCAATCCTAATGTGAGGAATCAAAAATTATCTCAAAATATGATGAACTCATCTAGATAGTCAATGTGAGGAATTCAACCATGGATTTCGGAAAATAAAGCATGGATCGGATGAGAAACGTACCGATGTGAAGTTTCCCCTACTCAAAAACATGAAATCAATGAAGAATCAAGGGTTCTAGGTGATTAGGGTTTGAGGTGGAGAGAGAAAGAACTAGTGAGAAAGGAGGAAGAAGGAGGAGGCTGGCTGGAGCTAGCTGCCCTCGGTCTTTACCGTGCAACGCACGCTGCACGGAAGCGTGGTACGGGCATGTCCCGCCCATACCGGTAGTCTCCACCGTTGGATCAACATTAGGGATTCATGATCAAACTTGGAGTGCTCGGTACAGGTGGACGGTACGGACGGGTCCCGCCCGTACTGTAGCTTGTTATCAGTACTAAGGATGTCATCGAATTTGTTGAAGATCAGTACGGGCAGGCGGTACGGGTGGGTCGGCCCATACCGTTGCTCTTCACATGTACGGTGAACATCGTCGGTTTCGTCAATGTTTTGATACGGGCGAATGGCACGGTCGCGTCGCCCGTACCGTCTCTCGTTACCAGCACTGTAGACTGTAAAAAAACTTTCTCCTTCAATCTTCTCTTGTTTCTTTAATTTCTCTAGGGTAGGTCCTCTAAAATAATCAACACTTAAACAAATTTATTAGTTCAAACAAAATAAAGATAAATTAAAGGATAGAATAAAGATCAAATTTTAATTTATTAAGAATGGGTTAGCTCCCATTAAGTATTTTATTCCAGAGTTTTGGTTCTCAACCAATTTCCATGCTATCAACATTTACTTCAAGCTGTTCTTTGTTTCTTTTTCTTGTTGCTTGAACAATCTTGGGTGGCAGAACATATTTTCCACTTTGTTCCGGTTTCTTCGAGAAGTACTGAACAATCTGATCATCATATATATTGAAGACAATCTTACCACCAGAGCAATCTACGTTAGCTCGAGCTGTGCTAAGAAAAGGTCTTCCAAAGATGATAGAAAGTTTGTCATCATCAGGAACATCAAGGATAACAAAATCAGTGGGTATAACATGTTGGTCTATTCTAAGTATAACATCTTTGATCATACCGACAGGTTGTTTAGTTGTCTTATCCGCCATTTGTAGGGTAATTGAAGTAGGGGAATACTCTCCTAAGTTTAATTTCTTAAATAAGGAATAAGGAATAACACTAACATCTGCTCCCAAATCACAAAGAGCGTTAAATATATTGGTTTTCCCAATTTCACAGGAGATGGTCGGTATACCTAGGTTCCCAAGCTTAGCAGGCAGCTTATCTCCAAAGCTTTTCATTACTGCTACCTCTTAGTTACCTTCTTTTTTTCTATTAAGGATATCTCGCATAAACTTTAATAAGTAGGAACTTGAATAGCATCAGTTAGGGGAAGTTCTTAGTGAAGACTTCCTAGTACCTCGGCAAAAGAATCATAAAGAGCTTTATCCGGTTCATATTGAACCCAATTAGGATAAGTAATTTTATTTTTGGTTGGTATTACCTTCTATTTTACCTTTGGCACTGGAGGGGTGTCTTTCTTAGTTTTTATTGTCGCTAACTTTTGCTTATCAACATGATCTTCCCATGATGTGACAACTTGCTCTTCTTGTTCCTTTCTGAGATCAGCTTCCTCCCTTGAGTTAATCGTCTTATCATATGAATCATATAGTTTATGCTCATCTTCCTCTTCTTGTGTCTTGGAAGCCTCATGCGCTTTTTTCAGAGCTTCATAATCTATGTCATCTTGAGGATCCGCAAGGTTCTCCTCTTCTTGACTCATCTCTTGAGTCTCTCTTGCCTTGCGGGCTTGTTCCTCTTGATACCAAGGTGGCCCCTGCAGTACCTGTGTTACTGTGCCACGTCTAGTGACAATGTTAGTAGAAATTGTACCAAAATTTTCTTGGTTCAAAATCAAATTTTGGGTTTCAATAATTTGATCACATTGTGTTTTAACCATGCTTATATATTTATCTAAGTGTTTTGTAGCATGACCCAAGTCATCAAAGACTTCGGTTATGTCCCTTTTATTCTTTTCCCGTGTCATTAGAAATTTATAATTTTTCTCATGGAACTGATTTTGTTGGTACCTAAAATTTTGAATTACAAGATTTATATCATCTTCTATTACGTAAGTTTGAAGAATATCAACTTTAGTTTCTTTAACTAATTTCGAGGCTATACCTTTTTTTTTCTTCCATGGACTTTTTAGCTTCAGAAATGAGATCGAAGGGTATATGAATCATACCTTTTCGTGGTTCAACATCCTCAGCTGGATTGTATTGTTCTTCATTAAAGGATCTTACCTTGAAAAGATTTACACATTCTGGCAATGTTAAGTTACATATAGCTCCTCCTGCAGATAGATCAATCATCTCTTTTGTTTCATCATTAAGCCCATTGTAAAAATATTGCATAACCAAATGTTCTTTGAAACCATGATTTGGGACTTCAATAATCATTGCATAAAATATATTCCATGCTTGATAAAAGTTTTCTCCAATTGTTTGGAGAAATCTTGTTATGCTATGTTTAATTTGCATGATCCTTGAGAATGAACAATATTTATGCATGAATTCTTAGATGCAATATTCTCAGCTTTTTATAGTATGATTGGGCAATGATTGTAACCAAGATAAAGCATTATCTTTTAGTGACCAGCGAAAATTTTTAAGGAGTACAAACTCTTATGAAAAACTTGTTGGTTTAAGGGTAGCGCAAAGGTCGTAGACCCTTGTCAAGTGTTACTAGATCTTCCTCTTATTTTCCTACAAAAGCAATCTCTTTCATCATAAAAATTAGATCATGATATATTTCAAAATCCTGGCCTTCGAGTTCAGGTTAAAGAATAGGTATCTTTCTTAAGTGCCTACATGGATTCCCATATTCTCCCAATGGAAGCTCATGTTTAGCTCCACGAGTGATGGTCAAGTGTGCCATCAATGGAATCAAGTTGTTCACGTCTATGGTATTTGAGTTAGAATTTTTTTTAATAAACTATAGACGTCTTTCAGTCAGAATACGATCAATATATGGAGGTAAATAAGTTCTTCCTGATCGAGTGGTACCTCTATCTTCAGCAGAGATCATGAATGGTGTCAAGAACTATGTTGTCAAGAAATAACACTTAGCGCTTAGCTCACTGGCAATGGTGCCAGAAAATATCTTGATGGCCTGCAAGGGCACATGTTCGTCAGAGAATATTTTCGCAGAAGTATTAATTCCAGTTTTTATATCGATCCCAACAAGAATCTTTGGCAAGTGCTTTTTAGGCGGCATTTCTCTCACACCCAAGGTGTCACAAGTCTTGAGTGAATTTACTACAATTGCTTATGTGGAGGGTTGTGAGTAAAAGATAGAGGAAACTTGCGTAGGAAGTAAATAAAGAGTAAATTGCATAAAAGTAAAGACTGGAAATGAGTGTGGAGTTCCTGCAGATGAGAAATTAGGCGCGGAGAGAAACGGTTCATGGTGATAGTGAACATGCCAAATGGATAAAGTGGAATGAGTAATTGTGATATTTATTATTTGTAGGTGAGTAGGAAAGCAACCCATATACCAACTAGGAGTCCTCATGGCCAATTGTTCCTAGTCTCAATGATCCGTCTGTCTATTACCATGGAAATGGTCAGCACATCATTTAAGGTCTTGTGACAAGATCAAGGCTTTAATCTTGATGATTCCTTGTTGTCCTCGAGTGATGTTAACTCCTTATTTGATATTTTCCGTGTGACTCGGGGGTCGCCGATTCGTTAGCACACAAGTTCATACCTATGATAACTATAGATCATGTTACCTGGGCCCTTAAATTAGATAACAAGCATTAGGCAAACATAGTTATCATTCTCACAGATTAATCATCACTACAACAATCACAAATGGATGGATAAAAAGGAGGCACGACACATCTCACCAATTCCCTACATCTCCCACTCCTATGGGGATTTACTCAGACATGAGAGGGAGAAAAATCAAAGGCATAATTGTATTGCAAACGGAAATCATATGAAAGTTATTGTAGCAAACCACAATAGTAGTCGAAGATAAAATCAAATAGAAACCAAAGGTAGATCAAAGTATCAAACTCTAATCTTACAATTGCCAAAGTCTCTCCCTCTCCCTAAATGATGATGGTGGTGATTATGGAGTGTATGTTGGAGAGGTTGAGATCATCAAGGAATGAGGGGATGTTCTTCTCCTCTTCCAGATCTGATCTCTCTCTGATGAGTTTTGCGGCGGCCCTGTTCTCTTTTTCGTCGTCTCTCCTTCACGAAAGTTGCTTCTATTGATATAGTGGAGCCGTTGGTAGCTAGTACAGGCGCGTCCCGATCGTACCGCTGGTCGTTACGCGCACTGCACGCCTCTAATGAAAGGGGATCCAATTGGGGATTTGCTTCTTTTGGTGTAATTAGCTCATAAATGCCATTAGATCTTCAATAAATGTTTATTACCTAAAAACCATCACGAGAAACTAGGGATTCGCTAATTGCGACATTAATATTAGTGGAAAAGTCAATCTCTAGTGAAATCCGACAATAAACAATAGGAAAATCAAATGAAAAAGTCATAAAATTGGGAGCTATCAGTGTGAGTTTCCAACTATCAGGAAATAACATTCTAATTTTTCTGAGTGATGACGATCGAGATTGTTCATTTCCAAAAAGAAAATCTGAAAAATATAGAGCTGAATGCAACAAGCCAAGCTTTCGACATATATAGTGGACCAACATGTTGTACCTATGATGTATTCCCATGTTTTAGGAGTTTTCAAACTTCATCCTAGATAACTCTGTCCACTTGACTGACTTTATGTCTATTTACCGAGATTAGGTAAAATTTTTGAACTACAAGTAAATTGTAGGTTGCTTTGATATTTTACATAAAAATCTTTGGAATGTACCCACCAGGGAGTCACAACTAATATATAAAAAACCACCGAGACTTTAGATGACAGGTCCAACTTATTGCAAAGATTATGCACCTTGACAATTTAATGAAATTTGTTCAAACTTGAGCTACGCCAAGTAAGTGCGATAGATTTATCTTGAATTAAATGTATTTTCAGAGGTAAATGGGTGCATCTTCTTGTAGTAAGCAATGTCATTGGTGTGAGTTTTGAACTATGAGGAAAGAACATTCAATTCTTATTTTTTCAAGTGATTACAACATAGTTCTTTTCCTTAAAGAAAAGTTTGAAGAATATTGGATCTGAAAGCCACAAGCCAAGTTTACAGACATATATATTGGATCAATATGTTGTACTTACGATTCCCATGTTTTTTGAGTTTTCAAACTTCCTAGATAACTGAGCCCACACTTGAATGAATTTATGTCAATTTATCGAAATTAGGTCAAATTTAAAACTACAAGTTAATTATAGGTTGCTTTGAAAGTTTGCGAAAAAGCTTTGGACGTACCCATCGGGGGGCATAATTAATATATCAAACCACCGAGAGTTTTGACGATTCTTCAACTTCTTGCTAAGATTTTGCATCTTGACAATTTAACGAAATAAGGTAAAATTTGAGCTACCAGTAAGCGCGATAGATTGCTCTTGAATTAAATGTCTTTTCGGAGGTTGATGGGTGCATCTTATTATATTAAACGATGTCGTCAGTGTGTGTTTCCAACTATGAGGAAAGACCATTCTCAATTTCCGAGAGATGACGAGATTATTCTTTCCCGTAAAGAAAGTCAGAATAACATCGATCTGAATACCACAGGCCAAGTTTTCAGACATATAAAGTGTACCAACATGTTGTACTTATGATTTCTCATGTTTTATGAGTTCTCAAACTTACTAGCTAACTCCGCCCACTTGAATGATTTTATGCCAATTTATCAAAATTTGATCAAATTTGACTACCGCTAGTAAATCGTAGGCTGCTTTGTGATTTTTTTGAAAAAGCATTTGGGGGTACCCATATCGGGTGGTCAATTAGTATATCAGAAACCATCAAGAGTTTTGATGACTGGTTTGACTTCTTGCTAAGATTTTGCATCTTGACAATTTTGAACCCCTTTTGAAAATGATCAAATGAAATAAAGAAAAAGAAAAAACAAACTAAAATATTTACGCATGACACGCCCTATCATGTCATGTGCGCTACGTGCCATGAAAACGTTAACCATGGGATTTGATGAGTTTTGGAAAAAATAGCTTTGGAGTATTGTGCTACCATGTATAGACATTATTGGGTTTCAACCCGAACGACCAAGGTTGTCAAGGCCATATCGATTAACATCATAGTTTACGACCTGACGGAGTTCCCATAGTAGATGGGTGCATCTTGGGTTAGTAAGCATAGTTAACCGTGGGCGTTTTCAGACATATAGTGGATCATGCTTCCTATCTAACTACATCGGTTAAATTAATTTCACAAAAAAAATTGAGTCTAGCATGATGGAGATGGGAGTAAAAAGCACGAGGGTCTAAGGGCATCCGTAATGTAGGACCCACCCGGCTTATGAGAATTACCATAGTGTATAAGGTCAACGTTTGCCACAAGGTAGGACCCATATAGCTTGGTCATATTGCTCCATGCAAGAGAGAGGAGGGAGGGGAATGATTTTTGTATTCTCTATGGGCAACCCATAAGATTGATGTAACTTTATTTTGTCCACAATGTACTACTATATGCCTTAAGGTGTGATTTTTTTAAACATTGCGGGTGCCCTAAGAAAAAAATCAAATAATGGGCCCACTTGGCAGTGTATGACCAAGCTATAAAACTCTTATGCAAAGTTAGCGTCTTCAGTTTAGTGGGTCCCATGAATCATATCGTTTAGACACTAGTGGATCTTATTACTCATAGTATAGTAGTATTTATTTTTCTTAGACATATATGCTCACCTATGTCCATATGCTGTACATGTAGAGAGAATAAAACATAGATAGGGGAAGAGGGCATCAGCGAAGTAAGAAGAGGAGTTAAGGAGGTTTGATGTCAGATCAAAATTTATGATAAGTTCCTGACATGAGGTACTCCCAACTCTACTAGTAGTGAATTTCAGGACCTATGCACGCAAAAAAAATTGAACGTCTGTTTTCTCTCTCCTTCACTGCCTCTCATCTCTCCCCACCCCTCTCCCCTCGCGCACCGGCCCGGCTGATCTCTCTCTCATCCACAGCATGGCGCTGTGCACGTGTGCCTCAGTAGGGAGGCTCTGTTTTTTTAGAGGGTAGCTCTATTTCTCTAGCGTGTTCGGCAGCCGTGTTGGTGTGTGGAGTAGGGTAGTACATAGGAAGGAAACCACTTTGGTCCTTAGCAGCAAAAATATTCAAACTCCGGTTTCAAAATTTTCACTTGATTCCCAAACATCAGGAGGGAAAGGTTATTCAAAAGACCGGCCATTCATATTAGTTCTTCTTATCTTATGTTTTTTGTTAAAAAACCATATAGTGTACGGATAACTTTGAACATGGACCGTTGGATCAAGATTGGCAAATCCAAACATTGTTAACCGTTGGATCTTATTTTCCATTCTTAGCATCTAGAATATTCTATTGATAGTCTTTAGCACAATGATGCTAGTGTGCACAAACCTAAAAACACACTTCATTTCTTAGTTTTAGTGACCTTGTGCTAAATGCATGGAATTGGATGTAATTTTCATTTTTTATGAGGTCCTTGATGTAAATTGTACTTCCACCGACCATGTTAACTGAAGCACCTCGCTCCAGGGGGGCCTACCACTGTTAGAATAAAATGCAACCCTCCCAATTATCACACAAAGTGGACCACAGTTTCTTATATAATTTCAATTTCAAGATTCCTAGCTAACTTCGCACACTTGACACTAACTTCTTGTCGATTCAACAAAATTAGGTCAAACTTAGGCTACGAGTAAGTGCAGTAGATTAATTGCTCTTAAATTAAATGTAATTTCATAGGTTGATGGGTGCGTCTTCTTATATAAAACAATGCTATCAGTGTGAGTTTCCAACTATCTGGAAAGAACATTCTCAATTTCCCGAGTTATGACGAGATTGTTCTTCTCCGTAAAGAAATAAAGTCCAGAGAATATGGATCTAAATGCCACAATCTAACAAGCTTCTAGACATCTAAAGTGGACCAACATGTTGTCGGTAATTGAAATTTCCATGTTTTATGAGTTTTCAAACTCCCTAGCTAACTCTGCCTACTTGAGTGACTTTATGCTGATTTATCGAAATTAGGTCAAATTTGAATAGCGAGTAAATTTTACGTTCCTTTGAAATTTTTATGAAAAATCTTTTGGAGGTACCCATCGGGGGTTAAATTGATATATCAGAAACCCCCGAGAGTTTTGACAATAGGTTCAACTTCTTGCTAAGATTTTTCATCTTGACAATTTAACAAAATTAGGTCAAACTTGAGCTACAAGTAAGCATGATAGATTTCTCTCGAATTAAATGTAATTTCAGAGTGGTAGATGGGTGCATCTTCTTGTAGTAAACAATACCAGCAGTGTGAGTTTCCAACTATCATGAAATAACATTCTTATTTTTCTGAGTGATGTTGATCGAGATTGTTCATTTCCAAAAAGAAAGTATGAAGAATATGGATCTAAATGCCACAAGCCAAGCTTTTGACATATATAGTGGACCGACATGTTGTACTTATGATTAATTCCCATGTTTTAGGAGTTTTCAAACTTCATCCTAGCTAACTCTGCCCACTTGAATGACTTTTTGTCTATTTACCGAGATTAGGTGAAAATTTTGAACTACAAGTAAATTGTAGGTTGCTTTGAAAGTTTACGAAAAAGCTTTTGGAGGTACCCACCATGGGGTCACAACTAATATATCAGAAACCACCGAGATTTTAGACGACATGTCCAACTTCTTGAAAGGATTTTTCATCTTGACAATTTAACGAAATTTGGTCAAACTTGAGCTACACAAGTAAGTGCGGTAGATTTCTCGTGAATTAAATGTATTTTCAGAGGTAAATGGGTGCATCTTCTTGCATTAAACAATTTCATAGGTGTGAGTTTCGAACTATGAGGAAAGAACATTCAATTCTCAATTTTCGAGTGATGACAACATAGTTCTTTTCCGTAAAGAAAAGTTCGAAGAACATTGGATCTGAATGCCATAATCCAAGTTTATAGACATATATACTGGACCAACATGTTCTACTTATGATTCCTATATTTTGTGAGTTTTCAAAATTCCTAGCTAACAGATCCCACACTTGAATGAATTTATGCCGATTTATTAAAATTAGGTCAAATTTGAAACTACAAGTAAATTGTAGGTTTCTTTAAAAGTTTGCGAAAAAGCTTTTGGAGCTACCAATTAGGGGGCATAATTAATATATCAAACCACCAAGAGTTTTAACGATATCTTCAACTTCTTTCTAAGATTTTGCGTCTTGACAATTTAACAAAATAAGGTCAAACTTGAGCTACTAGTAAGCGCGATAGATTTTTCTTGAATTTAATGTATTTTTGGAGGTTGATGGGTGCATCTTATTGTATTAAATAATTTCATGAGTGTGAGTTTCTAACTATGAGAAAAGAACATTCTCAATTTTCTAAGTGATTATGAGATTGTTCTTTACCGTAAAGAAAGTCTGAAGAACATGGATCTGAATACCACAAGCCAAGTTTTCAGACATATATAGTGGACCAACATGTTGTACTTACGATTTTCCATGTTTTATGAGTTCTAAAACTCCCTAGCTAACTCCTCCCACTTGAATGACTTTATGGCATTTATAGAAATTAGGTCAAATTTGACTACTGCTAGTAAATCGTAGGCTCCTTTGTGAGTTTTTTGGAAAAGCGTTTGGAGGTACCCACATCAGGCGGTCAATTAATATATCAGAAACCACCAAGAGTTTCCTTGACTGGATTGACTTCTTGCTAAGATTTTGCATCTTGACAATTTTGAACCCCTTTTGAAAATGATCACATGAAATAAAGAAAAATAAAAAAGGAAATTAAAATATTTTCGCATGCCACACCCTATCATGTCGTGTGCGCTACGTGCCATGAAAACGTTAATCATGGGATTTGACGAGTTTTGGAAAAAACAACTTCGTAGTATTGTTCTACCATGTATTACATTATTGGGTTTCAACCCGAACGAGCAATGTTGTCAAGGCCATATCGATCAACATCATAGTTTACAACTTGATGGAGTTCCCACAGTAGATGGGTGCATCTTGAGGTAGTAAGCATTATTGACCTTGGGAGTTTTTAGACATATAGTGGATCATGCTTCCTATCTAAATACATCGATTAAATGAATTTCGCAAAAAAAATCGATTCTAGCACGGTAGAGATGGGAGTACAAAGCACGAGTTTCTAAGGGCATCCGTAATGTAGGACCTATCCGGCTTATGAGAATTACCACAATGTATAAGGTCAACATTTTCCACAAGGTAGGACCCACATAGCTTGGTCATATTGCTCCATGCAAGAGAGATGAGGGAGGGAAAATGATTTTTATATTTTCTATGGGCAACCCACAAGCTTGAGCTAACTTTATTTTCTCCATAATGTACTAATATATGCCTTAAGGTGTGTTTTTTTACACATTGCGGATGCCCTAAAGAAAAAAGCAAATAATGGGCCCACTTGGCAGTGTATGACCAAGCCATAAAACTCCTATGAAAAAGTTAGCGTCTTCAGTATAGTGGGTCCCATGAATCATCTCGTTTAGACACCGGTGGAGCTTATTACTCGTAGTACAGTAGTATTTCTTTTACTTAGACATATACACTTACCTCTGTCCATGCACTGTATCTGTAGAGAGAATAAAACGTAGGCAGGGAAGAGAGAAGAGGAGTTGAAGGCGGTTCTATGTCAGAGCAAAGTTTATGATGGGTTCCTGACATGAGGCATTCCTCCCGCCTTACAGTGTACACTCTACTAGTAGTAAATTTCAGGACCTATGCACGCAAAAAATGTGTGTTTTATCTCTCCTTCGCTGCCTCTCATCTCTCCCCACCCCTCTCCCCTCGCGCATCGGTCCGGCTAATCTCTCCCTCGTCCACAGCTGGCGCTGCACACGTGTGCCTCGGCACAGCGACTCTGTTTCTTTTTTTAGAGGGAGGCTCTGTTTCTCTGGCGTGTTCGGCAACCGTGTTGGTGTGTGGAGTAGGAGTAGTACATAGGAAGGAAATCACTTTGGTCCTTGGCGGTAAAAAAGATTCAAACTTTTCAGGTTTCGGAATTTTCACTTGCTTCCTAAACATCGTGAGGGAAAGGTTATTCAAAAGACCGGCCATTCGCAGTAGTATTTTTTATCTTAGATTTTTCGTAAAAAACTATGTAGTGTACATATAACTTTGAACAGGACCATTGGATCAAGACCTGCAAATCCAAAAATTGCTAACCGTTGGATCTTCTTTTCCATTCTTAGCATCTAGAAGATTATATTGATAGTATTTAGCACAATAAACGCTAGTGTGTGCAAAACTAAAAACACACTTCATTGCTTACTTTTAGGGACCTTGTGCTAAATGCATGGACTTGCATGTAATTTTCATTTTTACGAGGTCCTTGATGTAACTTGTACTTCCACCGACCATGTTAAATGAAGCACCTCGCTCCGGGGGGCCCTACTACAGCTAAAAGAAAATGCGACCCTCCCAATTATCACACAAAGTGGACCACAGTTTCTTATATAATTCCATTTTTCAAGATTCCTAGCTAACTTCGCAAACTTCACTGACTTCTTGTCGATTCAACGAAATTAGGTCAAACTTGAGCTACAAGTAAGTGCGGTAGATTAATTTCTCTTGAATTAAATGTAATTTCATAGGTAGATGGGTGCGCCTTCTTGTAGCAAACAATGTTGTCGGTGTGAGTTAACAACTTTCTGAAAAGAACATTCTTAATTTCCTGAGTGATGATGAGATTGTTCTTTTCCATAAAGAAAGTCCGAAGAATATGGATCTGAATATCACAAGACAAGCTTTCAGACATATTAAGTAAACCAACATGTTGTACGTAATTGAGATTTCCATGTTTTATGAGTTTTCAAACTCCCTAGAAAACTCTGCCCACTTGAGTGACTTTATGATGATTTATCGAAATTAGGTAAAATTTAAACCGCGAGCAATTTTTTAGGTTGCTTTGAAAGTTTTATGAAAAAGCTTTTGGAGGTACCCATCGGGGGTCGATTAATACATCAGAAACCATCGAGAGTTTTGAAAATAGGTTCAACTTTTTGCTAATATTATTCATCTTAACAATTTAACGAAATTAGGTCAAACTTGGGCTAGATGTAAGCGTGTAGCATCCGTCTGTCTAACATATGTAATGCTACATCAATCATAATAAAATGCAACTTCCTTTATGCCATTCATTGCATCATCATTATATCATGTTCATGTCATCATGCCACATTGTATTTGAGCATATTATTCAAGCTTATTTATTTGGGTCTTCTCCGCATGCTGCATTTGTCTTATCAATATCTTGCTTCATGATATAATGTATTTGCTTTTTGATTCAAGGTTTTATGCCCAACTTGAGTTGAGGGCATATCTCTTCAATTCCTTCCATCTCTATCGAGCCTCTATTCCTTTGTACTTGATCATTCATTGTTTACAGTACACCACAGATGGTTGGATCCTCTTATTATGTTGAATTTCATTCTTTCTCTAATGCCCCATGTGTGGATCGTTTCCTCCTTGCCTACCTGATCTTGTCAAAGTCTTATCATGGGTATAACACATGGGCTCCTAGTTGGTTTTGTGAATGGGATCATGACCATGTGTGGATCATCTGTATACTTTAAGCATGCCAAACTCCCTTTCAATTCAACCACACCGACATCATACTTGTGGACATACTTTCCTCTTGTTCTAGTTTTTCCTTGTAGTCATCTATTTGATCATTCTCAAATCTAACACATGATGTGTATGTGTGCCCCTTTAATCCTGATCTTATGTCAAGGCCACTTGGTGTTCTCTACTCCTACTGTTCTTTTGCCCAATTCTACATATCTCCATCAAGGTATATCAAGCCTAAATTCTTGGGCTGTTCTAATCCATCTATCCTAGAAAACTAAAACCCCTGGCACCCCACCTGTTTTCTTCTCTCTGCGCCTGCCGTACCTAGCTCACGCCCAGCTCGTGACCCATCTCCTATCTCCCTTTAACCCTTTCTCTCCTCTCCTTCTTTCTTTCACTCCACGAAAACAAGCCGCCATGGCCATGGCCGCCGCCCCTTGCCCGCTGTGCCACTGATCAGCGCCGCCACCAGTGAGGCCACCATCCATTGGAGGAGTACCAGGTCGAGGTATTCCAGTAGCACGGCGCCGGGAGCGAGGTGGAGGAGGACCAGAACTATGTCACCATCCGCGCTCACCGTCTAACTCGCTGTCGCCTCCCTGTCCTCGCCAACGCCGTATCTCGCGCAGCCAGCACCAGCATGCGCCGCTCTGCCGCTTGCGGGACACAAGCACGCGCGCCGGCAAGTCTACTGCAGCGCGTCCGTTTCCCCTCGTTTCCCCGGCAACTCCAGCCCACCTACGGTACACCCTAGCACGCCCTGTTGAAGAGGGTATCTCCAGCAACCTCTGTCTTCAAACGACGTACAAATCCGCGCAGTATCGAGCTCGTAATCGATTCCAAAAATCGAGCTTTTCCACAGATGCGTCTGACAGAAAGTTCAGTCTCGGACATGTTTTTGTCCCCCTGTTCGTCGCTAGCTCCCGTCATGCACAAATTATCTCCATCTTATATCTTCACGGTATATTGGTCCTGGTATAACCATCTATCTATAGAAACCATAGGTTCTCAATTTGGTTCCATAATAAGCTCACAATCAGCCGCCAAATTTTGTCAAAACTGCTGCAGTTCGTCAACTTTGGTTCTGTGTTTTTGACTCTGTTCATTGTCCGTTTCCGACGCGCATAATCCTCCTCTGGAGAAACCCCAAACACGAAAGATATATCCGTCTCTCCCACCTTCAGGGCTTGTTCGTTTTGGTGGGATTTAATCCACGCATAGAACCAATCCAGGCTTGGATTGGGTGAATCCACTGCCGTCACCCAATCCATGTCAGACTCTAATCCCTGCAATCCAAAACTGAGCGATCCAAAACACACCCTTTCGTTTAAGCCACCTGGATCAGCCTAAATTTTAAACTCAACATAGAGAAGACTAAATTTCAAACTCAACACAGAGAAAACATCTGTATCGTACATGATATAACATAAAAATTCAATCTTTTTTCTAGTCTTAAATAATGCCACATAAATCCCAAAACTTGACAGTTCCTACAACTGTTTCCAGACTATTGCGCAATTGATAAACATGAATAATTATCGGATTTGCTAGTTCTCAAGCGCCTAAGAACTTCTTAAGTTTCAGTCGCCTCTTTCACCGTTTGATTTACCTCGTGATTCGTGTAAATGAAAGTTACACATGAGTTGCAACTCGGGTGTAACTGAGAATTTGATGAGTTACAATTATGTTGTAACTGAGAATTAGTACAAATCTTATGAGTTACAACTAGGTTGCAACTGAGAATTAGCACATATATTATGATGACATCAGCGACTTAGACATAAGTAGTTCTCAGGCGTCTGAGATCTAGGCACTCCCAATAATTATATAACATACATTCCTTCTTTTTGATAGCCTTGCACACTGCAGCATATATTTCACAATCTAGCAGTTCTTAACAGCCGAATTCAAACCATTATGAAATGGAACATTAGAAGAATATATATGGTATCAAAGCAAGACGTAAACATAAATTTCAGTGATCCAAGTTTCTCCAAGAACAAATAGATTGCAGCTGCACTTCCTCCATTATGTGATGGTTATCACTACAATGATCTTTATATCTGCAGATTTTGAAGTAAAGAAGATAAAAACAGTCAGCAAAATTTTGATTTGAAGTAAAGAAGATAAAGACAGTCACCATGCACTTATTAAGCTAGTCCTTTTCGGTTCTAGTATATCAAAGATAAGAAACAAATATAAGGTCAGCCTTTTTTTAAACTAGGCAAGAGGCTTGCCATTCATTGATAAAGTAGAAGTGAGATGACAAGTTTATGAGGGAAACCAGCCAAAAGACGATACACCACAACACTACACGCCGGCCCCGAGGCCACACATCACACACGTCGATGGCCTAAACACCCAAGTGGCCAAGGCCGACACCCAAAACACCTCAAACGCTACAAGGCGGAGGAAAAATTGAAGCCGCCGTTCCGACATCCACGCCGACCCCCGGGGCCATGCACCACCTAGCCGAAGATGAAGATCGCCGCCGCCAACCACCAAACTCTCTCCACTTGTCCCTCCAGCCGGCGGAACATCCAAGACGAGGCCTCAAGAGGCAAAAAGACGCAAGAGCGCCGCCCTCGCCCTATCCGGCGTGGGATCTAGGGTTTCCCTGGAGAACCCAGGTGGAGAAGCGATACCACCGCCACAACAATGCCTTCAAGAAGGATAGGGCATCGCCGTTGTCGGTCCCGGCAGACAGTCAAGACAAGGTTTTCGCCTGGCGGTGAGTCGCAAGACGCAATCGACACACCCGACACTGAAGGAGCGGCCAGACCACCGTCACAAACCCGTGTGTAGATCGCCAGCGCCACGCGCCAGACGATCTGAGGACACAGACAAAACTAGGCACCGAGGCCTAGGGTTGTGCACGCCGGATCATCACCGTTGCCCTGTGGCGCGCGCGGATGGTGTCTAGGGGAAGGGGGCGGTGAGGAGGGGGCCGGCGCCGGCGGCTAGTGTTTGTCGCCCGGTGCGGGACGACACGGGGGTGAGACCGGGATAGGATATTGAGGCACCAATCACTTAGTGAAAGACCGATCGTTGGAATGACCTCATAAGGTCAGGCTTTGAATAGATGATGTATGTTTCAGCAACATCCTATAATATTTCCATGTAGAGAACAAAACAAAACTAAGAAGACATAAAAGATTATGTATCAACTACAAGGTTATATATCTACCTGTAATAAACTCAAAAAGAAAATAATATGGGTGCTACCCTAATAATCTAGGAAACAATAACTATCTTCATTATGTAACATACAAAAATTCACACGCCAATACGGACATAGTAAAAAAGAATTACCTTCAAAATATGGATTAGGAACTGAATCTCGGGATGGCGGGGGCTCGTCTTCTCCAACTTTTAGAGTGGCGAGTATGATCTGAAAATAAATTTCAGAAAGCGTCATCTTAGTTTAGCCGTGTCCTACTACTAGCTACATGTCTGAATATGATTTATAATGTGAGATGGATAGCTGTGAGATCAGTGTGTTGAGAAACATGTTGTTTGTAAACTCATAAAAGACCAAATATCTATCCACACAATGAACGGTACCATAACCAAACACATAACACTCTCTGAATTTATTTTCATATCCATGGATATGATCAAATGTCGACATTCTATTTTGACCTGTACATACATGCACAGTCACTTAAATGTTCAGTAAAAGCTAAGCAATATTGTTTTTAACTTGAACTTTGGAGTGAAAAATACTTCACTACAGACATAATGAAGAAGGATGCGGAGAAAAGGCGACACGTGCATTGCTGGCTCTGAGATCCTTTTTTAACTAGGGTTCAACAGTATAAAGTGGAGGAAAAAATCATACTTGGTCATGAAAGAGAGCTCACACTTTAAAATGGTTATAGCTCATGGTAGATACATCTCCGATGATATTTTACGCATAGATAAATAAAATATCTATAATGCAATGCAAAATGTACCATCCCTGTGAGCAAAAGAACTAATAAAAGACCACCACAGACAGGAGTAAAAAACATGTTTAGAGTACTAGGCTTCCAGCAACCAACACTTGAATAAATGTAAAAACAGTACTCCCTCTGAACCATATTAGTTGATTCAAATTTATCAAGATTCGGATCTATCTAGCACTAAAACTTGACTAGATACATTCGCACCTAGATGAATCTAAGTCTATTAATATGGGTCCAAGAACTAATAAAAACTATCCTACCTACCAAAAATTGCAAACAAGGGAGGGAATAGTATGTGATGGTGTACCGGGTGTGTGAGACTTGAGTGTCGGTGCGTCAAGTTTACTATTTCTGCTACCAAATAATACACGTTTTTGAATCAGAAAAATGTGAGGAATCTGTTTATGCTATTTATGTTATTATTTGAGCAATTTAAAAATTTCAAAATAATAAATATTAATAAATGCCCAAAATATTGTATAACTTTAAAACCGTAATTCTGAATTCGACAAATGATATGTCTAAATCGATTAGCTCGACGAGCCCGTTCTAACTGTGCATTACATGATATGATTCGAAGCATGTATCATATAAATATAATTGAGGCAGCATGTTTTATGCAACTAAAAGGTGACTAATTAAATACTAGAAATATTATTTCTTGTTCTCTCGCCTCACCCATGTCATGCTATGTTATACCATGTAAATTGTCAATCATATCATCATGGGATACTTTGTTTGTTTGTTGCATATGATTTATATGTTTGCGCAATGTATTTGTTTCGGCCCCATGTGTGTTTGGTTTTTATCCGGATAGAAGCTGAGCAAGGAGCTTATCAGGAGCCTTATGAGTTTTAACCGGAGCCATATTATTCTGCAACTGAACTTCCAGGCAAGCATTTAGTACCTACTACATATAGTACCTACTACATCTATCTTATTCTTGCATCAGCGAGTCGCGATCCGAATTAAACTGAATCCCACGTATTGCATAGCCTTTACTTTTAAACTCCACCGAAGCTTGTTCCCTCCATCCTATGAGTCATTACTACAGGAGTTGTTTGGTCCATGTAGTCATAAAATTGCATGTGTAGGATTTGTGAAGAGTCTTTGAATAATGGAGTATTTAAACAATTGAATTGAGTAGTAATGAGATAACTAAAGAAAGAGGCACTAGTGGGCAATATCCGCTATTTGGTTCTTTATGCTCACTTGTGTCCCATAGGACCCCGAGTACTTGATTCTTGTTCCTTGACTGTCGCACACGCATGTGGGACCATGAATCCCCTTAGTCCTAGCTTGAGTCATATTTAATCTCTTGGGGCCACAAGTAGTTTGGGGCGTTATTACTATCTTGTACTTATGCCATCCCTTACTGCTGTTGCCTGCCAAAACTCACCGGCGAGCAGCGACGAGCAACACGAAGAGCCGGGAGGCTCCCAGGACTGCTGGTGGGCCCTGGTCCCTCGGGCAACGGCCCGCAAAACTCCGGCACGCGCCCTGGCTTGGTTCGAGGGCGTGCCACCTGACCTATACCTGGTCAGGAAGGTGAAGGATTGCTCCGATTGATTTCCTGCATGGTAAACAAGTATACGTAAAATTCGAGCCGTGATCGGCTCCCAGGTTTCCCCGTGAATCGGCTCCTAGAGCCGATTATCCCATGGTTCTGCATTAGATTTACGATAACATGGGGTTTTGCTTTATCATTACAAGTTAAATCGATCTACGACGGTTTAACGTTTTCACCACGAATCGAACGTCCTACACGTAATTGAGCCTGGTATATACAAAAGGCGAAGAATACTAACCCTAGAGGAGGCCTAATAACCAACGTAAAGTCAATTACCGAACAACTTCTCTAGAACGAGTAAGCCACGCCCCACGCATACTCGGATCGTTCAACCCGTTTGTAAGGCCTGACTACGTAGATATCAAACTAAACCTTGGTGAGCAAGGCACAACCATAACAGATCGAATCAGCTAAATAAAGATCAAGCAAGATGCTACCCTCGCACTTGGGAAAAGGTGCAAAGGTAGCGAGGTAACTAGAGGCAGCATAAATCAAACAATTATAACGAAAAGCACCGATGCTAGCCTCAACAAATTCATGATAGTAGTGTTACTCGCCATCAACAAGGCTTCAGTACGAGTAACACTAAATAACGCATAAGTAAAAATACTGCCTAGATCGCAAGATGCGATCTAGGCAGCATGACATTTACCCGAAAGAAACCCTAGAAACAAGGGGTGGCGATGCGCCGAGATTGTATTTGTTGTGAACGTGATTGTCCTCCTTTCTTCGATAACCTTAGGTACATATTTATAGTCCGGAGACTCTCTACTTTTGGAATAACTCTACAACTCTATCTTTACCTAAACTGAAACGAAACCTACTATGATACAAGATACACGGGCAATTTAGCCCAAATCCACGCACTAGGCCGATCCAACAACACGTTGAATATATGTATCTTCCAAGCCCATCTTGATCACGGCCCATCTCCTTCTTTGGCCAAAATATGGCGATAACACATGCCCCCCTGGTTTTGGCAATAATAATTCCAAAACCACTCTGCTGATATTTTTTTCTTCCCCCTCTTTTTTTGTATCGGGTTGCGCGTTGACAGAATGCGTTGCAGAACAGGATCGTCACGCCACCCCTTCATCATGATGCCCTGTCTTCTCAACTCCTTCGCAGTGCATGATTTGACGATTTTGGCAGCACATTCTGGGAAACCGCTATGGCATTGAACCGTCACTCCACTATTCCCCTTATTTAAATTCGTCTGAGCAGTTCGCAGTCCCCATCTTCCTCCAGTAGCCAGAAAACCCTTCTTCCTCCGCCGAAAAAACCCTCTTTTTCCGCCATGGCCTCCTCTGCTTCCTCTGGCCTGTCCTCCCAAGCCTCCAACTCAACGAGCGACCGAGAGCCGACACCAGAGCACCCGCCAACGGCGGCGTACAACACTCTCGCCCCACAATGGTGGGACGAGAGGGATTGGGACTTCGTCGTTTGGTCGGAGGACGACGCGTCCTTGACCAACGGCGAAGAAAACCTGCAGTTCCTTGCCGATGGAGAACTGGAGGCAGACAACACCGACGACTCCATGTCCTGGGACGGCGTCGAATCCTCCGACGAGGAGGAGGAAGAGGAGGATACCTCCTCCGAGGAGTACCGGCCGGTGAAGTACTTCCGCACCGGGTCCAGCGAGGACACCGACGACGACGAGGACGAGGAGGCCCCCGCTGGCTTCTTCAGCAGCAGCAGCGAAGACGACGCCGGTAGCAGCGCTGAGGACAGCGAACAAGACGGTGGTGACGACAGCGACGACGACCTCGGCCTAGATTAGGAACCAGTAGTAGTAGTAGTAGCAATAAGCTCCCTTTTGTAATCTTTTGTAAGCACTCAGCTTCCGAATGAATGAATGGAAATCCGTTTTCTCGAAGATTGTCTTTCGCTCCAATTTTGCCGATAGCCACAATAGGTCGATGCTCCAGAAGCCGATAGCAACGTATCGGCTTTCACCTTGTTACATTTACACAGTCAACCAAGTCACAGCTCAAAGAGCCGATGCATATCGGCTTTCCCAAAAACGTTGACAAGGTCCAACTTGGTCACATACTTAGGCAAACCTAAACGGCCACTTCTTAGTTTCAAACGGTAACCTGCGACCCTCTTCAAAATGGGCGACCCAGATCTCCAATTGCCCATCGAAATACGTGCCCTGAACAAACAGCTAGTAACGGGCAAGGATGAAGATGACGAAGCCAAGATCGCCGAGGTGGACCGTGTCCGTGCTGACGCGCTCCACGCTTTCGAAGCATTTCTTCAGTAGCTCGTATGTGTAAACTGGCACCTGCTTGTAGCATGTGTGAACCTCTAGAGTCGATGACCGTGCATCGGCTATATATTTTTTTTTATTCGGCCGATTTTCAGTATCGGCCCCCACATTTTTACTGTCCAACGTCTCACGTGCTTTTTTACTTGGCCGATTTCATGTATCGCCCCCCATGTTTTACTGTCCATCATCCCACATGCTTGGGAAATATTTCTTGAGATGTTGACCGTTGACCGCCACCGGGAATTTCACGCCGTCTAGCTCCTCAAGCATGTATGCGTTTCCTCTTAAAACTTGATCGACCCTGTACGGCCCATGCCAATTTGGAGACCATTTACCATATGTTGGATCCTTAGTCCCTAATGTCAGCACAGCTTCCCATACCAGATCACCAACGTGGAACTCCTTTGGCCTCACTTTCTTGTTGTATGCACGAGCTACCTTGGCCTTGTTCTCTTTGATTTTCTCAAGCGACCACAGCCTGAGTTCAGTTAAATCCTCAATACTGTCACTCATCAGGGTTGCATATTCTTCAGTTGTTAGATTGTCCTGAAAGGTGACACGTCTCGATCCAGCCGTAATTTTCCAGGGCAATACGACTTCTTGTCCATATACTAGATGGTATGGCGAGGTTTTAATCGCCCCATGGCATGACATGCGATAAGCCCATAATGCCTCTGACAAAACCTCATGCCAACGCCTAGGGTGCTCATCGACTTTTCTCTTGATCAGCTTGATGAGGCTCTGGTTGGATGCTTCAGCTTGCCCATTCGCCTGAGCATAGTATGGAGATGATCTGATCAGCTTAATCCCCGTGTCCTCGCAGAACTTTCTAAACTCTTGAGAAATAAAGACCGAACCTCCATCCGTCGTGATAGTTTGGGGAATCCCGAATCTATGGATGACATGTTCTTTCACAAAGTTGATAACATCCTTTGAGTTTACTGATTTCATCGGGACAGCCTCCACCCATTTAGTGAAATAATCAGTGATGGCCAAAATCCACATGTGGCCTTTGCTTGACGGAGGATTGATTTTGCCGATCATATCCATGCCCCAACCTCGGAATGGCCAAGGCTTGATGATGGGGTTCATTGCTGACGCGGGTACCATCTGAATTTTCCAAAAATTTTGACATGCTTGACACCCTTTGTAGTACTTGAAGCAGTCCTCAAGCATGGTGGGCCAATAAAACCCTGATCGCCTGATCAACCATTTCATCTTGTGAGCCGATTGGTGAGTTCCACAGGCGCCTTCGTGTACCTCGTGTAGGAGCCGATTGGCCTCGGCTGTCCCCAGACATTTGAGTAATAACCCTTCCAGAGTCCTGTAAAACATGTCATCCCCAATAAGCACATACTTCATGGCCTTGTACCTTATCCGTTTAGGTGCCCCCCGAGCCGAATCCTTCAAGTAATTGAAGATATCGGCTCTCCAGTCGTCAGCTTCCAGGAACTGTACCTGAACATCGGCTCCCTCTGCTACATCCTTGTAACCCGAAGCCATTTGTGCAAGATCATTCGCCTCGGTATTCTGCGACCGTGGGATCCAGGTGAAGTTTACGTCTCGAATCGCGCCATCAGCTTGGCAAGGCAACCATAACGGGAAGAGGGACTCGCTCACACTTGTACTCCTCCGTGAGTTGGGAAATCACCAACTTGGAGTCTCCAAAATTTCCACGCCTGGCCGGCTTCGAGGAGTAACTCCATTCCCTTGCGTATCGCCTCGTACTCAGCGACATTGTTGGTGCGGGAGGTAGACAATCTGATGGAGAAGGAAAATGTTGCCCCCCGGGGCGACACGAGTAAAATGCCGATGCCGCAACCATCGTCACAAACCGATCCGTCGAAAAACATAGCCCACGCTCTTATAGACAGTGCTGCTATGTTAGTGTTGATCCTTTCAGCGATAAGGTCGGCCAACGCCTGTCCCTTAACTGCTTTCGCGGGTTGATACCGGATGTCAAACTCTGATAATGCAAACATCCATTTGCCCAGTCGGCCTTTTAACATAGGAGCCGACAACATGTGCTTTATGACGTCTGATTTGCATATGATGATGATCTCCGCTGATAGCAAAATGTGGCGCAGCTTGGTGCAGGTGAAAAACAGGCAGAGGCACAACTTATCGATATCAGGATACCTTGTCTCTGCGTCCAGCATCCTTCTGCTTATGTAAAATACGACTCGCTCCAGCCCATCATAAACTTGCACCACCACCGAGGCGATGGACGTGTCGGCTACTGACAAGTAAATGTAGAACGAATCGTCTGGCCGGGTGGAACCAACACCGCGCTTGCCGGATATTCTTTGATCTCGTCGAAGGCTCGTTGTTGTTCTGCCCCCCAGCGGAATTCCTCGTCAGATTTAATTTTCACTAGTCCCACGAACGGTTCTATTCTTCCTGACAGATTAGAGATGAATCTTCTGACGAAGTTGATCTTGCCGATGAGAGACTGCAGTTCTTTCTTTGTGGTAGGTGGCTTCATTGTTCGTACTGCCTCCTGACTTCTCAGGCCGATCTCAATACCTCGTTCATGGACCAAAAAACCCAAGAACTGACCGGCCGTCACCCCGAAGGCGCACTTCTTTGGATTCATCCGTAGGCCGAATTTTCTTGTTCGGTCCAGGACGCGTTGCAGATCGTCCAAGTGTCCTTGCACTGAAGCAGACTTGACCACCACGTCATCGATGTAAATTTCCACCAACTTGCCGATCAGATCATGGAAAATGTAATTCATGGCTCTTTGGTACGTGGCGCCGGCATTCTTCAGTCCAAACGTCATGACTACATACTCGAACAACCCCACCGAACCTGGGACTCTGAACGCCGTCTTGTGTATGTCTTCCGGAGCCATAAAAATTTGGTTGTAACCGGCATTGCCATCCATGAAGCTCAAGATCTTATGACCAGCCGCTGCGTTGATTAACGTCTCGCCATCGCATCGGATACTCATCCTTTGGGGTAGCTCTGTTGAGATCCCGAAATCTATGGCAACACGCCAACGTCCATCCTTTTCTCTACAGTGCGATACTAGAAATCCACTCGGATACCGCATGGCTCGATTAACTTGGTCATCAACATTTTCTCGACCTCCTTCTTGACTTCTTCGAATTCGCCTTCATCTGTCGTGCTCGCTCTTTGGAACGGCGAAATCCTTTTTAACCGGTAGTCGATGCTCAATGATGCTCTGCTCAACCTGCATTTACATGTAGTCCCAGGCGAAGCAGTCTGGATATTTTTTCAACAGGGCTATCATCGGACCCCGTAGACTCGGATCTAACTTTTTGCTGATAAATGTTGGTCGTGTCTTATCCCCAGGACCAATGTCGATCTATTCTAGTTCATCAGCGGATGTAAACCCATACCCTAGCTTTCCGTCACCTGTCAAATCGATGCTAAACACAGGGCAAACAGTGGGTGAGGGTAACAAAAATAATTTGGGCCGATTGCCTGAATCGGCCCCCTTTTTGATTGCATTAGTCAGGGATGGTTTACACCTTATTGTTTTACAATGGCAGGGCATCTCCCTGCTCCGACTACGTGATCTGCTTGTCGTATGATTGCTGCTTTTTATTTTTTGTGGCCGATCGCAGGGATCGGCCGTACCACGGATGATTGTGGTCTTTTCTACTCTGTCAGGCCAGTGGATAAGACCAGCCTCACCCCGTTTTTTGTAGCTTCAATGCGCTCACAGCCGTCTAGACTGATTCCGAGATCGGCTCTTGGTCTTCGCTTCCCAGACGTTCATGCCAGCTATGGAGATCTCGATAGAATAATCTGCATGGATGACCTCCACTTCATCTCCATCCCATTGTATTAGGCACCTTTGGTGCATTGTGGACGGAATGCGCAGTCGCGTGAATCCAATCTCTCCTAGCAAAACAGCGTAGGTGCTTTTTGCATCCACGAAAAATAACGTGGGTATGGTTTTCCGCCTTTATCGGATCCACGCCGACGCCTTGCGTTTCAAGTCGACCGTTGAAGTCGCTTAACGTGACGTTGGTTTTGATCGGATCTGCGGTGGGCGTCCCAAACGTCGTAGCATGGAGTATGGCATGATATTGACTGCCGCTCCGGTGTCCACCAACATCTTGCTGACAGGTTGCCCATTGATGTAACCTCGTAGGTACAGGGCTTTCAGATGTTTGTAACCCTTCTCACGTGGCTTCTCAAAGATAACCGGCCGTGGGCGCGATCAGCCCATGCCCTTTGGTAGCTCATTGGTTCTTGGCGCGCAGAATTCTGACGGAAGTATGAACACCATGTTTGTGCCAGCCGATGTCTGTGCATCGGCTTTTACTGGTTTGGGGCGCCACTCTTTCCTTGTCGGGCGGTCTCCCGTTTCCAAGGTCTGCCTAATTTTGACGGCCAGATCGGGCCGCGCTTTCTTTAAAGCGTGGAGATACTGCGCTTCAGCTTCCTCCAAGTTACGCAGCCGCTGCACTCTACGCTTTTGGGTATGTCTGAGTCCGTCGGGACACCACCTTGGACGGTGGTATCTGTCTTCTTCCTTGTCATCCCTTAGCTTCTCGAGGTCCTTTGCTCGAGCGGACTCCTATGGTTTTGAGGTGGAGAGGCCCTAGACGTTTGAACACCGCTGGCCTCGTGTCCTCCCTTCTGTCCGCATTCAGGCGGTTGTCGATCGTAGGTAATCGGCTCATTCCGCGTCCCAAAGCAATACTTGAAGAAGGACAATCCCAATGTTTGTCTGCGCCTTCCTTTTCTTTGACGGTCCCCTAGCGAGGTGCTCATATCCCTCATCGTCTCTATCGGCGCCGTTGGTCATCTTGGCGCTCATACTTGTTAAGGAGATGCGTGGAATGTGGCTTCGATACCGCACTCTCCTCACTGTTCCTCTTAAGTACCTTTGTCATTGTGGATGGGCGGTCGCATGGACCAGCCTCCTTTCTTTCTTTGCCCGAGGCGACCACCTTCCTCCTTATGCGTGTCATGGTGGTACCCGGACCACCGCCATATTAACACCGAGCGAAAAATCCAGTTGGCGCCTCATGAGCTTGAGTTCTACCATGTTGACGCCGGAAATGGGTTTGTGTCCACTTTCATGGCGAACTGCCCAAGGATCGAACGGCCTTGTTCTATCGCCATTTGGATTTGGCGGCGTAGCTCTTTGCAATCATTGGTGGTGTGGGTGAGCAGTGATGCCACTTGCAGTATGGTCTCCGTTCATTTCTGAGCCGTGGGGATTTTATGGCCTTGGGTAACCTCACCGCTTCTCTTTCAAGATGAATCGAATATCTGCTCGGCTTTGCTCATCAAGTCGAACCCTTTTTGAGCCCTTGCTGTTTCACCCATTTGCGGGATACTGGGATCGCCCCGAGCCCATTCAGCCACGGCCACCTCCGGTCTTGTGTAGGATCATCTTCTTCAGATCGACCAGGCCTATCGGACGCTTGAACTTGTCTTGGTATAACTCGGTGGCGTTGTTCATACATCGTCATTCGGGCCATGTCGCCAATGAGTTGTACTCTACTTGAAAGCAGATCCTTGATGGGTCTTTGAGAGACCCTAACACTCGACCGCTTCCTTCTCGATTAAACGAGCTGAGTAACATCGGTTCTTAACGGTCCGGAGCTGGATGTACTGGACTCTGTTTCTCCCGCTTCGCTTTTGCCGGTCGCAATGCCAGCCTCGGTAGCCTCTGAATGATATTGGATGTGGAACTGCTCTTCCAGTTGCTTCCAGGTCTGAATTGAATCAGGTGGCAGCGAGGTGTACCACCCAAAAGCTGGTCCTGTCAGAGATTGCGTAAAAAACCTTACGTGCATCTGATCCGATGCCGAAATTATGCCTAGCTGTGCCAGGTATCGGCTTACGTGCTCGATCGAGCTCGACCCTTCTGACCCGCTAAACCTTGAGAACTCAGGGAGCCGATACTTGGGTGGCAGCGGAATCAGATCAAACTTCGTTGAAGTGCGGCTTTGAATAGCCGATTGTCCTTCTCTTGACGCGGCGAACTGGTCTCTCAAGATGGTACGGATTTGCTCCTTGTTTGAGCTGCAGGGCTAGATTCTCATGATTTGTTCGATGGCATACTTGGCTAGCCACTTTGTTTGTCGGCGTCCATCCCGGACATCGCTGCTCGAACGCCTGCTCCCGAGCTCCTGCCCCGAGAACCCCGCCAGAAACCCCTGCGGTCGCAATCTGGTTGGTGCGCGGCAGGTTGTTGCAGTCCGGCACGTAGGTGCATACGTATCCGTGTGGGATTTCCTTAGGTGGCTCAAACAGGAATTGGCAATCGCCTGGGTCGCCTCCAGCCTTGTAGACGACGTACGCCGCTGCTCCTGGCGGCTCCGGAGCTGCAAGTGTGAATGGCAGCTGTGGCCTGGTGCAGGCGGTCTTTCTCCCTAGTGAGTCCCTAAAGTAGGCCCGACGGAATCGATGTTTCATGATCTCTGAACTACGCGAACCGCGACCGCTCAGCGTTCACGGGCTCTCGGAATGGCGGTGCAGAATGAGCCACCATGTAGTTGACTTCCTGTCGTGAGCTCAGTGCGCTCCTCCGGAAGAGCAGAGATCCACCTCATCAAGAGCACCCTGGGAGAACCCCTCCACTTGATGCCATGCTTACGGGTCCTCTCAAAGAGCCGATGAGATCGGCGAAGAGATTTGATCTCGTCATACCGCCTTGTGCTCCTCGTGCACTCGTCGTGCGTGACTGGTCTATTCTCCATCGCAGCGTCGGATGTTGATGTAGACGTTGTTGAATGTCCCACCGGGCGTGCCAGAATGTGTTGCCTGCCAAAACTCACCGGCGAGCAGCGACGAGCAACACGAAGAGCCGGGAGGCTCCCAGAACTGCTGGTGGGCCCTGGTCCCTCGGGCAACGGCCCGCAAAACTCCGGCACACATCCTGGCTTGGTTCGAGGGCGTGCCACCTGACCTATACCTGGTCAGGAAGGTGAAGGATTGCTCCGATTGATTTCCTGCATGGTAAACAAGTATACGTAAAATTCGAGCCGTGACCGGCTCCCAGGTTTCCCCGTGAATCGGCTCCTAGAGCCGATTATCCCATGGTTCTGCATTAGATTTACGATAACATGGGGTTTTGCTTTATCATTACAAGTTAAATCGATCTACGACGGTTTAACGTTTTCACCACGTAACTGGAACGTCCTACACGTAATTGAGCCTGGTATATACAAAAGACGAAGAATACTAACCCTAGAGGAGGCCTAATAACCAACGTAAAGTCAATTACCGGAACAACTTCTCTAGAACGAGTAAGCCACGTCCTTACGTACTACTGGATCGTTCAACCCGTTTGTAAGGCCTGACTACGTAGATATCAAACTAAACCTTGGTGAGCAAGGCACAACCATAACAGATCGAATCAGCTAAATAAAGATCAAGCAAGATGCTACCCTCGCACTTGGGAAAAGGTGCAAAGGTAGCGAGGTAACTAGAGGCAGCATAAATCAAACAATTATAACGAAAAGCACCGATGCTAGCCTCAACAAATCCATGATAGTAGTGTTACTCGCCATCAACAAGGCTTCAGTACGAGTAACACTAAATAACGCATAAGTAAAATCGCCTAGATCGCAAGATGCGATCTAGGCAACATACTACCGAAAGAAACCCTAGAAACAAGGGTGGCGATGCGAGATTGTATTGTTGTGAACGTGATTGTCCTCCTTTCTTCGATAACCTTAGGTACATATTTATAGTCCGGAGACTCTCTACTTTTGGAATAACTCTACAACTCTATCTTTACCTAAACTGAAACGGAACCTAAACTGAAACGAAACCTACTATGATACAAGATACACGGGCAATTTAGCCCAAATCCACGCACTAGGCCGATCCAACAACACGTTGAATATATGTATCTTCCAAGCCCATCTTGATCACGGCCCATCTCCTTCTTTGGCCAAAATATGGCGATAACAACTGCTCATTTACTACTGTTGCTCGAGGAGCATTTACTACTGCACTATTTTGGAAAGTGGAATGTTTCCACGGTATTGACAAGTCCAATCACACTTTCAGGTTCCCAATTATTTACAACCATTGACACAAACCTATGTGTCCATTTCGGAGCCGGCCAACTTCGTCACAGGTTGCTTACTGGGGTGGCCCCGTGAAATGAAATATGAATATTGCGAACGCTTTGTCGTGATGCCTCGTTTGGTTTTTCCGAGGTTGATCATGCGTGTGTTGCTATTTGTGCATCCCTACAGGGTAAATCTTTCTGAAGTTGTATACGACGGTTATGGACGACTTGGAGCACAGTTTCTTGATCATAGATAAGTATAACTAAAGTATCACTTTTAAATTGACTAAGACTTGACTAGTAATAGTGAAATATTCAATGAATGATTAATAAAATTGCCAATAGATGGGATGTTCTTCCTCCTTCTCGTTCGGGTACGGGGAGGTGGGCGAGCGATGTTTGCTTATGATTGATATATATATCTAGTGGGTAATTCACTGTTGTTTAATTAATGAGCGTCTGTTTATCATTGGTTATGCGGATGTGGTAGCGTGTCTCTATCATTGGTTATGCCAATGTACTCCGTCGAGCGATGTGAGCTGTGCTGACTGCAACCCACGAACCTCCCACAGGACCAGAGGATAGTCGTTGACGAGATGTTGACCACAATTCATCATCTGAAGAAGGACGGGCTCGAGACCATCAATTTATACAATTCCTGGCTCGGGCGCCGCTTGGTGCCCCTGGCCAATTGCGCCCAATGGATGTACGAGTAGACCGGCAAGGATGACGGAACCAAAGCCTGCTCCGTTGAGTGGAAGGGCGACGACTAGGTTGCCGCATTGAAGAAGATCATGGACGCGGAGTATAGCAACCCGAAGGCCGGGATCGCCCATACACCGCGAAGCGTAAGGCGACAACAATAAGTCCGTTTGCCTTGTTTATTTTCGCAGTCGTAGGAATGCAATTGCGGTTTACTAACACGTGTGGTTGTTGCAGTTGTTCCTAGTGGTGGAAGGTTGGCTCACCCTCCCCTCGCAGATGACGAGATCTCGGAGGAATTCGGAGGGGACGAAAGAGAATCTTCCTCCGGCGATGGCGACGATGATGAAGATGAAGCTGTGGAGATCGCTGCACCCGCAATCCGGAAGACTCATGGGCATCGGCAACGCGAGCATGAGGCTAGCAAAAGCCTCGAGGGTCACGATGTGGGTGAAGGAGGCGCCCATGAAATTAGTTCGCGGCACGTGGCCACGCCATCAAAGAAGAAATCAGCAAAGAATAAGAGGGAGGCACCTAGGCCGGTGTCCCCGCCTCGGTCGACTAGTTCCGAGGCGACCAGCGCGGCCAGCGACGCAGAGGCCGAGGTGTCGACGAAGGCGCCAGGGGCAGCGGGCTCGGCCGTGGTGGAGGACGAAGTGCCGCTTGCTTCGCTCCCCCCGTCATTCTCTCTAGTAATGGGTCTTGGGGCCTCTTCGGCCGCAGAGGCTTCACCGTTGAGGGGGCACCCGTGTCGACCGACGCGAAACCCCTACAGCCGCGGCTTCGTCAACGAAGAGGGACTTGGTGACATGGGCCCCAGCCTTGTTCGAAACGGGCATCAGCTGCAAGCTGGGCCCCGAATTGGAGAAGCCGGCGCACATCCGCACCGGCCTACATCATATCCTAGTCGCCAGGTATGTGCTTGTTGTGTTGACCTGGATTAACAGTTTATAGAGGTCGCTTGAGTCGCTGACGGCTTCTTTCCAGGACTGATGCGAAGAGGATCGGTCACCCATCGGTGGCCAAGGTACCTACAACCGTCTCAGGGGAAGAGGCCGACCCCTCAAAGAAGAGGAAGGGCAACGATGCCGGGGCGCCCGCTGAGGGTGCAAAAAAGCAGAATAATGACGACGTCATCGTCATTCTGGACGAACCGTCCGAGGCGCCAAGCAATGCCCCGACTGTAGCAAATGCGGCCGCAAAGGCGGACACGGATGCGGGGTCGCAGCAGGTTGAGCCGGCAACGCCAGTCGGCTTGTCAGGACCCACGATGAGTGTCACGGGGGCAGCGGTAGAGACGTTCCATCACTTTATGGTGAGGGCCTTCTCTGCGAGTACCGCGGCGCAGTCGTCTCAAATGTCTGATGTGTCCGGCTCGGACGTCGAGTAGCATCAAGGGCGCACGCCCTTCGTTCTGCCATCGGTGGATGCGGTCGAACTACACAACATGCTTTGTGTAGCTATCCAGGTATGTCCAGTCCCCGAGGATCTGCTCACTGAATTTCAGCGGGTAGATTCTTATTTCTTTTTGAGTTAACCAGTCTCCGAGTGCCTAGTCGCTGAATTTCAGCGGCTAAGCACTTAGGAAAAACTTCGATGTCCAGTCCCCGAGTGGATAGTCGCTGAATTTCAGCGGCTAGGCACTTAGGAAAATCTTCGATGTATGCTTTATGTTTGTTTTATCTGTGTAGGGCCTCCAACACGAGTCGTCGAAGCGACTGGCATGCGGGAGGAGAACCAGCAACTGCGGGCGACCGTAGGTGGGTTTTTGAATAGCTTTTCCGTTCATTGACTATGGTCGATTGGATTCTAACCCTCGTTTTGTTGCAGAGGGGCACTCCGATGCGATTGCCAAGGCCCGCGAGGGTTTCGTCCATTCCAACAAGTTGGAGGTTGCCCAGGCTTCGTTGAGCGCCGCACAGAAGCGTGTTGCCGAGGTGGAGAAAGAGATCCAGGCGGCGAAGGCCGAGGCGAGCTCATCGGAGCAGAGGGCCAAGGCTGCATTCGCTGCGGCTGCGGATGAACGGAAGGTCTCTGCTGCCCTTATCGCAGGGCTGCAGGATGACCTGACGGATCTTCAAAATTTCATCACGGCGAGTCCCCGAGCGGGCAGGTTGCTTATGCGTCAAGTTCCCAAGTGGGTGAACCCATAATTGTGCATCTTCCTGACACTGGACTATTGATTGCAGGGAAGATGCTCAATGACGAGCCTAAGGCGCAGTCATATGATGCCAGGCAGCGCGTTACCACATTAGTGAATTCTTCCGCCCTTTCGGCGACCTGCGTTCGCGCTTATCTCCAGGAGATCTCGTCGATGGAGGTGATCCCCAGCGAGCTCATGGAGGTGTGGTGCTACCTGGAGAGGGCACCAGTGATGGTGGAGTTCATGTCGCGGTCGGCCTTCCGCCGCGGGGCCGCGACTGCGCTGAGCCTTGGGATCGCGCACTTCCCCGACGACTTTGACCTCGACGATGTCACCAACGGGTATCCATGGGCGACTAGCTCGGTGGAGATCGCTGAAATATTGGAGTTGACCAAGAAGGCGGCCATTTACTCCGAGCGGGTGCTGGCGATGGGCGACCTCCTTCCCTACAAGGAGACGATCGTTGCTCCGAATGATCCCGAGCCCCCGCGTCATGACTTCAAGACGGAGCAGCCTTTTCGCTCGGTGATGGCGTGCACTTTGACCATGTACTCCGTCGAATCGTTGGGATCCCTTCATCCGCAGTCGTGGAGGTGCGTCGTCTTCGAAGCCTGCGGAGTAGAGAACTCGCCGATCGGTGTTAATTTGAATAAATGTATGTTTGCCCTTGTAAGCAAATAATATTTTTTTGCCGTAAGGAATGTAAGTATGCTTGAGTCAGCTTGATTTGAGTTTGGTTTATTTTGTTGTGCGAGTCCCTGAGCGCGTCCGCCCGTTAATGGGGTTAACCTCGCGTTTTTATTGTATGTGTTTGTTTGTTAGTTATGGTCGACTCGCCGTGGCTTGGGAAGCCAGTCGCTTGGCGATCCCAAGGGGTGATCTGTACTTAGCCGTTTTCCCAGGCGTGAAAAGGGTCGGTTGGACGAGTCCCCGAGCGTGGTACTTGGCCGTTCTAGTTGCACGCCCAAGGTAGGTGAGGACGGAGCACATTATAATTGACGCGCCACTCCGCCTGGCTCGAGGATCCAGTCGCGTGGCAAGTCGAGGGAGCGCTCTCGTACTTGGTGTTTTCCCGAGCCACATGGGTTGGACTAGCGCGAGTCCCCGAGCGTGGTACTTGACCATTTGAGTCGTTGCGGCGAGTATGCGGAGGACCGGGTCGTTGTGAGAACCGAATGCGGTTGTCTTGGCCCGACGGGCTAGTCGATTTGGGTGACTCCGATGGGGGCTCCAGGTTGGCGTCTTCATGGACGACGCAAGGCCCGAGCTTCGTCGATGCCCTTGGGTCACACTACTTAGTTGTGCCGATCGCTCAACCAAGGGTTGACTTCTGTGACTAGCGTAATGCTGTTTTTACGAGTGCGAGTGGCATAAGGGTTGGAGAGTAGGCACAATTTGTGCAAATCGAATATCTTTATTGCATGGCGGGAGGAGTACAAATCGAAGTTCTAGGTGTAGAACTTCCTTATGAGATTTACATTCCACAGCCGCTTGACGTCGAGTTGTCCATCACCTCGGACGTCGATGAGGTAGTAGGCGTTGTTGCCCAGGACTCGGCCTATGGCGAATGGTCCCTCCAATGGGGGAGAGAGCTTGTCCATGCCCTTATTGTCCTAGATCAGCCACAGGACCAGGTCGCCTTCCTGGAAGGTGCGAGTCCGGACTCGGCGGCTGTGGTAGCGGCGGAGTCCCTGCTGGTACATGGCGGTGCGAGAGCGAGCTAGGTCGTGTGCTTCGTCGAGCTGGTCGATCCCGTCTTGGCGGGCGAGCTCGTTATCAATCTCTGCGTAGTGGACGACACGAGGCGAGTCGTGCTCGAGGTCGGTCGGCATGACGGCTTTAGCGCCGTACACCATGAAGAAGGGCATGAAGCCAGTCGACCGGTTGACGGAGGTGCGGATGCCCCAGATAATGGAGGGGAGCTCTTCAACCCAGCATCCTGGAGTTGGTTCCAGGGGACTTGTAGTCACGTCTTGAGGCCATGGAGGATGCTCTGGTTGGCGCGTTCCGCCTGGCCGTTGGACTCCGGGTGGGCGACTAAGGCGAGGTCGAGCCGTATGTTGTGCTCCTCGCAGTACACGGCCATGGTGCCTTTGGCGAAGTTGGTTTCGTTGTTCGTGATGATGCTGTGTGGGAATCCGTAGTGGCAGATGAGCTTGCGTAGGAATTTGGTGGCGGTCTTCCCGTCGCATTTGCGAACTGGCTTTGCCTCCACCCACTTTGTAAATTTGTCGACTATGACTACGAGGTGGGTGTAGACGGAGGGCGCCTTCTTGAAGGGACCCACCATGTCCATGCCCCACACAGCGAATAGCTAGGTGATGGGGATATTCTTGAGCGTTGAGCTGGGTACGTGCGTCTGGTTGGCGTACTTTTGGCACCCAACGCAACATTGGACGATGTCGACCGCGTTGGCGTGCGCGGTGAGCTAGTAGAAGTCGTGTCTCACGACCTTGGTGACCAAGGACCGAGCACTGGCATGGTGGCCGCAGTCGCTGGCGTGGATGTCTTGGAGGATCTTGCGGCCTTCCATAGGCTGTACGCAGCGTTGGAATATGCCTGTCACGCTGCGCTTGTGGAGCTCGCCGTTGATGATGGCGAAGGATTTGCAGCGGCGCATGATCATGCGTGCCTCGGTCTCGTCCGCCGGTAGGGTCCCTCCCTCGAGGTAGGCGACGTATGGCGCGGTCCAGTCGCTTTGCTCCGTGATCATGGCGACCAGAGCTGGTTCTGGTTGCCGTGGGATCCCGATGTCGATTTCCTTCGGAGGAGAGACAGAGGGCTTGTGGATGGTGTCGAGGAAGACAACGGCGGGTGGCGCTTGGCAAGCTGACCCGATGCGATAGAGGGCGTCGGCCTCTTTGTTCTTGCACCGGTCGATCCACTCGACGGAGTAGCCAACGAAGTACCCCCCAGCTGGTCCACTTCTTGGCGGTATGCCACCATGGTGGGGGATACGGCATCGCAGGTACCGGCAACTTGCACGGCAACGAGATCGGAGTCGCCGTAGCACCATAGGCGATTGATGTTAATCTTCTTGGCGGCTTGCATGCCGTGAAGGAGGGCCTCGTACTTGGCCATGTTGTTGGTGAAGGGGGTGAAGTCGAGGTACAACACGTAGCATAGTTTGTCGCCCTTGGGGAAGGTGAGTACGATCCCTGCCCCTGCGCTGTCTGCGTTCTTGGACCTATCGAAGTGGAGAGACCAGTAATGGAGGTACGGCAATTTATCCGGCTGCTGCACCTCCTCCTAGTCGTCGAGGAAGTCTGCCAGGGCCTGCGACTTGATTGCCTTGCATGGCTCGTACTTGATATTGTGGACGACGATCTCGATGTCCCACTTGGTGACTCGCCTAGTCGCCTCGCGGTTGCGGATGATGTCCTGCAACGGTGCCCAGGAGACGACTGTGATGGGGTGCTCCTGGAAGTAGTGCGGCAACCACCGCTGGGCTCGGAAGACCGTGTATACGAACTTCTGGTACTACGGGTAGCGCTGTGGCGATTCGATGAGGACCTCGCTGATGTAGTAGACTGGGCGCTGCGCAGGGAGCTGCTTGCCTTCTTCTCGTCATTCGACGACCATGACCACGCTGGCAACTCGCTCAGATGTCGCGACATACACGAGCATTGGCTCCTTGTTGATGGGAGCGGCGAGTAGCGGGGTTGCGAGTAGCACTTCTTTGAGTGCGCGGAGCGCGTCGTATGCCTCCTTGTCCCACTGGAACGTGGGGTTCTTGCGCATCAGGCGGTAGAGAGGCATTGCCGCCTCGCCTAACCGCGGGATGAAGGGGCTGAGAGCCGTGACTCGCCCGGCTAACTTCTAGGCGTCGCGGAGGCATTCAGGTTTTCCGAGCCGGGCAATTGTGTTGATATTGGTGGGGTTCACCTCGATGCCTCGCTTGGAGACTACATACCCCAGTAGCTGTCTAGTGGGTACACCGAAGGTGCACTTCCCTGGGTTGAGTTTGATCTTGTACCTCCACAGGTTCGCGAAGGTTTCAGCCAGGTCGGCGAGTAGATCACTCTGGCGATTGGATGGTAGGTCGCTCCTGTGTTCTTGAGGCCGAACGTCATGGCGGTGTAGCAGAAGGCACCTAATGGCGTGATGAACGCCGTCTTCTCCTCGTCCTCGACCGCCATTTTGATCTGGTTGTAACCAGAGTAGGCGTCAAGGAAACACAGCGACTCCGAGTCCGCGGTCGAGTCAATGATTTGGTCGATTCGCGGGAGGACTAACTGCTCCTTTGGGCAGGCGCTATTGAGGTTTGTGTAGTCGATACACATTCTCTAGGTCCCATTTTTCTTCTCGACCAGGACTGGGTTTGCCAGCCACTTGGAGTACTTGATTGGTCGGATGAAGCATGCAGCGAGTAGACGCTGCACGTCCTCGGCGATTGCTCGGCGGCACTCTTTATTGAAGGGCTGCAACGCCTGCTTGACAGGTCGCGCTTTGGGGTCGGCGTTGAGTTTGTGCTCGGCGAGTTTCCTTGGGACACCTGGCATGTCGCATGGCTTCCATGCAAAGATGTCGCGATTCTCACAGAGGAACTCGATGAGCACGCTTTCCTATGCGGGGCTCATGCTTGTTCCGATCGTCACCGTATGGCTGGAGTCGCCTGGGACCAACTTGATGGCGCGAGTGTGTGTGGTGGCCTCGAACGCGGTTGACTCTCCTTCCACGTTAGGCTTCTTCAGGATCGTGGGGTCGTCTTTGTCGACCCTGCTCGTGTATCTGGCGAGCTCCTCGGCGTGGTCGGCATCCGCGGCGATGACGGCGTCCGCGAGCTCGACGCCTTTTTCTTTGCATTCCGCGGCCATGTCAGGATTGCCATGGATGGTAATGATGCCGCACGGCCCTGGGAGCTTCATCGCATTGTATGCGTAATGCGGAACCGCCATGATTGGCGAATGTCTGCTGCCCCAGGACGCAGTGGTAGGGGCTATTGAAGTTGACTCGGTGCGGAAGTTGGATGGTGTGCTGAAGGTGACTGGCAACGTCACCTTGCCGATCGGGTATGCCTTCCGACTGGGGACGATGTCGTGGAAAGTGGTGAGCGTCGTCTCAATCATTGACCGCGGGAGCCGCAGCCGCCTGAACATGTGTAGGTAGAGTATGTTGATGGAGCTTCCGCCGTCCATCAATGTCTTGGGGAGCCAGTAGTCTCCAACTTTGGGCTTAACTACCAGGGCAACTCGCCCCAGATATTCAATCCGTGGCGAGTGGTCCTCGCGGCTCCATGTGATGTGCTGCTTGGTCCAGTTGAGGAAGCAGGGAACATCGACCTAGGACACCGCGTTGACAGTGATGGCACAGGCGATAACCTTCTTTTCGCGCTTGGTGCCGAACCTGGTGAAGGTGTGGAGCGATCCGGACACGTTTCCGAATGCTCCGGCGTTTGGCAAGTTGTTGTTGGGGTCCTCCCTCGCGCGCAGTGCCTTCTCGATCTCCTTCAGGGAGTGGCAGCCAGCGGTCGTGTGCGTGGCGGGCTTCCCCTTCCTGAACACACAGGGTTGGTTAAGGAGGGCGGCTGGGTCGAATTTCGGCCTCGCCTTGTAGTTTCCGCTGTCGCTGTAACATCCCAAAAATACTAAGCTTGGATCATCAAATTCTAATCATCAAAATTAGGGTTAACAAAAAAATTTCTAAATGAAATCATGAATGCATGCATATGTGTATGCATGGATTTTGAAATCCTTTAAAACCACCTTGTTTGTTTGTTCCATTGCTTGTAAAATGTTTCTTAGGTGAAATAAACATCATCTAAAACATTTCCCACACCTTTCCTAAAGACAAGTAAATCAAAACACATATATGAAATGAATGGTCATTTTGGCCAATTTAACTCCCATGCCTACTTTGGCTGTCTCAAACTTTCAGAACCTAACAGAAACTTTTCTGGATCTTTGCACCCCTTGAATGTACTCATAACAAGGTATCAAGGCCCAATTTGTGATCATCCAGAAACTTTCAAATGCATAGTTTAAATAACAATTCAAAATTGAATCTTTATCATATGGGAAGATCCCACTTTTTCAAAAACCACTCAAACAAGCTCAACTTTCAAAACCCAAGCATCTGCAGACTCACCAGCACCAATCTAGCAAACCCACCAAAAATCATTTCAAAATTCAAAACTTGATTTCATGCGGAGATTTCATCAAACAGGTTGTAGACACAAATCAAACAAACATCAAACACTATTGTGAGCAGTGATTCTTGCCTAACTGGTTCCCCATTTAGCTCACACACAACTCAGTAGATCATCTAGGAAGATTAGCCAGGCACTAGCACCACTGTGATCTTGCCATTGTCATCAATAGTGAATAGCCGAGCACCCTCTTGCCACCCATAGTCGACAGCAAGCTAGGAGCAGCAGCAAGCCTAGCCAGCATGTCTGGGAGGCAGCCCACCGTCCACCGCCACTCACCGTCCCAGCCGCGAGCGTTGCCAAGCCCTGGACCACGCGCGCAAGCCGTGCCCAGACCATGCCGAGCTTGCGCCAGAGCGCCACCCTCGACCATCACCCACAGACCGCGCGCCGCCCTTGCCGCGTGCATACACAATCCCCACCGACCCAGGAGACCGCCAGACATCCCCGTTTGCCGCCTGCGCAAGATGCACCACCGTCGTCGAAGACGCCGCCTAGCCAGAGAGCACCACCCGTTCCAGACCAAACCACACCGCCCCATGCCTCGAGACCATGTCGTTGAGCATCGCCAGGAGACACCGCACCGTCCCCTACCCTTTCCCATGCCTTTAGCCGCATGTAACCTCGCCCCCGACAAGCTCACTGTACGCCCCGATGGTCCCCTCGCTCGACTATAAATAGAGGCCACCCCCGCACGAGTTCTTCACACCATCTCACTCCCCTCTCCTCACTGATCGTGCCACACCATTGTCAGAGCAAGGCGAGCACCACCTCGCCGGATTTCACTGGAGCCTGCCGCTGCCGGAGAAGAAGGGCGCCATCGATTTCGTCCACCCCAGGAGCTGCCGCGACCACCCCTGAGTTTGCCGTCGTCGACTTCTTCGTTCGCCCGCCTCGCCGACCCTCGCCAGCACCCCGGTGAGCCCCCAGCGACCCTCACTGGCCGCGCTAGGTTTCGTTCTCGCCGGAGTTGTCTCGCGTCGACGATGACTCCTAGCCGTTAGATTAGAACTAGATCGAACGATCCACGTCGCCCCATACCGCTTCGCCCATCCCCGTGTCACTGACGAGTGGGGACACCCACTTAACCAGCCCGCGGGAGAACTTCGCTTAGCAGGCCGGCCCAGTAACTTTTCCCGCGCAGCCCAGTTATTCAAATTAAACCTTTTCTATTTCAATTCAAACACACTTCTGTACCCAACTTCAAAAATCAACCCAGATCGATTCAGTGCACCAAATTGAATGAAACCAATTTTGTTAGAAAGTTCTGTGAATGCTGAATCCAAGGTCGTTGGATTCAAGTCATTTGGATCTATAGATCACCCATGGTAAAAAATAACAAGGAAGAAGCTTTTCTGCATTCAAACATTTTTCAAATTTAAACCATAATAGCTTTTGAGTTGATTCCAACTCTCAAAAATCACATTTAACCATACCTTTCAGAATATATAAAAATATATAGGTTTACTTGCAGAAATAATGTTCAAGTAATAAAAGAATGCTACATAAGAATTTCTAGCCACTTTAATTAATTAAAATAAAAGGGTAAAACCTTATTAAATTGTGACACCACTTTAAATCACATTCCCATGGACTACAATATGTGGTGATGGCATGTGTCAACATGATCCCATGTTGGGTTTGGAGAATATAAAATCTTAAGTAGTTTTTCAATGAGTAGAAATTACTTTTCTAAAAATAAAAAGATTTAAACCAAGCCTTAACCTTGCAATGTTAGGGATGATGCTAGATCATCCATATGACCGTTGTGTGTGATGATTGCAAGTATTTAAGTATTGTTTGGTGATTGTGTACCTCGTATTTACTCATAGATGCTAGTACCGACCAAGGATACGAGGAGGAAGGAGGATACTACGAAGAAGAAGCCGACGAGAACTTCAACCACTGCTCTGCACAAGGCAAGGTAAAACTTGCAAGACACTCTACTTTAGCAAGCTTATACTGATATTGATGCAAGCTGATACTATACCTATGCAAGCCTTACTAATCAAGTTGACCTATGCAAGCTAACCCTTGCAAGATACCCTACTGATGCAACAAACCCATACTTGTTCTATGACTACTATATGCCTTAAGCATATGTGATCATACCCACTTGATAAACCAATCCTAGTTTTATGTGCAAGCCCCTCACTCTATTTCTTTATCAAAGCTTACTTAGAGTTTAATTAAGTGACTGGTAGATATTGGAAAGATGCTGAAGGTTGCATAAAGAGCATACAATTTGGCCTAAGTTAGAAACCTTAACATCAACCTGAGACATGAGGTTGTACTTAGTTGAAACTCCACTAGTTACCACCCCTCATTAGTACTACCCCCACCTGTAGATGCTAGTGCTAAGCATAAAACTTGATCAACTTTTAGATGGGAATACTTGGTGGAAAAATGGTTATGAAAACCTTGGAATGATGGATCATTCTATTGAAATGTTTTGGACATGTGTTTCCAAACACTTGAGAATTTTGGTGATAAAAATGTTGAGGCATGAGCCTTAGCCCTTTATAAAACTGATGGTTGTCTGGATGCGATACCATTCCAATTTTATCGTACAACCACAATACCCGAATATTGGGTAGGGATTGACTGGAAACTTATGTACCTTAGTATTAGTTCCCTCACGGCCAAGGTCTGAGCTGAGGCTACCTTGTGAAGATTGTCCACCTGTGCAGTACCCAAGATGACAGTTGGTCATGGTTGGGAGGCCAAACTCAAAGGAGAGGTGCTTATACTAGGGCGTGTAATCGAAAGGTTAGGATTGATTATCCGCATACTGTGTATGGTGAATTTAGGATTTGTTCCTAATGGATGTATCGAATGTTGTGGTGAAAGTGTACAATCTCTGCAGAGTGTCAAACTATTCGAATAGTCGCGTCTGCGGTTATGGACAGTTGGAGTGTCCATACTGTTCGCCCGTCAGACTTTTCAAAATGACCTGTGAGATGAATTGAGACTTTTACTTGACCACAACAGAGTTGTGACATGAAATACAAGTTCCCACTTAGGAATTATAAAATTGTGACTAGCTTTGGAACTTAGTAGAGATAAATCTGGCTTTTGCAAAACAACCCTAGAGCCTAGTGTCCTATTATCCAAAAAACCCTTTACCTATTAGTATTAGTTTGCGAGTACTTAAAGAGTACTCATGGCTTTGTCCCTGGCTATTCCCATGGCCAGACTATGAAGAGGAGTACCTGGAAGATGGACCCCAGGAAGGTTACGACAACTAGGATCATCTCCCATCATCAGCATTGCATGTGACCCCGAAGATGGAGCTTCTCCTATGCTACCGTTATTATTACGTATTCCGCTGCTTGATGTTGTACTAAGAACTGGATCATGAGATCCCTATTTGTGTAAGAACTTATGTACGGTTGTAATGGATGATGTACTATGGTATCCAATTCTGTTATGTCTCGCAAAAATGGTAATCATGGGATTGCGATGTATGGCATAACAGGCATCTAGGATTGAAAAATACGGGTGTTGACAGTCGCCGTGTTGGCCTCCGTCGCGGCGGAAGCTCTTGGGGTCGTGTGGCGCGTAGCCGGCGTTAACGACGAAGTCGACTCGCTCCTCACCACAGCGTTTGCTGGTGAGGCGATTGCTGCTGTAGCGTAGCTCGGGTCGCCTCCCGTTCTCGTGGCCGCTTGGGCGGCGGTTTCCACCCGACTCGTCGTCGGTTTCTTGGTCCGGATCCTCCTCCGTGTACCGCTTCACGATCTCAAGGAGGTCTGGGATGTTGTCGAGTGTCTTGTACACCCGCTTGAGCTTGGCGACAGGGGCTCGTAGCGGCACGAGGTCTTGAAGCAGTGGATCATCGTATCTGGGTGGATGCCGGCCGCGTTGAACCATAGGTCTTGCCATCATTGGAACTAGCCGCGGGTCGACTCGCGGGGTCCCTGGACTCATCGCTCCAGGTACTCGATGGTGGTGGCGCGGGTGTAGGAACCCTCGAAGTGCCTAACAAAGGCGTCGTGCATTTCCTCCCAGGAATCGATGCTATCCGCGGGGAGGGTGTTGATCCATTGTTGGCTCGCTCCCTCCATCATCAGGGGGAGGTAGCGAGCGGCGAGGAGGCATGAACATAAAAGACATCATTCATATAAATATAACAACCACTTGTTCCAGATTCGAACGAATAACTATCTTGCAATAAGCAAGATCCACTCACAATATTCACACTCAAGGTGGGTACAAAGTACCACTTATTCAAATCTATAATCTCGAAGGCAGACGTAGAGACAAATTGTCGACGGCCTTGACATCGACCTTTGATCCATGGCCGACACGCATCGTCACTTCATCCTTCCTCAGGCATCACTAATTTTCTAGATCCTGCTGGGAGTTACAAATATGAGAAACAAAACCGGTATCAAATACAGATGGTTGCTCAGTTGACTATAGAGCCTCGTTGGGAGACCCCAAGAGCAAGGTGTGATGAGCACAGCAGCAAGTTTTCCCTCAGTTATGAAACCAAGGTTATCGAACCAGTAGAAGCAAGGAAACAACTAAAAGGTATTGCTAACAACTCGAAATCCTGCACAACACAAACTCAAGACTTTGCCCCAACTTACAGTGAGGTTGTCAATCTCATTGGTCTGTTGAAAACAAAGGATCACTGTTCAAAAAATCGGCCGATATGCCGATTAATCGTCCAATTTATCTCTACTTGAGGGTGGCCGATATGCAGATTTTCCGATTTATCGTCCGATTTTCTGATTTATCGCCCGATACGCTAAAAAATCACCAATTTTTAGCCGGCCGATTAATTACCGATAAGCGATATCATTAACATTGCAAAGGATTAAACGTATAGTGTGGAAGATAATAGTTGCTTGTAGAAAGTAAATGGTAATAGTAGATGATGCATCAATGGTAAAGATTGAACTGGGGTCCACGGTTCACTAGAGGTGTTCTCCTTAAGATAGATAACATGCTGGGTGAACAAATTACAGCGGGGCAATTGACAGGTTGAAAAAGCATAAGAATGCAAATACTATACATCATGACTCCTATGAGATTTGATTGGGCATTACAACAATATACATAGACCGTAATCTAATAGCATCTATGACTAATAATCCACCTTCAGGTTATCATCCGAACCCCTTCTAGTATTAAATTGCAAGCATCGGATAATTGCATTAAGCCATGTTTGTAAAGTAAACAATACAATTGTTCCATGAACAAAAGATTGTTGTTTTATCCCTAGTAGCAACAACACATCTACAACCTTAGAGATTTATGTCACTTCCCCAGATTACTAGAGGCATGAACCTACTATCGAGCATAAATACTCCATCTTGGAGTCACAAGCATCTACTTGGCGAAGATAGCTACTAGCAAAGGAGAGCATGCAAGATCATAAATAACACATACATTATAGAATCAATAATCAATCTAACATGATAAAATCAAAATCAATCTAACATAGTATCCCAATATCCATTGGATCCCCACAAACACAACACGTAGGATTACAAATAGATGATCTTGTTCATGAACGGAGCCCACAAGATCTAAACATGATAGCACAAAGGAGGAGAAACAACCATCTAGCTATTGTAAGGACTCATAGTCCAATGGTGAACTACTCAAGCATCATACCGGAGGCTAGCATGGTGATTAAGAAGGCCTACGGGATGATATCTCCCCTCCGGCAGGGTTCCGGGAAGAGCTTCAGATCCCCCGATCTAGGGACGATGGTGGCGGAGGCTACAAACTGTTTTTCGTGGAGATCTGATCAGGTGCCTTAGGATTTCTACATCGGGGTGACTTTATAGGCGAAGAGTCGAGGCAGGGGGACGCCTGAGGGGCCCACACCATAGGCCGGCGTGCCCTGGGCCGCGCGGCCCTTGGGTGTGGCCACCTCATGGCCCCCCTTCTGCTGCCCTTCGATCTCTGTGTTCTCTCCGGTAAAATATTGACTTTGGATTTTGTCCCATCCAATTCCGAGAATATTTCCTTACTAGATTTTCTGAAACCAAAAACAGAAGAAAATAGGCAACTGACACTGCGGCATCTTGTTAATAGGTTAGTCCCATAAAATGTATAAAAATACCTCAAAGTGTAGATAAAGCATACCAAAGTTGATACTAAACAAGCATGGAATATCAAAAATTATAGATATGTTTACGACGTATCAAGCATCCCCAAGCTTAACTCCTGCTCGTCCTCAACTAGGTAAGTGATAAACTTTTTTTTTGAGGTGGCATGCACCACCACAATCTTGATCAAACCATTTGTAAAGCATTGAAAGTTGGGATCAAAGTACTCTAAACATGAGCATGAAAGGTGTAGTTCTAACAATAAGACATAGCAACTATGTTGCAACATGAAAGATACAAACAAAGATCATGAATAACAATGCATTGAAAGACGTTTGTTTGTTTCACATATAGAAAACATACCATAGTGGTATTCAGCTTGTCCTTCATGGAGTAGCAAAACATAAATGCATAGGACACCTTCAAAGTTCATAAGGGTGACTGATACGTCCATTTTGCATCACTATTCTACATCATAATTTACTGATATTTATTGATATATTTCATATTAAGAGGTGATACTTATGTTATTTCATCTATATTTGCATGCTGGATGACCTTTGGAGGATGAACTGCTGTGAGTCAGGATTCTGATGGAAAAGCGGTGTCCAGATGCAATATTCGCGAAGATCAGAAATTTCTAGAAAATATATAGAAAATCCTATTTTTTCTAGAAGACGAAGGAAGCCCGAAGGGGAGGCGAAGATGGGCCACAGGGGGCCCACACCACCCCCTGGCGCGGGTCCACCCTAGGCCTCGCCACCACGGGGTGTGGCCATCCTAGCCCATCTCTTGCTTCACCCCTTCGCCTATATCTTCCTCCCGAAACACTGATACTTGAAGAGCGACCATAGAAAGATTCCGCCGCCTCTGCGGGGTGGAAACTACAGAGAGAGAATGAGCTCTCCGGTAGGCAGATTTCTGCTAAGAAATTCCTTCCCGGAGAGGCGAGATCATCTCCATCAACACCTTCGTCAAGCTAGACTTCATCGGGATCATCGTCATCATCATCCTCACCACCATCTCCACCAGCACCATCATCACCACTCCATCCCGCTGTAACAATTGGGTTGAATCTTGCATAGTTCTTAGGGGAAACTTTCCCGGTGTTGATTACTTTTGTAGTTGATGCTTGTGAGTGGAACCATTGAATTATTATTTATGTTCATATTATTATTCATCATCATATCATCTCTGATCTTGATCCATATGATGTCTCGTGCGTAGTTCGTTTAGTTCTTGAGGACATGGGAGAAGTCATGTTGTTAGTAGTGGAATTGTGTTGAACTAATACTCAATGGTTTGATATTTAAGTTGTGGTGCTATTCTTCTAGTGTTGTCATGTGAACGTCGACTACATGATACTTCACCATTTATGGGCCTAGGGGAATGCATTGTGTATTTGGCTACTAATTGTGGGGTTTCCGAAGTGATAGAAACCTGAATCCCCATTAGGAAACCTTTGCACAAGGGAGTGTAGGAGCTCAGAGTTTAATGTTGTGGTTAGGTTTTTATCTTAATTACTTTCTTGTAGTTGTGGATGCTTGCAAGTGGTTTAATCACAATTATGTATTAGTCCAAGTAAGATTGGTACATTATCACAAGTTCACCCACACAACACTTATCCAACCAAAGAAGATTAATCAACTATATGAAGCGAAAGCACTTGACAGTATTCCCATGTGTCCTCGAGAACGTTTGGTCCTAATACGTAATACAACCGGCTTGTCCTTTGCTAAGAAAGGATTGGGCCACTTGCTGCAATTATTTGTTGTCTTTATTTACTTGCACTTTATTTCGTTGCATTATCAAAAACCCCTAAAATCTGTTTGCTAAATATTTACAGAGAATTCCTACTCCAACCACTAGTCAACATCTTCTGCTCCTCGTTGGGATCGACACTACCATTTATCGAAAGTACTATGATACACCGCTATACTTGTGGGTCATCAAGACTATTTTCTGGCGCAGTTGCCAGGGAGTGAAGCGCTATTGAAGAGTGTAACTGGTGAAGGAAAATTCTACTGTGAGTATTGCTTTTTATTTCTATTTGTTACTTTGTTTCCAATATGGATAACCCACTTGGTTTCCTATTTGGGAAAGCTACTACCACTGCTAGGGTAGAAGATGAACCACCACGTGCTAAGGTAGATCCTTTTAAGATACCTACAAGAATTATTGACCGTGTTATAGATAATTATTATTTTGGAGATTGAACTATACATCCTGGTGATCACTTGTTTTTTATCCTGAATTATGCGGGTTGTTTAAGTGTGTAGGTATCACAAAGGAACAAGTTAAGAAAAAGTTACTCTCTATATCATTGAAAGGAAGAGCTGGAGAATGGTATAAGCTGTTGAAGAATGGACAAACTATGGAATGGGAAGAAATTGTACGTCTCTTTTATTCTAAATTCTATCCTCCTAGTGAGATTCATAAAGACCGGAATCAAATATATAACTTTTGTCCTCGTGATGGAGAGAGTACAACCCAAGCTTGGGCGAGATTGAAATTACTAATGCTCAAATGTCCTATTCATGAGGTCCCTAATAATATTATTATTAATAACTTTTAGGCAAGGCTTTATCTTCATGATAAAGATTTAATAAAATGCTTCTTGTGCTGGATAATTCACACGTATGAAGGAAGAAGTTAAATAGGATCTTCTAGACCGTATTCAAGAACTACAGAAGCATGGGAGAATGACAAAGGAAGAAAGTCAGGTATAAATTATGATTATGAATGCATTAAATATTTTATGGGAACTGATGACTTTCATGATATTAGTACTGAGTATGGTCTTGATTCTCAAAGTATTTACAATTGTTTTAAGGCCTTTGCCTCTTATATTGAAATTCCTAAAAACGAGTGGAACAAGTACCATGCACCTTATAAAGATATTGTTGATCATGCTCCTGCTAGGAACACTGAAGTTTATACTATTGATCATATTTTTCCCGAACTTTATATTGAGAAAATACCTTTCCCTGCTAAGGTAAGGGAACATTCTATTATAGCTAATGTGGTTAGCACAAGTACAAAGAAAGATGTAGAACCTGATACACAAATAAATATTGAACCTATAGTAGACATTGTGAAAGACCTTGTCACCAAGAATGTAGAAGATGGGCACATTATCTTTTGCGAATATGCTTATAATATTGTCTCACATCCTAGTAAAACTAGGATAGCTAGTGTCTCTGTGCTTTCTGTTAAGATTGGTGATCATTGCTATTATGGTTTATGTGATATTGGTGCTAGTTCAAGTGCTATTCCTTATGAGCTTTACAAAGAAATTATGCATGAAATTGGTTCTTGTGAACTTGAGGACATTGATGTGGTTATTCACCTTGCTAATAAAGAAAACATTTGTCCAATTGGCATTATAAGTGTCAACACCCGGATTTTTAATCCTAGATGCCTGTTATGCCATACATTGCAATCCCAGGATTACCATTTTTGCGAGACATAACAGATTTGATATCATAGTACATCATCCATTACATACCATAATAAAGGTCTTACAAATATAGGATCTCATGATCCAGTCTTAATACCATCAATGCAGCGAAATAATAATAATAGTAGCATGGTCACGGCTCCATCTTCAGGGTCACAGGCAATACCGACGATGGGAGATGATCCTAGTTGTCATAGACTTCCTGTTGTCCATCATCCTGGTAGTCCTCCTCATATTCTGGCCATAGGAATAGCCAGGGATAAAGCCATGAGTACTCTTTAAGTACTCGCAAACTAATACTAACAAGTAAGGTAGTTTGAGTAGGAATCCTAAGCTCTAGGTTGTTTTGCAAAAAGTCAGATTTATCTCTAACTGAGTTTAGAAGTAAAGAAAACTAGTTTAAAGTTTTACAACACCTAAGTGGGAACTTAAGTTTCATTTCACAACCCTGTTGTGGTCAAGTCAAGTCATGATTCATTTCACAAGTCATTTTGAAAAAATCTGACGACGGAATAGTATGGCCACTCCAACTGTCCATAACCGCGGACATGGCTATTCGAATAGTTTGAAACTCTGCAGAGGTGGTACACTTTCACCACAACATTCAACCATACTCAGTATGCGGATAATCAATCATAACCTTTCAATTACACACCCTAGTATAGGCACCTCCCCTATGAGTTTGGCCTCCCAACCATGACCATCTGTCATCTTGGGAACTGCATAGGTGGACAATCATAACGAGGTAGCCTCATCTCAAACCTCTTCCGCAAGGGAACCCATACTAAGATATATAAACTTCCAGTCAAGCCCTACCCAAATTCGGATATTGTGGTTGTACGGTAAAATTGGAATGATATCGCATCCGAAATCAACCATCAGTTTTATAAAGGCCTAAGGCTCATGCATCAACATTTTCATCATCAAATCATCTTGTGTTCACAACACATGTCAAAACATTTCTTTAGAATGACTCATCATTCTAAGGTTTTCATAACCATTTTCACCAAGTATTCCCATCTAAAGTGATCAAGTTTTATGCTTAGCACTAGCCACTAAAGTTAGGTGTAATCACTAATGAGGGGTGCTAAACAAGTGTGACTTATCCAAATCTAGATCTCATGCCTCAGTATGACATCTAGTTCTATCTAACTTAGGCCAAGTTTTATGCTCTTTATGCTACCTATAAAATCTTTCCAAAACCCACAAGTCACTAAGTAAAGGTAAACAAAGAACTTTGATAAAGAAATAAAATAATAAAGCTTGCAAGTAAGACTGGGATTTGGTATAATAAAAAAATGCATAACCAAAGCCTGCCTAATGCATTGCATAGGTTATCCTTTTTGTGTTAGGCTTGCAAGTGGGACTTGCATGGTTTATCTTAGCTTGCTAATAGTAGCTTGCTAGGTAAGATAACTTGCAAGTGTTAGCTTGCCTTGAGTAGTGCAGTGGTTGAAGTTCTCTTCTCCTTCTTCCTCGTAGTATTCTCCATCCTCTTCATATCCTTGGTCGTTACTAGCGTCTATAAATAAATACGAGGTACACAATCACCAAACAATACTTAACTACTTCTATTAGGCACACAAGGTTCACACTAGATGATCTAGCATCATCATAATCATCACAAGGATTAAAGCCTTAGTCTTCTTAATTTTATTTTAGAAAAGTAATTTCTACTCATTGAAAACTACTTAAGATTTAATATTCTCCAATTAAAATATGGGATCATGTCGACACATGTCATCACCACATATTTTAGTACTTGGGAATGTGATTTAAAGTGTTGTCACAATTTAATAAAGTTTAACATTATTATTTTAATTAATTAAAGTGACTAGAAATGCCTACGGCGCCTTCTTTTAATACTAGTCCATTATTACTGCAAGTAAACCTAGATATTTTTACATATTCATAAAGATCTTTTCAAATGTGATTTTTGATAGTTGGAATCAACTCAAAAGCATTTATGGTTGATTTTTAAAAAAGTTTGAATGCAGAAAAGTCTCCGCCTTGTTATTTTTACTACAGGTGATCTGTAATTTCAAATGGTTTGAATTCAACGAGCTTGGATTAACAATTTCAATACCTTTCTAACAAAATTTGTTTTATGCAATTTGGTTTGGTAAACCTCTCTGAATTGATTTTTAAAGTTGCTGCCTGAACTAGAGTTTGTACTAAATTGAAAAATCTAAATTTGAATTAACTGGGTCGCGCGGGAACCAACTGGGCCGGCCCACTGCTCATAGCGCATGCGACGGGCTGCTTACATGGGTGTCCCACGCGTCAGTGTCTCATTTCAACCGAAGCGGTACGCTTCAATCTGAGCCCTACAATTAGAACCTGGTCTAACAGCTGGGGTGTGTCGTCTCTGTCGGGTAGCGCCGGCGAGACTGAACCCTAACGCGGTGGTGGGGGTCGTGTGAGGCTCACCAGGGCTCCATCTAGGGTCGGCGTTGGGGACGAATGATGTTTTCGACAACGACGGTTCGAACGGTGGCTACGGCAGCTCCAATCTACGGCTCCTCTTCTCCTCCTCCGCAGCAAACTCCGGTGAAATTCCGGCGACATGGTGTTGGTCGTGCTCCGGGGAAGGGTTAGTGGTTCTCTGTGAGAGGTGGGGAGTGAGATGGTGTGGCGAATTGGGGCTGGGGTGGCCTCCTTTTATAGCCGAGCGAGAGAGGCCGAGCGGCATGGGCAGAGCTCGTCGGGGTCGGCGTACAATGAGCTAATGACATGGCGGAGGGTGTAGGCTGGTGCGTGGTCTCCTGGCGATGCTCAAGGACGTAATGGCGCGGCAAGGGGCGATCGAGGTGGGTTGGGAACGGTCGACGCTCTATGCGGCACCGGTGGTGGTTTTGACGATGCACGAGTGTTACGGGTCGTGCAGGCGAACGGGGATGTCTGGGAGGTTCCTAGGGTCCTGGTGATTGTAGGCACGGGCGGCTAAGGCGAGGCGCATCGTTTGCGAGCGTGTCGGGCGTGGCGCTCTGGCGCGCTCTCGGCATGGCTCATATACAAAGGGCATGGCGCGTTCTCTGTTGTCCAGTGCATGGATGCGTGCGAGGGCTGGAAAGGGGTGGCGGTAGATGTTGGGCTGCCTCCTGGATATGGTGGCTAGGCGCGGCGATGGCTCTTGCTAGCTATCCATGGGTGGCTAGCAAGGGGAAGCTCGGGTTGCTCAGCACTCCTGCAGGGGTATGGTTCTAGCTTGTTCAATGCAGGTGTGCTCACTGGGGGGACAAGGGTGAGCAAAGGGAGACAATGGTTTGAATGATCACTACTCAAAACAGTGAAAGTTTGGCAAATTTGATTTGTGTCTGCCAAGTGTTTGATGAAATGGCCGAAAGAACTTTATATTTAAGTTTTTGGATGAAATTTGGTGACTGTACTGGTCACATACTTGGTAGTATCTGGTTGTTTGGATTTGTCAAGGTGAACTGGTTTGGTTGGGTTTTGAGAAATGGTGATCTTACCATATGAACTAGATTCAATTTTGAATTGTCCTTGGCATAGATTTGTAAATTGTTTCTGTTGGTTTGCAAGGTGGGCTTGGGTTCACTTGTACTTGGTCTATCAAGGGGTGAAAATAATTAGGTTTGTTTCTTTTAGAAATCTTGGACTAGAAACACTCAAAGTGGTCTAGTGGTTAACTTTGGTCAAAATGACCATTAGATTATATTGTTTATATTTGAATTTCTATTGATTTGATTCTGCTTGGAAATTATTTAGATGATGTTGTTTTCATATTTAAACCAATCCTTGCCATTCATAGCAATGAAACAATTCATGGCAAGCATTCATGTATTCATCACATACACACATGCATTCATATTGATTTTAATAACAGAAGTTTTTGTTAACCCTAAACTTGGGTGATTGGAACTTGATAATCTTGATTAATATTTTTTGGATGTTACAGTAAGACATGTGGAAGTTCTTTGTGGTGAGATTAAGTATCCTGCTAATTTTCTAGTGCTTGGTTCAGCAGCTAGTAAATCTTGTTCTATCATTTTTGGTAGACCTTTCTTGAACACTTGTGGAGCTATTATAGATTGTAAGAAGGAGAAAATTTTAACTAAATTAGATGGAGAATCTTATGAGTTTAATTTTTACAAATTTTCTAAAGCTCCTTATGAAAATGAATTGCCTAATGAGGATTTTTAAAGTTGAACAACTTGCTTCTATTTGATCGAGTTTATGACCTTAAACCTCTTTTTGATGGATTTAAGTATGCTCATTCTAATGATAGGAATGTTTATTGTGACATCTATATTGCTAAATTTATTCATAGTTCCACTGAAAGTTATTATGAGAGAGGGAAACATGGTTTTATGCATCTCAATAATATTAAATTTCCCCACTTTATGTTGAAAGCTTTGAAGTTGCACTTGTTTTGTCTTCCTATGCTAGTAGCCTTTTGTTTCAATAATTTGGTTTCTTACAAAACTCCCTTGCATAGGAAGTGGGTTAGATTTAAATGTGTTGGATATTTGCTTCTTGATGCTCTCTTTCGCTTAAAATTAATATCTCCTTTGAGAGCATCATTGAAATTAGCATGCCCATCTTAATGGCTATAAAGAAAGAGCTTTTGGGAGACAACCCATTTTGGTTTGCTTTTGGTTTTTGTTTACTTGAGTCTTGGAAGTTATTACTTCTATAATAACCTCTCCTTATCCTTTTTTTTGGTTTCTGTGTAAGATCAGCCTCTTTTGAGAAGCAAGTGAGTTGTGGGAAGCTGTTATCCTAGAACAGATTGTTGTGCTTCACTGTAAAAATTTGTGAAACATCCTAGTATGCCGGATGGAGCTGTATTGTTTTGTGCTTGTGCCCCAAATTGTTATCCAACTTTCGTTAGTTTTGCACTTTTTGATTTGAGTAACAGAAGATTTTCGAAAAAATCAATATTTACCTGCTGGTCTGTTTTGACAGATTTCTGCCATTATTTGCATTTGTCTCTTAAATCGATTTCCTTTTAAATTCTTTTTGGGATTTTGAAAGGAGTTTCTAGAGTAGCTTATGTGTTGATGGATTTTAGTTGAAATTTGAACCCAGAGATTTATTGTTTTTGCATACACTAATGTTGCTAATAAAGATTGTGTGAAGCTTTGTACGAAAGGGATTTTTAAGTGTTGGAGAGAAGGAATCTGCAGAGTCTATTTTCGATAGGTAAAAGTGCTTGAAATAAAAGGTTCGCGAAAAAAAATTCTTTTCATATTTTTTTATAGTTTTTATTCCATAAGAATATAACAAGACGAAACAGGGAAGGAAACGGAGCCCGGGTGGCCCACACCACCCAGTGGCACGGGCCCCAGCTGGCAACGCCACCAGGGGGTGTGACCACCCCGGAGCCCGTCTTCGTCCTGTTTTCGCCCAGTACCTTCCTTATGTCCTAAAACTTTGTAATATATAACCCCCCGGATCCCCTGAGGTCTGTATATCATGTTCTCATCGTGTTTTCGTTTTGATCTGTTTTTGTTAGGAAATATTCTCAAGTTTAGAAGCACCATGGTCTCCGCCAACGATAAGGGCAAGAAGCCCGTGGAAGATGATCTTCAAGACCCCAAGACGGAGGAGAAGATCTTGGTTGGGGATGAAGAAGAAGTGGAGGAAGACAAGCATCCGCGCACCCACGCCACCGTTGCGAGCATTGGAGTGGTGGCAAACCCTATCAAGCTCAAGGGGACGACACAGATGTCTACATGAGGAAAAGTTCGGCATATTTGCTTGTCTCCACGGTCACTTCCTCCATGCTCCAAGAACCCCTTCCATAATCTTATACATGAGCAGCAATTCCAAAAGTTGCCAAAGGGAAGTTGCCCTCTAGTTGGGATATGCCTCGTTCTAACCATGCAGGGAAAGAACACTCTGAGGAGGAAAAGTGGGGAAAGAATCACAAGGACTGGGATTCTTGGTCTGACATGATCATGAACCGCATTGAGCATAATTCAGAGTTGATTTGTACTCTATCCTTTGAGATTGAGGATTTGAGGAAGCTGATTGAAAATCTTATCGAGAGAACACCGCCACCACCAAAGAAGTGATTCGACATCAGGTTTTGGCATGCCTATGGTTTGTTCAAATCTTGGGGGAGTGCCACGGTATCACATCATTATCTTTCATCTTTTTACCTTTTTAGTAGAGTCATATATTGAATAGAGAAGTTATCATATAGGATGGTTTGCATTGTGGAAGTATCTCTCCTCTAGTTGATTATCTATGTATCCCTTGGTGTGAGTGCCTTTATGGAATATTAATGAGAAGTTTCGTCATTTACTTTTTGCACATCTTATTTTAGTTTGCAACTTCTGTTATATGATTGATCTTTTTGATTAGTATTGGTATCACTTTGGGAGCATCAAATAAATCTAAATTGGTTTTGGCAAACCGAGCTCTGGTCAGTAGCAACACTTTTTGAGGTTTGAAAGGAAAAGAGAAAAGCACTTACATGTATTTTAATTATTTTCCTTCTTTCTTGATTGGCTCATATTCTTAGTATTCTTTAGATTAAGATCGTTTGTGTTTTTAAGGAAGATTGCATGTTTGTTTTTATCACTTGTATGTTTGCTTGTTTCCTTCAACTCTTTTGCTTGCTACCTAGCCTTGCTAGCCAAAAACCTATACTGAGAGGGAACGCTTCTCGTTCATCCAATCCTTGAACTTAAACCTATGCCATTTGTGTCCACCATATCTACCTATTAGCATTATTGCTATTCCAAGTAAATTCACGAGTTTCATCTATCTTTCAAATTAAAAATTATTTTGTTATGTGAAAACTAGTTAGTAAAGCTCCCACGACCTTGATGGCACCTGTCCTTAATAAACTTGAACCATTATGTCATCTATGTTGTATATGCTTGCACTTATAAGTTGGGAATTAGAAGAACCGTGATGTCACGGGGAACGCTTTCAACACCTGTAAATATCTACCCCGTTGATATCATGCTCTTTTGTTTATGGATGTCGGCGGTGTGAAATAAAAGGGGAGCTTCTAAGTCCATGGGGTTATGTATATGTGTTACAGAAATGCCTGGGCCGCTATCCTAATCCTTGCCTAATCATGGTGGAAACTTGCAGCATCCCCATAGTGAGCAATCTATGAAGCATCCTCAGAAAAAAAAATAAAGAAAAAAAGAAGAGAGAAAAAAATATATGCACCATTCTCATGGTAAATAAAGGATTACTGAGATGCTCACTGTTTGTTGCCTTGTCATTTTGATATGGGATAGCTCCTGTGCCATGGGGCAAGGGGTACCCCATTGGAGGTTCTCTATGTTACACATATACTTACAATGACAAGAACTTATCGGTAACTAAAGTTGAGTAGCATGAGGAACGACCCTCATACTCAAGGGTCATGAGATTTCAAACTTATGATTTGTCAAGCATATACTCCATATTTATTCACTTTAACCTTAATCACGTCAAGATTCTTATGATAGGGGCAATGAGAGCTCAAAGCTAGTAAGTAACATAATCTTTTGGAAGATCTTTATGAAACTTGAAATCCCTGCTTCCCTCTGCGAAGGGACTATCTTTTACTTCTTAGTTGATTCAGTAAACCTATTCCTTTATATCTCCAGCAAGCATTTGAGTTGTTGTGTTTCATTCATTCATATGATGATTTATTAAATCATGTTTCTTATCTTCTTTGTTTTGCACAAAACTCTTATCTGAATGAGTACTACTTTGAAAACTATCATTGTGAAAAGCCTTTTATGTTTGAGCAAAAGGACTTATGCTATAAACTTCATTACAAAAGCTTTGTCTGAAAAATTAGTATGATTTGTCAACTGTTCTCAGACCAAGAACAAAGTTTGCCATTACAAATTATGATTTGTCTTTATGCATCTCTATTGTGACTCCCAGGCTCGTTGCAAGTAAGTTATATAATGTGATGCTTCTTGTCCGTATTATTTTTATCGAAACTTCACTCCATAAACATGTGGTCATGTTTACTGAGCTTAGTTTTTGCTTGGGGACAAGCGAAGTCTAAGCTTGGGGGGAGTTGATACGTCCATTTTGCATCACTATTCTACATCATAATTTACTGCTATCCATTGATATATTTCAATTTTTTGAGGCATTGTGACAGTAGGATCCCTGGGGGACCTACTGCCTATCGAACTATATTAATAAAGCCCCATTCAAGGGGAAGAAGGAGTTTACTTATTTTATTGATATATTTCATATTAAGAGGTGATACTTATGTTATTTCATCTATGTTTGCATGTTGGATGACTTTTGGAGGATGAACTGCCGGAGTCAGGATTCTGATGGAAAAAGAAGTGTCTAGATGCAATATTCACGAAGATCATAAAATTCCAGAAAATATACAAAAAAATCCTATTTTTCCGAAGACGAAGGAAGCCAGAAGGGGAGGCGAAGATGGGCCATAGGGGGCCCACACCACCCACTGTCGCGGGCCCACCCTGGGCCGCGCCAGCACGGGGTGTGGCCACCCTGTCCCATCTCCTGCTTTGCCCCTTTGCCTATATCTTCCTCCCGAAACCCTGATACTTGAAGAGCGACCATAGAAAGATTCCGCCGCCACTGCGGGGTGGAAACTATAGAGAGAGAAAGAGCTCTCTGGCAGGCATATTTCTGCCGGGGAAATTCCTTCCTGAAGAGGGGAGATCGTCGCCATAACACCGTCGTCAAGCTAGACTTCATCGGGATCATCATCATCATCATCATCCTCACCACCATCTCCACCAGCACCATTATCGCCACTCCATCCCGCTGTAACAATTGGGTTGAATCTTGCATAGTTCTTAGGGGAAACTTTCCCGGTGTTGATTATTTTTGTAGTTGATGCTTGTGAGTGGAACCATTGAATTATTGTTTATGTTCAGATTGTTATTCATCATCATATAATCTATTATCTTGATCCATATGATGTCTCGTAAGTAGTTCGTTTAGTTCTTGAGTACATGGGAGAAGTCATGTTGTTAGTAGTGGAATTGTGTTGAAGTAATACTCAATGGTTTGATATTTAAGTTGTGGTGCTATTCTTCTAGTGGTGTCATGTGAACATCGACTACATGATACTTCACCACTTATGGGCCTAGAGGAATGCATTGTGTATTTGGCTACTAATTGTGGGGTTGCCGGAGTGACAGAAACCTGAACCCCCGTTAGGAAACCTTTGCACAAGGGAGTGTAGGATCTCAGAGTTTAATGCTATGGTTAGTTTTTTATCTTAATTACTTTGTTGTAGTTGCGGATGCTTGTAAGGGGTTTAATCACAAGTATTTATTAGTCCAAGTAAGGTCGGTACATTACCACAGGTTCACCCACACAACACTTATCCAACCAAAGAAGATTACTCAAGTATATGAAGCGAAAGCACTTGTCAGTATTCCCAGGTGTCCTCGATAACGTTTGGTACCCATAAGTAATACAACCGGCTTGTCCTTTGCTAAGAAAGGATTGGGACACTTTCTGCAATTATTTGTTGTCTTTATTTACTTGCACTTTATTTCTTTGCATTATCAAAAAACCCTAAAAATCCATTTACTAAGTATTTACAGAGAATTCCTGCTCCAAACCACTAGTCAACACCTTCTTCTCCTTGTTGTGATCGACACTCATATTTATCGAAAGTACTACGATACACCCCCTATACTTGTGGGTCATCAGTGACTAGATACAAATAGTTCAAGAACAAGCAATATCAACATTATGAATCAATCAATAAGTTTTGGGACAATGCACATAAAACTAAGAATGACTACTATGCTCTCTTAATTGGTTCATAAAGATAGAAGGTGGAGACTCAATATAAAAGTAGGAAGAAAGGCCCTTCACAAAGGGAAGCAGGGATTTCAAGTTTCATAAAGAGCTTCCAAAAATTATGGTACTTATTAGCTTTCAACTCTCATTGCCCCTATAATAAGCATCTTGAAGTGATTAATGTTAAAGTGAAACAAATATGGAGTATATGCTTGACAAATCATAAGTTGGCAATCTCATGTCCCTTGAGTACGAGGGTCATTCCTCATTCTACTCAACTTTAGTGACAAGCAAGTTCTTGTCATTGTAAGTATATGTGTATCATAGAGAACCGCCAACGGGGTACCCCTTGCCCCATGACACAGGAGCTATCCCATATCAAAATGACAAGGCAACAAACAATGAGCATCTCAGCGATCCTTTTATTTACCATGAGCATGGTGCATATTTCTTTCGTTTTCTCTCTTTTTTTTATTTTTTTCTGAGGATGCTTCATGGATTTCTCACTATGGTGATGCTGCAAGTTTCCACCATGATTAGGCATGGCTTAGGCTAGCCACCCAGGCGTTTCTCTAACACATATATAATACTCCATGAACTTACATGATCCTCTTTTATTTCACACCACCAACATCCATAAACAAAAGATCATGATATCAATTGGGTAATATGTATAGGTGTTGAAAGTGTTCCCCATGACAGCATGGTTCTGCTAATTCCCAACTTATAAGTGCAAGCATATACAACATAGATGACACAATGGTTCAATTTTATTAGGGGCAAGAAAAATAAAGTGTGCCATCAAGTTTGTGAGAGATTTAATCACTAATTTTCTCATAACAAGTTTAATTTGGAAGATAGATAAAACAAGAATATACTTGGAATGGTGTAACACACCATGCATAGGAATTTATAGTGGACTCTTTGGAATAACTTGGTTTCTTGGGAGTTGCATGCATGAGTAGATCTTACTCAATACAAGTGGAGGCTAGCAAAAGACTGGGAGCGACCAACTAAGAGAGCAATAATGGCCATAATCATGCAGAGCGGCAAAACATTATCAATCAAAGCATAAATTGGTATCACAAGTCAAAAACTAAATGAACTTATAGGCTAACGTACTGGTTCATAGTCATAACATGGTGTAAGCATGTGCCAAGTCAACCCAAATAAAGCATCAAAGGAGAAAATAATATTATGCTTTTGTATGCTAAAACAATACATGATTCTTTGAAGGCAGATTAAGAAATCTCAATGGTTTGGAACAAGTCATGCTATAGCAATAATCACTAAGCATAAGGTCAAAACAACATCTAGCATGACATGATAAAGTCTAAGTCACAGTCAAAACAAGCTCCCTTTTGTACCACTTAAGCATGAAACTTTCTACTCTTTTCCAACACCAATCAACTTATTTGAAACAACATTATAGCGAATGCGGGGGTCCAACTAATTTATTCTAGAAAACTAAGCAAACAAAAACTAAGACGCTCCAAGAACAACACAACAGTGCATGAAACAATAAAAATGAAGTTTCTAGAAAGAGACGTGTGATCTTTATTGATGAAGAAGGTGATGCCTTGGGCATACCCAAGCTTTGATGCTTGTACCTCTTAAATATTTATTGGGGTGACACCCCAAGCTTGAGCTTTTGTCCATTTTTCATCTCATCACATCATTTTGCCCCTATACTTGAAAATTTGCTTCATACAAAACTTCACGCAATCTTTATTAGCAACATTAGTGTATTCAAAAGAATAGGACTTTGGGTTTAGTTTCAAAGCAAGTAAGACTTCCATTAAAACACAAGATATTGTAGCAATTCCTTTTAAAATACCAAGTGATCAAGAGAACTCAAAAAGAAACCGATTAAGAGGCAAATGCAAATAATGGTAGAAATCTGTCAAAACAGACCAGCAAGTAAAAATCAATTTTTTCTAAGATCTTCTGTTGCTCAAATCGAAAAGTGCTGAACTAACAAAAGTTAGAAAACAACCTGGGGCATTTACTCAAACAATTATAGCTCAATCCGACATGCATAAATTTCGGGACAACAACTTCCCCAAATCTTACTTCTCTCTCATTAGAGGTTATTCTTGGCACAAATATCACACAAAAAGGATAAGGAGAGGTTATTACAGAATTAATAACTTCCTAGACTCAATCAAACTATTGGGTTATCTCCCAAGAAGTACTTTCCTTTAACGCCTTTAAGTTAGGCATAAGAAACAAGAATCAAATATTTTGAAATGAAGAAGCATTAACATCAAATTTTGCTTCAATAGGAGGAGCAAAAGGTAACTTATCTCTCCTTATATGGAAGTGTTCTATACCTTTATTGAATGGGAATTGATATTTAATGGTGCCTTCTTTCATATCAATAATGGCACCAACAGTTCTAAGAAAAGGTCTTCCCAAAGTACTAGGATAAGAAGCATTGCACTCAACATCTAAAACATAGAAATCAACAGGGACATATGCATTGTTAGCCATAACAATAACATCATTAATACTCCCCATAAGTTTAATTTTAGCATTATAATCAAGTGGAACATCTAAATAGCAATCTTGCAAAGGTGGCAAATCAAGCATTTCATAAATCTTTCTAGGCATAATAGAGACACTAGAACCATGGTCACATAAAGCTTTGAGATCAAAATCATTCACTTGCATATTAGTGATGGGTTCCCAACCATCTTGTAACTTCCTAGGAATAGAAGCTTTATGTTTCAATTTTTCTTCTTTAATTTTAATGAGAGCATTTGTAATGTGTTTTGTGAAAGCCATATTCATAGCACTAACATCAGGACTTCTGGCAAGATTTTGTAGGAACATAATCACTTTAGAAATATTGCAACCATCAAGATCAAAATCAAACTTAGCAACACATGTAGTAGACTTATTGTTTCCCATAGTTCGAAAAATTTCAGCATTCTTATTGTGTTTAGGAATTGTTGTAGAAGGAATGGGGACTTCTTGTGGTTTGCTAGCATCAACATCATTGGTGGTAATAGTACAAATACTATTGTTTCTAGCAATTTCATCTTCGCTTTTCCACTTAGCATGCAATTTAGCTAACAGTCTAACATTTTCATCAATAGTAACTTGTATAGCATGAGTAGCAACAAAGGTATTTTACATGGTTTCAGGTTTAGCAGCCATTTTATTAATCAAGGAGGATTGTGCTTCAGACAAAGATGAAATATTGTTCCATAGAATATTTTGTTCTTCTCATGAAGTTTTTAGTGGATCTTTAAACTTCTAGAATCCTATCTTCACCAGGCATTCCAGTTCTACCATGACAAGTATTGTCATTATTACGAAGATATGGCCTATAATTATTATTACCATAAGCATTGTTGCCAAAATTATTATTTCCAATGAAGTTCACATCAACTTGCTCTTGTTGAGAAAACAAAGAGGCTAAAGGGACATTATTTGGATCAATATGAGCTTTTCCATTAACAAGCATAGACATAATAACATCAATTTTATCACTCAAGGAGGAGGTTTCTTCAACAGAATTTACCTTCTTACCATGTGGAGCTCTCTTAGTGTGACATTCAGAATAATTAACCATCATATTAGCAAGGAGATTTGTTGCAGCACCCAAAGTAATGGTCATAAAGGTACCTGCAGCAGCAGAATCCAATAGATTTCTTGAAGAAAAATTTAGTCATGCATAAAAAGTTTGGATAATCATCCAAGCAGTCAGTCCATGAGTGCGACAATTCTTTACCAAAGATTTCATTCTTTCCCAAGCTTGAGCAACATGTTCATTATCAAGTTGTTTAAATTTCATTATTTCACTTCTCATAGATTTAATCTTAGCAGGAGGATAGTATTTTCCAATAAAAGCATCTTTGCATTTAATCCAAGAATCAATACTATTTATAGGCAAGGATATCAACCATTCTTTAGCTTTTCCTCTCAAAGATAAAGGAAACAATTTGAGCTTAATAATACCTCCATCTACATCCTTATATGTTTGCATCTCACAAAGTTCAACAAAGTTATTAAGGTGAGCAGCAGAATCATCAGAACTAGCACCATAAATTTTCTCTTTAATAACAAGATTCAACAAAGCAGGTTTAATTTCATAAAGGGATTTCTATTTTCGTGCCCATGGTTCGTTAGCTGTACTCACTTTTCCCCAGCCGCTTAGTTTTTCCTCACTTTTGTCCAGCTCCTATTATGGAATTGTCACATCGGTCTGAAACTCGCTCTCCATCGGGTCCCATTAGTAGACCCTCGCCGTTACGTGCTGACAAGTGGGGCTGCATTCAGGTGAGCCCCGTAGTGGACCCTCGCCGTTACGTGCTGACAAGTAGGACCCATCCCCGTTACGTGATGACAGGTGGGGCCACGTTCAGTCGGGTCCCGTAGTAGGACCCGCATGGTGTGGGGTCGACTTGTTGGGAACGTGTTTTGGGAGATGTGGTGTGGGACCATGTGGGGCACGTATGGTAGTTATGTGCGCCATGTCGCCTAAATTGGAAGATTTCTTTTATGTTATTTTTATGATTGGTCTTTTTAAGAGCGCATTTCCCCTTTATGTCGCTAACAGTTGTTATTTTTTCCCAAAAAGGCAGCGAATCTAGAGCAGCTTCTCTCTTCATTCATGGTTCCTTTTGGCCCTCGTATTTTCCCAATCTGACAGCAAATCTAACCAGCACCATAAATATGTAGATGAACAGAGAAGATGTATATAAAGCAGCTAATAAAGGATTATATAGTATGATACTTAAACCAGGTTCAACAATTAGGCTGCTCATCAGCAGCAGCTTACAAGTTCAATAGACAACAAAAGAAGTTGCTTTACAGTAGAAGCAGCAGCAGCATCAGCACATGATAAGTGGCCCCTCATGGCCTCCGCTAGGAGGTCTTCCGCCTCCTCCCTGTGGAGCTTCCTCCACTTCCTGTTGCTCAGTTCATTGACCTTGGGCGCCTTGGGCTTTATCGGGGGCATGCGACCCTCCTCGATGGCCACCTTCTGGACGTTGCAGAGGTGAAAACCAAATTCCTTGTGCTAGGCTCTGAAGGTGTTGGCGTTCTTTGACGGGCCACAGGTCTTCACGTCCTCGGCATGCATCACGAGGGAGTTGAAGTCGGTGGCGAGGCTCCTGGTACAGAAGGGGCACCTGTAGACATTGCCAGCTAAGAAGCCGTTGAACTGGCCGGACTTCATCTTCCTCAGCACCTGTCGAGTCTTGGTGTCCATGGACTCGTCATCGCTGCAGACGTCGCTGCTATCCACCTATTACAAAAAACAGTAGCGTGCAATAAGTACATGATTGATATACTGTGATTATCGGGATTGATTACTTGCATAAATTAACCGATTGAGATCCCCTGATTATTCCCCAATCCCCAAATCTCAAACCAAATCGAATACTGATCCCAACTATAGATCGGTGCTAGTACTGATCCCAACTACAGATCGGTGGTAGTACTTATCCCAACTAGGGGCATTCATCAAAATACAAGATCTAACACAAGAGATTAGGTACTATAAAAATACCTAGCATCCACCGATTGAAAATATGAACAGTCGAGCCCTAATAACACACGATCTAGCATCCAATAATGGGAATGGGGGAAGAACAAAGGAATGGGAGAAAACCCTAGTTACATCCAACCATGGGTCGGCTAAGATGGTGTCGAAGGGGTTCTCCGACCTGATGTAATCATTGTCCCTATAGGGATCCCAGCCGTGCGGGATCTACAGGAGAACGGCAGGGGAATGTACGGGGATGGGGGCCTCCTCGCCGGCGGCTATGGCGGAAGCAGGGACAGGGGTATGGACGGGGATGGCGACTACCTTCAATGCCTCGACGGGGGCCAGTACGGGGACGGGGGCCTCCTCGTGAGCCACCTTGGAGGTGACGATGGCCACCGCGCCGTTCTTCTCCATCGCTGGCGTGGTTGGGGTTTTCTTGGGGGTTTGCAGAAGGTGATGGGATAGTGGAGATGGTTGCGTGATTGAGTGAGAGAGTGAGTGATGAGTGAGAGTGAGGAGACCTCTATAAAGGTGAAGGGAGGAGACTTTTTGTTGCACCACCGTGCACCCTGTAACCGTGTGTGCTACTTGTAGGGTTCGCAGCATAGAAAACAAAAAATTTCCTATGATTGGAACAACTATGTACCAAGATCTATCTACTAGATACAAACAACGGACGGATGTATATCCGTAGAGAACATACCCTTGAAGACACACAAAGATTAACGAGTTAAACTCGTGGTTGATGTAGACAATCTCTTGCCGATCTCAAGATCGAGAGGAAGTCCTAGCGCCGCAAATCAGCAGCGCATCCGTGCTCGCACACATGTCCGAGGAACCGATCAACCTCTGCCTCCTTGCTCCAGCGATGCAGCGAAAGAACAACTCTTTCTTGCCGAATAGCCACTGGGAACATGTATCTCGCTAGTCCGAGACCATGGGGGATAAATTCTAGAGGGGGATAGAGATCCTTCACGAGGAGGTGTGAGTGAGAGAGAGGGAGAGGGGGTGCCTTTTATAGGAGGAGGGGGGCACCCAAGGCGGTGGTTCCCCCTCCCCTCCTTCATTCATGTGGGTGGACACTCCACTCACAAAAACCTCTTCATTTCCCTCCACTCAAAATCCCACTCAAAATTGCTATTAAATTTCCACCAAATTTAATGCAAACTCTCATTAAATAAAACTATTTTTATTTATTCATAATTTTGTCAATTACTTTAGTGACAAACATTCACATATAACCCCTTGCTAGAATTCTATTTCACATGCAAAAACACTTTCTGCAATTTCACCCAAAAACCTGTTTCGGTATCTAGTGAAATAAATTCCTGCGCTTGTTATTCTTTCTGGCATGAAACTTTTGCTCAAAATGGATGTCGGTGTCTCTTAAGTGTGTCACCCTACGGTTCGTGAATAATGCGGACATGATCGAGACCCCTCTCGGATCAATAATCAAAAGCGGGATCTGGAGACCCATCGACTCCACACATTCAACGATGACTTTCTTGTGATCGTCGGAACCTTTTATGCTAGTATCTTAATCCCTTTGTTTCGCGATATATTACATGTCCGAGATTCGATCATCGGTATCTCCATACCTAGTTTGATATCGTTACTGACATGCACTCTTTTCTCGTTCCCGTGATATAACATTCTAGTGATCAAATCACTTGCTTTCAAGCTAAACAATGTGATATCACCGAGAGGACCCAGAGTATATCTATCCGTCATCGGGATGAACAAATTCCACTCTTGATCCATGGGCCTCAACATAACACTTTATTACTTCTGAACCCATCTTTATAATCACCCTATTAGGGTGTGACATTTGATGTTATCAATAAACTCTTCCACTATTAGTGATTGACATGATCTCATGGTCTAAGGATTAGGATTACTTCGTAAGTTGTTATAGAAATATAAACTCAATGACATTGATCATAATGCTATACTTCGGATGAATGTTCATCACACCATTACACTAATGTTGTGATCCCGTTATTAACAACATCCAATGTCCATGATCAGGAAACCTTGATCATCTTATTAATCAACGAGCTAGTTTATGAGAGAGGCATAACTAGGAACTTTCTGTTTGTTTATTAAACACACATGTATTAACGTTTCCGTATTAATACAATTATAGCATGCAAAATAAACATCTATCGTATACTTGGAATACACATAATAAACACTTTATTATTGCCTCTCAGAGCATATTCCCTTCAGTCTCCCACTTGCACTAAAGACAATAATCTAGTTACATAGTGATGAATCTAACACCCATGGACTTCTGGTGTTGATCATGTTTTGCTCTAGGGAGAGTTTTAGTCAACGGATCTGCTACATTGATATCTGTGTGTACTTTACAAATCTTTATATCTCCATCCTTGACATGCTCACAGATGGAGTGAAAACGGCGCTTAATATGCTTGGAATTCTTGTGAGACCTTGGTTCTTTGGCATTGGCAATGGCACCATTGTTGTCACAATAGATCACCATTGGGTCCAACACGCTTGCAACCACACCTAGTTCGGATATGAACTCCTTCATCCAAACCGCTTCCTGAGCCGCTTCCGAAGCAGCAACATATTTGGCCTCCGTTGTTGATCCCGCCACCACAGGTTGTTTGGAACTCCTCCAACTAACCGCTCCGCCATTCATGAGAAATATGTATCCGGATTGAGACTTAGAGTCATCCGAGTCGGTGTCAAATCTTGTGTCTACATAACACTTAGCGACGAGCTCTTCTTCATCTCCGTACATAAGAAACATATCCTTAGTTCTTCGCAAGTACTTAAGGATATTCTTGACCGCTATCCAGTGTTCCGAACCTAGATCCGATTGGTACCTACTAGTCAAACTAATAGCATGTGTCACATTCGGTCTTGTACATAGCATGGCGTACATTATAGAGCCTATGGGTGAAGCATAGGGGACTTTGTCCATTATCTCTCTTTCTTCCGCCGTAGCCGGACTTTGAGTCTTACTCAATGTCTTGCCTTGCAACATAGGTAAGAACCCCTTCTTACTTTTGTCCATTTTAAACTTCTTTAAAAACTTATCAAGGTATGTACTTTGCGATAGCCCTATTAGGCGCCTAGATCTATCTCTACAGATGTTTATGCCTAATACGTATGCCGCTTCACCTAGGTCCTTCATTGAAAATTTGTTGTTTAGATAACTTTTAACACTGTTTAAAAGATCTATATCATTTTCGATCAATAATATGTCATCCACATATAATATCAGAAATGCCACATTGCTCCCACTCACTTTCTTGTAAATACAAGCTTCTCCATAAGTTTGGACAAATCCAAACTCTTTGATCACCTCATCAAAGCGGAGATTCCAACTTCATGATGCTTGCTTCAATCCATAGATGGATCGCTGAAGCTTGCACACCTTGTTAGCATCCTTAGGATCAACAAAACCCTTTGGTTGTATCATATACAACTCTTCTTCAATATTACCATTGAGAAACGCGGTTTTGACATCCATCTGCCATATCTCATAATCGAAATATGCAGCAATTGCTAACATAATCCTAACTGACTTTAGCATCGCTATGGGAGAGAATGTCTCATCGTAATCAACTCCTTGAATTTGTCGAAACCCCTTTGCGACAAGTCGAGCTTTATAGACGGTCACATTACCATCAGCATCAGTTTTCCTTTTGAAAATCCATTTGTTCTCCACGGCCTTTCGGTCGTGAGGTAATTCCACCAAGTTCCAAACTTGATTTTCATACATGGATTCCATCTCGGATTTCATGGATTCTAACCATTTGTTGGAATCCGGGCTCATCATCGCTTCTTCATACGTCGCAGGGTCATTAATTTCATCAACCATGAAATTCATAACAGGGTTTCCGTATAGCTCGGAAGCTGCACGCGTCCTGCTAGACCTGCGAGGTTCGGTAAAACACCAAGTTTTAGGACTTAAGATATATTTGGTGAACCCTATAAATTATTACTTTGCTAAAAAGCATTTTCAACAACATAAAATATTACTTTAATATAAAAATGGTTTATAGGTAAAACCTTTTGCAAATGGTTTCAATATTAAACACGTGACCTTAAAACGCTAACATTTGTGTTTAAAAATATATTTGTCAAACACCAGGAAATATTACTTGATTTGAACCACTTCTAGCAAAACAAAAATGACTTAAAGTGGCCATTTTCACTAACTTAATATCAAATGGTTTTACTGCTTTTATAAATGACCAATAGGTGTTTTATAGTGTTTATAACCTATTGGAAACCACTTTTCCAAATAAAAAATCTTTGGCATGCTTGCATGCATTGCTTTGTTTCTATTATTCTATGTGATGAATTGCTTGAATGGTAGATTGAATTTGTGCCTTGATTGAATTGTAGTGAAATTTGAAGAATGTGACTATTGCAAGATCAAGGAGTGAACTTACATTATCTACCAAAAAGGCAAGTGGTGCTTCATACTTTTGTCCCATTATTTTCACTATGCATTAGTGATATTTCTAAGTAGGACTTGCATGGAATTTTTGCTAAATATAAACTATGCCATCGGAAATCCTAGTAGATGAAACCTTAGTAGAATTTTCCTAAGTTAAGATTCCTACTACTATCATGCTTAGCCTAGCTAGTAGAAAACAAGGGTGGATTGTATTCAAGCTATGGAATATTTCTAAGTCAAGGACTTGTGTTTTGTTTAATAAAACAACTAAGTGACTGAATCACCTGGGTGGAATGGAAAGAATGGTTTGTGTTGAGTGGTTACGCAAGTCCAGTATGCTGGGGAAAACTTTGGCATCACCAAGTCCAGCATACTGGGGAAAACTTGGTATCTCACTTGTGGAATGCCACCCAGGAACAAAGAGATTTGAGATGTCAAATGTTGAGAAGCTTCAAGTGCATCCACTTGGCATTATGGGCTCTGCCTGTATAATATAGGTTGCAATAACTTAGCCAAATGGACAGTTGGTGGTAGGGGATGATAGGTTGGAACGCGTCCATTCTGTTCTAAGGGAAGGCTTCTGAAAGATCCTATCTTGGTGAAACCAAGTCTTGTGGGGAAAGTGTACCACCTCTGCAGAGTGTAAAATCTAAGTACTTAGACATGTCCCTGGTATTGGACAATTTGAGCATCAAGACATGGAAGCTATCAAGAATCTCATCATCCTAATTTCTGCGTTAAAAACTTGTGGTTGAACAAGGGCTGAAGGATCACCAATTTCTATTGGGAGATGCCTTGGGTGTTTTGACAAGCAAAAACTTATAGTTTTCAAATGATAAGGAAAATCTATTTTGAGCAAAGAAAGCCTAAGCTCCACCCAGCCAAATGCATATAGATGATAGACTCCACTATACTACCATAGTATCACTTGACAATACAATTCAAATGTATTGACCCTTGTGGCCGTAACTTGTTATGTTGCAGGTTTGTTTGATGCTAGTGAAGTATGTTAGGATTACAAGTCTACAACCAACATGATTGCTTATGGCACTTTGAAGATGAAGGACTCCATGCTATAGTTAAATCTGATGCATTGTATTGAGATAGCCAAACGAGCTATGTAATATGTAATGAATTATTTTATTCCTGGTGATAAAGTTGTATTATGACCTTTGTTTCTTGATATTACATATTAATTGTGGATGCTAGCTATTGATCCAGGGACTAGCATTGTAAACACAAGGATCTCTACCTTATTAAAGGGTGGGACCTCTACAAACATATCCTTAGTTCTTCGCAAGTACTTAAAGATATAATTGACCGCTATCCAGTGTTCCAAACCTGGATCCGATTGGTACCTACTAGTCAAACTAATAGCATGTGCCACATCCGGTCTTGTACATAGCATGGCGTACATTATAGAGCCTATGGCTGAAGAATAGGGGACTTTGTCCATTATCTCTCTTTCTTCCGCCATAGCCAGACTTTGAGTCTGACTCAATGTCTTGCCTTGCAACATAGGTAAGAACCCCTTCTTACTTCCGTCCATTTTAAACTTCTTTAAAATCTTATCAAGGTATGTACTTTGCGATATCCCTATTAGGCGCCTAGATCTATCTCTATAAATCTTTATGCCTAATATGTATGACGCTTCACCGGTCCTTCATTGAAAATTTGCTGTTTAGATAAGTTTTAACACTATTTAAAAGATCTATATCATTTCCGATCAATAATATGTCATCCACATATTATTTCAGAAATGCCACATTGCTCCCACTCACTTTCTTGTAAATACAAGCTTCTCCATAAGTTTGGACAAATCCAAACTCTTTGATCACCTCATCAAAGCGGAGATTCCAACTTCATGATGCTTGCTTTAATCCATAGATGGATCGCTGAAGCTTGCACACCTTGTTAGCATCCTTAGGATCGACAAAACCCTTTGGTTGTATCATATACAACTCTTATTCAATATTACCATTGAGAAACGTGGTTTTGACATCCATCTGCCATATCTCACAATCGAAATATGCAAAAATTGCTAACATAATCCTAACTAACTTTAGCATCGCTACAGGAGAGAATGTCTCATCATAGTCAACTCCTTGAATTTGTCGAAACCCCTTTGCGACAAGTCGAGCTTTATAGACGGTCACATTACCATCAGCATCAGTTTTCCTTTTGAAAATCTGTTTGTTCTCCACGGCCTTTCGGTCGTGAGGTAATTCCACCAAGTTCCAAACTTGATTTTCATACATGGATTTGATCTCGGATTTCATGCCTTCTAACCATTTGTTGGAATCCAGGATCATCATCGCTTCTTCATACGTCGTAGGGTCATCAATTTCATCAACCATGAAATTCATAACAGGGTTTCCATACAGCTCGGGAGCTGCACGCGTCCTGCTAGACCTGCGAGGTTCGGTAGTACTCTCTTTTGGAGTTTCATGATCATTATCATTAGTTCCCTCTTTAACTGGTGAAGCCAACTCCGGAACGACTTCCGGCACTGCGCTACTCGCCATACTTTGAAGAGAAGGTTCAATAACCTCTTCGAGTTCTACCTTCCGACTACTCACACCTTTCGCTAGAAACTCTTTCTCTAGAAAGGATCCATTCTTGGCAAAAAAAAAACTTGCCCTCGGATCTGTGATAGAAGGAATACCCAATAGTTTCCTTAGGGTATCCTATGAAGACGCATTTTTCCGCTTTGGGTTCGAGTTTATCCGGTTGAAGTTTCTTCACATAAACATCGCATCCCCAAACTTTAAGAAATGACATCTTAGGTTTGTTTCCAAACCACAATTCATACGGTGTCTTTTCAACGGATTTAGATGGTGCCTGATTTAAAGTGAATGCAACAGTTTCTAGTGCATAACCCAAAATGACAACGGCAAGTCCGTTAGAGACATCATATATCGAACCATATCCAATAAAGTACAATTCCGACGTTCTAACACACCATTTCGCTGTGGTGTTCCATCAGGTGTGAGTTGTGAAACAATTCCACACTCTTTCATGTGAGTGCTAAACTCGTAACTTAGATACTCACCTCCACGGTCGGGCCGTAGAAATTTGATATTTCTATTACGATGATTTTCCACTTCATTCTGAAATGCCTTGAACTTTTCAAATCTTACAAACTTGTGTTTCATCAAGTAGATATAACAGTATCTTCTTAAATCATCCATGAATGTAACAAAATAACGATATCCACCTCGTGCTGACACACTCATTGGACCACATGTATCTAATAAATTTGTCGCCCGTTCCATTGAACCGGAAAACGGCGTTCTAGTCATCTTGCCCATAAGGCATGGCTCACATGTATCAAATGATTCAAAATCAAGTGATTCCAAAATTCCATCCGAATGGAGCTTCTTCATGCGTTTAACGCCAATATGACCTAGACGGCAGTGCCACATATATGCGGATATATCATCATTAAGTCTATGTAAGATCCCTCCCTTTATAAGGTAAGGATCCCTGTGATTGCAATGCTAGTCCCTGGATCAATGCTAGCATCCACAGTTTAAGATGAAGTACACAGAAACAAAGGTCATTATTCCATATCATTCCAGAGAAAAACATAGTCTTTTACAAACTCCATGGACACAGGCCTAATACAAGAGTTCAAAAATATATAATAAGATAAATAAGTCTTCATCTTCATGTGACACAGGCAAGCATGTTGAGTGTAGACTCATAACCCCTAATCATCATCATAATAACCTGCAACATCAGAAGTTACAGCCACAGTGGGTCAATACATTGGAATAGTATTGGCAAGTGATACCTTAGTTGAATATTTGTAATCTTGATACTATATGCATTTTTGGCTAAGTGTAGCTTAGGCTTGCTTTGCTCAAAATAGGTTTTACCTATCAGTTGAAAACACTAAGTTTTTCTTTGACAAAACTTTTCCCCAAGGAACCACCAATAGAAATTGGGGAACCTTCACCCTTGTTCAACCACAAGTTTTTACTTAGAAATTGGGATGAGGAGATTCTTGATAGCTTTCATGTCTTGATGCTCAAGTTGTCCAATACCAGGGACATGGCTAAGTACTTAGATTCTTCTATCTGCAGAGGTTGTGCACTTTCCCCACAAGACTTGATTTTCACCAAGACAGGACCTTTCAGAAGCCTTCCCTTAGACCAAATGGACGCGCTCCAACCTATCATCCCACTACCACCAACTGTCCAAATGTCTAAGTTATTGCAACCTATATGATCCAGGCAGAGCCCATAATGCCATGTGGCTGCACTAGAAGCTTCTTAACATTTGGCATCTCAAATCCCTTTGTTACTGGGTGGCTTTCCACAAGTGAGATACACAAGGTAAACCATAGAAATGGGCCTTGTGTAACCACTCAACACAAACCATTCTTTCCATTCCACCCAGGTGTTTCATTCACTTAGTTGTTTTTATTAAGAAAAAACACAAGTCCAAAGACTTAGAAATATTTTCTCATAGCATGAATATATAACCACCCTTGGTTGCTACTAGCTAGGCTAAGCATGGCATTGATAAGTATCTTAACTTAGAGATTTCTAGCAATTCTACAACTACTAGGTTTTCCCAAGCATAGCATATAGATCAAAATATTGATGCAAGTCCTATACAAAATATTAATAGTGCATAGTTGATAAATATAGGAATAAAATCATGAAGCACCACTTGCCTTGGTAGTTTGGGGAGTAGCAACAATCTTCACAATCACAATCACTATTTGCACCAAAATCTACACATAAAATAATGGCACCAAATCACATACAAAATATATACAAACAAAAATATATGAATGCATGCAAAATGCCATGTGATGATTTTCTACACCATACAAGAAAAGTGCACAGTACTGAATCTTAAACAAGTTCAAAACTTTCCAAATAAATCTTACTTGAACAACATAAACAATTTTCAAATAATTACTATACACAATTTATGCCTACATTTGTTTCTGAAAAAACTACCATTTTTACAGAGGCAAAACATTAAACACATTGCATAAATGGAAAGGATTTTCTCTCCTGATTCCAATGATATATAATTTGTCAAATTTGGACGTGGGAATCAAAAGTTATGAATTTTTCAAGTTTAAACATCTAATAGATCTAAATTCTGATTTTAAATCAAACCTACAGACACGCGGCGTGTTCTGATTCGTCGATACCGCTTCGTGTGGATCGATCAACGAGGGCCGTTAGATTTAAGTGGTAGCACACGGTCAGATCTGTGCGTAACGGTTCGAGTAAGTGATCTAATCCTGAGCCTCCAATCCAGATCTAATAGCTGCGAAGCTTGCGACCAAAGACTGGCGGCGCTAGCGGCGGCGAGTGGCAGCGGTGTCTCTATCAGAGACGTTGCCGACGATTTAGGTCGCGCGGGAGAGGGTTAGGTGTCTTACCGAGTTCGCCGTGTGCTGCTGATGCTCAAGGTAGGCTTCGTTGGCGAAGGGGCGCACCGTGGATGTCGCTGGAGCTCGTCGGAGTCGTGCGCGGTGTCGGGTGCCTGCAGACGACGATGTTCCCGAGGTTCTGCGTCGCCCTAGCACGAGTCAGTGGCATTAAGGGGTGCGCAAGGTCACGGTGAGCAAGATGGTTTCAAGGAGAAGACAAGGGGCGCTCAATTCTTACCACTATTGTCGTCGGAGTTGAGCGGCGGTTCTGGTGGTTGTGGATGCTAACAGAGTCGACGACCTGGGTCACGAGAAGGAAAAAGAAAAGCATCAGGGGATGCACCAGAATGTGCTGGTCAAGCTTGTTTGAAGCAGAGAGAGGGGGCGGTCGAAGCTCACCGGAATCGGTCACCGGAGGTCATCGGTGCTGCGGGGTTCTGAGCTCGAATGCGTGCAACCTGGTGGCGGAGTGGTGGCGCTAGGTGAGGGGAAATGCTCGCGGTGCAGAGGGGGTTAAATAGCCAGGAGGGGCGGCCATTACGCGCTGCATCAATAGCAATAACACGAATCGATAGCGCGAGTAGCAGTGAGCGCCTCGGCCGCGCGTTGATTGAGGACGATCTTGTGACGGGCATGGTTCTGGTCGGTACCGGTGGGTGCACGCGGGCACAGTGAGAAACAGAGAAGAAAGAGGGACCCCGGGTGGGCTGCTTCGTCTGATGGGCTGGATTGGTGGCGCCTGGCCCAGTTGGGTTTTCTAATGACTTTTCTTTTTCTTTAATGAATTTCAGGAATCATTTTCAAATGAAATCAAATGCATTTGAAAACCAAATTTTGCCTAGATTTTTGTAAAGTGTAAACCTCATAATTTTGAATATAAAACCTTGCTGTTTCATTAGACTAGCTTGGTATTTTTGAAAAATCAAAATAAACAGTGCCTTAGTATTTGATTTGAATAGGTTTTGAAAATGGTTTAAAACCATATTTGTTTTGTAAATTTTGTCCAAGCCTTGCTCACAATCAAACCAATCCTATGAACTTACAATAATTGTTTTAAAACAAATATTCCTCCACCAGAGAGTGGCATTTGAGTTAAAGCTTGCTCACATAAAATCATAGCACTCAAAGTTTCTGTTTCTTCAAAATGAGTTTGAATTTGAGCCCTAAATGAGTATGCATGCATGGATGATATGCAAAGCTTTGAAACATGATTTTAGGGATGTTACAGTCTAATCCTTTTAGCATCAACATTATGAATATGTGTAACATTATTATCGAGATCCAATAGAAATAAACCATTCATCATCGGTACATGACCATAAAAGATTTCATTCATATAAATAGAACAACCATTGTTCTCGGATTTAAATGAATAACCACTTCGCATCAAACACAATCCAGATACAATGTTCATGCTCAGTGTAGGCACCAGATAACAATTATTCAAGTTTATTACTAATCCCGACGACAAGTGGAGACGTAGCGTTCCGACGACGATCACATCAACACTTGATCCATTGCCGACACGCATCTTGACCTCACCCCTTGCTAGTGGTCGCTTGTTCCGCATCCCCTGATTCGAGTTACAAATATTAGCAACTGAACCGGTATCAAATACCCAGGTGATACTGCGAGCACTAGTCAAGTACACATCAATAACATGTATATCATATATACCGTTGTTTGCCTTGCCGACCTTCTTGTCTGCCAAATACTTGGGGCAGTTGCGTTTCCAGTGGCCAGTCCCCTTACAATAGTAGCACTCGGTATCAGACTTAGGGCCAACTCAGGGTTTCTTTCCAGGCACGGCAACGGGCTTTCCGCCCTTACTTCCCTTTCGTTTCCCTTTCTTGTCTTTCTTGAAACTAGTGTTCTTATTGATCATCAACACTTGATGTTCCTTCTTGATCTCCACTTCTGCAGTTTTAAGCATTGATAGAAGATCGGGGAGAGACTTCTTCATGCCTTGCATATTATAGTTCATCACAAAGCTCTTATACCTAGGTGGCAGAGACTGCAGAACACGATGGATGCCTAAGTCAATGGCAATCGATATTCCCAAGGACACAAGCTTATCGGTGTAACCCGACATCTTGAGTACATGCTCACTAACGGAGTTGTGCTCTTCCATCATGCAGCTAAAGAACTTTTCTGAAGCATTGTAGCTCTCTACAACAGCATGTGTGTCGAAAATCATTTTCAACTCACCCATTGTATCAAATTCATTGACGTTTTCGAAACGCTTTCGAAGTTCTGGCTCTAGCCCATATAATATGCCGCAATGAACTAAATTGTGGTCCTCCTGACGATTCTGATAGACATTCTTCTCCTCGTCAGGGGCATCCTCAAAAGGTGGGGGGCCTAGCAGCGCTTCTAGCACATATATTGCTTTTGTGCAGCAGAGAGGAGAATCCTCAAATTCATGGCCCATTCGGTAAAGTTGCTACAGTTCGTTGAAAGTTTATCTTTCTCCATGAACACATTGAAATTAAAAGCAGGTGGTGCCATCTACAACAGAATTTGTAAAGTTTAGACTAATTTTATGATAGGTTGACTTCAACTAATCCACATTACGAATGAACTCCCACTCAAAAACAACATCCCTCGTGTCTTTTTGGTGATTACATGAACCAAATCCACTACACCAAGTCTGATCATCACGTGAGTCGGTGTAGCTTCAAAGGCGAGCATCAAATGGGCATCATATCTACTATATGACTCATGCTTAACCTTTCGGTTCGTGTTCCGAGGGCATGTCTGTACATGCTAGTCTCACCAAGTAAGAACCTTTGTATTCGCGTGTGTAACTGTCTTACACCCGAAATATGGTTGTGGATCCAAGAACACCCGATCATCACGTGATGTCTTGGAGCAACGAAAACATAATCGATGCATACTAAAGCAAGAACACATTCTTATCTTGATATTTTAAATGAGGGGTCATCTTATTATGCTAATAAAATGCCAAACAAGCAATATAAGATGCTATCAAACATCACATGTTTATAAGTGAAATGATATGGTTTCCCGCATATGATCTCTATCATGTGCATCGTGGTATGATCACTATCATACCTTTATGAGTAAGTCTAAGGTCTATGGAACTTACACGTTATGTGTGTTGTAAGAGTATCATCTCATAGTTCTACTTACAACATCACCATATCATAACACTAGCCCAGCAACAATCTAAACTAGACGCCTCTAATTTATCCATTGCAAGTTTTACATGGCTTAGGGCTTTCGAAGATAGAACCATTCATACCTACGAACATGAACCACAACGAGGATAACCAAATTATTGACAACTCGTTGCAAAATAGATATTGACTATAGTAGGAGAGACAGACACCCGCTAGCCACTTATGCAAACTAGTTGCATGTCAAGCGTGGAACAGGTCTCATGTGCGAGGACATGTAAAGTTTTTCCGGGATTCTTCATCCCACTATGCCACTAATATCCAAAATTACAACTAAGAAGCAACAACATGATCATCATTGCCCACATACTCATATGTGTACTACCTGTGTAAAGCATCTACGCATAGATCCGGCTCTAATACCACTTTAGCGTTCACAGCATAGAAAACAAAAAATTTCCTATGATGGGAACAACTATATACCAAGATCTATGTACTAGATAGAAACAACAGGCAGATGTATATCCATAGAGAACATACCCTTGAAGATCGACAAAGCTTAACGAGTTAAACTCGTGGTTGATGTAGACGATCTCTTGCCGATCTCAAGATCGAGTGGAAGTCCTAGCACCGCAAATCAGCAGCATCCGTGCTCGCACACACGTCCGAGGCACCGAGCAACCTCCGCCTCCTCGCTCCAGCGATGCAGCGGAAGCACAACTTTTTCTTGCCGAATAGCCACTGGGAACATGTATCTCGCTAGTCCGAGACCATGGGGGATAAATTCTATTGGGGGAGAGAGATCCTTCACGAGGAGGTGTGAGTGAGAGAGAGGGAGAGGGGTGCCTTTTATAGGAGGAGGAGGGCACCCAAGGGGGTGGCCACCGGCCATGGGGGCTGCCCCCTCCCCTCTTTCATTCATGTGGGTGGACACTCCACTCACAAAAACCTCTTCATTTCGCTCCACTCAAAATTGCTATTAAATTTCCACCAAATTTAATGCAAACTCTCATTAAATAAAACTCTTTTTATTTATTCAGAATTTTGTCGATCACTTTAATGGCAAACATTCACATATAACCCCTTGCTAGAATTCTATTTCACATGCAAAAACACTTTCTGCAATTTCACCCGAAAACCTGTTTCGGTATCTAGTGAAATAAATTCTTGTGCTTGTTATTCTTTCCAGCATGAAACTTTTGCTCCAAATGGATGTCGGTGTCTCTTAAGTGTGTCACCCTACGGTTCGTGAATAATGCGGACATGATCGAGACCCATCTGGGATCAATAATTAGAAGCAGGATCTGGAGACCCATACTGACTCCCACGCATTCAACGATGACTTTCTTGTGATCATCGGAACCTTTTATGCTAGTATCTTAATTGTTATAGCAATATAAACTCAATGACTTTGATCGTAATGCTATACTTCGGATGAATGTTCATCACACTATTACACTAATGTTGTGATCCCGTTATTAACAACATCCAATGTCCATGATCAGGAAACCTTGATCATCTTGTTAATCAACGAGCTAGTTTATGAGAGAGGCATAACTAGGAACTTTCTGTTTGTTTATTAAACACACATGTATTAACGTTTCCGTATTAATACAATTATAGCATAAAAGACATCTATCATATACTTGGAATACACATAATAAACACTTTATTATTGCCTCTCAAAGCATATTCCCTTCACTACTTCACCGTGCACGGCCACACACGTCCGCTACCGCCCCGTGCACCGCGACACGTGTACCGTGTGTCACGTTTTCCCCTCGTGTCTAACCTTGGCCACTTAGTTGTGCTCAGTTATACCCTCGAGTGTAGCACTGATAGTTTGGTTGTACTCTGTTTTGCCCTCCAGTACTAACACTTCTGTGTGCAATATAATCACTTTTACCCTCCGGTGGCTGGTCAACAGAGAGTCAACGAATGGGTTTTAGCTAGCTAATTGAGTCATTTTATGCACAACAAATTCAAAAACATCAAAACATAGTGGCATCTACCCCGGAAGTCTTATTATATGACCTTCCACCATAAGAAATATATATAGATCAAGTTTTAACCTAAATCACCACTTCTCAAATCACCTACTATCTATGAAGGTTCATGGCTTTCTACTCAAGCCTCTCCCCAAAACATAATTTGTCTAAATGAGGCAATAATTTTCAAACTGATGTATATTTGAATTGCAAATAGTTTGATGTATGCCAATATGTTTTTTATTGTATAAAAGAATCATTTTCCATTTTTTAAATCTCTTTTTGTTTTTTATTTTAACCCACTTGTCATTTTTCCCCTTGGTTTTAAAGTTCTACTCAGTTTTGCCCTTGGTTTTTAAGTTCTACTCAGTTTTCCCCTCCCTCTTAGTGACAAACTCTCACACATGTGCTCATCTTGGTTGTTATGCTCTGATTGGTCGAGACAGTTGTCACGCGGATCGTACCCACCAACCCTTGATCCTCTGATTGGTCCTCTGTGATCTAGCGGATAGGGTAACCCCTGTATCTGTCGGGGGGCACCCTCTATCCATGCAAAATAACGAGTTTGCCACCAATGCTTTAACTCTATAAACAAATGATTTTGAATATAATTTGAAGGGAAAGTGTTCAAAGGTGTATAATTTTTGCATTATATTTCATTCCATGTCCTAAGTGCGATTTCGAAGAGTTCAAAGGTGTATAATTTTTGCCATATGCAAGTTTATGCATTACATCCCTACATTCTGTGAAAATGATAATCTCTCAAGATTTTCTTAGCACATCATTATCACGTATTAAGTGCGATTTCACAGTGTTCAAAGGTTTATAATTTTCGTATACGCAAGTTTAGGGATCACTTTTCACACTATAAAAATGGTAAACACCCTTTTCCTTTACATTAAGAGTTGTATAATTTCTCAATTTGAAAGTGTTCAAGAGTAGTGTCAATTATAAACACTCTTTTACATTAAGAGTTGTATATTTTTTCAATTTGAAAGTGTTCAAGAGTAGTATCAATTATAAACACTCTTTTACATTAAGAGTTGTATATTTTTTTAATTTGAAAGTGTTCAAGAGTAGTGTCAATTATAAACACTCTTTTACATTAAGAGTTGTATAATTTTTTCAATTTGAAAGTGTTCAAGAGTAGTTTCAATTATAAACTCTTTTACATTAAGAGTTGTATGATTTTTTCAATTTGAAAGTGTTCAAGAGTTGTATCAATTATAAACACTCTTTTACATTAAGAGTTGTATGTTTTTCTAATTTGAAGTGTTCAAGAGTTGTGTCAATTATAAACACTCTTTTACATTAAGAGTTGTATAATTTTTTTAAATTTGAAAGTGTTCAAGAGTTGTGTCAATTATAAACACTCTTTTACATTAAGAGTTGTATAATTTTTAATTTGAAAGTGTTCAAGAGTTGAGTCAATTATAAACACTCTTGTACATTAAGAGTTGTATAATTTTTTTAATTTGAGAGTGAATCGCTAGCCGTGCAAGAGTTTTGTCAATTATAGTTTCAGATCGCGTGAGAGTTTCATAATTATAAACACTCTTGCAAACCAACTGAATCACCACTGCTCTAGGGGAATTTACATTAGATTTTGGGGAGATTTTATCTATCTCTGAGAGTTATGGAGGTTGAAACCACCGCTGGGAAGTAAAATCCAGAGAGATATTGTTCACAACCATGAATTACGCCAGCACTGGATCAATCCTATTCGAAAAGCAAGGCAGTTAGTTGAGCACCAACGATTCACATTCAAATACTGCCAATAATCAACCCACAAAAGGGAAACGATGCTTACCAGATGGAATCCATGCGTTAGATCCCTGCGATTCCACCCAATCTTCTTCGTGCTCGACGGGGATGGATGGTGTATCAGCCGGCATTGCATACTGTTCCGCGAAAGGGGTAGATCTAGCAGGGGCGGGAGCAGAGCCAGAGGTGTAGTGGGCTCCACATCTAGGGGGAGGGGTGGCTCTGGGGCCGAGGACGACATAAGGTACGAGGTCACGACGACGGGGCAGCAGAGCGGCGGTGTGGGAGTTGTTCCATGCTCGGGGAAGCGAATGCTTTGGGTGAGCAAAAATGGCCGGTCCGACGTGTCTCCATGCGGCCCCACTCTTCACCACATATGCAAGACCCGTCCCAACATGGCCCTACCCTTCACCACGTATGTAGGACCCATCCCAACGCGGCCCCACCGATCAGGCATGTAACGGTCGAGGCGTCCTAACGTAATGCTCAACGCCCGACCCACACAACACGGTCCCACCAGTCAGCATGTAACGTCAAGACTTTGACCTAACAGCTTCCCTCCGTCCGAGCGCCTGCGAGCACCCGTGAGGGTTTCTTAACATGGTGAGGGGAAAAGTGAGGAAAAGTTAAGTGGCTAGGGAAAAGTGAGTACAACTAACGAACCAAGGGCACAAAAATAGAAATCCATTTCATAAAAGGTAGCATCAGGAGCAGGTGGGTCAATGGGTGTGCAAAGGAAAAATTGTTGTTTGTGCTAGTGAAGTCACACAACTTCGTGTTCTCAGCAATGTTCATTTTTGCAACAGTGAGGCAAGCCAACAGCAGTAGCAACTAAAGTCGGAACTAATTTTTTTGTGTTTTTTATAAGAAAAAGGAAACCAAACGAAACTAATTTTTTGTATTTTTTAAAGAATGAAAGCAAAAGAAATCAAAATAAACTAAGCAAAACAAAAACAAAGTAAATAGAATGGTTGTGAGAGACTCCCCTTGTAAAACTGTCCTTAAATCGCCGGCAACGGCGCTAGATAATCTTGATGGTGGCTCAGTTGACTATAGAGCCTCGTTGGGAGACCCCAAGAGCAAGGTGTGATGAGCACATCAGCAAGTTTTCCCTTAGTTATGAAACCAAGGTTATCGAACCAGTAGGAGCAAGGAAACAACTCCAAGGTGTTGCTAACAACTCACAATCCTGCACAACACAAATTCAAGACTTTCCCCAACTTACAGTGAGGTTGTCAATCTCACTGGTTTGCTGAAAACAAAGGTGTCCTGGTGGTGGCACAGAAGATGCCATGGGTAGGCTTAAGTTGGGGGGCGAATGGGTGCTTGTGTTCACCGGGGAGGGAGTGCACGGTCGAGCCATGTACGAAGAACAAGAAGAACTCTCCAGACTTAGTGTTTTGATTGATACCCCAAGATTACAAGTGCTCCTTGAGATGTATGAACTAGGGTTTAGTGCACTAGTTCCCTACTTGGTCCAACCTCCCTCTACTATATCTATGCCCTTCCTTATATAGGCAATGCTAGCTAGCTTATACCCCTTTGGGTTCTAGGGTTTATTGTTTGGATCTTGGTCCCTACAATGTGGGCCGGGTCATGGGCTTGCCCTAAGCCCAATGGCCCAGTCCATAAAGCTTGGCAGCTAACGGTCTTCTGGTACGCTGCTTCCTGTTGCTTTTGGCCTCACGTTGTAACTTTGTACGTCAGCGTATGCTTTGGGCGTCACCCGGCTCCTTTTGTGTCACACGGCGTCGCCCTTCTCTTTTGACCATGCTTTACCATGGTCCCTCCTGAACCTTACTCGGAAAGGTGCCACACGTCCTACTAGACTCGGCCCTTCCTCAGTAGACTCGGCTCGTCGGTTCCTGCAAGAATTACAACTTTGTCTTATGCGGGGGCCGACATAGTTATATGTCAGACGCTCATGCTTATCTTACCTGGCCGTTCTTACCCGGCCTGGTTCTTTCTTTACTCGGAACTAACCAAGCAGTGCTATGTTTCACCTCTCGTGACCCTACCGGGGGTTCCCCCCCCCCCCCCCCCGACATTAGTCCCCGAAGCTAGTGAGGTCTAGCAGTTCAAGTTGTTAGGCGTCTCTAGGTTCCTTTTGTGTGATTGGAACTTAGTTTTTATCTCTATCTGTCGCAATTTTGCACCTTGCTGGGTCTGTCTGACAGTTTCTAGATCCACTCTTTCACTTCTTGGCTCATTTTTTCCTCGAGCCGAGTCATTTTGGCCAATTTCGAGTCATTTTAGGCGCCCTTCGGTCACTGACAGCTGGTAATCATGATTACTTGCCTCAAATTTTGTTCCCAAGCTCTGGCGGCACAATGACGGCCGTGCATTTATTCCCCGTCACTGTGGCAGTCCCATCAGTCTGCGCCCCTTGTCCTTCCTCTCATGATGTGGCACGGGAATTTTCGTGTATCTTTGGCTACGTGGCGCTTACTGATTGGCTTACCCGGCCTGGTACACGGCCACACGCTGGCCGCACGGCACAGATGGATCCCACGACCAGGGTTTTTACTGTATTTAAGTAGGGGTTGTGGGTTTCCACTTCCCCCATGCCCGTTCAGTTTTCCCTTGCCTTTTATTCTTCCTTGCGCCTGCGAGATCGTACCGCCCCCTTTGCGGTTTCTTCTCCCTCCTGCTCTTGTCTTGCAATTACCCCTCTTTTATTTCCATTCCAACATGGGTCCGCGTTGTTCCAAACCTCTTCCAACTACGGAGGAGATTGAATCTGCGGAACTCATGGACACTCGTGACGGCGCTGATGGTGCTGAGGAGCAGGAGATTCCCGTCGGCGAGCGCGGCGGCTGGGAAGGCTCGGAGGTCTCCACCGAGGAGGTAGAATGGCTCCGCTCCACCCGGCGCATTCCACTGCAAGTGGATTATCGTCTTCCCGTCGGTGAGATCTCTCCCAAACCCGAAGCTAACGAGCGGGTGGTTTTCCTTTCTCACTTTGAGTGCGATTTCTGTCTTCCAGTGAGCACCTTATTCTCCTCGTTTCTCTCCACCGTCCATATGCAAACCCATCATATTCCTTCCAATGCAATTGGCTCTCTTTCCTGCTTTATCTCTGCTTGCGATGCTTACCTCGGAATTTGGCCTACAGTTCTTCTGTGGGCCAAATATTTTAGATTTAGGGTTCAGGTTGTTCCCCAGCCTGGTGCTCCTCGAGCCAAGAATAAGCCGACTCGGTGCGGTGCTGGGCTTGATTCTTGAAAGAAGAGCCAAGAAGAAGCCGACTCCTCACGCCCAGGAGAAACTCCATCTTTCCTCGGGTTCCTGGGCTTGATTCTTGCAAGAAGTGGCATAGAACCTTTTTCTATGTCAAAAACAGCGGCTCCACCGATAACATCCGGCTCCCCCTTTCTCGGATGAGGTCCCCAGCAAGAAGCTCTGGCATCTTGACCCACGCGACCAAGACGCTGCGGTGAACGAGGCTAACGCGATCCTGGAAAGGTTGTTGTCACCGGATGAAAACTTTCATCTTGCCGACACCGACCTCATGTGCGCCTTCATCTCACACCGGGTAAGCCCCATCCAAGCGAGGAGCCACAAGATGTTATTCATGAGTGTCTCCCATGATCCCACTCGGCACTCCACTAAGGAGCTCACCCATGACTCCATTGCCCGCCGAGTAAGCTCAATCTTCAAATTGAACTTGGCGGATGATTGGGATTCGAGTTTCCCTCCGTTTAGCTAGGTCAGCCTTGTCCCCTGGGTAAGTTTTCCGAGTCGTTTTCCTTGCCGAGTAGGCTTTAGCTCTTTTGCCACTTTCAGTTTAGTTTTTTGGTTACTCATTCTGTTTGTCTTTCGCAGAATCTCGTTCACCAGGTTGATGATAGTACTGTCCCTCCCTGCAGTTATAATGGGGATCGCTCCGACTCTGATGAAGTCGAGTATGACCTGGAGTGCTTCATTCCCATCCCGCACGCTGCGGCTGCTTTAGCTTCGGGTAAGAGTCGATCTCGCAATCCCTTACAAGATTGGTCTGACGATGATGAGGATGATGATTGTACACTTTTGAAGGTATATGCCTTGTGACCTTAGTCTCCCAACTTATCCAAGTAAGCCTATTATTTACTTATGCAGCTGGCCAGGTACATGACACTCCTCCTCTCGCCGTGGGCGGAGTCGGCAAGATCCCCGTCGCCAAGCCGAAGCGCGCGGAGCCTCCTCCAGCACTTAGTCGGCCAAGAAGAGCAAGCCCACTCCAGCAGCTCCTGCTGCCCCTGCTGCTGCCACTCTGGCTGAGACTCGCCAAGCCGCTGGGCGTCGAGTCTCACGCCGAGTCACCCGTGACCCGGTCGTCACTGGGTAAGTTTTCATACTCTGCTTTCTTCGTTCTTTTCTTTTTTGTCGTTGATGTTCTCTTATACATGTCTCGTTGTTTTCAGCACCACACCTTTGTCGGCGAACCAGGATGCTTCTAGCATTGCCTCACCGCTAAGAACTGTGCCTCCTCCAGCTGACTCGGTGGCGCCGAGTCCCGTCCGAGTCGAGGCTCCCACTGTTGAGGCTCACGCCTCTTAGTGTCAGTCAGACCCGGTGGGTCATTCGGCTAGCGCCCCTGGCGCTGGCCAGGAACAATTTTATGATCTTGGTGCCAGTGATTCTGGCATCCAGAAACCTTCCGCCACCAGTTCCTCTGGCATCGGCCCTCAGGCTGACGTGAATGAACAACTTCCTGATCTTGGAGCCAGAAAAACTGTTGAGCCTAGTCAGCCGGCTCCACTTTCTTCTCCAAATCCCCCTGCTCGCTCTCCAATTCTATCAAAGGGCCAGACCCAGCCCAAGGCTTCTACTCTGCTCGCCCTTTATCCGGCAAATCCACCTCCTACAAGAAGACAAAGCTGGTCTGTGCTCCGGGTTTTGCTCCTCAGATCCAGCCTCCGACGTTGGCGACAATGGTCGCTTCAACGGGTAAAGGGGGCGAATCCGCGGCTGTCGGGTCAGGTGATGACTCTAAGGCTATTACCCTTCATACTTCCGCTGCAGCGACCCATGCCAATGTGGGAACCACCCTGAAAACGGGTCAAGTTATCACTCTGACACTCAGTGGGAAAAGCCTTGGTTCGGCTGAGCCTTACGCTGTGGCATGGAATGCAGCTGGCGAGCAGGAGGTCAGCACCCGCGCTAGCAAAAAAATGAAGATGGGCCCTAAGGCCGTGTCTGACATGACCCAGCAGGCCATTAATGTAATGGCCCGCGCCGACAAAGTGAATGAGGTAAAGTATCTTCTTACTCTTTTTTATTGTTGAGTATTTCCTTTATACATATCACCTAGTCCCCGAGGTTACTGTCGAGTAAGGGACTTACTCGGCTGTAAGCTCTCAATAATCACTTAGTCTTTAAATTTTCACATCAAGCTTGCATGCTAGAGCTTCAATCCCTAGCCCTCGAGGTTACTGTCGAGTAAGGAACTTACTCGGCTGTAAGCTCTTAAGCTTTTTTATTTTCGTATGCCAAACTCATATGTTAGAGCTTCGATCCCTAGCCCTCAAGGTTACTGTCGAGTAAGGAACTTACTCGGCTGTAAGCTCTTAAGCTTTTTTTATTTTCTTATGCCAAACTCATATGTTAGAGCTTTGATCCCTAGCCCTCGAGGTTACTGTTGAGTAAGGAACTTACTCGGCTGTGAGCTCTTAAGATTTTTAATTCAGCAGGATGCTTGACTTGACCTTTCCTTACTGTCTGTCTTCTTTGTCTAGCCCACGCATAACGACCGCACCAAGGTGCACCAAGCTCTTGTCCTGGCGCATTGCAAGCTCGAACTTGCGTATGAGAAGCTGCAGACTGACACCCAAGGCCAAGGTAATATCCTTACTTGTTCTTTCTCTTTGGTATAATTTTCTTTGGTTCATTTCCTCAATTTTTTCTTGCTCTTTTTTTCACAGCCTCTGCTCAGTTCACCATCGATGCTCTTCACTCGCAGATCAGTGAGGCCGAGAGTAAGTCTGTTGCCTTACTAATTCGACAGCTGAAGGTTTCCGTTGGTGCTGATAAGTAATTTGTTCCGAATAAGCAGAGAAGCACCAAACCGAACTCTAGAAGGAGCGAGATGAGGTGACTCGGCTGAAGAAGCTGATGGCCGATACGGAGCAGAAGCACTTGGCCGAGGTGAAAGGTCTGAAGGAGGATCTTGCCGAGAAGAATGAGCAGCAGGCCGCCAGTGCCAAGAAGACCAAGAGGCTGCTTGACGAGTCCGAGTCATCGGTCGAGTCAGCAAATCTGAACTTTGACGCCCTCCAAGCCAAGGCCAAAACTTGGCATAGCAAGCTCGCCACCATCAACTTCTTTCTCGGTAGTGAGTTCTTACTCTTTTTATATTGTATAGGTCACTCTGGACTTCTTCCATCTACTTTTGTTATTTTGCTAACTTCCACTTTTTGCTTGCAGAGAATTTTCTTGAGGCTAATATGTTTGCCATCTGAGCCATGAAGAAAATGAGGGCCGAAGCTGGTGCTCCTGCCGATGGCGAAGTGTCCATGGATGAGCTTCTCGAAGCGATGTCCGAACGGGTCAGGACTCTCAAGAGTTGTGGTGTGGAACTTCTTAAGTCGGCTATTCATGTGTTCCGCATGCTCTGGCCGGATGAAGATCCACTTGAGCTCATCGAGCCACTTGTTGAGAGATTGCTCCTTACTGAAGACCGGCTGGACCAATGGCGTGAGTCGGCCGGCTGAGCTACAACGGACAAGGCTCTCTCCTTTGTGCTTTCATGGTACGAGGACATCAACCTTGATGTTCTTGCTCGCATAAGAGGGGATGGCAAATGGCTGAATGACCTGGAGCTGATCAAGAAGCACCAGGAGCGAGCTTACGCCATGATTGAATATACCATGGTTCACGCTTGGTGCGACGGGCCCAACTTCCTTGACCTTGGCAACCCGCTCGTCGAAGTTGCTGATGAAGAGAGTGGAGACAGCGAAGCAACTGAGTTAGATGGTCCGGATGACCCGGCCACAGATGCTCCTGACTCGGCCGATGCTCCAAGCGACGCTCCTGGCTCCAAGGGTGCTCCTCCGAGTCCTTCTTCTTCTTAGGCTAACAAATACTCGAACTTTGATTAGATCCCCGGTATGCCGGGTACAGATGTAACATACATTGCACTTTAAGTTTGATTATGCGCCTTTTGATAGGCTTTATATATTTGCGTTATGTACTAAGTGTGAATCATTCAAGGGCAAGTCCCCGAGTTTCATTTTGTCGTGTCACCTTTCCTTGACTTTGGCCCCTATCTACCTTTTTTGGTGTTCGACATTAGAGTTTCAAAGTACTAAGGATATAGTTAGCGGGTATGAAACTTGGATCACTTGGCCGAGATTACTCGACACGTAGTATAACGCGACATGCAGAGAGTTCAGAAAAAATCTAAAGCCGACCCGCGTTTCTCCTTTGTATTATCCGGCGTTCGTGTTTACCCGTCATACATCCTTTTCTCTTGCTTGCCATGAAGCCATGTTTTCGGACAATAGCATAGTCAAAGAGTTGATTTCTTCCGAGTAAACACTACTTGTTTCGAGATAAATTTTGGGTGTCACGCCAGTCATCACGAGATAATTGAGAGGGAAAACTTAAGGGGTAGTCCCCGAGTCAGTTTTTCGAATCACACCATTTTATTATCAGCACATAGCCGGCACACACATCCGACATATGAGAGTTCGAGTGATACATGCATTGCTTCTCCTAAGTATAGAAGGGATGAAGTAGCGCCACATTCCATGGCCTTTTGGTCTCATCTCCTAACCTGTCCGCCTTGTTGTTTTGTGCTTCACGAGCATCTATGAGATAATAGGAATCATTGTGCAATGCTTTGCTTACAATGAATGGACCTTCCCATGGAGGTGATAATTTATGCATTCCCGCTGTGCGCTGCACCAGCCTTAACAATATCCCCTTCTCGAAAAACACGAGGTTGCACTTTTCGGCTATGGTAGTGTCGGAGATTCTGTTGATATATAGCGGATCTGGATAATGCCAGTTCCCTTGCTTCTTCGAGTAAGTCTACTCCATATTCTCGGGCCTCTTTTACGTCGGCTTCCGAGTATTGCCTTATTCTTGGCGAGTCATACTCTATGTCGGCAGGCAAAACCACTTATGCCCCATACACAAGGAAGAATGGCGTATAACCCGTTGACCGATTCAGAGTTGTTCTTAGGCTCCATAACACTGAGGGTAGTACCTCTATCCAACAACCAGGTGACCTCTGGGGTGGTTCCATTAAGCGGGGCTTTATCCCTGACAGAACTAAGCCATTAGCCCGTTCAACTTGTCCATTTGATTCTGGATGGGCGACTGATGCTACATCGAGTCTTATTCGGTGTTTCCCGCAGAAACGATCAAAAGCTCCTTCGGCAAAGTTCGTGCCATTATCAGTGATTACACTGTGCGGGTAACCATATCTGAGGATTATATCCCTTAAGAATGTGACAGCTGTTTTACCGTCCGACTTTTTGATCGGTTTCACTTCTATCACTTGGTGAACTTATAAATCATGACCAAAATATGAGTCATGCCTCCCCTTGCTGGTTTGAATGGTCCTACCATATCTAGGCACCACACTGCAAAAGGCCAAGTGATTGGTATAGTCTTTAATTCAGATGCTGGTAGATGTGACTTGGATGCATAGTGTTGACAACCACTGCATTTTCTGACTAACTCTTGCGCTTGTTCCAACGCGCTTGGCCAATAGAATCCGTGTCGAAATGCCTTGGCCACCAATTCTCTTGATGACGCACGGTGCCCACATTTTCCTTGATGAATATCCAATAAGATCTCTTGGCCTTTCTCTGGGTTGATACAACGCTGCAGTACACTCGTCACACTTCGCTTGTACAATTCCTTGTTGATTATGGTGTACACTTTTGCTCTTCGTTTTGTTTTCCTTGCCAATATTTCATCACTCGGCAAGTTCCCATCTTTTAAATGATTGAAAATTGGATGTGCCCATACTGGTATCATTGGTTCCGGGTCTGCTTCAGTATCAATGTCCATTGGCTCCGCCGAGATATGCTCTGTCGACATTACTTGAGGAGCCCCCGAGTGTGATTCGGCAGCCCCTAAATTGAGCGGATCAGTCCCTGTGTGATTCGAAGCTACCCCTGAGTCGATATCCATTGGTACCACATCTGACTCCTAACTCGTCGGGGTGACCCTGATTGAGTCGGACTCTGGTGACGGCTTGATCGATGGTTTCCTGAGGTGCTCCAGTGCTACCCCTGGTGGTATTGCTTGCCGAGATGACCCTAATTTGGATAGTACATCTGTTGCCTCATTTTCTGCTCTAGGAACATGATGGAATTCGCATCCGTCAAAGTATCCCGAAATTTGTTGCACATGGAAACGATATAATGCCATGTTTGTGTCCAGCGCATCCCAATGTCCAGACACTTGCTGAATCACCAAATCCGAATCGCCAAAACACATGATCCTTTTGATACCGATTTCCTTGGCTACTTTGATGCCATGGACAAGTGCTTCATACTCCGAAACATTGTTGGAAACAGCAAAATGAATCTGTAACACGTACCTCAGTTGATCCCTCTTTGGAGATGTGTGCACTATCCCGGCGCCCAGACCCATTTTCGTCTTGGACCCGTCAAAATGCATTTTCCAGTAGTTCGGATCTGGCAGTGGTGGTTCGTACTGCATTTCCATCTAGTCTACAAAGAAATCTGCAACAGCCTGAGGCTTTATTACATCTCTTCTATCATATTGTGCAGTATACGGTCCCAGCTCTATGGCCCATTTTGCGACTCGGTCGCTGGCATCTTTGCTGCCCAATTTATCCGAGATAGGTGCCTCGCATATTACCCGGATTGGGTGTTCTTGAAAATAATGTTTCAGCTTCTTTGCTACCATATATACCCCATATGTCATCTTCTGATAATGCGTGTAATTCTTTTTCGAGACAGAGAGCACTTCGCTCAAGTAATAAACTGGTCTTTGGACTGATTTGCCCCCTTCTTCAAGTTCAACCGCTATTACTGCACTTACAACTTTATTGGTTGCGGTGACATAGAGCAAAATTGGCTCATTGGATAGTGGTGATGCTAATATTGGTGTTGTTGCCAACATTTTCTTTCATTCAGGGAAAGCGCTATCAGCCTGCTGTGTCCACGTGAATTTATCTGATTTCTTCATCTATTGATATAATGGTAGGGCTTTTTCCCCTAGCTGACTAACAAACCTGCTCAACGAGGCCAGGCATCCAGTAAACTTCTGGACATCGTTGAGGGTTTTTGGTAATTCCATTCTTTCAATGGAAGTGATTTTTGTCGGGTTAGCCTCAATTCCTCGGCTAGATACAAGGAATCCGAGTAACTTGCCAGCCGGGACACCAAATGTGCATTTTTCCGGGTTAAGCTTCATCCGGAATCTTCTTAAGTTTGCGAATGTTTGACGCAAGTCCTCAATTAGAGTATGACTTTGTTTGTTTTTTATTACGACGTCATCGACATATACTTGAACTTTTTTGTCCAATGGATCTTGTAAGCATTTTTGCATGCATCTTTGGTATGTTGCACCCGCATTTCTCAATCCAAATGGCATGGTACGATAGCAATAAGCCCCATACGGGGTGATAAAAGCTGTCTTTATTTGATCATCCAGATTCAATGGTATCTGATGGAATCCTGAATACGCATCCACAAACGACAACAACTCACACCCAGCAGTAGAATCTATGACTTGATCGATCCTTGGCAGGGGAAATGGATCTTTTGGACACCCCTTATTGAGGTTCATGTAATAAATACACATGCACCATACCACTGCCACGTTCGGGTCATCTTTTTTCTTCTCGACCAAGACTAGATTGGACAACCAATCCGGGTGCAGTACTTCCATGATAAATCCAGTAGATAAAAGTCTGGCAATCTCGGCTGCTATTACTTTCCTCCTATATTCGGCGAAGCGGCGGAGGGGTTGCTTCACCGGCTTGGCATCTGGTCTTACATGAAGAGAGTGCTCAGCCAGCTCCCTCGGAACTCCTTGCAGATCTTGAGTGGACCATGCAAAGATATCCCGATTCTCACGGAGGAAGCTGGTGAGCTCGCTTTCCTATTTGTCCGTAAGGCCAGCCCCAATGGTAACTATGCGCTCTGGGAAAGTCTCATCCACATGTACCTTCTTGGTTTCTTTGGTAGCTTGAAATGACACAATTGCCATATGGGTTGGTGAGTGCCGGCATGGACATTTGCGCTGCGTTGGCCAATGCTGCCACTTCCAACATTTGATTCTTTTCTTGTGCTATGACGAGTGACTCGGCCCGTGAAGATCGTGCTGAGTCACAAGGAATAGATATTTTGTAATCCCCTTCAACTGTAATTACCCCACATGGGCCTGGCAGCTTCATCTTTAAGTAGGCAATGTGGGTAGTAGCCATAAATCTCGCTATAGCCGGCCTGCCGAGTAAGGCGTGATATGAGCTAACCAAATCCACTACCTCGAACTCTATGGCCTCAGTGCGACAATTCTCTCTGTTGCTGAATAAGACGTCGACCCAGATCTTGCCAATTGTCTCACAGGACAATCCTGGCACAATGCCGTGGAAAGTGGTCTTAGACGGCTCCAGCATGTTCATGGTAATGCCTAACTTGAGCATGGTATCCTTGTACATGAACATTGGATCCAAAACTAGGGCATATCATCCTCGGGTTGGCATGATCTTGGGGTGATCTTTTATGCTCCAAGTTATTTCTTGCTCAGACCAATGCATGTACTTGGGAATTGTCGGCATCGTGGCATTCACCTCCATTATTCGTCGCTGCTGGCTCTTTTTGTCATCCGGATCTATGACAAAGACAACATAACTCTGGTGATGTTCTTTGTACTCATTTCTAGTTCCGTGGATGACATGAGCGTCATCACCTCTTGGGTTGTGCACTTGGTGCACAGTTTCTCTCCTTTCCTGATTGTGATACCTCGGCTACCTGTTTTCATATCTGTTATCTGCTCCCACTGTCTGAGCATTTCCTCCTGTAAGTGGTGGAGGGGGAGGTGGTGGAAGCTTCTTATTCGGTGAATCCACTCTATCTCCTTTCTGAAACCAAGTGCATTGTCTTGTTGTGTGATTGGCCGGTTTACTCGGACTAGGCGTGTGAAACTTACACGGCTGGTCCAGCATCATCTCATAGGTATATTTCTGTCGATCCTGATATTGCTTCCTATGTTCGTATGGCTTTTTTCCATCATTCTTTGGCACCCACTGTTGTTGTCCACTTGTCCTTTGATGTTGGCTACTTCCAGCATCTGGATGATCCTGACTCACGGCCGCAACCTGAGTCGAACCATATCTGTAGTATGGACTTTCATCTCTTCTCTTGCTTCTGTATTCGGATCTTTCCTGGCGCCTTTGTGACCCGGCAGCATCATAGATCTAAGTCTCAGTCATCCCATCTGCCGACATAAGCAGCATCTGAGTTGGATCTCCTAACGCATACCAATCAGCAATTCTTATTGTTTCTGCCAGACTTGCCGGCATATCTCTCTGTAACCTTTGCCATAGCACACTTCCATGTCTGCATCCTTGTGCAAACCAAGCGATTGCCTGTGACTCGATTACCCCTTCACAAGAGTTGCGCATCGTACACCACCTTGTGAGGACTTCCCTGTCTGTCTCATTCGGTCTTTGTTTGAACATCGCCAGTTGCTGTGGGCGATTCGGCCTCTTGTAAGTGCTGGTGAAATTGCTCACAAAAGCGTCTTGAAAATCGATCCATCTGTTGATACTTCCGGGTGGCAAATTGTTCAGCCATACCCGAGCTGGTCCTTCCAGCATCTGTGGTACATATCATACTGCCCATCTCAAATTTCCCTGCGCGATCTTCACAGCAGTTCCATAATCTATGAGCCAATCCTCTGGCTTTGTACTTCCATCATATATTTTTGTCCCTCTGGCCAGCTGGAAATTTGGTACCGGTGGCTCTTTCATGATCCTTGGGCCAAAGCATGGTGGACCCTGCGGACCTTGCGATTTGATTAGCTCTGCCATCTTTATTTGGTCAAGCTTCAGCCTTGCATCATCCGGCTGAAGGTTCCTGCCTCTGAGTCTAGCTCCCATTGCTTGATATGCGTGATCTGGTAATTCATATCCGTCATTCACCATAGCCAAGTAACCATCATTGTACTTATTCGCGTTCGGGTCAGCAGGCTGTTGAGCTGCCTTTCCCGCGCTTTGCTGTCTTCTTTTGGGTTGAGCTGGTGCATTATTCGGCGCTGTATTTCCTTCTCCTGCCGAGTGAGTTCTACGCCTAGCCTGAGGCGCAAAATTTTGCCCTCCATTGTCGTTTTTTGCCCTGCTTGCCTTTCTCGGCCTGCATTCTCTTGGTTTTCATTTCCTTGGGCATCATTCCATCTCTCCCCCTGTGCATGTACCGGGTTTCCTTGAACCATCGCAGGATCATAATTGACCATTTGCTTGTTTCTTCCAGAATCCACACTCTTCTCTTTTCTCGGTCTAGGCGCCGCTCCGGGTGAGGATGTTGTGTGCCCAGCCGATCTTGCCAAAACAGGAGTCGCCGAGTGAACCAGCTGTGACCTTCCTGCTATACCCGGATTTGCTCTATAATACGCTTCATTCAGCATGCTAGCTGCTCTAACTAGTTCATTGACTCGTCCTTGTTGTCTTTTCTTTGCTTCTCCCTCCAAATGGGGTAACTCTGCCATTGCTGCTTCTGCTGCTCGCAGATTAGCTGCTGCTATGTTATATGTTGGTCGCATAGCTGTTTCGTTGTTGTTCTCTGGCGTTATTTTTTATGTTGCATCTTCTAGCTCTTCATTGAGGTTTCTTCCTCTCAACCTTGTTTCATCAAGCCGGGTCTTTGCGCCCTTGACTCGATTTGCCGAGTTGAGCTCTCGGATCATGATATCCACATCCTGCTGTAACTGCGCTAATTCCTTGGCTTTCTCCAAAACTTTTATCCTGGCCTCCTCCAACTCGGCTTGCGCACGTGTCGGGTCAGTTGCTTGTGCTACTGGCTCTGCCAACTTGTCTATCGCTTCCTGCAGCTCCTTAGCCCTTTTACTCCTAGCTATGTTTTCTGGTTTTTCTAGTGGTGCCTTTGTTGTTCTTTCAGCCCTTGGTGTTTCCTCATGATTTCCTCCCTCAACATTCTCATTCACTACTGGAACTATTGGCGGAGCCACGGGGTTTGGCGCTGTCATCATTACCTCCATGGAGTCGAGTTGGTGAAGCTTCCCAGCGACAGGAATCGCTGGCGGATCCGGCGCCAGGACGACGTGCTCAGGATATGTGCGCTCCACGCGCACCACGACGTAGACGTGGTGCTCGCCGAACTTGATGAAGCGACCGCCCCTAGGGAACGGCTTGGTCCCGAAGCAACCCGCATTGTCGCTGACGAAGTTGAGCGCTCCAAACCTCTGGATGAGGCCGGAGTAGACGCGCTCGCCGGTCTTGGCGATGATGTTGCACGTCCGGATGAAGACTCCATCAAGCACCTACTTTTGCCCTACGGTGGGCGCCAACTGTCGTGGTGGTGGCACGGCAGATGCCATGGGTAGGCTTAAGTTGGGGGGCCGAATGGGTGCTTGTGGTCACCGGGGAGGGAGTGCACGGTCGAGCCATGCACGAAGAACAAGAAGAACTCTCCAGACTTACTGTTTTGATTGATACCCCAAGATTACAAGTGCTCCTTGAGCTGTGTGAACTAGGGTTTAGTGCACTAGTTTCCTACTTGGTCCAACCTCCCTCTACTACAGCTATGCCCTTCCTTATATAGGCAGTGCTAGCTAGCTTATACCCCTTTGGGTTCTAGCATGGTCAAAAGAGAAGGGCGACGCCGGGTGACACAAAAGGAGCCGGGTGACGCCCAAAGCATACGCTGACGTACAAAGTTACATCGTGACGCCAAAAGCAACAGGAAGCAGCGTACCAGAAGATCGTTAGCTGTCAAGCTTTATGGATTGGGCATCACCCGACTCCTTTTGTGTCACCCGGCGTCGCCCTTCTCTTTTGACCATGCTTTACCATGGTCCCTCATGAACCTTACTCGGAAAGGTGCCACGCGTCCTACTAGACTCGGCCCTTCCTCGGTAGACTCGGCTCGTCGGTTCCTGCAAGAATTACAACTTTGTCTTATGCGGGCCGACATAGTTTATATGTCGGCCACTCATGCTTATCTTACCCGGCCGTTCTTACCCGTCCTGGTTCTTTCTTTACTCGGAACTAACCAAGTTGTGCTATGTTTCACCTCTCGTGACCCTAACGGGGGTTATCCCCCGACAAAAGGATTAAATGTAAAGTGTGGAAGATAATACTTGCTTGTAGAAAGTAAACGGTAATAGTAGATTATGTATCAATGGTAAAGATTGGACCGGGGTTCACAGTTCACTAGAGGTGTTCTCCTTGAGATAGATAACATGTTGGGTGAACAAATTACAGCGGGGCAATTGACTGGTTGAGAAAGCATAACAATGCAAACACTAGACATCATGACTCCTATGATAATTGATTGGGCATTACAACAATATACATAGATCGTAATCCAACTGCATCTATGACTAATAATCCACCTTCAGGTTATCATCTGAACCCCTTCTAGTATTAAGTTGCAACTAACGGATAATTGCATTAAGCAATGTGTGTAAAGTAAACAATACAATTGTTCCATGATGAAAAGATTTTTTTCTCCCTAGTAGCAACAGCACATCTACAACCTTAGAGAATTCTGTCACTTCCCCAGATTACTAGAGGCATAAACCTACTATCGAGCATAAATACTCCCTCTTGGAGTCACAAGCATCTACTTGGACAAGATAGCTCCTAGCAACGGAGAGCATGCAAGATCACAAATAACACATACATGATAGAATCAATAATCAATCTGTCATGATAAAATCAATAATCAATCTGACATAGTATCTCAATATCCATCGAATCCCCACAAACACAACATGTATGATTACAAATAGATGATCTTGATCATGAACGGAGCTCACAAGATATAAACATGATAGCACAAGGAGGAGAAACAACCATCTAGCTACTTTATGGACCCATAGTCCAAGGGTGAACTACTCACGCATCATACCGGAGGCTGGCATGGTGATTAAGAAGGCCTCCGGGATGATCTCTCCCCTCCGACAGGGTGCCAGGAAGAGCTTCAGATCCCCCCGATCTAGGGACGATGGTGGAAGCGGCTACGGACTGTTTCGTGGAGATCTGATCGGGTGCCCTAGGGTTTATGCATCGGCGTGAATTTATAGGTGAAGAGGTGAGGAAGGGGTCCGCCCGAGGGGCCGACACCATACGGCGGCGCCCCCTTGGGCCACGTGTGCCTAGGGTGTGACCACCTCATGCCCCCCTCGTCTGCCCTTCGGTCTTTGTGTTCTCTTCGGTAAAATATTGACTTCGGTTTTTGTCCCGTCGAATTCCGAGAATATTTCCTTACTAGCTTTTCTGAAACCAAAAACAGCAGAAAACAGGCAATTGGCACTGCGGCATCTTGTTAATAGGTTAGTCTCAGAAAATGTATAAAAATACCTCAAAGTGTAGACAAAGCATAGCAAAGTTGATACTAAACAAGCATGGAACATAAAAAATTACAGATTCGTTTACGATGTATCAAATACCAAGGTGTTGCTCCTGGTGCTCGTAAGGAAAACATCAATAACATGTATATCATATATACCTTTGTCTTTTGTGGCAAACTTGCTGGTTTTCTTGTCATCGAGGTACTTGGGGCAGTTGCGCTTCCAGTGCCCATCTCCCTTGCAGTAGTAGCACACGACTCCAGCCTTTGGCTTTGGGACCTTAAGGGACTGGGCAACTTGCTTGCCATCCCTCTTAGGCTTCTTGCCCTTAGCCGTCGCTAACCTCTTAAAGTTGGTGGTCTTATTGACCATCAACACCGTGTGCTCCTTATTGATTTCCACCTCAGCAGTCTTAAGAATGGCGAACAACTCAGGAAGGGTCTTAACCATCCCTTGCATGTTGTAGTTCATCATGAAAGCTTTGTAGCTAGGATGAACCGAGTACAACACCCTATCAATCGCCAGCTCATTCGGGATCATCAATCCAAGGCGTTCAAGCGTCGAACATAGCCAGATATCTTGTGTTGGGGATATACTTTATGGGTATACCCACGGGACTCACGGAACAGGGTGCCCCAACAACGTGTTAGAGCTTTGCTTCACGGGCGACCCAATTAGAGAAAGAGGAGGAGTCACTTCCGTCTACAACAAGGCCCAGAAGAGTTACCGACTTAGGCATGTACTATTACTTGTAGTCCAAGTTGTATCTAGTTACCAACTCTGTAACGTAGCCGGATAGGTCTCTCATGTAACCCTAGGCCCCGGTGACTATATAAACAGGCCCTATGGGAGCCTTTAGGGCACAACAGCACAATCTACTCGCACAGGAGAACCTCTCTTGTAATCCGTTATAACATCCGTCTCTCACCGATATATTACTGGATTGCTAGCAGGAGTAGGATCCGATCACCACAGTCTAATCTAAACTTGGGTAAACTTGTGCTCACCGCTCCCGAAACACCTTACGTCTCACACCCCATCTTCTCAATGCCTTTAGGACCCTATATGGCGTACGTGTCGACAATCCGACGAAATTTGGCGCCCACCGTGGGGCAGGTGACCTTTGGAGCTTCATTCCGGGTGGAATCTACGCGTGCAGGAATCGACAAAACAATCGCGATGGGTCACGTGGTTTACGCTAGCGATGTCCCTCTTGTTATTCTCGACGAGACTTGGATTCCGGATAAGGAACCCGTGACAACCTACACAATCATGTCCATCGGCGAGATCGACATCTACCTCGGCTTCATTGATCCCGCCCAACCCACTCTTGAGGTGATGACCATGGTGGAAGAAAAAACCAGATATGTTTTGTCCGCAGAGGCGGAAGAGTTCAAGATCCCAGAAAAACCTGAACCCACCCAACCCTCTCTTGTAGTTGAAGAACTGGTCGATGAAAAATCCGGATCTGATCTCCCCATTGAGATCGGATACACGGATGAGGAGTATATTCGCTTCGGATCTGACTTTGTTGATGCTGAAACACAAAAGTCATTCTCAAGGTATAGGACTGAGAAGACGAGATGCCCCTGCATTAACTGTAGGATAGAGCCGGAAGTCAAGACGCTCCACTACCCCAAGACCATGAATAAGAAGATGCATTGCTACATGTACCATGTGGGCTCTGGATCCAACTATGTCGATGCTGGAGACGGAAACAATTCAGTTGTTGATGCAATCGAAGAAAGTGCCGACTTACCTGATTTCCCTCAGGAGTCACTAACGTCACAGGAGCTTCGAGACTTCGAGAAAGAGATGGAGGCATATGAAGAAGAATATCCCTCCAAACCAGCGCAAGGTGATCCGGAGACCCCTTCACATCCATATGATAGCATGGACGAAGATGACACCTCGCAAGATGACATGGACACCAGAGATTCGTCCGAGGTCCAGAAACAAACTATGACGGAAAGTACCGACGGAATTTTATCTCCTGGTACCAGACCAAAAGCCGTCTTTGCCACTGGTACGCACGTTAAGGCTACCGGGCGGTCAAAGAATAAGAAGAAGAAAAAGGACCTGTCACCGACAGAGCCGGTTGAGGAAGCCAATGAAGATGAAGTTGACGAAGAGATCGAGATGGAGAATCAGGATGGAGATCCGATTAAACCCACACCGGTCAATCCCCCCGTGGATGGTCACGTCTTCACCAATGGTGCACGTGAGATCTATGGATATGCTCTCACTATACCAATCCCAACTGCATCGGATCTTACCCCAGAGGAGTTGGAGAAAAGGGCCGAGGACCTGGAAAAGCATCGGTTGTTTTTGCTCGAAGAGGTTGTACGCATCATCAAGCTCAGGCAACAAATAGACAGCAATCCTGCCTAGTACTAGTTAGAATTCAAATGACTACCAAACAAGACAAGGGGAGGTCCGGTTCTTGCTAATAGGAACCCGGATGTCCATAGAGATTTATTCGATGGAAAATCCGGAGAGAAGATCCAAGTCTACAACACGCCAGTGGAAAACGCTGCGGCTGCTAGAGCCATCCTCGCCAACAATCCATAACAGGTCCGGCAATGCATGATGTTGCTGGACAAAGGACTAAAATAGAAAAACATAGCCGCATCATTCAGTGGCAAGATGGCATCAAGGTCGGAATTTTTCCACACTAGCGCAGGCAAAAGCGCTGATGTAAGGCCCCGCAGGGATACGTATCAACTTCATCGCCCTCGGAAAGAAGAAAATTCAAGGACCAGATCAAACGGTCATCATCGTAGGGCCGCGCGGGACTGGTCGGGAGTATTCCGACTGCATCTGAGGATGCCATCAGGGCATTGGTGCTTCATCAGGGCCATCGTCTCCAGAATAATCGCAACAAAGAAGACCCGGAGGTGCACTGCTAGCAATAATAGGATCGTCTAAGAATGCCACCCCCAGCTGTCCGGCTGGCAACTCCAGACGAATAAATGACCCGAATCATCCTGAATCAAGTAGGGAAGGTGCTCGAAGAAACCAACCTCGGAGTCAGCATAATGAGGCTCCAGGACCTCGCCGCTTAGCCAGAAATAATCTGACAACGCCAGTACACCGCCCAGCCGCGACCATGAAGGATCTCATCATAGCCATGGAAATTGTAGGGGCGGAGGTGGCGATGGAGGAAGAAGAGGAAGAAATCCGCCTCTGCCACGCAGAAGCCGCAAGCCTCCAAGGTGTAGATCTCTATCGCCAAATGATGCCCGCCAACGGATCGAATCCAGCATTGCTGCGCGACGGTATGAGGAAGAGGACGTGTACGTGGGACCCAATTGCTTTGGTCCACGTATTAGTCAAACCAAATTTCCGGTTGACTTTGGCATTGCCAAAAACATTCAACCCTATGACGGGATAGCTCGGCCAGATACTTTGCTCAAGATTTCTTCCAGGCTTGCTGCATCGCCAAAGGAGGAAACAACCTGGTTGCAGTTCGATATCTCCCACTCATGTTGCGGAAGACGGCTCGATCATGGCTCAATTAACTACCAGAGAACTCGATTCACAATTGGTATGATATGAAAAGTGTGTTCTTTTCAAACTTAGAAGGAACATACAGGAGGCCCTCCACAATCGGAGACTTGTAGCGTTGCACTCAAAGACCTAGAGGAAACTGCCGGGATTACCTTGGATGCTGGATCGACACGAAGAACTCATGTGAGGGAGTAAACAAACAAACTGCGATTGAAGCTTTCATTCCAGGACTCCCAGTCTGAATTTTGCGTCATAGACTGAAGTGTGGCTGCTAAATATTCTGACGTCGATGATGATTCAGAAGGAATGATGAATATTCTGGCCAATCCAAATGCGTCCAAGCAGTAGAAGCAACAAACTCAGAAGCGCAAAAACACCTCGGAAGAAAAACTAGCTCTAGACAACATAGTTGTTAACACAACTTTCGGATCTGGAGGACGAGGAGGGTATGGAGGCGGCCGGGGATGAGGTCACGGAACTTCTCGGGTCCAAGGTAGAGGAGATCAGTAGCCCAGACAATCATATTCCTGGGCCGACATCGCCAACAACCCTTGTGTACATCACTTGGATGCGAATGGAGGTTCTACCCACATGAATGTTGAGTGTCATTTCAATGATGACATCAAGAAAGAAGAATTCGGTTGCTACAGAGCCAAGCAACGAAAAGGAAAGAAAAATTCTGAGAATGGAAAGGAGCCCAAGGAAGATTCTGACATGGAAGAAGCGGACGCCGCACAGCCCAAGTCGGATGGAAAGAAGGATTATCCCACAAATAAATATGCATACATCTGCTTCCTTGGAAATCAATCGGCTAAGGTCAACAACGCGGTTCTCCGTGAGCTCAACGCCACGGTTCTGGCTGTTCCCTAATTCCTGGATTGGTCGGATGTAACCATCACCTTTGACCACACAGATCACCCGAGGAAAACACATCGTCTTGGAAAGTACCTTCTAGTCGTCAATCCTGTTATTGATGGCTATGAGTTCTCTAAAACTCTCATGGACGTTGGTAACAGCATCAACATCCTCTACATTGAAACACTTCACCGCATGAAGATCCACAAGATCCAGTTAAGTTACATTAGTGTAACTTTTCATGGCATTGTACCAGGGAGACAAGCGGATTCTCTGGGTGTGATCACACTGGACTTGACATTTGGAACCTGGGATAACTACCGAACCTAGCCACTCTCCTTTGAGGTGGTATCATTCAAAAGTGCTTACCACACCATCTTCGGGCGTCCGGCTTACTAGGAGTTCATGGCTCGCCCCTGTTACATCTACAACATGATAAAGCTTCCGGGTCCAAAGGGAGTTCTCACCATCCGGGGTAACCCGAAGAAAGTGTGAGACTGCGAGGAAGGATCTGCCGCCTTTGCTGAAACCTTGCTGCAAGCCCAGGAGTACCAGGAGATCAAGAAGACCATTTACCCATCCGAGATGCCAACCACGAAGAACGAGGTGCTGAAGCCAAACCTACAGTTCAAGGCATCAGAAGAGACAAGGAAGATGTCACTGAAGGAATATGATCCCTCCAAGACGATGAATGTAGGGGTAGGCTATAGCACCCCGGGAAAACCACTACTAGAAAATCGTTTGTTGTTTTTGTTTTTGGTGCATCATCAAGATATCATCCTCATGTTATCATGCCACATTGCATTTGAGCATCATACCAAACATTGTTTTGTTTTGTCTTGCTTGTGTTGTTGCTATCACAAATACTCTCTCCCTCTTTGTATCTCTATTTTGTTTTATACAAACAAGGGCCATTGTTAGGGTCCAATATTTTGAAAAGGGTTTTGTTCTTTTACTAAAACCCTAATCTAGTAAAATGCCAAATATACATACACCTATTATGTATGTGGGCATCATCTCCCCTCCTGATCTTGTTCCCTCTCGTCTAATTTGTTTCCCTAAACCTCCTTTCAAATATTCCTTAAAAGTTTCAAGGTTTTTGAAATCAATTGCTTGTTTAAAATGAACAAACAAATAATAATACTACCTCTGATCCTAAATAAGTGTCGTAGTTTTGAACTAACTCTAGTTCAAAATGGCGACACTTATTTAGGATCGGAGGGAGTAATAATAATAATAATAATAAACAGGAAGTAAAGAAATATAAGAAGAGGAGGAGCCTTACCTATTTTAGCAGTAGCAGCCCACAGTAGCCAGTTCTCTCTCCCTTTTGGCACATCGCAGAAGCAATCCGGCTGGAGCAAGCGGCCCGCCCGGGGCCTGCCCATTCTCTTCTACTTCCTTCCTAGGACGGCCCAACTCATTGCCTCGCTGGCCGCGTACCCCTTCACGACCGAAGCAATGTCGTCTTTCCTCTGTTCTTCTTCTCCGTCGCTCTCTCTCTCTCTCTACAGGGTAATGGCAGGTAGCAGGTGGACGTTCCCGCGCCGTATGCCCCCGCCTCCCGCGTGACCTGTCCCCTTCTTATCCTCGCGCCGCGCCATGCCATCCCGAACCCTATCCTCCCCTATCCTTTTCCCTAGCGCCGCCTCCACCTGCGTGCGTCCGCAGCCACGTTGTCACAACCCGAGGCTGAGCCGGGTGTCCTTATTGGCATGATCGTCCCCATCTTTGTTGTAGACTGCTTCTTCCACTTCTTCGCGTGCAAGACCAACTCCGGCCGTCTGTGATCGTCTGCTTCCCATGTTCCACGCCGGGATACGCGCCTAGCGGAATTCTCGAGCTCGCCGTCTGCAACCTCCCTCTGCAGCATCCCAAGCTCTTCATCCTCCTCCACTTCCTTGCCTCGCTGCGGTACGTGCCCGACGCCAGCTGCGCGTTCTCAACCGATGCCCGGCGCACCACTCACCTCGCCGTCTCGGACCTCGCCGCCGCACCATCGCCGTCATCATCTCGTGCCGCCCCTGCCCTGATTCCTATGGGAATCTATGGAGCTGAGCTCCCCCGATCTTTTTCTCTTCCTTGGTGCATCCTCTCTGCCGCCCGGTAGCTCGCCTCGTCGCTGTTTAGCCCTGGCGCGCGTAGGTGTCTGTGGGTTCAGAGAAAATATGTCGAAAGTTCCCTCACACCTCGCTGCCACCCTCTTCATGTCAATTTTTCTGACGCCGTGAATCATGTGAAATCGAGTGTTCCCTTTCATTGGACGCCGTGGCCATTATCGTCGATTCGTCGCCGTCACGCCTCCCCACGTCTTCTCGACCTCTCTATCGTCATCAGGGTGAGTTCCTAAATCCTCCCGTACCTCTCAATCACGTCAACTCGTTTTAAATCGCCGTCGCACCTCAAGACACTGTCGGACACCGTCAGAGCCGAGTCTCCGATGACCATTTCCGAGCGGCGCCGCCACTCTATGGTTCAGCATGTCGCGCTGATTTGAACTAGGTTAGTTTCACTTGCAAGGGCGCCGTAGATCATCGCCGGCGACCATCCACCGGTGGTGAGGGCAGTGCTGATGTCATAGCGACGTCATTTCGACATCACCCTTGACCTATTCCACCGCTTGACCGGTCCACTGCTTGCGTGACATGTCGACGTCGCCGGTACCCCACCTGTCTGTGAGTAGGTAATGCCTGGGTGTGGTGTGAAAGGTTATTTCCTGTTTAGGAAATAGATTAAACATTATAAGTTCAAATATAAATATTTCCAGAAAAAATTGATTAAACATTGTAAATGCAATAAATTTTATTTTATAATTCAGAAAAATATGTGTAATATATGAAATTTTTTAGAAAAATAAAATCTATAATTTAATTATATCATCCAACACCATTATGTTAATTATTTAAATAAATATTAATTAATAAAGATTTTATAAGTAATAAAACTTTAATAATTCATATTTTAATACTGGTAATTAATAAAAATATAAATAATATAACAAAATTCTTAGAAAAATAAGAACTTAATATTATAATCATGTATTATTATTTCACTTAATTAAAAATCTATTATTTATTAAGTGTTAAATATTATAAAAATCATATATTATTATTTATAAATCACGAAAATAAATATAATATAGCAAAATAATACCTATATGCTAAAAATATAACATCCCACTTTTAAAGTAAGTAAAAGTCTAATACTCTAATAAATTGAGTTTAAACTTATTTTCTTAATTAATAATTCTTAACAGGGTAAATAAAAATTGCTAATATTTTAAGATTACCTAATTGAGGTGTACTAAATAGTATTAGTATTAAATATTGATAATATATGAATACAAAATGGTTCAACACATTTTAAATATAATCTTATTGAATATCATTCCACCAAAAGTGTAGAAATATCTTTAAATAACATCTTTTTCAAATATAAAATCTTTAAGAATAAATTGTGGCTAAATAATACTTATTCCTTTATTTCAACCACAAGTTATCAACATACCAAGACACTATAGTGAATTCATAAGTAGATAAAAGTTTCTAGCCATTATAATATTAAGAAACCACTACTCAAATAAAAGTAATATCACTCTTAAATAACTTTAAAGAAACATTATAAAATGAACAGTACAGATATCATAAGAATTACACCTTAAGGCCATCTATGTTCTTAAAGCTAACTTCAAGTCCACAAGACTTTAAATATACCGCTAAAGACTTTGTTATGTGTTTTATAGTTAACTTTGGTCTATTTTAATTAAGTCGTAAAGCATCTCAAATCTAAGCTATTCAAGCAAGCGTAGACAACATCAATCACATTCTATCAATCATATTATAGAAGCTATCAGGATTGTTTAAACCTTAGCAAAGAAATATTTTCTTCAAATGTTATTCTTTTTGCCACTTCAAATAACAAATCTTAAGATAATATCTCCAACATTTAACAACTAAACTCAAAGACTTTCATCATAGTCAACAGACGATAATTAATCATAATCACATTGTTTTAAACTTTACTCGTATACTTAGGATTGTTAAATCCTAAGTTCCTTATAAATGTCATTAATTGTAAAGTAAAGTTTAAAGATAGAACAATTATTATATGAGCATTCCTCATTTGTATACCTTATTGATTGTATGATATTTTAATTACACCTTGTTTCACACACCCTCAGCAGGCTTAATAAGAACCACAAGTGCGAAACTTATCTAAAAGTATAACACGTTCTAAAGAAACCCTTTCCAGTTTCCAAACCCTAGATCAACGCTTATTCTAGGGATACGATCTTACCAAATTGCATTACATTACTTATGCATAATAGCATCCTGCTTTTTTAAACATTAGTCCTTACAGGACCAATGATGCTGATTTCAGATGTTGGATCTTATATTGTCTTGAAGATCGTGAGTGCATAATCTTGCAATCACAAAAGGCAAGTTCACACTTGCTCATGTCCTTTGATTATTTTGTATAAAGTATTTTGCAAATCCAGTGTTGTCATCACCTACAGTTCAAAATGGTTAGAAAATACTATTTTCATAATAAATTGATTATAGGTTATTTACCAGGAGGTAATAACCTAATATGACAGTTCCGGTGGTAAAGGAACATATTATCTAGGACTTAACAACCAATATCGCCAGTTATTCTTGCATCGTATATCATGCATTAACCATGAGATTTAGAATGGAACTGAGAAGTCAGTTGTATCTTCTTCATCTCGCATGTAGCCGGATGTGCAGGTCGTGGCTATTATCCTCGTAGCATGCATTAAGTGGTAATTCGTAGAGGATATGCAGCATATGCGTGGGAACCCTCAATGTCCCGCGATATTTCTAGCATCTAACAGTATGTACTAATCATTGCGGTAATTCAATGGGTGGGCATGGTGTACACCAAGGAGACATGCGGGGTCGCGAAGGGAGCAGTGATTGGCTTGGATCATCTTCTGGGCCCCACATTATGGAATTATGGACAGGAATAAGCTGCCCAGTTGTGCAACAAAGAGTTGATATCTCATGGGTAAAGTAATGCACCTCTGCAGAGTGTAAGAACTATAACTTGTTACTTCTTGTTCCGGAAAGGAGCTACGAACGCAACAGGAATGGAACTCCATGATAGTTCTGGTAAACATGTGAAGGCTCATGGACATAGCTTTTCTAAATAAAAGCAACCTTTGAAGAAATGTTTATGAAAACTTGCATTGCCTACGACCTATGGTCTGTGGCTATAGATATAGTGCATCAAACACTCCTTTTCTAGTGAAATTGCTGAGTACGCTCGTACTCAACGTATCTTCTTAACCCTTGCTAGATTCTGAATCCATAAAGACGACGTCTGCATCAAGTTATGCTCCAGGAATCATCATCGAAGAGTCTAAGCTCTTTATTGAAGTCAAGAAAGTCAACATACACACCAACTTAAGTGAGGACGAAGTTGCTGAATGGATAGGAATATAATCTCTAGCCATAGAACCTACTTCTGTAGAGTATTGCAATAGCAGTAATGCTAGACCAATAGTTCAGATGCTGGTATTTTAGTATGATAATTATTGAGTTGTTTATTTTTGATTCTTATTTGGAAGAAGTTTCTTCCTCTCTCTTTAACCTAGAATGTTCTCTGGATCTTATGTAAAGAGTCGAGTTATAACCTTTATCCATGTCTTAGACCTGCTGTGTTTCTGTTGTACCACTCTGAGGGATGTAATACTAGTGAACGGCGTTTCATTGGTTTTATGTCAACGACTATAGTATACTACATCATGCAGTGGTATGCTGGGTCACCGCAAGAATTCTAGATAGTTACTTTACGGACTGGTATCGTATTGTTTTGATGTGTTAATCTAAAGTTTAAAAGGCCTATTGCAAACTTTCAGTAGGTTCTGGTTACTTCTTGAAGTTTAATAATTATTATTAAATCAAGAGTAACAATTCCAGAGTTAGTATATAAATATCATGTTTGTTTCCATGATTCTTGATATTCAAAAGATTGTTTTAATATCAAGGTTATCGGGGAGCTGAAAGAATTGTTTCAGAAACCATCATGTGTGAAAGATATTGTGATATATGAAATAAGTTTTTGGTTGCAACATGATAGAGTATAATATGGAAAATTCATGTTCTCATATTTGATGATAATTTGCAAAAGGTTGGAGACGTTGGTCGTCCTAATCCTCCAAAAGGTTTTGGAGAGCAACATTATACTCGCAATTCATCGTTATAAGCTAAATTAGCTTGATCATGAATAGTTCCATGATAAGGATGAATATTTGATGTAGGTAAAATGTTTAATACACTAAAAGATTACTAAAGAGTGGAATTTGAAAGAACACCAAACATTTGATGCTGGTGATCTACTTCAAAGTGCAAGTCCAAAGACATTGGTATTTAACTATGCATGTTTTGGACTATGTGTCATGAGTATGGCGCCACTGTTGATGTTGATAGATTATTTTGAAAGGATAAAGAAATACTAAAAGAGAAATCTAAGAAATATTTGGCAGAAGAGAAAAGACTAGAATTTTTTAGCTTAGGTATATAGAAGATATACATGTTATGGCTATATTCTTTGCTTGTTAAACAATGTGGTTCTTAAGTATTGGATACTGAATTTGTTGGTGTGAATCGTCATAATAAACAACATAATTCATGAACTACAATGGCCTAAGTAACTAGCAAAATAATCTGTGATGATGTTCATCGAGAATAGATAAAAAGTTGTTATGTTGCTCGTTGACATCAAAGCTTTCCTTCAAGATTTGTTTTATCAGGCATCATGAGAACAAAAGGTTGTTAAAATAATTTCCGTATTCCATGAAAGATGGATGATATACAAGTCTAGTTGGAGAAATCACATCCATAAAACTAGTGCTAAAAATGTCGAAAGACAATTGATTGAAAGATCACTTAAGAAGTGATATCACCGTTTAAATTATATTGGAAAGAAAACATGAAGAAACTCCATGTGGATGGAATTTTGGAGTCTTTTGATTTTTATCAAATGACGCTTGTGAAACTTTCTTAGAGATAATTAAAAATCTGTTCATAGGCCAAAAGTGAATGAATGACTAGCTTATTGGAACTTATACATATAGATGTATGAAGCCCATTATGTGTAGTCGACATCGATGGATTTCACCTTCATATGCTTTCTCCAAAAAATTTGAGTGAATATATGAATATTTACTTAATTAGGATGAAGTGTGCAACATTTGAAAAGTTCAACTTTCAAGATGAAGTGCAAAATCAATGTAACAAGAAAATAAAGAATTTATGATAGGATCATAAAGGAAGATATTTTAGTTACAAGTTTAGCATAACACCTAAGATTTGAGGAATCGTTCCATGGATTTGTGTTTCCCGAGACACCATATGATTATGGAATAATCGAGATATGCAATGAAACCTTGTTTGACATGGTAAGATCGAATGTGTAATTCATAAAACTGCCATTATATTTTAAAGATTAAAAGCTTTAGAGACTACCGCTTTTTCACTGAATAAGAGCTCCATCATGATCCGTTGAAATGACACCATATAAACTTATGGTTTGGGATAAAACTCAAGTTGTCCTTTCTTAAACATTGGTATGTTATGCATAAGTGATATGTTTACAACCAAAGTCAGATGGACATGTCTTTGTATGTTATTTAGAATAACTGTTGAGTATTCCTCCATAACACCAGGAGACAAAAGTGTTTGTCACTTAAAACATCAAGTTTCTTTAAAAAGGAATTTTTTGTGAAAAGATAAGTGGGAGGACAATAGAACTTTGATAAGGTTAAAAGAACCTTAGCTATATGTGCAAAGTTGCGCAACACCGAAAATTGTTCCGGAGGCAGCAATAATGCTCATGGCTCACGTGCCTCAAAGGTTGTGGTCACGGGGGTCTAAGTTCCTATTGAACAAAGTAGGTTAGGTAAACAATCAAATACCAAGATTTGAGGGTTGAATAATTATTTGACAATAATGAACCAACTACATGCAAAGAAGCGATGATGGGCCCTGACTCTGTCAGATGGCTTTAAGCTATAGAATCCGTGATAGTTCCATACACGAGAAATCAAGCTTTGAACTTGAAAGACCCTCTAGAAAGGTGTAAGACCTTATAGTCGTGTTTGGATCTATAAATAAATAGACATGGATGTTTCACATCTATGAAATTATCGACATGTTGGGAAAGAGTTCACAACAACGTTCAAAGGTTGACTATGACAAGATTTGATCTTTCATAGCGATATTTAGTCTAGACGGATTAATGTAGCAACCACTACATGTATTGGTATATGATAGTTGAATAAACAAAACAAAGTTCTTCTAATAGAATTGTTACCTAGGACGTGTGCATAACATGATCCAAAGGGTTTTGTTAAATTCAAAGGTTTCTAAAACTGTATGCAAACTTCAATGGTTGAAATAAGCATCGGGGAGTTGTAATCTTCACCATGATGAAATTGTTAAAGGGTTCAATTTCATCAGAGACGATGAAGATTCTTGCATTAGCAAGAAATTAGGTAGGAGCGCTAAGACATATATTTAATGCATTATGTGGAAGACATATTGTTGATTGAAATGATGTATCTTATATTAACACAATTTAAAGAATTTCATCTCGCTAGACTTAGGAAAAACCCGAATATTTGGTATCAATATCTATATGGATAGATTGAGACGCTAATATGGTTGTGCCAGGAGTACATAGATGATATATTGAATGAGTTCAATATAGAAACTACAAGAAATGTTCTTGTCACACAGAAAGGATTGAATCGAAATTCAAGTGTGTTGACACTTGGTAAGTGAAACAAAGATTCAAGTATAGATTGATACTTGATGTATGAAATCGCAAAGATTATTTTTATCAATCATACTATGATATGTACAAATCCAGATATGTCCTATGCTATAAATGTTACGAGCTTATACCAGAATGATTCATAAGATGATCATTATACGATATTAAGGATATTCTTATGATGTTTTTGAAGAACTAAGAATATATTATTTTGTAGAGGTGAAAAATAGATGGTTAGTTCATTGTAAAAGTACTACATTGATACTAGTTTTGTCACAAAGTACAAATCGAGTTTATCTCAATCTAAACTAATGGTGGCACAATATAATGGAAAGTAAAGTTCCATAATGGATTTGGATGAGTTCCAAAGTTAAGACATTCTGACAGATACTACAAAAAGGCTAAGTATATGACTGCTATTATAGCAGCAAAAGAGGGCATTTGTGTCAAGTAGTTTGTTATCAAACTAGGTGAAGTTCACAGTGGGATAATACTATGAAGATATATTGTACAACAATATTATCAACATGTTTTAACCCTAAGGAACTAAAGGTCTCACCAAAGGACCAAATTTATATAAAGCCATCTCATTAGAGAATGAGTGATGCGTAGATACGCAAAGACATGCAATTACACATGGACCTGAAAGTGTCGGATCCGAAGATCAGTTGACCACTAGCAATTGTGTACATACAACACCAGAAAGCCATAGGTGTTGAATACACTAAGATTTGAAACTAGATTATTGTCTCTAGTGCAAGTGGAAGACTATTGGAGATATGCCCAAGAGGCAATAATAAAGTGGTTATTATCATATCTTCATGCTTATGATAAATGTTTACATATCATGTTATAATTGTATTAACCAGAAACATTAATACTTATGTGATTTGTAAACATAAAAGAGTCCCTAGTAAAGCCTCTTGTAAAACTAGATTATTGGTTAATATATGATCATGGTTTCCTGATCATGAACATTGAGATGTTATTAACAACAAGGTCATATCATTAGAAGAATGATGTGATGGACATACTCCTATAGTTAAGCGTAGCATAAGATCAAGTCATTCAAATAGTTCACTTGCTATAAGATTTTAAATAAATAGTAACCTAAATCCTTCGACCATGAGATCATGCTAATCACCATCACAAGAAGGATGCTTTGATGACATCAAACACCACTTCGTAACTGGGTGGTTATAAAGGTGGCATTGAGTGTTCAGAAAGTATGTGTTGAGGCGCATGGACTAAGAGTGGGATTTGTCCATCCATATGACAGATATATATACTCTGGGCCCTCTCGGTGGAATGTCATTTAGTTGGCTTTCAAGCATGTGACAATGTTTCCTGGTGCCTTGAAAGTTAAAAGGAAAGTTTGAAAAGTCAAACTGGGACAATGTTTCCTCGTGGAGGAAGGAGAGAATCCTTCTCTCCCTCCACCACGAGCCTAGTAGGAGAGGGAGTTGGGGAAGGATTCAAACTCCCCTCTCACAAGATGCCCCTCCCTCTGATAAATAGAGGGGAGGGGGTGCCCCCCAAGACACACCACAACCAGCACCTCCCAACACCGTCGTCGCGCCACCGCCACCCTAGCCGCCGCCGACCACCTCCTCCTCTCTGACTTCTAAACCCTAGATCACTGGGGAAACCCTATTTATCCACCATAACCCGCTCCGGCTTAGGCGAAGCCCTGCGGGATCTTCCCTCTACTTTTGACACCACGTTGTCGTGCTGCCGGAATCGCGAGGAGAGAAATAAAACCTCCGCTGCCTGCTGGAACACAGGAGAGGAAGGTCTTCATCGAGTACCGAACGTGTGACCGACCGCGGAAGCGCTGCCGGAACGCAGCGCCGGAAGGTTCGTCTACACGATCTTGAAATCGGCAAGTGTGCGACTACATCACCCACGAGAATCTACTCTCGTTAATCGCTTTGGAATCTTTGAGAGTGAGTAGTCTAATCGACTCGTTGCTACAATCTAGTATATAGATCTTGGCTTGTGTGTGTTCATGCGGTAGAATTTTTTTGTTTTCCATGCTACGAACCTGTACAATTAGCACAGGCAATCTCTGAATCGTTCTTCAGTTCTGACAAGGGGCTGAGTAGTTTTTGCAGTTTGGCCCTTGCCAGTTTTAGACATTGAACCCGCGATCCCTGCCATCGCCACGTGGCAGCAGCCTAGCACCGCGTGCGCGAGTGCACCCATCTCACCGGTTAGTTCCACCTGTCTGTGACCTGGAGTAGCCCTCACCCATGTAACAGAAGTCTAGCACATTTTAAAACTAAAATAAAAAAATCAATTTCATTTCTGTTTAAATATAGAATTGTTAATAACTTCTGTTTGAATTCGAATTTGGCAAAACTTGAATATGAAAAGTGTTTATATTTTAAATGTGAATCCAACCGTATATTCGAATCTTTGCAAATATACTTCAAACTACTCAAACCTTTCACTCTAACCCGTTTTCATAATTTTGACTTTAATAATAATTGAAATTCATAATTTCAAATAAAATAATATATGTTTTTGAATCAGAAAAATGTGAGGAATCTGTTTATGCTATTTACAATATCATTTGATCAAACTAAAATTTTCGCAAAAAAAATATTAATAAATATCCATTTCTTAAATACGGCATAACTTTCCGTGATTCCGAATTTGACAAATGATATGTATAAAATGATCAACGCGATGAGCCCTTTACAACTATGTATTCTATACTTGCAATTGCATTATGCATCATGGATAACTTATAAATGAGAATGTTTATGCAATGAAAACATGATGAATAAAATAGGGAAATAATTATGTCTCGTTAATAACGCCCCACTAATGTTGTATCATCATTGTACTATGCTAATGACATACTTTCAACATGATTTGCATCATTAACTTTCCATGCCATGCATCATATCATGATCATGCCGAATCTTCTGCATTAGTTGTAATTCTTGCATTGCTTGTCCCTTTTACTGTTTTGCTTCTTCCCGGACTAGGCCGATGCGTTGATGCGAGTGTCGACCCGATCTTTGGATGAACCTTTGACAATGTTTTCAGGCGAGCATTCTCCCCCTTTCTACCAATCTTACTTTTATGATCTTTATTTCCTCATGTTGATCTATTGATATCTGTGTTGTGATGCTATAGATTCCATACCCCTTTATTATTCCCTGCAGCCCCTAAATTGCCACGAAAACCTCATATTACCTATTGTTTGGTAAACAGTCGGCCTTGTGAGTCGTAGTTGATTGCTCAGGTGCTGCTTCGCGTCGTCAACGTTCCACCGTTGTTGGGTGGTTGGCACATGCTTAATGGTGAAGATGATCATGGCTTTAATTAGCATTTAATAACTAATATTGAAAGTAGGTAAATAATGGAGAGGCATCGGTGGGTAATAGACAATATTTGGTTTTTAACCGCTCACTTGTGTCCCGTAGGACCCCGATTTCTTGACACCTGTTCCGAGATCGAGCACGCTAACCACTGGTGGGGTGTGTGGGCACCCTCATCGATTTAGTACCTGATTTCAAAGTACTGTACTAGGGGCCACAAACTAGTTTGGGGATTTATTACTATCTTGTACTTATGCCATGGTTTACTGCTTTATTTACTATTATGCTTGGAGCGCCTGTACTGTTTAGGAACCCCGTGCCATGTTTTCGCTGTATTGACAAGCCCAGTCACACATTCAGGTTCCCATTCATTTACAGTCATCGCCACACACCCTGGGTCCGTATCAGAGACGGACGACTTTGTTGAGGGTAGCTTAGTGGGGTGGCCCCAATGTGCATGCTTTGGGTCTGGGAAACGTCGTGTCTGAAACCCCGTTGACATACTGTTGGGTGTATGTTTTGTGATTTTGTACCTACCTGATTTGAAAACAAGGGTGTAGGTGCGTGTAGAAACTTTGGTGCACCCCTGTAGGGTTAAATCTTTTCGAGAATCCGTGTCCGCGGTTATGGACGACTTGGAGCACAGTTCTCGATCATAGAAAACTATAACTAAAGTTTACTGTTATAATATGACTTGTATCCAAAAGGACTAGTAAGTTGGATAACCACCATGGAATGAATGGATAAAATTGCCAAATGTGTGAGTTTCCTCGGCATGACTTCCTCGTTTGGTCTCCAGGGGGAAATACCAGGATGGGTATGTTTGGTGGTAGTATCATCTTGGTTCCGAATAGGTCCTTCTTATCCCTCTCTAATTTCCGACAGTTGTATTGAGTCTCTATAGGTTGTTTAGTGCATGCTTTGTTGTCTCTTCAGTCCACCATACCTATGTATGCGAGGACCGCCGAATTGTAAGACTCGCCATGTACTGGCCTCATTACTGACTGCTCTCTTTTTCTTTTGCCCTTTGTCGGCGCCCCTTTTGTTTCAGTAGGTTTGAGATCAACGTCGTTAGCAGGTTTACCCTTCCGCCTTTGCCTGCGTAGGGTTATGGATGCCATTGGTTATTCTTCAAGGCTCTTAGCCCCATTTGCATCTTATCCGTAGGCGGATGATGTATATTTTCAAAGTGGTTTGGATCTTTGTACTGTATTTCTATATTCTTGACTCATGGAGTCGTTGATGTATATATCTGTTCTGTGGGTTCCATCGTGGACCATTGTGTAATGGTATTACTATATTTTCCACCCGCACAAAAGTGCCTGGTGGGCACCTTTGAATCGTTTCTATGTAGGTTTGGCGGGAATTGGTAAAACTTGCATAGGGCCGATCCGAGGGTGTTACATAGGCTTAAACCTAGGGGACTTGATGAGCCGATTACGAAAGCCCGCTCGTTGAGTTCCTCAAAGATAATAGTAATATCTTCGCATGGCAGCCTTCTGACATGACCGGAGTACCTAGGGGACTTGATGAGCACTCTCTTAATGTGTTCCCTGACGCTAAACCCATCAAGCAGTCCTTACGATGGTTTTGTGATGAAAAGAACAAATCTATACCTAAAGAATTAGCCCGACTAGAATTAGCCGGATTTATCGCAGAGGTCATCCACGCTGATTAGATGGCAAATCATGTACTCATCCCTAAAAAGAACACTATTGAAGTAAGGATGTGTGTTGATTATACCGCTTTGAACAAGGCATGCCATAAAGATCCGTTTCCTTTGCCCAGAATCGATCAAGTTATCGACTCAACGGCAGGGTCAGAATTACTCAGTTTTCTCGATACATATTCTGGATATCACCAAATACCGATGAAAGAATCGGATCAACTCAAGACGTCTTTCATCACACCTTTTGGAACCTTCTTATACAAAACTATGCCTTTTGTCTTAAAGAACACAAAAGCTACATATCAATGCACCATGCAGCGTTTCCTTAACGATCAAATCGGACGAAACATCCATTTATATGTAGATGATATAGCAGTGATGTCCAAAAATAAGGAAACGCTTATTTCCGACTTGTAGGAGACATTTGCTAGCCTATAAAAATTCAACATAATGCTAAATCTGAAGAAGTGTTTCTTTGGAATTCCAGCCAGAAAATTGTTAGGTTTCATCGTGTCTCAAAGAGGCATAGAGGTGAATCGGGACAAATTAAGGCTATACCCAACATTACCAGGCCGACTCGCTTGAGGGACGTGCAACGTCTCACTAGTTGCATTGCAGCAGTGAGTTGGTTCATCAGCCGATTTGGAGAAAGATCGGCACCTTTGTACAAACTCTTGAAGAAAACCGACAAATTTGTCTCGACCCAGGAAGCCGACGCTGCTCTACAAAGTTTGAAAGATCTACTTTTGAATCCACCAATCCTCGCAGCACCAGAGCCACAGGATCCTATGTCACTTTACATCGCAGCGATTAACAAAGTCATAAGTGTGGTAACATTAGTGGAGCGCGAGGAAGAAGGCTATGAGCATAAGGTGCAACGTCCAAGAAACTACCTGAGTGAGGTCCTGACAGAGTCGAAGCAACGATATCCACATTACCAAAAGCTAGCCTATGGAGTATTCTTTGCAACTAGAAAGCTACGACATTAATTTCAAGAGCATAAGATCATAGTGGTGAGTATTGCTCCCCTGCGAGATATAATCAACAATCGCAATGCCACGGGACGTGTCGCAAAGTGGGGAATAGAGATTGCAGCTTTTGACATCGAGTACAAGCCACGGACAGCAATCAAATCCCAAATACTTGCTGATTTCGTCGCTGATTGGACAGAGATGGCAGAAAATACAAGTCCTCCAAACTTGGAATTTTGGACCCTACATTTTTATGGGTCAAAAGCACGAGGTGGATCGAGGGCTGGCATGGTGCTCAAGTCACCCCAAGGAGATAAGTTGTTTTGTGTGTTACAGATACACTTTATGGCAACAAATAATATTGCCGAGTATGAAGCACTATTACATGGAATACGCATGGACAAGAACATTGGTGTAACAAGACTAATGTGTTACGGAGACTCAAATTTAGTTGCTCAGCAAGTATCCGATATTTGCAATGCAAACAAACACATGGCAACATACAAAGCTATTATGGATGAACTATCTAAATTGTTTGAGGGTTTTGAGGTTCAACACATCCCTCGAGCAGAGAATGAGGAAGAAGATGCTCTATCAAGAATAGGCTCTGCGCGGAAGCAAGTCCCGAATGGCTCTTTTATAGAGCACCTAAAGGTTCCCTCCATCACAGGAGTTGATGAGGACTACCCGACGAAATCTAACTCACATTTAGTAGTAGTTATGGCTGTAATTCCTAGCTAGAAAAAACCCAATCAGGATTTCCTGATAAACGGAAAATTACCCGAAGACGAAGTTCTGGGCCGACAGATTGTCCGACGAGCAAAATCCTATACGATAATCAACGATGAGCTCTATAAGAGGAGTGTTTCTAGGGTTTTCCAGGGCTGTATTTCTCCAAAAGGAGTGGAAATCTTACGACAAATCCATGAAGGAGAGTGTGGTCATCACGCTGCAGCCAAATCTTTAGTGGCAAAAGCTTTTAGACGCGGATTCTTTTGGATCACAGCTAAGGAAGATCCCGAGAAACTGGTCAAAACGTGTAGAGGCTGCCAAAAGTACGCCCGTCAAGCACACATTTCGGCTGATCTACTGCGAAAAATCCCTATTACATGGCCATTTGCGGTCTGGGGGCTTGATATGGTAGGATCTTTTTGTACGGCGAAGTGTGGATTTACTCACCTACTAGTGATGGTGGAAATTTTACCAAATGGATTCAGGTTAAACCCGTAACAAATTGCGATGGAGCCACAACTATAAATTTCATCGAGGACGTAATCATAAGATTTAGATATCCGCATAGCATTATTACCGACAACGGGAGCAACTTTTCCATGGGAAAATTAGCTGAATACTACGAAGAACAAGGGATCCGAATTTTGCATCATTCGCACATCCATAAGCTAATGGACAAGTCAAAATTGAAGGGTTTTGCAGCATAGTAAATCAAAAAAAATCTACGGATGCGAACAAGAAAGCCAAGATCTAATCTAGGAGATGTAATCAACAAGAGAGATTGATGAGATCTTCATACCCTTGAAGAAATCGCACAGCGGAAACGTTCAACAGAACGTGGTTGACGTTGTCATACTCGCCATCTCCTCCTCGCGACCCGATCCGATCCTACGCCGCAAGTGGCGGCGCCTCCGAGAGATGCACACATATGGTGCAGCGACGTCTCCTCCTTTCCTTGGTCCAGCAAGTATGGTGGAGAGATAGATTGGATCTGCAGCACGACGGCGTGGTGCTTATGGTGGAGAGTTTCTGCAGCAGGGCTTCCCTACGCGCAGTCGGGAGAGAGATAGGTGGAAGGGCAGCAGTTGGACGGCGGCTAGGGTTGGAGTGGGGGAGGGGAGGCTGCGCCCCTGCCCTCCTTATATAGGGGGCTGGCCGGCCCCTTGACCCCTCCTCCAAGCCCTAGGGCGGCGGCCCAAGGGGTGGAGTGGGTGGCAAGTCATCCCCCCTCCTTCTGGAAGGTTCCCTTAGGGTTTCCCCTAAGGGCTGGCCGGCTGGGCCTTAGGGGCCTTGTGCCCCTGGCCCAAAGTGGCCAGGGCACTTCCCCTTAAGCCGACACAGGCCTCCGACAAGTAGGCCCATGTTGGTCCCACTCCGGAACCTTCTAGAACCTTCCGGTACAATACCGATAAACCCCGAAACGATTCTGAAATCCAAAAACTGCTTTCCTTTATATGAATCTTATTCTCCGGACCATTCCGGAACCTCTCGTGATGTCCTGGGTCTCATCCAAGACTCCGAACAAAAACTCATAAATCAATTATCCATTCTATCCTAGCGTCGATGCACGTTAAGTGTGTGACCCTACGGGTTCGAGAATATGCAGACATGATCTTCTATCAATAATCAACAGCGGGATCTGGAAACCCATATTGATTCCCACATATTCATCGATGATCATATCGGATGAACCACGATGCCAGGATTCAATTAATCCCATATGTGTATTCCCTTTGTGACGCGATATTTTACTTGCCCGAGATTCGATCGTTGGCATCGGCATACCTAGTTCAATCTCGTTCACAGCAAGTACTTTACTCATTCCGTAATCATATATCACTTTGTGATTAACTCCTTAACCACGTGCTTGCAAGCGGTGTTGATATCGATTACCGAGTGGGCCCGAAGTATATCTCTCTGACTCGGGAGGGACAAATTCCATCTCGATACATACAACCCAACAAGTACTTTCCGATCACCTAATAGACACCTTTATGATCACCCTCACATAGGATGACGTTTGATTACCTCAAAGCTTTCTTACGATACCAGGGAGTTGTATTATCTCATGGTCTAAGGAATACAATACTTGACATAGGAAAAAAGCTTCGCAAAGATGAACACAATGACACGATCTAATTGCTCTGCTTAATTTAGGTATGTCCATCATATCATTCTCCTAATGACATGATCTCAGTATTAATCGACAACTCATGTCTATGGTTAGGAAACCTTAACCATCATTAATCAATGAGCTAGTCCATAGAGGCGTACTAGGGAAACGGTGTTGTTCATAAACCACACAAGTATCAAAGTTTCCGCTTAATACAATTCTAGCATGGAATATAAAATTTATCATGAACAAGAATTATAATAATAACATCTTTATTTTTTCCTCTAGGGCATAATTCCAATAGTCTCCCACTTGCACTAGAGTCAATAATCTAGTTTACATCTGGCAACAATCTAACACCCATGGCATTAAGGTGCTGATCATGTTTTTCTCGCGGAAGAGGTTTAGTCAACGGATCTGCGACATTCAGATCCGTATGTACTTTGCTAATCTTCAGATCTCCATCTGCTATATAATCTCGAATTATATGAAAACGGCGGTTGATGTGCTTGGTCTTTGGATGATATCTTGGTTCCTTAGCCAGTGTTATGGCACCAGTGTTGTCTCACAATATCTCCAGTGGGTCCAAGGCACTTGGAACCACACCAAGCTCAGTGATGAAGTTCCTGATCCAAACTCCTTCACTTGACGCTTCTGAAGTAGCCATGTATTCCGCTTCTGTTGTAGATCCCGCGATCACGCTTTGCTTGTAGATTCTCCAGCTCACAGCTCCACCATTCAAAATATAAACGTATCCTGTCTGAGATTTAGAATCATCCGGGTCGTTGTCGAAATTAGTGTCGACGTAACCTTTTACGACGAGCTGCTCATCACCTCCATAGACCAAGAACATTTCTTTAGTCCTATTTAAATACTTTAGGATGTTATTTACGGCTGTCCAGTGTTCCACTCCTGGATAACTTTGGTATCTGCTCGTCAAACTAAGAGCATTAGACACATCCGGTCTAGTACATAGCATGGCATACATGATAGAACCTATGGCCGAGGCATATGGCACTTTGATCATAGTATCTCTATCTTTTACCGTAGCTGGACACTGAGCCTTGCTCAATATCTTACCTGACAACATGGGCAATGAACCTTTCTTTGCTTTATCCATTCTGAACCTTTTTAGAACTTTATCTAGATATGTACTTTGGCTTAAATATATTAGGCGTCTTTGTCTATCTCTATAGATTTTGATGCCTAATATATAAGCAGCTTCTCCTAGGTCTTTCATTGAAAAACATTTATTCAAATAAATCTTCACATCCTTAAGCATACCAATGTCATTTCCAATAATCAATATGTAATCCACATATAGTACTAAAAATGTCACCGAGCCCCCACTCACTTTCTTGTAGATACAAGCTTCGTAGCAATTTGGAACAAATCCAAAACTCTTGATCACTTGATCAAAACGAAGGTTCCAACTCCGAGATGCTTGCTTCAGTCCATAAATGGAACGCTGAAGTTTGCACACCTTATTAGCATCCTTAGGATCGACAAAACCTTCAGGCTGCATCATATACAACTCTTCATCAATGTTGCCATTGAGGAATACAGTCTTGACATCCATCTACCATATTTCATAATCATGAAATGCAGCAATTGCTAATAAAATCCGAATGGACTTAAACATCGCTGCGGGAGAGAAAGTCTCATCGTAGTCAACACCTTGAACTTGCTGAAACCCTTTTGTGACAAGCCGAGCTTTATAGACAGTAACATTACCATCTGTGTCCGTTTTCTTCTTGAAAATCCATTTGCACTCAATGGCCTTACGGTCGCTAGGAGGGTCCACCAAAGTCCATACTAGGTTTTTGCTCATGGATCCCAATTCGGATTTCATGGCCTCTAGCCATTTCTCAGAGTCTGGGCTCATCATTGCTTCCTCATAGTTCGCAGGTTCACTGTTGTCTAACAACAAGACGGTTAAGACAGGGTTACCGTACCATTCAGGAGTGGCACGTGACATTGTCGACCTGCGAAGTTCAGTAGTAGCATCGTTCGAAGTTTCATGATCCTCGTCATTAGCCTCCTCTCTTGTTGGTGCAGACGGCACTGGAACAATTTTAGGTGTTGCGCTACTCTCTAACTCGAGAGAAGGTTCAATAACCTCGTCTAGCTCTACCTTCTTCCCACTCACTTCTTTCGAGAGAAACTCCTTCTCAAGAAAGGATCCGTTCTTTGCAACAAACACTTTTCCTTCGGATCTATGGTAAAAGGTATACCCAATTGTTTCCTTAGGGTATCCAATGTAGACGCATTTCTCCGCTTTGGGTTCGAGCTTGTCCGGCATCAACTTCTTGACATAAGCTTCGCATCCCCAAACTTTAAGAAACGACAACTTAGGTTTAGCACCAAACCATAGTTCATACGGTGTCGTCTCAACGGATTTAGATGGTGCCCTATTTAAAGTGAATGTAGCGATTTCTAATGCATAACCCCAAAATGATAACGACAAATCTGTAACAGACATCATTGATCGCACCATATGTAATAGAGTTCGATTCCGGCGTTCAGATACACCATTGCGCTGTGGTGTTCCGGGTGGCGTGAAAGTTGCGAAACAATTCCGCTTGCTTTAAGATGCGTGAGAAAATCATAACTCAAATATTCACCTCCACGATCGGATCGTCGAAATTTAATTTTCATGTTACGATGGTTTTCCACTTCTTTCTGAAATTCTTTGAACCTTTCAAATGTTTCAGATTTATGTTTCATTAAATAAATATACCCATATCTACTTACGTAGCGATATCCACCGCGCGTCGAAACACTCATTGGTCCGCATACATCGGTATGTATAATTTCCAATAAGTTCGTCGCTCGCTCCATTATTCTGGAGAACGGGGTTTTGATCATCTTGCCCATGAGGCACGGCTCGCACGTGTCAAATGATTCAAAATCAAGAGACTCCAAAAGTCCATCAGAATGGAGTTTCTTCATGCGTTTTACACCAATATGACCTAGACGGCAGTGCCACAAATAAGTTGGATTATCACTATCTACTTTGCATCTCTTAGCCTCAATGTTATGGATGTGCGTTTCATTGCTTTCGAGATTCAGAAGAAATAAACCATTCACAACAGGTGCATGACCATAAAAGATGTTATTCATATAAATAGAACAACCATTATTCCCTAATTTAAATGAATAACCATCTTGCAATAAACACGATCCATATATAATGGTCATGCTCAACGTAGGCACATAATAACACTTATTAAGGTTTAAAACTAATCCCGAAGGTAAAACTAAGGAGAGCGTGCCGACGGCCATCACATCAACTTTTGATCCATTGCCAACGCGCATCGTCATACCTTGCTAGCCGCCGTCTATTCCGTAGCTCCTGTTTCGAGTTACAAATATTAGCAACTGAACCATTATCATATACCCAGGCACTACAACAAGCGCTAGTAAGGTAAACATCAATAACATGTATATCAAATATACCTTTAATGGTGTCAGCCTTCTTGTCCGCTAAGTACTTCGGACAGTTGCACTTCCAGTGACCCTTGTCCTTGCAATAGAAGCACTCAGTGTCCGGCTTAGGTCCAGACTTGAGCTTCTTCTCAGCAGGGGCAATGCGCTTGCCGCTGCCTTTCTTGAAGGATTTCTTTGCACCCTTAGCTTTCTTAAAGCTAGTGGTCTTGTTGACCATCAACACATGATTATCTTTCTTGATATCCGCCTCCGCAGCTTTTAGCTTAGCGAAGAGCTCAGTGATCGTATTAGTGGAACCAATTTGATTGTGAGTAACTACAAAACCTTTATAGCTAGGAGGGAGTGATTGCAGAACTCTGTCAATCTTGAGCTCTTCTGGAATCATGCAGTCCAGTTGCTCAAGACTTTGAGTGTAGCCCGACATCTTAATGGCGTGCTCACTAACGGAACTCCCTTCCTCCATCTTGCAGTTAAAGAACTTCTCAGAGACCTTATATCTCTCAGAACGAGCCTGAGTCTGAAACATGGTTTTTAGTTCCTCAAGTATCTCAAAGGGCCCGGCGAACTCCTCAAAACGATTTTGAAGTTCCGATTCCATAGCAAACAACATGGTACTCTTAATCACTCCATAATCATCTTTGTGTGACTGATAAACATCTTTTTCATCAGCCGGCGCATCAGTAGCAGGGGCGTCACCTAGCGCTTTCTCAAGTACATAGTCTTTTTGTCCGCCAGCGAGAATGATTCTCAGATTGCGGAACCAGTTGGTGAAGTTAGACCCATTGTTCTTAAGATTTTCTTTCTCAGCAAAAACGTTGAAGTTGAATTTGGACTTAGCCATTTGACCTACAAAATTTGAAATACAATTTAGACTATGTTCATGATAACTAGTTCAACTTAATCAAATTACTAGATGAACTCCCACTAAATTCAACATCCCTCAAGTTGTTTAGTGAACACGATCCAAATTCACCACACCTAATCCGATCTTCACGAGAAGAGATGTGGTTTCAATGGTGGACAATCAAAGTGTCGATCATATCATTCATATGACTCATGTTTAACCTTTCGGTTCGTGTGTTCCGAGGCCATGTCTGTACATGCTAGGCTCGTCAAGTCAAACCCAAGTATTTCCGTGTGTGCAAAACTGGCTTGCACCCATTGTATGTGAACGTAGAGTTTATAGCACCCGATCATCACAAGGTGCTTGAAAACGACGAACTTTCGCAATGGTGCATACATGGGGAGAACACAATTTTATCTTGATCTTAAAGTGAGGAATCATCTTATAATGCTACCGTCGCGATCTAAGCATAATAAGATACATAAAAGGATAAACATCACATGCATGTAATTTTATGTGACATGGTATAGCCAATCTCTGCGCAATGATATCCATCTTGTGCGTGCCAACATGATCTCCATCACTCCACCATGATTGCCTCCACCACGAATAGCAACTACAACTATTGCTAACTACTTAGCGATAAAGTAAAGCTATTACATGGCGTATAAAAAGTTGACGCGCAGGTCATATACAATTATAAAGACAACCATACGGCTCCTGCCGGTTGTAAACTCATCGACATGCAAGTCATGAAATATTACAAAACATGATCATTGCATACATCTCAATTCATACAAATCATGTCTTGGGCCATACCATATCACAAAACACTCCCTGCAGAAACAAGTTAGACGCCTCTACTTTGTTGTTGCATGTTTTACGTGGCTTATGGGAGTAACAAGCTAAGAACGATTCTTACCTACGGAAAGCCACAACGGTGATATTATGGTTGCTAACATCCGTTGTAAATCCCATGACTACTATAGTGAGAGAAACTGGCATCCACCAGCCGCATGTGTGGAACAAGCCACACGTCAAGTGCGGAGCCGGTCTCGCGAACGAGGTCGCGTAAAGTTGGACTGGACCGCTTCGATCTCACTATGCCGCGCCATAAGAAATACAAAATAAGATGTTTGCAACAGAAAACATCAACGCCCGCAACAAGCATGTTGCGTTCTACTCGTGAAACACATCAACGCATAGATCTAGCTCTGATACCACTGAAGGGTTTCGCAGCATAGTAAATCAAAACAAATCTAGGGATGCAAACAAGAAAGCCAAGATCTAATCTAGGAGATGTAATCAACGAGAGCGATTGATGAGATCTTCATACCCTTGAAGAAATCGCACAGCGGAAACGTTCAACAGAACGTGGTTGACGTAGTCGTACTCGCCGTCTCCTCCTCGCGATCCGATCCGATCCTACGCCGCAAGTGGCGGCGCCTCCGAGAGATGCACACATACGGTGCAGCGACGTCTCCTCCTTTCCTTGGTCCAGCAAGTATGGTGGAGATATTGATTGGATCTGCAGCACGACGGCGTGGTGCTTATGGTGGAGAGTTTATGCAGCAGGGCTTCGCCTACACGCAGTCGGGAGAGAGAGAGAGGTGGAAGGGCAGCAGTTGGACGGCGGCTAGGGTTGGAGTGGCGGAGGGGAGGCTGCGCCCTTGCCCTCCTTATATAGGGGGCAGGCCGGCCCCCTTGACCCCTCCTCCAAGCCCTAGGGCGGCGGCCTAAGAGGTGGAGTGGGGGCAAGTCACCCCCCCTCCTTCTGGAAGGTTCCCTTAGGGTTTCCCCTAAGGGCTGGCCGGCTAGGCCTTAGGGGCCTTGTTCCCCTGGCCCAAAGTGGCCAGGGCACTTCTCCTTAGGCCCACTCAGGCCTCCGACAAGTGGGCCCATGTTGGTCCCACTCTGGAACCTTCTAGAACCTTCTGGTACAATACCGATAAACTCTGAAACGATTCCGAAATCCAAAAACTGCTTTCCTTTATATGAATCTTATTCTCCGGACCATTACGGAACCTCTCTTGATGTCCTGGGTCTCATCCGAGACTCCGAACAAAAACTCATAAACCAATTATCCATTCTATCCTAGAGTCGATGCACGTTAAGTGTGTGACCCTACGGGTTCGAGAATATGCAGACATGATCTTATATCAATAATCAACAGCGGGATCTGGAAACCCATATTGACTCCCACATATTCATAGATTATCATATCGGATGAACCATGATGCCATGATTCAATTAATCCCATATGTGTATTCCCTTTGTCACGCGACATTTTACTTTCCCGAGATTCGATCGTTGGTATCGGCATACCTTGTTCAATCTCGTTCGCAGCAAGTACTTTACTCGTTTCGTAATCAGATATCACTTTGTGATTAACTCCTTAACCACGTTCTTGCAAGCGGTGTTGATATCGATTACCGAGTGGGCCCGAAGTATATCTATCCGACTCGGGAGGGAAAAATTCCATCTCGATACATACAACCTAACAAGTACTTTCCGATCACCTGATAGACATCTTTATGATCACCCTCACATATGATGACGTTTGATGACCTCAAAGCTTTCTTCCGATACCAGGGAGTTGTATTATCTCATGGTCTAAGGAATACAATACTTGACATAGGAAAAAGCTTCGCAAAGATGAACACGATGACACGATCTAATTGCTTTACTTAATTTGGGTATGTCCATCATATCATTCTCCTAATGACATGATCTCATTATTAATCGACAACTCATGTCTATGGTTAGGAAACCTTAACCATCATTAATCAATGAGCTAGTCCATAGAGGCGTACTAGGGATACGGTGTTGTTCATAAACCACACAAGTATCAAAGTTTCCGCTTAATACAATTCTAGCATGGAATATAAACTTTATCATGAACAAGAATTATAATAATAACATCTTTATTATTGCCTCTAGGGCATAATTCCAACAAAAAGAGCAAACCGTCTTATTTTACAAGGACTCCCACCTCGTCTCGAAGCACCATTTTGTCGTGCTGCGGGGGCTTGGTAGGAAGAATTGCCGTCTGTGATATGGAGCTTACGTACAACTCCTAACAGATCAGCCGGATACATTCCTTTTTTTCTTGGTCTATGATGTAGAAGCAGTTCTTCCAAGTGATATAATCCATCAGTCTCCTTCAAAGCATATATCGAAGAAGATGCAGAAGTTTGTCGACAAGAAGATCTCGACATAGTCGAAGAAGTTCGCGTCGTTGCTAACCAGAGATCTATATCCTATCAGCAGAAGTTACGCAAGTATCATAGTCAACGAGTGCAAAATCGTTCTTTTAGAAAATACAATTTGGTTCTCCGACTCGTGCAAAAAAGAAAGCACAAAATTTCCCCAATTTGGGAAGGACCTTTTATAATCAACAGAGTTCTGCATAACGGGTCATACTATTTAATAGATATGAGACCAATCAAGGAACGATCTGATACTCAGAAAAGGAAGAGAGCTAGCGGTAGCACAGACCCGGATGAATTAGACCGACCTTAAAATATTGCACAGCTACGTCCCTTCTATTTTTAGTTATATTTTCCTTGTAATCATATATGTACATATTCAAAGAGAAATAAAGTATTGGTTTCCTCATATATTATCTTTGAGAAGTTTTTTTCCATCTTATTTCCAAAAGAGCATGTCGTTTTCAAAAATCCCATGATGCTTAAAAGTACTTTATGCTCATGTTCGTTCTGCTTATGATTTTTGAATATCTATAAAAATGCCACCATAGGATGTAAATCTAATTTTGTGTTTATACTATGATTTTTTATCTGATTGCTCAGACGCAGGCATATTCCAAGTAATAAATTGTTGGTACTGGAAGCCGGCTTTGTTTTCGAGTTTAAACTGTTCAGCAACTGCGCTCCGTTGACTCGGCAGAGTTTCCATGCTAAAGGTTGGCCGACTCATGAAAGGGACGAGGCAGAAATCCAGATAAAATAAAAAGTGTAAACATGCAGTGCTTAGGAAAAATTTCGAACACACACATCAAAAATATATACAACAAGAGCTAAGTAGTAAAGAATAAGTTCTTACATACTAGGACATTTAAACAAAATATGGTTCCCATCATTATAGACCAACTAAAAAGTTCCGAATAATGCATCAAATGTTTTATGTTGTAGATTCAGGTGGTGGTGGTGGAGACCGTGGAGCGCTGGAGTCGACATCGTCGCCACCTTGATCAAGAGAATAGAAAGCTTCTTCAATGATGCTATCTTCCGGCTCTTGAGAAGAGGGAGTCACAGTGACAGATTGAAAGAATGGCGTCGTTTAGTTTGTCATCTCCGCCACGCGACAAGCATAACCCGTGCGAGATTCTTGGATGGCATTGATGTCCTGCGGGTTACCCTCATTGTCCTTGTCGGCGATGCCCTTGGTGACATGCCAGATCCCATATGACTGTGGTGGCTCATCACCATGGTGAGGGCGGTCTGTGCAGCAGTCCGATCATAGGAAATCTTCCAATCTTCGATGAGCTTCGGAATCTCCTTCACCTTGTCCCTCGCCTCAAGCACTGGCATTTTGTCCAAGTAGGAAAGTCTGACAGACTCGCCAGCCTCTTCAAGAGTCTGGAGGAAGTCGAAAAGAACATCTCCGATGAGCTTAATGCGCTCGAGACGAGGTTCAGAGGAAGACGAGTCGAAAAGATGCATAGGATCTGGGAAAGAACCAAAAATCAAAATTTGAATAATAAAAAGTCAAAAGTCAATGGAAGAGTAAAGTCGGAAATCTTACCTAGCACACAGTGGTTCTACTAAGAATACTCCTCTTGGAGACTCTTCGGTTCTGTTTCTGTGTCCTAGTCTAGATCCTTCTGACTATCGAATTCCTTCCTCAGATCATCGAGTTGTTTATCACGAAGGGCCACAAGCCTATCGAGCTTCTTGGTCGCCATGTTGCTTGACTCCAAGACAGCATTCACGGATTTCTCCGACTCAGCTTTTAGCTTTTCAAGCTCGTCCCGGAGTTCAGCATTTTCCATTTGCAAGACCTTGAAGTTCTCGGCCTATTCCACCATCTTGCCATCCTCATTCAGCAAATCTGCAAAGGACAAAACTAATCAATCGGTTGAACAGTTTGACTATGACAATCACTAAGGAAAAAGGGTCGGAAAAGATTACCTTCCGCCTCATCCTTCTCAACCTGTAGCTTGGAATTCTCAAGACGCAAGGCTTTAATCTCCTTGCGCTTATTACAAATATTATTGAGCAAATCCTAGTTGTAAGATGCAACTTTCTATAAGTTAAAGGCGGAATACCGTTAGAAGGCTACTAAGACTCGGTCTGCACCTTTAGCTAAGTAAAAATACAACACGAGCCTTGGGGGCTACACTATATCGTTTTTTAAACCTGTTTGACACGAGAAAAACGTACGGGACGCCTCCGCGGGTACGTGCGGGAGCGGTAGTTTCTCTCATGCGCACCGGGATACGGTAAAATAAAGGAAGGGTGCGGGCGTACCAGTGTATCAGAAATACACAAATAAAACAAAGAGGAGGAAATAGTATTTTATTAATCATATGAGAAAACAAATACAATTCACAATGTTGCGCTCCGTGGCCTACAAGCGCGCAATGGCGATTGTGTGATCTCCCGGTTCCCGGGGCCTCGGAAGACTCCCGGTTAATTACTCCCGCGGGTTACACCGCGAGACGCCTCCGATTAAGCCTTGTGGTCGTCTCCGTCATCTTTGCTTCACATCCTGCATATATGGTGGTAGTGGTGTGTATGTGGGCAGCGGCAGAGCCCGTGTCCTCGTCGGTACACGCGCCGCTGTAAGCGTGGCCTTTTCTCCGGCCTCGCCCGCCCTCGCCATTGCGCCTCGTCGGTCTTGAACGGCGATAAAGAGTTGTTAATGTAGATGGATGCAGTCCGCTTAGCTAGGACTTCTTGACGACTTAGCTGCTTCGTCGAGGTGTGCAAGGGGTATGTCTTGCGGAAGTATTTATATCAGGAGACCTACATCGGTATAAATCCGACATGCGCTCATGTTGGCATAGCCAGTGTGGTTAGTTCCTTCATCTTGGCATGGCGCCGAGTTTACGGCGGCCAGCATAGCTAAAGGGCACCTTCTCACAGGATCACGGAATGGCGGTGTCGGGATCGGAGGTGCCAAAGACTCGGTCTGGCTCGCACGACTGGACCTATACGCCGGGATGCTCGTTGTTGCGCCGTCGAGTTGCTTTCTGTACATCACGCATCGTCCGAGCAGAAAGACCAGCGTCGAGCGCACTGAGGCTGCTCAAGTGTGCATGCGACATGCATAGTACATCACGCATGGTAACTTGTTGGGCCTGGAAGAAGTGTACATGTGTAGGTTTACTCTGAACCTTTGGAAGAAGTGTACATGTGTAGGTTTACTCTGAACCTTAGTGAACCTACACACTAAAGGTAGTCTAAATACATTTTTTTTATAAATCTAAAATATTTTATATTTTAAAACGGAGGTAGTATGCTTCAGACTCCTTGTCTTCGGCTCCTCTCGTCAGGCACGTTTGGCATTTTGATTGTTGTACTCTAATCTGTACCTGTACATCGATGCCAATGCCTTGATCCTATACGCCGGGCAGCACGTGGGGTGTTGCTGAACCCGTCGTGTAGGGCTGTATCTGTACGCCGCCTTGATGTATATAGGACAGAACTTGTGCTCTGGTCGCCTATCGAAGATCCTGCGGCGACATCTTCGGCAGCTCCGGTTTCGTGGCGAACATGGCATGGGAAGTACCATGCATTGTTGTCCTTGACTCTGGGTCCCGGTCACGGGCAGCCGGAAGCTACGGACGTGATTGACGCGCCCGTGGTGGGCAGCATCTCGGCGATCTCCGAGGGCACTTTAGCGTCTTGGCGAGCTCCGACAGCGGGCGGCATCCTGGCGAGCTCCGACGGCGTAGCATCCTGGCGAGCTCCTACAGCGGGCGGTGTCTTGGCGACCTCCAACGGCGGGCAGCGTTGGGCGGTGTCCTGGCGAGCTCCGATGGCGCAACAGCATCCCGGCGAGCTCCGGCAACGGGCGGCGTCTTGCGAGCTCCGACGGCAGGCGGCATCCTGGCGAGCTCCGACGACGCAGCATCCTGGCGAGCTCCTACAGCGGCCGGTGTCTTGGCGACCTCCAACGGCAGGCAGCGTCGGGCGGTGTCCTGGCGAGCTCCGATGGCGCAACAGCATCCCGGCGAGCTCCGGCAGCGGGCGGCGTCTTGCGAGCTCCGATGGCGCAACAGCATCCCGGCGAGCTCCGGCAGCGGGCGGCGTCTTGCGAGCTCCGACGGCTTTGGTGTTGTTCCACGTGCGGGGACTTGGGGCTGGATGATGGCGTTGTGCTCCTCGGCTCCGGCCACGGTGGCGACAAGCTACCGTCACACCAACCGGCGGGCTGCACGCTGGTGAGCTCCGCGGCGGCGATTGTGATCCTCGTGCCAGTCCTCCGTCATGCTACCTGTGAGGAGGAGAGAAGAAACGATTCAAACATGTACTTTACCATTGCCTCGCGTCCAAGTTTAGTCATGGCGAGGTTCAAAATCTTGCGAGCTCAAAATATTGAGAAAATTAAGAAAGGTGACCCTCACGTCCATGGTTATGTCCTCCGAGTTCTCCTGTTCTTGTTTTTTTTGCTGTTCCGGGTCGCCTCCGGCGATTGGAGGTCGATCGGCGGTTCTTCTTCCCGTCCGCGCGAGCTGCTTCTAGATGTGATCCAAAGCTGCTCCCGTGCGTGCGTCTTGGTCTCCAAATGCGATCTTCGCTGCCTCGCCTTCTCTCGATTCTTTTTCTCTCTGTCTCCTTATATATTGTAAGGCCTCAGCTCGTACGTGCTGGATAAGGACACCCGGTCGAGCGCAGATACGGACGCGGCCGCGATTATCGGAACCAATTCCGTCGAGCGCACGTCTTATCTCCTCGAAGCTCGGCTACTGTTCAAAATTCTATCTTCTATCTTTCTAGAAATATTTAGTTGGGCCCATGTAATAGTTAACACGTGATTGACTCCAACATCACCGGGCTCTCTCCCTGAATAAAACTTGTCGTGTTTGTGGGTGGGTCTCTTTCCGGATCAGTTGCATGCAGCTAGACTCCTATACAAGCAAAATCCTCCCACCGCTCTCCTCTCCTCCATCTCCCGTCCAAGACCTCTTCCTTCCCGTGACTGTCTGGCCCCTCCCCACCTCTTCTCCGGCGATGGCCGGCGTCGAGACTGGGTGAGGGTCTCACCCCTTTGTACCATAGTAGTTGTAGGCTTTTTCATGGTGGTTTGTCCCCCTGTGGCGACTGAGGGTAGGACGGTGGACTCGGGCGGCCAGATCCACCGCGCCTCGTGCCTCCCCTGCTTCGACGCGTTCCGACGATGGCAAGTTGTGGCGCTGAGAAGCTGGTCGAAGACGAGCATCCCTCTGAATAAGGCGCGTCAGGGGTTCTTTGAGCGAGTGGAGTCGGGCCTTCCCCCGCTCGATGTAGTCAGGGGCGGACCCAGAAACAAATTAGAGTGGGGGCAGCCCATTGAAGTGGGGGCACATCTTGCTTAAATCTAACAATTTTTGGCATATTTCTATAAAACTTCAAATGAAATCACATGGAATTTGAAATTTGAGTGGGGGCATTGGCCCTCACTAGTCTCTACTTGGGTCCGCCCCTGGATGTAGTCCCTCATCCCTCCGTGGCGGCGCTCTCATGGGGAGAGCCAAGAGCGGCGGCTGGGATGACCACTACTCACCCTCCAAATAAAGCCCATGCTCTGTACGCCTTCAGCAGCTATCTTCTCCGGCCACCTCTTCTGGCTCGTGGCAGCAGCTTGGATCGAGATGGTGGTCTGCAACTTTTGCAGCAGCTGATGAAGGATGTGCTGGCTCTTTCTGGATTTGCAGGTCGGTGCTACTGCTTCTTCCTCCTGGAAGCCATGGTGGCCTGGAAGGGGACTGAAGTGTTGCAGCGATAGGCAGATACAGAGAAGCCTAGGGAATTTGTGCTGCTCGATCTGGTGCTCCCAAGAGACGGTTTGTTTTGCCGGAGCTATCCTTGGCCGAAGTGGCCGCACCCTTCAACCTCCATGGCGGAGGCCTCTTTCGGAACATGCCGCTGGGGCTCGGCGCCGCTTTGCTCTCAAGTGGTTCGTCCCCGGGAGCGATTTGGCGACTGGTGGCATGCTTTCCTCGCCAGGAATGTGTCCCCTTTGAGCAGTGTCACGGATCTCGACGGCGACGCCTTGAGATCACCGGCGATGAGCGGAGAAGACCCCTTAGGACTTGATTGCTTTTTTCATCTCTTTCCTAGGGTTCTTTTTGCAAATTTCGAGCCCCACTCCATCTGATATTTTAGTGCAGTGGATGCCTTTGAGGGGCTTGATGTAAATTGTACCCGCTTGGTTAATTAATTGCAGCTTCTACGCCCTTGGGGGCGGTTCCCGTGTTCAAAAAAAATACAAGCAAAATACATCAACTACGAGAGGTGATGCGTGCATGTAACCAACTGGTTTCCTTGTCTGCTGGCCACGAGATCGGCTAGACTCATATGCGTAGGGTCGACCCAATCAGTGAGGACTCCATACACATACGTATATACAAACCTAAAATATCTTATATTTTGAAACGGAGGAAGTATATATAACCTGGACTTGCAATTGAAATTCACCAATTACTCCTACCAGAACTCTGTGATTTGAACACAAAATTCCATCTAACAAATTGCCCCCTCACAAAGTAAAGTTTAAGCGCGAAGCAGATCGAACTTAACTTGGTGAAAACTTGATGCAGCCTGAATTTGTAGTGGACCACGGTATCTTGGCATGGAACCAATTAACCGTTGACTCATCGCCCTAGCGTGCCTTTTAATCCGGCGTTGTCACGCCTTGGAGGCACACTAGGTTGTAGTTGATGCAGACGATCTTCCAGCTTGAGGCGACATGTTGCATGTCCCCGACGCCGAGTGTTGGTGTAAATTAGTGCGGGCAAGAACATCCACAACTCCGAAGAAAGCCGGTGGAGACCGTGTATGGTGCCAGCCAACAAGTTAATCCTCGCTCATCTTCATTCTGTGGCGAAAGAACATGCCATGTCTTAAAAATAATTTTATCAATCTAGTCGGGACCGCCTAGCCCAGGCAGTGCCAGCCGACTAGATCGAAGGGTTTCACGGGTTCGCACTAGCCGCACTGGCGCGCGTCACTGCTCCCGTATCTTGACGTGTTGATGTAGATGGGACGCTGGTAAGCCTTCGGCATGAACATCGTGGCATGGAGACTCCACACCTAAGGTGAAGAGAGCGATGTCTCGTGTGTCTCCATTGATGACAAGGTGTTTGTCACCGAGGGCAAGGGACGCCACCAGTATTGTTGATGTAGGGCGGCATTGGAACCTCTCGACGATGTACCTGCTCAAGCTTGATGGACAAAGCAACCAAGAAAAAATAAAAGAAGCGAGGGACAATATTGACAAAACAAGGTTTTGGGTTTGTGTTTTTTTTAAATGTTGGCTTTCCCATTATACACTAGCTATATGTGTGATATCCGAAAATTCGCCAAAGGACTTATCATTGGGAATCGTTGCAAGACCATGACGATCATAACTTGTCCTTCCGTGTGCGTGTGTGGAGACACCGTCTTCGAAGATGCTCCTGAGAGGCAGCAGATAGTCATGCCCTAGACCATCGCGGTACCGAGGAGCCCCATGACTCAGCCATGCCCCCGGAGCGATGCCCCGTGAACGCAGAGACTTGGAAATGGTGGATGATGATAAATGGTTTTTGGATGAAAATTTGAGGTTTCCATGCCTTCTTGAGGGGTGGTGAATAGATCCCTTCCGCCTTCTTTTCATGATTTGCTTGATATTTAGAACCATTGGACTTAATTCTTGAACTTCTGGATATTCGCCCTCTTGAGAGGATTGCTTGAATGGACCATTTGGATGGTCATGGACTTCATTGATTGCTTGAACTTGTGATTTTCTTTGACTTGAACTTCCTTTGGATTTCTTGCTTGCTTGCTTGTGGACCTCCTCGAGAACTTGGAAGGCAACCATTCACCTTGGTGGACTACGTCACCCTCTGGCACTTTATCTGGAGCTTTTAACGTCACGCACCAGAGTTGTCATGCGGCTACGCACCAAATCGGGCAGCCTTTTCATGATCTTTTCCTATGGACTTCCCTGGGGCGTGAGTCCCTATGAGCGTGTGGCCCTCCTGAAAGCATGAGGCGCGTGGATCCCCGGTACATTGAAGTGCCCAAGAATCTTCTCCGCTTCCTCCGGAAGCATACCCCTGGTACGTGTCGTGCTTACTGGGTGTGAGAGCCGCTCCACCTGCAATTTGACATGTTGTGCCACCCTCCGACAAATCCTAGGGTAGCGAGATCTTCTATCACCAGCGTGGTATGATGAGGGAAAGCCGTTTTTTTGTTGTTGGGGAAAATAAATATCCATGTTATGCAAAAGAGAATGCATCATGGATCCGAGCCGACCGAATAATTCCCCATTAAAAAAACGAAAAAAAAAGGCAACGGAAGAGGCAAATCTTTTAGCAAAAATACTTTTTGAGAAACCTTCCGTTGATTGGAGGCATAGGCCGGGATCCTAGGGGATCGACCAGCTAGTATGCACCTCAGTTGTAGACTTTCTCGGTGGCGTAAGGTCCTTCCCACTTCGGCTCGAATTTTCCCTTCATCTTGTGCGTGACGATGATGGGACGCCTTAGAACCAGGACTAGTTCGTCCTTCCAGAAGACACGCTACTTCACCAGCTTGTCGTAGGCTCTCACCATGTTCCGACGATAGAGCTCCAAGTTTTGCACGACGTTGAGTCGATCCTATTCTAGGGCATCGAGCTCCTGGAAACGCAGTTTTACTTGTTCGTCTTTGGTGAGTTCATCCTGGATGGCCACCCGTAGAGAGGGTAGCTCGATCTCCAATGGTAAAACTGCTTCACAACCATAGACAAGAGAATATGGAGTAGCTTGAGTTGGGGTATGGACGGTAACGCGGTTAGCCCATAGAGACTCGTAGAGACGGTCCGGCCAATCTCTTCAGTGTCTGGTCACCGTCTTCTTGAGTATCTTGACCAGCGTCTTGTTGAAGGCTTCAATTGCTCCGTTGGCTTGAGGATAGTAGCCGATGGAGTAGTTCCACTTGATCTTATATTTCGCCATGAACCTGTACATCTTATTGGACTTGAATGCCTTGCCGTTGTCAGAGGTGATGCGGTGTGGTATCCCAAAGCGATGGATGATATTTCGCTCTAGGAAGTTGATGATGTTGTCACTCTTCACTTCCCGCAGCGGGACAGCCTCCGCCCACTTGGAGAAGTAGACCGTCGCTGCAAGGATGAAATGGTGCCCCCTGTAAGATGGTGGGTCAATGGGGATGATGACGTCTATCCCCTAGGCGTCAAATGGCCATGAGGGAATGGTAGGGTGTAGAGGAACCAGTGATTGATGCTTGAAGTCGCCATGGATTTGGCAACCATGGAATGACCTGGCCACCCGAAGGCAGTCCATCATGATACCGGGCCAATAGTATCCAGCCAAGCGTATGGCATGGTACATTTTGGCTCCGCCCTGGTGGCCACCGTGGACACCGTGGTGCCCCTCCTGCAAAACCTTCTTGGCCTCACTTTGGTTGACCCACTTGGTGCCTCTTAAAGGGGTTATCGGGGAAGCTGCCAGTCTTGAAGTAGTCGAGGAAGGGTTGCAGCCTTGTTCACCCATGAAAATTTGGATTGATGGATTCTAGGTCCAAGTTGATCCTCTTCTCATTGACTTCCCTTTGGAGCCATTCTTTGAATGCGACATAGTACTTGATGACATGACCCACATACCTGTGATATGGGCAAAATAAAGCATTATCAGTCATCCTCACCTGATCCGGTCTTTGAGGTTCTGGTAGGCTCAAGGCTCGGTGTTCCATCAACTGGTTGAACATTTCCTCCACTAGCTCCCTGTGGAAGATGTATTCCTTCTTGAGGAGCTCTTGCATTGTTGGTCGTTGCCTTCCTCCAGCTTGCTCGCCTCTTGCGCCCAACATAGGCACATTGCCATGTGGTGTAGAAGAGAAGACTCTTGTGGCATTCGCCTCCATCGGTGCCTTCATCTTTTCACTGTTATTGCTTGGCTTGGATGTCAAGGTGAAGCGCTTGGACAAGTCAAATGCACCGGCATTCTTGTAGAGCTCCATGATCTGCGGCGATTTCTCAAACTCGAGCTTTGTTGCTGCCACCGCCATGCTTAGAGCACTAAAGGTTCTAGGCTCGTGCAGAGAGACCTCAAGTGACCAATGTTGTTACATCCCGTGGACACACATCTCGATGGCATCCTCGAGGTGCATCTCTCGGGCGAGCTGCACATAGCTATTGCGGAAGCGAATGACGTAGTCATCGATGGACTCATCTCATCGCTGACGAACTTGTGCGAGCTCCACCACCGAGAAGTCATTCTTCATGGCGACAAAGTGCTTCTTGAAGACTTCCTTCATGCCTGACCAACTTTCGATGGATCCAACCGGTAGACGACTATACCAATGAAAGGCAGGGCCGGTTAACGATCCTGAAAATTGCCATAGGAGAAGCGATGAGTTGTTTGCAGTGTCGCCTCTTGCCGCCTCGAAGTATGCCAAGTTCTCCCTTGCATCGCCCGTCCCATCGAATTGACGAAACTTTGGTGGGTGCCATCCTGCGGGGAATGACACTAGGTCGTGCCATGCTTCATAGGGCTTCTCCAGCTTGCTCCCTGTAGTGCGAGGAGCATTATCGAACTTCAATTGCCTGAATCTCTCATCCACCATGCCTTTAAGCATATCATGGTAGCCTTTTAGCATGCTTTTTTGTAGCACTTCGGTGGCTAGGACGGTGGGTGTAGCCTAATGTCGATTGTGTGCACTTGTTCCTTCATGTTTTCGTTCCTGATTGGGTGGCGCAGTCGCTAGAGTGCCAGCATGTAGCTCCTCCACTTGCGGGTCTACCACTCCTTGTGGTACGCTTGGGGTGGAACACTGTTGTTGTTGTTGTTGTCGTTGTTATTGTTCATCATGAGCTCGATGAATTGGTCGAGCTTTGACGTCATTTGGTTAATCTTTTGGCGTTGCTCTTGAATCTGTTCTTCAAGTGCGGTTTCTCGTGCGACCGTCGTACTTGCTTCGTCGCCCTTTCCACCATCTACCGCCATGCGGGCAGGTGCGGTATGAAGATCTTCAAGGCCATATTCACAATCGGCTGGCACGGATGGTGCAAGCTCGTGATATGGAGGAGAGTTTGGAAGCTTATCCAATGAGGATGAAGAAGAAGAGTCGAATAATCTCCCTTCATCATCGATGTAGTCGTCCAGTCCTTCCTCTCTAGCTAATCCATCTGTCACACTTCGAAGTGCAACAGACTTTAGCCATGTCTTGGCCCCGGGTCGACTCGCCATCTACAAGATCTTGTTTGAATTCTGGGGAAGTCGTGAGTTGATGTCGGTGTAGCGACGCGGTGATATGTCCGGATGGTATCCCGCATCTCCTTCGGAGAGTGAGCCCTTCCCCATCATGATATGAAGGCATGGGGCTGTCGATCTTGCTCCATCTTGAGACGAGGATGTGGTTGGCCTTGATTTTGTCTCGGCGCCTTTGAACCATGAGCGTACATGGCCAAGGCGTGGTAGGAATGCCTTCTTGAAGTCTTCCTTCGGATTTGGCACAATCTCCTCATCCGAGGGATAGCCGAATTCGTGAGTGACCTCCGGAGGTTGCCATCCTTCGCTTGACTCCATCCTCGGGCTCACAACCAAAGTGTTGCATGGGGCGAGGTTATTTTCTGTCATCTCTTTCTCCTTGTCTTGTTCTACACCTGCAAGGGAAACAAGAGAAGGTAGCATGTAGAGCGTCGCGCCTTGTCCTGGGGCAACAATAGTTGTAGCCACGGGCTCCTCTTGATGGTTTGGGGAGGTCGTGTGGTGAGACTCCTCCACACCCTCCATTGGTGTGGCCGTTGATGCGTATGTCTTTTGCTTCTCGGAAGACGAGGCTATGACGGCCGCCTTCACATGTTCACCGCCTTGCTGTGCGGTTGCTTGAGGGGGCGAGGGTGCAGCCTCTATGTTCTTCTCCCCCGCATGCCGCGATGATGGCTTGCGTGGCTTCGGTGTTAGGCGACTGAGCAGGTAATTGTACCGCTCATGTCGCTCCAACTTGGGAGATATGCGGAAGCCGATCCTGTCGTTTTCTTGCATGACCCCACCATCGGGTCGTACACGGACTTGAGTATACCGAAGTACCAAGTCTTATAGTTCTTTGTACAGAACTCGTCGGTTCCTTCGACGCCTCTCCTGTTTGCGCTCGTTCTCTGTGGCGGCCTTGGAAGTTACGTGAGGTGTGGGCCAAAGAGGTGGTGCAGCACGAGAAGCGGACGTAGACGTTTCCTGTGGTAGCTGCACTTGGAGTTGATCTCCCCGCCTCGAAGGAGAAGAGGGCCGTGGTGGATGTGGAGCTCGCGGAGGATCCCTTGGTCGCCACACTTGGGTGGGACGAGAGTTCCTCTCATCTCCTTGATGGTCTGACCATTGATTCCACCGTGGGGGAATATTAGGATGCCTCCCACGAATGGGACGAGTTGGTGAAGGCGGACGTCGTGGCGCCAAGGTACGGCGCTCATGTTGAGGACGATAGCTCGGGTCTTGCCGTGTCGTCCTGCCCCCAGCTCGTGTCGGTGATGTACGCGGCGCTTCTTGATGATGGAGCCGCCTCTGTATGTTGTCCATTTGCTCCTGGAGTTGGCGAAATTCACACCGTAGGTCCTCGTTGCGTGGAGCAGGTGCCTCATTCCGAAGAATGGCAAACCTGTTATCATTTGGAAGGGACCGTACGTCCACTGTCGAAGTATGGAGGCATGGTTCCCACATGCCTCCCCGAGATGCATTGCGGTTGATGACGATCGTAGGGCTTGGAAGAATGGGCTCCTTGCGCGAGCGCCGCTTCCAGAACTCCTTCATGATGGCGCGTCTCACCATCCGCTTGACCTTCAGTGGTTCGTTCGCCCATTCATCGAGGAACAAGTTGTAGGGTGGAGTGATGGTGTTAGCATAGGTGAACACCTTGTCGGCCAGGTCCCCAGCACCAAGGGACCAATCTTCCTCGGGCACCGCGCATACACCTCTTCTACAGTAGAATTTTTTCCCAGGCACTCCATTTAACAGTACAACAGATGAAGTAGATCCAAAAATCAACTGAATCCAATTAATCCATTTCACACCAAAACCTTTGGCTTTGAGGATATTGATGATGGTGGAATGCTCAATTTTATCAAAATCCTTTTCAAGGTCAAGCTTCAGAATTAAAATTTCTTCCTTGGACTTGTGACATTGATAAAGGAATTCAAAGGCCCATCCTAAGCAGTCCTGAATAGATCTTTGCTTCAAGAATCCATATTGATTTTTGTGGACAAGCTTAAGAATAATTTTTTCAAGTTTGTTGGCCAGGAGTTTGGTTATAATCTTGAAGATACTGTTTAGCAGAGAAATAGGCCTGAAATCTGCAGGTGTCATAGGAGCCTCATTTTTTGGAATAAGGGTGATAAAAGAAGCATTAATGCTTTCTAAAGAATTCTTGCCTTCAAAGAAATCCAAAAGAAGTTGTTGAACATCTTCCTTAATAATAGGCCATCAGTGCTTAATGAATTCATTATTAAAACCATCAGGGCCAGGGGACTTTTCATTAGGTAGATCTTTAATCACATCAATTTCTATATCAGATAATGGTTGTTCTAAAGCATCTCTTTCCTCATAGCTCAGACATTCACCTGCCAACTCACTAAGGCTAAAGTGCATTTCAGGCTTATCTGAAGTACCCATTCTATCCTTAAGGGAATGCCAAAGGAGGTCAGCTTTACCAGAATGAGCATGAATCTCCTCATTGGATTCATCTTTGAGCATGGAGATGTAGTTATGTCTGAAACTGATAGTAGCTTTTGAGTGAAAAAAATTGTGTTCTCATCACCCAACTTGACCCATTTGGCCTTTCCTCTTTTCTTCCAATAAGCATTCTGATCTTGTAGCAGTGTGATTACAAGAGTTTTCAGCAAGTCCTTGAGATTCCATTCTAGTATAGTAAGAGTTCTCATTTCTTCCAAGACATCCAAGATATCTATAGTTGCATTGACATTACTAATTTGTGCTTTCAAACAAGGCAAATACTTTGCCCAGATCTTTATCCCTCTTCTAACATTTTTGAATTTAGCATTAATTCTCTTAGCAGAGTCAGGGAAACCAACTGGAATGTTCCAAGCATTTTGAACAATTGCTTTAAAATCACTGTGATGCATCCAGTAGTTCTCAAATCGGAAAACCTGGGATTTTGGAATCATTATGCCAATAGATATGATACAAGGCAGATGGTCAGAGGTTGGCTTGGTAAGAGGAACACCAAAAGTTGAAGGGTAGCTTTGTGTCTAGGAGGCAGAGGTAAAAAACCAGTCCAATCTCTCCAGAAGAGGTTCCTTTTGCATGTTGCTCCAAGTGAACTGTCTACCTTTAAGGGGTAATTCTATGAGCCCCAGGTTGCAAATAGCTTCATTAAAGAGAAGCATGTCATTCACATCACCCCCCCTGCCTATTTTTGTCAGAGGGTTTTCTAATGAAATTGAAATCACCCACAATGAGCCAATCCATATCATCAGGCATATCAATATTTGCAAACCATTCTAAGAATTCAAATATTGGTTAGAATCCAGGTTTCATTGGACAAAAGGGAGGACAAGGTGATGGAGATGGAAAACTCATTTTGAAAAGAGAGTTGCCCAGAAAACAAAGTGCTATTCCAAATGATAATCAGTCCCCCAGAAGTCCCCATGGAGGGAAGGAATTCAAATTTGTCAAATTTCGAGGGACAAAATTTTCTGAGGTAATAAATATCAAACTCTTCCCTCTTAGTTTCCTGGAGACAAATAATGTCACAACTAGATTCATCAATCTTATTTCTGAGAGCAACCCATTTTTTATCAGAATTAATGCCCCTGATGTTCCAATTCAAAATCTTCCATATTCGTTTATTATCCATAAAAACCATATTGGGGTTTGAATAAGGGGTGATACAACCAATGTCATCACCCAAATGAAAGGATCACAACCAAATAAGCAAAAGGCACTCCACAACTTAATCCCACTGACAGATTCAACATCCATAACCACAACAAGTAGCAAACACAGCAGGTGACAACTATTACAAGGTTCAGGATAGGGAACCAACAAGGTTCCAGCAAAAGACAGTTTGTGATACATTGTACACCTAAATAGAGGGCTTCTTCTTGGCTTGCTATCCACAGGTACCAGTAGCCCCAGATTTCTTCTTGCCCCCAAGATTTAAGGTTGAGGAGCCATTCCCTTTGTTGGTGCCCTTGGTAGGAGCCTTGACTGCAACTTCAGTGGCTTTCCCTTTCTTGAGAAGCCTTTTGTCCAGGTCACCATCCTTGACCTTGCAGAAAGAAGCAACAAGGTTTTTAACCACTTTAGGATTTAAACATGGTGGAGCAGCATTACAGTTCAGACAGTCAGAAATTGAGCAGTTAATATGACTTTTGAAACCCCCATTTAATTCAACAATTCGAGGACTTCTTCTCACCTCATATTCAACTAAAGGTTCCTTGCCCTTTCTCTTTCTGGAAGGAGTGGAAGGAGATCTAGATGACTGCTTGGCCTCAATGCCCAGACAAGGAGGAGCCATCTGTGAAATGCTTTCATTAGGGATGATGAAAGAGATTGAATTCTCCTTAGCAATAGGTTCTTTAATAGTTTCCCAGAGGGGGGAGGTAAGAAAGCTTCTGACCCAATTGAACTTTTCAGGAGTAGCAAGCATGAGAGTAATAAAATTAAACCAACTTACAGGAATGTCAAACATGAGTGAGCCCCTTGATGATGAATCCTTTTGAAGATGGGGGGCAAAGTAACTTTCCCAAAATTCTAATACTTGTTGAGAGAAGCCCTGTTTTGCAGCATGGACATCAGGGATGGAAATGAAAGTTCTGACCATGCCAACCTAGAGATGAGCTTCATTAGGGTAGAGGAGGTGTTGGTCTTCCAACATCCAATCATTGTTCTCTCCAACCTCAGCACCAGTGTCCATTGGACTCTCAACCCTACCTTCCTCATCAGAGTTGTAATCATCCTCCTCCAGGTAATTTTGAAGGATGTTCTGCAGGCCTTCCCCAATACCAACTCCCTGAAGCTCCTCATTAACTGTATTCTCCTCAACAGATGCAGGATCAACATTAACAGAGTCATCATCATCTGACTCCCAATCATGCACAAGAACAGCACCAGTAACTGCATTGTTAACATCCCGAGGGGGGAGATTGTGGTCATCCACAGGCATATCTTCACTAGGGGCAACCACAGGGCCCTGCACTGGGGCAGCAGCAGCTTCCCATGGGTCCCATCCCTCATTGTTTCTACCAGGAGGAGGAGGTGGCACCAACCACTGACCCCAGCCACCAGCCTCACCAACAGGAGCATGTGGGGGTGGGGGAGGAGGTGGGATTTGGGGCCCAAAGACAGGAAGAGGATGTGGGTCCTCATTGTCAGCAGGCAGTGGGTCCTCCTCAGGTGCCCCCCAAGCAAGTCACTCTGTAAAACTTCAACAGAAAAGGTCTAAGATTCAATCTCCACCAAGTCACCAATAGTGAACCTCACACTCTTGGGGATCACCACCAAGTGAGTTACTCGCACTTTTGCCAGAATTCTTCCCTTATGATCCTGGTCCCTCTCCCAAAGAAGAACCTTCCCAATATCAGCAAAACAACATTCAAATCTTCAGTGTGCCAATGGTCCAAAGGGGGCCCAACTAGCATCACCCTGCACTCGTTGTTGAATTGGGTCCTTCTCCAATTTTCACCCTCATTGTGCTTAACGAAAGAGACATGCACATCTTGGAAAGGAATGGGACTGGCTGCAATGAGCCTATCCCTATCACTACCATGGTGAAATTGCACATAGGAGGCCCCAAAAGGACAAGCCTGGATATCCCAAAAATTCACCCGAACTTCATTATTGAGGAAGTCTAGCAGAACATTTCGAATATTCGCGAAAGGGACCTGACCAGGGGGAAGGGATTAATGGAAGCAATATCATACTGTTCATGCGCCTTAGACCGACGTGGAACCACCACCCTCTTGACGCGGGTTCTTCCAGCCACCTACAGAACTTGAAAGCCGTCCGACAAAAATGGCGCAGGGTCAATCGGAATGTTGGCCATTATACCAGACTTCGCCGGCGACGACCAAGGCAAGGAGGTTGGGGTTTCCGCAGGCGAGGGAGTTGAGGGGATAGAAATTCTGGCAGTTGTTTTTTGCAAGGAAATGGAGAAGTCCTTAAAACCGTTGTACACAGTGGGCCGAAAGATAGGTGAATTTAGCTGGGCCTTGAACCACCCCGGGTAAGAGTTATCGGGCCACAAACGTTTTGGGAAGGTTGGGAATTTCAGAAAAGGAATAAGACCAGGGAGCTTAATTGCCGCGCGATTTTCGCCACCTTTGGGCCCGACAGGCGTTACCAGAGATTTAGTCCCGCCATCAGCGAGAACCTGAGCGTAAGACCGATGTGATTAGGCGAGTTATTGTCACACTTAATGTGTTCAGCAAGACCAGGCGAGGAATCCACAGCCGCAACCAGTAATTTGAGACGTTGAAAACCGACTGCGCATTTTTTACATGTTTGATCGAAGGGGATTTTTTGGGGCTTTTCTTTTTGTACGTGAAAACCTTCCAATCTCCAGAAGATTCCTTGTAAAATTCCTTTTCTTCAAAGATCCAATTTGGGCCACCATTACCCCATAGGTTAATATGAACCACAAAATAATCACAAGAAAATTTTGAAATAGTGTAAATTTCAAAACCCACAGCTCTTGAAGCAACCGAGAAACTAAAGGTTCTGTCTTGCAGAAATCTCACTTGGAATTTAGAAGCCAAACCACCAAAACAAGCATGGAGTGCAAGACCAACCGTATGAATGTCCAATTTAAAATTTGCTCTTCCAAAAGAACAAACCAGATAGAAAGGCTTCTTTCTGAAACCACCAGGAAAGTTAACTTGCTGCCTGGACTTTTTGAAAAGATTCTTCTCAAATTCCTGCCCTAAAGATAAATCTAGGGCAGGTCTCTTAACCGACTCATCCGCCTGAAGTACCTCCTTAGGAAAATCCTTGGTGAAATCCAGGGTTTTTGGCACGATCTTCTTAGAGTTGAGAGAATTATCCATAACCAAAGAGCTAGGAAATATCTGAGTACCAACAATAACCCTTTTGACTTGAAGATCAATAGAAACACCAGATGCCACAACCTCACCTTGGATCAAATATCTAGCATCAATGACCACCTCATTGTGGTTGAGAAGAACTAACCTATTTGCACTAGGGAAAAGCATCAAAAAACCCTTAGTAGGCTCCAAATCATCAGCCGGCAAGGAGGAGCAAAGAGCATGCCATTTAAAACCAATGTCCTCATCTGTTCTAGAGATGGTAGGAGATCTACCAAGAAATCCAGATGCAGGCACCAAAAAATCATTGACACGAGAGAGGTGAGAGGGGAACCTCAAAACAGATCTAATATAAATCTTCTCCCCATTTTCCAAACATCTCCCTCAAGAGTAAAGCCTTTGGCATTGAGAAGAACCAGCCAAGAATCAGCCGAGAGAACGAGCAATCCCTCAAGAAACTTACCACCCGTGGTCACACCAGAGTAGGTGATCTTCCAACAACCACCTGAGGAGTCCATGCAGATCCCACGCCAGAGAGAGGCCAGCGAAAGTCGGAGGCCGACCAACGGTCACCTCAGAGGAGCCTCATGCCTCAGAAATCGTGCGGGCCGAGGTGCCTATACTAGGGTTTGGTAATAACTCTCAAACATGTTTTCGTCGCTTACTCACATTCATAGCTACTAAACAACATCGAATCCTTAAGTGTGTCTCCCTACAGTTCGTGAATTATGCAGACATGATCGAGACTCTTCTCCGATCAATAACCAATAGAGGAATCTGGAAATTCATATGGCTCCCACATATTTCTACGATTACTTCATGATCGAATGAACCATTTACATACGATACCAATTTCCCTTTGTCTCGCGATACTTTACTTATCTGAGGTTTGATCGTCGGTATTTCTGCATACCTAGTTCAACCTCGTTACCGATAAGTACTTTTTACTCGTTCCTGTGATATGTGATCCCTCGTGAGCCATTCACATGCTTGCAAACCAATTGGATGACATTCCATCGAGAGGGCCCATAGTATATATACACGTCATATGGATGGACAAATCCCACTCTTGATCCATGTGCCTTAACACATACTTTCAGAATACTCAATGCCACCTTTTTAACCATCCAGTTACGAAGTGGTGTTTGATATCATCAAAGAATCCATCCGGTGATGGTGATTAACATGATCTCATGTTCGAAGAATTTAGGTTACTATGTATTTGAAAGCTTATAGCAAGTGAACTATTTAAATGACGTGATCTTATGATACGCTTAACTATAGGAGTATGTCCATCACACCATTCTCCTAATGATATGACATTGTTATCGATAACATCCAATGTTCATGATCAGGAAATCATGATCATCAATTAATCAACAAGCTAGTTTAACAAGAGGCTTTACTAGGGACTCTTAGTGTTAATACAATTATAGCATGGGATGTAAACATTTATCATAAACATAAATATATGATAATAACCACTTTATTATTGCCTCTTGGGCATATCTCCAACACGATGGCAGGGGCAGGTCTCCATCTACGCCGTCTGGTGGGTCAGCCTCCACTGCTTAAAGCCGCCTCGCATTCCTAGAAAACCCTAGCATCCCCCAGCACGCTTCCACCGATCTCCTGGCGTCCATGGTCATCCTTGTCCACCGCTAGCCACCTCGCCTCGCCATCCCGTCACCCTGGCTCGTCATCACCCTTGTGTAGGGTTCGCAGCATAGAAAACAAAAATTTTCCTACGATGGGAACAACTATGTACCAAGATCTATCTACTAGATACAAACAACGGGCGGATGTATATCCGTAGAGAACATACCCTTGAAGACCGACAAAGCTTAACGAGTCAAAACTCGTGGTTTATGTAGACGATCTCTTGCCGATCTCAAGATCGATAGGAAGTCCTAGCGCCGCAAAACAGCAGCGCATCGTGCTCGCACACACGTTCGAGGCACCGAGCAACCTCCGTCTCCTTGCTCCAGCGATGCAGCGGAAGCACAACTCTTTCTTGCCGAATATCCACCGGGAACATGTATCTCGCTAGTCCGAGACCATGGGGGATAAATTCTAGAGGGGGAGAGAGATCCTTCACGAGGAGGTGTGAGTGAGAGAGAGGGAGGGGGGCTCCTTTTATAGGGAGAGGGGGCACCCAAGGGGCCATGCGCCCAGCCATGGGGCTGCCCCCTCCCCTCCTTTCATTCATGTGGGTGGACACTCCACTCACACAAAAGCCTTTCAATTCCCTCCACTCAAAAACCCACTCAAATTCCCATTAAATTTCCACCAAATTTAATGCAAACTCTCATTAAATAAAACTATTTTATTTTATTCAGAATTTTCTCAATTACTTTAATGAAAAACATTCACAAATAACCCCTTTCTAGAATTCTATTTCACATGCATAACCATTTTATGCAATTTCACCTAAAAACCTGTTTCGGTATCTAGTGAAATAAATTCCTGCGCTTGTTATTCTTTTCGGCATGAAACTTTTGCTCCAAATGGATGTCGGTGTCTCTTAAGTGTGTCACCCTACGGTTCGCGAATAATGCGGACATGATCGAGACCCCTCTCGGATCAATAATCAGAAGCGGGATCTGGAGACCCATACTGACTCCCACACATTCAACGATGACTTTCTTGTGATCGTCGGAACCTTTTTACGCTAGTATCTTAATCCTTTTGTTTCGCGATATATTACATGTACGAGATTCGATCATCGGAATCTCCATACCTAGTTTGATCTCGTTACCGACATGCACTCTTTTCTCGTTCCCGTGATATAACATTCTAGTGATCAAATAACTTGCTTGCAAGCTAACCAATGTGATATCACCGAGAGTGCCCAGAGTATATCTATCCGTCACCGGGATGACAAATTCCACTCTCGATCCATGGGCCTCAACATAACACTTTATTAGTTCTTAATCCATCTTTATAATCACCCTTTTACGGTGTGACGTTTGATGTTATCAAGAAACTCTTCCGGTGTTAGTGATTGACATGATCTCATGGTATAAGGATTAGGATCACTTCGTAAGTAGTTATAGCAATATGAACTCAATGACTTTGATCGTAATGCTATACTTCGGATGAATGTTCATCACATCGTTACACTAATGTTGTGACCTCGTTATTAACAACATCCAATGTCCATGATCAGGAAACCTTGATCATCTTGTTAATCAACGAGATATTTTATGAGAGAGGCATAACTAGGAACTTCCTTTTTGTTTATTAAACACACATGTATTAACGTTTCCGTATTAATACAATTATAGCATGTAAAATAAATATTTATCATAAACAAGGAATACGATAATAACCACTTTATTATTGCCTCTCGGGCATATTCCCTTCAGTCTCCCACTTGCACTAGAGACAATAATCTAGTATGAAAACTTTGCATATTGAACACTTATGGCTTTCCGGTGTTCCATATACTCAATTGCAAGTGGTTAACATAATCTACGGATCTGACGCTTCAGGTTCGTGTGTATTTGCATATCTTTGCGTCTCCACGCATCACTCATTCTCAATGAGATGGCATTGTATAAATTTGGTCTTTCGGTGAGACCTTTAGTTCCTTGGGGTTAAACCATGTTGATACTATTGTCATACAATATATCTTTAGTGTTAGCCCGTCGCGAACCACACCTTAGTTTGATTTTGACACAAATTTCCTCCTTTGCTGCTACTATAGCAGTCATATACTTAGCCCTTTTGTTGTAGTATTCGTCAAAATATCTTAACTTTGGAATTCATCCAAATCCATCATGGAAACTTTCTTTCCATTTCATTGTGCCACCCATAGTTTAAATTGAGATAAACTTAGTTTGTATCTTGTGACAAAACTAGTATCAATGTAATGCTTTATAATGAACTATTTGTAATTGTTTGTCACATCTACACAAATATATTCTTAATTCTTCCAAAAGATCATAAGAATATCCTTACTATCGTCCAATCATCATTTTATGATTCATTCTAGTATTTGCTCATAACACTTAGAGCATAGGACATATCTGGATGTGTACATATCATGGTATGATTGATCAAAACATTCTCGTGATTTCACTCATCAAGTGTCAAAGCACTTGAATCTTGTTTCACTTATCAAGTGTCGATACACTTGAATCTTGATTCAATTCCTTTTCCATGCAACAAGAACCGTTTCTTGTTGTTTCTATATTGAAATCCTTCAATATCTCATATATGTACGTTTGGCACAACCATATTAGCGTCACAGTCTATCCACTATAGACATTCATGCTAAATATTCGGGTTTTGCCTAAGTTTTTCATCGAAATGAAATTCTTAACCTTTGTCAATAAAAGATACATCATTTCTAATCAACAAGATGTCATCCACATAATGTATTAGAAATTGTCTCAGCGCTCCCACTTAATTTCTTGCAAATGCAAGCATCTTCATCGTCTCCTGATGAAAACTCTTTTCATCACGGTGAAGATTCCAACTCCGTGATGCTTACTTCAACCATTGAAGTTTTCATGCCCCTTTTAGCATCCTTTGAATTAACAAAACCCTTTGGATCGTGTCATGTACACGTCCTAGGTAACCATTCTATTAGAAGAACTTTGTTTTGTTTATTCATCTACCATATAACAAATTATATGTAGTGGTTGCTACTTTAATCCGTCCAGACTAAATATCGCTATGAAAGATCAAATCTTGTCATAGTCAACTCCTTGAACATTGTCATAAAATACTTTACGACATGTCGACTATTTCATAGATGTGAAACATCCATGTCTGTTTCTTTATAGATCCAAATACGACCAATAGGTTTTTTTACACCTTTCCGGAGGGTCTTCCAAGTTCAAAACTTGATTTCTCGTGTATGGAACTATCACGGATTTTATGGTTTCAAGCCATTTGACGGAGTCAGGGCCCATCATCGCTTCTTTGTATGTATTCGGTTCATCATTGTCAAACAATAATGATTTACTCTCAAATCTTAGCATTTGATTGTTTAACCGACCTACTTGGTTCAATAGGAACTTACATCTCCGTGACCACAACCTTTGAGGCACATAAGCTATGAGCATTATGGCAGCCTTCGGAACGATTTCCGGCGCTGCGCAACTCAGCACATTTAGCTAAGGTTCGTTAACCTTATCAAAGTTCTATTGTCCTCCCACTTAACTTTTACGATAAATTCCTTTTTCAAGAAACTTCACATTTCAAGCGACAAACCCTTTTGTCCTCGGTGTTATGGAGGAATAACCAATTCTTATTCAAAATAACCTACAAAGACATGCTCATCCGACTTTGGTTGTAAACATCTTACTTATGTTTAGCATACCAAAATTTAAGAAATGACAACTTGGGTTTTACCCCAAACCATAACTCATATGGTGTCATTTCAACAGATCAAGATGGAGCTCTTTTCAGTGTAAAAGCGGAAGTCTCTAAAGCTTTAATCTTTTAAAACATAATGACAGTTTTATAAATAACACCTTTGATCCAACCATGTCAAACAAGGTTTCATTACAAATCTCAAACACTCCATATTCCTATGGTGTTTCGGGATATGTAAATCTAGGTGTTTTGCTAAACTTGCAACTCAAATAAATCCCTTTATGATAAAATCATAATTCATTTATTTTCTTGTTACACTTGTAACTCAAAAAATCCCTTATGATAAAATCATAAACCAGTTATTTTCTTGTTACAATGATTTTCCACTTCATCTTGAAAGTCTTTGAAACGTTTTTCAAATATTTCATACTTCTTTCTCATTAAGTGAATATTCACTCAAATTTCCGGAGAAAGCATATGAAGTTGAAACCCATAAACTCGACTACACATAATGGAATACATACATCGATATGTATAAATTCCAATAATTTAGTCGTTCGTTCTTCTTTGGCCTTTGAACGAAGTTTTAATTATCACGTGGAAAGTCTCACAAGCGTCACTTGATCAAATCAAAGACTCCAAAAATCCATGAATATGGAGATTCTTCATGTTTTCTTTCCAATATAATTTAAACAGTGATGTCACTTCGTAAGTGATCTTTCAATCATTTGTCTTGCGACATTTTAGCATTAGGTTTTATGGATGTGATTTCTCCAACTAGATTTGTAAATCATCCATCTTATATGGAATACGGTAATTATTTGAACAACCTTTGTTCTCATAATACCTGATTCAAATAACAATTATTAAAACAAATCTTGAAGTCAAGCTTTGATGTCAACGAGAAATACAAACAACGGTTTGTTTGTTTTCGATGAACATCATCACATATTCTCTTGCTAGTTACTTAGGCCATTGTGGTTCATGAATTGCATCGTTCCGTATGAAATTTCATACCAACCAATTTGGTATCCAATACCCAAGAACCATATTGTTTAACAAGCAAAGAATACAACCGTAACATGTATATCATATATATACCTAAATTGGATATTTCCAATCTTTTCTTTTCTGCCAAATATATTTTATAGATTCTCTTTCAGCATTTCCTTTTCCTTTTTAAAAGAATCTATCAACATCAAAAGTGGCACCATATACATGACACATAGTCCAAAGCGTGTATATTCAAATAATAATACCTTTGGACTTGCACTTTGAAGTAGATCACCATCATCAAATGATCGGTATTCTTTCAAAATCCATTCTTTAGTAATCTTTTAGTGTAGTAAACACTTTACATACATCTTCTATTGACCCTTATCATGACGAATTTCATGATCAAGCTACTGTAGCTTATAAAGGCGAATCGTGAGTATAACATTACTTTCCAAAACCCTTGTGGATGATTAGGATGTCTAGCATATCCAACCTTCGTAAATTCTCATCCAATATGAGAACATATATTATACTCTATCATATTGCAACCAAAACATTGTTTCAGATATCGTTATATCTACCACACATGATGGTTTCTAAACAATTCTTTCAGCTCCTAGATAAACTTGATATTAAAACAATCAAGAATCGTGGAGGCAAACATGATACTTAAGATACTAACACTGGAATTGTTACTCTCGATTTAATACCAACTATTAAATTTCACGGAGTAAATAGAGTTTGCTGAAATTTTGCAATAGGACTTTAAACTTTAGATTGACACTCAACACAATACGATACCAGTTCGTAAAGTATATATCCAGAATTCTATAGTTCTATTATCTCAATTATAACTATGCATAAGGTGGTGAACGAATGCCAATGACTACAACAAATTATGCAAATTCACTTTGATTTAATTTATGATAAATTGAGTTCTACTAATCCAAATTAGAAATGAACTCCCACTCAAAAACGACATCCCTCGTGTCTTTTTGGTGATTACATGAACCAAATCCACTACACCAAGTCCGATCATCACGTGAGTCGGTGTAGCTTCAAAGGCGAGCATCCATATGGTCATCATATCAAAAGCATATGACTCATGCTTAACCTTTCGGTCCGTCTTACGAGGCCATGTCTGTACATGAAAGGCTCGCCAAGTAAGAACCTTAGTATTCGCGTGTGTAACTGTCTTACACCCGAGATATGCCCGTGGATTCAAGTACACCCGATCATCACGTGATGTCTTGAAGTGACGAAACATTGTCGGTGCATACTTAAGAAAGAACACATTCTTATCTTGATATCTAAATGAGGGATCATCTTATTATGCTAATAAAACGCCAAACAAGCAATATAAGATGCAATCAAAACATCACATGCTTATAAGTGAAATGATATGGTTCCCACATATGATCTCCATCATGTGCATCGTAGTATGATCACTATCATAACTTTATGTGTAAGTCCAAGGTCTATGGAACTTACACGCTATGTGTGTTGTAAGAGTATCATCTCATACTTCTACTTACAACATCACCATATCATAACACTAGCCCAGCAACAATCTAAACTAGACGCCTCTAATTTATCCATTGCAAGTTTTACGTGGCTTAGGGCTTTCGAAGATAGAACCGTTCTTACCTACGAACATGAACCACAACGAGGATAACCAAATTGTTGACAACTCATTGCAAATTAGATATTGACTATAGTAGGAGAGACAGACACCCGCTAGCCACTTATGCAAAACTAGTTGCATGTCAAGCGTGGAACATGTCTCATGTGCGAGGACATGTAAAGTTTGTCCGGGCCGCTTCATCCCACTATGCCACCAATATCCAAAGTACAACTAAGAAGCAATAAAATGATCATCATCGCCCACATACTCATATGTGTACTACCCGTGCAAAGTATCTACGCATAGATCCGGCTCTGATACTACTGTAGGGTTCGCAGCATAGAAAACAAAAAATTTCCTACGATGGGAACAACTATGTACCAAGATCTATCTACTAGATACAAACAACGGGCGGATATATATCCGTAGAGAACATACCCTTGAAGACCGACAAAGCTTAACGAGTCCAAACTCGTGGTTGATGTAGACGATCTCTTGCCGATCTCAAGATCGAGAGGAAGTCCTAGCACCGCAAAACAGCAGCGCATCCGTGCTCGCACACACATTCGAGGCACCGAGCAACCTCCGCATCCTCGCTCCAGAGATGCAGCGGAATCATAACTCTTTCTTGCCGAATAGCCACCGGTAACATGTATCTCGCTAGTCCGAGACCATGGGGGATAAATTCTAGAGGGGGAGAGAGATCCTTCACGAGGAGGTGTGTGTGAGAGAGGGAGGGGGGCTCCTTTTATAGGGAGAGGGGGGCACCCAAGGGGCCATGCGCCTAGCCATGGGGCTGCCCCCTCCCCTCCTTTCATTCATGTGGGTGGACACTCCACTCACACAAAAGCCTTTCAATTCCCTCCACTCAAAAACCCACTCAAATTCCTATTAAATTTCCACCAAATTTAATGCAAACTCTCATTAAATAAAACTATTTTATTTTATTCAGAATTTTGACAATTACTTTAATGACAAACATTCACAAATAACCCCTTGCTAGAATTCTATTTCACATGCATAACCATTTTATGCAATTTCACCCGGAAACCTGTTTCGGTATCTAGTGAAATAAATTCCTGCGCTTGTTATTCTTTTCGGCATAAAACTTTTGCTCCAAATGGATGTCGGTGTCTCTTAAGTGTGTCACCCTACGGTTCGCGAATAATGCGGACATGATCGAGACCCCTCTCGGATCAATAATCAGAAGCGGGATCTGGAGACCCATACTGACTCCCACACATTCAACGATGACTTTCTTGTCATCGTCGGAACCTTTTTACGCTAGTATCTTAATCTTTTTGTTTCGCGATATATTACATGTCCGAGATTCGATCATCGGTATCTCCATACCTAGTTTGATCTCGTTACCGACATGCACTCTTTTCTCGTTCCCGTGATATAACATTCTAGTGATCAAATCACTTGCTTGCAAGCTAACCAATGTGATATCACCGAGAGGGCCCAGAGTATATCTATCCGTCATCGGGATGAACAAATTCCACTCTCGATCCATGGGCCTCAACATAAAACTTTATTAGTTCTGAATCCATCTTTATAATCACCCTTTTATGGTGTGACGTTTGATGTTATCAAGAAACTCTTCCGGTGTTAGTGATTGACATGATCTCATGGTATAAGGATTAGGATCACTTCGTAAGTAGTTATAGCAATATAAACTCAATGACTTTGATCGTAATTCTATACTTCGGATGAATGTTCATCACATCATTACACTAATGTTGTGACCTCGTTATTAACAACATCCAATGTCCATGATCAGGAAACCTTGATCATGTTGTTAATCAACGAGCTAGTTTATGAGAGAGGCATAACTAGGAACTTCCTTTTTATTTATTAAACACACATGTATTAACGTTTCCGTATTAATACAATTATAGCATATAAAATAAACATTTATCATAAACAAGGAATACGATAATAACCACTTTATTATTGCCTCTCAGGCATATTCCCTTCACCTTGCGCCATCCTGCTGCACTGAACAAAGAGGAGGCACGGAAGAGCACCACATCGTCCCCGCGCACCTGATGTTCCGCTGCTTGCTGCCTCCATCGTTGTCGCACCGCCGACGCTCGTCGACGTCCCCGTCGAGTTCCAACCGGCAACCGCCATCCGCGACACCACCCTAGTGAGCCTCCTCCCGTCTCATCCCTCTCTGGCTTGCTTTGCTTCTTGCCAATGCCGCACGCAGTCGATGCTCGCACGTCGTGCACACACGACGATCCCAAGCACGCTCAGCGCAGCAGCATTGGCATCAACCATGCACATGCTCCCTATTCTTCCCCGTTTTCTGGCGCACCTTGTCGACCTCTGACTTTGCCCGTCACCTCCCTATAGAAAGGGTGATTCCCTCTTTCTAACAAGACAAACCACACCCAGATCCATCCAAAATCGAGTTTGAAATCATCTGAAGAATTCAGCCACATCTCACTATTGTTCTCTATCAAACATGTTCAGTTAAATGAGTCATTTTCTTCCTCTGTTTTCTGCCGATCTAGCTCTCTACACCGTCTACCTCCGGCAATGATTCTTTCTCTAGGTTGTTCTCGGTTGTTTTTTCTTTCCAAAAATCTAGGCCGCACTCATTTTCGTCTATCATACAGCTCGATCTCGTCCTCGAAACTTTGTTGCATCTCGTCGTTCATCTGACCGTGTCGTCCGTCAGTTTCGCCTTGTGATCTCCCTATGTTTTGGAGTCGTTTTCTTCCACCACCGATGCTATCCGGCAAGGATATTCAAACACCATTCATATGTGATGTATCAGCTCTAGCTAGCTTCAAACCGCACTTCAAACCTCCAAAGATAGCCCAAGCTAGTTACTTTTCTGCCTCTGAAAAATCCAGTTTCGTAAGTAACAGCAAACCTCCGAGAACCTTTACTGGATAGGGCCCTGGTTTTCTTGCCTCCTCAACCTGCGGTCCTTGCCTACCACTTGTCGTCGCCTGGTTCGCTCGCGCGCGCAGTAGCCTCCCCACCTGTTAGCCCACCTGTCAACGTCTTTGGGTAATACTCCGCTGAGTAAGAAAAGTCTGTCACAACATTTTCTAAGTCATATAAAAATTCATAAAATAAATATTAATCAAATAATTCATATCTTTTAAAATGTTTTGAACTTGGAAAATTTATAAAATGGAATATGAATCTTTCCTAAATATGAATTCAAATGTGGTTTCAAATATTTTCTAGGTCAAATCTATCTAGTCAAACCTTTGACTTTGACCCTATTTGTCTAATTTTGAATTTAATATTACTTTAAATTTATAATTCCAAATAATACATATAATATATGTTTTTGAATCATAAAAATGTCAGGAATATGAACATGTTGTTTAAAAGATAACCTGGACATCTAAAATTTTCAAATTAATAAATGTCATTTCTTAATAAATGCATAGCTTTAATTCCGTAGCTCCGTTTTCGACAAGTGATATGTTTAAAATGATCAGAGCGACGAGCTTATTCTAACTATGCATTTCATGATATGAATTGAAGCATACATCATATAAATATTAATGTGGAAGCATGGTTTATGGGAGCAAAATATGACTAAACAACTAATAAAATGCTTTATTCCTGTACCCCACATCTAACACATGTCATGCTATGTTAGACCATGTAATTGTGCATCATTTCATCATGGCATACCTTGTTTGCTTGTTGCATATGATTTATTTGATTGCGCACTTTATTTATGATGGCCCTTGTGTGTTTGGTTTTTATCCGGGTAGACACCGAGAAAGGGAACTATCAGGGGCCTCAGGAGTATTACCAGGATCCCACCTATTATGCAACTGAGATGCCAGACAAGCAATTCCACATGCTCTCACTATATAGTACCTATTGCATCTGTCTTATTCTTGAATCATGAATCACGTCACGAATTAAATTACAATCTCAAGTACTGTATAGCCTTTAATTTTAAACCCCGCTGAAGCTTGTTCCCTCAATCCCATGAGCCATTACTACATGAGTTTTTTGAGCCATGCGAGTCATAAAACTGCATATGTAGGGTTTGTGAGGTACCTAAACAACTGAATTGAGTAGTAATGGGATAACTAAAGAAAGAGACACCGGTGGGCAATATCTGGTATTTGGTTCTTTATGCTCACTTATGTCCCATAGGACATGAGTACTTGATTTTTGTTCCTTGACTATCGCACTATCCATATGTGGGACCATGAATCCTCTTAGTCTTATCTTGATTCAAATTTTATTTCTTCGGGCCACAAACTAATTTGAGGCGTTATTATATCCTGTACTTATGCCATGCTACTGCTTTATTTACTACTGTTGCTCGAAGAGCGTTTACTATTGTATTGTTTAGGACTTGTGCTATGTTTACACGGTATTGACAAGTCCAGTCACACTTTTGGGTTCCTAGTCGTTTACAGCCATCGACACAAACCCTGGGTCCGTCTCGAAGCCGGTCAACTTTGTTGCAGGTTGCTTAGTGGGGTGGCTCCCTGAAATTATCTTTAAATCTTGCGAATGCTTTGTCGTGAAGCCTCACTGCGTTTTCATTTGGTTTTTCCGAGGTTGACCGTGTGTGTGTTGCTATTTGTGCACCCCTGCAGGGTAAATCTTTCTGAAAGTTGTATCCGCGATTATTGACGACTTGGAGCACAGTTTCTTGATCATAGACAACTATAACTAAAGTACCATATTTAATTTGACTAAAACTTGTCTAGCAATAGTACAATATCTATGGAATGATTAATAAAACTGCCAATGGATGAGACGTTCTTTCGCCTTCTCGTTCGGAAACAGGAAGAAGGGCGAGCGATGTTTACTTATGTTGATATATCTGTTGGGTAATTAAATGTTATTTATTTAACGAACTTCCGTCTATCATTGGTTAGGCGAATGTTGTAGCGTGCCTCTATAGAACTGTTAGGCTTTATTTTTACTGCAATTGCGTCACCCTCAGGTTGTTTTCTGTAGATACATAAAGACTCGTTGAGCCCCCTATGGTCTCACACGATAAATATTGTTCAGATGGATATGTATACGCTAAGGAAGGTTACTGGATCGAGGAGACCAATGATGGTGATAACGACCGTCAGGTGTAGAGATTCCGAAGAATAGAGATCCATGAGATTTGTGGGGGATGTGCTTATTTCTAGGAATCTTATGCCAGTCTGCCTCTTATCCATATTTGAAACTTGTTTGTCGCTTCCGCATGATACTCTGATGTGTGATGTATGAGAATGTATTCTAAAATATTCTCGCTATTTAGGATATTTGGATCTTGCCGTATGGTGTTGAATATTTCTATTTCTTTTAGATGGTCTGACTCTGATATACTATTGTATGTCGTTGACATACATACTTGTGTATGCTTTATTCGCATGCATGTCGACTACGCGCTCACACTTGATACGATGTTCTTGTAAAATGGATAGGGTGGTTGGCCGGTATCATGCCCAGCTCCGCTTAGGCGGGCTTAGACGTGGATGGCCTTTGGGCCTCCGCGGTAGGACAACTTATGCACTTTAGATAATCCTGATTTGTTGCTTAGAGTGTAGTGTCCAAAGTATTACAGTGGAGATGGTGAACATGGTGGTGATGGAAATGCTCCTTCCACGTGGAGGAGTTGTGGATGTTGGACGATTTTACCTTTTCGGTGTTGGAGAAGACTTTTAAGTTTTCCACTGATCGTCCGGGAATTTGATCCTAGGAAAATAGCCTTCTTTTATTTTAAAAAGATTATTTCTTAGTAGTATATCTAAAAAAAGAGCGATATTCTCTTTCTTATTTATTTGTCTTTAACTAAGAAAAATCTAACGAGGACCGCATTGTACATTGCCTTAAGGCCCTGTTGTACATGTCTTTATACTGATCTAAATGTATATAATCAGTGTATGGATAGGGAGAATTTTTACCAGAGTTAGTCTACCGTTCGCTGACTTCATCTGAAACGAAGTCACGTTTGAACATAGGAACGCGCACGCGCACGCGCACGCTTGAACTAGAAGCGAGAAGCATGTTCCTCCATGCGTGCACATCCTAAAAAGCAGCAGGAGCACGAGAGGAGGAACGATGAAGATCCCGTCCCTTCAATCCAACTCCAACTCCGCAGAAACCCCCACCCTTTCTGCACCAAACGGTCGAGCAGTAGATTTGGTCTTCCCCAGCTAAAAAACTGCATCTTTTCTGGGCCAAAGACCCCGTCTAGGAGCTGAGAGAAACCCCGTCTTCCGGCCCTCGTGCATTTCGCGTCGTTCGGATTGGTTTCCCCCACATTCAACCGGTTCATTTGCTGCGATTTGCGTCGTGGATTCAAATCCCCTTTCAGTCCTCCAATCCAGAGTACAAAACGCATCCTGAGCAGCGATCCACCAAGAACTCCACTACAAGAATCACCCAATCATTTCTCATTTGGCCCACTCCAGGAAATCCCCACTGGGTTCGCCCCCAATTCGGTCCTACGCCTTTCGCACCAGATTACAGCTCAGAATACCACAAGCCCGGGCTAGATTTTCAGAGCAGAGGGGAAAAAGGAGAGAAGCAATGACAGAGGTGGCGCTTCGCCGGGGCCCGACCAACCTCGCTTCCCCCGCAAGCCGCGGCCCCTCCTCCTCCTCCTCCCCCTCGCCGCGCTATTTAGCCAATGCCGATAGCGACGTGCTCCAGAGAGGCAGCAGCAGCGGAGGGCGCCATACAGGATCTGCAGGAGAGCGAGAGCTATACGGATCGGAGGAGGAGGAGGAGGAAGAGGAACGGTGGTCGTTCTTGGCCCTGCTGCTTGAGCTGCTGCGGAAGTCGTTTCTCGGTTGCAGGGAGGAGGGCGAAGGCAGCGGCGGCGGCTGTGGGATGGAGATCGGGTGGCCGACGGAGGTGCAGCACGTGGCACACGTCACCTTCGATAGGTTCCATGGATTCCTGGGGCTCCCCGTCGAGTTCGAACCCGAGGTGCTCCGCCGCGCTCCCAGTGCCAGGTCTGTCCCCTGCTCTCTTCATCAATTCGATGATCTGATGTTCTTCTGAATTCAAGGACATCTGAACATACAGTTTACCATTTCGATCTGAATTCGATATTTTTTTCTCATAGTGATCTGAATTCGACTTTAATGTCTGTAGTATAAACATTTTTGGCTTGAAATGGGCTAGTTAAACCAGTGCAGTAGTTTTTTAAGCAATAAATGGATACTTTTCCATCCTCTCCATGTTCTGTTAATAAATCAGTCAATCATGTCACTAGATGGTTTTTCTGTAGCTTCTTACAACATTAAACTGAAGTTAAAACATGCTATAAACATTTTAACGAGTAAATTGAACTGTTATTTTTTGCTTCCAATGAGGCTGGTGCATTAAGGAATTCTGTATAGTCGCTATGAATAGAAAACCAAAAAAGCTGCTTTAGCTGTTACAAAATTTATGGTAAGACAGTTCTAGAACTTTTTGAGATTTCTGTTTGGCAGCTACCTTAATTCCTGTTGTTGTGGTTGTATTCTATTTTTTTCCCTTCTCTCTTACTGTTCCCATCAATTCCAAGTCGTTATCCCAATATAAATGTTCATCGGTTATTCTTGAAATTATGTATGTGTTTTTATTTCATATCCCAATTTCTTTATTTCTAAAAGGCAGTACTGGCATTTTTAATAGCAAAAGAATACTTATGGGAGGTGTTAAGTTCATTCCTTTTACTGAAGTCTTAGTTCTAGTTTTGGTTGGCTCTGCTTCTGTTGGTGCTAGTGCATATGCTTGCTATGCAAATTTACGACATCTTGACCTAGTGGCTTAAAATTGAATGTTTCTACTTTGTTGTCCTATCCGACTTATTCTAGGAAAGAACGAGGAAAGTGCATAGGCGTGTATTGTTTAACGTTTTCGAGTGGGAGTTCCAGGATGTGGGTTATTACTACTAGACATTCTAGAAAGAATAGAGAAAATGGCTCCGTACCCGGTTTCTACTTTTGCACTTTATAGAAAGATGTGACCCTAGAGTAGGAGTATCTTCAGTAGAAGATAAAGTGGCACAAACACCAATAGCAGCTCCTCCAACTGGAGGGTTTCTGTTAATTTATTAATGGACCTGAATGACTGGCCAAATTTCCTGAAAAAGTTGGAAATAATTTCTCAGATAATACACACCTAAGTTAGCAAATCAGCATATTTGGCTTCTAAATAATAATCAAATTATTGGCATCCTTACAGCGATGCTGTTGTTGCTATAAATTGTTCCTGTAACCATCTAAAAGTTTTAAATCTTGTTCTTGCAAACCTTAAGTTTGCAGGACGCGTATTTGTTTACTTTAGTTGTCTCTATCCTTCAGCTGATTGAAACTTGAAATGCAGTGCAAGTGTCTTTGGAGTTTCGACAGAATCAATGCAATGTTCCTACGATTCCAGAGGAAACAGTGTTCCGACGATTCTCTTGATGATGCAAAGGCGTCTTTATGAACAAGGCGGTCTACGGGTATGGCTTTTTTTGCGATGAACCTGAATATTACTTACTTTTTTAATGCTTTGTTGCTTTCTTCAGAAAAATAAATGTCATTTTGTTTGTAATGTGCAGGCAGAAGGTATTTTTCGTATAAATGCAGAAAATAGCCAGGAGGAGCTTGTGAGAGACCGGTTAAACAGAGGAATTGTGCCGTATGGTATTGATGTCCATTGTTTAGCAGGTCTAATCAAAGTAAGCTTGTTTTTATCATTTAACTTATGCCATTCTGTTGACATAACTAGTTTCCTAAGCATATATACAGTAATGAGAGAGTTATTACTGGTCGTGATTATCTTTATTGGTGGAAATCTGTCATAGAATAGACTTCACTTTCTAATGTAACAATTTCTTATTTTCTCGCGAAGATATTGTCAAAAGTTCGTTTGTTTATTCTAAATGTACTAAAATTCAGCAATCTTCTGTTGGAGAATCAAATCTTGCTTTTGGAACCAGTTATGGTCTGCTGCTGTCAACGTAGTTGACATTAACAGTTTATTCTCTTGAATCAGTGAACTTTACTTTGCTGGCCGACAAATAACATATTTGATGAAAAAAGGTGTCCTCATTCCATCTATTTTCTGATCCTTTTTAGGCTTGGTTTAGGGAACTGCCAGCTGGGGTGCTGGACCCTATTCCACCTGAACAGGTGATGCAATGCCAATCTGAAGAGGATTGTGCTCGGGCCGCCAAATGCCTTCCACTAACCGAAGCAACCTTACTTGACTGGGCCGTCAATTTGATGGCTGATGTCGTCCAAGAAGAACAGATAAACAAGATGAATGCTCGCAACATCGCTATGGTTTTCGCACCAAATATGACTCAGGTAATGTATCACCCTAGTAGCAAACTGGCAATACATTTGATGATGGTTACGTGGATGCTAAGTGCTGCACACATGTCGTGCAGATGGCAGATCCTTTGACTGCACTGATGTATGCAGTGCAAGTAATGAATTTTCTCAAGATGCTGATACAAAAGACCCTCAAGGATAGAGAAGAGTCCAACCTGGAGGATGGATCTTTGCCCCAAAGGGACTCACCTGATGAAAATGGGCATCATAACCCCGGCCTACCTGTCGATTCTCACCATGAGGAAGGATCAAGGCGTCCTTCTTTCTTCAGCGAGGAGCCCCTTCTGAACAGCCCTGGGCACAACACTGAAGATAAGCCTAATGAGACTAATCCTGCTGGAGGAGACTCTCCACCTTCTGGCCAGATTCTCACAAACACGGATGGCTCCTCTAGTTGGTCCCAACCTCTTCCTGCTGCTTCATTCACCACTGATGCTTCCTGTGCTACAACTGTGAATTCACTACAAGGCAAGGGGAGCCGCAGCCTGAATAGTAGGAGGACTAGAAAGGGCAAAGGGCAGTCTGGAACAACCGTCATTACTCCAGCTGAGAAAAAATCACGAGGTGCGAGCATCGTGAGCCGGTTGAACTCCACCGTTGAACGGATCGAAGCGTGGAGATGAATGACATCAGATGCCATTTCTCAGGTGTAATAGATTACTGACCCTATGCGTTCCTGCGTATAGGACCAATCGAGAATTGAGTGCTCATGCTGTTTTGCATTTTTGATGTGGTTATTATTTCCTGTCAGATCACGATCGTTGTATTTTTTTCTCTGTTTGTTCCCCCACCTACACTAACTTCTGTATCTTGCTTATCAACACATCTCATTTTTTGAGTAAATTAAACAGAGGCCGTTGCTTTCAGTTGTACATAAATTTCTTCAAAGTTCCTAAATTTTCACTGCATCTTGCACCCATATTCTGGTGGCTATATTTCATTATTGTGTTATTGGAATGGTCAAGCGCTGACCCATTATGTTCTTTCTTGCTGATATCATCCTTTTTTCTGATTTCAAAAGTAGCTGATATACTTTGCTCATATTAAATTAAACAAGTTCACTTCAGGCATTTATTCCATGTAAAAGAAACAGTTTTCTTCCATAAAAAAGAATTAAGTTTGTCTTCATCTTCATACTTTTTTTTCCCATTGCACTCAACTTTATCCTTCTCGTAGTCTCGATGGAAAGAAGCAGAACAAAATAATTTGCCAGCATCTGAACTGCCTGAACTGAGCTCTCACTCGCTGCTGTGAGCCAATGGTATCCAGCGACCCATGTCCTCTCAGACAGCTTTATTCTATTCTCCCTTGTTTTCCTTCACTCTTTTCGTTATTCTAAGTGCACCGCTGGTGGCACCACTGTCGATCGACGACGAACCGATTCTCGCACCACCTGAAATCGGAAGGTGCTGATATCCCTGCCTGAAAATTTCACACGCTGAGAGCAGAAGCAGCTAGTGCCAGGATAGAGATTTTCATGGGCCCAAAAAGATAGATTCACGGATATATATCTCGCTATCTATCTCATGTGACTATGTGAGCTGCAGCATTACAGCACCATTTCTTATTTTACCTGCAGATTTGCTATCACTCCGCAGTGTCTGATGGATCCACTTGTGTAAAAAGAAAGAAATATTCCAATTCCACAGCCACAGAAAATGCCTCATTTTTAGTTTTTTTGAAAATTGAGAAGAAATGCCTAGTATTTCTTGGCCTCACCTTTTGGTTCACTATATATGTGTGGCCACTTCCTCACAAGTTAGAAGAGCACAGGAAGAAACAAATCTCTTCTGCAAATCCTTCACAACTTGTCTGAATTGACAGCCTTGTGCCAGTGACTGATCGAGGTGAGCGAAGTGATCATCTCCATGCACGGTCACTTATCTTATCATTAGTGTGTCATTTGGTAAAATAATTCATACTGATCACTCTCTTAAGTGCAATTTTGGTGCTAAAATTAGCTCCTTTGCAGTGAAAGATCTCGTCAAAAGGTCAAGAGGGGATAGACATGGCGGCTGACGGCGGGCTGAGGCGGCTGTTCGAGAAGCCGTTGCCGGAGAACCCGACGCTGCTGGAGGCGCTGTCGGCGTGGAACCGCGTCCACCCCAAGAGGCCCGTCGACCCGGCCTCCTTCACCGAGATCTTCGGCGAGCTCCACTTCCAAGAGAAGCAGCAGCAGCAGCAGCCGGACCACGTCGCCCGGACCGGCCTCCTGCCGCCGCCACCGCGTCCTCCTCCTCCTCCAACACCTCCTCGCGCCGCTACGGCATCCTCATCGTGGCTCGACGTCGCTAGCGAGAAGAGCAAGGACGACTTATCGCTGGACGCGCTGCTCAGGCCGCCGAAGCCCACGCCGACGGTGAAGAGGAGCGCGAGCTTCTCGTTGAAGAAGAGCCCCTCCGCGTCGTCCCTGCTGCTCTGCACCGAGGGGCTCGGCTCGGAGAGCACCTTCGACGTGCTCAGGGACGACGAGGACGACGTGCTAGCCGCCGCGCTCCGCCGCCAAGAGGACGACGATGCCGGCGCGGCGAAGGAGGAGGAGGAGAAGGAGAACCAGCGGCCGCCGCCATCGTTCCCGCCGCCGATACGCTCGATCAGCGGGCGCGGCGGGAAGCCGAGCGTGTGCTTCCGGTCGTTCCGCGCGGAGGGGAGGTTCGTGCTGGTGGAGGTGGTCATCCCCGGGAAGGAGCTCCTGCAGGCGTCGCGCGAGGGCGGCCGGCTCAGGCTGCAGTTCGCCAGCGCCGCCGCACACGCGTAGACGAACACAGCGATCGAGATCATTATCGTCCGGAGCTATGCATCCATCTTCTTGGAGTTGGGATCTGGATTCTGGATGCATGGTTTGTAGTAAGTCGTAACGAGACTAAGTTAATCATTATGCGAGGGAACGAGTCATTAATCGAAGAAATATTTGTCGCGCTGCCTCTTCCAGGCACACATATTTTGGGTTTAATTCGAGAGTATCTAGTACAGTATGAATTTAGAATCTTTCAAGCATCATGGCTCGTTGGATGCTGCCATTCCTTTGAAGTTAAAGAAGCATGGCCACTGAAGATGGAATATTTTCCTTTCGGTGTCTTTAATTTAATTTTAGAGAGAACCACAAGAAAATTACGGGGCTCCTCCTCCTACTATTACGACAAAGCAAAATTCATTCCTTGTAGATAGCAGCGCCAGAGTATTATTCAGACTCTCAATCTATACTCCCTTTATCCATATTAATTATCGTTTTAATAGATATATCTAGCACTAAAACATGTTTAGATACATCCATTTTAGAGACAAGTAATATGGATCGAAGGGAGTACTTTAAAAAATGTCTAATATACTACATTCACAAACTTAAAACATCTTATATTTTAAAATAGAGGAACCTAAAGAATTCCCGCTACTTGTCATCATTTCAATCACGCTCATACAATCGGAATTGACTTCGATCATGTTGCACCCCACCTGGCCTACAAGGAGGAAACCGTCTCGAAGAGCTCTCGCCTCGGGCTCGGATAATAAGGGGATGCCACAACATCCTGGCGCCAAGAAAAAAGCATATTTCATCTCGAATGATGGCTCTAGTACTTCCGGTTCTCGAGTCGGCACAGAAACCCTGCATCAACTTGTTCAGCTTAACAAAGTTCTCTCTTGGTCTGACCATCCGAGGGCGCCCTTCTTCTTTTTCCTCGCCCGCGAATAATTTAAGGCTAGTGTGGATGACAGTTCTTGCTGGAGCTTGAACTGGTTCACTGTGTGAGGCCTCCCTTCTTTCTGGCCAAACATACCAGAAGCTACTGCCATTGGTTCATCGCGGTCTACCCCTGTCAATAAAGGCGCTCTAACCGACATATCTTAGGGGAGCGCTTCAAGAGCTGAACAACCCTCAACCTCAACGCTACAAGCGTGGGTGATGATTGAGTGCATACGTAATAACTTTCAAACCTCATTCACTTTCGGACACACAAAAAGAGCATGACAGATATCTCATACTCGGTGTTTCATAGAGTATATTGGCCACTGTGTGTATGTCTTATTGGCAAGAATATTGTTCACTACAAGATCCAAGACGGTGCATGGCGTGTTTTTCATGACACACCATAAAAATGTCATGGATCTGTGATGTTTCGGTACATTTCGTCACCGCCGCGCTGGCAGGCCCTAAAGCCTAGTTATTCTCGACGTTCCTCGTTTTTGTCATGCATTTCTTCCCGGGCCCCTGAATCCCATATAGCAACTTTTGTCCCATGTGAAATCTTGTAACACCACGGTTCTGAAAAGACCGAGGCTTCTATGTGACATGCCAATCCCTGGATCGGTTCTTTGGCGCACAATAGAATAAGATGAATAACATAGCAAAATATCCGTGTATCATGAATAACGATGATCCAGAGTACCATTATTACAATAAAAGCTTAGCACAAAGCTAGCTCTAATTATTCAGGTAGCAACATAAATAAAGTAAATCCTCCATTCTTCAAATTGCCCACAAGTGAACAAGTGCCGAGTGGAGTATCGTGGCCTATATCGATTACTCAGAATCGGAATAACCTGCAACATGAAACGTAGCAGCCCCGAAGGGTCAATACATGGAATGTATGGCAAGTAGAGCTAGTAATGGAGACAATAGCACTAACATCTACATGCATATTTGGCAAGTGGAGCTGTGTCTGGCTTGCATTTGCAAATACATTTGTCCTACTTTTATAAACAGTTTTTGATTTTCTTTGAAAAGATCCTAATTAAGTTAAACCAACAATATTAAAACAATTATGAAATTAGAATGAGCGAGAAACATGTCATGGAATCAATATCAAGCAACTCAGTTGTCCATAACCGGGGACACGGCTAATCGATTAGATTATACACCCTGCAGAGGTTTGTACACTTTACCCATGTGACTTGGCCAGCCCAGCTCGTACCATCACTCTCATTTTGGGTGATGATAGGGAGAAGTCCAAGAAGAGACTGTTCGGAAAGTAGCTCCTCAATCCCGACGCGCACCGGTCCAACCTACCAAAATTCTACATCTCTGGATACGCGGGTTCGAGTTACCACAACCTACTAAGTCCAACCAAGCGCCCATTTTATTATTGGCACATGGTTGTACACGTAAGCTACACAATAAAGAGGCCAATCATTCTCTCTTGATACCTGGGTGCCTTTCCGCAATGAAACCACCAAAAATTATCAATACCATCACACCCAGGGGATTCATTGATTAAGTTGTTTTAGTTTTCACAAACCAATACTTTTAGAAACAAGTCTCAATGATGTAACCCAGCTCTCGTTCAACGTAGCATGGTTAAGCACATCTATCAACGGTGGTTCATCTACAAGGAAAGCCCTACCACATAATAGGACATAGCATAGCGATAGTATCATCCTACACATGCATCTACAAAATACACGACAATGCATTGAAAATAGTAGGACGATATCATGAACAAAGTAGCATCTACTTGCCTTGGTTGTAGCGGTCGGAAGAACAATCTACACACGAGCAAGCGTTGCACTCGTCACAATCTACACGATACAATTGCAATCATAAACAAATAATCCACAAGCATATGCAACAAATATGATGCATGAAGGTATGCAAGGCAAGTGAATTGGTGCTACAGCTGCACCACATAATCCTATTCAATAATACTACTGATTGCATGCATGGAAAATAGATTTAGCGCAAGGAAAACTATTGTGCAAAAAGTAGCGCCCAAAACTAGAGCTAGAACTCAATTAATTCGCTACCGGTAGTATACTATTTGTAAAATCTTGGGAAAATTCTACCGCATAGGCATCGCTGAATAGAAACAGTACCAATTGGAATTACTTAAAAAGGAATTATAAAACTCCCGGAGTAATTAAAACACTGCAGAAAGCCACTAGACAGTTTCTGCAGAAGTTTTTACTGTAAGACTATCTTTTTAATTCAAGATGAGATTCCCCTCGTTCCACTGAATCCAGGGACATATCACACGCGATTTTTGGAGCTACGGATCTTTTTCTACGAATTTATTACTCCGAAAAGGCCAATAAATCAATTGATTAAACTGTACTAAATATTACTGCAAAAGTCTAAACCAAAGGTACAGCAAGATTCTACACGACTTACTGAACCTACACATATTTTATTTGCAATTTTTGGCCAAGCGGTTTAATTTCTACGCAATTTACAAGTTTCTACCGAAATCTGTCAACTAAAAGGATTAACGAAATTAACCAGTCAACTGTGTCTGTTGACTGGTCAACGCGTCTGCTGAATGGGCGCTGACTGGGCGTCTGACTAGTCAAAGCCTGAGTCTGACCGGTCAACGAACGATATAAGCCGCTGATCTGAAATCTGAGGGTGGCTGCAGGCTTACCGGGAACGAACGGCGAAACGGACGGCGGCGAGTCCTGGACGGTGCGGCGATCGGTTCCGGTGATGTTGGTGTTTCCTGCGCGGATGTAAATGGTCAGCGCACGGTCAAAGTGGTCATCAACGTGGCGACGGCGCGTGCGGCGGCGATGGCGCTGCGTGCATGTGCACGCAATGATAGCGCATAGCGGCGCATGCAATGGCAAAGAAGCGGCGCAAGTTAGCGACGCAAGTGGCGGTAGCGGCGCAGGCAGCGCAGTAGCCAGCTAGCGGCGCGGCAGCAGCAGCGCAGCGGGCGGCAGCAACAGAAGCGCAGAGGCGCGCTGCGGCTGCGGCGAGCGATGGCGGCGGGCAGGCGGCGCGGCGCAGCGAAAGCCGAGGCGGCTCGGGCGGTCGCGCTGGCCGCAGAGGGGCGGCGCGCGGGGCGGTGAGGCGCGGCGGGCGGCCGCGGTGGCGTGATGCGGCAGCGAGAGAGAGGAGACGGCGGCACGGCGTTACTGGCGCGGGTTGGGTGGCGCTGGTGGCGGCGATCGGCGCGGAAGGAGGCGACGGCGGCGGCGGCGAGACCAGGTGGCGGCGGCGCGCAAGCCGAGGGGAGGCGGCGGCCGGGTGCAGCGATCGAGGAGGAGGGGCGGTTCCCGAGGCGCGTGCGGGGGCGCGGTTATCGAGGGCAGGGGGCGGCGGCTCGGCCTGGTGGGGTCCTTTTGTGGGCCCCTCGCGCGAGTCCTAAACTTATTCGGCGCAGAGTTAGACGCGGACTCGGAAATCGGTCTGGAAATTCGGACCGTTTTCCGACGATTCACTAAAACGGCGACAACTTTTCCGTACGAGCTCCGAATCGAGCGATTCTTGCTCCTACGGTTTCGTAAAGTCGAGGGGAACAATCTAGGCCCAAGGTTTGAGCGAAAACACTAGGCTACAAGGGTGGCAACGCTAGTCCTACTAAAGCCTCCCGCAGGAGCCTCGTAGCAAAATAGAATAGGGTTTCGAAAATAGCGTTTCGCCGATTCTTTTCAATCGACGGTTTTGCATAGAAAAGTATGATGCAATGATATGAATGATATGCTAGGCCAAACCTAAAATTTGGGATGTGACAAGACTAACCCCCTTAAGATGAATCTCGTCCTCGAGATTCGGCACGGCTAGCAAATAGGTGTGGGTAGTCCTCTCGGATGTCATCCTCACGCTCCCAAGTGGCTTCCTCTTCGGTGTGGTGGCTCCACTGTACCTTGCAAAACCTGATCGTCTTGGTACGGGTAATCCTCTCTAGTGTCTCCAGAATCTTGACCGGTTTCTCCTCATAGGTCAAGTCGATCTCAAGTTGAACCTCTTCCAGCGGTACAGTGTCTCTCAATGGTGTATCCACCATCTCTAGATGGCACTTCTTCAGCTGGGATACGTGGAACACATTGTGAACAGCGGACAGAGCCTCTGGCAACTCCAACTGATAAGCAACTTCTCCCTTGCGTGCTAAGACTCGATACGGCCCAATAAACCGAGGTGCCAGCTTACCCTTAATTCCAAATATCTTGATTCCACGAAGTGGCGACACTCTGAGATATGCTCTATCACCTATCTCATACACCACTTCCTTGCGCTTGGCGTTAGCGTAGCTCTTCTGCCTTAATTGTGATACCTTCAGCTTGTCTCTAATCAAGGCGACCTTCTCCTCAGCGTCCTTGATCAAATCAGGTCCAAACAACTGACGTTCTCCTACTCCATCCCATAGCAATGGTATCCGGCACCGTTTCCCATATAGCACATCGAACGGTGACGTCTTGATGCTAGTTTGATAGCTGTTGTTGTAGGAAAACTCAGCATATGGAAAATTCTCATCCCAACTAGAGCCATGAGCCAAAGCGCAAGCTCTCAGCATGTCCTCCAAAATCTGATTCACCCTCTCGGTGCATCCATCACCAGGTGAAACGCTGTGCTAAACTCCAATCTAGTACCAAGTGACTCGTGCAGCTGGCGCCAGAAGTGTGAGGTAAATTGGGTGCCTCTATCAGATATAATACTCTTAGGAACTCCGTGTAGGCACACAATCCTGTCCATGTAAATCTTGGCCAACTTTGCACTCGTATAGGTCGTCTTCACCGGTATAAAGTGGGCTACCTTGGTCAAATGGTCGACCACTACCCAAATAGAGTCATATCCTGACCTGGTCCTGGGCAATCCTGTGATAAAGTCCATTCCCACTCTATCCCACTTCCAATCCGGCACAAGAAATGGCTGTAGCAGTCCTGCTGGCTTCTGGTGTTCTGCCTTCGCTCGACTACATACATCACATAGGGCAATATGCTTGGCGATATCTCCCTTCATGTTGTTCCACCAAAATCTGCTCTTCAAATCCATATACATCTTCGTGTTGCCCGGATGTATGGAGTATGGCGAGTTATGAGCCTCCTGCAAAATCAACTCCCTTATCTCCGGGTCGCTGGGCACACACAAACGATCTCCATACCACAAGGTGCCATGCTCATCCACTACTAGGAAAACGGCCTTTAGTGGCGCACCTGAAACCATCATCTGTGGCGCACCTGTAGTGCGCCACGGGCCTTGCGCTACGGCTATCTCTCAGCCGTGGCGCACTGCCTAGTGCGCCACGGTTGTGTAGATATAGGCGTAGCGCACCACCTAGTGCGCCACAGAAGTTTGGCGTGGTGCGCTACCCCTTGGATCTTCTGTGGCGCACTACCTAGTGCGCCACTAAACATCCATGGTGCGCTTTAGGTGTAGTGCGCCACAGAAGGTAGACCATGTGCGCCACAGATGTATTTTTTGTTTTTTTTAATTTCCAAGCCAGATTATATGCAATACAGATTATATACAATATTACAGCAAATATACACACACAGATACAAGATATACAATTATATATATAAATACTCAATATGAAAAACAAGATTGAAACAAATACGTATAGATAAGTCTCATACATGAATACATAGTCCAAGTTACATTGTTTTGATCATGTTACAAAGTAGTAGTTGGTGACATGCGAATACATGTGTCGATCGAACAAGTTAGAGCTCGGAAGCTCGCCTAGACATCTAAACTAGCTAGCTAGACACAAACGCGGGATAAATAACCAAAGAAGATAAGCATGATCACTGCCGCGACGAAGGTGTAGGTCTTCATCCGGTTCCTTGTCCTAACTACCGCTAGATAGCGCGTATATCTAGCTTCCGCCTCCGCCATAGTGTTGTACCCTTTGTAGCTATTGCCGCTGAAACGGTGCACCTGTCTCCGGCAGTCTTCCCAATCATCGTAGACTCCGGGAACCCGTCCCTTGTACACGACGTACCACGTCATCTACAAGTTGACAATAATAAATAACCGGTGATTGAAAAAACATGTATAATTAAAGTCGCATATGAAGATACACTTATAGAAAGTACTCTTAAATCAAAAATAGCAAACTCAAAAAGCATGCCTCATATATAACTAGGTTGTTGGACACAGGAATATGCTTATGACGGGACTGTTAGCCAAGTAGGATGCACAATTCCTGGACTTGTGCATATCACAAGGCTAACAATCCCGTCATAGCACATTCACATATATATTGTGCCACGACATTTCAATCATCGGCATATTCTCGAAAAGACAAAAATAGCACGCAAAGCATGCCTCATATATAACTAGCTAGGTCGTTGGACACAGGAATATGCTTACGACGGGACGGTTAGCCAAGTAGGATGCACAATTCCTGGACTTGTGCATATCACAAGTCTAACAATCCCGTCATAGCACATTCACATATATATTGTGCCACGACATTTCAATCATCGGCATATTGTCGAAAAAGACAAAAATAACTCGAAAAGCATGCCTCATATATAACTAGCTAGGTCGTTGGACACATGAATATGCTTATGACGGACTAGCCAAGTAGGATGCACAATTCACGGACTTGTGCATATCACAACTAACAATCCCGTCATAGCACATTCACATATATATTGTGCCACGACATTTTAATCATCGGCATATTCTCGAAAAGACAAAAATAACTCAAAAGCATGCCTCATATATAACTAGCTAGGTCGTTGGACACAGGAATATGCTTATGACGGACATTAGCCAAGTAGGATGCACATTCTGGACTTGTGCATATCACATACAATAATCCGTCATAGCACATTCACATATATTGTGCCACGACATTTCAATCATCGGCATATTCTCGAAAAAGACAAAAATAACTCACACTTGTCGTCCGAGAACCAAAGAGTAAGAAAAAAACCAAAGAGTAAGCAAAAAAACCAAGCATTGATTGATATATAATAATAATAAGCAAAATAAGTAGCGGTGATTCATAAACCTAATAAGATAAGTACACTTGTCGTCACACACATACACAAAGGTCATCTATAGTTTGCAACTATAACTAGGCCAACATCAAGCCTTCCGCTCGGCTTAGGAACGGAGGACTGCCTCTGTCATGAACTTCCTATAGTCACCTGCATCTCTAGGCGATCTTCTATGTCACGGTTATTCGGGATATTTCCTCCGTAGAAGATCCCCCAAAGTCATGACATCACGAAGATGATTGCCCCAAAGCTGTGCCGGATGCGATACATCTCTTGTCTAATATCCGAATCATTGATCTTGGCCTTTGCTTCGCCCACTGCTTGAGATGATCCGCAACGTAGAATTCGCTGGTCAAGTAGGAACGCCCTCATGTGATGGAGTGCGTAGTAGGCTTCCTTCTTACTGTTTTCCGGCTGCTTCACGCAGGGGAACTCTGTTACGTGGTTGAAGACGTGCCTGCCGAACTTGACCTTCTTACGCACGAAGCTGGTGCCTTCCGTCGAGGCAAAGCCAGTGAGAGCATCATCCAGAACTTCCTTGATCCTGTCGTAGTTTTTCTTCTTTTCTAGACTCCCCGACTACAAGAAATGTGTTAATTTGTGACCTTCTCATAGTGACGAGGAATTAAATCGTCATAGATTTATGACGATTTCACACAAGATGGTCATACGATGTTTGGAGAGATCAAAATCCTATAGAATTACGATGATTTGTGTTAAAATCGTCGTAATTTTACCATAAGAAATCGTCATAACCTACAAGATATAGCTTAGAGTCTTATTTATACCCCATTATGACCAATTTAAATCGTCATATTGTCTAAAATAATATATATTAAATCAACTAGTTTGACACCTCAACAATTATGTTTATGTGGCATGTGTATGTGTTTAAACCTATTTGGGAAATAATAATATAAAAAAAAGAGGCGTTGGGATCGAACCTGGGACCTAAGCGCCTGCCAAGACGTGGGACAACCACCACGCCATCACGACTTTGGTGTTGTAATTGTATAGTTGTTTTATTATAACGATTAGTAATTGGGCTTTGACAAATAAATGGCGCAAAAAATGGGGTGCCACCAAGACTCGAACCAGGCATCTCTCCAACTAAACGAGAGGATCTAACCACCCCGCCACCACCGCTTCGTTGTACTACAACCACACTACGTATTTATAAATGATTTCTACCTATTGGTTGGGCCTGGACCTTACCAAAGATAGTCCTTCCCTCTTCTTTTTTTAACTATGGCATGGGCCTTGGCAACCGGTGGCTGTAGATAACATCCGGTCTAGGTTGCTGGTCCATTTAGCAAAGTTTTTTTTCTTTTTATTTTCTTAATTTTTCTGTATATTTTTTATAAGAAGTCCAAATAAATTGGTTTTTGGCTCTAATTTTTTATAAAATTCAGTTATATCCTCCTAGGTTGTTAATTATCAATACTTGTATTATTTCAAAATAGTGGATTTACTAATCTCACATTAGTTCAAGATAGGGACAATTGATCGGACCATTTTTGAAATTCTTTTGCCCGTTTCAAACTATGGTCAAAACGGCGGGCACGGAGGTTCTTACCTAGGGGCTAAGCCTCGCTAAACTTGCATTGGATCTCTGATGAAACATCATCTTGTGAGTCTAAAAATGATATTTGACAAAAATCATGAGCATCGGATCATGTACCTGTAGTTCAAACCGGACCCACTTCCTGCCGATTCGGCAGGAATTTGTCTTTTTCGCCAGGAGTGAACGGAAAGGTTTGAGATACCCCAGTTGTTACATTTTCTATTTAAGGCGGTCTAATATTTTTACAAAATGTGGTGGTACCATTCTAAAACTGTCATTTGGTGGTTGCTTCACAAAACGCCCCGTTTTTTGCGCTTGGAAAATGGAAAATGGATTTTCGGTGCGTCGAAAAGGAAAACTTTCTCCTGCAACATTGTTCGGCATCCCATGATACATATGTGTGCACAATATGGGCACATTATCACAAACTATGCCGCGATTCTGGCCATAACATTGGTCGTTTGGCCCGAAAGCCATGAAACCTCGGAGATGATAGGTCATTTCTGAGAAGGTTTTTTTGAGACACTTGCAATATACCAAGTTTGGTATTTTTCCTTGCAACTATGTCACATAAGAAGACACCACGCGAAGGATTTGCATTGATCGGGCCGTTTTTGAATTTTTTATGTCCGTTTCAAACTATGGTCAAAACGGCGGGCACGAATGTTCTTAGCTAGGGGATGAGCCTCGCTAAACTTGCATTGGATCTCTGAAGAAACAGCATATTGTGAGTCTAAAATGATTTTTACCAAAATCATGAGCATCGGATCATGTACGTAGTTCAAACGGACCCACTTCCTACCGATTCTACAGAATTTGTCTTTTCGCCAGAGGAACTAAAGGTTTGAGATACCTGTGTTAGGACATTTTTCCATGTAAGGTGGCATATTATTTTTGAAAAATGGTATGGTAGCATTTTAAAAGTTTTATTTGGAGATTGCTTCACAAAACGACCCGTTTTTAATACTTAGAAAATGAAAAAAGGTGCAGCCAATCAGAATAGAGAATACGAATACCCACGGATTACCCACCAAAGGTGATTTCATCCGTTTACATGCACTCCATCCAACGACCAAAATTTTATCCCTCGCCTCCTTGGCCCCTGTCTTTGTACGTGGAATGACAGAAATGCCCTAAGTCCCATAGACTTCACCGCAGAAGTGATCAGGGGTAATTTCGTGATATCAACATGGTCGAGAGGGACTGACCCCCAAACCCTAATCCCATCGCTCCTCTTCGCACCCCGCCACTCCTTCCTCTATCTCTCGGCACCGCCTCACCGCAACCCTAATCCCTTGCTCATCGCTCGCCACCCGACCGCCTCTCTCTCTCAATCGTGGATGGCGGCCATGCCGCCATGGCTATACGCTGTGGTTGCTTCCAGCAGTTGCCACCACCTCCCATCGCTCAGACCTCTACCTCGTAACATCTCAGCCACCCCCACGCGCCGCCTCCTTCCCCTGCGTGCAATCTCTGGCCACCCTAGACCTCCAGTTCCCCTCTTCCTCTCCGCCCCTCAACCATCTTCTGATCCATCTCTCCGACCACCCCCATATCCCGCTCCACCAGACCTTACACTGCCGAGACCGGAAGCCTTCGCGGTCCCGTCAACGGAAGCCTCGATGGTGAAGATTCGGCACCAAGGGAGAAGGAGATCGACACCCACACAGCCCCTGCCCTACCCCGTAGGGCCGTAGGTTCTGCTGCGGCATGCGTTCGCGGAGGCGGATCTCGCAGGGCTCGAGGTGGGCAGATCGGCCGCGACGGGGATCTCCGGGAGCCAGCACTACGGCCTCCTGTGCGGCACGGACGGAGGTGCGTCGTTTACTCCCGTCTAGCGTTTATGATTGAAATTTGGGGTGCATGCTTGTTTCACATCACCGTGCTCGATCTAGGGTTTCTCCTTGTCCTCCCAATTTATGTTTTGTTTTGTTATTTTCTTGCAAGGTATGCGATACGGGAATTCATGGAGCGGGGAGTGCAGCGAGGAAGCTAGCTATCGTCAACATGGAGGACTTATGCTCCCTCCCCTTCCTCCCCCTATACTGTATTTGATTCTAGATTTTACGTGGCATTATCCTTTGTGAATAGATGATCCTTCTGACCTTCTTAGGAAGTTCAACCACTTTGAATTGTAAATCGCTGGCTATTGACTATTTAGTCAGGTGACAAACTAGTACTGTTTTGCTCTTTGTTGTAGTAGCTGATGATGGTTGAGACGGTATCAGTGTTCAAACTTGTTTCAAAGATGTGGCCTTCTACTCTTTGTTTATTAATATACTTGTCGTTAGTTAGTGTTCAAACCGGTGATGGTATCGGTGTAGTTGAACTGCTATGAGCTCGATATCAGACCTGCATGTCAATCTTTTTGTAGGAATACATGCTCACTCCTTGTTAGGATCATGGACTCTTTTTATTTATTGCTAGTTCCTGGCCTAATCTAGTTGTCCATCTATGATGATTACTACAAGAAATCTACCCACCTATGATAGTACCATTTACTTTTGTTTTATGTGGCATCTTTTTCTCTGCTACTAGATTTCAAACAGCCTCGACGTATGTTCTTTTGGTTCCCTAAATGCTAGAATCGTATGAAAATATATATGGCTTCAGGTTCCACATGCATGACACCATCTGCCTTCTTGAATATTCAGTCCCTCTTCTACAACAATGTTATGACCGTGTAGTGCATTCCTTAATTTGTAACTATAGTGTAGACTTGCTTCTGCAGTTCCTTGTTTAATATATTTTGACTGTGTAACTAGAGCATGAATATATTCTTATTCTTATATCTGTGCACTTATACAAGAAATAGACTTCCTTCTATAGTTCCTTCTTTCTGTTCATTATTTGTGAGTATGCCTGCTAGTGATGGATAAGCTTGTTTTACTTTTGATTCTCTGTAATAAGTTTTAAACTGTTGATGCATGTGCTATTGATACCATGAGTTTTTAGGAATTGTTGGATGTTATCTGTTCATAGAACACTCTTGTACTACTAGCTTTACCTGAGATTTGATGCTTGATGCTACTGTTAACTTGTATTCATACTGGTTGTTCTCGCAGACCTGATGGAGTGTTGTAACAGCAGCAACACTGTCTTCTACAGATTAGATAAGTTCGACCTCTCATTATGGAGTTGCATGCCATCCCCGGTTCTTCCTCCACCCTGTGGAATGTACCTTATTTATCTTCAAGCACCACGACGACCACTACATATTGCGAGGACAACCTTCATCATCCACAACCCCACAAGAATGCCTCAAGGTTCTATGCCCTCTTCTCTTATTAACTACTAAATTGAAAATGACTAGACCTGATGTTCCGGTTGTATCTATATAATTCATTTTGTTATGATGTGAATCACTGGAAATGATAACCAGCTATGCGCCCCTAGATGCCTCTATAGATCTCTCCTGATAGAAAAGCTTCCAGTTGATTGTATTGTATTCTTGTTGGTTCATTGATGCATTTGGGAAATTAATCTCTCAGACAGTCAGCTTCTGTTTTGAATCGGTATGAAAAGAAGAATTATTTGGCTAGTAGTGTGCTATTGATTTTCTTAACTTTGTCTTTGTCATTAACGGTGATAGAAACATGTGTAGTGTGGTACTTGCAGATATATATTCTATTGAATATTTTTTATTCTTTGTCATGTGGCTTGTGGAACTTTCTCTATTGCTTGCTGCTATACTATCTAGTTTAATTTTGACAATGGAGGCAATCTATCTGGCTGGCCTTAGCATGTCCGCTAGTTGATTTTGCATCTTAATTGTATTGGAACTAAAACTAATTCTGTGGTGGGTTCTTATAGTTGTGCCCCTAGTACAAATCCAGGACATAACTAACTTCTATAATTTTTTGCAGATGCTTGGTGAAATCTTGTACCACTTATCGATCAACTGGAGTATGATCAGTCATCTAAGGTTACTGGAATGCTTCTTGAGATGGACCAGACTATGGTTCACCTGATGCTCTGAAGACCAAGGTGGCAGAAGCTGATCAGCTGGATTCTCTTTGTGAGAAATGACTTTGTCGCTTCTTAGTCAGGAGCTATCTGTTCTACTTTCTATGTGTGCTTGGTGTTTGAAATACATTTGAAGTGTTTTGATTATCAATAGATGAGACTTTGATGTTTTGTTAAATGTTGAGATTGAAATTTGATTTATCTGTGGATTATTTGTTTTGCTTGGTTGCTGTACCAGTGATATGGATCACATTTGGGCTCTAAACAGGCCACAATCCAACAAAAAACCTGATTCACAACTATGTACAATTCAGAATGAAAGAATAAAAAGGTTAAAATAGAATACGGATTGTACTGTGAAAAGGGAAGATTGAATGGACCAAAAAGGCCAAAGCCCAACATTGAAATGGATAATAAAAACACCAGCCCTAAAAGAAAAATGACATGGATAAGGCCACGCCCAATTCAATAAAAGGCTGATTTTTTTGGGCTTGGCCCATATAGACTGCCAAAATGGACCGGGCTGATTTCACACTACGACGATTTCATTTCGTCATAATTTTGCCACGTCGGATCAGCCACGTAGGATCTGATCTGTCCAGGCGAGATGGGCCATGACGATATTGGATCGTCATAACGGCTATGACGATCTAATATCGTCATAGATGGTTATGACGATTTTAACAAAATCGTCGTTATAGTTCATTTGCGACGCCCAGCTTTCGACGATCTCATTTTCGTCATAAAATCGTCATAGATGGACTACTATGACGATTTTGTGACGAAAATGGAGGGTCATATATTGCCAGATTCCTTGTAGTGGAGTCGAAATACGTGGCGTGGGAATGCTTCGGCGATAAGGAGATGAGCGTGCAGTGTTCATCTCTGCGCAAAAAATTCAAATGGAATGTGTTGAAAAAAGAATGATGATGATCTAATAAAGCCAATCGACGGTGGCGACTGAATAACGACTTACTCGGGAAAGTAAGACACGAGAATGTATTCCTTTGTCTTGTTCGCCACGAGGATTCTTTTTAGGTACGAGGCCACGATACGTGCTCGTGGGAACCCAAGCCGCCACGCATGTAGTAGGGGTCCACTATAGCGATGCGTGTGTTCTCTCTAATGATGCATGGCGGCCGAGAGAAAAGAGACGGACCATGGTATAGTGCAGCGGGTATAGGTGGAACATATTGAAGATGTCCTCGATACGCAGGAAGAACAGATCCATAGGGGCATTATCGACGAAGCCCAAGCCTGGTGGCACCTTAACCACGAATACCGGGTGCGAGGGATCTTTCTCCGCCAGAAGGCGTCTCTCTATCGTCAGCACGCCGTCATGCACACTCTGCAGTTCCGAACTGGCGAGCCTCCGCAAATTCTTAGGTAGCATGGGCTCACCCGCCACATGAATCCTCCACATAATACCCTCGGGTCTTGGTGGCCCGTCCCGAAACCTGATCGGATTCGCAATTGACGCCACCGGGTGGCTCGAGCTGCTAGATTTTCTTTTCCTGCCCTTTTTTCCTTTTGGAGAGCAGGCAGGCACCGCAATCTGAGCACCGCTGCCCTATGTAGTGTCGGGGCTTAGAATAAAGGGCGGTTGGTTGTATCACCGGCTCGTAAGAAGCCGGAGGCGCTCCCGAGAACCAAACAGACGCTTGGTGATAGTGGCTTTCTGTGGGGCCACCCTAGGTCTTCTTCGTACGTTAAACCGAGTCAAGAAGTGATCATTACAGTCTTCGAAGTCCTCGGCCGGATCCTGCGCCATGTGCATATCATCAACATGATCATCCGACCCACCGCGTGGAGGTGACGGCGAGGGCGGTAAGGGGGCCTTGCCACCGCTTGTCGTTGGCACGACAGGCGGTGCTGTTGTCTGTGGCGTGATGGCCCCCGCCGTCCCCAAACGGATCATGCTCTTTGGCCATAGCAAGAACAAGCCGACGCAACTTCTAAGGACAGACGACTCTTCTTCATCTGCTCCTGGGGGTTGAATGGGAGGTTCCAGGTCGTCGCAGCCCCTTAGCACCCGACTAATTTTAACCCTGTGCACGCTATCCGCATCGGTTTTGAGTGGAACGGCGCCGCAAGGGTTGAACGATGGTACCTTGGCAACATCCTCTCGTTGTTCACGTAGCATAAGAGAGTGCAAGGAACATCCGTCTGCAGAAAACATGTACTGGCGTCGTCGAGCGAGATGCCACAAGAGTAATATAGATGGCATGAAAGGCGGTAATTAAAGCAATTTGTTTACCGTGATGGCGCCGAGATCGGCTAATGTCGACGCATACCGCGACGGGCGTGCAAGAGACGGAAGGGCTGCTTGATGGCACGGTGCTGGCCGTGTATTCTCCTACCGACGGGTGCTTGAGCTCCGGTGCCGCGACGATGGCGGGGGCACCAACATGTACTCCGCGCCGGTGATGGCAGGGGAGTCACCAACACTTGCGGCGCCAGCGGTGCTAGCGGAGTCACGAACACGTAGTTCGCCTGATTCGGCGCCAGCGTTGTTCGAGTGGTCACGACCATGCTTGAATCGCACGCCCTACTCGACCACCCGCACTCGATTCGCTATTGACTCCACCAAGGTAGGCGGGAAGGACGTAAGGGTGATTGCCAGTTGTCTTGGACGATCTGCGGGATCCGCGCCACTTGTGCCTTAAGTTCTTGAACCTCTGCTTTTCCTCCTCGCTCATTCCCGACGCCACATGCGTCCTCGGCGGTGGACCAAAATGATCCACCCAATTTACCCCCGAGGCGCCAGACGGGCCGATGACGGCTTCTTCAGAATCGCTCTATTTTCTTGGCCCGGTTCATCGCCTCATAAAAGGGTTATCCCACCGGTGGCCGCCGTCGACCCACAGGATGAGGAACCCCAGGATCCATGACTAGCAACAATTTCCTCCTCCTGCGAAGAAGTAACAGTGAATCATTTAGATCATCGATTAGATTGCAATCGTGTTGATCCGCGTAATTAGATTATACTTACCACAATTTCCTCGAATTCCTTCACCGCAGATCCGCGGTGAGTTGTTTGGTTTTGGGTCCACATGGTAACGAGCCTCGATGAAGTTTCAACCTGCCGGGTTCGAATTTAGCAAAGGGTTTTCTATCCCTTGGATCTATACTCTTCGTCCTCCTTATTCCATTTGGCCTCCGCGGTTCTCAGATCCACCGGATCCGAGATGGTGATGACCTATATTCATCGCTGCAGACCTTTCCCGATTACTATTGGCCGTGGCTCTTCGGATTCACACCTCTCCTTGAACTCCGGAACTGATCTTCGTGATCTCGGGTCAATCTTCCGGATCTCCTCGAGACTTTTGCCTTCTTTATAGATCTTCTTCTTTATCCGGTTCTCCAGCTGGCCAGGCGGTGCTCATATTTGTGAGGGCGGATTTGTTTACCGTTCCCATGATAATTTGTGTTCGATACTTAGCGGGAACTTGTATCTTGCGTGACTTCTCAAGAGGAGTGTGCGCAAGTGGCCATTATCTTTATGCCGAGATTCTCGGTGTTGATCGAGATGGTTGTCCGGGTGATCGCCGCCACTTGCCCACCGCACTTTGACGACAAGGGCGGGCTCCAAAGGAACCCCCGATGGGCTCACTTGGTAATTTACTCCCGACTGCGTCGACCGTGTTGCGCCGGTCCTTCGGCTTCTTCTTCTTAGGAGGGTTGCTACCACTCGTGCCCTCGCCGCCATCGGTGGTTTCATCGTCCGCCTTTCCTTCGACTTCTTCCTCCGTCTTCCATCTCATCATCCTCGCTCCGAAGGATGGTATTCTTCATCGCCTTCTAGACGGGCCGCCTCGTAATGTCAATTGTTTATTCGAGGTCCGAGTTCTCCTTCAGCGTTGATGCGCTTAGAACATCCAAATTGTCGTTGTCACACATCTTTGCACTAATAAAAACAAATAATTGGTTAAATGCGGAAAAATCCGGCATGACCTTTGCTAATTTTCTTAAACTAGAGTGCCCGATTTACGCCAAACGGAAGTTAATCAACATTCCTAAAAAATCGGACTCATTTCATACAAGAACTCAGATATATATGGCCAAGATAGCTAGCACACAATAAATGGCCATCATAGCCAAGACAACCGAAAACAATAAATGGCCAACACATCCAAAGACATAATGGTCACATAGGATAATTTGGCCAACAAAGCCAGCACATAAACATCTAGGTAGAAAACACATTGGTTAAGAATGCATCAACATGCCCAGCCACATCAAGCAATGGGCATTTACAGTTATCATCTGGATTCACCAGGCACCAATCATATGATGGAAAGAAAATAACTAAAGCCTGCTAGGTCTCTACAACCCAAGCATACATGTTCTACAACCCAACTGATGTTCTACCAGAGGCATGCCTCCCTTCTGCATAGTTGTAGCTGTGTGTGCTGACAATAGAAGGCTATTTGCAAGATCTGGACAGTATGCGTATCTATCACTCAAAACAAGAATCAATAAGCTTAGCTCGATGGTTCCTCGAAACTAAGTTGCTACAAACTGAATATATGCTATGGTAGTGTTGTTACTTTTTGAACCGAATGGCCAAGTAATATAGTAGTAAGATCTTTTCTCTAAAACAGTTCCTTTTTTGAAAATAATGGTCCAAGTGTAGTGAAATTGTGGTACCGACAGCATTTGCTTTTTGACAAGAGCAATCATGTGTTGTTCGCCTGTGTTCCAAAGCGCAGCCATCTATCTAACTAAAAGGATCATGTACTTTTTATCTTTTAACCACACAACACAAGAATGCAACAAGATCCTGATCTTTTAGTTCAGTTTATCTTTTTTGACAGTAGCAATCATGTGTTGTTCAGTTTTTAGAGGCAACAAACACAAATACTAGCAGCTAAGACCATGTACTATGTGTGCTCGATTCAAGGAATAACCGGAGGAGGAGCTATAGTTCCAGAGTTCCAGGCCTCCTCCTCCTTATAAAAATCATTTAGTTCCGTGAATAAACGATAACATCTATAAAAATCATCATATCATTAATCCATCTTATGAAAGTCACCATAAGCCAAATACATTAGTCACTTTCCTAAAAATTCATTTAGGAGCTAATTTTTTTTCTCTAAGATCATTGCAGCAAATATTTCAGGTTTATCTAACTGAATAAAACTTGCATAAAACAGAATTATTTCGTGTCTTTATCGCTAACTGAATCTTGTTTATCGCTAACTGAATCTTGAATCTTGTTTACTACTAATGTAATTATTTCCAATTCTAGTTTATCGCTAACCTAATCTTGAAGGAGAGGGAGAGAGGGAGACAGGGAGGGACATTTTGTCTAACATTCTGCAAGCACTAGCACATTTTTGTCTAACATTACGCAAACACCAAAGTACAATAGCCTAACCCTAACCAGATGCAATGGATCTGGAAGAAAATAGCCTAACCCTAACCGGATGCAAACACCAAAGTACAATAGCCTAACCCTAACCCTCCGAGGAGAGAGGGGGAGAAGGATAGAGGGAGGGCAGCTCACCTCCGAGATTGCTCGAGGAGAGAGGGGAGATGACGCACGAGGGCGGGCGGACGAGGTAACGAGGGGAGGGAGCGGCAGCCCGTCGGAGGAGCGGAGCCGACTGCAGAACCTCGCCACCGACCTCCTCCTCCACGGAACGAGCCTTGGGCAAGGCGGCCTCCTCCTCCTAGCGTGAGGCCTCCTCCTCTGGCGTGGCATGACGGCCTCCTCCTCCTCTTGGCGTGGCGTGGCGGCCTCCTCTGGCGTGGCGCGGCGCCTCCTCTGGCGTGGCGGCGGCGGCCTGGGCGAGGATGGGGATGGGCCGATGGGACGATGTGTCCGAGGATGACGATGGGAGGCTGGCTCACGCGCCAGTTGACTAGTCAACCCACACGCAGCGCACCCTGCCAAGTGCGCGCTTACAACCGGATAGCACTTGGCTGTGGAGTCGCTACGCGTGTGTGGGTTGGAGTATCAGATAAGCACTTGGTCGTCCCACTAGTTAACACTAGTACTGTCTTACCCCACTGGTTCTGCCCTTAGCTCTATTCTAAACGATGAGCACCCAGGTTCGAATCCTGGTGCTCCACTTTCTTATTTTTACTTTAAAAATACTTTAAAATGTTCCAAAAGTGGTGATACATGCCATACAAATTTTGTTTTGTTTTTAAAATACTTTTAAATATTCCAAAAATGCCCAAAAGTGATAATATATGTCATAAAAGTGTTACAAATATGATTCAAAGTATAACTAAATTTCATAATACTTTGTCCATGAATATTACAATCTTTTTCGACCACGCGTTTTACAATATTTTTTGAGCTAGCGTTTTACAATCTTTTTCCCTTTTGTCGCGGTTGAATAATTTAGCCCCTGACTTTAATGTTTCTTCTTTCGAATGGGCTACCTTTTTGGGTAGGGTTGTCCTTTTTCTTCTTGTGATGTATGTTGTCGCATCGTAGTCGCCGTCATCTTCAATCTTTGGATCGCCGTCGGTCAAGTCTTGCTCGTTGGCGACTCCATCCATTCCGATGATGTTTCTTTTCCTCTCCTCACGACAACACGGCTAGGCTTTGTCGGTCGGTAATGAAAAACATTGGTCCACTTTGGTAGCCGATCCACGGTTCATTTTTCGCGCCACGTTTGCACCGGCCTTGGATTTGGCTGCTTGGTATAACCATGGTTGTGAAATACGGTCTTCTCTTCGACGCTCTTTGCCCATCCGACACGGAACATTGTCACCTTTTCTCCACATGAGTCGAGCTCCAGATCTCCTCGATTCTTCCAGAATCTTTCCTTCACGTTGTCATCGGTGTAGAATTCGACGTTATGCCCGAGTTCGATAATCACACTTGTTGTCCTTTTCCTCCGTAGAATGTGTAGCCGTTGATATCATACGCCGATAGGTCACCAGGTTTTGCATCGGTCCTGCGACAAGGTGAATATGATCTTTCCGTGTCGGAAGAATGCGAGCTGGGATTATCAAGGAGCGCTGCCTAAACCAACGCGTGAAATCTGAGTTGTGCTCTTTGATTATTTCTCCCTGCGTCCTCAGATGCCCCTCCATCGATTTCTTCTCGATTAACCTTTTGTGCTTCTGTACCCAAGGATCGACCAGTTCTAAATGCTCTAGCGCGACGAGGTTTGCTCGATCAAAGTCTGCGCGTCGAAAATCAAAGTCTGCATGCAGTATGCAACGACCCTCTCGGTGACCAGATCCGTCGAGCTTGCCAAGGTGTCTGTTGACGGGAAGACCGACAGGGTTCTCGATGTCTAGATAATTCGTGCAGAAAGAGATGCACTTCGCCGTAAAGCCCTTGGCTATGCTTCCATCTAGACGGGACCTGTTGCGAACGTATCCTTTGATGTGTCCGTTCATCCTTTCGAACGCCATCATGCTGCGGAGAAACATCGGCCCGAGTTGTACGATGTCCTCCACGACATGGGCCAGCAGATGCACCATAATATCGAAGAATGCGGGTGGGAAGTAGACCTCAAGCTCACATAGTATCACCACGATCTCCTCCTGTAGCCTTCCGAGCTGATTCAAGCCAATCGACTTCCTAGAGATGACGTCGAAAAACTTGCATAGGCCAAATAACGTTTCACGGACGTGCTCGTCCATTATCCCTCTTAGTGCGACGGAAGTACTGCGTCATTAGCACGGCATGTCGTGAGACTTCATGCCATCGAACCTCTCGCCTCGCCTAGGTATCGCTTATCTTGCCCGCGTAGCCGAAGGAAATTTGACTCCTAGAAGGCACTTGAAAACTGTTTGATCTCATCACGGCTTAGAGTGAAGCAAGAAGGAGGGCGTAATATTCGTTCTTCTTGAACTTTTTACCCTTCCGACAACCTTGTGTCGCCTCCGACTCATGATCATCGCCATCTTCCGATCATCGAGTAAAGGTCCTCCGTGAAGCTCCTTCCGGATACCCAAGCATATCAGGTCGTGCCTTGCTTTCGGACCATCTTTCGTCCTATCGCATGTTGATTATGGTGGCGACGCGACCAGACTCGCACACGCTTTTCGTGATATGCATGATGTCGAGGCTATGAGGCGTGGAGAAACTTCCAAGATGGCAACTCCCGAAAATGACCTTGTTCTCCATACCTTCATCGGTGGCTTGTCTTGTTGCCTCTTCGCTTCTTTCCGTGCTTAGGACAATCTTTCCGGTTTTCAAGAACTCTTCCACTTCTTCGCTCCTACGCCTGGGATTCCTCGGTCTCGATTTGCCATCGAACAGGTCTCCACGCTTTTCTCCATGGATCATTCTTGCCGAGCCACCTCCGTGCGCCATGAACACGGTTTTCGATGACCCCGGATCTTTCTCTAGTTGGAGATAGCTTGTGTTATCCATGCACCTAATGCATGCGCAGAATCCTTGGATAACCTGCCCGAGATATACCCGCAACTGGATAGTCTTGCACCGTAGTGACCAACGGCTCTCATAGTGAAATAATCTTGTGCGACGGCGTCGTAAGTATTGGCTCCAGATTCCCATAACGTGGCTAGCTCCTCTTTCAACAGCCCGAGATACAGATTGATGTCGGTACCAGGTTGTTTCGGCCCTTTAATTAGCATACTCATTTGTATGTACTTCTTCTTCATGCACAACCATGGAGGGAGGTTGTACATCCATACAAACACGGGCCAAGTGTCGTCTTTGCTCGCTACCGAACGGATTGAGTCCATCGGTGCTCGCACCAAGCCCGATGTTCCTCAATCTCCACCGAATTCTAGGAATTCGAGGTCCAATGCTTTCCACCGCTAGCATCCGAAGGGTGCGCCGAGCTCATCCTTTTCGGGTCATCATCATCTCTGGCTTCTTCCTTTCCACATGCCATCGCATGAGCTTCGCCTTAGGGTCCGCGAAATAGCGCCGCAGACGAGGGGTGATAGGAAAGTACCATACCACTTTTCGAGGTGCTTTCTTCCCTTTCTTGTATCGACTCACGCCGCACACCGGACATGTGGTTTTCTCCGCCCCTCGCCCGATAAATGATGCAATCGTTGATGCATACGTGATATCTAACGCGGCGCTAGATCGAGAGGATGACGATTTTCTTGGCATCCTCGATACTAGTTGGACATGTGTTCTCCTCGGAGACGATCGTGCTGTAATGCCATCATATCGTCAAGCTTGCCGCTCAATTTGTGCTTTGCCTTCATCTCCATAGCCTTGAGCGTTACATTCAACCGGGTATCATCGGGCCTGCATCCTTCATACAATGGAGTAACCGCGTCTTTCTCAAGTTGCGCAAGCTTGGCTTTCTCTCTAGCAGCAGCCCTGGCGTTACTCGTCTGCTTGAGAAGCAGCTCTTGCACATAAGGGTCCCGCACCCAGCCTGACGTTGTTCCATCGTTGTCTGCTCCTCCGGCATCTAGATCATCATCATCCCGGTCTGCTTCCGCACCTTCACCATCTCCAGGAGCCTCTTCATCATCTCGCCCGTTCTCGCCGTGATGATGATCATCGTCATGTTGGCCACCTTCTTCACCGTCTCCATCATCTACGCCATCGCTTATCCAACGAGTGTATCCATCCATGAAACCATGGCGAGTGCGCCCGCAGATTCCCTAACTGGGTCGATCACCCATTGAGTTTGCATCTTCTCGCACGGACATCTTATATCTGTCTTGTTATTTCGTATCATGTCGGCCGTCGACATTTCAAAAATCTAGCCACAATGCCTTCGCTCATTATGGACCATTTTTGCGCACGATGTACACGGTACAATTTTGAAGTCTATTAGAACCACATAATGAATGCATGCATGCAATGGTCGATAGAAAATTTCGGCATGACCTATCCTAAAATTAGGACCTTTGAATGCCAAAGTCTTGCCAAAATGGAAATGAATCAACATTTTGGCAAAACAAATGGCAACTTGTTCACATACAAACACAAGAGAGAGACCGATCCATACACACATGAACATATCATTATCCTCTCCATACACACATGCATGAGCATCATCGATACTCTCCATATACACACACATATGACCATCGATCCTCTCCACACACATACACACATCATGAGAATCGATCATCTACATACATATGAGCACATGCATCATCCATATACACATGAACACATCCTTACATGGACAACTTACCGAGATGAGAGACCGATCGCGAGAAAGATGGAAAGGAGAGGTGCGCGCGTCGACCGGAGACGGATAGATGAGAGACCGGAGACCTCCTCTATTACTTATGTAACATCCAAAGCAAGTTTTACATGCTAAAAATGGTGAATGTATGGAGAAATTAAGGTGGGAAGGAGAAGATCCCGACTAGATCTAAGGAGGAAGAAGAAGGGGAAAGTGAAGTGTGGGTGGTGGATGTGTGGGCACACATGTGCACATAAAGTGCTGTCCTAAAAGAATCGACACATCCGTGGCGCACGGCCCCAAGGCGCCACGGGGTACAAACGTGGCGCACTAGGCCGAGTGCGCCAGATGTTTTAGTCCCTGGCGCACTAGGCGGAGTGCGCCACGTGTTTGTGGCCGTTTGAGCGAGGTGGGCATGCGCTCGCGTAGCGCACTGTGCACACGCGGCGCCAGATGACCCTAACAACCGTGGCGCACATGACTATAGTGCGCTGGATGTTTGGCGTGTGGCCAACGGGGCCACACACACATGGCGCACTATAGTCATGTGCGCCACGGTTGTTATAGTTATTAGTAGGGCACTGCCCACAGGTGAGCCACGCCTGTTTTAGCCGTGGGGCACTTCAACCATGTGAGCCACGGATGTGCTGATTACCTATAGCCGTTTTCCTAGTAGTGATCCTCGCGAATATCCTTTTCCCGATTCTCCTTCATCTTTTCCTTTATCTCTTCTATTTCCTTGTCTCCTACCTGAGCCTTTACGATTTTGTCCTGTAGCGTCGGTTGGACTTCCATTGTAGCCAAGTATCCTTCAGATACTACCTCCAGTCTAAGGTCCTTGAATTGCTTGCACAAATCCTCGGGCAATTCACCAATTGTCAATCCATTGGCATAAACCTTCCGGCTCAGAGCATCTGCTACTACATTGGCCTTTCCTGGGTGGTACTGCAAATTCAGATCATAGTCCTTGATAAGTTCCAACCATCTCCTTTTCCTCATGTTCAGTTACTTCTATGTAAATATGTACTTCAGGCTCTTGTGGTCGGTGTACACATCACAGTGTTTTCCCATTAAGTAATGCCTCCATACCTTGAGCGCATGAACCACTGACGCTAACTCCAAGTCGTGTGTGGGGTAATTCCGCTCATGGTGCTTGAGTTGTCGCGAGGCATATGACACTACTCTCCCATCTTTCATCAGCACACTCCCAAGTCCCCTCCGAGAAGCATCACAAGACACCCGGAAATCCTTCTCAAGATCCGTAAACACGTAAAGTGCGGTCACTAGTCGACGTTTGCCTCGAAGCTGGCTTCATACATCGACCATTCAAACTTCCTCTCCTTCTTGAAGTTCGGTCATCGTCTTAGCAATCTTGGAAAAGTTTTCAATGAACCTCCTGTAATATCCAAAGAAGTCCCAAAAGCTTGAATCTCTCCGCATTCTTGGGTGCTTCCCACTCGATTCTGGTCACTTTGCTTGGATCAACAATGACTCCTTCTCCTAACACCACGTGTCCAAGAAATCCAATGTTGTTAAGCGAATTCACACTTGCTGAATTTGGCATACACTGTGTTCCTCGCTTCTCCATAATCAGTCGCAGATGCTTCTCATGCTCAGCATCATCCTTGGAATATATCAGTATGTCATCAATAAACACCACCACGAACTTTTCCAAGTACTCCATAAATACCTTGTTCATCATGGTCATGAAATACGCCGGGGCATTCGTTAGTCCAAAAGACATAATTGTATACTCATATAAACCATACCTAGTGGTGAAGGCGGTTTTTGGTACGCCCTGCTCTCGGATCTTCAATTGGAAGTAGCCTGATCGCATATCAATCTTGCTGAACACCTTTGCTCCTTCTAGTTGATCAAACAAATCATTTATGTTCGACAGGGGGTATTTGTTCTTGATGGTCACCTCATTCAGCGAGCGATAGTCCACTACTAATCTCTTGCTGCTGTCTTTCTTCTCCACAAACAGAACAGGTGCTCCCCATGACGACGAACTAGGCTGAATGAATCCCTTTTCCAGCTGCTCTTTCAACTGCTTCTTCAATTCCTTCATCTCATCCACATCCATCTTATATGGTTTCTTTGCTATAGGTCCTGTTCCCGGCATCAGGTCGATGAGAAACTCCACTTCCCTGTCAGGTGGCATTCCTGGCAGCTCTTCCGGAAACACGTCGGGGTAATCCCTAATCACTGGCACAGTATCCATGCTAACCCCCTTAAGAGAATTCAACTTACACCTTCTCGGTCGTGCAGCCGACTTGAATCTAATCCTCTTACCATCCGGGGTTTTGAGTGAAACAGCTCGCTGTGCACAATCTATATGTCCCCCATGCATAGACATCCAATCCATACCCAGAATAACATCTAATCCCTGTGATTCCAACACTACCAAATGTGCAATGAAGTGGTGTGTTCCAATCCTCATAGTTAAATCGCGGCATCCCGCGCTAGCTATCATATATCCTCCAGGTGAACTCACTCTAATAGACCTTTTCATAGACTCAGTAGGTAGCTTATACTTATCCACAAATGCCCTTGATATGAATGAATGCGATGCACCAGTATCGAAAAGTATAAGTGCAGGGTAAGTGTTGATTGGGAACTTACCAATCACAAGGTCAGGCTCATCTGGAATCTCCTCCACATTCATGTGGTTCACTGTGGCCTTCTCGCCGTTGGTTGGCTTCAGCCCTTTCCTCTCCGGACAGTTGTCAGCATAGTGTCCCTTCTGTTTACACTTGAAGCATGTCACCTCACTCAGATCCTTCTTCACAAAGCTGCGATCACGGTTGCGGTCATGTCCACCGTGTCCTCCAGAGTGGTGAGAGTGTCCTCCCTTGTGGTTGTGGTGGCTGATTCTATGGTTGTCATGACGATGTCCATCGCCTCCATGGTGGTGGCGGTCATGGCTCCCATGGTCACTCCCTCCATGCTTGGAGTATCCATCATATGAAGTGCGAGACTTGTGGTGTGAACCAGAGTGGTGATTGTTACTCTTTCTCTTGCGGTTCTCCACCTGTTTGTGCTTCCCTTCCAAGATCCTAGCCTTGTTCATAAGCTCCTGGAAAGTGGGGCAGTAAACCACCAGTAGCTGTACTGAAAGCTCATCACTGAGGCCATCCAGGAATCTCTCCCTCCTTTTTGCATCAGTGTCAACATCCTCAGGTGCATAACGGGACAGGTTGTTGAACTCCTCAATGTACTCGGCCACGGTGCGGTTGGTTTGGCGCAAGTTGCGGAACTCCTTCCTCTTCAGGCTCAGAACTCCTGAAGACACATGGTTGGTCCTGAAACCTTCCTCAAACATTGCCCAAGTCACAGTGTCCAGCGGGTGGGTGATCTGAAATGTGTCCCACCAAGAAGCGGCTGATCCCTCCAGTAGGTGAGCGACAAACCTCACCTTCTCAGCATCAGTGCATCCAACAGTTACCAGATCCTTGTTGACTGAACGCAACCAGTCGAGAGCAACCATTGGTTCCGTTGTAGTAGAGAACTTAGCTGGCCTTAACCTCAGAAATCTGGTGAGAGCATCTCCCTGAGGCTGATTGTTTCCATTGTTGTTGTTCTGATTTGCCATAAACTGAGTCATCACTTGGGTCAGCTGTGCCTGAGCTGCCATGAGTTGCTCCAACTCAGTGGGTTGACGGCGGGGAGGCATCTGCGGTTCAGCACAGGTAAGTTTAGAAAGAATCAACTACGACAGTAGGATTCTACCCATGCATATGATCAAACAACAACAAACAATAGCAGACAATCACAAGAAAGCAACTCATCAACAAACAAGTGATCCAGCAACATCCCAGGTGTTATCCTAGCAGTATATACCTACTGAAATAGTTTTGCAAGAGTTGGCAATGGTTAACTAAACAGTTGATCAACTAAACAACAAAAACAGCAATCTGCCAGAACAGTCCAGCAGCGTTCGCGAATTTTTCCGCCTGACTTAAACTCGTCATAAAATTTATCTGATTTTTGTACATATAGTACAGAGAGTTTCGCATCAGCCCAATTTTTTTCATATTTTTCCGAGTTACCAGAAAAATATGAAAAATCGCGCAGTACTACTGTATCAGCAGAAAACTGCAGCGAAAATAACACAGATGATAACCAAATTGCCATAACTCTTTCATAAAATTCGCACAAATAATTCCTGGGATATTGGAGTACACAAATAAGCAACTAAACACTCTTAAACTAATACGAACTAAGCTTTACAACGATCGAGACTAATCATAACGAATTTGCCTAACGAGGACTAATTGGTGGACTTCTATCTACTTCTTGAAGAGGTTGCAGTAGGTCCTTGCTGTCATGCGTTGGCGCTTCGGTTCGCGGTACAACCATGGCGGCGGAGTGTACACTTCTCCTGAATCATCACTTGAGATCTCAGACTCCACCTCTTCTGGATCCTCCTCTTCTTCTTCACTCTCAGCTGCAACTGCAACAACTTCATCTCCTCCACCATCATCGTCTCCATCATCATCATCGTCTCCACTGTCATCATCATCCCTATTGTTGCCATCATCTCCATTGTCATCATCAGAGGATGGATTCAGCTGTGCCTGGAGAGCGGCAATCTGGGCTGTCATAGCTTCAATAGTTTGATCCCTTTCCTGGACGGTCCCTTGCAACTGTTGTATGTTCTGGGTGTTCTCCTGCACCGTACCATGAAGATGAGCTATGGTTGCATCTCTGGCTATCAGGGCATTCTCCAGAACTCCTACAGCTTCATTCAAAGTGTCAATCTCCTGTCCTTGGACCACCATACCATTGCTAGCAAAGTCTGCAATCTCCTTTATCATCGTCACTTTCTCAGCTAGAGCTCCATTCTCCCTTTCCATGTCCTCTATGTGCCTCCGACGGGGCGGCATGTTGTTCCTGTCGCCCGGGGTAACCACATTGTGCCCATCTTCATCACGCCTCCCATAGTCACGGTAGGGTGAATCTGCTGTCAGTAGGTGTCGGACATTATGGCACTGGCGAGACAGGGCTTCATGTATGGCCAAGTTGATTCCAAGTCCCCAGTTGCAGTATGTCTTGGTGTAGATCAAGTGCACGGGGTTTGGCAAGGAGGCATCTCTGAATATGAAGGTGGTGATCTCCCATGCATCCTCTCCATATCCATAGGTGTACAGCCTTCTTCCCTTGAACATGGGCAGTGGCAATCCCAATGTCTGTGAGAGCTGTGCTAACTGCCTTGCAAAGGGCCTTGGTGACTCCATGGTGGCATACTCAGTCCTGACTTCTCCCATCTATCAAGTAAAAGAGGAAAGTGTGAGAATAGCATATGGTAAGAATTTACGAGGGTGAAAGGCATAAGATGAAAGACAGAGTTAATATAGGCTTTGGTCATCTATGGCTTCCTAATCCAATCCTAGGTCACGATCCTACAGTCGACACACGGGCTCTGATACCATCCTGTAACACCACGGTTCTGAAAAGACCGAGGCTTCTATGTGACATGCCAATCCATGGATCGGTTCTTTGGCGCACAATAGAATAAGATGAATAACATAGCAAAATATCCGTGTATCATGAATAACTATGATCCAGAGTACCATTATTACAATAAAAGCTTAGCACAAAGCTAGCTCTAATTATTCAGGTAGCAACATAAATAAAGTAAATCCTCCATTCTTCAAATTTCCCACAAGTGAACAAGTGCCGAGTGGAGTACAGTGGCCTATATCGATTACTCAGAATCGGAATAACCTGCAACATGAAACGTAGCAGCCCCGAAGGGTCAATACATGGAATGTATGGCAAGTAGAGCTAGTAATGGAGACAATAGCACTAACATCTACATGCATATTTGGCAAGTGGAGCTGTGTCTGGCTTGCATTTGCAAATACATTTGTCCTACTTTCATAAACAGTTTGTGATTTTCTTTGAAAAGATCCCAATTAAGTTAACCCAACAATATTAAAATAATTATGAAATTAGAATGAGCGAGAAACATGTCATGGAATCAATATCAAGCAACTCAGTTGTCCATAACCGGGGACACGGCTAATCGATTAGATTATACACCCTGCAGAGGTTTGTACACTTTACCCATGTGACTTGGCCAGCTCAGCTCGTACCATCACTCTCATTTTGGGTGATGATATGGAGAAGTCCAAGAAGAGACTGTTCGGGAAGTAGCTCATCAATCCCGACGCGCACCGGTCCAACCTACCAAAATTCTACATCTCTGGATACGCGGGTTCGAGTTACCACAACCTACTAAGTCCAACCAACCGCCCATTCCATTATTGGCACATGGTTGTACACGTAAGCTACACAATAAAGAGGCCAATCATTCTCTCTTGATACCTGGGTGCCTTTCCGCAATGAAACCACCAAAAATTATCAATACCATCACACCCAGGGGATTCATTGATTAAGTTGTTTTAGTTTTCACAAACCAATACTTTTAGAAACAAGTCTCAATGATGTAACCCAGCCCTCGTTCAACGTAGCATGGCTAAGCACATCTACCAACGGTGGTTCGTCTACAAGGAAAGCCCTACCACATAATAGGACATAGCATAGCGATAGTATCATCCTACACATGCATCTACAAAATACACGACAATGCATTGAAAATAGTAGGACGATATCATGAACAAAGTAGCATCTACTTGCCTTGGTTGTAGCGGTCGGAAGAACAATCCACACATGAGCAAGCGTTGCACTCGTCACAATCTACACGATACAATTGCAATCATAAACAAACAATCCACAAGCATATGCAACAAATATGATGCATGAAGGTATGCAAGGCAAGTGAATTGGTGCTACAGCTTCACCACATAATCCTATTCAATAATACTACTGATTGCATGCATGGAAAATAGTTTTAGCGCAAGGAAAACTATTGTGCAAAAAGTAGCGCCCAAAACTAGAGCTAGAACTCAATTAATTCGCTACCGGTAGTATACTATTTGTAAAATCTTGGGAAAATTCTACAGCATAGGCATCGCTGAATAGAAACATTACCAATTGGAATTACTCAAAAAGGAATTATAAAACTCCCGGAGTAATTAAAACACTGCAGAAAGCCACTAGACAGTTTCTGCAGAAGTTTTTACTGTAAGACTATCTTTTTAATTCACGATGAGATTCCCCTCGTTCCACTGAATCCATAGAAGTATTACACGCAATTTTTGGAGCTACGGATCTTTTTCTACGAATTTATTACTCCGAAAAGGCCAATAACTCAATTGATTAAACTGTACTAAATCTTGCTGCAAAAGTCTGAACCAAAGGTACAGAAAGATTCTACACGACTTACTGAACCTACACATATTTTATTTGCAATTTTTGTCCAAGCGGTTTAATTTCTACGCAATTTACAAGTTTCTACCGAAATTTGTCAACTAAAAGGATTAACGAAATTAACCAGTCAATCAGTTCGTCAACGCCAGATGTTGATCGGGCGCTGGGCGTCACGACTAGTCAACGCCTGAGTCTGACCGGTCAACAAACGATCTAAGCCGCTGATCTGAAATCTGACGGTGGCTGCAGGCTTACCGGGAACGAACGGCGAAACGGACGGCGGCGAGTCCTGGACGGTGCGGCGATCAGATCCGGCGATGGTGGTGTTTCCTGCGCGGATGTAAACGGTCAGCGCACGGTCAAAGTGGTCATCAACGCGGCGACGGCGCGTGCGGCGGCGATAAGCGGCGTGTAATGCGCGCATGTGTGTGCGGCGTGGCAAGCGGCGGCGCATAAGCGGCAAGCGGCGCGGCGCAGCGCATAGCGGCGGCGGCAGCGGCAGCGCAGCGGCCGGCGGCGCAGGCGCGGCAGCTTAGCGGCTAGCGCGGCGGCGGCGGCGGCTGCGATGGCAGCCTGCTGGCGGCGATGGCGGCGGCGGGCGGCTGCGGCGGCGGCGCCGGCGGCTTCGGCGGGCGGCGGCGGGTCGCGGGCTGAGACGGCGGGATGGCGCGGGCGCGGGTGGGCGGCTGGCGGCGGTGGCTGGTGGCGTGTGCGGCGGAGAGAGAGGAGGCGTCGGCGCGGCGTTACCTGGCGGCGGGGTTGGGTGTCGCTGGTGGCGGCGATCGGCGCGGAAGGAGGCGACAGCGGCGGCGGCGAGACCAGGTGGCGGCGGCGCGCAAACCGAGGGGAGGCGGCGGCCGGGTGCAGCGATCAAGGAGGAGGGGCGGTTCCCGAGGCGCGTGCGGGGGCGCGGTTATAGAGGGCAGGGGGCGGCGGCTCGGCCTAGTGGGGTCCTTTTGTGGGCCCCTCGCGCGAGTCCTAAACTGATTCGGCGCAGAGTTAGACGCGGACTCGGAAATCGGTCCGGAAATTCAGACCGTTTTCCGACGATTCACTAAAACGGCGACAACTTTTCCGTACGAGCTCCGAATCGAGCGATTCTTGCTCCTACGGTTTCGTAAAGTCGAGGGGAACAATCTAGGCCCAAGGTTTGAGCGAAACCACTAGGCTACAAGGGTGGCAACGCTAGTCCTACTAAAGTCTCCCGCAGGAGCCTCGTAGCAAAATAGAATAGGGTTTCGAAAATAGCGTTTCGCCGATTCTTTTCAATCGACGGTTTTGCATAGAAAAGTATGATGCAATGATATGAATGATATGCAAGGCCAAACCTAAAATTTGGGATGTGACAAATCTTCACGGATTTCGTCATGAGCTCATGTTTGACTCTCTTTTTTACGACCATGCATGTATCCCACCTGTTAAGGGTTCCACGATAGTGTCTCATGATTTTGGCCAGGCCCATCTGTCAGTTCGTTAGATAGAGCTAAAATCGCAGCAAAACAGAGTATCGTGACCAGGATTCAAGGATGCGAACTGGAACATTTCATGCATAGCCCCAACCGCTGGACCATACCTCTATGTTTTAACCATAGTACTACTTCATCTTTCTTATACACATGTTTCCACCTCTAGACCTATAAGGAGACAGAACACAACATATCCACATGGAGATAGAACACATCATATCAACATGGATATACAACACAACATATCAACAAAAGAATGAAAAATACAAAAAAACAACATGCACACAATCTTACAAATATATCCGTTCCAAACCATACATAGACCAACTAGACCACCAGGTTCACATACAGTTCCAAACCAACTACGAGTTTAGTAATAACATGCAACCAGCATAACCAGGTTCTTTTTGCCCTCAGTTTAGGCAAACAACAAGACCCATGAAAGACATTGAGCGACTCATTAAATAAGGCGAAGACTCACAAATCCCCCTTTTTGATTCCAGCAGCATCAACAACCTTTGACCAGTTGTTTTTCATCTGCGCAACATCATTCTTCCCTTGGAAGAACTGAACATGCATCTGACCTATATGATCTTCTTATATGACAGGAACCTCCAAAGGCAGATACCAGTTGAGGTGGGCATTGCTATACCAAGATGAGAAGTACTGGAGGTGAAGAATAAAGTTAGATATTGAACTATAGTTCAATATGCATAAGAAGATTTAAAGAGTTAAATATCAAATATTTACTATATTGGCCTTCCTAGTGATGACATTTGACTTTTTCATCTTGCAAACATAGTGTGGTATAGGTGGATGGTGTGTCATGAAATGTCTCTGAGATACACAGCTTTCTCAGAAGTCAATTCCACATCGTTTTCAAACACACAATGATCGTCGAAGCCCTCACCCCTTCATCCAGGGACCTAGAAAGAAAATATTAGAAAGTAAGTTGTAGCGGCATAAGAGAATGACTCTAACATTAAACCAATGTCAATGATTCTAACCTCTAGTAAGGTCCCTTGGTTTCTAAACTTTCTTGGTTACATGTTGCTTCACCTCATCATCAGATGGGACATCGATGACGCCAACGTTAGTTTCACGAACATTGTAGCCTTAATTTTTAGCTTAAAATAGACATTGTACTAATTAGAATATTTTTTGATGCTATAACTATAAACTAGGTTTCACTACTATATATGTTAGTAGAACTTGATCATGTATAAATTCTATTACCTGCTCATGTATAAATTCTATTACATGTTGTAGAACTTGCAATACCCCTCACAGTTCATCCTACCTGCCCCAGATCAAATTACATGTATTTAATTTAGTGACTAAAAGAAGCATCAAGTTACTAAAACAAGCATCCAAATACAAGAATCAAATTCTAATTACTAGAATACAAGAATCAAATTACAAGCATTTAATTTGGTGACTAAAACACCATCTAGTGACTAAAACAAGCACCCAGAGAATAGAACTACCGCAGCCGTCATAGGAGAACTTGATATGCATCATCGCAATAATGTTGTGCGTGATGGCTTCTGAATTTTTGGCGTCCATCATTGTGTAGTCCATCTGAGGTTCATTAAGAAATCCAAGAATTACTATGAGCATTTACCGAGGACCTAGACCTAGATCGGGCATCTACAGGGGTCCTAGACCCGTCGCTGGTAACCTAAAGCTAGACAACATCACCAACGCGGCGACCTAGATCAATCACAAACACGCTACCATAGAACAAGGAGCACTTACCCGTGAGCCTATAGCCTCCGTTGTCGCCGACGTCATATGGAAGGGGAGGGGATTTGGTGGTCGCTGGAAGGGAGCGGATTTGGGAGAAATTGTGGGGAACTAGAGAGGATCACCATGAGGAGTGGGTCCCACACGGATTTGGATCTCATGGTCACCTTCTGTGAAGCTAACGAGTGGGGTCTTGCGAGAACCGTTTGTGAAGTTGGCGAATTGGGTAAATACAAATTACTAATTCAAAATCAGTATGTTCTACATAAAGTATTACTTAATCGTGGCAACAACTAATTTTTTTATTATCTTATCCAACACCTATCATGCAATGACTATTTGTTATATTATTCAATAAGAGAGGTCCATTGTTTGTCATATCAGTCTTTTGCATAGTTCAATAAGAGAGAACACCGAAGGAAACAGATGGATCACCGAGTTTGGCCAGCCATAGGGAGGAATGTGATCCTTCCTGGAACCACCGCCTAGTTTGAGGTCAGAATACAAATCAATTTATTTTGTAGTCTTCCTGCCTCATTTGTGATGAACAAGACCATGACATGAATTCATATGAGATTCAGGATGAACTGAAACATGTTATCCACACAGTTCGACAATCTTGTCTAGAACTTCAGTTTTTCATGGCACAACATGCAAAGGATGAAGAAGAAGTCAAGGAAATGCCAGTTTTGGGGTTGATCGAGGTTATTAGTGATAGACTAGAACTGACGATAATTTATGGTGGACTGATGCAGAAGTTTAATTGGCAAAGGGCATATAAGTTAGTAGGTAGAGGAAAGGACTTCCTGGTGACATCTCCGTCCCAGCAACAATCGTAAAAGGTTATTGGCTATGATGAATTCAACCTACCAGGGACATGAGCAAAAATCAAGGTTCAAAATGCTTTGATTGTCGTACAAACCAAGGGCAAGTTGTATATAATATGGGTATAGGTTGAATGTGTCCCTAATAGTATGAAGCACTACGAGGGTATATGTGAAATTGACTCTCTGATTGGATCTGTGAAAAACTTCGACCTACAGATTTTTTATGTCAATATTGTTCGATTCAAATCAACATTAAAAGCATCAATAGGTTCCAATCTATAAGAGTTTTATGATAAACATTTCTTGTACGATGTTGTGTTTAATTTGGATTGTGTTGAGGATCTTAGCACATTAAAGAACGAAGAAGATGAGACAAAGGATGAGAGAGTTGGTATAACAAAAAGTCAAAGAAATAGGAAAAATCGAAGAGCCTAGTGCAAAGAAGCGCAAAGCCTAGACCAAAAATAATTGAGCAATGATAAAAAGGAAGGTAAGATATTCTATGTCACCACAATAATACAATGTCAATTACGTAAATGTTATATTTTGTATCTATGTTCTACAATAATTATTTCCACTTTCCACAAATACACATATACATATATATAATTTATTCCTATATATTTCAGATAGAATAGAGCATAGTAGACAACGTCAAATAAGCAACCTGGGGTCAAAGATATTCATTTTTCATAAGCATTGCAAAAGAGGGATATTTATTCTTCAGTTATAAGGACTATGAAATTTTGTAACAGTGTTATTTGTTGATCAAATAAGTAACAGTAGGAACAATTCTTTTACTTATTTATCTTTTATTTTCAATATTCAGCACCGTCATAATTATCTTTGTATTTTGAAAAGATAGGCAATTTGATCTATAATACTTCCTTTGTCCCAAATTAAGTGACTTCACTTTGTCTAAATATATCCATATCTAGACAAAGTGAAGTCGCTTATTTTGGGACGACGAGTGTATCATATGTTAAGCTGACAAATTGCACATTAAAAGAAGTGGAATGGGGGGGGGGGGGGGGGTTGTTGTAACCTACTTGATATAGCAGCTCGCAATCATAGATTCGGTACAACGGCGTCGCGCCGATAGGATAGAATCCAATGAACTAGTTCATGGAAAGGGGAAGAAGAGATACAAGTTCGTATAGCCAGTTTCTAATCAATGTCCCTCTCCTGGAGTACCGGTCCTTGATAAGCTAAGCCTCTTTGCCCTTGCCCTTGGCCTTCTCGATCCTCGCCTCTTGGGACTTCTCATTCTGGACCTTTGTCACCCTGGCCCGCCATTCACATATCTTCTCCTCTTGTAGTGCCTTGCATAGGTAGGACACCGTGACAATGCCCCCTCCTCGAATAGCAGCTTGCCCCCAAGCTGCTACAGCTGGAAACGCCTTGACCAGAGCGTGCAAGTTTTCCCATGAATCACAGCTATCAGGTAAACCACTCCATCGGACACCCACCTGCGGTTGAAGTTTCTTTCCCACCTTGATGAGCTTCTTAGCAACAATTTCTGTTGGTTGACAGGGAACATCAATATCAGTCATCAACCTGGGTATCTCAGTGTTGACTGACTTAGTAGGTTTGAGGCTTTTCTTCAACAATGATACATGCACCATGGGATGTATGCGTGATTGTTGTGGTAACTGGAGTTTGTAAGACACATTTCCAACTTTTTGCAGGATTTGATAGGGCCCAAAGTAGCGGAAACTAAGCTTGTGAGATGACCGAGGCATAACTGACTGCTGTACATAAGGATGAAGACGCAAAAATACCCAATATCCGACCTCAAAGCTTCTCTCCACGGGCTTCTTATTAGCCTGTTGTGTCATGTGTTGCTGAGCCCTCTCCAGATGCTGCCTAATGACTGGAATCATGACTACTCTTTCTTGCAACCACTGAGCCAGACCTGTTGATGTAATGTCATCATTCACTTGCATTCCAAAATGCCTAGGCTTCCTCCCATACAACACTTCAAACAGGATTTTCCTATGGCTGGGTGAAAGGTGGTGTTGTAGCAGTATTCAGCCTGGGAAATCCATTTAGCCCTTTTTTTGGGTTTGCATGAACCAAACACCGATAGTAAGTTTCTAAACATTGATTCAATAATTATGTTTGTCCATCTGTTTGAGGATGATAGGAAGAACTCATATTCAATGTTGTGTCAGCCAGTTTGAACAATTGCTGCCAGAATGAGCTTACAAATATTTTGTCTCTGTGAGATATGATCACTTGAGGCATACTATGTAACTTGTACACATTTTTCATAAAAAACTGAGCCACTTTCTATGCTGTGAATGGATGTTTCAAGGGAATGAAGTGGCCATATTTTGTGAATTTGTCAATCAGCACCAAAATAGTGTCAAAGTTGCTGGATAATGGTAGTCCTTCAATAAAATACATACTGATAGTATGCCATGCTTCAGGGGAAATTTATGAGGTTGCAAAACCCTGGTGTTCTATTATGCTCAACTTTAGCTTGCTAACATATTGTACACTGTTGCACAAACTGCTGCACACCCTTTTTGAGTCCAGGCCAGGAAAACAGTTGTTTGACCTTGTGATATGTGGGAAGAATGCCAGAGTGCCCTCCCAGTACATTGTTGTGCAAATATTACAGTACTTCTTGCTTGGCTTCTGTGTGTTCCTAACCAAATTCTCCCCTTGTGCCTGATGACTCCTTGTGTTAATGTATAACCCTGATCATTTGCTCCTTGTATTCTTAGTTCACTCAGTAATTGATGAGCCTATGGGTCACTAGCATACCCTTCTATCACCACCTCCATCCATTTGGGACAAACAACAGACATAGAGTGGATTTCCATGTTCTTCTCAGGTAACCTGGATAGGGCATCAACTACTTTGTTTGTACTCCCTTTTTTACAATATTTTATACTACAATCCAAAAGCCCGAAGAAATCCTTTTGTTGGATGGTTGTATTGAATTTGTGTTCACCCAAATGGATGAGACTTTTCTGATCGGTGTGGATGATAAATTGGTGATGTTGCAGATAAGCCTTCCATTTATCCAATGCTAACAATATGGCCAAGCACTCCTTGTCATAAGTTGATAATGCCTAGTTTTTTTCCCCCAATGCTTTACTCGTGAATTCCAGTGGATGCCCTTGCTTCATGAGAACTTATCCCACCCCATAAGCTGAAGCATCACTTTCTAACACAAATTCCTTCTGAAAGTTTGGTAAGGCCACGACTGGAGCTCGAATCAATGCCTCTTTCAATGCATTGAATGAGTCATCCTCCACTTGAGTCCAAATGAATGGCATATTCTTCTTCAGCGGTGTTGTCACTAGCCAGCTTATTACCCCCAAAGTTTTGGATAAACTTCTTGTAGTATCCTGCTAACCCAAGGAATCCCCTCAACTGCTTTGCATTGACTGGTTCAGGCCATTTTTTACAGATTCCACCTTGGATGGGTCAGTAGCCACTCCTTTAGCACTGATGATGTGACCCAAATATTCCAGGGAAGCTTGTGCAAATGAACATTTTGATTTCTTGACAAACAATTTGTGTTCAGCCAAGATAGAGAACACCACTTGCAGATAATGAAGATGATCTTGCAAGGTTTTGCTGTACACCAAGATATCATCAACAAAGACCAACACAAATTTCCTGATGTGTTCCTAGAATATTGTGTTCATTGCAGCCTAAAATGTGTCTGGAGCACATGTTAGTCCAAAAGTTATAACTCTGAATTCAAAATGTCCTTGGTGAGTTCTAAAGGCTGTTTTAGCCTCATCCTTTTCTACCATCCTAATTTGATGATACCTAGACTGCAAGTCTAGTTTAATGAACCAAGTGGCTCCATGTAATTCATCCATTAATTAATCCACAACTGGCATTGGGTATCTATCTTTGAAAATGATTGCATTGAGCTGTCTATAATCCACACACATTCTCCAAGAACCATCTTTTTTCTTTACCAACAGAACTGGTGATGCAAAAGGACTTCTACTGGTTTTAATAATTCCATTAGCCAACATTTCTTTTACTTGCTTCTCAATTTCATCTTTTTGCTGTGGTGTGTACCTATATGGTTTCACATTGATAGGGTTAGTACCAGGCAACAATTTTATGTGATGGTCATATGGACTATGTGGAGGAAGCCCTTTTGGAGTCATATAGCAGTTTCTGTGTTCTTGGAGGACTACTTGTATTTTTGCAGGCACTTCACTAACCACTGGTTTGTCATCCATCATTGATAACTGCACCAATTGTGCTACCTCACCTTCTTCCATTATCTGCTGCAAAACTTCTCGTGTAATGGTGGCACATTGAGACATATTATCTCTAACACCTCTCAGTGTTATTCGCTTCCCACTGTGCTTGAACCTGAGCTTCTTTAGCTTCCAATCCACCCACATTTTGCCAATGTCAGCCAACCAGTCCATGCCAAATATCATGTCATAACCAGGAATAGGGAACACTTTCAGATCATTGGTAAACTTGTGCCCTTTAAACTCCCATCCAATGGCCTACACGACCTTGTTACACAATTCCTTGCCTCCATTTTCCACTGTTACAGTTACTGGAGGTGTCTCTGATACTGCTAACTTCAGGAGTTGAGTTGTTTTCTTGCTAATGAAGCTACCAGTGCTACCAGAATCAATTAAGATAATCACTTGCTTCCCTTTTATATTCCCCACCAACCTAATGGATTTCTTATGTGTTATCCCAGCTGCTACATGATACGATAGTGCCATTAGAGACTCATCACCACTGCTAGTTTTAGATGTATCAGACTTAGGATCTGAAGTAGTTTCCAATATTTCCAGAAACTCCTCCATCATGTTCACTGGTATTGTTTTAGCACATTTGTGTCCATGTTGGTATTTGTCACCACATTTGAAACATTCCCCTCGGGCTCTTCTCTATGCTCTAAGAGACACCAACTTGTCCTCCCAGGGAGGTTTTTGGTTATGTTTCTTACTTTCCTCTTGGGGTGCGGCAGGATCCCTTTTTGATTTGGTACACTGTGGTAAGGTTTCATATAGTCATTTCTGTATTTATGGGACATATAACTCTTAGCTTCTTCCAACAATGATTCCTGTATTTCTACCAAGGATAAGGCTATGTCGACCGTTTTGGCATGTGCATCTGTATGGCTCTTCTAATTTTCCTTTTTACTCCACTCACAAACTTGGTAACAAAGAAAGCTTCATCATAATGTCTATTGTGCACCAACACCTTGTGCCTCAGTTCTTCAAACTTCTAGTGACGAGGTTTGATCTCGTCAATGCCCATTATTATGGACTTGAGTTTTGGAGAAGATGGGGATGCTGGAAGTCGTGGAAAGGTTAATAGACAAGCAACACAGGGACACGAGGTTTACCCAGGTTTAGGCCCCCGGAGGGAAAACCCTACTCATGCTTGTCTGCTCTTGATTACGGTGGAACCGAAAGTTACAGGGGTGCGCAGATGCACTCTGGCATGAGGTGCGTATGCGGTGAGTTGAGAGAGATATCTCACCATAGCCTCCTAGCCTTTATATAGATAGGCAGGTCCGGGCTTAGTTCGAGTCGGTTACAAATTAGGGTTGGTACCCTTTGAAATTCTATCTAATATAAACTTGTCCTCCAAGTAGTCGAAACCGCCATGTTCTTGGGCCACCCGAAGTCTTCATGGGCCGTGTGTCCTTACATGGGCCTTCCTTGGGCTGGACCAGGTATACCAATGTCATGTACCCATGGGGTATATCCATTTCAGTAGCCCCCGAGTGTTCAGTCGAATGGTAGATTCAGCTAGAGACTCTTCAATCTTTCAGGTGCTATGTCGTTGAACCTACTTTCAAGGAGAAATGTTTAGTTCATTGGGATTTTTGATGCGTGTGCCTGGATCACCCGACAGATCAGGGCCATTTAACTGTCATAGGAAAAAACAACACGATCTTAATCAAATTCAAGTCCCCGGACTCGAATTCGGAACGATTGTTGGTGTGATTTGACTCAGGCCGTTGTGGTCTTACAGGAGTAGAATCCCAGTTATTTTCAAGTGATGTGCTCAACTCGTTCATCGGGATTTTCATCGTGCATGTTGACACGGAAATTTACTGGCAGAGCGCAGTCAGGTGCATTACCAGGCCATCAGATGGTACCTGTAAGGATTATCTTTGCGTCGCAGATACAACATTCGAAGTTTTTTCACCGCGGAGGTGTTTCGGGTGACCAAGGAGACTGCTTCTCACTTAGCGTCAGTTTGGGCAAAGTTGCGAAAAATATTTTTTTGTATTTTGATCCGAAGGATTGTAGTCAAAGAATTCATAGGGTGCGCGGCCAGCTCTCCCTATGGGAGTATCCCCCGAGTGTCTGTTTGAGTCGTAGACTCGAGCAGAGACTTTAGTTCAGTTGTTTGTAGTATAAGTCCGAAGGACACAATTTTTTTCGGATGCTCAACCAATGCTCCCTATGGGAGTAGCCCCCGAGTCTGTAGTGGAGTCGCAGACTTGATGTAGGACTCGAAGATAAGTTCGAGGTGTAGTTACCTTAGTCATTTCTCAGGTGCGCGGTCAGCACTCCCTATAGGAGTAGCCCCCGAGTAGTTTCTCGAATTGTAGATTCGAGTAAGTACTTTAAATGAGTATTCGAAATCTTCGAGCCATTGTTGTATTTGCTTTGATGATGTTAGTGATGACGATCGGTGATCTTAACCGTCTGCGGCAGCAGAGGTGATGCGACGAGACAATCGTGGGTCCCACCGCCCAACTTGAAGTTGACTAGTCACGCGTAGACGTGGCGAAAATTACGGCGTCTCCTCAGTTTCCGTGCGTAGTGGACGGCATGCTGACGACGGTTCGGTTTAGTGTTGACACGTGTATGGTTAGATATGAGGTGCGTGCTAGGGATTCTGAATCAACGGCTCATGGGCGTCGTCTTCTTCCTTTTATACCGCAGGGAAACAGTGATTTTCTTTTATCCTTCGTCATTTGCTCATCTCCATTGCCTCCATTTTCTCGAGCTTTGACGTCCTCTATTGCGCACTGGAAATTCTCCACCGTCTTTCCTCCATCGTTCTTGCACTCGCATCGTCACACTCGCCGCTGCAAGATGGTCAAGTCAAAAAAGACATCTGCTGGAGCTGGTTCGAGCGCCACCGGTGGTGGCAAGAAGGTCGCTGCTACGGCCCGCTCCACTGGCGGCGGGTGGAAGCACACGGACATGCGTGATGGGGATATGCGCAAGCTCGCGATGTTGGGTTGATCCCCAAGAACAAGGACGACGCCATCCTCCCCGGCGACGAGGTAATCCCACGCCCACCCGAAGGGTTTCGGGTGATGTTCTATGCCTTTGTCATTCACGGTCTTTCTCTTCCTGTCACGATTTCCTTCATGGACTCCTCTTTTTCTATGGGATTCAGTTGCACCATCTGTCTCCCAATTCTCTTCTCCATATTGCTTGTTTTATCACTCTTTGCGAGTGCTGGCTCGGTATCGAGCCGCACTTTGGCCTCTTCTGGAAGATCTATTCCGTGAAGAGGCAGTCTGGCACCGGCGGTGTTTATCCGCTTGGCGGCTGTATCATTTCCATTCATTCTTCTGTCTAATTCTTCTCCTTCTCCATGTGCGAGTCCGTCCAATACTGGCAGAACAAGTGGTTCTATATCCGCGACGCCAAGTTGGACGGGCAACATTTTGGTCTTGCTCCTTTTGACTCTGCCCAGAAGATCACCCCGAAGAGGTCATGGAAAAACGACATCCTAGAGGGTGAAACGGCGGAGGTGGAGGAGCTCTATCAACGCGTGGAGGCACTCTAGATGGTGGTCGACAAGGAGGTCAATGGTGTGGATATCATCCGGACCTTCCTCAAGCGTCGTGTGCAGCCGCTCCAAGCGAGGGCGCACCCAATGTTTTTATATGTTGGCCGTAGCGATCCGACGAGGGGTTTCACCTGAGGAGTTGTCTTCGGGTGACCTTTATAAAGCTCTTCGTCCCCTGCTGAAGTTCAAGGCCGATGAGGACCTCCCGGAGAAATCCTTGACCCCCCCAGTTCAGATCCAAGAATGTGGTTCCGTAGGTGGAAACTTGTAGCTTGTGTGTTGTTCTTCTTCGAGTACTTTGCTTCTTGTTATTGACATTGATCTTGTTGTCTTGTTTGCTTCGTTTGCAGGACCTTAAGGTAGCTGGGAGGATGCCCCCTCTACCTGAGAAGTTTCCGGTTTGCGCCGGATAATGAAATTGTGAATTATGAATCCGAGCTTCCCCTAGCGCAATCTCCTACCTTGGAAGCCCCCGAGCCGAGCGAAGGGCAGACCCGAAAGCGCACCCGGAGTGAATCTTCGGATGGGTCTACCCCACCAACTCCAAGGGGCCCATCTTTCCTTGAGCAGCATGGTGACGACGAAGGGGCGTCGTCTGTGCCTTATCCTGTCGTGCCCCTTCGGGCGGTGGCTCCGCAGCCACCGGCCAAGAAGAAGAATAAGAAGGCAGCTCCTATCTTCAATTTGTCGGATATTGAGTCGTAAGTCACTCTGCTTGAGTCCTTTCTCTATTGTTCGTCTATGTAGTGTTGGTTGTTGCTGATCTGATAGTTGCTTGCAGCAATCCTTCGGATGAGTCCCTTGACGGGGATACTCAAGAAGTTATGGCGGAATCGAAGCATACAACTTCTATTTCTCAGGTGGTGGTCGACTCCAAGGACGATGAACTGAACCCCGTTAGGCGGGAGGCGAGGGCAGTCGTAACTCGGAAGGAAGCATGCGAACCTTCGGATTCCACACGTGAACACGTAAGTGTTGTGTTTGTTTATTTCATGGTGGGGAGCCCCCGAGTCCTTTTTTGTCTGACCAGTTGGTATTTCGCTTTGCGGGGGAGCCCCCGAGCCCTTTATTCATCGGCTTTGTTTTTGTTTCTTCTATAGCCTTTTGTGCACAATGCCAACCTCCTCATCCAGCAGCATCTAGCGCTGGAGGGTCAGCTGAAGCATCTCCAAGGTGCGTAGTTGTCTTTTTGGTTGTTATTTGAGTTTGCCAAGTATATTGCTTGTGTTCACCCAAAATCTCTTCATTCTACAGATGATAATTATGTTGCACTCCGAAGGCTGAATGCTCTCGAAAAGAGCCTCGGCCAAGCAGAGAAGAAGGTCGCGGATGCTGCGAAAGCCAAGGAGCGCCTGCAGAAGGAGGCAGAAGATCGTGAGCAGTAGCTCGCGGACACTATGGCCACTCGAGAGAAGGAAATGGTTGATAAGCTCATGGCTGTTGCCAATGTTATTTCTGGTAAGTTGCTATTGTATCCTTTTGGGTCGTCTGATTGTTGACTGTGTTTTATCCTTCCTCATTTGAGTGCTCTTTTCTTCTTATTATCAGATGCTTCTAGCATCACGTTTGATCATGGTGCGCTGGAGCACGGAGATGCTTTGGCTGATGCTGCTGCGATCGAGGATCGCTGCGCCACTGCCGCTGGCTCCTTGGAGAAAGCCAAGAAAGTGCTCGCGTTCTTCTAAAAGGAGGTCGTCCCTAAGGGCGTTGCCCTTGACGATGTCGACGCCCTTGCAAATGCTCTATTAGAGGAAGCTCCGATAGAGTACAAACGCAAGCAGAAGAGCATTGGATCTTCCATGGGGCTGGCTATGGCAATGGCGTTCGGAGCCGAGCTAAACCTTCCTCAGATCACGTACAGGATGCCGATGGCAGCGGATGGCTCCGAGGTAGCTTTCGTCCTCGTTGCTTCTCGCTTTAAGCATTATGGGCCTAAGCTCATCGACCTCCTGGCCGATTATGCGGTGAAGCAGCAGCAGGAGGCCAAGAGTAGGCGGTCTGGCTCCGAGGCTGCTCTGGATTCAGGTGCTTAGGCCTTTGTACTGTAGCTACTGTAGCTTCTCTTTTGCTGCTTTTTGTAACAACTTGAGGATGAACAAGTTCTACTTTGCCACGAGGTGGCGTAATTTATGTATATAAGTCTATCTTTGAGCTGCTGCCAAAAGTGCTTGTGATGTGCATACTTGCTTATTTTCCTTTTAGGGTCCTTCGGGTGAGGCTCTAGTTGTCACTCCGACTGCTCCTGAGCCGCGACCATCTTTGGATGATGCGTCACAGTTGACCTTTCTGCGTGATCGCATCCGCAGCCTAGAAAAGGATATCCTTAGCATTCGAGGCCACGTGGATGTGTGGAAGTCTAAGGTTGAGCGAGCCACTGCCAGTGAGGAGTTCTTGCTTGGGGAATTGCGGCAGATGGGTGAGCAACTTCAATGTGAGTCTTTGTGAACCGATGTTCTTTCGGGTGCAGTATATTTGTATGCTGGCTCATTCCGTGTTTTGTGCATATGTGAATCTCATTTAGAGGGAAGAAAAAGAGCGCGTCGCGGTTGGGATGAACTGCCTAACCAACAAGACCTGGAAGTTGGTGGTTTCTTTTGGATGGATCATGATCGATCCATCGTCCTTGCGACGGTGCAAGATCGTGTACACCAGGTTCTTCAGGTGCAAAAGCAGGCGAGGTCATCACTTGCAGCCATTTGGTCCGTCATGTTCCCCTTGGATGCTGCGCGTTCTACTTTTCTGGGTCTTCTTGGCAAATTTTAGAATGTGGGCCATGTCAAGGAGTTGGTGCATCATCAGCTGATTGTTGGGGTGAAGGCAGCCCTTTCTCTCGTTCGAATGCATTGTCGTGATGTCAATCTTGCAGAGATAGCGACTGGACCGCCTCTTCGATCAGATGGCAGTTTATGGGACATGCGCCCTCATTACGCAGATGTGGCGCAGCACGCCGAAGAGATTGTAGATTTGTTCGAGCAGCGGGCGAGTGTTGTGCTCCAAAACAATTAGATCCTGAAAAGAAAGTGAGATGATGTAAAATTTGTATTTATTCGAGTGGGCTTGCAATGCCCTTTTGTAAAGTTTGTATGTAGTGTCACGTGGTGCTTTGTAATGTGCATGTCCTTTTCATTAGCCTGACGTGGTCAGCTATTCAGGTTGTATGCATTGTTTTCAGTCGACGAAGTCGTGAGGTGGGGCGTAGCACCCGAGCGTATTTAGCAATAAGTAATGTAAGGGAAAAAAGATATTTGGGCCAAGGAACTTAGCTTTTATTCATAGCAATCGAGGAGGTACATTGTTCGGCTGAGTAGCCTTGGCTGAATAGCCTTATTGAAAATAAAGGGTAACTAGGGGTAGAAGCGTCGCAGTTGTGCGATGTTCTAGGGGTTGGAGTATTCGACTCCTGATGCGACGTCCATGAGGTGGTAGGCGCCACCTGGGATGACTACGGTGACGATGTAGGGTCCTTCCCAAGGTGACTTGAGCTTCTTGTGCCTTTCTTGCTTGAGTCGTAGGACGAGGTCTCCTTCAACAAAGGACCTTGGACACAGCCGACAGTTGTGGTAGTTGCGGAGGCTCTATTGATAGACCGTTGAGCGAGCCGCAGCGATGTCGCGTGCCTCGTCGAGTGTGTCGGCGACATCTTCGAGTACTGCCGATGATTCGGCCTCGCTATAAGCAACGACCCGTGGGGCCTTGTGGCGTACCTCAGCAGGTAGCACGGCTTCGGATCCGTGCACCATGAAGAAGGGTGTGTAGCCAGTTGAGCTGTTTGGAGTTGTGCGAAGGCTCCAGAGAACCAAAGGTAGCTCATCTTCCCATGCACCGGCAAGCCTTTCGAGCGGGCACAACAGGCGCTTATTGATGTCGTTGCCTATGAGGTCGTTGGCCTTTTTGACCTGTCCGTTGGTCTACGGGTGCGCCACAGAGGCGTATGATATGTTGATGTCGAGGTTCTCGTAGAAGGCTCGGAATTCCTTCAAGATGAAGTTTTAGCCGTTGTCCGTGATGATGCTGTGGGGCATTGCCGAACCTGTAGACAATGTACTCGAAGAACTTGACGATAGTTTTTCCGCTTTGGTTAGTGGTGGGCATGGCCTCGATCCACTTGGTGAATTTGTCAACTAATACCAGGAGGTAGACGTGGCCTCCTGGCGAGGATTTTTGTAGCTTGCCGATCATATCAAAGCCCCACTGGGCGAACGGCCAGGCTAGCAGTATAGGCCTCAGCTCGGATCCTGGTGCATGTGGCTTGTCCGCATACCTCTGACAGGCTTTGCACCTATGGACAATGTCCTTGGTGTCATTCATTGCGGTTGTCCAGTAGAACCCAACTCGTAGAGCTTTGGCGACTAGGGCACGGCTGCATGTGTGATGGCCGCAGATACCTTCATGGATGTCTTGGAGGATGCTTTTGCCGTCACCGATGGTGACGCACCGTTGGAGCACACTCGAAATGATGCGCTTGTATAGCTCGCCATTAATGATGGTGAATGCTTTTGACCGGTGAGATATGCGCCGGGCATCTTTCGGGTTATCGGGCAGTTGGTTGTTTATTAGGTACCGTAGGTATGGCTGCGTCCATGTTTCTTCAACCGCCATGACTCGCATCAGGTTGACCAGCTCGACCTCTGTGTCGAGTTTTTTGGGTCCTTCCTGTCCTTCGGATAGCGCATCCCCCGAGTGATCTGCTTCTTCGGCTGAACTTTTTGGGAATTTCCTCTTGATAGAGGGTACGCATATCTGTTTGAGGAACACACCTGGTGGCACTCGTGCGCAGGTGGAGCCAATGTTGGTGAGCCTGTCAGCCTCTTCATTGCTTTCCCTGCCGACATGGCGTAGTTCGCAGCCGTTGAGGTCTCCTTCGAGTGAGTTGTAGAGCGCGTGGTACGCGATCATCTAGGCGTTGGGAGCGTCGCATTCGTTCATCTTCTGCTGGACGACAAGGTTTGAATCACCGTAGATGACGAGGCGTGTTGTGATACGTCCAAAACGTATCTATAATTTTGTATGTTCCATGCTTGTTTAGTATCTACTTTGCTTCGCTTTGTCTACACTTTGAGGTGTTTTTATATGTTTTCTGGAACTAACCTATTAACAAGTTGACACAGTGCCAGTTGCCTGTTTTGTTCTGTTTTTGGTTCCAGAAAGGCAGAAAATCAGTATTCTCGGAATTGGATGGGAAAAAAGGCGAAGTCAATATTTTACCGTGGGCAACATGAAGTTAGAATACGAGGCAGAGGAGGCTCACCAGGGGGCCACACCCCTGGCCGCGCGGGTTGGCCCACCCCGCTCCTGGGGGGGTGCAGCCGACCTGGTGCCCCCTGCCTTGCCTCATCGCCTATAAAGTCCCCCCAATTCCAAAACCCTAGGCACCCGATCAAAACTCCACGAAACCGTTTGTAGCCACCGCCACCATCGTCCCTAGATCGGGGGGATCTGAAGCTCTTCCCAGCACCCTGCCAGAGGGGAGATCATCCCGGAGGCCTTCTTCTTCATCATGCCAGCCTCCGGTATGAAGAGTGATTAGTTCCACCTTGGACTACGGGTCCATGTAGTAGCTAGATGGTTGTATCTCCTCCTTGTGCTTTCATGTATAGATCTTGTGAGATCCTTTCATGATCAAGATCTAATCTATTTGTAATCATGCATGTTGTGTGTGCAGGGATCCGATGGATATTGAGATTACTATGTCAGATTGATTAATGGTTTTGTCTATTTGATTCTATCATGTCTGTGTTGTTTGTGATCTTGCATGCTCTCCGTTGTTAGTGGCTATCTTGGCCAAGTAGTCGCTAGTGACTCCAAGAGGGGGTATTTATGCTCGATAGTGGGTTCATGCCTCTAGTTTCCAAGGGAAGTGACAGAAATCTCTTTGGTTGTAGATGTGCTGTTTCCACTAGGGAGAAAACAACGGTCTCTTGTTCATGGAAGAAGTGGATTGTTTACCTTACACACTTTGCTTAAAGCAGTTGTCTATTGCTTGCAACTTAATACTGGAAGGGGTTCGGACGATAACCTGAAGGTGGACTTCTAGTCATAGATGCAGTTGGATGGCGGTCTATGTATATTGTTGTATTGCCCAATCGAATCTCATAGGATCTTTGTGTCTAGTATTGCATTGTTATGCCTTGCTGAGTCCTGTCAATTGCCCTGCTGTAATTTTTTTACCCTTCATGCCATGTTTGTTTATCTAAGGAGAACACCTCTAGTGAACTATGGACCCAAGTACAATCTTTACCATTGATACATCTTCCACTGTTACTTGTTTACTTGCTGCAAACCATCATCACCTTCCACACCATACAGTTAATCCATTGTTACAGCAACCGGTGAGATTGACAACCTCACTATTAGTTGGGGCAAAGCCTTGAGTTTGTGTTGTGCAGGTTTCCACATCGCTTGCAACATCTTTGAGACGTTTCCTTCCTCCTACTGCTTCGATAACCTTGGTTTTCTTACTGAGGGAAGACTTGCTGCTGTGCTGCTTCACACCTTGCTCTTGGGGTTCCCCGACAAAGAGCTCTCAGGCACCATCAACAAGTTTTCTGGCGCCATTGCCGGAGAAAGAAGAAGAAGCTCCCACATCAACACAACGCCAACATGTTGCGCTGCAGACCTTGGCCATCCTCATGCCATGGATGAGGGCCTCGTATTCGGCCTCATTATTAGAGGCACGAAACTTCATCCAAATGATGTACTTCATCTTGTCGCCTTGAGGGGACGCTAGTATGACGCCGGACCCTGCTCCAGCCTCGTGCTTGGAGCCGTTGAAGTGCATCGTCCAGGACTGCGACATGTCCAGAGTATCTAGCAGCTTGAGTTCCATCCAGTGGACGAGGAAGTCAGGGAGGACCTGAGACTTGATGGCGGTCCACCGCTCATATATTATGTCTAGAGGGGACAGTTCGATGAGGCTACGTGCCCCATGGCTTCGGGGTTGTTCAGGATGTTCGACAGCGGGGCATCATTGACGACCATGATCTGATGCTCCTAGAAGTAGTGGTTCAGCCGACGTGCTGTCATGAATACGCCGTAGACGAGCTTTTGGTAGTGAGGGTACCTCTGCTTTGTCGGTACCTCGCTGAGGTAGTAGATTGGGTGTTGGATCCCATGGGTCTTGCCATCCTCGGGCCGCTCGACCACGAGTATGGTGCTCAGCACCTGATGTGTGGCTGCGATGTATAGTAGCAATGGCTCCCATTCCTTCGGCGTGACCAGGACATGCAATGTGGAGAGCAGCCGCTTGAGGCCCTCGAACGCGTCGTCTGCTTCGGGTGTCCACTCGAATTTGTCCATCTTGCGCAGCAGCTGATAAAAGGGGAGGTCCTTCTCACCCATTCGGCTGATGAATCTGCTCAGCGTCGCTATCCGTCCAGCTAGCTGCTGGACTCCTTTGAGGTTCTTCGGCTTCTCCATGGATAGTATGGCCCTGATTTTCTTTGGATTCACCTTGATCCCTCGTTGGGAGATGAAGTTGCCGAGTAACTGGCCAGATGGGACACTGAAGGTGCACTTTTCTGGGTTTAGCTTGATATTGTAGAGATCAAGGTTATCGAACGTCTCGCGGAGATCATCGATGAGGGTCTTGGCCTCCCTCGTCTTGACTACTATGTCTTTAACATAAACCTGGATGTTGCGACCAATCTGGTTCTTCAGACATTCTTGCATGCATCTCTGGTATGTGGCGCCTATGTTCTTCAGCCCGAAAGGCATGGTGATGTAGTAGAATACTCCGAACGGCATGATGAACGTCGTTTTCTCCTGGTCTTCAACCTTCAGCCGAATCTGGTTGTAGCCTGAGTAGGCGTCGAGGAAGGAGAGTTTCACACATCCTGCAGTCGAATCAATGATTTGACCGATCCGCGGTAGGGGGAAGTGGTCCTTGGGACAGTGCTTGTTGAGCAATGTGAAGTCCATGCAGATCTGCAGGATGTCCGTGTCCTTTTTAGGGACCAAAACTGTGTTGGCCAGCCACTCGCTCTCCTTGATTTCCTGATGTAGTTGGCATCGAGTAGTCTGTTGACTTCAATTACAACAGCTTTGGCTCTTGGTTTGGACAGTCATCGGATCGACTACTTGATTGGCTTCATGTCCGGAAACACATTGAGTGCGTGCTCGGAGAATTCCCTAGGAACTCCTGGCATGTCCGTAGGACACCAGGCAAAAATTTCCCAGCGCTCACGGAGGAATTCGACGAGCATGCTTTCCTATGCGGGACTGAGGTCGTTGGCGATCAATGCTGTCTTGGAGGCGTCCGTTGGGTGGACCTGTAGATTCTTCATGTTGTCCGTGGAGTCAAACGACATATCTGGTGCGTTTTGTCTGGCGACTGGGGGTGCCCCATTGTCTTTAACTTCTCTGAGCCTCATGAGTTCCTCCTGCATTCCAAACGACTGGGAGATTCTGTTGAAGTCTCTGTCACAGTGGTCGGACAGGGTGAAGCTTCCCTGGACGGTTATGACGCCCTTGGGTCCTGGCATCTTTAGTAGTAGGTATGCGTAGTGCGCTACTACCAAGAATCTTGCAAATCCCACGCGCCCGAGGATGGCGTGGTACTGTAATGGCCAGTCCACCACTTCGAACCCTAGCCGTTCGCGCCTGAAGTTTTTGGGATGGCCGAAGATGACATCGAGCCATATCTTGCTCAGGGGGTATATTCCCTTCCCTAGGACTATGTCGTGGAAGGTCGTGTCTAACTGCTCTAGGCTGCACAGCGGGATCCGCATCGCTACGAGTGTGCTGGCGAACATCAGATTGATGCCACTGCCTCCATCCATGAAGATGTGGCTCATATCGAATCCCCCGATCTGGGCCTCGAGCACCATGTCAGCATGACCTGGGCGAGGGATCTGGCGTGGGTGATCCGAATGATCGAACGTGATGCAGGACTCCGAGCCGCTAAGGTACTCAGGTATGGCTGGTGGAGAGGTCACGGATATGCTGACTTGGTGGGTGATCTTCTTCTGCACACTGTTGGTTGGACGCCCCTTCTAGATCATCAGGGCCCCTTTTGGTGGAGGGTACCCTCCTGTATAGCTATTTGGCGTTGGTGCGACCGGCGGCTGCGATGGTCCGATTGGTGGTGGTGGAGGAGCTCCGTGGGCGATTTCACCTGGTGCGGGCCCAAACCCAGGGTTCACGGTCTGTCGCCGCATTTGGGTGAAGCGCTCGCTGAGCTTCTGGAACTCACGGCAGTCCTTGAGCATGTGGCTGGCCTTCTTATTACCATCTTGTTTGTCGATGGAGAAGTGGATGGTGCAGGGACCAGACAACTTGTCATATGCCGAAGGCTCGTCGTCGCGGCTGCGGCGTTGCCACGTTTGCGTGGGTCGCCCGCCATCATGGTAGTTGCCTCCGTGGTATCCGCTGTTTTGGTTGCCATCATTGCGTCGATCGGCGTATCTAGCCGCGACCATGTTGACTCCATCGCGATCATTGTAGACGCGCAATCTTCGTTTGCTGTGGCATTCGCGCCTGCGGCCGTAGTCGTCTTCGTCATCCAAATGTGATCGGTTGACAGAATCCTCTCCATCTTCCCACCAGTTGGCGATGTCCATGAGGTGGTCGAGCATCTTTGGCTTGACGCGCCTGAGCTCCTCCTTGAAATCTGGGCGCCTAGCACCGTCCTTGAAGGCGTCGATTGCCCTTTCTTCGGAGATGTGCGCGGTGGAGTTCTTGATGTGTGACCAGTGGAGTATGTACAGGCGGATGGACTCGTTGGACCGTTGGGTGCAGGCCTGTAGCTGTTCGATTGAAGCTGGCCTCTTGCTAGTACCCTTGAAGTTACGGATGAAGCTGTATGCTAGCTCTTCCCAGCTTCGGATGGAGCCGGAAGATGGGCTGCTAAGCCAGACCTGATGACCCACAAGTATAAGGGATCGCAACAGCCTTCGCGGGTAGTATTACCCAATTTATTGATTCGACACAAGGGGAGCCAAAGAATACTTGTAAGCCTTAACAATCGAGTTTTCAATTCAGCTGCACCTGGAAATAGTTCTTTCTCACAGAAGTTTATCAGTAGCAATAGTTTGTAGTAGCAACAACAAAGCAACAGAAGCAGTAAAAGAAGAGCAATAGTAACAGTAGTAGCAAACAGTAGGATATGACCGCGGTAGGCGTAGGGATAGATGGACGGGCATTGCATGGAAAAGTCTAAACATGTAACATCAAGATCTAGGGCATTGCAGATAAATAAGAACAAGCATCCAAGTACTAAACAATCATAGGCATGTGCTCCATAAATAGTCATGCGTGCTCGCAATGAGAACTTGCACAACATCTTTTGTCCTGCCAGCCCGTGGCAGCGGGGCCTCCAGGGAACTACTGGCAATTAAGGTGCTCCTTTTAATAGAGCACCGAAGCAAAGCATTAACTCTCTGTGAACACATGCGATCCTCATACCACAGCCATCCCCTCCGGTTGTCCCAATTTCTGTCACTTCGAGGCCTTTAGATCCGGACAATGATATGTGTACACAACTTGCAGATAAGATCAAAAAAAATACTATCATAATGATTCAATAATAAGTTCAGATCTGAGATCATGGCACTCGGGCCCTAGTGACAAGCATTAAGCACAACAAGTTGCAACAAAGTCAAATAGCACTAATAGAGAAACTAGGCACTATGCCCTAACAATCTTATTCGATTACATGATAGAACTCATCCAATCCCTACCATCCCCATAGCCTACAGCGGGAGATTACTCACTCATGGATGAGGGAAACATCGATGGTTGATGGAGACGCGTTGGTGATGACGATGGCGATTATCCTCCCCAAATTCCTCGTCCCGGCAGGGTGCCAGAATGGAGTTTCTGGATCCGAATCTTGGTTTCTGGTGGTGGCAGCGCAGCGGAACTCTTTCTAGAAAAATGTCGAACCACCCTTGGTTTTTAGGTCAAGGGATAACTTATAGGCGAAGAGGGAGGCCGAGGGGGTGCCTAGGCTGGCCACACCCCTCCCAGGCGTGGGTTGGGCCCACCCGCGCGACAGGGGATGTGGGCCACCCAGGGATCCCCTCCGTCTCGTCTTCTGGCTCCGTGGATCTTCTGGTGAAATAGGATGTTTGGCATATTTTCCGGGATTTTTCCTGATAGTTGATTTTCTGCACAAAAACTAGAGACCAAGGTAATTCTGCTGAAAATAGCGTCAGTCCGTGTTAGTTGTATCCAAATCACACAAGTTTAGAGGAGAAACAATAGAAAAAGTGTTCGGGTAAGTAGATATGTTTTGGACGTATCAAATCTCCCCCCCAAGCTTAGCTTATTGCTTGTCCTCAAGCAATTCAGTTGAAAACTGAGTGCGATAAAAGAACTTTCATGAACACATTTTCTTCATATGATATATATATTCTCAGCACAGGAGTAGAGACTTAGACAATTCATAATAAGAAGTATGCAACTAAGTCTACTGAATAGTCATTGCAAGCTATGAAGAGAAACCAACTAAATAATAAGTAGCATGAAACATAAACATAAGAAACATTGCAATGCTCATAAGAAGGTATGATAGAGTGGTATCTCGCTTGCCTTTATTTGTAGAGCACAATATAAATGCCAAGGCACCTATGAAGTTCAAGTAAAGACTAGAAGTAAAAATATCAGAGATAAGAAGCATCAAAGTCATGTCATAACTAACCAAGTTTTGAGACAAACACAAGAATGACAATTATGCTCTCAAGAAGGTGCTCATATAATAAGTGGTGACTCAACAAGGAAGTGAAAAGGTTTTGAAAAGTTTGAAAGGCTTCCAAATGCTGAAAGTAAGGTACTCATTAGCTTTGAGCTCTCATTGCCCCTATCATAGGCATGTTCATATGGTTAAGGTGAAAGTAAGGTCCAATATGAGTTATATTCTTGACAGACCATAAACTGGAAATCCCATGTCCCTTGTGTACGAGGGCCGCTCCTCGTGCTACTCAACTTTAGTTACCTGTAAGTTCTTGTCATTGTAAATACATGCATATCATAGAGAACCTCCAACGGGGTACCCCTTGCACATGATACAGGAGCTATCCCATAATCAAAATGACAAGGCAAGCAGACAATGAGCATCTCAGCGATCTTTTTATTTACTATGTGCATAGCTTTTTATTGAGGATACTTCACAGAATGCTGATTATGGTGATGCTGCAAGTTTCCACCATGATTAGGCATGGCTTCGGCTAGCGGCCCAGGCGTTTCTCTAACACATATATATACTCCATGAACTCACAAATTCCCCTTTTATTTCACACCGACGACATCCGCAAACAAAAAAGAAAGGTATCAACTGTATATGTATCCATAAGTGTTGAAAGCGTTCCCTGTGACAGCACGGTTCTGCTAACTCCCAGCCTATAATTTGCAAGCATATAACTTTCATGGACAGGTCACAATGGTTTAGGATTATTAGGTGGAAGGAATAAAGTGTGCCATCAAGTTCGTGAGAGCTTTACTAACTAACTTTCTCAAAGCAATCAAACATTTTATTTGGAAGAAAACATGGCATATAGAATATGCACTAAAATAGCAAATGATGCTAATAGTAGGTATGGTGGACATTGTTGGCAATATTGGTTTTGGGGAGTTGGATGCACAAGTAGAGCTCATACTCAGTGCAAGTTAATGTGACACCCCCGGGATCAGGGCTAAACAAATCCCAGACCTCTGTCTGACCTCTGTCTAAAATAAGCTTAACCTTGAGCTCGAGAATATCTAGTGAAGAATCAGTAACACGGCAGCGACCCTACGACACAAAAATTATTACAGCAAGCTCATAGCTTAGCAGAGAACCAAAATATTACAAGCAGATGTCACTGACCACAAACATCAAACAACGGAAGGCAAATTATTCTATTAAGTATAGCAAACTTAACAAATGGCCTAAGAGGCCTGAAGCATAACGATGACGTCCCAGCCCATAGATTCCAGGCTGCCGGCCGGGAACCCCAAGCTACTCGTCGGTGTCGATGTAGTACCAAACTGATCTTCAGGGAACACTTACTCTGCCAAAAGTATCAACAAAGCAAGGGTGAGTACAGGGTGTACTCCGCAAGACTTATGGCTGGTGGAGTTGTTTTGCATAAAGCCATCTTTTGTTTATAAAACAAGAGGGAGAAGAAGCTTGTCTATTCAGAATATTTTAAAAGGGGATAAGAGAGCGACATCTCCGAAATATTGATTATCATATTTTGATATCCAACAAATCATCATCATCTGAACTAGGATCACCCCCTCGTACCCATGAGGAAGCATACTTAACAAACATTAGTTGCCAAGTTTTACGATTAGGTTCATGTTCTCTATGATCTCCCATCCGTTCCCAAGTCGTCCATAACCGTGGACACGGCTTTCCGAAAGTTTATTACCCTGCAGGGGTGTACAACTTTACCCACACGTACCAACCGACTCTTAATGCCTACTTGACACACTTCCTTGGTGTGCTAGCAGAGGGTGTAGTTGGACACAACCTTTACCTTGCTTTCGCCGAGACCATGAGTCATGCAATAAGTATGGTTCCGCCGTAACGGGTCAAATCCCGAAGTCGGTACCTAAATATGTGAGGCGAGGTTGGTTTACCAGGGGCGCCATCAACCCCAAGCAACCCGGTCCATGCTTCCCTACCTATATGAATGCACCTCCTTCACCTCCTTCTTTTGAAAATGTTTTCAATGCGTATGTCGAATGGAACGCCCGAACTATGTGACTCATGGAATCTACTAGGCAAGTTAGTCAATCATGAGGTCCCCATTTACCCCGTGTGGTTGTACGCCCGTCTTGGTTCAAGAGGCAAGAACCTAGGGTCCTAAGGGTGGCGAGCATGGGACTATAAAAACCACATCCCACCGTGGCCGCCCATACAAGCCTTAGCATGTTTAATCTCATATCACCGATCTCATCTTATCACGTTCTCCTATCATACTAGATTCTCTGCATCTGATACATCATCTGGATGAACCAGACTCACAGCTAAGCATGGCTAAGCAAGACACAGATAAAAGATCTAGTATTGCACACAAGCCAAACCTAGTTATGATAGGATCAGTGGATCAGGTAATATAAGCTCAAAGGGAGTATGAAGTATATAGGATACTCTATCTATCGATAAAATAACACAGTAGAATCGTATGCATCATGGCAGAATTGAAATGCTTTCGAAATCATAGGATTATATCATGGTGGGGCTATGCTTGCCTTTGCCAGTTGATAACCGATAAGAAGATCTTTAGGGAGCCTTGTACTTGACTTGATTACAGTTGGTCAAGTATTGTTCGTTGATCTTCGATGGTCTTTATCTCGGTCTTCAATCTCGATCTCGATTTTGTATTCTACCGGGAAGAAGCAAACACCGGAAATAAAGGGGAAACAATCAACACATGGCATCGATGCAATGCTCAAGCAAGGATGATGATATGACAAGTTAAATTGCATTTAAATGTAACCCTGAGGCATGGTCAACAACTTAATCGGGGTTCCGAGGGGTGAAAACCCTAACTCGGGGAAACTCCGATGTATATGAGAGGGGTTACTATGTTCTTCTAATTAAACTTGTCATTTAAGTTGCTTAAAAATGCATGATTATACCTTAAAGAGGTAGTTCTCATTTTTCTGAACATTTTGATATATTATTTGTATTTTTCTGACTTATAAATAATTAGATATTGAATTTACAAGATTATATCAAATTCTGAAATTATTTAAAGCCTTTATTACATCATTATGACATCAGCTGGGGGGTCTTTTTACATCGAGGCCTGGGCTAGCCACAGTGGCTGACCGGTGGGCCTCAGAGCCACATCGGCCTCCACGTGGATAGGTGGGACCTGAGGGGGGTTGGGGTGTTTCTCACCGAGGCAGTAGCTAGCCGCTGCGGCTGCCAGGTGGGGCCTGGGCCATGTTGGTTGCCACCGTGGCGCCACGTCGGACTCGCCGGAGAACGGCCAGACGGCAGTGACTGACGGTTCTAGGACATGAACGGGGACACGCGGCTAGGCCTACTCGAACCAGGGCTTCACCACGAACCTAAAGAGTGCGGCGCCGCTAGGTAGAGGTCTCCGGAGCAGTGGATTCAATAGCGCACGGCGGCGGAGCTTGCAGGCAAACGACGCGTGGCGTCTATAGAGGGTTAGGGAGGATTTGGAGGGGTCTGCGAGCTCACCCTGGGGACGTTGGTCGCGATAGCGAGATGAGGTGAGGTCGGCAGCGACGGCGATTGACGATGACGGCGGTCATAGGGATCGAGGAAGATGGTGACCTTAGCGACGATTGAGAGCTTCTCGCCTCGATTCTGTTGGCGAGGTTGATGCACACAACGAGGTGGAGCTCGTAGCACTTTCGGAAGGGCACGAGATGGCCAGAGAGGGAAGGGCGCCGACAGTTCTACGGGCTAGGGTTTCGGGTCTTCTCGCAAAAGGAGGGGAGAGGAGAGCCAGGGAGAAAGGGAGCCAGGGGAGGAGAGAGACATGCTCGAGGAGGGTCTTATCCTCACCAAGAGGGCAGTGCAATGGCGGCGGGCATCTTGACGCCAGCGGCGGTGGAGCTGCCGACACACAGCTGCATCGGAGCGAGTGAGAGGTGGACGACGACGATGTCTCAGACCAAAATGGTATTGGGCCGGGGTGGGCTGCGCTGGGCTACTGCTAGCTGTGGCTGAGCGACAGGGAAAGAATGGGAAGGAATGTGTGGCATCCCGCAAAACCACTACTAGAAAATCGCGTTGTTTTTGTGCATTGCATCATCATGACAGCATGCTCATGTCATCATGCCACATTGCATTTGAGCATCGTCATCATCTTGCATTTGCTTGCATAAAACTATTTCGGAAAACCGGTTTGTTTCCCCGCGCCCACCTTCATTCAAACACGCAAACCCGGTCTCCGGATTATTTTGTTTGAATGCTAACGGTTTGCAAAAGGTGCTTTTAAATTAAATAAAAGTTTTAATTATTTTAGCGGGGGCGATCGAGCGGGCGTTTATGACGACCACCCTAGAAAATATAATCGGTCCACCTAATTCCTACAGCTACCAATCTACCTACCCACACCCAGCCTCCACATCACCTCAACCACTCAGATCGTGCCACGTCACCTCTCCCCTCCCTCTACCCACTCCCACTCTGCCACCTCAGCCAGCCGGACCCACCCTCTCTCACCCCACACAACACACCCTGCCCACACAGCAACACACGCACGCACACCCACGCACCGACCCGCCCCTCTCTCTCCCTGTCCAACCCCCCCCCCCCCGGGCCCCACGCCTGGCCCACCCCCTGGCCCAGCCTCCCCCGCACGCGCTTCCTCCCATCTTCCTTCTCCGCCCCGACCCTCTCCTAGCAGGCCCGCCTCCTCCCTCAGAACCGCCCGGCCAAGCTCCTCCTCTCCTCGCCAGTCCACCGCGCCCCCACCTCCTCGAGCCTCCCTCGCCAACCTCTCCGCGACGAGCCTCGCCCCACCACACTGGCTGGCGCCGCCACGCCACCTCGCTGCTCCCGCGGCGCCGCCACAGCACCGTCCCCGACCCGCATGAACTCCCCGCCGGCCGTCGCGACCTCCTCCGGCGCCATCTCCTCCACCGCGAACACCCACGCCCCCCGAGCCGGCCCGCCTCCACCCGCGCTAGCCCAAGCCCCGACGCCGGCGCTCGCCTCCACCTCGCTCCCCTCCTCCTCGACCTCGCCCCAGGCCGCCTCCCTCGTCCGCCGCCGGCGACCCCGCTCCAGCCCCCTCTGCAAGCTTCCCCTCCGCCGAGGCCGTCGAAGCAGAGCCTCGCCGGACCCCACCTCCGGCCGCGCCCTTCCTCCGCGGAGCTCACCTCCGGCCCGGCTGTCCCCGTCCCGCCTCGTTCCCTCCGTCCCGCTGCCCAGGCCGCCTCCCCGACGTCGCCTGGCCGCGGCCCTCCCTGGCCTCTGCCTTGCCAGCGCCGGCCCCTCCTATGCAGAGCTTCGGCCGCCCCAGGTCGGCCCCGCGCGTGCCTCTGCCCGCGGCCGCTGCCTTGCCGCAACGTTGCCGCGTGAGGTTGTGTGGTGTACCATAGAAGACCCGGAAATCCTGCAGGGACACTCGGATGCTCGACAAGAACTCCTGCAAGGATTGATGACCGGATGTGAGAATCCATGTTGTTGCCGATGCCTCGGGGAAGGTATCGATTGACGTTCAAGACATCAATGCCCGAAGATCTCGGATGCCGATCCAAGTGTCAACTTCGATGAACCATCGGCACCGGAACTACAAGACTTTCCGCATGGGAACCGAAGGCAATAAAGTTAGAACACCAAGTTCTCCTGCGGAACGCCGAGACCCCGGTGCGACAAGTACCCCTCGAGGACGCCGAGTACTTCACCCCGTTCCCGGAAGCCCGAACCCGAAACTCGATCCCTCGTCGAACCCCGAAGACCGAACCCTGGCGCGTCAAGTCCTCCTTCCCGGAAGCATTGACGCTCGTGCGACAAGATCTACTCCACGGACTCGAGTACCCCGGTACCCGATCCACTCAAGTTCGCCATCGACGACAAGAACGACAGCAACCAGGGCGAGTCCGATGCCCGACGCTACGCCAAGTTCGCCGAGACCCCGAACCCGAGGGTCCCTCGACAAGACCGTCTCGTCACAAGAGCCTCGATGACCTTTTGTTGCCAAGATCTGCATCGCCACGTGTTTCGTCGACCAATGAGCGAGGTGGAACCCGATGGAGCCGGTACCAACAAGATCGACCGCCGGACGCCTAGCACTTCACCCCGGACATCGAGACCCTGGACGACAAGTTCTCCATCTTGTATCCGAACCTCGCCGATCCCGGAGTCCGAGAACGTTTTCGTCGAACCCTGGACCCCGAGACCGACCCCGGACCCCGAACCCCGGAACCCCAAGATCGTCGAGCCCCCTCAATGTGTGACCTCTTATCCGAGAACCCTATTTTATAAAAGTAATAACAACTTGTCGCATATTAAATTGTCATTCTCGCATGCATATCATTGGGTTTGGGGCCTTATGCCGATTCACCTAATAATTCAATATGGGGCCCATATGCGGGCAAATCTAGTCTCATATTGGCCTCATTTAACTTGGTGTAGCGAACCGGGGATATATTCTGCCTTGTTAAACAACATTTAATTTGCGGGTAGCTAAATAACTTGAACCATTTAATTAATTGTCGGGACCCCGGTTCCGCTTAATATGACATAATCGCATCGCACCTTTGCCATGTCATACATCATACATGCATCATGCCGATCTTTTGCCGTGGTATTAAATATTGCATCCGGTGTTCATTCTAGTGTTTTGCTTCTTCGCGGATAAGGCCGTTCAGATGATGTGAGCTTCGCCCCGTTCTTCGGTTGAACCTTCGACAATGTTTTCAGGCGAGCATCTCCCTCTTTCTACCTATCTTACTTTTATAGTATTTATTCCCGCCTGTTGATCTATTGCTATATGTGTTGCGATGCTCTAGTTTCCGTACCCGTGATATCCCTTGCAGCCATATATTGCCTTGGACACATCCTAATACCTGTTGTTTGGTAGATAGTTGGACTTGCGTGTCGTAGTCGCTTGCTCAAGTGCTGTTGTGTGTCGTCAAATGCCACAGTTGTTGATGTATTGCCGCATGTTTGATGTTGGAGATGATCATAGTTTTACTTATCGTTCACTTTAATTCCTGTTTAACAACTAAAATCGAAGTAAGCAGAGGCATCGGTGGGTGATAGAAAATATTTGGTTTCCGAACGCCCACTTGTGTCCCGTAGGACCCCGAGTACTTGATACCTGTTCCTTGATTTATCGCGCTATCCACATCCGGGAGGTATATGGGACCCCCCTGAGCCAGAGCTTGATTCAGTCTTATTTCTTGGGGCCACAAACTAGTTTGAGGTTTTCTTTACTATCATGTACTTATGCCATGCTACTTATGTATTTACAATTGTGCGAGGAGCACCTTGTCTTGCTTAGGATCGGGACACGATTCCGGTGTCGACAAGCCAGTTTTGGGTTCCCGATGCGTTCACAGTATACCCAAACCTTGAGTCCGTCTAGCTTGCTTACGTTCTTGGTAGACTCAAGGGTGGCCCCTGAAATATTTCTGAATCTGTGATTGTTCATCGTGAAAGCCTCGTTGGGTTTTGATTTGGTTTTTCGAGGTTGATCGGCGTGTGTTGCTATTGGTGCACCCGGCCGGGTAAAACTTTCAAAGCCGTGTCCATGGATATGGACGACTTGGAGCATGATCTCGATCATAGACAAGCATAACTAAAGTTTATTGCTATAAATTTGACTTTATAATGACTAGTAATCAGCTTCACTCTAATGGAATGGCTAACTAATACTGCCCACAATTGCTTGTTTGGATTGTCTCTTGCGACCATTGTACCTGACTAGTAAGTATTGCAACTACAACGGAATGGCTGAATAAAAGTATCAACAACTGCTGGGTTTTGGGTGTATATCATGCTATCTGTATCTGAATAGTAATTGCTGCAACTACAACAGAATGGATAACTAAAAGTGCCCACTGCTTATTTTTATCAGGATGATTATCTACACCTGACTAGTAATTGCTGCAACTATAACTGAATAAGTAAAACTGCCAACTGTGTGGGTTCCTCGGTTGACTTACTCGTTTGGTATCGAGGGGGAAACACCAGGATGGGTTTGTTTGATGGTAGTATCAGGTTGGTTCCGAATAGGTCCTTCTTATCCCTCTCTGATAACCGCCAGTTGTATCGAGTCTCTATAGGTTGTTTAGTGCATCTTTGCCGCCGCTCGATCCACCATACCTATGTGGCGAGGACCGAACTCTAGCCTCGCTGTCTTGGCCTCGATCGACGCCTCTTTTTCCTTTGCCCTTTGCGGCACCCCTTTTATTTAAGCAGGTTTGAGATCGGCGTCGTTAGCGTGGTTACCCTTCCGCTTGGCACAGGCAGGGTTATGGACGCCATTGGTTATTCTTCGGGCTTTTAGCCCCATTTGCATCTTGTCCGTAGGGACGCCTATCGCTTTCAAGGTGATTTGGATCTTTGTATATTATATCTGTATTCTTGACTCTTTGAGTCATTTGTTATATATATCTCATTACGTGGGTCCCATCGAGGACTGTTGTGTAATGTTATTACTTCGTTTTCCACCCGCACGAAAGTGCCTGGTGGGCACCTTTGAATCGTTTCTATGCGGGTTTGGCGAATTTTGCTCAAACTTGCATAGGTCCGATTCTGAGGGTGTTACAGAATGGGCCGACTTGATAAGGGCCTGGCTTCTATTTTGATTTCCAGAAACTTTTCTCTTTTTCTGAATTTGTCTCCTCATTTGTATTTTGAATTTCAAATCTGTTTTTGACCATTTCAAAAATACCAGAACATTTGCAAATGTTAAAATATTGCAGGGTTCCTTATAACAATTTGGTTCCATGCATTTTTGTAATTTTCAAAATCAAAACCATTTGAATTGATTTCAAAAAGAGAGGAGGAATATTAGAGTTTTAGGGTTTGATTTATTTTCCTCGATGCAATTTTAAGAGACGATGCTTATGCAATGCACAATCAAAACCCTAATATACAATTAGCTAAAACTGGGGTGTTACAGTGAAGGCTAGCAATAGAGAGGGAGCGACAAACGAGAGAGCAATAACTGTCATAATCATGCTTGCAACAAAACATGACTAATTATGGCATGAAAGTGATACCAGAACTCTGAGGAAAAATAAATCATCGAGGCTTACTGACTATTGTTTAGTCATATGCATGCGTGATTATGTGCCAATTCGATTCACATGAAACTTTCAGAGGAGGATACCACAATTTCATACCAAAATATGAATAAAACAATGCAAGCAAACATTTATATGACATGCTACAAACTATTAGAAAGTTGGAGCTAATCACAGACAAGCAAGAACTACTAAGCATCCATTAGTAACATACTCCTTACATGAACAGACTAGGCATGCTCACTCTGATGAGTATATGTACAAAAATGAAAATAAATAGAGTTCGTTACCAGCCTCTTACCACACCTCAAGTTGTCACAATCTTCACTATTGCCCTTCACTTGTGTGACTTGAATAATAACATGAAACCAAACTCCACTGGGGACGGCTGAACCCTCCCCCCAAGCTTAGCCTTTTGGCCTAAGTGAGGCTTAACTCCATGGTGACCAAGAAGGTGCACCTCCGTAGTACGTCGAGGAGGCTCCTTCGTCCTGGTACTAGCTCGAGGACTCCCCTGTGTAGTATACAGAGGGGTCGTATGAGGGCGCGTCCCCATGATAGTGTCCATGGAAGCCAAGAATGCGCATCTTGTCATCCATCTTCTCCTTGGAGCGTGACAAAGGTCCCTAAGAAATACTGAACAAAGTGCTTTGGGGGAGAGGGATCTCTCTCTTTCTTCCCCGTTAATAAACAACATTCTATAAACCAAGATCTCAAGGGTAGAGCCAGCAGGGACAAAGTGATGCGCCTTCGTGGCGGAAAGATCAAGCCTCTAAGGTGCCAAAACTGTATCATTTGGATCAACAGTAAGGTCCAAGGCAGCAGCAACACGTGAAGCAATAATTCCCCCATAAATGGGTCCCTTAGCAGCTAAGCAACGAGCAATGAGAGAACCAAGATTGTACTTAGTTTCATTGTTGAGCGCAACATCTATGAAGGCCAAATGATAGTTGGAAATATTACTAGTGTTCTCCCTACCAAGAACACTAGTGGCAAGATAGTAAGCAAAGTACCTGATAGCTGGGAGTTGAATATTTCTAATCTTTCCCCTTTGGGCTCTACGGTCATCATCATTAGTTACCCCGCGGTAGAGCTCCAACAAATCAGCGGGTTGAGCTGGAATATTCTTCGCCGACCTAGCTGTACCAAGTTCTAGGGCCGCACAAAATTTCTTCAATGTCATATTGTAAGACCTGCCATAAATTTTGAAAGACACATCTGGCCTGAACATGCTGTTAGTAAAAGAGAAGCTCTCCAGAAATGTTTTAGTGAGCGTAGCATATTGCACGCTCTCATCCTTCATATAGCTTGTTAGTCCAACCCTATGAACCGAGGTTATAAAATCATCAAGAATCCCAGCAGCCCGCAAAAAGGTTTGGCAAGGAAAGGTGGAAGGGTGAGCATCCCCCTCATCTCCCTCATCGCCAAATCACGGGGTAATGAGATCCTCATTGTATGAGGGCCTAGATCGGGAGGATGATCTTGAAGGCCCTGCCCTTCTAGGTGCATCACTCTCAAATATTTCACCAAATGTGTGGTTGTACCTGACCTCCTTTTTTTCTGAAATTTTTAGACAAACATCAAACCAAGTGATTTCCAAGTTGATAAATGATGAGAAACTACTATAGGAACTTGCTAGAGGGATACGCATGCCTCAAAATGTAATCTCTAAGCATAGAACAAGCATGCAAGCTCACACAACCTATCACCTATAGCAGCAAAATACTCAACATACAATCTACCAATCACAAATCTAATTGGACAAGCGGAGGAGGCACCTACCAAGGAGCAATCCCTCCAAGAATCAGCAACAAAGATGGCCTGAGCAAGGAGATCGCAATTCGCGGTCAAGAACTGTTATCGCCATATTTTGGCCTACGAAGGGGATGGGCCGTGATCAAGATGGGCTTAGAAGATACATATATTCAACGTGTTGTTGGATCGGCCTAGTGCGTAGATTTGGGCTGAATTGCCCGTGTATCTTGTATCTTAGTAGGATTCGTATTTGTTTAGGTTCCGTTTATGTTTAGATAAAGATAGAGTTGTAGAGTTATTCCAAAAGTAGAGAGTCTCCGGACTATAAATATGTACCTAGGGTTATTGAGAAAAGGAGGACAATCACGTTCACAACAAACACAATCTCGGCGCATCGCCACCCCTTGTTTCTAGGGTTTTTTCTCGGGTAAGTGCCATGCTGCCTAGATCGCATCTTGCGATCTAGGCGATATTCTATCGTTATCCGGTGTTACTCGTACTGAAGCCTTGTTGATGGCGAGTAACACCTTTACCACAGATTTGTTAGAGCTAGCATCGATACTTTTACTATGATTGCTTAGTTATGCTACCTCTAGCTATCTCGCCGTCTTTGCACCTTCTCCCGGGTGTAAAGGTGGCATCTTGCTTGATTTCTGCTTAAGTCGATTTGATCTGTTATAGTTGTGCCTTGTTCATCAAGGTTTAGTTTAATATCTACGTGATTAGGCCTCACAAACGGGTTGAACGATCCGTGTCGTAAGGTATGGTTTATTGATCTTAGAGGGGATGTTCCGGGAATTGACGTTATGTTGGTTTTTAGGCCTTCTCTAGGATCGGTTTTCTACTATTTTTCGTATCTATTAGGCTCAACTACGCGTGGGACGTTCCGGTTGCGTGGTGAAAACACCAAACTATCGTAGATCGATTTAGCTTGTAGTAATTAAGCAAAACCCCATGTTATCATAGATCTAATGCGTAACCATGGGGATAATCGGCTCAAAGCCGATTCTGGAAACACAGGAGCCGATCACGGCTCGAATTTTACGATACTTGTTTACCGTGCAGAAACCAATCGGAACAATCCATCACCTTCGACCAGGTATAGGTCGGTGCTTGCACTCGAACCAAGACAGACGCGTGTGCGGAAGATTTGCGGGCCGTTGACCGAGGGACCAGGCCCACCAGCTCTGAGCCTCCGGCTCTTCGTGTTGCTCGTCACTGCCCGCGGTGAGTTTTGACAGCAACACATTCGCGCACGGTGGGACATTCAACAACATCTACATCAATGTCCGACGCCACGATGGAGAACAGGCGGTCACGTCTGACGAGCTTCTGCTGAGCACAAAGCGAAGTATGACGAGATCAAAGAGCTCTTCGAAGCCGACCTCATCGGCTCTTTCGAGAGGACCCGTACGCGTGGCATCAAGTGGAAGGGATTCTCCCCCGAAGGTGCTCTCGATGAGGTGGATCTGTCTGTTCCTTCGGAGGAACGCTCCAGGGCTCTACGACAGGAGGTCAACTACATGGTGGCTCATTCTCTACACCACTCGAGAGCACAGTGAACGCTTTCGAGCGGGTCGCGGTTCGCATAGTCCAGGAGATTATGAAACATCAGTACTCTCCGTCGGGGCCTACTTTAGGAACCCACCAAGGAGAAAGACCGCTCCACACCAGGCCGCAACTGCCATTCACACTCGCGGCTCCAGAGCCGCCAGGATCAGCGGCATACATTGTCTACAAGGCCGGAGGCGATCCAGGTGATTGCCAATTCCTGTTCGAGCCACCCAAGGAGATCCCGCATGGGTACATATGTGCCTACGTGCGGATCGCAACAACTTGGCGCGCACCAGCGATCGCAACCGCAGGAGTCTCCATGGCGGGGTTCTGCTGCGGGATCTTCGTGAGCGGCGTTCTGGAGCAACGATGTCCGGATGGACGCCGACAAGCGTGGCTAGCCAAGTATGCCATGGAACAAGCCATGAGTCTAGCCCTGCAGCTCAAACGGTGGACCAAATCACTACCATCTGAGAGATCGGTTCGGCCGTGCGAAAAAGGCGCCTGTCGGCTACTCAAAGCCGTACCCCAAGTTTGACCTGATTCCACTACCGCCCAAATATAAGCTCCGAGTTCTCAAGATTCAGCGTCGGAGGGTCAAGCTCGATCGAGCACGTGGCCGATACCGCGCAGCTAGGCATGATTTCGCATCGGATCAAATCGCGTGAGATTTTTGCACAATCTCTAACAGACCAGCCTTTGGGTGGTACACCTCGCCACCGATTCAATTCGCACTGAAGCAACTAGAAGAATAGTTCCACATCCAAGTACCATTCGAGGCTACGAGGCTGGCATTGCGCACTGGCGCCGTCAACGAAGCGGGAGAAATCAGTGGCGAATACATCCGGTAACCGGGACCATCAAGCAGATGTTACTCGGCTCGTTTAACTGAGAAGGAAGCAATCGAGCTGGCAGTGTTGGGACTCTTAGCACCCATCAAGGATGTGGCTTTCCAGGTGGAGTACAACTCACTGGCACACATGGCCCAGAAACTGACGATGTATGAACAGCGCCACCGTGAGTTTTACCAAGACAGGTTCAAGCGGCCCGTAAGCCTGGTCGTTACGAAGAAGATGATCCTACACAAGACCGGGAGGTGGCGTGGCGAGTGGGCTCGGGGGGCAGACCCCGTGTCCTGCAAGTGGGTGAAACAGCAGGGGCCTTTGAAAGGGTTTGACTTCGATGTGAGCAAAGCCGAGCAGATATTCGATTTCTTTGAAGAAAGCGGTGAGGTTACCCGAAGGTCACAAAATCCCTACTGCCCAGGAGATGAACGGGAGACCATACTGCAAGTGGCATCATTCGTTCACCCACACCACCAATGATTGCAAAGAGCTACGTCGCCAAATCCAGATGGCAATAGAACAAGGCCGCCTGATCCTCGGCCAGTTCGCCATGAAAGTGGACACGAACCCGTTTCCCGGTGTCAACCTGATAGAACTCAATCGCTCCGCGAGACGTCAACTGGACTTTTCGTTCGGTGTCAATATGGCTGGGTCTGGGTACCACCATGACACGTACAAGGAAGGGGGTGATCACTCTCAGGGCAAAGAAAGAGAGAAGGCTGGTCCACGCGACCGGCCCATCCATGATGACGGGAGATACTTAACAGAGGAACAGGTGAGGAGGGTGCGGTATCAGAAGCCACATTCCACGCATCTCCTTAATAAGTATGAGCGTCAGCATGATCAACGGCGCCAGCACAATGGAGGCAATGAAGGACATGGGCACCTCGCCAGGAGACCGCCCAAAGAGAAGAAAGGCGCAGACAAACATTGGGATTGCCCCTTTTTCAAGCATTGCTGGGACGAGGGAATGAGCCGATTGCCTACAGCCGACAACTGCCCAGAATGTGGACAACGAAAGAAGGGCACGAGGCCAGTATCGGTGTTCGAACGTCTAGGACCTCTCCAACCTCAGAGCCGTCCTAAGGAGTCCGCTCGAGCAAAGGGCCTTGAGAGGCCCAGGGATGACAAAGAAGAAGACAGGTTTCACCGTCCAAGGTGGTGCCCCGATGGACTCAGACACACCCAGAAGCGTAGAGTGCAACGGCTGCGTAACTTAGAAGAAGCTGAAGCGCAGTATCTCCACGCGCTAAAGAAAGCACGGCCTGATCTGGCCGTCAAAGTAAGGCAGACTACGGAGACGGAGGGCCGCGCGACAAGGAAAGAGTGGCGCCCCAAGCCAATAAAAGCCGATGCACAGGCATCGGCTGGCACAAACATGGTGTTCGTACTCCCGGCAGAGTTCTGCGCGCCACGAACCAATATGCTACCAGTGGCACAGTTTGACTGCGGCCCACGGCCAGTTATCTTTGAGAAGCCACGAGAGAAGGGTTACAAACATCTGAAAGCTCTGTACCTGCGGGGCTACATCAATGGACAACCCGTCAGCAAGATGTTGGTGGACACCGGAGCAGCAGTCAATATCATGCCATACTCCATGCTACGACGTTTGGGACGCTCCACTGCAGACCTGATCAAAACCAACGTCACGTTAAGCGACTTCAACGGCCAGTCTTCGGAAACGCAAGGCGTTCTGAACGTGGATCTGACCGTGGGCAGGAAAACCATACCCACGTCATTTTTTGTCGTGAACAGCAAAAGTACCTACGCCCGTCTTGCTAGGAAGGATTGGATCCACGCTAATCTGCATTCCATCCACGATGCACCATTACGTCTGATGGGACGGGATGCGGTGGAGGTCGTCCATGCGAGCGATTCTATCGAGTTTCCATTGCTGGCATGAACATCCGGGAAGCGAAGACCAAGAGCCGATCTCGGAATCAGTTTGGACGGCTGTGGCGCGAAGCGTCAAAAAACGGGGTGAGGCTGGTCTTATCCACTGGCACAGAGTAGAAAGGTCCACGATCATACGTACGGCCGATCCTCGCGATCGGCCACAAAAAATAAAAAGCAACGATCATACGACAAGCAGATCATGTAGTCGTAGCGAGGAGCCCGCCATTGTAAAACCATGAAGGGCATGCCACCCACGACTAACGCAATCAAAAAGGGGGCCGATTCAGGCAATCGGCCCAAATTATTTTTGTTGTCCTTACCTACTGCTTGCCCTGTGTTTAGCATCGACTGACGGTGTGGAAAGCTTGGGTATGGGTTCACATCCGTGATGAACTGGAAGAGATTGACATTGGTCCCGGGATAAGCCACGACCAACATTTATCGCCAAAAGTTAGATCCGGTCTGCGAGACCCAATGATCGCCTGTTGAAACGATACCGGTGCCGCTGGGACTACACAGAAATGCCAGGTTAGACAGAGCATCATTGAGCATCGGCTCCCATCGAAAAAGGATTCCGCCATTTCAGCGGCGCACGGCAAATGAAGGCGAAATTCTGAAGAAGTCAAGAAGGAGGTCGAGAAAATGTTGTGACCAAGTTAATCGGGCCATGCGGTATCTTTGAATGGATTTCTAGTATAGTGCCCAGAGAAGAAGGATGGCCAATGGCGGGTCGCCATCGATTTTCGGGATCTCAACAGGCTACCCCAAAAGATGAGTATCCGGCGGTGGCGAGACGTTAATCAACGCAGCGGCTGGTCACAAGATCTTAAGTTTCATGGATGGCAACGCTGGTTACAACCAAATTTTATGGCCCGAAGACATACACAAAACCGCATTCGAGTACCAGGTTCGGTGGGGTTATTCGAGTATGTGGTCATGACGTTTGGACTAAAGAATGCCGGCGCCACATACCGTAGGGCCATGAATTATATTTTCCACGACTGATCGGCGGTGGTGGAAATCTACATTGACGTGGTGGTCAAGTCCGCCTTGCGAGGGCACTTGGGCGATCTACAGCGTCTGGACCGAACAAGAAAGTTCGGCGAGGATGAATCCAAAGAAGTGTGCCTTGAGTAACGGCGGTCGGTTCTGGGTTTCTTGGTCCATGAACGCGGATTGAGATCGGCTCGAAGAGTAAGGAGGTAGTGCGAACAATGAAGCCACCCACTACAAAGAAAGAGCTGCAGTCTCTCATCGGCAAGATCAACTTCGTCAGACGATTCATCTCTAACCTGTCAGGAAGGATAGAGCCGTTCATGGGGCTCGTGAAAATTAAAAGACGAGGAATTCCAATCGGGGCGAACAACAACGGGCCTTCGACGAGATCAAAGAATATCGACAAAGCCGCCGGTGTTAGTTCCACCCAGACAAACCGTTCTACATTTACTTGTCGATGGTGACACGCCCATCGCCTCGATGGTGGTACAAGTGCATGATGGGCTAGAGCGAGTCATGTTCTACATAAGCGAAGGATGCTTTGGGCAGAGACGAGGTATCCAGATATCGACAAGTTGTGCCTCTGTTTGTTTTTACATGCACCAAGCTCGCCACATCTTGCTATCGCAGAGGTCATCATCATATGCAAGTCGGACGTCATCAAGCACATGCTATCGGCTCCTATGTTAAAAGGCCGATTGGGCAAATGGATGTTTGCATTATCATTTGACATCCGATATCAACCCGAAAGCTGTTAAGGGACAAAGCGGCTGATCTTATTGCGGAGAGGATCAACACTAACATAGCAAGACCGTCCATAAAAGCATGGGCTATGTTTTTCGACGGATCGGTTGTGACGATGGCTGCGGCATCGGCATTTTACTCGTGTCGCCTGGGGCAACATTTTCCTTCTCCATCAGTTGTCTACCTCTCGCACTAACAATGTAGCAGTCGGCTATATGCAAGGGGATGGAGTTACTCCTCGAAGCCGGAGCAGAAGCAGTGGAAATTTTTGGAGACTCCAAGTTGGTGATTTCCCAGCTCACGGAGGACTACAAGTGCGAGAGCGAGTCCCTCTTCCCATTATGGCTGCACTGCCGCGAGCTAATGACGCAATTCCGGTACGTCAACTTCACTTGGATCCCACGAACGCAGAATACCGAGGCGAACGATCTTGCGCAGATAGCTTCAGGGTATAAGGATATGGTAGAAGGAACCGATGTTCAGGTACAGTTCCTAGAAGCAGACGACTGGAGAGCCGATATCTTCAATTACTTGAAAGATTCGGCTCGGGGGGCACCTAAACGGATAAGGTACAAAGCCATGAAGTACGTGCTTATTGGGGATGACATGTTTTACAGGACCTTGGAAGGATTATTGCTCAAATGTCTGGGAACAGCCGAGGCTAATCGGCTCCTACACGAGGTACATGAAGGCGCCTGTGGGACTCACCAGTCGGCTCATAAGATGAAGTGGTTGATCAGGCGATCAGGGTTTTATTGGCCTACCATGCTCGAGGACTGTTTTAAGTACTACAAAGGGTGTCAAGCATGTCAGATATTTGGAAAAATTCAGATGGTACCGCATCGAATGAATCCCATCATCAAGCCTTGGCCATTCCGAGGTTGGGGCATGGACATGATCGGCAAGATCAATCCTCCACAAGCAAGGGCCACATGTGGATCCCGCCATCACGATTATTTTACCAAGTGGGTGGAAGCCGTCCCTATGAAGTCGATGGTTCAAAAGATGTCATCGATTTCGTGAAAGAGCACGTCATTCATAGGTTTGGGATTCCCCAGACTATCACAACCGATGGAGGTTCGTGTTTATTTCTCACGAGTTCGTAAAGTTCTGTGAGGACACGTGATTAAGCGACACGGTCATCTCCGCATTACGCTCAAGCAAATGGGCAAGCCGAGGCGTCCAACGAGTCTTATCAAGCGATCAAGAGGAAAATCGATGAGCACCCTAGGCGTTGGCATGAGGTTTTATCGGAGGCTTTATGGGCTTATCGCATGTCGTGCCATGGGGCGATAAAAACCTCTCCGTACCATCTGGTCTATGGGCAAGAAGCCGTATTGCCTTGGGAAATTACGGCTGGATCGAGACGTGTTACTTTTCAGAATGAGCTAACGGCTGAAGAATATGCAGCTTTGATGAGTGACAGTGTGGAAGATGTGACTGAGCTTAGGCTGTGGTCGCTTGAGAAAATAAAAGAGAACAAGGCTAAAGTAGCTCGTGCCTACAACAAGAAGGTGAAGCCAAAGGAGTTCCGCGTTGGAGATCTGGTATGGGAAGCTGTGTTGCCCTTGGGTACTAAGGACGCAGCATATGGTAAATGGTCTCCAAATTGGCACGGGCCGTACAAGGTCGACCAAGTTTTAAGAGGGAACGCGTACATGCTTGAGCAATTGGATGGAGTAAAATTCCCGGTGGCAGTCAATGGCCAGCATCTCAAGAAGTATTTTCCAAGCATGTGGGATATGGGACAATAAAAACTTGAGGGGCCGATACGTGAGATCGGCTAAGTCGATTGGCAGTAAAATATGGGGGCCGACGTTGAAAATCGGCCGAATAAAAAAAAACATCGGCATAAGTTACCGACAGTTGCCAGCCTGCATGCAAGCTACTGAGGAAATGCCTTGAGGGCGTGGAGAGCGTCAGCACGGAACTCAGTTATTTCAGCTTCGTCATCATCATCCTTGCTGGTCGATAGTTGTTCGTTCAGGGCACATTTTTCGATGGGCAATTGAGGTTTGGGTCGCCTATTTTGAAAAAGGGGCGCAGGTTACCGTTTCAGACCAAGAAATGGCCGTTGTGATGTGTTAAAGATTCAACTGAAGGTTGACCCTATCAAGCATTTTTTAGAAGGAGCCGATGGGTGGTCATCGGCTTTGTGCAATTTAACTTGTTTGACTATATGCATGCAGCATGATGAAAGCCGATACAGTGTCATCGGCTTATGGAACATCGACCTGTTTCGGTTATCGGCAAAATTGAAGCAAAAGGAAGCAACATTTGGGAAACAGAGTTTCATTCATTCAAAAGATCATTGCTTACAGGATGATCGATTACAAAAGGGGCCTGCTACTGCTACGGCCATTACTACTAAATCCTAATCGAAGCCGAGGTCGTCATTGCTGCCGCCGTCCTCCTCGGCTGTCTTCGGCTGCTACCAGCGTCGTCTTATTGCCACTCTTGAGGAAGCCGGTAGAGGCCTGCTCGTCCTCTTCTTCGTCATCGTCGTCGTCTTCGGACCCGGCACGGAAGTACTTCACCGGCTGGTACTCCTCGGAGGAGGTGTCCTCCTCCTCCTCTTCTTCTTCCTCTTCTTCAGAGGAGTCGACGCCATCCGTGACATGGCGTCGTCGGCTGTCGCCTCCAGCTCCCGTCGGCGAGGCGAAGGTTCTTCGCCGTCTGTCGACGCATCGTCCTCGACCAGACGGCAAAGTCAACCTCTCGTCCCACCATTGTGGGGCGAGTGTTGTACGCCGCGGGTGCTCCGGAGTTGGTTCGCGGTCACTGAGGCTATTGGAGGCGTGGGAGGACAGATCGGAGGAAGCAGAGGAGGCCATGGCGAGAAAGAGGGTTTTTTCCGGTGGAGAAAGAGGGTTTTCTGGCTACGGGAAGAAGATGGGGACTGTGAACTGTTCAGGCGGATTTAAATAAAGAGGGATAGTGAAGAAACGGTTCAATGCCATAGCAGTTTCCCAGGTTGCGCTGCCAAAATCGTCAAATCATGCACTGCGGAGGAGTTGAGAAGACAGGGCATCATGATGAAGGGGTGGCGTGACGATCCTGTTCTGCCACGCAGCGTTACGGCGTGCAGCGTAACCCGATAGAAAAAAAAGGAGGAAAACCGGGAGAAGAAAAAAAACACGTAGTGGTTTTGGAATTATCATTGCCAAAACCAGGGGGCATGTGTTATCGCCATATTTTGGCCTCTGAAGGATGGGCCGTGATCAAGATGGGCTTAGAAGATACATATATTCAACGTGTTGTTGGATCGGCCTAGTCGTAGATTTGGGCTGAATTGCGTGTATCTTGTATTTTAGTAGGATTCTTATTTGTTTAGGTTCCGTTGATGTTTAGATAAAGATAGAGTTGTAGAGTTATTCCAAAAGTAGAGAGTCTCCGGACTATAAATATGTACCTAGGGTTATTGAGAAAAGGAGGACAATCACGTTCACAACAAACACAATCTCGGCATCGCCATACCCCTTGTTTCTAGGGTTTTTCGGGTAAGTGCCATGCGCCTAGATCGCATCTTGCGATCTAGGCAGTATTCTATCGTTATCCGGTGTTACTCGTCTTTGAAGCCTTGTTGATGGCGGTAACACCTTTACCACAGATTTGTTAGAGCTAGCATCGATACTTTTACTATGATTGCTTAGTTATGCTACCTCTAGCTATCTCGCCGTCTTTGCACCTTCTCCGGGTGTAAAGGTGGCATCTTGATTTCGCTTAAGTCGATTTGATCTGTTATAGTTGTGCCTTGTTCATCAAGGTTTAGTTTAATATCTACGTGATTAGGCCTCACAAACGGGTTGAACGATCCGGTACGTAAGGTATGGTTTATTGATCTTAGAGGGATGTTAGGAATTGACGTTATGTTGGTTTTAGGCCTTCTCTAGGATCGGTTTTCTACTATTTTTCGTATCTATTAGGCTCAACTACGCGTGGGACGTTCCGGTTGCGTGGTGAAAACACCAAACTATCGTAGATCGATTTAGCTTGTAGTAATTAAGCAAAACCCCATGTTATCATAGATCTAATGCAGAACCATGGGGATAATCGGCTCTGAAAGCCGATTTACAGGGAAACCTGGGAGCCGATCACGGCTCGAATTTTACGTATACTTGTTTACCGTGCAGAAACCAATCGAACAATCCATCACCTTCGACCAGGTATAGGTCGGTGTATCTCGAACCAAGACAGGACGCTGCGTCTTGAAGATTCGGCCGTTGACCGAGGGACCAGGGCCCACCAGCCGCTCTGGGAGCCTCCCGGCTCTTCGTGTTGCTCGTCACTGCCCGCCGGTGAGTTTTGACAGGCAACAAGAACAGCAGGAACCTGAGCTTGAGAAAGTTTTCCGGTGTTTTTTGGGAGAGAGAAATAATATGGCTAGGAGGAGGCACCTTGGAGGGGCCTAGGTGGGCCACACCCCAGCCAAGCGCCACCTGGGGGGGTGGTCGTGCCCACCATGGGTGTGCTGGCCTAGGGTGGCCCCCTGGGTCACTCCAGGTGTTAATCTACCCCTTTTTCGAGAAAAAAATTATTTTGAATTTTCTGGGATTTTTCGGGAAACTCTATTTTTGCCAATTTTCAGGGTATGAAAATTGATTTTCTCGCAGAAACGGTTTTTTTAGAAGAAGCAAAAGCAAACCAAAAACCAAACTATAGAAGTTCTAAGACAACAAACAAGTAACAAAACCAAGGCTAACAAGAGAAAAGGCAAAGACTAGGAAGGAGAAAAAAATAAAGGAAAGCAAGTATAACCATAGTGAAAACATTATTTTATTCATAAAAATCCTTTTGTTAACAAGGTTGATCAAGTATTTTTACCAAAACAATATTATATGAAACAAAACTTTGCATTCCACAAGGTGATTATGTTACCTCAAACTTGATAGTAATGGTCCCAATCATAATAGTTTCAAAATTTTCTTGTGGAATGGGACAATATATTTTTCCAACCTTGATGCACTCAATATTTTAAATGGAATTCAGGCAATAGCTTTTTGCAACCTTCCTGGGGAAATAGGCATTATACTCTTTGTCATTAATATTGAATGTTACTTTTCCTTGATTACAATTGATGACAGTATCTGCAGTATTAAGAAAAGGTCTCCCAAGAATAATAGACATATTATCATCTTCAGGCATTTCAAGCACAACAAAATCAGTTAAAACCAAACAATTATGAGCCACTTGAACAGAAAATCCTCACATATACCAACATGAATAGTAATTGACTTATCATCCATTTGCAAAGATATATCAGTTGGTATCAACTTTTCTAGCTGGAGTCTCTTGTAGAGAGAAAAAGGCATAACACTAACTCCAGCTCCCAAATCACATAAAGCAGTTCTAACATAATTATTCTTAATAGAGCAAGGAATAGTGGGTATACCTAGATCACCAAGTTTCTTTGGAACCGTATCATTGAAGGAATAATTAGCAAGCAAAGTAGAAATCTCCTCATTAGGAATCTTCCTTTTATTAGAGACAATATCCTTCATATACTTTGAGTAAGGAGGCAACTTAATAGCATCAGTCAAAGGAATTTGCAAAAATAAAGGCTTCATCCACTCACAAAACTTGTTGTAGTGTTCTTCCTCCTTTGACTTGTGTTTCTTACCTGGAAAAGGCATAGGTTTCCGCACCCAAGGTTCTCTCTCACTACCATGTTTCTTAGCAATAAAATCTTCCTTAGTGTACCTAGTATTCTTAGTGTGCTTCCCAGGTTCTTCCTCAACTTCCTCCTTATCAGGAGCATCATTTTTACCACTCTCAGTTTCAGCATCAGAGACTGATATACTATTAGGATCTACAACAGGTTCAAGTGGTTCCTCAACTATTTTGTGTTCCTTTTTCTTTCTCTTGAGAGGACTACCACTACTTTCACCTTGTTGAGAATCCTGCTCAATTCTTTTAGGGTGTCCTTCAGGATATAAGGGATCTTGAGTATCTATACCACTTCTAGTTCTAATTCCATAAGCATGTCTATCTCCTAAGGCATTAACTAGCATATCCTTTTGTACCTTAGCAAGTTGATCAAGTTGGGTTTGAACCATTTGAAAGTGTTTACAAAGCATTTTAATATCATTAGAAGTTCTTTCCACAATATCTTTCAACTCTTTAGTAGCTCTATAGTTTTCCAATAAATGATTCTCAACTTGTTTATTAAAATTACCTTGTTTATAAATAAAAATGTCAAATTCCTCTAAACATTGATCAGGAGGCTTACCATAGGGAATATCACCTTCATCAAAGTGTTGGAGAGAGTGTACCTCAATATTGGATGAGTGGGGAATTGGCTTACATAATTCTTCTATAGGAGGTAGATTCTTCACATCTTCAGCTCTAATACCTTTCTCCTTTACACATTTCTTAGCTTCTTTCATCACTTCATCATTTAATGCAATAACTCCCCTCTTATTTGGTGTTGGTATTGGATCTGGTTCAGGTACAACTAGTTCAGGAGTAATAGGCTCATGTGTATTTAGCTCAGTTGAAGTCCAATCATCATAATTCTTGCTTATCTTAGCCATTAATTATTCAGCATCTGTTGGAGTCCTTTTCCTGAAAACATAATCAGTAAAGCTATTTAGGTATGTCCTAGAATCATAAGTTTGTCCATTATAATAAATATCAAGAAGCTCATTTTTAGGCAATGGACATCCAGGATGTGCATGAATAAAGGCAAGGAATCTTGTCCATGACTCAGGCAATTTCTCTTCTTCTCCCTGTTTAAAATCAAAAAGTCTCTGCAAAGCAACATGTCTATCACTGGGAGGAAAATATTTCTGGAAGAAAGAAGCAATCAAGCAATCAGGGCTATCAATGGAACCAAGAGGTAATCTATTAAACCAAGCCCTAGCTTCCCCTTTTAGTGAAAAAGGGAAGATCTTTGTAACAAAGTACTTGTGCATCTTAAAATCATCAGAGAATAAGGCACTCATAGTGGAAAACTCATTCATATGAGCCACAGCACTCTCATTTTCTGTCCCACAAAAAGGTTCTTTCTCAACAATGTCTAAATAGGATAAATCAAGAGAGAAATCATAATCTTTATCTTTAATATCTATGGGAGAGGTGGCAAACTTAGGATCAGAGGATAGTTTAGGAATAATGGTACGCCTAGCAAGGAGACTCTTAATAGCACTAGCACCATGTGTGTTTCGACACTCTTCAACAAATTCATCAGTAAACTCAATGTAGCCATCATTAATATCATAACTCTCTCTAGACTTAGGTGAGCTAAGAGGTGTAACAGTGTCTTCACTAGGAGTTTCAGTATTTCCTAGACCAACCATAGTAGCATCTAGGAAAGGACCTAATGAACCACTCGCATTAAGCATAGTCGAAGTAACATCATGAGTATCAAAATCAGTTTCAGATTCAGCAGTAGTAGCAGTGTGTGTAGCATGAGTATGTGGTGGTGGTGTAACAAGCTTACTTATAACAGACGGTGAATCAAGAGCAACAAAGGTGTTTAGAACTATACCTCTTATTGTAGTGGATGGTAAAATAGGAAACTTTCCATCACGAGACTTCCCCATGATGAAAGGAGTAGCAGTGAACAATAATAGATCCAAGTGAACTTACAAATAAAGCTATGCTCCCCGGCAACAGCGCCAGAAAATAGTCTTGATGACCCACAAGTATAGGGGATCGCAACAGCCTTCGCGGGTAGTATTACCCAATTTATTGATTCGACACAAGGGGAGCCAAAGAATACTTGCAAGCCTTAACAACTGAGTTGTCAATTTAGATGCACCTGGAAATAGTTCTTGCTCACAGAAGTTTATCAGTAGCAAAATTTTGTAGTAGCAACAGCAAAGCAACATCATCATTAAAACAAGAGCAATAGTAACAGCAGTAGCAAACTGTAGGATATGAACGCGGTAGGCATAGGGATGGATGGACGGGCGTTGCATGGACAAGTCTAAACATGTAACTTCAAGATCTAGGGCATTGCAGATAAATAATAACAAGCATTGAAGTACTAAACAATCATAGGCATGTGCTCCATAAATAGTCATGCGTGCTCGCAATGATAACTTGCACAACATCTTTTGTCCTGCTAGCCCGTAGCAGCGGGGCCTCTAGGGAACAACTGGAAATTAAGGTGCTCCTTTTAATAGAGCACCGGAGCAAAGCATTAACACTCCATGAACACATGTGATCCTCACACCACAGCCATCCCCTCCGGTTGTCCCAATTTCTGTCACTTCGGGGCCTTTGGATCTGGACAATGATATGTGTACACAAATTGTAGATAAGATCACAAACAATACTATCATAATGATTCAATAATAAGTTCAGATCTAAGATCATGGCACTCGGGCCCTAGTGACAAGCATTAAGCACAACAAGTTGCAACAAAGTCAAATAGCACTAATAGAGATACTAGGCACTATGCCCTAACAATCTTATTCGATTACATGCTAGAACTCATCCAATCCCTACCATCCCCATATCCTACAGCGGGGGATTACTCACTCATGGATGAGGGAAACATCGATGGTTGATGGAGAGGCGTTGGTGATGACGATGGCGATGATCCTCCCCAAATTCCCCGTCCCGGCAGGGTGCCAGAACGGAGTTTCTGGATCCAAATCTTGGTTTCTGGTGGTGGCGGCGCAACGGAACTATTTCTGGAAAAATGTTGAACTCCCTCGGTTTTTAGGTCAAGGGGTAACTTATAGGCGAAGAGGGAGGCCGAGGGGGTTCCTGGGCTGGCCCCACCACTCCCAGGCGCGGGGTGGGCCCACCCGCGCGGCAGGGGGTGTGGGCACCCAGGGCTCCCCTCCGTCTCGTCTTCTAGCTTCGTGGATCTTCTGGTGAAATAGGATTTTTGGCATATTTTCCGGAATTTTTCCTGATAGTTGATTTTCTACAAAAAAACTTGACACCAAGGTAATTATTCTAAAAACAGTGTCAGTCTGTGTTAGTTGTATCCAAATCACACAAGTTTAGAGGAGAAACAATAGAAGAAGTGTTCGGGAAAGTAGATATGTTTTGGACGTATCAATACCCTAGCCGCGCCTGTCAGCTGCAGCTGAAGGCATTGTAGGGTGGTGTTCTTGTTTTATCCGTGGAGCTTGACCGATTACAGGTGATCATCGAGTCAAGACTTTGGCTCCTGCATGCCGTCAAACTTTGGGTTGTCCGAAGGGAAAATTTTCGGCATCCGCGTTCGCCAAACGGATCTGCTGAACCATCTGGCTCCGAACAACTCTCTGTCATCCTCTTCATCATACTCAGTTGAGCATGCACGTTTAGCACGTGCTTTGTCGATCTTGCATTGGGTGAGCTTGTTGCAAGCGTCATAGTTGCTGCTACGGCGCCATGGCAAGTCGTGCTCGTCCTCCTCGGATGAGGGTGTAGGGCTTCGAGTGAGCTTGACCGCAGCTTTTTTCTTCGGCTCCGTAGGAGTTTCGTCGTGGAGCGCAAGTCTGAGGAGTCTGAGGCCAGCTAGCGCGGACTTGTGCATGGCGCTCTTCGGGTCGCCCACCGGAGGTGGGTGGGACGCGAGATATGTAGTGGCTGCCATGATCGTATCCTGCGGCGTTTTCGGCATGATGTTGCCGTGCGAGTCCATCATCATGAAGGATGTGTTGAGGGCCTTGGTGGCCTCGCGTCGCATGGCGGGGTCCATGCGCTCCGTGCGGGATCGGTAATTGTTGGCATTGTTGTCATGCGAAGTGTAGCCGTCAACGGTGGAGAGCGCAGCTCGCCGCGCGCTGGATTCTGCAACTACCTTCTTACGCTTGTCGAGCTCCTCCATCAGCTTCACCTGCCAGTTGTACTCATCGATGAGGAGGTGGTGGTAGGCCATCAGTAGATCTTGTGAAGCATTCACAGGTAACATTATGTTGCCAGCCACGGCCTCGCGTGCTTGGCGCCATCCTTCCCCGTTGAGGTTAATCTAGTTGTAGGTGTGAGTGTCGCCTTCGTTGGGCCTGTTAGGCGGATCCCCCGTTTCCTCCATTCCTAGTTTGTGGGTTGGGAGGGGGATTGGGTGTTTGCTGCGCACACGAACCCAACGGCAGGTCCATTACGTTGTTGATAACGATGACGCATAGGTAGCGTCCGCGGATTGGATCGCTGCTACCTCAGCTTTCGCATCTGGAACCGTAGGTTTCTTCATCCGAAGGGTGCCGCACAGATCGGATTTGTAGTTGCTGCTGTCATCCCAGTTATCTGTCAGCGTTGACGCATGCAACACGTCGATGGGTAGGACCCACAAAGCGGGCCTAGTGGATGGTGGTGGCACCCACTCTGGGAGGCAGAGGGTGTCGGTCTGCCCCACCTGGAAGCAGAAGCTCCTGAACAGCATCTCGAGCCCTTCGCCGACGGACTAGAAATCCTTCAGGGTGGCCGGCGAATGGGCGGTGAAGTCGAAGGCGCCGAAGAGGAGGTGACTCTCCGTTTCCGATGAGTTGTAGATCACTCCGGATGGAACCATCACGACCGCACGATCATCATCCCCGCTTCCCACAGACGGCGCCAATTGACGAGGTTCGATCTCGTCAATGCCCATTGTTATGGACTTGGGTTTTGGAGAAGATGGGGATTCTGGAAGTCGTGGAACGATTAACAGATAAGCAACATAGGGACACGAGGTTTACGCAGGTTCAGGCCCCTAGAGGGAAAACCCTACTCCTTCTTGTCTGCTCTTGATTACGGCGGAACCAAAAGTTACAGGGGTGCACAGATGCAATCTGGCGTGAGGTGCGTATGCGGTGAGTTGAGAGAGAGATATCGTCGTACCCTCGTGGCATTTATATAGATAGGCAGGTCCCGGGCTTAGTTCAAGTCGATTACAAATTAGGGTTGGTACCCTTTGAAATTCTATCTAATCTAAACTTGTCCTCGAAGGAGTCGAAATTGCCACGTGCTTGGGCCACCCGAAGTCTTCATGGTCCGCGCGTCCTTACGCGGGCCTTCCTTGGGCTGGACCAGGTATACCAATGTCATGTACCCATGGGGTATATCCATGTCATCTGGTAATAGTGATCCACACTGTCAGTTTGTTTGCATCTTTCCAGAGCCTCTAGGTATCACTCATGTTTATCCTTACCAAATTTTCCATTCACAGCCACCACTAGTTCCTCCCAACTTTCAATATCATGCTCTACTTCATATGTTTGTAACCACAAGGCAACATTCCCTTTAAAATTCATGGTAGCAAATCTCTCCCAAGTTTCATGAGACACATTGTACAGAACAAAGTACTTCTTAGCCACACCTCTCCACCATTTTGGGTTATCCCCATCAAATTTGGGAAAATCAGTTTTAGGCATGTGTTGGCTGTTGTAACTATGGTGACCACTTCTGTTCTCTAATATGGTACGGCTATCAATGTCATCAGCCCAAGACATTTCATCCAATTTGAAACTCGCAGGAGTGTTGTGGATGTTTTTCTTACCCCCGTTGACTGCAGATGCTTGGTGTGCTCCTGTTGCATCACCCATACTCTCCGGTATGTTGATACGCATATCCACAAGCCTTGGCGTCACCATCACCGATCCAAATCGTCGTGCCTCCAACACCGTCACCTTGCTGCAACCGTCTTCTGCAAGGACCCCAACGCATCATCCACTTGAGGCATCCATCTCGTCAATCCTTTTAAGGTGTCGGTCATCTCCTTCAACGATGCTGCCACCATGGCGCTGTGCATCTTCAGATCACCCAAATTTGCTTGCACCTTGTCCATCCCTGCCACCATCGCTGATGAACGCCTCCAATTGACACACCAATCAAGCCATTAGCTCGGGATTTTACCTCTCTCAGAAGATCTGAGAGAAACCGACTACACGCCGCTCGATTTGTGCCCGAACTGTCTAACGCCACCACACGCCTCTGATGGGATCATCCAAAGATGCGATCACCTCACCGCCACCATGGGGAGGAAGGAAACTAGTGGGATTTTATGAGAGATACCAACCACTGGTTCTCCCGTCATCCAAATCGCCTCCACGTAGTAGACGAATCGGGAAAATTTCTTGTGGCTAACCCTAATTCCTCAAAGATGTGCAGCCGATTGGCTCTGATACCAGATGTAACCTACTTGATATAGCAACTCTCAATCATAGATTCAGTACAATGGTGTAGCGCCAATAGGATAGAATTCGATGAACTAGTTCATGGAAAGGGGAAGAAGAGATACAATTTTGTATAGCCAGTTTCTAATCGATGTCCCTCTCCTAGAGTACCGGTCCTTGATAAGATAAGGCCCTTTTCCCCTGGCCTTCTGGATCCTTGCCTCTTGGGCCTTCTCATTCGGGGCCTTTGTCAACCCAGCCCGCCATTCACGTCTCTGCTCCTCGTGCGGCTCCTTGCACAAGTAGGACGTCATGACAGGTGTGCATTTGCTTGCACATTTGCTCCAAAATACACCAGAAGTTTTAGAAAAAAGCTAAAATATATTATATTTTAAAAAGGAGAAAGTAGTATAATTTGACCGATTGAGAGAGATTTGAACCAGCAGACCCGACTAGTATTTGTTTGGGGAAAAGAGAACTCGCTTTGACTAGACGGACGAACCGAAAAGAAATCACTGCATTGACCAGTTCTCGACCCTGCCTGCACGACCAGTTCTCGACCCATCCAACAGAACCATTGTCGATGCCGACCCGTACGACGCCCTCGCCATGGTTCTGTTTGCATCAGGTGAGTATTCTATCTAAACTCTGAATTTCTGCAAGGAGTCGGTCTGTGAGTCTCCAGTTTCGTGGAACTAAAATTGCAGCCAGTAGCACTCAGAGTCTCGAAACAGGCTTTCGTTTAGCTTTATAAATAAAGCATCAAGGTAAGACCGCTGCTGGGCTAGACAGCACAATGTCCAAAAGAAGAGACACAACACGATACAAGAAGTTAGGATGAACCCAAGCCTAAGACGAAAATCAAGAAGAAATAAAAGAAAAATAAAGCTGACAACGGAGGTGTGCCGAAAACAGAGACAAATCACAATCATTGCGTCCACCAGAGAAGTACCACCACACGTCTAGAAGTACAAAGCGTCGTGTATCAAACAGAACCTCCAAGAAGTGTAGTGACGACGACACTGTTGTCCGGTGTGGCATCCCGCAAAAACCACTACTAGAAAATCGCGTTGTTTTGCGCATTGCATCATCATGACATCATCATGCATCTCATTGACTAAAACTATTTTTGTTCAAACCTACTTTTGCTTTCTACAAAGATCCCTCTCTATTTCAAAATAATCCCCGGACCCTTCCAGATATTTTGTTTGTCTAAAAATAAATTGCACAAGTCTTTTAAACAATACATAAAATTTTATATTATTTTTTAGGGGGCAGCCGTACCGGGCCGATCCGACCTAGTCGGCCACCCCCAGTACAAAACCAGTCTGTCCTAAACCCTTTTCCTACCCTATCCTATTCTACCCACTCTGCCTCCACCTCACCCCCTCCAATCCCTTGGCGACACCTCACCACCCCCTTCCCTCTATCCTATCCCACCCTGCCACCTCATCCTACCCCACCTCTCTCACCCCCTCCCCACTCCCCACACACACGCAGCACACACGCATCACACGCACACACCCGGCCCCACCTGGAACCACCACCTCTCTGTCCTCCTCTCTCTCCACCAGGTCCACCTCCAACCCTCTCCCTTCCACTTCGGCCCCACCCCGACCGATCCCACCTCCCCCGCTCCTCTCGTCCTCCCGCACGCGACCTCCCTTGTTTCTCGCTTTCCCCACCGACGCCACGCACGCCCCGCAACCACCCCGATCCCCGCCGCCGGCGCGCCCTGCTCGCCCCTCCTCCCCTTCGGTGCCTCCCTCTTCTCCTCCCCGAGGACACCCCTCCCTCGCCTTGCGCGCTTGCCCCCGAACCTCCATCGGCCTCCCCGCCCCGCCGCTCGAGCTCACCGCCCCACCATCGGACCCGTCCTCCGCCCCCTCTCCCACGCGTCCTGCTTCCCTCTGGCAACCGCCACCACCACAGGAGCCCCCCCACCTCGCCGGTCTTCTCCACCTCGCCGCCGAGCTCTCCCCGCCGTCGACAGCGCCCCGCCACCGCCTCCTTCCTCCTCTGCCTCGCCCCGCATCCCCATCCCCGGCGTGCCGCCTTCCTCGGGACCGGCCGCGCCCGCCCCGTGGAGCCGCGCCGACGACGGCCACCTCCTGAGCACGCCGGCCTCCGCCCGGACCCGACCTCCGCCCGCTCACCCCTCTGCATCCGGCCTCCCTGCTCGGCTCCCGTCGTCCGGTCCCGCTGCTCGGCAGAGGCCTCGCCCGGACTGCCTCTCTCTCTCTCTCTGCGGGCCTCCGTCCTCCTCGCCTCCATGCCGGCCCCTCCATCCTCTGCCATTGCAGCAGCCGTCACCTTCCCGTCTACCTTGTTGCAGGACGCCGCCCTGAAGCTCCGGCCTGCATCCCCCTCGCTTCCTGCTCGCCCCGTGCCGGTGCCTCGTATCCTCTCCCTCCCCAGCAGCAAGCGTGTCCTACCGACGCCCAGTCTGCACCATGGTTTTTGTTGGCCTCGGTTGCCACCCGTGCAAGGTAGACAAGGGCAGCATGTTTTCAGCAGTTGCACATGTCCTCTAGTAGCAGCATCGCAAGGCACCTCATGTGGCTATTTGTTCAATCCTGTCAAGCATGTTGGTGTCTCAATCAACGACATCTTGTGCATCCTCGTAGCCTAGCCATGCGGCCGATGTCAAGATCTGCAGCACCTATCAAGTTCGTCAACGTGCGGTGGAACGTCAAGACCCCTGGATCCGACACCTCGGCGCCATACCCGAAGACCGAACCCCAAGGTCTGACTCACGGGACCGAACCCCTCGGAACTCCATGTTCCCTTACCCGAAGACCCCGATGCCTTCGACCCGGAGCACCGAGGATGCCTTCATGGGAAGCCAAGATACTCGTCGATCCCCGAAGACCCAACCCCGTGGACCGACATGATCTTCTTCACGGATACGACAAGTACTTCCTCGAGGATGCCAAGTTCTTCACCCCGAATGCCAAGACCGACTTGATGGCGCGGGCCCGACAAGATCTTCGCAATGACAAGATCGGCACCGACCAGGGCGGGTCCGATGTGCCCCCGACACCGAACCAAGTCCTTCTTCCCGGAACGCCAAGATCTACTCTGTTATCCGAGAACGATCCCGCCGAGACCGAACCCCAGATCCGGACCCTGAGAACCGACCCTGAACCCCCGGAGCCCAATTTCGCCGAACCCCAAAGTGTGACCTCTTTTCCGTGACCTATATTTTATAAATAATATAACTTGTTGCATTAAATCATTCATCTCGCATGCATATTTGTGGGTTTGGGGGCATTATGCCGATTCACCTCATAATTAAATATGGGGTCCATATGCGGACTTTTCTAGCCTTATATTGACCCCATTTAAATTTGTGTAGCGAACCGGTGCCATCTTTTGCCTTCTTAATGCAACATTTAAATTGCGGGTTATCTAAACACCTTGAACATATTAATTAATTTTCAGGACCCCGGTTCCGCTTAATATTGTCTAGTTGCATCGCACCTTTGCCATGTCATACATCATACATGCATCATGCCCGATCTTTTGCCGTAGTATTAAATATTGCATCCGGTGTTTATTCTAGTGTTTTGCTTCTCCGCGGATAAGGCCGTTGAGTTGATGTGAGCTTCGCCCCGACTTTTGGATGAACCTTCGGCCATGTTTTTAGGCGAGCATCTCCCCATTTCTACCTATCTTACTTTTATAGTATTTATTCCCTCCTGTTGATCTATTGCTATCTGTGTTGCGATGCTCTAGTTTTCGTACCCGTGATATCCCTTGCAGCCTTCTATTGCCTTGGACACCTCCTATTACCTGTTGTTTGGTAGATAGTTGGACCTGCGCGTCGTAGTCGCTTGCTCAAGTGCTGTTGCGTGTCGTCAATTACCACAGTTGTTGGAGTATTGCCGTGTGTTTATTGTTGGAGATGATCATGGCTTTAATTATCGTTTACTTTAATTACTGTTTAATAACTAAAATTGAAGTGGGTAAATGCAGAGACACCGGTGGGTGATAGATAATATTTGGTTTCCGACCGCTCACTGGTGTCCCGTAGGACCCCGAGTTCTTGACACTGTTAGAGATCGAGCGCTAACCACATGTGGGATGTATGGGCACCCCCATCGATTTAGTACCTGATTCCAAGTACTGTACTGGGGGCCACAAGTAGTTTGGGGCTTTATTACTATTCTGTACTTATGCCATGCTTTACTGCTTTATTTACGATTGTGCGAGGAGCACCTGTACTGTTTAGGATCGTGACCCGTTTTGTGTCGACAAGCCCGAGAGTTTCGGGTTCCCGATCGTTCTGACAGGCTCCACAAACCGAGTCCGTCTCGAACTGGCCGACTTCGTTCGTGTGTACTTAGTGGGGTGGCCCGTGCTTGCTTTGGTCAGGAAGCGTCGTGTCCGAAACCCCGTCGACATACCGTTGGGTGTATGTTTTGTGATCTTGTACCTACCTGATCCGACAACAAGGGTGTAGGTGCGTGTGGAAACTTTGGTGCACCCCTGCAGGGTTAAATCTTTTCGAGAAGCCGTGTCCGCGGTTATGGACGACTTGGAGCACAGTGCTTGATCATAGACAACGATAACTAAAGTTTATTGTTATAATTTGACTTGTATCCGATATGACTAGTAATCAGCTTCACTGCAACGGAATGGCTAAATAAAAGTACCAACAACTGCTGGGTTTTGGGATATCTCATGCTAATTGTATTTGACTAGTAAGTGTTGCAACTACAACGGAATGGTTAACTAAAACTGCCCACTGCTTATTATATCAGGATGACCATCTATACCTGACTAGTATTTGCTGCAACGATAACTGAATAAATAAAACTGCCAACGGTGTGAGTTCCTCGGTTGACTTCCTCGTTTGGTATCGAGGGGGAAATACCAGGATGGGTATGTTTGGTGGTAGTATCAGGTTGGTTCCGAATAGGTCTTTCTCACCCTCTCTGATAGCCGCTAGTTGTATCGAGTCTCTATAGGTTGTTTCGCATGCATCTTGCCGCTCAAATCCACTATACCTATGTAGGCGAGGACCGCCGAATTCTAGCCTCGCCGTGTACTGGCCTCAGTACTGACCGCTCTTTTTTTTCCTTTGCCCCTTTGTCGGCACCCCTTTTGTTTAAGCAGGTTTTGAGATCGACGTCGTTAGCTGGGTTACCCTTCCGGCTTGGCCTGGGCAGGGTTATGGACGCCATTGGTTATTCTTCAGGGCTCTTAGCCCCATTTGCATCTTGTCCGTAGTCGGACGCTCTATAATTTTCAAGGTGATTTGGATCTTTGTATATTATCTCTGTATTCTTGACTCATTGAGTCGCTGTTATATATATCTGTTCTGTGGGTCCCATCGAGGACTGTTGTGTAATGTTATTACTTTGTTTTCCACCCGCACGCAAGTGCCTGGTGGGCACCTTTGAATCGTTTCTATGCGGGTTTGGCGGGAATCGCTAAAACTTGCATAGGGCCGATTCTGAGGGTGTTACATCCGGCCAGGACCTAGGGTTTCCCCCGGTACGTAGCAGGGGGTGGGGGAGGGATACCCCCAACCTTTCAAGAAGGAAGGTGATACCCGTGGGCGTCACCGTGTCGGTGTCAAGCAGATAAGTATTTCTCTCGACCCCTCCAGGACCACACTCCTGAGCACTTTGTAAATCTCCACCAATCTCGTCACCCACGAGCACGCTCCATCCCGGTCTTAAAGTTGCCATTTCCGTCACACCGAGAGCCACAGAGCAAATCCGGTAGGACAAAAGAGCGGAGACTTAGGCGAGGACCGGTCTGCCATCAACACGCAGGAGGGAACTACCTTTACCACCAACAGGAGGTAGCCAACCGGATGCAGCGGAAAGACAAATCAGGCCCTCTGGCTCGGCCGAGCTCGAGGAGGCTCGTGAAGTCCCACCGCCGCACTGCAGCAAGGGTGCCACTGTACACACCAACCGCCGCCCCGGTCCCTACTCCTCCGTCCACTAGGGGATTCGCCTCAACAACAAATCCCAGCCACCAAGCAAAAGCACCATCGCCACCGAGCTCCCCCGGGCATGTTTGGACCGCCGCCAGTCGTCACCTCCCGGAGCCTCCTCCGCTGGAGGGACGTCGTAGCCATCCACCTTCCGAGCCCGCCACCCCGGCGTCCATGAGCTCGAGTCCATACCATCGCTAGCATCACACCCAAAAGGCCGCGGAATGGGTAGGGTGTTCAGGCACTAAACTGTGGTTGTTAGGCTACGTAGCCATGATACGTCGTAAACGTATCTATAATTTTTTATGCTCCATGCTTGTTTAGTATCAACTTTTCTATGGTTTGTCTACACTTTGAGGTATTTTTATAAATTTTCTGGGACTAACCTATTAACAAGATGCTGCAGTGCCAATTACATGTTTTCTGCTATTTTTGGTTTTAGAAAGGCAGAAAATCAATATTCTCGGAATTGGACGGGACAAATGCCAATGTCATTATTTTACTGTGGGGAACACGAAGCCAGAGTACGATACGGAGGAGGGCCTCGAGGGGGCACACCCCCTGCTCGCGCGGGTGGGCCCACCCCGCGCCTAGGGAGGGTGCAGCTGCCTCGGGCACCCCCTCGGCCTCCCTCTTCGCCTATAAAGTCCCCCTCCCCCGATTCCAAAACCCTAGGAACCCGATCAAAATTCCACGAAACCGTCTATAGCCACCGCCACCATCGTCCCTGGATCGGGGGGATCTGAAGTTCTTCCTAGCACCCTGCCAGAGGGGAGATCATCCCGGAGGCCTTCTTCTTCATCATGCCAGCCTTCGGTATGAAGCGTGAGTAGTTCCACCTTGGACTATGGGTCCATGTAGTAGCTAGATGGTTGTATCTCCTTGTGCTTTCATGTCTAGATCTTGTGAGCTCCGTTCATGATCAAGATCTCATCTATTTGTAATGATGCATGTTGTGTTTGCGGGGATGCTATGGATATTGAGATTACTATGTCACATTGATTAATGGTTTTGTCTTATTGATTATATCATGTCTGTGTTGTTTGTGATCTTGCATGATCTCCGTTGTTAGTAGCTATCTTGGCCAAGTAGTTTCTAGTGACTCCAAGAGGGGGTATTTATGCTCGATAGTGGATTCATGCCTCTACTTATCAAGGGAAGTGACAGAAATCTCTACGGTAGTAGATTTTTTGTTGCCACTAGGGAGAAAACAACGGTCTCTTGTTCATGGAACAAGTGGATTATTTACCTTACACACTTTGCTTAAAGCAGTTGTCTGTTGCTTGCAACTTAATACTGGAGGGGGGTCGAATGATAACCTGAAGGTGGACTTATAGTCATAGATGCAGTTGGATGGCAGTCTATGTATATTGTTGTATTGCCCAATCGAATCGCATAGGATCTTTTTGTCTAGTATTGCATTGTTATGCCTTGCTCAGTCCTGTCAATAGCCCTGCTGCAATTTGTTTACCCAGCATGCCATGTTTGTTTATCTAAGGAGAACACCTCTAGTGAACTATGGACCCCGATCCAATCTTTACCATTGATACATCTTCCACTGTTACTGTTTACTTGCTGCAAACCATCATCACCTTCCACACCATACAGTTAATCCTTTGTTACAGCAATCGGTGAGATTGACAACCTCACTGTTCGTTGGGGCAAAGTCTTGAGTTTGTGTTGGGCGGGTTTCCTCGTTGCTTGCAACACTTGTGTGACGTTTCCTTCCTCCTACTAGTTCGATAACCTCGGTTTCTTACTGAGGGAAGACTTGCTGTTGTGCTTCTTCACACCTTGCTATTGGGGTTTCACGACGAAGCGCCCTCAGGCGCCATCAACAAGTTTTCTGGCGTCGTTGCCGGAGAGGCTAAGAACGTATTCACAAGGGGAGTCCTCCTCAACCTTTCCCTTTACTTTGTTTTTAGTTTGCTTAGTTTCTTTTGCTTGGTTTTGTTTGCCGTTTTTTATCAAAAACTCCAAAAACATTAGTTTAGTTTGGTTTGCTTTCTCTTATCAAAAACACAAAAAAATTAGTTCCTGCTCTAGCTGTTGCTGCCTTTTTTGGCTTGCTCCACTTTTGCCAAAATGAACTCTACTGAGAACATCAAGTTGTGTGACTGCACTAGCACAACCAACAATGATTTCCTAAGCACTCCTATTGCTCCACCTGCTCCTGATGCTACCTTTTATGAAATTAAGCCTGCTTTGTTGAATCTTATGATGAGAGAGCAATTTTCTGGTGCTAGTTCTGATGATGCTGTTGCCCATCTCAATAGCTTTGTTGAACTTTGTGAGATGCAAAAGTATAAGGATGTAGATAGATATATTATTAAGCTCAAGATGTTTCCTTTCTCCTTGAGAGGAAAAGCTAAAGAATAGTTTCTTTCCTTGCCTAGAAATAGTATTGATTCATGGATTAAGTGCAAAGGTGCTTTTATTGTAAAGTACTATCCTCCTGCTAAGATTATATCTATGAGAAGTGATATTATGAAATTTAAACAACTTGATAATGAACATGTTGCTCAATCTTGGGAAAGAATGAAATCTTTGGCTAAGAATTGTCCCACTCATGGACTCATTGCTTGGATGATTATCCAGACTGTTTATGCAGGTTTGAACTTCTCTTCAAGAAACCTGTTGGATTCAGCTGCTGGAGGAACCTTTATGGGCATCACTTTGGGTGTTGCAACAAAACTCCTTGATAATATGATGGTTAATTACTCTGAATAGCACATTGAGAGAGATCCACATGGTAAGAAGGTAAACTCTGTTGAAGAAACCTCCTCTTTGAGTGATAAGATAGATGTTATTATGGCTATGCTTGTTAATGGGAAAGCTCCCTTAGATCCAAATAATGTTCCCTTAGCCTCTTTGGTTGCTCAAGAAGAACAAGTTGATGTGAAATTCATTAGAAACAATAATTTCAACAATAATGCCTATAGGAATAATTTTGGTAGCAACAACAATTATAGGCCTTATCCTCCTAATAATGGCAATTCCTATGGAAAATCCTACAACAATGCTAGAAGTGCCCCCTCTGAACTTTAAGTGATGCTCGAAGACTTTATTAGTAAACAAACCATTTTCAATAAGACTATGGAGGAAAAGCTTTTAAATATTGAGAAAAATATTTCCTCTTTGTCTGAAGTACGGTCCTCTTTGATTAATAAATGGCTGCTAAACCTGAAACCATGGAAATTACCTTTGCTGATACTCATGCCATACAAGTTACTATTGATGAAAATGTTAGACTGTTAGCTCAACTTCATGCTAAGTGGGAAAGGGAAGCTGAAATTGATAGAAACAATAGTGTGTGCACCATCACCAAAATGGATACCACTAAACCACAAGAAGTCCCTATTCCTCCTCCTACAATGCCTAAGCCTAATGAGCCTACTCCTAGTGATGCTAAGTTTGATTTTAATATAGATGGTTGCAATATTTCTGAAGTGATTCTGTTCTTGCAAAAGCTTGCTAGAAGTCCTGATGCTAGTGATATGCATGTTGCTTTCACCAAACACATTACAGATGCTCTTGTTAAGATTAAGGAAGATGAGTTAAAACACAAAGCTTCTATTTATAGGAAAGTACAAGATAGTTGGGAACCCATTATTAATATGCAAGTGAATGACTTTGATCTCAAAGCTTCATATGATCTTGGTTCTAGTGTCTCTATTATGCCTAGGAAGATTTATGAAATGCTTGATTTTCCACCTTTGGAAGATTGTTATTTGGATGTCCCACTTAATGATAATGCTAAGAAGAAACTCATGGGGAGTATTAATGATGTTCTCATTATGGTTAAAAATTCTTATGTCCCTGTTGATTTCTATATTTTGGATGTTGAATATAATACTTCTTGTCCTGTTACTTTGGGAAGACCTTTTCTTAGAACTATTGGTGCCATCATTGATATGAAAGAAGGCGCCATTAAGTATAAATTTCCATTCAATAAAGGTATAAAACACTTCCCTATGAGGAGAGAGAAGTTGCTTTTTGCTCCTACTTTGAAAGCAAGTTTTGATGTTAATGCTTCTTCATTTGAAAATACTTGATTTCTTGCTTCTTGTGCCTAGCTTAAAGGCGTTAAAGAAAAGTACTTGTTGGGAAATAACTCAAGAGTTTCCTTGAGTCTTGGAAGTTATTACTTTTGTAATAACATCTCCTTGTCCTTTTTGTTTGCTTTTTGTGCCAAGAATTACCTCTAATGAGAGGGAAGTAAGATTTGGGGAGTTGCTTTCCCGAAACAGATTTCTGTCCTCCATCATAAAAATTCGTGAGGAGTCTCTGTAACTCGGATTGATCTTAAAATTTACGAATAAATCCCCCAGTATGTTAGATAACTTTCGTTAGTTCAACACTTTTTGATTTGAGCAACAAAAGGTCTTCGAAAAATCGGTTTCTACCTGCTGGTCTATTTTGACAGATTTCTGCCATTATTTGCATTTGCTTCTTATTGATTCTTTTTTGAGTTCTCTTTTGGGGAATTGAGCTTTTTGAAGGAGTTGCTACAGTATCTTGTGTTTTTAGTGAATTTTTTTGTTGTTCTAAAGCTAAACCCAAGGGTCTATTATCTTTGGAATACACTAATGTTGCTAATGAAGATTGTGTGAAGTTTTGTATGAAGGAAAAAATTTCAGGTGTGGAGAGAGAATGATGTAATGAGATGAAGAATGGAAAAAATCTCAAGCTTGGGGATGCCACCCCGGTGTCACCCCAAGAAATATCCAAGAGGTACAAGCGTCAAAACTTGGGGATGCCCAAGGCATCCCTTTCTTCATCAATAAAAATCTTAGGTCTTTCTAGATACTTCGTTTTTATTGTTTCATGAACTGTTGTGTTGTTCTTGGAGTGTCTTAGTTTTCATTTGCTTTTCTTAGTTTGTTTAGTTTGATTGAATAAAGTAGTTTGGACCCCCATTCTCGCCATGTTGTTTCAAATAAGTTGATTGGTGTTGGAAAGGAGTATAAAGTTCTTGCTTGAAAGTGCAAGAGGAGCTTGCATTGACTGTGACTTAGACTTTAGCATGACATGCTAGGTATCGTTTTGACCTTATGCTTAGTGATTATTTCTGTAGCATGACTTGTTCTAAACAATTAGGATTGCTTAGTGTGCCTTGAAATAATTATGCGTTGTTTTAGCATGCAAAAGCATAGTATTGTGGTATTCTCCTTTGATGTTCTGTTTGGGTTGACTTGGCACATGCTCATACCATGTTATGACTATGACAAGTCACCATAGCCTCTATGATCATTTATTCCTTGACTTGTAGTACCACTCTATGCTTTGATTAGTAATGTTTTGTCACTCTGCACGATTATGGCCATTATTGCTCTCTTAGTTGTTTGCTCCTAGTCTTTTGCTAGCCTCCACTTGTATGAGTAAGCTCTACTCATGATTCCAACTCCCAAGAAACCAACTTATTCCAAAGTGTCCACTATAAATTCCTATGCATGGTGTGTTACACCATTCCAAGTATATTCTTTTTTTCAGTTATCTTCCATTTAAAAAGTATTTTGTTATGTGAAAACTTAGTGATTAAAGCCCTCACAAACTTGATGGCACACTTTATTTTCCTTGCCCCTAATAAACTTGAACCATTGTGTCATCTATGTTGTATATGCTTGCACTTATACGTTGGAATTAGCAGAACCATGCTGTCATGAGGAACGTTTTCAACATTTCACTTGTACTTTGTACAAAGTTGATATCATGCTCTTTTGTCTATGGATGTTGCCGGTGTGAAATAAAAAAGGGAGCTTGTAAGTCCATGGAGTTATGTATTTTGTGTTAGAGAAACGCCTGGGCCGCTAGCCTAAGCCATGCATAATCATGGTGGAAACTTGCAGCATCACCATAATGAGCAATCTATGAAGCATCCTCAATAAAAATATATGCAAATAGAAAATAAAAAGATCGCCGAGATGCTCATTGTCTGCTTGCCTTGTCATTTTGGTTATGGGATAGCTCCTGTACCATGTGCAAGGGGTACACCGTTGGCGGTTCTCTATGATATACATGTACTTACTATGACAAGAACTTACATGTGACTAAAGTTGAGTAGCATGAGGTGTGGCCCTCGTATTCATGGGACATGAGATTGCCAACTTATACTTTGTTAAGCATATACTACATAGTTTGTTCACTTTAACATTAATCACTTCAAGATGCTTATGATAGGGGAAATGAGGGATGAAAGCTAACAAGTACCATAATTTTTGGATGCTCTTTTTGAAACTTGAAATCCCTGCTTCCCTTTGTGAAGAGCCTTTCTTCCACTATTATATTGAGTTTCCACCTTCTTCCTTTAGGCACCATTAAGAGAGCATAGTTGTCATTCTTAGTTCTATGTGCAGTGTCCCAAAACTTATTGATTGATGCATATTGTGATATTACTTGTTCTTGTGTTATTTGTATCTAGTCACTCTTATGAACTTTGAAGGTGTCTTATGCATCTATTTTCTACTCTATGAGGGACAAACTGAATGCCACTATGCCATGTTTTCTGTATGTGAAACAAACAAACATTTTTCAATGCATGTTATTCACGATCTTTGTTTGTAGCCTTTCATGTTGCATGCATACTTAGTTTGTCTTATTGTTAGAACTCCATCTTTCATGCACATGTTTAGAGTTCTTTGATCCCAGCTTTCAATTCTTGCAAATGGTTTGATCTTGGTTTTGATGGTGCATGTCACCTCAAAAATTATTCTTTTTATCACTTACCTACTCGAGGAGGAGTAGGAGTTAAGCTTGGGGATGCTTGATACGTTGGAAACGTACTATAATTTTTGATGTTCCATGCTTGTTTAGTATCCACTTTGCTTTGCTTTGTCTACACTTTGAGGTGTTTTTATATGTTTTCTGGAACTAACCTATTAACAAGTTGCCACAGTGCCAGTTGCATGTTTTCTTCTGTTTTTGGTTCTAGAAATATAGAAAATCAATATTATCGGAATTGGATGGGACAAAAGCCAAAGTTAATATTTTACCGTGGGGAACACGAAGCCAGAATATGAGACGGAGGAGGGCCTCGAGGGGGCCACACCCCTGGCCAAGCGAGTGGGCCCACCCGCGCCTGGGAGGGTGCAGCTGCCTCGGGCATCCCCTCAGCCTCCCTCTTCGCCTATAAAGTCCCCCCGATGCCAAAACCCTAGGAACTCGATCAAAACTCCACGAAACCGTCTGTATCCTCCACCACCATCGTCCCTAGATCGGGGTATCTGAAGTTCTTCCTGGCACCCTGCCGAAGGGGAGATCATCCCGGAGGCCTTCTTATTCATCATTCCAGCCTCCGGTATGAAGCATGAGTAGTGCTGTAACACCCTCGGAATCGGTCCTATGCAAGTTTCAGCGATTCCCGCCAAACCCGCATAGAAACGATTCAAAGGTGCCCACCAGGCACTTTCGTGCGGGTGGAAAACGAAGTAATACCATTACACAATAGTCCACGATGGAACCCAGAGAATAGATATATACAACAATGACTCAAAGAGTCAAGAATACAGATATACCATCCAAAGATCCAAATCACCTTGAAAATGATACAACGTCCGACTACGGACAAGATGCAAATGGGGCTAAGAGCCCTGAAGAATAACCAATGGCTTCCATAACCCTTGAGCCACGCCGAAGGTAACCACTAACGACGTCGATCTCGAACTGCTTAAACAAAGGGGTGCCGCCAAGGGCAAAGGAAAAGAAGCGGTCGATCGAGGCGATTGCAGCGAGACTAGAATTCGGCGATTCTCGCCTACATAGGTATGGTGGACTGAAGCGGCATCGCAACATGCACTAAACAACCTATAGAGACGCAATACAACTGGCGGCTATCAGATAGGGATAAGAAAGACCTATTCGGATCCAACCTGATTCTAACACCAAACATACCCATCCTGGTATTCCCCCTCGATACCAACCGAGAAAGTCAACCGAGGAACTCACACAGTTGGCAGTTTTATTCATTTCGTTATAGTTGCGGCAATTACTAGTCAGATATAGATAGCATGAGTCATCCTGATATAATAAGCAGTGGGCAGTTTTAATTAACCATTCCATTGTAGTTGTAGTACTTACCAGTCAGATACAATTAGCATGAGATATCCCAAACCCAGCAGTTGTTGGTACTTTTATTTAGCCATTCCGTTGTAGTGAAGCTGATTACTAGTCATATCGGATACAAGTCAAATTATAACAGTAAACTTTAGTTATAGTTGTCTATGATAGATAACTGTGCTCCAAGTCGTCCATAACCGCAGACACGGCTTCTCGAAAAGATTTAACCCTGCAGGGGTGCACCAAAGTTTCCACACGCACCTACACCCTTGTTGTCAGATCAGGTAGGTACAAGATTACAAAACATACACCAACGGTATGTCGACGGGGTTTCGGACACGACGTTTCCTAGACCCAAAGCAAGCACATGGGGGCCACCCCACTAAGCTACCCGTAACGAAGTCGGTCGGTCTCCGAGACGGACCCAGGGTTTGTGGCGACGGCTGTAAACGACTGGGAACCCGAAAGTGTGACTGGGCTTGTCGATACCGCGAAAATGTGGCACGGGGTTCCAAAACAGTACAAGCGCTCCACGCGCAATAGTAAATAAAGCAGTAAATCATGGCATAAGTACATGATAGTAATAAATCCCCAAACTACTTTGTGGCCCCCGGTACAGTACTTTGAAATCAGGTACTAATCGATGGGGGTGCCCACACACCCCACCTGTGGTTAGCGCGCTCGATCTCGGAACAGGTGTCAAGAACTCGGGGTCCTACGAGACACCAGTGAGCGGTTAAAAACCAAATATTGTCTATTACCCACCGGTGCCTCTGCATTTACCTACTTCAATTTTAGTTATTAAACGATAATTAAAGCCATGATCATCTTCAACATTAAACATACGGCAATACTCCAACAACTGTGGTACTTGACGACACGCAACAACACTTGAGCAAGCGACTACGACACGCAAGTCCAACTATCTACCAAGCAACAGGTAATAGGATGTATCCAAGGCAATATAAGGCTGCAAGGGATACCCCGGGTACGAAAACTAGAGCATCGCAACACAGATAGCAATAGATCAACAGGAGGAAATAAAAACTATAAAAGTAAAATAGGTAGAAAAGGGGGAGAATGCTCGCTTGAAAACATCGCCGAAGGTTTATCCGAAGATCGGGTCGACACTCGCATCAACTCATCGGCCTAATCCGTGAAGAAGCAAGGCACTAGCAGAAACACCGGATGCACTATTTATTACTACGGCAAAAGATCGGGCATGATGCATGTATGATGTATGATGTATGACATGGCAAGAATGCGATGCAATTAGGCAATATTAAGTGAAACCGGGGTCCCGACAATTATTTAGATGGTTCAAGTTATTTAGATACCCGCAATTTAAATGTTGTCTTATTAAGGCAAAATATTTCATCGTTTCGATGCACAAATTTAAATGAGACTAATATTAGACTACATTCGCCCGCATATGGTCTCCATATTAATTATGAGGTGAATCATCTAAATACCCCCAAACATCACAATATGTATGCAAGCATGAATGATTTAATGCAACAAGATATATAGTTGGCAATTTATAAAATAGAGGCTCGGAAAAGGTCACACATTGGTATCGATGATCTTGGGGTTCGCCGAGGGTTTGGGATCGGTCTTCGGGGTCTCGGCGAGATCGGCCTTCGGACTCCGGGAAGGAGCACTTGGCGTTTAGATAGATCGGTCTTCGATTTCCGGAACCGGGGCCTTCGAGTCCGTCCTTGTCATCAATCGGACAGATCCACACATCTGTTCTTAGAGCATTTTTCGTCTTGTCAGCATCAGGGCGAAGGCAGTCGATGTACGTTTCCAGACTCCTGAAATCACCACACCCATAGGAACACTTTGGTTCTGCTCATAGCACCACATCACCAGGACACATACAAACACCAGCACATACATACTCGAGTCATTGTGAACGCGCGGTGACGACGGCAGAGAGCAGACAGGTGCGCAGGGCACAGCCGGTGTGGGGGTCTGTGGGAATGAGGGCCGGCGTCGGCGCTGCCTCGCGGGGAGGTCGCGGCAAGCGGGACATCCGGCGGACAGAGGATGGGGTGGGGTGGCACGACGATGGAAGAAACCCATGGCAGTGGGGCTCGGGCTCGCGTAGGATGGGGCTGTGGAGTTCGCTGGCGGAGAAGCTTGGGTTGGAGAAGGGCAGTGGTGGCGGGCGTGCAGGGCCGAACCGCGGTGCTCGCTGGCGGTGGTCGCTGCTGCGGCCAGCGGCGCTCACGAATGGAGGAGGAGACGGCCAGAGGATCCGGGCGACGCGGCGCAGCGCGGGCTCGGCTCGGTAAGTGAAGGCCGGGGAGTCTCGCGGCTGACTGCGAGTCGGGGCAGTCTGCGGGGCCCATGGGAGAGGTGGCGGTCCGGTGGGGGAAGGGCGCCTAGGGAGGGCCTCGCATGGCGGATGGGTGCAGAGGATCGAGAGGTGGAGGCGGGGATTGCGGTCGTGAAGGAGAGGAGGGTCTCACGGGGGTGGGGAGGGTCGGTCGTGGTGGGGTCTGCTCGCAGACGTGTCCTGTGTGGTCGTGTGTGTGTGTGTGCTGGTGTGTGCGTGTAGAGCCAGGGGTGGCGACGGGTGAGAGGTAGGGTGAGAGAGGTGGTTAGGGTTTGGGGTAGAATTAGGGTTTATGGATAGATCTAGGTTTGATCAAGGGCCAGGATTCGATGGGGTAGTAGGCTGCTGCCAGTTGGGCCTTTGGGCCTGGCCGACAGCGGCCTCCCCCGAGTTTTAAAATTAGTTTTATTTTATTTATAAAGTTGTTTGATATAATGGCTTTTGTAAATAGTTTTTAGACAAAACAATATATCCAGAAAAAGGCCGGGTTTGACATTTGAAATAAGGACGGGGATATTTAAAAAACAAAACTAGGCTTTTAGAGAAATAGTTTTAGACATTTAGATGCATGATGATGACATGATGATGCACACAGGTAAATGCAGGCGATTTCTAGTAGTGGATTTACCCGGGGTGATACAAGTTCCACCTTGGACTACGGGTCCATGTAGTAGCTAGATGGTTGTATCTCCTCCTTGTGCTTTCATGTCTTGTGAGCTCCGTTCATGATCAAGATCTCATCTATTTGTAATCATGCATGTTGTGTTTGCAGGGATCCGATGGATATTGAGATTACTATGTCAGATTGATTAATGGTTTTGTCTTTTTGATTCTATCATGTCTGTGTTGTTTGTGATCTTGCATGCTGAAAGAACATTTCATAATCCATAGTGTTTTGTGTGTTAGATAACAATATCAAGGATTATTTAATGTGTGTTGAAGTGTTGCAGCTCTCTCTAAGGATAAAAGGAAAAGGAATCTGCCTTTGGGGGCGGATAATCCGCCCCACTCTTTTCCCAGATAGGCGCAAGCCCCGGAAGGGGGGCGGAGTTTCGGCCGGATTTTCCGGCCCGCCGGATAATCCGCCCCTCAGGGGGGCGGATAATCCGCCCATCATGTTCACTTCCAAGGCGCAAGACCCAGAGAGGGGGAGGAGTTTCAGCCAGACTTTCCGGCCACGCCGGATAATCCGCCCCTAGAGGGGGCCAGATAATCCGCCCCCCCAAAGGTCTTCACCAAGTTCTGCAGGCGCCAGCCCTAGAGAGGGGGCAGATTTTCTCCCCGGAATATCCGCCTTGGGGGCGGAGTTTTCCCAGGGGGCGGATAGTCCGCCCCTAGTGGGGGGCGGATAATTGTGGCATCCCGCAAAACCACTACTAGAAAATCGCGTTGTTTTTGTGCATTGCATCATCATGACCGCATGCTCATGTCATCATGCCACATTGCATTTGAGCATCGGCATCATCTTGCATTTGCTTGTATAAAACTATTTCGAAAAAAAAAACAGTTTTGTTTTCTAAACGCCCCGTCTTGTTCAAACACAAAACCCCGGGGTTCCGGATTATTTTTCTTTGTCTGCTATCGGGTTGCAAATGGTGCATTTAAAACAAATAAAATATTAAGTTAATTTTTAGTGGGGCAGTCGAACGGGCCGAATTGACCCGAACGACCACCCCCCCATTTTCAAAACGGTCCATCAGATCCTTTTATACCCAGACCTAAACTACCCACCCAGCCTCCACCTCACTCCCTCCACTCAAACGCTGCCACCTCACCCTCTCCCTCCCCTCTACCCAATCCCGGGCCGCCACCTGCCCAACCTCTCTCTTCCACTTCCCCAGACCGGCCCACACAACACACCCCACCCTTGTGCCAGTTCCTCCCAGCCCCTCTCTCACGCCTCCTCCTGCCCCCGCACTTGCCGCCCGCGTAGCACGACTCCTGCGCCCTCACGCTCGCTCCTCTCTCTCTCCCCCATGTTCCTCTTCCTCACGCCGCTCCTCCGCCCGGCCGCTCGCTCCCTCCTGGGCGCCGCCTTCAGCGCCTCCGTCGCTGCCTCCCCTGTGGCCCACCCAGCGACCACGCCTTCCCCACGCCCCCACGCTCGCCTCCCGCTCCCAAGCTTCCTCCCGCCCGCCTTTCTTCCCCTTCCGTGAGCTCCCTCTCTCACCGCCGGTGCGCTTCGCCTCGCCCGCGCCTCGCCTTCCCCCGGCCCGTCCGTCTCGTCATCCGCTCTCCCCCTCTTCCCTCTCCGTCCGGCCAGCCTCCTCCCATGCTTCGCTGCCAGGTTCCCTCTGCGCCTTGTGTGCCGCTCTCATGCCCTCACGCCACCGCCGCGCTCGAACCCGTCTCCGCCCGGCGCCATGACCCCACCTCTCCGGCGGGCCGCCGGACCTGCCACCGACGGGCCTCCCCTCCTCGCCGTGTCCCCAGACCCCCGCCGCCAAGAAGAGCCCCGCGCGCCTCCTCGCGCGTTCTTCGTCGCCGGCCTCCGCCTCGCCGTCGTGCCCCCGTCGCCGAGCCCTCCCGTGACCTCCGGCAGCGAGCTCCCCGAGCGCCGCTGGCCACAGCAGCGACCACCGCGGGTCGACCCTGCGTGTCCGCTGCCTCTGCCTCGACCCGACAGGAGCACAACGTCAAGGACCTACACCGAAGAGGCCACCGATTGTATCGTGTAGTGTTGTTAAAATGGGGTTGCCCAAAACCAAGTCAAGGAGCCATGTGCCGATGCACAAGTCCAAGATCTGCATCACTTATGTCGCGGCCAAGACCATCCGAGGATAGATCTCCCCGGGACCGATCCCGACGCCCGGAACCCGAACCCCTCGCCAAGATCTTCAGTGCCGAGACCCGAGTCCGACACCGACAACCAAAACCACGGAACCGACAAGTTCGCCTACCGGACACCGTGCGACAAGTTCATCTCTCGGACGCCCAGGTCGCCAACCAGGACGCCAAGTACTCCCTCGAGGACGCCGAGTACTTCACCCCGGACACCGAGACCCCGGTGCGACAAGTACTTCTTCCCGAATGCCAAGACCGACCCGATACGACGGCCCGACAAGACCTTCGTGATGACAAGAACGACAGAAACCAGGGCGAACCCGATGCGCCCCGACGCCGACCAAGTCCTGCTTCCCGGTTGCGACAAGACCTCCTCCCCGTACCGATCCCGAACCCGCCGAGACCGACCCCGTCGAACCCTGGACCCCGAGACCCGACCCCGAACCCCGGAACCCAAGATCTGCCGAACCCTAATGTGTGAACCCCTTCCCGAAAACCTATTCTATAATATAATCCAACTTTTTGCATATTACTCATTCATCTCGCATGCATATCATTGGTTTGGGGGGCCTTACGCCGATTCACCCTTTAATTAAATATGGGGTCCATATGCGGGCAAATCTAGTCTCATATTGGCCTCATTTAAATTGGTGTAGCAAACCGGTGCTATCTTTTGCCATGTTAATCCAACATTTAAATTGCGGGGTACCTAAACAACTTGAACCGTTCAATTAATTGTCGGGACCCCGGTTCCGCTTCATCTTACCTAATTGCATTGCACCTTTGCCATGCCATACATCATACATGCATCATGCCGATCTTTTGCCGTAGTATTAAATATTGCATCCGGTGTTTCTTCTAGTGTTTTGCTTCTTCGCGGATAAGGCCGTTGAGTTGATGTGAGCTTCGCCCCGATCTTCGGCTGAACCTTCGGCAATGTTTCCAGGCGAGCATCTCCCCCTTTCTACCTATCTTACTTTTATAGTATTTATTCCCTCCTGTTGATCTATTGCTATCTGTGTTGCGATGCTCTAGATTCCGTACCCTTGATATCCCTTGCAGCCATATATTGCCTTGGACACATCCTATTACTTGTTGTTTGGTAGCTAGTTGGACCTGCGCGTCGCAGTCGCTTGTTCAAGTGTTGTGGCGTGTCGACCAGTGCCACAGTTGTTGATGTATTGCCGCATGCCTGTTGATGATGGAGATGATCATAGCTTTACTTACCATTCACTTTAATTCCTGTTTAACAACTAAAATGGAAGTAAGCAGAGGCATCGGTGGGTGATAGATAATATTTGGTTTCCGAACGCCCACTTGTGTCCCGTAGGACCCCGAGTACTTGATGCCTGTTCCTTGATTTATCGCGCTATCCACATCCGGGAGGTATATGGGACCCCCCTGAGCCAGAGCTTGATTCAGTCTTATTTCTTGGGGCCACAAACTAGTTTGAGGTTTTATTTACTATCCTGTACTTATGCCATGCTACTTCTGTATTTAAATTGTGCAAGGAGCACACTGTACTGTTTAGGTAAGCGGAGTGTTTTCGCGGTATCGACAGTCCCCGTTTGGGGATTTGCTGTCGTTCTGACCATCGACGCAAACCTTGAGTCCGTCTCGAGCTTGCTTACCGTTCGGGTGTACTCCAAGGGGTGGCCCCCTGAAATATTTCTGAATCCTGTGATTGTTCAGTCGTGAAAGCCTCGTTGGGTGTTGATTTGGTTTTTCCGAGGTTGATCGAGCGTGTGTTGCTATTGGTGCACCCCGGCCGGGTAAAACTTTTTGAAAGCCGTGTCCGCGGATATGTACGACTTGGAGCACAGTATCTCGACCATAGACAAGCATAAATAAAGTTTATTGCTATAAATTTGACTTTAAAATGACTAGTAATCAGCTTCACTATAATGGAATGGCTAAATAATACTGCCCACAATTGCTTGTTTGGATTGTCGCTTGCGACCAATGTACCTGACTAGTAAGTATTGCAACTACAACGGAATGGCTGAATAAAAGTATCAACAACTGCTGGGTTTTGGGTTATCTCATGCTAATTGCATCTGACTAGTAAGTGTTGCCACTATAATGGAATGATTAACTAAAAGTGCCCACTGCTTATTTTATCAGGATGATTATCTACACCTGACTAGTAATTGCTGCAACGATAACTGAATAAGTAAAACTGCCAACTGGGTGAGTTCCTCGGTTGACTTCCTCGTTTGGTCTCGAGGGGGAAACACCAGGATGGGTTTGTTTGGTGTTAGCTTCAGGTTGGATCCGGATAGGTCTATCTTACCCCTCTCTGACTGTCGCCATTGTATCGAGTCTCTATAGGTTGTTCATTGCATCTTTGCCGCTCAGATCCACCATACCTATGTAGGCGAGGACCGCGAATTCTAGCCTCGCTGTCTTGGCCTCGATCTTGACGCTCCTCTTTTTCCTTTGCCCTTTGTCGGCACCCCTTTTGTTTAAGCAGGTTTTGAGATTGACGTCGTTAGCAGGGTTACCCTTCCGGCTTGGCCTGGGCAGGGTTATGGACGCCATTGGTTATTCTTCAGGGCTCTTAGCCCCATTTGCATCTTGTCCGTAGCTGGATGCTCCATCGTTTTCAAGGTGGTTTGGATCTTTGTATATTGTATCTGTATTCTTGGCTCTTGGAGTCGCTGTTGTATTTATATCTGTTCTGTGGGTCCCATCGAGTACTGTTGTGTAATGTTATTACTTTGTTTTCCACCCGCATGAAAGTGCCTGGTGGGCACCTTTGAATCGTTTCTATGCGGGTTTGGCGGATTTCGCTAAAACTTGCATAGGTCCGATCCTGAGGGTGTTACAATAATCCACCCCCAAACTTGTTCAACGGCTAGATCTGGGCAGGGGGTATTTAAGCCAGCCTTCCCCCTCCTGCCAGATCCCTTGGTTCGTTCGAAAAAGTCAAGATCTGATCTGCAACCTTCATCCAAGAGAGCTCCACCTAGATCCACCCAAAGGCCCCGTCCCTTGGGGAATTGAAGGAGGAGAACTCGATCTTCATCATCAGTAATCAAGCGCTTCATCTCCTCTCCATTCATTTGGAGAATCACCGATCTAGTATTTATTGCAAATACCTAGATCCCTGTTTTGTTTATATTGATAAACCTTGTTCTTGTGACAGCTTGTTGTCATCTCGGGAGCCCCCAATTCAGTTGTGGGTGTGTGCCCCGGTAGCATTGTAAAAGGCACCGGTTCCCGCCTCTAAGGGTACCAATAGTGGAGAAGGTGGATCAGGCCTCTCGTGGCGAGATCCATCGGAGAATAGGGTGAGGCCTATTGTGGCGTGGTGGTCTTAGAACCGCCCACCCCTCCAACGGAGATGTACTTCCCTTTACAAGGAAGGAACTGCGGTAAAACAAATCCCTATGTCTCCGCGTGCTCCACTATGGTTCCCTCTCTCCTCTCTTTACGTGCTTAGTAGCTAGGTTTGCATATAGGGAAATTCTTGTAGTTACATATCTAGAGAATTTACTTTGTGTCAAGACTAAAATTGAAAAAGCACTAAAAATTGGTAGCACCTATTAACCCCCCCCCCCCCTCTAGGTGCCCATACGATCCATTTCAATTGGTATCAGAGCCCCGGCTCTTATTTCGGGCTTAACCGCCTCAGAGAAGTATGGGTTCCAAGGTAGATGGGAGTGATGCTCCGGAGGTAGTCGCCATGAATGATCTCAAGACGTTGGAAAGAACCTTGGTGAGTTCAATGGAGGCTAAGATGGAAGAGATGCATTAATTGATAATGCGTCTCTCCACATCCGCAGCATCACCTCCATCTAACTCTGAGGCTACCACTCCGCAATCCAAGGAAACGGGTAAAACCGATTCCAAAGATAACGAAGTGGTTGGTGATGACACTAGCAAGAGCTCCTCCTCGAAAAAGGATAGTGGTGAGGATGGATACAATGAGGTTTCTCATGTGTATTCTCCTGATCCACCTATCCCTCACCCACATATACATAATAGGGGTGATCCACCCAAACTTTCAGCATCTACTTTTACTCAATGGCAATTTTTGATGAAGTCTCATGTGTGCAGTTCCTCCATTGAGTTGTGGAAAATCATCGAAAATGGTCTTCATGTTGGAAACCCCAACAATCTCACAAGAAGAGAAGTTGTCGATAGCCAACTCAACGCTATAGCTCTACACATGATACATCTTGGTGTGGGTGACAAAGATATGCCACACATTCAACATCTTAGTACAACTAAGGAAGCTTGGGATGCTCTCACCGAGCTCTTCATCGGAAATGAAAGTATGAGAAGGAATAGATATGATGCTTTGAGCAATGAAGCTGAAGGATTCTATATGTTGGATGGAGAAAACCACGAGGACATGTATAGGAGGCTCAAGGCAATAGCCACAACTTTCAGAAACCATTGTGCCACTCATGTTGATGATGCTTGGATCAAGCGCAAGTATGTCAGTGCTCTTATGCCATTTGATCCCACAGATTTGAAAAGTCTCCAAGGTAGGCATAACTACCACCTCATGACATCCAATGAGGTAATGCAAGAAATAGCCGCTTTCAAAGTGGCTGCCAAGAATGCCAAAGATGCTCGTGCACGAGCTATGGGGATGCAAAAGGGGGTCAACATGGCCTTGAAGACTAGTGTGGTTGATCATGATGAATATGCCATAGAAGGTATGGACTGTCCCGAGGATATAAAAAGGATCCATGGAAAATACCTGGCTCTTTATGCTAGAAACTTTTGGAAAGATCCGGCCAAGGCTAAAGCTGAACTAGAACGCAATAGTGGAGCCTATGGAAGAAAGGAAAATGGTCCCAAGATGAGAACATGTTTCAACTGTGGTGATCGGCTGCACTTTGTAGTTGAGTTTCCATATCAAAGTAGGGAAGATAATGGAGGAAGACTTATTTTCAAAGACAAGTCAAAGGCTCCACGCAAGAAACAGTTTGTAAAGAAGAATGCTCCCTTCAAGAAGCAACCAAAGATTGTTCTAGTGGCTCAAGAAGAATATTCTTCGGGAAGTGAAGATGAGGACGAGGATGATAGATCTCAAGAGGTGGCTGCTATAGCCACCACATCTACATCAACATCTCTCTTCGACTCTCCGAACGAAAATATCATCAACAAGAATGCTACTTGTCTCATGGCAAGAAGCTCCGAGGTAACTTCTTCTAACTCTTCTTTTCCTAAGGCTATGATTGACATGGATGATCCTACTAGTCTTAAGGTTAAAGAAGAGATTATTGCTTTGGACTATTCCTTCACTAACTTGCAAGGTGAGCACAAAATACGTTTTGAAGCTCTTATGGACCAGCTTGCTCAAAATGAAGCTCTCCTCAAAGAAAAGTGCAGAATTGAAAGGGAGGATACAATGGAAATTGCATCCTTAAAAAATGCTCTTGAAGAAGAAGAGGCTCGGGTCTCTATTGAAGAGAGGCTTGAGTCCCTCGAGGAGTCACATGAAGAAATAGTGTCCAAACTTGTTAAGGAACGTGATAATGCAGTCACCAAAGCAAAGAAGCTAAAGAAGGAAAAGATTGACTTTGGGGCTGCTCATGATAGACTCTCCGAGGAATTGGAGAAACTTGGAAACGCTCAAAAGGCGTTGAAAAGAGATTTCTCCATTCTCAATGAGTCACATGATCAGCTACAAATTCGATTGGCCAAGTATGATGTCCTAGCACATCCAATTCAACCTATAGTCACAAGGAAAATGCTAGTGTGGTAGAAGAATCTGTCAAGGACATCACTCCCAAGGATGAGGGTGTTCTTGATGAAGTTCTTGGTAAGCAAAGGTCAAATCTTGGTAAAAAGGGACTTGGGTATGTCACCAAGTCCAAGAAAAGGAAAAACAAGAAGAACAAGACCAAGAATGTACAATCAAATACAAGAACCGCTGAGAAGAATGTCACAAAGGACAAAACTAACAATATTGGTTTTGCAGGGTCTCACAATCCAAATTATGAACTCTTTTGTGATGATTATGGCGATGTTTATGCTTATTATGTCGGTCCCTTTGATGAATATATTGCTTGGTCTATTTGGGTTCCAAAGACCCTTGTTACTAACATGAAAGGACCCATTGAAAAATGGGTACCTAAAACCAAGAAGTAATTCTCTTGCAGGGCTATGCTTCTGGTGGGTCGAAATGGGTGCTAGATAGTGGATGCACTAGTCATATGACCGGAAGCAAGGAGATAATCATGGAGATGCATCCAAATCATGATAATATTACAGTCTCCTACGGTGATAAGTCTAAATCTCAGGTATTGGGTCTTGGCAAGGTTGTGGTTGCCCACGATATCTCTCTTGTGGATGTCATGCTTGTTGAGACCCTTGGTTACAACCTTATTTCTGTTCGTGCCCTTGGCAAGATGGGTTTTGCTGTTTTTATCGATGATGATTTGGTGGTACTCTTGTGGAGCAAGTCTCTAAAGGTCGCTTTTGTTGGGTACGTCGAAAATGACCTGTATGTGGTGGACTTTTCGGGGAAAACCACTTCGGGTCCGATGTGCCTTTTTTGAAAGGACGGCGTGGGCTGGTTATGGCATCGCCGTTTAGCCCATGTCAACATGAGAACTTTGCAAAGTCTCCACAAGGGTGGCCACATCCTTGGACTAAAAGATAATGTCTCCTTTGCCAAAGATCGTGTTTGCAGGGCTTTTGTTGAAGGAAAAATGCATGACTCTCCCCACACGAGGAAGATTATTGTGTCTTCCAAGAGGATCTTGGAATTACTTCATGTGGATTTATTTGGTCCTCCTTCTCATGCAAGTCTTGGTGGGAAGAAATATTGCTTGGTCATTGTCGATGATTAGTCAAGATATACATGGGTATATTTCTTCAAGCTAAAGAGTGAGACTCAACAAACAGTCATTGACTTTGCCAATGAAGTTCAACGTCAACACAATGTTCATATCTTGGCAATAAGAAGTGACAACAGCTCCGAATTCAAGAACTACACTTTGAATGAGTTTCTAAGCGAAGAGGGGATAAGACATCAATATTCCGCTGCGTACACCCCTCAACAAAATGGTGTAGCCGAGAGGAATAACCGGACTTTGATGGATATGGCAAGATCAATGTTGGCCGAATTCAAGTCTCCTTACAATTTTGGGCTGAAGCCATATCCACTGCTTGTCAATCATCGAACCGGCTCTACCTCCAAAAGATTTTGGACAAGACTCCATATGAAATACTTATCAGTAACAAGCCCAACATCTCATACTTCAGGTTATTCGGGTGTAAGTGTTTCTTTCTTACTCCCTCCGTTTCAAGGCTTAAGGCGTTCTCGTTTTGCGGGTTTTTTCTTTGACCAAGAATTACTCTAAATACGTAAAGAGTTTTGGTATATAACTAGTATCACTGGAAAGTATTTTTCAATACGAATCCAACGGTACTAATTATGTACAATATAATTAAGATTTTGTTGTTCAATTCTTTTGGTCAAACTTTGCTTTGGAAAGCGTGTGCGCCTTAAGCCCTGAAACAGAGGTAGTATTAAAGGTGTCCGCTTGTCTAAATTTGAGTCCAAGGCTTTAGAAGGTATTTTTGTTGGTTATAGTGCCGAATCCCACACTTATAGAGTCTACAACAAGCTCACCGGGACTGTTGTAGAATCTTGTAGTGTGGAGTTCGATGAAAATAACGGCTCCTATGTAGGGAAAGTTGATGTTTGTGATTCAGATGTTGAAATACCCCAAGATGACATAAGAAGAATGGGTGTGGGATTTTTTCGCCCCATTGAGGAACCCCTTGTGGCGGATCGGGAAGGACAATGCTCCACTCAAGTGGAGCCCTCATCTACACAAGATCAACAAGATCCTATTGTTGAAGAAAACTCTGCACCGACACCGCAACCTACTGAAGATCATCAGTATCCTGGATAAAATGGTAGTCCCAGGCCGGACTATCTGCCCCCTCCAAGGGGCGGACAATCCGCCCATGGCACTCCAACTTGTCCCAGGGGATCTGAAGAAGAAAACAATAGCCAAGAAGAATCCAGGCCGGATTCTCCGCCCCCTGAGGGTGGATTATCCGGCTCTGGATCTCCCAGCTCTGTCAGGAATTCTCAGGAAGAGGAAACTGGTGCCTCATCTCCCAGGCCGGATAGTCCGGCCCCACCAAGGGGCGGATTATCTGGCCCTGAAGAAAAAGTTCAGCATTAAGCTCCTGTTGACAACTCAGATCAATATCAAGGGCAAGGTAGTGGACAAGACAAGGATACAAATATTGAATCAACTCCTTCTATAAACAATAAGGACATTGAGGCTCGTCGCAAGGCTCGTGCTGATCGGAACCTTGAACTAAGGGGTCACACTCTTAACAAGGTTGTTGGTGATCTACGAAGAAGGGTGTCTACTAGAAGAGAACTTGCAAGCTTCTATGATCATCAAGCTCACATTTCCATGGTTGAACCGAACAAGGTCTTAGATGCTCTTGAAGATCCCGATTGGGTTGTTGCAATGCATGAAGAATTAAATAACTTAGAGCGCAACAAAGTTTGGAAGCTCGTAGAGAAACCCAAGGATTTCCGCAATGTTATCGGCGCCAAGTGGATTTTCAAGAACAAACAAGATGAAAATGGCATTATTGTGAGGAATAAAGCAAGACTCGTGGCTCAAGGATTCTCTCAAGTGGAAGGAATTGATTTTGGCGAGACTTATGCTCCTATGGCTCGTCTTGAGTCCATCCGTATCCTCCTTGCCTATGACACTCATCATAATTTTAAATTACAACAAATGGATGTTAAGAGTGCGTTTCTTAATGGTCCACTACATGAGTTGGTGTACGTCAAGCAGCCCCCGGGTTTTGAGGACCTCAATTTTCTGAACCATGTTTGCAAACTTGATAAGGCGCTCTATGGCCTTAAACAAGCCCCACGTGCGTGGTATGAGCACCTTAAAGCGCTTTTGTTAGACCGTGGATTCGAAGTTCGGCAAATCGATCCCACTCTTTTTACTAAGAAGGTTAATGGGGATATTTTTGTATGCCAACTTTATGTAGATGACATTATTTTTGGCTCTACTAACCAAGCTTTTAACGATGAATTTTCAAAGCTTATGACTGACAGGTTTGAGATGTCGATGGTGGGTGAATTGAGGTTCTTTCTTGGATTCGAGATCAAACAACTTAGAGAGGGAACCTTTATTAATCAAGCTAAGTATATCCAATACATGCTCAAAAGGTTCAAGATGACGGATCTCAATGGCGTTGCTACTCCAATGCAAACAAAGTGTCATCTTGAGCTCAATCCCAAGGGTAAAGACGTGGACCAAAAGGTATACCGATCCATGATCGGCTCTCTCTTTTACCTTTGCGCATCTAGGCCCGATATCGTGTTAAGTGTAGGAGTGTGTGCAAGGTACCAAGTCGCTCCTTAAGAAAGCCACTTAGTGGCGGTCAAACGAATCTTTCGATATTTGGTTCATTACCCAAATTTCGGGTTATGGTATCCCAAGGGTTCAAGTTTCTCTCTATGTGGTTACACTGATTCAGATTGGGCTGATGACAAAGATGATAGAAAATCAACTTCTGGTGCATGTCAATTCTTGGGCAGGTCTCTAGTGTGTTGGTCTTCAAAGAAACAGAATTGTATTTCACTCTCAACCGCCGAAGCTGAATATGTTGTTGCTGCAAGTGATTGTACACAGTTATTATGGATGAGGCAAACTTTAAAGGAATATGGTGTTAATTGTGACAAAGTGCCTCTATTATGTGACAATGAAAGTGCTATCAAAATTGATTACAATCCCGTGCAGCATACAAGAACAAAACATATTGAGATTCGCAACCATTTCATTCGGGATCATGTTGCTCGTGGCGATATTGCACTATCCTTTGTGAGCACGAAGAACCAACTTGCTAATATTTTCACGAAGCCCCTTGATGAAGCAAGATTTTTTTATTTGAGGAATGAGCTAAATATCATAGATTCAAGGAGCTTGGCTTGACCACCCTTGCACACTCACTTGCTCTTTTTCATGTATTTGGTTTAGATGTGGGCATAGACATAGGGGGAGTGTGGTCTTAATTGATTGGGCTAGCCCTCCCCCCATAATGCCGAAAGCAAGAAAAATCATTTCCCTTAATATCATTTTGTGATATGTGGGTCATCGATGATCATTGGTTTTGAACTCAAGATACATCTTTGCGGTGTCATGCCATGCGCTCCAACATGGTGGCTTCGGCCACCGCCCTCTTCCTTGAGAAGAGTTGGTTTCTAATGGCTCTCTTTGGATTTTCTTGCATATTTCTTGTTCTTATGGAAAACACACTCAACTTTGGTTTTTGTTTGATTTGGTTCTTGCAAATTTGGGTGTGTAGTACCATCTCAGTTTGTTGCTCTAAACCCAAGCCTTCTTTCCCTCCTTGAACCATCTATTATTGCACACAAGTCCTCTATACACCAGTGAGGGGTTTTGCAAGGGTGCTCCGGCCTGAATTTGTTCTTAACAGAAAATTCAGAGGGGGGAGGACTATCCGCCTTAAGTGGGGGGCGGATTATCCGCTCCGGGCGACTTCTGCCTCTTAAGGGCTGGGTCGAGGAGGCCAGGCTCAAACATAGCTGCTAGCCCTCCCCCAACCCTAGCTCAGCCGCCGCCGGAGCCTCCGCCCCTCCCGGAGTCGATTTGACCACCAGATTCTCTAGGCCCTCCCCGGATCTTCTACACCTCGCCTCCGGGTATCTTGTCCTCCATGATTTTCCTCCAATGAGTGAGGGTAACTCCCTCATCTCTCTCTTTTGTATGGGATGCATTTTTTTTGGTGGAAATCTCGTTGTAGAAGATCCTTGGTGTTTTCCTTGCTTGCTAGAATCATTAGTATTGCAACCCTAGTGCCCAATCCGTTTTGTTATGGTAAATCTGGGCCATTCCAGAAATTTTCTACGGGGGGCGGATTATCCACCCCTACCAGGGCCAGATAATCCGGCCTAGAGATTTACATCTGGTCTGGTTTGTTCCTGATTCCTGCAATGCAAATCTTTGGCTTATGGATTGCTTTTCTACTATTTCTACCATTTCTCCTGGACTTGTGTGTGTGCTTATCTCCATGCTATCCCTCTCATGCTTTTCACAGGTGGTTCCAAGCCTACCAAGACCTTCTCTCATTGTCCCCGTGCCCATTATCTCAAGCCCACTGCAGAAGGGATGTTCATTGACGAAACCGAAGTCAGTAGAGCAGCAAGAGAGGCTGAACGGATGGCAGAGGCAGGAAAGAAAACAAAGAGGACTGCATCTCGCAAGGGCAAATAGTCTCGGTCCAACTACAAGGCTATGGATAGCCTTCAGTATGCCTCCATTCGCCAGACTGATTACTATGATGAGGCTGACAGTGATGGTCCCCCAGAGGACTCTATGTTTTGGAATGCCCACTTTCGGGCTATTCATGATGATGTGTATGCCACTCTCAAGCTTCGCCCCATGCACCCCATCAATTTGACTGAGGCTCAATCCAAGGCAAGGCTCCTTGAGGCATTGGATATGACCAACAATATGGGGCTTCACCACCTTATGACTCTCCAATGCAACTATGATTCCTCCGTGGTGAGACAGTTTTTCTCGACACTTGTGATTTGCGGTGATGAGCGCCGCACCATGAAGTGGATGACCGGGACAACAATGTTTCAGTCGGACTTCCGCATTTTTGGCAGGTTCTTGGGTATGCTTTCCATGGCCGTGACACTCCTTCTGGTCATCGCATCATTTCTCCTCTGAAGCCATCCAAGGACATAGTGCTCGCTCCCTGCCTTTCTCCTGATGGTGTTGCTAGTACTTTCGCTGGTCTCTCTCCCTTGTATGCCTCCCTTGTTGGCTTATTTAGGGACAGCATTTCTTCGAGTGGAGGCAACAATGACAATATCCGTGGTCACCTGGTTCCTCTCCTTGATTTTGCTCACGAGTGTGCCACCAACTCTGGTTCTGCTACAGGTTACAAGCTGGATGTCATGGACTACATATATCATGAGATGACGGATGCTATGATCAACAAGCTCTTTATTCCTTATGCTCCTTTCATTATGACGCTCATCAAGCATATGTTGCCTCTTGAGGACTTTGGCACTGCTTTGTATGGGGTTCACAAGCCCAAGAAAATCTACAACAAGGCTCAGAAGACCCATCACCCTTCCACTGCCCCTGAGTCTTTCATGCGTGATGCACAGGCTAGTGGTCATCGTTCCGCGGTGTCCCCAATGGCACGCAAGGTTAAACAGCTTACTTGGTTCCAGCGGCACATCCTTTGCATGGGCATTGACACTCACAAGGGCCACTATGAGGCGTACCCGAGGGATCATGAGAGGGAACACACTCAGCAGCTTATTCTTCACCATGTCTCTGGTGCCACTGGCCATCCACCTCCTCCCACTGCTCCGGAACCATATGCTCAGTGGAACACTTCAGGTATCAACTATGGTGAGCTCGAGATTTGCCTGTTTCCTCCACCTCCGAGGGCACCCACTCCTCCCGCTGATGACGATGATCATGAGTATGATGAAGAGGAAGGGGACGGGGATGACTATGATGAGGATGAGGAGGCATGATCTTCAGGGGCGTTAGCATCGCTCTTCTTCCTTTTTGGTGTTTCGATGCCAAAGGGGGAGAAGTAGTTCTATTAGGCCTCGTGGATTTGCAAGCGTCGGGCGCAAGCACTTGTCTTTCAGTCATTTTATTTGCTTCCGTGTGCCCTTTTAGCGTGAACTTATTTGTTATTTGTGATTGTTTATGTAAGACTATGTCATGCTTTACACTGCTTGTTTGGTATTCTGGAATTCCGGATTTATATTGTGGATCTACCCTCATGGAATTCTGGATTTATCTATGGAGTCTGTTTGATGGCATATGGAATCATGGGATTATCTAGTGTATGCATCAATATTGTGGGATGTGCTTGGAGTCTAACAATCTCATTATTTTCTTTGGTTGTAATCACATCCCGGTAGTATGACCTTGTTTCCCAACCCACCTTGTTTTAATTATATTTGCTATGAAAGTTGTGTTCTCTCTAGTGTGTGTATTTGTATTCAAATGCAAAATTTAAATATGCACACATCTATGGGGAGCTTCTTTCATTTTTGTTAAGGTGGCGTTAGGCGGTTTCATTGCAAATCCTAGTATTGTCATCTAACACCAAAAAGGGGGAGATTGAAAGAACATTTCATAATCTCTAGTGTTTTGTGTGTTAGATAACAATATAAAGGATTATTTAATGTGTGTTGAAGTGTTTCAGCTCTCTCTAAGGATAAAAGGAAAAGGAATCTGCCTTTGGGGGGCGGTTAATCCGCCCCACCCTTTTCCCAAATAGGCGCAAGCCCCAGAAGGGGGCGGAGTTTCGGCCGGATAATCCGCCCCTCATGTTCACTGCCAAGGCACAAGCCCTAGAGAGGGGGCAGAGTTTCATTCGGACTTTCCGGCCACGCCAGATAATCCACCCCTGGAGGGGGCCGGGTAATCCCCCCCCCCCAAAGGTCTTCACCAAGTTCTGCAGGCGCCAGCCCCAAAGAGGGGGCGGATTTTCTCCCCAGAATATCCGCCTTGGGGGCGGAGTTTTCCCACGGGGAGGATAGTCCGCCCCTAGTGGGGGCGGATAATTCGCCCCCAAATTTGTACAACAGCCAGATCTAAGCAGGGGGTATTTAAGCCAGCCTTCCCCCTCCTGCCAGATCCCTTGGTTCATTCGAAAAAGTCAAGATATGATCTGCAACCTTCATCCAAGAGAGCTCCACCTAGATCCACCCAAAGGCCCCGTCCCTTGGGGAATCGAAGGAGGAGAACTCGATCTTCATCATCAGCAATCAAGCGCTTCATCTCCTCTCCATTCATTTGGAGAATCACCGATCTAGTATTTCTTGCAAATACCTAGATCCCTGTTTTGTTTATATTTATAAACCTTGTTCTTGTGACAACTTCTTGTCATCTCGGTAGCCCCCAATTCAGTTGTGGGTGTGTGCCCCGGTAGCGTTGTAAAAGGCACCGGTTCCCGCCTCGAAGGGTACCAATAGTGGATAAGGTGGATCAGGCCTCTCGTGGCGAGATCCATCGGAGAATAGGGTGAGGCCTATTGTGGCGTGGTGGTCTTAGAACCGCCCACCCCTCCAACGGAGATGTACTTCCCTTAACAAGGAAGGAACTGCGGTAAAACAAATCCCTGTGTCTCCGTGTGTTCCACTACGGTTCCCTCACTCCTCTCTTTACGTGCTTAGTAGCTAGGTTTGCATATAGGGAAATTCTCGTAGTTACATATCTAGAGAATTTACTTTGTGTCAAGCCTAAAATTGAAAAAGTACTAAAAATTGGGTAGCACCTATTCACCACCCCCTCTAGGTGCCCATACGATCCATTTCACATGCTCTCCGTTGTTAGTAGCTATCTTGGCCAAGTAGTTGCTAGTGACTCCAAGAGGGGGTATTTATGCTCGATAGTCTGTTCATGCCTCTACTTATCAAGGGAAGTGACATAAATATCTACGGTAGTAGATGTGCCGTTGCCACTAGGGAGAAAACAATGGTCTCTTGTTCAAGGAACAAGTGTATTGTTTATCTTACACACTTTGCTTAAAGCAGTTGTATGTTGCTTGCAACTTAATACTGGAGGGGGTTCAGATGATAACCTGAAGGTGGACTTCTAGTCATAGATGCAGTTGGATGGCGCTCTATGTATATTGTTGTATTGCCCAATCAAATCTCATAGGATCTTTTTGTCTAGTATTGCATTGGTATGCCTTGCTCAGTCCTGTCAATTGCCCTGCTGTAATTTGTTTACCCAGCATGCCATGTTTGTTTATCTAAGGAGAACACCTCTAGTGAACTATGGACCCCGGTCCAATCTTTACCATTGATACATCTTCCACTGTTACTGTTTATTTGATGCAAACCATCATCACCTTCCACACCATATAGTTAATCCTTTGTTACAACAACCGGTGAGATTGACAACCTCACTGTTCGTTGGGGCAAAGTCTTGAGTTTGTGTTGTGCAGGTTTCCACGTTGCTTGCAACACTTTTGTGACGTTTCCTTCCTCCTACTGGTTCTATAACCTCGGTTTCTTACTGAGGAAAGACTTGCTGCTATGCTGCTTCACACCTTGCTCTTGGGGTTTCCCGATGAAGCGGTCTGAGGCGCCATCAGTGGACAGCCCTTGGAGCAGAGTCGTTCGGGAGGGGTCGGAGGACAGCTCGGCGTGTGGCCCACGTTCAATGTGTCGTTCGCTATGTCGTGTGCGAAAGTGCTGGCGGCGCCCTGCTGGCCACCCCTGGGCTTGCCCTCGGTGGAAAACCCCTGCTTCCTCGAGTACTCTGACGAGATCTGCCGCATGGAGGAGCTATGCAGGGCGGTTGAGGTCACCATCACCGTCGAACAACTGGAGCTTGATCTAGCGAACAATGCTGCTCTGCTGCATGAGCAGATCGGCATTGACCTGAGCTCATGTCCATCCGTGCATACTCCCCGGAGGATATCCTGGTCCTGTGTAGAGATGTCCAGCTCAGGGACAAGATGGTGGCGTGTGGCCTAGTGGTTGGGCCCCGGTTCTCCCTATCTCTTAGGGGCTGGTTACGCCAGGCTCATGCCGATGCCGTGATGCACCCCCACCTCATGACGCTGGATTTTAGGGGCGTCCCCAGTCACGTCTGGAATCGGCGCTCAGCGGAGGCACTCATGGAAGGCTTTGGCTTCATCGTGGATATTGTCGGCCCAATCGTCCGACGAGACGACATGTTGAAGTTCTTGACCAGGACGCACTTTCTAGACATGGAGGCGCTACCTGTGGAGCGTCTTCTATTTGTGGAGGAGCCACCGGTGGAAGTCAGACCCCCAGGTCGCCACCGCGGCCCAGCCACCAACAGACGCGCGAAAACCATGCGCTACATGGTCCACTTCATTCAGGAGGGCGAGGTTGTCCCCATGGATGATGAAGACTCTCCGGCTCCGTCGCCACCTCCTCCGCCACCCCTGCAGCCATCACGCTCTCCGTCGCGCTCGCGCTTGCCTTCTCCCCTTTCACCTCCTAGTGGTAGGGGCGGTGGCGGCTTCTCAGCACCCGAGGAGGGATCCTCCTTCTTTGGCTCTTCCGTCGGGTCGGCAGATTCCTTGGGCTCGTCGGCGGATGCCGTTGAGGGTTTCGTCGCTGGTGGTCAAGGCCCTGGTGTTGACCGTCATTCAAATGAGGTGGGGACCGACTCGGAAAGTGGACGACCTGCGTGTGCGGGACAGGCATTTGTGGGCCACGATGCGGATCTAGTGGGATAGTGTTTTGCTTCGCTCCAAGAAGTTAGTGGAGCAGTAAGCGCGGCGGGTGTTCTAGACCATTGCAGATTGCAACAACTGGCGTCCTCTTGCGCTTCGCTGGCACTGCCCAATAGGACGGACCAAGGGTGGCCAGCACCAACAAAAACAACATCTTTGCGTCCTTCTGTGGTGGGCCCCTCTCGATCGGCAACCTTTGCGGGCTCCTTGATTAGGCAGGACCTTGGTGGCGTTTCTGTGGAGCGCGTGCGGGAGTAGGATACGCCAAGGTAAAGCAGGATCTACAGTGGAGCGGACCACCTTGGTGGAGCGGCCGGTGGCTCCCCCAGCTCTCTCCCGAACATCTAGCCTCCGCTCGCTAACCATGGCGCCTCGCGGGGCAGGGAGGCTCGTTCTCGCAGTAGGATGGCAGGTCGCGGCCGCTCCACCTCTCCGGGAAACACGGGCTTGTCTTCGTTCACACCGAGGGCCTCATATGCCTCCCCGACGAGCTCGCGTGTCTTAGCCATGGCGCCAGCCTCTCCCGTCATGATGCCTGCCTCGCGTGCTAATGGCGATACTGCTCGAGATATTTAGAGTGTGATTCGGCAGATTCGGCAACACATTGAGGACCCCCTGCTTCCTCTGCCGAGCGTGCAAAAAGGGAGACAAAGGCGTCTGATTGTCCCGGAGGAGCAGTGCCGGCGTAGCTCGCGAATTGCAGTGTTGTCCAAGGGGCTCCCTTCATCCTACATCAAGCGTGCCCAGCGCGTTCTCATGGGCAAGCTTGGCATCTGCGACATCGAGGAGGAGCTGCTGATGGACTGCCTGGAGTGGTATGCTGAGTTCTTCCGTGATCCACTCTCACAGGGACGTATTGAAGCACTAGCTAAAATGTTTTTCTTAGACGTTGTTGAGTCGGATGGACTCTTTTGTTGAGTCGTTGTGTGGACTGCAGATAAAATTTTGTAATGTATCTTTAGAACGAAAATATCCTAGTGTGGAATCCCCGTGGCTTGAATGCCCCAAATCGGGGCACGGTCGTGCATACTGCAGTGGCGGAGGCAGGTGCGACAGTCATTTGCCTGGTCGAATCCAAACTATCCATGGTGGACTCGTTCGACATCACAAGGATTCTCGGGCCTCAATTCGATCAATTCATGGTATTGCCAGCGATCAACAAAGCTGGTGGCATAGTGGTTGCATGGAAATCGGAGAAGGTGTCTGTTTTTCGATCTCAGGTGGACTCTTTCTCTATAACTATGGAATTTTCGATGGGAGGCAGCGACCCTTGGGCCCTCATGACTGTGTATGGGACGACCCATGATGGGCTTAAAGCGCAATTCCTGGATGAATTGCGTGCCATGTGTGCCTCCTTCCTAGGGCCGTGGGCTGTTACGGGAGACTTCAACCTCATCCTCGATGTTGCTGACAAGAATAATGGGCATATTAACAGAAGGCAGATGAGCAGATTTAGGTTACTGATCAATGATCTGGAGCTAAAAGAACAAGCCTTGATTGGAAGGAGATACACATGGAGCAACGAGAGGCGTGGGGCTATGATGGAGAAGCTGGATCGATGGTTCTGTTCAGTGGATTGGGATCTTTCGTACCCCAATTGTCTCCTATAGGCGTTGTCTTCCTCAATTTCATACCACTGTCCAATCTTGATGTCAACCAACATTTTTTTCCAGCATAAATCATGCTTTCACTTCCAGGCGTTCTGCCCCAAACTCGCTAGTTTCGCGGAGGCTGTGGCAGCGGGGTGGTTTGCAGAGGAGCCACACCAAGATCCTTTCATCGATCTCCAGCGCCGGCGAAAGTCCATGGCTAGGGTGCTATCGAGATGGAGTCAGCGGAGTATTGGAAATGTGAAGGAGCAGATCCTCCTGTCCAATGAGGTAATTATGCAGCTCGATAAGGCCATGGAGTTCCGCGGCCTATCAGACGATGAGGCCTGGCTCAGAGGGAAGCTTAAGAAGCATGTCTTAGGGCTGGCGTCGCCGGAGCGGACGATCGCCAAGCAACGCTCCCGTATCGGCTGGCTACAAGAGGGGGACGCGAATATAGCGTTCTTTCACATTCATGCTAGCATCAGAAAGAAGAGTAACCATATCTTCCGGCTTAGAAAGGGGAACATAACCGCTACCGACCCGAGAGAGATTAGCGGCATGGCTTCCCAACACTTCGAAGAACTCTTGGCAAGCCGATGGAAAGGGAATTCACCCTCAATCTAAATGCGCTTAGCCTCCCGCCTATGGAGGCATCGGCGTTGGAGCACCCTTTCTCTAAGGCAGAGATCTGGGAGGCAATTCGATCCCTCCCTCCTGATAAGGCACCGGGGCCTGACGGATTCTCGATGCGATTCTTTCAAGCTTGCTAGACCATGGTCAGGGATGCGGTTATGAGAGCAATCTCCTGCTTTGATAGTGCGGATCACCGAGGCGTCGCTCGTCTAAACGGAGCATTCATCACTCTTCTGCCCAAGAAGGAAGGGGCGGTCGATGTCAGAACTTCAGGACTGTCAGTTTGGTCCACTCAATTGTGAAATTGTCTCTAAGGCTATGTCGATGTGGCTTGCGAGGATCGTACCAACTATGGTAGACTCAACTCAGAGCACATTCGTGAAAGGTAGATTGATCCAGGACAACTTCTTCATGGTTCAGAAATCGATCCGAGCGCTTCATAGGAATAAATCTTTGGCCCTTATGCTCAAACTGGATATGGCAAAGGTGTTCGACTCCGTATCCTGGCCCTTCCTGCTGCAGGTTCTAAGGCACAGGGGCTTTGGGCCTCGCTGGGCGTCGCGGATGATCGCTCTTCTGTCCACCGCAAGCACACGTGTGCTCCTGAATGGAGCTGCGGGCACAAAATTCTGGCACGCGAGGGACTCAGGCAGGGCAACCCAATCTCGCCAACTCTCTTTATTTCAATCATGGATGTGATGAATGCGGCTTTCAAGCTTGCGGAGGAGCAAGGGCTCTTCGCTGATTTCAGATCGTGTGGAATTCGACATCGCCTTTCTCTATTTGCTGATGATGTGGTGTTCTTCATCAAACCTGAGGCGAGCGAGGCGATTGCAGCGCTTTAGGTCCTGAAAGTTTTTGGTGAGGCTTCTGGGCTCCATTCCAATCTTCACAGGAGTTCCACTTCGCTGTTCGGATGCAATGGGATCGATCTCTCCCCGGCCATGCCCGCTCTGCAATGCCCGGTACGGTGAAGCCATTCCCCATTCAATACTTGGGAATGGCGCTCTCGCCTATCTGGTTGTCGAAGAGCGCTCTGCAAACGTTGGTGGACAAAGTGGCGAACCACATTCCTTCCTGGAAGGCGGGCCTTCTACAGCGGAGCGGCAAACTGATCCTTCTGAACTCCATGTTTACCGCGACACCCATCGATCCCATGCTCTCTTTGGACCTACCAGCATGCCTCTTCGAGTACTTGGTCAAGATTCAGAGGGGTTTCTTTTGGACAGCAAAGACAGAGCCACGAAGGGGGCACTGTCCAGTGGCTTGGAACACAGTTTGCACCCCCAAGCTGCTAGGAGGGATGGGTGTTAAGAATTTGTGGCTCATGAATCAGGCTTTGAGGGCTCGCTGGTGGATGGATCGTAGCGAAGAGGACATGCCCTGGAAAGGGATCAACTTCACCCTAAATAAAGAAACAGCGGAGCTCGCTGTTGCTGCAACAAGGTGCGAGTTGGGGAACGGTGAGCGCATTCGCTTCTGGACGGACAATTGGCTTTGACGGCTGGAGCATCAGTAAAAGGGCACCCCACCTGACTGCGTTCGTTAAACTAGCAAACCTGAGCGACTCCAAGGCCAAGTCTCTCACCGATCACTCGTGGGCGCGTTCCTTCAGCAATACACCGTTTGTGCCCGCGCTCGTTGAATATCTGACGCTTTGGGATAGCCTGAGAAGGGTCTCGATTCATAAGGCAAAACCCGACGTTCTAACTTGGAATCTTAATGCTAGTGGTGCTTACACGCAGGGACGGAGCCAGGAAATGGAGATAGGGGGGGCCGAGAATAGAAGCTTCTAAATCATAGAAAAAATATCACACAGCACATTAAATATTATAAGGTCTAGGTAGTCATAAATATGCCTGTTTTTCTATAATATGAATGGAATTACATATCTATCAATTTGAACTCGGATTTACGAGCACGGAGATCAAAGGTCTCAATAATTTCTTCGACGCTATACTTTTCAGCTATTTCCCTCTCTATGTAGACTACCATACAATCTCGAAGAAAGTCATCTCCCAATTTAGTGCGAAGACGCGTCTTGACCAGTTTCATAGCTGAAAAGGCTCGCTCTGCTGTTGCGGTTGACACCGGAAGAGTTATCACTAAGCGTAGCAACCTCTCAACCATTGGATAGTCAGATGATTTGCTAGTTTTAACTATTACTTTTGTCAAATCAGCAAGTGATTTGTAGTTCTTGATCTCTGGATGATTCAACGTATCAAGCTGGAAATGTGGTAGCTCGCACTCCAACCTATCTCTCTCTTGAGTAGAAAAATCAGCAGGATAGAACTTCTCCACTAGACTACATATCCTTGACTTGTCAAAATTATCATGTCTTGGATCCAATGATGTACAAAGATCTAGAAGCTCAGTTACTTGAGAACTGAATCTATCATTCAACTCTGTCACTTGTTGATCTATTGCAGCATTAAATACATCTACTTTGTAGTGATGGAGTATTGTGGTGTTGTCATGCTTATTTCGAGATTTCTTCACATCAACATACCTAAAGTTGCAATATATATTAAGAAACATAAATAAGTTATTCAGATGCTATTGAGTAGGTTTGCAAGTGGACAAGTGACTATATCAAAAGTTTAATTGAAATGAATGTAGAGACATAGGAAAATATACGTACTTTTGATTCATATCCGGGATGTCAATCTCGTGCTTCAAACAAAAGGCATCCACCTCTCCTATAAGACCTTTCCATCCACCTTCTCTCAATTCAGCAAGCAATACCTTTGTGTTAGAAACAATATCCAATGCATTTGCAATATCCAAATCTTTATTTTGGAGTTTGACACACAAGACATCAGTGGTCTGCATAATTTTTTCCATGAGATGGAGAATGAAGACGAACTCAAATGTAACTAGGAACTTAAGGGCACCCTCTGCATCTCCTCTTGAACTCCATACAACTGTGCGGTCATTTGCTACACTTCTTAGTACCGAAACTGACGCACCAAACAATCTTAATAAGCTTTTTACTGACTTGTAGTGGGAACTCCATCTGGTGTCTCCGGCCCTTTGTAAAGATCCTATTTGATTTAATCCTCTTCCCGTGTCAAGCTCTCCTAGTTCAATCTCCTTTGCGATTTCAGTGGCCTGATTTTGTAGCAGCTCATCATTGCGTTTGGGAGATGCACTAACAGTATTTACAATAAAATTTGCATTTTGGAAGAAGTTGTGGACCTTATGTACCTCCCTTGAAGCGGCAACAAGAGCCAACTGAAGCTGATGAGCAAGGCAGTGAATATAGTATGCATAAGGACACTCTTGGAGAATTAGAGCCTTAAGACCATTGCACTCTCCTCTCATGTTACTTGCTCCATCATAGCCTTGCCCTCTGATATCTTGCACACTCAACTCATTATCAGCTAGCACGGCGATAATTGAGTTCTTGAGAGTCAAAGCACAAGTGTCACTAACATGAACTAAATTAAGGAAACGCTCCCTTATCTCCCCGTCTGTGTTGACAAATCGAACAACTACTGCCATCTGCTCTTTCTTAGACTCATCTCGAGATTCATCAACCATAATAGCAAACTTGCTCTTACCAATCTCTTGTCTAATTGAATTTTGCACTTTTCGAGCAAATATGCTTGCAATTTCCTTCTGAATAGTTGGTGAAGTGTACCTAGCATTTCTTGGAGCATTTTGCATAACTTCTCGCACCTCCTTATTATATGAACCCACAAGCTTGAGTATTTCCTTGAAATTACCTTGGTTTTGGGAATTTTCAGACTCATCATTTGCAGAACTATAATCGTCGCTTGTTCTATAACTTCTGGCATAGGAATACGAATACCATTATCAGTTTGAGCATTAACATTTGCAGAACTAGGTTCATTCTCTTCGCTAGGTTGCACATCTGATTGTGAGCTTGAACCAATTGGCTTGAAAAAATTCTTAATTCCAGATCTCTTCCTCTTCACGTCTACAAAAACACATGAGAATGATCCAAATTTTCTAATTAGTTTACAACGCGCGTATAACAAACTAATTTACTAATCTAGTCTAGTCTAGACTAGATTAAGATCAGCTAATAATGAACTCAATCTAAGACATGATCAAATCAATAGCTCTCGGTAATTAGAAAAACCTTTATCCCTTCCGCTTCCGGCGTTGCTCATGATGAGTTGATGAAAGTGCGGCCGGCCGAACTGGAGTCCTCCGTGGTGGCCGCCGGGAGTCAGGAGAGGCGTCGTGCGCGTCAGTACAGGAGCAGCCGCCCTGCCGGCAGACGAAACCACGATCTGATCGGATCGATAGTGTGTGCTGCTAGGCTGCTAGCTGATTCCTTGACCTGGGCTTCAGTTTTGCTAAATTGCTACGATATGCTAAATTGGCCTAGGCCTGTGTGCTGTCCCGAGTCCCGTACATAGCATAATAAAATAATACTAATTAACATGGGCTTAGACGCTTAGCACTTAGATTAGCCGATTGGGCCAACGGATATTGCATGCAAAAGCCTTGCTTACGGGAACAGGGGGGCGAATTAGTCAGGAAATTAGGAAACTAAACGATTTTGCTGGTAGTTTTCACGGGACGAGCGCATCGTTGGGGGGGTATCGCCCCCGCTCGTCCCCCCTTCCCTCCGTCCCTGCTTTGTTACACGGCCAAATCTGCATACGATATGCAGTTTCTGGGCAGAGAAGAAATGTCGGGTGCTTTCCAGGTCTGGAACTCAATAGCGCCACCAAAAGTGAAGTTGCATATGTGGACCTTCCTACACAACAGGCTATGTGATAGAATATGTGTCGTACACGTATTGTATACCTACGTGTTAGGTCCCTTTGTATTTTACCTAACGTGTTTGTACTTGTAACTTGATCTGTCTATATAATGAGAAGATACACGCCGGCACTTGTAGCCGAGCGACCCACCAATCTAAACTTTCGCTTATTCTGTTATGGTATCAGAGCCTATACGCTCCTGACCTAATACGCCGCCGTCGCTGCGATCTACATCGCCGACCGCCGCCGTTTCTCCCGCACGTAGCCATCGCCTCTATGGCCACAGATTCTGCGGCGGCATCAGCGGTGCTGCCTGCTGCGTCGACTACGGCGCACACCACCGCCTTGGCATCAACGCCTCCTCCGTCGCTCGCGGTCTCCACGACGCCGCCGCTCTCGTTCTCCACGGCATCGTCACTCGCGGTCTCCACGGCGCCGGAGATCTTCACCAACCCGCTTGTCTCCACGTCAACGGTATCCAGGGAGGAGGACAGGTGATGGCCGTAGACCCGGCGTGGTATGCGGACTCAGGCGCCACCCATCATGTCACCCACGAGCTCGAGAAGCTCACTACCAGGGAGCCCTACTACGGCACCGAGCAAGTCCACACGGCGAATGGAGCAGGTATGCGTATTCATAATATTGGTCATGCACTTTTACCTACTCCATCCTCTAAGCCACTAAATTTAAATCATGTCCTTCATGTTCCCAATGCTCGCCACAATCTTTTGTCTATGAGTAAACTTTCACATGATAACAATATGTTCATTGAACTTCATCCTCATGATCTTTTTGTAAAGGACCGGGACACGAGGGAACCCATTCTTAGAGGTCGGTGCCATGGTGGTCTTTATGAGATTAAAGCTCCTGTCATCAAGCAAGCACTCAGCAGTGTCAAGGTGTCACGTGATATGTGGCACAGTCGCCTAGGTCATCCAGCTTTGCAAGTCGTCCAACATGTTCTCCATAGTCACGATTTACCTTCCACCATAGAGTCAAATAAAATTAAGAGAGTTTGTGATGCTTGTCGAAGGGAAGAGTCATCAATTGCCCTTCTCTTTGTCTACTCGTAACAAAATTTCCATTAGAGATCATTTATTACGATGTTTGGGGTCCTGCCCAAACTTCATTAGTGGACATCGTTTTTATGTGAGTTTTGTTGATTCTTACAGTCGTTTCACTTGGCTCTATTTACTTAAGCATAAATCTGATGTCTATGATGTGTTTCTCCAGTTTCAAAAACATGTAGAACGCCTACTTAATCGCAAAGTTATTCATGTCCAAACATATTGGGGTGGAGAGTATGAGAAACTTCATCCCTTCTTTCACAACCTAGGCATCTCACATCGAGTTTCATGTCCACATACTCATCAACAAAATGGCACTGCTGAACGTAAACACCGTCACATTGTTGAGACAGGTCTTACTTTGCTTGCACATGCTTCAGTTCCTTTGTCTTATTGGAATGATGCCTTTTCTACAGCCTGTTTTCTGATTAATAGGCTTCCTAGTCGCACCATTAACATGAAAACCCCTCTTGAGCGGCTTCTTAATGAAACTCCTGATTATACTTTTTTCAAGGTGTTTGGCTGCGCATGTTGGCCTCATCTTCGACCCTACAATAATTATAAACTTGAATTTCGTTCCAAAAAGTGTGTTTTTCTGGGCTATAGTTCGTTACACAAAGGCTACAAGTGTCTACATGTTCCTTCTAATCGAGTATATATATCTAGGGACGTGATCTTTGACGAGACCGTGTTTCCTTTTGTCAACATGCCATCCTCACAAACACCACCCTTCACGGAATCATCGTTACTTTCTGCTGACCAATTTATGGATATTGCATATACTCCGTCTTTGCTTGCTAATCATGGTGCAGGTACAGGCCGTGGCGCTCGTTTGGAGCTTCTTACGCCAGAAAATGATACTGCAGCTACCGTTGATCGTTCGCAGCCTCATCACGTTAATCAACAATCTAATTTGCATGGCCAGGCATTGGACCTCGTGCCCATGCATGGCTCTACACCACCGATGCATGTTCCTGTGTTAAGGAGCCAGCTCGTGGAGGAGCCTCTTCCGGTGTTGAGCCAGCTCATGGAGGAGCCGCTCCCTTACTCCACTTCGGCTTCTACGCCTGGACGCAACGACGTACATGCACCGGATACCACGCCTAGACGCGCTGACGTGCCGTCGTCCCCTGCTTCGCCCCCCGTGCGTGGTGTGTTGTTCCCTGAGCAAGATGGCTCCCTGTCTCCTGCTCCCTTTGATCCAACAGGGTCTGACGTGGAGACCGGGACCGCGTCACCGGCTGCTTCACCGTTTGCGGCAGATTCTCCAGTACCGTCACCAGCTCAACTTGGTCCAGTTACGCGTGGACGTCGAGGTATCGTGCAAAATAAAATTCGTACTGACGGTACAGTGGCTTGGAGCAGTATTCTGGCGACACGAGAAGCATCCAAGGACACAACTGAACCCCAGGATTACCGTGCGGCGCTTCTTATTCCTCATTGGCGTGATGCTATGGAGACAGAGTTTTCAGCGCTTCAGGCAAATGGTACTTGGAATCTTGTGCCTCCTGTTCCGGGTATTAATTTGATTGACTCCAAATGGGTATTCAAAGTGAAATTGCATGCTGATGGTTCCGTTGAGCGTTATAAGGCTCGTTTAGTTGCTAAAGGATTTAAGCAACGCTATGGTCTGGATTATGAAGAAACTTTTAGTCCCGTGGTCAAGCCAGCAACTATCAGATTATTGCTTTCTATGGCTCTTTCCCGCGGATGGCATCTTCGTCAGCTTGATATCCAGAATGCTTTTCTTAATGGTTTTTTTGATGAGCAAGTATACATGAGACAACCACCTGGTTTTGCTGATCCTGATAAACCTGATCATTATTGTCATCTTGTCAAGTCACTCTATGGTCTAAAGCAGGCTCCTCGGGCTTGGCATGCTCGCCTCAGTTCTGTTCTTAGCGTACTTGGCTTCTCAACGTCAGCTACTGATACGTCATTGTTCATCCTTCAGCGTCCAGATGTCACTATTTATTTGCTGGTATATGTTGATGATATTATTGTCATTAGCTCGACTGCATCAGCCATTCCCAGGTTAATTACTCAGCTCAGATCTGAATTTTCTGTTAAAGATCTTGGTATGCTGCATTATTTTCTGGGCATTGAGGTGTCTTCGCCATCGTCTAGCAGTCTATTTCTTCGACAACGCAAGTATGCCATTGAGCTTCTTGCACGTGCTGGTATGTTGAAGTGCAGTCCTTGTACCACTCCTATGGCATCATCTGAGCGCTTATGTAGTACTGATGGTGATATTTTATCCCCCGACGAAGCTACTAAGTATCGCAGCCTGGTTGGTGGTCTTCAGTACCTTACAGTGACACGGCCAGATTTATCCTTTGTTGTTAACAAGGTTTGTCAATACCTTCATGAGCCTCGCACTCCTCACATGTCTGCAGTGAAGCGTATTCTCCGTTACATACGCTCCACTATTGACACTAGCTTATTGTTTCGGTCTTCTACCACTACACTGCTCTCAGCGTTCTCGAATGCGCATCGTGGCAAGTATGGATGATAGGCGATCCAATCGGGGTATGCTATATTTTATGGCGGAAATCGATCGCTGGAGTGCTCGGAAGCGATCTACGGTTTCGTGTCAAGTCTGAGTCCGAGTATAAAGCTCTTGCTAATGCTACAGCCGAGCTTGTCCAGGTCGATCTTTGTTACAGGAGCTTGGTGTTACGCAAGCACAACCTCCGGTGTTATGGTGTGACAACATCGGAGCGACGTACCTGTCTTCGAACCCAGTCTTTCACGCAAGGACAAAGCACATTGAGGTTGATTTTCACTTTGTCCGCGAGCGTGTTGCTCAGAAGCAGCTTCAAATTCGGTTCATCTCTTCTCAAGATCAAGTTGCTGATATTTTCACCAAACCACTCCCTTTACCCTTGTATGATCTTTGTAGGCGCAATCTCAATCTTTTATCACCAGTTGAGATTGAGGGAGGGTGATAGAATATGTGTCGTACACGTATTGTATACCTACGTGTTAGGTCCCTTTGTATTTTACCTAACGCGTTTGTACTTGTAACTTGATCTGTCTATATAATAAGAAGATACACGCCGGCACTTATAGCCGAGCGACCCACCAATCTAAACTTCCGCTTATTCTGTTACTATGGAGAGTGGACAGGATGTAGCGGCGCGGCCTTTAGCACCCAGATAGTTGCGTGCTATGCTGTCAGGTACTGGAGACAACGGACCATCTCTCTTTGCAGTGCCCATTCGCGCGAGAAGTGTGGTTTTAATGTCTCAAAGATTTTGGCGTCCACCGGTTCCCACCATCCGAGGAGGACAGCTTGGGCACATGGTGGCCCACACTGACGGCAACAGTGGCATCACAAAACACGAAGGAGCTCAACGCCCTGGTTGTGCTTGTTGTGAGATCATTGTGGCTAGAACGCAATGTGCACGTATTCAACAAGAAATCTTCGTCGCCTCATGCAGTGTGCAGCGAAATCAGGCAACCTTTGAACCGTGGAGGGCGGCAAAGCTAGGCACGAGTGGAACGCTGCGAGTTGTAACCTAAGTGTGTGTGCGGTGTACCATGCGAGATGATGTTCGACCCTGGTTCTCTCTTGTAATATAACTATATCTTAATGAAAGAAGACATACGAGGCTTGCACGTTTTTTTGAAAAAGACAACAGTACTACTGTCATTACTGGGTTAGCCGCCGGTGCTGGTATTCACAACTTGGGCGGGGAAAGCTATTGGACCGGGGCCCAACTTTGACCCATTTAACAATGGGGTGCAGAGTTTCTTGACTAGTAAATTATACCGGTCTCCCTTTTAGCACTAGTAGATGCATTAAAATGAAGGAATGTTATTCATTTGGGTACTACAAAACGAAACTTGAAGCGCAGGAAATCAAACCTATGCAGACCACTTTTCTATTTCGGCAATCCAAAGGGCTTAAAGAAACTTTTCTTCCGACAATCCTACCCTATAAAATTCCTATTATTATTCCTTTTTAAATATGTTTAACTTTTGTCAGCTGTTCTTATTTGGACTCTTCACCCCGTCTTAGCTCGAATAGTTTATCATTCACATTTCATATTTCCTCTCTTGCCAAATTATTGAGATGGGATATTTTATACCTTCCGAGCAAGAAGTTTAGTAATACTTAGAAGTTGCCATTTCTCTTTTTTATAAACACTACTCTGATTGCGAACTCATTCTCTAAGAAATTTTCGGAGGCATGGATCTTATTTTGATATACCTCCATAGATTTGATAATAAAATTAATAGACACCTACTCTCTGACGACCATCTCATAGAAACCATCTTGGCATCGCACAGATAGTTCAAATGAAAAATATACTTAATTACCCAGATGAGATTGTTCACCGAAATCTAGCAATATAGGTGTCAGCGCCCTTCCAGGCACAACCCAGCCACAAGAGGAGATGGGTGTATCCACAAGGCAGGACCGGCCCAAACGCTTCGTCCGGCCCAACCACAAGTTCATCGGCCCACAATGGGTCCCGTGACGGTCAACGAGCAGATCCTTAAGCGGGCATCAGACAGGGAGCAGGGGTATCCCAGGGGATCACGGCAACTGGCGGCGACGGCGAATTCCTCTACTTTGTACCTAGCTTATCCTAATCGTGGAATCAAACCTTGTAATCGGATCATAGCCTCAATTCATATGCAATAGGGAGTGATTTGCACTGGAACCCTAACATCTGGTATCAGATTAGCCACCCCCCCCCACCACCACCATTCCTGAAACCCGCCGCTACACCATCGATCGACGACGCCTCCTCGACACCATGGACCCGGCGTTGAAGGAGTACCTCGATGCCATGCGTGCAGATCTCAAGAGCTCCTTCGAATCTCGCACCGACAAGCTGGTGAATCAAAACGAGGCGATGTCGGCGCAACTCACCGATTTGTGTCGTTGGAAGCCGGACCTCGAAGCACGCCTTGCCAAGCTCCAGGCGCAGGTCATGGAGATGCAGCGCGCGCCATCCACGGCTGCGCAAGCTGCGGGTGGGTCCGCAATGGCGCCTAGCGCCACCGCGTTTCCCCTCCACACCGCTGGAGCGACCCACAGGCCAGTTGGCTACGGCGAGGACATCATACCCGGGGGATCACCGTCGGCGGCCGTCGTGTTGTCGCCGGCTTCCCCGTTCACGGGTACATTTTCCCTCCAGAACTCGATCCCGAAATCCACCAACTCGCAAGTGATTTCGTCTCATATCCTAGACGGCCTAGGTTCAAACACCCCCAATTTCCCGTTTCCTCCATTTACCGGCAATAATCCTAACCTCTGGATCACCCTCGCTGAGCAATACTTCCAAATGTTCGCCATACATGAGTCTAACTGGGTTCCTATGTCCATACTCCACTTTTCCGGCTGGCATTTGGTTTCAGTCTGTTCGGAAGAAAATAGAAACCCTCGAATGGATATCGTTTACTTCCTTGCTTTGCACGCGATTTGGGCATTATTAGACAATTCTATTCAATCAAACAAACCTCAATAGTTGTAGAATACATAGAACGCTTTGATATATTGATGAACCATCTTGTATCTTACTCAGACACTACTCACCCTTACTATTTTCTTAATCTTGTTGTCAAGGGCCTACGAGCGGACATCCGATCTGTCGTCATGGTTCAGCGGCCAACTGACTTGGACACGGCATGTTCTCTTGCACTGCTCCAAGAGGAAGTGACCGAGGGAGAATGTGTCTCGCCTCCGCGCCAGATTGAGCATCGTTATATCAGACTTCCTGCAAAGGATACTACAACACATATAGTGTCTGCTCCTGCCACTCCATCTGGCCGCTCGACTGACAACCGTGGTCTCGATGCTGCTCGTAAAAGTGGTGATGCCAAAGTTCAAGCACTCTGTGATTACCGTCGCGCCAAGGGCTTATGCTTCAAGTGCGGCGACTGATGGGGACAAGACCACGTGTGCCCGGCAACTATGCAAATGCACGTCGTGGAAGAGCTGCTGGCAATGTTTATAACTGATGAATGACTGGTTCTGAACCCGCTAGTTCAGAAAATTCAGAAGCTGAAGTGATGTGCTCCATTTCTGTATATGCAATGAATGGGTCGGCGGCAGATGCCTCAGGGGTGATACATCTTCACGCAAGAATGGGTGATCATGAAATACTGCTATTGGTTGATTCGGGCAGCTCCACCTCGTTCATCAATAAGCAACTGGCTGATTCAGTATCAGGCATGCAACTCCTAGCAAAACCATGCAGAGTTCGGGTAGCAGATGGATCTTCATAGCGATGCACCTCCTTTATCCCTCAGTGCGCTTGGACATCGATGGGACACATATTTCATATTGATCTAAAAGTGTTGCCTCTGGGAGTTTACGACGCCATATTGGGCATGGATTGTCTAGAGCATCATAACCCAGATATCGATTGGGTGAAGAAGACTCTGTCTCTTAAATCTGAAAAGGGGGATGTCATTCTCATAGGTCACACTGTCAACAATATACAATGCTCAGCGATCTCAGCTAGTGAACTGAACACACTTTGCAGAACTGGCTCAGCAGCTCACCTGATTCACATTTATGCGATCAACGGTGAGATACACACAGAGGAAGTGGTACCTGAGAAAATCCAAAGTGTTGGCGCAGTTTTCTGATGTTTTCTCTGAACCAACTGATCTCCCTCCAAGAAGAGAATGCGACCACAGGATTCCTGTCATGGCAAGAGCACAACCTGTAAACGCCAGAGCATATCGACACAAGCCTGAGCTAAAATCTGAGATCGACAGACAAGTCCAAGAATTACTGCAATCCGGCTTTATTTAGAAAAGCACTAGCCACTTTTCGTCACTAGCCATCCTAGTTAAAAAGAAGGATGGTACATGGAGGCTGTGTGTCGACTACAGAGCTCTCAACTCAATGACAGTAGTGAGTAAATACCCTGTGCCAATCATTGACGAGCTCCTGGATGAGTTATCGGCTGCACGTTGGTTCTCCAAGATGGATCTTCGTGCAGGATATCACCAAGTCCGGCTATCACAAGGCGAGGAATTTAAAACCGCCTTCCAGACACATGCTGGCCATGGGGAATACACTGTCATGCCATTTGGCCTAGCTGGCGCACCGGCAACATTCCTAGGGGCAATGAATTCAACTCTGAAACCACTACTACGAAAGTGTGTAGTTGTTTTCTTTGACGACATCCTCGTCTATAGTGACACTTTAGATTCCCATGCTTGTCACTTGCAAGCGGTGCTAGAGCTACTCCAACGTGACAATTGGCGCATCAAAAAGTCTAAATGCTCTTTTGGTCAACCCAGAATTGCATATCTGGGACATATCATCGATCAGTCTGGTGTTGCCTCGGATCCAACAAAAATAGAGAAAGTGGCGCATAGCCAGTTCCCACTACCATTAAGGAGGTCTGCAGTTTCCTAGGCCTAGCAGGTTACTATCGCAAGTTTTTGCGCCACTTTGGGATTCTAGCTAGACCACTATTCAATTTGCTGAAGAAAAATGTCCCTTTCGTCTGGAACAGAAGAAACCAACACTTCTTTTGAACTACTCAAGAAAAACCTGGTGGAAGCACAAGTCCTTAAGCTACACAAAAACTTTTGTGATTGACACAGACGCATGTGACACCGGAGTGGGAGCTGTACTGCAGCAAGGAGGGCATTCAATTGCCTACATGAGCAAACCTTTAAGCATCACAAATAGAGGACTGTCTACTTACGAAAAAGAGTGCCTCGCCATCCTAATGGTAGTATAACAATGGAGACCATACCTCCAGCACCAAGAGTTCGTGATTCGGACAGACCAAAAAAGTTTGGTTCACCTCGAAGAACAAAGGCTGACCATAGTTTTGCAGCAGAAAGCCTTTACCAAGCTTCTAGGCTTGCAATACAGAATTTCCTACCGCAACGGTACTGACAATAGAGCAGCTGATGCTCTCTCTCGCCGTCAGCATGACACTCATGTGTCTCTATCTGCCATCAATATCTGTCGGCTGGCATGGCTGGATGATATCAAGGCAAGCTATGCAACGGACACTTCTGCTAAGAGGTTAATGACCAAATTACAACAAGGACCAGATGCTCAAGGCCGGTTCTCGGTTGAAAATGGTATCCTTTACTTCCGAGGACGTATATGGCTCGGTGGTGCACCTAATCTACAAGAGCAGATGATGATTGCTTTCCACTCCAGTACTGTAGGAGGCCACTCTGGTTTCCCAGTCACCTACACTCGCTGGCGCAGGATCTTTGCTTGGCCCAAGATGAAAGCCATTGTCAAGAAATTCGTGCAATCATGCTTGACGTGTCCGCAAGCTAAACCCGAATAGGTCAAGTACCCAGGACTTCTCCAGCCTCTGCCTACACCTGACAGAGCATGGAAGATGGTAACGATGGATTTCATCAAGGGCCTACCCACCTCGGGATCAGCCAACTGTATCATGGTTGTGGTCGATAAGCTGACGCGCTACACGCATTTCATACCCTTGCATAATCCATTCATGACCGCCAAAGTGGCCTTGGCGTACACCGACAACATATTCAAGCTACATAGTACACCAGAGATCATTGTGTCAGATAGGGACCCCATTTTCACCAGCAGATTCTCGAAGGAATTCTTCGCCATTGTCGACACCAAACTGAGGATGAGTTCAGCATATCACCAGAAACTGATGGGCAATCAGAACGCGTGAACCAATGTCTAGAGATATACCTACGCTGCTTCACTCAAGCATGTCCGGATAAGTGGAGTCAATACATATCACTTGCAGAGTATTGGTACAACACTAGCCTCCACTCAGCTTTGCAAACATCACCTTTTGTGGCATTGTATGGACATGAACCACGACACTGGGGGATCGAACCAGCCACAGTCTGCTCTGTCCCTCCTCTGAAAGAATGGCTCGAAGAAAGACAACTGATGCAAGAATTACTCCAACACAACCTGAATCATGCGAAGCAGCAAATGAAACTTCAGGTAGATAAGAAAAGGACTCCTCGCACTTTCTCAGTGGTGATTCAGTTTTTGTGAAGCTTCAGCCGTACGTGCAATCATCGGTGACTCGCCGCACCAATCACTTACTTAATCAAGACCTGCATCAATCCTGTACGAGATTGCCTTGCCCAGCACTTCCAAGATTCATCCGGTTTTCCACGTATCACAATTACAGAAGGCCCTCCTTCCAGGTACACCTACGTTCTCGCAACTTCCAGTTATTACTGACACCATTGTTACTCCTGTCAAGATTCTGGCAAGCCGATGGAAACGTGGACCACATGGATGAAAGGAACAAGTGCAAGTGCAATGATCTGACCCAGCAGTGTTGGACATTACCTCGGAAGACAAGGAAGCTCTACGACAGAAATTTCCAGAGACGGCGGCTTGGGGGCAAGCCGTTTCTCAAGGGGGAGGGGATGTCGGCACCCTTCCAGGCACAACCCAAACAGAAGAGGAGATGGGTGTATCCACAAGGCAGGCCCAGCCCAAACGCTTCGTCCGTCCCAACCGCAAGTTCATCGGCCCACAATGGGTCCCGTGACAGGCACAAGCAGATCCTTAAGCGGGCATCAGACAGGGAGCAGGGGGTATCCCAGGGGATCACGACAACTGGCGGCGGCGGCGAATTCCTCTACTCTATACCTAGCTTCTCCTCATCGTGGAACCAAACCTTGTAATCGGATCATAGCCTCAATTCATATGCAATAGGGAGTGTGATCGGACCCTTATTTAGTTAGAGAACAAACATTCACTAGATGAAATTTGTGTTCTCGTTCGACACTCGCTAAGATTTGGTCTAGTTTCTCACATGTTGTTCCTCTCCGATTTGCCCGTGTAAATTGTGCCCTAAAGTGCAATCTCTTTTAGATTAAGACTCATGGCATTCAAAATGATTGAAATTGTCATTGTTTTTCTCATCCTGACGATGGATAATATTGAAAATTTCTCCTACTAATAGAGGCAAGGTATTTGATTCGCATATTCAGACCAGCTCCGCTAGAAACTTCGGTTTCTTATGCATTTTGAGCTGCCCCAATATATACCGCTACTTAAGGACCATTCAAAACAGTTAACTTTGGATACCTCATGAAACTTAACACAATGATCTCGAGAAAAAAACGTCCCTTTTTTTGTGAATCAAAGAAACAACGTCCGTGACGTGAAATGACAATATATTGACGCCCACTAAAATTCCTCCCGACCTCCCTCGTGGAGTTACCAGGCAAAGTCCGAACCTTCAGACAAAGTTTTTAAAAAGGAGCTGAAAAATTAGATCTTCTAGTCTCTAGAATTGCAAAAAAGATCTAGTTTTTCCTCCCGGAAAGTTTCATGACAAAAAAAAATGCTTCGTATATAAGTCTTCGATTTTTTGTCGCCAGAGAAAGAAGCTTGATTTCGATATGACTTGTCACATACAGTACATATACTCCCTACTAGAATTTTAAGGTGATGGAAACCAAGTCAAGGCACAGGTCAGACTATCTGCAGATGATCCATTGATCGGGTGTAGAGGAAGGAGAGAGAAGCCATCATTCTCAAGGCTTTTACTCCTCCTCCTCCTCCTCCTCCTCCTCCTCCTCCTCTCCTCCTCCTCCTTTGACAGCTGACATGTACCGAACCAGCTCTGCAAATGCAGCAGGCATGCCCATGAAATCCTCCACTCCAGCTCCAGTATAGACGCAACAGGACACGCATAGCAAACGAAATCCATCCTGACTAATTCCTGCCACTGGAGTAGAGTACTCCACTAGCAGCCGAGGAGTATGTGACAGGTGCGTGTGACAGGGTGAAGTACTGCTGAGCTCACACCCTCCTATAGTAATGGCCAAGTTGAAACCCTATCTGTCCCAGCTCGAGAAGATGCACAGCAATGGCAGACCTTTTTGTTTTCTTTTTTCCTTCCTCTCTTGCGTAACTTGAGTCTCGAGGCATGATCATGCATGACCTGTCAGGAATGGAGGAAGGAAGGAAGAAGAGGCTGCAACTTCAGTTGGCTCTGCCATCATGGTTGTTGCAGGCAGAGCAGGACAGATCTGCAGCTGGGTTCCAAGGTCAACATGTCAAGTCAGACCTAGAATCCAAATCTCGGATTATTCTGCAGGGAACCTACCCTACTTCTTTGGTAACTTGTGCCCTGCTCCATACTCCTTCGAATGGAGTACTACTAGTACTAGCAGATTCATGTAAGAAACAGGGTCAGTTACAGGAACAATATCTGAGCATGATCTGGGGCGTTGTGGGCAAAAGAAAAAAAAGAACAAATCTTCTTCAGCTATCTGCACATTTCAGGTTCGAGATCCTCACTGGGCAATGGGCCACAAAACCCCAGGCGAAGGATATCTGAACTTGAGACTTGATTACAACACTACTCTGAAATGTGACTGTTCTGAGTACTACTCTGAGTACTAGTATATATATAAGGAGATAAAAATAGGACGTTGTTCATTCGAGAGCTTGAAATGTGATTAAAAATAGTTAAGCACAAATTACACTAATATTTCGTCATGCTTCTGAGAACAACTTTTGTAGTACTAGCCGGTCGGTCAAGATGTTGAAGAAGTGTCTGCAGAATCTACAGGACCCAAAAAGAGTAAAAATTATCACGTTCTTTGACGATCTCCAAAATCTTGAAAAAGGACATGATCATTGTTCACATCGAATCCTGGGGAGTGAGGTGATGTGCCATGCTGATGATGATGGAGCTTTGAACAAGGGAGGCATACATCATAGATCATGTACCGGCTCTACTAGATGGTTCCTCCTGGCAATACATGGAGCAGTGAAGACCAGCTGTGCCTTCTTGAATGCAGCTCATCATCATGTTGATGCATTGGGACGGTAAGAGAACTGTGAGGAGATCAGCCTGGGTGAGTTTGATTTGAGAGCAAAGACTTATCGCACTGCTGCACTCGAGTATGGGGAGTGAAGTGTGTTAAATTTATCCCGATGACTTTGGCCGCCACATAGCTTACCGCTACTCTGTTTTGTCATCATGACGTGCCATGTACTTCTTCCAATGGCTGATCATGTAAGAAAATTTACCCCTTCCAATGGCACGTGAGACAGTGAGACCTGCCGTAATTTTCAGATATGAAGATATGTGGCAATATAGCAAATTGTTATGGCCTATTTGATTGGCAGGATAGAAAAAAGTCACAAGTAGAAAAACACAGGATTAGAGAGTCACGACCATGGGACTGTTGCATGGGACGGTTCCTTCCTGCACGTTGGACTCCCTTTTGCGTGATTGTAATACAGTTATTGCCTAAGTAATAAAGCTCACCCAGTTCAAAAAAAAGAGAGAGTCACGACCACCTGAATCCTATAGGATGTGGAACCTATAAAAAAAATTCAAGCAGTGTTTGAATCACAGAAAAAATTACCACCAAAATATAGTGTAATGCAATCTTATGAGAAAATTCCAAAGGATCTAATCCTAGAATCAAACGATGCCTATAGAAAAAAAATCCTCTAAAATTTCTTTGTAATTCTTGAATCAAACGAGCTCTCCAGATATGCTAAAACAAATGATCATTTTTGTGCTACCGGTATTTTTCCGCAGTGTCCTATGTAATCGAGTTTGTTTGTTTGGTTGGATCTGATGGGTCACAAAAACACGACTATCATCTTACATAAAACTTTTAACATATTTTAAAAACAGGTAATACCATCAATTGATGCACACAACTACTCCCTACGTTTCATTTTCTGAAATGAGAATCATATACTAAAAGACGTCTAGATTTATTCGTTTCATAAAAGATAAACCATCTTATATTATATAACCGGGGAGTACCTCATTGTCTAGTTATCGAACGTTCAAGTACAAAGAGAAACAACAGCCTGATGCATGCATGCTCCATCACACAGAAAGAGGAATACAAAAACGCACTTATGCATTGCCAATCCTATTTCTAAACAGCCAACCAATTGAGGCTACTCATAGTGGTGGACAGAAACATCCATGTTCATAAACGCCACATAAGCATATTAATGAAATGCCATGATAATAAATGAAAAAAGAGAGTGACATCACATAAGCATGCTATGTTATCATAAGCATATTGGATTAGTAAGAACCAAATTAGCCCCAATCAGAGAAAGCCTAGGATCTCAGAGATTTGATATATATATGTCCTTTAAACCGGGACGAGAGAGTAATAATATATGCATCTTACTAGTTTAAGTTACTTAACACTAACATAGTTCGAACAAGTTCTGTGTGACGATTTGCAATAGGTAGGATACTAAAGCGTCCAAGATTTTGAGACATATTTTAGGAAGTCAAGATTTTCAGTGGTATTGTGTTCCTCCCCTCAGTCAGGGGAATTTTAGTGGGCATAAATGCAGCATCCTTGTCCATCCAAAATGTATTGACTGGAGATAGATGTGTCAAATATTTCGTGACATCCAAAGTAGATAATTTCAAATGGGTTTTAATTGTAGTTTATGGTGCGGCACAAGACGAGCAAAAACCAGACTTTCTGGCAGAATTAGTTTGAATCTGCGAAGATGGGCCTCTATCTATGTTGGTGGGAGGAGATTTTAATATCAATAGAAGAAAAGAAGAAAAAATAAGGATAATTTTAACACATGGTGGCCTTTTATTCCAATGCCATTATAGAAATTCTTTATTTGAGAGAGCTAGCTCTCTCAGATCGACAACACACTTGGGCTAATCGCAGAGACAACCCAAAAGTTAGATAGAATTCTAACAAGCATGAATTCGGAACAAAAAATTCTGTTGGTTTCTATTAGGGCCCTTGCCAGGTTAGGGTCCGATCACACCCCTTTATTACTTGACTCTGGAGGCCGAGCCTTTAGAGGAAATAATAGGAAATTTTCTTTCGATCTTTCCTGGTTTAAGCAAGATGGTTTTATGGATACGATGGCCCAAGAGTGGGCGTCAATATCCATGGGACTAAATGCATTAGAGCTTTGGCAAAATAAAATAAGACACATAAGAAAATTTCTTAGAGGATGGGTTAGAAATTTGAGTGGAACTCATAAAGTTGAAATGAGTTTCTAGATAATGTTATCAATAGTCTGGATATCAAAGTCGAAACAACACCTTTGAGTGAAGATGAAATTAAGACCACGTGGCATGCTAATGAAGATTTAGCGAAGTTAAGACATAATGAGGAGTCCAAGTGGCCTCAAAGGGAAAAGGTGAAGTACATACAGAAGGAAGGTGATAATACAAAATACTTTTACTTGATTGCTAATGGGAAACACATAAGAAAGAAAATATTTCAATTAGAACAAGAAGAAAGAACTATCTTAAGACAAGAGAATTTGAAAACTTATATCTCTGAGTACTGAAAAATCTGTTTGGTTCGCCACCAAAAAGTAATTGTGTGATGAATGAGTCAATTACACAAGGTATTAATCAAATTTCAAAAGAGGAGAATGCAATTTTAACTACGAACTTTATGGAGAAATAAGTGTTTGAGGCGGTCATGCAAATGGAAAAGAACAAAGCGTCTTGGCCATATGGGTCCCCTGCTGAATTCTTCCAAAATTGGGAAAGAATCAATTTCAAAGAGGCACTTTGGGACAATCATACTCCTCAAAAAACAAAATGCAATCCAAATTTAATAATACCATCTTATTTGTCTTTTGAATGTTAGTTTTAAAATCTTTACCAAAGTGGGAACAAACCATGTGATGAGCATAGAAGAAAAGGTCGTAAATCCTACACAAACAGCTTTTATGCCGGGTAGACACATTCTAGAAGGAGTAGTTATTCTTCATGAAACCATCCATGAGCTTCATAGGAAGAAAATGTATGGAATGTTATTTAAAATTGATTTCAAAAAGGATGCGATAAGGTAAATTGGTATTTTTACATCAAACCTTATGCATGAAAGGGTTCAACCCAAAATGGTGTGAGTGGGTTCAACGGTTTATTGAAAAAGGAAGTGTGGGCATTAGAGTAATGATGACATAATGAAAGGACAAAGTACGTCGCCTAGAGGGAGGGTGAATAGGATTTTAAAATAATTATGGGCTAGGCTCTAACAAATACGAAATAAAACTAAAATTTAATTTATCAAAGCACAAAACCTAAAATCACTAGGTTCAGCTAAGTGCACCAACAACCTATGCTAAGCAAGATAACCAACAAGGTGAAAGCAAGATATATTACTTCAAGCACAATGGCTATCACAATGTAAAGTGCATAAGTAAAGGTCTTGGGTATAGGAATAACCGATGGACACGGAGACGGAGGTTTTACCTCGAAGTTCACTTCCAAAGAAGCTACATCTCTGTTGGAGAGGTGCAATGGCGCAATGCTCTCCGAACATCACAAATGGCTCACCTTGAGGTGTAGTGTCTCGATGCTCACCAACGGCACACAAGGACTCACCTCAAGATGTGAAGGCACGCTACTCACCAACGCCAAAAATGGCTCACCTTATTCTCCCGAGTGCGCACCATAAAGACGGGCACTCGATCCACTATGGAACACTTGAGGGCGGTCACCAAACCCGTACAAGTTTGGGGCAATCTCCACAACTCAATTGGAATCTCCCAAGAAACACCACAAAGTCCTCTAGCTTGAGGAAGATACACAACTCAATTGGAGGCCCCAAGGTAACCACACCACAACAACACAACCGTCTAGGGTTCCAAGAACCCAAGAGTAACAAGCCCATAAGCTTGAACTCGTCGAATCTCCGTGGATAAATCAAACCTATGCACCAAATGCAAGGGCAAGTCTGTCACTCCCAAATTCCACCAAAGATACAAAGGCTATTGGGGAAATAAGAGAGGAAGAACACAAAAGGAGAACACAAAACTCTCCAAGATCTAGATCTCAAGGATTCCTTTACAAAGAAGGGATTTGGTTAGGTGGGGTTGTAGATCTATATATCATCTCACAAATCCCTCAAAAGATGCAAGAATCATAAGAGGGGAGGGGGAGGGTACAAGCTTTTCAAGGTCAACAATGGAGGAGAGAGAGTGGGAGAAAAATACCAACCAAAGAGCTAAACCCACCAAGAGTAAGAGAAAGGCCTTAAAAAGATCCTCCCAAATCTGCCCGTTATGCATAGATCCGTGCACGGCCGGTAGCACCTTGCCAACGGTCAAAAACTACGACTCGGAAAGTGGCTGGTACTACCACTAGAGCAGTGGTACTTCCGATAGGTAGAGGTCAGTACCACTTCCTAATTTTTGGTCAACTTCCACCGACACTACTGGCGGATATTGACCTAGCGGAACTACCGGTGGCACGCCGGAACTACCAGTCCAGGCAACAACAGAAAGTAAAACTGCAATAACTTTTGCATCCAAACTCCAAACGAGACGAAACTAATTCTTTTGAAAAGATAACGACGTGTATAATCCAACAAAAACACAAGGGAGAAAATATCAAGTATAGATATATGTGATATACCTCCCTAGGTGTGGAGCTAGAAAATCCGCAAAATCAAAAACGCAATAGGATATGCAAGGGAAATCTTTTTTTGACGAACTAGAGCTTGTTATGAATATAGCCACAAACCCTAGATACTCACATGGACAAGATCAAACAAAAACAAAGAAATATGGTGCAAGAATGAAAAGGTTTGAGCTCTCTCCGAAAGATGTGATCGAGTCACTCACTCGAGAGCTCCTCTTGATAGACGACTATCTATCCTAAACCCGGTCTTCCAACTAACCACATGAGACCGGAAAACGAGAGAACTTATCAAGATCATACCCTCGCCTTGAGCATTCCAATTGACTTGTATGTAGACCGTCTTATCTTTCTCAAGATGAAATACCTTTCTTGATTGCTCTTGCTTGATGAAGACTTGCGAATTGCTCCACCGTACACCAAGCGAGGCCTCTTTCTTGAACTTGTCTTCATTAATCCAGGATCACCGAGGATGGAAAGCTTCAAGCATGTTTTCTTCTAGAAATGGCGCATCTTGAGCTTGCACTTCATTTCTTCTAACTCCGTAAGTATGATGTCTTGAAAATAAACATAAGGAACTCCATATTCTTCTTCTTCAAGACACTCTTTATCTTCTTCTTAATATTCCTCAACATGATTCCACAAATCCTGAAGCCCATGGACAATGTTTCTTCTTCATTTCGTCTAACTTGAAACCAACACATGGTCCAAACGATGCCAATGGACAAAATCTACAAGTGAAACTCAAATTACACATTGGTCCATAAATATTGTCATTCATTACCAAAACCACACATGGGGCATACATGCCCTTTCACATAGGTCATTATTTACAAAAAAAAGTTCCACGTGAAGGAGATCCTTTATTACCTATTCTTTTCAACTTGGTCGCGGATATGTTGGCAATCCTAATTAAAAGGGCCAGGGAAGAGGGACTTGTAAGTGTACTGATGCCAAATTTAGTTGATGGGAGGTATTTTCATTTTACAATATGCCGATGATAGCATTATATTCATGGAGCATGACCTTGAGAAGGCTCTTAATATGAAGATGGTTTTATGTATCTTTTAGCAACTTTCGGGCCTTTAAATTAAATTTCACAAGAGGACTATAAGGTGATGTTCGGTTGTGACATAGGATCACTTCCTTTCAGATACCTCGGAATCCCAATCCATTTTTGCAAGTTAAAGAACGGTGAGTAGAAATCAGTAGAGGACTGTTTTGAAATCAAACTCAGTAGTTGGATTGGCAAAAGTCTTTCCTATGGGGATTGTTTAATTCTTATTTATTTAGTACTCACAAGCCTACCCATGTTCATGCTCTCTTTTGTAGAAACACCCAAAGGGGTGAGGAAGAGACTTGATTACTTTAGATCTTGATTCTTTTGGCAAAGTGATGGACAAAAAAAGAAACATAGGCTTTCTAAATGGAACATAATATGTATACCAAATGAACGGGGGGGCTAGAAGTAGAGGTTTTAGAGTTTAAAAACAAAAGTTTACTTAGCAAGTGGATATATAAACTAATGAATGAAAGTGGATAAATAAACTACATGATAAATATCTACACTCAAAAATTCTATCTCAGGTTTCAGCAAAACCAATTGACTTTCCTTTCCGAAAAGCTTTAATAACCGTAAAAGAAGATTTTTTTTATGAGGGGCTCTATAGTGCTTGGGAATGGGCAGAATACTAGGTGCTGAGAAGACATATGGTTAGGGGACAAGGCTCTTAATCATCAATATCATACGCTCTATAATAGTGTGCATCACAAAAATGTTATGGTGGAAAATGTTTTGGATTCGATCCCTATAAATTTAAGCTTTAGCAGACCCTTGGAGGAAATAAATGGCAAAGATGGATTCACCTAGTGTCACGTTTAATGAATGTCCATCTTTTAGACAGCGAGGATAGTTTCAAATGAAAGCCAACACCTCTTGGTGTTTTACAGTCAGTTCCATGTACCTTGACTTGCTTGATGGTCATATGGCTTACCTCAAGAAATACATTTGGAAAATTAAGGTTCCACTAAAAATAAGAATTTTTATGTGGTTTCTTCATCAAAAGAAAATTCTAACAAAGGACAATTTAAATAAAATGAATTGGCAATGATCTACTAAGTGTTGCTTTTGTGATCAAGATGAGACAAGTGAAGATATATTCATAACATGCCCCTTTGCGAGAATATTATGGAGGATTATCTTTATGACTTTTAACATACCTATTCCTACTAATATTACAAACTTATTTGGAAATTGGCTAAATGGGGTCCCTAAGATTGATAAACGGTACTTAGAGTTGATGTGTGTGCTTTATTATGGACAAACGGAATGTGCAAAATGATTTTATCTTTAATAAAAAAGCTTCCCATCTTTTCTGTAGGTTATCCCTATGTCTACGCATTGGATCCATATGTGGTCATATCTCCTCCCAGCGGAGGAGCGTCTCGCCATGGATATTGGGAGCAACCGTTTGGATACGGTATCACGGGATTTCTACATCCTGTGAGGCCGGCGGTTCAGTCGATTGACATAAAGATGCCCATGCATTGTTTTATTTTTTTTATTTTTAGACGACTTGTTACTTTTAATAATTTGGGTGACACATGAATTGTAACAGGATATAATAAAATTTGAATAATAATACAATAAACAGCCGTATGCATCGATTGATGCAGAGGCCCGGGGTCCTATCCCCCTATTTGCAAAAAAGGGACCAAGATTCCACACTATAAAGTAATGACCAAGTACGTATCAAATATGTCGTTTTGTGGATAACCCGCAAGTTTTGAAAGGGTTGGTATTTCAAAGAACAACACTATCGCGATTTGGAATAAATCGGCATAAGGAACTACCAACTTAAATATATGCCTTATCTGACTTATTATTACTAACCCCTGTTTCTGAGCATATTCAAAATAGGTGATCACTAGTATAATCACAACCTTGATCCAACATGATATTCCAGTCGATGATAATAGTAAAATTTGGAAGATGAAAATACCCCTAAAAACGAAGATATTCGCTTGATATCTCTGTAAGGAAGTAATTCTTACAAAAGATAATCTTGTTTATAGGAATTGACATGGAAATACACAATGCGTTTTTTGTCATCACGACGAGACAATCCGGAATTTATTCGTTTAGTGTAAATTTGCTTGTGCTATATGGTCAATCATCCAAATAGCCTCTGGTTTATCTCCCCTATGGTCGGTGACCAATGTATTTTGGTAACTGCTTGCATGAGATTGATGATAAATACATGAATTTGTTTAGAGTGGAAGAGGTTGCCATTAATTGGTCGCTTTGCCTATGTAGAAATGACAAGATTTTCAATAACATTGCGTCTTCTTCTCTGCAGGTTATATATTGGGCCACGGCTATTCTTCGATCATGAACTAATCTCCATCCAACGTATGGAGTTTCACGACTTGTTTGCGAAGGGGTGTACTCCTGATATGGATGACTGCGTGATTTGCGGATTGATCTGCCATAGCTCACGGCCGTTTACTTTGTTTGAGTTGTCTGTAATTTTGGTCTCATTATTTTTTTCTAGCAGCCGTGTGGTTTAATCGGTAGTGTGCATCTTAGTTATGCAGAGACCGAGTGTAAACATTACGTGAGTAATAAAAACGCCCATTTCCAAAAAAAAAAAGGTATAATCACAAATTCACAATTGCAAAGACGCACTTCTTATGAACCCTTCCAATAACACTTTGCCAAAATATCATTTGTAAAATAAATCTTCCACTAAGGTAGCAGTCAAATATCTTAATCATGTAAGTGGAATTTGTGGCTTTTTCTTCTTTCTGAAATACGTTATTTTGATATGTTTTAGAACCGCTGAAATTTTATTGCATACTACTACTCATGTTGGGAGGATAGAGGTGACAGGAACATAGTTCAACCAGAAAGCTAATCATATGGATTTCACCGTGATACAACCAGACGGGCCGGAGAAGATTCCAGCGAACACGTCCGGTTCTATATATTGACATACTCATGTTGTCATTGAACATATCTCCAATGATAATAACCTTTGGTTTTCTCATTTTTAGTATAAGCCAATAGTATGTTTCATACTCATGAACAGTTTAATCCGTGGGTACAGTAAGTGCATAAATCTTTGACCGTCTCTGATCCAGAGACAGCTGAGGCCTTTTTTAATGGGGTGTATCTTAGCACATTTTCATAGGAACTATTAAAACTTAAGAAACAACTATTACAATGGGGTGTATCTTAGATGGTGTTTCTTAGAGATATTGTATTTAATGATTTTATGCTCATGCATGTGTGTGATTGGCTAACCAAGTTTTTTGCCTATGATAGCGTGCAAGTGGTGTATCTTAGCTAAGATACAACACCCTTCTTTTTCATCATTAAATAGGGTGCCAAGTAAGCATTTTACCTATAATAAAACGCTAAGAGACTCTCGTTATGAAAGGCCTGAGAGGGAGAAACATTGGAAATAGTGCCGGCGGGGCCGGAAGAAGCGCAGGGCAAGGCCGAGAATAAGAATGATTGCGTATCTTTGGGCAGAAGTGCGTCATCAATTCATCACCATCATCACACTTTCTTCCTTTTGACAACGAACAACCACCACCATGAATGTACGCTCTCCTACCTCACCCTGCAGTGACGCTGTGCAGGAGAGTGAGGACGGGCACACATCGACCCACCGCTTTGCCGAGGCCTATAAATACGCTCCACTCGCCTGCATTTCCCCACCACTGCATCTCACCACACCACAACGACTTCTTCTTCCTCGCTCGAGCAAGCTAGCCTTCTTCCTCTGCTACTCGATCTGCCTTGCCCCAAGCACCATTTCAGACCCTCGGAGAGAGGTGTGCAGACATACATTCACATTTTTTCACTCCTTACTGCATCTTTTTCACAGTCTTGTTATTTCTCTCTCAAATATTGCCTCCTTTCTGCATTTGTTGCCTTCTTTCTCTCTTGATGAAATGCTGTTTATGCTCTTTCCTTTTTGCGAGATGTTCTGACAGTGACAACGTGAAGATCATTTCAAACATCTGAATTGTGTTTTTGTTTTGAGTTACTGATTATAGATCCAATGGATATGTTGCAGGTTGGTAGCTGGGCGTGGAGGATGGACCGGGCGAACACGGACCTGATGGTGCAGAACCTGTGCCTCATGGAGGACAACGAACGGCTCCGGAGGATGGCGCGGCAGCTGGACCAGGAGAACAAGAAGATGCTCGCCGACCTCCAGCTCAAGCAGCAGCAGCAGCACATGGCGGCCTCCTCCCGAGTGGCAGACCAGATGGCGCCGGGCGGCCCTTCTTCCGGCGCCACCGCGGCCAGCCACAAGGCGGCCGCGCCGCCAACCAAGTACGGCAAGCACCACCTCAAGTAATCGCGCAAGGAGCTACGCGCGTGCATGCATGAAGATGAAGTGGAGTCTTGTCTCTGTCCTTTGTGATTAGTAACCAAGTAGTAGTACTGGTTAGGTTGATAGGCGGTTAAGTGGAGCTGGCTTGCATGCATGCAGAAGCAAGTGTAGATGGTTTGTTTAGTTCGACTTTTGGTTAATTATGTAGCAGGCTAGGAAGTGGTGGCAGGCAGCATATGTTTTGGGGGCTAGTATGTTTGGAAGCTGTGTGGCGCCATTTCTTGTTGCAATGTGATGGCCTGATGGGCACCAAAGAGACTAGTAGGCTACCGGTAACATGAAATTAAGTTGGCTCACGTCCAAACATTATTTCCACTATATCTTTGGTGTCCTAATCTATGTCTTCTGAATGAATAACAGAAGAACCAGCAAATCTGCAGTTTATCACCAATAATTTGCGAAAATGTCTTGGTCCTTTTTATGGTTGGATATATCTTTCCTACTACAAAAAGGACAAGAAAATGTGGAAGTTCAAAGTTCAAACACGTATGCAGTGATTCCACTTGGTTTCCAGTACCTTGGTGTCCTAATACTCCCTCCGTTTAAAAATATAAGATTTTCAAACGAGGGAGTACAACACATTAAGTAAATCTGCAAAAAACAATCACAAAAAATACGGTTGTCTTATACTCCATTTCGTTCTACAAAGGACTGAAAGAAATGTACAAAGTTCAAATACGGGAGCAATGAAAGCTGTACATATGTGTGCAATGATCTCAGCAAGGCCCCGGCCGGCACTCATTTGAAATTTGAAATACACTCCGAGATTTGCATGTTTCTTCAACCTGGACCGCTGTTATCACAACTCTGCATACTATTCCAACGATCGTCGATACAACTCATGAATTGAAATGTAGCTTTTTGTTTTGTTTTAACAACTGAATATAATGGAGGTAGGGTTTGACTGTGAACTGCAGGCGACGTCAGCAGCACTCGAGTGAGTTCGAGTCCAATCCAATTAAGATCTCCGTCGTCCCATCCATATCCCTCCCCAGTCCAAGAAAAAGATCACTCGTACTGTAGCCCGCTTCGTATCCTACGTGGTACACAAATGGTCAATCGCGTCGCGTCGCGGCCTGCACCGCAATCATCATGTGCGCGGTGTGGGCAACGTTAATTTCTCAAACGTCTCGTCCCTTTACTATTCAATAACCTTGCTAAACATGACCGATCGCGTATTTGTTTTTCATTTTCTGCACTGCGAACGATGTCCACTATTTTTTTTTTAACAACGGAGTGCCCCGAAGGGGCTGGAATCTTCATTTAACCTAACAGTGGAGGTACAGAGAAATTACAGAGAGCCCCATAAGAAGAGAAAAATACATATAGACTCCTGACATTTGTAGAAAGAACCTTGCTAAAAAATCTGGAGTTGCAAGCTAGTCCTTTCTCTTCACCACTGCGGAGCAAGGAGATCAGGCAGCTGCAGCCATGGACGAAGACGGGGACTACGCCACTTGCCTTCGGCCCGGCGACGCGCCCAGCGCTTGAGCTCGAACAGGGCCTCCCGCTGAAGGTTGTAGAGTTGTCGGAGCACACCGGCATGAAGAGGGCCTCTTCGGCCAAAGATTTCGGCGTCATCCAAATCGACGCAGAAGAGAAGCTCCAAGAAGAGTAGGTTCCAAGACTCCATGGCCGTCCCCGTCGAGCTTCGGCCCTGACATAATCTCTCCCCCACTCCACCTTGGAGCTTAGGAAGGAGAATAGTAGCAGGCCTAACAGCAGAACAGGGGCAGCAAAGGTAGGCCAACACCACGCCATGAAAAGCGTCTCACCATCAGATCCGACGAACCTGCCACGGACGCGGGGAGGCAAGAGTAGGAGACGGTGGTGAAGACGAACCAGCAAAATCCGCTTATTGAAGAGGCCCCCACCAGATCCGCCACTGCCTTCCAGCTCCCGCCTCGGAAGCTTGACGAACAGCCGCGTCGGTGACCGTCTGACGCCGCGGAGAAGCCTCAGCTCGGTAGACCTCGGAGGAAAGGGGAGGACGGCCTTATTGATGGAGATGCCTCGCCCCAGGCTCCAATCTTGCTGCCGCTCTTGCCACCGGAGCGGAGCCAGAAGGAGGAGGAAGCAGAGGACGTGCCCGATCCGGCCGATGGGATCAAGCAGCCTACTCCAAGACGCCACGAGGGGACAAATCTTACAAAACGAAATACTAAATCCTAGACTACTAGATCCGGTACCTCCACTTTGCCACCTCCGGCCGGCAGTGCCGCCGCGAGGCGCATCGGATCAGCCCGGTGGTCTGCTAGCGACTCTCAAGGGAGAGGAACAGGGAAGACACGAGGAAGCTGGGGAGGAAGGGCCGATGTCCACTAACTCTGAAATTTACGCAAAAAGAAAACACTCTGAAATGTAGACAGAGTTTTGCAATGTTAGTCTTTTTTTTTGAACAAGGGTGGACGCCAATGGCGCCAAACTTTTATTTCTTCAAACAAAGTACATCTATTAATACAAAGTCTTTCCACTCTGAATTTTGTAGAGAAGAGATAGCAAGGCAAGAATGTTTAGGATGAGCTAAAGACATACACGAGAAGATGGGTGGACCTAGTGATTTTCTAAGCACCTGATGTGCACAACTACACCATTTATCTCCCTGCTGACGTGAACACTCTTGCATCGGTATCCCCTTAAGGCCTTATTTACTTCTATAGTATTTTCACCCGCTGTAAGTTTAGGGATAGGAGGGGATTTGGTGAATCCCTCCTTTCACCCGATCCCCAGATTTCCTATCATTTCCCAACATTTCCCCTCACTTTCCAATCTCACTTGTTTACTTTAAATTTTAGGAATGAGAGGGAACATGCGAGAATTAATATCATCAGATCATCATCGGGTGATGGAGGAACTTTACACCTACTCCCTCCGTCCCAGAAAAGATGCCAGGAGGGTAGTTCAATTTCGAATTTGCCAAAAAGTCCAAAATACATTCAAAACGTTTCATATATAGCCTAAATTTGATGTTTCAAATTGAGATCTTCCCGTCTCCTTCCTCCAAGCTCCCAGCCGTCCGCCACGCTCGCCGTCAAAGGCTTCCCGCGGGGCGCCCCACCTATCCTGCTCGCCGTCGGGGGCTTCTCGTGGGGATCGCCCTGCTCTGCCCAGACGGAACTCGCCGCGCTACTCGACAGAGCAAAGCCACACGGGCGGAGGGCTGCTACCGGCGTAGAGGAGCAAGGTCGCTGCTCTCTCCGCCTCCTGCCTGAAGCTCCTCGCCATGTTCCCGCTCCGGCCTCCTTGCCACATCGTCTGAGCACCGAAGCTCCTCACAGTCTGAGCCTAGCGCGAGCGCCTCCGCTCAGCCCCTCTTGTAGACGTACTCATCGCTGCCGGCCCCAGCGCCCTGCTGTCGTTCTAGCCGAGTCTAGCGCGAGCACAGTTCGCCCAGGTTCCTGCAGTTTCAGTTTCAGAAAGACAGAAACACATACGCAAGTAACCACAATACAAATACAGAACATCTAACAGGAAAAGTTATGAGCAAAGGGATTCCTAACAGAACAGTACAAAAAATTCATTATGTATACGATACACAAGATTTTAGAAATGTGTATAGAATTCTTCATCAAATAGTGCAACAAATATAAAAGGTAGCTCAGGCATGGGAATGTTCAAAATAGTGCAACAAATATTAACATAGGAGTACTGGAGGTCAGGAAGGGAAGGGAGTACAACAAATTTGAGGATTGTTACCATCTAATAGCAAGTGGATGCAGATACCTTTCTACAGCAAATGGCATTGATCGGCCCGGTCAAACTCGGTTGTGATCAAGCCTCCTGCCGTCGTTGCGGGTATACGCCCTGAGATCTTGTTGCTATGCAGGTCCAGGCTCTAATCAGATTCTTCAGATCACCAAACTCTCCTGGGATAGTCCCCTGGATATTGTTCCCCCCGAATTCCCTGCTCATATGCCAAAAAGAGTCAGTACTAGTGCAGAATGAATTCACTTTCTAAAAAAATGGTGTATAATTCAAACACTAGCAGTTCAGAATTTCCAATTCAAAAGTGCAGGTAAATGCCGTGAATTCCATATTAAAGAGTATATGATCTTGATAGCAACAGTTCATGCCTATTTTGAATGAGGTGTAGATACCACCCCGACCACGCGCAACTGGATCCGCCTGCGCCATGGAAGCAATCCAAAGAACGAAGCAGCCCCATGGATCCACCCGCGCCATGGAAGCATGCCAAAGAACGATGACAACGGAAACCCTAGGGAGAAGAGAGAGAGAGAGCCATAGGGAGGGGAGTGAGGGCAAGAGGCTGGGGATCGACTCACCGGAGAGAAGGGACTGCCATAGCCACAAGAGGAGTTCATCGGCAGTGTCCTCATGTCGGCGTCAAATTCAAATTCAGAAATCTCACGTATTCAATTGAAACTGAGACCATAAACATGAGCTGAGAGTACACCATACGCTGTGAGAAAAATAAATAATATTTGTGAGTCACTGCACTATATAGTACTACTAATCTCTACATTCACATGTTTTGAGAAGGAGTAGAAGGTTTACAATTAAATTACTACTGCTAAACAGGCAACAACAAGCAACAGGGATCAAATAAAAATTGCACCCTCTAAATTGCACTAACATGGAAAAACATTTAAAGAACTTGATCTGATCCAGTAGCTATGATGATTTCAAAAAAGAAGTCTAGTATATTTGGTCATGATGATTCTATAAGACAACTGAAATAAAATACAGGAACAAGTGCATGTTGCACATATTAGCTACTATGGTAAGTAGCATTGATACGATGGAAGGAAACTATGGTAGTATAATTTTGCCACACATATTAGCTACTATGGTAGTATCATTGTCAAATAGTCCCAGTTGTTAATGACCTACCTTGCATTCTATAATATAAGAAATTGATTTTAGTATGGACAAACTACAAAATTAATTGACTTAAGAACATCACAAGGCTACCAAATTAATTGACAATGATTAAAGGAGATCACACTAGTAATCTAACAGTTTGAATCCTTTGGCTTTATGCATACTCAAAATCCAGTGCCTAACTTAGTAGGAAATAGTCAGTAGCGATGACCACTAATTGCCTAATATTTGCCTAGCTTAGCACAACCTGGAACTTCTACTTGTAGTAGTAGGACTATTAGAAGGCAGTGGTGTGGCGGAGTGCATCACATTGCAATTTGTACTGATACTGTAGTATGGGCATTTACATGAGAAAACGAATTGATAAAAAAGGAGAATACGGGACAGCTAGAGTGTATCATCCGAACAATGGAAGATGTGAGAAAAATAAACAATATTTGTGAGCCACCTTCCAAATCCAGTCAACGGTGTCAGTCCGGCCAACAAGATCTTGGCCACGGATCTCGTTCTCCTCCAGCCAGGAGCTTGGCCGGCCCAGGTCCCTCTGATCCACCTTCACCCCATCGTTTGTCTCTGGTACCTCTCTCCTCTCTCTCTCTATTGCTCTACCCGGCGTCCAAAGAACCAGATCGAGTACTAAGAAGGCGACGGGATTGAAGGGAGGAGAAAACCTAGGGAGGGGAGGAAAGGGAATGAGATGGCAGGGTAACTCACCGGAGAGGTCCACGGTGTAGCCAGAGGAGGCGTCGTTGGCGGCGTCCCCGATCGGCGTTTGTGCCGTCGCCTCGTTCACTGCCGCCGCCTCCAACTTTCGACACACACGAGCTGACTTGTTCCCCGACAATACACGAGGTAAGGCTCGTGTGCGAGAATACACGACCTGGGAGCTGTCTGCGGGTGGAATTTCCGGGATGGGCTGGGATTAAACTCAGAAATACAGAAGAGGTAAACGGGTTGTGCGGAAACTACCGGGATTGTGGGTGGGCCGGGAAAAAACTCGTCAAACCCAGTAAAAACCAGAGAAGTAAACAATACCTAAGGAATTTTTTTGAAGCGTTACCAGGTTATGGGTGAAGTAGAGGTATGTACCGGGTTTGAGTTGAACCCTGCAGCATGTGGACGTATTTGGTTATGTTTTGGAGACAGCCAAGTAACTGCCGGTTGTACGTGCTGGTCAGACCTTGCTACGTGTGTGTCTCCCACCCTGTATTCTATTATGCCGCCATATCTTTTATCCCGTTCTTAGGGCATCGTCATCGGGCCTACGCATCCCTCCGAACGTGTTTGAACCGGTCGATGGACGCGCGGGGCATGTGCGGCGTCCCAGGGATGACTCATTCCGAGAAACACGGCCGGCTCGACTCATCAATGCATCTAATCTGGGCTCGGTTGCGTCGGCCCGGACGCGGACATCGCGGGTGTCCTGCCCGTTGACGACGCTGACCCACCCGTCAGCCACTGTGGCGGTGATTTAGACGCGCGCAGCGACACCGATTCAGACGCAACCGCGACAACGATACAGAGACGCTGCACGGAAGGCTGACCGGCGGCAGCCTGCACCATCAATGGCGACGAGACGACACAGTGACCGGCTAGAGAAGAGATATCAAGGCAATAATGTTTAGGATGAGCTGAATAAATACACGAGAAGATAGGTGGACCTAGTGATTTTCTAAGCACCTGATGTGCATAATCGTGAGCTACACCATTTATCTCCCTGCTGACGTGAACCACCTGAGTTTGAAGGGACGAAGTTGCATTGAGAATGCGTGCAAGAGTGGATCTGGTGCTCTAGTGGATGTTGTCTGGATCCAATTTCCTGCTAGCAACCGCTTTTGCAAGCACTAGATTATCTGTAAGGAAGACTGGTGATTTTCTAAGGTTCCCAACCTTTAATAAGGTAGAGATCCCTGTGATTGCAATGCTAGTCCCTGGATCAATAGCTAGCATCCACAGTTAAGATGTAATATCAAGAAACAAAGGTCATAATATAACTTTATAACCAGAAATAATATAATTTTATTACACCTTACATAGCTCTTTTGGCTATTACATTACATTGCAGCAGAATATCTATAAGCATGGGGTCCTTCATCTTCAAAGTGCCACAGGCAAACATGTTGGTTGTAGACTTGTAATCCTAATCAATCAACTTCACTAATATCAAACAAACCTGCAACATAACAAGTTACAGCCACAAGGGTCAATACATTTGAATTGTATTGGCAAGTTTCACTACTATGTAGAAATAAGTGGATCCTATCATTACATGCATATTTGGCTAAGTGGGGTTTAGGCTCATTTGCAGAAAGCAATAATTTATCCTATCTTTTCAAAGTAGCTTTGATCTTTTGTCAAAAATCTTTCTGAGCTCCTTGGTACACTCCAAGTGCTTCAAGTCTTTGTAAAAATCTATTGAGCTCCCTGGTACACCCCAAGTGCTTCAATTCTTTGTAAAAATCTCTTGAGCTCCTTGGTACACCCCAAGTGCTTCAAGTCTTTTGTTGTCACTTTAAAGTTTTGCTTTTAGAAATTGGAATGTCGAGATTTCCCATAGCTTCAGCCTTAGTTGCTCAGTATTGTCCATAACCGGGGACACGGCTAAGTACTTAGAATTTGATCTTCTGCAGAAGTTGTACACTTTACCCACATGACACAAACTCATCTTGTTGCCACCAGCGGCCGCTGGATAAGTACTCACCAAGATGGAGTACCAGCAGATTGAGAATGTGACGAAGTCTTTCCATAGGGTCCTCCCATACACAATGCTAGCTTGTCTTCAGGCACCAATGTAGGGTTCCTAGTTCCCTCATTTCCAGTTAACCTGAAGACCAATGCATGGTTCTTCCCAATGTAGTTGACTAAGCCAGTGCCCATTTAGCATGTGGCTGTACACGGAAGCCACTGTACGAGAAACATGTTCAATCTCTAAGTCCCTGGGTGGTTTTCTTTTAGTGCACCACCAAAAAGAGATTGCCATATAAACATGGTTCCTTTTGTTGCCACCTTTTCCAAAACTTGAGTATCCTTGTCCACCCAGGTGGTTCATTGAGTACTTGTTTTATTATATAAAACACAAGTCTTTTCTCAACTTTATAAACTCTCAACACGTATCTCTTCTCAAAATATATAGCATGGCTAAGCATTTTACAACTACATTGTTTTCACTGAGGAGTATATAAGGGTATCCTATTAGGATTTAGCATAGCAAAATATAGTAGTCCTTCTTATGCATGTTTCAAAATCCACTAAGTGTAATGAAAAATAGTAGGACTTTGGATGATAGTGTCACTTGCCTTTTTGGTAGAGGATGTTGGTTCACTTCTTGATCTTGATAAAATCACACTCTTCTAACTCCACTACAAATCAATCAAGCAAACATAGATTCAACTAGCATTCCAAACAATATTCAAACAAATTAATCACACATAAAATAATAGAAACCAAGTCATGCATTCAAGCATGCAAAGATAGTTTTATTTGCAATGGTGGTTTCTACTAGGCTTCTAAACTTTGTAAGGTTCAAAGTGGTCGTTTTCTAAAGTGGCAAAACCATTTGCAAAAGGGTTTTATCTATAAGCCATTTCTTAAATCAAAACCTTATTTCATGTGGTGGAAAAATGCTTTTAGCATGGCAACAATTTATATTTTTCACCAAACAAGTTGTTAATTCACCAAACTTGGTGTTTAGAGTCAGTAGGTTTGAATCAAATCATTTTCCAAAAGGTTTTACTCAAAACTTATTTCCATATCAAAATCAATATTTTTATTTGACTAGAAATGAGCTAATCCAATTATTCAATCCTAAACTTCACAAAATACATTTTTAAATCCATGAGTTAGTTCCTAAGGTCAGTAGGTTTACAACAAACCAATGTGCAAAGATTTAAACCCTAAAATCATTTTGGGATAATTTTTATAACCTAAACAAGCATACACATGTTTCTGCAAAAACAAACAATTTAACAGAAACTTTTTACTAAACAAATGGCATGGTTGGCTAGGGCTTGTTTTTCTGAATCCATTGATATAAAGTTTGCAAATTTTGGACGTGTGGATCAAAAGTTAGTCTACAAATTTGCATCTAAATCAGATTCTAAAATTTGTTTTAAATCAACTAGTGCCACGCGGCACGTTTCTACTGGTCAGTACCGCTTCGCGTGGATCGAGCGATGCAGGCCGTTGGATTAAATTACATCACACGGCGCTGAGATGCTACTTACCCCTTCGTCTAGCTTCTATCGCGTTTGTCCGATCTAGATCCTACGGACACGACTGCTTGGTCAATAACGGGCGGCGCTGCGCGGCGGTGAGCGGCGGCGCGCGGTCAGACGGTGTGCTAGCGGCTGTTACAGGAAGCAAGGAGAGAAGTGGAGGTGCTCACCGTGCTCGCAGGGTGGTGGTGAAGCTCGAGGCGTGGTTGGTTCGTCGAGGGGCGCTCAGACGCGACGGGGATTCCTCGCCGGAGTAGGTGGCGGCGTCAGGCGGTTCTGGAGGTCGTCGAAGGCGATGCTGCGGTTCACCCCGAGGAAGAATAAGGGCATGGTTAGACGCGGTTTGATCTGCTGATGAAGTGAGCATCAATAGGAGGTCGGGCGGTGCAGCTTACCAGGGAAGTCAGGAGAAAGAAGCGACGCGGCGCTCGAGAGGTTGTCGGCGAGGCTCAAGGCGCAGCGAAGCTAATGCTATGGGAGGTGCGCCTAGGTGCAGGAGTGTGTGAGCTTGGTCGATGAGGCAAGGCGGTGTCTCTTGGCGAAATTGCTCAGTGAGGCTCGCGAGCAGCGGTGCAAATCCGATTCAGGCGCCTGGTGGCTCGTGCGGGTGTTTGAGGAAAGGAGTAGGATCTGAGGCGATTAAAAGGCGTGACGTTGTAGAGATTAATGCCTCCATTGACGCGAATTGATCGCTGCAATTCAAGAACAAGCGAGGAGTAATGGTAGCGAGTTTGAAGACGATGTCTGATGGTATGGGTCCCGTGTCGATTGAGTGAGAGAGATAAGGCGGGGTCCACCGGTCGATCGAGTGGGTGCATGCATGGGTGAAAATGTTTGGCGTGGGGAAGAAGTCAATTTGGAGTTGGGCTTCCTGGGCCAGGTGAGTTGGGTCAGGTCTGATTCTATTTTTTTCTTTCTAATTGCTTTATCTTTTTTTTATTTCGATTTTCTGTTTTTAATTTCAAACAACAAAACAAACACCCAAAAGATTTCAAAAACTCCTCCAAACTTTGCCTTGAGTTTTGGTTCTGTTTAACAACAATAAAACAAGGTCCAAGATAGAATATTATATTTTATTCTTTTTAGGACCCATTTATTAATTTAATAAAATAGTCTTTAGTTATTAAATCAAATAGGATTTGATTGATTTAAAATCTCCATTTGAAATCTAAATAATATCAAAACCAATTCAGTAGGTTTTATTTGAAAATATAAAACACTTGGCAAACTTATTTAAAATAAAATAACAAGTTTTGGTGTTTAATTAAAATAGTAAAACCTATATTTTTAATAAACTTGGATATTAAATCCTTATTATTTTATTTAAATAAACCTTTACTATTTTTTATCAAATAGAAATATTTTATTTCAAAGGCTTGTCCATGTTTTAATTTGGCTTATAAAATAATCCAAAAATAGTAATTCCAAATATTTAAAACTTTCTTTATTAATTGTTTATCTTTTTAAATCCCTTTAGGATTTGTTTGATCAAAAAGGTTTGAAGGTTTCCAATTGGAATCAAAAAGTTTCTTCTCACCCTAAAAATCAACAAAGTTTTATTTTATTCATTTATTTTTCACATTACAAGATTTGGAAAATCTTGGGATGTGACAGATTTGATTTACAGTTTAGTGGCCTCCGCCTCTGCATGTAGGACTGATGTAGCATGGCAGATTCGAGTTTGGATCATCATGTTGTGGCTGGTTCCTTCTTCATATTGTAAATATATCCCAATGCATGTTATGTGTTGTCGTTCGCCTTTCGAGTTGTTTGCATGTCTCCAGGAAGCGTCTATGTAGATTTTTGGCCCTGTGATGTGCATATCTGTTTTGAGGGGTGCCTCCTTGATGCATGGCCTTTTGCTATTCTTCGCGCGTACTTGTTTTTTCTTGAACATGCAAAGTTAAATCATGATTGCAAAGAAGGTCTATGTTTCGTTGTATGGTATGTGCATTGATGTTGATCTGATAAGGAGCTCCTTCTTTCCTGTTGAAAAGACAATCATTCCTAGATTTCCATATGCACCATAGAAAAGTTAGAACATTATTAAGAGAGGCATGCGAATGGTGTATGTTAATGATGCTCAATAGGATTGAGTTAAAGAATTAGTGTTTTGAGTAATAATTTCAGTTCTAATGTGCCAGGGAGCAATGAACCATGGTGCTTTCACGAAGTGACAAGTGAAAAATAGATGAATATCATCTTCTTCTATACCACAACACCAAAGCTTACTAATATGTTTAGAGTATCTTACTGCTCTAGCTCATGTTGGAATGGCTTTATGGAGAAGCCTCCACACAAAAGTTTGAATTCTAGGAAGAATGTTTTTGTCTCTCCATATCTGCTTTAGAATCTTCTGAGTATCTTCTGGAACCTATCTTGGTTTTGGCTCTCCAAGATCCTGCAACCACTTTAGGCAAGTGTAATAAGCACTTTTTGAGTTACACTTACTATTTGTTGATTGTTTCCAACAGAGAAGATCTTGCTCATTTGAAGCGATGATTGGAGTATTCTTGATACATTGTGCCATCGGTTGTTGGAAGCGAGAGTCAATGAGTGCTTCGTTCCAGACTCTTTGGTTTGGGAGCCACATATCGTTCACCTTGGATGGGTAAGTGAATCCTGGCATTTGAATGGTGAGATAGTCGTAGACGTTGGACCACAGATTTCACCAAGGTGTACTCCAAAGAGAGATTTCGCCTTGAGTAATATGATAGAAAGAGTGAGTTTTCAGGATTGGAAGAACTTTTAGAATAGAGGTCCATAAAGCAGTTTTAGCACATTGGTATTTGGTCTCCAAATCGAGGAAATCCTGGAAGTACTCTGATTTGAGTACCCTGTGGAGAGGAAACCTTATGAGTTATTAGCTATTCTCCATGTTCCTGTAAGAATTAGGCCATAGTTAACAGCTTGAAGATTTCTAATGCCTAGACCCCTTCCTTTTTCGGAGCACATATGTCTTTCCAAGCACGAAGTCAAATGGATTTATAGGTATTGTCCTTTCTAACTCCTGTCCACCAGAACACTCTAATAATGGTTGTAATCTTAGCTAAGATTTTTTTTGGGGAAAATGATATTTGACATGTAGTAGACAGGAATCGAGGCGAAGACATACTGGAATAATGCAAGCCTGGCAGCATGTGAAAGTTGATCAGCTTTATAGGTTGTAAGTTTGGATTTGAATTTGTCTATAACAAATTTGTAGGCTGCAACTCTATCTTTACTTGGAAGAATGAGGGTGTGGCCAAGATGGATGAAAGAAGAGTCAATATTTGAAACTGGGAATATTTGCTTTATTGAATCAGCAGTTTGGGGGTCAACTTGAGCGCTGAACATGATGCCCGACTTTTTCCAGTTTGGATTTGACCTAAAATGTTACACAAAGATTGAAGGATATCTCTCATAGTAGTAGCTTCCTGTGCATTGCTTTGCCACAAATGAGAAGGTCATCTGCAAAGAGAAGTGAGTGAATAGGAGGACAACCGTGACCTAGTATAATACTTGTAAGAGAGGCACTTGACATTGCCTCCTACAAAGCAATAGAAAGTTCATTGAGTGCAAGAACAAAAAGATAAGGAGATAAAGGACATCCTTGTCGAATTCCTCTATTGCTCTGAAACTTTGCAAAAGGTTGGTACGGAGAAAGTGGGTGAGAATATGCATGCATATACAAGATTGATGAAATGAGCATGAAACCCTTTACGAGCAAGAGCGTGAACAATAAATTCCCATTCAACACGATCAAAAGCTTTAGCTAGATCACTTTTTAGCATGAAAGATTTATGTTTCCAGGATTTTAGTGCAAAGGAATGGGTGATTTCTTGAGCTATAATAATGTTATTACTGATCCTTCTTCCTTCAGTGAAAGCTTGTTGAGTCGGATGAATATAATCTGGTAAGTGAGGCTTAAGTCTATTGGCTAAAAGATTTGGCAATATGCTTACAAATAACATTGCAAAGACTTATAGGTCTCTAGTCTGCTGGCACAATAGGAACTAGTTTCTTAGGGGTTAAGGCAATATGAGTATCATTAATGTGCGAAGGGAGAATCCCAGTTACATAAAGGATCTTACAACATACTTACATCATCTCTGACCTAGTTCCATGTTGCTAGGTAGTGAATCCATCCGGGCCTAGTGATGCATTCTTCTTCATATCTTTGAGAGTGTTCCAAATTTCCTGCTTATCCGGTATCATGTAGGTGTAGTCTTGATCCGAGGAAGGAATCTTTGTGTGCAGGTATGGCCTGCCATGATGAACAGAATTAGATGCAAATATGTGTCTAAAATAATTAACAAAGGTGTTGCTAATTTTTTCCGTTGTGAACTGTATGATGTCATTTTCATCCTTCACCGATACTATTGTATTCCTTCTTCTTTTTGTAACTGCCCTGTGAAAATAAGATGTGTTCCTATCTCCATCCTTATCAAGTTCTTCTCCGCCCTTTTCACATAGTAGTCAGTGAGCTTTGACATGTTATGTTCGTACTTTGTGACAAGGTCAGCTTCAGTTGCATGGTCATGTTGTTGTAAAGGCCTTAGTTGTATCTCCTTAATTTTTCATTCAAGATCATTCAACTCCTCCTGCAAAGGTTTCTTTTTCCTGCACCAAATTCTTATAGCTCCAGCAAGGCGGTTAGTTCTGGCAGAGAAAGATCGGTTTGTTGTTTTTCCCAAGCAGTTTAAGCATGAGTACAGAAATCATTCCCCTTCAACCACCAGTTTTCAAATCTAAAAGATCTTTTTATTTTCCTAATGCCACCTTCCGTTCAGAGAAGAATGGGAGCATGGTCACTCATGGAATAAATAAGAGGCATGTTGTAAACATTAGTGTTTGGATAAATGGTGCACCATTCAACATTTGCAAGACAACAATCAGGCCTTTCATAAGTAGGTTTTGAAGAGAAACACTAATTAGACCAAGTGTAAGCAGGCCCACTAAAACCTAGATCAAACATACTACAATGTTTAACCATCAAGCGAAAAGCATTCGTATATGAAAAATTAACGATCGGAGAGTTTTTATCCATGTCATATAGGAGCTCGTTCAAGTCTCCGATACACATGATGGGCATATTAGCATTATCATACACAAAAGATGCTACTTGATCCCATATGTGACTAGTAGTATGATGGCAGGGATCTCCATAAATACAAACTAAACAAAAATCAAGGTTAGTGGTACTATTTACAATGGTAGCTAGGTTGATACTGGAATTGAAACTATGAACAAATAGGTGAACATCATCTACCCACATAAGCTACAAGCCCCCCGACCATCTTTGAGAAGGCACTATAATAGCATCAGCTATGTTAAACCTAGCAATCATACCAGCAAATGTAAATTTGGAAGATTTAATTTCATAAACAAATATTACCTGGGCTTTTGTCGGTTCATCATCCTGGCAAGATGTGCCATCTTAGGACTGCCAAGGCTCTTGCCTATACCTTGGCAGTTCCAGCCTAAAGCTCTCATGACGCCCGTGGCGCCTTAGAGGCTGGTCCCGCTGCCTCGATCCATACCTTCATCACCTCGCTGACCATTTTTGTGCATACCTTGAGGATGAATATTATTGATAGCATCAAGTTGAACTTGGCGTTGAACATGCTCCTCGTTTTTGGAATCATTACTATCATGAGCAACAACCGGAACCACATACAACTCGTTTCCCACTTGAGGTGGTGAGAATGCTCCCAGATGTGAGTTAGGATTAGTTACTGAACAAGTTGGTGATGGAGTGCTGATTTTCCATGGGTCGTATTCCCCTCCATCTGGTGCATTGTGTATTGATGTCTGAGGTTGTAATGCAGCAGCACCGGAGCGAGTCAGTGAGCCCATAGACGGGCTGCAAGCACAATGTTCACGTGCAACCACACCCAAGTTCCCAGAACTGATATGACGTTTCCAAGTGGAAGAACCATGTTTAGTTTGAGAATTCCCTCTATTAGTTCTGTAGATATCTCCATATTTTGGGCTCTCCTCAACATCCCATCCCGAAGGTCTACGTCAATCCCTTCCCCTTGAAGATGAATGGTTGTGATTGAATCTTGGACTAAAAGATTCTCCAATGCGAATGCAGGCCCAAGAATACCTGCTCCTGAGTATTGGGAATCGACAAGGTTTTATCCACCATCCTATAGGGTACTGACCATTTCGTCGACTATGAGTGCCGCTGAATTGGGGAGCACGACCGCTCCCTGTGAAGAGGTTCCTTGGCCAGTAGTTATCTGCAGCATCCCCAGATCTGCTCCTTCGTTTTCATCATCTTGCAACTGAGTGTGGGTCGCTTGGCTGACGACGAATGTTGCATTGAGGCTTGGGGAAACGGATGCTTGGAGGAGGAGGGTGACGAGGTTTCGAATCGTTAATGCCTGGTTTTAGAGAAGATGGGGGTGCTGGAGATCGTGGAACGGTTAACAGACAAGCAACCAGGGGATACGAGATTTACCCAGGTTTAGGCCCCCGGAGGGAAAACCCTACTCCTGCTTGTCTGCTCTTGATTACGGCGGAACCGAAGTTTAGGGTTTGCCCCTTTGAATATTCTATCTGATCTAGTCTTGCTCTCCAAGGATCCGAAGATGTCATGCGCTTGGGCCACCCGAAAATCTTCACAGGCCGCGTATGTTCTTGTGGGCCTTCCTTGGGCTGGACCAGGTATGCTAATGTCATGTACCCGCAGGGTATAACCATGTCAGTAGCCCCCGAGTGTTCAGTCGAATCGTAGATTCGGTTGAGGACTCTTCAATCTTTCGGGTGCAACTGTTTATGTTTATCAGAGAAAAGAATGATTTTAGTGTGTAGGGATTGTTGATGCGTGTGCCTGACTCTCCTGGCGGATCAGGGTCAGTTAACTATCTTAGGACAAAACAACACGATCTTCTTCAGACTCGAGTCCCTAGACTCGAATCTGGAACATATGCTGGCGTAATTCGACTCAGGCCATTAAGGTCTTATAGGAATCAAATCCCACTATTTTTCGAATGATGTACCCAATGCGTCCATCGGGATTTTCATCGCGCCTGTTGGCACGGGTTATTACTAGTAGAGCACAGTCAGGTGCGTTACTAGGCCATCAGACGGTATCTGTAGGTCTTATCTTTGCGTCGCAGACACAACATCCGAAATTTTATCACCACGGAGGTGTTTCGGGTGGCCAAGGAGGGTGTTACTCACTTAGCGTTGGTTGGGGCAAGGTTGCCAAAAAGTTTTTGCATTTTGATCCGAAGGGTCGCAGTCGAAGAATTCATAGGGTGCGCGGCCAGCACTCCCTATGAGAGTATCCCCCGAGTGTCTGTTCAAGTCGTAGACTCGAGCAGAGACTTTAACTTAGCCGTTGTTAGCTTCAGGTCCATAGGACACAATTTTTTTGGATGTTTGAATCCTCCCTATGCGAGTATCCCCCGAGTCCGTAGTGGAGTCGTAGACTCGTCGTAGGAATCGAAGAATCAACATTTGTGTGCTACCTTAATCATGCCTCGGGTGCGCGGTCAGCGCTCCTGATAGGAGTAGCCCCCTGAGTAGTTGCTCGAATCGTAGATTCGAGTGAGTACTTTTAGCTGTCGGCCGCAGTTTTCTAACCGTTGCTAGTGTGGTTTTGATGACGTCAGTGCTGAGAATCGGTGACCTCAACCGTCTGCGGCGCTAGAGGTGACGTGGCTAGACGAACGTGGGTCCCACTTTCTGACTTGGAGTTGACTGGTCATGCGCGACGTGGCGAGAATTACGGCTTCTCCTCGGTTTCCATGCATAGTGGACGGCGTGCGAGCGATGCTTCACTGCTATGTTGACACATGGACAGTTGGATATGATCCTGGCATTAGGTATTCTAGATGAACAGTCCCTGTTCATCGTCTTCGTCCTTATAACTGTGGGGAAAACTATAGTTTGTTTTCACCCTTAGCCATTTGCTTTCACTGCCTCCATTTTCACGAGCTCATCCTTGCACGCACTGGATGTTCTTCGATCGTTCCCCTCCTCATTCTTGCACGCACACCGTCGCCGTCGACGCGCCACGATGGTGAAGTCAAAGAAGGCCTCCACCGGAGCGGGCACAAGTGCTGCTGCCAGCGGCAAGAAAAGCACCACCACTGCTCGCATCACCGATGGTGGATGGTGGCGCTCGGAGACGCGCGAGGGTGACCTGCGCAAGCTTCGTGATGCGGGTTTAATCCCGTAGGATAAGGAGGCCGTTAAGATCCCGGCGATGAGGTAACTCCCCGTCCACCCGCAGGGTTTTGGGTGATGTTTGTCGCTTTCGTTCTTCGCTGCCTCTCGCTCCCAGTCCACGATTTTCTGCATGGACTGTTGTTCTTCTATGGCATCCAACTCCACCATCTTTCGCCCAATTCTCTTCTCCACATCGCCTGCTTCATTGCTTTTTGCGAGTGCTGGCTCGGTATCAAGCCGCACTTTTGCCTATTCCGGAAGCTCTATTCCGTGAGGAAGTCCGGCACCTGTGGGGTCTATACGCTTGGCGGCTGCGTCATTTCCATCCGATCTACTATTCTTTTCTTTTCCTTCTCTATGTCTGAGTCCGTCCAATACTGGCGGAGGACGTGGTTTTATATTCGTGACTCCACAGTGGCCGAGCAAAACTTCGGCCTTGCCCCTTTCGACTCCACCCAGGATATCTTGAAGAAGAGATCCTGGAAGAACCATATCTTGGAGGGCGAGGTGGAGGAGGTAGAGGAGCTCTACCGTCAAGTGGAGGCTCTCCAGATGGTTGCGAAGAAGGAGGTGAACGGTGTGGACATCATCCGCACCTTCCTCAAACGTCGGGTGCAGCCACTCCAGGCTAGGGCACATCAGATGTTCCTTTACTCTGGCCGCCACGACCCGGTGAGAGTTTCGGCTTAGGAGCTCTCCAGGGGGACCTCGACAAAGTTCTTTGGCCACTGCTGAAGTACAAGTCCGATGAGGACCTTCCGAGGAAGTCGCTGATGCCCCCTTTCAGTGCTACAAGACCAGTTCCATAGGTGTAGATTTGCGACGTGCGCATAGCGCCTTTTTTCGAGTGCTTTTCCTTACGATCGCTTGTACTGAACGTTTATGTCTTCATTGTGCAGGAGATCAAGGTGGCTGGCATGGTGCCTCCGCTACCTGAAAGGTTTCCGATTGCGCTGGACAACGAAGTTGTGGACTCCGAGTTCGAGCTTCCGTCGACGCAGTTGCCGACTAAGGAAGCCCCCGAGGCAAGCGAGGGGCAGACCTGAAAGAGGGTACGGAGTTCGAGCGAGTCTTCGTATGCCTCGACTCCGCTGACGCCTAGGGACCCGTCTTTCCTTGTGCGCCACAGCCGAGATGACGGCGCTTCTTCCTTGCCTATCCCGGCAGTGCCCGTGCGGGCTATAGCACCGCAGCCGCCGGCCAAGAGGAAGAAGGAAGAGAAGAAAGAGAAGAGGGCGCTGCCCGTATTTGACTTGAGCGACATCGACTCATAAGTACCTTCGGATGATATGCGTTCTTGGTTTCTTGTCTTCTTGTATTTTGATTGGTGTTTTCCTTTCAGCCATTCCTCTGAGGGATCTTTTAATGAGGCCACTCAGGAGGCCGTAGGGGAGTCGAAACTAACGCCCCCTCCCTCTCAGACGGTGGCCACCTCTGGGGGCGATAATCCGAAGCCCTCTCCACAGGAGGCTCGAGTGATCGTCTCCCAGAAGACTACACCGGGACCTTCGGAGTCTCCGTCTGAGCATGTAAGTTATTTTTCCCTTTTGTCCTGGGGGAGCCCCCGAGTCTTTGTCGGGTCGTTTTTGCTCGACGTTGTGCTCGTTGCGGCGCGCAGCCCTCGAGCCCTTTTCTTGATTGTTTTCATTTGCTTCCTTCCGCGGCCCTTTGTGCATAGTGCGAACCTGCTTGTGCAGCAGCATCTGGCGCTGGAGGCCATCATGCGGCAACTTCGAGCTACTTGCTGAATTGATCTTGTTCTTTTTCGTCTGCTCGCTTGTGTGTAGCTTGTGTTGCTTATGTATGTTCTTGGTGCTTTTGCAGATGAAAATAATGCTGCCCTTCGCCAGCTAGATCCTCTCAAAAAGAGCCTTGGGCGAGCGGAGAAGAAGGCTGAGGATTCCATTGGGGCGAAGGAGCGCCTTCAGCAAGAGTTGGCTGATGCAGCAGCAACTAAGGAGCGCTTCAGCGGGAGGCTTCAGATCGCGAAGAGCAGCTCCCCACTGTTGCGGCTGCACGCGAGAAGGAGGTGGCCGAGAAGCTGATGGTTGCTACCAAGGACGTTTCTGGTAAGTGCTTTTGCCTGTCTTTGGTTTTTTGGTTGCTCTGTCTCCATGCCCTTATTCGATTCCTACTTTGTCTTTCTTTTGCTCCAGATGCTTCGGGCATTGAATTTGATCGCAGTGCCTTGGAGCACGGGAGTGCTCTGGACGATGCCACCGCGGCGGTCAAGGACCGCGGCGGTACTACTGCTGGCTCCGTTGCTAAGGCTAAGGAGATCCTCGGGCGCTTCTACAAGGAGATCGTTCCCAAGGGCACTGCCCTTGAGGATGTCAATTCTTTGGCGGATGCGTTGTCAGAGGATGCACCTGCGGCCTACAAGAGCAAGCAGAAAGGCATCGGTGCTTCCATGGGGCTGGCCATGGCTATGGCATCTGGAGTGGAACTGGATCTTCATCAGGTCACCTCCCATATGCCAACGGATCCTGACGGTTCCAAGGTAGCCTTCGCTCTCTACGCTTCTCGTTGTAAGCGGTATGGTCCGAAGCTTATTGACCTGCTGGCGGACTATGCGGCGAGGCAGCAGGGAGGATCCAGGAGCAGGCACTCTGGCTCCGAGGCCACTCCGGATGTGGCTTCTTAGGCTTCGTCGTTGTAACTCTAGGATATTTTACCTTCTTTTGTAATGTATGATTTTGATGATGAACAATTTCTCATTGTGCCAAGCAGTGGCTTTTGATGTACATAAATGATGCTTCGAGCTATTTCCCAAGACATGTTTTGTTCATATTCGTGCTTGCTTTCCTTTAGGGACCTTCGGGTGAATCTCTCGTGAATACTTCGACTGCTCCTCAGCCGCGACCATCTTTGGATGAAGCGTCACAGCTTGTTTTTCTTCGTGATCGCATCCGCAGTCTTGAGAAGGAGATACTTGGCGTCCGAGGCCATGCAGATGTGTGGAAATCGAAAGAGCGGGCTACCACCAGGGAGGAGTATCTGATGGGAGAGCTGCGGCAGTTGGCCGAGCAGCTGCAGTGTGAGTTCCCTTGAGCTGCTGCTCGTTTTCAGATGTGCCTGGTTTTGCATGCCATCTTACTATGTATTTTTTGCAGGTGCCAACCTTGTTCCGAGGGAGGATAAGGAGCGCGTTGCAGTTCGTATCAACTGCTTGACCCAGCAGGATATGGAAGCCAGAGGCTTTTTCTAGATGGACCGCGACCGGGCTACTGTCCTTGCGACTGTGCAGGATCGCGCTCATCAAATGTCACGGGTGCTGTGGCAGATGAAGACTTACCTGACGTCAATTCTGTACATCATGTTCCCCCTTGATGAGGCGCCTTCGACTCTATGGGGTTTGTTGGCGAAGTTTCGAGACGTGGGTCACGTCAGGGAGTTGGTGTGGCACCAGCTGGTTGCGGGGGTGAAGGCCGCCCTTTCGCTCGTGCGGGTGCATCTCCCTGATGTTGATCTTGCGGCTGGGCCGCCCCCTCGACCAGATGGTGGCCTATGGGACATGCGCCCACACTACACAGATGTTAGTCAGTATGCCGAAGATATTATAGATCTTTTTGAGCATCGGGCGCAGGTGATACTTCAGAATAGGTAGGCCCTGTAAAAAAGATAGATGTAAAAATTGTATGTATGTCGACTGGGCGTGTTGTCGACCTTGCGATGAGCGAGGTTGCTTCGAGCGTCGTAGTCGTGGCTCTGACGTCGCGGACTCTTGCGTCGTCGTGGTAGATCATGCCCGTCTTCCTCCTCTTCGTCCGAGGGCGTGGTTCTATGGTTGAATCTGACAGTAGCCTTCTTCTTTGGATCCGTAGGAGCTTCCTCGTGGAGCGCAGCTCCAACGAGTCCGAGTCCGGCTAGTGCGGACTTATGCATGGCCCTTTTCGGGTCCCCCACCGGAGGTGGATGGGACGCGAGATATGTAGTAGCTGCCATGATCGCAGCTTGCGGCGTTTTCGGGATGACGTTGTCGTTGGCGTTGATCTCCATGAAGGACGTGTTGAGGGTTCGAGTCACCTCGCGACGTGCAGCGGGATCCATGTTATCCGTGCGAGAGCGATGCTTGTTGGCTTGATTTCCGTGCGAGCTGGAGCCGCCAGCGGCGGAGAGCGCAGCTTGCCGCACGCTAGACTTCGAGGACGCTTTCTTGCGTTTATCGAGTACCTCTTGCATCTTCACATGCTTTTTGTGCTCTTCGATGAGGAGCAGGTGGTATGCCATCAGCAAGTCCAGTGAAGCGTCCACAGGCAGGACCTTGTTGCCCGCCAAGGCTTCGTGTGCCTTGTGCCATCCTTCCTTATTGAGGTGAATTCTTAGATGGGCATCGGGGTCGTCCTCGTTGGGTGGGGGGATGGTTGCCTCCTGTTTTCTCCATTTCTACCCTATGGGTTGGGTGGTGGCACATGGGCACTCGAACCTGGTGGTTGTTCCATGTCGCTTTGGAAGACCACAACGCACTGATAGCGCTCGCAGATTGGATCGCTGCTGCCGCAGCTTTCGGATGGTTCCTTCATCCGACGGGGGGTCGCACAGATATGAGTTGCAGCAGCTGCTGTCCTATGACTCATCTGTCAGCGTTGGCATGCATAGCACGCTGGGATGCGGGGCCCATGAGGCAGGCCTGATCGATGGCAGTGGCCCCCAGGGAGGCGGAGAGTGCTGCTCTGTCCCACCTAGAAGCAGAAGCTCCCGAACAGAATCTCGAGCCCGTCGCCTATGGGCTCAAAGTCTTTCATGGTGGCTGGCGAGTGGGCGGTGAAGTAAAAAGAGCCAAAGAGGAGATGGCTCTCCGTCACCGAGGAGTTGTAGATCGCTTTGGTCGGGACCGTCGCGATCGCACAATCAGCACCCCTGATTCCCACAGACGGCGCCAATTGACGAGGTTTCGACTCGTCAATGCCCATTGTTATGAGTTTGGGTTTTGGAGAAGATGGGGGTGATGGAGATCGCGAAACGATTACAAGACAAGCAACCAGGGGACACGAGATTTACCCAGGTTTAGGCCCCCGGAGGGAAACCCCTACTCCTGCTTGTCTGCTCTTGATTACGGTTGAACCGAAGGTTACATGAGTGCGCGGATGCAATCTGGCGTGGAGGTGTGTATGCGGTGGAAAAAGGATGCCCTCCTCGTAGCGCCCTCCTAGCCTTTATATAGAGTTAGGCAGGTCTCGGGCATAGATCGAGTCGGTTACAAGTTTAGGTTTGCCCCTTTGAATATTATATCTGTTCTAGTCTTGCTCTCCAAGGATCTGAAGATGTCATGGGTTAGGCCACCAGAAAATCTTCACAGGCCGCATATGTTCTTGTGGGCGTTCCTTGGGCTGGACCAGGTATGCTAATGTCGGGTACCCACAGGGTATAACCATGTCAATTGGACCGTCTACTGTTGAACAGTAGATTGATCATCCGGGACCCTTTCGGCGCGGGGTACCCGTTTACGCCGTTGTTTTGCACGACGCGATCGGGTGATTCGAAGCTCCCACGGGTGGTGGTGGAGGAGCTCCATGGGCGATGTCACCTGGTGCCGATGCGTGTCCGAACACAGGGTTCCGGATCAACTGTCTCATCTGGGCGAAGCCCTTGCTGAGTTTCTGGAACTCGCGACAGTCCTTGAGAATCTGGCTGGCCTTCTTTTTGCCATCCTGCTTGTCGATATAGAAGTGGATGGTGCATGGGCCCGACAACTTGTCGTATGCCGAGGGTTCGTCGTCGCGACCGCGGCTCTGACATGTTTCCGTTGGGCGTCCTCCATCACGGAAGTTGTTTCCACAGTATCCGCCGCTGCTGCGGTTATTTTTGTTGTGGCGCTCGGTGTAGCCAGCCGCAACCATGTCGGGTCCGTCGCGATCATCATAATCGCGCAATCTTCTCTTGCTACGATGCTCACGTCTGCGGCCGTAGTCATCTTCCTTGTTCGAATGTGCTCGGTGGACGGAATCTTCGCGATCTTCCCACCTGTTGGCGATGTCCATGAGGTGGTCAAGTGTCTTGGGCTTGACTCACCCAAGTTCTTCCTTCTCTCCTTGGAGATGTGTGCCGCGGAGTTCTTAATGTTGGACCAACGTAGTATGTACGAGCGAATGAATTTTCCCATTCGTTGAGTGCAGGCCCGCAGCTCCTCGATCGAGGCTGGCCTCTTGCTGGTACCTTTAAAGTTTCGGATGAAACTGTACACTAGTTCCTCCCAGCTTCGGATGGAACCCGAGGACAGGCTGCTGAGCCAGATCCGGGCTGCGTTCATCTACTGTTGAACAGTAGATCACTTAGCCCGTCTACTATTGAACAATGTGACGGTCCATTGTCGTGTACCAGGTATGCTAATGTCGTGTACCCGCAGGGTACAACCATGTCAGTAGCCCCCGGACAGGCTGCTAAGCCAGATCCGGGCTGCATTCATCTACTGTTGAACAATAGATCACTTAGCCCATCTACTGTTGAACAATGGGACGGGCCATTGTCGTGTACCAGGTATGCTAATGTCGTGCACCCACAGGTATGCTAATGTTGAATAATGGGACATTCCATTGTCACTTAGCCCCTGGTTGATTGTCTGGACCAGGTATGCTAATGTTGTGTACCCGCAGGGTATAACCATGTTAGTACCCCCGAGTGTTCAGTCGAATCATAGATTCGGCTGAGAACTCTTCAATCTTTTGGGTGCAACTGTTTCTGTTCATCAGAGAAAAGAATGATTTTAGTGTGTAGCGATTGTTGATGCGTGTGCCTGACTCTCCTGATGGATCAGGGTCAGTTAACTATCTTAGGACAAAACAACACGATCTTCTTCAGACTCGAGTCCCTAGACTCGAATCTGGAACATATGCTGGCGTAATTCGACTCAGGCCATTGAGGTCTTATAGGAGTCGAATCCCAGTATTTTTCGAATGATGTACCCAACGCGTCCGTCGGGATTTTCATCACGCCTGTTGGCACGGGTTATTACTAGTAGAGAGCAGTCAGGTGTGTTACCAGGCCATCAGACGGTATCTGTAGGTCTTATCTTTGGGTCACAGACACAACATCCGAAATTTTATCACCGCGGAGGTGTTTCGGGTGGCCAAGGAAGATGTTTTTCACTTAGCGTTGGTTGGGGCAAGGTTGCCAAAAAGTTTTGCATTTTGATCCGAAGGATCACAGTCGAAGAATTCATAGGGTGCGCGACCAGCGCTCCCTATGGGAGTAGCCCCCGAGTGTCTGGTCGAGTTGTAGACTCGAGCAGAGACTTTAACTCAGTTGTTGTTAGCTCCAGGTCCGTAGGACACAATTTTTTCGGATGCTTAAATCAATCCTCCCTATGGGTGTATCCCCTGAGTCCGTAGTGGAGTCGTAGACTCGGCGTAGGACTCGAAGAATCAACATTGGTGTGCTACCTTAATCATGCCTCAGGTGCGCGGCCAGCGCTCCTGATAGGAGTAGCCCCCGAGTAGTTGCTCGAATCGTAGATTCGAGTGAGTACTTTTAACTGTCAGCCGCAGTTTTCTAACCATTGCTAGTATGGTTTTGGTGACGTCAGTGCTGACAATCGGTGACCTCAACCATCTGCGGCACCAGAGGTGACGTCACTGGACGAACGTGGGTCCTACTTTCTGACTTGGAGTTGACTGGTCATGCGCGACGTGGCTAGAATTACAGCGTCTCCTCGGTTTCTGTGCATAGTGGACGGCGTGCGAGCGATGGTTCGCAGCTGTGTTGATACGTGGACGGTTGAATCTGATCCTGACGTTAGGGCTTCTAGATGAATGGTCCCTGTTCATCGTCTTCGTCCTTATAACTATGGGGAAACTGTAGTTTGTTTCCACTTCCTCCATTTTCACGAGCTCATCCTTGCGCGCACTGGACGTTCTTCGATCGTTCCCCTCCTCATTCTTGCATGCACACCGTCGCCGTCAACGCGCCACGATGGTGAAGTCAAAGAAGGCCTCCATCGGAGCGGGCACAAGTGCTGCTGTCGGCGTCAAGAAAAAGCACCACCGCCGCTTGCATCACCGATGGTGGATGGAGGCGCTCGGAGACGCGCGAGGGTGACCTGCGCAAGCTTCATGATACGGGTTTAATCCCGCAGGATAAGGAGGCCGTCAAGATCCCGGCAATGAGGTAACTCCCCGTCCACCCGTAGGGTTTCGGGTGATGTTTGTCGCTTTTGTTCTTCGCGGCCTCTCGCTCCCAGTCCACGATTTTCTGCGTGGACTGTTGTTCTTCTATGGCATCCAAATCCACCATATTTTGACCAATTCTCTTCTCCACATCGCCTGCTTCATTGCTTTTTGCGAGTGCTGGATCGGTATCGAGCCGCACTTTGGCCTCTTCCAGAAGCTCTATTCCGTGAAGAGGCAGTCCGGCACCGACGGGGTCTATCTGCTTGGCGACTGCGTCATTTTCATCTGATCTACTGTTGTTTTCTTCTCTTTCTCTATGTCCGAGTCCGTCCAATACCGACGGAGGAAGTGGTTTTATATCCGCGAGTCCACAGTGGACGGGCAAAACTTCGGCCTTGCCCCTTTCGACTCCACCTAGGAGATCTTGAAGAAGAGATCCTGGAAGAACCATATCTTGGAGGGCGAGGTGGAGGAGGTAGAGGAGCTCTACCGTCAAGTGGAGGCCCTCCAGATGGTTGCGAAGAAGGAGGTGAACGGTGTGGACATCATCCGCACCTTCCTCAAACGTCGGGTGCAGCCACTCCAGGCTAGGGCACATCAGATGTCCCTTTACTCTGGCCGCCACGACCCGGTGAGAGTTTCGGCTTAGGATCTCTCCAGGGGGACCTCGACAAAGTTCTTTGGCCACTGCTGAAGTACAAGTCCAATGAGGACCTTCCGAGGAAGTCGCTGATGCCCCCTTTCAGTGCCGGAAGACCAGCTCCGCAGGTGTAGATTTGCTATGTGCACGTAGCGCCGTTTTTCGAGTGCTTTTCCTTATGATTGCTTGTACTGAACGTTTATGTATTTATTGTGCAGGAGATCAAGGTGGCTGGCATGGTGCCTCCACTACCTGAAAGGTTTCCGATTGCGCCGGACAATGAAGTTGTGGACTCCGAGTTCGAGCTTCCGCCAGCGCAGTCGTCGATTGAGGAAGCCCCCGAGGCAAGCGAGGGGCAGACCCGAAAGTGGGTACTGAGTTCGAGCGAGTCTTCGGATGCCTCAACTCCACTGACGCCTAGGGACCCGTCGTTCCTTGTGCGCCACAACCGAGATGACGGCGCTTCTTCCTCGCCTATCCCGGTCGTGCCTGTGTGGGCTATAGTGCCGCAGCCGCCGGCCAAGAGGAAGAAGGAAGAGAAGAAAGAGAAGAGGGCGCTGCACGTATGTGACTTGAGCGACATTGAAACGGATGTACCTTCGGATACTATGCGTTCCTGGTTTCTTGTGTTCTTGTCTTTTGATTGGTGTTTTCCTTGCGGCCATTCCTCTGAGGGCTCTTTTAATGAGGCCACTCAGGAGGCCGTAGGGGAGTCAAAACTGACGCCCCCTCCCTCTCATACGGTGGCCACCTCTGGGGGCGATGCTCCGAAGCCCTCTACACAGGAGGCTCGAGTGATCGTCTCCCAGAAGACTACACCGGGACCTCCGGAGTCTCATTCTGAGCATGTAAGTTATTTTTCCCTTTTGTACTAGGGGGAGCCCCCGAGTCTTTGTCGTGTCGTTTTTGCTCGATGTTGTGCTCGTTGCGGGGCGCAACCCCAAGCCCTTTTCTTGATTATTTCTTGATTGTTTTCATTTGCTACCTTCCGCAGCCCTTTGTGCACAGTGCGGACCTGCTTGTGCAGCAGCATCTAGCGCTGGAGGCCAGCATGCGGCAACTTCGAGGTATGTGCTGAGTTGATCTTGTTCTTTTTCGTCTGCTCGCTTGTATGTATCTTGTGTTGCTTATGTATGTTCTTGGTGCCTTTGCAGATGAAAATAACGCTGCCCTTCGCCAGCTCGTTGCTCTCAAAAAGAGCCTTGGGTGAGCGGAGAAGAATGCTGAGGATGCCATTGGCGCGAAGGAGCGCCTTCAACAGGAGTTGGCTGACGCAACCACGGCTAAGGAGCGCCTTCAGCGGGAGGCTTCGGATAGCGAAGAGCAACTCGCCACTGTTACAGCTGCGCGCGAGAAGGAGGTGTCCGAGAAGTTGATGGCTGCTGCCAAGGCCGTTTCTGGTAAGTGCTTTTGCCTGTCTTTGGTTTTTTGGTTGATTTGTCTCCATGTCCTTATTGGATTCCTACTTTGTATTTCTTTTGCTCCAGATGCTTCGGGCATTGAATTTGATCGCAGTGCCTTGGCGCGCAGGAGCACTCTGGACAATGCCACCGTGGCGATCGAAGACCGCTGCGGTACTGCTGCTGGCTCCCTTGCTAAGGCCAAGGAGATCCTCGGGTGCTTCTACAAGGAGATCGTTCCCAAGGGCGCTGCCCTTGAGGATGATGATTCTTTGGCGGATGCGCTGTTAGAGGATGCACCTGTGGCCTACAAGCGCAAGCAGGAGGGCGTCGGTGCTTCCATGGGGCTGGCCATGGCTATGGCAGCTGGAGTGGAACTGGATCTTCATCAGGTCACCTCCCAGATGCCAACGGCTCCTGACGGTTCCAAGGTATCCTTCGCTCTCTATGCTTCTTGTTGTAAGCGGTATGGTCCGAAGCTTATTGACCTGCTGGCGGACTATGCGGCAAGGCAGCAGGGAGGAGCCAAGAGCAGGCACTCTGGCTCCAAGGCCACTCCGGATGCGGCTTCTTAGGCTTCGTCGTTGTAACTTTAGGATAGTTTACCTTCTTTTGTAATATATGCTTTTGATGATGAACAATTTCTCATTATGCCACGCAGTGGCTTTTGATGTATATAAATGATGCTTCGAGCTGTTGCCCAAGACATGTGTTGTTCATATTCATGCTTGCTTTCCTTTAGGGACCTTCGGGTGAAGATCCCGCGAATACTTCGACTGCTCTTCAGCCGCGACCATCTTTGGATGATGCATTGCAACTTTTTTTTCTTCGTGATCGCGTCCGCAGTCTTGAGAAGGAGATACTTGGTGTCCGAGGCCATGCGGATGTGTGGAAATCGAAGGCGGAGAGGGCTACCACCAGGGAGGAGTATCTGATGGGGGAGCTGCGGCAGTTGGCCGAGCAGCTGTAGTGTGAGTTTCCTTGAGCTGCTTCTTGTTTTCGGATGCGCCTGGTTTTGCGTGCCATCTTACTCTGTATTTTCTGTAGGTGCCAACCTTGTTCCGAGGGAGGAGAAGGAGCGTGTTGCAGTTCGTATCAACTGCTTGACCCAGCAGGATATGGAAGACGGAGGCTTTTTTGGATGGACCGTGACCGGGCTACTATCCTTGCGACTGTGCAGGATCGCGCTCATCAAGTGTCACGGGTGCTGTGGCAGGTGAAGACTTCCCTGGCGTCAATTATGTACGTCATGTTCCCCCTTGATGAGGCGCCTTCGACTCTATGGGGTTTGTTGCCGAAGTTTCGAGACGTGGGTCATGTTAGGGAGTTGGTGCGGCACCAGCTAGTTGCGGGGGTGAAGGCCGCCCGTTCCCTCGTGCGTCTGCATCGCCCTGATGTTGATCTTGCGGTTGTGGCGGCTGGGCCGCCCCCTCGACCAGATGGTGGCCAATGGGACATGCACCCACACTACATGGCTATTAGGCAGTATGCCGAAGAGATTGTAGATCTTTTTGAGCATCAGGCGTAGGTGATCCTTTAGAATAGGTAGGCCGTGTAAAAAAGATAGATGTAAAACTTGTATGTATGTCGACTGGGCGTATTGTGCCCTTTGTTGTAAAGGTTATTTGTATTAGCACGTAGTGCTTGATTGTACGCATGCCCTTTTCGTTAGCCTGACGTGGTCAGCTACTCAGGTTTACATGCGTTATGCTCAGTCGACGAAGTCGTGAGGTGAGGCGGAGCCCCCGAGTGTGTTGCAACAGAAAGTAATGTAAGAAAAAGGGATAAATTTTCGGGTGAGACACTTAACTTTTATTCATATCGTAACGAGGAGGTACATTGTTCGGCTGAGCTACCTTGGCTGAGTAGCCTTATTGAAAGTAAAGATGGATAGCTAGGGGTAGAAGCGTCGCAATTGTGCGACGTTCCATGGGTTGGAGTATGCGACTCCAGACTCCACGTGCTTGAGGCGGTAGGCGCCACCTGGGATGACTTCGGTGACGACGTAGGGTCCTTCCTAGGGTGACTCGAGCTTCTTAGGCCGCTCTTGCTTGAGTCATAGGACGAGGTCTCCTTCGACGAAGGACCTTGGGCGCAGCCGGCGGCTGTGATAGTTGCGGTGGCTCTGCTGGTAGACCGCCGAGCGAGCTGCGGCGATGTCGCGTGCCTCGTCGAGCGTGTCAATGGCGTCTTCGAGTGTGGCCGTTGATTCGGCTTCGCTATATGCGACGACCCGTGGGGCCTTATGGCGTACTTATGCAGGTAACACGGCTTCGGCTCCGTGTACCATGAAGAATGGCGTGTAGCCCGTTGAGCTGTTTGGTGTCGTGCGCAAGCTCCAAAGGTCGGATGGTAGTTCTTCTGCCCAGGCTCCTGCGAGGCGTTCGAGTGGACTGATTAGGAGTTTCTTGATGCCGCCGCCTACGAGGCCGTTGGCCTTTTTGACCTGCCCATTGGTTTGCGGGTGTGCCACAGAGGCGTATGATATGTTGATCCCAAGGCCTTCGCAGAAGTCCTGGAATTATTTGGAGATGAAGTTCGACCTGTTATCCGTGATGATGCTGTGTGGCACGCCGAACCTGTAGACTATGGACTCAAAGAACTTGACGACCGTTTTTCCCTTTTGGTTGGTGACGGGCATTGCTTCGATCCACTTGGTGAACTTGTCGACTGCGACCAAGAGGTGGACGTGGCCTCCTTTCGAAGATTTGGGCAGTTTGCCGGTCATGTCGAGGCCCCATTGGGCAAAGGGCCAGGCCAGGGGTATGGGCTTGAGCTCCGATCCTGGTCCATGCGGTTTATCCGCAAACCTTTGGCAGCCGTTACACCTCTGGACGATGTCTTTGGCATCGTTCATGGCCATTGGCCAGTAGAACCCAGCTCGTAGAGCTTTGGCGACGAGGGCACAGCTGCCCGCGTGATGGCCGCAGATGCCCTCGTGGATGTCTTGGAGGATGGTTTTGCCGTCACCGATGGTGATGCACCTTTGGAGTACACCCGAAATGTTGTCCTTGTACAGCTCGCCATTGATGATGGTGCAGGCCTTTGACCGACAAGATATGCGCCGGTCATCCGTCGGGTCATCAGGCAGTTCCTTGTTTATCAGGTACCGTAGGTACGGTTGCGTCCATGTTTATTCGATTGCCATGAACTGCATCAGGTTGACCAACGTGACCTCCGTGTCGAGCTTTTTGGGTCCTTCCTGTCCTTCGGGTAGCGCAACCCCCTAGTGCTCTGCCACTTCGGGTGATCCCTTGGTGAATTTCCTTTTGATTGAACAGTAGATCACCTAGCTCGTCTATTGTTGAACCCTCAGCATACGACAATTTGTCGAGCCATGCACCATCCACTTCTACATCGACAAGCAGGATGGCAAAAATAAGGCCAGACACATGCTCAAGGACTGCCGCAAGTTCCAGAAACTCAGCGAGGGCTTCGCCCAGATGAGACAGCAGATCCCGAACCCTGGGTTCAGACACGCACCCGCACCAGGTGACATTGCCCACATAGCTCCTCCACCAACACCCGTGGGACCTTCGAATCACGCGATCACGCCCATGCAAAACGATGGCGTAAATGGGTACCCCGCGCCGAAAGGGTCCCTAATGATCCAAAAGGATCATTAGCATACCTCGGGTATAACCATGTCAATTGGCCCATATACTGTTGAACAGTAGATTGACATGGTTATACCCTGCGGGTACACGACATTAGCATACCTGGTCCAGCTCAAGGAAGGCCCACAAGAACATACGCGACCTGTGAAGATTTTCGGGTGGCCCAAGCCCATGACATCTTCAGATCCTTGGAGAGCAAGACTAGAACAGATAGAATATTCAAAGGGGCAAACCCTAAACTTGTAACCGACTCGATCTATGCCTGAGACTTGCCTAACTCTATATAAAGTCTAGGAGGGCACGATGAGGAGGGCATCCTTTTTCCACCGCATACGCACCTCCACGCCAGATTGCATCTGCGCACCCCTGTAACCTTCGGTTCCGCCATAATCAAGAGCAGACAAGCAGGAGTAGGGTTTTCCCTCCAGGGGCTTGAACCTAGGTACATCTCGTGTCCCCTGGATGCTTGTCTGTTAACCGTACAACAATATCCAACACTCCATCTTCTCCAAAACCCAAGATCATAACAATGGGCATTGACGAGTCGAAACCTCATCAATTGGCGCCGTCTGTGGGAATCGGGGGCGCTGATTGTGCGATTGCGACGGTCCCGACCAAAGCGATCTACAACTCCTCGGCGACGGAGAGCCATCTCCTCTTTGGCGCTTTTGACTTTACCGCCCACTCACCAGCCACCATGAAGGACTTCGAGCCCGTAGGCGACGGGCTCGAGATTCTGTTCGGGAGCTTCTGCTTCCATGTGGGACAGACCGGCACTCTCCGCCTCCCAGAGCGGGTGCCACTGCCATCGATCAGGCCTGCCTCGTGGTCCCCGCATCCTAGCGTGCTATGCACGCCAACACTGACAGATGAGTCATACGACAACAACAGCTGCAACTCAGATCTGTGCGACCCCCCGTCGGATGAAGGAACCTATGGTTCCGGATCCGAAAGCTGCGGTAGCAGCGATCAAATCCGCGAGCGCTACCAGTGCGCCGTGGTCATCCAAAGCGACGTGTAACAACCACCAGGTTCGAGTGCCCACGTGCCAGCACCCAACCCACAGGGTAGAAACGGAGAAAACAGGAGGGAACCATCCCCCCACCCAACAAGGATGACCCCGATGCCCATCGAAGAATTCACCTCAACGAGGAAGGGTTGCACCAGGCACGCGAAGCCGTGGCGGGCAACAAGGTCCTGCATGTGGACGCTTCAGGGGACCTGCTGATGGCATACCACCTGCTCCTCATCGAAGAGCACAAAAAGTAGGTGAAGATGCAAGAGGTACTCGATAAACGCAAGCAAGCGGCCTTGGAGTCTAGCCAACGGCGATCTGCACTCTCCTCCGCTGGCGGCTCCAGCTCGCACGACAATCAAGATAACAAGCATCACTCTCGCACGGATAACATGGATCCCGCTGCACGTCGCGAGGTGACTCGAACCCTCAACACGTCCTTCATGGAGATGGACGCCAATGGCAACGTCATCCCGAAAACCCTGCAAGCTGCAATCATGGCAGCTACTACATATCTCGCGTCCCATCCACCTCCGGTGGGGGACCCGAGAAGGGCCATGCATAAGTTTGCACTCGCCGGCCTCGGACTCGTTGGAGCTACTTCCACGAGGAAGCTCCTACGGAGCCAAAGAAGAAGGCAACGGTCAGATTCAACCGCAGCCCCACGCCCCCAGACGAAGAGGAGGAAGACGAGCAGGATGTACCACGACGACGCAAGAGTCCGTGGTGTCGGAGTCGCGACTACGATGCTCTAAGCGACCTCGCTCAGCGCAAGGTCGACAAGGCACACACCAAACGCACGTGCTCATCCGAATCCGAAGAGGATGATGATGGAGAACTCTGCGGAGCTTGATGCTTTAGCAGATCTGTTAGACGAACACGGATGCTGAGAAATTTCAAGCTCCCTTTGGACACTCCGAAGTTCGACGGCACGCAAGACCCTAAGGCATGTCTTAGTGACCACCTGTCGTCCGTCAAGCTGCACGGTAGAAACAAAAACACTACCCTGCAGTGCCTTCAGCTACAGCTGACAAGCGCAACCCGGATCTGGCTCAGCATCCTGTCCTCGGGTTACATCTGAAGCTGGGAGGAACTAGCGTACAGTTTCATCCGAAACTTTAAAGGTACCAGCAAGAGGCCAGCCTCGATCGAGGAGCTGCAGGCCTACACTCAAAGAACGGGTGAATCCATTCGCTCGTACATACTACGCTGGTCCAACATCAAGAACTCCGCGGCACACATCTCCGAGGAGAGTACGATCGACGCCTTCAAAGATGGCGTCAAATGCCAGGACTTCAAGGAAGAATTTGGGCGAGTCAAGCCCAAGACACTCGACCACCTCATGGACATCGCCAACAGGTGGGAAGATGGCGAAGATTCCGTCCATCGAGCACATTCGGACGAGGAAGATGACTACGGCCGCAGACATGAGCGCTGTAGCAAGCGAAGATCGCGCGTCTACGACGTTCGCGACGGACCGACATGGTTGCGGCTGGCTACACCGAGCGCCACAACAAAAACAACCGCAGCGGCGGCGTATACCGTGGAAACAACTTCCGCGATGGAGGACGCCCAGCACAAATGTGGCAGCGCCGCGGTCGCGACGACGAACCCTCGGCATACAACAAGTTGTCGGGATCATGAACCATCCACTTCTACATCGACAAGCGGGATGGCAAAAAGAAGGCCAGCCACATGCTCAAGGACTGCCGCGAGTTCTAGAAACTCAGTGAGGGCTTCGCCCAGATGAGACAGCAGATCCCGAACCCTAGGTTCAGACATGCACCCACACCAGGTGACATCGCCCACGGAGCTCCTCCACCACCACCCGTGGGACCTTCGAATCACGCGATCGCGCCCGTGCAAAACAACGGCGTAAACGGGTACCCCGCGCCGAAAGGGTCCCGGATGATCCAAAAGGATCATTAGCATACCTCGGGTATACCCTGTCAATTGGCCCATCTACTGTTGAACAATCAGCGCCCCCGATTCCCACAGACGACGCCAATTGACAAGGTTTTGACTCGTCAATGCCCATTGTTACGAGCTTGGGTTTTGGAGAAGATGGGGGTGCTGGAGATCGCGGAACGGTTAACAGACAAGAAACCAGGGGACACGAGATTTACCCAGGTTCAGGGCCCCGGAGGAAAAACCCTACTCCTGCTTGTCTGCTCTTGATTACGGCGGAACCGAAGGTTATAGGGGTGCGCAGATACAATCTGGCGTGGAGGTGTGTATGCGGTGGAAAAAGGATGCCCTCCTCGTCGTGCCCTCCTAGCCTTTATATAGAGTTAGGTAGGTCTCGGGCATAGATCTAGTCGGTTACAAGTTTAGGGTTTGCCCCTTTGAATAGTCTTGCTCTCCAAGGATCTGAAGATGTCATGGGCTTGGGCCACCCGAAAATCTTCACAGGCTGCGTATGTTCTTGTGGGCCTTCCTTGGGCTAGACCAGGTATGCTAATGTCGTGTACCCGCAGGATATAACCATGTCAGAGGGTGTGATTTGGTTTTGGTTATTTGTGGACATAAATGCAAATCGGTTTGGGTTGGTGATACTAGTTGGAATGGTTCTAGCTATGGTATCCATGGCTGCAAGAAAGTTTTCATCAGAGCATGGTAGTTTTGTGGGGGAGGGAAGGGGGGTTGACGAGGGATATGTGGGGCTGGAGACAAAGGAATAATTGGCCTCATGTGCTGAGCTGTAGAGGTATATTCTCCAAGAGCTAGAATATTTGACACCATCAAGTTACTAAAAGCATCGTCTTGCCGCTGGTTCCCATTCCTGCTTTGTATGCGGTTGGTTGGATGAACTATGTCTTCGTGCATCTGCTGCCTTGTAGCCATAATTGATGCTCTAGCAATTTGCATGGGGCTTCTCTGAAACTGACCACCGTGTTGTGATAGAATACTTTTGGGAATTACATTTTTCTCTATAATCCATGATCCATAATGTTGGAATGGTACCTCCTGTACATATTTCTTGGACTGCAGCCTTTGAGTAATTATGTGCTGACGGATTTCACAATTTTGTGATGAATGAAACATGAGACCACAAAATAAACAAATTCTTCCAAATTTTTCATAGTGCAGGTAGATAGTGCCAGAATAAGATTGTGTGTAGTTGAGCTTGATGCAGTCTGTGATTGGGTTACTCACTCTGAATTTCAGAACTCCCCACATGTAATCCGGCCTTCATCTACCATGACTTGCTTAATCTCATGAAATTCAGATTGCGTACCCAGGAGTTCTATTATATTCTTCAAGAGCTTTAGGAATCTATACTTTTTTGGACCACCATAAATTCTAAGAGTGAGGTATGTGAACTCAAATTTGTAATATTCTTCAGAAAATTCTTTCACCTATGAATTTTCAAGCTCAGTGAGGAGGGTGTCTGATCCCACTATCCATGGCTGCTTGGTGAAGAGAAACATCATTGCATCAAATGAGGCGAAGTGTGCCTTAAAAATATGTTGTTGTATCTGGGTAATCTTGAAATATTTATTCCTCCAAGCTCTACTCGTGGCTTGCTCTACAACACTAATGGAGATTGCTCTTGCACCTCCTCCTGTTGACGGTATTTTCAGAAACAGAGCAAAACCTTCCTCTTCTACTTGATCTTGTTGGTATTGCTCCTAATCCTATAGATTCATCCCTTGCAGACCCATAATGAGCTACGGAATTTCTGGAGCCTCAAATGCCACTAGATCTTGCAAAGTTTCTTCTCCCTCAAGGAGATTCGCTCGGATTAGCTGATGTTCTTCTCTTGTGTCTGTTAGAAATAATGGGCCAATTCATTTAGGTTCATGTGTATTTCAGATTTTCCCTAAATCTCAAAGCCCAAATTTGTGGCAGCCCATATGTGTTTGGGCCCATGTTTGTGGCAGCTCACATGGAAGTGGAGTAGGAGCTCAAGTTTAGTCCCACATGGAAAGTTGAAGGAGAGTTGCACCACCTTATAAGGTGGAGTGTTGCACCACTTTGTAAGTGAGTCACAAAATATTTGACGAATTCTGTCAGGAACACGAAATTATTAATGAGAGGACACCTCCCTACTCGCCCCAATCAAACGGGGTTGCCGAGAGGAAAAACCGCACGTTGACTGACTTGGTGAATTCCATGTTAGCCACTGCTGGTTTATCAAAGGCATGGTGGGGGGGAGGCTTTGTTGACTTCATGTCATGTCCTGAATAGAGTTCCTAACAGGAATAAAGAAATGACCCCTTATGAGGAGTGGGTTGGGAGAAAACCATCACTTTCGTATCTGCGCACTTGGGGGTGTTTGGCGAAGGTCAACATACCAATCCCCAAGAAACGCAAGCTCGGACCCAAGACAGTGGATTGTATCTTTCTAGGATATGCTCCACGGAGTGTAGGCTATAGATTTCTAGTGGTTAAATATGAGGTACCTGATATGCATGTTGATACTATAATGGAATCTCGTGATGCAACATTCTTTGAGAATAGTTTTCCTATGAAAGATATGCATAGCATTGGTAGGATTTCTTCCGAAATACTTCCTGAATCTAGTGCATCTATTGAGAATTCCGAACAACCACATGATGAATTTCTTGAGAAGGATGACGATGAACCTCTCACGAGGAGTAAGAGACAGAGGATTGCAAAATCCTTTGGTAATGACTTCATCGTGTACCTTGTGGACGATACTCCCAGATCCATTACTGAGGCATATGCATCTCCTGATGCGGATGATTGGAAAGAAGCTGTCCAAAATGAGATGGACTCGATTCTTTCTAATGGAACTTGGGAATTATCAGAACGACCCTATGGTTGTAAACCTGTGGGATGTAAGTGGGTGTTCAAGAAGAAGCTAAGGCCTGATGGTACTATTGAGAAGTACAAAGCGCGTCTTGTAGCTAAGGGCTACACACAGAAAGAAGGCGAAGATTACTTTGACACCTATTCACATGTCGCTAGACTGACCACCATTCGAGTACTACTATCCCTGGCTGCCTCTTATGGTCTTCTCGTTCATCAAATGGACGTGAAGACAGCTTTCCTTAATGGAGAGTTATAAGAGGAGACCTATATGGATCAGCCGGATGGGTTTGTGGTAAAAGGTGAAGAGACAAAGGTGTGTAAGTTATTAAAATATTTATATGGCCTGAAACAAGCACCTAAGCAATGGCATGAGAAGTTTGACAGAACTCTACTTTCTGGTGGCTTTGTCATTAATGAGGATGATATGTGTGTTTACTATCGCCATGGTGGGGGCGATAGCGTTATATTATGTTTATACATGGATGACATTCTGATCTTTGGTACAAACATGAAAGTGATAAATGAAGTCAAGTCTTTCCTGTCAAAGAGTTTTGATATGAAAGATATGGGAGAGGCTGATGTCATTCTGAACATAAAGCTTATTAAGAACGAGAATGGGATTACTTTAACGCAATCTCATTATGTTGAGAAGGTCTTGAGACGATTTGGCTTTAATGATGGCAAGACTTCTCCAACACCTTATGATCCCAGTTTGACATTACGAAAGAATAAGAAGGAACCAATGTAATGCTGAAATATTCACAAGTTGTTGGTTCTCTCATGTACTTAGCAAGCGCTACAAGACCCGATATCTCTTTTGTTGTGAGCAAGTTGAGTAGGTTCATGTCTAACCCGGGTATTTATCATTGGCATGCACTTGAAAGGGTCATGCGCTATCTATGTGGTACAATGAGCTATGGGATTCACTATTCAGGGAACCCTGCTGTACTTGAAGGATATAGTGATTCGAATTGGATCTCTGACGTTGATGAAATATACGCCATGAGCGGGTATGTATTTACCCTTGGAGGTGGCGCAGTGTCATGGAGGCATGAGGTCTCGTAGACAAACCATATTGACGAGGTCAACTATGGAAGCAGAACTTACTGCTTTAGACAGAGCCACTGTTGAGTCAGAATGGCTGCCTGAGCTCTTGATGGACTTGCCTGTGGTTGAGAAACCTGTGCCGGCAATCCTTTTGAATTGTGACAACCAAACTGTTATTGTCAAAGTGAACAATTCTAAGGATAACACGAATTCATCAAGACACGTAAAGAGACGTTTGAAATCTGGCAGGAAATTGAGAAACTCTGGAGTAATAACTGTTACGTATATTCAAACAGACAAAAACCTGGCAGATCCCTTTACAAAGGTACTATCACGAAATGTGATAGAAAGTGCATTGAGAGATATGGGGTTGAGACCCATGGATGTCACACCTTAGTGGTAACCCAACCTATATGATCGGAGATCCCGTGAATTAGGACCTGGGAAGAACAAGCTAGTGGTTTGACAGAGGAGAGTACTTTATAACCTTCTCTATGTGAAGATGCACAACTCTCATAATCTGTAAGGCAGGTTGGCAACATGCCTTAATGTGTTTCTGTTGGCTTTAATTAGCAAAGATGTTGTCCTACAAGGCATTCTTGAAAGAACACACCTATATGAGCTCGACTGTAAACGTCGTGGTCTATGAGACTTGGGTGATCTCTAGTAAACTCATGAAGAGACCAGGGAGTATGACGCATATGCTCCAACCCGCGGGGTAGGCTCCTGGCAGCCAAGTACTAGTTATGATTTTGAGTGAAATCTATTGGCACCAAACTTGCAATTCAAGATTCGTCCATTTTTCAAGTTGTTGATAGACGTAGTTCAAGATTCTAGGTGGAAGTTCAACTTAACAGTCGCTGCTGAAATACTAGTATATAAACAAGTAGCGAGGATTGGCAAATGTTCAAATGGGCATTTGAGATCTGGTGGAGGATTGTTATAAATAATGGGCCAATTCATTTAGTCTCATGTGTATTTCATATTTTCCCTAAATCTCAAAGCCCAAATTTATGGCAGCCCATATGTGTTTGGACCCATGTTTATGGCAGCTCACATGGAAGTGGAGTGGGAGCTCAAGTTTAGTCCCACATGGAAAGTTGGAGGAGAGTTTCACCACCTTATAAGGTGGAGTGTTGCACCACTTTGTAAGTGAGCGGCAATAAGAGAGATACACGCGCGCGCTCCTCCTTCGACGACGCCGCCGCTCGCACGCATGCACGCACGTCCGCCCGCCCGCGGGTTGTGGGAATCTCGCCGAGCCGAGCTTTATTTTGCTGCTCAGGAAAACTATGAGGTTTTGACAGACGTGTCAAGTCGCTGACCTGAACGTGCGTAACGTGGACTCGGCCCATGTTCGCCTTCGTTAGGGTTTCCTGAGCTGCTCTATATAAAGTCCTGCGTGGCTACCGCCACAATACCACCGAAAAACCAATCTAGGGTTTTGCCATCCTCTCTACTTGCGTTGTCACCGTAGTCTACTCCATCCCGCTTGCCGGCGGACGAGAGAGCAGGTCTCTGGAACCACTCGCCCTTGTGATCTTGTACGGAAGAGGGCGAATAAGGTTTTTGGGAAGCGCTCCACGCGACTGCTCGAGTTCTCCATCACGGGTCGTCTTGCATCCAAGTCAGGCGGTACTGCCTATCGCCGTCTTCGTCGTCATCTGCTTCGATCAGTCTTCTCCAAAGTTTCTACTACGACAACCGAACGGTACGTGCTACGTGCTTCTGTCTGGTTATTCACCATGTTCTGCGAGTACATGTTAAGCTGCTGTTTGTTTCCGATCATCCTGTTGTTTAGTACATCTAGTATGTTCGAGTTACACGAGTTAGTAGCTGGTTTTGTCATGATTTATATTCTGAAATTAATCGTGAAAATTATGCCTAATAATCCAACGGTGTCCTGTTTCCGGAAATCCGTCTTTGAGGATAGGGTTTCAGTGGATATTGGGGTGGGGATTTGAATGGAATGGGTTAGATTTTGCTGGTTTGGTGTCGGATCTGTTGGATTCGTTGGGATAGAAGGGGATTGGAAGGAAGGAAAGAAGTGGTGTTCGCTAGAACGGCATGTCGGCAGTCGCCACGCGGTGCAGCCTCTAGAAAACTCTCTGATGTTATGTCGATGTGGTGCTGCAATGCTAGTCTTAGCAGTAAAAAAAATTAGCCACACCACGTGTTCTCGTCTATGAGAGGGTTTCATTCTCGTTTATTCTGATTTTTCATGTCATTTTCGGAATGCTTAACGATGGTCATATCCTAAAGTCAGAATAAAATCCTCCCCGTTCTATCCTCGCTTCGGTGGTGCATCTAGCGCTGATAGAGAGCGCATGAAGTCGTGTGGGTCCGGCCGATCTCTTGAGATCTGGTTGGTTTTCGTGTTAGTTGGTGTAATTTTAGACTAGTCTCTCCTAATCTATGGTTGTCATTATTGGTGATGGTTGCTACTCTAGTGCGTTGGTTTTTTGGGGTCTTAATATGACAACTTTGGCCCGGCTCTGATGATGGAAGGGTGAGGACGGCGACGCGTTTTTGGCTCGTGCTAGTCTTTGCAATCATCGCTAGGTGGTCCATCGAACTATTCGTAATTTTTATTACTTTTAGACCTCTTTGTACTCTTATTGATGATTATTAATAAAATGGTGGAATTTAAAAAAAATCGGTATTCATTTTTTCGGGAAATATTATTTTAGTAGTGCTTCCTTTATCAATATTTATTTATTTTAGTAGTGCGAACGAACATGAGTTCAATATTGGAAACCAGCTTACAAAATGATAACAAGGTCACTCAGTAGTTAGAATCATCCATGAAATTCGCTGCTGCCAATGTGATGCTGTGCCAACCTCCGAAGTGTCTCTGGATCAAAGAATTTCAGTGGAATTTGTGGGGTTCTAATCCAAAGGGTTCTTTCGAGTAAAAACCATTTGGTTCAAAGAAACGAATCATCTAGAATTTATATGGATTGCTTTCGTATAGTCCCTCGTAAGTTATAGCAAGATGGTATGACTACTTTTGGAATGCAGAAATTTAAAAGGTATAGTAAATAGCTAAGCTATGAGATTTCATGTATCCTCAATTTCTAAAGGAATCAAAACGACGGGCTTGCTTGGTTCGCATGATACCAAAAATATGAGCAGAAAAAACACATGATTCCTAAAAAACATAGTCAATGAAAGTCAAACCACAAAAGTGTGGTTTCGATGTTATTATGCCACTAAAGAAAACGATCTCATTGTTAAGCATCGGAATTTTAAAAAGAGATCCAAGTGTATTGAAAGTTTTTTTGCATTTGTCTTTAAAATTAAAGCCATAAGAGCTTTTCCTTGTTTTTTCCTTCATTTTTTTAATCAAGCGGGTGAAATATAGCCTCTATAGGTCCAATGTGTATGTTGTTCCTCCATTTTTGCTATAAACCAATGAGTACCCAATTGAAAACCTCAAAATTATCATTTGGATGTTACGCAAGAACTACACATCAATTGTAGACGTAAAAGGATGAAGACATGGTCAATTTCATAGGAATCTCAGAGGAATCGTAGGACATTGATTTTTTTTGTTCCGAACAACACCAAAAAATTATTCATGTAGAGATCTTATGATCCAAAATTTATATGTTTCTCCTTTGGCCAAACAATTCCTACATGATAGCCCCCAAGTGTAGGGATAGTTGTGGAACTTTTCGATGTGAAAGTGAGATTATCATACCTTGTGAGCTATTAGGTAAGATTGTTATTATCTCAAGCTATATGTATCACTTACATAACCGTCTATGCACTTAACTATGATGCAAGATAAAAAAATTGTTCCTCGATAAACATTAAGAGAGATAATATGCAAGAATATAAAATAATGTACGCAAATAAGATAGAATGAGAGGTAACTAAAATAAGAAATCACTCTAGACAAGTAGCTGCTTTGTAAGAAGCGCTTGATTTTCACTACTAGAGAAAAGCCTATCCGAGACGCACCAAAAAGCCTATCCGAGGCGCATATCACATGTGCCTCTAGCTTCAAGCCTCGGGTATTTCTTATGCGAGGCGCATCTGATATGCGCCTCCTATACTTCACATATGCGAGGCGCATATCGATATGCGTCTCGCATAAGTATAGGAGGCGCATATCATATGCGTCTCGCATATGTTTCAGAATGCGCCTCGGGTATTTATAGTATATGCGCCTCGCATATGTTTCAGAATGTGCCTCGGATATTTATAGTATATGCGCCTCCTATAGTATCCTATATGCGCCTCCTACAATATTTTCAGGTATCGAGATTTGTCTTTTCTGTATATATATTTTCTTTTTTTCTGAAAACTAGCGAACATAGAATGTTCATACATGATTTTTTTTCAATTTTCTTTTGTCATTCTGCTGGGGTTGACAAGGGGATCCAGGGAGATGGAGAGGATCACGTTCTGGAGGCGCACGATCTGGAACTGCGGCGCCATGTTGTGGAACCCCGTCATGCGGAGCACGTCGCCGACGCGGTACCGGCTCAGCCCCGCGTAGGTCTGTTGCCTGCCAAAACCCACCGGCGAGCAGCGACGAGCAACACGGAGAGCCGGGAGGCTCCCAGGACTGCTGGTGGGCCCTGGTCCCTCGGGCGACGGCCCGCAAAAACTCCGGCACACGTCCTGGCTTGGTTCGAGGGCGTGCCACCTGACCTATACCTGGTCAGGAAGGTGAAGGATTGCTCCGATTGATTTCCTGCATGGTAAACAAGTATACGTAAAATTCGAGCCGTGATCGGCTCCCAGGTTTCCCTGTAAATCGGCTCCTAAAGCCGATTGCCCCATGGTTCTGCGTTAGATTTATGATAACATGGGGTTTTGCTTGATCACTACAAGTTAAATCGATCTACGACAGTCTAATGTTTTCACCACGTAACTGGAACGTCCTACGCGTGATTGAGCCTGATACGTACAAAAGATGAAGAATATCAACCCTAGAGGAGGCCTAATAACCAACGTAAAGTCAATTACCGGAACAACTTCTCTAGAACGAATAAGCCACGTTCTTATGTACTACTGGATCGTTCAACCCGTTTGTAAGGCCTGATTACGTAGATATTAAACTAAACCTTGGTGAACAAGGCACGACTATAACAGATCGAATCGACTAAATAAAGATCAAGCAAGATGCTACCCTTACACTTGGGAAAAGGTGCAAGGGCAGCGAGATAACTAGAGGTAGCATAACTTCAACGATAATAATGAAAAGCACTGATGCTAGCCTCAAACAATCTATGATAATGGTATTACTCGCCATCAACAACGCTTCAGTACGAGTAAAACCAGGTAACGCATAGGCAGCATGACACTTACCCGAAAGAAACCCTAGAAACAAGGGGTGGCGATGCGCCGAGATTGTGTTTGTTGTGAACGTGGTTGTCCTCCTTTTTCGATAACCTTAGGTACATATTTATAGTCCGGAGACTCTCTACTTTTGGAATAACTCTACAACTCTATCTTTACCTAAACTGAAACGAACCTAAACTGAAACGAAACCTACTATGATACAAGATACACGGGCAATTTAGCCCAAATCCACACACTAGGCCGATCCAACAACACGTTGAATATACGTATCTTCCAAGCCCATCTTGATCACGGCCCATCTCCGTCTTTGGCCAAAATACGGCGATAACACATGCCCCCCTGGTTTTGGCAATGATAATTCCAAAACCACTCTGTGTGTGTTTTTTCCTTCTTCTCCTCTTTTTTTTTATATCGGGCTGCGCGTCGACAGAATGCGTGGCAGAACAGAATCGTCACGCTACCCCTTCATCATGATGCCCTGTCTTCTCAACTCCTGCGCAGTGCATGATTTGACGATTTTGGTAGTGCAATCTGGGGAACCGCTATGGCATTGAACCGTTTCTCCACTATTCCCCTTATTTAAATTCGCCTGAACAGTTCACAATCCCCATCTTCCTCCAGTTGCCAAAAAACCCTTCTTCCTCCGCCGAAAAAACCCTCTTTCTCGCCATGGCCTCCTGTGCTTCCTCTGGCCTGTCCTCCCACGCCTCCAACTCGATGAGCGACCGAGGCCGCCGAGCACCGCCATGGCGTCTGATTTCGCCCCCACGATGGTGGGACGAAGGAGGGAGAGATTCGCCGTCTGGTCAGAGGACGATGCGTCCCTGACTGACGGTGAAGAGAGCCTACAGTTCCTCGTTGACGGGGAACTGGAGGCGAAGAGCAGTGACGACGCCTGGTCGTGGGACGGCGTCGAGTCCTCCGACGAGGAGGAGGAATCGGAGGAGGACACCTCCTCCGACGAGTATCCGCCGACGAAGCGCTTCCGCGCCGGGTCCAGCGAAGACACTGAAGATGACGACGAGGACGAAGAGGTCCCCGCTGGTTTCTTCAGCAGCAGCAGCGAGGACGATGCCGGCAGCAGCGCTGAAGACAGCGAAGAGGACGGCGGCGACGACAGCGGCGACGATCTCGCCCTTTAGATTAGGAACCAGTAGCAGCAACAGTAGTAGGCCCTTTTGTAATCAATCGTCCTTTGTAAGCAATCATCTTTTGAATGAATGAAAATCTATTTCCCGAAGATTGCCTTGTTCGCCCCTGATCTTGCCGATAGCCACGATAGGTCGATGTCCTAGAAGTCGATGACACTGCATCGGCTCTCAACATACTGCACGCATACAGTTAAACAAGTCAAATCGCAAAGAGCCGATGACTACCCATCGGCTTCTCCCAAAAAACGTTGACAGGGTCAAACTTTGGTCGCATCTTTAGGCACATTAAAACGGCCACTTCTTGGTTTCAAAATGATGACCTGCGACCTTTCTCAAAACGGGCGACCCAAATCTCCAATTGCCCATCGAAAACCGTGCCCTGCACAAACGACTAGTGACAAGCAAAGATGAAGATGACGAAGCTGAGATCGCCGAGGTGGATCGTGTCCGTGCTGACGCCCTCCACGCCTTCGAAGCATTTCTTCAGTAACTTGTATGCGCGAACTGGCACCTATTTGTAACATGTGTGAACCTCTAGAGTCGATGACCGTGCATCGGCTATACACATTTTTTTTTATTTGGCCGATTTTCAACATCGGCCCCTATATTTTTATTGCCCATCGTCTCACGTGTAGCCGATTTCATGTATCGGCCCCTCAAGTTTTATTGTCCAACATCCCACATGCTCGGGAAATATTTCTTGAGATGTTGACCGTTGACCGCCACTGGGAACTTTACGCCATCCAACTGCTCGAGCATGTATGCGTTTCCTCTTAAAACTTGATCGACCCTGTACGGTCCATGCCAATTTGGAGACCATTTACCATATGCTGCATCCTTAGTCCCCAAAGGCAACACGGCTTCCCATACCAGATCACCAACGTGGAACTCCTTTGGCTTCACTTTCTTGTTGTATGCACGAGCTACTTTGGCCTTGTTCTCTTTGATTTTCTCCAGTGACCATAGCCTGAGCTCGGTTAAATCCTCCACACTGTCACTCATCAGGGTTGCGTATTCTTCAGTCGTTAGATCGTCACGAAAAGTGACGCTCTCGATCCAACCGTAATTTCCTGTAGGGCGGCTTCTTGTCCATATACTAGATGGTATGGTGAGGTTTTTATTGCTCCATGGCATGACATGCGATAAGCCCATAACGCCTCTGACAAAACCTCGTGCCAACGCCTTGGGTGCTCATCGACTTTTCTCTTGATCAGCTTGATGAGGCTCTGGTTGGACGTTTCAGCTTGCCCATTTGCTTGAGCATAGTATGGAGATGATCTAATCAGCTTGATCCCCATGTCTTCGCAGAACTTTCTAAACTCCTGAGAAATAAAGACCGAACCTCCATCGGTTGTGATAGTTTGGGGAATCCCGAATCTATGGATGACATGTTCTTTAACAAAATTGATAACATCCTTCGAGTTCACTGACTTCATCGGGACAGCCTCCACCCATTTAGTGAAGTAGTCAGTGATAGCCAGAATCCACATGTGGCCTTTGCTTGATGGAGGATTGATTTTGCCGATCATGCCCATGCCCCAACCTCGGAATGGCCAAGGCTTGATGATGGGGTTCATTGCCTTGTGGTACCATCTGGATTTTCTAAATTTCTGACATGCTTGACACCCTTTGTAGTAGTTGAAACAGTCCTCAAGCATGGTGGGCCAATAAAACCCTGATCGCCTGATCAACCATTTCATCTTATGAGCCGATTGGTGAGTTCCACAGGCGCCTTCGTGTACCTCGTGTAGGAGCCGATTGGCCTCGGCTGTCCCCAGGCATTTGAGCAATAGCCCCTCCAGAGTCCTGTAAAACATGTCATCCCCAATAAGCACGTACTTCATGGCTTTGTACCTTATCCGTTTAGGTGCCCCCCGAGCCAAATCCTTCAAGTAATTGAAGATATCGGCTCTCCAGTCGTCAGCCTCCAGGAACTGTACCTGAACGTCGGCTCCTTCTACAACGCCCTTGTAGCCTGAAGCCATCTGCGCAAGATCGTTCGCCTCGGTATTCTGCGATCGTGGGATCCAAGTGAAGTTTATGTACCGGAATTGCGCCATCAGCTCGCGGAAGTGCAGACATAATGGGAAGAGGGACTCGCTCTCGCACTTGTAGTCCTCCGTGAGCTGGGCAATCACCAACTTGGAGTCTCCAAAAATTTCCACTGCTTCTGCTCCGGCTTCGAGGAGTAATTCCATTCCCTTGCGTATCGCCTCATACTCAGCGACGTTGTTGGTGTGGGGTGCAGATAACCTGATGGAGAAAGAGAATGTTGCCCCCCGGGGCGACACGAGGAGCATGCCGATGCCGCTCCCATCGTCACAGACCGATCCATCGAAAAACATAGCCCACGGATCTGCAAGGTCGCTATATTAGTGTTGATTCTTTCGGCGATAAGATCAGCCAACGCTTGTCCCTTAACTGCTTTTGCGGGTTGATACCGGATGTCAAACTCCGATAATGCAAACATCCATTTGCCCAATCGGCCTTTCAACATAGGAGCCGACAGCATGTGCTTTATGACGTCTGACTTGCATATGATGATAATCTCTGCGAAGACAAGATATGGCGCTTAGTGCGAGTAAAAAAGCGAGAGGCACAACTTATCGATATCGAGGTACCTTGTCTGCGTCAGCATCCTTCGCTTATGTAAAGACTCGCTCCAGCCCATCATACATTTGCACCACCACCGAGGCGATGGACGTGTCAGCTACTGACAAGTAAATGTAGAACGGCCTGTCAGGCTGCGGTGGAACTAACACTGGCGGCTTTGTCAGATATTCTTTGATCTCGTCGAAGGCTCGTTGTTGTTCTGCCCCCCAGCGGAATTCCTCGTTAGATTTGATTTTTACTAGTCCCATGAACGGCTCTATCCTTCCTGACAGATTAGAGATGAATCTTCTGACGAAGTTGATCTTACCGATGAGGGACTGCAGTTCTTTCTTTGTAGTGGGTGGCTTCATTGTTCGCACTGCCTCCTGACTTTTCAGGCCGATCTCAATTCCGCGTTCATGGACCAAAAAACCCAAGAACTGACCGGCCGTCACCCCGAAGGCACACTTCTTTGGATTCATCCGTAGCCCGAACTTCCTTGTTCGGTCCAGGACGCGTTGCAGATCGTCCAAGTGTCCGTGCGCTGAAGCAGACTTGACCACCACGTCGTCGATGTAAATCTCCACCAGTTTGCCGATCAGATCATGAAAAATATAATTCATGGCCCTTTGGTACGTGGCGCCGGCATTTTTCAGTCCAAACGTCATGACTACATATTCAAATAACCCCACTGACCCTGGGACTCTGAATGCAGTCTTGTGTATGTCTTCTGGAGCCATGAAGATCTGGTTGTAACCGGCATTGCCGTCCATGAAGCTCAAAATCTTATGACCAGCTGCTGCATTGATTAATGTTTCTGCCACCGGCATCGGATACTCATCCTTTGGGGTAGCTCTGTTGAGATCCCGAAAATCTATAGCAACATGCCATCGGCCATCCTTCTTCTCTACAGGTACGATACTAGAAATCCACTCAGCATACCTGCATGGCCTGATCAACTTGGTCAACATTTTCTCGACCTCTTTCTTGACTTCTTCCGAATTTCGCCTTCATTTGTCGTGCTTTCAGCTGAAACGGCCGAAATCCTTTTTGAGCGGAGTCGATGCTCGATGATGCTCTGTCCAACCTGCATCTCAGATAGTCCCAAAGCGGCGATCGGATATTGTTTCAACAGGGCTATCATCGGGCCCCGCAGGTTCGGATCTAACTTCTTGCTGATAAATGTTGGTCGTGGCTTATCCCCAGGACCAATGTCGATCTCTTCTAGCTCATCAGCGGATGTAAACCCATACCCTAGCTTTCCGTCACCTGTCAAATCGACGCTAAACACAGGGCAGACAGTAGGTGAGGATAACAAAAATAATTTCGGCTGATTGCTTGAATCGGCCCCCCTTTTGCTTGCATCAGTCAAGGACGGTTTACACCTTATTGTTTTACAGTGGTAGAGCATCTCTCTGCTACGACTATATGAGCTGCTTGTCGTATGATCGCTGCTTTTTATTTTTTGTGGCCGATCGCAGGGATCGGCCGTACCACGGATGATCGTGGGCTTTTCTACTCTGTAAGGCCAGTGGATAAGACCAGCCTCACCCCGTTTTTTGTAGCTTCAATGCGCTCACAGCCGTCCAAATTGATTACAGAGATCGGCTCTTGGTCTTCTGCTTCCCAGACGTTCATGCCAGCTATGGAAATCTCTATAGAATCATCTGCGTGGATGACCTCCACTTCGTCTCCATCCCCTTTGGATCGTGCCTTTGGTGCATTGTGGACGGATGCAGCAATTAGCGTGAATCAATCCCTTCCTAGCAAGACAGTGTAAGTGCTCTTGCTGTCCGACGAAGAATGACGTGGGTACGGTTTTCACCTTTGTCGGTCCACGTTCAAGACGCCTTGCGTTCAAGACCGACCGTTGAAGTCGCTTAACGTGACGTTGGTTTTAATCGGATCTGCGGTGGGCGTCCCAAAGCGTCGTAGCATGGAGTACGGCATGATATTGACTGCCGCTCGGTGTCCACCAACATCTTGCCGACAGGTTGCCCATTGATGTAACCTCGCAGTGTGGCTTTCGGATGTTTGTAACCCTTCTCACGTGGCTTCTCAAAGATAACCGGCCGTGGACGACCGCATCAAGCGTACCCTTTGGTAGCTCATCGGTTCTTGGCGCGCGAATTACGACGGAGTACAAACACCATGTTTGTGCCAGCCGATGTCTTTGCATCGGCTTTTACCGTTTAGGGCGCCACTCTTTCCTTGTCGGGCGGTCTTCCGCTTCCAAAGTCTGCTCACTTTGACGGCCGATCAGGCCGTGCTTTTAAAGCGTGAGATATCGCGCTCGCTTCCTCCAGTTACGCAGCCGCACTCTACGCTCGTGTGTCTGAGTCCGCTGACACCACCTTGGACGGTGATACTGTCTTCGCCTTTGTCATTCTTTGGCTTCTCGAGGTCTTCGCCGAGCGGACTCCTGTGACGGCCTCGGGGTGGAAGAGGCCCTAGAAGTTTGAATCGACATCGGCCTCGTCCTCCTTCTCGCTGACCGCATTCCGGCAGTTGTCGATCGTAGGCAATCGGCTCATCCTCGCCCCAAAGATTTGAAGAAAGGACAATCCCAATGTTTGTCTGCGCCTTCCTTTTCTTTTGACGGTCCCCTAGCAAGGTGCTCGTATCTTTCGTCATCTCTGACGCGCCGGCGACGTTGGTCATACTGGCGCTCATACTTGTTAAGGAGATGCGTGGAATGTGGCTTCTGATATCGCACTCTCCTCACTTGTTCCTCTGTCAAGTACCGCCTGTCATTGTGGTTGGGCCGGTCGCGTGGACTAGCCTCCTCTCTTTCTTTACTGCGAGAGCGACCACCTTCCTCCTTGTACGTGTTATGGTGGTACCCTGACCCTGCCATATTAACGCCGAACGAGAAATCTAGCTGACGCCTCGCGGAGCGACTGAGTTCTATCATGTTGACGCCGGGAAAGGGGTTCGTGTCCACTTTCATGGCGAACTGCCCGAGGATCAGACGGCCTTGTTCTATTGCCATTTGGATTTGGCGGCGAAGCTCTTTGCACTCATTGGTGGTGTGGGTGAACGAATGATGCCACTTGCAGTATGGTCTCCCGTTCATTTCCTGAGCCGTAGGGATTTTGTGGCCTTCGGGTAACCTCAGCTGCTTCTCCTTCAGCAGCAAATCAAATATCTGTTCGGCTTTGCTCACATCGAAATCGAACCCTTTTGCAGGCCCTTGCTGTTTCACCCATTTGCAAGCTACAGGATCTGCCCCCCGAGCCCATTCAGCTACGGCCACCTCCTGGTCCTGTGTAGGATCTTCTTCTTCTGCATCGACCAGGCCTATCGGACGTTTGAATTTGTCTTGGTACAACTCAGGGTGGCGCTGTTCATACATCGTCAGTTTCTGGGCCATATGCGCCAATGAGTTGTACTCTACCTGGAAAGCCAGATCCTTGATGGGTGCTGAGAGACCCAACACTGCCAGCTCGACTGCTTCCTTCTCGGTTAAACGAGCCGAGTAACATCGGTTCTTGACGGTCCTGAAGCGCTGGATGTATTCGCCAGTTTCCTCGCTTCGCCGCAGACTCGCGCCAGTCCGCAATGCCTCGGTAGCCTCTGAATGGTACTGGATGTGGAACTGCTCTTCGAGTTGCTTCCAGGTATGAATTGAATCAGGTGGCAGTGAGGTGTACCACCCAAAGGCTGGTCCTGTCAGAGATTGCGCAAAAAATCTTACGCGCATCTGATCCGATGCCGAAATCATGCCTAGTTGGGCCAGGTATCGGCTTATGTGCTCGATCGAGCTTGACCCTTCTGACCCGTTGAATCTTGAGAACTCAGGGAGCTTATACTTGGGTGGCAGCGGAATCAGATCAAACTCGTTGGGGTACGGCTTTGAATAGCCGATTGTCCTTCTTCGCACGGTTTAACTGGTCCCTCAGGATGGTACCGATTTGCTCCACTGTTTGAGCTGTAGGGGCTAGATTCTCATGACTTGTTCCAGTGGCATACTTGGCTAGCCACGCCTGTTTGTCAGCGTCCATCCCAGACATCGCTGCTCCAGACACGCCTGCCCCTGAAGATCCTGCCCCAGGAACTCCTGCCGCAGAGACTCCTGCGGTTGCAACCTGTTTGGTGCGTGTCAAGTTATTGCAGTCCGGCACGTAGGCGCATATATACCCGTGTGGGATTTCCTTAGGTGGCTCAAACAGGAATTGGCAATCGCCTGGGTCGCCTCCAGCCTTGTAGACGACATAAGCCGCTGCCCCTGGCGGCTCCGGAGCTGCAAGTGTGAATGGCAGCTGTGGCCTGGTCTGGAGCGGTCTTTCTCCCTGGTGAGTCCCCAGAGTAGGCCCCGACGGAGAGTACTGATGCTTCATGATCTCCTGAACTACGCGAACCGCGATCCGCTCGAAAGCGTTCACCAGGCTCTCAGAATGGCGGTGCAGAGAATGAGCCACCATGTAGTTGACTTCCTGTCGTAGAGCTCTGGTGCGCTCCTCCGAAGGAACAGATAGATCTACCTCATCGAGGGCACCCTCGGGGGAGAACCCCCTCCACTTGATGCCATGCTTACGGGTCCTCTCAAAAGAGCTGATGAGGTCTTCTTCGAAGAGAGCCTTGATCTCGTCATACTTGGCCTTGTGCTCGTCAGGTAGATCGTCGTAAGTGACTGGTCTGTTCTCCATCGCAGCGTCGGATGTTGATGTAGACGTTGTTGAAGGTCCCACCGGGCGTGCCAGAATGTGTTGCCTGCCAAAACCCACCGGCGAGCAGCGACGAGCAACACGGAGAGCCGGGAGGCTCCAGATCGCAGTGGGCCTGGTCCTCGGCGACGCCCGCAAAAACTCCGCACACGCCCCGGCTTGGTTCGAGATGCCACCTGACCTATACCTGGTCAGGAAGGTGTAGGATTGCTCCGATTGATTTCCTGCATGGTAAACAAGTATACGTAAAATTCGAGCCGTGATCGGCTCCCAGGTTTCCCTGTAAATCGGCTCCTAAAGCCGATTGCCACATGGTTCTGCGTTAGATTTATGATAACATGGGGTTTTGCTTGATCACTACAAGTTAAATCGATCTACGACAGTCTAATGTTTTCACCACGTAACTGGAACGTCCTACGCGTGATTGAGCCTGGTACGTACAAAAGATGAAGAATATCAACCCTAGAGGAGGCCTAATAACCAACGTAAAGTCAATTACCGGAACAACTTCTCTAGAACGAATAAGCCACGTTCTTATGTACTACTGGATCGTTCAACCCGTTTGTAAGGCCTGATTACGTAGATATTAAACTAAACCTTGGTGAACAAGGCACGACTATAACAGATCGAATCGACTAAATAAACATCAAGCAAGATGCTACCCTTACACTTGGGAAAAGGTGCAAGGGCAGCGAGATAACTAGAGGTAGCATAACTTCAACGATAATAATGAAAAACACTGATGCTAGCCTCAAACAATCTATGATAACGGTATTACTCGCCATCAACAACACTTCAGTACGAGTAAAACCAGGTAACGCATAAGTAGATACTGCCTAGATCGCAAGATGCGATCTAGGCAGCATGGCACTTACCCGAAAGAAACCCTAGAAACAAGGGGTGGAGATGCGCCGAGATTGTGTTTGTTGTGAACGTGGTTGTCCTCCTTTTTCGATAACCTTAGGTACATATTTATAGTCCGGAGACTCTCTACTTTTGGAATAACTCTACAACTCTATCTTTACCTAAACTAAAACGAACCTAAACTGAAACGAAACCTACTATGATACAAGATACACGGGCAATTTAGCCCAAATCCACACACTAGGCCGATCCAACAACACGTTGAATATACGTATCTTCCAAGCCCATCTTGATCACGGCCCATCTCCGTCTTTGGCCAAAATACGGCGATAACAAGGTCGTGATCACCGGCTCGTACTCGCGCCCGGCCTCGACGCGAGCGAGGTCCACGAACAGCTGCTTCTTGTCTGCGTCCGTCTCGTTCTCGTGGTCCTGGTCCACGGGGGGGAACTCGAAGTAGACCATGGTGGGCATGATGGTGTAGGACACCTCGGACGGGTCGCACAGCGGCCGGAGGTTGAGGCCGAAGCAGCATTCGGAGGACACGTAGGCGGTGCACACCATGGGCAGGCCTCCGCTGTAGTAGCGCAGGGTCGGGACGTACTGCGCCATCACGCCGGTGACTATGACGTCGAGGAACCAGGTGTTTGGCCAGATGCGGGTGACGATGCCGGCCCAATCGCCGTTGCCGCACTCGTCCCGAACGAAATGGGCGAGCTCGGGGTCTGGCCGGAGGATGCCGGCGACCGCCTCGCGCAGTGGCGCGTCGGCGACGCGCTCCTCGCTGAGCACGCCGGCCTCGATGTCGGCGGCCAGGTGCTCCCAGTTGAGCTGGAGGAAGCGGATGGCGCGCAGGCGAAGGAGGACCCGACGCGGAGCACGTCGTGGCGCTGGCACATGCCGCACACCATCTGCGCGTACATGCTCTGTGCCGCGTCCGCGCAGAGGATGGTCGCCCTCGGGATGGTGTGTCTGTTTCTACTGTAGGCGTCGGTGAAGTGTTCGGTCTTGTAGTAGCTCGTCAGGATGGGCGCCGCCATGAGGCCTCTCGGCGTCTTGGTCTCCTCCCTGACGAACAGGAAGTAGTAGAGCCCCTTCCCCTTGTCAACCCCAGGAAAATGCCTGTATGTATAGTATATATCTCCAGAAAGGGGATCCAGGGAGATGGAGGCGCGTGCGTGCGAGAAGGTTTACTGTGGCTGGTCTGCTGGGGTGCATACGTGTTTGTGTTTTCTCTTAAGGAATGCCGGGCGTTGGATGTGGTTAGCGGTTCAGATCGTTGGGATTTTCCAGGTCGATCCGCGTGATGGTTGTTCCTCGGTTCTCATTGGCTAGAGATTAGTCCATCCGAATTGATTTTGTCTGGTTATAGGAGGCGCATATTGCGTAATATGCGCCTCCTATAATTCAAATTATAGGAGGCGCATATAGCAATATGACCAATATGCGCCTCGCATATGCGGCCACCTACCAGCGCCCGGGCCCGCATGAGTTACTTGAGGCGCATATGGCCATATGCGCCTCGCATATTGTCAAATATAGGAGGCGCATATAGCCATATGCGCCTCGCATATTCGTGCACCTACCAACACGCTGCCCACGTAGAATGCGAGGCGATTCGGTCATATGCGCGCATATTGTCAAATATAGGAGGCGATATAGCCATATGCGCCTCGCATATTCGTGCACCTATCAACACGCGGGCCCATACAGAATATGCGAGGCGCATTTTGGTCATATGCGCCTCGCATATTATCAAATATAGGAGGCGCATATAGCCATATGCGCCTCGCATATTCGTGCACCTATCAACACGCGGGCCCACACAGAATATGCGAGGCGCATTTTGGTCATATGCGCCTCGCATATTATCAAATATAGGAGGCGCATATAGCCATATGCGCCTCGCATATTCGTGCACCTACCAACACGCGGGCACATAAAATATGTGAGGCGCATTCTGTCTATATGCGCCTCGCCTATCTGATATATAGGAGGCGCATATGACTAGAATGCGCCTCGCATAATATGGGACTGCTAGATTCTGTCCGTACAGGGATTATAGGAGGCGCATTCTTATCATATGCGCCTCGCCTATTTTTATACTAGAGGTGCATATCGCAATGTGCGCCTCGCCTATTTTTATAGGAGGCGCATATGCTAAATGTGCCTCGCATAAGCATGTCTCCTATAGCCTTTTCTCTAGTAGTGTTTAAGTGAACACTCAAGATATGCTTTTTTATGGTGGAGCCATAACTTGGGACACACATATCTATGTCGAATTGTACTATTAGTAGTACTTATGATTAATTATATGCATGTGCCATGTCCATACATAAAAATAAAAATATTAAAAAGCAAAATCATAACCACAACATTAAGTTGTGAGGTCCCCGTGAATCCCAAGCTTTGGACATCACTCTAGCCATCGACCATCAATTCATCTAGACATGTTGCAGACTTCAATTGATCCCGTAATATATCTGTGCACGTTGGTGCACTCTTACACTAGAATAAAATAATTGCATAGAAATTAACACACATGCATGTAACTGGCAATCAAATTATTTCATCAACACCATAGAACAAATTACTACTCAAACAACGGCATAAAGATGAAATAAATTGTGTGAAAATAATATATAGCACCGAACATCAAGTTTTACAATTATTACAGAGGGTTGGTGATGGAGACAACGTGAATAATGAGATGGCGATGGAGGTGATGGAGTTTAAGACAATGCCCCCGGTGGCGCTCCGGTAACAACGGAAGAGAGAGAGAGAGAGAGAGAGAGAGAGAGAGAGAGAGAGAGAGAGAGAGAGAGAGAGAGAATGCCCCTTCCTTGTACTTCTTCCTTTGACCCCTCCACCCTTAAGGGAGGGGTATTTATAATTTATCATTGGTTCTTTGTAGTCTTGATTGTAGATAGGATGTAGCCTATAGGGGAAGACCTCCAAAGTTTCTGCCCCCAACAATGTTACTCCCTCCGATCTAAGGATGACAACTTTACCCAAGGGGGTACGGGTACCCGCGGGTAACGTACTCGCATGGGAAGGGTATGGACATACTTTTATACCCAGAGGTAATGCTCATACCCTGCCCGTGAAATCACCGGTATAGGCACGGTGAAAGGATACAGATGTCGTCTAGCGGGGGGGGGGGGGGGAAGAGGCGATTAAAACTTTTCGAGAGTGGCTCAACAAAGGCGGAATTAAACTAGCGTTTACTTTGTTAAGCACAAAACCTAGAACTATCTAGGGTTCACCTATGTGCACCAACAACTTATGCTAAGAAAGTCAAACAACTATGTGATAGCAAGATATATACTTCAAGCACGAAGGCTATCACAAAATAAAGTACATAAGTAAGAGCTCGGGTATAGAGATAACCGAGGCACGCGGGGACGACGATATTTTACCGAGTTCCTCCCAACATGGAGTATGTCTTGTTTGGAGAGGGGGTGGTATCTAACCACCTACGCCACAAAAGGCCTCCCTTATTCTCCAGTGAATATTACCCCAACGGGATCGATCCACACTTCCACTATCGGTGCACTTGTCGGTGGCAAACCGGAACCTCGCACAAGGTTGGGGCACTTCTCCACAACTTAATTGGAGGCTCCCAACAAACGCCACCAAGGCCACAACCTGCAATACCAACAAACCGTCTAGGGTTCCAAGAAGCTAAGAGTAAAAAGCTTCTCAACTTTCACTCACCAAATCCTCCGGGGAGAACTCAAACCGATGCACCAAATGCAATGGTTGGAACACAAGTAGTGCTCAAATCCTTCTCTCCAAATTTCACCAAAGCTACAAAAGCTTGTGGGGGAATAAGAGAGGAATAACAATGGAGGAAATCCACAAAAGACTCCAAGATCTAGATCCCAAGATGTTCCCCTCACTTAGAGGAGAGATGGATTGGTGGGATTGTAGAACTAGATCTCCTCTTTCAAATCCCTAAAGTATATTCAAGAATCAAGGGAGGGATTGAAGGGGGAGCAAGCTCAAGAGGGTCAAGAATGGAGGAGAAAGCCTGTAAAACTCGAGCCATGACATTGGGGAAGAATGGCCCCTTTTTATAGGTCCACAGATTTCTGACCGTTTTCTGCCCGTTGGGGAAAAGTCAGACCGGAGACTCCGGTCTACACCGGAGATTCCGGATCAACCTCCGGACTAGCCTCTGGACCACCTATCAGACTGTCCTAGGCTGAATTATGGAGCTCCCTCCGGGGACTCCAGGGGACACTCCGAACCACACCGGAGACTCCGGTCTGGACCAAATAAGAGGCAAACTTCAAATGGCGATATCTAGAGTTTGGAAACTCTGATTGACCCGAAACCAATTTTGTTGGAAAGAGGACAGCAAGAGTTACCCAACAAAATATTGGATACCACCACGAGAGAACATTTCATGTATTATAATGTGAGATACCTCTCTTGGTGAGAAACCAGAATAACCTCAAAGATCAAAAACGCAATATGATATAAAAGTGAAATCCGTTTTTGATGAACTAGAGCTTGTTATGAATATTACCACAAGCTCTAGAACCTCACATGGATAATATCCAAATAACAACCATGAAAGGATACTGATGTCGCCTAGAGGGGGTGAATAGGTGATTAAAACTTTTCCTAGAGTGGCTCAACAAAGGCGGAATAAAACTAGTGTTTACTTTGTTAAGCACAACGTAGAACTACTAAGGTTCACCTATGTGCACCAACAACTTATGCTAAGCAATACAAGCAACACAGTGATAGTAAGATATATATTACTTCAAGCACGAAGGCTATCACAATGTAAAGTTCATAAGTGTAACATCCCAAAAATACTAAGCTTGGATCATCAAGCATTAGTCATCAACATTTAGGGTTAACAAAAACTTTTCTAAATAAAATTATGAATGCATGCATATGTGTATGCATGGATTTTGAAATTCTTTGGAACCACCTTGTTTAATTGTTTCATTGCTTGTAAAATGTTTCTTAGGTGAAATAAACATCATATAAAACATTTCCCACACTTTTCCTAAAGACAAGTAAATCAAAACAAATCTATTAAAGGAATGGTCACTTTGACCAATTTAACTCCCATGCCTACTTTGGCTGTCTCAAACTTTCAGAACCTAACAGAAACTTTTATGGATCTTTGCACCCCTTGAATGTACTCCTAACAAAGTATCAAGGCCCACTTTGTGATCATCCAGAAACTTTCAAATGCATAGTTTAAATGACAATTCAAAATTGAATCTTTATCATATGGGAAGATCCCACTTTTTCAAAAACCACTCAAACAAGCTCAACTTTCAAAACCCAAGCATCTGCGGACTCACCAGCACCAACCTAGCAAGCCCACCAAAAATCTTTTCAAAATTCAAAACTTGAATTCATGCGGCCATTTCTTCAAACAGGTTGCAGATACAAATCAAACAAACATCAAAAACTATAGTGTGCAGTAAAATTGGCCTAACTTGTTCCCTATTTAGCTCACAACCAGCTCAGTAGATCATCTAGGAAGATTAACCAAGCACTAGCACCACTGTGAGCTTTCCATTTCCATCAATGGTGAACAGCCGAGCACACCCATGGCACCCCCATGTAGACAACAAGCTAGGAGGAGACACAAGCCTAGCCAATGTCAGGAGGCACCGCCCACCGCCACTCCACATCCACCGCTCGAACCTTGCCAACCATCGACCACACGCGGACGCGCCCGGACCGCCAAGACCATGCCGAGCGTGCGCCAGAGCACCACAGACCGCGCGCCGCCCTCGCCGCGTGCATACACAATCCCCACCGACCCAGGAGACCGCCAGACATCCCCGTTCGCCGCCCCGTGACGTACAGCCACCGCTCGCCGTCGAAGACGCCGCCTCTGCCGCGCAGAGCGTCGCATGTTCCAGACCAAACCGCACCGCCCCACGCCTCGAAACCATGTCGTTGAGCATCGCCAGGGAACACCGCACCGTCCCCTACCGTCGCCCATGCCAATAGCCGCCTGTAACATCGCCCCCAACGAACTCACCTTGCGCCCCGTCGGTCCCCTCGCTCGACTATAAATAGAGGCCACCCCGCTCAATTTGTTCACACCATCTCACTCCCCTCTCGTCACTGATCGTGCCACACCGTTACCGGAGCAAGGCGAGCACCACCTCGCCGGAATTTCACCGGAGCCCGCCACTTCTGGAGAAGAAGGGAGCCATCGATTTCGTCCACCCCAGGAGCTGCTGCGACCACCCCTGAGTTCACCGTCGTCGACTTCGTCGTTCGCCCGCCTCGCCGACCCTCTCCAGCACCCCGGTGAGCCCCCAGCAACCCTCACTGGCCGCGCTAGGTTTCTTTCTCGCCGGTGTTGTCTCGCGTCGACGATGAATCCCAGCCGTTGGATTAGAATCAGATCGAACGACCCACGTTGCCCCGTACCGCTTCGCCCCTCCCTGTCTCACTGGCAAGTGGGGACACCCACTTAAGCAGCCCGCGGGAGCACTGCGCTTAGAAGGCCGGCCCAGTAACTTTTCCCGCGCAGCCCAGTGATTTGAATTACATCTTTTTCTTTTTAATTCAAACACACTTCTGTACCCAACTTCAAAAATCAACCCAGATCGATTCAGTGCACCAATTTGAATGAAACCAATTTTGTTGGAAAGGTCTGTGAATGCTGAATCCAAGCCAGTTGGATTCAAGTCATTTGGATCTATAGATCATCCATGGTAAAAATAACAAGGGAGAAGCTTTTCTGCATTCAAACATTTTTCAAATTTAAACCATAATAGCTTTTGAGTTGATTCCAACTCTCAAAAATCACATTTAACCATACCTTTCAGAATATATAAAAATATATAGGTCTACTTACAGAAATAATGTTCAAGTAATAAAAGAATGCTACATAGGCATTTCTAGTCAGTATATTTAAATAAAATAAAAGGGTAAAACCTTATTAAAGTGTGACACCACTTTAAATCACATTCCCATGGAGTAAAATATGTGGTGATGACATTTGTCAACATGATCCCATGTTTGGTTTGGAGAATATTAAATCTTAAGTAGTTTTTCAATGAGTAGAAATTACTTTTCTAAAAATAAAAGGAATTAAACCAAGCCTTAAACTTGTAATGTTAGGGATGATGCTAGATCATCTATAGGACCCTTGTGTGTGATGATTGCAAGTAGTTAAGTATTGTTTGGTGATTGTGTACCTCGTATTTATTCCTAGACACTAGTACCGACCAAGGATACGAGGAGGAAGGAGGATACTGCGAAGAAGAAGCCGAGGAGAACTTCAACCACTGCTCTGCACAAGGCAATCTAACACTTGCAATTTAGCAATCTTATACTGATATTGATGCAAGTTAACTCTTGCAGAATACCCAACTGATGCAAAAAACCCTTACTTGTTACCATGCCTACTATATGCCTTAAGCATATGTGATCATACCCACTTGATAACCCAATCCTAGTTTTATTTGCAAGCTTTCTACTTTATTTCTTTATCAAAGCTACTTCCTTAGAGAGTACTCAAGTGACTTGTAGATTCTAAGGAGATATTTGAAGGTTGCATAAAGAGCATAAAATTTGGCCTAAGCTAGATAATCTTGATGTCATCTTAAGGCATGAGATGGAACTTAGTTAAAATTCCACTAGTTTACCACCCCTCATTATTGCTTACCCCCACTTGTAGATGCTAGTGCTAAGCATAAAACTTGATCAACTTTAGATGGGATTACTTGGTGAAAATGGTTATGAAAACCTTAGAATGATGGATCATTCTACTGAGATGTTTTGACATGTGTTTCCGAACACCAGATGATTATGGTGATGAAAATGTTGAGGCATGAGCCTTAGCCCTTTATAAAAACTGATGGTTGTCTGAATGCGCTACCATTCCAATTTTATCGTACAACCACAATACCCGAAGATTGGGTAGGGCTTGACTGGAAACTTATGTACCTTAGTATTAGCTCCCTCACGGCCAAGGTCTGAGCTGAGGCTACCTTGTGAAGATTGTCCACCTGTGCAGTACCCAAGATGACAGTTGGTCATGGTTGGGAGGCCAAACTCACATGATAGGTGCTTATACTAGGGCGTGTGATTGAAAGGTTAGGATTGATTATCCGCATACTGAGTATGGTGAATTCAGGATTTGTTCCTGACGGATATATCGAATATTGTGGTGAAAGTGTACAATCTCTACAGAGTGTCAAACTATTCGAATAGCTGCGTCCGCGGTTATGAACATTTGGAGTGGCCATACTGTTCCCCCGTCAGACTTTTCAAAATTGATTTGTGAAATGAATTGAGACTTTCACCTGACCACAACAGAGTTGTGACATGAGTTACAAGATCCCACTTAGGAGTTATAAAATTGTGACTAGCTTTAGAACTTAGTAGAGATAAATCTGGCTTTTGCAAAACAATCCTAGAGCCTAGTGTCCTATTATCCAAAAACCCCTTTACCTGTTAGTATTAGTTTGCGAGTACTTAAAGAGTACTCATGGCTTTGTCCCTGACTATTCCCATGGCCAAACTATGAAGAGGAGTACCTGGAGGATGGAACCCAGGAAGGTTACGACAACTAGGATCATCTCCCATCGTCAGCATTGCCTGTGAACCTGAAGATGGAGCTTCGCCTACGCTACCGTTATTATTACGTATTCCGCTGCTTGATGTTGTATTAATAACTGGATCATGATATCCCTATTTGTGTAAGAACTTATGTATCGTTTGTAATGGATGATGTACTATGGTATCCAATTCTGTTATGTCTCGCAAAAATGGTAATCATGGGATTGCGATGTATGGCATAACAGGCATCTAGGATTGAAAAATCCGGGTGTTGACAAGTTGGTATCAGAGCCATCCTGACCATAGGAGACCCTAGTTAGACTAGACGTTTTAACCCAAAAACTTAGTTTCAAAACCAAAGAAAACAAATATTTACAAAAAAAACTTATTCTCATTCTTATCTCTTTGATTCTTTCATAAAAATTCATGTTCCTCAAAAACTCTTGCAAAATACATAAAATTTTGACACACTTGATCACTCTGATCACCTACTCATCCTATATTTTTATAGATGCACGTGAAGTATAGCAAGTTTTACCAACTTGGGAATTGAGGAGACCTTATCTTTGAGAGGGATTTGGATCGACTTCGAACTTCCGGGCGTCACTCGAGTTCTTGGAGCTCGCTCAATGATCAAGGAGGAGAAGACCTGCAGTGGCTAATTGTTGCAAGTCTCAGGAAAGATTGAACCTCCCACTGCGGAGGAATTCAGTTTACCTTGAGGAAAACAAGCGGCTCGATGGACTTGCCAGAGCAATGCAGGAAGCTCTTTCCCGTCTGTGTGGGCAGAGCATCAATCAGATCAAGGGTACTCGCTTTGAGTTTTGCCCAAGGCGTGATGCAAATGGACAACCACTGGAATCCCCATACCACCCCGAGCTGAAGACTCAATTGGACCACCTTAGCTTCATGATGTACGATCGTCAGCAGGAATTGGACAACTGCCGTGACTACTGCAACCACAAGTCTGCCATCATCAAGACGAAGGATCAGACCATCGCCATGCTAGCAAGGGATCGCAAGTCTCGCCGCCGTTAGCTCGACAAGAAGGAGCGCATAATTGCCCGTCTTCATCATCGCATGTCATCTTTGGAAGAGTCCATCCAGGAGAGAGATATGCAGTTGGAGGAGAGGGAGAATGCCAGAGAGGATCTTCGTGGAGACCCTTACTCCTATCTCAGCGATGACGATGATTTTCTGGAGGATCAGGCCATGGACTTCTTCACCGATGAGGATGATTTCGCCTTCATCGATGATGATGAGGATGATGAAGCCACAGATTCTGAGGAGTAGTAGCACTTGAGCACTAGAGTAGTGAGTAGTATTCGGTCCCACTGTATCGTAGTTCTCAGAATGGTTCTTAAAACCATCTGCTTTTACTTGTTGTGGTGTGTGTTGTATTGGGTGCTATGAATGAATGAATGAAAAAGCAAGTTGCTAGAAAAATGTGAGTCAAATTTTAAAAACTTTTCAAAAACCCAAAACCTTAGAAATTCACCTCTTTTCTCATGATCTATCTAAATCTTCAGATGCCACGTGGAGGAAGTGGTTCAGCCCCGGACCCGATGTTGCAGATTCTGCAAATGTTGACTTCTGACCGTGAAGCTGAAAGAGCGGAACGTCAAGCCAACCTAGCCACCCTGCAGCAGATAGCCCAGCTTGTCCACAACATCCAAGGCCACGGAAATCAGGACCACCATGGATCTAAGCTCAAGAATTTCCAGAATACCAACCCACCTGATTTCACTAAGTCGGAAGAGCCCCTAGATGCCGATGATTGGCTGCAAACCATGGAAAATAACCTAGAAGTCGCTGGAGTGGAAGCCAACGAGAAAGTTTTGTTTGCCACCCATTATTTAGCCGGAGATGCCAGGGCATGGTGGAACAGTGTTCGTGCAATGACCGGAGGCCAGATGATGACCTGGGAGGAATTCAAGGTCAAGTTTAGCAGAACTCATGTGCCACCGGGTTTGATCAGAAGGATGAGAGACGAGTTCAGAGAACTGAAGCAAGGAAGGATGACTGTAGTGGAATACCGTGACAAATTTTTGTCATTAGCTAGGTATGCCCCGGACGAGATAGACACCGAAGCCAAGAAGAAAGAAAGATTCCTGAATGGTCTACATGACGAGATGCAGACAGTGTTAGTCAATATCCCCTTTGCGGATATTGAAGCCCTTGTCGAATCTGCTATCCAGATGGAAGGAAAGATCAACCAAGCCAATGAGAACTGCAAGCGTCGCATGATGCATCAGCCAGGAACCCATCCGACCCCAAAGTATCGCCCCCAACCCATCTCCAGGATTTTCCCCAAGAACCAACAGACCCCCGATGAACCGTCCAACCTATCCCAACCGTGGAAACCCTAGACCCGGAGGAAATCACAACAACCCCGGAAACTCTAGCAATTTCAACCGTGCCCCACCCAAGTTCAACAACAACAATGCTACAGCCAACACTGCCCCGATGACTGGAAGTAATGTTGTGCCTGTAGCAGCCAAGGACAAGTCGCAAGTGACTTGTTATGACTGTGGAAATAAAGGCCACTATTCCAACGAGTGCCCCAACAAGAAGAATGCTACAGCCCCCAATGCCAATGCCCCAGCTCAGCAGCAGCGTCGTGTTCAGCCCGGAAGAAGATTTGCCCCAGGGAATTCACTCAACCGCAATGGCCGTCTTTTTCTCATGCATGCTGAAGAAGCTCAGGAAGCTCCAGACGTCATGCTGGGTATGTTTTCTGTTAATTTAGTACTTGCATGAGTGTTGTTTGACTCTGGTGTATCGCATTCATTTGTCACCGAAGAATTTGCATGCACTAGTAAAATTCAACCAACCAAATTGAAGCATGTGATGATTGTGCAAATTCCCGGATCAACCACCAAGGCTAGGCAAATTTGCAAAGCCGTCCCTATCCGAATCCATGGCATAGATTTTTATGCAAATCTGATAGTACTCGGAACTAAAGGTTTGGAAGTAGTACTAGGAATGGATTGGATGTCCAAACATAAAGGATTGATTGACTGTGCCAAGAAAGCCATCACTATGACCAGTACCGCCGGAATATCAGTCGAGCATATATCTGAAACCTTACCTCGTCAATTCAAATGCAACAAGAGTATAGCCCAACCTACCATTGACCAAGTCCGGATAGTCTGTGAATACCCCGATGTATTTCCAGATGTTTTGCCCGGTATGCCCCCAGATCGGGATATCGAGTTTATCATCGAACTAATTCCCGGAACCGGACCCATAGCCCAGAGACCCTATAGTATGAACCCGTCAGAGCTCGCAGAACTGAAGAAGCAACTAGATTCCATGCTAGAAATTGGATTGATTCAACCAAGTGCGTCACCATGGAGATCACCTATCTTATTTGTGGACAAGAAGGATGGAGGTAACCGTTTGTGTACAGATTATCGGAAGTTGAATGATGTCACCATCAAGAACAAGTACCCCTTACCCAAGATAGAAGATTTGTTTGATCAGTTGACCGGTGCCAAAGTATTTTCTAAGATTGATCTTAGAACTGGCTTCATCAACTCAAAATTCGTGTAGAGGATATTCCAAAGACTGCCTTTACCACCAGATATGGATTGTACGAGTATACAGTCATGTCTTTCGGATTAACCAACGCCCCCGCTTATTTCATGAACCTCATGAATAAGATTTTTATGGACTTCCTGGATAAGTTTGTCATTGTTTTCATCGATGACATTATGATTTATTCCAAATTAGAAGAAGAACATGAGCTACACCTAAGGACCATTCTTGGAACCCTTAGAGAGCATCATTTGTATGCCAAGTTTAGCAAATGTGAATTCTGGTTACGGGAGGTAGGATTCCTCGGTCACATTGTATCATCCGGAGGAATTGCCGTTGACCCTGCCAAAGTGAAAGACGTAGAATATTGGCAAGCCCCAACCACTCAAACCCAAGTTCGTGCATTTCTCGGATTAGCGGGATATTACCGCAAATTCGTAGAAGGATTCTCGAGTATCGCCCGACCCATGACCCAATTGCTGAAGAAGGACAAGAAGTTTGAATGGACAGACAAGTGTGAAGCGAGTTTTCAAGAACTCAAGAGGAGATTGATATCAGCCCCAATCTTGATCATGCCGGATATCACGAAGCCCTTCGATGTGTATTGTGACGCATCCAAGATTGGTCTCGGATGTGTTCTAATGCAAGAAGGCAAGGTTATATCTTATCTATCCCAACAATTGAAGCAACATGAGCAAAATTACCCAACCCATGACCTCGAACTCGCAGCCATAGTTCTAGCCCTGAAAACATGGAGACATTACCTGATGGGAAATCGTTGTGAGATTTATTCGGATCACAAGAGCCTAAAGTATATATTCACTCAGAAGGAGATGAATATGAGACGGAGAAGATGGATTGAGCTAATCAAGGATTACGATCTGGACATTCACTATCACCCTGGTAAAGCCAACGTAGTAGCCGATGCGCTTAGCAGATTGCCGTGCCACTTGAACTCCATAATTTTGAAGGAGCAACCAAGTTTGCACAAAGAGATGGAAGATTTTCGAATGGAATTAGTAAGTGAAGGATTTTTGGCTAGTATAGAACTTCAGCCCACTTTGATCAGTCAGATTAAAGAGGCGCAGAAGGGAAATGCCAGTATCGACGGAATCAGCGTCAGATCGCAGACAAAGTACCCGGATTCACCGAAGACGAAGGAGTTCTGTGGTACAAAGGACGCCTTTGTGTACCATCAGATTCTGAGTTGAAAGAAGTTATTTTGAAGGAGTCTCATGATACTCTTTACTCTATCCATCCCGGAGGAACTAAGATGTATCAAGATTTGAAAGAGCAATTTTGGTGGCATAAGATGAAGAGAGAAATAGGAATCTATATCGCCAAGTGTGATATATGTCAGCGAGTCAAGGCAGGACATCAAAGACCCGCTGGATTGTTGCAACCCTTGCAGATTCCGGAATGGAAATGGGATTCTGTAGGAATGGACTTTATCACTGGACTACCTACTTCTAGTAGGGGAAATGAATCTATCTGGGTCATAGTGGACAGATTGTCCAAAGTCGCCCATTTCCTGCCCGTCAAAACCACATAGAGTTTGAAACTAGCGGAGTTATACATCGCTAGAATCGTTAGTTTGCACGGAGTCCCCAAGAACATAGTATCGGATCGAGGAACTCAGTTTACCTCGAGATTCTGGAAGAAAGTCCAAGAAGGTTTAGGAACCCGCCTAGATTTCAGTACCGCATATCACCCTCAGACCGATGGACAAACAGAGCGAGTAAATCAAATACTCGAAGATATGCTGAGAGCATGTGTGTTAGAATATAGATCCAAGTGGGAAGACTGTCTGCCGTTTGCAGAATTTTCCTACAACAACAGTTACCAAGCCAGTTTGCAAATGGACCCATTTGAGTTCATGTACAGAAGGAAGTGTCGCACCCCTTTGAACTGGTCGGAAGTAGGAGAGAGTTAGATTTTCGGACACGACATCCTACGAGAAGCAGAAGAGAAGGTTCACAAGATTCGTGAGCACCTCAAGACCGCCCAATCCCGACAGAAGAGTTATGCCAACAAGAGACGTAGAGACCTCGCCTTTAACATAGGAGATTTTGTTTATCTGAAAGTGTCGCCATTGAAGGGAATGCAGCGTTTCCAACTCAAAGGAAAGTTAGCCCCCAGATATATCGGACCTTTCAAAGTTATGAACCGTCGAGGAGAAGTATCGTATCAATTGGAGCTACCCGAAGAGATGTCAGCAGTGCACAATGTGTTCCATATCTTGTTACTTCGCAAGTGTCTCGAAGTCCCCGAGAAGACCGAAGTGTTCAAAAATATCGACCATCGGACCATAGAGATAAACGATGACCTGACCTATCCTGAAGTACCCATCCGTATTTTGGAAGAAGCCTTTCGAACTACCCGAACCCTAAGCATCAAGTTTCTCAAGATTCATTGGAGCAACCACACAGAAGAGGAAGCTACCTGGGAGCGCGAAGATCACATCACGACGGAGTTTCCCGATCTCTTCAAATCCTAGGTAATCTTTTTGTCCTTTTTCAAATCTCGGGACGAGATTTTGTTTAAGGGGGGAAGGTTTGTAACATCCCAAAAATACTAAGCTTGGATCATCAAGCATTAGTCATCAACATTTAGGGTTAACAAAAACTTTTCTAAATAAAATTATGAATGCATGCATATGTGTATGCATGGATTTTGAAATTCTTTGGAACCACCTTGTTTAACTGTTTCATTGCTTGTAAAATGTTTCTTAGGTGAAATAAACATCATCTAAAACATTTCCCACACTTTTCCTAAAGACAAGTAAATCAAAACAAATCTATTAAAGGAATGGTCACTTTGACCAATTTAACTCCCATGCCTACTTTGGCTATCTGAAACTTTCAGAACCTAACAGAAACTTTTCTGGATCTTTGCACCCCTTGAATGTAATCCTAACAAAGTATCAAGGCCCACTTTGTGATCATCCAGAAACTTTCAAATGCATAGTTTAAATGACAATTCAAAATTGAATCTTTATCATATGGGAAGATCCCACTTTTTCAAAAACCACTCAAACAAGCTCAACTTTCAAAACCCAAGCATCTGCAGACTCACCAGCACCAACCTAGCAAACCCACCAAAAATATTTTCAAAATTCAAAACTTGAATTCATGCGGCCATTTCATCAAACAGGTTGCAGATACAAATCAAACACTATAGTGTGCAGTAAAATTGGCCTAACTTGTTCCCTATTTAGCTCACAACCAGCTCAGTAGATCATCTAGGAAGATTAACCAAGCACTAGCACCACTGTGAGCTTGCCATTGCCATCAATGGTGAACAGCGGAGCACACCCATGCCACCCCCATGTCGACAACAAGCTAGGAGGAGACACAAGCCTAGCCAGCATGTCTGGGAGGTAGCCCACCGTCCACCGCCACTCCCTGTCCACCGCTCGAACCTTGCCAACCACTGGACCACACGCACGGACCGCGCCCAGACCGCCAGCGACCATGCCGAGCGTGCGCCAGAGCACCACCCTCGACCGAAGCCCATCGCACGCCGCCGCCGCTGCATACACAATCCCCACGACCCAGAGACCGCCAGACATCCCGTCACGCCCGTGACATACTGCCACCGCTTCGCCGTCAAGACGCCGCCTGCCAGCAGAGCGTCGCATGTTCAGACCAAACCGCACCGCCACGCCAAACCATGTCATTGAGCATCGCCAGGAACACCGCACGCCCCTACCCGCCATGCCAATAGCCGCCTGTAACATCGCCCCTGACGAACTCACCTTGCGCCCCGTCGGTCCCCTCGCTCGACTATAAATAGAGGCCACCCCCGCTCGATTTCTTCACACCATCTCACTCCCCTCTCGTCACTGATCGTGCCACACTGTTCCCGGAGCAAGGCGAGCACCACCTCACCGGAATTTCACCGGAGCCCGCCGCTTCTGGAGAAGAAGGGAGCCATCGATTTCGTCCACCCCAGGAGTTGTCGCGACCACCCCTGAGTTCACCGTCGTCGACTTCGTCGTTCGCCCGCCTCGCCGACCCTCGCCAGCACCCCGGTGAGCCCCCAGCAACCCTCACTGGCCGTGCTAGGTTTCTTTCTCGCCGGCGTTGTCTCGCATCGACGATAACTCCCAGCCGTTGGATTAGAATCAGATCGAACGACCCACGTTGCCCCGTACCACTTCGCCCCTCCCTGTCTCACTGGCAAGGGGGGACACCCACTTAAGCAGCCCGCGGGAGCACTGCGCTTAGCAGGCCGGCCCAGTAACTTTTCTCGCGCAGCCCAGTGATTTGAATTACATCTTTTTCTTTTTAATTCAAACACACTTTTGTACCCAACTTCAAAAATCAACCCAGATCGATTCAGTGCACCAATTTGAATGAAACCAATTTTGTTGGAAAGGTCTGTGAATGCTGAAAACAACCCAGTTGGATTCAAGTCATTTGGATCTATAGATCATCCATGGTAAAAATAACAAGGCAGAAGCTTTTCTGCATTCAAACATTTTTCAAATTCAAACCATAATAGCTTTTGAGTTGATTCCAACTCTCAAAAATCACATTTAACCATACCTTTCAGAATATATAAAAATATATAGGTCTACTTACAGAAATAATGTTAAAGTAATAAAAGAATGCTACATACGCATTTCTAGTCATTATATTTAAATAAAATAAAAGGGTAAAACCTTATTAAATTGTGACACCACTTTAAATCATATTCCCATGGACTAAAATATGTGGTGATGACATGTGTCAACATGATCCCATGTTTGGTTTGGAGAATATTAAATCTTAAGTAGTTTTTCAATGAGTAGAAATTACTTTTCTAAAAATAAAAGGAATTAAACCAAGCCTTAAACTTGTAATGTTAGGGATGATGCTAGATCATCTATAGGACCCTTGTTTGTGATGATTGCAAGTAATTAAGTATTGTTTGGTGATTGTGTACCTCGTATTTATCCCTAGACGCTAGTACCGACCAAGGATACGAGGAGGAAGGAGGATACTACGAAGAAGAAGCCGAGGAGAACTTCAACCACTGCTCTGCACAAGGCAAGCTAACACTTGCAATTTAGCAAGCTTATACTGATATTGATGCAAGTTAACTCTTGCAGAATACCCAACTGATGCAACAAACCCTTACTTGTTACCATGCCTACTATATGCCTTAAGCATATGTGATCATACCCACTTGATAACTCAATCCTAGTTTTATTTGCAAGCTTTCTACTTTATTTCTTTATCAAAGCTACTTCCTTAGAGAGTACTCAAGTGACTTGTAGATTCTAAGGAGATATTTGAATTGCATAAAGAGCATAAAATTTGGCCTAAGCTAGATAATCTTGATGTCATCTTAAGGCATGAGATGGAACTTAGTTAAAATTCCACTAGTTTACCACCCCTCATTATTGCTTACCCCCACTTGTAGATGCTAGTGCTAAGCATAAAACTTGATCAACTTTAGATGGGATTACTTGGTGAAAATGGTTATGAAAACCTTAGAATGATGGATCATTCTACTGAGATGTTTTGACATGTGTTTCCGAACACCAGATGATTACGGTGATGAAAATGTTGAGGCATGAGCCTTAGCCCTTTATAAAAACTGATGGTTGTCTGAATGCGATACCATTCCAATTTTATCGTACAACCACAATACCCGAAGATTGGGTAGGGCTTGACTGGAAACTTATGTACCTTAGTATTAGCTCCCTCACGGCCAAGGTCTGAGCTTAGGCTACCTTGTGAAGATTGTCCACCTGTGCAGTACCCAAGATGACAGTTGGTCATGGTTGGGAGGCCAAACTCACATGAGAGGTGCTTATACTAGGGCGTGTAATTGAAAGGTTAGGATTGATTATCCGCATACTGAGTATGGTGAATTCAGGATTTGTTCCTGACGGATATATCGAATATTGTGGTGAAAGTGTACAATCTCTACAGAGTGTCAAACTATTCGAATAGCTGCGTCCGCGGTTATGAACATTTGGAGTGGCCATACTGTTCCCCCGTCAGACTTTTCAAAATTGATTTGTGAAATGAATTGAGACTTTCACCTGACCACAACAGAGTTGTGACATGAGTTACAAGATCCCACTTAGGAGTTATAAAATTGCGACTAGCTTTAGAACTTAGTAGAGATAAATCTGGATTTTGCAAAACAATCCTAGAGCCTAGTGTCCTATTATCCAAAAACCCCTTTACCTGTTAGTATTAGTTTGCGAGTACTTAAAGAGTACTCATGGCTTTGTCCCTGGCTATTCCCATGGCCAAACTATGAAGAGGATTACCTGGAGGATGGAACCCAGGAAGGTTACGACAACTAGGATCATCTCCCATCGTCGAGATTGCTCGTGAACTCAAGATGGAGCTTCGCCTACGCTACCGTTATTATTACGTATTCCGCTGCTTGATGTTGTATTAATAACTGGATCATGATATCCCTATTTGTGTAAGAACTTATGTATCGTTTGTAATGGATGATGTACTATGGTATCCAATTTTGTTATGTCTCACAAAAATGGTAATCACGGGATTGCGATGTATGGCATAACAGGCATCTAGGATTGAAAAATCCGGGTGTTGACAAGTTGGTATGAGATCCATCCTGACCATAGGAGACCCTAGTTAGACTGGACGTTTTAACCCAAAAACTTAGTTTCAAAACCAAAGAAAACAAATATTTACAAAAAAAACTTATTCTCATTCTTATCTCTTTGATTCTTTCATAAAAATTCATGTTCCTCAAAAACTCTTGAAAAATACATAAAATTTTGACACACTTGATCACTCTGATCACCTACTCATCCTCTATTTTTATAGATGGACGTGAAGTATAGCATGTTTTACCTACTTGGGAATGGAGGAGACCTTATCTTTGAGAGGGATTTGGATCAGCTTTCGGAACTTCTGGAGCGTCCGCACCCCGAGTTCTTCGGAGCTCCGCTCAATGATCAAGGAGGAGAAGACCTGCAGTGGCTAATTGTTGCAAGTCTCCGAGGAAAGATTGAACCTCCCACTGCGGAGGGAATTCAGTTTACCTTGAGGGAAAACAATTGGCTCAATGGACTTGCCAGAGCAATGCAGGAAGCTCTTTCCCGTCTGTGTGGGCAGAGCATCAATCAGATCAAGGGTACTCGCTTTGAGTTTTGCCCAAGGCGTGATGCAAATGGACAACCACTGGAAGCCCCATACCACCCCGAGCTGAAGACTCAATTGGACCACCTTAGCTTCATGATGTACGATCGTCAGCAGGAATTGGACAACTGCCGTGACTACTGCAACCACAAGTCTGCCATCATCAAGACGAGGTGAATCTCACCCCAACGGGATCGATCCATGCTTCCACTATCGGTGCACTTGTCGCTGGCAACCGGAACCTCTCACAAGGTTGGGGCACTTCTCCACAACTTAATTGGAGGCTCCCAACAAACGCCGCAGAAAACCTCAACAAATGCCACCAAGGCCACAAAACCGTCTAGGATTCCAAGAACCCAAGAGGGACAAGCTCCAATGAGCAACTCAAACCAAATCCTCCGAGGAGAACTCAAACCGATGCACCAAATGCAAATGGCAAGAACATCGCAAAGATGCTCAAATCCCTCACTCTCAAGTTCCAACAAAGCTACTAAAGCTATTGGGGGAACAAGAGAGGAGGAATCAAAGAGAGACACAAAATCCCCCAAAATCTAGATCCCCAAAGATGAACTCACAAAGAGATGAATCGGTTAGGTCAAAATGCGGATCTAGTTCTCCTCTCTCTTCCACTCAAATATGGGCAAGAATCATCGGAGGGAAAAAATTAGGCAAGCATCAAGATCTACAGCAAAGCTTAGCCTAATAAAAGAGGAAGAAGCTTGCTAAACTCAAAACGGGCAAATCCTTAAATAGTAGCCCAAAAATCTGGCCGTTGGGGCTATTTTTCGGAACGGTCCGGTACTACCAGATTTAACCGGTAGTACCGCACCAGTCCCAGGAAAAAGCAGCAGCGGCAGATCTGATGGGGCCAGCGGAGCAAGCAGCGGCAGGCGCACGTCGCAGCGGGGACGGGCAGCGCTTAGGGCAAAGACGGGCCATCAACAATGGAGGAAGGGGAACGTGGAGCAGCGAGCCCAGCGGCAAGGGGGCCACCAGCAGAAGGCCATGTGGAGGCAATGGGTCAACGCGAGCTGTGCAGCGGATGTAGCAGCCGCCAGTTCGGGACCAGCAGGCAAAGAATGTGGACATCAAGACGGCATGCAGCGGCGCGGCGGCCAGCAAGACAATACGGCTGGTCCAGCGAAGCTGAGGTCATGCCAGCGAAGCGTCTGCGGGGCCGGCAGCGGGTCAACCTGCAAGGACGAGCAAGTGGATCTGGCGAAGCGAAGCGATCGGGATACTGTTGGGCGAGGAGTTTCAGGCGGATGAAACTGGAAAACAAATCGGGCGGTAGTACACCTTACCGGACGGTACTACCCTGCAGTACTACCGAATAGGTACTGGGCCAGGCAGAGAGATATTACGGCGCCTGTATGACGGTATTGCCCGCTGGTACTACCATTCAGCCCAGAGAGCAGGTTTCCCTTTTTCTTTTTAGAATAAAATCGGCGAATATTCAAACGGTCATAACTTTGGACTATAAGCTCCGATTGACCCGATTCCAATTGCGTTGGATAGAGGACAACAAGGAATTTACAATAAAAAGTGGAAATATTGATTATCACCAAGCGAGAAAGTATCAAGTAGAATAATGTGAGATACCTCACTTGGTGATAAATCGAAAAGCTGCTTGAATCAAAATCGCAACAAGATACATATGGGAGATCCGATTTTGATGAACAAGAGCTTGTTATGGAGATTACCACAAGCTCTATATCCTCACATGGATAAGACCAAATAACAACCAAATACGATGATGCAAGTATGCAAAGGTTTGAGCTCTCTCCGAACGATGTGACTGAGTTACTCATTCGAGAGCCCCTCTTGATAGAACGGTTATCTATCCTAAACCCGGTCTCACACACACAACATGAGACCGGCAAAAGGGAAAACCTATCAAGATTATACCTTTGCCTTGAGCATTCCACTTGAGCTCGATGTAGACGAACTTGACCTTCTCAAGATGGAGCGCCTTTCTTAATTCCTCATCATCAATCCATGATCACCGAGGATGGCAAGCAACAAACATGAGATCTTCTATAGATAACGCATTTTGAGCTTGCACAACACATCTTCTTCTCATTTCATCGACCTTGAAGCCAACACATGCTCCAAGTGATACCAATGGACAAATCCTACAAGTGTAACTTACTAAACACATTAGTCCATAAATATTGTCATTAATTACTAAAACCGCACATGGGGGCCCACATGTTCTTTCAAACCAAGAAAGGATGATGTTAAGTATGCAAAGGTTTGAGCTCTCTCTGAAAGATATGATTGAGTTACTCACTTGAGAGCCCCTCTTGATAGTACGGTTGTCTACCCTATAAACCGATCTCCCCAACTAACACCACGAGACCGGTAAGAAAGAAACCCTATCAAGATCATATATTTGCCTTGCGCATATTCCACTTGATCTTGATGTATACGATCTTGTCTTTCTCAAGATGGAACACCTTTCTTGATTGCTCTCACACGCACTCGCTTGATGAAGACTTGCAAGTTGCTCCCCCATATGATATGGGGAAACATTTACTTTGACCTTGTCTTCATCGATCCATGATCAGATGAATTCTATCTTCTTATTCAAGACACCCTTGCAATAGGATCAACTCACACATGACCAAACTGTGGATCACTCTTTGAACATCTTGGTCATCATTTGATCCTCTTCACTTCTTCTCCAAACCTTGAAGCCAACATATGGTTCAAGCATTTCCTATGGACAATTCTTACAAGTACAACTTGATACAAGCATTAGTCCATAGAGATTGTCATTAATTACCAAAACCACACATGGGGCCCACATGTTCTTTCACACGGGTATAGGGTTGTACCCGTGGGTATACCCATGCCCTGCCTATTTAGACCGACTTGTAAAACTTACCTGTAGAGTTTTAACCTATGCGGCCGAGTAGACTAGGGGCAAGTATGAAATTGCGATTTCTAAACTTTGATAATTGTCATGTACTCATCTAACTATTATTGAGTAGAGATACTTTTTTGTCAAATATGATATTGATTAATGTAAAATTGTGAATAACTTGTGTACCATTGGATCTACCCATCGGGTACGGGTACCCGTCGGGTATGGGCATGGGTAAATATTTATACCCACGGGTATGGGTATGGGTAAAGTGTTATACCCATTGACTACATGGATATATGTATGGTATTTGAAAGGGAATTTATTGTCATAATCACTTTTGGTGTTCGTTAACAACAAGTAGATCATTTTACAGTTTGTTATTGTCCACAGGTTGGTATTATCATAGATAAACATCACACACACTCTTGGGAAAAGACCACATACATTTGCCACTGTTCTGGAAACTCCAGACCAGAGTCTCCGGTCTGCCAAGACCGGAGTCTCCGGTGTGGTCCGAAGTTTCCGGTTCTGGCTCCGGTGGTGCCCCCCAGGACATGGCTGGGACATTCTGACTAGGGGTCTGGAGGCTGCACTGGAGGTTACTCTGGAGTCTCCAGACTTTGGTCAGTCCGGAGTCTCCGGTGTTGGAAGGCCGGAGTCTCCCGTGTTGCTGGTGAAGAACTGGCCTGGGTCATTCAGAAGGGCAGTCCGGAGACTGGTCTGGAGATTGGCCGGAGTCTCCGGTCTGACTTTTCTACAACGGTCAGAAAACGGTTCGTGGAGGGGGTTGTCTATAAATAGGGACCCTTATCGTCTTCCTCTAGTTGCTCGAGCTGATCAAGAACACCAACCCCATTAGAGCCACCAAATCCACAAGATCTCTTCATCCAACCATCCAAAGTCATTGATCTTTGGAGAATCGAAGGAGGAGGCCTTGATTTACATCTTCACCAAGAGAGATCTTCATTTCCCCCTCATTCACTTGAGGGCCCCCAAGCTCTAGTGTTTCTTTGGAAACCCTAACTTTGATTTGGTTCTTACAAGCTTGTCTTTGATTTGTCTTGACAACTTTCTTGTATTTGGGAGCCTCCAATTCAGTTGTGGATGTGTGCCCCGAACTTGTTGTAAAGGTGCCGGCTTCCACCTCGAAGGTTGCCGATATAGTGGAAGGTGAATCGAGCCCGTTGGGGTGAGGTTCATCGGAGAACAAGGGAGGCCTCTCGTGGTGTCGGTGGTTTGAAACCACCTCTCCAAACGTGACGCATTCCCCTCAAAAGGAAGGAACTACGGAAACAAATCCTTGTGTCTCGCCCACTCCTTGGTTACTTCTATCCTTTACCGCACTTTACTTACTTGTTCTTGCTTAGTGTTGTGTTAGTTTGTGCTTGTTTGACATATAGGTAAATTCACCATAGTTGCATATTCTAGAGAATTTACCCTTCTTGTCAAACCCTAATTTGAAAATGAGTAAAATTTGAAGTATCACCTATTCACCCCCCCCTCTAGGTGCCCATACAATCCTTTCAATTGGTATCAGAGCTTCGGCTCTTTATTTGGGCTTTACCGCCTAAGAATAATATGGGTAGCCAAGAAGGGGATGGTGGTAGTGAGTCGACCCCGGTGACCATGGAAGATCTCAGAAACTTGGAAACAAGATTAAGCTATTCCTTCGTCAACGAAGTCAAGAATATGCTTGAGCAACTTCTTAAAGACAAAGATGGCACATCACCCCCATCTCCTCAAGAGGATCTACCATCCGTTGTACCTAAAGGGAATACTCCGGTATCCCCCGAGGGTATGGTGGTAGGGGGCAAACTAGACAACGCTAATTCTTGGTACTCTCCCGATTCTTGGTACTCTCCCGATCCTCCCATACCTCACCCTCATGTGTACAATAGAGGTGACCCACCTAAGCTAGAAGATTCTTCTACTTTTGCTCAATGGCAATCACTAATGAGAACTCATATGCGCAGCTCTTGCATTGAACTATGGAACATCATCGAGCATGGACTCTTTATTGGGGATCCAAACAACTTGACAAGAAGAGAGGTTGTCAATAGTCAACTCAATGCCACTGCTTTGCATATGATTCAACAAGTATTAGGAACAAAGGATTACCCACACATTGAGCACTTTAGCATTGCCAAGGAAGCTTGGGATGCTCTCACTGTGTTGTTTGTTGGCAATGAGAGTATGAGGAGGAACCGATATGATGCTCTAAGCAATGAAGCCGAAGGCTTCTACATGAAAGAAGGTGAAGATCATTAAGACATGTACCGAAGGCTCAAGACCACCGCCACCGCCTTTAGAAATGTGGGTGTCTCACATGTGGATGATGCATGGATAAAAAGGAAATGTGTGAGTGCACTCATGCCTTTTGAGCCCACCGATTTGAAGAGTCTACAAGGAAGACACAACTACCATCTCATGACCTCAAATGAAGTTATGCAAGAGATGGCCGCTTTCAAGGTTGCCGCCAAGAATGCCAAAGATGCCCGTGCTCGTGCCCTTGGTATGAGCAATGTTGTCAATGTTGCATTAAAGGCCAAAGTCAGACCATGGGGATGAAGATGATAGTGATGAAGGGCCTTCCATGGACCACCCCGATGAAGTCAAGATTGCTCATAGTAAATATATGGCTTTCTATGCAAAGAACTTTTGGAAGAACCCCGCCAAGGCCAAGATGGAAATGCAAAGAAAGAGCAACCCAAATGGGAAGATAGAAACTACAACGATATTGAGAACTTGCTTCAATTGCGGTGACCGCTATCACTTTGTAGCAAGTTGTCCCTATGAAAAGAGATAAGATCATGGGGGTAAGCTTGTGTTGAAGAAGACTCTCAAGGCACCTTACAAGAAACCTTTCATCAAGAAGAATCCAATCAACAAGAAGTTGGGAGAAATTGTCTTGATCACTCATGAAGAATACTCCTCCGACAATGAAGATGATGAAGATGAGGAAGAGGAAACTTCACATGGTGTGGCTGCTCTAGCCACCACCTCTAATCCGACATTCTCACTCTTTGATTCTCCAAATGAGAACTCTCCCACCAAGAACGTCACTTGCCTTATGGCAAGAGGAACGGAGGTATCCTCATCATCCCACTCTACTCCCCTAGATAATGGTGAACTTGATGATGAAATGTCTCTTGATGTTAAAAAGGAATTAATTGCCTTTGATGAGTTTATGACTAACCTAAAAGGAGATGCTAAGTTACACTTTGAAAACATCCTAGATCAACTTTCACATACTCAAGAGCTTCTAGATGTTAGATGTAAACTTGGGAATGAACACATGATTGAGCTAGAGGCTTTAAACAAGGCTCTAGAAGAAGAACAAGAAACTAGGTTATCACTTGAGCTAAAACTTGAAGGGCTTGATGAGGCCAATGACAATATTGTTAACAAGCTCATCAAAGAGCGTGATCATGCTATTGCAAAATACAAAAGTGCTAAAAAGGACAAGATTGAGTTTGGTGTGGTTCATGAAAAACTTGCCGAGGACTTTAGGTTGCTTAACAAGGCCCACAAGGCTTTGGAGAGTGAACTCTTGTCACTCACAAAGTCCCATGAAATGCTTCAAACTCAATTGGCCAATATCCCTTCACCTAGTAACTTCATTCAATCTAGTAGTACAACTATTCTTGAAGACAATGCTAGGTTGAAGGGGGAGCTTGCGAAGGCCACATTTCCACAAGGAAACAAGTCTATTGATGATCTTTTGAGTAATAAAAGGCCTAGTGGTGATAAAGGGGGCATTGGATTTGTCTCCAATTCTAAGAAGAAGAAGAAGAACAACAAGAAGAAGAAGGTCAAGCCCACACAAGAAACTAACAAGGCCATTGTGGGTAGTAAGACCACAAGTGGTAAAACTATGTCTCATGATGACTTTGCGGGTAGTTCTAACCCTCACTATGTTCTAATGCGTGATCATTATGGTGATGTGTATGCACAATATGTTGGCCCGTATGATGGTTATATTGCTTGGTCTATTTGGGTTCCCAAGACCCTTGTTGCTAACAAAAGAGGACCCATTGAAAAATGGGTACCTAAAAATTAGCTTGATCTTTTGTAGACTTATTCTTCCGGAGGGTCAAAGTGGGTGCTTGATAGTGGTTGCACAAGTCATATGACCGGAAGCTCGTCTATTGTCAAGGACTTAAAGCCAAATGATGATCTAATCACCGTGACATATGCCGACAAGTCAAAGTCTAAGGTAATGGGTTTTGGCAAAGTTGTGGTTGCTCACGACATTACACTCGTGAACGTCATGCTTGTTGAGACCCTTGGTTACAATTTACTTTCAGTCTGTGCTCTTGGAAATATGGGTTTTTCCGTCTTTATACATAATGACCTTGTGGTCCTCATGTGGAGCAAGTCTCTCAAGGTCGCTTTCGTTGGGTATGTCGAACATGACTTGTATGTGGTGGACTTTTCGGGGCAAGCCACTACAAGTGCGATGTGCTTATTCGAAAAGGCCGACGTGGGTTGGTTATGGCATCGTCGACTAGCCCATGTCAATATGAGAACTTTGCAAAGTCTCCATAAAGAGGGCCATATAGTTGGACTAAAAGAAAATGTTTCCTTTGCCAAAGATCGTGTTTGCAGGGCATGTGTTCTAGGGAAGATGCATGACGCTCCTCACAAGCCCACGAACCAAATCAAGTCTAACAAGATCTTGGAACTCCTCCATGTGGACCTATTTGGTCCTCCATCTCATGCAAGTCTTGGAGGGAAGAAATATTGTTTGGTGATTATTGACGACTTTTCAAGATACTCTTGGGTTTATTTCTTCAAGTTGAAGAGTGAAACTCAAAAGACTTTTATCGACTTCATCAACTTGGCTCAAAGGCAACACAATGTTCCCGTGTTGATTATAAGAAGTGAAAACGGCACCGAGTTCAAGAACTACACCTTGAATGATTTCCTTAGTGATGAGGGGATTAAACATCAATATTCCGCTGCATACACCCCTCAACAAAATGGTGTGCCCGAAAGGAAGAACCTGACTCTTATTGAGATGGCTAGGACCATGTTGGCGGAGTTTAAATCTCCATACAACTTTTGGGCCGAAGCCATCTCCACCGCTTGCCATGCTTCAAACCGACTCTACCTCTGTAAGAAAATCAACAAGACTCCATATGAGATACTTACCGGTAACAAGCCCAACATATCTTATTTCCGGGTGTTCGTTTGTAAGTGTTTCTATCTCATCAAAGGTGTTCGTTTGTCTAAATTCGAGTCTAAAGCTTTAGAGGGTATTTTTGTTGGCTATGGTCTCGAATCTCACACTTATAGAATCTATGACAAGCTCTCCGGAGCCATCATAGAATCTTGTAGTGTGACCTTCGAAGAATATGATGGTCCCGAAGGGGGGAGTCTTGATGCTTGTGATGCAGATGATGAAATGCCTCAGGATGCCATAGGAAGAATGGTTGTGGGATATATCCGCCCCGTTGAGGAACCCCTTATGGCGGATCGAGAAGAACTATGATCCACTCAAGTGGAGCCCTCATCTTCACAACCTCAACATGATCCATCCACCGAAGAGGACATTGACTCAAGCCAAAGACAAGTTGTGAACCCTCAACATGGTGATCAAAGTGTCAACTCCAGTCAAAGGGAGCTTGGTCCATTTGACAGATTGTCAAGTGGTGCCAAATCAGTTTGTCAAGGAAGATCTGTACAAGTTGCCTTGAGACAAGCTCAAATTGATGCTAGAAGTGCACTTGATCAAGACCAAGGTCAATCCTTGCCTCCAAATGTAGAGGATGACTCCAATGATGATCAAGGTCAAGTTGATGGTCAAGACGAGGATCAAAATGATGAAGAGGGTCCTCCAAGAAACAGTGAGGAGATCCACGCTCGTCGTGAAGCTAGAAAGGAAAGAATGTTGGAAATAAGAGACCACACACTCCAAAATGTTGTTGGAGATCTAAGGAAAGGAATTTCCACAAGAGCACAATTGAAGAGGTTCAGTGAACACCAAGCACACATCTCCATGATTGAACCAAAGAAAGTGTGGAAGCTCTTGAAGATTCGGATTGGTTAGAAGCTATGCACAAATAGCTCAACAACTTTGAGAGAAACAAAGTGTGTAAGTTAGTTGAGAAGCCAATGGATTGCCGCAATGTTATTGGAACAAAGTGGATATTCAAGAACAAGCAATATGAGCATGTAGTAAGGAACAAGGCTAGATTGGTTGCACAAGGGTATTCTCAAATTGAAGGCGTTGATTATGGAGAGACTTATGCACCCGTGGCTCGCCTTGAGTCTATTCGTATCCTTCTTGCTTATGCGGCACATCATAACTTTAAGTTGCAACAAATGGATGTAGAAAGTGCATTTCTTTATGGTCCTTTAAATGAATTGGCATATGTTAAGCAACCCCCAGGATTTGAGGACCCCAACTTCCCAAACCATGTCTACAAACTTGATAAGGCGCTCTATGGGCTCAAGCAAGCCCCACGCACGTGGCATGAGCACCTTAGAGAGTTATTGTTTGACTGTGGCTTTGAGGTTGGGAAAATCGATCCCACTCTTTTGACTAAGAGGGTCAATGGGGAGATTTTTGTATGCCAAATATATGTTGATGATATTATCTTTGGCTCATCTAACAAAGTTTTTAATGATGAATTATCAAAGCTTATGACTAGTAGGTTCCGGATGTCTTTGATGGGGGAGTTGAGAGTATTTCTTGGCTTTGAGATCAATCAAGTTAGAGGAGGGACATTCTTCAATCAATCCAAGTATACTCAAGATATGCTCAAGAGATTCAAAATGCAAGATTTGAATGGAGCTCCTACTCCCATGGCTACAAAGACTCATCTAGAACAAAATCCAAATGGTAAAGATGTGGATCAAAAGGTGTGTGTGCAAGATATCAAGTGGATCCTAAAGAAAGCCATTTGATGGCGGTCAAGAGAATCTTTCGATATTTGGTTCATACCCCATTTTATGGTCTTTGGTATCCTCAAGGATCAACATTTGCTCTTTGTGGATACACGGATTCGGATTGGGCGGGTGACAAGGATGATAGAAAATCAACATCTGGGGCTTGCCAATTCCTTGGTAGGTCCTTGGTATGTTGGTCTTCCAAGAAGCAAAATTGTATATCTCTCTCCACCGCCGAAGCCGAGTATGTGGCAGCTGCTAGTGTGTGCACTCAATTGCTATGGATAAGGCAAACTTTGAAGGAATACGGTGTCCATTGTGACAAAGTGCCTCTTCTATGTGACAATGAAAGTGCCATCAAGATTGCCTACAACCCGGTGGATCACACAAGGACAAAGCATATTGAGATTCGCCATCACTTCATTAGAGATCATGTTGCTCGAGGTGATATTGATCTATCATATGTACCAACCGAAGATAAACTTGCCGATATCTTCACGAAGCCACTTGATGAAGCAAGGTTTTGCTACTTGAGGAATGAATTAAATATCATAGATTCTAGGAGCTTGACTTGATGTTATTGCACTCTCACCTATGTTTCATCTCATATTTGGTCTAGGTGTAGGCATGTATATAGGGGAGTGCGGTCCTAATTGATTGGACCATCCCTCCCCCCATTATGCCCAAAGCAATCAAAATCATTCCTCTTAATATCCTTTAGTGATATGTGAGCTTAATGATGAGTTTTGGTAATGGACCCAAGATATATCTTCGTGGTGCCAAGCCAAGCATACTCAAATATGGTGGCCTAGGCCACCTCCCTCTCTCATTTGAGAGGTTGGCACTTACTCATGTTTGTCATTTGCTTGATTTTAGTCTCTTGGAGTTTTTCTGATTATTTTCGAACTTCTATGGCTCTTGTTGGTTCTTCACAGTTTGATGTCTCAACACAAGCCCTTTCCCTATCTTAAAAACCATCTATCTCTCATATATGTCCCCAAACACCTTTCCTGGAACTTTTGGTCGAGGAGGACCGGAGTCTCCGGTGTAGGTCGGAGTCTCCGGTGTAGACCGGAGTCTCCGGTCTGGACGGTTTCTGCCACTTAAAGAAGGGGGCACGGGGTGAACTGGAACAGCAGTTCCTCATTCTTCACCCCATCCCCTACCTCCAAACCCGTCGCCTCCTGTGGCATCCCGCAAAACCACTACTAGAAAATCGCGTTGATTTTGTGCATTGCATCATCATGACCGCATGCTCATGTCATCATGCCACCTTGCATTTGAGCATCGTCATCGTCTTGCATTTGCTTGCATAAAACTATTTTTGAAAAGCCTGGTTTTGTTTTCTAAACGCCCCGTCTTTTATTCAAACGCCAAACCCGGGTCTCCGGATTATTTTGTTTTGGCTGCTATCGGTTTGCAAACGGCCCGTTTAAAACAAATAAAATGTTTAATTATTTTAGTGGGGCAGTCGAACGGGCCGAATGACCCGAACGACCACCCCAGAAATTAATCGGTCCACCTAAATCCGGCCCACCTAAAATCCTACAGCTACCAATCCTATCCTACCCCACCCCTCCTCCACCTCACCCCACCCAATCATCTCTCGCCACCTCACCTCTCCCCAAAACCCCACCACTCCCTAGCTGACACATCACCACCCCACTCCCTCACAGGCAGCACACACGCAGCCGCACAGCACACAGCAACCCTGGCCCACCCCGGCAACCACGCAGCACCCCCCGGCCCCACCGGCACGCACGCCTGCCCTCCCCCGCTCCCTCTTCCTCCCTGCGATCCCCACCCGACCACGCCTCCGCGCTCGCTCGCCGCTCCGCCGTCCACCTCCCTCACAGCTGGCCTCACCTCACTGGCCCGCCTCGACCTTCGTCCGCCCCGCATCCTCCTCGCCCCACCTCCCTCTGAGCCCCCCCCCCCGCCGGCGCTGCTTCCTCTCCTTCCTCCGGCCACAACCACCGCCTTGCCGCACCCTGGACCCGCCTCCGTCTCAACCACCGCCTCCGCCTCTGGGACCTCCTCGCTGAGCCAGCCGCCGACGCCGCCTGCGGCCGCCTCTCACGCCCGCCTCCGCGTGCTCCCAGAGCCCACCGGTAGCCTCCTCCGCGCCGCCCGCCTCGTCTGCGCCTCCATCGCGACCCGCACCTCCCTTCCTCCTCGGCCCAGCGCTGGCGCGCCCAGCCGAGCTCCTCCGCCCGTCGCCTCTCCCAGCTCCACCGCCGCCTTCTCCCACCCAGCGTCGGGCCCCGCCTTCATCAAGCCCGTCGAGCCGCCAACCTCCTCCGCCGTCCGCCGGCCTCAACCACCGTCACCCGCCCCCGTTCCTCGCTTCCCAGGCCTGCCGCGGAGTTCACGCCCAGGCCCTCACCTCCTCCCTCTGGCGCCCGTCTTCGCTGTCCAGATAGAGAACCGCCACCGCTAAGCACATGGGCGTGCCCGACCAGCTCGCCCCGTTCCTGATGTTTGGAGGCCACGCAGCGAGTGCTTGGGCTAGGGACGCGTACGGGCATCTCGCCCGTTTCATATCACAGAGGATGTATTCCCGTGTTGCTAGCCCGAGTACCACAAGATCTTATTTGGAGATGTACCCAGGAATTTTCAAGAAAACCGCAAGGACTCCAAATACGTTCGGATGCGTCAAGATCCCCTCGGAACCGCAAGTGTGTCGATAGGGAGCCGAAGATCCCCGGACGCCAAGACCGCCACACGGAACCCGATCCTGGACACCAAGTTCTTCATTCCGAACGCCATGACCGTCCTCGGATCGTCGACATGGAATCGCCAAGATCCACCGGCGCCAAACCCAAGACCGACATCGTCATCCGAGAACTCCGACAAGTACGCCAAGCTCGTCGGAATCCCAGACGCCAAGCACTCCCTCGAGGACGCCGAGTACTTCACCCCGGACACCGAGACCCTGGACGACAAGTTCTCCTTCCCGGAAGCACTGACGCGCGTGCGACAAGATCTACTACCCCGATCCAAAGACCCTAACCCCGGAGTCCGAGACCGATCCCGTCGAACCCTGAACCCCGAGGCCGAACCCCGAACCCCGGAACCAAGTTCTGCCGAACCCTAATGTGTGAACCCCTTCCCGAAACCCTATTTTATAATATAATAAACTTGTCGCATATTAAATTGTCATTCTTGCATGCATATTTGTGTGGTTTGGGGGCCTTATGCCGATTCACCTCATAATTAAATATGGGGCCCATATGCGGGCAAATCCAGTCACATATCGGCCTCATTTAAATCTGTGTAGCGAACCGGTGCTATCTTTTGCCATGTTCAAATAACATTTAATTGCGGGGCTTCTAAATAACTTGAACCATCTAACTAATTGTCGGGACCCCGGTTCCACTTAATATGGCCTAATTGCATCGCACTTTTGCCATGTCATCCATCATACATGCATCATGCGGATCTTCCGCCGTTGTATTAAATATTGCATCCGGTGTTTCTTCTAGTGTTTTGCTTCTTCGCGGATAAGGCCGTTGAGTTGATGTGAGCTTCGCCCCGTTCTTCGGTTGAACCTTCGGCAATGTTTTCAGGCGAGCATCTCCCCCTTTCTACCTATCTTACTTTTATAGTATTTATTCCGTCCTGTTGATCTATTGCTATCTGTGTTGCGATGCTCTAGTTTCCGTACCCTTGACATTACTTGCAGCCTTATATTGCCTTGGACACATCCTATTACCTGTTGTTTGGTAGATAGTTGGACTTGCGCGTCGTAGTCGCTTGCTCAAGTGGTGTTGCATGTCGTCAAGTGCCACAGTTGTTGATGTATTGCCGCATGTTGATGTTGGAGATGATCATAGTTTTACTTATCGTTCACTTTAATTCCTGTTTAACAACTAAAATTGAAGTAAGCAGAGGCATCGGTGGGTGATAGAAAATATTTGGTTTCCGAACGCCCACTTGTGTCCCGTAGGACCCCGAGTACTTGATACCTGTTCCTTGATTTATCGCACTATCCACATCCGGGAGGTATATGGGACCCCCGAGCGAGCTTGATTCATCTTATTTCTTGGGGCCACAAACTAGTTTGAGGTTTTATTTACTATCCTGTACTTATGCCATGCTACTTATGTATTTACGATTGTGAGGAGCACCTGTCTTGTTAGGATCGGGACACGTTTCGCGGTGTCGACAAGCCCAGCCACACTTTCGGGTTCCCGATGTTCACCGTCCACCCAAACCTTGAGTCCGTCTCGAGCTAGCTTACCGTTCGGTTCTACTCAATGGGTGGCCCCAAATAATTCTGAATCCTGTGATTGCTTTGTCGTGAAAGCCTCGTTGGGTTTTGATTTGGTTTTCCGAGGTTGATCGAGCGTGTGTTGCTATTGGTGCACCCGGTAAAACTTTCTAAAGCCGTGTCCACGGTTATGGACGACTTGGAGCACAAGATTCTCGACCATAGACAAGCATAACTAAAGTTTATTGCTATAAATTTGACTTTATAATGACTAGTAATCAGCTTCACTATAATGGAATGGCTAAATAATACTGCCCACAATTGCTTGTTTGGTTTGTCGCTTGCGACAATTGTACCTGACTAGTAAGTATTGCAACTACAACGGAATGGCTAAATAAAAGTACCAACAACTGCTGGGTTTTGGGTTTATCTCATGCTATCTTTATTTGATTAGTAAGTGTTGTAACTATAACGGAATGGTTAACTAAAATTGCCCACTGCTTACTTTATCAGAATGATTATCTAAAACCTGACTAGTAATTGCTGCAACGATAACTGAATAAGTAAAACTGCCAACTGTGTGAGTTCCTCGGTTGACTTCCTCGTTTGGTCTCGAGGGGGAAACGCCAGGATGGGTTGGTTTGATGATAGTATCAGGTTGGTTCCGAATAGGTCTTTCTTACCCCTCTCTAATAGTCGCCAGGTGTATCGAGTCTCTATAGGTTGTTTAGTGCATGCTGCCGCTGCCGCTTCAGTCCACCATACCTATGTAGGCGAGGACCGCCGAATTCTAGTCTCGCCGTGTACTGGCCTCGATCGACGCTCCTCTTTTTCCTTTGCCCTTTGTCGGCGCCCCTTTTTGTTTAAGCAGGTTTTGAGATCGACGTCGTTAGCAGGGTTACCCTTCCGGCTTGGCCTGGGCAGGGTTATGGACTCCATTGGTTATTCTTCAGGGCTCTTAGCCCCATTTGCATCTTTTCCGTAGTCGGACGCTCCATCTTTTCAAGGTGATTTGGATCTTTGCACTGTATATCTGTATTCTTGACTCATTGAGTCGCTGTTATATATATATATCTGTTATGTGGGTCCCATCGAGGACTGTTGTGTAATGTTATTACTTCGTTTTCCACCCGCACGAAAGTGCCTGGTGGGCACCTTTGAATCGTTTCTATGCGGGTTTGGCGGATTTCGCTAAAACTTGCATAGGTCCGATTCTGAGGGTGTTACACCTCCTCCTCCAAAAATCCTCCCCGGAGGTCAAGAAGCCCCTGGGATCCGCCGTGCAGCCGGACAACCTTCCCCTCTCCATCATTGGGTCAGTCCCACCGGAGGAATTGATCCCATGGACAGATCTGGTACCTCTCCTCTCCTTTTTCATCCTAGGGTTCATCCCTAGATGTGTTTTTGAGGATTGTTGCTTATTTTTCCATTGGAATCACTTGTTTGCTTGCACTCTAGTACTTTAGCCTTGTTGCATTGCCCGATCTACTAGATTCACCCTCACCAGCATCTCCCTGTCGCATACCCGAGCCTCCTGACCGGAGACTCCGGACATAGGTCCGGAGACTCCGGTCCAGGACGGAGACTCCGGTCTGAATCGGAGACTCAGGTATCTGGTGCGGAGACTCCGGTGTTGGGTGAATCAAAGTAGTCCAGAAATGCATCAAAGCTCTTGTACTGCATCTTTGGGACATATATACTCATCTCCATGCTATCTCCCTCACTGATGTTCACAGGTGATGGTTCTAGTCGTCCTCGTCGTACCAAGGCCAAGTCCCAAAGGGGCAATCCTCGCTATGATGAAGCTCAGGGTCAGTTTATCGTGCCTCCGTCCAACCGGAAACAGCGGGCACGTGATGCAGCTTACATGAAGAGGGATCAGGAGAGGGCTGAACAGGAGGAACGTGCAAAGAGAGCCAAGTATGACAACCTCCAGTCCCTAGCCAAGATGTCTAAAGAGGAGTACCGTGAGCTGAGGAAGACAGATTTCTATGCACTGCCTCGTACCAGTGATGACCCTCGTTTCTGGAGGAAAGAACAGGGCGTGTTTATGAAGGATGTGTATGGTGTACTCACCAAGTCACCTGTTTGCCCTCAGAAGTTCATGAATATTGAGCAAATGCGCCAGAGCCCTTACTTCAACGATGCCCTGTGGATCTGTGAGAAGTTGGGTCTCTACAACTTGATGGAGCTGCGCGAAGACTACAGTGTGCACCTTGTTCAGCAGTTTTATGCCACAGTGGTGTTTGGGTCTGATCTTGACAGGACCATGGTGTGGATGACTAGCACTACTCGCTGCACAGCTACCTTTCATGACTGTGCCAATGTCATCTTTGAGACCTTTCACGGAGTATCTACTCTTGTGGGACAGCGCATGCACTCAGCAACTTTGGGTGAGAACAAGTTAAAGTTGGCACCTCTGTATGATGATGGTGTTGTGGGGGCCTCCAAGGGACTCAAGACCCTCTACAACCTTATGCTGAGGATTTTCCGTCACACTATTGCTCCAAGTGCTGGAAATGATGATGCTATCAGGGGAGGGCTTGTCAACCTCCTCTACCATACTCACCGGACCTTCAATGCTGGACCAGAGGATGATGTTGCACCCATTGATGTGATGGACTTCATTTTCGAGGAGATGTTCCATGCCATTATTTACAAGAAATATCCTCCATATGCACCCTTGATTATGAGACTCATCAACTCCCAGCCGCATGATTCTCCACATGGCATACCACCACACCTCACTGTGCACACTCTGGTCTCTCTGCAGCAGAAGGGGCACATGGGGCCAGCTCCAAGGCGTCGATATGGAAATGATGATGATGAGGAGATTGAGATGGAGAGGGCTCCCTATCCACCTAGATTTCGGAGGAAGAATGCCTCCAATGCCCCTATGCCTACCATGACTAGAGACTATGTGCATGAGAGGGTCAAGAAGGCCAGCTTTTGGGAGAGGACCCTTTGTTGCATGAACATTGACATTCATAGCAGCAAAGATGCATCTTACCAAAGAAACGCCGCATTGAGAAGCTCCTCAAAGAGATCAAGGACCGTGGTCTGCGATCGAGGAAGGTGAAGATGAATACAATGATGAGCATGGGGCTCAGCAGTCCACAGAGTCTGATCACACTCTCTCATTTGGGGCATGGAATGCCCAACAGGATAGTCTGGTGGACTGGAAGACGTTTGCTGATGTCACCTCTGGGTTTGGATACCAGGGTACTTCCTCTTCTCGCCCTCACGACAAAGGGCCTGCTATACCTGAGGATGATGATGATGACTATGACCAGGATGAGGGTGACCGGGACGAGGATGACCAGGATGAGGATGAGGATGCCGAGGACGACGAGGGTGACGATGACTACTGAGTTATTGGGGCGCTAGTATAGGTATTTTCCCTTTTCGGCATTTCGATGCCAAAGGGGGAGAAGACATTCTCATCGCTTTGCATGGGACTTGGGATTTGCGACTATCTGCCTTTATTTGCCTTTTATTTGGATATTCAAACTTGAACTCTATGTGTGTTATTTACTGTTCTTATGTGTGTGTCTATGACTATGTGCCTGTGTGCAACACCTATTGTAACTCATGTGAGATCTATGTGTGCTATCATTGATATTATTTTCTTTACATGATTTACTTCATTATCTTGTTGCACATAGTCAGGGGGAGCCACATTTATATGTTATTCCATGCAAATCACTTGTTGTCATCGAACACCAAAAAGGGGGGATTGAAAGGGCATTTATTGTCATAATCACTTTTGGTGTTCGTTAACAACAAGTGGATCATTTTACAGTTTTTTATTGTCCACAGGTTGGTATTATCATAGATAAACATCACACACACTCTTGGGAAAATACCACATACATTTGCCACTATTCTGGAAACTCCAGACCAGAGTCTCCGGTCTGCCAAGACCGGAGTCTCCGGTGTGGTCCGGAGTTTCCGGTTCTGGCTCCGGTGGTGCCTCCCAGGACATGGCTGGGACATTATGACTAGGGGTCTGGAGGCTGCACCGGAGGTTACTCCGTATTCTCCGTACTTTGGCCAGTCCGGAGTCTCCGGTGTTGGAAGGTCGGAGTCTCCGGTGTTGCTGGTGAAGCGCTGGGTCGGTCGAAGGGCGATCCCGAGACTGGTCCGAGATTGGCCGAGTCTTGGTCTCGAGACCGAGTCTCGTCGACTTTTCTAGCGGTCGAAACGGTTCATGGAGGGGGATGTCTATAAATGGGGACCCTTATCTTCTTCCTCCAATTGCTCGAGCTGCTCAAGAACACCAACCCCATTAGAGCCACCAAATCCACAAGATATCTTCATCCAACCATCCAAAGTCATTGATCTTTGGAGAATCAAAGGAGGAGGCCTTGATTTACATCTTCACCAAGAGAGATCTTCATTTCCCCCTCATTCACTTGAGGGCCCCCAAGCTCTAGTGTTTCTTTGGAAACCCTAACTTTGATTTGGTTCTTACAAGCTTGTCTTTGATTTGTCTTGACAACTTGCTTTTATTTGGGAGCCTCCAATTCAGTTGTGGATGTGTGCCCCGAACTTGTTGTAAAGGTGCCGGCTTCCACCTCGAAGGTTGCCGATATAGTGGAAGGTGAATCGAGCCCGTTGGGGTGAGGTTCATCGGAGAACAAGGGAGGCCTCTCGTGGCGTTGGTGTTTGAAACCACCCCCTCTCCAAACGTAGACGTACTTCCCCTCAAAAGTAAGGAACTACGGGAAACAAATCCTTGTGTCTCCGCGTCCACTCCCTTGGTTACTTCTATCATTTACCGCACTTTACTTACTTGTTCTTGCTTAGTGTTGTGTTAGTTTGTGCTTGTTTGACATATAGGTAAATTCACCATAGTTGCATATTCTAGAGAATTTACCCTTCTTGTCAAACCCTAATTTGAAAAAGAGTAAAATTTGAAGTAGCACCTATTCACCCCCCCCCTCTAGGTGCCCATACGATCCTTTCAGTATTGCTCTACCCTACCCATACCCTGCTCATTGCCATCCTTACTCCGATCCATATTAATAGTCACTCAATTGAATGTATCTAGCACTAAAACATGTCTAGATATATCCATTTCTGCGACAAGTAATACGGATCAAAGGGAGTATATGTTTTTCTTCGACAATGTTATATATGCTGACGGAGATCGCTAAATTAAAAAATCCTAGAAAAATATGGTGGTTCTATAACTTTGGGGACATAATTCCCTTAAAGGGAACCTTTAGAATAATTCTGTGGGGTCCATATGCCCCCGGGATAGGGTCATGGTAGCCTCGTGTGTTGTGCGCCTCTGCCCTTTGTGTGCGAGTTTTGCATTAGTCTAAAAAGCTTATCGACATTTTTTCTTAGTTTTTCCAAATTGTGAAAGTATCTAAAAAGTGACAAAAAAAGGAAAAAACATGTCTTATAGCAAGTATTCATAGTTTTTCCAAATGTTAGGTTAAAAACAACAACAATATACAAAAATATGGCATTGAACTTCAAATGGCATATATGCATTTGTAGCGTATCACTAGACCTCTTGGAAAATTTGCGATTTGTGAATGCAAAATATGAAATGTACTCAATCTTTATAGATCCTTTCAAAGTACAACTTTTATTCTTGAATCCATGTTTTTAATTCTTATAGGATTCCATTTGCCATGACATTCAATTACTGTGCTTATTGGATCCTTGTGTTTTCTAAATCATGTGCACCGAAGATGGCTAAGTGAAAACCATATCTCTCTCTCACACACACCGCTTCATGAAGAGGAGAATCTAGAGACATATGCCTTATCATCGCCAAATCCATAGGTCCCATGAAGAAAGAGGGTTCAAATCTCAAGGTACATATATTGTTGTTTCAAGCACTATGCCTTCAAGAAAGTGAATCCATACAACAAATGTACGTTTTGTGTTATCATCACGAGTGGAACTCTGAATAATGAAATCATATGGCTATATGAATCAATTTATGCAGATGTTGGCGCTCGTCTATTTCAAAAAAAAATCACCACTAGACCTGGATTTAGGAGCATATTTCTTAGCGGTCCAATATTAGACATGCACAAGACCATTGCACCAGTCTACTTCAATATGTCTCTCATGCACAAACCACATCCTTGATCCTTCCTACATTACCATTGGCTAGATATCTTGATCTAATCTTGCGGAATCCACCAGATATCCTCCTTCTTCTCCTTAAATCTTCTAACAACAAAGCAATAAAAAGTTGTATGGGTGATCTGAGTTTTCCACATTCAAATTGCTTACCTTGCATATGTAGTGTTTTTCCTAGTCAAATGGACAATGAATCACTGATCAAAGAGTGTGTGATCCCCGATTTATTTATTTTGTGGGAGCCGTTGATGCAACACCTTACAAACCATTTCTTCTTCAAAAAAAAACTCAAAAAACATTGCATCACACTAAGAAGCAAAAAAGATCATCAGCTACAATCCCTTCCGATTGCTAGGGACAGTCACATAATAAATATGGCCACATCATCATATGATCAACCTTAATTACCTTCATGTATATTCTAGAGTACTCATGTGGGCGGCATATCTTTTGTGCACTAGTAGTTCATCCTTGTCATCGTTCATCATTATTAACAAGTTATGTTTGACCATGTAAAGTCAGGCATCTCGACAATGCAATCTACCAGAGAGGACCACTTGAAAAATTGTCCACAATTTATTCTTTACTCTACTTTTGTTATGACATTAAGTATTTTCCTCTTGGCAGAAGGGTGATGAACAAACAGGTTATTAGCCTTGATTTTGGTTAAAAGAAGTGATGTGGTTAATTGGTATTGTTTTGTTGTAGTTTTTTGGGTACTTGTTTATTTGATATAGTATATTGTTTAGCATGTTTTAAAGAAAAACGTAAGTCATGCCCCAATAGCATAAGGTGGAACCCATGTTCTCTTCCACGAGGACTTGAACTAAGTGAGGTAGGTTCACTTCCTATTTAGTGTTATGATTAGGTTGGCTAAAGTAGGAGTTATGATGTTACTCTTGGGCCCATGTTCACTCATGTGTATTGAAGAATTTCTTGAATTTTTTTTGTATCTCAAGCTTTTTGTAATAGTTCTCATTGGCGAGCAATAGTGGATGTTAAAAGGGGGTTTTAGCCCTACCATCCCCCTCCTCAAAAAGCCATAACCTTGACATATGGTTGGTTCCAAAAAATACAACCACGATCTTGTTGAGTATACTAGAAACTTTATATTATATTATATTCAATCCATAAATAGACTAGATACATGACACATGATCTATCAGGATTAATTATACTATTTGCCCAAAGCATAGGTATTTAATTTGGTGGGTAAGAAAAACATGTCATATCCATCACAATTGCTAGTGTAATGAGACTAAGAACCATCCCTAACACAAGGGATAAGAAAGCATACAATGCAATGTCCACATTGGTTTTGGTGACGGCAACATGAAGAGCGGTTGGGGCCATGGAGGCGTTGGCGGTCAGTCGATGCAGCCATGGAGTCCTTTCCCGGTGAAGTATTAGATAGAGCCATGCAAGAGCCGCGTAAGTGCATTCCCTAGTAACCTTTGTTGAGAATATAATATACACTAGCTATTTTATCACTTCGAACTTTTTGTTTAGTTGGATAGTACATCAATTTAATATAGTACGAGAACCAAGAGATCTCAAATTCAATACCGCTCATGCAGTATTAAAAATATACGACCTAAAATGAGCCCACGCTAAATACTAAAATAAGACGTGAGAGAAAGCGCTGAGAATATAATATACGTCAAGCTCTTTTCATTAGTTCGGACTTCTGATTCAGTTGGCTAGTGCATCCATGCTAAGTACTAAAATATTGTACTACTAAACTTTGTTTAATCACTTGCCTACCTAAGTTGGCCTTTCTTCTCTCCCTCAAGAAAATTTGGCCTCTCGGATTTATTGATAGCCTAGCCTAGTAATTCTAACAGATCTGGTACTAGTAAAACATTTCTATCGTACAAAATAATTACTTTTGGTCACTTTTTTTTGGGTAGGAGCACGTGATTCCAGTCCAGACACCTTTTTTGCATTAACCGATTGAAGGGTTTTTCATATGGATTTTGATACGCGCACACACTTAGTCAGCCTTTTTTTAACAACCACTCTTAGTCGTCAACCTAATTAGAGTGCCCAATTGGACTTTTTGAGACCTTGGGAATAAAGAAAGTTTACTTTCCCCCCCTAAAAAAGCACTTGGATTGCACAAGTAGCTAATCGGCTGAAGTCCACATCGATTTAAAATATTTACAAAGTAGGCTGCCTGCTAGGTCACCTACCATACCCCCTAGCTAGGGCACTTCCCAACCATCTGCAACAAGTTTGAACCAACTCTCGTCGTTAGTCGTAGCAGCTACATATACCTGCACTGCGCCTACCCGATTTCAAGTAGTCCCAAGTGATCGGAGGAACGCAGGGGCACTCGTAAGCAGCTTCGGCGTATCAGCCATGGAAGCCAAGCCCGCCGGCCAAGAAACCATCGCAGTGATCATGATGAACAAGGACAGCGACGGCGACGAACTGCCCAGCGCCGGCGGAGGCAGCGACTGTCACGATGCGATGGTCTTCACCGACGAGGAGGACGACGACGAGCTGTTCGAGCTCGACATCTCGCTTCTCCGCGGCTTCGACGACGGCGATGACGTCCGGGACCGACAAGGCAGGCACGGCGCTGGTGATGGCGCCCATGCCCTGTTGGCCAACTGCCTGCTGCCGGTGAGCTCGGTCAGCATGGCGGTGCCGGTCACGGCGAGCGACACCGTCTCACCCTGCTTCGCATTCTCCTCGTACACTAGCCGTAGGAGGTTCGGCGTCGGCGGCAGCGGCAGGAGGAAGTTTGGCCGAGCAGCTGCTGACGGCGGGTATTCCAGCTGGGCGAGGTTTCGCCTCTCCAGCAGGGGATTCGCAACCGTGGGGAATTTTCAGAGATAGCTCATACTCCGTATATGGCTGCTCCGTCCTCCGTGTACCTATATGAATGAAAGGTCCGGTGTAAATGTGTAATAGAAAGTGAAATTGGGCCACCGCCAAAGCAAAACAAAAATAAATCCTTCTCCAAATTCTTAGCCGTTTCATTATATTCGAATTCTTGGTCCCTATAATAGCATATTTAACACTACAATAAAATAGCATTTTCAACACTAAAACAGTAGAGCGGTGCAATTTTAGTCAAAGTTAGAGCTCTATATATAGAGTGGGGTTAGACCAAGTAACGCCTCTCTCTCTCTCTCTGCTCGGAGGAGGTGCGTGGGAGAAGGATTCGAGACTGGAGAGTTTAATTTCTGGTTTTTGCACGTGGTGGAAATATCCTATTTTGTGCTATTTTTTCTTTTCAAAAACGAAAATTCAAGCTAAAATGTTTGTTGAATCACTTTTTTGAATTTTGAACATTTTTTGTGATTGTTCGTCAATACCTATATCAACACACACTAATTCTTGTTTTAAGCACACACTTGTTTAAAACAAGAATTAGTGTTTGTTGATATAGATATTGACGGATATTTTTATCCACGAAGTGTACTTTTCATGTGGTGCATGTGAAGTTCTGATGGTAGTATGTGTGTATTTTTCGTATTAGTGTGTGTATACTTCCCCATGTTGGTAGCTTGTTTATGTGTACATATCATCATGTTGTTTTGTGTGTTTCTCGTGTTTATGTGTGCCTTCCTTTTTGTATGTGTACTTCCCAGATGAGTGTATATTTCTAAATCTGGTGTAACTTCCCAAATTATTGTGCATTTCATGTGTTCACTATTGTCTACTGCCAATACATTGTATTGCCCATGTACAATGATGTTGTAATTATGTACATTGAAAAAAACACAAAAGAAAAATAGGTAAAATCAAAAAATAGTAAAATCAAAGAAAACATGTTAGAAATGGAAAAACGAAACAAAAAAAGGTCCCACTAGGCACTACAGGAAATAAGGGATACGCCGACGGGGAAAGGTCGGGCCCGTCGGCCCACTTCCCCGGATTCGTCAGCCGGGCCATCCAGCCGTCGGCGTACGATTGCCGTCGGCGTAGGGAGAGAAGCGCCGACGGTAGCCGTCGGCGAAGAAAAACCGTCGGCGTCCTCCTGACGGTGATCGTCGGCGTTAAGCCCTAGTTAACGGCCGACCTAACGGGCCGTTCACGCACAGTTACGCCGACGGCCGGACCGTCATCCTAGTCAGTGGCACCCTATACGCCGACGGCAAACCCGTCGGCCTAGGGTTTTTTTCTCTAATGTCTAAAGTACTTATATTTGATTTATTTATTTATTTTCCATGCTAATTTAATGAAGATGTAATTTATAAATTAATTGGTGTTTGTAAATTAACCACACGAATCTTCGCGTATCCCACCGCACCCGCAAAGCATACGACGCGAATCTTTCGGAACCCGATGCGAAAATATAAATGTAAAATAGGAACAACAAAATACACATATAATAAACAACTACAACATAATTATTGAAGATATGTCTCATTTTGTACGAACCTCGAAGAACCGAAACCTCTCTTTTGGGGAAACCGTAGACACCCCTCTCTTTTGGGGACACTCGGGCATCGAACCCACTATTTGGAGAAACCCTATACCATGTGAAGGTTATCGCATGCACGCTTTTAAAGGCCAAAAAATTACATTGGTATAACCTAAACAAACGAAAACTACTAAAAAAGTATATTGGTTAACCCACGATTGCATGCGATAACACCTATAGAAGCGTGTTGGACATGTAGGAGTAGGCTCCCGCCGTGTGTCAAACGAGGGTAGACCGGTGGAACCCTGGGCCTATCCTTGGTTTTCCATGTAGATATGACCTAAACAAACCTAAACCACCGAGAGAGTGCGTTGTTCAACCCTCGTACGGAGAATGCTACGGGGGTAGACCCGCGGGGCCCTCAGATTAGGGTTTCGTCGGAAAAGGACCGCCCGAGTGCCGGGATGCCACGGGAACATGCGTGTGGCCCTAGCATACATGCACAAGGGTGGTGGATTGCCCCTAGACGGAAAACCTAGCTCCCGGGTGTGACCGTCCACGATTGCATGCGATAACACCTATAAGCGTCTTTGGACATGTAGGAGTAGGCTCCCGCCGCGGGTCAAACGAGGGTAGACCGGTGGAACCCTGGGCCTATCCTTGGTTTTCCATGTAGATATGACCCAAACAAACCTAAACCACCAAGAGAGTGCGTTGTTCAACCCTCGTATGGAGAATGCTACGGGGGTAGACCCGCGGGGCCCTCAGATTAGGGTTTCGTCGGAAAAGGACCGCCTGAAAGTCTTGGGATGCCACGGGAACATGCGTGTGGCCCTAGCATACATGCACAAGGGTGGTGGATTGCCCCTAGACGGAAAACCTAGCTCCCGGGTGTGACCGTCCATGTTGCATGCGATAACACCTATAGAAGCGTCTTTGGACATGTAGGAGTAGGCTCCATGCCAGGTCAAAGCAGTGAACCGGTGGAACCCTGGGCCTATACTTGGTTTTCCATGTAGATATGACCCAAACAAACCTAAACCACCGAGAGAGTCGTTGTTCAACCCTCGTCACGGAGAATGCTACGGGGTAGACCAAGGCCCTCGGATTAGGGTTTCGTCGGAAAAGGACCGCTGAGTCTTGGGATGCCGGGAACATGCGTGTGGACCTAGCATACATGCACAAGGGTGGTGGATTGTCCCTACGGAAAACCTAGCTCCGGGTGTGACCGTCCACGTTGCATGCGATAACACCTATAGAAGCGTCTTTGGACATGTAGGAGTAGGCTCCATGGGTCAACGAGGGTAGACCGGTGGAACCCTGGGCCTATCCTTGGTTTTCCATGTAGACATGACCCAAACAAACCTAAACCACTGAGAGAGTGCGTTGTTCAACCCTCGTACGGAGAATGCTACTGGGGTAGACCCGCAGGGCCCTCAGATTAGGGTTTCGTCGGAAAAGGACCGCCCGAGTCTTGGGGATGCCACGGAATATGCGTGTGGCCCTAGCATACATGCACAAGGGTGGTGGATTGCCCTAGACGGAAAACCTAGCTCCCGGGTGTGACCGTCCACGTTGCATGCGATAACACCTATAGAAGCGTCTTTGGACATGTAGGAGTAGGCTCACTTGGTCAAACAAGGGTAGACGGTGGAACCACAGGCCTATCCTTGGTTTTCCATGTAGATATGGCCCAAACAAACCTAAACCACCGAGAGAGTCGTTGTTCAACCCTCGTCGGAGAATGCTACGGGGTAGACCCATGAGGCCCTCAGTTAGGGTTTCGGAAAAGGACCGCCCAAGTGCCGGGATGCCACGGGAACATGCGTGTGGCCTAGCATACATGCACAAGGGTGGTGGATTGCCCTAGACGGAAAACCTAGCTCCCGGGTGTGACCGTCCACGTTGCATGCGATAACACCTATAGAAGCGTGCTGGACATGTAGGAGTAGGCTCCATGGTCAAACGAGGGTAGACCGGTGGAACCCTGGGCCTATCCTTGGTTTTCCATGTAGATATGGCCCAAACAAACCTAAACCACCGAGAGAGTGCGTTGTTCAACCCTCGTACGGAGAATGCTACGGGGGTAGACCCGCGGGGCCCTCGGATTAGGGTTTCGTCGGAAAAGGACCGCCCGAGTGCCGGGATGCCACGGGAACATGCGTGTGGCCCTAGCATACATGCACAAGGGGGGTCGATTGCCCCTAGACGGAAAACCTAGCTCCCGGGTCTGACCGTCCATGATTGCATGCGATAACACCTATAGAAGCGTGCTGGACATGTAGGAGTAGGCTCCCGCCGCGGGTCAAACGAGGGTAGACCGGTGGAACCCTGGGCCTATTCTTGGTTTTCCATGTAGATATGGCCCAAACAAACCTAAACCACCGAGAGAGTGCGTTGTTCAACCCTCGTACGGAGAATGCTACGGGGGTAGACCCGCGGGGCCCTCGGATTAGGGTTTCGTCGGAAAAGGACCGCCTGAGTCTTGGGATGCCACGGAACATGCGTGTGGCCCTAGCATACATGCACAAGGGTGGTGGATTGCCCTAGAAGGAAAACCTAGCTCCGGTGTGACCGTCCACGTTCCATGCGATAACACCTATAGAAGCGTCTTTGGACATGTAGGAGTAGGCTCATCCAGGTCAAACGAGGGTAGACCGCTGGAACCCTGGGCCTATCCTTGGTTTTCCATGTAGATATGGCCCAAACAAACCTAAACCACCGAGAGAGTGTGTTGTTCAACCCTCGTACGGAGAATGCTACGGGGTTAGACCCGCGGGGCCCTCGGATTAGGGTTTCGTCGGAAAGGACCGCCGAGTCTTGGGATGCCAGGGAACATGCGTGTGGACCTAGCATACATGCACAAGGGTGGTGGATTGCCCCTACGGAAAACCTAGCTCCAGTGTGACCGTCCACGTTGCATGCGATAACACCTATAGAAGCGTCTTTGGACATGTAGGAGTAGGCTCCATGCGGTCAAACGAGGTGAACCGGTGGAACCACAGGCCTATCCTTGGTTTTCCATGTAGACATGACCAAACAAACCTAAACCACCGAGAGAGTGCGTTGTTCAACCCTCGTCACGGAGAATGCTCGGGGTAGACCCTTGAGGCCCTCAGATTAGGGTTTCGTCGGAAAAGGACCGCCGAGTCTTGGGATGCCACGGGAATATGCGTGTGGCCCTAGCATACATGCACAAGGGTGGTGGATTGCCCCTAGACGGAAAACCTAGCTCCCGGTGTGACCGCCCACGTTGCATGCGATAACACCTATAGAAGCGTCTTTGGACATGTAGGAGTAGGCTCCATGCAGGTCAAACGAGGGTGACGGGGGAACCCTGGGCCTATCCTTGGTTTTCCATGTAGATATGGCCCAAACAAACCTAAACCACCGAGAGAGTCGTTGTTCAACCCTCGTCTGGAGAATGCTACGGGGTAGACCATGAGCCCTCGGATTAGGGTTTCGTCGGAAAAGGACCGCGAGTCTTGGGATGCCACGGAACATGCGTGTGGCCCTAGCATACATGCACAAGGGGTGGATTGCCCTACAGAAAACCTAGCTCCCGGGTGTGACCGTCCACGATTGCATGCGATAACACCTATAGAAGCGTGCTGGACATGTAGGAGTAGGCTCCCGCCGCGGGTCAAACGAGGGTAGACCGGTGGAACCCTGGGCCTATCCTTGGTTTTCCATGTAGATATGACCCAAACAAACCTAAACCACCGAGAGAGTGCGTTGTTCAACCCTCGTACGTAGAATGCTACGGGGGTAGACCCGCGGGGCCCTCGGATTAGGGTTTCGTCGGCAAAGGACCGCCCGAGTGCCGGGATGCCACGGGAACATGCGTGTGGCCCTAGCATACATGCACAAGGGTGGTGGATTGCCCCTAGACGGAAAACCTAGCTCCCGGGTGTGACCGTCCACGATTGCATGCGATAACACCTATAGAAGCGTGCTGGACATGTAGGAGTAGGCTCCCGCCGCGGGTCAAATGAGGGTAGACCGGTGGAACCCTGGGCCTATCCTTGGTTTTCCATGTAGATATGACCCAAACAAACCTAAACCACCGAGAGAGTGCGTTGTTCAACCCTCGTACGGAGAATGCTACGGGGGTAGACCCGCGGGGCCCTCGGATTAGGGTTTCGTCGGAAAAGGACCGCCCGAGTGCCGGGATGCCAGGGGAACATGCGTGTGGCCCTAGCATACATGCACAAGGGTGGATTGCCCCTAGACGGAAAACCTAGCTCCCGGTGTGACCGTCCACGTTGCATGCGATAACACCTATAGAAGCGTCTTTGGACATGTAGGAGTAGGCTCACTTGGTCAAACGAGGGTAGACCGGTGGAACCCTGGGCCTATCCTTGGTTTTCCATGTAGATATGACCCAAACAAACCTAAACCATCGAGAGAGTGCGTTTTTCAACCCTCGTACGGAGAATGCTATGGGGGTAGACCCGCGGGGCCTTCGGATTAGGGTTTCGTCGGAAAAGGACCGCCCGAGTGCCGGGATGCCACGGGAATATGCGTGTGGCCCTAGCATACATGCACAAGGTTGGTGGATTGCCCCTAGACGGAAAACCTAGCTCCCGGGTTTGACCGTCCACGTTGCATGCGATAACACCTATAGAAGCGTGCTGGACATGTAGGAGTAGGCTCATGGCCGGGTCAACGAGGGTGAGCCGGTGGAACCCTCGGCCTATCCTTGGTTTTCCATGTAGATATGGCCCAAACAAACCTAAACCACCGAGAGAGTACGTTGTTCAACCCTCGTACGGAGAATGCTACGGGGTTAGACCCGCGGGGCCCTCGGATTAGGGTTTCGTCGGAAAAGGACCGCCCGAGTGCCGGGATGCCACGGGAACATGCGTGTGGCCCTAGCATACATGCACAAGGGTGGTGGATTGCCCCTAGACGGAAAACCTAGCACCGGGTGTGACCGTCCACGATTGCATGCGATAACACCTATAGAAGCGTCTTTGGACATGTAGGAGTAGGCTCCCGCATGGTCAAACGAGGGTAGACGGTGGAACCTGGGCCTATCCTTGGTTTTCCATGTAGATATGACCCAAACAAACCTAAACCACCGAGAGAGTGCGTTGTTCAACCCTCGTCTGGAGAATGCTGACGGGTAGACCAGCGGGCCCTCGGATTAGGGTTTCGTCGGAAAAGGACCGCCTGAGTGCCGGATGCCACGGAACATGCGTGTGGCCCTAGCATACATGCACAAGGGTGGTGGATTGCCCCTAGACGGAAAACCTAGCTCCCGGGTGTGACCGTCCACGTTGCATGCGATAACACCTATAGAAGCGTGCTGGACATGTAGGAGTAGGCTCCCGCCGCGGGTCAAACGAGGGTAGACCGGTGGAACCCTGGGCCTATCCTTGGTTTTCCATGTAGATATGGCCCAAACAAACCTAAACCACCGAGAGAGTGCGTTGTTCAACCCTCGTACGGAGAATGCTACGGGGTTAGACCCGCGGGGCCCTCGGATTAGGGTTTCGTCGGAAAAGGACCGCCCGAGTGCCGGGATGCCACGGGAACATGCGTGTGGCCCTAGCATACATGCACAAGGGTGGTGGATTGCCCCTAGACGGAAAACCTAGCTCCCGGGTGTGACCGTCCACGATTGCATGCGATAACACCTATAGAAGCGTGCTGGACATGTAGGAGTAGGCTCCCGCCGCGGGTCAAACGAGGGTAGACCGGTGGAACCCTGGGCCTATCCTTGGTTTTCCATGTAGATATGACCCAAACAAACCTAAACCACCGTGAGAGTGCGTTGTTCAACCCTCGTACGTAGAATGCTACGGGGGTAGACCCGCGGGGCCCTCGGATTAGGGTTTCGTCGGCAAAGGACCGCCCGACTGCCGGGATGCCACGGGAACATGCGTGTGGCCCTAGCATACATGAACAAGGGTGGTGGATTGCCCCTAGACGGAAAACCTAGCTCCCGGGTGTGACCGTCCACGATTGCATGCGATAACACCTATAGAAGCGTGCTGGACATGTAGGAGTAGGCTCCCGCCGCGGGTCAAATGAGGGTAGACCGGTGGAACCCTGGGCCTATCCTTGGTTTTCCATGTAGATATGACCCAAACAAACCTAAACCACCGAGTGAGTGCGTTGTTCAACCCTCGTACGGAGAATGCTACGGGGGTAGACCCGCGGGGCCCTCGGATTAGGGTTTCGTCGGAAAGACCGCCCGAGTGAGGGAATGCCACGGGAACATGCGTGTGGACCTAGCATACATGCACAAGGGTGGTGGATTGCCCCTAGACGGAAAACCTAGCTCCCGGGTGTGACCGTCCACGATTGCATGCGATAACACCTATAGAAGCGTGCTGGACATGTAGGAGTAGGCTCCCGCCGCGGGTCAAACGAGGGTAGACCGGTGGAACCCTGGGCCTATCCTTGGTTTTCCATGTATATATGACCCAAACAAACCTAAAACACCGAGAGAGTGCGTTTTTCAACCCTCGTACGGAGAATGCTACGGGGGTAGACCTGCGGGGCCCTCGGATTAGGGTTTCGTCGGAAAAGGACCGCCCGAGTGCCGGGATGCCACGGGAACATGCGTGTGGCCCTAGCATACATGCACAAGGGTGGTGGATTGCCCCTAGACGGAAAACCTAGCTCCCGGGTGTGACCATCCATGTTGCATTCGATAACACCTATAGAAGTGTGCTGGACATGTAGGAGTAGGCTCCCGCCGCGGGTCAAACGAGGGTAGACCGGTGGAACCCTGGGCCTATCCTTGGTTTTCCATGTAGATATGACCCAAACAAACCTAAACCACCGAGAGAGTGCGTTGTTCAACCCTCGTACGGAGAATGCTACGGGGGTAGACCCGCGGGGCCCTCGGATTAGGGTTTCGTCGGAAAAGGACCACCAGAGTGCCGGGATACCACGGGAACATGCGTGTGGCCCTAGCATACATGCACAAGGGTGGTGGATTTCCCCTAGACGGAAAACCTAGCTCCCGGGTGTGACCGTCCACGATTGCATGCGATAACACCTATAGAAGCGTGCTGGACATGTAGGAGTAGGCTCCCGCCGCGGGTCAAACGAGGGTAGATCGGTGGAACCCTGGGCCTATCCTTGGTTTTCCATGTAGATATGAACCAAACAAACCTAAACCACCGAGAGAGTGCGTTGTTCAACCCTCGTACGGAGAATGCTACGGGGGTAGACCCGCGGGGCCCTCGGATTAGGGTTTCGTCGGAAAAGGACCGCCCGAGTGCCGGGATGCCACGGGAACATGCGTGTGGCCCTATCATACATGCACAAGGGTGGTGGATTGCCCCTAGACGGAAAACCTAGCTCCCGGGTGTGACCGTCCACGTTGCATGCGATAACACCTATAGAAGCGTGCTGGACATGTAGGAGTAGGCTCCCGCCGCGGGTCAAACGAGGGTAGACCGGTGGAACCCTGGGCCTATCCTTGGTTTTTCCATGTAGATATGGCCCAAACAAACCTAAACCACCGAGAGAGTGCGTTGTTCAACCCTCGTACGGAGAATGCTACGGGGGTAGACCCGCGGGGCCCTCGGATTAGGGTTTCGTCGGAAAAGGACCGCCCGAGTGCCGGGATGCCACGGGAACATGCGTGTGGCCCTAGCATACATGTACAAGGGTGGTGGATTGCCCCTAGACGGAAAACCTAGCTCCCGGGTGTGACCGTCCACGATTGCATGCGATAACACCTATAGAAGCGTGCTGGACATGTAGGAGTAGGCTCCCGCCGCGGGTCAAACGAGGGTAGACCGGTGGAACCCTGGGCCTATCTTTGGTTTTCCATGTAGATATGACCAAAACAAACCTAAACCACCGTGAGAGTGAGTTGGTCAACCCTCGTACGTAGAATGCTACGGGGGTAGACCCGCGGGGCCCTCGGATTAGGGTTTCGTCGGCAAAGGACCGCCCGACTACCGGGATGCCACGGGAACATGCGTGTGGCCCTAGCGTACATGAACAAGGGTGGTGGATTGCCCCTAGACGGAAAACCTAGCTCCCGGGTGTGACCGTCCACGATTGCATGCGATAACACCTATAGAAGCGTGCTGGACATGTAGGAGTAGGCTCCATGGTCAAATGAGGGTAGACCGGTGGAACCCTGGGCCTATCCTTGGTTTTCCATTTAGATATGACCCAAACAAACCTAAACCACCGAGAGAGTGCGTTGTTCAACCCTCGTACGGAGAATGCTACGGGGGTAGACCCGCGGGGCCCTCGGATTAGGGTTTCGTCGGAAAAGGACGCTGAGTCTTGGGATGCCAGGGGAACATGCGTGTGGCCCTAGCATACATGCACAAGGGTGGTGGATTGCCCCTAGACGGAAAACCTAGCTCCCGGGTGTGACCGTCCACATTGCATGCGATAACACCTATAGAAGCGTGCTGGACATGTAGGAGTAGGCTCCCGCCGCGGGTCAAACGAGGGTAGACCGGTGGAACCCTGGGCCTATCCTTGGTTTTCCATGTAGATATGACCCAAACAAACCTAAACCACCGAGAGAGTGCGTTGTTCAACCCTCGTACGGAGAATGCTACGGGGGTAGACCCGCGGGGCCTTCGGATTAGGGTTTCGTCGGAAAAGGACCGCCCGAGTGCCGGGATGCCACGGGAATATGCGTGTGGCCCTAGCATACATGCACAAGGGTGGTGGATTGCCCCTAGACGGAAAACCTAGCTCCCGGGTGTGACCGTCCACGTTGCATGCGATAAACACCTATAGAAGCGTGCTGGACATGTAGGAGTAGGCTCCGTCGCAGGTCAAGCGAGGGTGACCGGTGGAACCCAGGCCTATCCTTGGTTTTCCATGTAGATATGGCCCAAACAAACCTAAACCACCGAGAGTGCGTTGTTCAACCCTCGTCGGAGAATGCTACGGGGTTAGACCAGGGCCCTCGGATTAGGGTTCGTCGGAAAAGGACCGCCCAGTGCGGGATGCCACGGAACATGCGTGTGGCCCTAGCATACATGCACAAGGGTGGTGGATTGCCCTAGACGGAAAACCTAGCTCCGGGTGTTACCGTCCATGATTGCATGCGATAACACCTATAGAAGCGTCTTTGGACATGTAGGAGTAGGCTCACTTGTGGTCAAAGCAGGGTGACGGTGGAACCCTTGGCCTATCCTTGGTTTTCCATGTAGATATGACCAAACAAACATAAACCACCGAGAGAGTCGTTGTTCAACCTCGTCGGAGAATGCTACGGGGTAGACCCATGAGGCCCTCGGATTAGGGTTTCGTCGGAAAAGGACCGCCGAGTGCCGGATGCCACGGGAACATGCGTGTGGCCCTAGCATACATGCACAAGGGTGGTGGATTGCCCTAGACGGAAAACCTAGCTCCGGGTGTGACCGTCCATGATTGCATGCGATAACACCTATAGAAGCGTCTTTGGACATGTAGGAGTAGGCTCCGCCATGGTCAAAAGGGTAGACCGGTGGAACCCAGGCCTATCCTTGGTTTTCCATGTAGATATGACCAAACAAACCTAAACCACCGAGAGAGTCGTTGTTCAACCCTCGTCACGGAGAATGCTACGGGTAGACCAGGGGCCCTCGGATTAGGGTTTCGTTGAAAAGGACCGCCGAGTGCCGGGATGCAGGAACATGCGTGTGGCCCTAGCATACATGCACAAGGGTGGTGGATTGCCCTAGGCGGAAAACCTAGCTCCGGGTGTGACCTTCCACGTTGCATGCGATAACACCTATAGAAGCGTCTTTGGACATGTAGGAGTAGGCTCCCATGCAGGTCAAGCGAGGGTAGACGGTGGAACCACAGGCCTATCCTTGGTTTTCCATGTAGATATGACCCAAACAAACCTAAACCACCGAGAGAGTCGTTGTTCAACCCTCGTCGTAGAATGCTACGGGGTAGACCCATGAGGCCCTCGGATTAGGGTTTCGTCGGCAAGGACCGCCCAGTCTTGGGATGCCACGGAACATGCGTGTGGCCCTAGCATACATGCACAAGGGTGGTGGATTGCCCCTAGACGGAAAACCTAGCTCCGGGTGTGACCGTCCACGATTGCATGCGATAACACCTATAGAAGCGTCTTTGGACATGTAGGAGTAGGCTCCATGGCAGGTCAAATGAGGTAGACGGTGGAACCTGGGCCTATCCTTGGTTTTCCATGTAGATATGACCCAAACAAACCTAAACCACCGAGAGAGTCGTTGTTCAACCTCGTACGAAGAATGCTACGGGGGTAGACCCGCGGGGCCCTCGGATTAGGGTTTTGTCAGAAAAGGAACGCTCGAGTGTCGGGATGCCACGGGAACATGCGTGTGGCCCTAGCATACATGCACAAGGGTGGTGGATTGCCCCTAGACGGAAAACCTAGCTCCCAGGTGTGACCGTCCACGATTGCATGCGATAACACCTATAGAAGCGTGCTGGACATGTAGGAGTAGGCTCCATGGCAGGTCAAAGCAGGGGTGACGGTGGAACCACAGGCCTATCCTTGGTTTTCCATGTAGATATGACCCAAACAAACCTAAACCACCGAGAGAATGCGTTGTTCAACCCTCGTCGGAGAATGCTACGGGGTAGACCATGAGGCCCTCGGATTAGGGTTTTTCGGAAAAGGACCCCGAGTCTTGGGATGCCACGGGAACATGCGTGTGGCCCTAGCATACATGCACAAGGGTGGTGGATTTCCCTAGGCGGAAAACCTAGCTCCCGGTGTGACCGTCCACGTTGCATGCGATAACACCTATAGAAGCGTCTTTGGACATGTAGGAGTAGGCTCCGTCGCGGGTCAAGCGAGGTGAACCGGTGGAACCACAGGCCTATCCTTGGTTTTCCATGTAGATATGGCCCAAACAAACCTAAACCACCGAGAGAGTGCGTTGTTCAACCCTCGTCTGGAGAATGCTACGGGGTAGACCATGAGGCCCTCGGATTAGGGTTTCGTCGGAAAAGGACGCCCGAGTCTTAGGGATGCCACGGGAACATGCGTGTGGCCCTAGCATACATGCACAAGGGTGGTGGATTGCTCCTAGAGGGAAAACCTAGCTCCCGGGTGTGACCGTCCACGATTGCATGCGATAACACCTATAGAAGCGTGCTGGACATGTAGGAGTAGGCTCCCGCCGCGGGTCAAAGGAGGGTAGACCGGTGGAACCCTGGGCCTATCCTTGGTTTTCCATGTAGATATGACCCAAACAAACCTAAACCACCGAGTGAGTGCGTTGTTCAACCCTCGTACGGAGAATGCTACGGGGTAGACCAGGGCCCTCGGATTAGGGTTTCGTCGAAAAGGACCGCCGAGTCTTGGGATGCCAGGAACATGCGTGTGGCCCTAGCATACATGCACAAGGGTGGTGGATTGCCCTAGACGGAAAACCTAGCTCCGGTGTGACCGTCCACGTTGCATGCGATAACACCTATAGAAGCGTCTTTGGACATGTAGGAGTAGGCTCCCTTGTGAGTCAAACGAGGTGAACCGGTGGAACCACAGGCCTATCCTTGGTTTTCCATGTAGATATGACCCAAACAAACCTAAACCACCGAGAGTGCGTTGTTCAACCTCGTCAGAGAATGCTACGGGGGTAGACCCGCGGGGCCCTCGGATTAGGGTTTCGTCGGAAAAGGACCGCCCGAGTGCCGGGATGCCACGGGAACATGCGTGTGGCCCTAGCATACATGCACAAGGGTGGTGGATTGCCCCTAGACGGAAAACCTAGCTCCCGGGTGTGACCGTCCACGTTGCATGCGATAACACCTATAGAAGCGTGCTGGACATGTAGGAGTAGGCTCCTTGGCAGGTCAAATGAGGGTAGACCGGTGGAACCCTGGGCCTATCCTTGGTTTTCCATGTAGATATGACCCAAACAAACCTAAACCACCGAGAGAGTGCGTTGTTCAACCCTCGTACGGAGAATGCTACGGGGGTAGACCCGCGGGGCCCTCGGATTAGGGTTTCGTCGGAAAAGGACCGCCCGAGTGCCGGGATGCCACGGGAACATGCGTGTGGCCCTAGCATACATGCACAAGGGTGGTGGATTTCCCCTAGACGGAAAACCTAGCTCCCGGGTGTGACCGTCCACGATTGCATGCGATAACACCTATAGAAGCGTGCTGGACATGTAGGAGTAGGCTCCCGCCGCGGGTCAAACGAGGGTAGACCGGTGGAACCCTGGGCCTATCCTTGGTTTTCCATGTAGATATGACCCAAACAAACCTAAACCACCGAGAGAGTGCGTTGTTCAACCCTCGTACGGAGAATGCTACGGGGGTAGACCCGCGGGGCCCTCGGATTAGGGTTTCGTCGGAAAAGGACCGCCGAGTCTTGGGATGCCACGGGAACATGCGTGTGGCCCTAGCATACATGCACAAGGGTGGTGGATTGCCCCTAGACGGAAAACCTAGCTCCCGGGTGTGACCGTCCACGATTGCATGCGATAACACCTATAGAAGCGTGCTGGACATGTTGGAGTAGGCTCCCGCCGCGGGTCAAACGAGGGTAGACCGGTGGAACCCTGGGCCTATCCTTGGTTTTCCATGTAGATATGAACCAAACAAACCTAAACCACCGAGAGAGTGCGTTGTTCAACCCTCGTACGGAGAATGCTACGGGGGTAGACCCGCGGGGCCCTCGGATTAGGGTTTCGTCGGAAAAGGACTGCCCGAGTCTTGGGATGCCACGGAACATGCGTGTGGCCCTAGCATACATGCACAAGGGTGGTGGATTGCCCTAGAGGAAAACCTAGCTCCCGGTGTGACCGTCCACGATTGCATGCGATAACACCTATAGAAGCGTCTTTGGACATGTAGGAGTAGGCTCCCGCCGCGGGTCAAAGGAGGGTAGACCGGTGGAACCCTGGGCCTATCCTTGGTTTTCCATGTAGATATGACCCAAACAAACCTAAACCACCGAGTGAGTGCGTTGTTCAACCCTCGTACGGAGAATGCTACGGGGGTAGACCCGCGGGGCCCTCGGATTAGGGTTTCGTCGGAAAGGACCCGAGTGCCGGGATGCCACGGGAACATGCGTGTGGACCTAGCATACATGCACAAGGGTGGTGGATTGCCCCTAGACGGAAAACCTAGCTCCCGGGTGTGACCGTCCACGATTGCATGCGATAACACCTATAGAAGCGTGCTGGACATGTAGGAGTAGGCTCCATGGCAGGTCAAAGCAGTAGACCGGTGGAACCCTGGGCCTATCCTTGGTTTTCCATGTAGATATGACCCAAACAAACCTAAACCACCGAGAGTGCGTTGTTCAACCCTCGTCTGGAGAATGCTACGAGGTAGACCCTGAGGCCCTCGGATTAGGGTTTCGTCGGAAAAGGACCGCCCGAGTCTTGGGATGCCACGGGAACATGCGTGTGGCCCTAGCATACATGCACAAGGGTGGTGGATTGCCCCTAGGCGGAAAACCTAGCTCCGGTGTGACCATCCACGTTGCATGCGATAACACCTATAGAAGCGTCTTTGGACATGTAGGAGTAGGCTCCCTTGCAGGTCAAACGAGGTAGACGGTGGAACCTGGGCCTATCCTTGGTTTTCCATGTAGATATGACCCAAACAAACCTAAACCACCGAGAGAGTCGTTGTTCAACCCTCGTCTGGAGAATGCTACGGGGGTAGACCATGAGGCCCTCGGATTAGGGTTTCGTCGGAAAAGGACCACCGAGTCTTAGGGATGCACGGGAACATGCGTGTGTCCCTAGCATACATGCACAAGGGTGGTGGATTGCCCCTAGACGGAAAACCTAGCTCCGGGTGTGACCGTCCACGTTGCATGCGATAACACCTATAGAAGCGTCTTTGGACATGTAGGAGTAGGCTCACTTGGAGTCAAGCGAGGTAGATCGGTGGAACCCTGGGCCTATCCTTGGTTTTCCATGTAGATATGAACCAAACAAACCTAAACCACCGAGAGTGCGTTGTTCAACCCTCGTCACGGAGAATGCTACGGGGTAGACCAGGGGCCCTCGGATTAGGGTTTCGTCGGAAAAGGACCGCCCAGTGCTTGGGATGCCACGGGAACATGCGTGTGGCCCTAGCATACATGCACAAGGGTGGTGGATTGCCCCTAGACGGAAAACCTAGCTCCCGGGTGTGACCGTCCACGTTGCATGCGATAACACCTATAGAAGCGTGCTGGACATGTAGGAGTAGGCTCACATGTGGTCAAGCGAGGGTAGACGGTGGAACCTGGGCCTATCCTTGGTTTTCCATGTAGATATGACCCAAACAAACCTAAACCACCGAGAGTGCATTGTTCAACCCTCGTACGGAGAATGCTACGGGGGTAGACCCGCGGGGCCCTCGGATTAGGGTTTCGTCGGAAAAGGACCGCCCGAGTGTCGGGATGCCACGGGAACATGCGTGTGGCCCTAGCATACATGCACAAGGGTGGTGGATTGCCCTAGACGGAAAACCTAGCTCCGGGTGTGACCGTCCACGATTGCATGCGATAACACCTATAGAAGCGTGCTGGACATGTAGGAGTAGGCTCACTTGCAGTCAAACGAGGTAGACGGTGGAACCCAGGCCTATCCTTGGTTTTCCATGTAGATATGACCCAAACAAACCTAAACCACCGAGAGTGCGTTGTTCAACCCTAAACGGAGAATGCTACGGGGGTAGACCCATGAGGCCCTCGGATTAGGGTTTCGTCGGAAAGGACCGCCGAGTCTTGGGATGCCAGGGAACATGCGTGGCCCTAGCATACATGCACAAGGGTGGTGGATTGCCCTAGGCGGAAAACCTAGCTCCGGGTGTGACCGTCCACGATTGCATGCGATAACACCTATAGAAGCGTCTTTGGACATGTAGGAGTAGGCTCCCATGGAGTCAAATGAGGTAGACCGGTGGAACCACAGGCCTATCCTTGGTTTTCCATGTAGATATGACCCAAACAAACCTAAACCACCGAGAGTGCGTTGTTCAACCCTCGTCTGGAGAATGCTACGGGGTAGACCCGGGGCCCTCGGATTAGGGTTCGTCGGAAAAGGACCCCGTCTTGCCGGATGCCACGGGAACATGCGTGTGGCCCTAGCATACATGCACAAGGGTGGTGGATTGCCCTAGACGGAAAACCTAGCTCCGGGTGTGACCGTCCACGTTGCATGCGATAACACCTATAGAAGCGTCTTTGGACATGTAGGAGTAGGCTCATGGCAGGTCAAAGCGAGGTAGACGGTGGAACCTGGGCCTATCCTTGGTTTTCCATGTAGATATGACCCAAACAAACCTAAACCACCGAGAGAGTGCGTTGTTCAACCCTCGTCTGGAGAATGCTACGGGGTAGACCCAGGGCCCTCGGATTAGGGTTTCGTCGAAAAGGACCGCCCAGTGCGGGATGCCACGGGAACATGCGTGTGGCCCTAGCATACATGCACAAGGGTGGTGGATTGCCCTAGACGGAAAACCTAGCTCCGGGTGTGACCGTCCACGTTGCATGCGATAACACCTATAGAAGCGTCTTTGGACATGTAGGAGTAGGCTCCATGGCAGGTCAAACGAGGGTAGACGGTGGAACCTGGGCCTATCCTTGGTTTTCCATGTAGATATGACCCAAACAAACCTAAACCACCGAGAGTGCGTTGTTCAACCCTCGTCTGGAGAATGCTACGGGGTAGACCCATGAGGCCCTCGGATTAGGGTTTCGTCGGAAAAGGACGCCCGAGTGCGGGATGCCAGGAACATGCGTGTGGCCCTAGCATACATGCACAAGGGTGGTGGATTGCCCTAGGCGGAAAACCTAGCTCCGGTGTGACCGTCCACGATTGCATGCGATAACACCTATAGAAGCGTCTTTGGACATGTAGGAGTAGGCTCCATTGTAGTCAAGCGAGGTGACCGGTGGAACCTGGGCCTATCCTTGGTTTTCCATGTAGATATGACCCAAACAAACCTAAACCACCGAGAGAGTCGTTGTTCAACCCTCGTCACGGAGAATGCTACGGGGTAGACCCATGAGGCCCTCGGATTAGGGTTTCGTCGGAAAAGGACCGCACGAGTCTTGGGATGCCACGGGAACATGCGTGTGGCCCTAGCATACATGCACAAGGGTGGTGGATTGCCCCTAGGAAAACCTAGCTCCGGGTGTGACCGTCCACGTTGCATGCGATAACACCTATAGAAGCGTCTTTGGACATGTAGGAGTAGGCTCCATGGCAGGTCAAGAGGTGAACCCGGTGGAACCTGGGCCTATCCTTGGTTTTCCATGTAGATATGACCCAAACAAACCTAAACCACCGAGAGAGTCGTTGTTCAACCCTCGTCACGGAGAATGCTACGGGGTAGACCCATGAGGCCCTCGGATTAGGGTTTCGTCGGAAAAGGACCGCCCGAGTCTTAGGGATGCCAGGAACATGCGTGTGGCCCTAGCATACATGCACAAGGGTGGTGGATTGCCCTAGACGGAAAACCTAGCTCCGGTGTGACCGTCCACGTTGCATGCGATAACACCTATAGAAGCGTCTTTGGACATGTAGGAGTAGGCTCCATGGCGGGTCAAACGAGGGTAGACCGGTGGAACCCTGGGCCTATCCTTGGTTTTCCATGTAGATATGACCCAAACAAACCTAAACCACCGAGAGAGTGCGTTGTTCAACCCTCGTACGTAGAATGCTACGGGGGTAGACCCGCGGGGCCCTCGGATTAGGGTTTCGTCGGCAAAGGACCGCCCGAGTGCCGGGATGCCACGGGAACATGCGTGTGGCCCTAGCATACATGCACAACGGTGGTGGATTGCCCCTAGACGGAAAACCTAGCTCCCGGGTGTGACCGTCCACGATTGCATGCGATAACACCTATAGAAGCGTGCTGGACATGTAGGAGTAGGCTCCATGGCAGGTCAATGAGGGTAGACGGTGGAACCACAGGCCTATCCTTGGTTTTCCATGTAGATATGACCCAAACAAACCTAAACCACCAGAGAGTCGTTGTTCAACCCTCGTCGGAGAATGCTACGGGGTAGACCCTTGAGGCCCTCGGATTAGGGTTTCGTCGGAAAAGGACCGCCTGAGTCTTGGGGATGCCACGGAAACATGCGTGTGGCCCTAGCATACATGCACAAGGGTGGTGGATTGCCCCTAGACGGAAAACCTAGCTCCCGGGTGTGACCGTCCACGTTGCATGCGATAACACCTATAGAAGCGTCTTTGGACATGTAGGAGTAGGCTCACTTGTGAGTCAAGCGAGGTAGACGGTGGAACCCTGGGCCTATCCTTGGTTTTCCATGTAGATATGACCCAAACAAACCTAAACCACCGAGAGAGTGCGTTGTTCAACCCTCGTACGGAGAATGCTACGGGGGTAGACCCGCGGGGCCCTCGGATTAGGGTTTCGTCGGAAAGGACCCGAGTCGGGATGCCACGGGAACATGCGTGTGGCCCTAGCATACATGCACAAGGGTGGTGGATTGCCCTAGGCGGAAAACCTAGCTCCGGGTGTGACCGTCCACGTTGCATGCGATAACACCTATAGAAGCGTCTTTGGACATGTAGGAGTAGGCTCCGCCAGGTCAAGCGAGGTAGACGGTGGAACCACAGGCCTATCCTTGGTTTTCCATGTAGATATGGCCCAAACAAACCTAAACCACCGAGAGAGTGCGTTGTTCAACCCTCGTACGGAGAATGCTACGGGGTTAGACCCGCGGGGCCCTCGGATTAGGGTTTCGTCGGAAAAGGACCGCCCGAGTGCTTAGGGATGCCAGGAACATGCGTGTGGCCTAGCATACATGCACAAGGGTGGTGGATTGCCCTAGGCGGAAAACCTAGCTCCGGGTGTGACCGTCCACGATTGCATGCGATAACACCTATAGAAGCGTCTTTGGACATGTAGGAGTAGGCTCATTGTGGTCAAGCGAGGGTAGACGGTGGAACCACAGGCCTATCCTTGGTTTTCCATGTAGATATGACCCAAACAAACCTAAACCACCGAGAGAGTGCGTTGTTCAACCCTCGTCTGGAGAATGCTACGGGGTAGACCCAGGGGCCCTCGGATTAGGGTTTCGTCGGAAAAGGACCGCCGAGTCTTGGGATGCCAGGAACATCGTGTGGCCCTAGCATACATGCACAAGGGTGGTGGATTGCCCTAGACGGAAAACCTAGCTCCGGGTGTGACCGTCCACGATTGCATGCGATAACACCTATAGAAGCGTCTTTGGACATGTAGGAGTAGGCTCCTTGGCAGGTCAAATGAGGTAGACGGTGGAACCCTGGGCCTATCCTTGGTTTTCCATGTAGCTATGACCTAAACAAACCTAAAACACAGGGAGAGTGCGTTGTTCAACCCGCGTAGGGTGAATGCTACGGGGGTAGACCCGCGGGGCCCTCGGATTAGGGTTTAAATCGGAAAAGGACCGCCCGAGTCTTGGGATGCCACGGAACATGCGTGTGGCCTAGCATACATGCACAAGGGTGGTGGATTGCCCCTAGACGGAAAACCTAGCTCCGGGTGTGACCGTCCACGATTGCATGCGATAACACCTATAGAAGCGTCTTTGGACATGTAGGAGTAGGCTCACTTGCAGGTCAAGCGAGGGTGACGGTGGAACCTGGGCCTATCCTTGGTTTTCCATGTAGATATGACCCAAACAAACCTAAACCACCGAGAGAGTGCGTTGTTCAACCTCGTCTGGAGAATGCTACGGGGTAGACCCAGGGGGCCCTCGGATTAGGGTTTAAATCGGAAAAGGACCGCCGAGTGCGGGATGCCAGGAACATCGTGTGGCCTAGCATACATGCACAAGGGTGGTGGATTGCCCCTAGACGGAAAACCTAGCTCCGGGTGTGACCGTCCACGATTGCATGCGATAACACCTATAGAAGCGTCTTTGGACATGTAGGAGTAGGCTCATGGCAGGTCAAGCGAGGTGAACCGGTGGAACCTGGGCCTATCCTTGGTTTTCCATGTAGATATGACCCAAACAAACCTAAACCACCGAGAGTGCGTTGTTCAACCCTCGTCTGGAGAATGCTACGGGGGTAGACCATGAGGCCCTCGGATTAGGGTTTCGTCGGAAAAGGACCGCCAGTCTTAGGGATGCCACGGGAACATGCGTGTGGCCCTAGCATACATGCACAAGGGTGGTGGATTGCCCCTAGACGGCAAACCTAGCTCCTGGGTGTTACCGTCCATGATTGCATGCGATAACACCTATAGAAGCGTGCTGGACATGTAGGAGTAGGCTCCATGTGAGTCAAGCGAGGGTGACGGTGGAACCTGGGCCTATCCTTGGTTTTCCATGTAGATATGACCCAAACAAACCTAAACCACCGAGAGAGTCGTTGTTCAACCCTCGTCACGGAGAATGCTACGGGTAGACCCAGGGCCCTCGGATTAGGGTTTCGTCGGAAAGGACCGCCAGAGTCTTGGGATGCCACGGGAACATGCGTGTGGCCCTAGCATACATGCACAAGGGTGGTGGATTGCCCCTAGGCGGAAAACCTAGCTCCGGGTGTGACCGTCCACGATTGCATGCGATAACACCTATAGAAGCGTCTTTGGACATGTAGGAGTAGGCTCCATTGTGAGTCAAGCGAGGGTAGACGGTGGAACCTGGGCCTATCCTTGGTTTTCCATGTAGATATGGCCCAAACAAACCTAAACCACCGAGAGAGTCGTTGTTCAACCCTCGTCACGGAGAATGCTACGAGGTAGACCCTTGAGGCCCTCGGATTAGGGTTTCGTCGGAAAAGGACCGCCAGTCCGGGATGCCAGGAACATGCGTGTGGCCCTAGCATACATGCACAAGGGTGGTGGATTGCCCTAGGCGGAAAACCTAGCTCCCGGGTGTGACCGTCCACGATTGCATGCGATAACACCTATAGAAGCGTCTTTGGACATGTAGGAGTAGGCTCCATGCCAGGTCAAATGAGGTAGACGGTGGAACCTGGGCCTATCCTTGGTTTTCCATGTAGATATGACCCAAACAAACCCTAAACCACCGAGAGAGTCGTTGTTCAACCCTCGTCACGGAGAATGCTACGGGGTAGACCCCATGGGCCCTCGGATTAGGGTTTCGTCGGAAAAGGACCTTGCCAGTCTTGGGATGCCACAGGAACATGCGTGTGGCCCTAGCATACATGCACAAGGGTGGTGGATTGCCCCTAGGCGGAAAACCTAGCTCCGGGTGTGACCGTCCACGATTGCATGCGATAACACCTATAGAAGCGTCTTTGGACATGTAGGAGTAGGCTCCTTGTGGTCAAATGAGGTGACGGTGGAACCACAGGCCTATACTTGGTTTTCCATGTAGATATGACCCAAACAAACCTAAACCACCGAGAGAGTGCGTTGTTCAACCCTCGTACGGAGAATGCTACGGGGGTAGACCCGCGGGGCCCTCGGATTAGGGTTTCGTCGGAAAAGGACCGCCTGAGTGCCGGGATGCCAGGGGAACATGCGTGTGGACCTAGCATACATGCACAAGGGTGGTGGATTGTCCCTAGACGGAAAACCTAGCTCCCGGGTGTGACCGTCCACGTTGCATGCGATAACACCTATAGAAGCGTGCTGGACATGTAGGAGTAGGCTCCATGGCAGGTCAAACGAGGTAGACGGTGGAACCACAGGCCTATCC